>OX388209.1:9692809-19692809 GCA_947578815.1 Epinotia ramella
ACAAGTTACAGAATACGAGGGCTGCCTTTTAAGTTCTGTCGTTTGCAACCCTCCCGTGATTGCATAAAAAAGAACTAGTGTCACGTTAAAATATTTGAATTTAGAATTCGAAAACAAAAGAATGACTCGAAATCGGCCCAACCGTTTTAGTACAGCGTTCGTTCAAAGTTGACAAGTCAGTTGTGAAAATGGAAATTTCGAAGGAAAATTTACGTGCGATAATTTTTTACAACTTCAAAAGGGGCTTAACGCGACTTCAGTGCTTCGAAGAGTTGACTACGGTTTTCAATGATAAAGCACCATGCCTTCGGACTGTGGAACGCTGGTATTTAGAATTTCAACGTGGTTGCTCTAGTCTTGGTGATAGACATCGTGAAGGTCGACCAAAAACAGCCGTAACCCAGGAGAACATTGATGCTGTACGGCAACTGATCATCGAAGATCGCCATGCGACATACCGTGAGATAGAAGCTTCCTTAAGTATTTCAGGGACCAGTGTTCACAGTATTTTGCATGATCACTTAGGCGTAAAAAAGTTGATCTCACGCTGGATACCACATTTACTCAGTGAAGACCAAAAAACGGCTCGCGTTCGATGGTGTCGCAAAACTCTGCGGCAATTCAACCGAGGAAACTCGAAACATGTTTACGACATTATCAGTGGTGACGAATCTTGGATATATGCCTACGATCCCGATTCTAAACAGCAGTCGACTGTTTGGGTGTTCCAAGATGAGCCAAAACCGACCAAAGTAATACGCTCACGGAGGACTTCGAAAAAAATGGTCGCCACGTTTGTGGCGAAAAGTGGCCACGTTGCCACCATCGTGCTCGAGGATCGTAAAACGGTTAATGCTGACTGGTATACCACTGTCTGTTTACCAGAAGTCATCGGCGAGTTTCGAAAAAATAACCCAAGACGTCGTATAAGACTGTACCACGATAATGCGAGCTCGCACACCGCCCGGCAAACTATTGCGTTTTTAAAAGAGCAAAACGTCGAAATTCTGGAACACCCGCCGTACAGTCCAGACTTAAGCCCTAAGGTTTTTTTTACTTTTCCAAAAATCAAGCAACGACTTCGTGGTCAACGGTACCAGACGCCTGAAGAAGCGGTTCACTGAGAAAAACGGGCTACTTACATTGGGCAAATTTGTAATGTACTGGCAGCCAGATACGTATCACGTGCTTTTCACACGTAAATTATAAGAGCTTTACTTATAATGTAACGACACCATGTTAAGTCAGTATGCGGGATAATGCTCTGTAAAGACAATGCAAACGAGTTACTTGTAATGAGGCCGTATCCTTATTATGTATGGCGCGTCAAGAAATTACTGTGCCTGCACTGGTAACATTTACGTATGCGGTTTAATGATGCCCCTTATGTATAACAGAGCAGCCTACGGAATTTAATTAACCCGCAACAGGAAATATGTATGCGCTATACGTACGAAGTGATGCAGCTGCATTATATCAGTATCCAGGCTCTTTATAACAGTAACTGGTTGCCAAATCATTGTACTGACTCCGTCTCATTAAATAATGTACCCGGTTACGTACGGTATATGCCGAAACATTTTACGCACACTGGATAATTAATAATGTCTCCGCCTACATAATCATTTACGTATCCTGGCTCATTTTACGATCTCCGTTTACTTACTGACTGTGTTCGGTACATAGCATCTTTATGACGTAAGCCGCATCTAGAAATTACTTTTGCGCACTCTTAACATTTATAATAGTAACCTGTGAGGCTTGCTTGCCAAAGCATTGTACTGACTCCGTCTCATTAAATAATGTACCCGGTTACTTACGAGTAGTCGGGGATATGCCGATACATTACGTTCGCACACTGGCTAATTAGGTAATAATGTCTCCGCCTACAGTTTACGAACTCCGTTTACTTACTGACTACGTTCCGTACATACCTGGCCACTTTATACTTAATTTAAGTAATCTGATTGTTCATCCTTCGTAACACTAACCGAGTCTTGTTGCCACATCATTTCACACGCGTTCCGCTTACGGAAGCATACGTATGCTGTCTATTTACTTAACACAACGGAATTGTTGGAATAGACTACATACACAATGAATACACAAGCTGCAGAACGTTAAAACATAATACTATCCCGTCAAATCAAATCAATCAACTGAAGTTACGTCATCTATTCCATTGTAATTGGTATGAGATTATAAACATTTCATTGCGCCATCTATATGTTTACATTTGAACTAACTTCGCAATGACCTATCGTTATCGATGGATTGCTTCAAAGGCTGCTGTAGTGTTTAAATTATCCGATAGATGGCGTTGATATTTAGTATCTCACAGAACACCTCCACTAGTATCTTAATATATGTCAATTACTTGCATTTACGTTTTTGCTGAGATCCTTTGGGATAATACATGTATCGACCTCGACACGATGTCAAAATCTATCTGTCTACAGAACCCGTAAAACAGTAGGTACCGTTTCGTTCGTCTGTCGGCAGTCGGGTACTAGATAAACAAATATAATAAAACAATATCTACAATCTTTTTCGCCGAGTAATAGTATAGTATACAATAACATAAAAAAGAAATTGCGTAGGCCCGGATTACGTACTCTAGCGTGATAGTCGATTGCTTTCGCTATTACGCTGTTAACACGATGACCAGCCATGTGAAAATATGAATCACTTTCAAAAACGTTCCCACTCTTCATAAGTTCTAAAATACCGAAATAACTAATTTTCCCAGGAGATCTAGCTAGATCGACATACCTATTGGAAACTTCATTAAAAAAGTTATTATAATTAATAAACATATGTTGTTCGTAGGATCTATTAATAGGATAGAATGCAGTAAAAAAAAACATGTGTTATTATGCTAATGAATGTTATTGTTAACATTTAGTAAAATGAGAAATTATGAAAACGAGTTCATCGGTAAATCACAATTATGTATCTATTTTCGTTATAAGTAGTTAGGTATGTCTATTTGATTCATGTTTTAAGGTGTGCAATAAAGAGTATTTGTATTGTTGTATTGTATTGTATGTTCTTTGTACGTAATGGGGTGTATACATGTCATGATTAGTCAGCCCCAATTTATCAGAAACTGACTAATTGCTATCGTCTGGAGGCATGTTGCGCTGCTGATCCAAGAGTATGCGCCCACGGGCAACTTAGTCGCAAGGCGATTTATTTGTCTCTTTCGACAAATCTGTCAAACGAGTTGTACTGACAAATTGTATGCACATCACAATCAACACAATTTGGACCATGGAAATATTTATGATCTGCCAAGTTTTCTGTCAGATAATTTTGAAGTAAAATATTTAAAATATTATACAATAATTTGTAATTAGCCTTTCCACAAATTTAACACGCATTTATTAAAGAGATTTTATTTTGAAGCTGCTATACTGCTATTAAAACGCGTTTTATAGTAGATTTGAGTCTTTTTTTAAATAAGGTTTGCATTTTACCTCGAATAGCAATATCTTAGGAAACAATAAAAATATCACAATCATGAGACAGTGCTTTGGTATGGCAATATAATTTTTACTAAATGGTATCCCTTAACTGCCACAATTTGTCAAAAATTGGGGCTGACAAATCAGAAGATATAATTGTACGGTTTGTAGAGCCCATAATATAAGTAACCGCGCACATTATACTGCAGCCGGTTACTTATTCTGTAGCGGCTTACTTACGTCGTACTGCGCATTTAACGCATTTGGGGTTGCCATCGCATTAATGTTATGTTGTTTGGTGGTTATTAGCTACTTCATAAGTTTATTTTTGTTTGCTCTTTTTACTCGACTGCCGAAGAAAAGGAGTGTAATTTTTTTTTACAACCGAGTGGGCAAAAACTTTAGTTCAGTAAAAATATAAGCAAAACAAAATAAGTTTGTAAGATGCAGATTGCGACCAAATGGCTGCTTTCTAACGTAATTATTCATTTTAGTAGCCGACCGCTGGATTTTATTGGAATATAAGTATCGAGGGGGCATACATCATAATGCTTAATACTACCTAATAAAACTTGTAGTTTGGGCCCTAATCTGTTATGGGGGTCTACCTCTAGGTAGGGTCAGTATGTACTCATGGTAACTAAAATTTCAGATATCTATATAACTTTATTTATACACAGCGACGATACAGGGGCCAAGTGATTCCACGCAGAAAAAATCTCCAGGACAAATGTATGGGAGAGTGGGGTTCAGTGGGTCATGGGTCTCAGTGGATCGTTTGCTATAGCTTTGCATGTATTGCACGCACATACATAGACGCTCGCGACGTTGCCGCTCTGCCATGCCCACATCAACCGAACCAGTGATCCGCGTAGTGTGAGGTCGTGTAAGTAAGTGCGAAAGTATTTATTTACAAAGTAAGTGCGAAAGTATTTATTTACGTGATTTTCAAAAACGTTAAGTGTCAAAATTTTCTACCGATAGAATTGAATACGAGTCGATTGGTCAATACCACTCGATTTTCAATTTTCTATCGCTCGTATTTCAAAAATAGCATTTCATCGTTTTTGACCATTTTCCAGTGAAATAGTCGAGCGTTCGAAAGTCAAAAATCGGTCCTCGATTGCTCCAACTTTGAACCGATCTAGTTCGTAAACGGTCAAGTTATAAAAATAATATCAATAAAAGATGCTTCTTATCAAAAAACTACTAAAAACGCATAAAAACTCGCAAATTTTGTTAAGTCCTTGCTATACTCATACTCAGACCGACGTCATGATCAAAAATACACCTTGTAAAATGTATTTTTTTGTAATCTACAAATATGTTCATGCAACCAGCACGGCTATCACGAGACAGCGCGGCGCGCGAGATCTCTCGATTTTTCTAACACTATCTATCTCTCTCTTTTTAGAACACTTAGAAAGAGAAGTACATATAGTGAGAGAAAAATCGAGAGTAACTAGTTCGCGGCCGTCTCGTGATAGACGTGCTGGGTGAGTGAATAAAGAGCTAAATATCTTTTAAAACGTTTCATGAGAGATTTAAGCTAGTAAGGATATACTTAATATCTTTTAAACACAAATATATCGAGAAATTATGAAAACGTACTTTGCGGATCCTCGCGACTATTTTCTGATCTTTTCAAGGCTCGTCTCGCATCGAATCGAATTCCAGTGCTGGCAACACTGGTGCTCACTTCATGTGACGCCGCTCACCGCACGCGCACGAAATTATTACTCACGATCGATAGCCATCGAAACTGGAACATGGATTTATCAGAAATTTTGAACGCGGAAGGATTAAGTGAAATAGTCCCATTTCTTGAAGGTAAGCCAATAAGCCATTGCTTGTCTGTAGGTTTTATTTCGATTGTGTGTAAACGTAGGTAATGATAATGATTATACATAAATTTCTTAGATCTATCGCCCGTGGCGGCTTAAATTTGTTTGCGCATTGTTTTATTGTCATGTTTAAACAGCTTTGTCCAATTATTACTACACAAAGTAGTAAGACCCATGGAAAGTTGCCCTAGACAAATTTTAGGCCTGCACGGCTATCACGCGACCACGCGCGAGCTCTCCATTTTTATCGCACTTTCTTATACGAACACTTAGAACAAGAGGTAGTTTTAGTGCGAGAAAAATCCAGAGTATGTCGCGGCCGTCCCATGATAGACGTGCAGATGAAGTCCGGCCATTTTGATCATAAATAATCATAATTTACATTTTAGGTTAGGGCGGTTAGGTTCTGTAAGATTTCGGTTTTAGTACATCAAACAAGCTGTATAACAATTTCACAAAGCCAAACCCATGATTTGCTTTTTTTCAGACAACCTTATATACACAATAGATACTGCCATTCTGTTAAACGATGAAGAATTAAAAGAAATGATTCCAAAGATTGGTCCCAGAATAAAATTTAAAAATTGGCTACAACTGCAAAAAGCGACCAGTGTCAATACTGTCAATGTACGTATATACTGTTCTTTGGTCCTCTTGTATTTAGGTAATAGACCTCTCGATTCTCATGGCCTCTGCAAAGTAACGCTGTATCTATAGTTTTATTTTTTTATATGCTTAAGAATAACAGATCTACATGTCTGTCTACTTCGTAATAAAGTTTTTAAATTATTTTTCTAGAACCTTGGAACTAAGAATGCTGAGACAAACGACTCAAATCAAATTGCTGTACCAGACACTGATGTTGATGATGGTATAAAAATTTCCTCAGACGCTGCAAATAACACTGTGAGTTACTCATAATCATATCATTACTCAGTTTGATATAACAAAACATAACTAAATTCATTGTATTGACAGTCTAGTTTTTCTGACAAATTCCTAAGTCATTGCCCGTCACGTCAAAATCATTATTGAACAGAAATATGTAAAATTGTAGCTAGTAGGTGTTTTTTGACTGTACCTCAGAATAAGAAGTTATTTTAAACTGCGTTTGCAGGCGGACATATATGGTTCGGAGCGGACCAAATCCGTTGTCCGGCCCGTACCAAATTCGATTGTCTGCTGTTACTGCTTTTACTATATACAATTTGTAATTACAATTACGATTTACATTTATACCCTGTCCAAAAAAAAATATAAGTTACAATATTGTCATGGTAGAAAATTTTCAAAATTGTAGCTATAATTTTACATATTTCTGTTCAATAATGATTTTGACTTGACGGGCAATGACTTAGGAATTTGTCAGAAAAACTAGTATTAAACGCATATAAGTAATTGTAGTTACAAGTTTACAATATTGTAGAATTGTAATACAATTCTGACAGGCGGCCTCACCCTTATAGGGTTCCATACCCAAAGGGTAGAACGGGACCCTATTACTAAGACTTCGCTGTCCGTCTGTCTGGCTGTATCTCATGAACCGTGATAGATAGAAAGTTGAAATCTTCACAGATGATGTATTTATGTTGCCGCTATAACAAAAAATACTATAAAACCAAATACCCATGATAATATATATTTAAGGGGGCTCCTATATAACAAACGTGATTTTTTTGCCGTTTTTATGGATAATTAATGGTACGGAAGCCTTCATGCGCAAGTCTGACTCGCACTTGGCCGGGTTTTTTTATGTTTGTAATAATAATAAATAACATATGTTCCACTTTTAATGATAATAAAATTAGTAGTTATTATGGTTAATTTTAAAGGTTTCCGATTAGTTGTATTTAAGGCTTCCACTCACCGAACGCGGGTCGGGCACGGCGCGGTTCGGGCGCGGCACGGGTCGTGCGCGGTATATCTCTCTCACTACCAACGCATTTAATATCTCTCTCACTATCTCTATCACACCGTTGCGCGGGCCCGCGCTACTGTGCGATAGAGACGCCGCGCTACTGCGCGAAAGAGATAGAGATAACGCCCGACTCACGCCGCGCACGACCCGCGTTCGGTGTGTGGAGGCCTTTATGGTAAGCCGGTGGGAATAAGGTTGTATGGACGCCACCCCACTGGTACATGCTAACGAGCCTTTTACACAATTTACAAAATAATATCTACACTAGAAGGTAAAATCTAACGTAGCATGTCAGTCTTGCTGCACGGCTATCACAAGACGGCGCGCAAGCTCTCTCGATTTTCCTCGTCCTATACCTCTCTTTCTAATAACAGAGAGACGGATAGTGCGAGAAAAATCAAGAGAGCTCACGCGCCGTCTTGTGATAGCCGTGCAGCTGCATAAAGCACAGTTTGTCAATAAATGTACTGCGTAGGTAGGTACTCAAACGTGGCACTGTAAGATCACGCTTTTTTTGTTTCAGGTATCGAAACTACTAAAT
This sequence comes from Epinotia ramella, assembly GCA_947578815.1. Classification (NCBI taxonomy): domain Eukaryota; kingdom Metazoa; phylum Arthropoda; class Insecta; order Lepidoptera; family Tortricidae; genus Epinotia; species Epinotia ramella. Next base: position 9,700,580 of record OX388209.1, read on the forward strand.
GTAATGTTACTTTCTTTGAGTAGATAGTATGAGTATTTAGACAATGCAATAGTCAAAGTTAGTGCGCTGGTAGAATATACATACCTTAGTTAGTAGTAGTGTTGTTGAACCAGCAAAAATGTAAGTACATCCATATGTATAGTATTTATTTGGTAAGTTGATTGAAGATGCTGGTTAGTATACACATTAAAAGGATGATGACCGCTTTAGTACAGAGCACTTTAGGATATTATGAGACAAAATAGTAATAATGGCTTTATTGTTTAGACTAGAAAGGTAATTTTAAATATAAAAACCTTGTTCGCAGATATATATTTTTTCATTTTTAAAGACATAAAAGAGCATTATACTTTTTAGAGAATTAGCTGTGAATTTTATTTATTTTTGAATAGTTACATGGTGAGGGCAAAAAAGGTCATTGTCCTTTGATGATTAGAATTTGATTTGATAGTTTTAATTATTTCGTTAAAGCTTGTATGTACAGTTGCGCAATTCCCATTTTTTTCCGGGTGTTTCCCATTGGTCTGATCGGTCAATCGGCCCAGTGGGATTTCTTTTTCCCTTCCTTTCACCCATCGCATTGGGCCGATTGATCGTTGGAAACACCTGGCGGTTATTCCAACGATCAATCGGCCCAATGGGATGGGTGATTCCCCTTTGTCCCATCGGTCAGTCGGCCCAATGGGATTTCTTTTTCCCTTTTAACCGATTGATATTTCCAACGGTCAAGTCCAAATGGGATTTAGGGGATTAGTATGGAGAATGGGAAAAAATTCTGTGGAACAAAATGGGAAGGACCCGTATAGTTACTCAGTAGTATTTATTTAGTATTAGCTTATTTCGATAACTGTGCGGCTTTTGACCGAGGAGGTTCTCAAGTCGTCGGAACCTTTTTTGTTTTTTTTTATTATGTTTATTTTTTATGTATGTTTCCGAATCAGGTACTTGAAGACCCCTGGACCGATTCGGCATATTCTTTTTTTTTTAAGAGTATACCTCCTAGGTGGTCCTATAGTCATCAGGTCAGGGATTGATGGTGGGATCCTGACAAAATCGAGGGAACGTATATTATATACAGGGTGTTTGGTATAACGATGTAGGAACTTTAGGAGGTGATAGAAGGGACTATTAGGAAGAGTTTGAACCCTATTTACCTTAGTCCAATAAACAAAACACATTTACTTGCCACTAAAAATAGATAAATAAAGTTTTTTTTTTCGGGATAGCATAAACTGTCTGTGTGGCATTTCATCCAAATCTGTTTTTGCGTAATTGAGTAACACATACATCCAAACATAGAAACTTTCACATTTAGAATATTATTAGGATTAGTTTTTTTTGGGATCAATAATGTTTGTGTTTTACATACAGGATAGTTTAGACGGCAGAGCAATACTCAAAGAGGGAAAAGGAGGCTTACTGACAGAGGGTTCCCGAAGGAAATTGAGCCAGCTGGTAATACACCACAAACTAGAAAACAATTGTGCGAAGAAAATTTCCAGTGAAGAATTTTATAAACTAGCTTCCGAAATTGTAGAAATATTCCACAAAGAAAGCGTTGTGGTGTATTATTCTGCATATTTATCAGCTACAAATAAATTAGCTAAAAAAAATGCTAGTGGCAAGTTATACGAGAGTTACATAGCACGAAGGAGAAAGTTGCGAGAAGTTGGACAGTTGCCGGGAACTAGCCGCTCATCCTCGAAGTCGTCGGGATCATCGCTCAGGTCCACGCCAACTATCACAGATGAGGACATCCATAGCCTGGAATCTCTGGAAAGTGGTAAGCAAATAATTACTAGTCAATTTCGAGTCGGGCTCGCACCTAGAGGGTACCGGTTATATGTTAATACAATACTTTTTCACGCCACTGCTCGGAAATGTGGCAAAAGATGGGCGGAATTCAGGCTTCAAAGCTGGGGGGGCTAGTTGGACATCGCACGAACAGGCCGTCTATGAGTTTAAACTGTCCAACAATGTTTTTGTAGTCCAGTCTCGAGTCGCTCAATCACAGCGCGCGGCGGCCGGGACTCGCCGCGCTGGCCGGCCCGGCTCGCTTGCCCCCCACACGCGAGCGGCCGCGCTAAAGTGTTTTTATATTATGATCTTTAATTAGGTACTTAACTTTATTTTGACTTATAAATAAATAAATAAACTAAAATAAATAAATATTAGGGGACCATCTTACACAAATCGACCTAGTCCCATAGTAAGCTCAGTAAGGCTTGTGTTATGGGTACTAGACGACGATATATATATAATAGATATACATACTTAAATACATAGAAAACTTCCATGACTCAGAAGCAAATGTTCATGCTCATCACACAAATATTTGCCCTTACCGGGATTCGAACCCAGGACCTCCAGCTTCGTAGGCAGCGTCACTATCGGTCGTCAAATAATATAATTATAATTATTTGCAATTTCCTCGCGGTAGGCGTGAATTCAGTAAATACCCTATGTACGATTATGAACGTTATCAAGTTGTATTAAACATGTATATAATATATATACTTATAGGTGTTACCATATTAGTTACCGATATTTTTACAGTTGCTAGTACTCGGCGGTAAATGAAATGTCTGCCTGTATGTATGTATGTATGTATGTATGTATGTGTGTATGTATTTCTGTCTGTCTGCCTGTATGCATGTATGTATGTCTGTCTGCCTGTCTGTCTGTCTGTATGTATGTATATATGTGTGCCTGTCTGTCTGTCTGTCTGTCTGTATGTATGTGTATATGTATGTATGAATGTATGCATGCCTGTCTGTATGTATGTACGTATGTATTTGTCTGTGTGTATGTCTGCCTGCCTGTCTGTCTGTATGCATGTATGTCTGTCTGTATGTATGTATGTCTATTTCTGTGTGTATGTCTGTCTGTATGCATGTATGTCGGTCTGTATGTATGTATGTCTATGTCTGTGTGTATGTCTGCCTGTCTGTATGCATGTATGTCTGTATGTATGTATGTATGTCTGTTTGTTTGTCTGTCTGTATGTATGTATGTCTGTCTGTCTGCCTGTATGCATGTATGTCTGTCTGCCTGTCTGTCTGTATGTCTGTCTGTCTGTACGTGTGTGCGTGCGTGCGCGTTGTCACTTCTTCACGCTCAAACGGCTGGACCAATTTTGATGAAATTTGGTATGAAGGTAGCTGACACCCTGGATTAACACATAGGCTACTTTAAAACCGCGGGTAACACCGCGGGGCGCAGCTAGTTATACATAAGTGGCTATATCTTTAGAATGCGTTCACTTAGAGGTTTGAATTTGTCACACCGCCAAGAGACTGCAAACAGACTGCATCCCATACATTCTTTGATAAAATATCAATATTATCCATACTAGTTATGTTACCTGTCAAATTAGTATCCGGGTTAGAAAAACAGCCTGTAATATTAAATATTTATATTAGTTTAAAAAAGAAAACAACGTTTACAGTTCGTTGTGCGTCACTTTGACGTTTGACGCTTGACAGCTCGACTGCTGTCATCTCACTCTGCCCTTCCTCTTGTTAACTCATCCCACTATACACATATAAATTACAGGTATTGTCTATGAAGAAACATTGCTGTGGCTGAAAAACAATGTCGATCCATGGAAATCTGTTGAAGAAAAGTGGGCAGACACTGCAGATCACCGCCTAAACCGCATCCAATGTGGAAAAGGAGAAATTGCGGATTATTTCAAGGATTTCCCAGCCTTGAAACAATCACAAGGCTATACCTTGGTAAGCATATACCGCAGCCTTATTTGTTTTTGCATAGTCCTTGTGGTTTTTGTATATAAACCTACGCAATGACAAATAAATGACAGAAGTTTCTTTATTGTTCTCCTTCCGCACAGACTCTAGACACTTGCAACACCAAACTATTATTATGAAAGCAGTAAAAGAGATAAGCTATTCTAGTGCTCACTTAATACCCCAATAAGCTCTGTGGCAGCGATCCGGACGGACCTTGCACAAGGTCCTGCCACCCTTTCTCACCAGTGGAAATAACATAGCGTACATTTATTGTATTCTTTTTTCAGCTAATGAACGATTTCAGTCGTCTGTATCCGGGAAAGGAAAACAAATTATTTTCTTCTATCACCCTCAAAAATGAAGAAATTATAAAATATGCTTCATTAAAATTAAGAAAAATTAGAGACCAAGACACAAGAACAAAAATAGCAAATATAATTGCACTGATTGACGGTAAGATTTTTTTCTCAAATATTAGTTCTTATTAACGTTCATAAAATTAAGTCTCAAAAATTAACCGAAACTTTTTTTTAAAATTCAGATGATGAACCAGAGACATCTAGCAATGTTGCTTTGATGCTGCTGGCTTATGTCATCAACATTTCACCTGCACGAAAATTAAAAGGAAAGCCAGCGTGGAAGCCATCCAGAGCGGAGGTATGCGACGGCTATATATCACAAGCTGCTTCTGAAGCCGACGTAACCAACAAGATCATTCAAAAAAGGGAGAACCTGCAGAGGCTAGGCCGCACAGTTCAACCATTCGTTATTTTTGTTGGCCCTACCGTTATTGAGGTAAAAGTAGCGTATGTATGTATAAACGACACATTGTATAGTTTTAACAAATTAGTAACAGCAGTAGACTGTGCATTTAAAATATTTCAGTCGACAGGAGCTTGTTATCCGGAGGAAGCTGGAGACATCTGGCTTTTTATTCAATTGGGTTTCTACGATATTAAAACTAAATTTGACAGACCCACGCAGGCTGTGAATACTCTATTAACTGATCTAGAGTTAATACTTTAAAAAATGTTCACGTGTTACTACTGCAAAAAAGCCAGTGCGTCTCCGAATTTACTTATAACTCATGTGCGAACTTTCTGTAAATTAACGGTAGGATTTTCCGGATTTCGCTGTGGTGAACAAGGGTGTTATCGTCATTATATTTCCTCTGCATCTTTCAAAAAGCACTTAGTTAGAGACCACCAGTCATCATTGTCAGACTTGCCTCATCCAAATAGTAACAATGCGATTGATACAGATACAGAAGCCTATATCTCAAATTTACCTTCAACGACCAGCAAAGAAACTTACGAAACAGCAAATGCAATTGAATCTCTACCAACTCTAAGAGACGACAACTCTCTTGGTCAACATGCTGCAAGTCTCGTCTCCACTCTATATGCTAGCCCGATAATACCGCGTAAATCCGTACAAGTTCTTGTAGAAAATCTTCAATTATTTCATTCTAAATCACAATGCATCATAGAGCGACAGTTTAATGATATGGTACCACCAGACCAAAATAATGTTCATGTTAAAAATGCTGTTCAAAGAATATTTAGCGCGTTCAGCGATGCTTTTGAGAATTTAGATTCTGAACACAAACGCTTAAAATATTTTAAAGCAATAGGAACTTATTCTGAGCCCCTTGAAGTGGTTGTGGGCCAACGTAATGAGGCTAAAAAAACAGCGGCTGGTTCCTTATTAGTACAAGTCAATTGTACAATGCAGGTGATTCCGTTAAAAGAAAATTTAAAACTCATTTTTTCATCAAAAAATTTCATGAAGGATACTCTTGAATATTTGGACACTGTACAAAATGACTCTTTTGGTATTGAGAATATTGTTCAGGGTTCAGTATGGAAAAAAATGACAGAAAATTCTGTAGAGCATGATGCAATGATTTTACCTTTAATAATCTACTTTGACGATTTTGAAATAGGCAATCCCTTAGGAAGCCACGCTGGGATTCATAAACTTGGAGCAATTTATGTCTCAGTACCATGTCTTCCACCTCACTACGTCTCGCTTTTGCAAAATATTTTATTATTGGCTCTTTTTCACTCATCAGACAGAACAAGCTTTGGAAACAACATGATTTTTCAAAAAGTTTTTGATGTTCTTAATGATTTAAAGATCCATGGTATTCATCTTGAAACTGATGTGTATAATGGAAAAATTAAGTTTTATATTGCAGCTGTGACGGGAGATAATTTAGGATTGAATGGTATGTTAGGTTTTGTTGAAAGTTTTTCTGCAAATCGGCCATGTAGAATTTGTACTGCTAATAAAGAACAAATTAAAACACTGCTTTATGAAGATGACACGTTGTTGAGAAACAATGTCATTTATGAAAATGATTTACGTTTAAATGACATTTATATGACTGGTATTAAAGAAAAATGCTCGTGGCTTGCTTTAGATGGGTTTGACTTATTTCAAAACGTCGCCGTAGATGTATTACATGACTATCTCGAGGGCGCTTGTCGATATGTGATGTCATTTGTGATACAGAATCTAGTGCACACTCAGATGCTCATTTCTTTTGACAATTTGAAATCAAGAATACGGTATTTTAATTATGGACCTGACTCAACATCGACACCATGTAATTCTGTAGCAAAAGAAGGCTCAACATTAAAGTTAAAATGTTCGGCTTCTGAAATGCTTACTCTTGTTCGATATTTTGGGCTAATTGTCGGACACAATGTCCCAGATGAAAACGAAGTTTGGTTCTTATACATCAAATTAAGACAATTGTTGGATAAACTTTTGAGTCATAGAGTCCATGAAAATACTATTGATCAAGTAAAATTTTCAGTAGCTGAATTAAACGAGCTCTATCGTCAATTAACTGAAACAGACTTAAAGCCAAAGTTTCATTTTCTTACACATTATCCAGGAATGTTAAAAAAATTTGGCCCACTTACCCAAATCTGGACGATGAGGTTTGAAGCTAAGCATCGTATATCTAAATTTGTGGCCAGAGCATCGCACAACAGAGTAAATGTTTGTAAAACAATAGCTATTAAACATCAATTAATTTTGAACGATACTTTTATCAGAAATGAAACTTTAAAGACGATCTCTTATGGTAAAAAGGCAAATATGACAGAAGCGCAAATTGAAAATGTAAGGCTAAACTTTCAGTCTCGAGGTATAATGGATAATAATTGTTGGTACTCATTATCATGGGTGAAACTACATGGTGTCCGATTTGAGTTGTCGTCAATTGTCATTCTAGATATTTCAGAATCTTCAGGCTTACCAAAGTTTGGTGAAATAAAACATATTTATTTACTTGACAATGATGAAGTTACATTTGAGTGTGTTTCATTAGAGTGTATAGATTTTAATCAGCATTACTATGCGTATCAAGTGCAAAGAACCGACGATTACCTATTACATAATTATAATACCCTTGTTTCGCCTGTACCGGCCACAATTACCATAATGTCAAATTTAAAACTTTATGTCACTGTTCGATGGACTTTAGAATAAGGTTTCGCCACCGTCCGTCGTTTGCTCGTAGCCAAACTAATTCGCCAATCTATTTTGACCACGAGGAATTACATTGTCCTCTTGGCCAAAGTATGGTGTGATACTACGCAGCACGGCCACGGAGGATTTTTTTGTTTCTTTTGCGGTAGATATTCATGAAAAAAAATGTACTTTTATGTACTAATCATTTAACAAAATGTACTCGTACGGTTTCGGCATTAGAGATTGCGGTCGTGGTCGTGCTAGGTAGATTGCTTTCTGGCACGACCACGCTATATTTATGACATTTAAGTTTCATCTTAATATGCTCAAAATAGTACAAAATAAATGTACTCAAATTGTACCAGTCTGCAGCACATCAAATGTGACAGTGGTACTGCAAAAACCGCATTGATTACAAAGGCGGCATTTGAAGTCAAGGTTAAGGTACAAGTTGGAACCCGGCCGCAGACAGTAGCAGCTGACGACGTTTTGCGGCGACACTACTGGTGTCTATTTATTTTTATGACAGCGATGCCCGGTGACGTGTCGCAGCGACATGTCGTCTGCTGCTGCTGTCTGCAGTCGGGTTCCAACTTGTACCTTATGTGCATAACAAAAGTAAATAAATAAACACGAGTAGTGATAAACTATTTTTTAATCAGCAACTTATATATATGACACAATAATGACAAAAAAAAATTGTTGATTAAAAAATAATTTATCACTACTGTCTGCGGTAGGATTCCAAACTTGTACCTTAACCTTGACTTCAAATACCCCGTTTGTAATCGTTGCGGTTTTTGCAGTACCACTGTCACATTTGATGTGCTGCAGACTGGTACAATTTGAGTACATTTATTTTGTACTATTTTGAGCATAAGATTAACCTTAAATGTCATAAATATAGCGTGGTCGTGCCAGAAAGTAATCTACCTAGCACGACCACGACCGCAATCTCTAATGCCGAAACCGTATGAGTACGATTTTTTAATGATTAGTACATAAAAGTGCATTTCTTTCATAAATATGTACCGCAAGAGAAACAACAAAATCCTCCGTGGCCGTGCTGGGTAGTATCACACAAAGTATGTATTATTCCTGTGCTATAAACAAATGTGTTTAAAGTGGGACAGATAAAACAAAGTATATAAATCGATGTACAATCTATGTTCACATCTTTTGAATGTTTTATAGTATTGAGCAAATTCGCAGAAGATATGGTCCATTTTGTTACGGCAAGCTAAACAACTATTTATGTTTCCCATTGCATTCGGACATTTGAAACGTCTGACTAATAATTGGTGTAAATGTTAAAGAACTGTGTTCTTATTGATATCCCAAATTTCCCAAAAAAATCATCGTGGGGGAAACCCGCCATCTTGAATTTTTTTCAAAATTCTTTGACTTTTTCAGTTTTTGCTGTTTAATTCATAAAGTAAGGGGTTTTAATATTAGTTGTTACTATAGCTTTGAAACTGTGTTAAATTTGAGACAATTTAAGTCCACCCACAGCTCCATGTCCAATAGTTTTTGAGAAATGAAACTTTGAATACTGTAATTTTTTTAATAACATTTAAATTCCAAGTTTCGTTTTTGTTTTCAGCCTAATATCAGCATAACCGCACATGGTTGACATATAAAACATATAAAGTTTCAATTGCATAGCTCTTCTACTTTAGATTTTATTGATACGATGTCGTCGTAAAATGTTTTGACTGTATCTATAAAAAGCCGATTTTGTCACTCATTCACTGTTAATCATCAAATTTAAAAGCTTAAATTCGCTTTACAAGCTAGTTTTAGTACACACTATTCTAAAACTTGAAACTTTTACCAAAATAAAAAAATGGCATACACAACTAAACTTACAAAAAGGAGTGAAATCCCATCAAAAACATTTTCATGTTAAAAGTTGCCAAGACAAGACTATGCAGCTGCGAGCTGTGGGCAGGCTTAAATTGTCTCAAATTTAATGTACTTTTAAAGTGTTAGCAACAACTAATGTCAATCATATGCGGTTATGCCGATATTAGACTGAAAACAAAAACGAAACTTGGAATTCAAATGTAATAAAAAAATGACAATATCAAAGTATCATTTCTCAGAAACTATTGGACATGGAGCTGTGGGTGGATTGTCAAAATCTTAAGTATAGCTTATTAATTAAACAGAAAAAAACTGATAAAAGGCTGAAAATTTTGTAGTTTTTTTTTTTGATGACGGATATATCTGTCCGGGTCCATAGTTAGCTGTAAAACATTCAAAAGTGGTGAACATACAGACTTATTAATGAGTGTCCAAATTTTTTGTAGGCATTTGGCATCACTAATAGACTCCATTTTTGAAAAATAATAATTTTAAATGATCTATCCCAAAAGATAATCGGTACAGCGTGGTTACTCGGAATTCAGTGCCGCGCGGAGCGGGGCGGAGGCGGGGAGGGGAGGTGTACCTTGTGCAAACCTTACTACCCGCTGAGGTGCCCGCGCTGTGAGGTGTTTTAGGTACAACTTGAAGCAGCATTACTAAAAATTTTAGTACTGAATGATATGAAACAAAAAACACGTATTTTATATTTTTTTCTGAAGAATCTTATACTTCAATTTGGACACTCATTAAAAATTCACCCTCTAGATCGTGCATCGATTTCTTGAGTATTGGTTTTATCTGTCTTACCTTGACACAAGATTCCACGTGGCCAAACTAGTTTGGCAAATTAGTTTGGCTACTAGGAAACGACCTTTACACATCACATACGACACACGTATCCTTGAGCTAGGACTTCCCATCGTATTAGCACCAACCTTCTTCGTTTACTGTTCTCTCATCACAGACTTACATGCATACAATACAATATGTACAGAAATTCAGAAACACACCCACCTGTGCGGATCTGTTGCCCGCAGGTGATACAGTGTACACATCGTACTTACCCCATACCTTACCGTTTTGTCAAAGCGTGAATGCGGGCCCACCACCAATTTGTTTCTTTAACTTAACTGCAGGTTAAACATCAGTAGTGAGTTTCATTTGTTGTTTGTATTCTTTCATCGTATTGTGTCATTAAGCTTTTAAAATCAGTCAAATTTCGTAACAGTAGAAATATCGAAACTCGGTACTGATGTTTAACCTTATCCTAGGCCCTGGGGTAGGGGAGCACCGCCCCTACTGCCAAAAGGTGGCTCTCGGATCGCTACCAAAACGGGGCGATCCCCACATTTTGTTGTTTTTTTTTTTTTTTTTTTTGTAGTATGCCGGTTATATCAGTTTAAAGTCGGGCCTTGCGACATAGGTTCTGCAACTATTTAGGTTTATGCGTATGTATTAGCGTTCGTATGCGAACGAGCTTGAAGTTAAGTTTACCGTAGGCCTAGACGCATTGCTTTCCAGCGACGACCACGCGGACTCCATTGATGCCGAGGTACCCTTACTAGTGATTCTTTGGTCGGGAATCCTAGGTTGCTCTTACTTACCCGCTTCTGGTTCGTGCAACAAATACCTGAGATCTGAAATATTGTTTATGTTTATGTTGATCATGGACTCTCTATTCTTGTACGTAATTATTTCTTATTGCCCTAAAACACTCAGACGAAATCTATAAAAGATAGGATGACTGACGCCTTTATATTGTTATAAATATCAATCATCTCGTCCTTCCCGTAATATGTATAGTAAATCTTGCAATGGTGAAAACCTGTCAACAAGTTAAGAAATCAGTCAGTTAAGTAATAAGTAGTAAGTTGTAAGTAGCGTCCAAACGTAGGCGAGTGAGTAGTCATAAGTTGCCGTTCCGAGAGGAAGACCAGTCGCGTCGGTTGTTTTATTCCTCCGAAACAGTTGCCGGCCGCAGTTTACAAACGTATGGACTGTACTAAACTCGCCCCTCTACATGCCGGCCAGTTAAGTTGGCGGGGCGCGGGAGACGCGAGAGAGGGGGCTACTTCGCACTAAACTCACCGAAAAATAGGATCGCGATCTATTCACCGTTTACTTACAACTTAACTTACAACTTAACTCGCTTTTGCCGTTCAAACGGCAAAAGCGACTTAACTAGCCGATGTCGCAAGTTAACTCGCTACTGTACTTATTGAAATGTAAATCGGGCTTAATTCTAGAATAGTATGATTAAGTAATTAAGCTTGTTGTGGTTTTTCAGTATGTCTCAATTTTACGATTCAAAATAATATGAAGCTTTTATTATGTTTCACGGGTACGCCAAGTTGACAACCATGTAATTGGAAACATTAAGTTTTCCAAAAGTATTCATATTGTATTTTTTCCTGACAGTAGGTATACGTTATTCGGACTTAATGCCTACTATTTAGGTACCATTTTTTAAAACCTCGATGTGACGTTTGGTTAAAGGACGGATGTATGCAACATTATTGAAATGTAAATCGGGCTTAATTTTAGAATAGTATGATTAAGTAATTAAGCTTGTTGTGGTTTTTCAGTATGTCTCAATTTTACGATTCAAAATAATATGAAGCTTTTATTATGTTTCACGGGTACGCCAAGTTGACAACCATGTAATTGGAAACATTAAGTTTTCCAAAAGTATTCATATTGTATTTTTTCCTGACAGTAGGTATACGTTATTCGGACTTAATGCCTACTATTTAGGTACCATTTTTTAAAACCTCGATGTGACGTTTGGTTGTAGGACGGATGTATGCAACATTATTTTGGTCTGTATGGAATTAAAAAAGTAGTCGTGACATTGACAGACAGATTCCATATGGACCGAAGTAATGTTGCATACATCCGTCATTTAACCAAACGTCACATTGAGGTTTTACAAAAAAGATTATTCGTAGATTCCGAGTTCAAATAGCATATACTATAGGAAAAAAATATAATACGAATACCTTTGGAAAACTTAATAATGATCCCAGTTCTAGAATAGTATGATTAATTAAGCTTGTTCTGGTTTTTTTTGGCATGTCTCAGTTTTACGATTGAAAATAAATAATATGAATCTTTTATGTCTATTTACTTTTAACCACGTAAGCCTATAAAACTTTTACGGGGTCTGAGAACAGAACTTCTTCAGAATTTCTTCTGTTATTAACCTTGTAAAAGTTTAAAAAATGTTGTATCATTGCTGTGTCTGTAGTGTGTACACTGAATGTATATGTATTGTAGGCATGCTCCTGACTTACAGGTCCGGACTTAGGTGCTATATCGGTGCAGCTGTTAAGTTTGCTATAAAAATATTTTGCATAATAATAATAATAATTTAGCCGCACTAATATCGTACAAGTACAACAGTAGATAAAGCCTGACCAGAGTTTTAAATGAATTCATAATGGCAATGACGTAATAACTATTACCAGTAAAAGAAATTAAATCAGAAAAATACCGCACGCGGGTTTTAAAACATCTGATCAGCTTTAAAATGATACATCATTCTTTAGCGTACTCGCACCATTATTTATAAGTAGATATTTCTGTTACCAGTGCAGGTTGTACAGTCACGTCTATAAACATGTATACGATTTTCAACGTTATTCCATTGACATACGTCCCTAAACGTGTACATGTTTATAGACGTGACTGTACTGCTTATACTACAAAGCATAATGTGTATAAAACGTATTAACTGTTATAATAGAGGTATGAACGGGAAGTGGGAGCGTGGCCAGACCGGCATTCCTAAGATGGCAGGGCCGACCTCGACCAGATACGCCGCATCGAGAACGATATAGAAAAACCATGGGAGAGGCATATGTCCAGCAGTGGACAAATATATTATGCTGAGAAGAAAAATAAGAGGTATGATTCTAGTGCGGGGCAATAAAGCACCTTACCATTAACCATACGTACATAACTAGATGGACAGCCGTCCATTAGACATACTTGATTTTTAGGGTTCCGTACCTCAAAAAAGTGAAAACGGAAACCTAAAAATCAAGTGTGTCTACTTAGACACACGCCCGAGTACATGCGATACTGCTGCGAGTGTAAGGCTAGGTGCACTATACGTATTACGTATGGCACACCAGGTCTTACGATACTCGCACCTGTATTTTCCTTATGCTGGCATGGTACAGTCAGCGTCATTTATATATATACAGCCATCGAGTCAAAATGTGTAAACACCAACCATATTGTTATCATATGTCTAGTGGTGTGTAGATATTTTTGAGCTCTTATTAACCTATATATATTTATGACGCTGGTCGTACATAAAAAGGTGTTCAGATAATTATTTTGATTATTAACCTATCAAAGTCAATTCAATTTTGTAGACTTGTCTAGAAACCAATAACTAGGTCTGTGATTTAGTACATTTTCGTAAATATGTATTGTTTAAATATTGCAGGGATTTTGATATTTTCATTCATCTCTCCCTGCAATATTTAAACTGTACATTTTTACGAAAATTACCATAGACCTAGATATTAGTTTCTCGATCGTGTCTACAAAATTTCGTTGACTTTGATTGGTTAATATTCATAAAAATTATCTAAACACCTTTGTAAGTTTACATGCCAGCATAAGGAAAATACAGGTGCGAGTATCGTGAGGCATGGTGTGCCATACGTAACACGTATAGTGCACCATGCCTTAATATACCCGCAGCAGTATCGTACGTATGCTGGCGTGGTAAATAAGTATGGTTCACCGTGCTTTACTGTTCCCGCACCAGTATCGTACGTACGCGGCCGTGGTACATACGCACGGTTCATCATGCCTGACTGTACCGGCAACGGTACCTTACCTCTACTACGACAGTAAATACGTATGACACATCATGCTTTACTGTGCCTGCCACAGTATCCTACGTATGCCGCCATGGTGCACACGTATGGCGCACCATGCGTTACTGTGTCCGCCATAGTATCGTAAGTATGCCACAATGGTGCAAACGTTTGGCGCACCATGCTTGACTGTGCCCGCCATAGTATCGTACGTATGCCGTCACGGTGCACACGTATGGCGCACCATGCTTTACTGTGTCCGCCATAGTATCGTAAGTATGTCACCGTGGTGCAAACGTATGCCTCACCATGATTTACTGTGTCCGCTACAGTATCACACGTATACCGCTGTGGTACAAACGTACGGCTCACCATTATTTACTGTGCCCGCTACAGTATCGTACGTATGCCGCCATGGTACACACGTATGTCTCACCATTATTTACTGTGCCCGCCACAGTATCGTACGTATGCCGTCGCGGTGCACACGTATGGCTCACCATTATTTACTGTGCCCGCCACAGTATCGTACGTATGCCGCCATGGTACACACGTATGGCGCACCATTATTTACTGTGCCCGCTACAATATCGTACGTATGCCGCCATGGTACACACGTATGGCTCACCATCATTTACTGTGCCCGCCACAGTATCGTACGTATGCCGTCGCGGTGCACACGTATGGCTCACCATTATTTACTGTGCCCGCCACAGTATCGTACGTATGCCGCCATGGTACACACGTATGGCGCACCATTATTTACTGTGCCCGCTACAATATCGTACGTATGCCGCCATGGTACACACGTATGGCTCACCATCATTTACTGTGCCCGCCACAGTATCGTACGTATGCCGTCGCGGTGCACACGTATGGCTCACCATTATTTACTGTGCCCGCTACAGTATCGTACGTATGCCGCCATGGTACACACGTATGGCTCACCATTATTTACTGTGCCCGCCACAGTATCGTACGTATGCCGCCATGGTACACACGTATGGCGCACCATTATTTACTGTGCCCGCTACAATATCGTACGTATGCCGCCATGGTACACACGTATGGCTCACCATCATTTACTGTGCCCGCCACAGTATCGTACGTATGCCGTCGCGGTGCACACGTATGGCTCACCATTATTTACTGTGCCCGCTACAGTATCGTACGTATGCCGCCATGGTACACACGTATGGCGCACCATTATTTACTGTGCCCGCTACAGTATCGTACGTATGCCGCCATGGTACACACGTATGGCTCACCATAATTTACCGTGCCCGCTACAGTATCGTACGTATGCCGCCGTGGTACACACGTACAGCTCACCATTATTTACTGTGCCCGCTACAGTATCGTACGTATGCCGCCGTGGTACACACGTATGGTTCACCGTGTTCTACTGTGCCCGCAACAATAGCATACGGGTGTTGCAGTCGTAGTTTCAGGGGTATTCAGTGCGACTTGCGCACTACGTATACGTAGCCGGATGACGGGCTACGTACGTAAGTACAAAAATCGACCACGAGTAAATTACGTAACCCGCTCCATGATGAGCGTCAGTATGCCGACTACGTACGACCGACTACGTACCCGTAATGGAGCGGGTTACACACGTCATTGTGGTCGATTTTTGTCCTTATTTTACGTAGCGCGGCAGAGGAAATTTTTCTCAGTGTTCGAGCACCATGTTTACCGCACATAGGGATAGTATTATAGTTTTTTTTTTTGTAGCAAGTATGCTTACAGAGTCTAGTGGTGGTTGGCAGTATGTAATTTTTCCTTTGTCAGTTTAATATTAGTAAGCAAATTTAAAAAGTTAGAGTAGGGGACAATAATGGTTTTACTTAGGGTTTTCATACATTTCTTCTTGGCGGAAGGCCAAGAAGTAATGTAGGGAGCCATAAACAAGAAACTTCATGTCTTCATTTCGTGATATTAACGCGTACATTTCCGAGCATGTTTTTGAGAAAAGATTATTTTTCGTAGTTATTTAGGTAATACAAGTATCGGTTCATACTGAGCCCTAGCTAGTGAATCTTGAATACATTCTTTTTATTACAAATGTACTCTCTAATTACTTTGACAATGAGTTCCTAGCGGTGTTGCTTAACTTTTTCTAATCTAAAAAGTCTCTCTTGTGGGGATGGACAATGAATTTTATTATATCATGTAGGTATGTAACTTTTACCCAGTTTAATTATCCCAGTGAGCACTCGACCCAAGTAGGCGAATTCGCGGACCGAGCACTGAATAATTACAGCTTTTCCACACCCTTGCGGCCGTTATAAATGAAAACATCGGGATATCCTATAAAAGATAATTTCACTTCCAACGCCTTTCATGTTTTTATTATTATTACTGTGGAATTGTTTTAAATAAGCTCACATACCGGAATTATGTTGAGTGAGAAGGTAGCCAAACATTGTTAATAGTGCTGAATATTACAACACTACTTACATAATTATAACGGGTAAATAGCAAACGTAACAAAGTGAAATACATTAAGGGGTGCCCCGATTTTTGTATCTAAATCCCTTGTTAGACAGGTTTATGTTTCGCGCATGAGAAAAGGAGATGTAGGGGTACCTAGTCCAGTCATTGTATTTACAACTATTACACTAGTACTCGTAATGGAAAAAATACAGCTTTGGAAATAATTTCTAAAAGTAGATTTTTTCTGTGTAACGGATATGCTCGTAATATCATATTAAGTAGGTACCCAGAGAGAAAATCCAACAAAATTGTAGACATCAAAAAGCTGCTGAAAACGCAGAAAAATATTAAGTAATATATGCTTTAATATGTCTTTTGGTTAATTTATATTAGCGTTATAATTATATATTCAAGAAAACCATACAGAAATAGATGCTTAATGCTTCATTTTAATCCAAACATATAAATTACTTCCGAGGGGAAAGTTATTACACTCAGAGGCAATGGAAACGGGTCACTTTTCATGGATTACTTTACAAAGTGACCCGTTTTCATTGCCTCTGAGTGTAATTCCCAATGTGAACTATGAAGGTAAGCTACCTCAGAGGCAATGAAAACAGGTCACTTTGTAAAGTAATCCATGGCAAGTGACCCGTTTTCATTGCCTCTGAGTGTAGTTTTGAGTTAGACCACCTTAGAATATTTTTTTTTAATGAAATAAACAAATAACGCGCTATTATTAATTAATGTTTATAAACACGTACTTTTCCTGGAGAAACGCGACACATTTGTGGTACTACGTTTTTTTGGACAAATTTTATTTGAGATATTAGATGAAGAGAAATATTGGCACTTTTACTTGACTAATGTATTATGTATGTGTATTATTTGAGTTGGCTACGGTAAAAACTAAAAATAAATACCAATCTTTAAATATATTTTTTCAATTTCTATTCTTAACGATATGCTTAAAATAATTAAGTATCAACTCCCAAAGTGTCAACAGACAAATACTCGAAAAATTATATTTGACTAATTAATTCGTACATATCCTTGTCAAAATGTCTTCGAAAGCTCCGGGGTTGAGTCAACAATTTCACTGGATTTGAAACTCTGCAGAAACCTTACATTTCAGAAAGATTATGAAATGTCATCTCCGTTGGATGGGGGTCCTGATTTAGCAGGAAGATAAATTGTATTCAGGTAGGTAACGTGCCAACATATATTACGGTCGGTCGCTTACTTTTGGTAAAGCATTTTTATTTGTAAAAGAACTCGTTTGCTCGCGTGTGACACATAAATTGTAAGTATTGCTTACGTTTTTAGTGCACCAATATCATTTAAGATGGCGGTGTACCATTCGCGAAACACTTCCTCCATCCTACTACGAGTATGCATGTAGGTAAAGTCCTAAGATACTATACACACATATAATAATAATAATAAACACTATTTCTTGCACCACGACAAACATATCTGCCTTATACGTTTATGTATTCATGCTCTCTACGGCTCTAACGATTTAGTAAAAAAATATAATATTGGGGCACAAATCGATCTATCTGGGAAAAAAAAAGTTCTCCGTATATCGCTTACCTATACTGCTTTAGCAGAATAGCAAAAGATCATTGTTCGGAAACTTATCAATCTTATCATTTATTTATTTATTCCACATAAAACACAGCATAACAGTTAAAACTAAATCACTGTGCATTACAGATACAATTTTTAAATAAGGTAGGTACAAACTAATAGACAATAGAAGACTTACTACTATCCATCGCCTCACAATACCTTAGACATTCACGACACACCGTTCGCCAATCACTTGCAAAAACATCCAAATCTGGTGCTGATGCGAGAAGCTCATTAAGCCTGTGCAAAGCTCGAACAAGAGGGGACTGCTTCCGCGAAACGGTGCGTGCTTCAGGAGCAGCAAACAATAGCCGGTTGCGCGGGCGAAGAGTTATCCTCGGCACAGACGGAACGAACAGACGCACCACTTGACCAATCAATTCTGGGCAGTCTGACTGTCCTCGCATGATCTTGCAAACGTTTTTTAGTAAGATGTTATTACGCCTAACTTCAAGCGAATTAAAACCTAATACTCCTAATAAAAAAATATCGGATATAAAAATGGATAATATCCGAATCTCTTCTTGTAAAGAAAACGCAAGAAGGCTTTTTGGATTTTCTCCAATAACAAAATATATGAAGCCTCATGCGGATTCCAGACAATGGAAGCTGTTTCCAGCTTGCTTCTAACTAGGGCAGTGAACACCAGTTGTATGACTGTCGGACTATTGAAGTCACGGGTATTTCGGATCACGAACCCCAACCTCCGGAAACAATTTTTGGCCAGGTCTTTTATATGGTCATGAAAAGAGAGGCGTGAATCAAAAGTGACTCCTAAGTCCTTGACAGTATCCGTGCGAGTCAAGGGTACTGACCCAAGTGTGTATTCAACCTGCAGGGGATTATGACTACGCCCAAAGGTCATAACTGAACATTTTTCTATATTAAATAGAAGCTTATTGTCAGTGCTCCACCTATAAAGACGATCAATATCCTCCTGAAGTGATACGCAATCCGAAAGCTGATGCACTCCATACACCAGCTTCAAGTCATCGGCATAGAGCAGGCATCTGGCATCATTTATCAATTATCGTAGACATCCGCAATTCAACACCTAATTCAATCAATATCTATTTGTTATGAATACTGTGATCTAGGCAGAGACAGCCAGACAACGTCACTTAGTTTGCTCCAACAGATACAGTTAATATGCAAATCGGCCCATGTCGCGGGCCTGGTGCGCTGAATATTTCATCGACGGGTAACATGAATCGCGAATTCACGTTAGGAAATTGTTTCTTTATTCAATTGGAGCCAGGCCAATAATTAGTGTAACAAGCGAGAGTTGTGACACAAATTAATAGTACCAATAAAGTACAGTCTTTTAATATTCGATCTTGTTGGAAATGACTAAACAACAAAACAGGCGAATTAAAAGGATGCCTCAAATGACCCACATAACTCGTCCAAATTACTTTATAAAATGCTCTAATACGAACGATATGATATACATGAATGAGTTCAGATATGTGGGTACCTACCTTTTATAAAAGCTGTCTACAAACGGTCAACGGGTGATTCTTGAGAGGGTCAATTTTCAGCGTCCAGAGGGAAAAAGTACCCGAAAAAATAAAATAATCGACCTTACACATTTTTTTTGTAGTTCAACACTTAATCTATGGGCAATTGAATAAGACTTCTTACGTGTACCTATATGTATACATATAAACCTCTAAGATGAATTTGCGCGAGCAAACACATACATTTGAGAGTTTTCGCGGTTTTACCTCTATATACTACTGGCTCCTGTGAACTCGGAGGTTGTCTTTAAAAATAGTAGATTGTGCCACAAAGGAGCAAAATGCCATATTTACGGCGAGGGTGTTGATTGAATCCCGAATGAAGCGAAGGATTCAAGTGTTCACGCCCAAGATGGAAATAATTTTGATTATGTGTGACTCATACTGCTTTTCACATCACTTATGAGGATAAGGAAATATGTCAGTAATAAAGCACATGTATTTACACTTACTGGGGCACGATTTACTGTTTGTGTAAGGTAAATAGAATTAGCCATAAAAAAATGTCAAACACCTAAAACATCATTCCCCTGGCGCGTCCATCAGGCATTTTGTGAACAATCTACTCTGAAAAGAACTACACTCAGAGGCAATGAAAACGGGTCACTTCCCATGGATTACTTTACAAAGTGACCCGTTTTCATTGCCTCTGAGTGTAATTCCCAATGTGAAC
Organism: Epinotia ramella; assembly: GCA_947578815.1. Taxonomy (NCBI): domain Eukaryota; kingdom Metazoa; phylum Arthropoda; class Insecta; order Lepidoptera; family Tortricidae; genus Epinotia; species Epinotia ramella. The sequence goes on from OX388209.1 coordinate 9,720,789, forward strand.
TATGAAGGTACGCTACCTCAGAGGCAATGAAAACGGGTCACTTTGTAAAGTTATCCATGGGAAGTGACCCGTTTTCATTGCCTCTGAGTGTAGTTATGGACTGAAATCAAATATTGTATCGAGTTAAATCGTAAGAATATAAGTTAATGATTTAGAAATAAAAATATGGTTCCCCTATTTATCGTAGTTTTTTATAGGAATATATATCAAAGACTTGTCCAGAGCTAAGTCATCATTCCCCTGATGCCTGACTAAACAACGCGCACATCCCTACTGGAACGTCTTGTGACGCGTAATCTCTGCCGTGCCTGACTCCTGTCAGTAGCGCTACCAATGCCGCGGAGAGAGGACGCGTCTCGTCGCTGGAGCTCTGAGCAATGAAGGTAGATATATCATTCCCCTGACTTTGGTTCACTCATTACCCTGTATTTTCATGTAAAATCTATTTCCTGCAATTGGCATACAATGTTTAGTGTAGAGAATAACACATGATTGATTGCATGTGTTGATTTAAAATTGACTCTTATATTAATAACAGTTTCGGCATAATCGACAAGAAACATACATTTTCTTATTCCCCTGGCTCTCATTCCCCCGATTTTCTGAACAGGGTAATGATACTAATGATAGTATTCTAGTTTTTTTTGAGAATTATAATATTTTATCATATGACGCATAACACAATGGTGGACTCATTTATTCAACAATTGATTTAATTAACTACCAAAGATTATTATTCCCTTGTCAGGTTTATCATTTTCTTGTAATTTTTATAATTCCCCTGTCATTTGTCTCATTTCCTTGTACTTTTTATCATTCCTCTGACGTTTTTTCTCATTCCCCTGGCAGCCAAACTTTGTATTGGTATATTACCGTACCAAATTGATGCCTATTCGATAAATATGTTTATTATTAAATATTTAATTGGATTTTATTGTAACTTCGTAGAAATTTCTTAAAATAAAAAAACGCCAAGGGAATGATGAATAATGCAATTCTCAAGAATGACCCTCAACCTCTTTATTTATTTAAATTTTATTGCATAAGTATGTTAAAGGTACAATTGACGGACTTAATGCGTTAAGGCTTTATTATTATTAGTATTTAGGCTTTAGTATTTTCTTGTCAAGTAACTCGAAACAGAGATTAAGGGTTGCAACAAACCATCTGTAGTCGTATGTCGTGTTAGTTAAAAACAGAATGTATAGAAAGTTTGTCAATATTCTATGGGATGTCAGCTGCCGGTGCCATACGAGTATTTAACGTTGATCAATGATCAGTCTGTAATCGTAAATTGGTGCAATCCGTTTCGTTTTGAAAATATTTGCATCTCATTATAATAATTTAATAAGTCATAAGTCCACGCACGCTGTTGTTGTTCACGCCTTGCGACTCGCTGGACTGATGACCTTGAGAAAACTGCTGGCAGTGTCTGCATGAGGGAAGACCATGATCGAGTATTATGGTGCATTATATTATAAGTTAGCAGTGAGCACTTGAGCAGTGGACGGACTATAGCTGATGGTGATGATTGTAAACGATGCGCATTGCGGCGCATACCAACCTCCGTGGTGCACGCGCGCATGCTAGAGGCGTGCTGGCCGGCGCGACCACCGCTTCCAGCGCGCGTCTTTTGTATACATTTATGTATATTTTGTGCTTTTTCTTGTATTTTGGTGTTGTTCCTGTGTATAATTGTAGTATTTGTACGGGTCGATTCACGAGAGCTGGCACGGAAAATATATGAAACTGTCATTCATTTCATTAGACATTACGCGCGCATCTTGTGAATCGACCTGTACCTACATAAACTGTACAAAGTCGATTCCAACGTTTATTATTTAGCCATCGGCGGCCGCTGCTTACTTACAAGTTGGTCACATGGAACTGGAGCAATTATAATTTCAACCACGCGAGAGCTATAATGAAAACACGTAGTGCGGCGCAAAAGGTACATCCAGGTACCTACAGGAAATAACTATTCATACAACAGAACCTGAAAATATGTCTCTACCAGCTGAAGTTTCAACAGTAACTATGAAAAAAGTAGTGGAATACCACTTTAACAAATAAATCTCTGCAAGTGATTGATTAACTGTGAGCCTTGTGGTATTCTGTACTAAACATAGCGCGTGGCCTAAAATGCAAGTTGAAAAGAACATGGTATTTTGGTGCTTTCGCAAGTTTCGCATTCCAAAATTTTATTCACGTTTTTTTTTTAAATGCAACATCGGTGGCAAACATGCGTCTGGCTCGCCTGATGTTAAGCGGACACCGCAGCCTATGCGCATGCAACTCCAACCGATTATCATGGATTTCAAAAAAGCATACATAAATACATATTTCTCCATAAAAAGTATTTATAAATAGGTAGATACAAATTGATTATTACCTTTCTATACGTAAACACATATTCGTTAATACCTCTTTACATTGAATGCCAGACAGAGTGCTGGGCACTTATTTAGAGGAGATCTAAGATCTATAAATAAAAATACGCTGGGAATTGTATCTAGAATTCTATGTACACTCAGAGGCAATGAAAACGGGTCACTTCCCATGGATTACTTTACAAAGTGACCCGTTTTCATTGCCTCTGAGTGTAATTCCCAATGTAAACTATGAAGGTACGCTACCTCAGAGGCAATGAAAACGGGTCACTTTGTAAAGTAATCCATGGGAAGTGACCCGTTTTCATTGCCTCTGAGTGTATATACACCCGTGTACATACCTATACTACCAACACCTACATCAGTACGTCTAAATGGTGGATACTAACTTTTCTAAAACTTAAATATTTTTATTAATCAAAGTATTTCTGTTAGGTAGCTATTTGATCGTTTAGTTTTTAAGCCTGTGTATCTATGCGTCTGTCTGAGCCATCATAGCTCCCAAATAGATGAATTGATTCGAATGCGATTATTTTAATCGAAAGTCTCGTCTGTAAAGATGGTTCTTCGCTTTGTGTCAGGGGATTTTTAATTGAATGTTTGTAATTTACTTGTAAAATAAAAAAAGTAGGCACCGAACTACTTAGTTAATACGAGTAGAGAAGGCAACTAATGCATAGACAATGAAGATGTCCACCATCCTAGGCATCCATTTCGCAACTAAAATTTCCATTGAATGTCATACGCAAACCACGTTTAATATCAGTGCATCGCATTCACACACACACACTATACCATTCCATAAAAAAATTGATGAAAATCGTACGTTAATCGTCATGCAAAACCAATTTGAAATGCAGAAATTAATTTATTCCTATGTTATAAAATAACTTAATGATCTTAATAAGTAAAACTAGTACAATATTTTCCTTTGATATCCTAGGTAAACAAACAAACGTAGACGAATTTGTCTGTTCAAATTCTAATCTTATCAGACCCCGTATCATGGTCGGCCTTATCACACGATAAGTGACAAGACAGAGCGTCCGTCACTGGCTGACACCGTTCAAAAGAACGAGACGGACGCTCTATCTTGTCACTTATCGCGTGATAAGGCCGGCCATGATACGGGGTCTGGAGTGAGTAGACTACGCCAACGCACAACACACGATTCAAGGCTATTGATTTTGTATTTTTAATATGTAGGTAAATAACGAGTATCGGAACTGGGACCACACAAAAGACACTTCCCCGATTGACATATTCATTAAGATGACCCACCCCTTGCCTCTCATCGACTGCAGATTGAATGAAAAGTTTCATCCAACTGGGTCAAGCCCAAGCGTCAAGTTACCGGGTAAAAGAGAGTTTCAAAGTGTGTAATTGTCAATGCCTTTATTACGGCTACTCTCAGCAAACAAAGAATGCTTTAAAATGTTATGAAGTTATCTCTTTGTCGCAATAGCAGGTGATATATCGCTATCGCTATATTCTGCGGGTAAATTGTGTGGCTAAGGCTAAACCGAATTTATGGAGGCCCAAAAGGCACCGCCCGTAATCTGTTTGATTACGCTCGGAAATGAGGCTCGAGCGTTTTGACTACTCCGGTTGTAACCACTCTCAGGGATCAGTTCAGGAACTACGTGAAGTATTAAGATTGAATTGGAACACTAGTGGTCGTGTTGCTTTTTGTGCATTTGACTACGCGCTAGCGAAGTCAAGAATGCAACAATTTACATGATGCCTAAATAATCCCAATACGTTCCTAGTAAGGTGTTTGCTGAGGTAAGGTCTTAGACTGAGCGAGTAAAACACATGAAATATAAATTAGTATGCGTAGTTCATGCCTTAAATCGATTTATTGATGAAGAAATGAACAAGCAGGTACAGTCAAGGAATTTAAATACCTACCCATTTCGTTGAAATGTCGTTAGACATTCGCAATGCATTAAGGTCGAAACTTCTATTTCAGTAATAGTATTGAAATGTGAAATTGTCAATACATATTTATTTGTCACTTCACATTACAGATAACCTCTTTGCGAAAAGTTATCATTTGCTTTTCTAATTACGAACATGTGTCAGTGTCAATCGAGAAATCTGAAAAATAATTTTCAATTACGTTATTAATTTGAAAAATAAAATACCTGCCGCTAACCGTGATCTATTAAGAGCTAGAAATAGCAGATTTACACCAGGAAGTGGGGATTGAGGAGATAACGCGTTTAAAATTTCAGTTCACCATGTCAACGTAGTTAATCTGGTTGCCTAGTTACTAACATATAACAATGCATGCGATATGTCAAAGGAACGTCGTGCTCTAGCTAGCTCTTATGGTGACAGTTTGCTATACAATATTGAGCCTTAGCTGGGTCGGAAATTAAATTCCTTGACTGTACATAAAGTACCTACCTATGTACATTCCTAAAAGTATATACTTACTTAGATATGTTTTATTTCTAAGACATGAGAGCCCTATGAGCTAGAATGAGGCCGCCACGACACAAGTTAGTTTCCTAATCCCACTAATGAGCACTTTTACTTAATATTTCTCGTTAATTTGCTGAATTAAATTACGTACGTCGAAGGAATTAAGACGTGCGGCGTGCTCGGAATATTTCATTTAGGAACAGTATATAAATGCAGAAATGAAATGAAATATAAATAATTATGAGACGTCTTATACGTATTGTTCATGACGTTTCAATTTAGAGGTTTATTCATCGATATATTACGTAAGCAAACCTTTTGAAAATAAACTTAACCTTCATGTTAAACTTTTTTATCAATATTATCTCAATAACATTCATGGGGGGGATCGTACACACTTGGCAGTCCGTTTACCCAAGATTGAGAACTAGAATGAAGACCATTCAACATCGAATTGTTCATGTTTTGTCCTCAGATCACGAACTTTTTTTTGTGTCTGAGGTTTTGTCTTCTTATAGCTCTTATAAGATTCTTGTCTGTCCAGTTGGGTAGGTCCAACTTCGAGAAAGAGGTCAATCGTCGAGTCCGACTCGGCTGGGCAGCGTTCGGGAAGCTACGGAACATATTTTCGTCCAATATTCGGCAGTCTCAAGAAGAGAGTCTTTGACCAGTGTGTGTTGAAACTGCCAGTGATGAACATATGACACTGAAACGTGGTGGCTTACTATGGACCTCAAAAGGTGGCTCAAATTCCCTCGAAGGGCAATGGACAGGGCTTTGCTGGGACTTTCTCTGCGTGATCGCATCAAAAATGAGGCTATCAGCAGCACAGCATTTCAATATAGCAATATATTATCGATAGAACCATTTGTATATTCAAAACTATACATAGGAACTAAAAGTAACTTAACCAATGGGGCTACACTATATTTACATATATCCCTAGATCGTTGCCAATTGGTAGGGTGCCCATAAGGACGTGCAGCACTTTGCACGTAGAACCAATGACCGGTGAGGCGGAAAGGTTCTCGTGCGGTAACCACGTGCCGGAAGACGCAGCGTGGGTAGACCCCCACAAGGTAGACTGACGACATGGGTCGCGGGAGCGTGTCTCTGTCGCGTGTAACGCAGAGCCGGTCACTTTGGCACTCTTTGGGGGAGGCCTATATGTCCAGCAGTGGACGTCTTTCGGCTGATATGACGATGAAGATTGTTGCGTATTCCGTTAAGTGAGCTCCTTTGATAAATATTCAAAGCAAGGGCCGAAGGATGACCCACTTCTTAGAAGCGTAAATAAATAATTCCCGACGGTCCGGACACGATTATACCTTAAGCGTAAAAGAGAGTTAAAATCTAATGAAACGGTGGAACTAATTAATCCTTGTGAGTTTACGTTTAAAAAATATTAACTCTAACTTACACAATATGAACTAGTGCCTATGCCAAATCTTGGGACTAAGTGTAAAGCTGACCCCGGGCTCCTTTAGGGCACAACCGGGAATACCGCTAGGAGGATGATGATGATGACACAATATGTAGGATAGTAACCATATTCATTCTGATATTGATCCACAAACAGGTAAGCAAATGTTGGCTTCAAATTACAAATTTCCTAAAATGTTTAAGTTAACATCTAATCTCACGAGGGAATGCTGGTTACTCACGATTGAAATATTAAGTATTACGAGTTTAATAGTATTGAAACTTAGGAAGTTATTGATTTAATCCATTTAGCTTGATAGGTTCCATTTTCATCCAATTCGGTTTAGCCGTTTACTCGTAATGATTGAGTAACAAACATCTAAACATCCAAACTTTCGCATTTATAATATTGTATGTATGTATGTAAGCACTTTATTGTACACAATAACAGGTTAAAGAATATACATGTCACACAATAGATCAAAGTACCAAGGCGAACTTATCCCTATAAGGGATCTCTTCCAGCTAACCTTTGAGCAATTGAGAGGAAGGTAGGTAGAACGAGATAGGCAAACTTATACCGTGTACAAAAACACAGAGAAAATGAAAACAAAACCTAATAGGTATTAGTCCTAGACAAATAAAAACATGCGAATACATATATAAATATACAATATAAAATATAATACACACTATCATATGTAATATATATACATCGCAAATATACAATAAATAAATAAATACTATATTCAACCAATTCACAAGTCATTGGAAAGCCACAACTTCTTCAAATTCATCTTAAGTGACGCAACAGACCGCGACTGTCTCAGCGACAAAGGCAACTCATTCCACAACTTAACAGCGCGCGTCAGAGTATGTTCGCGTCTTTTTAGACGGTACAGCAAGGGTAAGGTTAGCACTCGACCGCAAGCGGTGGCCACTGCCGTCTGTCTGCCATATAACTAAACCGCTCAGAAAGATAAGGAGGAGTAGGGCTGAACAGTGTGTTGAAAAGTAATGACAGGATATGCACGTCCCTGCGCCGGCGAATCGGTAACCATCGAAGCTTAGAACGGAATTCAGAGATATGATCATACTTGCGTAGACCAAATATATATCTGATACATACATTTTGTAGGCGCTCCAGCTTATCAAGTTCTCGTTGAGGTCCAGAAACGCAATATTAGTAGGATGTCAGTAAGTCCTCTGCAGGTCGATCACGTAACGAATTGCACGCGCGTCTAAATGTCTCGTTTTATATGGAAAAATGACAGCTACATTGTCCTAACGCGCGTTGGAAATGTTACGTTGGCAATACACCGGTACCACGAAAAACTGCAGCACTGCTACGCTTGCTACGCCTGGCGCCGTACAAAGCGGATGATTCGACAGCAATTTGTCAAGCGGTCGCGTCGTGTGGGAGCACCACGCAATTCGTCAATTCGGCTTAACGCGGCCTAGTGGGATGCCCCATGATGGTCACTGTGGAGATTCCGATCGCGATAAAATAATCCACCAAGTGGAAATGTAGTGTTGAGTTAATCTGCATGGTATACTTTCGTTAAGGTTCCGTACCCAAATAATGCCGATAGGATTTGATGTTTGGTCTAATAAACAATTATATTATATTGTTGAAAGTGAGTTCTGCGCAGAAATACATCTGAGTTTTTTACCCAATATGGAACTGTAATTAATTTTCTTCATCTTCAGTGTTTATTATCTGAAATTATCGATGGTTATAGCGCTACGTTTACAAGGCGCATTATTATACATATACAGCGTGGAAATCTAATACGAGCAAATCTTTAAATGGTGGTTAGTACAGGACGTAAGAAGTTTATTTAGATACCTTTTGTCTAAAATTACAACGAAAAAATTAACCATACAAAATAATTCAGCCCGCAATGTAACGCAAAATATTCAAGTTAAGGCTCGTTGACAGTTACTTGTCAAGTATTTGGACAGCTACGTTTGCGTTACATTGCTACTCGGTAATTTTTGAAAAATTAATTACAGGCTTTCTATTAAGTGTATCTTAAAAAGTCCCAGTAATTAATGATTACGGTATTAAACCCTATGTCTGGTTTAATTCTTTGCTCGTATTAGATTTCCAGGCTGTATAAGGAAATTTCCTGTTAGAAGTCACTAGACCGATTTTAGAAAAAATTAAAACTGCATTTGAAGAGTTTCAAAATACAACATAAACGACCGGGAATCGAACCCGGTCAAATCTGTCTAAAAATCGGATTTAGTTTTTTAAGTAAAGTAATTGTTCGTTGATTTCCTATTTCAAACAGTTTCTACGGGGCGTCATTCCTCTGGTCAGAAACTTTTATTTTCTTACTGTTTCTGCGTGAATATTTTTTTCTTCTATATTTTTCATTTATAGGCATATTTCATATTTGTAACTTTTATATCGTTGATTCATTCACTTATTCATTAGACATTCTAATTTAACAACTACCTATTTGATATATCTAACTTCTACGGGTTGACAGGTCTGCAATTCTTGTTTTTTGGTTAAAAGAACCCTATTTTGTATCTAGAACATTATTTCCAGATATTTGTAACTTTTATCTCGTTGATTCATTCACTTACTAGCTTCTGCCCGCGACTCCGTCCGCGTGGAACTCGTTTATATCGTAGCTCCATACAAACTTTCACCCCCGATTTCACCCCCTTAGAGGATGATTTCCGGGATAAAAACTATCCTATGTCCTTCCTCGGGATTCAAGCTATCTCCATACCAAATTTCATCTCAATCGGTTCAGCGGTTTAAGCGTGAAGAGGTAACAGACAGACAGACAGACACACTTTCGCATTTATAATATTACTAGCTTCTGCCCGCGACTCCGTCCGCGTGGAAATCGTTTATATCGCAGCTCCATACAAACTTCAACCCCCCATTTCATCCCCTTAGGAGGTGATTTCCAGGATGAAAACTATCCTATGTCCTTCCCCGGGCTTCAAACTATCTCCATACCAAATTTCATCGCAATCGGTTCAGCGGTTTAAGCGTGAAGAGGTATCAGACAGACAGACAGACAGACAGACACACTTTCGCATTTATAATATTAGTATGGATAGTATGGAAGTATGGATTCATTAGACATTCTAATTTAACAACTACCTATTTGATATATCTAACTTCTACGGGTTGACAGGTCTGCAATTCTTGTTTTTTGGTTAAAAGAACCCTATTTTGTATTGACACACTCGCTAGAACATTATTTCCAGGAACGACATAAAGCCAATATAATAAATGGCAATAATTTAGACCTAGGTATAGACTTAATTTTACTAACCACAAATTATTTGTATACTTAATAACAGTTATTGTAGTAATTTTTGTAGACAAGTGGTATGTGTACTTTTTAACGTTTTGTTCAACATTAGTCTTCCTTCACCCCGTTCCATTGAAATGGGTTTTTTATTGTGGAATACATAGATACCTAATTGGTAATTATTGTACTTTTTTTAAAAGCTGAATATTTGTAGATGACAAATTAATAATCCGCCAGCCAATTGTCATACGGTTTTTAAGAAAATTGATGAAAAAAGTAATATACTTAGGTACTTATGTTAAGCAGTACTTTTTTTCGCGTACTAAGTAGCAAACGTTGTTTTTAAAAATGTTAATTATTGAATTTTGTATTGTTAGTGGGTCTTACTTACATTGGTTTTTTTTAATGTATCCTAAAAGTGGTCGCACCAACATTTTCTAAATAAAAATGATAGGTGAACTAATCGATATAATACAGAGAAAGAATATAATGGAAAAATAAACCATCTTCGTCTGTAGCCCCCGACAGGATTCGAACCTGCGACCTTTCTATTAACGCTAGACTGCTCTACCAACTGAGCTACGAGGACAGTGATGGCAGCTGTGTATTTTTGCATTACATTCCCGCTGAGACTAGCGCCCTCTGTATCGTGTTATAGACTTGTTTCACAGCCTTGGCACACCTCTAATGGGCGAGCTATACGCTCGCTCCATTCTCATCGAACCACATCAGGTAGTTTCGGACAAGCGAGAGAGATGGCGCTGGTGTACATTTAAACACCCTTATCACAAACCAAATCGAAATGATCGGGGTAACTTCCTCGTTCAAAATAACACGAAAACAAAAAAATATTTAATTAAGTTTAATTAGGTGAACTATCTCGAAAATGGTTCACTTTTGCATAATGCATTATGTAGTCCGAAACGTTGCAGTCAACCTCCCCTATTACCCCGTATCTTATTAATTAGGTATACATTGAATTACCAATAACCATGTATGTAGGTAAGGTCTCCAATGGAAGCTTCGTTACGGTTCCATACTCAAATAATGCCAACAAGAACTTTTTCCTCAGGGTCCATTTTTGCTTTCTTAAACAATTAATGTTGGTAGTACTGACATACTTCTCTTTTTCTTTGAATATTTTCTTGTTTTCCATCTAAGTATATTGCACTTCTATTGCGACTTTCTGGAGTTTAAAAACTGTTAGGCTGGTTCCCACCAAGTCTGTGATACAAGTCAGAGAGTTGGTGGAAATCAGCCTATTTTTTTTTAACGGAGGATATAAATTATAAACAGCCAACTAAAACAAAAAGAGGAAGATATCTATTCCCCTTCACTTTCTTATTAGGATATTTCCAAATGAATTTGGTCTAAATGCTCCGCGTCAACGGAACTCTTCGATACTTTTTAATCATATACCTAATTGGATTTACGTAATTTAAATAAAATAAATAAAAATAAATAAATAAATATTTGGGGACAATCTTACACAAATCGACCTAGTCCCAAACTAAGCAAAGCTTGTACACACAGCAACACACCTAACTAACCATACCGTGAAAACCTGGAACCTTATTACAATGCACTTAAGGTCAGATTAGATTTCCGATGGTCACTTAGCTGTGTTGTCGACTGTACTATGGGTACTAGACGACAATAAACATACTTATATAGATAAATAAATACTTAAATACATAGAAACATCTATGACTCAGGAACATTCATGCTCATCACACAAATAAATGCCCTTACCGGGATTTGAACCCGGGACCTCCGGCTTCGTAGGCAGGGTCACTAGGCTACAGAGGTCTTTAATGATAAGTTGATAACTTCTGTTTCTTATCTACATAACGGATTTTGATAAGATTAATTTACTTACAAAGAAAACATCGCAGCATCCAATACAGATTGTGAACGTAGCAAGATACTGACAGTTAAAGCCAGGTTCTTCAATAAAACATAATATTAGTACAAAATTTCAGATGACTTTTATTAGTTGTGATAGAGAATAAACATTCGTCTATATGTAGGGATAGTTTGCTTTTGTGTTTATTTTGAACAGCCCACGCCTGCAAATAAAGAACATTACGTCGATTGACAAGACATATTACTGTATAATACGGGTGTAGACTCGAAAATTATTATTCCTCCAAAAGAAAAGAGGCAAAAAAATATGCCTAGTGACGAAAATCCCATTCAGATATCTCAAAGAATTACGAAGCTACAACCGTTTTAATATTGCTTGTTAGAGAGAGAAAACGCAAACAGTTTGTGACGTCACAATCTGCGAGGCTGCCGCAGCGCGAGTCGCGCGCATGGCGGGCCGCGTCAATGGCGGCGCCGAACAAGATGGGGCACGGCACGTTGCCGTCTACCTACTAGTGACGTCACAATCTACAAGCGTCATCGTTTCATATGAGGTTGCGTTTAGCGAAAAAGGGACAGGACCCCTACTTAAAATTTTGGACACTATTTAACCTCTTGCGTCGATTTTTTCTCCATTTGACTACATTTTTAATCCTTTTTCGATAAAATATGACATTATTGATTATTTTATTTAGTCTCTAAACCCCTATTAAAATAAACACCTATGTTAATTAATAGCTATGCGCTTGGAGGGTTTAAAGGAACGTGGCAAGAAGAATAGATACAGTGGATCAACCAGGTGGGTGTCACTCCTAGTGAGGGTGAAACGCAACCCTCAAAGTTTCACTGGCTGCCACCCACACACTTTCCACCGCGGGTGACACCCTTGCTACATCACTGAACATTTGATATCATGAATGTGTGGATGAGGATGAACAAGGATATGGTGGATGGATTGTGTAAAAGATTATATGAATAGGAAGATCTACCTAGTCTTTTTCAATAAATGATCAAATAAGCATTGAATTTATCAGGAGTAATATTCTATTACCAGGTCAACTAAAGTATATTTCTTGGTTTTGGTGGCATCAGAAATGCTACTCCCTGCACACAGTACTAACATTCATATCCTGATAGGTCAGGCTTCCTGCACCGAGTTAAGAATGTACTTTTTCATCACAGTTGCTCGAAAAGGGCTTCATAATGCGCAGACATACAGAGCTGTAATAGTCTGTGTTACGCCCACGGGCGTAATGTTTTTTTTTATTAAATTGTATCTGTCACTCATGCGGCAGTTACAAAGCAAAGAGGTTTTATATCAAATACGATGTCTGAAAACGTATTTATAAATACATTTAAACTTAAAAAACTACTTAAACATGTTTAACTGAATGATTTACAGATTTAATATGTAGTTATTTAGTGTCTATGTAAAATGTTTTTAAGTGTTTTCAAATCGTGGCTGTATACCGAAGGGTCTTTGCCATACGCGCCTCACGTCAAATTCAACAAAATGGACGACTGACATGTTGCAATTTTTATTACGATTTGTATTAATTTAATCTAAAATGTATTTGCTTCCTCGCAAATGTGATGAAAAACATTGTGTATAACACGGGCGTAAGAATATTGCAAACTCGAGTCATCAAAAGCCCTCCGCCTTCGGCGTCGGGCTTCTGATAGACTCTTGTTCGCGATATTCGACTTACGCTCCTCGTTAAACAATGTACTCTTTTTCGTGTCGCTTTTTTATTCATTTGACTTCATTATCTCTTTGATAGAACATTCGCAAAATATACCATTTACAGAACAGTAAAATACCAGTAGGAGTAGTAGCATAAATCTACTCAAGCGCTTTAGTATCCTGTATTTGATTTGAGTTCATTGACGAGTTAATAATAATACAATACAATACAATACAATTCATCTCATGGATGAGAGGGAACGGGCAGTATAGTCCCCACGCTGACCCAGTGCGGGTTGGGGACTTCACATACACCTTTGAATTTCTTCGTATGCAGGTTTCCTCACGATGTTTTTCCTTCACCGAAAAGCTAACGGTAAATATCAAATTATATTCGGTACATTCGTTCGGAAAACTCATTGGTACGAGCCGGGATTAGAACCCACGACCGCCGCTTGACAGCCGCATGCCTGAACCACTGGGTTACAGTAGCTTAATGATTTTTAATTGAAAAGTTATTGTTTTTTTCCGGATCACCCACGTATGTACCAATATAACTACAATCTTGCACCTCGATCTAGTCAAGATAAAAGATTAATCGTACCTAAATAGGTATATCCTAAGTGTAAGCTTTTAAGTAACAGTGCCATAGGCTCGCTATAGCTCTGTTTTATCTTTTTACGAATATGATCATTAATTTTGAACACCTTAAGGGGCTACCCAAAATTTTCATCGATTTTTGACAAGTTTTGAATCGTATCTCCTACTTTTGCACTACAGATAGAATTATAAATCAAACGGCTATCGGTACTTCAATCTTTTATCTCCATTTTGGTCCAATAGTTAACAGCTACTGTTTACCTGTTATAAATTAAGAATGAAAGTGGCATGTATCGGGTCAGGGTCAAGCACTAGGACGTTTACCTTAGGATTATATTACGTAGAAGAAGAAACTAAAACATCTGATGTTTCCATAATGTTCACATGAACCTTTGGACGATACATTCATCTAGCAGTAAGCAGGAAACCTATTGATTGATACAGACCAACCTATTCACCGTTCAAATTTTGGGAGGTGATTCTCGATCAAAATTTTATAATTAGTTGTATCCGAATCGCGAAAAAAAACCAGCTGTTCCATACAAACGGCGTGAGCTCAGCCGCCAAAATGTATGGAACAGCTGGTTTTTTTTTGCGATTTGGATACAACTTATTATCCAATTTTGATCGAGATGACCCACCGAATCACCTCCCAAAATTTGAACGGTGAATACTATTTCACCCTGTTTATTGTACATATGGTAGACAACATAAGGTTTAATTCGGCAGTCGGGTTAAATACCTGCAGGTAATATAGAGATCATAAGGTAACCTTACATGAACAATGTCGCTGAATCTGAAGATTTCAATCCGAGAAAACGTACAAAAATGCCAATCTTCTAAACGTTCTTTTGGCATAGTTGGAAGCCTCTATATTTTTATTATAATATAAGGTGAAATCGTTACTCACTGATGCTTATTAAGCAAGCTGTTGCCCATTTTTGCTTTTTTGCCACGGCACCGTCCGCCCCAAGCTTGAAGAATGTTTTTGCATTTGTTAGCGGCGAATTTGTTCTTCTCAATACTGGACGCCATATATTTCCAGGATCTGTAGTGGTTACATACGATGTCCCACCAATGACAACCAGTCATATGTCGGCCCTCATTGGGATAGTGGTCGGAGTGGCCGACGGGGAATGGATATCCGCACCCGAAACTGTTGGTGTGGATGACTTCGACGTATTTCCCGTTGGTTTTGGCAACGCGTTTTTTGTTTAAGTACCACAGAGGACCAGCTGGGTCGAGAGCTGCAAGAACATCAACAACGAATACATTAAGATACTAGCCATCTTTAGGGGCATACTTACGATGTAAATAACACTTTTATGATGGACTCAATCAAAGATACTGCCAAGATTTATACCTCTTACTTATCCTATCTATCAATTAGATCGGATAAGTCATTTTTAAGTTGGTACCTGTTTCTTCAAAGGCTCCATATACGTATAGGTATGTCTGTCAATTATACGCAAAAGAGACTTACTTTTATTTTTGTAAACAATAACCCTGTGTTCATATATTTATAACCAGTTCATAAAGCGCGCGCTATGGCAGTCGGTCGCGATGCGGGACGTTTAGCAGCGTGCCCAGCGGCGTGCGCGCGTTTACATGTATGGGCTGTTGTTCGCTACGCGCTAATGCGGCTCACCCCGCTAGTCACCCGCGTCACGAAACAAGACCTCTACCTACGCTTACTTACTACGCATCGCGGTGTCAATATATATTTGTGGGTGAGCTTAAAACCAGTTACAGAATAGGGGCTGTTGTCATACTACTATACTATGACAATCAATTTGACAAAAGAATACACTTGTTTCATTTTACAATACTGATTATTCTTTGAATTAAATAAAGATCATCAAAGCTGTCAATTAATTGTATTAGTAAATCGCCTGGTCTAATCTTGCCAGACGTATTTTTAATAATTCACGAATCACACTGATGATTATAAATGTGAAAGTTCGTATTACTTACTTCTTATAAATCCATGGTTAAACTCTGTTCTTCTTCAGAGAGTGAAGAAGAACGACTGCGACTGTTTATTTATTTATTTAGGAGTGACAGCCGATGCCTACATTTACGCTTGTCATGTGCGTTTATTTTAATCGAACCTATCTCTGAATCTGAAGGTTGTATATGCGTGAATGGCTTGAAATAGACAAACGGTAAGTTTCAACTTTTGTGATTGCTTCGACAGAAAAACCGAAATTAATTCATAGTGCCGGTATATAGCTACTCCTCTGACCTGACCTTTCTTCAGGTCGTCCCCTTCCAACTATACGATCCACTTTTCCCCCGTCCTCTCTCTTCGTTAATCTTCCGAAGGTATATATGCGTAGTGTAATATGAAATAACATAAAGATTGTGAAGTGACATAACCTGTAATCCTCAACGCGTCCTCTGAGCTCTTTGCCCGCGTTACCAACCAAGTGACCTCCGAGACCGAAGCCCACCATGTGCACATTATTTAAAGACATGCTAAACATTCTGTGTAGCCAATTGATGAACTTCCCAAGCATGTGGCCCACCCTTGGGACTGCTAAAGTAGCAGTGATATAATTTTTCTTGGCAAGTGTGCTCCAATCTAGGACTATCACGTTAACGTCACCGTCCTTAAGCAACACTGAAAAAAAAAAGTGTTTATTCGCCTCTAACATAGGTCTCTTCTCATCGATGTTATACTTATATAACATCCATGAGAAGAGGCCTATGTCAAGCAGTTGGACGTATATACATACCTCGATATAACATATAACAATCATATAACGCTAGTATCACGGTGAGCTGTAGAACTCAAAAACTGAATCGACAATAAAATCCATATAATTATCGAAACTATTCATAAAATTTCACGAGAATTTGTTGAGAAATGCGACCATAGTGGAGAACAGCCGGAAAACCGGACACCGGGACAGCGGGACATCCGGACATACGACAGTCGTTCGCTTCGCTCGCCCGTTTAATAAAATTGTAAGGGAACTTTGTCTACGTCATTGTCATTGTACTAGTTTTACCTACTTATTTCGATCATTAAATACTTTTCAAACA
The DNA here is from genome assembly GCA_947578815.1 of Epinotia ramella. Classification (NCBI taxonomy): domain Eukaryota; kingdom Metazoa; phylum Arthropoda; class Insecta; order Lepidoptera; family Tortricidae; genus Epinotia; species Epinotia ramella. The sequence goes on from OX388209.1 coordinate 9,737,513, forward strand.
TAACACTGCTTTTTTTGCTTCTAATTAAGTAGGTACTTACCTAATTATTCCATGAACATGCACGACGAATTTGTTTCTCCTTATCAGTGGGCGATACATTTTTTATGATATCCGGAGCGATTAACTTTGAATATATTTACTTAATAAAAACAAATTAAAAACATATCGAATGAAGTGCAACGTGTTGACCTGCAGTGTTTTTTTGAATTGCAGTGTCTTGTATGGATTGCCACCCTAAACAATGATTTTTAGTCATTTGATTACACAGCAAAGTAGGGGCTAACAAAATACACATATTTTTAAATGCGTCTGACATACGGATGAGACGTATTCGAGAGTCAAAAGAAATGTTTAAATGACCTATTTGTGCCATTTCTGGCTAATAAATGTTTATTTTTCTAATAAACAGAAAACCCGGAGTTGAAGAGTCGTGCACCTTGGCAGCAAGTTGTGCTAACTAGCTAGACCGCGACTCAAAGGGTAAATTCAGCTACTATAATAATGCGTAAAGGTACCTTTAGTCAGAACTTGGCTCATTTCACCGTGACCGTCACCTAGCCACCCATGGGAAAGGAAGATGGTAGTTTTAAGAGCGTCGAAATAGGACCATAACACACAACTTTCATTCCCCATTATCAGATCTTGTTTGTGCAAGGGATTCTCCCTGTAAAAATATATTAGTTCAGGGTTTTTTAAAAGCAATATATACAGTTGATAACCGATCTCTTCAAATAAAATGAACGTATACCTAGGTAATTAAATGTAACCCGCAAAACTTTGTCTCGCTCGCTCACTAATGTTAGCTCTAAATGCTGTGCTTTTCACCCGCGTACGGAATTTTCTGAAAACCTGTTTTTCAGAAAACTGATCACTACAAAAAAAATACAGTGATGTTTTGGATCAATTTATTTTTGCTCTTTTCTCAAAAAAGCTGTTAGAATATCAGCTACAGTTTAACAGCAGTATGCCGCTTACATTCATAAAAAAAAATCAATCAATGGAATAAATAGGTACCTAATTAAATAGTTAACATTTATTATTGTTTGATTAATTTTATAGAGCTATCTAAATCTGACACTTTAGCCGCAACGTCGTATGCCACCATAACATTTATTTAATAGGAGTAACAGTGCTCGCATTAGAATGATAATTTAATTTAAAAACAACGTTCTAACCAACTTCAATTCAGTACTCCGCCACGCCACATGAACATTTCCACATTTCCTTTCCACTTTACCACGTGAACATTGATTATTATAGAAAGAAACAAGTCGCTGTATGTCGGCCGATAATGTTTGAGGAGCTCCGTCGATTCATCAAGAAAGGTCATTCTGAGACCTTTGCCACTTCATTAGTTGCTATTTCAACGGAATCATATCTCTACGGGAGGGGATCTGTGACGTACTTTTATAGTTTTAAGTACATCATTGGGGAGTTGCAGGAGACATCTGTGGTCTTCATCATCAATTCCACTTCATCACATTTGTGATTTCCGGGTGTAAATACACGAGTTACAATAGAAAATACCGAAATTACTACATGCGTGCCGAATATATTTGAGGAGTTCCCTCAATTCCTCATGGATCCCATCGTCCAACTGAATTTTTGAAAAGAATGGGACCAATCTGGAAGCATATACATACAAACAAAAAAATACGAATCGGCTCATAAATGACGGAGTTCTGAGTTAACAAACATAAAAAAATCATGATAAAAAATAATACAACCGAATTGAGAACATCCTCCTTTTTTGAATTCGACAATTATGGAACCGGCTTACAAAATTTCACGAGAATCGGTTAAGAAATGCGACCTGTAAAGGGAAATAGCCGGACATCCGGATTCTGGACAGACGTTCTAAGTTCGCTTCGAAAAATACGTACAGTAGAATTATTTGGGGTTTACCACTGACAGATAGTTTGCCTTCATTTAATTTTCAACTTTAACCTCATACAAATTAAGTAGTTATTTCTAAATCGGTAGACGTGGGTGACAGTATTCTGAAAATTGCTTTATTTGTATGACATTAAAGTTGAAAATTAAATGAAGGCAAACAATCTGTCAGGGATTAACTAACAGTAATCGTACTGAAGGGCACGCCTTGTATACAGCCAGTATCCGTTGTTGACAGGGCATCTGATGGCATCTTCGTCGACTGGGTCAAACGAGTCAACTCGGTATGCTTTCCCATCATCGCTAGGATAGTAAAAATACCTGTCACCCTCCTTGTAACCATTCCACTCCTTCAAATTAAATGGAGGTTTCCTTGCAGACACAGCTATTAAAAGACATGTTGATATAATCTGGATACCTATCAGTGGCGGCGCGTGAAAATTTTGAACAAGGAAAGTTATGAAAGAGTGACTATACAACTATAGGCTTGGCTAAAAATAAATTGTAGCCAAGCCGGTGGGAATCGGCTTGTGTGGGCGCTCCGCCACTGCTACCTATAGCTTTCGTCCACGTAAATCGTTCGAGTGACGATCTTTTCGTAGCAACAAACGAAACGCTACTAAGTATCAGATTATTATAAAAAATAAACCTAATTACATAAATGTACTAAAGTGTCGCTATTTGCAACACGTAGAAGTAATAAATACAAGTATGTGTGTAAGTGTGTTCAGTAAGTTCAGTTCAAGGACAGATAATAAAAATAAAAAAATCATTACATAACGTAAAATTATCATTTTGTTCATAAAAAAGAAAGGACTATTTAGAAAAACAGAACTGTTGCATTATTTGGTAAAAGTAATTGGTTGAAGATCCATAATTATTATCCTTTTTATAAAATCTCAAAGTAATTTAAAAACGGGCTGGTTAAGGTCAAAAATTATAATAGCCGTAATCCGTGACACAAGTCAATCTGTACAAATATTTTTTTCGGCCATAAGGACGGGGCAGCTCTACCCAGCATCGCCCCCTGTCTACATACAACTGTCAGTTCTTTTTAGGGTTCCGTACCTCAAAAGGAAAAAACCGAACCCTTATAGGATCACTTTGTTGTCCGTCTGTCGGTCAGTTAAGACCATTTTTCTCAGGAACGCGTAAAGGTATCAAACTGAAATTAATATCAAATACTCAGATCTATTGTCTCTTGGAGCTGTGAAAAACTCAAACTTAAAAGTCAACGCAATCAAAAGATACAGTCGTTTATGCTGCAAATTTTAGAGTTTTTTGACACTAACAAAACCTACGGGGTACTTCCCGTGAACTCAGAAACTTGAACTTTAGCACGAAGCAACTTCATATAGCACAAACAAGGAAAAATTACGAAAAGTAGACATTTTTAGTAAAATCATACAAAAAATATATTTTTTTTTATTTAAAATTAATACCTTTTTCCTCGTAAACGTGTGGAGGTATTAAATCAAATATTCAGGCTCAACACTCAAGTATTTGACCTTACCAAGATTCGAACCATGGACTGACATCTTCGTCGGCAGGGCCAACGCTAAACCGGTCGTCCATATTATTTTGACATACCTAAAGTTTACAATATTGGACATTATAAGAAACTGGATTGACTTGATAGACAGACGGAAGGAAAAACAAGTGATGTATATTTTCCACGAAAAATTAAGTGGTAATTTGAAATGTTTTGTGTTACTGCCATCTTCTATGATAATACTCTCACAAATTGTTCTTATGTAAGGTTCTTTCGTTACGAAAGAACTTAGTTTCATTCAACGACTGGGGTGGCCTGAAAAAGGAATAGCTTGCCATGTTACTTTATCAAGAATTTCAACTCTATTATAGCTTCCATACGACTCAAATTGCAATGAATAGATTATTATACTTAGAACCTTTGTATTCCCAGGCTGTCATAGACACCATGCCGCTGCCGTTGAAGCGTGAAACAATATAAAATATTTCCGTTACCCATTACATTATAATAATAACTCTTGTAAGATGCTTATGGAATAAGAATAAGAAAATATTTATCACACAAAAAATATAAGAGTACCGGGAGTATACAGGGTGAAACCTAAGTCGTACACAGAATTTTTTGTTTCTACCGCAGTATTTTAAGGCAAGTTCATTGCATTAACTGTAAGTAAGCAATAGTAGTTTATGCAACTGATCCATAATGAGAGGGCTTAAAACACGAGTGTTTCGTAGACAGTTGCATACACTACTTTATCTACACACATATCAAAGTACTCTGAGACGGGTTTACAATTCTACTTTCGTAACAGCAAAAAACCAACAAAAAAATGACAATGGCGGCAATTCGATCCTCCGACAATACGAATGTTTTTTTTTAAGTCATAGACAAACGAATGAAGTCCCTATACTCATGTCGCTCGAGGTCAAAGTTCGTGCGTAAATATTTAAAAAAACATACTGAATTGACGTTTCGTATCGATAACTGTTTTAATATCTATGGATACTAGAATAGCTAACTGTTCCAAATTTACACGTTACAAAAATCTATACTGTTATAAAATTAAAGTACCGATTTTACCTACTACCACAGACAAGAAAGTTCTCATAGCAAAATTTTTAGAGCACTACTGATATGTGCGTAGATAAACAATTAAACTTTATTAATAATAATTCTTAATAGCAAAACCCACCAACCTTATGGTCACCGTATATGACAAGACTTGGTGTGGAGCATACAGTGACAGTTTAATGTAGCAGTTAGGGTGACCTTGAGACTCTGTAATTTTAAAACATTTTTTTCAATAACGAATTAACAAACAACGTTTACATATTTTTGCCTGTTGTCACGTCCACATGTTTAAACTAAAGTTAAACAGTAAGAAACACATATTTCGGTTCATGACTTAGGATTCACCCTGTATATCGAACTAACCCCATGCTAATAAGGCTTTGTTATTTCAGAACGAGCGAGCGAAGCGAACGAAGTTCTCCGTTGAAACGGAAAATCACAAGCACAAGCTGAAGCTTGGGCAAACATTGGGTGCCCTTCGCTTGGTCTAAAATTTTATGATCTAAAATTGTTTGGCCGAAAATGTTTAGTATAATATTTAATAATATACTTACTATTTTTTGTCCTAAAACATGTTTGACCTAAAATTGTTAAGTATATTTTTTTTTATGACTAATAGGCTAAAAGTTTAATATTGTTAGGTATCATTTATTCTTTAGCCCAAAATAAAACCTAAAACACAACAAACAATGGCTACAATCACAGCACCTAAACTATTTGATCGATAAATTTTATAATTTAAACTGATTACGACCCCGAATCGGAACCGAACTGCTGCCAGGTAAGTAGGTTAGGTTAGAACTGCTACCAGTAAAGTAGGTTAGGTTAGCTTAGGACTGCGACTGTCCCTTAGAGTGGAAATAGGCACCCCGCCAAGCGGGGTGGCGTCGACATGCTGGCTGCGAGCTGGATGCGATTATTAGTGACACCAATATTCGGAATACCAATTTTATGCCTAAAATACATTGGACCAAACAATGTTATTCCATACAAATGTTAGACTAAACAATTTACGGCCAAAAAATATATGCAAAACAATTTCGGCCAAACAATTTTCGACATAAAAAACAATCGACCAAAGATTATTAGACCAAAAAAAAAAGTGCCGAAAAAAATATCGGGCAAAAAATTTTAGACCGCAGAACAGATATAGACCCGCAAACATTCTTTCGTATGTCAGGGTGTTCCGCTTCCGTAACTTGTTTTAAGCTCACCTCAACGCTCACCCACATTTAATATACCTAGACACCGCGATGCGTAGTAACCAAGCGTAGGTAGAGGTCTAGTTTCGTGACGGGTTACCGGCGTCGTGAGCCGCTTTAGCGGGTAGCGAATCAGAGGCGTCTTTAGCGCAAGTAGCGCCCGTGTGCAAACATTAATCTAGCGCCCCCTAGTAAGCACGTGGTAAAATGGAATGGTAGCGGGCGGCGCTCGGCGCCCCCTAGGACCGCTGCGCTAGTGTGCAACGCACACCCTGCGCCATCGGTAAAGATGCCTCTGTAGCGAATATAACAGCCCAGCTGTTCCCCTCTACAGGTCGCACAGCGCGACAATGAGGTACCTACGTATTTGGCGACGTGATAGTTATAAATTGGAGTGAAATGGGAAAAGTTTCAAACAGTGGGGATACAGTGTGCGTCATACGATGAATAGGTCGATTTCACGTTGTAGAGTTTTGTAATGTACTAGCTGCCCGGCCCGACTTCGCACGTTTACCCGTTTTCCCGTAGGAATGCTGAAGCGGTAAAAAGTAGCCTATGTTCATCAGGGATAATGTGCTTCTAATGGTAAAATATTTTTTGACATTGGTCCAGTAGTTTGGAGCCTATTCAATATACAAACAATCAAATCTTTCCTCTTTATAATATTAGTGTAGATTATATTATTAGTAGATTACTGCAGAGGCCGTGAAGTAAGGGATTGCTGGACGAGATTGGGGTAGACGGCCGAGTCGTAGACGAGGCCGAATACAACGAGTCCAGCAATCCCTGTTCCGGCCGAGGATTGTATAGTACTTTTCTCAAACGATGTGAGGAAATATTAAAATTAAAATAAATACTTGGTAATCAATTAAATAATAGGTCATTTGCGCCTTTTTTATTTTTTAAACATGCCATTTGAACAAGCCGTTCGAGCACCATGTTTAACCGCACATAAAGTATAGTACCATAGATTATTTTTATTTTTTTTATGAAGCAAGTATGCTAACAGTGTCTAGTGGTGGTTGGCAGTATGTAAATTTTCCTTTGTCAGTTTAATATTAGTAAGCAAATTTAAAAAGTTAGAGTAGCGGACAATAATGGTTTTACTTAGGGTTTTCATACATTACTTCTTGGCCTAAGGCCAAGAAGTAATGTAGGGAGCCATAAACAAGAAACTTCACGTCTTCATTTCGTGATATTAACGCGTACATTTCCGAGCATGTTTGAGAAAAATATATTATATATAGTAGGATTAGCTTCTACCCACGACTTCGTTCGCATGGAAATCGTTCATATTGTAGCTCCATACAAACTTTCACCTCCCATTTCACCCCCTTAGGCAATGATTTCCGGGATAAAACCTATCCTATGTCCTTCCCCGGGACTCAAACTATCTTTTTACCTTTCATCGGTAGCGGTTTAAGCGTGAAGAGGTAACAGATATACAGACAGACACATTTTCGCATTTATATAATAACTAGCTTCTGCCCGCGACTCCGTCCGCGTGGAACTCGTTTATTCCAGCTCCATACAAACTTTTACTCCCCCATTTCACCCCCTTAGGGGATGATTACGGGGATAAAAACTATGCTATGTTACTCTCCATCCCTTCAACTATCTCCACTTAATAAATCACGTCAATTCGTCGCACCGTTTTGCCGTGAAAGACGGACAAACACACAAACAAACACACACATACACTTTCGCTTTTATAATATTAGTATGGATATTAGTATCGATTACATTCTGACAATAGGAAGTTGTAAAAGCCTCAAAGCACAGGCGGGTCCATTGCTCAGCCGCTCGGCTGCGCCTGAAAGATTAATAAGGGTATTCAGCTTGTTCAGATGATGCCTTTCGTCGTTTGTCGCTTTTTCCACAACGTGTGTACTTCTGTGATTAATTACAGCTGCGAAACTGTCATATGTGCCGCCATTACTTGAGATGATTTGTTACAACGTGAGCAGGGTTGTTGTTCTACTTGCAAAATGTAACGTGTCCCCAGTAGGCCATATACATATTCCCGATTTCATGTCTGTGTCTTTTAAAATGAGAAGGAAGAGACATGAAACAGGAAACGGGGCCACGTAACATCTTTTTAACGGACTGAAAGTTTCAATGTTTGTTACTAAAATCTTAAATCACGCTTACACCGCTCAACCGATATGGTTGAAATTTTGCACGAAGATAGTTTATAGCCTTGATTAAAATATAGGATAGTTTTTATCCCGGGTCCACGCAGACGAAGTCGCGGGCGGAAGCTAGTATTAACATAAAAACTAAAAGATTCCGACGAATTGAGAACGTTCTCTTTTTTTCAATTCCGTGGTCCCATGGTCATTAGAGCAGTATCTGATGATAGGTTCCTGGAGATCTCGAGGTACTCTTAAAATGTTGTAGGCCCACATATAGCGATTTGTTTTTTATTTGTAATTTACATCGCATTTTCTCTCAGAAAACAGTTTATGTGGTAGGTACTTAAATGATAACGTTCATGTCTATATGTGGCTTGGCGGAGTACTAAATTGAGTCGGTTAAAACTGTGTATCTAAAGTAAATTATTAATCAAATAGAATGACAGAGAGAGATATCAACAACTTTGGCCATGTTATTGCAATGGTATACACAAAATATATAATAAGCGATGTCGCCTTCTGTCAATTAAGTCGAATGGTATTGGGGTCCAGCGTTGCAGTGAGGGCAGGCTTTTATATTAATTTCAGAGCCTGACTTGGACACCGACCGATGCCAAAGACCAATTAAACTATTTATTATATTTCTTATTCCCACCATTTTTTAATTAAAGAAAATAATATTTCTTTATTCTGCTAATATTATGGATGCGAAAGTTTGGATATTTGCATGTTTAGATGTTTTTTACTCAATCAAACTTAAGCGGCCCAACCGATTTGAACCAAATTTTGCATGAAGATATTTTAAAGCCTGGATTAAATTATAGGATAGTTTTTTTATCCCTGGTCCCGCAGATGAAGTCATAAATCAGAGTAACGACTTCTATTAGATAATAGAAGTCATATTTACTTCATTTCAACGTCATCTCGATGGAATCTGAAATATACCTTATATGTTTGTGCCATTCCTGTTTTCCTTGTATTTATGACTTACACTGTCGTAAATAGATATGAGAAAGTCAATTGTTAATTGAAGCTTGATGCGTGCCATCCGTCATCTCAGTACGGTACGGTGGTATAACCTCACGTATTGCATGTCACTACGGGTGAAAAGTTTCGAACTCTTAATACGTGAGTTTAACCGTGTACTTATTAATAAGTATATTATTAAAACGTCGTAAATGCGTCCCCTAGCATCTATTGAAATATGCAAACTTAAACATAAATAGACCGACTTTCCTTTCTAACGAACCTGTTGAACCTTCGAGCGTAGCGGCCCAATTTCTCGGTATTCCTTCCCCTCTATCCCCTTTTCACTATCCGTTCATATTGAGATAAGGATCTTACTCCCCGTTCGGAGAAATATGCGTAATGATGATTGGAGTTTATGAATCTCATTTCTATGGGTAATAAAGTTTATAGCTTTTATCGTTTAGAATGAAGAATCTGTCGTTTATTACTATGCAAGCGATTCGCCCCTACTACGAATATTACAAACACCTGTAATATGGTGATCGACCGATTTAGAGTTTAACGGTAACCTTACTGCAAAACAAACGCATATTTGTTGCTTGTATCAGCGCAACCTAACGTGTATTAATAGATAGGCAGTACGGTAAATAAAGTATTATATAAGACGCTCTTTACCTTCTTCCTCAATACAAAAATACCTTACCCATACTTGTAGGGACTAATAGTACATGGCCATCCTGCCAGGATAGGTACTTTAGTAGGTAGATGGCAATCCTAGGCTGAAGAACCACATTGTACTTTACTTTACATTTATTTCAAATCTATCGATCAGGGCCGGTATTTTAATGAAAAGTTTCCGGCATGTCGTTTACTTCGCCGCGCGGCCGCTAGCGCACTGGCCCGTGATAAAGAAAAGTGAACAATTTTCACGGCCATGTTTTGTTATCACCTTGAAGAAATATTCACTAAGCATTCGTTTGAGAAAACCTATTTTACAATATAAAACTTCATGATTTATATTATGTACAGTTCTCGAGATTACCTCTGCTCGTAAATAGTGTATATACGAGTAGTTCATGCATACAAGGGCTGCCACCTATGCAGGTATGTTTTGTATCCTATAAGTTCTTGGTTTTGTATATATTTTTTGTTAAACCCAACCCAAACCTCATTTAGCCATCACTGGTCTGAATCTTATGAGGCTCGGATGGGTTTGAACCTGTAGTAACAAAAAGGATTGCTTCCAGCCCTTTATGCCTGGTTAATCTACAAACCACTACTACTGACCGATACTCGGCTGCTGCATAGGTATACTTTCTTCTGCGCCGCTGCCTCCAAGCTACCTGAAGGTGTGCTATAGACCTGCCCAGCCTAGCGGGACCTTCGAGGTTATCTAAACCTGCGGCTATCACCTTCCAGACTACGAACGTCTCTAATATTCAGGCAAGTGACTTTTAACTAGTACCTGCCTACATGCTCCGTACTGACTGAATAATTTACCTATTCCGTACATACTTATGCTTTATTTTATTGTATATAAACTATTCGTTGTATTTCACTTACCCGCCGGCTAGCTGGGCTACACCCTACAGATAAATACACTTTAATCAATATATTTTTCAAAATTACAATGACAGATACATGAAACAAAATCGATATCCGAAGGATATCCCATACTGTAAATTAAAACTAATGGTTTCCTTGCCTCTGTTCTTAAATGATAACCTCCCTAACATGCGGAAATTTATATTTATTGACCATAGGTTGTTTGGGAAAGCTTTTACAAGTTTCTGCGCGCAGTAGTAGGGTTATCATGTTGAAAATATAAATAGAATCGCGTTAGTTATTCCCCTGGTATTCAACCATCGTTAATTTACCTACTTATTTATTTATTTAAATCTGGCAACAAGGTACATAGTAAAAATACTTACCTTAAACACTAACATACATATTATCAATATAAACTCATTAATAAAAAACAAAATACACAATTACTGCGACGTGTTGCGCAATTTCGTGGTGTCAGGTAACCGACCGCGAAAAACGTTGGAACTTTGGCTCCCTTCGGCCAAAATTCTTCCTTAGTGAAGGTCGATAGATAGTCTGTTGGAACTGTGACCACAAAGGAATTAAAATTCACGTTATGGCGAGACTCCAACCTCACGATCCTCATGATGAATCCGGTCTTCACGCGCACATGCTCCAGTATAATTCCTCCGTAGTGTAGTGTTATAAACAGCTCCGTCGAAGCACTAGCTCTGAATAACTAATACATCCACTGGACCCGATTCTACAGTGGCCTCTAAACTTCCTAATTTTATTTAGGTGTCGCTGAAACACTTTGCTATTCTATGAGCAGCTGTCATAATCAAATGACAGCGCTAATTTGAATCTGACGTTTCTTATTTTAGGCGGTCTATACAACTTACTTAGCTGCCTAAATGCTATTCTAAATATGTCGTTTTTAATCTGTCGCCTAAATTATGTCTAAAAATTAGACAATTTAGTTATAGGCTAGTTATTTATTTAATCGTATGGCAGTTAAGCCATGTGCACGTAGAATCGGGTCCATTGATACGTACGGCTACGAGCATTTTCCAATCTCGCTTGTTTATTTTTAAAAGGCTCGGGACTCGCTAACATTAGGAACCTTATGAAAACGCATTTATCAAGTAGTCTTACTTCATTTAACTTGTTCGTGCGAAGTGTCGCGTCAACGTGATCTGCAGGAAATCAGGTTGGAATTACTTTTGAAATTTCATTTCGACGAGGAAAATGGACAAATAAGGTAATCGTGTGCTACCTACGCATGTTAGCAATTTACGCTTGAATCGTTGAAGCCGTGATGAAACAGCTAAATATGCATTTAATTACCTATTTACACCAATATTGCATGCGTTACCTATTTTTAGTTTATTCGTAGACACTAAAGACAATAATGATTTCAAACAATAAATATGAAAAATATATTTATATATTATATACTTATATTCGTTTTTATACTACGCTTGTATGCGTATAATAATCGACGACCGGTTAGCCTAGTGGGTAGTGACGCTGCCTACGAAGCTGAAGGTAGGTCCTGGGTTCCGACTCCACCACTCTTAAACAACAAAAGTTGCCAAGCTTTTGTTTCATGCCGAGGACATGAAAACAAATGGGAACTTCATGTCTAAGATTATGAAGTGAGTAAACAAAACACTGCTAAGTACTGCACTCTGAATAAAAATACATCATAAAAGGATAAAAGGAAGCTGAGATTCAATCAAGAAAATTAAACTTTTGTTTAAAGTACATTTTTAGTTGAACGTTTGTACATTCGTCCAAATGGTTTTCAGGCCAGTAATTAAGCAGGTATCTGAGTTCACCACCATGTGGTTTAAACAGGGTTATAATTGTAATCCCCGATTCCAAATGTACCCGTAACTAAGGACTTCACCGAATTGGTTAATCCTAAATCGATTAATTATCTAGTCTCTCCTGCCCGCTAAAACTTTCCAGCGTACTATATACTATATTATGTATGATTTAGGGAGAACTGTGAATGAATTATGAGGATGCTAACTAATTTCTATTCCTTAAACAATTCCTTTCCTTCAGCCGCGTGCGTAACCGCAGGTTCCTACAAGCATATCTGATTGATAAGTCTGTCGTCGTACCTACGAAATCAGTTACGATGGAAGAATTTTCATTATTTGTACGACCAGTTGCAATCGTTTTTATTTCATTTTTTCGAATTCCACATGTTACTCACATTTGACTCAGCTTCGCGCTATTCAACATAACAAACCTAGCCTAGTATTTCGCGACTGCAATGGATTACTTATAAGGAAACAAAGTCTTCGTTCGCAATTGGTTTTGAACGAAGCAGAAAAAAAACTATTACAACGCATTTGGTTATGAAACTGCGGTTATGCTTTCGGCCGAAGGGACACATCACTTAACACATTCTCTGCCATTTTATTCGCAGTAGGTACTTAGTAGCCGATAGCCGAAATGGGCTCCTTAAGAAACAAATGATTAGTCTCTCAGCTACGCTCCAATGACACGAAAGGATGTCCGGACTATTTTTTTTCTCTTATTGTTCTTAATCCGAAGAAGAGGAATTGTTTTTTAAAGTAAACTACTTATAAAAGCAATACATTAATTGAATCCATCTGATTTTGAGTAAACTGAATCTAAGACTCATCTAAATGAACCCATCTACATTCACACCTATGTCAGTTAAATTAGAAAAATTGACCATCTTATGGTACCTCTTTCCAATTTTAAGTAAAGAGATTTAGATATGCTGAGTTCAATTTATTCAATAAACAACAAAATACTATTAATACAATTACAAAATAAATTAGGCACAGATATTAGGTATCTTTCTACGAAGATGGAGGCAGGGAATTAATAAATGTAAGAAATTCAATTATACACCTGGCAACTCTGCGCCGGTCTTCATGTCTTGACGGTAATCAGAAATGATTTACTGCTACATCGCTAACTAAGCAATTCATTTTACTATTACGAAAGTAGACGCAAACGACTTGAAATAAAATTTGTTCGCTTGGGAGATCGCCACGCTTTCTAATATTCTATGTTCTAATCCTATTGAGTTAATTTACTTTCACTGTGCGATTCTTAATAATCTTAACTTAGTTTTCAATTTAAAATAATAAACAGATAAAATAAAATTAAGTACAATATTGCCGTGACAGTTCTATTTTGTGTTTTTGAATAGAACGATAACATTTTTTTCTAAAACTCAAATTTCTTCTGAAGTCTTGAGCAACACTAATGTGGCGAACGAACGTTATCACAATATACTGTAAGGCAGCTGTACAGATTCCGACAAACAAATATTGATGCATATTATGCACAAGAAAATACAAGAAGGCGCAGGAACAATACAAGCAATTAAGTTAAAATTTTACCATTTTAATACAAACACATTGACAAGCAACTCAATTCCAGAAATATCCACCGCGATATGTTAACAAATTAATTGCAATTTCGGGCCAAGGCCATACCTGAATGAAACAAGACCAAATGACGAGATCTAGGGCCGTAGACAATGGTCTTTGATTGGACCTTACGGGATCATAGCTCTCAGATTAGGGTCCCGCAGGGCCGATTGTAAGGACGAAGTCGGGTTAAGTTCTACAACTGAACGTTTGCGTGTAGATATCTAACCTAGTGTTGGCAGATTTAATGTCTTCTAAATCATGCCAGAGGTCCTATTACATAGCAGTGGTGGAACGCCCATACAAGCCGATTTTCACCGGTTTGCCTAAAATGTATATTTTTAGTTAAACAATAATTTGGCAAACAACATTGGTAACTGTAAAGTTGCGATAACTGGTTTTGACTAATTGCCAAATGATAATAAGAGAAAATAGTTTGGTATGTGATACTTTGGCAAAAGTTTATTGCCCATAGGTTTGTAACCGCGAAAATCTATCGAATAGCTTTGTATCAATATTCGTATTGTATATTCGAGTGACAGAGAGATATATATACGAACGCGATATGGCGTTTCACGGTAGCCGCTCAGACTGTCATACCTATTGGAATTGAGATTCGATTCTTATAGGTTTGGCTATTTTACGACTATCGGGCACCTACTACAGGTCTTAAACAAGACGAAAAGTAGGCCAACATTGCCAGCTTAGCTAGAAATATGTATGCCGCTCCAATGATGTGTATAAACCCTCATAATTAATCTCTGCCTAATATAATATTCGGTGTAGAATAACGCGGATAGGATTTCAGTTGGTTAATTGCTATCGACTGTACTGTAGCGGATGGTCGTGAATATCAGTTAACCTCTTAGTAAACGAAGCTTATAATTTTCATCGGTATCACGTTAGTGCATACATCTGCGAAGAAATTCAAAGGTGTATGTGAAGTCCCCAACCCGCACTGGGCCAGCGTGGAGACTACTGCCCGTTCCCTCTCATCTATGAGAGGAGGCCTGTGCCCAGCAGTGGGACGTACCTAGTTAAATAGGGTGATTTATTATTATTTATTGTTTTACTATCACGTTAGTACTATAACATATTACATTCACAAAACTGATTTTCATGTCCGTTTAGTCCAACGCTCTGTAGAACTAAACGGACTATATCTACGTTTACCTATAAGTAAGTAAGCATAGTGTATTCATTACTATTACATATATACAATAGTAGGTATTTCAAATATTTTAAATGCATGCACACATCATCATCATCATGATCATATCAGCCGAAAGACGTCCACTGCTGGACATAGGCCTCCCCCAAAGAGTGCCAAAGTGACCGGTCCTGCGCCACCCGCATGCACACGTATCGTGAGAAACATACGAATAAATCAACACATTAAAACGCAAATAAAACAAATACATACATATTGTAGCGCCCGCTCATGTCAACACAAAAGAGAGTGAAGTTGCATTTTCATTTTTACTCAACACTACGTTCGTTCCTCAAATAGATAAAACGTTTATACAGGGATAAAATAAAAAGTCTATAAAAGGCTAGAGATAACCATTCACGGAGCTGTATACGGCTGTGGATATAGCTGGAGGGAATGCATAAATCTTTATAGAGCGTCGGCCAATCGCGGCCGACAAGAAAAAATGTTTTCGCCGAACTACAATTATTGTATCAGCAGTTTGTCCGTAACCGTTGCAATAAATCAGCCATGTTTTTTTTTGAAATATTAATAAGTTTGATTTATAAATATTCAAAAAAACTAGTTTTACCTATAATAAAATATGTTATCGGTATCGTCCGGTCTTCATTTTTTTTTATTTATTTATTTGGGTTCACCAACAATAGGGAATATTCATGACATTTTTTTATTTTTTTTATCTATTCTATAAGTAATTATATAACCGGAAAAAAATATAACACTTTCACAATATTATTAAATAAGCTAAAAAAAAAATATTAAAATTACTATCATTTTCGGACGATCAAAACGCCACCATTTTGGCGCGCTCATTTGTGACGTCACCGTGCAGCTTAGTGCACGGCGGTTCTTAAATAAATTAACAACAAAGTGTTTGATTCACACTTTTAATAAATGTGAGTGATTAAAGCTTATAAGATCAACTTATTGTAATGGAAGAGCACACAAAAGCTTATTATAAATATTGTCCCTATGTGTGAAAATCACATTAAAACTGCAAATATTTTCATATGCCCAAAGGTGCAAATATAAGGATAAAGTGGTGTAAGGCGATGAGGAGAGATAATGTATCGTGCTTGAGTAGTTTATATTGTTGTGAAGATCATTTCGACGTGAGTATTAAATATGTATGTACTAAAATCTTTTTTATTACGACTCGCGAACAATATAGGTAAACAATAACCTAACCTCAAAATTGTATTATATACTTATTCATAAAACTATTCTGATTCCCAATTTTTTTAGTTATTAATGTTACAAATATTATGATTTTTGTTGATCAACAGCTGACTACGAGTGTTGATTTTGATCAAGAAACGTTTTAGCTAAGTTTCTTTGTTTGCACTGTTGATCGAAGAAAGTTAAAAGAATTTAATCCTTTTTACTGAGTGACCTACACAATTTTTTTTTATTTATAAGCCTTGACGAAAACAACCTAGTTTGTTAAAGTTCATAAAGATGTTCTCAACATTTAACATTCCTAATAGGTACCTACATATCTTTGATTATATAATACTAGCTTCTGCCCGCGACTCCGTCCGCGTGGAACTCGTTTATACTATCTCTATACCAAATTTCATCCAAATCGGTTCAGCAGTTTAAGCGTGAAGAGGTAACAAACAGACAGACAGACACACTTTCGCATTTATAATTTATTATTAAGTAAGTATATATAAAATATATAATATAACTAGCTTCTGCCCGCGACTCCGTCCGCGTGGAACTCGTTTATATCGTAGCTCCCCCCATATCCCCCAAAGGGATGAAGTGGGGGTGAAAGTTTGTATGGAGCTACGATATAAATGAGTTCCACGCGGACGGAGTCGCAGGCAGAAGTTAGTATATATAATATATAAAGTTATAGTATAGTAAAATAGTATATAGTATGGATAAATATCTACTAGTATTTTATTCCACTTATTTAACAAAGACACCTATTTGAAGTAGTTTAAAAGTCTAGCTATTTGAATCGCCAAAATAGGTTATAATTATTTAATTGACCAATCTCACGAGTATAAAAACAAGGAATATGAAAATTTATTGAATATCTGTAACTTATTTACTTTGCAGCTTTTACTCCTCTTAGTTCAGCGGACGTAAAGTCACAAATATTTGCGAAGTATGTATTAAATTTAGTCATCATGAACACATTAATTTTAGGCAGATTATCCGACTGTGCCTTGACAAAACCGCCTTCAGTCATTGTGGCGAGTCTTTTTTCACTTAATAATTACCAAAAAACACTGATTATTTATCATAAACAGCGGCCAAACAATGCGAATAACTTTCAATAATCATACTAACGACCTGCACGGTGACGTCACGTTTCGCTCCGCCAATAGCGTTGCGTTTTGGAAATTTGCGAGGGAATTTGAAAAATAGTACTTTTAAACAATTTATTTTATCAATAGAAACATGACAATTTGAAAAAATAATCATGTGTGTATATTTATTAAGCAATATAGATTACACGTGATTTTTTTTGTCCATTTCTAAATCACATGCATATTCCCTATTGTTAACATCACACACACATGATTTACTGGTTGATACATTGTAAAGATAGATGTCAAAATCACTTACAGGTAAACACCATATTATGCGCATTTTCTTTTCGAGCACCATCTGTGCTATGTGGCTGTCGGCAAGGCACTTTTCGACTTGTCGGTTTGTGTTCTTCTTCGTCTCATTTCATTTGTGTCGATTAAAATATATCTCATTGAATTCCATAAATTGGCAGCCAGTCTTATAGACTTCTGTCAGTTTGTTCAGAGGTTGTGTCTGCGCCCCGACATGTATTTAATATTTTTTTCTTTATCTTAAAAGACATGCCTATGAAACACTTTTTACTAACATAAAATAGTGTTCAAACCAAACCTTGTCAAGATTAATCGTTTCTAATTTGGAGTTTAAAAATTTGCTGCCTTCAAAGATCATTTCATCATATTAGCTTGTCGGTAAGAAAAAAAAATCAAGATTTATAGATTTTCATTGAAGTTTTGCCGTCTTGAAAGAGATGTAGCGTTAAAGTATTTGTTTGTGACGGCAAGAAAGAGTAAAAGAGTAAAACCCGGGCGATAATAAATGTTTTCTTCGGTATCGCAAATAGAAAGGTCGGTCGCGCGGTCGGGAGATCGACCGGCTCGTGGGTTTAATCAATTTGTTGTTAAAAGTCGGCCGGGAAACGGATCAAAAGATTTATTACTATCGCTTCACTCGGGTTACGCGTTCAACTTGAGTTTCACGAGTTTATGTATCGGAAATTGAAGTGTACGATTAATCTTAATTAAAACCGCAACTGGCTTCTGCTTGTGTATTACTTTTTGGCCGTCTGTCGTAACTACATTCAACGTAACGTAACGTAAGTTTAATTCAATTAATTCAGTTCAATTCATTTATTAATAAAAGCATTTCTTTACACGTCAATAAGATATACAATTAAGATTAAGTTTATACGTGATAAAATTATACATTTAGATATTAGTTATTTTTTTAATATTTCGTTTTAATTTTTATTAAGTGATGATGTTATAGATTTCTTGGTCTTGGCTCCTAATAGCCGAATAATTAAGTACAAGAACACGGAAATATTTATAATTTAGATAGATTTAGATTTCTTTATTTTATAACATAAATTTTCATTATAAATTTAGCTAAGCTAATTTGTAAACGAATTAACATCATGATCGTCAAATTATGAATACAACTTTTGTTTATTTAAAGCAAAAAAAAAACATTTTCCCATAGATTTTGTTTGTTTGATATAATTATGAAAGTTAGATCCAATAATAAGTATTCCTACATACATATACTTGCTGGTAAACCAGAGATTTAATAAGTACAGTGATCCACTGCATATTGATAACATTAATTATCACAATTTTGATGCTTTTCGTATAGGTCAGTACTTTCATTAATTTACCTTTTTCTGGCCTTATTACCTCATTCTGGTTAATTTAACTACTGGATACAAACAAACAATACTTTGAAAAGAAGACCTTTTATATAATAATAGCTTGGGGACGCGAAAAACTTCATTTTTATTTTTGTACATGCTATATAAGTATTTTGTACCTACTAATTAATATACACCACCACAATATCCAATGTTATCAATCTATTTTTCTTCAGCTGTGGGAGGAAAAATCGCGTGATATTGCAGTAAAACAACCGCAGCCGCTCAACGACGTGAAAACTATGGACTAAAAGTCGTAAATGGTGGCAACGAAATTTAGTTATTGGAATAGGATAACATTGATTATG
Organism: Epinotia ramella; assembly: GCA_947578815.1. Classification (NCBI taxonomy): domain Eukaryota; kingdom Metazoa; phylum Arthropoda; class Insecta; order Lepidoptera; family Tortricidae; genus Epinotia; species Epinotia ramella. Next base: position 9,756,700 of record OX388209.1, read on the forward strand.
GACAGATGCATTACACAATTAAAAGTGATTTTTCCTATTTGCAATGCAATTCTTTACAAGTGGAATTCTCTACAACAACTTTCACGAAATTCGTTAGTTTTCAGTCCTTGTTTTTCTACCTACTCACAAATGCCTCTGATAAATATCAAATGTCTTTGAGACTTTCTTAAGAACAGGAATGTGAACACACGAAGTGCCAGATAAAGACAAACGAATAAGAAAAGCATTTTAGTTTTTTTTTTAATTGTTTGTTGAACGCTTATGAATAAGATCATACGATTTTATTACTATTTTTAAAAGTTATGTACCTCGCACCGCCTCCAGGTCGTCATCAACCGCTGTCTTCGCCGTATTCTCGGTGTTTACTGGCCTGAGAAAATCTCCAACATAGAAGTGTGGGAACGCTGCGGTGAGACTCCGATCGACCAGCAGATCAAACGCCGCAAGTGGAACTGGATCGGTCACACGCTCCGAAGGGACCCTGATCACATACCTGCAAGCCTTGGACTGGAATCCCCAAGGAAAGCGTAAACGTGGCCGCCCTAAACAGACCTGGCGGCGGACGATCATCGTAGAGGCGAAGACCATAGAGAAGACTTGGAGCGAACTGAAGCGCGAAGCTCAAGACCGAACGGGATGGCGGCGCACTGTGGACGCCCTCTGCCCCATCTAGGGGACACAGGAACATAAGTCAAGTAAGTCATGTATTTTTAATTCCGAGTATTCTGAGTAGCATTTTGTGATTATTTGTTATATTTTATAAGTGGGCCGGTGAGTAGCTGTCATACCAAAATAATATCTGCTGTTACATTTTAACGAACGGAACGTCTGAAAACGTTTAAATTAAAACAACCTGGAGTGCGATTTTTGAATCTCACTGGTGATATCAAAGTCACCGGTGACTAATATTATCACCGATGACTTTTATGTCACCATTTTCCAAGAGCCGTATTTTTGAAAGTCACACGCTGTTTACCAACATGCAGAAATTTTACAATGTCAGTCAGAGACAATCTTCCCGTTACGTTCCTTTTTACGCAGATGTTATAGTGTTGTCCTTGATACCGGTTTTTAGGTTTCCGTAGCCAAATGGCAAAAACCGGTACCCTTATGGATTCGTCATGTCTGTCTGTCTGTCCGTCCGTATGTCACAGGCATTTTACTCGAAAACTATAGTGTATTTGAATACAATTTTGAGGATAGGTGTATTTTGTTAGCCGCTACATAGTATTGTAATTAAATTACAAAAAAAAAAATTTTTAGGGGTGCACTCCATACATAAAACTGAAAGTCAATTTTTTTTTTCATTGCAAGCCCACGTGTGGCACATCAATCGATAGGCCTTTCAAAATAAATATAAGGTTTCTAAGCATTTTTTTGATTAAGTGAATAGAGTCGGAGATAATCGCCCCGAAAGTCACTAAAATTGTGTCCCCCCCCCCTCTAATTTTTGAACCGTGTATTTTAAAAATATGAAAAACAAAACATGGACATAGGGCTTATTAAATTCTTGGTACTTTTGGCAGATGTCACAAACGTCAACTGTCAAAAACAATCGCATGGTGATTTCAATTACGAGTGGGTAGGGGCACTCGTAAATCGATATCATAGGTATGACAAATGTAAGTCACCGGTGAGTTTCAAAAATACGAACTTTCGGAAATCACTCACATCGGTGAGAATTAGTCACTTGGTGAGATTCAAAAATCGATCCCCTGCTCTGAGCTTGGTAAACTTACGAAATATTTTTATCGGAATGCATGTCCTGTTATTTCGCTGGTCAGTGCTGAGAACAGACATTATCATCAGCCAGTGAGATTAATGGTGCAGCCAGCGGGATACTTGATCCTGCCGTCACTACGGTGAAAATATTGCGTCAAAACAACTGTATGTACATACGGTGCTTTAGCTTACCGTTTAAAGTACAATGAAAAATACCAAAGACGTATGTTTGTGTATTAAAAAAATTAGGGGTTTGTCGATTTAGCTGCACGTTTACATTTTTGACATTTGATCATTGTGTTTATATTTGGAGCTTGAACTCTTGGAATACTTTCATTGATGTCAGAAGTAATATCTGATGATGGAATCCAAGAAGAATCGACGGTAGGTACTCCTGAAATATATATATTTTATTCTCTAATGCATTTGCACATGAAATCGTCATAAGTTTCGGATCGAAGTCGTTTCTCATTTGGTTTTTTAGTATACTAATTTCTAGACAACATTAGTACTAAACTAAGAGCTACCTTCTTTATCTGCGTTCTCTTTGCATTTAATTAGTGTTTGTGTTATTCTTTTAGAGGAGTTTTAAACACAGTTAGCAGCGCAGTCCCCACTGCGCTGCTAACTGTGTTTAAAACATGCTTCCATATGACATCCTCCCGTTTTTAGGGTTCCGTAGTCAACAAGGAACCCTTATAGTTTCGCCATGTCCGTCTGGCCGTCCGTCCAGCCGTCCGTCCGTCTGTCCATCCACCTTCGGCTTAGCTCAGTAGCCATTACTACTAGAAAATTGTAATTCGGCATGGGTATATGAATTTTATTTATTTATATATTTCCAAATACAAGTTACATGATAAATTACAAATATACACTCGCCAAACTATTAAGTTTGATGGCGAGACGCGCTCATTTACTACAACTATTGTAACTTAACCTAATTTGCTTTTATTACTAACCTAATCTCTTCTCTAAACTTTTTACAGATTTAGGTAGAATGGCAATTAAAAATATTAGTAATAATAAAATACCGTATTATGGCTCGACCTCCGGCGACAGTGGACGACAACAGCTTACCTAACTAGTTACTATGTAGGCACAGGTATCCTATCCACAGAGTAAATAAGTAGGACTACCTTCTTATTTACTCTGTGGATGTCCATCTGTTGACATCGACTTGTCGTTAAGGAGCAAGTCCTTTAATCTTGATTTTAAAATAGATTTACTTAATTTAGGAGTTTGTCTTAATATACTAATCTGATTGAAAGTTTTTGGTACTATGAAGTTCAATACTCTTTGCCCATAATAGTTTTTAGCCCTAGGTTGTACAAGTTTTTTTTCCCTTACACTTTTAGTGCTATAAGTATTTGTAACACTGAGTTTATACTCATCGGAATAGTAGTGCTCCAAAGCAATCAAATACTTAGTCTTACCATCTACTGGTAGAATTTTACAGAGGGGAAATAGTTTGTCATATTCCTTATTACACTTTTCCTTTTCTTTTTTATCAATCACGCCGACAAAACAGAAGAATAAAATCTTGAAGTTTCTTTTTTGGGGTACCTCCCTTACGTATGGGACGTATTTTTTTTCGCGTTAAACCCATAGTGTGGAGTGTCGTGGGATAGCTTGTTCAAAAATGTTATGGGTTTTTAAAACGATTTTTCAAATTAGTGATTAATTTGCGAGATATTGCGCTTTAAATTCCTCCCCTCCCCTGCCGGCTAAATGGCTACTACTGGGAATGTGAAAAAAATCGTGGCAGTAGTTCATATAATAAATTTGAAAGGAAAACTATCACGGATAAGTAGGAACAACTAGTTACCGAGTAATAGTCGACCTACTTAAAATGTACTTAGAAAGGACAACTTTCGTACAAATTCAGCCGACGTAACCATTAAGTTGGCGCGCGCGTGTCGATGTAAATACAAGAAACTACGGAACCCTACACTGCGCGTGGCCCGACACGTACTTGGCCGATTTTTAATTACTTGGGTCGGGTGAAAAATGGTATACCTTCGATTGCCATAATTTTATTTGCCATAATTACAGTTGCCATAATACTTAGCCATAAGTAATTTTGTTTACCTTAATTTAATATATCATAACTGTTCACCATCCCCCTAGCGTTATTCCCGGTTGTGCTCTAAAAGAGCCTGGGGTCCGCTAATATGCCATTACTGTTATTTACCATAATATTCCTAAGACAGAATTGTTATTTTCTGTAATATCATATGTCATAATAAATTTTTCCATATATTTTATAATCCATAAGTCACATTATGCAATACAATCACTTGCCATATCTTTCAAAAGCTTATTATATTACATGTAAAAAAAATACAACCGAATTGAGAACCTCCTCCTTTTTTTTGATGTCGGTTAAAAAGACAAGTTACTTTTGTGTGATCGGTTACATAAATTTCTTCCTCTAATTTCCATGTAATAAGGTGAAAAAATGGCCTCATATCTTTGTAAACTGTACATACTAAATACATTTTGTATCTGTAGTTGGATGTACGTAATGTTAAGATTAAATATTGTGCCAAAGAACGTGATTGTAAAATTGTTCAATTTTTGACTTGGAAACTGTTTCGGACGTGGGTTTCAATCCTGGATGTGGGTGATTATAATTTGATTTTGTATTCATATTCTCACCGCCGTCGGTTCTATTCTACTCTAAGCATGTCGGTGTAGGTACGACGACGAGCGAAGCGAGGAGGAGTGTTAGGAAGAACTGCGACCCTAACAGCGAACATTTTGTATAGTAACACTTTACTTTCAGTAGTTATATTTAATATCCCTTATAGGTTAGTTACAGAAATGTAGGTTAGATAAGAACTGCGACACCAAAAGAACCTAGCAGCTCGCAGAAATGTAGTTTACACTAAGAGCTTTCGAGAAAAATATTTTTATGGCAATTGAATATTCTGTCAAGTAAAGTTACTGCATTTGAAGTTATGGCAAAGTTTATGTTTATCAAATAAATATTACTTATGTAAAATGAAACGTTAAGGAATATAAAATTCTGGCAATTGAAGTCGTGTGCATGATTGCAGGCTATTTATTTTCCAAACACTTTACAAGGCTCTGTTTACAATCACTAATGTCAACATGTTTAACAATTTAACGAGATCATCATCATTCTCTCTTCTCTGCCAATGCTATGTCTACCACCCACTTCATACTCGTGGCGCTGTTAGCTGTAGAACTTGCGAGATTAGATTATTAAAAAAAAATCGATGAACTGAATTGACAAAAAAAATAATATGATTATCGAAACTACTCACAAAATTTCACGAGAATCGGTTGAGAAATGCGACATGAGGGGTATCCAACTAACGTTCCGAACGCGCGTTAGGACCATTTAACTGTCATTTTTCCGTATAAAAAGTGACATTTAGATCTACGTGACGCACGTACAATGCGTTACGTGATCGACCTGCTGTAGAGAAAAATAGTTGGACATCCGGGCAGGTGAAACAGTGGCCCAAGCTGAAACGGAGAACTTTCAATTAATGACGTAATTTTACCAAAATAAATCATCAAAACTATTATGGTGCGATAACATTATAGTATTTTTTGATAACATTATAACTGTTGTATAAGCATGGTCTCAAAACGCGAGTGTCGTGAGTTGCGATGCGAGCCTTGGCGAGAATCGCAATTAAAGACGCCACGAGCGTTTTAAGACCAAGTTATACACCGTTGCATACAATACTTTTTCTACGACTAATTTTAAATAAATAGCATTTGACTTTTCAGGCAGTAAGTTTTCCGTTAGTTCTATTAAAATACTACTCACGCAATTTCTTCAACGATGCAGTTATTTTCTTATTCGTCCATTTTAAAAGGAACGTACACATTTTTTTCACTTCACGAACACGAATAAAATCTTAATAAGTTATTAATAACCAATGGTTATCATATTTCGTCTTTTAATTTTGAACTGGAACATTGGTGGGAAATTAGAAATATGACACATTGACACCTCTTGTTTATGATCCGTTTTTAATTTCCTTGCACTTGCCATCCGAACTAAACTGAATCCGGATCCGAACTGAATCGGATCGGTTTGTATTTATATACAGTGTGGAAGTCTAATACAAGCAAATAATTATACGGTGGTTAATAAAGATCCTAAGACGAGTATTTAGTTAGTTTTTATCCTAAATTACGCCAAAAAAAAATTCCATACAAAATAATTCAGCCCGCAGTGTAAAGCACTCATTACGCAGCATCACTTTACGAAAGCTGATTGACAGGTAGGTACTTGTCAGACTTTTTGACAGTTGTTACGTGGTGTATTAGCTGTGTGCATTACATTGCTGCTTGATATTTTTTCAAAAATTATTTACATGCTTTAAATTAAGTCTAACTTAAAAAGTCCTGTTAATTCATGATTACGGTACTTAATCCTATACCTGATTTAATTATTTGCTTGTATTAGACTTCCACACTGTATAATACCAATAATTGGAAAAATATGTATATTAACACACAATACACGATCATTTATTTTTATTTTAGTAAATAATTTATATTCTACAAATGTTTGATAGTAAATTAATTTGCTTATGAAGTTGGTACCACTGCAATATAGCGGCCGATTAAAAAAAAGTTAGATGATTTGACATCGTGGTAAACAGTGCTTTTATGAAAAATGTATGAACCATAAAAGTACGCTAAACAGTGCGTTTATGGGGGCCATAGAGCATAGAGTTTTTCGACGACTTATTATCGGTGTCATTGTATTTGAGCTAAAGCCTATATAAATGACAGATAACGGTACAAGAATAGAAAAAATGATAAACACAACCCTTTTACCAGGAGTTGCCTCACACACACATTCACATTGCCGAGTGCGGTCTTAGTTAAATGTAGCTCCACGGGTGCTAAGTGCATGCAGTCCGAGTAACGAGCGTGGTAAAGTGCTGTTTGTTTCTCTTATACCCCCTTAGGTCTGTACTACTTTCCTTTCTCGGCCTCTTAGGCACACTTTAATTCAAATTCAAATTATTTATTTCAGACTTATATCCATATTATGTTAGTAACAATAAAACTTTATAAAACTATGTCAGTTACATTAAATTATACACTGAACCTCTTGAGTCCATGATAGGGTATTCCAGTGTCTGCGCAAGCAGGACTGTCCCAAATCAGCTGAAGAAGGCTGTTGGAACTATCACGCTCACGACGCATGAGGGACGCGGTTGTATTTCTGATAATGGCACTGAAACATCCCAGATGCACTGCAGTACCGTGACAGTCTCATCAACCCTCTGAAGCCGTTGCTGTACTGGATACGCAGGGCATTGAGCGACTTTTTAGTGTAGTTCATCCATAGGCTGCACGTGTAAAAGGACTGACAAAAAGCCTTGAAAGGAGTTTAACTTTGCCATGGTTTTGACTACTTTTCCGACAACTCGTCTCAAGTGGTCTAGTACAAGTCTGCCTTTCGATTACGTGTTTTTCTAAATATAAGGGTCAAGTCATGATATACGTTGAATGATGTAAGCGAGCCGAGGTTGTGAACCGCGCTCGTGGAATGCTTATTAGATACAATTCTTGCGGTGAAGTTTCATTAAGCAACGCAAATTATATCAACTCGGATTTCTTCAACGGTACACATATACTTCTCTGGGGCATTCGAGATTCAAAATGTAATACGAGGGCTGCCTTTTAAGTTCTGTCGTTTGCAAACCTCCCGTGATTGCATAAAAAAGAATTAGTGTCACGTTAAAATATTTGAATTTAGAATTCGAAAACAAAAGAATGACTCGAAATCGGCCCAACCGTTTTAGTACAGCGTTCGTTCAAAGTTGACAAGTCAGTTGTGAAAATGGAAATTTCGAAGGAAAATTTACGTGCGATAATTTTTTACAACTTCAAAAGGGGCTTAACGCGACTTCAGTGCTTCGAAGAGTTGACTACGGTTTTCAATGATAAAGCACCATGCCTTCGGACTGTGGAACGCTGGTATTTAGAATTTCAACGTGGTTGCTCTAGTCTTGGTGATAGACATCGTGAAGGTCCTCCAAAAACAGCCGTAACCCAGGAGAACATTGATGCTGTACGGCAACTGATCATCGAAGATCGCCATGCGACATACCGTGAGATAGAAGCTTCCTTAAGTATTTCAGGGACCAGTGTTCACAGTATTTTGCATGATCACTTAGGCGTAAAAAAGTTGATCTCACGCTGGATACCACATTTACTCAGTGAAGACCAATAAACGGCTCGCGTTCGATGGTGTCGCAAAACTCTGCGGCAATTCAACCGAGGAAACTCGAAACATGTTTACGACATTATCAGTGGTGACGAATCTTGGATATATGCCTACGATCCCGATTCTAAACAGCAGTCGACTGTTTGGGTGTTCCAAGATGAGCCAAAACCGACCAAAGTAATACGCTCACGGAGCACTTCGAAAAAAATGGTCGCCACGTTTGTGGCGAAAAGTGGCCACATTGCCACCATCGTGCTCGAGGATCGTAAAACGGTTAATGCTGACTGGTATACCACTGTCTGTTTACCAGAAGTCATCGGCGAGTTTCGAAAAAATAACCCAAGACGTCGTATAAGACTGCACCACGATAATGCGAGCTCGCACACCGCCCGGCAAACTATTGCGTTTTTAAAAGAGAAAAACGTCGAAATTCTGGAACACCCGCCGTACAGTCCAGACTTAAGCCCTAACGATTTTTTTACTTTTCCAAAAATCAAGCAACGACTTCGTGGTCAACGGTACCAGACGCCTGAAGAAGCGGTTGAGGCATACAAAACGGCCATTTTGGAGACCCCGACTTCGGACTGGAATAAGTGTTTCGAAAACTGGTTCGATCGAATGAAAAAGTGTATTACATATCACGGTGATTACTTTGAAAAACAATAAATACCATTTAACACTTAAATTGTCTTTAGTTTTTCCAAACGACACAACTTAAAAGGCAGCCCTCGTACACTCTAGCATATCATAGAGATATCACCGCTTCCATGGATGTTTTTAGAAAAGATGGAGATAAAAGCGATATCTCTTGTCAATGGAGACAAATGGAATCGCGGTTTTGCTCGCTTTTCCAAGGTGGCTACTGCATTATGAATCCAACTTTAAGCGAAGTTACTAAAGAAGTCATCGGAGTGAAATATGGGTCCACAGATACTACTTAAAGAGTTGCGTTGCGAAGCTCGGACGTGATGCTCTCTTTTATTAAAACTTAGTTCTAGTATACAACTGTAGTCTGCAGAAACTTCATGAAGGTTATGTTGGCACTCAAATATTTAGACATTTTTGTAACATGTATAATCGGTGATAGTAAAGTTTGATACATTTGTAAGTCATGAACGGACATGACCGCTTTCTTAAATTCGTAAGCAAGAAAATTAAACTTAAAATTATATGAAAACCCAGGTAAAATTGTATTTATAATTTGTGCCTTAAGCTATATTCCTTCATAATATAATTAGTAGTACTTATGCAGTAGCAGTAGGTACATACCTAAACGTATAGGTGGCGTTTATAGTACCGAGTCTCCGGAAACTCGACAAGGATCGAGTTCCACTTCCAACCCAATAGTGCTGTCAACTGGGAATAGTTGTATGTCCATTCATTCCAACAGCGAATTTGTCCTCAAAGTCTTTTGAGTTTTTGTCGTCGTATCAGCGTCTCGATTCAATCAGCTTACGGCGAGAACTCTTATGGCGCCACTGTTCGGAGAATGGAAGAACAATTTGGTGTTTCTCCTGTAGAATTTGTGGAAGTGTTAAACCCGATTTGCTCTTTTCATGAAGTACTTTGTGTATTACTGTACTGCTCATTTAGTGTTATAGTTGTTAGGGTTCAGGCTCTAGCTAGAGAAGCTTATAATTAGAGGTAGATTACAATACTAATTAATAGTAAACTCCTGCTATTATACGGAAATGTAGTATTTTACCATCCTCTTATAAAACGTAATACAACGAAATGAGAGAGATTCTGGCGTACGAGCATCAGTTTGAGTCAAGCTGCAGCGAGATACGATAAATAAATATACATATAATATGCATGATAGTCTACTAATTATACCTAACGATTTCATTTGCGTAAAAAAAATATTGCAAGGTTTAGGATTACTTTTAGTGATGATTTTGGTAGAATGAACTAATTACATACTAAAACTATTTTTTATTAAATGGATAGAAAAGAGCCGAGTGTATTCCCAGTTTTTGTGTTTCTATAATTTTAGTAGAAATATTTGCAAGTTTCTGACTATTTCTATTGAATATGTGTTGTTAAAATAATATTTTTATTTAAACTTTTCATTCGAAAGTAGGAGAAGTGCTCCACTTATTCCGTAGGACGACGAAAACTGTTTGTCATTCGTTGCATTTTTTAAACCCATCTATGCACAAATTGGCAAAATAGTCGTTCGATTGAGGTGACTACATTATTCAAAAATTACAAAAAAAGTGAGTTAACACATTCAGTAAAACTTGAAGCAATGTATCTTTATTGTTCTTTAAAACTGGTAGCATACCGGGTTTTCCATGAGACACAACGTCAACGATTTTGTAGAAAATAACGAAATTTCATACACAGTCTTGTTATAATAGGTACAATCCTTCTAGGCTAAAATATAGTATTGGTATAATTGGGAAAAGGCTTTAACCCTTAAATGCATGATTTTTTGTATAACTTTTTAATAAATTGAAATAGATGTGTCATGTTGTATAGATTGAGGGAAAAATAAAGAAAAAAATCATAGTATTTAAAAAAACATATACAATATACGATGCATATATACATCATTATGCATTTAAGGGTTAACTAACCCAGAATCTTCTTTTTCTCAAACTTGCAATGAAATTTTGACGTGACTTACTTCAAATTAGGTTCGGAAATACTACGTATCCGGTGCGATGAGTGAAGATGATATGTAAAGGAATTCCATACAGCCTTACACATCTAGGCCTGTAAAGCAACCTTCTTTTGTTTTTAAACGGAGGGAAGGGGCGCGGGCGCGGGCGGTGCAGGCGGTGCACGAAGAAACGTATTATTTATAAAACAAATTGACTACTTTTTATTTTTATTTCATTGCAAGTTTGAGAAAAGCACTATACAAATCTCGGCGAGAAACGGGGTTGCCGGCCGCGTATCCCATATCCGGCCTCGCTACGCTCGGCCGTCTATATCTGCTTGGCCTGCAACCCTTCGTTTCCCGGCCTCTATAGTAATGTACTATTCCTCAAGTGCATGTTTGCAGGTGGTGAAATGTGTTTTACACCCGCTCGTAGCTCTAGTAGAACTGAAATGCGTTTTATGAATAATTTATTTATTATTGCGGCCTCCTTGCGATCGTTTTGTTACTACGCAATCGAAACAGAAAGGTTTTCCGTGTCACATTGCATAATTACGGTAATAGGTCCTCTGTACGTTCGTCAGCGTTCGAGGTGCTATAATGGAAATTTTCCTCCTGTAATGGAAAAGCGTAGTCTTGGTCTGAATTCAATAGGTATTAATAACGTCAATCCTGAATCCTATTTTGTACTTATTCGAACGTTGGAAGTGGTAGCCAATAAGCCGGCGTAATGAAATGATAAAAGTGGTTTCGTTACAGGGGTTGCACGTCGATTCTTTATTCGTTTCGGGAATATCATTAAAAGTTTTTGTACTTTCTCTTTTGTTGGATTGAGTTCATATTTCAAGGGATAATTAAAATTTATTTAATTGAAATGAAGGTGTACGAGGGGCGTCTGAAAAGTTCTAACCCTAAGATAGAAAAAAACAATTTACAAAAATGAACTCGTGTTTATTTTTCAATATAGTCTCCTCCTAAATCAATGCATTTTTTACATTTTTTATACAGTGCTTTTAGGCCATTAAAAAAATAATCTTTATTTTGCCCTTCAAAATGCTCCTGTACAGCCGCCTTCATCTCTTCGTCACTTCTAAATCGCTTTCACCTCAACTCTTTCTTCAAATTATTGAATAGAAAATAATCGCTTGGGGCTAGATCTGGGCTGTAGGGTGGGTGGTCAATTTCCTCAAAACCAACTTCCTTCAGAGCACGCCTCGCAACATTAGCGGTGTGAACGGGTGCGTTGTCTTGCAAAAACAAAATGCCTTTCCTTAGTTTACCCCGCCTTTTCTCAACTATGGCTTGTCGCACCTGTCTTATTAGATTTGCATAATAAGTTCCGTTTATCGTAGAGCCTTTTTCTAAATAATCGATTAAAAGAATGCCATCACAGTCCCAAAATACCGTAGCCATTAACTTAGAGGCCGACTTTTGCACTTTAAATTTCTTCGGCGGCCTTTCACCCTTTTCAATCCACTGCATCGACTCAGACTTACACTCCGGATCATACTGTCTGATCCATGTTTCATCAACAGTTACTATTCGGGAACAAACTTCATCTAAATCATCTTCGCACAATTCTAAAAACGCCCGAGAAGTTTCCACACGACGTACTTTATCGAAGGCCGTTAGCATTTTCGGTACCCAACAAGCACTGACTTTACTCATGTACAAATGTTCATGTAAAATTTCTCCGACTCTTTCTTTACTAATACCTAAGACCTCAGCTATTTGCCAAACCTTCATTCTTCTATCTTCTAATACCAGCTTTTTGACTTTTGCTACGTTTTCTTCGGTCACTACCGATATTGGCCGCCCTGAGCGGGGGTCGTCTTCGATCGATTCCCGTCCGAGTTTAAATAAGCGACTCCACTTTTCGACTGTGGCATAAGAAGGCCCAGAATCACCGTAAATAATAGCCATTTCCTCAAAAATACACTGCGGTGATTTGTCACTTTTTGTAAGGAATTTAATTACAGCACGGTGCTCAATTTTCGTAATATTCGTTGGTAATTCACACATGATGTACTTTTCCGTTGAATATCTCGAAACAGAATAATAAAAACGTGACATGTTATTTTTTAATAATTTGTTTTTAAATGGCCTTTCTAGTGGCCAGTATCATAAACGCAGATATAACCTCGAAATACCTTAGGCTTAGAACTTTTCAGACGCCCCTCGTATATTTATTTTAATTTTAGTTTGCCACGAATTATAATGTAACTAGGTAATTGACTTAAGTTGAGCAGGTAATGTCTTAAAATTATCGGTTTTATACAATATACTTATAGATATAGGTAAATATTATAAAATTATAGGTATGTAATACAATACTTAATAAAAAATGTTGCAGGGATTTTCGATTTGGAGAAATAAATTATTCCGGGCATGAATGGGAAATATACAGATGAGCACAAGTACTTGCGGTGTGGGTTATCTTATCCTAAACTCTTAAACGAGCAATCATTGTGCATTCACTCAGTGCTTGACGACCGGTTAGCCTAGTGGGTAGTGACGCTGCCCACGAAGCTGAAGGTCCTGGGTTCGAATCCCGGTAAGGGCAAATATTTGTGTGATGAGCATGAATATTTGTTTCTGAGTCATGGAAGTTATCTATGTATTTAAGTATTTATATATCTATTATATATATCGTCGTCTAGTACCCATAACACAAGCCTTAATGAGCTTACTATGGGACTAGGTCGATTTGTGTAAGATTGTCCACTAATATGAAAAAAAAAAAAAAACTCGATGTTTGAGGAAAAATACGTTCTTGATAGGTCAGGAGGTAGGTATAGGATATTCGCACAGTGTTTTATTGATTTAATTACAAATTCTCAAATATTCCGTAAATCAGAATGAGCTAAAAAAATACTGGTAATTGTTAAGAGGCTGACAAGACCTACTTTTGTTGAAATTTATGTTTTTAAGCAGTTTTTTAAGAAAAACTACTTGTTCTAGCACATCAAAAAAATACATGTTAATATTCACCATATTTCAAAGACCGTGGATGGGCTCGATACATAATTGGACAAAATCGGCTCGATAGAAAATAATTGCAAAGATTGGTCTTAAAATCATCTTAAACGGTTCTATGTTTTTATTTTTTTGACGTATGGGTCTGCAATTAAAAATATGAAGTCAAAATATTCATACCTAAACCGCTAACGAGTCACATTTCTCAAATAATCCACACTTTTTTTTATTTCAATATTTATGCACTATTATCTTCAAAAACCGGGCCGCCCAGTGACACTCGCTCTCTTTTACTCCGATACAGTGTGCGCGCTATCCCAAATCCTCAAGGGCATTTTGGTGTTGACAGCGTCTTAAAATAGGGCGATTTTTATACTCAGTGGTTTTCCACTGAGTATACTCGTACATAAAACATACAGCTCGTGAGCGAGCACTTAGATCTAGAACGATTTAAGACACAGATAGAACGATTTAATTTCAAATGATTAATAAAACGATTGATAAAATTTCACCCGAACCCGAATGCTGTTCTGGGAGCTCACTGACTGTATATCGTCATTAAGTCAAGTTTACATTCGGGAATGCTATATTGAGTTCACGCCAAGGTGGCAACGGCATTATTAAATGGGTGACTGAGTAAAAACACATTTATCAATATGAATAGGATGCGGTTCAGTGAACCGTGCAACTTATAGTCGACGACTTACCTTTACTAGTGGATCGGTGAGCAGTTTTTAATAATTAACCTTTTTATTGAATATCGAAAAAATGTCGAAAAAAAAAAATTATTAATGGACCTGCTCACAAACTTTCACGAGCATCGGTTGAGAAATACCATGTAGATGAGAACCGCGGGACAGACACCGGACGCCGGCCAGACAAACATTTTCGGTCCAAGCAGCATAGAACTTCGTTCGCTTCGCTCGCTCGTTCGATAAAAGGATGCGTAAGGTTATCAAATTAACACATTAATTCGGGACGGCAGCAAGAAATGTCCGGCCGATCGATCATGTCATGACGGCCAACGGCATTACGAGAGGGCCTAAGGACGATAGCGATAATCGGGGCTCCTTACATGGGACACTTTGATAAATTACCTAATAACTATCAGGGTGATGCCGCTAATGCTTATTTTAAGCCGAATGCCGAGTATACCCTTGTCCCGGGCGCTCTGAATGTAACAACTGATTGTGACGAACTATGAAACCACTTTCAACTTTATAATTACTTACTTTTAGAAATTTATTATTTGTACCTAGTCGATTTCCTCCACAAATGGTTTTTCGCATGCTATCGGCTACGAGCGCAGCGCGACGAAATTGTTGACAGTGAATTTACTATTCGATAGAAGATTATGTTATGAAGTATGAGTGTAACAGTATTTTAAGTTGACAGCGCTTTAGTGTACCTACTCACTAAATTAAAGCAATATAAACAACGATTTAAAACTTAGCTGATGCCTCGAACAACTTACTATTTACTAAGCCTACGACTACGTCCTTTACAGGCTGTTGGTTTATGAAGGACAGGCGCTAATGAGGCCCATCTTGTCTTGAACTAGGCTCGGCAGCCCGTGTAATGCCCGGATTAGAGGCTTGGTTTTCCAACTGAGGTTCGTCATGCTAGCGCTACACCGCTAGTTATACACATGTACACAGACAGCTAAGGTTAGTTACCTAGACGACTAAGTATATCAATTCTGGTTTCGTGTCAACGGGTTTGAGACTGGGTTATAAAAAAATAAAAAATAAAAAATAGTTTATTCGATAGCAACAACAAATTACATAAGTGTGCTGGTGCCTCTTTTTAAGCGTTCAAGACACTTGTGCTAAGAGAGCACCGCTCTTCCGCAAGTTGATTTTTACAAATTTGTCTTAGGTATAGGATAACATGATATATTTATAAGAAAAATTAAACAGTTTGGTACATATTAAACTAATGATTACTATTTGTGTGTGTGTGCAGTATGTGTGAGTGAATGTGTATGTGTGTGTGAGTGAATGTGTATGTGTATGTGTGTGTGTGTGTGTGTGTGTGTGTGTGTGTGTGTGTGTGTGTGTGTGTATGTGTATGTGCGTGTTTATATGAAGGGTCACTTATTTTGAATTAAGTTTTCTATGTCATAATAGCTTTTGGTTTTTAGCCATTTAGTTACCTTAACCTTGCACTCACGCATGGTACAGGAATATATGTCAATTTGTTTGTTTATTTCATTGTAGAGATTACAGGATTGTGCCTCTTGTTGTCTCTTGGCAAACACAGATTTTACTGACGGGGTGTTGATTACCTTGCTCTTTTTCCTACGTGTGTGTGCCGTGATTGGTGTGTAAGTTGTTTTCTTGTGTTTTTTTTAAATTAGATTAACGATATATAATTTACGTACAGATAGCAGGTCACTGAGTAGATAGAGCTCGTGAGTGGGGAATCGAAACGGCTTTTGGTACATGACTTTTAGTAGTGCTCTTTGAGCTCGCTCAAGCTCTAGGAACTTAGTCTTTGTGGCTCCTCCCCATACAGAGATACAATATGTGAGGACAGATTGAGCTAATGATACGTAGACTTGATTTAGCTTGTTTTTTGTCAATACGTGTCTTAGGTTTTTGAAAATCCAGATGAGTTTGCGGGTCCTATTCATAATGGTTTCTGCATGTTGGTGCCATGTAAGACGCTGGTCAACGGTAACTCCTAGGTATTTTGTGCATTGTACCTTATGAATAGATGGACAGGAGCACATCGCTTGTGTGTTGCAGCAGTTGTGTATCCTGATTTTGTAGTCATTTCTCGGTTGGGAGCGGTTATAGTTGCAGAAGCATATAAAATTGGTTTTGGTTGTGTTAAGGGTGAGTAAGTTTTTCTGCAGCCATTGAGCGACTTTTGTGAGACCTAGTTCTGCCGATATGCGTACCTCCTCCCATGTATTTCCTGAGAATACAATCGCAGTATCTTCGGCATACGTGAAAATGGTACCCGCCTCAATACGCATGTTGCAAAGCTCGTTTATGTAGACAAGAAACAACGTGGGGCCTAGGATACTGCCCTGCGGTACTCCGTAAGATATTGAGCGTTCGTCACTGATGTAATTACTCAGTTTGACCCTCTGTGTTCGGTTTTGAAGGTAGCTGCTAAGGAGACATAATGGGGTACCTCTTATGCCAATCTTTTCCAGAAGGTTAACAAGGATGGGAACAGACACAGTATCGAACGCCTTTTTGAGATCTAGAAACACAGTTATACATTTTTTGTTTTTGTCGACATTTTTAATTATTAGTGAGGACAGAGCAGTTACCGCGTCGTCAGTTGAGATACCTTTTCTGAAGCCGTATTGTGCGTTCGATAGGATATTAAATTTCTTTAGATAATTGGTCAGCCTAATATTAATCAGTTTTTCAAGAATTTTTGAGACAGCTGGTAACACCGATATTGGTCTATAGTTAGATACGTCTGTTTTGTTCCCACCCTTGTGAACAGGAGTAATAACCGCTTGTTTAAGTATGTCAGGGAAAACCCCTTTCTCAAAGCACAGATTAGCTATGCGTGTTATTATAGGGATTACTGCATTACTGGCTACCTTTAAGAATTTAGTTGGGATGTCATCCACTCCAGGAGCACTATTAGATTTTAGGCTGAGCAATACTGACAGTACTTCGCCGGTATCAGTCTCTAATAGAGCAAATGAGTTTACCACAGAATTATTCAAAGTCAGTGAATCACTTGCTGTTACACTTGTGAGATTGTTAGTAGGTGGTGGGATCATTTCAGCGAGAGATTTACCAATGTCAGAAAAGTACAGGTTGACCGCATTTGTTGACTCTTGAGGGGATTCCCGGATATCTAGTAGTTCTTTGTTCTCTGTTTTATCAGGCTTGCGATTGGTTATGTTATTTATAGCCTTCCAGAGTGTTTTTGGATTTTTACTCGCTTTGTCTATTTGTTCCTTGTCGTATTTTCTTTTTAGTTTTTTTATTAGGGCGTTACAAAAATTACGGTATCGCTTATAAGTAATTTTCAAAACGATGTTGTCGGGGTTGTGTTTGACACTTTTTTGCATGTAATTCCTATTCCTAATACATTTTAAAATACCTGGGGTAATCCATGGTTTTATGATGCGATTTATCCTTGGTATTAAGGTGACAATACTGCTTTGCAAAATACATCGCCTAAGTTTATGTATAAACATTTTTGTTAGTGCGTTTGGGTCGCGTATACTAAATAATTCTACAAGGTTATCTTCTAGGAGTATACCGTGGGCTTTTTCAAAATTTACACTGATTTTAGTTTTGTTACAACTTTTAGGGATATTTATACCACCCATTTTGAGCAGTATCATGGCATGATCAGTAACCGTTGTGTCTAAAACTAGAGTTTTAGCATTAAAGAGTCTACTTTCGAGTTTCAGCATAAAATGGTCAAGGCAGGCGCCCTCCCTAGTTGGTAGAATATGCCCAGGTAACAAGCCGTGCATGGCCATCATGTTTAGGTAATTTAATCTATTTGCTTGTTCATAAGTTTGTTCGTTGGATTTATCTGCAATATTAATGTTGATATCCCCAGTTATGACAATATTTTTAGATAACTTGATAGTATCCAGATGTGAATTTAAAGAGGTTATGAAACAGTCTGCTTTACAGTTTGATGGCGAACGATATATGCCTAGTATTATAGAGTCGTTGGTTGAGATTTCTAGACACGACGCGTGGGTTAGCATAATTTCTCTAGCCTTAAACTTGCGATTTTTACTAACATAGGCAACAACCCCATCGTTTTGGTTTAAATGGTTAGTAGTTGAGAATGTTGTGTAGTTTTCTAATACGGGAATAGTTTTGTCCTCGTGCAGACGGCACTCGGTTAATATAATGATATCGAAATCGAACTTGAAGTTATTTAGGACTATTAGGAGACTATCCATGTTGCTGTAAACACTTCTAATGTTCTGAGAAATTACAATAAAGTCAGATGGATGAAAACTTAGGTACTGTGAGATGTTTTCAGTATTACATTTCATGGATTGCGCAATGTTTAAGTCGTCTATTAGATTTATTGCTGATAGTGTGTCATTCATAATTTAAACCATTAAATAAGTCTGTTTGGGTAGCATTCGGGTTTCCATGATTATTTATTTGCATAAGGTAGTTTTCTACTGTCATATTCGAATCATAAATAGATAAAGCTGTGTGTATGGTTCTAGTCATATATATAAACCAGCGTGAATATATTTTATGTTTATTAATTGCAAGTGACATATTTCTTTTTAGTGTAGTATTAGTGTGTTTGTGTGTGTATGGGTGATAGGTTATGTTAATAGTTATACAAGTGTGTGATAAAAGTGTAGGCGTGGTAATTCTGGTGTGCATGTGTTTTATTGTGAACAAATTAGTGTGAATCATTTTTTTACAAGAAAAGTCGAGCAGAGAGGTGATCAAAGTCCATAGAAACGTCGCAAAAAACAGTTGGTAAATGTTACAATAGCTAAATATAACTATTTCTAGTCATGTTTGCTGAAACAGTCTTTGTATTTGTAACTCACTTGTTATTTGTATTACTGGTGAAGTCTTATCTTTCCTTACAAAAACTTTCCCCAGCGCGGTCCAGCAGAACTCGTATCCTTTAGATCGCGAGAAGTCACGAGCCAGGAACCGCAAGCGAGCCGCTTTGGCGGTTAGGTGCTCAGTGACGTAGACCGGGGTCTCCGATGAGGTGCGGGTGTGGCCGAGGTGTTTGGCACTCAGTTTGTCGCCCTTGTTCGCTACATTGTAATGTTTACATTTCCGCAGTAAGTCAGTCTTATGTATTGTAGAGACCATTTCTACTATGATGGGCGGGTTCTGTTTGTCGTTCTGTCGACTGCGGACCCTATATATGTCTGAGATATCAGTTGGGGATGTGTCAAGTCCAATGGATTCCGACAATTTAGTGACCATGTTGACCAGGTCCTCGCGGGTCTCTTTGTCCTGTTTAGGGACGTTTTTAGCTGGGTTACTGGTTAACTTATTCGTTTGGGCACTAGTTTTTGCTCGCGACTTGTAGACTGCCACACCATCTATCCCCATTCCATCCTATTGGTGGTCTAAGTAAATCATATGTGTTCCTAATTCCATTTAATTCCGTTTAAGTTTAATTAAGTTACAATCGTTTAAATCTCTAAGCACCTAAACTTTCATATAGCTAATGATATGTAGTAGTATACATATATGCAATATACAATTTCCCTTGTGTAATTTGGACAGTCCCACGATGTAATTTGGCACGTTCAGAAAGCGTAAGGTTATTGTTTACAGATCAAAATGGAACGAGTTTTTGTGAAATTACTGTTCGAATTTTTAAATAATGCGGCGGTCGCGGATGTAATTAACTTTTCATCTCTCCTGTTCTGAATGGTGACTTTTCATGGGTATATAGGCGGGTGGAAAGTATATTTTAGGGTTCCGTAGTCGACTAGGAACCCTTATAGTTTCGCTTTGTCTGTCCGTCCGTCCGCGGATAATCTCAGTAACTGTTAGCACTAGAAAGCTGAAATTTGGTACTAATATGTATATCAATCACGCCGACAAAGTGGTAAAATAAAAAGTGATTTTTTTTCTTTGATTAGGGTACCTCCCCTATACGTAACGTGGGGAGTGTTTTTTTTTTCATTTCAACCCTAACGTGTGATATATTGTTGGATAGGTATTTAAAAATGAATAGGGGTTTGCTAAAATCATTTTTTGATAATGTTAATATTTTCGGAGATAATCGCTCCAAAAGTAAAAAAAAATGTGTCCTCTCTAACTTTTGAACCATAAGTTTTAAATATATGGAAAAATTCTCAAAAGTAAAACTTTATAAAAACTTTCTAGGAAAATTATTTTGAACTTGATAGGTTGAATAGTTTTGAAAAAAATTACAAAAACTACGGAACCCTACACTGAGCGTGGCTTGACACGCTCTTGGCCGGTTTTTTTTATTGTTAAGATCAGCCACGGTGTCGAAGATAATTGAGTTACGTCATATAATTATTAAAATAAAAGCTTTACATTTATCTGAAGTCAGCTATTCATTAATCGACGGGTTTATTACAATCTACAAGTTAATATTAATAGTAGGTACATTACTGCAGAGACCAGTACGTAAGCAGCACTTATGGTCGAAGCGTGTATAGTGCTTTTCCAAAAATAAAACAATATGTTTGAATAAAAGTTAGATAATTGTTTGAATAACAGTTAGATAAAAGTTTGAATAAAAATTATATACATACAGTCAACAGCATTAGTATCTGCCATAACAAAGGCAGCAGAAGTGAAAACTTGAATAATTTTACCTTGCAAAAAAAATCTTCCATCAAACTATTCCCTAAATTTCGGCTGCCCGCCATAATGCCATGACACAAATGACACTTTCCTTTCTTGATGTTTCGGCATGGCCCTCTAGATTAGTCGCGTCGCGGCCTACTCGATTACAATCTAGTAGGCCGTGTCAAGTGGCCAGTGCGAAAAGGTTGGAGGTTGGATATATATCTAATAAATTATTTAGTACATTTAAATCATTCTGTACATTTATTTAAAGAATTATACAAACCCAAAAAATAAAATTGTAACTATTAGTACGTTTTTAAACTGTTCTAAAGTTGTGTATATGTATTTTTAACCGATTAGGTACTCTTAATAAACCTTTTATAAAAAGTATATGTATCTGCAGTAACCCCTTGTCCAATTTTTGTTTTTTTTTAATTCGGATGAATTAAGTTTTGGCCTCCAAGTAATGTATCTTCGCACCACCAACCAGATCATAGCACAACAGTCAATGTTATGTAAAATTCCAATTTAGGCCATGTCACTTTGTCATAAAGTGCCCATGCCATACCTACACTAGTGAGACGTCCAGAAGTAGGACAGTTACCTTAGTTACCTAGTTGTTGTACAATAAAATTGTTTTTTTTTTATTGAAACAAGAATCCTATTAGTAACTTTTAAATTACTCTTGGACGGTAAAAAACCTTTTCTTTTACGTTTTCGCAATTTATAACGCATTGTGATAATTTCATGGTTTTCTATCCTATCCTTTACAGTCGCGCCATGTTATACTTTTTAACATTAGGAAACTAACTAATTCCTGCTCTTCGATCACGTAACGCATTGACGCGCGTCAGGTAGATCTAGATGTATTTTTTTTTCTAGATGGACAATGACAGTTGAGTGTCCTAAAGTGCGTTACGTTGCGGACGAAACTCAAACGGGACCTTCCGAAAGGGCTTAATTAACTTAATTTATAAATTTTCATTAATTCAATTTACTAACTAACAAACCTATTAACTTTTGTTGTACTTACCTTTTTTATTTAATACTCGTAATTATTCGTAGCTTAGCTTTTCATTAAACATAATCGTTCACACTTCACCTTTTTTTTTAACATCATCATTAGGGTAGCCTTCGATAATGTAACAGGGGTTACGAAGAATCGGGCTCAAAATTAATTCAGAACGTCATGGTGGAAAAAATGTAATGTTCGATAGAGTGATAAACTTTGAAAAGCTTTAACTCAGAAATGATTGGGTATACAGAGACAATTCTAGTCTCATATTGAAGCAAAATTAGTATACTACTAAGGTATTATCCAAAACTAGTCCTTTAGGGTTATAATCGCCAAAATCTGAAAAAAGTCCATTCGCGGTATTTTTGATTTTTGACTAAGTTGTGTTCGGCGCTCGAGGTCACAAACTTGGATTATTCATTGGGCAAATATCATAAACAAGTCTGCAAAACATCAGAACTACCGGATTTGACGCAAAATACCCCGTTCTTTCAGACGTTCTTTCAAGGTTACTGGATTATTAACCGTCATCAATTACCCTAGAAAAACTGTATTTATTTTTATTTATTTATTTATTACCAAAAATATACATATAACTTACAGACTAGTCCAACAGATGATATATGTACAACAAAAAGACATGAAAATTAAAACAAAAAATACTTGATGTCGCTTGAAATTATAACGGAAAAGAAAATAGAGAAGGAAGTTTTTCATAGTAGACTTCTACTTGCTCTTTTTTTCTTTCTAATACCAATTCTAGCAACTGAAACTCCATACAGTATGATTACTGTTAGTTAACCACTGACAGATACTTTGCCTTCATTTAATTTTCAACTTGAATGTCATACAAATAAAGCAAATTTCAGAAATACTGTTACCCACGTCTACCGATTTAGAAATAACTACTTAATTTGTATGAGGTTAAAGTTGAAAAATAAATGAAGCCCAACTATCTATCAGTGGTAAACCCCAAATAATTATATTGTACTATGTTTGTATCGGGTCGGGAG
The DNA here is from genome assembly GCA_947578815.1 of Epinotia ramella. Classification (NCBI taxonomy): domain Eukaryota; kingdom Metazoa; phylum Arthropoda; class Insecta; order Lepidoptera; family Tortricidae; genus Epinotia; species Epinotia ramella. The sequence continues at coordinate 9,779,531 of OX388209.1, forward strand.
TCGACTTGTGTCGAGCGTCTTGGGGAAAGAGATTCGTAAACAAAAGAAGAAGGTTAATTTAGAAAGTAGTTAAAGAAAACAATGACATACATATTGTACCGCATTAAATATATTGTATCAACTTTGTTTTGATTTTGTAATGGTTTAAACGTGAATATACTACTAAGATACATTTTAACCAGTAATTTATTTAAGTGATGTTAGTAGATTTAGCAAAAAAGGACGTGTTAATAAAGCTGTCTAATAGTCCGTAATTATTTTTTTACACCTACTGCTATTCAGAAAAGAGTCATTGTTGCTGTCAAATGAGGGATCAAAATTATACTTTTCTCACCCAATCCTGCTACTCAGAAATAGTCATCGTGATCAAATGAGGGATTTCAATTTTCCTCATGGAACGTGTGAAAAACATTATGTGCCACTCGGTAGCGAAATTATTTCCATCTTGGGCGTATACACTTGAATCTGTCGGTACGCTCTGGATTCTATTGTAGAATATTACCCTTCAGTCAGGATTCAATATACCGCCCCTCCCTCGCCGTAAATATATTATATGTTTGCTCCCTTGAGACGCAATCCACTATTATGTCTCAAGGGACATAAATAAAATTCATTCATTCAACATTGCATTCTCGACCCGTTTGTTTGCATTACATGACGTGTCAGAGAGCCGGTGACGTGGAGTCGGCAAAGGCGAGTTTTGACAAGCAATTACCTAATACCTATACATAGCAAGCTGAATTCGTTCAAACGTCAAAAAAATAACAAAAGGTAACAAGACTAAGGAATTTTGGTGGAATGTTCATTAGGGCGTATATGGATTAACTGCCCTTAAAATATGTGTATTTTTGTTGAATACACACGCTATACCTATACTATATTTGAAGTTCTACTAGTTTTTTTTTTGAGCTACTGTATTTATTTAAGGGAGAACAAAAAACTTGGTATCCTAGTGCGATTAGTGCGCGTTCGACCCTCCCCAGAGGTCAGACTTGGACTTTCCTCGCTCGGGTTTCAGTTCACCACCCCGGGTAGTCCTTTGCTACACGCCATCTTAAACTCAGCTAAATATTTGTCTTCTTTTGTCTTTGCTCGTAAGTACCAGCTGGTAACTAACTAAGAACATTCCTTTAGCTGTAGGACTACACAGGTACAAAGACTGGCTTAAAAATAAATTCGTAAGTAAAAACAATAAGTTCATAATAAATTCGTAAGTAATACACTGAGTAAATTCAAAAACGGAATAGTATTGATTTTTCATGATAAAGCAACTAATGTATTTATTGAAGGTAATAATTAACATGCTGCTGGACATACATATTATCGATCGTATTTCCCAGAGGGGTAGGCAGAGATCAAGTATTTCTACTTGCTACGATCTTGACAAACCTTTCTTGTCTTGCTTCAATCATTAAGTCACAGCTCTTGAAATTCATAAATTATGAAAAATACCTTAGAATCATCTAAATAAGGTTTTGCGTGTAGGTATTTTTAGGGTTCCGTAGACAACAAGGAACCCTTATAGTTTCGCATGTCCGTCCGTATGTCTGTCTGTCTGTCTGTCCGTCTTCGGCTTAGCTAAGTAACCATTACAACTAGAAAACTGTAATTCGGCATGAGTATATAAATCAATCACGCCGACAAAACAGTACAATAAAATCTAGAAAACAATTTTTTAGGGTACCTCCCCTAGGGGGGGTACCTATTGTTGGATAGCTCGTTTAAAACTATTATGGGTTTTCTAGAACCATTTTTGAAATCAGTATTTCGTTTGCGAGATATTGGGCTTTAAAGCCCTAATTTTTGTTCGAGTCATGTGCCGGCTAAATGGCTACTACTGGGATGTGAAAAAAATCGTGGTAGTAGTACATATAATGAATTTAAAAGGAAAACTATAACAGACAAGAAGGCATAAGTAGTTACCGAGTAATAGTCGACGAACTTAATGTGTACTTTTGGAAAGGCCAATTGTACAAATTCGGCCGACGCAACCGCACCGCACGTCGATGTAACTAAGACAAGCAACTACGGAACCCTACACTGCGCGTGGCCCGACACGCACTTGGCCGGTTTTTTTGTATACGTTTTGGGGGTTATGGACGATGGGCTAGCAACCTATCATTGCAATATCACATTTTGTAGATCTTTTATACCCACATTTATGCTAAAAGTGGCACTGGAACATACGTTTCATGTGCTATGCCTACCCCTTTTGGGAATAAAGGCGTGAATGTATGTATGTATGTTTTCGGTTGCCAATAAGCTTACGGCCCGCCTGAAGCTGATTTTCCACCGGCGGAGGGGCGAGTCGAGACGAGGCGAGGCGAGAATTGAAATTCGTATGGCAAATTTTCAATTCTCCCCTCGCGCGCGCTCCGCGGTGGAAATAGTAAGTGCCATACAAATTTCAATTCGCGCTTCGCCTCGTCTCGTCTCGCCTCTCCGGTGGAAAATCAGCTTGATAAGCGGTTAGCAAGCCATTGTTTTATGTTTTCTGAAATTTGTTTTTAAATGTAGTAATGGTGTTTTTATAAGACTCGGCTATTTTTTCCCAACTACAACAGAGCCGAGCGATATACTTTTAGCAGTGTAGTTTTGTATTAGAATTTTTTGTACCGATTTTGATTAATGAGGTATTATCAATCGCTTCTTAAATTGTGCTCCGACTGACATAGGGTCCCTTATGTATGGAAAACATTAACTAGCATGATTCATACTACTATAATACATGCATGTAACCTCAGGTTTAGATCCTTAGTAGACCATCATCGTTCAGGAAAAAAATGCATAAAAGAGTATGCATATACTTTAGTTTGACTTACGAGGGGTAACTTAGTGGTTTAGGGTCGCTATTAGCGCAGATTTACTGCGACTTTACGTAATAAATATTCTGCCCATGATAAAGTAAAGTAAAGTAATAAAGGTTTATTTGGCACAATTTCTATACCTATCAATAATTACCAGAGGTCTCCACACTAGGCTTGGCCTGTATCGCGGGGAACCAAATACAAGTTACATTTTAGAATTGTTACATTGTTACAAATTACACAAGGAAGAACAAAACAAAAGGATCTTAAAAATTAACATTGCAATTTTACATTATAAAATACACTAAATTATGCTTCTTCAATTGCATTATCTAAAATAGCTTCTGTCTCGGCGTAATTTGACGAAAGGAGAAGATTAGTAATTCGTTTTTTTGCCTCATTCATAGTGCAACCACCCTTAAGGTTACAGTGTTTTAGTATATTATAAGTGGATATCCTATAATGTAATCTCCGAATCGTTTATCAAATGTGGAAAATGATGGCCTAGTACTGTTTTTTTAAATTGAATCCGGAGGGGTAAATCACGTAATGTTTCCAAAGGGCGCTAGGGCAGTCCACCTGTAATTATTCCATATATTTTTTTCATTTAGATCTACCTAACGTAGGTACGTACAATGCGTTACGTGATCGACCCTCTGAGGTGATCACGCAATCGATCAGTAGATTCAACCACTTGTCTCTTTCGCTTGTTGCGCTACCTAAACTTGACGCCGTATATAGATTCCAAAAAAAATAAACTTAAAAATACCATTAAAATGAACAAATAACCGACACTGGTAAACTTACACTCTTCCAAATGATGGACAGTAGCAAGTTTTTAGCTACGAAAGACGTCCACTGCTGGACATAGGCCTCCCCCAAAGAGTGCCAAAGCGACCGGTCCTGCGCCACCCGCATCCAGCGGACTCCCGCAACCTTTACCAGGTCATCGGTCCACCTTGTCGGGGGCCTACCCACGCCGCGCCTTCCGGTACGTGGTCACCACTCGAGAACCTTTCCGCCCCAACGGCCATCGGTTCTACGTGCTATGTGCCCCGCCCACTGCCACTTAAGTTTAGCGATCCGAAGGGCCACATCGGTTACCTTGGTTCTCCTGCGGACAGCCTCATTTCTGATGCGATCACGCAGAGAAACTCCCAACATGGTCTTCTCCATTGCCCTTTGGGTGACTTTGAGCCTTCTTATGAGGCCCATAGTAAGCGACCACGTTTCAGTGCCACATGATACCACATGATACGTAATACAGTGATACATAATATACAATATGTAATATAAAAAAAGGTAGATAGGTTATAAGCACTCCAAAAGTTGCACACTAAAACTCAGCCAATATGACCTTGCCTCAATGTCGCGTTGTCAATAGAGGTCTCAGCTGTCAGATTTGGTGGCTATTTTTAAACACGGAATTTCATATAGACAACGTATGTACGAGGGGCGGCTGAAAAGTAATCTCCTTGGTTAAAAAAATATGCGAAAATGATACTGGCTGAAATGCATTTGTTTTTTCCGTTCCATTTTTCTACAATTCTCGAATGTTTGCGACATATCGGTAAAAAAAATGAATATCGCTAAAATTGAACATCGTGCAGTGATTAAATTTCTAACAAAAGAAGGAAATACTCCCTCACAGATCCGAGAACGTATGATGTGTGTGTTCGGTAGTTCGTGCCCTTCCGAATTTACTATAAAGTTTTGGTCTAAACAATTTAAACTCGGTCGTGAGAGCTTGGAAGATGACGCTCGTAGTGGAAGGCCGGTTTCTGCCGTTACAAACGAAAATGTAGCCAAAGTTAAAAAAATAATTTTAGAAGACCGACGAGTGAAGCAGTGGGAGATTGCTAGAGATGTGGGCATCAGTAAAGAAAGAGTCAATGAGATAATTCATGTGCATCTGAATATGTCCAAGGTGAGTGCACGTTGGGTCCCCAGAATGTTAACGGCGTTTGACAAGGACCGACGTGTCAAATGTTGTGAGGAGTTTTTGGAAATGAGTCGAGGTAATGAGGAAGAAATTGTTTCTAAAATGGTGACGTGTGATGAGACCTGGATTCGACAGTGGGACCCCGAAAGCAAACAAGAGTCTTTGCAGTGGAAATTCAAGGATGAGAAGCCTCCTCGGAAGTTTAAGGTCAGGCCGTCGGCAGGCAAACTTATGGCTACCGTATTTTGGGATACAGAAGGAATTTTACTAATAGATTATTTACCAAAAAAAAGGACAATGAACGCTGAATATTATTCCAGCTTACTGCATCAGTTACGAGACGCGATAAAAGAAAAGAGGAGGGGTAAACTTAGCAAAGGGATCCTGATTTTACACGATAATGCACCTGTGCATACCGCCCGCACAACAATGCTTACCATGAAGGAATTAGGGTTCGATGCCGTTAACCATCCACCTTACAGTCCAGACCTAGCCCCATGCGACTATTTTTTATTTAGACACCTCAAAAAAGATCTCCGAGGAAGACGATTTCTGACCGATGACGAAATGAAGGCTGCAGTTAGTGACTTTTTTGACGAGAAACCGAAAGATTTTTTTTTTCATGGGTTAATGTCAATATTTGACAAATGTAATAAGTGTATTTCACTAGCAGGGGACTATATTGAAAAATAAAAAAAATACATACATGACAGTCTTTTGTTTCATACTTAGGTAGATTTCTTTTCAGCCGCCCCTCGTACCTCTTTTTTACAAGCTTTTATTTACTTTCACCTGTCCCGTTGTCTGTCTGTCTGTCTGTCTGTCAGTCTGTCTGTAATCAAATCTTGCAAGTTAAATTTGACCTACTTCCCGGTGACCGATTAAGCTGAAATTTTGGGTTTAAGTATAGTTTGGATGACAATTCAATATTATGGTACCATCGAGCTGATCTGATGATGGAGATAGAAGGTGGCCATGGGAATTCAGCACTTAACCGACGTAACCCCATTGAGTTTGGGCTCGTTAGAATCGTCTCAATGAGTTGTTGATGATGGTATACAGAAAAGTACAGTCGGCAATAAAAGCTTGTACCAAAAATGAAAATTTTGGCAGAAACTTATTGTATTATATATCTAGTAGGTACATCATTGCATATCATACATAAAAATCTAATAGTATGTACCTATACTTATTTGTAGATAAATGTGTATAGGGTATCTACTAACCAGTACGACAAGTAGGTACATACGTAAATTATAGTTTCTTGGAAGGATTAGAGAGGATTATTATTTAGTACCTTCGCTGCTACTGTTTATTTGTACATGTATATTATAAAGAGAACAAAGGCAAAAATAACAAGCGCATAAAAAAATGAAAATGCAACGGAGATATGAGGAATCATATAGTTGAAACAAAGGAATTCATTTTAATTTGATTCGATATTTATTATTTACTAGCTTCTGCCCGCGCCTCCGTCCGCGTGGAAATCGTTTATATCGCAGCTGCATACAAACTTCAACCCCCCATTTTATCCCCTTAGGGGGTGATTTCCAGGATGTAAACTATTCTATGTCCTTCCCCAGGATTCAAACTATCTCCATATCAAATTTCATCGCAATCGGTTCAGCGGTTTAAGCGTGAAGAGGTAACAGACAGACAGACAGACAGACAGACACACTTTCGCATTTATAATATTAATATGGATTTTATATACGAACTAAATATATTCATTTCAATTCAGAATAGCTTTTCATATTAAAATCCCATTGTGGCGATATCTAATACTTAACCAGCCCTTAGTTATTCCTGTTGGGTTAGTTAAGTTAGAATCCAAATAATCTAACTTAATACGGTACCTACAACCTTGCATTGGAATCGACTGTCTTTTTAGGGTTCCGTAGCCAAATGGCAAAAAACGGAACCCTTATAGATTCGTCATGTCTGTCTGTCTGTCTGCCTGTCTGTCCGTCCGTATCTAACAGGCATTTTACTCGAAAACTATAAGGTGTATTTCAATAACATTTTGAGGATAGGTGTATTTTGTTAACCACTACAGTTTTGTAATTAAATTACTAAAAAAAAATTGTTTTAGGGGTGCCCTCCATACATAAAACTGAAAGTCAATTTTTTTTTTATTGCAATCCCACGTGTGGCACATCAATCGATAGGGTTTCTCAGCAATTTTATTGATTAAGTGAATAGAGTCGGAGATAATCGCCTCGAAAGTCACTAAAATTGTGTCCCCCCCCCCTCTAATTTTTGAACTGTGTATTTTAATAATATGAAAAAAATCAGGCTCATAGGGCTTATTAAATTCTTTCAGCGAAAATTGTTTCGAATAAGATCGGTTCAAAGGTTTTTGAGATATTTCTAAAAAACTGCCTTCCTTAAAGAAAAGGACGTAAGTGCCATAATATTTCAGTAACGATACGACCTTTTTTATAGGCACGGAACCCTCGTTGTGCGTGGTCCGACACGCACTTGGCCGCTTTTTTCATTTTAAACCATAAATATATACTAACATAAATACTCCATTTGAAAAATATATATCGAATAAGATGATTTTTACGTTGGCTACGTGGCCTCCCGCGGTTCTCTTTAAGGCGCCGTAGGTTCATGGTCTTCTCTCCCTCTCACTGAGCATCAGCGTGAGCGAGATGGAAGTGCGTGCTCGGAAGCGCGGATATCATGTTTTTTAATTTTAGTTTTTTGGCTGTTTAAATAAATCAAAAAGTAATCACTGAGTTCTGTCAAACATAATATTGCCAATTTTTAGAAGCAATTTTAATATTTTTAGCTTTTGTGCATAAGTTGTTACGAATATTTTAAGTGTATTTTAGACCTATGTTCGTGATTTTGTTCTATCGAGCGAAAATTGCTTAATCACGTTTCGAATCACTGATCTCGCTGCAGAAAAGCCTCAAAATTACTAAGTATTCGTATTTTTTTAAAACCATATTATTATAAACAGCCCATAAACAGCTGCATTATATTGTTCCAAAAACTCTGTTCGCTTAACTTCGCTGAACCTTCGGCGCCTTAAGCGTGGGTTGCATTGCATCAAGCCGTCTGTAATCGTAAGCGGTGTTCGTTAAAATCTGAATGTATGGAAAGTTTGACAGTTTTCGATGGAAATGACAGCTGCCGGCGCCATATTTAACGTTGATCGGCCTGTAATAGTAAGTTGGTGCAACTCGCCCTAAATAAGTCTACCGTGTATTTTGGTCTGCAATTCCAATCGATCACAAATTCCTTAATGACATCGGTGTATCATGCCCGAGGCCAGCGCAGCGCCTCGTTCCCTGCCACTTCCCACCTACAGTTCGCTTCATCGATTAGCCGGCTACGATCAAGTATTGGCTTGCTCATGCGTTATTTTACGAGCTGTGAGTTAAACGTTCTACTGATAACAGGGTTTGAGTAGGGCGACGCCCCGGACAGATCAAGGTCACGTTGCCTGACTGTCTCTACGGGACCCTATACCTAACGTCTCTACGGCACAATAATCCGCGTGAAATAAATCTCTTTTTAATCAATGCATAAAGAGAAAGAAAAATACGTGGACGCGATTTATTGGGCTATTTATTAAGGCTCCTCAACATCATAGCGTGGGACTGGGACGCAATTATGCGTTGGCATGCGATGGAAGAATGTTTATCTCCCTCTAACGCTTAGTTGCTTCCTGTATGATGGGCCATAATGGCCGATACTGTGAGATCCAGCGAGTTACAGGTATTACCATAATTGATTGAATCAATTCCTTGACAGAATCTTCGAGGAAGTCCGTGATATGTTACGAGAACAATATTCCTTTGCTATTCTGCTAAAAAAACGTGCTGGGGACCGATTTTTGACTTTCGAGCACTCGAAAATCAAATAAAAATAAATACGTTTGTAGTGTCAAAATGGCAGGCACTTACTTTCTACCAATAGAATTGAATACGAGTGGTCAATACCACTCGTTACTCGAATTTTATTTTTATTTATTTCAAAATAGCATTTCATAATTTTTTGACAGTTTTCGAGTGAAAGAGTCGAGCGCTCGAAAGTCAAAAATCGGTCCCCTGGGGCCGTAGACAAGGTTACAATCGCCAAGCGCTAACGCCAATAGACAATAATAAAATGTATGGGAATGACAGATGCCGACAAAACACTTTTCGTTAACATCTGTTATTCCTATACATTTTATTAGTTTTCTATTGGCGTTAGCGCTTGTCGACTGTAACCTTGTCTAGGCCCCCTGGTCTATCAGCGATGATGAAATGCACCTATTTGCGTATTTTTGCATGCAGTGAATGAGCCCAACGTCCCTCGATACATGCAAACATGCAAATAATTACAGCAAACCACCCCCAATAATGACAAAACCTCGACGCGTGTTTCGTTTGTAGTTCGTGTGGTGTTTTTACGAGGCATTATCAGATGTTGCATGCGCCACGTCCACTGAGCAAATCACTCTGTGCCCCTGTTTTGCCTAATTATGTATTCAATGTTGGCAATAAAAGGAAATACTTATTGAGAGTGAAATAAATAAAAAACCAGGCGATCTCGCGGTTTAGTGCACTTCAGTCAAAGATAAGTACTTAAAAATGCATTTGCTGATGTCGATCATCAAATGTGTCAAGGGTATTTTAATTGCATTATTTTAAATGAAACATTAAAATTTCAAAGATATCTGTAAATTCCCGTTCATTTTCAAGGAATGAAATAGGAATGCAAACCGTGATTTTAAACAGAAGGCAGGAATTTCTTTATTGAGATTTCTATTGATTCCAACGCTTGGATAGGGCGGGGTGAAGCCACGACATTCTGTACTACGTGTTCAATGCGTCTACTTATTAGCTTTTTTGCTATTTAGATTGTGGTGCTATTGGTTTATTCCTGCAAATCGATCACGTAACGCATTGTACTTACGTTAGGTAGATCTAAATGACAATTTAACTGTAATTTTTCCGTATGAAATTTTACAGTTAAATTGTCCTAACGTGCGTTCGAAACGTTACGTGATTATCCCTCTGTTATAGTATTTATTTTGTTTTGTGGTCACTACACAAAACTAAAAAAAATACACGTCAATGAAATTATATTTTTATTAATAATCTAACTTAATATGAAATTATATCCTTAACAAATACCTTACCATCGATATTTTTCACGTTTTAAATGGATAGTTAGGCGGCAAATTTTAATAGATTTTAAAGTAACACGAATATTTTTTTTTTAAACTTGTTACAGGGAAAACGACATTGCATTAATAGTAGTTTATGCAACTGATACATAATCAGAGGCCTTAAAATACGAGTGTGGTTTTATGAAACGAGCGTTAGCGAGTTTCATAATAGGATCACACGAGTGTTTTAAGGCTAAATTATGTACAGTTGCATACACTACTTTATCTACACACATATCATAAGTACTCTAAGATCGGTTCAGAAGCCGTAGGAAAATGACCTGCATTGCTACTATAGTGCTACCTGTAAAATATCTTTGTTGCAATCGTGGCTGCATTTACGATATCCGGCGGAGTTTGCATATCGTTCTCGGAGTCACTACTACTCATATTTTCAACTAAAATGTGAATTACAAACAACTTTTCACAATTCTACTTTCGTAACAGCAAAAACCAACAAAGAAATGTCAAAAGTAATGGCGGCAATTTGATCCTACGTCAAGACGAATGTTTTTTTAAATCATAGACAAACGAATGATGTCCCTATTCTCATGTCACTCTTGATCAAATGTCGTGCGGTTTATATTAAAAAAACATACTGAATTGACGTTTCGCATCCATAACTGTTTTAATATCTATGGATACTAGAATAGAGACCCACTTGAGTTTTGACAGCTGTTCCAAATTTAAACTCATAACCTTACAAAAAATCTGTACTGTAATAACATTACAGTACAGATTTTATCTACTACCACAGACAAGAAAGTTCTCATAGTAAAATTGGTTGTAATAATGCTGGTCATACGGTTTCTGAACGCATTTTAGAGCACTAATGATATGTGCGTAGATAAAAAAAGTAAAAATAGTGTATAGTTAAGTAAACATTCATTAATAAAAATAGCTTATGAACTAATATGCAGACACACACTCAGGCAGTTGAGAAAATCTGATGACCCAAAAGTTTACTGTAAGTACAAATATACCTAATTAATTTATACTACATAAACGTTTTCAAGACGTACCTAGAAAATCGTTTGCAGTAATAACTCGTTTAATAAGCTCCATGTTGGAGCTCTACACGCGTCATGTGAAGTGTGAGCTTATCCCAAGAGATGACTTATTTATTCTACATACTTTAGTCAGACGCCTGGAGTGCAAAGAGTCGTTCACGAGAAATTTGTCTAATCCTCTTTAACTAGTTTTTCCAGAGGCTGCGAAAGTATTAATCTTCGTTATTTTGGACAATAATCAATGATGATTATACCGTGGCTTATATTTGAATTGAATGAATTGTACCTATTAAACGCCCACACGTTCATTATTTATCCTGTACCTATTCATTTTCAGTCTAGATAAATTTCATGAATACCTCTCTGCTATTAATTAAAGATAGTAATAATAAAATAAACCTAAATGAATGACAGGATTACAAAGGGAAATTTAATTGAAAGCTTTTTCACTGGAATAAAGAACAGAAGATTAATTTATTAAATTACTTGACAAAACCAATAAAAAACTTACTTTAGAGATTAGTATGCGGCGTTTGTCCTTGCCGCCGTTTTCGAATTTTTTAGGCGTGACTTGCTTTTATTATATATTTGGTTTCTGTCAGCTGCATTACAGTCTTTCTATTCTGGACATAACACGAAAATAGTATCTATAGTTATAGTTTAGCAATTTACCTAATAAATGCGGTTAAGGGGGTGAATTAGAAATTATCGCGTGCTTTGAAACGACGTTCTGACTAGATTAAGAAACAATAAGGCCTAATTTTCAGATGATTCTTGACTATATTTATGATTGTGTATCTGATTTAATTGACACACTGATTGCGTAAAATTTCCTCGATAGAAAAAAAACCAAAGTTGGGTCTTTATTTTCCTTTTTTTTACTCAGCTAATCAAACAATACATTATTTTCCGACAGAATCAAGTTAATACTATAGTATGTTATACAGTGTGTCTCTGACTTAGGGGCTTTAAATGCAAATGTCCATTACGGTCCTGAAACTGAACCACTTTTGTTCCGCAACTTTGTAAAATAACTATTATTTCTATCATTTATTCGTGTTTGAACTTTAACTGTACCATCAATGTATTGCAAACACGGCCTCATTATTTGACATCCATGACACTGACAAGTATGAAAACTAACAAATGGATGATGTACATTGAAAATGTTATTTTATTTGTATGGAATAATGAAAATATAAAAAGAACGTATTTTTGAAAAGTTGTAGAGCAAAAGTAGTTCCGTTTAAGGAGCATAATTGACATTTGCATTTATAGCCCCAAAGTCAGAGACACGCTGTATAATATAAATAAAACTTCACTAAGTTAGGTATTTATCGAAATTTGTCCAAAAAAGCCATTCCCGAAGAGTATAGCATCTATTTTTCTCGTGCGCGGAAGGCATAAGCGTCTCTCTGTCAAGGGGGCGTGGTTGATTGGAATCAAAGCATCCCCTTAAAAAACTTATTCAACTTCAAAACCTTTGTCCCGGACCTAGGAGTAATGAGCAGCATGAAAAAGTAAAAGAACCATTAGAACTGACGACAAACGATAGTCTTCAAAGTTTCAAGTTCTAAAGGAACATCGTTCCTTAAATCTGAGACGAATAAAAACGAAATGGGAACGCTTGAAAGATAGGACTGCCATTAGGAATAATTTATATCTATCAGGCTTGTATCAATCCCCGCAGTGTCATTACTCTTTTGTTTCAGTATTCCTGCTATTTCGGCTACGGACTTTAATCACTTGACTGGTAAACAACAATTGATTAGTGCTCCATCTTAGGTGTTTCAGTTATTCCCACAATTACACTACACTTATGTAGGTACTAAAATACCTACCCGGGATGTGCTCCAAAAACAAATAACGTTACCGTTAGTTAAGAGTACGCGTAAGCTCGGCCGAATTTCACCTTCCCATACAAACGTAGTTACGCTCTCATTTTAAAACTATGTGTTGGATTGTGACGAAGCTTTGCATATACAATGACATGAGGTATATCTATGTCTGTAATTAGTCTATATGGTTCCAGTTTATAAAACAAACGAAATACAGCAAAAACAAGTTTTGTATGAAAAGCTTAAATTCGCTGTATTTTTTTACTATGGTATCTGAAGCTACATAAACTAAATCACAGACATAGATATACCTCATGTCATTGTATATACAAAGTTTCGTTACAAAACAACACGTAGTTTTAAAATTAGAGCGTAACTACGTTTGTATGGAGAATCCAGCTTACTGCGGACTCTTAAACACATAACTTGGAATATTACTAACGGCTACAGCGAATTATAATATAATACATTCATTGTTACGTCAAAAATAATAATTTGATAAGTGTGTTTGATAAGTAACACACACATACACAAATATGGACATATGTATATATACATATGTCACATTAACCATAGACATAAGTGTTCCACTCACATCATAGTGGAACACTTATGTCTATTGCTGTGAATCTAATTTAACCGAATGAGGTTTCTAGGAGAATAAAACTGGAAAAGGTAAAATTGGGGGTCACTTAATTTGTAATCAGATATTGGGAAATTCTGAAAAACCACTAGTCGTTTTCCGTTGGATATTCATATTAAATAATAACATTATTTATGATGGTATATAATATGACTAAATGTCTATGTTTTTTAGTTTTTTCCACCCTCTTCTGCACGAAACGGCAAGTATAATCGCTTTTCAAATTTAAAGACGAGAACGTCTGTTCGGGTAGTTCGAGCTTAATAAATATGAATGCTCCGCAATTTGTTGCCCTAATTTTTTGGGAAAAATTAGGGCTTTAAAGCCCAATATCTCGCAAACTAATCACTGATGTGAAAAATGGTTAGAGAAAAACTATAATATTTTTAAACGAGCTATCCAACGATACCCCAGACACCATGGGATTAACGACAAAAAAAAATTACATCCCCGCTTTAGGTGTAGGGGAGGTACCCTAAAAAAACATTTTTTCAAGATATTATTGTACTGTTTTGTCGGCGTGATTGATTTATGTATATACTCATGCCGAATTCCAGTTTTCTAGTAGTAATGGTTACTGAGCTAAGCCGAGGCCGGACGGACAGACGGACATGGCGAAACTATAAGGGTTCCTTGTTGACTACGGAACCCTAAAAATGACAGTTGGATTGTCCTAACGCGCGTTTGGAACGTAACGTGATTACGCCTCTGTTCACGCAAATTGCGAGTCGGCTAACAAAAACAGTCCTGTTACACTGTTGTTTTTAGAAGATTCTCACAAACAATGCAGCTTTATTTATTTAAGTCCACCGCAGTAACCCGTTTTTCAAGTTTCTTTAGAAGGAAATTCCTTTGTGAGAAATTTTCGTTGAAATTCAGTGCACACTCACTTGTTGAGCGGGTCTGTCATCGCCGTGGCACCTGCGACCGAGCTTCGCCCCGCGGGCTAATTTGCAATCCCGGGGCGTCCGCATTTCCCTCCGATATTGGTTTGCAAACTACCCCTCGAAATACGCTTTGTCACGGCAATTTATATACGAATAGATTCTATGTAGGTACGGGGCAACCTTTGAGACCTTAGTTGTGATGGCGAAGGCGTAAACCTCACCCATCCAGACACCACATTTGGTCTAAAACAGTGAGGGCTAAATAAGGCTCGGCGGGCTTTTAAAATATTTTAATTATATACAGAATTAGAAAACAATTTATAGAGAAAATACTTGCGTAAGAAGCAGCCCTATGTGTAAAGTTATGTACAATATGCACAGGGTTATATCAGGAACTGAACGTAATAAATAGATAGTTAATCAGAATCGGAAGAAAAATCTGCGTGTGAAAACAAAACACGGCCGTGAAAATGTGTGTTTTCTTTGTAATTCCGCGGGACCGCGACCGACAGAATTTACCAGAATAGAACAGAAGGAAACTTTAGCAGAGAAAAAACGCGTAAAGAAATCAACTATTAGGTTAGGTTAATTTTATTTAAAAAAAAAAAATGGCAGCTTACTTCCTTAAGATCGGCTAGTTACAACGGATGTCAATTTTTCAATGAGAGTTAGTTAGCAGTGGAATATTTGCCAGCATTGTTTAGCTGGTCACATAGAAAATAGAGAGCTTCCATTAACTTCACGTGAAGAACGGCTGAGTGAAAACAAATGACTTGTGTTGTAGACTAGAGGGGTAATCACGTAACATTCCGAACGCGCGTTAGGACAATTTAACTGTAATTTTTCCATATAAAAAGTGACATTTAGATCTACCTGACGCGCGTACAATGCGTTACGTGATCGACCTGCTGGTCTTCTTCCCATAATGTTGTATTTAACCTCTCGTATGCTTAAGCACTGATCGCTGTCAAAAATATACCTACTCTGTGACAGAAATGAAAACCAACAATTCTTCAGCAGTATAGGCTTTTACATACCTATTCGTCTCTTGTTTATTCAGGCAGAAAACTTGATTCGGCATTCGAGACTGCTTGCTTGAAGTCCTCAGAGCGGCTAGTAGGTATAGGTACTAGAAGCACGCGAGCGTAGAACTATTATATAATCTGTGACGCGAGATAATGCGCGACACACACACACACACATCACACCTTACTATCCATTCCATACGAGTCTCGTGTGACATCAACACAACACTAAAAACGAACCGTATTTATTGATAAAATACTGTCATCATCACTGATTTCACTCATATTTTCAAATTATTCTTAAAATATTCAATACCTTAATGTATGTTGCGAATACCTTAATGTTTGTTGCGCTAGAAAGAGACCAAGTCACACACTAGCATTACGTCTGTCTCGCGTGCACACCAAAAACTTGCCGTAAGTACTGTCGTTAAAATACTGCCTTTGTCACTGTTTTTACAATATTTCCTACTTAGATAGATAATTTATTAATCCTGGTCGTATTTAAAATTAAAACGAATTAATACCAAAGCGCAATAATGAAGAATAATATACCTAATACAATCTAAAACCATTTACCAACCCACAATTTTTTTTAAAGAGCGGGGTGCCGCGCGTTCGTTTGGAAACTGCGTCAGTAAACCTTAAAAAAAATGATGATTTAACAAACACTAGAATTGTATTATTAATAAACAAGCGTAATGAATTAAAATTTAAATAAACAAATATTAAGGGCCAATCTTACACAATAGACCTAGTCCCATGGTAAGCTCAATATAACACAAATAAAAAAATCATGTTTGTTTACCTATTTATGCAAACCGAACAGTATTCTGAGATTGACAATTTAAAACATTCCTTTGTAAGTTTCGTTTGTATAGAGTTAACGAACGTGTTACATGTTTCGCGCTTTTTTGGGGGTCTACTTTGAAATTTGAATGTCGAACTATGAATCGACCTGTTCCTGTCATTATCTTTTTTCGCCATCAAGTGAAAGGGATAAAGCTAGTACCTACAGTTCAAATATTCTGAATTTGTAATAAACCCCACACTATATTCTCCTATCGTGCTAGGCCTTCGGATCAAAAAAATACATATCAGATGTTTTTCCATTCACTTGAAGAAGTACACTCCAAGTTATTCATTTAATCAAACTACCGATTATTTGTAATTTAAGTAAATTACTTCCATTATTGGTTTTAATTATCAATAGAAGTTAAACGAACATTTACGAAACAAAATGTATTAATGGTAACTGAAATAATAATTTTGACCAAGTACCTTTAGGTACTTTATTTAATTTAGTAATTTAATACCATTTTACAAGTCAACAAAATCTTTAAACATTTACTCCAATGAAAGGACTGTATGTATATATTGATTATTGAAATAACATTGTTTCAATAATGTGATTAAACATCATAAATATTTGAGTTTAGTGTTCGATATGAATTCGTCGTACTCCAAGTAAATTATTTTGATCTAAGAAGCCCAAATATATACATAAAAATAAACGTTTTATTTGCTTCATCAGATTTTACTTATTAAATCACAATATAGCTCGTAAAATCACAAAAAATGGTCAAATATAGTTAGTAAATATGGAAGAAATATTTTGTAAAAATATTATAAACGCTTTTTATTCAGTTGCGCTGTAGCAAGACCAAATATAAAATTGAAAGTACTATACTTCATGAATACGTCAAACATTTTTCGTTTTGCAAGTTCAAGCCTTTGGAAGTCACCAAGAGCTATACCAATACCAAGACGCTATGAGCGATTTACAAAAGTCTTTATCTCATTACGACTGCTTGGAATGAAAATTGAGGTTGACTGAAATTTTTTTGACATATCATGGTTTCATTTACTTCCTTATATTTTTATAACCTCTACTTCGCGTTTAAAAAAACATACACACTTACACCAAAAATT
The DNA here is from genome assembly GCA_947578815.1 of Epinotia ramella. Lineage (NCBI taxonomy): Eukaryota > Metazoa > Arthropoda > Insecta > Lepidoptera > Tortricidae > Epinotia > Epinotia ramella. The sequence continues at coordinate 9,796,785 of OX388209.1, forward strand.
TGTACAGTAAGGTAATTATTGAGAAAAGAGTCAATGCTCAAACATTCAATCCGGCCGACGTTTGTCAAAATTTTCAGGGTTTTCATTTTAAACTAATTAACACCAAAGTTATGGCCAGAAACCCAGTTTATTGGCCTAAAATTGTTGAACTTTGATGCCAAATATCTCGAAAACAATTTTAAATTTACTCACTGTGTAATTATTATGCCTTCCAATGATTATTAAATACAATATACTTAATAATACTAACAATTACACGGTTCAACTCACGTATTCAATGTCACTACGGGCGACATGTTTCGAACTCTTCGGGAGTTCTTCTTCAGGTGGTCATCCTGAAGAAGAACTCCCGAAGAGTTCGAAACTTGTCGCCCGTAGTGACATTGAATACGTGAGTTGAACCGTGTAATTGTTAGTATTATTTCAACATGTCTCACGAAAGTTTAAATTCGATTATAATATACTTATTTCAAATGTCCGGAAATAAAGCAATTAAAATATAAAAAAGTAAATTTGGAATGCATTACGTATGCCACATGTCAGGATGAATAGGGCTACGAGACAACAACCGCTAGTTCGGGGTATCAAGGGGAGTGTGGTGAGAAGTTTATTTGCAAACTAAGTGTCCTAATTTACCCGTATATACGGGCAAGATAATTTCAAAACAAACACCGACCAGCGGAATAACAGTTTAACGTAGAAAGTTACAGCGTCATTTAATTATTACAATGTATGCAATTTGTAGTAGGTTATTTAGGTAGATCACGCAAATATACATACTCTACGTGCCAATGATCATATATAGCCGTGTAGGGTCTAAGATGCACGTGTGGTCGAATGCAAGGTATTGTTTTCCAATTTTGAATAAAGTATTATATACTTGGGTGAGACTTTAGTTTTTTAGCTGCTCTATGTATATATATTTTTTTAATTAAATAGTTAACATCATGTATTATGTCTATGGGTGTCTATCATTTTATCGAAATTTATGACGCCGATTTTATGTCGCTAAAAACTATTCCACGAATTTCATCTCATAGTTATAATTTCATTGTTTTTTCTATAATCAAACAACTTTTCATCGTTAACCGTTTCGACTGTGTCTCAAATCGTAGCGTAACGATTCATCGAATTTACCCGTCATAACATAAACGCCAAACAAATTTAAAAATAATTAGTTATTGATAGTATTCATTTATCGAAACACGATTCACAGCAGTTGGTATATTTCCATACATTTTTATTGCCACGAACAATGTCTCATCGCAGTAACGTAATATTGAGCCTAAGCAAATAATAAATAAAATCGGTTCTGGTAGGGTCACAGTTCTTGCTAACCCTCCTCTTCGCTTCGCTCATCGTCGTACCTACACTAAGACAGGTCAGAGTAGAATAGAAAGGTAATCTGATATCCAGAGGGATAGGTAAGCTGTATGTCATACGTCCAAAGTCTCGATGAATGTACTCAGTTCGATGAAACTTATTATCAAGTATAGTAACACTGGTGAAACGATTTTTCACATTCCAACCGTCCCACTTGTGACCTCCCTACCTTGTGACGTCTACATTTCGTAGGATCGCAGAGAAATGTTTGCATACATTGACATGATCGTATTGACATTGACAGGCAAACGTATGACGCTCTTCGCGATTTTAAAATGTGATTCATCAATGTGTATGCGCATCTTAAAAGCTAGGACCAAAGTCACGAACACGTATTTGTCGTGTTAAATTATATTTGGTTCTACAATTTTTTTACCCAAGTGTTTGTGAGCGCAACATCTTGTACCAATAGATGAGATTGGTATAAAATTAAAATTAAATGTTTAGTAGCCAAGTGAGACACAAGTGAAGCACGTTCGAGGAAAACTTAAGTATAGTGAAATGCTGCCAGCATCCTCAGTACAATGCCTTGAGGGCCTTTTTACAAGCTTTATATAAACTTGCCCTGTTAGTATGTAAATATGTATGTATGGGACAACAGTTAAATTTGACCCACTTCCCGGTGACCGATTCAGCTGAAATTTTGCGTATAAGTATAGTTTGGATGACAATTTAATATTATGGTACCATCGAGCTGATGGCCATGGGAATTCAGTACTTAACCGACGTAACCCCGTTGAGTTTGGGTATTCTAAAGATCGTCTCAATGAGTAGTTGATGATGGTATACAGAAAAGTACAGTCGGCAATAAAAGCTTGTACTAAAATTGAATTTTTTGACAGAAACTTATTTAGATTTAACTTAATTTTCATTTGAGTACTAAATGTTAGTTATCATCTTGTATACTTTAGAAAATAAATCAATTTGATAGTAAGTAATAGGTATATTAAGAATCTACGATCTGGCTATTTTGTACCAGGAATTAATAAGCTGCTGCTTAATATTTATTAATTTATTTAAATATATTTACACAGCATTACAGATTACTTAAGTCTAATACACTGTGAAACGAAACATCAATTTAAAGGAACAAACTCGTAAACAATAGTAATCAAATACATACACTAGAAAGCCTATCATCCTTCATCTCACAAAACTTCAGACACTCCCTACACACAGTTGTCCATCGCCACGCAAGCAGATCACACTCGGGTGTTGACACCAACAAGGCATTCAGCAGCGTCAGGGCACGGAGGTGTGGCGAGTTCCTGTGCGACACAGTGCGAGCCGGAGGCACTGCTAAAAGCGGGCGCGTACGAGGTCTAAGGGCCATTTGTGGAACTGCAAATATTCGTATATTTGAGTTCAGGCATACCTACCTCGACAGGTTACCTACATCGCACCCTAATTTCAAGCGGTATTGTTTACGAATTACGAGCAATTAATAACGGCATGTTTTATGTTCTGGAATTCCGCTGTGAATCACTGGTGATACCTACAAGAATACGAGTAGGCATAAAAGATTACATCGTTAAATTTTCGAGGAAGCATCCCACTTCGCATTATTGCGTAGTAGCGTGTTTATTTTTAATTTTAAACTGTAATCGAATTGTAATTTTATGGAGAAAATTTAGTACTTACTGGGGCGTTTTAGGCACAGGCTAAAACACAAGTGCACTAACTTCTCGTATGTGAGGACGGTCGACGGCTAGTGCCATTAAGGTAAGGATGATAACATACTCCACGTCAATTAGAACTGACCTTTAAACGTACCGTACGAGTAAGAAAAACATCTGCTTCTGTTTACTTAGCAAAATATAGAATTTATGATTAGAATTAAGTATATTAATACTACACATAGCACACAGCACGTAGAACCGATGGTAGTTGGGGCGGAAAGGTTCTCGAGTGGCGACCACGTACCGGAAGGCGCGGCGTGGGTAGGCCCCCCCACAAGGTGGACTGATGACCTGGTAAAGGTTACGGGAGTCCGCTGGATGCGGGTGGAGCAGGACCGGTCACTTTGGCACTCTTTGGGGGAGGCCTATGTCCAGCAGTGGATGTATTTCAGCTGATATGAAGATGATTATGATGATATTAATACTTGAGCATATGATTAATATGGCTTGGTTATTGTTGCCCACATAAAAAAAATATAGGTACTAGACGATTTTTTTACACCACCCGACCTAGTCCCTGTAATATGCCCGCGCCAGACGACGATATTATGCATGCTAGTATAAATCAATACATACTTGAGTACATAGTACATAAATGTACACAGAAATAAATGTTTACTGGGATTCATTCGAATTCAGGGAATATTGGTTTCGTAGGCAAGGTTACTTCACTACCAACTGCGTTAAAGTAGTAGTTTCTAAGAAATTCATAGTCGGCAATTTATTAACGCTCTAAAAAGTGCTAACAATGAAATCAGATTGAAGTTGTCATTTATACGGCAATTTATAAAGTGCTATAAAAAGTACTAACTATGAAATTGATTGAAGTTATAATTTATAAATAGATTGCGTGTCACAACGAAATACCTAACATCTCAGATTCCTGAGTCGTATGCAGATAAAGGTAGAATCAGAAGGTTCACTTGAATAAATGTTCAGTCGAGTGAATGCTTCATTTTTGTTTCATGTTTTGTTTCACTTTTCGTTCAGACTTGTCACTTTGAGTGAAACATGCCAAATGAAACAAGAAAATGAAAGAAAAGTTAACCGTCTGATTCTACCTTTAAAGGATTAAATAAAGCATTTAAAGTTATAATCTAATTATAAAGACGGCTTGATTTTATTTTCGTTTGAAGTTTTGATGGTATTTCAGCTTACCTACTGTTATGGTTGAGTTTTAAACAATCATTTCCATACCCTTCCTTCCTCTTAAACTTTAACCCTGTAACATGTCGCACACGTATTCAAGACATTTCCCAACGACTCGGAAACTAGCATATGACCTTGTCTCTATTCAAATACGTATCAGCTTCGATAAAGTCAACGTGTCATGGCTGCGGTCGCTCGACGACAGTGAAACGAGATAAGTGAACCACATTGGAGACATCTTGCAGATTCAAAATAGGTACCGTCATTTGATGGTTTCATTCTTTTTAGCTTCAGTAAGATTTCTTTGCCACCAGTCTTGAACCATTTAGGCTATTTTTAATAAAAATCGGCCGGTCTACGAAACTATCTATGTGTTCTTCTGTGTAGAAAAAATACGGTTTTGAATAACATACATATAAAATGGTGTTTTTTTTGTTTATTTAATTTTAAAATGTTATTCTACGATGCTTTGCTTTCAAGAATAAGAAAAACATTTCACCTGAATGTAATTATATAGATTTAAATGAAGCGTTCATAGTGCTATTTTGTATGATATATCTTTAATACACAGAAAAAAACAGGTATTCTAAATTATTTCCATATTTGTGTTTTTTCCATAATAGTTGTCAGTAAAAGGACTGGACTATAATACTGAGTCCTAACGATAAACAACAAATCATAAAAGTCGGTACGATCCTACCTGGTAGCGCCTTAATAGTTATTTGTTATGCAAGGCTGCAAAGTTGTTGTTTGGCGCACGTGTTTGTATTGAAAGCCGAGCTAGCAAAGGATTGTAAGATTGAACCATGAGCGAAGCGCATGGCAGTACAATCCTGAGCATAGCGAGGCTTTCAAGGCACGAGACGCCGAACAACTTTGCTGCTGAGCGAAACACACAACTTTTCACCTCACACCGTGATGAAAATTGTAATACTCATTTTCAATAAAGGTTTGTTTACATCTCATAAAGGTATAGCATTTTATAATTATTAAATGTAACAAACATTTTTGCATCTTGAAATAATTCCACGCTTACCTACACAAAGTATTGTTGGGTACTCACGCACGGGTAAACTAAGGCTCAAATACGCTTATTTCACTTTTTCCGCTAAATTAGTAGGCAATTCATATAATATATGTATATCTTCCGCAATAAAATCTATAAATAACCACGATTATTTTGATTTTACTGTGGCTTTAAAACAAAACAAAATTAAATGTAGGTACCTACATGAGTTTTTTCTTAAATAAATTTTTCAAACGGTGCGTTCCAAATTTGGAAAAAGTTAAATTTTTTGAAAAATAAAACTACATTTTAAAATTATTTATTCTTATTGTATATAAAAGTCAGTCTAAATATTGATATTTCGTATGTTATTGAGAAAGAATAAGTATTATTAATTTAATTTTATCACAATAATAACAATTAATTATTGGCAAACACCATCAGTTTCTGAACGCAGGATAATGATCTCTCATTCTGTATAGAAAAAAGTTGGATCTGGCGATTGATCGTCACGTTCCAAATTCAAAAGCTCTCCACGCTAGCGGATGTAATGGGCTTTTGGGCGCAGGCCTTTTCGAGCCGGTGAGGTGAAAAAGTAATTTAAACGAGATTTAGCACTACAAAATGTCGATAAATAGTTATGCATAAGCAAGGCTGCAAAGTTGTTGTTTAGCGCAAGTGCTTGTATTGAAAGCCGATCTAACGAAGGATTGTAACATTAGTACAATCCTGAGCACTGCGAGGCTTTCAAGGCACGAGACGCCAAACAATTTTGCTGCCGAGCAAAACACACAACTTTTCACCTCACCGCCACGTGGAGAATTGTAAATGTAATGAAAATCATTTGGACCATTTATTCATTTTCAATAAAGGTTTGTTTACATCTCATCAAGATCAAAATAATTATTAAATGTATTATAAACATTTTTGCATCTTTAAATAACTCTACGCTTACTTACATTAAAAAAGTCAAAGTATTGTTGGGTACCTACTCACTCACTACTCAAGGCTCAAAAACGCATATTTTACTTTATCCGCTAACTTAGCAGGCATTAAAATTCATATATGTATATCTTCTGCACTAAAATCTAAAAATAACTTTCATTATTTTGATTTTACTGTGGCTTTAGAACAAAACAAAATTAAATGTATATGAGCTTTTTCTTTAATTAACTTTTTAAACGATGCGTTCCAAATTTGCACAATGCGAAAAGTTTTGAAAAATAAAACTACATTTTAAAATGATTTATTTGTATCGTTATATGTCAGTCTAATTATTAATATTTCATATGTAATTAAGAAAGAATAAGTATTATTAATTGAACTTTATCAAAATTATAATAATGAATTATTGGCATAACACCATAAGTTTCTGAACCTCTCATTCTGTATAGAAAAAAGTTGGATCTCGTGATTGACCGTCACGTTCCAAATTCAAAAACTCTTTTCACGCTAGCGGATATAATGGACTTATGGGCGCAGATTTTGAGCGATAAAGCAAGCCTTTCCGAGCCGGTGAAGAAAGATGAAGATTTGTAGATCATTTTTAAACAAAAGTGGTCGGATCGTGGTTCAATGTGATTTATCAAGTAACGTTAGCCATGGCTTTGTGTAAGAAACACGATTATGTGCTACGTTGAGATAAAGAGATGCTAGATTCGAGGAAGAATTCACTAAAACTAGATTAAATAACGAATAATCGACTTTGGTAAAAAAATATTGATAAAAAATATTGTTTTTATATATGTAAAATTGCCATTAAATATGTTATCTGATACTCTACTGTGAAAAAACTTCAACAACATCGTCACGCTCGTAGGCGATCCTGTGGTTTTCCTCGTATGTAGCGGAAAGTGACTACGGCGTAGGCGCCCGCTAGGTGGGTTCCTGGCAGTGAAAGTGTTAAATAAAAGCAAAACTGATTTAGGTATGTCATACGACCACCACCCCAACCAACACCCTCCTGAAGGTGATCGCTGAGAGGATGGACAGGCCTATCCTCGCGCACTGGATGTCCTTGCATGTTAATTCTAATTATAATTATACTTTCTACTAACACACCTAAGATAAGTTATTACTAACATAACATGGATGTTTTTTGTACAATTTCATACACAATTTGAGCACGTCTTCTTTTGACGTCGGTTAAAAAATAATATTAATGAAGACGACGACGATGTTAGCTTTTTATTAAATATTGGGTAAATAACGCTCTCATGCGATACTGTGTTATTCTAAGGATCTGTATTTTTTCTATGACTATTAATACAGGGATGCATACTGTTATTTCATTCCTTTATTATTTTTGTATATTACGACGGTGGCAAACAAGGGTCTGCCTGCTGCTTGCGAGTCCCCTTCATTGATTTGAGGATTCGTTGTGTTGTGATAGCCAGACGAACGCAGGTCCCCCAGGCAGGTATTTTACATACTTTTCTAATATATTTTTTTTAGAACGACGGTGGCAAACAAGCGTACGGTCCGCCTGATGGTAAGCGGACACCGCAGCCTATAGACGCATGCAACTCCAAAGGAGTAACATGGGCGTTGCCAACCCTTGATACGTTTGAGGATTCGCCGTGTTGACAGCTGAAGGAACAAATTTCCTCGCTCTCAACACAACGCATCCTCGGGAGCTCTGGCGACCTTGCTCACCTCCAGGAACACAACACTACTACAGAGCAAGTAGTATAGTGTTATTATGGCTGTGGTCTTCTGCAAGGCGGAGGTACTTCCCCAGTTGGGCTGCTCCAAATTCGAGCGGGATGACATTTCGCTGTGCCATACCTCACCTACCTATTTTGCGATATCAATAATACCTATTCATGACTTTGGCTCCCCACTCCGTAAACATCTCACGTGATACCGCAAAACATCCGCATTTACATTATTGCCCCTTTGCAAAAACACCCCAGGGACATCCTAACATTCGTATATGGCAAATCGTAACTTAAAATATTTATTTGGGACCAAACTGTTGACTTTCAGGCCACTACCTTGATTTGTTATTAGGTCTACAAAGCTGGTTTGATTTCAACCAATAAATAATTTTAGCGTAAGTTAGAGTAACAATTTGTCTCAAGTCACGTCAATGGGAGTAAGCCGTGTTTTTTCTCAATTGATATCTACATGGTAAATTATGACTTCATCATTATGGCTGTAAGAATGTATTGCCCTTGCCACTTTATTTTCTAAAAACGTTGGTTTTCACCGTTGACATGACGTTCGAAGAATGGTTTTCGATTAAGGCCTCTCACAGACTGGCGCAGCCTGGCGGCGGCGGTCAATAGTAAACTTGTCATTACCTGACAAATTTACTACTGACCGCCACCGCAGGCCGCGCCAGTGTGTTGCAGGCTTAAAGCATCATTAGGTATTTTGAAATGTTATCAATGGGCGTTAGTGTTTGATTAAAAGTCAGAGGGGTAATCAGTGTAATCACGTAACGTTTCGAACGCGCGTTAGGACAATCCAACTGTCATCTATCTATCTACCTAACGTGCGGCAATGCGTTGCGTGATCGACCAGCAGATAGTAAACTGGATTTTATTTAGAGTCGAGAGTAGAGAGATTTTGTCAAAAGTGAGTGGGCTATCCGACTGCTGGAAAATTGAAAGGTTCCCAAAAATGCCTAAATCGGTGTTGTCACAGACATTAATCTTGATTAACGGATTCAAGCGTTACTTCCAGTTGGTAGGTGTCAAGCTACTCGGCATAAGGACTCTTGTCCCTTGATTAAAGGAATCACGCGTAACTTCCAAAGCGTGGAAACGCTCAGTTAGCAACGTCTCAAAACAGTCACTATCCTGTATCCGCCTTCAACCGATATAACTGTTGAATGTGTGGGTGTCTCAATATCTACTCCAATTAAGTAACCGAGCTAATGGAGACTAAGCAATGGTTTAAATAGCTGTTGAATATTATAGGACCTTTTAGCCAATGCTTATTTTATCGCCTGTATTTTAGCAATGGTACTCACTCATAAGTTCAACATTTGCATTTAGATCCCTTTATAAAACACCCCCGGGGTATGCTCACACCCGCGTATATCGCAAATTGTACTTAAAATATTTATTTGGGACCGACAAGTTGACTTTTTCATGGCAATGGATTGCTTTGATTCCTTTATATCTGCCGAAACGGTCGGGTCTCTTACAAAATGGGTAAGTATATAGCGGGTTCTACCTGAAAAGCGGGTATGGCAAAGATATTATCCTGATTGTTCTGCAATTAAGTAGGTATTACTCTATCCATGTGCTGCCTACCCTACAAAATTAATGTTAGTCAGAAATTGAAAAGGGATGTTGGCTGGCAACCACTTTTCAAAAACTCTCTGTCTGTATGAAGTTTGTAGGGAAATAGAAAGACGTGACAACACGATTGGCTATGGTCAAACATCGTCTATTTTTGTATCGTTCTATCTATAAATATTTTAAAAATTGCAAGAATGATTGCATGCAAAATGTTTTCTACTATTTATCTTTAGTCTGAGCTTACTATGGGACTAGGTCGATTTGTGTAAGATTGTCCCCTAATATATATATATTTTTTATTTTTTTTATTGTTAATAATGTAAGAATAATTTTGTTTTTTGTATTGTCAAATAAAGCATTGTTAAAAAAAGGCATATATGTAGGTACATTGTTTTAAAATAGTATTTTTTTTCTTCATCGTTTCTACCTGAGTTACAAAAAAATACAAAAAAAAAATACAAAATAGTTTATTTTACAAAAACAAATATTACATTAAATGGGGCTGTCCGTCAGTGACCAAACTAGGCTGAGCCTGTATCTTGGCCTACTGCGAGTGCGGTTAACAGATCGTGCTTCAATTACAATATGGTCAGGATTTTAACTGAAGCAAATAATAATTGTAGCAAAATGAGTATCAGTTAAGTACATCTAGCATAATATCTACAATTAACATTATGTAATCGAGAGAAAAGGAGAACACTATTTAGATATATGGGAGACAACTAATTACCTACAGTACAGGTGTGTTTGTGTGTGTGTGTGTGTGTGTGTTTGTGTGTGTGTGTGTGTGTGTGTGTGTGTGTGTGTGTGTGTGTGTGTGCGTTGTGCGTGAGCCCGCATTTATAAATCGGTTTCAGGGTTAAAATTACTTTATCTTTGCGCTTTCAATGATTTTTTCCGTCTCACAGTAAGATAACGTGAATAACCACTGTTTCACTATTCTCTTAGCCCTGAGAACTGGCTGATGTTTTATGTCACATATATTGCAGACATAGTTATATATGCAGCAATAGGCGTATGACGGTGATCTCCGAGCAAGGGCGGACCTGTACGGTGGGGTTGGTACTTTGTACGTACGTTTACGCAACATTTCCTCGTGGCTATCAGAGTTGAAGATGCTGCTATGAGTACGTATGGTCGCTTTCATGATAAATAGCTGTCTCACTCTAAGCAGTCTCGTTTCGTGGTACAGCAAGTTAGTTGGGTAACGAAACGGCTTCCTAAGCATAACTTTGATAACTGCTCGCTGCGCTCGCTCCAACAGGATCATGTGGCTCTTGGCAGCACAGCCCCAGACTGCCACTCCGTACTGTAGGATCGATTGTCCCAAAGCATGATAGACGAGGCGTAGTACATCCGGGGTAGCACAGTCTCGGAGTCTCTTCATTACATAAATCAGTTTTCGGAATCTGGCAGCAAGAGTGATAATATGCTGCGCAAAAGTGAGGTGTTGGTCAAAAAGCAGACCCAGGTATTTAACGATGGTCTGTCGCTTGACCATCTGGCAGGAGCACACTGGGGCCGGCTGGCGTAAACCCGTAACACTGTGATGCATGCAGGTATGAAATGCAATAGTTTTGTCAGTTGTGGGCGAGGCCGCCGAGCTTTTCGAGAAGGCTACGTAGTGTGTCTTGTCTATGTTCAGAGTTAGCAGATTACTTTTTAACCAGCGAGCAACTCCTGCCAGCGCTTCCTCGGCTCCAGAGTAAGTATCATCCCAGGATTTGCCATTCACCAGTATGACTGTATCGTCGGCGTAGCAAATGAGTTTTGAGTTTGGTATGGGTATATCGAACATGTCATTGATGTACAGCGTGAACAAAGATGGGCCGAGTATACTTCCCTGAGGGACACCAAAACTCACCGGGAGACGGTCGCTTACCAGGTCCCCTATCTTTAACCTTTGTGTGCGTTCAGTGAGATAACTCGTAAACCAGGCAAGAGCCACTCCTCTGACTCCTAGACATTCTAGCTTTTTTAACAGGATGGCGACCGAGACGGTGTCAAATGCCTTGGCCAGGTCCAGGAAAATACCAACACACTTGTTGCCACCATCTAGAAAGCCAGACACGAGGTTGGTAAGGAGAATAGCCGCATCATCCGTTGACTTGCCTGCCCTAAAGCCAAACTGGTGGTCGGAGATTAAGCTGTTGCTGTCAATGAAACTAGTCAATCTGGTATTTACAATTTTTTCCAGTATTTTAGAGAAGACGGACAAGAGGGAAATTGGTCTGAAGTTAACAGGAGTATTTTTGGGGCCATTTTTATAGATAGGCGAGACAGAGGTAACTTTCCAACAGTCTGGAAAATAACCAGACTGCATACTAAGATTAAAAATAAAGGTAAGTGGTTCTAAAATTATGCTTTTAATCTCTTTTACTAGTAGCGGCTTCACACCATCAGGGCCAGGAGCACTGTCATTTTTAAGCTGAGCAATTATCCTGTCAACCTCATGGGTATCCGTAGGTTCAATCACAACTACTGCAGGCAGGCACTGATACTGATCTGATTTTGCCAAAAACAGTTAGCAATGCTCCTAACCGCTTTGTCAGCTAAATTATAATACAAATACTAATTCTCACCACAATCCGCATGTCAGTCCAATGTAGCTACACAATTACGTGGATATCAATTATTCTGTAATAATTTTCCATGGAAGCATCATCATAGTTTCTAATTGGTTATATTGCATGCAATTTGAATGTGGGTCATTTTTATCCTTATAATCTGTAGTGTTGGAACCACACAACCATATTTTTTCGCACTTAAATGAATCCAGAGTATAATTTTCGTTCCAATTATCGCATAAAGTACGTGTGGGATATTCAGTCAGTAGTCAATAACGAAGTATCTTATTTGGGTATCTTAGATAAATCAATGCAAACTCAGAGATATTATTTATTTATTTATTTATTTATAGACACGAAAAAAAAAAAAAAACAAAAAATGTAACATTACAGGAAATATCCTATGTCATTACAATTTTTTTTAAATCATGGGTACAATAACATTAAATACTAAATAAGCATTTCTAAATAATTAATTATATTGGCGTTGTGCTTATAACAATGACAATAGGAACAAAGCTACACAAACTCTTGGATATTATGTTGACAATACTGTGTTGTTAGTAAACTAATAATTAATCAGTTGTCCCGAGGAGTTACTATCCCGTACCGTGACGTCATTATATCGTATCATATCTGTCAGTACAGGTGTTTTGGCAGCTTTTCATACACTTAGATATTTAATACCTACTTATTGATATTCAGAATTAATTGATCCCTAGTTATACCTTTATAACCCCCTGTTGGTCCCTAGTTGTTTATTTTTGCAACATAATTAAAATATGTGTTATGTTGATCCACAGTTTCTTTTTTAAAACATGCGTATTTTCTATTATCCGTATCCGCCTGTCGTTGGCGGGCTGTTTCGAAGCATTACTATTGAGAATAAGCCATATTCATAAAGTTATAAAAATCTAACATAAAAGCCTCCGTCCATGTTGTACTGCGTTGAAATGCGTTAAGGCAGGGACACACTTGTCCCACGTACGCAACGTATGCAATGCATTATGAAATCTGGACCCTGATATTTGTATGCTTAGAAACATACTTGTCATACGCAATGCTACCCCACGCGTCCCATGCAACGTTCGACCTGTCGCGACAGATCGGCGTGGGAACGTGGAGGGGATAGCACACGCTTTCCTACGCGTACGATCAGTGTGTTTCTAGATCTTACGTTCCTAGCGCGTCAGATTGCATACGTTGCATACGTGGGATAAGTGTGTCCCTGCCTTACAACAGCGTCTGATGTCAATACACGTCGTATACGTGGGACAAGACATCTCTCCCACGTTGCATTGCATACGTTGCGTACGTGGGACAAGTGTGTTCCTAGCTTTATGCTTTCGCAGCGGACACGGCGGAGGCACGGCCCGGCGCGGCGGCACACTCGCCGCCCGACCGCCCGGCGCCGCGCACGTCCCGTCTTTCACAACCCGCAACTTACGCGCTACCTCCCAGTGACAAACTCGAAACATGTGCTAAGTGACTTCTCCAACATGAAGGGTCGACACCAATTCCGACGCAGGTTCAGCTTGCAACCATCGTTCATGAAAGAGGATCACGAGGAAGATAGGAGGCCCCACAGGTATCTTTGAATTTGTTTATGTAAATGTGTTGCGCACCGTAGAGGTATCTACGGCGTCTCGTAGCGCGTAAACGTTTTGTTTGAGCTCGACGGCGCGAGATTAAAACTTTGGACGTTTAAGAAACTTAATACTTCTATTAAATATTCTCACGGATACGCTTGCTACTTGATCCTCTCAGAGTTCCTTGCATAGTTTAATGGGAAAGTTTATTCTTTGTTAATTATTGATCACCCCTTCCCGCTGGCTAGAGTTATAATTTTTCACGTAGTAAATACTCGCTTGTTTCCCTAATAGCGTTCGCTAGTACGTGCGTGTGTGTACATATGCATTGTACATATATAGATAAATGTACACTCAGTAGAATGAAACTCTGGGCCACAATAGAATTATCTTTCTAACTGCTTTATTTGTATGAGGTGTGCAATAAAGAGAATTTGTATTATACAGTAATTATGGTCGATTAACAAATCGTAAGACATACCTTACGATCCGATTAATTCTATAGCGGCTCAGTGATCCATATGGTTGACCGTATGGCCGGAAATAAGAACTAAAAAGAAGAATGACAAATACAAATATTGTCTGCACCATAATCATAAATATGTATATATTCCAGCACTTTATTGCCTGGAGAAGATAAGATCGAAAAGTCTATATATCTTTATGATTCTGACTGTACCTACGTTTATAAAGAGAAACTCATTTAATAGAGCCTATACGAAAGGATGTGGTTAAAAACCGACTTTCATTTTGGTAAGCCCCTAGTCTTGCGGAACAGAGAGGTCCTTAATCATTGTGCTCATCTTTGAGATCGGTTTCTTGTCCGACAATTTTCTGCAATTTCACGTCGTTCCAAATAAATGCGTAATTCTGTACGTTTCCACGCTCCACTTGTTCACAGTTTGACGTGGACTTTACGAAAAATATTACGGAATTACCACAAAAGACCCTAGCTCGATAATTGTCCTTTCAGCTTTTTATTCGTTTCTGAATAAATGACATCTTTCACTGCGTCACAAAGGACTCCGCTATCAGCTTTCACAGTGACTTATCTATAACTGTAACGAAATGAGTCTGTGATATTACTGTAGAATAAAATGGCTGGCAATATGAAATTTAATTGTTCAAAAAATTCAAAATTCAAAATATTTATTTGTCAAACATAGGTATGAAGGTCTTATTAGGTACCACGAGGTCTCTATGTTTCGCCTCGTAGCACACAATATATATTGATAAGATATAAAGGGTAGGTATTTCATTAAGAGCGCTCGAACTTTGAAATGTACTAAAATAACCTGTGTAATTGCAACATTTTTATATTATTTTGAAGTACATTTGGTGACATTATTTATGAAATATAACATCAGTCAAATAAATGGCCGCCGCAACTCCGCTATAGGTGGTGTAACCTGATGGACCAATTTTGGGTGACATTTTCGCATAAATGGGGCTCAATTTCGTGAAGAACGCGGGTTACGTTGACCTTCAGAACAGCGATTGTCTGTGGTTTGTCTGCATAGACAAGAGATTTGACGTAGGCCCACAGAAAGTAATCGAGCGGTGTTAAGTCACAGGACCTCGGGGGCCAGATGATGTCGCCAGTACGCGATATAACGAAACCCTCGAACTTCTCATCCAACACATTTTATCCCGTGCAGTTAACAATTTCTACGCGTTGTTGAAGTGTATAGCGTTTCATGCTGAAATGTCACGATTAATTATATATTGCTGCCAAATTTGACGGCTATTGCTTTTCCAAAATGGGCGCTATATGCTGGCAAAGTTGCGTGCCTATTGAAAATATATATTTTGTTTACAGCGGGGGGGGGGGGGGGGGGGGGGTTACAGGATAGAGTTAATACACCTAAAACACACACACAAGTTCACTGAGTCCGCGCCTGATGATAGTACCGACACAGCTGACACTTTACTGTTACTTTGCACTAAGACCACTACACTATCCACCACCTGTATCAACTGTTCTTCTTCTTTCAGTTCTTACTCCGATACTACTTACTTTAGTATTTCACTCCGAGAACTCTACTCTGAAAACTACTAACTCCATTCGATAACTCCACTTAACATCTCAAGACTCCGCTACGATAACTCACTCAAGACTGACTTGTACCGCGATCGTTGTCCCTTTATATACCCCTTTCCGAAGGTTCTAGAGTCTAGAACCTAGAACTCGAACATTCGAAACCTGGACTCAGCACGAATTTCTGGAAAAGCCCATGCTACTTAAAACAAATGAGTAATGAAATGAAGATCGGAAAGAAGATCGAAATTACGGTCTAGATTCTAGACCGTCATTTCGATCTTCTTTCCGTTTTACTCATTTGTTTTGAGTAGCATGGGCTTCCAGAAATTCGTGCTGAGTCCAGATTTCGAATGTTCTATTCGCTTACACTTTCCAGAACATTCCATGCTACTCGGAGTTTTAAAAATGTACTCACTAAGAATTTAAAACATACAAAAAATGCATGACAGTCGCCGGACCCGAACCCGGGTACATCGACTCTAAAGCTACAGTCTGTACCTGTAGGCTACTGATGTCTTACGACAACACGGTGAATTTTGAAATACCTTGACGGCGTGTCACTATGGGTACAAAGCTGACATTGAAGATAATAAACAAGATGTAAAAATAATACCGTTGTTAGTAACCAATATAAATGTTCCTTTTTAGCCAGCTGCCGCCCTTAGCGGTTCTTTTCTCTAGAAATTAAAATTATATTTCTATTTGATCCGAAACATCTTTATTATAAAATTATTATACAATTTACTATAGCAATTATACAAAAAAAAAACAAATCAATTTAATAACCAATACTATATGCTAAAATCCCGGTACTTCGTGATGTCTGTGATTCATTTATGGTAATGAATTAAATTATTGATCCTTTTGTTAATAAGCCGGTAAAAATTAAAGTGGAAGTTGGCCTCTCTTCACATTGAGAAAAACACATTTAGAAATATTTCATCTGAACTCTGAAGGCAATATTGAAATAAAGCTAACGGAAAAAAATATTAACAAAATTGTTTAAGCTGGAAAGTACAAGTTAATAACTTTGGAATGTAGGTACTAGACGATTGGTGTACCTTCGAAATACAAAATGTTTGTTGTTTATGTTTACAAGTCTTTACTAACTTACATACATTAATATTGATGATAGGTACTCATATCAAAATGTAAATATGATGTAATGTATTTCCAGCAACTACGTGTCATGGATTTGCGTCTTATAATATATTTTCTATTCCAACACGCACGAGTGAATGTGAGTAGTGACACCTCACTATAATCAACAAAGTCGTTCTTCCCCAAGTCTTTTCTGTCTCAGTATTTCAATTTGATAATCCCTTATTTCATTTAGCTTCTGCACGAGAGGGCTTCAAGTACTGACGTCGAGAGGCTTTCTTACGTGACGATATACAAAGATATGAACAAAGAAACTCCTGTCATCAAGAGCTAGCTTTGTGTGTGACAGACATGATACCATATTGGTAGATGGTGTGTCTTTCTCATTCGTACCTATTTCAATAAAGGAAGCAGTGCACCTTTCGTCGAAATAAGCACAGGTAGTCTTCACTTTGTACAACAGGTACACGTGATACTGCGTGAGTCGTAAACTAAGGGCTAAGAAAGGTCATGTCAAATAATCACGTATCGTATTATTGCCAAGAATAGTTGGACACGTTCGCCGTATAAGCATTCGCTGAAAAGATACATTACATGCGATTTACAATCCGGGCAAATTGTGAAGGGATTCTGGTTCAGCACTTTCTTCTCACATTGGCGGTAAGGTATAATAACAATGTAAGATCATGAATGAATAGGCGAAAGAAGTTGCCTTGTATTCTTATAAACAAGTCATCTAAGTACACGTATGAATTAATGTCTTCCGGGCTTGAGAAAATGAGATGCAACATATTCCGGGAATGGCTTTTTTGGGCAAATATCGATAAACATTTAAATTTGCGAAGTTTTTATTTTAATTTAGATGAGGAAAATGCCTTCATCTTAACTACATCATATATAGTAAGTACCTAGTTGGAAAATTACTCTTGCTGAATGAATAAATATTGTTCCTGCAATGGTAATCCTAAATTGTTGCCGTATCGGATCTGTAGAAAAGAAGAAACATAATTCGTTTGTTGCTAACATTTTCTACATCTGCTAGAAGTCCACTGAATAGACCGTATGCTGAATAAACTCACTGTATTTTCAACAAAGGTCTGAAACATCAGAATACCGGCAAACCTTTGTACTTGCACGTAACATTCCAGCCGCTATCTACGCATTTTAAGTGCCGTGCAGCTTAGAATGACGTCACTTAAAAACGAACATTTAAAAATAATTTATGGTGTTTTTTTCCCCTGTGAGGTGTCGGGTAGAATAGCACCCCCTTTCTTCCCGTGGGTGTTTTAAATGTCAACTAGACAGCGTTGAAGTGTGTTGTGGGCGATCTTCTGGGAACACAAGTGCATACGTACTCGTATGCATATTTTAAACTAAGTCATAATTTTGAGAAAACCATTAAAATCTACAGTTTTATTCACAAACTTATTGCGTATCTCTAAGGAATAAACTGATTTGTTCAGTATGACCAATCATAACTTGCATTGTCATTCTCCATTTGATGAAAGACACGCCAAGTTTGCGTGACGCGTCAGTGGCTCGATGAACTAACCTTTTATGTGTAAATATATCCGCCGACAACGCAGCTTTCAGCGACTTTTGATTATTGCCCATTCATGCGGAATTAATGTTTTTTTTAAAGGCCTCAGGGCTTCGACCGGCGTAGGTCAGTCGCTGCCACGGTGAAGGCTTTGTCTGAAATTAGAATATAGCGTCTAAATTAAAAGCCTTTTGTTTTTAACCGACTTAAAAAAAAAGGAGGAGGTTCTAATTCGTTTGTAATTTTTTTATTAATTTTTTTCCAATGTTTCAGAACTCCGTCATTGATGAGCCGATTCGTAATTTTTTTTTTGTTAGTAAGTATATGCTTCCAGGTGGGTCCCATTTTTATTTAAATTCAGTTGGATGATGGGATCCATGAGGAATTGAGAGAACTCCTCAATTATATTAGGCACGCGTGTAGTGATTTTGGTATTTTCTATTATATCTCGTGTATTTACACCCGGAAATCATAAAATTGGTGGAGTGGAATTGATGATGAAGACCACAGATGACTTACGGAATTCCTCAATTATGTACTTAAAAGTACAAAAGTACGTCACAGATTCTGATAAGATTCCGTTGAAATAGCAGCTAATGAAGTGCCAAAGGTGATCCTTGTGGAATCGACGGAAGTCCTCAAATATTATCGGCCCACATACAGCGATTGGGTTTTTTTCTCTAATAATCGACGCATTTGCTCTCGGAAAGTTCATGTGGTAAATTGTAAAATAAATGTGGAAATGTTCTCGTGGCTTGGCGGAGTACTAAATTGGAGTCGGTTAAAACTTTGGTTTTAAAGTAAATTATTTCCATAAATCTATGGCTACTATTGACATGTTCCTATGTTTTCCTTTTTAAAACGACTTCAAAATTTTTTTAGTTATCAATGTTACAATTTGTTGATCAACAGCTGACTACGAGTGTTGATTTTGACCATGAAACTTTTTAGCTAAGTTTCTTTGTTTGCACTGTTGATCGAAGATCGAAGTTGAAAGAATTTAATCCTTTTTACTGAGTGACCTACATAAATTTGTTTAAAAGCCTTGACGAAAACAACCTAGTTTGTTAAAGTTTATAAAGATGTTCTCAACATTTAACATTCCTAATAGGTACCTACATATCTTTGATTATATAATACTAGCTTCTGCCGGCGACTCCGTCCGCGTGGAACTCGTTTATATCGTAGCTCCATGCAAACTATCACTCCCCACGTCATCCCCTTGGGGGATGATTTCCGGAATAAAAACTATTCTATGTTCTTCCCCAGGACTCAAACTATCTCTATACCAAATTTCATCCAAATCGGTTCAGCGGTTTAAGCGTGAAGAGGTAACAGACAGACAGACAGACACACTTTCGCATTTATAATATTATATATATATATATATTTTTTAATTTATTTATTACAATAACAGGTTACATAATATAAAGATTAACCTTATCTGCCAAACTGCATAACAGTTTGTTGGCAGAAAACATGAACCCTCAATTATCTGCGAAGCTGTTTATATATGTACCTAGCTTATAAATCGTTTAAACGAATTCGGTATATTGAGATATACCTAATATATAATTATATATAGTATATATAGTATAGTATGGATAGTATGGAGAAATATGTACTCGTTTTTTATTCCACTTATTTAACAAAGACACCTATTTGAAGTAGTTTATAAGTCTAGCTATTTGAATCGCCAAAATAGGTTATAATTAGTAATTACTTAATTGACCAATCTCACGAGTATAAAAACAAGAATATGAAAATTTATTGAATATCTGTAACTTATTTACCTTGCAGCTTTTACTCCTCTTAGTTCAGCGGACGTAAAGTCACAAATATTTGCGAAGTACGTATTTAGTCATCATTTACACATTTTAGGCAGATTATCCTACTGTGCCTTGACAAAACCGCTTTCAGTCATTGTGGCGAGTTTTTTTTCACAAGGAGTCACTGCTTTCAGTTAACATTTACCAAAAAACACTGATTATTTATCATAAACAGCGGCAAAACAATGCGAATAACTTTCAATAATCATACTAACGACCTGTTAACAGTAGACACCGAGTGCATGGTGACGTCACGTTTCGCTCCGCCAATAGCGTTGCGTTTTGGAAATTTGCGAGGGAATTTGAAAAATAGTACTTTTAAACAATTAAATTTATCAATAGAAACATGATAATTTGTAAAAATAATCATGTGTGTATATTTATTAAGCAATATAGATTACACATGATTTATTTTGTCCATTTCTAAATCACATGCATATTCCCTATTGAGAGAACTCCTCAATTGTATTAGGCACGCGTGTAGTGATTTTGGTATTTTCTATTATATCTCGTGTATTTACACCCGGAAATCATAAAATTGGTGGAGTGGAATTGATGATGAAGACCACAGATGACTTACGGAATTCCTCAATTATGTACTTAAAAGTACAAAAGTACGTCACAGATTCTGCTAAGATTCCGTTGAAATAGCAGCTAATGAAGTGCCAAAGGTGATCCTTGTGGAATCGACGGAAGTCCTCAAATATTATCGGCCCACATACAGCGATTGGGTTTTTTTCTCTAATAATCAACGCATTTGCTCTCGGAAAGTTCATGTGGTAAAGAAAGTATGCCATGCAATAATTTGGAAAACGAATGTTATGCCAAATGATATGTTTGACTAAATGAAACTTGACTATATAAAACTTTGCCAAACAATAATTTGCGAAGTAATATTTTGCCATAGGAGATAATGCCAAGTGATACAATGCGAAACAATAATTTGACTAGTGATTTTTTGCCAAATGAATATTTGGGAAAAATTTTTTGGAAGTGACACTTTGGGAAATGATTTTTGCCCATACAATTGTGTAGTGCTTACCAAATATAATGGCAATTATTATAACCTAACCTAACCGCCAGCGTGTCGACGTCACCCCGCTTCGCGGGGTGCCTATTTCCGCTCTAAGGGACACAAGTGAACCCTAACCTAAGCTACTTATAATTTTATTTCTCAAATTATTGTGTCTATTTTTGCCGTTGATGAAAGATGGCCGTTATTAAGTTAAAAAAAAACACGGTTTGTTAAACTTTTCTTATATCAAAATGTTTATTGATAAAATATAAATTAAAGTATGTTATGTTAAGGACTGAAACATTCCAAGGCGCTTATTAGAGCCTTTAGCAAAAAGGCGTCCTCCGATGCCTTGGCGCTAAGCAGGAACCGTCTACGCATGTTGGTAAGGGTGCTTACAGGGCATTGTCGCCTAAATAAGCACATGCAAACGTTAGGTCTGTGTGACACAAGGCAGTGCAGACTCTGCCTTGACGCGGAAGAGACGCCTACACACATCCTAACTGAGTGCCCCTGCCTTATGCGCAGCCGTAACTCCTTTCTGGGAAAACACATCATGTGCCCGGAGGAGATTAAATTTCTTGAGATCAACAGTATCCTGCAATTCTTCGAGTTTGCAGGACTTGACCAAGAATTGTAGTAAGTGGCGATCACAATAGATCAGCGATGGTCGCAGTGATATAAGGGCTCTCTAGTCCGGAAGCCACTACCAGAATAATAATAATAATGTTATGTTTTGCATTTGTTTGTCTTTTCATT
This sequence comes from Epinotia ramella, assembly GCA_947578815.1. Lineage (NCBI taxonomy): Eukaryota > Metazoa > Arthropoda > Insecta > Lepidoptera > Tortricidae > Epinotia > Epinotia ramella. Next base: position 9,818,696 of record OX388209.1, read on the forward strand.
TTAGTTTGTAGTAAAAATAAAATATTTGCCAAAGTTATGCTATGTGAAGTGTGCGAAATGAAAATTTGAGCAAATGTTTTGTTTGGAAAACAATATTAGCCCAAACAAAGTGTTTGCTAAATAAACTTTTGTCTTAATAACATTTGACAAAGCAAAATGATGCCAGATGATATTTTGACCAAATGAACAATTTGCGAAACAAAAATGTGCTATTTGTTCGTTTGGGAAATGAAACTACTGCCATAAGTTTTGTGGGAAGTGAAATTTGGCGAAAAATATTTTGCCGAAACGGCAGGACCCCGGCATTATTACTGACTGTGTCTGGAGCGCCATATGATCTTTCAAGGCAGCGAATTTTAAAATTTAATTCATAGGTAGTATAATGTTCCATGTGAAACTGCAAAAATATTAGGGCTAGCAAGCAGCATATTCAAGTTTATACTATTTTTCTCCCGTAACTTGTTTCCTCCTGGGAAATATGAGACACCGCAAACCCGCTGTACAAAGTTATTATAAAACGCGAAAGTATACAAACCTTCAGGATGCTCATTTACCCAAAATTGTGTTACCATCTAAAGTTTTGTAAATAAATAGACTTATACATCAGTTTTTATCTCCTGACATCTATTCTATTCAGGGCAGTATTAGCAATTTCTTGACGTTTTGAGTTCTCATTACACCTAACCTAACCTGCGTGAGGCCTTGTATCAAGCCTTGTACTCGCGCGGTTTATCTCGTTCTGCAACCCATTTAAAATGTGCAAATTATAGGTATGATGATAACCTACCTAATAATAGTATAGTGACATCATATAAATGTATGATGTCCATACACTTTGGTACAACACTTAGGGACTCGTACAAAAAAAATAAAAACAAAATTACGACCACTTGACCTAATTGGCCGATATAGATCTTGCCTACGAAGTAAGCAGTCCCGGGTAACCAGGGCATATTAATTTGTGTGATGAGCACGAACATTTATTTTGTCTCGATACTTGAATATTTAAGTGTTTTTTTTATTTGCCCATATTTAAGTATGTAAGTGCTAAACATCGTTAGATATTATCCTAAAAGGTCTAGCTTTTCCTCTACCTTGGGCTCTACGTCTAGCACAACTTGCTGACAAGTCGCTTTGCGCGCGACTGAGCGTCTCCTTTCTCACTCGCACCGTGCAAATTAGAAAGAGGAGGGTAGATCTTTCTAGACTCGCGTCGCGGCGCGGCGTCAGTTGTGCTAGCCCCGCTGGAAGGTCAAGCTGTCGCTTGCGTAAAACAAGTGCCTACACCAAACTTGGGATTAGGTGCAAAAGCGGGCGCCGGGATCCTTTACAGTACAGACGGGAAAAACGCGAGGAGGATGATGATTTAAGTGTGTACCTACTATAACAACGACTAGTAGTAGTAGTTACAGTAGTAGATTTCACTAGGTCGTTTATTTGGTATTAGGACGATATGTGTAGAGTTTTCCCCTCAATATTTATTGAGGTAGTCATTAATTATTCTAAGTTATTAAGAGTTTTTTCGATGTTTTTACCTACCAGGAACTCCGTCGCCATAACCACCTGGGCTACCAAAGAGTCTGGAGATCTCACAATGAACGCACTGAAGTCCTTCTTACCCATGACGACTTTTTTCGAGAGACACAATAATTCATTATACAGTTGTTGGCATACGTGTGCACTCCCAGAGTAGATTATGCTCATGTACCTTTATTTTTTATATAAATGGGAGGAATAGTACATTGTTTAACGAGGGGCGTAAGTGGAATATTGTGAACAAGAGTCTATCAGAAGCCCGAAGCCGAAGGCGGAGGGCTTTTGATGACTCGAGTTTGCAATATTCTTACGCCCGAGTTATACACAATGTTTTTCATCACATTTGCGAGGAAACAAATACATTTTAGATGAAATGAATACAAATCGTAATAAAAACTGCAACATGTCAGTCGTCCATTTTGTTGAATTTGACGTGAGGCGCGTATGGCAAAGACCCTTCGGTATACAGCCACGATTTGAAAACACTTAAAAACATTTTACATAGACACTAAATAACTACATATTCAATCTGTAAATAATTCAGTTAAACATGTTTAAGTAGTTTTTTAAGTTTAAATTTATTTATAAATACGTTTTCAGACATCATATTTGATATGAAACCTCTTTGCTTTGTAACTGCCGCATAAGTGACAGATACAATTTAAGAAAAAAACCATTACGCCCGAGGGCGTAACACAGACTATTACAGCTCTGTATGTCTGCGCATTATGAAGCCCTTTTCGAGCAAGTGTGATGAAAAATCCTTTATGGATACCTCCGCGCCACGGGGATAGCGCGGAGGTTATGTCGGACTCGCACCGACTAAAAACCCCCCGATGGTCCTCCTGGACGCATTTCGGTCGGCTCTGGGATCTCCTACGGAACGCACCAGTGCCGCCCTAGCGTCATGCCTCTGTGGGTCCTACCTTTTTTTTTTTAAAGTGAAAACTTCTTTAGCGGCGCTGAGCACTTTTTGGGATGGGGAAAAATTGTTAAATACGCGACAGTGAGACACAAACTTTTATATTTTGCTGCTAGCCGATTCGACTTCATTCAAAACTGAACGCTATTCGTAAGAGTATAAAGCCGTTAAACACTTTTTGCAATAGCACATTCTGCAAATAAATTTGTAATTTTGTCCAAGCGTCCTTCACCGTTTTGCTACTGAGCAAATTCGAATAATTTGAATTTGGACGTTATTCCTAAAGAGATAAAGCTTTGAAAAATATTTACCAACGGCAAAAACAAATTGATATTTTGTTCACCGCCGCCGTCTGCTGTTCTCGCAAATTCGAATAGTTCGAATTTGGACGTTATTCCTAAAGAGAAAGCTTTAAAAAATATTTGGCAATGGCAAAAACAAATTGGTATTTTGTTTGCCGCCGCCGACGGGCGAGCGTCCCGTCGCACCCAACGCGCCCGCGGCCCGTCCGCCTAAATAATTGATAATTGTTTATAAATTTGCGTCAAATTCATTTTTAGGGTGACACCGCAAGATGTCACGTGACCTGATCGAAAAACTGTTACAATGTTATTAAGTTTTCACTTCTGCCGGCACTCCCGGAGTGCAACCCGGTCTTTTTTTTTTAACGATTGCAGCCCCCAGCTGAACCACCCCGAGGACCCCTTTTAGTCGCCTTGTACGACAGGCAGAGGATACCGTAGACGTATTCTAATGCCCGGGCTACAGGATGCTCATCCAGGAAGAAGTTAGCAAACTACGAAACGAAGACACGTTCGTATTTGTATTCATCATCATATCAGCCGAAAGACGTCCACTGCTGGAGCCCCCAAAGAGTGCCACAATGACCGGTCCTGCGCCACCCGCATCCAGCGGACTCCCGCAATGTACTTGTATTAGTCGGGGTTTAATACCTTAATAGTACAAGTCCATTGAAAGGATGAGTAGTAAGAGATGAAATGCCTCAATACAAAGAAAGATATTGAATGGTCGGCATCGAAGAACCCGAAAGCGCCGTGCAAAAGGAAAATGTTTCAAGTCTTACCCATGCATTATGCAAATGAACACTATGTATTGAAATAACCACTGAGATGTATACAATCACAGGATCGATAGAATGATTTTCTTGATACGTATTTATTTAACTTTTTCTTTATTAAACATTCATCAACGGCTTGTAAGTATTTTTTTTAACCCTTCAGGCCAATCTGGAACGCTTTTTGCCCGACCACAGCAGAGTCGAAAGGAAAGGATATGATTTTAGGAGTCTACTGTATGTATTTACGTGTGTTCCATCGAAGTGTTAATAGTTATTTGTTATGCAAGGCTGCAAAGTTGTTGTTTGGCGCAAGTGCTTCTATTGAAAGCCGAGCTAGCGAAGGATTGTTAGTTTGAACCATGAGCGAAGCAAATGGTTCAAAAGTACAATCCTGAGCATAGCGAGGCTTTCAAGGCACGAGACGCCAAACAACTTTGCTGCCGAGCGAAACACACAACTTTTCATCTCACCACCGCGAGGAAATTAATAAATGTAATAAATGTCAATTGTACCTTTTGTACTAATTTTCAATAAAGGTACACACATCTCATCAAGATCAAAGCATTTTATAATTATTAAATGTAACATAAACATTTTTGCATCTTTAAATGACTCCACGCTCAAAAAAACGCATCAAAAAAGTCAAAGTATTGTTGGGTACTCACGAAATTAAGGCTCAAATACGCATATTTTACTTTTTCCGCTAACTTTAGCAGGCATTAAAATTCATACTATATCTTCTGCACTAAAATCTATAAATAACTTCTATTATTTTGATTTTACTGTGGCTTTAGAACGAAACATGAAAACAGAGCAAAATTAAATTTATATGAGTTTTTTCTTAAATTAACTTTTTAAACGGTGCGTTCCAAATTTGCACGAAGTGAAAAAAAATTAAAAATAAAACTACATTTTAAAATTATTTATATGTATTTCATCTTTATAAGTCAGTCTAATAATTAATATTTCATATGTAATTAGAAATAATAAGTAGTATTAATTACATTTTATCAAAATAATAATAATACATTATTATTAGCATAACATCATACGTTTCTGAACGCAGGATAATGACCTCTTATTCTGTATAGAATAAAGTTGAATCTCGCGATAGAGCGCCGCGTTCCACATTCAAAAACTCTTTCCACGCTAGCGGATATAATAGACTTTTGGGCGCAGATTTTGACCGATAAAGTAAGCCTTTACGAGCTGGTGAGGTGAAATAGTACATAGTTTAACGAGGGGCGGAAGTGGGATATTGCGAACAAGAGTCTATCAGAAGCCCGACGCCGAAGGCGGAGGGCTTGTGATGACTCGAGTTTGCAATATTCTTACGCCCGTGTTATACACAATGTTTTTCATCACATTTGCGAGGAAACAAATACATTTTAGATGAAATTAATACAAATCGTAATAAACACTGCATCATGTCAGTCGTCCATTTTGTTGAATTTGACGTGAGGCGCGTATGGCAAAGACCCTTCGGTATACAGCCACGATTTGAAAACACTTAAAAACATTTTACATAGACACTAAATAACTACATATAAAATCTGTAAATAATTCAGTTAAACATGTTTAAGTAGTTATTTAAGTTTAAATTTATTTATAAATACGTTTTGAGACATCGTATTTGATATAAAACCTCTTTGCTTTGTAACTGCCGCATGAGTGACAGATACGATTTAAGAAAAAAACCATTACGCCCGTGGGCGTAACACAGGCTATTACAGCTCTGTATGTCTGCGCATTATGAAGCCCTTTTAGAGCAAATGTGATGAAAAGATATTTAACTATTTTTCATGAATGAGGTATCAATCGATTCGAAATTATGCTACGGGTGATAGTTTTTCGCAGTCGAGATACAGTTTTATTCACTTTTTATGCTTAGTGATACAAATAATAACGTAATTCGTCTTCATTCGGGCGTTTTTTACGTTACCTAGTGTTAAACCAAGTGTGTGTGAGGCTGACAGACTAAAATTAAACAAAGAATTTAAATGTATTAAAATTAGTACTTGCAATATATAGTAAAGAGCAATTAAATCGGTTATACTGTTTTATTTTATTCTTTGCTCGTGAGTGTAGTGTTGGTACATAGTTGAAAATAGGTAGTAAATATACATGTGTAAGGAAATTATTTTTGCAAATAAATAACAATCATGCAGTGCCGCAGCAAGAAAAATTACTCTGTCCGCTGATTAAATCACGCAAGGAGACACGAACAAACGTAAAGAAATATTCATAGCAGGAATAACTCGTACAAATCTTATTACCTACTCCGAGAGTTATTGTGAAATGCGTTAATATTTAAATATTGCAGACGCCTCCTACTAGAGCTCTATTTGACTCCACATTTGTGTTATATTTATATCACTTTCTTCACTCTTTTGTACGCACGCCACATTTAACAGAGACTGACATAGGCGGGGCACAGTGGAATATTATGTCGCTCATATACAGAGCAGCTCACTTGGGGAAGTACCTCCACCTTACTGCAGCAATAACAAAAGACGCTGTCAACACCAAAATGCCCTTGAGGATTTGGGATAGAGCGCACACCGTCTATTTGTATCGGAGTAAACGAGAGCGAGTATTACTGGGCGGCCCGGTTTGTAAAGATAATAAATAGTACATAAATATTAAAATAATAAATTGTGTGGATTATTTGTGAAATATGAATCGTTTGCGGTTTAGGTATGAATATGTTGAGTTCATGTTTTTAATTGCAGACTCATACGTCAAAAAAATAAAGTCATAGAACCGTTTAATGATGATTTTAAGACCAATCTTTGCAATTATTTTCTATCGAGCCGATTTCGTCCAATTATGAATCGAGCCCATCTACGGTCTTTGAAACATGGTGAATATTGTCATTTTTTTTTGATGTATTACAACAAATAGTTTTTCATAAAAAACTGCTTGAAAAACATAAATTTCAACAAAACTAGGTCTTGTCAGCCTCATTGCTTTGTGTTCCTGGTGGTCGAGTACGTAACGCACTGTGGGCGCTTCAGGTTCAGGTAGATCTAAATTTCAATTTTTGTTTGCGAAATGACAATAGAATTTCGCTCGTTTGAAACATTACGTGTTTACCCCCCCGAACAGCTGCAATGCGTCTGGTTTAAACACAGCAAATTCTCAAATCAAGGAAATGTCGGAAACGCGCTTACGAAGCTTCAGCAGGTCGATCACGTAACGCATTGTACGTACGTTAAGTAGATCTAAATGTCAATTTTTATATGGAAAAATTACAGTTGGGTATACCTAACGCGCGTTGAAAACGTTACGTGATTACCCCTCTGGAGTCGCAACCATTCCTAAGGGTGTGCGATTGTGGTATATAGAAATTGTTGACATATCAACATAATGTCGAAAAGTCAAGTAAAATATACCTAATGCTAACGTCCCATTTACAAGGCACTGCGGCGTCGCGACGGCCTGTACCGGGGTGTTTAAAAAGCAATATTTTTGTTGCGTGGGATCACAAATCATCTTTACTGGAATTGCCTATATCGTCGAATGCGAATTTCAAAGGTCCTCATTACCTCACTTGTGTATGACAAAAGTTTGTTCGAAGCTGTTTTTATAAGTCCGTTTACTGTTTTCATAAGACAAACTTTGCTTGAAAAATTCAAGATAATATTTTTGAAGCTCTGTTAGTATGAAATATACCGTCCCAAAACATTGAATTTATTTTAACTACGAGGCCTTAATGTAAGTATGCTATCTATGTTATAATTTAAATCATGGTCTTGAAACACGCATAAATCATGTTTGGCTATTATATGGTATAGAAAATATCTGTTATCAGGACGTGTATTAGGGTCGGTTCGCCGGTTAGCGACCACTCAGACGAGTTGGTCACTTTAGATTAGTAAATATATACATATTATATCTACACGCATAATAGATGGCATTTGTATAGGACCAGACTATAGCCAAGTTTTAAAACCAACAATAAAATATAGCACTTTCATCCATAGATTAGTCAAACATATAGAAAAGGTAGCGAATTCTCTATTTTGGAACCTTTTCGCCGACCGCTTTCGTCAGTTTGCGACCACCTCTTAACTGGTTTGCGACCAACTTTGAAGTAGTACATTGTGATACAAGTGAGATATGTTGATAATTACATCAAAGGCGGAATTGTTCAGGCAGGCCGCAGGTGAGCGTGACAAGAGAGCCGAGGATGTAATTATCAAAGCTCACGCGTTTCATACGACGTTTTTCAACACATTTTGCGAGGAAAAAATCCTTTTCATAAGATGAAAATTTTATAGGTCTGCCAAGTTATTTTCTTTACTCAAGCCAAGAATTTTCAGTGTCGTCCATTCTATTTATCACTTTTCTAGTCAACACGAGTAAATTTTTTTGATAATAACCAAACACGCATTAACAATGTTTACAAATATATGTGAAATAAAATAACCTATAATGGCGCGCAACAGTTTTTTTTTTGTGAAGTTTTCGTAGTGCGCGCGCATGTGTTAAGCCAGACTTAGATGAAATCTCTAAACAGCCAATACAAAATAAAATAAATATTTACGTTTTAAAATGATCAAAAGTGAATAGTTTTACTAAATTAAACGTTTCAATATGATATCCAAGAAGAAATAGTCAATTAATGAACATTAAGGATTTAGTTTGTTTAGTCGCGTAAGTATCCATTTGCCGAGAATTAAAAAAAAAGCTGTAAATTCTGTACAACCCGGTTAATTTAAGAATGCACCGTGTTCATGCATACATCTTGCTACGAAGTGCCAACGTGACTTAATCGGGATATAACCATAATGAGGTATATACATGTCATGATTTGTCAGCCCCAATTTATCAGAAGCTGACTAATTGCTATCGTCTGGAGGCATGTTGCGCTGCTGATCAAACTGTCAAACGAGTTGTACTGAGTAATTGTATGCACATGTGGTCGGATTGTTACATCTGTACGCTACACCCAATTGTGACTTCGACATGTTGTACTGACAAATTGGGGTAAACTCACATAATCTGTATACCCCATAACACACGAGTGTCGTAATTTTATAAAACACGCGTGTTTAATACCCAGGATTATGAGCCTAAAAGCGACATGATAAAAGGTACGTTACGAGGAAATGTGTTGAAAATAGTGTATAAGTAGCTAACAAAATGATTACTGTTGTTTGTTTTTTTTATTTTGTCTGTAAAATGAGCGGCATTGGAGGATAATATTTGTTTTTACTATATGTTACTAATTACCATCGTCAGTTGTTTCGTCGTCCTCCTTACAATTTTTCCTGTTCCATCATAAAGAAGCTCGGAGTCCGCTTTAATACCGTAACCCAAGATTTGGCGTAGGCACTGCACTAGTTTGACAAAAGCGACTGCCATATGAATTTTCTACTCTGAGAGAAAAATAGACCTTGTTACGTTTTTTAATGCGCTTATGATGTCTGTACGAAATGATTCAGCTATAGGTATTCCACCAAACTGAAGTCGAAGGTGACCTTGCAGAATCGGTCTCTACACTGTAGAACACTACACTGAAAGCTAGACTGTAGAGTCTACAGTCTAGCTTCTAGCGAGTTACAGTACTTCACGCTATCCACACTCACAGCCACAATCCACAACGTAAAAGCATTGAAAATGACACTATTAGGTTAGAAAGGTTAAGAGGGGGCGTATCGCCAGGGAAAAATCAGAAATCACCCGCGCGCCCCGTACCTGCCGCGCTGATGCGTCTATTGCTGCCCCGCTCCTTCTCGCATAGTATATGCCCCGACAGTCAGATGAAACATGATGAATACCTATAGATAATTATAATAAGTGGAAAGAAAGACAAAATCTGTAAGTACCTATATTTGAAGATATAATTTTCGCTAGTAGCTAAGTCAGTTTCGAGAGCTATAACTGAAATATGACCTTCCGTTTTTTTACTAAATCACGTAAGGGTTGTAATTTAGCATAATAATGTCTCGTAAAAGGCTAAAGCAAAAAAACAGCTATAATCGAATTTAAACTTTTGTGAGACATCTAAAACACTAATCCTGAAGAAGAACTCCCGAAGAGTTCGAAACATGTCGCCTGTCGCGTCATTTAATACGTGAATTTATTAGTAGCATTAAAAAAAAACTGTAATTTATTATGAAAACTTCGATCATGTTTATGAAAGCCAGATTTTCAGGCCACTGTGTGGCGGCCAAATTTTTCAATTCTGACCCCGTGTCATGGTCGGCCTTATCACGCGATAAGTGACAGGATAGAGCGTCCGTCACTGGCTGACACCGTTTGATAGAACGAGACGATGCCCCTATCTTGTCACTTATCGAGTGATAAGGCAGACCATGATACGGGGTCTGATCTCGGATTCGTACTTGGAGACAATGGAGACGCTTTGGCCCTTTAGTTATCAATTTTGAACATACTCGTATTAAAGAAAAACTGCAAAATTGTGTTCACTTTTTTTAATATAAAAATGTCAAACTTCGCAGGCAATAATTCGGGTGCAGACTCGAAAATTATTATTACTCCAAAAGAAAGAAGGCAAAAAAATATGCATAGTGATGAAAATCCCATTCAGATATCTCAAAGAATTACGAAGCTACAACCGTTTTAATATTGCTTGTTAGAGAGAGAAAACGCAAACGGTGTGTGACGTCACATTACAGGATGCTGCCGGCAGGCCGCGTCGACGGCGTCGCCGACCACGATGCGCGCGGCACGTTGCCGTCTTCTGTGACGTCACATTCTTCCAGCGTCATCGTTTCATATGAAGTTGCGTTTTGCGAAAAAGGGACAGAACACATCCCTTCTTAAAACTTTGGACACTTATAACTTCGTGATTATTTAACCTTTTGCGTTGATTTTTTCTCCATTTGACAATTTTTTTTATCCTTCTTCGAGAAAATATCACATTATTTTATTTAGTGTCTACGCCCCTATTGTTGGAATCTAAAAGCGTCACCCGTGATGACTTTAAAGAAAAAAAATGTCAATAATTACACGGTTCACCCACGTATTAAACGTCACTACGGGCGACATGTTTCGAACTCTTCGGGAGTTCTTATTCAGGATTGAGTGTTTTCGCGGCGGTGTCGCTTGAATCACGACAAGATTCAAGCGACACCGCCGCGAAAACACTCACTTTATAGAGTACAAATTACTTTAATTACCCAAGGAATACCACTACCTACATTTTGTTGCTTAAAAAACCACCGGAGCTATAACTGAAATATGGCCTTCCGTTTTTTTACTAAATCACGTAAGGGTTGTGAGCTAGCACAATAACGGCTAGTAAAAGCCTAAAGCAAAAAAAAGCTATAATCGAATTTAAACTTTTGTGAGACATGTCTAAAATACTACTAATAAATCCACGGTTAAATTCACGCATTAAATGTCACAACAGGCGGCATGTTTCGAACTTTTCGGGAGTTCTTCTTCAAAACAAACATCGAAAACACTCATCCTGAAGAAGAACTCCCGAAGTGTTCAAAACATGTCGCCTGTCGTGTCGTTTAATACGTGAATTTAACCGTGAATTTATTAGTAGCATTAAAAAAAAACTATAATATATTATGAAAACTTCGATCATGTCTATGAAAGTCAGATTTTCAAGCCACTACTGTGTGGCGGCCAAATTTTTCAATTCTGATCTCGGATTCGTACTTGGAGACAATGGAGACGCTTTGGCCCTTTAGTTATCAATTTTGAACATATTAAAGAAAAAGTGCATAATTATGTTCACTTTTTTAATATCAAAATGTCCAAGTTCGCAGGCAATAATTGTTGGAATCTGCACTCTCGATAACCCTAAAAGCGACACCCGTGATGACTTTAAAGAAAAACAATGTCAATAATGTCACTACGGGCGACATGTTCCGAACTCTTCGGAAGTTCTTCTTCAGGATGAGTGTTTTCGCGGCGGTGTCACTTGAACCACGACAAGATTCAAGCGACACCGCCGCGAAAACACTCATCCTTAAGAAGAATTCCCGAAGAGTTCGAAACATGTCGCCCGTAGTGACATTTAATACGTGAGTTGAACCGTGTAATTATTAGTACTGTTTCAACACGTCTCACGAAAGTTTAAATTCGAAAAGCAATGTCCGCCATATTGGAATTCAAAATGGACATCATTTCTAGAATCTTCACCCTCGAGAAGCCTGCCAATGTATGTTGTTCTTTAAAAAAACGCGCATATTAATTTACAACGAATGTTTCAAAAATTTTAAATAATGCGACCACTTTTTGAAATATCACTGACTATGAATTCGTATTTAGACCTCTCAGACATCGATTTTGAACATAACCGGATTTATTCTCAACTAGCGATCCGCTCCGGCTTCGCACGGATACTATATTATACATATAAACCTTCTTCTTGAATCACTCTATCTATTAAAAAGAACCGCATCAAAATCCGTTGCGTAGTTTTAAAGATCTAAGCATACATAGGGACAGACAGCGGGAAGCGACTTTGTTTTATACTATGTAGTGATAGTGATAATCTTTCATAAAGTAAATACACGATCGACAGAAAAATGTTCGTCTAGTTTTGCATGTACTGCACAAATTATTCTAAGAAGCCGGTCACCCGCCGATCGCTGCGTAATCTTATAGTTGTATTTTGAACTTTAAGATCTATATGTTAAGGTCGACTTTTAAATATATTATTTCAAAATGTAGCAAAATATCTACTGGAATGTAATGATACGTTCATTCACTGGACGAATATACTGGGTCACAATATTATTGAAATAATTATGTTCATCGTGCTGTCGTGAGAGCACAGAACGTAGTCCTCTCGTCTCAGCGGAGCGATTACGACTGACTCCGCCCGCGAACGGCAACAAAAGATATACAGAACCGCACGAAACACGCGACGGGAGAAAGGGTATCGCGCTAAATAAAAAAGGCCTATACGCCAAATACGTTTCACCTCAATAAGTCTGAAAAGGGACTACATAAAAATACCCCGCTAGTACTTTCATTAGGTAATGTGAAAAGCTATTATACACTCAACTTTTACTTAATTTATATGCACGGGAACCTCACACTATTGAAATTGAGTAAAAATAAGACATGTTTTGGCGGTTCTTTTCTATCGAGGCAATTTTGGTTTTGTATGGTTTTGTTCAGACGATTCAATTGCAAATATGATGTAGTTTTGGTATGTTCTTTTTCCTGGCATTCGCTTTAGTTTGTCATAGGTAAATATTCAATCTAAGAACCCCGATTTCGCGGAGCGCCCCCTCTTAAAAGAATGTCTGGCATTTCTTTCATCTGTCCTTCAAAATCACAATGAAAGAGACGTCAATCAAAGCGATCTTCTAGAGATGGCCTTTTCTGTCAAATAAGACAAATGGAATCGTAGCCCTGTTTTCCGCTCTTGTAGGTAAGGTGAAGTGAGACAGCGATACATACTTTTCATTCCGACCATAGCAAGTTGGTGTGACAAATTGCATCGACTGTAGCGTGCCTGAAGTAATTCCACGTATTCTTTTTTTTTAATGCTTATAGGCTTTACTCTTCACTTTTACAAGTCGCAGAAGTGGCGTATTTAAAATTGTCTAAAATAGTTTCCAATAGGAAATAAAAGTACTCACAAAACTGAATTCAAAATGAATTGAAAGTTGTTTAGATTTAAATCTAATTAAAAATACATTCATTTTAAATACCAACATAATTAATAAACACCCATTTGGATCAATCACGGTAATTGATTTTGATGTATTTTGAATTATAACATTATTTCGACATAAATTGGCATTATGAGTCACGCCTTGCCTTGCCACCTTAAAAAAATGAGTAGGGACAGAAGGGAGCTATTGTTTTGATAATTTGTGGTTGTATTAACATATTTATTGATTTCCTCGCCTTTTTGGAGAAAAACACTAACTATACCTTGGCCTTGGCGGGAATGGCAATTCAAGGATTCGTAGAAAACTATGAGTATGTGGTCGCTATCTAACCTCATGAGCATTCATTTGGGTTACCGACCACCCCATTTTACTGAATTCTATTCTTATAATATGCCGAGAATTAACGAAATCCTTACCGTACCTAAATCATTTAAGCAATGAAACTACAAAATTCAGTTGAATACTAAAATTAAGTGACATAACATAACTTACCGTTGCGCGCCAAATGTCGCTTTAATTTTTTTACAGTTTCACTGCTCGTCAACACGTTACGGAGGCCATGTGAAACTCAAGTTTTAATACTATTCTTAAAATGGAACGATTCAAAAATAGTTTGTAATTGAAACTTTATCTTATTGGTTTGTAGAAATGATAATATCTTTAGTTAAAAAAGCCTAGTCAGTCAAGTGGTCGCCAACCGGCGAAACAACCCTACTTTACTAAATACTAATGGATTATGTTAATCAAACAGGTTTTTATCGCTTACAATTACATTTATTTAGGTACCTCTTTAGGGGTCTCTCGTTCTCGGTAAGTATATAAATTAAAATCCCGTTTAGTAAAACAAATTAAAATTATACAAAATGTATACCAATATTATATAATATCATGCTGTTAATTCACATACACACTTATGTAGGTCATTGACCCGGCTAGTCGTTTTGTGTTAGCCCAACAAATTGGCGGCGGGCCAGCACGGCGCGCCCCCTCTAGCCGAGATTACTGTGCGTGCTCTTTGTAGCCAAGCCCCCAGCCAAAACTTGTTTTAATCAGAAGTTGGCTCTGAAAAGTTTGGTTAGTGCGACGGCAATTTTGAAATAAATTAATAGATAAAAACTAAAAAGAAAGGATTTTTTTACAGTTGGCTTCATTGAATACGGCGCATGTAACCGACTACAATGAAACAAGTAGGGGCAGTCCATCTGTCCCCTATCATCCTTAAGGGGATGCCTTGATTCGAGTCTACCACGCCCCCTTGACAAAGACACGCTTATGCCTTCTGCGCACGAGATAAAGAGATGTAACTCTTCGGGAATGGCTTTTATGGACAAATTTCGATAAATACCTAGCTTACCCTACTTAACTTACTTAGTGAAGTTTTATTTATATTTAATTAATTAAGATTTTACCTGAGATAAAATACTATAGTATTAACTTGATTCTGTCGTAATATAATGTATTGTTTGAGTAGGCTGAGTAAAAAAAGGAAAACAAAGACCCAACTTTGGATTTTTTTTCTATCGAGGAAATTTTAAGCAATCATGTATCGATTAAATCAGATAAACAATCATATAGTCAAGAATCATATATCTGAAAATCAGACCTTACTGTTTCTGAATCTAGTCAAGACGGCGTTTCAAAGGACGCGATAATTTCCAATTCACCCCTTTAAGATGGTGTTGGGGCTGGCGCGTACCCTACGCACCAGGGATGCAGCTCTCTTGCGTATGGTGGCGTAAATGCAATCCACTCTAGCTTCTGCAAACATCCCTGATGCGATACAGAAGCGCGGCAGCCCCACCAACACCTGGAACGCGTTGTTATGACTATGGTGTACGAGGCAATGTTCACAATCTTATGAAGTCATATTTAACCGGACGAAAGCAAATGGTATCTATTAATAAAATTTGTACAAAATCAAAAACGGAAATGTCTGTAACGTCCAATTATAAAGAAATTAAATACGGAGTGCCGCAAGGCAGTGTACTAGGTCCTTTGCTTTTTCTGATATATATTAATGATCTACCACAAATCACCGAACACTCAATGATTCTTTTTGCTGATGACAGCACTATAATATTTACAGGAAATGACCCACTCTCATTACAGATCAGTATGAACAAAACACTTGAGACAGTAATTTATTGGTTGAATAAGAACAATTTACGGATTAACTTAAATAAAACAAATGTTATGAGTTTTAAGCAAAGACTGGATAAAACACCAAATCTCGCTGTGACATATAGGGAACACCGAATTGATAACACTGATCTGACGAAATTTCTAGGTTTAAGTTTGGATTCTAAGTTGAGCTGGAAAGATCAAATTGACATTGTATGTAGTAAATTTAACAAATTTTCATATGCACTGTACAATCTAAACAAAATAGTCAATCAGTCAGCAGTACTAACTGCCTATCATTCGTACGTTACGTCAACTTTGAGATACGGAATCATGTTCTGGGGAAATTCCACAGACCGAGAATTACCTTTCAAGGCTCAAAAAAAATGTTTGCGATCAGTATGTAGGATACCGCAATCCGAATCATGTAAACCGCACTTCATTAAGTTAAACATACTTACATTACCATGCCTCTATATTTATGAAACGGCAATGTATGTGAAAAATAACATAAATACCAGACAATTCCTTAATGTTAACAGTGCTCGCCGTTGTAATAAGATCCAAACTCACTTAATGAAAACCGACTTAATGGAAACCACCTAGAATTTATAATAAATTGCCAAAAGATATGTCCAGCTTGGAAAATATTGTAGATTTTAAAAAAAGCTTATTTGCACTTTTAGTAAAAAAAGCATACTATTCAGTAGGGGAATACTTATCCGATTTAGAATTGTAGTTTTATATATAGGTAGATAAAATTAATCAACAAATTGCATGCTCCATCTTGACTGGAATATTTGTATGCCTAACGGCTAGACATGGTGATCTTTTATTGAATGTAAGACCTGTTATATATGTACCTGTGTTTACAAATAAATATCTGATTTCTGATTTCTGATTTCTGTACTGGACGCCGAGGGATCTGTAGGCCCGTTTTGTATAATTACGCCGTAAGCTCTCCGCACTGCAGCTTATCAGATAATTGCGTGATTATACAAAACGGGCCTACGGGTCCCTCCGCGTCCAGTACAACAACGCGTTCCATGTAATGCATTATAAGTACAGGCTAATAAACTGTATTTTAATGTAATATAGAGGGTGATTCGGAAGCCGTGACCGGAACCAACTCTATTCGGCTCAGTATGACTACAGTTCAAATCAATATTAGTCAGATTACCATTAATTTTACAGTATTTACCCAACTTCTAAAATAGACGAAAAATTAAATATTCAATTTATTAACTACATTAAATACGTCGAGTGTTGATGCTTTTAACTGGTGTAATGTTGATTAATTTGTAATGATATGGTGACCATTATTTGTACTCCGAAATATAATTTCCTATTAAAATATAATGATATATATAATATGTAGCATCACATATTTATACACTAAAACAGGGTCGATTATAATTTACTAAGTTGTGTAGGGTCGGTTCCGATCACGTCTCCATCACCATGTATTGTGGAAAAAAAGTATAATTTTATAGACAACACAATATTTCATCCATGCGACGCACCATGTGTGGCTGAATAACGCACGTAGCAACGCTACGACTATTTACGAACGCGTAGCAGTTCTACACATAACTATGTGCTACAACGTTTAAATCATGCATTGATTTAATGTAAATCTGAACCTCGAAAACTGATTGCTTTAGATATATTTTTTTATGGCTCACTTGTACACTAAATTGTGGTTGTTATCACGCTTAGCCTGGAGTAGGAGTGTAATTAAATTATATGTATTAAAATAAAATAACTTTACTGCCAAGTATCGCTACGCGGTATATACTGTTAAAAAGTAAGCGTTATTCATTTGAATTCGGCGAATATTTAAAACGTTTATCTGATATAATAATTATTTATAAGCAGATAAATCGTAAAATGTAAACTTTTTTTATACTACGTCGGTGGCAAACAAGCTTACGGCCCACCTGATAGTAAGAGGTTACCGTAGCCTATGGACGCTTGCAACTCGAGGGTTGTTACATGCGCGTTGCCGACCCTTTCAGAATTTATACACTCCTTTTTTGAAGAACCCCATACTGTAGTCCCTCGGGAAAATATCGGCAGGGAGCTCATTCCTCTGAAACCGTACGGTACGCGACCATTTAGGTTCCAGGGTGTGAGGATGAATAAACCCTGCCGATGGCGAGCGGTGCGGTGGTAAAAAGTAGACGTAGGCATAATGAATCGACGATCGTCGACGATCCCAAACTTACTAGCGATATCGAACAGTTCTTCGGAGCACAACCCGTTATACAAGCGATAGAACACGCACACGGAGGCGAAGTCTCTCCTTAGACTCAACGGTTCGATATCGCTTGTAAGTTTGGGATCGTCGACGATTCGCACAGCGCGTCTTTGAAGCGAGTCAAAAGGCCCAAGCTGGTATCCAGGTGCTCCCGCCCAGAGATGACAGCAATGCTCCATGTGGGGACGGACTTGAGACTTATATAATAAAAGTCTCTGTCCCGGGGAGAAGTAGCGCTTTGCTCTGTTAAGCACACCGAGCTTTTTGGATGCCAGCTTGGCCTTGCCCTCTAAGTGTCTTCGAAACTAGACGTCACTGGAAATGTTAACACCAGCGATCCCAATACTCTTTGAAATCGAAAGAGGAGTGCCTTCGAACTGTGGGGCTACAGAAAAGGGGGTTTTCTTGGCGGTGAACGCACATACTCGTATCTTCGTGGGGTTGAAACGGACCAAATTATCCCTCCCCCACTCAGAGACTAGATAGAGTGCTTTCTATTTAGGACACAAGTTGTTCGCAACTCTCTACCACAGCAGAACGAGGGTTGTTGATGTCTAATACTTTTGATAACTTACAAACATAATTAAAGAGGAGATTTTTTTTCAACCTTGGCCTATTTCAACAGAGCTTCTTCAAAATAAATTCATTCTCATCAATTCAAATCAACATAAAACTCCTTTTTCGGACGCGCAAATTTTACAGAGAGCAAATGCTACTATGTTTCCAGGCGCAAAGGTCAAAGGATGTAAGCAACTATTGAGCTAAACTTTTTTTAATGGCGTCCTCAAACCCTTCCATTATCGTTCCGCACGACTTGCCGCCGACAATAATATGAGGCCACACAATGTGCTATTTTCTACCTGAGGGAGTAATGACTGCGTTACCTACCGACAATTTCATGTAGGGATGACACGTACGTGACTTCGGCCGTATTCATAAACGTACTACATGCCTGTTTTAACTAAAATGGCGTTAAAATTCGTTGGTCCTTATCTGTCACTTTGACTTTTGTGTTCGTAAGAAAGGGACAGAGCACATTTTATTTAGCAGAGGCATTTTAAGTTTTATGAATAAGGGGGTTAGGGGCTAGTAGTTTCCATTTAATCAAAAATTTGTGAAATAATTTAAAATTTGGGGCATCGATATTCGTCGCGTGTTTCAATGTGAAAGCACTTCATTAAAATGTCCCATTCCATATAACATTACATTTTTAAGGAACAAATTCGCCTTCAAACGTTTATTCGTTTATCTAGGATATCAAATGAAAATATGGCATTAGTTTTACTATCATTAAGAGTAAGTGCTTTCCAAACATAACAGTACATTTTTTTTGGGTTTCAAATTGGTTTACCTTTAAATTGCATGACGGTTAACGCACGTTTTTTTAATCTTAGGTAGCTATATGAGATAGGGTATATTAATGCAACTAATATGTAGTTTATAAGTAGGTACTTACTACCATTTGAAAGTACAATCAGTTGCAAAGAAACGTGATCCATGTCTGTACATGGAAGTTTGGGTGTGGGTGGGGTCATATTTATCTGCAGCTGACTGTACCCGTACGGAAGTTTTACTATAGTGACTCGTGCATGCACGGTTTGAATAATTGAAAAGTGTCTCCTGAATCCCAGGACAATTTTATTACAATTAAACCAATTCAATTATAATGTTCAGAAACCAAGAAATTCTTAGCGAAGATACAATTTCCCTTAATTAAAAAAAAACAATTGCTTTATAAGTAATTTCCAAAATTAAAAAACTACCAATTTACGTATCGTTAAAAAATCAATATTTAATTTAAAGTTTTATTCATATAAGATTTTAATATAGGATCATCGAATATACTTTTATTCCGTTCGGTGTCGAGACTCTTGGCCCGTGGGGTCCCAGCAGTGCATGCCAACTTTCTAAGGACCTTTAAAAAAAAAACTACTAGGGGACCGGAGAGCCGGCAGTTTCCTCGCTCAACGCATTAGCATTGCGATCCAGCGAGGAAACGCTGCCAGCCTCATAGGGACCATGCCGAGAGGGCCCAATTTATTGAATGTTTTAAGTTTTATTTTTAATATTAGTCCTATTTTTTAAAAGGTTCATTGGGCACAAACAAAATTTGAACCTACCGAAAAAAAACTTAACTCTAAACACTAACTACTAGTAGGTATACATTCTCCGAGGTCGCAGCTCCAGGTAAGGGTGCCCATAAGGCAGGCCACCTTTCCTCGTTGGATTGCAATTCCAATACTTTGGACGAGGAAGTAGCTTTAGCCGTATGGCCAGCCGTGTTTTTTTTTTTTCTTTATTTCTTTTTAAATCCTGTGGGGGTTCGGACCCCACGGCCCGAGAGTGTTTAAGTTTGACTTGTTAATAGAATATTACTCATATGATTTATACGATGTTATATCAAGTTTTTAAACGATATACATACTGCCCCGATACTCAGAGCCGTCGCTGCTCGCCCTTCAGTGGGTGAAGGTCGAGCGATGAATGCATACTCGATACCCAATTAAATAGACGTTTGTTTTCCATTATTCTTGGATCAAAGTACTACTTGCTTACATTTCCTTATATACATTAAATATATTATCTCAATATTATGATATTTGAAAAACGAAAAATAATGATTTCAGAGGTTTTTACTAGGAGTCAAAAAGGAACCCGTTATATGTATAGGATACGGTGCCAAATCTTGGGTTTAAGTGCCAAAGCCGACCCCAGGCTTCTTTAGGGCACAACCGGGAATAACACTAGGAGGATGATGATATTTTAATAAATAAACGGTATACGGTTAAAATAAGCGAATCTTTCAGTTAATAGGTAAGCTTTAGTGACACTTGTATGCAAATAAAATTGGATGAAAAAGTGAGTTAGGAACGTTCATACGTTGACCGATATTTACGGTTGTATTATACTCTTTAATAAATAAATCTAAATATATAGTGATATTTTGAATTTTTACACATAAAGCTTATAAAACATTGGTCGCCCGCGCCTGCTTCCATACGCATCGAGCCATATTAATTAGCCAGAACGAGAATTAGCAGCTAATGACATACCTCATCAAAATGTCGAGTCTAATAGATCTTGTGTTGCAAATTCCCATAATGCTCAGCCCTGGCAACGAGAGTTTCAATAGCGGTCGACTTTGTGACAGTTCGCGGAGCGTTGTAGCCCTACGGCCCGTCGCACAAAGTAAGTACTTGGTATATGTAATACATGTGTCAGCACAGTTCGCTGCTCAAAGGAGATCACCACTATATTGTAATTAAATTACTCGATAATTTGTATGTTGTAGGAGTTCACGGTGATGCTACCAGCCTACCATATAATGTGACTGAGGGACAAAACATTTTTCTAATGCGTAAACAATTAGGTTTTTAAAAAGCGTTTAATAAGTTATTCCTCCGAAAGTGGCAAAAACCGCAATTTTCAAGCAGTAAGATTGTTAAATTACTTGTAAAAATTAAAATTAAAAAAAGATTATTTTTACGCTGCAGAGCAGTTGTAGGTAGAGTTAATTAATTATATAATAGCTCATGATACTACTAGTTTGGCAAAAGCTTGCGCCGTAAGTTTGTATTAAGTACAACTTACAATCGACTATCCCGATAAGATGCGTGTCCCTTCCACGCCTTTGCTAAAAACTTTACACTCATACTATAATAGTCAACAAACTCCCCAAAATTGGTATAACTAGGGTATTTACACTGGGTATTTTGCGTGTCGTCAACCAACATGGCGGTAAAAATTTTGACGAGCAGTTGGCGCTGAAAACCCGCATGTCCACGCTTTATGACACCGTCCTAACGCGAGAGTGATATCTGATGGACGAGCTTCAGTGCCATTGGTTTTTTGTTAAAAAGGCATGTGCAGTTTAAAACGGTTATATCTTTTACAAGGTAAAATTGCATTAATACTAAAAAAAATTTTTTTTTTAGGCACGTGTTCGGTTATTAAACGTATAGTGTCTGAAATATACTTACGAGTACGTTTGGGAGATCAATTAGCCCTTTTACTGCCAGGAACCCTCGTAGCGGGCGCCTACACCGTAGTCACTTTCCGCTAAATACGAGGAAAACCATTATCTATGCATAATATACACTACCTATAATATATTATGCTACATGATTCACACAAGAAAATAATAAATACCACCGAACATTATTAGTCACCAAAATCAAATTTCAAAGTTCAAATATCTCCGTTTCTATCGCATGTACTCGATCGACAGAGATAGCGATATACGAACTACGAAATTTGAATTTCGTGGTAGTGTCGCCGATTATTTTCCCAAAAAATACGACGTTATCACTACTTATCACAGTAGAGATCTTATCTTCACTCTATAAGCTGTCAGCCTAGGAACGGGCAGTATATTAAACAATCGTATGAAATTGGGTAAGGCTTGGCAAGTGAAAGCGTGCTACTAGAACACAAATATAATAAAACATAACTCAAATATTTCCCCAGCGCATAACTTGGTCTCACCTTAGCGATGATAATTCAACGACCAGCCACATGTACGATGTACGAATGTACGATATCGTCAATTAATGACCCAAGCGCGGCTGCTAATTTTGTCGTTTATCACCGGCTTAATTAATGGCCTACTTCATTATTATTCTGGAAATATATACCTGCTGGTCTATTCTACTTTACACACCTAATTGAAACCAGAGTTGGTATGAGACAAATATATAACCGAATCGGCTACTATTTTTGTTAAATGGAAAAATGCCTTGCTTACAAATTATATTCATTAAATTGAAGACTATTTTACATATATTAAGAGACAAGGAAGTTCACAACATCTACACTTACCCAGTAAACTAAATGCAAAGTTTGAAAGTGAAGAAAGAAAGCGGCGCATTGCGAATTGGAACTCTCGAGAAAATACTTGTTCACTGTGTACATGATGCGCAGGAAAAGTTATGATATCAAATTAACATGGAGGAAAATTACACTAGTTTTTGGGAAATAAATGTGCCGTCATTGCCTATTGTGATACAGGGGCGTCTAGAGGAAGTGCCGCACCCGTGCATTCAGGGGAAAAGCAACGGCGCCAGCGAGTCGGCACCGGCAGTCGTAACAGTTATCTCATGCGTGCATATAATGAACTGTCTAAGTTTTATACAGCCGATATTGCTTATTCTGCATGAGTATTATTTTGTCTCTGTTTTGTAAGTATTACAAATGAGACGCTGCGGGTTTGCTCAGCACCTTGAAACAAAGACGTCTGCACTGGCTAGTGCAAGTTCAAAGGAAGGAATTTCCTTGTTTTTCACGTATGACTCTTCTCAGTGAAATATCCTACGCTAATCGACCGAGAGCGATTCAATTCAAAGACCTCTGTAGCCTAGTTGGTAGTTACTACCAACTCGGCGAGGCGTCGGTCGATTAGCGTAGGATATTTCACTGAGAAGAGTAGTGCCCTGCCTACGAAGCTGGAGGTCCCAGGTTCGAATCCCGGTAAGGGCATTTATTTGTGTGATGAGCACGAATATTTGTTTCTGAGTCATGGATGTTTTCTATGTATTTAATTATTTATTTATCTGTATAAGTATGTATATCGCCGTCTAGTACCCATAGTACAAGCTTTGCTTAGTTTGGGACTAGGTCGATTTGTGTAAGATTGTCCCCTAATATTTATTTATTTTAATTATGCTTCCTTTCAATGACTTTGCAATATGCATGTCCTGTCCTCATAGGTCGATTCTACAAACTGAGAAATGACTGAAAAGACATTTGGAGCGATTTACCTGATTATCCATAACACGTGAATACACCAACGCTTGGTGCTTTTTCTCTGACATCATCGCCCTCTGGGCTAATTACGTAACTAACGTTTTGAATAGGTATGTCAGACCATTTTTTGTATAGCCGAATGAAAGTTGAGCTTCCCTAAGTTTTGTTCGAAAAGTTACGCAATTAGCCCACTGGAATTGACAAAGGCCCAATTCAGTCAAAATATGTGGACTAATCTCATCGTAACCTCATTATTTTTGGTCTGATTAACATTGAAAATACACGATTAAATCTGTCTTTCCCCTGTCTTACATTTTGAAATAAATGTTTTCAAAAAAACAATGATGATTATTTAGTTGGACACTAACATGAAAAATGTCTGCATTGATTAATAGTTATATTTCAAGTTAATATTCACATCAGTAACGCCACTGGCTTCACACCTATCCCTCTGCCAACTACGGGAATCTTTTGGATCCAAAACGTTTCCGGCTGGCAGTTGGTTTGCGTCTCGGGGCCAACATCGTGAAACCACATCGCTGCCACTGCGGCACTATATGGTCGATAGGACGGGGCACCACGGCCTTGCTTGCTCGAAAAGCGCCGGCTGCATATCCCGTCACTCCTGCTTCAACGACATCATCCGTCGGGCTCTGATCAGTGTCAGCGTGCCGGCCACATTAGAGCCTAATAGCCTAGCACGTGATGACGGCAGGAGACCCGACGGGATGACTCTCGTGCCTTGGCAGCAGGGGCGGCCCTTAGTCTGGGATGCCACCCGTCGTCGAGGGCTGGCGGAGCGGGCGCCATGGCTGAGGCAGCAAAGCGCCGCAAATATGCAACTCTTGGCGAGAACTACGTATTTAGGAGACCCTGGATCCTTGGGGACAGGATGTAATGAAGTTTTTTAAAAAACTAAGCTACTAGTGACCGTAGACGTACTAGAGACCTAGTAGGGCTGGCTTGTTCCTCGCACAGCGTATTGGCATTGCCATTCAGCTAGGCAACGCAGCCAGTCTTATGGGCACTCTGCCTAGTGGCAGCGATTTGGGGTGAATATCTATATGTAGTTTAGGATCATATAGTTTAAGTTAGTATACTTAAGTATGTTTATTCAGGCAATGTATTAAGTTAATATTTAAGTTACACATACACACATGTTTGTGTATGTGTCATCATACGCAAACATCACCGACATTCTTTCATGCAAATTAACTCATTCTCTTACTGCTTAAGCACCCTAGTAAAATTAATTAATTGATCGTTTTTAATTCTCTTTGTTTTCTCTTCGCTTTGTCTTGTTTTCATTCTAAGTCACATGGACTGTTAATCTGTATTTGTCTTGCTTTGCACGGATCAGGCCTAGCCTAGTTTGGGACCTTAACTATGTTTCTGAGTGTCTGTATATGTGAATAAATATTTTATTTTCATTTATTTCTTTTCAAATTGTGATTAAAGCATAACCATACTGATGCTTAAAATACGCTGACGCACTTTTTGACGCGTTCCAAAGCGGTGCTTTAAATATCTAGAGCTTTTATACCATAACTAGCTGTTGCCCGCGACTTCGTCCGCGTAGAACTTGTTACCGTCTTAGAAAAATGATTGCTATTCAATTATTATAGGTGGAACCTTAATTATCGCCGACCCAAACAGAGTTCTACCATTTAAAGGGAAGATTTCCGAGATAAAACTATCCTATATCCTTCCAAGGGCCTCAAATTATGTGTACGAAAAATGTCATCTAAATCCGTTCAGGGATTAAGCGTAAAAGGCAACAGTGCGATGAGTTCATTAGTTTAAATTGCTAAATTTAAATTACACCCCCTTGTGGCCTATTTGCAGAATAAATAATTGATTTGATTTGATTTACGATTATGCATATCTCCACATACTTTTCTGCTTAAATTATATATTTTTTCATAATGTATTAAAGAAAGCTACATTACTGGAAGTTTTTGCCTATTTCCGTCCAGCAGTTTTACTCACGTTAGTCCGGGCGACCTGTATAGTTTTGAAGGCAAACAGCTTATCTAATGCTAAAAGACGTAGAACTTTCCATCTCCATCCGCCGTCCCCATTTCACGGTGTTAGAGAATCAATTATTTGATTAACCAAAATGAACTTTTTAAATTAACAAAATAATCCGAAGGTTAAATTAAACATTACCTTCTTTTCGGTTCTGGGAGCATCGCAGTTTAACCTAACCTACATTTCTGGTAGCTGTTCGGTTCTGTAAGGGTAGTGGTTTTAAGTTAACCTAACCTACTTTTCTGCTAGCAGTCGGATTACGTATTTTGACTAATAAATGGCTGACCATCTTACTAATATTATAAATGCGAAAGTTTGGATGTTTAGATGTTTGCTACTCAATCACGCTTAAACGGCTCAACTGATTTTGATGAAATACTGCACGAAGATAAATTGTAGCCTGGATTCAAATATATAATAGTTTTTATTCCGGGTCCACGCAGACGAAGTTGCGGGCGGAAGTTATTATAGTATGTATGACCTAAGAATTCCCTCTCTTCAAAAGTTAATATACATATAGGGTTGGAAAACCCTTTCTAACCTCCTTAGAATTAAAATGTATCCTACATTTTAAGAAACGCTGTATTTTTTCCTACGGCCGCATTCATAAATTTCTAATAAATAAGCCTGTTTTAACTAAAATGGCGTCAAAATTCGATTGTCCTTATCTGACATTCGTGTTCGTATGAAATGGACAAATCACATTTTATTTAGCAGAGGCATTTTAAGTTTTATGGATACAGGCGCTAGTCTTTAACCGAAGTTACAGATCCCTAACTTTTAAATTGTCTTGTTCCCCGTACAAACATCCAACTCCTTTTAGCCCATTTAGGGGATGAACGTTTTTAACCAATTACGGAATCAATTTCAAACAGTCTAAAACAGAAGTTACAAATCTCTTACTTTAAAAATGTCTTGCTCTCCATACAAACTTTGAACCCCCTTTAACCCCCTATAGGGGATGAATTTCAAAAAACTCTGAAATCAGTTTTGTAGTCTTTTAACATACAGACTAAGACCGAAGTTACAAATCTCTTACTATAACATTTTCTTGGTCTCCATATAAACCTTGAATCCCGCTTTAACCCCCTTAGGGGTGAAACTTTTCCAAAATGCTGAAAATTTTTTTTTTTTATTCTGATAATAAATCCTTATACGTTTTAAGTCTCAAACTCAACAAAGACTGTTTCTCATCCAAACTTTGCACCTCTTTTTAACCCCCTTTGGGATAGACGTTTCTAAAACGCTGAAAGTACTCGTTTATATTTTAATTAGTAAGCTTTCTACAAAATTGTATGTCTCTAGCTAAAAAACAAAGTTTCCCCCATATAAACTATTCACCCCTTTTTAACCCCTTAGGGGTGGATTTTTCAAAACGCTTGAAGAGCTTTTTTTGTATTCAAATAAGTAATCTGTCTACAGAGTTTCAAGTTTCTAGCTCCAAAGGAAAAGTTTTCCTCATACAAACTTTGCATCCCTATTTAACCCCCTTAGGGGTGGAATTTTCTAAAACGCTGGCAGTAATTTTTTTGTATTCTAATAATTAACCTTTCTACAAAGTTTCAAGATTCGAGCTAAAAAAATAAACCCCTATTTAAGGGTGAAATTTTCTATAACGCAGAAAGTATTGTTTTGTTTTCTAATAAGTTATCTTTCTACAAAGATTCAAGTCTATAGTTCAAAAAATAATGTTTTCCCCATACAAACATTGCACCCCTATTTGATCCCCTTAGGGGTGGAATTTTCTAAAACGCTGAGAGTATTATATTTGTATCTTAATAAGTAATCTTCCTACAAAGGTTCAAGTCTCTAGTTCAAAAAATAATGTTTCCCCCATACAAACTTTGCATCCCCATTTAACCCCCTTAAGGATGGAATTTCCAAAAATCCTTACTTATCCCTTGCCTACGTCATAAAAGGAAGTTTTGGTGTACATTTCAAGTTTCTAGTCCCAGTAGTTTCGGCTGTGTGATGAATCAGTCAGAAGTCTTCTTTAATATATGTATACAGGGTGTTAACGGGGTCATGATCCGGAATGACAAAAAGCGAATAAGATGATCATACTGAACAAGCTTTCCCATGGGACCAACCACGAAATCGCAAAAAAAAAGAGCCAATTAAGAGTTAACTGTGAGTTAACTGTGATTTAATTGAGAGTTATGTATGGAATACCTGGTTTTTTTTTGCGATTTCGTGGTTGGTCCCATGGGAAAGGTTGTTCAGTATGATCATCTTATTCGCTTTTTGTCATTCCGGATCATGACCCCGTTAACACCCTGTATAGAAGATAGTGCTAATAACTTTAATATTGTGATTTTAATGTTTCAATACTGCGTCATCGCAAATATCACCGTATTACAGACTATATTTATGTTCGTTATAAAAATGTTCTGATAACAAGGGCTGAATATACAAAATTATATACAGACTTGAATTTTACGATGTTGACCATTACGTGTATAAAAATTCAACGCTGTTTAGGCATAAAGGGAAAAATGTATCAACGTTCGTTTTACAATTAGTATCACTGTGCGTTCTGTCGTGAATGTAACCATTCATGCCAGAACGCACACAAATTGGTTAGATAAATGGCCTCATTTTGTGACTTTACTACAAAGGCTTAAAAAATGATCAAACAAAATATTTGCTTACCGTGTTTCCATAACGAACCCGTACTCAATGTTTATCAAAATTATCGAGAGAGTATCAATATTGACGGCGAAATCATTAATTGAAGTTCTCCCTCAGTCCTCCATACAAAATCAACAATCAAAACTTACTAATCGGTTTAGACCCACTTTAACGATTCGAGGTTGGCACAATGACAACCGACAAATTTAGAATTCTATGGAGTACCGAAAACCAAGCAATTTTTTTATTAATAAACAACTGATGATGGTATTATTGCAATAGTTTAATAAATAAAGATTTAGAAATATAAAATACAACTTGGTGATATACGTCGATTACTCGTACAACAGGTCAATAAAATTGATATGATGCCGCCCGCTGGCAGATAAAGCGACGCTCATAAAGAGGTTATTGTGAGCCTTTTCGGCGCTCACACACGAATATCCTTCGTTCTCCCAGAACATATTGTGCTACTTTCGCTAATAGAAAAGCACCATTTCTCAAAGGGAAAGCTCTTGACAAAGCGCTTTTGTAATTAGTCGGGCAGTGTGTACCTACTTACACTAGAGGTCGTTTTGCATTTCATAGCAGCTCTAAACTGCAGCCTTATGCTATTTAAGTAACAACATTCAGTTTTAATTATCATTTTGTAGAACGTAAACAACAGAGTATCGCCGTTATTCAAATGAAAACGCTTGATCAATAAGACGGGATTTTTTTAGAGTAGCAAATTTTCATTAAAACGATTCTCGTAAGAGAATAATGAAGTCAAAAACTTTGTAAAGAGTGAGTATTGTATCGCGAGATTCTTAATTACCTTCGAGACGTTCCAAACTTCCCGATTGAATATGTTTACAAGATGTCACAAGCTTGAAAAGAAAATGAGGCTGAAGCAATGTTGCTGTAATAAAATCTGAGAGGTGTACGTGTTACGTTTATAGGTCTCTTGTTACTAATAAGAACCCTACGTAATCACGTATGGTTTCGGCATAAAGTAAAGGGCATATTTTGGATCATTATATAATTATGGAACTTTCTCTTTACGTTTGTCATCAACATTTATAAATTTATATCAAGGCAAAAAATGCCGTTTATTACCCGGCAGAAAGGATTTGAATGGGATTAGACATTTTGGAATCATATTCTTTTGTGTCTGCACATCCACACATTTAGCCAACACTGGAGCAAGTGTGAGTGCACACACCAATCTAATTTCAATTGGTGTGGTGTTCCGAATTGAGCCTCCGCTCACCTCGTCCACAAGTTCGTTATTGTCCAACCCTAAGCCAGCCTCGATAACCGCAAATACTCGCGTATCGCGTTCCGCCGCACATGTCATCCGTGGCTTATCAGTAGACAAATACACCGATCAATATGCACGCTGACTCATGTGTGCCTGCAAAAATAGACTGCTCTGCCAGAGCGTAAACTTGTGGCGAACGCTTTCGCTCCAAAAGACCCGCTAGTCGGGTTTTCTCGTAGCGAGTTTCCGCTACGCAAAAACCATCTCATCGGCTACGCTCTACGAAATTGATGATAGGAATGACAATGAATCTGGTATTTGTTAAGCCATTCAGCGCTAGTTACGATATAAATTGCGCCAGAGCGCTACGGGCGATTTTTACTGTTTATATAGCTGGCAAGTAATTAATGGGTTGAGGTGACGAGCGGTTTAAAAACTTCTAATAGTGACTAAAGCCTGACGAGCCCAATAAGGCAAAGGTAAGACGAAGGTGTAAAATAGGAAAGGCGAGGATAAATTCTTAAAATCAGGCTTATGCAAACATGATTGTGATACACTAATAAACTTAACAATTTGTAGACCGTTTTGGTCATTAGAAATGACATTACGGGCCTCAAAGAAATAAGGAACTATTGAAATGAGAACTGAGTAGATCTTAGTCGTATGAGAGTCGCGCGCGGGATCACACAGAATTGCGAATAGAAAGAGTCGTGATGGCGAAAAGTGGCGAATGATCTGCCTTGAGTTCTCATCGTGATTAAAGAGACGTTTATACAATAGACGTTAATACAATAGGCCTTTAAGGCAAATAAATTAGTTCGAAAATCTTATCTTTAGTCAATATAGCCGACCTACGTGGATTTCCGCAATAATAGGCTCTCTCATGATACCAATTTGTTGCTGTTGAACCATAATAGAACCAGTGAGCTGTGAACATGGAAATTGTGGCGTTTATGCAAATTTGAGGCTTTTAAGCATGCACCGCCCGCAGTGATTACTGTTGACAGAAACGTTTCAATTAACCCAGTTGATTGTGCCATTGTTCTAACATAGGTGCATAACGTGGGTTAATAGGTATGCTGGCACTCTTATAGAGGTCACTTAAGCGCAAACCGCTTAAGAATAAAAACACATGTGTAAATCAGGCAAGGTTAGTTAGCATGAGTCGCTATAGCCCGGTAAACTAGAGGGACTGGGTTTCTTCCACTGTGTATTGCATCTTAATTTTTACTCTATTCATCGATTTTTAACCAATACTGTAGACGCTGACAACCTAATTGAACTAGTCGTTTGTGTAACAAAATAGAAGAGGGAGAAATTACGAGAGCGCCTTTGACTGTGAAAGCTGAACCGAGAAAGAGCGGGACGCATCGAAAAGATTGAGCGATCTTTATGTCGTGATATGTTTTGAAAACGTCACCGTACTTAAATACGATTTTCTGGATAAAAATTGTTAGGAACAAAATAAGGATCCATTTGCAAGCTGCACACTCTTTCGGCACTGAATATTTCAACTCATGAAACCCCATTTTATCCGAGAGCACACTGTTGGAGTACGAGTAAAACCATAGGTATGTCCTATAGGCATATAATATATATTATATGTATATAAAATAACAAAAAAATGTATAATATGAGAATCGTTCAAGGTTTATACGCCAATTGAAAGCGACACAATGCATCCATTTTAATTTTAGACGCGCGAAGCGTTGAACAGATAACTGCCTCCATTTTGACGCACAAAGCGCTTGTGATGAATGGACGCACGCTCGTCCAGGTTTACCTGTAATCCTACGGCACTCGAGCATTTTTTATCATTCGTTTTTTAAATTCAAAATGATTCATAAATAGTGTAATGAGGTAAAAGTTCTGTGTGTGTTCAGAAAAAAAGCATACGCCACGTTCAACATTTTATAACTTTCACGAGCGAAAAGATCACAAAGTGTCGGTAGAATCGCAAATTAGGTATAAGTTTATTCAGTAGGTGGATGAAGTTGGGCATAAGAGGAACTCAAACTTAAAAACAACAAAAAATTGGCGGTCACAACTTACAATGACGAAAAATTTCCCTGCTTTTGAATTCTATGGTGGTGAAAGCTTGGTAAATGGAGTCAGTAGTAACCGAGAGAGTTGGCACCCTGAACTCTTTATTGTAGTTTTGGGACAATCGAACAACGCTAATTGTTGCGGACATTAACTGATTTCAGACTTAAAAAGATCAGCGCGCGTACGAATAAAGCGTAATTTCGAAGTGTTTGAGTTTAATAAAATTTTAAGGCATTTTTTTATGAAATCGACAAATTTCATAAAGGCAACAGCTTTGATTTATATTTTTATTTCATCCTATTTTAAAGGACGTGATAGGTCTAGATGAGACGGTTGAGGCGTAAAGTAACAAACAAATATTAAAATGCGAGATATCGAATCTGACCGACCTTGTGTACTCTGTACTTTGTTATATTTCGCGCTATAAACTACGGATTATATATTATACTTGTAAACTAGTCAGTTCCAGGAAAATTAGGAAACATCACAGATTGTCAAATGAGTGAGCACGTGCCGAGTATTGGGAGCTTACCTGAAACAGCGACTTCTCCTTTTCTTTTTTAGACACAAGCGTTTTTCCGCGAAATTTGTCCACGTAATACTTACTCGTTAAAGGGATTTTTGCTTTCGCATATTAACTTCTACCTCTCCTTTCACATACTTAGGGGATGAAAACCGAGTCAAAAATTATCCTCTGTTCTTATCCAGGACTTACTATTTCCATATCAAATTAAATCCATGTTGATTCAGTGGTTAAAGCGTTTCACAGGTAACATACAGACAAAGGTACCTATTTTCTGGCTCGGTTCTATTGTAATTTGGATAATAACGTATGTCGTAAACAATTTATGTACCTACGAATATATGGTCTTTTGGGTTGTAATTTATTAATACAAATATTTCATGTACTTCACCTGCTTGAATTTCCTTGCCAATTGTCATCCCTAATTTCGTTGGCGTTGATAACTTTCAAAATAAAAATATAAAGTATCCTATCCAGGTTATATGATCTATATCATTCGGCTCGTTTTGCGTGATTGGGTAAAAAACATCCAAACAACTTTCACTCCTATAATATTAGTTGGATACTCACTTTTTAATAAATTACTAGAGTATTCATAGACTAGTGGTATTGGTAGCGGTATACCTAATGTTAGACAATTAGCTAATTTCGCGTCCCGCCTTAGATAAGGAACCGGTACCCTCATTGTTTATCTATCGCACGAATACATTAGTCGCCCTTTTTGCAGAGTTTTATCGAAGGACGTTGCTATATTCAGTTACCAACGCATGACTGATTTGCATGTTAATCGTTCGCTTTAGAAACATTCCCTACACGCTAAATTTATTATCTACAAAATTTATGCGACACTAGACTTAATCGAAAATTTCTAGACTGAGGCTACATAGGTACGTATTACATTGCGCAAAGCACCAAAGTTACGATGACAGGAAATCCATACTACACTCATTCGCGGGTCCCTCAAATATTATTATATCCGGTATACATATGTACATACAATACAGTCATGAGTAAAGAACACTGCATGGAAATTCTATAAAAACCGTACCAATTTTTATTGATCTTGGGCATGTATAAGGGTGAGGCCAGACGAGCGTAATTTGCGCGCTGTGAGTCTCGTAATTTCGGCCCGTAGATGGGCAAAGCGAAATGTACAGGCGGACCGAAATTACGCGAATCACAGCGCGCAAATAACGCTCGTCTGGCCTCAACCTCAGTGTCCTGGAGCCTCCGGGGTTGTGCCACACGGATGAAAAAAGGCCTGCCGGTCTAACATTGGTTCCATGATAGAAAGGGCGGCTCTTATGGGTCATTTCATTCTCATTTATTTATTTCACTGAACAATATCAAACATAAAATTAAACAATAAA
Source organism: Epinotia ramella (assembly GCA_947578815.1). Taxonomy (NCBI): domain Eukaryota; kingdom Metazoa; phylum Arthropoda; class Insecta; order Lepidoptera; family Tortricidae; genus Epinotia; species Epinotia ramella. The sequence goes on from OX388209.1 coordinate 9,851,819, forward strand.
AAATACCTTAACTAAAATTACGTGTAGTGTAGGTAAATATTACAAACGTGTGGAACAAATCATTATCAAAATAAAAAATAAATAAAAAATGTCATAAACGTGTCAAGATAAAATTATTAAAGTTAGAATTCCAAGAATAGGTACATGTCCACATTATTAACTAATATAACAATAACAATAAAGTATAAAATTAATTTAGAGATTTAGCTCACAAACACCTATGTCGTTAATTTTATTAAAGCCTAAGTACATTTTAGTTTTTCACATGTCAGTCTGAATTTTGACATTATTCCTCAACGGAATAGAAACACTTTTCCAACAGATATGCTTTGAGCTTGTTTTTGAACGCGTTAACACTTATGATCGTCTTGAGTTCTACTGGTAGCTTATTGAATAGAAATACTCCCTGATAACCTGCCGTATGCTTGACTACTTTGAGTTTAGTTTTTATCACCTGAGGCAGATCTTTTCGTCTAGTAGTCATTCGCTTTTGTCTTCTGTCGGCACATTTGCCCCGTCCCATTTGAGCCACACCATCAGATCCGCGGCGTCGGCCACCGAGTCGGCGGCTCGGATGAATCATGCCAAGTAGTATGCATTGGAGCCAATGTACGACTTTGTGCCAGTGGCGGTGGAGACTGCCGGACCTTGGGGTACGGAGGCCAAAGACTTTAAACGGGACTTTTGGTGGCTTAGGGATAGGGGCTGCGATCCTCGTTCCGAATTATCGTTCCTGGCTCAACAGTCATTGGCCATTCAGCGTGGCAACGCCGCTAATATCATGGGAACTTTCGGACCACCAGCGATCCGGGGCGATCCTTTTTGTTTGTTTTAGGCTAGTTGGTATTGTTGACGAAGCCTGTTGCGGATTCTATCATGTTATGTAAGTGCCTAGGGAGATGTGTTCTGCAGGTCGAACGCGTAACGCATTGTACGAACGTTAGGTAGATCTAAATGTCAATTTTATATGTAGTTGTCCTAACGTGCGTTCGAAACGTTACGTACATACCCCTCTGTACACACTTGACAAAGCCGCGTTGCGGATATTTTTCTGTAATAATTCTTATTTCTTAAATAAATATTTTTTTAACATCATGCTACAATTCAATTTGTACTTATTCCATAAGTAAATATATATGTTTATTTTTTAAATTATGACACAGCTTTCTCGATTGTTCTAGAAACTCGTTTAAAAGGTTATCGTTACGAATATATCTTAAACCTTCAAATACTTATCAAATCTTCTTAATTTGTTACAGGACCGAGCGAACAGAAGAGACGGTTGCCAGTAGCGCAAACCTCACCAATAATGCCGTGCGTCATAAAATCGTCGTGCTAGGGGCCGCAAAAGTCGGAAAATCGTCCCTCATCACGCAATTCCTCTACAACACATTCTCTCCGAAATACAAACGGACGATCGAAGAGATGCACCACGGAGATTTCAATGTCGCCGGAGTGAGATTGACTTTGGATATTTTAGACACGTCAGGAGCTTACGAATTTCCCGCCATGAGGGTTTTATCCATGCAGTCAGCGGACGCCTTCATACTGGTATACGATATCACGGACCCTGACAGCTTCGCGGAAGTGCGGACGTTGCGGGACCAGATCCATGAGACCAAGGCTAGCACGGCTGTACCGATCGTGGTGGTGGGGAACAAGGTGGACTTGGCAGAGACAGGGGCAAGACAGGTAATAAAATTAACTGTTGTTAGATGACAATTGGCCGCTATTTCACCAACTGGATTATTGTCATCTGACAATGACAATGTGTTGTACATTGCAATTCACGCTGTTTCGTCGCCTAAATAATTCGTGTTTATTTTTTATTTTATAATTGTGTTAGTCTTATGGTATATGTTACTTTGGGCCTTAGATGCTTCAAATAAATGGTATAAGTATTATTATTATTATCATTATTGCTTGTTCAAGTAAAGGTCGTGTAGAATCTACAATTAATAGAGAATTGTCATTGTCTGGTGACAATTGTCGAATTGGTGAAGTCTACTAAGCTACTGTGTGTTTTTTGTGAGTTTAAATTGTTTATTAGTTGATAATGAAATACGGAACCCTTAATATGTATATGAATATAGACTTCTTTCAATTTTAACTTATAAAGTTTAAGGAGATTTCTGTACCACATAATCACTCACACAAGTAATAACTAGAATGCCGCACATGAGTAGACACTCGCAATTCCTGTAAGCTGAATTAACGCAATTTTCAGTAAAAATACGAACGATGTGTGATATTATTAACGCGTGGCCAGCTTTTGCTACTTTAATTAAGTTTTGTATCGTAAATCCTTTATTACAGAGATAATTGCGTTTCAAAACAAAAATAGAGTCAGTTCGGGTAAGTGCGCCACCGGGTAAAGTGCGCCTCATTCATCATTCAGTCATTTAAATCAATATCAGCACTTACCCCGGGGGCGCACTTTACCCGGTGGCGCACTTACCCGAACTGACCTGATACAATTTCATCGATATTTAAATTGTAACGGTCAAGCAGCAAATTGTTTTCCAAATATCTTCTCCACAAATTTAACGCAAGTCGCAAATATAATTAAAACAACGAAGCACAATCAGCAATGCCTTATTTGTTATCTCGAAAGCAATTTGTGATTGTGATCCAATCAGGCACGTGTCTCTCCACCACGAGGACTAGAAAATTACAGTAGAATAAATGCAATCCTCTCGAGTAAATAATAATGCTTCAGTTTCTAAGAAAGAATTCAAGATGAGAAGACAAAACGATTCAGTACAATTCCATTTTATTCCGAATTGGCACGAACTAACCAAATATCTGCAGACACTTACCAAGTTTACATATTTAATACATTTAACTAGTAGATCTTATTCACAGTCCTTAATTGATTCCACTTAAGCGTAACCATACTATAATACAGCTTAAACGATCAAGTTCAGCACACGTAATTTGCGTTACGATCCTATTGTGTGGTAAGTAAATAAATATCCAGGCCCGAGCGTCGTAGGCAACAAGCGGGATTAGTCGGTAACAAAGTGGTACCAAGAACAAACAAGTTAAGTCCAATGTCATGCGCGTTCAGAGCCCCGAAGGCAGCCCGGCGTCCCCGAGACACACACTTGTAGCTAACAAACATTGATCTCAATCATTTTTGGAGTGACGCACCAATATTATTGTTTACCTTGTCGGAACTGCGCAAACGATTAAATTATTTCCCTAATTGATTAATGAGTACTCTGCACGAGTACTCGACGCATGTACTATAGTGGAGTACATTATTTTCATAAAGTTATTGGATATGTCTAGCAAGTGCACATTGCGCCTAACATTGCGTCGTAGATGCTGCCACATGGTGGAGGATTAACTTCTTATACTAATAAATTGCACAATTTAAAACAAGGCATTAGATTCCGCATAGATATAGCGTGGTTTAAGACGTACATTTAATCCGATTACCCAAAGGTTCCATATTTAATCCATATCCATACTTCCATACTAATATTATAAATGCGAAAGTGTGTGTGTTTGTTTGTTTGTTTGTCCGTCTTTCACGGCAAAACGGAGCGACGAATTTACGTGTTTTTTTAAGTGGAGATAGTTGAAGGGATGGAGAGTGACATAGGCTACTTTTTGTCTTTTTCTAACCCCCCACTTCCCTAAAATGGGGGGTGAAAGTTTGTATGGAGCTACGATATAAACGAGTTCCACGCGGACGGAGTCGCGGGCAGAAGCTAGTGAGTAATAAATTGCGATTCGACGGGAAAAGGCTACCAAATCAGTGTACCAACGTACACGTAGGACTGTCTACGTTCCGCACGTGACTGAGAAGACGTCTTTGAATAGATACTTTTTATGTAAGAAAATGAAAGGCTGACGGCTTAATATATAAGACCAATGGAACGTGGAGGCCTATTTTAATCCCCGGCGAAAACGAGTCGTGTAATAAGTCTCACATGTGTATTTGTGTGTGTGTGTGTGTTGGCATGGTAGCTCCCAAATGGATGAACACCTTGAGTGCGTTTTTAATCGAAAATCATGCCTGTCAATTTGGTTCTTATCGGTTATTATGTTGGAGATGTTTTAAATTTAATGATGGCTAATGCTTTGCATTTGTTTCGCGGTTCAATGTAATAAGCGTGACGATTATCCCACGCGCAGAATTAGGTAACTTCCTGATTTGGCGGGGCGATATCGGTATGCGTACTTTGGTTTAAGCTTGCTGATGGATTTCTTCATTTGGTAGAGTTTGTTTTAGTTTAGATGATGAAAAGTGCTTAAAACCAACCATTACCCAACATCTTTTATTTATACGTTATCTTCAAATAGGGTTGTTAAACAATTACGCAGGTGTGTCGGTAGGCCCAAAGCATACTATGAAACAATGGAACTAACAATAGCTACTCCCGTACACGTGCCACATTTCGGTCAGTTTTATTACGTCTCGTTATCTTTTCGTTTCGTATAAAGAAGTCGTTAAAGCCCCACGTTAAGTGCATTTCCGTAATTTTAACTAAAACAAACTTTGCGAAGTAGTAATATCTTGCTCGGAAACGGGCCTGATATCGTACTAATCAGGAAGTTCTCTTAACGTGTCAGAGCGATATGCATATCAGATGCGAAACCTATGAACTTCAGAGTGATTACGTAACTTTTCGAACTAACATTAGAACAACTCAACTGTAATTATCGCATACAAAAAATTACATTCAGATCACCTGACGTACGTACAATGCGTTGCGCCATCGACCAGCTGGGTTATATGGTAATATTAAATAATATATTAATTTTGTTATTTATAATTTTTCTTATTTATGTACATTTAGTTAGCGTTGTAAAGAAGAATTTAAATCATATTCAAATAATTTTTAATTACGAAAATAAATAACCCCGAGGAAGTTATTATAGACTTAAAGAGATTTTGTCGCCGGAGTAGATACTAGATAGGTAGTGTAGGCACTTAAGTTTCTCAACTTACAATACTAGCCGATTACATTACGCATTGTACGCGCGTCAGGTAGATCTAAATGTCACTTTTTATATAGAAAATTAACAGTTGAATTGTCCTAACGCACGTTCGAAACTTTACGTGTTTAGCCCTTTGGTGACAGACTTTTCGAGAGATTAAACAACCATTATCATAATGTATCATTGTTGTTATAATTCGAACGCACCAGAAGGAAAAAAAGTGCAGCAAAGTTGAATTAAAAAGTAGATTAAAAAATACATTTTTGGAAAAATTACATTAATACCTACTTACATAGGTAAAAAAATAATCTTTTCACAAATAAATACCTAATTGTAAAAGTATAGCACTGTAAGTGCAGGAGTGAAGTGTTCATGCATTATCATGTTTAGTGTGTAATTTAGTGCTTAAGATTATAAGTATGTAGTTCATATAGCAGACCTAACATAGTTTTAACATAGGTACTTACTTAACACATTAGTTAAAATGAGCGCGGTCTCGCCAACAAACTGTTATCGCAGTTTGGCGAGTAACATAACATTGTTAATTGTTTTGTACTTTTGATAAATAAATAAAAAATAAAAAAAAAAACAAAGAAGCCACGATAGATGCGACGTTTGACGAGAAAATCTACCATCCTCTTTTTCATTTGCTCAGTGCGAGTGAGACAGGAGTCACGCGCGACGCTACATAACTATCAGCAATCAGTCCTAAACGTATAGGAGCATTAATATGTTTACGTATATAGTCCGATGTAGACAAAAGTATACAGGGGACAAGGAGCTTTTAAACAAAGTTGCATACTAAGCATAAAAAATATTAAAACGCGTTTGTTTCCGCCATTTTCATTTTTTTGCAGGAACCAAAATCGAATAGAAACACAAAACCTTTTTGGGTCAATCCTTTTAGCGTCCGTAGTATTTTAAGCTAGCGGAAATATGGAAGTGTGTTTGGGGCCAGTTGCAATTTGTTGGCGGTGGGAGCAGAATCGAATTTCCTGTGTGAGCGGCGGGACAACTCGGACACTTCCGACGTGCAACCGTGTCAACTGTCACGGTGACGGTTGCATTTGTGTCCCTGTGACACTGCGATGCGCTCTCCGGCTCTCGTTTATATGGAATCAGACTGAGATATTACCGTGTTAATAATACGCGGACATTAATATAATATAATAGAATAGAATAGCATTTATTCGCACAGGCACATAAACCATAATACAAAAGAAAAAACAACATTGCCACGAAACCATTAAACCAGAATTCAGTCATTAATATCCGGGTTTGGGGTTTCTCTGGATTTTCAACTGTGGCCTGACGTGGATGTTATATCACCAGGGCTATATTAAGTAACTTTTCAAACGTAAGTTAGGACAACTCAACTGTCTTTCAAAAAATGTTATGACGTTCGCAAAAAGCGTTACAGATGTAGTGCATAATTGTTTTCCATCGTATTTTCACCGAAACGTACGAACGTGTCTTGCTATTTCAGTCGGTCACAGAACAAAAAGTACAGAGGTTGACTGAAGTAGCATGACAAATACAAACGTTTCCGAGTAAATACGATGGATAACAATTATGCACTCCATCTGTCTGTAGGCTATCGACCATCTGGGCACACTGGTTAATTGACGAATCGTTAATCACACTCCTACCTACACAAAAGCTCGTCCCCCATTCCACCTAATTTAAATAAAATAGAGATTTTTCGTTAAGTATTTAAAAAAACCCTAGTAAAATATTTACCCTGTGACCTTCGATTCAAAATTATCACAAAACCCACCTACAAAATTTGAGCACAAATTAGTTTGCCCGCTTTAAAGCATGAAGAGGTGAAACAGAAAGAAACATTTCCTATTGACCCTGTACATCTCTGACAATATTACATTAATGTTCCTTTTTTTGTTTTGTTTTGTCGCTTAGAGACCGTATACATCTCTACGAACATTAGAATAATTATTCATTGTATTTGGACGCTCAGAGACCTTATACATCTCTGGAATACTGAATTAATATCATTATCTTCTTGTTAATGCACGAATGTAATGGTCATATTTTGCAATTTTGTTTTGTTTTCATTAACTTAGTGACATTTAGTTTGTTAACCGTTTATATCGGTCCTTAATCTGCAAATTTTAAATTATTATTGTGTAAGATTATTATAATTTTATTGTAAATTACCGTTTGACACGTAAAAGTGCCCTTGTGGCCTATTTACAGAATAAATAATTGATTTTGATTTTTCATGTATTAAAGGACAAGTAGAACTTCCATATAGATTATTGATAACGGTAAAGTTTACGTTACAGATATGTGAGCCAATCCCTATTATCTATCTCATCAAATGTTGTAGGTTTGTTAAAGTTTCAGGGTCAGGTCTGTGTTAAAAGTATTTACATTCAATTTTAGGTTCATTGCCTAGTAGGTGAGATCGATTGCTAGATAACCATTATTGAGCTGTTTAGACCACAGACGGTTATCACTTAAAAACGATCGCTCGGCTGCACTGTCCTTAGTTTTAAATGTGCTTTTGTCATGTGAGCTTACACAGATGTTTATGCTTTTTTTTTCTGTAATTCTATATGGTTTAAGAATTTATTTCTCCAGAAGAATACAATTCACTTATCTAGAGAAATATCATGCTTTATTGTCTGATTAAAAAGTGTGTACGAATACAAATAATACATTTAAAAAGACTTAATATATCTAATAGTATCAATGTGCACAACAAAGTGGGTACAATACAAACAAAAGTAAATAGGTATTAGGTATATTCATGTTTATATTCATTTTATTGATAATATAAATTACAGGTCAGGTTTACTTAAATTAATTCACAATATCCGGATAGTTCTAAATAGCATGTCAACCGGTATGATTAGCCGGTAAGCCGAGCGCTGCAATAGGCATGATGCCTCATGTTCAAATTGATAACATAGTGATGCTTAATGGATAGTAAACCATCAAATTATCGTAATAAAGTATAAATTATAAAATATAATTAAAATCATAAAAAGATAGGAACCTTGAAAGTTTAGAAAAAATGTGTTTTTTTTTTATTGTCCAAGAGTAAATTAAAAGCTACCAATAGAATCCTTACGCTTTTCTAGAAACAAAATTGTATGACAACTATGTACTTAAACGCAGTATTTCGCGACCGAAACAACAATTTACCTGATTTTCCATACTACGATTAGTACAAATATACAAATGTGACGTCACACTTGTATAGACACACAGTATGAAGCGTTTCGCGGTGCCGCCAGCGAGGTCAATCTTTATCTCATTTTTTTAGGTATTTATGTTCTTTAATTGTAGTTGCTCCCATACAAACATTTGTTCCTCTCCAAAAACTGGTTCGAGTGACGTCACAAAAAAATCTTAGTCATCATCCCTATTGTAAGTCTTTATTCCGTGTCGAGTAATAGTCGCTATGATGATAGCCAATGTGATAGCGATTTAATACTATTCTATTTTATGACATAATTATTACTTTTTTTATATACTAATTTAGGGTTTAATAGTTTCTTATTCATGTTAAAATTTATTGATTAAACAGATGGTTTTTTTCTTTCTTACTATTATACAATATACGAGAAATCGGCTAGTGTGTTTTTGAAGGGTCTTTTTGTATACAGCAAAGGGATTTGGTGCCTTTTAATTGGTTAGGTAGATTATTATATTGTTGCGCACCCTCGTACCTACATAAGATGATTTCTCCTTCCATAATATTTTGTACGTGGAGCTGGAAGACATGTCATTTGAGATTTTATGGCAAATGAAATTAGGGTGTGAATCTTTCCGTCAAGAATGTTTCGTATCAGTATACATGAATTATATTAATACAGCTAGGACAGGGTCATTAGTTTCGTTTCGTTATATACTTTTTTAGTTTCGGTTAGGTAGATAATTAAAGATAAATTTATATATTTTCGATGTACCGATACATTACTTATGGAGTAGAATCGAGGAATATAGTACAATGTTTGTTGTTAGGGTTCCCTACCTCAACAGGAAAATAATAAACCGCAAAACTGTGAAACGAAAAAAAAATCTTCCAAATTAAGACCGTTTATTTTTGGTACACTCAGATGAATCCAACGCAATAGGGTATTCCCCGTTGACCTAAAATCCTGAAATTAGGTCAGGGTTATGTCTTCTACAAGAATAAATCCATCAATTTGAAGAATTGTTATTAGTTAAAATGCTTTTTTATATAAAATCCTCATTTGAATAAATATTTTACAATAAGAACTCATTCCGTCATAAAAGAAAAAAAAAGTTTTTTTTTTTGAGGTATATACAAAAAAGTATTTTTTTTGAGGTATATACTGCAGTTTCACGGTCAGTGCAGTTTCAGGATCTATAATTAGATTTTTTTTTAAGTCCGATAAATATTCATATATGTCAAATGACAGTCGTCATCCCGGTACAATAAACGTCAATTATGTATGAGTATTATGACATATGATGACATAAATTATACTGGCATGACAGCTGTCAAATATTGGATGTAAGGGCATTTTCACCGAACCGAACACATTCTAGTCGCTTTTTTCCATTGCAGCTAACTTTCTCAGTCGTGTTGCTCCCGTAACGTAATTTATTACGTCTCAATTTATCTTCCTCGTAGGTTTCTTCCTCGTCTCAATATTTCTTCTTCCGAAAGGCAAAATGCCCAGAAATAGGAGCCCTGTGCAGTGGGGCACCGTCGAAAATTGCGCGTTTAATTCGCAATTTAACAGTTTGATGTTGAAAAAACGCGTTTGTAAACGTATGCGAGCAAACAATTCGCTAAGATAATATAGTGTGGAAGGTAAATTATGCGACTATGCATATGCAAGGGAAACGTATAAAATGTTTCTTTATCACTTTGGTGAAAAAGTGCCTAAGTAAGTGTTTCTAATAGAGGCAGTGTTTAGTACATTTTAACTTCGTTTTAAAAAAATCTTTGTATTAGCTAAGTGATTAATTTCTATGAACATTTAGTGTCGTTAGTGCCCGTTTGTAATTACATTGAATGGGACACTACTTATTGGTTACAATACCTATTCTAAGAGCGAGACCTCACGCGCGTCGAAATGTCTAATGGCAAGCCTTAATAATAAGTAGATATGAGTGCTAAATGCTTTAGCGTTTTGGTCAAAATACGGACTTGAAATAGTAAAGTTAAAAAAAAATACAGTGCGTGTCGACTACAGTACATAAATGACCAAAGTTTGTGTCCCAGCAGCCAATACCTTTCCGGAAACCACTGAGCTGCTTTTATCCTGCTTATCTTTCATAAAAGTTCAGTCGTAAATCCTACAACAGTAAATGTAAATGCTCTGAACATAAAACAGTACCTGCAGAGTTCAGAGTTCCGCCCCTGGACCACATCCGCCCGCAATGTCGGCCCCGCCTGCCTATGTCCGATTCTAGAGGTCTATCGCACTGAACTTATTGAACTGGAGCCGGTTTTATATTCTGCCAGAAACGATAGCATTCATGCGCGCCAGGCCTAATTATGACACGCCGTTATTTGACAAAAGTGAAATTAAATTGTTTTTTTTTTCATGAGCAACAGATAAACATTGCGAAAATACTCGAAAAATCAATCTTTCACTTATGTTTGCTCTTATTTTAAGATATTGAAATGCATAAAAACTAACAAAAAGGGTGTTCCTTAATTGTGACGTCACAATAAAACAACGTCCTAATTGTTAGTTTTTATTAATTTAAAAATCTTAAAATAGCAAACATATGAAAGACTGATACTTTCCGAGTATTTTCGTAATAATGTTTTACCTGTTGCTAATGAAAAAACAAATTATTTTTCAGTGTTGTCAAATACCCTATTCGATATGTTTAGTAGTTTAAATATAGCCTGAGGAGTAGATTGACTGTTCGAGTACCAATCCTTGGCGAACTTGGATACCTACGAGTATACCAATCACGAGGCTCTTCGTATTGAAACCATTATGTTTGGTAAGAAGATTGTTTAAAAAAAGTTAGTAAATTAGAATAATAAAATCATAAAATGTAAGGAATTTGGTGCAAGTTGAAATCATGTAATAATAAAAAAAACCGGCCAAGTGCGAGTCAGACTCGCGCACGAAGGGTTCCGTACCATCTATAAAAACAGTAAAAAAAAAAAGTTTGTTGTATGGGAGCCCTCCTTAAATATTTATTTTATTTTGTTTTTAGTATTTTTTGTTATAGCTGCAAGAGAAATACATCATCTGTGAAAATTTCAACTGTCTAGCTATCGCGGTTCTTGAGATACAGCCTGGTGACAGACAGACGGACAGCGAAGTCTTAGCAATAGGGTCCCGTTTTTACCCTTTGGGTACGGAACCCTAAAAAGCGAATTGAGCAGATATTTTATTTTAGATCTGGAGATTTCTGTTGTGGATTTTTTTTTAAATTTCTTTTAATTTTTTTTTTATCTCCATGGGGCACCATATAGATGAAAAAATAACATTATAGTTACGGTAAGTATAAATGCAGTATTTGAATATTTCTTATCCTCCGGTTGATTGATTACCATCATCATTTTATTGTGTAAGTCATTATGGGCAATGCCTGAAATCAATAAATAATAATAGTAATAATGCAGATGCAGAAAGCCGCAATACTGAATACATGCAGAATCGTGCGTAAGTTTTTGCAAGTTGACGATGACCGAACGGACTTAGACAAAACTAACTTAAATGATAACTTTAATTAAATACACAATGTAGTCAAATGTCATCTGCTTGGCTTTAGCCCGTTAATGTCCTATTAATTACCAGCAGCTCTTGCTGAGAAATAAAAACCCAACGAATAATAATAATAATTACAGTGTATCATATTAACTTTGAACAAGCTTCATCTGCTCGTGTCTCTAAAAGACGCGTAATTTCCGACCATAATCCCGTGACTCCAAATAACTTGCTCAATTTCGAGATAGAGCACATCCTTTGGATAGTTCGAAAGTTTTCAACGGATTTCGATTAAACTTCGTGTACGTATTACTGAGTCGATATCAGTCGACCTTCGCTCGGTTTCGCGTAGGTAAAAATATGCTAATAGTAAAATTTGAGAAAAAGTTACCCCTAAATGTACCTACACGAAAAAGGTACATCGTCATAAAGTCATACGTAATACTAGAACCTTCTGCCTATTCATTCTATTAACGAAGACGAAGAAAAATATCTCCGGTTTCCCGTAGATAGGCATCTGTAGCTCATATTTGAGTCAAGTTCGCAATGTACCAGAGCGTTGTCGACGGGAATTCGGAGAGACAAATTTTGTCTCTCCGAATTCCCGTCGACAACGCTCTGGTACATTGCGAACTTGACTCGTGCAACTTCATGCAATATATCTCGCAGGATCTCATTAAGGCTTAGTGTGCGCTGACGTTGACATACTAATTATGAATCAATTTCCACTTGTCAATTCTTTGGAATTTGGCCTTTGATGTGATGCTCTAGCTTTTGATGGATTTAAAGGAAATTTGATACCATAAAATTTAAAGGTCCTTACGCCTACAGACGAGCGTATTTTGCAAAATGCTTGCTTTTTCATTCAAGATTACGACGTAACTATTAGTATTTATTCAAAAACTCATAACGCACTTAAATAATCATTTCTTAAACTAGGGGCTAACATGGTTCAAGTTTTCATTTTCTGTTTCTAAACCTAAAATAAATGAGTTTTCTTCGGAGTCTTTTTTCTCTACTTCTGCTTATGTGGGTTGTGGGCGTAAGGCCTCTTAAGGAGTTTGGTGCAAGTTGAAAGCAAGTAATAATAAAGTATCGCATTGAGTAAGTAGGTCATTTATTTCAAATCCGGAGAGTTTGTTGCGGATTTTTTTGAATAGTTCGACGTTCGTGGTTGCATTCGTTTCAATTCACTCAGTAAAAGACCCATAGAGATGAATAAAACCGAAAGTCGTCTCGCCTACTTCTTGAATGTCCGAAGGACTTCTGGTAATTGCTATACAGCTTTCGGGGGGCAATCGCCCGGCAAGTTGAGAACACAGGAGCCTTATTTCTACCTTTAATGTAATTATGGTAAACTACTTATAGGTAGGTACGTAGCTTACCACGTAGTTTTGGCTACAATAAAAATTGTGGGTATTACCTTTATTTTGTTAACTTTGTATAAATAAAACACGTTAATATCATTAACCCAAGGCAAAAATCTAAAATATTAATTCGGTTTACCATTGAATTGCCGACAAACATTTAATCGAATATTATTTCAAAGACAACGTTTCAAGTATTTTCATTTCAACAACAAGTCATTGCGTCGAGGACTCGATACTAGCTAAATCGAGGTCTTTTAATTGGTAGTTGACTTATTTCAATAACATTCATGTCATGGCTTTTCATTTCAGGTTTTTTCAATTCATTTTTTTTTACATGTAATAATATTTATTCCGCATAAAATGATTTCGGATCTGGATCTGAATCCCTAACGTTTTTTAACCTAATTTTGCCTTAAAGCGAGTAGACGCCACCCCGCTGCGCGGGGTGTCTATTTCTGGTCTGAGGGACACAAGTGAACACTAACCTAACCGACTTAAAACAGAGTCCGCTTATGACAAGCCATTTTTGTCCGCCCTGATTTTTTTTTGTAATAAACGATTAACACCAATGATTCTTAGTTTCATTAATTTCATTATGCATAAATATTATACATACTTGTATGTCACACAATTAACTACATAATTTGAATAATGTATAAATGTGCAGTAGGACATATAAAATTGTATTAAAGTAATACGTCGAAGAAATGAATTGCAATGTTTTGTAATTGTACCAATTAAGATAATTTGAAACAAATCAGCGATTAAGTAATATTCGTTGAATAGTACATATTTCTACGTAGTAAGATAAATTTAAATAAATAGTAGTTGAAATGAAATAACGCCAAACAATATTACTAGTACTGATGTTTCGATTAATCGTTGTCGATGAAATAATATTCGATGAAAAGGTTGTGGACAAAACAAGGGTACACCTATTAATTCGCTCAATATTTTATTTTATCAATGTGTTTTCTTCAACAGGTCGATTTCCACACGACCGAGTCCGTAGTAACCGTCGACTGGGAGAACGGTTTCGTAGAAGCTTCAGCCAAGGACAACATGAACGTGTCACAGATCTTCAAGGAGCTGCTGGTGCAGGCCAAAGTGAAGTACAACCTGTCGCCTGCGCTGCGTCGGCGCAGGCGGCAGTCTCTCCCCACCGGGCCGCACGGCGCGCCGGGCACTCCCCCCACCACAGCCAACGCCCCCCACGTCCCCTCGCCCGCGCAACTTGCGCACCTACAGCAAATAAGGGAACGACACGCCAACAGCAAACGCAACTCTTGCGTGATCTCTTAAATATTGAAACCGATTCGTATAACCAATATTTTCAATTTTAGTATGCGTTAAGTAACTTCCTGCCCTAAGAAGATTCTTGATCAGTAATTTCAGAATTTCAATTTGATGATGATGATAAATTGTTCGGAAACAACACGAGGGATATTTTTGTAATTGTACAGAAGTCTTAACGGTGAATAATATGTTCAGGTAGGTAGGTGCCTAATCCATGTGCTGCAGAAGGACTAGGTTAGTTAGTTACACATAACTTTGCTAAAAGGCATTTGTCATCATTCCCCGTCGTAAATTGTAAATGCGTTTGTTCCGCAAGGCCGACACCAACCATTATCTGAAAGTTCATTTCTATTACCATGAGACGTTGTTCGAAACTTTTGTTGAACAGCCAGAGTTCAACCCTTAAAATAACGCACACTGCTGCTAAATCGTTTATAATTATAATTACTTATGTCAGTTACAATTGGAGAAATGATTAGAAATTTAAACTTGTTGGTAACGTTGTAGAACGTATTTGAACATTAGCAATTTTCAGTAAACGTTGAATGTTTACTTTGAATGGACCAATTCCACGTAAAACCGGAGCAGTAAGTTTATAAATTTAGTAATTTAATTTTACCGGCAAATTCTCTAAACTCGACTTATTATATATAATCTGTGGATATCCACTTTGTCATGGATTTATACCCGTAATAAATAACTTAAAGATAATACCGCGGTGCCGGTGGAAGGGTTTCTGAATAAATTGGAAAACTGTTACAGCAGCGATTTGTTAAGTCCTCCTAACGTTTTCCATGATCAATTGAGCATAAAATGTTTTAAATTTTACCCTCGGATATTTATAAGCTGATAAAGGCTACATATTATTCCCATTGTAGGTATGCAAAAATGTATCTGTCACTGATACTGCCAATGATTTCTGGTCAAATTCTCGAAATGTAATCAATATTGAATAATAATATAAATGTTATTTCCAGTTGATTTTTCCACTAAAACCATGTCCAATATTATATATCCATTGATTAGGAAAAGAGATACACATTTGAATAATATACTTATATCTCTTAATATAACGCCAACGCCAAGCGAAATTTGTACGTAAGTTTAGATATATTTAAGTGCAATGGATGTCAAAAATACATGTTATGTAAGAAAGACGGTATGTGTCACTGAAATTATCCGTAAGTTGAATGTAGGGTACAGCTGGGGATGTCTCCAGCCTTTATAGAGAAAAAAATCGACTGAATGTATTGTATGAAACTTCAGATGTGTCCTAGATAGGTGTGGTTTCTTATCGTGAATAGTAAGTAGTTCGTATTGTCCTTTTGCATGGAAACTTTGAGAAAAATATAGAGTACCTTTAACATAAATATGCGCCCTAAATAAAAAGGCAGTTGGCAGTTGGTGTTAATCACGTGGGTCGCTAGCGTAAATAGCCGGGGTTTGCAATTCTTTTTCATCTTCACTTTGATTGTAGTACAAACAAGCTTGGTTAATTACGGCGGGCCGGCGATCGCGCGCCGATAATCACCGCCGGCCATTGCTGTATTATTTTCAAGCCTTTTTCGTTGCTTTTCCGGTATCTCATACCATTATACACACAAATTAAGTCGGTGTTTGGGCATTTGACCTTAATAAAATGTTAATTCTGTATATATCAAACAAAGTAATTAGCTTATTTAGTTGCCTATATTAGTAATTTACTGGCTCCAAGAGCCTTCAAAGTATAAAGTACAAGGTTCTATGTCTGAAGCTGTATTCCGGGGATCTACAGTTAGTCATAACTTAGTTTAGTTTTATCAACTTTTCTAACTAACGTTGATACTTTCTCTCGAATTCCTCGAACTCCTCAATATCTCAAGTGGAATATGTCAGATTGATTGTTGTGTATTGACCAATTGGTTGTTTCAGTTGCATGGATAAGATTGTAGAGGTATCATGCACACTGCACAGTCATGCATGCCTTCGGATATCCGACCGCGTTACCGACAAATAACGTTACCTACATCAATTTAGCGGACAACCAACTAGTTTATGTACTCGACTATCGAATATCGTTTCAAATTGGAATATTCCTAAATAATAAGGCCGTTCAGAATCAAATTAGTTGCGTAACATTTCGAAACAGCGTCAGGAAAACTCAACTGTTATTTTCTCAACGAGAAAATGACACCTATTTAGATCTAACTAACGTAACTGCCAATTATTACGCAATCAACCAGCAGGACCACAATTCCATCTGCGACAACTGACAGAAGTGGACATATCGCCGCATTCATGTTTCTGTCATTCTGATTTTGAAAGACATGAAAGTAGGAGTATGTCTTATTCTGTCATTTATCTAGACTGACATGAGGCTAGGAACAATATAAAGGTAAGTTAACAAGTATCTGTCCCTTTTAGCATATAATCTACCTAGTATTTATCATACTTACATTAAATATATTCGATGAAGTAGCTAATTATTTCAGTTTTGTGAAATATTTAATCAAAATAGTTAAGTTGAAATCCTTCTAAGTCAAAGAATTTATAAAGTTAACTTAAAGTATTTCAAGTTTATGGATGTGCCTTTTTTAAGAAATAGGGATCCTTAGTTCCCAGATACAATCTAATTATTACTTACTTTTGGTTTTAAAGAAGATTTTAGTTGTATCACTGATAATCATGTACTTAAAATATACTTAAGGCAAAATTAAATCTACATTATAATATACATATAATATGTATTCATGAGATGAAAATCTGCATGAAACAAGAGTTTGTTGATCAAAATTGATGTTTAATTATTAAATACTGTATACTGTATAAAAGATGATTGTCTCTTTTAGCACTGAGGATTTGAATTGTGTAGGGCCCTTGTATAATACAATTTCGGTATATACTGTGTTTTGCATATAATATTTCTGAACCAGATGTTTTAATACGACTTACTTATGTAAATGATACAGAATGTTATAACATTGTCTTTGAATAAACATTAATATTGTACCTCAATGTCGTATTTAAATTTATACCCGGTAACCTCATGTGTGAAATCCAATACGTTTACCGCACCTGAATTTATGCTTCGGGTCACGAATATTTATTACCCGTGAATGGATCCTGTAGGAGTTTCTATATTATAATATATGTCTAGATTATATAATTATATATCTAGATACTATTTGCATCTTGAATCTGTGTTTCCACACATGCATGTAGCACACAACATATAACACTGGGTTAAAAAGACTGCTGAGTTTAAAAAAGAGAAATAAAACATTGACAACGCTAACGCACATACGAAGCTGTATTTATATTTCAAATAGAAGTAAATATGGACTACCTGTGCCAATCAACTTTAACAGGCACGTTTTTTGTCTCCTGTGTTATTTTTACGAACTTTCAAATTCGTTTATTTTAAAACTGGGCATCAACACTAATTAAAAGCATATCGGTGCTGCTGTTGTGAAACATCGTTAACATTGCATACCTGGATTAGGGAAGTTTCTCTAACAAACAGTCATTAAATTTTTGTCTGCAGCGTTACCGGAAAAAAGAAAATTGATTGGCCCACATACAAACTGTTAGGGCGTTTGAGCAAAATTGTTGCAATTAACTGACTAAAACTGTAATTTTCTTATCTACGGATGGATAAACTTCGTTCCGTTTAAATTTCTGGATTAACCGAATTTAAAAACATTGGAAAGTTTTCCCGGAATATTGTTTCTGTTTCCTGCCATAAAGGTCAGATATGACGAGCAAGTTGGCCCGCCTTGTCAGCCGGCGGCGGAACGGTTCCGGATAAAAGCCACCTTTATACCGCCAATGTATACATGTATATAAAAAAATATGTTCACAGTTGTGTGGAAATATATCTAAAGAATAAGCGGAACAGAGACAGCTTCATTAGGATAATACTGATATGAATAGTAAAAAAATAACAATGCAAGCTTGAAACAATATCATCTCGCCATTGAACTCTCAAACCTATACCTTTTGTTTTCCACTGGGTTTTTTTTTTCCGGAAATTGAATATTTTTATCTTGACACCGTACCTGAGTGTCGTCAGGCGCTCAATCAACTAATTACATATACATTCGCCCGTACCGCATCTGAGAGACACAGTATACAACTGTATGAGAAACATTGTCCAAAAATAGGCACCAAAATGTGACTATGATTAACATCATTAAATTTAGGCTGGGTGTATACTCATTTCAAGTAAATAATTAATCATGTATATCGGAATTATCGGACCATATTAGTCCTTAGTTAGTTAGGTATACCTTAGGATAGGTGTACCTTAGGTATTTGCGGTAATATAACTATTATGGAGCGGTGCAGGTCTGCCCAACGCTGCATATAGCGACTATCGAGCTTGTCCGTGTTATAATATCATTAATTTAACAGCGTCGACGCGGTGTACTACGTCACAGGTATTCAGGTATCCAGTTGTGCATGTCAATTCTGAACAAAGTAGTTCACCCTTGAATAGGTCACATCCGGCCCTTGTGTCAGTCCAACATTTTAACGACATATCTAACAAATTCTGGAGCTCCGTTGTATCTCGAAACGCGAAAAGTTCAGCGATAGTGGGCGACTTGGCGTGGAACTACGGGGACGAGTTTACATCTCCGATTAGAAGGGGAACATGCTGAGACCAAAACTTTTATTGCGTGTATGTTACATAGTCAGTCGAATAGTATACTAGTTAGTTTTCTTTGTACTTGGGATAGTTTTATTACTTTTCGTCTGCAAAAACACACAAATTACGGTATTAGTGAAATAATAGTTTATTTTCTTATGTGTGTATTGTTTTTTGTGATACGAGTAAGTTGATTTGAATCGATTTTGCTTGCAGTTTACTCGGGTAGGTATACTTGTTTACATAACATGAATTTCTAGCCTATGTGGGTGAGCCCAGTTACTGGATAAGATATATAATATACCTATACATATTTATCTTATATACACAAAAGAGATACATATAAGATACCTACCAAGAAAGCGGTTTACTTGCAAGATTTTATAGTTCCGTATAATTTGTACGATGCTGAGGCTATGCTTGTACATCGCTATCTAGTGAAACCGTTGACACTTACAAAGTTGTGTTATAAAAAAGGACGATTTTCTTAATTCACAGTGTTTTGCAGCAAGAGCATAAATATAAATTACGACCTTTCCATCCCCAAAATCGTATCGGAAATAGTCGGCGCGCTTAAGACATCAGGCATGGTGTATTGAGGCGCGGCGCGGCGCGTAGCGGCCGCGCGGGCCCGTCGCCGGCACTTGTTGCGCAGCCCCGATCGATACAACCGCCTCCCGACCGTGCAGCCGACACCTTCCACCATCGCTAAACTCGCCATTCATCGCGACAACCTCGACCACCCTCCCTATCTAAGTATCTAATCTGCAACTCATCAAAATCCGCAATCTTCCGATTCCAATACCCAACTTCTATCAGTGGAGAATCGCTCGTCGTTCCCATTCAATCGCGGGTACGTGACAAAGCACAGCGGTTTTCAGTATGCGTAAAACAATTGTAAGAACGTTTTCACGTTTATGAATGCAATCAATCGTTCCTGCTCCGAGCCAATTCGCGTTATAGCCTTCACTCTGCAAAATAAAGTGGACTATTATTTACATTAATGCGGCGATGCTTTTACAGATACTATGAAGCTAATGCTTATCTTCGCTTCGCAGCTATCGCTGTATGACAGCGATGAAGCGAATTTTAATGAAACATGATGCTTCATTACTTCACATTAACGGACGAATGTAGGACAGCATTGAGTATTTCAGAAATAATTTAGGTTTACTTGGGAGTTTTTCTGTGTTGTGGAAAAATTTTCAGAACTCTTAGCCTACTTATCTCCCTTTTATTATTTGAAGTTTGAAGTCACTTTCCGGCGTAAATTGTATTTACTTGCCTTATAAAGTGAAGTCTAAGTAAGTAGGCGGTCAAAGAAACTGGGGCAGAGACGGATCGTTTACTTAACCTTATAAAAACAAAAGAAAAAAAAACCGTAAATACTGGGATACAATCATGAACTGACAAGGTATTAAGGAACAGACAGATGAACCCGGTAGTCCTTACCATTTAATCCTACTTTTTATAAAAGGTATTGTTGATATTGCTCACGCCTATAACAAAAGTATTCCTAATTAAAAGTAAGGTCGTCGTATGTCTTCTCCATTGTTCAATTAATTAGGTTGAGGAAGCTGCTACGTAACATGTTTAGTGTTAGACGCATCACAAAGGATCCTTTGTAACGAAACTGTACTAAGCTACTGTTCAACTGGAGTGGTTAGCAGCTAAGGAGGTATACCTACTTATACATTGATAAGAAACATTGGGTATCAGCCTACATTATGGCTCATTAGATGTTTCTGAAGACCATTTGTAATCGACACAATTCGATAGAATCTTTTATGTGTGTTGCCGATTACTCCAACCAGTGTAGAATTTTTTTTTGTGGTTCCATGGTCAGAATCTAAAGATGGGATCTTGGAAAAATCGAGAGAACTCTTCAAATAAGGTGAAGTACCGAATTAAAGTCGGTTAAAACATTGTTTTTAAAGTAAATTATTTGGTATTTCTTACACTGTAGTATACTATACGTATTATAGCGTAAAGCCACTTCCGCATTAGTCGGTCCGGGCTGGGTGCGGCATCAGTAAGCTGTCAGCTCACCTACATTACATACAAATGCAATACTGCACATGGCAATACTGTATATGGTACTGCATGTGTACTGCGCCGCGTCCGCGCAATACCTTCTACTGCGTAAATGTAATATGCTGTGAAGTAAAGAAATCTGGGTGACATCAGTAGCTCTCGGTAAAGTTCAAAACTCCGCATACCGCAAAAACCGCGTAACAGCGTAAATAAAAGATTAAATAGTTATAGAGTGCAGAAATTGAACCCAGTACCTTTTGCTCACCGAGGCAGTTCAATATTGCTTTTTTCCTTGTTCTTTGTATCAATGGAATGGTATAATAAAATTCTGGCATTTTTCCTTGTTCTTTGTATCAATTGAATGGTATAATAAAATCCTGGCAGTTGTTTCTAGATAACTACGTTGCTTAATGATTATTCGTTTGCCTCAGAAGTTGTGTTAAGTACTGCAACTAACTGGTGCTAACTTTGAGAAGGACACAAAGTAGCATGTTTTCAAAGAATCCAGCTCAGGGTTTCGAGAGACCTTAGTGCAGACGCAAGCATCCATAAACATGCTGCAAATAGCATCCTTTACAAGTATTTATGCAATGACACACTTTTGTACAAGGTTTACTCGTATTAAAATAAAACGTTAAGAGATTTCAGTTTTATGTTGGCCTCTAACATATTCACGGCCAATCTTTTCGTAGCGTTACCCGCAGAAAACTTCTTAGCTAAAGTGCTGTTGTGATTTAAATGAATACGTCGTATGTATCAAGTTGCTTTTCCGGGAAAGGGCGGTATTCAGGATGCATTTTGACATCTTGTGACATTGCTAATTTAGTACCTACTTTAGTACCTACGTTACTAGAATAGCTTTGACGTAACTCACATGTTGCAAAAATAGCACCTCCAATATCATGCTAATCGAGATAATAAGTACCTGTAGGTAGGTATTATGACATTTACCCCAACTCCCCCACATCTTATGAAATCAATTTGTAGAACACAATGTCACAGATCTCCCGTGACATCACTATATCAATATCAATCAGATTCGGAATAGATGGCAAAAGAGTGGTTTGTCAGTTGTAAGTGTAATAAAAAAAAACCAATTTGTCTGTGAATAGTCATTACATTCCATAGAAATTAATTTTCTAAATATATTTGAATACGTATTCGTATAACAGAGTCTTATCGACATTTTTGTGGGACCGAGACCTAAGTAACAGCTGAAACACATTTATCTCTCTGAAACTTAGCCAGATGTTGCCGTCGGGACGGACAATTAACTTGTCATAGTTAATATATGAGGTTCATAATTTTGCTTCATCACAAAACATTTTCCTTTCTTGTTAGGTCCGGACATGGAAGGAGTAACACGAATAATAAGGTTAGTGGAAAACCAAGGAGGAGGAAACATTTCGTTACAAGCACGCTAACGCTTAACGCGTAAACGCTTATTCATAATATGTATAACTTCTACTTAACAAGCTGCTTCTGTTAACGATATAAGTAAATTTACTAACAATATGGGTTGCAAGAATATATTTTAGTGGCTATGATGCACAGTCGTGTTAATAAACCAAAAAACTGATTCAAGAATCTGCCGTATATGAAAACGATTATGAGAAGGAATAAAATTAAGGGGCAATAATATTAAATGTTTCATCGTTCATTCACTATAATCCGTTCGAAGGTTGCGCTGTAACTCAATATCATAGGGATTCTGGCAGGTCGCTGCTTGCATGAAAGAAGGCACTCATCCGAGAAAATTTCTGCCCAGCGAAGTATAAACCACCAATACGTCTTAAGTATAATGAATGCCTACATTAACGCACCTAACCTTGGTCATTCGGGTGAATAAATCTTTCGCCTTTTAGAGGTTAGCCCAGGTGTTGCTGTGGTAGCGGTTAGCTTTAGTAAGTACTTAGTATGTGTGCGGGTGTTAACCGCAAAAACCGTTAAGCAACGTTATATACCCTGTAGCCTATCTCTATGAATGCAGCAAACATTTTTCATTGCTGTTTTGATTCATAGCTGAGCTGCACATGAATCTACCAATAATGATAATTAAGCATATACATATATACTTATGAGTCCTTTTGCGAAACAACATTTTAGACCGTATTTTGTAGTATTCACTTTACCCCAAATATTCTCACACAGTTTACCATAAGGGCTTAGAAGATAAGGCTCATTCTCGATGACTATCAACACTAGCAACGCTCATTGAACTTAGCTAGACACATTTTGCAGGCTTTCGGTTTATATTAAACAAATTGTACCGCTTTAGCTAAATCTGGGTACGGTTTACCGAAAAGGAGTGCCCAGAAGTTGGGAATCAAACATAACTCTAATTTGGCAAAAGCCTTTCTTATCCCCTCCAAGAAGCGGGGGAATCGTAATGAACTTGTTAGATTGCCTGTTTCAGCTATTAAGGCGCTTTTATAGGTATAATTCATCTTTACAGCGCTGAAATTCAGAATAATGTGAAGTCATCGAACGTTTAAGTCTGTCAAATGTGTTTACATAAAGTATACATTACATATTTGAACACAGCACTTATTCTTTGTATACTTTCTACAACTTGGTAGGCAGGTAGATATATACCTTGATATATAGATAAAACAGATTAAACAGGTGGTACGAACTTAATTAATAGTATGCCATTTAATAAAATTATAATAATTACTAGCTGTTGCCCGCAACTTTGTTCGCGTAGAACTTATTACCGTCTTAGAAAAATGATTGTAGGCGGAACCTTAATTATTGCCGACCCAAACAAAGTTCTACTATTTTAAGGGAAGATTTCCGAGATAATACTATCCTATATCCTTCCAAGGGTCTCAAATTATCTGTACGAAAAATTTCATCTAAATCCGTTCAGGGATTAAGCGTAAAAGGCAACAGTGTGGTTGGTTCATTAGTTTAAATTTAAATGGATAACTCCGTTTTTACAATTATAAATATCTCCACAGACGTTTCTACTTAAATTGTATATTTTTTCATAATGTATTAAAGAAAGCTACATTACTGGAAGTTTTTGCCTATCTCCGTCCAGCAGTTTTACTCACGTTAGTCCGGGCGACCTAGGTATAGTTTTGAAAGCAAACTTATCTAATGCTAAAAGACGTAGAACTTTCCATCTCCATCCGCCGTCCCCATTTGACGGTGTTAGAGAATAAATTATTAGATCATCCAAAACGAACTTTTTAAATTAACAAAATAATCCGCAGGTTAAATGAAACATTACCTTCTTTTCGGTTCTGGGAGCATCGCAGTTCTAACTTAACCTAACCTACTTTTCTGCTAGCAGTCGGATTATGTATTTTGACTAATAAATGGCTGACTATCCTACTAATATTATAAATGCGAAAGTTTGGATGTTTGTTACTCAATCACGCTTATACGGCTCAACCGATTTTGATGAAAATTTGCATGAAGATGAACTATAGCCTGAATTAAAGTATAGGATAGTTTTTATCCCGGGTCCACGCAGACGAAGTTGCGGGCGGAAGCTATTATAGTTTGTATGACCTAAGAATTCCCTCACTTCAAAATTTACTTGTTCCTCATACATACTTCCAACCCTTTCTAACCTCCTTAGAGGACGAATTTTAAGAAACGCTGTTATTAGTTTCCTACGGCCGTATTCATAAACGTCCTATATATCAGCCTGTTTTAACTAAAATGGCGATAATATTCGTTGGTCCTTATCTGTCACTGAGATTTGTGTTCGTAAGAAAGGGACAAATCGAATTGTATTTAGCAGAGGCATTCAAAGTTTTACGTATAAAGGGGCTAGTCTTTAACCGAAGTTACAGATCCCTTACTTTAAAATTGTCTTGTTCTCCGTACAAACATCCAACTACTTTTAGCCGATTTAGGGGATGAACGTTTTTAACTCCTTATGGAATCCATTTCAAACAATCTAAAACAGAAGTTACAAATCTCTTAATTTTTTAAAATGTCTTGCTCTCCATACAAACTTTGAACCCCCTTCAACCCCTATAGGGGATGAATTTCAAAAATCTCTGAAATCAGTTTTGTGGTCTTTTAACATACAGGCTAAGACCGAAGTTACGAATCTCTTACTATAACATTATCTTGGTCTCCATATAAACCTTGAATCCCGTTTAACCCCCTTAGGGGTGAAACTTTTCCAAAATGCTGTTTTATTTTTATTCTGATAAGAAATCTTTAAACAACGTTTAAGTCTCAAACTCAAAAAGTGTGTTTCTCATCCAAACCTTGCACCCCATTTTAACCCCCTTTGGGATAGACGTTTCAAAAACACTGGAAGTACTCGTTTATATTTTAATTAGTAATCTTTCTACAAAATTGTTTGTCTCTAGCTCAAAAACAAAGTTATTCCATACAAACTATTCACCCCTGTTTAACCCCCTTAGGGGTGAACTTTTCCAAAACACTTAAAGTTCTTTTTTTGTATTCAAATAAGTAATCTGTCTACAAAGTTTCAAGTTTCTAGCTCAAAAGGAAAAGTTTCCCTCATACAAACTTTGCATTCCTATTTAACCCCTTTAGGGGTGGAATTTTCTAAAACGCTGACAGCATTTTTTTTGTATTCTAATAAGTAATCTTTCTACAAAGCTTCATGTTACTAGCTCAAAAAATAATGTTCCCTCCATACAAACTTTGCAGCCCTATTTAACCCCCTTAAAGGTTAATTTTTTTAAAAGGCAGAAAGTACTTTGTTTTTTTGTATCTTAGTAAGTAATTTTCCTACAAAGTTTCAAGTCAAATAATGTTTCCCCCATACAAACATAGCACCCCTATTTAACCCTTTTAGGGGTGGAATTTTCTAAAACGCTGAAAGTACTTTTTCTGTATTTTAATAAGTAATATTTCTACAAAGTTTCAAGTCTCTAGTTCAAAAAATAATGTTTCTCCTATACAAACTTTGCACCCCCATTTTACCCCCTTAGGGATGGAATTTCCAAAAACCCCGTCTTATCTCTTGCCGTTTTCAAGTTTCTAGCCCCAGTAGTTTCGGCTGCACGGTGATGAATCAGTCAGGAAGTCTTCTTTTATATATATAGATTATAATACGATAAACTTTTCCAAGACGAGAGATGACAAGCCTTGTGTACTACTGTTTGCATGTCTTATACAAAGAATACTTCATCCCTTCAAAAGTATAAAGAGCAAGAAAGTTAACAAAACTCGCCGCTGTTTTGATTACACTCAAACAGATACCGAGATAGGTAGGTGTGTCACTTTATACCTTCGCGCTTTGGTTCTCGTTTGAAATTTCCGTCATTTAGATTTAGGGCGATGCTCCGCTCGAGCCTTTTGTTTCTGCGTATTTATTTACGGGCCCGTAGTTAAATGACCCTTGTCACTGAATGGATAGGCCCACACTTCAGTCGTACAAACACAAACCTGTGCCCTTTTTGCTACCGGCTGCTTGTTTGGCAAGGCATGAATCATGCATGCTTCAACTGCGTCACTCAGGTGGTTTAAGAACAATGCAACACAATCATTTTCATTGTGAGTAACTGTTGCGTTGAGACTTCAGAAATGTTATTATTATGCTAACGAGACACGCCCAAAAAAAAGTCTACTTTCACATTTGAGCCTCGCCGACTGGTGCGGCTGCGGTGGCGGTCAATACTAATGAATAATGGGCAGAAATGTATGGAATGCTCATCACCAATACAATTATAACGAATATGGATCTATTGACAACAACATTTGCTATAATTATTATTAAGACCACTAGTCAGTGATGGATAGGAGACTACATATTTTCTCCTAATTATGACTTAATGTATACTTTACTATCAATTAACTCTTAGTTAACTCCCAGTATTTGAAGGCTGATAACTCTCTTCTCCGGGGCTTTTCGAGTTTTTCCTCATATTAGAAAATTATGCTTATGTAACTAGCTTTCACGTGATATGCATGAGGTTTGTATTGGATATGGAGGCCAACTTGACTATTATTCTTTGATAATAACTGTTAAGTTTACTATTGTACCCGCCACCGCCATTCGGGGTTGGTGAGGTATCACATACACCGAGAGGCTATCGAAAACATAATATATTACGATACTATTCTCGATAGCGAATAAACGCGCTTCGAATAGATTTCGACTGTCTCAAATTCGAGCTGTCAGTATCTCATGGTTCCGATGTTCTCAGGAAACAGCTACAAAACGTTGGTCGCTAGCGTTTAGTTTTCGATGCGTAATTTAAGGCTCGACCTTTGAAATTTTCGTGAAAATTAGTTGTTTTGTAACCACTTTATACATTATAACGTAACAATTTATGTGTCGGAAGAAATATATCATAATCTGCAAGATATGAGAAGGAACATAGTTTTCGTAGAAATCCATTTTAACAAAACAAAGTAGAGAAAAAAAATCTAAAGTCACCCCTATTTTTCACCTGTAACCATTTTACTGCTCCATCTTTTATCAGAAAAAGATGAAATTTTATAATCTTCGTCATAAAATAATGAACCAGAACTTTGTTTTGTTACTTTCTTAAATATCTTAAAAATTTACCTCATTTTCTGAAATATTCCGCCCAAATTGCTAACGGTGTTGCAATTTTCTTCCATACGGTGAGTGCGGGACGAGTCGCGTTGCATGACGGACCTGTGTCAATTTGCGCTGCGACCAAATAAAACTCCGTTTTTAAATAATTGTGGAATAATTTTGTTGCACAGAGTGGACAATGTGATTGTGATTCGTAAAGTAGGTACCTAATAAACATTTACGTATAGTTTAGTTTTTTATTATGAGATAATTTTGCTGCATAGAGTGGACAATCTGTTTCGTGGTTCGTAAAGTAGGTTCCGTAAAACTACACAACTATAGTCCGGATTAGTCGGATTTCAAGTTTGATATTGTCTCTTTCATTCATAAAATGACATATAAAAAGCCTGCTAATGTTGTTAGGTAAAGTAAGACGTATTCAATTAATAAATATGAATGAGATTAAAAAATATGACTATTATAATTACTTTTTTTTTTTATTAAAATTGGACCATTGTTGTATTTTATGTGGCCAACTATAGGCCATTCGTACTGAAAACGCGTTAGGACTATAATTGGGTGTGTGTGGATCATTTAACACGTTTTGACCGGTATTTCTTTGCGGCGACAGACTAGGTTGAATAGGTGCGCAACCTATTGATCAAGTAGTCCACTAGGCAGTACGGACATCATTAAACGAAAATATATTCAAATAATGAACTAGATGTCCTTACTAGTCGTGATCGGGTTGGTTTTGTTTGACATGTTAGCTGGACCACAGTTGGGGCCCTGCACTATGTATAGTTGTGTAGTTTTACGGTTCCTAATTAAACATTTAGTCAAGTGTGTTTTATTTATTTCGTCAAGTTCAAGATGGGAAATAAACATAGGCGGAAAAAACGTAATCAAGAAATTGTACAAGATAAAAGGAAAAAAAATACATAAGTAAGTATTCTATTCCTTTTCATGTTTATGATTTGTAGTTTTATTGAAGTGAAAACTTCTTTAGCGGCGCTGAGCACTTTTTGGGATGGGGAAAAATTGTTAAATACGCGACAGTGAAGGAGGTCACAAACTTTTATATTTTGCTGCTAGCCGATTCGACTTCATTCAAAACTGAACGCTATTCGTAAGAGTATAAAGCCGTTAAACACTTTTTGCAATAGCATATTCTGCAAATAAATTTGTAATTTTGTCCAAGCGTCCTTCGCCGTTTTGCTATTGAGCAAATTCGAATAGTTCGAATTTGGACGTTATTCCTAAAGAGATAAAGCTTTGAAAAATATTTACCAACGGCAAAAACAAATTGATATTTCGTTCACCGCCGCCGTCTGCTGTTCTCGCAAATTCGAATAGTTCGAACTTGGACGTTATTCCTAAAGAGATAAAGCTTTGAAAAATATTTGGCAATGGCAAAAACAAATTGGTATTTTGTTTGCCGCCGCCGACGGGCGAGCGGCCCGTCGCACCCAACGTGCCCGCGGCCCGTCCGCCTAAATAATTGATAATTGTTTATAAATTTGCGTCAAATTCATTTTTAGGGTGACACCGTAAGATGTCACGTGACCTGGCCCCGTAGCATGGATGGCGTTATCACGCGATAAGTGACAGGATAGAGCTTCCGTCCCTGGCTGACACCGTTCGATAGAACGAGACGACGCGCCTATCCTGTCACTTATCACGTGATAACGCCATCCATGCTACGGGGCCTGATCGAAAAACTGTTACAATGTTATTAAGTTTTCACTTCTGCCGGCACTCCCGGAGTGCAACCCGGTCTTTTTTTTTTAAGTATCAAATTTGGGAAAACGCTAAATTTAGTCAATTTATTAGCAAATATATGTACAATTTCTATTGCATATGAGCAATTATAGAAAAAAAAATGTTTGCTTTGTTTTTTAGGTTAGGTTTAATAAAATCCTAGACACCAAAAATATAAAAACAATAACTATCCATTCCTTTTTTTTAGGGTTCTGAACCAAAATGGTAAAAATTATACTACAGAAATATTTAGCGGTTCAAAAAGAAGCCTACGTTCAAAATTTAATTCATGTAGTTACCGTGTACGTACACGCCTGTGCTGTACGGACCGGCCAGAACGAAACTT
Source organism: Epinotia ramella (assembly GCA_947578815.1). Classification (NCBI taxonomy): domain Eukaryota; kingdom Metazoa; phylum Arthropoda; class Insecta; order Lepidoptera; family Tortricidae; genus Epinotia; species Epinotia ramella. The sequence continues at coordinate 9,881,370 of OX388209.1, forward strand.
TTGACATTTTGGATACGGAACCCTAAAAACCAGAGCAAAAGACAAATAAATATCATCACACAGTTGGAGGCTGGAGCAACACGTTAAGTATGTGCAGTCGGATGTTTTGCTGTGTACAAAAATAAATATTTCTTAAAGTAATAGTATAGTGCGGACATATTTTTTAAACTTAATCAAATGACAAAGATCACGTTTCAATTATGACAAATATCACGTTATGACAACGATAATCATGCGACCCGTCCACCCTTGCATTGGTAACGATGCCCGATGACGCGTCTGTAATCTTACCTTACTTACTCTATGTAACGCATATTCCATAACGCAAGACAGTTCCGGGCTCACGTATTATTGCAGCGGGTTGCGCGGGGAAAGGTAGAGGCTCCGCCCATATGTTCAAGGACTTTAGTAGTACGTAGTACGAGACCAACGTTAAGGCTTGTACACCCACAAGCCTTAACGTTGGTCTCGTACTACGGCATCGGTAGCATGGGTCACAAATTATACAGATGATATCGAGAAATACCGTATGGACTGTAGTAAACTTTTTCACTTGCAAATTAGCGCGTGATAACTTATTATTCTGGTAAGAGATACCGTAGATCCGATCAAGACCTATCGCAAATTAAAGAACGTATAAAAATAAGGGTTTTGAATTGACAACATATATCCGCAAAATTCGGCTTGTCACGTACCTTTGTATTTAAAAATGCAAATGAATGGCATCAAATCCGCCATATTGAGTTAGAATCATTGGAAAAATCGGCGCATACTAAGTAATACTTAATGTGCTTAAGCCTAAGGTGTTGATTTCTTTGATTCTTTTCCGCGATTCGCGTATTCTGTAATGTCATAACCGACATACGCTAGCATTGAAATTAAAACGATAAATGCTTGTGAGATAAGGCTGATAATTGTTTTTTTTTATATTGCATTATTGCGTGTTTTTGTGTATGTCTAGAACGCGCACACATTTGCAACATAGTATCGGTGTGGCTATGACATCTGTCACGTTCTGACTAGTATGAGTATACGCGTCTATCGAGTAAACTATACGAACTATCGAGTTAACTATTGCAACTAAAGTACACGTATCAGTGACTCATGGTACAAATCAAATGTTTAGTTATATGAGTGACCGCGAGGGGTGGAGTACAGATTTTCCATACTAATAATTTACGCAATCGCTAGCGACTAAAGTAAACGCGACTCATTGCAAACTCATACTAATGCTACAGTAACCTGTCATCTGTCAGTGTCTGTAGATACGGTATATTTACTACGGTATCTTTACTTACATGCCTACTAATACTGACAGTATACCGAAGAGCAAAAAAATCAGGGCGACATTAATAAGTTCTCGATAAAGAAGAAATACCACCCCACCTAATGAATCACATGCACTGACAGAATGCCCAAACCTAACGTATTGACTGATTCATTTGAAATGGTTTTTAACGTTAAGGGGCTCCTAGCTCCCTATGACCATCGATCTGTAACTGTCGGTTTTTTCGTGTTTTTTATGGCTTATCGTAATAACAACAACGAGGTTTACCGAAATAGTATTCCATATTAACTTCAAAACTCTGTTTTCGGGATATATGGCACCAAACTTTGGCCATTTCAGGCCAATAAACCAGTTTTTTGGACGTAACTTTTGTGAAAATTAGTTAAAACTAAAAATCTCTCGTGGGTTGTTAGAGACGACAATAAGGAACAGTTATGTGTAGATTTCATATATAAAAGGGCATAAACAACATACTAATATCGAAAACAGAGCTTTTTTGGACCATGTTTGAATAAACCATTACAAAAAAATATTAATTATTTTCATAAAAACTCTCGTGCAAAAATTTAGATAAAGAATTGAAGAACCGATAAGTGTTTGGGCCATAAATATATCTACAGTTTTGACAGAGTAATATCAACTAAAATCTCTTCAAAAGTATCCAAAAAGCGCGTGGAGCCCCTTAAAAACATTTTATAGTAATTTGGTTTTTTATTCAGATACCTCAAAGTGTAGAAAGGAAACGGTAATAATAGCGAAGTTATGCAATACGGTGTCCGTGATTCAGTCTCATTTTATCTTCCGTAATGGCTTAGGGCGATTAGAAAAGTTTGCTTCATTCCGTTTCCAGGTTTAATCAGCAGAATTATTTAGATGTTTTAATACCAAAGTCACTGTGATTAGGTGTAGAATTATATATTTCGTAGACAAATGAATAATGTATATGACCCAGGAATAATAATTGAATAGTGTCAGTCATTTTTTCTTTGAACCCATTTACTAGGTACAGGTGCCGGCAAATAACTTGCGCAACGCGGGACGAAGTGGGGGGACACCTGGCACGTACAATTCGCCTTGCGAACTGCCCTCCCCTTCGTCTCGCGTTGCGCATGTTATTTGCCGGCACCTGTAACAGGGTTGCCTACGCATTAATGTTAAATTATACGGCGCGCGGATGCAGGGGTATGACGATAACGGGGCGCGCGTCCCGTTATCGTCATTATAGTACCTAATAGCAAACGATGAGATAGAAGGTAGCTAGATCTCAATTCTAAAAGTTTAACCAATCACTCAGTGAGAAAAGAAATATAACGTTACAAACAAAGATAAAACAAAAAAACGAGCATCGTCTGACAAAAGTTAATTCACTAAACGAAATTGATTTCAGACGACTCGTTCTAGATTTGGTAATATTTGAAAAGTTTTCTGAAACGTTTTTCGTTACACGTCAACATTTCACCACAAGTGACCCTTGTCTTCAGCCTGTAACAGCGTTTTATTTGATCCTCTATAATATAGAGTCTATATAACGTTAAAATTCATAATATTGTGTTTCCACGTGTAACTCTCTACACGCTCGAACGAAAACCCATAAAAAGGTGTAGTGTTAAAAATACTGTTACATCGCAGGTTTTTAGGGTTCCGTATTCAACAAGGGACCCTTATAGTTTTGCCATGTCCGTCTGTCCGTCTTCGGCTTAGCTCAGTAACCCTTACTACTAGGAAACTGTAATTCGGCATGGGTATATAAATGAATCACGCCGCCAAAACAGTAGAATAAAATGTTTTTTTTTCTTTTAGGGTCGCTCTTCTACACCTAAAGTGGGGATGTCATTTTTTTCTCGTTAAACCCATAGTTCCCAATTTAAAAAAATAGAGGCAGTAGTACATATAATGAATTTAAAAGGAAAACTATCACGGCTAAGTAGGCATAACTAGTTACCGAGTATAATAGTCGACCAACTTAAAATGTACTTTGAAAAGCCAACTTTCGTCCAAATTCGGCCGACGCAACCATTTAGTTGGCGCGTGTCGATGTAACTTAGATAGACAGGCAACTACGGAACCCTACACTGCGCGTGGCCCGACCCGAGCTTTGCTCCCGCTTCCGTCTTCGAGGTTATTTTTTTTTATAAAAGAGCAGAAAACTTGTTTAAATATCAACAAACATATTAAAACAAGTTTTCTGCTCTTTTATATATAAAAAAGGAATTGCCATTATTTTTGTTTTAACTTTTAAATATTTTCACGAATCACGTAGGCAGTAGGAAACAGGGACTTAGTGGCAAAACCGACTCGGATCGCGGATAGGTTAGAAGACGAAAGCGGGAGTTAGGCTCCCGCTTCCGTCTTCGAGGTTATTTTTTTTATAAAAGAGCAGAAAACTTGTTTTAATATCAATAATAGGAATAGATTTAATAAGATTACAAAAAAACGATTCTGCCAAAGAACGTTGTGCCAAATGACAGTATGCCAGCTAAATATTATGCGATACTTTCGGTGACACGATTATTCGATCATAGGACTATTATTACAATCGTCATTATGCCAATGTACTATTCTGCCAAAGGAAGTTATGCAAAATGACTGTATGCAATGAAATTTATGCGAAAAGTCATTCTGCGAAATGATGATTCTGCCAAGGACTGTTATGCAAAATAAAATTATGACAATCAATTTTATGCAACACATTAGTAACCGCTATTGATATTATAATATCGGTATTACGGATATCAGCGAAGTACCTATGATAAGTTTCAATTTCCGCTGCAGAAATGTGAAGTAAATTGTTCCAAGAGCTCGGTATTGTTTCTTAAAGCAGTCTTTGATATGATTTAATACTTTAGTATATTAATTATTTCGTTAGGTCGTACAGAGCTTTAGGTTCGTGACTTTCCCGTGGATATTGCCAAAGTTAAAGGCTAGGTTTAAAGCCTTATTTCTGGTTTTACTCCTAATCTGTCTCATCTTATATAATTTCAAATAAAATCATTTTATATATCCTCTCATCTGTGGGAGCCCCGGTGGCTTCGCTTTTTCCAACCGTTATCTGTGGTGCGCCAAATTTTGGCGTCTAAACTGGGCTTGTATTTGTGGCGGATATACAGCGAATCTAGCATTTGTCTTGCTTTGACCCATTGAAACGTACAGCCAATGAAGCAAGACAGCTAGCAAGCGGGAATTTGAACGTTGGCCGTTGAAAAAATGACGCAATATTGTTAGTCGAAAACTGCCGCCGTTGGGGGCAGGCGTGTTTTGTCACCCTAAATACAAATAGGGTGTTTTTGGCGGAATAACGTGATTTATTTATGAAAAAGGCAGTGCTTGTGCTGTCACCAGACAGGTGATCAACATGTAAGTAATCTTTGGTTTTAAGTGTGGTGCAACCAATACCCTAAATATACCTATGGTTAACATCCTACCTAAACATGATCCGAATTTGCCTGCAAGATATTTTACGCTTTTCTTTGGTTTCCATACTAATGAAGGCAATTCTTGTGCTCAGTATGTATCTAACATTTATTTTTAATTAATATAATAGATAAATAAACCCCCAAAAGTAAGAAATAGATCGAAATACGTAACGAGAACGATGAGACCCGATTCTGGGTAGCCACCGACAAGGGAACGCCACTATCGGGCTCGCCACTACGACGCCATTTTGTTACAAATGAGTAACAGCATAACATGGATACGCCATGGGCACTTTTTTGGATTCGATTGTTTGCATAATTTTAACAAAACAAGAATTTTAACAATTCAAGCATGTTCCCCTACATACGTAAACTAACATCCAAATTAATAATTTCAACCTGGAAAGCCCGATGTATGGGTCTGAAGTGCGGGTATATCCATACTAATCAAACATTTTTTTTTAAAGTGGTGCAATTTGTGCTGTTTTTAGATTGGTATTTTAGGTGTTTTTTGTTTAAAGTGATGTTAATATTGTGCTTTTAATTTATAGTTTATTTAATGAAAATATTGAAAAAAAGAAAAAATCTTAGACAAAGCTTACGGTTGTTGAGATATCTTTACTAGTGTGTATGCAGTCATTTTGCATGAAAAAAATACACAATGTTTATTCAATTCCTACATCATATCTATTACACATTATGATGAAAATGATTAGTTTACACATAGGTTAGGACCTTAAAATGCTGCTAGTTTATAAAGTAAATACATATACTTTTAAATAAGTTCAAAATAATTATGTAAATCAACGGCTGTTTCAGCAACTTTTGAGTGACAGCACCAGTTTGGTAGAAAACTCGAAGCAGTTTATTTTAAAATCTTTACTCATGACCCCCGCATGTTTTGATTTCTTAATCTGTATGTTACACCAATATTGAAAATAAACACATAAAATAAGTCAGCAGACAGATTTTTCTAAATCAAAAATCAATAAATGTGGTCTACATTGCGTCACCCTAGTATTAAAGCCAGCCATACAGTCGTAACAAGAGTAGTATTGTAAAGATGACGCACCATATACTTAGATCCTTTATTGGACATTTGTTTTTATTAAAAATCCAGGCTTTAATTCCTTAAACAACCGCAGAAAATAACATTTTAGCAAAGTACTCGACACTAGAATGCTTGTCTGTGGAGGCACCAAAATCGGGTTCTACAGATGTGGATAAGTGGCCATATTTACGAGTATCATCCACAGATGAGAGGATATATACGCACGTAAATGTAAACACTCACAGCCAATATAACTTTAATATCCTAGTAGCTTTACGAGCCGTCTCGCTGGTCGGAAAACGATTTTACATTAAAAAAATCTAGTCTTGCTATCTCGCTTAGGCTCATTACCTCCTCCGCAAATCTGAGTTAGAATTTCCAATTAATGGTAGTCCCTAATTCGATTAAAAGATTGATGACGTGTCTGTTGTAATGTGAGTACACTTTGTTTTATATATTTTTAATCAATGTTATTGAATTAGCCTGCTTAGTCCAAGCTTAAATATAATACGATTTCACACCGGTTTGAGCAAAGGTTTAGGAAAAATTACCTCATCAAGCATCTAATCATCGCAACCAAGAATAACAATCACTTCGGTTTTTTGCTGGTAAACAATGCCTGTATTATGATATAAAATTCGAATAATTGAATAAATAAAACCATAAATATTTCTATTATCGCTAAAGAAAGCTAGAAACAGAATCATAGAATTTCGCAATATTTGAAATCAGGTCAAAACTTCAATCATAATAGAAACGTAAAAGGACTTGGCTTTGAACCAAATCCTGTACCAGCCGTATTCATATTTCATGAACAGGCTTGTACCGTATTCATTTCTTTGTAAAATAACCAGACTTGGCAAGCGAAACAAGGAATTATTATTAAAATGTAAGGAAGCATCCTCGGAACCAGCAGCGTAATTGCGTATCTCTAACAACGGACGTCCATGCGTTTCAGCTGCCATTTTGCAAATATACATTTAAATAACTTTGTCAAAAAAGTAATTTTTGGTATAAACTTTTATTGCCGACTGCACTGTTCTGTATACCGTCATCAACTACTCGCTAAGAATGATTCTAACGGACCCAAACTTAACGGGGTTACGTCGGTTAAGTACTCAATTCCCACGGCCGCCTTCTGTCTCCATCATCAAATCAGCTCGATGATGGAACCATAATACTGACTTGTCATCCAAACTATACCTTTACCCAAAATTTCAGCTCGATCGGTTTCCGGGAAGTGTGTTAAATTTAACTTGCAAGATTTGTCTCTCACTAACAGACAAACGAACAGGTCAAGGTAAATAAAAGGTTGTAAAAAAATGAATTTACAAGATATCAAATTCACTGCCAAGAATCGCTACGCACTACTCTCATAGCTGATCCCGTGGTTTTCCTCGTTTGTAGCGGAAAGTGACTGCGGCGTGGGCGCCGTCCATATTATCGTCCGATTCTCATATATTTTAGTTTTAACTTGAACGCATGCTACGACTTAGTTCGTAGCAGCTAAGTAAATAGCAGCAGCAATAATAGCAGGTTTGCGAGGCTGTAGACCTAAAAATATGGTTGGTCTAAAAACCTACTTTATTTTATTTAATAATACAACTAGGTTTTCATCGATTTTTGACAAGTTTTAAATCGTATCTCCTACTTTTGCACTACAGATAAAATTATAAATTAAACGGTTATCGGTTGTTCAATCTTTTATCTCCATTTAATGTATACCTCATTTTGTATGATTTTTAAAGAAACACTTATTTCGTATCTCTATTGACGTGAAAGATCTAACATATACGAAATCTACATATTTGGGTTTGTCTGTGACGTCTCTAAAAACTGGCTTAAAGCCGTTGTTGTTAATATATTAAGCTACAAAAAACATTAGAAAACTAAGGAATTCAGATCGAAGGTCATTGACGTATGGGAGCCCCTTAGTATCCCGTGTGGTAGAAGCGGGCTGAAAAACAGCGCTGTACAGCCGACAGGCTAGCAGCAAACGCTGAGCCTCGAGCCTATTGTCGCACCTTATCTACCTTACCTACATTTATTTTATTTTCTGTTGGATTTTGTGTTTTTTTGCGACAATAAATCTTATATTTTCATTTTTTATTCCATCCGAGACCAAGCACCGCTACGCTACGCCATAGCGCGTAACAGCACTGTTACGCTTTGTAGCGAATTGCTCGTAGAGACATGACTATATGTGAGTCACTGATGATACGACATCGTGAAATAAATAGAACAAATAATAACATAAAAATGTTTTGTAATATGTTATCAAAAAAAAAAATATGGATAGTTCACGCCTACGCATGTGTATCGTGATTGGCGCTGAACATGAACATGTTCACATTTTGTATGGCACTTATACACTTCCCTGAACACAACGGTATCTAGAACAGTTGAACTCTCATCCTGTAAACACGTAGGTACCTATACAGGATGAGACTACTTATTATCTTCATAATGGAGATACTGGTCACCCTGTATATATACCAGTCTTATAGACTCTTTTTGTTTGATTAATCTTACTGACGGAAAACTTCGCAAGAAACCGATATACGATACAATAGAGTGAGTAATGCAGCATGTGTTGTAAATTAATGATTGATGGCGGGAGTTATGAGTTTGTACTCTTATGGATTGGTATTGAATGATGGCTATGCCGTTGCAATAAAAACAAAGACATTCCTTGTACTTTTACCGGTATACAGAAAAACCTCATTAATAAACCTTTGTGTACTCTCACTGATACAAAAGTGATAGATAATATAGAAGATAGATGAGGGGATGATGGAGGGTAGATGTTCTATTCTCTTGTTGCGTCGCGGCGTCAGTTGTGCTAACTAGCCCACAGAGGCCTACTTAGCCGCCATCACAGAATAAGTAATAGTACTGCTTGCAGAAGGTTCTCTGTAAACATATCCCCTGTTAAGGTATGCCGAACGAGCCTAAACGTGGCCATCCCTTTCTATAGCATGCAACACGCTGCGAAAGAACGCGTGCGTGCCGCCTTAGCAGCGCTAACATACCAGCCGGGGCCGGTAGGCCAGCATGTACAAAATCAAGAAGAAAACCACCCCTGCCGCCACGCACATAAAAATACCCTTGCCCACGCAGAATCACTCTTAGATCGCAGATTTTATTTCATATAGTACGAGTTATATCCAAGTTAAAAATACCAAGTTAATACGGAAGGATGAGCTTCCGCCTGGCTGCGTCCCGACCCTGCCCTGAATTGAAGTTACTTTGTAAAATGACATACAAAATCAATTTCAGATATGGAAACGTAAAGTACCTACCATATATTCCAGTATAGGTAATAAACTTTAGATTGAAAGGCCCTCCTGTATGAAGCAGTAAAGTTTTCGAATTTATATTCTATTTTTGATATTTTGCGAAGTTGACTAATATGAATATGTATAACCAATAGCCACTACGTACAATGTTTGTTTTTCATAAAGTCCTTAGTAACTACAAGGAACTAAGTTAACATGTGTGCTTCTCCGTTCCACTTTTTTTTGCATTCGCCGGAAGTAACGAGGTGCTGTGTCAAGTTGGATTCGGTGCGTTCAGTTTGAGATCTTTGAGTTTTCCGCATGAGAGCGCAAATGGTAGTCGCCATGCAGGTATTTGTAGGCAGGGGGGTAATCATAATCACGTAACGTTCCGAATGCGCGTTAGGACAATTTAACTGTAATTTTTCCATATAAAAAGTGACATTTAGATCTACCTGACGCGCTTACAATGCGCTACGTGATCGACCTGCAGAAATACATAAACCTAGCATTTCTCCGCTTAACGAAACATTATTTTATTAAATATTTTTTGTTTCGTGTCAATTTTACGTGGAAGTTACCACGATCAAATTTTAAACGACATGAACAAATTTAATGGTAAAATAAATTAAACTCAGGTAGTAGGGGAAATGTATAAAAAATGTTAAGTAGGTACATCCGCAATGCATACTAGAAAGGTCCTTTTGCGTAATATATTCCTCACACAAACTGAATAAAACAAAGTCGTTTATTTCATTGTCACGCATGGGAGGAGTTTCATTAGGGCACATCACAACCCGTGGCCGAAACAATCCTTTTGTGTCGACGTCCCAGCGAGCCCGCGCGGCCAGCGATGCGTTCAAATACTTATCTACTAGCCAAGAACTATAAGTATGCCAAAAATTACCATTATTTTCCATGTTTTGTTTGAGCGATGCGTATTGTTTGTTGGGTATATTATAGATGGCGCGACCTTAGTGAGATCGCTGCGCCTTCATTACCTATGGTACTTAGACCTCTGCCTAAGTCACAAGTCCCATTTATAAACTCAATAACAAGATGACTCGAGCAAGTTAAGCAGAGGCCTTAGTGCCACACGAAATTAATGACGCACGTAACGCAGCTTCGTATAGGTACGCTTCCACGGTCCTCTTGTGTACTCGGTCCATGCCTACGGATAATAAACAAAAAATATGTTTCCCGTATGTATGGAGAGGGCCATGTTGGGAGTTCCGCTGCGTGATCGCATCAGAAATGAGGCTATCCGCAGCAGAACCAAGGTAACCAATCAAGCCCTTCGAATCGCTAAACTTCAGTGGCAGTGGGCAGGGCACATAGCACGTAGAACCGATGGCCGTTGGGGCGGAAAGGTTCTCAAGTGGCGACCACGTACCGGAAAGCGCGGTGTGGGTACGCCCCCCACAAGGCGGACTGATGACCTGGTAAAGGTTGCGGGAGTCCGCTGGATGCGGGTGGCGTGGGACCGGTCACTTTGGCACTCTTTGGGGGAGGCCTATGTCCAGCAGTGGACGTCTTTTGGCTGATATGATGATGATAATGATGATGTTTCCCGTACACGGCGGACACGGGAGTGCCCAGAAAATGTGCGTCTTTTGTAATTTATTTCATTAATTTGTAAGTGTGATGAGAGTGAGATGGACGGATAGATCGACATAACGAAACTATGAGAAATCCTTGTTTGCCCTAAAAAAACAGTCCATTATAATCCTACAAGTTTAGCTAAACGGCCTACTAAAAAACGGACTTGATGAAGACGTTTGTTTATCGATTGTTGATTAATATAGTTATTTTTAAAGCCCATTTATTCCTTTCCCAAAGTAATAAAACAGTATAAATATAAAAATTAAAATAATCTAGTTCATCATCATTCTCCTAGCGTTGCCCCTAAAGGAGCTCGGAGTCCGCTTTGACACCTAATCCCAAGATAAAAAAAAAGATAAAAATAATCTAGTTCACAAAGTTAAAATTTCTTCTGTGTATTTTTATCTTAATTATGTAACATAATTTGGTTAGGACCCCTCTCTGGGTAGAGGCCTCCTCCAGCTCTTGCCATCTTGTTCTGTTTTGTGCTGTATTTGGCCATACGGTTGCTACTTTACGGAGATCGTCGGACCACATTGCGTTGGGTCTACCCAATCTTCTTTTTCCTCCTGCCCCCGCCAACTATAGTTATTTTTTAAAGCCCATTTATTCCTTTCCCAAAGTAATAAAACAGTATAAATATAAAAATAAAAATAATCTAGTTCATCATCATTCTCCTAGCGTTGTTCCCGGTTATGCCCCTAAAGGAGCTCGGAGTCCGCTTTGACACCTAATCCCAAGATAAAAAAAAAAGATTAAAATAATCTAGTTCACAAAGTTAAAATTTCTTCTGTGTATTTTTATCTTAATTATGTAACATAATTTGGTTAGGACCCCTCTCTGGGTAGAGGCCTCCTCCAGCTCTTGCCATCTTGTTCTGTTTTGTGCTGTATTTGGCCATACGGTTGCTACTTTACGGAGATCGTCGGACCACATTGCGTTGGGTCTACCCAATCTTCTTTTCCTCCTGCCCCCGCCAACTATAGTTATTTTTTAAAGCCCATTTATTCCTTTCCCAAAGTAATAAAACAGTATAAATATAAAAATAAAAATAATCTAGTTCATCATCATTCTCCTAGCGTTGTTCCCGGTCATGCCCCTAAAGGAGCTCGGGGTCCGCTTTGACACCTAATCCCAAGATAAAAATAATCTAGTTCACAAAGTTAAAATTTCTTCTGTGTATTTTTATCTTAATTATGTAACATAATTTGGTTAGGACCCCTCTCTGGGTAGAGGCCTCCTCCAGCTCTTGCCATCTTGTTCTGTTTTGTGCTGTATTTGGCCATACGGTTGCTACTTTACGGAGATCGTCGAACCACATTGCGTTGGGTCTACCCAATCTTCTTTTTCCTCCTGCCCCCGCCAACAGAGTAGCTTTCTTCGTCCATCTTTCTTCATGCATTCGGGCTACATGTCCATCCCATTTCCATTTAGATTTTAGGCTACATTCCAGCGAATCTATTACTTTAGTTTTAATCTGATGTCGCTGTATCTTATACCTTTTCTTTGAGTTTTATTTTCATAATATTGCCTTATGGTAGATAGTCGGTGAAAGCAAGGTAAAGCGGTCTTCTAAATTCAGTTTTTTTTTTCTATCAGTTGCTCTATTACTTGCAGGGTCGATATTACTGAAACATTTTATAAGGCCAGCTTGTTCTACTCCAAGAATAATCTCTACTTGTGGTGTTATTCTTGACTGTAGAACTGCTGAAAATAATTTATACAGGCTGGACATTAAACTGATTGGGCGGTAATTTGAAAAGTCAGCCGGGTCTCTTTTATAGACATTATTGTTATATTATTATCAACAGTTTCAATCAATAAACGTCTGCTTCTCTGTCGATAACTTTTATTCGCAATCCGTCCGACACAAAGTTAATAAACGGCCCATAATAAATAAAGTGCCACTTTCCCTGCTTATAGAGTTCCGTGCCGAACTGATAATTTTAAAAACCTTTACAGCGTCCAAGATATCTATGAATGTAGTTTTTCTTACGTTCTAATAAACCGACCTCTTCGTTGATTTTAACCAATCAACTCACCCTTCATTTTCAGTCTTCTCTTTCAGCTCATTTAGATTGCTTGTCAACTAAAATGTGTTATAATTCCGTGATTTTCTTGCGGTTCAGTCCCTTGGTTACATTAGTATTAAAGTTTCTGCAGATTTTAATTTCCTTTTTCGTTATATTAAACATAAATACATAAATAATAATAATAACATTGTAACCTGAGACTACTAAATAACAGAAAATGCCTTCCAAGTCTACGAGAGCTTTGACAATGGTGCGGGTAGGGAACTGACAGCTGCTGTTCACCTAATTAAATTATTTCCTTTTCCCATCGTGTAGTAGTTTTCTTTCTGTCTTGTCCCTCTCTCTTCCTATATTTATACCAGTGGAGTAAGGCTGAGAATCTTGAGAGAGAACTCTCACCCGTCCATCAGGATCGGGCTTGGCGACCTTCATTTGGTTGGGTTGCGCACAAATCTATTTTGCGTCTTTTATTGAATCAACGGCCGTAGCAAATTACAGGGCGCGTCGCTTGATTGTGTTTGAAGTGAAAACCGCATTTCCATCGCCAACTTTAACAACCTCGGATTGCGTGTAATAATGCAATAGCAGGCGCAATCTTCTGCGCTTTGGAATGAAGATCATATTTCAATAGTTTCTAAAAGTGAAGTGTGAGATCGCGAAGCGTGACACGTTTCTCGCTGTCGCCTTGATGAATTCGTGGCATAGCGCCGCTGCAGCAGATCCTGTTAACGATGCGTCAATTACTCAGGTACTTAGAATTTAATCTAAATTGTTTTATGTAGTTGTTAAGATATTTGATTGGATCGGCCACTCAAATTTTGATTAATGATCTTAAGATCTAGATAATATTGTATGCTAAATATCAGGTTAACGCCTAATGCCCGTCTCAAACAGAATTGAAAGGAGGTATGTGTGAAGAAGCTTTATTAATATCTGGATAGCTAATAATAATAAATCCACTATAGGGGTAATGCTGCCCGACGTCCGTATCAATATTAAATACATGCCCATCCGTTAAGATCAGTAAAAGTTTACAGCTTTGCTATACAAATGACACTATTTACCTACCTTCAAGTTCGCATGCCTTGTCGAGATAGATACCCACTCAAGACGGGTATGCATTAAGGTCAACGAGACCATCAGGGACGACAAGACAAAACCTACGATATTTTGTATCAAGTTTTATAGCCAAATGCTTAATCTTATCGTATGGCATGCAATAAACACGACCCTCACAGATATGAACAACTGAGTATCGTCATTATTGAAAAAAAAATGCGTAATGCCTGATACCAGTCCTGCCTACATTGCCTTTTATGATAATTATGTAGTTTGCCAAATTATAGACTTCTTTGTGTGAGTATAACTACACGCAACATAAAATAATACATACTCGTAAACATTAAGATACCATTCGTTCGTATGATTCGTGATACAGCTGCTGTCTTAATTACTTACTAAAGCAATTAACAAGAAACAATCATCTTTAATTAAATCAAACAACAATTCACAACCTTGCTGTTTTTAATTGTAATTTTTATTTGTTGCTTTATCTGTTTTTAATTTATAATTTAAATGGTACGAGGAAACAATTTAAATTTATCAGAGGGGCTTTCTCGCGGGCGTTTTCAATTAGTCCTTCCGTTAGTTTAGCTCACCGGTACTAAAGCAACTCAGGAACTTTCTAGGCAGCTCGCAGTTAGAAGCTATTGATAGTACAGTAGAATTCAAAGACATGTAAATACTTTGCGCCTTATTATTACAATGGGTTAAGGTCCAAAAGTGTAAAAATATCTTTGGCGTCGACCGTACAAGAACGGGAACTTTGCAAATCGATACGACACTTCATAAAAAACACTATATATACAGTGCTTTGAAAACTGCTTGGGCACGGGGACACCTGCTGTTATTTAAGTTCCATCCCAATCAAATGTTAAACTTGAAACGTGAATTGGATAGGTCTTTATAGGCAAATTATCGGCGTATCATACGTTTAAAACTAGGATTTCCATCCAAATAACAATGCGAATTATTTAAAATAAAGATCTTTAACAGTAACGCAATTCCACTCAAAGCTCATTAAATGCGTAGCTATATTTTTCTTCTCCTTTATTACGAATTCCAAAGAAAGACCGTCATCTTTAACGTCAAACCTGGTTCCACCGCATTCAAAATTTCTCAAATAAATTAAAACTTTCAAATGTGAGAGATGCTGGTTAACCACTTTTTTAAGCCGAAAGAAAAACAAAGTGACGGTGTCAAGTTTCGTTGTTTCACCTTTCATTTTCCCGGAGGCAAGCGCGAGGTATCGAAAACATAGGCAATTATATTTTATCGGTAACTCTATTGACGCACCTGTCAAAGCAACACTGGGTTAACTTTTCCGCATAGCATAATTAATGTAAATATTGTTATTCTAAGCACAATCTGCTTCGGCAACGGTTGTTTTCTGATATCGAGGGCAGACACGACTGACACGTGTATGAGACAAAGTGCGGTTGGAATTCAAATAAGTAACGCGAAATTCGACGTCTGGGTGTTTTGCGTATCGGATCTGTCAAGGACGCTTCCGAAGACGGGGTGGCTTAAACCGCTTACGACGCCTAATGCGGTTCGATTTTCCTTATATATTTAGGTAGGTCGATAATGCCGAGATATTATCCCTGATTGTGATTACCGTATTGTGTAACTAAATTTACGTATGGTTTTGTATTGCACTCAGTGAGCGTTTCACTAACAATGCCCTGGGAATCAGGTTATAAATGTATTATAGTTAACCTAATTATAAATACGGCACCGTTACTCGACGGTGACTCGTTGCGGGTGTCCGTCGCTCTCCGCTTGGGCTGCGATGTATGTCAACCACACTATGCATCTGCGGTTCCACGGTGGGAGCTGTCCGCGTCACCATGCGTCCAGAGGGCGCTCAGGTCAGCGGGAGTTCCGTCCGTACTTGAGACTCCGGGTCTTAGTCGCACGGACGGCAAGCGGCCTGATGGCCTAACGTCAATGCCGTGGGAGAGAGGGCAGTGCTCGGTCTGGGACGCTACGTGCGTCAGCACCTTCGCCGCCTCTCATATCAGTCGCACAGTACGCGCGGGCGGAGCGGCGGCCGAGTCTCAGGCGGCGGTGAAGCGCCAAAAGTATGCTCCTTTGGGCTCGGGGTATATTTTCATTCCTTTTGCGGTGGAAACGGTGGGCCGCTGATGGGGTGCTGGCGCTAAACAATTTGTGCGTGTTATAGGCCGTCGACTTAGGCAAAAGGGAGAGGACCCCGCTCATCGCCCATCCAGCGTGGTAATGCCGCAAGCGGCGTTATGGGCACCTTTGCACCGGGAGCGATAACGAACGGGTTTGACCAGACCGACTGGCTTGTAGTAGTCTTGTAATAGTTGTAAATATTAATGAATGGACTTAATTATGTTTGTATACTGCATTTATATTATTGAATAAATATTATTTTTTATATCGGAACAAAAATTATATATATATATACATCCATTCTCCATACTAATATTATAAATGCGAAAGTGGGTCTGTCTGTCTGTTACCTCTTCACGCTTAAACCGCTAAACCGATTTGGATGAAATTTGGTATAGAGATAGTTTGAGTCCTGGGGAAGGACATAGGATAGTTTTTATCCCGGAAATCATCCTTCAAGGGGATGAAGTGGGGGGTGAAAGTTTGTATGGAGCTATACGATATAAACGAGTTCCACGCGGACGGAGTCGCGGGCAGAAGCTAGTATATATATATATAGTAGGATATAGTAGGATGATGTCTTCCCAGACGTATCCTTCGCGGGAGTTCGGATGTTTAGACGTTTGGATGTTTGTTACTCAATCACGCCTAAACGGCTCAACCGATTTGGATGAAATTTATCACGAAGATAGTTTATAGCCTGCATTAAAATAAAGGATAGTTTTTATCCACGAGTCCACGCCGACTAAGTGGCGGGCGGAAGCTAGTCATCATCATACCTCGAACAATTCATGCGGATGACGTCAAACCAGTCATAGGATGATTTCAAATAGTATTTTCATAAACAATGACCACTTGTCATTTATCAACCTCTTTAATTAAAAACGATATCGTCACTTAAAATCAGCCAAGTACATGAATAACTTAAATAATAACATAAAATTGTCTTTTTCGATTGTTTTACAATATATTTACTTTTATTATATATAATTGTACTAACAATAGCAAATTTCGTAACATTTATTTTATTCACGACATCATCTCGTCATCTTGTAAAAAATCCATGGATTTACTCACAATTATTTTGTGTGCAAATTTAATTCATTCATTCATTTTTGCGTCATCCGCATGAATTGTTCGAGCCCAGGCCCCGTAGCATGGATGGCGTTATCACGCGATAAGTGACAGGATAGGCGCGTCGTCTCGTTCTATCGAACGGTGTCAGCCAGGGACGGAAGCTCTATCCTGTCACTTATCGCGTGATAACGCCATCCATGCTACGGGGCCAGAGGGGTAATTACGTAACGTTTTGAACACGCGTTAGGTAGATCCAACTGTCATTTATCCATGTAAAAATTGACATTTAGATCACGTAACGCATTGTACGCACGTTAGGTAGATCTCTAAGTGTTATTAGGTATTTGTATGTAAGGTGCTCTAGAGGTCGATCACGTAACGCACTGTACGCACGTTAGGTAGATTAAGTGTTATTATTTGTATGTAAGGTGCTCTAGAGGTCGGTCACGTAACGCATTGTACGCACGTTAGGTAGATCTAAGTGTTATTATTTGTATGTAAGGTGCTCTGGAGGTCGATCACTTAACGCATTGTACGCACGTTAGGTAGATCTAAGTGTTATTATATGTATGCAATGTGATCTAGAGGTCGATCACGTAACGCATTGTACGCACGTTAGGTAGATCTAAACGTTTTGTCTTGTCCCAACGCGCGTTCGAAACGTTACGTGATTACCCCTCTAATATACACGCCACTCATCAACAAATCGCTTCCGGCGAACCAATGATCACCGTGGTTGTAATACTTAACACATTTCGTGTAGGCCTTTTTATTTATGCTTAAGACGCTGTGAACACCAAAATGCCCTTGAGGATTTGGGATAGCGCGCACACTGTCTATTTGTATCGGAGTAAACGAAAGCGAGTGTCACTGGGCGGCCCGGTTTTTGAAGATAAAATAAAAAAAAGTGTGGATTATTTGTGAAATGTGACTCGTTAGCGGTTTAGGTATGAATATGTTGACTTCATGATTTTAATTGCAGACCCATACGTCAAAACAATATAGACATTTAAGTTAACCGTTTAAGATGATTTTAAGACCAATCTCTGCAATTATTTTCTATCGAGCCGACTTCGTCCAATTATGTATCGAGCCCGTCTACGTCTATGTATCGTGCTAGAACAAATAGTTTTTCCTAAAAAACTGCTTAAATAACATTAATTTCACCAAATTAGGTCTTGTCAGCCTCTTAATTGACATATTTACCTAACGTGATGGGACTAGAGGTGACTGGTAAGGTGACTCGAGACACGTGAAACGCACCACCAAGTAATCCAAACCACTAAGCTCCAATATATCTTGACCCCTACATTTGTAGCAAGTACGCGTAATCAGAGTTCAGACACACACTGGTTCATCCTTGGTTCGTCTGAGTCGCTGGTAGGCACTGTGAATACCAGGCTAGAAGTGGGCGTAATTTGAATCGCTGAATAGAAAAGTAACTTCCGACCCTACCCAAGCATTTGAAAGCAATTGAGAACACTCGAAAAGTATATCTTTATGCTGAATATAATATCAGGATTGCTACAGCAATTTATCTTAACCGAAGCATAATTTATTTCGATATAAGGACATTTTCAATAATTCGTGCACCCAATTACCGTGAACTGTTAAATAAAAATAAACTCGGTGTCAGTTTTGTACCGGCAATTAAGCACTCAGTTTGTATAAAAACTAAGTTTTTCTCTTTAATTTACGAACGATATACCTATACACGTTAATTAAATGTGAAAAAAGTTCAATTTCACATGATTTGTATCCTTAATTTTCGTTACAAAACTGACACCGAGTTAATTTTTGTTTAACAACTCACGCTAATTGCGTGCACGAATTATTGAAAATGCTCAACTCCCTGAATATTAAAGCACAAAATTAGGTTCCCGGTACAAATAATCTATTTATTCGCTCCCAAGGCTTTCATCTTTCATTATGATACGACGACATCAACGACACGGAATACACAGAGAATAAATGTGTTGAGGGAACGGCGTCATGAATTAATTCGTCATCTGGCTGCGGTTAACACCACGCTGTAATTTTTCACTGGGTACGTGTCTACATAATAACTACAATATTGGAAAAAAAATCTGTCTGTAAGCTGTTTTTTTTACTTGGTAATTAAAACGTACTTAAGGCGGTGCATTGGAAATGATCGCGTGCTTTGAAACGCCGTTCTGACTAGATTAAGAAACAATAAGGTCTGATTTTCAGATATATGATTCTTGACTGTATGATTCTTTATCTGATTTAATCGATACAAGATTGCCTAAAATTTCCTCAAAAAAAAAATTGCCAAGTTGGGTCTTTATTTTCCTTTTTTTACTCAACCTACTCAAACAATACATTAATTTACAACACAATCAAGTTAATGCTATAGTATTTTATCTCATCTAAAACGTCACTTAATGAAATATAAATAAAACTTTACTAAGTTAGGTATGTATCGAAATTTGTCCAAAAAAGCCATTCCCGAAGAGTGTTGCATCTCTTTTTCTCGTACGCGGAAGACATAAGCGCGTGTCTCTGTCTAGTGGGCGTGGTCGACTCAAATCAAGGCATCCCCTTAAGAGGGAAGTATACATTTGGAATACTACGTACCCGTCCATACAAAAAGAGAAAATGTTTTTACACTTCTAAATATTTTCCAATCACAATGATTTTTTAGTAGGTAAGTTATATTGACACAATGGTTTATACGTTTTCGTTTTTTCAAAATTAAAATTTATAGGCACTTTAAATATATATATATATATATATATATATATATATATATATACAACGTGTTAATAAAATAACGCAAAACCTGAAAACCGTTTGTTTAGAATCGAGCATACGAGTAGAATGCGAAAAAAATAAAAAATAAATTTTTTGACGAGATTTATTTTTTACATTTGTATGGAGTGTTGGCCGACTGGGGCGACCTGCTCCATACAAATGTAAAAAATAAATCGCGTCAAAAAATTTATTTTTTTATTTTTTTCGCATTCTACTCTCGATTCTGAACAAACGGTTTTCAGGTTTTGCGTTATTCTATTAACACGTTGTATATTTTAAAAGCTAAACCTATAATACACCTAGATATTATTATGCTGAAGCGATGAACATAAAAATCAAAGTGATTTGTTAAAATTTAATTAGTGGAAAACGTTTTCTCCCGAAATTGCTTGACCACTTGCGCAACTCGAAGCAACTTTGTCTAAGAAGATCAATTAACTCGGCTCTTTGCTTCCGAGCAGAGTCGAGGTCGGAGGCTTCCCGTCACTATGTCATCAACGAAAATTTGATTCAACAAAATTTGACTTGTCACATATGCGACCGGCTTAAGACGAAAACGTAGGACTACGTCTACTATGTTACGCTGAAGTTTAGGACCCGCGTGCAATACATTGTTTAAAGATATGCCCGTGGATGAAGGCATAGAAGCGTCGGAAACCACTCTTAATTTATTGGTAGAAGAATCTTCCTTCGTCACGAAATGAATTTCCAATCGCAATGACTTTTTATTAGTACGTTATATTGACACAATGGTTTATAGGTTTTCCTTTTTACAAAATTAAAATTTATAGGCATCATAGATATTTTTTTTTTATTTTTTTATTATTTATTTAATAAGAAAGAAACAATAATACAACATAAACAAGTACAGGGTCCCGCAAAACCGTTTGCACAGTTTGACTGTGGGATCGAGCAGTCTCTCTCTACTCTCTTCTATTTATAATATTTATCTATAAGAACTATTTATCTACTATAGGTACAATAATTATTTTATTTTATACATTTGACAAGTTTTATACAAGACAGTTTTATATATATATACAGCCTGGAAATCTAATACGAGCAAAGAATTAAACCAGACATAGGGTTTAATACCGTTATCATTAATTACTGGGACTTTTTAAGATACACTTAATAGAAAGCCTGTAATTAATTTTTCAAAAATTACCGAGCAGCTATGTAACGCAAACGTAGCTGTCCAAATACTTGACAAGTAACTGTCAACGAGCCTTAACTTGAATATTTTGCGTTACATTGCGGGCTGAATTATTTTGTATGGTTAATTTTTTCGTTGTAATTTTAGACAAAAGGTATCTAAATAAACTTCTTACGTCCTGCACTAACCACCATTTAAAGATTTGCTCGTATTAGATTTCCACGCTGTATATGACCTGGTAAAGGTTGCTGGAGTCCGCTAGATGCGGGTGGCGCAGGACCGGTCACTTTGGCACTCTTTGGGGGAGGCCTATGTCCAGCAGTGGACGTCTTTCGGCTGATATGATGATGATGATATATATTTTAAAAGCATAACCTTTAATAAACCTAGATACTATTATGCAGACGCGATGGACATCAAAATCAAAGTGATTTGTTAAAATTTAGTTAGTGGAAAACGTTTTCTCCCGAAATGGAAATTTCATATAAAAAGTAGCTATTGTCGGTCGCGAGCTGCTAATACTAACCTCTTAAAGAGTGTATGTTTTCTATTTTGTATTGACATAAAGGTGGTTCTAATGTGGGTACCTCTACTTCTTAATCTATGTTTATATTAATAGGTAAGCAGAAGTAATAACTATTAAGATTATTTTGATACCTGAAGAAGAAATCAATTTTCAAATCAGTCAGGTGTAAAGTTTAAAGTACTTGCGTGTGCCACGTTGGCGGCCCGCCGGCGCCGCTTTCTTGATGGTAAATAAACACCCTTCTTGTTTGTCTTGTCACACTACGTAATGTTGAGTGCTAGAATTGAGAATGCTGAAGGCAGACGGGATCCACTGACTCTAATTGGAAGGTTTATTAAGGTTTTTGTAGACGCGTGAGAGCGTCACCTCAGTCATTTTTTTACGTGAGGAGAGTGAATGGGAAGTCGAAAGTGACCGAATGTAATTGTTGATTAAGGATATGGAAATGAACCAAAAAGGAAGGGTTGTTCCTTAATGTTGCTAGATTACAATAATGTAAATTCTTAACATTAATTTACATAATTAACAGTAAATAATATATGGCATGAAAAGAGGCGACCGCAGCGGAGGAGAAACCTATCGACCAACCAGTAAGATCTCACTAAGTACTTAAGGATCAGCAACTGTAACCCAATCTGAAAACACATTTTTGGAGCATGCCTAATGATAGTTATGACACTAGATAGGTTATTATAGGTCTACGATTAACCGGATGACGCTTTTAAAAAAATGCGATAAGACGTAGATTACCTGTACGTCTAGCACAACTTGCTGACAAGGCGCTTCTCGCGCGACTGAGCGTCCCCTGTCTCATTCGCACCCTGCAAATTCGAAAGAGGAGGGTAGATCTTTCTCGACTCGCGTCGCGGCGCGGCGTCAGTTGTACTAGCCCCTCTGGTGTCATAACCCTGCACGCACCTTTTGTTTCTGACGCTAAGGTGTTGACGCGAAGGCCATGCCGCTTGGGAACAGCGAAGATTGATTGCTTGACGTTGGTTCTACGTTAAATAAAGTAAACGAAATATATTTGAAGTGCTCGAAAGGAATTTGAGAGAATAATATTTTTAGAGCTAAAATTAAATCAGCTGGGCGATTGCATAACGTTTTGTAAGTAGGTACGTTAGGTAGAATTAAATGTTATTTGTATGAAACAAAAGCAGTTGAGGTACCCTAAAGCTCGTTTGAAAAGTTACGCAATTATCCCTCTGGATTATATTGCTGTGCACCAAGCATTATAATCCAGAGCAATAAGGTAAACGTCCGAGTGCTCGACGCAGTAGGTACTACAGTATATGGCATGGGCATTGGGCACTCTACCGGGCGTCCCACGGCGATGCCACATGGAGGGAAAGTACCTTAAATATCACAGATAGCATATTTTGCTGAAAGAAGACTTCATTTTATTTTTAAAACTTAGTAAAGTTGCATTCATACTTTTTTAATTTTTTTAGAAAAAAAATGTATGGAAAAAAAAATCGCGTCATTGGAGGAAAAGTACCTTAATTATTGTAAATGAACATCTTACTGAAGGCATTATTTCGATTTAAAAAAACAAGTTGAATAAATAATTCTCACATTGAAGTCTTTCGATCGATATGACAAAGCTACAGGGTATTTTTTTTCTCATGTAGCGGGTTCGATTCCCGGTTTAACCATGAAATTATTTAAAATGCAATTAACTTGTTTTTTTAAATCGAAATAATGCCTTCTTTCAGTAAGATGTTCATTTACAATAATTAAGGTACTTTTCGTCCAATGACGCAAAAAAAAAATTCCATACATTTTTTTTCTAAAAAAATTAAAAAAGTATGAATGCAACTTTACTAAGTTTTAAAAATAAAATGAAGTCTTCTTTCAGCAAAATATGCTATCTGTGATATTTAAGGTACTTTCCCTCCATGTGGCATCGCCGTGGGACGCCCTGTATATCAAAGCAAAAATTAAATAAATAAAAAAAAAATTTAAATTAAATTCGAACTAAGAGGATTTTTCTTCATTCGAATTTAAGCTCTTTGACATAGAGTGCCCATGCCATATACTAGTACAGCGTCGAGCACTCGGACGTTTACTTTATATAATTTAGGTACGTATAAATCACGTATAAACCGACATATTATGCAGATAACGTACGATTACGATACACGATTAGGACACTTAGTAAAGCTAGTTAAGGGAATTGAACGTAACGCGGTCAAAGAAATTTAACCCTTTTCAAGGAAGAGAAACTCGCACCAGTACGTTTAAAGCGTTTGTAAGGTATTTGGGTATAGGTATAGTGGAAAAAACCTTTTCCATAGGCCAGCTGAAAAATGGTATATCAATGTCATAGAGATAGACAGGGATAAAACTTTTCTCACTTTATCTATACGTGAGCATTTACAAAAATGGGTGTAAGTACCTACCCAACACCGTAAGTATAAAAAAAGCCATGTGCGTGTCGGGCCACGCGTAGTGTAGTATCGACACGCGCGCGCCAACTAAATGGTTGCGTCGGCCGAATTTGTACGAAAGTTGGCCTCTCTAAGTTCATTTTAAGTTGGTCGACTATTACTCGGTAACTATTTATGCCTACTTAGCCGTGATAGTTTTCCTTTTAAATTCATTGTATGTACTACTGCCACGATTTTTTTCACATTCCCAGTAGCACCCATTTAACCGGCAGGGGGAATTTTTGTTCGAGTCATGTGTCCCCCACATGACTCGAACAAAAATTTGAGCTTTAAAGTCCATTATCTCGCAAACGAATCACCAATTTGAAAAATCCTTTAGGAAATCCATATTTTTTTTTAACAAGCTATCCAATGATACCCCACACTATGGGTTTAATGAGAAAAAAAAATTACATCCCCACTTTAGGTGTAGGGGAGGTACCCCAAAAAAAATTTTTTTACAAGATTTTTATTCTTATGTTTTGTCGGCGTGATTGATTATACCCATGCTGAATTACAGTTTTCTAGTAGTAATGGTTACTGAGCTAAGCCGAAGACGTACGGACAGACGGACATGGCGAAACTATAAGGGTTCCTTGTTGACTACAGAACCCTAAAAAACACTCAGTATCAGTCAAGTAAGTATTCAGTATGTATGAAAATTTTCTTTTTCCAATCAATTTATAGATGAATACATTCTACTTAAATGTGAAACAATAAGTTACTTTTCACATAATTTGTATGCTTATTGTCGTCACAAAACTGACACGAATTATTTTTTTTAATACTCGCGGTAATTGGGTACACTCATTTTTGTAAATGGACGCGCGTTTTAATTTAGTACTCACTCAAGGTCTTCTACTTATGTAATTACTTTCATGTTTCCTCACTCAGAGATTTTTTTTAACATACATTTGATTAATTTGCTTAATTAACTGGCACGGAAAAGCCAAGGTATAAACAAATTAAATAAATCTACATTGAAGAAAGTGGACTTTTGAGTATTTAGGTAATAAACCTTCTTTATTGATTCAATTTATAAAATCGAATGTACGGGGTGTCGATGTGTGATAAAACTTTCACATTGTAATTTGATATCAATATTTTTTTCTCGCTCGTTAATGATAAATTTATTAGTACTAAATATGGTAACAGTGGATCTTCACAAGCACTATTGCGTTTCTGATAAGTGGTCTAGTTGGGCACGCGTACGAGGGCTGCCTTTTAAGTTGTGTCGTTTGGAAAAACTAAAGACAATTTAAGTGTTAAATGGTATTTATTGTTTTTCAAAGTAATCACCGTGATATGTAATACACTTTTTCATTCGATCGAACCAGTTTTCGAAACACTTATTCCAGTCCCAAGTCGGGGTCTCCAAAATGGCCGTTTTGTATGCCTCAACCGCTTCTTCAGGCGTCTGGTACTGTTGACCACGAAGTCGTTGCTTGGTTTTTGGAAAAGTAAAAAAATCGTTAGGGCTTAAGTCTGGACTGTACGGCGGGTGTTCCAGAATTTCGACGTTTTGCTCTTTTAAAAACGCAATAGTTTGCCGGGCGGTGTGCGAGCTCGCATTATCGTGGTGCAGTCTTATACGACGTCTTGGGTTATTTTTTCGAAACTCGCCGATGACTTCTGGTAAACAGACAGTGGTATACCAGTCAGCATTAACCGTTTTACGATCCTCGAGCACGATGGTGGCAACGTGGCCACTTTTCGCCACAAACGTGGCGACCATTTTTTTCGAAGTGCTCCGTGAGCGTATTACTTTGGTCGGTTTTGGCTCATCTTGGAACACCCAAACAGTCGACTGCTGTTTAGAATCGGGATCGTAGGCATATATCCAAGATAAGTCACCACTGATAATGTCGTAAACATGTTTCGAGTTTCCTCGGTTGAATTGCCGCAGAGTTTTGCGACACCATCGAACGCGAGCCGTTTTTTGGTCTTCACTGAGTAAATGTGGTATCCAGCGTGAGATCAATTTTTTTACGCCTAAGTGATCATGCAAAATACTGTGAACACTGGTCCCTGAAATACTTAAGGAAGCTTCTATCTCACGGTATGTCGCATGGCGATCTTCGATGATCAGTTGCCGTACAGCATCAATGTTCTCCTGGGTTACGGCTGTTTTTGGTCGACCTTCACGATGTCTATCACCAAGACTAGAGCAACCACGTTGAAATTCTAAATACCAGCGTTCCACAGTCCGAAGGCATGGTGCTTTATCATTGAAAACCGTAGTCAACTCTTCGAAGCACTGAAGTCGCGTTAAGCCCCTTTTGAAGTTGTAAAAAATTATCGCACGTAAATTTTCCTTCAAAATTTCCATTTTCACAACTGACTTGTCAACTTTGAACGAACGCTGTACTAAAACGGTTGGGCCGATTTCGAGTCATTCTTTTGTTTTCGAATTCTAAATTCAAATATTTTAACGTGACACTAGTTCTTTTTTATGCAATCACGGGAGGTTTGCAAACGACAGAACTTAAAAGGCAGCCCTCGTAACAAGCAAATATATTGATGTCAATTCAGTATGCGAAAGTTATGTTGCAGATTGAACCCCTGAAAGTGATTCTAGGTATAGCCTCAAGAGATCTAGGATTTAAAGCATTCGCATTCAAACCGTAGGTACTGCTGATTTATTTATTTTAGTAGGTATAATTATCGACGTTGTATATAATATCTTAATACTTTTAAGTTGGTAAATAGCTCTTAGGTACCTCACTACGAGTATTATAATAAACTAGCTTCTGCCCGCGACTCCGTCCGCGTGGAACTCGAAACCGTAGCTCAATATTTCACAAACTTAAGAAATGAGATATAAACTATCTTATGTCCTTCCCCGGGGCTCAAACTATCTCTATACCAAATTTCATCCAATTCAGTTCAGCAGTTTACGCGTGAAGAGGTTAGTATGGATATACTGAACTAAATTAACTAGGTTAATTCTTTATTTAAACTTTATTGCACAGAACGATTAGGAATTAGATGTGGACGAAATAATTTGCAGGATCTCCAGATGTGCCCGGCGTCGCCAAAAGCGATAGTAAGAGAAATACGGACCTTTAACCCTAATAAAGCTCCTGGCTTTGATCTGAAAGTTTTGAAGAAGCTACCGAAGAAGTGCATTACTTTTCTCACTTGCCCTTTCAATGCTATTTTTAGAACATCGCACATCCCTAAGTTTCGGAAAATATCCACAAAGCCAGGAAACCTATTCACGAAGCATCTTCTTACCGTCCAATCAGTCTTACTCTAGTTCTTTCTAAGTTATGGGAAAAAACTGTGGCACGAGTAAAAATTCACCTGGGCAATCATGACGTCATACCCAAGCACCAATTTTGATTTTGGAAATCGTACGCATCAATTAAGCAGATGCAATATATAAAGAAATCCGACGGTGCTTTGAAAGGAAACTGCAGTATTCAGCAGTTTTCCTGGATGTACAACAAGCTTTCGACAGAGTGTGGCATAAAGGCCAACTGTGTAATGTGAAACAACATCTACCACACTATATGTACGTGGTACCTGATCAAATCCTACAAATCTGACAGACTTTTCCATGAAAACATGGGAGTGCAAGGTCCAACCTACACATTATAGAAGCCGGGGTACCGCAGGGCTCTATTCTTGGCCACGTCCTATATAATACGAGTATTTTCACGTCGGACCTGCCTTCCACTGAAGATGTGACTGTCGCCACATACGCTGATGAAGTAGCATATCTGGCCAGTGATGAAATCCCTGAACAAGCCATATATTAAACTTCAAAATGTATTGGACAAGGACACCTGATTGGAAGAGTGGCCCCCTATAGGCGAGAAAAAGGATTGTCCACCCGTGAGACTCGACTCTACTATTTTTCCAGACACCAACTGTGTTAAATACCTCGGGTTCCAACTGCATCGAAGGCTTACTTGTAAACTACATATAAAAAAGAAAAGAGATGAGATAAACCTAAGTTCAGACACCTATATTGGCTTCTGGGAAGATATTAGGTTTTTCCACGTTGACAACAAAATGTCCGTTTTCAATTCTGCATTTGGACCTATGGTATCCCGCTTTGGGGCACACAAAATGGAACGCGTATACAAAAAGGTATTCTGCGCACTATAGCGAACGCTCCGTAGTTCTCCAGGAACGATGACAGACATAAAGACCTCGAACTGTCCAGGAAGAAATAGAAAGACATAATCCCCTGGCAACACAACTTCTACAGACTGTTCTTAAGAGAAAGAATATTTTGAGAAAGGACAGTAGAGGCGCTGGCCACTACGCCTATAAGTCACTAAATCACTTGTTGTCATTGTCAACAAATCAGCTTATAGTCTCACGACTGATCGCCGATTAAACAAGAAAAAAACCGGCCAAGTGCGTATCGGGCCACGCGTAGTGTAGGGTTCCGTAGTTGCCTGTCTGTCTTAGTTCTTTACATCGACGTGCGGTGCGTTTGCGTCGGCCGAATTTGTACGAAAATTGGCCTTTCCAAGTACACTAGACAGCAAAAGTCCATGGTCAATTCAGAAACAGTTTCGCTTGTCCGCCGAATCCTACGCCATCTATGAGCACAACGTGTAGTATTATTATAGATGTAAATGTAAGCCTCAAAAGTTAAGCGAGATTTCACTAGATGGCGTTGTTAGCTGATTTTTAATGAAATAAAAATTGTTTTCGTCCGCGTCTTCGAAATTTCTATTTACTTGGATAACCACCACCTACTATTTTTGTATATTTATCGAGTCAACTTTAACGCATTCCCGATTTTTTGTTTTTAACAACACACCTTCGTGGAGGTATTATTAAATTTTCTTCTTCTTGTTAGTGTTTTGCACTAAGAGCGAACTCCAAACATCGAATAAATTACAAAAACATAATTTGGCTGGACGCGGCCGCGGGTTTGAACCCGAATTCTCTGGTCGACTTTAAACTGCAGTCTATTTGCCACTGGGCCATTTGCCATTTGGATGGTAGATTGAAATTAATCATCAGTTTGTTTTTTTATACCTACAGATATCCATTACGACTACGTTTAGTATAATAATTGAAGAAGGTAGATAGATGACATATAACTACCGTAATCTTTTTTATTACACTCACTTCGTATTCATTCGTTAGCCGTTTACCAATTGATTCCTTTCTTTACTAATATAGCAATGAGTTATCGATTGATCTTTAAAAGATCACAGTTAATTGCTATTTAATATAATGTATAAACGTAAGTAGTTTTTACATGTTTTGTAATATTAATGATACTTAATCTAATTACCTACTCGTATCTTACATTGTTGTTATTATGTAATACTGTTGTTACAGCGAAAAAACGGTTGTTTTATGGGCACAAAAGGAAGGATCTAGTAGATCAGGTCTCAATCATACCATTATTCAGCGTGCAGCTATGGTGAATGGTGATGACCTACGAAGAAAGTTGCTTATAACCGATAAGCCACTTCCACGCAAGTGACGCAAGTGAAGAGTTGAAGACACAGTTCGCCGTTGCTAACAGATGCACAGAAAACGGCACGGTTGTAATTTACCCTATAGAATTTAAATGATGGTGAAGTGTTTTAAATCCAGTGAACACGGCCGTTTAAGTTTATGATATCGTAATAATACGTATGATAATGTTCGCGTAGTTCCTAACATGGAGAAGGTGAAGAAGCCGACCAAACAGTGCAGTGCAGTTTACATTTAGATTTATACAATATGTTTTAGGAAAAGGCCGGGTTATGCTAGACAAATTAAAAACAAAAACATTGCTTAGTAGGTATGATGTTTGCATTTTTTTTATCGCTTTACTATTCGAAATGTGATTGTGAGTTATTATTACTTATTATTAACTATATAATCATAAGTTCTAACTAGTGTAAGTAACCGTGAAAGTCCGAATAATATTATTATCATTATTAAAAAATCAATAACAGTTTTCATTATTTGAACGCTCACATAGGTATAGATATATATATGTATAAGTATGTCAATTAACATCTAAATCCGTTCGATTGATTTGAATGTTAGATAACCCGGCCTTAAGTTAATAATTGTTAATGTTATATTTATTGGGGGTATAGCTTCAATCTTTTTCCAATTTTCGGAAATGAAACTTAAGCTATCACCTTAATTAAATGTTAGAAAAGTTGCTAAGTAACTATTACTAAGTTCTATTAAAAAACTGCGTTAGCAGTACTGTAGTTAACGAAATAAACACAATAAAAACAAAAAAAGCTGTCTTAATTATTTAAGTTATTAATATTTTATTTCATTAAACGATTTTTATTTATATCTAAAAAACTTCCATCTAGAAATACAAAACTATAAAAAAGCAAAAACATAACTTATTCTACCATTAACAGGGAATCGATCTTCGATCGATCTTGGCTGCCGAGTTTATAGCACATGTCTCAATCCACTGGGCTGTCGCATCATTTTAATTACTAGTGGAAATATAGCATTCACATATCAGTTGTATCACACTTAAATAAAGCTATTGTAAATTGGTATTTGCTAATAATTAGTATAATTACACTATTAGGAGAATACTTCTGGTGATAATAGGTGTAAATTTATAGTAAATTGGCTTATGTTCCGCGATGTTCAAATACCATCGCCAAGAACGCCATCTAGTTTATTTATTGCACACAACGTGCAACTATGTGAGTTGAAGACGTCAAACCATTCAAGCGAAACTAGGCCGTAAGGTGTCCATGCATTATTGCAGCCGATAGTACACATTAAGTTGGTCGACTATTACTCGGTAACTACTTGTGCCTACTTGTCCGTAATAGTTTTCCTTTTAAATTCATTATAAGTAGGTACTACTACCACAGATTTTTTCACATCCCCAGTAGTAGCCGGCAGGGGGCGACACACATGACTCGAACAAAAATTAGGGCTTTAAAGCCCAATATCTCGCAAACGAATCACTGATTTACACACACATAATATTTTGAACGAGCTATCCAACGATACCCCACACCATGGGTTTAACGAGAAAAAAAATACATCCCCGCTTCAGTAGGGGACACCCTAAAAAAAAAAAACAAGATTTTATTGTATTGTTTTGTTGGCGTGATTGATTTGCCATGCCGAATCACAGTTTTCTATTAGTACTTGGTGGTTACTGAGCTAAGCCGAAGACGGCCAGACGGCCAGGCGGACGGACATACGGACATGGCGAAACTATAAGGGTTCCAGAGGGGCTAGTACGCTAAGTTTTATGTCGGACATAAAGCATTCGTCCCATTCTGGCCAATATGCGAGTGCAAGAGGGACAAATGCTTTATGTTGGCCATAAAACCTAGTGTGCTAGGGGGGCTGGTTGACTCCTAAAAAAGAACTAATAGGTGCCAAATTTATGTATTTATTTAAATAAAATAAAATTTATTGCATAATACAAGATAAAGTACAAATGGTGGACTTGATGCCATAAGGCGTCCTCTACCAGCGGCGCTACCACGAACTTTGAAAGTCGAAGTTCGTAATACATGCATCCCTGTCACTCGATTAAGGGAGTGCGATAGAGATAGAAATACCCGAACTTCCATTCGATTCGATTTTTTTGATGTAGAAAGATTACTTATTAGAATACAAGAAAAGTACTACTGGCGTTTGGAAAAAAACACCCCCAATAGTTCTTATACACAAAATTTCATTGTATACTCATAAGGAGATGAAATAGGGAATAAAAGTCTGTATGAGGACCCGTATTATACGCGGACGAAGTTGCGGGCGGAAAGCTGGTTTAAATTAGTATGGATAGTGCGTACTGTGGAGGTGGTACCATATCAGTAAGCTGTCAGCTGTCAGTGTCAACTCTCAGACAAAGTCAGTACCAATCTTCACTGCGGAGTGTTCCTGTGCTGTGACCGCTCACAAGGATGAAACCCTCATATACATACAAATAAACGTCGCAGTAAGTATTTAATTCCTTGCTAACGTAACTGGTGGGTACGGTAGACAATTAATTAACCATGTAATATGCAAATTTCTGGCTACAACCGTTCGAGCCGTAACTTGTACGTGGGAGGCATGGCGACAGATGAAACTACACAAGATGGGTTTCCGAGATACGTAACATAAGTATATTGGGTAACGTATACGGTAATGCTTGTGGCTCTATAATAATACTAGCTGTCTATTTATTTATTTATTTAACTCAGGCAACAAAGGCCCATATTTACACATAGGTACCTTACATACATATCAATATAAACTTATTTTAAAACAACAAAAATACTATAACTGTGTTACGCAACTTCGTGGTGTCAGGTAACCATCAACCGCGGAAACGTCGGAACTTGACTCCATTCGGCCAAAATTCTTCCTTAGTGAAGGTCGTTAGATGGTCTGTCGGGACTATGCGGCTCTACTTGCGTTTTATAAAAAGCCTAGGTTGAGCCACGTGAAAGAAATTGTTTAGTAAGAGTTAGTGTTCAGTCTTTCCTGTGGACGCATCAAAAGTTTTAAGGCTTTTTGGGGCGACTCCAGAGAATAAGCGCGATGCAGACTCTTTATTGCTTCTGAGGATTCGTAAGGAACTTGCCCCGTTAACTTGTTCTAAATATGAGCGAGATGTCTATCTAAAAATTAGGTAACATCCTTATTAATAAAAACTTAACGAAGCTGTTGTAATTAATATGTGTTTACTCCCTTTTTACAAACACTTTGAATTTCAGTTAACATAGGTTTAAGGAACGTCTACGTATATTTATGGCCTTATACATAAACTTCGATCATCAATTAAATAACCCATATCATATAACGGGTTATTTCATGATCATGATCAGAAAATGGTTGAAACATTGCTCTATTTCCTTGAATAAAAGCTATGACGCATCAGTCCTGTGATTTAGTAGACCACTCGTCCTTTCAACTAGTTTCACGCTGGATGCAGTTGGCAGTTAGCTACAATCAAACAATATGCGAGCGAGTGCATTTCAGCCGTGCAACGTGGGTTTTGTTACGACTGTAACGTTAACTGGAACTGAAAATGAAATATTACGGAACAGTTCATTCTTGGTTTGTAATTAGGCGTGGTGGATCCAAGGTTTTGTTTAAATACTTTTAGCCAGTACAACACAGCTCTGGTTATACTCACCCTTAGCCAGTACAACACAGCTCTGGTTATACTCACCCTTAGCCAGTACAACACAGCTCTGGTTATACTCACCCTTAGCCAGTACAACACAGCTCTGGTTATACTCACCCTTAGCCAGTACAACACAGCTCTGGTTATACTCACCCTTAGCCAGTACAACACAGCTCTGGTTATACTCACCCTTAGCCAGTACAACACAGCTCTGGTTATACTCACCCTTAGCCACACATTCAGAAGAAAACTCAATCTCTACTCGATTAACCACACCGATATTGTAAAACTAGAATGTACCCAGCAAATTCCGCACTTTACTTTCATTCAATTATGTCCAGTTTCCCCTTAATCCACGGAGTAATAAAATTCCCGACAGACTTTTAAAATCTATTACAGTTATTAATAATCCACTGACTCGTACTTTCATTGATTTTATTGAGTATTTGATAAAATAATTTTTAGTTTGTGCTAGGTTGCATGCATGAACACGGTGCATTCTTAAATTAATCGGGTTGTACAGAAAGTACAGCTTTTATTAAATTTTTTGGCAAATGTTCTTGCTCGACTAAACAAATTAAATCCTTTTTGTTAATTAATTGACTATTTCTTGTTGGATATGATATAGAAACGTTTAATTTAGTAAAACTATTCACTGTTGATAACATTTTACATTAATTAATAAAGATAACATTTTAAAACGAAAATATTTATTTTATTTTGTATTGGCTGTTTAGAGATTTCATCTTAACACATAGGCACTGCGCTAACTTCACAAAAAAAAACTGTTGCGCGCCATTATAGGTTATTTCACAGATATTTGTAAACATTGTTAATGCGTGATTGGTTATTAACAAAAATGTTGACTCGTGGTGACTAGAAAAGTGATTATAGAATGGACGCCACTGGAAATTCTTGGCGATGTTTAATAAGATGTGAGTAAAAACCTATTGCCATCAATAAGTAAAGAAAATAACTTGGCAGGCCTGTAAAATTTTCATCTTATGTAAAGGATTTTTTTCTCGCAAAATCTGTTGAAAAACGTCGTATGAAACGCGTGAGCTTTGATAATTACATCCTCACTTGTACAGTCAGCATCATATATTTAGTAGCAGCCAAAGTACCCAAATATATCGTAACACATCCTTACTCCTATATTAATAAAGACGTGGTCCGATATATTTGGCTACTTTGGCCGCTACTAACTATATGATGCTGACTGTATCACAATGTACTATTATGAACCAATCACGGTAAAGTCAGCCAACAATTGAAGTCTGTTTATAATTTATATCAGATATTGATTCCTGTTAGTACAGGAGGCAAGGACATTTAGTAAACCAACTAGCTGCCCGTGCGGCTTCGCCCGCGTATTGCAAAGAACGCAGATAAACCCGCGTGATATGTATAGCCTATCTTCTTCTTCTTCTGCATAATTGTGTCCACTGTTGGACATATGCCTCTTCGATGGACTTCCAAACTGATCGGGATGCAGCGGCCATGGTCCAGACCCCGCATCATGGTCGGCCTTATCACGCGATAAAGGCCGGTTCACACGTATTAAGTTGTCAAGTAGTTAACTAAATTTTAACTCAATTTTATGCGACTTAATTTTAAGCAAGCGAAACGTTCGAATTAGTTAAGCTCTATAGTTAGCCCGAGATGGACGCTCAAGTCATTAATTCTCTAATTAAATTCGCTTTATGTATTCTTCAATAAACTTTACTGTAGCGTCTTCCGACCACTTCGACATTTTTATTTCAAAAAAGTTTTTCAAACTTACGAAATACGAACTTCGAATGCGACTACTCCGCCAAACTTATACACTTAAGTAATATTTAACTTAATCGTGCCTGTCCAAACGTGTCAAGTTGTAATTCAAGCCCACCCACTTAACCGAAAAATAGTCATTTTTTAATCTACTTGTTTACTTGCACGCTAAGTTTTAACTTGTAACTTATAACTAAATTAATTGTTTACACGCTTTAAGTCGCTTAAAATTAAGTAACAATTTAGTTAACTACTTGACAACTTAATACGTGTGAACCGGCCTTAAGTGACAAGATAGGAGCGTCGTCTCGTTCTATCGAACGGTGTCAGCCAGTGACGGACGCTCTATCCTGTCACTTATCGTGTGGTAAGGCCGACCATGATACTGGGTCAGGTCGGCCGTGCTGTCTTTTTAATATCGTCCGACCACTTGATCTGGCTCCCCACCCTACGGTTTCCTTCCCGAGGTCTCCATGGCAACACTCACTGGCTCCATCGGTCATCGACCCTGCGACAGATATGACCGAAATAGCCTATGGCCATTCAGAAAATCCACTTGTGATTTCTAATTCTTTCATCTGTGTATAGACACATATGAAAGAATAGAGATGCGGACTAAGATTTTTTTACGATGCCATTCGAACCAGTTTTTGGAGAGGAACAAATGTTTGTATGGGAGCAACTACAATTAAAGAACATAAATACTCAAAAATTTGAGACAAAGGTTGACGTCGCTGGCGGCAGCGGAAAACGCTTCATACTGATGACGTACCCTCGTATGACGTCACTTGTACAAAGTAGTTGTATCATTGTATGGAAAATCCGATAAATTGTTGTTTCGGTCGCGAAATACTGCGTTTAAGTACATAGTTGTCATCCAATTTTGTTTCTATAAAAGCGTAAGGATTCTATTGGCAGCTTTAAATTGACTCTTCGACAATAAAAAAAAATGCATCATTTTTCTAAACTTTCAAGGTTCATATCTTTTTATGATTTTATTTACATTTTATAATTTATACTTTATTACGATAATTTGATGGTTTACTATCCATTTAGCATCACTACGTTATCAATTTGAACATGAGGCATCATGCCTATTCTTTCATCTGTGTACAGACACATATGAAAGAATTTGAAATTAGTCCAGTGGTTCCGGAGATCAGCCATTAGCCCATTACATACCTACAAACTCATAAACTTGCAAAGCTACAAGCTCACAGACTTTTCCTCTTTTTAATATTAGTTGTACGTACGTAACGTTGGATGGACGTTTCGTGATAGACGTCGAGTAGGTATTTATTTTGAGGTTGCACGAATCTTTCTTCGGTTGCAGTCAGATGTCTTTGCAAGATTGTATTCGTATGTAACCACACGCAAGACTGCAGGTACCTACAAATATAATCCTTAGATTCTCCGAACCGAATCTCACTTATGAGACTACTATATCCTCCTACGGCCCATAATCCTACTGAATAGGACTTATATTTTCCTGAATGGAATTGAAAACCAGAGTTTTATTTGTTTTGTCGTTCGTTTTCTAAAAACAAATGAAATCCTGTTTCCCTATATAGTAAGTACCTTATTCACACCGGCATTTTTGCCCGACTATGGTAGAGCCGAAGGAAAGGATAAGATTTTAGCAGCCTAGGTTTGTATTTACGAACACACAAAACCGTATCGTTTCAGATTTTGATAAATGAAGTGTCATTCGATTTTACATAATGCTCCGGGTGACATAAGCTACACCTTTACACCCCGTTCACACTGCGTCCGTTTCCGTGTCCGGGAGGCATCCGTCTCTTTCGCACTCGGGCGAAACATCGCAAGCTAGAAAAAGAGGGATGCCTCCCGGACACGGAAACGGACGCAGTGTGAACGGGGTGTTAGTGTAAAAAAACTGTTTTTTTAGAAAGTTTTCCTTACTTGGGTTACAGTTTTTTTTACTTTTTATGCGATACAAAGCATGCTAACTACGAAACTTGTGTCGTTTATACTACTACTATTACATTTTCCTTTATGTATTTACATCAGCCTATCAAGCATGATCACGTTTATGCCGGACATAAAGCATTCGTCCCTCTCGCACCCGGCTCACTTAAGCTTAGCTTTTGCTATAGTGCGTTTTTTTAGCATTAGAAAGAAGGATAAAGCACTGAAACACGAGGTATTTTATGTAAGACACTTTATGCCACACAACTGTCAAAGTATCTCAAACAGCCATTAAAAAAGACTTACATTATTGTTGTCGACCCTAAAATGATAGAAGTGTTTTCATTATTTATATCTAAATAATATTACACCAATATATTTTTTTGAAAGTATTTATTTTTTGACTCAATTAATTAAAATTTCGTTATTCAGTTCTGGAAAGGTTGCCAAACAAAAATCCTAAAGAAGAAGAGGTTTGAAACGATCGGTTCGTTTTTAACGCTATCGACATTGTCAAAATTGTCAATCGAGATCACGTTCTTTTTCTTGTTTTCTTGGTAATCAACAAATTGTTGAATTCAGATTACGAGATTATTATACGAGTATCTATTTGTTAATTAATATTAAGATTTAATTTTTCGCTGTGTGTGATGGTGGCGTGCGGACTGCGATGGACCAACAAGAGGCAGGCTCAAGTGGCTTGCAGAAAAGACCGACTCATTCTCCCCCGAACGTTTTGCCTTCACCAAAAGCAAAGAGACAGACAGAGAGTCCTTTAACAACAAATGAGAAACGTATGGTGGTCACCATTAACAAGTTAGTGTGTGAACTTTGCAGCAAGGATGAATTTCCGGGTAAGGAGGATTTAGTAAAAAAAAACGGCTGAAACTGCCGGAATATCGCCTGCCACCGTCTACAGCGTTCTAAAACAAAAGAAAAGAGAAAAATACAAAATAACAAATATAGGCCTGTTAAGTTCTCGTTCTGTTAAGGACTTCGTAACATCTAATATTTGTCCCAAGCAGAAAAGGTTGAACAACTGCTTCTTTCTTTACCGTATTTCTAATCCTAAAAAAACGGACTATAGTGAGGGTCGAATACTTTATGCCCTACATAAACACGATCATGTTTGCTGGGCTGGAGGTTAATCCGGCACTCCTTAGGTTCTGACACGTTAACTTAGCAAATTTCAAATTGGAATACGAAATGAAAATTATAGATTTACCCCCTGTACTACATTTGCTTGTATATCCCAAGGTTAGCCAACTGAGGTTATATTCAATTAATTAACAACATATACCATAACTGAGACCGCAACGTACCTAATCTATTTACGTCTCACCGAGCCGTACTTTACCTTGGCCCCGAGTAGTTGTACAGTGCAGTTCGAAATAGGTGCACGGACCAAGCGACCAAAAATATGTAAACAACTTTACTGCTAAGGACGTGAGGTTGGTCTGGTATTTTTGAACCTTAAAGCACGTACGGTATTGTATTTATGAACACGACTGTGTTGTTAGTTTTATTATTATATTCTCGTACTTATATGTATAATTATTTTTCATCATGCATGCACAAATTGTATGTTTCGGCATTCAGATAACATTTCATTTTTTTCCTTACTGGGGACAAAAGTGAAAAGTAACAAATATGTAGATTTACTTCGACAACTTTGTTTGAGAGTTTGACAGCTGATTAATATAATTAAATACTAAATTATTTCACTAATGGAGATGGGTGAACAATATTATCACGTATTTAATGATCGTACTGGTTGTAGATTTGGTGGCGTGGAATTTATTAATGAATGCGTTTTCTTTTTCATTGATAATAATGCGATAATGTACATAAGAAAAAGACTTTAATTTAATA
Source organism: Epinotia ramella (assembly GCA_947578815.1). Taxonomy (NCBI): domain Eukaryota; kingdom Metazoa; phylum Arthropoda; class Insecta; order Lepidoptera; family Tortricidae; genus Epinotia; species Epinotia ramella. The sequence continues at coordinate 9,919,855 of OX388209.1, forward strand.
CTTCGCCAAGCCACGCATACATGAATATTTGTTTTCCACTGAACCACATAAACTGGTTATTACAGAAAAAGCCCAAATCGCTTTGTGAGGGCCGATAATATTTCAGAAGTTCCGTCCCAAGGATCTCAGAATCATCTTTGGCACTTCATTAGTTTCTATTTCAATGGAATCATATCAGAATCTGTGACGTGCCTACGGAGTAGTAGTAGCAGACATAAGGAGTTATATAAATGTCGTCTTCATCATCTGCAGTTCTGATTCACCAAATTAGTCGTTTCCGGAAGTAAACACGAGTTATAATAGAAAATACCGAAATCAACACACACGTGCATAATTTAATTGAGAAATTAATTCCTCGTGGATGCCATCATATTTATTACTGAATTTTTGAAAACAATGGAACCAATCTGGAAGTACGTATACGTCACCGTAAGATTCTGAATACCGTCAGTTTAATCTCACTCGCAATATTATAAACTGTCGAAAAATTGTGTACTTCTATAGGAACAGGCTATGCGTTGTCAGCATTCCCGCGCGTCTCACGGAAAGCCCGCCACATAGCGCGCTCGTTAGTCGCAATAATGGCATTGCCTCCCGGTCGTCTCCAAGATAAGTTCCCCTAAAACTTCCAAAACTGTTTACAATTTAATGCATTATTTCCGTTAGTTTATAATCTGTCAATGTCAAATCGTCAAATTGTAAACTGAGATAAAATTACCATGCTACGGAACGCATATTAAAGACTAGGTAGGTCAAGTTAGTTAGGCAGCTTCAGTTGCCCGAAGGGCAAATAGGCCGGAAATAGGATCAAATGCTTTAATAAGATGTTCAGTTAAAAAAAACTTTACAGTACATTATGGTGCTACTTTCCCGCACTAGTGCGGAAGGAGCACTTTCCGTGCATATGTCGAAACTTTAAAGGGCCATATGTACAGTAAAACGTTGTACGATACACGTGCGAATAGGTAATTCGCAACTCCGTGTCGATTTAAAACACTCCCTTCGGTCGTGTTTTAATTTATCACCACTCGTTGCGAATTTCCTATTTTCGGCACTTGTATCGTAAATAACTAATTCCGATGTACCTAAGTGGGAGCTGACGTAACTGTCCGTTCAACCAATTAGCGCGCAGGGTGCGTTCCGTATCAAGCCCATTTTATCTCAGTTCACAATTTGACGATTTGACATTGATAGATTATAAATTTATCAACTAACGAAAAATAATGCGTTAAATTGTGAATGATTTTGACAGTTCACAATTTCTCGACCGTTTATAATATAGCAAGTAAGATTATAACCTGAAGGTAAAATACTTATATATTGTACGAATCGGCTCATAAATGACGTTATTCTGAGGCACAGTATACACTTAAAAAATACAACTGAATTGTTGATTGAATTTTTTGGTGTCAGTTTATAAAAGTATGATTTATTTATTTGAAGTCTTTTAACTCATTTTGTTTAATATATAGCTAATATGCGTACTCTTACATACATCAATAATGCGCAAAAGCGTGAGGCGGAATCCCAATGAAGCATACGACCACGGTACAGTAAATTCCCTATTAAAGTCGTTTCTTAAGATGGGCAATCACACAGCGACATACGATTCGCTACTCTACGTCCTCACTGGTTGTGCAGAACACATGCTACAGCGGAAAAACGCCTTCACCATATCCAGTTGCTTATACATAGACTAAACACACATTGTTCCCTTTTAATGTGGTAGACACAAAAAACATCATTCCGAAGGTTTGAAATGCGTGAGTATTCATATAAAAGCTGACTAGCTTTATCAAATACCTATATTAAGGCATGTTTTACATAGTCACACATTATATGATTAAAATAACACAAGTGATTTAAATAAAATATGTTTTCTACTCCTCTACCGTTATCTGTCATTTATATAGGCTCTAGCTCAAATACAATGACACCGATAGTATGTCGTCGAACTCTATGCTCTATGGCCCATAAACGCACTGTTTAGTGTACTTTTATGGTTCATACATTTTTCATAAAAGCACTGTTTACCACGATGTCAAATCATCTAACTTTTTTTTAATCGGCCGCCATATTGCAGTGGTACCAACTTAATAAGCAAATTTTTCGAAATAAAAAGTTTTGCTATCAAACATTTGTAGAACATACATTATTTACTAAAATAAAAATAAACGATCATGAATTGTGTGTATACATATTTTACCAATTATTGGTATTATTTGTAAATATAAACCGATCCGATTCGGTTCGGATCCGGATTCAGTTTGGTTCGAATGGCAAGTTCAAGGAAATTAAAAACAAAACAGACCATAAACAAGAGGTGTCAATGTGTCATATTTCTAATTTCCCACCAAAGTTTCAATTCACAATTAAAAGACGAAATATGATAACTATTCGTTATTAATAACATATTATTAAGATTTGATTCGTGTTTGGTGAATTGAAGAAAACTGTGGACGTTCCTTTTAAAATGGACGAAGAAGAAAATAACTGCACCGCTGAAGAAATTGCGTGAGTAGTAATAGAACTAACGGAAAAATTACTGCCGAAAAGTCAAATGCTATTTATTTAGAATTAGTCGTAGAAAAGGTATTGTATGCAACGGTGTATAACTTGGTCTTAAAACGCTCGTGGCGTCTTTAATTGCGATGCTCGCCAAGGCTCGCATCGCAACTCACGCCACTCGCGTTTTAAGACTCTACTTATGCAACAGTTGCATACTCGTAAAATACTAGAACACACCTAATTTACAAAATATAGGACTACCCATGAACCGCAAGTAAAGCTCTAATTGCTCATTCATTTGTCTTGTTTTTGTTACATTTATTAGAAACAATAGTGATAAGAGTAGAGCACTATATTTCAATCATATCATCTCACTACAATTACTTATTTTTACGTAAACTATTAACTACAGGCTAACAATCTTGCAATCACATTTCACGCAATTGAGTAAGATCTTTTAAACGTATTCCGTTTACTTCTACAAAACTTCCGTTTAAATTTCCTCCGGCCCGCAATTGCTTTGAACTTTTCACACTGTGATAATACATCCACTACATGCGTCCATTTATCATCTAAATATTCTAAATCATCGGGTGGCTTGTCATTGACTAAGATTATAGGTTTGATGATACGCTGTGTGTCGTCCGCGACGTTGCTCTTTCGACTCAAGTTGGATGGGACTCTGGCCAAGTCCCTATGTAAGGGGTCGCTCGGAGATTGAGGTCTTGGACTGTTCTTTCCGCTGGATTGCTCTTCCCTTTTGGCCTGTTCAGCAGCCATAGCGTCTCGTCTTTCTTTCAACTGATTTGCGTTAATGGCCGCTTCTAAGTCCAGGAGCTGAAACAGAATAAATTACTTATTAACAAAAGAAGGTAGTATTAATAAGTCTCGAGGGATTTCTTGCTACCGCTGGTTGTCTGGGAGAAACCGCTAGTAAGACGCCTGTTGTTTACGTATTGTATGTCATACCTATTGTGTTTTTATGAGGTGTGCAATAAATCATGTTTTTTGTATAAAATGCTCAAAAATTACAAAAAAACTGTTAAATGTGCTCTCGAAATGTCTGTCTAACAATGAAGTTGGTACTTTCTGCTTAAATTTAAGTGTCAATATTTGGAATATAATTGAATTTGATTATTCTAGAGATCCAGATTAGGGGTTTCAGCGAAATACGTTGAAGCGTACATAACCAGAGTTTGCTAATCATTAATAGACATGACGGTTCGTTAGCTGAATGATGATTTAATTAACATTTCTGATTAGGTACCATGCTATAATTTTCAATACACCTACACTGTATCTATTACCAAATTTAAAAAGTGAAAGAACACACGTACATCATTTTGAACTGGATACTTCTTTGCTCGCGTTCTTGTATAGGGGTAGCAGTTCAAAATGTATCACGTGACTTCCGGAATAACTTTTTGTAGAGAAGCCTAATCTGATTTCAAATAATTAACCATGTTTTAATCCTTCTTTATTTGCCATTAGCTGTTAATCACAAAATGTTATGAAAATAATGCTGAAATGACCGCCATTTTCAATGTATCGCGAGTCAAATGAGCTACGTCAGTCAATATACTGATTTATCTGTACTTATACAGATTTTACGGGTACACCATAATAGCAGGCTTGGCCGGTTTTTTTTATTAGGGATCCATAGCCAACAAAGAAGTATCCACTTAAACTTAATTAACGGTTGTATCTCCGACACAACCCGCGTCTTTTTTCTTTGCAAAGAATACCCGAAAGTGGAGTAATATTAATTCGTTCGTATGATATACTAGCCCTCATAAGGTTAGAGGATTTTGGCAGACCCTGACCGTGATATTCTAGTTCATAGCTCTCTACTTAGCTAGGTATAACTTGTATACGAAAGATCAGGCCACCGTCAGAGTGCGTCTAAAATTACAGGTCTTTACCTGTGTTTTCTAGACTTGTCTAGACAACGATATTTTCTCAAACATGCAATGAAATATTGACGTTGTGTTCTGCATAATGGGTTTCGAAGTGTCACGTTTCGGGCGCAGCGAGACGAGAGACCCGTAATGGTATTTCATACAAAATTGGAGGCTAGGCCTGCAAGATGGTCTTTTTTAATTTCCAATCCACAATTTGTGGCACAGGACCACGGCGTTCAGCCATGAAAATTAAAGTTTGATTTCTTGGAGTTTTATTTTATTTATTTCATTGCATGTTTGAGAAAAGCACATACATACCTCGGCGTGAAAAGAGGTTGCCAGCCTCATAACTATCCGACCTCGCTACGCTCGGCCGGCAACCCCTTGCTTCCCGGCCTCTGTAGTAATGTACTATTTCATCTCCGTAGTCTGTGCTATTGTGCCAAATGGTAACTTCGCCTCGTTCAACTGGGAAGCGTTTAAAATGTACTTAGTGGCCGACAAAACTTTTGTTTTCAGTTTCGACATAGTTTTGCCGAAAATTCGTGTTTTGCTTTATTTTGTGTATGGCGCCACTGCCACGGATAACATCGGCTCCGTATAAAAAATGTGGTTTAATATTAGTTTAAAACTGTGTATAAATGTAAAAACGTTATAGATGTGCAAAGTACTATCCAATTATGCGGTGTGAGTGTTATAAACAAATACTATAAACAGGGATAAGAAATATTCTAGTATATAACTCAACAAATGAACCAGTAATATTTGAGTGAAATAATCATAGTCTAAAATATTTTCTCTCGAGAAAATCATAGCGAAGATGTCTATACTACTATGATGTAAATAAGTGCCATGTGAGTGAATAATCGCTTTATGAAGAAAACCATTTAAATTAACGTTGCAATTCAAATCCGCAACTGCATGTGATATAAACAAACACAGATGACAGATCAGCTGTCATAATATTTTGCAGTTTAACGCCATCTATAAATAATTAACAGAAACACATATAAGCATATGACAGCTTTCTCATTACCCGCAACAGCGACTACGCCATCTGCAGTAAACTCAGATAACTAATTACCGTATTAGCTCTTCAACTCCAGCGCACTGAAGATTCAGTGCTCTGCAGATGCACCTCCTAGCATCACCCCATCTGTCGTAATTTCTAAGAACTCCTACGACCTCATCCCTAACAAGATAACGAAGCGAACGATACGTTCTTTAGTACAGGGGACCGAATTTGACTTACGAGCGCTCGAAAATCAAATAAAAGTAAATATGTTTGTAGTGTCAAAATGGCAGGCACTTACTTTCTACCAATAGAATTTATTACGAGTGGTCAATACCACTTTGTTTCAATTTTCTATCGCTATTTCAAAATAGCATTTCATAATTTTTGTCAGTTTTCGAGTGAAAGAGTCGAGCGCTCGAAAGTCAAAAATCGGTCCCCTGAATCTATACAGCACGGAGAGAGAACTTGAATCTGTTAGTATCGAGAAAAAATAATGTACACGCCAAAATGACAAACTTATGCGCGAAATATCAATTCTTAAAAATATATGCATGACACTGCCTCAGGCTAGAAAAAATCATCAGACTAGCAGTTTCATGCAAACTCAAACGAACGATCAGATAGTATGCTAAACACAGTTGCCCTGGAACGTCAAATAAATAACAATACGATCAACGCATCAATGGCATCGGCGTTAATGTAACAATTTAACAATTAAATTGAAATCTTAAAACTGAATGTATACAGCACGGAGAGAGAACTTGAATCTGTTATTATAGAGAAATTATTAATGTACACGCCAAAATGACAAACTTATGCGCGAAATATCAATGCTTAAAGATATATGCATGACACTGTCTCAGGCTAGAAAAAAATCATCAGAGTCTATCAGCAGCTTCATGTTAAACTCAAACGTACGATCAGATAGTATGCTAAACACAGTTGCCCTGGAACGTCAAATAAAAGATTTGCAAAGCGAACTTCTGAGCACCCAGCAAGAAGTAGGTAGGCCGTCTCAAGAAAACTGTTAAAGATCTAGAACAGCAGATGCGGGATTACAGCTCCAAACAGTCAAATCATCCCGAGAAAGAGGTTGACCCGACCTGACCAAGGAGCACAAAGACGACAGTTTTTTCCAACAAGATAGGTCTCGGATTCGGATCGATGTTAGATGTATGCCTTCGGCAAACAACGGTTAATATGTATAATAATATACGGCTTTCGTTTGACGAAATCATTGGTAAAATAAAATTAACTGACTGTAATGATCTCACTACCGTCATCATAATGGCCGGCAATCATGCAAATGTCACAAAGAGATCACTTGGTAGCAGTATCCAATCTTTAAATGACATGCAGAATAAATATCTAAATGCAAAATTATTTTAAGTACGAGTACATTCCCATATTGTTCGAATATGAGTATGGAACATAACCAATGTATTTAAAGGATGAATTTATTTATGTATAATGCGACCTACCAACAACAGGACTCAATTTTGTTATTTGACATAAACAAATGTATAAACAAATTCAGTTTAACACAACATTCTATGTACCTGTCGAAAATAACGAAACACCGATGGCTAGCTTATTTGCTTATAATGTTTATGACCCTAGTGTAGATGTAGAAACTTATTATAGCGACAGTGCCAAAAAAATATTTTTTTAGTATAAGGAAATCGACAAAGGAAACGGCTTCAAACAAAGTTAGCAATATTATTTTAAACGCCTTTGTTACTACTAAGTACAACAATAAAAAATCCCCAGCCCACATAGCTGCGGAAATAATCCTATGACAAAAGGGAAGCATGACATTAAATTATTTCACCAAAACATATAAGGCTTTTCCTCGAAGAGATTAGAACTATAATTATGTTTAGAAAGAACATTTTAAATACCATTATTGTTTGTTTAACAGAACACTGGCAAAGGGATCACGAAACAATTACATTAAATTATGAAAATTATTGTTTGGTAAGTTAATTTAGTCGACAAACCGCTCTATTCATGGCGGTTCACTTATATTAGTTCGTAAGAATTTTAAGTTTAAGTAGCGTAACGATATAGTTAAGATGTCAATTGAACAAATTATTGAACTGTCTTGTGTGGAACTGAAAAAACACATAATAGTCAGCGTGTACAGACCACCAAATATTCAAAATTTTGGTACCTTTGAAACAGTTATGGAAGACGTGCTCACCATTATTTACAGAGCGAACAAAATAGTTATATTATGCGGAGATTTCAATTTAAATATTTTAAATAATAATGTTATATGTTCTAGATTTCTAGACCTCTTTAGATCATTTAACTTGAAAAACGTCTTTTACGAACTTACCAGAGTGACATCTTCCACAGCTTCGTGCTTGGATAATGTATTCGTTAATTGTGAAATATCAGCTAAGAATATTGTAATCATCATACGATCTGATCATTTTGGGCAAGAAATTATCTTATTGCATAAAATATTAGATACTACCTAAATTAGAAATTAAAACTCGTCCCATAACACAAAACCGCTTATTACAATTTAATAACATACTACTTAACCAATTGTTGTATCAGGATTTGAGTTTAGTTGTAAATGAACATTGTAACAATCTCTACAGCAGGTTATTTTCAAAACTATTAGTAGTATTTGAAAAAAGCTTTCCAGTGAAAGTAAGGAAAGTCGCTCAAGGGTTTAAATTTAGTGTGGGCAACCGCGGGCATTCGTAAAAGCAGAGAGTAATTGTTTGAACTGTATGAGCTAAAATGCCTGATTCATACCGAGAACATTCAGGAACATTTACTAGCTGGTAATGAAAGTCAATGTCAAACAGAATTTAAATTTGAATACATAGATCAGGAAATCATCGTGAGAACCTTCAAGCAGCTTAAAGTAAAATCTACTGAAGCTTGTGGGGGATGTCAGTGAGAACATGTACTGCGATCATTCTCACACTGGCACCTCACTAAGCTTTTATTAATAAGTGTTTGGACGAGGGCGTCTTTCCCGATCTGATGAAGGAAAGCAAGGTAATTCCATTGTTTAAAGCTGGTGATACCAAAAGCCCTGGTAACTACAGACCGGTCTCTGTCTACCCGGTGCTAAGTAAAATATTTGAGAAAGTAGTGATGACACAACTTCTTAATAATTTCAATAGGAACAAACTGTTTCATTCTCAGCAATATGGCTTTACCAGAGGTCGGTCTACCACTGACGCGGGAATTACTCTGATCAGGAATGTTTTCGAAGCATGGGTGGAAAAGAAGGACACCGTCGCCATTTTCTGTGACTTATCGAAGGCGTTCGATTGTGTAGATCATCTCACTTTGCTGACCAAGTTAAATCACTACGGAATTAAAGGAAAAGCTCTTGACTTCTTACAATCATACTTATCAGGCAGAGTTCAAAAGGTTCTAGTGAATGGGGCTCGGTCGGCGGGGTCTGAGGTTAGAATCGGCGTGCCTCAAGGCTCGATATTAGCTCCTCTCCTTTTTTTGGTTTACGTCAACGACCAACCTTTTATGGCGGAACACCTGTCTCGAATAATTCTTTTTGCAGGTGACACTTCACTTATTACGTAAGAAATAAAACGTAGCAAAGGACACTTCAAGTTACTAAATGTTATCAATCATATTAAAGGACTGAAAAACAATAATGAAATGTTACAAATATTAAACAACACATTTTTTTGGGGATAACAATAGACTCTAGCCTCATATTGTAGCTCTCTCAAAAAAACTAAGTTCAGCTGGTAGACTACTTACTGACGTAACCACTGCAAGACTTGTCTATTTTAGCTACTTTCATAATGTTATGGCATGTTACTATATAGCAGAGCAGCTGATATCGAGTCTATTTGTGTTGTACAAAAGCGAGAAATTTGCGCCGTATACAGTTTGAAAGGACATGACTCTCTCTGAGAGGTGTTTAAAAAAATGGAATTATGACCGTGCCAAGTCAATATATCTACGAAAACATTACCTATGTACGTAAGAAAAAACCAAGCGCTATTTCGAAGAGGTTGTGACATTCATGATAGAAACACTAGGAATAAATTAAAGTTATTAGCAGTTTCAACTAACAACTGCTAGAAGCTATAAAATGCACAGATGTCGACAGCAAAGATATGAGATTGATCAGGAATTTATACTGAAACCAAACGGCACATGTCAAGATCGGACAATCCGCTACAAAAGACCTGAAAATACTAAAAAGTGTACGTCAAGGCTGCATATTATCTCCAAGTCTTTTTAACCTTTACTCAGAACGCATATTTGCAGAAGCATTGGACGGTGTTGAGATGGGAATTAAATGTAACGGTATATACATCAACAACATACGATACGCGGACGACACTGTAATACTAGCTAACAGCGTCGAAGAACTGAAACAGTTACTGGATCTCTTAAATAATAAGGTAAAACACTACAACCTTAAAATGAACATTGATAAGACTAAGCTGATGGTAATAAGTAAATCAACATTTCGAACAAACAGTCTACTAATTGATGGTCAGCAAATAGGAAGGGTTTCAAAATACAGGTACCTGGGTTGCTGGTTGAATGAAAACTGGGATCCAGAGCAAGAAATTAGAATTAGAATAGAAATAGCCCGTAGCGCTTTTATAAAAATGCAGAAATTGTATACCAATAAAGACATTACCATGAAACTAAGATGGAGACTGGTAAAATGTTATGTATTATCTATTCTCAATTATGGTTTGGAAACATGGACGCTGAATAAATCAATGAAAAACAAAGTAGAGGCATTCAAAATGTGGCTATACAGGCGTATGCTGAAAGTATCTTGGACTGCAAAAGTAATAAACGTAGACATCTTAAAAATAATGAAGAAGAAAAAGGAAGTACTAGCCACAGTTAAGCGGAGAAATATTGCCTATTTTGGTCATCTACATAGACATGAAAAGTAAGGCCTACTGAAGATCATAATTGAAGGAAAAATAGAGGGAAAAAGGGGGAGGGGAAGAAGGAGGATGAACTGGCTCGATAACATCAGAAAATGGACGGATATCAAGGACGCGGCCACGCTCGCAAGACTGGCCAAGAATAGGGAAGACTTTGCAAAGGTGGTCACCGACGCCCGGTAGGGCATGGCAGATTAAGAAGAAGTTTCAACTAGATTAAGTAGAGTTTCAAATCCGTTTGTCGGTCTCTGTCTGTACACGCTACAACAATAAACTACCTGACCAAATATTGATTATGTCAGAAAATAAATTTAAGGCAATTGTAAAGCAAACGCTGTAAAAAAGAGCCTATTATAAACTCAGCGAATACTTAGACGATAGACATATGGGCAAAGGCCATCGCTATACCGAAGCAAGCTGTAAATATATACGGGTGGAAAGGCACGACGATCCTTTCCGCAAAAGGGGGATTGTTTCGATTTAGTACTGTATTTCCTCTAAAGAAACTAGGCTTATATTCGTAAGCGTTTTGAAGTTATAGGCAGTTAACTTCTAATGCAAAATACTGCAAGTGACAACCCTCATTAGGTTCAGTAACATTTTAACAATAACACAAGGGTCAGTGACCTTTATCAAAACAATAATCTAACTAACCATAGATAAATTGAGACTAAGGGCAGTTATACATGCAGAATCGTAGAATTGAAAATAGTAAGGTCACATTACACTTACACGTAGTAATAGTAGGGATGTCACTAAGAAGAACATTAATTAATTTTAATATTTTTACTAATTGTTCGTAACAAAAATCTAAACATTACGAATCGATTCTCCATCACTTAAACTAACCCTCCTTTGCGAGAAGGATCCTCGTGTCTTTCCACCCATATATTGTTTAACCTCTGACCTTCAAAAAGTGTTATCTAAGAATGTATTTTGAATAAATGATTTTGACTTTGACTTTGAACTACCTACCCGTTTGACGACCGCTTTAGCCTAGTTGGTAGGGACCCTGCCTACGACGCAAGAAGTCCTGGGTTCGAATCCCGGTAAGGGCATTTATTTGTGTGATGAGCACAAATATTTTTTCCTGAGTCATGGATGTTTTCTAAGTATTTATTTATTAAGTATTTTTATCGTCGTCTAGTACCCATAGTACAAGCTTTGCTTAGTTTGGGACTAGGTCGATTTGTGTAAGATTGTCCGCTAATATTTATTTATTTTATTTATATGAGTTTCATTAGATGAAATAGCTATTATTTCGACGAATAAATTGAGGAAGCTTATTGTTCCGTTCTTGAATGAGCAATAAATATATGCAGAAAAAATTATATAGACTGTGTTCATTGAAAACCCGATATACACATGAAACGCAATACACCATTTGAGTTTGTGTTTATTTAATAAATGGATACGGGTTACTTTAGGGCATTTCTCCGAGCACGCAATTTTGCACGGCCCCGCGCTTAAAACCTTCTTATAATGCAAAATATATAAAATACAGTGGATTCAGTACGTTAATACTTTCAAACTGGAGATCACATTTATCTCATTAAAAAAAACATAAACTGTTAAAATCTGTCTTCCATGTCGCGTCTCCTTTCAATGGACTATTTAGCATGGAAATCAGAAAACATGCATGGAAACCAGAAAAATGTGCATTGAAGTCATGTTTCGACAGAGAAATGCATGAGTGTTATTATGTTTACAAGCCTTTTTAGCCTTGCCATTTAAATGTACGTACGCTTGTTTAGATCAAATCTTTCAATTGAATTTATTTAATATTATTTTAAACCAGTTTTCCCCAACCGATAAAGCTTTTCCTGAATTCCGTGTTCTCTTTTATAGTTCATATATTTTTCATTCTGCTAAATATCCAGGTACACCCTGAATCAATTTGCATATAACTATGTGAAGGTATTTTATCAGTTCATCGACGAAACATCCAATTAACGCCACTAAAAATGTCGGCCATGGGAGTCAGGTAAATGAGTCTGTCTCGGAGAATTCCCATTTTGTGATCAAACTCGAATAAGTATCGAAATTTAATTCGTATTGAATGATTTAAGTCGGATAATATCCCAATGACGTCAAACCCGAACCCGCACACCACCAACCTGTCACAACCTACGTTTATGAAAACTGAATGGGGAGAAAATCATTTCGAGATTACGTCACGGTCATGGCTCACTACATCGTACAAGAGTGCTTTAAAGAAATAGTGTTATTACCAACAACATACTGCATGGTTTGACGTCATTGGGATATTATCCGACTTAAATAATTCAATACTAGTTTCCTTCAAGTACTAAACTCATCTACTGAAACAATTTACAACGCAATAACCCAGGAATAGATAATAGTTGTACTAAAGACTGGGCAAGAATTTATACGTAATCAACGTCTTTGAACGACAAACTAAACAACAAAAACAACAAGCATGGAGTTAATACGCTTTAAAACGTGTTTCCGATGGCAGTTAAATTGGAACGGTTGGCGAACAAAGCCACTACTGATGGGCCCATTGGCGCCGCTAGGAAGCTATGTAGTATATGTAGTTACAGAATACCCCAATCAAAGCAGGATTCGTCCGGCGGCTTAATTTTCTTTGCCGTTTATGTTAATTGTTTGCGTCCAATCAAGGATTATCTGTTTCTTGTTGGATAATGAATAATTAGCGACTACGACAATATGGCGAGAATCGTTTTTATCGGCCTCTGTAAAAGTCGCGATTTTTAAACGTTTGCATTAGGACGGGGATACTAAGGTAACGGTATATCAACAATATTCTAAAAAGGCCTACGCGCAGCTGCCGAGCGTACCGAACCGAAAGGTTTTCGGAAGGACCATAGCATTTATGATGATAGCATCTGGCCTGCTATAGTCTATGTGTGAGGTGTGTATAATTTTGGCAAAATTAAATAATAAACAATAAATCTGTGTTACTTATTGCGTGGTACCTATATGAACCTGCGTCAAAGGAGTTAAAACATCGGGCAACTAATAAATTCTACAGCCACACAGAATCCACCCACATATTTAAACTTACCTACATGGGAGCGTCATCAAAATGTTTCGCTACATACTTGTGGAGTTGAAATGACGCACCCCTCCCACTTAATTAGTTGGTTTAGATGAGCGAGTGCAAATAATATAGACGTCAGTGTCGACTTACTGTGAATTTACGGTATGGAATTACGTTCACTGTATCTATACTAATATTATAATAAAGAGGTAAGGTTTGTGAGTATCTAGCTTTGTGAGTGTGTAGCTTTGTAAGATTGTATGTAAGGTGTAAAATACGGAAGTATAGACACCCGATTTCAAAAAATCTTAGATTTTAGTGTATAGAATGGGCCCAGGACTCGGGATGAATATAGGTCATGTGTATACATGTAAGATACAAATAATAAATTATAGGGAAATCAAGGATAGTTAGCCTGTTCGTATTAAGTCCCTGGCATAGCTTCCACTATTTTGAGACCGTTAAAAGGGTAACGGAACATTAAAGCATAGCAGTTCCCTTTTGAATTCAAAATAGCCGAATAGGTTTAAAACCATGCGGTAATTTCGATGTTACATTATGCACACGGTGAAATGCCAATCGAAGAGTGCTGCTATAACTGCCATTTTGTTATTGATTAACATAAGTGCGTACCTAAGCAGAAAAAATATTACTCAATAACTCCTGGATGAAAATGTAGAAAAAAAAAGGATTATAACAAAAACCTATCTTTAGATATTTAATTCGAAACGAGAGGTTGTCTTTTATTTGTCTTTAAAGTTATTTGTTAGTTTCAACTTATCCAGAAACATATTTCACAACAATGGTTACAATAAGTAGTACAAATAAGGATTTCATATATATTATATAGTTATTTACACCTTGTCACGGTCGTAAAATGTTTTTTTCAACACATTTGCTCGTCACGTACCTCTTATTATGGCGCTTATAGGCTCATAATCCTGGGTATTAAACACGCGAGTTTTATAACATAACGACACTCGTGCGTTGGCACCTTGCAGGAAGATGTATCTATGAACACGGTGCATTCTTAAACAAACCGGGTTGCACAGAATGTACAGTTTTTTTTAATTCTCGGCAAATTAATTATGTTCACCCGCCCAGCCCGCGCGTAATAGGCCCGTCGATGTACGAGCGCCTACCCGCCTCAATTAAAAATGAGACCTCAAACGACATATTTGAGCGCCGACTAAAAGAACTTTTATTATCAACATCGCTGTATTCCGTAAAGAAATACAACGAACAAAGACTAAATTGAAATTGTATTTAATAATGACATCGAAGTATATTTTTTAGGTTTAAGATGACATTATTATATTATTACGAGTATAAATATTGCATACTTATTATTTTTTGACTTCTGACAATTTAAATCTAGGATGGCCTAGCTATTATTAATATTCTGACATTGACATTGTACCATTTATCATTAAGTATTTAGCTTGTTCCTACTGTTAGTATTTTTTGTTTCTCAAGTTTGTTTTAATTTAAAATTGGATTTTTATTGACTATTATTTAATATTGTTCTTTATTCTTATACACTCTGACGATCTTTTTGTGAATCCATGCTATTCTAATTGTATGAAATGACATGTACATTTTCAGAATGAAATAAAATAATCTAATCTAATCTCATGGATTCTTACTCGACTCAACAAATTAAATCCTTGTTTAATTAATTGACTATTTCTTTTTGGATATGATATAGAAACGTTTAATTTACTAAACTATTCACTTTTGATAACGTTTTACATGAATTAAAAAAGATAACATTTTAAAACGAAAGATTTCTTTTATTTTGTATTGGCTGTTTAGAGATTTCATCTAAGTCTGGCTTAACACATGCGCGCGCACCGCGCAAACTTCACGAAGAAAACTGTTGCGCGCCATCATTATAGGTTATTTCACAAATATTTGTAAACATTGTTAACGCGGCGTTTGGTTGGTTATTATCAAAAATGTTGACTCGTGGTGACTAGAAAAGTGATAAATAGAATGGACGCCACTGGAAATTCTTGGCGATGTACAATATGTGAGTAATGAGTAAAAACCTGTTGCCATCATTAAGTAAAGAAAATAACTTGGCAGGCCTATAAAATGTTCATCTTATGAAAAGGATTTTTTCGTCTCAAAATGTGTTGAAAAACGTCGTATGAAACGCGTGAGCTTTGATAATTACATCCTCGGCTCTCTTATCACGCTGCGGCTCGCGTGAACAATTCCGCCTCAGATGTTATTATCCTCACTTGTATCACAATGTACTATTCAAAATCAGCACGAAACATGATGCACAAGGAAAACAAGTGAAATCAAAAGATTTTTCAAAAACTTAACTGTTTTTGTCAAATATTATAGCATTTCACTTGAGTCACTTCCATGATTCCACGAAGCCGTTTGGACTCTGCTAGTGAAATAGAATTTTCTTGTCTACATTTATACAGACATACACATACATACGCTAGAAAAACATAACCCTCCTTCTGCGGCAGTCAACATCCACGTGATCAACTTGAACGTGTGTTTTTCTACTTTATTTTTTATTCAAAGGACAAGTTAAGCGATAAAGTGGATGAAAATCCGGTCTTTACCTGCCTACACTGAGATTTCACAGTCAATTTTAATCAAATTTACCGTTTAAGGAATTTTATCGTTTTGGCGTTCCTTCACAGAAGCGCGTTTATTACGCCGTCTCATGCTGGGTGCCTAATGAATTAGCTTTAATGAAGGCTTTTTCACGAAATATTCTTACTTACTCCAGTCAACGACAATGGCTCGTGTTACTGAAAATCGGGGTTAAATATATTGTACATGAGCAACTGACGTAGTATTTAATGACATCTTAGAACATTCAGTGTCATAGTTAGGAGGTCAGGATTTTTTTTGTATTGAGGTACCTATACAAAATAAAAGATGCCTTAAAGTTATTCCTTACCTATGATTGATTTTTATTTATTAATTTATTGATTTGTCTCAGACAACAAGGTCCATATTTATAAATATCTTACAGACTAACATACATATCTATATAAAAAAAACTTATAACACAACAAAACTGGAAACAAAGGTAACGTTTCGGGGTCGTAACGTTTCGAATGTACGTTAGGACAACTCAATTGTGACGTTTAGATCTATCTGACGCGTGTACAAAGCGTTACGTGATCGACCGCACCACGATATTTCAAGACACAGTTCGGGGCATTCCAAATTCAAAAGGCACATTGTATCACGGAGAGAAAATCACGTTTTGCTTATTGTTTTCTACAGGACTGAACACCAACTCATACTAAGAAATATACCTACACATATTCTGACCCATTTTCATATCAATCACGGAATGAAATCCCCATGACTTTCAAAAATAAAAATACGCATCATTATCCTCTGATTTGTGGAGCAACGCGTTACAAAAGCAGCAGAATATGATTATAATAAAAACGGACAAATGTTTTTAGCTTTCAATCCACCAGTTTAATTACTAACCTCCTTATTCATAAAACTTAAGAGTCCGCAGTAAGGTCGGCCGAATTTCACCTTCCCATACAAACGTAGTTACGCTGTCATTTTAAAACTACGTGTTGGATTGTGACGAAACTTTGCATATGAAATGACATGAGGTATATCCAGGGCTGTAATTAGTTTATATGGTTCCAGTTTATAAAACAAACAAAATACAGCAAAAACAAGTTTTGTATGAAAAACTTAAATTCGCTGTATTTTATTTACTATGGTAGCTGAAGCTACATAAACTAATTACAGACCTGAATATACCTCATGTCATTGTATATGCAAAGTTTCGTTACAATCCAACACGTAGTTTTAAAATGAGAGCGTAACTACGTTTGTATGGAGAATCGAGCTTACTGCGCACTCTTAAAATGCCTCTGCTAAATAAAATGTGCTTTGTCGCTTTCTGACGAACACTTGTCAAACGAATTTTAACGCCGTTTTAGTTAAAATAAGCTTGTAAGACGTTTATGAATACGGCCGTAAAGATAGAACTGGTGTTGTGAATTCTCTCATTAAAATGCTTTCGAGTCCAGATCAATGAACAATCGAGTTACGAAGCCAAGGTGGTAGGTCATGCGAGTCGACATTGAAATAACTCACTATTGATAGAAACGTACCTATAAATGATATTATATTGCAACGATTTAATTAGGTACTAGTGACTCTGTAAGCGGTGGAACTCGCGTGCCTGTCTATCGTCAATCGGTTAAGAAATGAGACCTGTAGAGGAAACCAGCCGGGCAGCGGGAGAGCTGGACATCGGACCCGACAAACGATTTTCGGCCCAAGCTGAAGCATAGAACTTCGTTCGCATCGCTCGCTTGTTCGATAAGAAACTATTTTTTGTGTTCGTTCAAGTTGACTTATGTTAATTATGCCATTGATAAACTGCGAAGGTAAGTTGCAGGAAGAGCCATCGCAATTCGCAACTCGGTATCCAAACCAACTGTATCCCTTGAGAGTATGCGTTTTTCAAAACTTCAGTCTTCCACACCCACTTCAAAGCCCACTCGACTATTCCAAATTCACACTAAAAACTATTTCTATAAAGCCGTAGATAAGAATTTATTCTAGGTCCAACATAATCTACATGGGTCATGGCCGCCTCGGCACACAAAAGAGGCTTTCTATATACACAATATTAGTCGCCGAAACTGAAAAGGCATTGCGGCTTCGGCGTCCATGCTGATTCAATATCCTGACATTTATGTGCCAATTTCGTAAACCCCTTTTCTCCCCAGACTATTTTGAATTTTCGCTCGAAATAATTGGTAATATAACTAGTTAAGAGCACCATAACCTAGCATCCTAAATTGAAACTGGGTGGCGATTGGAGGCGGTCAGTGCGGCCGCGACGGCTCGTTAGAATCCTTAGCCACACGCCGGCGATTACTGCCTGGAGCTGTGCCAACCGCCGGTTAGACAGTATTTAGAAAGGGACAGTTTGAGCATGCATGGCCTAGGCGTGCCCACGTACGTGTCAGTGACGGTAAGTTGTGATAAAGTACGAATGGTTTTTATAGATCGGATCTTATCGTAAGACCCATCGGTACAACCGTAATTTAGCCACGTGCCACAAACGCTTTGAAATGAAACGCCATGTTTAATGAATACTTTACTCGAATAGTGACTCTATTGTTAAAGTAGTCTACTTTTTTTATTCAAAATGGTCAACACCGCTAAGTAGTATTTTTTTACGCGGACCGCCGTTCTTTAAATATAAAGTCGCATCAGTTTGAAAAAACGTTAATTTCACAGCATCAATTAGCGGTTACATTTAACAATGAAAGACAATCGCTTTGTTTCCTAGGCACAAAGAGAAGTGAATTCGGTCTAGAGAAAAAACCGTACAACACATTTAGTGCCTACGAATTCGTAGCGCTACGGTCGTAGCCGATGCCGTGGTTTCCCCGGTAAGTAGAGGGAAGCGCCTACGAAGAGAACGCTAGGCGGGTGTCTGGCAGTGAATGTTTTAAGCAACGACCCACTTGGCGTTCAGATCTTGTGCAGGTGACCGTTTTGAGTATTAATAACTGCGTGCTAGGTATTTTTATTGAAGCACATTGAGTATTTTTCATTTTGACGTTGAATTTTTATCATTATTGGTGCATGTTTGCACGTGCCGAGGAGAGTTTGATTTGTAGGATTTAGGAAGACAATAATGTATATTTTCTCACTAACCTGTATAAGAAGTAGATAAAAAAAAAACACAAAATACCTAGCGAAATTCCATTTCTCAATATTTATGTTTCGTTTGATATTAAAGACTTCAACATTATTAACACACATATTACCATTTGGATGTTATGAACTAACACTAACTACATACTTTACCTTAATGCGTCTAAGAAATGTGAAATATTTACCAGGTTGTTTTTCTTTCAATTAAGGACAGGAAATAATCATTTTTAGAAGGAAAAGTAAGTATGTCGTCGTTTTAAGCCAGCCCAAGTAATATTAGGTCACTAAACTAAAAACAAGGTGTTCACTCGGACCACTCCTTCGACCACTCCGTTATACGGGGTGAAACGCTCCACCGAGTGTTTGATAAATAAGAGTTTCTTCTGTTATTACCTGTGAATATTAATTATAAGTACGAGTACCACTCGTAGTCAGTGTTATTTAGTATGAAATTTGATTAATTCAGTTTCATTTTAGATAGTCAAACACAAAATACTAAATTATTATTGATCGTTACAGTATTTTATATGCAGCCTGATAAATATAGCGTGTACTTATTAACATTTATTCAATGCTCAATAATATCTTTACATTGATCCTATTATCATATTAAAATAGAGTCAGTGTCAATATACATTTGAGCACGTTTATATTCGAGACATATTTGCTCACGAGCAAATATTCAAATTCATGAACTATAAAGACACGAGTGTCTTTAACTGGTTCATTGCTGAGTTTATAAAGTCAGATAATATTTGCAACCATGTTATCTTATTAACCCTTTGACCGCTTTTAGTTTCGTGTCAAAATTTGACGTACACGCCAGCATCTTGACAGCTAAAGAGCGAATATGAAACTTATCTGACAGTAAGAAAATTGTTTTGACAGTGCCCGCCATAACCACTTTAAAGGTTGTTGGCGTAGTGGGCACGACGGCACATGACGGATTTATAGTTTTTTGGCGTTCAAAGGGTTAAGGGTCACCAGGAGGAAGGTCAACTCTCCATACAAACGTAGTTTGGTTCTAATTTTTAAACGACATGCTATGTACAAAAATAAGCTGAAATTGGGCACCGAACAAGCAACTAATCAGAAAACACAGTTTATGTTGTTAGAAATTAAAATAGACAAAAAATAGAGCGAGTAGAAAAAAAATCATACAAAGTCTCTAATCGCTTCGTTTATAGTGTTCCGTACCAAAATTGGTCCAACGGAACACTTATGCGATCACTCGGAGGCTGTCCGTCTGTCACAGCCAGTTTTCTTAAAGACCGTTCGACATAGGAAGCTGAAATTTGGTATAAGCAGATATAGAAATGTATGGCCTAATTACATAAATAAATTCAAAAAGGTGTAAACCCCAATAAAGTTTGAGGGGTAATAAGGGGTTTCGCAAATTTTTTCTTGATTGTAAGGAACGTGTGGGGTATCATTCGAAAGCTCTTAAAACTTAGAGACGTTACACACATTTTAAGTTCTTTTTCCGATAGCTCTTACTAGTGTAAAATATGACCGAAGGAACTTTTTTCTATTATAAGAATAGCAACAGAAAATAGTTTCTGACCTAGGTATGGCGTGGTATGGCGGATCCTATAGTGTGTCAAAGGTTTCAGGTTATTCCAGCATGCCTTTTTAAAATGAGAGACAAACTACGTTTGTATGAAGACTCGACTTCAATCAATCAATCAAGCGTTTATTGCACCATGGTAAACAAATTCAGTTCTTACATGTATAAAACACAAAAGTATCTCATGGACCCTGAAAGGGTGTTGCAAAACCTTAAAAATAAGCTATATGGAAACAGCACTATAAATATTATGCATAAAATCTAGATTTGTTAATTTACAAACTAATGATAGGGAACAGATCATTTTAAACAATAGAATACTGACAACAGGTAAGATATTATATTGATTTAAACTTTCACGATTCTAACACTTTATTTATACTAAACGGGACTTAATCGCGTATAATTAACTTATTTTATTTACCTCACTGAGGTCTCCCGACGTTTCGGATGTGTTGCAACATCCATGGTCACGGGACAACTGGCTTGAGCGGGTATCAACATCTTCTTGCTGCGCGGGTTTTCCGAACTACCCGCATTTGGTCTTTATTAACCACTTGTACACTAGGGTTGTCACCCGGCCGACACGCAACACTATATCCGGTGATATAACGGACGATGTTTTTTGACGCTGGCATTTACTTATGATAGGATTCCACGAAGATGAAATCTTAAACAACCGGGACGGTTGCAACACATCCGAAACGTCGGGAGACCTCAGTGAAGTAAATAAAATAAGTTAATTATACGCGATTAAGTCCCGTTTAGTATATAAGTAGTGAGTTAATGGGGTTTTCAGATCAGAGCTCTGAAAACTGCCCATTAACACTTATAATATTCAAGTGATATTTGAAAACCTCCGTCGGGTATTTGTTTTCGAGCCAGAACAAGACGGTCCTTCTAGAATATAACTACTGATTGTCTTATTAATCCACATTATTCAAGATAAAACTTTCCTGCTAGTAACACGTCTTCTTTTGCAGAAATATGAAATTTCGAAAACAATCTCACAGCATGAAATTGGATGTGGTTTGTGCTGTTGGTAAAAAACGCAACTTTCGTCATGGTAAACTTTTACCTGACACTATCCGTTGTATAATTTGTGGACCCTCTAACTGTGGAAAAACGAATTTAATAATTGGACTTCTTCTTCACGAGCATGGACCGCGTTTTGAAAATGTTTATGTTTATTCTAAAACTCTTTTCCAACCCATGTACCAGTATTTAGAAAAAGTATTAACATTAGTTCCATCAGTCACTTATCAAAAGTACACTGAAAATGATCAAGTAATTAGCCCTCATGAAGCTATTATTAATTCAATTATAATATTTGATGACGTAGCGTGTGAGAATCAAAATAACATTCGGGATTATTTTGCTATGGGAAGGCACAAATGTATTGATAGCTTCTACTTGA
Source organism: Epinotia ramella (assembly GCA_947578815.1). Classification (NCBI taxonomy): domain Eukaryota; kingdom Metazoa; phylum Arthropoda; class Insecta; order Lepidoptera; family Tortricidae; genus Epinotia; species Epinotia ramella. Next base: position 9,941,892 of record OX388209.1, read on the forward strand.
ATCAAACGTACAGTAAAATACCTAAACAGTTAATTAGAGACAACGCAAATTTAATAATTATTTTCAAACAAGATGACGTTAATTTACGTCATGTATATGATGAACATGTAGGATGCGATATGACATGGTTACAGTTTCGAGAAATGTGTGCAAAAGTATGGAGCATGCCTTTTAAATATTTGGTTATAAATAAAGATTGTCCTAAAAATTCAGGATGTTATAGGATGGGTTTTGATACCTTTATTGTATTTGATTAATACATCATTTTAAGCAATGTATATAAATATAGCGCTTATTGTTATCAAAGAAACCATTGAGATCAGACATGAGCAGCAATATGAGTGAAGAGAAAAATGTTAAAGGAAAGATACTCAAGTCTACCGAGGCTGTTAAAAGAAAAGTCAAACTTATTCGAGACCTACAAAATAACAATAACATGATTTTAGAGTCTGTTTTCAAACCAATTACAGAACCCCTTAATAATATGGTTAATCGTAAAGTCAATGCTAATTTAAATTCTGAAGATGATGAATTGAAATGGGATAAAAATACAATTAAAAAATTAAAATTCAGTCCAGATAGTGCAAAAAAAAGCGATAGAAGCGTGACCGATAAAACTGTTTTGCATAAATCATTTGATTCAAATATTTCTGATGACAATCTATCGAAAGTAAGTGATGATACTAATGATGATGATGACGACAATCTATCGAAAGTAAGTAATGATTCTGATGACGATGATGGCGATGATGATGACATTCTATCAAATGAAAGTCAAGACATTGAAGGTCACAATAAGACGTTTGAAAGCGTTAATAGTAATGTAACGGATAACACTAACGATACAACATTTTATTCTCCACGCAATGATCCAGAATTTGCTAAAAAGTCAAGTACCTTTGATAATGTTCCTTTTGGTGTTCGAACAGAACGTGGTAGGCTTATGCTTGGATCTTCTTCAGTTCGTGTTGCTAATAAGAAACTCAAAGTCAGTGGACGTATACTAAATATGACACCAGGATTAAAAGAATTATTATTTAAGAAAGTACCTGATATGGGTGTTATAACAGAAGAAGATAAGCGCAATTATAAAATACTTTTACTAGAAACTAATGCCCACAGGCGTGACTTTAATCCAAACAAACCAATCAAAAGTAACAAAGGCATGAAGTATTTACACATTATAAAACCGCTTTTTAAGTTATCAAAAGAGCGAACGACTAGCACTGAAAGCTGTACTATGGGTGAAGGATTACCTACATTAAAAAACGTTAAAAAGGATACAAACTATGTTTATTGGGATGATCCTAACGAGCTTGTAGATAGGTTGAAACTGTTAATTGCTTCTCGCGATGCTGGTAATACGGGTTTGGATAACGAAATTATATCTATTATTGAAGAGTTACGAGAAGCTGGTCACGTGAATAATATATAACTTTGAAATTCATTCTTTACCAGACAGTTAATGAGAGGCTTTTCAGTTAATAACAACTAACAAAATATAAATGAATATCGATAAGTTTGGTCATCACGTACATAAGCGTTTACGTTTGATGACAGTTTCTGATAAAGCACTTTTGAGATCAGAGAATGGAGATTATGATTTACAATTTTCAAGATTGAAAGGCGTTACAAAACCACTGACAGGTGATGATGCAGTTAACAAGCAGTATGTCGATCAATCTTTCTCGAATTTTTACGACAAAAAAGAACTTGATCAATTATTAAACACTATAAAGGTTCAGATTCATAATCTCAATGCGCAGTTAAGAGTTAACTTTTATACCAAACAGGAAGTAGAGACTATCGTCAAACATACTAATAATGACAAAGGAACAAATCGTTAATGAAATTCATCGAGCAGCTCGTAAAAATTTCAAACGCAGACCAGTTATTTTAAAGGGAATTGATCATTTATGGCAAGCAGATTTATTGGATTTACAAAAATTTCACACGCTCAACAAAGGATATAAATATATTCTAGTTGTAATTGACGCATTTTCTAAATATGCGTGGTGTGTTCCATCAAAATCTAAAACTAAAACTGAGATCAAAAACGCATTTGAAAAAATTATAAAATCATATCAAAGAATTCCAGTTCATTTACAAACAGACTTCGGTACGGAGTTTTATAATACTGAATTTGAGCGTTTTTTAAAATCCTTACACATTAACCATTATTCTACGTATTCGGTCAAAAAGGCTTCTATTGTTGAACGGCTGATAAAAACGCTCAAAGGAAAACTATTCAGATATTTTAGTTTTATAGGAAACTATAAATGGGTGGGAAGACCTTTAGCCGATATTGTTCAGTCTTATAATCATACTGTACATCGTACAACTAAATTTATGCCTGATGCCGTGAATTCTAAAAATGAAAATGAAGTTAAGGAAAACATAGTCAAATCACGAAATTATTTACATCAAAAATCCAATAAATTTAAGGTTGGAGATAGAGTTCGCATCAGCAAATACAAAAGTGTCTTTCATAAGGGGTATACGCCAAATTGGTCGACTGAGCTCTTTACTATAAAAAAAGTGAACAATACTAACCCTTTCACTTACCATATAGAAGATCTACGGAAAAACCCTATACTTGGTACATTTTATGAACAAGAATTGCATAAAACTCAGTGTCCAAACATATATCTTATAGAAAAGGTTATCAGAAGAAAGGGTAGAAAAATGTATGTTAAGTGGTTAGGACTTGATGATAGTGAAAATAGTTGGATTAATAGAGATGATATTGTTTAATAATATTTATACACTTCGTCTTACGAAAATTTATCATTAACTTAATGGTAATGAGAGGAAGCGGACTTGTAAATAGTGTAATTAATCACTTACCGTTTGAACTGCACCTGCCTGGGTATAATTATTGTGGACCAGGTACAAAATTACATAAACGGTTGCAAAGAGGTGATAAAGGAATCAATCCGTTGGATAACGCGTGCATGCAGCACGACATAGCTTACGACAATCATTCTAATTTAAGTGATCGTCACAGTGCAGATTTGGAACTGTATAAAATGGCTAAACAAAGATTACGGTCAAAAACTTCCGGGAAAGGAGAAAAACTAGCCTCATGGTTAGTTAGCAAAGTGATGAAGTCTAAATTAAAGGCTGGTGCAGGAATTAAATCATTCAAACATTTTGTTAAAAAAATACGTACGGAATTAAAAAAAAAAAAATCGAAAAATAAATCCGTTGCAATCAGTCAAGCATTGGATGCAGCAAAAAGAATAATCTCTGTTCACAATACGAGTAAACTGCGTGTACCACGCTTACTACCCATTCCGAAGTCTGGAGGATTCCTTCCACTCATTCCTATATTTGCGGGTCTCTCTGCATTAGGATCATTGGCTGGTGGAGCTGCTGGAATCGCAAAAGCTGTCCACGATTACAAAACTGCTAGAAAAAACTTTGCTGAATCTGAACGTCATAACAAGATGATGGAATCTATCGCGTTGGGAAAAGGGTTACATATTAAGCCGTATAAAAGTGGAAAAGGATTATGTATCAAAGCTTCAAAAAACTGAATGATCGGTTACCCAGGCGAGCACTCACTAATTTCGACATTTTAAAACACTCGACGGACATTCCTCACTTTAGAGGTGTTTTTATGAGGGATAATTTACCAAGACGGTCGAAAAGAGTAGAATGTGCAATCCTAAATTTAGATAGTTCTGAAAACCAAGGAACTCACTGGGTAGCCTACGTCAAAGTAAACAAATATTGTGAATATTTTAATAGTTATGGTGATCTTCAACCACCGTTGGAATTAATACATTATTTAAAAGACTGTAACATTTCATACAATTATGCAACTTACCAAAAGTTAAATACTGTGAATTGTGGACATTTGTGTATACAATTCTTGAAACAGTTTTGGTGTAACCATTTAAATGTGGATGACATATAAATAAAATAACATTCACACAATGTCTTTCACTCTGTCCATAACTGGATGCTCCTCCTCTCTTATAACAAATCACTCACCTGCTCTAGAACTAGATGACGATTATGAATGCGGTTTGCTATATATGTCAACTTTTAATTCAATACCGAATATAGACAAGAGAAATAATAAGTTTTATTACGGTGAAAATGAAGTAGTAGAAATACCTGAAGGCTCATATGAACTGCAAGATATTGATGATTACCTTAAAAGTCGTCTCCGAGATTGTTCTTTCACAATGACATGCAACAACAACACGTTGAAAACCTCTATATTGTGTTCTAAAACCGTTCACTTTAATAAAGAAGACTCTATTGGTAAGCTTCTGGGTTTTGGGAAAGAAACTGTTCCAGCGAATATATTAACCGAGTCCGCTTTGCCAGTATCCATTCTGTCTACAACCATAGTCAGAGTTGAATGTGACATCGTGAGCGGATCTTTTGTGAATGGGAAATCTTGTCATATAATCCACGAGTTTGTACCTAATGTACCGCCTGGTTACCGAATCATAGAAACACCAAAAAACGTTATCTATTTTCCTGTTACTCAAAAAAGTTTGAACTCTCTTAAAATAAGAATTTTAGATGAAAAAGATCATTTGGTTAATTTACGTGGTGAAGAAATTCAAATATATTTACACCTTCGAAAAAAATGATAGACTTTAATAAAAACGTGAACCTATACAAGAAAGCTACTAGTACTCTTTGTGCTACTAAGAAAAGAACACCTAAAGGACAACTTACGAAGGAAAATAAACAGTTTTTAAAAATAATAGGTTTATTAAAATGAGTATATTATCAGTAACAGATAATTTCAGCTTCGACAACTCTATAGAAAGTTTCGAATATCATTCTTATAAGCCGTACGTTACAAGTTTTAATTTAAATGATGAAATTCGTATACCTATTAATCAACAAGATCTGTATGTGCTACCGTCGGAAAGTACTTTATACGTAGAGGGTTCAATTGCAGTATTCAACAGAGAAACGAAACAGCGAGTGAACAGTGTTCTTTTCACAAACAACTCAATTCTTCATTTATTTCAAGATATTAGGTACGAGCTGAACGGTATTGAAATTGACAGAATTAAGAATGCTGGGGTCACAACAACAATGAAATCTCTCATATCCATGAATGAACTTGAATCGTCGATGTCAAAACAGTGGGGCTGGGATATCAAAGGCATAAAAAACTCACACGGATCATTTTCAGTGTCTATACCGTTAAAAAAGATTCTCGGTTTCGCTGAAGACTATGGCAAGATTATAATAGCATGCAAGCATGAACTGGTTCTCTTGCGATCAAATACTACTTTGAACTGCGTAAAACTGAATACAAATGAATATGTAGATAACCTAACTATATCTAAAATAGTCTGGCGTATGCCTCATATTAAGGTTTCTGATCGAGAAAGATTGAGGTTACTGAAATATTTGGAAAAAGATCACGTTATTCAAATGGCCTTTAGAAATTGGGACTTGTACGAGTATCCACTTTTACCTCAAACATCAAAACACTCGTGGGCCATCAAAACATCATCTCAAATTGAAAAACCTCGATTTGTTATAATTGGATTCAAAACGAACAGAAAAAATGATACTCTCAAAGATATAACTGGCTTCGATCACTGTAATTTGAAAGACGTAAAAGTGTTTTTAAATTGCACCTATTTTCCATACGAAAACTTGAATGTTAGTTTTTCATCAGAAAAGTTTGCTTTATTATACGAACAGTACGCAAAATTCCAACAGTCTTATTACAACCGTAGCCAAGCGCCGTTGCTTTCTCCACAAGAATTTAAAGACGTTGCACCTCTATTCGTTATCGACTGTTCACGACAAAACGAAACCTTAAAAACAGGGTCAGTAGATGTTAGAGTTGAATTTGAATGTGAATCAGATTTACCTGACCATACTTCAGCGTATTGTCTTATTTTAAATGACAGTATTGTAGAATATAAACCCTTAAGCAATATTACCCGTAAAATTTCGTAAATGGCGGACTATTTGTTTGTAGACCTCCAGGGTTTTAAATCCTCTGAAAATGAGTTTATTGTTAAAGAATTTGGATACAGTACAAATAATTACACGCAATCATTTTTAATAAAACCTCCATACGCATTCTTTACTCTATCGGAATTGGAAAAAAGACGTGTGAAGTGGATAGAAAAGAATCTGGGTATTTTGTGGCGTGAAGGTTATGTTGATTTTAGAGAGTTCAAACGAATTATTGTAATTCATTTACAGCACAAGAAAATATTTGTTAAAGGCAACGAAAAGATTAAATGGGTTAAAGATTTGTGTGCTGACTGTGATGTAATTGATATAGGAGAGATGAATGCTCCCTCGTTTGGTGACCTATATAAAAAGTATTGTTTAAATGGTAATGTGAATTGTGTTGATCATAAAAAGAAATGTGTGTTAAAAAACATTATATGTATTAAAACATGGTATTTAGATAATGTGTGCAAAAAATGATTTTTATGGTTTAATAAATTGTATTTTCAATACCTTCGAATTTTTATTTTACTTACTATCCACTAAACCAAGTGACGAGTGAGGTCATAAAAGTCGGTACCTATTTTTGTTGCACGGCTCGCTCCATAATGCAGTGCAGGTGTGAAAGAGATAACATGATTCCTATAATTTATGACCTAACTCACCACTTGGTTTTAAGGATAGTTATAACCAAGTGAACCTGCCCTAATACACACAGGATAGCTATAGAAATTAAATAAAACACCTAGTTACGAAATATATGTTTATTAAAAACTGGCACAAAAACATTTTTACATATTTATTCATAATATTTATACCTTAAAACTAACTAATTAAATAACATAACATCTATGATGCCTAATTTTGCTATAGCAAATTTTATAGGCGATACAAATGCGTAGCTAGTGAAGTTAATTTACAATATCAAAACATAGACTCATGACCCCAAGATAAGGTCGATATTCGGTCCTTCAGCAAGATACGTTTGTCATCATTAGACGACAGTGCAACTTTTTTGACGGATTGCGTGAAAATAACATGTTTTAATGATTTAAATACAATGTTTGTCTTTCTCAACCTTTCATTATTTAACAATACCTTTTTATATTTCTCAAAATCTAAATGACGCAAGACATGTTTCTTTGTACCCTTGGCTTTTTTCAGTTGCTTTTTTTCTGTTTTGATACAGTATAATTTGGACCTGAGACCTACAAACTCATGTATTATTTCGCCTCCCAGTTCATCTTTGAAAAGGCCCGGTACTTTATTATGTTGACGAGTAATGCCATAAACATTATTAGCAGGATAATTACTAGTGTCAAAATAATGCTGAAAATTCAATTTAATGTCTGCGTATACATCTTCTGTGCTTATAGCGTATAAAAACGAGTCCGTATCAGAGTAACATAAATTTATATTAGGCCCGTAAAATGTTTTCATCGAAGAATAATGAAAATTATACATATGAGACTTAGATGTTTCCAAAACAGTAAAACCAATATAAATGGGTCGATCGAGTTTAACAGACTCGGGTTTCATTTGTACAGCAACGAAATTTTCAGAAAAAATTGTTGAGCTATGATAATTCGGTCTAGATATCAGGCATTCGGCTCCATATTTCTTTTTTGTTTTATTTTTAGTATCATTCCATATGTTAACCAACATAACTTTTAACCTCTTCTCAGGGTCTTCTAATGTCTTTCCAAAAATAGCATTGTTAAATAATTTAAACAAGTTTTGTTCGAATACAGATGTAGCTTTTTGTCGTAACTGAGTGTTTAAATCTATGTACTGTTTTAAAAATTGACTCTGCTTAAATTTTATTACTCTATGAATTTTTTTAAGTACAATGCATGCATGTTTCAAGCATGTTTTTAAATGTACATAATGAATAACGTACTCGTATTTATCATATAAATTCGGAATCAGTTTAGGTTGCTTTGAACCAGGAGGTACGAATTTTTGAGGACAGAACGGAATGTCGTTGTGCAAGTCATGTAAGTATTGTGGATAGTGTAAATCCACTTCCAAAATATAACCAAAATCAGAATCATCTGGTACTAAGCGAACATCTAGGTCTTTAATTTCACCTTGCTGCAATAATTCGAAGTCGCCATAAGGCAAACTGGCACACATCGCATACCCGTACAGATTATTACAGTCTATATAAAGTAAATAATTATTTGGTATACTAGGATCATAATCGTGCATGTATTTGTTATTTGCCTTGACATACCGTGTTGAACATAAGCAAACTCCCCCCCGAATACCCTTTTGTATCATTCTAATTATTTCTAGGTCGTTAATAAGCTGTAATTTTACGTTGGTTATTCGTAACATAGCATCAAAACTTAAACTTGGCGCGGTCAGATAAAAAGCAGGATCTAGCCTATAGTTAACTTTACAAGTTTGACGGAATTTTTCAAATATGTCGGCCAGTAACAATACATCAGATTTAAGGTAAATATCTGTGTATTCCCCTAAATTCTCGACTCCAAATGATTTCCAAACAAGTTTCGCATGCTCGTAATCATATTTCGATATCGTTTCATTAGTTAATGAGCTGTAAAAACAATGTTGCTGAGGTAAGCTTTGCTCTTCGTAGCGAGCCCAATTATTCATATACTCATAAGGGTAAATACCTTTACGTTTCAGTAGGTCGAAATGTACCTTTAGTGGAAAAAAATGCGCAAGGTTAACAAAATCTCCGTCGTCTAAAGTGCTTACAAGTTCCTCTAAACTAGCTCCTAAAAATTTAAATGAATCCACAAACCGAACCGGCATCACTTGATCAGGATTTTTGATAAAATACTTTGTGAATGATATGTAATTTTCTTTATTTTTAGCAATAACTTTAATTTGACCGGGCATTTCCCCTAATTCACGTAAAAATAAATGGGAATCATAACCAGACAAATTGTGAAAAAACACGGGCACGAATTCAGGTAAACGGAAGCGTAAGTTGCAAAAACTGTGGCTGGCCCCCCGAAATTTTCCAGTCACATGCGAATGATCTCGAACTGAGTCCCCAAGCAATAAATTGCCACAAAGAAAACAATGTTGAGCATTTAAAAAATCCTTTTCTTCAGTCTCAGTAATAACCATAGGCTTAGGATTCGAATAAATATTGTTTATTGTGGATATATCCCTTTGCAAATACTTGAGAAATTTAGCAACGCAATCTTCTCCACGATATGTAACGAACTTGTTGAGAGAACTATCGTACGAACATACAACATAGTACGCAAAGGCAGCAGGCACGTGCTCCTGTAGTTGAATAGTATTTTCTGATCCCGTTTTTCCATTTGTGTTAGGCACCAATAAGGATTCAAAGTCTGCATATATTACGAAAGGCATATCCTGCATACGTTCGAAATTTTTAAACTGTATTTCCTCATTTTGATTTGGTAAAACTGTTTTTACACCACCACATATATGAGCATCCCTCTTTGTTTCGTTATTGAAAAATATCAAACATTCTTCACAAAGATAAAGTTTACCCTTGTGTTTTGTTAATTGATGTTTAAGCAGACGACCTAAATCTTTAATCAAACAGTAATGAGTTTGCCGACCGTTTTCTAACATTAATAAGTTAACATGATGCTGCTTACGGCATGCGGTTTTGTACAGCGGACCTACGACTTCCAATTTATTATTTATCGAATATACATTAACACTTATATGTTGATTATTTTTCTCAAATATTTTGATATCTTTTAAACCGACGGGAAAAGTCATGTTTTTGATATTGAGAACGTCCTCATAATGAGGATACGAAGATACTCTTTGAACATTATTTTTAGCCGGAAATAAATAAGCCATTACACACCACAGAAAGCAAAACGCATCATTATTTTTTATATTGATACACGCGCGTTTTAGTTTTATACTTTTAGGCAAATCTATGAATCCAGACGCTCTCAGAGGATTGTACTTGCAGATATTAATTTCTAGGTATAAATTTTTCATAAACGACCACCCGCTGTCTTTGGTTTGAAATTCGTCAATTTTTCGACAAATCGTCTGCAAAACATTTAAAAATATTTCGTTGAAATCGAAATTTGGATGTATTACAATATTCTGCGTTGCAAACGACTTAATGCCACACGTATCGTTTTTTAGCAAAGAAAACTCTGCAAATAATTCGAAATTCAATTTGACACTACCGAAAGCTGATTGCCTTGCTTCACAAATACGACGGACGCGGGCGCGTATGTTGCGTATAAACTGAATAGGAGGGCACGCACAGACAAGGTCATCTTGGCTTCCCCGCACTCGGTATGATGCAAGCCTACTACGAAAAGCGCTACCAATTTTTTCAATGCCTTCAATATTGTATATAGAGTTGTTATTTTTGTGGGCTGTGCTACGTAAATGGGCGGAAAATGTACGACTCGGTACAGCTATTTCGCAAACGGAACAGAAAACCGACCGGCTACTCATATTCGATAGATAATTGATTAAGAGTAAGTGAAGTATTAGAATAAAAGGTATAGTAAGAATAATTAATATGACTCACGGTAAATGTTCTTTTTCGGTGCAATGCTTTATCCTATAAATCTTTCGATGCAATTACATCAGCAACATTATATAATTTCAACTCAACAAAAATAATAAGGTCAAATATTACAAATAAAGGTATAGTAAGAATAATTATTAATTATTCACGGTAAAATGTTCCTTCTTCGGTGAAATGCTCCTTACATATTTGTAATGCGTTTTTGATATGCGAAACCTCTGGTGAATTAGAGTCTACCTGAATTTTGAGGCTAACAAGTGCTTTCTCCCATCTGCCTTTCGAAGCGATTGATGCTATATCAGCAACTTTATACAATTTTAAATCTAAAAAAAGATCACCGGACAACTGACCGTAGCGATACACCTTTCCGCCGGGGACTTGTCGTTTTAGTACAGACCGCAACCCTGCAACATGTTTTTCGGCACAGAAGTCGTCATCACTATCGTCGTCAAGAGCCCAGCCTGAAGAAACGCTGCTTTGTTGATCCGACAATGGCTTCGGACCGGCTTTTGACCTGTAAACCATAAATAAGTTTGTTAAAAATAAACAAACGAACTTACATATAAGACAAAACTAACGACATCTTTGTAGGTAAAAAATATTATATATTATATATAATTAGTAAATTACTTACCGTTGAGACGAAACTTTGGACTTCAATTTAGTAGATCTAAAAAGAAAAAATAATATATATTAATACAGGTAACAAAACAAAATTAATTTCATTTTCTACAAGAACTACATAAGCAAAATTAAAATATATACCGTGGTATCGGAGTTGCGTCATCAGATTCATATAGTTCAGTACACTTTTTAGACGCCTTTTGCTTCTTATACCTGAAACAAAATAATGTTATATTTAGTATACCTTATTTTTATTTTTATTTTTATTTTTTTATTTTTGGAAACAGAATTTAAAACAAAATAAAATATAAATTACTGCAACTCACCGTGTTAGCTCCTGCGTTCCAACATCGGATTCACAAAGCGCCCTCTTCTTACTCACTATTTTTTTTGACCTATAAAAGAAACAAAACTAAAATTAAATACACGTCTTTAAAAATTAAATCGCTTACTAAATAAAACAAAACAAATTAGTATAAAGTGATGTTTACCTCGAATTTGGTGTTGGTTTTCTGGCCTCGATTTCGGTAAAGGACTCGGAATCAGACCTGCAATAAAAAGGTTATTTTATATATTTGCTATTGTTGTTTGTTGAACTTATATTGGTTCTATTTATTAGTCACGTAGAAACGATAAAAAAATAAAATTTATAAAAACTTACGCACATAATTTCAATGCAGTGTTCCTTCGCTTGTGAAAACCCGTGAGAAAGTGATGAAGTGTAAATCGAAGTCTGGTTTGCATGAATATCGCTTCACAGTAGTTGTCAACCTTCGTTAAGTTGATTAATCAATAAAACTTAATAACAGTAATGGTAGAAAACATGCAGAAGACAAGTTTTCACAGGTTTAATACCTCAGATACCTATTTCGAAACATCAGCAATTATTCAACAAACAAAAGTATCATATTTATTTTAAATCATATACGGTTCTATCAAAGCGATCGCTCTAATTGCAAAGAACGCCGACATTCTGTTCCCTTCAAAATAATGGAATACGACTTTCGTCTCCTTTCAACACATTATGCTACAAAGAGTGCAAGTAAGAAGAAACGAGTATAGGTAACCATATGAACGGAAAGAATTGCTCCACTGAATGCGATAATTTGCAAGGATGTAACTTTTAAAATCTATTATTAGGTATATGAAACCTGTAATTATAACATTCGTACATAATTCTACTTTATGAAACACATGTGTTAACATGTTCTATCTTGTACTGATTGCATCCACGTTTCTCGATATAAACAGTTTACATACCTAACAATTAAAAACGCAATTGTAGAAAATCATTCTGACTGGAAAACTTGTCATAAACGGACGTCGTCCGAGATCGATAAATCGTAACCTCATACTTCAGTGAAAATGGTGAGTTGATTGAATTTCTAATTTAATATTTACATTTATTTATTTATATTGCGGTTACAGTATTTAAAATGTTTTGTGCTTATTTTCAGAGTAAATCCAGTTCGCAGCCATTACCCATCTCCAAAAGTGTTTATGAGCCGAATATTTCCACTTTTTATTCACAAGCAACATTCGATGACGTGTTACCATGCTCACAAGATGTAAATGGATACCTAGAGTACCAACAGGATTGTATGAATAGACTGAATAACGTTCAAGAGGTAAAAAAGCCTTCGAAAATATCGAAGAAATCCTCGAAGAAAAAGGCGAACAGCGGAAAAAACAAAGCCTGCGGCAGTGGATTTAATTCCTATATAATTAAACAAAGTAAAAAAGGTCAGCGTCTTATTAAAATAAGCATATCCAATCTTGAACTGGACAACGAGTCTGAAGACGTCGCCGTGCAGTATGTCGTCGAGAGTGAATGTGATGACGTATTGAATTCCACAGAAGGACTAGTTGATAAAATTGTTAAAAGATTAAGCAATGCAAATTATTAGATTTAACCTAGATTTATTTTCGTATAATTTAAGATGATGTATGATACTAAAAAGTGAAAGTTTCTTTATTATTAAAAAATATTGTGATAAGTATACAAATAGAATATTAAATATACCTACAGATTTGTTTTATTTTAAGCTTACATACTTGCTTTCATTATTTGTAAGATTATTTAAAAATATTGGATAGTTATAAACGAACCAAGTTTTAAATAGCGTTATCATCCTCCCCTCCCAGGAGGTAAATAATTTGTTTGCAAATGCATACTAAATTCTAACGCATACATGGGTCAGCGGGAGAGAAGTTGTTGATTAGTATGTTTTAATGCTCCTTTGACAACGAGCGGACACGTAGAATGACTCAAGTTACAACAAAATGCATGATGACAAGTTAGTTACGTCGATCAACTTTGCTATGTAATTAAAAGCAATATGAACCAATTGTTCAATTCTAATATGAATCTAATAGCTTTGTTATAGCCTCTATTTTGCAATAAATTGGTCTAGAATATAGGTCATCAAACGGTTTACAATTGAAAGCAAAGAAATATTATTTTTAATTTGCCTTATTTTAAAGTCTAGATTACTAACAGCTTTGTAAAACATGACGCACGAGCACGTCATGAGTTATAGCCAATGAATAAACAGGACCTGCATCGCGCTATTAAAGTTTTTAACATTTGTTCATATAAATAAAAAATCAGACCTAAGTCTGTCGGGAAGTTGCGACCGGACGACCCCAGCACGTAATTCAGATACATTGGACTGGCCACCCTCTGTGTGTGTTGTGTTGAATACAGAACCTTGAAAACTAGGGTTTTCTATACCTAGGCGGTCGATAGGTATGGATACCCACACCCGGAGGGGGTCAAACTCAACACATGTAAAACCGTAGCCTTATGCCAGGGACCTGCTTCCTGGGGGTTGCGACCATGTCTGACGAGCCTGATCAACTTGTTAGATGTGTTATGTGCAAACGCCATAGCCGTTCTGCGCTATGAGGGTTTATGCCAGGGACCGGCTTCCTGGGACCCTTGCATGCAACTGAGGGTTGGCTCCTTAGACTGCATGTTGTGTTAAGCTTTTGCTATTTGAAATAATGTCCATTATTTTACGACTTCAAAACAATACCCGATTGGGACTTTGAAATATCACTTGAATAATTAGTAAGTAAGTATTAATGGGTAGATTTCAGATGGCTGATTTTATTGAATGTTAAATATAAAAATGATTATGCATTCGTTTCATTGATATTTTACATACGGATCCCTAAGTAGTAAGCGTGCATTGCAATATGAATAAGTGACGACTTGAAGGGTTCATATTTCTACTCAGTCACAAGTGCATTGTGCATAACTTTTAATTTAGATTTTAATATGATATGATTATGATTCAAGTTATCGAACTACTTTCATGAGTGATCTTTAAATACTTGAGTAATATTCTGCATTATAAAATCCTCTGTACGTCATTTGCACGCCGGATGAATCGACCAATCAGAAAATCTGGTCTGCATCGCGCTATTAAAGTTTTTGAAGCCGTTTGTATAAATAGAAGTTATAAGGTTTTCGAACGAAGCAAATACCCGACAGCGGTTTTCAAATATCACTTGAATATTATAAGTGTTAATGGGCAGTTTTCAGAGCTCTGATCTGAAAACCCCATTAACTCACTACTTATATATAATAGGTAAGATATTTATTACAAGCTTGTCATCAAAAAACTCGTTCATTGCATAATAATATTTTTGTGCAAGAAATGATTTCAGTTTCTTGGCATATAAACTGCTTTTTGAGTGGACCGTGTCGATGATGGCGAAGTAGAGAAACGCGCTTATGTACAGAGTGCCCACTAGGTGGCTTCATGGCAGTGAATGTGTTAAGCGTCTGGCACATGCAAAATTCTGTTGACGCAATTTAGGTTAATGCACACGTGCATTCACAGTCCCCGCTAAGTACTTCGTTTGATTCAGGGTGCGTCTGAAATTCTAACACCCAATCCATTTTACACAAAATGTCACTCATAATACACAAGGTCGGGGCTAACAAAGACATTTCTGGCTATTAAAGCGCGAATTCCTTACGCCATTCAAATTTAATCATCACTTAGCGGAAAATCTCGTCGATGTTCCTGGGTAATTTTCCTACTTGGACTTTACAAATTCATCGAGGATTTTTTGAATTTATTAATACTCCCAAAAAGCCATTCATTTGGTGATAAATTCTGAAAAAGAATGTTTTATAGCCGGATGTCCGTAGGTACACATATTTGTCTAACAATTAAAAACAAGATAGTTTCTACAACGAATGTTACTCTGAAGAAATCATAAGTAATCTTGTCTGAACCCGTCTCATATTCCCCAACCATACTATTTACGAATACATTATTATCAAATATAATTTATACAGGGTGGAATCTTGTACGTGATCCAAAATAGCAAAATGTGAATCTATCCATGATTCTGAGCAACTTTTATTATGGGACCAACTTTGTGTTATGCCAAAAAAATCCAACTATTTCATTAACTCTGCTCATTTTAGACTGACAAGAATGTATGAACAGGTGTGTTTTTTTTGGCATAACACAAAGTTGGTCCCATAATAAAAGTTGCTCAGAATCATGCATAGATTCACATTTTGCTATTTTGGATCACGTTCAAGATTCCACCCTGTATAATAGTGTGCTGGATGTACAGTAGTAACATTATTATATGTATTAATAGGTATCGCAGCACAGGAATATCGCAGCGACGTGCGACCAGTATAATACGTATTTAATATATTGTAGGTTTATAAATACGTTTATTTTTTATAAGTTTTTGTGGTGCCTAAAAGTTTGAATTTATTGCAAATGATGATGAGCAGTTTTGTATGGACCAGTGTCAAAGCCATATGTCATTTGAAAGGTTTTTTCATATTCTACAACTTTTTGTATGACGGGAGATCTTAAATCTTTGTGTGAAAAAAGTTATCGCTGCATAATAATGCCATTGGGCATTATTATGCAGCGACAACTTTTTTCACACAAAGATTTGGGATTACTTGCCAAAGTAAAAGTTTTAGAACTTAGAATAAGCTATCCAGTGACATATCGCTTGTCCTTATTGGTCAATAGGCCAATCTGCCCATCATCCGTTTGAGAAAAACCTATATACCTAGTCTTTCATTGGGTCAATAACGTACTAAAAATCATTGAGATTGGAAAATTTGATCAATAAACAAAGGGCGCACAAACAAACCAACATAAACACAATCAAACACAGACCCAAACACACAAATACACACACGTCAAATAAATAATTACAATATGCATGCTTACTCTGTAATTGCTAATTAATACTTAAATTTACATTTTAATACCAGATTTTTTTTATATTTCTTTCTTTTTTGTTCTATATCAATTTTAATATTATTTTATAATAACTATATGCGTAAAGAATAATTTAATCATAAAATGTAATAAGCTTTAACTTCATATCAATTTCAATATTATGCTATAATAATGATATGCGCAAAGAATAATTTTATCACAAAATGTAACAATCTCTTCTTTTTTTTCACTTTATATAAA
Organism: Epinotia ramella; assembly: GCA_947578815.1. NCBI lineage: Eukaryota > Metazoa > Arthropoda > Insecta > Lepidoptera > Tortricidae > Epinotia > Epinotia ramella. Next base: position 9,958,467 of record OX388209.1, read on the forward strand.
TTTCAATATTATGTTATAAGTAATAACTATATGCGTAAAGAATGTAATAAGAATTAAAAATTAAAACAATGTACAATAATTTAAGAATGTATAGTAAAATTGTAAACAATACCAAAATAGCATGTATGAAATCTTGACCATGATAACTCACCTAGAATAAAATGTAAACTCGACACACAATTGTTGCTGCATGTATATTATATTATTAAATAATTTAATTGCTATGCCCTAACAGGGTCCATGTGAAACTGTACTAATTATGTAAGATCTGTAATACCATGGTTGCAATAAATAAATAAATAAATAAAATATTTAGAAGTGGAAAACTATTTTCTCTTTTTGTATGACGAGTACGTAGTATTCCAAGGTATTCTTCCCTCTTAATCATGCATAATCAAATTTGTTACTAGAAAAGTACTCTGTTAAAACTGTATTCACGCCGTTATCCAAAGTGGTCGGGGCATCTAGGATCACAAAATGACATCAAACTAGCTAGAACGATCAGTAAAGGGTCGCAACACACTGCCTACTCCACTCTATAGTCGTAAGCGTCCGTAGACTATGGTGTGTTTACCATCAGGCAGGCTGTATGCTAGGTAGGTTGTTACCGTCCTGATAACGATCAATAACGATCGCGTTAACCTTAACTGACATAAAACATTCGTCGCTTGCTGGCGGGTAAGTGCAAGGCAAGAGGGATGAATTCTTTATAAAAGACACTAGCTTCTGCCCGCGACTCCGTCCGCGTGGAACTCGTTTATATCGTAGCTTCATACAAACGTTCACCCCACATTTTAGGGAAGTGGGGGGTTAGAAAGAGACAAAAAGTAGCCTATGTCACTCTCCATCCCTTCAACTATCTCCACTTAAAAAATCACGTAAATTTGTCGCTCCATTTTGCCGTGAAAGACGGACAAACAAACAAACAAACACACACACTTTCGTATTTATAATATTAGTATGGATGGATATGGATTAACGCGATCATGCTAGGCTGATGGGGTGTTATTACAAATCAAAAATCTACAAGGTTGAAATTTTATTTCTAGTTAGAAATGGAAGCAGGCTAGAATCTAGATTTTCACTAAATTTATGAAGAACAGGTCCTCGATGATTGAGTGTGCTTACCTCAAGCCGTCATACCAACCGCGGCCATAAACTAATAAGAACATTGCCTACAATAACTTGTCGTATTTTAAATTACTCGCTCTTATACAAAATATGAGCATGTAATGTGAATCAAATATTAATTAGAGTTCTGCGAATAACATAAACCAGTTCTGCCCTTTCTACGAACTTTTATTGTCCGAATTTCACTTCCCAACCAACTTTTTGCCGATGAATCACTTTGATAACTAACTATTGGCAAATTTTTGTATGATAACGTTTCATTTGGTAGAATTATTTTTAAGTAGATTATTACATAGAGCAGCTCAAGAAAAGAGTTGATGTTAGGTCGTATCGAGATGTCAAAGAGGTTGCCTGGGATCGGAGTAAATGGAGAGCCTACTTTAAGCTACACCGACAAGAGCTTAGCTCTTAAATAAGGGGAAGAGATAGATTATTATATAGACTTAATTTTTTTGGGATAGATGATAGGTATCATTTGACAAATCTTTCACGAAGTCAAAAAACGATTAAACGTATTTAAAATTTCGTCAGTGCAACAGTTCCCTTTTCTTACATAAGACAACTTTTTACTTCAAAGAAAAAGAAAGCAAAACATAGATTATTCAAACTATTATTCAACGTTTATATAAGTTGCAAGGTAGAAATGTACAGTCGAGGAATTTGAATGTTTAGCACTTTTGGACCTTAACGTCATTCAAATAGAGTTGACATGTGCCAAACCTTCATTTTCCTCGACCGTACATACTATTTTTGTCAGTAGGCAACAAGAATGATTTTGAAATATGTTTATACAAATCGAGTAGTGACACTAGTGACGACTGATAAACTGGTAAGGTATCTTTTCCCCTGAAGAGCACAGCTGGGAATAATAATAATAAGTTTCTGTCAAAAATTTCATTTTTGGTACAAGCTTTTATTGCCGACTGTACATTTCTGTATACCATCATCAACTACTCATTGAGACGATTCTAACGAACCCAAACTCAACGGGGTTACGTCAGTTAAGTACTGAATTCCCATGGCCACCTTCTGTCTCCATCATCAGATCAGCTCGATGGTACCATAATATTTAATTGTCATCCAAACTATACTTATACCCAAAATTTCAGCTCACCGGGACCGGGAAGTGGGTCAAAATTAACTTGCAAGATTTGTCCCATACTAACAGGGCAAGTTAATATAAAGCTTGTAAAAAAAAGACCGGGTTGCACTCCGGGAGTGCCTGCAGAAGTGAAAACTCAATAACACTGTAACAGTTTTTCGATCAGGTCACGTGACATCTTACGGTGTCACCCTAAAAATGAATTTGACGCAAATTTATAAACAATTATCAATTATTTAGGCGGACGGGCCGCGGGCGCGTTGGGTGCGACGGGCCGCCGGCTCGCCCGCCGGCGCGCCGACGGGCGGCGGCAAACACAATACCAATTTGTTTTTGCCATTGCCAAATATTTTTCAAAGCTTTATCTCTTTAGGAATAACGTCTAAATTCGAACTATTCGAATTTGCAAGAACAGGAGACGGCGGTGGCGACCAAAATAGCAATATGTTTTTGCCGTTGGTAAATATTTTTCTAAGCTTTATCTCTTTAGGAATAACGCCCAAATTCGAACTATTGGAATTTTCTCAATAGCAAAACGGTGAAGGACGCGTTGGTTAAAATTACAAATTTATTTGCAGAATATGCTATTGCATAAAGTGTTTAACGGATTTACACTCTTACGAATAGCGTTCAGTTTTGAATGAAGTCGAATCGGCTAGCAGCAAAAAGTGACCTCCTTCACATCTGACGTCACAAAACTCTGTCGCGTATTTAACAATTTTTCCCCATCCCAAAAAGTGCTCAGCGCCGCTAAAGAAGTTTTCACTTCAAAAACAAATAAGAATGTTGCAATAAATATAGTAACTGAAATCTCACATGTGACAGAGTCCAGTTAGGTGCGACGACAAGCGAAGCCAGGAGGAGCGTCTTAGGTAAACCCGTGATCAAACAACGCATGAAGCCGGGCGAGTGAAGCGAGCGTGCCGCGGTAGCGGCCAGCGAGCGCCAGAACCGACTTTTGAAAAATTTGTAAAACTAAATCCCGAAACATAAGTCTAATAAAAAAATATATATATTTAAGTTATAAAAAATACAATGAAAATGGCACCCTTGTCAAATTTCTCTCCTTACCAATGATGCAATTCATTCATCTAGGTACCTATTGTTATAAAAACAAATGAGCGGTTGCGCTTACCCGCTTTATAAAAAATCTTACATGGTTACTAACTACCTTGGTTGCGAACTGATAATCGGCAATACAATTTTCGGCAATAATTTAGAGAACCATACCTAAACCAGACTTAATAAGTTCTTACTGTATTCGTATTCAAACTTGAGAAGAAAGTTTGAAACTTGGCATACACCACTACAATAACTATACAGGCAGGGCAATTAGGTAACATGCTGAGACATATCAACTGTAATTTTTTGGATGGAAAAAAGGCAGTGGACATATCAACTGCCTTTTTTACTTCTGAGTAAAGCTCGTTCAAAAAGTTACACAATCACTCCGCTAAAAAATCTTTTCACCTGGCTAAGTAAGTTTTAAAAGAAATATATTTTAAATGTAGCAAATTCGAGTAGTCTAGACTAGCGTTGAAAAGAACGCGCACGACATAAACACCTTTAATAGTTGCTCGTATACATCGGCCGTATTCATAAACGTCCCACAAGCCTGTTTTAACTAAAATGGCATTCAAATTCGTTTGTCCTTATCTGTCACTTTGACATTTGTGTTCGTAAGAAAGGGTCAAAACACATTTTATTCTGCAGAGGCATTTTAAGTTTTATGAATAAGTGGGTAAACCCTAAGAATAATATTACGATATTACTTGTGAGAGATAAATATGTGTTTCATAAACCAAGATGAACAATATTCTTTGACGTGAATGTGTAAACCAGCCAACAGCAAACCCGTTAACAAATTAGAGATATGACCGATATTCACTGAGACAATACAGACACGTGAGTAAAAGAAAGATACCGGCCTACTGTTTAACTGAGACATCGCATGTGACGGCACAGGGGCGCGAGGGAGACTTAGAAAAAAGTACTGCTACCCTCCTATGCCTCTCGGTTAAGGTTGTCGACCTATAAGTAGCGTAGATTCCCAAATACCTATGCAAGTCTGTTTAATCAAAGCACATAATGTACACTAAAATTATAAGATATTAAAATTGGTTTGCAGATTTTTTTCCAGAACAAACATACTTAAATACAATCCATCAACACCTCACCTGTCATAACTCATAAATTTGTAAACCAACGTGAAAAACTTAAACAAAACAGTATATTTAATGGCGAACTTGACTTTGTGTATATAACCCTGGCGCAAAATATAAACAGCGAACACAATTACCTACACTTCCTCAAACATTGAACGGTGAACTTTTTTAACTATATTTATCAGATGTTAGATTATTCAATGTAGGAAAAAGGTGAATTCTGTTAGGAATTATTTTCATTTGCTAACAATTTCATTAAAAAGATGCTGGTGCCCTCATGAATAAACATGGAGACCTTTTGCATCTCCAAACCTATTTTATGACCAAGGGGATTCTTAACATCTCGTAGCTATAGCTAGCTTTAGTTGATTGTATCGTAATGGGCCCGGAGACTCTATATATCTCCCGGTAAAATTTACCGTGGGCACACATTCAATGTGTGCCCAGTTATTTGTCTACTGCGTAAAAATGTAGGGACCTACTTGCAGAACAAATATTAGAATTTAGAGCAGATCTATGTATAGTTGCCCGTTAGAACCACTTACTTAAATCTAATTTGTATGCGACTGTATATACTTTGTACTTTCTATACATGAGTGGCCATATGGCAGTGTTCGTGCCGATTACGAGTAGGGTCATTACGCTGGTTACGCGACCACCTTCGGCTAGCGACCACCTGAAGGAGAAGGTTTTTTCTATTGAAGATAATATCAATTGTACAGACCCTATTGAGACAATTAGTTGCACATGCATTTTTTGTGGTTTTAGAATAGAAATCTACTAAAAAACCGAGAAAATGTCCTTTCAGTTAACCAACTCAGCTAAGTGGTCGCCAACCGGCACATGAAATTAGGTGGTCGCTAAGCGGCGAAATGTCCCTAGAAGCTCGGGCACGTGCTACCCCGAGTCCTACAGCAGCAGTTAAATATGGGGATCATTAAAGCGGAAAGCGTATAATTTAGTTTGGTAGGGGTTACCGAGGGTTTTCTGTACAGATTGCTTTAGCAAGAATTACTTTGCATTAACACTTCCTATGTTTCTGAAGGGGGCTACACCTTTGCAAGTTTCTTAAGAGCCTGAATTAACTAATATAATAATCTAACCAGATTATAAATCAATAACGACAGATTTTAAGATATATGACTCTTGGCTAAAGTACAATTGTTTATCTAATTAAAGCCGAAACAAGATTAATTCTAGATAGGAAAACATCCGTAGGTAGGTTTTTATTTTCCTTTTTTACCTCAGCCTTGAACTGGCCAATTCATTGTTAAACTACACAATCATATTATGGTATTTGACCTGATCTGAAATTGTATACGGTGATATATGAATAAAACTTCACATAGTTAGATATTTATCGAAGTCCAAAAAAGCCATTCCCGAGGAGTGTTGCATCTCGATTTCTCGTGTTTTAAGCGTGTCTCTTACGAACGGTGGCGTGGTCTGCACGAATCGAGACGTCCCCTTAAAGCCGCTCACGGTTCTGTGTGGAAGACTGCATGAGCGGCACGGAATTATAAGATAGGGCGAGATAAGGAAATAGGATGACCTTGTTATCATATCAAAATTCAAAAATTCAAAATTCAAAATATTTATTCAGCAAATAGGCCACGAGGGCACTTATACAAGTCAAAATGTATATCTATAGACAATGTTCCGTGTTCGAACCTTTTTTGTGATTTCTCTGGCTGAAAGCCGCGTTGTTTTTAACTGTCGTTGATTTCGAATTTGACTCATAAAATAAAGGTGTCAAAAAATACAATATTGTGGAATCTTTTCAATAGTGTTTTAGTTAGACTCAATAACAGTAGTCCATTGTCAAAAATTATATACATATAAGAGGAAGAAAATACATTTTTTTATTTCTTAGAGATGTATCTCTCTGGTCTCCGAGTGTCAAAATTTACATAATTATATTTAAATCTCAAAGGTACCCACAGAGATGTATAAGGTATCTATGTGTCAAAAACTAAGTAATAAAATAATAAAATCAAGTGAAGACAGAGTGGAATCTCTCATATCAATTCCGCAGAACAGTGAAATGAAGTTGTGCTTATCGTCCTTGCAAACATGAACAGAATCACGTGAAGACCTAGTGTAAGGAGTGTTTACGTTACCTTTATAGAGTAACTCACTCAACCGGCTTATTATTCATCGAGTCGTGTTGCGAACTTGCAAGTGAGACAGGAGGTTATAAAGGATGCTATTTATATTCATTATTAGGATATGTTTGAGTTAGAAACTTTTGCCGTGCTCTACTGCCACAGCATTGTATCTACAATGTAGAGATGTACTCATACGAGGTTTCGCATAGAGCCATAAAACGAATAAAGTTAGAAGTAGATGAGATTTTGACGTCCACGATGATGAGCTGAAATTTCAAAACGATGAGCTATCTTGCTGATGTGCCTATCTTAGTTTCTACTTCTTTTGTTGATATGCTTACGACTCAGAACGTTCCTTCTAGGTTATTATCGCTCTCTTAAATATTTACAAACAGATCCCCGGTTCCATTATCATTGCAAAATTTAATTTGCAAAGACGCAATAAGGACCAATGAGCGTTTAAAAGCTACCTTCGTAAACAAACGGAACAGCAATAAAAGTTAAAATAACGAAGCAATCACGCAATTAGCGACGCCTCAGGTGACCTGAATACGGGGGAACGTTTGTGTTGATGTGACGACACGGTTCAAGAATAACTGCGTCACAATAATCACTCTGACATCGGGCACAGTACTTAGAACGGAACAGCTATCTCAAAACGAATTAAAATTAGTTTACTTATTTGTGGACTCCCCGGGACGTCCCTTCGGTACGCCCCGGCGCTCATGAATATAAAATAGAGCATGGAGTCGAGCTCTATTTTATATGCATGGACAGATATTTATGTTAAAAACCCGAAAAAAAGTGAAGAAAGGAGTATGCCAGGTAATGAGGAACTGTCGTCTAGTTATTCCACCGACAAAAGCCGCGTTTATATATGATAAAGAATAGAGGGGACGGAAGAAACCATTCGCAGGTATTCGTCTTTATAATTGTCCATTTTCGTCAAACTCTTTCAAATATTATTCACTTACTTATATTATTGATGATGGTATGTTGAAGCAGGCTGGGTTGGGGTGAACCCCAACCCAGCCTGCTGGTGCGTAATTAATTAAGTAATGTTATCATTCTAACACAAAGGCCACCAACTGACGATTACTGAGCAGCTACCCATAGAAACTTGCCGAACTTTCCATTCATTCAGGTTTTAATAAACACAGCTTACGTTTACAGACGGTTTACGCCAACAAAATAAATACAATACATGAAATGTACAGCAGCTGTTTCGAATATAGGAATCATCTTTCCCCTACATTTTTTTTTTTTACCTGGTCAGAACAAGGGAGAGTAATAAAATAAAATAAAATAAGAAAGCCTTTATTTCCTCAATAATAAATAAATACAGGTAAATAAAATAATATAAAAACCTATAACTATGTTGAAAATTTTGCTTCTATGTTGGAACCATCCATTTCTGGGCGAAGGCCTCCTCCCATTTGTGCCATTCTTCCCTGACGGACCCAGATAAACGCTTCACCTTCTTGATATCCCCATGTTTGACGAAGGAATTCCTAGTTTTGTAGAGAATACGATAAGTAAGTGTGAAGAATCCGCAGACCGCCTATTATAAATTCATGCTCATATGACTGTCTTCATACTATGCCAAATCTTGGGTTTAGGTGTCAAAGCGGACCCCGGGCTCCTTTAGGGGCACTACCGGGAATAACGCTAGGAGGATGATGATGACTGTCTTCATACTATACGTTCCTACCTTTCTGTACCTAAGTTCACATATGCCATGAGATGCTGCCCTCTCATTAATATTAAAATTGATGATCGTCAATGTTAACAGGCTACGCTGCTGCCTGTAAGGTTCGGAGGTCTCGGCGTAAGGCAAATTTCAGTTGTCGCTCTTCTTGCGTTTTTGTCTTCGACACATGGCTCGCTACCTCTTATCGGTAAAATAATATCTTCATTATTATTCAATTTTGAGGTGGCCCGGATGTCAAGAACGCTTGGAGGCTAGCCTGCCCGGGAACAGACTTTCCCTCAAGTTCAGAGAACCATACACTGTGGGATTTGCCGATAAGCTTAAGAGTACACACCCACGAGTAGGCACGTCTCCTACTCCGAGAGACATATTTGTGTCTAGGCGATAACTTTATGTTCGTCCCGTTTGCGGCCGGAGGCCCATGGGGACCAGAAGCTCACCAATTTTTCAGCCAGTTAAAAAAAAAAACTGATTCGTTTTTCCTGTGATCCCAGAACCGGTGCGTTTCTTGGCCAAAGGCTGTCCAGCGGGGAAACGCCGCCAGCATCTTGTGGTCATTCCCACCAGTGCGCGACCTTGGGGACGGTTTCTAGTACTTTTTTATTTATGTTATATTTTATTTATTCAGTTTTGTACCGGTAAATATTATTGCCCGTTTACGTTTTATTGTTGTTTTAAATAGGTAAATAATTTTAGAAATAACTTGTTGTTTAGGAAAGCAAACAAGTGTCAAAGAAAATAAACTTTTGTTCTAGATGGATATTATTCACAAACTAGCGGTTCCGCCCGCGTAATTCACAGAACGTTATCAAAACCGCGAAATAAATTGTTCCCTGTGGCCATAACGGAGGTCTACGTAATCATACACTGGTATAATTATATATTTTAAATCCGATGAGATGCTCCGGAGATACCCCCCCTACAAACCTAAGCTACAAACAACTGTACCTTCTTATAATATTAGTATTGAAACATATTTAATAGGAAATTCACTAAGCCTTGTAGGAGACTGCTGTATTATGCAAGTTGACATTTATTTTCCTGTCCTGTCCTTGAAACGTATATAGAAGGGAGAATACCCAGTGGAAATGCAGCAATAAATATTTATATGCAAAATGTCAGTGTAATGAATTATTTACAGAACCGATATTCTACTTTATTTTCAGTACCTATGCACAAAGCTTCGAAGAATTTACTTTCTGTGTACTGTTATGTATAAGAAGGTCGACTCCTTCCAAGGATTCTGGGCACAATCGTGGCACTGTTGGGACAATCCCACGAGAGCGGTATTTGGCTGTATTTCTTTACCACTCCAGAGCCTATAGAACTTGTGAAAAGAAATACTTGTGTCCACAAATCTTTTGCCGGCCCCATTTTCGTTATCTAACGCTCAAGCGTCAGATTTTTAAAAGTTTATATTAATTTAATAACCTATGTTACGTAGGTCTTTTCATGTCTTAATTAGGTTTAAGTGGGAATGTTTTTCGATGTTTCATCCATTTAATTTTCGTAGCCACATTTTTGACAAAGTTTGTAAAGGTTTGGACCACTTTTCCGGTTATAACGTAGAGGATTTTTAGCAAATAACTCAAAGTTTTAACAAAATCTACTAAAATTTATTCTGAGATACGTCCATACCATATACATACGAGTATGTGAGGTGGCCAAAACAATGCAGGCATAAACTCGAAATTTAATCCGAATCAGATCACGAAACAAATTACAGACGAAGATGGCTTGTTTTTCTATTATATTCTTTCTCTGTATCATATCGTTTACCGAATCAGGTTTGTCAAAGTCGGTTTTTACTAGTGTTTCACTACCATATAAGACTTGTTAGCGCTGTGAGAAAATTATATACTTTACGCAAACTGGTAGAAATCCACCATGGATAATGAAGTTCCTAGTTTCCCGATGGCAATATCCGCGTACCGAGAACCGTTCTCAGTGCTCGCACATTATAATCCAGTTTCATAAACAAACTGTCAAACGAGCATCAGTCGATCGCTGAATATGTTTACGTTTCGGCAGACGGTGTGTGAATCAGCCGGAATGTTTGTGGACCGCCTAACGGCACCACAACTACAGCTAGCTAGCTACACGTTTGATGTTTCATCGGTTTAATTAACAATTTGATTGAGCTAAACAATGCCGCGCGTTTACAATATTACGATTGGATTTACATAGTTTGATGTCATATTCATGGATATAGGCGAATTAGATTACTAACACATTTTACCTACAGCCCACATTATTGACAAACATAAGGGGATGGGAAGGTAATACACTATGTCGAAGAATCTATTTAGGCCAGCCTAGTTTTTGTTCCTGATTTTGTCCCAAATAGAAAAAAGTCGAACTGGACAGGTACACGTGGAAGATTTGTGAAAATCTATGCAAACTCAGCCTGACGAACGCTGAAAGACGTTGACGAGAGGCAGGATTACATTACTCGAACATTTCGTTTCGCACATGGTACATTATCTCTATCTGTGCGCGAGGGAGTGAACGACAGTTAACAATATCAACACAGTCCTGAGCTATAACTAGTATACTCGCGTGACAGGGATGCGAGTACACGAACTTCGAGATTCGATTTTCGTGGTAGCGCCGCTGTTGAGTGTGGCGGGACCGTAGAGCGTAACTTCAGCGAAACAAGGAGTTGTAGTAACGAAAAAGGTTTATACTGAACAAAACTATTATCCAGAGCATTGAAGCGCAGTTACATTGTCCAAGAGGCAACCGGATGGCTTGCCGTATTTGAGCTCCCGAAGTGTTGTGGAACCGCCCCGTGCAACCCGAACTGAGCCAACTTGGACTGGGGCAGAAATATAAAAAAAATATTATAAAGATTTTTTTTGTCGCGAGGCAGCCGACTGAAACAGCGGTTGCCTGAAAGTGTGCACGCTGTTTATATAATGAAATGCTGTTTCAATCGAAAACCTGGCCTGGGTTTTTTTTTTATAACCCTCCCTTCAATTTCCGCCCCAGTCCAACTTGGCTCAGTTTGGGTTGCACAGAGCGGTTCCACAGACTTATACATTCCACAGTGAACAAACGCGTGCGCGATCTAAAATACAGGCAGGTAATTGGGCATGCTGGCCGTTGTAGATGGTGCTAGAGGCCTAAGTGTGTCTATTTATGCATTTTAAAGATCCGTTGCGAATTTTCCTCCCAATTTATCACCATTTATTAAGCGTCGGTTCCGAGATTTAGTTCTCCAACACACCTAATCCAGTGCTGCACAATAGTATTGTCTGGCAAAAAAATCTAGAAATTATTTTCTAGATTTTTTTGCCAGACAATACTATTGTAGGGTATTGTAGAGGCACCACTATCGCTCAATGGCAACACAAATAGTACGACCTAGAGAATTCTTCACTTATTACTATAGCTTGACCACAACCGCTGTGCCGCTCCTTAGGTATGCGCGGGGAGGCGGGGTGACGCGGCGGGGGTGACGGGGCGAGGCGGGGACGGCGGAATGACAAAGGCTCTGCCCCCCCGTCTCGCCGCTCGCATACCTAAGGAGCGGCACAGCGGTTGTGGTCAAGCTATAGGAGGCTATTTCAATTTGGAAAATTTAGAAAAATTACAATCAAATACATATTGCTATAGACATACGAACTCACAAACATTACCTCTATATAATGTTTATGTACTTAGACAACTTTTATTAAATAGTACAATATACAGTTTCTTCTTCCTCCAATTATTCCAGTTTTTTACAAGTACACTTAATTAAAACATTTAAAATTCATCAAATATATTACGAGTACCAAGTCGGCGTTATGTAAACATAACCTCTAAAATGCACTATGTAAACAAGACGAAAATTATCAATTTACCGTAATTGTACCGTTAAGAATAAATAAAATCAATATAATCATTCACAATTTAATACTTATCGGTAGCCTACAATAATTAATAAACTGGTCAAGTGCGAGTCTGACTCGCGCACCGAGGGATCCGTGAAAACTTTCATACAATATACTCGTCATCACGACTCCGCTTTATTTTGAAAATATCGTAACAATACTGTCAGAGTCCAGAATGCCAACTCGAAGACGCAAAAGTGATCATCCGAAACACGAAAAACCGTTCAAATAGCAAAAGCCAAAGAGTGGAACTCGCTTCCGGCAAACCTTTTTCCAGCTACATATAACTTGGATCTTTTCAAGACGAGAGTGAATAGGCACTATCTAGGTATGCATGTAACACCCTCAACCTCATCATCACTTACCATCAGGCGAGATAGGGGTCAAATGCTAAACATAAAAAAAAAATTAAAAAAAAAAGCGCTGTAGTAGCACACTCTCCTTCTAATAGTTTCTATTAGTCCAGTCCAATGAACTGACAACTTGTATGAAAATTACAATTTTGGAAATAACTTGTAACAGCTATTTTTTATGTGTAATGGATATACTATCAATTAAATAGTTACCCAGCGACAGATCCGACAACATTTCAGACATAAAAAAATTATCAATTAGCTTCTGAAATTAAAAAAAAAAAAAAAATATTTTTGTCTTTATCAGGTTAATTTACATTTGATCTATAATATTCAAGATAAATCATACAAAAAAGACAATGCATGCTTCATTTTAATTTACATAATTACTTCTGGGTAGTTTGCCGGATTCTTGAATAAAGCGTCTTAGAATAATATTTTAAAATGAAATCAATGAAAAAACGCTATTATAAATTAATGTTTTTCAAAACCGTATTTTTCCTGGAGTATATGTCGAACAATCGTTAGCGCGATCTATCTTACAGGCAGCGACATTTTGAGTATAATAAAACTAACCTAACCTAACCTAAACTTGCATATGACCTGGTGCTACATTACTAATAACTTGCAACCTGGTATGATTGTTCTTCAGAGATATTTCTTTATTGAGTGATTTGACTGTCGAGAAGGACAGAGTCGCACCATAAGGGTTCCGTTTTTACCTTCTTGGTCCGGAACCCTAAAAACCTGTCATTCCAGCAGTTCATCTATAAACATTGACCAATTCTGACCAAATGATTCCGGCTTGATATTCCGCAAGACATCGCTTGTAAACATTATAAATTACTTCTCGAACGGAACCGTGTAGTCCAGGCAATGAACTGACAACTCGTATGGAAAAAAAGTCAATTTTGGAAATAATTTATAATAGCTTATTTTTTATGTATAACGGATATATTATCAATTAAATAGTTACCCAGCGACAGAATCCGACAAAATTTCAGACATCGAAAAAATAATAAGTTAACTGGCTTCTAAAAAGTCAGTAAAAATATTAATAAATGTAAAACAAACTTTATTTTGGTTCATTTACATTTGCTCTATAATATTCAAGATAAATCGTACAAAAAAAGATAATGCATGCTTCATTTAAATCTACATAATTACTTCCGGGTGGAAAGTTTGTCGGATTCTTGACTAACAACTCTTAGAATAACATTTTCAAATGAAATCAACCAAAAAAACGCTATTATAAATTAATGTTTTTCAAAACCATATTTTGCCTGGAGTAGTGTGTTGTCTTGCTCGTTGTATGGATTTTTTGTTGCATTTGAATACTAATAAATCCGCGAAATTTAATAAATACGGTAAAATAACAACACAAAAGTAGACGTAGTCTACTTACATGTGACAAGTTTAACAAAGTTACCGGGGTCGAAAAATGATTTCCGTTTCTAGACTTTTTGACTCAGGCTCAGTATCGTTGACAATGTTTTTCCTAAATGTTCCTATGATTCTATGACTAAAATGTTAATTTTATGACACTAAAACAGAATCAATTAATGATCTAACATTACATCGCATATTATTTACTGAAACCGAATACCAGTGTGATATGTCGACTCATTCTTCGACCGTCATCAGCAGGCAGATCACATAACCAGAGCTTGTCGTAGGTTGATCAGAGTACGGTCAGCAATAGAAACTATTGTGCTTGCCAACTGAATATTAATGCTTTAGAACCGCGATTCCAGATATTTATGATAGGTTACCATAAGGTGACGGTCGGAGGTAGTGTATATAATAACAATAACGATCGCGTAAATCACTCTCACGTGTGAAAAACTACCTGTCTTTTGTTTTGTACTTACTACAAGAGGTCAATCACAGAAAGTCTAAATGTTACTTTTTGTATGGAAAAATGACAGTTGAGTAATCTAAGCGTGCGTTCAAAAGTTACGGTGATCACCCCTCTGAAGTATACAACAGTAAGTTTCGGATGCGTATTCAAAACGTCTCATAAAAAAAAACCGCAAAATGTAGCTCTCAGATAAACTAGACGAGATATATACTCGTAGAGACAGACGATGGTAAGTCGCGCTAGTCCTAATGGCGTACAGTTGGGCTAGTCTATGGCTGATTTTCAATCAATGTCGCGATGTTAGATTAGGTATGATTATTTTTTCTATTTGAGGTTTGCTATTATTTATTGCTGTTCCTATTTATTAGACATGTGAACTAAATCTATACTTACCCCAGTAATGTGTATTTTAAATTAGACTTTGAAATCGTCACGATATTTCAAAAACGAAAAGTAATCGCGTCTACTTACTACGTCACGCCAAAATAACGTCCTACTCGTGAACACGAAAACTTCACTCAACTCCTCACATTACTAAGTAAGGTGCACTCGGGTGTTTCCGAAAATCTGGATATTCCGAAAATTACTAATATCTACTAATAAATTATGTTTATAAATTCCCACATTTCTAATACTATCTCGGCCACAATACCTCCTACTAAGTAGTTAACCGACATGTATTCGTAGGATGTCTTTATAGCGAATCTATAAAACAATTTATTCGAATATACCCATTCAATAAAAGTTAAGCCAGACGAAAACCTACATTATATTCAAATTGCCTTATCTTTTTTCTTGGAAACCCTCGCACCGTAAACGAAGACAGGGTACTAACAAGCATTATGCGATTACATCCGTCAGTTCCTTCACAAACTGCGGGTCTATTTTCAATCGTCGCTTTCTGTCCCAACCGCACTTCAATGTGGTTCGCGCGCTAACGTATCCAACGACGTGACAAAGGCGTGAGAAGCGTTTTGAAATGCGATTTAGATGCGAAAGGGAGACATTGAACTGAGGCCTTTTTTTCCTTGAGAAAATAATACGATATTGTTGCTGCATTTCGTACGTAAAGTGAATGAATATCTAAAATCGACCATGAATAATATGAGTGAATCAAACGTCATTAAATTATGAAACGACATTACGCTGTATAAGTTCGTGCGTAGGTTAAGTCTTTCGAGATCCGTAATACCATTGGAGTGGGAGCCATTTGAGATTTAAAAGGATAATTTGAAGGTCACATGGTAATTTAAGATTACTTGATCATCTCGTTCGGTATCGAATGTTATACTATAAATTGTATGATGAGAAGTGTATCGGCCTGACCATCACCTATATGATTATAATTTGTTTTATGTATTCATCAAGAAATATGTTTAGTTATGTATCCCGTCCAGTCAGAGGACCAGGCACACAAGACTAGGGCAGAATCCTCTGGAACTGAGCCTTGTTAATGTACCGTATGCGACGGTGTGGTCCTGATTGATGCGCTGGCGCTGTATTAAGAGTGACGGCCCTTTTGTGTATGAGGCAAACCGTATTTTTGTATGCCATCGTCATTGTATTAAAAAATCAGCGGGTATACAGCTATGCCAGCGAAGTGCTACAATAATCTGCACAAGCTCTAAGAATCATAATGAAAACTACGTGCACGTAGCTGCATTTACTGCTGACTGAAGGTACATACCTATCACAACCATCTTATGAAACCAACTCACCCTATGTTTTTCTCTGTTGGCAGAATACAGCACCCACCCCACGTATATGAACATGATGAGCGCAGGGACCACAAGGCTGGCCACGACGGGTATCTTCCGCACCCACGCGTGGTATATCGCTACCATCAGCAGACATATGCCGACTAGGATCGCGATGTATCGTCCTGTGCGCTGTCGCTCTTCCTACAAAAAAACAATTGGTTAATATTACGCAGTTAATGCGCTGAGGGCGGGATTTTGCTAATTGTATTATTATACATTTTATTGTATTATTTGTTCAATAGCTACTTATGATTATGTCAATATAGTAGAACCATTTTGGAATAAAAATAAAAACCACTGAAACTGGCAAAAAACTGGCATCTCATCATAAAAAACTTGACTTTCGCAGCTTTTGGAAATCCACTAATAAGTTGAATGGCATAAACGGTCACAAGTGCATAGCCAGTTTGTATTTAGAAAGCAGTTTAGTGTACTGTCACCATTGGGGGAATTGAACCGAGTAGGCAGGAGATTACTGCTAGATTTACCGCCAAAGAGTTTGACAAAGTTATTAAATCTATGTCGAGAGGAAAATCTCCTGGCGCTGACGGCCTTAGCTTGGAACATCTTAATTACGCAGGTCCACATCTCCCAAGGGTATAATGTTTAATATATGTATGTATAAGTCACTCATACCTGCCGGACGCGCTAATGAAAACTGTTATAGTGCCAATCGTAAAAAATAAAAGTGGAGATATAAGTGACCAAAACAAAACTATATGCCGATCTCGTTGACGTCGATAGTAGCCCAGGTCCTTGGTAGTCTGCTTAGCACGCAACTTGATAAGTACCTAGATATCCATCAAAATCAGTTCGGTTTCGGGTCGCGCCTTTATGTCTAAAGCAGACTGTCATGTACTACACAAAACGCAAAGCCTGTCACAGACTATTCAGAGCCTTCTGTGCGACCCTCTACACGAGCAGTCTGTGGGTCTCTTATACGCAAAAACAGTACAACGTCCTACCTACGTGTACAGTACAATAATGCTGCGCGCAGGGTGCGGGCTACTAAGTGCTGTCCTTATTTAATATGTATTCAGTTATAATATTTGCTAACTTTAGGCCTGGACTGTAACAAACTTTATCTTTGATCCCAGTTGGTCGAAATAAATGTTTTGAATTGAATTGAAACCCATTCACTAGCGAACAGACTGGGAATCGCACCCGGTATCTTTAGATGGCATCCTGGTATATGGAAAATATAAAATTTATAGAAGCCCGATACGCGGGCTTCTATAAATTAGTAGGTGGTTTTCTTAAAGGGACGCAAAAATCGTCGTTCGCAAAAGGTGACGTACGCGGTCGAATGAACCATCGCTGGCTCATAAAATGCCACTTAACGGCAAAGCAAACCACTTATTTTAGCTAAGCCCAATCAGCTTCTACTCAACTCTGTTATTTCTGTGAATTCTATTAGGCAACTCGATTACGTTCCCTTGGGCTGGTCTCCGTCGCGCCGGTCAATCAGCGGCACGATTGAATCACGGCATGGCTGCCAACACGGGGAATGTTCAGCCGGTTGCTCGGATCGTTTGTTTTGCCTAATAGTCACCGATGTGCATGTGGGAATTGACCGTAATTTTATAGCTGTATCCGATCCATTGGTTTGGGGTGGTATTTTATGCAAATCGAAATGTTCGAGCATGTATGTTGCGTTCATAACTTGATCAATATTTGTTACTTTAATCAGCATGTACCTACCAAGTATTTTTGTATCATCCATAAAGTTATAAATGTGCTTTTACTTAACTGGGAATGTCCAAATTCAAATAAATGTATTGCCAAATAGAACACAAAATGTGAAATAATTACCCCGTGTGGTGTCGGGTTAGAATTTCACCACCCCATTACTTCCCGTGGGTGTCGTAAAAGTCGACTAAGGGACCAGGGTTGAAGTGTGTTGTGGGCGATGGGCTAGCAACATATCACTGCAATATCACATTTTGTCGATCTTTTATACCCACATTTATGCTAAAAGTGGCGCTGGAACATACGTTTCATGTGCTCTGCCTACCCCTTTTGGGAATAAAGGCGTGCATGTATGTATGTATTTTAACAAAACCCTAAAATGGGCAACGGGTACTCGTCTCAACATATGCAAGACTTTGAAGATTTGCGCTGGTTTCCAGACAAGTCCCTTCGACAGGATGTCGTGTGGAGTAATCAACTAATTAGATATGTAAGTTTGCTATGCAATTTGAGTCTTTTTTGAAACAAGGGAATCCTGATAATTGCTTTTTATTCACTCTCGGATGATAACTAAACATAGGTACCTACCTAGTTTTCGAAACTAAGTATTACATTACACTGAATGTATTATACTATAATTACACTATGTAACATGATCCAACGTCCCAATAGCGAATGTTTGTGGAACCGTTCATCTTTTATTATTATTAACCTCCTCCCAGCGTTTTTCCCGGTAGTGCCCTAAACGAGTATGTTTAACACACTAGCTGCCGCACATAACGCAACTTACTACGACGGTGGCAAACAAACATACGACCGCCAGATGGTAAGCCGACACCGTAGCCTATGGAAATTTGCGACTCCAAAAGAAACACAGGAGATAAATTGTATGATCGTTAGTTATTAGGGGACGCTGGGGCATTGGGCAACCTTGTATGAGAAAAATTGACGTTTTTATTTTTTGCAGCGGCCAAGGATAGTTTTTTAATAGATGTTTAGAGGACCTTTTAATACGCATAGATATATAAAATTAAACATGTTAAGCAAAATTGGAGCCGAGATATTTAATTTTAAAGTTTTGTTTGTGACCTGTGAAAAAATATATTGCAAATATCTCGGTTCCGATGCATTTTATGGCCGGTTCCAATATTCAATCCACCGATAGTTTTCCTTACCATCAGTTACACTTTGACACATTTTCTACGGGTAATATGTCAAAATGTAACTGCCGGTAAGGAAAGCTATCGGTGGATTGATTATTGGACCCGGCCATTAGAGTATTACAATGCATAACAAAAGATGTTTGTTTTGAATAGATCTATCATAATCTACCACGTTTACGAGTGGCCGCTCATCTAAAAAAAATAGATCACCATTACCCAAACCCCTTCAAATTCTTATTCAGTGATCAATCAATCGTTTGTGTGTAGAACATACGTATACTATAAGTTTATACATTAATATGTAGAAGTAGCTCTGCCATGTGCATTGGCCGGTGTTCATAATTTTATAAGTAGATGAAATGTTGTGATAAATGCCATATATCGACCCAACCTATTGTGAACAACCTTCGTAAAATATTAAATTCATATTCCAGCAATCGTCTAATGCACGGAATATTTAGTTCGTTGTTAGTTGGTTCGTTTGTTCTGGCAAATGGGTTATCGATCGGTTGCATTTGAGAATCGGTGGACGTTACAAGCTCTCGAATGTTACTATCTATGCTTGAAGGTAAAACATATTGGAGTGTGTAGCCCCCAAAATGTTGTGTCGCTCGCACTGATGTTAGCTCGATATGCTGCGCTCTTCGCACGCACACGGGCCAATAGGGGTGTAGACTCGAAAATTTGTATTACTCCAAAAGAAAGAAGGCAAAAAAATATGCCCAGTGACGAAAATCCCATTCAGATATCTCAAAGAATTACGAAGCTACAACCGTTTTAATATTGCTTGTTAGAGAGAGAAAACGCAAACGGTGTGTGACGTCACATTACTGGATGCTGCCGGGGGGCCGCGTCGACGGCAGCGCCGACCACGATGCGGCGCGGCACGTCGCCGTCTTTTGTGACGTCACATTCTTCCAGCGTCATCGTTTCATATGAAGTTGCGTTATGCGAAAAAGGGACAGAACATGCCCCTTCCCAAATCTTTGGACACTTATAACTTGGTGATTATTTAACGTTTTGCGTTGATTTTTTTTCCATTTGACTACATTTTTAACCCTTTTTCGAGAAAATAATGACATCATTGATTATTTTATTTAGTGTCTACGCCCCTATTGGCGAAATATGAAAAAAATATGTTGTCAAAATGAATAATCATTGCGAATGCGAAATATCAACCATTTAAGGTACATTTATCAGTTTATTAGCAATATTTTTTTGAAAGAATCGTGAAAACAACCGTTGTTGTTTAGAATCAGAAGCTAATTTTAAGTTCAAATAAAACAGCCTCATTTCACGATTGTTGAAGACGATTTAGTTATTGAGAACCACTAGATGGCGCTGTCACTAGGATAAACTAAATGAAGGTTGTTAGATTCAAATCCCTTAGGACAGAGCGGTCTTATCGTATACATTGATTGGCAACCAAGTAAGTGCAGTAGTAGCGGTGTAAACAAAGTGGTCCTTCGAACCGAATTATTAAAGAAATCAAACAGTCAGATTTTTAAAACCAAAAAATTGAAGGATAACATTTTTTTTCACATTTATTTACCAGCCCATTTAAGAACTAATCTTAATCTTGTTCGTCAGTTGTTACCTTTTTATCATTTCGTGTATATTTTGAAAAACCCCTGTAATGAGTTCGTTATTGTAGATAGTAACCGTCGGTTACTCTATACAATAATGAACTCAAAGGAAAAGCGTGGTCCCTCGCCACAAGTAAGTACCTAAAACCTATATAAAATACAAAGGTACGTACGTAGGTACTTGGAGATTCCAACCACAACAAAATGATTCTTTGTATATTATTAGAACCAAATACATAGTGTGTAAATTTGATACGGGTGAATATTTTGATGACGCTTCGTGTCAGTTCTACCTAAACACATATTACATCGTCAACTGCTTATTTTTTTTTCATACAAAGTAATTGAGCACGCAATGTATTCACTACACGTCATGTCATTTGTTTACTGTTTATTAATTAAGCTATTTAACAACATTGCTCTTTGATATCATTTGTACGGTCGAAAACTATGGGTGGTTAAAATATACCTACGCCCGAATGAAATTTACAGGCTGTAGGTATATATATTATATATTTTTTTCATTTATTTATTTTCATTTAATTTTACAGGCTTTTAATAATTAGTGCTATTTTTGCCCGAAATTTACGAACTTAATGCCTAATCATTAACATCTTTTGTTATAAGTTATTGAAAGTGTCATGTATTGGGTCAAGCACTGGGACGTTTACCTTAGTCTCTCTTAGAGCTCGTTAATCGCTTACTCATACAAACTTCCATGCCCTATTTCAGTCCGTCAGGGAAGGAATTCCTGCGTGAAAAGAATCATCTGTCCTTCGGATCTATCTTTATACGTAGACCGGTACTTAATTTTGTTGGATTATTGAATTTATAATGCAAACATGAATCGAATATATCAACGCATATAACCTCATTTGTATTCAATCTTATACGTAGCCTTCTTGGTCTTCTTTCAGAGCTGATTACTATGTGTCAGGTGCCAGACGTGATGGCTTCATAGTGCTTATATAAAACATTTAATAAACGATACATAATCTATTGTTGAAACGATAAACACACTTTTATTTCTGCCGAAGTCCATAATCTTATAAATTTCATCAAAAGCGGATTAAGCATGAAAGGGTAGGTCATACAACCAGTGATTTATGAATTATGATATTAATATGGATACATTGGACAGGTACGAATTACCTTATTAATGAATGAGCAAGTATTTAATTAATAGTCGTACGTGACATTGCAAACATTATTTAAAACATATAAATTATTTTTTATTGTAGCTTTCTAGCTAAATAAATAGTCGTTATTTCGACGATGTGTTTTGTGGCTGCTTTCACTGCACCATGTCCAATTAAAAGTCCGGTGTCTACTTAATGTCGTTATAAAATGTAAGTATGTAAGAGGAGAGTACTATACAATGTTTTAACAAATTGCAAACTAGAAAAAGTTCCAAGGTAACTACTGTCTAAGTACGTACACAAAGGACGGAAAGTTTGTTACGCTGCAAAATCGGTAATTAAGGCAATTTTATGCTACTTTTACTAAAGCTTACTTAGTTCACACACACTCCGTTGCATACTTGTTAGTTAGCGCTAATTGACGCAGACCGTGGTATCGTTAAGGGGATGCCTTGATTCGAGTCGAACACGCCCCCTAGACAGAGACACGCTAATGCCTTCCGCGCACGAGTAAAAGAGATGTAACACTCGTCGGGAATGGCTTTTTTGGACAAATTTCGATAAATACCTAACTTAGTGAAGTTTTATCTAAATTTCATAGTGAGATTTTGATAATTTAAAAAAACTATAGTATTAACTAGGGAATGCAAAAACGGTAAAATTTCAAAACCAGTTAAGTAGTGAGTTAATGGGGTTTTCAGATCAGAGCTCTGAAAACTGCCCATTAACACTTATAATATTCAAGTGATATTTGAAAACCTCCGTCGGGTATTTGTTTTCGAGCCAGAACAAGACGGTCCTTCTAGAATATAACTACTGATTGTCTTATTAATCCACATTATTCAAGATAAAACTTTCCTGCTAGTAACACGTCTTCTTTTGCAGAAATATGAAATTTCGAAAACAATCTCACAGCATGAAATTGGATGTGGTTTGTGCTGTTGGTAAAAAACGCAACTTTCGTCATGGTAAACTTTTACCTGACACTATCCGTTGTATAATTTGTGGACCCTCTAACTGTGGAAAAACGAATTTAATAATTGGACTTCTTCTTCACGAGCATGGACCGCGTTTTGAAAATGTTTATGTTTATTCTAAAACTCTTTTCCAACCCATGTACCAGTATTTAGAAAAAGTATTAACATTAGTTCCATCAGTCACTTATCAAAAGTACACTGAAAATGATCAAGTAATTAGCCCTCATGAAGCTATTATTAATTCAATTATAATATTTGATGACGTAGCGTGTGAGAATCAAAATAACATTCGGGATTATTTTGCTATGGGAAGGCACAAATGTATTGATAGCTTCTACTTGAATCAAACGTACAGTAAAATACCTAAACAGTTAATTAGAGACAACGCAAATTTAATAATTATTTTCAAACAAGATGACGTTAATTTACGTCATGTATATGATGAACATGTAGGATGCGATATGACATGGTTACAGTTTCGAGAAATGTGTGCAAAAGTATGGAGCATGCCTTTTAAATATTTGGTTATAAATAAAGATTGTCCTAAAAATTCAGGATGTTATAGGATGGGTTTTGATACCTTTATTGTATTTGATTAATACATCATTTAAAGCAATGTATATAAATATAGCGCTTATTGTTATCAAAGAAACCATTGAGATCAGACATGAGCAGCAATATGAGTAAAGAGAAAAATGTTAAAGGAAAGATACTCAAGTCTACCGAGGCTGTTAAAAGAAAAGTCAAACTTATTCGAGACCTACAAAATAACAATAACATGATTTTAGAGTCTGTTTTCAAACCAATTACAGAACCCCTTAATAATATGGTTAATCGTAAAGTCAATGCTAATTTAAATTCTGAAGATGATGAATTGAAATGGGATAAAAATACAATTAAAAAATTAAAATTCAGTCCAGATAGTGCAAAAAAAAGCGATAGAAGCGTGACCGATAAAACTGTTTTGCATAAATCATTTGATTCAAATATTTCTGATGACAATCTATCGAAAGTAAGTGATGATACTAATGATGATGATGACGACAATCTATCGAAAGTAAGTAATGATTCTGATGACGATGATGGCGATGATGATGACATTCTATCAAATGAAAGTCAAGACATTGAAGGTCACAATAAGACGTTTGAAAGCGTTAATAGTAATGTAACGGATAACACTAACGATACAACATTTTATTCTCCACGCAATGATCCAGAATTTGCTAAAAAGTCAAGTACCTTTGATAATGTTCCTTTTGGTGTTCGAACAGAACGTGGTAGGCTTATGCTTGGATCTTCTTCAGTTCGTGTTGCTAATAAGAAACTCAAAGTCAGTGGACGTATACTAAATATGACACCAGGATTAAAAGAATTATTATTTAAGAAAGTACCTGATATGGGTGTTATAACAGAAGAAGATAAGCGCAATTATAAAATACTTTTACTAGAAACTAATGCCCACAGGCGTGACTTTAATCCAAACAAACCAATCAAAAGTAACAAAGGCATGAAGTATTTACACATTATAAAACCGCTTTTTAAGTTAGCAAAAGAGCGAACGACTAGCACTGAAAGCTGTACTATGGGTGAAGGATTACCTACATTAAAAAACGTTAAAAAGGATACAAACTATGTTTATTGGGATGATCCTAACGAGCTTGTAGATAGGTTGAAACTGTTAATTGCTTCTCGCGATGCTGGTAATACGGGTTTGGATAACGAAATTATATCTATTATTGAAGAGTTACGAGAAGCTGGTCACGTGAATAATATATAACTTTGAAATTCATTCTTTACCAGACAGTTAATGAGAGGCTTTTCAGTTAATAACAACTAACAAAATATAAATGAATATCGATAAGTTTGGTCATCACGTACATAAGCGTTTACGTTTGATGACAGTTTCTGATAAAGCACTTTTGAGATCAGAGAATGGAGATTATGATTTACAATTTTCAAGATTGAAAGGGGTTACAAAACCACTGACAGGTGATGATGCAGTTAACAAGCAGTATGTCGATCAATCTTTCTCGAATTTTTACGACAAAAAAGAACTTGATCAATTATTAAACACTATAAAGGTTCAGATTCATAATCTCAATGCGCAGTTAAGAGTTAACTTTTATACCAAACAGGAAGTAGAGACTATCGTCAAACATACTAATAATGACAAAGGAACAAATCGTTAATGAAATTCATCGAGCAGCTCGTAAAAATTTCAAACGCAGACCAGTTATTTTAAAGGGAATTGATCATTTATGGCAAGCAGATTTATTGGATTTACAAAAATTTCACACGCTCAACAAAGGATATAAATATATTCTAGTTGTAATTGACGCGTTTTCTAAATATGCGTGGTGTGTTCCATCAAAATGTAAAACTAAAACTGAGATCAAAAACGCATTTGAAAAAATTATAAAATCATATCAAAGAATTCCAGTTCATTTACAAACAGACTTCGGTACGGAGTTTTATAATACTGAATTTGAGCGTTTTTTAAAATCCTTACACATTAACCATTATTCTACGTATTCGGTCAAAAAGGCTTCTATTGTTGAACGGCTGATAAAAACGCTCAAAGGAAAACTATTCAGATATTTTAGTTTTATAGGAAACTATAAATGGGTGGGAAGACCTTTAGCCGATATTGTTCAGTCTTATAATCATACTGTACATCGTACAACTAAATTTATGCCTGATGCCGTGAATTCTAAAAATGAAAATGAAGTTAAGGAAAACATAGTCAAATCACGAAATTATTTACATCAAAAATCCAATAAATTTAAGGTTGGAGATAGAGTTCGCATCAGCAAATACAAAAGAGTCTTTCATAAGGGGTATACGCCAAATTGGTCGACTGAGCTCTTTACTATAAAAAAAGTGAACAATACTAACCCTTTCACTTACCATATAGAAGATCTACGGAAAAACCCTATACTTGGTACATTTTATGAACAAGAATTGCATAAAACTCAGTGTCCAAACATATATCTTATAGAAAAGGTTATCAGAAGAAAGGGTAGAAAAATGTATGTTAAGTGGTTAGGACTTGATGATAGTGAAAATAGTTGGATTAATAGAGATGATATTGTTTAATAATATTTATACACTTCGTCTTACGAAAATTTATCATTAACTTAATGGTAATGAGAGGAAGCGGACTTGTAAATAGTGTAATTAATCACTTACCGTTTGAACTGCACCTGCCTGGGTATAATTATTGTGGACCAGGTACAAAATTACATAAACGGTTGCAAAGAGGTGATAAAGGAATCAATCCGTTGGATAACGCGTGCATGCAGCACGACATAGCTTACGACAATCATTCTAATTTAAGTGATCGTCACAGTGCAGATTTGGAACTGTATAAAATGGCTAAACAAAGATTACGGTCAAAAACTTCCGGGAAAGGAGAAAAACTAGCCTCATGGTTAGTTAGCAAAGTGATGAAGTCTAAATTAAAGGCTGGTGCAGGAATTAAATCATTCAAACATTTTGTTAAAAAAATACGTACGGAATTAAAAAAAAAAAAATCGAAAAATAAATCCGTTGCAATCAGTCAAGCATTGGATGCAGCAAAAAGAATAATCTCTGTTCACAATACAAGTAAACTGCGTGTACCACGCTTACTACCCATTCCGAAGTCTGGAGGATTCCTTCCACTCATTCCTATATTTGCGGGTCTCTCTGCATTAGGATCATTGGCTGGTGGAGCTGCTGGAATCGCAAAAGCTGTCCACGATTACAAAACTGCTAGAAAAAACTTTGCTGAATCTGAACGTCATAACAAGATGATGGAATCTATCGCGTTGGGAAAAGGGTTACATATTAAGCCGTATAAAAGTGGAAAAGGATTATGTATCAAAGCTTCAAAAAACTGAATGATCGGTTACCCAGGCGAGCACTCACTAATTTCGACATTTTAAAACACTCGACGGACATTCCTCACTTTAGAGGTGTTTTTATGAGGGATAATTTACCAAGACGGTCGAAAAGAGTAGAATGTGCAATCCTAAATTTAGATAGTTCTGAAAACCAAGGAACTCACTGGGTAGCCTACGTCAAAGTAAACAAATATTGTGAATATTTTAATAGTTATGGTGATCTTCAACCACCGTTGGAATTAATACATTATTTAAAAGACTGTAACATTTCATACAATTATGCAACTTACCAAAAGTTAAATACTGTGAATTGTGGACATTTGTGTATACAATTCTTGAAACAGTTTTGGTGTAACCATTTAAATGTGGATGACATATAAATAAAATTACATTCACACAATGTCTTTCACTCTGTCTATAACTGGATGCTCCTCCTCTCTTATAACAAATCACTCACCTGCTCTAGAACTAGATGACGATTATGAATGCGGTTTGCTATATATGTCAACTTTTAATTCAATACCGAATATAGACAAGAGAAATAATAAGTTTTATTACGGTGAAAATGAAGTAGTAGAAATACCTGAAGGCTCATATGAACTGCAAGATATTGATGATTACCTTAAAAGTCGTCTCCGAGATTGTTCTTTCACAATGACATGCAACAACAACACGTTGAAAACCTCTATATTGTGTTCTAAAACCGTTCACTTTAATAAAGAAGACTCTATTGGTAAGCTTCTGGGTTTTGGGAAAGAAACTGTTCCAGCGAATATATTAACCGAGTCCGCTTTGCCAGTATCCATTCTGTCTACAACCATAGTCAGAGTTGAATGTGACATCGTGAGCGGATCTTTTGTGAATGGGAAATCTTGTCATATAATCCACGAGTTTGTACCTAATGTACCGCCTGGTTACCGAATCATAGAAACACCAAAAAACGTTATCTATTTTCCTGTTACTCAAAAAAGTTTGAACTCTCTTAAAATAAGAATTTTAGATGAAAAAGATCATTTGGTTAATTTACGTGGTGAAGAAATTCAAATATATTTACACCTTCGAAAAAAATGATAGACTTTAATAAAAACGTGAACCTATACAAGAAAGCTACTAGTACTCTTTGTGCTACTAAGAAAAGAACACCTAAAGGACAACTTACGAAGGAAAATAAACAGTTTTTAAAAATAATAGGTTTATTAAAATGAGTATATTATCAGTAACAGATAATTTCAGCTTCGACAACTCTATAGAAAGTTTCGAATATCATTCTTATAAGCCGTACGTTACAAGTTTTAATTTAAATGATGAAATTCGTATACCTATTAATCAACAAGATCTGTATGTGCTACCGTCGGAAAGTACTTTATACGTAGAGGGTTCAATTGCAGTATTCAACAGAGAAACGAAACAGCGAGTGAACAGTGTTCTTTTCACAAACAACTCAATTCTTCATTTATTTCAAGATATTAGGTACGAGCTGAACGGTATTGAAATTGACAGAATTAAGAATGCTGGGGTCACAACAACAATGAAATCTCTCATATCCATGAATGAACTTGAATCGTCGATGTCAAAACAGTGGGGCTGGGATATCAAAGGCATAAAAAACTCACACGGATCATTTTCAGTGTCTATACCGTTAAAAAAGATTCTCGGTTTCGCTGAAGACTATGGCAAGATTATAATAGCATGCAAGCATGAACTGGTTCTCTTGCGATCAAATACTACTTTGAACTGCGTAAAACTGAATACAAATGAATATGTAGATAACCTAACTATATCTAAAATAGTCTGGCGTATGCCTCATATTAAGGTTTCTGATCGAGAAAGATTGAGGTTACTGAAATATTTGGAAAAAGATCACGTTATTCAAATGGCCTTTAGAAATTGGGACTTGTACGAGTATCCACTTTTACCTCAAACATCAAAACACTCGTGGGCCATCAAAACATCATCTCAAATTGAAAAACCTCGATTTGTTATAATTGGATTCAAAACGAACAGAAAAAATGATACTCTCAAAGATATAACTGGCTTCGATCACTGTAATTTGAAAGACGTAAAAGTGTTTTTAAATTGCACCTATTTTCCATACGAAAACTTGAATGTTAGTTTTTCATCAGAAAAGTTTGCTTTATTATACGAACAGTACGCAAAATTCCAACAGTCTTATTACAACCGTAGCCAAGCGCCGTTGCTTTCTCCACAAGAATTTAAAGACGTTGCACCTCTATTCGTTATCGACTGTTCACGACAAAACGAAACCTTAAAAACAGGGTCAGTAGATGTTAGAGTTGAATTTGAATGTGAATCAGATTTACCTGACCATACTTCAGCGTATTGTCTTATTTTAAATGACAGTATTGTAGAATATAAACCCTTAAGCAATATTACCCGTAAAATTTCGTAAATGGCGGACTATTTGTTTGTAGACCTCCAGGGTTTTAAATCCTCTGAAAATGAGTTTATTGTTAAAGAATTTGGATACAGTACAAATAATTACACGCAATCATTTTTAATAAAACCTCCATACGCATTCTTTACTCTATCGGAATTGGAAAAAAGACGTGTGAAGTGGATAGAAAAGAATCTGGGTATTTTGTGGCGTGAAGGTTAT
The DNA here is from genome assembly GCA_947578815.1 of Epinotia ramella. NCBI lineage: Eukaryota > Metazoa > Arthropoda > Insecta > Lepidoptera > Tortricidae > Epinotia > Epinotia ramella. The sequence goes on from OX388209.1 coordinate 9,987,591, forward strand.
GTTGATTTTAGAGAGTTCAAACGAATTATTGTAATTCATTTACAGCACAAGAAAATATTTGTTAAAGGCAACGAAAAGATTAAATGGGTTAAAGATTTGTGTGCTGACTGTGATGTAATTGATATAGGAGAGATGAATGCTCCCTCGTTTGGTGACCTATATAAAAAGTATTGTTTAAATGGTAATGTGAATTGTGTTGATCATAAAAAGAAATGTGTGTTAAAAAACATTATATGTATTAAAACATGGTATTTAGATAATGTGTGCAAAAAATGATTTTTATGGTTTAATAAATTGTATTTTCAATACCTTCGAATTTTTATTTTACTTACTATCCACTAAACCAAGTGACGAGTGAGGTCATAAAAGTCGGTACCTATTTTTGTTGCACGGCTCGCTCCATAATGCAGTGCAGGTGTGAAAGAGATAACATGATTCCTATAATTTATGACCTAACTCACCACTTGGTTTTAAGGATAGTTATAACCAAGTGAACCTGCCCTAATACACACAGGATAGCTATAGAAATTAAATAAAACACCTAGTTACGAAATATATGTTTATTAAAAACTGGCACAAAAACATTTTTACATATTTATTCATAATATTTATACCTTAAAACTAACTAATTAAATAACATAACATCTATGATGCCTAATTTTGCTATAGCAAATTTTATAGGCGATACAAATGCGTAGCTAGTGAAGTTAATTTACAATATCAAAACATAGACTCATGACCCCAAGATAAGGTCGATATTCGGTCCTTCAGCAAGATACGTTTGTCATCATTAGACGACAGTGCAACTTTTTTGACGGATTGCGTGAAAATAACATGTTTTAATGATTTAAATACAATGTTTGTCTTTCTCAACCTTTCATTATTTAACAATACCTTTTTATATTTCTCAAAATCTAAATGACGCAAGACATGTTTCTTTGTACCCTTGGCTTTTTTCAGTTGCTTTTTTTCTGTTTTGATACAGTATAATTTGGACCTGAGACCTACAAACTCATGTATTATTTCGCCTCCCAGTTCATCTTTGAAAAGGCCCGGTACTTTATTATGTTGACGAGTAATGCCATAAACATTATTAGCAGGATAATTACTAGTGTCAAAATAATGCTGAAAATTCAATTTAATGTCTGCGTATACATCTTCTGTGCTTATAGCGTATAAAAACGAGTCCGTATCAGAGTAACATAAATTTATATTAGGCCCGTAAAATGTTTTCATCGAAGAATAATGAAAATTATACATATGAGACTTAGATGTTTCCAAAACAGTAAAACCAATATAAATGGGTCGATCGAGTTTAACAGACTCGGGTTTCATTTGTACAGCAACGAAATTTTCAGAAAAAATTGTTGAGCTATGATAATTCGGTCTAGATATCAGGCATTCGGCTCCATATTTCTTTTTTGTTTTATTTTTAGTATCATTCCATATGTTAACCAACATAACTTTTAACCTCTTCTCAGGGTCTTCTAATGTCTTTCCAAAAATAGCATTGTTAAATAATTTAAACAAGTTTTGTTCGAATACAGATGTAGCTTTTTGTCGTAACTGAGTGTTTAAATCTATGTACTGTTTTAAAAATTGACTCTGCTTAAATTTTATTACTCTATGAATTTTTTTAAGTACTAAGCCATGTTTCAAGCATGTTTTTAAATGTACATAATGAATAACGTACTCGTATTTATCATATAAATTCGGAATCAGTTTAGGTTGCTTTGAACCAGGAGGTACGAATTTTTGAGGACAGAACGGAATGTCGTTGTGCAAGTCATGTAAGTATTGTGGATAGTGTAAATCCACTTCCAAAATATAACCAAAATCAGAATCATCTGGTACTAAGCGAACATCTAGGTCTTTAATTTCACCTTGCTGCAATAATTCGAAGTCGCCATAAGGCAAACTGGCACACATCGCATACCCGTACAGATTATTACAGTCTATATAAAGTAAATAATTATTTGGTATACTAGGATCATAATCGTGCATGTATTTGTTATTTGCCTTGACATACCGTGTTGAACATAAGCAAACTCCCCCCCGAATACCCTTTTGTATCATTCTAATTATTTCTAGGTCGTTAATAAGCTGTAATTTTACGTTGGTTATTCGTAACATAGCATCAAAACTTAAACTTGGCGCGGTCAGATAAAAAGCAGGATCTAGCCTATAGTTAACTTTACAAGTTTGACGGAATTTTTCAAATATGTCGGCCAGTAACAATACATCAGATTTAAGGTAAATATCTGTGTATTCCCCTAAATTCTCGACTCCAAATGATTTCCAAACAAGTTTCGCATGCTCGTAATCATATTTCGATATCGTTTCATTAGTTAATGAGCTGTAAAAACAATGTTGCTGAGGTAAGCTTTGCTCTTCGTAGCGAGCCCAATTATTCATATACTCATAAGGGTAAATACCTTTACGTTTCAGTAGGTCGAAATGTACCTTTAGTGGAAAAAAATGCGCAAGGTTAACAAAATCTCCGTCGTCTAAAGTGCTTACAAGTTCCTCTAAACTAGCTCCTAAAAATTTAAATGAATCCACAAACCGAACCGGCATCACTTGATCAGGATTTTTGATAAAATACTTTGTGAATGATATGTAATTTTCTTTATTTTTAGCAATAACTTTAATTTGACCGGGCATTTCCCCTAATTCACGTAAAAATAAATGGGAATCATAACCAGACAAATTGTGAAAAAACACGGGCACGAATTCAGGTAAACGGAAGCGTAAGTTGCAAAAACTGTGGCTGGCCCCCCGAAATTTTCCAGTCACATGCGAATGATCTCGAACTGAGTCCCCAAGCAATAAATTGCCACAAAGAAAACAATGTTGAGCATTTAAAAAATCCTTTTCTTCAGTCTCAGTAATAACCATAGGCTTAGGATTCGAATAAATATTGTTTATTGTGGATATATCCCTTTGCAAATACTTGAGAAATTTAGCAACGCAATCTTCTCCACGATATGTAACGAACTTGTTGAGAGAACTATCGTACGAACATACAACATAGTACGCAAAGGCAGCAGGCACGTGCTCCTGTAGTTGAATAGTATTTTCTGATCCCGTTTTTCCATTTGTGTTAGGCACCAATAAGGATTCAAAGTCTGCATATATTACGAAAGGCATATCCTGCATACGTTCGAAATTTTTAAACTGTATTTCCTCATTTTGATTTGGTAAAACTGTTTTTACACCACCACATATATGAGCATCCCTCTTTGTTTCGTTATTGAAAAATATCAAACATTCTTCACAAAGATAAAGTTTACCCTTGTGTTTTGTTAATTGATGTTTAAGCAGACGACCTAAATCTTTAATCAAACAGTAATGAGTTTGCCGACCGTTTTCTAACATTAATAAGTTAACATGATGCTGCTTACGGCATGCGGTTTTGTACAGCGGACCTACGACTTCCAATTTATTATTTATCGAATATACATTAACACTTATATGTTGATTATTTTTCTCAAATATTTTGATATCTTTTAAACCGACGGGAAAAGTCATGTTTTTGATATTGAGAACGTCCTCATAATGAGGATACGAAGATACTCTTTGAACATTATTTTTAGCCGGAAATAAATAAGCCATTACACACCACAGAAAGCAAAACGCATCATTATTTTTTATATTGATACACGCGCGTTTTAGTTTTATACTTTTAGGCAAATCTATGAATCCAGACGCTCTCAGAGGATTGTACTTGCAGATATTAATTTCTAGGTATAAATTTTTCATAAACGACCACCCGCTGTCTTTGGTTTGAAATTCGTCAATTTTTCGACAAATCGTCTGCAAAACATTTAAAAATATTTCGTTGAAATCGAAATTTGGATGTATTACAATATTCTGCGTTGCAAACGACTTAATGCCACACGTATCGTTTTTTAGCAAAGAAAACTCTGCAAATAATTCGAAATTCAATTTGACACTACCGAAAGCTGATTGCCTTGCTTCACAAATACGACGGACGCGGGCGCGTATGTTGCGTATAAACTGAATAGGAGGGCACGCACAGACAAGGTCATCTTGGCTTCCCCGCACTCGGTATGATGCAAGCCTACTACGAAAAGCGCTACCAATTTTTTCAATGCCTTCAATATTGTATATAGAGTTGTTATTTTTGTGGGCTGTGCTACGTAAATGGGCGGAAAATGTACGACTCGGTACAGCTATTTCGCAAACGGAACAGAAAACCGACCGGCTACTCATATTCGATAGATAATTGATTAAGAGTAAGTGAAGTATTAGAATAAAAGGTATAGTAAGAATAATTAATATGACTCACGGTAAATGTTCTTTTTCGGTGCAATGCTTTATCCTATAAATCTTTCGATGCAATTACATCAGCAACATTATATAATTTCAACTCAACAAAAATAATAAGGTCAAATATTACAAATAAAGGTATAGTAAGAATAATTATTAATTATTCACGGTAAAATGTTCCTTCTTCGGTGAAATGCTCCTTACATATTTGTAATGCGTTTTTGATATGCGAAACCTCTGGTGAATTAGAGTCTACCTGAATTTTGAGGCTAACAAGTGCTTTCTCCCATCTGCCTTTCGAAGCGATTGATGCTATATCAGCAACTTTATACAATTTTAAATCTAAAAAAAGATCACCGGACAACTGACCGTAGCGATACACCTTTCCGCCGGGGACTTGTCGTTTTAGTACAGACCGCAACCCTGCAACATGTTTTTCGGCACAGAAGTCGTCATCACTATCGTCGTCAAGAGCCCAGCCTGAAGAAACGCTGCTTTGTTGATCCGACAATGGCTTCGGACCGGCTTTTGACCTGTAAACCATAAATAAGTTTGTTAAAAATAAACAAACGAACTTACATATAAGACAAAACTAACGACATCTTTGTAGGTAAAAAATATTATATATTATATATAATTAGTAAATTACTTACCGTTGAGACGAAACTTTGGACTTCAATTTAGTAGATCTAAAAAGAAAAAATAATATATATTAATACAGGTAACAAAACAAAATTAATTTCATTTTCTACAAGAACTACATAAGCAAAATTAAAATATATACCGTGGTATCGGAGTTGCGTCATCAGATTCATATAGTTCAGTACACTTTTTAGACGCCTTTTGCTTCTTATACCTGAAACAAAATAATGTTATATTTAGTATACCTTATTTTTATTTTTATTTTTATTTTTTTATTTTTGGAAACAGAATTTAAAACAAAATAAAATATAAATTACTGCAACTCACCGTGTTAGCTCCTGCGTTCCAACATCGGATTCACAAAGCGCCCTCTTCTTACTCACTATTTTTTTTGACCTATAAAAGAAACAAAACTAAAATTAAATACACGTCTTTAAAAATTAAATCGCTTACTAAATAAAACAAAACAAATTAGTATAAAGTGATGTTTACCTCGAATTTGGTGTTGGTTTTCTGGCCTCGATTTCGGTAAAGGACTCGGAATCAGACCTGCAATAAAAAGGTTATTTTATATATTTGCTATTGTTGTTTGTTGAACTTATATTGGTTCTATTTATTAGTCACGTAGAAACGATAAAAAAATAAAATTTATAAAAACTTACGCACATAATTTCAATGCAGTGTTCCTTCGCTTGTGAAAACCCGTGAGAAAGTGATGAAGTGTAAATCGAAGTCTGGTTTGCATGAATATCGCTTCACAGTAGTTGTCAACCTTCGTTAAGTTGATTAATCAATAAAACTTAATAACAGTAATGGTAGAAAACATGCAGAAGACAAGTTTTCACAGGTTTAATACCTCAGATACCTATTTCGAAACATCAGCAATTATTCAACAAACAAAAGTATCATATTTATTTTAAATCATATACGGTTCTATCAAAGCGATCGCTCTAATTGCAAAGAACGCCGACATTCTGTTCCCTTCAAAATAATGGAATACGACTTTCGTCTCCTTTCAACACATTATGCTACAAAGAGTGCAAGTAAGAAGAAACGAGTATAGGTAACCATATGAACGGAAAGAATTGCTCCACTGAATGCGATAATTTGCAAGGATGTAACTTTTAAAATCTATTATTAGGTATATGAAACCTGTAATTATAACATTCGTACATAATTCTACTTTATGAAACACATGTGTTAACATGTTCTATCTTGTACTGATTGCATCCACGTTTCTCGATATAAACAGTTTACATACCTAACAATTAAAAACGCAATTGTAGAAAATCATTCTGACTGGAAAACTTGTCATAAACGGACGTCGTCCGAGATCGATAAATCGTAACCTCATACTTCAGTGAAAATGGTGAGTTGATTGAATTTCTAATTTAATATTTACATTTATTTATTTATATTGCGGTTACAGTATTTAAAATGTTTTGTGCTTATTTTCAGAGTAAATCCAGTTCGCAGCCATTACCCATCTCCAAAAGTGTTTATGAGCCGAATATTTCCACTTTTTATTCACAAGCAACATTCGATGACGTGTTACCATGCTCACAAGATGTAAATGGATACCTAGAGTACCAACAGGATTGTATGAATAGACTGAATAACGTTCAAGAGGTAAAAAAGCCTTCGAAAATATCGAAGAAATCCTCGAAGAAAAAGGCGAACAGCGGAAAAAACAAAGCCTGCGGCAGTGGATTTAATTCCTATATAATTAAACAAAGTAAAAAAGGTCAGCGTCTTATTAAAATAAGCATATCCAATCTTGAACTGGACAACGAGTCTGAAGACGTCGCCGTGCAGTATGTCGTCGAGAGTGAATGTGATGACGTATTGAATTCCACAGAAGGACTAGTTGATAAAATTGTTAAAAGATTAAGCAATGCAAATTATTAGATTTAACCTAGATTTATTTTCGTATAATTTAAGATGATGTATGATACTAAAAAGTGAAAGTTTCTTTATTATTAAAAAATATTGTGATAATTATACAAATAGAATATTAAATATACCTACAGATTTGTTTTATTTTAAGCTTACATACTTGCTTTCATTATTTGTAAGATTATTTAAAAATATTGGATAGTTATAAACGAACCAAGTTTTAAATAGCGTTATCATCCTCCCCTCCCAGGAGGTAAATAATTTGTTTGCAAATGCATACTAAATTCTAACGCATACATGGGTCAGCGGGAGAGAAGTTGTTGATTAGTATGTTTTAATGCTCCTTTGACAACGAGCGGACACGTAGAATGACTCAAGTTACAACAAAATGCATGATGACAAGTTAGTTACGTCGATCAACTTTGCTATGTAATTAAAAGCAATATGAACCAATTGTTCAATTCTAATATGAATCTAATAGCTTTGTTATAGCCTCTATTTTGCAATAAATTGGTCTAGAATATAGGTCATCAAACGGTTTACAATTGAAAGCAAAGAAATATTATTTTTAATTTGCCTTATTTTAAAGTCTAGATTACTAACAGCTTTGTAAAACATGACGCACGAGCACGTCATGAGTTATAGCCAATGAATAAACAGGACCTGCATCGCGCTATTAAAGTTTTTAACATTTGTTCATATAAATAAAAAATCAGACCTAAGTCTGTCGGGAAGTTGCGACCGGACGACCCCAGCACGTAATTCAGATACATTGGACTGGCCACCCTCTGTGTGTGTTGTGTTGAATACAGAACCTTGAAAACTAGGGTTTTCTATACCTAGGCGGTCGATAGGTATGGATACCCACACCCGGAGGGGGTCAAACTCAACACATGTAAAACCGTAGCCTTATGCCAGGGACCTGCTTCCTGGGGGTTGCGACCATGTCTGACGAGCCTGATCAACTTGTTAGATGTGTTATGTGCAAACGCCATAGCCGTTCTGCGCTATGAGGGTTTATGCCAGGGACCGGCTTCCTGGGACCCTTGCATGCAACTGAGGGTTGGCTCCTTAGACTGCATGTTGTGTTAAGCTTTTGCTATTTGAAATAATGTCCATTATTTTACGACTTCAAAACAATACCCGATTGGGACTTTGAAATATCACCTGAATAATTAGTAAGTAAGTAAGTAAGTATTAATGGGTAGATTTCAGATGGCTGATTTTATTGAATGTTAAATATAAAAATGATTATGCATTCGTTTCATTGATATTTTACATACGGATCCCTAAGTAGTAAGCGTGCATTGCAATATGAATAAGTGACGACTTGAAGGGTTCATATTTCTACTCAGTCACAAGTGCATTGTGCATAACTTTTAATTTAGATTTTAATATGATATGATTATGATTCAAGTTATCGAACTACTTTCATGAGTGATCTTTAAATACTTGAGTAATATTCTGCATTATAAAATCCTCTGTACGTCATTTGCACGCCGGATGAATCGACCAATCAGAAAATCTGGTCTGCATCGCGCTATTAAAGTTTTTGAAGCCGTTTGTATAAATAGAAGTTATAAGGTTTTCGAACGAAGCAAATACCCGACAGCGGTTTTCAAATATCACTTGAATATTATAAGTGTTAATGGGCAGTTTTCAGAGCTCTGATCTGAAAACCCCATTAACTCACTACTCAGTTATTAACCGAATCGACACAGTCAAAAACCGGTTAACCGGTTTTCTACCGGTTTTTACTAATAGTTAAAAAAATAAGCATTGGAGGATAATTTTACTGTATTAATAGAGAGTATTGAAGAGTATTAGTTCCGGTTTATTAGTAGGCGAGGTGTAGTTGAATAAATAACTAAAAAAAATTGAATACTTTTTATACATCGTCATCATTGGCCTTGTTTATCTATGATAGGATGATTTAAGCAGGGTCTATGTCATGGTGGCGTGACACTTACGTACATGACTCGCAAGGGCGATACTGGAGCGACAGCTACGACCGCATATTTGACAAGTAAATGCTGTGCACGGTGATGTAGGGCAAGGTTCTCATGGGAACAACAGAAGCTCGAACCAAGCTGCATCATGCACAACCATACCTTCGCCCAGGGTCTTCGTCCAGTGGTCTCACTCCTCAGATTCCTATTCCCATTTGGTTGCATCGATCTTAAAGGTCAACATCTCGTTTTGCTCTATCCTTAAATCGAAGCATTGGTCAGCCCTACTGGTCATTCAGGATGGGCTATTTCGCTAAGGAGAGTTATGCATGGCAAACGAAAGGGCTCAATCCTTGGCACGTGCTCCAGCCGGTGAAGACGTATTTGCTTCAAGATAGCAATAATGCTGGGGAAACTCGCGAAACACCCTTTCATTCGTAATTCGTAACACGATTCTTCCATGAGATCTCTAGAATACGCCGAAGACATCGCATGTGGAAGTTGTTCAATATCCACTCCTGTTTTGTATACAATGTCCAAGTTTCAGCACCGCACAAGATGCATGTCTGGTACACGATCATCTTCGCATTTAACAGTCAGGTGTTATCCCATATCTTCATTTGTCGCTTTTGGACATCCTTGTACCGGAGGAGTTGTCCACCATGCTTTCGCTTGCCCTTTTCCGTTTCAGAATAGAAGATGCGTTTCGCCACTCTCACCTCCGCCATACGAGACACGTAGGGTTTGCAATCCGAATAATCCGAATATTCAATTATCCGAATATCCGCCGAAAATAATATTCAAAATTATCCGAATACTAAACCGCGAATTATCCGAATAAACGGATATTTTAAAACACTAATAAAATCATTTATAAGCAGGAAAAATTCAAACAAAATACGAGAAAAAACACTAGTGACTAATGACGTTTTATGTCCATCTGTATTGCCCAAATAAGGTGTTTAGACAAATGTTCCATATTAAGTATTATATTTTATTAAATAAGTACCTGATTACCATTTTACATAAATGACATTTTAGCTTCGAAAGAAGTGCTTTGTGCCAAACCCGATCAAAGGCCTTCGCTATATCCAAACTAACAGCCAATGCTTCACCCTTAGTCTCGATCGCCTGTGCCCAACGATGTGACAGGTAGACTAGAAGATCACCAGCCGAGCGGCCTCTACGAGGGCTGCCTTTTAAGTTGTGTCGTTTGGAAAAACTAAAGACAATTTAAGTGTTAAATGGTATTTATTGTTTTTCAAAGTAATCACCGTGATATGTAATACACTTTTTCATTCGATCGAACCAGTTTTCGAAACACTTATTCCAGTCCGAAGTCGGGGTCTCCAAAATGGCCGTTTTGTATGCCTCAACCGCTTCTTCAGGCGTCTGGTACCGTTGACCACGAAGTCGTTGCTTGATTTTTGGAAAAGTAAAAAAATCGTTAGGGCTTAAGTCTGGACTGTACGGCGGGTGTTCCAGAATTTCGACGTTTTGCTCTTTTAAAAACGCAATAGTTTGCCGGGCGGTGTGCGAGCTCGCATTATCGTGGTGCAGTCTTATACGACGTCTTGGGTTATTTTTTCGAAACTCGCCGATGACTTCTGGTAAACAGACAGTGGTATACCAGTCAGCATTAACCGTTTTACGATCCTCGAGCACGATGGTGGCAACGTGGCCACTTTTCGCCACAAACGTGGCGACCATTTTTTTCGAAGTGCTCAGTGAGCGTATTACTTTGGTCGGTTTTGGCTCATCTTGGAACACCCAAACAGTCGACTGCTGTTTAGAATCGGGATCGTAAGCATATATCCAAGATTCGTCACCACTGATAATGTCGTAAACATGTTTCGAGTTTCCTCGGTTGAATTGCCGCAGAGTTTTGCGACACCATCGAACGCGAGCCGTTTTTTGGTCTTCACTGAGTAAATGTGGTATCCAGCGTGAGATCAACTTTTTTACGCCTAAGTGATCATGCAAAATACTGTGAACACTGGTCCCTGAAATACTTAAGGAAGCTTCTATCTCACGGTATGGCGCATGGCGATCTTCGATGATCAGTTGCCGTACAGCATCAATGTTCTCCTGGGTTACGGCTGTTTTTGGTCGACCTTCACGATGTCTATCACCAAGACTAGAGCAACCACGTTGAAATTCTAAATACCAGTGTTCCACAGTCTGAAGGCATGGTGCTTTATCATTGAAAACCGTAGTCAACTCTTCGAAGCACTGAAGTCGCGTTAAGCCCCTTTTGAAGTTGTAAAAAATTATCGCACGTAAATTTTCCTTCGAAATTTCCATTTTCACAACTGACTTGTCAACTTTGAACGAACGCTGTACTAAAACGGTTGGGCCGATTTCGAGTCATTCTTTTGTTTTCGAATTCTAAATTCAAATATTTTAACGTGACACTAGTTCTTTTTTATGCAATCACGGGAGGTTTGCAAACGACAGAACTTAAAAGGCAGCCCTCGTACGGAAACCGTATTGTCGATCGCTAAGCAACTGGTGGTCCTCTAGGTACCGAAGGAGCTGGCAGTTGATAATGGACTCCATTATCTTCGAGAGAAGGTACATAATATATTGATTAAATCTAGCAGACACGAATTGTTACTAATGTTACTATTATTAGGTATTTAAATGAGCAACGAAAACACTTGCAGATAAGGCGGAATTTCTACCTGTCACTAAATAATTATTGGTATTACCTACCTACTCTGAACCGACCGAACACCGAACCCATTCGCTCAGTCAGTCAGTCAGTCTGTAATGGTGCGATAATGACAACTCATATAATGATTATAAAAGCATGTTGTATTTTTAACTTTCAGGTTTTTCGTCACTTGACTTGTTGATTTTATGCATTACACACTTTTAAATACGCTAATCTTGTTTTATTTTATAAAATACCAAAATTATCCGAAATTATTCAAATATCCGAATATTTGGATAATAAATATTGAAGTATTCAATTATCCGAATATTAAACAACTGGGCGGATATTGCAAACCCTAGAGACACGTGACCGCACCACCGAAGCCGACGCATTAGATAGGCCTCAATGCCACCAACATGGGCTCGTCGCAGGACTTCGGTGTTTCGCACTCTGTCGGACCATCTAATCTTCATGATGGATCGCAGGCATTTGAGGTGGAAACGATCCAGATTGCGTATGTGGTGGCTGTACACACACCACGTCTCAGAGGAGTATAGGAGGGTTGGCAGCACAATTGCCATGTACACTGAAATTTTAGTGGCCAACTTAAGGTCATGTGAGCAGAAGACCTTGGAACACAGCTTGCAGCTGCGGCAATGACCCTGCTATTGATCTCGGCATCCAGGTCACACTTGGATGATACAGTGCTCTCCAAATATCGAAATATATCCACCTTTTACTAACTACCTGGCTCGACTTAAGGCTCGCACCAAGGTCTCGTATGCACAGATTACTGATATCATGTATGCTGATGACTTGTGTTTCGTAGCAGAATCCCCTGACGGCCTGCAACAGCTAATGTCCGTTTTTTCACCAAGCCTGCCGTTGATTGAATACTCTTGACCTGACCTTTCTTTAGGATTTCTCCGATTTGGTCAGAAAAAGTTCGTCGAGGTCGCCCTTTCCAACTTTCTATCGACATTTCCCTCATACACTCTCTTCGTTTTTATTTTTTTATTTTTATTATTTACTTACTAAAATCAATGAATGTCAATTAAAATAATATACTTAACTATAATGACTTACCAACCAAACCATATCATACATGTGTTATTAGATATTATTTTTGCCAAATAACGATCTTGGCTCACAATTTCAGGCATTTTATAAATATTACTAGTTTCGGTTAATAACCGGTTTTTAGTGTCCAAAACCGGTTATTAACCGGGCTCAAAAAGTTCCGGTTAACCGGTTTGCATTCCCTAGTATTAACTTGATTGTGTCGTAAAATAATGTATCGTTTGAGTAGGCTGAGTAAAAAAAGAAAAAAATACACCTTGGATTTTTTTTCTATCGAGGAAATTTGAAGAAATCATGTATCGATAAAATCAGATTAGCGTTCATATAGTCAAGAATCATTATATCTGAAAATCAGTCCTTACTGTTTCTTAATCTAGTCAGAACGGCGTTTTAAAGCACGCGATAATTTCCAATGCACCGCCTTAAATATGGCGCCGCCAGCGGTCATTAAATGGAAACTTGTCAAACTTCCCATACCAGATTTTAAATAACAACGCTTACGATTATACCCGATTTGTTGTAACCCACCCTAAGGCATTTGAATTCACTCGAACATTCACTACATACTTAGCGGCTAACCGCTAAGTATGTATCGAATGTTACATACGCTGTTAACCGAGATATATGTATATGAACAACTTGAACAATAAATGACGATTTAGTCATCTCAGCTACGAATTCTGATCTAGTACGCATTTCAGACTGGAGTAGTAATTATGGTCTCAATGTTAACCCAGCAAAGACCCAGCCAGGCTATCATCATCGGTAGTGCTAAGATGATTTCTAGACTTGACTATGTTAATCTCCCACCGATTTTGTTTGATGGCGTTTTGATCACGTACTCTCTGCAAGTTAAGAACCTTGGCGTTATTTTCGACCGCACTCTTTCGTATGAGGTCAGCAGGAAGATGTTTGCAGCTGTGGGTTCTTTGAGAAGGCTTCGTAATTTCCTTCCCATTGCTACCAAAGTTGCACTTGCTCAATCGCTTCTCCTCCCTATTTTGGATTATGCTGACGTGTCCTATATTGATCTTTCTGAGGAGCAACTTAACAAGCATGAGCGTATTCCAAACTTATGTATCAGTTTCCGTTCTTAATTCAAGTGGCTTCCTATCCGATCCAGACGTAACTCTCACATTCTTGCCCACCTTTATGGAATTCTTTTTAACCCTGCCACTCCTCGCTACCTCAAGGAACGCTTTAAATTTCTTTCTTCTGCTAGGTCTGCTCAGAAGTTGCTTCTGAGTGTCCCTCCATCAAACTCTAAATTTTACAACAATTCTTTTACTTTCCGAGCTGTTCGATTGTGGCATTCTTTGCCTATTGAGATTAAACGTGCTAAGTCTCTTCCCATTTTTAAAACTAGACTTAAGGATTACTATTTTTCTCTTCCGTAACTATGTAGTCATTCCTACTTGGTGTGTGCTGTTTGTTTTCGGCTGTAGGTAAGTTATACTGTTTCTATGACATTTAGTTATTGTATGTGTATGTCACATACACATACAATAACTAAATGTAAACATACTATGTAGGTTAATATATGTATGTATGTTCTTATAGTTAAGTTGTTATTCTGTTGTTCTGTTTTCACCTACTCAAATCATATATTTTCTTGCATCGTCTCCACCACCCAAAAGTTGTCTGGAAGAGATCGCTTTTTAGCGTTAAGACCGCCTGTTGTCTACCATTATTTATGTTGAATTTACCTCTATTTTATTTTTACTATGTCTGGTGAGCAATAAAGAATATTTGTATTGTATTGTATTGATTTTAACTACGAGTAATGACGATTTTTTTAAGCACTTTATTAATAAAATATTCAGACATCCTTTCAACATATTTTGTTAACAACTTACCTACCTAAAGATCATAGATATTTAACGTTAATTTATAGAGGGGTAGTGACATTTACCTATCGTTAGTATTAAATTAAACTGCCTACCTTAATAGTGGCCGAATCTTTTTTTACTTTCACTCTCGTTGTTTGTCGGACGTCGTTGTTCAATTTCAAGTTCATCTTGCTGTCTCTACAATTCATATTAAAAGTATCAATTCCATTTTACTATTTCAATATTATTTCACCCCACTTGATATTTTGCAAAATGTTCGCGGCAGTACAACTAGCAATACATCAGTGAAATAATTACATAAGGATATATAAGTAAAGATTTTTCTTAACGCGAACTTTGTTTAACGCGATTTTTGCCGCGCGTTTTCCGACCGGACGATGCGTGTGCGCGTTTCCCAGGCCATGGGCGCTAACTGCAGACAAGTCATGAAGGCAGACGCTGCATAATCCCGCGCTCCGGCGAACGCGCCCGTTAAAATCGCGTAATGGCGCAGTCAATCTCTCAGAACTAAAGACGAACACAATACATAATGAATCACGATCAAGTAAATATCGGCACTGATCTGAAATTTGCCAGAGTATGGTTTTACGGCTGACAGGAACCAAACCGCCGGAGCGTTCTTTTAAGTTCCTCGGAATAGTTGAAATGTGTTGTTGTGGCCGCCTTTTAGGCATTACGAGGATAGGTTTCTACAGTGTTTTGGGATTAATGTTCGAGATGGATCTGATTCAGAAATAACTTTACGAGTTTTTTGGTTATTATTACCTACTAGTTACGCGTTACATTTTTTCAAGTTTGTTATTGTAGCTAAAACGAGAGCAGTTAATACAATCAACAGCAAAAAGTATAAAACATATTTTCAATCTGGTCAGATTGTTGGGTTCCACTCTCTCTCTTTCTAACTATAGATCTCACATGGTGCTGCGGTCATCTTTCCTCATTTTCCTTCTCCACGTCAGTGTCCTCGACGTCTTCTGCGAATGCAATACAATAAAAATACTCTTTATTGCACACCTCACACAAACAAAGCAGTTAGAAAGAGAAATAATACGACCCACCCCTACCTACAGGTAGGTAGGATACTTTACAGTCTTAGCACTAAATTTTTCTTTCGTTTTCATCTTTTTTATTACGTAATAAATACAATAAATAGCCAATTCATTCATGCTAGTAGCGTAGCGTACATATGTGAATAAAACGTTACGAGTATCCTTTCAACTACAAAAATGTTTAAAATTACCGCAAGTTAAATAATATTCAAGGCTAGAGGCGTATCGCGTTTCACCATGCTCTAATGAAATTCCCCGGCCGTCATTAAAGTCAATGACTTGAAGAGAAACACGCCCGTTAAACAGCAAAGCTCTTTGGAAAGTTTTCCATTACTTATCTATTGTCCCCTGCGAGTTCGCCTGTTCCATAGGACCGCCAACATAGTCATAAGTTGGCAATTTTACCGCTCTCGTGAATGAAATCGGTTTGTAAATATCTCTCCTCGTTCAGCGCGGGTTAGAAAACCGTTTGTACGCTAACGCGTCTTGGCACTGTTCCTATTTTTTCTCCACTCTCAAGTTTAAGTATCTACAGCAAGGATTGTATGTTAAATTGCTTTCGTACTCCAACAGGTATCATATAGCAAGTGTAAGTTATGTCAGAGTGCTCGAGTCGAGTCTCGTTGCATAATATTTCTTGCTGTTATCAATGTCTCGATAAAAAGGTTTATTTATTGCCATTGCGCCCTAGGGAAGCTTTATGGAGACATTTTTCCTAGCTCCGACAATCTTTTTACGTAAAGGTCTAGGTCGCGTTTTTTTCGGAATAATTATGTGTATTGAATAAACTTAGGCCAAGTTAAATATGTAGGTAGAGTGACTGTGAAAAAGTATTGTTTGACGTGCTTCAGAATATTGTGATAATGATTAATTTTAAATGAATATTATAGGAGATCATCAATATCATAAGTTATAAGGTTCCGGAGCCAAAAATGGCAAAAACGGAACCCTTATACCTAGTACACCTACCGACCGTCTGACCGTCTGTCCATCTGCGGCTTAGCACAGTGACCCTTCTTACTAGAAAGCTGTAATTCCGCATGGGTATATAAATCAGTCACGCCAACAAAATAGTAGAATAAAATTAAAAAAAAAATGTAAGGTGCCTCCCCAACACGCAAAGCGGGGATGTACCTAATTTTTTTTTCTCGTTCGATCCATGGTGTGGTGTCTAACGAGAGAGGGTATCCTTGGATAGCTTGTTCAAGAATATTATGACTTTTTATGAACCATTTTTCGACTTAGTGGTCGATTTGTGTAATATTGGGCTTCAAAGCTCCAATTTTTTGTTAGTCATATGTCCCTGTCGGCTAAATGGCTACTAATGAGGGCCTACCGCGAAAATAAAACGAACTCGTTCGTGTATCTCCGTCTCTGTCGCACTTGCTAGTTCGAGCGACGGAGAGAGAGATACACGAACGAAGTTCATTTTCGTTTCGCGGTAGTCCCTCTGGGAATGTGAAAAATTCGTGGCAGTAGTAAATACCTATAATGAATTTAAAAGGAAAACTATCACGGCTAAGAAGACATTAGGTATATATCGAGTAATGGTCGACCAACTTAAATGTACTTACTTGAAAGTTGAAAATGCCAACTTTGGTACAAATTCGGCCGACGCAACCGCACCATTTACTTGGCGCGTGTGGATGTAACAAATACAGACAGACAACTACGGAACTACGGAACTGCGCGTGGCCCGTCACGCTCTTGGCCGGTTTTTTATTTGTAGTTTACGTTGGTCTTCACTCATTTTTGTTGAGTATCAGGTACAAAGTAACCTATTTGCTTTAGTAGGTACCTAAATATTTGTGACGTATTACTTACTCGTAGTTCTTTTGTTTAGCGCTGAAAATAAAAACGTAATCAATTTAATGGCCGTGGAAGCTGGGTAAGGCTCTGGTGTGGGACGCTACGTGTGTCGACACATTCGCTCAGTCCCATATCCAGGTGACCCGCTCCCAGGCCGGTGGTGCAGCCGACCAGGCCCAAGTTCTTAAGCGCCGCAAATATTCGTCTTTATTAAAAGACTACGAGTTTGCGGCGCTCGCAGTGGAGACACTTGGACCCTGGTCGTCTGATATGAAAGCATTTATCAGGGCCCTGTCGTCGCGGCTGGTCGACACCTCAGGGGACCCCAGAGCCAGCGCTTACTTCGCGCAGAGAATTTCTCTGGCCATACAAAGAGGTAACGCGGCCAGCGTATTGGGGACCATGCCGCAGGCGGACCTTTTAGATGGTGTATTCTGTTTATAGTTGGGTTTTTAGTATGTATGTTACTTTCTTTCTTTTTTAAGTTTATTTTAAAATTGTGTTTTTTTTTTCTCAATATTTTGTTTGTATTTAGTCAATGTTTTTCTACTTTATAAATAAATCTATTCTCATAATATTAACATTTATATCAATTTAATTGTCGAATAGTAATAATCCCAATCATTCTGAATTAATATCCTTGACTTTGGAACGAAAGATTCCGCCGAAAGCTCATTCATTTCATCACTTAACTCTAGCGTCTTGGAGTACGATACGGTTTATTGCGATTAATGACGATATTAACATTGAGCAATAAAGTATTTGGAACAAGTATCCAACAATTAAATAAAACCAATAAGTAAACGTTGTTTATTTGGAGCATCCGGGAATAGATTTGTACGCTGATGGTTTAATTTCCGAATGCGGGCCATGCATCAGCGGGATGTAGCGGTCCTGCCAATATATCGACGACACGGTTAACTGAACTTTTGCAACAAATTGCAAGGAGAGAAGGGGAAGTATCCAACAATTAAATAAAACCAATAAGTAAACGTTGTTTATTTGGAGCATCCGGGAATAGATTTGTGCGCTGATGGTTTAATTTCCGAATGCGGGCCATGCATCAGCGGGATGTAGGCGGTCCTGCCAAAATATCGACGACACGGTTAACTGAACTTTTGCAACAAATTGCAACGAGAGAAGGGGGTTGTGTGGCGTGTAAAGTTTGTACGCAATGCTGTGGCACGATGCACAGTTGGGAAAAATAACACAATAAGAATTTATGCTAGCTAAATCGTCATTTTTCCCAACGTTTTGTGTTTGTGTCTTGATTTATACAAAAAGTGAATTACATTAAGTATATATAACTCCACAAAACAAAATGGGCAGTTTGACTGTGAAGTCAAATTAAGTATACTTTCTCAATTGTCTACACATGTAAAAGGGTATCTAATTCTACGTATATATAATATCCATCTTTATATTATCTCATGAATGCTTTATTAAACCTGACCCCGTATCACGGTCGGGGTTATCACGCGATAAGTGACAAGATAGGAGCGAGCGTCGTCTCGTTCTATCGAACGGTGTCAGCCAGTAACGGACGCTCTATCCTGTCACTTATCGTGTGATAAGGCCGACCATGATACGGGGTCAGAGTGAATATTCTACAGGGCATCTGGGATTTTAAATTATATTTAGCTAAATCTACCCTTTTTAGCCTAGAGGATAAATATATCCGCATGAAAATTCGCTGTTGAAAAGCTTTCATTTACTTAGATAAATCAGAAACAACTTCTAATACTTCATAAACCGTAATTTACTCGACTACGACTACGATACTGATTTAATAGGTCGTTGAGTATTCGATCTTTACGTCAAAGTGACTGAATTCTATAAACTTTGCTTACGAAACTCGTTCAAGGGAAATAACACTTTTAGATCCACTTCTTCTGACCTGATATTGCCATTTAATATATTACTCTCGGTATTTTTGCAGTACCAACTAGGCACACTATCAATTTTATTTTCAGGCAATAGTGGAGATAGTCCTACATGACATGATGTAGTATTTGGGTGGCGATGAATTTGTGTTGTATCGCATTACGGAGCGTTTTTAATCAGAAAAGACTACCGAAATCTTTACGGAATAATGCGACGGGTTACCTACTCGTATCCGAAGTACTTGTTAAACTTTATGGACTTCTACATTCTTGCACAAAATAATATTGTTGGAGACGAGTTTCAGTTTCAATTCACGCACATTGTATCCACAAATAAAATTCACGTTTCGGCCACAATTTACAAAGTAAAACAAGACCGAGATACTCATATAAACTTGTTGATTATTCATACCAAATTCGCACTAGTGTCGAGGAACAAGAATAAAGTTCAAACTTCTGTCAAAGTACTTCATGCACTTGGGCCCTTGTGCTCCGCAACTTTTCGAGTCCAACACTTGGAGGGTTTAATGCGAAAAGTCAGAGTCATGTTCCAGGTTACCTACATTCGAATTCGAGAGTCGCATTGTTTGAACGTTTTACTTTGTAGTGTACGTCTGACATTACTTTTTCGTTTTTAGTTTACCCGCTACCTCAGACTTTGAGCCAGAAATGATGTTATTGTTTAAGGTGTAATTCCACATTCAGGGATATTAATTATTCAGCAAAAAAAAACTTATATTTGACACAAACTAAGGGCACTTTAACAAGTTGGAAACTTTTCGTTACACTCGTACCTATATACTTACTGGGTGTCTCTGAGCTATGCTCCTAAAACGAACACTAATAAAATGATAGAATGAATAGTTACCTATTTTACAAAGTTGCAGAACAAAAGTGGTTCAGTTTGACGATCAGAATCTATTCTTGAATTTAAAGCCCCGAGGTCATAGGTACACTCTATATTGATAATGCCTGTAAAGCAAGTGAAATCACAGCTCAAAAGAATGTACAGTCAAGCTGCTTTAAATAATTTCAAAGGTGACTTAAAAAAGATCTGCTGGATTAACGTATATGAAGAAACATCATGTGAAGGCAAATTACAGTTGTTTTACAGTGTAATATATAATATTATTGATAAACAATTGCCTTAACTCGTGGAATTAGAGTATCATGTATCAAAAAAAGATTTATACTATCTGCAACTCGTAGACTCAATCATGTTAAAAATCTTAAAGCATACTATAAAAATAACACATTCTCAAGTCAAGAAACTAATATTTACAGCGAAAAACATACACGTTAAAAAAACAATACAAAAGGCAAAATCATAAAGTAAATCTATCATCAACACTTTTAATTACTAATTTACTAATGTGGGCAAACTTACACAAATTTAATAGACTCTGAACATAGTGAAGAATAATATGAATCTTTTAAAAAAATATCGCATTAATAACGCAAGATCGATGTTCATGTGACCAATACATCAAAAAAGAGATTATAAGTATTGTTAAATCTGTGAAAAATACTAGTTCATGTGGCCCAGATGATCTAAGTACAATCTTAATCAAGGAGTGCATTGATGTGTTGCATGTTCCACTCTGCCATATATACAATGCATGCATATGTAATGGAATTTTCCCTGTCCAATTTAATACCGCTAAAGTACCTAATTCCTGTACATAAAAAACACTCCAAAACAGACGAACACAACTACCGCCCTATTTCACTGTTAACTGTTCTGTCAAAGATATTCGAAAAAGCCATTGCAACCAGAATTATTAATCACTTTGAAAAAAATTACTATTTTTGTTCGCAACAATTTGGATTTCGGAAAAATAGAAACACTATAACAGCTATTATTGAATTGGTCCGGTATGTTCTGGCCAATCTGAACCGAAACCATAAATGTACTGGCAAAATCTGTGACCTTAGTAAGGCGTTTGATTGTGTAAATCATAAAATACTAATAGATAAAAGTATTATGGAATAAGGGGATCTATACTCGAACTTCTTACATCTTATCTAACCGGCAAAATCCAGTATGTTCAAATAACTGACATAGATAGGTCCGGATGTATTAAATTTGTTAATTCTGACAAAAAGGAAATTGACTGCGGAGTCCCCCAAGGTTCTGTCATTGGACCTTTGTTATTTATAATTTTTACCAATGATTTACAGTATAACATAACCTTTGGAACTGTTTACCTCTATGCAGATGATACAAGTATTATAGTGGATAATCAAAATGATACAGTAATTGAGGAACAAGTTAGCAAGACTTGGGAGAAGCTCATGCATTGGTGTAAATCGAATGGTCTCAAATTGAATGTGGATAAAACGCTGTATTACCCTTTTCTAAGATATACTAATAGCATCTCATACGGCTTGCCTCTGCCCATAGCCAAAGCTGATAGTGTCAGGTTTCTAGGTGTAGAATTAGATACACAGTTACGTTGGGCAAGCCACATAAGCCTCCTTAGCAAAAGATTGGCCAGTGCCTGTCACACTCTAAAAAGTTTATCTAGAATGTTGAACTCTTCAGTGCTGAAAACCGTTTACTTTGCATACTTTGAAAGTTTGATAAGATACGGCCTGGAGGTTTGGGGTAATAGTGTCCATGTTAAACGTGTTCTCATATTTCACAAGAAAGCTCTTAGGTATATCATGCATGCATGTGCATGGCCAGTTGTCCGATGCCAATATGTGACGAGAGTAAGTTCCTTGGGTTCATAGTTGACGCTAATTTGAATTGGAAGCGCCATGTCGACAGTTTATAACAAAAGATACAGCACTATTGATGTTTACAGAGATTCTAATGTTCTTACAGTAAGAAAGTTATATATCCTAAATTGTATTCTGAAAATTCATAAAAATCTAAAACGAGATCATAGTATGATACAAAAACGTAATCCCTATGAAGTAATAAAGCAATTATCAAGAACTAGGACTAATTTTGCTAAACGACAATTTAAAGTAGCATCTGTAATTCTTTATAATAAAATAAATAGAAAAACTAAAATCTACAGCACAACTTATAGAGAATGTAAAAAACTTATTTGTAACTGGCTTAAAAGCCAAAATTACGACGATATCGAATTACTTATGACTAACTGCTAGTCATAAGTGATTGGATATCGTTCGAGTTAGTCACTAACTCGTAATTATAATTATATTTGCACGTAACAGTCATTTCATTCACTTAGATTAAATTAATTTAAGTTCACTTAACTCATGTTTTCGAATACAGAACTACCTTAATAATGAACAGAAGACCTTTCCAATCTAAGTATCTAAGTATAGTAATAAGATAGATAGATTTAGTAGTAAGCTGAAAACAAACTATGTTTAGTCTTATTTTTAACATGCTGTTACCACCTGTATGAAAGAGCGTTTCCCCCTAATACAAGTGTCTAACTTAAAAGGGAGAAACGAACACTAAATGTAAAAACCTTGTTGAAAATAAATAATTTTGAATAATTTTGAATAATTTATGCGATAGATTGGGTAGTGCAGTATTTGCGTTGAGAAAACTGAAACCATTGATCTCAGGGGAGGCATTGAAACAGATGTACTTTGCTTATTTTCACTCACTCCTTTCTTACGGCACACTCGTCTGGGGGAGCTCTACAGATGCTAAAAGGGTATTAATCGTGCAAAAACGAGCAATCCGTACACTTGTTGGAGTAAAGCATAGGCACCCTTGTAGAGAACTCTTCAAATCTCAACGCATTATGACGCACTACTCACAATACTTATTTGACTGTTTGTTATTTGTAAGAAACAATATTTCCCAGTTTGTACGTGTTGATTTGCCGGGGAAACAACTCCGTTCTACTGGGCGCTTGAGAACGGTTCCTCGTCGCATGGCGCTTTCAACAAAAAACCCCCGCGTCATCGGACCCACTTATTATGAACACTTACCGGCCAATCTAAGGAATGAACCATATGACGAAACATTCCGGCGCAAACTGAGAAATCTTTTGTTGGACAACCCTCTGTACTCCGTTAACGAGTACATGGAAATGACTTTTTAATTGTGTATTTTGTTTTTCTAAAATTGACATTTATTTTTGTTAACTTTATATTTATCAATGTTATGAACTATTATTATTACTTATTCCTGTTTTTAAACGTGACAATCATTATTAAATATGTAGTTTTGACATACTTATAGTTTAGAAAATATTATGTTATTGTGTATAATGAATGACGATCCTTTTTGGGAGATAGAATAATATAATATTTTGTATTTGACAGTCAACTGACTCATTAAGTCTTTATTATTAAAATTGACGAACATGGTAGAAATTCTTGTAATCTTGACATTTATGCAAATTTATATTGTAATTTTTATCGTGTAATAAATAAATCTAATCTAATCTAATCTATCGAAAAGGCTAAGCCTTTATTTAGAACACTGTCGCCCAGTATTTATAAAACATGGAATACTAACCGTGGTAACACTATACATACATTTAGTATGCATTTTTATATATAAAAATAGGTCAAGCTTTAAGACCAATATAAATAAGAGACCTCAGAGATTATGTAGATATAATTTTGACATTTTGTTACCAAAATCGACATTTAAGTATTTTAAGAATGTTTTAGAATATAATACAAAATTTATAATTTCTTAAATGAGGACATACGACAATGTAGTAATGTAAATGAGTTCTCAATAAAATTAAAGTCGTACTTGATTGCTCGACGATTTTATAATTTGCATGAATATTTTGATAGATTGTATGAATAAATAACAGTAGCATTAATTTCAAGTTAGATTAAGATTTGCATGCCAAATTGTGGCAGAGCATACCCGCATGTAATCCCTACTGACACGTCTGTATAATTGTTTAACACCTGCGTATGTTCTTGCAAAATAAATGAATTCAATTGAATATATTTAGGAATAGTCAAAATTCTTGAGTTCATTCCAAATGCTTCTGAAATATTTATTTACCTGAATGACATAATTATTCTTGTTTGGTATCTTGTCTTATAGAATTCTTACTTTACTTTCTTATCTCTTCCTTACTTTGATCGATTCAAACAATACAGAATCGTTAGAGCTAAATAGCCATTTCATTGTATCGACTATATCATTTCACAAAAGCTACAATCAAGGAAATTACCTCAACTATGTACTATTCACATAATGAGCTCAATTGAATAAAATTGGGTTCAATGAAGTTCAGCCCAATCAGAGCATTTGACGACCTTGCTTTCCGAATTTTACCTATGGTTCGTATCGTAATGTCCAATTTGCTGTCCCTGTAGGGCTGTTACCTACTAAGCTAAAAACGTTATAATTTAGTAACATGTCATTTTCCGGAAAATGTCGTGAGACGGTGGTGCCGTTAAGAAGCCTAAGTCTTCTGGTAGATGTCGCTACACGCCTTCCTAAGGCGTTGTAGGAAGGAACTGATTGAAAGATTTAGTGGCTGAGACAGATTGTTCCGATAGCTCAGTTGGTGTAGCGACGGGTTTTAACTTGGCAAATTTAAAGAAAAATTGGCCGTCAGCCCTCAGTCGCACTATAAAACCAAAAAGTTAACGGTGGCTAAACATTTGTGCATCTAATTGATACACTTCAATTTTTTTTTATACGAATTCTTTACTATACTTATTGTAAATAAAGCCACTATTTAAAACCTGGAAGGTTTAGGCAATAGTTGGCGAGATCGCCACCTCGCGACTTTTTTTTATTTTTTTATACCACGTCGTCACGACTTGAGTACCTACAGGGCTAGGCATTGGAAGTCTAGGCTTGGCGCCAACGCGTCGCACCCTAACTGTCCATTTAAAACATGGCGGATCGCTGCAACAGCTCTATCACCTACTTCTTTCCAGAAATTGCACAGCTAACGACCTGGATATATGATACATATCGTTACGGTTATGATACATATCGTTATGCTTGAAGGTTCAAAGACAAAATAATAGTGGGGTGTAGAATACCTAGGTGCTTGTCGGTGACATTGTTAACGATATTTTTATGCTTGACATTTAACAAAAACGTTACTTTATATATTATGTATATATTTTATATATAAATTTCATTCCTCGAACCCTATCAATGTGGGTGGATTGAATACTACAATAAACCCTCAATACTCTTATCTAAAAATATTTTTAAAAGAATCTAGCATAGAAACAGCATTTACTTAGCCAATTATTATACGAGTACCTAAGTATAGACTTACTACGACGGTTGAGTTAACAAAGCTATAAAACTTTATAATGTCCCTGAAAATAACCTTTTTGGGTGACTTTTAGCGAAATAAATTATTGCTGGAACGAGTTTAGGTATTTACCTATAGTAGAAATAAACGAAATTAATATACTCGTATAAACTCACCTGGTCTTACATGTCAAATATTGTTATTTTGAATACAAATATTCGAAATACAAACCCCGTTACAATCGTACTTAATATATAATTATCTTCGTGAGTGTGAGTGCAGTTAGTGCACTGCATTTAGCTTGGGCTAAAGGCCGCATAAGGCCTGTAACACACTGGCACAGTTGCGGCGGTAGTAAATTTGACAGCTAAGTATATTAACCGCCGCGGCCAGGCCGCGCCAGTCTGTGAGAGGTGAGTCTTTATTTGACAATAGGGGCGTAGACACTAAATCAAATAATCAATAATGACATATTTTCTCGAAAAAGGATAAACAATTTAATCAAATGGAGAAAAAAACATCGCAAAATGTTAAATAATCGCGAAGTTATAAGTAGCCGCTTAGTGCGTACAAGAGCTTAGGTGATCGACCCGCTGCATCGGCCGCCCGTCTCGAAACGTCAGAAATAATAATTTGAATATATACAAAGCGGTCCAAATGACACAATCGTATTGGAATCGGATTGGAGTACTCCGTTCTCTGTGTGAGAAAGTGTCATTCAGGTAACATTGTTGGCAAGAATTTTATCCTGTTCCAATTTCGTCGAACCATCAGGCGCTACAAATTGCGGTTGCTTGTACTAGTAGACAGGTATGGAGCGCTGCCCACTGTTGTTTCAGCCAAAACACGAACGAAGCGAGAATTTATATGGCGCATAATCTTCACAGTCTGGACTAGCGTAAAAATGGTGCATTTTAACACTATTTACATTTTGCCGCGCACGTAAAATGCTAGGCCTTCGAGTCGGATATTGCTTGCCCCATCACAAGTGTATTCTGCATGCATCTGACCGCAACGTTAAAGTGAAAAGTTCCAAATCTCAGGAATTAGCGCAATAAAAATGAGATAGGAAAAATGCTATACATTGTCTATACGAAATTCCGTGTTAAAAAACCAAATCTGACAGCATACGTTTCCATTGACGACGCGAAACTGAGGCAAGTTGGTGCGATTGTTGTCACGTACCTTATGATGACCAAAGAAACCGAGTGTCGATTGCTTAAAATTTGGTTGGGGCGGGGTCCGTTTAGTTCGAACATGCGCATACCGAGTTTTAGGCACGTGTTTGGGTAGAAATTTGTAAGGAACTCGCATTTATGGTTTTTTCGTTCACTGTAGTCAACCTTTAAAGTGGTTACACACGGTTATTTTGACAGGTGTCATGCGGATATTGTCGCGCCACAGTCCCGCGCTCGTGAAACGCGCGTTTTTATCGCCGCATTAAATTGCCGTTTGTAACCGCTCTTATAATTCCTTTAAAACCATTTTGAAACGAAACAAGATATTTGTATTATTTAGTGTCGTTTAAATCTAATTAGAAGTATAGCTACAAGCCGAAAATGCTACTTACAGCACTAGATACCTAAATGATTTTAAGAAGTTCTAATTAAGTAGGTTAATATAATAAAACATCCTGGCATGGAAATGGCTCAATTTTATAGTCGTTAAATTAATGGGTCATAAAGAAGACGTGTAATGTTCAGCGAGATTTTATGATAGGTACGCATTCACAAAAGATTAAAAATCTCCTGACCCGAATAACCTGGATGATGTTAAAATGTATAATTTATTATACTTTTGCTAAATTTACAACCAATATAGGCGTTTTACCAACGTAGACGCATAAAGTAGGATTATTTTCACAAGTGTCATACTTTTAATTTAGGTACGGCACATATTTATTATCTGAGCGGGTGAGGTATAAGTAACCAGTGAAATTAAAAAAGCGGCCAAATGCGAGACGGACTCGCGCACGAAGGGTTCCGTACCATTATCTATAAAAACCGCAACAAAATCACGTTTGTCTTAAATATTTATATTATTCTGGTTTTTTGTATTAGTTGTTATAGCGGCAACAGAAATACGTCATCAAAATTTCAAATGTCTATCACGGTTCATGAGATACAGCCTGGTGACAGACGGACGGGCAGCGGAGTCTTAGTAATAGGGTCCCGTTTTTTACCCCTTGGGTACGGCACCCTAATAATAGTAGATTACTGCAGAGGCCGTGAAGTAAGGGATTGCTGGACGAGATTGGGGTAGGCGGCCGAGTCGTAGACGAGGCCGGATACAACGAGTCCAGCAATCCCTGTTCCGGCCGAGGATTGTATAGTACTTTTCTCAAACGATGTGAGGAAATATTAAAATAAAAATAAATACAAGGTAATCAATTAAATTATAGGTAATTTGCGCCTTTTTTATTTTGTAAACATGCCATTTGAACAAGACGTTCGAGCACCATGTTTAACCGCACATAAGTATAGTACCATAGTTTTCTTTTTTTTTATGTAGCAAGTATGCTTACAGATCAAAATGCAGATATCTAGACTGCAGGTTGCCCTTCCAACACTCGTTTGACGCAAGAAAAAATGACCTTGAATGACGTCACGTCTTCTTGGCATCTCTTTCTAGCTTTGTGGTCGGGTCGGGTCGGGGCGGGTCGGGTTGGGTCGGTTCAAGTCGGGTCGGGTCGGGCAAATCAAGTCAGGTCGGGTCGGGTAATGTTGGATCAGGTCGGGTCGGGTCGGGACTAGTCGCGAAGGGTCAGGTCCATCCAGGTCAGGTCGGGTCGGGTCGGGTCGGGTCGGGAGGAGGGACCATAGAAGAGGAGTACCCATGACCTGACCCGACCACACCCGATCCGACCTTTTTTTTTTTTTTTTCTTTTTTTTTTACGTGGGGAAATGCCTTTTCGCATCCCGCCCGGCCGGGGATGCACGGGCGGGTATGTCGGACTCCCGGAAACCGTCCGTACTACCGACTAAAACCCCACGGTGTTCCTTCTCGCTGCTTATGGCGAAGCTAAGGGAACTCTATCGGACTCTACCTCGGCTCCGCCAGCAGGTGTCCGTTGGACTCATCTCGGGAGAATTGGGCTCTCCAAGACCACTATCAGGAGCGTGCCCGAACATTTGGCACCCCCTCCGACTCGAGGACCTATCTCCTTCGGATGGCAGTCGTCCCCACGACTGCCTCCCGGAGATCCTCTCTAGGGCGGCAGGTGGCGATCGTGGGCCAATCGCCTGCGTCCCACTCTTCTGCGTCGCATCGGGTGGGCATCCACGTCCTCCTCCCGAGCGCGCTCAGCCGCCTCTTTTTCTGCCATAACCTCCTCGCAGAAGGAGGCTACTGCTTGCCAGCACCTTTCATCTGCCGTCATCGCCTTGATGACAGTAGGCAATGACAGGTCCGCCACGATGGCCGCGACCAGGTTTCCGCGCGGTTGCGCCCATTGGGTGCACTCCGCCAGCGTGTGCAGAGCTGTGTCCTCTGCGTGGCCACAATGATGACACGCTGGCGTTTGCTCCCTCCTGACCCTGCACAGGAACTTTCCAAAACAGCCATGTCCTGTTAGGACCTGTGCAAGGTGGAATGATACAATTCCGTGCCGCCTTCCCATCCATTTGGCCAGGGACGGTTGTATCGCGCTGACCGTCCAGTGGCCGGCGCTAGGATTTTCCAACCTCGCACCCCATTTCCTTAAGAGGTCTGTACGCGCGACTTCCCGCCAGTGCTTCACCTCCTCGAGCATGGGCTCCTGTCCTTGGGCTCTTGACCCCGCTATGCGCCTGTAGATGCTAGCGAGCATCTCGGCGTCTAGGTCCCAAGGCGGGGTACCGGCAAGTGCGCAGGCTGCCTCGTAGGAGACAGTGCTGTATCCTCTCACCACCCTCGTGGCCATGGCCCTTTGCGGCCGTCGCAGAAGGGTCTTGTTTCCCGCGTCGAGAGCGTCTACCCAGATGGGCGCGCCGTAGAGGGCCATCGACCGGACTACCATAGTGTAGAGTGGCGGCAGCCAACGTTCGGTCCTCCTACGTTCGGCAGGAGCCGGCTTAACGGCCCAGGACCTGATCCGACCTGACCTGACCCACCCGATCCGACCTGACCTGACAATCTAGTGGTGGTTGGCAGTCTGTAATTTTTCCTTTGTCAGTTTAATATTAGTAAGCAAATTTAAAAAGTTAGAGTAGCGGACAATAATGTATTTACTTAGGGTTTTCATACATTACTTCTTGGCCTAAGGCCAAGAAGAAATCTAGGGAGCCATAAACAAGAAACTTCATGTCCTCATTTCGTGTTATTAACGCGTACATTTCCGAGCATGTTTGAGAAAATATAGATTATAACACTCCCAAGATTATGAGGAATCCATCGACAGCGACACCTCATATGCCAAAACACGTCAAGCCGGTTGGACTGTAGCCCGTGAAACAGAACTGTCTAGTCAAGGTAGGTACATACATATATGTATACATACATACGCTTGAAAAACATAAGTAATATATCTAACTGGGGGCAGTTAGGGTAAAAACCAGATTGCAGGTTAGGTAATGTTGCTAATGTATGCTATTTAATAAACGATATATAATCTATTGTTGAAACGATAAACACACTTTTATTTCTGCCGAAGTCCATAATCTTATAAATTTAATGAAAAGCGGATTAAGCATGAAAGGGTAGGTCATACAACCAGTGATTTATGATATTAATATGGATACGTTGGACAGGTACGAATTACCTTATTAATGAATGAGCAAGTAATTAATAGTCGTACGTGACTTTGCAAACATTATTTAAAACATATAATAGTTATTTACGATACAAGTGCAGAAAATAGGAAATTCGCAACGAGTGGTGATAAATTAAAACACGACCGAAGGGAGTGTTTTAAATCGACACGAGTTGCGAATTACCTATTCGCACGTGTATCGTACAACGTTTTACTGTACATATGGCTCTTTAAAGTTTCGACTAGTGCGGGAAAGTAGCACCATATGTACTGTAAAACAATATTATTGAAATTGCTGCTGCTTCATAGCTATTTTCCTGGAGGTATAAGTAGTTTAAATTTTCAATGTGTTCTGCGTGCTGTTTCTAGCACGGTAGCTTTGCGCGCGTGCAAGCGAGCGCCCTATAAACAATTAAGAATAATTCGACGGACTTTAAATTATTAAATACAGCAGCGGTCGGCAATAGGCAGCACTACCTTGCGAACCACCAGCCTTGCTGTTTTGCATGTACAGGTAAGGTAAACGTCCGAGTGCTCGACGCTGTACTATTATATGGTGGCACGGGCAATATTGGTTAAATTCGAACTAAGATGATTTTTCTTCACTCGAATTTAAGTTACTGTGACATAGAGTGCCCTGCCATATACTAGTACAGCGTCGAGCACTCGGACGTTTACCTTACCTTTTGCCTCATACCTAAAGTCAAAAAATATCAACAAGTGCGGGCCGCGTCGATTGCTTTAGCTTTATGTGGCCCTTGGATGCTAAAAGGTTGCCACTCCTAGATAGATAGATCTATCTCCATAATTGGTACCTATTAAGTACCTACTTTATCTCTGTTAGCTAACAGTAGCTGCATAATTTCAATAATTGCCAGTCAGCAATTAACGCGCACAACCCTAAAAAGATAATATAGGTATTCATTTAACCTGACCATAATTTTTCGTGGTTACGTCAGTTATATTATGTAATAAAGAAAATTATTTATGGCACTATAAACCTCTGAGAAGATTGCGGGATACAAAGTAGCCAAATAGATACCTGGTTTACCGCGCTTCGGACACAGAGAGTATAGTGGAGAGCAGTAGGGATTGCTACTTATGTAGTGTACTCGTAACAAAATTGGTGGCCATATTTAAGACGTATTAATTAACGGTATTTGACTAAATTCAAATCAGCTTCTTTTTATGAAACGTCAAAAACGCTCCGTTAGTATGAAATTTGTAGGGATTACTTGCATGTGACGTCACAGTCAAATAACGTCCTTATTGTTAGTTTTTATTAATTTAAAAATCTTACAATAGCAAACATAAATGAAATATTGATACTTTCCAAGTATTTTCGTAATTTTCATCTGTTGCTAATGAAAAAACAATTTATTTTCACTGTTGTCAAATAACCTATTATTGTTATCGCATTGTGCATAGAAAATAGCCTATGCTACGGACTTCGGCGTAGTGCTACGACCGTAGCGTGGCGGTGAATAAACCTAAGAATCACTGACAGGATCCTGCCTAGCGGGCGCCTACGCCGTAGTCGCTTCCGCTACAATACAATACAATACAATACAAATACTCTTTATTGCACACCTCACACAAACAAAGCAGTTAAAAAGAGAAACAATACAATAACATGTAGGTAGAGGTAGACAACAGGCGGTATTATCGCTGAAGAGCGATCTCTTCCTGACAACCTTTGGGTATCGGAGAAAGAGATAAAACTAGATTACGTAGTAGGTGGTGCAGAGATTATAATAAGCCAAACGAATGCCGCTACATACGAGGAAATCAAATCAAATCAAAACAATTATTTATTCTGCAAATAGGCCACAAGGGCACCTTTACATGTCAAACGGTAATTTACAATAAAATAGCGTATTAATAATCTTACACAATAATAATGTAAAATTCCCTACGTAAGGCGTAGGGATGTGACGGCCCCATCGCCTACCAGATTTCTGGTACAATCAGTCAACGTAAGGCAGCTTGTGGCGGGCTGTTAGGGAGTAGCGACCCTACGTACCTGAGTACTCCTGGGGGTGTCCTGCGGTCAGGTTGAGCCGACCGGGTGGATGGTTGGACAGGCTCCCTGCCTCTGGCTTGCCTTTACTGGCCGTCTAGAGTGGAGTCGCAAGAGCTGTTGCTCGAGGGTTGATGTGGACACCTAAGTGGCGAGTTGGCTATATGTTTAAAGTCCAGTGCCACCTCTCTTCCCCCAGCTCTCTGACCGGTGTTGCCCTTAGGCCATTTTTTAATGTCGCTATTAATAAGGGCCCATTTAGCAGTTGGCGAGTCACCGTCTGCCAGAGATAAAAAGTGAGACAGTTTTATTAGGCAGGCGTCCGATGTTTCATCCAATAGCCCAGCCACTAATCCATAATTTTAACCCAATAACCTGTTTCATTCAGATTCCATCAACCATCAATAGGCCCTATACACCCCAGCGGGTGCTGTCTCTGTGTGCGTCACATGACACGGGCAGGGACAGCATCCGCTCGGTGTACTCCTTGCATTTCATTAAATTGTCAAAAAGGCCTCTACGTGTTGGCTCAGTTGGTACTTTGTAGGTACCTAGCTCCACGCACCGCACGCCTCCCAAAGGTCCGGGACATTATTGTCCCGTGAGCGGGAAAGACATATTTAAAATTATATATAAAATGTTAACAAACTAAAAGTCACTAAGTTAATGTAAACAAAACAAAATATGACCATTACATTCGATATAATTAAGATTTGTATCAGCATTAAAAAGAAGTTAATTACATTAATTCAGTATTCCAGAGTTGTCTACGTTCTCTGAGCGTCCAAATACAATTAATAATTATTCTAATATTCTGAGAGATGTATACGGTCTCTAAGCGTCAAAACAAAAAAAGGAACATTAATGTAATATTGTCAGAGATGTACAGGGTGAATAACAATAAAACGTGTCAAGATCAGAATGATGTCTCTCGTCAATACGATAATAATTATAATAACACTAGTATTTAAGTAGTTTACTAGGTACTATGCCCTTGTAAGCATGAACAGTCCGGACTCCACAGGAAAACCAAGGGATCGGCTACGAGCGCAGCGCGTAGCGATTCTTGGCAGGGAAAAGACCCATCGATTACAGTAGTACCACAAATATATATATGTTACAACGATGTACCTGCGCAGAAAACATTTTATCACCAATCATAAGGCAGCGCGTTTGCGCAGGTAAAATCTTCAACGCCCATTCGCCGAAATTTTGCGCGCGACGCCGGCAGCTTCGGCGCCCGCCATTTTGTCTGGCGCCATGAGCGGGAAAGCACGAGTTCACCTGTCATTGCATATTGTACCTTCCGTATAGTCCAACAAGGTCTTTATTGAAATGGTCATACGTTCGATTTCATTCGGTACTTGTCAGCACTCGTCGGCGTGGACGAAGATTGCCGATGTAACTTATATTTATGGTACTACTGTACCCAACATGGGCTATAAACGCTTTAAAATGAAAAGGCCATGTTTAATAAATACTTGACTCGAATAGGCACTCTATTGTTAAAGTACCTAGTCTATTTGTTTTAAATACAAAATGATCGATACTGCTAAATAGTATTTTTTGGTTGAAAAAGAGTTGATGTTTAAGTACTAAGTTTATTTTACAGTACGGTTACACTTCATAATGAAAGATAATAGCTTTGTTTACTACTCAACAATGAAAGATACTCACTTTGTTTAGCACTTAACAGTGAAAGACAATCGCTTTGTTAACTACGTAAAAATAAAAGTCAATTCGGTCTAAAAAAATAAGCCGTTGGTATAAACGGATCGCCAGCTTTTTTGTTAGGGTTTTTGTTACATAGTTCTGACACATTTTAAAGATATTGATGAGTGATTCAGTAGTTCCCACAGGCCCACGCGCTTAACTGCAGTTAATTATGCAGATAGTAAAGGTGGATTTTATTATAAAGAGTGTGTTTGATGTCACGTGCGGTACGAACAGTCGTAAAGACAAACGACTATTGAAGACGCTCCGGCGAGAAATTCTAGTATACGTTTATGACGCTGGCGGGCTTGTTTTTCTACATGTTTCTACGTTATGATATCGCCGGAGAAACTTTATTAGTTTGCACCAGTAAAATGAGTTGCTTTTGACTGGTAAACGCATTCATTGCCAAGAATCGCTATTCGCTACGCTCGTAGCCGATCCCGTGGTTTACCCCGTATAGTAGTGGAAAGCGGCTGCGGCGTAGGCGCCAGCTTGGCGGGTTCCTGGCAGTGAAAGAGTGTTATGCCATGCACTATAGAATTGCCTCGGACAATAACAGATCTATGTAAGCACGGAGTCGTCTGTTTTAATTGACTCGCTACCCCGCCTTATATTTTCGAAAACCGGAATCTCTATCTATTCGTGACTCACTAACGGAGTCGGGGCCCTAAAGGTTTTCATGTGATGCCCCTAAGGCATCGTTAGCCAGGAGTCAAAGTAGGCGGTGTAAATTAGCCAGCATGTACGAGTATACCACAGTAGGTACACTGGGCAAAAGGGGAATCTATTTGGCTTAATGCATTCAATTCATATCGGTTTTATATAAGTCGCGGACGATCATTTTATGATCAAAAAAAGTCCGTTTTTTTATTAATGGGTAAGGTAAACGTCCCAACATTTCACCTAATTGTTGAAAATTTCAAGTGTTGGATCAGTGTCAAGCTCTGAGAAGTTTACCTAGTAAATAGGAAAGCAGGTATAGAATTTTGTGGGAAACAGCAACGTGGGCCCCAAACTTGAATAAGTACCTACGATTTCTCTGAGTTTTATTAACCACTTCAAAAGTTGGTTAGTATAAAAGAAAATTTCAGCAATTAAAAGTATGCGTGCCAACGACAGAAGGGTGTTGACATCTCTAGCAGTCGCATCTCTCAGGTGGAATACCTACTTACAAACGTGCCTCTATTTTGCAACTATCCACTTCCATCAAGGCAACCCCTCAAACACATGTACCCATGCGCTTACGCAACAAAGAGAATATAACCACTACGTTTAAGAGACGGAACTTCATAGAACGAGCGTTTTGTTGAGTTGACTCTCGTCGTCGTAAAATCGTACCTACACACATAAGACAAATCGAATGTTGCTATACTCATACATAAGGGCCAATAATTGTTATAAGCATTTCTATTTTTTGATTTGCCTTGTATTTGTCCCTTATAAATGAAATAATATTGAGTTAAGGTAGGTACAACCATTATTCTTTCAGATTTTACATTTTGATTGCCAACAAAGCATAATTTTAAACTGCCTGATTATCTACACTGACATGTACAGTACATTACTGCAGAGGCCGTGAAGTAAGGGATTGCTGGACGAGATTGGGGTAAACGGCCGAGATGCCGGATGCAACGAGTCCAGCAATCCCTGTTCCGGCCGAGGATTGTATTAGTGCTTTTCTCAAACGATGTGAGGAAATATTAAAATTAAAATAAATACAAG
Organism: Epinotia ramella; assembly: GCA_947578815.1. Taxonomy (NCBI): domain Eukaryota; kingdom Metazoa; phylum Arthropoda; class Insecta; order Lepidoptera; family Tortricidae; genus Epinotia; species Epinotia ramella. Next base: position 10,023,076 of record OX388209.1, read on the forward strand.
GTAATCAAATAAATAATAGGTAAAATTTGCCGCCTTTTTTATTTTTTAAACATGCCATTTGAACAAGTCGTTCGAGCACCATGTTAAACCGCACATAAGTAAGTACCATAGTTTTGTTTTTTTTTTATGTCGCAGGTATGCTTACAGAGTCTAGTGGTGGTTGGCAGTATGTATTTTTTCCTTTGTCAGTTTAATATTAGTAAGCAAATTTAAAAAGTTAGAGTAGCGGACAATAATGGTTTTTTTAGGGTTTTCATGTCATGACATTACTTCTTGGCTTAAGGCCAAGAAGAAATGTGGGGAGCCTTAAACCAGAGACTACTGCAGAGGCCGTAAAGTAAGGGATTGCAGGACGAGATTGGGGTAGACGGCCGAGTCCTAAGACGAGGCCGGATGCAACGAGTCCAGCAATCCCTGTTCCGGCCGAGGATTGTATAGTACTTTTCTCAAACGATGTGAGGAAATATTAAAATTAAAATAAATACAAATAATAATCAAATAAATAATAGGTAAAATTAGCCGCCTTTTTTATTTTTTAAACATGCCATTTGAACAAGTCGTTCGAGCACCATGTTAAACCGCACGTAAGTACCATAGTTTTGTTTTTTTTTTATGTCGCAGGTATGCTTACAGAGTCTAGTGGTGGTAGGCAGTATGTATTTTTTCCTTTGTCAGTTTAATATTAGTAAGCAAATTTAAAAAGTTAGAGTAGCGGACAATAATGGTTTTACTTAGGGTTTTCATACATTACTTCTTGGTGTAAGGCCAAAAAGTAATGTAGGGACTCTTAAACAAGAAACTTCATGTCTTCATTTCGTGATATTAACGCGTACATTTCCGAGCATGTTTGAGGAAAATAAATTTTAGTATAGTGATTGCGGCGGTTGGCCACCACCTAATTTAGTATTTTGGTTTGCGGCCATTTTGATTTGGACGAGTTGAACTGAAAGGATATTCTAAGGTTTTCATAGAGAGAGAGAGAGAGATTTAAAAAAGATCTGCAAAATTGTGAATATTTTTAATAAAAAAACCTTGTACATAAATCATCTTTTTCAACCATCAATCATCATTTGATGAGCAATTTGGCCTAGTGGATAGTGACCCTGCTAAGCTATCCAACGAGAGCCCACTCCATGAGTTTAAAGAGAAATAAATTACTTCCACGCTTTACGGGTAGGGGAGGTACCTACCTACTCTAAAACATTTTTTTATATATGTTATTGTACCATTTTGTCGGCGTGATTGATTTATCTATGCCGAATTACAGCTTTCTAATAATAAGGGTCAATGAGCTTAGCCACAGACGGACTGACGAACAGATGGACAGACGGACATGGCGAAACTATTACGGCTTCCTTGTTGACTACAGAACCCTATAAAAACGTCCATTAAGAAAAAAACTAACGGTAAATGTGTACCTGTTTTTGACTTACCGGAAACCATCTTTGGGAAAACTGGCAAAGAATCCCCGCCTGAGGTGTTCTCGGACGGACACAACACAGGCATCACAGCACAGCAGAGCATTGTGAGTCATTATTATAATAGGTACAATACAAACACTAAAAACACATTACACATTTAAACACATTTACGAGTTCCTATCTTAAAACACACTACGAGTCTCCGTCTCAAAAATAACGAGTGTCTGTCTCAAAAATAATACATAAACGCGCGCGCGCGAGAAACGGAGTTCCAGTACGTCTAGCACAACTTGCTGCTTAGTCGCTTCGCGCGCGACTGAGCGTCTTCTGTCTTACTCGCACCGTGCAAATTAGAAAGAGGAAGGTAGATCTTTCTCGACTCGCATCGCGGCGCGGCGTCAGTTGTGCTAGTCCCGCAGAACATCCAGAAAGAATAATTAAATTTTCACCAAAACATGGAAAAGCACGATGACAATTAAACGTCAGAATTTGAAATTTAAAGAAAATGTAATAAAAAAATTGATAACGTCGTAAGAGTCTTGCCATCCATTATATTTGTCTTGTAGGTTGGCAAAACGAGCCAAGTAACAAACTCCATACATTTGTTCTCAGTATTGGAGTTTCCGAGGACTGTTACGCAAGAAATACAAGAGGTGATGCAGTGCCGGATTAAGACGCTGTCAACACCAAAATGCCCTTGAGGATTTTGGATAGCGCGCACACTGTCTATTTGTATCGGAGTAAATGAGAGCGAGTGTTACTGGGCGGCCCGGTTTTTGAAGATAATATTACACAAATATGGAAATAAAAAAATATTTGTGAAATATGACTCGTTAGCGGTTTAGGTATGAATATGTTGACTTCATGTCTTTAATTGCAGACCCATACGTCAAAAAAATAAAGACAGAACCGTTTAATGTGATTTTAAGACCAATCTTTGCAATTATTTTCTATCGAGCCGATTTCGTCCAATTATGTATCGAGCTCGTCCACGGTCTTTGAAATATGGTGAATATTAACATATATTTTATTTGATGTGCTAGAACAAATAGTTTTTCTTAAAAACTGCTTAAATAACATCAATTTCACCCAATTAGGTCTTGTCAGCCTCTTAAGACTACTTGATGCCCTAAGCAATCTCCGCCTGTGGGCCCCCCTTTCCAATAGTAAACTAGTAGTCTAGTGCTTAAAGAGCTTTTTCTGGTGCCCGCAAGACGTGATGCCCTAAGCAATTGCTTAGTTTGCTTATCCGGCACTGAGTAGATGAGTTATTCAGAAAACAGTAATTGTTTTCCTCAAATGACGGATCAAAGTTGTACTTTTCTTTCTGGTCCTGCTATTCAAAAAAGAGTCATTGTGTTGCCTTGAAATGAGTCTTCCATTTTCCTCATAGAAGGTTTGAAAATCAGTATGTGATACTCGGGTGCAAAATTATTTTCGTCTTGGACATAATCGTTGGACTCGAATCCCTCGTTATGCTCAAGGTTTTACCTTAGAATCCCTCGCTTCACTCTCATACCCAAAGAGTATAATAAGTATATTTATGTAAAGAGTGGCAACACCAAGAAATTACTGGTCCCACAGCCGCCTAGTAGGAAGTGGTCGAACTACTCTGACGCACGCATGCGTGCAGCGTGCACGCTTCACATACACACTAACGCACACACACATATTCACGCACCACGCACACACGTAAACAAGTTTTATTCTCTGTTTTGATTGTGAAGCCTACAATGCGACTACCAAAGTTAGGAAGAAAACGTTTCTAAAACATGATATAAATCACATTTTAGTTACCTAAGTACGCTTCCTTTCATACTTTGCTAGTCACATTGTAGGTTTCAAAATAATCCCACAACTAAGTATGAAATGGATCTGAAAAGTGAAACATGCAACATTCATAAAAGTATTTATTCAACTTAACAAATAACAAATTACGTAACAAGAACTTAACAAAGCACAACCTTTTTAACAAAAAACACGAGACAAGGACGAGATTTAGCTTCAAAACATGAGATTAAATCTCCTAGACCAGATTTAACAAATCCACGTACAGCCGATCTACACTGCATATTACACAACCTCAAACTATTGTCTTTACACATAATACCTAGATATTATTTTTATAAATAGATACTGTGGCTAAAACTATTCTTGATTTTATTTAAATATGATTTAAATGTGTTTTCATTCAATGTTTTTATAGACAATACATTGACATTTATTTACTGACTGACACGTAGGTATGTATACTTCATCTAAAACCACAAAGGCCGAACAACAAACACAATTCCATATTAATGAGATATTTGTTCATGTTCAGTTAAATAAAATGGATACTTAATAAGTTCTATCTCAAAACATAAAAATATATTTTATTTCATTTCAAAATCTTAAAATTTATTGTCGTGGGTCTATTGTACTGACATCTATTTCCATTTTCTGTCAATAACATTAAATACAGCGATCCGCTTCGCCAGAGATGTCACTACTTTCCATACAATAAATCGGCGTGTCGCCTCTTTTCTAAGTTTCCAGCCCCTGCTCATACCTACCGCCCTCGACAAAATATGTATTTGTTCTCCCTTGAGACATAATCTACTATTCTAAGTGTACCTCACTAGGTACGTTAAGACACTTTACGAATTCGGCCTCCAGAGATCGATCTTGCCCAATCGACTGAAAACTACAATGCTACAAACAAGTTCTGATAAACTCAGCGCCACTATCTTCCCAAATTCCCAATTTCCTGTATAGAAGCATTAGTTCCGGTTTTCCTCACCGACAGAACTAAATTTGTAACACCAAGTCGAAGTCTAAGCGGTAACTGGCTTTCAGCAGTTAAGTTCCACGATGTAGGTAAGTAATAGTTGATGAAGTTTTAAGTTCAGTCTTCAGTCGTCACTGGGAACGAGTGGTATTTGAAACAGTCGGCAACTTAATCAATAAGTACTTACTGGCGAGCTAGAACTTAGAATGTAGGTAACCTTACCTACCTATGCATTTCCTACTTACAGTACGAGTACCCTTGGAGTTTTCGTGAGTGTGTGTAGGCGTGTGTGTGTATTGGTGTCTGGATGCTTGTGTTTGAAAGGATTATTGTTTATACATTTAACACGTGCCGTCACGTTTGTCTTTTGACTCCTCCCTCTCCCTGTAGCTGATGGAATTCGTGTATGGGCATTGTCAAAATGTAGAATAAGTGAAAAAACAATTATTTCGCATTATTTATTAAACGTTAAATTATGCAATAATATAAAAAATCTATGCAACTATGTATATCCAGTAGAGGTTATAAGCGCAAATATGGCCGACCGTTGTGATTATAAATCTCTATAACTGCGTTCACAGCCCCTCCTACATAATTAAGGTACGTTCTGCTTCGTAATTAGGCACTTAAATGTATCTTCTTTAACATAAACCAAGCATTAGCGACATTTTATAAGCCATTAAGCTAATTTGCCGAGTTATCTTTTTCTTGCATAGAAATAGCTTAGTGCTCTTGTACGAGCTACTGTTTTGTCTCTGTGTTTGATAACACATTGATTATTTATGGCGTAATCGAGTCCGAATTAGCCTGCCGACCCAATTTAGCACCTGCACTACTATCATGAGACGGCGCGTGAGCTATCTCGTTTTTTCTCGCACTCTCTCTTATTGGAATACTTAAAACAAGAGGTATAGTGCGAGAAAAATCGAGAGTATGTCGCTGTTCTCTCATGATAGACGTGCTGAATGTGATGTTTTTGCCTTGAGAGTATGTAGCTGGGTCAGTATATGTGACGAGTGTATAGCCTCCACTACACGTCTGCAGATGCATTTGCAGACGCCATCTTCGGATGCGTCCGCCAACATAATAGAGGGGGTAATTTGCGCGTCTGCTGTAGGTATTTAACGTCCGCAGATGCGTCCGACTTAAATCCGATTGTTGTCGGTTTTTGTGGCACGGATCAAAGGGTTATTGCGGGAACGAACGTCCGGTGTCTGTCCACACGTGTCGTCTGTCGACGCATCGGTTTGTTCGAAGTTGCGTTTGAGATTGCACGCGTGCACGCGCAATGGCTAACAATATGAGCACCGAGGAAACTTTTAAGTTTCTTGAGCTAGGTACGTAAATTTGAATTGATTTGATTTGATAGTCTAAATAAAAAAGACCGGGTTGCACTCCGGGAGAGCCGGCAGAAGTGAAAACTCAATAACATTGTAACAGTTTTTCGATCAGGTCACGGTAGCTTGACGTCATACACCTGTCATCGGCATGAAATGTACGCTCCCTGATTATTACAAATTTATTTGCAGAATATGCTATTGCAAAAAGTGTTTAACGGCTTTATACTCTTACGAATAGCGTTCAGTTTTGAATGAAGTTGAATCGGCTAGCAGCAAAAAGTGACCTCCTTCACATCTGACGTCACAAAACTCTGTCGCGTATTTAACAAATTTTCCCCATCCCAAAAAGTGCTCAGCTCAGTTTTCACTTTAAAATTCCGCTTACTTTGTTCTGTTTCTATGTAGGTATAGCACGCATCGAAAACCTTCTTCTATTCCATTTCTTTTTAATAACTCTATTGCTATGCACATTCGAGTAGTAGTTAAAAATACTAATTAAATAAATAGTTGCGGCAGCTACACATATCTAAACGTTGCGTCTGTCGAGAATGAACATAGACTGATCGACCTACACACGTGTGGACGGCTCGAGGTGATCCATCTACGGATGCATCTGTCAGCGTCGGCGCACGCATCTGCAGACGTGTAGTGGAGGCATATGGAGTTCTGCGAGGCGATGGATAAACGGCAGTCATCTGTTGCTAGGTCTTTCTGTTTTCTATACTTCTATTGTTTAATAGTTCCAATATTTTTTATTATACTAAAGTGTAATTTTGAATTGAAAATTGTTTTTTTTTTGTAAAACAAAATAGGTAAAATACACAAATGTTGGGATCTCCTAGTAAGTATACATATACCTGTGACAGGAGATCCCACTATTCCATATCATATTCTAAGTTAACAAAAAATAACAATGTTCTTAATATCAAACAAACTTAGGCTTAAATTTAGCGAGTCAACACTATTTGACTTTACATTATTTAAATTATTTTATATTCGAGATCTGAGATCGTTGACAAAAGAAAATATAAATATTAGTCAAGTTTGTGTGCGTGTTTGTGGGTCATGACTTTTGTAGGGTAGTAAAATATTTCGTTCCCATATCTCCGTTGAACTCGCTGAGACGTCACTCATCAACAGAGATCGGAAAAATTTGCGACATTGTTTGCAATTATGTGGACATGACTCCAAAATTAATCAAAATGTTAATTAATTATTCATTGAAAGATAATTTGAATTATTGGAGATAATAGTTTATTTATAAAGTGCTTATAAGCACGTATATACTATAATAACTTAAAAAAAAATGACGTTACGACGACGATGAATTACATAAATAATTATTAGCAAAAGGTTCGTATTTAAAATGGGTATCGTTTCCGTAAATATTTATAAATAATAAATAAATAACGATTTTAAACTGACACGATTACTTACACTAGAAAAAAATTTGAAAAAAATACTGATATTTTTTTTAAATAAACCTATACTTTAACAAACTTTTGTATTTATTGACTAGGAATCAAATTATATGTCAAGTAAAAAATTTATTAACTGAATAACATTTTGATTGATTTTGGAGTCATGTCCACATAATTGCAAACAATGTCGCAAATTTTTCCGATCTCTGCTCATCACATCTGAGACCACGACCGGTGAACCCGTGTAAATAAAGGTCAGAAATATCGCGTTAGACCCGTGTACACGAATGTTTCAAATACACAAAGCAAGAGCGTTTATACAGGGTGTATCACAAATGGGATGTGAACCGAGCAAGGGCATATTCGGTAGCGCATTGCGATTCCAATTAATATGCATTTGTTTATTTATTTTTGTTTACATTGATATTTTGGTTTTTGTTTACATTACAGTCTTTGTTTTTGTTGACATTGCTTATGTATGACAATATTCGCGAGAGTGAAAGGTGGGAGGGTTTATTTCATTTTTAAACCGCTGCGAGCACAGCTGTTATGAAAAGAAGTGTTATGTGTATGTTTTTTTGACACGCGGGTGACATCTTTTACGTTTTAGATGTCATACACAAGCAATGTCAACAAAAACAAAGACTGCAATGTAAACAAAAACAAATCAAAAATAGAAAAAATAAACAAATGCATTTTTGGAATCGCAATACGCTACCGAACATGCCCTTGGCCGGTTCACACCCTATTTTTGATACACCATGTAGGTTGAAAGGTCCTCTCTTGTTCATAACTCGTCGTTACTGCTATTGTATCGGCAGATAGCCGCGTGGTCGCAATCATGGATGGTGTCGTGGAAGATCTGCTTCAGGTGGTTGAGGGGGCAGAGTTCCTGTTCACATGCTGGGAGCTTCACGATTCGCTCTTGGTGTAGCGTCAGGAGATGTTCGCCATCTTTGCATCTGTTCAATAAAAAAAATACTGTTGTATATGCTTTTAGAGGCCGTCCACGCTGAGTCTGCATTAAAATCATTTCACAACACCTTAAATCCAAATATCGATAGAAATATGACGTTTAAAGATTATTAATGTTGCCACATATATTATGGACATCATCATCATCATCATATCAGCCGAAAGACGTAGGCCTTCCCAAAGAGTGCCAAAGTGACCGGTCCTGCGCCACCCGCATCCAGCCGCTGGATGCGGGTGGCGCAGGACCTGCAGCCAGCTACAGCTGCTGCTATGTCCAGCAGTGGACGTCTTTCGGCTGATATGATGAAGCGGATTCCCGCAACCTTTACCAGGTCATCAGTCCACCTTGTGGGGGGCCTACCCACGCCGCGCCTTCCGGTACGTGGTCGCCACTCGAGAACCTTTTCGTCCCAGCGGCCATCGGTTCTACGCGCTACGTGCCCCGCCCACTGCCACTTAAGTTTAGCGATTCGGAGGGCCATATCGGTTACCTTGGTTCTGTTGCGGATAGCCTCATTTCTAAAGCGATCACGCAGAGAAACTATGGACATATGGGAGTTAAATAATCCTATGTAATAATAAAACATGCTAATAAAACTAACTCAAACGCTCAGACATCTCCGCACCTTTTCTCGTTGTGCGACCTCTTTCACACAAACTCGAATATTACCTAGTCGATCCTTAAGTTCTGTCACAAGGTTTTTGATAGATAAAACTCAGCAATAATTTTTTCTTATTCGTATTATACATGATTAAAAAGCTTATTTTATACGAATCAAATTGCAATACAATACATTTTGAACAATTATCGCAATATGACAAAAAAACCTTGTAACTTGAGACAATTCGTGAACCCAAAACACGCCACAATTTACAAAAATACTACTTACAACAAATTTAATAAAATAACAGTGTTCCAGATGACCAACAAGGTTTTTTTTATTTATTCTGAAACTTCGATTTTATACCATGCTTAGCAACTAGCATTTGATTTTCTGTTAGCTTTCAATTCCAACTGCTCCCAGCGAGAACTTTACGTACTTTTTACGTTTTCAGAAAAACGCGTAAATTCGTGTGGGCAACAAGGACACTACGTAAAACGTGAATATGAAAATTAGTTTTACCCAGACTTACTTATCTTATGCTTCAAAATGGAGGTACGAGTAACAGGGAGGTTTCAGGGAGGGTTCTGACTAAAATCTCACGTAAGTTTGAAAGGTTTTAAGAATCATGGAAAAAAGATAAAGTGAATCACGGCCGTGTTTTTGATTGGATAAAAAAGTGCAAAATCTCTGATGAAACTAGCATTTGTGTAATATGGCTTTAAGCATTTCAATCCAATAATCGTTCTAATTTATCAGTATTTAAAGAGCTATCAAACCATATATAGCATTAAATAAAAACATTATTGGTATTATTTACTATGCGGCAAAACATTTGTGACAGAACTTATGGACCGACTAGGTACAACTACTACAGCGGCGCTCCGCTCCGCGTCGCAAACACAGCCTGTGCGTTTCCAAAAACCCTTTCAGCGCGCGTAGGTCAGTATAACACCGTAATGTTTTCATTTTCCAAGAACAAGTTAAAACATGTCAGCGTAGTATACCTTAAGAGTCCGCAGTAAGCTCCGCCGAATTTCACCTTCCCATACAAACGGAGTTTCCTTCTCATTTTAAAACTACGTGTCTGATTGTGACGAAACTTTGCATATACAATGACACGAGGTATATGTATGTCTGTAGTTAGTTTATATGGTTCCAGTATATAAAACAAACGAAATACAGCAAAAACAAGTTTTGTATGGAAAACTTAAATTCGCTGTATTTTTTTACCATGGTATATGAAGCTACTTAAACTAATTACAGACCTGGATATACCTCATGTCATTGTACATGCAAAGTTTCGTTACAATCCTACACGTAGTTTTAAAATGAGAGCGTATTAGTGAGGTAGGGCACAGCGAAATGTCATCCCGCTCGAATTTGGAGCAGCCCAACTGGGGAAGTACCTCCGCCTTGCAGAAGACCACAGCCATAATAACACTACTACTTGCTCTGTAGTAGCGTTGTGTTCCTGCAGGTGAGCAAGGTCGCCAGAGCTCCCGAGGATGCGTTGTGTTGAGGGCGAGGGAATTTGTTCCTTCAGCTGTCAACACGGTGAATCCTCAAACATATCAAGGGTCGGCAACGCCCATGTTACTCCTTTGGAGTTGCATGCGTATATAGGCTGCGGTGCCCGCTTACCATCAGGCGTGCCGTACGCTTGTTTGCCACCGTCGTTGTATAAAAAATAAAAATAAACTACGTTTTTATGGAGAATCGAGCTTATTGCGGACTCTTAACAACTTACTCGTACAACACAAAAGCCAAGTTTGACGCGAAGCTATCAATGTCAGACATCCTCCAAACTCTGTCCTCCGGAATGGTGTCGCCGGTCAGAGGTGCCTCGGGCTTGTAGAGGCCAAGGTGGGTGAGGATCTTTAGCATGGTGCCAGAATGGGCGAACAGGAATGTAGCGTTAGGTGCTTCTTTAGATCTGAAAACAAATTAATTTGGTTGAATGCACGTACCTACATACATACATCCACGCAATGAGGTAATATAAAAAAGAGGTAGATTTATATGCACTGCAAAAGTGGCACACTAAAACTCAGCCAATTGTATGACGACCTTGCCTGAATGTCGCGTCGACAATACGTACAATAGTATAAACGTGTCTCAGCTGTCAGATTTGGTGGCCATTTTTAAACACGGAATTTCATATAGACAAGGTATCTTCCTCTTTTTTAATTTACATCATTGCATCCACGCCTTTATTTCCAAAAGGGGTAAGCAGCGCACGTGAAACAGTTCTAGCGCCACTTTCAGCATAAATGTGGGTATAGAAGATGGACAAAATGTGATATCGCCGTGATAGGTTGCTAGCCCATCGCCCACAGCACACTTCAACCCTGCTCTCTTAGTAGACTTTTAAGACACCCACCACGGGAAGAAAGGGGGTGGTGAAATTCTAGCACGAACCCATACACGACACACAATACACGTATCTATCCGTTAGGCGAGTTCCTGACTTGTCGGGGCGGGATCGGTATGAGGTATTTAGTACTTCAACGTGAGCTGATGTCGCAGAGAATTCCTCGCTTGTCGGTATACTATCAGTACAAACATTTAAAAAGATACCTCATGGACAGATGTTACTATAGTTTAATAGAATTTTTTAATGATTAAGTAACAGTAGGTACTTCGATAACTCTTCATTTTATTGATTTTTTTTTTCACCGTGCCATATTAACTTCAAAATAATAATAATTGCATTATAGCTATAAGTATGGAAAGATATCAGTTTGTTTGTATAAATAGTAGTATAAGTAAAATTATCTTATGTTATGTTACAAATTAGTCTTTAAGTATGTTGCTGTGCCCTTGCAGGGCGTCACATGTAAACCTATCCTTAATTCCATCTCTTTAACTGTTATGTGACTTGCAATAAATGTTTTTGAATTTGAATTTGAATTTACTTATTACGATTTTGCAGTAGGTGGTAATATCATGCGCGGAAGCCGGGCGGTGCTGCATTCGTACCGCCCCGTGTCTGAGTATCCCTCGCCTGTCAGGAAGCACTCATTTGTTCTAACAAATGAGTGCTCCAGTACGGACGGGCTGAGTCCACGCTCCGCTACGAGCCCCGTGGAGGGTCGACATGAATTGCATTTGTTTTATACGAAGCGTGCACTCAGGCACTCATTGACGAGCGGAGGCGGTGGCGATGCGCCATACGTGTTAGTGAGAGATTAGAACGAAGCATCTCGCTCGCACCTTTGGTGCACCGGTCCCACTGTCACCGCCGTTCTAAGTCGTGGCCGAATCCTTACATATACATACTACTAAAATGTACTTATTAGGCGGATCCACACCGGACGTGCGGCTCGGCCGAGCACGGCTCGCCCTAACGTGCGCTCAGTGTAGACGTGGCTCGACGGTTGTTTTGTTCGCCCGCACGCCTCACCGGCTTTTTGACCGAGATCCGGGCCGGAAATATGAAAGCATTTTTGCCCTATAAATATCGAACTCGTGAAATTGTGTGAGCGATGCGATCTGTTGAGAGATGCGACCTATAGAGGGGACAGCCGGATATACGAAAAAGTAAATATCGACCCGTGCGTGTGCGGCTTCATGGCGATCGCGAGCTCAACTAATGTCCCGTAGGTAAATTCTGCCGAGCCAACTCGGACTTGCCGCGCGCGTTTGCCCAAGGCGTGTCCACTCCATACCGACCAAATTCGACCGAGCGCGTGCGGCCGAGCATTCGGAGTATTCGGACGGCTCGCACGAGCGTTTGGACTGGCTCGGGCGAGCCGCTCGTCCGGTGTGGATCCGCCTATCGACTAGTGACTCCGTGAGTCTCTAATTCGAAAAAGTCAATTGACAATACAAAACTATGTACAATTCCCGGCAAACAACTTGAACATGCGGGACGAAGTGGGGGGGGCAGCTCGCACGTACAATTCGCCTTTGCGCAGTCAAGGTCATTTGCTCAAGTTGTTTGCCGGGAATTGTACGTGCGAGCTGCCCCCCCACTTCGTCCCGCATGTTCAAGTTGTTTGCCGGGGCCTGTAATTAACGATCCTGCTCACAAAATTTTACGAGAATCGGTTGAGAAATGCGACCTGTAGAGGAGGACATACAAACGATTTTCGGCCCAAGCTGAAGCTTAGAACTTCTTCGCTCGGCCGTTCGGATATTCATCCAATAGTATGCAATATCAGTTACTTACGATAAGTTGTCAATCATTTTCTTCACCGACTCGCAGGCCGTGCGACTAGTCAGTTCGTTCCCGTAACCGTCCATGAAGTAATGGATCAGATCATAGTAATACTCCAGCACCTGAGAAAATAATACTAATATAAAATGCGAAAGTATGTCAGTCTGTTCCACTCTTGACGATGAAATTTGATATGCAGACATCGTCCCCTAATGATATGGAGTTGAAAGTGCAGAAGTATATGTGAACGAGTTTGATACCAATAGCAGTCTAGTCTGTGAGATTGTAAGTTTGTATGTACCCCTACATACAAACTGAAACTATTTAAACGATAAAAAAAAAACTGGATGAACATAGGCTATGTTTTATGTCCTGCGATATTTGAAATACGCGGGCCAAGCCGCGCGTGTTCAATAAAAACCGGCAAAGTGCGAGTCGGACTCGCGCACGAAGGGTTCCGTACCATCTATAAAAACAGTAAAAAAAAAAAAAAAAAAAAAGTTTGTTGTATGGGAGGCCCCTTTAAATATTTATTTAATTTTGTTTTTAGTATTTGTTGTTATAGCGGCAACAGAAATACATAATTTGTGAAAATTTCAACTGTCTAGCTATCGCGGTTCTTGAGATACAGCCTGAAAAAAAAACGTTTGTTCTATAGGAGCCCCCCTTAAATATATATTTTATTTTGTTTTTAGTATTTGTTGTTATAGCGGCAACAGAAATACATAATTTGTGAAAATTTCAACTTTCTAGCTATCGCGGTTCTTGAGATACAGCCTGAAAAAAAACGTTTGTTCTATGGGAGCCCTCCTTAAATATTTATTTTATTTTGTTTTTAGTATTTGTTGTTATAGCGGCAACAGAAATACATAATGTGTGAAAATTTCAACTGTCTAGCTTTCGCGGTTCTTGAGATACAGCCTGAAAAAAAAAAAGTTTGTTCTATGGGAGCCCCCCTTAAATATTTATTTTATTTTGTGTTTAGTATTTGTTGTTATAGCGGCAACAGAAATACATCATCTGTGAAAATTTCAACTGTCTAGCTATCGCGGTTCTTGAGATACAGCCTGGTGACAGACAGACGGACGGACAGCGAAGTCTTAGTAATAGGGTCCCGTTTTTACCCTTTGGGTACGAAACCCTAAAAAAGTAACTCACCCTTATAGTTTCCTTGTCAAACGCAAAACACCATGGCGCGACATAATCTTTCCACCAAGCTGTCTCGAACCCACAGGCCTTGTACATCAGAGTTGCTGCAGCTAACAACATATCAACATGACAAACCAAATATAACGTGTATCAATCAAAAACAAACTCAAAAGCTACATTAATAAGGTCCAACATGTCGCAAATAGCATAGCAAGCATTACCAACCTAAATCAATAGTGATATTGAGACCCAATTTTTGCGATATAGTTTCCAAAGTTTGATTCATTATGAGGCTTCGGCCTAGTTTCTTTTGCTCGGCATATGTTTGGGGATTTTTCTTAACTTGCTTTTGCCACATTGCACAGTGTTTGTAAAACTGGAAAATTGCAACTAAGTATAGGAAAGCTGGTTCGCTATCCCGCTTGAATAAAACAGTACTGATGTACCGTCGACGACAAAGATATGTATATAAGGCCATAAGGGACGGTAGTCAGGTAGGCGGCATATTGATACTACCGTTCCTAAAGCTCTATTATTACAACTTGAACCTTATAGCGTACACCGGAAGGTAGAGATTTGTGCGCATTGTCTGGTAAATTCTCTCTTTTGATTTTGAACTGATAAGTAGTAGTCAAAGTTATCAATGGGAACAAAGGCATTGTTCTATAAATAAGCTGTTTATGAGCATTCGGACATCTTAAAAACATCTCACTACAACACATTTGCACCATGTTCCATTGTAATTAGGCCAAAAATTACATGTCTATGGCGTCGACTGTACTTTTTTACCATCTTACTCTAGCGGGGTAGTGATTAGTGGGGGTACAAACTAATTACTCATGCATCCGTTTAAGTCATTGCAAACATAGCAATTTGACAACTTGTTGTAACAATCGGAATGAGACAGCAACACACCTTTCTTTCTAACTACAGCAAGTTGTTGTGACTAATTCCGTACACGGCGGGAATAAGTTGACAAGTCGAGATGAAAACTGGAAGAAATTTGAACTCTATGTACCTATAGCATAGAGTTAAATTTTCTTCCATTTTACATCTCGAGTTGTCAACTTATTCCCGCCGTGTACGGAATTGTGAGGTGTATTTTTCAAAGGGCTGTTTTGATGATTTACAGGTTTGGTAAAAAATATATAGGAGAATAAATTTTAGTCACGCCGGTGGGAATCGGCTTGTCTGGGCGCCCCGCCATCGCCACTGGTGTGTATGGAGTGTCATTAAGCCGGAAAACGCAACAGCGGTAGCGCCATAGAGACCACAAAGCATTGGGCGGATGAGCGGTACCCTTTGCGACCTTTTTCATACAAGTTCTAGTATAACAAAATCCGCCACCGCTTTCTGTGCGTTTGCAGCTTTAATATTACTATGTGAGGGCTGGCCCCAATTAAAATATAATGCAAAAAGCAAAGATTAAATTGCGCTGTCAAAATAGAAGCTTCAATACTGATGTTTCAAATTTTCTAGTCTACTGAAACTGCTAATGAATTCTATTATACCTTCACTGTACTTATATTATTAACTTGCTTCAACAACAAACAGACAATCCATATTTGTTATCTTTAAAAATCTACTAACAAGATCAACCTAGTTTTAAAAACTTCGTAAAGTATTAGCATTACTTAAAGTATCCCTTTCTAAACGCCCATGATCATTTACAATTAGACACCATGCTATTTTTTTTAAATAAATGAGTTGCCACACAAAACATTTCCCATAGAATAACAGCTTCATACTCTTAGCACTGGGTCTCCTCTGGAAGTCTTTGTCATAATGACTTCTGGTGCATTCTCATTAAAGAGTCCTATTGCAAAACTCTTGGCACTTTTCTCAGCTCTTTCCGTAGGTGTGAATCGAAACTGAAAATATAGTAAAAGCTATATGTATAGTGTGTAACAGAGACATCCCTATTTCTTTCTTATAGCATAAGCCGATAAAAGTAACACCAGCACGTCTATCATGAGATGGCCGCGACATACTCTCAATTTTTCTCGCACTATCCGTCTCTCTCTTATTAGAACACTTAGAGCAAGAGGTATAGTGCGAGAAAAATCCAGAGAATGTCGCGGCCGTCTCATGATAGACGTGCGGATTGCTTCCAAAGATGTGGATCTAAAATCATAAAATGTATGTTTCACTAAATCTTTATGAAAGATACTCAATGCTATGATAGAAAATAAAATTTTCGATAACATTCTTGTTTCTGATTACACGGGAGAATTCTAATGAATAATATACGCGATTAAGTCCCGTTTAGTAAAAATAATGTTTGAGAATTGTGAAAGTTTAAATCAATATATAAAAAGAAGTGAATAAAAAAAGTTTGTTTTAAAAGTACAGTCGAGTTCTCCAATATATGTACACTTTTTTACCAACTCGAATGCGGCCGCTAACAATTAGTATGCAAACGCGTTCGATTAGGTAAAAAAGTGTACATATATTTATGAACTCGACTGTAAGGCCTGCTTATAGCAGCCTTCAAGCAAAAATTAATATAAACATTGCATTAGAACTAGTTTTTTCCATATATTAAACATACACATACAACATAACCTTTTCTTTGATATATGGAGCCTTAGTAACTTTGGGTATTAGCTTTTCTTTAATCTTAAGATTGCTTTCAAAACAAATGCGAAATTTCGTATACTCGAAACTAAACTTCATGCAATTATTTGATTTGAGCTCATGAGCTGACATTACCTACAAAGTTTATAATTAAAGCATTTCTAAAAATATTTTTATGTACAGTCGACTACAAAGAGATCGATACAGCCAAAGTTACAAAAATATGTATACACGACCTTAATAATAAGGCAATACAGTCGTGTATACATATTTTTGTAACTTTGTCCGTATCGATCTCTTTGTAGTCGACTGTACATACATAGTTACCATGCCATTAATTGACATGGCCCCTCATATGATGTCAAAACTGGCTAATCAATAGGCAAACTAGTTATAACACTTATAACTATGGTTTAAATGCTCGGCACGGATCCGTATCTCTAAACATACAATGGGTTAAGCTAGCTTTCATTATATATATTTTTTTTCATTTTTTAAATAATTCTCGGGAGAATGGTTTGACATTCTTTACAATTAAGAGTCCGCAGTAAGGTCGGCCGAATTTCACCTTCCCATACAAACGTAGTTACGCTGTCATTTTAAAACTACGTGTTGGATTGTGACGAAACTTTGCATATGAAATGACATGAGGTATATCCAGGGCTGTAATTAGTTTATATGGTTCCAGTTTATAAAACAAACAAAATACAGCAAAAACAAGTTTTGTATGAAAAACTTAAATTCGCTGTATTTTATTTACTATGGTAGCTGAAGCTACATAAACTAATTACAGACCTGAATATACCTCATGTCATTGTATATGCAAAGTTTCGTTACAATCCAACACGTAGTTTTAAAATGAGAGCGTAACTACGTTTGTATGGAGAATCGAGCTTACTGCGCACTCTTAACAATGTATAAGGATAACAAACGTTAATTACCAAAAATAGCAATAATTAAAGTTATTTGAATTTATTGCTATTTTTAACCGACTTCAAAAAAAAGGAGGAGGTTCTCAATTCAATTGTATATTTTTTTTTTTTTTTTCAATGTTTGTTACCTCAGAACCCCGTCATTGATGAGCCGATTCGAATTTTTTTTTTTTGAGTTTGTAAGTATATGCTTCCAGGTGGGTCCCAATTTTTTCAAAAATTCAGTTGGATGATGGGATCCATGAGGAATTGAGGGAACTCCTCAATTATATTAGGCATGCGTGTAGTGATTTTGGTATTTTCTATTATAACTCGTGTATTTACACCCGGAAATCATAAATTTGGTGAAGTGGAATTGATGATGAAGCCCAGAGATGACTTATGGAATTCCTCAATTATGTACTTAAAAGTACAAAAGTATATCACAGATTCTGATAAGATTCCGTTGAAATAGCAACTAATGAAGTGCCAAAGGTGATTCTTGTGGATTCGACGGAAGTCCTCAAATATTATCGGCCTACATACAGCGATTGGGTTTTTTTCTCTAATAATCAACGCATTTGCTCTCGGAAACCAGTTCATGTGATAAATTGGAAAAGAAATGTGGAAATGTTCTCGTGGTTTGGCGGAGTAAATTGAAGTCGGTTAAAACTTTGTTTTTAAAGTAAATTATTGGTAATTAAGGTTCTGTTTATCCTTATACTTACTTAATTGTAAAAAAATTCAAACCATAAAAAAATAGCAATAAGGTTCATATGCTAGGTCCATGAACTTGGTAACAATAAAGGAATAATAAATGGTAACTTAAAAGATGTGGTAACTATATCAAAATTTCTAGAATTGCTCATTAAAAATAGTCTATATCAGTTAAAATAGGATTGTTAAAAGTAAAAAGAGCAAATCTCACCTCAAAAGTATCATTATTGTATTTACTGTTAATAATACTGGGGAATCTTTTCTGCATCCTTTCAGCAAGATGGATCATTTCATCTACGCCTTCTTCTACTAAGTTTTTAGCCTTGGCTATGTCTATGATGCTAGACCAATTCTCGAATTCTGATAACTGTTCCTTGCTTAATTGACCTGTTAAACGAACAAATATCAATGCTAGCTCAGTGTGGATGTACCTTGGTGCGTGTTCCTCAGTAAAGTCACATTCAGAGGGGCTAGCACAACTGACGCGAGAAAGATCTAGACCTTCCCCTTTCTAATTTGCACGGTGCAAGTGAGATAAGAGACGCTCATTCGCGCGGGAAGCGACAGAGCAGCAAGTTGTGCTACACGTACAGACTAAGCCAGCAGCCTCGCTGGGGCTACCTTGTATGGCAAATGCGCACCAAGTAAGATTATTTCCAACCAATTAACCTGTTTTTGTGTGTAATTGTTGTAACATTACAAAAAATTGTAGATATAGAATCATAGATGGTAATTATGCAATTTTTTACCTTTTCCAGTTTTGTGTCCTGATATAATCTGCTGAGAAAGCTCTTTTAATGTAATGTTCATTCCTATTATATCCTTGTCGCTTGGCAACCTGGATCCATGGCGAATCACCATCCAAATTTTAGTACTTTTACATCCTGGAAACAAAACAAACATGGATTTTTATAATCACACTAGCGACCCACCCCGGCTTCGCACGGATACTATATTATACATATAAACCTTCCTCTTAAATCACTCTATCTATTAAAAAAACCGCATCAATATCCGTTGCGTAGTTTTAAAGATCTAAGCATATATAGGGACAGACAGCGGGAAGCGACTTTGTTTTATACTATTTAGTGATGATGATGTTCAATATAAATAAATGAATCTACACTAAGACCACTTACCAGGGAACTCGATTTTTGAATCATCTTTATGATATTTAAATCTATACGGGGATTTAGAGCCCAAATGGTTAAGGATATCATCCGAAATGGATTCCGATCCTGCGTGGTGAAACAACATCAACACTGCAGCAGTGGTAATAAATAAATTGAAATCCATTTTATAATTACACTAGGGATTCCCTTGAATATATAATACTTGTATATTTAAACTAGTTTTCATATAATTTGGCTATCAAATAGTTTGTGAAAATTTAATTAACATCTTAAATTTTGAAGTTCATTTAACAGATACATAACTGTCACGTTCGACTGTCACTGTCAATGTCATTGTCACACTTTCACTTGTCGGTGACGGGGGTTTCACTCAGAACATTCCTATCTTCATATGAATAAACACTCATGAAAATAGTTAGTACATAACTAGAGAGATGGCAGAATTATCAATTTTCGAACGAAGTAACGAACGTCAATCATGATTCATTGGCGGTTGGCTTGGTTAGTGGTGTACAAACTAGGGATGTTACGAATATTCGCATTCGCATATGCGAATGATTCGCATCAACATTCGCATTCGCATCAAATGATGCGAATGTTTTGCAAATGCGAATATGTGCAAGTCGTGGCGTGTTTCGCCTGCGCCGGCCGCCTGCCGCCGACTCGCGCATGCGTAAAGCGCGCCAACCCGTACCACGTTATTAATTTTGATCTAGAAAGCACTTTTACTTGGGTAGTGTAGTGACTTGTGATTGCTTTTTATGCTTGTAATTAATAAAATTATTAAAAATTGATTACGTACGTTGGGTTTTTAGTGTACATTCGCACATTCGCATTCTAAATATTCGCATTCGCATTCGAAGTCGCGAATGTAATAGAAGTGACATCCCTAGTACGTACTACGTACCTAAATAAAATAATGACCCTTTTTTTTTAATTTTTTTTTCCCACATAAATAGTTATCAATTTTATGAATGAATTTCCTTTAAGTATACCTAACCATTATGAATGTGATTTTAACATGCCCAAACGCAATTGAATGTGTAAATTTCCAATTTCTGTCACGAGTTCAGGGGACCGATTTTTTACTTTCGAGTGCTCGACTCTTTCACTCGAAAACGGTCAAAAACGATGAAATGCTATTTTTGAAATACGAGTGATAGAAAATTGAAAAACGAGTGGTGTTGACCACTCGTATAAAATTTTATGGGGAGAAAATTTTGACACTTCACTTTATATATTTAATTTTGGACTGACTATTAAATTTAAAAGATCTAAGATAAGATTTAAATAAAATATATTAATTCGATGCTAAGTGATTGGCTGGTGTACCAGTATATTTAATTTCTTGCCCAATTTTGTGGGTGAAAACCAAGATTGTTAGTCTATTGGCGGGAAAATAAGCGTTATTTCGTTTACTATACTTACTCACTACTTACTTTTGATTTATTTTCTGTAACTTTAATGAAACGCATAATATATTAAAAATTAATCTATTTACTATATTATAGTTACACAACTTCCAATAAAGTACTATTCTTTACAATGTGTATTGCTTATACTTGATCAAACGAAATGTGCGGATACTAGACAAAAAAACATCGATAAAAAAAATAAAAAAAAAATAAAAAAAAACCTACCAAAAAAAAAAAAAGCCAAAAAAGTGCAAAAAAGTCTACCGCAAACTGCTAGTTTTAAAGTTACAGACACTAATTTAAAAAAAAGATTGTTCTTTTTCACAAATTTCTACTAATTACTTTTTTTTTGTAGGTTTATGTTTGATATTGTTATTATTTTTTGGTTGGTCGATTAGCTGCATTTTGTAGCTTTAAAACAAGACTACTTTTGAGAAACTACACCGTTTAGACGCAAAGATATGAATTAAAAACCAAACTCGGAAATATTCATCAGAAAAAAATTTAAAACGCCTTAATTTTTTAAATAGTTAGCCTATAATTTTTATTTTTATTTTTTTTATCGATATTTTTTTGTCTAGTATCCGCACATTTCGTTTGATCAAGTATATGCAATACACATTGTATATTAAGTATGTTGAAAATACAATAAAAAAAAACCGGTAATTATCTACTTTTTGCATACAACGAAACGCAAAAGTATCGATAGCCAATCACTAGCTTTCGAGTGATGATTTCAAAAATAGCTATTATAGGGTTCATGCGAAAATAATAGTGACAAATTTTCGTGTGCGAATATTTTCTACCGCTCGCTTTTGAATTCGAGCGTTCGAAAGTCAAAAATCGGTCCCCAGTACTTATATAAGTATGGCATATGTTTAACGGACCACCAGATATAGTAAAATATGAACACAAAAAAAATACTTTTGACGACCAAAAATAGTAACTGAGCACCTAATTTTTTTCACCATTTTAATGTGAAATGATAACCTAAATAATAACATCTTACTATCCTATTTAAAGAAAATGTCTCCTAATTAATTATTGCTAACACATAAATAGTAAATGATCACCAAAATGTTACCACCATTTTTATGTTAAATGAAAACCAAATTATAACATCTTACTATCCTATTAAAGAAAATGTGTCCCAACTAATCATTGCTAACCCAAAAATAGTTAATGAGGGCCAAGATTTAATCACCATTTTTATGTTAATTGATAACCAAATTATAACATCTTACTATCCTATTAAAGAAAATGTCTCCCAACTAATCATTGCTAACCCAAAACTAACTCAGTCTCCCGCCCTCCGCCCGGGCTCCCGCCAGAAACTTGCTTCGTCAGCCCTTCGTTTCACGTGCGCACTCGACCTCCTTCGCAAGCTTCTGTCTCCGCGGGCTTTTATATACACTCTAGGGGTAAGACAGACAAGTCCACGTGGAAGTGGGGTACGCTGATTCGGGTTTTGGTAGCTATTTTTACCTATCGATCGCTATAAACAAGGAATCATTTAAGTTACTAGAAAATGTTTACTAACCTGATACCTCTTCATATTCCCTAAATTCGCGGCGCGGGCGGGGCGACGGAGTTGAGCGGCAAGTACTACTTTATTTGGTAATATGCATACATTTTATGGCAATCATAGTGACTTATTTAGGTAGACATATTGTAATAATTTCTTCGCTAAGATTAGGTGCTCAGTTACTAAATTTGGTAATCATTTACTAAATTTGATCTTTGAATACAATTTAATTGTGCTGTCGTTACTAAAACAGGTAGTACCATTGTAATGGTAGAATTCTTTTTTTGGTGTTCAGTAAATTTTTTTGGTAAGAAAGCTTGAGGGTATCAAAGTATTTTCTGGTGGTCATCGTATTTGTTCCCTATAGGCAATTACATTTATTTATGACTTTTAGAATACTAGCGTTATTTGTAATTTTATCGTTATTGTGTTTGTGATAGTATGCCTGCATATTGTATACATGGGTGGATTGCAACAAAATTGTACATAATCATAATTTATTGCGTTTCATGTTAGTATAGTTAAGGTCTTAATTTTATGTGCGCTTTACTTATTTCCATCGTGTAGGGTCATTTCGCTGGTTACGCGACCACCTTCGGTTAGCGACCACCTGAAGAAGAAGGTTTTTTCTATTGAAGATAACATCAATTCTACACACCCTATTGAGACAATTACTTGTAAATGCATTTTTTTGTTGTTTTAGAATAGAAATCTACTAAAAAAACCGAGAAAATATCCTTTCAGTTCACCAACTCAGCTTAAATGGTCGCCCACCGGCACATGAATCCCTCTCGTCAAATGGTTAGAGGTACTGGGCAGAGTCACAAGTTACAGTCAGTACAACCGACTAAGAGAATACACGCCTGTTTTTTCAGCCCCGAAACCACCTCGGAAATGATTTTGAACCACATGGAAGAAATAAGTAAAGCATCAAATTTCAATGTAACTCAATTGAAGCTGCGACATGAGAGCTATGCTTCATTCATGCTCACGGTGCCAGAGAGCTACTATGAGCTATTTATGGCCGCAGAAACATGGCCTCTTGGTTTGCAAGTCAGTGAGTGGTTTCAACGACCCGCCGGGCGCGCACGTCGCTCTCGCCGCCACCCCGCCCCCGGCCGGAGAACGAACAAAAAGGGTGACGAAGCCACGATCACGTCTACACAGTGAAGCTAACTGTATCTCTTCACTGCATATTATCTATCAGAATGTACGAGGCTTAAGGACAAAATTGCAAAGTTGGCGTCAAAATGTAACACTTCTTCAAGTAGATCTTATCGCTGTCACTGAAACTAATCTAGACTCGTCGATAAGCGATCCTGAGGTCCTACCGAGTGATTGGAGTGTGCTCAGGCGCGACCGAGGCTCGAGAGGAGGTGGAGTGCTCCTGGCAGCGAGACCGGGTATCTCTCTGCGTAGGCGGACTGATCTAGAAACGGTGGGCGGAGAGGACCTGTGGGTCTCTGCTACCGTGAATCGCTGCGTGTATAACCTTTGTGTAGTGTATTTAAAGCCAAGTTCTACCGACTCAGACTATATGACTTGGTTTTGTCAGGTTGAGGATAACTGTGCGAGTTTAAAAAATACTACATTTTCTATATTAGGGGATCTGAACCTTAACAGTGCTAGTCGGAATATTAACAATTATATGAATTATTTTTTGACATATTGTACACTAATTGAATATAATGACATTGTAAATGATATAGGCAGCAAACTTGACGTAGTATTAGTATCTGAATGTGCGGATGCGGTGAGAGTATGCACGGCGTGTGAGGGTTTGGTTGATCGCGCTGATGTCTACCACCCGCCCTTAGATATCTCTATCACTGTGAGTCGCCCCGGGAGAGCTGCGGCGCTAGACTAGTAATATTAAATCGGCCACCGATTGGAATTTTAGTAAAGCTAATTTTTCATTACTATATGAATTAATTTCTAAAATAGACTGGACTCCCGTCCTGGCTGAACAATGCGTTAATAGAGCAGTCGAGCAGCTGTATTGTTTACTATACGGCTGTTTTGATGAGGCGATACCAAAAAAGAGGCGAAGTGGGAATGCGTCAAGAAGATAACCGGCATGGTTTTCAGCGGATATTATTGGGGACTTAAAACTTAAGGGTGCCTTGCATAGGAACTGGAAAGTCTATGGCGATCCAGAGGTGTATAATTCCTACAGTGAGCTCAGGGCAAGTATTAAATGCAGAGTCACAGCAGCGTATGATGCCTACATTCTCACTATCCAGCGAAATATTAATACAGACCCTAAGACTTTCTGGAAACATATATCGAACTTACGATCAAAAGGAGGTTTCGAGTCCACTGTCTCTTACGGGGGCCAAACATATAGTGGACAAGCCGCAGCGGGGGTTTTCGCGGATTATTTCAGCAGTGTATTCCTTCCACAGGCACCGCTGCTAAGTGCCGATCAGGCAGGTTTGGCTGCCAGTGATCGCTTAATAAACATCACAGGTTTCACGAAGCAGGAAGCTGGCCTAGGGATCAATAAGTTGAAGCCAAATAGCTCTCTCGGTCCGGACAACGTACCTCCGTTTATTTTAAAAGACTTCAAGGCCGAGTTTTCGTCGCCTTTAGCCCACATATTTAATCTTGCTCTGCAAAGCGGTACGTACCCCGATCGATGGAAAACCTCCAGAGTCACTCCGATTTTAAAGTCTGGGGAGAAATCCCACGTGGAGAACTATCGTCCTATCGCCGTCTTGAGCTCATTTGCAAAGGTGTTTGAGAGCGTTTTGCATGCAAAGATATATAAACAGGTCGACCCCTACCTAAATGAAGCTCAACACGGCTTTAGACCGGGCCGCTCCGTAAACACAAATCTACTTTATCTTGTGGATCATGTCTCAGCGAAACTTGATGAGGGCTCTCAAGTTGATGTAGCATATCTGGACTTTAGGAAAGCGTTCGACCAAGTCGATAACGATGTGCTACTGTACAAGCTCTCCTCGATTGGTTTTTCGCCCTCCTTGTTACGGTTGTTTTCCAGTTACCTCAGAGATCGTAGGCAGTTTGTTCGCCTTGGGTGTTACGACTCGGACTACTACCATACAAAATCAGGTGTAAGTCAGGGATCTCTCCTGGGGCCTTTCCTGTTTACAGTTATGGTGGACGATCTAGCAGCTTGTCTGGAAATAGGTAGACCTTTGTTGTATGCTGACGATCTCAAGATAGTAGTGGACATCAGAACCCAAGCAGATTGTCAAAGCATGCAACGCAACTTGGACGAAATTCACCGGTGGAGTGAGGAAAACCGTCTGTTTCTTAACGCATCAAAGTGCTCTGTTATGAGTTTTACGCGCTCCGCGCGTGGTATACTCTCGCATTACACTATTAATAGTCAGCCGCTCTCTCGCACTCAAACCATAAAGGATCTGGGGGTAATATTCGATCCTGGCTTAACCTTTCACGCTCATATGCGGTCACTGGCCGCCGAGGGTTTTAAACGTCTTGGCTTTGTCATGCGGAACTGTAAGGACTTCACGCATATGGGAGCGATCAAGTTACTTTACTCCGCCCTCGTAAGATCCAAGTTGGAAGCCAGCGCCTGTGTGTGGAACCCGCACGAAGTAACCTACACGCTAATGCTCGAGAAAGTACAGAAACGGTTCTTACGTTCTCTTTTTAAAATGTCGTACAACTACTACCCCTTCATGTACCCTACGGCCTACCTACAGGGCACTCTTGGGTATAACTCCCTAGCGACGCGCAGGTTGTTTGACCAAGTTATCACGATCCTCCGGATCTTGCGCGGTCGTCTTGATTGCCCATCCCTGCACGGCGAGGCCTGTCGACTATTCGTCCCTGATAGACGATCCCGGTTCCGCGTAGGCCAGCTGCGCCTCTTCGCCGTACCGCTAGCGCGCACGGTCTCGCGCCGTAACTCTCCTGTATGCCGCGCTCTACACGCCCTCAATAGGCTTAGTGCGGGGCAACTCTCCTGCGATTTATTTGCGAATGGCTGGATGGTTATTGAAAGAGAATGCCTGAAACTGTGTGAGAGTATTACGTAGTACCTAATTAATGAATTTTTATCTTGTAATTAATGTATTTTATTTCACGTATAATGTATTGTTGACATAAGTATTTTGTAAGAAACTTGTAATGACTTAGGATCTTCCTGTAATATTGCACTTTTCTTTATTAAATAAATTGAAATTGAAATTGAAATGAAATTAGGTGGTAGCTAACCGGCGAAATGACCCTACAACTTTCGTCAACTGTGTACAATATTTTTTTAATCCACTTGTATACCGATTATACAAGCGCAGCTATCCGTACCCATATATCTAATAAGACATGGATTTTATTATTATTCTGGTAGTGGCTTCCGGACTAAAGAGCCCTTATATCACTGCGACCATCGCTGATCTATTGTGATCGCCACTTACTACAATTCTTGGTCAAGTCCTGCAAACTCGAAGAATTGCAGGATACTGTTGATCTCAAGAAATTTAATCTCCTCCGGGCACATGATGTGTTTTCCCAGAAAGGAGTTACGGCTGCGCATAAGGCAGGGGCAATCAGTTAGGATGTGTGTAGGCGTCTCTTCCGCGTCAAGGCAGAGTCTGCACTGCCTTGTGTCACACAGACCTAACGTTTGCATGTGCTTATTTAGGCGACAATGCCCTGTAAGCACCCTTACCAGCATGCGTAGACGGTTCCTGCTTAGCGCCAAGGCATCGGAAGACGCCTTTTTGCTAAAGGCTCTAATAAGCGCCTTGGAATGTTTCAGTCCTGGTATAGCTCTCCAGGCTTGGATACTCTTGTAGAAACAATAGGTCTTTAGAGTGAGCTTGGTTAGACTTTTGGGGATGCCACAGAACGGCTCTGGTCCGCAGTGCGTCCCCTTCGCCCCCGCTCGTGCAAGCTCATCGGCCTTCTCGTTTCCCTCGATACCTGCATGCCCTGGGACCCAACGTAATATTACCTTGTTTTTTGTGCCCAGGTCATTCAATAAATCCCGGCAGTTCTCGACCAGCCTCGACGTTGTGACGTTAGAGGTTAAGGCCAAGAGAGCCGCCTGGCTATCCGAATGGATATAAATAGTACGATTGAGGGAGGTGCTTTGCAGATTGGCTGCCGCACATTCTAGAATGGCGTACACCTCTGCCTGGAATATAGAGGTATGCTTACCCAGGTTCATGCTGATCGATGCCTTGGGTGCTTCTCCGTATATTCCGCAGCCTACCTCCGATCCGGATTTGGAGCCATCAGTGTACCACTTTAGGCTACCTGGTTTCCAATTTATGAGGCCGTTTAACCAGTCCTCTCTCCTGAGGAGTTCCACTGAGTAGTTAGTCTGTGTACAAAGTTTTGGGGGCATTGTGTCTAGAGGCATCCCTAAAACAGGAATATCGTAAACTGAGTCCTTGAGTGTTCTCAAGGCTGAGGATAGCCAGTCTCCTCTCCTTGATGCCGCTATTCTGAGCATGCTGGACCTCGCCTCCTTTTCCAAATGGAGGTTCAGGGGCGGAAGGTTCAGCACGGCTTCGAGGGCAGCTGTTGGAGAGGTTGACATGGCTCCAGTAACGATAATGCAAGCCGTCCGTTGCAGACTGCTGAGCTTTGCTATTGTTGTTTTCTGTGTCGTTTTCCTATACCAGGCCACAGAGGCATAAGACACCATCGGCCTCACAATGGACGTATATAGCCACAGGGCAATTCTGGGTTTTAGACCCCATCTGTTACCCGCTAAGCGACAGCAGATTGAGAGGGCTACTTTAGCCTTCTGTAAAATACTGTTAACGTGCGGATTCCAGGTCAATTTCTGGTCGAGTGTAACGCCCAGATACTTGACTTCGGAAGAGAGCGGGATTGTTTTGCCGTTCATAGACAGAGGTCTCAGACTGTCGAGTTTCCTCTTGTTTGTGAACGGCACAACAACCGTCTTGTCAGCATTAACAGATAATTCGTTTTCCCTGCACCACGTGTTAATTGTGTCTAGGGCTCTCTGCATTTGGTACGATAGTGTACTTTGGCAGTTTCCCCGCACCGTCACCACAAGGTCGTCTGCGTAACCCTGGGTTTCGATGCGTAGTTCCGCCATTTTGTGCAGTAGTTCGTCCACTGCAAGAGTCCATAGCAGAGGGGAGAGTACCCCCCCCCCTGTGGGCAGCCTCTGGCAGTGGTTACGTCACGAGTGTTATTGAGCAATTCTAGCTTAGCCACTCTGTTTGAGAGCATGCTTTGCACCCAGCGCACCGTTGTAGGGTCCACTCCCTTTGACCGGAGTCCCCCCACCAGTGTTCTGATGGGTGTATTGTCAAAAGCACCCTCAATATCCAGGAAGGCTGATAGAGCTATCTCCTTATCCTCTAGCGCCTTTTCCACCCTGTCAACAAGCTCAAGCAGAGCGGTCTCTGTAGATCTGCCGCTCCGATAGGCGTGCTTGACTGTCATGGATAGGCTTGTTTCCGAGGCAGCTCTCCCTGATGTACTTGTCCAGAACCTTTTCCATGGTCTTCAACAAGAACGATGAAAGGCTGATGGGTCTGAAGGACTTGGCCTGGGCGTAGTCCTTCTTACCCGCCTTTGGGATGAATAGGATTTTCACCTTGTTCCACATTTCAGGTAAGGATCCCCAGGCGTAACTCGCCCTGAAAATTTTTACCAGATGAGGGATAAGGACGTCAGCTCCACGTTGCAGTAGCACCGGGCTTATTCCGTCCAGTCCCGCCGTCTTGTACGGCTTGAACGACTCTATGGCCCATCTCACTATACCCGGTCTGATGACCAAGGCAGCTTGCCTCCAGTCCTCCGATCGGGGCCTGTGCATGCCATATTCGGCGCTAGGTCCCCTAATCTCGGTGGACCCCGGGAAGTGAGTATTGGCCAATAGTTCCAAGGTCTCCGATTCGTTGGTTGTGAAGGTTCCATCCTGCCTTCTTAGGAGGCCAATCTGATTAGGCTTTGCTTTAGAGAGTAGTCTGTGGAGTCTTGCTCCTTGAGGCGTATTGTTTACTTCCTCACAGAACTTCCTCCACGACGCTCTCTTGGCTTTCCTAATCTGTTTGCTATATTCATTTAGGGCCCTGCGATAAATCTCCCACTCATTTGTTCTTTTGGCCCTATTGAATAGCTTTCGCGTCTTGTCCCTTAGCTTTTTGAGCTTGGAGTTCCACCATGGGACCAGACGCTTTGTGGTTTTAGCCTTGGGGGGGCAGTTTTCCTCATAGGCACGTACAATACCTTTTGAGACCACTTCCACCGCAAGTTCCAGTCCTTCTCGTGTTCTTACGCTTTTGGCTGCCGCGTCCAGGGTCCGTTCAAGGGCGCCTCTGTACCCCGCCCAGTCGGTCCTCCTCTCTCTACATGGATACATTTAGCCATGTCTAAAGGCCGCTTTACGCACTTCTACATAGATGTCGCTATTAGGTGACAACGAGTGACTACTCTATCCCAGTATATATATTATAATGATATATATTTATCTATGGTCGGTGTTACCACACTGTTACTGACGTCATGACGTGAGATAATGTTTTTCTAAGGACTGGAATAGCTTTTACCCCGAATGCCGAATAGCGATGTGAACCGCTTCCGGATCGGCTTCGCATATTCTTGGCGCCTTTAAAGAACGCCTTTTCCTACGGATTTTGTCGGCCATGGAGAGGGTGTGAAGGTGAACGCCAGAATGAATTAAAGCACGAAGGATGAGGATTAATAGTCTGCGGAACCATCCATGCTACAGAAAATAGCTGTGAGCTCACCCTATAGCTTTTTTTGCAAGAAAAAGGAACAAAATCAAAAGCATGATCATTAAATAATACACAAAATTATTTAAATAAATGTTTATTACACAATATTATAAACTCGGAATCAATACTCATTCAACTTGTAAAACAATATTGGAGTGTTGCAAAGTAGCTTTTAAAGTAAATGGTTTACAAAGCTTTTCAACATCAAAAGTTTCCTTAGCAAATTGTTCTTCTTCGGGACTTTCATGAAGAGTAAAGTCAATGGTCTTGACATCCTGGCCCACATCAACATTGCAAACATTTTGGGCAAATGG
This sequence comes from Epinotia ramella, assembly GCA_947578815.1. Taxonomy (NCBI): domain Eukaryota; kingdom Metazoa; phylum Arthropoda; class Insecta; order Lepidoptera; family Tortricidae; genus Epinotia; species Epinotia ramella. The sequence goes on from OX388209.1 coordinate 10,053,223, forward strand.
TGGAGAACCTTCTTTGAAAATCTTGACGGTTTGATCAAGGTACTTTAAATATACATCCTTTCCTAGGAATTCCACCTCCGTGTTAAGGTCATTGAGTGTAATCTCAGGTACATCTAGTAATAGCCCTGCTTGACGAACACAACCAACTGCAATCACCTCATCGGGGTTGATTCCAGAGAGTAACTCAGCTTCCGGCAACAGATTAGCAATAGCAGATTGCAATTTGGGTATTTTCATACTTCCACCACAGAGAACCACTTTGCTTATTTTTCCATTGAATTCTTCAATTATTTTCTGTGCTGGTTCCATGTAAGACGGTATTTTAGATGAAATGGCATTCTCAAATCTGGCTCTAGACACATTCTGGTTCCAATCCACACCGTCTAATAGAGACTCAATGTGAACATGAGCCGAGTTCAGAGTTGACAAAATATTCTTACAATTGTCAGCATGGTTGAGCAGCTTGGCCATGGCCCTTCGACTTTCTTGTGGATCCAGCTTCCATTTCTGTTTAAATTCTTGAGCAATGTAGTTTGCCAAATCTTTGGTCAAACACTGGCCACCCAAATCTGATCGGAATATGTTTTTCTCTATGCTGATGAAACCTCCACTTATTTTGACAATGGAAGCATCACATGATGATCCTCCTAGCCTGTAAACCAGGACATTGATATCTTCAATAGTGTCTTCTAAGTTGTAAGCCATGATTGCAGCTGCTGGTTCACAGATAACCTGTAGTACATCAAATCCAGCCAATTCTGCACATTTTACCATGCGCTGCCTGCTTGCATCAGACCAATGTAATGGTGCAGCAAGCACCAACTTCAGGTCGCCTTCATCTCTCATTGAATGGCTGGCAATAGTGAACAGCTTAGCATAAATCTTAGTAGCAATATTATCAGCGTTTGCATACAATTTTGTCTCACTTGTTTCAAACTCATACACTAGCTTTTCATCGTTCTGAATACGACATGACGAAGATAACTCAACATAGGCCAAGTCTTCCTCACTGAAGTCACAGTTCATTAAACGTTTGTTATTTTTGATGATGGCCTTAGATGAAGCCTGTCCGGACTTTGCCGGCAGGCCGATCTCCCATTCTGAACCGTTGAGGGCGATTATGGCGGGCGTCACGCGGTCACCGGCGTCGTTGGCGATTACTGAAGGGGCACCATTTGTGTATGAAGCCAGACATGCTGAACTATTGCCCAAATGTATTCCGTACGCTGCAGCCATTGTGAGTCAGCCAAGTAATACAAACTTCATAAATTTATTCACCAAATAGATTTTCCGTTGTGATAACTATATTATTCAATTCTCAATTCAGGTTTACCTTGAATGGTTATCGAAATGAAATATAAATGCGAGGTCCAGAAATGCACGGATTCTAACCTAAATTACTAATGAGTAATGAAATGAAAATGAATGAGATGACAACTGGCAGCTGTCAGAGTATCGGCTATCAACTATTCATACGTCATAGTGGCCTACACTTGGCGGTATTTGCCCAAATATTCGTGCTACATCTTTTTTCTTCCTACGGCAAATGAAAGAGAGGCAACGACGCAACGCGAACACGCATTCCCAAGTGTAGTGCGACCATCATAAGAAACTTACGTTCCTTTTACAAAAGACATGTGATCACTGATCAATCATGCTGATCATGGCACGCTTTGAATTGTTATTTTGTAATTTTTATATATTTTTAAATCGATATTTAAACTGTTATCAAAGTTGTTCATTTTTCAATGATCGCAATCACAAATCGGTTATTAATTTGGATAAAATATTTATTACGCGTAAACCGGAATGCGCTAAAAGCGTAAAAATATTCACTCATATATTATTTTTTAACCTGACAACACTGATTCGGCAATCATCAATTTGCTCGTTTTTTAAATGAATCTCAAACAGCGGCGCTACCACGAACTTCGAAAGTCGAAGTTCGGGTATTTCCATCTCTATCGCACTCCCTTACTCGAGTGACAGGGATGCATGTATTACGAACTTCGACATTCGAAGTTCGTGGTAGCGCCGCAGTAACGGAGAACGAATAAAAAAGGCGGGAAAAGCAAAAAATTCAATGTGATTGAACTTTTTATCAAGCCTGATTTATGTTGTGAATTGATTCCTATAGTATCCTTAAAGCATGATAAATAATGGATGTTAATCAAGAAACTACTTCATCTAATGATCGGCTACAAAACATTTTGCAGAGTTTGTCAAAATGTAAAATTGTGCGTCACGTTGGTTTTCAAAATCATAGTTTTTCTAAATATTGAATTTTCACCTTAATACATTTATCATTATTGTTATTTTATTTAAGGAATTTCAAAACGAAAAGGAAGAGGTCAAAAAACTACGTGAAAATAACGCAAAATTGGAATTAGAACTGAAAGAGTCGCGTGAAACAGAAAAATCTCACCGTTGCCATTTAGCTACTTCACGGGAAATGATAGGAAACCTTCAGGAAACTGTTTCGCAACTTGTATATCTTAAACGAGACGTTAAGAAATTTAATGATGATATTTTATCTAAAGATGCTCTCATATTGGGACTGGAAAAAGTAAGTTATTTATATTCAGTAGGTAAGTAAAAACTCACCTTAGTTCTGAAGATTAGTCTGTCGTAGTCGTAGTCGCCAATAATCAACGGAACACAGTGTCTACCGGGGTTAATGCGTTAATGGGGTAAATAGGTCTTTTGTTTTATCTTCGAAACGCAATAGTTATCTACTATTACAGCCCTCGATGTTCAAAGTATGGTTGCCAAACATTCAATGTAGACGATTGTAATAGTTCCAAAATGTGCAGCTTCGGAGATATTATCAAGAGACGCATTTACCCTATCGACGCATTTGCCCCGGTTAATTAACTTTATTAGTATAGGAATATATTTGAATTGCATATAATATAAGATATGACTTATTAAGTTCCTTAACTAATTTAAGTTGTTGCATTACACAGGACAAAGAAAGTATTCTACAGAAGCACAATGCCAGCATTCAGGAATTACGTATAGCGCATGAGAAACAGATCGAGGGAGTAACAATTGCCAATGAAAGAAAAAGTTCGTACTACCACTCTTTATCTTGGTCGGAAATCTGAATGTTCACAAAAAGTACAAACATGTTATTACTTTGTATTTTGACTAAAATTACGAAGATTTTAAAAAGTTCCGAGATTACGTGACGTATTGTAAAAACTTATACCTACCTGTATAACTAATACATAAGTGTACGATATTATATACCTTCCAAAGGCGTGACGTCTAAAGAACTCTATTCTAGTAGAAGCAATTTATCTTACAACTCTTCGAATAAAATAGAGGCCACTATACACACCTAGAAAATTGCCACAAAAGGTGTTTAGTTACTTAAAAGTATTTATGAGAGAGTAGATAATGTATGTATTGCTGGCTCAATCCAACTATAACACGTTGCCATCAAGTTGTCCTACGGACACATCCTATATTGCATTAATTATCTTTTCTCAAACATGCAATGAAATATTTGACGTTGTGTTCTTCATAATGGGCTTCGAAGTGTCACGTTTCGGGCGGAGCGAGACGAGAGATCTCTTTTGTTTCTATTCCACAATTTGTGGCACAGCATCACGGCTTCAGTTAAAGTTTGATTTCTTGGAGTTTTTTTTATTTATTTCATTGCATGTTTGAGAAAAGCACTATGCAGTAGGTATACATACCTCGGCGCGTGAAAAGGGGTTGCCAGCTTCATACATAACTATCCGACCTCGCTATACGCTCGGCCGTCTATATTATGTACTCGGCCGGCAACCCCTTACTTCCCGGCCTCTGTAGTAATGTACTATTGATATAAAAACAAAACAGGAGCGAGTAGCATATTTGAAAAATACTAAAGCCGGGGTTATATTAAAGCCACGCCGCGTGTCGCAACGCGTACTTTGTATTGAACGTGGCGACACGCGGGTCTGAGCTAATGTAACCACGTTTATACAAAATGTATGTAACCGATTGCGTTGCGACACGCGGCGTGGCTCTAATATAACCCCGGCTTTATCCTTAGTAAACAAAGACTCGATAAAACTGTCATTGGAATTAGAATCGTCCTTGGTCGGTAGAGTTATATAATAATTTCAAATACTTTCATTGCTGTGATGTTTTGAATACAGTTCAACAGATCCAGCAAGACTTCGATACTTCAGCTGCACAAATCTCCTGCGCCTTAGAGGAGTTGCGAGCCAAAAACAAGGAGCAAGAAGCATCTTACAAGGATAAGGTGATATTCTTACACAGGCTAATTAAAGACACTTTGGATCTTGCTGAATTGTCAATTTGATCAACCCGGAATAGAGTTTAATCTAATATTAGGCCCTACAATACAATAGGCATGATGCCTCATGTTCAAATTGATAACGTAGTGATGCTAAATGGATAGTAAACCATCAAATTATGTATGAATAATATACAGCGTGGAAATCTAATACGAGCAAATCTTTAAATGGTGGTTAGTACAGGACGTAAGAAGTTTATTTAGATACCTTTTGTCTAAAATTACAACGAAAAAATTAACCATACAAAATAATTCAGCCCGCAATGTAACGCAAAATATTCAAGTTAAGGCTCGTTGACAGTTACTTGTCAAGTATTTGGACAGCTACGTTTGCGTTACATTGCTGCTCGGTAATTTTTGAAAAATTAATTACAGGCTTTCTATTAAGTATATCTTAAAAAGTCCCAGTAATTAATGATTACGGTATTAAACCCTATGTCTGGTTTAATTCTTTGCTCGTATTAGATTTCCAGGCTGTATATGAACCTTGAAAGTTTCGAAAAAATATGCATTTTTTTTATTGTCCAAGAGTAAATTAATAGCTACCAATAGAATCCTTACGCTTTTCTAGAAACAAAATTGTATAACAACTATGTACTTAGACGCAGTATTTCGCGACCGAAACAACAATTTACCTGATTTTCCATACTACTACGATTAGTACAAATGTACAAATGTGACGTCACACTTGACACACAGTATGAAGCGTTTTGCGCTGCCGCCAGCGAGGTCAATCTTTATCTCAAATTTTTAGGTATTTATGTTCTTTAATTGTAGTTGCTCCCATACAAACATTTGTTCCTCTCCAAAAACTGGTTCGAATGACGTCACAAAAAAATCTTAGTCATCATCCCTATTGTGACGTTTGATTTGTAAGGGTTGTTCCTTACCTATTCTGTCGGCCTAAACCGGCATTCAAGAGACAATAGAAGCTCCAAATATTAAGTCATTGTCTATTGTATATAATGTTATACATTAAACAAACAAACATATTCACAATATTACCTACCTACAGTCACAATTGTAGCGATAATAACATAATCATAAGCAAATACACTTTCATAGATTGCTATACGCAATAAACAAACAAGTTCAGCAAAACTAAAATCGAATGTCCTTCATTGATTTTCTAAGCAGTAACGTCTGCTAACGATATCTATTTTTTTCATTTGAAATTTCTAATATGGTCGTGTTATTTTAGATGAACGTGGTAGTACTCGAATACGAAGAGAAAATTCAGCGTAGTGCGGCTTTGGTCGCCCAGTTGCAGGAACAGTTGTCCCGACAAGCGGGCCGGACCGACGCCAACATACACGCATATCGACGGGTAAAGTGGCTCTTATAACTAGTGGGCTGATTGCGATAGAATCATATGCTAGACTACGAAGAGTAGATCCAACGTAGTGCGGCTCTGGTCGCCCAGTTACAGTAACAGTTATCCCGACAAGCTGCCCGGACTGACGCCAATATAGACGCGTATCGACGGGTAAGTGGCTGATATTACTAGTGGACTGATGGCCATAGAATCGTATGCTAGACTACGAAGAGTAGATCCAACGTAGTGCGGCTCTGGTCGCCCAGTTACAGTAACAGTTGTCCCTACAAGCTGCCCGGACTGACGCCAATATAGACGCGTATCGACGGGTAAGTGGCTGATATTACTAGTGGACTGATGGCCATAGAATCGTATGCTAGACTACGAAGAGTAGATCCAACGTAGTGCGGCTCTGGTCGCCCAGTTACAGTAACAGTTGTCCCTACAAGCTGCCCGGACTGACGCCAATATAGACGCGTATCGACGGGTAAGTGGCTGATATTACTAGTGGACTGATGGCCATAGAATCGTATGCTAGACTACGAAGAGTAGATCCAACGTAGTGCGGCTCTGGTCGCCCAGTTACAGTAACAGTTGTCCCTACAAGCTGCCCGGACTGACGCCAATATAGACGCGTATCGACGGGTAAGTGGCTGATATTACTAGTGGACTGATGGCCATAGAATCGTATGCTAGACTACGAAGAGTAGATCCAACGTAGTGCGGCTCTTGGTCGCCCAATTGCAGGAACAGTTGTCCCGACAAGCTGCCGGGACTGACGCCAATATAGACGCGTACCGACGAGTAAGTGGCTGTTATTACTAGTGGATTGATGACCATAGAATCGTATGCTAGACTAGGAAGAGTAGACCCAACGTAGTGCGGCTCTGGTCGCCCAGTTACAGGAACAGTTGTCCCGACAAGCTGCCCGGACTGACGCCAATATTAGTAGACGCGTATCGACGGGTGAGTCATTAAGTACTACCTATTTGTTGCAGTGAACCTTGGGTTTCCAAGTAGTACGCTAAAGTCTATATTGGCTGAGTAACTGTATCTACATTGTAGTACTAAGTGGGCCCTGGGACCTTAAAGAAAGTAGATCAGATGCATATGCTCTTATTTCCGAACCGTTATACTTACCTATTAACGTAAAAGAAAGATGAATTGTACAATACAATCTAGGACATACAGAATTAACGTCGTAATAAGATTCCAATAACCATCTAAAAATAAGCTACAATTATGTTGTTTCTTCCACTTACCTAGACTTCATTAAAATCAGCAGCGTAACGATATGTCAAAGTCAGCATAATTCTACCGTTTCTGACGCACCAGATACCCAGCCAAAAGAATGTTAATCATCTCCACAATCTAGTTCAGTTGCGTCTTCGCAAGTAAACTCAACAAACACGAGTAGCCTACAAACTCTACTGTCCATAAAAACGAGATCTCCCTAATCTAACGTGAGATTGTTATCCGACACTTTCACTAAATAATTGCCGCTATTTACAGAGGCTCGAAGAACTTGAGGAGAAACTAAAGCAGAGCCAATTTAAACAGTATTTGGCTCAGAGTTCGTATCCTTCCGAGTCGCAAGTCGAGAGGCCATATTCGGTGGATAGAGACCCGTATCAAGATGCATGCTCGATAGATCTAAGTCCAGTTCTTGAAGCACCGAAGAAAGCTGGTTGTGCTTCGCAGAAAGCTAAACCAAATACTCTACAAGTTACGTATTATGGAAGTAAGCCTCCAAGTGCACCACGAAATGAGACGAAAGGTCAATTTAATATTACGAAGAAGAGGAAGCTTTACAATGATAAAGAGTTCTTAGACTTCTAATAATGAGTACTTAATTCGGTAAATACTTAGGCACCTCTAATTATACTTTGTATCCTAAAAATAACTGAAATAGTTACATTAATAAATATAGTTTTAACAAATATGAAGTTCTTTCTTCCAACTTGAGCATATTCCTGTTTATTTATTTCATAGATAGCAGCGTGTTTCCTAGGTAGCTGCACAATAGAGCAATGTATTTTTAGAATGATCGGGTTTCTTTATCCAATAACCGGTGAGTATTTGACTTTATAATTACATTTCTTATACCTGCAGTCAGGATACACCTATTCACTATTCAGTGGGCTAGTTGCCTAATCGACGTCGGTTGGTTTCATTATTGACATTAATAGTAGATTATACACTAAGGGGATAAAGCACTGTTTTATGTCACGGGAGCGAATTGAATCCCGAACGTAACGAAGGACTCATAATTTAACTCCTGAGCGTAGCGAGGGAGTTATAAGTTAATTCCTGAGCGAAGCGAGGGAATTAAGACTGAGTCCTGAGTGCAGTGAGGGGTTCAACCGCCCAAGACTAAAACAGTCTTATCCCCGAGGTGTATACTCTACTTTTCACACCTTATGCGAGACAAAAAAACAGGCTCAGTAGATAAATAATGTTTATTTACAAATATTCAAAATAGACCAGAAGCACTGATTCAGACACAGACTACGCCTTTTACAGCTTTCCATTTGTCAAAATCGTTGTAGGCTTTTAGGTATTTTTCCTTTGACTTCTCTGGCAGCAGATTGTTGACAATGCCTATGGCATCTAATTTGATAAACTCAGGAGTCAAAACACGACATCACTCGACATTTTCAATATTATTTTTGAAATTAAATCTTCTATAGGCACCTACAAGAACTCGATTTGTTCGTCACGCGTGAACAAATGAAGGCGCGCGACGTTCCAAATTCGAAAGCACAAGCCGTGGTCCTAGATTCGAAATTCGAATTTCGAACACCGCGCTCCTCCGGACCGGGGTTCACACGGAGGCAAACTTCATTTATTTTGTCAAATCAAGTAGGCCATGGCCTAGGACAAATTGTGTTTAGCAAAATTAAACTTTATGCATATAGTAATAAGAATTATGAAAAGTGAAATCATATTATTAACCAGCGGGTTATAATGAAATTCAGTACAACATTATAACCCGGCTAATACCAAGGGATTTAATGTCTTGCTTTCGGTAGGGTTTACATGACCTATAATTCGGCATTGTCGAGCATGTGGTTTGAAAATGTCATTGTAACCGGCCGTCATCCGTAGGGATTGATACGCAATTAATTGCACTGCTATTTAATTTCACGTGGATTATCAGAACTGAAGCATGAAGTTATAATTTACTCTGATGTGGCATACCTATATTCGAGGCACAATAATTATACCTCGTATATACATACTATGCCATTGCAACGTCTAATAAAAGTTTTATGATCAGGTAAGTACACAAATGGGTATTACCTAAGTACTATTCATAAAGTTTAAGTACTTTGTGGCAATTAAAATAAGAAGTTGCGCAATACATACCTTTATCAACTATGCCTAGAAGCTTCTTCGTAATAAGTATTCGTTATCTTATATGGATATCGCGCTGGTATGAATAAGAATGCGATTATGAAAATTACTTGGCAACAAATGTTACGTCATGTGACCTACATTTGACCAGTTCAGTGTGCCTGCATATTTGGGCGCATACTTAGTTCCTCTGGAGCGTGAACTGCTTATTTATTGGTTTCGTGGGACGACCTGCAAGATCCAGCTATAGGTATATCTAGGACGATAACATTTTCTGCTGTTTATTAATGACAGCAGTGGTTTTCTTCAACCTGTAAATTTAGAGATCAAACTTTAGTACCTACTTAAAATTTCGCACTGTTGCCAACTTAGATAGTAGGTAATACTAACATACCCAGTTTCTTTTTCAAGTCGGTAGGTCGGTAATACCAGAACAGTTAGGCTTTTAAATCGAGATCTAGGAGTCTAAAACTGCCATTTCCCCTAATATTGCAGATACCTAGCTAATAATCTCTCTTTAATTATCAGGGCTTTGAAAATGTAGATGGGTACAGTAGTCAAGCTTTTTTAGCGTTATACCTACATAGAACCTACAAAGAAATGAGTGCTAATGTTTGATACATTGGGTGCCAATATGACCAATTATATTATATTTTTTAACCGTAAGTAACACATACCTACTAAGTTTCTTCACGGATATTAATTTTAGAGAGGAACAAATGCACAACATAAATTTTCCAGACAAACGGTGAAAGCTAGGTGAGTATCGTTCAGCCAATCATTATCTCGGTTCAATCTAATGAAGTATCGAAAGCTAACCACACCAACATAATAAATGGCAATTCTGGTCAATAATGTCTGAAGGAAAGTAAAGTGGCGCGTAATCGTGCTGAGATAACTATAATGTTTACGGTGTAATGAAAAAAATGTAGGTATTTTCTTATGACTTTTCTTTTATTTTCATTTAAGGATGATGTGTAGGTGAAATAAAAATATGACTAATAGGTAAAATGTTTATTATCTTTGGCCGTATTCGTTTCATTCAGCAACTCTTTTTCATAACAATGCTACTTTACAATAGTACTATATATTACACATTCCAATAGATTTTTGGAAAACTTAATATAAATGATTGAAAATAATACTAGGAATATAGTTTACATATACATAGGTATGACGTACTTAAACAGCAACGAAAGGGGAACTTCCCCGAATTTCTTCTTAATCTAGCTTACCTACTTGATTTGTATCTCTACATATTATACTCGCATGTTCTTTAACAGTTATCATACTTATCATTATTTGATTTTACACATTTTCAAAACTACGACACGGACATAAGGCATTCGTCCCCTCTCGCACTTATATAGGTAGGTACTTGCTAGTAAGGGACAAATGCTTTATTTCCGACATTTAATAAACCTTATCGTGCTAGCCAGACGTGTTTGATTTATCAGATTCTGAAATCCCCGGTCATCTTACCCTCTTCACTCTAGTTTCCCGAAAACCTCATCGAACCTTCGTTTTTGAAACACGGTTTGGTTTAGTCAGATTAAGTTTTTGAGAATCTAGAGGTGAGAACGAATAGGAGTAAAAATATTATGCGATATGTTCAAAACATCAGAATGTGGTATTTTAAAAACAATCTTATTTGTGATTTTTTTCCCTCCTTGCTCGGTCATATCTTGTCGTGTTACTTTATTTATTAACTAGCTTCCGCCCGCGACTTCGTCTGCGTGGACCCGAGATAAATACTATCCTTTATTTCAGTCCAGGAACAACAGTTTCAGTTCAGGAGAACTATCTTCGAGCTAAATTTCATCCAAATCGGTTGAGCCGTATAAGCCTGATTGAGTAACAGACATCCAAACATCTAAACATCCAAACATCCAAACTTTCGCATTTATAATATTATATTTAATATTTATAATATTATATATAGTAGGATATCTGGGGGCACGGCAGTGCCCCCGCCAAGTCAAGCAAAACAGCGGCACAACGGTACCATCCTTTTCTTGAAGCAGTTCAGGCCATTTTCGACCCCCCTATAACTTCGTAGTGGATAAAACTAGAAGCCTGAATTTTCAGTTACCAAAGCAGGCATTGTATAAACACGATATATTTCCAATTTTATTCAATTTGAACTAGTTTCAGAATTATAACATTTATAACTAGTCAAAGTTTCTTCATTTTGTCACTGACTCACTCACCGATGATCGTCAAAACCCTAAGGCACTTCTAGCAGACATAGAAGCTTCAAATTTAGAATACAATTAGTGTTTAGTGTATAAATCAAGGGAAAACTAAAAAAAAAATTTCGGTCCAGTTTCCTAAATACACCAACTGCATCACATATACATATGGATTACAAAGTTACATTTGCAGTGAATGGGACAAAAAATTAAAATGCAAGAATGGGACTGGATTCATAATTTGTAAGTATTGATAACACAATAACCTACAAAAAGAAGTAAGATTCCTTAAAAAGCATTCCATGTAAAAAAGAGGCCAAGTCTCGAAACTCTTCCACCGTAAAAAGTTGTGAGATATTTTGTAGTACCAAGTCGCAGGCATAAATAAAATTCTGCAACTGTTCTTAGCAATCACACAACTTTACGGTGGAAGAGTTTCGAGACTTGACCTCTATTTTACATGGTCTTTGTTTACTTACATTGAAAACAGATTTTTAAAGCATTTATACTGTACACGGGTGTACAGTACGATTACTGTTAGTTAATCACTGACAGATAGTTTACCTTCATTTAATTTTCAACTGTAATTTCATACAAATAAAGCAATTTTCAGAATACTGTTACCCTCGTCTACCGATTTAGAAATAACTACTTAAGGCGATGCCTTGATTTGAGTCGAACACGCCCCCTAGACAGAGACACGCTGATGCCTTCCGCGCACGAGGAAAAGAGATGTAATCTTCGAGAATGGCTTTTTTGGACAAATTTCGATAAATACCTAACTTAGAGACGTTTTATTTAAATTTCATAAAATGAGATTTTAGATGAGATAAAATACTATAGTATTAACTTGATTGTGTCGTAAAATAATGTATCGTTTAAGTAGGCTGAGTAAAAAAAGGAAAATACAGACCCAACTTTGGGTTTTTTTTCTATCGAGGAAATTTTAAGCAATCATGTATCCATAAAATCAGATCTACAATCATATAATCAAGAATCATATATCTGAAAATCAGACCTTATTGTTTCTTAATCTAGTCAGAACGCCGTTTCAAAGCAAGCGATAATTTCCAATGCACAGCCTTAATTTGTATGAGGTTAAAGTTGAAAATTAAATGAAGACAAACTATCAGTGGGGTAAACCCCAAATAATTCTACTGTAACACGATATTCATTAAATTCATTTAAGTACATTAATTTTTGACGTTTCTACACAGATTGCACCGGCCATATAAAAATATCACGTGGGTTAGTATAAATATCGCATTAGGTTAGACCCGTTCGTGTAGTAATCTTTTAAATATGTGTATAAAGAGCGAGAGTGTAATGTTATTTTGAAGTAATTCTAAAAAAAACAAATTCACTTGCACAATATTTGCCTTGGCTATGTCTACTGGTTTCGGATGAGCCTGTCAAGCGAGTTCCAGCTACAGGAGTAGTCGATCTGCAGATGGCCGTAGCGGGACAGGTGGAAGTTGTCAGGTGCTGTCTTGGGGAAGGGGCGCGCCCAGTCCTCGTACTCTGGTGTCAGCCGCTCGTTGGCGAAATGCTCGTAGGCGTCCGTTAACCTTGGGAAAAAAGGGATGTATGATAATTTATTTTAGATGGCGGAAAATCGTGCGGAGAGCTGTTTCCGCCTCTACAACCGACGCAGATGCCTCGACGTGACCACGGCCGCTCTGCCAAGAGCGAAATGAGTGAGATAACATGATAATTTACACAAAAATTATACTTCCCTACTATTTCTAGCTATAATAAGAGATCCAATGTTCAGCTGAGTGTCATCGTCATAATCGAACAAATCCATAGGCAAACCTAACTGAGCTAGTTCCAATGCATTGGAATTGCAAGCAATGTTTGGTACCCTACTACTTACAATAATGATTGACGCCCTGTTTTTTTTTCCTCTATGCATTTGAAATAAGATTGAAGGTGGGGTGAAGAATGTCAAGCTCAAGGACATTTACCTTACTTTGGTAAATGGGTAAGTAGGTAGGTACTTTTTCTTTAAGAGCTGTAGGATAAGGTGCTCTATTGGCTTAAAATAGGGAATCTGGTGGGACTCGAGTTGTATGGACACCACCGATGTAAAGTCACTTGCCATAATATCTGATAGCGCAACCAGAAAAAATATCTGACACAATATTGTAGACGAGTCCAGCGCCCTGCTCTATTAGAAATTATTCCAGTTCAATTATTATACTTGGGTACAAAACTTTTGGATTTGGCAAACTTTTCATTCAGGTAAGTATACTCGAAGCATAAGGTTTAAATATCAACCTAGAATTAGACATAATCTAGATACGCACCTATAACACTGTTAAAATATTGGTGCACCTTTTAGTGCGTCATACCTAGCAGGTCATTACAGCATTCCCGTAGTATCACATACCAGTAAAGATAGGATGACCGTATTACACTGTATGTAATTGTTGTAAAACCCACATTTTTTGCAAGTAAGGCAGTCGTAAAACACCTATTATTACAAAATATACTCCAATAACGCGCAACCAGACCTTTCAATTATTAATACGTAACCGTACCGTCTTCGCACTCGCAACGATACGATCTATCATCCGTGTCAACAGATCATGACGGTTGGATAACCATCGAACTTCCTAGGTGTTGCTTCGCACCATTTCGCGAGTAATATTACATATTACTGCCGACTCATATAGGTGGTGAGATCGGCATACGTTTGTGCATGCCACCATTTACGGATCAAGCGATATCATTTACGATAATTGCGAGTTGGTACATCTAGGGTGCCCCATAGTATGCCAGCTAGAGGAATTATAGTTTACGCTACTTATAATGTCTAAACATTAATATAAAGAGGCAAGGTATTTGTAAGTGAGAGGTAATCCTCGTAGGCGCTATATTGTATTATTTGTACTCTGCAGTGGACCCTGACTTTTGGTAAAACGTAGTGGGTGCCGAGGGGAGATACCTACCTAATCAATAAACTGATCGTTTTACGCCTAGGTATGTAGGTTCACAATAGTAGGTACATTACTACAGAGGCCGGGAAGTAAGGGGTTGCCGGCGGAGCACACATAGACGGCCGAGCGTAGCGAGGTCAGATAGTTATGAGGCTAGCAACTCCTTTTCACGCCGAGGTATGTATAGTGCTTTTAAATCAAACTTTAATTTTCATGGCTGAACGCCGTGATCCTATGCCACAAATTGTGGAATGGAAATTAAAAAAGACCATCTTGCAGGCCTAGGCCTCCAATTTTATATGAAATGCTATAACGGGTCTCTCGTCTCGCTGCGCCCGAAACGTGACAATTCGTGTCCGTGATGTGTCCCAAATGTGAACGTCAAGCCCACGTCAAGCCAGAAACGGGAGATAGACCAAGTCATAACAGTTATCAAATCAATAGAAAAGAAATCTAAGTCAGGTATTAAAAAACTTACAGGCATTCAGAAATATATAAGAAAAACAAATCCTGTAATGACGTTTCATTACTAAGGCTGCAAAAAAAACGTCGTGGTACTTAAAACACGCATCGCTAGGTAGTTACCTATTTCGTGGATACGCGTTAGTTATTTTGTGGATGTCGTTTAATAGTGTGTGAGCTCTGGTACACATGCGTCCATCTCACGAGGCTGTTGAGGATTATGAACATGTAGGTATGAGTGGCTTTTTCGCTATCCGCCAAATTTACCTCACAATGCTTGTTCACGTAATCCATGACTAGAAAGTAGGTGCGCCAAGTAATTGCTCTTATGTTACTAAAACTATTATATCCGGTGGAGGTTCATTTAAAGGACGTTTAACCTAAGTCTCTGCGGGTTTCAATACTTTCAATCTCAGAAATCTTACCTAGTACCTACTACTACTAGAGAGAGCAAGTAAACACATGATACTTAAATCGCAGTTTACTCAGACAAGTACCTTGTCTGTTATTTCGTTCCGTAGAAAAAATACAAGTTAGGTTACTGTTATTTATAATATTATGAAAGAAAGAACCGGTTACTAAAATAAAAAGTGAAAAATAAGCTCTCTTTCTATATTCTAACGATTGAGGTTCCCCGCAATCAATAAAAACAACTTTTACCGTCTCGTAAGCGTAATATTAGGTACTAAGGCTTGATTTGTCAGATTGTCTAGACAGTTCATATTCATAATCATAATAAATAATTAAAATTAATCACCCTGAGCGTCTCCCTAGACGGGTTCCACTGTCAAGTCGTAAAGTAGTTGACCATTAATTAGTAGCCACCGGAGAAAGTGTCTTCCACTCACATTCCATGATTACAACTCAATGGAGATCACAAGAAAACGAATACATTGTCATGCAAGTTTTTCTGACAAGATGCTAATAAGATTCTTAGTAAACAGAGTCAAACACGGACATGCTGTGAATCGAAATCTAGAACGAACCAGTCGCGTAGCTATTCGGAATTTATATCCATACTAATATAATAAGGAGGTCGGTTCGTCAACTTGGGGTTACTTTAGGAAAAAATGGGGCATAATACTTTGATCATTTAGAATGTACTTACCTAGTATAAAATCAGTACAATATGTAGGTACTTACAATTATATAAATTTAATTAAGTAGGTATACTTACTGCAAGATAGTACCTATGTTATTATTTACACTAGCACCAATGACGCGAATATAAAACAATATTTTTGGAAAAAATCTGTTTTGCATAGTCACCCCTCGAACCAAAGTAATTAATATATTCTTGTTCGGAACTACTCATCCTATTAATTAAATATATTTCAACAAAGTATATAATGGACGTTCGGGATATTATAATATTATACGGTATATTTTATCCCGCGGTTAACTTGCTATCTGTGTTCCTAGATAATACCTAAGCGGGCGAAGCTGCGTGGGCACCAAATGAATGCATAAATATTCTACTACATAACATTTTCATTCTAAACTTTCGCCTCCGACTTAGGAAAGAGCTGTTGTAATCAGTTATGTATGAGCATTCCACATTTCTGAACATTACTTGGCAATGAGATTAACCAAACACTGATCAGAACAAGTGCAAATTACGATGTAGTGTGACGCAACGCAGTGGTCATAGGGAGGTCAATGTCGGTGGTTTCTCTAGCCAAACAAACAAGAAACGAGCCAGATTCACACAGGTGCAACTTTCATTTGAAGGAAGCAAAAACCGGCGCGCATTCACACGATGGATGCGCAGGCGTCGTTATAATGATAATAGAGGCGTAGGGCTGTAATTTGTACCTACGCTACGGAGCACTAACCACACGGGGTCTGAGAAAAATTGAATTCGCAAGCGCTGTTGTCGAACCAGTAGATTAGCGCGGGCATTGTCTTTCCGGTACGATGGTAACTAAATATACTAGATCAATGGGAATTATTGTTGTAGTTGCTAGGTAAAAGTTGCCTACTAATACATATGGTAGAGAACATTGCAAGTTTCAGATAATTTGTAATTTGGGGTCTCGAACTCAATTTGATCATCGACTGGGACTCGTTTTCTGCGCATTGTGATGTGATGCGAAAAGGTAGGTACGATATTTCTTAGTTTGAACAAGCTTGGTGAATAACACCAGCAGTGACCACCCCTAGCCCCTAGTGACTGATTTCATCGCCTGTTGTTCTATTTGTGTTTTAGATATTAAGTACATAGTTGGCAACCCTACATGTAAGTTAGGTACCTATTTACTTACATGTTGCACCGAACAACGTGCGTTTTTGTCGTTAATGCTTTCCGTGGAAGTCGTCACGCGCTTTGGCGATGGGAATGAGAACTCGCATTCAAGTAAATGTCTAACTAGTTAAATTAATTTTAAGGTTTACGGCCGTTTGTGCTTCTTTAAATCTGTTTCCGTCTCTGAGTTAGGCTTGCTCCTTACTTGAAGCTCCTTTCTAATGACGATACCAATAAGCAATAATCAACAGGAACTAACTCTTATGCGAATGTACGCTCAACATACGCAACCATACTTGCATCAACTTTCGCTGCAACGCAAAAACCCACAACAGTGGCCATGGTAATGACCGGTAGCGTACACTTGAGTGTTAGAAATCCGCAGATCGCTCCCGTGAGCGTTTCAATTAATAGTTTCATTAGCGTGAAACGTCTGCGTTTTGTGGTGCCCTGATAATCATAACCAGTAACGACCAAACTCATAACTCTTCCCTATTATATCCTGACCCTAATTTGTAACAACTGTGCGTTAACGTAGACTAGGCTTACACTGGTTCACCTGAACCGATTTGTCAGTAAGCATCGTGAATATCAGCCCTGGCTCGCATTTGTGATCAGAGCGCGGAACGCCGCCGTACATTTCACGCGTTTAACGCTATGAAATGCTGTTTGAGCATTGTTATTGACTCGTTTTTGATGCTTTTTACAGTTTTGGGTGCTGTGACCGGGATAATATCCGCCAGGAGAGTATAACCTGAAATGAACTATAGGGTGTCGCTCTGCCGCTGCATACCTACATATATTGCACTCCACCGAGACCATAATTTCTGCTCTAGACAGATATGCGAGCAATTTTAAGAAATACATATTGAATAGATTTCACGAATACATTATTAAAATCGTGATTATTAATCATAATGATCTACTTTGATCGAATGAAACCGATACAACTTTAACGATGTCTGATGATTGCATATTATTTTAAGAGCTACATTAAGTAACACGTGTTGTCTCGATGTAATTCGTTTAGTCATTGTTCACTTCATTATATTTACAGCATTACGAAGTACAAACCCACGTAACCACGAGAAAATCAAATATTGCTAGAAAGTAGTAATAGATCATTGATGCCTACCGAGTCACGAACAAAAGAGTCTGCGCGGGTAAGTATGATGATTGTATTGATTGTGTTTATTGTTAGATTTAAACATTCGTCACTTTCTGAGTAAGTAAATGACAGCGTGACGAGTGATAATGATAAACATAACCATCATATTATGCCCGCCATTTTAGTTAATGCTCTTTTTTTAAGGGTTTCCGTAGTCAACAAGGAACCCTTATCGTTTCGCCATGTCCGTCCGTCCGTCTGTCTGTCCATCTTCGGCTTAGCTCAGTAAAAACTAGAAAACTGTAATTCGGCATGGGTATATAAATCCCGCCAACGAAACGGTAGAATAAAATTTTGGTAAAAATATGTTTTTAGGGTACCTACCTACCTAAATTATAATTTTAATGTTTTTTGATATTATGTAAAAAAAAACTCGTTAAAACCATAGTGTGGGGTATCGTTGGATAGCTTGTTCAAAAATATTATGGGTTTTACGAAACCATTTTCAACTCTGGTATTCATTTGCGAGATATTGGGATTTAAGCGCTAATTTTTGTTCCAGTTATTGTGTCCCCCCCCTTGCAGGCTAAATTGCTACTACTGGGGATGTGAAAAAACTCGTGGCAGTAGTACATAATATAATGAATTTTAAAGAAAAACTATCACGGCTAAGTAGGCATAAGTATTTACTGAGTAAATCGACCAACTTAATGTGTACTTGGAAAGGCCACTTTTCGTACAAATTCGGCCGACACAACCATACCATTAGTTGTACTGTACCACTACCATTTAGTTGGCGCGCGCTTATCGACGTAACTAAGACAGACAGGCAACTGCGGAACCCTACACTGCGCGTGGCCCGACACGCACTTGGCCGATTTTTTCCCTTAATAAAGCCTAATGGAACTTCGTGCATGAGAAAAGTAGGCCAAATGGTATTCTTATTCACTAAAGACACCACAGTGCGCAGGGGTCGCTAACTACGAAGCAAACAGGATCAGGAAACAACACAGGATCTCTAAATGGACGCACCTGGAATGTCTTCTGTGTTTTGCGTAGCCAAGGTTCGCCATCATGTACTCAGGGTGGTGCGGGAGAGACATCCTGGAACGCGGCGGCGGGGGCAGGTAGCCAGGGGGCGGGGGCAGCATGTGACCATACAGGGGCTCGTACAGCATCGGGTGTGGCGCGTACACCGGCTCTTCGATGTACATGGACCTTCTGCGGTCCCCTGCATTCAGAATGTCGTCTCGTTAAACTCCCTCATTCAAGCTACTACTGCTATAACACAGACCACATACAGCTAGTACTCTACTACTACTACTATTTAGGGGGTAGAGTTCTACTTTTAAGAAAACTTGTGAAATATGTTGTCGGAAATAAATAAATAAATAAATAGACCGAAGCGATAAACAAAATCTCTGGCTCAGCTCACTTTTAGCTTTCGCGAGTCATGGGCTCATGGGTTTCGGCATTTCAGGATTACTTACATACTTACAAATGGATGTCATTTATTTCGCGGTGTTATACTCGTATTTTTTGTGCGGTTATGATTACTGTGATTAGACATACTTCATTTCATACCAACATTTTTTACGCTTGGTTCACAGAATTTAATCGGACAATGGTTAAATTCGTCGTCTTATTAAGTAGGTACAAAGAGTTACGGAGATCGCGTTCCGCTAGAAAAACACCTGCTGATAATTACCCAGGTGTTTTGAAACTAGGTACCTATTAAGAAATTGGTTCAACTAAATACACGGGAGACTTATGTTATGTATGACTAAGAAGTTGATAAAGTGTACTCACGCATTGGTCTCTCATTGTATATAATTTCTGGTATCATGGGTCTTGACATTTTCCTCCCGTACACAGCATATTCGGAGGGAATAATCTGTTCCGGTGGCGTCACATTCCTCCTGGGCGGCGCCGGCGCATCTTCCTCAGAGTCATAGTTTTTAGTCGGCACGTAGTAAAAACTAGCACTGACTGGCTCGCCGGCGAACGAGTTGAAGTTCTCTCCGTGGCTAGTATCAGTGTTGTCTTGTATGATCCCGTAAGCCTCGTTATCCCAAGGATCTAAGTATACGCGATGATTAGGCGGCTCCTGATGCTCTTCACCCTCGCTATCGAAGTCCACGGCTGCCCAGTACGGGCTCCCAGCGTGTCCCGGCATTGTAACACAACGGAACTGTCACTAGAACTCACTGAAGCTAGGTTTGGGGACAAACATTACCGCACAGCACGTCCCATCCGAGTATGGTATGTAATTCTTATTCTTTGGGTGCGAGTGATTGTTATGCTAGACACGGAGACAGTGGTCATTTGACAAGCGGACGATGCAACAGGCGGAGAACTTATGTCTCGTTATACGCGCGCGCGCCGCGGCACCTGTCTTCGAATGCGAGACGTGAGCACGTGAGGAACGCGCGTCCCACTAGATGCGTGTTACAGATGCTAACTAATATTAGTAAACTGCGGATTCACACGCGAACTTTGAAAGCAGTTTTTGTAAACTGTGCAAACAGCATTAACCATCCGAATAATTATACAATCTGCTACATAATTGTTGCTTGTTAGTGTTGAGTAGGCGCTGTCTATGTTATAGTTAAGACTTGACTAATAATTAAGTGGGTGTACCTACATATATACATTTGTACGTAATCACTAGCTTACCAACACTTTTTTTTTCTTTAGAAATTACTTTGTTTTAACTTTCTTCGCAGTGCAAGTAAGTGTTTCGGTTTCTGCTCTATAGATAACTATGTACCTACTACCTACTATGAAGATACTTTTTACTATTAACTAGGTAGGTACATTCCCACGGCTTTATTCAATGACGAAATAAATTAACTGGGTACCTACGCGCAGGATTAAAAACAATGATTTTTTTTATGTACATAAGGAAAACGACTAATAGACTGATATACCTACCTACCTATAGTAAGGTAAGTAAGTGTTTAAAAAGTTGGTATCATATCGCTAATCATTTCTGCAACATCACAGTGTTTTATGAACCCTATTTTTGTTGCATCTCTTTTTTATTGTAAATTGTAAAAATCGATTCTTTATATCATTCTAAGCACTATACTAAAACTCCCCCATCGATACGACATGCAGTTTTTGAGAAAAAAAAAAACTAAAGTTGGCCGGATAAAGGGTCACCTGAATCACAAAAAAAAACATACCAATTAAGCTGGGCTACTTAATTGAAATTTTATTAAATGTTACGTTTACACTCTTAATGACAAATATTCTGACCGTTCTTGAAGTCGGTACGTCTAGTTTACGAGATAATACCAATAAGTATTAGCACTTTTCTGTTTTATTTATTTTCTCGAGAATACGCTGAATCTCGCTGCATGAGATTAAGATGATTATACCGTATATTCCTTATACACACCTCTATCGATAGTATAAAAATCACAATCTAATTCCGCGTTATTCAGAAGTAATTAGCAATTTAAGTCATATCCGGATTTTTCGGAGCTAGGGTTGTCACCTTACTGGTTTTTGTTTTTGCAAAAAATCCAACAGCGGGCACTACAAATGACGGCAACGACACTGCTAAAAACCGTTCAACTTTTGCAGAAAATTTAAATGTCGAAAAATGGCTTTTGGTGGACCTAAATATTATTTCGACAGTACTGTCCGGACAAATTTGATACGTTCTGCAAAAACCTGGCAAACAAATATGTTGAAAAATATAAGTGGCACCCGATGACGGTCACTCTTCATAAAGTTTTAGTCCACGGTGCTAAAATTATTGAGTCATCTGCGTTACCAGTCGGAATGTTATCCGACCAATCAGCGGACTCAAGAAACAAGTTGTGGCGATACGACAGGGAGCACCATACAAGAAAATTGAATCGTGAAGCAACAATATCCTGACCTGTTTCACAGAGCACTTGTATCATCCAACCCAGTCATTTCCAAATACTCGTTAAAAAAAAGGAAAAGCAAATCTAACAAAAGTCCACTACCTGCATTAGCAGTTAATTTGCTGAAACCAAATATTACAGGCGTCCGGGTGTTGGATGATCACGATGACGAAAATTTGATCATTGTAAATGAAGACGATACATCAATTATTTATTTAGTTACAGTTACCAATAGTTACATACAAAGTACGTATACAGGGTGGCTCATTCAGAGCGGTCAGTGTGGGAAAGTCTGAAACTATAAGATATACGAAGATCTGTTCTTAGGAACCATGTCATCGATTTTAGTAACAAGAAAAACTGCATTCATACATTAAAAAAAAACTTGTACTCAGCTCGCCTGCCATGCTATGCCTTTTATTCATTATAAGTGCGTAATATTTTCTGATGAAACGCAATTTTCCAACAACGGAATATACAATCGTAAAAATCATCACTATTGGAGTCGAGAAAATCCCTTAAGAATGCACGAAGGACGCCGTCAAGTTAGATTCTCATTTAACTGCTGGGTCGGCCTACTTTATAATAAGGTACTCGTGTTTAAAATTTATGATGGACATTTGGATAGATTCAAGTACCTTGCAATCTTAGAAGATCTTTTAGAGGCCCTAGGAGAAATGTCAGCAGAAGTAAGAGAACAACTTTATTTTCAACAGGATGGAGGACCGGCTCACAATAGTCACATAGCTAGAGACTTTTTAACTGAGCACTTTTCCCAGAAATGGATTGGTACGAACGGCCCTATCAAATGGCCAGCGAGGTCGCCCGATTTAACGCCTCAAGACTATTTCTTGTGGGGTTATGTTAAGGATGAAGTGTACAAAACAAGCTATGACACCGTTGAAGACCTAAAAGCAGCCATAGAGTCAATTTTAACGCAAATTCACCACATAAAGATACAAAATGCAATAGTAAGATCGTTACCTAAACGTGTTGAATATTGTATTGAAAAAAACGGTGGTCAGTTCGAACACCTATTAAAATAAATTAAAGTATGTGAAAACAATGCCTTTTATTCATTTTAGACATCATGTTCCATAGAAACATTTACTGCTTAAGACCTACACAATCGATATCTAAATAAAAATAGTGTTCGTTTTTTTTTTCAAAACGACCGGGTTCTATTCCCGAGCTGAGTAGTTTTTTTTAAATGTATGAATGCAGTTTTTCTTGTTACTAAAATCGATGACATGGTTCCTAAGAACAGATCTTCGTATATCTTATAGTTTCAGACTTTCCCATACTGACCGCTCTGAAGGAGCCACCCTGTATAATAAAAGATAATGGACATTTTATACACATTACATTACATTTACATACGAACAGTGCAAGTTAAATAAAAGCTTGTAAAAACTGAAACAATAACGTGAATAAATAAGAACTGTGTTTAATTGACTATATTGAATAAACTATTTTATTATTTTCACACGGATAAAAATATCAGAAGTTGGATCGTAATCCGGATATCGGAAAGTGACAACCCTGACCAAAATGAAAAAAAAAAAATACCGGCCAAGTGCGAGTCGGACTCGCGCACCGAGGGTTCCGTACAAACCTGTAGGTATTATAGACCTGAGTATTTGATATGCATTCCAATTTAATACCTCTTGCAGCGTGAATTCGCAGACGTCGCTTAAGGACTCCTATTTAATGTTTGTTAATTTTTATTTCAACGAATTTGTTATTGCAGTTGGTTTATTACCACGACATCTAACGCATTTTACATAAACTTTTTACTTTCAGGCTACGTCGTCGCTTGTGTCTTCTGTTATCGTTGACAGGAGCGCCTAGTACTTTTAGGTTTCTCCTGTAGATGGCGTACGATATTCGCGTGTTGATGTGTTCATAGCCTTCTTCTAGCTGTTTTGTATGGGCAGTTCTGAACTAGTTGGTTTTTATTAAGACAATTTGAAATTTCAAATATGAATTATTCTAGATTCTTATTGGTAGTTGTCAGTTTTGAAAGGCCTAAAAACATTGATTCTTTTGGGTTTGCTCTTCGAGAGAACAGTGGTTTTCTAGCTCTTCCGTGCTTAGAATGATATAAGGGTAAGGCCGTTGAGATTATCACCTATAACACAAAAATAACACAATCACTTTTGTGATACCGTAACACAAATGTAACACAAAAGTAACACTTTTTTTGTACAGGTTGTTTTGTTTCATACTAGTATTTTAATAGAGGGTAAGGAAAAAGGACGATTTCTTTTACGTATTTTTAATATATTTATAATAACATTTTAGATACGTGATCGATTGGTATTTGACTAAATCAGTATTTTTTATGATGATCTGTATTTTTTTATACAGAAAAGATCACAACCTCACCTTTTCTGTATAAAAACAGATTATAGTAAAAACATAACAAATGAGTATAGTCCTAGAAAACAAATAAGTTTTAAGAATTCGTGCAAACATAAAAGAATTTAAAAAAATTAAGTAGAAACAAAATGATTAATAAGTTCAATCACTTTGAGCTTAAGGCCTGAATCACACTAGCGCGGCCTTCGCAGGCCAATGGCAGCATTTTAATAAAAATCGTATTTATCAAAGGCAATTGAGCATAGCTTTTAGTAACAATAAAGTGTCATTGCGTCTTGCAAACGTAAAAAGAATACCAAAAAATCGGGGGCGATTTTAGGACAGAAAATTTCTGTTTTTTTTTGCAATTTTTACTAGTTTTTTGATAAGAACCTTAAAGAATACATTAAAATAAGCATCTTTTATTGTTTTTTTTTATTTTTACTAACTTGACCGTTTACAAACTAGAGCAGTTCAAAGTTCATTATTGGGTGGAGCAATCAGGGACATTTCAGCACTTAGTCAATTTTTTGCCAGTAGTGTCTTTATGGCACGTATTTAAAATGATTGTTACGTATAGAACACGTCAAAGTAATTTAAGCATCTTTTACTTGAAAAACTTTTCTCTAAAGAAGTTTTTTCCGCTCTTTTATAAAAAAAAATATAACCACGGTCGGTTCACGATACCGAAATTTTCTAAATCCCAGAACCGTTTAAATGACTGACCTTTGAACCCAAATATCTCGGTAAATATCGATCTGAGAGAAAAAGTATAAAGAATAAAACATGCTTATTTATATACCTTGGTATAGAAAAAGAAAAAAAAATAAACAAAAAAAATATTAAATAGGTATAGAAAAAGTCCAAAAACCGGCCCGGCCCCCCTTTCCTATGCTCTGCTCCAACCGTGCCAACGGCATGCGGCGTGTCAGTCGCACGCGATTGATCGATCGAAGTTTGATCGATTGCGGCATCGGTGATAAGTTGATAACCTAAACTTTCTAATAACATGTAATAGTAGGTACATGAAAACTCGACCTTATTACTATGTTAACACAGTTGATATTTATTTGTTTTTTGCAAATGCACTAAATAGTGACTTTTGGTAGTCACTCGACGACCATACTGTAGGAATAATACGTTTAGACTGTAAGTACTCTTCAAAATAACAATTCGAATAAATCTCACGATAATAATAAAATGTTTTTCTTTACTAATTCAGTATTCTCAATCTGCATGAGTCTTTACACTTGTTTTGTGTCACTGAACACAAAATTCGTGTTATGGTTAACACAAAAGTAACACAAAAGCACCATTATATATAACACAAAAGCAGTTTTTTTACAAACGTTTTTGGTTGTAAAACCAAAATAAGTTAAACTAGACGCAAATGTGCATGTTTCATGTAAGCTTTAAACATAAACGAAAACAACTATAGTAAAGTGAACTTCTGAAACGCTTAAGCCTTGTTCGGACTATGCTAGTATTTTAGTGCGAGTCCATACAAAAGCTACTCGTACTTGCAGCAAATGTATAGACTCGCACTAAAATACTAGCCTAGTCCGAACGAGGCTTCAGGTACTTACTTGAGATATGCATAAACACAAATTGACGAAAATATGCCACTCACCTGGCCGCTGTACACATTGGGCCAACGTTGGTGCATGAGCAGATGCAGCTATGCGTTAGAGGAATAGGGCTTTATATCGTTCTCATATCATGCGTTTGCATAGCTGCATTCTGCTCAAGCGCCAACGTTAGCCGAAAGTCACCAATGTGTACAGCCGGCTTCACACTGGCGCGGCCTGCGGTGGCGGTCAATAGAAAATTTGACAGCTAATGACAACTTTACTATTGTCCGCCGCGGCCAGGCCGCGCCAGTCTCCTCCTTCCACTGGCGTAGCGATTCAGCCAGTGCCCAAGCCCGGGCGCGCTTCATCCCTTCCAGCAGAATTTGGCCTTTCGACGGTGGGAGCGATACTGCCTCATCTGGAGCGCTGGGTTGACAGGCGACATGGAACGTTGACGTTCCACATGGTGCAGATACTTACTGACCATGGATGCTTTGGTCAGTATCTGCATCGCATAGGGAGAGAGGCAACCCCCTGTTGTCACGAGTGTGGTGCGCCTGTCGACACAGCACTTCACACTCTGGAAGAGTGTACCGTCGTGTGGGGGCCTCAGCGGACCACTTTACAGGCGGTAATAGGGGCAAACCTCTCGCTGTCGAGTGTTGTCAATGCCATGCTTAACAGCGAGGAGGCGTGAAGAGCGATGGCCTGCTTCTGTGACGACGTAATGTCACAGAAGGAGGCTGCGGAGCGGGCTCGCGAAAACGATCCTCTCGCGGATCCGCTTCGCCGACGACGGACTGGAGGCAGAGCCAGGCGCTATGCGCATCTGTTGCCTCCGCCGTAGCGGAACCATGCAGGGAATCGGGGCAAGCCCTGTAAACAAAGGTTCCACAGGACTGGAGGCGCTCGCTTAGCTCACGCTTCAAAATGTCTGCGGCCTGCTAATGTGGGCCGCCCGCCGGGACGTACGCAGTTGAATGCCAAGAGCGATCCTGCGACGCCCCCCCCTACAAGGCGGAGCCAGATGTCGTTGGTGGTTTTAGACGGTAGTCCAGTTTCGGTTTGTCCGTCATACCCGTCCGGCCTCCCCGGATAGGACGGGATGCGTAAACGTATTTCCCCAACGTTAAAAAAAAAAAAAAAAGCCGCGCCAGTCTGTGACAGCCTTTAAACGGTTCTCATAGACAAACTAAAAATGGCAGTTCCTTTTTTTTAATATTCATTGACACCTTACGGTGTTGCTGTGGCGAAATACCTTTTCCCCGAGTTTTCTGTTAATATTTAGGGGTAATTATGCATAATAGGGTATCCACATTATGTGATTGTACCCCAATTTGTCAGACCAACATGTCGAAGTCATAATTGGGTGTAGCGTACAGACGTAACAACTGCAACTACAATTTCATTCAGTGTGGCCAGTTAACAGAAACAAAGCGAAAATTGCCGCATTCAAATGGTCCTGCGAAGCGGACTGCAAGATTTTTACTAACCGATGACATAGGGCAAGACAGCACAATCTGTTAACTGGCCACACTGAATGAAATTGTAGTTGTAGAACACCGGTTTAATTTTTTTTATAAAATCAGTGTAAAATATTAAAACAATATTCTTTAGTATATATTTTTAAATTTATTTGAATGAAATTTGTGAGAAAAAAAAACACTTGGCAGATCATGCCAATTCCATGGTCCAAATTGTGATTTTCATGCAATTAGTCAGGACTACTCGTCGGACGGTTGGATCAGCAGCTCAACATGCATCTGATGCATCCCCACGATAGCAATTAGTCAGATTCTGATGAATTGGGGCTGACAAATCATGTAATGTATATACCCCATAACACAAAAAATAGTGTCACGAAAGCCGAAACTCTGCCCACTAATATAAAGATCTATAAAATACGCAAAACAAAGTATTTAAACACCGTTCTTGTACTAACAGAAAGTTATGTGTATAATCTTTCAAACGTATTTAAACGTTTCTTTGTAAAGACCGGGTTGCACTCCGGGAGTGCCGACAGAAGAGATAAAGCTTCGAAAAATATTTACCAACGGCAAAAACAAATTGATATTTTGTTCACCGCCGCCGTCCGCTGTTCTTGCAAATTCGAATTTGGACGTTATTCCTAAAGAGATAAAGCTTTGAAAAATATTTGGCAATGGCAAAAACAAATTGGTATTTTGTTCGCCGCCGGCGGCGGGCGAGCCGCCCCGTCGCGCCCAACGCGCCTGCGGCCCGTCGCGCCCAACGCGCCTGCGGCCCGTCTGCCTAAATAATTGATAATTGTTTATTAAATTGTTTTTGCCATTGCCAAATATTTTTCAAAGCTTTATCTCTTTAGGAATAACGTCCAAAATCGAATTTGCAAGAACAGCGGACGGCGGCGGTGAACAAAATATCAATTTGTTTTTGCCGTTGGTAAATATTTTTCGAAGCTTTATCTCTTTAGGAATAACGTCCAAATTCGAACTATTCGAATTTGCTCAATAGCAAAACGGTGAAGGACGCGTGAACAAAATTACAAATTTATTTGCAGAATATGCTATTGCAAAAACGTAACGTACCTATTGTTTAACGGCTTTATACACTTACGAATAGCGTTCAGTTTTGAATGAAGTCGAATCGGCTAGCAGCAAAAAGTGACCTCTTTCACATCTGACGTCACAAAACTCTGTCGCGTGTTTAACAATTTTTCCCCATCCCAAAAAGTGCCCAGCGCCGCTAAAGAAGTTTTCACTTCAATAAAAAGCCAAATGAAAATATCTCGAAATTTTCTCAACTCACGCCGCGATTTCTAGTGACCCCTGTTTTTGCGATTAACTATTTACAGTCTTGCCAACCATCCCATCCCAGTCCATTTCCTGACACTTAAGACCCGCAACATACTGGCGTGGCGCTGCCAGTACAATCCACACAATCCAACTGATGTACCGTTTGAATCATCACTACATAGTATAAAACAAAGTCGCTTCCCGCTGTCTGTCCCTATGTATAGATACTTAGATCTTTAAAACTACGCAACGGATTTTAATGCTGTTTGTTCTAATAGATAGAGTGATTCAAAAGGAAGGTTTATAATATGTATATAGCATCCATGCGAAGCGAGGGCGGTTCGCTAGTTATAATCACACAGGTATAATACACACAGTCAGTATATTTAAACAACTTAAGTAAGGCCACTCTTATGGGGTAGGGTCAATTTGTTAGTAGGTGTACATGTTGAAGTCATAATTGGGTGTGGCGTACAGATGTAACAATCCGACCACATATGCATGCAATTTCTCAATACAGCTCGTTTGACAGTGGGATCAGCAGCGCAACATGCCTCCAGACAATAGCAACAGCTTCTGATAAATTGGGGCTGATAAATCCCGACATGTAGGTATAGACCCCATCAAATGTAGTTATATCCCGGAATTTAGCCTGTAAGTAGGTATATGGCGAGATGGCGAGTCTATAAATTTATACACCTAGCAATTGATCACAACAACCTAAAGACGCAGCTATAGCTGCGCTGTATAGGAAGCTTAAAGGCCATTTTGTTCACAAATTTGTACAACAACGTGAACAACTTGCAATAGTTAGGATGAGACATTAATACTTACCTTTCATTCTTACTATATAAAGGTGTGTCAATTTCTTGATGATGATGTGTAATGATGTAATAAAACCTTATTTTTAATCTCACCAATAACTGTTTTGTCAAACATTATCCTGATTATCCATAATATACAAATACAATATAAATCGGAATTTTGACTGCCGTCAATAAAGAGCTTTTGTTTCTTCTGTATTTAACTCGACTTCAATGATATCGATATATAATCGTGACATAATCGTATTAAGACTGGCAACCAACTGACAAATTGAAGCCCGTATGCCGTATGAATAAAAACTAAAAAGAATCGAATACGACACTGAAGAAAAAGTTTATGTTGTTACTGTGGTATTCCACTTGTCCAAGATCTTTGTCCAAATGTGTATTGGATCTCACATTTTGCTTCAAGAGGCTTCGAGAGATTTAGACGCAATGCACATTGGACAAAGATCTTGGTCATCCTGGACAAGTGGAACCCTGAATTTAACAAAAACTAGCTCAAATAATGAGCTCAAATGAAAGACCTATGTGAAAGACGTCAAATAGAGGGTGCGAGTTAATGTACGACCATGCTAGTGCACGGCCAAAATAATGTACAGCCCAATAATCCGCGTCCAATGTACATGGATTATCCGGCCGTGCATTGTTTGGCTGTGCATTATCACTATGAGCAAACTTCATCCGGGGCAATGATTGGAAGCCAATTTTGTACGAGCTGATAATGCAGGGCCCAATAATCGGAGTCCCTGGCATCGGATTATCGGGCTGTACATTATTTATGCGGACTGATAATCTCCAGTGAGTCGACGCCATAGCTGGGCACCGTTAATCAAATAGTTAACTTCGTTAATCGTTAACCCGCTACAATAAAAGTTAGCTTCGTTAAACGTTAAAGCGTTACATTTCGGAAGAATTAACGCAAGTTAACGTTAATCGTGAATCCGTTAATATGTGTAAAATTGCATTTTTATATCTTTGAATTAGTGAACTTATAAAACCTAATATCTGTTCTATAGTTGTCTGATAATAATCTGGCCTATAGTTGGCCACATAAAATACAACAATGGTCAAATTTTAATTTATAAATAAGTTCGAATAATAATATTTTCTCATTCATATTTATTAATTTAATACGTCTTACTTTATCTAAAAACATTAGCAGGCCTTTTATATGTAATTTTATGAATGAAAGAGACAATCTCAAACTTGTAATCCGACTAATCCGGACTATAGTTGTGTAGTTTTACGGTACTACACTGCACAGTACACTTTTTCTACCTGACTAAATTACACTGCACTGTTCTTTATCAACACGCAAATGATCACTGACAGTAATTTATAATAACAACAAACAAAACACTCGTCACTCTAAGCACCGGCGCTAGGTAATGAAATGATCAAACGAAACAAATCTCTTCGCAGTTTTCTCACTCGCACGCGCCGGCAAAATATATCTAGTTTTGTTTTTGTTTCACTCGCTGCTACGTGCCGCCCGGCACTTGTCGTTAAGTATGACTTGTCTGAACCTGTTTTTCGCGCCGCGCCGCGGTGCCGTGCGGTAAATAGTAGGCATTGGATTAACGATTAACGGACTTCTGCATATTAACGGAAGTTAACGTGTCCGTTAACATTTTTAAAAGTTAATCCGTTAATCAAAATGTTAACTTCGTTAATTAACGATTAACGGATTAACGAGTTAATGCCCAGCTATGGTTGACGCCATCCCGCTGCGCGGGGTATCTATTTCTGGTCAGGGGTACCCTGAACCCTAACCTAACCGACCTAAAACAGAGTTCGTTTATTGCAAGCCATTCAATAATTCGCGTCCAAAATAGTGGACGCGGATTATTGGGCTGTGCAATATTACGCTGAGCAAACTTGCACGTCTATCATGGGACGGTCGCGACATACTCTCGATTTTTCTCGCACTTGTACCTCCTCTTGTTCTAAGTGTTCTAATAAGAGAGAGACGGATAGTGCGAGAAAAATCGAGAGAGCTCGCGCGCCGTCGCGTGATAGCCGTGCTGGTCCGGGGCAATAATTGGATGCCACCTTTTGTCCGGGCTGATAATGCACGACCCAATAATCCGAGTCCACAAAAAGTGGACGCGGATTATCGTGCATTATTGGCTCCCAAATAAAGTTTCGCAGTTTCGCACTTTAAATAAATAAGATATCAAGAAAGATTATTATAACGGTAAAGGAAAATTAATATATTCATTTTATACATTTTATATTACATGTAATCGATTTGGAATCGACTACTATTCGATTGCTACCACTATTTCGCGCCAGAAACGCACGTACTGTCAAAAGTGTTAATTTCATTTCATTTACTTGCGTCCAAATATTTTGTGCAATTTTGCATTACTAATAACATGCAATTCAGTACAAATCGTGTTCTTAAGTGGTTCAATACTTGTTGAGGTAATTCAGTGTAACTATTTTAACGGATATCTTTTGTGTTTTGTTGTTTGTTTTTCTTGCCGTAACCGTACGCCGTACGCCGACAATCTGACAATACCGTGTTCATTTTTGGTTATTTAGTTGTATAATTAATAACATATAACAAAATATTGAGGTATTATACTTTAGAAAACACGTTATAATCTTTTTGTAATGAAGATTTCTTGATGTATCTAATAAAACCTGTAAACCTTCGTTGTTCATATTCCAGTGGCAAAAATGTTGGAAAAGCAGCTCGAAATACTTGAGGACAATACATTTACTCATAGTCTGTCACGAAATCAACATTTAGAAGCCGTTTTAAATGCCTTAGACAAAGGAGACAGTGTTAGTGTAACAGTGCTAGAAAGAATATTGACGATATGTGTACGTGACCTAACAGAGGACGCCAGGCACGCAGTATTTTGTTTGAATATTATCAGTAAAGTATTGAATAAATATCAGGTATGTATATTCATGTGAAATCTTGATTTTCTGTTATACCTTCCCGAATCTATCACAAAAAATTGAAATATATATGATACATTTATGTATTTATATAACTATCACTAATCAAGCATTCTCGGTTATATTTTTGTGTTATGTGGGTTGAGACGTGATGTTTTTATCCTTTTTTCAAGCCGGCTGTTGCTAAATAACTATAGAATGTCAGCTTTACTCATACAAATTAAGTTAAATCTTTGATAGCCTCTGCCTCAAATATGATTAACAAAGTTTTCATGAAACAAAATATAATTGGTATTTGAAATGTTGTAACTGTTTCAGTCGGAACTACCCACATCAAAACTTGTGTCATCAGCAGAGACAGTTTTCAACTTCATCCTGACCGCAGCTTCACTGAACAGGGCCGAGTCCTTACAAACCGTTAGTTTTAATACCTTACTGACCTACCCGGACCATGTACTGGCGGAATGGGCATCCACCTGCACTGACGTATATGAACTGTTCAACTTGTACTGTCATATGAAGATGCCTGTTGAAATCAGGTTCAAGGTAAAGTTGTTGTTGAAGCCTTATCCTATCATCTGGAAGTTGCTCTGTTTATCTCATTAATTGTAATACACTGACATAGTCTGTTCTGCCTGGGTTCTCTCCAACTTCCCTATTTACTATAGGATATTACATTTTGTGTAATACATGTTGGGCAATTTATTGGATCAGAAGAGCTATGGCCGTTCCCATCCTGCCCTGAGTGTACTTGCTTCATGATCCTCATCATCATCATATAAGTCAAAAGACATCCACTACTGGACACAGGCCTCCCTCCCCCAAGATGTACTTTCTTATTTTATTACAAGCTTTTATTTAACTTGCAATGTTTGTAACTAAGTTTGTTCAGGTGGAATCTTGCAATTCAATTTTGAATCAGGTATCTTCAACCGAGAGTGTCTGTCATTTTAACTTTCAACAGTTGATATGTCCTAAGTCCTAAGTTCCTAACAGTCCTAACACACGTTTAAAAATTACGCGATTCTTATCTTTGAATAAAATAATGTGCTCTGTTTTCAGCCCATTTACTTAGCTCACAAAGCTATGAACAAACTGAGTCCTGATAAAAAAGCGACATTTGTGCAGAAAGGATTAGCAGTTTGGTTCTCAAAAGTGATACCATGTGCTATGAACAGCTTTCAAACACAGATCATAAGCACATCACCCATGATCCTGACCTTGATAGAACTGTTGGAGATGTTGACTGAACAACTGGCTACTATTGATTACACCACTAACCCTCAATGGCAGATTGTGCTGGAAAATATTTACAGTCCAAATGCGTAAGTATGACTATGTATTCATGTGATTTGTGTAAATCTGGTAATTTGGTTGAAATTATTTGAAAGGAACCAAAGCTTGCAAAAACACTAAAATTGGGACCCTCTTTCTGAGTCTATAAAGTGTACACATATTCATTTATTACAATAGTTCTCTCAAATTAGCTAAAGTTTGTCTCAAAAATAAGATTAATAAGTAATCACCAGTGATCGGTTTTTTGGATTCGACATGGGGTGAACGACCTCAATCATTATGGTAGTATGGATATGCCCCGGGAATCCGGGCTTTATGTTGTTAGAAAAGGCAAAAAAATACAATGTGATTATTTTATTACACTTTAAAACATCTAAGTAGCTGATAGACGAGTACTCATATACTCTCCGTTCTTTTGTCTAAATCGAACAAATGAGCACAAGTGTTTACGCTCATTTGCTGCCTCCAAAGCGGCACATTTTGTACCGTTTGGATAAAAGTTCAGCGAGTAAGTACGCGTGTCTATCAGCTAATATAATATGGTTACTACGGGTTAATTGTTT
Source organism: Epinotia ramella (assembly GCA_947578815.1). Lineage (NCBI taxonomy): Eukaryota > Metazoa > Arthropoda > Insecta > Lepidoptera > Tortricidae > Epinotia > Epinotia ramella. Next base: position 10,087,342 of record OX388209.1, read on the forward strand.
GAATAAATGAATTCGTTATCAACAGAGATCGGTCTAGTACTCCCCGAGAATATTCCAATCATACGCGAATCAAAAGTTCAATTAGAGTAAGCCACAGTTGTCGTAAAAGATAATCTCAGAAACAAGTTGATCAAATGAAAATTGAAAAACGAAATAAATCATAGTGTGCGAACTTAACGTGGATACTTATTTATTGTATCGCCTTTGAGCTATAAGATCTATACTATATTTGCACTTATACGATAACCTGTGACCTAATATTATAGCATAAATTATACAGCTAATACCTATTTATTTATGCAATCCTTAGAAGCAAATAATTAGAACTGAAATCCAAAGAAAATAATGAAATGTCAATATCAAGATTTTGAAGTATTTTTTCCATCATGACAGATATATAAGCTAACACTTTGTGAAGGTTTTAATAATATTTTGCTTAAAATAAAGTGTAGAGATTAGGAAAAGAATAGAAGTTTTTGTCTCAACTGGTTGCCATGTAAGAGTAAAAAATTCCTTAGAGATAATTTGAATTGTTTTATATTTGTACGCTTTGTTCGGTATCGCGGGAAACTGTCGTATCTATATTAACTTTTCTACTTGGCATCCCGCGAGGGAGAATCCAAATAACCGATCACTGGTAATCACTCAAGGCCTCAAATAATTGTTTTATTATATGACTCATTATGAAATTGAAGACTTTTAAGACTCTTAAATTAAATTTTGCAGGTATCCAGCACAGATGAAAAACCTTTTAACGAGTGGCAGTGTTCTGTGGCATAAGATTTGGATCATTTTTATCAAACTCCTCAAAGCTCAAATCACTATGAACAAACCAGGGGTAGGGAGCCCTATCAATTCAATGTTGCCAGTTGTGGAAATGGCATTCAAAATGGATGTTAAAAGCAGATGCAGAGCATTTCAATGCTGGAATGTTTTGATTGACAACTTTTCATCAGAGACCAATGAGATATTTGTGAACAAGAGAATGAAATTGCTTATTATTCCACTCAGATCAAACAATGCTAAAGTTGAAGAAACAGCATTAGCTAAACTGGACACATGGTGGCATCTTATAAAGCAATATGAAACTAGAGTAGATGACAAAATGTTGTACCCATTCTTGCATTTTTGCTTTGGGAGACATGTGCCTGAAAAAACAGCTTTGATACCGGGGACGATTTCACCTGTTGTCAAGAAAAGTTGTGTGGAAGCCTTTGTAGAAATGGTGGGGCATGTGAACTGTGAAGGCTGTGTTTCCAAGCCTAGGTTGAAGAACAAACTGATCAGTACCAAAGTCTTGGTGGACCACTGGAGTGATTGGACACATTCTTTGAAGATGGCAATAAAGGCATCTGCAGAAGACGATGTTGGGATTGGGGAGAAACCAATCACATGCGCTTGGAAGTCTTTTGTGATGACCATTGCTGAAATGCAGGAAAACAATATCAGGAAAGATCTCGTCAATGACCTTTTGACTATTACCAAGCTGCTGGCTCAGGTGAGATGCAGGAATGACGCTTTAATTTTGAATCTGCGAGAACACATTGGTCCAATTTTTTTGGATAAACTCAGTTTCTATTACAAAATCCTTACTTAATAATATTATAAATGCGAAAGTGTGTGTTTGTATGTTTGTCCTTCTTTCACGTCGCAACGGAGCGTCGTATTGATGTGATTTTTTGTATGGAGATAGTTTAGAAGCTGGAGAGTGACATAGGCTACTTTTTCCAGCGGGAAAACATCTAATTTCCACGGGAAAATTCAATATGTTACATTTTCCTATAACCACGCGGGCGAAGCCGCGGGCATCAGCTAGTAAATAGTATTTTTAGTTTATGCCATCCAATAAGGCAATTGAAGTCACACTACAAAATGTTGTGTACTACTGCACACCTAGAAAAATAATACAATACCTACATTGCCATACATTTTGATCTCACTGTTAAGTTTTTTTTTTCATTAGTATTTCAGTTTGAGGAGTAGAATCAATACTTGCATTTAAAGCCTCATAACTATGCATAAATCCACTTGAGTATGGACACTCAACATCAAACACTACTTATGTACTATTACTTCACTTTATTAGGATTTAGGATTCCATAGTCAACAAGGAACTCTTATAGTTTCGCCATGTCCGTCTTTGTCCGTCTTCGGCTTAGCTCAGTGACCCGTAATACTAGAAGGCTGTTATTCGGCATGAGTATATAAATCAAAGACGCTGACAAAATGGTAGAATACATTTTTCAAAAATTTTTTTTTTTAGGGTACCTTCCATGCACGTAAAGGGGATGTATTTTTTTTTCTTGGCCATTCCATAGTGTGGGGTATCGTTGGATAGCTTGTTCAAAAATATAATAGTTCTCAAAAAAACATTTTTCTACTCAGTGGTCCAATATCACCCAGATATTGGGCTTTAATACCCAAATTTTTGTTCGATTCATGTGTCCCCACCCCCTGTGGGCTAAATGGCTGCAGTAGTATAATTAATTTAAAAGGAAAACTATCACGGCTAAGTAGACATTAATAGTTACCGAGTAATAGTCGACCAACTTAAGGGGCTACCCGAGGTTTTCATCGATTTTTGACAAGTTTTGAATCGTATCTACTACTTTTGCACTACAGATAGAATCATAAATCAAAGGGCTATCGGTTCTTCAATCTTTTATCTCCATTTTGACAGACAGGATTTTGAAACAAATTAATACTTAATTTTGTATGATTTTTTTAAACATTGTCTAAAAAAACACTTATTTCGCATCTCTATTGACGTGAAAGATCTAACATATACGAAATCTACAAATTTGGGTTCGTCTATGACGTCTCTAAAAACTGGCAGAGGGTTTTAATTTTAAACCAATTAACACAAAAGTTATGGCCAGAAAACCAGTTTTTTGGCCTAAAATTGTTCAACTTTGATGCCAAATATCTCGAAAACAATGAAGTTTGAAGTAAATATGGGATACTATATTGCTTAAAGCCGTTGTTGTTAATATAATAAGCTACAAAAAACATTAGAAAACTAAGGGATTCAGATCGAAGGTCATTGGCGTATGGGAGCCTCTTAAAACGTACTTGTAAGGCCAACTTTGGTACAAATTTGGCCGACGGAACAGCAATATTTACCGTGCGTGTCGATGTAACAAAGACAGGCAACTACGGAACCCTACACTTTTAAGTGTAGAGTGCCTGTTGTATCTATATGAAAAAGTTAATATGTATGATATAGAAAAGTTTATTGTTTTTTTACAGGAGAGCACAAGCAATAATAAGCTTGCTGACATAGTGAACAATGTCCTTATTTCTTCAATTCTGGGGGACTCCTCATTGAAACCGCTTCTTAAAACCACCGAGTTTCAGAATGGACCAATACAAAGGATTATTTCCATTCTAATTGATCCAATATTTGCTGAGACCTGTGAAAAGTAAGTTACTGTTAAACTGTTGTATTTGGGGAGATTAAACTTTTCTTATTGTTTTTCTGGCAATGTAACCATGAGAAACAGCGCTGCAGTTTTCATATAAAAATAACATAATAATTATAGACTCCTAACATGCTTAAGAAATGACTCTTCATAAAATTGGATCACGATTATCAAAAAAATATAGTTACAGGTAGACCGCTTAACTCAGTCCCCGCCTGCGCCGAGCGCGGGTGCGGGGCTAGGACGATAACGGGACGCGGGCCATGTGCGGGAGGCGGAGCACGGCGCCCGCACGCCGCGCGCGCCCCGTTATCGTCCTTCCCCCTATCGGTCTACCTATAGTGAATTTAACACTCATAGTCGTAAGTCTTAAAGGAATTCTGTGATCTCGGTCTACCCTTATGGGAAACTGTATTTATGTAAAATCATAATTATAAAGAGTCTTTAAGGAGCAACAAAAGAAAGTGGATTGGCCCTAACTAAACAGTGTCTATACTTGAGATTATCTGAGTTGGCCGAATTGCAACAACATAGACCATTCAAAAAGCAACTCTTCCGTCCAAGGTAAAAGATTCCAATTCCATGACAATCTTATAAAGCGTTGTCCAAATTTGTTCTCCAGGCATTCAAATCAGAATCTCATGGTAAATCTGAAGCTGACAACGGAAAATCTTGTAATGGAATCAAAATTAGCGGAGAAGGCGATAAAGTGGCTGATCAAAGATGTTACTCCCAATGACAGTTCACTGCAGCTTTGGACTGCCCTCGCAGAGGCACTGCAAGTGTCACAATCCAGACACGAGTATCTGCAGCAAATGTGTAACATGTTGCTCTGGCCATTACTGAATTTACATAATTTCAATAATGTGAGTATCTACTCGTTACTAACCGACGAAAAGGGGGTGTGATAATTTAATAGTACATTACTACAGAGGCCGGGAAGTAAGGGGTTGCCGGCCGAGTACATATAGACGGCCGAGCGTAGCGAGGTCGGATAGTTATGAGGCTGGCAACCCCTTTTCACGCCGAGGTATGTATAGTGCTTTTCTCAAACATGCAATGAAATAAATAAATAAAACTCCAAGAAATCAAACTTTAATTTTCATGGCTGAACGCCGTGATCCTGTGCCACAAATTGTGGAATGGAAATTAAAAAAGACTAGCTTGCAGGCCTAGGCCTCCAATTTTGTATGAAATGCCATTACGTGTCTCTCGTCTCGCTGCGTCCGAAACGTGACACTTCGAAGCCCATTATGAAGAACACAACGTCAATATTTCATTGCATGTTTGAGAAAACATATGTATCTGTGTGTGTCAGTGGCATTTTAGCTCCCTCAATGGTGAACTGATTTGAGCGGTTTTTGTTAAACGACAGTCTTTTCAATAACGTTTTAAACGAAGAGGCAGCTGCACGGAATAAATAATAGTACTCACGTTCAGAAGGTCCACTATCTAACAATATCGATGTTTGACGAAAAAACTCAAATCATGCCATCCCACTCTACCGCATAGGATGTGCTCTTTTGTCTAGTTAAGGTCGTCACATTTGCGCACCATCATCTTGACACGCGATTGGGTGAATTGGATCAACGGAGGTGGCGAGAGCCTCCTCATCCGAATTTAAAATAAGATTCTGTTAAAAATTTCATTTTTGTTACAAGCTGATATTGCCGACTGTACTTTTCTGTATACCGTCATTAACTGCTCATTGAGACTATTCTAAAGAGCCTCAACTCAACGGGGTTACGTCGGTCTTCATCATCAAAACAGCTCGATGCTACCAAAATATTGAATTGTCATCCAAACTATACTTATACCCAAAATTTCAGCTCAATTGGTCACCGGGAAGTGGGTTAAATTTAACTTGCAAGATTTCATTACAGATACCGGGGCAGGTGAAACTAAACTAGTTTCTGTGAAATAAATCATTTTTGGTACAAGCTTTTATTGCCGACTGTACTTTTCTGTATACCATCATCAACTACTCGTTGAGACGATTCTAACGAGCCCAAACTCGATGGGGTTATGTGGTTTTATTACGGAGTTCCTATGGCCACCTTCCAGCTCCATCATCAGATCAGCTCCACGTCATCATAATATTGCATTGTCACGCGATTTGCATATTCGTGCAAAATTTCAAGTCAATCGGAAACCGGGAAGGGGATCAAATTTAACTTGCAAGATTTGATTACAGACAGACAACGGGACAGGTGAAAGTAAATAAAAGCTTGTAATAAAAACTTGTAAAAATCTTTCACCAGTGTATAGAATTGATCTTTGGCATGGACGTAGGCTATATTTAATACCGCGGCTTCGCCTGGGTACAAATTGCATACATGCTTAATACATTTTCGTTTCCAGATTGATACCGCTGCCCTGACGTGGAACAGCACGTACTGCGTAATGCATTTGACGACTGTGCAAACGGTATGGTTTCACATGGAGATCAACAGAATTCTGCTGGAGAACCAAAATAAAGGTCCCACTGCGACGTTCTTCGTGCTTTGCGTTCTGCTTGCAGTCATAAAGACGAAAATCAATACGAAGACATGTAAGTACGGAAGGAACGCAATGCCTATCTAATATTTTTCTACATTTTCTTTCTACCTAAAAATGACAACTTGTAGTTTCAAAAGCTTGTTTTAAGTAATGAATATAAATACAAATAAAACATCAGTGAACCTAATTATCAAAATAAGATAAAAAAAGAATTACATTTTATACCTGTTATAAAATAGCATCTTAAGATTCTAAGGTACATTCCTACAAAGAGATTGATACAGCCAAAGTTACAAAAATATGTATACACGACTTATTGCCTTAACATTAAGGTCGTGTATACAACTCTTTGTTGTCGACTGTACCTAACCAAGTGCATATTATCAGGTAAGGATTAGTCGACATACTAGTAAAGGAGATGAAACTTATTAGTTGTTCAATGAAACTATTCTTAAAACTATAACTAAGAGCACCATGTAAAAGTGGTACTTTAATATTTTTCGTAAGAGAAACCCGCGAAGTTGGCGCGCTGCTCGTAGCCACTTTCCTCTACAAAGCAGAAAAACCGGGCTACAAGCGTAGTGCTACTAAATATTTGGCGCTGAATGTTAACCGACTCATGGCTAACGGCGACCCAGAGGCGTCATGCGAAATTCTTTATCCAGGCCCACAAACTCGTGGCTGATGGAGTTTAAAATAAAAGATGGCAGTGATTTTATAAAATTAACCTACTAATTAACCACTTCAAATAGGTCACTTAAGTTTCAAAACAGGCAGGTTTAATTTATTCACGTCTATTTCATTTTGCAGTTGATGGTTTAAACAAAGCAGTCAAGCAGTTGCAGGACGTGATGTGTAAATACAATGACTATGATGAAGTCAGCCGAGTATTTCCGATACTAATTGATACAATGGACCTTCTGACAACAGCTGCAGTAAACACCGAGAATGTACATAATATCTTTCTGATTGGGAAAAAAGTTTTAAATATATTAAACAAACATTTGGAACGTGGCGTAAGTATCGAATTATTATACTTAAATTATAACTGAAATATTGGTAACAGGCCCGAATAATCATATATAATATCTGTCTTTTCTAGGAAACAACCGAAGAGGTGATCATAGTGAAAATGATGGATGCTTTTGAAGTTCTGTTTAAAACCGACAGTGGCAAAGAATTCAAAGTGATTGTATTGGATGAGCTACTTCAATGCAGATCTTTTATCACCACAAATCCGGTGCCTTCCAGTTTAGACCGGATGTTAAAATCAGGGATGGCAGATAAGAACATTGATCAATCAATTAGAGAAAAAGTCAAGGCGGCTTTTGGAACGTGTGAAGACCGCCGTAAAAATAATTTGGAATGTCTGAAAAATAATGTGTCCAAAACTAAAGACCAAGATGGAAATGAGTTCACGACACCTGTGGCGAAAAACGTAAAGAAGGGGCCCAAGAAGAAGGAAACCAGCATAGTAAATACAGTTGTAGAAAATGGAGAAGAATTTGCAGTTATCAAGTCAAACTGGAAGTTCAATCCCCGAAAGTTAACGGAAAATCAAAAAGAAAAATTTCAAAGGAAGAGAGAAGATATCCCGGCTCTGTATCAAGACCTATCACAGTCACAGGACGAATTTAAATTGAAATCTTGGAAAACGGACTCACAAGATGCCTCTACGACAAATAGTAGATCAGCTAGTACACCATCTACTGACAATATTTCAACACTTAAAAACATGCCGGGTACTGATATTGTTCCAAAAATTATTGATAATTTCTTCCCTGATACTCCCAAGGACCGTACAGAGAAAAATGAAAAGAAGGAAACAGATAGCCCAAAATCAAAGAATATTGATCAAGCTAAGTCTTCTCCATCTGTTAAGACCCCACGAATGGCTTTAAAAGACAGAGTGTTTCGTAATGTGAGAAATTTGATTGAAAAGTCCACTGTGTCTAAAGAAGGACCACAAAACCACATTTTGAATCAAACAATTACTGCAAACTTGTTTAACATCCCAGATACAAAATGTAAAGAAACCCAGAATGTTGTAAATTCCGCACCGTCAAAGATAAATGCCGATAGGCCTGCCCGTGTTAAGAGAAAACCTAAAAAGTTCGACGATTCCGAACTTTTCTTATTAAAGAAACGACGTTCTTCTCAAAATGGCTCCCAGTCGTTCGACATGGATGCCTCAGCAGAAGTAACAAGTTTACCAGAAAAAGATAATGAAGATGTAAACAAAAATCTTAAAGTTGCAACTGTTTTAGTACAAAGCATTGAAGTTGACACCAGTGAGGCTCGTAATTCAAATACCCCTATTACTGAACATGGATCCGTTAATGACGTTCAAAATACTGATGGCGGCGAAAATAAGACAGTGGTTGCAGAAGTTTCGACGCGATCTGTTGAAAAGACTGTTGATCAAAATACAAAACCTAGTTATAGCCATAAAGAAAATCTTAAAGACACCGACAAGTGTTCTCAAAACGGCACAGCTGTAGACAAGTCTCTAGAAAAAATACAGCAAACAGAACAAAGAAAAGAGGCTTCAGGTGGCAATACATCGACACCGACTCAGATCACTAAGAGAAACGATTCTGATGAAATAAAGTCTACAACAAAAAAGAATTCCAGAATCGAAAAAGAGCTGGCAATAGATATGGTTGAAGGTCATCCATTAAACGGCACATCTGTAGACAAGTCTGAAGAATTACAGCTATCAGAACAAAGAAAAGCGGCTTCAGGTGGTAATACATCGATACTGAATCAGATCACTAAGAGAAAAGATTCTGATGAAATAAAGTCTAGTACAAAAAAGAAATCAAGAATCGAAAAAGAGCTGGCAATCGATATGGTCGAAGGTCATCCATTAAACGGCACATCTGTAGACAAGTACCTAGAAGAAATACAGCAATCAGAACAGAAAAAGGAGACTTCAGGTGGTAATACATCGACACCGAAACAGATCACTAAGAGAAAAGATTCTGATGAAATAAAGTCTACTACAAAAAAGAAATCAAGAGTCGAAAAAGAGTTGGCAATAGATATGGTTGAAGGTCATTCATTAAACGGCACATCAGTAGACAATTCTTTAGAAGAAATACAGCAATCAGAACAAAGAAAAGCGGCTTCAGGGGGTAATACATCGATACCGAATCAGATCAATAAGAGAAAAGATTCTGATGAAATAAAGTCTAGTATAAAAAAGAAATCAAGAATTGAAAAAGAGTTGGCAATAGATATGGTTGAAGGTCATCCATTAAACGGCACATCAGTAGACAAGTCTTTAGAAGAAATACAGCAATCAGAACAAAGAAAAGATATTCCAGGTGGTAATACATCGACACCGAATCAGATCACTAGGAAAAAAGATTCTGATGAAATAAAGACTACTACAAAAAAGAAATCAAGAATCGAAAAAGAGTTGGCAATAGATATGGTCGAAGGGCATCCATTTTTAAAATTACAGTCTGATAAGCGTATGACCAGAAAATGCTTATCAAACACCCCGAATAGCACTCGCAAAAACAAATTAAATAAATCTAAAACTGAACCAAAGAGTGCATCAAAACCTAAAAAAGTAACAAGCGATTCAGATCTCCCAAAAGCAAAAACGAGAAAAAATTCCAAGGACATGGAGAAATCGTCCATTACAGAAAGCGAAATACAAGATATTAGTCCTGATGCTACACAAGACCTTTCAGAAGATGTGATCGAAAGTTCTCAAGATACTACGACTACGATATCTGTTAAATCATTCAGAAGTTGTGTAAACAAACCACCTGGAAGTGCAGAAAGCATAGACAAGAATACTCTAGAAACACAAGATTTAGTTGATAAATCTACCGAAGAAATAAACACAACTGCTGATGTGGTAATATCCGAGGAAAATAAGGATGATTCAGAATTGCCTGCCAATAAGACAGAAGTTAAAGAAAATGTTGTAATGGATTTGACAGAGGAAATGGATACAGAACCTACTAGCTCTGGAGATGTAATAATCATCAATGACGATGAGCCAATAATTGATTTAAATACAAATTCTGAGCCATGCCCGGGACCTGACACACTTGAATTGGCAAATGCTGATACTCAACCTACAGATCCTTCACAATTTGTAAATAATACAAAAGAATTGATTGAAACTGGGCACAATGATATTCCAGACAAAACGAATGAACAAATTGAATCAAAGATTGAAGAGAGTCAGCTGACTTCTAATGCCGATGATAGAACAATAACTCTTGTTGACCTAAGCCAAGATGAAGAGACTGGAGCTTCATCTCCTACAAAAGATGATGATCAAAGAAAAAAAGATTTCTTAAACAATACCTCTGAGATTTCTCCTATAAAATCCTTAAGCCCAATTGTACCAAATTCGCCACCATCTGAAACTAGTAGTGACTTTTTGGTAATTAAGCTATCGGGCCCCATACAGATCAATGGTGAGCCTCTGGAAGTGAGTAACTCGCCTGAAATATTTACGGAAGAAAACTTATCACCAGACAAAAGGGATCAATCTCCTCCTCGGCCAGAAGTTACTGTTACTAGCAATAGTCCGAGTACATCCCTGTCTCTTAAAAAAAATCGGCCGCAGGTGCGTAGTGGCGGCCGAGCTGCGCAAATGTTAGGGCTTTGCGTACCTGACAGGTTACAGACAATTAAGCATGTTGATAGACCTGACACTGAAGAACCCAAGAAAAGTAGTCCAGTGAATACTCCGGTTCGTCGAAATTTGCGAATGTTGTACCAAACAGCAGTCGATAGTGATAACTCAGATGAAAAAGAAGAAAGTGCAAATTTTCTGCTTTTTAAGAAAACTTTGCCTACTCCTGACTGTAGTCCTGCTGGTCCAATTCTAAAGAGAAAGCTTGCTGATATAGCTGACGAAGCCACAGTGTCACCAGCCAATAAGGTTCATATATATATATATTTTTTTTATATTGACGGAAATTAATTATCAGTACACTAACTTTGTTACAAAGCTAAATAAAAAAAACATCCTATTATTAATTTATTGGTAATACAGTTAATATGCATAATACGTACTTTTAATTTACAGAGAAAACGAGTTAGTTTCCATGATCCAGTCTCCACTTCTGTGTCTGTTCAAAAGTATATAGAAACATGTGGAGTACGGTCACCGCAAAATTCAGCACTTAAACGCTTGGAACGTCAGTTACGCCATCAGTCTCCAATGAGATCTCCAAAGAGACTTGAAAGTTTATTCAAACTTGATTCTGTGCTCACAAAAGCTATTGAAAGCTTCAACGAAAATGATGTTACTTCGAGTAATGACACAGAACTGAGCTCTCTAGATCAGACACCTGCAGTAGAAGTAGTAAAGACTAGTGAATTAAATGATACAGATCCCATATTCCCAGATCTCATAGATTGTAAGGATTCTATTGATAACATTGCTTCAGAACTATCATCACCAGCAATGAGCCTATTACTAGTTAAAGAACTCGAAGGGAAAATTGAAACTGTTGGTGATTTAGCAAAATTAACTGAACTTGAAGTGAATAGAATCTGTATCAAAGCTCCTAAAGTTCAAGTGGCTAAAAAAGTATTAGCTAGTTATGCAGCGAGAAAAGATAAAGCAATGGAGGTAGATAAAGTAGTAGAACCTCCTATAACAAAAGTACATCTTGTAACAGCAGTATCTCCTGTAACAGTAGTACCTCCTGTAACAGAGGTACCTCCAGTGGTAACGAATAGTGTGTCGATACAAACTAATATTTTAATGAGCGAAACTGAAACGCAAACCTCCGTGATATTACAAAGACTCACGTCGACCCAGACTGATGAGTTAATGACTCTGCAAAGTAGTACACAGACTGACGAGTCTGGCAGTAAATCTACTGAAGACATTATAAACTCGTGTTTAAAAGATGTAAGTAGTATCTTAATACAAAAATAAAGTATGTAATAGTACATTGTTTAACGAGGGGCGTAAGTGGAATATTGCGAACAAGAGTCTATCAGAAGCCCGACGCCGAAGGTTTGATGGATTTGATGGAATGGAGGACTCGTTTGATGACTCGAGTTTGCAATATTCTTACGCCCGTGTTATACACAATGTTTTTCATCACATTTGCGAGGAAACAAATACATTTTAGATGAAATGAATACAAATCGTAATAAAAACAGCAACATGTCAGTCGTCCATTTTGTTGAATTTAACGTGAGGCGCGTATGGCAAAGACCCTTCGGTATACAGCCACGATTTGAAAACACTTAAAAACATTTTACATAGACACTAAATCACTACAGTACAGTAGTTTTCAGACATCGTATTTGATATAAAACCTCTTTGCTTTGTAACTGCCGCCTGAGTGACAGATACAATTTAAGAAAAAAACCATTACGCCCGTGGGCGTAACACAGGCCATTATAGCTACAGAGCTGTAATGGCCTGTGTTACGCCCAGGGGCGTAATGGTTTTTTTCAGCACATACAGATGTCTGCGCATTATGAAGCCCTTTTCGAGCAAGTGTGATGAAAATGTTATTTATTGTACTAATTATCACACGTTTTAAACTCACGTACGATTATAATCACGTATTAATTGTCACTGCGGGAGACATGTTTCGATTCCTTCAAACTGAGTGTTCTCGCGGCTGCGTCCAGAAAGGATCGAAACATGTCTCCCGCAGTGACAATTAATACGTGATTATAATCGTGTATTCGTGTGGTAATTAGTATAATTCTAAACATGACTCACGATAGTTTCAGTTTAATATTATTTATTGTATGTTTTTCTTATTTCAGAGAAAAGATTTTGTCCAAAAGCTAGGAGAACGATTGGAGGACGTGTCAAAACTGAAACTGGCGGAAGCCCTACCTGTAAAAGACTGCACGGACTTGCTTCTGAAGAAAATGACAAGTTCTGATGCCAAGAATGTCTTCAATAGTGTTATTCAGCGGGAATGTGAACTGCATTCAAATGGACTAAACGGTAACAAAGAATTATCGTTTTTGCAAAATTACCTGTGTGATAAATTTGAGGTTAAGGATTTGGTTTTGTTTTGTAGCCAGTTGATGAAAAAAATGTATAACAAGGCATCGTAGATGAAAACGTGTGATTTTAAATCAGTTTCGGCAGCAGCTGGCCGTGTCGTGTACTATTACTTTGTTGCCGAAATTTTCAAATTCGGAATGGTGTCAGCATTCCGAATTTAACATTCGATTTAAAAAATACGCAACGTTTTTAATGTGGAGTGGACTGCGTGATTTGAAAATTAGTGATCATCTGTTATTCGATTTGTTTAATTGGGTTTACAATAATATACAATGATTTACTGGGAGTACCCGCGTAATATAGATCACTTAATGGCGATATCGAATTAGTTAAGTTAGTACATTTTAGAATTGGACTGACTTAGAAAAAATAGTTTTGGTTTAAGTAACAGTTTATTGTAGGAAGCGTTAGACGTGATATTTATTCTGCTATATTATAGTTTTGTAGTTACTCCACTGATACTGGTTAATACTACATATGACATTAAACATGTACAACTACATTGAATTGTGAGACTGTCTAACGCGATAACTTGAGTTACGTAGAAACATCAGTTTTGGTTTAAGTAAAAGTGCCTTTTTGCGCTTTATTATTGTAGGTAGCGTCAGACGTGATTTTTATGCTGTTATATTATAATATTGTGGTTACTACACTGATACTGGTTAATACTAGATATTACATTAAACATGTATAACTTTTTGTCAAACGAACATTTAATAATAAACTACATTGAACTATGAAACTATGTAACGCGATGACTTGAGTTACTTAGAAAGATCAGATTTGGTTGAAGTAACAGTGCCTTTTTGCGCTTTATTATTGTAGGAAGCGTTAGACGTGATTTTTGTTCTGCTATATTATAGTATTGTAGTTACTCCACTGATACTTGTTTATACTAGATATGGCATTAAAAATATACAACTACATTGAATCGTAAGACTGTCTAACGCGATAACGTAAGTTATTTAGCAACACTAAACTACCTAGTAATTATTTTTATAATAAAAAGGTAATAAAAGATCACAGAATTATCAAAACTAGTTTTATTCATTATAAAACATGTCAATAATATTTACAATATTCAGTCATGGTGACCGGACGCGATCACAATAGGTTTACGTCAAAACTACAAGTAGGGGCCGGCGAGGTGTGTAACACTTTATCCTATGTAATAAATTATCGTAATCGTATTGATGTTGGAAATATGCGATATTCGACAGATTTTCAACAAAAATGTCACAAATTCATCATCAGTATCATGGCATAACGACCTAGCGTAATTGTGGTATTACAATAACGTCAATAACGGTGATGTTTGGACCAGGCGCTGAGACCGATTCATAAAAATGTTGCAGAATTCGCGATACTTTTTCGTACATATACACCACACGATTTGAATTGTGTGTCACAATCAGATAAAGCATGTTCACACACATTTATAATATGAGAAGAACACGAATGAGTTAAATAAAACCTGAAATCACACAGGTTACTTTCACTTATTGAATAAAAATACATAAATCGTACATTACGATAAAGTATTAGTTGTATTTGAAACTTTTCACGACGGAAGAAGTTACTAAGGAACCGGACATGGCCTCAAGATACATAGCACAACTAATATTTACAATAATCTGTCAAGAGTCACGTTAAAGCTTTCACAAATCAAGTGGACTTACACTAGTTTTAAATACACATATATGTACACAGTTTATTTTTATTTCAACTAACATTATAATATAACACTTCCTAATAATTACATCTTTACTAGTTTTACTACGACTACCTAATTAATATTACTGACATATTGGAATTTTTCTTCTTAACTGGGTATAGGATTAAAGATTTATCCAGAAGCCAAATATATATAACACTGGATCACTATGCCCTAGTCGGTATGATTATTAATCTCTTATGCAACATAGGTATTCATTTGACTCTATGTCGTCAAGAATAATATTATAAGTATGATTATGAAAGTGTACGAAGGTTAATGAATGATTTATGATATGAACAATATTTTAAATCGAATTTAACTTCTAGAACGCACACACATTTTTTGGCCTTATTTTTTTCTATAATTAACTAATAGATTCAAACGATCCAGTTGTTATTGTACTATCGCAATCTACAAAAGCTTTATTCTATTTAGACTTATAAAATAAAGTTTTATGTTGAATCATGGTTCAAAATCTCTACGGAACGAAACGCGTTAGTTGGAATTCACAAAGGTTTGATCCGTTTTCGACCAACAACTTAACCGTGGAACTTTGGTCCAAAAATTGAGCACTCGATTTATGTTATCTAAATTGTAGGCAGAAGTTAAGCGTTCCGTCAAGGAAAACGCATTTCCGCTACATAGTCTAAATGCTCTAGGTTGTGATGGGAGTTGGACCGCCGGGGAGCGCGCGGCCGATGCAGGTTGTGGTGGGAGTGAGCGCGCATCACGCGGTACGTGCCCTCGCGCCGGGGCCCCGCGTCGCTCGTCTTGCGTGTCGCTGTCGGCCTCACCCAGTCCTCGTCCCTGGTCGCGGGACGGCTTCTTCTGTAGTTGTCTGCCCCACGCCGGCTATCATCGTAGGGCTGTCTTTGCCAAGCCCGTTCAGCCTCGAGTCCATACGGGTCCAACTCCCCTGATGGTTGAAATTGGCTAGTATTCTGAGCGTAACTAGATCTTTTCCATCCGATATCATATTTCCTGTCGTTTTCCCCTATTTGACGACACTGTGATTGATTCGAACTGCTCTCGCTGGTGTCCTCGCCGGACGTACCGATCCCTAAATCTTTGTCATCGCCGTAAATTTTGTAAACTCCGTTTGGGCCTACAATCTTTCCGTTGAATATTTGGTCGTTCAAAACGAGCTGCGGATGGGGTATGCAGTAAGGATGCAGGAAACTCTTATCTACTTTTGACATTTTAATATCTTCGTGCTTCTTGGAACAGGAACCGGGGCCAAATAGCGATAGGAGTACAGGCAACAAGAAAAGCCCGTGCATTGCGCCGAAGAAGATAACCATGAATACCATTTTGAAGAACACAGAGAATATGTAACTGTCCGCCAGAAGGAGCGCGACCACTCCTAGAATGGTACTGAAGGATCCTTGGACTATAGGCAAGCCAAGAGAGTAAAGGCATTCGCTAACTCTTTCATTCGGAGTTTTTGCCTTAGATGCCATGTATGCGTAGCAGATGTGGGCTGTGAAGTCAACCGAGAAACCGATGCACATGATCAGATTTATCATGGAAATTGAATCAAGGTTGATATCCCACAGGGCCATGTATCCCACGACTCCGATTTCAATCGATATGATACTGAAGGCGACCCAGAGTGAGCACAGAATGTTCGGTATGAATATGAAAGAGGTGATCATCATCATCAGGGCTCCGTAACACAAGTTTTGAATAGATGTCGGCTTCACTAGCTCGAACTGTAAAAGAAAACATGTTATTGTAACCATCGACCTTAAATATTAATTTACTCCATCAAGATTATATTTTTTAGGATAAATAACTAAAGAAAAAGAATACCTGATCGAAGAAGACGAAGTACGGATGAAAAACAGACGCATTGAGTCGAGATTGCGCTACAACGTCACGTAGTACTTTCACCATTTCCTTTTCATGGTTGGTGCCACTGATATTGATAGCTTGGATTAGAAATCTCGATGCCACTATTCGGTCTCCGGCATCATTGAAATTCACATCCAGTGAAAACGGATTAGCAGGGAACAGCCATAACTAAAAAATAAAACTTACTTTTAGTCTGACGTTCTAACGTACGGTTAATCAAACATTTTACATGGAAAACGCTCACCTCTCGTAAATTTTGGATGAAATCAACTTCATTGTCGATCGTAACATTTAAGTAATCATTATTTCTCGATACGTAATTGACGAATGTTCGCAGCCATGACTCGGTGTACAGAGAGTTCGATATATATGAAGTGTTCTCTAAACTTTGCGTTAATTGTTCTACTTCGTCCTGTATTATCGGATCTGAATAATTGTATTCGCCACTGATTACTACCTGAAACAAAAAAAGCATTGTGAAACTCCATGCTTTGGGATTCAGATTTAGCCCTCGTTTTCACTTCAATTATTGCCAATATCGCCTACCTGAATTCTATAAGGAAATTCTCTGTAGTATAAATCTTCACGGTCAAAGAATACAACAGAGTACGAGTCTATTTTGGACAATTTCCTTCTTTCGAGGCCCTCTTTTAGGTTAGTGACTCCGTATCCAGCGCCGGCAAGGTACGCCAGGAACACAACAATGACTAGGGCTTTCACAGCGTTGTTGTTGAGGATGTTGGCCATGGTGTCACGGAAGAATGCCATGATGCAGTGCTCTCTATTGTCGATAGGGTTGTCAGGATCGGCCTCGTCAATACCACCGCTGCAAAACGCTCTGTACAGCCAGGACTTCTCTTCTGTAATAAAATCAATAATTTAAGTACCCAGTGCTTCGATCTCAAGGTACAATCGATCGTTATTGAGTAATAAAGAAATTCGCACCTTTCCTCGCTCTAGATTCCGGTAGGACTTTGAGCATAGTTATTGTATGTCTATTCTGTTTTTCACGGTATCCTGATACCGCCACACATCCAGAGAAGAAAGTAATATGCCATACAAAAGTAAAACAGACTGCGAGTCCTGAAAATAAACAAAATAGATGGTGAGAATAACCGAAATCAATATTGAGATTCTATCAGTGAAAAAACATCGGTTGACTATTGACACTTACCTGAATACATGCAGAAAATTTGGACAGAAGGGAATGGAGAAAATATGCCGATGAAGAAAGATAACATATCCGTGATAGATGTTATTGTGATGGAGACCGCTGCTTCAGACAACATAATAGCCATACGTTCAGGCACTGTAAGCTTCGGGGAGGTTCTACGCCAGGCCGCTAACATAACGAACGTATCGTCTATGCCGATACCTGTAAGAAAAAGAAGAATTAAATAATAATAATTACCGTATGTACCAGTGAAGGTTCTAGCAGGTGTATTACATAACATTAAACTTCGTCTCCAAAGGGCCTCTCCGTGTTGGATCTATATCCCCACGCACGCCTTCCAAATGACCGGGTTTCGCCCCGTGAATTTCAATCGGAGATACGAGTACATAATAATAATAAAAATATTTATTCATCCACAATTATTACACATTTCAAAATAACAGTTGATGCCTCTTTTTAAGTAAATTTTAAGTTTTACTATAATGAGAGGTGACACATTAGCACTTAATTAACTCTTTTGGGAAACAAGTGACACTTACCAATCATCAAAAAGGGCGCAGCCAAATTTATACCAATGAAGGAAATGCCTAGGTAAATAGCACAACCAAATGCTGCAGCCGTGGCCATCACAGCGGAGATATTTCCGAGCAAACCCAGCCAGGGTTTGGAACGGACCCAATCGGCCATCATGCAGGTCACTATCGAAAATATTCCCATGAGTATGAATGTGGAGCTGAAGAATGGAACGACTGTTCTGGTGTTTTTCTCGAGCTCGTGATCTAAGGTTCTCGAAGCGAATCGCGCGATGGAGATGTGTTTGAAGCGTCCTGTGTCTTCAGCCACGCCTACGGCATCCAAAAATGCGTCCTCCCATGCTGCTCCTCTGAAATTGTTAAAACGTTACATAAGCATCTCTAGCTTACATTTTATCTGTCTTATTTTAACTAATCCTCCGTTGAACGAGTTGAGTCAGTGCAAGTTACTTACAAGGAAACATACCCAACTGTCCGGCGCCGATTAATATGATTTTTATATATGTTATAGAGTAGCCTAAAATAACCGACACGTAATTTTTTTTAGCTGCCCAAACTCAACCTGTCGGTAGATATTGTCCTCCAAAGTACTGAAAAATGGCGGAACCCTCTAACTTTAGAAGAGAGTTTTGTTAAAGCAAACTGCTTGTTAAATGTTGGAGAACATGAAAAAATAATGGACACATGTTTTGCTATTTCGGCTCAAAACTAATATTTTACAAAAAAAACACACTTAAATGTTTCATACTTTTCACCGTTTCGCTCACTCACTTTGGTTGTTTTGCTAGTTTTTTTTATCATAAAACTGTACACTAACTACACAAGGACCGTTTTTTTTCTCCTATTAGGTTCGAAAGTGCTCTCGATTCTGAGTAGAAAAAACCCGATTACATTAAAAATAAGCCAAGTGTACAACTTTCCGTAAAATGGCCCAGCTGGTTGTTGATTTCCATTCACGCGTGTATCCAAGTGCATTTCGATAGTATGAAACTTGTAAGTGTGTTTTTTTTGTAAAATATTAGTTTTGAGGCGAAATAGCAAAACAAGTTTTGATTATTTTTTCATGTTCTCCAACATATATTAAAACTAGTAATTAACAAGCAGTTTGCTTGAACAAAACTCTCTTCCGAAGTTAGAGGGTTTCGCCATTTTTCAGTACTTTGGAGGACAATATCTCCCGATAGGTTGAGTATGGGCAGCTAAAAAAAATTAAGTGTCGGTTATTTTAGACTACTCTATAACATATATAAAAATCATTGAAATCGGCGCCAGACAGTTGGGTATGTTTCCTTGTTAGTAAAGTAGGTATAAACATTTTCTTGCCCAATTTGTGACCGGTCGTCGGACTTAACCTTTTAACGTGGCTGTGACATCGATTGGTTAATGTGTCCAATGTATATGGCACGGTTTTATCACTGTTCAATCTCACAAAGTATCCCTGATTCAATCATAAATACAAATTGTGCAAGGTATAAACTCCTACTAATATTATAAATGCGAAAGTTTGGATGTTTGTTACTCAATCACGCTTAAACGGTTTAACCGATTAGGATGAAATTTTGCACGAAGATAGTTTATAGCCTGGATTAAAATATAGGATAGTTTTTATCCCGGGTCCACGCGGACGAAGTCGCGGGCGGAAGCTAGTGTTAAAACAGTATAATTAACCGTGAAGATTAATGCTTTGGATAGATCTGTGGCACGGCATACTTAATTGTCAAATTCCCATTCTTATTTTTAAATTACCGGACATCTAGTTCTCAAAAATGCGGCAACTATACTTAAGTTCTAAGGCTAAATAATGTTGTCATGTTGTCAACATCACGCTGACCCACAATTAGTTTTACCAACAAGTGAAACCTTTCTATTCGTATTCTGGACTGTCATTCTCATTACGCAGCGCTTAGTATTCGAAACGATTTCCCAAACCGTGTCAAGATCGGTACCCATTATCTAAGAAACATTCAACTCTAATGTTAAACCATTTGAATAAGACAAAAACCCTGTAAACACCATTTAGAGTAATTAACAAAACTAAATGAACCTTCGTTGTGTGCATGTTCCCTTTCTAGAGACGATTATGCCTACAATCATTGTTTCCGTATATTGCGTGTGATACCTACTCGTAGATGTGTGGTCATTACGTTATGGTTCTGCGTATTCTTATTTGTTTTGGAAGGATATCCTTCATTAGCTCATGTGAGATAAGTGCACGAAGTAACTACTTTTGTCATGGGTAATTACGGTCGAATGAAGTTTCGGACAACGATTAAGTACGTTACGACATCTTACTGTCCTTGGTTAACTAGATCGACTAAATACAATATCTTTTAAATCTGGATCAATCAACGCAAGTTCATGGCTAACAAAAGTACCCTAGAAAAGTCAGCGGGCCGAATTTAACGCCTTCCCTTACGTGTGTCCAGCACGAGCACAGGTATGATGTAAGTAGGTATGCCATTATGCTGCACATTAAGAAAATTATGCTCGTGCTAGAGTGACATACGTCTTATCCAGAGCGACAAGTGATAAAAAGTGGTGAACATATGATCCCAGTAGTGGGTAACTATAATAATCCTGTCCTTCAGGATTCAATCCATTATTAATCTCCTACAGGATTTTTCTTTTTCCTGACACATACTTAGATTAGTATGAACTTGTTACTGATAAATACCTCTGCATCTGCATCTGGTTGTCGGTCCTCACGAACCAGACTAGCTGCACAGCTGGCACGGAGACTATCGTGTCGTCGATTACGGTGGAACCGCCGAAGTACACCGGGAACGCGTGCGCCTCCCACGTCACTGGGTTGAACATAATGGGGAAGGTGAGGTTCAGATCGCCGCGTTCCACCTGGAATCAATGAAGGAGTAGTTAAGTAATATGCCGTAATGTACAGTAGTGGTGGTTGTAGGTCCTTTGGAAAACTGACAGTGATGGGTATTTGCTCTCGTTATCATCAGTTTGAACATATACTACATTTTACCTACTATAATATAACATTCGTCGCTTGACTATTCGGTGTAGTTCGGTTTGGACAGTTACCGTTCTCTAACTGTAACACTTTAGGTAGCCCCAACACCACAAAGCATCAAAGTTAATTTGCGGCCCATACATTTGGGAGTTTTCTTTAGTTTGACCTTACTGCTCGAATGCAGCCACTAGTTAAATTAAAGGCCGGTATTTGATTTACAAAGTGCGAGGTGTCCACGGTATGTAATAGGGATATCCCCGCACTCATCGTCTCTATCATTCTCGACAGAGATGTAAGCCAAAAACAATGTCCTAGGGATGTCCGTTCAGCATTTTCATAGCCTTCCCCCGTATCTTAAGAGCAATGCCTAGCTGAGCAACTTTTCAAATCTCGAATTTTTGACGCAATGTTTCTGTCGCGCTGCTGTGGATTCCGCCTCCAATTCGTGCGATAAGGACAACTGCAGCTCGGACTAAAAATCCCACGCAAAACACTCAAAAATCGAGGTTTCGCTCTCGACTGTTTCCTCCACCAAAACGCAACCAATCATTATAAAATTTTGGAAACTGCAAGAAGAAGAAATAATCTACGCCGCTATGTTTTGATTTTTTTGATATTTGTTGTCATATTTATAAACTGCGCCTTTTTTGGCAGCCAATTCAATTAAGTCGTTTTTGCGATTTTCAAGGCGCTGTAAGTTTCATTAAGATAAAAATATCCAAAAAAGCAAAACATAGCGGCATAGATATTGATGATATTGATCTTATTTGATCCAGAGAGGAAACAGTCGAGAGCGTTTGTATGGGAAAATCGCAGGTAGGCATTCCTCTTAAGATCGTGGTTCTACCTAGTCCCAAGTTATTAACGGAGGTACTTTTATTAGTCAGGTTAATACATTTCAAAAAGCTTGAGGCTATGACACGCTGACAGACCTATTGAGATGTCTTTAGATAATATCTACATATGGTGGTCTGAAGATATTATCTACCTCCTTGAAACCACAATGACAAATGACCGATGCAGCTCATTACGATAAATGGCCGTTCGGAATATAAATCAACTGTGACACATGGTTCACCAGCGTGATGGACAAAGTGGGTATAGGTACCTACATTGTTTTGTTTGTGACCACAACAAGCTTGGCAATCATTGCAACACGTGAATAGTACCTATATTGAACGTTAGTTTTACAAGGTTTTATTTAAGTTGCACTCTTAGTAGGTAATTTGTCCTTCAAAATTTGCAAACCATTTATCAGCCACGTACCTACCGTTATCCGATTGAGTATGCAATAATAATAACATTAATAACCCATGGCTACACAGATGATCTGATAATGGAGACCGATGGTAGTCATAGCAACTCCTAAACTACACAAGATAAACTCGTAGTGGTCAGCAATAAAAGCTTAAGGCGCCGTAGGTTCATGGTCTTCTCTCCCTTTCACTGGGCATAAGCGTGAGCGAGATGGAAGTGCTTGCTCGGAAGCGCGGATATCATGTTTTTTAATTTTAATTTTTTGGCCGTTTAAATAAATAAAAATGTAAACACTGATTTCTCTCAAACATGATATTGCCGATTTTAGAAGCAATTTTAATATTTATAGCTTTTGTGCATAATTTGTTACGAATATTTTAAGTGTAATTTTGTGTGTTTTAGACCCATGTTCGTGATTTTTTTCTATCGAGCGAAATTTGCTTAATCATGTTTTGAAGCACTGATTTCCCTGCAGAAAAGCCTCAAGATTACTATTCGTATTTTTTTGAAACCATATTATTTTATAAACAGACGCATTATATTGTTTCAAAAACTCTGTTCGCTTAACTTCGCTGAACCTACGGCGCCTTAAGTACTTTTTTGACAAACACTTATTGTGTAGCGGAAAGGAAGTTAGGTATATCGACATGATAACTGAAGAGTGTTTAAACCCGCATTCTCTTAGTAGGGTCATTTCGCTGGTTACGCGACCACCTTCGGTTAGCGACCACCTGAAGGAGAAGGTTTTTTCTATTGA
Source organism: Epinotia ramella (assembly GCA_947578815.1). NCBI lineage: Eukaryota > Metazoa > Arthropoda > Insecta > Lepidoptera > Tortricidae > Epinotia > Epinotia ramella. The sequence goes on from OX388209.1 coordinate 10,110,553, forward strand.
AGATAACATCAATTCTACACACCCTATTGAGACAATTACTTGTAGATGCATTTTTTTGTTGTTTTAGAATAGAAATCTACTAAAAAACCGAGAAAATATCCTTTCAGTTCACCAACTCAGCTTAAGTGGTCGCCCACCGGCACATGAAATTAGGTGGTCGCTAACCGGCGAAATGACCTTAGATAACAAATAAACGGATAAATATGCGTATTCGTTTATGCGATCCCGTTAGGTTTAAAACGTTCACAACTTTACGAATGATTCGCGTGTGCTTAGCCATGATATCCGTCTCTCTCTTTGGTCAAATGTCGATAAATATCAAAATTTGTGAAGTTTAATTAATTGTGGCTTCTATGCTGAGAAAGTGTACCTTTACCTACCTTAATATAAACTAAATTATGTCGTTTCATATTGTTTGAGTTGACAGAGGTAAAAAGGAAAATTACACATCCTTTTCGTTTTCAGCAATCAAAAAAATATCAAATATACGGCAGTGCCTCTGAAAAAAACGTAATTTTCCGGTGCATTCGTCACATTCCTCGACTCGAAAACCGAATACAAATCCACATGCTTCACGTAAAATTTATGGTGCTTATAGTGCTGCGTTATAGTCATCATCAACAAATAAAAACTACAACATAATCAGCAGATGAAAATAAAATACTTATAATAAGTAAGTACCTAATCCTAACTCAAAGAATCTTGGCATACCTACATACCTAGCTATAATAGAAGGCACAAGTTTTGTTGACAGTTAAAACGATTAAGTTTTGCTTTGTGAGAGATGGTCTTAAAAACTATCTATTGTTCTAACAAGGCTCATCAACTTTATAGCCCTGACTCATTCAGCTACTGAACCCACGAACAATATCACAGGAAACCAATCGATGCTTTAATCGACCGCCAAATTGTAGATTGTTATGCCGGGCAATTTATTTGCATCAATGACGAGCCTTATTGGCCAGTGTTGCCGATTCAGACTACAATTTTTGAAGTGAAAACTTCTTTTCAAACCACATGCTCGACAATGCCGAATTATAGGTCATGTAAACCCTACCGAAAGCAAGACATTAAATCCCTTGGTATTAGCCGGGTTATAATGTTGTACTGAATTTCATTATAACCCGCTGGTTAATAATATGATTTCACTTTTCATAATTCTTATTACTATATGCATAAAGTTTAATTTTGCTAAACACAATTTGTCCTAGGCCATGGCCTACTTGATTTGACAAAATAAATGAAGTTTGCCTCCGTGTGAACCCCGGTCCGGAGGAGCGCGGTGTTCGAAATTCGAATTTCGAATCTAGGACCACGGCTTGTGCTTTCGAATTTGGAACGTCGCGCGCCTTCATTTGTTCACGCGTGACGAACAAATCGAGTTCTTGTAGGTGCCTATAGAAGATTTAATTTCAAAAATAATATTGAAAATGTCGAGTGATGAAAGTGTTTTGACTCCTGAGTTTATCAAATTAGATGCCATAGGCATTGTCAACAATCTGCTGCCAGAGAAGTCAAAGGAAAAATACCTAAAAGCCTACAACGATTTTGACAAATGGAAAGCTGTAAAAGGCGTAAAGTCTGTGTCTGAATCAGTGCTTCTGGTCTATTTTGAATATTTATCTACTGAGCCTGTTTTTTTGTCTCGCATAAGGTGTGAAAAGTAGAGTATACACCTCGGGGATAAGACTGTTTTAGTCTTGGGCGTTTGAACCCCTCACTGCACTCAGGACTCAGTCTTAATTCCCTCGCTTCGCTCAGGAATTAACTTATAACTCCCTCGCTACGCTCAGGAGTTAAATTATGAGTCCTTCGTTACGTTCGGGATTCAATTCGCTCCCGTGACATAAAACAGTGCTTTATCCCCTTAGTGTATAATCTACTATTAGCGGCGCTGAGCACTTTTTGGGATGGGGAAAAATTGTTAAATACGCGACAGAGTTTTGTGAAGTCAGATGTGAAGGAGGTCACTTTTTGCTGCTAGCCGATTCGACTTCATTCAAAACTGAACGCTATTCGTAAGAGTATAAAGCCGTTAAACACTTTTTGCAATAGCATATTCTGCAAATAAATTTGTAATAATACCAACGCATCCTTCACCGTTTTGCTATTGAAAAAATTAGAATAGTTCGAATTTGGGCGTTATTCCTAAAGAGATAAAGCTTAGAAAAATATTTACCAACGGCAAAAACAAATTGATATCTTGGTCGCCACCGCCGTCTGCTGTTGTGCTGTTCTTGCAAATTCGAATAGTTCGAATTTGGACGTTATTCCTAAAGAGATAAAGCTTTGAAAAATATTTGGCAATGGCAAAAACAAATTGGTATTGTGTTTGCCGCCGCCCGTCGGCGCGCCGACGGGCCCGTCTGCCTAAGTAATTGATAATTCTTTATAAATTTGCGTCAAATTCATTTTTAGGGTGACACCGTAAGATGTCACGTGACCTGATCGAAAAACTGTTACAATGTTATTGAGTTTTCACTTCTGCCGGCACTCCCAGAGTGCAACCCGGTCTTTTTTTGTACTTGTAAGTTACAAATAGTTAAAAATAGTTAGAGGTTAAGAGTTTGAAACTTAGGTAACTATTATGCGTACGTCTAAAATTAAAAGGACACGATTTAAGTTTTAAAAATATACATCTGCACCCTAAGGGCTACAAGCTGCAAGCAATGATTTCCTTACTTTCAAGTATGTAGGTATGAGAAAAACAATAGTACTTACTTAAATTATTTACAAGTTTAGTCTTAAACACGAGCGAGAGTCAAGATCAACTACGATACCTAGTATGGTAATTAATAGTTGTTGGACCTCGTAAATAATAACATTATATTGTGATTTAGGGAGGTTCCACACCGCGACTTTTTGCAGCGCTTCAGTCGCGCGTTTCATGAACTCGCGACTGTAGCGCGGCATGTAGCCCCTTGTCGCATTTGCAACGTGCGACAGAAGCGATGTAGTAGCGATACAAACGCAAGACTGTCGCGATACAGTCGCGCTGTTTTAATTCCGCATCGCTTCTGGATCGATGCAAACGCGCGACTGTATTGATTCAGTATTGCTACTAACGCGCGGCTGGCAACGTGGTGTGAGATACCTACCAATTCATTTTTAATAACAATAGGTACTCAAGTATTTGTTAAAGGCACCCCTTTGTTCGCGTCATGGGAGAAAGTCAGTGGAAATCGAAAGTGTATTGACCCACACTTAGTTAACATTCAAAAAAGTATTGCTTTCTGAATTCCGTTTTGTTCACATGTATAATTTTAGGTACCTACACACGAGGCAAACATTCAAAACGAAAACTTAAGTGCAGATATAGATAATTGACCAAATAGTTGAACCAATTTTAACGTTTACTTAATCTTAGGTTGTCCTTATTGCAGAGTAGGTACTTATTGCTTAAAATTTGGTCTAAATTAGTGTGCTTAATTTGACTAATCATTAATCAATATACTTACATAGATAGATATTTCAAGATTAGTCTTTACAGTTTTCACGTTTATAAGTGTTGTTGAGGCACCCACTAAACTACGTAGTGCGTTTTTGGTATATATGACGAAGTAAAACAGTGATAATGTAAGCCATTTTTGAAGAATTCGCCAACAACGACCGTCCGATTGGTCGCAGTTTTTGTATTTTCGTATTATATTATTTAATAGTTTGGACGAGTTGACAATGCGCGATTAGTTACACTTGCTGTACAATAATGGAGTAATTTCAGTTTCAAATGAGAACGAAACAGTATTGTCGTCTCCAGACCCGGAATTATATTGGGGGTAGACTTTGCCGGTAGCACGTCAGGTGTATGCAAAGGGATGTGTAGATACTGTAGATAATAGGCGCGAATTCCTCAGGTAGTTAAACGCGTGTTATTATACTTTATACTTCTATGCGTAGAAATATAAGTCGAATGGGTATTCATAAATAGTTGCATAGGTTAAGAGTTTTTCACTCTCATAGGCCTGAACTTTTAACCTGGGCATGAAGGCTTTTATTCTGGTAGGTACTTTACTGGGGTGGTACCTACGTGGCGCTAATACCGTAGCTACGTTTCCAATTATCACATTTAACTAACAACACGGAACCCTAAACATTATAACACCTCTAGAGATCTCCTTCCATTTCTAAGACGTGACATAAATATTTGATAAAAACAAAAACAACTAAGGTATATACTTAAATAACATAATGATCTGACGACCGCTTATAACCTAATAGTTGGTAGTGACCCTGCCTACGAAGCAAGAGGTCGTAGGTTCGAATCCCGGTAAGGGCATTTATTTTTGTGATGAGCACGAATATTTGTTCCTGAGTCATGGATGTTTTCTATGTATTTAAGTACTTATTTATCTATATAAGTATGTTTATCGTCGTCTAGTACCCATAGTACAAGTTTTGCTTAGTTTGGGACTAGGTCGATTTGTGTAAGATTGTCCCCTAATATTTATTTATTTATTTAATAAAATTTATAACGGTATAAGTATCACTAAACTAAACCTATAAAAAGTAAATGGCCCCAGGTCCCGTCATTGGTTATGGTGCCCAGAAGGCTGGCAGCGTTACCTCTTTGGGTTGCTAGGCTAATCCTTTGACCAATATTCGGAATGCAAACTTGTCTATTTATTACCATCAATTGACTATCAAATTTAGCTTGTGGCACATTGTTTCGCTATCGTTTACGTGTTAAGCAATATGGCTAAAAGTCAAGTATACTGGCCAGGAGTCGTGGCATTGCCCTGTACTCACTTAGGTCACATTGTCGCATTATGTAATGAATGTTCATGTGAGTAGGTTTGAGAGTCATAAACTCTTTGACTCATTAGGTAGATTTAGCGACGTTGAGTCGTCTCTTGCTACCTCAAGGAACAACGCAGTGTCTACGATTGAAGCTATGGATGTTACTGCGTTTTTTAACCGGAGGCACGACTGTTAATGGCTTTTGAACCACAATATATTGCGGTGTATTGAGTTGGTGCTGATACAGAACTACGCAGCCTTTGTATTGGCGTAATGGCGGCTATTAAAATTGAATCCCTACAATTATGTTCGACACTTCCTCTAACTAGTACACCATACAGTTAAAATACATACGTATACTTAATTGAATTGGCCATGGGTTTTGTTTACTACCTAAAATGCGATTTGTTAGTACCTACACCTTATTACCTACCTATTTCTTGTTCACAATTTGAAAACTCTATCAGTCTTGCAGGCGTATAGGTAGCTGTTTAGGTAGTTGGTTGGGTATGGAAGCCTACAAACCATTGCGTTTGATTCCCAATGCAATGGTTTGGAGCCTTCCAAGGAAGGAATTTTAGGAGTCCTTGTCAATACCTCGGATTTCTCATTCAAGCATTGCCATACAATTCGGATCTAGAGTTGGACCTGGGGGGGACTCCTTTTTGTCACCGAAAGATGTAATTCATTTATTCTGGCTAGCCGATTCAATCGTTCACCCAATTTGACTAGTGAGAGCTGCTGAATCTATCTATCCACATCGCTGAAAGTTAGCAATTGATCATCATAAACCCACAGAGTCTCTATAAGCACAGAGTGCGACATCCATCTGCCGTAGCTATAAGTTCTTATCTATCATAATATCTTACCTCATCGATGATTTTATCGAGATTGAGTATGTTATTAGTGAACCACTGGCCCTCCCACTTGGCGCACTCGTCTTTGTACGTGAAGGTTTCCCCGTTGGGTAGAGTCACGGTGATGTTCAGCACTAGCTCGTCTAGTTCCTGCAGCTCTCGCCACACTTCTGCTCGGAGCATATTAGTGTTGTTGTCGTTGGCAACTATCACAGCCACTGAGTGGAGAGATTATAATAATATCTTACCTCATCGATGATTTTATCCAGATTGAGTATGTCATTAGTGAAGCACTGGCCCTCCCACTTGGCGCACTCGTCCTTGTACGTGAAGGTTTCCTCGTTGGGTAGAGTCACGGTGATGTTCTGCACTAGGTCGTCTAGTTGCCGCAGCTCCCGCCAAACTTCTGCTCGGAGCATGTTGGTGTTGTTGTCGTTGGCAACTATCATAGCCACTGAGTGGAGAGATTATAATAATATCTTACCTAATCGATGATTTTATCCAGATTGAGTATGTCATTAGTGAAGCACTGGCCCTCCCACTTGGCGCACTCGTCCTTGTACGTGAAGGTTTTCCTGTTGGGTAGAGTCACGGTGATGTTCAGCACTAGCTCGTCTAGTTCCTGCAGCTCTCGCCACACTTCTGCTCGGAGCATATTGGTGTTGTTGTCGTTGGCAACTATCACAGCCACTGAGTGGAGAGATTATAATAATATCTTACCTCATCGATGATTTTATCCAGATTGAGTATGTCATTAGTGAAGCACTGGCCCTCCCACTTGGCGCACTCGTCCTTGTACGTGAAGGTTTCCTCGTTGGGTAGAGTCACGGTGATGTTCTGCACTAGGTCGTCTAGTTGCCGCAGCTCCCGCCAAACTTCTGCTCGGAGCATGTTGGTGTTGTTGTCGTTGGCAACTATCATAGCCACTGAGTGGAGAGATTATAATAATATCTTACCTAATCGATGATTTTATCCAGATTGAGTATGTCATTAGTGAAGCACTGGCCCTCCCACTTGGCGCACTCGTCCTTGTACGTGAAGGTTTTCCTGTTGGGTAGAGTCACGGTGACGTTCTGCACTAGGTCGTCTAGTTGCCGCAGCTCCCGCCACACTTCTGCTAGGAGCATATTGATGTTGTTGTCGTTGGCAACTATCATAGCCACTGAGGGAGAGATTATAATAATATCTTACCTAATCGATGATTTTATCCAGATTGAGTATGTCATTAGTGAAGCACTGGCCCTCCCACTTGGCGCACTCGTCCTTGTACGTGAAGGTTTTCCTGTTGGGTAGACTCACGGTGATGTTCAGCACTAGCTCGTCTAGTTCCTGCAGCTCTCGCCACACTTCTGCTCGGAGCATATTGGTGTTGTTGTCGTTGGCAACTATCACAGCCACTGAGTGGAGAGATTATAATAATATCTTACCTCATCAATGATTTTATCCAGATTGAGTATGTCATTAGTGAAGCACTGGCCCTCCCACTTGGCGCACTCGTCCTTGTAGGTGAAGGTTTCCCCGTTGGGTAGAGTCACGGTGATGTTCTGCACTAGGTCGTCTAGTTGCCGCAGCTCCCGCCACACTTCTGCTCGGAGCATGTTGGTGTTGTTGTCTTTGGCAACTATTATCGTTCGCCCGAACCTGCCTGTAATATAAAAGAGCATTTTTACTAATCGGATATTGTAAAAAGTTATTAATAGGTGTCTTGTGTACAATAAAGTATTTACATACATGCATAATAAATAAAATAAATAAATAAGAAATAAATATTAGGGAACAATCTTACACAAATCGATCTAGTCCCAAACTAAGCAAAGCTTGTACTATGGGTACTAGACGACGATAAACATACTTATATAGATAAATAAATACTTAAATACATAGAAAACATCCATGACTCAGGAACAAATATTCGTGCTCATCACACAAATAAATGCCCTTACCGGGATTCGAACCCAGGACCTCTTGCTTCGTAGGCAGGGTCACTACCAACTAGGCTAAAGCGGTCGTCAAAATAATAGGTACTGACACTAAAAGAGTAGACAATGATAACTACATAAATTAAGAAAATTAAAACTCCCGGACACAACAATCTTAAACTCGACAGATAAGACTATCGATAGAAAAAAAAGCCGTACTAAATCCGTCTGGGAGACACACAGTATGTTAAACTTATAACATACCAGACCCCGTATCATGGTCGGCCTTATCACACGATAAGTGACAGGATAGAGCGTCCGTCCCTGGCTGACACCGTTCGATAGAACGAGACGACGCTCCTATCTTGTCACTTATCGCGTGATAAGGCCGACCATGATACGGGGCCTGGTTTGCGTCGGGGATTAAAACATGGTTTAGTTTGAACCACGTTAGCGTTTATTATTTTTAATCAATTTGCTATATTCTTTTCTTTTGAATACAGTGTTCAGTGTCATCTTCGCGAGCCTTTCATAAAATGAAGATCTCTATTCAGCTTCGCGGATCTTATTATGTGAATGTGAAACAATAATGTTCCGAATGTTCCGATGTGTATACACTGTGTCTTCACCATTAAAACTCCGGGTCCCATAAAACATGTTTTTTGTAGTAAATATTTGAATATATTTTTTTAGGATCGCTCGTGTGATTACAACGAAACGGATATGTATTTATATATCAGTCGATACCCTATTGTCATTGGTTTGAGATCGGAGGGCAGACCAATTGGTTGAATTCGGATGATTGGTTAAGACGTACGGATCCGTTTTCAATTGGTAGTACTACATAGTATCACACTGATATTATAAATGTGAAAATTCGTTGATGACATAATAGGAAGATCCTGAAGGAAATTGTATTTATACGACATAAATTAAGAACTTCAATAGCGCGATGCAGAACATCACCAATTTTCACGTATATTCTAGCGTTAGTAGGTCATTCTCCAGTTTTTTGTCGGCGTCTAAACTCCGTCAAACCATATGAAATGTATTAATAAAGTTTTATAGAGTTAAGGTGACCCGCAGACCAAATTTGAGGATAACCGATTGGATAAAGTCGTGTATACGTAACAGCGCCATCTTTTGCTGTCAAATGGACACCCCGTGGCGGCGATGACAACCAGTATATTTTTGGGGGCAAAATATAGCAAAAACTACTGAACCGATTTTGATGAAACTTTCTAATATTGTATTTTAGACCTCAGAATAGGATATATAGCGCGGCGTTTTTTTAGATATAATTTCTTTAGAGGGAATTAAATCCCATATAAAGTTCGAATCTTTGTATGGGATTTAATTTATTTTTTAAGATAGAGACTTGAAACTTCGTAAAAAGCTTCTTTAATGAAATACAAGAAAATAAATTTCATCGATTTTGCCAGATCATACCCTAAGGGAGTCAAAAATGGGTCGAAAATTTGTATGGGCATTAGTTTATTTTTTAAGATAGAGACTTGAAACTTTGTAAAAGGGGTTCTTTAATGAAATACAAGAAAAGAAATTTCAGCGTTTTCGTTAATTCACACCCTAATCCTAATGATCCTTATGGGTCGAAAATTTCTTTGAGGAATGAATATTTTTTGAGCTAGGGACTTGAAACTTCGTAGTTAATATGATTCCATATTAAAACACACGAAAACAAATTTTAGCGTTTATGAAAATTCATCTTCTAAAGGGATTAAAAGTTGGTTGAAAGTTTGTATTAAGTACCACAACTTTATCTACCCGTCACTAGATGGCATATGCTGCCCCCCTATTCTGTAACTTATTTTAAGCTCACCTTAACGCTCACCCACAAATATATCTTGACACCGCGATACGTAGTAACTAAGCGTAGGTAGAGGTCTCCTTTCGTGACGGGTGACCGGCAGGGTGAGCCGCATTTAGCGCGTAGCGAATAACAGCCCGGTACACGTTTTTGTGGAAAAAAAATCACAGTAGAATTGTTGATGTCGCTCACAAAAACTACTAAACGCATTTTTATAGCTATAACTTCCCTTAAAGCTTTGTAAAACTTTACCTGATCATAGTCTACTATTTATAAAGATAAAAAAAATGTCATGACAATTATACAATTATCTATACAATATCTCTATCTATATATATCTCTCTTTATTGCACTTCACATACATAAAACACAGTTAGGTACAATTAAATAAAGTACCTAAGTTGAAGCCGTAATAAAGTGTGTAATACTTAAATTTAAGTTAGCTACTGGTCACTAGATGGCGAAAGCTGTTTCACGATTATTTTTGTAGCGAACGTAAGCGTTTGAATATAAGACGCGTTAAATAAATAATAAATAAGCGGATTCATATTGAAAATTTAACATTTATAGAATACTAGCATCCGCCCGCGCCTTTGTTTGCGTGGACCCGGGATACCGAGAGGCAACCGGATGGCTCGCGGTATTTGAGCTCCCGAAGTGTTGTGAAACTGCCCTGTGCAACCCGAACTGAGCCAACTTGGACTGGGGCGGATATAGAAAAAAAATATGAAAAAGAAATATTGTCGCGAGGCAGCCGATTGAAACAGTGGTTGCCTGAAAATGCTGTTTCAATCGAATACCTGCGACATTTTTTTTGCCCTCCTCCAATTTCCGCCCCAGTCCAAGTTGGCTCAGTTCGGGTTGCACAGGGCGGTTCCACAAAACTTCAGGAGCTCAAATACCGCGAGCCATCCGGTTGCCTCTCGGACACTGGATCTACGCATCATTGCTTTAACTATAAGGAAGTTACTAGTTCCTTCGGTCCAGGGATCAAATGTAATTGTAATGGGAGATAGAAGTTTGTATGAGATGAGTTCTAACGCGTCTGTCATCAGCAAAAGCTAGAATAATAGAACCTAAACCAAATGAGTAAATTCTGTCAAACGAACGCAAGCAAAAACCGACTAGATGTATATTGTGAGCAAGTAGTTTTTGGCTGGCGTTTTGTAGACAGAATTAAATCCCAAGTTGCTAAAGGGAATAGCACTTTAAAAAAATCTTGCGCACCTGCTCTAGTAATCCGTCCCACATTAAACCTATGCGAGTAATTAACTTTGAAGTGTTCCTCCACTATCCGTCTCTCATATTTCCCTTGCCCGCTGACTGGCGAGAACAGGTACTCTGGGTCCATCTCGTAGTTGATCCGCTGGTAGCCGGTGACCATGACCAGGGTCAGCAGCACTGGGATGACGATGAAGTAGCCAGGATTCCGGCCCACCACCAAGCCGAGCTTGTAGAACGACCTGTTTAGGATATCGTCGACGAATGTCAGCTTGCAACCCATCTGAAACAATGACAGTTTTTTCTTAATCCCCAGAAATCTAAAGTTATAAAGATTAAGGTGGTTCGATTTCCATACAAAACGTTATTTGACATTCGCAGGCTAACGGCGTGATTTTTTAAGAAACGAATGTAACTAACTTTCATAAATTGGTTTTCGATTTGCGCGAAATACCCCCTTTTTTCTGGAATAAACCAGAATAATTTGAGATATTAGTTTGTGATATTAGTTGTGTGGGTTGGGAATACCATTTTTCACAAATTATTCTAGTTTATACAAGTTTATTCAAGAAAAGGGGGAAATTTCGCGCAAATGGAAAGCCAATTTATGAAAGTTAGTTATATTAGTTTCTTAAAAAATCACGCCGTTAGCTTGCGAATGTCAAATAACGTTTTGTAAGGAAATCGCTTAACACACCCGCATTAAAAGAATCCTTATCCCTTTTGAAAAAAAGGGATATAATAGTAGATTACTGCAGAGGCCGTGAAGTAAGGGATTGCTGGACGAGATTGGGGTAGACGGCCGAGTCGTAGACGAGGCCGAATACAACGAGTCCAGCAATCCCTGTTCCGGCCGAGGATTGTATAGTACTTTTCTCAAACGATGTGAGGAAATATTAAAATTAAAATAAATACTAGGTAATCAATTAAATAATAGGTAATTTGCGCCTTTTTTATTTTTTAAACATGCCATTTGAACAAGCCGTTCGAGCACCATGTTTAACCGCACATAAAGTATAGTACCATAGATTTTTTTTTTTTTTTTATGAAGCAAGTATGCTTACAGTGTCTAGTGGTGGTGGGCAGTATGTAAATTTTCCTTTGTCAGTTTAATATTAGTAAGCAAATTTAAAAAAGTTGGAGTAGGGGACAATAATGGTTTTACTTAGGGTTTTCATACATTACTTCTTGGCGTAAGGCCAAGAAGTAATGTTAGGGAGCCATAAACAAGAAACTTCACGTCTTCATTTCGTGATATTAACGCGTACATTTCCGAACATGTTTGAGAAAATCATGTTATCGTATATTTATATACGATTTGAGATTATATTATCGACTTTGGATAAACAATAGTATTGTTCATCTTGCATCTGAGAGTGACATTTGTACGACCTACCCACAAATATTAAATAAATTTGTTAATAATTAAGTCGTTGTGCACACCTGTTAGTTTCTCATACGTTTCAAGTAGATTCATATGTTCCTTAGCATTTGACGAATTAAGTAGATAGGTACGTATGTAGGTATCTCTAAGTACCCGTGTAAAAAAAACGTGTGTCATAGCTAAGGCATCTGGCCTATTGATGAAACAAATTTGTTTAGTTAATCTGTCTCTTAAACTACAAGCATTTGTATTTCAAAAGTTTACATAGGATGTTACGTTCAAATATTTGTTCACGCTTAACAAATTACGACTCGGCATCTTTGACGAAATAGTTGAAAGGATCTTTACTCATAAAAATATATTGAGTATCGTAAAAACTGGATTCACGCGTCTTCTGACCAGTTTAGTGGGTGACCACAGCCCATGACGTAATTAATGATTTTACGATAATATTGGTTACGTGTGTAATGATTAAACCAGGCATAACGTTTGGGTCATTTTTACAAGTAGGAGTAATGATTACTAGCTCGAAGCGTTTGAGAGAACAGACAAGGTTGGTTCGAAAATATTTGAGCAGTCATGTTTTTCTATTGCAATCAAAACTACGGAAGCACTTCCAACTTGTTCAAATATTTTGATAAATTATGGCAGGTAGCGCATTAACTTCGTCAATAATAGATGAGGATCATTGAGTACCGATACTTACGCAAATAGATATCGACTGTGTCGTGTCTGTATGTCTAATGGCGATAAACTTAAAAACCATTGTTCCGATTTGTGTATAGTACATACCTTCCTAAGGGTTTGAGTAGCCGTGGTGTATTATTTGTAAAAAAAATCCTAACCACCTAGTAGACTTCACGTAGTTTATCTTCATTATCACACCAAACTCTTAGTTGTAAGTCCGTCAATATAAAAACTGTTTTTTTTTTCTTATATCCGATTCACCTGCGTCCCTGTGGGGGTGACGCTAGATCCTAAACTACTATAAAAACTGTAACTCAGAGGTTAGAAGAGACCTCAGAGCTTTACCTTGCGTAAGGACAATTCAACTGCCATTTTTCCATATAAAAATTGACGTTACGTACATTGCGTTACGTGATCGACCTGCAGGAGGTAGGTACTTAATGTCCATCTTATTCCAAAGTGTTTGCAAATTCAAAGGTACATATTTAATTTAATTACAGATTATGATTATGTATATATATCCTTTTAGAGTTCAATTTTAGAATTAACATTATGTGAAAATATAAACATAATTAAACAGGACATAAATCTTTCTTAAAAGCGGTTTAATCATAAGCCTAATCTAGGCTAAACGCGATTATGTAGGTAATTCTTGCATTGGGGTTAGGCCGAGTTGCTAAACAGCCATGTGCCGCAAATTATGAGCACTTGCCTGTCCCGGCTCGCTTCGTTCTAGGCATTTCTCGACACATTCAGTTGGCCGCGTGCGGATTGACCCACGTTGCGTTTTGAGCGATAGCGTTAATTTCATCCGCAATGCCGTCCGTGCAAAACGCGAGACGCGCTAAGTAACCTGTTAGTACTTGTACTAGTACTAGTTAGTTTACGTGAGTTTTTAGTAAGAAAAATTACAAAGTATTTTGATAATTATAGACCAGGAGAAAGAGAGATCATTTTAAAACACAGTTTTAACTGACTTCTGAATGAAAGTTCGCCTAATTACCAGATCCACATAATCAGATGCTGACCTGACGACCATGGTACCACCTGGGATACCCTTTAAAACAAAACATATTTTTTTAATCGGTCCAGGCGTCTTTGAGTAATCGGGGAACATAGGTACATAAAAAATAAAAGATTCCGACGAATTGAGAACCTCCTTACACATTTTAATTATGTCAGTTAAAAGAAGAATGCAATACGGTATTTGTCAAAAAGCAAATCAGCTTCTTTTTATGAAACGTCAAAAACGCTCCGTTAGTATGGAATTTGTAGGGATTACTTGTGACGTCACAATCACACAACGTCCTTATTGTTAGTTTATATGAATTTAAAAATCTTAAAATTGCAAACATAAATGAAAGATTGATACTGTTCGAGTATTTTCGTAATGTTTATCTGTTGCTGTTGAAAAAACAATTTATTTTCACTGTTGTCAAATACCCTATTGATAAACCGACTTCGACATAAGACACTATGTATTGGGCGCGTCGCCATCTTACCGTCTCATTTTAAGTATTGTATATCGATATGTATGTTAGTCTTCTTTGCGTATAGGACGTGAAATACTTGTTTTCACCGGCTAAACTTACGTTTGTTGACAAACGATACTTATGTACTTACTTATTTTGTCACACAGGCTCTAGGTTTCATGGGAATGAGGTAAAGCTTCATTTCACTCGTGCTTGTTAATTACTAAAACAACATATTTATTGTGGAAGACAACAACAAGTGAGTAATAATTCTTCTTGGTTATGTTTTGGAGGCGAGAGAGGTTTTCTCGAACACGGAAAAAAGAAACTAAAGTAGCTCTTCGACGAAGGGATTTAAATAAATATCAAATTGTATGTTAAGGTTCACAAGTGGTAAGTCGACCACTTTTTTAGTTCACTGTAAATAATATGAGACTGATATGAGATATGCTAATGAAATAAACCGGCCAAGTGCGTGTCGGGCCACGCGCAGTGTAGGGTTCCGTAGTTACCTGTCTGTCTTAGTTACATCGACGTGCGGTGCCGTTGCGTCGGCCGAATTTGTACGAAAATTGGCCTTTCCAAGTACACATTAAGTTGGGCGACTATTACTCGGTAACTACTTATGCCTACTTGTCCGTGATAGTTTCCTTTTAAATTCATTATATTGTGTACTACTACCACAAACTTTTTCATATCCCCAGTAGTAGCCAGTTAGCCGGCAGGGGGGGGAGGGGACACATGACTCGAACAATAATTAGGGCTTTAAAGCCCAATATCTCGCAAACGAAACACTGATGTGAAAAATAGTTTTAGGAAACCCATATCCAACGATACCCCACACTATGGGTTCAACGAGAAAAAAATTTACATCCCCGCTTTAGGTGTAGTGGACGAACCCTAAAAAAAAATATTTTCAAGATTTTAGTGTACTGTTTTGTCGGCGTGATTGATTTATATACCCATGCCGAATCACAGTTTTCTAGTAGTAATGGTTACTGAGCTAAGCCGAAGACGGACGGACAGACGGACATGGCGAAACTATAAGGGTTCCTTGTTGACTACGGAACCCTAAAAAAAGCCAGCAATAACATCAGAATGTTAAAGAATCCTTTTGTGGCCTGTTCTGTTTGAAAGAGTGGTAAAAGATTGATGTAACCTCTAAGATAATGAAACCCTCAATCAATGGAATATTATTGTTGATAGGTTTAGAGGTTTTGGCTACTAATTAGCCTAGTGGGTAATTGTCGCTGCTTACGAAGCTGAAAGTCCTAGGTTCGAATCCTGGTAAGGGCAAACATTTGTGTGATGAGCACGAATATTTGTTTCTGAGTCTTGGATGTTTTCTATATATTGAAGTATTTATATCTATTAAATATATTTTCGTCTAGTACCCATCATACAAGGCTTATTGAGCTTACTATGGGACTAGGTCGATTTGTGTAAGATTGCCCCTTAATATATTACTTACTCGTAATATGCGACCCTTAGGTACGAGTTAGTTTGAATGGTTCAAAATGTATCAAGGTATTATATACATATAAAGATATATTATTATAAGTACCGAGGTATATTAGGTAGCTGGCATGGTTTTGTTTCTGCCTACCCCAATGGGATAAACATAAACAACTACTCTCAATTCATCCGTAACAGACGAAACGTCAAAATATTGACATTTAGCGCCACGAAAACCGCGGTTTGCACATCCAATTTACCAATTAACGTTCGTTCACCTTAACGGTACCTATGGCACATGTTTGTGACTTATTTCAGCCAGTATTTACCTATCGTCCGGTATTGGACACATCGTTTATTTCTCGCAAGTTACGCGTGGAAATTGAATTGAATTAGTTGACGCTAGGAGTCTGAATGCGGGTCCTAACATAGTTTCTTATGTACATTTTTATACGCTCTATTTATTTGACATAATCATCAATGAATTGAATAAATGAGATATACCATACATTTAATATAGCACCCGGAGCTCTTTTTACGTGCGTTGACTTTGCGCACTGTCTTTTAAGAGCGTTTACTAGACTTCACTTCTGGGGTAAATATCTCGTTAAAAGAGGTATAATTTACTCTAACCGACTTGACAACAACGCCGCTACTCTCTGCTAAATCATTCTGTAAAAACACTCTTACCTAACTGTTTTGTAGTTTAATTGATACAGTTAAGTATCGTAAACTCAAATAATAAAAACGAAAAAAACCGGAGTAACTGTTTTACAGCTATCTAAGGAAAAAGTTCTTTAATTCGGTCGTTAATCATTGCAATTGCGATATTTCACAGTATTATAACGGGCGCCTTAATAAGAGTGCACTAGTATGATTAAAAATAACTCTTAAATTAGGTATTATTAGGGTAATTGATAGTGCACTCTTATTGAGACAGCCGTTAGTAATAATAGAAGTATTGCTCCTTTTTTCGAAGTCTGTGTTTTGAATGAAGAATGTAATTTTTTAAATGCTAGATGTCCCTCCACTCTATGTAGAAACAGCCTTACTTATTATTTTAATGAAACGTGACGTGCATTGTTCAGACATTGGCGCTCCTGTTGCTTTTCTCGTGCATGGTAGGAAGTAGCACTCTATCAGCTATACCTTATTTCATATAAGATTAGGATAACTATTAAGGGTTCCTTGTTGACTACGGAACCTTAATAATAATGCGATTTCAAGGAAGCCATTTTGAAACGCAAATACATTAATATGTTGTTTGAAAAGCACTTAAAATCTAAATAAGTAAAAGTAGTACACTATTTCCCTTTCCTAGATAAACGAAAGACATGCAGACGAATTTGTTCGTTAATATTGTATTGTTATATGGAATACCATAGCAATAATTTAGCAACTAACTTTAACGCAACTAAGATCAATGATGATGACAAATCATGGTAAAGGGTTTCTTTGGCGGGTATTTAGTAGTATTTGTTGCGTTCAAGGACACTTTATAACAGGTATCCATAAGGTTTGAGCTTTAACCAGTAATCGCTTAAACATCCCAGATCTCCTTGACCGGACCGGACCTTTCACTTGATTGGACGTCTAATATTTTACTGGCTTTGGATATTATCATAATTATAAAATTATACTCACACATGCAACTTAGTATACCTTTATAGCTCTGAACGCAGCACTTTAATATTTTTTGTATCAAAGTCGAAAACTAGGTATCGTAAAACAAAAGGTCAATTGTGGTTGTAACCGTGATGTGACTATTAGTACTTAAATATCATCTTTGTAGTGTCTTCATAACTGTAGAAAAATACCCTAGTTAACTAAGCTAAAGTACTATCGGCTGCAATAATGCATGGACACCTTACGGCCTAGTTTCGCTTGAATGGTTTGACGTCTTCAACTCACATAGTTGCACGTTGTGTGCAATAAATAAACTAGATGGCGTTCTTGGCGATGGTATTTGAACATCGCGGAACATAAGCCAATTTACTATAAATTTACACCTATTATCACCAGAAGTATTCTCCTAATAGTGTAATTATACTAATTATTAGCAAATACCAATTTACAATAGCTTTATTTAAGTGTGATACAACTGATATGTGAATGCTATATTTCCACTAGTAATTAAAATGATGCGACAGCCCAGTGGATTGAGACATGTGCTATAAACTCGGCAGCCAAGATCGATCGAAGATCGATTCCCTGTTAATGTTAGAATAAGTTATGTTTTTGCTTTTTTATAGTTTTGTATTTCTAGATGGAAGTTTTTTAGATATAAATAAAAATCGTTTAATGAAATAAAATATTAATAACTTAAATAATTAAGACAGCTTTTTTTTGTTTTTATTGTGTTTATTTCGTTAACTACAGGACTGCTAACGCAGTTTTTTAATAGAACTTAGTAATAGTTACTTAGCAACTTTTCTAACATTTAATTAAGGTGATAGCTTAAGTTTCATTTCCGAAAATTGGAAAAAGATTGAAGCTATACCCCCAATAAATATAACATTAACAATTATTAACTTAAGGCCGGGTTATCTAACATTCAAATCAATCGAACGGATTTAGATGTTAATTGACATACTTATACATATATATATCTATACCTATGTGAGCGTTCAAATAATGAAAACTGTTATTGATTTTTTAATAATGATAATAATATTATTCGGACTTTCACGGTTACTTACACTAGTTAGAACTTATGATTATATAGTTAATAATAAGTAATAATAACTCACAATCACATTTCGAATAGTAAAGCGATAAAAAAAATGCAAACATCATACCTACTAAGCAATGTTTTTGTTTTTAATTTGTCTAGCATAACCCGGCCTTTTCCTAAAACATAATGTATAAATCTAAATGTAAACTGCACTGCACTGTTTGGTCGGCTTCTTCACCTTCTCCATGTTAGGAACTACGCGAACATTATCATACGTATTATTACGATATCATAAACTTAAACGGCCGTGTTCACTGGATTTAAAACACTTCACCATCATTTAAATTCTATAGGGTAAATTACAACCGTGCCGTTTTCTGTGCATCTGTTAGCAACGGCGAACTGTGTCTTCAACTCTTCACTTGCGTGGAAGTGGCTTATCGGTTATAAGCAACTTTCTTCGTAGGTCATCACCATTCACCATAGCTGCACGCTGAATAATGGTATGATTGAGACCTGATCTACTAGATCCTTCCTTTTGTGCCCATAAAACAACCGTTTTTTCGCTGTAACAACAGTATTACATAATAACAACAATGTAAGATACGAGTAGGTAATTAGATTAAGTATCATTAATATTACAAAACATGTAAAAACTACTTACGTTTATACATTATATTAAATAGCAATTAACTGTGATCTTTTAAAGATCAATCGATAAAACTCATATTGCTATATTAGTAAAGAAAGGAATCAATTGGTAAACGGCTAACGAATGAATACGAAGTGAGTGTAATAAAAAAGATTACGGTAGTTATATGTCATCTATCTACCTTCTTCAATTATTATACTAAACGTAGTCGTAATGGATATCTGTAGGTATAAAAAAACAAACTGATGATTAATTTCAATCTACCATCCAAATGGCAAATGGCCCAGTGGCAAATAGACTGCAGTTTAAAGTCGACCTGAGAATTCGGGTTCAAACCCGCGGCCGCGTCCAGCCAAATTATGTTTTTGTAATTTATTCGATGTTTGGAGTTCGCTCTTAGTGCAAAACACTAACAAGAAGAAGAAAATTTAATAATACCTCCACGAAGGTGTGTTGTTAAAAACAAAAAATCGGGAATGCGTTAAAGTTGACTCGATAAATATACAAAAATAGTAGGTGGTGGTTATCCAAGTAAATAGAAATTTCGAAGACGCGGACGAAAACAATTTTTATTTCATTAAAAATCAGCTAACAACGCCATCTAGTGAAATCTCGCTTAACTTTTGAGGCTTACATTTACATCTATAATAATACTACACGTTGTGCTCATAGATGGCGTAGGATTCGGCGGACAAGCGAAACTGTTTCTGAATTGACCATGGACTTTTGCTGTCTAGTGTACAAGTCATTGATAAGCGATTATATAATTCTAATAATTATTTCAATTAACCGCATATATTTAGTTTATACGAGTACGCACCGTAAGTGGGTTGTCGTGACGGCGGTAACTGAGCGGGTCAATTTAACGAGTGGCACCCGTCGGCCTCGACAACCACCTGTTACGGTGAAAAATGTAGTTTTCTAACACAACTCCGAACTGGATTTCCTAAGATTTTCCTCTTGGCTTCGTACGTTGCCTGTCCAGGACACTGCTGTGATGGAAAGTGTATGCAGATTTTATTTCAAAAGACGCTTCTCAGATTATCGATGATTTTAAGACTTAAGTTGTTTTTGTCATATGTTTGTAAAGATGAGCCGACCGGTGGTCGATGTGACTCCCGGTTATTCTAAATGTGAAAGATAGAGAGACGAAGTCTGATGTCCCTATGACATGCCTGGGACACGTAACAATTTTTGTCATAGTCTAATCGCGCACCAGACATGTTTTGTATGAACGGAACCGTAGATAGAGGATTTAATAATCGGAGTCCTAGCGAAAGCCCAAAAGGGGTAGAGGTAAATTAACCCGACTAAATTGAGAAGGATCAGAAAACGAATACTTATAACACATGTGTATATATTTGTGTGCGAGTCCCTCTATTCTACCCTTTGTAACGGAACTTACGGATACGGAACCAATGAAATCTGTCATATTAACCTGTACGTACAATATTTTGACATACTTACCACACATCTTTCTGCCTCAATCGATCCATTCATACCAGCTTTCGTGTATAACCTTATATATCCACATAAAACATCCGTATCATAGACACGAGTAGGTGGTATATCGCCGTCCAATTGTTGTGTGTGGTTGAAACGGTTGGTTTTGGTGCTAGATTTCTAGATTAATTATCGTTTGGTGGGACATCTACGTGGAAATACTGATTGTTATAGACTTTAAACCTCAATCTACACTTAGTAAAACTGTGTTAAGCAGAATGAACCTTGGCCTCTACAACTGTGGCCTAGATAAAAACATTTCAACTAATTATTATTGCCATGTTGTCTGAATGCGTTTAATGACAGACAGAAGTAGCCTCGACCATGTCTAGAAAAGCTAAAGGTATTAGATTTCGCAACGCATCGCAATTTTATCGATTACGAACGCTATCTTGCAAAATAGCAAGTAACTAAATGGATTGAGTTGTCTCCGTAGAGGTTAGAATACTAATACAAATTAAATAACGATCAAATCAAAATTATTGTTTTACACGAGTCCAACACGCGACGGGTCACCTGGGAGCAAACTGCAAACTGGTGCAACCCGTGTCGAAACGGTAGACATGAAGGTAAATAATAAATATCGCGTTAGACCCATGTAAAACAATAATTAAATATGTTTACAAAGCGCGAGAGATTAAAGGATCAAAATACGTAACTGTAACATTATGCGAAGGCAAGCCTCTTTTTAACATCACACATCATCATAACTGTAAGATTTTTTTTTTTTTTTTTAATGTTCTAATGTTAAGGTTGACATGTATACCTACATTTATTATTAAGTCGTGCCATGTGATGTTGGATAAAGTATTTATAAAGTAGTCAGACTTTAATTCAACGTTTATATAAGTTACGATAGTATAATTGAAGGAAAGTTATAGGGGAAGCAAGGAAGACCTTGAATAAACAACATAGAGCAGCTCAAAAAAAGAGTTGATGTTAGGTCGTATCGAGATGGCAAAGAGGTTGCCTGGGATCGGAGTAGATGGAGGCCCTACTTTGAGCTACACCGACAAGAGCTTAGCTCTTAAATAAGCAGAAGAAGATATAAGTTACCTACTAGGTAAAAGGTAGGTACATACGATTTTTGTCAGTGGGCAATAAGAATTATATTTAAATATGTTTTTATGCTAATCGAGTAGTGACAGTAGTGACCACTGATAATCTGGTACCTTTTTCCCTGAAAAACACAACTGAAAAAAAAACAAAAAAAAAAAACAAATAAGAATTTTGTAATAACTACTACTAAGCGAAACAACGACTACTACTAAGTATATAATAAATAAGCGAAGAGGAGCGTGTTAGGTAAACCGTGACCAAACAGCACCCAGAATCGACTTTTTAAATATTTGTAAAACATATTCCCAAAACACAATGACACTCACGCCATGTGTTTAACGAGAAAAAAACTTTACATCCCCATTTTACGTGTAGGGGAGGTAACCTAATTTTTTTTTTAAATATTTTGTTCTACGATTTTGTCGGTGTGATTGATTTATACGAGTATAGCTAAATGCCGAATTATAGCGTTCTAGTAGTGGGTCAATGAGCTAAGCCGCAGAGGGCAGACGGACATGGCAAAACTATAAGAGTTCCTTGTTGACTACGGAACCCTAAAAACCAAACAAACAGTTGGTAACTGAGTTTGGAAAATAAAACGAAAATTTGGTTGCGTACTGATAAACGGCACTAATTTAGAGAACCCCTTTTTTAAGCTCACGTAAATGCCAATGCTTGAGATGCAAAATTTAAGGAGAGCATGAGCGCATTAATTTTCTTTTAAAACAAAGTTTGAACCGACTTCAATTCCGTACTTCGACAAGCCACATAGGTACATGAGAATTTCCACATGAACTGCTTTCTAAGAGAATAATATGAGATACGCACGAATATTAAGTTTGATACGTATTTGATTCCTTATTCAAATTATTTGAATCCATTATGTGATATTATGAAATCTGTTGTACTCGTATTATCGCGTTATTTTATAATCACAACTTTTCGCAACAGCTGACCTCATGTAGGCCATTCTTCAATGTTACTATTAGGCACATTATGAATGCGTTTTGTATTAATATATCGATAGAAGTTGCTTGTCTTGAATCCTTGAATGTCAATATCAACTCGTCCGTTATGGGCGTAACAGTAATTGAATGGTATGGGTCATATATTTAATTGTTAACTATGATTACATAATACTAGCTTCTGAATCACATCTCAAAAACGTCGGTTACTTACTCTTTGGTCATAAGGAACATTTTATCCGGTATTAACAGTCGACTCAGGTATATGTTACTTCTTGCAGACATTTATGGTCTTACCAAGTGTGAAAGGAATAGCATTACGACGGTATTACAGGTATGGTGCAAATACCTAGTTGCACCATGAGTATAATATCAGTACTATGCAGGGGTTAGCTAACGTCGCCATCTCGTTCATAAGAAGACATCTGTAATGTAACTGCCCAGCAGTGAGACTTAAGGGGATGCCTTGATTTGAGTCGAATACGCCCCCTAGACAGAGACACGCCTTCCGCGCACGAGGTAAAGAGATGTAACACTTTTTGGGAATGGCTTTTTTGGACACATTTCGATAAATACCTAACTTAGTGAAGTTTTATTTAAATTTCATAAAGTGAGATTTTAGATGAGATAAAATACCATAGTATTAAGGCGCCGTAGGTTCAGCGAAGTTAAGCGAACAGAGTTTTTGAAACAATATAATGCGTCTGTATATAATAATATGGTTTCAAAAAAATACGAATAGTAATCATGAGGCTTTTCTGCAGGGAAATCAGTGCTTCGAAACATGATTAAGCAAATTTCGCTCGATAGAAAAAAATCACGAACATAGGTCTAAAACACACAAAAATACACTTAAAATATTCGTAACAAATTATGCACAAAAGCTATAAATATTAAAATGGCTTCTAAAAATCGGCAATATCATGTTTGAGGGAAATCAGTGTTTACATTTTAATTGATTTAATCGGCCAAAAAATTAAAATTAAAAAACATGATATCCGCGCTTCCGAGCACGCACTTCCATCTCGCTCACGCTTATGCTCAGTGAGAGGGAGAGAAGACCATGAACCTACGGCGCCTTAACTTGATTGTGTCGTAAAATAATGTATCGTTTGAGTAGGCTGAGTAAAAAAAGGAAAATACAGACCCAACTTTGGATTTTTTTTCTATCGAGGAAATTTTAAGCAATCATGTATCGATAAAATCAGATAAACAATCATATAGTCAAGAATCATATATCTGAAAATCAGACCTTATTGTTTCTTAATCTAGTCAGAACGGTGTTTCAAAGCACGCGATAATTTCCAATGCACCGCCTTAAGGCCGATTTACACTGCATGCGTGTGCAGTGTGCAGTACCTATGCGCGTGCAGCATGTGCACCATTATGTTGTAAGTTGTAAAGTATGAATCCTACATGTCACACCGCGTTCCGTGCACAAGCAGGTCTTCGCATACACCTCCAGTGTGACATGTGTCTTTACGAAATTTGGAATACTTATTTGTATGTTGTCTCGATATAAGTATGCTAATTATTCAGAGTAGACTAATTCTAAGGTTACTGTCATAAACGCGGCCAACTTCCCGTCTGAATAATTTAGAATACATTGCGATTCTGAAGAGGGTTCCATGGTGATAAAATGAACATAAACTTGATGTAAATTATACGACTCGCCGAGCTAATCATTTCTTGAAAACTTGATGAACAAGTTACAACGTCATCATCTCCATTCTATATGCGTCTTACTTTTGCCCCGCTATTCTGAAACTTATTTTAACCTACCCTCACCGTTCACCCTACAATAATATCTATATGTCGCGATTCGCAGTAACTAAGCGTAGGTAGAGGTCTAGTTTTGTTAGGCGTTACACAGGCTGACACGGAATCGGCAGTAGTCCCTATGCTAGCCCAGAGCGTAGGTAGATTCTGTCAAATATTGTCAGAATCTCAATTTTTGGTACAGTCAACAGCCATGATTATGGGCGACGTTGCAAAACTATCTGATCATCAATAGAAGGTATAATAACATGACGATACATAGCCGGTAAAAATATGTGATTATTTAAAGCCGGCATAATAATCATTAGCCTATCGGATCAGACGGAGTAAAAATATCTGATACTCTACGAAATCGTTTTTTTTTAATTGATCAGCATAATTATTTATCGACTGTAAAAGCATAACCATCGGATCACAAAAATATGTCATACAATTAACAGTAAAAACATCTAACATTCTGCAAGAATGAACTTTATTTGCGTTGTCATACAGTCGTAATTTGAACGTAGCTATTTGACGCTTCTTGAAAAGAGTATTAACCTGTCAATGGACATCGCCGTCTCGAGTTGAGACGGCGATATCTCAAGTCGTATAAGACTGTATGTATATGTGAGTTTGACAGATTTGATAATAAGTTAGTATTGCCAGCTGGACCTAATTTTGCGTTGCTAAGCCCTATATTCATAAGGCGCCATTGAATTGTTTGTGTAGAGCCGGCATAACACGTATATTATGCCGGCTGTACACATTGGGCCAACGTTGGCGCGTGAGCAGAAGGCAGCTATGCGTTAGAGGGAGAGGGCTATAACTCGATCTCTTTCGTTTACATAGCTGCCTCCTGCTCACGCGCCAACGTTGGCCCAGTGTGTACAGCAGGCTTTAGTATTCGGTGGTGCAAGTCATATTGGTCAATCTATAAATGCAGCGAGTATTATATGATGTTTGTAGCTTCCTCCCTAGCAGTACGATTAATTTACAAAACGATTCGACTCGCCTCATCCATTACTCGTCTTTGATATTCAAGTTATATCAAAGACGAGTGCTGAGTCGATTCCTGAAAAAAAATTATTAATTAAAAATCTAGTCGGATTTTTTTAAATTAAATTAATTGTTTAATAATAAATTGCTCCTCGTTTTCTAAAAATAAAAAAATAATAATGGCATCGAAATCATCATAAACTTACACCAGAATTTTGCCACTACCGCCCCAACATTCAACAAATATCTTCCCATTTAACTGACGTCAGAATAATTATATTCTATGCCCTACTATCATAATATTAAAGGAGAATAAAACAATAATATCCTTTATTTACTATTACTTATAGTAATTAATAGTGATACAGTATAAACAATAATGAGACATTACAAGTTTATTTATAAAGTAGAAAAACATTAGTGTCATGGGAAGTTATGATGCCAATTCTTAGAGTTTATTAATTAGCCCTTGTAACTTATAAAAAATACAAAAAGCTGTCACAAACCAGTATGATTTTCTTTTTGTCAATTTTGTAAACTTTGCATTTTCCTATGGTGCACATTTCTGGATTAGTTTGGATAAAATATTGTATTTATAAAAAACTATCCATAGAAGTTTTAATTCTCCTCACTATTTTTTATACATTCAATTAAATCCACGATATAGTTATTAATAAAAAAATACCGAACTTTTAATTGATTTTAGGTGTCCTTTAATTTCCTTGCTAAAAACTCTTGAAACCATAAACATTATTCACTATTACTTTTTTATTTTATCAATGGAAATCAGTCAAAATAATGTCGTTAAACGTGAGACGGCAATGTCCAATGACTGGTTAATACTCTTTTCAAGAAGCATCAAATAATTTTGTTCAAATTCGACTGTATATCGACGCAAATAAAGTTCACTCTTGCAGAATGTTGAGATTTTTTTTACTGTCAATTGTATGCGTATTCAGATAGTTTAGCAATCTATATGTGATCCGCTAGTTATGCTTTTACAATCGATAGACAATTTGCTGGCTATTTGTCACATAATTTTGATTTTGTAGAGTAGGTTTTATGATTTGAACGAATATTTCTTGTGATGTTAATTCTATATTTAAAATGTATTATTAATATTCTCTTTCTCAACTTGAGACTTATTATTTTATGACTTGTTAAGTACACAGTTTTGACAATAAATTATATCTTATCTTATCTTATCTAGTAAGGATTAGATACTTTTACTCCGTCTGATCCAAATGGTATATACACTCAGAGGCAATGAAAACGGGTCACTTCCCATGGATTACTTTACAAAGTGACCCGTTTTGATTGCATCTGAGGTAGCGTACCTTCATAGTTCACATTGGGAATTACACTCAGAGGCAATGAAAACGGGTCACTTTGTAAAGTAATCCATGGGAAGTGACCCGTTTTCATTGCCTCTGAGTGTATATGTAAATATTGTGCCGGCTGTAAATCATTACGTATATTTTTACCGGCCGTGTATCGTCATATAATTATACCTTCAATTGATGATCAGATATTTTTGCAGCGTTGCTCAAAACGTCAAATAGGGTGACTGTACAGAAGTCGAGCTCAATTAAAAAAATAATTGGGGCTGCCTGTGGCTCAGGTCGGAATCGAATCGAAGTCTCTGGATTACTAGTCCAACGTGATTACTCTATATCACCGAGACATTATTATTATTATTTATTGACAACAACCAACCAATATTTCAAGTGCTTGAGCCATTCGCTACTAGCTTTTTTTAACAAGCGAGCTAAGCGAACGAAGTTCTCCGTATCAGCATGGACCAAAATTAGTCCCAGATGTCCGGCTGTCCCGCTGTCCTCTTCTACAGGTCGACTTTCTCAACTCTCTCAAGTTCTATAAATTCAAAATTCAAAATATTTATTCAGCAAATAGGCCACGAGGGCACTTTTACAAGTCAAAATGTCTATCGATAGACTCAAAATAGTATGAGTACATTATAATTATGTAGTAGAGTATAATTATATACTCGGATGTTTATTGTCATATAACATTTCGAAATAAAATATCTTTTAAAAAAAAAGTTCACGGAGTTTTACTAGAGCCTGCTAGAGTATGGAGGTATAACCTTTCAAATGATACACGTGATACACAATGATGGATGACATTAAGGCGGTGCATTGGAAATTATCCCATTCATCGGGTAAAAGGCAAATGTCTAAACCGAAACGTATTTCCTTAGTAACGACCAACGAATTATGATATTTTATAGTTTCAGCTGGCATATCATAAATATGTATATCGTCAAACAACTTCATACTTCATACGCCTACAAGTTATTTTATGTAAGTACAGTCAGGGAAATGTATTCACGTACCTTTTTATGCCTTATTATCATAGTAACAAGAGCTAAAAAGGTACGTGTTTCAATTTCCTTGACTGTACCTATAAGTTATTACTCGTAAGTCACGTGTTCGGCCGGAAAATCGGAATCAACTCAAACTATTACAATAAGCTGCTTGTTAAAACGTGACTTTAAATTAAAATACAATACAATAGAAATACAGGCTTATTTATTGTAAGACAACAATAGCCATATGTATGTATATAAACTACGTAATTTACATAAGTTTATTTCAGTCGTTATTATATTACATAACGAAGGTATCGATATCGAGATGATTAAAAATCGGCAATGTTACAAGCTTTCATTAAAAATACTGAATTAAACCCATTAGATATGATACGCAGCTTTATTAAGTCGGTGGCAAACAGGCATTCGGCTCGCCTTGCGGCTTCTTTTGTTCATTGAAAATCACCATACATTAAGTCCGTCCCACTGCTGGGCACTGCTGCGAGGAATATTATGGTTATATTATGTGTTCATACAAAATTTCCAAAATTGATTCATCGTCATTATCATCATATCAGCCGAAAGACGTCCACTGCTGGACATAGGCCTTCCCCAAAGAGTGCCAAAGTGACCGGTCCTGTGCCACCCGCATCCAGCGGACTCCCGCGACCTTCCCCAGGTAGGAAGCAGGCTTAGTCCACTTTGCTGAGGGTCTACCCACTCTGCGTCTTCCAGTACGTGGTCGCCACACGAGAACCTTTCCGCCCCAACGACCATCGGTTTTACGTGCAATGTCCCTGCCCACGGCCACTTAAGTTTAGTGCCAAAAATGATTGAAAAAGAGTACCTAATTTAATGACTTAACCAAAACCGATGCCTAACCGTTTGAAATTAATTTTAAGGGCCGCTACCTTGTCTCTTATGTCCTATTCAGTTCTCAATGTGTTCTTTTAATTACCAACACGCAATGTTAGGAAACATGCTAGGCGTAAGAGCCGTACGGGGGGTTAATCATCGTATAGTCTGACTCAGTTGTTTTTAATACGATGGTGGCAAACAAGCTAACGGCATATCTGATGATAAGCATGGACGCTTGCAACTCCAGAACCCGTAGCATGGACGGCCTTATCACACGATAAGCGACAGGATAGAGCGTCCGTCACTGGCTGACACCGTTCGATAGAACGAGACGACGCTCCAATCTTGTCACTTATCGCGTGATAAGGCCGACCGTGATACGGGGTCAGAAGAAGTGGCGTAGCCGACAGTTTATTGATCTGAGGAGTCATTGTTGTTGGCAGCAAGAGATATAATTATGCAGGGTCCCATGTTTCCGTTATGGCAGTTACCTATCATCACCGATGCGTCCATAGAACTCGATTATTACAGGCGTGGCACCGTGTGCGATTCCGCTAGAGTTATGGCAGATGGACAAAATGGTGTCAGATTGGAGGCCACTTCTAGGTAAAAGGAGCGTCGGCCGTCTACCAGCTCGATGGGTGGAGGATAATAGGAAGACCGCCGGTCACTTCTGCATAAGGCTAGCTCAGGACAAGGGCGGGTGGCGCACTCGAATAGAGGCTCAGCAAAATGATGATGACGATGAGGATTGCAAATTGAATACGCAAAATAACTCAGTCATTCATTCGAATAATTATGTATGAACGATATGATACAGAGACAGAATATAATGGAAAAATAAACCATCTTCGTCTGTAGCCCCCGACAGGATTCGAACCTGCGACCTTTCTATTAACGCTAGACTGCTCTACCAACTGAGCTACGAGGACAGTGACGGAAGTTGTATATTTTTCCACTATATTCCCGCTAAGACTAGCGCCCTCTCTGTATCGAGTTATAGACTTGTTTCACAGTCTTGGCACCACTCTAATGGGCGAGCTATGCGCTCGCTCCATTCTAATCGAACCACATCAGGTAGTTTCGGACTTAGCGAGAGAGATGGCGCTGGTGTACATTATACCCTTTTCACGAAACAAATGATTTAATTAAATATTTTTGTTTCGTGTTATTTTTAACGAGGAAGTTACCCCGATCATTTTATAAACGATATGATACAGAGACAGAATATAATGGAAAAATAAACCATCTTCGTCTGTAGCCATTATGTATGAACTCAGAACATACATATTACATTATATATTTTCCATCGATAAAGAACCTCTCGAGATCTGGTTTTTAATTGATGAAACATTAGGTTTAAGAATAAGGAATGCTTGTTTTGTGGTACCGGAAAAACAGGTACCTACTTAAGTGGTTCATTGAATCGTTAAGACGCTAGATTTTAATTATAGTACCGGATAGCACGGAGGCATTTACTAGTAACACAATATTGTATATGTGCTATTTTACCGCCTCTAGCTCCTTCATATGTATCAACAGAGGAGCAATTTCTACGGTAATCTTTATACAACCGTATCTCTTTAAAAACCTTGAACATCTGTAGTAGTCATTTGTTTCTAACGCTGAAAATGAAGCAGTCATTGGTTTTAAAGTTGACTGTACTTATGTAAAGGCACGCGCGTGAAACATGGAATAGAAATATACATGTTGGCGGCTCGCGTGCGCGCCATATCGTGCCATCGAAAGTTATATATGTAGTAGCTGTTGCAAGTCGCTAATCGGCAATCAAGGCACTAGTTATCTGGTTTTGCTGGCGGTTCGGTTTTTACTAAACCTTAAGGCGCCGTAGGTTCAGCGAAGTTAAGCGAACAGAGTTTTTGAAACAATATAATGCGTCTGTTTATAATAATATGGTTTCAAAAAAATACAAATAGTAATCTTGAGGCTTTTCTGCAGGGAAATCAGTGCTTCGAAACATGATTAAGCAAATTTCGCTCGATAGAAGAAAATCACGAACATAGGTCTAAAACACACAAAAATACACTTCAAATATTCGTAACAAATTATGCACAAAAGCTATAAATATTAAAATTGCTTCTAAAAATTGGCAATATCATGTTTGAGGGAAATCAGTGTTTACATTTTAATTGATTTAAACGGCCAAAAAATTAAAATTAAAAAACATGATATCCGCGCTTCCGAGCACGCACTTCCATCTCGCTCACGCTTATGCTCAGTGAGAGGGAGAGAAGACCATGAACCTACGGCGCCTTAAGGGCCATTTACATGGTGCAACCACTCTTATGCGATTTTCATTACATTGCGGGCTGCAGGCTACAGAAATACGACGAATTCACTCAAACCGCATAATAAAACTCGCATGCGAGTTGTTGCACCAAGTACGTTATAAGGATTCGGACTAAGATACTTAAAGAAATTAACGTCCATTATGTAACTAAAATAAATAAGGTACATACCCGCGCGTCGCCGTCTAACGTGTTATAAGTTTTGTTTATTGAATATGTATATTATGTATGTTGGTCTGTAAGGTATTTGTAAATATGCTGGGCCGATGAAATTAAATAAACAAATAAATGAAAGATTTTGAACACCCCCGACACAACTAAGTAACTTTGCTAAGCAGCATCAGGGCAGACCAGCCCGGCTATCACATGGCAGCCCGCGAGCTATGTAGCGGCGACATATTAGACTATCCGTCTCTTTCTAAGCGTACTAATTAGAAAGAGACGGATCTATCTCGCCATGATGTGTCACGTGGCTCGCGGGCCGTCTTGTGATCACTGTGCTGAACTTCGATTTAAAAAAAACACTTAAATCGACGTATCCTTTTGGGAGCTAGGATGCCACTGCCATGACTTTTTTGGACAATGGGGTTTGGGTAAAAATGTTGTAATTTTTTTTTAGATGAGCGGCCGTAAACGTGGTAGATTATGATAGATCTACTCAAAACAAACTTATTTTGTTATGAAATGTAATACACTAAAATGCATCGGAGACGAGATATTTGCAATATATCTTTTCACAGGTAAACTTAAATATCTCGGCTCCGATATTGTTGAACGCGTTTTATTTTATATTATTAAAAAAACATCCTTGGCCGCTGCAAAAAAAAAATACGTTTTTTCTCATACAAGGTTGCCCAATGCCCTTTCGATAAATACGTAACTTAGAGAAATTTTTCAATGCACCGCTTTATTAGAAGGGAATAACAGCTTGGTTTAGAAAACAGCTATTTTTGCTGCTGACATACCCTACATATATAAGAACCAAGTTAAACGCGAACAATAGCATTAGGACGCTTCTCCGTGGATGAACTATGTTTATCATCAATGTATTTTTTATATTAGTAAATGCTTTGCTTGTTATTAAATTTATCTTCTATGCTTTTTTGTGTGAACACTTGACAATACAATACAAGGGTGACTGTGAGACATGACCATGACATTCGGTGACCTACGCAATAGGAACGCGTCGCGAATTTTAATGTATAATTTTAATGGTTACCTAGGACCTATAACTACTTTAGCCCTAAATTCTTGATTTGACCTAATGTTTCATTACTCATTAGACCTAATGTACTATTGCATTATTAATAGGATTATTGCAAAACAAATCTAACCTAACCTAATGACGTCTATTTATTCAAAGAAAACCCGAAGAGCTCACTGTTTCGAAGAAAAATTACACACATAGATACATTATAAGTTCTAGTGAAACATTAGGTCTAATTAAACATTAGGGCCAAAGTTAGTACCTAGGTGAAGTGATAGGAACCCCATTTTACTAGAGGATCAGACAATCTTAACTTAGGTATATATCAACTCGTAATTTGCTACAAAATTAAAGTTATGGTAGGATTAACAGATTTGGAGCTAAAGCCACAAGCGAAAAGTATGTTGGGAGTGCTGCTTATAAGTGAATACTTACAGACTTCTGTTATTTTGACCCATTTAAATAAATAATTGACCTTTCTACAATACCTAAATATTTTAATGAATGAATACCGGTACTTTTATTTCAATAGAATACCGGTACACCGTCCCTGGTTAACAGACATCATCCAACAAACTTGTACTATCGAAAAATACAATTATATATTCAAGTCATGCGTCCACTGATAGAATATAATTACTCGTTGACCTCCTACATTTCCAAGCTCGCAATGAAATTAAGGGGATGCCTTGATTCGAGTCAACCACGCCCCCTAGACAGAGACACGCTTATGCCTTCCGCGATCGAGAAAAAGAGATGCAACACTTCGGGAATGGCTTTTTTGGACTTTCGATAAAGACCTAACTTAGTGAAGTTTGATTTATATTTCATTAAGTGAGATTTTGGATGAGATTTAATACTATAGTATTAACTTGATCGTGTCGTAAAATAATGTATTGTTTGAGTAGGCTGAGTAAAAAAACGAAAATGAAGACCCAACTTTGGTTTACTTTTCTATCGAGGAAATTTTAGGCAATCATGTATCCATTAAATCAGATAAACAATCATATATAGTCAAGAATCATATATATCTGAAAATCAGACCTTATTGCTTCTTAATCTAATCAGGACGGCGTTTCAAAGCACGCGATAATTTCCAATGCACCGCCTTAAGGGCGCATAACCAGTTAACAAAATGTTTTACATACATAGAATACTTAAGTATATAAGTCGTTTCGCTTCGCAATGCTTAATTTGTAACGATCATAAAGAGACAATAGACCGCGCCGGAGCATCTGAAGCTCACGTACCTACTGATATTATTTGCTATTATTCCTAAAATACACGTGCGGTTATGCTCTTTGAACCGTTAGGTTTAACAACACAATCGAAACATCTGCGAATAGAATTAACTACGCCCGATTTGACTTGGAAGTTAACAAATTATACATTATTAGGTTAATGTTCCAGTGCTTGTCACTGGCCCAATACTTGAAACTTTTAATCTTGATATATAAAAGTAGAGGTGAACAATAAGTGTCAACTAGGCGTTAAATGTGTTTAACATTGGGACGTATACCTTATATTTTTTCTTATCTGACATTGTTAACACCTCTATACTAACGGTATGTAATTAGAATTACTAATGAATCATTCATAAAATAACCCATTGCTTCTCATGCGCAGAACAACATGAATTTCTTTACTTCATCCGTTATTCCTTAGTTAATTGCAGTTAGAATACGTCAAAGCAGACATATCTAGGTTACTTCTGCTAGAACTAGTTATTAAGATATTTCTCATTGCAATACACATTTATTGCCAGTAGCAAATATCCAGTGTTTCTTTAAGTTTAGTCGATGCAATATCAACATTTACCTATGCATTAAGGTTAACAGTAAGCAATTATTCAGATGTATAATGCTTCGAGCAAATGGCGCGGTCCCTGGCGATACATTGCCAACAAAACTATTAACTTAACCGTACATTTTACGACATAGACTCTAATAAGCACTGCCCTCTGTTATAATGTAAATGGCAGTGTAACAATAAAGAGATAAAAGTAAAAAAAAGTTGAGATGATAAGGCCTGATTTTATAAAGATTCGTTAAGAAGGGGTAAGCTATGTGCCGCGACGCCCGCGACACGTCTAGCAAACTTCATACTGAAGTCCTGCATTTGACACGTCTCCGTAATTACTAAAACATAGACAACTTCAAAATATTTTAGAAAGTCAACAATTGAATTTCAAATGAACGTGTCTAGGTGCAGAGGTTCAAGCCAAGTCACAGGTCGACCGGCAAGGTCCCAGCAAGGATGTTCTGGCCGGCATATGGAGCACGTTCGTACGAGGCTGAACCGAGGCTGGGGTCTCTGGGCTTTCCTCAATGGACAACCGGAACATACTTCTAATGTTCTAATGGAATGCGCGGAATAACAAGTTTCTAAACGAATTTGTATTTCAAACACGGGGTATTACAATTTGCTGGAAGAATTACGTAAAGCCACATGAAAGCGTAAATAATCAATCAGATAATAACTTATAACTTATTTATCCTGTGACCTCCTCCTGTCCTCTGTCCTTTCCCTATTAAATAACCAATACTCGTATATTTGTTCTCGAAACGACGATAAAATCTACAAACAGATAGGTATACGACACGACTACCTATAAGGTAAATACATTTTTCGTACGCTTAAATGCGTACGAAAGATCATTATCGAGTACTAATTTTCGGAACAATGCGATTTATCTGGTTCCTCGTGCAAAACTCGGTCTCCGAGGTAAATATTATATATAAAAGACGGTAAATTCAAATGGTAAAAAGTCTGCACCTTACAGTTATACACAGTAATGAATGATGCTTCATTATTTATTGCATTCGTGGAATACATCTTTAACTTTTTATAAATGTGCTACATCGGGAATATAGACGGTTCCCTTTTAAGGACCACTTTTTCTATGAATTCCTCCAAGATGGAGTCGGAGTTTTTTGACGTCGTCACGGATTCAAGTGTTGATACGGGCGAATATTTTGATGACGATTAGTATCGGTCCCAAAAAAATCATTTACATAAATTTCGTTAACTAACTGTTTTTCCATACAATTAATTGAGCACGTTATGTATTCACTACACGTGTCGTTTGTTTACGATATCCATAAAAGTCAAAACGTTTGTTAAGTGAAATCAGTTTGGACATAATAGTTACATTGCTGCTCGGTCGTACTTAAAAAAATGATTAAGTATCTCATACATTCTTAACGAAACAAATTATTTATTTAAATATTTTGTTTCGTGTTATGGCACTCTACCGGCAATAGATGGATCGCAGGTTCGAGCCGGGCTACAGACGAACATGGTTTAATTTTTAATTATATTCTTTCTCTCTGTATCATATCGATTAAGTATCTCCTTATTATGCTGGAACCCCGAACTTGACAACAATAAAAAAAATCGTGCGTTCAGCCTCTGTTGTACATAGAGCGCGAAAAATCGTTCCACAAAAAAATGCAAAAATGTGACTAAAAAAGTGTGCAATTAAAGATACACTGTCAAGTTTGGGGTTAAAAATGTTAAAATATACGTGTGTATGAAACATACATACACTCATATAAACAACCAGTAATTTTAATTACGTTTCTATGAAGAATAAAATTCTAACTCTACTGTGTTTGTACATATAGGAGCTGTTTCCTTAGTGGTAAGAATTACTTGAACGTTTGAGGATAACCCCACAAAACCAGCTGTGCTCGGATTGAAGGCTCGCCCACATTCGATCGTCGAGGTACCTTAGGCCACGGTCTGGAAAAGCGACAGTACACATTTGATCGAGTTCGATTTATGAACGCTGCCTGCTGGCGTCGCAACACTCGCAACTGCGGCCTGATATACCCGTTCACATTTTTCACACATACGATAAAGCAGCGTCAAAAAGTACAGTCGCCCAATATAATTAATTGTTAAGTATTTATGTATACTCCAGGCAAAATACGGTTTTGAAAAACATTAATTTATAATAGCGTTTTTTTTGTTGATTTCATTTTAAAATGTTATTCTAAGATGATTAATTCAAAAATCCGACAAACTTTCCACCCGGAAGTAATTATGTAGATTTAAATAAAGCATGCATTGTCTTTTTTTGTACGATTTATCTTGAATATTATAGAGCAAATGTGAATGAACCAAAATAAAGACAAAAATATTTAATAATATTTTTTCTGACTTTTCAGAAGCTAGTTAGTTTATCGTTTTTTTTATGTCTGAAATATGGTCGGATTTTGTCGCTGGGTAACTATTTAATTGATAATATATCCATTACACATTAAAAATAAGCTATTATAAATTATTTCCAAATTTGACTTTTTTTCCATACAAGTTGTCAGTTCATTGACTGGACTAGTAGGAATTTATGTATGTTTATGTGTATGCTTTATGTGTGAATGTTTATTATTGATGTTATTGTGTATGTTGTAAGTTCGTTTACTTCCAATTTTGCCATCTACCTATTTTGTAATTTTTGTTGCTATTTCTCCGCTACCTAAAGGTTGTCTGGAAGAGATCGCTCTTTAGCGATAAGACCGCCTGTTGATAACCTATTTTATTTTTAAGTTGTTATGAGGTTGAGTTGTTTGATTCACGTTTTGAGGTGTGCAATAAAGAGTATTTGTATTAGTTCCGTCAACGTATCATCTTGAATAGTCTCCCCACGCATACAGTATGCTGTTACTGTATACTGCTACCTATAATTCTAAATGTAATGTTATAATTGGCGACGCCAATGATGGCCGGCGCAGGGAAAGCGAGGCGCATGCGCGGGCGATACCGGCACGCGATCTATGCACGCGCTTTGTCAGAGAACGGCAACGGCACACAACATATGATGGATTAACCTTAGTTTTATTCGGTCGTGTGCGATCATTAGCCTACCGCAGTGATGTGCCCCCTAGGACCGCTGCGCCCGCGTGCAACGCACACCCTGCACCATTCAGTAAGGTAAAGCCGCCCCTACGTTCGATCAAACAGGGATAAGGGCCTAATCTGAGGTTAAAATACAAAATTGTAAGGGCTATCTCGGAATAAACTTATTGACACTGAATTTGTTGTCTCTTGTTCCAGCTTGGTCAATTCGGGCCATAGTTAAATGGCCAGCGTATCTGATAAAACTGGAAAATTATAAGAGAAATTCCCGAAAAAATATGTTTATTTTTTATTAGTAAAATATCTCTAATGCTTTGAGCATCTTATCTTATCTTATCTAGATGAGGGCCCTTTCGGATGCATTTCGACCTAGTGGGATCTTTTGTGCATTTGCCC
The DNA here is from genome assembly GCA_947578815.1 of Epinotia ramella. NCBI lineage: Eukaryota > Metazoa > Arthropoda > Insecta > Lepidoptera > Tortricidae > Epinotia > Epinotia ramella. The sequence continues at coordinate 10,147,685 of OX388209.1, forward strand.
TCTCCTTTATGCCTGCCTACACCCAAGCTCGCTCCATCATTTCCCCAAAGCGGATGATGCAGCTCAGCGGAAGCACCTTGAATTCCTTTGGTTGCGGATAGCCGTTACCAAAGTAAACATAAACATAAACATAATTTATTGATAAAACATAAAGTACATCAGTTTTACTATAGACTAGGAGCTTACTATTAGAGGCAAATAACACGTGCCTGAGCTAGGATACCCTGTGTTCCAGGCAAAAAAGAACTAACAATTGAAAATCAAGTTATTCATAATATAATACAATATCATTCTTATTGGCTAGTACAAAATACTTAGGAAGTTATAACCTAGGCGCTAACTATGAAGATATAATAAAATAAAATTATTTTAAAACGATAAATAACTTTTCTGTGTCATCATAGGACATATTCTGTAGGGCTTCTCGTAGCGTTGATTTAGATTTCATGTAGTTTAGAGGATATAAACCTAGCCGCGCATTAAGTCTATTGTAAAGAAGTGGACCTAGGAAAAGAAAAAATCTAGAAGAGAAAGCGTGTCGTTTTTGCATATGTTTAGGACAAACAAAATCTTTAAGCCTTTTACTGGCATGATCAGTGTTGTAAGGGGTTACAGCGTGCTGTTTTAGAACTGTGTGCAATATAAACAATTGGCGAACTGTTCAAACTTCAGATGATTTATACAGAAGGTTAGTGGGGAATTGATAGGGGCGGAAAGTAGAAACCTTGAGGATTGCTCTCTGGGCTCTTTCTAGGTTTAGTAAAGTGGTTTTAGCCAAGCCACCCCACGTAGAGATGTAGTAAATTAATACAGATTGACCTAACGCAAAGTAAACTGGTTTGATTATGTGCGAGTCTGCAATCGTACGTAATTTTTTGAAAATAAATATTAACTTACGAACTCTAGTGCACAACGCTTCCACATGATGTCGAAACGAGAGGGACTCATCAATTATGATTCCTAAATACTTTATTTTGCTTGTGGTAGCAATACCCGGACATGCGCACTGGTTATTTGTGGGATGTTTACAATTGTGAGCATAGAGGTTAAGGTTAGTCGGAGCTAGTTTCGATTTGCGCATGGAGAACTTTATAACATTGGTTTTATCCGAATTCAGGGTTAGTAGGTGATGTAGAAGCCAGCTACTTACGATATTAAAGCCGCGCTGTGCATATTCATAGACTTGCTCTACTGAGTTTGCAGAAAAAAGTAGGACAGTGTCATCAGCGTATGAAATTATTTTTCCACAGTCGATTTTAAGATTGCAAAGGTCATTTATATAAATTAAGAACAGCGTAGGACCTAGAATACTTCCCTGTGGGACCCCAAAAGAGGCATTATTAAGGTCAGAACTCATGACATTGTCTATTTTTGTGCGTTGCGTGCGACCATCTAAATAGTCTGCAAATAGCTTGAGCTGCGTACCTCTAATTCCTAATAATTCAAGCTCGTGAAGCAGGATGGGAACGGAGACGGTATCGAAAGCTTTAGCAAGGTCAAGGAAGATTCCCAAAGTCTGATTACCCTTGTCTATACTCTGTTTTTTTAGCATTAGAGAGACCTTTGCAGAACGAGATATAAGGTTTTTTATCGGGCACATTCTGCGGATCGAACAGTGAATACGAGTTAATAAATATCACGTATTTATTATCATGTTTTATTAATACATACATTACTCAGTGTTGTGAACAGATAAGAAACATAATATTAGTTAATTTACATTCTAAGATGAGAAGATAAGAATTTTAATAAATTGCGTTTGTAATTTTTCATGGAAAGGTTGTACATTAAAAAACCCAAAGAGGCAGAGTTCTCACACAATGGTCTATTTTTAAACGTCACTGTCACTATCTGTCAACTATCACTCATGTGGGTTTTTCATTCGAGTTCATATTGTTGTCGGTTGAGTCGGTTGTGATTTCTATTTATTTTATTTCTATTGCCGCCATTTTGCTTATAAACACTTATAACTTACAGTTTTGCCAACAAATCCATACTAATATTATAAATGCGAAAGTGTGTCAGTCTGTCTGTCTGTCTGTCTGTCTGTTACCTCTTCACGCTTAAACCGCTGAACCGATTGCGATGAAATTTGGTATGGAGATAGTTTGAATCCCGGGGAAGGACATAGGATAGTTTTCATCCTGCAAATCATCCCCTTAGGGGATGAAATGGGGGGTTGAAGTTTGTATGGAGCTGCGATATAAACGATTTCCACGCGGACGGAGTCGCGGGCAGAAGCTAGTTAGTAATAAATGTGAAAACTATGCCTTCAGCTATCGGTAAATATCAAATGATATGTATTCGTATGTACATAAGATCCGAGAAATTCAGTGGTATCGGTCGAAATCGAAGAAAGAAGGTTTACGACCACTGCTTCTTTGTTTACCCGTTTGACAGATAATTCTAATCTTAAAAAAAATATAGTATAGTTTTTGTACTAAGTAGTAATTCATTCTTTGTCTGGCAAGGGCATGACATTCACACAATAAGTGTTCCATGGTCTCATCCTCCTCGCCACACATTCTACAGTCTAAACTCTCCGACAGTCCCATCTTGGCCGAGAGATCCTTGACCCCGAAGTGACCTGTGAACACCGCAGATATGATTCTGAGTTGCTTCCTACTGGTTTTCCAGAGCTTGTTAGTCCAGCCCGAGTCCACTCCTTCTATGAAGAGCTTAGAGTGCCTTAAGCCCGCCACATTCCTCCACTCGCGTTGGTGTTTGGTTTTGGCGTAGGCTTTAAAGGCCGAAATTATGGTTCCCTGGAATTATGGACCTACAAAGTGAATGCTTTGAGCATAGAAGCGTAGAAGCTAATCACCAAAAGCGTCACTTGGCAGTACAATAAACAGGTAAACATAGGATCACAATATAGTCTCCTAAGAATTGAATTTGACTTATATGAAGGTAAGCTTCCCAGTAATATACCTACCTGACCCAATACTGGACACCTTGAACCTAAATGAAGCGGTACCTAAAGGTGAACACGGGCGGTCAAACTATTAAAATAAAGATCTTGAAGTACATCGGGTCATTTACCTTATATCTTTTTTATTTTGTACAGTAAAATTTAAACAAATAAAATTCTTTTTCTCAAACTTGCAATGAAATGTTGACGTGACTTACTTCAAATTAGTTTCGGAAATACTACGTATCCGGTGCGATGAGTGAAGATGATATTGTAAAGGAATTTCATACAGCCTTACACACCTAGGCCTGTAAAGCAACCATCTTTTGTTTTAAACGGGGGAGCGCGGCGGAGGGCGCGGGCCAGCTGGCGGCGCGGCGGCGGCGGTGCAGGCGGTGAACTTCAGAAACGTATTATTTAGTTGTGTTGACCAACGAATAAAACAAATTGACTAGCTACTTTTTATTTTTATTTCATTGCAAGTTTGAGAAAAGCACTATACAAATCTCGGCGTGAAACGGGGTTGCCGGCCGCGTATCCCTATATCTACATGTCCTGCAACCCTTCGTTTCCCGGCCTCTATACATAATAATGTATGTATGTATGTATGTGTGTATGTATGTATGTATGTGTAGTAATGTACTATTTCCGTTTGTGTTGTAGAATCTTGGATAACACTTACTTGCGTGCAGAAACGTGTTTTTTTCTATAATCTTGAGTTTGTTTCACGTAGTAGGTACTTATTCCACGAATGTAGTACAGTCAGCATCAGAAGTAACTACACAATCGAAGATGTCAAAAGTTCTTATTCCCTTTTAATAAAGACTTTTGACGTCTTCGTTTGCGTAGCTACTTTTGATGCTGACTGTACCTGTACCTATACGGCAGGGGTTCTCAAACTTTTGTTAGGCATGGACCACTTTCAGAATTTCAAAAATAGCACGATTTTGAAAAAATATTTGAAAAAAAATCTCATGTTTCATATATTTTTATACCTACGTACCTACGTTAAGAGTGAGCGAAGTATACCCATGGACCCCGAGCAATCATGTCACGAACCCCTAAGGGGTCCATGGACCACACTTTAAGAAACCCTGCTATACGTTATAGTGTGTGAATAAACCGATACCGACGACCGATAGTGACGACAAAAGGTGGTGCTAATGCAATAAGTACATGACTATATAAATGAAGATGAGGATAAAAATACCTAGGTATTTCCTTGATTAAAATGAAATGTTGTCAATGTTCTTGAGGTTTTATGAAAGTAGGTATTATTAACTTTAAAATAAGTGGCCTTACAATACTTCCTGGTTAATTTTCATTACAGCCCTACCGGAAACACGTTTACAAAAGCAGCAGGCTTAAATTATAAACCGCTTTGTGTCAACTTTTAGGGTTCCGTAGTCAACAAGGAACCCTTATAGTTTCGCCATGTCCGTCAGTCCGTCCGTCTTCGGCTTAGCTCAGTAACCCTTACTACTAGAAAACTGAAATTCGGCATGGGTACATAAATCAATCACGCCGACAAAACAGTAGAATAAAATCTTGAAAAAAAATAGGTTTTTAGGGTACCCTCCCCTACACCTAAAGTGGGGATGTATTTTTTTTCTCGTTAAACCCATAGTGTGGGGTATCGTTGGATAGCTAGTTCAAAAGATTATGGTTTTTTTTTACCATTTTTCAACTCAGTGATTCTATTTCGACATATTGGGCTTTAAAGCCTTAATTTTTGCTCCAGTAATGTGTGTGTCCCCCCGTTGTCCCCCCTGCCAGCTAAATGGCTACCGACGTAAAAAAAATCGTGGCAGTAGGTAGTACATAATACATATAATGAATTTAAAAGGAAAACTATCGCGGCTAAGTAGGCATAACTAGTTACCGAGTAATAGTCGACCAACTTAAAATGTACTTGAAAAGGCCAACTTTATTTGGCGCGTGTCGATGTAACAAGTGCAGACAGGCAACTACGGAACCCTACACTGCGCGTGGCCCGACACGGACTTGCCCGGTTTTTAAAGCATTATTATATTTGTACCCACTACGGTGGTAAACTAGCATACAGCCTTTGCCTGGGATAAGCAGACACCATAGCTTATGAATGCTTGTGAGTCGATAGGAGTCACGAGCGCGTTGCCGACTCTTTATTGAATTGAGGATTCGTCGAGTCGACAACCCATCGCCATCTGCGGGAGCCCCAGTGACCTTACCACCAGGCAACACGACATACCTCCAAAACGAAGTAAATAAAGATACAACAATGTCATTGAATGCGTAGTTGTATATTCCGTTAGCCGTTTAAGCATTAACTTCAAGGGTAAAAGCAAATCTAAAACGAAAAGGTACTAATCTGTAGAGTTTATTGGGAACAGTAAAAACGTTGTTTTACTCACTGTCTAATCGTTAAAGACACTAACGGAGGAAAACTTCTGTTATGGCATGCTAGACGTACCTTAAACGTCTCAGTGCTAGACGTCTAGACAGGCGCATTATACTTGAGATTATTTGAGTTGGCCAAATTGCACCAAAGTAGACCATTCAAGAAGCAACTCTATCGTCCAAGGTAAAAGATTCCTATTCCAATTACACTTTTATAAAAAGTCAGCCACTAATCTCAACCATACTCGGAACCTCCGCTTTTTAATAACTAATAAAAACAATGTATTCAAACATGGTCCAAAAACAAAACTACATAAAACTGTTCCTTATTGACGTCTCTAAAAACCGACGAGAGATTTTTAATTTTAACTCATTTTCACAAGAGTTACGTCCAAAAAACGGTTTTTTGGCCTGAAATTGCCAAAGTTTGGTGCCATATATCCCGAAACTGTGAGTTTTGATGTAATTATGGGATACTATTTCGGTAAACCACGTTGTTGTTAATACGATAAGCCAAAAAGAACACGAAAAAACCGACAGTTACAGATCGAAGGTCAAGGAAGCTAGGAGCCCCTTAACGCATTTGCGTCAAAGTGTTTTGTGGCCACACACGAACGCCTCAGAAACTAAAACCGGGGCTACTATTCACAATTACCTGCAACTATATAGTGTTAAGGGAACCAGTGTCAGTCTTACTATGCTTACGCCCAGCTGTTAGAAATGTCAGAGTCAAGACATACACATTGTGAATGGTGACTTAGTGAGTCGAAGTTGTGAATAGCATATTCGGTTCACAGTGTCGATAAACCGCTTACAACACCCTACCACAAACGAGTGCCGGTCGTAGGTCAGGACGCTTTCACTGCCGCTGCAGCCCGGCACCTGTTCCGAAATCGAGTCTTCTTGGGATATAGCGGAATAAAAGCCATTTTGAATACCCGTGTATTTTGTTTGGATTTTGTGACACATCGTAACCATTAAAATCCGATTGTCAATTATGATGCGTTTTATTTAGAAAAAAAAAATAAGTATTAGTTGGCATCATAATCATTGATGTAATATAAAAAATAGGTAGATAGGTTGCACCAATTTGCCTCAGTTTCGCGTCGTCATTGGAAACTGTCGTCAATGCTGTCAGATTTGGTGGCCCTTTTTAAACACGGAATTTCGTATAGACAACGTATCTACCTCTTTTTATATTACATCATTAATTATAATTATTTAAATATAAGGCTGCGTCCTCAGGTCTTGTTTATGGAAAAATGAAAATAGGTACAGTCGAGGTCATAAATATGTTTACACTTTTGCACCTTATTACAAGGCAATAAGGTGCAAAAGTGTAAACGTATTTATGACCTCGACCGTACACAGTAAGCCAAGAAAGTAGTCTACTACTTTTCGACTCTATTATTCGTATATTAAGGTTCAAGAGTGGTAATATAGAATCCACAGCTATCTGCATCAAAATTATTTGGCGAAACCGCCTCCAATTTCCACAGAAATATAACATATAGGAGTGGTGTTGCCAAATTATTAACGTGGACGCAATCTACATGTTTCTTAGCTTACTGTAGAGAAACGCTCCTAAGCAACGGCTGTGTTTGCCCAATGCGTCGCCCGTCCATAAACGTTGCAATCGTTCTAAACTACTTGCTACGTAATATAATACTTGGAATCATCTCGCTAGCTATGTGCAAATATCAAAATAAAATATTTTTTATCTCTGTCCTTGTACGAAACTACGTGATTCGTAAAAGGCATCCATTTATCATTGAAGCATACGCAAGTTCCGCGGAAACGAAGGTTTGTAAAACCATGAAAGGCGTGTTTACACGCGCGACTGTCGGGTGTTCCCGGCGTGTGGCAACGCTTTACTGGCCAGTACAAGAAGGTAACAGCGACGTATGGAACCTATACGTTCTTATTACCTTCGTCAACTGAGCAATTACGTGCGGTAACTGCAAGTTACACCACGGTTCCACTGCCTACGTTTCCGCTTTTTGTAGTCGCACTGTAATTTAGTTTCTGTCACCTTGTTCCGGACAATCTATACTAATATAAGTAAAGTATAGGTTGTGTAAATTGTGAAGTTCCGAAGGCGATCACTATTTGTAAGTCAAGACGATGAAAGTGTGGACGAAATAGATTACGGAATAAAAACTTCGAAGAAGTTGTGTAAATTATGGAGTTCCGATGGCGCTGTTTGTGAGTTGAGACGATGAAAGTGTGAAGGAAATAGATTACGGATTAAAAACTTCGATGAAGTTGCTCCTAGCTCCTATCCATAGGTACTTTTTATTCTAATAATGGTCGGTTCTAATAATCAATCCACCGATAGTTTTCCTTACCGGCAGTTACATTTTGACAGATTACCCGTAGAAAATGTGTCAAAACAAAATGTAACTGTTGGTAAGGAAAACTATCGGTGAATTGATTATTGGAACCGGCCATTAATCTGTCTGTATGTCTGAACCGCTGAACTGATTTAAGTAGGTAGATGAAATTAGCTATGGAGATAGTTTGTGACCCTGGTAGGACATAGGATCATTTTTTTCTGAAAATAACCCCTGAAATGGATGAAAAGGGGTGTGAAGAAACGTTCACAGTGGTGTGCGATAATTGATGCTCCTGAAGAAAATATGATTAACGATGTTTAACGAGTATTAACTTAAGAAGATTAACGAGTGTGCACGGACGAAGTCACGGGCAAGAGCCAGCTAGCTATCAGCTATAAGTTGCTATTAGTTCCCAGATATCGGTGTAATGTAGCCGTAATAACTTGCTTAATTAACAGCTTTCTTAAAGCAGGAAGGCGGAGAAATTGTCGCTGACACTTGTCTTATCGCTACGGCAGAACTTCTGACGGGCCGAGATGCTATCTGATTGGATGTCAGTGCTGTAATTCTGAAAGCGCTAATACGTCTCACCTCACCCGTCACGCCTAACGAAACTAGACCTCTGATTACGCTTACTTACTACGAATCGCGGTGTCAAGATGGAACGGTGAAGAGAGGTTAGAACAAGTTACAGAATCGCGGGGCTGGTTAGGTTTAGCTAATCAAGGGTCTTATATCGATGTCACAGCACTCACAGCACATACAGGAACAGCATTGAATAAATCATTACGACAGGTTATATTATACGTATAGGAACATCCGATGAAATGGCTTTCGCTGTTTATGATCTATCCTATTAAATGTTTATCTTATTTCAACACTTATTTCTATACAATATCCGTTCTGATGAGTAGTTCCGGAGATTACCCCCTAAATACATTACAAAACTACAACCTCACATTATTTTCCTCTTTGCAATATGAAGTTTAGATATAGAGTGCCTATGTAAATCGAAATGGTCTAATGCCAATAAGGTCTAGTTTTCCCTCTGGGTTGGAAGGTCAGATGGCAGTCGTTTTCGTAAAACTAGTGTCTACCTATGCCAAATTTTGGGATTAGGTGTCAAAGCGGACCTCGGGCTCGTTTAGGGCACAACCGGGAAAAACGCTAGGAGCATGATGATAGAGTGCCAATGTAATATTGAGGCAACAGTAACTATTTATTACAATCTAAAAAAACATGTTTTTTTTTAATGTTCTGTACCTATAGAGCATGGCGTGCCGTGATGCTGTATGTCTTATCTGAATTAGATCTGTCATTGAACAGGTCATCACGCGGGGATCCAAAACACGCAGAATTAAGCGACCGTGAAATTAGGCTGCGCGCGAATTATCTTGAAACTTTACCTGTATAAATATCATGTTTGTTCCGAATCCGTATTTTATGTTTGCTGAAAATGGAATGATTTCGCCGGAAATGGTGGTCAGTTTTGTATATATTTAGTGGCTTACCGAAATACGAACTCAAATGGTATAAGTATTGCGTTCCATGTGTACATGTGGCCTTTAAACTACATACAGTCTCAACATGAACCATGCTGGTCATCATCATCATCATCATATCAGCCGAAAGACGTCCACTGCTGGACATAGGCCTCTCCCAAAGAGTGCTAATGTGTGTCACATGTCATCACTGGCAACACACACCGGTCAAAAACTTTCGTCTTAAGACACTGCTGAATATTGGACGTAAGGTATAGCAACTTAACTAAACCTAAGGTCTAATTCCTAAAGAGAGATCCACACATGGATATACTAACTTATTATTGCTCATTTAAGGGTTCTTGGAGGGAATAATAAGCCTTGCTAATAAAATAAGATATCGTTTGTAATTCATAATCTATACTGATATTATAAAGAGGTCTGTTAGGGCATAAGTGAGTATGTAAGGAATAATCTCTACTTATCCGAATTCATAAATATTTTTACCTTTTTCCTATAATTTCCTGCCTTTAAAAACGTGTTAAGTTCATGTATATATTAACGAAAACACTCAATAATGACATGTCTCTCGATATCAAGTAGAAACTGAATACAAGTAGTCGGATACGAAGGAATAGAAATTTGTATAAATAGTCGTATTATATATCTTATATCTTTGTAAAACCTAACTTAACTTGTATTTGTCCGCTGAGCCGAACCTCATGAATGTTATACTAAATCTCTTTGTGCATTATCAAAATATGTAATATTCATTACTTCCTTAATCCTACCATTATTTAAATAACACTGATAACCCTGAACTTCCACGTATATTATAATTTATAGTAACGGTACCCTCCGATTTAATCCCCATACCATTGTTCGCGAAGCTTCTAAATATGCCCTAAGGTGCTCATTGTACATTGTGTTGGAGGCTCAGCGGAGAACATCCCAGAAACCTTTGAATGGGAACAAAGCAGAATCGAGATCTTCCGACAGCATAGCATCCACGATTTATGTAGTCGGATCGTTGACTTGATCCATAAATTTAATATTCATATAAATAAATAAATATGATTGCATTATGATAACATTAAAAAGCAGAGGACGACTTATTCTTTATTATATACCTACATATTCATTGAGTCAGGATAATCTAATGCAGCGACACGTGTGGGTTAGTATTTCCACAAAATAACTACTTCCATAGTTAAAAACAGAGAGAAAAAAAAAACAGAGTTTATGGTTCTACATAGTATATGCTTATCACTCTTACACATTCATAATTCCTTCTGAGTATACATCTAGCCTAGCCCATCAAAATTAACGAGAATGATTGAAGCTTAATGTACCAGTGATGATAAAGCATAATAGTCTTCATGTAATGTATATATTGTATGTGTATAATGCCTTCAACTTTCTTGCCCAGCTATTATGCCCAAACTAGTAATACGTCAATGACCGAAACTCGAAAGCACCATGACCATCCTTGATGAGTTCGATTACCTTATCCGACTCGATCGATGCGCAAATTACTAACCTAGGCATAACGTAGCATAATTACTTCCGAGCACTACCCTGCGACTTCCGTCATGAAAATATCATTGAGCGTAATACCCAGCCAGTGGCAACCATCAATCGATTATAATCTCTTTCACGATGGAATAAAGTTCACGTGAACATCGATAATGCCCCGGGTCATGGCATAATCAACCTTCGCCTTGGGCACATCGAGACATAAGAAAAATGAATGTGGTATTTTTGGAACTGGGAAATAATTAAACTTTTAAATGTGAAAACCTTCATTGCGGCAGAATCGCTTTGTCAAGAAATAATCCCATTGTATGTTTTGGTTATTCAATTACTTCAGCCAATAGAAGTAAAACGTGACATGTCGTCATGCTTATACTAAAATAAATTTTATTTCTTTTTTTATGTGACTGTATGAAATATTACGATTGAACACTTCAAACAGAAACTTTTTGTTATTGTTTATAATTTGTAAGATCAATGTAATAATTTATTCTGTGGATATTCATACTACATATGTCTAACCTGTGTTTAAAACTTGTTTTTTTTTATGATTACTGCAAGGCAAACGTGGTTGAGGCCTGTCGTATAGTTATATGGTTGCTCGGCGAGATGCTAAGTTTAGTCATAAATTATCATCAACTATGGTGACATATATGTGGGATTTAATTGCTATGACGGACCCCATAAAATGTGTATTTTCTTCTTTTCTATAAATTCATCGCAATATTAATATTCTACGTTGACTAGGTAGGTACTCATCGTCAGTTTACATTTATTATATTTGACTAGCTTCCGCCCGCGACTTCGTCTGCGTGGACCCGGGATAAAAACTATCCTATATTTTAATCAAGGCTATAAACTATCTTCGTGCAAAATTTCATTCAAATCGGTTAAGCCGTTTAAGCGTGATTGAGTAACAAACATCCAAACATCTAAACATCCAAACATCCAAACATCTAAACTTTCGCATTTACATATAATATTTGCGCAGAAAAAACTGCAAAAGTTAACAGCCTTAGTAAGACGTCCTATAATGCCCGATACATGTCACTTTGAATCTTATGTCAAAACATAGAGGTGAACAATAGGTATCAACTATTGAGCATTAAGGTTAACCATTAGCTTGTTAACCATTGACACGTTTACCCTATAACTTAAACTTTGCTAATAATAAAAAGGGTAGGTAGTCTGTGAAACGGAACTTTCGGTGATTACAAATATTTTTCCGGATTTTTTTGTACTTTTATCAGTACTCTATATACATACATAGAAGGTACAAGAATTCCGTTATTTGACAACCTTATAAATAACGCAATGTAAGGTCAAACTTACCGAGTAAAGGGTTAGTAACGGAGCCAGTCCACAAGCAACCTTGGTCCAAGTCAATCCTTTTCGAAACCAATCCAATCAGTGCATTCAGCGCGCGTCTTAATAAGTTAACGTCACTGTTATACAAGGAAACGTGACTTGAACACAGAACAGAGACGCTGACGCGTATATAAAATGTTCCATAGGACTTCAATGGGGACGTAACCTTATGTCACCTGTCCAGCTTTTATCGTCACGTTTTAAGGCCCAAATGTACTGAAACATAACTATAAAACGCATCATGCTACTAGGCCTGTAGCACAGATATTGGGGACAGACATTAGACATTTAACCCTATACACGATTTTATTTGCTATACGCACGATTTATTTAAATAATAGATAAATATTGAGGGACAACCTCACACTAATCGAACTTGTCCCAAACTAAGCAAAGCTTATACGTGCTATAAAGAAAGAAAGAAAGAAGACATTTATTCACCACACAAAAGACACACAGATAATAGAGGACGTTATACATACATAAATAGATAAATAAATACATAGAAAAGATCGATGACTCAGGAACAAATATTCCTGCTCATCACACAAACAAATGCCCTTACCGGGATTCGAACCTAGGACCTCCAGCTTCTTAGGCAGGGTCACTACCAATACCAAGTACCAACTAGGCCAAAGTGGTCGTCAAAGCATCGTCATACTTGCTAATTTAAGGGTTAGATAAAATTGGAATCATCTATGAGCAGTGGCCGTCCTTGCGAACCTAGTCCGATTCGTGAAAATATCTGTGTGATGACACTGATGACTTCTGAGCTCTGTATATAATATAATATTTTAGTATGTAAGAATTGTTCACCAACGTTTAAGTTTGTAGCAGCTTAGTTTGAGACTAGCTCGATTTGAGTATAATGTAGTCGAAATGTCATGTCATGTATGTATGTAACGAACGTTATGTAAGTAAATGTAGTTGCAACTGCACGAGCTCGAAGAATGTTGAAATGAAGTATGATATATGTTTTGAAAGTAAAAAAAACTGTTACTTGTTACTTTACCTAATTATAATATATTATAAGAGGTAAACAACCATACCGAGACGTGAGAGTCATTCCGAATAATATTGTAGAAACATTATCACTCTTACACAAATTACAGAACCAGTATTATATTACCCGTCTGTTCAATGACTTTGAAATTTCGAACAGGGCTGTTATGCTTTACCTTTCTTGCTTCAGTCTCACCTCGCCCGTCACCCCTAACAAAACTAGACCTCTACCTATGCTTAGTTATTACCAATCGCAGCGACAAGATATATTTGTGGGTGAGCATAGCATAGGTGAACTTAAAGTTACAGAATAGCGGGGCAGGTACCTAAACAACAATGGGTTATAAATAAGCGTCTACACATGGTTGCCAGCTGTAAAAAGATACAACCTTTTATCTTCTCGTTTTCTTTTAAGCAGGTAGGACGTTTTTATATGGTTATCAGGTACAGCTATTATTGATATTATTTTCAGACGTCGTAAATTTCGTAGCTTTTTCGGTGCAGCATGGTTGTGTTAACGGGGTTGGTATAGGCAATATCAATCACAATTGTTAAGGCGCCGTAGGTTCATGGTCTTCTCTCCCTCTCACTGAGCATAAGCGTGAGCGAGATGGAAGTGCGTGCTCGGAAGCGCGGATATCATGTTTTTTAATTTTAAATTTTTGGCCGTTTAAATAAATTAAAATGTTAACACTGATTTCCCTCAAACATGATATTGCCAATTTTTAGTAGCAAATTTAATATTTATAGCGTTTTTGCATAATTTGTTACGAATATGTGAAGTGTATTTTTGTGTGTTTTAGACCTATGTTCGTGATTTTTTTCTATCGAGCGAAATTTGCTTAATCATGTTTTGAAGCACTGATTTCCCTGCAGAAAAGCCTCAAGATTACTATTTGTATTTTTTTGAAACCATACTATTATATACAGACGCATTATATTGTTTCAAAAACTCTGTTCGCTTAACTTCGCTGAACCTACGGCGCCTTAATTAAATTTTATATTAATGTTATCAATTCCAATTTAGCATTACAATTGATATTGTTTATACCAATTCTGTTAACAACACTAGGGGTATCTGTACAGGACTTTATTGTTAATGTCATAATGGCGTGTACAGATATTTATCTTGTGCTTTTGCTTTGCTGTACATTTTATGGGTGTCTTGCCTGTCCAATAAAGAATTATTATTATTATTATCCTTTATTGTGTACGTATATTAATTCCCCTGAGTGTACGCTGCACCGAAAATGCTTCACAATTTACGAAGTCTGATTATGTTAGGTACATCGTTTGAATATCTCGTTATTGAATTTTGGATGTAAATTGTACTGCTTGTAACGTGTTGTAAAATAGCGCGTAGAAACAAAATGTTGTACGAAAGCCATAAAAGGGCTGTGGGAAAATACCATTTAACAGACAACAGCATTTCTTTTGCAATAATTTTAGTAATATTAGTGTAGTTCGTCCAGCAGGTCAATCACGTAGCGCATTGTACGAACGTTAGGTAGATATAAATGTCAATTTATACATATATATCCTAACGCGCGTTCGAAATGTTACGTGATATTGTCCCTCAAATTTAGAGAAGCGTCCACGAACATGTTTCAAGCCTTTGAAGGTCTCTACGAGCGGTAAAGTAGTAGGTATTCGCTATCCAAATAAGCTACTTACTGTTGGCCCTTAAACCTGCAATACTACAATACTATATTAAAGTATACTTCGTAAAAATTTGCAGACCTGCATCTAGGTTAAATACCTATATTGGATTATTTATTATTTTTAAGATCTTATAAGAGTTTTCTTGCAAATAAATTATTTCAGTTCATTTTCATTTTTTCATTTTGTTTCACTGCGGCACTGTTTTATTTTTTGTAATTCCATCTCTAAGAGTCATTGCGAATCGACCCGTCTTGGTACCAATACCATATTGAAATAAGTTATCGGACATTCTTCTTGTGTTACTTTTATTTATTTTTCGTTAATTTATTATTAACACTCATTTTTCAATGTGTGCTGTTTTGTTGAGGAGAAAATGAAATATTTGATCAGACCCCGTATCATGGTCGGCCTTATCACGGGGTAAGTGACAAGATAGGAGCGTCGTCTCGTTCTATCGAATGGTGTCAGCCAGTGACAGACGTTTTATCTTGTCACTTATCGTGTGATAAGGCCGACCATGATACGGGGTCAGTATAGCGCTTCCGTGCTTTGGAAGGCACGCTAAGCAGTTGATCCCGGCTGCTGTCTATGACAGTAGTCGCTAAGCCGAGTTAGAGGCCTTCGGGCGGCTTAAGAACTTCTAACAGTCGAGTTGCCCACTCACTTGACAAAGGGGGGACAAATGTTACTCGTGTCCGCAGGAGCTACCTACCACAACCCTGCACGTGTCCCCTGGGTGGTACTAAAGAGTGACAAACTTTAAAAGGCCAAAAAAATAATGTATGCCATACGATTAAATAAGTATAGCGGCCATGTGCAATCACTTACGCTAAGGTGCTTCGCAATTTGCAGTTTTGCGTATGCATGCCCGGCTTAAGGCGAGCTTGCGATATCGTTACATAATAACAGTCTGTAATATTATCATGACGTTAAAATTATATAAACCCGAGCTTCTACGAGAGACTGTGTATTTTAAATTGTGAATGAGTTGTATCCAGGTCCACCCAACAAGACTTATGATAAACGTCCCAATGGTTGACACTCTGAAGCCTAATAGTTGACACCTATTGTTCACCTCTTTTGTAATGGTTTAAGGTTGAAAGTATTAATTATTGGGCCAGTGTCAAGCATTGGGACGTTACTCTTATATTTGGCGATAAGTGATTTCAACATGCTTCTACCTACCTATTGATTGAGACAAAAAACTAAAGGTTATAGGTAAAAAACTAAAGTAAAGCCCCTCTTGCACGTAGGGGTGACGTGTTCGAATAGGCATTTGTTATGATTGTGTTAGACAATTTAAATATGTAATGTCTATTCGAAATCGTCACCACTACATGTGTACAAGAAGGGCTTTACTTAAGTTTCTTACGTATATTTTGGTGCATGTCAGTTCTGTTGATGTGTGGGGAGTTTCATTGTGTATTCAAACAATTCATACGTACAATATAAAGATAATATCGACGCAGTGACAGTGAATCAAATCTGTTTATAACATTCGTTTTACATATTCATAACTCTCAGTGTTGAAATCCACAAAAATCCATACATTACGCAAAACTGGTATTTTTTTTTTGTGTTCACGAGTACCTGCTGTTGCAATCAACCTTCAAAAATACCTTCTTACATTTTGTATTTACCAATAATATAAATCTGCACTAATATAATCTTTACTAATCTATACTAATATTATTAATTTATTAGTAAGTCTCTGAGATTGTAGCAGTATGTTTTGGGTATAGGGTGTTTTGGGTTTTGGTTATAGTCCGGTATGAACCGCTTATCCTATTTCGGGATAGTTATGTTATAGCGTTATATTTTATCCATGAATATACCTACTTAATGTTCTTTGCAATACGCGGGCGGCTGGTAGGTAATATAATAAAATCGGTAATATCAGGTAGTTCAAGTATACAAAATTAAGTACCTAGATAATTATTATCTATTTTACTGATATCAAATGAATGTCATCATCACAATTGGCTACTTTCCTATTTTTTTTGCATGGCAACAATTTTTTTGCACAGAATCAAATGCAGTAATGGGGCCAACTACAATTGGAACACAAGAAAAGGTAAAAATAAGTCAAAATTGTATTAATTTAAGCGCCCGCGAAATTTAGCTATTTGTAATGGTTAGAATCTACGACGACGTCGACGACCCCCGAAAGTTGCAGAGTAGAGACTCTTTAACTTTCGAGGGTCGCAGTTGCCACATGTAGTTGTTGGCCAAGTCAGACGCTCTTATCAAACGACCTACCTATATGTTCAATGTATAGCAGCACTATATAACCGTACTAGCTGCCCGGGCGGCTTTGCCCGCGTATTGCAATAAACGCAGGAAAAACCGCGGGATAAAACATAGCCCATGCTCATCCAGAAAGTCCACTCTATACACAGGTGAATGAATTTTTGAAATCAGTCCATTCTATACACAGGTGAATGAATTTTTGAAATCAGTCCAGTGAAGTCCATTCTATACACAGGTGAATGAATTTTTGAAATCAGTCCAGTGAAGTCCATTCTATACACAGGTGAATGAATTTTTGAAATCAGTCCAGTGAAGTTTATTCTATACACAGGTGAATGAATTTTTGAAATCAGTCCAGTGGTTTCGGAGATTACCCATTACATGCAAACTTACAAATTAACAAAGCAACAATCTTACAGAGCTCCCTCCGTCTCCTCCCTCTTTACAATATGAGTAGGGGGAAGTCCCTTAACGCCGGGCAGCACCTAAATTGCCGGACACTCGTACTATCTCGATAACCAATAACGCGAGTGATTCAAGGACAGGTAAAAGGGGCGCCGGGGGGAAAAGGTTATTGTATATATGTATTGGTTATATCTTACACTTATATCTTACAATTATTGTAGGATATAAGTGTGATTAGTTATGTTAATGTTTAAGTACCTAGTAGTAAGTAATCTTGTTTGTGTTTTTAAATATGGATCTTTTGTTATCCGAAATAAATGAATTTTAATTAATTAATTTAATTTATCGAGATAGTACGAGTGTCCGGCACTAGGTGCCGCCCGGCGTTAAGGAACTTCCCCTTATAGATAAGGAGTCGTATTTTTACGTTACACCTTCCCATGAACTGCGGCGCTACCACGAAAATCGAATCTCGAAGTTCGTGTACTTGCATCCCTGTCACTCGAGTTGTAAGTGCGATAGAGATAGAGATATCCGAACTTCGACATTCGAAGTTCGTAGTTATAGTTCTGGCAGTTTGTCGCTCGATGCTCGTGCGCAAAATCCGACTTCCGGGCCAGGGAGAGACGTAACTATTGCACTGATCACGGGCGGTAATAAAGAAAGCCTCAGATTGCATACTTATCGCTCTTGATCCTGATTAATTTTGGCCGCGATCTGAGACGTTACTTGCATTACCGCCCCAGGTGAGTAATTTACAAATGTAAAACTATGGAAACGGCTAAAGCTTACATTACATGAATGCATCATTTTTATTTAAGTCTGATTGCCGAGTTAAGTTACACATACTTACGTTGTAATAAAATTGCTGGAACAAGGACCAAACTTCTATCTAAAAGCAAGTACCTACTTAATACAAAGTTACTTCTATATTAGACATTGAAAAAGTGAAACTACAGTTTGTTATTCAATCACGCTCCAACAAATTGAGCGGATGTTAATTTAGTTAGTACGATCGCGTGGATAAAACCAACAGTCTTGTTGTAGAGATAAGTAGGTTTGGAGCAAAAAGTTGACATGGTTAGATATGGGTGAAAGTTAAGATTTGCTTTGTTGCTTAATCTATTTTTGCATAACACACCATCTGACAAGACAATCTACGACAGACTTGTGCTACCTTTTTATGACATAGTCTTATGACTAAATAGCGACTATTTTTGACTGAACCTTATATTACTTCTTATACTTAGTATCGAAATGTTTAGTAAGTTGAAAATCGCCTTCGCATATTTAGTTATTCATGAAAGAAAACGGAGACTTCGTAGGTATTTCGAGTTTGAAATAGGAATATAGTTGAATCATTATTTGTCAATATTCCTTGGGTATATGGATCTCTACGTCCTACTTATACGTTTATTAGAGTTCCTTGGTACGAAAATATTATCATGATAAAACGTAAGAAATGTATCCATCTGATTTTATATTTTAAAATCATCATCATCATCATCATCATCATATCAGCCGAAAGACGTCCACTGCTGGACATAGGCCTCCCCCAAAGAGTGCCAAAGTGACCGGCCCCCCGCAAGGTGGACTGATGACCTGGTAAAGGTTGCTGGAGTCCGCTGGATGCGGGTGGCGCAGGATCGGTCACTTTGGCACTCTTTGGGGGAGGCCTATTGTAAAATACGACGATTTAAATAAAATTATGCAACGTCACTTAAGCCCCTCAAAGTCAGCGCCGCACTTGCATTGCAAGCACCAAAAAGTCACTGACGGGTCGACGAGTTCGAAGACCAACTTAAATTGTAATATTACTTTAATTTCAGTAATGCGACATGTTGGCTATAGCTGGTAAATAATTAATGAGTGTCCTCTAGCTACTATATTGCCTGAATTGGATATATTTATTATGTGCCGCCGATAGCGGGTCTAGCGGGACAGCGGCACTACCACGAAGTTCGTAATACATGCATCCCTGTCACTCGATTAAGGGAGTGCGATAGAGATGGAAATACCCGAACTTCGACCTTCGAAGTTCGTGGTAGCGCCGCAGGGCGTAAGCTACCGGTGGTCAGGGCGACAGAGAGAGGAACGATATCGAGCAGGTCGGTAACGTAACGCATAGTACCTACGTACGTTAGGTAACTCCAAAAGTTACTTTTTATATGGAAACACGTACACGTAACTTTTCGAAGGCACGGTAAGACAATTCAACTGTCGTATTCCATATAAAAATTGATATATTATACATTGATAACACGGGCATACCGCTATGTACTTACGTATGCATATGTTAATAGAGTCAATAAATTAATAGGTTATCATAATACACATTGCTAAGTCATGTCCTTTTATCTACTTATATAGGTATTTTAAAACAAAGGAACTGGGTTTAATCAGCCGTGTTCAAATTTAAATATTTGCCCATCCATATTAATTATTAAATCCGTTACTAATGAATCCTTTTGTTACAATTCATATGTAAATATAATAAAGACATTCTATGTTATTTAAAGAAACATACTTTCACCCCGTAGTGTTTCAAAATACGCTGTAGTTTACAAGAACTTAGGTACTAGGTAGTTAGGATGACTAACGCGATTGAAATAGCTACGCTTGATTATCTTACAATTAGTACCTGGGTAATACCGATAACGCAAAGAAAACGTTGCTTCCTAGCCTAGGCCCGAAGCCGTTCACATTTTTGCGACTGCCACAACCGCCGTTCATGTCACTGTCGATGCAATTATAAAACGCTAATGTAACGCACGCGAACGCGGTTTCATGTGACGTCACATGGGTCACGGAACCCCTAGTGAATTAAGTTACTATTTAATTTTAAAGTGTTAACAGTATACCTACGACAAAATAGATTTAATCAATTGTAACCCAGTATAGCAACAACATTAAAGACCTAAAGAAAAGACCTAAACAAGGCTCAAAGACCCACGTAGCTTACAAAATAGGCAGAAATTTGAGATTGCAAAAAGCAACAACGAATATGGACAAAGAGTGTAGAAGTGCCCTTTCCTAAGTCCCTTGAATCGATTTCCTGATGAATTATCAAGCTCAATAGAGGGACAAACTGCAGCCCAAATTAAAAATATAGTTAAGCGACACAACCTGTAAGTCAAATTATGCTAATTAATAAAGTTAGTTAAATTATTACACTTAATTAGGATTAATTAGGTTATTGATGATTTACCCTACATCGTAAATAACTTTATAGTGATTAAAAAAAGTTTTTGCTAACGCTATGACGAACAAAAATCAAATGTCAAAGTAATAGAGAATAACAAAAAGTACATCGTTACTTCTACGTTAAGTAAACGTTCTTTAACTAAACACATACTTGACATACTCAATTAATGACTTAACATTTATTTGCAATGCTTTGTTTTATTGCATTCAGATACTGAGATGAAAACATGCTCGTTCAAATATT
The DNA here is from genome assembly GCA_947578815.1 of Epinotia ramella. NCBI lineage: Eukaryota > Metazoa > Arthropoda > Insecta > Lepidoptera > Tortricidae > Epinotia > Epinotia ramella. The sequence goes on from OX388209.1 coordinate 10,168,460, forward strand.
TCTTCTCACAAGCACACATTTACCTACCGACGAACCCTATATATACCAAAAACGTTAGTGACTATAAGTAAACGTATTCAGTTATATAAAACATTTATTTTCTTAAGTAAAAGTATACCAGGCCTCAGTGAGAAAAGCAAAATAAGTTAATTATACGCGATTAAGTCCCGTTTAGTATATATAAATAAAAGTATACAAGTTATATATCCTGCGCCGGGCCACCGAGAACTGCGATGGCGGTGTATCAATCGGCGGAAAGAAGATATGCAACAGCTATGCTGACGACACTACACTTTTAGCTTCCAACGAGGCTGAAATGAGTCAACTGTTCCGACGAATACCTAGAAACTGAAAGCATTAAACTGGGACTTTACGTCCATCATGAAAAAACGAAGCTGATGTTTGTTCAAAGAGACCATCCACCTCCCCGTAGTTTTGAGCTCCACGACTTGGAGTGTGTCGATAACTCCGCCTACCTTGGTTCACTTCTATCTAACGATGGTAGCTGTGACAAGGAGATCGTTTTGAGGATTAAACTAGCTAGGGGGGCGATGAGCGGGCTAGATAAGATATGGAGGGATCGCGTTGTACAGAGACAAACAAAGATCAGACTTGTACTCTCCCTTATGCTTTCTATCTTTCTATACGGCTCAGAGACCTGGACTATCTGAGCCAAAATGAAAAGCGCATCGATGCTTTTAAGATGTGGTGTCCTTCTACGGATATCTTGGACTGCAATGCGAACAAACCATTCCATTCTGGAAGAGCTGCACATACATCGTCGACCATCCAAAATATGTTAAGACCGTTTTCTCACATACTTAGGACACCTCTAACGACGTTCTTCGGATAGCCTGGAGAGGATTATTATGACGGGAAAAGTTGAGGGCCAGAGATAGACCAGGTGCGCTAGATGGAGCACACAAATGACTGCACTCTTGCAACTAAACTGGCCGTCAATAGAATTTGCTAACTATGTAAACAATGGCGGTTTGTTTACATAGTTAGCAAATTCTATTGACGGCGACCTTACATCTCTGCACGAGGCCATACATAAAGCGGGTGATAGGAGCCTTTGGAGAAGTCGGGTCAACAAGAATAGGACATGATGTCACGATCCTCAGCATTGAGGGAACGACTGATGATAAGTGGTGCAAATCAGATTTTTAGTTCTATGAATGACCACCAGGGGCTGTGAATAGATTCTTCATACAAATATTTTACACAGTTGCTAGCGACTAAAGTAAACGCGAGTCACTTATAACCTGTTGTATAATATACTCGTAATATGTGGTATATTATAATTGTAACACCTAGGCATAGTCAGAGGTCAGATGTGAGGTGTATTGTATACTGCTTCGCTTGTAACAAAGTGATTCGTAAGTAAGTATTGTGAATCTTATGCATCAAGTCAGGATATATTGGTATGCAAGCACTTTAGAGGCACATAACTTATTAATGAACACACAATTTAATGTTAAATACTACGATAATTACAGGTCTGCCGGGACCTAGGTAATTAGATGTTATTCGCCATCTAATTGGTGTCAACCATCAGAAGAATGAGACTCAATAGTTTATAAAGTAATTATTGAATCTGTCGTCCGATCAGCCGTGACGTGGCATAAATTAGTCAGATTATTTATCTACTGCCTCTATTATGATGTGCGTACGTGTTAACCTTATCAATACTAATAATAAATAGGTAATGTCTGTGAAAGTTTGTACAGGTCGATTCACAAGAGGCTGGCGCGTAATGTCTATGAAGTCAATGACAGCTTCATATATTTTCCGCGCCAGCTCTCGTTAATCGACCTGTAGCTTTGTACATTTGTATATAGGGTTAATCTCCGGACTCCTTATCCAATTTAAATAAAAAAACACCTGTAAGTATATGGACCTTCACACGTACGCGTCGCCTGGTTACTATATCCAGTCAATGAACTGACAACTTGTATGGAAAAAGAATCAATTTTGGATATAATTTATAATAGCTTATCTTTTCTGTGTAATGGATTATCAATTAAATAGTTACCCAGCGACAGAATACGACAAAATTTCAGACATCAAAAAAATGATAAATTAACTAGCTTCTAAAAAGTCAGAAAAAATATGAATAAATATCTTTGTATTTCTTTTGGTTCATTTACATTTGCTTTATAATATTCAAGTTAAATCATACAAAAAAAGACAATGCATGCTTTATTTAAATCTACATAATTACTTCCAGGTGGAAAGTTTGTCGGATTCTTGAATACAGCATCTTAGAATAACATTTTAAAATGAAATCAACAAAAAAAAGACCGGGTTGCACTCCGGGAGTGCCGGCAGAAGTGAAAACTCAATAACATTGTAACAGTTTTTCGATCAGGTCACGTGACATCTTACGGTGTCACCCTAAAAATGAATTTGACGCAAATTTATTAACAATTATCAATTATTTAGGCGGACGGCCCGCGGGCGCGTTGGGTGCGACGGGCTCACCGCGCCGCCGCGGCGCAACGGTGCCGGGGTCCGGTGCGCCGACGGGCGGCGGCAAACACAATACCAATTTGTTTTTGCCATTGCCAAATATTTTTCAAAGCTTTATCTCTTTAGGAATAACGTCTAAATTCGAACTACATATTAGAATTTGCAAGAACAGCAGATGGCGGTGCACGGTGGCGACCAAAATATCAATTTGTTTTTGCCGTTGATAAATATTTTTCTAAGCTTTATCTCTTTAGGAATAACGCTCAAATTCGAACTATTGGAATTTTCTCTATAGCAAAACTGTGAAGGACGCGTTGGTATTATTACAAATTTATTTGCAGAATACAGTGTCTAACGGCTTTATACTCTTACGAATAGCGTTCAGTTTTGAATGAAGTCGAATCGGCTAGCAGCAAAAAGTGACCTCCTTCACATCTGACGTCACAAAACTCTGTCGCTAATTTAACAATTTTTCCCCATCCCAAAAAGTGCTCGGCGCCGCTAAAGAAGTTTTCACTTCAAAAACGCTAAACTAATGTTTTTCAAAACCGTATTTTGCCTGGAGTGGCGGAGCCGCGCAGGAAACTACCATCATAAACTTAGGAGCCGGGCTCTTGTCGGTGGAATAATCGCCATTATGTTCTTCTCTCTGCCACTGTTTTTTGCTCTTGATACGACATTACATCAACTTTCTCTTTAGCTTGGTCCGTAAACGCACGTCTTGGTCTTCCCCTGCCTCCCCTTCGTACTACTTCCTAGTTAATTATATTTTAATAGTTACTAAGAGGTCTTGTCTATGTACTCCAGGCAAAATACGGTTTCGCCAAACATTAATTTATAATAGCCTGTGTTTTTTTTCTCCGTCATAAATACATATTTTAAGATACTCTATTTACGAATCTTACAAACTTTCGACCCGAAAGTAGGTATAAAAAAATACTGTCAAATATACGCCGATTTTATTAATTAAAATTAATAATAGTTGTCTATAATCGTCAACACAACAATATTATTGTCTTTAACCTGTAAACAATGAAATCCGACATTTTTTTTACATGTAAAATCAATATATTAACAAAATGCATGGCTTGGGTGACAGGTGACAGAAGTTGGTAGAAAAAAATTGTAATAAGTAGTACTTTGATTTGATCCTCATAAAAATAATTGATAAACCTATTTTGCTAAAAATCGTATAGATTTTTGTTTAGAATTGCATATAAATACATTTACTCCAATAAACTATCGGTAAATATATTTATAGGACCAAATTGTGTCCAAATTTAATTTAACTATATAGATTATTAAAGTAGTACACGAATCCTACAGAAAAAAGGTTTATGTAAAGCATAATACACATTTGAATAGTCCTGTTTAATTCTACAATTGAACTTGAGCTCTTTCCGCGTGTGTTAACGATCACATTCGCTCGCAACGGCGGCACGCAACGAGTCCTTTTCTGTGACGCGAAGTAGATAGATACCTACATTACCTACGCAGATTATTTGTAATCATTTATATCGTCTTCGACGATGTACTAGTAGGAGAATGCGACTATTCACGGTGTAATAATGGCGTAAGCGGGAAACGCGCTAACAATTAATGAAATTTATAAACATATTTTAGTGAAAACATGCCAAGAATTTAGTACATTTCTATGTTTGGTGTCTCAATGCTTCATAATTATTTACTGATAAATGTCATCATTATAAAACAGTGACGACAATTTTAACAGGTGATTTCCTACTTAAAGTAGTTAATTTCCCACTTAATCTGCGTAGGTAGTACACAGACCACTTAACATAGGTTAAGTCGTCTGTGAGTTTGTAGTACAAGATCCATCTGCACATCATTGTAGTAACGGAAGTAGGTACTTAATTATTGGAATGGGTAAGAAAGAACACGCTGCTAAAATACTGCTTAGCTGCTATAGCTATACAGAGTGGAAAAACCTATGGGCCCTGAAAGAAAACCACCGTAAATCCATAACATCAGTGGCGTGCACCACGTAAAGGCAGAAAGACACTGCCTGCCCTACTCAAATCTGTGATATTGTTTTACCCAAAGGGTAAAAACGGGACCCTATTACTAAGGCTCCGCTGTCTGTCTGTCTGTCTGTCTGTCTGTGTCCGTCTATTGTAGGTAGTTTGGGCAAATTTGGTTTATTTTTACTAATCATATGTTTAATCTTGGTGAAAATTTAAAGTCAGGCATTAATATATGTACGAAAAAAGGGCATAAATATCTGTGTACGCCTCTATGTCAGTTTTTATCCTTACTCTGGTACAAATATTAATATCCCTGACTGGTAAATTCGATTTTCAGCTACGTTACGCGTGTATCGACTCGATAAAAATGCAATACTTGAGTACCATTTGGTTTTGGTATTCGATGGTTATTCTCGCCAGTTCCCACCAATTTGCTAACACTAGTAACGGCTGTGAATTGTTTCCTCCCTTCAGCTGTGGCGAAAAAACATGGCCGCTTACCCACGTCTGTGGCACCCTCTGAGGGACGCTCCACCTCCAAGGTTTGTGGGGTGAAGTGATTTGGTAAAATTAAATTTTCTTTAGTTTTTTACATAATCACAGCCAGGATTTTGGACGAAATTCGATCTATATTAAATTATCTAACTGCAACGATATATCATCGTTACATTAAAGTCGTATTAAGGCTATCTAGCTGACCTCGTCACCAGGTTACCGAAGTTCACGACATATTTTGGTCATTTTTAATATAATAAATTGGATATTTGGGGTGTTTAATGGGCTTAATTTGAAGAAATTAGTGTTATACTTATTCGAAAAACATAAAATGGGAGGCTCATGAGTATTTTTTTTACACTAGACCATTTGAAATATTCTACCAATATAATGCTTACACTCAGAAGTTGCTCGTGTGGGCTTCGATTTACATGTTTATATCTGAAGTGTTTCATACTGTATGTAATCAAATTCATGCCTAAACAATACATTTGGGCCATCAACTAGGTGTAACCGAAGCTTTTTTTATTGTAGGTGCAGCAGGTTGTCTACTTTGACACAAAATAACCTATTCCAAACGACTGCAATTATCACAGCAACCATGGGCTTTAAACCAAATAAATTTGGTTGGAAGCATCTTGATTAAATATCCTTTCAATTAAAATTACAACATTAATACCAGTTAAACAAAAAACACGTAAAACATGAACATTCAAACAATGAAAATCAAGACCATTTCGAAAAAAATGGTTTGCTTAGTATGGATATACCCTTACCCACACCATGAGTTTGTAGTAGCGGTACAACCTGATGAACATGAAGGAATAGTGGTGATTTCTGAGTGGACTCTCGTCTGTGTAGAAATTAGTTCTTACTTACGATGGTTCTTCGTAGATTGTACAAGCACCTAAATAAAGCTCAGTTAACACTTATTGAAACTATGATAGCACATGAACCATCGTATTCGTTACAATCGAAAGCGCCACTCACTCACTTGATTAGCCCGAAGAGTCCGAACGAGCACTAAAGACACACCTGAATATTTATTAATATTAATATTGATAAGCACATTGGGCACATACACAAGCACTAAGTATTTATCTAATGTTAGTTCACCGACATAAAGCTAGACAATAGCAAAAATCGCGAGCACAACACAAGATCCAACTTTTCCGTTAATAGATATACGAATTACGAACGTTGCAAGACAATCAATCCATGGCGTATCCATATTATGATATCGCGCTGGTGCGCTGAGTAAGTGACGTCACGAGGTCTCATGTGAGCATCCCTCGGAGGGAAGTTCCTTGACGGTTACCATCCCTCTGAGGGCTCTGTTATGACCGTTACCAATTTCGATCTATTTATCTACTTTCGGGCGATTGTTAGTCCATTTCCAACATTTTAAATAAATGTACGATAAATAGCGGTAATATTAATAACTGTTAGTAATTCTAAATAGTAGAAAAGCGCTAAAAAACCTGTTTGCAAATTTTGACCATGAGTAGGTATGTTGTGTTAGCAACAAGTTTATTATCGTTAATCAACTAAAAACTATATTTTTTTAACAGAAAACGAAGGATTATTTACTTCTCTCCAAGATATCTCCTTCTGGCAACGAAAATTCGCACTAAAACCATTAAAACTCACTCGCGAAACTCGACCGTGGTTAACGCGCCAGTGGCAGTTTTAGACTACCGATCAAATTCAAAATTTTCCTCCAATGGCCATTGAAATTGTCGCTTGTTAGCTGTCTCGCTTCATTGGCTATACGTTTCAATGGATTAAAACGAGATCAATACACGAATGGCGGTTTTATTTCTAAGAAAGTAAGCACAGCCAATGCGCCCCTCCGAGGGGGGCGCCACCACCCTGCAGGAAAAAATATGAAGCCCACAGAGGGATGACCACAGCTGAAGGGCTATGGAACTGGACTGAGAAAAGTAACCCTAAGTAAAACCATTATTGTCCGCTAATCTAACTTTTTAAATTTGCTTACTAATATTAAACTGACAAAGGAAAAATTACATACTGCCAACCACCACTAGACTCTGTTCTGTAAGCAAACTTGTGACATAAAAAAAAAACGATGGTACTATACCTATGTGCGGTTAAACATAGTGCTCGAACGGCTTGTTTAAATGGCATGTTTAAAAAATAAAAAGGCGGCAAAGTACCTATTATTTAATTGATTACCTTGTATTTATTTTTATTTTAATATTTCCTCACACCGTTTGAGAAACGCACTATACAATCCTCGGCCGGAACATGGATTGCTGGACTCGTTGTATCCGATTTACCCCAATCTCGTCTACTCCAGGCAAAATACGGTTTTGAAAAACATTAATTTAGCGTTTTTTATAATAGCGTTTTTTTTGTTGATTTCATTTGAAAATGTTATTCTAAGATGATTTGGTCAAGAATCCGACAAACTTTCCACTCGGAAGTAATTATGTAGATTTCAATGAAGCATGCATTATCTTTTTTTGTACGATTTATCTTGAATATTATAGAGCAAATGTAAATGAACCAAAATTAAGACAAAAACATTTATTAATATTTTTACTGACTTTTTAGAAGAACTTATCATTTTTTCGATGTCTGAAATTTCGTCGGATTTTGTCGCTGGGTAACTATTTAGTTGATAATATATCCGTTATACATAAAAAATAAGCTATTATAAATTATTTCCAAAATTGACATTTTTTCCATACAAGTTGTCAGTTCATTGCCTGGACTAGTCCAGCAATCCCTTACTTCACTGCCTCTGCAGTAATGTACTATTATTCAAAATAACACACGTATAGTCTGGCCAGGGAAAGATGAGCCTATATTGTTTGCATATTTAGCAAGTAACCAAGTAAGAAAATCTCAATGAGAACAACGTTTACGTTTACACATTCCTATATGACTATGACGTAAGAAGTTTCATTATATTTTGCAAAAATGCTTCACAAGACGACGTTTGGGATGAAATGGGTAACTCTGGGTAGGTTGGGTAAACACCATCTCTAGGCAGGGTGTTCTTTAAATAAATCGATACTAAATAATTACAACATTTGGTTTATCAAGTTATTTCTTCCGACCTGACCCTTACTTATACAGTACATATGTAAATATTAAGTAGTAAAAAAGTGTTCGGTTCTGGCGCTTCGCCGGCCGCTGCCACGGCACGCTACGCTCGCTCGGCTCGCGCGATGTAGGGTCGCAAACTCGCAGTTCACCTAAAACTCCTCCTCGCTTCGCTCGTCGTCGTACCTACACCGACCTGCCTTAGTCTCTGTAAAACTACTTTGAATTTCATTCAAAATGAACATTTGACTAAACGTATGAAATGCGGAAAGTAATGCTGGATAAGTCAAAAATTGGCTATGAAACAAAAGTTGTAACAAAGCTCAAAAGACAGTAGTGGTAAAAGTTTTTCGGACAACTGACACATTTGGATAACATCAAATGGTAAATGAAAAAAGTAATGAATTGTATATTCGGAGAAGTCATAAAAATACGAAAAGTTTTCGGACAAAAGATATTCGGTCAATAAATTTTAGTGATTGCGATAGTAAATTGTAATTCAAATGTAATTCGGGCTAAAAGTAGGTAAATTAAATTTAAATAGTGTTTAATTCATGATAATGAGAGCGAGAGAATGAGCTGTCTTAAGGGTTTCCCTTCAGGTTCCATAGATTTTTTCACCCTGTATATTATCTAACGTGTAATATTGGGCATAATAAAAATCAAATAATAGGTAAGGGTATAAATCTCTCTAGTTTACTATTTTAACGAATTTTGCTCTATTACAATTACTACACGCCCACAATCTGTCTGCTTTGCGCAAAGGTTGACTGGTAGAGAATGCTTACGGCATTAAGTCCGCCTCTTGTACGATAAGTTGTCCTTAGTGCAATAAAGACTAAATATATAAATAAAACTGAACCAAAAAAGAAATTAATGTAAACAAAGCAAGCATCTTCCTCTAGTCTTAAAAAGTCCATCACAAACTACATAATATACACGTGTGCACAATCTTTGAAGTCCCTTTTTCCAACTTCCACTACCTACGTCAAAGTTCAAAGTTAAATTGCATAGGTATTTTCATCCCACGCTCGTCAGTGTCACTCATTGATAAATAAATAAAAATACTTAAATATTTTCATAATTCGTTTCACAACGAGTATATTAAAATTTAACTACTATCAACAACTAGATCTTAGACGCGTTAGATGGTTTCGCGAATCACTGCGATTCGTGCGGTACCTACCTACCTACCTAGTATGTAGTACCTACGCGGCGAGCGGGCGGCCGGCCAATCACGTTAGCTCTGCGGCTCGCGCGCGGCATTTTTAAACCTATTTTAACAGGTGTTTGTAATAACATTACTTGCAACCGATTTTATAAGGGGATTCGTACATTATTCGATGAAAAATAGCTTATAATGAAAATCCCAAAAGTAACTGATCAATTTGCATTTTTTTAAATATTTAAACAGCATTTAACCCCTAAAATCCACCCTCCGTTGTTGTGTGTGTGCGATTCGTTTCTAATGTTTGTGTCCACTACATTCATCAAAGAATGTAGGAACCTACAGCCAATTATTATTTTTGGACACGGAAATATGGTAAATGAATAAAATGTTAGGGATCTACTAAATAGAAATGTAATATTCGGAAACATTTTTTGCCTGATTTATCATCAAACTTATAGAGGAAATATTAATTTATCAAAACAAAGAATAAAAAATGAGTTAATTTTTTTGTCCGATTTTACAGGAATTTATAAATTTTCAATTATTTATTAAAATATCTAAATCACAAATATTTTGTCGGATTTAGTCTCGTCGTTATTAATACAATTATAATTTATCTGTTACGCAGAAAAAAAAAGCTATTATAAATTATTTCCATTTCGCCATACTAGCTGACCCTATTTTGCCTGGAGTAATGATAGTGTAAAGACAGTCACATGTTCGTACATATATCATCGTTGTGTAATATTCTCATATCATAATTACCGATGATTAGTGCATAAAACCAGTCATTACTTTATTCTATAATTATTGATGGTGTCATCCTTATGGCAGTCTTAATTAAACCAGATTGCTCTTTATTTCACAGATATTATTTGTTACCTAACTATTCACTTCGTCATTAGTCACACTTCGTCGTCATTTTAGTACACAAAACCCTGGGAGACCGAGATTGGGTTGGCGTAGTGGGGTATGAAAACACAGATAATATAAATTTTCCCAGTAATGAGACCTAACTAGATTGGTTGTTTTCCTCCGTAAACCCCTGAACGGTTAGACGCGAGCTCTCGAGAACTCTCTCGCACTATCTGTCTCTCTCTTATTAGAAAACTTAAAATATTATATTCAAATGTTGTAAGTGGGGGAGGCCTATGTCCAGTAGTGGACGTCTTTCGGTTGATATGAAGATGATGCAAATGTTGTTCGTTTAAATAATGTAAGATATAATGAAGCTTTAAAATACCAAACCTGTTTTTATACTTAAATTAATAGTTATAACAGGATGAAGCATAATTTGATTTACATTTGCTAAGCCCAGTGCAAATTATCATATGGCCATAAATGCTAAAGTCAGATCTATGAACACACAGATACAAATCCTTATAATTTAACCTTTGAATGTACCAGCGAAATAACTTTTATATGAACTATTGTACGGTGTCGAAGCTAAGCCTAATTTCGCAGTACGTACGAGTACATACATTATTTATTACAAGCTAGGTATTTTAGTGGCAAAAGAGCCCAAGGCGCTAATAATGATGCCAGTAGTGCGCAAGCACACGGCTGATATTCACAAAGCTTATGCCAAATCACCAAAGACGGACTAGTGTTCGGGAGACCTCCAAGTACACGGAGTTGATACGAATCTCGAGGTCAAGATAAACTAGTAGCGAGTGCTGGTGAATCGAGATAGGTTACAAATAGCACAGCAGAACGCCGTCTGCGCAACTGCATTGCAAGTGTTTCGTGAGTGGCATCCACAATCCTGGCTGGAGCGAATTAGGCATTATTTAGATAATAGCACCAGATATTGTGAAAAAATCATTACTGCTATAATTATCTAGGGCTTTATTGAGGGTGATGAGATATTTATACAGGATGTTAACGGGGTCATGATCCGGAATGACAAAAAGCGAATAAGATGATCATACTGAACAACCTTTCCCATGGGACCAACCACGAAATCGCAAAAAAAAACCAGGTATTCCATACATTAACTCTCAATTAAATCGCAGTTAACTCACAGTTAACTCTTAATTGGCTCTTTTTTTTTTGCGATTTCGTGGTTGGTCCCATGGGAAAGGTTGTTCAGTATGATCATCTTATTCGCTTTTTGTCATTCCGGATCATGACCCCGTTAACATCCTGTATATTGTAAAAGCTGTGTACGGTAGCATGCAATTGTTTTTTTTTATTTTTTTTTATTTGGGATGCTTACTGCCTAGTATACATTGATTACTTAACTTAATAACTAAAAGCAAATTACAAGCTTCCACATATATAATGCTATGTAAATTTCATGTTTACAAAAATCTCGAAATTATATGATTTCACACTATACAGAAGGTCAGCTGAACAGTAAACAGTAAATAAACACAGTTTTGTAACGGAGATCGTTAGCTACCTATTGAAAATAATATGTTTAACAGAGTTAACCTTACTATAAGATAGATCCACAGTGGGCACATCATTAAGTTTTTCTACATATTACACTCATGAACAATTAAAGCGAGTCAATTTGTAAAGAGATTTTATGCAAAGTGAAACCTGAGTATAAGTGGTTACTTAGAGCCTGTAAAACAAGCTATTTCGTCATAACCCCGCAGGCGGTTGTTCATGAAGCTAAACTTCAAGTGACAGTTTATACAAGTCTAAATTGGGTATTGACTGGTCATTTCACTTGTGAAATTGAAATACACTCAGAGGCAATGAAAACGGGTCACTTCCCATGGATTACTTTACAAAGTGACCCGTTTTCATTGCCTCTGAGGTAGCGTACCTTCATAGTTCACATTGGGAATTACACTCAGAGGCAATGAAAACGGGTCACTTTGTAAAGTAATCCATGGGAAGTGACCCGTTTTCATTGCCTCTGAGTGTAGAACTCGTAGCTTCGGCTTCGTAAGAAGGTTAGAAATATTCCTAAGGGGACCGGACCCTAAAAAATATAGATCAATATCAATAACAACTCAGATCTCCATTCCGTGGTAGAAAATAAAATCTCAATCTAATTCTAATGTTCACTAATGCGTCTTTTTAAAGCACTCGGAAATGTATCACCAACATCAGTGATGAAAATGCTTGGAAGTCCAAATACGGCACTTCACGGTAACTCTTCCGACACGCCACGATGATAAATGCAAACAAAAAGAAAAAAACGTACTCAGAATAGAACAATAGAGGAAGAAGGATTTCCTTTTTAAGAGTATTTGACACTATGTTCGGCTTATCCTTGCTTTGTGGATGTCAAATGGGCAAATTAAATCTTTGGGTACTTAGCTACTGGAGGTAAGCTCTTTTTTATCTTCTAATAGTTTTACCTCTTTTTCTAATGATTGCTACGATAATCATAAAATTATGTTTAATGTTAAATAAAATAAGATAATTGTAACACTTTTAATTCAGCTATATGTATTTACTATCCTGACATGTATGATATCGCATTTTATTAATAAATATCTGAATCTGAATCTAAGATACAGTTACGGCTGAGAGAGACCTTAATGTCCAATTTTATGTACATACATTTATAATGTTAATGTCTGTAGAACAACAGCTGTGGCCGACAGCCCACCGCTCCGACAGAGTCGACGGGGGTGACGCGAGTCACGCTTCACAGTCACCTAAGACTATCGCGCCTCTAGACAGAACTAGAGGGGCCCACCAATAACGCCTACGGGTATGACTACCGAGTCTGAAACTCGTAGCCCTTACGTGCCCGTGAATACCTGGATGAACCTAGGTTACCTGTAATAATAAGACTGTTTACGAATGAATAAGAAATATTTATTAAATGACTTCACACTGATTAATACTATTATAATTTACAACTTTCCCTATCACTGCCCTAATTCCTATCACTGCCCTAACACTTTCCCTATCACTTTCCCTATGTATTTTCCTAAGACTTCTTCTAGTAGTTGCTTCCTCCTTGGGAGCTTGGATCAGACACAATTTGGAATGGGTATAAACCCTCTATTTATACTGAATCTATTATGAATAAACAATATATTTTCTCTCAAGCTAATTGGGTGCTTTTTACGCCCCTTTCCTTACGAATGAGTTTACTTTTACAATTCACCCCGAGTGGGCTACCTTTATCTAGATTTAAATACTGTTACTAGTTAGGCTAGTTTGAATGGAACGTCTTAAAACACTGTGCGTTCATTAGATATGATTTTACGTTTTACTATTAATTATTAATTATATATAATTTGGTAAATATGCTAATTATCCTGGACTTATTCTAAGTTTAAACAATAAGTACAAAGGGTAGGTGTATAGACATATTACTATAGGCAGGGGCTCGTTTAGCCCGTCATTTTGACATATGTAGCGTATCTGTACGGCTAAGGGTTGCTGAGATATAACAAGGAATGTCTCTAATTGATAAGCGATAATTACGTAACTGGATTAAATTCCTGCATTCCGGCAATCTATTTTTAGCCAATGACACAGTTATGTATATTACTGTCTCCCTCACTCGGTTGGTCGTCTCTTCGGTCCGCCTGGGCTGATACACACGTAGTGGGGCTGTGCTGCTCTCTTCATTAGGCTGTCTCGCTCTGGCGTGGTGTGACGAGGGCTTCTTGGTACGACATCGAGATATAGTCGATTTGAAAGAAAGTGAAAACGTGATTATCGCTCATTTACATGTACTAATATTAATCCCAAACACTTGGATTACAGCTTATGGCTGCTATGTATTAAATATGATTTTACTGACTACTTTAAGTTATGTGTTCACTTTACAAACATAATTTCCCTAATGGGGCTTTCCTATGAGGATTAGGGGTAAATGAGTGCCAGCGGCGAAGGGCATTTATTTATACATATTATAACACAAATGGTTTAATAGTTAACTTAGTTTATTGAAGTGTAGTCTTCCGTCGCTCTGGATGGGCCGGTGGCTTCTTTGTAGTTGCGGGTCGCGGACCCCGCGATGTGCCGGCGTTAGGCTGCCTGGGTCGGGCCGCTTGTTCGCGGCTGGGCGGCAGTTCCCTGCAGTTGCGGGTCGCGGACCCCGCGACGCGCCGGCGTTAGGCCGCCTGGGTCGGGCTGCTCGCTCGCGGCTGGGCGGCAGTTCTTTTGTAGTTGCGGGTCGCGGACCTCGCGATGTGCCGGCGTTAGGCTGCCTGGGTCGGGATGCGTTTGTGAGGTTCCATCGCTCACAATCCTCCCCTTTTAGTATGAGACGCAGTGTCATACTACAAAAATCGTAACGTAGAGCGATGGCGTTTTGTTGCGTTATACACTGATTCGAGAACGTTACGTTTATGTTTTTAATGTTGCACTTTTATTATTCACTTTTATTTATTTAATAGTTCAGCTTTTACTTACTGTTTTTTATTCACTTTTCTCCCCTTTGTTTGGCGGTATGGTTTTTATATAGATATTATTCACTTTTATTTATTTAATAGTTCAGTTTTACTTACTGTTTTTTATTTACTTTTATTCCACTTTAACTTTTACTAAAACCACCAGCTGCTCGGGTCATAGGGCTCCGGCTCCCCTTTGTTTGGCGGTATGGTTTTTATATAGATATTTTCCTTATCTGTTTGCACTACTTTTATTGGTATTGATATTTTAACACTGAGTTTATCTTGAGCCTTTTCTCTGGCTTTCTTGCACGCCGCTTCTACTAGCGCGGTGGGTGGTCGCGCTATATATAATTTCCTATCTGGCATCTTCACTTGCGGCGGCGGTGGTGGGTTCACGACGAGCTGTGCTGCTGTCGGTGGGTGGGCGAGGCGTCCTCGGCGCCACGCTGCTTTTGCTGCTTCTGCAGTTTTCTTCTGTTCGGGGGCTGCCTCTGCATTGTTGCCTCCCGTTGATTTCACATTAGAGTGATACGTCCAGGCTTCTGTTGCTCTGGGTGTGGGCACGGTGCATTTCTTCGTTGACTCTGGCGCTCTCGGCGCTCTGTTTATGTAGAGGGCGGCTGCTCTTGCTGCAGCGACGCGTATCGCGTAATTAGGGACTCTCCCTTCAAATGGCTTTTTAGCCTCAACACTTGGTGGACCTCGCGGGTCTATTCTCTCACGAATAATATTCTTCTTAATTTCCTCTATTCTTCTTGCCCATTCTTGTTTCTTCAATAATACCTCTCTCTCCAATTCAGCTCTTTCCCGAGCGATTTGTTGTATTGCTTCTTGCAATTTATGCACCGTGCCGATTTCCAGGTCCCTCTGTGGTGCCTGCTCCTGGGTTGGGTCCCGGCAGTGGGACCCATAAAAGTTGAGGGGCCTGGATGCTGATTTACTGATATTTGCTCCGTTGTTGCTTCCGAATTGTTCATCCCGCAGGGTTCTAGAAGTTGAGACGTCACACCTTGCGGTCTCCCGACGCCTCACAAAGCCTGTTCCTCTTTTGTCACGTCCGACCGCAGTCGACGGAAATATACCTGTGTGGCCTCCTGCGCCTGCTCTTAACAGGGCCCCAGGACAGCTCACCTGACGCGCCATTCAAAATTCTCGGACTCGCACCCGGACCGGAATATATGGCCCCACGCCAATACCTAAAATGATAGCCGTGAAACACGTTACTATATGCGAGGGCTACTACCTCGACGAAAAAACCGAATTATTCGGTGAGAAGGACTCGTGGGCAACTTCGATACTTTTTCGGAAGCGGATTCTAATTATAAGATCAAAACTGAATTTAAACTGGTAAAAAACTGATTCTAAGTTAAACTGACTGGAACTATATTTGAAGACTATTTGCTGACTATTTCTTTCTTGCTGACTGTTTCTTTCTTGCTGACTGTTTCTTTCTTGGTTTTCTTCTTGTTCACTAGTAGTTTACTTGTTGGAGCTTGGAGCAGACACAATTTGGAATGGGTATAAACCCTCTATTTATACTGAATCTATTATGAATAAACAATATATTTTCTCTCAAGCTAATTGGGTGCTTTTTACGCCCCTTTCCTTACGAATGAGTTTACTTTTACAATTCACCCCGAGTGGGCTACCTTTATCTAGATTTAAATACTGTTACTAGTTAGGCTAGTTTGAATGGAACGTCTTAAAACACTGTGCGTTCATTAGATATGATTTTACGTTTTACTATTAATTATTAATTATATATAATTTGGTAAATATGCTAATTATCCTGGACTTATTCTAAGTTTAAACAATAAGTACAAAGGGTAGGTGTATAGACATATTACTATAGGCAGGGGCTCGTTTAGCCCGTCATTTTGACATATGTAGCGTATCTGTACGGCTAAGGGTTGCTGAGATATAACAAGGAATGTCTCTAATTGATAAGCGATAATTACGTAACTGGATTAAATTCCTGCATTCCGGCAATCTATTTTTAGCCAATGACACAGTTATGTATATTACTGTCTCCCTCACTCGGTTGGTCGTCTCTTCGGTCCGCCTGGGCTGATACACACGTAGTGGGGCTGTGCTGCTCTCTTCATTAGGCTGTCTCGCTCTGGCGTGGTGTGACGAGGGCTTCTTGGTACGACATCGAGATATAGTCGATTTGAAAGAAAGTGAAAACGTGATTATCGCTCATTTACATGTACTAATATTAATCCCAAACACTTGGATTACAGCTTATGGCTGCTATGTATTAAATATGATTTTACTGACTACTTTAAGTTATGTGTTCACTTTACAAACATAATTTCCCTAATGGGGCTTTCCTATGAGGATTAGGGGTAAATGAGTGCCAGCGGCGAAGGGCATTTATTTATACATATTATAACACAAATGGTTTAATAGTTAACTTAGTTTATTGAAGTGTAGTCTTCCGTCGCTCTGGATGGGCCGGTGGCTTCTTTGTAGTTGCGGGTCGCGGACCCCGCGATGTGCCGGCGTTAGGCTGCCTGGGTCGGGCCGCTTGTTCGCGGCTGGGCGGCAGTTCCCTGCAGTTGCGGGTCGCGGACCCCGCGACGCGCCGGCGTTAGGCCGCCTGGGTCGGGCTGCTCGCTCGCGGCTGGGCGGCAGTTCTTTTGTAGTTGCGGGTCGCGGACCTCGCGATGTGCCGGCGTTAGGCTGCCTGGGTCGGGATGCGTTTGTGAGGTTCCATCGCTCACAACAGCTTTTGGTTACTCAGAATCTATCTATACTGAAAATTTCATAATCAAACTTAATTCGCTTTTCTTGAATTTATGTGCGATGAAGATTTTTAACGATAGTTTTTCATAAAAATTACCCTTTGAACGTATACGTATGTCAAAACAATAATGATGTTCATGATATTATCTTTGGTCATACCTATTACATTGATTACTTACTATTAAAGGCAGGAAGGACGTCATAGAACAAGGGTTCTTGACACACGCTATGTCTTCATTGAGCAACATTATGTATATTAGATAATATTAGGACCCGTCAGCCGTACAGTCGGGACATTAGTTAGCTTATATTACAGTTCACTGCAATATGGTTAGGGGTGAAAATTTAGAAAAAATGAAGTACAAAATCGAATACAAAGGTCGATGGTTAATGGATAATTTTACGTTTTATGTCAATGCGATTTATTTTTATGCGATTTTTGGTTGTTTTATTTTGTCACTGGATAATTAAACGAGCGAGCGAAGCGAACGAAGTTCTCGGTTTCAGCTTGGGCAAAAAATCTTTCGTATGCCTGCCCAGCTGTTTTTTTGTCGTTATTTTTTCGAATATAAAAAAAACATGATGTTGAAAAAGACATGCTCGCGAGATCCACAGCTCAGACGCACTAGTATGTTAGGTACTTACTGCTCATTTAAGAGCTCTAGGATTTCACAAAACGATCAGCTGGCATATCTACATTATCTAGGCCCCTTAAATTTAGAGCTTTACTCTACTTTTCTTAGGTATTTGTTCAACCACTATACATATTCGCTAACAAATACACATAAGTAGATACATAATAGTGGTCGCTTCTAGAAAAACTAGTTTGGTTAAAATGCCATTTAGTATTTCATTGCATTCTCAATAATCTGTGAAGCTGTGTGTGAAGTCATGAGTCGAGATAACAAGTTTGCTAAATCAAACTAAACCTTGAAGAGATTTTGTTAAATGATTTTGTATCAGTATAAGTGATGTGTCCAGCATTGGGCGTCTTTAGGCTGATATGATAATGATTATAATGATAAGTGATAACAACAAAATACAAATACATATAAATAGAACAAAACATTTCCCCCATTCACCATTCGCTGCTAGCGATAGAGTTAGTAAGTACCTATAAAACACTTTAATATTTAATTATGTAGATGTCATTAAATGTACATAAACTTATTGTTAATGAAGTTTTTGCTGAAATTGACTTTGTGTTTACATGTCATAAGACACATAAGTTACAGTTTACAGTAGTTTCTCATTCCAAGTTTAAATTGATAGAACCCATGAGAGTAGCGTAGCGACACGTCCAAAAATATAATGTGAACAACGTTATAGGTACCTATTCGCCATTTTGTCATAACTTGACTTCATTAACTGCATTATAAATTTAAGTACCGTGGCTATCGTGGAAGTCTTAGTCTTTTAATGTTACTCATCTCTCATGATATGGTAGGTAGATGGCTATTGGAAACCTATTAATACCCCAATGGTTAGGTTGAAACACATATATTTGCTCTAAATCGTCTTTCCTGTGATTGAAACTTTAGGACAAGGCCTAAAGCGATGCTGAATATATTATCTAAGTAGGTATATAAGGAACATTAGGTTGTATTTTCAGCCTGTGTATGATCCATGTATTATGTAAAATATATCCGTTTCCTTTGGTCTTGAGTGTACTTACATCAATACCTACTGTGTTTGGAGTTTACTAATGGTGGCGTAGATCGCATCGAAATAATTATCAATGCTAATTATTGTTTAAATAAAAGAGAAACGAACGCAAGAGAGTTTTATCCAAATTGTGAAACAACATCAATATGTTCAACTTTTGACTACGGACCAATGTCCGTAGTCAAAAGTCATCCACAACTCATCGGTTACGAAACGACGGATAAACCGTACTAAGTTAAAGTGCCCAGTAATTTCCGGGCTCCTTTTTGTACCCAAGTTTTTATCTCAAAGTAACTAGGTTTATTTGACGGAAAATAAGTATGCTCATACTTATTTTACTGCTTTAACATGCACTGCCAAAAAACTAAATTGCATATCATTAAGTTGCTTTAAAAATGAAAAGGAATTTATGCACCTATTATATTAAACTACGTTCTCCTTGCCCACAAGGTCTTATGTTAAGTGAAAACACCGTTTTTCCATTACGGCCAACATAAGCAATCAATTTAAGACTTAGATATCGTTCCAGATACCCTTTTCTATGCAACGTCGTGAAAGTGTCGGTCAATGGACGTGTGTTGTAATTACCCACAAACGAAATTGCAATGTGCAGCAAGTTGCCAGCGCATTGCGGCAACCTGCCCATTCACAGTTTAAGTTTTCCGGCATTTACGGTCACTAGATTTTTCCATATTATTTTCTTCATTTACAGATGACTAAAGATGATAACGATCTGAACTCTAGCTACTTATCTATATTCAAAAGTTTAAAATAATAAAAATGTTACCTTAAATGTTCAAAGGGTTGCTCCACTCGAAAATAAATCCTTCACAAAATATGCGTTCCAAAGCACAATCGCAAGCACGGATGCAATTCACAGATTCACCTTAGCACTTGTAAACGAATACATTTTGAAATTTGAAAATGGAATCGAACTCGTTCGAGTTTTGGATAAAGCGCGGGCGCAGCGTACGGCGACGTTGGCGGTGCGCAGTGTTGTGGCGCGCGCGCCGCCCCACTCCGTCCTCTCTACTCAAACCTCAAGATAAGGCCCCGACTTCCCGCTGCGAAGGCCTTAAAGGATTTAGCCTCCAGAGTCTATGAACTTTGTTTTTTTTTTTCTCTCTTTGCCTGGAGGAATTCTACGTATTTTTATTCGGTGTGTATACTACGCTACGACGTACCTGCAATCGTCACGTTGCTCCGTTGTTTCAAGTTTTGAAAGGCTATAGAAGTTTTAGTATATAAATACAATCAATTTTAACTGCGGTTTTACGGTATTTCAATAAAACATATGGCCAGTTATAATATTCTACATTTTATGTCGTAGATTGAGTAGGTAGCTGGGCAAGGTAATTTATTTAGACGAAACTTGCTTTTCATTTTAATAATGTACTTATTTGTTAATTCCATTGCAGACCCCGTATCATGGTCGGCCTTATCACACGATAACTGACAAGATCGCGTTCGTCACTGGCTGACACCGTTTGATAGAACGAGGCGACGCTCCTATCTTGTCACTTATCGCGTTATAAGGCCAACCATGATACGCGGTCTGGTCGCAACTAGAAATGGGAGTGGTACCGATTATTTTACTTTTCCGACACCGTGAAGTATAAAGTTTCCTTTGTTATGAATACCTATGTTGAGATAACAATGTAGTATATTTTAGGGTGATACAAAAGCCCTGCCTGACACCAAAACCCCGAACGTGACTGACGGCTCGCGAGATGGCAATCTGATAGTTTATGCATCCTCTAGTGCTCTGTGGGTGGCTTTGGTTTAAAAAACTTACTAAAAAACCCCTCTTATCTCCCGCCAACCCCCATGTGAATAACTCGCTAGTTCTCCATACTTCACCGTAATTTATACTAAATTAAGAATTCATACTTATACAGACAATAGTCAAGTTAAATTGAAATATGTTTCTAAATTTCAAAAGATTAAAGGTAGAGTCATATATAACTGTGTAGAATTAATCATCATCAATTTCACTAAAATTAGGTACGAGCAGATAAAAAACTATTCTCTATGAAACGCTGAATTCCATATTTGTAAGTCTAATGCTTTATTACACCAAACCGTCTGTCATCGCAAGCAGTGTTCGTTAAAATCTGATAGTATGGAAAGTTTGTCTATGGGATGACAGCCGCCGGCGCAATGTTAGCGCTGATCGGTCTGTAATCATAAGTCGGTGCAACCCACCCTAACACTATCACGGATTGATTTATCACAATAGTACATCACTACAGAGGCCGGGAAGTAAGGGGTTGCCGGCCGAGTACATATAGACGGCCGAGCGTAGCGAGGTCGGATAGTTATGAGGGGTTATGGGGGGTTAGATATGTCGGATGTATAGTGCTTTTCTCAAACATGCAATGAAATAATTTAAAAAAACTCCAAGAAATCAAACTTTAATTTTCATGGCTGAACGCCGTGATCCTGTGCCACAAATTGTGGAATGGAAATTAAAAAAGACCATCTTGCCTCCAATTTTGTATGAAATGCCATTACGGGTCTCTCGTCTCGCTGCGCCCGGAACGTGACACTTCGAAGCCCATTATGAAGAACACAACGTCAATATTTCATTGCATGTTTGAGAAAAAGTTACTTGTGTTAACTAAAACCAACTCGCAAATCAATTTTTACTCCAGTCAGATACTCAATTAAATACCCAACATATTTTTTACACATTGATTTAGCACGCTGTTCCGTTATTTTTCTATTGCTGCAATCTTTTGTTTTGTTAACTTATCCGTGCTATTACTTCTATTCTCAACTCACCTCACCGCTCATCCCTAGTAACTATATAGTTATCTTGACGCCGGGGTTCGTAATAACAACGCGTAGCCTGAGGTCTGTCTTACACTGTTCGTATAAAAGCGAGGGCGTTGTGAATAGGCCATGAAGTTGTTTAGTTGTATAACTGACGGATTGCGCTGGCCGCAGGCAGTCATCAACTGGGTCGGTATGGTATACCTACTCACAATCGTAACAGCGCGACTACTTCTAGAAGTTAAGAAGAAACACAAAGGCCGAGATAATTGAGAAAAAGGTATTTGTAAAATGTATTGCTGTCGCGCAGTGCCTGATCAAGCGAGCGCGAGCGCGATAGAGACAACTGCAGCTTGGACCGAAAGTAGGCACCCATTAACAGTAAATGAAATCAACGTTTCGTAGTCCCCTGATTTCTTGTCCAAAGCTTGACCTATTTAACTATTTGTTTATTAATAATTAAAGAAAGGCTTTGGCCGTGTTCCTGTTTTTTTTTTTTATAATCTTGGCAAAATTGTTTTCTGGACACAGCGGAAAATCTGGCATCTTTTTTAGGTTTTTGAAGGTTAATATCTCTTTTAAGAATAAATTTATGAAAAAAAAGAAAACAGATACATGTCAATAGTCGCCATAGATTTATGGAAAATGATTGCTCTAATGCCATTATCCAGGAAGAAAACAGGGGACTACGTTTGTGTGGAAAAACGGCCTTTGTGTTTCCTCTTAATGGTAGTGTTTTGTATTATGGAACACTTACAATGGCTATTATTACCTTAACGTACTATAAATATAGAAATAAAGCTTCCGTTTTGAGTGCATTATTATATTAAACTTCTTTATTATGCGTAATTCAATTGGAACTGAATGTGTCATTCCTGGAATTAGGATCTTTTTAGGGTTCCGTAGCCAAATGGCAAAAAACGGAACCCTTATAGATTCGTCATGTCTGTCTGTCTGTCTGTCTGTCTGTCTGTCTGTCCGTCCGTATGTCACAGGCATTTTACTCGAAAACTATAAGGTGTATTTGAATAAAATTTTAAGGATAGGTGTATTTTGTTAACCGCTACATAGTTTTGTAATTCAATTACTAAAAAAAAATTTTTTTAGGGGGGCACTCCATACATAAAACTGAAAGCCCAAATTTTTTTTTCATGGCAAGCCCACGTGTGGCACATCAATCGATAGGCCTTTCAAAATAATAATATAAATATATAAAATGTTGCTGATGTTTTTGATTAAGTGAATAGAGTCGGAGATATTCGCCTCGAAAGTCACTAAAATTGTCCCCCCCCCTCTAATTTTTAAACCTTGTATTTATGAAAAAAATCATGCTTATAGGGCTTATTAAATTCTTTCAGCGAAAATTGTTTTGAACTAGATCGGTTCAAAGGTTTTTGAGATATTCCTAAAAAACTGCCTTCCTTAAAGAAAAGGACGTAAGTGCCATAAGATTTCAGTAACGTTACGACCTTTTTAATAGGCACGGAACCCTTGTTGTGCGTAGTCCGACACGCACTTGGCCGCTTTTTTATATTTAATGGTAATAGAATACCATTTAATACCTCTACCGTGAAGAGGAGGCCATCACCTAACCGTTAGTATTTTGGCACTTCAACTTTCCGTCTCTAGTCGAAGATCCAGGGACAGACCCAGAACAAGATGAAGGGATGTAGTGCTAAGAGACATAAGAGAGTGCCAGTTATCCGAAACCGATGTCGAGGACAGAGCGAAGTGGAGAAGTAAGACGAGGAAAGCTGATCCCACCACCATGTGGGATATATGGCTAGGAAAAGAGAGAGATTTAGATAAACCATAATACCTCTTTTGTACTCTGTTTATTAAATAAAAAGAATAATATGAAATTCTAGATTACTTAAATAATCTTTTGAATCGTACATTGATAAATCGATCAAACTATCTAGAGCCAACATAAAACTGTATGGATACGCAATGAGTTAGTAAAATGATATGAGCATAACTTTAGAGTTGAGGGTGCGAGACAATATAGTTATTTACGATACAAGTGCCGAAAATAGGAAATTCGCAACGAGTGGAGATAAATTAAAACACGACCGACGGGAGTGTTTTAAATCGACAGGAGTTGCGAATTACCTATTCGCACGTGTATCGTACAACGTTTTACTGTACATATATGGCTCTTTAAAGTTTCGACATATGCACGAAAAGTCGTCGGTCGTGTTTTAATATATCACCACTCGTTGCGAATTTCCTACTTTCGGCACTTGTATCGTAAATAACTATTGTGTCATACTTGGTTATATTTAGTCACCCATGAGAGGAGGCCTGTGCCCAGCGGTGGGACGCTTATATAGGCTGATTTATTGATTTTACTTTGATATAGATAATATTATTACTGTCATTGTAAATTGTATTCCAATTCCAACCGATTGAGTTTAAATGTTTCATCGCGATTAATGACACTTACGCCATTCTTAAAACTTACAATTAAAGTAAAAATATTGGCGAACCATTATCATGTCAGCAGTCAGATGAAGACTGTCAATCAAGTATTAGCGTTCTTATAAGCTGCAATTAAGTAATCGAATAATTGTCTGTGGCACACGACAGTCAATTAAAGTTGTTAAAAAATAATACCTGAGTTCCTGTTATCTACTACTTACATATATTCAGTATCTGCATAGCACACAGCATGAGAGTTGAGTACTTTTTTTACCTGGCTGTTGATTTTATACTACAAACCCAATAAAGCGATCGGTCTGCGAGCTGACCCCCTGGCACACTAAGTTTTATGTCGGACATAAAGCATTCGTCCCTCTCGCACTCGCATATTTGCCAGAAAGGGACGAATGCTTTATGTCCGACATAAAACTTCACTTAGAGTGCTAGGGGGTCATGGAGAGTAGGCCGGGCCGTTATTCTAATCGCGCTCGTGCGCCTCACCTCACCCGTCTCTCCTAACGAAACTAGACCTTGAGATATTTGTGGGTGAACGTTGATGTGAGCTTAAAACAAATTACAGAATAGCGGGGCAGAGGTCTAGTTTCGTTAGGTGTGATGGGTGAGGTGAGGTGCATTAGCGAGTTCGGAATAACAGCCCAGTGGTGGCTGGGGCGACCGCCATGACGTCTTCCACTGGGCCTACCCACATACGCTCTCATTACCTAGTTACTGTGTATAAAATTGATTAACCCGTTAACAATCGAAACTTAACCGGTTGATAAAGTTTTTGAATTCTACCCCAAACCTAGGGGCACTGCACTTATGAGCACAACCCTACAACGACTTATGTTATCACAATATTTGATTAAGGGCAATTATAATAGTTTCACGGCACCGGGCTCAAAGGCAAATAACTGAGGATTACCGCTTTGATGAGAGTGATAATTAATATGGTAAACGCTGTCTAAAGGTTCAATAATTAATGTTCCCGTTTTTAACAACTATGGTAGACTTAATTATACTCGTACGTTTTCTTCCGAGACCGAATAGCTATAAACAATCACAGTATTTAAATAACCACAGGTATTGCTAGGTACGGCCCATTAAATATCGCCACAAATAGCGCAAAATTACGATAAAAGAAATCCATAACCACCGCGGATATTAACAGTAATGACAAAGGAGTAAAAGTGACATGAAACTATTACAGCATCCCGCCATGATTGAAGTGGCAGTTTAACGCAAACCTCAATCAAACCTGACCTTCCTACTTACTGAAATTGCTTGGTGACTCCTTGGCTTTGAGAAACTTCAAGTTAATGGGCAAATTACATTAAACATTTGGCATGCGGGGTCAGTACTCCCACTCAAAGAAGCGGGAGCAGGAATGCTTAAGGCTAGATTCACTAGCTATTACTGGGGATCTAGAACTCGCGAGTGGTCTAGAAATAAATAAATACTATCGAGAAATTAAGAAAATTAGACAACAAACAAATTATTAAAAAAAAAAAAAAAAATTAAAATAAAATAAAAGCCAAGGCCAAGTACCTACCATTATCAATAAAACCGGCAACAAAATCACGATTGCTGTATGGGATCCCCCTTAAATATTTATTTTATTCTGTTTCTTAGTATTTGCTGTTAAAGCGGCAACAGAAATACATCCTCTGTGAAAATTTCAACTGTCTAACTATCACGGTTCATGAGATACAGCCTGGTGACAGACGGACGGACAGCGGAGTCTTA
The DNA here is from genome assembly GCA_947578815.1 of Epinotia ramella. Taxonomy (NCBI): domain Eukaryota; kingdom Metazoa; phylum Arthropoda; class Insecta; order Lepidoptera; family Tortricidae; genus Epinotia; species Epinotia ramella. Next base: position 10,194,331 of record OX388209.1, read on the forward strand.
GTAATAGGGTCCCGTTTTACCCTTTTGGTACCCTAATTAAGAAATAATTATAAAATATTAGGCGACAATCTTATAGTACCTAACTAATTGATCTAGATTCACAGTTCGATAAAGTTGGTTTTATGAATCAGTAGCGGATCCAGATGGGTAATCAACTAATCACGTAACGCTTTGAACGCGGGTACAATGCGCTACGTGATCGACCGGCAGGGCTACACAACGTATTGTAGCACTTTTTTAGAGATGAAACTTAATCGAACTTTGAATCTGGATCACACTCATACATCTTTATGATGCTGACTGTATTTAGAAAATATAGAAAACGTGAAACACCTAATATTTTATTTAACCTACCATATTATTATTGATAATTTTTTTATAAATATATATATTATATGCACTCTATTGACAACGATTCGAGCCAAAATTGCACTGTTGTATAAAGTTTAATACATACAAATGTAAGTACCTAACACAATTTTATAAATTTATTATTACAACGAATGACTTTGTCTTAATTGCGCGCCAAACGTCTACGTCTACGTTAAGTCTAATATCTCATGATCTTAAAGTCTAATATATTTACATGGTATCCACATTGTACTGTAAACTGTAAAAGGACTCCTGTACTATGTAAAGGCACCTTTACGTCCGTTACATTGGACATCGCAGCTATTATTTTAATCTAATCGTACCGGGAGTTGGTGTAGCCATAAATTTGAGTCTAGACTACGGAACCTTTACAAAATCCCACTACACACACAATACCAATTATGGTTTATACAGATTACTTACATCAGATTTTGATCAAAGACTAATCAATGTTCTATCCGTAGTTAACTTACTTGTATTAAAAACACTTTTAGTGAAAACGTTCCCCGGTATTACTAATCGGGAACTAATTAAAACTCGCGGATGTAAATGAAATACTACCTTTCAAATAATAATAATAATAATATTTGGGGACAATCTCACACAAATCGACCTAGCCCCAAACTAAGCAAAGCTATGGGTACTATATAGACGACGATATACATACTTATATGGATAAATAAATACGTAGAAAACTTCCATGACTCAGAAACGAATATTCGTGCTCATCATACATATAAATGCCCTTACCGGGATTCGAACTCGGGACACCTTGGTTCGTAGGCAGGGTCACTACCAAACTACCAACTAGGCTACAGAGGTCGTCTAATATTTACTTTAACCACAGTTTCGAATAACGTCCCCGTTTACAGCCCGGAGTTGGTTAGTGTTACATTTAGTTACATATAAATATGCATTATGTGTACTCATCTTACTCTACAAAGAAACTGGACTGTGACTTGATACCGTTTGTTATTAAATTTCATAGAAACGCATCTCGAATAGCTATATTATTACCGATAGAGCAAAAAGTAGGCAAGCGAGTCGGAACAGATCCGCTAATGGGTAAAATTACGCATCTCACAGTTACAATTATACTAATTATGTCTCAACAAGCGTTTATTACAACGTTTATGGACACTTTACATGTTAAGAAAACGTACACGAGTAGCTCTGTAAGCTACAGAACTCGAGTTTTTTTTTTTTTTCAAAACTACTGAATTGACTTAGAAAATACATTGATTTATCGAACCTGAGGCCCGATAGAAAACGAATTTCGTTTGTGTATCTCCCTCTCTGTTGCACTTGCTAGTTCGAGCGACAGAGAAGGCGATACTCGAACGAAGTTCGTTATCACTTCGCGGTTGCCCCCCCATCTGCTCACAACATTTCACGACTTTCGGTTGAGAAATGCGACGGCGAAAAGTTGGACAGCGGGACAGCGGGACATAATAAAGAATTTTTGTCCAAGCCGGAACGGAGAACTTAGTTAGCTTCGCTCGTTCGTTCAATAAGGAAGGTGTATATAAACTGATACATACATATATTCAGACCTTTATCCCTAAAAGGTGTAGGCACTAGTAGGCAGATCACATGAAACTTGTGTTCCAGCACCGCTTTTAGCACAAATGTGGGTATAAGAGATCGAGAAAAAATGCTATCGCAGTGACAGCAACACACTTCAACCCTGTTCCCTTAGTCGATTCTTACGACACCCACAGGAAGAAAGGGGCTGGTGCTATTCTAACTCGACACCACCCAGGGGAGTTATAAACTGATTTCCCACATGATACTTAGTCATTCGTATGTTCACATGGCTAGACGGCAAGGTGGACAGATGATTCAGATCTTCATTTGTTAGTTATGTAACGCTGTTAATCATGCTACATCACATTAGCCCGGATAAAGTAGCATGCGTGAATAAGTATATAAAATGTAATTAAATTCAATGGAATGCACGTTTTATCAATAAGTTAACACGATTTTAAAAAGTAAAATGGTTAAGCGAATGTTATAAGTATACTGTATACCAGACACGATCGAGGCCAGTTTAAAAATTCAGTTTACTCGCTTTGCCGTTCACTACCGTAATACAATTTAAGATTGAACAAAGACAAATGAAGAGATCCCTTATAGGGATAAGTTCGCTTTTGTACCTTAAACTATATATATTATGTTTACGTTTTAAGTAGTTTTGTGTACAATAAAACGCTTATTACAATACATACAAGTGCCTTTATTGACGCTTCTCCTTAAGAATTAGTTACGGACACATTTAACGAAAAGATCTAGTTAAGAGAACATGTGGCATATTCGAATGGATCACTAACTTAATGAAAAAAAAGTTATAGTGATTTTCGAAGAAATAGGAAACAAAAACCATTCGCATTACCGACCGTTTACCTGCGCACGTGTCGACCATTTTTTTCGGATTGCTTTTTGGCGGCCATCGATGTCTTAATGCATTGTTAGTTAAATACGAGTACTAAACGTTTTTATTACGGGTTGGTGCGTTTGACAGTTGTCATTATGGTACAATTTACAGCATGAACGTAAAATTGTACCAAATTGACAACTCCAAGTTACGTTAAAAATGGTACAGCATTCACAAAATCCGTTCTTATTATTTAGTAGGTGTCGTGTGAGGAAGACAGTGCGCTTATTTGCCACCAAGGTGGTATAATAGAAAGTACCTATACAATGCAACGGCTGTTTGCGAAACTACACGATGTTACTGCCTAAGGCGCACTATGCCACTGAGCGTATTGAATCGGCATCGAATTTGCATTTAACGCTGACTTGCTAACCCTTAAGTCGGCTGTACACATTGGGCCAACGTTGGCGCGTGAGCAGATGCAGCTATGCGTAAGAGGAAGAGGGCTTTATGTCGTTCTCATGCGTTTGCATAGCTGCATCCTGCTCACGCGCTAACGTTGGCCCAGTGTGTACAGCAGGCTTTAAAGCCGTCTGTACACGTTCGCCTCACGTCAAATTCAACAAAATGGACGACTGACATGTTGCAGTTTTTATTACGATTTGTATTCATTTCATCTAAAATGTATTTGTTTCCTCGCAAATGTGATGAAAAACATTGTGTATAACACGGGCGTAAGAATATTGCGAACTCGAGTCATCAAAAGCCTCCGGCGTCGGGCTTCTGATAGATTCTTGTTCGCAATATTCCACTTACGCCCCTCGTTAAACAATGTACTATTTCTCTGCAGGTTTTTTACACATTTCTCAACCAATTCTCGTAAAATTTTGTGAGCTGGTTCGATAGTTATATCGACCTTTTTGCTAAATCAGTTTTCGGAAGCCGCTAGTTTTATATTATCAGTACGTCTAGCACAACTTGCTGATAAGTCGCTTTGCGCGCGACTGAGCGTCTCGTTTCTCACTCGCACCGTGCCAATTAGAAAGAGGAGGGTAGATCTTTCTCGACTCGCGTCGCGGCGCGGCGTCAGTTGTGCTAGCCCCACAGTAAGTTCTTATGTCTATGCGGCCAGGGCTAGAAACGTCATCGACGTCTCAATTATTTAGTTCTCGCTCATCAGTCGCTTCCTCTTCGGCGAGATTGTTACATCACCAGGCCTCGTATACACTATTCACCGACATTCACCGGAGACGAACCAGTGTACGCCTGACCTCCTATTACGCACAGTTGTTACGAATCCAGAGGTTATTGTACTAGGCGTGAGTGGTGATATGAATCGAGACATGTTGTGAATTGCTAGCTGATATATGCACAGCATAAAAAAAATTACAAACAATTTATTGTATTTGGCGGTATAGATGTTATTAGATGGCGTAGGTTATTTGATTATCGGAGACAGTCAGGATTTTAATGCAGCCAGCTAGCTTATGGTCGCACTATCCTCTGACATCGACAAGGGCCAATTTATAACCGACTTCGAAAAAAGATGGAGGTTCTCAATCCGGTTGTCTTTTTCAGTGTTCCGTACCAAAATTGGTCCAACGGAACACTTTATGCGATCACTCGGAGACTGCCCGTCTGTCACAGCCAGTTTTTTATTTATACATTTTAATTAGTAGTTATTATTTTCTATGTATGGGTTAAGTTGATATTTTACTGTTTGTTTTATAGTTGTGTTATTGTTTATATGTATTGTTTTTTTTTGCGAAGTAAGTACTGGAATAGAGCTGCAATTAACGAATTAAAAATATTTCGATGTTTGTATGTATTATCCTTGAAATGATGAAATCATTACTAATAGCGTACATTGTGTATGTCTAATTTTTTTTTGCTACCGACGCTATCGTTATTGGAATAGTCGCTAGTAAGAATTTTAGTTTTCGAGTGCATCAGCAGAGAGCATACTATAAAATACATTTGCAGCTATCCATAAACATAGTAGATGATAATAGTATTTTATTAGAATCAGAGCCAAAAAACAGCTGCATGCAATTTTTTTTTTCCTCAAAATTGATAATATTCAAGTTTGTATAGGCGCACGAACAGTTTCCTTTTGCATCAGTATCTGTGAAACGTAAATAAACAAGTTAAATCAATACCAATACTGGTATATTTCTTATCACAGCCAGGTAGTTCTCTAAATCCCTACCATTTCTATACAACAGATGTTTGTTACCTGTGTCTACCTGTGTATACTCTGAAAAAAGCAATGAACGCTTCCAAAACGCAGGTTGTAAACGTATAAATATAATAAAACGTATTTCAATCAATGACTTTACGACAGGGACTACGATTTAACAAAAGCCGGCTGAAGCGCATAAAATGAAACTGAACAAATGAAGTACTGTTATTTATTGTCTGTGCTAAATTGATAGAAGATCATAGTCTCATGCGTGACATTATTTACGTGGGAACCGTAGGGTGCGGGTGTACCAACGTAAGAGAAATTCAGGTAAAAACGGACAAGTGATGGGATCGGCATTGTGTAACAACGTTTATGTGACCATTATGCTCTTCATTGGTGTCAGTAATACAGTAATAGTTACTATAATCAACAATTCTTGTCATTGGAGCGTAGCTTAGAGAGTAATGCTTTGAGAGTTATTTAGACTAAACAGGTGGTTAATCTAAATCATTGACATAATCATCCTCCTATCGTTTTTCCGGTTCTTCCCTAAAGGAGCCCGGAGTTCGCTTTGGCACCTAATTCCGAGATTTGGCGTAGGTAACGAAAGCGACTGCCGTCTGACTTATACATACAATAATATGCGGTCTCCTGCGATACAGGCAAAGCCTAGTGCAGGGACTGGTACTTGTACGTGTAAACTATTTTTGCTGAATAAATGTCTTATGTCTTACATATCATTGACATCCTTCAAAAAGAGAAGAGATTTTCTCTACATATATACCTATTGTCAGAGGGGGCAAGTGCGCCCCGGGGGTAAGTGCGCCTTTCATCAAACATATCGAGATCTACAGATATTTCACAAATAACGACATCTTACATTCATGCAACAAACTAAAACAAGTTTATTGCATGGATTTCAGCGAATATTGATTTAAATGACTGAATGATGAATGAGGCGCACTTTCCCCCCTGGCGCACATACCCGAACTGACTATAAGTGAACTATAAGTGACTTTTGGAGAAATAAATTCTAAAACCATGACAGTCACAATTAAATCCATCCGTCTATATGCGTCTGCAGCAAATTTGGAGCCAGTTCTTTTTTACCATTTCTGCAGTCGTGAGTAAAAGTAGAGCACGTTTAGTAACTTATATTAAATCTTTACTAGACCGTAGTTTTAAACTACGTTGATCTTTGGAAAATTAAGCACTGATATTTATTTAATAAGTACAGTTCATGAGCATTTTTATATACGTATGTACCTACATATTTAAATTGTGCATTTAAATATACATACTCACATTAACCTTCTTTATACATGTTACATTTATAATTAATACTGCAAATTGTGGTGGATGATTATATTTTGGCATTTACATGGAGTTTTATCTGTAAAATAACACTATTGTAAACTAGCGGATCCGGAAGATGGTTTAAGGGGCTAAGCTTAAGCCCAAAATAATCTTAGTCCTTCCTAAAATGAATGAATATAAAACGGTGTCAAGCCAAAATCCTGGCTCCGCTGGTTTTATATCCTCGGTACTTAAGTTCATTTTGTGTAATCTTTTAGATTGATCGACGATTCAATAATGTTAATATACTGGTATCTAACATAAATCTTCCTATGTACTTAGTTAAATGTTGTTTAAAATGAATTTTAATGTTTATAAACGAGTTTATAAGGAAAACGAGTTGCCTTGCGCAAATACATAATGTCTTGTGTTTTGACCTACTACGTGTATCTTAACTAGTTCTGTGTAAAATATGTTTTCATTTTACATTATTTTACACAAATATTATTTTATTTAATGTCAATAAAATGCAACTCCGGTTGCATTCTAATGGAGCCCGGGATCTTAGCATATTTGCGCCTACACAGTCACCGTAAAGCGCCATATCACTGTGAGTTGCATATGCCCAGATAAAGAACAAAAATACAGCGCAGGTGCACATAACGTTTGATGCGAAGTTAGCGCGCGGATCATAGCGCTTGCTCAACGATATCTCGGGTAATCATTGCAGCAATCCCACTATTCAGAGCCAAACTGGCATAAGTCACTAAGAACCCCAATATGAGTCCGCCTTTTTGGATTCGTTCGGCACAGCAATCGCGCGCATACAGTGAAAGTGGTGAGGAAAATCCTGATGTCCGCGCGCCCGGCATTATGTGTGTAACTGGTTGCAGTCTTGCATGTATTTAATATTGAGACACCTACGGCGAATATTCGCGACATTTTTGTTTTTAGAACGCTGTTAGAGAATTGTTAAAAAGAGACTCTTGCTGGATGGAAGAGATGTGCTAAGGCTGCGTAAAATGGGATGAAAGCAAGGAATTTCGAAGCCTTTACCGTATGCGTATCTATCTTTCTATCGTGTATTTTTTTTATAATCTGTCTATCTGGGTGATTCCGTCTCGCACTAGGCCGGTGTAAAAAAAGTACTTCCTTGCTGGCACTTTCAAAATAAAAATTGTAAACAAAGTAAATAAAATAAATAAATAAATATTAGGGGACAATCTTACACAAATCGACCTAGTCCCAAACTAAGCAAAGCTTGTATTATGGGTACTAGACGACGATAAACATAGTTATATAGATAAATAAATACTTAAATACATAGAAAACATCCATGACTCAGGAACAAATATTCGTGCTCATCACAAAAATAAATGCCCTCACCGGGAATCGAACCCAGGACCTCTTGCTTCGTAGGCAGGTTCACTACCAACTAGGCTAAAGCGGTCGTCAAAACCAAGTACCCTTTAATGCATGTATGTAACTGTCAATACGTCATACGCCAATTTTTATAATATATTTTTGTAATCTATGTAGTTTTAAGTAGGTATCCAATTCAGTTCATTGTCTGAAAGTAGATTTCTATCAAGTAAGTATTTGTAACAATGCAAATGCATAGCAAAATAAGGATAAATCATATGAAATAGCCTGTCAATTGTCTTGATGCGTGCTCGTGCACGCTCTGTTGCGCACGAGGCGTCTCCTGAATGTAACGGTTGCATCCAAGCGCATCGATTCAGGCTTAGTAATGGTATTATATTATAAAACATGGCCGCCACACGAAATTGTTGAAGAAAATAATATCGGAAGGGTATCGGAATATTTCATATGCATTAATCTCTACATATTCACAGTAAGCAAGAACTAAATCTTTCACTCCTGTTTTGTCCTTTTGTACTGAAGAATTAAGATTAAGATACCCTGTACCAACTTGCTGATACATATTGGGAATATCCCAAATTATAACACGTTGTCTCTCTCTAACTTTTACCAGCAACACCACCATTTTTACAATTTTTTCAGATGCGTTAGCCTGGATTTCTGGTCACCTCTTGCATTTTATTTTGATAATAATAATAATCGTTTATTTCAGGCCACTAAGGCCCTTAGTTACAAATACGTTAAAGACGAACATGCATACAATGTAATTATAAAACGAATTATTATTTAGGCGACGAAACAGTGTGGTTCCGTTGCGTCGTCAAGTCCAGTGTAGAATTCGGTAGGTTGCCCCGGAACCGGCGAAACACGACACACGAGATGGTCTCGTGCAGTGCAGATGCCGCGGCATGCGCACCGCAAACGATTTTTCTCCTCACTGCCTAGGAAACCCGTCTTTTATCCTTTAAAACCAGAGAGCAAAAACGCATTTTATCCACTAGTGGGGAAAGTAATTTGACCTTGTAAAACGCTCATAATACAAAAAATTCACAGCTGATGTATTTCTGTTGCCGCTATAACAACAAATACTAAAAAAACAGAATAAATAAATATTTAAGAACTTTAAAAAATTTGTTTGTTGCCTTCATCAGGCGCTGGGTCTCAAAATGTATGGGAAAACTAAAATCCGACTCGCACTTTACCAAAACTCTACTTGATATTACTTAACGTTATTATTACTGTTAAAGAAATTAAAAAAATATTATTATTTAAATTAAATAAAGTTGTTTTGCATGTTGCACTTTCCTCGCTACAGTGAGGTGAAAAGTTTTGTGTTACACAGCAAGCGTGCAAATGTATTTTACTTCTCGTGTGTTGAAACACTCGCTACGCTCAGGATTCTATTATAGAACCACTCGCTTCGCTCGTGGTTCAACTATAGCATCCTTTCGCTAGCTCGTGTTTCAATTCCACACTCGCGGGTAAAATACAACTTTGCACCCTTGTATAATCTGTCCCCAGAATCTGTCATCATGAAAGTCATCTGTCCCCAGATGACTTTCATGATGATGATCAGTCAGCCTGCTTTATACGTAAACGTGCCGACACAGGCGTCCTTCCGTAAACAAAAGGGTGTAATGATTACGCCATCATACCAGCCGAAAGACGTCCACTGCTGGACATAGGCCTCCCACAAGGAGTGGCAAAGCGACCGGTCTTGCGCCACCCGCATCCAGCGGACTCCCGCGGAATCCGCGGGAAAGCTACAGGGTCATGATGCCGAGGGACCTATTTAGGAGGATTCTAATGTTATTTTCACAATTTATACTTTTAGGTGTATCAAAACTATCCACAGTAGACCTCAGTTAGTACTACTACTAGAAAATAATTATAGAATGAATGGGTAGTAAAATTATCGTTTCAAGTATAACACTATGTATAAATCATTAATTCATTTTCTAAAATAGAATATGGCACATTTCTTCTAACAAATAGTTCGTACAACTGCAAACACAGTTTATTGGAGTATTATTGCACTCACTCTCTTAACAAATACTGTAAGGCCTGTTATATTCATCATCATACCAGCCGAAAGACGTCCACTACTGGACATAGGCCTCCCCCAAAGAGTGCCACAATGACCGGTCCTGCGCCACCCGCCGGCGACTCCGTCCGCGTGGAACTCGTTTACTACCTTGTAATAAAATAATTAAAAAAATACATATAAAGGTTATTAGGTTCTATTAGCATTTTTTTTGTCTCTTTAAGTTAGGAAGTATTATGTAATGTATGTATGTTGGTAATTTGAAAACTAAATAAAATGTAGGAACGGTAGGAACGTAAGTTTAATGAACACACTTAGGCACCTTAATAAACAGTCCATTTTCATGAATCTATAACTGCGTTGCTCCCAAAGCGTTGGTGCGTGACCGTTGCGTCAGTTTGGATTGGACCTAATTTTAGTTAATTGCAACCAAGCCTTCACTGTTTCTTAGAATCCGGTTTCTATGCTTATCTCTAAATAATCAACGATAAGAGATACGCAGTAAAATATAATTTGTTAAGAGAGACTACAAATATGCTTAACTGTGCATATATGTTTCTCGACTTACCATTATTAAACGCCAACACAATATCGAATAACCTAGGTCGAGTATCTACGGCCTAGGTTATAATATTCGTGTTTCACACACTTTGAATGACTACGATTCTTTTCGTATCTAAGTAGGTACATAGTAACTATATCTACCGCGATATGAACCTAAGATTGTTAGATTCGTAGACTAGCCTCTGCAGACAGCCATTGAAATACTAGAAACAAATCGCTGTGACAGTTTTCTTGTGATGTAACAATAAAAAAACCTCCCAATAATACGTCTGTCTATCTATACACATACAACACGTAACGGCAGCGGAACGTTTAGATGAATTTCCCCGCGCGGGAAGGGAATTATTCCTAGAAAAAAGCACTATAATTTACCATGTCACGGGTTGATTTTGTGTTTGGGGGAAGTCCAAAGATCAAATTCCCACCGCTTGGATTATAAAAAAGCTTTAACATGTTTGAAGATTAATCTTTGAGGTTGTCTCTGATTGTTCTTGGGAATGTTTTATTTTACGGTGAAGTGAGGTAGAGCGACGGTAATATTAGAAGCCTAATTATAATTATCTTCCGCTAGGCTGATAAAGATTAATAAAAAAACCGGCCAAGTGCGAGTCGGACTCGCGCACGAAGGGTTCCGTACCATTACCTATAAAAACAGTAAAAAAAAAAAGACCGGGTCGCACTCCGGGAGTGCCGGCAGAAGTGAAAACTTGAATATTTTGACATTTCGAATCGACGAATACCGTAGCAACAGTAAGAAGTAAACTATTTCACTTGCAAATTAGAGCGTGAGAACTTATTGTGTGTCGGTCGAACGGGTAAGCGCCGCATCGCCGCTACGGCATCGGACCCCCCCCCGCCCCCAACCCTCGGCCCTGAACCTCTCACCATTTACGGTTGCACATACGGACCTGTCGAGGGTTTAACAATTTTTCCGCATCCCAAAAAGTGCACAGCGCCGCTAAAGAAGTTTTCACTTCAAAAATGTTAATATAAAAATCACGGACGCGTCATTGCTGTGTGGTTTGATCTGGTAGTGGGACGCGTCGCAGCTCGCACCGGGCCGGCGCCGATGGCCCGCCGCTCGCCCCGCGCCGTTCCCCAACGTCGCCACCGCCAACCATTTTGTTTTAGCCATTGCCAAATATTTTTCAAAGCTTTATCTTCTCAGGAATAACGTCCAAATTCGAACTATTCGAATTTGCTCAATAGCTAAACGGACACGTCACGGACGTGACGGACGCGTGGACAAAATAACAAATTCATTTGCAGAATATGCTATTGCAAAAAGTGTTTAACGGCTTTATACTCTTACGAATAGCGTTCAGTTTTGAATGAAGTCGAATCGGCTAGCAGCAAAATATAAAAGTTTGTGACCTCCTTCACATCTTACGTCACCAAAATCTGTCGCGTGTTTAACAATTTTTCCCCATCCCAAAAAGTGCTCAGCGCCGCTAAAGAAGTTTTCACTTCAAAAACGTTTGTTGTATGGAAGCCCCCCTTAAGTATTTATTTTATTTTGTTTTTAGTATTTGTTGTTATAGCGGCAACAGAAAGACACAATTTGTGGAAATTTCAACTGTCTAGCTATCGCGGTTCTTGAGATACCTACAGCCTGGGCTGTTATTCGCTACGCGCTAAAGCGGGCAGCGGCTCACCCCGCCGGTCACCCGTCACGGAACTAGACCTCTACCTAACGCTTAGTTACTACGAATCGCGGTGTCAAAATATATTTGTGGGTGACCGTTGAGGTGAGCTTAAAACAGTTACAGAATAGGGGGGCTGGTGACAGACAGACTTAGTAATAGGGTCCCGTTTTCCCCCTCTGGGTACGGAACCCTAAAAAGCATCGGTACAATTCATTTTATTATGTATTATTTTGTTTGTTTTAAAAGCTCCACTTAAATCATAATCATCATCATCATTATCGTAGTAGCCGAAATATGTCCACTGCTGGATATAGGCCTCCCTCAAATAGTGCCACAATGACCGGTCCTGCGTCACCCAACAAATCTCAATAATGAATATAATTTATAAATCGAACTCTTTATAGAAACGAAATAAATGAGTATAAGTTCCATGCGAGTTTATATTTAGGAAGAATAAAAACAACCGAGAACTTTACTCTTATTATATCGTAGTAGTATATTAGTCGTATGGCTTATATTATTAAAACACATATTTATTCGTTTTATTGCAATCGTTCCTCGTTTGCCTACATCATTTCTGGTTTGGTGTTTTACACGTGAAAGTTGCAGTTATTAGGTACCTACCAACAGTCAACACGCGCGTGAAATATTATAATCGATCCGATTTGTTTAATGAACATGGAATATTTCTCTATAATTTGATTCGAGGATGCTAATTGTTAGGAGAGAAACATTTAACCTAATTAAGGAATATACTCAAATTCTTTAGAGGTGACAGATTCGCTATATAAATAAATACCTACGTTAGAGTTTATATGAACTGACAGCTATACCATTCTCAAACTCGTCGCGGATGAATAATAACGTCACCATGGATATTGGGGTACCGGCTTTCCCGTATTTGCTTACAGGTTTCTTGCCATGAAGAGTCAAGTCACTGACGGATGGAATGGAATACGGAACGATATCAGATGAAACATAACTGCCCTTATTTAACCAAATTTATTTACATATATATATATTTGGGATAAGCCTCTCCCAAAGAAATATCTAGCAGCGCTTTAAAAGTAAAGACACAGAATAACTAATAGTGATTGTGTAGAAAGGGTCCGCAGTCCAACAAAACCGATATTTGTTAGAAAAGAATATCATCTTGTAAACAAGACTCCTATTAAATAGTACGCGAAATCCGAGTTTAGCCGAAGTGCCAAGAGGGACAGGCCTGGTAAAGACAGTAACTGGTTACTATCTTTACTTATCGACCCATTAATGTGCGGCGAATTTTTAAATTGATGAAATACGTAGAGGGGCAAGGACGCACCGTCTTTAAAATGATTTAAGCAGGAACTTAACAGGATTGCAATCGTTTTCGGGATGCATGTTTCTCTGTACATCTCAAGATAAGCTGGTACCTACATTACAGCTCCTGGGCCAAGTTAGTTCGCACTTGCCATTGATACAAGGTTTATTTATAGGCCAATTTGACCTGTTGCCTAACATGAGTTCACTACGCTCTCGCAGGTTCGATTTGATTAGGGAGCGGACATTACCAATTTGCGTGTCCCCCACGTCTAGGGACACACGTGGGTTGTTGTTCTGCAGATCCCTTTAAACATTCCTAATACTACACTTACTGAATAATGGCTTTGTTTCAAAGCGAATGTAAGTTTTAGACTAGAAGTAGGTGCCTAAGGTATAACATTCAGGTGCTTGAAGTAAAAAGTATGAAATGAAAGGACACAAATTACAGCTTGCTATTTGAGCATGCACACTAGTGGGCCTGCGCCAATAGATTCTACTTACGTGCCGGAGATTGTAGTCTGATTATAATAAAACATTTGCGATATAAATTATTTAAATTGCTTCTCAAATACGCTTACACATATTGAAATTAAAATAAACCAATTCAAATCTATCCGGACAGACACATTTACCAGTAATTTCAAATAATTTCAAGGAATGTTATCACAATAACGGTGAACCTCATTATGAGATTTCGGTTCACTCGCACTCGAGGTAATGATGGGAACGATTAAGTCCTCGGCTAAGTTGGGGTGAAGTCCGTCTTCGAAATGACGGAACGTTTTGGACGTGACTCTACCACTATCGCGGAGCTAACCCAAATTATTTTTTAATTACAGATTAACCACAGTTGTAGTAAAAACGGATGCCGCTCCTCTGTTCCTTTGTCAAACAATCTACTTAATCATAGGGTTTGTAACAGGTTAAAAGAAATCGATTGAAAATGAAAAGAGATAAACTTCAACAAAGAGGTGTCATAATAATAAAAACACTTTTAGACCGAAAAACGTGATTTGGAAAATACGTTTTTTTTTAAAGTTACAATTGCAATTTGCTAATTAGGTATCAGTTTAGTATCTGGTAAAAAATATATTTAAAATAGAATAAGCATTAAAGTAGAGGTGTCTTAAAAATAATAACAGTTTTAGGAGAAAAATCTTAAATACCAAATTACGTGTAAGTATGTTAATATTATTGCACAAAGGTTTCGATGTTCCTATGCATAAGTGAGCAGATGAAATAAATATAGGTAGTACCTTAATACCTAAGTTTATTTTATATGTCTGTATGATCCCATAAAGCGGCAATTACCACCGCTACGCCTCTTGAAGATCCCAATCCCTGGCCTAAAAAAGACGTAAAACTTTATTGATACCACGGATCGTAATGGAGGAAGTTCAGATCGCATATTCAATACCTACCCTTATTAATTGCCTTCAGCTTGGGCTACAAGTACCAATGGTCTGAGACATTATTAATATTGCGGCCTAAGGTACGAAACGATGACAAAGATGGACTAAAAAGGAAGTTTTCTTTGTATGTTATTGCTTAGTTACCTACAACGAACGTCGAGGAAGGTACACCTGCTATCCGAATCATATTTGATGTGTTGTAATTTCAAGGGCCAGGGCAACATCCGCTCATCAAGAAATTACCGTACAATAACGACGGCCATTATCCTAATAAGAAAGACACCATAATGCCCGCATGCACACTAAAATGAATATAATACGTTAATCGTTGTAAATGTCATAATTACCTGTGAATAAAAATAACCTGCAATTATACGAAATAGGACATATTGTTGCGTGGGTTTACGTAACTATGGCATGCTTTGGTATTTCTTTGATTATCTTAATAGTGTTTATTTTTACAAGCTTTTATTTAACTATTTTGGAATTTGTTGCGGACTCATTTTGCGAGTTTCGAAACCTCTATTTACTGCATACGTCCAACGATTGCTAATAAAAAGGCAGATAAATAATAGCAATACCTAAAGGCGAGTACACTCGGCGACTATGTATCGCTGCAAAATGTCTTTGAGGTTACACACGCTCTAATAGGTACCTAGTACTTTAATGACCTCTTATGAATTAGCCTATTGTGGGCCTAGGCTCTGGCAAGAGTTAGAAGGCCCATGCAGGCCCCATCCTTCGCGTGGCCTTGGGCACTTACCCTTTTGGACTTTGTTGCACTCATTTTGCGAGTTAGGAGACTTCTATTTACTGCATACGTCAACAATTGCTAATAAAAAGGCGGTTAATGAATAGCAAAATACTTAGAGGCGATTTCACTCGGTGACGTTGTATCGCTGCAAAATGTCTTCGTGGTTACACACGCTCTAATACCTACCTAGTAGGTACTTTAATGACCTATTATGAATTAAGCTGTCGTATTCATGAGGTATTTAAAGCTAAAGTTATAGTCATTCTGAATTTTCATATTCAGAGTGCCGTGCCAGCTATGAGTATACTTGTGGTATTGCTTAGGGTCAAAGTCATCTTTAGCCTATCTTGGGCCTAGGCTCTGGCAAGAGCTAGAAGGCCCACGCAGGCCCCATCCGTCGCGGAGCCTCGGGCACTTACCCAGAGTGGTTAATGGGCAATATCGTCTCGTATGGGATTACAACGAGTAGCAGCATGTTAAGTGTATGTTATTCAATGTGGCAGAGTTTGTATAAAACTGTCATTGCAATTGGAATCTGCTTGTTTGGCCAACTTAAATAATCTCAGGTAGGTATTCTAGGTGTCAAAACGAAACACTACACTGCGCTCTAAAACACGCATAGCTGATGTGGGTACGAAAACTGCCAGGCTCAAGTGGGACTGGGCCAGCCACGTCCCTCGAATGCATCCAGACAGGTGTGCTAATATAGCTACCAAGTGGGTGCCACATGGCGGGCGACGCAGACGGGGCTGGCCTAGATGGAGATGGCGGGACGACCAGGATGTGTTCTTCAGCAACTGGGCGGAAGAGGCACCTAGTACGGACGCATGGAGATCACGGGGAGAAACCTTTGCCAAGCAGTGGGACAAACAATAGGCTAAAAAAAAAGGTATATACATTGATAGGTACGGACCCCAATGACCGTGACTGTACAATCGATTATCAGTAGCGTCGATTTTCTAATCCACTGGTAGCTAATTTTCTGGTGTCCTGCAAAAAATAAAAGGTAACAAAAAGTGTCAATGTAAATATTTTATGGAGTTATTGCATAAACACATAAACTTGACCTCTATACTATTACATTAACTTGATCACGAGTATTCAGATGAAGGATTTATAAAGCACGGAATATAAAACAAGTTTTAAGTTCCGTAAGTTAAAGGAAACAGACTGGAAATCGCCCTTATTTAATCTTTAAGTATACTAATAATAAAGGGGTTAAGTTTGCGAAATGTACTTTTGTATGTGGGGGACTTTCTGAAACTACATACGAGTTAAAAAAATCATCGGCCAGTATACAGAATGGGCCTTCGGGATGGACTGATGGATTTTCTATCCTGTGGCTCCTCCTGGGTTCCATGTGATATGCGGGCGGCGCCACGCGGTTAGCTTGTGCATACAACTCGTGCATATACCTATACTCGAAACGACATTACATTGCGAATGTTAGCATCACTGATCCAATGTTTGTGCTAAAATTGTGATAGGCTTTGTTCTTCTGTGTAACTATTAAGGCGACTTTCCTGTGGTCAATACTTAAGTACTTGCATAACATTAAAAAAAATATCCCGTTAAATTATATTTAGGTACACCGAGACGCCATTTATGCGGATTAAGAGTCCAAACAATAATCTGGCAATACTCTTATATTAGGTATAATGATTGTAAACTATACAACGTGTTATGTAAATTGTAAGTACTTACTTATATTATTTCATTGAAAATTCGGCAAAGGCATTATCAGTTCTGGATAGAGCAGATTAAAATGCTTCTCCATATATGAATGTTTCATTTCATTATTATATAAGGATATGAATATTTAAAAATGTCAAAAGAGTCTATTATAATATTCAAAATTAACGACTACTACGGCTTCATGCTAGCATAAGGTTGTGCGTATTGCTTCATAAACCTTACGAGTTACTTTAATAACATAATGTGTTACACTCAATGAATGTTTTAATTTATGGAGTAGGTTTAACTATTAGATTAAGCAAATGTACGTTTTCACGCCGGTTACTTCAAGGCATTTTAAAATAAGTTATTTAGTAGAAATAAAATCCATGATTATAAATAATTATAACACACGATTTTACCGGTTAAAGGGCATTATGATATACAAACCTCTTATAGTAGTTTACGCAATCGTTATATATAATGTTTGCTTTTTCAGTCGAGTAGGTACCTGCCATGTTTACCAAGGTACGAGAGTTAAAAAGCTAATTATATAACTATTGCATACAGTACTTTTTCTACGAGTTAACGGAAATAATAATTTATTTAACAAACTTGGTACCTGTTGGAAATCGCCCTCCTGAAACAAAGTGCAGCCAACCGCTTTATTATTTTTGCGCTGGAAAATTGAGCCTCGTGATTGGTCAAAATTAATTTAGTACGGTACACGTACACGTACTTATCTTATGAGCCCAACTCAAATGAAGTTGATTTAGATATCGCTGTCAGTCATTTAATTGACGGATAGAAGTGCTCGAGTAGAAAAAAAATATAAGAATATTATGCTATGGTACGTCCTTGCACAGGGTTGCCGCGCAGCGTTGCCCAACATCGAAAGTATCTCAATAAATCATTACAGTTACTTTTTAGTAAGTAAGGCCACGACAAGGTAAAGTGAGCAGAAAATCCATCTTTCAACTATTTTACAGTTTTTCGTACAAAAACAACGAATGACACTTCAAAAATACGCGCCAAGTTTGTGGCCAAAATGCGGCCTCGGTATCTTGCAAAGATCGATTGTATGTTAATCAAGAAGTGATAAGGAAAATATTATTTCTTTTATGTTTTTGATGATAGTTAGGCATACAGGTTCAGTACCAATATTTCCGATATAATTATGCATATATACATCTACATTATATATCACACTTAATACAATTAGAAAAATAAAGAAATCGCTTAAGAATGAATCTTCCTATTTACGAAATGTCGCCAATGTATTTATCATCATCATGATATAAGCCGAAAGCTGCTGGACCTAACTTTCCCCAAAGAGTGCCACATTGACCTGCAGGTCGATTACGTACGCATTGTACGCGCGTCAGGTAGATCTAAATATCACTTTTTGTATGGAAAAATGACATTTGGATCTAATTAACGCGCGTCCAAAACGTTACGTGATTACCCATCAGGCCTGCGCCAACCGAATCCAGCAGACGCCTGCGACCTTTACCAGATCTACCCACGCTGCGCCTTCCAGTACTTGGTCGCCACTCTTAAACCTTTCCGCGCCAACGGTCGTCGGTTCTACGTGCAATATATGGTTACCATAATTTAAAAAAGAAATCACTTCACGACAAAATGTTCAGCACCTTTGATTCAACGATATAGCAAATAACGTACAGAAGGGATACGCAAAATCAGGGCCGGTAATCCAAAGTAAATATAATGCAATGTAAAGCTACTTGGTACGCAGCTAATACCGGTTCAAAGGTCGGAGATAACTCGATAGTTTAATGTCACTGATTGTACTCGTAAATAGTATCTGTGGGGGGCCCGACACGTGCGACGATAGTTACAGAAACAGAGTAGTTAGAATATAAGTACCTATGTCACACATTTGCGCAACTATCCATGCGAACAATAAAGAAAGGAAATTTAAATAATTCCATAATCCGCATCATATTTTTGCGGTAGATGTGTAAGACACGACCTAGCCTGGCGGAGATAGCGGGACCGTCTGAACGCGATCAAAAACCTACTATATAAAAGGTAAGACATTAATTATCGACCTTTTTGGGATGAGATTTAACGGTCTTCTGACGATGGGGACAAAAAGTGGATAGCGAAACTCTTCAATAGCTAGTAGCTAGTACTTAAACTCTCGAGTACAGGATTTTTAGATTTATGATGGGAAGTACAAATTGGCATTATAATATTCAGAATAATTACTCTAATAATGTCTTAAAACTCTCCACTCCTCCACCGCTGTCGACTCGAGATATAACCCTCTCCACTGAATGCGACCTGTCCCTCATGTAACGTCAATTTTTCTATGGGAAAATGACAGTTGAATTGTTCTAACGCTCGTTCGAAAGGTTAAGTTTACGTGTTTACCCGTCTGATGGAATTAAACTTTGCATTACGACGACGACCGCTTTAGCCTAGTTGGTAGCTCTGCCTACGAAACAAGAGGTCCCGGGTTCGAATTCCGGTAAGGGCATTTATTTGTGTGATGAGCACGAATAATTGTTCCTGAGGCATGGATGTTTTCTATGTATTTAAGTATTTATTTATCTTTATAAGTATGTTTATCGTCGTCTAGTACCCATAGTACAACAAGCTTTGCTTAGTTTGGAACTAGGTCGATTTATGTAGGATTGTCCCCTAATATATATATATAATTAAATAAAATAAAATAAATAAATAAATCTGCCTATATACGTCCCACTGCTGGGCACAGGCCTCCTCTCATGGATGAGAGGGAACGGGCAGTAGTCCCCACGCTTGCCCAGTGCGGGTTGGGGACTTCACATACACCTTTGAATTTCTTCGTGGATGTATGCAGGTTTCCTCACGATATTTTTCCTTCACCGAAAAGCTGTAAATATCAAATGATGTTGCGTACATAAGTTCCGAAAAACTCATTGGTACGAGCTGGGGCCTGGGATTCGAACCCAAGACCGCCGTTTGACAGCCGCATGCCTGAACCGCTAGGCTACCGTAGCTTATAGGCTACCGTAATAATATATATTTTTTATTTTTATTCGTTAAGGAATTATAGAGGTCATGAACTTTTTGGTTCTCTCATGTAGCCCCATTAGTGGATTTTCATGGGGGTCGTGTCACTCGTATCAGTACCACACTTTCTATATTTCCTTCAGACAAAGTTGGAAAGGTTATCCTATCTTCGTTTTGGCAAGGATATCTTGCAATCGGCCCAAAAGCGCTCTAGACACGTGCAAATAATAAATAGCCTTCAAGTATTCGATGCACGTGCCACTTAGGTTTTGCCATCGCTATGCATGACGTCATTGTGCTATCAGCTCGCTTTAGCTAGCTGTCACCGAAACTCACTCAGAGGAAATAAGTAGTCGTGAATAGGTATGTGTAGAGAATAGCAATAAGTACCTATATGACTGTCAGAACAGCAGGGCAAGCAGTTTTGCAACTGCAACCACGAGAACCCGAGCGGTTGTTGTCGGCGACTCGATGTTTAATTGAGAGTCTAACGGACTAAAAACTTGTAATAAATTTAAGTTATGTTCAAGCTTACTAAAATATTCGTGAGAATCTTAGAAAAAAAATGTGGGTGTTTGTCATCCGAGTCATCCGACGTCAAGCGCATTAGATCGACCGCCAATCCAGCAGGTCGATCACGTAACGCACCGTATAGGTACATACGCGCGTCAGGTAGCTTAATGCCTGCATTACTCCGCCACGGCTGATGACATGGTGGAGTATATTCACCAGAAGACTGGCTATTCGCTGAGGGTGTTCCAGCTGCGTTCGCGCCACTACGTGCACTTCAGCTCGTTTGTGGTGCGCGTGCCGCGGCCGCTGCAGGAGACCATCGCGAGTGCTGACTTCTGGCCGAAGGGTGTCGTGTTTCGGCGGTTCCGGGGCAACCTACCGAATTATACACCGGAGGTGACGACGCAACGGAGCCACACTGTTTCGTCGCCTAAATAATAATTCGTTTTTATTTTTATAATTGTACGTAGGTATGTTAGTCTTTAAGGTATTTGTAACTATGGGCCTTAGATGCCTGAAATAAATGGTTTATTTATTTATTTATTTAATGTCACTTTTTGTATGGGAAAATGACAGTTAAACTGTCCTAACGCGCGTTCAAAACGTTATGTGAGTTTAAGTGCAGATGGAAGCGTTGGCTATATATATAATTACACATCGGTAACTCGTGGCATTTAGGTAGCAATTAGATATATATATTATAATATTGAATTGACATTCACTATAAATGTATGGTGCCAAAACGGACCCCGGGCTCATTTAGGGCATTACCGAGAAAACGCTACGAGGATGATGCATTGATGATTCACTATAAATGCATCACATTCGTATGCGAGCAAAAGCACTCAATAAAGGTCTTTAGTGACACATCTTTACATCATGCGTTTTACTTATGTCAAGCAGCTTAACAATTGTACCGAAATGTTACTGTAACGAGACGAGGGCGTGTTTACACTGAAGTAAATAGACCGTAATTACTAATTACAGGCCACTGCGCAAGCGCGAAGCGACGCGAATAGGTATAGACAAAAATAAATACTTTCACAACCGCGTAACTTCCACTGACGGTTTTTTGGACAGGCAACTTTAAAATGTACGAGTGTAGGTTCATTTTGTAATAAAATTGTAGAGTGAATAAGAGTTAAGGTAGAATTTGAGTGAAATGACGGAGCAACGACTTTTACTTGAGCGGTTATGACTGCGTTCATAAATCGTACCTATAAAGTTAGCCTCATAAGTAAACTTAGGCTATAGCTTGAAAGTAAACTTTAAAACCCACATTAATTCAAACTTGATTTAATAAAATTAGCGTCGCATATCCTACATAACAAATGAAAAAGTTATGTTTTTGTTCGTTTAACATAAAGGAAAATGTCGAAGGCATTGTTGCTAGGCCCATTGATCACGACGCTTCTGCTCGTACTTCGTACACAAAATTGTCTTTGCATTATTTACGTCCTGCGCCACCCGGTACGCCTTGTGGCACTCTTTGGGAGAGGCCTATATGATAATGATGATTTACGTTATTTTACGAGCTTACTACGAGCACTTAATTTTAATTATTAATGTAATGTTAATGTGTATGTAAAAAATTGACGGACAGCGGACACTTCCAACTTAACTATAGAAGGGAAACCCCTAACAGAAGTGTCCTCTTTCAAGTATCTTGGGAGCCAAATCAAAAAGGATAACAGACTAGCCTCCGAGATCCCATCTAGGATTGCTAAAGCTGCGTCCACTTTCGGTCGGTTAACGCATCGTGTCTGGGGATCGCATGATCTAAAGTTGCGGACGAAGTTGTCGGTGTACAAAGCCATGGTTCTTCCGATTCTTTTGCATGCTTCGGAAACATGGTGTTTGTACAAAGGTGACATCCGCTTGCTAGACACGTTCCACATATGCTGTCTACGTTCCATTCTGCGTATAAAATGGCAAGATCGCGTTCCCAACACTGAAGTACTTCGTCGTTGCAAGATGCCTGGCATGGAGGCGCTCTTGATGAAGGGTCAGCTAAGGTGGTGTGGGCATGTTTGGCGTATGAGTGATTGCAGACTACCGAAAGCCGTTTTCTACTCCCAGCTATCAGCTGGTAAACGGAAGCAAGGTGGGCAGCACCTACGTTAAAAGGACGTGCTTAAGCGCCACCTCACTGCCTGCGGTATACCACCTGAAAAATGGGAGGAGTTTGCTTCACAGCGGCCAGAATGGCTTTCTCGTGTTAAGCTGAGCGTAAAGAACTTTGAAGACGCTCGTCTCATTGACCTTGATGCGAAACGTCAGATACGTAAATCCCGGCCGAAACCCTCCTATAATTATACTTATCATAATTCTGGACAACTTTACTGCCCTACCTGTGATAGAGTTTTTAAAAGAAAGTTCGGCTTTGCAAGCCGATTACGGCATGGATAGCTCGAAACAATTGAGGACTGCCATTGAGAAAAACCTAAATCAAGTAGCATAAACCATATAAACTCGTGTAGGGAAACTTACGCTCATAAAAACCACTCTACCGATAAGAAAATGTGTGCAAATCATGTTTCCTAACATCAACTTGTGTTACACCACAAATAAAACTAATAAGGCACCATACAATAACACAATTCATGACGCCATGTAGTTATTTTGTCACATTACAATATTTTACAGTAGGCCAAATTTTACTTAGATAATAAGTAGAATTTTCATTTGTGTTTCGCGTTTGCATGCACTTTATCTTCTGTGTTGTGTTTGACTAAACAATTTTAGTATCCTCAAATTACTAGCGGTTTATTTTCGATTTTCGCTTAAAAATAGGATTCTTTGGAAATCGTATAACTCTTCCTTACTAATATTGGAAAAAAAATAACACTTACAATTTACATGTCATTTTCATTTGTCCATCTCACAGCCGTTTTAATTTTCAATCCAAAATTGTGTTTTTCAAACGGTCACTGCGGAATCGATTGTAATTATATTTTGCATGGAGTAGTAGTAGTATCATAGAAATCATTCTTTATTATTAAAATGGGTGGGTGGTGGAAGTTTGCATGGGATTTCGATTAATTCACGGGTAAAACCAGTTTTTTTATAATTATGGATAATTTTCTTGTTAAGGCAACAATTTTTTGTCGTTTTTACTCCTCTGAATTAGTATCAGAAAAGAATGAAAATGGCGGTATTGTTTTTTGGATGCTTTGGGTGATTAACAGCTCAATGGACTGCATCTATCTAGATCAGTAAGTTATACTCCGTTCTAATTACCGCTATAATTTATTGTTACCACTACCAACTGTATTTCTATGTGACTGGCTACTGTAAGTGGTAGTGCTTCCCTTAGAGGCCTCTCGAACTCCCTATATAACAAAAACCTCGGCGAATAATAATGAGACTTCGACCATGATTATGTTTTCAATAAATATGAACCATTTCCACCGCCGCCACCACATTTCACTGTTCCACTACTCGCTTCACGACACAAGACCGCCTTTTGTATAAGTACCATTGTTTATGGTTTAGGTACGGTAGTCAAATTTATTGTCCTTTATGCACCGCACTTATTATGTACTTATGGTGAGCAATAACCGATATTTGTATCAATGAAATGAAAATGAAATCAAATGAAATAAATGTTTATTCTCTTTTTTGCTCTGCCAAACCACAATGCGGGTTGTTGGCAGACAATGCCCCTAAATAATTTTACAGGTATCATATGGTTCTTGTTGGTTGAAATATGCTCTTTTATAAGGTGACGAGTGACTATTGTTCCTAATTAAGTAATATCACAATGAAGCGGAGAAAGATTCAAAGCCGTGAGAAATATAGTCTCCATTGCGCTCGTAGAATGTGTAGAAAGACAAAATGATTTCTAATAACTACATTATGATAGAAGCTCATGAAACTGGTCTGTACCTACTCCTTTACTAAAAATTAACAAGATTGTTCCCAGTCCTTCGAAAGGTTCTCATCCCTAACTAGTGCAAAGCAGAAAAGAACACTTACATTTTTTGAAGGAACATTTTGGTTTCTGTATTTTATTTTATTTTTCGACGATGTTTTTTTTAGACATCTATATATACTATTTACTTTACGTCACTCCGGGCGGTAAGTGAGATTTACCGCCCACGGGCGCAGCGGCAAATCTCCATTCACACCCAGGAGAAGACGTAAAATTGTGTACGCACCACGGGCGGTAATTCGTAAAGCCCCAGATCGCATATTTATGGGGACATTCACGAATTCACAGCCCTAGGTACGTAATGTACTATTCTGGTAGATAGGTAAATTCATACTTCACCGTTTTATTATGACCAATTCATCTCAAAATGGCAATGAACTTAATAGATAAAAATGTGTCATCTAATCGATTAGTATCACGAAGTGTATGTTCATACGTAATTGTTTTACTCATTTCAAGGCGACTTCATACAAAAAAACCCTAAGTCAAACACACAAAGGTCAAATTATCTAACAGCATTGTAAATAAACGCAAACTGGTCGCACGCGCAACTTGGTGACACACTTCCGAGCGAGATTTCCGACTCGCGCGGCCTACTGACCGCTTAGCCCTTGGTTATGTCACAGCCATCAATACGATTTCGTGGATCAGAAATCGTAATTATATGGTGTCTAATGTAATGACCAAAGTGTTTTATCAACTATCGATAAATAAACGTCACTTAATGACACATCGTCAAAGTAATGAAATCAGGCTTTAGGATATATACAATGATTGTAAGCATAATGGTAAGGAATAAAACAGAAAATATTTCTATTTTACAGTTTTAATATGGCACAATGAAAAGTTTAAACAAGTATACTAAGAGTAAACTAACCTTCATTCAAAGTAACAGAGTCGAAATCTGTATCTGAACTAATTATGTTTTCTTGACATATGTGACGTGGGCATTATTTATTTTAATATGGAGATGCAGGTTGCTATAAGTCGATATGCGATAATATTCCGTAACATCAATAAGTGGAATTGTCGATAAAACAATTTGGTCATTCCCTCTGACAGTTTGATTTTTGCTATGAAGAATTTCGGTCCTTGCTTATTATGAATAAAGTGCGACTAAGTAAACATCGACGTAACCATTTCTTTGGCGTCTGAATTCACTCGTTCTTTCAGATCTAACGACCCACATCGACACTGGTCAACCGGACCACACAAAACAAACAGAACCGTGTTGTGTAGCGGAACGGTTTATCACCTTGTAGTCGACAAGCAAATATACACTTTTGCACCTTACTACATTGTAATAAGGCGAAAATTGTATACTTATCTTTGACGTTGATTCTACCACCGTTAACTTACTTTTCTGGTTTAATGGGACCGTTACATAAATTTGCGTAAATAATTTTCTTGTCCGTGGTGTAAGGTACGTGCAGGTTTTTGTCAACTTACTCAGATGTTCAATTCATTGAGGCGTTTATTCAATTATGAAAAATTACAGCATAGTTTTTAAATTGCCAAAACTGTTTCGCCAAGCGGGTTTGCCCGGGCTGTGTGTGTGTGTAGTAGGAGATGGGTTAAGGCGCCGTAGGTTCAGCGAAGTTAAGCGAACAGACTTTTTGTAACAATATAATGCGTCTGTTTATAATAATATGGTTTAAAAAAAGTACGAATAGTAATCTTGAGGCTGACCTGCAGCGAGATCAGTGATACGAATCATGATTAAGAAATTTTCGCTCAATACAAAAGTACTGCATTTATGGAGAAATGAAAAATGTTTCGGAAAATTATTTAATCGTCGCAGTCGGATAAAAACTATCCTAAACGGAAGCTAGAATAATAATGTGCTTGTAAAAAAAGTTTCAATTATTTCCGTTCGTGGGAAGCTGAGATCATTCGTTTGTGCATCGCGCGAACCTGCGGGCCAGCATATTGCATCGAACGGCCAACGACCTTCGCTCCCCTTCAATGTCAACGTTATCTTTTGAGTCCTCGGTGACCCAGTGACCCAAATATTTAAATTGGCTAACTTGTTTTAAGGGGGCACCTGACAACGTGATAGATGGTAGTGTGTAGGTTTTGGTGCCCGCCTTGAAAACCATAAGCTCACTTTTGTTGGCATTATATTTGAGTCCATGGGCTACCGCGTAACTTACACAGATTCGCAAAAGGCGCTTGAGGGCTCCAACCGAAGTAGTGTTGGGTTACTCACTCGTGAGGCACCTCATTTGTTTGTTGTTGTTTCGACGACCGCTCTAGCCTAGTTGGTAGTGACCCCGCCTACGAAGCAAGAGGTCCTGGGTTCGAATCTCGGTAAGGGCATTTATTTGTGAGATGAGCACGAATATTTGTTCCTGAGTCATGGATGTTTTCTATGTATTTGAGTATTTATTTATCTCTATAAGTAAGTATGTTTATCATCGTCTAGTACCCATAGTACAAGCTTTGCTTAGTTTGGGATTAGATCGATTTGTGTAAGATTGTCCCCTAATTTGTCATACTCATTTCATTAAATTGTCGCATCACTTCACGCTTGAAAAATGTACTACTTCATTCCTCACGAGGCACCGCCTCGTTCCTCGCTCGGTCACCTCGCGCTTCATTTATCCCTCAAACCTCAAAGCCTCGCCTCTCGAGCTCCTGACTGGTGAGTCTGACTCGCGCCTAACTTTCCCCCATCTACAATACAATATTGTATGTAGTGGAGGAAGGTAAGTATGATTATTGAACATGAAAGTAATTGGTGGTCTATTGTATACTACACTTGAAAAAAACCTTGTGTTTACTTCCGATAGATGTTAATTATTAGATGCCTCACCTCATTTGAAGTAGGACATTGTACCACCTCATTTTTGGAAATGAGGTGCTCATACAAACTCATTTTAACTACCTGTCCTACCCAACAGTAAACCGAAGGGCTCAGCAGCACCATGTCGTCCTCGTAACTGATGTTATTGACACACACGCCGTCTACATGGCATCCGACTCTGGTACTGCTGAGCTCCTCGATCAACCCATTCACGTATAGGTTAAAGAACCGAGGCGAGGTCAACCCCCCCCCCCCCCCCCCTGCCTGACCCCGCACTCCAACCTGTACTCCTCCGAGAAGTACCCTGCCCACCTGACACAGTTTTTTTGGCGATTATACCAAGACCTCATCAGAGATGTAATTTCACAGGGTGAAGTCGTCTGAGTAATTATCTTGTTCCAAAGGACATCATAGGATAGCAGGTCGAAAGCTTTTGATAAATCAAGTAACAGGCAAAAACCGGTGTTCACCCTCGTATGTAGTACCTATTGTACAGTCTGTTTGATGCACAGGATCGCACTTTCCGTTGACAGGCCTGGCCTGAAGCCAAACTGTGCATCGTTAAGACAGAAGTGCTGATCCAGGTGACTATCTAACAGACCGTCCAACACTTTAGCTACAATAGTTGCCAGAGATATTGGCCTGTAATTCGAGGTGTCGGTAGCGTCACCTGTTTTATTTTTCACTACTGGAACAACAATAGTGCGCATGAGGTCCTCAGGCAAATACGAATGTTCCATACATAGGGTATAAAACATTGCAAGTACCCTAGGTAAATGCACACCAGCGTGCTGCGGATGTTCAATGCTGAGACCATCATGCCCCGGTGACTTGCCTCTGACCATGTTTTTGATGACGGCAGCTACTTGCCTTGCGGTTATGATAACGGTTTCGTACGGTGCACTGGCATCAGCATTGAACATCTTTGATTTTAAACTGTAAATTCTGGATAAGAATCCTAATTACCTACTTACAGCCCTTGATATTTAAGAGAACATTCTCGAGCCCTTTTGGAATAAACATGACGTAGAGGTAAATTACTTTCGAGACGTTTTTGCATTTGTAGTCGTGACGTGACCTCTGTAGCCAGCCTCACACACGAACATACGTGTGTCTGTGTACGTCAACGTACAAATACTACTACAAATGCAAAAAAAATCTCGAAAGTAATTTACCTGTACATTTATAATTATAAGTGAGAAAAAGGATTTTTTTGTGCTCGATTATACACAGGACGGTGGCCATGGAAGTCGGAATCCGCTAAGGAGTGTGCAACGACTCACCTGCCGAAGCAACCAGCCCTGAAAATGGATGGCGCTGAAGCGTTTTGCCTATACACCACCGTTACGGGCACTTGAGATGTTCGCTTGTCGAATATCATTAAGCTGTAACGAGTAGGACGTGCGCTATTAATATTTCTTAACACGATTTAATTTTCGTTTTTAATCAATAAGTAAAGGCAGTTATCTTACTTGATTGGCTTAATTTAGTTATGCACCATGTTATATAGATTCAAATGTTAACGTTGCCGGTTTCCCCTAGTGGGATGGCCCAGGTCATGTGTAATCACACCAGAAGCTGGGTTAATACTCGCCTAATGGCCGCGATACTGTAACGTGTTCAGATTCCATGACTGTTGACGCAATGTCGCTGCCGGTATGCGTTAGCTCCTGCCTAATGCCTGGCCACATGCGAAGTGTCCAAGGGACTCAATTTGAACTTACTTTATTATATATTGGTGGCAAACAAGCAGACACCGCAACCTATGAACGCTGGAAGAGCACAAGCGCATAGCTGACTCTTCACTCAGTCGAGAACTCAATCAGGTCTTCTCACCTCAACACAGCACATCGTCAGGAGCTCTGGCGACCTTACTTACCGACAAGAACAGAACAGCAATACATCTAGAGGGCAAGTTAGGTGTTATTATGGATCATGTGTGATCTGAAAACATTGCGGGCCTTTTCTTGTGGTTGGCGAATGAAAATAAATTCATATTTAGTACCATTGGTGGCTATTACAGTCTAAATTAAAAATATCTATCGCAATACCTACTGCTATCGATGCTAGCACGAAAGATAAGTAGATACTTGTGTGCTGTTATCTTTTACGTTGAAACTGCTGAATCGATTGAGATGGAATTTTGTTTGTACGTAGTTTGAAAACTGGGAAAGGACATCGGATATTTTTATCCCGAAAATCACCCCTGAAAAGCGTGAAAAGGAGTGGATTTTTCTATGGCAGTACGATAATGGATGCTGGCCCTGTCGGCCGGGAAAACTATAGGTACTTGAGATGCATCACATGAAAAAAGTCCATTAAAAAAAATACAACCGAATTGAGAACCTCCTCCTTGTTTTTTGAAGTCGGTTAAAAAGCAAGACTAGGTACCGTCTGAGGCAGAAGATTGCAATTCCAATGTCAGTTTAGTAAAAAGTCAATAAACAATCTTAACCGTTACATAAGTATTAATCACACTGTCATCACACTTCACACTGATATTATAAATGTGAAAGTTAGTTGATGTTGTCAGAGAGACATAATAAAGAAAATCTGAAGGAAATTGTATTATATATACAACACAAATTAAAAACTTCAATAGCGCTATGCATAACATCACCAATTTCCACGCATATTCTAGCCTTAGTAGATCATTCTCCGGTTTTTTGTCAGCGTCTACACTCCGTCAAACCATATGAAACGTATAAAAAAGTTTGTTGGAGTTAAGGTGACCCGCAGACCAAATTTGAAGATAACCGATTGGATAAAATCAGGTATACGTAACAGCGCCATATTTTGTTTAGTGTCCGACCGAAACACGTTTTTTTGCCGAAACTGAAACCAAAACCGAATATTCGGTTTTTTTCTGATTTTGGCCGAAACCGAAACCGTTATTTTTGAAGACGTATCAAAATATTCAAAATTACTGTACAAATCGTAAGGAAAAGGTTATTGCAAGGATTTCTTATATGAAAACAGTTACTTTTTTTGTTAAACAAAATAAAAAACGTTTATTTTTAATGAAAATAGATATAATTAGAGGTCAATTATGACCTTTAAAACCAAATAAAATCAAATCTTTAAACTTTTAAACAAAGTTACCCAATTGATATGGGTGAGGACCAAATTCTTGGCCAGTAGTTAGCGTGGTTAATTGGTAGTAGTTAAAAAGTTCCGTTGTGACACGAAAATTAACCATAGAATTGTATGGCTAATTTTCGTGTCACAACGGAACTTTTTAACTACTACCAATTAACTAGGCTAACTACTGGCCAAGAATTTGGTCCTCACCCATATAATACCTGAACAAAGTCAATTGCAAGATAAATCACAGCTTAAACATAAATCAACTTTTACATAAATTATAGTATTATCACTGTGCAAATGCGTGAGGCCGCGAAGTAATTTCGGCCCGGCCGAAGGTTTCGGAAATCACTTTTTTGGCCGAAATTGGCCGAAACCGAAACCGAAACTTTGGTCGGACACTAATTTTGTTGTCATGTGGACGCCGCGTGGTGGCGATAACAACCAGTATATTTTGGGTGGAAAATTTTAGTGAAAACTTCTGAGTCGAGTTTGATAGCACTTTCTAATATTGTAGTTTAGACCTCTGAATAGGACATAGCGTGGCGTTTTTTTTTAGCTATAATTTCTTCAGAGGTTGATATATAAGGTTTGAAAAAATTTATGGGAATGAATTTATTTATTAAGATAGTCTTCAAACTTCGTAAAAAGGTTGCTTGATGAAACCCAAGAAAAATAATTACAGCGTTTTTGAAAAATCATACCCTAAGGGGGTCAAAAATGGATTGAAAATTTGTATGGAGAGTGAATTCGTTTTCGAGCTAGGGACTTGAAACTTCGTAAAATGGTTCCATATTTAAACACAAGAAAAAAAAATTCAGCGTTTTTTAAAATGCATCTTCTCATAAAACATGCTTGAAAGTTTGTATGTAGAAATCCAGAATGAAGAGCTTCACAATAAATGGCGCAACCGGTCTTATCCGATACTATTAAACGAGCAATATTTGTATATAATATACCTATATTTATATAGGTATATTTGTCATCATGTTCTGATGAAACTTGCAGTAAGTATAGGGGTTTACGGGCCGAGAAACTGATCTTCAGCTTGGTCTTATTTTCGAGAAAATTTGTTTTTTCCGTATTTTCTCGCAAAAGGCAGGCTTACTGTTCGATGACGACAAGCCTCGTCAATCTTCTTTGTTAATGGCTGCGAGTTGGAACCACAGCTATGAGGTTTTTTGTTTTCTTTTTATCTGTTTATTTAGTTTTTTTTTATGGTAAACGATCAGTTATTCGTTTTTTGTTTAATTTTGTATAGAAATCGAATTTTTGTAGTATTAAAACCGACAAAAACTCGGTCCCAGGTAAAAACAAAGCTTAAGCATTAAGAACAATATCGACGGTTCTCTTAAGACTGATCAGTGCTTTTGAAAATAGACTCTGTGAGAGAAGCGAAAAATTTATAATCCTGCAGCAACGTCAGTGTCAAAGCATCCGAGAGGTTAAGCGTTTTTAATTTATGCCAATTTTAGTCCAACACGTCCCCTACATGGGACACACTTAATTACAATATGAACTGATAAAATGTTCTGTTTGTCCGCAAATATTGAATAGATTAGTATTCCTTTCATAATTTTAGAATCAAATAATACCCATTTAATACTGTTTGGTAGCTGTATTATTTTTATTAGTCGAAAATAAATCAAACACATAATATAAGTAAGTATATCAAGCTCAAATTGGACTAAAATTAAGCTCGCTAGATGGCGCAAATCGACAACTAACATCAGCGACCTCTATCAAACTGAAATTGTATCAAAATTATGCTCGCTAGATGGGTGGTATCATTATATAATTCAAGCATTAATAATGTTTCTTTTTCATTGAATTTGTGACTCACAATCATGAATATTATATTATTATTGTTGTAAAAAAGATTTGAAATTGCGTTAGATAAATCTTTTTCATCGCTGCGTAAGTCCAACTCGATCTTGGCCAGTTTTATCCCTTATTTAATAACTAGCTTCCGCCCGCGACTTTATTTGCGTGGACCCGGGATAAAGCTATCCTATATTTTAATCTAGGCTAAACTATCTTCGTGTAAATCCTAATCGGTTGAGCCGTTTAAGCGTCATTGAGTAACAATCTAAACATCTAAACATGCATCCAACCATCCAAACGTTCGCATTTATAATTTTAGTATCAATGAAATTTTTACTTTGTTGTTAAACTTCGGCACAATTCTATTAATTAAACTTAAAATGCCTGTTAGAGTCTGTCAAGCGAGTCGTACATATCCCTGGAAAATTTGCAAATCCTACTAATATTATGAATGCTAAAGTTTGGACCTCAATCACGCAAAAACGGCTAAACGGATTAAAATTAATTTTGGTATACATACAGTGTATAACCTGGATTAACACACGAGTTTATAATATTTTTTATTCCGGGAATCATCGTCTAAGGAGCGAAATAGGGGGCGAAAGTTTGTAAGGAGCTACGATATAAAATAGTTCCACGCGGACGAAGTCGCGGGCAGAAGCTAGTAGATTAATAAACCCTTTAGGCGTTTAAAAAGTATACGCGGACGGAGCGACGGGCAAAAGCTAGTATCCACGTTATAAAAAAAACTAGTTCTGTGTTTTAGGTAGACCAAATTAGAAAGGACATTCATTAATGACGCGGGTCAATGTACGAGTGGACGTCGTCAACTGTGGCAACTCTGTCTAATTGTATTGTAGATCCCGTCATAATAACTTAGTTACTTATACCTATTTTTTTATGTATGTCCTCCGATGACTCGAAGACGCATGGACAGTTATTTTTTTTATTGGTGTTTTGAAAGGTTATCCTTCCCAGATGGTCCCATGGCCATCAGTTCAGGATCTGATAATGGGATCCGGAGAAATCGAGGGAACTAAATAAATAAAAATAAAATAAATCAATATTTTTGGCCAATCTTACACAAATCAACCTAGTCCCAAACTAAGCAAAGCTACCAGGAGACCCACTAGACGATGATATACATACTTATAAAGATATATAAATACTACATAGAAAACATCCATGACTCAGGAACAAATGATCGTGCTCATCACACAAATAAATGCCCTTACCGGGATTCAAACCCGGGACCTCTAGCTTCGTAAACAGGGCAGGGTCACTACCAACTAGGCTACAGAGGTCGTCAAAACTCTTCAAATAAGCCAAAATTCTGAATTGAAGTCGGTTAAACATTGTTTTGTAAGTAAATTATTTACGAATGTGATCAAAGCTTTTTCAAATAATGCTCTTTAGTTATTGAAACTGAGTATGTAGGTATCAAGATATCCTCGCTCGTGCTTAAATGAAAAAATAACTAAATAAGTTTCTGTCAATTGTCAATTTATATCCGACTATACTTTTCTGTATACCATCATCAACTACTTACTCATTGAGACGATTCTAACGAGCTCAAATTCAACGCGGTTACGTCGGTTAAGTACTGAATTCCCATGGCCACCTTCTGTTTCCATCGTCAGATCAGCTCGATATAACCATAATATTGAATTGTCATCCAAACTATCCTTATACCCAAAATTTCAGCTCAATCGGTCACCGGGAATAGGGTCAAATTTAACTTGAAAAATTTCATTACAGACACCGGGACAGGTGAAACTATTAAAATATTTAATAATAAATAAAAGCTTGTAATAGTAACCTAGCGCGGTTATTTGTCAATTTACCTGATTAATACTAGCAACTCCAGCAAAATGTATGACAATTAAGAACATTACCGGATCCTATTATTCAACAAAACTGAATTATAATCTCCAAAAAAGTAATCGACAATAAACAGGCGCCAATTGTTCGTTAATTGAAACCAGTCGTCCGATGATATCGATATTATTCGAATAAGAACCGCATTAATAAATAAAAAGACCGTCTAAACTATCTGTCCGTCTCTATTCTCACTACTAAAACGACAAGGATAGCATGTGTGATTGGTAACTGTGCTGGGTATCGGCGCGTGCGGCGCGGAAAGAAAGCGTTATGTAAGTAATGTAAGTGCGCCTTGGTTTGCGAAACGCGGTCCGCGTTGCCGCTTACGTCACGCACACATACGGATCCGCGGCGCGGGCGCACGCGTTACGGTTAAGATGGAAAGGGGATGCAGAACCATAACCCTCACTTTTTATCGTAATTGGGTAAGCCTCTTATACTTTTACTTGTAACATTATGCATATGAAATGTAGTTTGCCACCCTAGCTTATGGACGCTTGAGACTCCAGAAGACTCACAAGCGGGTTGCCGACTCTTATCTGATTTTACGAGTAAAATAATTTCTTCTTCTGATCTAATTGATTCAGTCTTTCGTCGGATATGTGGTCAGCGGTGGACGCCTTGCTTCGTAAGCGGAGCTTCTGACGCTGATTGCATTATAGACGACTGACCAAACCACAGAACTATATCAAGATAGAAGGAAAGAGTGTATGTACTTCGCGTGGCAAAAGTAAGTCCGATGGACTTCTTTGCTCGCCGCGAACTTCAGTCCGCTCCCGACCTCGGAACGCGTGCGACGTCAGGTTATAATCACAAAATGACTCGTTGTTCTGACTGAGCTGTTCAAACACCACCAAAAAAGGTGAAGCTGTTAATCGTGGTATTTCCTATCATAGGTAAGTACTATTTGTCCTAAAATACCTGTTATTAATTAAAAAAACAATTTATTTATTGCTCTGTATTATTTTCATCAAAATAGATTATGTCCAACTCTAGTTTTCCATTGCGGCTTTAGTTTGACGAGACACACTTGACGTGCGTTCAAAACCAGCGATGTATAAATAGACTATTCAAATTGTCGAGTCGCTTCATGGTCGATTTATTCATTTTTCTGTCACTAGTGCTGTACCAGTGTGCTGTACACTGTGATTTTCTTACTCGGTTAAATCGATTATAAAAGCAGAGAAATGAAAATAACGTTTTTATATTATTATCTACTCTTGCGTTCCTGACCGATTGACAGACAGCGCACGGCCTAAACCGCTAAAGATATAAGCATGAAATTTGGAACATATATTCTTTACAGTACGTGGACGTGTACTAAGAACGGATTTTTCGAAATTCAACCCTTAAGGGGGTGAAATAGGGGTCGAACCGTTGATTGGAAATCGTTCATTTGGAAAGTTAAAGACTCGAATCTTTGTATGGAGGTTTCTTACTAAAAAACAAAACAAATGATTTAGCGTTGTTATGAAAATTCATCCACTGAGGGGGTCAAATAAGGGTGCAAAGTTTGTATGGGGGAAACTTTATTTTTTGAGCTAGAGACTTGAAACTTTGCAGAAATATTACATATTAAAATACAAAAATTAGAATTTTCAGTGTTTTAGGAAATATCACCCCTAAGGGGGTTAAACAGGGGTACAAAGTTATTATGGGAGAAATTTCATTTTTTGAGCTAGAAGCTTGAAACTTTGTAGAAAGATTACTTATTTAAATACAAAATAAAAACCCTTAAAGCGTTTTGGAAAAATCCACCCCCACGAGGGTAAAGAATATGTGAAAAAAATAAGACTTTTTTAAGACTATTTTTAATTTCTCTGTCGGTTCTTATCGATATTTTGAATCGATACAAAATTATTACAACTGCCGCGTGCTAGTCGATGTTGATGAATCGATTTCGCGCGGATTATGTTTCTCGTCACTAAATTACGCTTGTGACGTCAAATTACCTACGCAAAATGTTACACGCTCGGTTCCCATACTAATCGGCGCGCACTTTCCTTCTATCTTGATATAATTATGTGGACCAAACTACCGAACGACGTCGCTTTATAAGAAAACTTGACATTGGCGAAATCATCTTAACATAGAAGGACCCCATTAAAAAAAAATAAGATGAGTTTCTAATAGGGGTGTACCCTAAATAAAATAATCAATTGTCATATTTTCTCGAAAAAGGATTAAAAATGTAGTCAAATGGAGAACAAATCAACGCAAAAGGTTAAATAATCACGAAGTTATAAGTGTCCAAAGTCTTAAGAAGGGGTGTGTTCTGTCCCTTTTTCGCAAAACGCAACTTCATATGAAACGATGACTTTTTTTTTTTATTAGGTAGAGGTACGCATTTGACCCCTATCTCGCCTCATGGTAAGTGATGATGAGGTCGAGGGTGTTACATGCATACCTAGATAGTGCCTATTCACTCTCGTCTTGAAAAGATCCAAGTTATATGTAACTGGGAAAAGGTTTGCCGGAAGCGAGTTCCAATCTTTGGCTGTCCTCGCGGGAAAACTGGAAGCAAAGCGCTTCGTGCGAATCAGTGGTAAGTCAACAACATAAGGGTGGAACCCGCGACCGCGCCTAGTCCCAAGATGGCGAAATGGTGAGGGCGG
Organism: Epinotia ramella; assembly: GCA_947578815.1. NCBI lineage: Eukaryota > Metazoa > Arthropoda > Insecta > Lepidoptera > Tortricidae > Epinotia > Epinotia ramella. Next base: position 10,231,015 of record OX388209.1, read on the forward strand.
GATTAATTCGTGTAATCCTAGCGCACACTCTCCGAAATTTATCCTGTAGAACACCGATAGGCAGGCAACCTTTCTACGGTGTTCCAGTCTTTGCATTTTAGCCTCAGTTAAATTTAGGTCACCAATGAGCTTCCTGGTGGACGGTGGAAGATTGTGACGTCACTAATAGACGGCAATGTGCCGTGCCCATCTTGTTCGGCGCCGCCGTCGACGCGGCCCCCCGGCAGCATCCGGTAACGTGACGTCACACACTGTTTGCGTTTTCTCTCTCTAACAAGCAATATTAAAACGGTTGTAGCTTCCTAATTCTTTGAGATATCTGAATGGGATTTTCGTCACTAGGCATATTTTTTTGCCTTCTTATAATAATTTTCGAGTCTAAACCCCTATAGATTAAAAAAAGAGAATAGACAATAAAGACACGTTTTTTTGCAAAGTCAGTTTGGATTTGACACGTTAGACTTGATCATGCGCGTGGCGTGCGTACTAGAGCTGGGTCGTTTCGACTTTTCCGTGAAACGAAACGTAACCGTTTTTTTTTCTCACAAAACTGTTTTGAAAAACAGTTTCAAAAATAACTAGTTTCTCCGTGTGTTGGCGCCGTCGCCGGACGCCAAACGAAGTGAAACGAAAAAACGGATGAAACAGTTTACAGTGTTCGAGTTACGTTTTCACGTTTTGCATTGCAGCCGTTGCGTGCGACTGTCGCCTTCTACTCGTAGCTCCTTGTCATCGTTTTCATAAAAACAGTTTGTGTTTCTAGCCACAAACTGTTATTCCGTTATTGTACGAGAAACCGTTTTTGAAAACGCTTACGGGAAAAAACGCCCAGCTCTAGTGCGTACCTACGTCAAATGCGAAATCAATTCAAATTCAATAAACTAGTTGAGTGGAATAGCCCCTCGTCAGGTTCACCCTAACACCCGCTACGTTTCCGTAAGTTCATCGTGTCGTGTATAATCGGCGAGTGACGTCAGTGCCCGACTAACCCGTATTCCACATTCCTTCTGACTGCAACTCCTAGACACGCTTTTTAGGGTTCCGTACCCAAAGGGTAAAAACGGGAGCCTATTACTAAGACTTCGCTGTCCGTCTGTCTGTCTGTCACCAGGCTGTGTCTCAAGAACTGCGATAGCTAGACAGTTGAAATTTTCACAGATGAATGTATTTCTGTTGCCGCTACAACAACAAATACTAAAAACAAAATAAAATAAATATTTAAGGGGGGCTCCCATACAACAAACGAGGTTTTTTTTTGCAGTTTTGTCTGTCGCCAGGCTGCAGATATCTGAAGAACCGCGATAGCTAGACAGTTGAAATTTTCACAGATTATGTATTTCTGTTGCCGCTATAACAACAAATATTAAAAACAAAAAAAAATATTTTAGGGGGCTCCCATACAACAAACTTTTTTTTTTCAGGCTGTATCTCAAGAACCGCGATAGCTAGCCAGTTGAAATTTTCACAAATTGTATTTCTGTTGCCGCTATAACAACAAATACTAAAAACAAAATATCGGAACCCTTCGTGCGCGAGTCCGACTCGCACTTGGCCGGTTTTTTTATCAATTACCGGCTGCGGCTACTTAGTGCTCAAATGTATTATTTTGTTAGCTGCTCGTACCCGCGTGTTAAAACGAACACAAGCATACTTCGTCGCGGGATAAAATGTAGCCTGACATCCATCCCGCACGGCTATCACGCGACGGCGCGCGAGCTCTCTCGATTTTTCTCGCACTATCCGTCTCTCTCTTATTAGAACACTTAGAACAAGAGGTATCTATAGTGCGATAAAAATCGAGAGTATGTTGCGGCCGTCGCATGATAGACGTGCGATTCAGAGGCGGCTCTACCTATGGTGCAGGGAGTGCGATCCACACGGGCGCAGCGATCCTAGGGGGCGCCGAGCACCACTCGCCGCGCGCACCGGCCTCTAGAGGGCGCTAGGGTAATGATTGCACACATGGGCACTACATGAGCTATGAGACACCACTGCTTAGATCCATCCTATACATTGGAGATTTTTTGAAATCGGAGGAGTTCTGGAGATTACCCTGCATACCAACTTACATCCAGGCTATTAGCACGATAAGTTTTATCGTCAAGATTTACGGAGAAAATGTACTAAAACGTCACGAAAATATAACGGTAACACGCAGAGGTCCTAGCCTACATATCTAAGAGTGGTTTCTTACCAACACTATACCTACAGTATCGATCCAGCGGCGCTACCACGAATTTCGAAAGTCGAAGTTCGAGTATTTCCATCTCTATCGCACTCCCTTAATCGAGTGACAGGGATGCATGTATTACGAACTTCGACTTTCGAAGTTCGTGGTAGCGCCGCAGGTGATTTTGACAGGGATCTAAAACACAGTTTATACATAGAAATTATATGCAAGTTTCTTTACATTGCGGGTTGCCAAGGTAGACTGCATTCAATTGATCTAGCAGACGAAGTAATGTAGTTAAACTTGCGTGCAATTTCTTGCATATGTAAATTGCTGGCTAGTGTCGCGATACAGTCACGTGTTCGTTAAATGTGCTATCGTATCGATGCGAAAAACCGCCGTGTGTATACTTACATGAGATTATTTGACTGACTTCTTATAAAACTGTCATATGAATTTGAATCTATTACCATCGACCATAGGGTTTCTTTTTGAATGACCTACTTTTGAGCAATTCGGCCAACACAAATAATCTTGAAAACCCTAATTCTTAGGTATATCAGGTACTTACTCGAAAACAAATGGCTTGAATTAGCTTTGCCTTGTCTAACTCAATTCACTTACTTAATACCGGATAAGTCACCCAGTTTGCAGTCCATGAATAAACATCTCGTTGGTTGAGTCATCTCCACCAGCTTCGTAAAACGCGGCCCAAACCCTCCTACAACTACATTATGACTCTAGTGGACAGCTTCACTGTGTCTGTACGTTCTAAACCAAATTTGGTTTTGCAAGTCACACTCGTGTCCATGCACGTAAAGTTTCCCAACCTTTGTACCTATATAACTTTGTCAGGATGTCGCCGTCGACGGATACGTCTGGGAGGACATCATCGTCATCAGATTTACTGTGTAGTTTCTTCGAAACACTATCGAAATGTGTTTCTCCTTTTTAAGTAATATTTTATCGTTCTGCGCACATACAAACATCCTTGTACTCTGACCTGATTTCTTATATGGTAATGGAACAGGTAAATCATTTAGCTTTAAACTCTTAGAATAACCTTAAAATTATCTTCGAAGGCCTAAAGTTTGTGGGTATAAGACAAACGATACGAGTCCATTACCCAATCATGTAATATAAACAATTTGGAGCGCTTATAACCTAGGTTGTTATTACATGACTAGGTACTCGAAAACGCCCAGGCAGGACCGATTTTGAAAATTATTTGTTTGTTTTCATTCTTAGGCGGCCCCCCATCGTCAATATGGGTGTCACTTCAGGATCTGATGATGGGGTCCTGAAGAAATAGAGGGAACTCTTCAAATATAGGCACACTTTCAGCGGAATACTAAATTGAAGTCGGTTAAAAATTAGATTTTAAAGTAAATTAATCTTTATTGTGATATGCCGGCCGAGATACTAAGGGAATGCCATTATGCTCGTCAAAACACGATACAAATGATTTCTCATTGGTAGCAAACTGGAGGTAGTATTTAATCAAAGAATTATATGGACTAATCTAGGAAACTCTACTTTTAATTGGTAGACTACGGTGGAATAACAATCTACTTTTTTGAGTGATCTTCATTTTAAGAATAACGCCATCTAGTATCCACTCGTAGAACTTCTACAACAGTGAGCCTATCAGAATAAGCTAGGCCTCGCTGACTACTTTCCAATTACGAACTTCTGATGGAACAAGTAGTTGGTAACACTGTTCATAGATGGCGCTTAACTCAAACAAAAATGTTTGCTATTAAAAGTTCATAGATGGCATGTGTGTTAAGATTATTTTTATCTCTTTTGGCACGTTGGTGACGTTGTTAAAATCATTCAAAAGGTCGTGCGTAGCATAAAATTGCTAAATTCACAATTCCTGCGTATGTAATTCCTTTATACAACACAGCGAAAATCAAGTTTGCAAATACCTATATAAAATTTCTAAAGCCGTCTAATCTTACTTTAAAATTAATAAGTACTCATATTCAAAATGAATACTTATACTTAAGTAACCAAAATAAACAATATTTTATTGTCATTTTTAAGTACGTTTATTGACGTTTATGGAATAGTGATAGAATAATATTTTTTTAATTACTTGGCATTATACGTCTTTTTGTACAGTCGCGGAATGAAAAGGTTGACCACTTTTGGACCTTAATAGCTTTAAAATAAAGCCGAAAAGTGGTCAACCTTTTCATTCCTTGACTATATTCGAACTGTGGCTTTAAGATGCATTGCTGCTGCATTGCAAGCGATGCTTGGCATTTTGAATTTCGAAATTATGCTACACGTGTTCAAAGTGACAAATCTATGAATCTTGCCAGTCAGGAAGTTGACCAACATCAGCTTGACTTTATTTCCACCAATATAAAACTATAGATACCTTATTATATTTTAAATAAGACTAGCGGAAGTTTTCAGTTTTAGTAATGCCAATGTTTCTTCAGTAATAAAAAAAAACAGCCAAGTGCGAGTTGAACTACGCATAGGGGAGGGTTATTCCGTACCTTTTACTAGTTGTTCTCATTAAAAACGGATACGGAGTCATTTGATTACATAACTACCTATATGTATGTAGGTAGCGGCTAACAAAATACATATTTATTCCAAATTTTATTCAAATACACCTACTTAAGAGTTTTTGGGCAAAATGTTCTGTTTTTGCCATTTTAGCAATGGAACCCTAAAATGAGAATGCCAACTCACCGGATTCTTGCAGGTCAAGTTGCAGGACCCTGCTTTCGTCTCTAGCTATCAACACAACGAATCCTCAAATCAATGAAGGATAGGCAACGCACTTGTGATTCTTCTGGAATTACAAGCGTCCATATGCTACGGTATATGTTTTTACCACCAGGCAGACCGTATGCTTGTTTGCCACCGTTGTAGTCTAACAAGAAGGGGAACAAGTATAGGTAAGGGAGGAATAGGGAATGGTTCATCACTTTCGCATCCTAATCATATTTCAATGTGTTTCGCTCGCCCGTTCTGACACTCGAGACAACTCGAGGACGAAAAAGTTAAACCTCAAGCATAGTTGAGTTGAGACGAGTTGATAAATACTCGTATCTATAGATACAACTGTACATCACATTATCACATCGTGTCGATCAGAGCAGAGAGTCATAATAATGATACACAAATGATTAAGGCGCCGCCGCCGTAGGTTCAGGGAAGTTAAGCGAACAGAGTTTTTGAAACAATATAATGCGTCTGTTTATAATAATATGGTTTCAAAAAAATACGAATAGTAATCTTGAGGCTTTTCTGCAGGGAAATCAGTGCTTCGAAACATGATTAAGCAAATTTCGCTTGATAGAAAAAAATCACGAACATAGGTCTAAAACACACTTAAAATATTCGTAACAAATTATGCACAAAAGCTATAAATATTAAAATTGCTTCTAAAAATCGGCAACATCACGTTTGAGGGAAATCAGTGTTTACATTTTTGTTTATTTAAACGGCCAAAAAATTAAAATTAAAAAACATGATATCCGCGCTTCCGAGCACGCACTTCCATCTCGCTCACGCTTATGCTCAGTGAGAGGGAGAGAAGACCATGAACCTACGGCGCCTTGAAAATAGCAATCCCCGCTAAGTTAATGTCTCTTATGTCATTGTTGTATTTATTGTATGTAGGTATAGGTATATTACCAACCTGAGCAAAAAATTTAAAATGCAAAAGTAATGAATGTCTGTCAAATGTTTCATTCGTGTGTAATTTACTGGCCAGGAAAAACAATTGAAGAACAACATCAGGCTAATTTACTTCAGAGCTAACAAACAGACTTTAATGAACTCAGAAAAAATAATATACCAAAAGAGTCAAGCTGCATTTGACAGCATACATCCTACAGCGTAAAAAACTTTTTTAACAAAATAGCTTCAATTCTGTAGCGACGTTCAAATTAATCAACACGTCTCGATTGTTATAAAAGCTGGCGGCAATAATTCTGTTGCAAAGTTCAGCCTCCGTGCACGACAAAGCTACATCTCTATTCATTTGCCGCGCAACATACGCCCATTTACAAGTCGCTGGTTTATGTACACACCGTTTTACTATCCAAACGTCGTATACGCACGCTAATCTAATGAGACGTAGGATTTTTCGGGCGTGAGGCGCTGGAGTTTAGGTTCAAGCGACCTCTAGGCGCGGCGAACGAACGCGCGACATTGAAACGGCGACCTATGCGGGTAGACTGGCCCACTCCACCGGCCTAACTGAGGGAGGCGTGAGGTACTACGGCTCGGTCATTGTTGATGTGCGTAATGGACTTAGAAGGATCGTGAGGCGGGAGGGGTTTTGTAAATTGATTTTTTTACGCTTGCAGTGAGACTGGAAGTGATGGTGACTGTCTACTTACATACAAAATCGAATGTAGTACCTATGGCAATAAGGTCATGTTTAGCTCGTATTATCATTTAATTTGCGTCTTATTGACTGGTGTCACTCTCGCATGCAAACATTTGGTTACACGCTACACGCTATCGAAAGTGAGTGCGCATCAATTAATACGATTCCAATGTAACCTCAATTCGTGATTATAACTACTTAAGTATGTTTTTATTTTAGTTCCCTTGCTATCATACTTTCTTATAGACGAGTTACGACACAAAATGTGCTACTTATGTGTTCCAATAATATATGAGGAGTTCCGTCAATTTCGCATTCAATTGTTATTTCCAGTCCAAATTAATAGAACAACCCCTGAGACAATCTTAACAACAAAAAAATGAAGATCAAACCACGCTGTGAAAAAGTATAACCGAACATGATGTGATGCTATTGACAATGATTATAGATAGATTATATTGCTGAAGCGGATTTGCATAATACCCCCCTCTAGTTTTTATGTGTTGGTGAAACTAAGGCGCCCTTAAAATGTCCTACGTCAGCCCTGTGCCGGCACTACAAGCATACTTACTCTGTATATTAAAAGTTACGAGTTCGGGTTTACGACGCTTGTAACAACGTTTGCCATTTTGACGATGGAAGTGGTTTGATTTTTAGTAGGTTGACCTGGGGATGGATATGTTTAACACATTGTGTTTGAGATTATAGTCGCACGACAACGCGCGACACGACACGTATTATGATACATTTCGTGATATCGTCGTTACTGCTACAAAATTAAACAGGTCTGAATCTGCGGGTGCTTTGGCACTTAATCCCAAGATTTGGCGTACGCACTAGTTTTACGAAAGCTACTGCTGTCTGACCTTCCTACCCAGAGGGAAAACTAGTTCTTATTCGGATTAGATCGGTTTCCTCACGATGTTTTTCTTCACCAAAAAACCCTGTGGTACGAGCCGAGGTTCGAGCACACGACCTCCGGATTGAAAGTCGCTTGCCTGACCGCTTGGCTACAGTGGCTTATTCCTTAACGCTCGCCTACAGTCGCTTCCGCTTAGCTACAGTGATTCCTTAGTGCTCGCCTACAGTCGATTCCGCTTGGCTACAGTGATTCCTTAGTGCTCGCCTACAGTTGATTCCGCTTAGCTACAGTGATTCCTTGGTGCTCGCCTACAGTCGCTTCCGCTTAGCTACAGTGATTCCTTAGTGCTCGCCTACAGTCGATTCCGCTTAGCTACAGTGATTCCTTAGTGCTCGCCTACAGTCGATTCCGCTTGGCTACAGTGGCTTCCTTAGTGCTCGCGTACAGTCGCTTCCGCTTGGCTACAGTGGCTTCCTTAGCACTCGACTACAGTCGCTTCCGCTAGGCTACAGTCGCTTCCGCTAGGCTACAGTGGCTTCCTTAGTGGTCGCCTACAGTCGCTTCCGCTTGACTACAGTGGATTCCTTAGCGCTCGCCTACAGTCGCTTCCACTTGGCTACAGTGGCCTCGGTGTAAATGTCTGCAACTAAGGAATATTATTCCATTGACTATTATGTAAAACAAAATAACGGCAGCCGGCTTGAATCTTTTCCGTCCGTCGAGACCCATGTCCATGGGACCATTCAAGGGGTTGCAGTTAACGATAGTTACAAAAATAAATTGATTGAGAAATGAGAGGCTTCTATTGTAGGGAAAAATGAATTGGTAGCAATGTTTGCCACCGAGTTTTGACTTCTCTATATTTTTAACCAGATATAACGTTGTATTCTCAAACAGCAGGTGATCATCCAAAATGTATTCACAAATTGTGGTAAGTATTGCGTGTTCTGCATGTATTAGAGATGCGTGGGCTCACTACAATAGCGCCAGTCACGCCTTAATTGCATTATAAATATCCAATGCTTTCGCCAATATCTACCTTTGTGAATAACCAGTATACATGTGTATACTCAAACACAGCACATAAAAAACAGTGTAATATTTCACTGCACAAAAAGGACTGCGTTTAATGACTAAGATCAAAAACATTCCTGTAACTTTGTAGTTCTTCAATGGCAAAATAAGTGTAGATACGTCCCTCGCTTGATTGTTAGCGGATACTGTAGCTTAATATGAACGCTTGAAAATCAATGCTGTGGCCAGTACCCGTTACCGACTCTAACAGCATGAGGATTTATGGAGGAGTTTTATTTAATCGATATGATACAGAGAAAGAATATAATGGAAAAATAAACCATCTTCGTCTGTAGCCCCCGACAGGATTCGAAACCTGCGACCGTTCTATTAACGCTAGACTGTTCTACCACGAGCTGTTCTAGCTACGAGGACAGTGACGGAAGCTGTGTATTTTTGCATTACATTCCCGCTAAGACTAGCGCCCTCTGTATCGTAATAATTTGTTTCGTGATAAGGGTATTTAAGTTTTATATAAGTAGTTATGTGTTTGCCGTCTTCTGTAAGGTGTGGAAGTGCTTTTACAGTTCTGTCGGTTCTGTGTTACGGCTCGACTACGGCTTCTAATGACGGCGTCAGTGCACGGTTATCACTAGACTATCCGTCTCTTTCTAACTAGAACACTTAGGAAGAGAGATAGTCTAACTCACCGCGACACAGCTCGCGCGGCGTCTTGTGCTAACCGTGCTGTGCGTCATCCTTGGGAGAGAGAGAACGTGGCGGCCTCTCGCTCCCACGTATGGCGCACCTCTGCCACTGCCACCGCTGCAAAAGTAATCGCATCCTTGTATTTTCTTCTTTCTAATAGCCCGAATACCAGGCCACTACGACTAATCTACTTTCCATGTGGTCCACTGTGCACAGTGCACTGCGGTCCTGCCACAGGTTGTTGAATACAACCACCGATTGCCCTCTTTACCGAGTCGGCCCTCACTCATATTTTTCCTCGGATACCTATGCAAGACGTCGCTTTGATATGCGACTTTAAATGCCCCACTAAGAAAACAGAGCCGATATTCAAAATGGAATCTAGCAGAAGGGGATATATCCTCTGACAACCTCTGCATCCTAGTTGTTACTGACACTAGTGACCCTGCCTAGGAAGCCCGGGGTCCCTGTTTCGGATACCATTTATTTGTGTGATGATCACGAATATTTGTTCCTGAGTCATGGATGTTTTCTGTGTATTTAAGTATTAATTTATCTATATAATATAACTATGTATATCGTCGTCTAGTACCCATAGTACAAGCTTGGCTTAGTTTGGGACTAATAGGTCGTATTTGTGTAAGATGGTCCCCAAAATATGTATTAAATAATTTAATTTATTTATATATATCCCTTTATAGTCATGGAGATTTTCTGTCAAATATCGCAAATGGAATACCGAAACCGATGTCCTATTCCAACCAACTCGTATATGTTTATTCTTTTAATTTCTCCAATGGAATAAAAAGGTCTAAATAAGTTCACTGGGTGAAAACGTACACGTGTACCTATGCTTAAGTAAAATGTATATAATATATTCTTTTCAATTACCTTTTTTCGTTTCTAAGCGACTCATGTCTCATAGTATCATCCTGATTTGACCATTCTTTATTTGATTTTCTTTAACTAGCACGCAAAGTATAAATTGGCGTAACTTCGCGGCGTATAGATTTCATACCCCGCGGTGACTTTCTATGAATTCGTTAGGCCGCTTGTTATCTAAAAGTTCCAGAAAAGTCTTATTTTCATTCGTACGAAATTACTTTCTCAACAAGGCTTAGACTAAGGAAGGAAGCACTTTCTTTGAATTCAGGGCAGTTATATTTATTTATCAGTGAAAAGCGAGACACAGCATTATTTGTAACTGTTACACAGATATGCTTCTCAGAAATAAAACCAAGCAATGAAAGAATAACATCGGTGACACATTCATAATCCTGTTACATAAGTATATTATGTACATAGAAACGAAACGGTAAGATTTTTTCAACATGATATTATTTCAGGGTTGATGGATTCACGATCTTCAAACGGATTTTAAGTATCATTTTAACATTTTAATTTCATAATCGGGCATCAGGTATTTATTGGAATCAAACGCAATCGTTATCTTAAAGATGTTTTTTTTTTCTAATCGGACAACGTAATTGTGGTATTTTACTGCGCCCTTTATTTCGCGGAGAAAACCTGCGGGCCTAAGATATTGCTCTTTTATCACTTATCGTTGTGGATAAAACACCGTCACTCTCGCACTCGCACACTTGTTAGAATGAGACGGATGTCAATGAGGTAGGTAAGTACCCCCCAAACGGCAAACATTTTATCTGCGCTCTCAATGCGGAGGGCACCAAGACTTCATACTACATAACTCCATAACCCTAGTAGTGTCCACAACATAATATATAGGCGTAGAAAACGTTATATTCATATAAACATGAAAAAATACTAACGCACAATAATTGCACCCCTAGCTATTTGAAACTGGCATTGAGACCGCTTCAAATCGATAAAGATTGGCCGGTGATTCAACCATCGATAATAACTTATTAAATCATATAAATTTATCAGCTGCCAAATAGCACGACCCATCATTTAAATTAAATTTAATGTAAGAACAAAAATATCATCATCATAGCCTTGGTAAATTCAACGTTTACCTACCTACCTAAGTACATACTTACCCATTTTTGCATAGCAATTATAACTGAGTTCGAGACAGTGAATCTGTGAACATCAACATCTATTCCTTTTTAATCTAAACACCGAAAAATTCAATAATAACCCCTGATGCATTCTTCTTAAAATTTGAATATCGATTCGGCCACCCCGCCCGCCGCATCGGCGTATTTCAGCACGCTTCAGGCTCAGACGACCCTCCAAGGTCGCAGACAACGCACACACGCACGTGCACGCACACACGCACAGCCTGCAGGCCGTTAAACCTTACTTATTTATACCTTAAGGGCATTTCGGTGCTTTTAGGGGTCATAATCGCATGCACTTTCGCTTGTAGTCGTAGTTTGTTTTTTGTGTTTTATATGACTTTTATTAATGGTTTTTGTTCAATTGTAATTTTCAGTTTTCTAAGCTTCACTTAGGTTCAGCTGTAACTGATTAATTTCCCAAAAACATGCTAGGATATGGTTAAACTTATACAAATGTAGGTACATTTCGCAGATCCGAGAAAATAATAAATAATTTTACTTGTAGATAATAACAAAACGTAACTCAATGCAAAAAGCAAGTTTTACCCCTGGTGGGACTCGAACCCACAGTCCCCGGCTTAGGAGGCCGATGCCTTATCCATTAGGCCACAGGGGCGCGCAGGACGAGGGACGAAATATGTATACGCAATAGCCTTACCCTTACTGTCGAGTGTCGACTGATTTCGGGGCGTCTTCGTTTCACTTAGGTTGAATTCACGTTCCGTCCGCTCTTTTGTTAAATATTATAGTGGTATAATAAAATTTAGATGGTAGTTAAGGGTTATTCATGAACTAATTATTTTACTTATGTGTTAACATTATAAGTTATAATATAATAAGTAAGTAAGTTATATTATAATTTATAACAAGCAATTGCAAAATAAAATAATACTTTAGCGCCGTTGCTCCAGAGACGTGAGTTTGATAAAATCCATTTCAACAAAGTTTTATCATAGTACTAGGGATTGAAAACCGGGTACCCGGGTAACCGAAAAACCGGTTAACCCGGCCTATTTAGGCTCGGTTAAAAACCGGTTTCAAAAGTCAAAAACCGGGTTTAAAACCGAAATGTTTTATTTTATTAAACGACTTATTTTCTTCGGTTTCCACGACTGTAACATATCAAAAAAAAAGATTAATACGGATTATATTGCGTAATTCCATTATATGAATTTTTGGCGTGTTACTTTACGTTTTTCTTTTAACATTTACGTTTTTCTCAGTCTTCCCGTGACATAATCTAACACATAAAATATAGCTGCTATTCTTGCCATGTACCTGCAGAGTTAAAATATTGCACTCCACCCCACCACTGGGCGTGAAGCGTGGCACGGAAACCAGATCAAAATAGTACATTGTTTAACGAGGGGCGGAAGTGGAATATTGCGAACAAGAGTCTATCAGAAGCCCGACGCCGAAGGCGGAGGGCTTTTGATGACTTGAGTTTGCAATATTTTTACGCCCGTGTTATGCACAATGTTTTTCATCACATTTGCGAGGAAACAAATACATTTTAGATGAAATGAATACAAATCGTAATAAAAACTGCAACATGTCAGTCGGCCATTTTGTTGAATTTGACGTGAGGCGCGTATGGCAAAGACCCTTCTCTATACAGCCACGATTTGAAAACACTTAATAACATTTTACATAGACACTAAATAACTACATATTATCTGTAAATAATTCAGTTAAACATGTTTCAGTAGTTTTTTGAGTTTAAGTTTATTTATAAATACGTTTTAAGACATCGTATTTGATATAAAACCTCTTTGCTTTGTAACTGCCGCATGAGTGACAGATACAATTTAAGAAACAAACCATTACGCCCGTGGGCGTAACACAGAATATTACAGCTCTGTATGTCTGCGCATTATAAAGCCCTTTTCGAGCAAGTGTGATGAAAAGAAAATTATTTTATTATCTAACGATTTTGTTTAGAAAAGCTCTGATGTAAAAAAAAATATGCTAGTTTATTTTCTTGGTTTAGAAACTATATTTCATGTTGATGAATTATAGCATTTAAATCACTGTTACTTTAATAAATGTTTAATTATCCAGTTTCAAATAATGTTTAAGTATATTATATTATTTTATATGTAACTGTCAAATGTTTTAACGGAAATTCTATAGTGACGACTGACTTGGCTTAAAAAAGCTGATTTGTTTGCTCTTTGTTGATTGTTCCGATTGTTGTCAACTTGTCATTAAAAAGATGATTCCAAATGTACGTGTATTATTTACCTACCTTACTGTGATAATATAAAAAACCATTCTACACAATTAAATTAAGCCAGTCAAACCAACTGCCACATGAAATTATGATATTTAATTAGCAAAATTTTTGTGTTATTAACATTTATTAAATGTCAGAAACCGTCCTGTAAATTACATGAAGTATCGTTGAGAACAGTAATGCTCATGTATTATTTACCTACCTTACTGTGATAATATAAAAAACCATTCTACACAATTAAATTAAGCCAGTCAAACCAACTGCCACATGAAATTATGATATTTCATTAGCAAAATTTTTGTGTTATTAACATTTATTAAATGTCAGAAACCGTCCTGTAAATTACATGAAGTATCGTTGAGCACAGTAATGCTCATGTATGGTACAAACGGCTTAATAATGCGACAAATAAAATTTGTCGAAAACCGGTCAAAAACCGGTAAAACCGGTTACCCGGTTTTTGAGCCTAACGTTTCGGTTAAAAACCGGGTTTCGATTTCGGGCGGTTTTTACAAACCCTACATAGTACGTATACATACATTCACGCCTTAATCCCTAAAAGGGGTAGGCAGAGCACATGAAACTTGTGTTCCAGTACCAATTTTAGCACAAATGTGGGTATAAAAGATCGACAAAATGTGATATCGCAGTGACAGGTTGCTAGCCCATCGCCCACAACACACTTCAACCCTGTTCTGAAGTCGACACTTACGCCACCCACGGGAAGAAAGGGGGAGGTGCTATTCTAACCCGACACCACACGGGGGCAATCACAGTAAATGGCTAAATTCCCCTTGGTAGGTCCTTTACCAAGAGTATAGTTAAGGGTGCAATTTTGAAATAAAAAAGCAGAGTACGTAACTTAATACGATTTAACCCTACATTGGTATGTCGCCTGATAAATTTATCTTTTTGCGGTAAGCCAAATTAAGCGGTGAAATGCGATTTAATTTATATGTAGGTACTTATATAAAATACTGCTATAGATAGGTAAAAGAGAAAAAATGTTGTATATATCAAAAATTTTATCCAAATGGTCCCAATAAGTATCTTATACTTTGATAGGAGCCGTCAGCCGATGTCGGATGTCAAGTTGTGATCTTATTTATAAATAATAATATTTTTTAGTAATTGCATTGTATAGGTAAGTCGGTAAGTATGCCATATGATTATAAATAAGTTAATTTTGTAGCATAATGTGTAAGAATCGTAAAAGTTTAAATCAATATATGTCTTTGCCATATCTCGGGACCAATGTGGTCTCGGACCTTTGGAAGGCATGCGTGGAGCCGAAGCCAACAGCGCAGTGGCCCTTTAAGAGGCTGACAAGACCTATTTTGGTGAAATTGATTGTTATTTGAGCAGTTTTTTTAAGAAAAACTATTTGTTCTAGCACTTCAAATAAAATATATGTTAATATTCACCATATTTCAAAGACCGTGGACGGGCTTGATACATAATTAGACGAAATCGGCTCGATAGAAAATAATTGCAAAGATTGGTCTTAAAATCACTTTAAACGGTTCTATGTCTTTATTTGTTTGACGTATGGGTCGGCAATTAAAAACATGAAGTCAACATATTCATACCTAAACCGCTAGCGAGTCACATTTCACAAATAATCCACCCTTTTTTTATTTCAATATTTATGTACTATTTATTATCTTCAAAAACCGGGCCGCCCAGTAACACTCGCTCTCGTTTACTCCGATACAAATAGACAGTGTGCGCGATATCCAAAATCCTCAAGGACATTTTGGTGTTGACAGCGTCTTAAGACAATAATCCACCCGTAAAGCGAGGGATACACGTGGTGGATAGGTACCATCTTCGAACGCGTAACATGAAACAGTCGGTGATGGTCCTCGCCAGGTGCAAAAACTATTGAATTGCAGCACTGTGACTGCGATGGAAACTAAGGTCAGGGCTTTTGATTTTGGATGGACTGGAACTGGATGTATAATGGGTTAAGTATGGAAGGAGACTAGCGGACAGCTGCCGTGACAATCAGTCTCAAAATTGTATAAAGGCATCTTTTTTTTTTTTCGACCAACTGAATCGACAAAAAAAACCGGCCAAGTGCGAGTCGGACTCGCGCACGAAGGGTATAAAAAAAGAAGCAAAGAAAAAGACCGGGTTGCACTCTGGGAGTGCCGGCAGAAGTGAAAACTTGAATATTTTGACATTTCGAATCGACGAATACCATAGCGTAGCAACAGAAGTAAACTATTTCACTTGCAAGTCAGCGCGTGAGAACTTATTGTGTTGTGTGTCAGCCGAACGGGTAAGCGCCCCATCGCCACTACGGCATCGCAATTCGAATTTTCTCAATAGCAAAACGGTGAAGGACGCGTGGACAAAATTACAAATTCATTTGCAGAATATGCTATTGCAAAAAGTGTTTAACGGCTTTGTACTCTTGCGAATAGCGTTCAATTTAGAATGAAGTCGAATCGGTTAGCAGCAAAATATAAAAGTTTGTGACCTCCTTCACATCTGATGTTACAAAAATCTGTCGCGTGTTTAACAATTTTTCCCCATCCCAAAAAGTGCTCAGCGCCGCTAAAGAAGTTTTCACTTCAAAAATCATTTGGTGTATGGGAGCCCCCTTAAATATTTTTTTTTTTTTTTTTAGTATTTATTGTTATAGCGGACTCAGAAATACATAATTTGTGAAAATTTCAACTGTGTAGCTATCGCGGTTCTTGAGATACAGCCTGGTGACAGACAGACGGACGGACGGACAGACAGCGAAGTCTGAGTAATAGGGTCCCGTTTTTACCCTTTGGGTACAGAACACTAAAAAGATCTACATAATAATTGAATCTACTCACAAAATTTCACAAGCTTCGATTGAGAAATGCGACCTGGGTTGTTCGCTACGCGCTAATGCGGCTCACCCCGCCGGTCACCCGTCACGAAACTAGACCTCTACCTACGCTTAGTTTCTCGCATCGCGGTGTCAAGATATATTAGTGGGTGAGCGTTACGGAATAGGGGGGCTGTAGAGGAGAACAACCCGACAGCGGGACATCTGTACGTCTAACACAACTTGCTGACAAGTCGCTTTGCGCGCGACTGAGCGTCTCCTTTCTCACTCGCACCGTGCAAATTGGAAAGAGGAGGGTAGATCTTTCTCGACTCGCGTCGCGGCGCGGCGTCAGTTGTGCCAGCCCCGCTGGGCGGGACATACGAAATAATTTTAGCCCAAGCTGAAACGGAGAACTTCGTTTGTTCCGCTCGCTCATTCAATTAGGGGCTAAAGGGCCATTTACATGGTGCAACAACTCGCATGCGAGTTTTATTACATTGCAGGGTTCGATTGAATAGACACCAAATTAAATAGGTACCTACTTAACCATTAAAAATATTGTCAAATGGAGAAAAAAGTAAGCCAGGGGATTAAATAATCACAAAGTTATAATTCTGTCCCCTTTCCGCAAAACGCACCTTCATATGAAACGATTGTCATTTACTATGACGCTTGTGACGTCACTATCTCCGAGCGTTTTCTCTCTCTAACAAGCAATATCAAAACGGTTGTAACTTCGTAATTCTTTGAGATATCTTGATGGGATTTTCGTCACTAGGCATATTTTTTTGCCTTCTTTCTTTTAGAGTAATAATACATTTTGAGTCTATACACCCGTATTTCGCTACCCCGCAACCCCGCAATGTAATGAAAACCGCATATGAGTTGTTCTTTCCTTAATCCAACTTGCCACGCGGTTCAGCGACGCTTGTCGCGCTCGCCCTGCGTAAATAAGAAAGAGAAGGGTACATGTTCATGTCTCGCGTCTCGGGTACAGTTGTGCGTAGAACCTCCAGAAGGAACCAATCCCAATACGTCCTTCATAAATAACCAGGTTTGAGCAGGTACCCTTATTTTACGTATGAAAATGAGTCCCCGGAGCTCTCTTGTCACGTTCGCTGGACGTCACGGCGCTGAGAGCGCTCGAGGGTGCTTGCACGGCGCAACAAAGCCCTTATTCAGGTCAATCGATCAGGGAATTTATAATTTTTCATGCAGTAGCTTCGAGTTGGACGTGGAGTTAGTATAAGTTTCTGTTTTTTAGGCTTCGGTACCGCAAAGATAAATTATTAGTAGGTACTTACTACACTCAGAGGCAATGAAAACGGGTCACTTTGTAAAGTAATCCATGGGAAGTGACCCGTTTTCATTGCCTCTGAGGTAGCGTACCTTCATAGTTCACATTGGGAATTACACTCAGAGGCAATGAAAACGGGTCACTTTGTAAAGTAATCCATGGGAAGTGACCCGTTTTCATTGCCTCTGAGGTAGCGTACCTTCATAGTTCACATTGGGAATTACACTCAGAGGCAATGAAAACGGGTCACTTTGTAAAGTAATCCATGGGAAGTGACCCGTTTTCATTGCCTCTGAGGTAGCGTACCTTCATAGTTCACATTGGGAATTACACTCAGAGGCAATGAAAACGGGTCACTTTGTAAAGTAATCCATAGGAAGTGACCCGTTTTCATTGCCTCTGAGTGTATATACATATTTTTGTAAACAGGGCCCTATTATTTATATTAAATAGATAATAAATAATGGTATCGTATAATAATTCCAATAAGGTCTATTTATCCCTCTGGGTTGGAAGGTCAGATGGCAGTTGATTTCGTAAAACTAGTGCCTGTGCAAAATCTTGGGATTAGGTGTGAAAAGCGAACCTAGGGCTCGTAAAGGGCGCAACCGGGAATAACGCTAGGGGGATGATGAGATAATAAATAACTGGGGGACAATCTTACACAAACAGTAAGCTCAGTAAGGCTCGTGTTATGGGTACTAAACGTCTATATATATTTGATAGATATAAATACTTAAATACATAGAAACCATCTAAGACTCAGAAACAAATATTCATACTCATCACACAAATATTTGCCCTTACCGGGATTCGAACCAAGAATGCTTATACTCATCGTACACTATACCCATAGTCGACACTTACGACACCCATGGGAAGAAAGTGGTGGTGCTAGTCTAACCCGACACCAAGCGGGAAAATAGTTATATTTTTGGTTGAAACACACACACACAAACACACACAACACACTATCATCACTTCACTATCACTATCACTATCATCACTACATAGTATAAAACAAAGTCGCTTCCCGCTGTCTGTCCCTATGTATGCTTAGATATTTAAAACTACGCAACAGATTTTGATGCGGTTTCTTTTAATAGATAGAGTGATTCAAGAGATAGGTTTATATGTATAATATAGTATCCATGCAAAGCCGCGGCGGGTCGCTACTGTCAATATAAACAAATAAACAAATGAGCTGAAACAGCTAAAATCTATATTCCGACCGATTCACTCAATCCTCGGTGTGTATGGAATGCGGGCAAATATAAGATGTTTAATTATTAGTTGTTAATTAAAAATGGGATTGCTTTTGACCTTTATCTTACCTGATGGAGAGTTAAGATAACGCCTAAGATAGATGGATGGATGGATGGATTTTATTGTAAGAAAGCAAATGTTGTTCAAACTTCTTATCTTATTTCATTTTTTTTTTACATGAAGATAATTATTTTATTTCAAGAAAACGGTAAATTGTATTTTTTAAGTTTCAAATGTCAACTAAGTATGTTCTTTCGAGGAGAGATTGTAATTGATTGATTAGGTACATAGGTAAAGCGGTGCCGTTTGGCACCCAATTCACCGCGATCATATTTTAGCCCCATCGCCATCGAAATTGTGTGAGTAGTCGATGAAGTGAAAAATAAATAATTCAGGTCATAATGGGTTTTCGGTTTAAAGAATGTTTATATATTACTAATTAATTAATTAAGTAAGCGTGCAGTATTTTAGTTAAACATAATACATAGGGATGCGGACGCGAATTTTTACGATGCCATTCGAACCAGTTTTTGGAGAGTAACAAAAAGAACATAAATAGGTACCCAAAAATTTGAGACAAAATTGACGTCGAACGTACGAAAGTAGTTGTATCGTTGTATGGAAAATCCGGTTAATTGTTGCGGTCGCGAAATACTGCGTTTAAGAACATAGTTGTCATAGAATTTTGTTTCTATAAAAGCGTAAGGATTCTATTGACAGCTTTAAATTTAGGTACCTACTCTTGGACAATAAAAAAAATGCGTCATTTTTCTAAACTTTCAAGGTTCATATCTTTTTATGATATTTATTACATGTTATAATTTATACTTTATTACGATAATTTGATGGTTTACTATCCATTTAGCATACTACTACGTTATCAATTTGAACATGAGGCCGCATGCCTATTAGCTACTAGAATACTTTACTTGTTATAAGAGTTACACAAAAGAGGGTAAGTACCTATAAGTTGGGTTTAGTTGCTATGCTCATCATAAAGCATTGAGCTATTATTACTAACGTTTAGAGAAGACATCGCCCATGACTCCTGTGTTCCGTTCAACTGCGGTCGGCCGGCCGCACGTCACTCAGTCGCTTGCGAGTTCTAAAGCGCCGCAGTCGTAATGTTGTAAAACGAAACAGTGTAAAAACTCGTTAAATATGCCTTCGTGTGTGCTGCGATATTGCACTAATAATTCAAGCAATACGTCGAAGTGCAAAGGAGTAACTTTTCATCGGTAAGTAACCATTTAATAATTTTAAATCTTAATTTGAGCAAAATGTTTAGTGGACGCCATGTTGCGTCATTTGTCATAGACTAAAAATTAAGAGATGTGACATTGTGTGGATAGTAAAAGATGATGTTTCTTTTTAAAGCGGCATATAATTTTTGTACACATTATTTAGAAAAGAACTGACTTAAGTTAATTGATGAAAAAAGGTAAAATATGAAAACCTATCCTTGAATTTTGAAAGTGATAATTTGTCTTTTTTTATTCAGGTTTTCCACGGCTGGGGCGCAGTCAGGGAAAAATGGATAATATTTCTCAAAAGCAACCGCAGCGAAGAGACCTGGTTACCGTCCGATCATACTTATTATAAGGGTAATTAAATGAAAAATAATATTACTAGAAAACTATCGGCAATTTTTTTTTATAAAAGCAAAAGGCTTTCCATGACCCCCTGAACCAGTTAATATATGTACAGTCACCATCAGATATATCGGAGCGGCCACGGTGCTCAAAAATATCTGAACATGCACTCTATGACAATAGAGGCATGCTCAGATGTTTGTGAGCATCCTGGCCGCTCCGATATATCTGATGGCGACTGTAAATACCTCAGAGATAAGTGTAATACACTAACCTAATTAAAATTGTCCATTATTTTTTTTTAAACAAAAAATAAACAATATTAATATTACTTAATATTAAATGTATCATCCACGTTCCCGTAGTTACCTAATTAAATAGGCAGAATATAAACAAAAGTGTCGCATCTGCGACGGTGACATCGCATGACTAGTTAGCCGCCCTCCCCGCGCCCCGCACTGCCGTGCTTGCTACCCACATTTTGTTCGTGCCGTCTGTTCTATGTACGTAGTACATTATACTTCAATGTCATAAAGTAGGTTTATTAGCTGGCCGGCCGGCCGTATTACCGCTCTAGGCCAAAAGGGCGTAAGTCTTTAGGTGACCCTTACTACCATGCGTCCATTTGACTCAGCGCGTTTGCGTTTACAATCCTAATATTCCGAAATAATAATTCGTTTAGACGATAGATGTTTGTATTAATATGTAGCAAGCTGTTCGAGCTTAATATTAGCGAATGAGTGAGAGAACACTGAGAGATATTAGTCGCCTTAAAATCATCCCTTCGGACGCTTTAACCTGTAATTCACATTTGTTTGACCGTAGTTAACACGTTTCACGCCGACGTATTAAGCTTTTAGCAATTTCACGAGAAAATATTTACCCAGCAATCTTTAGAAGGCAAATTTGTTCAGGGCTTAACTGATGTCAGCGGGTAGGAAAGCGAAAACATTTTGCGGACTTACTGTCGGTATTTATTGTATATTTTTGGCGAAAAACGACGACGGTCGTAGCATTACCGCGGACGTGGTGAGTGAGCGTGGTGGGTGATTTCTGTTTACCTCTCATGAAATCCGATACCTAATATTAAACGAGCAATACATATTTTAAAGCACGTTCTCCAGAACGGCTTTAACGATCCTAATGAAATTTGGAGTCGGGATTTATGGGGGCGAAAAATTAATCTAGTGTCTCATGTCTGGGAAAATTTGTTTTCTCCGCATTTTCTCTACATTCATCCGAGCAGAGCTCGGTCGCCCAGGGACTGAGTTTAATATCGCACCCAAGACTCTGAAACATATATTCACGCTCTTGTCTGTGGAGTATTTTCTATTTCTCTCCGTCGAACGCTAGCCCTTTGATTTGCTGATACGGCACGGCACCAGCTCTTTCCTTCATTTGGTCCATATAACTGCGCCTTGGTCTTCCCCTGCCTCTCCTTCCTTCTATCTTTCTTTTTCTTTTCTGTTTTCTCCTTATTCACGCTGATCACACCAATATTTGCCCTTAGCGGGATTTGAACCAGAACCGTCAGAATTCTGCCACCTCTCGCGCGCCTTCGAGATGATCGACCACTCGCTGCTCCTCTCAAAACTAGCACGCTACGGCTTCGAGGGCAACTTTCTCAACATAATAGCCTCATTTCTCAGTGATCGCCAGCAGAGCACGTCCGTCCTTGGCGTGAAGTCGAACCTTGAACCCATCGGAACTTGTGCGGTGCCTCAAGGATCCGTGATGGGGAATAACCTTTTCTTAGTACTAGTTAACGACATAATGACCGCGTGCTCTGAGCCTGAATATGTTATGTTTGCTGATGACACGTGTATAATTGTGGACGCAGATGATCTTAATAATTTAAAAATCAAAGCAAATAGGGTAATAAATCAGATTGCCGAGTGGTTCTCGTCTAATGGCATGCTGCTGAATATTGATAAAACTAATATTATGCATTTTCAAATGCGGAAAATCAATGAAAGTCCGTTTGAAATCGTAGTAGACAACATTAACCTCCCACAGGTCGAGCATGTAAAATATCTAGGTTTCACTATAGACTCAGGTCTTACCTGGACGCCCCATATTGATGCGGTTGCTAACAAGCTATCATCGGCGTGCTTTGCCCTTTCAAGGCTTGCACCATCTCTGACACCTCAAAACCTGAGAACAGCCTACTACGGGTACTTTCACTCGCTTCTAACTCAAGGTGTCGAGCTATGGGGCACTGCAGCGGACAGCAATAGGCTATTCAAATTACAGAAACGTGCTCTTAGGATAATCTCAAATAAACCCTATGATTATCCAGCACAGTCATTATTCAAAGAACAAAAAATTCTGACATTGCCTTGCGTCTATATTCTGACAGCCTGCAAATATGTGCGTTCAAATCTAGGGTTATATATGAGCCGTGGGCAGTGCCACGGCCGGAATACGCGCGGCCAACACCTCTTGCTCGTCCCGCGCCGCCGACTGGCAAAGGCTCGAAAGTCACTCAGTGTCATTGGTGTAAAGATCTACAACACTCTTCCGAATGATGTCATTAACACCGAAAGTGACGCTATATTCGCTAATAAACTCAAAAAAATGTTAATTGACCTAGCATGTTACGATATAAATGAATTTATGTTAAGGAAGACTGATGACTAAAACAATTTGTAATTCGAATGTTAAAAATGTTAAATATAATGAAATAAGAGTTGTAGTAATTTTATTAAATTAAAATTACTAACTTAGTTTAATTTAAAGAACTGACCAATGTATACTAAAATTAATATAAAATGAAACTAACCTACTTATAAACTATAATTAATATAATCCCATGTAAAATGAGTGACATGTAAAATTATTTATAATTTTATCAATAAATATCTCATTCTCATTCTCTCATTCTCAATATCTTAACATGAATGACTTTCAGAATCGCGATATTTATGGGCGTCCAAATTAGACAATGTATTGTCATTGAATTGGATTTCATATTGCATTACCCTTATTCAGCGGTGTATATGCTTTTGGAGGTTATCAAAGTATCAAGTAGTACATTAAGAGCGATATCTGGCTCTCATCAACACATCGGTGCATGAATGACATAAGCCTGCAGTGCATAATTAGGGGTGTCGGGAATATAGAGCAAAATCAACTTTGCATGATATTACTGTAAGTAGACTGGTAGAAGTTCAATAAAACAGGCTTAGACTGGCACATAAAATAGCTTTTAGACATTACTTTTTATCTCATAAAAATTACACATGATGAAATACAACTGCGATTATTATTTGGCGGAATAAAAGTTCCGCGAAATTATGAAACCAAACAACATCATGTAACCAAGTTTCTTCCACGTGGTTACTTTAGCTTCTTGATCATAATATTTATATCAACACTGTATTTAATGACCTGATCAAGTAATTTGTAAGAAGTATTAACTACACGAGAAATTAACACAGCCCTGCACCACCTATTAACAAATCTCAACGTGCTTATTCAAATCAATCCGATTTCCGCTCATACCGATTCATATAAATTTTCACACGCTATATTAATTCTCGCAAGTGTGGCAACCCTGCTTGTAATGCGATACAGTCGATTCTAAAGTCATAAATATCAATCAGCGGCCATTAGCTGCATCGTGAGATGCGCGTGCGCTGCCGGCATCTACCAGACCCATTTGCAAATTGCAAAAATGGCGGTTGGAATATTGAAATTACTGCAGTGACAAATGTGAGACAGACAATTGTAGTCACGGTGTTCGGTAAATTAAACAAAATGTAGGAGTGAGGGTGTGGCGTGGTATGCAAAGTTTCACCATTTTGTTGGAAATTAAATTCTATTTTTCATTGGACGTTTGCGTAATTTTATTAAAATCTATTAAAGATGACGCAAACACTTATTCTAGGTAGGTACTACAGGGCGAACAGACGAAAAACAGATTACTTACAAAGTATTCCTATTATAATTACAATTTGAGGTTACGCGGGGCGTGCATAGGTTGGCACCTAGAAAAATACAGTGTATTCTATGATATTATTATAATTTGTGCATTATATTAGCTAAATAACATGCAGCTGCAGCCGACAGGAAGTTACAAATGACGTTACAATACTAAAAGATCTGTGATGAAATCAGCTACGCTTAAAGGTGGCTATTTATATTAAACATGTCCGGTGAATGTCAGTTTACTGCATTCGTTGCAGCCCTAGGGGTCTATTTTTGGCCATCGCTTCCGATTTCAATCACATTTAAATCTGTTTCGTGCTCGCTTCCACGCGCGCCGAGCTAAAGTGTCAGACGCGCGCTATAAATATTGATGGGGATGCGAAAGAGATCAACCAAATCAAAGCCCTGCAAATGTTGTGGAACAGTTTTAAATGTATACCTACCTATTTTGTAACACAAGTCGTAAAATGGATCGTTGAATTGCGAATAATGTTATTTGATATTGAATTCTCGGGCCTAGTAGAAAGTTGCGTTTTATTTACGTTTTGTTATGCACGCGTATAATTTTCCTGTTACTGTTGTAAATAAATAAATAAATATTAGGGGACAATCTTACACAAATCGACCTAGTCCCATAGTAAGCTCATTAAGGCTTGTGTTATGGGTACTAGACGACGATATATATAATAGATATAAATACTTAAATACATAGAAAACTTCCATGACTCAGAAACAAATATTTATGCTCATCACACAAATAATTGCCCTTACCGGGATTCGAACCCAGGACCTTCAGCTTCGTAGGCAGCGTCACTACCCACTAGGCTAACCGGTCGGTCGGTGTTGTAGGTACAACATATACAGGATGTTAACGGGGTCATGATCCGGAATGACAAAAAGCGAATAAGATGATCATACTGAACAACCTTTCCCATGGGACCAACCACGAAATCGCAAAAAAAAAGAGCCAATTAAGAGTTAACTGTGAGTTAACTGCGATTTAATTGAGAGTTAATGTATGGAATACCTGGTTTTTTTTTGCGATTTCGTGGTTGGTCCCATGGGAAAGGTTGTTCAGTATGATCAATGATCATCTTATTCGCTTTTTGTCATTCCGGATCATGACCCCGTTAACATCCTGTATAGGCACCTAACTATTACTTAGGTACTTAATTAATTTGTTAATTAATCTAACATTATGTTCCGCTTCCTCGTTTTAGCCGGCTTAATCCAAACTAAAATACTGAATTCATTAAATACTTTAATCCCCCATAGGGCATCTCGACCATAACGTCTGACTACACAAAGGCAGCATTTTACATTGTATTTTATACATTCAACCACAATCCGTCCATTAGTTGTCAAAACATCGCAAAATAAAAGGCCCTCGCCCAAACCTCAGCCGCCAGGGCCAGACTGACAAATTGTTCCAGATTCCTCGCCCGCCCGCAGGATGACCCAAACTAATAACTTTACATTTTTAACATTCCCAATTAAATTTCCTCACTTGGGCTCAAACCGGCTTTGGCCCTGACTATCTCATGCCACATAGTAGATACGTGCTACATCCTAATAGCCTTCATCGGCGTTCTTCACTTGGTTTAAGTAGCTTATTCTAAATCCGAGAGGAAAAAACTGTAAGCCTACTATCGATTGATTGCACTAATCGCATCGCTCGTTTCGTGACGATTAATCATCAGAAGCCTTTGGTATCAAAGAGCCTCTGTCCTCACTTTCGTTCCGTGAGACAATTTGAGTCGCACACTCCTTGCATTAAATTTTAAGTTGACACAAACGAACGTAACCCTAACAATTTTGTCCCGCTCGTTCGCTACTGTAACTACTCTTCAGCTGCGCACGCAAACTTGTGAAAATCGGTACCTATAAGGATGTTTTATGTCAAAAAAGTGAACCATTGTATTTCGATTATATTGCTGGTTTAGAAGCACAAAAAGCCAATATCTTTTGAGAAAAGTAGGTATTTATGGTTACATAAATTTAAAATAATAAAAGAAAGAAAGAAAGAAGACATTTATTCACTACACAAAAGACACACAGAGACAATGGGAGTAGACATACAATACAATTGACACGTAACTATGTGTGTCTTCGCGGCAGTAATAAATAATGAAATTAATAATTTTTAGATGATTGATTTTAAAAGGTTTTAGGCCCTCAAAAATCTCAACGTGACAGGCCTTAAAACATTGGAATCATATTACAATGTAAAATGTATATCTCAAATTGACCCCCTGATTAATTCGCTGAGGTGACTGCAACTTGCAACCTGTCGGGGCAACTGATAATCTTGTTAAATCTGCACTTAGCAATTGGAAGATTAATTCCCTTGCACGACACAGCCCGCATTTTGCGAGATAACATCTACCATGTAACATGTTAGGTGACGGCGGGTATCTTGTTAATACGCTTGAATATTTTAGCTATCGGCGTCTAAATTACATGTTGATGGGTTCAATCTCTCATGTTGTGTTATAAGGCATCTCGAATAAGCTTTATGTTTCTTGGATAAAGTTTACATTGCCGATCGGAGCAACGTTATTAAAGTTGTGACGCTTATTACTTCGTACCTCAATTAGCTATAAAAGAGGTCTTTGACACGGTGAGGTGTTTACGTTCTTGTCTTGCAAATTACAACAAATAACAATTTACTTCACTTATAAACATCCAAAGGAAAATAAAGTAAGTAATAGGTACAACTCAACTAATCAAAGAACGTCTCAGATTGCAACTTCCTGTCCAAAGGGAGATTTTGTTATATTACCACACTAAAGTCAAAGTCAAATTCAAAGTCAAATGTGTTTATTTCGTAAACATAGGTATATCAATTAGAGGTGTATAGTAAGAAATATTGTTCCACTATGTTTTGCCTTTCAGCATACAAAAACATGCTACATACTAACCTAATACTATTGTACAATATAATAATAATAAAAGAGTCTACATTCTACAATCATTTAAATTAAACTAGGTGAGTATGAGTAATATACCTACTATTTATTTACTACAGACTGTTGTAATTCTAAAGCGGTCACTTTATTCCAAGCTCTAGCTTATTTCCTGAAGGGTTTACGAGCGTTAGGTATATATAATATAGGATTCGGTTGAGTGAGCACATCGGACTGGGGGCGCCCTTGACATGGCGTTGGGTAAACAACGGTTGGGTTGGGTACTATTGGGTACTATTGGGTTGGGACCTGGCTGGCTAGCATATATCATGATCGCATCTATCCTTCACTAGCACGTAACATGTAATACGCGAGGGACGAATGCTGTAGGCCGCGGTCTATACGCCAGCGGGCAACGGGGCGACGAAAGGCAGGTTATACATGCAATAGCCATAATTATGTACTGATCTATATAGCTCAATTATATAATGTTCGTAAGAAACAATCTTTCTGATCTTGATACAGTAAATGCGATTGGCAAAACAATCCGTCACACTGGGCGTTTGAGAACAGTTCCCCTTCGCATGGCACTTGCAAGCAAAAACCCACGTGTCATTGGGCCTACCCCTGCCCAGCGACTGCCCTCTGAACTTAGACTTGAACCGTCTGACGAAGCATTTAGACGCCGCCTGAAACGCCTTTTATACTATATTAAAGTATATACAGTGTTTTTTTTAAATGGGACAGTATGGGGAAATCCGAATCTAAAGGAGATAGAGGAAAAGTGTCCAAGGAGACATTAGGTGTTTTTTTATGTAAACAAATTTGGCTCGTTAAAATTTTTGGTCAAGCGTGAGTTGTTCTTAAAAAATTATAAAGTAGGTCAATTTTTTTTTTGACGCGGGTCGGCTCTGTTTCATGTAAGGATTATTTCATTGTATGGAAAGAAAAAAATCTGAACAGCAGAAGTTGGTCAAATTTAATGAAAACTAATCTTCATACAGTTGGTTTATTACTTGAGTAAATGTTCGATGTGGCCGCCGTCTTGTCTTATGCAGGTACGAGCACGCTTCAAGACACTTCTAGTTGCATTTAACAGAGACTTATGGTGAATTGTGTTTAAAGTGTTGTAAACAGCATCTTTTAATTCTTGTACGGAGTTGTATCGGGATTCATAAATTCGACCCTTAAGGTAACCCCATAAGAAAAAATCTAATGGCGTTAAGTCGGGCGATCGTGGGGGCCACTTTATCGGCCCATATGTACTCGTACCCATCCAACGGTTTGGAAACTGCTCGTCCAAACACAGTTTACTTGCCCTACTGTTGTGGGCTGGTGCACCATCTTGTTGGTAGATTATCTTACCAAAGTTCCTTAAAAAAATGTTCTTCTCTTGAATCATCTGGAGCTCTTATCAATTATCAAAATTTAAAAATGGAATAATTTTAAATATTTTTTTACACGCCTAGGCACTTGTAACAATATTAAAAGGTGAATACTGCAATTGTATGAAGATTAGTTTTCATTAAATTTGACCAACTTCTGCTGTTCAGATTTTTTTCTTTCCATACAATGAAATAATCCTTACATGAAACAGAGCCGCTCCGCGTCAAAAAAAAAATTGACCAACTTTATATTTTTTTAAGAACAACTCACGCTTGACCAAAAATTTTAATGAGCCAAATTTATTTACATAAAAAAACACCTAATGTCTCCTTGGACACTTTTCCTCTATCTCCTTTAGATTCGGATTTCCCCATACTGTCCCATTTAAAAAAAACACTCTGTATACTCAGTTAAAGAGTATATGGATCTCGACTTAACACGTTAATTATTATTACTTAAGATTGTATTGAACATTAATTGCATGTATTTCATCATGGACGTTATTTTAAATAGAATGGCGATACCTAACGGTGTTTTATTTGTTTTTCTAATAGGGAAGATGCAGCAATAATATTTACCATTATTTTGAGACCAAAATGTTGAAAAAAACATAAAGTTATAGCTACTGAAACGTATTGACTTTTGACAGGAGTGACGTCACCAGATGCACTTAGGCAACTCTATGACATCCACGGACGAACCACGAACAAACAAATATGGCGAGTGACACACATGTGTGACGTCACAGGATGGATGGGTAAGGACAAAATTCTTGGCCAGCTTAACTCACTCAATTAAATTTTCTATGAAAGTTTTCCGTTGTGACACGAAAATTAACCATACAATTCTATGGTTAATTTTTGTGTCACAACGGAACTTTTTCCACTTCTTCAGTTTGTATGGCTAACTACTGACTACCTAGGCTAACTACTGGCCAACAATTTGGTACTTACCCAGATCCGTTTTAATACTTTCGTGGTCTATCCTACATGCGATTCTTTCAAATGAAAGCAAAAATTAAAATACTTATTGCATCTTCTCTATTGCTTGTTATTGTGTAAGTATTTTACTTTGTTGAAATGTTTTAATATTATTATTATATGTTCTTTGTTTTTGACGATCATGAAATAAATTATCTTATCTTATATAACCTGAATGAAATTATTTAATTTAATTTATCTAAAGAGCTAGTTTTCGTCGAATATAGTAGAAGGATAGACTATTGAAAAAACTGAGAAAAACAATGGAATTTGTTTCGTCAGATGAAAGAGTGTGTTTTTAGGACAGAATACTGTAGGTACCTACTTAACTTTCATTTTTTCATTAAAAATATGGGTGTTGACTCATGGTAAAATTATTAACGTAGTGTTGCTAAATGCATAGTAAACCATCAAATTATTGTAATCAAGTATAATTTAAATCATAAAAAGGTATTGGATCTTGAAAGATTAAAAAAAATATGCATTTTTGTTGTTGTCCAAGGCTAAATTTTATAGCTCCCAATAGAATCCTGACGCTTTAATAGAAACAAAATTGTTCGACAACTATAGACATAAACACAGTATTTTGCGATACATGGATTATACAAATAGACAGCGGTGACGTCATACTTCTGTGTCAATTAGTATGAAGCGTTTCGCCTCCGCCAGCGAGGTCCGTCTTTGACTACATTCTTTGTCTATTTATGTACTTTAATTGTAGTGGCTCCCATACATACTCGTACATTTGTTCCTCTCTAAAAACTGGTTCGAATGGCATCGAAAAAAAAAGTGTAGGAATCATAGGCCATGATTCCTACACTTTTTTTCCATATAAAACACTGCAAATGTAAAGGAGAGGAGGGAAGCAGGTTGTGTGTTAGTGTGTTTTATTCATTATATTTTTGTGTGAACAAGAATATACATGATGGCTATAGCGTGTTGCCATAAACATGGAAGTGGTCATTATACCCACTTCCATTTTTTTTTGTATTCGATATATTTCAGTTAGTTCAGAAAAGGTTGCCAAATACATGTTCCCATTCATTCAAATTCAATTCATTGGACGTACACTAATTTCACAAAATTCAAATTCAGAATCACTACAGAAATATTTGGACGGAACGCGTCGTACGTCCGGCGGGGCGGGGTGAGGCGGGGTGCGGGGTCGCGCGGAGAAAGGAGAGTGCGGCGAGTGCACTAGTGCAACATCCCAAGGTCACCCCGTACCACGGTATCTTAAGGAAAATGGGGCTTTTAACTCAAATTACTAATGTTTTCTTCTTAATTCGTGATCTTTCCTGGCATTTCAATGAAATTGCAAATATAGTAGTGATCATCGAAATGTCCGGTTTTCGGTTCATTGTAATTTTTCGTTTCGTTCAGAAATTCTAACAGGAATTACGAAGTTACAATTGTTCCAAAGAATTTCGATAAGACTGTCCAAGCAATAATTGCAATAACATTCGGTTTATTTTAAATTATATTCTATAGATTACGAGTATGATAGTTGGTCTAAAAATATTGTGTTCAGTTACATATTATATATATATATATATATATATATATATATATATATATATATATATATATATCCCCTCCTAGCGTATTCCCGGTTGTGCCCCACAGGAGCCCGCAATCCGCATATGCCACCTAATCCCAAGATTTGGCATATGCACTAGTTTTACGAAAGCGAATGCCATTTGACCTTCCAAAAGGGAAAACTAGACCTTATTGGGGGATAAGACCAGATACATACACCATCATACATAAATACATACACATATTTTTAGATAGATACACGTGTCACTTACAAGCACATGCAAATCTGCCTTCGCGCATCCATGTCTTGGTAGGGGGTAGAAATGGGCGGCTAGCGCGCAATAAACATGTCCCTCGCCCGGGCCACAGTAAACAAATTCGCTTAAGCAGTACTCATACTCATACTCATTTACGTCTTTATACGTCTAAATATTCACATTAGTAATTAAACTAATTCGAATAAATGATCAGAACATCACACGCATGTCATTGAATAAAATAGATAATAATTTCATGTTCTGAATAGGGGCGTAAACACTAAACAAAATAATCAATAATGTCATATTTTCTCGAAAAAGGATATACAATGTAGTCAAATAGAGAAAAAATCAACGCAAAAAGTTAAATATTCACGAAGTTATAAGCGTCCAAAGTTTTAAGAAGGGGTATGTTCTGTCCCTTTTTCGCAAAATGCAACTTCATATGACACGATGACGCTGGAAGAATGTGACGTCACAGAAGACGCCGGCTCCGCCGTCGACGCGCTCCCCCGGCAGCATCCTGTAATGTGACGTCACACACCGTTTGCGTTTTCTCCTTGCCTTCTTTCTTTTGGAGTAACAATAATTTTCGAGTATACACCCGTATTTCATAATAATTAATTGAACGAGCGAGCGAAGCGAACGAAGTTCTCCGTTTCAGCTTGGGCTAACATTCTTTCAATATGTCCGCATGTCCAGATGTCCAGCTGTCCGGCTGTCCGGCTGTTCTCCTATTCAGGTCGCATTTATTAATTGGTCAGAACAGCGTTTCAAAGAACGCGATATTTTCGAATGGACGCCCTTAACACATTCAGTGCATGGAACCCGCTAGGTCCCTCCTCGTAGGCGCTTTCCTCTACACACGGCCTTAACTATGTCATCGGCTAAGAGCGTAGCGCTACGAGTCTTTGGCTCTGAATGTGTCAAGTTTATTATAGTGACGCCAGCTAACGAAAAAACCATAGAATGCGAGCTCCTTACAAACTACACAAACCCGTGCCTAAAACTCGGTATGCGCATGTCCGAACTAAACGGCTGGCATCGTTTTGACAATGCCCCCATAATGGCAATAGCACCCATTTTGTGGGGCCATTTTGCGGCACTACTTAGACTTCTATGGTTTTTTCGTTCGCTGAGTGACGCGTGTTTGTGTGATTGTGTCACAGCGGACGTTTGTAAGGACTTGTTTTACTGCTTTAAGTCTATATGTCTGCGGTGTCCGGGGCGATGCAGTTCACTCCGCACCCCGGGGAACATTCAATTTCCGGGACACAATACAATCATTTTTCTTTTGTATAACAAAGAATGTAGATAAGCTTCTGTAGTTGCAGATGTCTCCTTTTTTCATTGTAATAGAATGTTTATACTACATTTCTGTCAAGAAATGGTTTTCTTCCACATCATTCGTTATAGACGTAGCTGACGCACACATAACTCAAATAAAGCCACTTATTTGTTTTCGCACAAAGATTTTAATAGCACGCTTCGCATGTGCGTAAAATTTTCCGAAATCATAGATTACGACGCGCATTGCGATTCAAGTCACGTCTTCGGAATAGTATCGGAATGAATATTCAAATTAGGTGTCAATGACTGCCGCGACTCCTGAAAATCTTTCCACGATACTTAATGGTAGATGGCGGGGTTCCATAATGAACTGAGACTAACGAACTTGACTTTCTGACACACTTGAAAGTATTTATGTACAGAGGCTGTAGTATAAGTTTTTACCGAAACAAAACGTTACGACCGCGTTTGCGTTTAGCTGTCAAATCCCATACAAATTGAGGGTAAAACGCTAACGCGATCGTAAAATTTTGTTTCGGTAAAACTTATACTAGCTCTGTACATAAATACTAGTAAGTAAAGGTCGCGAACGTGCGTTACCGAAAGTATGCCATTTGGATCTACCTAAAGTACCTACGTACGAAACCAGCTGATGATACTATCATCCTATGAAGTATTATATTATAGGAAACTTATCCATACAAGAGATCCCTTCCAGTTAAATTTACTTGGAGTTAACCTTAATACATTCACTGCCAAGAATCGCTACGCGCTACGCTCGAAGCCGATCCCGTGGTTTTTCCGCTAAGTAGGTAGCTGAAAGCGCCCACGCGGAGAGCGCCTGCTAGGCGCACGCTAAAAGATGTTTGATGAAGATAGTTATTCGAGCAATATATTTCTAACCCCCGATAAAAACAAGGGGTGTTATAAGTTTAAGATGTATATATGTATCTGTGTGTCTGTCTGTGGCATCGTGGCTCCCAAAGGGAAGAACTGTAGAGCGTTGCGAGCGAGTTACAAGTTGGCTAATACAAAATTGCTTCTACTCAGTAAGCGAATATTTTGATTATTTCAAACGACCGTAAAATTATTAGGTACTTACTATTGTTCTTTCGTTCCATTTCACATTCACTGACACTATAATTGTCGTTATTTTAAAAATAATATTATAACTTAGACTGACATATTAATTTTTATATAATTTAATATTTTCTCACATCCACTGACATGATTATGAAATATTTAATGGTATAATTTTATTTAGATTTGGCAAAGCATGGTATTCAATTGTAATATTAAATTTCGTCGTTACATGACACTCTACTCTAGGTTTATATTTTGCATGCCAGATGCTGGTAAATTGTGTGAAACCTGATACCTATTCTTTAAGCAACTGTTATGAACCACATTTTAAGCAAAATAAAGATATTTGTATTTGTATTTGTATTACTTTTCGTGTCTTTCTTATTAGAAAAGTTAGAAAGAGACAAATAGTGCGAGAGAGGTAGAGAGAGCACGCGCGCCGTCTTGTGCTAACCGAGCAGTACTCGTTAAAAGTGAATACAAGATCCCTAAGCAAGTGAGATCAATTCACACTTGACTAGTTACCTACCTATACCTAGTTACCTGTTATATACCTACTAGGTTTTGTTTTAATTTTCTCTGTGTTTTTGTACACGGTATAAGTTTTCCTATCTCGCTCTACCTCATCATAGGCCTTTACGTCTATTTCAGACGATTTAAACATTGCTATGGAGACACCGTTTTTGGTGACTGTGAAGACCGATACGAGACCGGCATGCCTTCCTCTCAATTGCTCAAAGGTTAGCTGGAAGAGATCCCTTATAGGGATAAGTTCGGCTTTGTACTTTGATCTATTGTGTGACATGTTTATTCTTTAACCTGTTATTGTGTACAATAAAGTGCTTACATACATACATACATACTTGTTATTTGTATGTGACAGGTCAATCAAACTGCATGTTCATAGATTATAGAACTAGTTTAATTATAATTAAACCATTTTACTCTAATAATGTTTGCAAGCTGGAAAAGGAAATCAAACCACTTAAGTTCGAGTATAGGTACGTAAAAAGACAGAAGAAAAAATATGTTATCAATTATGTTTTATCCAAATTTTTTTTTGTGGATCACTTTTTTTTGTAGATTACGTTTTCAAAAATTGCCAAAATTTCTCGTCCTTTCGGCTTTAGGGGTATTTTTGTAACAACCTGTATAATATGTATTTAAATATTTATGACTATTAAATATATCGTTCGTTTAGTGTCTATAACACAAGTCTTACTGAGCTTAGTATAGACCTTGTCATTGATCTATACTAATAAAAGGGAAAAGTCTGTAATATTGTAGCTTTGTAAGCTTATACGTTTGTATGTAATGGGTAAACTCCGGAAACACTTATCTGAATTCAAAAATTGTTTCGTCTGCGTGTAGGATGGACTTTTTGGTTGGTTAAAGGCTATTACCCCGCAGACTTGCCTGCGTTTTTTGAAATACGCGGGCGTACCCGCATGGGAAGCTAGTATTTCATATTTACATATATACTTCTTTTTAATTTGTAGCATTAAGCTAAAACATTGGTACGTTTACTTTACTGTCAACCAGTTGCAACGCTCTACCCATAAATAAAACATCGCTCTACGAGTAGCACCGCTAAACTCCGACCTCGTAGCAGTTCATGGCTACGACGCCTGTCGCTACGCCTTTCCCCTTATCAATTATGCTTGTTTGTTACCGCATTATTTTATCTATGCCTATATTATCTAATATCCGATAGCGAGAGTTCAAGGTTGGTCGCCGTGGTGTGACGCATCGCGTCGTCGGCGACTCGCCCTGCGCTTTTATCAATACGATCCGCCCGCAGCGCCGCCTAGCGGCCGCCGCCAGTACCGCCTCGGACTCGACTGCGCACACTCAATGCCTCACGTCGCCGCACTTTACTCCACTCATTCTCCTTCAAAACAATAAGAGAAACCGATTTAATTTTACGCGAACGCATCCGGTGCGCTTTGCGATACGTCAAAATCGCGCGCATTCGTTATCGTTATCGCACACGCGTTCTAAATTCCGCGCGGGACTACGTCAATAATAGAATATTTCTCCCGTCGCGACTTATGGACTTTATTATTTGTTGTTGTTTTATATTTATGTAGTTACATTGATTTAGTCATAAAAGTGGAGTCTTAACCAACCAGCGGGAGCCGTGGAGGCACTTTAAATACGGTAAGTGTGTGTTGGCGAGGCCATCGATTTTTGGCTTGTTTATATTCGAGCCAGGTTGCGTTGCATCCAACGCATCGCATGTATTAGATAATGTGTGTTACTTTCGCCCGTTAGCGCGCCCAGGAATGAGGTTACAATCTTTAAATAAACTTAGTTTTTTTAACGAATCATTTGAGCAACGAAAATAAACACACTTATTTGAATATCGCTAGTTCAAGTTCCTATAACTATACATAGCACGATTTGTTTTGATTTGTTAAGTATCCAGGTTCGTGGGCAAAGTATGTTGTCTACTCATTCGTGCTGGGTATTATTTATGCCTGTAAATAGGTTGAACGATTGTTTATTCATGCCAAAGTAAGCGCTGGTTCCGAACTAGGTATTACGAAGCAATTCTACTCGGCTCCGGCTGTATTCACGGAATAACCACGTTGTTCCAGATATGGTATATGACGACAAATGATTTTATTTAAATTGCTATCAATGTAATTTTGGTACCCACTAGAAGACGATCGGTACCTAGGTACTCAATTTTAATCAGAATTTGTTATTTTTACGGTTATGTATAATTGTGTCTATGTTTAAATTTCATCAATACTAATGCTACACGCCGGACGGACATACGAAATAATTTACGCCCAAGTTGAAATTCGCTTCCTTGTTCAACTAGCTATATTCTTGTGCATTTGGACCAAAGTGGGTAATTTCGACCATAGTTTAGACATTTTACGGTCTAATCGAAAAAAATGTAATTTAAAGTATCAGATAGCTCTAGACAGACGAAACCCTAAACAGAAAAATTAAACAGCATAGTTGATTATTTTAATTATTTACCTCCAGTGTGCCTCTTTACTTTTATGGAAAAAAAACACCTCCGCAGTCTGTTATTTACTTTTAAGTAATTTCAATACAGCAGAAAGCAAAGAAGATCGCAATCCGACAATACCCGCAATAAGCAACAGCGTTGTTGGCGACATCGATCGGCATTATGGCTTCATCGTCTATTGCCGTCTACTGTTCGTTATTTTATGGCGTAGGTATTTTCTATTGATATTCATCGTCTATTCACCGATAGAGTTCGCTTTTATCGAGATTAAAGTAAATAAATATGAAAGAATAATAATGCACCTTTTGTAACAAACTCGTTTCAATTGGCTTTGTTCGCTTGGATTAGCTTCTTTCCTTTGTGTTTTGCATCTTTCTGATACTAAAACTTAAATCCTTCTCAGCTCAATAGCAATATGTCTATGTAGACATATTGCTATTGGTACTAGGTAGGTTTGCTAGGACGTATTACTAGGTAGTTCCACATTGAAACCCCTTTTCTTTTTTCATCGCTGCAGTATAAATGTAATACGAGCCGGTTTGAATTGAGAGGTCTTTCAAAAAATCATATTCAATATCCATACATCGAGACAGATCTTCAAGTTTTAAGTTTTTCACTGACCCATTGAAGACACTCCCTTACCTGAAAATTTGTTACCAATATTCCATAGCTTGTATTATACAAGCTATTGTATCTTTGTGATAAGGGATTAGTAATTAAGGGCTCATAAAGGTTCACGTAGGGCACATAAACTCAATAACCGACCTAAATTCAGTAATCGACCGTCATTAAGGCTCTAGGACCGTAACGAAGCGGCGACAACAGGAATACCTAAAGTTAGACAGCAGCGCGGGAGGACTATCTGCCTTAAAGTAGTTAGATATCAAATTTACATTTGTTGCGCGACTGAACCAGCAGGTCGATTACGATACGTACGTTAGGTAGATCTAAATGTCAATTTTGATGTGGGAAAATTACAGTTGCATTGTCCTAACGCGCGTTCGAAATGTAACGTGATTACCCCTCTGATTGTGGCTTTATGGGCCGACTGGTAAAGCGATTGGTTTAGATGGGGCCTGGGGAAAACCAGGGGCCACCTATGACACGACCACGCAAGTGACTTAAGAAATGGAAAGAGTTTGCGCTCCAGTGACATTGGTTGAGGCGGTTTCAACAGAATCTGAGCTGTGTGTTTGGACGAGCTACTGGGGGTTTGACTGCTGTTTAACTAACACTATATGTACATATCGCGGCGAATCTTGATCAATATGACAGCTGTCATCTCAGTACAATTGTGCGTTTTAAGGTTATAAATCCTGCTCATTCTTGCATGTTACGCTTGGCACTCGTGGAAGTGTACAATACAATACAAAACATATTTATTACTCACCAATAAAAAATTGAAACATAAAATGAACATAAACAGGCGGTCTTATCGCGAAGAGACGATGCAAAATAATTACATGATAAAGTGTAAATTCGATATAAAACCAATCGCCGAGTCAGATATAGACCTGCGGGAACGGCCTAGCGGAAAAATAAATCAAGGCCTGATAAATGTAGACCCAAATAAATGCAATTTTGGAGCCCGGCCAGCTATAATTTTGCATGTAGGCATTTGAAATGAAATATTTGTTCTGTAATTTACCTTATAAAGTGTGTATTTCCAAAGTAAGATCAGCCTGTACTTCATTATTACATACTAGCTTCTGCCCGCGACTCCGTCCGCGTGGAACTCGTTTATATACCGTAGCTCCATACAAAATTTCACCCCACATTTCATGATTTCACCCTCTTCAGGGATGATTTCCGGGATAAAAAGTATATCATGTCATTCCATGGAACTCAAACTATCTATACCAAATTTCGTCTAAATCGGTTCAGTGGTTTATGCGCGTAACAGACAGACATACATACAGACAGACACATTTTCGCATTTATATTAGTATGGATGGTAAGGCACTAGATTACAGTTGAAAACTAGATAAATACATATTTATAAGTAAACATCTAAGCGACGCATCTAAGACTAAATTTGCCCGTTATCGGTATTGGAAATTAATTAAAATCACCAGCTACACATTTTACATCCCACTGTTTGTGCTTATTCATCGGCATTAAAAAAAACATATTTTATATTATTTGTAATGTATTATTTGCAAGCTAAATGACACTAACAACATACGTAGGTAATTAATGTAGAAGTTTAATGCACCCGCCCACTTGAATGTCTCCATAGAGAAATGATAACCGCGTTGATGGTACAGCGAATTGGATTGGCGGGCGTGCCAGAGGTCGTTAAAATAGCAGCTGTATTTAATTAATGTACATAAACACAGGTAAATAATTTACTGTTGACGCTTCACATATTCTTATCCCAATTAATTTATTTATTTGCTACCTTAAGAGGCTGACAAGACCTAATTTTGTTGAAATTGATGTTATTTCAGCAGTCTTTTAAGAAAAACTATTTGTTCTAGCACATCAAATGTTAATATTCATCATATTTTCAAAGAACGTGGACTCGATACATATTTGGACAAAATCGGCTCGATAGAAAATTATTACCTACGCACAAAGATTGGTGGTACAACACAACTGCATTTCGTGGTAGTTTTAGATACTCTGCCACGAAGTGTTGGAACAATATACCTCCGCCTATCAGCATCGGTTTTTTCATTTAAAGTTAAGTACAAAAAATATGTTTTATTTTTACAGAAATCTGTTTATAGTATTATGTACAAATTTCACCCATTCAAACGAATTTATTTCATCTCTAAAAATATCAGTAATAAAATATCTAAATTATCTCTAATAATAATCAGCTTGCAATAGCAGTTTAGGCGTTAACCACTTTAGTCCGCTGTTTGGTTTAGTTTTTATAGTCTAGTACATAAGTAATAGTATTGTTTTGTCTAAAGTACGTGTATATTTAGTATTATTTATGTATCGTTATATGCCATTTCGCAAAAACCTGACAATTGAAACTGTAAAGTTTTGTACGCTTGCGCTTAGTTGCAGAAAAAAAAGTTGTATTTGCTCCCGTACAAACATTTGTCCCTCTCCAAAAACTGGTTCGAATTACATCATAAAAAAATCTTAGTCGTTATCCCTATTATAAACTTATGCAAAACAAAAAAAAACTCAACAAAGAAATCGAAAAATAAAACGTTTTCAAGACTGTCAAAAACGAACTGAGCAAATTCGTTATAGCAGTGAAAAAAATGCTGTTTTAATTATTATACTAGTCGATTGCATTATGCACCTGCAGTCAGAGGTGACTCCGATACGAATGCACTCGCCTCTTTTGTAGCCCAATAAAATGGGCATTTCCTGCGGCGAATCGAGTCGTTCTTTTGTAAAGCCGGTTGAAGCAAGTGAAAGTTGGATTGGGTCGAGACAAACTAGAAACGATAGTATTTGTAAATACTAAAACGAATAATACGTATTTTTAACTCGAAGTTCCACAATTTAATAACTTTCTTGTTTATTTTTTTCGGACAGCAGCTTGCGTTAACATACTACCTAACGAATTAATGAACTTCACACCTCGATTTGCTATTGTTGATTAATTTTATTGTAGCCTAAGAATTGTTAATTTATATAGTGTCTGAGTGAAATCCTTCATATGATATTTTAAATCACCATATAGAGAGATTTCAGTGGACGCTTAATACTTGAGTCAGTAAATGTGTCATTTTAAATTTTATGCCAATTTGACCCCGTATCATGGTCGGCCTTATCACGCGATAAGTGACAAGATAATTTAAGAGCGTCGTCTCGTTCTATCGAACGGTGTCAGCCAGTGACGGACGCCCTATCCTGTCACTTATCGTGTGATAAGGCCGACCATGATACGGGGTCAGATTAGCAATCCACAGAAAAACGAAAATCGATTGAGTTAACCCTTTTCTTGGCAAATAAAAAAATACAATAGTGAGTGCCAACCTGGTTTGCGCCTTGTAGAGCAAAAAATATTGTCCGTAAAAATAATACAAAAAGAGCTTAAAAATCTGTGTATTATACAGTGTGTATCCTGTTAAGCAAAGGCTAACAAAAAAACAAAATATCAAAAACCTAATATTTCCATTGATTCTAGTCTTCCAGTTCCTACTGGTTTTTAGTGTTTATGGAACACAGCACTGTTCATTTATAAAACAAGAGTTTATTTATAAAATATAACAAAAAGGTGTGAAACAAATTATTGAACGACAGCAAGCGAAATTTTGAACGACTTTTAACCAACTCTTTGACTAAAAACGAGCACCCTTGAATATCGTGGGAAACTATGTCAAGTTCAGGGCTGCCGATGCACCAATTGTGTGTGCCCAATGAAAGCGCTTTCATCCACAATACACACTCAGGGGTGTGCAGAACCGGTTTAGTGTGAATTGGACCGCAAATTACTAAATTTTTATAGTAATTTCTTTATGAATGGAACGATCTAGTTATGCTAAAGTAGGGAATGTTGGGGCTAGCTCTTTGTGTAATTTGTTGGAGAGATGTGAGCTATAATCTTGCTGTAGGGTTTTGCTGTCGTGTCTACGTATCCAGAAATCAAGTTCTGTGCTGATAAGAAAACATACATTTATAAAGTTAAATGCCATTTTTACGGAACTTTATACAAGTCTCAAGGAACTGTATTTCTTGGTAGTATTTTTCCTAGTTAGACTTCCTTCTCTTGTAGCTTTAAGAAAATCTTACAAATTCTCGTAAAGCACTGAGTCCACAAAATATGGCGGCAATAATTATCCGCAAATGTGTCCACAAAACAAAATATTTCCCCTAGCTTTTACAGAATACGTTTCATGGCACCTGCAAGCACCATAAAGCTGCGTTTATTGAGCTTTTCACCTTGTATCTTGCGTATCGGACTCTTAAAATAAATAAGACTTACCAGTACTACAGAACCTCTTGATTGCCCATAAAAGTTGTTTACGGCTTACCGACTTCACAGGGATAACCTTAAAAAAACTGCATTTTCTTAATTATTTAACGTATTATAGTTTTTTTCATGAATTACACGACCCCTGTGTTACCTACAGTTTTCCACATTGCTTAGTGATAAAAAAAATGCAATCTCAGAGAAACTGTGCCTCTTTCTATTAGGATAACCTGTAAGCCCATATTCCGCTTTCATACCTCATTGGATTCGCAAAATTCAAAATAATGTAAAGAAATTACTAATAATTCAATTCAATTCAATTCAAATTATTTAATTCAGACAATGTCCATAGTGTTAGTATACATTACATTTACTTATCCTAAGTTAGTTATATCTATCTCTATCTATCTACTTTGTCATGTCATAAAATAAAATATCATACAATCTTATATACAGAGCCTCTCGCTACCATATGCACCGAGTCCCAGTGTTTCCACAAAGCGCAGGCAGGAGTCTCCAGCACCAGGCGCACGAGGCTAATGCCACCCTACCTACTACCAAATCCATACCATACTCCTTTACTATTAAACGAGCAGTATTTGTATTGTATTCACGTTCTCGTAAACGGCTCTAAAGGAATATATATATATGGAGGATTACGAGGGCAAAAAATCGATCTAGGTGACACTGACACCCTACCTAGATCGATTTTTCGCCCCATAATCAGGGAAAATTACTTTTCTCAAACATGCAATGAAATGTTGTCATTACGTGCGTTAGGCTTCAAAGTATCACGTTTCGGGCGGAACAACTCGAGAGAACTGTAAATTAATTTCATACAAAATTGAAGGCCTAGGCCGGGAAGTTATTTTTTTTTAATTTATTTGTGGCACAGCATCACGGCGTTCAGCCATGAAAATTAAAGTTTGATTTCTTGGAGCTTTTTTTATTTATTTCTCTATATGTATCGTCTATATGTACTCGCCCGGCTACCCCTTACTTCCCGGCCTCTGTAGTATTGTACTATTTCTCCGCATGTTCTCTATTTTCACCCGAGCAGAGCTCGGTCGTCCAGGTACATAGCGCACAAAAGGTTCGGGCAACAAAAGGAAACCTTTGCAATAGTTGATAAATATACACAAAGGGATTATTCTTGATCGAAGGTCCGGTGTTGTTGTTTTAATTGTTAATTTATTACATTCAATTTACATAGCTATACGACCAATATACATTAATACTCGTATATCATTCTTGAATTTACATGTTATAGCGTCGGCAAAAACGGGCACATGAAAGATGCTGCCCAAGATTTAGACGACCGGTTAGCCTAGCAGTGGGTAGTGACGCTGCCTACGAAGCTGAAGGTCCTGGGTTCGAATCCCGGTAAGGGCAAATATGTGACTTCTGAGTCTTGGAGGTTTTCTATGTTTTTCAGTATTTCTATCTACTTAATATATCGTCGTCTAGTACTTTTAACACGTCACACTCCTTGTTGAGCTTACTATATTTCGATTTGTGTAAGCTTTGTTCTCTAATGTTTATTTATTTACTACTATTTATTATTTAAGATAGTGTAAAGTGGACTAAAGCGAGTAGAATAACGGACCCTGGCTAAAATCGGGTCAGCAATAGGTAGAAGAAAACATTCTTAAATGATCTTTTACCTAATTACATATGGTATCTTCGTTTAGAGATGTCGTAAACGTGAGGGAGGCAGTAGGTATTATTTACTTCCATTATTTCCAAGTGATTAAGGAATTTATTATAAAAACTCACAAAAACACCGCATGAGCACCAATTATAATCGATTAATTTATGTAAAATATTTTTATCGAGTCGGAAATTGCACCAATCGCATTCGAATGCAAACGGGCGTTGCGTAGGAGTTGGTCGTCATAAAAATAACCCAACATTTATACCTGGACATAATACCGGAGAAGTTACAACTTGCGAATATAAAATGATTAATTATTATCTCTTTTGGGACGGATGTACAGAAATACTCTTAACCTTTATTAACACGACACTTTTATTTTAAATACAATTTATTTGAAGTGATCATCATAATTATCAACCGAAAGACGGCCACTGCTGCTATAGATAGGCCTCCCCCAAAGAGTACCACAATGACCGGTTCAACACCAGCCTCAACCAGCGGACTTCCGCGACCTTTACCAGATACTGATTGATGATTTGACCAGTCATTAGATATCTACTCGACCGACATGTCTTTGATTAAGTACTTTAAAAAAATATATCATAAGCTACAGTGTCTGCAAATAATCAGGTAGGCCGTATGCTTGTTTGTCTGTTCGTCGTACAGAATATTGCATTATCAGTGCTAGTCCTCAGACTTAGGACCTTTTCAAAATCGATCCCGGTACATACTAGCGTGTTAATACAAGCTAGTATGTACCGGGATCGATTTATTAGGCCCACCCTACCCTAGAACGCGTTTAACACGTGGGCCTAATAAAGGGAGCCAATTAATATCCCTGACGAATGATACCAATATCCAAGTATATCAATCTCTCTGGTATAAACTAATTGAATTCCGTGGTCGGACCCATGTCCCTCTTGCCTTGACACACCTTTTGTTTATTTCCCAGTTGTCATGGGCACTGAATTAATTTGTCTCGAGTGGCAACGGGAGTGGTACTAATCTGGTTGGTCTACAGGTTGTATGAATGATAATGGCCGTTTCTGTTTAGCTCTGAGTGTTAGGAAATTAGACATGCACCAGTACTGAGCTGAGCCTGCAAAAAAACAGTCGGCAATACAAGTTAGTAACAACTAGTGGCTCTGTATAAGCTGTAGCAACAACGTGCATCTTAAAAAAAAAAAAACGAAAAAGTGACTCGACAAGAAAAAAGACCGGGTTGCACTCCGGAAGTGCCGGCAGAAGTGAAAACTCAAATGACATTGTAACAGTTTTTCCATTAGTCCGTCCCGTTCCGTCTCGAATCTCACGTCTTACGAATCTTACGGTCACGTGATCTGTGGCGAGTTTAACAATTTTTCCCCATCACAAAAAGTGCACAGCGCCGCTAAAGCAGTTTTCACTCCAAAAACCTTTTATACTAAACGAACCAGGCCCCGTATCATGGT
Organism: Epinotia ramella; assembly: GCA_947578815.1. Taxonomy (NCBI): domain Eukaryota; kingdom Metazoa; phylum Arthropoda; class Insecta; order Lepidoptera; family Tortricidae; genus Epinotia; species Epinotia ramella. The sequence continues at coordinate 10,275,730 of OX388209.1, forward strand.
CGGCCTTATCAAGCGATAAGTGACAAGATAGAGCGTCAGTTTCGTTTTATCGAACAGTGTCATCCAGTGACGGACGCTCTAATCTTGTCACTTATCACGTGATAAGGCCGACCATGATACGTTAGAGAACAGCAGGACAGCAGGGCTCAAGCTGAAGCATTCTTTCGCTTCGCTCCCTCGTTCGCAATTTTTTTTGGACAGCAATTTAGGGAAACTAGTAGATAGCTTATGTTCATGTCAATGAATGTCACGCATGAACGCTAAAATATTCAATACCGTAAAATGGGGTGAGTAGGGGCAAAACTGACATTCAAACCTCGATAACATTTTATGTTTACATATGCAAACTGAATGGTGTATATAATAAGTGTTCCGGACGTTTGTATTTTAGTTTTTATTTTATTTTGGGTAGTTCCATTTCATAACTTCGACGATAAACAGGAAATTCCACCTCACCCCGTAGTCCCTCGTAATTGGGGTGAGATGGGATTTCATACAAAGGTTATTTTGGAAGGTTGTTGGATGGTTTTTTTTATTATGAGTATTACCTTAGCTATAGTAATAGTAATAGCTCCATTTTAAATTGGAATACATTATTTTTGTAGCAGTAGCCTTAAAATCCCATCTCGAGCCGGTCTTTTTCTCAAAAACGTTTTTATTTATTTCGAAAAACTGAATTCACAAAATAGTTATTTACGATACAAGTGCCGAAAATAGGAAATTCGTAACGAGTGGTAAATCGGCACGAGTTGCGAATTACCTATTCGCACGTGTATCGTTCAACGTTTTACTGTACATATGGCTCTTTAAAGTTTCGACATATGCAAGAAAAGTGCTCTTGCCGCACTAGTGCGGGAAAGTAGCACCATATGTACTGTAAAATACTTTTCATCACATTTGCTCGAAAAGGGCTTCATAATGCGCAGACATACAGAGCTGTAATAGCCTGTGTTACGCCCACGGGCGTAATGGTTTTTTTCTTAAATTGTATCTGTCACTCATGCGGCAGTTACAAAGCAAAGAGGTTTTATATCAAATACGATGCCTCAAAACGTACTTATAAATAAATTTAAACTTAAAAAACTACTTAAACATGTTTAACTGAATTATTTACAGATTTTATATGTAGTTATTTAGTGTCTATGTAAAATGTTTTTAAGTGTTTTCAAATCGTGGCTGTATACCGAAGGGTCTTTGCCATACGCGCCTCACGTCAAATTCAACAAAATGGACGACTGACATGATGCAGTGTTTATTACGATTTGTATTAATTTAATCTAAAATGTATTTGTTTCCTTGCAAATGTGATGAAAAACATTGTGTAGCCTTCGGCGTCGGGCTTCTGATAGACTCTTGTTCGCAATATTCCACTTCCGCCCCTCGTTAAACAATGTACTATTTCAACACAATTGCTCGTAACGTACCTCTTATTGTGTCGCTTTTAGAGTCATAATCCACACGCGTGTTTTATAACATTACGACACTTGTGTGTTACGGTTATATCCCGGTTATATCACGTTGGCACCTGGCAGCAAGATGTATGCATGCACACGGTGCATTCTTAAATTAACCGAGTTGTACAGAATGTACAGCTTTTTTTTTAATATTCGGCAAATGGATTCTTACTCGACTAAACAAATTAAATCCTTTTTGTTAAATAATTGACTATTTCTTTTTGGATATGATATAGAAACGTTTAATTTAGTAAAACTATTCACTTTTGATAACATTTTACATGAGTTAATAAAGATAACATTTTAAAACGAAAATATTTATTTATTTTGTATTGGCTGTTTAATGATTTCATCTAATGCGCGCGCACTGCGCAAACTTCACGAAAAAAAAACTGTTGCGCGCCATTATAGGTCATTTTACAGATATTTGTAAACATTATTAATGCGTGTTTTGTTATTAGCAAAAATGTTGACTCGTGGTGACTATAAAAGTGATAAAAAGAATGTATGCCACTGGAAATTCTTGGCGATGTCATAAAACATGTGAGTAAAAACCTGTTGCAATCAATAAGTAAAGAAAATAACTTCAACTTAACGGTGTCAAGAAAGCGTAAGACACGCAAGAGTCAGTGTGGTACTGCAGAACCGGTCGGTTGTGGTCTGCGGGTCTCCACACCGAGCAAGGCGCTGTACGTGTCGCGCCTGCATCACACTGCCACCGCTGAAGAAGTGACGCAGTATGTTCGCCAGGAAACCGGCTACTCGCTGAGGGTGTTCCAGTTGCATTCGCGCCACTACGTGCACTTCAGCTCGTTTGTAGTGCGCGTGCCGCGGCCGCTCCAGGAGACCATCGCGTGTGCTGATTTCTGGCCGAAAGGTGTGGTGTTTCGTCGGTTCCGGGGCAACCTACCAAATCCAACACCCGAGATGTCGGAACAACGGGGCCACGCCGTTTCGCCGTCAAAATAAATATTGTTCGGTTCATGACGCATTGGTGTAAACTGTAATGTTATGTAACCTGTTTTTCAATAAATAAATAAATAAACTTGGCAGGCCTATAAAATTTTCATCATTTGAAAAAGATTTTTTCCTCGCAAAATGTGTTGAAAAACGTCGTATGAAACGCGTGAGCTTTGATAATTACATCCTCGGCTCTCTTATCACGCTCACCTGCGCCTGCGGCTCGCGTGATAATTCCGCCTCTGATGTAATTATCAACATACCTCACTTGTATCACAATCTACTATTATAATTATTGAAACTGCTCACAAAACTTCACGAGAATCGGTTGAGTTACGACGGGACCGATTTTTGACTTTCGAGCGCTCGAAATCAAAAGCGAGCGGTAGAAAATATTCGGACGCGAAAATTTGTCACTATTATTTTCGCATGAACCCAATAATAGCTATTTTTGAAATCATCACTCGAAAACTGGTGATTGGCTATCGATACTCTGGCGTTTCGTTGTATGCAAAAAGTAGATAATTACCGGTTTTTCAAAATTTACATTTTCAACATACCTACCTAATATAGAGAATAGTACTATTCTCTATAGTAGGTATGTTGAAAATTAAAATTTGAAAAACCGGTATCCTGAAAGTTGATAAGTAGATAGATGTATTCTGTGAACCGCATTAAGATTTTCACCCAAAAATATAAAAAAAGAATTTTTGGGGGTTCCCCATACTTAGAACTGAAAATCAATATTTTTTTTTCAATGAAACCCATACGTGCGGGTCTTCAAAAATGATATTAAGGTTTCTATTTCTATTTTTATATATGATATACATTATACCATGCAAACTTCCACCGAAAATTGGTTTGAACGAGAGTTTGATTGGTTTGATTGGTTTGAGTAAGTAGTTTTTTTTTAATACGTCATAAATCGTAAACCGCAATTTACCTTTCATTCAATCAACTAAATATAAAAATAAAAACCCTAAATACGGAACCCTTCATGGGCGAGTCTGACTCGCACTTGGCCGCTTTTTTTTGAAATATTGATCCGTTATGACCAAAAACTGGCTTACTGCCGATTTTTTCAAAGACGCGCGCGGGTGAATATTAAAGCATACTTAATCGTGCTAAGACGAGCGAGCAAGACAACATTCTGCGAATATGTTTCTCTTTCAATTGGTTATGCGTGAGATGAAATATGATTAATATTTGAATGTACGGTCGCCATCAAATATATCGGAACGACCAAAGTGCTCAAAAATAACTGAACACGTCTCTAATGCCTCGACGATAGGCTTGTTCAGATATGTTCACGATATATCTGTACATGTCTGCAATCCACATTAGCAGCTTTCTTGATGTGTTTTTGAAGCTACGCAGAAGCGTCAATCATAATATGTAAATTAAGTGGGTATATAACTACTGCTTCTTTCTTTGAGTTCAAGGATATAGCACAAGGCAACAACTTCAAGGTATTGTTAGTACTTAGGAGTGTAGAGTATAGGAGAGTGTATTTTTCAGTCATTTGATATATCGTTACTTGTCAGTTCCTCCGTGTCTGGATGAGTTACTGCTACTAGGCGATTATTACGATCCTTTCCTCTCTGCTGCAACCAACCTTAGCTACTGGTATCCTTTCCAATAATTGCTTATAAAATATAATAATCGGAAACTGTGATTAATATGTTAGATAAATGATATATTATTACGATATTGGCTCCTGTCCAGGCTCCGTATCATGGTTGGCCTTATCACGCGATAAGTGACAAGATAGAGCGATTAGAGCGTCTCGTTCCATCGAACGATGTCAGCCAGTGACGGACGCTCTATCTTGTCACTTATCGCGTGATAAGGCCGACCATGATACGGGGTCTGGTCAGAACAAGGTATAACTGTATAATATCGTTTACTAAGGACTAATATTACTTACCTAATATAACCCCCCCTAAATACCTGTACTTTGTACATGGCCTGTCCCCATTTAAGTATCATGTTAAATATTAATATTATGCTCCGTACAGGACTTAATATTCTAGCTGCCGTTCCCTTTGGCATAACGTTCTGCGCAAATTGTTAACATATAATATGTGGCTTGACACTTTATACCGCTTTGCTACGGAACGTGGGAGTTAATTAAACGATGTTATTAACAAAGTCAAGATGGTTAAATATAACTCCAATTTCCCTGAGCAACATTTCATTTCAGATTGATTACTATTTTGTATAATAAGATTAGATTCTTTATATCAGTGCCTCCAGGGAAACAGGATAACTCATGTGGTCTCACATTTTTATGGAATCCGCGTAACTAACTAAACCTTTTTCGACTATCATAATAAGTCCTCTTGTTCCACCTCTGGCGGCGATGTAAAATATTATTTGAAAGGGGAAGTCGGTTTTGTACGCATCCAGTACGGTAATAATATAGAAAGTATCAGAGCGCTGCATAAGGTGGATGTCACACTGCGACGTATCTCCGGACGGAGGTGCGTTTCTCGTTGTATGCAAGTACCTCAGTTTGTATATAAATTCCGTATGGTACGACACACTGCAACGCACCTCCGTCCGGCGAAATTTGTATGCAGATCCGCACCTCCGTCCGTTGATGCGGCGCAGTGTGACGACCGCCTTAGGGCAGAAGTAAAGAAAAAAAAACAAAGTTCTGTGGAAGGCAAATGCGATAGGAGAAGTATCCAGTGCGCTGGACTGATGCAATTGAGAGGGCTGCAAAATGCAGTCTCTCCCATGCAGACCACTTGACTAGGAACCGAGCTGCATGGAGGGCTATAGCTTGAGGTCACGATCCTCAGTCCTGAGGGATCGATTAAAACTGTTTTAGAGTCCTAGGTGTACAATCTACTAATACCTACTATATTCGTCCTCATCCTAGGGAGAAAGACTTTATCAAGAAGCTTGGCCACCAAATCTAAGAATTGGCATAAGTACTTGTTTTAGGACCGACTGCTATCTAATCTTTCAACCCTGAGGATGACAATAAACATCATCATCTCCCTGCCCTTATCCCACTTATGTAGGGTCGGCACAACATGTTTTCTTCTTCCATTCATCTCTATTATTCGTTATTTCAGCGCTTACTCCTTTCTTCCTCATGTCCTCTCTCACACAATCCATCCATCGCTTTCTTGGCCTACCTATCGCTCTTCGTCCTTCGACATTCATCCCTAACATAGTTTTACCAATATGACGTTCATCCCTCCTCATTACATGCCCGTACCACGCTAACATACTGCTCCTTATTTTGTCCGTCACAGGTGCTACTTTCAAACTTCCTCTTATGTACTCATTTCTAATCCGATCTTTCCTCGTCACTCCACACATCCATCTCAACATTCTCATCTCGGCTGCGTGCATTCTTCTTTCATCCGTCACTTTCGTTGCCCAGCACTCTGATCCATACATTACGACAGGTCTTATGATCATTTTATAGATTTTCCCCTTAAGTTTAAGGGGCATTCGTGGATCACAAGCTGTTCCAGAGACCTGTCGCCATTTCATCCATCCCGCATTTATTCTATTTTTCACGTCACGGTCTATATTACCGTCATTTTGGATTAATGACCCGAGGTACCGGAAGTCGGAGCAGACTGGTAGGGATACACCATCCAAGGCAATATGGGAAAAACTGGATAAGCCGCTGAAATCGCAGAACAAGTGCTAAGTTTTGGTTCTACTGATTTTTAATCCTACGTTCTCCAGTCTTTCTTGCCATTTTCCCAGTCTGCTCTGGACCTCAAGAGCATTATCCCCGACAAGAACAACGTCGTCGGCAAACAGCATGCACCAGGGTGCTTCCTCCTGTATGTCTGATGTTAGAGCATCCACAACTAGGAGGAACAAATACGGGCTTAAAGCCGACCCCTGGTGCAAACCTACAGCCACGTTGAAATTGCCAGTTACTCCAGCTTCGGACCGGACGTGAGTACTAGCTCTATCATACATCGCCTGAACAATTCGAACATACTTCTCTGGCACCCCTTTCCCTTTCATAGCCCACCACAGAACCTTACGGGGGACCCTATCGTATGCTTTTTCCAGATCTATGAACACCATATGCAAGTCCTTTTGTGCAAGTCGGTATTTTCGCAAAGTTGGCGGAGTGCAAATATGGCGTCCATAGTTCCCCGGGCCGGCATAAACCCAAAATGGTTCTGTGTTACCTCACTTTCTTCTCTCATTCGTTTCGCTATCACTTTCTCCCATATCTTCATACTATGTGACATGAGCTTTATTCCCCGATAGTTGTTGCAATCCTGTACGTCACCTTTTTTCTTGAAGATGGGCACCAGTGAACTGTTGCACCATTCGTCAGGGATTACCTCTTCTTGCAACAACTTATTAAAGAACAAAGTCAGCCACTTCCATCCATCCGCTCTTAAAAACTTCCATACTTCCGCTGGTATACCATCTGGCCCAACTGCTTTTCCATTTTTCATACTCTGCACTGCCATCTTCACTTCCTCTATACTTACCTCTTTCACCAGGCCTATATTACCTTGTACGTTTTCTACCACTCCGCTCCATTTATTCTCTTCGTTCATTAATTTATTAAAGTAACTCTTCCAGCGTCCTTTTATTCCCTCATCATCCGTCAAAATCTTTCCCGCTTCGTCTTTTACACATTTCATATGATTTACATCTCTTGCATTCATCTCTCTCTCTTTTGTTATTCTAAAAAGATCTTTTTGGCCTCGTGGGCTCTCCAGAAATTCGTACAACTTATCTTGCACCTTGGCCCTTGCCATTGCGACTGCTTTCTTAGCTTTCTTTTTACTGAGGATGACAATAAACAAACAATGTATTTGAATTGGGATTTGTTAATTGAGTGGGTATAATAGGTAATTGGGTATAATTTATAATTGATTGGGTAACACTATTTTAGCAACTGCGTTCGGATAAAAAGACTCGAGTCCGATCAACTTTCATTTATAAGTACTTTTTATATCGTAGAAAATCCATTCATAGCGGGTGTTTGGTGTTATATCAATATAGGCACAAGCAGCAACATTCAACACTGACACTCTATTACTTATTCTGTGACACTGACCGTTCAATTGGTAGAACTTACCTCGTTTCAAAAAGATTCACTTATTGTCAAGTTGACTGTGTCGTCTGTTGACTGCTGCCATGACCAACTTCAATTTAGTCGTTTGCAATAAAAGTTAAGAGTAGAATACATAATCAGTATGTTATTTGACAGGTTTTTTTTAATGGTGCTATGGTTTATGTTGTCTTTTAGATTTTTTTAATAAGAGTAAAATAAATAATTAGTAGCTGTATTGGTTTACATTTTTTTTATAAAAATTGTGCTATGTTTTAAGATATCTATGTATTTTTTATATTGGCATTTGCATGCACCTAAACAAAACACGTTTTAATTACCTACGTTGTTATATTTAGTTAAGTACCTATAACCAAAATAAGTAAAGGCTGGCTGGGAAGTGTCTCTAAGCGTACATTGACAAATTGCTAGAACGTCTTACGTAGTTAGCAAAATTTCAAGGCCTAAAAACAAAGTTAAGCCTAGTCGCCGCAAAAACGCGACGAGAGGCCTAAGCGCGCCATTTTTTCTCTCTCTAACATCGGTTCTCTTTAAATTACAGGACATTATCTCGCGGCTGTATATTCGATCTGTCACACATTGTTAAGCGGCGGGTGGAGCCGACGACCGAGCCGCTAATGTATTCCTTTCAAATCCAGAACCATTGTGAGCCGATATTATGTATCGGCGCAAAAAGATTTAAGCAAAAAATAAAACCAACATGTCCTCCGATTTGCCGTCAAGGTGAAGTTTCGAGTTAATACCGACTAAAACAATGCGGGCTCGGGACGTGCTGAATGTATGCTTCGATGTTTTTTTGTTTAGGAAGGCTAATTGTTTGTGGCCTTTTGAGGGGAACTGTTCAATTAGCGTGTGCAAAAATTTCGGTACTAAACCGTTTTATTACATATCCCGATACCTAATAAAAGATAAGGATATTTTGAGCTCCTTAGATGATTAAGGAAAATAAAACGATATGAAGTCATTCTATTTTAATAAGATATTTCTTGTCCATAGTTAGTGAAAAATGCAGCGCAAACACTTTCTTGCTAGGCTAGACTGCATACCGGAATCCTCCGTAAATTGCCTCGCATTTTTGTAGAATTGTTTCATTACGTGTGTTGGCGGGGACATAATTGTAATTTATAAATAAAAAGCGGGTATTTAAGTATTTATCCGACTTACTCTAGCTGTGCTACAATACAGTGTTTACGTTAAAAATGCAATTTGTTAATTCAGCTGGCAGTTAGGAATTTGTAGACGTAGTAATAATTATTGGCATAGTTCCGCATGTGGTGGAGGGTTAGAATAGAACCACCCCGTTTCTTCCCGTAAGTGTCGTCTGATTTGATTTTAAGCAAATCAATGATAATGATTGTATTTTAAGAATGGTTTTGATTGTGGGCGATGGGCTATGAACTTTTAGCGCGTAGGAGTTCTCCACTAGTTCACCCTTTGCAGCTACTGAATGGGCTCCTTGCATCAGCTCCCGAGTGCGATTTGTTTGCAAGTAGATGGAATGTTGTGCGTGATGAATGTCTGAAGTTCTGCGAGAAGATTGATGTGCGTCGCTCCTCTGTTATTTATTAGAACTGTTAAATTCTTATTAATATTGTTTGTTGTAATATTTCTAATTTAAATAATTTTGTAAATATTCTTCTATAGTCTCACAGTTGTTTAGTTATTTCTGTTATGCTGTGTAACTAGTTTAAATAAATAAATAAATAAATTATCATTGCAAATTATTTTCTCCATCTTTTAACACGCAATGGCTTCTTGAAAACTAAATTTTACCAGCTTGATTATGATTGAATTTGATATTGTGGTAATAGTATAGTTATATTTGTCTCCGTTTAGTTTGTTATTAGTGCAAACCGAGAATACAACATGCAACACAATAAAACAGAACAATAATTGATTAACCTAATCATGAAAACAAAACAATATTACAGCTATCACCAGGTCACTAGTTTGTCTTATCGGATGATAAGACAAACTAGTGACCTGGACGGGGAATACAAAATTATCAATAATATTAGCAAAGGAATGACACATTTTTATCACGAAGGAAAAAGTTAGGTCAACGTTCCCAAAGGCACATCCGAAGTAGCCGATCTCTTTTATTCGAATTGACGTGTCATATGGACGAGTATTCGCCATTTTTGGCGTTCGGAAAAACAGATTCCATGCTCCTGGCTCTGAGGCAGTTGTCTTAATGCCAGAAGAAGACGTTTGTCTTGATCTATTTCAGAGACATGATTGGGAGAAATTATCTTACGATGACGTCATGCACAAGTAGTTGCAATCTTGAATCTAACCGCAGGGCCACATTTTATGACAGCATATTTTTTTAAATACTTAGATACCTAATGTTGATGATTTAAAATGTATCTTATGTCCACTTCATCTGTCTCTGTCAAAGACTTGTATTTGGAACTAGCTGTTGCCTGCGACTTCGTCCGCGAAGAACTTGTTACCGTCTCAGAAAAAATATTGCTATAAAATTATTGTAGGCGGAACCTTTATTATCGCCGACCCAAACTAAGTTCTACCATTTTAAGGGATGATTTCCGAGATAAAAACTATCCTATTTCCTTCTAAGGGTCTCAAATTATCTGTACGGAAAATTTCATCTAAGTAAATGCGTTCGGGAACTAAGCGTAAAAGGTAACAGTGGGATGAGTTTAAATTGCAAAATTTAAATTGAAAAGTCCATTTTTACAGACATACATATCTTAACAGACAGATGTCTCTGCTTTAATTGTATATTTTTCATAATGTATAATGGTATACATTAAAAAAATCTATCGTAGGTATTCTACACATTCAACACTAAACGATAAAAACTATATATCCTTTATTAATGTTTTTAGGGGATGAATTTCAGAAATGGCCGTAGGTACTCAGCATGTTTGACTATATAAAGGAGCCTATGCGCAAAGTTTCAACTCTCATTATGTTTTCCATATACTTTTTCACCCCCTAGGGAATAAATTTTGATGAAAACGTTATGTCAATTGTCTGGTTTTAAATAAAGAACGTATACAAACTTTCAAATTTCAAAGTTTTTAAAAGAACGTCTTCTCGGTACAATTCCTATTTCACCCCTTTAGGGGGCAAGTTTAAAAAAATATATATCTGGATAGATCTACATATTATAAAAGAAACCTGCTGTCCTGCTTTCATGTTTCTAGCCACAGTTTATCATTAAAAATCACACATTATTTAAATGTGACCGTTCAACCCCTATCTTAACCCCTTCAAAGGATGGATTAGAAAAAAAAACCCTAATCAATGTTTTTGACTGTACATTAGGAGCTTGTGACCGAAGTTTTAAACGTCTAACTTTAAAAACTACATGTTTCCCATACAAACTTTCAACTCTTTAAATAAAACGCTAAATTAGTTGTTTTGCTTTTTAGTAAGAAACCTTCATATAAAAATTCAAGTCTATAACTTTCCAAATGAACGATTTCCATACAACGGTTCGATCCCTATTTCACCCCCTTAAGGGTTGAATATCGAAAAATCATTTCCTACTACACTTCCACGTACTGTAATGAATATATGTTCCACATTACATGCCTATATCTTTAGTGGTTTAGGCTGTGCGCTGTCTGTCAACCGGTCAGTAACGCAAGAGTTTTATAGTATAAATAGATAAATAAAAACCGGTCAAGTGTAGGTCGGACTCGAGTACCACGGACAACGAAATCATCTTTTTTCCTTGTGAAACAGGGAAATCTATAAACGGCAAATCGTAGATGATATGCCACAGAAGTAGTCATACGACCCCACTGTCACAAGTTGTCTTTCTTCTGATCTTCTTTTAAAAATGACTTCCATATAAGTTAAGATGATTTCGCCAATGTCAAGTTTGCTTATAAAGCGACGTTGTTCGGTAGTTTGGTCACTTGGTCAGTCGTCAATAATGCAATCAGCGTCAGTAGCTCCGCTTAAGTGGCTACCCGAGGTTTTCATCGATTTTTGACAAGTTTTGAATTGTTCTGAATACTTTTGCACTACAGATAGAATTATAAGTCAAACGACTATCGGTTCTTCAATCTTTTATCTCCATTTTTGTCTACCGGATTTTGAAAGAAATGAATGACAAACTGTATCGATGTGCAGAAATGATAAAATAAACTGGTTTGATGCCGCGGCTTAGGTGTAAAAAGATTTACATTTAGTAAGACTAAAATCGCATTCAATATTGCCAGTAGAAAGAACAAACTGGTATTATATAATAGTGAATCGACTGTGTACTCAGATACGCCGAGGTTTTTATTACTAGCTCTGAAATGACCTACTTGGCTAGCGCCAAGAGTACGCTGAAAGTTAGTGATTAATTGTTTTACCCTAAAATATGCTGACACGCCCCGTAATTTGGGGCATGTCGTATCCTGTCTCCTAGCTCAAGTGGAAACAAATTGGAACAGACTGATACTTAATTCAGGGACCGATATCAACAACCTATTTCCTGTCCAATTTGTGGGGTTTGTATTAGAACTAAAACTCTTTTCCGAAACATAAAAATTTGCTTTCGGCAATAGACGATAAACTCAAAATTAGTTTTGAAATGATTTTAAATATTCAGCTCAATGAATCAACACAACACACATTAGAAGTTTTCCGAGCATATTGGAGAAAAAACATTTACCAGCATTGAGCAAAGCCAATCTAAAAGATGTGCCCAATCAATCGGGCTTCCGTTGCCAAGCCGAGTCCAAATTTCCAATTTGTGGATCCATCATCTTATTTACGCGGACGGGAATAAATTATTCTTTTATTGCGTCGGCGTGGCAGACGCCGATCATTGGTTTGACATTCAAACAGTCTAGCTAACTCATTGCAGCGGCGGTGCATTCACTTGGCAACCAAATGCAATATCGTTGGGCGGATACTGTGCAAATTTAGACTTAAATTGGAAAGGGGCAGAGATCATTTTGGTTCGTATTTCGGGGATCGCATTTGATACTGGTTCTTTCAGTGTGTATACATAGTATATGTGGAATGAAATGACCGTACGTTTCGTTTCCAAGGGCAAGGGTACAACGCGGATTTGTTGACCGATTCATCCCGGCGTGGTGCGAGGTTAGTTATATTCGCGGTCAACCATTGTTCTGAACGATTCTTTTGAGAATACGTTCGAAGCGTGCACGAAATGTATTTAGTTGATTAGAAAAAACCGCAGAACAGACCGTCGTTATTTTCAATGAGAAGTTTATTTTTAACTGTGGTATTCATCATTTTCGCTGTTTGTATGTCAAACACCAGCTCGCATTGGGTTGGTTGCAGCCACGCTTAGTAGACTCGGTTTTATATATTTATTATATGGTCGGTTTTTTTTCGAAGTTAAATAATTATTACTAATTAATTAGTAGTTCCTTCATGTAGGTATTAACCAAACTGAATGACAGATTGAAATGTCAGTAGAAACAGGTACAAATAACTGCTAGTGCCCACTAGTTGTATCAACGATTGTGCTGACAGCTGTCATTCTAGTTAATCATTATTACGAGTCTATAGATCACCGAACGCTGATTCATCGGTGAAACGCGCATGTTAATTAATATTAATTAGTCTGTTTTACGATTTTAATAACAACAACCACTGTAGGAACGTAATATATCCTACTAATATTATAAATGCGAAAGTTTAGATGTTTGGATGTTTAGATGTTTGGATGTTTGTTACTCAATCACGCTTAAACGACTCAACCGATTTGGATGGAATTTTGCACGAAGATAGTTTATAGCCTGGATTCAAATATAGGATAGTTTGTGCCCCGGGTCCACGCAGACGAAGTCGCGGGCGGAAGCTAGTGACTAATATTTTAAATGCGAAAGTTTGGATGTTTAGATGTTTGTTACTCAATCACGCTTAAACGGCTCAACCGATTTAGAAGAAATTTTGCACGAAGATAGTTAATAGCCTGCATTAAAATATTGGATAGTTTTTATCCCGGGTCCACGCAGACAAACTCACGGGCGGAAGCTAGTAAATAAATAAAAAAATATCAATTTATTATTATCTTAGGGTTTATGGTCTTGCTCGTAAAACAATAATTGCTCACATAGAGTACGTGTATTCCAACAACGTTTTATTAAACTTTTTGCACGGAAATCGGGGTTAATTCATCTCAATTGCCAGACGATTAGAATAATTATTAAGTAGATGCATAGTGTTGCATTTTAAGGGTCGCAACGCAAACACGTAGTCAAAAAAACTACGTAGGTGCTGCAACAAGGTGGTGGTACAGTCGAGGTCATAAATATGTTTACACTTTTGCACCTTATTACAAGGCAATAAGGTGCAAAAGTGTAAACGTATTTATGACCTCGACCGTACAAGTAACAAATAAATGTTTGATTCTGAAATATTTACCATATTTTTATTTTGTTTCAGGTCTAAATCACCAACGTCAATCGTGAATCGAATCAAGGCGTATAGGTAATACTTAGGTTAGCTCGAAACGCGTTGTAGCTAGCTCGCCATAACTAAGTAGTGTTAGTATAAATAGTCTGGTGCAGCTGGAAAAGTGGAGAACGTCACGGCCAACAGGAACGCCGGGTTTACCCCGGTCACCGACAGGTTAGTCAATTTCATAAATTATTATTTTTATAAATATGTTGTGTGATTTATTCTTACATCAGGACGTCTAGCTTGTTCAAGTTATTGGTATCATATTTATATTAAGCATGAAAATGTTCAGCGCAAACCAAATTACGAGTATGTCGAGCCAGATCGACTTCCTAGTGTGGAGAGTGACTTAATCTGACGATTGTATGCAATGATGTAATATAAAAAACCGGCCAAGTGCGAGTCGGACTCGCGCACGAAGGGTTCCGTACCATTATATATAATAATAAGTTACAATAGAATTTGTACGAAACTATTACTTCTTGAAGTACATTTTATAAGTTGGTCGACTATTACTCGTAAACGTGTAAAGCCTACTTAGCTGTGATAGTTTTCCTTTTAACTTCGTTATATGTACTACTACCATGAATTTTTTCACATATCCCAAAACAACCATTTAGCTAGCAGGGGGTGGGGACACTGGAGTCTAACAAAAATTAGCACTTTAAGGCTTAATATTTCACAAACGGATCGTTTAATCGAAAAATTGTTTTCACAAACCCCCAATATTTTTAAAAGACCTATCCAACGACACCCCACACTATGGGGTAAACGACAATAAAAAAAATCTTCCCCACTTTACATGTAGGGGAGGTACCCTAAAAAAAATGTTTTTCAAGATTTTATTTTACCACTTTGTCGGCATGACTAATATGTATATTCATGCCAAGTTACAGCTTTCTAGTACCAAGAGCCTCTGAGCTAAGCTGCGGACGGACGGACGGACGGACGGACATAGCGAAACTATAAGGGTCCCGTTTTTGCCATTCTGGCTCCGGAACCCTAAAAAGAGGTAGATACGTTATAAGTATATACGAATATCCGTGTTTAAAAATGGCCACCTAATCTGACAGCATAGGTTTCCATGCGATGCGAAACTGAGACAAATTGGTGCCATTGATTCGGTTTTAGTGTGCCAATTTTGGAGCGCTTATAATCTACCTCTTTCTTATATAATACATCATTGAGTGTAGTGTGAGTGTTATCTACGATGACGATGACGATGCTTTTTATCGAACTCCTTACACATCATGTACTCCTGTTAATTCTACTATCCAAACCTGTTTGTATGCTAATTTCTTTTTTCCACCGTTGGGTAGATCTACAAAATCGTGCGCACCCCGACTAGATAATGAAGGAGATAGCAACACGACCCACTAGTTAATTGACCGCACTGTTTCAGGGCTTTCTTAGATAAAGTAATACATTGTTGCCTTGTTGATAGTGGAGATAGTGGCTTCAACAGACCATTAAAGTGCGAACCGCAGCTTTATTGTATTTATTTGGGAATGTACGCTTGAATATGATTTCAAAATAAGAGCGTGATGGAATAAAATAATTATAAATAATATTTTCAAGACAATGAAATTTCAGATTTAAGCCATCTTCAAATAAACCTGTTTTCGTAGATGTTTTAAAAGTATCGAAATGTCTAAAGATCTACGTCAAAACAATATTTTAATTACATGCAGATAATATAGCATGATAACAACGATTAAATCTTTATAAATTTATCTATGCCTTTCAGCAATCAAACGGATCTGTTTCCTCTTAAAAAAATGATGAATTTAAATTCCCATTGAAATAAAATATTCATTGCTCGCGCCACATGTAAATTTTAATCGCCGAGGTTTAACTTCTGACGTCAGTGACATAATTTTAATCAACTCACCGACTGAATCAGATGCAAATGACGATGCAGACTGTCAGATTAATTCATTCATCACGACACGAACAATAGATGGGAGAAGACATGTTAATGAATAAACTGCCTTGAACATCGTGCACACATTGCCTTTTAGCTGGCAAATGTACTGCTAAGCCATTCACAAATTGCTTTACCTCATGTCACCTGTCTCACTGAGTATATCTTGCCACCGATATTCGTAATAACAACGCGTTATTGCAAGTTTGAATAGCATTGGGTTGCCTCAGGTAAGGTAAGTGTTGTGTCACAGTCCTGATCATCGCAAGCAGACGCAGCGACGATATTTGAAATGTTCGTTACAGCAAGAGATAACTTTGTAGCATTATGCAATGTACTATATCCACAGGGTGATTGACATTAACAAACAGAGGCGTCACGTATATTAAAAGCAGTGTGTTTTAAGAGAATCCAGTCAACAAAAGGATACCTAGGTACCTAATCTTGAACTACACACAAGAAACACGAAATAACGTGATGCCGCCCAAGAATATTTAGTTTATACTGCAGAACAGGGTACGCATTCCTATTTTGAATTTTATGTAGGTACAATACGTATATATATATATGTACTATATATACAGAGTGTACCAAAAATGGGGTGTGAATGTGAACCGATCAAGGGCATAACAGGTATCGTGTTCTGATAAGAAAAAACTAAAAGAAAATTTGTTTTTAAGCTATTTTTTTTTACATTTGTATGGAGCGTTGGCTGACTAGGGCGACCTGCTCCATACAAATGTAAAAAAAAAAAAAAAAAAAACGTATGCCCTTGATCG
This sequence comes from Epinotia ramella, assembly GCA_947578815.1. Classification (NCBI taxonomy): domain Eukaryota; kingdom Metazoa; phylum Arthropoda; class Insecta; order Lepidoptera; family Tortricidae; genus Epinotia; species Epinotia ramella. The sequence goes on from OX388209.1 coordinate 10,292,326, forward strand.
GTTCACACATTTTTGGTACACTCTTTTTATGTAAACCTCTTGCAATCAACGATTGGCTTAAAACAGTTTAAGTAAGTATAGTAATACCTAGTCACTGAAATAAATAACTACCTCACGTAAAATAGCGCAGGAAAATGAAGAGCGAATTCAATGGAATGGAATCGAAACGGCATGTAGAACTGATCTCGATGTACTATACGAGATGCACTAAATGTTCAGTTTTTTTGTCGTCGACACTGTACTAGTTTCACGTTTATTTTCATTAGGTACTCACTTGTTTTTGACTTTTGATGTTATTACGAGCAGCTAGACGATCCAAGGCTGCCGCGAAACGGTTTTGACATGAAAGTGACAAGAATCATGTCGAGGTCTGCGAACAAACAATTAAAATTTAAAATGTGGAGCGACCGAAGAAGTCCCGTATAAACGGGCTATGAATAAATTCGAGACGGCAGTTCGCTTTCAGTATAAAATTGCATTGGTTTATGTGAGCTGACCGGTTGACATGAAGCTGGGATTGGTTTTTAACAGTACTTATATCTTACTTAAGTATTGCAAAAGAGTATTAAGTACTTGCTGAAACATAAAAACGGAGTTTTGAAACGATTAATTTGAGTCATTTAGAATGACAAGAGAAGTGCAAGAACATTTGCTTAATTAAGCAAATATTTAACTTATTATTGTAGAGTTAGTTTCATCTCGAAACTTGCGTCCAACGATTAACTACGTCTCACTTTCCTTCAAAGCATAAATGTTTCCATTTTATTACTCGAAGGTAGTACTTACGAAAATTAATTTTCATAAGTAACCCAGCATGGAGGCAACCTTTGGAAGGTTCGCTGTAAAAACTTATAATGATTTATTTTTTGGGACATTATTAATTAACGTTCCCCTGTGTTGTTACGTCATCTAAAAGGTAATCATATAAAGTTTCAAACGCGCATTAGTACATGATGGACCTGCTGAATTAAGGCCGAGGCACACCGACTGTGCAGCACGTATGCGTCGACGTAAGCGTAGATAGACGTGCACAGCACCCCTGTAAGTGTAACACCGGGTTACGCGCACGTCTACGGCGTACCTGCTGCAGAGAGCTGCTCTAGTCTTGGTGTCTAATGTTGTACTTAAATACATTCATACAACGTGTTTTTACTGTACTTAAAGTATCCAAAACGTACTGATATTTCATAAAACAAAGTTAAGCTTTTAGTAAAAATTAAGTTTCAAAAATCCTGTATGGCGCGCGGTGTGAAGTTCATTCACCCGGTTAGAATTCGTACCTATCTACAAAAGATGGCGGCTAGCGGTCACTGCGGTCACTCGGCTGGATGATTAAAATTAATACAAATTAAACAATATTAATACATAAAAATAAAACCTTTTTTTTTAGTTCTTTGTAATGTACTTATACATTAACTGGGCTTCGGCTCTGAGACGGTTAAAAAACACGTTATATTGACGAACAACATCAATCAATTTATCGCTTGGTTCCGTATTCATGATGCAAACCTTAAAGCGCACCCGCGAAGTTGTAAATAAATATAAGACAGCGGCGCGTGCACACGCGCAGCACCGAGCTGTGCGTGTCCGTATATACCAGTCCGGTGACCTGTAATATGGAACACCGGCAAATACAACGTCATCACTGCACGCAGCGGAGCGATGCTCCGCTCTGTGTACGCATGCATGTTTGTCTGCCTGGAGCTGCGTTGCGTGTGCGTGCACGTCTACGCAGACGCATCCGGTGTCATGTCGTATGAGGATTCATACATTACAACGCAGTTGTGTACGTGCTACACACGCATATACGCACTGCGGTCGCAGGCGGTCTGGCTCGGCCTTTAGAAGACGCACAACATGACCTGGCCCCGTATCATGGTCGGCCTTATCACGCGATAAGTGACAAGATAGAGCATCCGTCACTGGCTGATACCGTTCGAAACGAAACTGACGCTCTATCTTGTCACTTATCGCGTGATAAGGCCGAACATGATACGGGGCCTGACTAGAAATGTTCGATAACGAACTGCTCCGTACACATATTATACAGGGTGAAATAGTATTCACCGTTCAAATTTTGGGAGGTGATTCGGTGGGTCATCTCGATCAAAATTGGATAATAAGTTGTATCCAAATCGCAAAAAAAAAACAGCTGTTCCATACATTTTGGCGGCCGAGGTCACGCCGTTTGTATGGAACAGCTGATTTTTTTTTCGCGGTTCGGATACAACTTATTATCCAATTTTGATCGAGATGACCCACCGAATCACCTCCCAAAATTTGAACGGTGAATACTATTTCACCCTGTATACAAAGTACTTAAATAATATGTCATATTTTTTATTTAAAATAGCCAAGCCTATATCCCACGTCGATAAGACATCCGTCATGTTCAGATTCAGATTCAGATTCAGATTTTTATTCATAAAATACATTATTTTACATGTCAAATTGAGTAGTGCGAGAGTGACGTGTATGACTTATCTACAAAGATGAGTGATAAAATGGTAACCATCTTAGGCCGGCAGGCGGAAAATGTTCGCCAACGAACTGATTCGTACGTACACATATTTCGTACATACGAAGAATGTAATTACCTAAGTGTCGTCATAAAATCAACATCTTAAATAATTTGTCACATGATTTCTTAAAAATATCCTGATTCCTAGCCTATGTCGCGTCCGACTTCTGGGCAGAGGCCCTTTTTTCCGTCACTCGTCTCAGTATTGTGATATCTCTAGTTTCCGCCGCATTCACAAATTATCTACTGTGAAACCTAAATAGTTAAATATTTGGGGACAATCTTACACAAATCGACCTAGTCCCAAACTAAGCAAAGCTTGTACTACTAAACTAAGCAAAAGCAAAAGCTAACTAGCGTACTAAGACTAAGCTAAGCTTGTAAACTAAGCAAAGCTATGGGTACTAGACGACGATATACATACTTATATAGATATATAAATACTTAAATAATAGAAAACATCTATGACTCAGGATCAAATATTCGTGCTCATCACACAAATAAATGCCCTTACCCCGGTAAGGACATGAGTCCGAACCCGGGATCTCCGGCTTCGTAGGCAGAGTCACTACCGACTAGGCTACAGGGGGACCATTGACCATTTGGTCAATTGCTACTGACTACCATTAAAAATTAAATAATTTTGTTACTTAATCATAAAAAATAAAATGCCTTGCTTCTTCGAGCTTTGTCTCAATCCCAATTCATTTTCAAATAAAAAGAATAGTAAAATATTGAAATAAACAATAACGATGTAATCAGCCCCTCTTTCCAAGCAGAAACCTTTATTCTGCTGACAAGAACTGAACTCTTTTGAAAAGGATGACGCGCGATTATCGTCTTCGTTTTTACGCTACGCAAAACGGGAAATTATTTTACTTTGTGCGTAAAGCGGAGTGTTCTCGATAGATTGCTATAGTCGAACCACGAGCGAAGCGAGTGGTTCTAAAATAGAATCCTGAGCGTAGCGAGTGTTTCAACACACGAGAAGTAAAATACATTTGTACCCGTGTGGAACATAAAACTTTTCACCACACTGTAGCGAGGAAAGTGCAACATGCAAAACAACTTTATTTAATTTAAATAATAATATTTTTTTACTTTTTTTTGGACAGTAATATTAACGTTAAGTAATATCAAGTGGAATTTTGGTCAAGTGCGAGTCGGATTTTAGTTTTCCCATACATTTTGAGACCTTAATTTTTTAAAAGTTCTTAAATATTTATTTAATTCTGTTTTTTAGTATTTGTTGTTATAGCGGCAACAGAAATACATCATCTGTGAAATTTGTGTATTATGAGTGTTTTACGTTTTGTTATCTGTCAAAAGCTACATAAACACGTTCCAAGGTCAAATTACTTTCCCCACTAGTGGATAAAATGCATTTTTGCCCACTGGTTTCCGAGGAAGTGAGGGAAAAAGTATGTATATACCTACGCCATGACTCATAATGCCAGTTTCAATTGGCGTACATAAAAAATAAACCATTAGTATCGGTCACAATTTTAAATGTTTTATGCAATCAAAATTATTATGCAAGGTCTTTAAACGTACGAGCACTTGGCTGTTTGTAGTGATTTGTCTTAGTCAAAGTATATAGTTAAAAGGTAAAAAAGTATACAGTAAAGGAATTTCATACACTTTCCTGGCCGCTAAAACTGTACAGCAATGACTTTTGACTTTTAAAATTTGCGTTCTACAGTAACGAGGAACTTCACGTACTATTTTTGCTACAGTAAGGCGAACATTTCCGAGCATATTGGAGAAAAGTTATTAACGTACCTTCCTACTAACTTCTCTTTTATCAAGGTATTACTGCTAAAAGATTAATCAAATTGAACTTTTAGAGATCAAACATACGTGAAATATATAATACGCAAGCCGAGCAGGCGCGCCAGCCCCGCTCTTCTGTAACTTGTTTTAACCCACCTCACCGTTCACCCACAAATGTATCTTGACGCCGTGATTGGTAGTAACTAAGTGTAGGTAAAGGTCTAGTTTCGTTAGGCATGACGGGTGAGGTGAGACGCATTAGCGCCTTCCGAAAACAACAAGATCGACCGCACTCGTGAATGGCCGAGTACGTGCTTCTTGGCAGTCCCGCAAGTTCCGCGGTATTCCGCAGCCATAATCCCGCTTCAAGCGGACATAGCGCAGGATCTCGGAATACATATAGAAACACAAATAAGGATAGCATAATTCACGTGACGGCTGATGCAATTATTGATCGTGATTTAAGCAATAAATCACGATATTGAGAGCGGTCATAAAGGACTCTCACAACGATCGTAACTTGCTGCAATCAGTGTCAATTTTATCAAACTGTTTATTACATAAAATTACTAACACTACTACTGAGAAACTCGTTTCTCAGTATACGTTTCCAACAGATTAATTCAGAGAAATAAATCCAGTTCAACGGACTAGACTTTATTTATAGTGCTGATGATTTACAGTGTTACAGTGACATCATTTTTCAAGCTTCATCATTAAAACTAGCCTAATGCAGACAAGGTCAGTCAGCCCGAATTAAGGTCAGTTGTGCAAATTACACGCAAATTATTCGATTGTCAAAAATTTTATCCACAATTTGTATCTTAATCTCACATGCATGCTTCATTCGAACCCGCAATAACAAACGTTCGAGCTAAATGTACCTTTATTTTATATTATTTCCGATAATACGAGTAGGACAGCTCTAGTGTTATTGTTTAAGAATCTATATCAGATTTTCCATGACAAATACATTAAGTCTCATAAATGTAATTAAGGTTTTTTCGAAAATTTCGCTTGCTAGCGATAATAACGCTGTACTCTACGACATATACATGCTTCCGCTACACTATGACGTCTCCCTTCTAACCCCTGCCCTGTCCCGTCACAGGCGCCGTATCACTTAAACGGCAGCCTATAGTTGCTAACTTTTTTGTCGTAGTCTTTTTTAAACACCTGTTTTTGCGCTATACTATATTATTAGAAATACATTAACGCGCTTCAAAACAGAAGCTCGAAAAGCTTGAAACACCAATTCTGTTAGCATAAACCGATTCGTCATTTACATACCGGGACATGTATGGATGCTCAGCTCAGCGGCGAGAATAAGCAATAAAGGTATGTGTAAGGGAGGCGATAATTCATATCCCCTTCTGGCTTAGAAGCGCTGTAGGTGTACTGAGGGCACATAAATCATTGCATAACCTGATAACGGAGCCAGCCTTGCTGGCGTTATCATGCTTCCCGGGCCGATACGTCTAGATGACCTTTGCATTCGCCGCTCGGAAACTAGGTCGTCGGCTTCTGACCTTTTTGTTTGTATCACAGCGGATTTAAATAGACAAACGATCCAGCCCGAACGCAGTCGGAAACGGGCGAGCGCTTGCGCTATTTCGGAAGCAGTTGCATGCCGCGAGGCCTAGGGTATATATGTACCTACTTATAAGATTAGAGGTCATTATGATAAATACATGCTATACGGACGAGCTCGATAGAATGGTTTAGATAATAGCCCTTTCTGGTTGCTTAGCCAGGTTACACATAGCTTTGAAATATAAAGCGTCCGATGTTGCAGAAACGGTCACCATTTCTAAAAATAATTAAGTATAAATATTAATAATATATGAATCAGGCAACATAACTAAGAAAAGTTTATATAATAATAATTGTATTTATTGTTACATATAGTAAGTTCTATCAGGAGGACATTAATAATATCTTAAAATGAAGTAGGTCCTATTTCATTCGATAAACTGAAATATTGCTTCCGTCGTCTCCATAACGACATTACAATTAAATTATTCATTTGCTATCACAAAAAGAAACACCATTCATGAGTATTAATCTGCAATTTCTGCCACACTAGTATCTATAATGAAATTTGCTGTTAATGTCCTCCTAGATCTTGTTAATTAACCACATTTCCATTCAAAGAAACTACTGCCATTAAGGCTGATACTATCCCGTTTATCCAATCTCTTGAAATTCAATGACCTACTAATATTTTTCATCGAATCAGTCTTTACTTTAATTTGCGTACGAGTTCGCTTAATCCTTCCTTATAGATTAGACGTATTCACCCGGTCATTTGATACCTATTTAATTCGATTTATACACACTTCTAAGCATTAACGTTAGGTACTACAACGTTTAAAAATGTTGAAATCTATTAGAGGAGACGCGGTTTCGCACATTATGAGTCCAACAAATAATATACCTACCTTAGGTATAGCTTTAACTTTGATGTACACAGAAAAGACTCAAATCTAATCTCCGTTTAATCCTTTTATGAATATCACGTAGTTGGAAAACCAGAAAATTATATCTCTTACAATCGATATTAATTAAATTTAACTGACCACTAGAGATATGCTATGCTCAAGTGGTAGCATAGCATAGCGTAGTCATCTTAGCCGGTTTATAATAATATGAAAACATAGTCTCTGCTATTCTTCTTCTGCGGTCTCTGTTGTAAAGCCACCATAAACCGAAAATATCAGCCAAATTCTAGAACTAAATATTACAAATACGATTACAAACTTTTACGGGCATAAACTTTTATTACCCCAGATATACGCAGACCGATTTGATTACCAATACAGAACCTACCACAACTAGCTGTTGCTGGGGCCATGTGTCATGGTTGATGTCGAATCGGGACGTATTAGAGATCTACTGTGCCCTTCCAACTTGGTTTGGATTTGATTTCAATGTGTAGACTTAGCGAAAAGTGTTGTTCCTGTCGAATTCTGGGTTGCCGTGTGCAGAGTCTAAAATGGCCGTGTTTTGAGAGAAAACCTCAAATAATCGAAAATGACAGATAATTGATTAAAAAAAAAAATATTATTGAAGGTATAATCTCATCAATTTGATCGATTCCGTCTCGAATCTCATTCATATGTACGTAAAAAAAATTTGCACTGTAATAATAAAAAAAAAATTAAGACGTAACCAGCCATTTTTAACCGACTTCAAAAAAAAGGAGGAGGTTCTCAATTCGGTTGTATTATTTTTTTTAGCATCAAAGTTTAAATGAAGGTCGTTTGTATGAAAGTGCACATACAAACGAGTTTTCTCTTATTTCATGTGTTAATTATTGTATTTAGTCAATGAGATCACCATCGCAGACTTAACAAAACTCATAAATCAGCCATGCATAATTATTTATTGTACCATTATTAATATTGCAATAGGTACAAAGAAATAGGTGCAAAAAACAGTTTACCTGCTTAGTTTAATAAATTGCACTTTTTGTATTAACGTAACGTTTAATCAATTAACGTGATTGGCTTAATACTACAAAAATAATATGACAACGTTTTGTATAAAATAAATAAATAAATATTAGGGGACAATCTTACACAAATCGACCTAGTCCCATAGTAAGCTCATTAAGGCTTGTGTTATGGGTACTAGGCGACACAACAACAATCACAACGACGACAACGACGGCGATAACAATCATATACTAAAACTTTTCATTTAAAGATCACTTTCGTTAAAAAAAATGTGCATATGCCATTGCGTTATGAAAATTACCAATATATAATTTTTTAAACTCATTTCGTATCACAGTGACATTATATTCTTGGAAATTGATCTCAATCTCAAATCAAATTGAAATGCATCAGGTATGTATCTAATGGACCCAGGTCGTCCTACATCGGGGGATGTGACCTACTTCCCTGACCTGGCCGCCAACCTACAATTAAAAACTGAAAGTCTATGGCAATAACAGCCGGCTTGTTTACAATCGCTTGAAACGGTATTGGCTGAACCCAGTGCGTTATTTCGTGAAATTGAATATATTGACTGTCGTTAATGAGTGCATTGTATACAATTGATAAAATATCAAGCAAATGCAATCCTACTAATGTAGGTAATATTATGAATGCGAAAGTTTGGATGTTTGTTACTCAATCAAGCTTAAACAGCCAAACCGATTTGGATGAAATTTTGCACGAAGATAGTTTATAGCCCGGATTAAAATAAAGGATAGTTTCCCGGGTCCACGCAGACGAAGTCGCGGCAGGAAGCTAATTAGGCATATTTTTGAACAAGCTGCGCGCGTATTAAAAATAACGCAAGCAAAGCCGTGAAATAAAACTGTCCTATATCGATTCAGATGATCAATTCTATATACTGGTAAAATATGTTTTCTAATCAGGATAAGTAGGTCCGAAGATTACCCCTTACATATAAACTTACAAGCAAGTTTTTTCCTCTTATAATTAGTTGTCCAACAGTGGACGTCTTTCGGCTGATAATTATGATGATGATGAATATAAGTGTACCTAAATGGAAACGTCTCCATGGACGTTATTTAATACAAAGTGTAAGCCACCACGTTTCGGAATTCATCAACTTTTCCATATTTACTACCCGTCTTAAAGGCTTTTTGGTGTGTAATCTTGAAATTTGTAATTTGCTCCAGCTATTGGCCGCACAGAGAAGAAAGTTAATGGTAAACCGTTCGCGTCTCAAATTACGGACAGCCATACCTAGCGGAAAATGAGGACACGTTGATGTTCACGCGGGTAATGAGATTAATACCGCAGTGAAGCTGGGGCAGTATGGTAACAAAATAATATAAGGATCTCCAAAAAAAAAAACTCTCATTATCATATCAGCCGAAAGACGTCCACTGCTGGACAGGCCGATTGGGGTGCAAAGGGCGGTCAGGACTTAGAAAAATGTTTTTTATTCTTTGGCCGATTTTATCGTGTAGAATAGAACCTATCAAAATAAGCATAAAACGTCAAATAAACTTTTCTCTGAGATCAACCAATGCCAAGATAGTGGTGTATAAAGTGCAAGCACTAGGGAACAGGGACTTAGTGGCAAAACCGACTCGGATCCCGGATAGGTTAGCCATGCATACAGTATCAGAAATGATACAACTGAAGTAACACAAGTAGTAATCAAATTAATGTCAGTTATAGATTTTATCAAACTAGACACTGGATCTCAAATGTGACGTAGAGTTAACTGTACATTAGCCATTCCGTAAGCAAAGTGATTGAAACCGTATGCACCTAAAGGTTAGGGAGATTTTTTTTTTTATAAAAGAGCGCATAAACTTGTTTGCAAAATAGTACATTATTGTCGAAGCAAGGGAAGCAGGCAATTGCTGGCTGAGTATTAATTTTAAACGGATAATATAAATTAAACGGAACTTGGGAGTCCGTTTAATTTAATACGAAGCCAGCAATTGCCCTTCCGGCTGAGACAAATATAGTGCTTTTCTCAAAAATTGTGCAAGAAAACAAAAATATACTTTCTGAAAATGATAAGGCATGCTTTTCTTCTCTACACTTCATGAAATTTTCGTACGCCTTTAGATTTTTGTCTCTTTTATTTAAATCTGGAATCATTTTGACATACTAAAAACTCTCGTCTACTTTTAAGGTTCCCATGTAACTTGAATTGTCATGTGATGTTGAATAAAGTTTTTCTATTCTATTCTATTCTATTCTATATAAAAATCGAAGTGTGCAAAACGAGTTTTTTTTACCGCCAAAAATTTGTATTTTGAAAAATTATTAAAAATCGTGTTTGGTATCAAATTACAGGAAATTACACGCTAAAAAGCTAATGACGTTGATTTTATAAAAACTGAAAGATTTTTTCAAGGAAGAAAATTATTTTCTATATTGAAAACTAAACTAAACTATTAGTTTATACGAGGGCTGCCTTTTAAGTTGTGTCGTTTGGAAAATCTAAAGACAATTTAAGTGTTAAATGGTATTTATTGTTTTTCAAAGTAATCACCGTGATATGTAATACACTTTTTCATTCGATCGAACCAGTTTTCGAAACACTTATTCCAGTCCGAAGTCGGGGTCTCCAAAATGGCCGTTTTGTATGACTCAACCGCTTCTTCAGGCGTCTGGTACCGTTGACCACGAAGTCGTTGCTTGATTTTTGGAAAAGTAAAAAAATCGTTAGGGCTTAAGTCTGGACTGTACGGCGGGTGTTCCAGAATTTCGACGTTTTGCTCTTTTAAAAACGCAATAGTTTGCCGGGCGGTGTGCGAGCTCGCATTATCGTGGTACAGTCTTATACGACGTCTTGGGTTATTTTTTCGAAACTCGCCGATGACTTCTGGTAAACAGACAGTGGTATACCAGTCAGCATTAACCGTTTTACGATCCTCGAGCACGATGGTGGCAACGTGGCCACTTTTCGCCACAAACGTGGCGACCATTTTTTTCGAAGTGCTCCGTGAGCGTATTACTTTGGTCGGTTTTGGCTCATCTTGGAACACCCAAACAGTCGACTGCTGTTTAGAATCGGGATCGTAGGCATATATCCAAGATTCGTCACCACTGATAATGTCGTAAACATGTTTCGAGTTTCCTCGGTTGAATTGCCGCAGGGTTTTGCGACACCATGGAACGCGAGCCGTTTTTTGGTCTTCACTGAGTAAATGTGGTATCCAGCGTGAGATCAACTTTTTTACGCCTAAGTGATCATGCAAAATACTGTGAACACTGGTCCCTGAAATACTTAAGGAAGCTTCTATCTCACGGTATGTCGCATGGCGATCTTCGATGATCAGTTGCCGTACAGCATCAATGTTCTCCTGGGTTACGGCTGTTTTTGGTCGACCTTCACGATGTCTATCACCAAGACTAGAGCAACCACGTTGAAATTCTAAATACCAGCGTTCCACAGTCCGAAGGCATGGTGCTTTATCATTGAAAACCGTAGTCAACTCTTCGAAGCACTGAAGTCGCGTTAAGCCCCTTTTGAAGTTGTAAAAAATTATCGCACGTAAATTTTCCTTCGAAATTTCCATTTTCACAACTGACTTGTCAACTTTGAACGAACGCTGTACTAAAACGGTTGGGCCGATTTCGAGTCATTCTTTTGTTTTCGAATTCTAAATTCAAATATTTTAACGTGACACTAGTTCTTTTTTATGCAATCACGGGAGGGTTGCAAACGACAGAACTTAAAAGGCAGCCCTCGTAGATCATAATTTTTTTTTATAAGAAAAGCGTATTTCATGCATAAATATTTTTATTTGTATTCATATACTTAATTTAAACGTTAAGTATCATCATCATCATCATCATATCAGCCGTAAGACGTCCACTGCTGGACATAGGCCTCCCCCAAAGAGTGCCAAAGTGACCGGTCCCGCGCCACCCGCATCCAGCGGACTCCCGCAACCTTTACTAGGTCATCAGTCCACCTTGTGGGGGGGCCTACCCACGCCGCGCCTTCCGGTACGTGGTCCCCACTCGAGAACCTTTCCGCCCCAACGGCCATCGGTTCTACGTGCTATGGCCCCGCCCACTGCCACTTAAGTTTAGCGATCTGCTGCGGACAGCCTCATTTCTGATGCGATCACGCAGAGAAACTCCCAACATGGCCCTCTCCATTGCCCTTTGGGTGACTTTGAGCCTTCTAATGAGGCCCATAGTAAGCGACCACGTTTCAGTGCCATACGTCATCACTGGCAACACACACTGGTCAAAGACTCTCGTCTTGAGACACTGCGGAATATTGGACGAAAAGATGTGCCGTAGCTTCCCGAACGCTGCCCAGCCGAGTCGGATCGGATTCGACGATTGACCTCTTTCTCGAAGTTGGACCTACCTAACTGGATAGTCTGTGTAGTGTGTGTGTCTGTAGTCTGTGTGTAGTGTCCTGTAGTGTGTCTGTCTGTGTGTCTGATAATCATCTACAACTTCGAGCGTAAAGTGTCCGATTGTAATGGGACTTGGTAATACATGGGCATTTGACATGATCTTCGTCTTATCCATGTTCATTCTTAGACCAACTTGCTCGAAAGCTTTACTGAGGTCATCGAGCATCGTACTTAATTCCTCCATGGTCTCAGCCAAGACTACTATATCGTCAGCAAACCGAAGGTGAAAGTGATGTACTCGCCGTTGATGTTGATGCCTAGCCTCTTCTTTTCTCCAGTCCAGAGTCTTAAAAACGTCCTCCAGTGCAGCGGTGAACAGTTTTGGAGAAATAACATCTCCTTGCCTGACTCCCGCTGCAGCGGAATAGGTTTCGAGTTCTGGTCCTGGAGTCGGACGGACATAGTGGCGTTCTCGTAAACACTTCAGCACTTCGGTATAGCGATAGTCAACTTGGCACCGCTGGAGAGAATCAGGTTTTAATCGAATCGAAGGCTTTCTCGTAGTCCACGAACGCTAAGCAGAGAGGCAGGTTATACTCCTTGGTCTTCTGTATAACCTGACGAAGCATGTGGATGTGGTCTACGGTACTAAAGCCTCTTCGGAAACCGGCTTGTTCGGGAGGCTGGAAGTCATCTAGCTTGCGTACGAGACGATTTGTGATGAATGACCCTCGAAAACAGCTTATAGACATGGCTCAGAAGTGATGAAGAAATGAAGATGGGTCTGTAGTTCTTCAGCAGAGTGTTGTCACCCTTTTTGAAGAACAGCACCACCACCGTTCCGTTCCATGCCTTTGGAGTTCTCCCTTCCAGTAAGACGGAATCGAACAACTTCTGAAGGGCCGTAAGGACCGGTTTTCCACCCGCCTTCAGAAGTTCGGCTGTTATTCCGTCTGTGTGTGCTTTGTAGTTGTTGAGCTGTTTAAGAGCCATTACAATCTTGTACAGGCAGGTCCGGGATGTCGTCGGTATAGTGTCAGGTTAGTCTAGCTCTAGGGTCTTCCGCCAGACCAACTTTGGGTCTGCGCGTTGACGTGTATAGCTGTCCGTAAAAGCGCTCTCTATCTTACCCAGAATCTCAGGTTTAGAGGAAACGATTCTACCATCTTCAGTTTTTAACTTCGCGAGCTTGCTCTGCCCTAAAGACAAGTCTCTCGAGGATACTTTAGTGCCCTTATTACGCTGGATGGCCTCTTCAATACGATTTGTATTGAATTGGCGCAGATCGCGGGTACGGGACTTGGAGATCTGTTTATTGAGCTGCCGGTATAAGGTCGCATCAGCTGAAGACTGTAGAATCATCAATCACGGACAGCTTCCACAAACCCGTCGTTCAATTCGTCCACATCGCCGCCTGGCATTAAATTAAGTATCGGCTATATATTAATTTTAAAAGTTTTATCATTAGGTATACTTACTACAACACACACCTCAAAAAAGACACTTGTTAGAATATATAAAAAAAAACTATTGTACCATTAGAGGTCGTTGCAGAGCGTAGGGATGTATGTACTCGAATGGCGGGAAAAAGTATTGCTTTTTAGGGTTCCGTACCTCAAAAGGAAAAAAACGGAACCCTCATAGGATCACTTTGTTGTCCGTCTGTCTGTCTGTCAAGACCATTTTTCTCAGGAACGCGTAAAGGTATCAAGTTGAAATTTATATCAAATACTCAAGCCAATAGTCTATTGTCCCTTGAAGCTGTGAAAAAATCAAACTTAAAAGCCAACGCAATCAAAAGATACAGTCGTCGACATTCGCAAAACCTACGGGGTACTTCCCGTGAACTCAGAAACTTGAAATTTGGCACGAAGCAACGTCATATAGCACAGACAAAGGAAAAATTAAGAATAGTAGACATTTTTAGTAAAATCATACAAAATATATACTTTTACATTTTAAACTTAATACCTTTTTCCTCGTAAACGTGTGGAGGTATTAAATTGAAATTCATGTCTAATACTCAAGGCTATAGGACCTTTAAGATGTAGCAAAACCAAACTTTTATGTCAACGCAATCAAAAGAAATAGCAATTTTGTCACATATTTTGAAACTGAGTACTCGCAAGAAACTCAAAACCTAAAGGGTACTTCCCGTTAACACAGAAACTTGAAACTTGGCACGAAGAAACTTCATATAGCACAGACAAAAGAAAAATTACGAAAAGTAGACATTTTTAGTAAAATCATACAAAAAAATATTTTTATTTTTATTTTAAACTTAATACCTTTTTCCTCGTAAAAGTGTGGAGGTATTAAATTCAAATTCATGTCAAATACTCAGGGCTATAGGACCTTTAAGATGTAGCAAAACCAAACTTTTATGTCAACGCAATAAAAAAAATAGCAATTTAAGTCGCATATTTTGAAACTGAGTACTCGCAAGAAACTCAAAACCTAAAGGGTACTTCCCCTTAACACAGAAACTTGAAACTTGGCACGAATAAACTTCGTATAGCATAGACAAAGGAAAAATTACGAAAAGTAGACATTTTTAGTAAAATCATACAAAAAATATTTTTTTTTAATTTTAAACTTACTACCTTTTTCCTCGTAAACGCGTAGAGGGGTTTAATTTGAGATGCATATCAAATACTCAGGTCTATAATATCTTTCAGCTGTAGCAAAACGAAACTTTTATGTCCATGCAATCATAAGAAATAGCAATATGTCGCATAATTTAAAACTGAGTAGGTGATCTCAAGGATATCAAAACCTAAAGGTACTTCCCGTGAACTCAGTTTTATTTTATATCAACGCAATAAAAAGAAACGGCAATTTAAGTAAAGGTGTGCAGAGTAGATGGTCCAGCTATATCTAATGCAAATACAGGTTGGGGATCTATCGCTTATGTACGTCACAATCTAAAAGATACCATGTACAAGATATTTTTTAAATAATCCAGGTACTGCAAACGGCCATTGTGAATGCTTGCATTTTGAAATGTTTGATGTCAGAGTGATAACTGTATAAGGTCACCACAATGTCAAATTAATGTTGCAATTGAATGCATAAATACAACAATATACGGCAGCAACCCCAATGGGTATACCCCGTGTTCCCGTTTGATTGTTGTGGGAGACTTCAATATCGACTTTAGAATGAATCCCCAAAATGGAATTTCCACATATTTTTCATCCATAAACATGTTTCCGTTAATAAGCACTAGCACTACACGAAGTAGTATACAACTATAGACAACGTTTTTTCGAACTTCAATGTTCAATTTGGTACTATTTATGCCTTTTTCAGTCACCATTTACAGATCTGGTTCAAATTTTTCAAAACAGTTAATTAGTATTTTTGAACCGGATTTATAAAAAGATAGTGACTAAAAACTTTGTAAATAGGTAAACAACTTTGATAAAAGAAGTTTTGCCAGGCTGCTGCAAATCTAGTGTAGGTATTTCAGTTATATTATAAAATAAATGATGTGGTAATATATATATATATTTTTGAGGATTACTAATAACTATATTGATAAAGTGACCCTGTTTAAATTTATGCTCCCCCAGCTTTCCACATTGTAATGTTACGCATTCCATTTTCATTTATTAATAAACATACTACAACTTTTGCTTGTTATAGGTTTGTACGGAACCCTCGGTGCGCGAGTCCGACTCGCACTTGGCCGGTTTTTTTTTTGTACTGTCAATTGTGTAGGTACCTAATTTATAGAATAGAATAGAATAGAATAGAAAAACTTTATTCAACATCACATGACAATACATGATAATATGGAAAAGCACAAATATCATCAGTCTTAGGTGATTTCTTTCAGCGAAGTCTTCTAAATAAAAATATACAAACAAAGAACTAAAAAAATCAAACCCCGTCTCTGTCGTAATTAGTTTGACCTATCACCTACAAATTTTCCTACAAATCCTCTACTACACCTTTGGCACTTCATTAGTTGCTATTTCAACGAAATCATACCAGAATCTGTGATATACTTTTGTACTTTTAAGTACATAATTGAGGAATTCCATAAGTCATCTGTGGTCTTCATCATCAATTCCACTCCACCAAATTTATGATTTCCGGGTGTAAATACACGAGTTATAATAGAAAATACCAAAATCACTACACGCGTGCCTAATATAATTGAGGAGTTCCCTCAATTCCTCATAAATCCCATCATCCAACTGAATTTTTGAAAAAAGGAGATCTACCTGGAAGCATATACTTACAAACAAAAAAAAAATTACGAATCAATGATGGAGTTCTGAGGTAACGAACATTGAAAAAAAAAAAGATAATAAAAAATAAAAATACAACCGAATTGAGATCCTCCTCCTTTTTTTGAAGTCGGTTAAAAACAGGTTCTGTTCTACTAGTTTTGATTCCCTTACTGCCCGCTTCACTTAAATATATGATAATACTAAATTCCCACGTGTGGATCGTTTGAATCGTAATTTTCCGCATTACGACCCAGAAGGTTTTCGGTAATTCAAGTTAGTCCTCTAACGTTTCATCATGTTTCGATAATCCATCACTAAACACCAAAGTAATTAAGGCTTTAAGTAACAAACGTTTAAACTTTGGGCTCATTATGTAGTTATCTATATGGCACACGTTACGCGTATTTATTTTGGGCTCCAATTATTGCTACGCTTAAGGGACAAACCCTATTAAGGGGATGCCTTGATTCGAGTCGACCACTCCCCATTGACAGAGACACGCTTATGCCTTCCGCGAACTAGAAAAATAGATGCAACACTCTTCGGGAATGGCTTTTTTGGACGACGATAATATGACGACCGGTTAGCCTAGTGGATAGTGACGCTGCCTACGAAGCTGGAGGTCCTGGGTTCGAATCCCAGTAAGGGCAAATATTTGCGTGATGAGCATGAATATTTGTTTCTGAGTCATGGATTTTTTCTATGTATTTAAGTATTTCTATCTATTATATATATCGTCGTCTAGTACCCATAACACAAGCCTTATTGAGCTTACTATGGGACTAGGTCGATTTGTGTAAGATTGTCCCCTAATATTTATTATTATTTATTATTATTTATACCTAACTTAGTTTTATTTATATTTCATTAAGTGAGATTTTAGATAACATAAAATAATATCCTGATTCTGTTGTAAAATAATGTATTTTTTGAGTAGGCTGAGTAAAAAAAGGAAAATAAAGACCCAACTTTGGATTTTTTTTCTATCGAGGTAATAGGCAATCATGTATCGATTCAATCAGATAAACAATCATATAGGTAGTCAAGGATCATATATCTGAAAATGAGACCTTATTATTTCTTAAACTATTCAGAACGGCGTTTCAAAGCACCCAACCATTTCCAATTCACCCCCTTAATAGTACATTACTACAGTGGTCGGGAAGTTAGGGGTAGCCGGCCAACCACATATAGACGGCCGAGTGTAGCGAGGCCGGACAGTTTGAGGCTCGCAACCTCTTTTCACGCTGAGGTATGTACTTGTATAGTGCTTTTCTGACACATGCAGTAAAATAAATTACAAAAAACTAGAAAAACTAAGAGCAAACTAGACAAAAAATGTAACTAACTAACATAACTAACATATCATTTCTTCGTCGGTGTTTTCGTCGGAATTCATATGAAATATCAAAACCAACAACGCACAATAAATCCAATACTACCGACCGGTAGCCGGGTCCGGTTAGCCTAGTGGGTAGTGACGCTGCCTACGAAGCTGAAGGTCCTGGGTTCGAATCCCGGTAAGGGCAAATATTTGTGTGATGAGCATCAATATTTGTTTCTGAGTCATGGAAGTTTTCTATGTATTTAAGTATTTATATCCATTATATATATCGTCGTCTAGTACCCATAACACAAGCCTTACTGAGCTTACTATGGGACTAGGTCGATTTGTGTAAGATTGTCCCCTAATATTTATTATTTATTTATTTATTATTTATTATATTATTTAATACTTACCAAAGAATTACCTACACAATGAAAAATTATCAATTGTGCCTCCAATATGGTTTAAACAATACCTGCGCGGTTTAAGTACTTACACATTTTTATTACTAGCTTTATTACAAGACTTGACTCGTTCGTATGTAAGTATGTAAGTAAGTTGTCCGTCAAGTCTTGCAAGTTAAATTTGACCCAGTTCCCGGTGACCAATTGAGCTGAAATTTTGGGTATAAGTATAGTTTGGATGACAATGCAATATTATGGTATCATCGTGCTGATCTGATGATGGAGACAGGAACTCCGTTATAAGACCACATAACCCCATCGAGTTGGGCTCATTAGAATCGTCTTAATGAGCAGTTGATGACGGTATACAGAAAAGTTTAGTCGGCAATAAAAGCTTGTACCAAAAATGAAATTTTTGACAGAGACTTATTACCGCTAATATATAGATGGAATAATTTAATTGTGTATTTGTCTAGTTATATTTGTAATTTAAAGTTATTGTACTTTGTTATTATTGGGTTTTTTCTTATGTTCATGACGATTTTATATTTATTATAAATAAAACGGCAAAATATAGAAAACATCTTTTATTGTTTTTTGTTTATAATCGTGGTGGCAGAATGTCATAGTCATAGCGTACCAAAAAGCTAATATTGCTTATAGTGTTTTTAATGTCTGAACGCCGCGCCGTGATGCTGTGTCGCAAATAAATGTTGAAGGAAATGAAAAAAGACCTAGGTCTCCAATTTTGCATAAAATTTAATTATGTTTCTGTCTCTCCGCACTTGAAACGCCTGCCTTCGCTGCCTATTATAAGGAACGTAACGGCAATATTTCATTGCATGTTTGAGAAAACTAAGCTTTTGGTGTTATTATTGAATGTGAGGTGGTTCGCTTTCCATACAAAACGTCTTTAGACCTTCGCAGGCTAACGGCGTGATATTTTAAGAAACTTTTGTAACAAGCTTAATTGTCTTGGATTACGTGTAATTTATGCTCTTGTTAAAGTGGTTCGTAGATTTATTTCCATAAATTATTGACATCGCAAATAAACTAAGTATAAAATTTCAACAATCACAAACATACTCAAAATATGCATTTTAGTATTTTTGGAATTGATAACCTCACTCAATTAAGTACTCAATTAATTTTAATTATAGGCTTAAGTTTTATCTATTTCTATACTGTAAAATAAACAGCTAAAGTTTGCAGTGTAGGGTAATCTCTGGAACTAGTCATCCGATTTCAGTTATTTTTTCACCAGTAATATCTTATCCTTCGGCTCCGTCTGAGTACGCAATAATCCGTGGGCGGAGCCGCGCGAGCAGCGATATATAGGGTTTTTTTTATAGCAAATAGCGTGAGTTGTTAAACAAAAATTTACTCAGTGTCAGTTTTTTGACGAAAAATGAAGTACCTATTTGAGTGTATAAATGATATATATAAACACATTATTCAACAATAAACAAGTTCATTTTCACCTAATTTGTATGCTTAACTTAAGTACGTCACAAAACTGACATAGAGTTAATTTTTGTTTTATTAACAACTTACGCTAATTGTAGGTACACAAATTCTTGAAAATGCCCGGTAATGCCCCTCAACGTTCTCGCTGATTTAATAATTCATTAATTTTGCCAAGTACCGGAAAGCGCGGCGTGGGCGCGGGACCGGTCACTTTCGCACTCTTTGGGGGAGGCCTATGTCCAGCAGTGGACGTCTTTCGGCTGATATGATGATGATGATTAATTTTATTTATTTATTTATTTAAATCAGGCAACAAGGCCCATATTACAAATACCTTAAAGACTAACATACATAAATCAATATAAACTTATGAATAACTACAAAACACAAAATTAATTAATTAATTTTAAATAGTTGTAGTAAATGAGCGCGTCTCGCCATCAAACTTAATAGTTTGGCGAGTGTATATTTGTAATTTATCATGTAACTTGTATTTGGAAATAAATAAATAAAAAAAAATAAAAAAACTGCGATGTGTTGCGCAATTTCGTGGTGTCGGGTAACCGACCGCGAAAACGTCGGAACTCGACTCCCTTCGGCCACAACACAATTTTGCCAGATGTAGTCACAATATTCGAAATCGCTGCCAATATCCCGGCCATTCATCAATTTCCTCGAATTCCTGATACTATGGATAGTAAGGAGTAATTACGGTAATGAATGAGCTTGTTCACTTTTAGTTTACTACCAGCCGCGTTTGAATGGGTATTGTTATGTTTACGATGAATGAATTATTGTTTAGATATCATGGCCGTGTTTTAAATATGTTGTTTGAACACTAAAAAAATATAAGAGATTTGGAAGAACCCAACAATAAAATCAGATTGTTGTTGGTATTAATTAGTGTCGGTCCACAGGTAACAACCACTGTCGTTGCAAAGCGCTGCGTGACGTCAGCGCAGCGCGTCTGGTTACATGTTTCACGCGATGCACACTGTGCTGCGCAGCTCGCTGCAATGGTAGGATGTCGTTGCACCTGGACCCAGTCTTAGACAATAGGAAGTCATAATAACATACCTGGATTTTCCCGAAAAAACAACACTTATTTATTTTATTTTATTGTATGGCATACATTATTTTGGCCTTTAATGTTGTCACTCTTTAGTACCACCCAGGGGACACGTGCAGGGTTGTGGTAGGTAGCTCATGCGGACGCGAGTAACAGTTGTCCCCCCTGTTAGAAGTTCTTAAGCCGCCCGAAGGCCTCTAACTCGGCTTAACTACTACTGTCATAGACAGCAGTCGGGATCAACTGCTTAGCTTGCCTTCTAAAGCACGGAAGCGCTCATTTATATTAACCATTCAAACATCAGGCGGTCACCCATCCAAAGACTGACCGCTGCCATCTTTGCTTAACCTGCGTTATGGTTTCCGACTCGCAGGCGCCGCAAGGCTATGAGCGGCTGATCGGTTATTTTTGATGTTTAATCTTTTAAACAGGTATTATAATTAAGAGGCCACATTCTTTTAAACCTGTACTAAAATTCAGTAGTATAATATGCCTGTAACAAGAGTACAGTAGACGTGATTGAAACATATACTACTGAACTTTAGTTACAGTATTCGATTATTGGCATATTCACTACTTAAAGGGAAAAAGGTACTTCTTAATAGGAAAACCATGTCGGTTACGACCTTTTCTCCAAGAGCCCAGCTCATCGGCTCGGATGTCGGATATTCGGATGGAGTCTCTTCGGAGCGGACCACTCACCCGTGAATGTCACAAATCTGTACGATGACAACATGTCTCGACTCCTTCACCACTTCCAGTACAAGGTGACTTCGACGCTGGGAACATCTATGCGTAACCAGAGGTCAGACTTATACTGGTTGTTCTGAGGAGGGTTCTCGGTAGGACTGTTAATTCCAGCCCTGACAGTCACATGTTCGCTCGGCTGACTTTCAACCGGGGACAGTGATATAACGAGACATTTTCATCACTTTTTTGCGAGTAGGTATATATTTATTTTTTAGCTAGTTATTCTCGTCTGCTGCTTTGCATTGTTTACGCCGTAGTACTAAGATTTAGATACAATACAATACAAATACTCTTTATTGCACACCTCACACAGGTAGACACACAGTTACAAGAGAAAACACAGAGACACAGGGAGACAGCAGAGGTAATAAAGTAGGTCTTATCGCTAAAGAGCGATCTCTTCCAGACAAACTTGGGTAGAGGTGAAAAAAATAGTAAATCTACGTAGTAGGTGGTGCAAGAAACTAATGCGATAATGAAAGATCACATTTTATCATTAAACAATACACATACTTAAAAGATAGAAATATTCATAAATACACGTATACATGCTATAAAAGATATAATATCATGATAGGATTCAATTGTATCTGCCATAAAACTATAAGGAAAGTGAACAAAACAAACGATTTGAACTTCAAATTAAAAGTATTAAGGGAGGGAAAGATTGATTTGGCACGCCTTAAATCAATAGGAAGAGAGTTCCGAGGACGAGGACGATGGTACAGTTATCAGATGCAAGAAAGATTAAGAAGACAGAGAAAAAAAGTTAAAGAAAGCAAGATATGTAATGGACTTAAAATAACTGAAACGTTATTTTTGGTAGCGGGGAGTTGCAGGATTAAAAATAATACTACATAAAAGAGAAATAATGTGAAGGTTACGACGCTGACGGATATAGAGAGCCACTAGAGTTGAGAACGGAAATTATCCAAATATGAAACAAATTGATATTAATAATAATAATACCGCAGGGGCAGCTTGTGGCGAGCTGAGAGCTGACGGTGAGTGGCGACACCGCGGACCCCTAACCTCCAGAGGGCTCGAGTGATCTGGCCTGGCCCTCGCCTCTGTGCTTGCCTTAACCGGCCGGTCAGAGTGGAGTCGCAAGAGCAGAACCTATGCTCCAGGTTGGAAGTGTAAAATTTCATAACGCCGGCGGCCCTTGAACGGATTACCGGGATCTGGCGCACCGCAGACTCACCTCTCGACAACCTCACAGCCGCTCAGACGTGTTGCTCCATTGTCGCACTGCGCGTGCGACTGTTTGTGGGGCCCACTTAACGAGTTGGCGAGTTACGGCCTGCCTTTTCACAATTTTGAGACTTATTGTCACGGCAGGTGTCCGCTAGTCTCCTCCCATAGCCCATTGTCCAGACCACCCACCATTCAACCCAATAACCCATGACCTTAGTTTCCATCGCAGCACAGAGTTGCACTGCAATAGTCTTTGCACTTGGCGGGGACCATCACCGGGTGTATCATGTTGTGCGCTCGGAGATGGTATCTGCCATGTGTATCCCTCGCTTTATATTATATTTGTTTTAAAGGGGCTCTGCGCTGTTGGCTTCGGCCCCACGCATGCCTTCCAAAAGTCCGGGACCCCATGGTCCTGAGATATGGAAAAAACATAGATAAATAGATAGATAGATCGTTTATTGATAAAAATATGAAAAAATTTACATGTCAGTTTTGCAATAATAATAAATAAATATAAGGGGACATTATTACACAAATCGACCTAGTCCCATAGTAAGCTCAGTAAGGCTTGTGTTATGGGTACTAGACAACGATATGTATAATATATATAAATACTTAAATACATAGAAGACATCCATGACTCAGAAACAAATATTCATGCTCATCACACAAATATTTGCCCTTACCGGGATTCGAACCCATGACCTTCAGCTTCGTAGGCAGCGTCACTACCTAGCTACCTACTAGGCTAACCGGTCGTCAATAATAATATGTATAGATATTTTTCTGACTTACAAAATTTTCCGATTTACTCAATCGTATAATTATTTACTAACTTGCTAAGGACGACTCACAGGAGTCCATTTTTGGAGTTGGAATTGCATTGGTTGGAGGCGTTGGAGCGTTACTTATTATTATTAGGTATCCACAATCTGACACACTTTTATTTTATTTAGTCAATGATAGAATCCAAATACAGAAATGCACAAATATTTTCACGGTAACCAAAAATATGATATTTTAAAGTAAGCGTCACCGTCGCGTCGTTATTATAATTTGCTTGCCTTTATCCAATTTACTTGAGCTGAGCAAATAATTAAGTAATTAAGTCCGAAAAATACATGCCATCGTTACAGTACCTTATATTATACTAGCATATAATTGTCTACAAAGTAAAATGGAGCACTTTCCTGAAGGTCAATCTGACACTCACATAAGCCACATCTCTTTGTCTCTATTCATGAATACAATTTCAATAATAAACCATAAGAGAACGAGTACACTTTGCTATTATTTTCATTAACATTTTACTCATAATAATCACATTAACTTAAAATTAAACGTGCATTGCATATGCAAATACTAACATTGCATTCTAACATCTGTTTATTTTCTACTACTAGAACAATTAGTTGGTTTGTTTGTCTAAATAACACGTCTACTGGATGCTGGCAGCAACTGAGTCCTTGACTAAAGACGGCTGACTCATAGTTCTATTTCTTATTATCTAAGAATACATCAAAACTGCACGTATATTAATGCTACCGTAAGATGATGCTTAGGGGCAATGACCTGTTGATCTTGTAAATAACAAATGACGGATGGGAACAAAGGAAGCGATATGTCACTCGCGACAAAAACAAACTTGAGCGCACACTTACAAAAAAAGGGAATGCTGATTATATGCGAAAATTTGGAGTAATTTGGAATGTATAAATAATAATGTGATAAACATTCATAATGTTAAACTCTTTTGGACTATCGACTAATCCAGGTATACAATAAGTAGTGGGTAACACAACCAGTAGTGTGACGGGGAATATTCCCTTATTGCCCAAACAAGGGAATATTGCAATAAAAATTGGGCAAATTAACATTGTAATAAAGGTTAGTTACAAATAGAGCTCAGACATGCATAACATGCCTTTCGCCAAAAACTGCATCTAATTCTGAATTTTCATCTTATTTAACGTATATGACTCTATAATCAGTATGTGAATATTTTCATATTTTGTTTCGTACATATTATTTTTTCTATTTAAATTAAGGGCCATAGTTTTCATGAAAACCCCAATCGCAAAATATACGAGTATGAACATACACAATTTCAAAATTCTCCTATGCTCCCTTGTATAGGAATATTCCCGGGAAAGACACATCACAAAACACTACTCACCAGCTCATAAAATTAATGCCTGCATTCCACAATAAAATTCAGTCAGAGCACATGAAATATCATTTTCATTGTCATTTTAAATTGTAGATAAACATGGTGAAAATGGGATATTGGTGTAAGGTTGCTGTCTAGCCCATCGCCCACTACGCACTTCAAAGGTCAAACCCTTTTCCCATAATAACAACCACGGGAAGAAAGGGTATGATACTATTCTCAGTCGGGGACTCAAGATGACATTTTAAGAATTTTAAAACTAAGCGAAACAACGAGGCTAATTGTAAAACTTTTAACCAGAAGCAACTTGGGAACTATCGTGGCAGCAGCACATTTACATTACCCGGACTACTTAATTACAAACCGCCAAGATTCCAGCCAACTAGCCAACTTGTATTAAACTAGTCTGCATCTGTTGAGATTCGCCGTCAAACCAAGGTTAACGCGAGTCTTTATCCGATTTGCGGAGAGTGCTTGCGGGGTTGGGGGAGTTGCTTCCTCCGTATCTTTAGTTAGACACGTATGTCATTAGCATAAGTGTTTCGTAAGCAGCAGATTTGGTAAATACCAAGGCTGGTGCATACTTAACGAGATGTACTTGATTCACAATCATAATAACTATCTTATGACTATCGATAATCAGACAGATAAGGCACGCGAATCAGGTTGTACGACGTGGTTTTGGGGTTGACAAACAATGTTGTTATATGAAAAGAAGTGGTAGATAGGATATAAGCGCTCCAAAAGTGGCACACTAAAACTGAGTGACGATGAAATGTCAGATAATGGAATTCTGTTTTAAATCAAACTGTACCAATATAAATGCCTTTAATCAGCACGGCTATTAAGCCGGAGCCACACATCTCGCGGGCTGTCCTGTGAAAGCCGTGTATCTTTATTTTCGTAATATATTTTTCTTTAAACATAAAGCATTTCATCTTCATCATCATTGTTTGCAAACATGGAGCCACGATATCTGGCAAAATCTCCGCTCCATTCACAATGTGATCTTAAATCCAATTAGAAGTGACAGTGATGCAAATATTAGACAGGCAAACGACATCTACGGGTTAAATCAGTCTTTGTTTACATGACATTGAGTATTTTTAGTTGTGGCATAGACAAAGAATGAATGTGACAGAAACTGTGCTTTATTGTAAGTATCCAGACACTTAGTACCTATTTGATTTGCGAGTGATTCAAGCGTCTCTGTATTCATCTAAAATTCTGCCCCATCCCAGTAAAGCATCGTTATGTGGTTATGATGCTTTAGCTTGTCCAAGTGCGCTTGTATCTTTATCAGGATAATAGGCATGATGACAGTAATTGAAAATCACTAAACCATGGTATTTTCTTAGTGAAAATTTAATCATAGAATTCGAAAAATGCTTTTATTTTTTTATTAAGTAAGAGATTATTATTTATTTTGATAAAATTAAACTGAAAAATACGGACGCCCGCCATGATATGTTAAACACCAATCAGAGCGCATGACGGTGAACTTGTATAAATAAACAAATACCCACGAACTTATATACATACTGAACTTTGCCATTCAGACAATGTTTTGAAACCCATGGCCACCTGTAAAATTTAATAGCTGAATTCGGTCTCCAAGTACTTTCTCAGAGCATCATTATACAAGACAATTACCATTATGCTATTAAATCGTAGCAAAGGGTTTATTTAACGAAATAAACTTTCGATATGGTAAAATCTGTTTTGACATAACAGCCATATTTTTTCATTAGTATTGCCATAACAAGCAGTATACAAGCATACCGTCAAAATTAGGATTTTGACTGCGTTGGTATTTTTGGAGTGATATAAAGAAAAGTAAATACATTTTTATTTCAGTAAGTAAATTAATTTTTTCGCATTTAATTTTGTGAACTTATAACAAAATGAAATGTAAGTAATAGCGAGAGCATGTCTTTATAAAAATGTCATTGTTTGTGTCTCAACTCAAGTAATAGCAACACATGGCAAAGTCCATAGTATATACGTTCGTGGTTTATACAAAAGAGACGTCACTCGGGGACTCGGGACGCCATGAGACTGACAAGCGTTTTAGCGCCAATTTTAAATTTAAAAACTAAAATGCATTTTTTTCCTACTGAACTGTTATTTTCTCTAGAAAAATCTTATTCGTTGTACATAATAAATGTTTCTTTAAAACATTATAGAACAGTTTTTCAAAATGTGTCATCATGCCCATGATCGTCTGGTCATCATGCCTATGAGAGGAAACTCTCTGGTAATGAATACGATCATCATCCTTCTAGAATTATTTCCGGTGTGCCCTAAAGGTGCCCGGGGTCCGCTTTGAGACCTACTCCCAAGATTTGGCATAGGCAATAGTTTTACGAAAGCGACTGCAATCTGACATTCCACCCCAGAGGGAAAACTAGACCGTATCGGGATTATAACGGTTTCCTCGCGATATTTTCCTTCATC
Organism: Epinotia ramella; assembly: GCA_947578815.1. Taxonomy (NCBI): domain Eukaryota; kingdom Metazoa; phylum Arthropoda; class Insecta; order Lepidoptera; family Tortricidae; genus Epinotia; species Epinotia ramella. The sequence continues at coordinate 10,319,524 of OX388209.1, forward strand.
AAGGTTATGACGTCATCATCATCAGATTGAAACTGCCGACACGTGTTGCAACGTATACAATCTTATACGAGTACATATCTTTCCTCGATTCCCGCAGACTCCGTCTGAACTAATACGTTCCTAAGCAACACATTCCAACTTCCAAGGAGAAATTAACTAGTTCAAAGATACCGCGACTAACATTATAAATATTAAATCTTTTAATACCGTCTTAGCTACAGCAATTTAAAAATTGCAAGTTAACCCAAGGAGTTTATAATAACGACTCGTTGTTAAAACTCTGACACGGTCGGAGGAACCTAGATATGATTAAATCTAGATTCATTAGTAAGTCAGGTTCCCATTAGCAATGAAGGATCCGTGAGGGTCCGTTACATCCAGTTTCATGATTAACGAACTAATCGTATATATCGTAAAAGGATCTTTTTTTTCTTTTCGTTGGACATAGGTAAGTATCCTAATATTGGCGCTGGATTCATACAAATATGTAAAGAGTCTATGCTACTTATTACTTGTATGACCCGAACATAATTTGTATGTTAACACTTTCACTGCAGTCGCCTTCTGCTACATACGGGCAAAACCACTGGAACGGCGTCGCGCAACGATTCCTGGCAGTGAATGTGTTGACTCCACAAAAGATGCCTGTTTTTGTTCCAGATTTTGACCCAATGTCTCTCCCTGCACTCGGGGCCTTAAATTGTATGAACGGAACCAACCTGTTGAGATCTATGTCCCACCACCAAAAAACGTCCTAAATACGTATGATATCCTAATCTAATTAATATATATTAATATATTAATAAATAAATTCGATGGTTATTATTGCTTTTAAAGAGTATTAAAGGGTGGCTTAAAGCTAATATTATTCACATTAAATAATACCTCAAAAGAATTCAATTATTATGTCTCGTCCAAATTGAAATTTTGGAAACTGAGGTTTTTCATACAAAGTAAAATGAAGTTAAACAGTTACGAGTATATTTAATGTAAGTAAGTACATTTACTTCCTTCTGATAAGTTTCATTGTGTGAATTGCAAAAAAGAAATAATTGTTCAAGTAGTAGGTATTATTATTACCTCCGGAAAAATACGGTTTTGAAAAACATTTATTTATATAAGTTTTTCTTTTGTTTATTGATAAACGAAATTAAGGATAAAAACATTGAAGTGTTCATATTTTTTCTGACTTTTCAGTGACTTAAGTTATAATTTTTTTGATGTCTGAAACTTTGTTGGATCTTGTCACTAGGTAACTATTTAATTGATAATATAACCGTTACATAAAAAAAATCTGCTATTATAAATTATTACCAAAATTGTAATTTTTCCATACAAGTTGTCAGTCTATTGACTGTACTCTATTTTTGACTGTGTTTTTCACGGTGTTGCAACACGCTGGTTTTTTTTTATTTTCCGCACTTTTCTAGGCTCAATCGCTTGCATTAGACTCTAGTAACAAACTCTAGCACTCAACCTGGGTAATATTCTAGAAGCTGCTGACGGTCTCGGTTTCATACATCGCGATACGTATTATCATAAACCCAGGACTAGAGCGCAACTCGCTCTGGATTATTTTAATGAAAAGCCTTTGTTACTCGTCTGCTGAAGGTTTATTTGAATAAGAAAGTAGAACTTTCGCTGCGCCATAGCTGCTATTTTCTTACGTAATTGAATTGGATGGATGAACAGTTTTGTTTATAGTTTTTTCCCGGGGTTGTTACATTATATACCGTAAAATGCTGCAACTTTGCCTGGATTTTGACGTTTTTTTCTTATATCTGTGAACCTATTTTTCATTATGAGTTTAATGAGTATTAGTCGGAAAACATACCCTATGTCTTGCCAGATAAGACTCAAATCTCATTACCTAATCATACTGTATTTCCGATTTACAAGCAATCAAAGTGGCAGGCAAAGTTGTAGACCTAAGACGTAACTTTGCCTAGGCGGATATCTCAATAAATAATGTGTTGCTATTTGTAATAATATTCACTCGTGTGCATGAGACATTGGGCTTGTCTCTGGCAGTCAAATTATTGCCATAAGCTTAATACTTTTTTTTTCACAGGCAATAGGTAAAGTTGTAGCAGGTTCCACAAACTTTCTATACAAAAATATTGTTAACTGTAGGGTTGTGCCAAAAAAAAGATCATTATTTAAATAAAATATGTTTATTTTTAGTTACTTACAAAATAATCAACAAACAATAATACCCATTTTTTTCCTTATTTTTTTTAAACGGAATAACGCCTAAATAATTGATGATCGTTCATAAATTTGCGCCAAATTCATTTTTAGGGTGACACCGTAAGATGTCACGTGACCTGATCGAAAAACTGTTACAATGTTATTGAGTTTTCACTTCTGCCGGCACTCCCGGAGTGCAACCCGGTCTTTTATTTATTTATTATAAGTACATTGCAAGTACACTTTTTTGCTAATTCACAATGCATTATTATAGTGTAAAGTTCTATTTCATTGTAAAGTTCTAATCACCCATCACCTTTAAACTCCAACTAACTACTTTTGTAGGTAATCGACCTGACAACCCATTTGATAAGAAAGATAACTGCAAGACAAATCAAACGAGCCTAAACACAGTGGGTTTATTATGTGTTGTTTAGAAGTTTCTATCTTCGGTCTCCATTATCAGACCATCTCGATGGTACCATAAACATTGCACTGTCACCCAAGTTACATAAGTACGTTAAACACCTCAATTGGTCGCTAATAAGTGGTTGATAAATTTATTGCGAATCTTGAACTAAAAGACAAACATACAACATAATTATAATACAATAGATATACAATTTGCAAGTAATTACAATAAAAATAACTTAAGTACCTTTAAGTTTTTTTTGTTAACGTTAGTTTATTACTTTCAGTGACACTGAAAGTTGGTGAAAATCGACTTGCAAGATTTGACTTAAACCAACAATCATTGCAAGTTAATAAAAAACTTGTAATAAATAAACTCATTTAAGCAGGCTTATTTTTACTATTTTCTGTACATTTATAAAACCCAGCTAGTGACAGCCCTAGACCCAGGCAAAATTGTGTCATTCAAGTTTCCAAAACACTGCCCAATATTGCCTAGTACGTTATTATGCTGAAATCATGTCCTTTTCTTGAAAATATTAAACTTACGAAAAATAGACAGTCTTTACTTACCCTGGGACGTTACCACTTCTCAAAAAACACCTTTTTTGTAGATAAAAGTTCAAAAGTTGCGAGACACTAAAAAAATGCTGCCACTCACTCCGACTTATGATGCGTAACTGGCGGAGCAACAATGGAGTTACCATTGTAAAAAATTAAATATGTGTTGCCAGAATAATGAAAATTCCTACCAAATGGTAAAAAACAAGAAAAAACTTAGCAAATTCGAGAGGTCATAATTGAAACGAAATAGGCAAAATTGAGTTTAAATGGCAAAGTTGCAGCATTTTACGGTAATGTATTAGATCGAGGTGGCGTAATCTGATAAGCCACGCAGCATCGAGTCTTCAAGTCACAATTATGTGAAGGTAGAGGCAAGTGAAAAAATATGTATCGATTTTATCCTCTCATAAATATGTATATATTGAAACCTGAATCCGCTGACATAAGAGCGATGGCACGTCAAATATTTATATCCACACGCTCTTACGACCATGTCATAATCATAAAAATCACGGTTGATTAATTTTGCCACCAAGTCCGTATAGATTATTGATCTCGATTGTACCTATTTAATATACATACTTATATGACAGCTTTTCATAACATTACAAATGGAACCAGCTGCAAGTTGTTTACTTAAAGATACCAAGTATATACGCCTTACGTCTCCGTATCAACATAGCCTATAACTTAAATGATCTCAATACATTTGGCATAATACCCCAAGAGACGTCGGGATTTGGCGGCCCTGATCACGGAACTTGCCCTTACGAGATGAGATAAGCCTCTGATTTCCCTAGCGAGGAGCTAAATGATGGCGACGAAGGGTGTTCATTGACACGCAACGTGATCAGTGACCTTCAGCCTTGAAAAGTAGTTCGTTTACTAAACGATAGCTGTTTACAATGTCATATAGGGTCATTTCGCTGGTTACTCGACCACCTTTGGTTAGCGACCACCTGAAGGAGAAGGTTTTTTTCTATTGAAGATAACATCAATTCTACACACCCTATTGAGACAATTACTTGTACATGCATTTTTTTGTTGTTTTAGAATATAAATCTACTAAAAAACCGAGAAAATATCCTTTCAGTTCACCAACTCAGCTTAAGTGGTCGCCCACCGGCACATTAAATTAGGTGGTCGCTAACCGGCGAAATGACCCTACTGAACGTTTTCTTAAAAGTCAATGTTGCTATGTATAGGTACAAACCTTTCCGCAACCTAGCAGAGATTTTTTAGTAGGTATCATGCAAAACGTTAAGAAGGTTCTACTTTTCTATGCCTAAAGTAATGGGTTGGGGGTGAAAAAAAAAGGTCTTTACAAGGACAGGCATTATGCACAAAATGTGCCGAAAAGCTTAGTTAAATAGTTTTCGGGGCTCCTTAATTTTGTCGCAGAACATTGCAGAATGAAAGATTTTATTCCAGTTTCAATACCAGTGCCACAGATTAAAGAATACAAGTACAGATACCCAATCTCATAGAGCAAAAGCGTACCGTCCTAATGTAGGCAATTCTGTATACAATTTTAGTCTCGTAGCTACACCAGTAGATGCAGTATCCGAGCTACCACGGCTATGACGCTGTCAGCCTACCTGATCGTTTTAGTAATACATTGAAATATCACCAGATGGCATTGACTTCCCGGGCAACAAATAGAGTATTTTTGATTTTTTTGATACAAAAGTAGTATTTTCGAGACAATATTACGCATCACACAAAAATATACATAATCAAATGCTTGGAGCCTGTGGTTCCATAGAACTTTCGCGACCAGTGATGGCGCCATCTAGTGACAGTACTCAATAATACGTAGCAAACTTGAAAGCTCACACGTATAGTACGAGTTACATGGATTTAGTACCAATTTTATTGCATTTACTAAACTTATAAAATATACCTTTATTTTATGTACGGAAGGATGTTTGTGATATAATTAAGGTACTTTGGATTTATTAAGGTGTAAAAATCATTCTAACTTCACGATTACTGGTTCAAATGTTTCGCTCGCTACCTGTGTCGCCATCTATGAGTTATTTTTTGTAATAATTATACGTTGTTCGACTTGGGAGGCCATGCCAGTGCTAACGCATGCAGGATTTTGCAATCAGTAAGTATGTAATTCTTTTTCATTAATTTCTTTACGTCATAAGTGTCATAACTGATTCTAAATTGGGTCGATTTCGACCAAGTAGGCGTAGGCTTGGTCATCGTCAGGTCACTTCTAACCACTCTGCTTGTTTACTTATCCCACTTTTACGGGTCACACGGCAATCGGCAAATGTTTACCCCGCGTTGCTAGGCAACCTGTTAATTGGATAGAAACTGCACTAGTGTTTCTAACAGGAGCAAAGTATAAAACAAGGATGAAAGTAAACAATGGAAGTACGATTCCATTAAAGAAACAGTCCGAGTCCTTGCAACAGTCGCGTTAATTACTTGATGGAACGGACCTCATTATTTTATTTAGCTTTCAAGGAAAGAAAACCTTCGTTGGATTTTTTTTTCAAAGAAATACCTGGCAGTAATAATCTTGACGGTAATATGTTGTCTGGAAATGTATTAAACTTTCCGAGTTTCAAGATGTGGAGGGGCAAATAATCGGAAAACATTAAACTAACATTGCGATGTTCAACTTCATTTGTGAATTACGGTCATTTTAAACCATTGAAGAACTCAATTTCTTGTTTCTTGGTTTATCTGTTGAAAAATAGTAAAATAAAATAAGGAAAAATTACAACAATTTATTGTTCCGATATAGCTCACGAAGTTGATCAACCAACTGAGAGAGTGCCTGGCCGCGCATGTCAGAAGGGCGCTGGTTTAATTGATAATTTTCGTTAGCAGACGTTAGGTAGGTACTGCTCTTTACAACATTAATTGAACATTAGTAGGTACTTACTATCTTAATATTAAATTAGGAGTAGGTAGATTAGGTTAGGGTACCTTTACCTACATAATAACTATACGTGAAAGGAAATGTTTAAATATAATCTATTTTTTATGGTCGGCGTTGGCAGTAGATCAACATTTCCAAGAGGAGGAAAAATCTGTAAGCTTAGCGCCTATTTTATGTTACGACTGAGATAACTTTTAACACCAATACACATTGTTACGACTGAGAGAACTTCAAACACCAATGCATATCCACTTAAAATAACTCTTACTGCCCACAACAGCGTAATTAAATGAGTTTTTGAAGTGAAAACTTCTTTAGCGGCGCTGTGCACTTTTTGGGATGGGGAAAAATTGTTAAACTCGCCACAGGTGTAGGAGCGTAGGAGGGGTCACGTGACCGTAAGATTTTCGATACTGAGATTCGAGACAGGCCGACCGTAAGACGGACGGGGCTTGGGGGGGGGGGGGGGGGGGGTTTAACAGTTAATGTGTCCTCATAGTCATATGCACTAAGTACACTGCACACACACACACCACACGCACTAAAAACACGCAGTACCGCCCCTTATTTTACGGCATACTATACTATAATACCTATTATAAAGGCGTAAGTGTGTCTGTCTGTCTGTCTATCTGCCTGTCTGGCTGTCTGTCTGTCTGTTACCTCTTCACGCTCAAACCGCTGAATCGATTTCGATGAAATTACGGTATAGAAATAGTTTCGGTCCCGGGGAAGGACATAGGATAGTTTTTATCCCGAAAATCATCCCCTAAGGGGTGAAAGTTTGTATGGAGCTACGATATAAACTAGTTCCACGCGGACGGAGTCCCGGGCAAAAGCTAGTATATTCCCGCCATGTACGGATATATGTCCAATCCGAAGGTCCCTTCCATATTGGTATAAGAGTTTTTAAAATCCGATGAGTACTTCCGGAAATTTCCCCCTAAATACACACTTGCAATGGTACAGCCTGACTTTTCCTCTTTTTAATACTAGTACACACTAGCTGCCCGCGTATTGCAAAGGTCGCAGGCAAACCCGCGCGATAAAATATAGCCTATAACCACAGATATAGATATACATAGATCACGCAAATGCATCTACTTCGCGTGTCCGAGAACTCGGTTTCCGAGTTGGCCGTCCGACTTACATTCCGCGCGCGTCTGTTGTGGTAGCCGGTTGTCCGTGAATATTAAGAAAATGCCTTATTGCAGAATCGATTTTGCGCGGAAAACGGGGAATTCACATCACTAATTCGCCCTTGTGACGTAGGTAGAAAAAAAACCGGCCAAGAGCGTGTCGGGCCACGCTCAGTGTAGGGTTCCGTAGTTTTTGTATTTTTTTTTCAAAAGTTATTCAACCTATCAAGTTCAAAATAATTTTCCTAGGAAGTTTTTATAAAGTTCTACTTTTGAGATTTTTTTCATATTTTTAAAACTTATGGTTCAAAAGTTAGAGGGGGGGGACATATTTTTTTTTTACTTCTGGAGCGATTATCTCCGAAAATATTAATATTATCAAAAAATGATTTTAGCAAACCCCTATTCATTTTTGAATACCTATCCAACAATTAATCACACGTTAGGGTAGAAATGAAAAAAAAACACTCCCCACGTTACGTATAGGGGAGGTACCCTAATAAAAATAAAAAAATTACTTTTTATTTTACCACTTTGTCGGCGCGATTGATATACATATTAGTACCAAATTTCAGCTTTCTAGTGCTAACGGTTACTGAGATTATCCGCGGACGGACGGACAGACAAAGCGAAACTATAAGGGTTCCTAGTCGACTACGGAACCCTAAAAAGTGACACGGTCGGTTTTCATACAGATTGAGGTGTTTAATTTATCTAGTGAATATCTATAGGTATCTGTGCCTATAACCATCCAGAAATTTTTAAAAACGGATAAGCGGTTCTGGATATCCCCAAAACATACAAACTTACAATCTTACAAAGCTACAATCTCGCAGACTTTTTCGCGTGATAATATAATAGATTAGCATAGATAAGTATTAGTAAGAATATATAAGCTAGTATAGAATTGATTTCCAAACCCCAACAAAATTGGAGAATAGTTACATGCCTCTTGCAATAACTGCAATTTCGACTATATAGCAAGACAAGAAGCTTATCCGTGATATTTCTGATAGAATTGTATCTATGTTGCACCACGGTCAAAGGAAGGGACAAAGGATTCGCGCCCGCGCCCCCGGCTAGTAATCCGTCTCGGATAGATAAAAGCTGTGTATCGCCCAAACTATCCTTTTGCTTTTGTTTCTGTGAGCGGAATCCAATTCTCCATCCACAAGACGCGAGATTCAGCGACGGTACGATTCTTATTGAAATCGTAGCTGTTAATAGAACTGAGATTTATTTACACAACGGGTTTGACGGAACCTTACGTTAATTACGTTTTAAATTATTACTCTTATGACATTCTTTATTAATTTCAAACCATTAAAATTTTATGATTAGTATCGATTTACCGTTTTAATGTTATTTTACTGCATGATATGTTTAAATGTTTAGTTTAAATTATTATTATATTGCAGTGCCCTCACAGGGTTTGTGTTGAAACATTCTAATAGGCTGTACTGTATAAGGCAGCTGTCTGTACACCCAATTGCATTGAATAAATGAAATGAACCTTAAGGGTCCCTACAGACGAGCGTAGGGCCTACAGACGAGCGTATTTTGCAAAATACTTCCTTTTTCATTCAAGATTACGACGTAACTGTATGAGTCTTTATTCAAAAACTGATAACGTACTAAAATAATCATTACGTCGTAATCTTGAATGAAAAAGGAAGCATTTTGCAAAATACGCTTGGCTGTAGGAATAAGGAATCTTAAGACCTTTCAGTGAAGAAAACAATTTCAAGAAGGTGGACGTTAAGGATGAATATCCCAGTACCCAGAAATGAGATGCTGATGGTGTTTGTGAATTCCAGACGGCTAATGCTGAGCATACCTTTTACTTTCAAATCTTTTGATTCGATGATCACCAGGAACATCTAAAAATAAGACCGGTTTGCACTCCGGGAGTGCCGGCAAAAGTGAAAACTCAATGACATTGTAACAGTTTTTCGATCAGGTCGATCCTGCTTACGAATTTTCAATCTGTTGAATCTTACGATCACGTGACATCTTACGGTCACGTGACCTGTGGCGAGTTTAAAAAAATTTCCACATCACAAAAAGTGCACAGCGCCGCTAAAGAAGTTTTCACTTCAAAAATGCGATACCTCGGTTACACATAGTAACGATATTTTCCTCGTTTCACGCATTGTGTGCGGCATCGTTGGCTAACTCTCTCAAAAATATTATGGGATTCAAAATAAAATATTTTTCGATGCAGAGCATAATCAAAGTTTAAAGTGCAATCTCTGGGAATGTGAAAAAAACACAGTACATACCTACTAGTATATATTATGCAGTAAAAAGGTAAAATAAACAGAGCTAGCTAAACAGATCTGATTATAATCCAAACAATACCTACGATGATTATTTCAATACAGACGGTAATTCATTTCGCACATTAAAATTCCAATATCAGTTTTAAACACACGAGATGATTGATGCTTTCATTTAATGCACGAGAGCTGAAAATTGTTCAGAGGACGTAATATATGCGCTTTATGGTCCTGCGCAGCTGTCATTTATCATACGAAATTAAATATTTTGCATTTATGTAAAATGTTATGTGATGCGTTGCGCGCTTTACATCCCTATGCTGCGTTGTCGTATGCGTAATACCTATAGTACATTGTTTAACGAGGGGCGTAAGTGGAATATTGCGGACAAGAGTGTATCTCTTGATGACTCAAGTTTGCAATATTCTTACGCCCGTGTTATACACAATGTTTTTCATTACGTTTGCGAGGAAATATTAACTACAAAAGACAGAAAAATCTATGTTTTATACAACCGCACCAATCAAAACTTGACGAAATTGACAACTTCACTTCTAGATCAGTGCGAGTGGAGCGGGCAGCTTCAATATTTCAACCAATCACAGAGCAGTACAGTAGTATACTTGCGGCGCGTGGCAAACTATATTTTTTTCAACCAATCAAAGAGCAGAATTCTAATGGCGCGCGGCCAATTAAATTTGCTTAAACCAATCAGATCACACACAAGTCCCATACACGATACAAAATCCATAATTCCCGTGGGAACAATCTAGGGCATTGTCCTTCTGTATACAGGCATGGAATAACACCATTTACGGCCAAGTGTGATGTAAAATACATAATATGTGTATTGTGATATTTAATTACGCATATTGTAAGTTTAATAAAATTATTTTAGATTACTTCTAGCCATTCTCTCTTATCCATGAAAGGAGCCAGTTAATAGTTTAATAGCATTTTTTTTTTCTAAAACAAGCACAATTTCTACGCGCACAAAGTCACGGGCAACAGATAGTATTAATAGTATACATTAGAGTATGTAAAGTAGTCTTAAAGTAACGCATTCACCAAGCTGTGAACAAGTGAAAATCGTAAACTTATTTATATTTTAAATCATTGAAAGTCTTCATAATGTTCAAAAACTCAAAATGTTCTTCTCATTGTATGTATTGCCATTTTATGTGCCCAGCAGTGGTGGGACGTATAAAGGCTGTTGATGATCAATATGATGATAAATATTCAAACACAATAGGTACTAATAAACACAGTATAACCACCTGCTGATGGCACCATTGAACCCAGGTTTATTAACAACTAATTTAATAATAAGTACTCGTAATCTATCTAAGTTGTCTAATCACTTTTAATGTATTAATCCACCTCACCCACCACTTTATTCATGCGTGTTGGCATAAAATTAAACAAATACCAAACAAAATACACGCCATAAAATTTACGTAAAACGATGCTATAAATTTTATTGAAGAAAATAAACGTCACATATACGTTAACAGAAAACATGTGTGCTAATTATTCATATAGCGAAGAGAGTTTATAAATCTTAACCGTCTAGTTTTGGCCGCAAGTAGATAAAACGTGTCTTTAATTACTTGTTGTAAAACTTGAGGGTTCGATTCGAGACATATTTTACATATTCTTATTTTATTTGATTTCAATGCGTTGTTCTCTCTCGCTTCTATGTGCGTCTAGCGTGTTAGAATGATCGCAGAAAACTCAATTAAACCAAATCAAATAACTGAATGCGTAACACATGTTTCGTATCTACGTTCTTTACTCTTTTTGTATACCTAGTTTTTTATTTTTCTATTTCAGATCTATATTTTTTTTTGAATATCTGAGATTTTTTAGTACTTCTTCGTATATTTTAATTTATGTCAATAATTAATAATAATTTTACATTTTTATAATTAATTATTAAAAGTGTAACATTTTGGAATAATCGAGTCATGTCGAGTATTTTTCCCAAAGAAACGAAATGATACTACCTAGAAATCCAAGCTAAACCGTCACAGTTTTTTAGAACGGAAGTCAAAGGTGCCAAACAAAACGTAGTTATGATGAAATCAGCTAACGCAATCTTCATAATCTTCTTTGATGTTTCTTAACAGGTGGGTTTAATTTATGGCAATGTTCTTTGGTATGATGACGCTTGCTCTGAGCAATTCTACGTGTCTCTACAAATAACGATGTGCTCCTACCACCAAATTGGGGATGAATCACTGTTTATTACATTGAAATCCTTATCCTTACTATTATTATAAATGCGAAAGTGTGTGTGTTTGTATGTTTGTCCTTCTTTCACGTCGCAACGGAGCGTCGTATTGATGTGATTTTTTGTATGGAGATAGTTTAGAAGCTGGAAAGTGACATAGGCTACTTTTTCCAGCGGAAAAACATCTCATTCCCACGGGAAAATTCAATATGTTACATTTTCCTATAACTACGCGGGCGAAGCCGCGGGCATCAGCTAGTTGAATATAAATTATGTCGGTCATCCACCAGAGATGGGCTAAGCTGTGATTATACAAAGACACCTAGCCCAAGCATGCAAGGTGGCTGTCATAAAGTGTAACCAAATGTGCAAGTTCGGAATTCACTTATATATAATACACTCTAGAGCAAAAGTTTTGGGTACAGTTTGTACTGAAATTCTATACAAAGTGTATCCAAAACTTTTGCTCTTGAGTGTAGCTGGAACATGAATTGAAAATATTGAAATATTTGTTATCGAACGCAAACCCATGACATTATATCATAATGGAAATCTAAAGGCTAAGATGAAAAAAAAAAATGACCGGGTTGCACTCCGGGAGTGCCGGCAGAAGTGAAAACTCGATAACATTGTAACAATTTTTCGATCAGGACACGTGACATCTTACGGTGTCACCCTAAAAATGAATTTGACGCAAATTTATAAACAATTATCAATTATTTAGGTGGACGGGCCGCGGGCGCGTTGGGTGCGAGGGGCCGCCGGCTCGCCCGTCGGCGTGCCGACGGGCGGCGGCAAACACAATACCAATTTGTTTTTGCCATTGCCAAATATTTTTCAAAGCTTTATTTCTTTAGGAATAACGTCTAAATTCGAACTATTCGAATTTGCAAGAACTGCAGACGGCGGTGGCGACCAAAATATCAATTTGTTTTTGCCGTTGGTAAATATTTTTCTAAGCTTTATCTCTTTAGGAATAACGCCCAAATTCGAACTATTCGAATTTTCTCAATAGCAAAACGGTGAAGGACGCGTTGGTATTATTACAAATTTATTTGCAGAATATGCTATTGCAAAAAAAGTTTAACGGCTTTATACTCTTACGAATAGCGTTCAGTTTTGAATGAAGTCGAATCGGCTAACAGCAAAAAGTGACCTCCTTCACATCTGACGTCGCACAACTCTGTCGCGTATTTAACAATTTTCCCCATCCCAAAAAGTGCTCAGCGCCGCTAAAGAAGTTTTCACTTCAAAAAACCATTTTGCCCACGTTTGAGCCGCACGCATTTCCGATGGGACCAACCGCGAAAAAACAAGAGTTTATTGAGAGTTAACTGTGAGCTAATTGAGGGTTAATATATGGAATCTTTGATTTTGTTTCGAGTCTTAGGCTTAGTCTTGCTGGAAAATGACCCCAAAGTCGTCTAGTACTTATTATTGCCACTAATCCGCTTTTATCTAGAAACATCTAAAAATATTCCTTTATTATCCTCATACAATATACATCAGAAACATGTAAACTGACTGAAAAAGTGGTAATCTGTTGCAAGCAATCAAGCTTCATGTCTTTTTTTTACTTTGAACTATTATATTATATATTTTAGTTAGAACACTACTGTTTGCACATTTTTACTGTTTGATTTTGCTTTATGTTAACCGTTACTTAAGTAATTATGGATAGCTGTTCGCCTTCTATTATGTAATTACTAAAATGTCTTCGTTGTATCTTCGGCTGTTGATATCCTTAATACCAATAAATAAAATAAATAAATTGTCTGAATGTCAATCTCGATCAAAGCGCGCGCCACGCCGCGCCGTTCCGGTGAGCACGCGCCTGCGCAGACGATTACAACGTCCGGCGTGACGTCACTACTCACACCCTTTTTATGCCCTTTTTCTTTCTGTCTACCAGATACAATGTAGACATCCGATTGATACCTATATGTAATTTGCACACGGTTGTAAGTGAAATTTTGAAAAAATCTGCGTGCTTGCAGAAAAAAGTTGACAAAGAAAATGTACAAAATAGCAGTCATTTGATTTATTTCATAAATCGAACCCTGTATGGTTGCAATGGTAATGTATATTATAGACATTTGCGATCAACATCATTGAAGAAAATTTGTCTATGTACATCATTATTCTGAGCTAAGATAATGTATGTCCCACTGCCGGCCGTAAGCAGTAAATAAGAAGGATAAAGGCCTGCGCAAACCGGCGGAGCGCAGCGCAGAATCACTTCAAAATCAATGTATATTCTTTTCTATTTTAATTACATTAAGGTATAAATTTGAATACTCCGAGGTCAATCTCAGAGCAATCAAATTTACACCTTAATGTAGTTAAAATAGAACAGAATATACATTGATAAACTTAAAGTGATCTGCGCTGCGCTCCGCCGGTTTGCGCAGCTGTTTAGGCTGTAGTCCTCACGCTGCGCTCAGGGAAAATAAACAGCTTTTTTTTCTACCATGTGTAACGTCGTATACTAACTCTAAATATTCGAAACATAACCCGATACACGTATAACTTCAGAACCGATCAAAATAATTAAATAATCATATTAACTTACAAGTTTACAAACAAGAATATTGCGAGTAGAAAAGTGCAAAGCCGGTAAAGTACCTAGTACAGCGCACAAAACAATAAAGACGCGAAGAAACTTGTTCTGTTCTAGGAAATAAAAAGAATACCCAGCAAGCGCGCCGTCGCAAATGTCGCAATCCTACGCCACGGTTTTCACATTTCGTAGCAGATGTGTTTATTACATGGCTGTTACTGAGACAGAATTATATTTCTTTAATATGGGAAATACCCAAAATATAACATTTTAATAAATTGTTGACAATGGAATTTTAACACACAATCACAAATATTTTTTTGTTAAAGTAGTTCCTTCCATGTTTACATTTGATATGTGATCAACCACAAAAAGAGATAATGGGAAATACGGACAGGTAAAATCGTTTGAAACAGTTCCTTTGTTTTGTAAAAATCAAATACTTTGAGAGATTTAACAGTGGTTTTATCATAATTATTGTTTCATCGCCTGGTTAAAAAAACCGGCCAAGTGCGAGTCGGATTCGCGCACGAAGTGTTCCGTATCATTATCTATAAAAATGGCAAAAAAATCACGTTTTTTGTATGGTTTTAAATATTAATTTTATTCTGATTTTTAGTATTTGTTGTTGAGTTTGTTTATATAGCGAGCGGCAACAGAAATACCTACATCATCTGTGAAAATTTCAACTGTCTAACAATCACAGTTCATCAGATACCCTGGTGACGAACGGACAGCGGAGCCTTAGTAGGTAATATGGTCCCGTTTTTAGCCTTTGGGTACGGAACCCTAAAAAACAGTCAGTAATAAATAGTCTTCTCATAAAAACTAATTTGTATTGAGTAACACAGTACAAGGCTTTAATATCTTCACAATTTATTTATTTCTTTCTTTATTTGGAGAACCAACAGCTACAGAAACACATTGATTATATAGATAAAATACAAAAAGCCAATTACAGGTTCCCACCGATAGCATCGCAGTAAACATTTGTGAGATCACTATTTTTACACTGAATTTGTGAGATTTCCTAACTAGGGGTTACAAAATGTGGAAACTTATGTATTCATCTTTATGTGTTGTTGTAATTTGTAATCATCCTCCTAGCGTTATTCTCGGTTGTGCCCTAAAGGGACGCTTTGACACCTAAACCCAAGATTTGGCATAGGCACTTTTGGCACTCGTAATAAAACAAATTAAATGAATCGTTACAATAAAATCCTGCGTCCATGTCTTACCTTGACATTTAACGGGAAAGAATCTACTATACTTTGTACTAAAGATCTTAACGTCTTTCTAAGTAATTTAAGTCGACTCTAGGGCGAGGTTTATTATTTAAAACACTAGGGGCTAAAAGAAAATTGTTGACATAACTCCTCGCTAGTTAGTAGATAGCGATCTTTTAATGATAAAATCTTTTCAAAAGGAGCAGAGAATTACTCGGATACCCGTTTGCGGGGCTAATAGTTATCTTCGGCCCTGACATTTTAGTAAGTACCTAAGGTAGAAAACGTCATTAGTATTTATATACAATCCCATCCTCCTCCATCCATTCCTCTTTTCCCGTTGGGTACCTAACATAGAAACATGAACAATTTTCATTCGCTTTTGCCAATATTATATTGTCGAAACAAAAACTCACTTTAATTAGTTTGATCACCCATCATTCCCGTTCTTATCAAACGCAAATTTCATTTCTGTTTCCAGCAAAACAAGTATTATGCAGTAATTCCTCGTTGATACCAAACTGATATTGAGAGTCACGTATGTCATTAGCATAATAAACTCAGTGTATGTTCATTTTCGCAGCACGTACGTCAATTAATATTTGCCGTGGCAAATTTCCGCGAGAATTTTTAACAGGTCAGCGGTGAGAGGATGAAGTGGAGACATTCTTATATGAATACATCTGGCTTTTCTAGTATAACACCCATGTTTTGTATTTTTTTATAATACCACGATAATGTAGCTGACGGACCACCTAATCGTAAATTGTCACCGTAGCCTATGTCGACAGAGACAGACACTAGTCCCTCTCCCAACATAGCACATCCTTGGGTTGGGAGGTCTGGTGACCATGCCACACTAGGAACACAACCACTACACGCCTGCAGAGCAAGTAGTAGTATTGAAGAGATCTTATTGTTTACCATGTACAATTTGGTATTAATAATAAGTATGTGAGTTACAATGGCAACCTATTCCAGGCATACAATATTAATCTATAAGTTACATAGGTATTTAATTATTCAGCTTAAGAACTAATAGAACTGAAAGTATTCTTTTAAATCATAAAAATCATTTTCGGTCAACCATGGCTTCAATTGGCGCTTAAATTTATTACCTCTCAACATTTTGACAACATGACGTATTCTACACAACGGACTACGTCAATTTTTCATGAAAATAATGTGAAGCTGTTCTTGCACGACGTTATCGCAAGATCTCAATTCTCTTCTCAATAAATGGTTGCCCAAACACGCACAACGTCGGATCTCTTTGAGCCTTGTATTCAAGTAAACACCTTGTTTGTTCTAGATACAGTGTTATCCTGACGATATCAACCAACGCTTCAGACGGATTTGCTTTGATACACGGTGAGTGATCGTTGTATTTAGCTTTTAGTTTAATTTATATTTTCACTGGTTCATCATCCTCCTAGCGTTAATCCCGGTTGTGCCCTAAAAGAGCCCGGAGGCACTAGTTTTACGAAAGCGACTGCCAATGTGACCTTCAATTTATGTTCTCACTGGTTAAATAATAATATTCTGGTGTGATGTATGTAGCTACTTCGTTTGGTGTTTTTATTTGCGTGATCACGATCAGGTCTAAACCAATGTTGCCATGTGAAATCTCTGAGGAAATTTGAGCACTCGACTTGTTGATGAATATTTTTCCTAAGAAAGACACATACAAAATTGGACTCAATGCGATTGTTCTCCGCCCCTGTTCTACAAAGCCACGCAAAGCTGAGAGATCAAAATATAGGCTATGCTCGTCCAGAAAGTCTAAAGTGTGTCTGACTGTATTATCTGTATGTTAGTTACCTCTTCAAACATAAACCGCTAAACCGATTTAGGTGAAATTTGGCATAGAGATAGTGCAAGTCCCGGGGAAGGACATAGGATAGTATTTATCCCGGAAATCATTCCCTAAGAGGGTGAAATGGGGGCTGAAAGTTTGTACAGAGCTACGCTATAAACGACCGGACAGAAGCTAGTATTTTAATACATACATGACTGTCGATAATATGATAATATCAACGTTGTAGTAGCCGAGAGCGAGGCAAGGGAAAGCGATATCCGGTGCCGGCGGCGACTACTAATATTATCCAGCTGGTATTTATTTACATACCAATATTATGAATGAAGTAACTTACTGGATGCACGGTTGGAATAGTTTAGCATCCGTGATTAGGGGTAGGATTCAATATTTTCATCGATATCGCTGTATTGGGATCG
The DNA here is from genome assembly GCA_947578815.1 of Epinotia ramella. Taxonomy (NCBI): domain Eukaryota; kingdom Metazoa; phylum Arthropoda; class Insecta; order Lepidoptera; family Tortricidae; genus Epinotia; species Epinotia ramella. Next base: position 10,337,263 of record OX388209.1, read on the forward strand.
CGGTGACATTATACATCTAGGTACCTACCGTACGTGTGTGTGCCCAGATATAAAGTTGGTTATTACTGTCATGTTTCTTACAAAATACCATATATTATAATGATTATACATATTATAGAGCGATTAAGGCCTCCTAAAATCCATACTTAATATTATAAATGGGAAAGTGTATGTGTGTGTTTGTTTGTCCGTCTTTCACGGCAAAACGAAGTGACGAATTGACGTGATTTTTTAAGTAGAGATAGTTGAAGGGATGGAGAGTGACATAGGCTACTTTTTGTCTCTTTCTAAACCCCCACTTCCCTAAAATGGGGGATGAAAGTTTGTATGGAGCTACGATATAAACGAGTTCCACGCGGACGGAGTCGCGTGCAGAAGCTAGTAATAAATATTTGATTTTTATTTCACCAAAACGTTGAGGTTGCACGTCCACATGTATGATTAATTTACTTTAAAAACAAATTTGTAACTGACTTCATACTACCCTAGTAACCTACTTCTCCTTATTTAAACGGGCAACATTTTTACGGCAATGTGTGGCCGACAAGTATGTGCATCTTGCTCTAGCGTACAAAGTCAGCGTAAGCCAGCAATAGTTGCCGGCCAGAAATTACAGGATAATGTGGCCCTTTTAGAAGCCCCATTAAGATCCAACGAGAACGAAGAAACCCCTAGCAATCATGTCACGGACCCCTAAGAGGTCTACGGACCAGACATTAAGAAACCCTGCCTTATCGGGATGAGACCGGTATTCCTCACGATGTTTTCTTTCATCGAAAAGTCACTGTTAATTATCAAATGATAATTCGTACAGAAGTTATTGAAAAAACCGTGGTTCGACCCAATACCTCCATATTGAGAGGGCCGTGCCCAGATATAGATAAACATTAAATAACTTTAACACCTCAATTTGTATGAAAACCGTTTTTCTACCTACTGTGACGTCACAAGGGCGAATTAGTGATGTGAATTCCCCGTTGTCCGCGCAAAATCGATTCTGCAATAAGGCATTTTTCTTAATATTCACGGACAACCGGCTACCACAACAGACGCGCGCGGAATGTCAGTCGGACGGCCAACTCGGAGCCCGAGTTCGGACATGCGAAGTAGATGCATTTGCGTGATCTATGTATATCTATATCTGTGGCCGTGCCTTACCGCTCGTATACACTGGCTCTTCTCTGTTTACTGGTGCTTTTTTAATGAAATTAGCCTTTATTTGTCATAGTTCCCATGAATTAATATAAATATATTTTGCGCAGGTTCATTATACCCAGATACCGTATCCAGTCATCAAGATTTTGAAACATCAGCACCTACGCAATAATATTCTGCTCGATTATCAAAGACTAAATTCAAACGAGATATTCGAGAGTCAAATTCATAACGAGCTTATCAGTGTGGGAACACGTAAGGCAATTTACCGAAGTAATTCTAAATTGTACACGTGCCTAAGTTACGGCAAGAAACCCTACAGAAATATACGTACCTACGGGTAAATTATATACCTGGGGATACTTTATGTAGGTACCTATATTATTCATCTTTTTGAGTAGGTTTCAAGTATTTTAACTTGTACATCAGGGATATGGTATTTGTACTGTATTTATATTGTATCTATATGATTAGATTAGATTAGATTATTTATTTCATGATAAAAAATTACATTACAGATTTGCATACATGTCAAAAAAATAAGAATTATTATCACGATCGTCAAAAACAGAGAAATATTAAGAGAATGTCAACAAATGTAAGAACACAATAACAAGGAAATAGAAGAAACAAACCAAAACCAAAGAACACAAATATATCAACCTCTAGGTATCGTCATTTTTTACAAAAAACATTTTTTACATGCCTGTACCTATATGATATTTCATCATAACACATCAACCATTCCGGATAAATATACCTACTAATCAAAAGAAAATAGGGGCCACAAGTATGGTGATCGTTACGTGAAAATTATATTAAACAGTTATATATATTTTTTCCAGTTGTACGACTGAAACACTAGCATGAAAGAGAGAAGAAGAAAGAGAGAGAAATTCAAAAAGATGCGGGACATCATTAATTATCCTATTATAAGAATAAAATAGAAAACTGTAAGCGGTTCTTATTTTATTTTGAGCTGTATTTATATTAATAAATTGGAATACATGAATTAAATAAGTATATAAAATACGTTTTAAACCGTCCGCAGTATTTCCACTTCCATTTTATCAAAATAAATTTATACAGAAATCAACAAAGATATTCTGATTTTGGGTCATAAATACAAATGATTATAAAAAAAAAAGTTGACGAATAGCAAAAACAATACGCTGTCATCAGTCAGTCCCGTCCACGGCTACTTATGAAAAGCCAACTTCGATCGTTAGGTATAGACCTATCTCTACCGCACTTGCACATTCAAGTGACAGAGAGGGAAATATTGCAAACTTCGACTTATGATTTCGTGGTAGTGTAGCTGTTTTGTTTTCATACCCCTATGACGCCATTGCTCATATTGAACATGGCGGACAGCGTTTTTACGCGATTAAAATAAGTTGAGATTTTATGTAAATTTAAGGGAAAGGGCGTATTTATTTTGGCGAAAAAAACCATGGTGTTGTATTAGGAAATCAACATTTGAGAGAGTAGAATGCCCTATTATAGAGAAACTGGTACAGAATCAAAGTAGTTGTAGGGAAATTTTACACAATATACTCCAGGCAAAATACGGTTATGAAAAACATTAATTTATACACTTATACATACTTTTTACTTTTACTGTCTACTTTTATGTCATTTTTGATTTATGGGTTGTTACCTGTCAATAAAGAACTATTATTATTATTATTATTATTATTATTAATTTATAAAAGCGTTTTTTTTGTTGATTTCAATTTAAAATGTTATTCTAAGATGATTTATTCAAGAATCCGACAAACTTTTCATCCGGAAGTAATTATGTAGATTTAAATGAAGCATGCATTGTCTTTTTTGTACGATTTATCTTGAATATTATAGAGCAAATGTAAATGAACCAAAATAAAGACAAAAATATTTATTAATATTTTTTTTGACTTCTCAGGAGCTAGTTAATTTATCATTTTTTTCATGTCTGAAATTTTGTCGGATTTTGTGGCTGGGTAACTATTTAATTGATAGATAATACGAGGGGCGGCTGAAAAGTAATCTCCTTGGTTAAAAAAATATGCGAAAATGATACTGGCTGAAATGCATTCTTGTTCTTTGGTTATTCTTTTTTTGAATTATTTGACGTTCATTTGTTTTTTCCGTTCCATTTTTCTACAATTCTCGAATGTTTGCGACATATCGGTTGAAAAAATGAATATCGCTAAAATTGAACATCGTGCAGTGATTAAATTTCTAACAAAAGAAGGAAATACTCCCTCACAGATCCGAGAACGTATGATGTGTGTGTTCGGTAGTTCGTGCCCTTCCGAATTTACTATAAAGTTTTGGTCTAAACAATTTAAACTCGGTCGTGAGAGCTTGGAAGATGACGGTCGTAGTGGAAGGCCGGTTTCTGCCGTTACAAACGAAAATGTAGCCAAAGTTAAAAAAATAATTTTAGAAGACCGACGAGTGAAGCAGTGGGAGATTGCTAGAGATGTGGGCATCAGTAAAGAAAGAGTCAATGAGATAATTCATGTGATCTGAATATGTCCAAGGTGAGTGCACGTTGGGTCCCCAGAATGTTAACGGCGTTTGACAAGGACCGACGTGTCAAATGTTGTGAGGAGTTTTTGGAAATGAGTCGAGGTAATGAGGAAGAAATTGTTTCTAAAATGGTGACGTGTGATGAGACCTGGATTCGACAGTGGGACCCCGAAAGCAAACAAGAGTCTTTGCAGTGGAAATTCAAGGATGAGAAGCCTCCTCGGAAGTTTAAGGTCAGGCCGTCGGCAGGCAAACTTATGGCTACCGTATTTTGGGATACAGAAGGAATTTTACAAATAGATTATTTACCAAAAAAAAGGACAATGAATGCTGAATATTATTCCAGCTTACTGCATCAGTTACGAGACGCGATAAAAGAAAAGAGGAGGGGTAAACTTAGCAAAGGGATCCTGATTTTACACGATAATGCACCTGTGCATACCGCCCGCACAACAATGCTTACCATGAAGGAATTAGGGTTCGATGCCGTTAACCATCCACCTTACAGTCCAGACCTAGCCCCATGCGACTATTTTTTATTTAGACACCTCAAAAAAGATCTCCGAGGAAGACGATTTCTGACCGATGACGAAATGAAGGCTGCAGTTAGTGACTTTTTTGACGAGAAACCGAAAGATTTTTTTTTTCATGGGTTAATGTCAATATTTGACAAATGTAATAAGTGTATTTCACTAGCAGGGGACTATATTGAAAAATAAAAAAAATACATACATGACAGTCTTTTGTTTCATACTTAGGTAGATTTCTTTTCAGCCGTCCCTCGTATATCCGTTACACATAAAAAATAAGCTATTATAAATTATTTCCAAAATTGTCATTTTTTCCATACAAGTTGTCAGTTCATTGACTGGACTAATATGACCATTATACTTTCACATGTCTTGCTCAACTTTTATATTTCAATTTAAGGTTTTCAAGTAGGTATGTTAAGTTTTCCAAATTCAATTACTTAACCGAAATTATGATAACTATTCATGACTTTCATACGGATTTATTAAGAGCGACGTCACTACATTATCAATTTACAGTGACTTCAATTTACAATACTCCTAAATTTGATTTGATTGTGTAGATCAGAAATTAAAAGTTAATACGATGGTTAAGTTTTAATTTCTGATCTACACAATCAAATCATTTATGGTACGAATTGAACTGTTATAAACAGTTGAATTCTAGTCGACATCATCAAATAAAACTGTACTAATAGAGGTCACCTAAACCAGTGCGGTGGGCCTAACTAAAACTACAAAATATTAGACTTAATGTAAACTATCTTGCGCATCCTGGCATACGCTAAAAACTGAACGTTGGCTTTGTATAAAAGTATTTCAGCATACAATCTCATAATTTTACTATAACAAGAAGTGTTTGTGTTTGATCAGAAGTAGGGTGCATGTGTACGTAAAAGAATTTGCGGGCATATGCGGGCAGTCAGTGAGTCGATCGCGAGCGGGTGAGTCAAGCGTCTGAGGGCCGCCCTTGTGCCGTCCTCCAGCCTCGGATAAGGCTGCTGTCCCAGATATAGCGGGTTTAGCTTAGCCACGATGACGACCATTTAGCCTAGTTGGTCACACACAAATTTTACCTACTACCACAGACAAAAAAAACTACTTAAGAGCATTAATGATAAATAAAAATAATAAATAAATCATAAATATTAGGGGACAATCTTACACAAATCGACCTAGTCCCATAGTAAGCTCATTAAGGCTTGTGTTATGGGCAAGGATAGGACAAACGCCCCTCATTTTGAAAACTTAACCCTGTTCTGTACAGTAGAGACTTCCTTATATTAATAAAAAAAATTAGGTACTAAATAAGAATAAGAATAGTTTATTCGTGACAATACAAAACAAAGGACAAAAGTAATGTTTTATGTTTTTTTTTTTTTGTTTTTTTATGTATTGTTTTTTGTTTTGTTTTTTTTTTGACACGTTTCTAAAGTGACAACGTCAAGGCTTGACAAAGATGATTAGAATATTACCTATTTTATCTAAATGGCCAGTAGTAAACAAAGTCATTGAAATCAAGTAGTGTCTAATGCGATGATAGAAGAATAGGTAATTTATTGATAAATGTGTTGAAGTACATTAAATTATAATATTTTGAGTAAACTTCTAAAAAAAAAATATCATTAGGAAGTCTCTACTGTACAGAACAGGGTTAAGTTTTCAAAATGACGGGCGTTTGTCCTATCCTTGGTTATGGGTACTAGACGACGATATACTGGGTGGAACAGATCGATGGACTTTTAAGCAAATGGGATATAGATCAGGTTTAGTGCTTTACTTCTCACCTAGTAACCATATTAATATTTCTAACGGTTACCGAGATACAACTTGTTAAACTTTGGTGAAAAAAACTGTATGTTTCAACCCTATCCAGCAGATTCAATGAAGTCAGCAAGATTCTTGTGACTTGTGACATGTGTCAATTTCAAATGAAAATAATAACTATGTATAGTATTAGGGTTGTCACTAAGATAAAATATTTCGATTTTTATGTATTTTTTTTCTTTTAAATCCAGCTTAACATTTATAATAGATCGTTTGTACGTCACTTATATAACACTGTCCTTTCAGCTTAGTCCAAGGAAATGTTCCTCCCTGTATATAATAGATATAAATACAAATACATAGAAAACTTCCATGACTCAGAAACATCATCACATAAATATTTGCCCTTACCGGGATTCGAACCCAGGACCTTCAGCTTCGTAGGCAGGATATGTGCGTATATAAAGTATTTTTACAAAGCTGCCTGAAGAAGCATAATGAGGTCGTAGAAAATTTGACGACCGCTTTAGCCTAGTTGGTAGTGACCCTACCTACGAAGCTGGAATATATGTGTGATGAGCACGAATTTTTGTTCCGAGTCATGGATGTTTCCTATCTATGTAAGTATTTATTTATCTATATAAGTATGTATATCGTCGCTTAGTACTCATAGTAAAAGCTTTGCTTAGTTTGGAACTAGGTCGATTTGTGTAATAAGATTGTCCCCGCATATTTTGTTCATGCTAGCTTAAATACGACCAGACTGTGTCCAATAGTGAGTGATACAACCGTAAGATGCCGTCCTCCTGCCATCGGACGGCATGTATAAGGCTGCGGTCGCAGATATAGCGGCTTTTGTTTGTGCTAGCTTTAACGCGACAATGACCAGACTGTTTCCAATAGTGAGTGATTCAATCGTAAGATGCCTCGTCCTTCTGCCATCGTCCGGGAATAGATGAAGCTGAAGTCACAGACATAGCGGCTTTTGTTCGAGTATGATACGACCATCAGTGGCATCAGTGGCCAGTAGTGAGTGAGTTAACTGTCTGATGCCCTCCTTGTGTCACCCTGTAAAAGATTATATATGCGAGTGCAAGTGGCTAATAGTGATAAAGTCAATCGTGAACCGTCCGCTAGGTACTGTTATAGTTGAATCACAGTATCACTTTTTGTTCTGTCAAGCTTATATATGCGACAGTGGCCATTCGACGCATGTTGATGTAAAAAAGAAAGGCTTATGATGCGACCCTGTCCGTCCATCTGTCTGTCTGTCTGTCACAACGTTAAGTATCTCAGGAACTACTTAGTTTTCTCATTATTGTAATGACATAACGTGCAAAATTGTTAACATAATACTATCTTTGATGTCAACTGGCCATTTGGAAAATAAGCCATCAGACGCCGTGCTACCCAGGTACGGATAAGGCTTTAGCTGGTTGATATAGCGGCTGTTGTTCAACCAGTCTGTGTAAAGAATGAATCAACTACCAGATGCCGCCCTTATGATGCACTAATGACCAAGCTATCATAAACCAAGCTTCCCCAGTTCCAAAAACATGAATGTTGAAGAATGACGTCAATTTTGGATCGTTATAATACTGGCGATAAAGTGCAGTTTTAATGGATTTATGGGCAGCTAAAACAATAATTATACACAGAGTAGCGTATTTTAAACACGTATGGGCCGATCGACAAGCGGATGAATAAAGTAGAAGCCTACTTTCTTGCCGTCCTTTGAGGCTGGCAGGGTTTTAACTTTTAAATCTAGAACATCAAATAGTTACATAGTGCACGCACTTGACAAATGCTAATCCAAATTCGAGTTTCCCGTCGCTCCTGCAAAAACCAGGACCGGGTCGCCATCAGAGTGAAACCGGGATATTGCTATAATGAGGAGGAGTCGTGTCGCTCCGCTCAACCTCGACACAACCCTTACCGCGCGTTATTATACGAGCGGTCAAGTACAGCATTTGGCTCGTTCATTATACCCCGCTAATGATCTGTCGAAAACGCTTATCCCATTTTTGACTTAATCGCCCCTTTAGAAGGCAGCAGTGGCTTTTAAGAGTCCGCAGCAAGCTCGATTCTTCATACAAACGTAGTTACGTCCTTACTTTAATATAACATGTCACATTATCATGAAATTCTCTAAATATAATGAGGTAAGATATATCTAGGGCTAAAACTAGTTTATGACTCTTAAAATTTTATTAGAAAGAAAATAGAGCGAGTACAAGTTTTGCATTTTTAGACCCCAGAAAGTTGTTCAGTTCGGCGGCCTACTACGACCAAAATATAGTTTAGATTGAAGTCAAAACCTATTTCCGGTGTCGATTAAACTATGCAGTTTGAAAAGAAAAAAGATTTATCAAAATTGGTCTTGTAGTTTTAAAATGAGAGCGTAACTACGAAAACCTTAAAATAAATTACAAAAATTTGATGCAAAACTGCAGCGAATTACTCTAGCGCGGGGAACGGTCCGGGGGGGGGGGGCGGCGGTACGCACCGCCCTTATCATAGCTAGTCCTTGCCGTGCGCTTAGTTTAGTGACAATAGTGACCCATTTGCTGTGCGCGGGAGCGACGTATTGTTTTGGTGAATTATCTTCCTACGATAATCGCGGTCAATTCACGACTTGGACTGATAAAACGGATTTGATTTTTCTTGGTGATACTGGTGGTGTGTGTGATCATACTGATCATACTGATCGACGATCTGTGGCTTTCTTATGGACTTTGCATTTTTATGTTACAAAAATGGATAAACCGGGTAAGTACCTACTTATATGCATTTTAGTCAAGTTCCAAGTATACAAATAAATTATATACATGTAATATGTACATATTATATTAATGTATATGAGTACCTAGTCATTAATCCTTAGTTGACGTGTTATTTAATTTATTTGGTAGGTAAACAAAATTTTAATCTCACAGTACTCATTCGGTATTAAATAGGTAGGTACCTACGTAAATATCACTTGGGTACGTCAAATCATTCTGGATATGGCTTTGGTGATATATAGTTTGATTCTTTTATATAGCCAAAACAAAATACTTACTTAGTTAAAAAAAAATAATACGCTATAAATTTAAATAAGACGAGGATGAACGAACGGACTTTATACGAAAACTACCTATCACACATTATTGCTTAGAAATTTTAATTAGTTTACCTAAGTAGGTATGTAAGTTATAGTATAGTATCCTAAAGTATATAGGATAGGTTTTTTCGTCACTCTCTATAGTAATCTACGTACTTCTATATATCATAATTATATATAGAAATTGGCACTTACCTACCCTTCCACTTTTTTGATCGAGTGACCTGACAATAACAATACTAGGTAGGTATCTAAATAAAAAAATGACGACGCGACAATAGCAGTTGTTTCTCGGTGCTACTTGAACCTTGGTTGTAGGTATTTATTATTTATGTATGTACTAGGTTCTTACTATATTATGTGCTCAGGTTGGCGCTTGTCCAATTTGTAGATATAAGATGTACAAGGTACATAGGTACATATATTTTTCAACTAAAACTATAAGGGGGCAAACAAGCATACGGTCCACCTGATGGTAAGCGATCACGGGAGCGTGTAGACGTTTATAATTACCTATAGTTATTTTTTTTTCTAGAAGCGAAAAGGTGTTCAAAGACAAAATTATGGCTATCGGCTCGAGGAAGAAAAGAGGACCGGCTCGTCGTCAAAAAGAAAATATAAATCCTAATAGGTAAGTTATAATAAGGCTATAAATTCAAATTTCATTTATTTATGGACCAACTAGGATCATTGTTGTAAGTAGGTACTTTTTACCAAAAATAAAAACAATAATGTATGATCTTTTTTTATTTCCTTCAATACACCAAATCTTCAATGTGAATAAATATTTATAGGGTAGGTTCCTAGGAAAAAAGATCTGGATTCTAATTAGTGCGTATTTTTATTGATCATAAGATATTGGACACCTATTTTAAAAATACACACAACCGAACATAGAACCTCCTGCTTTTTTGAAGTCTGTAAAAATGACGAAGTTATGGCGCGTAGATAATCCGCGTGACTTCACAAACGTATGAACCGTGACGTTACGCGCACTTATAACTTCGACATTTTTTGTTTAGTGACCAAAAGAAAAAATACGTGTCTAATATTTTTGATCATCTATAATACGGATTTTAGAGTTACTTATTTAAAAATAGTTTAAGTACTATCACTGTAATAAGCTTGTTTTGGGAAAAAGACGGTTAAGTTTCTTGCGGCGTTTCTTCTTGACAGTGGTCTCTGCAGAAGCGCTGGTAGGGCTTGACTTATAAAAGTGCCCTTGGCGGCCTACTTGCAGAATAAATATTCATTTATTTCATTTATAACAAAAATAGTGGTAGTGGTATCTGAAAATCTGCTATGCAATTATGGCACTAGGTTGTTAAAATGACAAAACCTGGTATATTGCATGTTATACTTATGTTACTAGTTACTACTACTTTTGTTGGCACATCAAAACTTGTAGCCTGTACTCTACATTTACGTTTTTAGTAGGTTAAATAATCAGTTAAAATTTGCCTAGCCGCACTTACGCACTGTATAAACTGTATTGTTTTCTCGCTATGGAGATGTTCTACTGTTATATTTTATTTACCGCAATAATTTCGCCGTTGTATGAAGATATTTTACTGCGATATTTTAACTGCGACATGTATAGCTCCGCCTCCCCGCGCGCTCTCGCTTTACTGCTAGCGCCCTGTCTCCCTCTAGGTGAAACAACAACATTTTAAAGCGTAAGCGCGCGATCTCAACGCGGAGTTGAGCGGACCTTGCTGCGGACTCTTAATTTTTTCGAGTCCGAAGACTCGTATGTCATAAAAATTTAAATACGTTAGTCCAATCAACAAAGCATGTTTTTTCCAAATGGTAAACAGATTTGCGGTGTTCTACTAATGTTGTTACAGGAGTAAACTATTTATATCTACATTTAACTTTTTAAATTAAATTTTTGGGTAGGTACGTGCTAAAAGTACAGTACAGTAGTGCTACAGTAGATAAGTAAGCACGAAGACTGGGTAGAAAAAAAAATCGTTAAAATATAGAATTAAACTATATTAACTCAGAGAAAATATAAATAATATCATATACTAATAACAAAGGCAGTAGAAGTGAAAACTTGAATAATTGTAACCTTGCAAAATATATATACATACATTTATATAAAACAAAAAAAAGTTCGTCTTACATCTAACTATTTTCCCCCCCGCCCCCAAGCCTCGTCCCGAATCTCTCAAAAATCTGTCGCGAGTTTAACAGTTTTTCCCCATCCCAAAAAGTGCTCAGCGCCGCTAAAGAAGTGTTCACTTCATAAATGTTCTATATTTAAATATTATGATATGTAATGGGATTTCATACTTACTTACTGGACACTTCTAAAAATTGACTAGGATTAATCACTTTCGGATACTATCTGCACAGATGTTATGGGAACATTTCGTACTATTTTTGAGAAAAGTATGTTTCTCGGTAAATATACTCCGTCGTACGTGTAAATTTAATTCATAAAAAAGGCTAATAATCCTGGTCTTTTTACATATTTAATAAAATCTGAAGCTGTGTCAAAAAAATATATAAATGCTATATAGCAATCAAAATTAAACATGACATGACTAACGTAAAGCCCCAAACAAGAAATAGTTTAAAAGTGAAATCAATGGATAAGTATGTTACTAATAGGGAAGATGCAATATTTTCGTTTTTGTTTTCATTTGAAAGAATCGCATGTAGAATAGACCACTAAAGTAAGTATTGAAAAAAAAAAAACTATAATTTACCTATAGTCAAAAATTCCTGTTACAAACTGACAATTTAAACTTTCGCGCCTAAACGAATCTACAGTTCATGTGACGTCACTCTTGTGTGTCACTCGCCATATTAGTTTGTCCGTGATTCGTCCCTAGATGTAATAGAGTTGCCTATGACTTTTGACAGGAGTGACGTCACCTAACGCTGATTGTTGTATTAAAACACGTTCCGTTTCACATTGTTTCAAATCGTAATCATTGTTTGAAATTAGTATAAACTAAAGTAAAAACGTTTCAGTAGTTATTATTTTATGTTTTTTCCACATTTTGATCACAAAATAATCGTAAATATTCAAATCAAAATCAAATCAAATCAAATATTTATTCGAGACACAACACAACAAAACACACAGTATTATTAAACAAAAGAAGAAGTAAATCTGTGCAGTGTCACGAAATGGGCCCAACTCAGCATATTATAGCTGCATCTTCCCTATTGACCCAGCAATGTACACCTGGCTTATCATTATCAAACAACAACCCGACTTCAAACGAAAAGCAAAACTTACGCTTTTACTACCCTTCGCTCTGAATTTACGACTTAACAAAATAAGAAGTTAAACAGAAATTAAAATGCACATACTAAATGCCAAAAATACTTTCATATTTACACATAGAGAAATATAAACCCAATATTTACTAATAAAAACTAACTTCTACCGTATATTTGAAAGGACTTCAATCTGGCTGTAGCAAAGTAAAACTGAGGCAAAACATTTCACTAAGTCTCAATATTGAAGAGTCAAGAAATTATTAAGAGTCTGTTTTCAGCTTCTCTGCTACTGACATCGTTGGTGATTAAACTAAAATTATAATAGAAAAGTGAAGAAAACATACTGTCAACACAAAATAAAAGCAACCCATAGGCGGAAAAATACTGGCAGGTAAAAATGGTTTTAAAATGCAAACAAGAACATGCTGGCTGCAAAAATTGACCGTTTTAAAAATGCAAAAAGTAAAAACTTACGCGTACTGGCACATTGACGGCGCTATTTTTCACGTGCACCGAGAGGCGTCAAGGTCATTGGTGACGTCACCCGAGCGCACAATGACCTCCCAAAACGGGCGGTGCTGCGTTCGACTGATTTACGGGCTTCAGTAGTTTCAGCTCAACATACAGTTTTAATTATTACTTATGAATGTATAATGCGATGAATTCACTACACTGAAGAGTGAAAACAAAAATGTATGAATTGTGATGATCATTTGTACAAAATAAAACCTATGAGCGTTGTACCTAAATCTCAACTATTATACTTGTTTTATAATGTTTTTATTATAATATTGAACTTAATAATCGTAATATTAAGCTAAATTAATATAGAATGAAGCCCCTCTATACTAAGTAAATCAGGAAAATGTATTCTATTAAATTTTCTGTTCGAATAGTTAGCCATACTTAACCTTACCTTTTTTTTGATTATGTATATCGAAAATGAAGTCAAATTTTTTTATGCTCTTTTTGTAATTTTTTTGCTCAACGTCACCGTTCGCGGGTGCTAGAACTCACGTTTTTTTTTACTCTACAATAAAGTAATAAGTAAGTATTTTAAGTATCCACTTAAGAGTGAGCACAGTATTAATCATTTATTTTGAATTACTTTCTAAGGAGATGGGTCGAAATGAGAACAGACCGGAAAAATGAACAGTGATGGCCGACCGATTTGTCGTGGTTTCAATGGCGCTTGTTGATTATAGGTGTGCTTGACTACCGGAGGAACAATATCCAGGGTCAAAGTTCAAGAGTAAAATAGTTACTTAAAACTACACACACTAATTCTATACTCACTTTTCGTCAAATTGTATTTCACAAAAAACAAGCATTAGTGCGTGCTATATGTCAATATCGCAATCTTAGAGTAAAATATCTAGAGAGGACTTAGGTACCTGTTGCCACCATAAAGTACGGAAAAGCTCTTATGCAGCTAAATTATGAACCGGTCTCAAAATAGCTGACGGTTTCCCATAAACAACCTACTTCATTTGGGCGGGTAATTGTTTATTTGCCGCAACCTCATGCTTACTCAGTTACGGCAATTAAGAAAAGTGGATCTATGACAAGGACAACGAATGATATATCCCTTTCAGTCACACTTATTGAGATTTGTCTTACTCGCTCGTTGTATTATTATTACCATAGATCCTCTGTTGAAATGTATATTCTAAGATCCCAGTGCAATGAGCCATTTGCGTGAACATATTTTTACAGTTTACAGGACTGTGGTTTCTAAGTTAAGTGGCACTGAAAATTGAATGTGCTCTACCTAAGGTGAGTCGGGGCAAGAGTAACATTGGGGGAAGAGGGTCAAAAGCTCCAGCTAATTCTTTTGAATTGAGCGCCTTTTTATACCGTCGGTAAAACAGACTAGGCGCCTGTCTGTTTTACCGACGGTACAAAAAGGCGCTCAATTCAAAAGAATTAGCTGGAGAAGCTTTTGACCCTCTTCCCCCGATGTTACCGCGTGTTCACATTGCGTCCGTTTCCGTGTCCGGGAGGCATCCGTCTCTTTCGCACTCGGGCGAAACATCGTAAGCGAGAAAAAGAGGGATGCCTCCCGGACACGGAAACGGACGCAGTGTGAACACGCGGTTACTCTTGCCCCGACTCACCTTACCTCATTTGGGAATACAGGTCTGAGTTGTACAATCACCTTCGTTAGCGGTGTTCTAACTTTAGGGCGATAATCGTTTGAACGTCTTCGTCTCGTAGGAAAGGGCAGAGTTTAGCTAGGATCAAGGCATCATTTTCGTAATACCGCGATTGCAAGGTGGCCGACTCTTTTTAAAGCTGTCATTTGAATTTGGATCTTCTACCTAGGACGGTAGAGTCGCTTTAAGAATTGACTACTTTTATGCAATTCGGCCATCACAAATAATCTCAAGTATCTATAATTTATAGATACAGAATATTGATATAGGTATAGTATGTACCGTATGGGTAATTATATTATAAGGTATATTCAAATTACCATATTTTTATTACAGATAATAATAATGTATGACAAATAATAACAATAAATCTTGCTTAACATCGTGCATCGGTAACTCAAAGTGACACGGCCGAGTGTAAACACAAGTTAGTACACCATGTTTTTTTATTTGCTTTTTACGGTTAGTTCATCTAGCCAGTACCTACAGCTAGGCATTGTGCTAATATTTGAGTAAGTACCAAAAATTCCAAATTTACATAAAATATTTGCGCGCAAGAAACGTGTTTATAATTTTTTTGTAAACGTATAGTGTGTGGTCTTGTCAGTTGTCAGACAGAAAAAGAAAATAATAGAATAATATCTGTTTTTAAATTAATATACGCACATATAATTATATGCATGTGTGTTTGTCGAAAACCCAAAGATAATAGGAAAGGCGAAACTCAATATAAGGTAGGTACTGCACAAATATGCTTTATCTAATTGTGTGCTCTCCCTTCCTCCCACCTTTCAACACTATTAGATAGCAACACATTCAGACTGGCTGTCGGCCTGCGACTCGGTGCTCAAATCGTGATGCCCCATCGATGCCCCTGCGGAGGCCAAGTGGATCGTCTGGGCCACCACGGACTCTCATGTAAGAAGAGTGCCAGCCGCCTATCGCCACGCCTGCCTCAACGACATCATCCGCCGGGCCCTTGTCAGCGTTAACGTGCCGGCCATGTTGGAGCCCCCAGGTCTCGCGCGCAACGATGGCAAGAGACCCGACAGCATGACCCTTGTGCCTTGGCGATTTGGACGGCCACTAATCTGGGACGCAACATGCGTGGATACCCTTGCGCCGTCACATCTTGTCGCATCCTTGCTGAGAGTAGGCGGGGCGGCTGCAGCGGCTGAGGCAGCAAAGCGCCGCAAATACATGGCTCTCACATACCAGCATGTGTTTGCGGCCTTTGCAGTCGAGACTCTCGGGCCGTGGAGTCCAGATGCCCACCAACTGGTCAGGACGCTATCTCAAAAGCTCGTCCAGTCCACTGGGGACCACAGAGCTGGCTCGTTCCTCAGTCAACGGATCAGCATAGCGATCCAGAGGGGGAACGCAGCCAGCCTAATGGGGACCCTGCCGCAGGGGCCTGATCTGGGAGACTTTAAGTAGTGTTAGTTCTATTGTAATTTTTATTTAATGTACCATGCAAAGTTGATAAATAAATGGAGAAGTAAACGATTGTGTATGTGTACCTAAGAACCAACATTAAATTATTATTGACTTAAATTGATCTCCTCACGATGCCATCTATTTTTACTTTTGTTTGCATTCATTTAAATAAAAAGAATGTGGACATTTATAAATTAACACCCAAATTATTTGGTCATTTCGAACAATTTGGCACTCTTGGCTGCGTAGGCGCGCATCTTTCACTCGTGTCTGTCAAGTGTCAGATGGAAGAATCGTTTTTTGAGAACATTCAAGATAATGCAACGCCAAAAATGTCAAATAAATACATGAACTGTTTCAACACTCGCCTCGGTTTGACATTGATAACAAATATTATCTTAAACTATATTAAGAAAGTAGGTGTAGCTGATCTAATAATAGATATTATATCTCTACCTTTCTTAGCCTGGTATAATATTCCGCCATGAACATAATAAAACACGGCTGATTTGGGGTCACTTAGAAAAAAAATGCGCCTACTGGACCCACTTAAAATTGTTATAGAAACATCGTAGCTATTAGTATTCATTTAGTTAAGTAGTTTTAGTTAAGTGGCAATTAGGATAAAAGTTAGAACTGCTAGACTGTGCTTTGTTTTTAAACCATAACTACCATTAAGGTCTGTGGCAGGCGCTCTTCCTGACATGTTACAAATTAACCAAAGTAGTCTTTGTGATATTTTTGGCCAGATTTAAAAAAGAAAACTATTTTTATATCTTTAACCTGTAACTTTGTAAATATGTATGGAACTATAGGTATTAATATGGTATTACTCACATAGCCTAGTTACTTAGGTATGTGTTTCTCAGGACTGTTAGTTTCTAAAAAAAAATTTATTATGACTACATTACATATATCATTAAGTACTTAAATTGTTCCTATTGCCTTTTTGTGAATCCATTCTATTTTAATTTTATGAAATGACATGTAAATTTTCAAAATGAAATAAAATAATCAATCTAAATCTATCTATCTATCTATAACATTACAAAATACCCAAACTAAAAAACTAGAATGCATAACGAGAGTCTACGACATAATCGACCCACTGTAAGTAGAACGTGATATTGAGAAAGTAAGTGTAAGTATGTACATATGTCGCAGGGAAATGGCCAAAACAGAGATTTGAACAAATCTCTAAGGGATATGAGCAAATCACGCAGGATGTTAAAATGGCGAATCCATTTTATCATTTGCCTAGAAAATATCAGTGATTTGATGAAATCCCTGAAACGCGTCAGTAAGTTGACGAAACAGACTCGCAGAGTCAACTCGTTTTATCATTTCACTAGACACGTTTATTAGTGAAATGATAAAGTCCCTACTGTAATATGGTGTAGGTGATTTGATCAAATCTGAACTGGATCAGTGTTACTCTACAATTAAGTTTAATCAAATCTCTCACATGATGTTTCAGGGATTTTATCAAATCACTGAACAATTCTGGTGAAATGAAAAAAAAACGAGTTGACTTATTTTGCTGATTTCGTCATTTCACTATATAGATTCAGGGATTTGATCGAATAACTGATTTTTTCTAGGCAAATGATAGAATGGAATGGCCATTTTCACATCCTGCGTGATTTGGTCATATCTCTTAGAGATTTGTTGAAATCTCTGATATGATTTAGTGAAATGGGTAAAATAAAATGTCGAAAGTAGATAATATTTTTTTTTGTTTAATCAGATTTTTTAATCCAGTACAAGAATAGGCAGTTCTAAACCGGAATATAATCATTTTAGGGTAGTTCGCTTTGTATAATAAAATAATAATTGTTTTGTTTGTTGTGTTGAATAATATGTATAAACATTTCTTAAATTTAAATGATAATATACGCAATTATTGTGATTCTAATAATATGTGTCATGTAATATTTATATAATATTATATATTTAAGAAATACATACGTTTCTTACAAACTTTCATAAATTGCGTCTAAGCCGGCCGGTGCCTAACACGCAAGGGCGAGACCGGGGAGCGGTATGGTGCAGGAGGGAGGTAACACAACCGACGAGCGACTTAATCTGTACTAGAGTTGAGATTTTTATCATTTCACTAAACGTGTCTAGTGAAATTATAAAACGAGTTGACTGCGAGTTAGCTTCGTCACTCACTGACGCGTTTCAGGGATTTTATCAAATCACTAAACAAATCTAGTGAAATGAAAAAACGAGTTGCCTTTTTTGGCCGATTTCATCATTTCACTTGAACAGATTCAGAGATTTGATCAAATTACTGATTTTTTCTAGGCAAATGATAAAATTGAATCGCCATTTTAACATCCTGCGTGATTTGATCATAATATCCCTTAGAGATTTGTTCAAATCTCTGTTTTGGCCATTTCCCTGCGACACATGTCCATATAAGTAAATATTCTGAAAATATTTGATGACACTACAACAATGTAAACAATGAGTATTTGAAGCACATATTTGCAACTAAGTATTTAAAACACACTTCTCATGGCGATAAAGAAAAATCCAAAATTGAGTCCTTATGTTTCTTTTGTACCGTAGGGAACTCATACAATACTTTGCTAAACGACGAGGCACTGTACTGCCAGCTCTTCGGTCACCACTTACATCAAACATTTAATTGAGACAAATATGGCCAAAAAAAAAAAAAAAAATTTATCGACATTCGTCCAAATCGTGACATCCCTTTCTCTCGAGTTGTGCGCTGAAAGACACGCGTCTCTTCTACGGGGGTATGGTTTCCAAGAATTGAGGAATCGTCATAGCCTAAGGTGTCAGTTTTACAGGCAGATCGGCCTCCGCTACCCAAACGCTCGCTAATACGCTCTTCAGCTAAGACCGCCTGTTGTTTACACCTACTTTCAAGACTACATATAGTGAGCAGGTATTTTTACTGGATTGTACTGTATCTAACTTGAAATGTTTCACACATAAATCATTGTAACTTCACTTAGCTATGCTGTGCATGCATGGCTGTCATGTTTTTATGTATTGTGAGGTTCCATACTACTGATATATACAACCGCCATTAGTTTTACACCGTATAAGTTCACGTATCGGTTCTTATATGGTGTACAACTAAGGAGTTCCATAAAACGGTAACAACACTTTTTTCACTTTCACAAAGGTGCCAGTGCTCCGCACTGACCCATAAGGTCCAAAGATACAGGTCTTTTGAGCAGAGTCCTAGTAAATATATTGGATACCGGTCACACTCTTTAAAAAGTACCAGCAGAGGATGCGACGGGGTTTAACGCTCAAAGTAAAGAAAGAAGCGCCTTTTAGGCACAGAACCCTTTAGGTGATGCGGAAACTCGGGAACCCTAAAATGGAGCTGCCACCTACCAATAGGTGATAGACAGTTGTTTAATGCCATAGTCACGTCAGTCGGAGGTGGGCAGTTAATCTGCGCGAGCCGTGTCGAATACTGATGCGCGATTAATCATAGCTTACCCTTACGCATGGACCGATTTTTTACTCACTTTAGGGTTCTTGAAGAATCGAACCCAAAGACTTTGCTGCCTTGTACAAGGTGGTCAAACGCAAATTTCCGATTTCAAAAATGTATTAAAAAAAAACTAAAGAATATTAAGCAACGCTATTTATTCCCATAAAAAGATCATGAATGCGGATTTAATTTTTTTAATTTTGTAAGGGTGGAACTTTAGTTTTTTTGTCGAGGATTGTTAACAATGTCGTCCTGGGAATATCTAAGACCGTAGAGCGTTTGCGGGTGGACAGTCGAGGATTTTCGAGTACAGATTGCTTGACGCGGTCCACGTTTTGTTCAGTTGTAACCGTAGGTCGCGGGCCCGGTCCTCGCTTATTTACTGCGGAACCTGTAGCTCTAAATCGTGCTACCCAGCTCTCAATCAATTTAGTTGATGGTCCATCACAAATACGCCGTATATTGAAGTGAACACAAAACTTACATCTTGCGATGATGGGCGAAAAACCGTTGGTTAGGTACGCCTCTATTGCATATGCACGCTGCGCAGCTTGCCAGCGATCCATTTTGACTTATCAATCCGCAACTCTCGTAATACTAAAAAACCAATCGGCATCTCCGTCGGACTTCACGTTCGAAAATTATTTGAATTTGAAATCGGAACTCTGCCACTGACCACCTTGTATTTGGCGTTCGTCATTTAAATGATTAAGATACAATTTAGACAGATTTTATCGAAGATATCATTCAAGTTATGTTCGATGCTGAAACAAAAAAAGATATAAGAAGGATAAAACAAACAGAAGAAGAGAAATGCAATTTTAAGATTGTCACTGAAATATAATGCGACTTCATGTCAAAAATGTCTTCAAACAGGATATTAATAGCTATATTTGTCAAAACTTCTATCACTTTTTTATTTGCCACATAGACCTGTTTCCAACCTGTCAGTGAGTTCCATCCTACCTGTCAGAACGAGTGACAAATACGAATCCGATTCCTTCCATCGTTTAAGCGGGTTGAACCCTAGTAGGCTGAAAGATCTAATGCTGGCCATACACCATGCTTCCTATCGTCCAATCGGCATAACGCTACCGATTGGATCACTTAGAACTGACCGTGTGTGGGAGTGGTGGAATAACTCATGCCAATTCACTCCCACACACGGTCAGCTCTAAGTTCTAACTGATCCAATCGGTAGCGTCATGTCGATTGGACGATAGACATAACGCATTTAATTCACTTTGACCATATAATCTCAGCGAGTGCCATTTCATTCACCAACAGGGTACTTTACATTGCGTACCTACATTTCTTGGTTGAAAAGTAACAATAAGTAGGTACTTCTCCCATGACGCGCTTTTGACATATCGATAGTTCAGCTCACTGTCGCAAGGCTATATACACTGTCACGTTCAAGTTAAGCCGTGTACTGCAAACACCATTTGATTTATTTTGTCTCGCCGGAAGATCATCGCTGCCAAATTTACAAATGTAAAGTTGGTAGAATAGGGGCTAGAGCGAAAACAAAATCAAGTTGGGTCATAGGGTCATACATAATTATTATACCTTTTTACGATACGACCTAACCTAACCTAACCTAACCTAACCTAATCTAGTCGCTATTGTTTGGGAATAGAAGTGACAGTTTTGTCATATACATTACTTTGAAATAAAACTTGAATCGTGGTTGATTAAAATCTACTGAATCGTGAATATACACGGTGAATTTGAGTAACCCGACAGATTTTAACCATCGCTTCCAGAGCCTAATAGGAGTAAAAAAAGTAGTATAACTAATGGTCTAAAACGGCCTAGTTTTCGAGATATTAATTATTAAAAAAAAAATACACATAAAAAATTGTCAAGTATAACACACCCTAAGGACGTGACGCAGCCAGATGGATCTGACACATTCATACGCAAGACTACTACCTGCTGATTTCCGGCCAGTCTGTTAACAAATCAGTGAGCTTAGGTATTTAATTTTTTTAATTTTTAATTTTTATTTATTTTTTAAATTTTCTCTTTCACTCCTTTAACTAAAGATTTGTTTACAAGAGAGTAGCATCGGTAATAGATTATTTTTTTTTTTTTGCCGTATTTGCCCTATGTTCATATAACATTATTTACTCGTAATATCATCAGGAATTTATGGTTAAAATCTGTCGGGTTACTCAAATTCACCGTGTATAGTACAGAACCCTAGTCGAAGGTACTCATAGGAAACTTGTTTCGAACATTGATTTCGCGTCGTAGAGCACGCGACATCATTTTATTATTTATTTAAACCGCCTCATGTCATTGTACTCATCATTGATTTATGTCTGTTTTCCACGTCTAAGACACAATGGCGGAAAGGAAATAATATGTATTCTTCATGGGTGTATACCATCAATCAAGTAACAAGAAAAAAATGGCTGCTGTCACTTAACTCTTAAAACATTTTTTCTTCCTAGCTAACCACAAACCACTGTAGCTGATTGGCCGAAGACTTTCTTACCATCCATAAATTATACATATTATTTTTTTATAAGTTATTCTCGTTTTTCTAATATTAAAAGCATTCTTAACCCATTCAGGGCCAAGAATCGCCACGCGCTACGCTCGTAGCCGATCCAGTGGTTTTCCTGGTATGTAGCGGAAAGCGACTACGGCGGTCTGACGCATATGTGTCGTCATTGGCCCTGAATGTGTTAAGATGCATTACGAGTTTTGAAGATGCAAAAGTATCGAAGTATCATATCAAATTACAAAATGTATTGATAAACGAGACGTACCTATTGAAATACTAGTTGTCCGCGTGGCTTCGCCCGCGTTTGTAGAACGCAGCCCGACCCGCGCGTCAAAAAATTGCCTGTGACCATCAAGACAGTTCAAGATAAGATAAGATTCATTTATTGTCCAGAACTGTGACATTGTACGTCACGTGTGTAGATTTTTTTTTTTAAATCGAGTATTAAGTGGTTCCGGTGATCACCTATTAGTCCCACTCCCACTAGACCAGCGGTTGAACAAAAATGGGTATTTACAACATTAAAGTTTTTTAAATACTTATGTTTTAGTTTATGCCAATAACTATGTCAATATTAGAATTAGAGTTACAAAAAACTGTAACATATCCAATAACACTTTATTTTTTATACAATATTACATTACTTACATACAAACAAACAAACTTATACAAAAAGGCTACGGTAGCCTAGTGGTTCAGGCATGCGGCTGTCAAGCGGCGGTCGTGGGTTCGAATCCCGGCTCGTACCAATGAGTTTTTCGGAACTTATGTACGGAATATTTACCGTTAGCTTTTCGGTGAAGGAAAACATCGTGAGGAAACCGGTCTAATCCCAATAAGGTCTAGTTTTCCCTCTGGGTTGGAAGGTCAGATGGCAGTCGCTTTCGTAAAACTAGCGCCTATGCCAAATCTTGGGATTAGGTGTCAAAGCGGACCCCGAGCTCCTTTAGGGGCATCACCGGGAACAACGCTAGGAGAATGATGAGAATGATGAAACAAACTTATACAAAGCTACGATGTCACAGACTTGTCCTCTTTATATAGAAGTATAGATTAAATATATATATATAGGTACTGAGAGTTTATAAAATATTTATGCGGTAAAGAAATGTACCTACTAGTACTCGTAAGTGTACGAGTATTAAGTAATACTTAAAATATTCCATCAGTTGTTTATTAATTTCTAATCATGCTTGTTGATATAAAAAGTCGTAAATACAGCTACTACCTACCTCGTAACTTTCGATTCATCCTTCATCAGCGCTGCAAATCCGCTAATTTTATTACCCCATAGAATCTAAATATGTGCCTAAGGTCGATTAGTGATGGCAGCTGTGGATTTATGGCCTCATTTTCTAGCCACAGCCTATTTCAAATTGATTACTTTGTTTACGATAACAGGCATAAAAGCACATTGCCAACACGACTTCGCTCTTCTAAACTATTCCCTATAAAAAAACAATCTTCGTTTTTCACTCAGGACGCGACATGGTGTATCAAAGACCGTTTCTCTGGCCAGTGTCTTACCCTACAAATAGTTTTCATATAAACTAATATTTTTTTAAGAAGTTAATGGTGAACCGGCCAGTAGCAATAAAATAAAAGATACATTTTTTTTAATAAAGGAAAAATTGAAAAATTTAATGCTCCGAGCCGGATTCGAACCGGCGACCACAGGCATTCATGGCCCGTCGCTACTAACCAACTGAGCTATCGGAACAATCCGGTTCGGGCACCAAATTCTTCAATCAGGTCCTTCCTACAACGCCTTAAGGAGGCGTGTAGCGACATCTACCAGAAGACTTAGGCTTCTTAACGGCACCAACGTCTCAAATTATATTGAGAAATCGTCAGTAACGATGCGCCATCCTATACTAAATTAATTTTGTATTAAGCAGTTACGCTGCTAACGAAATTATTCATTTTTTTTTAATAAAGGAAAAAAAGGAAGGAACTGATTGAAGAATTTGGTGCCCGAACCGGATTGTTCCGATAGCTCAGTTGGTTAGTAGCGACGGGCCATGAATGCCTGTGGTCGCCGGTTCGAATCCGGCTCGGAGCATTAAATTTTTCAATTTTTCCTTTATTTAAAAAAATGTATAATTTCGTTAGCAGCGTAACTGCTTAATACAAAATTAAAATAAAAGTTGTCAATATCGATTGTAACGATTCGAATACCTTTTACAAATATGTAAATGATGCCCGTGTAGCACGTTCCACGCAACTCGCAAGTAGTGTGCGTAGAACTTTAGTCCTTCAGACAGGTCGATTTTACTAGTAAATGCACGTACTAGATGACCGATAAAGGGTTCGTACACACGTTAATTCCTCAATGTCGCAGGTTAGTGACATCAATCATATAAAAACAGGTAGTACTTATTCGTTCATAATTCACGGGGTTTTGTAATGGTGGGCTAACGGCCGACCTTGCGGTGAATTGGACCAAACGTTTTAGTTAATTATCGTCCAAATTACACCGATTGGTCACGCAAGCGTAATATTGCTTGTGTTATTTAGTTGCTGGCTCTGGTTGCAGTATTGAAGTGCCCAATTAGGTCGTGAACTTATGAGGGCTAGTTACGCGGCCATTAAGTTGGTAATCATTCATCAAAAATTCGTTCGACTGTTTTTGTGGTAGGGTGATATAAGCTATTCATCGTTTTTCGCACTTAGGAATGTCAATTAATTAGACGTTTTCATAGGAGATGGTGATCGATAGTATTTCGGACAAATTTTGTTACCTACTGTAGGAGCATTATTAATTTTTTCAACAGCCAAAGTATCACAAGAGTTCAATAGGTAAACCTTGTTAGCATCAAAAATGGACGAAGTACCGATTTTTTCTTTGCTGATATCCAGGAGATCCATTCGTGACCTACATTTCGTATTCCGATTTGATTTTGATTTGATTTCAATGTGTCCAGGTTGCTTCCTTTTGTACTGACACGACGAACACTGAAAATAAATCAGTACAATTGGAACTCGCAAGCTATGTCTTGAATGAATCCCCAGTTATAAACAATACAAGAATAAACTGCAATGTCAATGCCACTTATTGTTCATCCATCCGACATCAAACGGCGCCACAAATAACATGGCAACCAATAAAACTCGGTCACTTTCAGAGTCCATGAGGACATTTCTGTATCCTTTTGACCTCGGACTAGTGTCAATTTCATGTTAATTACGGGCGTGGCATTGGCTTGATGAAGCCTGGAGGTTACCCGGTTTGGTATAACATATTTCAGAAGAATGTATACCCACTTAGATTTTATGTCTCTGTCACACTGATTTTCAAAGTCAGAGACATGCAATCGGCGTTATGTTACCTTCTGTCAAATATCGCGGGCAGAAAACCAGCCCTGATTTTTGTACGCCGAGCTATCGTCCCTATCAGAACGAGCATGCTCAACATATTGAATTCCAATGGGGCGTGAATGTCAGCCTTGTCCCTGATTAGGTGTCTTGTCATTTTACTGATTGATATTCAAATTGCCATGTTATTGACTGCTACAACAAATATTAGGTCTATAATCTACTATTAAGGCTGACATTTGAGTATGCGGCAGTGCCATGGCATCAAAGATACAAACAGGGTAATCATAGGTCAAAACAATGTATACGTGGTATCTGTCATGTACCAAATTCTTTGACCTCATCTTTATATCTTCGAAATTGGTATATTTGTCAAATCTCATTTGGATAACTTTTGTACAAAAGACAAGGTATGCCATTTTAACACTAGGTACCCAATCAGATTGTACTCTTGTATGGTTAAACATGTATTCGAAACTAAACTATAACATGCCACCTCTTGTATACCATGTTTAAAGCAAATAAATAATTTAATTCATTCATTTATTCATCAATCGTGACATTGTATTACCACTTTTGTGAAAAGTCGTCAAATGGCACCGGCCAGCTGTCAAGTTTCTCCGTTTGTTTTATTATAATACCTACCTACTAGGCCACAGAGTTGAATTGCACTTATATCAAAGTTGGCCAAGACAAAATTTTGCAATGTCACGATCAGTCAAAAACAAAGTAGAATATCGCATCTGATGTCCGTTTGTTTTTAACCAACGCTCACAGCGGTCAAACATCATGAGTTTGCAATACGATGCGTCAGCAATGTCAAAGAGAAGAGCGTTAAAACACAGCGGTCAATGCAAGGTGATGTGGCCATCCCTAGAACCATGAAACGTTTTACGTATGTATTTATCTATATAAATATGTTTACCGTCGTCTAACTAGTACAAGTTTTGCTTAGTTTGGGACTAGGTCCATTTGTATAAGATTGTCCTCATATTTATATATTTATTTAATAAAAGGATTAAAAATGTAGTCAAATGCAGGAGAAAAAAGCAACGCAAGAGGTTAAATAATCACAAAGTTATAAGTGTCCAAAGTTTAAAGAAGGGGTACTTATATATGTTCTGTTCCTTTTCCGCAAAGCAACTTCATATGAAACGATTGTCATTTACTATGACGCGTTTTCTCTCTCTAACAAGCAATATTAAAACGGTTGTAGATTCGGAATTATTTGAGATATCTGAATCGGATTTTCGTCACTAGGCATATTTTTTACCTTCTTTCTTTTGGAGTAATAATAATTTTCGAGTCTACATCCGTATTGTTACATGCTTGAAGCATCACATAGTTCCAAATTATAAACTAGAGAATATCTAGTGTGGGACATCGCGAGGCGTCCAATTAGAAAATTACCTAGAAAGCACCACATAAATAAATAAATGCCTACCTACTTGGGTATCTAACTAGGCCTCATTCTGTAGTTAAGCGTCTTACTGACCGAAAACCGGACCGGTTGCCAAGGAAACCGTACATTCTTAATCGTAGAAAAAAGTTTATTTCTAACTGTTTCAACATATATAAACCTGCGTTTATAAGGTAAGTCGATTGACGAATCATTTAGCGGATTATTATTATTCTGCATTGTGTTCGATTCGATCATTAAATAAAACTGCTTCGAATGAAAACATTTCAATCAAAAACAACATAACTGAACATAATTAGGAAATAACTACATTTCACACATCACCAGTATAGCACATCCACAGCGGTCAATATAATTCACGGTGATCCCATAAAGATAAGGAATACACACACAGTAGGTCTGTTGACTGAGTCACACTGCTTAAATCAAATAAGTATTCAGGACTAGGAGGTCATAAAAGTATATCTGGGGGCACGGTAGTGCCCCCGCCAAGTCGAGCGCGAAGCACACATATAATTTCTATGAGTCAATATACACAATAATCAACATAAATCCCCCCTTTCCTTCCTTTATTGCTCTCTTATGCACCCGGCGTCATCCTTTCATTCTATTGCCCACAAACAGCACACATGCAGCGGTCATGAACGCATATACATACTGTAGTTCTATCAGCCGACGAAAATATTCCATTTCCATGCCGGTAATCAGTTAATGACGAATGACGATCAACTGTCGGTCTTACTCATAAAAGTACATGTTTACGATATATGTTTGACAGGCAGTAGACAGTAAATATGAGGCCGATATAGCGCCCTTACCTGAAAAAACAAAAGGATTCTCGTTATGTGACGAAACAAAAGAATAACGCTCCCTTTCCTTCTGACGTCACAATCTAACGTCAAAACTTAGTAACAAATTCAAAAATCCAAATCCAACGGTCACTTGCCTGAGGACATAGCTCTGTCAGCTGGTATACATTCATTTACAATTGTTAGACAGATTATTGTGCCCCTTTTCTACTGAAATGTCAAAAAGAGCACAGCAACACAGGTCACTTACAGTCGCGATGAAGTCATAACTGCAGCACTACCTCTTAGTCCAGTCAATGAGACGTTTGGTTTAAAAAAAAACTGTTATCATTATTTCAACAAGATTATTGTAATACATATTTTAACAATAAGACAGTATAGAATAAAATAAAGGATAAATTATATGATATTAAGTAATCATCAGTCATTCAACCAGTGACTTGATCACAAAGCAATGGGTCTATTCATATATTATTCTTCTCTTGTCTTATTTAAAAGCTAAGCTCTTGTCGTTGTAGCTCATATTCTCATATACTCGTATTATAGGCAATATAATTATAGGCAATATAATTATTAATTTGTACTTCAGTAACGAACCGATTTCAACTTTCCACTGTACTTAAATAAATTACCAATGTATGGTTTGTTTCCATCTGTAGTGAATTATTTTTCGCAAAACCAGGAGGGATAAATAACTGGCAGTGGTTTTGATCAAATTGTATTGTATCCTTACGGCTTTTTGTAAGGTAACATGTACGATGATGTTAATCTCGAACTATATTATGGGATCAAAGTTTGAGAATCACAACAAACGAGATGTACGACAATGTACACGGGAATACCTAACTAGCATGATCCGATTTATGTCGGACGTAAACCATTCGTCCCTCTCGCACTTACATAAATACATATCACTAATAATATTTAGTGGTTATGAGTAATTCAGAAAGTTTACCCTGAACATCATTAACCTTATCAAACTGCTTTACTTTGGACGAAATTATTATTCAGGTCTGCAGCCGCTTTGATCGGGCTACGGCTGCACCCGTGACCGATGGGTGCGCGGGCGCAATTGGCGCGGCAGACGGCGCGTCGGATGCTGCAATTGTGGCGACACCCAAACACGATAAACTCTAATAAACCGTAATAGGCTGGGGCACCTGGATTGAGACGGTCTTATCAGTATCAACAGAACTCGCATGCTGTTTAAATAGATACATAAAACTTTTAGAGTATTCCGTAAGAATTAGATTTAATAGATATTTTTTGGCTACCGGTTTTAGACTACCTAAATGCTTAAGATGATATTCTACAACAAAATGATACCCGGCAAATTGAAAAAAGGATAAAATAGTAGATTATACACTAAGGGGATAAAGCACTGTTTTATGTCACGGGAGCGAATTAAATCCCGAACGTAACGAAGGACTCATAATTTAACTCCTGAGCGTAGCGAGGGAGTTATAAGTTAATTCCTGAGCGAAGCGAGGGAATTAAGACTGAGTCCTGAGTGCAGTGAGGGGTTCAACCGCCCAAGACTAAAACAGTCTTATCCCCGAGGTGTATACTCTACTTTTCACACCTTATGCGAGACAAAAAAACAGGCTCAGTAGATAAATAATGTTTATTTACAAATATTCAAAATAGACCAGAAGCACTGATTCAGACACAGACTTTACGCGTTTTACAGCTTTCCATTTGTCAAAATCGTTGTAGGCTTTTAGGTATTTTTCCTTTGACTTCTCTGGCAGCAGATTGTTGACAATGCCTATGGCATCTAATTTGATAAACTCAGGAGTCAAAACACTTTCATCACTCGACATTTTCAATATTATTTTTGAAATTAAATCTTCTATAGGCACCTACAAGAACTCGATTTGTTCGTCACGCGTGAACAAATGAAGGCGCGCGACGTTCCAAATTCGAAAGCACAAGCCGTGGTCCTAGATTCGAAATTCGAATTTCGAACACCGCGCTCCTCCGGACCGGGGTTCACACGGAGGCAAACTTCATTTATTTTGTCAAATCAAGTAGGCCATGGCCTAGGACAAATTGTGTTTAGCAAAATTAAACTTTATGCATATAGTAATAAGAATGATGAAAAGTGAAATCATATTATTAACCAGCGGGTTATAATGAAATTCAGTACAACATTATAACCCGGCTAATACCAAGGGATTTAATGTCTTGCTTTCGGTAGGGTTTACATGACCTATAATTCGGCATTGTCGAGCATGTGGTTTGAAAAGAACTAAACATTAACAAAACAGACCGCTTCGAAGGGGCACGTGGCTTTTCCAACTTCCATATTTGAGTTCTTGACGGAATTGACGTTATCAGAATACATGGAAACATGGTAGGTAACATAGGCTTACTAAACATGACGAATTCACAGAGACAACATTGTTATGTTGAAAAGCCTTTGTAACCCAAGAGTGTCCTTAGGATTGACGTCGTAAAGCAAAGTATGCATCGAAGAGAAATGTTTTAAAAGTAGCATTCAAGCGGCCTTTTGATAACTAACTGGTACTTACTATTTACACGTGCAACGTTAACAAAATCGTAGAAACGAGTTATTTTTTACGATATCCCATCGAAATTGGCACGCAGCCTTGAGAAGATGCGGGCGCGACCTCGCCTCGGCCGTACATCACATTATTCCGGTGAATTTGCTATGAAATGCTGCAGCTGTGACAGAACAATAATGGCGGAGCCATTTGACAAATAGCCGCTGATTGTGGACAGATGGCTGTCAAAAGTATCCATGCAACGCCTCACAATCGTATATATTACTATACTGTGAGTGAGTGACGACCGGCTAGCCTAGTGGGTAGTGACGCTGCCTACGAAGCTGAAGGTCCTGGGTTCGAATCCCGGTAAGGGCAAATATTTGTGTGATGAGCATGAATATTTGTTTCTGAGTCATGGAAGTTTTTCTATGTATTTAAGTATTTATATCAATTATATATATCGTCGTCTAGTACCCATAACACAAGCCTTACTGAGCTTACTGTGGGACTAGGTCGATTTGTATAAGATTGTCCCTAAATATTTATTTATTTATTTATTATGCACTACACTAATCGTATATCATACTCGTACATTTATGATAGGCAACTAAGTTCATTTGAATTTAGACTACACTCATGTTAAGGCCTCATCATTGTAAAGTAAGAACGTGAGTATCGTTAAATCGACCGTAGGGTTACTAACCCTACGGTTACGAAAATGGTACATTTTATCCTACGCACGGTATGGACAAAATACGAATAACGGGTACACTACATAATTCCAAGGAGTCATTTGTCCGAAAGAAAATATTCTTAATAATCAAAATTTTATAATTCCGAAAACCATGTTAATCTAAAGGAATTTTTGATTTTTCAGTATATAATAATAACCTAATGTAACATATTTAATTAAATCATAAATATGCGTCCAAATTTTCATATAGCGTAAATTGGCGTGCGGAATTTTGGAAATTTCGAAATAATTATCGTTACGGAGAAATTACTGTTCAGTTTTTTTTCTGTGTTCCCACGAATAACACTCAAAAACAGGAGGAGTGTGTCAAGTGTCAAGGATTGAAAGATATTATCAAAATGTTAGGGTATTTTTAGGGTTCCGTACCTCAAAAGGAAAAAACGGAACCCTTATAGAATCACTTTGTTGTCCGTCCGTCCGTCCGTCTGTCAAGACCCTTTTTCTCAGGAACGCGTGGTATCAAGCTAAAATTTATACCAAATACCTACTCAGGTCTACTGTCCCTTGGAGCTGTGAAAAAATCAAACTTCTAAGCCAACGCAATCAAAAGATACAGCCGTTTATGCCGTAAATTTCCGCAAATTTTCGAAACTTGCAAGGGAGTCAAAACCTGCGGGGTACTTCCCGTGAACTCAGAAGCTTGAAATTTGGTACGAAGCAACGTCTTATAACACAGATAAAGGAAAAATTGCGAAATCCGTGAATTTTTAGTTACATCATATAATAAAAATATTTTTAATATGTTTTTAATAAGTTAAGTATTACTTATATACCTACAGGTTTGTACGGAACCCTCGGTGCACGAGTCCGACTCGCACTTGGCCGGTTTTTTTACCACTACCTAGGTTGAAAAGTTGCCTTTATTGCTTTATGAATAGAGGTTAGAGAACGCGCACGACATCAATGTTTTAATTTTTCACTACAGTTTAGTTTTGTTTAAAACTCACGCCCCTTCTCCAAACAACATTCACATTTTCTAAGGTCCTGTTCCTATAACTGAAAATCTTCCATTGCTAATTGCCAACGCACGGTGATGAGTGATGGATGATATACTGTAATGAGCTAAAGATTTTGTTTAAGCATTTTCTTGGGAGAGGTATTTTTTTGAAAAAGCTTATTCACTGTTTTGTATGTAATTTGTTTAGACCATCGCTATATTAATATAAACTAATAATTAAAAAAAAGGAAAAGTCTTCTAAATCTTTTAAAACGGTCTTTCTGGAAAGTTACAGGCAATATTGTATCCCACGAGGTTGGCTGCGTTGTTTACGGGCAGCTAGTTATAGCTATAATATGTTATTTTAAAATATTTGCTCGTAATGTACCTCTTATTATGTCGCTTTTAGGCTCTTAAGGGTATTAAAAACGCCTGTTTTATAACATTACGACACTCGTGTGTTATGGTTATATCCCGATTAAGTCACGTTGGCACTTGCAGCAAGATGTATGCATGAACACGGTGCATTCTTAAATTAACCGGGTTGTACAGAATGTACAGCTTCTTTTTAAATTCTCGGCAAATGGATTATTACCCAAGAAAACAAAAAATACTCTTGTAGTGGCTTAATACTCGACTAAACAAGTTAAATCCTATTTTATTATTTATTGACTATTTATTTCCGGATATTAGGTATATAGAAATGTTTAATTTAGTAAAAATATTCACTTTTGATAACATTTTCCATGAATGAAATAGAGCCTATACAAAATAAAAAAATAAAAAATATTTTTATTTTGTATTGGCTGTTTAGAGATTTCATCTAAGTCTGGCTTAACTAACACATGCGCGCGCACTCCGCAAACTTCATGAAAAAAAAACTGTTGCGCGCCATTATAGGTTATTTCACAAATATTAGTGAACATTTTTAATACGTGTTTGGTTATTATAAAAAATGTTGACTCGTGGTGAGTAGAAAAGTGATAAATAGAATCGACGCCACTGGAAATTCCTGGCGATTTAGGGACAATATGTGAGTAAAAACCTTTTGCCACATTAACTAAAGAAAATAACTTGGCAGGCCTATAAAATTTTCATCTTATGAAAAGGATTTTTTCTTTGGAAAATGTGTTGAAAAACGTCGTATTGAAACGCGTGAGCTTTTATAATTACATCCTCGGCTCATACCTCACTTGTATCACAATGTTCTATTAACCGATTCCATACTAGTGTAAAGTATAATTAGCCTGGTTATAGTTTAACTGTAGCAACTAGAAACGTAATGAATAGTTGGATTGCTTGAAAAACGACTACTAAGGTACCTGCGGGTAATAAGGCCTGTCGGCTAATAAGGCCTAAGTTACCAAAATCGTATTAAATATGGATGCTCGCGCTCAAGGCTACGCGTCCCTGATGCCAAGCAGACAAACAAGGAAGTACAAGTTCAAACTGGATCGATTCCCCGCTCCCCGCCGCCAGGATTGCATCATACATTTCGGCAGATGAGCACTTGGCACGTGGCACAAAAATCGGGTCGAAACAGACGTGAGTATTTATTGTAATATTACATTAATAATGTCAATTTGTACTCAGTTTTTCTCCCTAATTAACGCTTGTAATGTGATACAAGTTTCAATAACGCATTGTGATGCCAATATTTTATATTTCGTTTTTTTTATACACGTGGTCGGTGGCGAATAAGGCCTACAAAATGTACCTATAGGCCTTATTGCCCTCTATGGCTTGGGATTTCTTTTAGGCCTTATTATCCTCCTACTTCATATATCGAATTTCGGTATTTTAAGTTATTCTACGAACTTAGTGTGCATAATTACTTACTTATTTGTTATATTTTCAGTTTCGATCACGATGCCTCCCAAACGAGCATTGTGGTCAGAAGATGCCCTAGTGTCTGCAGTTCCTAATACATATAGTATAATATGGCCTACAGTAAAATAAGGCCTTTAGGAGAAATCCAAAAAAAAACTTTTTTTTTTTTTTATAGCAGGAATCGGCGTTTTTGTTATTTTCTATGTTGGTTAAACTTTGAGACTGATTATGTCTATACATGTTAATTAGATTGCTAGTTAATATAGAGGAATATTTTGATGTAATTTTGTACTAAATATCCGTACAATGACCTATATTATATATCAATAGAAGAATATAAACGCATTTGTTATAAATCAGTGATTATTGATCTCGACAACAAGTTATTTAAGCACGTTAAGGTCTTAGGCGTTTTTATACCACCATATTATAATAAGACCTATTAGTAGGGTTTTAAAAACCGGTCACTTTATGTCTCCTTATGGGAATTACCGCCATTTTTCACATTGATTGTATACTAATTGAAATTAAGGACTGATTCATATATAAATATGTTAATTAAATATGCTATTTTACATTTTATTTCCATTCTCCCTTAGCTGGGCCTTATTACCCGAAAGTACCTTAGTTGAGATCAAAGTTCTAGGCTAGGACATTTTCGATGACTATTTTAGTGTTCACTTAATAGAGTATTTTTCATTATGATCTATTGTTTTTTTTTAGGTACCTATCGTATTATTTGGCACTTTCATACTTTGATGCCTTGATTCAATATAATATTCAACCTATTCTCTCTTTGATTTTTCCAATTAACTTAGAAATCTTTTTCAAACAGAATTTGGGATGTAACAAAAGCAAATAATCAAACGGTTCTTTACTAATTAAGCTACTAAGTTATTCATGTAATACAACAACTTGCAATGTATTTTTTTTAACTTCTACTAAAATTTATTAGTAACAAAATAGGTGTTGGTAATGACCAACTGACGATCCTACACATTCACTGCGAAGAATCGCTACGCTCGTAGCCGATCCCGTGATTATCCTCGAATGTAGCGAAAAGCGCCTACGGCGTAGGCGCCCGCTAGGCGGGTTTCTGGCAGTGAAGATGTTTAAATAATGTTAACCAGAGAGGGAGTGAGAATGATGCTTTGACTGATGATTATTTCGTATTATTATTCGTAACTATATTTTTAATGCGTTGGTGGCAAGCACGCGTACGGCCAGCGTAAGCGGTTAACTAAGAATATACTTGTTTGCCGCCATCGTGGTACAAAAAATACTCAGGTATTAGTTAAATTGAACAAAGCTGTTCTAACGTATGGATGGTACATATACGTATAAGTAGAGTCAGGCTCGAAAGTGTATTATAATTAATGCCCAACAACAGGCATGCATCTTCATAGCCGCGAGGCTTGCAGTAAATTGCCAATGTATCTGTTACTTGAATCAAACGAAAAAGACCTCTTAGTAAACGTAACAAGGATCTTTAAAACTCACTCATAACTTGGACTTGCAGTTAGACCACCAATATAACAAGTAAGACTGATTAAGCGAATTTAAACTTAATTCTAACGTGTTTAGGGTTTAGGTAAGTGGCATATAGCGTGGTAGACCTATAATGACGATAAATCACTATTTGACCGCCACTAAATTACCTCACTGATTACATTTGCTCTCATGCACTTGTCTGACTTTTTCGTTCGGGAGAATCTTAGTTTATGCCTGGTTTGTAGTCAGAGATAGGAATAGAGGCAAAACCTTCACCCATCTGTTTAATGATGATCATTCTATGTCTGTTTAGATTAAAGGCAAACTTACCTACATCTTATAAGTAATATACAATATACCCTATTACAGATAATATAACACGAAAAGGTAAATGGGTTCTTTACAATCTCGTTTTTAGGCTGTCATATTAAATGCCCTCCTATTTTACATCGCAAAAATATTGGAACTGTAATAAATTCTTGAATAATGTTAATACTTTCGTTCGATTTAATAATTATTTTTCTACTTACTAGTCGGGCAAAAACTATTGTGAAAATATTTTTTTTTTCTTTTTTTTTTATTCAATTATACGGAACACCAACAGAGTACATAAGCTGAGTATATCAATTTATCTGTAGCATAATTATTATTTGGAATTTTTTGTACCCCAATTATAGGTGAACACAACATTATCATATATTATTATTATTAATTAGGATTTATATAATTAAGATTATTACATTTCACGCATAGTTTCAACAATTTAGTGAAGAACAGTGTATATTAAGAGTAAAAGTAAAATTAAAAAAATAAATTTAACGCTGATTGGATTACCAATATTACCATATTCAACGGATAGAATTGAAAAATCATCAAAAATCATTTTTACTGTTTTTAAATGTATTGCATAATCGGGAATCAGGCCTATACCAGTTTGAGGTGTCCCGGTAAGCCGTGAAACCAGCCCTTGACATAGGCATCTCCTAATCGGATATTGGCTCAGTTAATAATGCTCCGTTCAGTGCCTCGTCCGAATCTCCGGACTAATTCACAACGCATACAACTCATCCAAGGAAAACCAGTGTTAGTCGGACCTCCGAATTCGCGCAGTTGTTGAGGGCCTCGGCGACAAGACAAGCTAGGGGCGAGTAAGGTTGAATTACGCAGGTTGTGAACTGCTCGGCCGCGTTTTTTACCACATTAAGAGCTACTTGTTTACCGAATCGAAAGGAGACTGGCCCTTCATCGGCCATCGACCTCAACTCACCTTGAGATATGCTAATGTATCAGTATGCTCGAAAAATTGCTTTTTAACTGTCTAATGTTTGCTAAGAAATCGCTAATGGTCCTGCTGACGATAATCATATGCTTTCTATCGAGTTGAACTTAGTTGAACTCAGGTATAGTAAGGCGTAGGACTGAAGTGTGTTAAAATTGTACCTGCAGATATTAGTCCGAGTACTTCTACATACTAACTTTATCAGTTTAGTTCTACGCGATGGCTAAAACTGGAAAAGAATACCGTTTTGTACCTACTGCAGAGATTCAGTTCTACTGATGTAGGACTAAAATGATTTTTTTTGCCCGTTTTGTCCTACGCGTAGAACTAAATCATAGCCTGTATGTCCCACTTTGGGGGAGTCCTATGTCCAGCAGTGGACGTCTTTCGGTTAGTATGGTGATGTCTCGTTTGCGTTATAATTTCAGGAAGCCGATTTAAAATTTATAATATGACGTTTCCGACGCGTCAATATCCATATATTTATGCGATATCCTAAGATTCCTAAGGACAGCTCCCTCTAGCGGTAACTGCAATCGTGGCCCAGCTTATTATTATCCTTTGATGGACATTTGCTTTCTGGGAAATCATGGCTATATAAATTAGCTATTACGGTTGAAATGACACGGTTAATTCTCAATTTAATAACAGTGCCTGCACAGTGCAAAAATTATGCGTCAAGCACAAAATCGGACCGTTTTGCAGTAATACCTACGGGTGTAGAGTCGAAAATAATTATTACTCCAAAAGAAAGAAGGCAAAAAAAGCTACAACCGTTTTAATATTGCTTGTTAAAGAGAAAAAAACGCAAACAGTGTGTGACGTCACTATATGCGAGGCGCGCGCGCGCGCAGTAGAAATATGTATGTACTAAGTCCCATACGATTTCAATTCTCGCATCGTTTCGTCTCGTCTCGCCCCTCCGGTGGAAAACCAGCTTTATACTGTATATTTTTTTTGTAATTTGTATTATTAGAGACATTGATTGCAATGAAAATCCAAACATTGATGTTGTGCGCTATGGCTATATTGTACCTATGGCTGATTGTGAAAAGCTAAGTAATCATCATCCTTTTAGCCACTCACTTTCATACGATACAAGATTCGTATTTATACAATGCATTCCGAGACAATTCTAATAGAATCTGATACAGAAACCTTACAAGTAATTCCCAGCCCTCCGCGGTTAACTAACGAAATTTGCGTTTGAGCTAACATAGGATACTTGTGGTAAACCAAGTTCGCTTCTCTAATTATGCCGGCTATCCTGCTCTACAGGTTTTACACGTCTTTCTATAAATAGTGGTCCTTAGCTTCACTTAAAACGTCTCACGCACTTTATTTATACCAACGAATTTGAATCCTATTATCCGATTCATAGAGTTTATTATCCAAAGTAAATGGCCTGCGCTTAAGCCAGTTTAAGATCAGCGGAACGGTGGCCCAGTCGCAAGTGGTAGGAATGAATTTCGTAGACAGCTTGCACTTTCAATACGACCAGTTGCCGTTCAAATATTAGTACAGTCTGAATAACTCGCAATTAGTGAGTAAGTAAATTAAACATGGGACATTTAGAACTGTAACCCAGACGGGAATAAACAAAGCATGTCCCAAATTTACTTATACCTACAAAGAAACTTGACAAGTTTAAATAGGCTTTGATGAAGATTGTTCAGAGAGTACGGTACCTACTACTGCCTTTATTTTACCTTGAAGTTGAGCTTTATTTAAATACCTACTTCGTTGCTTGCTTACATTTTTAAGTCTGTTTCTTTTTTTTAATTTAAAGTTCCAAATATTTGATTTCCTTATCGCAGTTTCATGATCTTGCTCCTAAAGCCATTAATAGCTTGTTTACAGCTACAGTTAGGTAGGACTAACAATTTTCACTAATGTAGGTACTTTTAGGTACCTTATGTTTTCATTTTTTTTGGTACTAAACGAACTGAATCGCGTAACTTATTTATTTACCTCTCTGAGGTTTAGTAAAAAATAAGGTAAGAGAAACGTGTAATTTAAATCAATATACATACTTACATTCAGTTTACTGTATCACTGATAAACAATAACAAAGCGATCACTAGGTTATCACAAGGTGTATTGATATTTGTTACTAGACATATAATAGTTGTTTACGTCTTTAGTTAATGTAGACTGATAATCTTGTAAGTAAGTATGTGATTTGGGAGACAATTTTTTTTGCAATTTTTCATGTAATGTTTGGTTCACATGCCGGAAACTTTTTAAACTTTTGCTATTACAATTGTGTATTGGATTCTAACCGCACATCTTGTTTATCCATCCACCAAGCCAACGTTGCAATATCTGAAATTACTTAATTTGATGTAGATAACAAATGTACTATGTAATTGTATTATTTTTTTCTCCTACTTCAAAAACTATGTTTAGTTATTTCGTTTTTGATATTGGTGTTGGTTTTGTTTGTTTTAAATTACGTTTTCGTTATGCTCAAAATATTTATTAGACCCCCTATTAACCTTACCAAACTCTAGCGAAATAGGGAACAATTGAAAACGTGATTTGCCAATTACTTATTTGTTGGGTTATTTAACGGCATACGTTAGAAGGCTTCAAAGTGCCACTACAATAGCAAAAAGTTACTAACAAGTTAATTGTATAAATGGCTTTCTATGTCCTTTGAGCGTAGCAAAAGTCGTATCCAGGGCTCTGTAATCAAACTTGGATTGGAAATAAGTAGTTCAACTATTGATTACATATGGCCCTGATGGAAGATTTGCGGTGGACAAAGAGAGTAAAGTCAAGGAAAATCTGGATTTTCGTCACAAGGCCGCTAAGCCAATTGGAATGGTGCATGTGATTTAGACATTGCAGTGAGAGCTGAAGGGGTATTAAACATGCCCGTATTTATTGAATTTTTCATATCTATTTCTATCATACCTTCAACCCACATTCACAAGCGATCTGTGAATTTGGTTCTTCTACATCACAAGGACACTTTATTAAAGCAGAATTTCAACATTCCTAGC
This sequence comes from Epinotia ramella, assembly GCA_947578815.1. Classification (NCBI taxonomy): domain Eukaryota; kingdom Metazoa; phylum Arthropoda; class Insecta; order Lepidoptera; family Tortricidae; genus Epinotia; species Epinotia ramella. Next base: position 10,376,520 of record OX388209.1, read on the forward strand.
TGTCTTTTCAATCAGATTTTTAATGATGATACAACCTTTGAGCCAGCTTTCGACCGGCAAGGAGAGACAGCAGCAGAGACAGTGCGATTTCTATGCGATTGGTTATAAAACAGATAACTTTATCGCCTATAGTAAGAAATTTCTCGCCACTTCGGTGGATAACCATCATTACATTGCACTGTAACTTAAGCGAGAGAGGCTGTGTCCGACGGTAGACTAATATCCCCTAATTCATATTGATAATTTGCCCGTGCACACGTCTTGGCTGAATATGCGCGCTAGGAGTTAAGACTAATTGTGTTAGTCTATAATTTTCCTTCATATGATGCACATACAGATTGTTATTTTGCACTCAAAAGACAGTTTGCAATTTTTTACTTGAATATTCTGAATGAAACGTACTCTGCTTTCATTTTTGGTGTGTAAGAAATTCTTAGGTACATACATTATTATATTCAAAGTACCCGTAAAAGCGCCGAATTTAGAAACTTACCTAAAATTTATTGTGATTATTTACATTTCCGCCAGGTATAACGTGAACGGAGTATTTTATAAAATTCCACTCTGCTTTTCATTGTTATCTTAGGATAAAAGTATACATATTGTATTCGCTTCCTGCTGTTTTATATTTGAAAGATAAAAGTAAATGTATCTATATTAAAAGCGAAGGTAATAAATTATTCATGAGAAATGTTTTAATTCCTTCGACAGATGTTTTTGTAGGAGTATTTTGCTCGTTCTGCCACGTTTTGTGGACTTACCATTAATCGGATCATTAATTCAAAATACTTTTATCCTACAGAATCAATATGGAACGCCCTCGCTTGAAATAATCGTAGGTACATACATAATATTGATTCTCATCACGCTCTTATTCGAAGGGAAAACAAAAATAATTTCAGCCCTTATTTTCTGTCTAGTAGTCTTCTTAATAGGTACCTATTATTTATAATAATAACCGGCAATGAAGCAGCAGTCATTCAAAGGCAGAACCAGACTATGGATCTCTAAAAACACAGTTCAATAATAAATACCTCCGCAGGCTAAAGCTAAAAAATGAAATACCAATACCATTCGTAATTCATTATTAGGCAGATAATAAGGTATTTTATAGGAAAACAATTGACTAAATCAGCAGTAACAGCAAAGTTTGACGTTGCGCCGCGCGTAATGAGCTAGCCCGAAGTTTGGTGAATACGAAATTTTCCAGTCTCGGTTATTATAAATGAACTTTGAGATATTAACAGGAAGTTTTGAATACTTAGAGGTGTTACCTATTTTTCAGGATGTCAATAAGAGGAAAGCCATTCAACGTTGGAGCAACGAATGGGTTTAAAATAAGTACACCGTTATGTTAACCCATTCAGCGCCAATAAGGACACGCATGCGTCTCCATTATTAATCATCATGCTGTCTCTTGCTCCCACCTTTTAAAAGTCTCTCTTTGGCTCTATTGTTTACTCGTATGCCTTGAAGCATTAAGTCCACCTTTTGTACTAACTTTTTTTGTACAATAAAGTGTATATAAATAAATAAATGCATCAGTCAGAGCGCTATGGGCGCTTTACCCTACATATGGAGCTGCTACCGACTACGCCTTAGCGCTACGAGCGTATTAGCTTGGCGGTCAATCAGTTAACACAAACACTGCCAACAATTTCGTAGTTCCTGGCAAGCGTGTCCAATATGTGATGAAAATTAGATACATGTTTTCGACTTTTCTTCGAGTATTCGTACTAGTCTAATCGTTTCTTCAAACCAGGGATGCCGCGGATGCAACTTTTTAGACATCCGCGGATGCGGATCTTGAGGAATAGACTCAAAAACATATTTAGGGTCACGCAGTACTCGAACACGTTGCAACTGATTTACAATGCAAAACCAAACAAACGCATCACCAATAACGAATACGGTGAATCGTCAGATTACAGAAACGAAATGAAGATTATTATTGACTAATCACGAAAATACTGAACACGCGCGCGGCACGCGCCGTGTTGGACCCTATCTGGTCGCGAACTGTAGGTACTACATGTTTGAAGCAGGGATGTTGCAGACATTCGCATCCTCATCCGCAACCGGATGCGGATGCGGATGCGAATGTCTACAACATCCCTGCTTCAAACATCATTAGATGCGACGGCACGACTACCAGCGTAAATTCTTTGTACAAATCTACCCGAATAAGAAATCTCACTCAGATTCCCCCATTGGACCTGATACGCGTAAAGACGATGAAATAAGATAGAATCGAATAAAATCCGTGGACTGTCTCCTTTTAAGCATTAATTATTAGTTAACTTATGGTTTGTACCATTAGTGGTAATCGAGGATCGCCAGGCCGGAGTATGCGCCATCCCACTAATAAGGTACGTCTTCATTTGAGCAGAGATCCGCAGACGTTGACGCAGATCCAAACACTTCATAACCGATGTGGAAATGACAAAGCTTTGATATTATGATGTTGATGAGTATTGCCGTTCCTATACCTGGATCAATTTATTACGGGTCCTGCGCCTGGGTTGTAACTGGTGACAGTTATGTTATTTTTCCATGACGCCGCTGTCACATCACTCATGTAACCAAATAATACGTCCAATCAATGTAGCAGCGATGTCACGGCAGGGTTATATCACAGTTCAATTTCTAAAAATGTTCCAAGACCCACCGTAAATTGACCACCTTTACGTGTTTACGGGAAACGCATACCATTAGTATAGTATAGTAACCAGCATACATATAACAATTAGAGCAAAATATCTGACGCTTCGTAACGGTCCTAGAAAGAGTTGTATTAGCATATCGCGCTTTGTTGTGGCTGATATTTATGCTGGTGGTCTGCTTGAAAAATACACTTTTCACACAGAGTCATTGTTGCCCTGAAGTGGATTATAATTTTCCTCACAGGTGTGAAAAGCAGTAGGTATGTGCCCGGTAGCGGAATGATTCACTCGTTACGTTCAAGATTCTACTTTAGAATTCCGCGCTTTGCTCAGGATTCTATGGTAGAATCTTGAACATTACAATTTGATTCAATATACCGCCCTCACCGTAAATATATCATTTTACTACTCCCTTGAGACACAATCTACTATTTTGTCACCATTATGATTTAATAAGCGCCATAGCGTCTTACGCGCTACCTACAATTGCTGATTCGGGTTATCCTCTTGAAAATACTAACTTAATTCCTGTTATTTTAGTGAAAATTACAGAACGCTTGCATGGAGACATAGTATTTCCAGCTTAGCTCGTGCCCGCGGCCTCTTTGCGTATCCATAAACAAACTAGAGGCACCGGCGCCGCCTTAAAAGTGCCTGTTCGATGTTCTTGGGTTATTTAATGTGCACCATTGTAGTGCCTTATTGATCACTGCAATGTTGGATGCCGTGCCTGATAGAAGTGTAGGTATCTTTTCATTTGCGTATTTAAGTATGTCTTGTCATTGCCTAGAATGTAATGCTGGTTGAGTGGGTACCTGGTTAAGTACATACATATCGGTATCTCAAATTCTCAATCTTCCGTAGAAGGGTGGCATATAAAATATCTTGAAGACACCTCCATCTCGAAATGTAAAAATAATTATCAGATAAAAAGCTCACGGAGGAATGCAATTTATGCAATTGTAAAATGGAATGCCTTAGTGCATATAATTCATCCGATACCTTAAACCCAAAAAACATCGCAATTGTTTTGAACTTGTATAACCTTTTTAAGGCTGTGCATTGGAAATTATCGCGTGCCTTGAAACGCCGTTCTGACTAGATTAAGAAACAATAAGGTCTGATTTTCATATATATGATTCTTGACTATATGATTGTTTATCTGATTTTATCGATACACGATTGCTTAAAATTTCCTCGATGGAAAAAAAATCCAAAGTTGGGTCTGTATTTTCCTTTTTTTACTCAGCCTACTCAAACGATACATTATTTTACGACACAATCAAGTTAATAGTATAGTATTTTATTTCATCTAAATTCTGACTTTATGAAATTTAAATAAAACTTCTCTAAGTTAGGTATTTATCGAAATTTGTCCAATAAAGCTATTCCCGAAGAGTTTTACATCTCTTTTCCTCGTGCGCGGAAGGCATCAGCGTGTCTCTGTCTAGGGGGCGTGTTCGACTCCAATCAAGGCATCGCCTTAATAATTAAACGCTAAGGCGGCACTGGTGCGTTCCGTAGGTGATCCCAGATCTGAATGCGTGGAGGAGGACCATGACCGAGTTTTAGTCGGTGCGAGTCCGACATAACCTTTCGAGCTATCCCCGTGGCGTGAAGGTATCGATAACTGATTTTCCTCACATTAAAAAAACCGGACAAGTGCAAGTCGGACTCGCCCACCGAGGGTTCCGTACAAATGTCCTTCTACCTCGATGATTACGTACTTTAAATAAAGACTATATTCTTTATGATTTAATTACAAATGTATAGTTTCCGATTTTTTCCATGTATACTTGTAGTGTAAGACGATATTACTGTCATAGTTCTAGATTAACGGAAAGTACATAGATTAAATTTTGATTCTATTGAGAGTTGTGTGTGTATATATTATATACGTTTTTTTGCGGCATAAACGGCCGTATCTTTTTTTACGTTAACTAAGATGTTTTTTCATGTCTTATTCACAGCTTATAAAAATAAAATTATTTAAATTTAGCCAACGACGCGTCGATATTGTATGAACTTGATATAAATTCCAAAATATTACAGTTCTTATATCCTATAGCTAGTATCTCGCTTGTTCCCAGTTTACCTTTGCAGTGCATCATTACTGGACTAACCATGTGATTCGTTGTTTCCCTGGGTCATAGATGTTAGTGATGAGTTCCGCTCGTTGAGATAGACTCAACTGCCGTATGTGATGTTGAAGTTCTATGAAGTTAGAGCATTTTAAGATCAGAGTTCCCCTAATTGAGGCCAGTACCGTTACACCAAGAAACGCAGAAAGCTCTGAATCGCTCAAGCGCGACCCCCTCGAATGTTCGTCACAAAGCAACGAAACAAAAATTATCAAAATTATATTGTTATCTAGTCACGCTTTAAAAGCACAAGCTTTTGGACTAAAATTGTGGTTTCCAATTAGTTGTACAGTCGCTGTCGGATACATCGGAGCGAACAAGGTGCTAAGATATATCTGAACACGACTTTAATGTCAAGGCGTTGAAGTGCAAGTGAAAAGTATAGATATATTTGATGGTATTATACATATTACATTGTTAACTTTTCTTAAATGTTTTTTTAAATTGACGATGCCAGGTCGTGCAGACCGATTTTTTTTAACGCTTTACGGAAAAAAACAATAAGTGGCCAAATTCAGTGCATACGTTTATGAAACTATGAACTTACTTGTTTTTAAATTGTGTTCAGAATTAATTTGTGTAATAAAAGTTTTTAGTGAAACCTGTGCAAAAACCGATCAATTGTCGAGACCTCTGAGGGGTAATTACGTAATGTTTCCAACACCGCGTTAGGACAATGCAACTGTCATGTTTACGTTACGTGATTACCCCTCTGCTGTTTTTGAATGGCAGTTTAACGTTTCACTCGTTTTGAATTATTGCTGGACGTTCAACATTCAACGTTAACCAATCCAGTCAGATATCCATTAACCTTTCGATAAACGACATTCTCCATCACCTCAACTTGTCCGATTGCATCGGAACATTCCGAACAATGGCCTGCTATTATTCACAAACCTTACCTCAGCAAACCAGTGTATTAGACCTCCGAGTACGCGTTGCTACTGCCAAACCCGGCATCAAGTTACACTGGGTGAAGTGGGGCGAAACATATTATGAATATAGCACTGGAAAGTCCCATGATGCCCGCGGTACCCTAAAAACTGGCTCCCATGCATTCCGCGTCGTTTTGTTTGTCTAACCAGAGTTACGTCAAGCGGTCGTTCGCTCCCAATGTTTTTACATCGAATCGGGTCAAAAATTTAGATTGAACCATGCTGAACCCAAATATCGGGCGTTTGTTCACCTCTCTAGGTCACGATCTCGTTCGCTTTGAGCTCCGTTCAATAAGTGGGCTAGTTTAAAATATAATACGTAAATGCTTGGTCTCCGAACAGCACAAGGTATTATTAGCTAACAATTTTCAGCCACAACTTTAAAATTAACGACATCTGCTGTTTTACAAACTTGTCGCCGATAAGCCAGTTTAATATAAAATTACCCTGGAAGCGTAACGATGCCTATAAACATTTTTGAAATAATATGAGTCGCAATAACACTCTTTTTAACCGACTTAAAAAAAGGAGGAGGTTATCAATTCGGTTTTTTTTTTTTGAAGTGAAAACTTCTTTAGCGGCGCTGAGCACTTTTTGGGATGGGGAAAAATGGTTAAATACGCGACAGTTTTGTGACGTCAGATGTGAAGAAGGTCACTTTTTGCTGCTAGCCGATTCGACTTCATTCAAAACTGAACGCTATTCGTAAGAGTATAAAGCCGTTAAACACTTTTTGCAATAGCATATTCTGCAAATAAATTTGTAATTTTAACCAACGCGTCCTTTCCCGTTTGTTTGAGAAAATTCGAATAGTTCGAATTTGGGCGTTATTCCTAGAGATAAAGCTCAGAAAAATATTTACCAACGGCAAAAACAAAAAACAAATTGATATTTTGGTCGCCACCGCCGTCTGCTGTTCTTGCAAATTCGAATAGTTCGAATTTAGACGTTATTCCTAAAGAGATCAAGCTTTGAAAAATATTTGGCATTGGCAAAAACAAATTGGTATTGTGTTTGCCGCCGCCCGTTTTTTTTGTTTGTAAGTACTTATATGCTTCCAGGTGGCCCCCATTTTTTTCAAAAATTCAGTTGGATGATGGGATTTATGAGGAATTGAAGGGACTCCTTAATGATGCAGAAGACATGGTGCTGCTGAGTGCCTCCCCTTGTGGACTGTCCACGCTGGTTAATATTTGCGAAAAATATGCACTCAGTCACGGCTTAATATACAATGTTAAGAAAAGTGAATGCATGGTATTTCAGGCCAGAGGAAAATATGTACCGCTAGTACCTTCTATCAGGCTGTATGGAGTGCCCCTAAATAGGGTATACCAATTTAAGTATCTGGGACATTTGGTGACCTCTGACCTGAAAGATGATGTAGACATTGAAAGAGAGCGAAGGGCGTTGTCTGTCGGAGCAAATATGGTGGCCCATAGATTTAGTCGTTGCTCGGTGGATGTTAAGCTCACACTCTTTAGAGCATTCTGCGCCAATTTCTATACGACTAGTCTATGGACTCATCATACGCAGAAACAGTACAACGCTCTCCGTGTACAATATAACAATACCTTTAGAGTGATGATGGGACTACCCCGTTTCTGTAGCGCATCAGGGATGTTCGCGGAGGCCGGCGTAGATTGTTTTTACACCATAATCAGGAAACGCTGTACATCCCTGGTGCGCAGGGTCCGGGCTAGCTCCAATCCCATCCTGAGGGCATTGTCATAGAGATTTGATTGCCATTACATGAATCATTGTCATTTGATTCACGTAGTGGCAAACAAATCCCAGTAATCAATTTAATGTCAAAAACATAGTTATATTGTATAGTAGTATAGTATATTGTGTATTGTGTAATGTAACAAGCTAATTATAATTATTTCCTGTTATTCCTCGTCTTGTAATATGATCCCAGTTGGTCGAAATAAATGATTTTATTTATTTATTTATTTAATTATATCAGGCACGCGTGTTACATGCTTGCATAACCAGCGACCGCCCAAGTGGCCATGCAGGTGGTGCCGACTCTGCATTTCGCAACACCGTGCCCCGTTTCCCAAAAAGACTAGTGTTCGTCACTCTTGGTTCTCACATCGACCATTAGGCACCTGTTAAATATAATTAATTTTAATTGATTTATTTTAATCTTTTTGTAATTCCGTCATTAAAGGAATTTAAGTTCGCATTCTTTGGTTTCTCTCGAATCCTCCGACTCCCAGCCTACATAATTGGCGCAGTCGAGAGACGTACCTCGCGGGCCGGTTCGCGAGCGGTCACCGAATTTCCAAAATCGAAACTTCGCGCTCGCTTAGCGCCCGGGCAGCTATCCGGTCATCACGTCGAGGGCGGAACCTACGAGCTGTGGGCGGAGGAGTATCCAAACTTCGATACCGCAGAGAGCCAGAAATGTGCATGTAAGTACTTTAGAATCGTTCTAGAGTTGCTTATGTTAGGAAAGGAGGTACTTTCATAGTGGTAATTATTTTAAAGCTCAAAGATTTTCCATCCACGGCAATCGAGCACTCCTAGGCTAGGCAGTAATAATAGATTCGTTTTACTAGACGGTCTTAGGAATATTAATTTTGATTTAAGTTCTGAATCGGACTCGGAACCTGAAGTAGTTAGTATGGCAGACCTAGATTCAATTTTTAAAGCCCTGCGCTTGTTACCCGAGTTTGACGGGAACCCTAACGTACTCACGAGATTTATTAAATTATGTGATCAATTAGTAGATGAGTTTGTTCGCCCCGATCAAGCATTGGCTAATTACGCACTTATAAATGGTATACTTAATAAAGTTACCGGGCCCGCCGCCCGCTTAATCAATGCGAACGGAGTCCCAGAAAGCTGGGCTGGTATTCGCAACGCACTTATTAATAATTTTGCGGACCAGCGCGATGAGACCTCTTTGTATAACGATCTCGCGCTTTTATCCCAGGGGAACACCACCCCTCAGGAGTTCTATGAAAAATGTCAAAACCTGTTCAGTACCCTTATGACATACGTAACTTTACATGAAACTGTGCAGTCTACAATTGATTCTAAACGCGATTTATATAAAAAGTTGACCCTTCAAGCGTATGTCCGAGGCCTTAAGGACCCCGTAGGCTCACGCATTCGTTGTATGCGGCCCGAAACTATAGAAAAGGCTCTAGAATTTGTTCACGAAGAAATGAATACATTATATTTACAGCAACGTAATGATCGGCTGGATAAGAAACCAGCTGATTTTCAGCCATCCAAAATATCTATTGGTCCAATACCACCAGGTTTTGTTGTACCACCATTCAGACAGTCTGCGTTTAATTTGCCGGGTCCATCCCGACCAAACCCTAGGTTTTTGCCTCAACAATCCCGACCAATATGGACACCAAATTTAAATCAGCCTCCTCAAGGCCTTACCCGTACTCAGCAAATATTTGGAGCACGACCACCTAACTATAATCCACAAGAAAACTCATTCAGGCCTAGAAATAATTTCCAAAGCAATGGAAATAATACCGTGCGCCCTATGAGCGGTGTCAGTCATTACGTAGCCAGGCCATTGCCACCTACTCAGAATTGGTCCAATTTCAGGAACCCGCAATCGAATAATTATTTCAGATCTAGAGATGTTAATTTTACCGAGTGCAACGACTATACACTGGACTATGAACCTTATACCGACTATTATAATGAATATTATCAGGACAACTACTGTGACGTGTACCCTACTGACGATACTTACTATGACGAGTCCGCGATCCAACCTCATTATCCAGAGATTTCGTATCCGAACCCCGCAGGCGAAGCTTATAAAAAAGAAGAACCCACTATTCAGCATGAGGATTTTCGGAGAAATCCAGAGTTAGGAAGACAAAAATAGAACTCAACTTACAGACACAACGACAATTACCGTATATAAAAATAGCTAACCCGCCGCTGAAATTTCTTATAGATACCGGCGCTAATCAGTCTTTTATCAATCCCGACTCGGTTACGAAATATTTCCCCAGCGTACAATGGAAATATGATCCGTTCGAGGTGACGAATGTGCATGCTACCAGCCGTAACGATTATTCCGTAACATTACCGTGCTTCCCTGAGTTTAAAAGTGATAACAACGTAACTTTCTTCGTGTATAAATTTCACAATTATTTCGATGGTTTAATTGGTCTAGACTTACTTAACGAATGGGAATCCAATATTGATTTAAAAAATAACGTCCTAGTTACAAAAAGTGCGACTATTCCTATAAGAATGTATAATTCTAGGAACTGTAATTTATACGAAGTTGTAATACTTGCGAATTCTTCACGACTCATTAAAGTCCCGATTAACGGCCGGGAGGGAGACGCGCTTATTCCGCGTCAATCAGTATCAGATTGTTTTATAGCGGAATGTTTTACTACGATACATAACAACGAGGGCATACTAGAAGTTGTAAACCCAACCCCGAATGACGTAATCTTTTCCTTGAATCGTCCCGTGCAGGCTGAAATATTAAACGTTGAGTGCAGCCGCACTAAACAGCCAAGATCAGATCGCGCTCGCAACGTATTATCGCGCTTGCGCACCGATCATTTGAACCTCGAGGAACGTGCTAATTTAGAAGCACTATGCTCACAATATGCTGACGTATTTTACATAGAAGGCGAGCCACTCAGTTTCACTAATAAGATAAGACATAGGATAAATACCACAGATGAATTACCGGTTTATAGTAAAAGCTATCGCTATCCCTTCATACACCGTAATGAGGTAAAGGAACAGATTACCAAGATGCTAGAACAAAATATCATACGTCCATCCGAATCTGCCTGGAGCTCCCCCATTTGGGTAGTTCCGAAGAAAGTTGATGCATCAGGTAAGAAAAAATGGCGGATAGTTGTGGATTTTAGAAAACTGAATGAGAAAACCTTAGACGATAAATATCCGATCCCCAACATAACAGATGTACTTGACAAACTTGGTAACTGTCAATATTTTACGACGCTTGATCTTGCCAGTGGATTTTATCAGGTGGAGATGGATCCCAAGGATATAGCCAAGACAGCGTTCAATGTAGAACATGGCCATTTTGAGTTCCTTAGAATGCCAATGGGTCTCAAGAACTCCCCCTCGACCCTCCAGCGCGTCATGGACAACGTTTTAAGAGATTTACAAAACACGGTCTGTCTCGTGTATTTAGATGACATTATAGTTTTCAGTACTTCCCTTCAGGAACATATAGTCAATTTAGAAAAGGTGTTTAAACGTCTCCGTGAGTCTAACTTTAAAATACAGATGGACAAATCAGAATTTTTAAAATTAGAAACCGCGTATTTGGGTCACGTAATCAGCAAAGATGGGATCAAACCAAACCCTGATAAAATTGTCGCCATTCAGAAATTTCCAATGCCTAAAACCCAAACCGAAATAAAACGATTTCTTGGTTTGGTAGGGTATTACAGGAAGTTCATCCCAGATTTTGCTCGTATTACCAAACCGATGACACAATGCCTCAAAAAGGGATCAAAAATAACTTATGAAAACCCTGATTATATTAATTGCTTTGAGAGATGTAAGACTCTACTTGTAAATGATCCAATATTACAGTACCCCGATTTCAATAAGCAATTTATTTTGACTACTGATGCTTCCAATGTTGCTATTGGAGCGGTGCTCTCTCAAGGGCCCATAGGATCCGATAGGCCGATTGCTTTCGCTTCGAGAACATTAAATGATAGTGAAATCCACTATAGTACGATAGAAAAAGAGCTTTTGGCAATCGTCTGGGCAACGAAGTATTTCCGCCCGTACCTTTTTGGACGCAAATTTACGATTGTCACCGACCATAAACCCTTACAGTGGTTAGTAAATCTAAAAGATCTTAACTCCAGACTTACTCGCTGGAGATTGAAGTTGAGTGAGTATACCTATAACGTAATCTATAAGAAAGGTAAATATAATCAGAATGCTGACGCACTATCACGGGTAGAAATTCATAATGAAGAGACCTGTTCCCTTTGCTCTATGATAGTGAATCACTCAGAAAAAACTCCATCCGAATCCGGATCATCTACCCTCACTGCCCGCACAACCCCGTCTGAAGCAGGATCATCCACCCTGACTGCCCACACAAGCGCGGAAAATCCAATATTAGAAATACCAATTACAGATGATCCCTTGAATAAATTCAATAGGCAAATCCGACTAACGATCGTAGGTGACATTAAGAAACGAGCAGTAGTTACAAAACCTTTCGACACTCATACCCTTACCACAATCCAGATATCCGAGCGTAATCTCGAAGAAGATTTGGTCAACGCTGTAAACGAGCATATTAACCCTAAAGTCAAAACCGGAATAATAGTTTACCCCCCTTTAGCTATGTACAAAATTGTCCCCATCTTACAAGACCGGTTTAGAAACTCGTCTATGAATATATATTTAACCAAGAAAGAAGTTGAGAACGTAAAGGACTATTTGAAACAGCAGGAAATCATTCAGAATTACCATATTGGGAAAACTAATCACCGTGGCATTAACGAATGTTACCTGGCCTTGTCCCACAGGTACTTCTGGCCAAAGATGAAGGAACACGTAACCAAATTTATTACTCAATGCGGCATTTGCGGTCAAGCAAAGTATGACCGGAATCCTGTTAGGCAACAGTTTTGCATCGTCCCACCACCTACCAAGCCATTCGAAGTTGTTCATATAGACCTATTTACAGTACAAAATGAAAAATATCTTACCCTGGTAGATGCTTTTTCTAAATACGCGCAGGCATATCCTCTGAAAGATGGCACTGCTATCAGTGTTATCCAAGCACTTATGATTTACTTTACTCACCATCGCGTCCCACTCACCGTAGTCTCAGACCAAGGTCCCGAATTCTCGAACCAACTCTTCACAGAATTCACAAAACTGCATAAAATTCAGCACCATAAAGTCCTTGCACACTCCCCTAATGATAACGGGATCGTAGAGCGATTCCACTTAACTATTCTCGAACACTTGCGAATTCTGAAGTTAGAACGACCAAAGGAGCCGACTTCACACCTTATGCCTTATGCTCTATTAGGGTATAATAGTTCCATTCATAGTTTCACTAAATGTAGGCCATTGGATATATTAACAGGACATTTCGACCCACGCGATCCTTTTGACATAGATTTATCTCAGCATTTATTACAACAGTACATACGCGACCATCGACAAGGAATGACAAAAGTTTACGACCTCATCAACGAAGCGTCCTTACAACACCGAACCGAACTCACAGATGCAAGGAATAAGGACCGTGACCCTGAAATAGAGTATTCTCCCGATCAACATGTTTTTATCAGGAACCCCATGGCCAGTAGGCAAAAATTAGCTCCTCGATATACTCAAGACATTGTAATGGCCGACCTCCCTATCCATATTTACACCAAAAAACAAAGAGGTGCCGTAGCAAAGTCGCGTCTTAAGAGAGTCCCTAACGATTCAAAATTGTTACAGAATACTGCTGACGTACCTTCTACAAATGACTCTGGCGGAAGAAGTAACACTTGAAAGCCTTGACAATGGACCAGGACTACTCCCTTTCAAACTTGGACCGACGAAACTCGTCTCCCACTACCACGCCTTTTTACAACATGTAGACCTAAATGACATTGACCATAAAATTGACATAGTACGAACACAGTTACTCAACCTCGGACCTCAACTTAATAATAAGACTTTTTCCCTATATGAACCGCACATATCATTTCTCAGCGCAAAGCTCGAAAGGGTTTCAGAACAGGTGAGGACTTTTGAACCCGACCGTGTAAAAAGAGGACTCATAGATGGTCTCGGCTCGATAATTAAAAGTATTTCCGGAAATCTAGATTACACAGACGCCATAAAATATAATGCTGCAATTAAAACCCTTCAAAATAATGAAAACAAATTACAGTCTGAATTTAATAATCATATCAGTTTATCTAAAGAATGGATGCTGGAACACTCCAAGATATTAGATAACTTAGTTAAAAATCAAGAAAAAATTGCCCAGGCCGTTACGCTAGCCATTCAGAGCGAAAAGAACGGTGAGACAGAATTAATTAGATTTGCACACTTGGCACAATACTTGGTCATCCTGAATGATAATGTAGAAAACTTGTCTGAAGAACTGGACAAGCTAGGAAATGCGTTAGCTCTTATTCGGGCGTCGAGTATACCGCACGCGATACTTAGTTTTAATGCTCTTAAAAGCATGTTAGATAAGGTAAAGGTTCTCTACCCTAAGGGAGAGATCCTTGAAGTAGATCTTAGGGAATATTATGACCTAATTAAAGTTGGATCATACTATATCGATAAGCAAGTAGTTTTAGTTTTTAAGGTGCCGATTGCAGTAGATAGAGTCTATGATTTATACAAACTAGCAGTAATACCTAATAGAAATCATCAGGTTCTAATACCTCCCTCTCCCTACATAGCGGTTCATGAACAGGATTCTATGTACATGGAGACAGAATGTCCGAAGGTCAAATCATGGCATCTCTGCGAAGAACCACTCAATCAGAAGATACAAAATCAACTTGACTGCACGTACCAGCTCATCACTTCGCAGCAGCTCAACCCGTCCTGCCAACACACGAGAGTGTTCCTGACTAGACCAGCAGTACAACAACTCGACAGCAGACAATACGTTATAAGTCTACCAGAGCCGACTAAAATACAAACCTCCTGTGGCCAAGAACAGTTCAAAACGATCCAGGGAAGCTACCTTGTTGAAATCCCGCACAAATGCGTCCTGAAAACCCCAGATTACACCATTACCAACTCTAACGACCAGGTTGAGGGGCATGTATTAAAAATCATGGAACTACCAGACATTACTTCGATAGATGAATTGCGAGCTCAGGAGCCATCCCCTTCAGTGACCCTGAACTCTATTAATCTGGAAAACCTACACGCCAGCGATAAAAAGATATCCTCGCAACTACCCGTGAATATACGCCAGATCGACCACTTAAGCCTGTATCATACTACTATACCAGTCTACCTACTCATACTCTGCGCATGCACAGTTGCTGCCGGTATAACCGGTCGTCGCCTATTCATGAAACGATGCCGATCAAATACATTGGAAACCATCAAAACTGACACTCCACAAGGCATCGACCAGACACCAGATAAACCAAAGCTGCACCCCAGAAACATAGAAGTGAATCATGGCTCGGCAATATTCTCGAAGAATCTCGAATAGTTGCCTAGCTGAGGATGGAGGTGTTACATGCTTGCATAACCAGCGACCGCCCAAGTGGCCATGCAGGTGGTGCCGACTCTGCATTTCGCAACACCGTGCCCCGTTTCCCAAAAAGACTAGTGTTCGTCACTCTTGGTTCTCACATCGACCATTAGGCACCTGTTAAATATAATTAATTTTAATTGATTTATTTTAATCTTTTTGTAATTCCGTCATTAAAGGAATTTAAGTTCGCATTCTTTGGTTTCTCTCGAATCCTCCGACTCCCAGCCTACATAATTCGCGTGTAGTGATTTTGGTATTTTCTATTATAACTCGTGTATTTACACCCGGAAATCGTAAATTTGGTGGAGTGGAATTGATGATAAAGACCACAGATGACTTATGGAATTCCTGAATTATGTACTTAAAAGTACAAAAGTATATCACGGATTCTGATAAGATTCCGTTGAAATAGGAACTAATAAAGTGCCAAAGGTGATGATTATCTTGGGGAATCGACGGAAGTCCTCAAATATTAACGGCCCACATACAGCGATTCGCTTTTTTTTCTAATAATCAACGCATTTGCTCTCGGAAATCAGTTCATATGGTAAATTGGAAAATAAATGTGGAAATGTTCTCGTGGCTTGGTGGAGTACTAAATTGAAGTCGGTTAAATTAAAACTTTGTTTTTAAAGTAAATTATCGTATAGGTAATTCTTGAGTCATATAACAACACTTAATATATTTATATACGATATAATTATAATTTTATATAATGATCATTTTCTCAAACATGCTCGGAAATGTACGCGTTAATATCACGAAATGAAGCCGTGAAGTTTCTTGTTTATGGCTCCCTACATTACTTCTTGGCCTTACGCCAAGAAGTAATGTATGAAAACCCTAAGTAAAACCATTATTGTCCGCTACTCTAACTTTTTAAATTTGCTTACTAATATTAAACTGACAAAGGAAAATTTACATACTGCCAACCACCACTAGACACTGTAAGCATACTTGCTTCATAAAAAAAATAAAAATAATCTATAGTACTATACTTCATGTGCGGTTAAACATGGTGCTCGAACGGCTTGTTCAAATGGCATGTTTAAAAAATAAAAAGGCGCAAATTACCTATTATTTAATTGATTACCTAGTATTTATTTTAATTTTAATATTTCCTCACATCGTTTGAGAAAAGTACTATACAATCCTCGGCCGGAACAGGGATTGCTGGACTCGTTGTATTCGGCCTCGTCTACGACTCGGCCGTCTACCCCAATCTCGTCCAGCAATCCCTTACTTCACGGCCTCTGCAGTAATCTACTATTGATGTAATAGCATTGAATAGTGTATGTAACTGTTTCTTATGTAATTAGTATACTTAGTAACTATTGGTACCACTTAAGTGATTTGGTGTTATACTGTAAACTTTTGTGTGAATGAAAAAAAAAAACGAGCGAAGCGAGGAGGAGTGTTAGGTTGAACTGCGCGACCCTACAGCGCACGAGCCGAGCGAGCGGAGCGCCAGAACCGAACACTTTTTTACTCCCTAATATATACGTACATAGTACATTTGATAATAAAATATTATTCTACTTGATAGTTATGATATATATATAACTTGTATATAACATGAGCATTATACCATATAAAGATTATACAAAATAAATGTTATACCCGATGATAGTTATACAAAATAAATATATTTTCTCAAACATGCTCGGAAATGTACGCGTTAATATCACGAAATGAAGACGTGAAGTTTCTTGTTTATGGCTCCCTACATTACTTCTTGGCCTTACGCCAAGAAGTAATGTATGAAAACCCTAAGTAAAAACATTATTGTACGCTACTCTAACTTTTTAAATTTGCTTACTAATATTATACTGACAAAGGAAAATTTACATACTGCCAACCACCACTAGACACTGTAAGCATACTTGCTTCATAGAAAAAATAAAAATAATCTATGGTACTATACTTTATGTGCGGTTAAACATGATGCTCGAACGGCTTGTTCAAATGGCATGTTTAAAAAATAAAAAAGGCGCAAATTACCTATTATTTAATTTGATTACCTTGTATTTAATTTAATTTTAATATTTCCTCACATCGTTTGAGAAAAGTACTATACAATCCTCGGCCGGAACAGGGATTGCTGGACTCGTTGTATTCGGCCTCGTCTACGACTCGGCCGTCTACCCCAATCTCGTCCAGCAATCCCTTACTTCACGGCCTCTGCAGTAATCTACTATTATGTTGAAATTATAACCCACGTTTATTATATACAATGAGTGATTATATACGTTGAAAATATATCAAATATTGTTATAGCGAATGAAATTATATTATTTATTTTTATACCCATCATTACACACCCTATTACCCCGCCCTATAGTCTATAACTCGAATTGCTTTGAGCTGAATAATTATAGAAGAACGTACTCAGTTATAAAAAAAAAACCTTTGAAGATACGTACCTATAAATAAATATAAGGAAACCTGTCACTTGAACACAGTTTATAACATACTAAGTAACGTTTACCCGCGATCACGTCGACGTGGACTTTCGTACCAAATTCCATTCCAAGTTTCATTATTCAAGATAAAAAAAAAGCTTGGTATAATCATAGTAGTTCACATCATACATAACCCGTGTGCCAAATCTTAACCAAATCCGTTAAGCTGTATTTGCGTGTTGGAGTAACAGACATCTAACAACAGTTGAGCTTGCTAGAAGGGAATCTACAAATGACTTTGTGGGTCCAAAACCAGTTAAATAACTCTGGAAATTCAGAAGGAGTCAACTCAGAATTATATCTAGGGTGTTCACAGATCACTTCGGGGTCAAGAATCTCTTGGCCAAGATGGGACTATATCGGACAGTGTAGACTGTAGGATGTGTGGCGAGGAGGATGAGACTATATGGAACACTTATTGTGTGAATTTCAAGCCCTTGCCAGACAAAGGATAAATTAAGGTGCTCCCGCTGAGCTGCATCATCCGTTTCGTGGAAATGATGGCGTGAACTTGGGAGTAGGCATAAAGGAGGGGGGCAAATGCACGAAAGATCCCACTAGGTCGAAGTGTATCCAAAAGGGCCCTCATCTAGATAAGATAAGATAACAAACATCTAAATATCAATTTAGGTTTGGAACGACAAGTGACAAGATTTGACCATAATCCTATGTTGACAGTTGTTGTCAACTGCCAGTATCAACTTTTCTTTAGAAATTGGAATATTTATGAATGCTGGATCTTAATTATGCATCAATAAACTTCAGCTATGATCGGCGTTTTAGCACAAACACATGTAAAAAGTGTGATAATCGGCCTAGCTAGCATTATCGCGTTTATGTCGGACATACTCGTAAAGCATTCCTCCTTTCAGAGAGAGACAGGTGAAGTGATGCCTTTAAACCTTATCCAGTAAAAAAATTACAAATGTGTTTCGCCCCACCAGCCCTGCGTCCCTCGCACACTGACCCAATGATGTACGAGTGTAGTCTAAAAAGGAAATCCTACTTGCGCTGGCACAACCGATACGCGAGTCTAACGCGCATTTACGATTACAGTCATTTAAATTAGACACACCCGTTTCAAAGCTATTTGCACGTTCTGAATACACACGTTATTTAAGGAAAATTCTTTGCAGTTGGTTGTCCGATCGGAAATGCCCATGCATTTGTTTGGTGATTCGAAAAATAAAGACGTTACATAAAGGCAAATTTTGACCGGTTTTAGTTGTTTCCATAAATACAAAAAGACGTAGGGCAAGGCGCAATGTCATCTCGCTCATATTTGGAGCAGCCCAACTGGGAAAGTAACTCCAGCGTACAGAAGGTCGAAGCCATAATAACACCACTCCTTGCCCTATAGTTCCTGGTGGTGTACAAGGTTAAGCTCATGCGGATGCTCTGTGTTGGTAGTAGGTAAGGGATATGCAATTGGCTCTTGCTGAGTAGGTCCTTACATCATGCATAGCGAATTCTCCAGTCAATAAAAAATATTTTATTTTTGTATTAAGAAAATAAAATAAAAGTGCTTATCATATACAGCAGAGCAGTATACAGCACGTACGAGAATTTAACAAATCCACTGCTATCTCACTGTAATTGGAATGCATCCGTTTTGCCAATTGAGATAATTCAGCTACTTATGTTTAATATAGCGTGTTTCTTCGAACAGTTTGATCACTTTGCTATGTAAACCTGCTGATGACTTTACTTTATTACTCAGCAGCTAGACAAATTTTACTAAAAAACTTTTTTAATTAATACTATTATTAACGCAAAATTACTACAACAACCTACTTGTTTGCGTTTAAACGCGAGATTTTTATTTTTTGTTTTAACATAATAGAAAATAAACGTGAGACTGCAAGGTAGGCGTATCCTAACACCTGGATCGTGCATTTAATTTATCATTTCGTCGGATACCGAAACGTCGAACCTTTGAATATCTCAAGTCCGATCGATCACACCCAAATATGGACGGCTCATCCCCAAGCGCAGAATTATATTGCGAGGCCTGCTGTGAAATGAATACCAGGATATAAATCAAATAACCTCATAATACAATCACGAGCGTACATATTCATTTGGGTGTATTGATTTATCTGATTTTGGCGAGTGACATTGTGTGCGCGTGGGCATACGCGTAGGTAGGTGCCGGCGCCGCGGGATGTTCGTTAGAGTAAGCGACCTCTGCAGGTGTTAATTGCAAACCTTGTAAAACAAAACAATAATAAATTAGCAGACACCAAAGACCTTGAGCCATTGTAAAAAGGTCTATTATTGGTTTGCAGTCGCGCATGTTATCATGGTTCGGAACTAACCTGCCACTAACACGACTAGTGCAGTGTGAACTGAAGGAAAGATATAATCTTTTGCTGAATTACCACCTGCCTGTCGTATTTTTAAATGCTGGTACATAATTTAAAGGATTAAATAATGGGAATTTATTGCAAAATACACCTACGCCGCTGGTGTTAGGCATACAATTCAATAATAATAATAATAAACACACATTAAACTAAACTCCAAAGGGCCTCTACGTGTTCGATCTATATCCCCGCGCACGCCATTCCGTGAATTTCAATCGGAGATAATAATCATAATAATAAATCTTTATTGTTCAAAAGTACATTTGTTACAATACAATAGAGCCCTGGAGACTGCGTTAGTATTCACTGTGTTGCAGCCCTCAGTGGTTGCCCATACACATAAACATTGAATTGTTAAAAACAACAGATTTATGGAAATATCTTTAAAAATAACGTAAGGAATAGCAGTATTAAGATTACAGTTAGGTTACTGTTCATTACATTAAATTTAGATAATAATTATGTTAGTTCTGTATAGGGATTGAAAACCGGGTACCCGGGTAACCGAAAAACCGGTTAACCCGGCCTATTTAGGCTCGGTTAAAAACCGGTTTCAAAAGTCAAAAACCGGGTTTAAAACCGAAATTATTAAACGACTTATTTTCTTCGGTTTCCACGACTGTAACCTATCAAAAAAAAGATTAATACCTACGGATTATATTGCGTAAATCCATTATATGAATTTTTGGCGTGTTACTTTACGTTTTTCTTTTAACATTTACGTTTTTCTCAGTCTTCCCGTGACATAAACTAACACATAAAATATAGCTGCTATTCTTGCCATGTACCTGCAGAGTTCAAATATTGCACTCCACCCCACCACTGGGCATGAAGCGTGGCACGGAAACCGGCTTAAGGGTACAGGGCTGTTAGTTCCATTGTTTTAGTCTTCTACCTGCTACTAAGTTACTAACCCTTTGACAACGTTATCAGTGGTCGGTGAGAATACGTTCTGTCTGACGGGAGTGTTGTTTTAGCGTGTTGTGAAAATATTTTAAATAACACGTGTGGGATGTGAAGTGAGTTTGGTCTGCACTGGAAGCTTGGATAGGAGATTCAGTGAGGTAAGTTAATAATTAATATTATTATGTGTTTCTTAATTAAATCATTCATAATTTACTGCAGTCCAAGATGTTCCTTAACTAATATGAGCTAAACTACATTTTTACGTAAGCAAATCCAGTGATATCTTTAATTTTCACTTTTTCTATTAGTTTAAGTATGTTTCGTTACCTTTATATTTTCATTTTGTCATTGATTAATGTTACGTACGTTAAAAAATATTAAATTTATCGTATAGAATGTGTGTAAATTACGATATTTCAGTGATAATTAACATCAAATTTAAATTAGTTTTCGTTAAAATAATTATTTACTTCTTTTCTACACATATTTTATTAGTAAATTCTAATATTTTGAAAGATCCAAAAAAACATTGTTTCAGACTATTTAAAATGGAGTACAAGGAGTATAGAAAACGAGGTCAGGAAGAAATCTCCGGAGTTTGTCAGCACTTTTTGAAATCGCAAGATGGAAAAACTGCAAAATGCAAAAATTGCGAAAAAATTCTTAAAACCGAAGGTGGCAGTACTTCGAGTCTACGAAATCATTTGCGTTGTGTACATGCTTTTGTCCTGGGAGCTGCATCAACAGAACAGGCTGAACAGCCGCGTCAACAGCCACAGCCGGTGAAAAAATGTAAGATAAATGATTACTTCAAAGGCGAGCATTCTATGGAAGTCATAGTGTCGAGAATGGTGTGTTTAGATGGTTTAACCTTCAGATTATTTGCGAACTCCGTCGACCTACGTCGTTTATTTATAAAAAGTGGCCATCGATTGCCATCCACTCCAAATACGATCAGAAACATAGTTTTAAAGAGAAGCGAAGCCGTACAACACCAAACCACCCAAGCACTGAATAAGCTAAAATTAAGCGGTTTGCAATTTTCATTAACAATGGATGAATGGACTTCGACAGCTAATAAACGCTATATCAACGTTAATATCCATTCCCCGGCTGTTGACAACTGCAAACATTTTTACAACATTGGACTGATCAGAACAAGGGGATCAGCTACAGCCACAAGATGTGCGGAGCTCTTAGCTGAACGACTGCATGAATATGGGTTGAATACAGAACACATTGTTGGTCTTTCGACGGACGCAGCTAGTGTTATGGTGAAAATGGGCCGAAGCATACCCGTCTATCATCAACTCTGTTACGCGCACGGCCTCCAATTGGCTATATTGGATGTTTTATATAAAAATCAGCCACCAAGCACCGAAATCGAATATTATTCCTCCGAGTCAGAGTTCTCAGATCAAGACAACGATGATGAAAATGACAACGGTGATGACGACGGCCTTATTATTGAGAGCAACCTAAGACGTGTACCGATATCTCATTCCAGTTGTAAAGCTGTGATAGAGAAAGTTAGAAAAGTCTGCAAGATATTTCGCAAATCGCCAACCAAGAACGATGAAGCTCTCCAAACATATGTCAAGCAAACCTTTGACAAAGAACTCAGTCTTATTCTGGATTGCAAAACGCGTTGGAGTTCACTGGCAAATATGTTGGAAAGATTTATAAAACTATACGGTTGTGTACAAATGGCATTGTACGATATAAAATCAGAGATATCGTTTACCAACGATGAAATAGAATTGATTAAACACATACATGCAATATTAGATATTTATAAGGTGTCATTAGAGATGCTCTGTGAAAATGATGCGACACTCCTTACAGCTGACTGCGTCCTCAATTTCTTATTGACTGAATTAAAAAAAAAACGGAGTCGTTTAAGTGAGGCGTTTCTGGCAGCTGCAAGAAAGAGAATAAAAGAGCGGTATTTAGTAATCCAGGGCGTGTTGAAATATCTTGACAACCCTAATGAGTTTTTCAACGAAAGTGAAGTTGACGTTGACACTGACAGCATATTTGTACGACCATCTGTGAACGACATAGTGTCCATAATAATGTCATTATTGGCTGCTAAAACTCACGACCATGAGACAAAAGTAGCTCAGTCTGAATCGACGGCGTCGGCATCAGATCCCTCTGCAGAAACTCATGGTGTTGAAATTGTTGAACCAGTAGCTTCTACGTCGGGAACTTCAGTTAAGGAGGCTTTACGAGCTGAATTAAATAGAAAATTGAAGAGCAAGAGCACATCTGAAACGCACCATGGACGACAGCCATTATGCTCTAATGTACTACGATTCGAAATGGCACTTCATGAAAGCGGCGGTACCAGAGGAAGATATTTGGAGATGGCTTACAAGCTATTAATATCCATCAAGCCTACCAGTGTTGATTGCGAGCGGACCTTTTCTACGTCAGGGTACTTGTGCTCCAAATTCCGTTCCAGGATGAATGACAAAACATTGAATGCTTTGATTATTTTAAGACATCATTTTTTAACAACAAAAAAGTAATTTCAAGATACCACAAGTAACTAAAGAATGAACAAACTTCAAATCATTTAAATAATCAAAAATAAAAGATAGATATAAAAAATATTTTATTATCTAACGATTTTGTTTTAGAAAAGCTCTGATGTTAATAAAATTATGCTAGTTTTAATTCTTGTTTTAGAAACTATATTTCATGTTGATTAATTATAGCATTTAAATCACTGTTACTTTAATAAATGTTTAATTATCCAGTTTCAAATAATGTTTAAGTATATTATATTATTTTATATGTAACTGTCAAATGTTTTAACGGAAATTCTATAGTGACGACTGACTTGGCTTAAAAAAGCTTATTTGTTTGCTCTTTGTTGATTGTTCCGATTGTTGTCAACTTGTCATTAAAAAGATGATTCCAAATGTACGTGTATTATTTACCTACCTTAATGTGATAATATAAAAAATCATTCTACACAATTAAATTAAGCCAGTCAAACCAACTGCCACATGAAATTATGATATTTCATTAGCAAATTTTTTGTGTTATTAACATTTATTAAATGTCAGAAACCGTCCTGTAAATTACATGAAGTATCGTTGATAACAGTAATGCTCATGTATGGTCCAAAAACGGCTTAATAATGCGACAAATAAAATTTGTCGAAAACCGGTCAAAAACCGGTAAAACCGGTTACCCGGTTATTGAGCCTAACGTTTCGGTTAAAAACCGGGTTTCGATTTCGGGCGGTTTTTACAAACCCTAGTTCTGTAGTTATAGGTATATAATCAGACTTTTTTTTGTTTTTGTTCTGTGCTTGTGCTGTAAGATATACAACTACCGATTCTAATCGAAACATCCTTTGGCTTACTTGCTCTCTATTTTTGGTATCACCATAAACTTACTTACTTGGTCAATATTTAACCTATCCTAATACGATCAAATGAGTCACGCATAAAAAGTTAATTTTATGTTATGTTATGAAAATAACGACTCAGACCCGCAAAAGTGGCTAACGAGGCCCGGCGACGTTTATGGAAATCTTTATGTCAAATAATTTAAGATTGCTCGATCGTTGACTCACCAGTCATCAGTGTCATCACTATCATAAGTTAATGACGACGGTAACTGAACTTGGGTGGGATGGGATTTTTTATGACAGTTATACCACATATTATCATTTTGTAAAACACTTACGACACTGCAAACAACGACTGCAAAACCTTAGGCAATTATCTTAACTACTCGAGATTTATTATTTTCCCCAATATGTTAATATAACAGTCAAGTACTGTTCCTGATCCTTTTCCAGCGACTCAAAGAAATTCATATCGACATGATAAATAGTGTTATTTACCTATTTGTTTGAATAATAAATTAGCATAAACGGTCAATGGCGTAGGCTCAAACTTGTTTGGCAAGCATTGTTTAGATTCGTGATTTGAAAAGATTTTATAAAGAGATTAAAGCAAAAAGGGCTATACATGGCCGGAAAGAAGATGCACGTATTAATTGTTATTGTCAGAAGGTTACCCTACATCAATTAAATCCGGGTGGGTGGACCAACTAGCCATGGTTTATGTTTGGTACCAAATTAAAAACTACCCATATACTCGTACTTGCCATAACAACGATGTTTGGCCTACTCTCACGGGCGTTACGCTGTGATTACACGTTGTGAAATATGTATATTATTTAACCAGATGTGTAACTTACGAAAAAGTATTTCAAGACTAGATACTTTGACCTTAGTTGGCCAGAATTTACTATAGATACAACAATTTAAATATCTGTCATAACTCATAAGTTTGCAAATATCAACGTATACTTGTATAATATGCAATGTGTTAGTGTGTGTTAGTTCGTATACCTAATGTGTTTTAATAGGCCAGGGATGATGTCTAAGATTTTTTTTATGATGGCATTCGAACCAGTTTTTGGAGAGGAATAAATGTTTGTATGGGAGCAACTTCAATTAAAGAACATAAATAGGTACCCAAAAATTTGAGACAAAGATTGACGTCGCTGGCGGCAGCGCAAAACGCTTCTTAACTGATGGACACAAGTATGACGTCACAATTGTACTAAGTAGTTGTATCGTTGTATGGAAAATCCGGTAAATTGTTGTTTCGGTCGCGAAATACTGCGTTTAAGTACATAGTTGTCATACAATTTTGTTTCTATAAACTATTGGCAGCTTTAAATTTACTCCTGGACAATAAAAAAAATGCATAATTTTTCTACACTTTCAAGGTTCATATCTTTTTATGATTTTAATTATATTTTATAAGTTATACTTTATTACGATAAGTTGATGGTTTACTATCCATTTAGCATCACTACGTTATCAATTTGAACATGAGGCCGCATGCCTATTATTTATTTAGTATATGCGACCGCCCCTGTGAAAGCCCCTTTATTTCGCAAAGCTGTAAGTAGGGGCTGTTCCTTTACAGAAAGGAACTTGTTTTAATCGTTGGTGACAAGTATTACCAATAACCTAAAGGGAAGTGTCATGCTATCATGTTTAATGACTTTAACTATTCAGCAATCAAATAAAATTCGGCAGTAAATCTAGATTTCATGCCGATGACATAACTACTCGTAGCCTAACAATAAACTTAAGTACCAAGGAACACAAATGAATACCTTCAAACAGAATCGTGTGAAGTCTTCCCATTACCTACAAGTTCAGCTCTCTGTAATGGCTTGTTTGTACCCAGTTACGACTGTTTGTTAGCAACTTTATGTTTGTACAAATCGCGAAACGTTTCTTTGACGCGCAACAGAAATATCGGAACGTTTATGTCGCATTGTCCGTTGTCGACACACATATACTAGGCAATTGGGTACCTCGCGGCGGCTAGTACAAAGGGTTGTGTTTAAATTCTATAAGTTTCTTAGTAGGTATCCGATGAACTCGCAATTCCCCCTGAATTGCGAGTCTCATCGGATACCTCTATCCTATCTTACGGAGGAGAAAAACTGATCTAGCTTGGTCTCATTTCCGGGTAAACCCGACGGGAATGCCGGGTGAAACTCGGCATCCCAAGCACAATTATCGATACACTATATCTAACAAATAATTTACTTTAAAAACAAAGTTTTAACCGACTTCAATTTAGTACTCCGACAAGCCACGAGAACATTCCCACATTTCTTTTCCAATTTACCACATGAACTGATTTCCGAAAGCAAATGCGTTGATTATTAGAGAAACAAACCCAATCGCTGTATGTGGCCACGGAATCTTATCAGAATCTGTGACGTACTTTTGTACTTTTCAATACATAAATGAGGAATTCCAAAAGTCATCTGTGGTCTTTATCATCAATTCCACTCCACCAAATGTATGATTTCCGGGTGTAAATACACGAGTTATAATAGAAAATACCAAACTCAGTACACGCGTGCCTAATATAATTGAGGAGTTCCCTCAATTCCTCATAGATCCCATAATCCAACTGAATTTTAGAAAAAAATTGGACCCACCTGGAAGTATAGAAATTACTTATAAAGAAAAAAAAAATGTTTTTTAATGACGGAGTTCTGATTTTTGAAGTCGGTTTAAAACAAAACAGACCCACCGACTGATAGGAGGACCGAACGCTAAATCGAGGCAGAGCGCGAACTTGCCAAACAAGAAACTCAAAACGAAGAAGGCCAGTCTTGCGCACGTGTGTTACGTAGCCGTTGAACGAGCAATAATAATTCTATCAATAAATAAGACGAATAGGATTCGCGTCGCCTTGGAAGTATTATTTGTTTTAGTCTCAATATGACAGTAGTAAAAAATATTTGCAGATATGGAGCGTTTGTGCATCACCGGGAACAAGAAAGATTGTTCAGTGCTAAAAGCTAATGAGATTGTGCGGAATTCCACGCTGTGCCAACGCGTCCGCTACTGAAAGTTTCATGAATGTCACGTTGTATTTAATTGTATTTAATTTATTTGACTGTTTTTCTAAAATGTATACGTACATAATACGTAAAACTTAGCGTCGTTCTATCAGAATTTACTGTTTGCTTTTAAAACTAAACTCTGGTGCTAATCTTAACCTCTGTGATAAGTTTAACTAGCAATTACTAAAAATATATAAAAACGGCAAAAAAATACATGTTATAGTATTATTCTACAGCACCCATTATACATGCATGTAAACTAAAACGCGATGACCCATTTCAACCCACACCAATCAATAAAAAAACCGGCCAAGTGCGAGTCGGACTCGCGCACCGAGGGTTCCGTACAAACCTGTAGGTATATAAGTAATAACTTTAAAATTATTAAAAATATTTTTAATATATGATGTAACTAAAAATGTACGGTTTTCGCAACTTTTCTTTTATCTGTGCTATAAGACGTTGCTTCGTACCAAATTTCAAGATTCTGAGGTCACGGGAAGTACCATGTAGGTTTTGATTCCCTTGCGAGTTTCGAAAATTTGCGGAAATTTGCGGCATAAACGGCTGTATCTTTTGATTGCGATGGCTTAAAAGTTTGAATTATTCACAGCTCCAAGGTCTACTGTCCTGAGTATTTGGTATAAATTTTAGCTTGATACTCGTACTTCCACGCGTTCTTGAGAAAAAGGGTCTTGACAGACGGACGGACGGACGGACAACAAAGTGATCCTATAAGGGTTCCGTTTTTTCCTTTTGAGGTATGGAACCCTAAAAATCAACTAATTCCTACAGTTATAGCGATCCATCTTGATTACTGCTTTTGGAGGAGACTAAAATCTCTCTGGTCGATGGTTGCCAAGTTTTAAGACTACAGTTACAGTGATAGGAATTTGTTAAATTTTGCGACCATCGACCAGATACATTTCCTTGAATGTCTTACGTCCATGTCACTGAGTGAGTTCGAGTGTTCGTTTTTCCCTAAGTGTTTCTGGCAATGATCCGGCGCCGGCGGATGTCCCGATCGGCATCCCGGGCGACCACCTCGCTCGAACAGACCATCATTGTCTGCAGTTCCCAATGTCGTCATCCACTCTCTTACATCTCCATACTGTTAACAATAAACTCAGACATACTCCATATCGTCAGATTCTCTTTAATTTGTTCTTTGCAAAGTGAATCTATCTGAAAAGTGTTACTGCAAAATGAAATTCTCTTCAGACCGCTCCGTTCACTCAGGTTTGCAATTTTAATGAAAATCCTGTTTTTCTTTATTCCGTTGTTGCTTGGTTACGAGTATTATACAATTTGTAGTAGGCACCTAGCTTGATTTATTACACCAGTATAGCTAGTAATAAATTCATACTTTTAGTCTCATATTGTAATTTATTATGCAGATAAATGATTATTAATTACCGCGCGTAGGCGGTTAAGTCAAAATAGCCTGATCGTTTGGTTACGCCTTTTGCGTTGTTGGTAACAATGTTGTTTTATTTTACTGTGGCAGAACGGAGAGTAGACGTTTTGTAATTTGAAAGCCAGTGTTCAGTCGTAATTTGTTGTCTCTGTAACTTTTCCCAAAACGCGTCCTCCGACAGACAAGCTTCTCATTTTGTATCTACATCATTAATCACGGCGACGGTTCATATCATACTTGATGGTTCAGACTGCTTAAATTATCTTTACACATTTTTCTGTTTATTTGTCAATAATTTGGTATCGAATCTGCCTTAATTACACGCTTGGATCGAGTAACGTCGTCTTCATTCATGAATCCGCGTAGCTGCATTTTTTGTTAGCATTCTGCAGCTATCTACGTATTCTAGAAAATTTACGAGTTTTGCTACGAGTTGTGTAGTCTTTCTAGTCGACATTACTTCCTACGCTAGTATCTTCAGCGACGCCCGCGCTACGCCCGCTATTATTAAACGAGTTCATTGGAACATTGGAACATCTATTTGCGCAATTTGTAGCATAGCAGCTATAGCTCTGCACTGACCTTCTCTGCCTCCGTACGAATCGCGGCTGCAGCGTTGCCACTGTCATAATCTGGGCACTCTATCAACATCACATTACTAATAATGTCACCTTCACCAAGAAATTACATGTGTTGACGGTACATGAAACATTTGAAAACATACCGCTTGGTCAGTTTGTATATACCTATTTCATATTTAAGCAGTAAGGCTTATTTTGGTCTCGCAGACACAAGTGTTGGAATTTCTAGTAGACGTCAGGTTGCCGTGTGTGCGTGGCGCTTGCGCTCTCGTCGTTTCTACACGCGCCGTCCATTCAATGCGCAACTAATTAAATCTGTCCTGTGTTATCGCTTCGGTTTCCGTAAATATTCCTGTCCAACGGCTCACGTCTTGAGACGTATCTAAAATGATTTTAAAGTCAAATTCAGTTTAAAATATCATCGAATCTCCAAGTCCGTAGAGACGTGGAGTGACGGCGGTGGCAGTGGTGGCGTTGTGACGGCGGCGTGGCCGGCCCGGCGGGGAGGAGGGAGGAGGCGAGCGAGGTGGCAGCGGGCGCGAGTGTGCGCGAGTGCGCGTGTGTTGGTGCGGCCTAGGCCCGTCGCGGCGCGCCCCGTCAGTCGACGGCGGCGAGTCGCGCGCGGCGTCTCGTCCAACTCTCTCGTTTGGCTGCACGCCGCACACCTGCCGCTTAAGGCTTTGACGGCTCTCGAGCGTGGAGGTCGGCCTCGCGACGTGGTATCAGTGCGCGGCGATTTCACCCGAGCGTGGACTGATGCTCCCGCCAACCCCTTAGTATACATACTACTGTCAAAACATCTAGTGCCGTGACTCCGGCGGGCCGGTTGGCCGCGTGCTGTGACAGTGAAATCGTGAGTCTAGCCGTATCGTGCGGATGTGCAGTGATGGATGAATAGACAGAGGCGCGTTTGTACCGGACCGCCCGCGCCGAGTCGCCTGTATTTCTGGCTGAGTGCAAGAGTGGGCCGTCAAAATTGAGCCCAAACTGTATCTAGGTGGGTATCGTTAAGAGTAGCGTCGGTGAGAGCGGCTGGCAGAGTGGACGTTGAATATTTATAGCTGGCAAGTTGGAAAGTGTCAATTGTCGACGAGTGTTTGATCCCGGACCGCCTGCTGACTCCGCACAGCTGAGTCTCAAACAAGCATGTTGTTCAATTCAATATGTATGCGATGAAAGATTTTTTTTGTAACAACTGCCTTGTATTACTTGCATATACTATCGCGTTCAATAAGTAGATAAGTAGTTTAAATTTGTTCAGGATCAAAACAAAATACCTATTCGCCTGCTTAATGCCACGATCTTGTTTCCAGTGATCCACACGCACCAACTTATTTAACTTTCAAAGTTCACCAGCACCACCCAATAGCCTACTTACCCAGATTTGCGTCTTCATTATGATGTTTAATCGAAGACACTTTTCTATTAAATTCAAAACTGTATGCTACTCAGTATCAAGTCTCTTTTTTCGAGGATATTTTTCCTATTGGAATCCTAGTAGCATCAGAGGCATTCATATCAAGAAGTTACCTACTACATATCGAGTATTTTCCTAACCTGATTTGATATGAATCTAGGATAGCCTATATCTCAGAAGATGATGTAAAAATATGCTGTACAGTCAGCGTCATATAGTTAGTAGCAGCCAAGGTAGCCAAATATTTCAGTACACGTCTTTATTACTGTAAGAATAAGGGTGTGTTACGAAATATTTGGCTACTCTGGCTGCTACTAACTATATGACGCTGACTGTACCTACACAATATACCTTAGCATAGGAAAAGTTTGAGTATCTAGAAATATCGATGGATATCTACTCGTAGGCACCACAAAGCCTCCTAATTCGGATCACTTTAGGAATTTAAGGCAAGGAACGAAGTCATGACGAATCCACATAAAGTTTGACTAGCAACAGAACAGCAGGTCGATCTCGTAACGCATTTTACGTTAGGTAAGGTAGATCTAAATGTAATTTTCTGTATGGAAAATGACAGTTAAGTCTGTCCTAACGCGCGTTGGAAACGTTAGGTGATTACCTGTCAGGTTCATCAACCGACGATTAGCTTAGTCTTAGCTTTGCTAAATCGAATTAGCGTCAGCTAACTACAATAGTATATATTAAAATATAAAACGTCTACTACATGAAATAGTTGCCTTTCCATTATACCTACGACCGAACTTTTGTATCTAAAGTATTTCCAAGTCTGCTTGAAGATTTAATTAAGGTACTCGCTTTCAAATTCTTTGTTTAAGTTACCGATGGCTCCACTGTGGTCGCCCCAATTAACAGAATTAAAATTGTTGTCAACGTTTTTATTAAATTAATCACTATAAACAATGCAAATCCTCTTAAGAGGGAATAACACCACGTACTCGTCCATACCAAAAGAGAGAATGATTATCCACTGCTAAATATTTTCCAATCTAAATCATTTTTAGTACGTTATTGACACAATGAAAGACTAGATTTTTCCTTTTTTCAAAATTTGCAATAAATTCAAAGTTAAAGGCACCTCAAAAACTTTATTTTAAGAAGCGAAACCTACAAATCTAGAATATATTATTACGCTGAAGCGATCGACATCAAAATCAAAGTGATTTGTTAAGGTTTAGTTAGTGGAAACCGTTTTCTCCCGACATGGAAATTTCATCAAAAAGTAGGTACTTACCTATTGTCAGTCGCGAGCTGCTAGCTGTTGCAAAGCTATTCTTCCTTCTTAATCTGTTCTACAATTTCATATATATCCCATTTTGTAATTGTGTTAACTTTCTCTGTTTGTCTGTCTGTTACATAACTTTTCTGCTTGTTTTAATTTGTTTATTTTAACATTTTAAGTTTTTCCCCTAGTGACTGATAATAGGGAGCTATCAGTTACTATTTAATTTGTTATGTTTATTGTCAGCCTTACTATTTACCACATTCAGGTCTATAGCTGTCTTAAGGCTTTTTGTTAAGGATCTTATCTTTCATGGAGCAATAGTAGAATCATTTTAATAAGAGGGGAAATTACATAATTAAGAGCACCGATGGGCCAACCGCAGCCGGCTCCCGTTTTTGACATTAAACGTATGGACCATCATCCAAGTACAAACCTTTGCTTCAAAAGTTAAATTAGTATTGCCGCAGGCTTATCTCGTGAAGAGAAAGCTATTCATTAATCTTCACGAATTTTCCTAGTAGTGATGTCGGCAGCCTAACCGGGCTATTAGTTAGGAATGAATGTAATTGTTGCTATCAGCAATTGCAACTTGCTCAGCCAGTTTGACTTCTGTTTTTGCACTAGGTACAGCAGTTACAACATCTAGCAACCGACGTGTTTCGTAGCCATTATTATTTACAATCTAATTCTTTTCTGTACATTGTCTTTTTCATCTCAAATTTATACTCGTTTGCAACCATTGCTACTACGTCGTACGGCAACCAGGATGCGTATTTTCTTGAACATTCTGACTGGGCATCATAGAGATATCTGTTCATAATCGTAATGACCAAATGCTAATTCGGTCATTTTTGCAAGTCCGATTCACGACACCTTTCCGGCGTTAAGATCCACACAGATCCCTTTCCATTTGCTACCCTAAACTTATACACATTTTTTTCACATCGGGGATCCTTTGAGGGATCGGCAACCCACCATCAATCAAACAAAAATCCTAGTCCGCTTTGGACGAAGTTCATAGAGCAAATAAAAAGTGCCAATATTGAGAAATAGGGCAAGGACGGGACGTGGCCCCAATCCCACGCGGGAATATGCTAACTCTAATGAACTACTGTCTACGTAATTTGATACAGCACTGGCTATTCATGAATCCATTTTAAAAACATTTTTCATCTGGATTAATTTAATTCTGTAAATCGAACGAATCTTATCTCTAAACAGGTCCCTTGCAGAACACTGTAAGTTGTAATTTATGATTATAACTGAAACAAAAATGGAATTCAGTACAAGACATTCGACCTAGCAGGTTTCGAACCGGCACCTCTCTGTCCCGGCACATATAATAATTTGCGTGTGAGCTTTGTCTTGATAACAAAGCTGCAGAGGAGAATTCCACAGACTTAATGTGATTCGTTTAACACACGACACAAATTAATTAAATTCATCACAGCATTATAAAAAATGTATAATTACCACGATAACGTGTTCTATTGGGTCTGGAGGGGTGTCCATCTGTCGGTGTCCATCAATGGGATTCGGTATTTCTTAACCACGCTTCTCATTTAAGTGGAAAAATGTTTAACTGAAAATAAAATTTCTTAAATAGATTTAGTGATGACTCAAGGTTATATAACATTAGAAGAAAATACTCAACGTATATATCACATCCATTTGCAGTAACAAGAACGGTTTAAAACAATTACAGTTATTAACAGTGTAGTCTCACGAGTTCATATCACTCGCCCTAATTCTTGAATGCCACTTAGGTACCTAGAACCTGTGCCATTAATAAGAAATTTGAGAATACTAAGTAGTCGTACGTACATTGCACCGTCAGACCGCAAGCTATTATCACTTGAGAACTACGCGTGTCAGTCGGTTGTGTCAACAGCGACGCGATTGCAGGTGCCTGCGAACCGACTGAGGTCATTCACCCGCGCCTCCGATATTTGGCTACACTATACAACACCCTAAGTTTCAACACCAT
Organism: Epinotia ramella; assembly: GCA_947578815.1. Classification (NCBI taxonomy): domain Eukaryota; kingdom Metazoa; phylum Arthropoda; class Insecta; order Lepidoptera; family Tortricidae; genus Epinotia; species Epinotia ramella. The sequence goes on from OX388209.1 coordinate 10,410,299, forward strand.
AAGCTATAGAGTTCTATTAGGCCCGACGGATGGATCGTCACGTGCCGGCTTCAAAATATCATTATGTCGATGTGGGTACGCGCATTCATTAGGGAATTAGACGGACTATTGTTGACTGTTTGTACCGGAGCCCTTCTATTATTTATTTTATTATTTATTAGGACTACGTTTATTTTATCATCATTGCTACATGTCGCGTTGTCTATTTCTCTTTTATAATGTTTCACTGTATTCACATTCCCATCTTTCTTCTAACCGTCGATTTCGCTTCTACTGTCGTCACAGTCTGGTTCTTTATCTAGTGAATGTTTACAGTCCGTCCTGTTTTCATTGTCAATTCCACGTGGCGCCGTCAACCGGCGTGTTGCTAGTGGGAGTCCGCGCGAGCTCGGAACTGGGACGGATCGTGGTTTATTTCGGGGCCCGAATTGGGGCGTCCCGTTAACATCGGGGTTTCCGAGCCGCGCACTATGATAACAAATAGCTAGCTCACCTGAGTGGGCGTTTTGTACCAATAGAAGAATTTATGAGTTTTAGGTTATGTGGGAATTCTTGCTTTTTTTTTTATACAACGACGGTGGCAAACAAGCGTACGGACCGCCTGATGGTAAGCGGACACCGCAGCCTATAGACGCATGCAACTCCAAAGGAGTAACATGGCCGTTGCCGACCCTTGATATATTTGAGGATTCGCTGTGTTGAGAGCTGAAGGAACAAATTCCCTCGCTCTCAACACAACGCATCCTCGGGAGCTCTGGCGACCTTGCTCACCTCCAGGAACACAACACTACTACAGAGCAAGTAGTAGTATTATTATGGCTGTGGTCTTCTGCAAGGCACGAGGTACTTCCCCAGTTGGGCTGCTCCAAATTCGAGCGGGATGACATTTCGCTGTGCCCTACCTCACCTCGTTTGACTCGAAAATTACTGAAGGTGGGAATTGAACTTTTTAGATTGTTCTGTCAAACCTCTTTCATGACATGATGAAGCGCATAAAGTTAGTATATATATCAGTTATAGAGTATTTGGGACTGATGAATTCGACGACAGTCTGATGAACAATTTAAATAAAATCTTACCAAGTTACCTATTGAATCGGTGTAGAAAATTGATTCCAACAAAGCCTGTAGTATTTGATCGTTTGGTTAGAAACAGCCATGTAATTGCTAAATGCATCGGGAATATCTTTAGGTCTTTTAGAAAAAGGACCTTAACACAAGTGTATTAAGAAAAAAATACGTCAGATACCACCATTCTAATATTCAGTCTTCCCAACTTGTTCCTCGCTGTGGTATAAGTTAAAAGCAAATCTTAGTATGTACGCTTACTACTTTAGTACTTTGATACAATCTTCATTGTACAAATGTGCAAAAGAGAGAGACGCGACTGGCAAACATAAAAGATATTATTCAATGTCGATAAATACGCTTGCAAAGCAGGTTATGAAAACTGCCGATATGGGATACCTTTACAAAGCAAATCCACGGTGAATGTAAGTGATTGTTTATACGTATCGTTGCTTCTAAAGGTGTGACGCGGCCATTTTGCAAATCAAATTCCTATTTGGTATCGCTATTAAATTTTTCTTGTATTTGGGGTATGGTATATTTTTATCAGTTGAGTTTCTTTTTATTTCAACTTCCCAGCTGATTTGAATTGAACGAGTTTACATAATGTATTCATTCATTCATAATTCACAACGCTTAAATACCTTGACTAGTAGACTACTTGATAGGTACTAAGTAGAATGATATGCATCGTTTGATTCTCTCCACGAATTACTATGCGTTTTGTAGATAAATCCTCACACGTGTCTTAGAATAAGCTAAGTTTTATTTAATGATCTTTTAAGTTTAGATAGGTAATGAATCAGTCAGTGGAATATCTTAGCCCTTTATGACATAGGTATAAGGTTTTTAAAACACTACAATTTATTTTACTTGGAACACATGCTACAAGGTCATCACTGCGCGTTCGTAGCACCTACTGAAGATATTTGTCACTTTATCGCGATATTTATTTTCTTGAGACAATATTTCAATGACAACTATTTGGTTGGGATATTCTAAGCATAATACTTATACCTAAATTCATAAATTGTGTACCGCCAGATTTCCTTAAATTGATTATTACACTTACCGACTTTTTGTTTGGTTTATTTGGGGCATGAACATCAACGGCAAGAACATACAAAAATACATCTCTTAAAAAACTATAACAGTAGCCAATAACAGATGATTCTTTACAGCAATTGTTAAATTCATCCTCATCCCAAGATGCCATCACTATCCCGGTTTTCGTCGGTTATTCGTCGAGTGTTAATTATACCTTCTTGTTTTAAAGTTAAAATCCATTTGTTCTCCAGAATCACTCGAGGTTCAATGCTGTGGAATGTGGGAATCCCGAAAAACCATGTTTATGCACTGAAGCAACGGATAGGAACACAGCCTCAGTCTGTTAGAATGAGATAGTAGCATACATTTCTCGTTCTTTAGCACGCTACAAATGACATTCAAATACTCGATTAGTATTTTATTACAATTCAGTGGGTAAACTTATTAAGTCTCCAGAAGAATTCCTACAATATGTGTTAAAAACTTTAAAGAATGAAGATGTGCACGACACCGCAAAGATGACGCAACCCATTTTAATTTAAAAGCAAAATTAGATGTGGTCAAAAACAGATTGTAAGGGTTTACGAGAAATATTTAGAAGTCAGTGACCCGAAAAAAACGAGCTCACTACGGCACGCGGCCCAAGTAACACAAGTTAGCGATCAAATCGAATGTGGCAGGTATGAAGTTACGAGGACCGTAATACATTTTTTGTAGACCTAATCCATACTAATATTATAAATGCGAAAGTGTGTCTGTCTGTCTGTCTGTCTGTTACCTCTTCACGCTTAAACCACTGAACCGATTGCGATGATATTTGGTATGAAGATAGTTTGAATCCCGGGGAAGGACATAGGATAGTTTTCATCCTGGAAATCACTCCCTAAAGGGATGAAATGGGGGGTTGAAGTTTGTATGGAGCTGTGATATAAACGATTTCCACGCGGACGGAGTCGCGGGCAGAAGCTAGTCTAATATAAAACTGTTTCCGTTCAAAGTTGGTTAATCGATGATGTTTTGGTTATTAATCATTCAACTCTGAATTAGGACCACTTTCGGCACACTCTATTTCTTAACCGAAATAATGACATGCTTAATCTATTTACACACACTATATATGATAATTTTATTATGTCTACAGACCTTAATGATAATACAAAACCACCTAACCCATTATAATGGGACACGACCATAAAAATTACAGCGTATGATTACAGGACAGGAACTAACTTTGAATTATCAAACAATTGCTGGTGCGTTCAAAATTGAATGTGCAAAAAGTAGAACCCACGCTCAGGTAATTATTAAGTATCGAAAACGCAGAATTATTTAAATGATAATCGAAACATGGCATTAGACAGACGATTTAACTGTTGTAGAAAGGATCTAAGTATCTGTATCGATAACCGAAAATGCTGCACAGTTTCGAATCACGCCGGTCCGTCCCGTGCATTCCACAACTTGCTCACCCACAACGGAATGGACCGGTCTTGAGCATTGTACGAAACGTGAATACGCGCCCACTGCGGATATGTCTGTTACAGTGTACAAGTTTGGAACTAGACGGTGTTGCTTTTCTCGGTAGGGTTATAGGAGGCGATACTGGTTGTCGAGGCGCGGTCTCAAGGTGAATCGCCCGGTCAACACACGATCGAATGCCTAGCTAGACCAAACACCGCGTGTTACTATTAACGATTTGGGTAATACTGGAAGCAACAATGTGCGCCGTGGAAACCTTTGTTTTCTGAATGCGACTATTAAAAGATTAATAGCGTTCGTGATTTAAGATGCTGTTTATGCAGTTTTAGTAAAGTTTACTTCCTTTACTTACTTCAACGGCATGAAGTATGAATAGAAATCTTGTTTATTTACAATATACCTATACTATTATATGAATGATAGATCTTATTAGATCCAAACTTTGATCCAATGAATAAAATAATTTGCAAAAAACAGAAATGAAATACATAGTATCTCTATCATAGTAGCTCTTAAATTGTTTAAAATTCGTCTCTGAGAAATGATACTATTTCTTAGTAACTGGCAATTGCTTTTCAAAGTATGTAGGAATGAAGAATAAATCTAACGTTAAATAATTTTAGTCGGACCCCTTTCAACACGCTCCGTTGACATAATTGTGTATAACGTTCAATTCTAAACCGTATTAAAATTTAATATCGCTCATTGAAACGCCACGAGTCCAGAACAAGTCGCGAATTTCAAACCCTTTATTCCATTAACATATACCCCTTGCACGTGTAGATTGAACAGACAAAGAAGCCAGTGCTATAAGCCCTATTTAAGTAAGGTTAGGCTTCAAGGCAAGGATCGATGTCAATGGAACGCTCAATAGGCACGGCCGTTGACCGAAATAAAAATAAACATAAAAGGTCCCAGTCACTAAGGAATAGAAAACTGGAGCGGTCGGCGTAGTTGTTCGAAGTTTGGTCCAAATAGTTGTAACGGACGAAGTACACTGTAGCCCAGAGCCGGTATTCCGTTATCTAAATAATATATTTCGTTTATAAACGTGACCGATAATTTAGTAGACCGGCGTCGGCCTGTAGAATTAGGTTTAACTAGTAAACGTCTAAAACAACATAAATTCATGACATAAACAATGTCACATTTACTTACTCCAATTCGTAAATAGGTATTAAATCTTATAGTCTTAGTCATATTCATATTCGTAAATAAGTTCTAACTGGAATCCTCTTAGAATCAAATTTATTTATATTACCATGACCAAGCGACCATAAAATAATGAAAACTCGAATAACAAACCGGTATCACTTTTATAATCCAAATATCAAAGAAAAGATTCGCCTGTCAACTGGTAGAATAATCCATAATTAAAACAAAAGAATGAACGCTTGTCGCCTAATAGAAGAAACAAAAGTATAGCAGGTTGCAGTCGCCATGATTGACAATGGGCAGTGCCGTTCCACTTGCCCGCCGGACCAGCACGGGCAGATGTGAAAACCGGCCAAGGTGATTTTAGGTTATAAATGCCAGCGATCTATTCTCACGTTCTTGCTACAATGTCAATAGATCTCTAAGACGGATTCATAACAATGCTATTCTTTATGTTGCGTCGCTTCTTTATTGTGACTTGAAGGATGGTATCACATTTTATACGACAACTGAAATTATGATGTATCTATAATTGGGAAGTATGCACATAAAATAGACGCCAAAGTAGGAAAAATAAAAAGTTTATCAATCTAATAAATAAAAATGTTTCTTAATTATTAAATCTGCCACAACTGTGATTCAGCCATTATCCGAGGTGTTTAGGGTTAGGGCATGGTACCTATCGCAGAATCGAAGCGTTGGTAGACCTTGTTGAAAAAGTGCCATAGAGGCCTCCTTGCGAAAAAAAGTTATAATTATACCTATCTACTACAGAGCGCATAATTTTAATCTATATTAATTTTACCTTTTCATTTCGCGACTGTACCAAATTGTCAAAATAACAAGATGATGCTATGGATCCAAGTATTATTTACATCTATAAAAAAGTTACTTAAGGTGGTTCGATTTCCATACAAAACGTTATTTAACATTCGCAGGCTAACGGCGTGATTTTTTAAGAAACGAATGTAACTAACTTTCATAAATTGGCTTCCCATTTGCGCGAAATTCCTCCTTTTCTTGAATAAACTTATGTATTATTTATACTAAACGGGACTTAATCGCGTATAATTAACTTATTTATTTACCTCACTGAGGTCTCCCGACGTTTCGGATGTGTTGCAACATCCATGGTCACGGGACAACGCGATTAAGTCCCGTTTAGTATAACTAATGTGTGAGAATCGTGATAAAGTTTAAATCAATATAAACTTATATATATAAACTAGAATAATTTGAGATATTAGTTTGTGACGTCATACTTTGGGAAAACTATTTTTCTCAAATTATTCTAGTTTATATGCAAGTTTATTCAAGGAAAGGGGGAATTTCGCGCAAATAATAGTAGATTACTGCAGAGGCCGTGAAGTAAGGGATTGCTGGTCGAGATGGGGTAGACGGCCGAGTCGTAGACGAGGCCGAATACAACGAGTCCAGCAATCCCTGTTCCGGCCGAGGATTGTATAGTACTTTTCTCAAACGATGTGAGGAAATATTAAAATTAAAATAAATACAAGGTAATCAATTAAATAATAGGTAATTTGCGCCTTTTTTTATTTTTTAAACATGCCATTTGAACAAGCCGTTCGAGCACCATGTTTAACCGCACATAAAGTATAGTACCATAGATTATTTTTATTTTTTCTATGAAGCGAGTATGCTTACAGTGCCTAGTGGTGGTTGGCAGTATGTAAATTTTCCTTTGTCAGTTTAATATTAGTAAGCAAATTTAAAAAGTTAGAGTAGCGGACAATAATGTTTTTACTTAGGGTTTTCATACATTACTTCTTGGCGTAAGGCCAAGAAGTAATGTAGGGAGCCATAAACAAGAAACTTCACGTCTTCATTTCGTGATATTAACGCGTACATTTCCGAGCATGTTTGAGAAAATGTTTTTTTCTGTTTCTAAGTGAAGCCAAAGAAAAGTGTCGACAGCAATGGAAAGAGTATTATGATGAGCGTTCATTAAAAAAAGGGATTTGGTACAGAACAATCCAGAACGATCTCCCTCGTTACCCATGGTTCGATAATACGGAAGAAAAGAGGAAAAATATTGTTGCGCTATTAAGAGCGCACAGGACACATTCCAACAAACAAGTTTAAGTTTCTGATGAAATTATCTAGTACTCCAAACTGCCTAGACTGTAACATAGTAGAAGATGTGCAGCACGTGCTAACGGAATGTGTCCGGAGCGCGACCCGGCTACTCGGTCCAATCTCTGGTGCTATAGGTACATGTAACAGTGCCCTGGCTTCACCGACATCTGACGATGCCAGGGAGCTACTGAGTATTTATCTTGCCTCAATTCGGAAAAGTAGTTCGTAAATTTGTACTTATTGTATAAGCCTGTTTTACGGGGGTGGCATAGCATTAATGCTAAAACCCCCAGGAAAATAATAGAGAAAAAAAAAAAAAGTTTTTTCTGTTTCTGGGGACAATCTTACACAAATCAACCTAGTCCCAAACTAAGCAAAGCTTGTACTATGGGTACTAGACGACGATATACATACTTATGTAGATAAATAAATACTTTAATAGATAGAAAACATCCATGACTCAGGAACAAATATTCATGTTCATCACACAAATAAATGCCCTTTCCGGCTTCGTAGGCAGGGTCACTACCAACTAGTATACAGAGATCGTCATTGAAAGCCAATTTGTGAAAGTTACTTACATAGGATTCTTAAAAAATCACGCCGTTAGCCTGTGAATGTCAAATAACGTTTTGTATGAAAATCGAACCACCTTAAGCACAAATTCAAAAACCAATACAAAATACATAAGAAGTGCCCATTCATTGAATGGCATAAGTAGGTACCCAGTGTCCATCCATAGCAACCAAAGGATGCTACCGTAGTGACTAAAGTATTTAGTATTATTATCCCTGTATTAAAAGTAAACTATTGATCGCTGACCGTTGGATGGATTACCTACTATTCCAAGTTACGTAACCCAACACAATACGTGGTTCGCGTGACATCGCACTACAGAATTGAAACAACGGAAATGGTTCTCTCGTCGTAAACAAATGCAAAAACCACATAATCAAACTTGTGGGAATTGAGGACCACTTGAAAATTGTATTCGGGTTAAACAAGATTAAACTTTATGTGGACGCTGCACAAGCTTCTAACCAGTGATAATAGCCTGGAGCGATTTAGAAATGTACGATGCAAAAGCCAAAATAGCAAGGCGATCATTTGGATAAGATATTATTTTGTTTATTTCGCATCGGTTATGGCATTTATGGCGTCTAATAGCGGCGACATTATGGGGCTGACAAGACCTAATTTTGTTGTAATTGATGTTTTTAAGCAGTTTTTTTAAGAAAAACTACTTGTTCTAACTCATCAAAAAAAATATATGTTAATATTCACCATAGTTCAAAGAGCGTGGACGGGCTCGATACATAATTGGACGAAATCGGCTCGATAGAAAATAATTGCAAAGATTGGTCTTAAAATCATCTTAAACGTTGACAAATCATCTTTTGACGTATGGGTCTGCAATTAAAAATATGAAGTCAACATTATTCATACCTAAACCGCTAACGAGTCACATTTCTCAAATAATTCACACTTATTTTATTTCAATATTTATGCACTATTATCTTCAAAAACCGGGCCGCCTAGTGACACTCGCTCTCGTTTACTCCGATACAAATAGACAGTGTGCGCGCTATCCCAAATCCTCAAGGCCATTTTGGTGTTGACAGCGCCTTAACCCATTCATTGCCGAGCATCAGATATGTACTTTGGCCGCGATGCCGACGCTTCTATTCAGGACGCCCATCAGTGTCCGCGTCTTCTAGGTTTAGATAAATTGGACGCCCATTGGCGTGTGCGGTAAAAAACGGCAATGGGCGTCACAATGCATAGCCCTATTACAAATTCTCCCAAGGGAAATAAATGCTGATATCAATCGACATTCCGGACGAAGATTGATATTTCGGCAGGACACGAAAAGTAATACATACAAAGCGTCTGCAGGCTACACTTGCCACCAGGCAGGCCATATACTTGTATGTCAAACAAGTTGTAGTATTAAAAAAACACAAATGCAAAGAGTGTAAACTAACTAGGTAGGTATATCTGGAGACCCATGAGACCACATTCGCAGATGCTATAAATGTGGTCCCAAGTGTGATGTGAGTAGTGATGACTTGGTGGAGGTCCCTTGGCAGTCTTGGTGTCCAGCATGCCCTTCTTAAAGATAACGATGATTAATTTCATAATCTCAACCTCATGAGAAAACGCCATGATGCGTGAGACTGTACAAACTCCCCAAGCTAACACGTGCGTTATTATGCAGTGAAAGGGGTATCTTGTAATCTGTTGCAAAAATCAGCGAGGCATGCCACCGCGTGTTCCCAACGATCGATGAACGAGTGCATGCATTGGGGCAGCTTCGAATATAAGAACTATGCAATATATCGTCCTCCTCATCGATTTCGATGACGGCGACCCAAACAATTATGGACTACGTTCATAATATTAGGAAGATGCCCACTCGCCTTCGCGAAACGCAACAACTACCTACTAGAGGCTTTGTGAGCTGTAGAAGTCGCGTCAAAGCCATTAAAAAAAAAAGACCGGGTTGCACTCCGGGAGTGCCGGCAGAAGTGAAAACTCAATAACATTGTAACAGTTTTTCGATCAGGTCACGTGACATCTTACGGTGTCACCCTAAAAATGAATTTGACGCAAATTTATAAACAACTAGCTTCTGCCCGCGACTCCGTCCGCGTGGAACTCGTTTATATAGCAGCTCCATACAAAATTTCACCCCCCCCCATTTCACCCCCTTAGGGGATGATTTCCGGGATAAAAACTATCCTATATCCTTCCCCGGGATCCAAACTATCTTCATACCAAATTTCATCTCAATCGGTTCAGCGGTTTAAGCGTGAAGAGGTAACAGACAGACAGACAGACACACTTTCACATTTATAATACATATTAGTACTAGCTTCTGCCCGCGACTCCGTCCGCGTGGAAATCGTTTATATCGCAGCTCCATACAAACTTCAACCCCCCATTTCATCTCCTTAGGCGGTGATTTCCAGGATGAAAACTATCCTATGTCCTTCCCCGGGATTCAAACTATCTCCATACCAAATTTCATCGCAATCGGTTCAGCGGTTTAAGCGTGAAGAGGTAACAGACAGACAGACAGACATACAGACAGACAGACAGACACACTTTCGCATTTATAATATTAGTATGGATGGATGGATAGTATGGATTATCAATTATTTAGGCGGACGGGCCGCGGGCGCGTTGGGTGCGACGGGCCGCTCGCCCGTCGGCGGCGGCAAACAAAATACCAATTTGTTTTTGCCATTGCCAAATATTTTTCAAAGCGAACTATTCGAATTTGCTCAATAGCAAAACGGTGAAGGACGCTTGGACAAAATTTCAAATTTATTTGCAGAATATGCTATTGCAAAAAGTGTTTAACGGCTTTATACTCTTACGAATAGCGTTCAGTTTTGAATGAAGTCGAATCGGCTAGCAGCAAAATATAAAAGTTTGTGACCTCCTTCACATCTGACGTCACAAAAATCTGTCGGGTATTTAACAATTTTTCCCCATCCCAAAAAGTGCTCAGCGCCGCTAAAGAAGTTTTCACTTCAAAAAACGTTTTTTTGGTTTTGAAAATGTTACTCGACAAATAAAAACGTTATAATTTAACCAGAGGCTCTAGTATAAGTTTTACCGAAACAAAACGTTACGACCGCGTTCGCGTTTAGCTGTCAAATCCCACACAAATTGAGGGTAAAACGCAAACGCGATCGTAAAGTTTTGTTACGGTAAAACTTATACTAGAGCCTCAGCTCACAAAATTTCACGAGAGTCGGTTGACAAATGCAACCCGTCGAGGAGAACAGAGGGACAGACGCCAGACGGACAAACGATTTTCGGCCTAAGCTAGCATAGGACTTCGTTCGCTTCGCTCGCTCGTTCGATAAGCCCTATTATGAACTCGATATGGCTGGCTAGGCCAAACTTGCTCTGAAATACTTTATTGCATGGGTGACAGTAGATTTGGCCAAAGATAAGAAAGACCTAAACCCTCCTACGTGACTACGTACAAGACTATGCAATAATATTGTAGCCGGATCACTGGAGCCTTATATTTGCAGATTTGCACTTATACCTTTACTTACTCTTTGGTTATTGCGACAAGAGTGAAAAGGGAAGTATTTATTAACCGACTTCAAAAAAATAGAGGAGGTTCTCAATTCGGTTATTTTTTTTTTTTTTTTTTTTTTAATGTTTGTTACCTCAGAACTCCGTCATTGATGAGCCGATTCGTAAAATTTTATTTTTCTTTTGTAAGTATATGCTCCCAGGTGAGTCCCATTTTTTTTTTAATTCAGTTAGGTGATGGGATCCATGAGGAATTGAGGGAACTCCTCAATTATATTAGGCACGCATGTAGTGATTTTGGTATTTTCTATTATAACTCGTGTATTTACACCCGAAAATCATAAATTTGGTGGAGTGGAATTGATGATGAAGACCACAGATGACTTATGGAATTCCTCAATTATGTAATTAAAAGTACAAAAGTACGTCACAGATTCTGATAAGATTCCGTTAATAACAGCTAATGAAGTGCCAAAGGTGATCCTTCTCAATCCTGGTGTCCTTGGAATCGACGGAAGTCCTCAAATATTATCGGCCCACATACAGCGATTGGGTTTTTTTCCATAATAATCAACGCATTTGCGCTCGGAAATCAGTTCATGTGGTAAATTGGAAAATAAATGTGGAAATGTTCTCGTAGCTTGGCGGAGTACTAAATTGAAGTCGGTTAAAACTTTGTTTTTAAAGTAAATTATTTCTATTCGCTTGACAGTACAGAATAAATTCAGTCAAGGAAATTGAAACACGTGAATTTTCTTCTCTTCTCTCAAGTAATAATAATAATAGATAAAAGAGAAAAAGATCATGATACGAATAGGTATGTATATGCACAAGAACTAAAATTCTTTTTGGTCACTTGCTTGAGTTTTTGTGTCTCAATCTTTAGGACCTCAATATCAAGAGAGTCGGGTATTACGCCGATCATGAATCATGCAAATAATCAAAGTAATATTTGACCCAGTTTATCATCATCAAAACATCTCGACTCTCTTAAAATAACTCGGCATCTGTGAATCGCAAATTATCAAATAAGACGTTAACTCCGGACGCTTCATGTTCTCAAAGTTCCGTCCAGTACAGTAAATAATAAATAAATCACCTTAAACTAGAACGAAACAAACCGGGGGATTACCTTGCATTGATAAAGATTGTAAAAAGGGAAACATAAATGTCTTAACAGGGTCAAAATGGAGGTTCTAAGGACGACTCGCCGCTGGAAGCCATTGTTATAGGCTTGATCATAAACTTGAATGAACTTGAGTTTTGCAACAAGTATGTACAGTGTCGAAGATCGGCATAATGGCAAGCAGGAACTAGATAGGATCAGCCGTACCCTTACATATTTTTCTCCAATTCTTCAAACGTGCTTCTAAAACCATTTTGTCAGCCGACCTCGGTGAAAATAGGCACGTTTAAGTTGGAATCTTTGCAAGTACACCGTCGAAAAACTAGAGCAATCGGCAGCCAGATTAGGGCCTGTCAAATCCTTCAAACCTTAAAAAACTGCTTCTCAGAACCATTTTGTCAGCCGATATCGGCGAAAATAGGCTCGTGTAAGTCGACATCTTTGCATGTACACCGGCCCAAAACTAGAGCAAACAGCGGCCAGATAGGGTCAGCCCGCACATATTTTCCTCCAGATCTTCAAGAGTGCCCTATAACTTTTTGTCAGCCGACGTCGGCGAAAATAGACTCGTGTGTCCGAAGCTTTGCAAGTACACCGTCCTAAAACTAGAGCAAACAGCGGCCAGATAAGGTCAGCCGCCCACACATATTTTCCTCCAAATCTTCAAAAGTGCCTTATTACCATTTTGTCAGCCGACGAAAATAGGCACGTGTAAGCCGGAAACTGTGTAAGTAGGAAGCTATTGATCAGGGCGGTGAAGTAGGGCAGGGGGAGGGCGTTAGGGTTGGCAACTGGCCGTGACAAAGCCGAGCCTCCTTCGTTTATACCACTTAACATTAAGACTTCCTTTCTTGGGAAATGTTTAGAATTTTTGAGAAGGCGCTTGAGATTGGGAAGTAAAATGATACGCCCTATAGTTTTTCTTTGATGAATAGAAATCGTTTATTTTCCTCTTCTTTTAAATAGTAAATTAAATTTTATAATTTTTATCAACTACTGATATTTTTATTTATTTTTTGTTTCTTCTTGAACTCCATTGCAATTGCCACTTTTTAAATGGTTTCAACGTCAAATGTAACATATGCCTTTTCTTATAGTCGAGAACGATGAAAACCGATGATTTTCTTCTGTAGATTTAGTATACGATATTTAAGATTTCAGTAGAGTTTCCAAGATGCATTCCTCTTAAGTTTAAAACGAGATCCAAAAGCTCCCACCACTCAAACCCTCGGTAACAGCGCTGGGTAGAAAACACTACTCAACAACGCGGAATATTTTTAGCATGTCATTACACGACAACTAGACAAATTTTAACACGTTTTGCTTTAACATTAGATACTTTACGTAAGTGAATTACGTGTTTGATAAACACGTTTTCCTCATCCACAACCGGGAAAGCCCGGCAACCCTGGGCGTTTGGGCGGTGCGTGGCCTGGCGTGCGTTCCCCTCGGCCCGAGTTCAAGGGCACGGCCTGCCCCCATTCAGCTAGAAACACGTGCCCGAAGGTAAATATAGTAATACCCGTTACGCCATCTTTGTAATACGCCAGCCAAATTCGCGCGTCATTCCGTTTTCTTAAATCAAAGTACCTAATGTCGGCTGAGTCATGGTATCAGCGCGGGCATCTAGCGCGGTGCCTTTGTGATCTGCAGTCGGCTAGTTATTAATTCACACTAGCTTTTGCCCGCGACTTCGTTCGCGTTAACATCTTTTTGTTGGATTTTTACTAGGATAAAAAGTAATACAATATATGTTTATCCTGGCTAAACTGTTAGAGTAATAAAATCATCTTAATCTGTTCAGCCGTTTTTGCGTAATTTACATAGTAACAAACAACCAAACTTCCTCATTTATACAGTTAGTAGGATTGCATTGGTGTTCTTTAGCACACTTACTATGTACTTATTTATTGCTACAGTATCTTCTGTACAACAGTAGTAGATTACTGCAGAGGCCGTGAAGTAAGGGATTGCTGGACGAGATTGGGGTAGACGGCCGAGTCGTCGAACGAGTCCAGCAATCCCTGTTCCGGCCGAGGATTGTATAGTACTTTTCTCAAACGATCTGAGGAAATATTAAAATTAAAATAAATACTAGGTAATCAATTAAATAATAGGTAATTTGCGCCTTTTTTATTTTTTAAACATGCCATTTGAACAAGCCGTTAGAGCTTACAGTGTCTAGTGGTGGTTGGCAGTATGTAAATTTTCCTTTGTCAGTTTAATATTAGTAAGCAAATTTAAAAAGTTAGAGTAGCGGACAATAATGGTTTTACTTAGGGTTTTCATACATTACTTCTTGGCGTAAGGCCAAGAAGTAATGTAGGGAGCCATAAACAAGAAACTTCACGCCTTCATTTCGTGATATTAAAGCGTACATTTCCGAGCATGTTTGAGAAAAAGCATTTTTTTTGCAGATATCTAAATGTCTTTGTAAATATACATATAGGTCATTGCCTTGTTACGAATTAAATTTGGAAGATTTACGTCTTCATAATCTTCTACATTTGTGGTCTACAAAAGAACTCCTGAGATATCTATGTAGTAGGAAATGTTATCGCGCAGATGGATTATTAAAAGTGTATGTACTAGATAACTGTCACGCAATTGGACAATGATAGATTTGAGTTGTCGTTTATTGACATCCGGTGCACGAATGGAAGCAATGGTGAGCCAATAGTTGAGCGTACATCTTGTTTGCATAGTTTGGGTCGTTGATAATTGAAATGAGACATGACATCTAACACGTAAACAAAAGATTTATCGAAAGTTCCAACTGCTTTTTTACAAATATGTCACTCCTACGATTAAGAAAAATCCAACGACATATGTCGAAATCCGTCAAATGGCTTAAGGCTGCAGGACGTGCCAAAGTCGGGTAAACAAGCGAATGGCCACTGTAATGCAATAGATCTGGGATAACACTAGGAAAATAATCGTAGTATTAACCATAAAAAAACCATTATCTACATTAAAATAAGTCAGAGGGAGCCGGTTAGCCAAATCAGTAAAAAAAAACCCCAGGGGTATAGGCGTGCTTGGAGCGAAGGCTTGTCATGATTTAGTTTATAAAGGCGCCATGACAATACTCCGTCAAATGAATGATGTACTTAAATAAAATACGATACTAACTTAACAAATGTTTATATTCGTAATAAGAACACCAGCAATCCTGTACACTACCATTACATAATCTATTATAATAAGCTTTACTAAACATAATTTTCGATATTGTACTTTTATGACGTTACAATATGAGAGCAGGTCCTTCCAGTATTTCTGGAAGCGATAGAGTTTGAGATGAGGCTTTCAGATCCAAGGTTTAACAGCAATTCTTAGTAGCTCATTATGTTTAAAAAATCTCATTTGGTTTCATACTTCGGATAACAAGTTTTGATCCTTAATCATAAAATGTACATGACTTTACAATAAATGAATGAATGAATGAATGAATGAATGAATGAATGAATGATCTAAGCACTCTTTGCAGAAATTGCGATATAACTAATTGCTACATAATGCTCAGTGAATATATCTATTTTGTTAACAACAGCCAACTAAGCTTTAAGTCCAAAAAAGCTTTATAACAAAGCAATGACAAATTTGCCTCCTTTCTTAAAATATGAGAGAAAAGTACGTTTGATCAAAGTTAGTAAACGTGGTAGTAAGTTTCAGTAAACTTCCCTGATACCGTTTCTTGATCAGTGCTGCGTTGTTCAAGGTTCTAATAAAAATAACTTTGCTAGTTAAAAGTTCCGTGTGTTTTGACGAAATCGAATTTGAGCAGAATTTTTAAGAGAATTCGATTGTTGCTTTACAGTTTCGTCTATAAATACCTACTAAACATTACGAAGCTTATATCTGGAGGCAATGATCCAAAATAGTATATCTAATTTTAGACATGACCATACTTTCTTTATTGTAATGATTACATGAATAAAAGTCCTGTAAAAGGTAGATACCTACATCATAATAAATAAATAAATAAATATTTTGGGGACAATCTTACACAAATCGAGCTAGTCCCAAACTAAGCAAAGCTTGTACCATGGGAACTAGACGACGATATACATACTTATATAGATAAATAGATACTTAAATACATAAGAAACACAAATAAATGCCCTTACCGGGATTCGAACCCGGGATCTCCTGCTTCGTAGCCAAGGTCACTACCAACTAGGCTACAGAGGTCGTCAAATACTTTCTACTTACAAACACCAAGTATTAGATCTATATATTTTTGGTGTATCGTATCTCCCGGAGTCCGCTGTATTGAAAGTGTGAAACCTGCGTTTATCTCGATCCTCCGCCAGCACAACGAATCCTCAAATCAATCAAGGGCAGCACGGCATGCGACTTCTCTGTAGTCACAAGTGTCCCTAGGCTTCGGTGTCTGCTTACCATCAAGCAGGCTGTAGACTTGTTTGTCACCGTCGTGGAATAATAAAAAATAAGGAATGTCAGAACGTTATTTTCTTTCTTCTGCGGCCAGTAATTTCACGGAATGAGAAAAAGTTGATTGCATTGTTTCAAATT
Organism: Epinotia ramella; assembly: GCA_947578815.1. Taxonomy (NCBI): domain Eukaryota; kingdom Metazoa; phylum Arthropoda; class Insecta; order Lepidoptera; family Tortricidae; genus Epinotia; species Epinotia ramella. Next base: position 10,426,868 of record OX388209.1, read on the forward strand.
TAAAGTTCCGTTTCTTACCTAATTTAAGGCCAGAAAGTTAAACTACCAGGACGTGATAATTTTTTATTTATTATATACTAGCATTCACCACACCAAGTTTACGACAATATCGTCGTATCAATCAACTTCCACCGCCTATGGGGGATGAGTTTCGAGTTAAAAATAAAGATGTATCCAATATCCATGTGATATTAAAAGAATCTGAATGCCAAATTTAATCCAAATCCGTCCATCCGTTTTTGCGTGACAAAGTAACAAAATCATACCAAGTAATTGTCATAATTTGTATATCGTTCAACACTTTCCAGGCCATCTTTATTGTAGACAAACTTGGATTGCCGCTTACCAAAACTGTTCCGATCGTTCAAACCCGAGATGTAACAAATCGTGAAATAATATTTACAGAGCGGTGCTGACTGAAGCTATTTATCTTGCACTGTTGGCAACTTGGCACGTTGATATTTAACGAGTATTGCGATGGCCCATTTAGGAAATGCTGAGCGAAATATTTTTGCCGAAATTTTACCGGATTCCGACACAATTTGGCCGAGCAAAAACTTTCGTCCGTGTATTCTAAAAACACTTTCATATCTCGCTCGACGCTGCATTCCTTTGCAAGAACAGCCTGGTAATAACTACATCGCCGAGTATCGTGATTATAATTCTGCGACGGTGCACCTCTTTCAGACTGTAGCAACCGGCATTCAAAGCAAGCAACCCTTGGACGTGTTCTCCTATAAACATAAACATGGAAAACGCACAAAAGCCTCTGGGCGTCGCTGTCGGATAAAGTCGTGGAGTTTCTTTTGCTAGAGAAGCTAGACTGATGGTGGCTGGCCGCGAGTGCGAGTGAGATGGAGAAAGCACGCCGATCGTTAGCCCTGATCTTCAGCGCGCCACAAACACACAGCCCGACCGAGAGCGAAATTGCAGCGAGAATGCACCTAGCTGTGTTATTATGCTGCCACTCCGTTCACAAACGGCCTACAACGGACTATCCACTCGTTTAATTTGAGACTTAAAGCGAAGGCTATTAGATTGAGGTTAGCTTGAGTCCGTATTGTAACCGGTTATTTTCTCCAAACAAGCAATTGTAGACGTTGTCGTTGCGCCATAAGTTCCGTTCGGCGCGGTGGAGGCAGGAACGCGGCGGATTCTGTACTCTTTTATATATAGCCCGCATTGCATGCGGCGCGGCGGCGTGTAGTAGGTGTATAGGTCGCTCGCACGCACTGCTGAACTAGTCTGAGGGCTTCCTATTATCGATTTACTGGTGTGCGCTCGCCGCGCCGCGGTATCCTCTACATCAACTCCACGTACAAGTTTTTCTTGATTTTCCGCCGCGTCGTCCGGTTTCTCTTTCGCAGAAAGCTTATCTGAGTGAAACTTCTCATTTGAAAGTATGATGCGCGTTTCACTTGTTATTGTTTTGCAGATGCTTCAAAGTTTTAGACCTCATTACCAAGACTTAGTCTCTTTTACTAGCATACGTATGTGGACACCTTAGGTATATCGAAAAAATATATTGTCATACATCAGAAAAGTCGACGTTAGTAAAACATTAATGCGGGTACAACTTTCATTTATTTCACATAATCCATGAGAATCTTCAATGTATTTTTTAAGTTTCAAAATCCTGGTCACGGCACCACTGTTTTGTAAATATGATCCATCCAGAAATTTGCATCACTGGAGCAAAACGAAGAGACTGATCCTGTCTCTCTTTCAGACGAGAACTATATATCCAAAAAAAGGACGAATGTATGTTTGAACTTCTATACTACGATTGGTGGCCAGACTATATTTTACTGACGATCGCTATTCCACGTTTCGATGTACTAAATCAGAATATTCATAATGATATCGTGACTCCAGTCATGTGTAGGTTATTCGATTGCCACCGGCTTCTCGTGCAGGCTTAGGGGGGCAAAGGGACAGGGCTGCGGTTACGCCTACACACAATGACACCTTCGCAGACTTAGTTACACACACTCAACATACGCCATCCTGAGTAAATAACGTATGTATCGATCAGTTTGTTGCTAAGCGGAAATGACAAACAGAGATAGATTATTCGATAAATGTATCGGAACTTGGTAGTTCTTGTAGTCTCTTAGTAGTACGTTAGTTGCTACAGCGTATTTCTAAAGGATATCAAAGTAGAATGAAACAGTATTATCGGTTTTCACATAACACGACACGGCAAGTCCAGTCCCAAAGGAAACGTGATTATTCTCACAGTTCAATGTCACAATTTCCTATACTGCGATACAATGCTGGCACAACAATAGCGTATAACATACAAGTGTATTTTTCCCTGGAATTTATGATGTAGTCAGCAAAGTCTCTTGACACAACCTACCATCAAAGAACAATGCGTCGAAATAACAATCTGATTGCTAAATGATATTTCATTTCAAGGTTTAGGCGCGCTTTCCTACACTTCCTTGTACTACTAACATGCGTAACATCCTTGAAATAACAGCCATAGGTACCTACCCTTTTATTTAACTTGGCAGAATAGGTCCCATGGCGTGTTCAAAGAAAATAACATAAAAATATTTATATGGGCAACCTGTAATCAGAATGGGGTACTTGTCCGTGGTTTGTTTTCAATTGTATGTTATTTAGTTAAATTACGCTTTGTAAAGTTGTGCATGGTCAAATATGGTTTGAAAAATGAAATTTTAATTTAGCGTTTAGTGAATTACTGATTTAAAGACTATTATGACGTCGAAATAGGGCAAAAATCCAACATTTTGTTTACTGATAAGCACACTTTACTTATCAATGAACTCTTCCAAATATCGGGTAAATTCAAATTTAAGGCGACTCAAGGCAAACTGTCATAAATTGAGATCCCTGCAATGCAATCCCCGTTCAATACTGCATTTCTCCGTGCTAAATATAGCGTCGCGCAGGGACGCGTTGTGCGTGGTCAGGTCTCCCCCCTATCCCTGGGGGGAGGGGGGTAGGGTTGCCAGGGTACCTAGGTCACAAGGTGTATTGCGCGCAGCGTTGAGGCAGGTTTTTAACGACTGCGTGCATTCTAGGGGAAGGTTAGTTTAGCATTATCGATTTGGCTTCGGTGAGATGTTAGTTTGTTTTGACGGGAAAGGATTTAGATACCCATGCATAAGTTACAGTCTGGTGGATATTAATTCTAGATAATGGTCAAGTTGCCTGTTTTCAGTCTTCTGTCAAGCGAAGAATTACTAACCTTTAAAATACACGAGAATTAGACTAACATAATTATGTTTTATGACAATGTCATAGCCGAATTTCGCCCCAACTCACAAAACTGGTTTTTTTTACAAGCTTTTATTTAACTTGACCTGTTAGTTTGTTAGTGTGGAACAAATCTACGAACTGAATTTTGAACCAGTTAACGTCAACTGATTGAGTTGAAATGAAACTGATTGGTACTATCGAGTTGATCTGATGGTGGAGACAGAAGGTGGCCATGGGAATTCAGTACTTAACCTACGTAACCCCGTCGACGTTAAGGTTCGTTAGAATCATCTGAATGAGTAGTTAGTTGATGACGGTGTACAGAAAAGTCAAGTTACCAATAAAAGCTTGTACCAAAAATGTGTTTTTTTCAAAAACTTATTCTTGATACAAGAAATTCACGCGGAAATCGATTGTAATATTATAACTTACCAATTGTTCTTATCAAGCCTTTTAAAACGTATATTGCATCATCATCGTCATTGTCATCATCATCATCATCACATATCAGCCGATAGACGTCGACTGCTGGACATAGGCCTCCCAGGCTCCCACAGAGAGTATTATTTTATATAGATTTTAAACACCAATTACATCTATAAAACCATATTAATTCATTTCACGCTCGTCTACACGCCAAAGTCAATGCGTGGTTTCGCGTCAACCTCAGAGCATATAATACTATAGAGCGGACAACGGCTGTGTCGCACATGTTAGCTCATTGGGCATACTCCGCCGCCAGTTCACCGTCCGTTGTCCACCGAGAAAGTTCCGTTTTTTTCCAAAATGCCGAGTTGTGCAATAATTACTTGCAAACATCGCAGTGATTTGATAATTTCCACACCAATGGGATCACTTTTCACAGGTAAATACTATAAATACTATTTATTTCAAATAAAACCACGAATTCAAGAACTCGCGACAGGCATAAATAAATATTCAATACAAATCGCCCGGCATGCCCGATCTCCTTATTTCCTATATCTGTGGCGTCAACCCTAGCTCCCTACATAAAGAGGGAGACTACCTAAGGGAGCTTGCGTGCTGCTATTATGCACATAATATGCATGCGTAATATGCACACAGACGCATAAGCAAGGCCTGCAGTTCGGTCACTCGGGCATCTCTGCGCGCTTGGCGTAGGTCAAGAATAACAAAATATGAACTAATGTGTACTTTGGGGCTTGAAGTCCTGCGTTTGTCCATCAAACCTATTTTAGTTAATATGCCATTTAAGTTCCATTGTGTCGATATGTCAGTTTGACATAATTTGTAATTGCGAGAATATAACAAAACACAAACGAGTTTAAAGTGGTGTGTTTAGTTTTATGAATAAGTGGGTTGGTTTCGGCAGTCTACATTTTGTTACCGATTTTATTTGTAGGATTATCAAATTATTTCGGGTTCATTCATACATAGCCTGTAACCGCCCAAAGGCCTATTAAACGGCCTACTCCTCCTCAAAGGAATTTAAACCATTTTTAATTGGAACAGAATTGCATTTGGGTTGTTTCGTGCGATTTTATTTTTAAAACAAAACAAATTCTACTATATTTGCTATTACTGATAGATTCAAATTTCTTTACCAATTAATACGATACGATATTCTATGCTTATGGTGTACAAAGGGATGTGTTAAACTTCTCTCACCCACATATTCCATCATTTGCCTGACATTTTAAATGACTATGATAATATCTTTGTCAGACCAGACCGACAAAACTCAACATCAACAAGTCATAGGTTATCGGGGAGACAAATTTTACGGCTTTGGCTTATCGCACATAACTGTCAAGTATAAATGATGTTTAACCGGATGATATGTCTTAATATTTTTTATTGAAAGCGTTTCATTATTATTAGGGTAGGTATATTATAATCGTCTAACGTCAAAAGTACTTTTGACAAAAAATCTTAATTGCTAAACTGACGGACGTTGTAAAAGTTACGAGGCCTATGCGTTCATTTTGAGATACAAAACCCTTGAAAAATTGTTCACTCATTTACTGAATAATTCACTAGCTTATTGGCTGTGCGTAAACACAAAAATGCTTATATCTTTCAATATAGTTACCTACTGAACATTTCCGGGAACGACACAAGGATAATAAATTATAAGTCTCTATTAAAATAATGTAATATTTATTATTACGCAGTTTTTTTGGTGTTCTTTAATACCCACCTAAACTTTACTGCTTTGCAACCGAGACAATAAAATTTCGAAATTCCAACAAAACTGTTACTAACACCAAGAATAACTCGTCTGCATGCGTTTAGTTAGAGCTAAGTTTGTAGGTACGTGAGGAGGCCGCGAACCCACACGTGTAACTGCCTTCGTTGTGTGCGTGCAAATAATTTATGCCCACATTCATAAGTGTGCGCGAGAGTTGGATGTGTGTGTGAGACGGACATTTACATGCAGTGTGTGTTGCCAGCATTATCGTAGACGATTGACTGAATACCCGATCAGTGTGTCAGTTTGACACTTTGTAATCGAATGTAAATTTAATGTTGAAAATTGAACAGGGCGAGAAAATTACCTCTTGCGTTTTGACGTTTTAGTATCGGATGTTGAAGGATAAATGCTTAAGTTTTAGTGTAACCGTCTACATACATACCAGCTACTAACCTAGCAACAATCTAGATAAAAACAAATTAAAACCCTTAGAATAAGCGCATAGAATCAAATGGCGATTATCAGGAAGTCTTCTAAGTAATGTAATTACTATAGAAATGCGTGGTTATTTTCATGACACTTCACATTTAAATGTCATCAAAATAAGCACGGGCACAACATGAATAAGTGCAAAATAAACTCACACCGCAGCCCTACGAGGGCTGCGGTGCGAGTTTATTTTGCAAGCCCTAATCCGAGTAGGCGACAACATAATGTTAATCTCGTAACAATAGGTGTATATAAACCGTAACCAGGTTACATAACGTTTGTTATGATTGTTTTTTGGACTCAAGAGCTTACTTGTAATGGATATATAACTTATTCTCAAGCCTGCAACAGCCTTTACTAGTTAGCCAACTATTAGTAACGCTACGCTACACTACTGTTTAAACATCTTGGCGCGAAGGTAAGACAGCCCTTAACAGCGTGTGAAATATATTCTGGGCCGCATTGAACTAAAACAATGCAGAATCAGCCTTGGCTATGGTGAGGGTTCTCTCTTCTAGAGGTAGCGCCCACAGGAACTCCCACGCGACCCTGTCCAACACTAGCCTAGCTAGCATGATTGCTTTTATATCGGACATAAAGTATTTAACCCTTAATAGCATGTGTGCGAGAGGAACAACTGCTTTACCTGTCACTTGACCATACGCGCAACGAAGTAAGTATGAGCGCTGCGCGGTTCACATATTAAAGTGTCGTTTTTGAACTTAAGACTACAAGTACAACTTGTTTGGTTGTCAATGCGTTACTGATACAAGGGCGCCATTAGAAACTAGTCTTTATTGACAAACAGCAAGGCCTCTTGCCTGAGAACGACGCATTTTTCGAGACTTAGACCGAAAGGCCGTGTTATAGGTTACACGTAGCAATGGTTGCGTAAACGTCAACAGTGTCGTTTACCTCGCGGCCTTCGCCACGCTTCCCGCTTTACGCGCCAGCAGCCATCCGTTCCACTTTGAAACGTAACGAGACTCGGTGGTAACCTTATCGGCCACTAGGAGTTTGATAGATCGAATATACAGACATGACAGAAGGTCTGACTAGGGATTGAAATCGCATTTGCATTTGCGTGACGCATTAAGTTTAGTGAGTACCAAATACGTTAAGTCGAATAGGCCCTTATTTTCTAAGGTGTTAGATTGAGGCTTTGGGATGCACTTCGACCCTATGGGATATTTTTTGCAATTGCCTTTCTCCCTCCACACTCCTACAAACTGGATGATGAAGTACCTAAGCTTCTTTCACAATAATGTTTTACTTTTCAGATTACAACGCCGCCCCGCTGTTCGCCTCGGAAAACGCCTCCAGTGGTGAGTTAACAATGAAAAAACGCTCCTATAAATCTACCACAGATACTAATCAAGGTGTAAATTGTTAGAGCTAGCCAATAGCGTGTTTCAAGTACGTTAAGGAATATTTATTTTAGATTTTTTTAGAACAATAAGGTTGAACTAACGTGGGAATAAAACAGAATAGAAGGCTTTTTGTGACGCAAGACAATGCAATCGAAACAAATTAAAATGATATTTGATTTGATAATCAAAAAAATTTGACCCACTTCCCGGTGACCGATTGAGCTGAAATTTTGGATATAAGTATAGTTCAGATGACAAATCAAAATTATGTTACCATCGAGCTGATCTGATGATGGAGACAGAAGGTGGCCATGGGAATTCAGTACTTAACCGACGTAACCCTGTTGAGTTTGGGCTCGTTAGAATCGTCTCAATGAGTAGTTGATGATGGTATACAGAAAAGTACAGTCGGCAATAAAAGCTTGTACCAAAAATGATTTTTTTGACAGAAACTTGTTATATGTTACATCATTGCTGCAAGGTATGACTTTTTGTGCTACATTATGTATTAAGTATTTAGAAAGAAGCAGGCAGATCTTTGTACAATGAAGACGTTTATTTAAAATCTAAACTACCTGCATATTTACTAGTGTTAGGCCGGGTCTGCACTGGCGTCGCGACTGCGAATTCAGTAAGTACCTACAGTTGGGTGACTTGATGTATGTAGATCGCCGTTGCGTCGCTAATCGCTCTACCAGTGCGACCCCAGCCTTATGCACAGGCGAGCACAGGACTGTTAAGGCTTCCACTCACCGGTCGGGGTTGAGGGTCGGGGGCGGGCCTGCGCAAGTTGTAAAACATTGAAACTACACTTCAAACGCACATCGAACGCGGTCCGAACGCGGGCCCGCTGCGGGCCTGCGGCGCTAAGTTACAACTCGGCCAGCGCGGCCGCGAGTCGTGCGCGGCGCGGTTCGGGCGCGGCGCTTGAGCTGTGATAGTTCCGTAAGTAAAATGAATGCACCTTCGATAACTCCCAAGAGCGCGATTTTTTTGTTGACATTTATAATATAATGAATACTACTAGTAGTCAAAAAGATTTAGGTATTATATACAGCGTTTTCTCAGCGAGCCTTCTAAATCCAAGGAAAGATTATACAAGTGACATTTTTCTTCAATTGTGTATCGCATTTAACAATTATAATCTCCCCTTAACTTGCTAAAACTTTCATCAAGAGATAACGTCAGTATAATCTAAAAAAAATAAAAAGATATACCTATTTCCTTTTAAAGATTAAACTAAGTGAGTTTTGGTCGACGGCGTCTGGGTGTCCATTTACGCTGGGTATATATTCAAACAGTATTTGTATTCTCTTTGCCGTCTCTTTGGGACCAACGCGTGTCCAACGCGGTAGTATCGCGGGCCCAAAGCGGGCCCGCGTTTTAATGCCAGGTTTACACGCCGCCCGCCTGCGGTGGGAATATACCGCTTCAACCGCGCCCGACCCGCGCCGCGCACGACCCGCGTTCGATGTGTGGAGGCCTTGATTCGCTACGCGCTAATGCGGCTCACCCCGCCGGTCACCCGTCACGAAACTAGACCACTACCTACGCTTAGTCACTACGCATCGCGGTGTCTAGATATATTTGTGGGTGAGCTTAAAACAAGTTACAGAATAGGGGGGCAGTACTTAATAGTTTTATTTTACGACGAGTCGACGACCAACTCGCCTTGGTTGGTAGCTTCGTTAAAAAAACTATTACTCCAAGGAACTACCTAGTAATTTACAAGGCACTTCGGTCTCAACACCCATGATGTGATAGAAAGTTATTAAGATACGTACGAAAATTACATACTCGTACTTAATAAAAGTAATATCCGCTAGAAACGCCTGGAGCAACCGTTGACGTAGACATCCATCTCTTATTTAATCGTATGGCGATCTGCACAATAGGCGAATATCCATGTGCTAATTTTATAGAAGCGCCTATTTCGCCGAAAGTGTTCATCCTTCTCTGACTGATAAAGGTGCGAGAACATGATGTTGACGTGCTAACTACAGCACTGTTTAATTCTAACAAAACATTGTTTATCGATTCTAAAAGATATTTGTTAAATCCTATTTCTGCTAAACTTGATGAACTTTAATTGATAAAGATCAAGCTAGCTACTCTAGCTTGGTCTTAAAAAAATCGTGATATTTGCAAAATCTTAGCGTAATGTAAATATAGTTATCTATTCAGCCTCACCCTCTGTCTAAGTCTACTATTGTTACCTGTTTCCTTGATGATCGACATGCGTAAAACATAACTGCCACACATAAAACATTCTAAAATGGACCCAATGCCCTCAATAATTAAATCCATTTGTCATTAATCGAAATCATGGAGCCAATCGTGGAGAGGTTAACGATAGCAGTGATTGCAGTGATACTTGGCTATAGGTTGTTAACCCAATAAGATAACGTATCATGCGCCGACGCGACCGTCCTACATACTTCCGTGCGCTCGAAAACAACATGCACAACAAACATGTCAGTACCTACTATGTTTATATTTTGCACTAGAAATGTTTTAAAATACTGGAATTAGTGCATATATTTAAATATATTTTGTACTCTCGATTTTACTTCGAGTTCTTAACGTGTGTGAGTTCATTAATTAGAATAATTGTAATAGGCAGAACGAAAATGGAGGCATCAGTAGTCTAACAAATTTTGCTTTTATTGATATAGCCAATTCGTACAGTGGTACTTAACAGATAATAGGTACTTACATCCCATGCGGTTCCGCATTAAAATACACCCAATCAGAATAGTGTTGCGGGCTATCAAACTATCACTACAATATCACATTGTCTCCATCTTTGAACCTACCTACAATTATAAGAATGATTAGAAGTGTAAAGAATTGAATTCGATGTGTTCTGCCTACCCCTTCTGGGACTCCCTACAGCCGTCTGTTTTGTTTGTATGTAGGCACATTATTGTCTGTGTCTGCCTTACCTACAAGTGACACATTTCACGAGTACAATGACTCAATAAAACACGGTTTACAAAAGTGGATCTAAAAACGTGAATCGATAACACTTATCGGTTACCGGCCGTGGCGTCACCGCAGTGCAGTGGGCTTGTAGGCCGGTTTCACCTTCATGCGTGTGTTGCACATATCCAACATACTCGCCAAACAATAAAATACCTTATGACAATGCAGTAAAGTCGTTGGCAACCGACAGATACATTACTCGACATGCATCGTCGATGTCAGATATAAGTTCACACTTTTGCACCTTACGCCATTGTGTTAAGGCGAAAAATGTATACATATTTTTGGCGTCACTGTACACGATTGGATCGAATGGAGAATTGGAACGAATTGCCGGTAGATTAATATAGAAATTCGTGTTGTTTAAACGGGCCTTGCGTTTTTGTTTTAGACTACTGTACTACTTACTGGTCACCTCCACAGCCTGATACCGATCCGCTAAGAAGGAAGTAATGATGGCGAGTGGTACACGCGGGCGCCATAATGCTTGAGTTTGTTTGCGATAAGTCCGTGGTCTACCAGGTCAAAAGCCCAGTGTAAAAGGTAATGACGACCGGTTAGCCTAGTGGGTAGTGACGCTGCCTACGAAGCTGAAGGTCCTGGGTTCGAATCCCGGTAAGGGCAAATATTTGTGTGATGAGCATGAATATTTGTTTCGGAGTCATGGAAGTTTTCTATGTATTTAAGTATTTATATCTATTATATATATCGTCGTCTAGTACCCATAACACAAGCCTTAATGAGCTTACTATGGGCCTAGGTCAATTTGTGTAAGATTGTCCACTAATATTTTTTTTTTTTTTTTAAAAGCACGCGATAAATCGAAAAGTACGACAGCCACCTGCGGGTCACTTAGAAGACAGGAGGCGTCCTGTCTTCTAAGTGACATAAAACGGTACGTAGCAAATGGCGAGCAGCACCCGTCGTCGACCTACCGGCCTGGTAGTATGCTGTCTGCAGAGGCTGTCACTCTTTCTCAAAAAATGCATAAGGGGATCAGCGATCACAAACCCCCAACTCAAACACCTTTGAGACTGTAGGGACCAGCGAAATAGGCCTATATTTTTTAAATTCCGTTTTACTACCCTTCCCTTTGTATACCGGTGTGACCTTTATTCTTTTAAGTTATTCAGGGTAGTTGCCGTTGTGTGCGGAGTTATTAAAATGGTGGCAAAGTGCTTGCAAGGCACAACCCGGTAGAAAGCGTAAGGTATGAGCCGGGAGGCCATCAATGTCCTACGTATCCTTAGGTTTCATTCATATTATCAATTTCACCAGTTCTTTTACGGTAAAAGGTACGAAAAACATACTTCCCGTCACCCGGGCCACACCAAAACGTAAAAAATGCGTCGCCTTAGCAATATCAGGCCGCAACGGAGTATATCTAGCCATCCAAAAAGTCAGTTCTACGTGCAGGTGAATTGAAAGATTTTTCGATATCCGATAAGCGGTTCCGGAGATTACCCATAACCCACAAACGTACAAACTTTTCGGGGTAGTTAATATTATCTCCACTATCTTATTAAGAGAAAAACGAGTTTGTGAAAACCTAACATGCTACTTTTCCCACCTCTAAACCAACACATCTGTAGTTTTTTTATTCGTTTCTTACTGGCGAATAAAACGTTTAAGTAATAAAATAGTCAATTGGTTTACCACGTAAGCAATTTCACTACAATACTCTCTAAGTTGCTAGTAGACAAACAGCTTTATGATGTTTGTGGCTATGTCATTTTGATTCTAAATCTGCATAGCATCATGAGCATCAGGTTATAACTAGCCGTTTCTTCAATAACTTCAACGATGAATACTTACATAGTCTCGTACAGTTATCACTGCATACGTCGAAACATCCACAATAAACATCAGCTTCAAGCTACAACATGCTAATCGCACCCTTCTATATCCTACCTTATTTATTCAATAATTCATACAAATTTGACTTTGAAAACGACCCAGGTGTTCCGAACACACTCATAAACTGCATCCAGATAGAAGAAAGCATAGTTGTAACAGTCAATCCATTTAAGTGTTAACTTGTTTCTTGTTTGGTTGGTACGAGCGCGTTAAATAAAGATTAGTCTGACATGAATGTATTTATTGAATACATTACAATAACATGAACTTGCGTCATGGGCCTGCAAGACGGAATGATCTTGAACACTCGACTTGGACGTGAGCGGATGATTAACCATTTATTCCAAACAGACTTTAAAGGATAATGTTGTCGGCGTTTTACGTCGCGGGCAAACGAGTTAAAAATAACGACCGGTATATAAATTCGGATATGATAAAGATGCGCCTTGCTGATCGAATAATACAAATTAAGGGGAGTAGCTGTGTAAAATGATCGTTTTTGAAACGCTAACGCCGGGGCCGCGCTGGTGGAGCGATTGGTGATGCGACAGCGATTTCTGTACAACTTGGGCGACTTGATGTACGGAGATCGCCGTCGCGCCGCTAATCGCCCACACCAGAGCGGCCCTGGCCTAATGCTCGTAAATGAGCTGGTAAATAAAGCTGATAATAGTTATTTACGATACAAGTGCCGAAAATAGGAAATTCGCAACGAGTGGTGATAAATTAAAACACGACCGAAGGGAGTGTTTTAAATCGACACGAGTTGCGAATTACCTATTTGCAAGTGTATCGTACAACGTTTTACTGTACATATGGCTCTTTAAAGTTTCGACATATGCACGGAAAGTGCTCTTTCCGCACTAGTGCGGGAAAGTAGCACCATATGAACTGTAAAATATGTTATCCTTTGATATTTCATTAATAATCTTAACAATAGAATTTCTTGTAAAACATATACTATGTCAAGGATAGTTTTGGTATGAGACTGTTCTGAACATAAAATTTGCTACTGCTTCTAAACCACAAGTGCTTTCAAAACAAAAATGCGGTAGCTCATTTATGTAAAAATGGAACGTGCCGAAATAATCATTCGTTTTGACGATATGAATATTTATCACAATCTATCGCAAGTTGGTCCATTCGCGAACGAAGAGCACAGCATATCGAGCTAACATGAGTGAGCGAGGGAGACAAAATTTGAGGGGTGGTCGCCTTAAGAGCAATGCCTAGCTGAGCAACTTTTCAAATCTCGAATTTTTGACGCAATGTTTCTGTCGCGCTGCTGTGGATGCCGCCTCCAATTCGTGCGATAAGGACAACTGCAGCTCGGACTAAAAATCCCACGCTAAATACTCAAAAATCGAGGTTTTGCTCTCGACTGTTTCCTCCTCCAAAACGCAATCAAACATTATAACATTTTGGGAACTGCAAGAAGAAGAAATAATCTACGCCGCTATGTTTTGATTTTTTTCATATTTCATATTTGGTATATTTGTATAAGTACTGCGCCTTTTTTGGCAGCCAATTCAATTAAGCCGTTTTTGCGATTTTCAAGGCGCTGTAAGTTTCTTTAAAATAAAAATATCCAAAAAAGCAAAACATAGCGGCATAGATATTGATGATATTGATGTTATATGAAAAATTCATTGCTCTATGTTCAAAAACCAGAGAGGAAACAGTCGAGAGCGTTTGTATGGGAAAATCGCAGGTAGGCATTCCTCTTAAGTAATGTTTTAAATTTACGAAAAGAACATGAAACTTTACTATATTCTACATTTATATGTAGAATATAGTAAAGTTTCATGTTTTGCTTAAATCTAAGTATATAATAAGATACTAAACTACTAAAATGCTACTAAAATCGAATGATTATAATTTATATTATGTTATATTATACATATAATTATATGTTATATATAACTGAACTTTTTGAAGAAAAATTTACAGTTTACGTTGTACGCAGGTATGAGACGTTAGGTATATCTACATTTCACCTACACTATATAATAAGTGGGTATTGCACAATCGCATAAGAGAAATCGTAATGATTAATGTTGTACAGCCAGCATCAATGGCCCGTGATCAATAACGTACGTACACCGTGCATTAATGCCTCCGGCTGTTCGTTATTGACTGTTCAATCAATACTTCATATGATCGACAATTAACACTTTCGCGGCGATAGCCGCACATCAATGATTGATTATTATACTACCATACAGAGAATAATACAACGAAAGGCAAATATTTTAACCTGTTATAGTTAGGGTCAAAAACTAAATTTCACATATCTTGTAAATACACAGGAGTTAGTATACATCAATAATATAATTAATATATGTGTGTGCGGGTTTATGGTCCTTCGAACCGGATAGTATTTGTAAAGTTTTGCAGGAAATGCTGCATTGATAATAAAAAGATACGTCTCAAAACACTATTTTACGAGTACACCTATAGGTACTATAACGGGTTATAGTGTTTGCCTTTGGTTTTGTTACAGACCGTATAAGATTCGCACCCGTCAATGAGAGCATAATATGAGGATTATGAACTTAGTATGAAAGTGAAACATACAGTCCTGAGACATGTTACATGTATATGTTCATGAGATATGACCACGTTTTCATCCACATTACTCGCCCCCTGAACTTCTGCATACTAGAGTACACATTATTTACCTCCACACAACGCATTAGCGAGTCCCCGGAGAGAACGATCACATTCATCATCCAACTTGTGCGAGTCTTCATAAATAATATTCTCTTCGTCGTACTTGAAAATGGGTACTTATATTGTTGTTGTATTTTATAAATAAGCTCAGCCATTCAGAATCTTATCTAGGATTGTAAACGGTTTAGCTTATTTTTCCATCAATGCAATTAAAAGGTCATTGTTATTCTAATAATTTTCAAATTAAAGGTAAAATTTAAATTTTATGCTTCGAGGCGGATTCGAACCGTTGACCACAGGCATTCGTGGCCCGTTCGCTACTAACCAGTTGGTATGCAGTTGGTATGCAGTTGCATAAGCTATCGGAACAATGTCTCTCCGACACTAACCCCCTTATTCATAAAACTTAAAATGCGTCTGCTAAATAAAATGTGCTTTGCCCCTTTCTTACGAACACAAATGTCAAAGTGACAGATAAGGACAAACGAATTTTAACGCCATTTTAGTCAAAACAGGCTTGTAGTACGTTTATGAATACGGCTGTAAATCTTTCAATCAGTTCCTTCTTACAACGCCTTAGGGAGGCGTGCAGTGGCGTATACCTAGAAGACTTAGGCTTCTTTAACGGCAGCAACGTCTCAAATTATATTGAGAAATCGTCAGTAACGATGCGCCACTCCATTGTTAATATGTTTTTGTATTAAGCAGTAACGCTGCTAACGAAATTTATATAATTCAAATTAAAGGAAAAATGAAAAAAAAAAATGTTACGAGTGCACATACTCCAGGCAAAATACGGTTTTGAAAAACATTAATTTATAATAGCGTTTTTTTTGTTGAATTCATTTTAAAATGTTATTCTAAGATGCTGTATTCAAGAATCCGACAAACTTTCCACCCGGAAGTAATTATGTAGATTTAAATGAAGCATGCAGTGTCTTTTTTGTATGATTTAACTTGAATAAAGCAAATGTAAATGAACCAAAATAAAGACAAAAATATTTATTAATATTTTTTATGACTTTTTAGAAGCTAGTTAGTTTAACATTTTTTTGATGTCTGAAATTTTGTCGGATTCTGTCGCTGGGTAACTATTTAATTGAGAATATATCCGTTACACAAAAAAAATAAGCTATTATAAATTATTTCCAAAATTGTTTTTTTTTCCATACAAGTTGTCAGTTCATTGACTGGACTACACAGGCATTCATGGCCCGTCGCCGTCGTGGACGTTGACTCTTTAACTTGTAGAATACTTAATGTTGCATTGCTTTAAAGAAGATGCATAACTATCCAGGGCTTATAATTTTGTAAAATAATTACGAGTATTCGCTAAAACATTTTATACTAAATTAAAATCTATGTCCATTTTTGTACCGTATTTTGCACTTACATATTTTAATGATGCAAAATGTTGTTTTAATTTACGTTTACGACGATTTTAAACTGAAAAACTACACAATCAAGAGACCACATGAATAGAACATAAACATGTACCCCCTTATTCATAAAACTTAAAATGCCTATGCTAAATAAAATGTGCTTTGTCCCTTTCTGACGAACACAAATATCAAAGTGACAGATAAGGACAAGAGAATTTTAACGGCATTTTAGTTAAAACAGGCATGTAGGAGGTTTATGAATACGGCCGGTAGTCTGTGCGCACTTGTCATTTTTAATCGTTTGCCTTTATCCCATCCTGCGGCGCTACCACGAACTTCGAAAGTCGAAGTTCGGGTATTGCCATCTCTATCGCACTCCCTTAATCGAGTGACAGGGATGCATGTATAACGAACTTCGACTTTCGAAGTTCGTGGTAGCGCCGCTGGGGTAGGCGCAGCATGTATTTTCTTCCACAATTACCATCACACGTCACGTCACCTCGTCACTTAGGTACATGTGTCTTAGGTTTCTTCGCCTTTACCGTGGCTTACAGTATTTTCAAAAATGAGTGTACCCAATTAGCGTGAGTAGTAAAAAAATATTATTCTTGTCAGTTTTGTAAATGCTCACTTAATACTATTTTCGCAACTTTTCGTGTATAAGTCACATCAAAACGGCGCACTTAGTTTCCTATCTAACCAGTGTCAGCTCATTCTTGAGTGACGTGATCACATCAAGTGTACATACAAGAATTAATAACTACAACTTAGAAAAGTTGAAAAACCCCCGACATTTCCATTTCAAAGTCCAATATCTCAAAAACGGCTGAACAGATTTTCATAAAACCTGGCTAAGAACAATCGGGATAAAATTCAAATCGGTCCATCCGTTTGGGAGCTACGATACCACAGACAGATACACAGATACACAGACACGTTAAACTTATAACACCCTTCTCTTTGCGTCGGGGGTTAAAAAGGCAGGCGAAGGGAAAAAGAAAGGTGACCAAGTTCGAGTTCTGTTCTTAGTAGTTATTCCTTTGTCTTGTAAGCACGATAAGTCTCAGATAACTTTTATTAAATATTTTTTATTTATTGAACCTAAAAAAAAAAAATACTCTTTATTGCACCACGACAAGAGAGAAACATCTTACAAAAAATTTGCTTAATAAATAATGGTAACAACAGGCGGTCTTATCGCTTAAAATACTTAAAATTACTTGAATTACCCAACCTGGGGGGCTAGCACAACTGACGCCACGCCGCGACGCGAGTCGAGAAAGATCTACCCTCCTCTTTCTAATTTGCACTGTGCGAGTGAGAAAGGAGACGCCCAGTCGCGCGGGAAGCGACTTTTCAGGAAGTTGTGCTAGACCTACTGTGAATACATTTGGTTTGATTTCATCACGGGACTTGAATTGACACCTTGGTAAGATTTCTTATTCTGAGGCCAAGATAAAATTGCAGCAACAAAATTATTAAAACGTATGTTTAGTAAGTTGAAGGTAGAGAGTTATTTCAATATTTTGAAAAGACTGCACAGCGATGAGAATGGTAGGAATTACAGTGTGACTTATAAATAATACTAGCTGATGCCCGCGGCTTCGCCCGCGTTGTTATAGAAAAATGTGTGTTCCCGTGGGAATTAGATGTTTTCCCGCTGGAAAAAGTAGCCCATGTCACTCTCCAGCTACTAAACTATCTCCATACAAAAAATCACATCAATCCGACGCTCCGTTGCGACGTGAAAGAAGGACAAACAAACACACGCACACACTTTCGCATTTATAATAATAATAATAATATATTATTTATTGCACCACAACATAAGAAAAACATTATAATATTAAGTACCTAAGGATTATCTTAAGGCGCCTACCTATTCAAATTTAATTCTGATCGATTATATTTTGATAACGTTCTATTTCTGTCGTAAGCCGTATCAAATATGAAAATATGAACAAGTTCAATTATTTCCATAACGAGTATGATAAAGAATATAAACATCTCTAACACATATAAATATAAAGTCACTTTCAACAATATCACCCCAAATAAGCTTCAATACCTTCTCAATGTGGAAAATATGAATGTATTTTCCATCAAAAGTCTATTAATACCCAACAATATAATGACAGAGACAAATAGTCAATGGCGTGTCATGTCGCTTTGACATTATAATGGTGAGGAAAAAAGGATAATACGGTGTGGGTTTCGAAATAAGAGATGTCTCATCAAAGGCTGTTGTGCTCTGTAAGATTATACATGTTTTTCGCACTAATGGCTAAGGGTTGATTTGGTAACCCGAGAAACTTGTTTTGTTAACCCTTTGAGGTGTAAGCAAGCATTTTTCGCAGTTAAGTGGAAAATATATCTTAGATCTACCTACTAAATAATAAAGAGGTAACCTAATATGCCTAGGTACTAATAATAACCAAGACACAGACATGTGACATGTAAGTGTGTATCATTATAATTTTGTATCGGCATATCAGCGGAAAGACGTCCACTACTGGACATAGGCTTCCCCCAAAGTGTGCCAAAGTGACCGGTCCTGCGCCACCCGCATCCAGCGGACTCCCGCGACCGCGGGTAATTTCGTATGCCCCTACATAATACTCTATAGGCCTTGGTATGAAAACCTAGTTTTGACTTCCTGAAACTTGGCAAGAAGCAAGTTACATTACAACAAGTAAAAGAGTAACTATTTTTTTTCATTTATGCGGCGTAAACGGCGGGACTTTTCGGGAGGTAACTTAAAAAATACAGTTGTTTCACAACTTTAACTGACTACAGAGGGGTAACCACGTAACGTTTTGAACGCGCGTTAAGTAGATGCAACGGTCATTTTTCCATATAAAAATTGACATTTAGATCCAACTCATCGTACCTACAATGCGTTACGTGATCGACCTGCTGATCTACCTGAGTACTTGATATTGATCTAAGCCTGATGCCTCTACACGTTCCCGAAAAAAAAGGTGTTGACAGACTCCTCGAAGCGATCCTATAACTAAGGGTTCCTTTTTTCCTTTTAAGGTACGGCATCCTTAAAATATTGTTTTTTATGCTAGGATGAAAACATAAATGTGAGAATCTACCTACATAATATAATACTGAAAAAATACATTTCCTTTCTCATTAATATCAATCCCGTCAGGGTGCCGTTTAGGTGTCAAAGCGGACCCCGGGCTCCTTTAGGGGCATTACCGGGAATAACGCTAGGAGGATGATGATTAATATCAATCCCGTCCCGGAAACGAACAAATTTCGCACGTAAATGAACTGATCCTACCCGTCCCAAACTGAAATGAAAAAAAATGAATTCCCAAATTGTTTTCCTGTTTTGCAAAGTTGGTCTCCACGTGTATTGTCTCATCTAAAGACATGAACATACGTATACATACAGTATACACAAATGATAAATTCGGTACAATTGTTACGCAAGTCCTTAAATGTATTCCATTCCTGACGATAAGCGACAAACTGTTCAAACGAGAAACTTTTTTCATCATTCCGCGAGATTTATGTTCAAAAAGTTGACGTCGGAAAATGAAAGTCTACTCGAGATGGCGAACAATGACACCCAACAATAAATTCAGAAATCATGGATAATATCATATTGATAAATGTTTGACGTACACTACGCAAAAACCACAACCCAGAATCTAGTAGGTTGTAAGTTGTAACGTCACCTACCCAAAAACATCAACGTACATGGGAATATTGCGAATCAATAGAACAAAACTGAGCAAGCATGCATCGTCAACCCCTCACGGAGACACTAAACCGTGTTTAAGGCGCAGATCGTCAACCCGTGCACCATCTTCGGGTAGGTCAGGCTATCCCGGGCTAGAGAAACCGAAAGTACGGGAATCAGTTCAAGTGCAGGACGACGTGACCCGGTCGCGACACAGCCTCGCGCCCGGGCGAGCGCTGCCACGCGACTTTAAACCCTATTTCTATTAGGATCGCGTTCAAAATTGTGTGATATTTCCCTGAGTATACTCTGTCGATGTTGATTCACTTTGGTAAATCCAATTTTATATGCAATGTGGATGAATGGTTCCAAATTGGATGATAGGCATTCTGTTACTGAATTGGGAAGAATTTACTGGACTAACATTGTAAGAAAACCTTTTTTTTCTACCTACTGAATCCTCTAACATTTTATCTATTTACTCGCTTAAGGTGGTGTTAGCTTAGCACTAATTGAAAACACCTAAAACAAAGCGCCTAACGAACGCTATATCATTAATTCCCCAGAACTTTATCGTAAATCTTCAGTGACAAAGCACTGAATGGGCGTCGCATAAAATTCAATTGGGCCCGTTGCGTAAGTACGCGGGTAAGTAGGTCACCGGGGTCAAAGGTCGCGGGTAGGTCGCCCAGCCTTGTCGCCCAGCCTTGTCGCGTAAATACACTCGCTTCACCTTCTCAAGGAGACACTGGCTATAGAAATACATTACGGTCAGGCTATAACTGGGGCAGGGCAGACGCAAAACGAAAGTATATTTTCACAAGGGTCATCTCATCTCTGTAGTTTGTAAATTGCTGAGCGACATCGTCCCTTTATTTTATATAACACCTACTAACTAGCTGGCGCTACACACCTACTGGCTACTACAAAGAAGGCGGGGAAACCCACGAGATAAACTATATCCTAGGACTTACAGAAAGTACATTCTATCTACGGAGATGGTTCTAATCTAACTACTTTAGCCCTAAATGTTTCATTAGACCTAATGCATTTTGTACTTAAATTGTAACATTTATAGGATTATTTGAAACAAACCTAACCTAATCTAAATGTCTTATATTTGATGATATTCAAAGAAAATCCCAAAAAGTTCACTGTTTCCAAAATAAATGCATTATGTCTGTCTAGTGAAACATGAGAGCAAAGGTCAAATGAACGGACCCCTCCGAAGATTACCCCTATATACATAGATTATTATACATAAGTACATACCTTTCTGCAGTATAAATATGCCGCTTAGGGTAGGATTATAACCGTTTTACGCAGCTCTGCTTGATGATTTTGTTGCGTAGGTACTTCAGGTCTGAAACAAATGACGATTCTGTATGTCTTGCTCATGCGATGAACACTACGATGGAACGATGCACTCGCGTGTTTTTCTTTAAAGTACCGAATAAAACGATTTATACGTAAGTACTTATTTGAATTCACAGACATAATTCTCAAAACCGTCAATAAGTACTTATATGTATCGCGATGAATCGTAGTCCCTAAGATAGCTGCATCTCAGCACAATTTTACCTTTTAAGGTTATAAATTGTACGGTTTGTTGTAAGGTTATAAGCTATTTTGTACGAGAACTACTATGACCCTTCGTTTTAGGTAATAAATAATCTAGCAGGTTCCTAATGCTGCCTCGATTACGAGAGATTTAAAATAACACGCAAAGTGTGTCAGCACTACTAAACCGATACGAGTGCATTGGAATCCCAAATTAGTTTTCACTCAAATTTGAACTCACTGTAGCCGCGTTGAGAATGACTTTCCAACATTTATATTTAAAGATATACGCCTCTTTGATACTAAATACGGTACTCAGTCACATCCAGAGTCCAGATAGCCTAGGCAACAGAAGCCATTCAAAGATGCGAGGCTCGAGCATATAATTATGTAAATCGTTGAACAATAGCCTTACAAAATGAAATTGTCCATCACGAACTCGGCTATACGTCTTTTAGCCATTTGTGGCTGTAAATCGTTTGTTCGGTTTTTGTTTGGAAACCAGGTTATTTCAGTAGCTCTATTGTTAGGAAAATCGAAAGGAATATCTGATTTAGCAAAAGGTGATGTTTTGGAGCACCAAACGTCAACAAAGGCTCTAGGAGTATTATCGGACGATCCCTACTATTGTGAATTATTGTTAGCAATTCAGAGGATTCATTCATTGTACTAGCTAAGAGTCTAAGCCCGTCAGGTGCCTGTAGTTTAAATGTGTTCATATGTACGCAAACCAGACCATCTTGAATCTAAACTGGAAATGTAGTCTAAGTAAAGTTATCACGTGAGCTGTACCATTAGAAAACAAAATTATGTAATTAAAGTAACTAGCTAATAGCTAAGCCTACCCATCTATTTTTTGTAAGGGAGTCCCTCTGCCAACAAACTGTCCTGCAGTTTGGCAGAAGAAAATGCTTAAAACAAGTGTTGTTTAAGTGAATAAATTGTTCTTATTCTTATTCTTATCATTCTTATAGGAAACCCTTGCGAATTTCCTTTAATTGGCGTAAAATATACATTTGCTGAATATAACAAAATATCTCAAGTTGTAGTTAGTCATCATGCCCCTAAAGGAGCCCGGGGTCCGCTTTGACACCTAAACCCAAGATTTGGCATAGGCACTAGTTTTACGAAAGCGACTGCCATCTGACCTTCCAACCCAGAGGGAAAACTAGACCTTATTGGGATTAGACCGGTTTCCTCACGATGTTTTCCTTCACCGAAAAGCTAACGGTAAAACTCAAGTTGTAGTTAGTACGAGGGTGAATTGAAAAGTTTGAGCCTTACCTTTAAAATGAAAACTGTACTTTTTATAACAATTTTATTGTTCTACATAGTCTCCAAAAACATCTATAAGTACACTTTTGCCATCTTGCCTCTAATTTCATTATTCCGTGTCAAAAAAAAAAACTTCCAGGTCATTAAAATATGCAGTTACAGCTCCTTGCACATCCGGATCCGTGGAAAATTGTTGATCTACCAAGTGTTTTTTTTAGGTTGGGAAAAAGATGATAGTCGGAAGGGGCGAATAATAATAATAATAATATTCTTTATTGCACCACAACATAAGAAAAACATGTTACAAAAGTATAGTCAGTAAATAAAGGTAACAACAGGCGGTCTTATCGCTTTAGAGCGATCTCTTTCAGACAACCTTTGGGTAGCAGGAAATTTTCAAGAAGAGTTGAAAACAGTTTGTGGTAATAAATCAAGAAAAGCAAAAGAATCAAGAACGCACCCACCCTGTGCGGCAACAATTCAGACCCACAATTAAGAATCCGTGCCATTGATATCGCTGCTGTGTGGACAAGAGCGTTGTCTTGGTGGAACAAGACTTTCTTTGATATCATGCCAGGCCTTTTTATTTTGATTTCCTCACGCAAACGTCGTAAGAGTTGGTCAGAATTTATGGTTGTACCTTTTTCAAGCAATTCTATCATTATAACCCCTCTCCTGCCTCAAAAAACTGGAGCCATCACCTTCCTGACTGACAAAATGGCCTCGGCTTTCTTAGGAAGTGGTGACCCTGATCTTTTTCATTGCTTGGATTGTATTTTTGACTCTGGTGTGTTGTGGTCCCAAGTCTCATCCATAGTTACGAAACGACTGAGAAAGTCTTGAGGATCAGCTTTTAAATAAGTCCAAACTATCCTGTGACATCGGGTGGTGTGTTCGTTAATTTCAGCTGAAAGCAACTTAGGGACCCACCTGGCAGACACCTTGTAAAATCCAAGAACGTTGGTGATGACGTTCTGTGCTCGTTTATAGAAGATACCTATTGCTTCCGCTATCTTACTGACCTTCAATCGCCTATCATTCACAATCATTTACTAATATTTTATTTACATTTTCATCTGTAGTAGCCGTTAATGGCCTGCCACTCCTATGTTCGTCTTGAACGGCTTCTCTACCACGTTTGAAATCCGCGACCCATCTTTTTACGGTGGCATATGATGGAGTGGATTCCCCTTATATCTGACACACGTCTTCAAAAATTTCCTTTGGTGTGAAACCCTTCTTTTCGAACGGTCGAATTACGGAACGGTGCTAAATTTTATCCATTGTTGATGAAATCGCTAACCTTGTTCAGTATTCCGATTACAATTTTTCCTATTGTGACAGGAGAAAAACAAGTGATAGTGCATAATGATGAAAAAATGTGAGCGTATAACCTGCCAGCGTTATTTCTTGTTTTTTTTATTTTATATTCGACCTTGTTAGGCTCAAAACTTTTCAATTCGCCTACGCACATATTGATTTTAGTTAGTGTTGCATTTTCAAAGCATCTGGATATTTTTTGCTTGATTTGGTTATAATTCATGTCTCTCTAACATATCTTGATAGTTGCTACCTTTTAATGGCCGGTTCCAATAATCAATCCACCGATAGTTTTCCTTACCGGCAGTTACATTTTGACAGATTACCCGTAGAAAATGTGTCAAAATGCAACTGTTGGTAAGGAAAACTATCGGTGGATTGATTATAGTAGTAGCTTAGTTTTTAACTGTAATGCTGTGTAATTATGTTAAATAAATAAATAAATTATTGGAACCGGCCATAAATGATTCATCGATGTACTAGTGATAATACCAAATGAACTAAAATGAGCCATATTCACATGGAAGCGACTTTAAAAATTAAAAATGTCCGCTCGGCTAGTACATATTTACATGAGGCGTTGACCTCAAATATGTTTACAGTTTCGCACTTTATTCCTCGGTAATAAGGCGAAAAATGTATACATGTATTTGACGTCGACTTCTCTCGTCGAGGTTCGACGCTCGCCGAGTAAAACTAAACTTATGCACTTTCTCACGCTCGCCCCGCATTGAATGCAACCAATTTTCCACCAGAGCAAAAACAACACAAATTCAATTAGGGAAATGGTTTCTGTTTTGCACAGTACAAAGGAGAAATTTACGACTGTAACGTAAATAGTGGTGTTGAGAACTAATCAGCAGATGGGGCTGGAAATAGAACGGTGCGGAAGCATTGGGGATATCACGGGCATTGTTCATTATTATATTAAACAAGCGGGTAAAGAATACTGTACATACATACTCGGACGTATCCTGGATGGACTGGAGAGACGTTTCGCCTCACTTCACATTTGGAAAGGTGGACTGATGACCTGGTAAAGGTCGCGGAAGTCTGCTGGATGCGGGCGGCGCAGGACCGGTCATTGAGGCACTCTGGGAGGCCTATCTCCAGCAGTGGACGTCTTTCGGCTGATATGATGATGATGATGATGTTCAAAAATGGTTTGATCACAGTTACAAGCGCTAGATTTCTGTCTAGGACCATATTAAGTGGAAACACAAGGGCCGTTTTTCCATAGAAACGTAGTCCCCTGTTTTCTCCCTGTACAATAGCATTAGAGCAATATTTTTTTTCCATAAATCAATGGCTACTATTGAGATGTTCCTATGTTTTCCTTTTTTTCATAAATTTATTCTTAAAATAGATATTATATTAGTCCCCTGATTTCTTCTCCAAAACTTGACCTTTTTAGGTTTTAGAAGGTTAAAATCTCTTAAGAATATATTTATGAAAAAAGGAAAACATAGGAACATGTCAATAGTAGTCATAGGTATATGGAAAAAAGAAATGGAAAACGGGACTACGTTTCTATGGAAAAATGGCCCTTGTGTTTCCTCTTAACTACATTTGTAACTTATGCGCCCTTTATCATAATTTGCGCATAAAAATGCTTATGAGTACCGCTGAGATGCAAGGATTTAGCTAACTTGAACAACAAAGACTGGCTCATAAACAAAATTGTTAATATAATGTCAGTGGCAACCTTAGCCTACGGACGCTAGCAACACCGAACAGGTAACGAAACTCTCATATTACCATTTTCCACTGGTATGGTAACTCCACTTTCGACGACGACAATCCACAATCTAACATTCTCATATCTATTTTCTATCCAAAGGGGTATAATTTGCAATACCCCAGCTAAGATCGAAACTGCAAGTAAGAGTAGGTACAGGTACCTATCTTCGTGGGTACTTTTTTGTGTGTATCGAATAATTAGCTAAGTGGCGGGCACATAACAAGATTAACTTGGTCCGACTGCTAAGACATTCTCCAGATACGGGCTGGGTAATCAATTATTTAGTAACTCTGTATTTTCCCATACTTTACTTAGAAGATGTACAAGATATAGCGGCAATATATGAACTTGACAGTTGAACATAACAACGTCTGCACAGGAAGCATTTAATTTTGTGAGGTGTCATTGAGGTTTACCTATACGTGAACTCTATTCATAACATTGTTATAAAATTACGAATGATTAGCATAATTCCTAAACTGCCGTCGTATACCTACAGTAAAATAAATATATTTTTATAATGTAATCATGCTCTAGGTAATGTCGTATCGAAGCAATTATAAACCGCACCATTTGGAGTCATAAAACAGGGTATTGTTTTCATGCATAAAATACCGTTACCTATTCAATTCATATTTTTATATTTTTGTATTTTAACCGACTAGCTACTTTTAGAGTAGTATTTCTGCGTCGTTACTTAGTACAATTTTGGAATACCGAATAAATGTTGAGATTTGAGGTAGGTACAGTCAGCGTCATATAGTTAATAGCAGCCAGAGTAGTCAAATATTTCGGTACACGTCTTTATTACTGTAAGAATAAGGGTGTGTTACGAAATATTTGACTACTCTGGCTGCTACTAACTATATGACGCTGACTGTACGTATTTTTTTGTTGTGAATATTACTTATAAGACTAGTATAAAAAAAGACCGGCTTGCACTCCGGGAGTGCCGGCAGAAGTGAAAACGCAATGACATTGTAACAGTTTTTCGATCAGGTCACGTGTCCGTCTTACGATTTTTTTATCTGTCGAATCTTACGGTCACGTGACCTATTGCGAGTATCTCTCGAATCTCACGGTCACGTGAACTGTGGCGAGTTTAACAATTTTTCCTCATCACAAAAAGTGCACAGCGCCGCTAAAGAAGTTTTCACTTCCAAAACACATGATGGATTCTCATTTACTCTGAAACTACTGCCCGGGTTGGAGATCGCTTATTTTATTTAAGTATTACGTAATTTTTAAATCAGTATATCTTAGGTATAATATGAGTGTATATTAGACGTAACCAGGTTCATATCCGTTTCAAATTGTGTAATTTACAATCAAGATATCGACGGAAATGGGATAAAATTCGAGATTGGAAATGTAAAGGAAATAGGAATCGAAGGAAGACTTGAGCGTCCTCAAACTTACAAGAACGTTTAAGCTTCGGCGTTCTCGATTCTCAAGTCTTTTGGGAAAGTAATCTAGTAGAATCCATACCTAATATGCAACATATAAATGCGAAAGTAACTCTGTTTGTTTGTTACGTACTCTTTCACGCTTAATCCGCTGTACTGTAAAATAATGCTTGAAATTTGGCTCCGTGTTTAAGTCCCCTATAAAGTTAATACGATAGTTTTGTCCTAGATTTGACCCTACTGTTTTAGATATCATGTTTTTCACATTTTGGGACAATCAAAATAATCACACGACAATTTGCAATCATTTGACTGTGATCCACTACAGGTTTCCCCTTGTTTTGTAGGGGTATCTCTTTACCCCGTTAAAAAGTAAATTACCCGTAGCAAGTATAAGGTGAAAGTTTTCCTCTGCATATATTCATTAGACTGCTACGTAGTAATACGATTAAATACCGTAGGTAGTTAGAGATCACAGAAGGATTGCCAGAATTAAGTGTCGAATGGGTACTACATATCAGCGGAGGCGTTCAATCAACACGATTTCCACTGGTTTGTTTACAATGACTTAAAAATTGAAAAATTCCCCGTCGCATCAAGGACCATCTCGACATACAGACAGCAGTAGAAGTTGCTAAGCGGTTCTAGTGCTCAAAATGATCTACACACCAACTCTAATGTCAGGGGAATAAGGATCTGTGTAGGTCATTTTGAGCGTGTTATTTTGCTTAGCTACATACTTCTGATGCTGACTGTACAAGATTTTTGATAAAAAATACTACACTCAAATCGGGTCACCTGCCACAGCGGCAAACATACATATTCACAGCTACACATGTTAAACTTATAACTTTATAACACACCTCGTTTCCGTTCATGATTAAAAAGTAACCCAAAGGCCGGCTTTCTGAAAGATACGTTTGGCGCCACGCCAGTGCTAAGTACATACGTACTCGTATGCACTGCCCACTGACAGAACGGCATCGGCACGGCAGAGGATATTTTGGAGGCGAACAATAATGAAGCTTAATCTGATGAAGATACTGTTGCAATTTTAATGCTGGAAATAGTAACCGTAACTTTAAAATAATTCTTCAACACGAGTGGGCGAAAAACCGGCCAAGTGCGAATCGGACTCGCGCACGAAGGGTTTCGTACCATTATCTATAAAAATGGCAAAAAAAAATCATGTCTGTTGTATGGGAGCCCCACTCCGACTCGGACTTGGCCGGGTTTTTTGTATTTGTCGTTATAGCGGCAACAGAAATACATCGTCTGTGAAAATTTCAACAGTAACTATCACGGTTCATGAGATACGAGTACACCCTGGTGACAGACGGACAGACAGACAGACAGGGGAGCCTTAGTAATAGGGTCCCGTTTTTATTTTACCCATTGGGTACGGAACCATAAAAATTATCATCTATCTAAGTATATCCATTCATTTAACATAGCTCTGATCATTAGTACCTACTTTCCACTGGATTTTGAAAAAGTAAGACAAATTGCCTCATATGATTGAAATCATTTTATCTTAATAGCTACATGACGATTGATTTTCCAATGTAATCAAAGCAGTATTTATCTAAACAGGATTTACTTTCAATGGTGTTTGTTTCGTCAAGATATTTATTTGATTTGAAGTCAGTATTTTAAAGCGAGAGAAACTCTGCATATACTTAAAGGGTATCACACTCTGGCTGTGTGCAATGTGTTGCAGGCCTAATGATTAAACTGACAGTTACATTTAAGAAATTTTCCTTGAAATTTTCGTGATTGATAGATTTTGAAAATATATTGAAATCTAAAAGGACTGTAAACGCGAAGCCACTATATTTACATAAGTTTAAATAATGCTGTCGAAATTCAATGCGCAATCACACCTAACCTGCTTAATATTATTTGTTTTTTTTTCTCTATCAAATATGTAGCTATAACTTATCAGCTCATAAGTCCAGAGATATTGAAGATGAAGTACAATGCGCCCCGACGTGCCGCCATGTTGGCTACCGGCTGAAGATATTCCGAGATACCCATTCGATAAGGAATGAAATACGAGCAGTCATTTAGAGAAAAGAAAGTAAAACGAAAGATCCCTGTAATAGTCGACTCGCAAGATATACAGATAAATGGTAAGAAGGGTAAAGGTAAAGAGAAAAGTATGATACTTTTAAATTACGGCTGAAATTCAAGTCTCAAAATGTACACAAAGTTTTCTCCCCAACTAGCCCCCAAAGCTCCCCAAAGCTCCTCATAGTCCATTTGCCACTTAGAGTTTTATCTAACGGAGAAAGACAAAAAAATTGTAAGTAAAGGTATATTTTTTTATAAAGTGCCCGGGACGTATATATGGGGACAAATAACACTAGAATATAAGGCTGTAACTAACACCTATGGATTCCGTCCGAAATAAAAAGTTTTATTATTATTATAGGCTGATGCTGATGATAAAGTCTATGTTAGATATTTGGTAATCTCGTTAAATAAAAGACTGCAAGCATGTAAACTAAACATACTGATTACTGACATTTACCAAATGCCTTCGCAATATTTGACAGTCCATATATCTCCACTTTTATGTCTCTGTCATTGCGATTTTAAAAGACCAAAACATGAAACGGGGGCCACATTTCCAATTCCCTGAGCAAATATTTTCTAATAAGGTGCAACACCTATACACACTGTCACATCCGCTATATCTGCTAAGTAAAAATGTTAGGTATGCGTCTCAAACACACGGAATTTCCAAGCCTCTTTTAGAATACTGCAAGCCTGTGATTGGAGCCAAAAAAGCCGAGAAGTGTCTGAGCATAGTTAGCTTATAGGCCTTTTTGTTGACCGAGGCCTGGAGCCTCAATTGAGGGCGACGGATCGATACCTCCAGACGGCAGACACAACACGCGCACTGCGGCCGATTCATTCACGTCTGGATAACCGGCGGAGGCCTAAAGCACTGTTTTGGTGCACGAGGCCTGCCATCAGCAGGGTTGACCCGGTTCAAATGACCATTGGTTATTGTGACGTCGTAATCGTATGTTGTAAATATCTACATAAGAAAAAAACATTGTGCAACAATGACTGTCATTCATAGATGTATGAAACTATGAACGTGAACAACGTCTGGGATGGTTTAACACGAAACAATGTCATACGGTAGGTGCTAATTTATTGAAGACTCGAGTTTCCTTTGTTCATATTAACAGATAAACTTTTCTTTGTTCCATTTTCCACTTGATAGTTCTTTTTATTCCCCGTTACCAATAAGGGTTTGAAATAAAGAAAATGTCAAAGGTCGGAAGCGATTTTCTCCGTATTGCCTTGTGTTTTCTTCGTCTAGAAAATTCTGGCAAATCTTGCACGGTGGGGAGATTTTTGTGCTTATTGAGAAATAATAGCGAGTTTACACTTATGAAACTCTAATTGGTTATTTCGGAGCGCTTTGTAAAGCGTATTCAATTTGCGATAGATATTGAGGTTCTAAGTAAATTAACTTATTTTCGTGCCTGTTTCTCATTTGAGCAAATGTTAAAGAAACCTGTTGCAAAAAAGGTAATATTTTTCGATTCAATCATAATCAACGAGAATAAACATGTAAGTATTAAATAATTTTAGAAGATTCATGAACTCTGTCTAATGGTTTTGTTAACATCGAGCGAATCATCAGGTGAATATCGTCATAATTATGAGCAAAGCTTAGGAGTTCGGTGGGCTCGATGTAAGACAATCCGAAGTGTTCTCGCGAATATAATACTTCCGGAGAGCTACTATAAACTGTCTATGTGGGTACGAGCGGCGAGGAAAATCATCCTTTGTTAGTTTCATTGTTATATGTAAAAAGATTTATCCTTTTATTTGTTTTACGGTTCGTATGGGGACTAATTTATAGGTTGCACGTGAGATACTGTTTCGAGGTTAACGATAGAACGGGAGCTCGTTTTATTGAGGTCGGAAAAATTTGGTTTTCTTTTAGTTTATGTATATGAAACAAAGCGTTACCTAACCTATCATAACCTGGAAACATTTTTTCCTAAAATACCGCTCTTTTTCGGCATCAAATTGTTATACATGACCCATAAAATAACGTCTACTTTAAATGCGCTGTTGTCCACACGTTTACAATTTTAGAAATAAAGGGCTTTGAGACTGTAGAAACTTTGGAAAACTATACCTACATTCGGATAAGCAAGTCAAGATTGTGGTGTGTTTCTTATAATATTAGTACTTAAAAATTACTATAGCCACCAATCTTCTCAATCTCAGAGTCTGAAAACCCTCACCCTCCGAAACACTATCATTCCGTCACAGCTTGATTGCAGCTATTGGATTTTATCACGGCTCCGCTTCCATTGTGGCACTAGTAGTCTAGCATCGTGGCACTGGAGCCATCGTGGCAGTGGCGTAGAGTAACTATGTCTAAGCACTTAGTCGGGACACATTTGCATGCAAACAGCAATTCGGCGACGCTGCTAGTGTGAGTCGTGCGCTATAAGAATCACTCCCCGTGATTACGGGTATTGATTTCTTAGCGCCCTTCTTCAAAAACTTGGCAATCGAGACAAGGTTAGGTAACCATGCATGGTTTTAATTAGATAAAGGTATTATTTTATTTATATTAACCTACAACACGGCGTTTTTATACGCTGCTGTTGCTAGACAGATCAGGCCCGTTACAATAATCTGACTGCATGTTGGGAGAGCAACATCAATGGGGAAACCTGGGACAGTGCAGCAGCCGCTAAGCGGTAATCGTTAAAATCTGAATGTATGGAAAGTTAGACACGTTTCCATGGAATGACAGCAACGGGCGCCATATTTAACGTTGATCGGCTAGTAATCGTAACTTGGTGCAACCCGCCCTAATACACACATATCCATTGCTTGTGTGAATGTAGGTTAGCCTTCATTGAGGTAAATAATGTATTTGTTATGACTTAATAATTGATATATTCCTTTTATCCTTGCGCATAATTATACAATATGCACCTGTAGCGTGATTGGACGTGGGTCGGTGCCTTCAATTCCTGCATAATATTCTGAAGTATTTCTCCGCAATAAAGTACGTGCTATGTGGGCGGTGATGTATTGACTATATAATGCCTTCAAAGATTTCTACTTACCGGGTAAGGAAGACAGCAGAGCTGTTGCTGATGAATAGGAAGGGCAAATAGTTAAGTTAAAACTGCGTATATAGAAGAAGAAGAAAAGACTCTGGCACTATTCACACACTTTAAATATACATTGGAGTCATCAATATGATAAATGAAGAGTAAATAATTGTGCTCGATCGGTGAACATGAACTTTTACTTATCATAAAACTTTACCCATGACGCATTTTGTTTTGTTTTCTCGATGCTCACCCAAATTTGCATATCGCAAGATGCACAAAAGTGCAGTCATTCCGCGAAAACAGCCTTTTACGAACGTTCCACACATTCAGAGTCAAGTCTCAGTCAAGTTCCTTATACAACGGAAGGTAGCGAACAATGGAAGTAATATTTTCCATTTTAGAATTTGCATCCTTCGCACCTGAGCGCAATGCATTCGCATAAAAATGTATTGGAACATGAAATAACAATAAAACTATTACACGGACAGTCTTACTCGAGAGTTGGAACAATCGCAACTTCGCTTTATGTGGGAACTTCTGAAATATCTCGCGCGCTCGAGGAAAATTCCACAATTTACCGACACCGGGGGTGTCGTACGTGAATAATTTGAATTTTAAAAATTACATTAAATTTACACTTTGACGTCAAATTGCTCTTTCAAGTTGGTGAATGTGAAAATTTGATTGTTTTGGTGTTTTAAAGTATGCAAGGACCCCGACAGTTTCTTCCTCTCTCTCCTGACATGCGTTACTAGAGGTACCTTCCAATGGCGCTAAAACACTTTAAATAAAGTATTGATTTTAAGCAATATAATAAACCTACGTGTATGGATTTTAATATTTATACAATTGGTTAACTTTTTTCAGTATATTTCACTGACGACAGACAGTACAATACAATTAGTGCTAGCGGTACGCCAAAAAAAGCTGCAAATGGTGTTAAAAGCATGAAAATCGGAAAGATTGGTCTTTAGGCCATAGGAATCAATTTGACCCGTAGCACGAAAAAAAAACAAAAAAGGAGAGGAGTTATGACGTCCTCTTTTTTTGTATTGGAAAAAAAAATGATTATTCTGAAACCTGTCGTGTGTGGTATCTAATGAATGAGCATACTAAGCCGATTCTAAAAATATATCACATCATTAATATGTATTTCAGTTACTTGTTTTAAATTAAAATTAAAATCATTTTCATAACGTACGTAAGTTTGGGCTCCTCCAGATATGATACGGTTGAATCATTATTTGTAAAAAATACCTAAAATGATTTGTAATAGCCTCATATCCAAGCCCAAGAAAGCAATTTAAAAAAAATTACTTTAGTATTTTTACTTATATTACAAAATGTGATAAAACCACAATTAGTTAAAACATGTATAAAAAGTTAAATTTTAGACACTGAGGATGATAAATACTAATGCGAGAGGAGTTTTCAATCATATTTATATTGAGTATTTATTAATATTATCACATTTATTTTTATTTAAATAACAATCTATCAACTAAATATTTTAAAAGAAAGCATAAATATTGGGTGTTGAGTTATTTTGCTCATTATTAGCAATTATTATTTTTTGTTTGCTTTTGATTCAAATGTTTGATAGAAAAGATTTGTTTTCTTTTTTAAATAAATATAAATATGTTAATATTAATAAACAATATAAATATGACTGAAAACCCCTCTTGCATTAGTATTTATCATCCTCAGTGTCTGAAATTGAACTTTTTATATATGTTTCAACGAATTGTGATTTTATCACATTTTGTAATATAAAAAATAAAATACTAAATGTAAATATTTTTAAAATGCTTTCTTGGGGTTGGATATGAGGCTATTACTTACACATCATTTTAGGTATTTTTTACAAATAATGAATCAACCGTATCATATCTGGAGGAGGAACTTGGTATGTTTTGAAAATGATTTTTATTTTAATTTAAAACGAGTCACTGAAATATAATAATGTGATATATTTTTAGAATCGGCTTAGTAAGCCCTTTCATTAACACACACGATATGTTTCAGAACAATTTTTTTTTACCGTACAAAAAAAGATAATGTCGTCTCCTTTTTTGTTTTTTTTTCGTGCAACGGGTCAAATTGATTCGTATGGCCTAAAGATCAATTGTTCCGATTTTCATGTTTTTAACACCATTTGCAGCTTTTTACTGAATTTCGGGGTGTACCGCTAGCACTAAATACAAATACTCTTTATTGCACACCTCAAAACATGAATCAAATAGACATAAATCATTAAAAATATAGGTTAGTAACTGACGGTCTTATCGCTAAAGAGCGATCTCTCCACGAGACGAATACCTAATCTACCTAAGTATATCAAAAGACTAGCCAAAAGTATTAGGTACCTACAACATTGTTGGCATTTAAGAAAGTAATTGACTGACCAATTAAGAAATAGATATAATTAACCTATTCTGTTAGAGCCTTACGAGTACTGTGATTTTAGCAGACATCTATATCTAAACTAAATACACCTATGGCCAAGCCGAATCGAGCTAAATCTCAGCGGCTATTACGAGCCCCAACACGAAGTCGATTTTCACGACATTCGACATTACCAGCGTAGCTTTGATACCCACGTGGGAGTGCTTCAGTAATGCGATTTAGAGACATGTTCTGAATGTGAAATCTGATATTCTACGAGATGACAGCCCGTGGGTTTACTGCTTAGATCGTCTAGCAGGGACAGATGAAAAGATTGCTAGAATAGAATCGGTCCAGGACATCACGTAGCCATTTTATCGACGAAGGAAGCCTGATGGTCTGCCAGTGCAAGGATTTTGTTTAATAAAATATATCGAAGGCCAGCGTTTGTCTTATTAACGTTTTACAGCGAGTTTAATATTCAAAATAATGCCACTAATTAGCATTTTAGCATGTATTATATACTTAATGAGAAGTGACTATGTGACAAGGCACTACGAAAATACACGACCAATTAAATAATGTACTATTTTAATAATACTTATCATTTATCTATATGCCAGTCATGTTTATGTGTAATTAGTAACCATCAATTTATTGACATCAGACATCAATAAATGCCTTTAATGATCTTGAGTCCCATTTGGATGCATAAAACCGATCAACACATTTTTTTAAATAACTACAACATTATTGTGTCAACGTGTTTGGTCATGGAACATTATACTTGACATATCACAAAAACCGTAAGCCCGCATGTCGGTTTAATACGTCTGATTCCATTGCGCCACAGCAAATTGCTCAAGTATACAATTCTTTATGCGATCACAATAACAAATATGGCCACGATTCGTTACAAGACGCACACCGGTTTGAATTTGTTTGACACTTCATTTGCTATTGCGAAAGGAGTTACGTATATAGATCTGTACAACACTGATTGTAATAGTGTCACTTTGATTGGATAGAGAAACGCCACGTTGGATAAATATGAGAATTTATTAGGTTGACCTGCATGTGACTTAGAAGAAATAATAATTATGCAATATGAGCCCAAGCGCGTGTACCTGTGCCACCGGAATACGAAAAATTCAAATGCAAGCGCCTCGAAATTCACTATCGTGAACAATACACCGTATAGTCGACAACACGAACAATTGATTTTTGAATAGTAAGTAACATTCTTTCCATTCCCCTTGGATTTGCGAAGGTTAGGTATCCGCTTAGTGCAATTTCACCTTAAGCGAGGACTCGCCATTTCATAAAAATGCCAATTCCAACGACGACAGGAAAATAATACAGAAGTCAATGTGGAAAGAATTGCGAATAATACGATGTCGGATGCTTACCTCAGATATTAGTTATTCAATCGTGAATGGTTCTGTTTTCTACCAGCATTTTATACCACAGCATAAAATTTTACGTCTCTGCATACTTCAAAGACAACCAACTAAATTATTTCTATCGCCGATTTAACTTTGTCGTTCAATTGTTTGAAAGTCATAGATATGGATAGTTTGTTAGTTGCTGCAAAGAGAATATTGAATATACATCACTAGTTTGTTAGTTGAGACTGCGTTGTACGGTCAACATGGTACAGTCTACTACAAGAAATTGTATCCGTTTTTCAGCTTTTATTTGTTTGTGGAAAGATTTTCGCAGACACCTACTTACATTCTCAAAGCCAATATCCAATTTCAATTTAACGCGTTATTATTTTGCGTCAGTAACAACATTGCAAGCAACGGTTTAGCTAGAAGGCATTTATAAAATCATTATTATTAATTGGTATACCTATTTAGGTTTGCGATATTAAGGTTATTCTTATTTTACCTCCTTATATGCATTAAATACAGATTGACACGAAAAAAAGCAACAATCGATTCAAACAAAACGTTAGTAGATGCTGATAAATGCGTCTAGTCTTTAACACGACACGCCGCCGGTCTGGAGCACTCGTTATTTTTATAAAATATACGTTTAAATGACCGGTCGCGGTCACCTTGCGGATTGAGCTCTTCCTTTATTCGACCAGCGTTTTTGCCCAACTTGTGTCATTGACTCAGGCACGGACCTGTGACATTAGAGTGAAAAGCATTCATTATTTATTTAATCCCTTAGTTTGTACGTTTTATTTAAGGCTGATATTTTATTTTATTTCATTACAGTTTTAAGGCAAACCAAAGCTGCTATTGTTAATTATGTTTTCATTGGTAGGTAGGCGCCCGGGATTTCGGGTATTTCCAAAACGCATAACATATACGTTCGGGCAACCGTTTCCTTCCACTCGTCAACCGCACCCGCATTCAGGGTACCGCGGAAGATTTCCTAAAGCCTGCCAGTGGGATCGTAAGCGTAGAGCCATTTTCATTGGTCGATAGTGGTCTACGGGAGAGCTCTTGGATGTGTGCATACCCTTTCCCTCCCAAACTAACCTCTCTCACGCAATGATGTAATATAAAAAAGAGGTAGATATGTTATAAGCGCTCCAAATTATTATTTTATTATTTATTATATTATTTTGCACTAATTAAAGTAAAAAAGCCAGCAAAAGCCAAGGAATAACGTATCATTCGTAAGTAATCTACTTTTGTATATATTAATATTAATACATTTTACGTTTTCTATAATTATTCCAGAACATGTTGAGTGCCATAAAAATATACCCGAAGAGTGAGTGCGATAGAGAAGCAATATCTTTGCCGATCAAAGAATAGTACAAACAGAGGGGTCGTGATGAAATTCGTAGACTGTTCTTTGATAAGTTTATGGTTTAGAAATTATTATAAACTAGTACCTATAGTGCAAACATATGTCTGGATTAGTGTTGATGTCGCCAGAACGCTCGATTCATAGAAACGTAGTTGGGTTGTCATTTTAAAACGGCAATCTGGAATAACATGATACTTTGTTTTGTATAGAAAATGAGAATAATGGCATCCGCCATATCAAGGTTGGAAATTAGATTATGTTGCCACAAACTATACAATAAATATATTAAAAAATAAATACAGAAGACACTTCGTATAAAAAAGTATTACACACTCTGTTTTTAGGGTTCCGTTACCTCAAAAGGAAAAACGGAACCCTTATAGGATCACGCATGGAAAGGTATCGTCGAAATTAAAACCATATACTCAGGTTTACAGTCCCTTGAAGCTGTGAAATAGTTCATACCCCATAAGTTAATGTAAACAAAGATAAGGCCGTTTATGCCGCAAAAAACGTATATTTCAACGTTGTTAAGGGAATCAAAATTTATAGGGTACTTTCCGTTGACCTAGCCTAACTACGAAAGTAATTCAGTAAGTGTCATGTTACTTCAGTAAGCCGTTTTAAAATGAGAACCACACTACGTTTGTATGAAGACCCGTGCGTTCTGGCAACACTTAAATTGAGACGTAGTATGTTTGCACTATAAATAGTACATATTACATCAATAAAAGCAAGGTGTTTAGTCTGATTTATTATTACTCTTTGTCCATTAACAGCAAGTCAAGTGATAGCAGGATGGTATGATAATTTCTGGGAGCGAAACAGAGACCTGTATAATCTGTATATGTTTCTCTGCATCGTACGTTACGACACATTTACTTCTCTCTGTTTCGCTCCCGGAAATAATCATACCGTCCTGCTTTCATTTGACATTTATTATAGTGTGTAGATAATTGCAATGGTCGCAGCTCTTTCTTGTGTGCGCCTGGCCGTTTTTAAGACGGTATTTCGTATAGACAACATATCTACCTCTTTTTTATATTACGTCATTGCTCTCACGTTTTTAATTAAACGCTAAATTTTACTGGCATGCTGTATAATTATCTGACTGACTTATCAATCAATAGAGATGCGCCTTTCGACTTTACCCGCCTTGGTCGTTTCATTCACCTTACCTTATTTTTGTGTGCCATTGCCAGTGGGCATTATGGTAATTTCGGCGCTCACAAGACAAAGACAAGATTGAGCATTCAGATCTGTCTGACGCCACTTATTACAACTCTATCACATCATTAATCATAATATACCTAAGAAATCAAATAAACAGATTCGCCGTTCATATACATATGGACTCAAGACCAATCCCTAGTTGTTGGTCGGAGCGAGCTGAAGAACATATCCTCACCACCTACCACCAGCAAAATGATGGCACCTACTCAAAAATTGTATGGTTTGCCTTTCATTTTGACGCAACTTCTTCTGTAGTAGCTAGTGCACATTACTTAACGACGATATTAATACCATAGGTGGTCGGCTGAAGTAATAGCT
The DNA here is from genome assembly GCA_947578815.1 of Epinotia ramella. Classification (NCBI taxonomy): domain Eukaryota; kingdom Metazoa; phylum Arthropoda; class Insecta; order Lepidoptera; family Tortricidae; genus Epinotia; species Epinotia ramella. The sequence continues at coordinate 10,465,849 of OX388209.1, forward strand.
AATCGAAGGGTAAGCCTCCGCGAAGGTAAGGAAGTAAGGGCGCGGCTTTGACGCATCTGATGTAGTCGTGAACGGATATGGACTCCAGTATTTACAACTGGATGCGGGTGGCACAGGACCGGTCATTGTGGCACTCTTTGGGGGAGCCCTATGCCCAGCAGTGGACGTCTTTCGGCTGATATGATGATGATGATGATGATGATAGTTGTTGGGAACATCAATTGCCAATAAATGCTCGTATTTAGTTTATTTTATTTTATCTTAATCTTTCCCAAGGGGTGAATTAGATACCGTTTGCAATCTGAAGCTAAACCACAAAACAAAAAGACCAATTCTTCATTATTTTGTATATGAAAAATGGTTTTAATTGGTTGAATTTAGGAGGTGGAAACTGTAGAGAGCGGTCGAGACCGTCGAGAGCAGCAGTCTCATCTAGCCCTTTAAAAAAACAAATTATAATCCACCTTGGATTTAATGTCGCTATAATATGTATCGTCGCTATATCCTGTAAGCGCACGATTTAATACGCTAGATCCTCGATAATATCACTTTAGATTATGTTAACTAGCTACGCGGACTGAGTAAAGACCCGTGAGAACTCGCGAGTGACGGCAATCACATATTCACTGTATGTATATATGGTACGTTCAATTTGCTCTACATTTAATAATTTAGAAGCCTCGCACCGGCTATCCAATTACCGGCAACACACTGTTTCTACCTCTACGCCCGGTTATCGAACCCAGGCCTACAATATCTACGAAATTGTATTCAAAACAAGGTCCGACGATGACGCAATGGCGCGCAAAACAGCGCGCTGACCTCGCTTAATTTATCGAGTGAACAGTGCACTCGGGGTCGCGCCAATCGTAAATTCTATTTCCGCATCATCGACGTCTTGTAACGGCGCAGAGCACCGTAACTTTGCATTTAGATTACAAATGTGCGTCCAGATACTTATGGCGCGCCACGCTGGCTGCGACACATCACTTCACAAGACACCGCTCAATGCCTTCCGGAACATTCCCAGGACGCAGCCACCAATATCCGGCGCTCCTACATACTCATTCCTTTCCGATAAATCTCTTCATTCGATCTAAGCGAATATCCACTGACCACTCCAAGGATTCTTAACGTCCACGCTGGCGAACCGTACCTGATTTATTTCGAGTAGTGAATATTTTCTGAGCGCGAACAGAGAATAAAATCGCGCATAAATCTGGCGATCGCAATCGGGAAGACTAGCGGCTACGGTATATAAATTTCTGAAAACAGAATACACTGAACTTACATTCTTCCGATTGTGCTTCTCGTATTTTATACTAAATAACGTAGTGTAATGTGTCATAAAAGTTTATTGGGTATGTCATAACATAAAGGATAATCATCTGTTAGTCTAGCAGCAATGCTAAGGCTAGAGCCAATGTCACGTGTGTGGTTTTGAACAATGGGAGTTGCGATGGCAGACCCGGCGCCGCGATCCACCCAGTGATCCGTGAAAATCGAAGCAGAGCTTGTCAGCCAACTACGAAATCGCTTTCTCACAACGAATGCAGTGTTAGAAAGGTAACATAAAACGGGAAGTGTTAGGTACTTTGAGAAAAATAACGAGGACATCGTCAGTTTCCAAGCGTTCACACCAAGTCGTAACGTCTAATGTTACGATTACGATCAACATTAGCTAGGAGATGATTACGAGTTCCATCACACAAAAATGGTTAAAGTTTTTAGTGGTTGCTACTCGTTATTTTCAGCGTTTCAACTTGTAACTCGAAACTAGGCTTGCCTTTTATTAAACTCTACAAGACTCGTTCCAAGTGCTGAGTTAATTAGTCTGAACAACTCATTAATTGATACGCTTAGAGCTGTTAAGAGAAGACTGCGTGTCCTACTTTGAACGTCTTTGGGGAAGTCTTACAAAAACATTTTACATACAGTGAAAAGCTATTGTTGAAACTGAAGAAACATCCAGTCATTGAGTCTAGTTGAAGTTATATAGAAAATAATTCATCATCATCATATCAGCCGAAAGACGTCCACTGCTTAGGTCTCCCCCCAAAGAGTGCCACAATGACCGGTCCTGCGCCACCCGCATCCAGCGGGCTCCCGCGACCTTTACCAGGTCATCGGTCCACCTTGTGGGGGCTCATAAGAAGGCTCAAAGTCACCCAAAGGGCAATGGAGAGGGCTATACTGGGAGTTTCTCTACGCGATCGCATCAGAAATGAGGCTATCCGCAGCAGAACCAAGGTAACCGATATAGCCCTCCGAATCGTGGCCGTGGGCGGGGCACATTGCACGTAGAACCAATGGCCATTGTGACGGAAAGGTTCTCGAGTGGCGACCACGTACCGGAAGGCGCAGCGTGGGTAGGCCCCTCACAAGAAAATATTTACTTGAACCAAATTCAACATGTTTTCTCAAAAGTCTACATAACATGACTAAGTCCTACATTTGTTTACGTGATCATAGTCGGTATTACACAGCACACAGCAGTGTCTGTAGATTTTGTTTATATCGAAATCGAATAGTGGGTAGAAATGATTAACCTTATTTTGAAGCTCTAACTTGTATGACTTAATAACTATCAACTACGCTACTCCTAAGTAAATTAATGGTTGGAAGTATTTCTGCGAAACAGATTTAAGAATTCGATGGATTGAGTCCGACTTCCATTGAATTACACTGTAGTCGACTTTGTCGAGGCATTCCGCCTGGATCCAAGATGCCGATCAGATTGGGTTGGGTGGCGTATGTGAGGCCCGGCACGGCACGGCCAGAGAAAGCTCCGAGGTACGACATTGGGCGCCGGCAGCGCTGGCGGGGCGCAAGTAGGTGAGCGTGTCGAGGTCGTGACGTCACACGCTTTCTCTGCGCCGGCGCAGCGCAGGTTGTGCAACGCGTACTTGCACTACGCCCGTGCACCGACCTGCTGATCATTTTGGGTGTTTTAGTAATGGCTAAGTACTTGAAAATTAAACTAAACATCTTAATAAAACGGCAAGCCATTCAACCCGTTCCTTTGGTAATGGCTACTTCCAAAACATTAAACTGGAAATCAAAAATGGAGCGAAAACTCATTCAGAAACTTCTTACACCTAGAATCTACCCGTTCCCATTGTGATTGCAGCAAAAAAAAAATTTAACTGTAACTTTAATCAAGGCTTCCAATAACTTGCAATATTAAGTGAAAAACTAACTAACTTCTTAATTTTTCTCTGTCGGTTAGTAATATCGATTTGGTGGATTAGAAGCCTGGTCGGAGCATAGCATTAAACCTCTTACCCTAGATCTGGTAAAAATAGTATCCCGCATCGTGCGATCACCATAGGTCTCTCCAAGTATACAAACTAACACTTGGGCACGAATTTCTACTCAGGGTCATTTTTGAGCGGACAATGAGAGGTAGAAATTCCTTTGAGCTGCACGGCTAACACATAACGGCGCGCGAGCTCTCTCGATTTTTCTCGCACTATACGTCTCTTTCTAAGTTTTCTAATAAGAGAGAGACGGATAATGCGAGAAAAATCGAGAGAGCTCGCGCGCGCCTTGTGATTAGCCGTGCAGATAAAGACGAAGGTTAAGGTTACTGCAGTACACAATATAATAATATAATATAGAAGCAGATAGGAACATTATTTTCTCCAAGTATTTATTTCGAAAAGTAAATACATTAATTAATTTTATAACCAGGAGGCTTAAACTCCCCTCCATTCAATAATCTGGGGACATGGCAGTGCCCCCGCCAAGTCGAGCAAAACAGCAGCACGGCCGTACCATCCTTTTCTCGAAGCATATCAGGCCATTTTCGACCCCCCTATAACTTGGTTGTGGATAAAACTATAGAAGCCAGAAGTTTTTTCAGTAACCAAGCAGGCATTATAAAGTTACATTTGCAGTGAATGGGACAAAAAATGAAAAAGCAAGAATGGGACTGCATTCATAATTTGTACAAAAAGAAGATAAAGATATCACATAAAAAACATTTCATGTAAAAAAGAGGCCTTTTTACGGTGGAAGAGTTTCGAGACTTGGCCTCTTTTTTACATTGAATGTTTTTATGGGATAATATTATTTATCGCTATCTCATAGCTTCAAAGCCCTTAAAAACTAATTAAGGTTGAGATGGATACTCCGGCTGCTAGTTAAAAATATATCTTTAAGGGAATATTGGCAATATATCTATCCCCCTGAGCGAACGTTGCGAGAACAAAACGCGTGTTTGCATATATTTTTATGTTGCGTCGTAAATTCTTTGAAACTTTACTGTGCACCTCATAAAACTCTTCCAGCTGCTTAATATCTATATGTATACACTTTGACTCCAATTTAGTTTAATTGGATAGTCTATTGGATATAATATAACAATAGCTGCAAAATACAGACGTATATATATATAGACTATAGTCTCCAGGCGTTGGTAATATCGGAACACACAGTGTATTTATTGCTTGCTCTAATATAATGTTGCACAGGCATCGGCAATAAGAGTGGTTTAATCATCATGTGGAGACAAAATTTCCTTCGACTGTTGCGGTACCGGAAAAATTATCTTGTATTAATTATCAGTTGAAGATGCTTATAGTGGCAACATACAAGGCTCTACACAGTTTCAGGTTTAGCGCTCTGACTGTAGGTATATCACTCATACCTTTGATACTGGGTGAAATCCAAATTATTTTCAGGAATTTGATGACTAGAGATCAGAACATGCTACATATTTTTGTTCTTTGTATCCGTTCTTATACTTACCACATTCAATCATCTCATTCATCACGAATACGGTAATTTGAGTAGGTACCTAGACGTTTCTTCAATGCGAATATCCTCCGCCATATGTTAGTAAGTTATTTTATTATGCCCAACAATATACGACAAATGATTTTAATATGTAAATGTTCATGGCTGCAATTGCAAAGCTGCGATGCAAAACGCGAATGGACGCGAATGAAATATTAATTAGACGTCTCGTAGAACGACAGGATGTTTGACTTTTTCATCCACCGTTGTGTCGAGATGCTCTTATGGAGTATCCTTATGACAAAAACGTTACAATTTATTGATTTATACTAAACGGGACGTTACAATTTATTTGTCAATATCTTCTGCGGGCGAACTTGTCCGCGTGGAACTATTAGTTACAGCCAGGGATGTTGCAGACATTCGCATCCACATCCGCAACCGCGGAAATTCCCCGCATCCGCCTAAATTTATGCGGATTTTTTGCGGATGCGGATGTAGTGCAATTCACGACAAGAAAGTAGCCCACGCGGCGCTTACCGTACTCGTTTTAGATATTTTCGCCATTAGTAAAAAAAACATCTTTTCGTTTCTGTGATCAAGAGCAAACGCGTTTTTTATTTGTTCTTTACGATTGTATTTTAGACTCAATGTGTTTGATGATCGCGTGATATTATAAAATGGACGTTATTTATTTACGTTTTTGAGTGTTTGACCCAAAATGCGCAACCGCTTCCGCGGATGCGTGCCCCCAAATATCCGCATCCGCGTCCGCGTCCGCGGGTGTCAAAAAAATCGCATCCGCGGCATCCTTGGTTACAACGTACAAACTTCCGCACCTCATTTTACCGCCTGATGGGATGATTTCCGGGAAAAACTATTCAATATCCTTCCCCGGGATTCAATCGGGTTCTTCATACCAGAGTTCATCTCTATCGGTTCAGTGGTTTGAGCGTGAAGATGTAACAGATAGACGTAGACAGTTACTTTCGCAATTATATTTGTTTGGATAACATGAGAAATATTCCATATAATGCAAGTACATGAATGTTCCTGAATTGGAAATAATGCTAAGCAACAATTACGATAAAGATACAAGGCTTAGATATAAATGTTGGAGAATCTCAGTCTTGTCTCATCAAATAGTTTTGTGTGTTTAAACGCAATCTAATACAAATACCTCGAAAAATTCAATGACCGCCTCCTTTTACGACGGCAGAACAATGAAGGCAATTGCCAACATCTCGCTTATCCGGGTACGTTTAAGGATCCGAGTAACCCGGGCATGTTAGTCCGGATAAATTGGTTAATCCCGCGACGTTGTGTTTTACGAGCCGATTTCAGATAGCGGCTAGATTTAATATCACGCTAGTGGAACTAACTTGGAAACGTAGCTCCGCATCATAACTTAGCTCCCGCGGTCGATATGGGTGAGGTAGTACAATTTATAAAGCAGCGAAATTATTATGTACTTACCCGGGTTTCTAAAATTATGAAGCTAATACAGACTACCAAGCGTATTTGCCAATCGATACATACAATTAACGTTGTTTTTTTTGTTGTTGTAATTCTTACCTTTTAGCGAATTTCCCTTGGCTTCAGCCTTCAAACTCTTTGTTCTTTCATCAAAGCAACTGTACTGTTTGTGCCACTTATCTTGAGTTGAGATCAAAGACTGCTAAAATACCATAATTTGTATTGTTCTTTAGGTTAAACGAAATTGAAACACTTATTATTATTATTATCAAAGAAAAATGGTAGCCGCGAGGGCCTTTGCCAGAGTCAGTAAGTTGACTACGAAATAACAAATTAAACCATTTAAAAAAACAAATAGACGTGATTCTCGCCAAGATAGCGACAATCTCCAATCTCGCACAGCTTGAAAGCAAGCATCTTGAAACACGTAACAAAGACACGTAGTTCAACCACGTTTGGTGAGAGCACTTGAAATGTGTCAGTCATATATACTATATATATTTTTTTTTCAATATTCTCTTTGGTATCAGTCATCTTGAGGTTATATTCTTAGTCCAGTCAATGAACTGACAACTTGTATGGAAAAAAAATCATTTTTGGAAATAAGTTATAATAGCTCATCTTTTCTGTGTAACGGATATATTATCAATTAAATAGTTACCCAGCGACAGAATCCGACAAATTTCAGACATCAAAAAAATTATAAATTAACTAAGTAGCTTCTAAAGTCTGAAAAATATTTATAAATACAAGTCTTTATTTTGGTTCATTTACATTTGCTTAATAAATAATAATATTCAAGTTAAATCATCAAAAAAAGACAATGCATGCTTCATTTAAATCTACATAATTACTTCCGGGTGGAAAGTTTGTCGGATTCCTGAAACAGCATCTTAGAATAACATTTTAAAATGAAATCAACAAAAAAAACGCTTATATAAATTAATGTTTTTCAAAACCGTATTTTGCCTGGAGTATCTCTTTGAGATGTTCTGTCAGATATATCCGGTACAATATAAGGCCGGCAACACACTCGTTAGAACGAGATAGTTTGACTCCACTGGCCCAGTTAAGAACGCAAAATTTAGACAGGTGTTAAACGGCCCTTACTCGATCGGATTCACCCAAATATTCGTGTTGCAGCTCTTTCCTCGGTATGGACAACAAAAGAGAGACTTTGCCTTTTGCGCAAATACGGCCAAGTGTAGACATGAGAGAATATTTGGCTAAGTCCTGCCGGAATGACAATAGGCATAGACAAAAATCTTTCGTCATCAAGTTCATCGACCATTCCAAATGTCATATTTTGTCAGTGACAAGTAAAAGTAAGTTTGCAATATAGACTGTTAAAAAAATGCGGTTATTCTTGTGTGGTATAAACATTAACACCGGGGATAGAAGAAAACTGACGAAGCACATAAAATGCAGACTTTAATCTTGTTCAGTTGTCCATAATACCATCTTACACAAAAGAAATATTTTTATTTTCATGACCTCTTCATGGATTATCTCGCCAATGTCATCTTGGATTTTTCCTCCAGGTATAATAATCTTTGTAAAATTTCATCATTTCAAATATTTCGGTACAGTCGCACTTCTTTTGAGTAGAATCTGTTGCTCATCACACGTGTGTGTGTGCACAGAAGAGCAAATGGTATTATCTCCTAAAACAAAATACTTCAATATTATGATAGCTCTGTTAAACATGTCTTTCATTGAATATTCGTGATTTCTACGCTCTCAATTAATCTGTCTGTTGCACAATACACAAATTAACTAAGATTAGCCTTTATCTGAATCAGGCTGATATCCGACGTCGTAGGTTCCCAAGACCCAAGAACAATTCTCGTCTTTAGCCGTTAGGCATGAGGGTCACCCTTATGGAATATGAAGTAGTACAGAGAGAACAAAGAGATTATCCTATTAGTTCATGTGGAGGCCACTTTAATAAACCAAACCGCCCTCTATAAACATTATCCGCACGGCCAATGGCTTTATCACCCTTGAATATGTTAGCACAAACTGAAAGAAGAGCACAGGACGTAATCAGTATATACTTAGTTTTATTATGATGATTATTAAAGAAGAGGTTGTTTATTAAACCCCGATGCAATGAGGGATGTTATAAGTTTGACGTGTCTGTGTATCTGTGTGTCTGTCTGTTGCATCGTTACTCCTAAACGAAATACCAGATTTTAAAAGATTTTATTGCCCGGAAGCTGACGTGATCTATATGGTTCTTAGCAACATTTCAACAAAATCGGTTCCGCCGGTTTTGAGATATTGAACTTTGAAATGAAAATGCAGTAGGTTTTCAACTTTTATAAGTTGTTAATTATCCTTTTCTCAAACATGCAATGATATATTTGACGTTGTGTTCTTCATAATGGGCTTCGAAGTGTCACGTTCCGGGCGCAGCGAGACGAGAGATCCGTAATGGCATTGTATACAAAATTGGAGGCCTGCAAATTGGTTTTTTTTTAATTTACATTCCACAATTTGTAGCACAGCATCACGGCGTTCAGCCATGAAAATTAAAGTTTGAATTCTTGGAGTTTTACTTATTTATTTCATTGCATGTTTGAGAAAAGCACTATACATACCTCGGCGTGAAAAGGGGTTGCCAGGTTCATAACTATCCGGGCCTCGCTACGCTCGGCCGGCCCCTTACTTCCCGGCCTCTGTAGTTATGTACTATTGTTTTCTTTGCAGAAGTGTGGAGTGCGGGCGGCGGGGCCGGCGCCGGCACTTCAGCATGCGGTAGCAGCGGCATGGACCTCAAGCACGAAGTGGCGTACCGCGGGGTCCTCCCGGTGAAGGCCGAGCCGGGCGTCAGCCACAACGGGCAGGTGAACGGCCACGTCCGGGACTGGATGGCGGGCGGCGCGGGGCCGAACTCGCCGTCGCCCGGGGCAGTCGCGCAGCCTCAGCCGAACAATGGGTACTCGTCGCCACTGTCCACGGGGAGCTACGGCCCTTACAGTCCGAATGGGAAAATAGGTGAGTTTTCTTTATTCTCAGTCGACTTTTCCATGTTCTTTGAGACAATGCTGCTTACTTTACAAGTTTCTATGGAATGACAGCGGCCGGCGCTATATTTGACGATGATCGGCCTGTAATCGTACGTTGGTGCACTCCTTTAGATTCATTGTGCTTACATAGAGACTCTTAGCTGCTGCTAATTTACGAACAGGGTCACTAGCTGTGACCCTAAATTTCGCGATCGATTGATTGAAATAGATATATCTATATTTTCTTTCGGACTTTCCTTTACTATGTCGGCACGAATGGCATAATCGACGCGAATAGCGAGGAGGCGCGAGCAACACTCACATCAAAATTATTCGTTGTCGTGCACTTTATACAAGCAATGCAATTCTAAAGGCCGAATGCACTGACAGCGGTGGCGGAGCGGCGCGGCGCGGCGCGGAAGCGGTACCGGTTGTAGGTAATGTTCGAGCTAATATGAAAGGATCCGCACAGAGCGGCGCGGCGCGGCGCGGCGCGGTATTTAAAAGATGCATTATACGGGTGTGTAATGATCGGTATTGCAAATTTATATATTTTTTCACTTGATACAACAACATTTTATATAATTTCATAGGATATCACTTAAGAGGCATCATAAACTTTTGATATAACAACAAAACATATAATTTCATGGTGTATAATGTTCAATTAGTATAAAAGATATTAGATATAACGTTTACCTAATAAATATAATGAATATACTTATGCTATAAGTATTAGTGGTATATTATGCTGTAGGATATAAAATTATTAAAAAGAATAGAATTAATAAAAAATCGGTTCTGACGCTTCACCGGCCGCTTCCGCGGCACGCTTGCTTCGCTCGCTCGGCTAGCGCGCGCTGTAAGGGTCGCAGCAGTTCACCTAACACTCCTCCTTAGATTATACCATTACTTCATTACCCACTGAACGTTATATCGAACATCACATATACGTTGTACCATATTACCGTTAGATTAACAGTTGTTATATATTACAAGTTTATTACACCTGATGATAGTTAGATCATATCAGAATATACCAAATGTTGATATACCAAAAGTGCATTATATCCCTTAACCGTACAATCGATCAATAATATATCAAAAGTTGTTATAGAAACCGTTACGTTCCCGGATTATATACATTAAATAAATAAATTAAAAGGTCTGAACAAATAACGCAGCAAAATCTACATTGAACAACGGCAATAAGAGTGGTTACACACGGTGACTTTTGGCATCGATGCAGTCGCGATACAATTAACAGTATTGACGCAAACACATATAGATATGTTTATGCTAGCTTTAAAAAGTCGGTATATAAACTCACATACTTGCACCTACTGGGTTATGTATAACTGTCAACCTTCGTTAAAATAGCGCAAAAAAGAGCTTACTTGCTAGCTATGTAAGTGCGAGAGAAACAAATTCATTATGTCCGACATAAATTCGATCATGGTTGATGCCCGTATATTAGGTAATATACACGCTCGTCAAATTGTCAAACCAAAACTATGAATACTTAATTTATAGCTACTTCATCATTGCTACAATGTGGTTTTAATTCATTTTAACTCACGTTACAAAGTAATATGCATATAAAAACGTCATACCTGTTTGCTTTTTTTGACGCTGTTATAAATATAATCAACTTTTCAGTCGGACACTTCGACGACTGAAGGTCTGAATGTCGTACAATAAAATAAATACCTACTTCATAGCCTCTTGATAACCGTAAAGGGGCGGTAGCATAACAGTAGGGAGCTTGAACAGCCATTGTATACGACCCATATCGTTGACAAAGAAACTACGATAGTCCATTTCCTTGCCTTCATTAATGACACCCCATGAGGCACAGCTGATGTTTAACTATAGTTAACTACGCTAATAGCTGATACAAATACAATAGCCAAGGTCAATCTATTGTGTTGGATGCCAGCTTAGATAATTCTCTGGGGTTAAGCTCTGGCAGATATCGTAACGATGCCACTGTTCATTGTTGCATTTTAAATTCTACCGTTCTTTTCGGTTATATGCCTGGCTATGCGGGGCTGACAAGACCTAATTTTGTTGAAATTGATGTTTTTAAGCAGTTTTTTAAGAAAATCTACTTGTTCTAAAAAAAAAATATAAACTACTCACCATATTTCAAAGAGCGTGGACGGGCTCGATACATAATTACACGAAATCGGCTCGATAGAAAATAATTGCAAAGATTGGTCTTAAAATCATCTTAAACGGTTCTATGTCTTCATTTATTTGACGTATGGGTCTGCAATTAAAAATATGAAGTCAACATATTCATACCTAAACCGCTAACGAGTCACATTTCTCAAATAATCCACACTTTTTTTATTTCAATATTTATGCACTATATTATCTTCAAAACTCGCTCTCGTTTACTCCGATACAAATAGACAGTGTGCGCGCTATGCCAAATCCTCAAGGCCATTTTGGTGTTGACAGCGCCTTTTGCAACAGAAACTTGTGAAGCAGTTCATGTGCCTATAGGATACGAATCCCAGGGTGTAGCGAAGTCTCTTAGATGATGGCGTTTCTTAAGATTTTAGACTTAAGGCGATGCCTTGATTAGAGTCGAACACGCCCCCTAGACAGAGACACGCTGATGCCTTCCGCGCACGAGGAAAAGAGATGTAACACCCTTCGAGAATGGCTTTTTTGGACAAATTTCGATAAATACCTAACTAATAAATAAAACGTTTATAGTTTTATTTATATTTCATAAAATGAAATTTTAGATGAGATAAAATACTATAGTATTAACTTGATTGTGTCGTAAAATAATGTATCGTTTAAGTAGGCTGAGTAAAAAAAGGAAAATACAGACCCAGCGATTCATTGATTCCCAGATCGCGATGCAGTCCTGTCTGTGGCCCCATGTCGCATTTGCAACGCGTGACAGAAGCGATAGAAACGCGCGACTGTCGCGATGCAGTCGTGCTGTTTTACTTCAGCATCGCTCCTGCATCGATGCAAAAGCGTGACTGTATTGATAAGCAATACCTAGCTACTAACGCGCGGCCGTTTCGCGCGACATAGGCTATAAGAAGAGTAGGAGGAGCAGCCCACTACTGCATCAAGGCTTCATAGCGACTGAATTAATTCTGCATCGATACAACACGGGTGTTTCGGTGCTGTATCGCGACTATAGCGATGCTGTATTGCGATAGTAGCGATGCAGAATCGTCTTACGTGTGCGAGGGTAGGTATAGGTTGGCATCGCTTCTGTAGCGCGTTGCAAATGCGACTAGAGCGCGTTGGTTGCGATGCTGTTGCGCGTTTACAAAACGTGCGGCATCATCGCTGCAAAAAGTCGCCGTGGGCGAGGGCCCTTAGAATAGTACAAAAACCTTTTGTAAATATAAATTAATTAATTGTTAAGGAATTATTGAAAAAAAATACAGCTTAGCAAAACATTTTCTTCAAATTGCAGATGTGTTTTAATACCGAGGATACCAGTGTTCTTTTTCTCATTATAATTTTAGAATAACAACTTCGTATTTCTATCAAATAGAATTTAAAACGTTAATATATTCGGACTTTACTAGTAGCGTGAACCCAAGTGCAAACTCTTTGAATATTATTAGTGTCTTTAATTACTTAACGGCAGGTTGTTAGAATTCAAGTAGCGACCTCTGTTTGGCGTCCGCAGCCAAGGACATTTACGGTTTATTTACACTATCGTTAAAGATATTGTCCATTCACAGTCGACCTCCTATATTTCTGCCTACCGCCTCATTTGGGCTTCATGCGCTTGTCCGAAAGGGACCGCGGAAGATCAACTGAAACTGGCCTATAATTTTATCTCTACCCATATTGAGGACGGATTTTTTCCGTGTAAATGTTATCGTCCAAAGTGATAGCCGGGGCCAACGACCTTAATATTGCGTGATTTAGATATCGTAATAAAACACATTCGTATGTACAATCGTAATGTGTTATCTTGTAGCTATCGCGGATAGTTAGAGTAACAATTTGGAACAACTAAAAGCGTATATAAACAACGTTGTTGATAGAAGTAATGCGCGAAGTTAATGAGCAGTTTGATTGTTTGAGCATCGTTTGCGTCAAGTTAGGAGATTTTCATTTCCTGACAGTTCGAGTCAAATTAACTGCGAGGTCAGGCCGGGTTCGCGCGGCTCGGCTAACAACACTGAGAAAACAGGTAATTTGAAAGTCTATACGTCAACTAAAGCTTATTTCTGAATGTATAGAAACCTGTTCTAGCATCGTGGAATAATCTCGTGATCATTTAGAACCACGGCATCTCACGATAACGTGTCCGTTGTATTCGTTTATTAGTGGTTTATTTATAACATCAAATTAAATAGAGGTGACATGGGATTATTCAAGCAATGACTAACGCATGGATTGATTGAGAATTCCCTTCAAAAATCGGATACGAAACGAGGCCAAATTCTGGGAATCAATTAAGAAAACTTGTCCAACCGAAACGTCTGAGACGTGAATACAAATATCCACGTATTCGCTCATTAGTATCTCGTTAAGATTTTACTCAGCATCGTTACATTGCAGTTTTTTTTTGTAAATAAAAAAGTGCACTGACGATATCTTTGACCTCAGGCATCTGTGAAAAAACTAGATGCTATTATTTATTCTGCACGAACGTCGCGTTTGAATCGAGCTAGAACATTACTTCACGAAGACTCAATAATTGAGCCATTCACGGAGCTCAATTGGTTTTCAATTCAGCTACGAGTATTAAAAACATGGTGAGCGAAAGTTTAACAGTCGATACAAATAGGGGCCTGTTCGGGTATTGATTAATTGTACGATAAATTACCCGATTACGACCTATAAGACACGGCGGTAATAAACTCAGGGAACTTTTTCATTCTTGTTGGAAATTTTGCATCGCACGCCAGCCAGCATGGCCGGGCAAAACGAGAAAAATAAAACGAAGGATGCGCCCGTCTTACAAGTCGTTTGAGCTCAATCGCGGCAGGTATTTAAAGAATTCTAATTTCGTTTTAAGAACGGATAATTTAGCATGCACGTCTTGTCAGAAAGTTGCAGTGAGGAGGTATTGATTGCGTGCGTGATTGGCCGGTAATCGAATATCTTTGAGACGAGTTTGTAAATTAGTTCATGATTTAAAATAAATCGAGAAATATTTTCGTGGCAATTGAATTCGCAAACAATGTGAGCAACGAAAACAATATAAAGCTACTGAAGACAATATTTTAAATGAGCAATTTAGCAATCTGTTTCTGAATCGTAAAATCTTTCCAGCGCGGAATAGGACCAATTTCCAATAGCTATAACTTTCACGAAGTTTATGCTCAGTCGATAAAATATTTCAGTGGTGTTATTTTACAACGTCATAGCTTTGGGCTCCTACGAAGCAGATGTAATAAGCTGACCATTTTATGCTCCGTCGATATTTCTACAATATTTACGCGAGTCTGTTCAGTGAACTTGACGTTTGACTGACGTGGACGAGAATTTTATTGGAGGTACAAATTAGGCTCTTAGAAAATTCCAATCTGAGCAGTCAGTGTTGGTATATATAGCGAATTTATATATAATTTCCTATTAACTGAACACATTTAAACTACAGCTAAATAGTTTAACGTGTTACCGGAGGTGGCATACTATATACGTGTAGTACTTAGATAATTAACGTTTAAGTATCTAAATTATTTATAGTAAATGCTAAATAATACATTTTAAATCACTGACTGTATACAAATTTACTATTATCTTAGAACCTAACAAGATCTTGATAACAGTGAAATGCATACCAGGCTACCCTACTCGGAAACATCATTACTTTCAGATCTTTAAAGTGGATTCTAACGATTCCTGTTTGTTATTGCATGCTCCATTGGCAATGTCAGAAACTCGAGAGTCGAACCCACTCGAAGGAGGGCCCTTAGAGAGATCTGTTTAAATAGTTTGTTGATGAGCTTCGATACTATGTTGCATGCATTAGAGATACTCAAAGAAATTGCTCTTGTTCAGAAGTTGTAGTAGGTTTGAGATGCAGATTCGACAGGTTATGAAATAATGGGAGAAATGTTTCTTTAAACATTTCATAAGTATTTTAGTAATTCATTGATTGTTACCTAGTAGTATATTAGGAATACAAGTTGAAGACTAGTTATTTTGACGCTCAGATAAAGAAACATCCTTTTCTGCAGACCAAGTGCACAGTCGTCAGTACAGCCGTTTAAATACTATTACCCTTTATGTAATACAATAACTCATGAAAAGCTCCATGGTTTTCTGTATCATTTATCCACCTTTATCTTAAACTAGCTGTTGCCCGCGACTTCGTCCGCGTAGAACTTGTTACCGTCTTAGAAAAAATATTGCTATTAAATTATTGTAGGCGGTACCTTAATTATCGCCGACCCAAACAAAGTTCTACCATATTATGGGATGATTTCCGAGATCAAAATTATCCTATATCCTTCCAAGGGTCTCAAATAATCTGTACGGAAAATTTCATCTAATTCCGTTCAGGGTTTAAGCGTAAAAGGTAACACTCACGTTAGGGCTACCTGTATAGTTTTGAAAGCAATCTTATCTGATGCTAAAAGACGTAGAACTTACCATCTCCATCCGCCGTCCCCATTTAACGGTATTAGAGAATAATTTATTTAGATAAACCAAAATACTCTTTAAAAATTAACAAAATAA
The DNA here is from genome assembly GCA_947578815.1 of Epinotia ramella. Lineage (NCBI taxonomy): Eukaryota > Metazoa > Arthropoda > Insecta > Lepidoptera > Tortricidae > Epinotia > Epinotia ramella. Next base: position 10,481,763 of record OX388209.1, read on the forward strand.
TCCGCAGGTTAAATTAAAAATTACCTTCTTTTCTGTTCTGGGAGCATCGCAGTTCTAACCTTTTTTTTTTGACGCTAACCTAACCTACATTTCTGTTAGCTGTTCGGTTCTGTAAGGGTCGTGGTTCTAACTTAACCTAACCTACTTTTCTGCTAGCAGTCGGATTATGTATTTTGACTAATAAATGGCTTACCATAATATACATAGTATATGTATGACCTAAGAATCCCCGTAGGTACTTCAAAAATTAATTGTTCCCCATACAAACATCCAACTCCTTTTAGCCCATTTAAGGGATGATTGTTTTAACCCCCTTATGGAATGAATTTCAAACAGTTTAAAAAAGAAGTTACAAATCTCTTACTTTAAAACTTTGAACCCCTATAGGGGATGAATTTCAAAAAACTCTGAAATCAGTTTTGTAGTCTTTTAAAATACAGGCTAAGACCGAAGTTACAAATCTCTTACTATACTTATCATTTTCTTGGTATCCATTTAAACCTTGAATCCCGTTTAGGGGGTTAACCCTTAGAGTTGTAATTTTTCCAAAACGCTGAAAGTACTTTTTGTATTCTAATAAGTAATCTTTCTACAAAGTTTCAAGTCTCTAGCTGAAAAAAATAAATTTCCCCCATACAAACCTTGCACCACCTTTTGACCCTCTTAGGGGTAGAATGTTCCAAAACGCTGAAAGAACTTTATTTGTATTTTAATAAGTAATCTTTCTACAAAGTGTTAAGTCTCTTACTAAAAAAAAAAAGGTTTCCTCATTCAAACTTTGCACCCCTATTTAACCCCCTTAGGGATGGAATTTCCATAAAATCCGTCTTATACCTGGCCTACGTCGTAAAAGGAAGTTCTGGTGTATATTTGAAGTTTCTACTCCCAGTAGTTTCGGCTGTGCGTTGATGAATCCTTCATAGGAAGTCATCTATCTACACTATCTACATCTATGTACGGTCGAGGAAATTGAATGTTTGGCACATGTCAACTCTATTAGAATGACGTTAAGGTCCAAAAGTGCTAAACATTCAATTTCCTCGACTGTACACTAATATTATAAAGAGGAAAGATTTGATTGTTTGTTTGTGTGTTTGTATTGAATAGGCTCCGAAACTACTGGACCGATTTGAAAAAATATTTTACCATTAGAAGCCGACATTATCCCCGATGAACATAGGCTACTTTTTACGGAAATTCTTCATTCCTACGGGAAACTGGTAATCCGCGCGAAGCCGCCGGGCCGGGCAACTAGTCTTTCATATATATAGATTATGATTCAACTTATGAACCTATCAGTTAGTCGAGACATTTATCTCTGGCATTTAATCGAGTGACAGTTCAGATTATTTCATACGTTTAATAACGAATATTCTCGGTATTTTGGGACTAGTTAATGTGATAATAGTATATTACTTACCTAGGACGGTAAAACAAGGAATGGCTCGGATCGCATTACGTGACGACCGAACCTAAGAGAAGGGCGATTATGCTTTCTTTATTACCGCCCGTAGTTAGGACACAAGTTTACGTCTCGCCTAGGCCAGGAAGTAGCATTTTCCGGACGCATTACGCGTAGAGGAGTAATGTGACACGAGCAACCACATTTTTATATTTGACCCACAACGCATTTGACGTAAATTTTATATCGTAAAACTATTAAGGGCTTACGTGTCACTAGAATTTCAATACATCTAATCCTATTGATAATGGCATAGAAGCATGCCAGATATAAGCTTTAGACTGGACGTGGGCGTCACAGCCAAGTCATTATGTTGTTCACGTAATATCATTGACAACAGACCATAATAATGCCAGTTGAATTTGTGTCAATGCGGTTTTCATGCTCAGGTAATGCTGTTGACGAAAATAGTTACTCTGACAGTCTATATGCGGTACGTTTGGTAATAAGGTCATATTATTTATCATCTTATTTTGTCGCACATAAATTACTTACTATTTTGCATAAGGTAGTAAGTAGTAAGTAAGTAAGCCACCGACGTGTTATATTACAAAAATATATACTTACGTACTTTTGAATAATGCACCGAGTTAGATAACGTTTATGTTGATTTAAACTGTCACGATTTTAACATATTATTTTAACCAAGTGGGTATAATTAATTACCTGTTTCGCAGACGACTTTCGAGCCGACTCCAAGTGAGGTAAATTAAATAATTTAGCGAGCAGACTAAAAGTGAGATTTTAGTCTGCTCGTTACGAATTTCCAACATATCTAATACGTATTATATTATAAATAATTTTAATTACCTTAGGTTACCTAAGTAGTTAACCTAGTAATTACCTAAGAAAAACAACGTACCATCTACCATCACCACTGAACCCTAAGCATTGTTACAGCACCGCGTATTGTCAGTTGACATGTTGACAAATTATGAAATTACCTTTTCTAAATACGGCCTGTCGGTCAAAGACCTTCAAAAACGTAAAGTATTTAGACACATTCAGTTGCATATTGACTTCACATAAATAGCTGTAGGTCGCAGTCGGAAGGCTCGGTGTGTGCCAACTTGGCAACTGCGATTCATTGAGCTGGTTTAGCGCTGAAGTAAATAACGGGCATATACCTATTTCTAAATTACTGCAGCATTTGCTAGGTTTTTCTTGTGGTTTTGCTCATATAAATAAATACTTGGGGACAATCTTACACAAATCGACCAAGTCCCAAACTAAGCAAAGCTTGAACTATGGGTACTTGATGACGATATACATACTTATATAAATAATTTTAGTATACTTAAATACATAGAAAACATCCATGCTCATCACACAAATAAATGCCGTCACCGGGGTTCGAACCCGGGCCCTCCAGCTTCGTAGGCAGGGTCACTACTAACTAGGACAACAGAGGTCGTCCATATGTGTATATGTTTCTTATGAAAAGGTTTGTTCACTTACATTGACAAAACATTATTGTAAATCAGATGAGAATAATATATATAAATGATCTGGTACAGTCAAGTGTATTCAAAAATCAGTCCCCATGGTTATGTCGGTTTTGGTACACATTTACGGGAGGATTATACGTAATTCTATACATATTTTTGCACTTGACTGCACCATCAATTTGGCCTGATGCTGGAGAGAGGAGAGGAGGTTTGCGAATAGGAACTCCTAAACTACACACGATAGAACTTTCGTGTGTAGTTTAGGAGTTTTTGAAGAAGATTCTAATGAGCTGTCATATGAATTAGAATCGTTGGCATAAAAAGCTCGTCTCAACACATTATCAAGTTTTGAAAGAAACTTGAAAGCTACATAGTTTAAAATCAGTAACAATTATACATACACTCGCGGTCAAAGAAACCGGGTCAGTACGAAAATCTGTAATATCTCCTAAAATAATAAAGCTAGGGACATGAATTAAACTGCATACTTATTGTAGATAATTTTATACTGAATTAAATAACATCAAATGGTGGAATCGTAATTCTTTTGTTTAATAAAATTACATAGGAAACAAAAAATCAACCAATTTTACGTACAAAAATAAGCAGTAGGTACTTCACATACAACACAAAAAATAAAAATTAATACTTCGTATTGCCTCCTCGGGCTCTTCTTACAGCTTCTAGACGATTCGGCATGCTGTTTATTAAGTTCTTTATGCGTTCTTGCGGGATATTGTCCCATTCTTCCACTAACGCCTGTTTCAGGTCTCTAAGTGTAGCTGGGGCGGGGTTTCGAGCTCTTACACGCCTCCCAAGCTCGTCCCATACATGCTCAATCGGATTTAAGTCCGGACTCCTCGAGGGCCAGTTCATACAGTTGATACCAACCTCCAAAAAATAATCTCTGAAAATTTGAGCTGTGTGTGGCCTGGCGTTGTCATGCATAAACATAGAATTTCCACCCATATTAATTAAGTATGGGCCGACATGCTCATTAAGAATCTCTTCTACATATCTTGCACCCGTTAATGATCCATTTTCTATTAAAACTAACTCCGAGGGACTCTCTGAAGAGATTCCAGCCCAAACCATGACTGACCCACCGCCGAACGCCACTTTATCCTCAAAACATGCTGGAATAAAACGTTCACGTCTGTAAACTCTTTGCCGCCCGTCATTTGCATAGAGCATAAATCTGGATTCATCGGAAAACAAAATTCTTGCCCAATCTTCGTCACCCCAGTATCTGTGATCGCGGGCATAAAGTCGTCTTGCTGTTCGATGTATTCTTTCAAGTTTTGGGCCATTGGCCGGCCTATGTGGGGTCAAATTTGCTTCTTTGAGCCGCCGCCTGACAGTACGCTCGCTGATGCCGTCCCTTCGGGTCTCTAAAAGCTGATTTTTCACTTCAACTGCTGGGAGGTGCCGATTTCGGAGCATGGTTGTAACAATAAATCGATCTTCTCTAGCTGTAGTACATCTTGTTTTGCCAGTTCCTGGTCTTCTAAGGTTCTGCCCAGTTTGTAGGTAACGTTGGAGGACTCGCTGCACTGTAGAAAGTGACACACCTGTTCTTCTCGCTGTATACCTCTGACTTCTTCCTTCTTCTAACATAGTGATGATACGAGTACATTCATCTCGTGTTAGCGGCATGATAGACATTCAAGAATGACCACAAAATAAAACAATGACAGCCTTTTATCATAGTTCTTTGACAGATTGAAAACAATTGCTTAAAAACAAGCAAAAGTAAAACGAACGCAATTTCAAATAAGTACCTAATTGGTTTTTTTTTTCAATTAAACCTTTTTCCAGTTACTACGTAGAACATTGAAGGTTGGATTTAGAAGGATATTAAATTCTCTATAAAACAGAGTTAGTTTCATGCAGATACGACCAACGATTTACAAAATATTGAGGTTTTCGTCACTGACCCGGTTTCTTTGACCGCGAGTGTATATAAGTGCTGTGAAATAAAGGTAGGTACACAAAAATGTAAGCTTAATTTGTGGTGCGCTTAAAACATAGGTTCCTTTATGTTTGCGGAACAAAGACAAAGACTTGAGCACATTTAATTACTAAAATGTGGATGACATGAATGCATATTTATGTACGTATGTACATTTGTAGAGATGCAACGAACCGTGCTAATATCTTTAACAGTTTTTTGTTTATGGTCAATTAACCTTGGCTGCATTACATACTTGCAATGATAACCTTTTGTTTTTATTAGAACTGACTCGAACTAAAGCCGTAATAAAAATATGAACAGCGGCAATTATACATATTTATGTTTAGTTTATTTGTAAGAATAACATTTTAGTGATACAGTTTGGTTTGTTTGGGTGAACTATGTATGTACCCAAGTAATTTATCGTAATCCTGATTCAAACGTATATGGCATATTGTTGCAGGCACACACGATGACCTACACGTAAACTTTTTGAACTCAGCTTGATTATTATACCAGAGGTGACTGTAAAAAGCAGTGTTTGGAATGAACAAATATCTTCTCTTAATAAGAGTTCGAATGCCCCTAGTTCGGTAATTTTCCACGCGGCAATGCTAATTGGCAATCTTTACTATACATGAGTCACCCTTGTTCTCAAGTTGCTATCTGAAACCAACTGTACACAACCTAAAGTCGCATACATATCAAGCAATTGCCGGCAATTGTTGCCCATTGTACCCTAGCGACGCAGCGCAGAATGTTTTATGATCCTCGACTGTTCTGTTCGTCGCCTACACGGAATAAAGAATCCATTGGATTCTTTATTCCGTGGTCGCCTAGTTTCACGAACTGCTGGCTTTGTTTCAAAACGCTTCATTTCAACGGAGCACGCGATTCTGTAAATGCAATGGTTTAGAAGTTGCAATTTATTGAATGATAATTTTAATGAGGATTTTGGGGATTTACATTGACCGTCGTCCTCGTGTTCAGTGATTCAGATATTATCTTTTGTGAGCATTTAAAAAGTTTCGGTTATGGATTAGAGATGTGATTTTGTTGAGTATCATCAAAACTGAGGTAAAACGAACACGTGTAAGATATCTTATCAAATAATGAAACTAAAATAAGTTTTGATAGTTTGCCATGTGATTGTGTAGTATAATAAACCTTAATAACTTAATACGCCCAAACATGTTTATCGGTCTTAATATTTATCGGTTTGACCTAGAGAATATTCCAGTGTAATAAGTAAACAGATAGATTCAAACGTCGAGCTCGAATTGAAGGCCTTTGATTCAAAGTTACACGACTTACACGTGACTCGCTTTGTAAAGTAACCAGCAAGATATATCGGGACAGCTTGATTGATCTGTTCGCTAGACCCCACAGCTGAACACAGGTTTACTGACACAGAATTAAGATTGCCTACAAAATGGACGACGCCATTTTGTAAACCTATTTACAAAATTTGCTGTTATTTTCTATGAAGTTTTATAGTAATGTGAAATAACTAATGACTTCGGTTCGCAAAATCGGTTTACCAGAAAGCAACATTTTTGTAAATTGTATTATTTCACGCATAAAAAGACTCGACTCAAAATAGTTTACTATATAAATGTGGTCGTGCTGTTATAGATACAGGGTTCAGATTACATTTTTTATATTAAATTGTGGAACTTTGGAAATACGTCACGGTATTTTTAAATAAGATAATGACCTACGTGCTCAGGCCCGAGAATAAAAGAACTCGCAAATTTTATCGGCGATCCGGTTCGCGGACGGATGCTGAGTCATAAGGCTTAAAGCTTTGAAGTAACGTGTTCTTGTAGAATATATTATCTGATTTTGTATATTTTTCCCGTCCTCTGTTACCCTGGTCGCTCGAATCGACAATTTCGATTATATTGTAACGGTTCATTCTCAATTTGGTAAGGTGGCTTGTTAAAATGACCTTCAATAATAATTACGCAATAATTAAAAACTTAGATTTATTTTTAAATTAAAAGTGGTTCAATCGTTTTGTGACTTAATCCTCGAATGAGCACAATATACAGTCATAGTGAGCGCGAAAACGTATGAGCAGCTCGCGATGAAGATTAATGACTTAATGAGGCTTGTGGTCAACTGCAAACATGGTTTTCCTCACACGATTTACTCCTTAATCTCTCAAAGTCGATGGTAATGATTTTCTCGGGTCAGATGACTGCACTACCCACATCTATTACCAATGGTCGGCTTTACACTTGACTCGAACCTTAACTGAAAGTGCCATGTTGACCAACTATGTAACTAACTGAGTGGTGCTGTATTTGTCCTGAGAAAGCTCCAACCATTGATATCACGAAATTCTTTAAAATCTGTGTATTTTGCTCATTTTTACTCGTTGATGTCATATGGTACAGTCATTTGGGGTAATTCAACCGATGCTAAGCGAGTGTTCTTACTCCAAAAACGTGCGCTTTGATTGCTGGCTGGAGTAAAACCCAGGTATCCATGTAAGGAATTATTTAAAACCTACCACATCATGACGCACTACTCCCTATACATGTACTAAGGTACTAATGTTTGTGAGAACCAATCTACGAACGTTTAAACGGGTTGAAGTACCAGAGCTGGAACCACGAACTTCGAAATTCGAAATTCGAAGTATTTTCGTAGTAGCGCCGCAGAAAAACGGCTCCGATCCACTGAAAGGCTCATGAACAGTACCGCGTGGCATGGCACTTTCAGTAAAAAATCCTAGGTAATTCGCCCAACGTATTACCCGCCAAATTGCTGAACCATCTGACGAAACATTCAAACGTCAGCTGAGAATCTTTTTAAGTATTAGAACATCCATTGTATTCTGTATGTGAGTATATGGACTTATAATATATTTGACATGGTTAATTTAATTTAAATTGTTGTATAATTTGATAATATTCCAGTTTTTATTTTGACGATCATTAGAAGATATTAATATCAATATTTATATTCCTTTATTTTGACTTTAGCATTAATCATTTTGTAATATATGCCTATAATAATGTGTGACGATCATTTAATAAATTCGTGTCAATTAGCTTAAAGTTAACTTATAATGAAAAACTATTTTATGTAATAAAGAAATCTTAATCTAATCTATACGTTAGTGCTCATTCTGTTTAGTGTAAGTATAAATATATATACTGTATACGAGGGTAATCATCATTAGCTTCTATTTACGCTCTTCTTCACGGATAGTTAGTAAAATCTAAATCGAAACATCATTCAAGCTATGCCTCGCAAATTAGTAAGGACACGTTATTACTTATGCATTCTTCTATAAAACGATAACATCTTCAAAGCGTGAACACTGAAAAATACATTCATCTCCTGGCTTTACTTTCTCGTTAATGCCGTCACGATTTTTAAAATCTGAAAAAGCCGATTCATAGATCAGCGTTGGTTAGTTACATCGTCGATTTCGTAATCACCATTGTTTATAGCGGCGACTGGGGCCAAGGCCGGCTCTATCGCGCCGTTGAACCCGTGTGAACTCGTGGCGCAATCTCTCCTATATATCACACCCTTGGTATAATCATGTCGTAACTGATTACACTGCTAGTACGCACATAAGACGTTGCTGTTACCAGTACTACCCTAGATACCCCTGCCCTAAAAACAAAAGGCGTGTATACATTTAAAGCCTATATGCGCAACAACAACGAAATTTTGTGCATCCACTGATAAAATCTCTCCCATTATCGCTATCTTACAACAGCAATGTTAAAAGTGAAAGTAATGTTTTGAGGACATGAGACGTTTTTCTGCTAAAGATACAATATCCGAGCCGAAAATGGTGCTTTAAGTTGCTCAGTAATTCATAGTTGCGGTAAATAAATATAAAATGCAAACAACACTTCAGCGTCTGAGCTACTCGTGCAATCTGAACTTCTACTTAGGAATATGTTACCTACCGAAAAACTTTTCTTACGTCCGTCTTTTGTAGGAAAACTACGATAAATATGTGTATTTAGTAGAAACGGTTGTCCATGAAAGGATAATATCTTCTTTTACACATTTTTATTAAGAAATCATTTTTTTAGTTAATGCATACTTATAGATCAATAACTGAAGAAACACATTTTATGAAGACTGAATTAGCTACTCGCTGAGCAATCACTTCAATTTGAAAAGAATGGCTCCATTGAACGAAGTGAACAACAACACTTGTCGTGCGTTCACTGATTCAGTGCGGCAACTGACAATTAAACGTTATATGCGATAATAAACCTTATCTTCATAGCACTACCTCACATTATCAGAACACTAGAAAACAAGCTGCAAATGACAATTAACTGGTGCTAGCGATAAAGGACGCTAGTTCCATACATTTACGTAAAGATTCTATATATAATACTAGCGACCCGCCCCGGCTTCGCACCGGTACTATATTATACATATAAACCTTCCTCTTGAATCACTCTATCTATTAAAAAAAACCGCATCAAAATCCGTTGCGTAGTTTTAAAGGTCTAAGCATACATAGGGACAGACAGCGGTAAGCGACTTTGTTTTATAGGTACTATGTAGTGATAGTGACTCGCAATACAAGCGTTGAATTGACAATCTAATTGAGTTCGATAATATTCAATTACGAGGAAGAGTTCTAAATATAAATTGAGTTAATAGTACAGCGTATAAACAAAGCTGTGGTATCGCCTTGGTATTCATCTTATATTTATGGGAATTATGGGCATTCTGCCCGCAACTTCTTTTGCGTTTAAATTATACGAGTAGCCCAACCTTATGCCATTCAGGTCTAGGCTTAAGGCTACATCACTGGAAAGTTTCGTCAAATTATGATCAGCCCTGTGATTAACTTTTTGACCTCATCTCTATTTCATACGTTACTCGAATAGTAATGTGGACGTGCGTTTCCAATCAAGTAGACAGTGCGTTGACGGAGTGCTAATACGACATATCAGTTACAGTGGAAGTGCTTTTGCTATGGGGCACTAACACAAATGATAGGATGTGTGGATGTCATACAATGGTGTTGAAAAATTGCCACCAAGGCTATGACTGTGAGAACTTCCGCGCTTCCCGTGGGTACACGTGTCGGTAATGAAATAAGTAGTGAGAATCACGTTACTAAAATATTTTATTCAGATTTCCAACATATACATTACTCATTGTGAACTATTTCTCATTATTTTGTCTACATATCAGCCTACGTGTCTTGTTAATTATGCCTAAAATAATAACTAGATAGTTGTTTCCATACCTAATTAAAAGTCGCAAGAAAATAGTTCTTTCGAAACACATAATCACTCTAGCAGGCTTTCGGTAGCGCTAACTTTTTACCAACACGAAATACACATTACAAATACATGTTAAATAGGTACTTACTTTAAAAAGGAGTCCAACAAGATGAAAGTTTTCTCACTTTTCCGACGTGTTCGTAATACCATAATAATAAACATTTGGTAATAGAAGCATTAACAAAATTAACTCCAGACTCCGGAAATAGGCCTGTGTTCTCCGACTTTTCCTGTTACATATATTACCAATTATTTTTAGCCCGGCGGGTGCTAATCTTGCGAACTTTTGTGCGAGTTCAAATTACGTTACTTTGCGTAATTTGTTGAGTTTTCAACAAATATTTTCGCGTTACAAGTGTTACAACACTAAGATCCCGCGGTTTGTACACATATTTAAATTATTGTTTTATACGGGTCATGACCGGTGCAACCGGAGACGAAACGTCAGAAACCCGTGTAAAACAATAATTTTAAATTCGCGTTGTTCTAGAGTTGGGTTTACTTACTTATTTATTAACGGATTCATAATATGCGCTGCAACTTTCTTTGCATTTAAGTATTTAACCAGGACCTACTTATTGTCATTGCTGTTCCTACTGACAATGTACAAATATGATTATCCCACCAGGATCATGAGCATTCATGACATTCAATTACTTACAAATTAGTATAAAAAGTTCCGGTTATAACAAATACGTGCAAAAAACGTCTTCACGCCACAAATAACACGCCGTACGTAATGTATGACGGTGTGGGTGTGTACGACTCGTAATAAAAATAACCTTTCAGCAAAGCATTAATCGCACGAGATAACGTCGAAGTTCACTGAAACCATTTCATTTATGGTAATTGAATACTAACTTTTTACTTCGGATTAAGTGTAGGGAGAAAAAAAACCTAGTAAGTAATAAGTACCTATTCAAAATAATCTCTCGCTTTATAAATCATTGCGTAGGTGCTTCGACCGATAACGAGAATAATTTTAAAAGTTTTATAGTCTATTATTTCAACGTAAAAGCGACACAGTCAACTCCAAATATATCATTTACTCTTTGATAGTTGATTATTTTTTTTATGTCGCCCTTGCATTATTAATATCACATACCTTAGCGTAACATCCGTTTCTCGAAGCAGTTCAGGCCAATTTCGACCCGTCTATAACTTCGTTGTGGATAAAACTAGAAGCTTGAATTTTCAGTAACCAAAGCACGCATTGTATATAAACACGATATAATTAAAATTTTATTCAATTTGAACCAGTACTTTAAGAATTATAACTAGTAAAAGTTTCTTAATTTTGTCACTCACTGACTGACTCACCGATCATCAAAATTCTAAGGCACTTCTAGCAGACATAGAAGCTTCAAATTTAGAATACTACTAGTGTATAAATCAAGGGCAAACTAAAAAAATTGAAATTTCAGTCCAGTTTTCTAGTTACACTAACTGCATACATTACTTTATAATCCGATACAAATATATAGAATTACAAAGTTACATTTGCAGTGAATGGGACTAAAAATTAAAAAGCAAGAATGAGGCTGCATTCATAGTTTGTATGTATGGATAACACATTAACCTACAAAAAGAAGTGAGATCCCATAAAAAATATTCCATGTAAAAAAGAGGCCAAGTCTCAAAACTCTTCCACCGTAAAAAGATGTGAGATATTATATTTGGTAGAGCTAAGTCCAGGCATTCTTATTAATCTTTATTTGCTTCCTAAATAAATTTTCGTGACTTGGCAATCACATAATACTACATAGTTTTAGGTATGCAAAAATCCATAAATGCAGTAAAGTTGTGTGATTGCCAAGTTGCAGAATTTTATTTAGCAAGCAAATAAAGATTAATAAGAATGCCTGAGACAATGGCTCAACGAAATATCTCACAACTTTTTACGGTGGAAGAGTTTCGAGACTTGGCCTCTTTTTTACAAGGAATGTTTTATTGGGATAAGAAACATTTCCACTTTGTTAATACTTAAATAGATAATAATATTAAATTATTTATTTTATATAAAATATGGTACAATATGGTGGTATAATATGTTACTTATTATTCCTATACTACATATCTCGCTAAAAACTAGCTTGCAAATATTAATCTTATTTACCTACTTAAGTTTAAGTTTTAAATTTCAATAATCCGTCTCGTTTATAGAACATTCGCTCTTTGAGCAACCCATGAAGCTGCATTTTAAACTGGTTATAGTGTCAAGATTTGATAGATTTAAATGTACTTAGAACAACATATTGGATGTTTCTGTATAATTCAAACTTTAACCACTTCAGTAAAACATAATTACGTTCCTAATCTCAAATCCAAATAAATACCAATCAGTTAATCCCGGTTGTACCCGAAGAAGCCCGATGTCCGCTTTCACATCTAATCCCAAGATTTGGCATAGGCACTAGTTTTACGAAAGCGACTGCCATCTGACCTTCCAACCCAGAGGGAAAACTAGACCTTGTTGGGATTAGACCGGTTTCCTCGCGATGTTTTCCTTCACCGACAGGCTAACGGTAAATATTACATACATAAGTTCCGAAAAACTCATTGGTATGAGCCGGGATTCGAACCCACGACCGCCGCTTGACAGCCTGCTTGAACCACTAGGCTACCGTATCTTCGTAAATACCAACCATCTACAAATCCAAATATTTTCTTTTGCTATATGCACAGCCCTATAAACAATGACTACATGTTTTTTAATATAGCCACTGCATATTTTTGACATCTTTTTTATGTTTGTGATACAGCGGAAGTCGAACGTTTTCTTCTCGCGTGGGAGGGCTTATTCACGATCTCCAAATTCCTCTGGGCTATAGCCGACCTCACAAGTAGAATACAATTATAGTTCATGCCATTAGTATCTTGTTTCTGCGGAAGCAGTATTTTGTATACCTACGCGTCATTGTAGCCAAAGCAACTCTCTCCAGAGGATTTTCGTACCGATCCTTTATCGATTTGAAAATTAACACAACACGCCTGCAGAGCCAGGTAGTAGGGTCATTAAGGCTGCTGTCTTTTGTTAGGTGGAACTGGTGGAAGTAACTACTTCTGCATTCTGTTTGACTATGAATATGAATGAGATGATATTCCGCTATGCCCTACAACTAAATATGGCGTTCTGCTACTTTACGATAAAATATTAAAATTATCAGTCTATTGTGGTACTAGATAGGAACTCTCATTTCTTTCTCACTTACAACCTAGAACCGAAGAGTTCAAAACATTCGAATGCAGGAAATTGCCCATCTTAACACACGATGTCATTTAAAGTGGATAATTTAAAAGTCAAACGTGTCGTATTCTCCTTTCTAGTCTCATTAGTAAAGGACAGCACAGTGTGAAGTAGATTTCGTTAGTAGTGGACACAGGTGCAGCGGACCGGGGTGCGAATAATGGTCGCACGCGCAGCTCAAAAGTGCCGGTAAACGCCATTACTGGCTGGATACAGAACAAGAAGGGCATACGTGTATTTGCGGCTGTAAAGGTTTTAGAACTTTTTATAATAGTGAGCTGTTGTATTGTGTTTTAAAAGGTAGAAGGACGTATGTTGTGTGAGCACAGTTCCGACGCAAGCGCTCTTTTGAATTGGATCATATGGGCGTCGTGCGCGCAATAGTCGTGGACAATTGGAATACGAATGTTTAGAGTCATTGTGCTGAAAATAGAGAAAACGCTGGAGGACTTTATCGTCGCCATTATGCAGTATATGGGCGGATTTCTTTATTTACTTTTCACGTACCGAATCGGGGAATAAAGTCGATTTATTTTTATGACAGTGTAAAATATATTCAAATTCAAATTAATTTATTGCCAAAAAAAATACACAAAATATAACTTTTAACATAGGTACAAAGAAATAGCTTGACAATGCCTTAGAATTAAAACTAAAAATACTAAATTGCGTTAGGTTGGGCAATGGGTGCTCGTCTCAGCATATGCAAGGCTTGAAGCCTTGCGCTGGTTTTCAGACGAGTCCCTTCGACAGGGTTGGTCGTAACACTACGTCTATCTTATACACGTACTTAATGTTAGATTGGTAAATGATTGCTCTACGATCATATTATTCTTGTGTTAAGTGTTTAGATGTATAAGAATACTATAAATAAATAGATACTATAAATAAATAAATACTATAAATAAAAACAAATGTTATTAAACGTCTTGTCTATCTGTATTTTACGTATATATAACGATTGTATATGTATGTGTGTGTGATGTTATGTGTGTTCGTTGTTGTGTGATGTGTTGCTGTTTTGTGTGTCGTGTCGTGTGTGTTGCGTGGGTTTTAAATTTGCCTCTGCAGTTCGAGGAAATAAACTCGCAGTAATTTTTAGGTTTTTTAGTGTTGCTCAACTTCAGAATATTATTTCCTAATGTTATCTCCTTTCTTTTCTCAAAACTAAGTAATCAGCCGAAAAAAAGTTAGGTGAGTAGATGACTGTAGGTGCTACCCAACATGCTTTGAACCGAGTCAAACAGTAGCATGTTCATGCCATGCAACTTTGTACTAGAAATATTAGAATATAAATTACCCCTTTAAGTGTCTCTGAAATGATTTTTAAATCCATACAAGTCGTTGCAGTCACGAACTACGTACGTTAGGCGTAATGACATTAGCTTTTTCTCCAGCGGCCAACAATCGTGACTCTATTAAACTAAATGAGTTTTCAGAAATGGTAAAAGCCTCTGAGGTTACGGTCTGGACGGCAGCGGGCGGCGGGGCGACTGGCGGGCGATCATAGATTAACTCGAGCAAATGTATGAACTGCCGCTCGTCGCCCCGCTGTCCGCTGGCGTACAGACCGCGACCGAACTCCTTATTTTGCGTTGAACATGTTTAAGGGAGATGTCGTTGAATTTACATTTGGAATTCGCCATCTTCATCTTGCATCATGTATTTGTTTGTGCATTAGGAATTCGCCATCTTTAAAAATGTTACTTTTTACAAACCGAATCAGGGAATAAAATCGAATACTTTTAATTTCATATTGATTTTTGTTTATCATCGAGTATATATAACTAGCTTTTGCCCGCTACTTCGTCCGCGTGGAACTCCTTTATATCATGCCCGTATACAAACTTCCCCCTACATTTCACCCCCAAGAGGAATAATTTCCTGGATAAAAACTATGTTATGTATGTCCTATCCTAGCTCTGAAACTAACTCCATTCCAAATTTCATCTACACGGTGCTCGCGAGGAATCCAAAAGATTTTATCCACGCATTCCTTGGGTCAAAAAAATGAACCAGAGTCAAACTCAGCAAAAAAAAAAGACCGGGTTGCACTCCGGGAGTGCCGGCAGAAGTGAAAACTCAATAACATTGTAACAGTTTTTCGATCAGGTCACGTGACATCTTACGGTGTCACGTGAAATGAAATGAATTTGACGCAAATTTATAAACAATTATAAATTATTTAGGCGGACGGGCCGCGGGCAAAGAGTATAATAAAATAAGTATTTTATTATATTGGCCGCGGGCGCGTTGGGTGCGACGGGCCGTAACACAATACCAATTTGTTTTTGCCATTGCCAAATATTTTTCAAAGCTTTATCTCTTTAGGAATAACGTCTAAATTCGAACTATTCGAATTTTCTCAATAGCAAAACGGTGAAGGACGCGTTGGTTAAAATAAATCTGTATTATTTGCAGAATATGCTATTGCGAAAAGTGTTTAACGGATTTATACTCTTACGAATAGCGTTCAGTTTTGAATGAAGTCGAATCGGCTAGCAGCAAAATATAAAAGTTTGTGACCTCCTTCACATCTGACGTCACAAAACTCTGTCGCGTATTTAACAATTTTTCCCCATCCCAAAAAGTGCTCAGCGCCGCTCAAGAAGTTTTCGCTTCAAACAATTTTTTTATGATGATGATGATGATGAATACACAAATATCTTATACGCAGGCATTTCCGATCAAAATTGAGTCTCAAACTGATGAGTTGATTTTTTTATTGCCTATCGGATCTTTAAATTAATAGTTGAATAAGAAGTAGTAATGTACCGTTAGCATATATCAAATAGACGTTTGTTACCGTTAGCAAAAAGACTTTTATTATTTAAAAATCCATAATATCTAAGTAAATTCTCTCAAGTATAACAACCTATCACGTAACTAGTATTTTCCGGCATCCTAATTCCATTTTAAGAGTCCGCGGACCGTAGCCCCTTACATAGTCTTTATTCTCATTTTCATTCGAACCGTTTCGATAAAATCTTAAGTTAACTTGCACCAATATTGATATAAGTTGTTTTACTATTCACATGATCCACATGTTCAATTGCACTCGATGCCTGCTTACACATGTTACTCACACAAAGAGACACCTCATTTCACGCACGGATGCGGGCGAACAATGTAATTATTACTATACGATATATACGTAACTATTGAATAAATCTTTTAGTACTTACGTACATTTATCGAAATGTTTTCCTTTGTCAAACATGAATAAATTGGACTAATTTGTTTTAAGCAGAATTTCCAGTATATATATTTAATACTAGCTTCGGCCCGCGACTTCGTCTGCGTAGACTCGGGATAAAAACTGTCCTATGTTTATATCCAGGCTTTAAACTATCTTCGTGCAATATTGCATTCATTCGGTTGAGCCGTTTAAGAGTGCTTGAGTAACAAACATGCAGACATCCAAACTTTCGCATTTAAAATAATAATAAACTAGCTGCCCGGCCCGGCTTCGCACGGATTACCTGTTTTCCCGTAGGAATGAAGCATTTTCCCGCGGTAAAAAGTAGCCATGTTCATCAGGGATAATGTCGGCTTCTAATGGTAAAATAATTTTTCACATCGGTCTAGTAGTTTCGGAGCCTATTCAATACAAACAAACAATCAAATCTTTCCTCGTTATAATATTAGATATTATTATATTATTATAGTGTCGATAAGTATTAGTAGGATGAAAAAAGTGTACACATTTGGGTGATGTTACGATAAAAGTCTTAGAAGAGCGACTGTATAATAGGTATTCCATGAAATAAATAATAGAAATGTAAAAACCTATCAAGACTTTTTTATTTTATTGAATAATTGTCTCGTAAACTGGCCATTCAGGAGTTCATACCTAAAGACAGATCTCACAACTTATGGACAGGCATAAGAGGCCTACGATTTCATAGACTTCTGAAAGAACACAATTCAGTCAAATCGCGACTGGAATCACTTAATACATAAATGGACGTTCATTTGTTATTTTTATTTACGAAAAATACCATCATTCTCACGTGGCTAATACTGGCAACCGTCAAAAGTCTAAAGGTTTAGGACATGTCACATCCCTATTTAGAACAAAATCACATCGTTCCGTTCGAATGTGTGAAAGCGTGACCTAACCTTCATCAGTATTTATTATGTATGCAACGCAACCTCACAACCTCAGAATCGCACTCGTGATCCTATGTGCATCCTGAATTCGGCCATGACATAAGTGGGTCGTGAGGCAGGTCGCCGGAACCGGGTCGACCCGCGCCCCGGTGACCCACAAACGGTCCGGGATAACAGCCTGAGGCTGACATGCGTAAGTTACATCAAGGATCTATTGCCTGTGAGACTTATCTTATCTTTTAAAATGTAAATAAGTAGAATTTGACTTGTCTAACGTACTGAATATACGGAATAAAAGTGGATCCCGAGCTCCGAACCATAGCTGCAGTTGAGGATCTACCCTGGATAAATGTGAGTCACCTTCACAAGCAAGCAAGTTTTGGTCAAAAATATTGCCGGCTGTACTATATTAGCACAGCCAGCCTTTTGCCTACCTTCAGTAGTGGCGCGTGAAAAATTTCAATGGGCAACCCGGAACAAAAAAGTTATGAAAGAGTTAAAGTATACATAACTATAAGCTTGCCTAAAAATAAATTTTAGGCAAGCTTGTGGCAATCGGCTTGTGTGGGCGCTCCGCTACTGCTATATATTTTCTATTTTTGAGCGTCCAAATGTAATCGAGATTTTCTAAATAAATATATATTCAAGTCGCTGAGACAAACAGAAATAACTGGTGCTACATTTTATCGAAGCACTGAAATTAACTATTTATTTAACGTCCAAATTACAGAAATATACAACCGAAACTGAGAAATGCTGTCGCACTTTTTTTCAAAGCTATAAATTATATAAATAGTCATTTCGACATCAAAGTGCACGGTCCAATCTAATAATAACGTATTATGTACTTCGATCTTTGCTGCATTTCTTTTTATTCGTTTCAAGAGCATTACTCCTGTTATTTGCAGCGATATCTTATACATGACCAATAAAAAACTCTTTGTTTGTTCAACAAGCTCTTAATATAATTTTACAACGTACCTTACCATCTCACCACGCTACTATAAATTTTTAGACATATTTCACGTTTAAAATGATTTAATATATAAAAGTTATCTGATTAGAGTTAGGGTGAAGTTTTCTTGTACTTTCATCTAAGTAATTATATACTTAATGAAAATAATAATCATCATATGGGACCATCACTGGTTGGTATCATGTTGTGCGCTCGGAGATGGTATCCGCCATGTGTAATGTGTATCCCTTGCTTTACATTATTTTTGTTTTATAGGGCCTCTGCGCTGTTGGCTTCGGCCCTACGCATGCCATCCAAAGTCCCGAGATATGGAAAAAAACATACAAATAATAATATGTTATAATCATATTCTTTATTGCACCAAAATTAAAATTAAAATGATTATAAAACAATTACTTAACACTAAATCAGGGATGTTGCAGACATTCGCATCCGCAGCCGCAAAAATCGATGCGGAGTTTATTCGGATGCGGATGTAGTGCAATTCACGACAAGAAAGAACGCTTACCGCGCGCGTTTCAGATATTTTGGCCATTAGAAAAACAAACTTCATGTCGTTTCTGTGACCAAGACCAAAAAATAAATAAATAAAAAAGTTGAGACTAAATTACAATAAGAGCGAACTTATTGTAATTTCTCTTCTTCTTCAACGTGTTTGATGATTAGGCGTTGTTTTTACGTTTTTTAGTGAGTGACCTAATATCCGCGGATGTATGCCCCCAAATATCCGCGTCCGCCTCCGCATCCGCGGATGTCAAAAAAATCGCATCCGCGGCATCCCTGCACTAAATTTAGGAAATTAATATAACGTCATAGGTTTTATCATTTTCCACATACTCATAGTATTGTTTACTCGTACAAACTCGTCCGACGTTGTCATGGGGGTCTTGAACGCAAAACTTGGCAAGAGAAATGTGAAGAGCTGAGAGTAGCGCAATTTGGAGTTGGAAGTCGGAGCCACCGGGGCCAAATACTGGAAAATCGTTCGTATGCCCGCTGTCCGGCTGTTCCGGTCGCATTTCTCAACCGATTGTCGTGAAATTTTGTGAGCAGCTTCACAATTTTATTTTTTTTTAGATTTTTTTTTTTTCATATTTTTTTAATCGACAGTCTCACGATTTCTACAGCTCACAGAGCCGTAAGTAGGTAATACTAGTAATATATAGTAATATATACAACGTGTTAATAAAATAACGCAAAACCTGAAAACAGTTTGTTCAGAATCGAGCATAGAATGCGAAAAAAATAAATTTTTTGACAAGATTTATTTTTTACATTTGTATGGAGTGTTGGCCGACTGGGGCGACCTGCTCCATACAAATGTAAAAAATAAATCGCGTCAAAAAATTTTTTTTTTATTTTTTTCGCATTCTACTCTCGATTCTGAACAAACTGTTTTCAGGTTTTGCGTTATTTTATTAACACGTTGTATACTAGTATATAGTGTATAGGTAAGAATTTGTTTAATACTCGACAGTTGTTATACTATATAGCTCTACGGATGCCTGCCTCCCGTCATAACAGCGGAAAGTGAGCTATTTATAACCAGTTTACTTATGTAAACATCTATTTGTGAGCTTATCAATAATTCCGCTTATTCGTAGAGATGGGTCACTATGCCGTTGTCATGGCGATTAAGCGGGCCGGTTGCCGGTTCGAACAAATTAAATACGCATTTCAAATATAGATAAACTCACCAAAGCTGGCTCGAGCAGAACGAAAGAAGGTCATATGTTATCAAATATGGAGCCCATGAGCCGCAGAAGTTTGAATCGTATGAATACCGCCATGTCATTTACACAATCCATTCAATCCATTCGCGTCTGTTTTCCTGTATTTGTGAATATGCATTTAACCGAGCACTGGTTTGTTTTATGTTCCATAATAATGCGGACGGACGACTTTAAATATCAAAATACGTATTTGCAAATTTATCGTTTGGCATTAATTACGGAAATACTCTAAATTAAAATATACCTATATATTTAAGTACCTAAAATATTATTTTCAAGAAAATCTATTCGGGCTACGTCCACTGCAGGTCGTGGGCCTCCCTCAAAGAGTGCCACAATAACCTCTCCTGCGCCATCCGCAAAAAAAAAAAAGGTAAGTAAATGTTACTTTTTTTTATAAGTTGGAGCTGTTACCACCGTTTATTCTTATACTAAAACTGAATAAACCTACGTCACACATATAGTTAAGATGATAAGCTGTCCGTTTAGCACTTGAAAGCTTATCAAGCATAAGCTCGCGGTGCCCACCACTTGGCTCCAAAAAATAAAAAAATCATTCATGGGTGATTGTGTAAGGTAACATCCAGGAAACGTAACTGAGTTACTTATCTATTCATAAATTCAAGAACTATGTGAAGCGTAAACTTATTTCGAAAGCTTATTACACACAAGACTACATGAATGATAAAACTCCATGGAACTAATTGTGACTGAATTTTTAATCAATAGATTAGTTATTTAATTCTCGTTATATTTTGTTTTTTGACATTAGATTGTTTTTCTAGAAACATTCACTAGTATTTTCTATACACTTTTTACTTCATATAAAATTATTTTAATTTTTTATGTTTCATAAATTACTTTAAAAAAATAACTGACGATTTGAAAGTGCTTGTTACTTACTAGGCTTACTTGAATAAAGATAATTTTGCGTTTTTTGAGTTTGAGTTTTATCTTGTGAACAATGGGCTGTTTCCTATTGTACGGTCGAGGTCATAAATACTTTTACACTTTTGCACCTTATTGCCTTGTAATAAGGTGCAAAAGTGTAAACATATTTATGACCTCGACTGTACAAGCCCACCGCAAATCCTCCGACCAGATAAAATTAAGCAAGTAACAATAAAACTCATACAAATAGCTACGATCTCCTCTAAGTCACAAGGTTGAAATTGCTATAGCATAACATTTTGGATAATGACACTTGGACATTGCAAGCCGCAATCGGGTAAGTCACCGACGTTTTAGTGCGTCCACAAAGATTGTTATTAACAAAATGACTTTCTTAATGAGTTAAGCTATAGCAACTTCAACCTTGTGACTTAGAGGAGATGGTAGCCATTTGTATGAGTTTTATTGTTACTTGCTTAATTTTTTCTGGTCGGAGGATTTGCGGTGGGCTTATACAATAGGAAACAGCCCATTGTTCACAAGATAAGCTTTCAAGTGCTAAACGGACAGCTAAATATCATCTTAACTATACCTACGTAGTCTCCATGCACTCTATCTCGCTAGCCATCTTTTTCTCATTTACGTTCACTCCATGTTCGTTTCCTACAACATATCTTTCTTCGATACCGAGAAAAGTTCATTGAAGCAATATTACGACTGATATTCTCGAAATAACTAGACTCAAATTTCAAGAAAAGATTTCATAAAAATGAATTCTAACAAGTTATTGAAATTCGCATGTGAATTTTCTATTTTTGTAAAAATCTTCTTCTTCGTCGGTTCCTCGGCTGCTATGATGAGATGAATAAGCACTAGGGATGGTATAATTAATCAATTAAGAGTATTTATGACGATGACCAAAGGCTAATGCAGTATTTTAGCACTAAAACGATAAACTAGACGGAACCTCTCTCATATACATGCCTATTATGCGAGCATCGCCGAACCGCTAGACCGAACCGCATCCGAATCGCTAAACTTAAGTAAGTGACGAGTAACGTAAAAGTAAAACCGATGACCGTTGGGGGGCAAAGCTTCTCGAGTGGCGACCACGCACTGGAAGACGCCGCGTCGGTAGACCCCCGACAAGGTGGACTGATGACTTGGTAAAGGTCACGGGAGTCCACTGATCACTTTGGCACACTTTGGAGGAGGCCTATGCGAGCATCCGTTGGAGACACAATTCTTCTACAATCGCTGCTTGATGATTTTTGTGGTCTCGAAGGGACAGTAAGCCAAAATTGTAGCTTAACGACTGCCCAGATACAGAGCTGAGACTCCCTATAGCATTTATGTGACAATTTACATCCGAAGAAGTTTAAGACGTAAGGGGATGCCTTGATTTGAGTCGAACACGCCCTCTAAACAGAGACACGCTGATACCTTCCGCGCACGAGGAAAAGAGATGTAACACTCTTCGGGAATGGCTATTTTGGACAAATTTGGATAAATACCGAACTTAGTGAAGTTTTATTTAAATTTCATAAAGTGAGATTTTAGATGAGATTGAATACTATAGTATTAACTTGATTGTGTCGTAAAATAATGTATCGTTTGAGTAGGCTGAGTAAAAAAAGACCCTACTTTGGATTTTTTTTCTATTGAGGAAAAAGCAATCATTTATCGATAAAATCACATAAGTCACGAATCATATATCTGAAAATCAGACCTTATTGTTTCTTAATCTAGTCAGAACGGCGTTTCAAAGCACGCGATAATTTCCAATGGCGCCTTAAGTATGGCTCCAATTATATCGAAATTCAATATTCAATTTGTAACGCAACTGGTTAATAACTAACGGCCGTATTCATAAACGTACTACAAGTCTGTTTTAACTAAAATGGCGTTAAAATTCGTTTGTCCTTATCTGTCACTTTGACATTTGTGTTCGTAAGAAAGGGACAAAGCAAATTTTATTTAGCAGAGGCAATTTAAGTTTTATGAATAAGGCGGTAAGTGGCATATGTATTTTGGTGTTTATCATTGATTTTACTGATATATAATTATAACTTAACGACTAGAACCTCTTTATTTTATTCAAAGTCTACAGTATACCTCTACAACTTTAAGCAAGGTTAAGTTAAGTTAAGTTAAGCCACGTGGAGTAGGAGGCAAAGGCGCTACTTGCGATCTGATAACTTTTTAAAACAATATACGAGTAGATGACCTAGGGAGTCTTAGCAATTACTTTACGTGTTTTATTAGGTGGCTTATTTCATGACGCTGTTTGAGCTCAGACCCCGTATCGTGGTCGGCCTTATCACACGATAAGTGACAAGATATATAGCGTCCGTCAATGGCTGACACCGTTCGATAGAACGAGACGACGCTCCTATCTTGACACTTATCGCGTGATAAGGCCGACCATGATACGGGGTCTGAAAGCGTAAGATGGCTGCGATTTTATCAGTTATCGTTGTTATAAGACATATCCGTCACGTTCTGACGAGTATGCGAGTGCGAGAGTATTTCCGTAGCGTAGCGATAAGTGATAAAATGTACCATGTTACACTCGCTGATTTTACCCAATCCACTATCTCAAAAGTCCTTCGCTATCCTATATGTATCGTTTAAGGGTATTTGAGAGGTGAGAGCGTGCAGCATGCATAACGCATGACGCCTCATCCGTATTCAAGGGTACGCGGTCCGCTGGCGCGGTCGAACGTTCGAGAGTTTCGCAATGCAATCGGTGTTTACCTGCAGTGTTTTCCCTTTCTTTAAACGTGGCGGCTTAATCATAATTTGGGTCTCAGGTTTCTCGACTTCGTAGCATCAACAGGCATGTGCGAGGCTGTGATTTGACATATTCGACACCTATTTAGGCCCACAAGGCGAGCAGTTGGTTATCCACTTCACAGTATTCAGAGACCCTATTTCAATATGAGGTTGGTTACGAAAAGTAAAGGGCTCTAATTCTTTGCAAATTGCCGGTGAGCACCGTAAACATTTGAAACTGGTAGTGGTATTATACTAGTACTAGTATTATATTAGTACTGGTATTATGTGTGTGTGGTTGTATGAATGAGTGTTATTAAAATGTCGTAAAATAGCTAAATGTAATCATGGAGAATTCAGGTGGCGCGTAGCGTTCGAGTAAGTTGCTAGACTTGAAAACTGGTCTGAATGCCCAAATTAACCATGATTAGACATCTGCTATCCGCCTAACAAATGTTGTCCATTTAGTGCTAAGCACTTACGTACTCGTACTTCTGCTATCCTAACCACTAAGCGCTTACACATGTTAGCTATTAGAAAATCTTGTAACAAAATGCAGCTATCTTTGAAGCAATTTGTAGGGCATTTTCTGCGTCGCTGCGGTTGTGAAACGGCTATTGTGGGGGTTTCAATCAAGGAACGGCTGCCCTGGCACCTTTGTTCGGCTGTGTAATAACCCTGCACCCGCCGTTGAAACCATAAGAGCTGAAATACAGAAATACATGCGCATAATAGGCAGAGTTGTGACTTACTTGAAATACTTGTATTTAAAATACAAAATACGTATTTTATATTTTGTACTTAAATACCTACTTTTTTTTTAAAGTATTTTGTATTTTATTTGAAATACTTTTCGAAATGTATTTCATATTTTGTCAAATATAAAATACTTTATTACTGCTAAGTTTCAAAATATTACCTTTACCACTCATATTTTCAAGTGAATGGGTCAGCGAATCGGCCAATGGCCACTAGAGGCGCTGCAACTTTGAAAGTCAATGTGCAAAATGACAGTTAAAACAAAATGAACGTTATTATCTGTGAAACATGACGTTACGCTTCGCTTTTTACCGAGATTGACTTCGATTTTGTTTCGATTACTTTTTGAATGTATTTTATTTGAATAAAGTATTTTGAAACTACCTATTTTGTATTTAGTATTTAAATACAAAAAGCAAAAGTATTTTGTATTTTGCATTTGAAATACTAAATTAGAAAAGTATTTGTATTTTAAATTTCAATACTTTTTTTAAAGTATTTTGTACATCTCTGATAATAGGTACCTTGCCTGTATTCATTGTGATATTAGCTACTTAACTCCGAGCTATTTAGAAACGAAATAGGACCTCTTTTATTTCACGAAGGCGTGTGGATTTGACGAAATAAGACTAGTGAGCGTCATAATAATTGGAACGCGCCCAGGCCAGGCACCCAGTGGCCTTCGTAAAATCCAATAAATGTGTTTAAAACGAAGGTAGCTTTGTTCTTGTAACTTTTTAAAATGTGGTTGTATAGTAACATCCTCGCTATATCTGTATGTGTATAGCACCTATACCGATGCTTCTAAATCGTGTCCTATAGCAACAACAATGGTTCTGGAACGTGTGGGCTTGCAGCATTCTATTCAGCTTTACGCTTCAAGTACTTCAGTATATTATTCTAGATACAAACTAATCCCCTTTGGGAAGCGCGCTGCGCTGCACGAAGGTTGGCGTCATTTGTTAGAGTTAGAATGAATAAAATGGTATTGTTATTAAGTCAAACTCCGAACTGTTGTAGCTATTATATACAGGGTGAATTCTAAATCGTGAATCGTAACCACGTTTACCGGTAAAGCTACTTAAGACTATTACAGAGCACTAGTGTTAATTACAATTAAGGACCCGCTTAATTAATTATGAACAAAACCAGAAAGTGCGTCCCCACTTGTCATCCGCCTTGGTCACCCTACACGAGTCACGTGACTTGCAACGCAATGTTTACCTAAGTGCAAAGGTTATCTTATCAATATCATGCATTAAATGCATTGTGCAGTTTGTTATTTAAACACTCATAAAATTTTCCTTTAGTTTACTCACATAAAAAAGAAACAGTTTTGCACCATCCTCATAATTAAATTTTGTCTCGGTACCGGCGACTCAGGATACCTTCTTCCGAATAGTTCTTGCGTTTGATCAATTCTGCCAGTCTGAGCGTACCAAGATACCATATCAAACCTTTGTATGTTCGTGTACGGATACGGTGGAGGCATTTTTATACCATTAATCGTAATAAAACTGAATTATTTTATGAGTAAATACGATTTAAATACTTATGTTGACAATGTCGACGATGTTGACATTATTGACAAAACATGCCAAAATTCTATCCAGCCAACCTCAATATTAGGAAGTTGGATATCTAATGTTGAAATTTTCATGACAAGTGCGAAACATAAATGTAGGGTGACCACGAGATTTTAAAAATTAGGATAAATCAAATTAAAAGTGGGCAAAATAAAAACGTACTTAATTTAGGTTTAAAAGCATTGTAAGTTATTGTTAACTATGTATAGACTTCAAAAAAAATATTACGATTCACGATTTAGAATTCACCCTGTATATCTACTTACTAGTTAGTGCCTTGTAGAAACATATTCTTTAAAATATTTTTTTTTTGTTTCAGGTAAGCGACTATATTATCACTATCTTCGACGCAACAGAGAATACGAGCCAGGTAAGTACGTAGTACAAGTAATTCGATGAGAGAATAATCTTTAAAACCTCGCAAATTTTAAGATTTTATGATTAGCTGAATGCAGCTCCATTCTTCGTCGGTTATAAATTAATGTCCTTGGACTCAGGGCTGGGCAAAATAAATGTTTTTCTTACATTCAAATTCAAATTACAAAATACTATTTCGCCTGTAATTAAAATACAAAATATTTTTATGTTGTGTAGGTATTGGAAATATACAATACAAAATACAGTATTTTAAAAAAACATTTTTATTTAAAATACAAAATACAGTACATGGCCCGTTTTAGCAAGGTCTGTAACCTGCAATCGCTCCTAGGGTCTCTGTCTAACAACCATATTTTGCTTCTATATTCACAGATATTAGCCACTACAATTTTCACTCTATATACGTTCCACTATACCGATGATACGATTATAAAATTCAATACAATTAATTTTAGTGGAAATGTATTTTAAAACTTGACTTACATGTGAGTGCTGTATTTGAAACCAAATACCAAATACTTCTCTAACCTGTACTTGAAAAAAATCAAATACGTATTTCAAATACATGTAATTCAAATACTGCCCAACCCTCCCCTGGGACACAACGTCTACATACTCCTTTACTTTGTTAATTTAAGTCGTTTCCGGTCTTCCTCTCTGTCTCTTCCCATACATTTTCCTTTGATAATGGCGTCGTGTCGTATCAGGTGGCCGATTCGTTACTAACATATAAAACAAACGAGCATAAACTGTTCATAAAATGTATATTTTTATAAAAAAGGTATAGCCTATATGATCCGGAGAATAATATCGAATCGATTGACACCTCTTTTATCAAAACCGGTTCAGTATCTTACACGCTACGGTGGAATACACGTAAATACAAACAGACACTGCTAAGATCATATCACTTCCTTTCGGCTTTGCCGTAGTCGGGCAAAAAGGGTATTGTACAGTCGTCATCATAATATAGTTAGTAGCAGCCAAAGAAGCCAAATATATCGGAACACGACTTTACTAACTATAGGAGTAAGGATGTGTTACGATATATTTGGCTACTTTGGCCGCTACTAACTATATGATGGTGACTGTACCTCAATCCAACTTAATAAACGATATGATACAGAGAAAGAATATAATGGAAAAATAAACCATCTTCATCTGTAGCCCCCGACAGGATTCGAACCTGCGACGTTTCTATTATCGCTAAACTGCTCTACCAACTGAGCTACGAGGACAGTGACGGAAGCTGTATATTTTTCCCTTATATTCCCGCTAAGACTAGCGCCCTCTCTGTACCGAGTTATAGACTTGTTTCACAGTCTCCTACCCAGTGTACCTCAGTGTACTTCCTCGTTAAAAATAACACGAAACAAAAATATTTAATTACTTAAATATTTTTTTTCGTGACAAGGGTATAAAATACCTTAATTATCAATGATAATTATCATGATAATTATCGTCATAATAACATATGGATAATATCGATTGATAATAACAAAAAATTGCGCTCGTGAAGTGAACTGTATTCGAAGTATTCGAACGTGTATTTCCGCACTTGAGTCTATCCGAACGGACGAAGTGTAAACGTGGTGTGCCGCGCCGTGGGGATTCCCCTTACAAGAAGAATTCAGTTTGGATTATGCAAAGTTGAGCGAATTCGAGTGTCATTGATTCTTATACTGGTGATAATTATCAGATAATTATCGGATAACCGACCAAAACGCAAGGCGTCTCCACCGCATTGCAGAAAGAAGCCTGCAATACATTAAAGTGGTTTGTTTACAGATGTAAACAATATTCTGTTAAACAAGGAACATGCCAACATCTCAGTGAAATCGGTAGAAAGCTGCGGGTAACCACCATCCCGCCCTCTTATTTAAACTAGGCAACTGATTCACTTCTGAAAACTCTTATTTCTTAAACGTAACATTGAAAAAGCGACGTTTGTGCGTGGATTTAAAGTTCACAGTTAATTTACAATGTGAGTTTGATAGCAAGCGAGCTGCGGCACTTATCTTGTTATTGCTTTCCAATCTCTTACCGACGTAATTATTCATGTTGCAATCAATATTTAATTTTCTTAGTTGCCGGAATTTCTGAAGTCTTGCTAAGTAACAAACGATTAAAAATGACACTAAATTAGTAGTAAGGTAGCAAATTTCTATCGCGCGTCTTATTTTATTGAAAATTACATAAAAGTACCAAATATTTATATTTTGAATCTTGGCTGAATGGTCACCATAAGACGCTGTCAACGCCAAAATGCCCTTGAGGATTTGGGATAGCGCGCACACTGTCTATTTTTATAGGAGTAAACGAGAGCGAGTGTTACTGGGCGGCCCGGTTTTTGAAGATAATAAATAAGTAGTAAATAAATATTAAAATAAAAAAAGTGTGGATTATTTGTAAAATATGACTCGTTACCGGTTTGGGTATGATTATGTTGACTTCATGTTTTTAATTGCAGACCCATACGTCAAAAAAATAAAGACATAACCGTTTAATGATGATTTTAAGACCAATCCTTGCAAATTGTTTTCTATCCAGCCGATTTCGTCCAATTATGTATCGAGCCCGTTCACGGTCTTTTAAATATGGTGAATATTAACATATTTATATTTTTTTTGATGTGCTAGAACAAATAGTTTTTTCTTAAAAAAACTGCTAAAATAACATCAATTTCAACAAAATTAATAAACTACACTTGAATATAATATTAATAACGTCGGATATAATCAGCTACCATCTGCGATCGTTTCACCCCTGACTTTCGGTAAGCACCAATTTTAAGTATTCTAACTGAAAACTTTTAATTTCACGTAGCATTAATAAATAAAAGTTGCTTCGATAAACTCCAGATGGCGCTGTACTACATTCTTCAATCTTCTAGTAATGCCACAATGAAGGTTGACGTTAATTAAGCGTAAAATGCGTTATTATCTGTAAGCGACTAATTACAAGCCGGCCATTGTTGATCGGTCGCGCTCCGTCGCGCGGATAGAGGGCGCGACCGGCACAATAGCGGCGGATGTTTATGGTGCTAAATAGGGTTGTCACATGTAATACAACTTTTCATTTCAATACAGTACGTATACACTTTATTGCACACCTCAAAAAATAACAGTACAGAAGATAAAGCTTAAAGTAGAGGTAAGTATTTTCAATTGATAACTAGATACGTTAATTGTTGTTGTAGTATGGACTGTTTGTAATATTACAACAGGACTACATTCGCCAACCTTCAATTTAGCCAACAAAAATCATACAATGCGTGTGACTGTTGCAAGGAACTTAAATCACTTGACGCATTTTTGAATTTAGCATAAAACTATATCACGCACCTTTGTTTACTTCAGTAATTAAAAAACTGGTTTCAGCATTATATTCAGGCTAATCGATCAAATATACCTTGAATGCGTAATTATCCAATATTATTAAGCAAATTGACCTTTGTCTAAACGTCACAATAATATTCATTGCAATGCTTTTTCTATCGCAAATTGACAAACATGTACTTTGATTTTTAAAGGGTAATCTAATTATGTGCTTTGTTGTGGTTAAAGAACTTTATTTTTCTTAAAAGAAATGTAACATTTCACTTAATGAGAATGAGGCATGCATTGAAATAAAATTATGTACCTATATTTCGCCCATAACAGACAGTGTTAACCCATACAAGTAGGTAATATTTAAAGTATGGCTTCCAAATAGGTGATAACATTTTGAAATTATTGGTAAGAACGATTTTCCATGTAGTAAATAAGAGTTATTTTAGACCAGCAATTACGCTGATTTTGTCATTGTCAATTGATATCTGCGTCACATCTCCATTTTTTTCTTGTGTAATTCAGTCCAATAATAGAAGTAGCTATCCGGAGTCCGACAACCGATGAGTAATGGCCCAGCCAATGAGATCACTTTCAAACGCGGCTAATTCGAAACTGGCAACAATACAGGGTCGTTACACTTTATGCGTATACGCACGTGCTAAGGTTAAGGCATCTAAATTGCTTGCCAGAAATCAATTAGCTAGGTATTTTATTTAGTTCAAGAGAAATATTCAAATTTAACAGATTAAACATTTTATTGTTAATTTGGAACGGGTCAAATCATTAACATGAACCTTTAAAAACAAATACAGAAAATATAATTTAGGTACCTACTGGTATATTTTTTTGTCTTAATCAGAAGCCATGAATTGAATTGGTGTGGAATTTGTCTACATTCTTTTTTTTATTTATAGCCCTAAAGTTTGTCATTTATACAATTGTATTTTGATTATTTACAGACGATCAAAAAATACTATACTGTAACTTTAATAACAATGTCAGGAATCATTCATACGACACAAATCCCAATTCGTTTTTAATATTGAGGTAAAATATAAATTCTATATCATTGTCATTATACCTACCTACGTAACGAGAACTGTTAATATTGGTATTACTCTTAACTCTAATAAGTAACGTTCAACGCGGTATACCTTAATTTAGTCCACGACACATCTCCACGTGTTTTTATCAGTACAACATACTACTAGCGCCATCTGTCTGCTTAGCGCGAAACTCGTAGTGGCGGCCACGTCATCGTCGTGCCGACATTGACCGATAGATGGGGCCACTAGTACACGCAACACGAGTGACGCTACGGTGTAAACGAACGTTCTTGACTGTGCTACATCGAGTTCATGACACAACAGACGAACTCACGCCTAGCACCGCCTAGTAGGTAACGTAACATAACATCCAATACCTAGGTAAACAAACCGTTTTATGCGATTTTCCTGAACGTCACGCTTTATTCGTTACTGACATCATCATTCCCAACAAGTGCATTAACCTTTAGCACACTTGGGGTATTTAGTGTCATTATCAATGACATTGATTTACGAGTTTATAAATAACAGTTGCAATTATGAATCGAAAACAAGTCGTTCCATTATAGAGCGTTATCTACCTATATTTTATCGTTTCGCAGTACTTAAAGCTAAGGGCCTATTTTCACGCGTTCAAATATGTTGTTGATGCCAGTATCGCGGAACAGATGGCGCTAACGACATCGTAAAATCAAATTAGAACGGAAAGTCGACTTTGACTTTTATAAGATTTATAGCGCAACGTGAACAGATCTTCCTGTGTTAGATTTATCAGTTGTTACACTATGCAAAAAAATCGTCTTGGTTTATTGCAAATATTCTCCTTGCCTATAGACTTGCAAGTCTTTTATGCATAAAATGTACTTACCTGCAAATGTACTGGGTACATACGCTGTTACTATAACTTATCATGATAAGGCAATTTCTAGCCTCGATAACATTAAACATGACGTTTAATTTTGTTTCTAGAACGTTCTCTTTCAAAATTCCCAATACCTACACGAATGCACTTGACGCGTCCGTCCTCCGCTCATAAAAAACAAAGTAATGTACGACGCGTAGTTTGGAATGTTTATATTCTCGGTCACCATAAACCGGGGACCGGGGGACAAAGGTTTCGTCCACTCTCGGCTGTACTGTGTTTTTATTGGCTTTTTCGGGCTTTTTGGCCTAATGGCGTGAGGTGAGGTGAAGCTATCGGGCTTATGCAAATTAGATCTACGTCCCCGATAAATTGCCAAACGGGTTTTGTACAGTCGGGTCACATACACTGAATTAAGATGTTATTCATTAAAGAACTCGGTAATTTATTTTAAAGTTAAGGTACGAGTTTGAATAGCAGACCTATTTCCGCCTAGCACATGTAGAATAATGTAGACAAATGGGTATGCACCTACATTATTGTATTATGCATTCCAGAATCATGACGATAATTTGATCAATTAATCATTGGCTAGAATTCCGAAGTAGGCACTCAATTTCGATATGCTCGCCTATTTTAAGACAGTTGATAACCTTACAGCTTTAGGAGAACAATCAACTCAGCATTGACTTTTCGAAGGATGTTTTACCACCATACAATAAGGAATTTTATATTCTAGGCCACTGCCAGTTACATTGCTAGAACACGAAACATAAAAAAACATCTGTTTGTAATATTACGGTTTCTATACCTATCTATCTCAAGTCCCACGTAGTTAGTAGGTATGTACTGAGTATTTGGCAGTCAAAAACTAACGTGACGTCATATCGGATCAACATTTGCAATTTTTACAGAAATTCCATACTACCTAGAACAACTTTATTTCAAAAGCTATTCACAGCGACTGTCCATTACCATAAAGCGCATTTATTATTTTAATCGGACGACAAAAGGAGAAGATCCCCAATTGGCATGTTTTTTATTTGCACAGAGTCGCCGACTTCAATTAATTGTTTTGGTCGACTTTATTGACCGTATGTTAAGTTTACCTATATCTCATTCGATAGGTATAATAACATTAGAATTTTTATACGAACAAATTCGTCAACGTTTCTTCGTACCTAAATTTAAAGTATCAAAGGCAAATATTGTAAGTACTAGTTTTACATATTTTTATCATTAGGTACTTAGTGCTTTCCAAACATAAGATTGTAAGTAAATGATTTTGTGTTTCAAAATGGTTTTCCTTGAAATCGCATGACGATCACTCATTTATTATTTAAATATAAAATTTTACCATGATTTTGCATTCGACCACTTTAGCTTAGTTGGTAGTGACCCTGCCTACGAAGCAAGAGGTCCCGGGTTCGAATCCCGGTAAGGGCATTTATTTGTGTGATGAGCACGAATATTTGTTCCTGAGTCATGGATGTTTTCTATGTATTTAAGTATTTATTTATCTATATAAGTATATTTATCGTCGTCTAGTACCCATAGTACAAACTTTGCTTAGTTTGTGGGACTAGGTCGATTTGTGTAAGATTGTCCCCTATTATTTATTTATTTATTTATACTTACATGTCAAAAATAATATGAATTAATATGTATGTCAAATGAATATTTTTTTCTAATTATATCACAATATTTATAGGTAAATTACAAAATGTTACCGTTACACAATGATTTAAAATATTATTATTACAATTATATTAGAAATAGGTACTGATTAATATTATAGAAAATTTTGTCAGACAGCCATTTTTTTAGTTTCCCAGCCTAACGCACGATCTTTCT
The DNA here is from genome assembly GCA_947578815.1 of Epinotia ramella. NCBI lineage: Eukaryota > Metazoa > Arthropoda > Insecta > Lepidoptera > Tortricidae > Epinotia > Epinotia ramella. Next base: position 10,515,464 of record OX388209.1, read on the forward strand.
AATCTTATATGGAATAGGGCAAAAAAAAATGATGATTCATGCTTAAAACAGATGATTTTATCATAATAGTTCATTATACATTATACGATTTTTGTAATTGAAGTAAAGGTGACGGAAATAATTTAGTTACAACTAAATCAGTCTCGCTAAATTTTAGATTTTTATTGTGTACGATCTAGAAATCGAGGGCCTATGCAACTAGCTAGCTAGCTATGCTTTATGCAGTGTAGGCACCAACACTACCTAATTTAAACCCCTTAATTTGATGAAGAGGCCTAGTTCAAGATTAGAACGATTTCGCTCGGAGCTCGCCATTTGGCTCTCATATTTAATGCTAAATTACCAAGGTGCAAGAAAACATTTTGTGCACCTGTCTATTTATAAATTCTGTTTTGTTTTTCTTTAGAATAATAGCCGGTTTCCGTCCTACAGGACGTGGATGGAAATAAATACAGGTGCGGCGCTTCAACGCTATTGCAAGTAAATTAACGTAGATACCTATTCAATTCCTTCTATTATATAAAGCTACGTTAATAAATAGGTTAATTTTGTAGCTATTCATGTACATTATGTATTAAAACTTTATCTCATGAGATCACGATTCATTCTAGTCAACTATTGAACCGATTACATAGAAGCTCTACATAAAATAAGTTAGACATTAAATCCTTAAGATATTTTTTTGATTGTCTTTCAAAGATGATATTAACTCATTTAAGAGGCTGACAAGACACAATTTTGTAGAAATTGATGCTATTTAAGCAGTTTTTTTTAAGAAAAACTATTTGTTCTAGCACATCAAAAAAAATGTTTATATTCATCATATTTCAAAGAGCGTTGACGGACTCGATACATAATTGGACAAAATCGGCTCGATAGAAAATAATTGCAAAGATTGGTCTTAAAATCACCATTAAACGGTTCTGTTTTTATTTTTTTGACGTATGGGTCTGCATTAAAAACATGAAGTCAACAACATATTAATTCTTTCACAAATAATCCACACTTTTTTTCTATCTAGATTTTTTATTATTATCGTCTAAGACCTGGTCGCCCAGTAACACTCGCTCTCGTTTACTCCGATACAAGACAGTGTGCGGCGTATCCCGAATCCTCATGGCCATTTTGGTGTTGACAGCGTCTTAAGAATAATATCGATTTCTATGGTTTTATACCTAATATATGAAGAGTGACGTGATAAAGATATGCATTATTTATAAGAATAATAAGCTTATTAAACAACCGTATGCAGATTGATTAATTAATGTTCACGACTAAATGGACGACGGCCCCATTGAGTTACGTAAAGATTTTCCTTGTTCTCGTAACATAACTAGTTCTAGGTTAAGGTTTTAATACTATCTACACACAATTTAATTTGATTTTATTAATCCATGCTAAAATGATAATAAAAAATGAAAGCAACTCCATCTATGCGTCTGCTATCTGTTAATTTTCTACGCATAAGTTGCTGAACCGATTTAGGTTAAATTAATAATATGACAGATTTTTTTTTAATTCTTATAATCATCCCCTATGTAGGGTGAATCGGGGTGTAGAAGTGTATACGGGTGGACGAAGTCGCTTCCAAAAGCTAGTGTAAGATAGATTAATCTACAAAATACAGTTTGTGTCTATTCCTTTTAGACACAAACGGTATTACAACAATAAGTCTTAGGTACCTATTTACGTACATTATATGAATAAATAACCATCGACATAACTCCATCTACCTATTTTAATCTAGAGTCTAAAGTTAGCACTGTTCCATTAGTTCGTGGCCTTCATAGTTTCATCAGCAAAAAACTGGGGTCTCTACTCGTACGAGGGTCAAACTGAAAGTTCTTAGAAAATCAAAAACTGAGCAATCAAGCAACTTATTACTTTTATTATATCTTTTCAAAATAGCCTCCCTTCACATCAATACATATCGCTGCATTCGATAGAACCACTGAGAAAAGCACTTTGCCCACTCGTCCTTAGGGGTCTCTTCAACGGCCTTTTGAAACGCAGCCACTGCTTCGTCGGCGTCCATAAAACGTTTTCCTCGAAGTTTTTCTTTAATTTTTGGGAATAAATAAAAATCACAAGGTGCAAGGTCGGGGCTATAAGGTGGGTGACCCAGTAATTCCACGTTTGCCGTCGCCAAATAGTCGATCGTTTGCTTGGCGGTGTGCGATGAGGCGTTGTCGTGGTGAAGCAGGATCCTACTGCGAGGCCGTTTTTCTCGAACTTTTTCCAAGACAAGTGGTAAACAATTGTTAGTGTACCACTTCGCAGTAACTGTTTTTTGATCCTCTAAAATAATTGTTGCGTAATGACCAGTCCTTCCGAAGAACGAGGCCACCATCTTTTTTCCCACACTTCGACCTCTCTTCACTTTAGTAGGCAACTCCTCGGAAGGAAACACCCACTCAGCAGACTGTCTTTTAGTTTCAGGATCATAACAGTAAATCCAGCTTTCGTCACCCGTAACTACGTCGAACACAGCATTTGAGTCACCTCCGTTGAATCTTTGACCCATTTCACGGCACCAATCAACACGACGGACTTTTTGGGCTTCTGTCAAATTATGAGGTATCCACCGGGCACAAAGCTTCCTCACCGCTAAATGTTCATGGAGGATTTTGTGGACTTGACTCATACCAATGGCTAAGCTTGTACGAATCTGCTGATAGGTTACTCTTTTGTCAGTCTCTATCATACGCCGCACAACACTGATGTTATCTTCAGTAGTCGCCGTAGAAGGCCGGCCCTCACGCAGATCATCAGTGAGATTAGTGCGGCCACGTTTAAATTCATTAAACCAGTTGTAAATAGTAGCACGAGATGGGGCTTCATCGTGAAAGGCCAATCGAAGTCTATCATAACTTTCTTGTTGACTTAAATTACATCGAAAGTCGTAAAAAATCATTGCTCGAAAATTTTCTTGCGTTAAATTCATGCTCACGTAGTACACACAATTTTCAATTTGCCGCCAAATCGTAAAACAAATGACAATCGAGTGGAATTCGTACACAAAAATATTAAGAAAGAGTTCCATTTTCAAATTTTGAACTTATTTTTTTATTATATATATTACAAGTGGCCAGTTCTAAAGACTTTCAGTGTCGCCCTCGTAAATAAAAACAAGCCATTAGGTAGGTTATCGTTTTAGAATAATTTGACACATGTAGTTAATCGACAGCTATTTTACAATGTCAAAACATTTGCATGCACTTTATTGCTATTTTGCCTCTATTTTAAGACGAGATGGAATGATTGAGCGGTAACAGATTATATCGCATTTAATATAGGAGTCAGTACAAGCAGCTTTCGGATCTCGCATCAACCAATACAATAAATTTAATTTAAGTACTTCACAAACTTTGCCTGTCAACCACCACTTATAAACTTATAATAATCAAATTATGCTTTTTAATTACGACAGTATTTAATAAGAAAATGTTTTTGTGTAATTCCCAGATAGCATAGAGATATGCTTAAGTCAGAGAAGTGATGATTTCCACTGTACATACCTGGTATTAATCGGGCGTGTATTTAGTATTTATCTCGGTAATAATACCTATATTTCTCTGGGATTTCTCTTATCCAATCTCGGAGTCATTTATTTCACTTTGTCAACTATAAGTTCAAGAAGGCAATCAAAATAACAAATTGCCCGCATTGCACCCCGTTCTTTGAGAGGAAAATTGCCATGCCACTAATTACTCAATTCATTGGTTCCAAAGACGTCTGCGCCGGAGACCCGGAGTAAAACCTTGTAAGTGCTCTATTCGCACTTACGTGTAGGGACGTTGAGTGGAAGGCTTAACCTAATTGACACACACCACGTGAATGAGCTAAAATAGGTAAAAATAAATAATATTTTTTAGAGTAAATAAGCACTTGAAATAATAATGAATAATAAATCAGCCTTAGTGTACGTACGTACTTACGTCCCACTGATGGGCCCAGACCTCCTCTCATGGATGAGAGGGAACGAGCTGTTGTCCCCACGCTGGCCCAGTACGGGTTCGGGACTTCACATACACCTTCGAATTTCTTCGCAGATGCATACATCTCTTTCGTGAGGAACCTTCACCGAAAAGCTAACGGTAAATATCAAATTACATTCCGAACATAAGCACTTAAAAAGAAAAGTTTAATTAGTAGTAACTCGGGAAGAGCTCTACATATAAACATCTAGTCCCGTATTTCACCAATTTCACTACCGACCACCTCGACCCAGCGAATTGTTAATGACAGCTGTCAATTGTATAAAATTGGTGAAAAGAAACAGTCGCTTATTTGATTAATTCTGTAAATACATATGTTTTTCTTCTTGGATAGAACATGGGTTATGTTCAAATCGAACTGCAATGTTTTATGTTGTCAGGGGTTATCTCTAGCTCTTATTCTTTTGACAATAGGGTCGTATGTAGATTCAACCCTAAGATGCATATAGTATCAATCACTTTACTTATGGAATGGCGTACGTAGGTATATAGTAGCTTCCGCCGGCGACTTCGTGTGCGTGGACCCGGGATAAAAACTATCCTATATGTTAATCTAGGCTATAACCTGAATTCATAAGCTAATTTCATCCAAATCGATTAAACCGTTTAAGCATGATTATGAGTAACATACATCCAAACATTTAAACATCCAAACATCCAAACTTTCGCATTTATAATATTATATAGTAGGCTATCGGGTTGGCTTAAAGGCCTTAAAGTAGTGAGTTCCTCCCTTGGATGTAGCTCTTCCACTGTCAACTGTACAAAATGTCCTTTCCTCGGTTCTGCTCAGTGGCACAGTGTCTCTTATTGAAGCAATTCCTTCAATTAGAGATCGACGGATAGCGCCGTGTAATTTGTAAGCGAACGTTAATCACAATGTCCCGGGTGATATCACTCGCTCGAACGTACGCATAGAGAAACAAAAAGCGCAAATACTTATAATAAATAAATAAATAAATCAATTAATTATGTATGTAACTGGCTTCAATATTTAGAATAGTACCTCGTGAATATTATTTCATTATTTAGGTAGGTACTATAAAAATAGAGATCCAAATAATGGTGCTCAGTGTCAGTGAAGGTAAAAATCTCTATGATGGTCTCCATCATTTTCAGTTTTCATACCTCTATATCAAACAAATATTCGTTAAGGCACCGGATAGTTAAGGAAATATAATCATAATTAATTTCATTATTACAAATAATTATATTTCAATAATATCTCACATCAAAGTCGACTAGTAATTGACTATCATTTGGCACGAACTTAAAGGGAACAAGTACAATCAAACTTAAATTTTGTATTTCCGATTTTAGCCTTCGTATGATTTACACAAAATACTAAGTAGGTACCTACAGATACCGTATTGTAATCATATAGATTGTTTAAAACCAGTCGAGCATTCTAATTGGAAAATTCCGGGCTCTTCTAGAATTTTCCGTGGTACAGCGAATGATCTCATCCTTCGAGACTGGGCAGGGCATCATTACGCTGTCGATGCCACTAATGACCGATGTCATGACACCCACATCATTAAAGCTCTGTCATGTACGAGTACAACGTCCATAATTGGTTAATTATTATGCTTCGGCGGCTTTGGCTGATTTTAATCCCTTGGGTAGTAATCTCGGCATTAATTTACTTATTTTGAGGACCGGCTTTACTGCCCTCATAAGCCAAATAGCGGCATCTCAAAATGAAATGTCATTGGAACATGCAACTTAAAATCTACGTCTCATGACATAACTTACAATGACATTTCATTTTGAGATACCGCTATTTGGCTTATGAGGGCAGTTTATAAAGATTAATTTGTAGACCTTATCTCGGTAGGTACCTGAAGTATTAACAAAAATGTATAGTTTGTTTTAGTTTACATGACGAAAAGTAGCAACCATTATCGACGTATATTGTTTATTTTTTTCCTTCAGCAGGGTTGTAAAACAAGTACGCAGGGGTAAACAATAGAACAAACAGTAAACCTACTACTCTAGTAACACGTCCCACACTTCGGTCAGTTTTATTACGTCACTGTTATCTTTTCCTTTTGTATTTTAGTAACAAAAGAAGTTGTAAAATCCCACGTTAAGTTTTTTTTGTAATTATAACTAAAACAAACTATACTTAATAAGTTACTAATCTTTGTCTGACTTAGGCAGGTCTATCCCTCTTGCCGCTGCCGCCTCGGCTAAACTCTGCTTTCGCAGAACGAGCACCAGTGTCAACTGTCAATTGCGACACCAGTGGTGACAGTCGGCCGACAGTGTGCGATGACGTTGACACGCAAATTTGACGACCTTATCTAGACGAAAGAGCCCGTGTGATGCGGTTGAGCGGGATACCATGATTCGAGTTTTCTAGCTGTCAAACATCGGTTCTGTTGGACAGATTCTGTACCAATTGTTACTTATTGTGTGCACTAGTGTCGGTGCAAATAATAAATGAATTATGAATCATGGTGTTAAACAGCATATTTTTGGTAGGTTAATTTTTTGTCACTAGTTACAGTATGAAAATACTTGTCCCGTACTAGGCCCGTCTATATTGTACCTAATTATAAATGTCGGTAAATAATGTCATAAAAAATATGCATTTTAATATTTAATATGCCGTTTCTTTTTAAAACTGGGTCTAGAATGCAATAACATTGAATCAAGTGGCCAGGGGTGAGGTGATCGCCCAAATCAATAACAAGGTGCGTCACTATTCCGTGCGGCCAGGAATGTGTAGCCAGTTTTTCATTTGCTTTACGTTGTGTGACTTCCTATAGCTGATATCATAATATATACACGAACTCGGGACTTCGTAAACGCGGAAACGGGAATGTTTTTGTGAAATTTCGTTTGTGGATGCTTGCAAATTGGGTAGTAGGTCAAAAATGGGATTAGATTAGTAAGACTTGAGAATATGGGAGTATAGTTATCGTGAATAAAACCATATGGCCTAAGAAAAAGTTTTGACAGGATTTTTGACACTATCTGTAAAATGCGGATGTACAGTCAACAGCAGAAATAGCCACGCGTACGAAGTGGTCAAAATGATCCTCGTAACGTCTGTATTACAAGCCGATAAGGGCTTTTTTCGGGAATTTTGAGCCCTTTGCCTTGTATATATACTTCTGCTGCTGACAGCAATTTGAAAACCAAAGTTAGGTGTCAATGTAACCTTATGACTATATACTTTTAAAAAGATTTTGACTATTCAACGCACTTTACCTACTGCAATTAGAGAGTCGCATTTAATGCATTTATAACAAATTAAAACAAACAATGAAAATCCTTTGTTAATTGTTTCATAAACTGAAACTTTAAAATAGAACCATATAGGAATGTCATTTGTTTCCATTCGTATTTAAATGCGCTGATGAATATTGATCGGTGGCAAAAGTTAAAGACGCCAGACGAAGACAATATGCATCGAAATGAATTTTAATTGCCGTCAATAAAATGTTTCACATAATCGGTGACGTGGGTTTCGAAACAGGAATTAGGTGATGATAGTATATTTTTAGAAAATAGTTATCAGCTTATGAGGCTCAATTTCTGTAGGCCAGTCTTGTTCCCCTTGTCGCTTCGGCGAAACTCGCCTCTCGCCCACCTCCTACGTGTTTGTAGGTACTATACGGTGAGTGCGTGCGAGCGGAATACCATGATACTGCGGCTCAGCGTCCCGGACGTCCCCCGCGTCCAGCTGCGTGCGCGCGCGCGCTCTTTGCTACCGGTGCCGGAGGCGCGCACGGTAGCGCGCCGGAGCGCGCCGCTGCCGCGCGCGCTGACTGCTCAATATGCTCTTGGCATCGGTGCCTGAATGTTACCTGTTTTGCGTGGCGATGGGTAACCGTGTGCCGACAATGTTTGAGATTTTGTTAGGCGATGGATGACAGGCAATCCTCCAGAATTGAAAATTTGCCATACGAATTTCAATTCTCGCCTCGCCTCGTCTCGTCTCGCCCCTCCGGTGGAGAATCAGCTTCAGTGGCTGCGCGTGAAAATTTTCTATGGGCAAGCCGGAACAAAAAAACATGAAAGAGTTAAGAGTGTATAACTATAGACTGGCCTAAAAATACATTTTGGGGCTGTTGTATGAGCGAGCGCTCTGCCACTGGTAGGTGTATCATGAATCATGAATTAAAACGACATTACAATTACAATACAATACAATACAATACAAATACTCTTTATTACACACCTTAAAACATGAAACAAATTGACATAACAACTTATAAAATAAAATAAAATGTAGAGATATTAATGTAGGTTTTTGTTTTATTTCCAATATGCCTTTGGCTAAGGGACTATAATGGAAAGGAGAATGCATCGGACAGCTCATATTTTACTTTGTGTATGGTACTGACAAACACGACAAACATTACATTTCTTGTAAAGGACTGAAATGAAATGTTCTCTTCAGGTTAATTTTAAAAGTTTATTTTTGGTAATTGATTTTCTTGGTTTATTCGCAGATGAAACTTTAAATTGGATTAAATCATAAGTGAAGCTTAAAAGCCTGTCTACGAGTATCACGGTCGGTAGTGATAAAATGAGAAAAGATTTCATAATTTAATTCTTTGACATACATTTCGACTGCATGTAAAGCAGAGTTTATATTATGTTCATACATTGGTACCTACTCATACAAAACTAATTGGTCACAACAAACAACTTGAAGAGAACATTTCATTTCAGTCCTTTACGAGAAATGTTATGTCAAATCAAACATGTTACTGTTACAATTTAAATTAACATTGTTTATACAAAACAGGAAGTAAACAAAAGCTCATCGGTTTGACCCCCAAAGCTTCCGGTCTTGGCCGAGCCGCTTAGATCTGCCTTACCTACTTGAACCATAAAGTCACGTAAAACAAAAATAAAACCTACATAAAATTAAACATTAAATTTAATGTGGCACTAACTACCTACAGACACTACGGAGAACTGCGCAATGTCTTGGACACGTAGCTTTATGAGTATTAGAAAAAGTTTGAGAGTGAGTGGAACTCGTTTTTGAGCTGTTCCGTATAATTTGTTACATGATATAATATGTTTATTTCATGTAACAAGCTTATGATTTTGGTTTATTTTTTACAAGATCATGCTTTCTGGAGAAAATAGTACCAAACCGGTGTTTTTTTTTTTGAAAGGGAATGTGAAATTACACATGGGAAGTCACTTAGTATCCTGCTCTATTACTAGTTGTTATAGAATTTATCATTCATTTAGAATTACTTGGAAATAAAGGGACAACTTAAACTTCGCAAGGAATCCTTTAAGGTATCATCTTACTCTAAATAAAAATACATTATGTACAATGTAGTTCATGTGGGAAGATAATGGAGATTGTTAACATCTAACCGGTTTCACAGTTAAACGAGTTATGTTGCTCATAATAAGAAACATTATGTTGACGACTCATTACTCATTGACAAATTCATAAAGTTTAGCGAATATTTCATAGCTGTTGGAATTCCTTGTATAAATAAATAAATAAATGTTATTATTCCTTGACAGACTTTTTTGCGAACAAAATTAATTGAATTCTTTACATAGATTTTAAATTTGTATGTCTATCGGCGAAACACTGTACCTTTTCCACCACCATCCTGTAACCTATGTTTACAAATAAATCACTTACTTACTTACTTACTAGAATTATACAAAACCAGAGCAAATTAAACGAGCACTAATCTCTTTCCCTTGCTTCTCCATAAAGTATAGTGTGAATTCCGTTTATTATATTTAGTTAAAATATGTCATTTTTAACTAACCAATTTGGTATAGTTAAGGATATATAATTTGTACCGATTCGTCGAACAAATTGTAACGCGAATCGCCTCAATCACCGAAATCACTACTTAGAGCCTTATCACACTTGCGATTTCCAAGCGTATTTTGTATGAAGGCGATCACGCAGCGTGTTCGCCGCGACTGATAATTGTATAGAAAACACGCTCGCAAATCGCAAGTGTGATAAGGCTCTTATTAGAGGAACCTCGACACGAAGAAGAAGAAGACAAGAAGAGTATAAAACAAAGTCGCTTCCCGCTGTCTGTCCCTTTGTTTGCTTACGGCCCGGCCCGGCTACGACACGACATTGCGCGGCGGCGGCAGCGGCAGCGGTTTTACGGCGGTGTGATCCCAACTATCCACAGTGCGCTGCGCGTCTCGACCGCGCAATGACCAGATAAAACGCTTGCCGCGCAATGTCGTGACCGGGCCGTTAGATCTGTAAAACGACGCAACGGACTTTGATGCGGTTTTTTTTTAATAGATAGAGTGATTCAAGAGGAAGGTTTATATGCATAATATAGTACCCGTGTGAAGCCGGGGCGGGTCGCTAGTCTATATATATAAACCTACAAGTCCCGGGGAAGGACATAGAATAGTTTTAATACCGGAAATCATTATCTAAGGGGGTGAAAAGTGGGGTGAACATTTGTGTGAAGCTACGATATAAACGAGATCTATGCGGAGTCGCGGGCAGAAGCTAGGCATTCGTATGATCCTTAATAGTAAGGTAATCTTTAATGCTTAGGCTCATGAGACTGCAGAATAAGAAGCTGATATAGGTCACAGTTTTCTCACATAACAAGAACAGGAAAACTTCCGAGACCATGTCATAATCTTTATAATCGTAAGTTGAGGACGTCGGCCCAATTTGTTCGTGAACTTTATTCTTATCGTCAAATGATTCAATGACAAAAGATAACAACCAGATGATACGATGACCTTTATGGGTTTATTATTTTGTTGTTTACTTAGGAAAACCTTAAATGTAAGTACTTAGAATGGTTCTACAAGGTTATCGGATGACATTTAAATTCAATAAAAATAGCAAGTTGTAGTTTTAAGCAAAAGCACATTTTAAAAAGCCCAAGCCAAAAAAACGTCCAATTTAAAGTACCGTCTTTATTATTGAATAAAGACGGTTCTTTAAATTGGACGTTTTACCAATTTTATTACAAATCAGCGCCCTTTTCGCGGAATGTTCCCCTGTAATAGCAGACAATTGGTTTTACCTCGTTATGTTCAACGACGTGTATTCGGACATTTGTATGGCCGAATACGCCGCACGCATTTTTTCCGACATTTCACAACTCAATAAGAAGGTTTTCGCATCATTAACGAGATGTATGGCTTCGTCATTATTCCAATGGCTTTAAACGATGCTCTTGAATATAAAAGGTTAATTTAAAATATTTTAATGGCAGTCGTATGGTTGTACTCCATGGCTTTAGCATTCAGTCGAGTTGGTAAGGAATCCTTGACATTTACGTCCATCCCACATTGATGTAATCTTACAAGGCAATAAAAACACAATGAAAACAGATATAACGTTAAACATGACTATGTATCTGTCTTTTTTTTACTAGCATTCCATCTCTCAGCTTCGTACTGTTAGTCTCATTTGTTACAAACATTTTGACAGTCCAAATGTGTCTAAATGCACTAAACAATGTTGGCTAAAAATGTATATCTTGTTTAGGTACTACTTGAAAGCTTAAAAGGAATGCCTACCTTCGATTTTCCCATACAAACGCTCTCGACTGTTTCCTCTCTGGTTTTTGAACATAGAGCAATGAATTTTTCATATAACATCAATATCATCAATATATATGCCGCATGCCGCTATGTTTTGCTTTTTTGGATATTTTTATTTTAAAGAAACTTACAGCGCCTTGAAAATCGCAAAAACGGCTTAATTGAATTGGCTGCCAAAAAAGGGCGCAGTATACAAATATGACAACAAATATCTAAAAAATCAAAACATAGCGGCATAGATATTGATGATATTGATGTTATATGAAAAATTCATTGCTCTATGTTCAAAAACCAGATTATTTCTTCTTCTTGCAGTTCCCAAAATGTTATAATGATTGGTTGCGTTTTGGAGGAGGAAACAGTCGAGAGCAAAACCTCGATTTTTGAGTTTTTAGCGTGGGATTTTTAGTCCGAGCTGCAGTTGTCCCTATCGCACGAATTGGAGGCGGAATCCACGGCAGCGCGACAGAAACATTGCATCAAAAATTCGAGATTTGAAAAGTTGCTCAGCTAGGCATTGCTCTTAAGGTAGGTTTTCAATATCGTTGAACCGTTAAGGTAAATTAAAAATTCGAAATTTCCCAAGGGACGAGGCGACTTCATTGAAATATTTTTTTTTATACAAATAGCTCCCTGCAATTTAATACCCACTTTAATTCCCTTCACATTTAGATTGGAAAACCCTCTTCACAAAGTAAATATTTATGTATAAGAATCAATTTATTACGTCCACGTTTTCCGTGCCCTTGCAAGTGTTTATTTACTTCGGGATGTTTAAATCTCTGTGGGTCCAGAGCTGGTGACAAATAATGACTATATTTATGATTAATTTCAATTATAACCAGGCACACGGTTGTAAATTATGAATTCGAATAGCTAGAAGAAAGAATGGAAGACATATTCCGGCAGATTCAAAAAAGTGCGTCTAACATTGTAACCGCCATTTAGACAGATTCAATGTAACTCAGCAACGCGCTATTCTGTAACTTGTTTTAAGCTCACCTCAACGCTTACCCACAAATATATCTTGACGCCGTGTTTCGCAGTAACTAAGCGTAGGTAGAGCCCTAGCTTCGTTAGGCGTGAAGGGTGGAATGAGACGCATGAGTGCTTCATGAATAACATCCCTGATACCAGACGAAGGGCACTCCTTCCGCGTTATCGTGTTTTTCTACCAGATACAGTCGCTATCAGATATATTGGAGCGACCAAAGTGCTCACAAATATCTGAACACGCCTCTATTGTCGAGGCATTAAGGACTAAGGACAGATATTTGCGAGCACTTTGGCCGCTCCGATATATCTGATGGCGACTGTACAAGGGTCCAGGGGAACCGTGACATGTACTTAGTCAAATATGCGGACTGATAACCCACGCGATAACGCTCAACCTTGGAGAGGCTAAGGATCGTCCGGGCTGCTTTCCGCCCTTGTCTGTTAATGTTAGAGATATTTTACGAAAATGCGGATGGATCTTTATATCACGTCGCCCGACCGTTCTTTCGCTTAGTTAAGGGGTTCAGTATAGGGGAGATTATCGTATTTATCAATTGAATTTAAATTATTAAGAGAAATGTGAGATTATAGGAAATATCCAAATGAGCTGATGTATAAACGTTCAAACCTATTTTACCATTTGTCTAATAACGAAGAGGTAAAATTTGTGAAACGCAAGTTTGTATGAAGGGGGTAATCTCCGAAACTGATCATCTGATATAAATATTCTTTCACCTTTGTATCTATAGAAAGACATACACATAGGCTATATTTTCTGAACATAGGCTTTGTAATACGTGCGCGGAGCCACGCGGCCACGTAGTTATATTATCTATAAATAGTTCTATACTAATAAATATTTTATAGAGGAAAAGTCTGTCGAGACTGAAACTTTGTAAGTTTGTATGTAATGGGCAATCTCCGGAACCACCGAACCGATTTCAAAAACTCTTTCACCTGAGTGTAGAAGGGACTTTCCGGATAGTCATATTAGGCTATATTTTATCCCTCGTGTTTTCCTGTGTTGTTTGCTAAACGCGAGCGGAGCCGGGCCGCCAGCTAGTCCTTCTATATATTTAATACTAGCTTCTGCCAGCGACTCCGTCCGCGTGGAACTCGTTTATATCGTATCTCCATATAAACTTTCACCCCCACTTCATCCCCTTAGGGAATGATTATGGGGATAAAACTATCCTATGTTACTATCTATCCCTTCAACTATCTCCACTTAAAAAATCACGTCAATTCGTCGCTCCGTTTTGCCGTGAAAGATGGACAAACAAACAAACACACACATACACTTTCGCATTTATAATATTAGTATCCTACTAATAATATTATAAATGCGAAAGTTTAGATGTTTGGATGTTTGTTACTCAATCACGCTTAAACGGCTTAACCGATTTGGATGAAATTTTGCACGAAGATAGTTTATAGCCTGGATTAAAATATAGAATAGTTTTTATCCCGGGTCCACGCAAACGAAGACGCGGGCGGAAGCTAGTGGATTATAAATCGAAAGCTTGGAGGTTTGAATATTGGATGTTTGTTACTCAATCACGCTAATACGGGTTAACCGATTTGTATGAAATGTTGCACAAAGATAGTTTATAGCCTGGATTAAAATAAAGGATAGTTTTTATCCCGGGTCCACGCAGACGAAGTCGCGGGCGGAAGCTAGTGGATTATAAATATGAAAGCTTGGAGGTTTGAATATTAGATGTTTGGATGTTTGTTACTCAATCACGCTAATTCGGGTTAACCGATTTGTATGAAATGTTGCACAAAGATAGTTTATAGCCTGAATTAAAATAAAGGATAGTTTTTAACCCGGGTTGTGAAGTCTCGAGCGGTAGCTGGTATTATATAAAGTAGGGTCAACTGTCCAACATTGAAACTTCGGTGCACAGTGAAACCTCAATATTTCCACAACCCGATGTTGCTAGATAGTCCTGTATAGCACATTAGGACGACCTGAGGAAACCCTCGTACACGCCCTGTTTGTGGACGCGACATGTGGAAGGAACAGTCACAACAAACAATATTGACACAAAAAACTTGAAAAAAAAAATTGGTGATGTTTCGACAAATGATTGAATTTGATTCCGTTTTATTTACGATCTCATTGCCTTCTGTACACCCCAAAGCGTCTATGGAGCGATATGTCAATAAAAATGCTTCACCTTTTGTGGCATTTTTCAGGGGCTGTTCGCAAGGCAAATTGTACGTGCGAGCTGTCCCCCCACTTCGTCCCGCGTTGCGCACGAAGTTTGCCGGCACCTGTAAATTGTAATGGTAGTCAATGGTTGTCTAATTAAAAAGAGATCTTTTGTTCCACGTAAACACTTATGTACCGATCAATGGGTACTCGAAAGGATTATCTATTATTAATTCCTAAACACATCTTTACCTGAGAGTTGGAGTGACTCAAGATAATTTCAGTTATCACGTAATAAATAAAAACGTGATAACTGAAATGATCTTGAGTCACTCCATTAATATAAAACAGTGTTAAAAATATGTAGAGAAGAAGATCAATAAACATTTAATGCTGCAGCCTGTTGGATCTATTGCCACAAACATGTACTAAACTTTTACCCCCTTATTCATTAAAACTTAAAATGCCTCTGTTAAATAAAAAGAGTTTTGTCCCTTTCTTACTAATTTAAATATCAAAGTGACAGATAAATAAGGACAAACGATTTTTAACGACATTTTAGCTAAAATAGGTTTGTTCAACGTTTTACTTGATAGGTTAAATTAGAACTCCCACAAACAATACCAACATTACCATGCGAACGAAGTCGCAGGTACAGTTAGTTAATAATAACTATGTAAAACTCGATTAAATGCAAAGAAGATGTCGATACTAATAACACTTTTTCAATGTAGTACTCTTGTTTCATTGTAGAAATTCAGGTGTTACATTGAATACATGTCCATATATGGACGCACTGAAACAAAGCTCATTTTTCTTATAAATTTATTTTAAACAGTAACTGTAAAAGTAATGTATATATTTTTAATACGACGTGACTACTAATTAAATCATCTACATATATTGGTGCAAAATATCAGACTTGGAACTTTAAAAACTTTTAAGATAGGATGCTTTGAAATTTTGGTGATTCATTGATGGAAAAGTTACCCTAGTACATTCTCCAACCAGACAACTACAATTTGTATGTTTCACTTCACGCCTCATGCGCAACTTTTCTCAACCTAACGTATGTTTTTATTCCAAGTTCATTGACTCGTTTTCCACCCATTTCCACGAAAAAGTATCATCGTACATTAAAGCATATGCGAGTAGGTAGGTACTTTGAGCGGTGTTTGCCGAATCAATTGCGTCGAGCAAATATGCAGTACTTGTGGTCTCGAGATATATCGAATGTTGTTTGCGCACTCCAACTAACTTCCAACTTCGTATATGTAGACACGATACGTATATACATGTCATTTCAATCTATGGGTAGAGTGGAACGTTTTTTAAATATCGTGCATATTTAGAAACATTTATTTTAACAAATATATACTTGTAAAGGCGTTAGATAAAAACCCTAACACTCGAACACCTACTGACCTAGGTAATAACCATTGAATAAACCGATGATAATAAGGATTTTTTCATTATTGTTGCTGTTGCTACCAGGGATGTCACGAATGTCAGTTCTATTACATTCGCGAATGCGAATGCGAATGCGAATATTAAAGAAGTACGCTTATAACTCAAAATAACCCAAAAGTCTTCAAACACTATTGTAAACACACAAACTAATTGTTTATTTACGTAAGCGCAACAACTGACTGATAGGTATCAATACAAAACAAGCCAAACGAATCAGGCAATCACAAGTCACCAGTCCCAATTAAAAGTGCTTTCTATTACCTTACTTACTTACTTACTTACTTACTTACTTACTCCGTTGGCTCAGCGACCCAAAATGAATCTTGGCGGTTCCGCGCTAAATCTTGCCAATTGCAGATTTGGAGCTCGCGCAGATCTGCCTGGAGCATGTCACTCCAGCGGTACCTTGGACGTCCGACAGGACGTCGACCTTCCGGACGGCCTCGGTATGCTCTCTTGACTTCGCAATCTTCCTCCATTCTCTCCAGGTGACCAAGCCAGCGGAGTCTGTGAGCTTTGATCTCTCTTAAGATGTTAGGTTCAGCCACCTGACATTCTATCTCCAGGTTGTTTAGGAGTCTCCAACTTCCGTCCGGTCGTTGCTTTGGGCCGAGAATCTTACGAATGATTTTTCTTTCGGCGACTAGTAACATATTCTCTTCTTTAAGTGTCAGTATCCATGCTTCGCATCCGTACATTACAATTGGTCGTATTACGGTCTTATAAATACGGATTTTGGCGGACTTTTTTAGAAGTTTGGACACTAACACTTTATGAAGGGAAGCTCTGCATCTCAAGGTGTTCTGTATCCGGATGTTAATTTGTTCACTGCGGGTGTTGGTACTTGTAACGGTATAGCCCAAGTATTAAAATTCCGTTACACCTATATATGTAATATCTCCAACATGTAGATCTTGCGGTTGAATACGAGTATTGTAGTAGCGTTTCATGTGGAGATATTTGGTTTTTTCATAGGATATTCTTAGGCCGACCTTAAGAGCGTCTTCAGATTCCCGCACCTCATCCATTGATGCTTCCACCAAAGCCAGATCGTCTGCGTACCCTATCACCTTATGCCTTCCTTAAAGTTCTAGTCCTCCTTCAAGTGTTAAAACTTTTCTTAGGACATATTCCAAAACTAGATTGAAAAGCATAGGCGACAAGGCATCGCCCCGTTTCAGACCTGTAACCTGCACTGTGAAGTCGTCAGTCAATTCCCCCTCGATTGAACCACCATTTTGCTTTCCTTGGTAGCAACCTGCACCTGCTTTCTATTGGTCAAAATTAATCACGTGATGCATGCGCGAGTCGACGGCTCGGCGGCAGGCGGCCGGCGCCTGCGAAACACGCCACGCGACTTGCACTGCACATAGGTATTCGCATTCGCAAAACATTCGCATCGCTTGATGCGAAATGCGAATGCGAATGTTAATGCTAATAATTAAAATGATGCGAATCATATTCGTAACATGCTAACGACCCAATAGTTCATACATACATACATTCACGCCTTTATTCCCAAAAGTGGTAGGTAGAGCACATGAAACGTATGTTCCAGCGCCACTTTTAGCATAAATGTGGGAATAAAAGATCGACAAAATGTGATATTGCAGTGATAGGTTGCTAGCCCATCGCCCACAACACACTTCAACCCTAGTCCCTTAGTCTACGTTTACGACACCCACGAGAAGAAAGAGGGTGGTGAAATTCTAACCCGACACCACACGGGTCACCCAATAGTTCAGTATTTGAATTTTAATAATTTTTAATGGATCAAATTCAATAAATACAATATCAAATAAACCACTATGAGTGTAGTACTCGTATAGAGAAAACAACCGAAATACGAAAAACCCAATTATAAAAAGAATACGCCATCCAAAAGCTTCGCCTGCAGCATGGCTCCCATTTGGCCCCTATTATTCGGATCGCGCTCATGCTTCTCACCCCACCCGTCACGCTTACCGAAACTAGACCTCTTCCTACTCCTAGTTACTACGAATCGCGGCCTCAAGATATATTTGTGGGTTGAGCGGTGAGGTGAGGTGAAAACAACTCACAGAATAGCGGAGCTGTATGCCAGCCGCGTTAATATAAGTAAATATGTCTAGTGACGTAAAATCGCATAGTAATGATCAAAACAAGTGCTAGTCAGTGAAGTAGACGGCATTGCACGCGCGACGGAGAAAGCGATGCAGCTATGCCGTTGACCCGACTAAATTCGGCCAAGGTCTGCCGATGCCACATTAATTCCGTGTGTCAACATACCAACGCACAATTAATAAATAACATTGTAAAGGCTATTTTCAATGTTCCACTTAATCGTGACACTGCAAAGGGAATGACGAAAATTCGAATTTCTGAAATAATAAACACATTTAACCTATCTTTATTGCCGGCAACGAAAGCCGGTGAAATATTTTTAAACCATGAAATAAAATAAGACCGTTATACACTTCACAGAGCATCTGGACGATGTATTTATATCTACCGGATCATGAAGAACCAAAGTTCAGACGTAAACTTTATTGCCGGCGAAAGTTGTAAAACGATGGTGAATCGGACATCGATCGTTGAACTTGCGTTTAAAATCGGCCAAGGTTCCTGCGGTGGCCGACCTCCCCAATCAGGTTCCCGAAAATTCAACAAAGCTTTATCATGTGAATGAAACCTGGTGCAATTTGAATAACGCATTCGTTGCATCAATTAACTTTTGTTTTCCTTGAGGCAAACGGTCTACGAAGATTAGTAGCAAAACAAATGACAAGCGCCAAGTCCATCGAACCCCGTCTAAATCCATCCAAGGTCTCATCGGCTGAAGGACGCGGCGACCGTCCGCCGTGGTCGTTTACACCGCGATAACAAAGGGTTGCTGCCTCGAATACCTACCGCTGACTCACGTCAAGCCGAGACTGGCCAAAACGAAACTGTAAAACATATTCGAGAGTTACAAAAGCAAACAGCATGTGAATCATTTCGAACACCGATTGCAGCAGGTCGACCACGTAACGCATTGTACTTACGTTAGGTAGACCTAAATGACAATTTATATATGGAAAAATGAAAGTTGGACTGTCCTAACGCGCGTTCTAAACGTTACGTGATTGCCCCTCAGGACTAAATAGTCGATTCCCGCGATCCGATGAGCATCGATTTTAGGGACCACCCGTCGTGCAACACGAAAGGTATGAAAGGATTTATGAACAAAAGCTTGCGGATCTATAGAATATTTATTTATTCGATTATTAATAAAACGAAAGTAAAATGAATACGAAGGTTCGGTTATAATGGAAGTGTTAAATTATACGGAACGGCGTCTAGACGTGGTTTTGCTTGGGCGAAGTGAGATGCGCCATAATGCTTGCGGTGGAACTCCTGCTGCGTTCCCACCGATCCAAACCCGACGATTACAGACAAAGAAAAAAAAAGATTCTGTAATCAAGATCCCATGCCATTAGAAAACGAATCCGCCGATCAAAGTAACATATCGCCATCGATCGTATAAGTTACGTGCATGTCTAAACTTTATTAATTTAACTTTACTTGTTAAGTCTTCGTCCATAAATATTAATTGCGCAAAAAGATAGTTCGTACAGCCATGTTATTAGCATTCTTATCAGCAGGTGCACTGCACTTAACTGACCCAACGCAATTTTCACCGATAAACCGCGTCGTTCCGCTGCACTGACTTTAAACGCAATTTAAAAAGTAAAAAGAGGACTTGCTTTCCGGCTGGCGGTCGTTCGGTGTTCCCTTCATGACCTACATACTCCCCTAGTGCTTTAGGGTTTACGGTGGAGTGCCTGCGCCTGACCTGCCTCAACTGCAGTCTCGTTGTCGTTGTGTAGCCGGCACGTCATCAGCTGCGCCGAATGTCCCCACGGGACGCTCGCATACATCCGCAACTACTTAAAAGGCTTCCAGCTTAATTAATTTCAACGGTGAACAACTAACTTAGGTACTTACTTCCTGTTTACTTGAAGCTTCACTTAAATGTTTCGCAGGTCAAGGAGAGCAGTAATTAATTGTGTCAGAAAGGTTTTGAGGTGGCCCAAATACTTTATCTAGAGGACCCTTGTTATTGTTGTATTTCCCACGCAGTAGGCTCAAGTCAATAGAACAACTTTACCGAATGAAACGTAAAAAGAAAAGTTTGTGAATGTTTTATGGATATATTTTTATTCCTACCTTTCGAAACAAAGGTTTAAAACCGGATCTCTAGGTTCGTGCCGTAAACATGACACGAGATACTTATATTGACACTATCTGATCCGATAAAAGAGTTATTTCGAAGCCAATGACTATAACTTCACTTGCGTCTGATATCTTTTAAGTTCCGTTTTAAGGTTTTCATTACCTTCAAGACGATTTCGAAGCAACATAATTATTCATGACCGATTTCTCAATGACGCTAAACAATAATACTTTTTTAATAATTGCTAGTACTTACGTAAGCAAATTTTTAAAACAAAGTTGCATTGCAAGCGATTCTACGATCTATTAAATCGGATGTCACGCTGGACACACAGCTCAGCGGTGTTCTGCCAGTTCCAAAATTGATTCCTAATTGAAAAGTGAAATGGCGTGCGGGAACGTCCGTAGCATCTATTATTGATTGTCCGTCGGTGCAGTCGCATCGTCGATCGATGGCGCGTCTGTCGTGTCGCCCCCGTCTATTTTTACCGCTTCATCGCCTTCTCCCCTCGCTGCCTGCTTCCTGCCTTTTATTAAACTATATGTATGTTAATTAACAACGGCCTCGGCTGGCCTATGTTTATCTCCCTTACAACTGTTTTTCTACTTCCAGAGTGCAATGTACGCTACGTCAATGACAGCAGTGTCTTGAACTATAGCATTGTCTTCAACGTCCAATATACCTAAAGTTCTTGTAAAAACCCATGTATTATTAATAAAACTCTATTAGGTCGTATTATTTCTCGACCTTCATTCGACAATGCTTAATTAATAGCTCCCTGCACGTTGTCAAACCGAACCACGGGCTCTAGCTTGTTTGCCTTATCTTTTCTATCGCGTTATTCGTTTATGACTGCGTCTCTCTCTATGGGGGCATCTGGTACACATAACCTGCGCGTGTTTACGTTGGGCCTACGTTTATTTCCCTTTGTGTATGTGTGTGTCGCAGGGGTGCACGCATGTGTTGCGCCCGTGCACAGCTGTTGCGGGTTTGTTAAGGTACTATCGACTCTTCTAAATTTATTCTTCCTCATGGCCCACGCCCTTACTTGCAGAGCCAAGTTACATTCAAAACGCAAGTTATAACTGCTTAATATTCTATTCAAACATTCGTGTAAAAAATAACCCCTACTAAAGCTACGTGCTTCTTTGAGAGCCCAGTTTTATCAAGCATAGCTGTATGAGAAGGTACTACTTAAGCATTTAGGCGAGGATTGAGATGGATGTTTGATCTAGATTCGCGCGCGTCCTGCGTCGACTTTTACAACTATAGTTTGTTCTGTTGTCCTCATTATCGCGACTGCTTGTGTAGAAAATAATGATGTCATTATTCACGGCTCTTTTGTTACGGATCGAATAAAAGAGTGTACCGGTATGATTCCTTAGTAACTCGTCGTACCATGCGCTTGCGACTTACAATAGTAAACAGCTGGCGAAAGGTCAACGACTCCGTGCTAGTGCAAATTGTATAGTTACACTTAAAGAAAAGCAAAAAATAACATCGAATTTGGACGCGCATGCGTGCTCCGCCAGATGGATTCTCGGAATGCAGCGGAAACGCAAAACCACGAATGTCTTTGAATTTTAAATTGCTTATCCTTGTTAGATGGTCCGTCAGCCGAAAATAACCAAAGAAATAACCGACTCGAGTCACTAACCATACCAATATTTTTGGTCTTGGAAAACCCCTCTTTCATTACCTACACGTTGGAAGGTAGTCAGAATAAACTTATATGTGTCATCGGCTGCCTGGTCCACATAGGTGATTTTGAAGTCCAACGACGCAGGACCTATCACTGTTTGATGACGTCACTGTTCGAGCCCTTGGG
Source organism: Epinotia ramella (assembly GCA_947578815.1). NCBI lineage: Eukaryota > Metazoa > Arthropoda > Insecta > Lepidoptera > Tortricidae > Epinotia > Epinotia ramella. The sequence continues at coordinate 10,537,651 of OX388209.1, forward strand.
GTCGTTGCTCGGGCCCCTACCTGAATTTTTTGTTGCATCCCTCTGTGACGCAAGCAGAATCCACAAGAAACTGTATTCATTCCTTTTACTATCCTAAAGCCGTCCTGCATTCCTAAAGCCAACCCTTTTGGTATAATAATATTATACCCCGTTATGGTTAAACTATACTATAACCGTTTATATTAAATACCATTTTAGGTAAGTTTTCTAGAAAAAGCTTGAGATGGCGGTAGGTACAAATATGTACCTGTAATAATACTTACGCGTTGATCAATTTCATCAAAAATCTCATCAATGCTTCTGCTGGATTTATTGCGACGGACATCGACGGACCCTATACCTATGATTTTGATCGTAAAAGTGCAAGATATTGCCTACATTTTATGTCATAGGGAAGGGAAGCATCTTAATTTAAAAGAAGAGAACTTCATGTTCTAAAGAAACTCTTCAAGAACGGAAAACAATAATGTAAAGCGAATCATTTAAGATAAGAAAATTAAAACCTGAGTTAATCGAACCTTTCAATTATTACAAGTGTTTTTTTTTGCCCACAAAATATATAAAACTCTAAACCTTACTTTGTTGTTGAAATTGAAAAAAAACTGGTATTTCATTTAGAAAAAACTGGTTTATTGCAGTTCAAGCAAATACAGTCTTCAAGTCATTTTGAAGAGCACGGTGACTCGTGTGTAAAGCCGTATCGTGTCGAGCCGGGTCATAAACAGGGCTTGGCATTTATTACTTTTAAAAAGTGAATTTGCCGTCGAGTGAGCCCTTCGCAAGCGTCTTCCCGTTGCGCGAGCCGCGGCCATCCCGCAATTGGGCCGCCCAGAAATGTGTCAAGTTGAACTCGGGTCGTTCACCTTCTCTGTTTACGTTTCAATTCTTCGCTTCGCGGCGAACTGCGGTTGAGACTCGCAGGTAGGCAGGTTGTTGAGATCGATGTTTGGGTGTTGACAATGCGATGTTATGAAACAATTTACGATCGTTACGGGAAGGCGACGAATGGTACAACTGTTAGAAGCTCAGCGACCCTCGCGTAGATAAAGCTTTTATTGAGATATAACCTGCGGTCTAGTTACGCAGGTTATCAAGATTATTGGCACCTCCAAATATCTAAATCTAAAATATCATAACTAGCCTTTTTAAGCCTATACTAATTCGCTGTACCTACTAAGTAATTTATCCTTAGGCGAACACTTACAGTCTAGCTGCAGGTGTTAACAGAAAAGCATGATTGTAAAAGGAACACGATAAGAATAAATAAACAAAAAAACTAGGTATGCTAAATAAATTGAGTGAAGCCAAGCAACTACTTGGTGCAAAAAACAATACGGGTGTAGACTCGAAAATTATTATTACTCCAAAAGAAAGGCAAAAAAATATGCCTAGTGACGAAAATCTCATTGTGACGTCACAATCTGCGAGCCTGCCGCCTAGCGCGTCGCCGTCGGCGTCGACGGCGGCGCCGAACACGATGGGGCACGGCACGTTGCCGTCTATTAGTCACGTCACAAACTACAAGCGTCATCGTTTCATATGAAGTTGTGTTTTGCGAAAAAGCGACAGAAGATATCCCTTCTTGAAACTTTGGAAACTTATAACTTCGTGATTATTTAACCTCTTGTGTTGATTTTTTCTCCATTTGACTACATTTTTAATCCTTTTTCGAGAAAATATGACATTATTGATTATTTTATTTAGTGTCTACTATCGCAATATTATTATTATACTTACTTAACTATATGTACAATTATTAGTATTATTACCGATTCAAGTATGAATCAAATTAGGATAAAACTTATTTCGCCGCATCTGTCCGTCCGTGTTCCGAGTCCAACCATTTGTTATTCATGACTCGTTTCTCGTAGAAAAAGAAATAATTGTAATGGTGTGTCTACGTAAGAAATAAATTATTCATAGGGATCTTTTGAAAAATATCATGGTCTACCCAAGGGCATTATACTTTTAGATGTGATGTAAACGTTGTGTTGCCAGAATTGTGGAGTGTGTTACCAGCTACAAGCTTAACAGAGCATTGACGAAGTTGTAATTATGAGAGGTCATGGCTTACACCTTTTTAGGGTTAGAATATGAATATAAAACGTTATTTTACGTCACTCCGGGCGGTAAGTGAGATTTACCGCCCACGGGCGCAGCGGCAAATCTCCCTTCACACCCAGGAGAAGACGTAAAATTGTGTACGCACCACGGGCGGTAATTCGTAAAGCCCTCACCTTTCGGTTCGGGCCACAAACACCTGCGATCTGGGGCATTCACGAATTCACCGCCCTAGGTACGTAATGTATTATTAAGTTACATCAAAGATTAAAGCGATATTCGTATACTTATACCATTTGCAATATTAAGAGTAATACCTACTAACTGGAATAAGAATATTTCGATATCTGTTGTCAAAAAGGTTATAAAAGATGAAATAGATGTTGTAGATAAAAGAATCACATAAGACTCCTATAGGAGTTTTAATATCTTGACATACACCGTATACTATGGCAGCTCTTTTTGAATGCACATATAATATTTTACATACATACGTTGGAGATATGGAGGGGTATTTATAAGCAGCTGCCACTGAATCAATTTCCAGTGTAAAAACATGTGCCAAATAAGGAAGAACTTCTAGAAGAGATAGTCGAGTGTTTGATATTTTCAAATGGGTACGAGTAACATTGAGCGCGCGTGTCTAGACTTGAGTCACCGGTTTTCACAGGGAACTAGTGCGTTTGTCTGTAGGTATAACCTCTACCTGTAGATAAATACGCAATTCCTTCAGACCAACATAAACCTGTTCACGAAGCTACAATTTTCAATTTTACAACTTGTAGCCACGTGCCCATCGTGGAACGGTGGTGAAAACCGATGTCCCAAGTATACGAGCGCGTCCTATGTTACCCCATGTGACGGTAACGATAACTATACGACAACATTAACTCATGGACTGCAGATACATATGCTTTCCATGGAGCTTACTTTTAACTAAGCTCGGACATAAGACTTCTAACGGCCAGTACATTTGAGACAATTGGCTACTTTCCTAAAAAAAAATCATAAAGTATTTTACACATTTTTTTTAATTTGTCAATAAAAAAACTGAAGATATAGCCCGTGAAAGTTCCGTATGACGTCACATTATCGTACACTTTTTAGCATAATGTGACGTCACGCGAAACTTTCACGGGCTATAATTATCTTCATCAATGTTTGTTTGATTGATAAATAAAAAATACACAAATTTTTGATTATCTAACTAATTACGTATTTTTTTTTTACCCAGGAAAGTACCTACCCAATTACCATTTTTATACTCAGTATGTATAAAATGTTCTTCCTCTTTCATCCCGGGGTAGGATATTTACTTGACAACCATTATACGGTCGTGGCTGTCGCTCCCGTATCGGCAATACAAGCCACTTAGATGTATAGCATAAGGCCAATGGGACCGCAAATGTAAACGCAAATAATAATTATGTTGTGACTTGAGTTGCAAAGAATAAATTCGCATTTATAATTGATTTAAATGCCTTAACGTTGTTTTGGTTAACACCTGCGCTTTGGTTGACTTCTGTGGGTCAATAAATAAATGCTACAATTATAAACATACTCACGGATAGGTACTAAAGACGTTTTCCTTTTGAATCGAAAAGCAGCCTTGGTATTTTGTCAGTAAACAAAAGGTCAGATAGCGTGTTTTATTATTAAAGTAATTTATCATTTAATAATCGTACATTAACATAAGTACATATGACGGGAAGCATGTTATTTTATTGTATTTCAAATCAAATCAAATCAAAACATTTATTCGTGACAAACACAACACAGATAATAAAAGAAATAAAATAAAAGGCACATTTTGCTTTGCCACGAAATGGACCCAACTCAGCATGTTGCTAGCTTTGCAGCCAGCGCTGGTCTTCCGCTGGGTCCATTCGGTGAGAGCACGGAAAGTAACAAACAAAAAATTTTACGAAATATATACTTAACTAAAATACAAACATAAAAATACACCAAAAAGGAATAAACAGATTTTTTCAATAATAATAATAAATAGTAATGGTTTGCTGGCCTGCAAAAAGTTGCATCCCAACAAACCACTACGTGCGTATGGGCCTTAATGGTAAAACTGAACGCAGCCCATACACGAACAGTACTACTAGCGCCAGAGTGAAGAAAACAGAAAACAAACTACGAAACTGCTAAACACTAAACGTCAAACAAAATAGCATGAGATTGGGCTTACAAGAACAATACTTAATTTTATTAAAAATTAAACTACGTTGACAAATTTAATTACATATAGAATAACGTTGACCAGCAACCGTATGGCAATGAATGGAATTGCAGATGGGGCATAACCAACAGGTGAGGGAGTGTTAAATGCAGCTACTTTCAAGACACAGATTCTCCTGTGTATGCTGATGTTCATGCATATTTAAGTATAGTACATGTGAAAATCTATACTAGGCAACTTACAATAGTATCGAATTATTTTCATGTTGCTCCATTGCCATATACATTAGCATCACGTTTGCTAACCAATTAAAATACTTTAAAGCGCTTAACGCTAACTCGCGCATATACATTAGTTTCCATAAAATTGCCTTTCATGTTTATGATGCCTTAAATAAACCAGGACGTTAAAATCCGTCTCGTAAAACTCAGCATTTGAATAAATAACTGCTCGTATGCAGCCATGTCTCATCCCCGCTCCTTTTAGTTTTATTCCACGTTAATACGAAGGTAATGATGGATATTTTTATTTTTTATTCTCGCTCCATAAATCAGCCTCGGGCCCCGAATAATTCAAGCGATGTCAACAGCCAGCACAATTAAAACGCAGTTAGATATTGTCTATTCAAGTCTATTCTCTATGATACAATGTGTGCTGTGTGCACACGGCAGGGCTCGGTGAGACACGCGTTGCCCCTAGCAACGTCTGCCTCGAAAGCAGGGGATGGAGCCCTTTTGGTATCACCCACGAAATTTCTCGCGATGGAATTCCCCCGGTGAACTTTTTTCTGGCGATCGTATCGCCTCATACGCGCTTCGTATGAATAGCATTGGGGTATTATTTTTATGTTGTATCACATTATATTGCAGTAAGTATTGCAGAATTCTGGTGAAATGGAATGGGTCGATACGTAATTCGCTCTCTTATACTTTGCAACCTATTTAAGATTTTTAACTAAAAATGTACGTAGCGAAAATAACCTTGAAAACGCTGAGCTGTAGGTAGCTTAAACCCAGAGCGGTGTGTTTACTTAGAGCACCGTCAGATACTCATCTTGCGGTGTCTCAATTTCTATCCAGGCCATTTAGTCTAAAAGTTTCCTTCCCGTGCTCCGCGATGCAAGCTGAAAAGGAGTAAAAATTTAAAATGACTCGCCGGGAATCGGAAAACTTTAGGTGAAAAATGATTCACTTCCACACTTTTAAGACCACGTTCATATATCGGAGGTGTGAAGCGGCGACGTGGGAACGACTATAGTTAGATGCTCTCAACAAACTTCGAGCGTCGCAAACAACTTCGATGTGAATATTTAAGTCATTTTCTCCTAAGATAATATGAGACACGTCCACGGTTCAGAACCATTTCTACGTATTCATTATTAACGTTCAATTTCGTATGCCCTACATAAGAATAAGAAATAACGCGGCGACTGCACAAAAAACTAATCTAAAATGCGACGCGGACTCTGCATGGAGGATAACAAAACAACAAAGCTTATGCAACATCCTGCTGTCGGAGGCGAGGGATAGTTATAATATGTATGTGTTGAGCTCGCATTTTGTGTGGTGTGGCCTTGATTCCTCCAAATCGCTGCGCCTGCGACTGGCCTCGAGCTCGGCAGGTGATTAGGTTACATAAACTAAGTCCGTCCCCATCCCCACTTCCTGTTGCCGCGCTTTGCAGTTGTCGGAGGCTTCTAAGAAAAAGCCGAATTTGCAGCCCGCCCCTGATGTTTTGCTTTTGCTTTCCCACTTTTGTCTTCTAAAGCCACGTGCACACATGGTCGACGGTCACGAGTTTGTTTGAGAGTGCGATTTCCAATAAGATTGCAGTTTGAAATTAGATCCTTTGAAAACATTTTAATATTAAAACTCCCATGTCTCTCAACATAGATTTGATGTTCGCCTATAACTATTATTTTTACGTGTGCGCATGTAATAAAAGATGCTTAGATCAATTACGAGAACGATGGTTCCATTCCAAGAGCGAAGAAATAAAAACTTAGATTGTAATGGGCACACTGCTTTACGAGTAGAGTGTAGAATAGCTCTCAAACTGGTTTGGGCCGCACGCGAGGCGGCTCCGAAGGGACATGCAACGAATAAAGAATAAAACGAAACCTAAATGCAGCTCTAGGAAACACTGGCCTTGGACGCAAGAGGCAAGGCACCTGGCGTTTTTATCTGCCCCTCGAATAATCAGCGAACTTATTTTTCAAGTCTTCCATCCCGTCGTTCTTTTCGAGATGATTCGGCGCTCGTTTGTCTGCTTTTTTGTTAGAATATGATGTAATAACATATTTTAGAAAGTTTGTGGGGAGACAATATTTGGACGGGTTAATGATGGTGTCGGATATCTTTGATGTTGTTGGAGTAAATAGTCGAACGTGACGGCGAAGCGACGCGATATGTCGGTCGTGTTGGTTGCGTAACCGGTGTAAGTCGTGAGGAAAGTGAATGCAGCATTTCGAGGTCACGTAGAAAGTAGCCGTCAGCGCCAGTTTACCGCCTCCGCTGTATATGAGACATCGCTTCTCAAACCATTTAATTCTCACTGCAGTAACCTATTTTTACGTGGGCACCAAATGCACAATTCTTTTTATCACGCAATGTTTTTGCCAAAATCTAAGAATGGCGCTATAGGACCAAACATGTAATCAAAATCGTATAAAAATTCAAATTGATCCAGTCCCCATTAAAATGTTGCATAATAAACGATTCGACCCAACCAATACCCCAGTAATATAAAAGAATTCCAAGGAATTTCGCAAAAAAAGTTACACGTGCCAGTTCAATCGCTCTGGGCTATTGAAATTTTGGCCATGGTCCGGCAGCCTGACTTGCATATAATGGAACATCAATCCGACTCGGCGGACTGAATTAAAGGGACAGGAACTTCGATCCGAGAACACAATTTTATAATGGCTGTTTTGCGACGAATCTGACGACGTGAAATAAATTCGGAACAGGGGTATCATTGGCAAACATCAACAGGCAATGTTCAACAGTTCAGTTCATGCGCATAATAGTTGAGTCAGCTTTGCTCAGGCACTGAAGCCTTCGCTTCTTAAATTTGTTGTTATACATTTAACTATCTCGGTCGTATACTTTACGTGTCCACATTGTATCATTGCTCGGCTCCGCCGATGGACACTGCGCATACTAAGCAGCTTCACAATAGCTGCTATAAAAAGCAGTCGGTCCTGACGCGACGCACTCATAGACAAAAAGAACAACGAACAAGTCCATAAAAGCACGAGGAATTGCAAACAACTTTGCCGCTTCGAGACAACAGCATCTCAGGAAACACTAAACCTGCTCTACCATAATTTAAAAACCTGAACCTAAAGGAATCTGATTTAAATGCGCTGAGAATTTCAACATTCAGATCTACTCTATGAGCAAATGATTCCATGGATAAAACATTCTACATTCAACTCTAGAATAAAGATCTATTTGGTTACATAAATACACGAAGGAGGAGAAATCTTGAGTCAAATATAAATATTAAAATATTAGGGCACAATCTTATTTATGATATATACGTTATAAAAAATATTATTTATGATGCGTTGTATTTACATTTCTGAGCAGCATAAAAAGTAGGATCGATAGGTATTTTAGTTTTCATCCGCAAGACGCAAGACATAATTCAAGGTGCGAGTATTCGAGCTTGATCCACTGTAACATCTACAGTGTTCTTTTGTGCAGTGTATAAGCATCTTCTATTCGTGTTGCGTGTGTGTCTCACAAAGCGGTGTCCATTTGCATATGAAACGAAAGACGCTTCAATGTTTTGATTTTTACTCATGTCCACGATCTGGAAGCTGTTTTTGCTTGGTGTTCCTTTGTGATCTTTAGTTCGCGTCTCGTTTACGCAAAATTACTTGCCCGGGGTTTTATTTTGCTTATTCTTCGTATGTTAATTTCGCCTGGCTTTCCTTTGGTTATGATTATGACTCCTTCTACTTGCATTGAACTATGTAAATTTTATTTTAATTTCAAGGAGCAGCGTGTGTGTTTTAGCCAGGAAGGCGGCGTTATCTGTTCTGTCTCACATCAAGTGTCCCTTATCGCCCCACATGTTTGATCAGGTGCCCGTAGTAATGGCTGCCAGTACTAAAACTACATTAAAACGTTCAAGGACTTTGTTCATTTGACCATGAAAACCCTATCCTATTTCCGAAGTATCAAATTTAGTAGGGCTTCTGGTTTTTCGGACATGGGAATACGAAGTTGATCTAACCTCACGTTACAAGTTTGTTAACGACGTTTTTGAATATTTTATACATCATCATACATTTTAGTAGGTTGTATATGTCATCTTCGGTAATTGACGGCATAAATATGAATTTTTCATATCTTACGAGAAATACAAAACAATACATCCAAGTAAATTACCGGCACATGAAGTATGTTTTAAAATATATTTTCTGTTTTAACCATACGTATGTTCGCGGTGTGGCGGCTAAGTGTGAAGGCCCGGTTGTAAACCGCATAAGCTGCTTACAACGCACACGTTAAATATTGAACCACGAGCTGGTGGTGAAGTGCGAACTGAAATCGGAAGGTATTTTAATCTTAAAAAGCCCCATGTTTTAACCTTTGTTTTTTTTTGTTTCAGGTATGTCTGGATAATTTTCAAGTTAGCGAGCAAGTGACGAGAGATAAGGTGCAGTATGCTTGGTTATGTGTAAAGCCGGCTGTACACATTGGGCCAACGTTGGAGCGTGAGCAGAATGCAGCTATGCGTTAGAGGAAGAGGGCTTTTTTTCTTTCTCATTCGTTTGCATACGCCAACGTTGGCCCAATGTGTACACTTGTACAGCCGGCATAACGATATTGGTTTTATCAGCGTCACACGTTGTGTTGGTGTGGTGGTCGGAAATGAGATCGAAGTCTATATACATTTTTAACCTAATTAAAATTGCAGCATATGTCTTTTTCATAACCAACTTATAATATACGAATAAATCTTTTTAAACTTGCTAGCTTTGTCCGCGTCAACTCCCTTCTCACGTTCCATCGTCGAAGTCATCCCTCTGAGGAATTATTGAATCCAGGCTATAGATTACTTTATACATCAAAGTTCATCTTAATCAACTCACCAGTTTATGCACGATTGAGTAACAAACATTCAAAGGGCATTGGGCAACCTTGCATGAGAATAATTGGTGTTTTTTTTGCAGCGGCCAGGGATTTTTTTTATAATCGTTTAGAGGACCTCTTGCCACGCATATATATATATATATAAAATTAAACGCGTTAAACAATATCGGAGCCGAGATATTTAAGTAGGCTCCGATGCATTTTAGAATATGTTTGTTTTGAATAGAATCTAAAACTTTTTCGAGTGGCCGCTCATCTAAAAAAGTGATAACACTTTACCCAAACCCCTTTTGACGTTTATAATATTGGTAGAATGTTTAATGAAAATTAACGCAGTAATAAAATTACAAAGTATAACATTAACGAAGTTCCTCGCCTCACTGTCATTTGGCGTTTCAGATTCTTCATGTAGCTAAGTAGGAGTTTCAATGTTGTTGGATGGAATGATTCATCGGAAATTCTCAACTTTTTACCGTTACAGGAAAGGAGGCGTTCTTAGAACAGGGAAACGCTAATTGTTATTCCCTGCAAAAGTTTACCTTCAGTAAAGCGAATGAGGAAATCAATGCTAACGTTTTGAGTAATTGAATATCTCGTCTGAAAACGAAGTGGGTCTGCATTTGTACACTATTCATACCGCCAAGTATATAGTTTAGATTTAGATGTAAGGTGTATTTTACAGCACATACTTCAAAATTCTAATTTGAATATTATTGGCTCTATAATACTAGATCTCTTCAGGCTCTACAGCATAAAAACTCACAATATTTCTTCACAATAGAACTCTATGTGTTTTAGCAAGCATTCGCCATTAAAGAATTTCGTAATCTTAACTTACGAAGCCTCTTAATTCCTTCATCCAGCCAAGGTTGAGGAAGCTGGATCATTTGCTATTGATAAATCCTGGTGCATTGTCCATTATTTTTAGAAGCAATGAGAGGAGAGAATTAACGGTCTGCGCTGATTGAAAGATAAGCTCTAACGGTACTCAGAGTAAAGTAAAAATATTATCAGCCAAATACATCGCAGCCAAAGGTTGTAATTATAAATCGTAACTTATGCATTGGTTGCGATTAAGTTACGAAAGCAATTTTAAAATGCAGACTAATTTTAAGCGGAATGTTTGATCATTTTGGAGTGGAACTGTTCTCTGAAGACATTTTTTTTAATATATAGGTAATTCATTTAATTTATTCTTTTGGTTCATTAGAGTACTGTGCGGTAAATAAACTTAAAACAATAATAAGGTCAGTTATTACTTATAAGGCAGAGTTAATTGTTATAAGCGCTGCGAAATTTTATAATACTTTAAGCTGTATCAAAAGTATTGGTTTTGTATTTTTTGGTGAGCTGGCAGACGAATTAAAACAAAATGCCGGACACCAGTTAAACCTGTTGGGAAATATTTGCGACCTGGATTTAATATCCTCGTCTCGTTTCGTCTCCGTTTGCAAAGACAGAGAGGGATGTAAAATCCAATTAAACACTGTTCCAAGTTTCTCGTTCTAATTCAAGATTTTGAATCCTTTTTCTATTTTGCCTGCGCTTTTTTTCTTTCTGCGCGTTGTATTCACTCAAATGAAAATCTGGGAGCTAACTTGTATTTTATGTTTGGAGCTGAAATCACATGATAAAATCGCCAACAACCATTTGGATTTGTTATGTTTTAATACTCCAAGCTTTTTTATATTTTAAAGTAATTAATTTAAGTAGGTGAGGTACCTATCGAATCCCCAAATCGAGAGCAAAATTTTAAAAATAATGTTGGCTGTTTTTCTCGGCGGATATTTTTTATCGACTATCAACGCTCTCGGCAAATAAAAACGGAGCCGGGCACGTGATTTCTCTCCAGTCTTAAAATTTGTTTCTTATAAATAATTCTGCATAGTTGCAGTTCTGCTTATTACTTCAGTTAAAAAGTTATAATACATGTATGTGATTAATGTGTTACCAACGTAACAGTAATGCACATATACATTTCTCGCATAGGTTATATAGGTATATTTTTCTGTGGTTCCATGGGATTGTAATCAGCAGGTTTTTTTTGTTTCGGAAGTCACACCTCAGGGGAGTTAAAATCATCTCATCTTTGCAACGATTTCATCCCAAATAAGGAGACTCGGACCCAACCAGACGCCCGTGGGCGTAGAAGATACGGCATACCTTTTCATTTTGTTCATTTTGTTAAATAATGTTCGCAACATAAGCCTTATTTTTAATCGGCGATAACATCGGTGAAGTGTTTTAAAACGGTCCACACGACACTTTAGTGACCACAAATATTCCTTGAAATTTTAGTTTGGCTGCGCTTTTAAAATTGTAACATTCTTAGAGATAAAATATACCATCAGTCAAGATTGTGTGAGCGTTCAAGAACCTTTTAAAATGTTATCTTTACTTAACAGAAGCACTAAATATTATCTATGATTCCTGACTTTATACTTGATGTCATTCAAACCTGCGTTAGATTTAACTTAGGATCTTTAAGTCTTAAGTGTCTACAGAATTCTCAGTGAATTAAACAATAAATTGCAACTTGTTGCGTAACTTGATGATAAACAATTCACGGAACAATAAATTCAACAGTCATAATATGTGCCCAAGATGTGTAAATGCAGCCTGGGTAATTAATAAATAAAATAAATAAATAAATATTAGGGGACAATCTTACACAAATCGACCTAGTCCCAAACTAAGCAAAGCTTGTACTATGGGTACTAGACGACGATAAACATACGTATATAGATAAATAAATACTTAAATACATAGAAAACATCCATGACTCAGGAACAAATATTCGTGCTCATCACAAAAATAACTGCCCTTACCGGGATTCGAACCCAGGACCTCTTGCTTCGTAGGCAGGGTCACTACCAACTAAGCTAAAGCTGTCGTCAAACACATTACCTTGTTGTTCCTATACATTCAGCCACATAAGTAGTAGCTACTACGGGTACTAAGAGGTTTCAATGATCTAGACACATCTGTAAGGTAATAAGAGCTAGTAATTAGATCATTTAATTTCTTTTTAGCATCTCGGTCTCTTAGCTACTTTCACTGCTGACTGTGCTAATTAGATATATGTATCGTATTTATCACGCTGTGGCATGCAATTTATCTAAACAATGGCCCATTTCCTCGCTAAGCGATTTATTGATGGACATTAACAAGTATATAAAAAAGATACGGTTTCTTTTAAGCACTAGAAATCATTTATACTAGTGTTGAATGCTCATCGTTCCAGTGAGGAACTCGAAACAAAAACGGCCCCCATTTTTAATCCGCGACTATACAAAACCATTTCCCATGACTGAATTAATTACGAGCTATTATGATTTTACGTGGATTTAATTAATAATTAAGGCTCTAATTTATTAAAGTATTAAATTATTTATTTTAGGTATGTACAAAACGCAAAACTCGTAGAACACAAATATTATAATTTTCTTATCTCTTCGGTATTTCAAGTACTTAATAATAGATCAATCATAAAGCACGTACAAAATAAATATGCAAAACAAAAATAATACTTAAAACGACTCTTCTTTGAAATTAGTGAGAAAAATCATAGAACCATATTGATTTCACGAGTTTAGCTCATCAATTGAGTTTTAAAGCCAAAATGGAGTCCTAAAACGCGACTTGGATTGAGATATCAGACGCAATCAACGTTTCTGTTAATCGAGCTATTCTCGGCTGTAATTGGATTTTGACTCGCCCAACCCACTGAATTTCAGATTTTAATTAAACTATTGTCGCCAAAATCCAATTTCAAACAGCTTAGTTTTTTTCCTTTAAATTTGGAGTCAAAGTACTGGTAAACAACATTCCGCGGGAGTTTTGGCACTTCATTTGAATAAAAAAAAAACCACTCACCGGTCCTTTTAGAATCTGCATGACGCGATGCAACGTGAGACGAAACGCAAAAAGGCATCGACCATTTATTGTGTGTTCGAATTGATTGATTCCAATTTATTTACTGAATAAATCTTCTGTATTCAATTAGAACAAGCTGGTTTATTACTTCCATAAGTTCCATCCATACTTATTATTCACGTTCCCACAGATTTTTTGCAAATACGTCAGTATTTTTTTTATTGGTCTCAACGTCGTAACCGGGTTTTAAGTGTCGATGGTATTTTAAAATTAAATATCACGTAAAATTTGCTCAAATGAAGTCAGACATATTCGTAAAGCTCTCAGAGGTAGCTTCATTAATTACCCTCTGAATACAAACAGACTTAGCCCGAGCAACAATTTTGTTTAAGGGTATAGAAAAACAAATGCGTTTTACCAGCAAGCCCAAGTCGGTCATTGGTTTAGAATGAAGTTTTCAACGAGCAAGTTATAAAAACCGAGGCAAATAAACTATACAAACACAGTCCATGACTTCCCGGCTGCCGCGGCCTTGATCGGCGGACCTTGATGCCAACTTGAGCCGCGTCGCGTGGTTCACGGGGCGTCTAGCGGAGATAACGTAGCCTAGCAAAACCGCGTTTTCGTCTACGTTGGACACAAACCTTGCGGCCTTTACTGGGTCATTGTCAGTCAGTAAAACAAAAATCGTCTTTTCGGTGGGCAATAGTTAAGGGCTTATGTTTATATATAATATGTTTTTATCGCATAGAATTATAGAAGAAGCGACGCCGTTTATGCGGATTCAGAGTTCAACAAAAAATTAGGCTTTAAAGCCCTTAACTTTGGCAATGTCCACCGAAAAGACGCGCTAAATCTGACAATGACCCTACTAGCAAGTATGCGCGAGAGACACCTTTACTAGCAAAAATGCTATATGTCGTCTAAATCGTTGTTACATTCAAATACTTATTAGACTTTGCTACTTAATTACGCGTTAAATAATCCCATTCCTTGTATCTAGAAATATCCTAAAGTATACCATGTCATTATAATATGCCAGTCAGAGACTAGGTTTACCTGCACAAGTTACTTTTATGTAAGTAAACGATAACTTAATATTTACTCACAGGATCGATACGCATGGAGGTGTTTTGCGATTGATTGCTGGTAAGTACATAGTACATCCTTACTCTACTTCCGCGTCTCAGACAAGTCAGACATCTACTTCTCTCCTGGGTTGGCCCCTTTTTTGGATACACATGATTTCGGTGGGTTTAAAGAACTGGTTTTCAGGATATTTGAAAATTTCAGATCTTACTTTTTCTTAATTATAAGACAGGTTTCAATCGCTCTTTGTTATGTAAGACGTAACCTTATTCTGCGACGTGCTCTCGCGCACTTTACGGCGGCGTGCGTTCACTAAACTTTGTGATTACGTCACCTTTGTATTTGGAACGCTTAGATGAATAGCCTCTTCGATCTATGCCGCCAATATACTTTATTTATCGAGAATCAAACGTTTTCGATCAAACTAAATGATCGAATCAACAAAAGCATGATGGAATTTAAACTTTAGAATATACATTGTTCTGGAATTGATGGATCTTTGATTATGATCTGCACGGCTATCACAAGTATAGTGCGAGAAAAATCGAGATAGCTCGCGCGCCGTCTTGCGATAGCCGTGCAACTGCAACGTATAATGTTACAAATACTTTAGGTATCTAATACAGTTGAGGAAAAAGATGTGAAACATTAAGAAGAGAGAATTGCCGCCATAGACCGTGAAAATAATGGCTAAACTGAGATACAACTGTAGACAAAACTAGGGACAATTTAACGTGTTAACGTTACCTTACCTAAAAACATAATGATGATGGCTGTGATTCTACGTACCGTGAGATCATTGCACCACCATGGCAAAATACATTAGTCATGAAGCGATCACGATCTCGCCCGCTCACACAAAAGTGAGCGAGACAAAAGTCGCACCTCGAAATGTTTGTTGTTGCTAAGATGTTTGGGTGCTTGCAATGTAACCTGTTAGACCTACAATCTACAGCAGCCATCTAAAGAAATAAATAAAAGAATTTGTGCAAAAAATCAAACCTTAGCTAGGTATATAAGAGTGAAACAAAGTTTGATACATATATTATGAAGTTTACTTCGCTTGTCAGGAAGCGAGCCACAAGACACTCCGTGATGCTGATTTTCAGTTTCTAAACGAACATTGTTTACGCCCGAATTGCTTGATCAATAAGTATGCCTTACCAAAAAGAAAATGTGAATAATTTCAGGGTATCATATTTGTTCGCCTCAAAGAAAAATGCTGCGTCAGACGATCATAATGAAATTGGCGGTTGTTGTAAAGTAATATTCCGCTTTCAACTTTTCCATTCATACGAAACTTGCATTATGTGTTGTTCGAACCTTGACTTTTAGAGTTTATTACTCCTAATAAATTCATTGCCGGTAGATTTCTCCACGTTATGATAGGTATAACACCTAAAACATTGCGTAATAAAGTACCATTAAAGTTAACGTCTTCATAACGGCTGAAGAGGAGAAGTTAAACTAATAAAGGTAAACAGAATTTGCATATCGACAAAGTTTAAATGCATAAGATCATCATCGTATTTGCAAACTAATACACGAAGATTCAGCACTCCAATGGACTCGCATTATTAAATCAATGGCATATAAAATGCCCACAAATATACGTAGGTACCTTCGATTATATACAACTAATTATATCGCTCTCTTTATTTTTGTTCCGTCAATGTCACCGAGTTGTCGAGAGGGCAACGGACGTGATATCTGTAAACATAATTATGTACATTCACATACATATACACTTGATCACTCACACATCTATAAGAATACATATACGCGTGTATTTACTACAAGCGTCCGTAGTCCACTTAAACGTAATTTTTTTATTATTCTCTTTTGGTGGCACTTATATCTACTTGTTTCTGTTGTTACGAATATATTTTTTACTCGGTACAGCAGCTAAGCAGTTCTAGTGCTCAAAATGATCTACACACGAACTCCAATGCCAAGGGAATAAGGATCTGTGTAGATCATTTTGAGCGTGTTATTTTGCTTAGCTACTTCTGATGCTGACTGTTCATGCCGATTTCTCGCACGTGAAACCTTTGCATCTAATGTAAGTTTTATTATTGTAGAGGTTTTCCTTTCGTTGATAATTCACATTACTCGATTGTAATTGCTATTTAAATACAGAGTTTTTCAATAATTGAACTATAAATAAATACAATTCCCACTCCACATAAAATTTTATAAATAGATATTTTTTTGCCTTAAAATACTTATTTACCTTCCGGTCTTAAAGAATTCACTGGAAAAGCTCTGTACTAAAAATAATCCTTTTGGTGGATGTTATCTACGAGGTGAGAATTCGTTATATATCAACGGTGCTACACTTGTCATGTTTGACAAGAGGCGCCGATGAGCATAATTCAGTCTAGCTAGCATGATTGTGTTTATGTCGCACATAAATCGTTTGTCCCTCACGAGCAAATATTGCGTAAGTGCGAGCGGGACGATCGTTTTATGTCGGTCAACGCGATCGAGCTGTAGGTGAAGGCAGTGCTTCTTGCGCCCTGTGGCCCGGGCATTAGAATACGGTTACGGTATCCCATATGCCTGTCTTTTATAAAGATTTTATTCTACTGTTTAGTTGGCGTGATTGATTTATATACCCATGCCGAATTACAGTTTTCTAGTAGTAAGGGCTACTAAGCTAAGCCGAAGACGGACAGACAGACGAAGGACGGACATGGAGAAACTTAAGGGTTCCTAGTTTACTACGGAACCCTAAAAAGGTAGGGCCCACAGAGGCATGACGCTAGGGCGGCACTAGTGCGTTCCGTAGGAGATCCCAGAGCCGTCCGAAATGAGTCGAGGAGGACCATTGACTAAAAAAAATGTGCATAGAGCTTCTTAAACCACAGTTTGCGTGAACTTGGCCATTGTTACGATTACACACCATGTCTTCATAAATATTTTTTAGGAATCAGAGCCAAGAAAATCTGCCACGTGCCGCGCTGGACCGTGACGCTCACGGCGCGTTATTGGGTCACCGGCGCTTGCGCAATGTGAACTTGTGATAGTTAGCTTCCCCATTCTGTTGTCTACTATGCCGTGACTACGAATACCATTGCTGTTTTAAAAAACCGTGCTTACTATGGACTGATTGGGGCTTCTTTCCCATTGGCTACCCTGAGCATGGACTTGACTTTTAGGTGGGGCCCCGTTGTCCCAAAGTGCCGAAGGCCCCAGCTGGTTTAAGACAACCCTGGCACCGCTCTTTAAGTACACCGTAGCCACATTCCAAAGTAGAGAACAATGCGGAGTGGGTTTTCTCCTGGAAAGAACATTTAAAGGTTTCGCCTGTAGGCGTGAAGTGAAACACGTGTATCTCTATCTATTTTTATCTATAGATATGGTGCTATCTTACCTACTCACCACGGGGAGCACAACACTTCCTGCCATGTCGAAACAATGTTCATACCATTTCTTACAAAAGTAAATATTAGAAGTAATTTCGCACAAAGTTCCGCCAGCCACAAAAGGAGTATCGATTTTCCATTGAAATATAGCCCCTTTCTTGTGTCTTGGTGCTGTCAATTTGCGTTTTGATCGATGACGACGATGACTCCACACCGAGAATGTTAATTCTATATCGCAATATGACACAAACTTTTTAAGTTGCACAAATAAATCTTGTTTCAAGTACACACATAATGTAAATATGAAAAAAAAAGAAGTTTATTAGACAAAAAAGCAATACAATATGCTTATCACGACCCTGTGTCCTGAGCTAGGAAACCCTGTGTTACAGGACCCAGTTTCGTGTCAAAGTTTTTACACAAGTACCTATATTATATTTAGTATGTATTAACTATTATCTAGTATGGCTCGGTCTAAAATATGGCAAATTCCAGGCTTATTTATCAATCATAAGTGGTACGTATGTACTTATGCCGTCCATGTTAGGAATGGCAGAGTCATGCACCAACAGGGCAATGTGTCACAACACCTCGCTAAATATTTACAAAACTGTTTTACGGCGTTTCCATTAACGTCGCATATTTCAACAGATTTACCGTAAAATTACAACATGCGTACATATATGTACTGAATAAGTCGAGTTTCATTAGGTAACGGTTGTATTGGTGAAATAACTGGGGCAGATTTAAATTGCCCGGACTAGGAGCGATTGAATGGTTGCGCTTGCGCAGCTTTCGAAATGGTAACACATTTCAAGCTCATCTCGTAAATATTAACAAGCCTATCAAGTCAAGATTGGTTAAGTAAGGCTTGTAAAAGATATTGAGAATGATTGAATCATGAAGTTTTCTTTAACGACTGAGCCCCAAGTGATATAAGTAACCATACAGTTAAAATGTACTGACTGATTCAGTAACAGTGACAGCAAAATATATTTATTCAGTAAAATATTTTGAGACTGTAAAAACAAATATATTATATAATAAGAAAATAAATATTAAATACCTATATTACCTTGTTAGTAACGTTTTTAGAAGTCAACCTATTAGCATGTCGCGCATGACTTTGAAATTTAATCATGAAAGTCACGAATAAGTACATGAAACCCTGAACATATCACATGATATTACTTATTGTAATGATCGTGTAAAATATTCGAGATCAAATTGAAGATAGTTAGGACCCCCGGGACTCGTCTATACAAATAATTGTGTACTTATTCTAGAGTTCTTCAAAGGAAGCTACGTTAGCAGCAGAGGTCCCGAGGATGTGTTGAGAGCGAGGATCCATTTATCTGTAGCTTTCCGCGATCTTACTCGCCACCAAGAACACAACACAAACAAGTATTAGTGTTATTAGACTGTGGTCTTCTGAAAGGTGGAGGTACAGTCAGCATCAAAAGTAACTGCGCAAACGAAGACGTCAAAAATCTTTATTAAAAGTGAATAAGAGCTTTTGACGTCTTCGATTGCGCAGCTACTTTTGATGCTGACTCTACTTCATCAGACAAGCTTCTTAAATGAGAGAGATTTCTCTGTGGCCTACCTTTCTGAGTTACCTAGCAAGTACAAAGAATGGTATACTGCCTTTTCGGCGAAATATGTTTCGCTACATTTTGAGCGTGCCGCCGGCGAGGCGCCAGAACCGAACACTTTTTTATCTGATACTTACATAATTATATAGTATTCAATATGTTGCTAAAATTATGGTATTCCAATCAATACATTGGACGAATTCATAAATGACATCTTAAAAATAGCCCAGGTAATAATTTGCCTTACAATAATTTATCAAATCATTAGTTGGGAAATAAAACTTCGCCCAAATAAAAATATGGGATAAATAGATTGGGAGTTAAAAACTTGCTTAATATTTTTCGCCGAAACATTACTGAACCATAAAGAATACCGTACTATATCTTTTTGAAACTTCAGTAGTCAAGCCGTGCCTTCACATAGTTCATTAAGTTCATTTAAGTAACTGAATATTGTACTTTGAGATGAGATTTACATAAATCATCATTATGAAGTATTGTAAACACGACGTTTTGCTTGGAATCCACTCGTTTTATCGCTCTCTGCAGTCGTAAACCTGTTTTCAAATTGATTATCATTTGAACTGCGACCCTAGAGACTGTCCCATCCTTTTGAAATATGTGTTTGATAAGTTATATTATGAGTTTAAGAAGTAAAACAGTTTTATCAGAACTGAGCGTTACATATCGATTACTAGCTTCCGCCCGCGACTTCGTCTGCGTGGACCCGGGATAAAAACTATCCTTTATTATTACAAGCTTTTATTTAGTTTCACCTGTCCCGTTGTCTGTCTGTTCTGTCTGTCTGTAATCAAATCTTGCAAGTTAAATTTGACCCACTTCCCGGTGACCGATTGAGCTGTAATTTTGGGTATAAGTATAGTTTGGATGACAATTCAATATTATGGTACCATCGAGCTGATCGGATGATGGAGACAGACGGTGGCCATGGGAATTCAGTACTTAACCGACGTAACCCCGTTGAGTTTGGGCTCGTTAGAATCGTCTCAATGAGTAGTTGATGATGGTATACAGAAAAGTACAGTCGGCAATAAAAGCTTGTACCAAAAATGAAATTTTCGACAGAAGCTTGTTTTAATCCAGGTTATAAAACTATATTCGTGCAAAATTTCATCCAAATCGGTTGAGCCGTTTAAGCGTGATAGAGTAAGAAACATCGAAACATCTAAACATCTTTGGATGTGTAGATGTTTGGATGCCATCCAAATTTTCGCATTTATAATTAGTAGGATAATATTAGTAGGATAGTTTTTCTATCATTATGCCGCATACTTCATAAATTTAAGAGCCGAGCCCTTGTCGGTGGAGTAATTGCCATTCCATTATTCTTTTCCTCATGACTCGATTACAGGTACTGGTAATCTGGAGTATTCTCCAATAGCTTTCAATGGGAAAGGTTGACGGTGGGACGGGCTACTACCTACTACGCCCTGACTACCCTGCCGCCACTTGATTGGGGACTGTTTATTGGATATATTCACAGCGAACCACCTGTGACCCCGTTGGTAGCCTGTAACCGACTATGCATTTTCTTATTATAATCATATCTGAAGACATTAATAGACGCAATATGTCCTGCCCTTTGGTGAAAAAAGATGTTGTTCGCCACGTAACTGAAACGAGACAAGCACCGTCTCGTTTCAGTTACGTGGCGAACAACATCTTTTGAATCCATGAAGACGTGACATACACACCGAGCTGTTTACGTGACTACGGATATCTGAATATGATCGAATACGTTCATATCGGTTACTACTGTTTCTCGCATATATTTCAACTCCCAAACGATAAAACCTTTAACTTTTCAGGAAAAACATCGTATAGAGCCCATTAGATTAGGGTTATAAACAATCGTGAAGGAAATTAGGTTTCAAAAACATGAGTCATGGGATTGCTATTGAGAAAATTCGAATAGTTCGAATTTGGGCGTTATTCCTAAAGAGATAAAGCTTAGAAAAATATTTACCAACGGCAAAAACATCTTGATATTTTGGTCGCCAACTCGCCACCGCCGTCTGCTGTTCTTGCAAATTCGAATAGTTCGAATTTAGACGTTATTCCTAAAGATATAAAGCTTTGAAAAATATTTGGCAATGGCAAAAACAAATTGGTATTGTGTTTACACCCGCGCCGACGGGCGAGCCGGCGCCCCGTCGCGCCTAACACGCCCGCGGCCCGTCCGCCTAAATAATTGATAATTGTTTATAAATTTGCGTCAAATTCATTTTTAGGGTGACACCGTAACCGCGTGTTCACACTGCGTCCGTTTCCGTGTCCGGGAGGCATCCGTCTCTTTCGCACTCGGGCGAAACATCGCAAGCGAGAAAAAGAGGGATGCCTCCCGGACACGGAAACGGACGCAGTGTGAACACGCGGTAAGATGTCACGTGACCTGATCGAAAAACTGTTACAATGTTATTGAGTTTTCACTTCTGCCGGCACTCCCGGAGTGCAACCCGGTCTTTTTTTTATATCAGAAATAAAGGTCGGCCCATTATTATAAAAACAAGCTTTGTCTCTGCACAATTACAATATGGAATCATTTACTGCTATACCATATATCAACTGCATATGTTCATATAAAAATCTTCTCAAAAGTTAACTGTACACTCATCAGAAAGTAAATTAATCTTGATTACATTACGCTTTGATCCGTGTAACATCACGTTTCCCGGTCGTTATTTCTTTGTTCATTAGCCTCTCGCGAGCAGTCATTAGGTGCACCATTCAGATGATTACAGGCTACGGAATAACATGTGGGACTATGAACTTCATTTGCAACTGATTGGAGAGCTAAACAATAATTACTGCATTCAGTGAACTCTGCTAATCAATAATGGAAAAGTCTGGGCGATAGACGATGGCGACCACTGCAACCCTTGGCTGACCGGTAATCAATACGTTAACTATTATGGACAAGGGCGTATCTGACTGAGAAACTCATAGTAAGTTTAATCTTTGTTTTGCCAAGGATGGTAAACAGCTTGCATACAAAGTATGATAACAAAGTTCGTAATAAGACCGTTCGTATGAGTGAGTAAAGATCGCAATTATTAATGTTTATCAGCTTGCAATCTAGTTAGTTTTCGTCGTAGATAATTTTCATGTAAATGAGGTTTAATAGCTCGTTGACACTTGGCAGCTGTGGTCACACGCGGTTATAATTTCTCGCATCGGTGCTAACCGGGTAGGTGTACTGCTGAAGGCTGTTTAAGAATTCTGTGCAGGTGTCGGTGTGTTGCAGGTGTCACATAGTCTGACTATGGACTTTGCATAAAAACACGGTTTTGCGGCTCTAGCCTTGGGCCTTGTATACGTTGGTTTCCTCTTAAATCGCATCAAATTCATACTTACCTATAGTTTAGTGTGTGAATGCAGCAAGAAAGGTTTGTCAAGTTCGTATCAAGTGGAAATCCGTGATCTCTGCCTACCTCTCCGGGAAGTATAGGCGTGATTATATGTATGTATGTATAAATAGTTTAAATATTTACTTCTGCCATTGGGTCGTAGGTACGACTACGAAGAGAATTACGGATCTTTGCCTGAAATTCCAATTACAACATACCGTCATCTGAAATATACAGTTTTTATTTCGAACATTAACGTAGTACACTTTATTATAATATTGATATTTTGTTCTAACAAAGAGAATTCTCGATTGTCAATAAAACTTCTTAATGGCCTGCAGTTTAGTCTGCGGCTGAAGCACTATTGAATTCAAGTTTTTGCGAGTCGTTAACATTGGACAGTGACGAATGCGAAACTAGAAGTCTCAACGAAAAAACAACAGCACGAAACAAAATCGAATCACGTATTAGCCTTTGGTTTTGCAATCATAGACCGTACGCATGCGGCTAAAAATCTTATATTTTCCGAAGCAATTTGTATTGTTCCGTTTACGAACTTTAAAATGGAAATAAGTAAAAACCATAGAACGTAAGATAAAAATACAAAGGCGCTCCAAACATGGTCTGGCAGTAAAAAAATTGTACAACATCGTCTACATCTGATGACATCAACTTAACATGCAAATTGTCACGTTTTCTCAAAAATAGATCATATGTCGAGGTATTAAGGTGTATAAGAACCGTGTCAGTGCTTTATCAGATGCCTGCGATGTGCCCGAGATAGCTGGCAGTAAGTGGACCAAGGGCAGAACTCCGATAACGCAAGGTTGTCGCACTATGCCGCCATTACGATGAGAACGCCTCCTGTACCTACTTGTTACGTTACGCGAAAACTCATGCATGTAACTGAAACAGAGAGTTGCGTAAAACGAAAATCAGCACTGTGTGCACATAATCATATTATGCTTATTTTGAAAATTACCTATTGTGGCGTAACGTAGGTACCTAATCATATCCAATACAATGAGACACACGAAACATAAAAAAAACATTTTTAGGGTTTTTAGGGTTCCTCAAAAGGAAAAAAAGCGGCCAAGTGCGTGTCGGACCACGCACAACGAGGCTTCCGTGCCCATTAACGCTTTATTTGGCAAGCAAAAAAATAGTCTGCGGAAAAATGCAAAAAGAGCATGAATAAATGTGTACCCACCAAAAACATTACATGTAAAGTGATGCCAAGACTCCATAGCTCATACAGCTTTCAGCGTGAAAAAGATATCAGATCGCAATTAGCGCCAAGCTTCCTACTCCACACGGCGTAACTCTACCACTACCAGCCACGCTCTACAAATTCTATATCTTGGCTAAAAAGTATAGCTTTGTTGGGCACATCCCGGTCGCCGCATAGACTTTCACGCCGAATATTTATGATGATATTAATAAGTGACGGGTCTATACTTTTTAGCCAAGATATAGAATAATTGCGGTCTGATATCTTTTTCACCCTGAAAGCTGTATGAGCTATGGATCACTTCACATGTAATGTTTTTGGTGGGATCTCATTCCTTTTTGTAAGGTAATTTCTAAAGAAGTGAAAGGGAAAACCCATACAAACTTCCATGCCCTAATTTAAAGTTTGCGGAAAAATACAAATTTCAACCCCCTAATTTAAAGGGTGGGGGGTGATTTACTAAAAATCCTGAATACGTATCTTATTATTTATAACAAGGAGTCCCTATAGAAATTTTCAGACCCAGCATCAAAATTTGCGGAAGTCTCATACAAAGTTCCATCCCCTACTTTAAGGGTTTGGGGGGTAAAAGTTCCATTTTTTTTAATTATTTTGTTGATTGTGTACTAATACTAGCTTACATACCAAATTTCAGCTTTCTAGGACTTCAGGAAGTACCCTAGAGGTTTTGATGATCAACATCAGTCAGTGAGTCAGTGACGAAATCGGCGTTTTTTAGATATCAATAAAATCTTAAGTAGAAGAGCTATGTTACTGAAACTTTATATGTTTAATAAGTCCACTATTGACATCATATCCCGAGAATTTTGTTTATCTGGTATAATCCAAAGCCAAGTTACGAGGGTTCAAAAAAACGACGAACCGCTTCGAGAAAAGGTAGGTACTGTAGGTAGTGCCCTTGCGTTGCGCTTCGCTTGGGTCGTCTTGGCGGGGGCACTGCCGTGCCCCCAGATATTGGGATATACATAATCAAATAAAGGGTTAAAAAGGTCGTATCGTTACTGAAATCTTATGAAACTTACGTCCTTTTCTTTAAGGAAGGCAGTTTTCTCGAAATATCTCAAAAACCGTTCAATCGATCTTGTTCAAAACAATTTTCTCTGAAAGAATTAATAACAACACACAATTAAACACGGTTCAAAAATTAGAGGGGGGGGACACAATTTTAGTGACTTTCGGGGCGATTATCTTCGACTCTATTCACTTAATCAAAAAAATTGCTGAGAAACCTTATATTTATTTTGAAAGGCCTATCGATTGTTGTGCCACATGTGGGCTTGCAATGAAAATTTTTTTTTTGACTTTCAGTTTTATGTATGAAAGCAGCACGCCTAAAAATTTTTTTTTATTAATTTAATTACAAAACTATGTAGCGATTAACAAAATACACCTATCCTCAAAATTTTATTTAAATACTCCTTAGAGTTTTCGAGTAAAATGCCTGTGACAGACAGACAGACAGACAGACATGACGAATCCATAAGGGTTCCGTTTTTTGCCATTTGGCTACGGAACCCTATTACAAAACGGATCACTTTGTCGTCCGTCCGCCCGTCCGTCCGTCTGTCAAGAACCTTTTTCTCAGGAACGCGTGGAGGAGGAGGAGGAGGTATCAAGCTAAAATTTATACCAAATACTCAGGTCTAATGTCCCTTGGAGCTGTGAAATAGTCAAACTTCTAAGCCAATCAAAAGATACAGCCGTTTATTCCGCAAATTTTCGAAACCCGCAAGGGAATCAAAACCTACAGGGTATTTTCCGTGAACTCAGAATCTTGAAATTTAGTACGAAGCAACATCAGCACAAATTAAGGAAAAATTGCGAAAACCGTAAATGTTTAGTTACATCATATATTAAAAATATTTCTAATAATTTTAAAGTTATTACTTATATACCTACAGGTTTGTACGGAACCCTCGGTGCGCGAGTCCGACTCGCACTTGGCCGGTTTTTTATGTCTGAATCAACGCCGCAGACAATCACAAACAAATAACAAAGTCATTTAATTCTTAGCTTACAACGAGGCCAATGAAATTTAAAACTACAGACCTAAGAGAACAAAACAGATTCTTAATGTCAACATTCTCAATGCACTTACTTGTTAAAACTTAATGATCGCAGTCTGCGTATAATCAACTATAAAACATGTTCACAACAATGTAGATTATGGATGTTTGTGAAGCTATTGTACTGCACATGCCCATTATAATTTACATTGCGGTGGACAAGAAAGGCCTTCTAGTAACTAGATCAACAACACAGTCATACTTATCAAGTCTAATTTCGGCCACCTATTAGTCTGAATCAGGAAGGCCGCATGATAAAAGAATGCATACTGTGTTGATTCTGTAAAGGTTTCATCTGATAATGACTATCGCGGCCTCGCCAATACGGAAGGAATCGTTACGATATTATTTTACCAAATTAAAGATGCAGCTTATCACGTTTGAGTCGGTCGCATCGCCTGGCTCACATATTTGTCAGTTTAACGACTACCTACTGGAAATGTATGTCGATTTCCCCGCGAGGAACATCAAGGTTGAGTTTGTAGATAAGACGATAATTTGGGACTTGCTAACATAACTTTCGTTATGTTTTTCATATAGCAAAGTTAAAGCGTTAACTCAATTGGTAAACTATTTTTAAAGCGGGGAAAATTACAAGACGACTTCAACAATTAAAACTTGGCGTAATACTAATTTAAGTTCACGAAAAAGCAAATAGATAATAATTGGACATCAAATAATTACTCTAGGAGACTTTTATCCAACGTCCTAGAGGATCATTCAAAGGCCTTTTAGAATAACTAGGTTATTACAAATTCTAACATAGTTCGATGCTATAACGAGCATAAAATAAAAATAGATGCTCCCTAGTACTCTACTAGTATTCCCCTTCAATTTAACTTTGTTTACAAAGTCTATTTAGTAATCTGAATCATTATTCTATCACGGCCCTTTGCTAGCCCTCTGTGGCATGAGTACAGGACAAAAATAGTCGCCTATACCGTAAACTGGTATTTATGGTCCTGGGCGAAACGCGTCGATACAAAGTAGCGATGTTACATGCCTTTTCATTTATGTACAGTTTATGGAGCTTTGTTAAGTGACACCTATACTCGTAAAGTCAATGGTAACAATATTGCTGTTTCATCTCCCGCGCCTTACCACGTGTCGAATAAACCTATGAAAATGTTGTACCAAAAATATAATAGGCTAATAAATAGATATCCGAAGATATTTAAAACTTGAACAGCAAATGAAATACGTAAATGATTGGCTATCTTTACAATTTAATCATAGGTCTTGAATATGACTAGGTAAGTACATAGGGAAAATTGTCAGTCAGCAACATAGGCAGGTACCTAGGTTGGGTACGAGTAATACATTGAAGTCATGCCTCTAAGAGGATAAACTTTTGAAACTTGTTTTTGGTTTATCAGTGGCGGTTGACATGGGGAAAATCTTTCTACGTCAGGGGCCGTAGACAAGGTTACAATCGACAAGCGCTAACGCCAATAGAAACTAATAAAATGTAGGGGAATGACAGACATTCTGGGTCTATTGGCGTTAGCGCTTGTCGATTGTAACCTTGTCT
Organism: Epinotia ramella; assembly: GCA_947578815.1. NCBI lineage: Eukaryota > Metazoa > Arthropoda > Insecta > Lepidoptera > Tortricidae > Epinotia > Epinotia ramella. Next base: position 10,565,153 of record OX388209.1, read on the forward strand.
AGGCCCCCAGTATTATAATCGCGAATGATTATTTTCACCTATCATTCATTATTTCTGAATCAAAGAACTTTATTAATCAAGAATCGTCGCGTTTTATCAAAGTTAAAATCTACTTGATTTTCAGAAAAAAAACCATAAAAGTAGCCTCGATCTGGCAATATGTAAAACCAAACTCAAACTGAAAGTGCGTAAGTGACGCCTGTATCTCACCCTCAACCGTGAAAGCAATAGGTACTGTAATTGACTGCCTGGAATTTATTCTAGACTCGGTCCGTGAAGCTGTAACAGAAATAGCTGGTCCCAGGCGTAATAGAATAATGCCAAGCCTTGCCCCACTTCGGCATCCCAGTTAGCTCCGCAGGATGCTCTACACATACGTGTGCCTTGAACGAGCTGGTTGTTTTATAAGCGTTTATTGAAAATTGCTCGTTTTCCTCCTCATGCTCGTGCAGTTGCATGTTTATTAACCCAAATATCAGTGACACGATGGAGTTGCTACCTCGGTGGGTTTATTTCAAGGGTAACCCTTTCCTTTGCAAATAAATACATCGTGAGTACCGTACTAGCAAAAAAGTTCTGCAAAAAAAAAGAGTCATAAATTGGTTTTGTTTTATCTTTACATTCTCACTCTTGATCTGAGAAATGCAATATATATAGGTATATGAAAATTGCTATGACATCCGCCTGTCCATTGGACATACAAATGCCAGTGATTATATGAACTTGATTGACTCAGACTCCGCAGAGCGTAACATTCCCTCGAGGTCTAGTAAATTATGACATTTATGATACACCTACTCAGTATCCTAGCTACAAATCATATTATTTCACAAGTATTTCAAATACAGGAAATATTTTCCCGCTCAAAATCCCCAAGTTTATTTAACACATTTTGTTTCCCATAGTGTTTTATTTAAACATCATCATGCAGAAATTTTATTTCATATAATTTTGAATTGATTTTTAGTCGGTTCATAGATTAATTTTTGTAGAATTTTGTACAACAGGCATTGATTTCAACGTATTCACGGAATAATCATTTAGTAGACCAAATATTTCATCATTCAACTAAATTTAAGAAGCAGAAATGTGATGTAGTCGAATACTCATTTCGTAGAGAAGCTAAGTTAAAATGTTGTTTGTTATATTTTTATTTTAGGTACGGTTCGCAGAAAATCGCTACAGTATGATAAAAAAACGCAAATTCGTATTCTTTTTCATTTGCGGTTGTTTTGATTCTTATTACTTGGGAGTTAAAGTGTAATTTGGACAGGCTCACCCGCGAGTGTGAACTTCCGATATGGTAGTTCGTAAAAAAATATTTGTGGGTAATTTTCGGTACGGCGGCAATACATGATATTATTGTGAATAAGTTGATAATTACATTTCATGTGCGTCTGCCCCTCATTCGGTTCTTGATACTAAGAGTGGTATTTATACCACTTGTCCAATATCTTTGTCCAATGTGCATTGCGTCTAACTCACTCTTGCAAAATGTGAGACACTTATACACATTGGACAAAGATCTTGGACAAGTGGAATACCACCCTGAGGTAGGTAAAAATATTGTGCACAAAATAATCAGGTAAGTATCTTAGGATAATCGAAATTGCTTTTTTATTAATATAATGAACGTATTAATTTTTTTTACAGTTTTCTACGGAGTATGTTTTGTTAAACTGAACAGTTTATGGATAAATATCAATTGAAAATATATTATGAGAATATATTAATTTATTAAAGACAATGAATAAAAACAAACATAATAAAACTTAACCTATAGGTAATAATGAGAATTAAATATTCTGTGAACCGGTATTTATTTATTTATTTATTTTAGGAGAATATAAAACTTAATATATAAAACTTAATAATAACATGAATATTTAAACCAAAAAGCCAATTACAGGATCTCACAGATAGAAGAAACAATTATGTCGAAGAAACAATTTTCTGCAGTTAATAATTCTACCATAAGTATGTCTTTTACTTGTATTAAACCTTCGACTTATTCAATTTCTATGAAACATTTTATTACCAAGCAATATTCGATGAAATGAATAGTCGATGGAGTTAAATTACATGAAAGAAAATTATGAGAAAAATATAGTTATATAGTTATCTGTGAAATTTTCTGTGATATGAGATTCGGCTAAAAATATATCTTCGAAATAAGGGGATACCAACACATTTACTGCCAACAATGTCGTAGCGCTACTGGTAGCCAATAAATAACACGGGAAAAGTCATTTGTAGAGGAAGTCACCTACGATCACCCGCCTAGCAGCTTGCACTGAAAGTGTTAAGACACGTTTTGGCGTGGCTTCAGCACATTCTTTCAATAAAGCCGGTTAAAACCGGTGACAGTTTATGACGTAACAGGACTATGAACTCACGGTGACGTAAACCCGAACTCGAAGTCGGAATGACACAGTGGCAGTACTGGCAGTGTAGTGCGGCCGCAGACACACGCTGAGTCAGTCGCGTCGGGTCAAGGCTGCGCGACGGAACACGGTCGTCATGACCTGCGCATGACCTGGTTCACAAAATTCAATAATAGCTTCCAATTGCATTTTGATGTTTACTAGTTTACTGACATAAGTAAATGTTGCATGCATAGTTGTATTGGGAACGTTGCATGTTCGTGTACAGTTTTTACGGAAAACGTCACTGATATGTAAAGTAGTAGATATTGTGACAGGTATCTCAGTTTTCGGTGACTTATCTTAACTTTGCATATAAAGGTATCGTAACTTTAATCCGCTGACATAAGAGCCATTGGACCGATTTACGAGTAATTTGTACGCGCCCATGTTTTTGCACATGACTGCAAGTAAAGTATGTCAATAACTGAACTTTGGAAGCCAATTGTCTGCAGTACATACTCATAAATAAAGTCTATTAAACTTATGTTTGACGCATTAATAATGTAGCATAAGATTTATGCTATGAGAGTTCAAAGTCAATGAAGGTTAAATATACCTACTCCTAAAACTTACCTAAAATTTATTAAACAAAACACAATAACCCCGAAATTGATTTTGAATAAAATGCAGACAATAAACACCTAACAAAAGCGAACACACAAGTGATGTATTCGCCAGACTGATGAATTGTGGGCGTACAAATAGTAAATAATATAATAATTAACGTCTGCCTTAGCCCCGCGTAGGAAGCGACCCGACAACCTTCCGTATAATTTTCGTTTGATCTCAATAAGAAACCACTGGTGACGTCACTGTGATTTCACAACCTATTTCAACTCACCTCATAGTCTCTAGTATATCGTGACCTTCATATTCGTAACAACTGCACCTAATTGGAGATCAGGGCTATAACCACGAACTTCGAAATCCGAAGTTCAGGCATTTCCATCTTTATCGCACTCACATTACTCGACCGACTGGGATGCATGTATACGAACTTCGAGCTTCGGTTTTCGTGGTAGCGCCGCAGTCCTACCTTGGATCGTCTTAGTCGGAAAGCATAGGGATTAACCACCCCAAGGTTATTCGGAACGCACTAATGCATCTCACCTCATCCGTCACGCCTAACGAAACTGTACCTCTGATTACGTTTAGTTACTACAAATCGCGGCGTCAAGACATATTTGTGGGTGACGAGTGAGGCGAGGTTAAAACAAGTTACATAATAGCGGGGCAGTTGTCACTTGTTACATTGTCAACGCAATTGCTTATCTTCATGCTTTTCCTAATAGCGTCGTCCGTTTATGACGCTAGTGCGGTTCATGCTCGAGTCATTACCAAGTCCTGGTGGTACCCTTGAGCAACGATAAATGCTCGTCGCGTTGCGACATTGCGCAACGGAACAGAATGCAACTGGCACATTCCATACGTGGCATTTTAATCCGCCGTGGTATAACGGACTTAAAACTGGAGATTCGTTATTTAAAGTTTACGGTATCTGACTGATCAGTAACTTTTTATGAAACGGCAAAAACGCTCTATTTATTTATTTATAAGTTCCCAATCAACATTTACACTATATAACCAAGCATACTGATTATCTTAGTATCAAAAACAATGTGAGAAAAAAGAAAACAAAACATCCTTATGTTAAAATAGAACTAGGTCTAGATCTAGCCTCCAAATAGCTGGTGGTTGAGGCCATGAGCCTAGACTCGAAGCTATAAATTATATCTAGGTCGCTGTCACTAAGTAAAATGTCATTGAGCAACATTAGCGCGGGAAAGAGTGGAGTGCCCTGCTGGAAAATGTTTTAGCTTGCCTGAGTACAAATCCCAAACATCTTCGGGCAGCGTCACAGGTCTTAAGAGGAAACACAAGGGCCGTTTTTCCATAGAAACGTAGTCCCCTGTTTTCTCCCCGGATAATGGCAGTAGAGCAATTTTTTTTTCCATAAATCTATGGCTACTATATTGACATGTTCCTCCTATGTTTTCCTTTTTTTCATAAATTTATTCTTAAAAGAGATATTAACCTTCAAACCTAAGAAATAATCATTAATAGTTTAAAAAACACTAGAAAAACACGCTTTTAACCTAATCGTGGTCAAAGTTCATTACAAGACTTTCTAACAAAACCAAACACAGCTATGATACGATGTTCCATCATGAACTTCCAGTTCATATATTCCGGCTCCATCATCAGATTCGACAGTACCATATTATTGTATTGTCATTAGAACTACATACAGCTGCCAATTTGACGACCGCTTTAGCCTAGTTGGTAGTAACCCCGCCTACGAAGCAAGAGCTCCTGGGTTCGAATCCCGGTAAGGGCATTTATTTGTGTGATGAGCACAAATATTTGTTCCTGAGTCATGGATGTTTTCTATGTATTTAAGTATTTATTTATCAATATAAGTGTTTATCGTCGTCTAGTACCCATAGTACAAGCTTTGCTTAGTTTGGGACTAGGTTGATTTGTGTAAGATAGTCAGTCCCCTATAAAAAAAAAAACATGACGCTACGATTCTTGGAAAATTGTTAAATTAGTTACCTTAGATTCCATTACATAGTTAGTTACATACAGGTCGACCTAATAAAAGCGTGTTAAAATGCCAGATTTTCCGCTGTGTTCAAACATCCAGAAAACAATTTTGTCTAGATTATTTAAAAAAAGGAAAACATAGGAACACGGCCAAACCCTTTCTTTGATTTTTAATAAAAAGATAGTTAAATAGGTCAAGTTTTGGAGAAGAAATCAGATCAGGGGACTACGAAACGTGGATTTTATGTACTTTTAATAGGTATTTTCGGTCCAAGCTGCAGTTGTCTCTATCGCGCTCTGCGGGGGTAGGCTTGAGGTTGGCGCGACAGCAATACATTTTACAAATACCTATTTCTCAATCATCTCGCCCTTAGTGTTTCCTCTTAATTATGTTGTGATTGAACCTGAGCTGAGTGTCAAACCACGTTCCGAGATCCCTTATCAGGTTGACACGTTTCATGGGTGCTTTATTTAAAGTGTAACAGTACTGAAGGGGAATCCGGGGCCGGGTGTAGGACATAAACATAATGGAGCACTTTTCAGTATTCCAGGCTATTCTCCAAACCTCAGCTACAAACGCTCTCAATATCCTCTTGGAGTTTGGAGCAGTCAATTTCATTGTTTACATTACATTCAATGCTAGTTTTAAGTCTTCTGCGAATAGAAGACATGTCGTATGCCTGATGGAGGTTGGAAGGTCATGTACAAGTATTAAGAATAGCAAAGACCCGAGGCAGCTGCCTTGACCTATTCCCGATCTCACAGGAAATGGCTCCGATCTTGCATTTTTGTAAACAACATATTGCATTTGTTACAACATTTGTGCAACATATTGCAGTTTGTACAGAGTTCGTAGGGAAATATATAATTTAAACGTCATAATTTCTGTGGTCAAGCGGCGTCCATTGAAACATTCGATACATGCATAAGGTAAAACATAAAACCCACAAGTAAATATTCACCTGTGTTTGTATCTTAGGGAAATGGAACACCGATTTTACCGGTATTCAAATACGGTTTATCATCATTCCATAAACAACATTTCATAAATGATCATTTTATAAACAACGATTCACAAACTATTCATTTCACAAACCTATCATTCTTCAAAATGCTCATACTATAAATCATTATCTGACAAACATTCATTTAGCATATGTACGTTACACTTTAAAAAATGATTGAATGTTAAATTGTCATTTTAATTTTGGTGGGAACCTGTAATTGCCTTTTTGTAACCTAATTAAGTTAACCATGTTGTATTAATAGCTGTTGGTTCTCCGAATAATAATCCATACTAATATTATAAATGCGAAAGTGTGTCTGTCTGTCTGTCTGTCTGGCTGTCTGTCTGTCTGTCTGTTACCTCTTCACGCTTAAACCGCTGAACCGATTGCGATGAAATTTGGTATCGAGATAGTTTGAGTCCCGGGGAAGGACATAGGATAGTTTTTATCCCCGAAATCATCCCCTAAGGGGGTGAAATGGGGGGTGAAAGTTTGTATGGAGCTGCGATATAAACGAGTTCCACGCGGACGGAGTCGCGGACAGAAGCTAGTAAATAAATAAATAAATAAATTTTAAAATGATCATTTGCCAAAAAAATCGTTTATAAAATAAGTCATTTTACAAAAAGTCGATTGATAAAAAATTGTTACATCAAAATAAATATCTGTCATTTCACGGTATCTAGCGGAATAGCCAATAACATTCCTTTACTGAATTTATAAAAAAAGTTTAGTCATCATCCTCCTAGCGTTATTCCCGGATGTGCCCTAAAGGAGCCCGGGGTCCGCTTTGACACCTTATCCCAAGATTTGGTATAGGCACAAGTTTTACGAAAGTGACTGCCATCTGACTTCCCAAACCAGAGGGAAAACTAAACCTTATAGGGATTAGACCAATTTCCTCACGATGTTTTCCTTCACTGAAAAACTAACGGTAAAAAATCCGTACAAAGTCCCGCAAAACTCATTAGTACGAGCCGGGATTCGAACCGACGACCGCCGCTTGACTATTGTATTATTTATTAACTTGTTGTAGACACTCTTTGTGTAACGCTAATATTTATTTTTATTTTATATACATCCTAACATGTAATATTGACAATTACGAATAATTTTTTAAATTTTTCCTTTATTTAAAAATGTAAATTAATATGAATGATATGAATATAGTATTATAAAATAGTCGGTTCTGGCGCTTCGCCGGCCGCTACCGCGGCACGCTCGCTTCGTTCGCTCGGCTCGCGCACTGTAGGGTCGCGGTTCTATCTAACACTCCTCCTCGCTTCGCTTGTCGTCGTACCAACTCCGACCTGCCTAGGTAGAATAGGTAGGTAATACAAAAAGAGAAAGAGAAAGAAAATTTATTGACGATGTAAATTAAATTACATTTAGCAAGTCATATTATATACATTGTCTTATTAGATACATATACACCACATTTAATTAGGTAATGACTTTCAAGTTAATTTCATTTGTTGAGTCATAAAATCGTTTATGGAGTATATCGGGTTTTCTTCCAGAAACCGGTTAATCTTTCGTTGGTAGGCACGTTATTGTCAAAGGTAGTAGGTTGTACGTGTGAATTTTTATTGGTAGTCCTTGTTTAAAAAACTTTTTCGTTCTTGCCTTAGGCATGCATAACTTTTCTTTGTTTCTTGTGTTGTAATTGTGAACATGTTTCCTCTGTTTTAAATTATTTTTCTCAGCGTGTACATCTAGTAGGCTGGTGTAAATATATAATGAGATGGCTGTCATAATTCGGTTTTTCTTAAAATGTATTTTGGCAGATTGACGCTTACGCAAGTTATTCATAATTCTAATTGATTGCTTTTGTAATTTGAGCAGTCTTTGAATGTCTGTTGCGCCTTAAGAATGTACTGATATAACCAGTACATTCTTAAGACCTAAAAGTTGGCTTCCTACTTACTTGCTAAACACTTTTAGACTTATCCGTGTGCTCATTCAGAATTATAAAATATATGTAGACGTATAGAATTATAGTGTAGTTTAAAACTTTAGCAACACAACAAATTACTTATTAAATAATTAAGGTATTTAACTATTTACCAAACAATGCATTGCCAATTGTCACGAATAATAATTTGTCTAATATTTATAGTAAACTAGCTTCTGCCCGCGACTCCATCCGTGTGGAAATCGTTTATATCGTAGCTCCATACAACTCTAACCCCCCATTTCATCCCCTTAGGGGGTGATTTCCGGGATGAAAACTATTCTATGTCCTTCCCCGGGATTCAAACTATCTCCATACCAAATTTCATCGCAATCGGTTCAGCGGTTTAAGCGTGAAGAGGTAACAGACACAGACAGACACCCTTTCGCATTTATAATATTAATATGGAATATGGATATGGATGAGTATTTGTTTACTAACAATTACACGGTTCAACTCACGTATTCAATGTCACTACGGGCGACATGTTTCGTGTTTTGTTTCGTGTAATTGTTAGTATTATTTCAACATGTCTCACGAAAGTTTAAATTCGAGTATTTGTTTTTGCAGGTAAATAATTTGTCTAATGAACTATTTGTAAAACAATATTTTATGAAACAACTAATTTGCTAATAGTTAGTTTGCCAAACGTTGTTTTTAAAATGAATACTTATGAAACGTTTTTTATGAAATGATGGATACCTTCTAATACATTAGGTACTAAATATCCTTTTAAAATGGTATATATTTAGGTATACCTAATACCTAAATACCATTTTAAAAGATCATACCATCAGATAATTACCATTAATTAATGACGTTTGAATATTTTAAGAAAAAAAATTGCCAAAACTTGCAATCGGTATAATAACGAAATTTAACAACAGTTAAAATGTGGATGAAAAGTATATAATAGGCATAATAGCTACTGACATTCGCATTCGGTGCGCGGTTTACACAGACGCGTGTGCGTAAATGCGGCATATACATAAATACTTGTCTGATGAACAGGGCTCGGATTTTACATCGCACGGTAAGACGAAAGAACATTATGGAGTCGATATCAACATTACAACTTTACTCATATTCATACTCACTCATTTTCCTAGTCCCGTAATTATTATATATTTACCATGCTGTCAAAATGTCAACTTAGTTGCATACCTAGTTATCCAGACCATATGGTTGCGATAGACTTAACGGTGGGTACTGGCAGCTTTATTTAATTGCCTCATGTTTCAATCATTGACGGCTTTAGACGTGTCATTTATTTAAGTTTGCAATTAGTGCATATATTAATTAACTTAATTATTACGTGAACATTTTATTATTTAGCTTATAATGTAATAAACATGGTGTGGCGGTTAAGATTTGTATTTACAATATAATAAACTTATGGTATTAATTAAATGAATGAGTATGAGTATGAATATGAGTAAAGTTTTAATGTTGATATCGACTCCATAGTTTTCTTTCGTCTTATCGTGCGATGAAAAATCCGAGCCCTGCTGATGAAAATTCTTTGAAAATCGGAGGGTAACAAAATACGTTTTTAAGCAAATCCGAATTATAATTCGTTTAAATATTCGAACAGCAAAATCAAAGAAGCTCACGAACATAACAGGCAATGCTAAGACTGCTTTTGATCCGAGGTTTTATTTTAGAGGAGTAAAGATTAAAAAATAACATGTTTTACTTGTTTTTCTACAAACTTGGGGTGTTCGTTCGTCGTTTTATTGGTAATCAAAAGCAAGGTTGGAATCTCCTTTTAAGTAATAAAGATAATTAGAACTTGTGTCAGGAGACTTCCATATACCGCGTAACAGCGGCGCTACCACGAACTTCGAAAGTCGAAGTTCGCAATACATGCATCCCTGTCACTCGAGTAAAGGAGTGCGATAGAGATGGAAATACCCGAACTTCGACTTTCGAAGTTCGTGGTAGCGCCGCAGGGTTCGAAATTATCAAGATATAATTATCGGATAATTATCACCAGTATAAGAACCAATGACACTCGAGTTCGCTCAACTTTATTCCCATTGGGTGGCCCGTAAGGCCCCCAATGAGGTTATACCTAAGCACATCTGTGACTGGCCGCCTAGCAGGCCAAACAGGAAAAAATAATCGCTCAACTGCATAATCCGAACTGAATTCTTCTTGTAAGGGGAACGTAGACACTTCGTGCGTTCGGATAGACGCAAGTGCGGAAATACACGTTCGAATACTTAGAATACAGTTCACTTTCAAGAGCGCAATTTTTTGTTATTATCAATCGATAATTATCCATCTGTTATTATCACGATAATTATCATGATAATTATCGTGATAATTATCATTGATAATTATCCTTTCGAACCCTGCCGCGTAAGGGTAATGCGGGATTAATTAAGCGTGTATGTACCTACTTAATTTCTAATTTAACAGTTGTACATATAAAGCTAAACTTACTTATTAACTAACGTGTGTGTGTGTGTGTGTGTGTGTGTGTGTGTGTGTGTGTGTGTGTGTGCGCGCGCGTGTGCGTGTGCGTGTGTGTGTGTGCGTGTGCGTGTGCGCGTGTGTATGTGTGCGTGTGCGTGTGTGTGTGTGTGTGTGTGTGTGTGTGTGTGTGTGTGTGTGTGTGCGCGTGTGTCATACACTTCTCTATCGCTATTAAAGTCATACCAGCCGATTCGCACTTCAGCAAGTTCTTAAGAGGAAACACGAAGGCCGAGATAATTGAGAAATAGGTATTTGTAAAATGTATTGCTGTCGCACAGTGCCTGATCAAGCGAGCGCGAGCGCGATAGAGACCACTGCAGTTTGGACCAAAAATACCTATTAAAAGTAAATGAAATCAACGTTTCGTAGTCCCTGAGTTCTTCTCCAAAACTTGACCTATTTAAATATTTTTGGTATTAATAATTAAAGAAAGGCTTTGGCCGTGTTCCTATGTTTTCCTTTTTTTTTTAATAATCTGATCAAAATTGTTTTCTGGATGTTTTAAACACAGCGGAAAATCTGGCATTTTTTTTTAGGTTTCTGAAGGTAAATATCTCTTTTAAGAATAAATTTATGAAAAAACATGTCCATACGAGTAGTTAGCCATAGATTGATGGAAAAAAAAAATGCTCTATTGCTATTATCCAGGGAGAAAACAGAGGACTACATTTGTATGGAAAAACGGCCTTTGTGTTTCCTCTTAACCCTATTGTTGTATTGTTCTTCGGACCTGCGGCGCTACCACGAACTTCGAAAGCCGAAGTTCGGGTATTTCCATCTCTATCGCACTCCCATACTCGAGTGACAGGAATGCATGTATCGACATCGACTTTCGAAGTTCGTGGTAGCGCCGCTGAGGGTCCGAAACGAGGAATTACTCGCGCCGCAGCGAACTTGAGCGATACTCAATGAGTTTCAGAAGGAATCAGCAAATGTTCCTGATTCTAATAAGTATAAAGTGAAATGAGTAGGTACTTAGTCGTTTTCAGAAATTCTGGTTTAGTATAAATGTATCAAATAAGTTATGATTGAAAGTGTTTAGGTCACTTCAGATAAAATGTACATATAAAAGTACATGAATCGGCGTGACAAAGCATGGTTCTGAAGAACGTCGCCTAATATTTATCTCGAATAATGCAATTTTCCGAACGAGCAAAATAGTTTGTTCACGAGAGCGAAACCGCGTGAATACGCTCATTGTTTACTTCGATTCCAGTTTCCTTGGAACCATAAATAGGCATAAAAACCGTACAAAAATGTTAGTCAAGTGGAATAACAGGGCAAACTTTACAGCGAAAGCGTAATGAAAACAATTTCCTGGATAGTAAACCGAGGAACATTTATAGCTTAATACCTATAGCCATATTTAAGCCGCTGCAACGACTGCAAGATATAATAACGTAGTGTTTAACCACACTTCTGTTATTATTTATCATCCAGCAAGGGGTTCGTTAGTGTTCGTGCACAACAGAGACAGATGATACGTTAATAACAGCGCAGACAAGGATGCAGGAGTAAGCCTGTAATTAAGCCGATGGTGACCGTTGAAATGTCAGACTTAATGTGCAGTGTATAATGCACTAGTAAAAAGTCGACGCTTGCGCCTTCTACGTGATCGGTTACACTGTGAACATGGTAAAGACCACTTCATTGAGCCGGTGTTACCATTTTACTGAAAATAATTATATTAATAGCACATTTCGCACTTGCACGATTATTTGTGCTGGCATTGAAAAATAAAATAACGGTGTGCAAGAAGTAATAGGCATGAGGCCTCATGTTCAAATTGATTTCGTAGTGATGCTAAATGGATAGTAAACCATCAAATTATTGTAATAAAGTATAAATTATAAAATGTAATTAAAATCATAATAAAAAGATATGAACCTTGAAAGTTTACAAAAAATATGCATTTTTTTTATTGCCCAAGAGTAAATTTAAAGCTGCCAATAGAATCCTTACGCTTTTATAGAAACTAAATTGTACAGTCAAGGAATTTAAATACCTACCCATTTCGTAGAAATGTCGTTAGACATTCGCAATGCATTAAGGTCGAAACTTCTATTTCAGTAATAGTATTGAAATGTCAAATTGTCAATACATATTTATTTGTCACTTCACATTACAGATAACCTCTTTGCGAAAAGTTATCATTTGATTTTCTAATTACGAACATGTGTCAGTGTCAATCGAGAAATCTGAAAAATAATTTTCAATTACGTTATTAATTTGAAAAATAAAATACCTGCCGCTAACCGTGAACTATTAAGAGCTAGAAATAGCAGAGTTACACCAGGAAGTCGGGATTTAGGAGATAACGCGTTTAAAATTTCAGTTCACCATGACAACGTAGTTAATCTGGTTGCCTAGTTACTAACATATAACAATGCATGCGATATGTCAAAGGAACGTCGTGCTCTAGCTAGCTCTTATGGTGACAGTTTGCTATACAATATTGAGCCTTAGCTGGGTCAGAAATTAAATTCCTTGACTGTACGACAACTATGTTCTTAAACGCAGTACTTCGCGACCGAAACAACAATTTACCGGATTTTCCATACAACGATACAACTACTTTGTACAATTGTGACGTCATACGTGGGTGTCTATCAGTATGAAGCGTTTTGCGCTGCCGCCAGCGAGGTCAATCTTTGTCTCCATTTTTTGGGTATTTATGTTCATTAATTGTAGTTGCTCCCATACAAACATTTATTCCTCTCAAAAACTGGTTCGAATGACATCATAAAAACATCTTAGTCATCACCCCTATTATGTTAAGCTTTTCACAGGCTAACGATTCCACTTGAGGTTTTTTTGAACAGGTGCCTAGGTATACTATGGAATATTTTTATGTTATAGTTCTTATACTAAATCGTTATTCCGTAGATAGATAATGAATCAAATTATGTTCCCCAGTACAAACCAGTTGTCATTTCTAAAGATGACTTATAGATGCAATGATAAGTGAACGTATAGATACTGCAATGAGAGGATAAATTATCTGTCGGGGACCATAGGACGCTATGTCAAGCAATGGACATGCTTTGCGCGTGAGCGCATAAAGTGAACAAGATTCGAGTTATCAGAGTTGCGTCAAGCTCAACATGTTAGCTTGCTTAATATTATTATGGTTTTATGGATTGACGACCTGTCCAGACCCACCGTTTACGATGTCTCGTACATGATATACGTCGGTATGGAATAGACGTAGTACATAATTTTCCTTGAGTACCGGTGAATAGATCATAATCCTTATCATACTTTACGTGACCACGGTAACATGGAATTAACTACTTGCCTACTGTTAACTGAAAAGCATAAAGTTTTCAATAATCTAGAACACTCCATCGTATAGGTTCATTTAATAATGCCTAGCTCAAAAACAACTTGCGATTCGGGCTTTCTAATTTTTATGCACATTAACGACATTTGTCACAGTCACAACCGCGAGTGTCTCTACAGTTGATGTAAATTTACTCATTCTATTTTCTTTGTTTCGAATTTTCTTAAAATATATTTTTTACACATATACGACATCTTCACCACGTCTTCACTGTGCATAAAAACATTATCCGTTCATGTGTTTTTTCTAATAAATAAAAAGGTACTGTCATTAATATAAAATAAAAAAGGGAAATATTTTCAAATTTTAACAAATAACTGCACAGTTTACCCCTTATTAATACAATACCTCAAGCCACAAGTACAAAGATACATCGCATTCCTGCACTGACCCAATCTGGATGCTATAATTAACATCGTTTTGAATGTCTGTATGATTCTCTGAAATTACTTTAAGGTCTTATTAAAGGGCACGCACCGTTTCCCAGCTATTGTAGCCTGCTTCAACTAAAAGGGCATGTTTCCTTTGGAAAATAATCGCAGATACGTCTTTCTAAGACGAGGAGCTACTGCGTTCAATAAAATTAAAAATCGAAGGTCCTTGTTTATGGTCCAGCTTGATTGTAAGTTTGTGCTCTTTCGGAATTTCTCGTTTAAATTTGTTATATTGGTATAATTAATTTCCGTTCGATTCTGAACTTGGAATGAAATTGGCTGGGGAAGTTAAAGGTTAAACGATATTTCTCCTTAAAGGCCTGCACTGAATATACTTCTTATTTCCACCATTGTGTTGTGGTGGTACTGTTCCAATTTTAATAAATTTCCAAAATTTCATCACCAGATTACCATAGTATTTATATCTGCCGTAACAAAGCGGGCAAAAAAATTGATCTTTAAATAGCGCTGAACCGAATTGGTCGAAATTTGGTATGGAGATAGTTTGAGTCCGTGTGTACGTGTGTGTGTTTGTATATGTTGTGTATACTATAAGTTAGTGTGTAAAATATTGAGTTCTAAGCGGTCGAAGCCGTCCACAACTACTGCAAAAATAATCCCATTCCATAAAAACCGAATCTACCCGTGTTCGCCGCAAAACAAAGAAAGGAGTTAAAACAAGTGCACATAATAATATCGACTCGCCATTTATTCCTAGCCGAACAATGGGCGGTAATACCGCGTATTCCATCATTCCTGAGTTACGAGCCTATAAATACACGAGACGTGCCCGTGACCCCCGCGACACGTATTCCACAATAGTGAGTAACGTATACACTAAGTTGAAACCTGCATCATTATGATGGCGGAACTTCATAGAACCTCAGCTCCGTGTATGCCTTGGTAGTCGTTACGCTACTTTATATTATTGTTTGCGATCTGCTAAATTGCATACCTACGTAGGTTGTGGACGTCATAAAGAAAGCATCTCATTTGATTTGGAAATCAACTGTTTGATTCACCTCATAAAATGACTAGGAAATGAGGTAAGCCTTAAGAAGAATTTCAGCAGATAAATAATCTAAGCCGATCCATATGTTTCATTAGCTCAAATGACAACCTAAAATTAAATATATTATAATGCATTTAATTCTAGCAGCCTCTAGAATCAATACCTATTAATTTAGTAGGTAAACCACCATTCGCGATTTCTCTTAGGTATTCACACCCAAATGCAATTTCGTGACGCATTTCAGATAGATACGATGTTACCAAGTGAACCCATATGATTGGCATGTGATTGCGAATTGATTATATGCCGTATGCCGTTATCATTGTTTTTCTGGAACGAATGGTTACGTCGGTGATACGTCAGCATAATGAACATTTTAGTACAAAACACACTTAATTATTTTGTTTATATTATACAGAGTACTACTCACTTCAGAAATTTATATAGAGTTATGCTGGGTATAACTTTATCCAGTGTCTTCTATAATATAGTGCCCTGCTCCTATCTCTCGCTTCAAATCTGAAACTATCTTGCACTGCAGAACACCAAAGTTCATTAGCTAAATTTTAACTCAACAACAACATATCAATCGGCAGATTGGCGGGTCGAAACAAACATTTATATTCAGGGGGCAGATTTCAGTCCCGGAGCATTAAAGGATCAGCTCTAACAAATCGAGATAGATATCTGGAAATACCTAATGCCGTTGGCGTTAGGCCAGTGCAAGTAGGGCAAACGTCCGTAGGTGTCTATCGACAGACCGTTGTTGGCAATCGCCTTAATAGGTTACGTGGAATTTCTACTAAACCTACATGTTGTGGAATACGTGCAAGCACTTATGCAAACGTTTAGATCTGCTGGAATACGTACAACTAGATTTACGTCCACGCGAAGGGGCTCATTGTGAATTCATTAGTGCGCTCATTAAATCTGTCGTCCGTGGTATAACGTGGTATAAATTACATGTAGTTGAGGGAACACAATGCCAACACACTTGTCTGTTGTGGACCTTCGGTCCTCAGTTCCCATGTTATCGCTTATTGGTGCTTATTGGCCATGACCGTGACTTGCAATTAGTTATAATTACCTTCAATTTGCGCCGCTACCAATGTTATTCGTAAAGGTCTAGTCGGACATCTAGCTCGTAACTCTTCGACGGTAATACCCGCCATTATAGTGACGTTTGAAGCCCTGTCTACCTCATTAGCTTTTACGATCAGATGATGTTTACTCGGGATTCGTGTTTCCTCTGCAAATATATTCTCAACATTCATACCAAACTTAATTGCTGTCATAAAACAAAATATGACACGAACAAAATTGCGACTTCCTTATGGTCCAGTGCTTAAGTCGCATCTGGCTCTCGAATAACGCGGATCTTAAAATAATCTAGTAAAAAATTCTACATAATAACGAGGTGGTAGGTAGCTCCGCACATGTGGTTGTTTTTTATTAAAATAAGAAACGTATTATTCTGTCTAATTGCAAAGTTGGCAAGGAAGCGGGAGGCGACTTGACTGTCAGTGCGTTCCTATTTTAATTTTCCATGTTTTTTGCCAAATCCCCTGCGCTAGCCGAAGTCAACGTTTTCTTTGACACCCGGACACGTCGCACGTGAAAGAAATGAATCGTCTGTGTAAAACTGTACGAAAAAATAAATGTTCGTCGACGTATTGTTCCACGGCTGGCTGATCATGAGAAATTGCTTTGCGTCTCTCAAGATGCCATCTCCAGCTATCTATTAATAAAGCTAGAAACCGTAGGTTTCAAATATCTGTATAATTACAGAGCTGTTTAACGTTGAAACATTATTTTAACCTTTAGTGGTAACGCTTTAAAAACTCCTCAATATTTACAACAACCCCATCGCGCATATTTCTGTTCTATTTTGGAACCGGCCATTATTTAAGCCGTATCTTCAGTTTCTAATGACGACGCCATAAAAACTGGTAATGACATCAGTAATGTTAACAAAATCGGCCAATTGCGTGTCGGGCCACGGGCAGTGTAGGGTTCCGTAGTTGCCTGTCTTTCTTAGTTACATCGACACGCGCGCGCCAACTAAATGATTGCGTCGGCCGAATTTGTACGAAAGTTGGCCTTTCTAAGTATATTTTAAGTTGGTCGACTATTACTCGGTAACTAGTTATGCCTACTCAGCCGTGATAGTTTTCCTTTTAAATTCATTATATGTACTACTGCCACGATTTTTTTCACATTCCCAGTAGCAGCCATTTAGCCGGCAGGGGGGGGACACATGACTCGACTAAAAATGTGGGCTTTAAAGCCCAATATCTCGCAAACGAATCACTAATCTGAAAAATCGTTTTGAGAAACCCATAATATTTTTGAACAAGCTATCCAACGACACCCCACACTATGGATTTAACGAGAAAAAAAAAAGATTTTATTCTACTGTTTCGTCGGCGTGATTGATTTATATACCCATGCCGAATTACAGTTTTCTAGTAGTAATGGTTACTGAGCTAAGCCAAACGGACGGACGGACGGACGGCCAGACGGACATGGTGAAACTATAAGGGTTCCTTGTTGACTACGGAACCCTAAAAAAGCGTCCAACTAAGTGGTGTGCTCGCGTAAGTAGTGAATAGTTAACAATGCATTAGGCTCCTGACAACAGCCGACCCAATTGCATGCATTGTTGTGTCATAGCACCTAGAGTTAAGGTGATGGGTATCCTACAATAGCGAGGACAATGTGTTACGCAACGTATGAAGTGCATCGGTAGGCCACTCACGCGCAGGCAACGGTCGTGGCGCGGGCGCATCGTGTCCGGACTGTCCGGTGCTGACCTATTTGCAATATAAGTCTGGTGCATTCTGGGTACTGATTGGCTGAAAGGAAGCGTGCTATGTTTAGTATGATTTTATACAGGACTGACAGGTATTCCAATTGGTTGACTATGGTTGTGAGCTGAAGCAATGCGGCAGCAATTGAAACAGGGTGTCTCGCAAGTCATGCAAAACATTATTCATTACAACATGTGAAAAAGCATCATCGGCTACGTAATTGTTATTTCAATCAAAGAGTCTGTGTATATTTAAGCGATACACTTAAGTACTATACAGATTCCATAAAACGCATTCCACGTAAAAAAAGGCCAAGTGTCGAAACTCCACCACTTCCACCATAAAAAGTTGTGAGATATTTCGTAGAGCCAAGTCTCAGGCATTCTTATTAATCTTTATTTGCGTACTAGACATTATAAATCAATGCTTTGAACAAGCTATGTTTCCTGGATCTCTTAAAAAAGCTAAACTTGTTCCGGTCTTTAAGAAGGGAGATCCAATGACTACAGACAACTATAGGCCTGTATCAGTGCTTCCTACTTTCAGTAAGATATTCGAGAGACTAATTTTTTCAAGACTTTGTAGCTTTTTCACGCAAAACAACCTAATCTCCTCGGAGCAATTTGGTTTCCGCAAGGGTCTCTCTACAGAAGACGCCATAGCAGCTTTTATGAAACATGTTCACACGGGGCTAGAGAAAAAGTTAAAGTGTATGGGCGTATTTTGTGATCTGTCAAAAGCCTTTGACACGGTAGATCATAATATTCTATTAGATAAATTGTCATATGGTATTAAAAATAACAGCCTTCAATTAATTCGTTCATACTTACATGATAGAAATCAAATTGTACAAGTAAATGGGGCAAAATCACAAAGCGTTAACATTTCTAAAGGCGTGCCCCAAGGATCTATTTTAGGACCTTTACTGTTTATAATATACACGAACGATCTCCCATAACAGATCCCCAATCAACTAAAATGTAATATTATATGAATATGCCGATGATACAACTTTTATAACATCTGACATCAAAATCGAAGACACAATATGTAATGTTAAAAGTATCCTAAGTTTAATTAAGACTTGGTTTACTGCTAACAAATTAAAGCTAAACGCTAGTAAGACCCAAATTATGCGTTACAGCCTACTATCAAACAAAGACAACTTGCATGTTGACTACGATGGGAACCGGCTCTCAAATACTAATGAGACAAAATTCTTAGGTCTAACAATAGACAGCTCTCTAAAATGGGACAAGCACATCGATAGTTTATGTAAAAAACTTACAAGAGCGGCTTTCTCTGTACGAAAAATTAGGGAGTTGTGCGGTGTCCAAGCTAGTAAGTCGGTCTATTACGCCTACTTTCATTCCCTAATGTCTTACGGAGCGCTGTTATGGGGACATGCAGCAACTGGGTCTAGAGTTTTCATATTGCAAAAAAGGGCACTCAGGAATATTTACAGTGTTCCTGCACGAGAGACCTGCCGAAGTATTTTTAGAGAAAGTGGCATAATGACATTTTACTCTTTATTTGTCTATAAAAACTTATTATATGCTCGCAAACACCTCAGTGGCAGCAAGAAATTATGTGATATTCATAAGTACCCTACACGAAATAGACATAAACTTTGCCTTCCAAATGTACGGCTAGCCAAATCTAAAAAATGTTTTATTTATCAGAACATTAAATTGTATAACCATTTACCTGACTCTGTTACCATACTAAGTGACATTAAATATAAGTCGTACCTTAAACAAATCTTAACTGAAAATGCACTGTATAATATAAAAGAGTACTATGACATCAAATTTAAATTATAGAATATTAGTGAATGCAATTGTATATTAAACTCTGAATTAAAATTATAAAAGGTTACTAATCTCAAATTGACATAATTGTAAACCTAAACCTAGTTATAAGACATATTCTAGTGCATATTGTATGTCAATGGAATAAATGATTTTGACTTTGACTTTGACTTTATATAAAATTCTGCAACTTAGCAATCATTATTTATGCAGTTTTGCACCGAAATTGCAAAATAGTTTAGTTTTTCCTTGATTTATACACTAAACACTAATTATATTCTAAATTTGAAGCTTAAATATGTCTGCGAGAATTGCCTTAGAATTTTGATGATCAGTCAGTCAGTTAGTGAGTGTGTGACGAAATTAAGAAACAGACTAGTTATAATTTTTAAACTACTGGTTTAAATTGAATTTATCATCAATTTGAAATATACCGTGTTTATACAATGCCTGCTTGGTTACTGAAAATTCAGGCTTTTAGTTTTATCCACAACGAAATTATAGGGGGGTCGAAAATGGCCTGAACTGCTTCGAGAAAAGGATGGTACGGCCGTGCCGTTGTTTTGCTCGACTTGGCCGGGGCACTGCCGTGCCCCTAGATTAATTAATCAGTTAATTTGACTAGTCGGTATGAAATCCACATCAGTGCTGTTGAATCTCTTTAACTGTCTCAGGTCCACGAACGATCATAATTAACTGACTAAGGTGTATAATATAGCAATTTAAGCTAATTTGTCATAATGCCTATTCTCGGAGGTTTTTAATTAGTATCTCGTTTCAAGGGTTGTTTGGACAGGTCCGTAATAAAGCCCTGAGTAAACAAGCGAAAGTTTCACTAAGTTTGATTTCTACAAAAAATCTTTCGGGAAAACTCGTAAATAAGCTCGTAAAACACCGCCGGTCCAATTACTACATTTCGCTGACTTTAATCATGATTAATATCCGAAGTATGCCGTGGTTTTGAAGACATCCTTCCTAATTTAATCAACTCCAAGAGTTTCCCTTCAAATTACCTAAACATTGTGCCGTTACCATACGATGGTAAATCTTGAAGAACAGTTAAGTTTATTTCTATGATTAGAGTATCTAGAGGGTAATTGGTGCGAAGCACGCACCACCAACTCACGGCTCGCGTTCCCATAGTCTGAATACAATACCGACCCATGCCCACGGCAGCCCTCACAATTTGATAGCACTCCTCGGACTCGATAGTTACATCATGTAAATGATATTGGCAACTACCATTTCGAAACGGCTCTTAAAACGAAACGCTAAACTAAACTTGAACCGTACGTGTTAACATTTAAAGTTCATTTTGATAGCCTCGTTAAGCCAGAGTTGTGGAGATTGGGAATGATTGAAGAGTGCGAATATGTGTCCAAGCGAAAGTGCAACCAAAGCTCAATGCAGTAAGGCTACGTTCACTCAGCATCAGATTACATTGTCTAGGCATTATGTAAGCGCTCATGTGACTGTGGAACGGTAACGTCGTGCCTTAGCAGGTCACATTGCATCGGTGCGAATGACATCAGCATCTGTCAAGTGCATAGAAGTCAACAAACAGGATTTAGTTGCGTATGCAATAGATGCTCCCCAGCCTTGACTCCGCGTCATGGCTGCTGGCCAGAACCATTCACTGACCCACTACACGGTAGGAATTCCTCATACGATTTTGAAAGAGTCGTTTGTCTTGTTTTTTTCTGATGTGGTTAGCCGAAAGATATCTAGGACAAAGATTAGAGTTATTGTTGTTTGACGACAAGCGCGTGAAGGCCGTGCCATTGGATTTATCTTACATATAAAACGTTTTATTAGGTCTGGCTGACAAATATTTAAACAACCTTCTCACATTCTCATAAACATAATGAACTCATACCTAATACGGGGACCGGTAACGAATTTGTTGAACTATTTATTTATTTACGTTATCGCTGTACTCACTGACAAATCCTTAAATTATGTATGTTTGATCTCCAAGATCTTTCGGTCTGATGTGAATTTAAAACGTTTTAATGCATGTCGTCGTTTTCCCCACCTGCGACTGCGGAATTTTTGTAAAAACATGCGTTATCCGGCTCCGCTAAGACATGTGCCGCGCACTCGGCGCCGGCGCCGCCTCATGCAAAGCGTCCTGAATCCACGGTTCCCATTCCCACCGGCCTGCAAGCCTCGCCTAGGCTCGCCACAGACCGGTGGTGCCAGTAAGGACACAACCGGCGTGTTAGTCCGGCTATTATCTTTTAATACCATCGACTTCATTATTCGCTACATTTTTTTGCGACGGCGGCGAGGCGCGGCTCCGCCGACTCGGGTTTGATAACCCGGAGACCTTGGTCTTAATTGCGCTCGCGCAGACCACTCCGCCGCGTCCAGTTTTTATGCGCCTGCACATCGCTAGTAAAAACACGACGACGACGCATAACCAGCCGGCTGAAAAGTACGTTAAAGCTGCAAAAGCTCTAGGTAATCCATAACCACCGTAAACCGTCTGCATACATCGAGTGCGCTCTACCGAGAAAGCTTCGTGAGCGTCGTCTTACGCCTCGTCATGCTTTTGCGGATCGCGTTCGATAATTTAGATTTTCCTGTTTTTATCATCCCATAATGGTATAAGTTACAAATAACAATGTAAACATGAAAAACTTGATGCTTCCACGGTAATGGCAGTGAACGTGCGTTTCGTTATGATTAACATTTTAACTGCTAGACTGTTAATGTCGTGGTGCTCGATTTGTTTTTCTGATGTATTTTGTTCTTGTTACAGGTAAGGCAGAGTGTAGCTGACGACACGGAACGGTAATTCATCGATAATTCAGCGCCATTGTGATAGCCGGATGGTTTAAATCTCCTTGTTTACTTTCATATTCCCTAAAAGCCGCAACAAAAGGCTGGATGGCTAGCAGCCAAGATTCGATTACATTAATCATTCCCCGGTATGTAGAATTCGCCGTACCTACATAAATCTTCGCTCGGCTACCAACCGCTATCGCCATGACAAGTGGTTTTCATTCCGCGGTGATTAATAAAAAACAACAAATTCAAAAACGCCAATAGGCAATTCGCGATTGAATGAAATGCTTTTAGAGGCTATTAGTGGCGAGGCATTAATTCATAAAGCTCTCGAAAGATAATGGCCATTAGGCGTGTTGTCGAGCCCGGAACAATAAACAAAGTTTGATTCGGCAGGTAGATGTTTCGGTGTAGTTGCTGCAATGGCATCAAACTCGTTAATGATGCGGCTCCGGTGACTGGTCGATTAATTTTATCTCTGATTTACATTTAATGAAAACCATTCAAGCAAAATGTTGAGTTAATTCCTCGATCTGTTAATAGACATGATGTCGGGAGCGGATCAAGGCTGTGGCGAATCGGTGCAGGAAAGGCCGTTTAGACCCCGCAGTAGTTTGTCATTTGCCGTGGACAATCGTAACGATCGTTTAAAATATCGAGGCCGAATCGATTACCGGTCTTCAGGAAACTTCATTCGTTTAAAGTTCATTTGTCTCTCGAGGTACTACGAGTATGGGCATTATCGTGACTGTCATAGCAATTGGCTCATAAATTATAGTACACTTAAAGCCCATCTAATTATGTGAGCAATTGCCATTTCCACATTTGAATTTGGTTAATTGAGGAACTAATTAAAATGCGTCTAGTTTAACGCGTTGTGTCTAGGTACTTCCCCGTTCTTATATAGATCGGTTTCAGTGTTATCTTTCTGAATCTGCCTATGAGATCGAGTCAGTTTCAAGAATCGGAACGTGTAAACATAAAGGCTATCAATGCTAAGTAATTCTGTAAAGAGGCTCCGGCGGGTAGAAATAGAAACGAATTTTAATGCTTTGTTGCACGCACGAATGCCCAAACTAACAGAATCTATGACCGAACTAATTTACTTTTAAAGCTTTTATGTAGATGTTAGATTTTTTGGATATTTTATTTGGAGCTGAAGATCTAGCTAACATGAGCCGGGTGTTTGAAACATTGAAACCAAGTAGTCACGTCTGTTTGTGTAAGAATTTTAACAATTCTCTATAAGTTGACAACAGTAAAATTTGGCTGACGGAACCCACCCTTAGAGCCTTATCATTATCACACTTGCGATTTCCAAGCGTATTTTGTATGAAGGCGATCACGCAGCGTGTTCGCCGCGACTGATAATTGTATAGAAAACACGCTCGCAAATCGCAAGTGTGATAAGGCTCTTAATCTATTGTTTTATTTAGTTTATTGTTAGTCCAGTTTACCTAATGTCTTTGTCTTTGGTCGTGGTAGAGTCAGCAGCAGAAGGAGTTAATTGAGAGTTAATGTATGGACTGCCTGTTTTATATTTGCGATGTCCTGGTTGGTCTTATGGGAAAACTTCTTCAGTACAATCATAATCTTCACTTTTTGCCCGACTACGGCACGGTACGTTTACGTGTGTTTCGTCGTAGCGTTTAAGATACTGCATCGATTTTGATTAATATCTATCGATTCGAAATTATGCTCCGGTGACATAGGCTAACCTTCTTTGTGAGAAATAGTACACTGTGTAAAGGCTAGAAAGTAGGCAATTTGAACTCATAGTTGACCAGTTCGTGCGATGTCCAACTCTGTCCCCAGCTTTGAAGCCTGTGTTCTGACCATCTTTTTCCACATTTCCGAGCAGAGTGGCGTGAAAAAAATGTTTTTTTTATTAGTTTTCCGTGGTTGGGTCGAGGCGGAATACAGTTTATTGAACTTTTTATGCTTGTCGTCATTCCTGATCACGACCACTAAATGACCCAGTATATAGAAGCCTACCAACGTGTTACGTGTAACATGGCATTAGGCGGTTAATCCGTAACCCTCGTTTGATCTCGATATGCATGCCCCTCTCTAATTACCTAAGTTATCATGTTGTTACATGTTCCATATACATGTCAATGATCGTGAATATCGCGATTTGTCTGGAAAATTAAATAAGTAAGGCGGTGCATTGGAAATTATCGCGTGCTTTGAAACGTTCTGACTAGATTAAGAAACAGGTCTGATTTTCAGATATGATTCTTGACTATTATGATTGTTTATCTGATTTGATCGATACATGATTGCTTAAAATTTCCTCGATAGAAAAAAAAAACCGAAGTTGGGCCTGTATTTTCTTTTTTTTACTCAGCCTACTCAAACGATACATATATTAACGACACAATCAAGTTAATACTATAGTATTTTATCTCATCTAAAATCTCTCTTGATGAAATTTAAATAAAACTTCACTAAGTTAGGTATTTATCGATATTTGTCCAAAAAAGCCATTCCCGAAGAGTGTGTACATCTCTTTTTCTCGTGCGCGGAAGGCATAAGCGTATCTCTGTCTAGGAGGCCTGTTCGACTCATATCAAGGCATCCCCTTAATGCACAAACCTTAGTACTTATTTCCGTTAAAACTACACTAATGTAGTGGCTATGTGGGCTCGCGAAGCCTGTATTAAAAATAACTAAAAACTGAAACGAAAAAATCTTTAAGGATTAAATTATTGAAGATGCTCGCAAGATTTCACGAGGAATGGTTGAAAAATGCGAGGAGAGCAGCCGGGCAGAAGCAGGCAGAATACGAAAGAATTTTGCCAAAGCTGAAATAGAGAACTACGTTCGGTTCGCTCGCTCGCTCAATAAAATTAAAAAATTATAACGCGATGTAAACAAACATATCGACAGAAGACTTTCGATTAAAAAAACCTTACCTACTCGTGAATCCGTTTGGGAGCTATGGTGCCAAAACCACAACTTTGTTAAACTTATAGTGAAAATGCCCTTACATCCAACATTTGACAGCTGTCATCCCAGTACAATGTATGCCATCATATGTCATCATTGACGTTTAATGTACCGGGATGACGGCTGTCAAATGTCGGCTGTTAAAAAAAACTAATTTTAGAGGTGGTTAAAAATGTTGAGGAAGCTAATAGATTTAATCATTTCTTGGCTTATCCGAGTGACATATTGACAACCTTCTTCAGCATTATGTATCGTTTTAATCTCTTTATCATAACAAAACGAGGTAATTGCTCATACTATTTCCAAACTATCTCGATATTTTATATACTACCTAGTGGTACAAGCTAACAACATAAAAAATATTTATTCTTCCTTTACCAATAAACAAGTCACGAAAATACTCGAAAACATGGCGCTTCAAGTTATTATACCTACCTAGTGCAACCATATTTTATGTTTAAAAATGTTATTTTAAATACATAAAGATCAAAATATGGAGGTTGTTTTACCATAGAAAAACTTGACGTCACTTGTTCCTATTTATTTCCTATTTATATACCTACTTCATATTAACATAGTATTTTTAATTTCTCATAATAAAAAACAATGCAAATTTGACGTAACTATCAGTGAACATTCCTTTTCATTCAAAATAAATGGTATCTAATGTAGTTATCTATTTAAGTCGAAGTACAACTGCCGGAACTCTTGCAAGACTATGCCTTAGTTAAGGAAGTATGTTGTATTTCCAAAACATTGGCGGTCATCGCTCCTACGAGCACGTGATTTGATGACGCCAGCACCAATGATTCTGCCGCGTCATCGTGCTATCTAGCATCTCCGCATACATGACTGTGCGAAAAGAACGCTGTACGAAACGAGACGAACAAAACCCGAAATGGACCTTGAACATTGCGTTTCGTTCGTTTCTTTCTAGCATTTTGCGTCTTTTCGCAACCATCTATAGCTAGCTTAGAGAACTGTTACGATTAGTAAGTTTCTGGAACCGAAATGGATCGAGGACATTGCGATTTTATCGCTGATATTAAGAATTGCTGAAGTGCGATAACTACCTGAAATTCAGGTCGTCGCTCCTATTGTAAGGACGCCGATTTGGTATCAGTGACACGGTTGTGGCAGAAACGTGTCGGGTTAGAACTGGGCTGATATCTGTGTCAATAGGTGTAACTGGGGCGGGTCGATAGGCCTCTTAACATTGACCTTTTGCTGAATCCCGCAGTGACCTAGTTGACTCGGGTCCCCGATTTAGGGTTGTGTGCTGCTGTAAGAGGATTCTCGAAATCATTCCACTTAAGATGTAACAACGGCTTATAATATTTTAGGTTCCATGCTGATACAATTAATAGAGGGTTAACAATCTTGAATTATCACCGAGGGGAAAATAGAACGGCAAGGTTATTATGTAAATTTGTAGGGTCAGTTCGGGTATGTGCGCCACAGGGGAAAGTGCGCCCCCGGGGTAAGTGCTGATATTGATTTATATATGACTGAATGATGAATGAGGCGCACTTTCCCCGGTAGCGCAGATACCCGAAACTGACCTTACCTAAATTGATTTTGGAGGAACCTAAGGTACTTACTCATTAAATTTTATCTAAGTACCATTTGGTAACATTAGGTTTTATTTTATACTTTCTCAGCAGGACACAAACTAATAAACGATATGAACGAAATATATTTTTCTTAGGTACGTTAATCTTGTTTTTTCCACGCAATAACTGTACAGCTTTTAGGTACGAACATATTCAACTAAGCGATGCAATTTATAATAGCAAAAACATGCTAACTAAGACCGCCAGCATAACGATTCAATGTAAAAAAAAAAAAAATCCTAGCTTTCCCAAACTTGCATAACAAGCAAAGTTTATAGAGTCGCTTAAAAATGGAGGGTGTTTTATCGCGCGCTACGCTACATAATGTCCCCGTGAGTCGACTTTCTGTGCCACGGTTGCGCGGGCTCGCGCGGGGCGGGGGGCGCGGCGCGCGGGCCGTGACGTGACGTCACAGTCGACCGTGGCAGTGAGAGCTCGGCCGCGTCGCGCTCGCTCGCTCTACGTACTCCGTTGACGACGGTCGCGCGAGCGCAACGCACTCCTCTCGTTTTTTCAAACTTCGTACCACAGAAAATGATTTCGTGAGACTCACTAGTTTTTTTTAACCAGTTGCACGGATTGTGTAGTGACGAGAAAGTTATTAAATCGAAACGTTTAAGTTTCAGTGCTTGACAGTGAACGTTTGACGCGGAGTGGTGCGTGTTTTTAAAAGTTAGTGCGAGGAAAAAGTGAAGTGAAAGCCCGCGTAGGATGTCCATCGGCGATCGTGGATTTCGGAGCGTGTGACGCGCTCTTCGACATGAGACGCCGCTGGTCGAACAACGGAGGCTTCCAGACGCTGCGAATGCTGGAGGAGAGCTCGTCCGAAGTGACGTCGTCTTCCGCGCTGGGTTTGCCGGCGGCTATGGTGATGTCTCCGGAGTCGCTCGCGTCCCCCGAGTACGGTGGGATCGAGCTATGGGGCTACGACGACGGGATGACCTACAACACGGCCCAGTCGCTGCTGGGCAACTGCACCTTGCAGCAGCAGCAGCAGCAGACGCAACCGCTGCCGTCGATGCCGCTGCCGATGCCGCCGACGACGCCCAAGTCGGAGAATGAATCTATTTCGTCAGGTTAGAATGTGGAATTTTCTAGTTAGAAATGTTAGAATAGCGCGGCAAGCGCTTGCATGGTTTTTTGGCTGTGCGCGCGGTTGCTGTCATCGACCTTTGGCCCGGATACCTTGACCGGGGCGCTCTGGGCCGAATTGCCGCTGTCACAAACTCGCAAACGTTTTGTTTACCCACATTCGATGCCCGAACATCTGTTTTATCGGGAGGCGCCCCGTTCAGTGACATTGCGATAAATAATTCGACTACGGAATTACGCGTGACCTAATACAGTATAATTACGTTACGAAGTTCATGAATGAGTATATAAAACAATACCTACATTGTGGGCTAGGCACCTGTAAACAGTATTGTTAGATAACTTCAGCGGCTCCCATATTAGGTAGGTATTAATGCAATTGTAATGGGATGTTACTGCACTTAGCTCTACATAATCAGCTTCAAATAAATTGCATACCTACTGCAAGTTACACCTCTAAACGAATGCACGTATGAGCAAAACGTAGTTCATATTTTTTTCAATAATTTTCAGTTTTCTACGATATTGAAACTAAATAGGTAGGTACGCAGACTACGCAGGTACCTATACACTTCCTTAGCTGCCATAATGTGAGTAATCATCGCTATGACAGATTGTATGTGGGCGAAACATTTAAAAATAAGTACAATACATCACACAGCTTCGCCATGTATTGTAGCTGTGAGGACTGTAGGTGTTGATGTGTAACATAATAATGGTACTTACAACATACCTACCTACCTACACTACACGCGTTTGCACGATCCGTCCAAAAGTGTATTCCACTTGGTGCTAGTTGCTGGACCGGAATAGTTTGTACCGGTACATCTTTCAAAATAAAAACACTATGAATATCGAAATTTAAAGCTAGTACAAGTTAAATATGAATGTTGATGACTAATACAAGATGACAATGACATTCATCAATAAGTCGCTAACTCGTCGATATCCCTAAATTCGATTTCAATGCTACTATTGACGGATATTTGTAGTGCCGTAGACTTCACACGCCCTAGCCTAGTTTCGTTACAATCCAACACCTAGTTTTAAAATGAGAGCGTAAATACGTTTGTATGATCCCTAGATCATGCAAACGTATTTATTGCATATACAATGACAAGAGGTATATTTATGTCTGTAATTCGTTTATGTAGCTTTAGATAGGTAGGTACCATATTAAAAAAAATACAGCGAATTTCAGTTTTTCATATAAAGCTTGTTTTTGCTGTATTTCGTTTGTTTTATGAACTGGAACCATATAAACTAATTACAGACATAGATATACCTCATGTCATTGTATATGCAAAGTTTCGTCACAATCCAACTCGTAGTTATAAAATGAGAGCGTAACTACGTTTGTATGGGAAGGTGAAATTCGGCCCAGCTTACTAAGGACTACCTTAATAGTACCCGGTATATAGTAGTAATCCTTTGAATTGAACGGAACAAGAGCAGACCGTCCCACAAGCCTCCTAGTTTCCTCGCACGTATTTATTTGTCTATGGTCATACTCATACCGGTACAGCATGTTTGATTAGCGTCCACCCGGCAAGTGCGGTGTGGGCTCACCACGGATGGAATGACTAATTCTTATCGCGGTATATAGGTGTAACACTGCAAGGTTATTGTGGAAAATTTATTATAGGTAGCTTTATTGTTATTTTAACATACGTACGCAACACCTTGAGATGTATTTGCGCCGTGATCCTTTATCTGCTACACTCTTAAAAATAGCAAGGAAAATAATTTATTGAGTTTCCACGACAATGCGTCTATTTCGATTTTTGTAGCAATGAAACATTAATCTAATCATCAATAGGAAGCTTTAAAGGGGATGGGGATAGTGCGGCAATTGGTAGGGCTGCGTGTGTCCCCTTATAGAGGTACCTACATGAGCTGTATAAACGAAATCTATTTGAGTATCCCCCATATGGATACACAACTGAACCAAATATAAAATGAGAACTGCAGCCTTAGTAGATGTTAGGATAATTACCTAATACATTCGCAACGAAAGCTGAACTGATGCATTTTTAACCCCCGACGCAAAGAGAGTGGTGTTATAAGTTTAACGTGTCTGTGTATCTGTCCGTGGTATCGTAGCTCCCAAACGGATGGACCTATTTGAATGCGGTTTTTTTTTATATCATAGATAATTTTATCCCGAGTGTTCTTAGTCATGCTTCATGAAAATCTGTTCAGCCGTTTTTGAGATATTGGACTTTGAAATGAAAATGTCGGGGGTTTTTCAACTTTTCCTATGTATTTAAGAGTCCGCAGTAAGCTCGGCCGAATTACACCTTCCCATACAAACGTAGTGGTGCTCTCATTTTAAAACTACGTGTTGGATTGTGACGAAACTTTGCATATACAATGAGATGAGGTATATCTATGTCTGTAATTAGTTTATATGGTTCCAGTTTATAAAACGAACGAAATACAGCAATGAAAAACTTAAATTCGTTGTATTTTTTTATTATGCTACCTGCAGCTACATAAACTTATTTACTTACTACTTAATTACTGACCTGGATATACCTCATGTCATTGTACATGCAAAGTTTCGTTACAATCCAACACGTAGTTTTAAAATGAGAGCGTAACTACGTTTATATGGAGAATCGAGCTTACTGCGGACTCTTAAGTATTTATTTATCTATATACAAATGTATTTCGTCGTCTAGTACCCATAGTACAAGCTTTGCTTATTTTGGGACTAGCTCGATTTGTGTAAGATTGTCCCCAAATATTTATTTATTTATTCTTAAACAGGCCGTATGCTTAAAAAAGAACGCGAAATCAGTAGAGATCAACTTTTATGCCTCACCAGAAGTTATTTTTTTCAACGTATGTATCTCTGCTCGCGTGAGATTAAACACACCGGTACTTAAAGCCGTGGAACGGTTTTAAAGTCATTTCCTTCCATTTGAGACATTCAATTTGCCAAGTAATACAGTTTAACAATTTAAGTAAGTGAGTTGGATGGTGGTGTTTCGACGAAGCGACTGCGGCGGCCGGTCCGACCGGTTTAGAGACCACTCCTGACTCCTGATGGTAAATCGCATCGCCTGACAAAGCACGCATGTGCATTTATATGTATACGAGTTGCTCACACTAATCGTAACTAGATATTGTAATGAGTAAAAGTAAAAGTTGCACCTAAATTGTATCATAACAACCTAGGTGGGTCATTGTCAGATTTAGGTGCGCGTCTTCTATAATTCTATGCGATAAAAACATATTAACATAAGTATATAAACATAAGCCCTTAACTATTGCCCACCGAAAAGATGATTTTTGTTTTACTGACTGACAATGACCTGGGTCATTGTAGAGCTACTGTTCATTCTTGACTCGAGAAATTATGATGCTTGAAAGATACAAGAACTTTTTTTCTTTTACTACTTGCTTCGTTTCTATCTTCTTTTTTGCAACGTTACAACTTTGCTTGCTCTATGTTTTAATTGACTACACAGAAGAATCGTTTCTAATTCTAACGTAGATTTGTGTTCTTACTACATGAATGATAAAAATATTTATTGTACTCAAGTAATTGTTACAAGTAACATAGGTATTTAGTTCGTGCAACCAAATCTTAATATAAGTGGTCGAGCTTTCATCCCTTAAACTAGGTTTGGACTTTGGACCTGTGCTTGAGTTCGTCCAAAATTAATGTCTCAAACAAACATGTACTTGGACAATGTAACCGCAAACAAATTACTACTGATAATAAAATGTATTACAGAAATGCAACCTCAGTATTATGCAAGGTAGACACCCAGATGCTTGATACCCTCTCAGTAGTTGATATCAGTAATTTTAAGTCATTAGCAGTAGGGGCTACACCCATTGCGCTAGCATGCCTGTCACCAGCGCGCCAACCCTAGCATGGCATTGAATTTTAGTTCAGAAGTTATTAGTTTCATGAGGTGAAAAAACATAATATTTTTTATAAAAAACCCTGTATAGACAACGTGATAGAAATCGCGCCATCCGGTCGAGAAATGAGAAAATCATCACCATGGCATGTTGCAGATTTCTATGTGCGTTGATGCGGTAAACTTTCGTTTCACTCATGCATAGATCTACTGTTTACAGCAAAACGAGAACTCGTTATATCGCTATCGCTTTAATTAAACGCGACAGTGAAAACTTTAATTAAGGCCCTTGAGTTGCCATTGGTTAAGTATCTGCCAGTGTATAAACACGCATTGTCATTAAAGGGCAATTGAAATCGGCGCGAATTCGAAGTTGCCTTTATTGAGGCAATTTTAGCACATCTGTAAGTTTTGTCCGTTTCATTTTAGTAGTTATGTTAGCAACTTTTAATGACTTGAGACCCAAGCACTTAATTAGAATTTGTATTTATGACGAGCCAGTTACATAATATATTTCTTGTGGAGGTTATTAGCTTTCTTACATCCTCTCATCTACCAGTAAAACAATAGCCTTTCTGGTTCTGATTTATCGTTAGCCTAGCCATAGCGCGTAGGTAATACAAAAGATGTATGCATTAGTATTTTAACCATTTCAGGGTTGCTTCCGAGTTCGTATTTCTCAATGCCGTACTTTAGCTTCCTTGTCAAACTACGATTTGGAATGCTTGTTTTGCGTTAAATAAAATGACCTTACTTTTGTTTGATGCTTTAATTTGAAGATGTTGCCATACGGTAGTAGAATACTATATTAATACTGACTTACAGTATTGTAAGTTTACCCGCATCAAATTTTCTGTCTATCATTGCGTTAACTTGCCATGACTTAGAAAACATTCTATTGATGTTTAAATGACTCAGTATGCGGGCTGGTTTATGACAGAATTAAGTCAATAAAATGGGTTTCGAATTTACGGCAGAAGGAAAAAATACATTGACTGGTTGACGTTGGAATGATCCTTTGGGTATGCTGGTATTGACGCACGTATGTTTTTGCACAATGGATAAACATTTTGATATTCCAGTGAAACGATTTTGATCTTAGTCAAAACAGCAGCACAACAATAAGAAAGGAAATTTGTATGGTTTCTACATCACAGAAACCAACCAAAACAGCAAAGAAAATATTATAAACACGATACCGGTGAGGTGCCTACTATTTTTATTTACAATCAATCAAAGTCACATTATATTTACAGGAAACCCATTTTTTTGGTATTTCACTGTTTTAATTAGTAAAAACTCTATATTTCCTTCGTCGCGTGACTGATAATCTTGAAAAGCTGTCAGGCTACTTAGCCTAAATGCTATACATTTATTTTATTAACAGACGTTTCATTCAGTCTAGTTTTAAAATCCATTAACTTGATAGGTTTCCATAATACTGTAGCTGTAGCTCATTTTTTTATTCCTGGGGCACTAGGCAGCAAATTAAATTATTTAAAAATTCAAATTAAAGTTTAGGTATCTATAGGCACACTTTACTGCCGCAATTGCGCGCCGTGAATCGCTGTCATTCTCGTTCTACCTATTTAGCTATGTACTAATGTAAAATAGACCATATGTGAGTAATGGTACAACTCGTTCCACGGGCCCCACCTGAGGTGAACGTATCGACGAGTCCGCGCGGGGGCACCAAGGTCGCCGCAGTTTTTTGACACTTCTGCTTTATAAATAACCAACTGTAGCCGTCATGTTGGCTACTGCTAATTACTTCATGGTGTGCTGCCGGTTAAGTTAGCCGGAAATTATTTGTTTCTCGCCATGAATAGCTAATTGGACAGGGTTATGGACCTCTTTTAACTAAGGCGTTAATCTCTTGACTGCCTAAGAGTGACAATTAGAGACCTATGTGAGATACCAGCAATGACAATGCTACTTAGGTTTTGATTAATGATTAGAGCTAAATACTGTTCATTTCAAAACATTACAAATCGAAATGAAACCGTTAAAAGTTTCTTTACACGTGCTAATAACAACCGCCTACGAGAATGTTCCATATATCGTTTCTATACTGAAATATGATTTACCCTCCGTGTCTACATGTCGCGATTCATCATGATTGATGATTCTTGATCAACGGGGTCGCTTACCTCTTTCAGGATGCTGCTACGTTTGTCCCTTTCGGTTATTTTATTACCTAAGATATTAATAAGGCATAATCATATTATAAACTCAACAAATTATCAGCACGAGTTCCAAATTAACCAATTCACCATTCAATGTTGAAACCAGTAAGCACAATCACAACTGTAGCATTAGTAACAAGATTATCTTGTTATTGCCCGTACTCTGGCCATTAGCGGCTATTTGAGGATCGTTTCTGTTAGACTTGGAGTCCCGTAATTAGCATACAAATCGGATCAGCTTCGCAACTATTAAACGACAACTTTGTGCCTAAGCTGGCTTTGGTGTTAAAATAATAATCTGCATTGAACAAGCAGCTGCCACGCTTAGTCGAAAGGGTGGGTCCAAAGCGTTTAGATTTGGCAACCCTTTGAGTAATCTAATGGTCCGTCTAACCCCTTCATTTCATAACTACGCTTTATAAAAGCCATTCTATTTTATTGTGTACTACGACCAATTGAATTATAGATTGATTTAAAGCATGCTAATCACATCAGGCTTTGCTAATTATTTATTAGATCAAGGTCTGGATATATTGCGCAAGTGCTATATCGAGTTAAAGCAGCATTCATTAGGCGAGCTCGTAAAGCAATTTAATTGGCTGAAGTAAAACCTTAACTCTATTTGTTTTATAACATAAAAACAAATGACGTCGGTGTTCACTCTCAAAGTTCACCGACACAGCTAATAGCTCTTAAAAAATCGCACGAAGGCGAAGACATACTTAGCTATTTTATGAAAGTCGTAAATTTTAATGTTATCAATTTAGGTAGGTTAGGTTATTACAATGGTTCATGAAGCTAAGTAGTTCCTTGCGTTCTTGGGAGCGGAGATCTTCACCTTCACATTCACATTGCAGTGGTATTCTCTAGGATCTCTAGGAAGACGAATCGCGGCGGATATGCGGTCGAGCGCGCGTCGCGCTCGGCTGCGCACGCGCTGCCATCGCGTCGCTTGTTAGTTCTATTATCTGAGTCGACTCGCTCGCTGTAACCACCTTGAGATCGAATATCTTGAGACAAATCACGGGGTCTCAATTCCTTGCGAAGCAATCTAGTTAGATAATCTTCCGCGGATCACGACTGTCGATACTGAATAGTATAAATTTTAGCTAAGGCACGACCGCCGCTTTTTGCCTAATTGTAAAACAAAGGCGCCATCGAATAAACAATTGTTAGCGGTACAAACCGTTTTTACCGGTACAAAATACAAGACACAGTCCCAAGAAGAATAACCCTTTATCGAATGATATTTAAGATAATCTTTCACATCAAAACGATTTCCCCATTGACTCTCAACTTTGCAAAATTAATGTCCTCTTAAAAATCGTGTCGATGCTGGACCGACTCAGGGGAAGTACCGACAGCATTCTGGGTGTCATTGCAGACCTGGCTGACTGCCCAATCTTGTCGCACTGGGTCGGGCAGGTTAAGGGTGCCTTTCCACCAGAGATGTGCTATGCTTGCTATGCTATGTTTTCATACATTCGAAACGTAGCTGTAGCTGGAGATACGTTTCAAATATATGAAAACATAACATAGCCTGGCATAGCACATCTCTGGTGGAAAGGCACCCTAAGCTAAGTCCGTTGTTGCACTATTGGTGTGCAAATAGTTAGTTTAGTTATAATTTAATGATGTTACCTAGAATATTGTACTAACATACCTACCTAGGTTAAGTAAAATACTAATACTATATGGATAACTGTCCGAAATAAAGAGTTTATTATTATTAAAAGAGGAAGTAGTAGAAAGAAGAATAAAATATATACTGCGCCTAATGTGTCATGCGTATGATTTCTCTAATGAAGGTCAATCTGATGTCAGGTCTCCAAATATGTCCGTCTAGATCCGTTTCCATTTCTGAGAAATTTGTAGACGGACAGACGCACATTTGAGTGATCTGAGGGGTAATGTAGGGTATGAAAAATGTTACAATTTTATGTAAAGTTTTCAACGTATTGAATGTAATATTCACGCTTTGTGAAACGTTTTCATATTTATAAAATTCTAGCTTCTGCCCGCGACTCCGTCCGCGTGGAAATCGTTTATATCGCAGCTCCATACAAAATTCAACCCCCCATTTCATCCCCTTAGGGGGTGATTTCCAGGATGAAAACTATCCTATGTCCTTCCCCGGGATTCAAACTATCTCCATACCAAATTTCATCGCAAACGGTTCAGCGGTCTAAGCGTGAAGAGGTAACTGACAGACAGACAGACAGACAGACAGACAGACAGACACACTTTCGCATTTATAATATTAGTATGGAAGTATGGATAGTATGGAAGTATGGATTAGTATGGGTATGGATTAGTATGGATACACACTGAATAATTTAGTTCGTTTTAGTCATGCCACTCGGTTTTTACCTAATATAGTGATTTCTCACATTCACACGTAAAACCACTTAGTTTTAAAACAGCTTTAGTTACCAAACTGTTTTACCATAGAGAACTGTCAACCTTCCAGTGGAATGATGTTTTAACGGGCGTTAAAATTGAAACAACCGGCCCTAAGGGTGGTAGCTTACGAATACAGACCGATCAACGTTAAATATGGCGCCGGTAGCTGTCAGTCCATAGAAACTTTACAGACGGTTTGGTGCAACCCACCCTAAAGCTGGTTTTCCACCGGGGGGACGAGACGAGACGAGACGATGCGAGAATTGAAATCGTATGGGACTTACTACCTATTTGCACTGAGCGCGCGCGCGCGCGGTGCAAATAGGTAGTAACTAGTAAGTCCCATACGAATTTCAATTCTCGTCTCGCCTCGTCTCGTCCCTCTGTCTATAATCGTATGCGGTGTTCGTTAAAATCTGAATGTATGGAAAGTTTGTCAAGTTTCTATGGAATGGCAGATGCCATCGCCATATTTAACGTTGATCGGTCTGTAATCGTAGGTTCGTGCAACTGGCCCTGAGTGTTCATTATAATGGTGAAATAATTGAAACGATAAAACATACTTTGTTCTTTAATATCACAAATACCATCAAGAAACTTAAGATAATCTATAACCGCGACTAAATAAACTTAGCTCTGTGCTCGTACCAACGCAATCGACGATCATAAATGACATAACGGACCTGACAAACAATCTCTTTCGGCCAAAGAAAAAAAAAACATTGTCAATTGCGCTTGAAGCTTGGCACACACTGCGCGGTCTACGGTGGCTGTCAATAGTAAACTTGACATTCATTCTCTTATATTTTTAAGTTTACTAACCGGAGGAGGGGAGATAAACCACATCGCTCTAATCAGTGTGAGTGCAGTTAGTGCACTTCATTGAGCAAGGTCTAAAGGCCGTTTTAGAAAAGGACAAATAAATGGAGGCGAAGTCTTCAGTAATTGTGTAAACATGTTTTCATTTCAGAAAACTTGAATGAGACGTATAAAAACAATACAAAACTGCTCTAAGAACAGTGTTCATTCGAAAATATATGCTAAAGAATATAGTAATGTAATTATTTTACTTACAAATAATTACGATGTCCACCCGTCTTACCACAAGAAGGCAATTACTACAGTTGACGGTTTATATTTTTTCATCACACTTGCTCGAAAAGGGCTACATAATGCGCAGACATACAGAGCTGTAATAGCCTCTGTTACGCCCACGGGCGTAATGGTTTTTTTCTTAAATTGTATCTGTCACTCATGCGGCAGTTACAAAGCAAAGAGGTTCTATATCAAATACGATGTCTGAAAACGTATTGATAAATAAATTTAAACTTAAAAAACTACTTAAACATGTTTAACTGAATTATTTACAGATTTAATATGTAGTTATTTAGTGTCTATGTAAAATGTTTTTAAGTGTTTTCAAATCGTGGCTGTATACCGAAGGGTCTTTGCCATACGCGCCTCACGTCAAATTCAACAAAATGGACGACTGACATGTTGCAGTTTTTATTACGATTTGTTTTCTTCATCTAAAAATGTATTTGTTTCCTCGCAAATGTGATGAAAAACATTGTGTATATAACGGGCGTAAGAACATTGCAAACTCGAGTCATCAAAAGCCCTCCGCCTTCGGCGTCGGGCTTCTGATAGACTCTTGTTCGCAATATTCTACTTACGCCCCTCGTTAAACAATGTACTATTACGTCCGGTAAGTGTAAGTGAGATTTACCGCCCACGGGCGCAGCGGCAATTCTCACTTCACACCCAGGAGAAGACGTAAAATTGTGTACGCACCACGGGCGGTAATTCGTAAAGCCCCAGATCGCATATTTATGGCACACACAAACACCTGCGATCTGGGGCATTCACGAATTCACCGCCCTAGGTACGTAATGTGCGTACGGTAAAACTAGCATTGTGGCCAGGCGAAGACGTAAAATTGTGTACTCACTACGGGCAATAAAAAAGAAAGCCCTCTATCGCATATTTACAACACTCGCCTGCGGCTGGGTCACAAATACCTGCGATTTCGGGCTTTCTTTCTTTTACAGGCCTTGGTAAGTAATGTACTAATTAAAGGTTCGCCTCTGAACAGCCAGCATGAGTAGGTAATATAAATGTAATGCACTTTTATTTCTCAGCGTAGACGAGCTCGAAACGGGGTGAATTCAAGTTATTGAACCGGCATATTCAAATCGAAGATGGATGAGAAAAAACCTGCCAGGCATAAAATTAACTGTACTGCATTTTGTACGTTAACTGGGTCAGCTTTAAATCAAAATTACACCTTAGTGTTTCTTAGACCCAAACGATTTCTCATACAGATAAGAATTGAATTCAGACATTCTTTCTAAAACTATGGACCATGAAAGATTTAATAGGATCCGCTATTTTAGAGTGATTTTTGCACTGGATAGTGTTATAATGATAGCGATATCATAATTCGTTCTGATTGAGATGCCTTGTGATTTAAGATTCCGCCTTCACAACTCGCGTCAGAATGTTGCAACGCAACGCTTGCAACTGGCCGGAAGGAATTTTACGGCGGTCTCTCGGCCGCAGTATTATAAGGTTTTTTTTTAAATTTCAAACTCGTTCCATTTCCATTTGACTTAACGCACAAAATGGCGTTCAACACGGAACTCGTACCGTACGTGACTACGAACTGTAATGCTAGCGTAACAATTGCATCGTTTATCTTCAAACGCTGCACGGTGTAATGCTGTGTCCACACCAAACCAAACCCTTGTGTCATTTTGACAATGCAATTCCAAACTGGTATAAATTAAATGCTGAGGCAAATAGTTCCTGTATTTTTCTAATTTACTGAGCTGTAAAAAAAAATATGCTCACGGGTGATGGTGATCGTGTAATTATATGTGGTAGATACAGTTAGATGCTTTTGCGTGGGAATGTTAAGCGATAAGCGCCTTAATGATGTGTTAGAGTGAACTCTTTGTTAAAAATACCTTCATTGTTATGATAGAGTAAAAATCTCTCGTCTTTAATATGTATGCGGAGTCCATTGGTAATTCTTCAATTGTTTTCATAAATCCGCCGTAATTGATTCGAGTGCCTAATTACAATTATTATTACAATTTTGTTTACTCATAACGGGTAAACAACCTTTTAATAATTATAATTTTAATAATTATTTTCTTAGCATCGTATAAAAACTGAAACAATTAATTGGCACCTGTCATATATTATGTTCCTTCGACCGTAGAATACAATTTATCTAAACGATACACATAATTTTGAATGCGCATGAACTTACAAAGACTACGCAAACGTTTGGCTGGTCCGGGCTTTTACAAGATCAAAGAAACTCATGAAACATAATTAATTCTGCTAAAATATTTGTAAGTGGTTTAGCGATTACATTTTGTCAGACGCTTAGTACTCTGTTTGAATAAGGCTAAATTATGAGCTATGTTCAAAAAATATGATCCATTATCTTCAGTATAGAAGATTATGTTTTCAGATCAAATATTGGGATTTGCAAATTACTCTAATATTTTATCTCAGTGTATTTATCTAGCCGCTTTACTGGAACGCGTTGCTGGAAAAACATTATTTAAAATTCACCCTCGGTCTTGGTATAAATATACCAATAGGTAGGTATAGTTTCACTACGGCAGTATTCCCATGTTTCATGTTTGCAGTCTGTCTTACTCGCTGTCAAGATAGCGCCGCATCATACTTAACAAGTGCAAAAACTAAGCTTGATGCATGTAAATAACTACACATTGTTCCTCAGAATGGCTCCTAGATAGGTATTTGCTTTGTTTCATATGCGTTTCAAAGCCAATGATAACAGTTCTCTTGGCCTTGATGCAATCTGTTCAGCGCGTTGGCGTCGCCCTTATCGTCTGTTGAACTGTTCCACATATCACTCGCTATAATTCAACTACGAATAAACCGTTCCAAATATACCCATAGAAGAGAACCTATATAGGGCTACATCTGATTTGAGTAAAATTATATTTGCCGCTGAATTTATACGTGACGCACACATTCCTACGCCAACGAGTGTATTCGTGTGCCTGATGTACGAGCCAGTAGTCAAGGTCGATAATGTCATTGTACCTACGACTCGGTGTAAATAAGGGGCTCGCGCGTGTGTGGGTGCGGATGTATGTGTGTAGCTGCAGCTATTGAAGTAATCTTATCATATAGGTCACCTTACTTTGTAGATAATGCACTGCATAGGCGACGCTGCACTCTACTTTCAAAGGTTTTGAAGGAAATTTATTTGTTGTCTGGTATTTTTAACGCTGCTTATAATGTTTATTTACGCTGCTGCGGATTTCCTTGTTCGTTTCAGCGTCAGTGCGCATAAACAGGCCTTCAGCGTAGTGTGCAGTGAAATTGGTATATAGAGATAATTTTAGAGAATCGTTGCTCTTCACGTATCGTGTGGTTTGTTCGCTATTTATTTTCTGCGTTCTACTACGTACCATTTCTCTATTTATAAATAGTACATATACCTAGTGTTAACTGGTACGTTATCTGAACACGCTTCTAACGCCAGACCGCGATTAAATAACTAACTACAAAATACTTGGCACTTTCATCGTAGAGTTTACACGATCGCTTATTACATAGCGTAATATTCTTGGCACCTTTCGCTTAGAACATCTTATAATGTGTCCGGCCTTCACGTTTGTTGGTTTCATTACGTCATTAATATAAATGGCATCGTATTTAACATTACATTACACGCTTGACTAAAAGTGTTAAGATGCTTTAACTACATTAGATACCTACAATATTAATGAATAGTCATGCTACAGGTATTTAGCGGCGGCTGTATTTTATTTCGTTTTAAATTCAAATATATTGCTCACAATTCTAACGTTATTACGAGTATCTTATTATGCCTAGGATTGTTATTTGTGGAGATATTAACAAACTATTTTTATATGGAATTTACTGTGACTGTAACGAGGTAGATGGCATGATTAACGTCAATCATGTCCCTAAAATAGAAGAAAACTACCGGCTAGTCAAAGATCACATCTATGGCGGGGCGAGGCGAGGCCGTGCAAGCATTGACGCAAGCGGGCGTCAGCGTCAGTTGTTTACTGGCGCAGGTTATTTACATCGGGGTCACAGACACAGCGAAGGAGACTGGGGTTCAATCGATGTAATTATCTAAACCGCGGCTAGTACCTGCGACCTGCGAGCCGGCCGGCCGTCCGCGCCAATGACCCGCTTTGACATTACGAGGTCGTTTATGCAACACATTGCAACACTTAAATAGGCGACTGCTCCCACAGCATAAAAAGTACGTTGCGTAACGGCCGACTTACATGCAAAAACCAAGCTCCTCATTTATTTGGTGTCGTGATAAATGATGCTCGTTTGCTGTTTGTATCGAATTACGTTATCGTTAACCGAAACGCTTGTTATCTGCGCTAAAGGTGCGTGATAGTGGCACTATCAACTTGACATTTCCCGGTGTCATTGCCCCTAAATGCCACGTGGCGGTTACACAACGCATACGCGCTTCGGCTTTGTCAATGAGAATTTTCCGAGTGTCACTGGGTCACGGACTCGAGTCTCAATGTTTGTATCTGAAGAGAAAGTGGATGAATGCCTAGATTGCCGAGGCTCGCTTCGTGAGTGAAGTTGTGACCGTCGTGTCCAACTAAGAATTTGCAGATGCTATCTCCATTATTTCCAACTTCTGTTGGCAATCAACAACTCACACGCGAGTAACGTAGCGCGATACGAATCTGAAGTTAACCGCCGCCATTTGTTTTTCGCATAGTTTGTCCGATCCCTCAGTCCTCTGCGTTGCATTGATTAGACTGTTTTATGACTGTCTATACAGCTCTAACGAGCACTATTGTCTAGATAGTCGCCTATGGACGTATAAATTGAAGACATCACAATCTATCACGATACGACACGACAATTTGCACAAATTGCGTCCTGTATAACGGATAACAAGATTATGAGCCGAGTACCCACGTCACATTCGGTCATAAACACGGGACATTCAACATTCAATACATTTCTAAAGTAAAATATATACAGTTCAATGGCGTTAATAGATTTAGAATCGAATGTAAACCTATTTTACTCTAGCTTAGGCTATGAAGACAGCCCAGTCTACGGAATAATCTGACATTCGCGGTTTGATGCTGTGAACTCGCAATGCCAGACGACGGGGATTGATGGCGAACAATTGCAACCATCTGTATAAGCTGCAGTCACAGCTGAAAATGATCAGTGAGACCACAGTTTCCGGCAAAGAAGATGAAGCCTTAGTGTAAGGCCTGAGAGGACGCTCCGCTCAGAGCGGGGCGTGTAGCGTCCATATAAAACAAAAGCAATTTATATGGACGCTCGACGCCCCGCTCTGAGCGGAGCGTCAACTCAGGCCTTACACTTACACGTGTATAAAATATGATTGATGTCAGACTTTCTTCAATTCACTTCAAATGTTTGTACAAAACCGGACAAGTCGTGTTCACACCGAAACAACGTTAGAAGTAAAGCATCACGAAGACGGATGGTTCGCAGCGAGCGCATCTATTTATATTTGCGCAGGCGGCCATAAACGGCCTGCGTCCGGAACCGGTCGGAGGAATGCTCTGCTCTCGCTAACTACGGAACCCGCAGACGCTAACAAACTGCCATATTTTCAGCCGCATATGTAAAGTTCCAGTAGGAAGTTCTAACTGTCATACATATCTTGCGTTCTCTGAAGTTGCCGTTTGCCGCGGAATGTTATTCCAATCCAAGAACCTGTCACAAAACTTGGATGTCTGCTCTATTCTCTCTGCGTGTAATTTCATGTTTTAAGCATAATGTATTTCGCCGTTATGTCGATTGAATTGAAAACAAATTCG
This sequence comes from Epinotia ramella, assembly GCA_947578815.1. Lineage (NCBI taxonomy): Eukaryota > Metazoa > Arthropoda > Insecta > Lepidoptera > Tortricidae > Epinotia > Epinotia ramella. Next base: position 10,608,755 of record OX388209.1, read on the forward strand.
TCCCAATTCAGCATATCCATTGGCCTTATGCGTTCGCTTGTAGCATGGTTCGGTAAATAACATAAATACGACAGAAATATCCTATGTTTCCGTACATCCCGGTGTACTTGTCACATAGGTGTCAACACGATTTGCCCACCTCGTCGGCTCGTCGAAGTGTTCTTATAAAACGGCGTAAAAGCACGACATTCCGATACACTTAAGTTGTTTCAGAGTTAGGTAGGCGTTAGGTGTGATATCGCTGCACGTCCCGTGTTATGTCTCCCTCCTACACGCATCTGATCGTTAAATTACACGATTCAGTAAATCTCACTCTACCAACTGAAGTGGAAATTCAAGGTGTAATATTTGCATGACTGGTATACACAAAGCTGAATATTCTATTGTTTTAAACGCCTTGTCTTCTACTGAAGTACTCAATCGAAATGTACTTCAGGTAGCTTGAGTTCAAAGCAATTTACTGTTGTTATTATGAATCATTTACCTTTTACGACAATTTGGTAGGTACGTTTTATCTCTATGTGCTTATTGTTTACTACAATTGGATATACATGTACCTAGAAGAAAATTGCCGTTAAATGTTACATGAAAGAACGCCAGCTGAGCCAAATTACCTAAGTAAAGGAACATTCGTTTTAAATTGTCAAACGTGACGGAAAAGAGTGAGTGGACCGAATGTGAAGCGAGAATTGAATTGCTTTGTCTCCAATTGGTTTTGTTGACTCAAGATTTCTTCATTCGAACGAATTTATTTAAGAAACGTGCTGAAAATGGCTGAAATTTCTAACATTTCCGAAATTGGCTCTAGTGAGCCGGGATTTAATTAATGGGCAAATCTTTAGAATCAAAGCGGAATTATAGTGGAAATTCTAATCGTCCTGTATTCTATCCTAAACCTTACTGTGCCGTACCGGTCCGATATCCCATTTCAATGATCAAAGTTTTATCAGACGGTTAATTCCAATTTGGAATTTAATTTAAAACCATTACCCTTGTATGTGTCAGATAAGATTAAATTTCACTTGGCCTGTGTCCAGGTTTTGTTAATGCCTTTAAGCGTAGCATATATTATATATATTCATTCCAATAAAATATTGAATGGATAATTTTACTATCATACGATAGACAAACTGTATGTATCATCACTGGCATCACTGCTATCTTTAAACTACTTATAAGGCACATGAAAGACAGTGCCTGTTTGGTTTAGGGCCCTCGTTAGAGCACTAATGGCGCCGAACGGGATGGGCTTACTGGCCCGCCTCGTCATCGCCGGCCCATCCATCAAACTGACAGTGCCGATTATTGCCAGCCACATAGCCCTACGTGGCCTTTCACCGAAATTTGTAGGGTTAAAACCGGGGTTGTTAAACCCATATCGTACTTAGGCTTAATCGATCGTGATTTGGTGTTATGGAGTTAAAAACGCTACGTTGTTGGAGCTTGTGTCTTTCAACTTCATTAAGTAGTGCGTTCTATTCTGTTTGCCCGCAGTAAGATGTGGAACATAGTAGTCTGAATGAATTACTATCACTTGTATTTTTACAATTTAAAATTAGCTAGTGCAGTTCCAACAAAAGGCGATAAAAATAACGCTGTAATCTGTGCAACAATAGTACTCATTTAGTTCGCCCATACAACTGCTCCCCACATGTTTACGACCTCTCCTGCGCCGTACTCTGCCTGTACTAAATTATCCCGTCCGACGCTACGCTCGAGCGACGACCATGATCTTCCACAAATCAGTTTATTTTCCATTCACTCCCTTAGTGTGGGTCGCTTATCATCATAAAGTCCACTTGTACGGACACCTTTTATAACAAAGCTGCAATGAATGCCACAGACTGACTACTTTTATAACACGATTTAGTGGTGACGTGACTTGGAAACTGGGACAACTGCAGTGGCATCAAATATATTCACAGTACTGGCACGAGACAAAGACATTATACTTTCATACCAGTTTTCCATCTAGAGGCAATATGGTTTGCTTTTTTGCTTTAGTCAATAAACTAAAGATCTTAGTATAACATTTATTCAGGTACATAGGCAGGTATAGACCTAAGTATGTTATTATATCCTGTGGAACGCAGGTTGTTACGGTAAAAAGTTAAAAGACCTTCCTTTACTAGTCAACGGTTATTAGATAATGTCGTTAGAACCAAGGAAATCAATGACCCGGCGACATTTAAATTATAGCTGACGTCATCCATATTATATACGTATACCAAGGTATGTTTATTAATATATATAACAAATGGTCGGTAGATATCGAGTTTACTTCACGTGTTTCACCTTAATAAGAGTTTTGAACGCTTCAATTTAATACCGTCAGCGTTTTCGTGGCCTTATTTCATACAATACAGCGAACTGTTTACTTTGACATTTAATTAGTACTTATTTTGATATACGATTGCTGAGAGATACTAATGTAATGGGGTCACGAGAAATGACTCAATGAACGAAGAAATGTTCACAACAACATATTATTCCAAGTACGTCATCAATATAACGGGCACTTTATGCAGCCAGTATCAAACTAAACGGAATTTACTTACTCTCTTTCAACACATATTATTGCATACATACTCCAAGATATTATATGCACTTGGTCCAACTGTTTCTAAAGGCCCTATAATATCTATACGTTTTATAACTGAATCTGTCTGATCGCGAATATGTGTAACGTAAAAGTATTTGCGAATAATAAATAGCGGGTTCTTTGTATGAGCCGGTATATATAGTACCTTGTCCTGTCTGTACCGGCTAAATATATATAAGTATAGCTAACACCTTCACTTCAAAGATACATACCTAATTCAAAACGGCTAAATATATATAAGTATAGCTAACACCTTCACTTCAAAGATACATACCTAATTCAAAATGTTTTATTTCAGACCAAGTGATTCTGTTAGTAACAAAATACTACATTTAAAAACCATGTTAGCAATTATTACATAAAACTGAGGTACTACTTGACATATGTCAAAGTAGTCCTGACCCGCTCAATCCAGTGCCACATTATGTTGTCTGCCTCGCGAACATAAAATAATTCAAGTTCATAAATCTCGTTTAAGGGTTTGTTGTGCAAAAAAACCCGAGCGACAAAATGACGGAAACAAATCATACTTCATTTCTCTGAATATGATTAATTACCATATATCACCTATAATCCTTATCATTCAGTTAAACTCCGCGTTCAAATACAAATACATATATTTTTATTCAGCATAAATGTAGCATTGGTTGGTGGTGTAATTATTGTGTTTTGATTAGTAATCCCCAATCACAGCGTCGCATAATATTGCCTCAGACAGAGTGTGGTTGAGTAGCCGTCAGCGGTTCAGGCCCGGACGCAGGGCCGACCTTCCGCCGTGTGGGCGAGCCCATGACACAGTTCGGGATGAGACGATTATTTTGGTCGTTCCACGTGCGAATCGGTACAATGTTGCCGTGGTCGACGACTGCCAGTTTCAATCATGGTCTACTGGTGGTGTCGCTTCACTGAATTTGCGATAAACATCGTTAAAATAATGTTAATTAACACCTTTTGCTAGAAAAAAGAGGGAGTTTCGCTATATTTGATGGTTCTATCGCTGAGTCGCTAATATTTGCGTGTTTTGAACTTCACTTTTGCAATTTTCTACGCAGTTGGATACAGGAAAAATGATTTCACAACCCTCTTTTACAAAATGAAATAAGTTTTATCAGCCTATAAAAAGTGAGACCGGATAAGTTATAATATAACTTATAATATAATAGTAAGTTGAAATAACTTGACGACTCCAACTTGAATGAATTAAGTTAAATATCTTTAGATTAAGCAAGTCTTTTACGGTTTCCATTCGTAACGATATGTTCGTTATAATTACTTACTTACTCGGTTACTTTAAGTGTCAAATTACTTAAAATGCATAAAGTAATTTTACTTTTAAAGCATATAATTAGGGTTTAGCTTTAAATGTCCATTTACAGGGAAACCCTTATTACTGGGCCACTCAATTTCACTCCACTTCCATTTCAAACCTGCTTCTGGCCGCCAAAAACCTTAATAACATACATTTTCGAGACTTTGTCCGGAGTTAATGCTGTACTTCGGAATAATTTAGCAATTCGCGTGATAAGTTTTGTAAAGAGATTTTCGAGTTAGCTAATTTAAGAGTACGTAGAATAAATAACAGAAGATTATGAAACTCGCTCAAATACTGTTTCCTAAAGTTAACACGTAAATGAAATCGTACAAAGTTTATTCAACACCTGTCTACGACGTAGCTTCGGTTTTGGCGTTAGTGATACAGAGTTTTTTTCTCGAAGTCGGATTTCGTTTGTTTTTTGCTCGTTACCACGAGCTGGTCACGGCAAGGCCCTGGCGGTGTGACCACTTCGTTCGCATATCTCTATGTTTGCTCAGAACATGGTACAGGTACATGTATGTTAATATTGTGGTTGTATTTTGTCATTTGTTTTTCATGCGCTTGAATTCCACAATTCATCACGACGATTTACTTTATTATACTTTCACGAGTGATAGATATTGATAGTGAGTATGTTTGCAGCTAATAAACCATGCAAGATATTTTTTATAAGAAAGTACTAGTATATTTCCTAGGTAGAGATTATTCCATTCCAGTACCAATCGATCTAATCAAAGTTTGGCGCCGAATCATTCGAAAACAAAGCATTCTTCAAACGATAACAGTCGGCTTATCTGTGTTGATACCCGGTCAGCGACCCCCGCTCCCGGCGTTGTCAGTGCACTACAGCCCTAAAAACAATTAAAATTATTGACCCTTTTACAGCCGATATGCAAATCGAGACTTTGTTGGCTACGCAATAAATGGTAGTTTGCTTTGTTCGTACTTTGTCCTATGATAAATGTAATGACGGTTAATATTCTTTTAACTGGAGAGCGTACGGTACTCAATATACATATTCAATAGTTTAATGTCAAATAGATCAATGAGTAGTAGAAGTCAGAGTTAATTCGCCATAGGTACTTATTTTTCCGTAGGTACTCGCATTTTCTCGGCACATTTACGGTCGATCTGTATTCAGTCTCAGGGCTAAAGTCAACAATATTTAACAGACCGTGTGATGTTAAATATAGCGTCAGCAGCTGTCATTCCAAAGAGTCATCTCACGCGAACGCCTTGAACAAAGTTCAATTTGAAGTAACCCGCCCTTTAGCATCATAATGTCTGTAATGTAATGTTTTGTATAAACTATATCACTTCACAGTTAAACACATCTTGACGATTGTACCCATTAGGCAAATAAACAGCAGCGTGAAATCCATAGCATGGGCATTTGTCACGTAACACCGCTTTAAAGTTAATGTTATACCAACCTTATTGTTTTGTATGAAGGCCAAGATAAACCGAGAACCGAGCATGAATGGTTTCTATATGTATTATGGTTGAGAAATCGCTACGAGTGACGTTCTAACATCAAGTAGAAAGTCATCAACTTATGCTTGCGCGGGTGGCGCAGGACCGGTCGCTGTGGCACTCACTCTGTGGGGGAGGCCTATGTCCAGCAGTGGAAGTCTGTTGGCCTATCATAATCTCCTATTCATACATAACATAAACATCCAACATAAATATATCGGGGAAAAAATGGCATCAAAGTTAGTTTATCTTTATCTGTGACCCACAGGCAAATTAACTATACCGAATGAGAAAGTAAATATAATGAGATGGCGGATTGAAATGTAAAAACTTACACGTGTTATTCTTATCATTAGTAAACTTAAAACGTATTTTTTGCAGTAATAGTAAAATAAGTAGTACTACGAGTGTGTACTTGTTCATGATTCGGTGAAGTAGTAATCGTAATCTTTTGGAGAAATTAAAGAGTCTGATTTCATAACACAGTGTCGTAATGCCGGTTAGTCACTAGGCATTGTTATTTCAGCCTCAGCGAGTTCGAGTTCTCGACCTACATTACCCATATCGAGTTGTACCGAATTATCCTTGTTTATTTGAGCCTTTTTCCTGGAAACACGAAGTTAATGACCTACATAGGGCATACGTCTGAATAATATAACCAGACTTGTTTACGTGCCCTAATTCTAACTAGGTTATTCTGTGGTGTCGTACGAGGTTTGATTACATATTCCTGCGCTGATATTTACTCGTGTGTCTGAAAACCAAACGAATTGAAGCATTTCTTCTTCTTCATTGAATTGCATTGAATGCATTAAGATTACTTCTAGGGCTTCTCTGTAAAGGCTCAAGGCAAGCAACGGGTATTAAAGACCTAGCTAACGATCGGCAATTGTTTCTTAATCTGCCACACAATACCAGTAGTTCTATTGCAGCCGCTGGATCAGTTTCTAAACTAACCATTTTTAGGCATTATGTCACAGCGAAGACTTTTCAGCAATGGTCAGATGAGTTACAGTGCTTTCAAAATTGCTTGGTGCAGATGACAGCTGTGAAAATGATTAGAGCGGTGAAAGTATCGAAACTTTGAGTCGATAAGAGTAATCATTTAAAATCTCAATTGTATATAACAATGAATGTCATCATGAATCCGATTATTAGGCTGAGCTAGTAGAGATACTTGTTTTGTGGCGACATTGGGAGAGCGAGATACATCGTGCGAGCGAGAAAGCGGAGAATTTACAAGAATGTTCGTTACTTACCAATTGATAAGTACCGATATATTCAAGATCCATCATGTCCCATCACTAAACGAGTCGCTGATGTTTCGTTACATGCATATTTCGTTTAGTTTTGAATTGTATTAATTGATAATAAAAACTGCGAGGTCTTTATTTCGTATATCATAGTTCTTTATGTTCAAATATTATACGGTAAAATATTTTCAGGCTGCACCTGAAATATTTCTCTTCCATATATTTAGACCGCAGCAACTTTTTTTGAGTAAAACGAAACGGTGCGTCAAGTGTCACCCGCACCAAGCTATTTTGAAAGAACTGTAGTTTGTATAATATAGGAAATGATTTATTTAAAAAAAAAGTGGGATGATGTACCTATCAGCTCTGTCACATCAGATCAACCAGAGCTGTAGTAACTAGCGGAGCGGCCTGCGAGATGAAAATGGCAATGCTATTGGTGGATTTTTCCTCGCACCCCGCTCACCTATACCTCACACAGCTATGGTGGAAACTCATCCTTATTTCGATCCAAGTGTGCTATTATGTAGACAATGGTAAATATCGCAGTAACTAAGCGTTATTTGTTGCATTTAACGCATCAGGGCGTCCTAGTATGTGAGCACGTGACTTGCGACCGTGTTGTCTAGCCGACCCAGTGTCATAATTCGCTTTTAATGTGTTATCAGCTGAACAAGCGTGTCGTTGACCCAGGTAGTATCGAATTAGTTTCATAGTAGTCATACTACGGCCTCGTGAGTGAATATAGCGTCACAGTCATCGCCTTGGCCCACTTGTGGTATATTTCTTATTAGAACCGGGCCAATGAATCGGTCGGTCACTTGAGCGGTATCACAGTGATGTTAACTAAATCTGTTTAGAATAATTCCACTAGAACTAGGTTAATGAGACAGCCGCGAATATAGTGCGCATTTAATGCCTGAAGTTGCACTTTACATTCTTGATGCATACACTATCTATTCAGTTCAAGATGTAATAATGCTGGCTTCTTAGCGAAGATACATGAGAAGTTAATGTCAGATAACTAATAATCATTTCAATAATACTGTAGCTACTTTAATATTGTCTGTCCGTCGGAAGGCATCTTTGAAGATTTCTAGTCAGCCCGCAAATACACCGCAGCCACGATTTTCTTACCTAAAAACAAAAATATTTGAAGCCATCTGTCTTCCCAGAGCGACCACAGGAATGTATGTCCATCCTGCGGGCATCAATTCAACTAGGTCAGTGAAACTAAACCAGTGCTATTTTCATTGCGCGTGCTACTTTCCAATTCACCTTTATTTCGCAGTAAATGCACTGAAGGTCGGTGCAATCCGGAGCAGGGCAAGGTCATTGATAGCTTCACTTGACTCTAGGACGGCCGGTCAGCGCTAGCATAGCTTGATTGTGCTGTTAATAGGCTTTAATTGATATTATGTTAGGTGTAGTATACACTTTGGACTACTTAAACATCTTGTGTCCTATTAACATAGAAGCATGCTAGGACATTCTAAGGGCGAACTGTGTGTTAAAGATCGGGTGCTTAGAAATCTGAATCTGTTGTGTGGTTTTATAGATTCTGGGGCTCAATGCACATGTATTAAGAGGAAACACAAGGGCCGTTTTTCTATAGAAACATAGTCCCCTGTTTTCTCCCTGGATAATGGCAGTAGAGCAATTTTTTTTTCATAAATCTAAGGCTACTATTGACATGTTCCCATGTTTTCCTTTTTTTCATAAATTTATTCTTAAAAGAGATATTAACCTTCAAAAACCAAAAAAAAATGCCAGATTTTCCGCTGTGTTCAAACATCCAGAAAACAATTTTGACTAGATTATAAAAAAAAAGAAAACATAGGAACAAGGCGAAGCCTTTGTTTGATTAGTAAAAAATAGTTAAATAGGTCTAGTTTTGGAGAACAAATCAGGGGACTACGAAACGTTGATTTTATGTACTTTTAATAGGTATTTTCGATCCAAGCTGCAGTTGTCTCTATCGCGCTCTGCGGGGGGAGGCTTGAGGTTGGCGCGACAGCAATACATTTTACAAATACCTATTTCTCAATTGTCTCGCCCTTAGTGTTTCCTCTTAATGGCAATCCGTAGCAATATGACCGGGATGCAAATTTTATGAAAATTGACACTGTTTATACCTAGAAAACTTTCAAACATACTATCCACTTTCTAATGAATTTCTCGCCATTCCACTCTAAGTATAACCTGTATTGTAGATAAAATAAATCGGAACAAAGTTGGTAACAGCAGTTTCAAAGAGTTAAAAACTTTTAAATTCAGGTACGATTTTAACTTTCCATCCTATCAGAATAACATGGAACTGAACTTAACGGACTCTTAAAGCCATCTGTTTGATAATTAATTTAAAGGCATGTTTCAAGTTATCTTTCTTCGTTAAAAGCCCCGCTCGAGTTGAAACTTGCAGTGGAAAGGAACCGTGCAGTACTTATTCTAATTATATCTCCCCCGGTTTTCTATTTACCTAACCATTCCCATGTTTACTCGAAAAGGCGCGCCAGAGCGTGGGTTCACCGCGACTGCTCACTAAATTAGGGGGCAGACAGAGACAACACGCGATCTCATCTATTAAAACACCATGGGTAAAAGAGATGGTATGTATGCAACCAGTATTGACCAACAAAAAAATCTGTTGGGGTTCCTATCCATTACACTCGTGTCTGAATCACCATGTTTACGTTTGTTATATTAGGTGATCGGCGACCGCTTTCTATTTAACTTGACCGAGGATTCTCAAGAATTCTTCGTCGTTTGATAGTCGCGTCACGAATCAAAGTTTATGTACTGGTGAGGTTAATGGAGACACGTTGCCGTAACTGCTTCATGCTATCTCCTAATTCGTTCATTAAAATGAGAGAAGAAAGCTGAAGTTCCAATATTAAACTTCACGGCCACGACTCGTCTTAATGTTACATAATTTACCATTTAAGCTGCCGCAGAGCCCATGACAGGAATAATATGTGGCGATAGCCTAATTTAAATTTACGACACGAAGCAATAAACATATAAATCGATGATTTAGGCGCAAAAGGATGGTTACTGGATAGCTAAGTAGGTATCCGCTTGTGTTGCTGATTTATTACTGTACCTATATGTTAACCTACTAACTTTAACGTACGGTTCAGATTGCAGTTTGGGAATCGGCCGCCCACTCTGCCCGGATACGCTGCGCTCCCGGCGGCTGGCGGATGTAAACACTTTCACGTGCCGCGTCCGCCCTCCTAAAAGATCCCTCTAACAACCGCGTGCTTCCTCCCAACGCCCTAATCTGCCATACGAAAACAGTTTCCACGATAGCGTGCGAGAAAATGGCCATTTTCACCTCGCGATTTCTATTTCAATCCAATTTTCCCGGCGTAGAGAAACCGATCGCTCCAGTTGCGCCGGCTCCGGCCCACATCTCTTGCTAGAAAGTATCGTAGAAAGTAAGATCGCGAGCCGAACTCCGCCCAGCCGATGCATCGCTTACGTGCACTTTTTTCTGCAGTTTTTCCCCGTCCATTGTGCATCAACATCTGCGGATGGACAGCTATCGGAATTCTGTTCGGTTTTCACAATCATTACGACTAATTATCGTGATCTCGTTGTCTCTCCGTGTAAAAACTGATAATGCGCGCATAAATTCGAACATGATTAAAGTCTTGCGGCACGCAACGAAAGTTTTACTTTTACAAACGATGTCCCCGATTACTCCTCACGTGGTCGCTAGGCTTACTTTCGCCACACCCGAATTTAAATTACGTGTGCTATGTGCTGGTTGTGCAATATTTTGGGCAACTTTCACTAGTCGCTGACGCGGCCCGCCTGCGAAATGGTTGCGTTGTCTGTCGGTCACAGTAGAAAGTTTCGCGTATTGTTTAATCGAATTCTGCCTACGTGCCTCGCTGAGCGGTTTACGTTCCCATTATAAACCGTGGCGTCTACGTTCCTTAGTTTAATGGGCACTTAATTCCAATAGAATTGTGGCTTAAAGAAGTAAGTAAATCAAGCAAAAAGGCGAGTCGCGTGAGAGGTAAAACGAGTTATTATTAGTATATAGTTGGTAGAGAATCGCGAGCTTGCTTCGAGCTCTGATGCTATCATAAATAATGTTGCTGCGCGGTGAGCGAGGCGCGGAGAAGCGAGCGGGGCGAAGGGGGCTCTAAGAGTCAAGGCCGCACGCTGCCCCCGGTCGTCGCTCGCGCCCCACTTGTCGCTCCTCGCGCCTCTCGCTCGAGGACCCGACCGTGGCCGAACGCGGCCGACGGCCCACGAACTAGACCTTCCATCCGATGCGCGAGCGCAACACTGAACAGCTGAGGCATAACATAACATAACACACTGACTCGGTCATCCGTGCATTCAACTTTTGATTAGCTTTCTTTTTCACAAACATTCATTTGATAAAACATTCTTGTGATCAGGTTAGCAGTATTCGATTAGTATTTACTTTAACTAAGTGGATAGTGAGGGATACCATCATTAATCAGCATTTTTTTTTAAATAATGTCACGATTAGGTACAACTTAATTAATTACATTACAATGTTTTTTTAGGGAACGGTACATGTCCGTTCCATTAATAAGCACTGACGCAATAATATATAAAATTAATATCCTGTAGCAATTTTACGATGATCTACTAATCGAGTCAGTCTTCCAAATCCGTGTTAGGTTAAAATTGGAATTTATATTTCACAGAATCTAATTATCATATGGACAGGTCGGCCATTCCAAACCAGTTGTTGGTCTTGTCTCCGACACTTTCACCGGACGGGACAGCTCTCGTCGATTGCGTCATTGTTATCCACGAAAATATTATTTAACTGGCAACATGTAATCGGTTTTCGAAGGAGGACGACGACCGCTCTTATCTACTGGAAATGTATACCTACATAATAAGTTGTAAAAATCTACGGATTTGCAATAAACACGTCAAACGCGATTGATCTCTTGACTTCAGCCAGTATCTATTGTGATAAACCAAGTCGTGAAATTCAATCTGACCTCGATCGTTGATCCGAGATTGTGCAAACGGACGAGACGTGACTTACTTTTTCCTTATATTAAAAACTTAAAAAGAAAACAAACAGTAATCTCCGAAGTCGCTAGGGAAAGAGATATTGGAATGGAATAGATGTGACCGAACCTTGACTGTAATATTGCGAGCAGGTCAGTGGATGAGGTAGGCACTCATCACTCGAATAGGCATAGTGTCGCACTTGACCTCTTTATGGAGGTATTTTTATCGCTGAACAAGGAAGACTGCTGGTTGCCTTCCATTTAAATTATCTAAAGACGCGTTCATAAAAAAGCAATTCCATTAGCGCTAGACCAGTCATCGTTGGTAATGTCTTAAGACGTATGTCAGTCCGTGCGTTGGCGTCACGTGACGTGTAGGTATGTATGACAAACTGAGACAACCATGGCCTCCGCGCTCGGATCCCACGTGGAACTAGTTTTTTGGCGGCGACCATTTTTGTCCGTTGCGCAACCAGGTACAGCGCCGGCCACCGACCCGCGCCCGCGCCGTCTAATGGATACAATAAAAAAGCAAATAATATTAATGGGACAACAGGCTTAAATTAACCCCTCCCCCTTAAATGTGCTTATTGTCCCTCCGGGTGTTTGATCATTTCCTTTTGAAACATTACGAAATTACATGGGACACCCACGCAGCTTTCAAGAGGAATTTTTATGCTTTCCCTTTTACCTTGCCTCGTTTCATTTCTGATCGTTAACCGGATATTATTTAGGGAGTAGGTAGAGGATATTATTTAGGGAGTAGGTAGAAGACAATTAAGGCACCAAATTCTCGCTCTATTGCCTCTGCTACTATATAAGGAGTTCCGACTGTTGAGTGACAATTGCCATTACATTTCCATCACCCGACTCGCCTATGCCTTGAATACATAAATGGTCCTGCTCCCTTATTGCTATGCGCTGCGTGGCCCTAGCCAGCTTTTGTTTGGACAGGAAATGCCCATGTGACTGCCGAAAATCAGTTACGTGCAATTTGCTTCCATACATCTTCGGCGAAGGAACATCGCCCCGCATCATGTAAAAATTAAAAATAAACGATCTTCACTCGCCAAATCACTCGACAAATGGTTCATGAAATGTATGCAAATTTTATAGCGTCCGATTTTAGATGCCGCTGGGCCACCGGACTCGTTCGAATCTTTTTGCGCTGCAGCGTAAACAACATTAACATTCCTTTATATTTTGTTGCAGGTCGCGAGGAGTTGTCACCGGCGTCCAGTATAAACGGGTGCAGTACAGATGGCGAAGCGCGAAGGCAAAAGAAGGGGCCGGCGCCGCGGCAGCAGGAGGAGCTGTGCCTCGTGTGCGGTGACAGAGCCTCCGGATACCACTACAACGCGCTCACGTGTGAAGGGTGTAAAGGTAAGACAACAAGCGTACGTAACCTAAAATGGTACGTCAAGTATCGTTACTCTCAAGCGTAGGTGTGACCTTTATTATCGTGGCAATTGTTGCTAAGCTAGACGCTGTCCTTGCCCTGGTCGCCCACGAACGTGCCAATTCAGTGGTGAATTGGCGCATTGTGTCGAGGTGGATGCGCGTGCATTTTGTATTCATATAGTCGAGACGAGACGTCACAATGGCCGTCTGCAGCACGTCTGCCTCCTGATTCACTGACGCTATCGCCCATCGGCGCCAGCGTACAACCATCCCTCGTCAACTTCATCTGATACGTCGTAAAAGAATGCCATCAAGCAATTAAATTGTGAAATATAACTTCCGTTCCTTATAATTATGACCAATTGACATTATTAGATGTTGTTTTAGTCGTAAAACTCAATAGAGATGATCACAGTCATAATAAAGATGTACCTATACGTTACCTAAACGTCTCAGTCCATACCGGATCAAATTCGTTGGAAGATTGCTTTGGGCTCAAATATCCTTGCACGTAGCAATGAGATCGCTTCCAAAACCAGAGCCGGGCGCTGTCAATGACCCTTGCCTTTCAGTCAACCTTGCGTATTTATGTCTAAGCACCAATACATTATCTTATCGCCAACACAATAGGTACGGTTGCGAAAAAAGTCTGTCATGTTGTATCACATCATGAATTCACCGTTATCTTAGACAAAGAGATTAAAGACATGGTTAGTTTTTACAGCACTTTTCTGTCAAATGTACTTATTAACTTTTGATGTGACTGTGGTTGAAACGGCATACGATATCCAAATGAAAAGTAAATGAGCCAGAGTTATTCAATCATCTGCAACATTAGACGATGCTACAAACAGTCTGCTTAATTTTTCAGGTTTCTTCAGACGGAGTGTTACCAAAAACGCAGTATACATTTGCAAATTCGGCCACGCATGCGAAATGGACATGTACATGCGACGGAAATGCCAAGAGTGCCGCTTAAAGAAGTGTCTAGCAGTCGGCATGAGGCCAGAGTGCGTGGTACCAGAGAACCAATGCGCGATAAAGAGAAAAGAGAAGAAAGCTCAGCGGGAGAAGGACAAACTGCCAGTCAGTACGACGACGGTTGATGATCACATGCCGCCCATAATGCAGTGCGACCCTCCACCGCCCGAAGCAGCTAGGATTGTAAGTATCCCGCATCTTGATTAGAGACAAAGCGGTCACTTAAACGCTGTAGATGAACAGATCTTTTAGTACGATAAATCAACTACACAAGTAAGGTCTTAGCCTCACCGAAATGGAAGATCAGATTTCTTTGATATCCTGTTACTGGTTTTATGGATATTAAACAAGGCTATCTTGTCTGTGTGATTTGAGAGAATTCTTTTGACTTATTCGAATGTTAAATAGCATTGGTAATACATTTTTTTGTACCAACCCCCGACCTTGTTTATTTTAAAGTGCCATATCTCAAAACCGGCTGAACCGAGTGTGTTGAAACGTAGCTAAGAACCATCTCCATCACGTCGGCTTTCGGACAAAAAAACGTACTAAAATCGGGCTATTCGTTTACGAGCTACGATGCCACAGACAGACACACGGACAGATCAAACTTATAACACCCCTCGTATTGCGTTGGGGTTTAAAATTATAGCTTATCAGATTCAGATGGGTTGAAAGAATTTTTACGTTTTTTTTTAATTTGGATAAGTTTGGAGATTACCCACCACTACATCCTGACAGACTGTTTCTCTTTATGTTAGTATACCTAAGTCATCATCATCATCATATCAGCCGAAAGACGTTCACTGCTGGACATAGGCCTCCCCCAAAGAGTGCCAAAGAGAGCTCCAGCAACCTTTACCAGGTCATCAGTCCAACTTGCGGGGGGCCTACCCTCGCCGCGCCTTCCGGTACGTGGTCGCCACTCGAGAACGTTTCCGCCCCATACCTAGGTAGATTTATTAAATTAGTGTGTAAGAGAACTATCCCCAATTGAACACGTTTCCATCAGAAGCGGTAATGCTGGGCCACACTAACGAGAAATGCCATTAATTATCGCGATAATCTCTCGTTAGTGTGGGCCCAGCATAACCCCCAATTGTTTCCTACATGAAGCTGGAATATTTGCAGCACGAAGTGGTCCCGCGGTTCCTGTCGGACAAGCTCCTGGAGCAGAACCGGCTGAAGAACATCCCCGCGCTCACCTCCAACCAGCAGTTCCTCATCGCCAGGCTGGTGTGGTACCAGGACGGGTACGAGCAGCCGTCCGAAGAGGACCTTAAGAGGGTTACACAGGTACGGTACCTGCACAAATATTCGTTCACCATCATATTCATTCCTCATCGTCAGGCAGAGGCGTCTCTAGCCCATGTAGCGCGCGGTCAAAATGGAATGGTAGCGGGCGGCGCTCGGCGCCCCCTAGGACCGCTGCGCCCGTGTGCAACGCACACCCTGCACCATAGGTAAAGTCGCCTCTGTCGTCAGGCTTGTGTATGGTACAGTCCGTTAGGTACGGGCAAGCCGTCTGAAGAGGACCTACACACGCAGATATACTAAATATACGGTTAAACCTGCAGTGCCATTCAATACGTGAGTATTAGGGCCTATGCAGACTGCGCTGTTTTCACGCGCCGTCGACGCACGTTCCCTTACTAGGTAGTATTAGGGAAACGCGCGTCGACAGCGCGTGAAAAAAATTCTGTCTGCATAGGCCCTTAAATGTCGCTGTGGACGACATGTTTTGAACTCTTCCGGAGTCCTAATTGAGGATGACTGTTCTCGCGGCTGCATCGCCCCATGCACCTCGAAACACGTCGCCCGTAGTGACATACAATACCTGAGTTTAAGCGTTTAATTATTAGTATAACTTTAAACATGACTCTCCTAATTTTAAATTCGACTACATAGATATACTTGTATTGTATTGTAATCGTCAACTGTTATTTTTCTATACATAAACAAAGACATAGAAAAACTTTATTTAACATCACATTTTATACAAAGGTACATTGTAAAAATTAGACTTAAGAAATAGACCTAAAACGTATACAATATTGTACGAGGCATTAACATTGTGTGATGCTAAAAATTGTTCTATACAATTTCCCTGTTGGCGCTGGCCTTGAGCTAGGTTTATCCAGTAGTCCCACGGTATGCCTTATGTCACCAACCCATCTCACCAGTAGACGACCGAAAGTTCTTTTCCTGGAAGTTAAGTAGCCATCGATCACAAGTTTTAGTCCACCTGCCTGGAACATGTTCAAATATTCATGAAATCACGAAGCCTTTTTTGAACATTCTTCTCACGTAGTACTACTTAAATCAGCAAGGAGTGAAAGCTAACAGTGAACCTAGACATAAAAAAACGCACTTCCTCAAACATGACGCTGTCAACACCAAAATGCCCTTGAGGATTTTGGATAGCGCGCACACAGTCTATTTGTATCGGAGTAAACGAGAGCGAGTGTTACTGGGCGGCCCGGTTTTTGAAGATAATATTACATAAATATTGAAATAAAAAAAGGTATGAATATGTTGACTTCATGTCTTTAATTGCAGACCCATACGTCAAAAAAATAAAGACATAGAACCGTTTAATGTGATTTTAAGACCAATCTTTGCAATTATTTTCTATCGAGCCGATTTCGTCCAATTATGTATCGAGCCCGTCCACGGTCTTTGAAATATGGTAGATATTAACATATATTTTATTTGATGTGCTAGAACAAATAATTTTTCTTAAAAAACTGCTTAAATAACATCAATTTCACCAAATTAGGTCTTGTCAGCCTCTTAATTATGCGCCGTTGCCTTTGATCGCAATTCATTTAGACTACATAAACATTCTGTTCAATTTACATTAACATGGACTTGTGTAGGGTTTTCGATTAACAGATAATTTACCCAACGCCAATTGCACGTACGCAGAACGACGGACGTAGAAATCACATAATATCGATGAGTGGAATTCTGGGAACAATCTGTTAATTGCAATTTCGAAGGCGAGTGTTAAATAAAGGTGCCTAATACATTTAGCAGATGATTAATGTTTAATAATTCCTGAATAACCTTTGCAACCTTCATTGTTTGGTGCGCTTAACAGAGATGTATGACAGTCAAATTATCAAAAAACCTTTCGCCCTGTCGAATCAGAATAAAAATTAAGTTTTAGTGTGCGGATTAAATAGCCTTTTCGGATGTACAAGAAAATAAAGGAAACCATTAATAAATACAGAGACACAAACTCGGAGCTTGAAAAGTAAAACAAACTCGCGAAATGATCCCTCGAAAGCCATTTGAAGAAGAGTTTTAGGGTTATGAAAAAGCGATAACGTTTTTCACTTTGTAAACATAGTTCGATTTTTATAATTTTTGGATATGTTGTAGATAGAATGAAAAACTAGGTCTGTGCGTTTTGATGTTTAAGGAATATTGCTTACTTTAGTTATTAGCACCTAATAATCTATACCACCTAATAGGCAATTGCCTCCAGGACTAGCAACTCTCTCGATCGCATGATACGGGTCAGGGGCAGAGCGGTATGAAACAGATAGCATTTTTTTAAATACCCACTCGCGCCGCGTATCGGCACTTCACAATCCTCCTAACTATCGACACCAAAGACAAACGATCACCCAAATATCTTTAGACAACCCAATGATGATGATTCCAGACGTGGCAGCAAGCAGACGAGGAGGACGAGGAAACAGACACGCCGTTCCGCCAGATCACGGAGATGACCATTCTCACGGTCCAGCTCATCGTGGAGTTCGCCAAGGGGCTGCCCGGCTTCGCCAAGATCTCGCAGCCTGATCAAATCACGTTGCTAAAGGTACACGCTCTTATTCATTAAACTTAAATATTTTTTGTCCCTTTCTCACACAACTGTAACAAGAGATCTCAAAAGATGAAAGATCTCTTTTCAAAAAAACCAACTGGTTTTTAGCTTTTAGCCTAAGTTGCTCACACGATTATGAGGAATCGAACGACACCTCTTATCCATATGAAACCGTTTGAACTGTAGCCCAAGAAATATTATTTACTAGTCTACATACATAACATACCATACGCTCGAAAACATAACCCTCTCGAGGCAGTAGGGTAAAAAAGTGATAGATAAACAAATTTCAACGGCGTTTTAGTTCAAATAGGTTTGATAAAAAGACCATTAAAAAAAAACTCGCTCATAACGTGCACGTGCGAGCCACACTAAATAGAAAACTAGTACAGTCAAGTGCAAACATATGTATCGATTTAATCCTCTCATAAATATATACCAAAACCTCAATCCGCTGACTTAAGATCGATGGGACATATTTATCAGTAAATTGTATGTACCCATATTTTTACACTTGACTGTACGACAAACGTGCTTCTACAGGTAATTACTTACCTTCCCTTCTATATGATAAGAAAGCTTAAGGTAGTAAAAAGCGAGAATAAGAGAAACAATAATTCAAACGAAGTACCTAGTAAAATGGTTTTTTAATGAACTTCATGGCTGTTAAAAGGCACTTAGAATGAACTGTGTAGCATTGCTGCCGCAGCGCTGGTATTCTGCCAACTCGTTTGATTTCATGGAACTGTATACATTTGCTCAAGCCAGTTTATATAATGTATTTATATTCAGGCAACAAATTCATAAATGCCTTCCAAATTTAGATACACATTCATATGCACCAACTACGAACGTCATCTTTTCAACAATACTGATAATGTGAGATGTATTTTACCGTCTCTTATTTACTTACTCTGAAAACATATGCCGTTCGTCGATATCGTGTTTGTATTCATATGCCGTGTTTCCTTTAGGAATCTTGATAAACTTTGACAAACCTGCGGTACAACTATTTCCAATTGTGTATAACGACTTAGTCGGCATTTGGAAAGAACAGCGAGCCACTACATGCGTAAAGAACCTAATAAATACGTTAACTTATGACGTAATGCGCAAGGGCAAGGCTACATAGAAGATTCAGCTAATTGACCATTTAACACGCAAGCGTGTCTTGAACGATTAATTAAGCTGCAAACGCATCTTGGATAGACTTTGTACATCTAATATTCGAACGTGTATGACAGACCTAGCCACCGCCGCGCGCCGTCGTCGGAGGTTTCCCCTGGATTTTCCCAAGGCTACTCTGTTCCCACGCATTCCGATTGCTTTACCGGGTTCGGCCGACCTATAAAGCAACAGTCAACTTCAATAAAAATACAGACCTCAGAGCATCTATACGATTAAGCGTAGAGCGGGAAAGGCATTGTTTTATTCTCTCTATCTGTGAGTTTCAGCGTCAGAGCTATGCTGTATCTTCTTAAAAATAAACCAAACTATGATCGAAGGAGTTGCAAATGTGTGCAAATGAAGCTTTAAAGGTGTAAGTTGGAACCCAATCGCAGACCGACAGACGACGTGTCGCAGCGACACAACACTGCTGCTGCTGGTGTCTGCGGCCGGGTTCCAACTTGTATCTGTACTCTCATGTAAAAGTATTTTCTCAAACATGCAATGAAATATTGACGTTGTGTTCTTCATAATGGGATTCGAAGTGTCACGTTTCGGGCGCAGCGAGACGAGAGACCCGTAATGGCATTTCATACAAAATTGGAGGCAAGATGGTCTTTTTTAATTTCCATTCCACAATTCAATTCATCCATGAAAATTAATGTTTGATTTCTTGGAGTTTTTTTAATTTATTTCATTGCATGTTTGAGTAAAGCACTATACATACCTCGTGAAAAGGGGTAGCCAGCCTCATAACTATCCGTCTTCGCTACGCTCGGCCGGCAACCCCTTACTTCCCGGCCTCTGTAGTAATGTACTATTACGAACTGTTGTTTTAATTATGAATTTCCACCCCAGGCGTGTTCAAGCGAGGTGATGATGCTCCGAGTGGCGCGGCGATACGACGCGGCGACCGACAGCGTCCTCTTCGCGAACAACCAGGCCTACACCCGCGACAACTACCGCAAGGCGGGCATGGCGTACGTCATCGAGGACCTGTTGCACTTCTGCCGGTGCATGTACTCTATGCAGATGGACAACGTGCATTACGCGCTGTTGACGGCCATAGTCATCTTCTCAGGTAATTATTGGAGTATTGGAAGCGACGCAGTAGACTCGCGTTAAGCCCGGTGCTTAACTACTCGCGAATTGGAGTAGAATATGTGCGTTTAATCCATCTTTAGTGATGTTATTTAGCACTATGACACTCATAGGAGTCATAGGCATAAAGGTTAGTTTAGTTTACAACAGGGCATTATATCACACAAATCGACCTAGTGTCAAACTAGGCAAAGCTTGTACTATGGCCACTAGGCGAACATCTATGACTCCGCAACAAATATTCGTGCTCATTACGAAAACAAATGCCTCACGGGGATCCGAACACGGGCTCGCCGGCTTTCGTGCACAGAGCCACTACCAGCTAGGCCAAAGTGGTCGTCAATCGCACTCATTCTTCAACAATACAGTATATGTCCTTGATGTGAAACGTTATCTTCAAATATTATTACTTTTTACAAGCTTTTATTTAACTCGCAATGTATGTAGGTAATGTTTGTTCGGGTGGAATCTTGCAACTCAATTTTGAAGCACCAGATATCTTCAACCGATTGAGCTGAAATTTTGGGTTTAAGTATAGTTTGGATGACAATTTAATATTTATGTTTGTTCAGGTGGAATCTAGCAACTCAATTTTGAAGCACCAGATATCTTCAACCGATTGAGCTAAAATTTTGGGTTTAAGTATAGTTTGGATGACAATTTAATATTATGGTACCATCAAACTGATCTTATGATGGATCAAAAGGTGGCCATGGGAATCCAGGACTTAACAGGCGTAACCCCGTTGAGTTTGGGCTCGTCAGAATCGTCTCAACGAGTGGTTGATGACGGTATACAGAAAAGTACAGTTGGCGATAAAAGCTTGTACCAAAAATTAAATTTTTGACAGAAACTTACTACCTTACTTTTCAATACGTAAACTAAGTCATATGTACGTTGTTTCCAGACCGGCCCGGGCTGGAGCAGCCGCAGCTAGTGGAGGAGATCCAGCGGTATTACCTGAACACGCTCCGCGTGTACATCCTCAACCAGACGAGCGGCTCGCCGCGCAGCTCCGTCATCTACGGCAAGATCCTCTCCATCCTCTCCGAGCTGCGCACGCTCGGCACGCAGAACTCCAACATGTGCATCTCGCTGAAGCTCAAGAACAGGAAGCTGCCGCCGTTCCTCGAGGAGATATGGGACGTGGCGGACGTGTCCACGACGCAGGCGTCCGTGACGGACGCGCCCGCGACGCTCTAGCCCCGAGCCGAGCCGAGTGGCCGCGGCCTGCACTGACCGCCCGCGGCCTGTACTGACCGCCCGCGGCCTGCACTGACCGCCCGCGGCCTGCACTGACCGCCCGCAGACCGCAGCCCGCAGACCGCAGCCCGCAGCCCACACTCCGGAGAGAACGCTCATAGACTGGCTAGTTTTAGTGAAGTGCGCGGACACTTAGTCGGACGTGATGAATGTATTTATAAGGATTGTGCAAATTTTAACACTTAAGAAGGGCGCGAGCCCCATTTCGTACGTATTCGGTGACCGACGACGAAAATGTGCGGGAGATTAGTGGATATATGTTGTTGAACGTTTGGAGAATATATATTTAGTGTTGATCGTTAGAGGCGGCGCGCCGCGGTGTCTCGGAGGCGACTGGGTACTGAGTTGGTCACTCGGATACGACTCTATGATAAGACTTCGTCGATAAGTACACCTCCTAAAATAATCATACGTACATACACTACGAGAGTTTATAGAGAAAAAAAGTAATATATGAAGAATGTTTCTATTGGATGAAAAGATAAATAATTATGTTTATTTACCAAAATTAACGATGCGTTGATTAACCTTTTCGATCGATATATATCGTGGCGGGCCTCGGCGTCCGTTTGTACATAGTATACGTCCGGCGCGTAGTCGCGCCGGGTCCGGTTTTGTTCCGATTCAAGTTCCGTTGTCCTGTCCCGCGTCCCTGTACACGAGTAACTATAATTTATTGCTGTGATTACATTTATAACATGTTAAACTTACTTAGGCGGAAATAAGTGTGTCTTATTACATATAAAAAAAATCTACTGCCGTCAGTCGCTTTCTTGAAAGGATTAAGAGTCTCTCGTCTCTCTGTTTAGGTACTTTTGTAATAAATAACGATATACACTCGATTCATGTTAACATCGCAGCGAGCTCCGGGCTGCGCTAGCTAGTCGCTTGTTCGGGGCCTCGGCATAGGCCGCAGTACAACGTTCTCACTACGCGTAACACCTCAATAATTAGGGATAACATCATTAATAATATTAGTCTTCACTGCGATGAGCATTTTACAATTATTTCGCTTAAGACAAATCTGTAGTGCCTAAAACGAATTATTGTGACGTATTTATTTTAAATTTAGATCTTTAGAGGCAGATTTGGCCATAAATTCCCAGTTTTCTTTCGAGTCAGTTATTATAATACTTAAATTAATGCGTTCGTTGTTATCTACTTATTCATTCACACATGGCGTTGCGTGCGTGCACAAAGGCAGCTGTTATGTAGGTTCGAAGTTGTATAGGAAGTCTAGAATGGTAGCACCCATAACATGTTCTCCAGATTATGTTCACTTAGCTACGTTCCTCCATTATACTCACACTAAAAAGTACAAAATGGCAGCTTATTTAACCTTTAGTTTGAGAATATATGTGAACTCTTGGCCGAGCTTACTCTATGGGAACAATATAAGGTAGAGGAGGTGTTATGTCACCATGCACGCAACGCGAAGTGCGCGATACATGACCAAATCTGCCTCTCGCTAATGTAACATCTGTACATTATTTATACACCGAAACATGTTCTAAGTAATCGATCAACAAAATACTGGCCGTATTGTAGCGATCATCCAAAAATGCCTTATTTCGCGGTACCTGTATTGCGTACCTACATTGTTGATCAATGAAATCATAGTATATAGAGAATAAAAAATTAATAGATCTCAATTACCCATAAGCGTTGTTCATACGTTAGGCAATTTCGTCGTTTGCTGGGCATTCTTATTTGTATCAGATGTTTTAGTGCAGATTTTTGGTAGCTGAGTGTATACATATGTTCTATGGTACAGTGTCCGTCTCAGAATCTGTGCTCGCAAGTGTTAGTATAGTTAACACCAATTTAATTCATAGTGTTCACATCTAACGTTCATATCATCGCTGAACACCAACCATAAGGAGTACATAATGTGCATTATAATAATTAGTGTCTCTAGGTGCGTGTCGAATGTGTCTTCTATACTAATGAGTAATATGAGTATGCCTCTGTGTTGTAAATCTGCATTACACGTATGCCTGAGATTTTGGAAACGCATTTCTAATATACGTATGACGTCAGCGAGACGATCGGGCTTGCACCGCGGGCCAGCGCTAGTCCGCTCCCATAATATTCGGTATTTGGTTCTAGTACTAGGCGATTCTTGATAAAACGAAGCACAAATGTTATCGGAGTGTCTTAGGCGTCTCTGCTACAAGGGCGCGATTGATAACGAACACACTGCCATTATAATCGTACGTTGTATGCATGAGATCATTAGCAGGTTTTTCTATTGGATTTTAAGTTGTTGTGAAATGTTATAATAAAAGACAGTGTCTGAAAGTGTGCGCTACGATACGATGCCTTATCCCGGGCGCTAGGGCGGCCGCGAGCGACGGCCCTCGGCGCCCGAGCTCGTGACAAATGTAACTGCCATTCGTTAAGTAATAGTTATACATACATGGTTCAATTGGACGCGTACTCACATACTGATAGCTTCGTAGTTTTCGGCTTCGTCGGTGCACAGCCAACCGGTCGTATTTGATACATATTATTCAATTTCTAAATTGTAATAGATTTATTAAGTATGTAATAATGTTACATGAAAAGTAATAAGTAATGAGATACCCTAATATAATTTGTGTCTTAGCTGGTAATAAAATATTAGTATGATAATAAGTTTGTATCGCTTATTGGGATAATAATGTAAAAGTGAGACGGCACACAGCAGCATGGAGGCAAGGGGAGCGACAGAGTCGCGATTGCGGGGGAGGGAGAGGGGAGACGAGGACGTTCGAGAAGACTGGGCGAGGGAGCAGGATGGACTGTTCAACCTGTTGCACTTCATTGCCTTTCTGAAACTATTTAATTTGACAGTATGACTAGTAGGTAACGGTGACCAAGCGTGCATCCAGTCTATTACAAAGTGAGGACTATGATATTGGGGGTCTACGTCGTTTCCATTCAAATATTGTACATAGGTACCTTTAGATTCTATCGTCATATGTTTGACATATGTTTAATTTTATTCATCTAAGAAAGTACAGATGGCTGTTGTTATTTTTATATTATTTGGGTAGAAGTATATTTTTTGTAAATGACCTCTGTATTTATCTTTTGTAAGCTTTGTAAGCCATAGGGACTTAGATAAGTGAACGAGCTACGAACATTGTGATTGCAAATTTCTTATAATTTGTATTTACGGCGATATTCTCGTTCTACGAGAATAAATGTAATTTTCAATATGACGGATTTTTTCTTAATAATTTTTGTTACTTCAGAGTGCAATATGTACAAATATTTACATATTAAATGTAATGTACAGTCAATTTTTAGTTTTAATGTGTCAACGCAATATCTTCGCTGAGCATTCGCGAATGCGCACGCGCCGGCATAATAATACGCTATCACAAGTGGGTGCGACGCACCGCTACTCTCACTGTTGTGTTTGTCTAATACTTAAGTGATTAATTTTATATAGATGGACTAGGTGATCTTTGTATTTAAATTTGCTAATTTTTGGTAGCAGATTAGATTTGTTTACTTGTATAAGATGAATAATGTACATTTTGAATTGATTTTAAAGTGATTTAGTTGTTATTTAGTAACGAATTGTCTTATTAGGTGTAACTGGCAGCCTCGTGGACGGGCTCCGAGTCCACTGATACCAGTGTGATTGTGCAATGTCGTTTAGAACAATTGGGTACCGTGTGGCGTGTTCGGCCGAGCGCGGCCTGTGCTCGGCCGAGGGCGGCCTGTGTTCGGCCGACCGCGGCCTGTGCTTGGCCGAGCACGGCCTGTGCTCGGCCGAGTGCCGCACACCGTCAGCTCAGGCCACTCTCGAACACACTTCTAGTGCCACGTTGAACGATATGTGAAGGCTGATAGTAAGCTAAAAGGGCCCATTCCGTGTTCATCGAAACACAATTTCGTATTTTATTTCGTATCATACTGTCCGCAATAATTACTCTTTTCCTCGTTATTACTTCGCCTTAGTAATTGTTTACCCCCGTTTTGTATGATTTAACTGAAGTGGTGGAGCGAATTAGATATAGGGAACAGACATGACGATATGTTAAATTTTAGAGAGTCAACTTTTATAAAAGATAATAACTACAAAACAAACCAAGAAAAGGTGTGTACAAAATGAGGAAATTTGTATGAAACAAATGCGAATAAACTTACACCTCAAGATAAATATATTAAAAATTATAAAAAATATTTATGTCTTTTATTTACTCCTCGACATACAGTCATACATTAATTAAAAAATGGTTATCTGGCACAACATAGTGCGCATAAATATCTGACATGACTATTCCAAGGGAGGTAAGGACTTGTCAGATATTTTTTTCCACTTTGTTATGATTAGTTATGGCATATTATTGATGCTGGTGACCGCTGTTCAGTCACCATCAGATATAATGGAGCGGCCAAAGTGCTCACAAATATAGGAACACGTCTTTATTGTCGAGACATTAAGGACGTGTTCAGCGACTGTACATGAACATACACCTAGAACTTTGTAAAAAATCCTACATAATAATAATAATATTATTTATAGCACCACAAATAACGAGAGATTTTTACAAGATCAGGCAAAATATTTTTTAACAAGAATATAGTAAGCAGGCAGTGCAGGAATACAGCTAAAAGTGCGTAAAATAACACATCTAAAAACGTAATCGATAGCAGTGAATAGATACTTACCTACTTCTAAAAATACTTCACATTTATAAACATATTTAATATACCTACCCCGGTAAAAGTGTAGAGAGCTGCACGTCTATCATGGGACGGCCGCGACATACTCTCGGCTTTTCTCGCACTATACCTCTTGTTCTCAGTGTTCTAATAAGAGAGAGACGGATAGTGCGAGAAAAATCGAGAGCTCGCGCGCCGTCGCGTAATAGCCGTGCAGCACAGAACGTTTCCTTTCTATGATCTCGTATTTTATCGCGGCCTTTTTGCGACTACATCGCTACTGAATCAAACAGTGTTACGGCCTGCCTGGTGGTTAGTGGTCAAGGAAGCCTATAAGGGCCCTCGCCCATGGCAACTTTTTGCAGCGATGCAGTAGCGATACTGTCGCGCGTTGGCATCGATACAGTTACAGTCGCAATACGGTCGCTAGCCCGTACGTGCTAGACCCTTGGAGTTTAGTGCCCTCGCCCACGTAACCATCAAGATGCAGTAGCGATGGAAACGCGATACTTTCGCGCTTTAGTCGCGATGTAAACGCGATTCAGTAAATTCCCCCGACGTCGTCCGACACAGTCGCGCGTTTGCATTGATGCAGTCGCGATGCTGCAGCGCGTTGGCATCGCTTCCTAGCGCGTTGCAAATGCGACTAGAGCGCGTTGGTTGCCATACTGTTGCGCGTTTACAAAACGTGCGACAGCATCGCTACAAGAAGTCACCGTGGGCGAGGGCCCTTAACTCCAAGGGTCTGGCCCAAGTTTATACTGACTAAATAACCCTCCTCTCCTTTGGCAGTCGGGTAACAATTAAAATCAACATCGTCTCAAAATCTTGCGAACATCCACCTACTTATAAATAAGTACAATGTTATCGCAACCGGTTCACTAAGTTGAATATCGGCCCGATTTTCCTGTTAATACTCATTGGCCACTGTCTTACTTCACTGCTTAGCGAGTCATCCGAACGCACGCATGTCTGCGTCAGTAACTAAACGGAGTAACTAAAACGTACTTTGTTAATTTGATGTTTACCATGAGCTCCATCAAGACTATCTCAGTGTTGTTTTTAGTGCAGTTAATATGTCAGAGTTCACGTAAGTGTTTACAACAAAGAATAGATTATCAGACGAGTGCATCACTGCATAAGTATATTACCTTATACCTAGCGCCTTTTTCGGTTCTAGATGGGCAGCCGAACAAGAACTACTTTCGTAGAGACTATACTTTCATAGAAGAATCCCAGGCTTTCTATAAAATCCATACGATACACAGAACATGGCAGGATGCAAGGAAGCGATGTTCGATGGAGGGAGCCAGTTTGTTCTATGCAGAAGACGATATTGAGGCTGACGCTGTGCTGGGGTTATGGAACAGGACGCAACCGTTTTCGTGGGTGTATGTCGGCATTTCTGATTTGCTGGCTAAAGGAGTTTGGGAAACAATTGACGGTAAGCCAATAAAAATTAAAAAAGCAAATCAGGTACAGTATACAAGTATAGGTACCTACTTATGAGGCAAATCAATTTTCACCTCACCGGCTCGGAAAGGTTTGCTTTATCGCTCAAAATCTGCTCCCAAAAGTCCATTTTATCCGCTAGCGTGGAGAGTTTTTGAATTTGGAACTTGAAGGTCAATCGTGAGATCCAACTTTTTTCTATGAATGATTATCCTGCGTTCAGAAACTTATGGTGGCCAATGATTCATTATTATTATTATTATTACATTAAATTAATAATTACATTTACATTTATTATTTTCTTTCTTAGTTACATATGAAATATTAATAATTAAACTGACTTATAAGGATACAATACAAACAAATACCACCTTACCAACAACCAACCTTAGTCCCAAAATACCCTAAAATGTTAAAACCAAGACGACCTATCTCTATTAAGAACTTATGTCGAAAGCACCTAATGTCATCAAAGCATAAACTCAAAACACAATGTTCCCAAAATACACTAATTACAAAATACGCTACTCTCAAAATACCCTAAATTATTTATTTATTGATTTTCGTTTTGTGCTATTATGATCCATGTGGTATACAACTGATAATAGCCATTATTTAATGTTTCGGTAATTTTCTACGCGTAAATTCGTACCAGAAGCCGACATAGAATTAGGACCTGAACTATTTAGAGTATTTTGAGAGTAGTGTATTTGGCCAATGGTGTATTTCAGGATTAGTGTATTATGGGAATAGTTTGTTTTGAGCTTCAGCGTTTATGACTTTAGGTAATCTTGGTAATAGTTATAATATAGACAAAGTCGTTTTGGTTTTAGGGTATTTTGGGACTAAGGTAAATAGATACTGGGCTATTTTGAGTTTATGTTCATATGACCATAGGTGTTAAATGAGAATCAGTTGTATTGTGTAATAGTGTAATTTGAGACTGGGTTCTTTTGAACCGGAAGGAAATATAATACAACACATCTAGACAACACAACACATCTACAACATATCTATAATATAATACATCTAGTAAGCTTATAAATATTATAAATATTAGCTGACCATCTTACACAAATCGACCTAGTCCCAAACTAAGCAAAGCTTGTACTATGGGTACTAGACGACGATAAACATACTTATATAGATAAATAAATACTTAAATACATAGAAAACATCCATGACTCAGGAACAAATATTCGTGCTCATCACACAAATAAATGCCCTTACCGAGATTCGAACCCAGGACCTCTTGCTTCGTAGGCAGGGTCACTACCAACTAGGCTAAAGCGGTCGTCAAATTAAGGTATAGGTACATAATCAATCCTTAATAGACAACGATATGTAAGCGCCTGTGTTAATTACACGCTTTTGATTTGACTGTGAAGTAGGTAAATTCGACCACCGGATTTAAGTGAAAATCGGTGCCACGGTTTTAAGTTTCACCCGGTGAAGCAAAAGCTTCACGAATCCTTTCTCCAACGCCTTTCCTTTTCTACCTACTTAGGTGAAATGTTAAACTGTATTGGGTTTAGGTGTAAATGTCTAGTCAATATCCAGGCTGCAATATGACCAGCCCTAATTAGTGGGGTTTGGAGAATGCTGACGAAGATCTGCGCTCCTTGTCTGCTTGTCTCAGCTTTGAGGAACCGACGAAAAATAAGTAATAGATGAACTAAAAGTTAAGTCCTACTGCCAATCGTTGCGTTTCGTTTCGTTAGTATGCCAATAAGACCGAGTTAAATATTGATATGAATGGCCTCGACTATGCTAGACTGCAGATCCCGTAGCATGGACGGCCTTATCACGCGATAAGTGACAAGATAGAGCGTCCTTCACTGGCTGACATCGTTCAATAGAACGAGACGGACGCTCTATCTTGTCACTTATCGCGTGATAAGGCCGTCCATGCTACGGGGTCTGTAGGAGAAGTCAGCATTAAGTACAGAGTTCTGTTGTACAAAATACGTATTTTTATTTTGTATTTTATTTGAAATACTTTTCGAAATGTATTTTATATTTGTCAAATATAAAATACTTTTTACTGCTAAGTTTCGAAAGTATTACCTTTCCTTTACCACTCAAATTTTCAAGTGAATGGGTCAGCGATTCGGCAAATGGCCACTAGAGGCGCTGCAACATTGAAAGTCTATGTGCAAAATGACAGTTAAAACAAAATAACCGTTATTCTGTGAAACATGACGTTACGCTTCGCTTTTTAACGAGATTGACTTTGTTTTGATTACTTTTTGAAAGTATTTTATTTGAATAAAATATTTTGAAAATGCCTATTTTGTATTTAGTATTTAAATACAAAAAGCAAAAGTATTTGGCATTTGAAATATTAAATTACTTACAAAAGTATTTGCATTTTGTATTTAAACACTTTTTTTAAAGTATTTTGTACATCTCTGATTAAGTATGCGTTCAACAGACGATTGATCTTACAGGTCGCCCAGTACTAGACGTATACAGCAATTGGGGCCCAGGCGAGCCCAACGACGCGAACAACATCGAGGACTGCGTGATCTGGCGTCGCGACAGCACGCTCAACGACGACCGTTGCGACCAGAAATACCCGTTCATCTGTAAGAAGAGCCTGCTCAGTTTGGAATGGAACACGCTTTGTGATATGCCGGATCCAAGTAAGTAAAAACCTTGACTTACGAGGGCTGTTAAAAAAAAGCTCTGCCAGTCTGATGGGACAAACATTTTGGGCAAAACTTTCTATAATCACGACGGTGGCGAGCAAGCGTACCCTAACCTATCTTATCTCTATCTTTCCAACATCATCCTCGAGAGCCACGTTATCCACGTTAATCACCTGACCCCGATCACCCAGGGGAACCTAGCGCCAATTAATTGCAAACCTGCTTGCAATTAATTGTGATGATGCGGCGACCGCTCTGGGAATTACCGGACATCAAACCAGTTAGGCACCTATCCATACTAATATTATAAATGCGAAAGTGTATGTGTGTGTTTGTTTGTTTGTTTGTCCGTCTTTCGCGGCAAAACGGAGCGACAAATTGACGTGATTTTTTAAGTGGAGATAGTTTAAGGGATGGAGAGTAACATACGATAGTTTTTATCCCCGTAATCATCCCCTAAGGGGATGAAATGGGGAGGTTAAAGTTTATATAGAGCTGCGATATAAACGAGTTCCACGCGGACGGAGTCGCGGGCAGAAGCTATCCTTACTAGTATTATAAATGCGAAAGTGTGTGTGTTTGTATGTTTGTCCTTCTTTCACGTCGCAACGGAGCGACGTATTGATCTGATTTTTTGTATGGAGATAGTTTAGAAGCTCGAGAGTGACATAGGCTACTTTTTCCAGCGGGAAAACATTTAATTCCCACGGGAAAATTGAATATGTTACATTTTCCTATAACCACGCGGGCGAAGCCGCAGGCATCAGCTAGTAATATTGTAAATGCGAAAGTGTGTATGTTTGTCCTTCTTTCACGTCGCAACGGAGCGTCGTATTGATGTGATTTTTTCTATGGAGATAGTTTAGAAGCTGGAGAGTGACATAGGCTACTTTTTCCAGTGCGAAAACATCTAATTCCCACGGGAAAATTCAATATATTACATTTTCCTATAACCACGCGGGCGAAGCCGCGGGAATCAGCTAGTATGAAATAAAAATCGAAAACGGGTAAAATACTTGTGCTTTCACTCAATACACTCGAGGGATTTTAAGCTCTGTTGTCAATTGTTGTTTCCTTTTTTGGTTACGTATAAGTACCCGACCCTTGCCATATAATAGCATAGTTAAATAACACTGTGAATACCAGGCTATCATTACAACAAGGATTTCGGCAAATGCTACAAGTTCCACCTCACCCCCATGAACTGGACTGACGCCCACGCCATGTGCAGCGCAGAACAATCGTACCTATCAATCATCAATAGCCAAACTGAGGCAGACTATCTCGTGAAGATCACTGAGGAAGCCCCGAAGAGCAAGATCAAAGGAAACTTCTTAAGCGGAGCCGTGTATCTCGGCTATCATAATAGGGACAACGACGGATGGAAGACCATTAAAGGTAAGTTAATGGTGGATGATTGAAGTAAAACGATATGATACAGAGAAAGAATATAATGGAAAAATAAACCATCTTCGTCTGTAGCCCCCGACAGGATTCGAACCTGCGACCTTTCTATTAACGCTAGACTGCTCTACCAACTGAGCTACGAGGACAGTGACGGAAGTTGTATATTTTTCAATTACATTCCCGCTAAGACTAGCGCCCTCTCTGTATCGTGTTATAGACTTGTTTATAATTTGTTTCGTGATAAGGGTATTTAATTATTGAAGTTGTCTATTTCTATTGCTCGAGTGTGATTATACCTATTTACTGTGATCGTATTTCGCGGTGTAAGTCCTGAGGGGTGCTGAGAGGCGCATAGGGTAACCAACATAATCCTACGTGCAAGTAGAGCACCTAGTCATTAAGAAGGATTTTTCCTATGCGCATCTCAACACTTTAGTACATATTTGTATTTACCCTATTATTCAAGTTTCATTGTCATGCAACAACTGTGTGAATCAGACTGCACATTACGCGTTTCGAATTACATATAAGCATATTGGTACAACGATGACGTGGGCTTAATTATAGACGTGATGATGATGATAATTACACAAACGAAGATTTACCAAAAAATAAAAACAAAATTATTTTATTTAACTTAGTAACATTTTCGTTTCTGCTAGGCCGCAGTATGCTCAGGCGAATTTCACCTTCCCGTACAAACGGAGTTTCGTTCTCATTTTAAAACTACGTGTTGGCTTGTAACGAAACTTTACATGTACAATGACATGACATGAGGTATATCTAGGTCTGTAATTAGTTTATATGGCTCCAGTTTATAAAACAAACGAAATACCTACTGCAAAAACCAGTTTTGTATGAAAAACGTAAATTCGCTGTATTTTTGAAGTGAAAACTTCTTTAGCGGCGCTGAGCACTTTTTGGGATGGGGAAAAATTGTTAAATACGCGACAGAGTTTTGTGACGTCAGATGTGAAGGAGGTCACTTATTGCTGCTAGCCGATTCAACTTCATTCAAAACTGAACGCTATTCTTAAGAGTATCTATAAAGCCGTTAAACACTTTTTGCAATAGCATATTCTGCAAATAAATTTGTAATAATACCAACGCGTCCTTCACCGTTTTGCTATTGACAAAATTCGAATAGTTCAAATTTGGGCGTTATTCCTAAAGAGATAAAGCTTAGAAAAATATTTACCGACGGCAAAAACAAATTGATATCTTGGTCGCCACCGCCGTCTGCTGTGCAAATTCGAATAGTTCGAATTTAGACGTTATTCCTAAAGAGATAAAGCTTTGAAAAATATTTGGCAATGGCAAAAACAAATTGGTATTGTGTTTGCCGCCGCCCGTCGGCGCACCGGACCCCGGCACCGTTGCGCCGCGGCGGCGCGGTGGGCCCGTCGCACCCAACGCGCCCGCGGGCCGTCCGCCTAAATAATTGATAATTGTTTATAATTTTTTTTAGGGTGACACCGTAAGATGTCACGTGACCTGATCGAAAAACTGTTACAATGTTATTGAGTTTTCACTTCTGCCGGCACTCCCGGAGTGCAGCCCGGTCTTTTTTTACTATAGTATCTAAAGCTACATAAAGTAATTACAGGCGTTAACTTATTCTAAGTACAAAGTTTCAGAGCAAACTAGCTAGTCGTTTTAAATTGAGAGCGTAACTACGTTTGTATGGAGAATCGAGCTTACTGGGGACTCTTAAAAGCCCTTCATAGTCTGACAGCCGTAGTAGCAAAGTAGCGAAGCGGGTCAAGTGCTCAAAATGACCTTCACACGACTCAATATCAAGAGGATAAGGACTGTCCAGATCATTTTGAGCGTGTTATTTTGCGTAGCCCCTTCTGCTGCTGACTGTACCTATAATCAATTGCCTGCTTACTGACTCCGCGGCAACCGTAAATGTGTTGTGGCCAATTTTAGCAATTTCCCTTGATCGGTTCTCTTACCTACTTTCCCAAGAGCTGGTAGTCAGAAGAATCACTTATCTATCTTTAACCCCAGGTCTAAACAAACATGAAATAGTTTTGTTTTAAATAACTACAACTTAGAAAAGTTGAAAAACCCTCAAAAACGGCTGAACATGTTTTCATTTATTTATTTATTTTATTTATTTATTATAATATTTATTTACACAGCATTACAGTTGTAACTTAACCAATGCACTGGTAAACATAGGTACATAAAAGAAACTATAAATTATATTGGAACACTGGATTGCCTGCTATCCATCATCTCGCAAAACTTTAAACATGCACAACAAACAGGTGCCCATCGCCATGCAAAAAAGTCGCATTCAGGTACTGACATCAGAAGCGCATTGAGAAGCTTCATCGCCCGAACAAATGGCGAGTTAAAAAAAACACATTCAAATCGATCCATCCCTTTGGGAGCTACGCTAACACAGACAGATACACAGATACGCAGACACGTTAAACTTATAACACCCCTCTCTTTGCGTCGGGGGTTAATTAAAGGGTAATAGGTACCTCGAGCGAAGTTACAAAAGGAGACCCATCGGTCCTGTTGAATCCGAGACTCCCATCGTCTCGTGAGCGAAGACTTAATTGCATAACCATCTTCAAACAAATTCCAGGCACCTCCCTAGAAGACAGCGGCTACACCGGCTGGGGCAACCAACAGCCCGACGGCGGTGAAAACGAGACCTGCGGCTCGATGTTCTACAACGGCCGACTCAACGACCTAGGGTGCTTCCAGCGATGCTTCTTTATTTGTGAGCACGACATTGGATTGCTTAGTGGCGCTATTGATGAGAGGTTTGCTGACAGTTCACAAATTCGAGACTAAGGGTAGGTTGCACCAAATGCACCAACTTACGATTCCAGACCGATCAACGTTAAACATGGTGCCGGCAGCTGTCATCCCATAGAAACTTGTCAGACTTTCCGTACATTCGGATTTTAACGAACAGCGTATCATTTTCATGTTTATGGCCGTAGATGAAGATTTGATTCCTTCTAACTTTTTGTATTACGGACTAAAGTTCCCGACGTACCTAGGTACACGGACGGTACAGTCGGCAGCAAAAGCAGCTACGCCGGTCTAGTGCTTAAGAGGAAACACAAAGGCCGTTTTTCCACAGAAACGTAGTCCCCTGCTTTCTCCCTGGATAATGGCAGTAGGGCAATTTTTTTTTCCATAAATCTATGGCTAGGTACTATTGACATGTTCCTATGTTTTCTTTTTTTTCATAAACTTATTCTTAAAAGAGATATTAACCTTCAAAGACCTAAGAAAAATGACAGATTTTACGCTGTGTTTAAACATCCAGAAAACAATTTGACTAGTTAATTAAAAAAAAAAAGGAAAAGATAGGAACACGGCCAAAGCCTTTCTTTGGTTTTTATTAAAAAAAATAGTTAAATAGGTCAAGTTTTGGAAAAGAAATCAGGACTACGAAACGTTGATTTTATGTACTTTTAATAGGTATTTTCGATCCAAGCTGCAGTTGTCTCTATCGCGCTCTGCGGGGGGAGGCTTGAGGTTGGTGCGACAGCAATACATTTTACAAATACCTATTTCTCAATTATCTCGCCCTTGGTGTCCCCACTTAAAATAAAATAATCTAAGTACAGACGGACTGTAATGTCAAGGGAAGATATGATAGACAGATGATATGATATGTACAGACCATATCCAGAGTGTGTTTTTTAGGGTTCCGTAGTCGACTAGGAACCCTTATAGTTTCGCTTTGTCTGTCCGTCCGTCCGCGGATAATCTCAGTAACTGTTAGCACTAGAAAGCTGAAATTTGGTACTAATATGTATATCAATCACGCCGACAAAGTGGTAAAATAAAAAGTGTTTATTATTTATTTATTAGGGTACCTCCCGTATACGTAACGTGGGGAGTGTTTTTTTTTTTCATTTCAACCCTAACGTGTGATATATTGTTGAATAGGTATTTAAAAATAAATAGGGGTTTGCTAAAACCATTTTTTGATAATGTAAATATTTTCAGAGATAACGCTCCGGAAGTAAAAAAAAAATGTGTCCCCCTCTCTAACTTTTGAACCATAAGTTTAAGAAATATGAAAAAAATCTCAAAAGTAGAACTTTATTTAAACTTTCTAGGAAAATTATTTTGAACTTGATAGGTTGAATAGTTTTTGAAAAAAAATACAAAAACTACGGAACCCTACACTGAGCGTGCCTGACACGCTCTTGGCCGGTTTTTTCTGTCTAGACTTACTTAACTTATATAAAAATGTAATGCATTGCATTTTATTACCCAGTAAGTGGTTCTTTTTATCTACATAAGTTATGTATGTAATTATACAATTCAAGTGATCCATATTAGAGGTGCGGCATGTACGTTAGTGGGTATTGTGGCTTGAGTAGTTTTGAATATCTCAAGAAACAATTGTAAAAAAACTAGTCTAAATCTAGAATGTAGGTACCTCTCAAGCTCAATACAATAGGACAATAGATTCCTGCTAAGTACTCTCTTTTTCGTTTTTTACAATAGTAAGTTATTGTGAACTGTTTTGTACGAGTAGTTATGTTTCGATGTCGTTTAGTTGCTTTATGAACTTAGGAATGATTTTATATTAGGTAGTAGTCATTGTATATTATCTAAGATAACAAATATATTAATTAGCTATCTACATGTGTGACTTATTGATATTCCTGAACACAAACAAACATTCAATCAACCACACGCCATGTCAACATGACGTTTAGTACGGAGTTAAACCTAATGGCAATGCACGAAGGTTGGTTGGAAGGTATACTTCTTAGATTATTCCGTCAATGGACCCGATTCTACGTGCACATGGCTTAACTAGCCTAAAACTAAATTGTCTAATTTGTAGACATAATTTAGGCGGCAGATTAAAAATGACATATTTAGAATAGCATTTAGGCAGCTAAGTAAGTTGTATAGACCGCCTAATAGAAACGTCAGTTTCAAATTAGCGCTGTCATTGGATTATGACAGCTGCTCATTCAGCTGTTCATTTGTTGAAAGTGTTCATTCTAGTACGGGGGATTGTCGCCATCTTGGCGATAGTCACATCTATTTGATTTTATAATGGTTTAATTCGTTATTCGTAGTTAATTTATACACTTACTGACTGGCAAAGGCCCTCGAGGCTGCCATTTCTCTTTTATAATAATAATAGCAAAGTGTTTTGGCGACACCTAAATAAAATTAGGAAGTTTAGAAGCCACTGTAGAATCGGGTCCATTGGCGCTGAACCAGTGGTGCAGATGTATGTATGTTTTTGGCATTAAAAAGATTAAGCGAAGCAAAAGTTACGTTTGACATATATAGATTTATATATAGTATTGCACCTATTTGAAATAGGTATACTTATGCCAATCAGACGGGTAAAAATACAAATAAATAATTTCAATACTTTATTAAAAATATACAAACGTAGGCACCTAACATAAGTTGTGTACACTCCCCTACGGTATACTAAAATTTCATCGGTATAATTCTGGATAATTAAGAATTCAATTGTCCGCAATAATTTTAATACTGAAATCGATAATACAGGGCATTGTAGTCTATACGAAACTGTAAGAGAAATTCTGTCATCGAGCGCAAGCAAAAAACTACTTTTTATACTCGTTGACTTTAATGTTTGAGTTAAGACTTCATACCAAACTAAAATCACGTAGGTTCATTTTACTATGGAGGTGTCAACTCAACATTTTACAACTGTTTAGACAACTAAAATAAATTCGACCAATCATGTGGCGCCTTTACTGAACTAAAATGAATTTGACCAATAGGACGGCCGGTCTTGCATATAGAAGAAAAGTAAAAGACATCAACGACAAAAAAGAAAAAGCCGTTGGCTGCACTTCGTTTCAGCAGGGCTTTTCAATAGATACCAAGTTTGTTTAATTAGTTCAGTTGACTCGTAGAAAAAGTATTGTATACAACTCAGCAAGCTCAGTGGCCTAAACATGGTACTCGACAGAAAAAGCATACATTATATAACGATTGCATAACATACTATTGTGCTCTTACTATAAAGTATTTTTTAGCTTGCGTTTTTATGACAGGATTCATTCTTACAGGTTTGGTTGTGCTATACTTCTATATACATATTCTTTTGTATATATTTGGATTACCTAATCTATAAAGCTGTCTATTATTTCCAATTGGTTCAACTTTTTTGATTAAATCAACCCTGTTCTTCATACCTACTAACAATATTATAGACAATGTTAAACATATTATTAAAGCTGGTGAAAAAGTCACTTTGCAGTTTCAAATAAGTCCTCGCCGTAGAATCAGTATATTTAATAATATCCGGATTTGAACTAAATGAAAAAGCAAAATACTTCATATTGTTACACACCTACATAACATAGTATTTACATAAGGTACATAATGGTTACTGATTATAGATGGTGGTGTCGATTCAAGAGAATAAAAGATGATGCCTAACATAACTATCTATTTGCAACGCCAATAATTGTCAATAAGTATGTGCCAACCTTATAAAATTCGATGATTGGAAATACACCCTGCACAAATAACTTTAAATTTCAAGACCAGGGTTATCAGCATCCAATTCATCATCCCGTGTAGGTATGTAGGTACAGTAGAATTTTTTGGGGTTTACCACTGACGGATAGTTTGTGTTTAATAATTTTCAACTTTAACCTCATACAAATTAAGTAGTTATTTCTAAATCGGTAGACGTGGGTAACAGTATTCCGAAAATTGCTTTATTTGTATGACATTAAAGTTGAAAATTAAATGAAGGCAAACTATCTGTCAGTGTTTAACTAATAGTAATCGTACTGTATGATTGTACACTTTATTATGGGGCCATAGCGAAATTGTGCCTCTCGCTTGGACTTTAGTTATGAGTGTTTAGTCGAACAAGAGATCCGACTTCACCTTTCGTATGTCATGTTTCGGATTCATCCAGAACGGTTTGGAACTTACGTCTAAAACTTCAAGGATTTAAGTAACGCTTTTTTAATATCGGTAGTACGAGTAGATGTTAATGATATATGACCGCATCGGCTCATTACTGCCAACCAACATTACACCTTAACACCTACTGGGGAAATACCACTTTCCCAACGAGCGGCAGATACCGCACCAGCGGCACGTACGACAGCAACTCCCGCGCAGACTCGAAGTAGGACGCGATCCAATACAGCATCAGCAGGTACAGGAACACGGACACCAGCCTGTCCAGCACCCAGAGACTGGAAAAGGAAATATTAAAGCGATCAAGCTTTAGGACTTTGAGTCCGCGCCGACAAAATGCAATCCATCGTTATGCTTATAACCAGCACGGTTAGCAGAAGACGGCACGCGAGCTCTCTCGCACTATCCGTCTCCCTCTTATTAGAAAACTTAGAAAGAGACGGATAGTGCGAGAGAGCGAGAGAGAGCTCACGCGCCGTCTTGTGCTAATCGTGCTGGTCAATTTAAAACGGGTAGCTGGTCTGAGCTGGGAACTGGGACGCTTTGTGGGTAAAAGTGACAATCTTATTAAGCAGTCTGTGTTCGTATCTTTGTTGAAATTATCAAGTGTCGTAGTCCCAAGAAGACAAGTATCACAAGTATGGGACTGACTGGAGTCATATCCACAACGATAAACGATAAAATGACATGCAACCCTTAACACTCCACTCCCAGACCCCACGTTCTAGTCCTGCCAGTTTTGTATTAAAGAAACTATTGCTCTACATTTCGACCTAAGAAGGTTTTTATGGCATTAAATTTATTTCCGCACTTAATACGAGTATATAATATGGGGATTGTAACTGGCCGTTAACACGTTGATGGGCACTACTCCAGACACAATAGAAATAACAATAGAATTACGCCTACAGGCGTCTACTGTCCATCAATGTATTAAGAACTAAATATTACGTTGTTATGTTTCGTGCGTACAATTCGTCTCATTACTGTCGCTAACAGTCAGTACTTTTTTTAACTATGTGTCCCCGGCTTGGTGCCGGGTTGAAGAAAATATAATTTATCAGTAGTCTACCATTTTCCTTATAAATGTTACTTGAGTAAACACAATGCCTTATCTAAGGTTATCGTCGCATTTAATAACAGAGCAGTCTGCTTCATTTGCAAGAGGAAATCCCGCCGTTCAAAGTTAATGGTTCAACGACGTTCGCGATTGCCAATCACGATATCTAGCCGCGCATTTAACCTTTAATAAATAGTCTTAGTATATTTATAATCATTACTTACCTACACATAATTAATACAAAGATCGCACAAAGAAAACCACATCCAAATTACACGTTAAAATTACGACACATATACCTAACAATGTTTCAAAAAGTTCACTGGCTAAAACTTCTGTATAACCCTAAATAATTTCCGTACTAATACCTATTATAAATGAGAAAGTAGGTCACTTTGTCTGTCTACTGTCTGTTACGGCTGTACCGATTTAAATGTATATTGGTATGGAGATAGTTAGAGACCCTGGGAAAGGCATAGCATATTTTTTATTCAGAAAATCAGTTCTTAAAAAAGGAGTGAAAAGGGGAGTGGAAGTTTTCATGGGAGCGCGATAATTGATGCCGCACCTATGGGAAGTCTAAGAGCACCCAGTTCCTTCTGGATTAATTTTTTCGTGTACGAAATGCTATCAATCTTTTAGGGCGATTACATTAGTACCACAAATCATCAGTTACATCGGCAATCTCCGTCCACGCCGACGAGTGCTGACAAGTTCCGAATGAAATCGAACGTATGACCATTTCAATAAAAACCTTGTTGCACTACACGTGAGGTACAATATGCAATGACAGGTGAACTCGTGCTTTCCCGCTCATGGCGCCAGACAAAATGGCGGGCGCTGGAGCTGCCGGCGTCGCGCGCAAAATTATGGCCAATGTGCGTTGAAGATTTTACCCGCGCAAACGCGGTGCCTTATGATTGGTAATTTTTTTTTCAAAAAATGCTTTCTGCGTAGGTACATCGTTGTAACTTATATTTGCGGTTTTACTGTAACAAGAATATGTGATATAAACTTACATGTTATTCTGCAACCTCGCTTTCGGCAGATTCTCCATCTTCTCCTTGAGACAGTACAGCTTCCCGCCGATCATGCAGCTCTCGATGTACGGTTCGTCCTGGATGATGGTCAGGTCCATGGGGAACAGTTTGAAGTCCACATCGTTCAGGGACTTGGCTAATGCCTTGAAGTTGCCGGTGTCGAACCACCATTCTCTTGTCGTGAAGTACTGGAGGACTTCGAGGCCGACGGATATTCTGTTCTGGATTCTTACCATGCTGAAAAATGGATATAAGGGTTAACTTAACCCTTTCGAGGCCAAGCAACGCTACGTGTACTACGCCGTAGCGCGTAGCAGCATTATTCCGCTTTGTAGAGGAAATTGTTCGTAGAGGCTCATAGATGAGTTGAATTGGTTTTAACAAGTGTAATTTTATAGGTATTTGTGACTGTCATTAGAAGTTTATGCTCAATGTGATTTTTTTTATAACTTGACGGAATAACAAGCATACGAGCTGCCTGATGGCGAGCAGGTACCGCAGGCGATGGGTAAACCACTTTGTGTTTATTATGGCAAACTGTATCTAATAATAACGTAATTTTAATATTTTGTTGCATGCTTGAAACATTTATATCTCATAATTGTATCAAATTGCGACTAGTTAAATGTATATTACCTATAGCAATAAGCTCTGTATTCTGTAGTACAGTCACCACCATTAAGGTATGCCTTAACAAAGGACGCAAAAATATCTTGACATATGTCCTACTCCTAACGGCCCTAGAAATATAGTCGTGCGAGATATTTATGCGCGCTTTGTTGTCGCAGTAATTGATGCTGGTGACTGTACCTAGTTGGGACCATGTTTAATGAGAATAAGTTATTTTTAAATGGGTACATAAAAAGTGGCATAGTGATTGATGAATGGTACGGTACTTACAATCGTTTCTGTCCAAATATCAGCATCAAGAAATCAATCAGGTAAGCTGGCACAAGGTGGTAGAAGAAAACACAAAGGCTATGGATGAACTTGTTATGCCGAATGTTCCCATCGGGGTACCACAGGGGGCCTTCGAAGGGGTACTTTCTGATCGTAGCCTTCCCGTTGTCCAGGACTTGCTTCCAGGTGGTATCCCGTTCATCGCCAGTAGTTATGTTGTAGACTGGCAGTTCTGGAGTTCTGTAATGAAAATCAACCGTATTATAAAGACGTAACGTTGGGTTTAGCTCGCATAGTGAGGTGAGCAAACCAGTTCCGCAGTGATTTCCCATTTGTGAAAGGACTTGTACCTATTGGCCACATACAGCTTTGTAATGAATTAGTAACGGTCTTTTTAAACCACGATATTTAGAGAGAGGAACCATTTCGAGATAATAAAAAGAGCGATAGAGTTAGAAGTGAATTACTTCTTAAATATTCATAGTTAAACTTAATGTGCATGATAGGTGTAGGTACCTATACCTAATTTAGATTCTACCGGTTATCAAGCAAATCATACTAGGATCACATCCAGATCGCGATAATTCATGCCATATTAAAAATTACCTTACTTACCGAATAGGTATATTGGGTTACAGCATTCATACTTCGATCTAATTCCGTCAGAACTGAAACTCATTCCAAAATAGCTCACTACTTTCAATTAAATAAAGTACATTAGAAAGTAGTTTGTGCAGAAAACCTACCAATATAAGTTTTGCGCCCCGCTCCCGTATATCCCGTTTTAGTTCATTAGTTTCGGTTCCAATAAGTTCCAGATTGTGACGGAACTTTCATATAAGATAAAAGAGAAAAACACGATCATCAAATTTCCTCTGCAAGCTTATGGACACAGAAATCACCAGACATTCGATTCGTCATATCTACTTGAGTTGGGTAGTACATCA
The DNA here is from genome assembly GCA_947578815.1 of Epinotia ramella. Taxonomy (NCBI): domain Eukaryota; kingdom Metazoa; phylum Arthropoda; class Insecta; order Lepidoptera; family Tortricidae; genus Epinotia; species Epinotia ramella. Next base: position 10,651,216 of record OX388209.1, read on the forward strand.
TTATCAACCTATATTCCTACGTGCCACTGCTGGGCACAGGCTTCCTCTCATGGATGAGAGAGAATAGACGCAGCCGCTGGCTAATTGCAGGTTGGGGACTTCACATACGCCGGGCGCTATGCCTAAGATAAATTCATAATCCAAATATTAACTCTCTAAGCAGGCCCCACTCCTTTACTCTTCTTTCTTCCTTGTCGTATCCTTACGGCCGACGGACATGACGGCTGTGGGCGCCCTTCACCATCACTCTCCAAACTGCTCGGTCCTGGGCTTGATGCATGCTGGCCTGGAGTGTGACTCTCGCCACAGATGTTACCGTGTCCGCCCAACGCATAGGCATCCGTCCTCTGCTCGTCTTCCCTGCCATGCGGCCAGTGATGATTAGCTTTCCCAGCCTTTACTCTACAAGGGTCTCTATAAGGGGTTACAGATCTCAAAAATGACCAGTGCGTATTTATAAAAAGTGGATGTTACCGTTCCGTCTGCGTTCCAATTTTGTGCGCGATGACGATGATCGCGTTGATCGCTATATCTACGGGGATGACCTCGCAGTGGTAGTGCCCGTAGCAGTGCATGGAGCGGATCACGCCCTTCCCCGCGCCCACCATCAGCCCGATGGGGCCATTTAGGTTGTCCACCCAGCCCGGCATCGGGTCCTTGAATGAGGGGGTCACTGCAATAAAAAAAACGAATGTGAATGGATAGATCGACCTTGTTCTAAACTAAGCTTGTAAAGATATTGTATCGCACCGAGGTCAGTTGGTACCTTTGTGCAGGAAGATGTAGGAACGGTAAAGGAAATTAAAATCCCTTATTGCCTCTTAACAAGAAGAGAGTCAAAAAGTTTCGTGTTTAAATTTCCTTAGTGTTTGTCTACACAAGTATAGGTCTAGATTTGAGTGGATTGTGTGTAACACACAATACACACAAGTCTAGACCTATACTTGTGTGTTACACACAATACACACAAGTCTAGAACTATACTTGTGTATTGTATACATTATCTACGGTACTGAGTGTTACATGTCAGTACTGACAACTGAGTGAAGTCGTCTAAAACAATGTGTACCTGCAGTCCCACATAAGATAGGGCAACCCGCAAGTCTTCACAAAGCAATTAATACCACCAGTAGGTACACCAAGTGCGGGCCGAAGTGCGTGCGCGACGATGATAAATGCTGACGATCCCTCACGGTTGAGATGGATCATGTCTAGGATTATAATGTCTCACCTATACTGGGCCGGACTACAACCGCCGGCAGCTCAGGATGGCTGTCCCGCACCAGTGCCTCTGCCAGTCGCTTGGAGTAAAGGTACGAGTTGGGGTGCATGTTCATGATGGACGGCGCCAGCAGGTTAAGCTGCTCGTCGGAGAGCCACTTGGAGGCACGTAGGACTTCGTGGGGGTCGTGAGGTGGGTCGTGCACCTGAAAACCCAAAAGGCATCAGTTTAGATTCTTAAGGACCAACGGGTAAGGTAAAAGCAGTATTGACACCTACCCGGGATTTACGAGTATAACGTTAAGCTAAATAACAATGTAATAGGGTCACCCAGACATTTAGGTGTTGATTTGTCTGTCCTGTTCTCGATAATTTAAAAGAATATGTGGACGCGTGATTTTTTTTTTTGTTTTTTAATTAGTTGAAGCGCAAAAATAACAGTATTTTCTGTTTTCTTCGTTGGTCTCCGAATCTCGACCCTAATGCAATTCCAATTTTGAAGTAATAAAAACACAGAGTAATTACTGATTAAATCGTACCTTCTCTGCCATGCGTTCATAATCAGGGTAACAGAAAGCGGTGGAGAGATGCACGAAAGCCGCAAGTCCCTTCATCCTCCTGGTGATTTCGAGGACGCGCAGGGTTCCTTTGGTGTTCATCTCCAGGCCTTCCCTCAGCGGCGCTTCAAGACGCAGACTGGCTGCGAAGTGGAATACTACTGATACCTGGAACAGTGCACAAAGTCATCTGAATTACCATTAAGAAAGTATTTTAAGAGTCGACAACTCTCGCATTTATGAGTAGGTAAAATATATCCACAGCGCTATGACATCATTTCATAGAAACAGGTTGTAGAGATCCCATACTACACTAGACAAGTGTCGCTGGCGATCCTATACATCTTGGCTTTCAACAAGTACTTCTTTTTCTTCGTGTCGAGGTTCCTCAAATAAGAGATACCCAATGGGCAGTGGTGTACTAATCTTGATTCTATTAAGTATAAAGGTCGTGTTAGGCAAAGTGGCAGGCAAGAGAGTTCGAAGGCACTCGCTAGATGGTCGTTAGTCAGGTTAAAGTACCTAACCACCTCCTCGAGCAAATTCCAACAAGTCACGATAGATCGAGATTGTAGGAGACAAATCATCAAAGGCTGCGAAACAAAGTGATTCCTGATCGTAATCCTCAGAAATGTGGGGGCGACTAGAGAGTACCACGAGACTTTTAATGGCCGACATAAAACACTTCTCGCACTAGTGCAAGAGAGAACGAAACGCGTTACAATACTAGTACTAAATTTCATGTCCTCGTAAGTTACTTTAAGAGAAACGAACATGGATAAAACTGTACCTCGTTATAGAGTTTGTTCAGGAACTGATCGTCGATCCCGAGGTTATCGTAGCAGATGTCTCCCGACACGGGAACCAGTTTCTTCATCACATGTGGTTTCTCTTCTCTTAGTCTCGAGAATAGCTGGAATATATAAGTACCATTATCAGTATAAAGTATTAGTAAAGGATTTACCTATTAAATCATTTAGTAGACAAGTTACGTACTTGGGCCTAAACGAAATCACAGAACCGACTAAAAGCTGTATTTATTTGTGTGTGACGAAACTATGCAAAGGTATCTTTTAATCTGCAGACTTGCCCTGCTTTTTATCTTATTTAGCTTTGCCCAATTGTCAATTTCTCAAAAAAAAAATTGTACGATGTGATTTTAGTTTGTACAGTCGAGTTCTCTAATATACAGACAAACTTTCAAAAATATCTACACATGTGTCTTATGGTCAGTGACAATAAAGTCTCTGTATAGATATTTTTGAAAGGTTGTCTGTGTAGATATTGAAGAACTCGACTGTACCCTCTGTAAGGCCATAAGATTGCGTGGCTGTTATGCTGTTAGAGTGAAATACCTACAGGTCAAAGGTGATTTGAAACAAGTAGTAGGTACCTATAGCTCGACAAGCCGCTATTTGGCCCTGAGGTAGTATGGCTGTACCTAAACAGCGTAATATATGGCAATAATGTACGAGTACATACGTCATGTGTAGTCGGGACATTATGTATTGACTTCGTGTTGTTTGTTGGATGTAAAAATTCCATGGTTTATTATAAATACCTATTTATCCATATCGGATTCCAAGTACGTAGTCGATATTTAAATATTGTTCAGATTGTGACTCCGAAGACTCTGATGTGTCGCTTTCATGACCACCGACCTCAAACTATAAAACGTTCGGTCTGGGATTCGACTAAAAAGGACCTTTTTTTCTGTATTCGTCTTCAACATATATTACAATATATTATTAAGAATAAAAATTACTAAGTAGGTCAATCCAACCAAACTAATCAGTTCAATCGATACCTAGAACCGCACTATAAAATGTCAGTACCGGTCATGTCAACAACCAATTTCAAGACATTGTTTATAGAAATACTAGACAATCCGTTGTTCTTTTTCTGCTGTAAATATTTAATTACATGTATTCAAAATAAGCTGTATGACATATGTAGATCACTTTCAGCATATTTATTGTATTTTTTTACAATCGCGATGTATTTCGTCTTCCTTGTTTGTTTAATGTTCTAATGTCTGTTGTCAAAGAGTACTCCTTGCCAGTAAAAAAAAATAGTTCCATTAAAAAAACGTGGCTAGGGTCAAAAATAAACTTGTCGGGCTATACGTGACTGTACAATAATACAGACTTAATCAAATACCGGTAGTTATTCACTTCGCTAAACTATTACCTACTGAGTGGGTCTATGTGTAGAAGTTAGGTAGATATTCGGATAAATTGGCTCTCTGAAAAGTTCGAAAACTAATTTCTCCGAAAGTATAATTACTCTGGAAATAATTTACACGAAAGTTAGTATCTAAAGATTGTAAAAATGAATCTGAATTTGCATGATCTGCCAAGTGTTTTTACTCACAAATTTCAATCAAATGAAAATTAAAAAAATATATATTAACCTGAATTGACATTTTCAACATCCTCCAGGCACGCCGAAAGCACAAATTGGATGTCGGAGAAAAGATTTCCGGAGGAATGTGTTTTCTATGAATAATACCACTCTCGTGTCGTGAAGTCCTCGCCCCACACTGCGCTAGGGACCATAACCCATTCTATGTTGTGCAGTGTGTTATATTAATCTTTAAAACGGTTTGACATCGTCTCACCGAATGCACATTTGTTCGAAAGTACCATTCCTGCTGTTTAGTAGGCCCTAAGTGTTGTTTCTGTTTAGGTAAACCGAAATCCAACCTTCCAATATTTACAATAGGTATGACGTTTTGCCTGAAGTTTTAATCAACAGAAATCGCACGGAGTACCTACAGCAGCGTCTCTATAATTACCTTGCCTGTCTGCCACGAGAATCGAGCGGTCTCGGTATCACTCGCTAATCTCTGACGTCACATTACCATTAAAATGTATAACTAGTAAAACTTCGTATAATTAGTAAAACTTTCCGAATGGATTAACTTGTAGCACTCAGGGTCCCAAGATACAGGCTCAGCCTAGTTTGGGGTCCGCCAGATTATATGTATTCCTTATACGTATTATACTAGTAAGGGGTTGCCGGTCGAGTACATATAGACGGCCGAGCGTAGCGAGGTCGGATAGTTATGAGGCTGGCAACCCCTTTTCACGCCGAGGTATGTATAGTGCTTTTCTCAAACATGCAATGAAATAAATAAAAAAAACTCCAAGAATTCTAACTTTAATTTTCATGGCTGAACGCCGTGATCCTGTGCCACAAATTGTGGAATGGAAATTAATAAAGACCATCTTGCAGGCCTCCAATTTTGTATGAAACGTGACGTACGTGACACTTCGACGCCCATTATGAAGAACACAACGTCAGTATTTCATTGCATGTTTGAGAAAATATTATTATTATTATAACTTACGGGTAGTTTCCACATGTCCTCGATACGCGACTCGGGCGTCTTGCCGCGCTTGCTCCGCACCAGTGCGTACACGCAGCCTACATCAGGCACGGAATATAGAAGCTTCTCTATCAGGACCTTGCCCATGAGGCCGGAGGCCCCCGTCACGAGGACCGAGCGGCCTCGGTACCACTCGTTGATATCTGATGTCATGTTTTATCTGTGGAAGAAATTGAGTGTTTTAGTGTTGTAGGACTGTTCATGCTTGCAAGGGCATAGTACATAGTTAACTACCTACTTACATACTAGTGTTATTTTTATTATTATCGTATTGACGAGAGACATCATTCTGATCTTGACACGTTTTATTGTTATTGACCCTGTACATCTGTGTAAATATTACATTAATGTTCCTTTTTTGTTTTGACGCTTAGAGACCGTGTACATCTCTTAGAATATTAGAATAATTATTAATTGTATTTGGACGCTCAGAGACCTTATAGGACCTTTATAACTTCTTGTTAATGCTGATACAGATCTTATATCGAATGTAATGGTCATATTTTGCAATTTTGTTTTGTTTACATTAACTTAGTGACATTTAGTTTGACATGTAAAAGTGCCCTTGTGGCCTATTTGCAGAATAAATAATTGATTTTGATTTTGATTCTTAGATTTTGTAGTTGGTCGTTACTTCTACGATTAACTCTTTCGAGGTGCTAACGTAGCGTTCCCCTTAGCTGGTTTTATGTGTATACTGCGAAAACCTTTCGTAGGAAAGCGAGCTACGGCTTGTTAAGTTGCATCGCAGACGAGCGCTGAATATATATAAACAAATCTATTACAGGGGTGTGGTTTACAACAATCGAGGCAACCCGTTAATAGTTTTGTAATTTTATTTGAGATTAACCATTTAGCCTAAAGCCGCGAACACACCGAGCCTACAAAATCCAACAAATAGCGACGCAGCTATTGCTGGAATCAGCTAGTATCATAAACTCAGTCTAACAGATAGCTTCATCCGCAGTTTTTCTTCTTCCCAGTGTGTACGCGGCTTTCGACATGACTCTCACTGGTTGGTACCTACGCTAATGTTATGAAAAGTTAAGCGTAACCATTTAAAATTGAAGCATGATTTGGTTCAAGATTAATCATCGGATATAACGTTACCGCAACACAAACAGGGAAGCGTGGGTTACTGCAATGTGCATTCGATTTCCTGCGCCATTTTGCAACGGCAAAGTGACGCAAACGCCGGTATCTGTGCCGTGCGTGAGGCTCCACTGTTTTAACGATGCTTTACATTATGTTTGTAGGCTTAGTTTATTGTGTGGTCTATGCACAGATAACCTCCTTTTTACTGCTGCATCACACACTGAACTCTACTTTATTTTATTTTTGCACTCCCAAATAGCTAAACTGCGACATCGCAGTTCGAACTTATTATGGCACTAGCAATAGCTGCAGCCATATTCGCACATGTTGAATAGAGGTCCAGTTTTACCAGTTCCAGTACGAAGTCTTCCTACGATCATAACATAGCTGCGTGCCTGCGGCTTGCCACACAAACTGGTAAATCGTGACACGGTTGCGTAAACCGCCTCTACGCCCTAGCGCTGCTACGGACCGAAATCCAGCCGCAAATGAACTAAGCCAGGAACGTTTATATTGCCGTAGAAGCTATGCACTTATTACGGTCAAGGTTTATGCGAAATTATTTTCCATAGCTTGACTCCGTCCGCGAGGAGCTCGTTTATGTCGTAGTGCCATACAAACTTTCACCCCCCATCTCACCCCCTTAGGGGATGATTTCTGGGATAAAAACTATCCTATGTCCTTCCCGGGACTCAAACTATCTCTATACCAAATTACATCTAAATCGGTTCAGCGGTTGAAGCGTGAAGAGAAGAGGGAGAGAGAGAGAGATAGACAGACAGGCAGACACACTTTCACATTTATAATATTTTTTCGATACCAGTCTTTTACCGCGGGTATCACTCGGTTGATAATTTGGGTAGAAAAAGACACGTCACTATTTGACGTTTGACGTCTGTCATTTTAGTTAGTATAACCTAGAATTTTGCCTTTGTTGGATTGAACACGTTTTTCGTTGATTTGTATTTTGAGTTTTGTGAAAGCATTCGGGACATTTGATTTATGTTGATTGGAATCAGTTCATAATTGAGGCCAGGCGCTCCTATCGAGGAGTTTTGTTGTTGCCTGTGAGTGAAGTGATAAATTGGTGCGCGTACGTGGTGAGCTATCATCCAGGAGCCAGGAAGTGTTCACCAGGACACGCGACGGCCTCGACACCCACACCCATATACTCACCCATTCATTCACACATACACCGGCCGACAGATAACGGCGGATGAAGCTTCCATCAAGGTAAAAGCACGTTTTGTTGTATCGGACCGATACCTGGCGCATCTTCGGTATGCCACGCTTCTTGGAAGCTATAGCTTAGCGGGGTTATACCGGTCGTTCTAGTCCAGGCCTCTACTCGGGTCAGGAACTCGTCGGGCCCAGCCCTGGCCTCAACCGAGTAGAGTCTTGCAAGCCCGGGTGAAACAGAATGGGCATGCTCGCTAGCGGATTTCTGAATATTTATTATACAATTATTGATATAGAAAGAGAGGGGAAGCCAAACTATTGCTTCATACCTTTCAGTTTGGGAAATTGACGTAATAATTAAAGGGGAGAAGAAAATCAACGAAGCTAGCATTCAACAGTGTGAACAATCAGTATTGGAAACTTATTTTAATTATGAACATTGTATGAATAATTTAAAATATAGATACCCAAATAATGTTTATACTACGACAGTCCGTCATGGCTGGAAGCGTAGGGTGAAATACGAATTTCAATCTTAATAGCTAGAGCATTAGAAGCTAAATCAACTTATTGCTAAAAGATTAAGGAGAGTTGAAGAGATTCATGATACAACCAACGTTTTAACTCACGCATTTCCCGTGAACTGACACTCGTGACCCTCGTGACCCTACTGACCCTCGTGACCCTACTGACCCTCATGACCCTATCGACCCTCGTGACCCTATTGACCCTCGTGACCCTCGTGCTACGGACCCTCGTGACCCTACTGACCCTCGTGACCCTCGTGCTACTGACCCTCGTGACCCTACTGACCCTCGAGACCCTACTGACCCTCGCAACTCTCGTGCTACTGACCCTCGTGACCCTCGTGCTACTGACCCTCGTGACCCTACTGACCCTCGTGCTACTGATCCTCGTGACCCTACTGACCCTCGTGCTAATGACCCTCGTGACCCTACTGACCCTCGTGACGCTCGTGCTACTGACCCTCGTACTACTGACCCTACTGACCCTCGTGAAGCTCGTGCCACTGATCCTCGTGACCCTACTGACCCTCGTGACCCTCGTACTACTGACCCTACTGACCCTCGTAACCCTCGTGAAGAGTATAAAAGGGCTTGCCGGACTGGTACCGGATCATTCAAATCACATCGTTCGGACTGGCAGTGTCTCTGGTTGTGGGCTAGGAAATTATTGGTGCGTGTTACCTTTATTGTGGTGAATGGCTCGTCGTTATGGGGAAGCTCTCTCCGTAATTATGAGTCATTTGCTTTTCTTAATTTTATAGTCATTTGTATATTTAAAGGGGTATTAGGGCCTAAGCTATGTTTACCTTATCGGAAATATTCTGTGGGGTTTATATGGCTAAATCAAACATGTCTTATTCGCCAGGGCTACTCTTTGGAATTGGGCATGTTTGACAAGTAGTTTCGGAACTCAGTCGAACCTGTTATTTACCGTAACGGATCAAGTCCGGGGGTTCATATGGTTAATCAAATATAGCTAATGTGCCCGAGTACTCTCTGGGATTGGATATATTTGAGTGATTGCTTTCGAAACTTAGTTGGGGTTAATTCTCACTACCTAATCAGCCGGAACACTGCCAAGAATCAGTATATCTGCGAAGTCAGTCCCGCCTAACGGTGCCAAATGGGATTGGGTCCGTGTCCATAGTTACCAGACTTGAGGTGTGGTCTGGCGTCTGCCTTTTTACCGACATAGGAGACGAAACCCCTTAATTGGGGCCCTCACGTCTCTCAGAACAGCTGACGACGTAGACGAGGCTTGGTCATTCATGTGATAAGCACAGGAGGATACTCCGCTCGTTGAAATCGATCGGATGCCTGAGGGGTCGTTCAGCATTAAATATATGTAAATATACAAGTAATATTCCCAGCTAGGGCGCCTTACTCGCTGTATCCCTCTAGCTCTGTCGAGCACAGCGGGGGGAGGCAAATACACAGGCTGCTAGGGTTGCTATCTCAGTTTCGCCGACTGAACTACTTACAGTTTAACTAGGGATACATTCTTGCTTCTGAACTAAGGTATAGTTCTAGAAGTAAGCAGAATAGGGACTGTGGGGTAGACGTAGAAGTAGACTCACGCGTTATGGGGTGTTAGGGCTTAAAAACTACATCTACTTTAAGATATTCCAAGGGTTTGCTTGGATCACTAAAGGTATAATCACCATTCCAATAAGATTTAATGAAGGTTCAAATTATTAATATGAGTAACTGATGTGACATTTGAGTAGCGTGGGCAAGTGGAGTTGGGTTGCCGTGGATTACATGTAAAATATTATGAAGGTGTGACAATTATTAAAGATCATCAAAAGGTTATAATGCTATTCGTGACATTGAGATATCAGGATTGTTTCAGAAAGATGAAATAATTCTGGATTTGATGACAGGCTGAGCAGTTCATCAAATCCTTATCAATATCTTATTATCATGAATGGATACTCTTCATTCACGGTATTTATTATCATGAGTGGATACTCTTCATTTAAGGTACAGTTTGGGTAGAATATTTCACATGTAATGAACGGTTTACCTCGGCATTACCCACTATGGATGTCGGTATAGAATGGTCTTAGGTTATGGGCCATAAAAGCTATCAACACAAACATTTAATAATACTAAAAGAGGTCAGACGAGTTTATTTCGGCGTTTCTTCTCGAAACTGACCGCTAGGTTTGAGACGCTGGTAGATTCACTCTCTGGGTCATAAACCCATAGGATAGCTAGGTAAGTAACGTGTATAGGATGTCCAGACTCCATTCCAAACAAGAGAGTAGCAAGTGTGAGTAAAAGATTACCGCACGACCCGTCGATAGAACTTTGTTCCAAAATACAAATATAGGGCAGTCTTTTATCTCATTATAGGTTTAAATAAATAATCTTGATCTTGATAAGAGCTACTCCTTGTTCAACCGGACATGTAATAGGGGGTAGGAGACCTTCTACCAAAAACAAAATATATTTATAATCATAAAGTAACTTACAGTGAATAAATAATAAATTATAATAACAAGTTTTAGGACTTTGTTATATCAAGAAATAGGAAAATAGCCGTGGAAATTAGCGTATAGTTAGGCTTATTTATATACAGATAGACTAGCTTTAGTTGTATTAAGAATGCGGAGTCCAAAACCTGTCAAGCTTTCATAAAAGTACCTAGGGTTATTACGGTTCACAACACTTCGGGGTTCTACCACTAGCGATCACAAATTTGGCCATATCTTCAGGTATTTGTAATAAAGCACACAACGAAAGAAGGTTTAATAAGTAGGAAAATAGAGAGTGCGAATTACAGTAAAGTCTAGGGTTTTACATTACGTTAGAGTTTAATAAAATTATTCAGCGTTCTCGAGCTTCGACGAGGAGTTTCTTCAGTTCGTTAGGTCGTTCGTATTGCGTGCGACGTTGTGAGGGGGGAGACTGTTACAGTTTGGTGCGCGTTGACCCGGATTTTCAGTAGCCCTCCAGGTCCTCCAGGAGGGCTACAGTTTGTTGCCCTGAAGTTGGAGGTGAGCTTGATAGGGGTTGGACTCTTCATTATTTTCTTTAAACCATCAGCTAGGCACTCCGCAAGGTCAGGTTTAGGACTCCATCTGAAAATAGAAATAAATAAATATCATTACTATATTACGGATATGACACATGTTTTGAGTATAATCTTTAAGATATAATAACATAAAATCAGCGGGGCGATAATGTATAAAACATGGTACTATGGGAATCAGTAGGTGTATTTTAGACTTTGACAGTATCAATTCGATTTTAGGCGCCAAAAGGATGAGTAGACCTGTCAGAAACAAAACCATGACTGCAAAACTGCGAGAAGCGACTCGTAGGACCGTGCAGACTACCCCTGTAAAATTACGCGACGATGTAACACCGGTAACGAGAGAAGCTATTATAAGACCGGCTAGACGACGGCTGCGAAAAATAATCGCTAAAAAGGCTAGACCGGCACAGGGGCTATTTCGTAATATGCTGAAGCGGACGGAGCGAAGAGTGACGGAAGGCTTAGGGCAACTAAGGGAAGAGCTGCACACTGCCATATGTTCCACCGTGGACGAAAATCCAGTCATTCCTATGGAACCCGATGAAGCTGAGGGCGTGCCCGCAATACCGGCAGAACGAAGCTTAGCCCCAGAGGAAAAACGAAATGTTATTTACAATATTAGACAAGTGAACCATGAACGTCCCAAATTTGGGAAAGTAGCCATGCATCCTGTCACATTTCTAGAAGATTTAGATGCATATCTACGAAAAGTGGACGCAGCCGGACACGAGCTAGAAACAATCATAGAATGCCTCGAGGGCACTGCAAGAGACTGGGCTCGAATCTACAAAAATCGCTGGACTAGTGTCGCCGATTTTAGAACCGACTTTTTGAAGTTTCACTGGGGAGATTACGAACAGAATGAATTAAGAAGAAACATAGTGCACGGCATTTGGGAAAAGACTAAAGAACCCTCCATGCACAATTACTTCATTCAAATAGTGGGACAAGCGAAGATGCTTAATTATGTTATGCCAGAGCAACAACTAATATCCGACATTATGGGGCACTACCCGCGATATATTCAGCAAGCTTTTGTCACTTCAAAGCCATCAACAATTCTAGAAGCAGCGGAGCTTTTACGTTCAATGGACGAGGTAAACAAACAAGAGCCTCGGACCAACACCAAAAATAATGCAGGCCCATCAAAAGCTGTGGAAAGGAAAACTCAATATTCAAATTGGAGGCGGCCGGAGGGAAATGTTTCCACAATGCAATATGTGGATCTAGATGGTTCGGAAAACTAGTAGAAGCTAGTAGAAACCAGTATGAAAAGTTAACTGATGTTATAGGTTAAGGTCAATTGTCGAATAACAAATTGTTGATAAGAATAGTTTTGTTGCAACATTTGTGTGGTTCTTTTGAAAAAAAAAAAAAAAGAATATAAATAAATAATAAGCCAGACCCCATCCAGAATAAGAATTCATTTGCGATTCTCGGTCATAATTTCTAGCAAACAATGAAAAGGTAACAACCATTTTGAGAATTAGCAAATCTATCCTTATTTTACCCGGCTCGGTAGGGGTTTTAAAAAAAAAAAAAAAAGAGAATTTTTTTTTTGAATATATACATATAAATATATATAGAAAAGTTGTGATCGATTACTTTGGTAAAAGAGACCGCGAGAGGGTGGACCACGAAGACGAGAGTGGAAAATCACCTCACCACGACCGGAGAGGAAAACAACAAGCCCAATCACCACCGGAAAAACCTGGACAAGCCGGGAATAAACAATATGAAAAATAGTTCCGTCCAAGGATTCATAGTCGGTGCAGGCTTTTGTTGCCTACTGTACTGTTCTTGTGTATTGCCATCTCGGTGGGGTTTGAGTCGGCGGGATGCTGGATTCTCATGGCTAATCTTTGTCTCCGTCGTCGGAGCGGCTGGATGATGTCCTCGTGTCAAGTTGCAATTTAAACAATGTTTTTCATCAAACAAGAATTTCGATTCAGTCAAATAACGGATGGATAGCGTGAGTTGATGCCCAACGTACTTACATACATACTTACGAACGGTGCAGGCTAAATAAAAGTTTGTAACAAGCGAAGCAGGAAACATTGCATTGGTAGACTTCGTAGTGATCAAGTATGCCAATAAAAATAAGATAAGATAAAAATAAATAGACATTTGAACAAAGAAAGAGAGCTGTAGAACAAATATGAATAGAATTACAACTTAGAAAAGTTGTTCATTTCAAGGTACAATATCTCAAGGACGGCTGAACCGATTTTCATGAAACATGGCTAAGAACACTCGGGATAAAATTAACTAAGACAGAAAAAAAAAAGGCTAAACGAAGGTCACTTCATCTGTTTAGGAGCTGCAGTGCCATGGACGGATGCACGGACGGACACTTTAAATTTATAGCACCCTCTCTTTGCGTCGGAGGTTGAAAACGCAAAGGAGTATAATCAGGATTCAAGAAAAAAAATTAAGTCAAATATACTCACGTTTCAGCATAAGTAGGACACAAGATCGCGAAGCTTCCACGTTTTATTGGTTGATCAGTAGTTGATTTTTTCAATTTGGTCTACACATATAAGCTGGAAATCAGAAAAAGTAAATTAAGGGGTGGTAGCCTAGCGGTTCAGGCGTACGGCTGTCGAGCGGCGGTCGTGGGGTTGTGCCGGTAAGATTTTCAGAGCATGTGTACGGGTCATTTGATGTTCGGCGTGGGCTTTTTGGTGGGGGACAAGCATCGCGAGGAGATCTGCATGCGTCCGCGGGGAGATTCAACGATGTGTGTGAGGTCCCCAACCCGCACAGGGTCAGTAATAATAATAATAAAATAATAAAACATTTATTTCAGGCAACTAAGGCTGTGTTTCGGTGTGGCACTCATTGGGGGAGACTGTGTCCGGCGGTGGGGGTCTTTCGGGGGGTGATTATGATAATTATTTGTATATATCACATGATATCAGTAAAATTATAAATTGAGGGGGACCTTAATATATAAAAAAAAATATAAATTCATTGACTCTGGGGGGCGTCAATGTACAAATAATTTAAATTATAGATGTGTGGGGGCGTATACAAGTTTTCTAAAAACAAAAATAATAGTTTTAGTGTGATATAGTTCATAAAATTAGAAATTAAGTCTTATAAACAAGTTACTGTCAAAATGTTTATTTTGGTGCAGGCTTTTGTTGCCGACTGCACTTTTTCTGGATGCCATCATCACCTGCTCGTTGGGGCGATTCCGGCGAGCCCAGACTCGATGGGGTTATGTGGTTTTATTGCGGAGTTCCTATGGCCACCTTCTGACTCCATCATCAGATCGGCTCCAAACCATCATAATATTGCATTGTCACTCGATTTGCATATTCGTGCAAAATTTCAGCTCAATCGGAGTCCGGGAGGTGGATCAGATTTGACTTGCAAGATTGCAGACAAACGACAAACAGGTGAAAGTAGATAAAAGCTTGTAATATAAAACCTAGGTCTTGTACAGGGTTTACTTATATGGTATTATTATTAATATGCCTAGGGGAAAGGAGCAGTGTTTAGTACAACTGAGGAATTGCATTTTGAAATAATTAGGAATTTAGTAGGGACTCCGGCAATATTTATGAACTTTTATTTATTAGGGGCGAATCTTCATCACTAGTAGAAACAAAACCTAGTTATTCATAAGTTAGGAGCACCCTAAAGCTTAGATCTGACTAGTATAATAAATTCTTTTGAAGTGTACCTTGATATGCCAGTGAACTAGTGGAGGCTCAGGTGACCTCATCTCTGCAATGATGTATGCGCACTAATTTTATTCTAATTATTGAGAATTTTCAATGATAGAACAACCTCAAACTGTCCTTTGTTTTGGAATGGTAGTCTTAGCTGGTTATTTCTTAGTACTTCTTGTGCCTGAAACGAAAACCATTAATAAGAATAATTTTACTAGTTGTCCATAAGGGTAAGGTAATAAAGTTTCAAAGGGGTTTATGTACACTATATTGTACGTAGTAGTTATATAGGAAAACCTTGAAATTTGTATAGCCTCACTTCCTCGCAAGAACTTTCTGAGTTCTAAGAGTATGTTCCGACAGTTTAGTTATAGTAAATACCATGACAAAAACGTAGGGAATGCATAGCTGGCTGCCCGGCCCGTTTTCGCACGGTTAATAACGCACGAATAATTCTAATTGCCCGTTGTCCTATTGTTATATATCCGCGGTGGAAAGTGGCCTGTGTTCGTCGGGGGTAGTGGGCTTCTAATGGTGGAAGGGTTTTCGAATCGGTCCTGTGGCTTCGGGGCCTATTCAATGCAGACAAACGGGAAATCGAATCTTTTACCTTTATATTAATGTAGATAAGAACAAAAGTTTTACTTACCAGAGTTGCAAGTTGTAGGCCGGCAACTGTAGATAATTCCGTGTAGGAAATGGCGCAGGCGCATACAAATACTTAGTAATGCATGTACGTCCAAAGGCCACGAAAGATAACTCACAACGTCCGTTCACTGTGTTTTCAACTTAAAGAATTTAGGAGAAAAATCAATGGAGGCTAATAGCCAAATCACGGGAAAATACAACACGAGGTTACACGAGGAGCCTTAGGAGGCAAAGAGAAAAAAAAAAACCACAGAATAGCCAAACAGGTGCCGGTTAATGAACAGCCATGATAATCGGCCTAGGTAATGTACGGCCCGATAATCTGTGCGTTTGTTGGGGTTTTGCATTATTAGCTTCCACCAAACACGAGGTGTTATTGCATTTTAAAACTCCTATAGTTATCTCCATAGAAAAGATCTGCGGAAATATTATCTTACAATAATTATTTAAATTATGCAACGCAAAACTTTCCCTAGCATTATTTTATGGTTTTGATATAAAGACGTAATTTTAAAATCCTTTTAGTGAGACAATATATACGAAAATACAAAGACAAAATGATTAGCTTAGCTCGAGATTTCATAAATAAAGGCAATTAATCACGTCAATTTGTTGCCGTACCAAAACGCTAAAGTGTAGAATGCCTTAAAAGCAAGGGCCACAGACATAAAACGGTCTTACACGCCTGACAACTTGTCGCAACAATGTGTTGTAATTAGACATAGAAATCAAAATATTCTCCTCTTTCCGGCATGACAAGTTGATAGGGCGGACGGAAAGCTTGCAGTACGGGTTGCTCGACTGTGTGAACACTGTTTAGTAACAACAGCAGCGCTACCAAGAATCGAGGCTTGAATACATGCATCCCTGTCACTCAATATCGTGAGCAATAGAGATGGGAATACCCGGGTTTCGACTTTCAAAGATCGTGGTTATAGCTCAGGACTTAAATAATACGTGGATACAATAGATTATATTGAATTTAGTTTGATGAATTAACGTGAGAGAATTATTTAATTAATACGGATGTAGCGACATTTTTGGTAACACACTAGGAAAATATTGAATCGCGAATCGGATTAAATTATTATTCTGGTTGGTTCTTGAAGATTGTTTGATACTTACAAAGCTGCGACATACACCTATGGGTCAAGTTGGTAGCTAAGTCGCAATTAATAGAATCTATGACGTCATTGAACGTACGACACGTTGTTTTGAGTAAAGCTACATGCTAGCGAGGGAGGAAATAAAATAATGAATACGCTTGTGTATGCGAAGCACTATATCGTCTGGTTACAAGGAGGTATGGAAAGTCCATGGCCCAGTATATCATATTATCATACAAAAGTCACACGACGTGCATAGCATAGACATTAATTTTCTGGTTCATACTTTATATATAAAACAGCATACAACCAACATACATTACATTTACGAGGGCTGCCTTTTAAGTTGTGTCGTTTGGAAAATCTAAAGACAATTTAAGTGTTAAATGGTATTTATTGTTTTTCAAAGTAATCACCGTGATATGTAATACACTTTTTCATTTGATCGAACCAGTTTTCGAAACACTTATTCCAGCCTGAAGTCGGGGTCTCCAAAATGGCCGTTTTGTATGACTCAACCGCTTCTTCAGGCGTCTGGTACCGTTGACCACGAAGTCGTTGCTTGATTTTTGGAAAAGTAAAAAAATCGTTAGGGCTTAAGTCTGGACTGTACGGCGGGTGTTCCAGAATTTCGACGTTTTGCTCTTTTAAAAACGCAATAGTTTGCCGGGCGGTGTGCGAGCTCGCATTATCGTGGTACAGTCTTATACGACGTCTTGGGTTATTTTTTCGAAACTCGCCGATGACTTCTGGTAAACAGACAGTGGTATACCAGTCAGCATTAACCGTTTTACGATCCTCGAGCACGATGGTGGCAACGTGGCCACTTTTCGCCACAAACGTGGCGACCATTTTTTTCGAAGTGCTCCGTGAGCGTATTACTTTGGTCGGTTTTGGCTCATCTTGGAACACCCAAACAGTCGACTGCTGTTTAGAATCGGGATCGTAGGCATATATCCAAGATTCGTCACCACTGATAATGTCGTAAACATGTTTCGAGTTTCCTCGGTTGAATTGCCGCAGGGTTTTGCGACACCATCGAACGCGAGCCGTTTTTTGGTCTTCACTGAGTAAATGTGGTATCCAGCGAGAGATCAACTTTTTTACGCCTAAGTGATCATGCAAAATACTGTGAACACTGGTCCCTGAAATACTTAAGGAAGCTTCTATCTCACGGTATGTCGCATGGCGATCTTCGATGATCAGTTGCCGTACAGCATCAATGTTCTCCTGGGTTACGGCTGTTTTTGGTCGACCTTCACGATGTCTATCACCAAGACTAGAGCAACCACGTTGAAATTCTAAATACCAGCGTTCCACAGTCCGAAGGCATGGTGCTTTATCATTGAAAACCGTAGTCAACTCTTCGAAGCACTGAAGTCGCGTTAAGCCCCTTTTGAAGTTGTAAAAAATTATCGCACGTAAATTTTCCTTCGAAATTTCCATTTTCACAACTGACTTGTCAACTTTGAACGAACGCTGTACTAAAACGGTTGGGCCGATTTCGAGTCATTCTTTTGTTTTCGAATTCTAAATTCAAATATTTTAACGTGACACTAGTTCTTTTTTATGCAATCACGGGAGGGTTGCAAACGACAGAACTTAAAAGGCAGCCCTCGTATCAACATACATATCCATTATCTTATACAATTAAGGAAGCTTATTTGAAATATCACTACATAGTATAGGGCAGGATCACTTTCCACTGGTTTGTATGTGTAATATGGCGTCCGTGCGGTGCCGGGGCGGGTCGCTATTATAAAATTAACTATATAATGGTTATTAGTACCATGAGTAGCTTAGTAGAAGTGCGAATGAACACCCCATTATGGTTTATAGGTATTCAAGAAATATATGTTAGGGAATATACCGTTATTACACTCAAACGCGATACAAAATGATGTGGAAATGTTAAGATCACGAAAAGCAGAAAAGGAAGAGATAATCTTTATTTATTTATGCAGATTTAACAAGTGAGGTTTCCCAGATTTCAGCTCGAAGTGTTTCATAAGATTGGATGTTCTGATAATAAGGGTTTAACACGTTCGCAACCGAGAGCCCGCCTGGTAGGCACTCGAAATGTTTGTTCAGATGCCGGTTCAGCACGCTAGTAGGGCAGTTTTCACATGCAGTTTCGGGAGGGCAGCTTGTAGGCGTCCCTGGAAACATAAAAATAAATATTACTCTCCGTATAATAGAATAAGCTTTCACGAAAATTATTCACAGAGCACAGGAACCATTGGGTTTTTCCAGTGTCGCTTCAAACGTTGTTATGATATGGGAGAGCGTTTAGTTGTAGCAGTACTACTGGGGTCATTCTAAGCTTTAATTATGTTCCTTAAATATTAAGTATATATTAAAGAAAATAACATGGTACGGGGGCGTGAGGAAATATCTTGATTTGGGTTTAAATTGTGGAATTTGTGGTAACTATTGATATTTAATAATGAAAACATATTTTTTCCAAGCCTTGATTCGCTTACAGAACAGTGATATCCTGGTTTGGTAAACGTATGGCCATGGATTTACAAATTTCCTTGTTAGCACATACATTTTGTCAATACTATGAAGAGAGCGCCGAGCATACACAGTTTTTTTGATCATATTACTAAGCGCGCACAGAATTATTGAAATACATCAGTGATATGAAGAAATAATACATATAATTACCTTTTTACCATCACGCTAGGAAGATTGAAATGTTGGATGAATGGTCCGACAAGCCAGACTTGTTGCGAAGAGTAGCAGCCTTCATTTGTTTTCAAACCGCTGTAAAGTTAGATAGAAGGGTTATGTTAAGTGGGAATAACGCAAATATTCATATAATCATATATAGTTATTTTGACAGTTGATACAAGGTATAATTTTGTAAAAAGAGTGAAATGGGAATATATCTTAATAACAAATTACTCACGCTGAAATTGGGATGAAATTATAAAATGGTTTGAGAGATATATACATTTATAGGTCAATTATATGTACATACTTACAATTTAAGATCGTTCCTATGTTTTGAACATGTCAGTTTCACTGGGATCGCTGATGTTGTAACGGACCCCTTCTATGGCATTCATGATTGAAATCACTTGTTGCATTGTTAGACCATCGATTGAGGGAACGCTCCTGTATTCCTAGAAACGTCATGACAAGAAATTATGAAAATAACAATGGCACAGCAAGGAACGGTTAGTTATTTTAAAGAATAGATTGAAACGGGTTGTGTTTAACTATTTCGCGAAGAGTAGTCAAGTACTATATGGCTCTAAGCTAGATGGTAGCGAGATCCTGTTCGGCCATCTTCAAATGATCACAAATAACACTGATGTGCTATTGTTTGCCGAAATATTGCCGAGTTCCATGACACTTTGTAACGTTGAAATACTTATTGCATAGCCTCAAACAAACACAGTAAGTCTAGGCGAGATGGAAAATTTGATGATAAAGCGAAATGAAAGGACATTCAGAGATGGTACATACCTTGAAGAAAACATCCGTGTATCTAACAAGTGGCGGCTTCCTGTAGCGAGAGCTGGAGTGTTGTTTTGTATAATTCGTCTGGTTTGATGATTTTGCATTAGATCCATTATTATTATTATAAGAGAGACGTGGCATCATCTGGGGCCTTTGCTAGAGTCGGTGAGAGTATAAATTAACTATGAAACGAATTAAATCGTTTACAAAAACAACTCATACGGGTGATACGGGAAGACGCACAACTGACAGTTGACAATGAAGCGAAGCCACGCTAAACTGAAAAACGTTTCATAGACCATATTCGCGTAACTCCACTCCAGTAAATTAAATTTTGTAGAATTATATTTCTACGTTATTTAACAATTACAATTTTTAATTTTCGTTAGTTACATAAAACATTAATAAATAATGAGTGGTTGAGGGACATCGTATGACGACATCTATGTTCAGTGTTGGTTGTTGGGTAAAAGTGACGCGTCGTTTGGGTTTAAAGTGTTAGTGCAAAGTTGTTACTAACCTACTAACAATAACATAGCCCAGAGTACATAGATGATATTTTCTTGAAATATTTTATTGCAACTAAAACTTTGATAGAATCGTATATTGTCAAGATTGATTACATTGTGAGATCATCTGTCACTAATTATTTTCACTATTCAACGATAGATGGCGCCGTGGGTAAGAAATGAGATACAATTAGCGATGAGTGGGTTCCATTTACTAATGGTCTTAAGAACATAAATCGAGTATCTATTTAAAATGATCACTGATAAAAGACATAAATATTAGCTTTGGACAGCATGAAGTTTGTTATTACAAAAAATAAATAAATATGATCGTATATCCTTATGGACGCCATCTAACGACAAATGGGAATGTCAGAAGACTAACGTCACTAGTTATCTTCGCTACTCATCGGTAGAGGGTGACACTACATATGAGGAAACTAAAAATATCTGCAATCTATGCTCAGAAATACTCAACTCAACGATAGATGGCGGAAGCGGTCACAGACGGGCAATAACTTTGAATCCATAAGTTAATGGGAAAGTTACTCTATTTGACGATAGATGGCAGGAAGATGCAGTTTTATAATTTAATCTTACGACAGATTTGTCGCTTGTGTTTATAACAACAACTAAAAAAATTGCCGAGAGCTATCTTTCCAAATAGATGATCAATGACCGCATTTGTGAATCAATCATGCAGAGGGTTCAGTTTAATATGATTACTGCGGTTAGAAAAGGGTTATGAATTTCCGAACGAAATTTTACGTCAAACTGCCATAATAGGAATGAAACAGACATTGACAGTTGGATTGAATTTCTTGGTACAAGTAAGTTTCTGTTTTCGGGACAAAATGAGTGAATAACCAATTGATATAATGCTATCCGAATAAAGTATCATACAGGAACGTTAATTCGTGTGATGGCCATAGGACCAGTGCGGGTGCGATTACGGGCAAAGTTTATTCGTTGGATCAAAGTGTGTGCTTGCCGATTATTGTTTATAAACTAAACGAACTATGTTCCTATGGAAATAGGTGAAGATTCTTAATAAATGCGTTGCGGATAAATCGTAGTTGCCTCAAACTTGAAATGTGCAGCAGCTGTCTTTCTGTATAAATTCGTGGAAGAAAAGTGACCGGTGGGTTGAAGTGTTATTTTGTGTTCGTGGTAGTTTCAATAGCGGTGTTTTATAGCAAATAAAAGTGAATATGTTATACTATGGGTAAGCGTTGTAAATTACTCAGAATGCAAGTCGGATCTAGGTTAAACCATGCAACAGCTTTGAAAGTTTAGAAAACGCTCCTAATGCCTTATTAAAGGGAGTTGGAGCAAGCAACATACAGTCACTTGTGGGGATAAATGCACATAATTGTGAATTTATACTGAATGAGGCGCTTAATTCGATGTTACGAATACACAAACCAAGATTTTGGGTCGCGTAAGTAAATTAAACACCCAATAAATACACCAAATCCGTTCTTCATTTATTATTCTAACGACTTGGAAATTCGGTATCAAATCAACTGACCACTATGGGGTTTGATTAATTAAACCGGAGTGTCAGTCGTTTGAAATTTTGTTATTACAACTTTAAAAAGCTGACAATTGAGTTTTAATTTAAATAATTGTTATTGGTAAAGAAAGACACCTAAACGTTAGTTTGTAAATATTAAAAAGGTGGTTATTGGGACAAACTAGATTATAATATTGACAATATTAACTTGTGACCGGGTTATCTAACATTCAAGTCAGCGGAACGCATTTGGGTGTTAATATGTGAGCGTTCAAACCATGAACTATTGTGTTGATTTGAAAATTATTATAATGGTTTTATTTGGGTTTTCATCGTTGCTTGCACTTGTTTGATCTTATGAAATATCACATTTTAAATAGTAAGGGAATGTGAAAAAAAAACTAGACTATCATTGTGAGCCGCTGCCCATATTGTCATTAAAAACATGTAGTCAATTAAAATTAAATTAAATTTCATTTAAAATAACAAATATTTCATCCTGTTGGTATGCGCCAAAGAAAATAGAAGTTAATCACTGGTGAAACATTAAAACCCTAAATATTTCCCATGCAATGAGTATTGGTATGCGCCAAAGAAAATAGAAGTTAAACACTGGTGAAACATTAAAACCCTAAATATTTCCCATGCAATGAGTATACATTTGACATTTTTAAACGAATGTGGAGCATAATTTCGGTCGTCGCTCATAGTTGTACGGTGGCGCGGTTGAAGAACATTGGCTTTCCAAGTCGTGGACCTGAGCTCAATCCTCGGTGAACTTATCTTTTTGTATTTTTATGTGCATGTAAATTTAATTCCTGTGTTTTATAAATGGAACAAGGGTACCGTTTGGGAAGATTTTTTCTTACAAAATTACTTTATACTTATTATAACTGATTGACAGGCTGTGTACAGACTGCTACGATAAGATATGAGCATGAAAAATCGGGAATAGATCTAAGTGGATCTAGATTTTAGGTGGTGATAGGCATTTCTTAATGTGAAACATTTTATAAATATGAAATATACCTAAACAAGTAACGTCTTCAGCAATGTAAATACTTTGCGGTGGGTTTTATTACACAATTAAAGTAGGTCAACTGAGGTACAATCGAAATTACTGCATGAGATTGTCACTACTAGCTTCACCTCTGGTTGAGTACTGATAATGGCATGAAACGGGTTACGTAATAGCCGGATAATAATAATTGAAGTATTGCATAGTAGTACAAAATTTAGTATTTTTGAGTCGGCGGGAAATAATTGATTTGACTCTTAATTTGTCTCTTCCGTGTATATTCAGAAAAATAGAATCATCGATATGTATGTCAAATTCGACTAATTTTTGATGCTTGTTCCAAAATTTTGTGTTAGATTTTAAATTCAAAATGGTTTACGTGATTTAAAAAAAAAAAAAAAAATCGATATGCATGTCAAATTCAACTAATTTGTTGATGCTAATTTCAAATTTTGTGTTAGATTTTAAATTCAAAATGGTTTACCTGATTTTTTTAGAAAAGTCGATATGTATGTCAAATTCGACTAATTTTTGATGCTTGGTCCAAATTTTGTGTTAGATTTTAAATTCAAAATGGTTTACCTGATGTTTTAGAAAAATTGATATGCATGTCAAATTCAACTAATTTCTTGATGCTTATTTCAAATTTTGTGTTAGATTTTAAATTCAAAATAGTTTACCTGGCTTTTTGGAAAAGTCGATATGTATGTCAAACTCAACTAATTTGTTGATGCTAATTTCAAATTTTGGATTAAATTTTAAATTCAGGATGATGTATCTGACTTTTTGGAAAGTCGTCATGTATATCAAATTTAACTAATTTGTTGATGCTAATTTCTAATTTTGTGTTAGATTTTAAACACAAAAATGGTTTACCTGGCTTTTTGGAAAAGTCGTTATGTATGTCAAACTCAACTAATTTGTTGATGCTAATTTCAAATTTTGGATTAAATTTTAAATTCAGGATGGCGTATCTGACTTTTTGGAAAGTCGTCATGTATATCAAATTTAGCTAATTTGCTGATGCTAATTTCGAATTTTGGGCATACTTTCGGATCCAAGGTGACAAATCTGGCTATTTTGAAAAAAAAATGATTATGGTTATCAAATTCAATTCATTTGCTGTTGCGATTTTTGAATTTAGGTTCATATTGAAATTGATAGTTATAATATGCCTATTTCTGGGTATGAATTAAAAGGTGAAGCAATATACTTCATTTTACTTATTTATAGTAGATGAATCGATGGCGAGTATGAACATTTTTAAGGGAGTCATTATATATATTATACAAATTAAGGATTAATAAGTCTTAAATCTGAATTGAAACGATTACACGTCATAAGCTTTGACTATCTGTGGCAATCGAGTGAACAGGCGAATGAGGAAGGGATGAAAGGTGTGATGCTTTGAACATATTAATGGGGGTATTGGAAGGTGATGAATGGAAAGATATTATAGGGGGGGGGGAGGCATGTCTGAGATTTTCTGTAAACGTGGATTGCTACAGTTAGGCAATAGCTGGAGTGTAATCAAATAACCTGGATTTGTTGGTTTTGTTGGGGAACAAAAAAAAAAAAAAAAACAATAAGTCTCTAGACTCTTATCAATAGGTTAAAATCGTGAGAGCGATTCGACTCTTAGTATAGAGT
The DNA here is from genome assembly GCA_947578815.1 of Epinotia ramella. Lineage (NCBI taxonomy): Eukaryota > Metazoa > Arthropoda > Insecta > Lepidoptera > Tortricidae > Epinotia > Epinotia ramella. The sequence goes on from OX388209.1 coordinate 10,675,827, forward strand.
ATTGTTTGGGGACTTATACTACACACGATGTTTTATGCAAGGGTATACACACTTCATGTCGGTTAAATTAAGTCAAAATTGTGGGGAAATCACAATCGAATCAATAGAACTGAGCAGGAGGTTATTATAAATCATAATGAAGCGTAACATTATAGTTGACTGGTTCGAATTTTAGTTAAGGAATAGTGGATGCCTGAATTCTTACATAAAAGTTTTTTTTTGGTTTGCGTGGGAAGTTTTTGTGGCATCATTCATGTCCGAGCAATGTGGGTAGAATTGGAGGATGCCCAGCCAGATCCAAAGATTCAGTTTGATACTGCAAACTCGGAACAATAGGTTCTATCAGCTTCACAACCTGGTATTTCGCGCGAATGAAAAAAATAACTGAGTAAAGGGTACTCGGGAATCTACTTTTCTTACATTAGTTAAACTGGTCTTAAGGGAATTGACTTATTTTATAAGACTTGAAACAAGCGCCAAGAAACTGATTATTAATGATGGAATCTGAGGGCACAGTTCGAGCTTATACATTGGAGAATGAACATCTCGGTACTGCCACCAAATAGCTTCTGTCTTATGTGGGGAAATTTTGCGTGCTTTACCTATAGAAAGAGCAATGTTTTCTAGGATCACCGATTGAGCAATGTAATCACCGATCCGAGGTCAAATCATCGAAGATTGGGTCACAGGACCTGATAGGATTCACAACCTATCATCCCAGAATGAGACAGAAATCCTTGAGGAAAAGCTAGTCATTACTCATTGTTATGGTTCAAGGGAATTGTGTTAACTGACGAAGTCATTGATGATCATTTAGTACTGGATAAATACACATCACGAGTTTAAAAAAGGGAGGGGATTGTCACTGACAAATCTAGGTCTAGGGATGAAGATTCTACATGCATGACCTTGGTCATGCATTGCGAAATATTCATCGGGGCGAGTTGAAACAGAATGGGCATGCTCGCTAGCGGATTTCTGAATATTTATTATACAATTATTGATATAGAAAGAGAGGGGAAGCCAAACTATTGCTTCATACCTTTCAGTTTGGGAAATTGACGTAATAATTAAAGGGGAGAAGAAAATCAACGAAGCTAGCATTCAACAGTGTGAACAATCAGTATTGGAAACTTATTTTAATTATGAACATTGTATGAATAATTTAAAATATAGATACCCAAATAATGTTTATACTACGACAGTCCGTCATGGCTGGAAGCGTAGGGTGAAATACGAATTTCAATCTTAATAGCTAGAGCATTAGAAGCTAAATCAACTTATTGCTAAAAGATTAAGGAGAGTTGAAGAGATTCATGATACAACCAACGTTTTAACTCACGCATTTCCCGTGAACTGACACTCGTGACCCTACTGACCCTCGTGACCCTACTGACCCTACTGACCCTCGTGACCCTACTGACCCTCATGACCCTATCGACCCTCGTGACCCTATTGACCCTCGTGACCCTCGTGCTACGGACCCTCGTGACCCTACTGACCCTCGTGACCCTCGTGCTACTGACCCTCGTGACCCTACTGACCCTCGAGACCCTACTGACCCTCGTAACCCTACTGACCCTCGCAACTCTCGTGCTACTGACCCTCGTGACCCTCGTGCTACTGACCCTCGTGACCCTACTGACCCTCGTGACCCTCGTGCTACTGATCCTCGTGACCCTACTGACCCTCGTGACCCTCGTGCTCATGACCCTCGTGACCCTACTGACCCTCGTGACGCTCGTGCTACTGACCCTCGTGACCCTCGTACTACTGACCCTACTGACCCTCGTGACCCTCGTGAAGCTCGTGCCACTGATCCTCGTGACCCTACTGACCCTCGTGACCCTCGTGACCCTCGTACTACTGACCCTACTGACCCTCGTGACCCTCGTAACCCTCGTGAAGAGTATAAAAGGGCTTGCCGGACTGGTACCGGATCATTCAAATCACATCGTTCGGACTGGCAGTGTCTCTGGTTGTGGGCTAGGAAATTATTGGTGCGTGTTACCTTTATTGTGGTGAATGGCTCGTCGTTATGGGGAAGCTCTCTCCGTAATTATGAGTCATTTGCTTTTCTTAAATTTATAGTCATTTGTATATTTAAAGGGGTATTAGGGCCTAAGCTATGTTTACCTTATCGGAAATATTCTGTGGGGTTTATATGGCTAAATCAAACATGTCTTATTCGCCAGGGCTACTCTTTGGAATTGGGCATGTTTGACAAGTAGTTTCGGAACTCAGTCGAACCTGTTATTTACCGTAACGGATCAAGTCCGGGGGTTCATATGGTTAATCAAATATAGCTAATGTGCCCGAGTACTCTCTGGGATTGGATATATTTGAGTGATTGCTTTCGAAACTTAGTTGGGGTTAATTCTCACTACCTAATCAGCCGGAACACTGCCAAGAATCAGTATATCTGCGAAGTCAGTCCCGCCTAACGGTGCCAAATGGGATTGGGTCCGTGTCCATAGTTACCAGACTTGAGGTGTGGTCTGGCGTCTGCCTTTTTACCGACATAGGAGACGAAACCCCTTAATTGGGGCCCTCACGTCTCTCAGAACAGCTGACGACGTAGACGAGGCTTGGTCATTCATGTGATAAGCACAGGAGGATACTCCGCTCGTTGAAATCGATCGGATGCCTGAGGGGTCGTTCAGCATTAAATATATGTAAATATACAAGTAATATTCCCAGCTAGGGCGCCTTACTCGCTGTATCCCTCTAGCTCTGTCGAGCACAGCGGGGGGAGGCAAATACACAGGCTGCTAGGGTTGCTATCTCAGTTTCGCCGACTGAACTACTTACAGTTTAACTAGGGATACATTCTTGCTTCTGAACTAAGGTATGGTTCTAGAAGTAAGCAGAATAGGGACTGTGGGGTAGACGTAGAAGTAGACTCACGCGTTATGGGGTGTTAGGGCTTAAAAACTACATCTACTTTAAGATATTCCAAGGGTTTGCTTGGATCACTAAAGGTATAATCACCATTCCAATAAGATTTAATGAAGGTTCAAATTATTAATATGAGTAACTGATGTGACATTTGAGTAGCGTGGGCAAGTGGAGTTGGGTTGCCGTGGATTACATGTAAAATATTATGAAGGTGTGACAATTATTAAAGATCATCAAAAGGTTATAATGCTATTCGTGACATTGAGATATCAGGATTGTTTCAGAAAGATGAAATAATTCTGGATTTGATGACAGGCTGAGCAGTTCATCAAATCCTTATCAATATCTTATTATCATGAATGGATACTCTTCATTCACGGTATTTATTATCATGAGTGGATACTCTTCATTTAAGGTACAGTTTGGGTAGAATATTTCACATGTAATGAACGGTTTACCTCGGCATTACCCATGGATGTCGGTATAGAATGGTCTTAGGTTATGGGCCATAAAAGCTATCAACACAAACATTTAATAATACTAAAAGAGGTCAGACGAGTTTATTTCGGCGTTTCTTCTCGAAACTGACCGCTAGGTTTGAGACGCTGGTAGATTCACTCTCTGGGTCATAAACCCATAGGATAGCTAGGTAAGTAACGTGTATAGGATGTCCAGACTCCATTCCAAACAAGAGAGTAGCAAGTGTGAGTAAAAGATTACCGCACGACCCGTCGATAGAACTTTGTTCCAAAATACAAATATAGGGCAGTCTTTTATCTCATTATAGGTTTAAATAAATAATCTTGATCTTGATAAGAGCTACTCCTTGTTCAACCGGACATGTAATAGGGGGTAGGAGACCTTCTACCAAAAACAAAATATATTTATAATCATAAAGTAACTTACAGTGAATAAATAATAAATTATAATAACAAGTTTTAGGACTTTGTTATATCAAGAAATAGGAAAATAGCCGTGGAAATTAGCGTATAGTTAGGCTTATTTATATACAGATAGACTAGCTTTAGTTGTATTAAGAATGCGGAGTCCAAAACCTGTCAAGCTTTCATAAAAGTACCTAGGGTTATTACGGTTCACAACACTTCGGGGTTCTACCACTAGCGATCACAAATTTGGCCATATCTTCAGGTATTTGTAATAAAGCACACAACGAAAGAAGGTTTAATAAGTAGGAAAATAGAGAGTGCGAATTACAGTAAAGTCTAGGGTTTTACATTACGTTAGAGTTTAATAAAATTATTCAGCGTTCTCGAGCTTCGACGAGGAGTTTCTTCAGTTCGTTAGGTCGTTCGTATTGCGTGCGACGTTGTGAGGGGGGAGACTGTTACACGGGCTAGTAGCGAACAATATTAGTATGGATACATACATACATACATTCACGCCCGATAAAATTTTCCGTGTCACTTCACTTCTACCAAAAATGTAATATTGCAGTTACAGGTTGCTAGCCTATCGCCCACAACACACATCAACCCGATCCCGTAGTCGACTTTTCCCACACGCACGGAAACATGCATTATAACCCCTATTTTAAGGATAGCATAACCCAGACTTTTTTTTTTCACAAGCCATAACGACCTTTATCTCGAATTTGTAATAACCCTATTATAAATTAATTTATTCGAATAGCAAAATTTATAATTCATAGGTACTCAATATTATAAAAGCCGAAGAAATTGGCAGACTGTTTTTTGCCGCCCTAACCCCAAAAGTTGCCACCCAGTTTGTCACCTCTATTGCTTAAGTACAGGTCAGGTAAGATTGAAGGTGCCAAATTATATAATGTACCTACCCTCTACCTACCTACCTATTATTAGTAATTATTTTTAATATCGCGCCTTCAAGTTATTTAAAAAAAGCAGTCAACACTGCATCCCAGAATTTTTACTTTCTAGATAATATTTTGCTTAGATAAGGCAATTTTTTTTTTAACTAAGGCTGCAGGTATTCCACTTGTCCATCTTTCTCCAATAATTATTGCGTATCATGTTTCTTAAAACAAAATAGGAGAGGCAAATACATTGAACAAAGATCCATCCAACGTATCTGCACCTCACATTTTGCTTAAGGCGCCGTAGGTTCAGCGAAGTTAAGCGAACAGAGTTTTTGAAACAATATAATGCGTCTGTTTATAATAATATGGTTTCAAAAAAATACGAATAGTAATCTTGAGGCTTTTCTGCAGGGAAATCAGTGCTTCGAAACATGATTAAGCAAATTTCGCTCGATAGAAAAAAATCACGAACATAGGTCTAAAACACACAAAAATACACTTACAATATTCGTAACAAATTATGCACAAGAGCTATAAATATTAAAATTGCTTTTAAAAATCGGCAATATCATGTTTGAGGGAAATCAGTGTTTACATTTTTTTTTATTTAAACGGCCAAAAAATTAATATTAAAAAACATGATATCCGCGCTTCCGAGCACGCACTTCCATCTCGCTTACGCTTATGCTCAGTGAGAGGGAGAGAAGACCATGAACCTACGGCGCCTTAAAAAAATGTGAGACGTAATGATTATTAGACAAAGATCTTGGACAAGTGGAATAACACCCTAACTAGCAAAAAATGTGGTTTTCAAGGTCTACCTAATGACCCATCCGACCTCTAAGATGTTAAGCAATGTCATAAGAGTGCAATATTTCTTCACGTACTGTTTACTGCGAAATCCGTCATTTCACAAAGCGATGTCATCAGTGGCCCTGCTCTTCAAATTGTTAAATGGCATCAATGACTATCTGGTGTTTTAAGTAGATATTAGAATGGATAATACTCTTGGTTATTCTTATTTTTAGTAGGTACACTCTTAATCATTAAGTTGGGCAAATTCAAAAAGTATTTCTGCTCCTTCAACGCTATTCTGTTTATTTTTACTTTCTATGGTCGCAAATTATGTTTTCACGCTGACTGTAGCCGACAAAACGGTATCTACGACGAACAGAAACGAAACAGTCAATCTTTAGAACACAACGTACCTTTCTGAAACTTTTTTTTTTTTTTTATACAACGACGGTGGCAAACAAGCGTACGGCCCGCCTGATGGTAAGCGGACACCGCAGCCTATAGACGCATGCAACTCCCAAGGAGTAACATGGGCGTTGCCGACCCTTTATATGTTTAAGGTTTCGCTGTGTTGAGAGCTGAAGGAACAAATTCCCTCGCTCTCAAACGCATCCTCGAGAGCTCTGGCGACCTTGCTCTACCTCCAGAAACACAACACTACTACAGAGCAAGTAGTAGTGTTATTATGGCTGTGGTCTTCTGCAAGGCGGTACTTCCCCAGTTGGGCTGCTCCAAATTCGAGCGGGATGACATTTCGCCTTCTTGAAAACAAAACGATTTACCTACTCAGCGGGCCTCGCACTCGCATATGCTTGTCAGAACGTGACGAACGATAAGTGATTAAATGGCAAGCCATCTTAGCCCCGCAGAATCCGACTAATACAGTATTTAACCCACTACGTATCTAACAAAATAAGAAACTGATCGAACAGACCTGCTAGGTACATATATGAAACTCACGAAAAGGAACCAGGTCCAACCAAAGAGAATATAATCACTACGTTGACGTTCACAGCATGACTCAATCATTCTTTCAAGTATTAGGGAGCTTAGGTATTAGTGACTCCCATAAATTATACTATTTCAGTAAGTATTTATTACGAGAGGAAAATCCTTAGCCGATGACAGGAAATATTTCATCATTATCTAGCAATTTGTTCACTCCTAATTCAAGGATGCAAATTAAAAATGCATAATCAACCACAAAACAAGGAATTGCGGAATCTCATAAGGTCATCAGTACCTGCACTTTTATACACCATCATCCAAACATCTAAACATTCAAACACCCAAACTTTTGCATTTATATCAATTAGTAGGATTCAAAAGTTACTAACAATATACTTATCTAAGTATAATTCAAAGATTTGAGCGCTGCAATAAAGTTTGTGTAGTTGTGGCTCCACAATAAAAATATCTTGTAGCTATATCGCTCCTTAATATTCTCAGGAAGAAATCGTTATTGCCAGATAAAACTGCCAGTAACTATACTTTTCATTAGAATATTTCCACAGATATTTTGAAACTCATCAAAACTTGGGATACTAATTCAACCCAGAAATCAACCGCTAACCGTAGAGTGTTTCCCTAAACCAAAACGTTGGTCGTGGTCAAAAGCTAGTATGATAAATTCACATCGAAGCTGATGACGATGAGTCTGGATAGGTTAGTCTTCATATTTGCTAAAAAAATAAGCCAGTTTAACTCCAAACATTGTGATACATCATACGATTGCGGTGAAAAACTTAATTCAATCCTATACGTATTACGACTTGGCAAACGTAGTGTTGGACGCCCTCCGGCCAGAGGCTCTAGTATAAGTTTTACAGAAACAAAACGTTAAGACCGCGTTCGCGTTTAGCTGTCAAATCCCATACAAATTGAGGGTAAAACGCAAACGCGATCGTAAAGTTTTGTTTCGGTGAAACTTATACTAGGGCCTCAGATGACTTGAGGAGGTTGGGTGGTAGTGATAGTGACTAGCCAGCGAGACGAAACAGAAACGGGAGAGCGGGTCTTGTGGCGTACCATGGGGGAGGCCTACGTCCAGCAGTGGACTGCAATAGGCTGATGTAACTGATGTATGTATGTATACCTATTACTCGTTATAAAAGATAATTGCATACACTTTCTTCCTTTTTACGTGTCACTTCCTGGTTATCTGTTAATTGGCCTGATTTTAAACACGCAACTTTCACTTTGTTGATAACATTTTCTGGAATATGTTGATTCATAATTTCAATCTATGGAACCTCGTTTCACAGCTTCGTGCAACCAATCAGATTAATATTTACCTATTTATAATTGCACACTATAACACACATTAGCATTATAAATGATATGTAACCATGATAATTGATAACTTAAAGTCTAAGAGACATATTTAGATTTTGGATCTTAAATAGGTACATTAAACTATTCCTACGATCAGCTCGCACTAATAGACACATCTATTGTTATGATTCATCAAGAGATATATACGGTGTTCCCGGGAATTTCCGTAAACTTCGGCATATTGCAGAAACTAGCATATATATTTTCTTTAGCAAATCATTTCATGTAGAATTAACGGTTATTGTATTATTGTCCCGTCCAGACCCTTGCTTGAAACACATGAAATAATAAAAAATATGTACCTCCGAGTTAGTTCGTGCCTAAAATCACTATTAAACCTTCTTGTAGTGTATAGGAACCTTACAAAATATAAAAAGTTGTTATGACATCACAGTTAAGAGCCATTTACACTGGTTAAATCTGCAAGACTAATTAAATTAAAATATTGAATATCTTGATAACAGTAAGAGGATACTACTGTCTTGAAGAAATTAATTTGCCCCCTTGAAATTAACGGAAATTGACAAAAACACGTAGCATATAAATATATATACCACATTATTACTTAATTATACATACAGGTAATCATTCAGTACGTAACACAACGCAAACATTTCAACTATCACATGCATATACCGCGACTGAACTGGTTCAGCACATACATACTTTCATTCCGTAAGTTCCTGATAAAAACTGCAATCCATTTTTTTAAACCTACGCTTATATAAAAACTATACATCGCAAAATCCCAGATTTGCGTTTTAATATAAAAATAAAAACTTACCCGCGATTGTTTCTAGTTTAAACGTCGCGCGGGTGTCTGTAGAGCGTCGTATGCGCCGACTAACTTGATTGTATAAGCTAACCCCGCCCCCTCACGCAGCACTTGCACTGGTAGGGTACACGAAGAACGTTGCGAAAAACTTAAATACATATGAACAGTGAATCTACGCTTGACACTTAGATTTTGCAATGGTATTGACTGAACTGATGTAAGCTGTGCACTTGGGTTTGGAACTATAAACAGAAGTTCGTGACCACGGTCAAACGAGGCCCTATTTGTTGAGCTTTTAGCGACATTACAAGCTTATTAATGTTGTTACTTCCAGATTCAGACTTCAACAGTAATAAACAAGAATATTACTACGTCAATCCTCTTTGTTAACAGTTATACAGGCTAACGTAGAATTTTATTTGTCGCGAAGAATGTCGTGAAGTTAGTCTGTGTACTATTTTGACTAATCACTGAAAAAAAAACTCTCCTCATACATTAAAGTTAGTGTCAAAAATTATTTTTTGAGAAAATAAGTTTTTATTGCTGACTGCAGGTTAATTATTGTGTGTACTTTCAGATTCAGACTTCAACCAGTAATTAACAAGTAGGTACAATTATAAAACTACACGTCAAGACAATTCTAACAAGCCTTATTTAACCCGACGGTTCATGTAATGTAACTCATTCGAGTTGCTTGTTTGTGCATGAGTTATTTTGAATGTTTTGTTGTTATCTTGAGTAACTTAAACTCTTTTTTCATAAATAGGTAATTTTTCCTGGTGGTAGGTTACCCCAAAAGACCTGACCTTCCAACCCAGAAGGAAAACTAGACCTTATTGGGATTATAGATAGACCGGTCACAAATTTCGTTCACCATTTTTCATATGTTCGTAGGTAGAGGTACCTAAATATTTTTTTCATCAGTGGTACAAGTATGGGTTAATGAATATTTCTACATAAGTATGTAAGTAATTTTCTCAGACATGCAATAAAATAAAATAAAATAAACACCAAGAAATCAAACTTTAATTTTCATGGCTGAACGCCGTGATCCTGTGCCACAAATTGTGGAATGGGACGACCATCTTGCAGGCCTCCAACTTTTTATGCCATTTCGGATCTCTCGTCTCGCTCCGCCCGAAACGTGACACTTCGGAGCCCATTATGAAGAACACAACGTCAATATTTCATTGCATGTTTGAGAAAAGTCATTTTATTAAGTAATACAAATATTCGTAATTTTGAGTCTCGATACTGTGAATCTCTACTAGATACTATCTATTCAAAAACACCCACAGTTTATCAGGTTTTTCTTAGGTTAGTAAACTTCCGCATGGACATATTATATTGTTCTTTGTAATTTGCGGACGTAGCCATCAAAAAAAATTGTACTAAACTACTGATGTAGAGAATTTATGCGTAGGTACTTTTAGTGTTAACTAATAACAGTTCAAATTCTAATGCCGTCTAGGCTTGCTCAAGCACGTCAAAAGTGCAGACCCATCGACTACATGAATTTAAATTTAATTAAAAAAATGTTAAACTTATAACACCCCTTGACTGTATTGGGGGTTAAAAACACAACCTAACAAAGACTACAATAACAACCTCAATATGGCGTAGCAAGCACCATCTGCCTAAATACACACACAACCGTTTCTCAACGTAACAGTTACGTGTAGGTACGGTTTTACTGCCATAGTTGGTTTGTTTTAGCTTAGTAGAGTCAAGATAATTCGCTAGATGGCTATAAAATCAATCCATACTTGTACCAAAGCAGTTTCATACAGTCCGCAGCAAAAGTGAGCTGCTAATATTGATATAAACAAGCTCTTATTAGGGAATAAGGTAGGAACTATAGGGTATAGTAAAGAGGTGTGTAGATAATTTAGACCTTCGTACGCTTTGCTACTTCTGCTGCTGACTGTATAATAAGACGGAACATGAACCTACGAATACTAAATGATTATGATATCTAAACTCTAAGGCACATAATAATATGAGATCGTTTCGAAGTAGACTGGCACCAAGTATCAAGAAAAGAGTTCTACTCTTTGAGATTAAAACTTTATAGGTACCTACATCTTAATAAATCCTCAAGTTATCCCAAGTTTAGTAGGTATACATTTTTGATGTTTATCTCAGTCCAAGTCCGTATTCCGTCAAATCCGGCCTGATGACTACTTACGCGCACGGCGACTTTTTGCAGCGATACTGTCGCGCGTTCGCAATGTTCGCATCGATACAGTCGCAATACGGTCGCCAGCTGTGCGCCCTCGCCCACGTAACCACGATGCAGTAGCGATGGAAACGCGATACAGTCGCACTTTAGTCGCGATGCAAACGCAATTCAGTAAATTCCCCCGACGTCATCCGACACAGTCGCGCGTTTGCATCGATGCAGTCGCGATGCTGTAGCGCGTTAGTAGCGTGTTGGCATCTCTTCTGTAGCGCGTTGCAAATGCGACTAGAGCGCGTTGGTTGCGATGCTGTTGCGCGTTTACCAAACGTGCGACAGCATCACTGCAAAAAGTCGCAGTGGGCGAGGGCCCTTATCGATCCGTTGAAACAAGATTAGGATTTGTGTCTATAAGTATGTACAGATCGCATTTATCAACAGATTCTGGTAAAAATTTGTGAGCAGGTTCGCCAATAATACGTGTAGCTTTTTAGGGTTCCGTAGCCAAATGGCAAAAAGCGGAACCCTTATAGATTCGTCATGTCTGTCTGTCTGTCTGTCCGTCCGTATGTCACAGGCATTTTACTCGAAAACTATAAGGTGTATTTGAATACAATTTTGAGGATATGTGTATTTTGTTAGCTGCTACATAGTTTTGTAATTAAATTACTAAATAAAAAAATTTTTAGGGGTGCACTCCATACATAAAACTGAGTAATTTTTTTTTAAATTGCAAGCCCACGTGTGGCACATCAATCGATAGGCCTTTCAAAATAAATATAAGGTGTCTCAGCATTTTTTTTTTGATTAAGTGCCTATAGTCGGATATAATCGCCCCGAAAGTCACTAAAATTGTGTGTCCCCCACTCCAAGTTTTGAACCGTGTATATTAAAAATATGAAAAAAATCATGGACAACATCGGTTCAAGGATTGTGGAGATATTTCTAAAAAACTGCCTTCCTTAAAGAAAAGGATGTAAGTGCCGTAAGATTTCAGTAACGATACGACCTTTTTAATAGGCACTGAACCCTTCGTTGTGCGTGGTCCGACACGCACTTGGCTGATTTTTTTTTTTACTAGATTCGTGAGTTCTACAATTTACTCGTTTAATCGGGGCTAAAGGTGCTCTTACACGAGCGATAAAAATTGCCGAATTGCCGAAAATTCGGGGTAATTTTGACGTCACGGCCACTTCAAGCAATTCGAATATTGCTCAAAATGGAGCGATTATTGCTCCATATGGAGCGATTATTGCTCCATATGGCGCCATTCTAGGCAATACGTTCATACACGAGAAATTCAGTGGAGCAAGTTGTAGTTGGCGATATGGAGCAACACGGAAATGAATGGAGCAATATGGGGCAATATTTCCGAAATATTGCCCCATATTGCTCCATTAATTTCGGCAACGTGTCGCCGGACAATAATTGCCCGAAAAATCGCCCGTGTAACAGCGCCTTAAGAAGCTTTACCTGTTTAGCCAAGTGGGACCTGCGAAGCATCTGTTAATTTTTGTTTGACCTTTTCCTTTGTAATCAAGTTGATTTTTTATGAACTGGTCACGATGCAATTAAAAACATAATGTCTAACAACCCTGATTGATGGACGAGGCACTTCTAGAAACTGATTACTTTATCAAGCTCGTAAGTCAAGTGTAACTTACACCACTGATACTGATTACTTTATCAAGCTCGTGAGTAAGGTAAGTGTGCTACGTATTTGAAGATACAACTTTGCGCTACAGGAACAAGGTAGGTACTTTTAGATGAACTGTAGCCAAACAAGAGAATTACCTAAATGCAATATTTTGAAAGCCCTTACAGTGTAAAGAATAATGAATCCTCTGCCCTTACAATAAGAGTTAATATGTTGCAGATATTATGTTGGACTAACCAATTATCCGTTCATCCTAGTTCACACCGCTAGCGTTTCCATTTGAGGTCGCTTCAACGTCTTGACCCTTAATTCGGGCTTGTTAAAAGATGTACAAAGTACTACTGTATACAGCAAAGAGAATATAACCTAAAAAATATAATGACGACCGGTTAGTCTAGTGGGTAGTGACGCTGCCTACGTAGCTGAAGGTCCTGGGTTCGAATCCCGGTAAGGGCAAATATTTGTGTGATGAGTGATGAGCATGAATATTTGTTTCTGAGTCATGGATGTTTGCTATGTATTTAAGTATTTCTATCTATTAAATATATCGTCGTCTAGTACCCATAACACAAGCCTCATTGAGCTTACTATGGGACTAGGTCGATTTGTGTAAGATTGTCCGCTAATATTGATTTATTTATTATTTATTTATAACCACTACGTTCTAAGAGACGGGACTTCGAACTAAGTTTTGGATGTCAGTGACATTGTCATTTGATTTTGACTGATAACTCAATTGAGTTTAGCTACTTTGCCATGCCACATTAAAAAGTCCAATACGGAAGTAAGTCGTACCAACATAATGGCACGAAAGGGATTAGGGATGTAGTACTTAACATTATCTATGTCGATGATATTAGTACGCAACGTTATCGATATCGATTAATTATGATGGTCAGGTCTACTGCATGAAGAGCAAATTATTGCACTAAGTATATCGACACTAACAAAGTAATTAAAGGATAATAAATGTTTTGTCAGTTTATTTATTTCACATCAATTTATTAATTATAAAAATTATTTAGGAGTAGGTATATTTATGTTTACAAAATTTCACCAATTTGGCCATACTGTCTCTTTTTTGTTCGCAAACAGTCCAATGTATTTCCATTATTCTTCTTGTTATAAGACAGCTCCCGCTTGTATTATCCAAGTGCCGTAGATTTTCAAAAGTAAATCAATATTTCGCTCGATATTTCGTTATTTTCGTTATGGGTATCTACTTATATATTTCGTTATAACATTATTATGTACTTAGGTAGGTACCTAAAGTTCTTGGTATCTATTATGCTGGCTTTAAACTGGTTGATGACGAGAATGTTTAGCATATGTTTATAAATTTGAAAAGAATTAAGATCGTGTTGTATTCGTCAAAAGTATTGGTTGTTTGACACAAATGTTTTCTCCTGAAGTTACAATATCCATGGTTACCATCCAAATGCCACAATGACAGAATGACAGAAAGAGAAAGAACGGAAGTAAGAGATAGCATGTGTCCGCCATGGTAGAAGCACAGATAGAAAACTTGTCACTTGTTCTGACACTGTCAGATTAGAGCTGAATTTGAGCAAATGGATGTCATTCTTCTTTTTGTTCCTAGTTGCGTGACACTGGTATACAGCGTTCAAATTCAAACGGGCGTGAATCATTTAAGGCCGGTTCCAATAATCAATCCACCGATAGTTTTCTTTACCAACAGTTACATTTTGACACATTTTCTACGGGTAATCTGTCAAAATGTAACTGCCGGTAAGGAAAACTACCGGTGGATTGATTATTGGAACTGGCCATTAATAGTACATTACGTACTTAGGGCGGTGAATTCGCGAATGGCCCAGATCACAGGTGTTACATAAATATGCGATCTGGGGCTTTACGAATTACCGCCCATGGTGAGTACACAATTTTACGTCTTCACCTGGCCACAATGCGAGTTTTGCCGTACGCGCAGCGTGCAGTAAAACTCACATTATGGCCAAGTGTGACGTAAAGAATAATACTAACAATTAAAGTCACATATTATTTGTCACTACGGGGGTAGTGTTTCGACCCTTTCAGGAGTTCTTCTTTAGGTTGCGGCGGGTTGTTTGGGGCGCGTTGCGAGTCCAATATAATGACGCGTTCAGGATGATGTTCGGGCTGCCACGGTACTGCAGTGCGTCGACAATGTTTGCGGAGGCGCACACGGAATGCTTTTTTACCATCATGAGGAAACGATGTGCGTCTCTCCTCAATCGCAGTCGTGGCAGCTCAAATAGTATCCTGAGCATGCTAGCCCACCGCTGGGACTCGCCGCTGCTGCAGCGTTATGTGCAACTGCATGCGCCTGTAATACCGGTGCCCAGGCGCCTTTAATTTAATTTATGTTTAGCTTAATTATAGAACACTAACCATAGCCCTAAGTTTGTAATGTAACCTCTAACACTATGGATTTTATAGTCCGAAATAAATGATTTGTATTTGTATTTTGTATTTGTATTTAGGTAAAGTTCCTGAAAGGTTCTCGCGGCTATGTCGCCTCGCACAGTGTTTGACTCCCGCAGTGACCATTTAATTTTGAGTGTTAGATTGTGCACAAAGATTTTTATTTCTCCGCTTCACAACAGGGTCGGCCATATTGATTAGAAGACTGCACGTCTATCATGGGACGGCCGCGACATACTCTCGATTTTTCTCGCACTATACCTCTTGTTCTAAGTGTTCTAATAAGAGAGAGACGGATAGTGCGAGAACAATCGAGAGAGCTCGCGCGCCGTCGCGTGCACAGAGTACTTAATCACTACGTTTTATTTAAGAGTCGGCACTCTCAAAGAAGCCTTGTACCGAATTATGAACGTACTTTGTGCCAACCCACCAATACGTGCCAAAACCTACCCAAACCAACACATAAAAAAGAATGCTAGGGCTTGACACTTCCAATACCTACGTTTATCGATATCGATAAATGTGCGATACGTGCTGCTCTACTATACCAGTAAACTTGAGTATTACTGGTATTAATAAAATAAAACTAAGCTATAAAATATTTTTATTTCTCATTTTCACCGCATTAACATTTCGTCCCATAGTGGCGCATTAAGGTTCAAAAGTGGTATGGCATTCCTTTGTAATCTGTATCCCTTTTTATTAAAGGCACTGGGTGGAAAATGATTTCCGCAAATGAACTTGTTTTCATTCTGCCTTTGTATAGGTAAATACGCCAAATGCTCATTTCTTGTTAGTTTTACCCATAGGTAATCGACATCTGAAATAAGAGGTTTATCGATAAGTTGTTCGCACACTATTCGTGTTTTAGGTTACCTGTTTGTATTTTAGACAAGAAGTACTTTACTTATATAATATTTGTACAATCAATGACTAAATCTACTTCGGACTAATTAATTTATTAACTTTTAAAGCTTTAGTCAAGAATGATTGAAAATATCATATAAAACATCAGTTTACCGACGTCCGGTTCAAGTGGAAATCTGGCCAAAAATACGTCAGAAGTTCACCGTCTCACACGCCTGATACCACAAACTTCACATTTTCTCAAAGATTTGCCCCCCATTTAAATAATATCTAAGGTAATTTTAACTAAAACACAATAAATGCCAAATACGCGGCAAACCACATTCACGACTAATAATCTGACATTAATCAATCATACCAACCTAAAGAAAAGTATAATACGTCTATGTTTGATTAGCAAGTATGGTATTTGCTACCAAAATGCATCAGCAGTCATTTTAATTCGATAAGATTATTTCTATGCCTCAAGGTTGGTACAAAGTACGTTCATGATTTATAATACTATGAGGTGTCGATGGGCTGGTCGCGTGATAGCCGTGCTGGTTGTGTTGACAACTAGAGACAATTCAGATTCCTAGCTGTCAACACAGCGCGTCCTTGGGAGGATTCTAGTGAAAATGCGCTTAGATCCAACATTTGACAGCTGTCATCCCAGTACAATTTATGTCATCTTATGTCATCATTGACGTTTATTGTGACGGAATGGCGGCTGTCAAATATGGCGCTAGTTGGTCGGTTGGCGCGGTTATGGTTGCGTTCGGAAATTGTATCAGTGCAACAGAGTCCAACTGTATCTTCTATTATTTTTATGTCTGTACTCTGTATTAGTATTTTACTTACTTTTATTGTTTTTCTTTAGTATTTGTCTTTACTGTATTGTTTTTGTTTTGAATAACATTTTTTTTTATGTACCAAAAAAATAGTGTAAAATGTTTTACGGAAGACTAGCGCTGGCCACCAGGCCAGCACAACGCTGAGATGGAACCGTTTCGTGGTAATGTTGTTTTTCTTTTGTATGCTGATTTATGTGCATGTACGGTCACGGACAGTCCTTGACTGTACCTATATGTTGTTGTCATGAACAAATGTTTTTCTATTCTATCCTATTCTAAATATCGGCTGTTAAAAAATCTAATTATAGGCGATCTTGCTCACCACGCAGGAACATAACACCACACAGAGAAAGTAGTTGTTGTTGTGGTCTTCTTTAAGCTATTCTGCAGTTGGGCTTTCTTAAATATGAGCGAAATAAGATTCCGCTGTACTGTACCCCACCACTACACTACGTAGCAATCTTCTTTTATAAATACCAACTATTCTTGTGGCTTCACTAATAGCTTTTTGCAGCTAGCTTCGTATGATCTTACTCGGAACTGCTGGAGTAAATCGGCGACCAGATGAAGAGCTTGACACCTTTTATACATGTCTTTATTTGCTGCTGGATTCGGATAGTCAGAACTCAGAATTTTATTTAAAAACAATCTCATCTCATAAAAGACAAGCTTATGTTTAATAAATAACTAAATTATTTACGTACCCAAAGTCAAGACTGTCAAATTCGTCAACAGGGGCACTACTAATTTGGTTAACATCGTCGTTAAATTATTTGCATACATTTAAAATAGAGCTGTTTACTGATAGTCAATGCAGCAACTTTTTATGAAACTTCAAACACGCTATGTTAAGAGGCTCCCATACGCCAATGACCTTCGATCTGAATCCCTTAGTTTTCTAATGTTTTTTGTAGCTTATTATATTAACAACAGGCTTTAAGCAATATAGTATCCCATATTTACTTCAAACTTCATTGTTTTCGAGATATTTGGCATTAAAGATGA
Source organism: Epinotia ramella (assembly GCA_947578815.1). Lineage (NCBI taxonomy): Eukaryota > Metazoa > Arthropoda > Insecta > Lepidoptera > Tortricidae > Epinotia > Epinotia ramella. The sequence continues at coordinate 10,693,389 of OX388209.1, forward strand.
ACAATTTTAGGCCAAAAAACTGGTTTTCTGGCCATAACTTTTGTGTTAATTGGTTTAAAATTAAAACCCTCTACCAGTTTTTAGAGACGTCATAGACGAACCCAAATTTGTAGATTTCGTATATGTTAGATCTTTCACGTCAATAGAGATGCGAAATAAGTGGTTTTTTTAGACAATGTTTAAAAAAAACATACAAAATTAAGTATTAATTTGTTTCAAAATCCGGTCAGTCAAAATGGAGATAAAAGATTGAAGAACCGATAGCCGTTTGATTTATGATTCTATCTGTAGTGCAAAAGTAGTAGATACGATTCAAAACTTGTCAAAAATCGATGAAAACCTCGGGTAGCCCCTTAATATGAAGTTTGTAGGGAAACAGGAACGAGTCACGTCACGATTTTCTATAATCAAACAGCGTTCATTTATTGATCTTTATGTATTTATAAAAAAAATGTTTTGTTTATTGGATTGTAAAGATGATTTATTTTTACTGATGTCAACTACCGTAATACATAACATTAAAATTTATACATCTGAGGCGAACGATGCCTCATACTTACACGTATAGTCTAGGCCACGTCCGCATTTTTCGGTGCGGAGTCGGTGCGGTATCTTGTCAGCTACTGCCAGTGTCAAGTCAGTACAGATTCTTTACCGCGCGCCTACATTTCAACGAGTGCTTCCTGATTCGACTCGCAGAAACGGGGCAGCTTTTGGACCGCTTCCGCGCATTATACTACTACTCCGCAAATATTATACTGACAGTATACCGACAAGTAAGGAAATCTGGGTTACATCAGGAATGTCTCGGTAAAATACAATATGCCGCATACAGATCCCCCCCTCAAATGCGGAAGCGGTCTTTCAACGGATCTAACACATGCAAATTACGATACAATAGGGAATATTCATGACATTTTTTAAGTTTTTTTATCTATTCTATAAGTAATTATATAACCGGAAAAAAATATAACACTTTCACAATATTATTAAATAAGCTAAAAAAAAAAAATTAAAATTACTATCATTTTCGGACGATCAAAACGCCACCATTTTGGCGCGCTCATTTGTGACGTCACCGTGCAGCTTAGTGCACGGCGGTTCTTAAACAAATTAACAACAAAGTGTTTGATTCACACTTTTAATAAATGTGAGTGATTAAAGCTTATAAGATCAACTTATTGTAATGGAAGAGCACACAAAAGCTTATTATAAATATTGTATTGTCCCTATGTGTGAAAATCACATTAAAACTGCAAATATTTTCATATGCCCAAAGGTGCAAATATAAGGATAAAGTGGTGTAAGGCGATGAGGAGAGATAATGTATCGTGCTTGAGTAGTTTATATTGTTGTGAAGATCATTTCGACGTGAGTATTAAATATGTATGTACCTAAAATATTTTTATTACGACTCGCGAACAATATTGGTAAACAATAACCTAACCTCAAAATTGTATTATATACTTATTCATAAAACTATTCTGATTCCCAATTTTTTTAGTTATTAATGTTACAAATATTATGATTTTTGTTGATCAACAGCTGACTACGAGTGTTGATTTTGATCAAGAAACGTTTTAGCTAAGTTTCTTTGTTTGCACTGTTGATCGAAGAAAGTTAAAAGAATTTAATCCTTTTTACTGAGTGACCTACACAAATTTGTTTTATTTATAAGCCTTGACGAAAACAACCTAGTTTGTTAAAGTTCATAAAGATGTTCTCAACATTTAACATTCCTAATAGGTACCTACATATCTTTGATTATATAATACTAGCTTCTGCCCGCGACTCCGTCCGCGTGGAACTCGTTTATACTATCTCTATACCAAATTTCATCCAAATCGGTTCATCAGTTTAAGCGTGAAGAGGTAACAAACAGACAGACAGACACACTTTCGCATTTATAATTTATTATTAAGTAAGTATATATAAAATATATAATATAACTAGCTTCTGCCCGCGACTCCGTCCGCGTGGAACTCGTTTATATCGTAGCTCTCCCCATATCCCCCAAAGGGATGAAGTGAGGGTGAAAGTTTGTATGGAGCTACGATATAAATGAGTTCCACGCGGACGGAGTCGCGGGCAGAAGTTAGTATATATAATATATAAAGTTATAGTATAGTAAAATAGTATATAGTATGGATAAATATCTACTAGTTTTTTATTCCACTTATTTAACAAAGACACCTATTTGAAGTAGTTTAAAAGTCTAGCTATTTGAATCGCCAAAATAGGTTATAATTATTTAATTGACCAATCTCACGAGTATAAAAACAAGGAATATGAAAATTTATTGAATATCTGTAACTTATTTACCTTGCAGCTTTTACTCCTCTTAGTTCAGCGGAACGTAAGTCACAAATATTTGCGAAGTATGTATTAAATTTAGTCATCATGAACACATCAATTTTAGGCAGATTATCCGACTGTGCCTTGACAAAACCGCCTTCAGTCATTGTGGCGAGTCTTTTTTCACTTAATAATTACCAAAAAACACTGATTATTTATCATAAACAGCGGCCAAACAATGCGAATAACTTTCAATAATCATACTAACGACCTGCACGGTGACGTCACGTTTCGCTCCGCCAATAGCGTTGCGTTTTGGAAATTTGCGAGGGAATTTGAAAAATAGTACTTTTAAACAATTTATTTTATCAATAGAAACATGATAATTTGAAAAAATAATCATGTGTGTATATTTATTAAGCAATATAGATTACACGTGATTTTTTTTGTCCATTTCTAAATCACATGCATATTCCCTATTAAATATTAGTAAGGTAAACGTCCGAATGCTCAACGCTGTACTATATAGTATATGGCATGGGCACTCTATGTATGTGGACCTTATAAAGTTCACGCAATAAATTAAAATGTGATTCGTATAATTTTTGTCGATAAAAACGTTCAACTTAACGCAGTTTAATATGAGTTATTAATCTAAAGCCCATCATGTAAGCACGAGGGAAGAGAAAGTTGTCCGCCTACGATGCTTATGCGCAGCCTCTTCGCATTAAGCACCGAAAGCTCAGTGTCGCAGGCTGCTTACACCACGTGCTTTTGGATCGGAAAGTTTTGCATAATATCTACCATATTGTGTATGTGGATACTTCACTTTCGAACTCTGTGTTTGCTAAAAATTACATTCAGTGTCGTGTTACGTGTATGTGTGAACTTTAATTACAGTATTTGTCAGAAGCATGCTAAGCTTAAAATAGCAGTGTCGATCGATATCATGAAATTAATTGCGTCTTAAAACGGGACCATGAAATTGGATTTGTCACATGTAGGTACGCTTGCTCACGTGTATGGCAGATTAACTCCAGAACTTATCGCAGATCTGAGTGCGGGTCGAAATCTCCGTAATTAATCTTAATTGTTGCGCATGTCCAGCTTTATCTCCAGGACGATCGTGTTGCTTACCATATCATATATCATCTGCGCAGCCTTCGTGAGCAATTCAATCCGTGCGCTATGCGTGTCCTGGCAGATCGAATTCACTCATTATACAGAAATATTGGAAACTAGATCTAGGTTCCGACACGCATGGTGCACGGGTGAAGTTACATGTGATTGTCCAACAGTCTCCAGTCTCAGTTAGTGGCAGTATCTAGTGAGTATCGCACGCCTTTGTGGAGCAAAGATATTGATAAGTCATGCGGCGTAAGGATCCGGCGCCCGTGCACAGCGCCGCTGGGCGAGGACGAAGCCTAATATCGATCAGAGCCAATCAACAACAGCAGCGCAAGATGATACCATCACCCAGAAGCCTGCTCCCTAGAAGTTACTCTTCGCCTTCAGCGCAAAGTGATAACGAAAGTACGCCTCAGCCCAGCCGAAGAGGCTATGTCATGAGAAGCTTCTCCACTCCTGAGCCGAAGCAGGCAGAATACCGCCGGAACTCCGATTCCTTCTATCGTCCACAGACCCACGGTTCGCGAAGCGAGCTGGACTCTGACCTAGACAGCTTTGAGCAGTTTGAGGAGAGTTTCATTGATATGGACGACGATCAAGAGCAAAATGTGTACGGGACGTATGGAAGGAGTCCGGAGAAAGAGGAGCCCAAGCGAGTGATGGCAACAATGCTGCAAGGCAGTGGGCTGCAGAGAATCTCCATCAGACCTGTATCGTCTTGCACTACGCAGACGTTGTACAACGCGCGGGAAGCCATGAAGGAACTTCAGAGAAATGAACAAAAGAGTAAGTTTTCAACATCTAAACTGAATGAGAATTTGTACTTACAAAATAACAACACTGAACTATCTATTTTGTTAAGTAGATCTTGCATTTTGGTCGGATTGCTATGCCAGTTATTCTTTCTTACTAACTAATTTCGACACGGCATAACAAGCAAGCTTTCCATACTGCATGAATTTCATTGAGACACTTATCTCTATGACGTCATTGAATTTGTTTAACGACAAACACTCATGCGGGATTAAATATTTGCATTTCAATATTGATACGGAGCGGAGCGTTGGCCAGATCGACTGATACGCAAGTGCCGTGACAGTGAGCTTTTCGACACAGCTTTTTTAAATGGTTAAAGCATCAAGCAGTTAAAGTTAACCGTTAAAGTGACACTAGCTAACATACTGTGTGCAGCGCAAAGTGGAAGTAGAGTTAATAGTCAGTAGACGATAAAAAGTTACGTCTCTCAGCTGTAATGAATTCTATACAAAATGTCTGTCTGTCTTCATTGCTGTTCATTACAGTTATTTATAGTGCTTTTCAAATTGATTAGGTATGGTAGTACTCATCTCGGTACAATATTTCAGCTATTGTAAGTATTAAGATGTAGGTGTTTGCACTGGTATGACAGATAGAAGAAAAACAATTTAAAAATCACTATAATTGCGTGTTGCAATTTGCTTTTACTACCATCACTGATTTCAGCTCGCCGCAACTTCCGACCGCTCACAGTCAATCGTTCCTACTCCGACCACGAACTTTCGCAAGAGGAGGAGCTGCAGGCATCTCCTCAGCTGGAGCTGGATACTGCAGAGCTGGACCAGCAGCTGCACTCTGAACAGCAGCTCTTGGAGCGAGGCGTTGCCATGGCTACGGAGGAGAGCGATGCCGACACGGTGAGTGCTAAAATGTTATATATTAATAATGTTTATTGACATTACATAATGTTTATGTATCATACATTACATTTAGCAGGTCATACATAAAAATTATTCTTAGTACTATATTTTACAGTCCTTTTTTATTATTAAATCTTAATTTTTTTTTAAAGAGTAGTGTGTGTTTGCTTCCTGAAAATTCTTAAGAGTCCTTACTCAGGATTACATTATATTTTTTTACCGCAAATTGTACTTATATTTTGCCCTAAAAATAATATTATAGCAAACTGTAATATAAAAAATAATCATAACTATAGGACCTACGTTTCCGTAAATTTATATATTTTTACGTCACACCTGGCCATAATGTAAGTTTTATCGCACGCAGCAGGTGAAGACGTAAAATTGTGTACTCACCATGGGCAGTAAAAAAGAAAGCCCTCTATCGCATATTTATAACCCTCGCCTGCGGCTCGGGTCACAATTACCTGCGATTTCGGGCTTTCTTTCTTTTACAGCCTTTGGTAAGTAATGTACTATTTCAACACATTTGCTCGTAACGTACCTCTTATTATGTCGCTTTTAGGCACATAATCCTGGTTATTAAACGCGTGTTTTATAACATTACGACACTCGTGTGTTATGGTAATATCCCGATTAAGTCACGTTGGCACCTTGCAGCAAGATGTATGCATGAACACCGTACATTCTTAAATTAACCGGGTTGTACAGATAGTACAGCTTTTTTTTTAATTCTCGGCAAATGGATTCTTACTCGACTAAACCAATTAAATCCTTTTTGTTAATTAATTGACTATTTCGTTTTGGATATGATATAGAAACGTTTAATTTAATAACATTTTACATGGATTAATAAAGATAACATTGTAAAACGAAAATATTTATTTTATTTTGTACTAGCTTCTGCCCGCGACTCCGTCCGCGTGGAAATCGTTTATATCGCAGCTCCATACAAACTTCAACCCCCCATTTCATCCCTTTAGGGGGTGATTTCCAGGATGAAAACTATCCTATGTCCTTTCCCGGGACTCAAACTATCTCGATACCAAATTTCATCGCAATCGGTTCAGCGGTTTAAGCGTGAAGAGGTAACAGACAGACAGACAGACAGACAGACACACTTTCGCATTTATAATATTAGTATAGTATGGATTGGCTGTTTAGAGATTTCATGTAAGTCTGGCTTAAGAGGCTGACAAGACCTAATTTGGTGAAATTGATGTTATTTAAGCAGTTTTTTAAGAAAAACTATTTGTTCTAGCACATCAAATAAAATATATGTTAATATTCACCATATTTCAAAGACCGTGGACGGGCTCGATACATAATTGGACGAAATCGGCTCGATAAAAAATAATTGCAAAGATTGGTCTTAAAATCACATAAACGGTTCTATGTCTTTATTTTTTTGACTGTATGGGTCTGCAATTAAAAACATAAAGTCAACATATTCATACCTAAACCGCTAACGAGTCATATTTCACAAATAATCCACCCTTTTTTTTATTTCAATATTTATGTAATATTATCTTCAAAAACCGGCCGCCGCCCAGTAACACCCGCTCTCATTTACTCCGATACAAATAGACAGTGTGCGCGCTATCCAACATCCTCAAGGGCATTTTGGTGTTGACAGCGTCTTAACACATCCGCGCGCACTGCGCAAACTTCACGAAAACAAACTGTTGCGCGCCATTATAGGTTATTTCACACATATTTGTTATTAAGTATCAAAAATGTTAACTCGTGGCGACTAGAAAAGTGATAAATAGAATGGACGCCACTAAAAATTCTTGGCGATGTACAATATTTGAGTAAAAACCTGTGGGTGCGTAATGGTCGATATAAAAACTTTTTATACATTTTTAGTCGATATAACGATTAAGGGATATAATGCACCTTTGGTATATCAACATTTGGTATATTCTGATAGGATCTAACTATCATCAGGTATAATGAACTTGCAATATAACAACAATGAATCTAATAGTAATATGGTATAACGTATATGTGATATAACTATGTTCGATATAACGTTCAGTGGGTATAACGAAGTACTGGTATAATAAATTTGAAATATTATGCAAATACCCACCTCTATCCATATCGGATTGCCTACCTATTCTATTCTTAGGCAGGTCAGTGTAGGTACGACGTCGAGCGAAGCAAGGAAGGAGGAGTGTTAGGTAGAACTGCGACCCTACAGCGCGCGAGCGTGCCGCGGCAGCGGCCGGCGAAGCGCCAGAACCGATTTTTTTTATAATCCTATACGTTTTTTATCAATTTACTACAGGTATGTTTCTTTGCTATTCCGCTAGATACCACGATGATGGTTAGTGACAATCAGGCGTACCTAGTTGCACATTCATTATTTGCAACAACGTGTTTCACCTCTCCCAGCCACTCAAAGGATAATAAAGAAAACAATAATAAGTGCAGATCACATCTTAGCACAAACTGACAATAAATTGATAATATTAACACCATTTAAGAAATAAAATCTTTACACTACCTACCAATCTGACAAAAAAAAATAACTCGGCAAAATAAGTTTCCCGCGTCATTGCTAATTTATTTACATAGGCGCTTCCACGCGTGATCCCTTGCAGACGTAATATTTGTATATCTTTCAACCACCAATACTTATACCACATATTCATTACATTTGGTAAACGTTATATCTAATGACTTTTATACTTATTGAACATTATACACCATGAAATTATCTATTTTGTTGTTATATCAAAAGTTAATTATGCCCCTAAATAATTATATTCTATGAAATTATATAAAATGTTGTTATATCCAGTGAAAATATATCAAAAGTTGTTATACCGATCATTACACACCCAAAACCTGTTGCCATAATTAAGTAAAGAAAATAACTTGGCAGGCCCATAAAATTTTCATCTTTTGAAAAGGATTTTTTAGGAACGTATGAAACGCGTGAGCTTTGATAATTACATAACAGTTCCGCCTCTGATGTGATTATCAACATACCTCACTTGTATCACAAACGTATAAATCACGCTGCACCGACGTCGCGCACTTAGTCTGCGCCGGAATTTTCATTTTTAAGCGTTATTAGTTTTTGAATAAATACTAATAGTTACGTAATAAATATAATAAATACGTAAGTTGTAAAAGTGTCTAAGTCTAGACTTAGGCATGCACAATTTTTCTTTATTTCGCGTATTGTAATTGTGAAGTCCTTTGCTTTAAGTTATGTTTTTCTTGGTGAATATCTAGTAGGCTGTTGTGCACAAACAGAGAGATTACAGTCATTATCTTGTCTCTTATAAGTATGTTCTGGCTGATTGGCGTTTACGTAAGTTGTTCATTAGTATAATTGAGCGCTTTTGTAGCACTCTTTGAACTTCTACTCGTTCGAATATAAGCGAAGTACTTACACCGTTTTTAATGTTTTATTTAAACACGGCTGACCGGAAAAAAAATATTACACTATCTGCCTTGTGTATTTTATTTTCAGGAAGTACCCTCAAAAGGTCAAACAGCAGGGCACTATGTTACTTTTTAAACGCACGTTAAGACATACATTCTGTATTTTTAGTAGTAGGTTCCGTAGTCAACAAGGATACCCTTATAGTTTCGCCATGTCCGACTGTCCGTCTGCGAAGTGCAGTGATCCTTTCTACTAGAATGCTGTAGTTCGGCAGGGGTATCACGCGCAATAATGGGTATTAATCACGCCGACAATGTGGTAAAATCTTGGAAAATATTTTTTTAGGGTCCCTACTTTAGGTGTAGGGGAGGTCCCCTTCCCCTACACCTAAAGTAGGGATGTATTTTTTTTTCTTATCAAACCCATGGTGTGCGGTTTCGTTTGATAGCTTGTTCATCAATTATTTAGCAAGCAAATAAAGATTAATAAGAATGCCTGACTTGGCTATACGTAATATCTCACAACTTTTGTACGGTGGAAGAGTTTCGAGACTTGGCCTATTTTTTACATGCAATGTTTTATATTGGAATAAATCCCAATAAATATTTCAAGAGACATGCCTAATGATTCTGTTTAATTACAACCTACGTGATGCAAATATTTTAGACTTGAAATGCGAATACTAACCGCAGAAACCAAAGAAAAATATATATCATTTTATTTGACACTAAGTTTATGTGATTCGTTAAAACTGATTTAGAGTAACAATACTCGTAAATGTTGTCTGCTCCGTTTTCTCAAAGCACTTCACGGAAAACTGCCAAATGAGAATTGTACCAGTGATAGTGATTAATTAAAAATCGACTAAGTTTATCGACATCGATAAAAATAAGTTTTTAACCATCATTATCATAACTTAACTAATCGCTAAGTTTGAATACGTTTAACTATGTGCAAACCTCTTTCATTTCCTTTGCCACCACAGCCGACGATAATACGATGGGGAACATGGATGAAAGCGGCTATTTACTATCATAAATATTTACCAGCCATCAAGCAAGTCGTACGAACATTTAATAACAAAGAATCAACGTGTATATTAAAAGCAAAACGGGCAATGAATGATATAAACATTCTCAACGATTTTAAATGGATAGCCAACAATATATCCATCATACCAAGTACCATTGAAAAATTACAAACACAAAATTTAAGTCTAGAAGCCAGTTTGAATATTGTCCATAAGTTAAAAGTACATATATCAAGATTACGTTTGAATCCTCAGGGCAAAATTGTTCACAAAAAACTTCAAACTGTGTTAGAGAAAAACGTCGGCATTTCAACTTTAAAAACATTAAATGATTTGGTATCCGGAAAAGAAATAGAACTGAGTCATATAGCAGAAATTCATCAATACTATAAATTGTTTGAATTTGCTCCAATTACTACAGTTGACCTAGAAAGGTCATTTAGTTGGCTAAAATGGATATTGTAACTCAGGCGACGAAGATTAAAGTCTGAAAATGTGGAGAAAAGTTTGATTGTATATTATGAAAATTATATTAAATATTAAAAAAGTTAATTACGCAAAAAGTTTATTTTTGTGTATGTAGTTTTCTTCTTCATTCAAATTCTTGAAATTACCTAATGGTTGTACGTCATTTTTATCGATATCAACTAATAAAATTAGTTTAATGTGTCCTCGCACTATTAAACGTCAGTACAGATTTGCCCCCGCCAAACCGGTGTATGATGATAATAAATGAGTTTTGAAAGTATTTTTTTTTTAAACATTCGACTTTACAAGTTTACCTATCTAGTTTATTATCGATATGGTTTAATAATTCATTAGCGTTTTAAACACGATTATACGAACTGATAAAATAAACTCGCCATTTATATTTGGATTTTTTACTGCAATACGCGATTCCTTTGTGAGTTTTAAGAGATTCAAAATGTGACACTTCCCAGATTTGTCTTTCAAAATCAGAATAACAGACAAACAAAACCCATAACTCACAGATGTCACCTTCTGAAAAATTAAGACCAATGGAATTGCGGCCCAGTTCTATGCGAGCTTGTCGTGATATCCCCCACGACAAGCTCGCATATGATATGCCGGCGATATCCCTATGACATGCCGGCGATGTCAAACTTTGAATCTGGAATCGAGCTCCAGATCTAAACAAACGTGATTTATGGCTTCAACTGATGTAGTTGTGTTCCTTTTTTTTTTCACGTTGCGCGCTGTCTTACTTTTCCATATTTGCTAATTTCCAATGATAACACTAAATGTACATTGTGGCTTGCAAATCTGGTGATATAGTGTTGCCATACTGACCGCATTTAAGATTTTTAGAGCCACTGTTCTGTGTGGTTTGACGACCGGTTAGTCTAGTGGGTAGTGACGCTGCTTACGAAGCTGAAGGTCCTGGGTTCGACTTCGAATCCCAGTAAGAGCAAATATTTGTGTGATGAGCATGAATATTTGTTTCTGAGTCATGGATGTTTTCTATGTATTTAAGTATTTCTATCTATTAAATATATCGTCGTCTAGTAGGTACCCATAACACAAGCTTTATTGAGCTTACTATGGGACTAGGTCGATTTGTGTAAGATTGTCCCCTAATATTTATTTATTTACTGTCGCCGAGCGATACGGCACGCGACATTCAATCGTGGGTTCGAACCCTGGCTCGTATCTACAGTCGCCATCAGATATACCGGAGCGCCCAAAGTGCTCACAAATATCTGAAACGTCTCTATTGTCGAGGCATTAGAGACGTGTTCAGTTATTTGTGAGCACTTTGGCCGCTCTGATATATCTGATGGCGACTGTACCACTGGGGTTTTCATAAAAACTTTTCATATCTTCTCACATTTAACGGTAGCTTTTCGGCGAAGGAAAACAACGTGAGGAAACCGGTCTAACCCCAACAGGGTCTACAGTTTTCCCTCCAGGTTGGTAGGTCAGATGGCGGTCGCCTTCGTAATACTATAGGGCCTACGCCAAAGAGATTTACCTACCTATACCTACCCCCAACCCATTTCCCAAGAAGGAATAGGTGCTAAAGCGGACCCCGGGCTCCTTCAGGATACAACCGGTAAAACGCTAGGAGGATGATAGTGACGCACACATTTACAAATATTATTATTTCGCCACACACGTATACTTAAGTACCATGTTGTTTACAATTTTGAGTCATATTGGATCCACCTATATGACTCAAAATCTTAATCTAATTCGCGTACTGTGAGTTTCATAGGTTCTTAAATAGCCCAGTGTGCTTGAGAAGTCGTATATGACACTCGTTTCTTAAAACATCAAATTTCACTCAAGCTTCACACGTGTCCCAATTTTCTTCGTAAAACTAACACTAAGATCCCTGGATAAAGAACGGATACTGTTAATTAATAGTGGAGCTCATGCAGAGGGTTTAAGGTTCTTTTTTAAATACATGTAGCATTTATCGATATTTCTAACTCCGTGTTGCGACATGAAATTGCGTCTTGTGGCCCAGTTCGCATCTGTCGTCTGCTCGATGTGTTGAGTTGACGCTAATAGTGTCTATTAGGTTGAGATGTTCTAGTTCCATGTAATGTATGTTCAAAACACTATATTGTTAAAATACTCCGTGGATTTGTCACATTAATCACATTCCGTATTTTATGGTATCAGATTGAATTACTCGAACACATTATCCAAAATAATATTTTAGATCCTGAAGTATGCTTGAATTTTAAAGTTAGCTGCACATGCAGGTTGATTGGTAATCGGAAATATGGCATCACCAGAATTTTGTAGGTACGGTGTAGTTAAAATTGGTGGAATTTTTGGCGGACTTGGAGTGTAATAGTATTTCTAAATTCTTTCATACGAATCCTTGTTTAGAGCGGTTATCTACACACGGCGAATTTTTGCAGCGCTACAATCGCCATACAAACGCGATCATACAGGTGATTTTGACTGATAATCTATGGCAAGTTTATAATGAATGCTGTTTCAGTCAAAAAAAATTTTTGGTATAAGATTTTATTGCCAACTGTACTTTTCTGTATACCGTATCAACTACTCATTGAGACGATTCTAACGAGCCTAAACTCAACGGGGTTACGTCGGTTAAGTAATGAAATCCCATGGCCACCTTCTGTCTCCATCATCTGATCAGCTCGATGGTACCATAACATTGGATTGTCATCAAAACTATTCTTATGCCGAAAATTCAGCTCCTTCGGATGAGGTTAACTGGTTCAAAACAACTAACAAACTGTCCACGTTATCCACGTTAATCCCCTAGCCTGATCCCCCAGGAGCCTTAGCATGGTTGACATTTTATCACTTATCACGGCGTGACAAATGACAAATCACGTGATTTGTCTACTTAATCACTCAAATTACCGATTCATAACATGGTGGCACGTGTCAAAATGGAGTTATCCAACTATGACATATGACAGCGATATATGACATTTGCATAACATGGTACGTGGTTAATGTGGTAATTTGACGTCTCAACTTGGTTTATTTTATTTATGAGAGGTATTAACGATAAGCTATTTTAAACTTGGTTTACACCAAAACTACGAGAGAATAAGTACCTATTCGATTCTAGTGACAATAATGATAGTTAACTGTGATAATGGTAATTTTTTCCCTATAATCAAACATAGATTTGTTTGTTGAACTCGCACCTATTATTGAAAAACTAGTGAAATTTCATCATGGAGAGTTTTCAACAAACGCTGGTGGCCCTTGGACTTGGAGTTCCTAAACCAGAAATTTCGCTGCTACTTATCGAAGCGGTACTTAAGGTAAGTAATGCTATTTGAATTAATTGATAAATTGTATGGACCCCAAGGTTTGTTGGGAGGATGGTGTTTAGTACCTAACAATGTTATCCTATAATACAAATGTAGCCAGTATTTTTAATTTGGTTTGAGGTAGCCAGTGATTATTTTATTAAACCTAGGTACCTACTTAGGTACTGTAATCAACATGTACTTGGGAATCAGTCATTCCTTAAAACATATTTGTCATTCTTATTTATATCTTATACTAGCTTCTGCCCGTGACTCCGTCCACGTAGAACTCATTTATAACGCATTTCCATACAAACTTTCACCCCCGTATGGAATGATTTCCGGGATAAAAACTATCTTTTGTCCTTTCCCGAGACTCAAACTACCTCAATACCAAATTTCATCTAAATCGGTTCAGCGGTTTAAGCGTAAAGAGGTAACAGACAGACATAGACACTTTCGCATCTGTAATATTAGTAAGGATAGATATTCAGGATATTGTGATATAATACGTGTAATTGTGCTTCAGGCTAAGTACTCATGACTTGTATTTTATCTTCTTTTCAGATCTATTAGCGAAGAAAGAAAAGAAGATTACAACCGATGGTACTCAAAACATACCACATGTTCAAAAATCGAATTACATAAATACATGAATAAGTTACCGTTTCATTTAAATTGATTGATTCCTTTACTTATTATGCCACCTATATGCAGGGAGTGTTTGAAAGGTGAGGTTCAAGACGGAGGACAAGACAATCCATACTAACATACCTACAACCTTCAAACACTTTGTGCATGACAACCATTTTTTAAAGATATTCTCAAGATTTTTAAGAATCTAACATTTGTAACACAACACAACACAGTATTACAATACAAACACAAAATAAATTTACTTTATTGATGTCCTTTCTTGAAGAACTACATACATAGAAGGAGAATTGGCAACGCAATTTTCAAGCTTCAATAGGCAACGATGCCCGCTTACCTTCAAGCGGGCCGTACGCTTTATTGCCAACGATGTGGTATAAAAAAATACACAATATAATGATCACATTGAATTTATTACTTTTATTTCAATTTGTCAATTGTGCAAAATAAACTCAATAGGTATACAATTTACAAAAGAGAATGTAAGAGTAGGTACAAACAAACACAGATTTATCCATTTCAAGTCCAGTCAAACTTTGAGTAGATTTGAGTTAATTTTTAATGCTTAGATGTCATTTCCACCATTCTGAAACATAAAAGTATTGTTAAGTACATTCTTAATAATATTAATAGACTGACTTTTGTGATAGGTATAGATATAGACAGGGGGGTAAGGTGGCCAGACCTCCCAAAGGTGTGATTAGAGTAAGAGACATGCATTTGTCTCCAACTATTAAAACAGAATCCTCAATTCAATCTTTACCGACTAAAGGATTCAATCTTGGATTTCTTTGAAGTTGCAACCAACCATTAGTGTCTGCTTATAACCAGACAGGCCATATGCTTGTTTGCCACTCTTTGTCCAATAAAATTGCATGGTATGGGAGTCAAATTGAGTAACATTTCAGTAGTCTAGAAACAGATATGAAGTTAACTAGTGTAGCGGCTACATTATTAGTATAATGTCAAAATAAATTTTAGTTTTATTTCACTAATCCACAGTTGACTGGATATTTATATCTTACCTATTCCAATATAATTTAAATCACAAAGTTGTTAATGATTAGTATTTTTTTACAAGTAATACCGGTGAAATATGATTACATGGATACATATTTCACACTAGTAATATATCATATATATTAACTTAGATAATTTACCACCAACTTCCACATTCAACTAGTTTTATCAAAATTGGTATTGAAACTGGTACTTATTACAATTTGGTACTTACACAAAATTTGTATTTAGCCAAAATCTTAGAACTTAAAGGCTAGTACATTTACCTACTTAATGCTATCTAAAAAAGGTAGGATTTCAGAAAGAACTTGCCTGGTTTTTTGACAAGGAATGTTAGGTTAACCATTTGGGACTGAAAGAACTATAGGTATTACACAGCAAAAACTTTTTTGTCTCTAGTGTAGATCCGGGGTCTGAAAAATAATTTTAGAAGTTAGTATTTGCTTGGGCAAAAAAGTATAGTCACTGTAAATGTCAACTTACCAATTCATTTTTGATTCTCAAAGGCAATCTTATGTTTCCAATAAAATTATTATTTCTATCATCGTCTTGAAGTCTGTAAAAAGAAGAAACACAGCGGTACACTCGGTAAATAAGCATACTTTTGATAAAATGTGTTGGTAATAGTAAACAAACATACAAACCTCTGAATTAGCTGTATTTCGGCTCGCTTAATTCGGCCTGGCTTTTAAAGCACTGCCTTTCATTGATACGTAACACATATTTGCCATAATTCTTTGCAGGTATAGCAAAATATTCACAAGATTATTCTTAGTTTAGTAATAATCCAGCGTAACAGAAGTATTTAACAATAACATTTGACATTTTTCAATGTTGACGACATCACGCGCCACTAGCGCCTCTAGCGGTCCTTCACTCGTAATTCCTTATCGTATCGATTGTGGTTAATTTACCAATAATCCAAACATGCTTTCATGTATGATAAATTTAATCCCACGACAAGTGCCAATTGGTCGAGCTTCAAAAACTCTAGCCATAAAGCCTTTTTTATACATTTGTTGGTAATATTGGATGACTGCTTGCTCATAAATAGTACGCTTTATTATAATGCCATCAAACCGAGAGGTAATAAAAATGTTTCACCTTCACTCATAGTAGACTAACTTTTCAAAATATTTGGGTTTTCATTGTATTTTGCATCTGTGTGGGCCATTTTCAAAGGCTTGACAGTTGACAGCAAGCAAAATAAACCGTCGCCGTCAAGCAAGTTAAATAACAGTGTAATATCATCATTCTCTTAGCGTTATTCCCGGTTATCTAAGTTTAAAACAGTATATAAGTTAAATTCAGTTTACACGACGATCAAAAATGCCACGAAAAGTGTAAGTAACAAACAAAATAAGTTAGTTTATTATTTCAACGTTGGTCGTCTTACTTATTTGTGTGATGAATACGTTTTCAGCCGTTCAAAAGAGGAAGCTTTGCGAGTACATGGCGACGCACGCGCTTTTTGCCAACGTCGAGTACGGCGTGCCCCTGGGTGCTCGCCAGCGCCAGCACGAGGCTCAGTGGCAGGAATTGAAGAGGCTGAAGGAGTTCGGCCCTTAAGGTGGATGTCACACTGCGACGCATCTCAGGACGGAGGTGCGTTTCTCGTTGTATCCAAGTAAATTCCGTGTGGTACGACACACTGCAACGCACCTCCGTCCAGCGAAATTTGTCGCAGTGTGACGACCGCCTAAAAGTCGGTGGCAACGTGGAAAACCGCAAGTAATTAAAATTTTATCTATAAGATACATGAATATATAATGAAATCGTAATGAGATTTACTTAAGGTGGAATCAGACGGTTAATTTTTCGTTCATTTTTATGTTTCATTCCGCACCTTTCACCCGAAGTGACACGTCTGCTCATGAAGTGAACCAAAAGTGCCGAATGAATTGACTAGTGAACCGATTCAACAATGTTTGATATTTTCATTCGGCATCTTTCACTCGCACTCCAAATGACCGAAAAATGAACGGTCTAAACAAGGAAAGAACGTTCACTAGTGAATTAATTCGGAACTTTTGGTTTACTTCATGATCAGACGTGTCACTTCGGGTGAAAGGTGCGGAATGAAACATAAAAATGATCGAAACATGAACCGTCTGATTCCGCCTAGAATAGTGAATGTTAATTTATATGTCATTTTACCTGAGTTGTGTGAACATTGAGTGAAAGAAAAAAGAATCAATCACCCGAGGGAACATTCATCCGAGTGAACCGTCTGATTCCGCCTTTACTACCGAGTACCTATGTTATATTAAATTTATATGTAGGTATATTTAATCAAGGCACTATACTTAATCTGTTTAAGGGAATAAGTGTATTTTGCTTGTATTCACTGAGCATATAAATAAAATAAATAAATAAATATTAAGGGACAATCTTACACAAATCGACCTAGCCCCAAACTAAGCAAAGCTTGTACTATGGGTACTAGACGACGATAAACATACTTATATAGATAAATAAATACTTAAATACATAGAAAAACATCCATGACTCAGGAACAAATATTCGTGCTCATCACACAAATAAATGCCCTTACCGGGATTCGAACCCAGGACCTCTTGCTTCGTAGGCAGGGTCACTACCAACTAGGCTAAAGTGGTCGTCGGTATAGTGCAGTGACTAAGGATTCAGTTCAATAATGAGGCATATTTAACTATGTTTACTATTTTTAACCCCCGACGCAAAGAGAGGGGTGTTATAAGTTTAACGTGTCTGCCTGTGTATCTGTCTGTGGTATCGTAGCTCCCAAACGGATCGACCGATTTGAATGCGGTTTTTTCGTGTCATAGATAATTTAATCCCGAGTGTTCTTAGGTATGTTTTATGAAAATCTGTTCAGAAGTTTTTGAGATGATGGACTTTGAAATGAAATGTCGGGGGTTTTTCAACTTTTCTAAGTTGTAAAATATTATATTACTATAGTATTTGCATTCCTATTTGCATTTTGACAGAGCTGTCATCCTAGTACAAATTATGTCGTCATTGACGTTTATTGTACTGGGATGACAGCCCTTGTTATATAAAGGTATAAGGTCCAAATATCATACATTTTCATTATGTTTACAGTACAAGTCACCAAAACCATACGAGTACATGCTCAAAGATGCAATCAAAAAGAGCTCAAAGAGGCCAAGAACTGGAAGAGCTGCAGGCAAAGGAGATCACTACCTGCCGTGCAAGCAGGCGCCGCCCGCGCCGCCGTAGACTGCCGCCGAGCCGACACTAGACGACCGCTGACCCATATGTGCGTCAGAATTTAGTATGGAGTACAAAATATATTTTTTTTGCCGGAAGAGGAGGGATTGAAAGGATAGTTTCATTCCTTTATTAAGTATAATTTAATCCTGTAAATAGTGAATCTTAAATATTTGTAGTTTTTTACACTTCGGAAATAAGTGAAATTACAGCCTCGGCTAACGTCATACTAATTTTATGGGAGCGTTTAAACTTAATATTTTCGATATTTCTAGGTTTATTTTTAAAAAGGTATTGATGTGATTTTACTTATTGGGTAACGTACTTTCGATATCAGTTTAAAGTTTTCTGAAATCTACACTAATAAAGAGGAAAGATTTGATTGTTTGTTTGTTTGATAGATGACAAAAGTAAAAATGGATGACAGTTGTGTCCCGCTTTTTAGGAAGCTAAATATTCTGCCATTACCATGTTTGTATATTAGAGACGTGTGTGTTTTTGTCAATTGTCAATATTATCATCAAGGACTCTTTATCAAACATAGTGTAGCGATACCAAGGCAGACAAGACTATACAAACCACCCTGGCGCAAAGACGTACAAAAGGAATATTGTAAATATGAGCACAGTTTTGTATAAAAAATTACCAAATGAATTAAGAGCACTGTCAGGACAAATGTTCAAGCGAAATATGACCAAATGGTTTATAGAAAAATATTTTTACAGCGTCAAGGACTATTTAAATTATAAGAATGTTTGACATACGACATTATTATTTGTATGCTTGCTTGAATACGAGGACTTTTACACCATAACCTAAGACCATTTATGTAACTGTATTCTTACAAATAAATTATTTTGAATTTTTAGAATTTTGTATTGAATTGCAATATTCAAAAGGAAGTTATAAAAATTATTAATAGATAAATGTTATTATTCGCTTAAGGATTTCATAAATTATAGTCATTTATAATTTGAATTTGAATTCTATTTTAAAATATATATATTTTGTTTTTTTTTTGAATCTCAAGATTTTTTATTTAATTTAGAAGATGTGTTAACTTGGATGTTTTAATTACGTGTAATAAATAGTAATTTATTATTTATTTCCGGTAAAAGTATAGGCTTATTTATAATGTATTTCAGACATTTCATTAATCAATTTTGAATTGTGTATTATGAATTTTTGACAATATTTATTTGAAATTTTATTAGCTTTAAGATATATTTATTGTTGTGGGCGTCATGGACCGACTTTTTAAAACTTGTAACACCTTGATAATTATGCATGTACATGACTTTAAAATTGAATAAATGAAATGAAATGAATAGGCTCTGAAACTACTGGACCGATTTGAAAAAATATTTTACCATTAGAACACGACATTATCCGATGAACATAGGCTACTTTTTACCGCGGGAAAATGCTTCATTCCTACGGGAAAACGGAATCTGTTATATTTAGGCGATTCACCCACTGCACCGCGCCCCGTCGCGTAGCGCGGCGCCGCAGATTTTACCATTGTATGAAATAATCTCAATTTATATAGAAAACACGCCTAGTACCTAGTACTACACACTGCCGACGCGGCAATGCGCGGGGCGGCGCCTCGCGCTCCGCGCACCGCGGCGGGACACATCTCTAGTGGGAGAAACGCCTTACGGAATAATCGCCTTGCTACACTTAACGATTACACCCTGTATATATAATTATTCTGTAAGTACGTGTTAGTCACCTAACTCCTCCTAAACGGCTGGACTGATTTGGATGAAATTTTGTGTGCACATTTCAATGGGTTCTTGCATGGTTTGAAACGTTCATGTGGGTTTGGGGGTTGGTTTTGGGGGACCCGCTAGGTGGCGCTGCAGTTGGTATGTCACTGATCTCCTAAACGGCAGGGACCGTTTTTAATGTCATTGCAAGCTTTTATTTAGTTTCACCTGTCCCGTTGTCTGTGTAATCAAATCTTGCAAGTTAAATTTGACCCACTTCCCGGTGACCGATTGAGCTGAAATTTAGGTATAGTTTGAATGACATTTCAATATTATGGTAACATCGAGCTGATCTGATGATGGAGACAGAAGGTGGCCATGGGAATTCAGTAGGTACTTAACCGACGTAACCCCGTTGAGTTTGGGCTCGTTAGAATCGTCTCAATGAGTAGTTGATGATGGTATACAGAAAAGTACAGTTGGCAATAAAAGCTTGTATCAAAAAATTGTTTTTTGACAGCAGCTTGTTATTTGTAAACGTGGGTCCCTGCAAGGTTTGAAATTCAGATTCAGATTCAATAATTTAGTTTTGAGCTTTATTTTTAAGTAGAATTCAGTAACATGGTGGGTTGGTTACCTTTAGTACAATCTTTATTATTTAAGATTATTTCCTAACTTATTCTTAATAACTAATTTATAACTACTTTTTTTGTACTTTTATTCTTAATTATTTTATTGTAGTAAATTATTATTTAAATGATTGGGACATTCTAATGCGTAAATGTTAATTTCAAATGCAATGAATGTTGCTCATGAATAAATCAATGTAATAACAACATTTTCTTACTAATATTTTTAGTTTCTGTAGGTTTACTCTCTATGTTATTTAAACAAATTCGATTTGATTCGATTTAGTCTAAGTGAGAATGGTCACTCAGACTTCGATCCATTCGAGAAACAATATACCTAAGTTACCTTTATATGGACCGGAAACACGTCGGCGTAATGCGGCCGGAAGTCCTCGTCCAATTCATCAAATAATAGAGTGCCATCTCCTTGCGCACTCTATATATAAGGTCAGTTCGGGTATGTGCGCCACCGGGGAAAGTGCGCCCCCTGGGGTAAGTGCTGATTGATTTAAATGACTGACTGAATGATGAATGAGGCGCTCTTTCCCCGGTGGCGCACATACCCGAACTGACCTTATGTGACAGAATTCGGCACCCGGCAATTCAAACGGGCTGCTGGCATCCCGGATGGCCCGCCGGTGCTGGTTTTCGGCAGCAGCAACCGACAGATCTAAAAATAAAATCTTGACATATCAAGTGTTTGTACGTTATTCTCGTATAAAAAATATACTTAGTTACTTGAAACGGTGCGGAAATTCAGGTTTTCTTCATGCACAATATAGGTTATCGTCACTAATCCAAATAGCATTACTTACCATAACCTTAAGTACCTACCGTTTCGAAAAGAGTGTCATCCCCTTGCACACTAATGATATGCAGCGAAATTTCTGCTTTAGGAACTCCCAAGTTCCAAAAGCGTTTGTTAAAGACTCTCCCTTCTCTTTCAATAAGGTGTGACTTCAACAAACAAATCTGTTTTTTTATAGGGAAAAAATAACTTAACACAGTAACAATAATTATTCATCATCCTCCTAGCGTTATTCCCGGTAATGCCCCTAAAGGAGCCCGGGGTCCGCTTTGACACCTAATGCCATGATTTGGCATAGGCACTAGTTTTACGAAAGCGACTGCCATCTGACCTTCCAACCCAGAGGGAAAACTAGACCGTATTGGGACTGGACCGGTTTCCTCACGATGTTTTCCTTCACCGAAAATCATCCCTAAGGCGTTGTAGGAAGAAACTGATTGAAGGATTTGGTGGCCTAATTGCCGTAATTTAGTATGGGGTGGCGCGCATCGTTACTGACGATTTCTCAATACAATTTGAGACCTTGGTGCCGCTAAGAAGCCTAAGTCTGCTGGAAGATGTCGCTACACGCCTCCCTATGGCGTTGTAGGAAGGAACTGATTGAAGTATTTGGTGGCCGAACCGGATTGTTCCGATAGCTCAGTTGGTTAGTAGGTAGGTCAGTTAAAACAAAAATCGTCTTTCCAGTGGTCAATAGTTAAGGGCTTATGTTTATATATAACATGTTTTCATCCCATAGAATTATAGAAGAGGCAACACCGTGTATGCGGATTCAGAGTTCAATCAAAGATTAGGCTTCATAGGCCTTAACTTTGAAAATGTTCACCGAAGATACGCGCACCTAAATCTGACAATGACCCAGTAGCGACGGGCCATAAATGCCTATGATCGCCCGTTCGAATCCGGCTCGGAGCAATAATTTTATTTTTTATGTTTTTCCTTTAATTTAAAATGTATAATTTCGTTAGCAGCGGTACTGCTTAATACAAAATTAATCATTATTATCACTAGAAAATCGAATATTCACTCGTAGTTTTGGTGAAAACCAAGTTTTATTACATCCGATATAGCTTATCGTTACCTCGGACGCACTTAGATAAAATAAACTAAGTTGAGACGTCAAATTATGATAATTTATCACATTAACAACGTACTATGTTATGCAAAACGGTAATGCCTGTCATTTGTCATGTATCCCTGTCAAAGTTGGATAACTCTATTTGGACGATTGTGAATCGGTAATTTGAGTGAATAAGTAGACAAATCACGTGACTTGCTATTTATCGTACCCTTATTGCTTGCGTGCCTGTATTTAAGTCCCCTAATATTTATTTATCTATTGACTAGCTTCTGCCCGCGACTCCGTTCGCGTGGAACTCGTTCATATCGTAGCTCCATACAAATTCTCACCCCCCATTTCACTCCCTTAGGAAATGATTTCCGGGATAAAAACTATCCTATGTCCTTTCCCGGGATTGAACTATCTCTATACATTGGCGCTACAAAAATGTATCTCTAACCGTACATTTAAAAAAGTAACTTAAGATTATTACACTCAAGACATTTCTAAATAGTCTTAATTTGGTGGTATAATAAATAAAGCATTCTATTTTTGTGCAAACATTCATCCAATATCACCTAAATAGCCTCTATGGCTAGAGTTGTCACCCGTCGTGGGATAAAGCGACAAACTGTCATCTTATCACTCTTCGTGGGATAAGCGACAAGCTGTCGACTGTCGTTTGGTTAAAGTGTCACGTTGGATAAAGAATCATATCCACTATAGCGTGACAAGCGATAGCAGCCATGGTAGCCTCGCAGGGGAATTAGCGGCAATTATTTTATATTCAACTAGGAAAAAATGATAATGTTCGGTTATGGCGCTTCGCCGGACGCTACCGCGTCACGCTCGCTTCGCTCGCTCGGCTCGCGCGCTGTAGGGTCGCAGTTCAACTAACAACCTAACCGTTTTTTTCCCCTGGGGGATCAGGCTAGGGGATTAACGTGGACAACAGCAAACTGTCCCGCACTGACACAGTAACAAACGAAAGGTCAAGTAAAATAAATGCTTGTAAAAAGTCAAAGTATCGCTAATAGTTTTACTAAATTGTTACTTTCATAAAAATATTTTTTAACCCGATACGGCAAAACCAAAAGGAAGGGACTTTAACAACCACTACGGGAACGGCAAAAAGAAGGGTTATAATTTCAGCAGTTTATGTTTCGTCGAGTGAGAATACATTTGTGGCATATCCATTTTTTTTATTCCATTTTGAATGGATCACAAACGTTCTCACCCGACGGTTTTTATCTCATTTATTTCTGTTCCATTGCAGCATTTGAGTTACAGAACCGATTTTGATGAATGTGATTTCAATCGATTCGTTCTAATGGTTTGGATGACATAAAACTACCTTTTATATGAACCAAATCCATTTGACGGACGTCATGAAAGTTGCAGTGACTGAACCTTTTTATAAAGACATGCAGGCAAAAGACAAGCAAAATCTTTCTGTCCTAAAAAGTATTCCGATCTTCTACATTCCCAAAGCCAAATCTGCGAATATGCTTATTCTTACCCTCTTCCTTTCATTCAAACTTATAAAAAAAAATATGATTCGTTTTTTCTTAAAAACTTCATATAAACGATATGACACAGACAGAAAGAATACAATGGAAAAACCACCATCTTCGTCGACAAAAATATTTTAATTAAATAATTTGTTTCGTTATAAAGGTATAAACTTCATATAATTTCACCGACTTTTTTGTTCATACTAGGTGTGCGGTGTTCTTTGTTTTATAATAACTTTGTAATCAGTACAGTATCGAATTTACTGCTTAATGTTGGGTATTTCAAAGATATTGTTTCTAACAACTCATTATAAATTCTACAGGCAAACTCAATGTCTCATTTTATGGCGATACTTTGAATAGTTGGATTTATTGCATACATGCTACCCATACTAATGAGATGAGTTTTGCAGTCTAAATACAACAAACACACTTAGGTGTCGTACAGTCAGCATCAAAAGTAGCTGCGCAATCGAAGACGTCAAAAGCTCTTATTCCCTTTTAATAAAGACTTTTGACATCTTCGTTTGCCCAGTTACTTTTGATGCGGACTGTACTGGTAATACATAAATTTACTGACAGGTCTATCAGCTAGGTGATCTATCAAGTATTGTATGTAGTCGCTTAGTAAATAAATAAATATTAAGGGACAATCTTACACAAATCGAACTATAGCCCCATAGTAAGCTCAATTAGGCTTGTGTTATGGGTACTACTTAGACGACGATATACATATATAATAGATATATAAATACTTAAATATATAGAAAACATTCAATACTCAAAAACCAATATCCCTACTCATCACACAAATATTTGCCCTTACCGGGATTCGATCACGTCCTGGGTTTATGGTATGATACTCTAATGTCCCTTTGTGACCTTTTGGCTTTTGCCAGCAACTTCGTGCGTGGGAACTTTTAAAACTACTAGCGCCTCGCGTGTCATCTCTTTACGCGATGCTTTTATAAGATCAGGTGTGTCTGCCTAATTTCATTTTGTTGTGTGACAAACATCTAAATCATAATATTGGCAGGATTTACATACAGACTGAATTTTATAAGGAGAGAATTACCTAATTAGGTATGAAACTAGAGTGTTTAATAAGTAATAATATACTTAATTGGCCATGGTTTCTAATCGTTGTACAGTCAAGTGTAAAAATATGGGTGCATACAACTTACTCATAAATGTGTCCCATAACTCTTATGTCAGCGGATTAAGGTTTTGGTACTTATTTATAAGAGGATGTTATCGATACATATTTTTGCACTTGACTGAACCTACTGTAGGTATAATGTTTGCCTTAGGACGCTCTCTCGCGGTGTGCCTACTGTTTATCAGCGGTCGCCGGGCAACCGCTGCCACAACACGTGCGGTATCAACATCGCGGAAAACAAATAAAACGAAATACGGTCGCTTAGGACATACCGAGCCTTGCCATTCGTTTACGAGTTAGTTTAGCACAC
The DNA here is from genome assembly GCA_947578815.1 of Epinotia ramella. Lineage (NCBI taxonomy): Eukaryota > Metazoa > Arthropoda > Insecta > Lepidoptera > Tortricidae > Epinotia > Epinotia ramella. The sequence goes on from OX388209.1 coordinate 10,718,770, forward strand.
GACGTGAGGCTGATTATATGTGAGTCAGGAACGATCGTAAAGGTTTCTTCGAATGCCTTATTAGAGTTGCGTTGGTTCCCGTGGTGAAGTTTACAATGCGTGATCGATAGTATGGTCATCGGTGGCGTGCGGCGTGCGGGACCGTGGTGACTTTGCGATCGCTTGTCGTTGGTGGTAAACCGTGATTTGCCAGCCGGTTGGAATCTGTGCGCGCGCGTCTAGCCAGCACCGGGAACAATGATCACGCCTTGACCTTGCGGCGCGGGGGCCGGGGGCACGATGACGCCACCGCGGCCGACACGCGGTTCGGCTTTCGGATGCGATCCTTCGTCGGCGGCATCCGCGTAATCGGCGGTCAGCGCGATTCCGAACTTTGCGTCAAAAATACCGGCGGGTGGGCGCCGCGACGCTGAGCCTCATTCGCGAGCCGGCGCCGCCGCCGACGCGACCGAACGACCGACCGACCGAGCCGACTCCCGCCGACCGAGTGATCGCGACATGCGCGCGACCAGACATGGGTAATGTGCAGTGCTGCGCCAGCGGACGCTTCAACGAGGGCAAGAAGACGAAGAAGCCGAAGAAACCGAAGAAAGAGAAAAAGTCCAAAGGAGTCAGTGCGAAGAATAACGGTGTTGGTGGTAAACCGAGTGTGGGGAGTAAAGTGATGGCTGAGGACTCTTCTGAACGAGCTGCACCGGCCGCTGTGCCGGCGCAAGCGCTGCAGCAGGCGGCGCCTCCCGCCCAGGACGTGCCTGACGGCCCGCCGCAGCAACCCGCCCAGGACCAGGGAACCACCGACACCGACAACGACGGACAACGCAACGAAAGCATGGCCGAAGCGAGGGAGCGATTCTTCACACAGCAGGTCAGCTTTCATATCGTGAATTTCCATCCCTATATCTATTTTCTAACTCGAAGTGTTTTATCTCACAACACGTATTTCATTTTAAATGTTGCAGTAATATTTTCTGGCACGTTTCATTACGGTTCATTAAATCCTTTTATCATTCCGACGTCTGAGAAGTTCTGCTTTGCATCAGCTGCTCTTGATAATGGCTCTCAAGCGCTATCTATTTATTTACGTTCCTTATCGCGAGGGTCTCTGTCAATAAAACAGATGCTTGACGCTTGTTTACTACACTACATTACTAAATGTAAAAAGTGGAGTGAACGTATGAATGAATATTGTACATAATGCTAATTAGACCTGCGGCAATGTAATTAGTAATTACGGCGCTGTTATTATTATCATACACTATTGAGTATTGACTAATTAACTTAACATGTTGTAGTGGACCGTGCGTGGGCTGTCAATTAAAACATTGTGTGTTATAATTATTACTATTATACAATGCATACTTAACTAGAATTTACTCAGTTGGATATTTTATAGGCAGGAATAGACTCCGAAAGAAGTCGAAACATGGTAGACCACTTTATTGGCTGACTGTAGGTACTTGATTGTGGTAAGCTAAATAAGAAATGAAACAATAATCAGACAAATCTTGCTTTCTTAATATATTAAGTTGTTAAGTGTTTTAGGCAAGCGCTTTTAAAATTGTCGTGTTAATATAGCAAGATTTGTTTATACTCAATCAATACTTAAATTTATCCTATACGAAAATTACCCAAATTTTGATTAAAATTGGTTTCTAAATGATGTTTGCAACATAATATTATTAATTTGACTGAACTATTCTTACCTAAGGTACCTAGTTTAATGTGGGTACCTAATAAATAAGAGATGAAATCTATTTACTATATATTATTACCCGACTTCAACTATTTGTATTCGTCCGTTAAGTAGGTAGGTACTAAATATGACAAGAAATGAATGGCGTGCACGAAAAATAACCAATTGGTATTCAACTTACCTCATTCGCCTTTTTTGGATGAAAAAAGTAGCGTAAACTTAAACGCACAACGGCTACAACGGAAATAACGGAATGTTAAGGGGTGGGACAGTACCGTTAACCAACATTGGTACATTCTTAAATTACTGAGTAATACCACATTTGCATGAATATATCTTGAGATACCTACTTAAATATGCCATTTACGTATTCGTATTGACGGAGGCACCAATTAACTTGATATTTCTGGCCTTTTTTCCTCTCCTGTTAGATATATTAAAGTAAGATGCTACCTAAATATATTACGTGACATAATTTATAACGACATGTCTTTTAAAATGTAAGCAACTAAAGAAGTATTTACCATCAATTCTCATACAAATGTAAAGTTTACTAAATGAATTAGGTACCTACGTTATGAGGAATACGTGCATGTATAGATAGTCTGTTGGAAGTAAGTTAATGTCTTTATTTATTAATCATTTGAACAATGTTATTCCATATAGAACTCGACCAATTATTATGTCAAATCCAATAAGAATCCTGAAATCAATCGCGTTAGGCGCATGTGAGGCCTCTGGCGTTGTAAGTGTCCATGTGCTATGGGGTCCACTTACCATCCAGCGTGCCGTAATCGTAAGCTTCTTAACCACCATTGTGGTACTATTGGTGTACACTACCTACATTATACCGAAGAGTCACTGTGCGAAAGCATATTTTTCCGAATCTCATGATTCCTATACCGAAACCAACATGTTCCCAAAGAATCTGTGATTTTTCAGGATATTAATACTCACCTAATTTACTTATATATTCAATTTAATAATTCGCACGTAACTTTACATAAATTGCGCTCGAAAATTGTTAGTTGCTCGAGTTATGATGCCTTGGGACAAAATACTCTCCAAAATTTTCATGTTTCTTGGTAAATGGTAAAGAGTTTGAGGCCGTATGGCGGACTATACAAAGTAGGTCAAAGTAGGTTATTCCGAGTGTTAATGAACGTCTAATTTCCCAATAGCTTCCTTTCAATATACACATACGTTTATTTAACGCGTGGACAGGTTCTAGCGATGATCTAACTTGCATGTATTAATTGTCAAGGACCCTGGCACCTTAAACGCGCACATAAACGCAAATCTTGCTGCTTAAGCTTATTATAAAGCTTAGCTATGAAAGTAAACGCTGACGAAGCATAATATATGGACATTAATAGGTACCTATTTATTGTATGCCCTAACTGAACCCCGGTATTCAGTCGATGAACATGTTACCCACTATAAATATTGCGATATAAATGAGTACTTATCCCGGTAAGCCTCAGGATTTAGAAAATAGAGGTGAGAGGCACAAACAAAATCATCAATGAAAATAACAAATTTCTTCGACATAATAAACATTTCTTATAGAGCATAAATAAGTAAGTTACGGGGTCATAATTGGAAATAACTAATGTGACAATGTGTGTACTTGACTCAGTCGTCAAGGTGAACCAGTACCAGTATAAACATCTCACCAGTCATTCAAACATACAAAACGCGAAACATACAGGCAAAACATCTTTCGTGGCTTGAAAAAATAGATTTTGTCTGATTATAAATTAAGTACGGTGAGAAAATCATTTTACACGGTGTAGAGTAAATATTGTACTGATTGAATTACTTTTTGAAGTGCTCAGTTTATGCCAAAAAGTATACTATAGGTACAAAATATGCCAATATATCTATAAGGAATTTACTAAATAGTAAATATCTTGAGGATACTGAGTGCACCAGGAGTGTGCAGTTTGGAGAAATTGAACCCCATTTTTTCCATGACTGCAGAAATCCTTTGTATGTAAATCATTATTTCGTGAGAGAGGCAGGTTCAATGTGTCGCTATTACCTAAATACCAAAATTTTATACGAAGCTAAAATTTAGTCATATAGCATGGTTTTCCTTGCGGAAGGTAAACATGCTGATTTTACTCTTCTACAAAACTGACTCACGAAATCGTGCCCGATATCAAAATAGTGAATAAAACATTTTAAATTTAGAATATTCCGTGTAGAGCACGTCACTAAAGAGAGTTACTCACTTTGTGTCATTGACTCAGCTTGGAAAGTGACCGAGTGTGCTTTTGGAGCAAGTCCAGAATATTCCCGAAATAACTGGTGTTCCGAATTCTTCGAGAATTTATAAGCGGTTAGCGAACGCTGGTTCCGCTTTATAATGTAACTGCGATGTTTGATGTCGGTGCGTGCCTTTGTACCGTGGAAATAGGAAAGCTATTTCTGAACGGGATCGTGTGCCTAGGTGTGTTAGATCGAATGCCGAGGAAAATCTACAAGAAAACTGCACCCGTCTCGCGTCTATCTTGAATGTTTACGGATGTTTACGCCTGCTCCTATTTTACTTGACTTATTATGACGGTATATTTAGTTAGATTGAAAAGGAGGAGGACTGAATTGCGTAGATTTGTATGCGTTATCTCTTTGTGGATCTTTGCTTCAGTGGTACAAATAAGATACAGTTTCCATATTATAAACAATGATACGTAGTGTGTTACAAGTATATGCAAAGATTCACGCCTATTCCCAAAAGGAATAGGCAGAGCACATGAAGATTAATGTTCAGTGCAACTTCTGACAATTCTATAGGTCCATTGCATCTTTAAAGATAATAAAATGCTATTGCAGTGATAGGTTACAAGCCAATCGCCCACGACCTTATTCCCATAGTCGCCTCTTGCAACATCTCCGCCACGTGAAGAAAGGGATCCTGGTTCATTTCTAACCCACCGTACGAAGCTAACCCACACTTATTTTGTTTGTGAGGTAACATTTATATCATACTAGCTTCTGCCCGCGACTCCGTCCGCGTGGAACTCGTTTATATCATAGCGCCATACAAACTTTCACCCCCCACTTCATTCCCTTGGGGGATGATTTCCGGGATAAAAACTATCCTATGTCCTTTCCCAGGACTCAAACTATCTCTTTACCAAATTTCATCCAAGTCGGTTCAGCGGTTTAAGCGTGAAGAGGTAACAGACAGACAGACACACTTTCACATTTATAATATTAGTATGGATAAATGTTCATATTAACATCATATAAATCCCTTGTCTGACTATTGACGATTCTAGGAAATATTCATAAAAATCTGGCACTGATCTATACTTATCTGTCATGGATTTTCTGCTCTAAATAATGCTGTCATTGTCAAGGCAACGAGATATCGCAATAAACAAGTACTGTCGTTTGCGCCACGGACCGACGGTTTCCGCGGAAGGTGCCAATTTCTTAAGGCCCGCTACATCTCTGGGTAATAAGCCAGATAATAACTATAATCTGTGATATATGGTTTTTAAAGTTCTGGGTCCTCTAATCGTATCTGCATTCTTTACTATTATTACATTTTCTTCCGGTCTAGTCCTCTAATTCGACAGGAATAATTTTTTTTTGAAGTGAAAACTTCTTTAGCGGCGCTGAGCATTTTTTGGGATGGGGAAAAATTGTTAAATACGCGACAGAGTTTTGTGACGTCAGATGTGAAGGAGGAAACATTTTGCTGCTAGCCGATTCAACTTCGTTCAAAACTGAATGCTATTCGTAAGAGTATAAAGCCGTTAAACACTTTTTGCAATATCATATTCTGCTCGAATAGTTCGAATTTGGGCGTTATTCCTAAAGAGATAAAGCTTAGAAAATATTTACCAATGGCAAAAACAAATTGATATTTTGGTCGCCACCGCCGTCTGCTGTGCCTATTCGAATAGTTCGAATTTAGACGTTATTCCTAAAGAGATAAAGCTTTGAAAAATATTTCGCAATGGCAAAAACAAATTGGTATTGTGTTTGCCGCCGCCCGTCGGCGCGCCGGACCCCGGCACCGTTGCGCCCAACGCGCCCGCGGGCCGTCCGCCTAAATAATTGATAATTGTTTATAAATTTGCGTCAAATTCATTTTTAGGATGACACCGTAAGATGTTACGTGACCTGATCGAAAAACTGTTACAATGTTATTGAGTTTTCACTTCTGCCGGCACTCCCGGAGTGCAACCCGGTCTTTTTTGCTTTATTTAGATTCCTTATTCAGGCTGGCGATTGCTCCACCGACAAGATAGCGCTTTAATTAAAAGAAAGAGATCCTCCTACCTCCTCTATACTGTATAATGTCTATTCTAACTTTTTCCCTTATAAATAATCAAATCGTATTATTATTTTGGTTGAACACTGTGTTCAATTACTTCGGTGGTCGACGATACGGTACGCACATACAGGCTGACACAAAAACGGCACTTCTCGCGATTCGTGCCACTCAAGGGTGTTTGCGCTCTTGTTTAGCACAATGGCCAGCCTTGGAGGCTCCCTATGAATAGCACCAGCGTATACAGAGTGCAATGCTACTTATATTATATTTTCTTGAAAGCATTTTACACCTTAACAAATTTTGGAGCCCAAAAGGAAAAGGAGCCTTTTTTAGGGTTCCGTACCCAAAGGGTAAAAACGGGACCCTATTACTAATACTTCGCTGTCCGTCTGTCTGTCTGTCACCAGGCTGTATCTGAAGAACCGCGATAGCTAGACAGTTGAAATTTTCACAGATGATGTATTTCTGTTGCCGCTATAACAAAAAATACTAAAAATAAAATAAATATGTATGGGGGCTCCAATACAACAAACGTTTTTTTTTTACAGGCTGTATCTCAAGAACCGCGATAGCTAGACAGTTGAAATTTTCACAAATTATGTATTTCTGTTGCCTTTATAACAACAAATACTAAAAACAAAATAAAATAAATATTTAAGGGGCCTCCCATACAGCAAACTTTTTTTTTTTACTTTTTTTATAGGTTACCCTTCGTGCGTGAGTCCGACTCGCACTTGGCCGGTTTTTATTGTTTTGTGTGAATTTCGTTGCGAGATATGAAAATCAGAATATTGGCTTTATAGAATAGAGACTTCATTACATCAACAATTGTCACGTATCTACTTCTTATTCCTTTGCGGTAATATCGTGAATTTGAAGTACCTACTTATGAAAATTTCCTGAAATTAATTCGCGGAAAAACAGAGAGATTCAAACTTATTTTTTTACTATTACTGTGTCAGTATTATGTTGCATTTTTTACATTTTGAATCGTGTGCCTAAAATATATTTCAAATCGTTTTTACACCAGCCTGTATATATGTAGTCAAACAGTAATTTGTTTACATCGATCATTCGACAAAATCACGCAGTCGGCAGACTGTTTGCTGAAAATATTTGTAACCTCCTTGTATGCGTAGACCACTTTAAAAAAATATGCTGTTTTTATCTGTCTTTTAATTTTAATGTGTTTTCATCAGCATGTTATTCTATGTACATTCCAGCAGTCGTGGTAATAACACTGTCGCGATTTTCATTCCTATATATCGAAAGTTGTTTACGAGTCCTTTTGGAGAAGTTTTGTAATCTGATGCCATATGTAGAATAACTATAGAGAACGAACTATGACATCGAGATGAAAGTCGCCAGTGATCGCTTCAGGTATTTCCAAGACTCTTGGAACGTCGTACCATACGTGTAAATCATAATTACCTAATGCAGTTGTCACTATTTAGTCAAATGGAATATGTATGACAAACCAAGCGGACAAAAATTTAATTATTTCTTAAAGTGACTTAAATCGATTTTTGTATCGCAATACATTGCTATGAACACACTAACAAACAATCAAATATATAAATATTATTTAGGATACATATGCAAAAGAGTTGCATAGAATAGTAATATTATAATGAAAATGTATAATTCACACAAAGGTACATTTGATATGAGGAAAACGAAACAATTGCCTACTAATAAACGCGCACACGTTGTTTATTTGTAAATAAATTAATTGATTGTTTTTATTGCAGTAGGCAATAATTATGATTATTACAAGCTGTCAAGAGGTTTATTCTTTTTGTGTGTAAATTTGTTCTAGGCACGGCAGGTCAATGATGCGTGACGTCATCTGTTAGGGTTGCCACCAAATTAGCTTTTCTGGCGGGATAAAACATGAGTACAGCCTATGTGTAATCTACAGTGTGGTGTTTCCCAGGGCTATTTTTAATATTGAAGATAGGCTATTTAGATTCTCTACCATTTATCTAATTCAAATCGTGACAACGACGTTATGCGTTTTTTAATTCACTAATTTATCAATGTCACGTAAGGTCAAGTAACAAAATGGCTGTGACCTTTCCTACATAAATGTAAAATCTATTAATATATAAACGTAAAAGTTCTGACTGACTGACTCACTCACTTAAATCAACACCCAACCCAAACCGTTGAACCTAGAAAGCTGTTTTTTACCCACTAAGGGATTTTTGAAAATTCTACCCTCAAGGGGGTTAAAAGTTTGTATGTGTGTATGTAAGCACTTTATTGTACACAATAACAGGTTAAAGAATATGCATGTCAGACAATAGATCAAAGTACAAAAGCGTTTTGGGATGGAGTAAAATTTTAAGTGAGAGACTTGAAACTTTGTGTATGGACTCCTTATTACAATACAAGAAAAGCAATTAAGGGTTTTGGAAAACCCCACCACTGAACGGGCTAAAAAAGGGCGCAAAATTTGTATGGGGGACTCTTTTTTTGAGTCCCGGGGAACGACATAGGATAGTTTTTATCTCGGAAATCATCCTTTAAGGGCATGAAATAGGGGGTTGTAAGTTTGTACGGATCTACGATATAAACGAGTTCCACGCGGACGGAGTCGCGGGCAGAAGCTAGTAATGTAAAAAATTATAAGATTAGTTGATCAAATTACTGTCAAAATAAAAAAGCGCAATCACTGCTTTAGCATGACAGTGCTGAAGCAAAAATATCCTATTTTTCATTCGTAAATAGATCACTTAATTAAGTACGAGTCAATTGTCCTAGAATACGACGAATTATATATAAGACGATAATATTTCTAATTTGGTTTATTATTATTACTTATTACTCATAGTGTCCTCATTTAACGGTCCTTACGATTATAAATAGTGAAGTTTAGGTATGTAGTTAAAAGTGAAGAGGAAATAGAATTCATCAGGAAAAATAATACACACGTGGTTTACGTACGCTACATAACTAAGTAAGTACATTCCGCAAGCTATATGTGAATAAATATGTACATTATGTAATATGTAGCCAATGAGCCCGCAGTCCGAAGCGAAGGCATGCTGCGAACGACACAACATTTCTTCTAGGACCTGTTCACCTGAAACTAAAAGCCCCACGAATGTTAATACATTACACTCGCTCGCTTTTCAATGAACCTGTGTTTATTATTAGTTAATTAATCCATTGTTGAATCCAAGCGGGTCATATAAAACAATTACGGCGCGGAGACGCGGCAGACCTCGTCGAACTTGACGTGACGTCTCTGACCTAGACTGGCGGGAGGCCGCCCAGGATGGCTATATGTGGAAGAGAAAGAGGTAGGCCTTTGCCCAGGATACTTCAGGCTCTTAATAATAATAATTAATCCACGTAAAATATGCCAGCTGTCAGCCATGGCTAGCGAATCTCGTATTCAGACGTGATGCATGTCTTGCGCCGGCGATGTTCGCATTTCGACCGCGCCCTGATCGTTAGACGTTCCGTGATACTTGAATCTTAATCGTGTCTGGGTTTCGTGAATCATGGAGATAAAATCGTGTTTAAACATTTATTTTGGCATCAGTAGAAAATATAATAGATGGGCGTTAATGACATCTCATTTGTGAGCGTGAGACTTATATTAAATTATTGCTTTACGGTGGACCGAAGATTGATTAGGTGTTTCGATAGAGGTAGCAAGATACATACTGTGTATGTTATTTGATATGTGAATACGTATATCCACGTCACGTTATAATATTACGCTAATATCATAAACTTATTTCACCTATTATTTACAATGTGTGGTAATGGAATTTATTTGTGAGCTATGTATATCTGTATTGCTAACGTACCTACAACACTCCATATAAGGACTAACTATTAAATAACAGTGTAAAAAATATGCAAATTGATTGAAATTTTCTTTTTGGGGGCACATATTATCTGTCTCCAAGACCACACTTTATGTACAATTTGGTGTCAATTTTCAATAGAGATCACGTCACGAGATGATCTCTATTGGATCATCTCTTTTTCCCCGTGTGGGGGACACGGGGAATTTTCAATCACTTTAAGAACATGCAATTTTTAAATCATGTTCACTACAATGAATGTGTATTTTTTTCATAACCTTGATGGTAGCAAACGAGCATAAGGCCTGCCATCAAATCAGGGAGCCTCTATGCTCGTTTTGTTGATAAGCAGCACGGCTGTCACAAGACGGCCCGCGAATTGACTCGTGTTGAGATATACTAACCGTCTCTTTCTAATATGAACTCTTAGAAAGAGACGGATAGTATATGTCGCCGCGACAATGCTCGCGGACTGTCCTGACACCGTAACCTATGGGCGCTTACTCGTAAGTCACAAAGCATTACTTATGTTGACATCTAGTGACAAATACAGCAGGTCGATCACGTAACGCATTGTACGTACGTTAGGTAGATCTACCTAACATACGTACAATGCATTACGTGATCGACCGTAGCGGGTGACATTCCTACTCTCAACACAGTGCATCCTCTGGATATTTCTGTGGGTAATAAATACAAATACACAAACAAGAAATAACAATAACACATGCCAATTATGTATTTCAAAACATAAGTAGCACTTAGAGTTAAGGTGCGAAACTTTAATAAACGTTAATGCGCGTACTACAATGATTTAACAAAGGTTTAGGTTGTATTTAGTGGCATGAACATAATACATAGAAGAATAAAGCTTTATTGTCGAACCATGTCACAAAATAAGATTGTATTTTATGAAGGCTGCACTGTTAGGTATCGGTGTTGCATGATGGTAATTTGCATGTTCTACACGACACGTTTTGTATTTTATAACATATTCGACTTACATGAATATTATAACAGTCTTATGAATTTCACGATGAGACTTGGGTTTTTATAATAATGCTGACAATTATATTGGCGTATACTCAGGTTATTATTTATTCTGTGGTAGGTATAGGTAAGAATAGTCGGGCAGCATAATCGAATTGAGTAGCAATCCACAAAATTTTACTTTGTCGTTATATTACGAGATCTAACCGGTGTTTTGTTCGGAGAAAATTGTAGGTTTTAGTTATTACAAATAAAGATAAAATCATAAATTACTAAGTAAAAACTACAACTAACCTATACTAAAAAATAATACGTCGGCGTCGTACCAAAGACGCTGGCAGCAGTTCCTCGCTGTAAGTATAGCAATACTAAAGCGAGCGAGGAAGCTACCATATCTCCTGTCACCCGGTGGTGTCAAGGAGCCTTTTCGAGCCTTTCAGATATGGCTGAACCGATTTTGTTGAAACGTAGCTATGAACCAACTCGATCACGTCAGCTTTTGGACAAAAAAACGCCCATTCGTTTAGGTGCTACGTGCCACAGACAGACACGTTTTTACGTCGTGGGTTAACTTGGTTACGTGTGTTCTTCGCCAGATATAATTAAATAACCAGTCAGTCGTTGAAGTCGGTGAAGAATAATTAAATTGGTATTAATGCGATAACTAAAAACATAATTGATACTTTTGATATTAAACACAACGTCGAAATATACGTAATTATTCTACTCAAAACTTAGCCATACTAACATTAAAAATTAAATCATCTCCTTTGAGCTGAAGAAGAGTGTGGTTGTAGGGGGTAATTTCCGGAGCCACATACCCGATTTCAAAAATCCTTTCATCAGTGTAGCATGTCAATGGGCTATATTTTATCTCGGAAGTTTGCCTACATTCAGTGCAATACTCGTATGCAGGCGAGAACCCGCGAGCAGTTACTTGGATACAAACAGCTATTATAATCCTGAACACAAAAACACATTATTATTCCTTTACGTTTCTCATTGCTGTTAACGGATTTGGATTTCGTGACTGCTATCGCGTAATGAGATGAGCTCATGTTTGTGCTTTATAAATAGGTGGAAATCACACATGCCTTTTCAATGACTTAAATACTATTTCAGAATTAACTTCAAGTAAATTAATCGTCAATAATATATTACCTATTGTTGTTTGATTTTGATGTTACACAGCTTATTATTTATCATACTTATATGTAAATACTATTGACCGGCTCTGCCCGTGTATAGGGTTTGCAATATTCGTCCAATTTCAGTATTCGAATAATACGAATACTTCGATTTCCAATATTCGAATATTCGAATATTTCGAATAAAACGAATATTTTTGAAAATAAAAGAAAATAATTATTCAAGTTGTGTAATTGTTGTTACAATTCAAAAATATCAACATTTATGGTCGATGATAACAGTTAAACTTCTAAAATAATGATTACTAAATTAATCACAGCTGTTAAAATACAATTTTACCTTCTTTATTTAAGTTACAATAAAAACAAATCAATAATGAGCACTTTTCCGTGCATGTGTAATTGTGTAGGTTGTGTAATGATATGAATATCAACTTTTTCGCGAGAATCGCGAGCAACAAAATTATTTTTTTATAAAAAATCAACAGGTACTTACTAAACTATATAACTAACAAAAAAAACTAATTTTACATGTTATCTAATTGTAAAATATCTGCCTGGTAAAATTTAAAAATATAGAACTTTTGTGGTATTTTCTTAAAATTTGCCAGTATTACTTTGCATTATAATAATTAAACTTTTGAGATAAATCACAGCACAGTTAAAATATAATATTACTTTGTGCATTACAAGTAACAGTAAAATTTAATCAGTAATAAACAAACTTTTTCCATGTGTAATAAAAACTGTTAGCATAACGTATTACGTATATGAATACGTACAAAGACAACAATTTTCATGATGGGTTTAGTATTAGTAAACAGACTCACCATAACTGAATCTTATGGTACCTAATGGTTCTATCTGAGGCTCTAGTATAAGTTTTACCGAAACAAAACTTTACGATCGCGTTTGCGTTTTAGCCTCAGTTTGTATGGGATTTGACAGCTAAACGCATACGCGGTCGTAACGTTTTGTTTCGGTAAAACTTATACTAGAGCCTCTGGTGAAGCTGCCAGAAAGCAAATGTCAAAATGGTATCTTTAATCTGATTCTAAAATAAAATTAATTAATGAAATATTACTTTGTTTACATAAATATACTTTAAATAAATATGCAGGTATAAGACAAAACAGTATGTAGCTGCCTTATTAAACTTTCACGAAATAATGGTTCTGTAAGTTCTGTTGAGGCCTTTCCTAATAACCGCTTATTATAGTTTGATTTTGGCAAGAGTAGAAAATAATATGTTATATGTCTTAGATTAAAGCTTTTTTTAAATATTTAAATCTATTTCCACGGAATTGTTAATGTGGAGGGTATTTCCAGCATTTTATTTAAGATATTCGCGAAGGTAAATAATTTCAGAAATAAATATGCACTATTCGTAATATTCGTTTTATTCGAATAATGAATGTTGCCGAATTCGAATAATATTTGTGGCGAATAATTCGAATTCTCGAATATTCGAATATTCGAATTGCAAACCCTACCCGTGTATAACAGAAATTCTTGGATAAATATAGCCTACTAGCTTCTGCCCGCGACTCCTTCCGCGTGGAACTTGTATACAATATCGTTGCTCTATACAAACTTTCACCCCCTTACGGGATGATTTCCGGAATAAATTCAAATTCAAATATTTTATTTCAGACTTATAGGTCCATATTTTGTTAGTTACATTTTAGAGGCTATGTTAGTAAAACAAAATTAAAAATTAAAATGAAATAAATTAATCTATTTTACAAAATAGACTACTTGACATATGTCAAGGTAGTCCTTACCGTGCCGATCCAGTGCCACATAATTTGGCAATCACCTCTAGAATGCTGTTTCGACTCCTCGTGACGCGACCCATCAGCGACGTGGTTTTACTACGGATTACCGCGTGGAAAGTTTCCACGGGAAACCGTTCGTGTGTGTCTCGGCGAACATTTGCGATGCACTGCACCACTTAGGCAGTCTCAACAGCATTTTAAAGGCGTTGTTATATTGAATGCGTAGGGCGTTGAAAGCTCGTTTGGTATACCGAACCCACAGACCGCCAGAGTAAAAAGACTGACAAAAAGCTTTGAAAAGCGTTATCTTTACTTCCTCAGAGCATCTGGCGAATCTGCGCGCCAGCATATTACTCCTTACTGACAACGCCCTACGCTCTCTCTCGATATCCCCGTCATCAGACAGGTCATTCATTACTATGTATGTGGCCCAAGTACTTAAAGCGACTGACAACATTAAGCTTAACTCCACCAAGAAACACTGGAGGTTTAAAGTATGGTCTAATTGAACCTGCTCTAAACACCATGACTTCACTCTTGGTGGCGTTATACCGGAGCCCATGCGATGCGGCATACTCCTCACACTTAGCCACTAACTGTCTAAGAGCCCCGATAGATGGACTCAGTAGCACCATGTCGTCTGCGTAGCTTATATTGTTAACACAGGTATTCTCGATATAGCACCCAGCATGCATGCTGCTGAGCTCACCTATCAGGTCATTCATATACAAGTTGAACAGCTTGGGAGATGTCAATCCTCCCTGCCTTACTCCACACTCTAGTCTGTACTCGACCGACATAGCCCGGCCCATCTCACCTGGTTGGTTTGATTATTGTACCAATAAAAACTATCCTGTCCTTTTCTCGGGACTAAAACTATCTCTATACCAAATGGTTATCCAAATCGGTTAAGCGGTTTAAGCGTGTGAAGAGGTAACAGATAGACAGACAGGCAGACATACAGACAAACACACTTTCGCACTTATTAGTATATACCGGAGGTCCATTTTATATACATACTTACTGTTGAATGATATATTAAAATTGGTTGGGTGGTTGGTGGTTGGTGCCGGAGTGAACCCTATCCAAGCTTAAGCCTCACAAACGAATGCCTCTTTGTAATACTAGTATCGATAGTATACATAGATGTAACTAAAAGAGACACGTCGGAAATGTTAATTAAGTTTTTTATCCTATGATATCATCGAATCCAGTCCTCGCAAATAGTACGGGCAGTTGAATCCTGAATAATTAAATTAGTTCTTTTTTTTTCTTTGTAAAATCACTGAACAATCTTACCTGATGACCCTAGTCTCACCTGATGGTAAGCGACGACAGAGCATAAGATGAAGCTCACTGGTTCAGTAATAGCCAATTCACTCTTGTTTTGAAGGCACCTAGATCGTTGTTCTCAGGAAATACAGATGAAGAGAGCGAGTTTCTAATAGAGTAAACTGTGATTCTATGCATGAATGGTGGATGACGGTTCAAAATGTTCAAATGAGGGGATGAGAAAAGTGGAATAAGAGCCGATTTTTCAGGCTATTTTGTTTACAATAATAGTGGTGAGTTTGGGAAATGAGGCTATTGTAAATGTTAAGTATTCATAAATAACAAGCACACGTGGTACATCTTGGAACGAACTTTGTTCCTTTCCGCTGTCATCCACCAAGTTCCTTTTTAAAGAACTTCCTTCCACTTCCAATAATTATTGTGAGTGACATTAAATGGTGGTGAGTTTGGAAAATGAGGCTATTGTAAATGTTAAGTATTAATACAATAACTGTTGTTCCTTTCTGCTCGTGGCAAACCGCAATATCAGCAATCAATTATGGTTGCGTTCCTTACAGAACGGCATAGCTGTCATCCGCCAAGTTCCTGTTTAAGGCGCCGTAGGTTCATGGTCTTCTCTCCCTCTCACTGAGCATAAGCGTGAGCGAGATGGAAGTGCGTGCTCGGAAACGCGGATATCATGTTTTTTAATTTTAATTTTTTGGCTGTTTAAATAAATAAAAATGTAAACACTGTCGTCCCTCAAACATGATATTGCCGATTTTTAGAAGCAACTTTAATATTTATAGCGTTTGTGCATAATTTGTTACGAATATTTTAAGTGTATTTTTGTGTGTTTTAGACCTATGTTCGTGATTTTTTTCTATCGAGCGAAATTTGCTTAATCATGTTTCGAAGCACTGATTTCCCTGCAGAAAAGCCTCAAGATTCGTATTTTTTTGAAACCATATTATTATAAACAGACGCATTATATTGTTTCAAAAACTCTTGTTCGCTTCATTTCGCTGAACCTACGGCGCCTTAACGAACGTCGTTCCACTTCCAATAATGATTGTGAGTGACATAGAATGGTGGTGAGTTTAGAAAATTAGGCTATTGTAAATATTAAGTAATAATAAACTAAACAAACTTTGTTCCTTTCTGCTCATGGCAAACAGCAATCAATTTTATTTGCGCTCCTTTTCTACGGAGCGACATAGCTGCCGCCAGTGCCTAAATTTTAACTTCGTTCCACTTCCAATAATTATTGTGAGTGCCATAAGTAAATATGGATACTTGTCTATAAACCTGTTGGGGTCGTTGTTTATCTCGATCTCTCATTTTCTTAGACAGAAAAATAATACTACTGGCACCTGGCACCTACGCAAATACGTATATATATCTATGGTATCCTTAGTACCATTTTTCATTTAGTTATGACGTTCAGCAAGAACAGATGGACCTATTTTTTAGTCTAATAACTTGTATGAATCACTGTTGTTAGTCTTGTTATATTTCTGGATCAAACTCACGCGCCGGTTCAGAGGAAAGGCCGCCCACGTTGTTTTTCTCACTACTAAAAGGGATTAAGTTTTAGCTTTATATAAACACTTAGGCGGTTTTATACTAAAAGCAGAACTATCGGATGAAAACAGAATTAATAATACTAGTGAAAGTAAATTATACAATCATTAATAGCACATTGCCGTTGACGTTTATTAATGTGTGCGTATAAAAAACATGATCGTTTTGAGAATGAACTGTGTAAAATTAAACAGTGATACGCGATTACTCTATTAGGATAACGGCGACACACACATGTCAACTGCGTTAATAGTTATTTGTGCAACAAGAGAGCGAAGTTTGTTTTTGCTGCGAGTGCTGATTTTGAGTCCTGAGGAAGCGATAGATTCTAAAATTTGAATCTTGAGCGCAGCGAAGGACTCAAAAGCACGAGATGCAAAAACATTGCTCTCGAGTAACACATACAACTTTTCACCTCAGCAGTGAGAACATATTCATATTAAAAAATATATAATAGTAAGCAAGTAAGTAGCAAATTTTTTTGTAAGATGTTTCTCTCTTGTAGTGGTGCAATAAAGAGTATTTATTATTATTATTAATAGTATCACGTACCTATTCGTCTCAAGATTGTTCAGGAAGAAAACTTAATTAGGCGTTCGTTAGTGCTTGTTTTAACTCATCAGCGCCGGCCGCGCCGTTAGTCAATACTAGAAAGGCGAGACAAGGCGCGAGAAACCAAAGGATATTTCAGTATCTATACGAGTGTCGCGCGACACTAACACATCACTAAAAACTAACCGTATTATTGTTAAAATTCACAGATTTTACTAATATCTTCGAGATATTTATCATTATCACAAGGATATTACGTGTATCTCGCGTGCACACCAAAAACTAGCCGTAACTGTTGTTAAAATACTGCCTTCGTCACGTCACTGACTTCATTGTATATCCTAGTTAGATAGAGAATTGATATATCCTAGTCGTTTTTATATTTAAAACCAATATCAATAACGCAAGAATGAAGAATAATATACTTACCAAATAAATTCTGAAACAAATCAACAGCGCGCATTTTTTTTAAAGGGGCGGGCCGCCGCGCTTGCGTTCGGAAACTGCATCTGTGGTTCATAAAATTTAAGATTGTTTAAACTAGAAATATTAATTAGCTAGCGTAATAAAATTCATCTTTACCTATTTATTATGAAAAACGGAGTTCTTCATATTCCTATTCTGAGATTTAAATTATCTTCAATAGAAAATTCCTTTGTATAATTAATTAAAAAAAAAAAAAAAAAACGAACTAGATCGACCTATGTCTGCCATTTTCTTTTTTCGTAATGGAATGTAAGGGACTGCGCTAATAAAGTTCATATATTCTGAACTTGTAATAGACCCCATACGACGAAATGTCAGTGCTCCGCATCAAAATTAAAAAGCTACTTTGTCTCACAGAGTAAGCAAAATCGCATTTTGCACACTGTTTTCACGCAGCAAAATATGCTTGTTCGAGCTGCTGAGGTGAAAAAATAATTTTCAACAGAATGGACGCATACCTGCAATGTTTGCACCTGAAATTACACTGAAAGTTATAAGTTTCAGGTAAATACTTGCTTTAGTAGCTAAATTTCTTAACCATTTCGTAAGATTAGGATTATTAATGCTTTGGGCGGATTGTGTGCGTTAAATATTACAGTAAATACCTACCTAACTCTACTATGAACATGCATCACTAATTATACTGTCTTTGTAGCTGGTTATACCTACGTTTTTATGCCTGGAGCGTCAGACGTACAGTTTACGAGTGTTTAGTGTTTTTCCCGCCCTGAATGAGCCGTTTGACTTTATTGTTATGTCTTCTCTCCACGTAATCTGTTAGTACCTACTTGGTTTATATTTGTCTCTATGCGAGGCTAGGCCTGTGAACTGTGTTCGGGGATTAACACTAGGGGCTCATAATAACTTCGTGCCTATTCCTATTTAGTTGCTAATTAGTACAAAATTTAAATTGGGATGTTGGCACAGCGACGACAATGTGATTTGGAAAAAGTGGCAACATCCATGCAGCAAGGACTAATTCTATGTTCTATGTCAAAGGTATTAGATTATTAGAACATTGAACTAGTACTTGCTAATATGCTAGCCAGTACACAGTAAAAAGCTCAAAATTTAAGAATTGAGTACACAGTAAAAAGCTCAAAATTTAAGAATTGATAATTACTTCACTTCACTTGGTAATAAGTTATAAATTATGGGTAAGTACCTAATAGCTATTAGCACTTTTCTTATTTTGGCCTATTACTCTGATACTTCAATAAGAACCATCATAAATTCCAAGTAAAACCGACCAAGTGTGTGTTGGGCCACGCGCTGTGTAGGGTTCCGTAGTTGCCTGTCTGTCTTTGTTACATCGACACATGCGCGCCAACTAAATGGTGAGGTTGCGTCGGCAGAATTTGGATGAAAGTTGGCCTTTTTAAGTAGGTACTTACCTGCATTTTAAGTTGGTCGACTAAAACTCGGTAACTAGTTATGTAGTTATGGCTGCTTAACCTTGCTAGTTTTTCTTTTAAATTAATTATATAATGTACTACTGCATCGAATTTCTTCACATCCCCAGAAGTAGCGATTTAGCCAGCACGGGGCTGGGAATACTTGACTCGAACAAAAATTTGTGCTTATAAAGCCCAATATCTCGCAAACAACTCACTGAGTTGAAAAATGGTTTAAGGTAACTCATAATATTGAACAAGCTACCCAACGACACCTCACACTAAGGGTTTAGGGAGAAAAAAAATACATCCTCCCTTTACGTGTAGAAGACCTCCCCTACACGTAAAAAAAAAAAAAAAAAAAACAGGATTTTATTCTATTTTGTTTGCGTGATTGATTTACATACCCATGCCGAATTACAGTTTTCTAATGGTAAGGGTCACTGAGCTAAGCCGCAGACGGACAGACGGACATGGCGAAACTACTTATAAGGGATCCTTGTTGACTATGGAACCCTAAAAATGGGAATTTTATTTTTAGCTGTACCCATTGTCGTAATGGTCTAATAGCTCATAATAGCTGTATCAAAACATCACGACCCAGTTCCCCAGACGATTGAGTGTTATGATACGCACTGCCTGTCAATTACAATTGACTTGGCGGTGTGTGGTCTCGGCAGACACAAAAAGACGCACGTACACTGTCCACCTAGTAACAGTTTCCCGTAAGAATTTAAGATACTAAAAGGTTTCGAAATAATATAATTTGGTGCCTGTAATAATGAATTTCCCACAATGCTTTTCCAATAAGGGCAAGTTATGAGACAATAACGTTTGATACAATCAATCGTAGGTTCTTTCTGATGGGATACGCCTTAAACCAAAGGATGCAAACGCAGACTATACGTTTAAATAGTTTTTCATAGAAACATTTTAAAAATAAAAAGGAATTTTACTTCTTGCTCAAATTATACTTTTGTATCCTGATTAACTTATTACACTATTTTGTTTACAAATAAATACATTAACAATACAAATACTAGCTAAATACAAACACACCTTAACTTTAAATAGGATTGCCTGCCTGTGACACTCATTAATTTCCGCGAGGTCGGGCTCGTCGACACGTTACCGTGACAATTCTACGAATGCATAAATACGCCGCAGGCAATTAACATGATAAAGCGATCATTAATCTAATATGGTTCAATTGTAGTGTCACGAATTGTAAATATATATGTATACATATGAATGGGTGAAATTACATCGATTGCAGCCACTGATCATTTGGTTCAACGGAGCTACAGGCGCCGAACTTTTCATACGGTTGAGGTTTTTCAGCTTTGTGAAAAAAATGGCTACGGACAGAGAACCCGACTAGCGGGCGTTTGGCAGTCGAATTATTGGTTTTCGATTTACGAGTAAGTTTAAGATTTAAGAAAAAACTATAATAATTATAAAGTGATGTAGCGTGATGTCTTTTAAAGGTTGGAATAGTCTCTATCAAATCTCATCTTTCTACGTTTTGACGGGCAATAATGGCATGTTATGTTTTCAACACAACACTCCAATTTCACACTAATTCCCAGAAGAAACTTGGAAACTAAAATTTTGGTACTGAACACTAAAATGTTATTGACATACCACCGCAATGTCACAACCGATTAGCTAAGATTGCTCGTCGCCATCTTGGAAAGGGTCACGCCTATTTCTTGTTAAATGGTTGAATTCGTTATTTTGTAGTTAATTTATCCCTTCATTGACGCTGGCAAAGGCCCTCGAGACTACCTCTCTTTTCAAATAGTATAAGTACATAATAATGCAATACAGTCTCAAAGACGACCAAATATTTTTTCCCACTTTTGCTAGAGCCGGCTCGAGCCCAGCGTTCTCCGGAGGACGTCGGTTCACTGACCCTAAAAGTAGCACTATCACGGTTTCTGTCGCAAGTCGTTGCTATCACGTTTCTTCTTTATTCATTTTCCTGCGCGAGAGTGGCGTGTCCTGCGCGTGGGCATGCGTTAACTCGGATTAGGGATGTGTAACGGGGATTTATTCTCATGTATGGTTACGCACTTACGCAGCTACCGGAGATGATGAAATTATATTTAGAGATACATGGTGCAAAGGTTAGCCATAGCTGTTCAGCGCGGCAATGCGGCTAGTAGTGACGCGGGGCGGGTTATTGCATATATTATTGTTTGATGTTGCGACACATCCGAAACTTCGGGAGACCTCAGTGAGGTATTTTTTTTTCTTGGAGAAAACCTGCGTACCAGGTATCCAATCACTGGGGGATGACTAGGATATGTGGTATTTCTATCCACTAAAAACTCCACGGTGCCCTACATCTGCCATCTCATGCAGGGGACTCCAGGATCTCATACTGAACGCACTGGAGCCCCCCTCGCGCCTCGCCTCATTTGGCTCGTCCTAGAGCAAAGAGATGTTGTCGCCTTTCCTAGTGCCCCAGCTCCCGCCAGCGACCCCGATGACCCCCTTTGGTCGCCTTCACTTCTTCTACCTAGCGTTATCCCGGCCTTTGCCAGGGCCCGCTTTCCTACTCGCTTGGGCGTCTTCTTTTGCCTTCACGACATTCAGCCATCGCTTCTTAGGACTGCCGCGGGGTCGAGGGCCGTATGTATGACATTATATATGTATATGGGTAAGTACCTACTTATCTCATTTCTCTACCGCTCCTTTACGGGTGAGTTAAATCGGTTTTTTTATCAACGCCTAGGGAAGTTGACTTGCTAACCGCGCCTGTAATAGTTTGCCAAGTCATGTTTTCCAGGCGCTTCAGTTAGCGTGAATATCTCGCCGCTGCCATTAAAGGCGGTCTTGTTTCAAGAGTGATTTTGTATACTTACGTGATTTCTTAGCATCTTTTCTTTAAAGCTAGAAAGTTCCAACATTGCACTATTGACTGATTTTCTTACATAAATGTTTTCGTATTTAACTTCATATAAATTAATAATTCGTTTCTATGAAGTTATTGGATGTCCAAATATGTGAACCAAGGGAAAATTTCATTTCATAACTCTTCCATATGTAAATATTAAATGCCACGTAATACCATTAACCAAAAATGCAAAGGAAAACCCAACTGTCCATGCTGGAACCCATTCCAGGCCACGGAACGCAAGGTGTGCTACGCCGTAGGGCGTAGCTACCTTTTTCCGCTTTGTAGCGGAAATCCCACTCATTATGCGAGTCATTGGCCTTCAATGGGTTAAAGGATTTCATTTCTACTGATATACATAACTAAGTGGTACTGTGAGCTGTACTTGTAAGCCTGTTTCGGTTCGTTTTTTTAGTGTTCCTTACCAAAATTGGTCCAACGGAACACTTATGCGATCACTCGGAGGCTGTCTGTCTGTCACAGACAGTTTTTTTATTTAGAAAAACAGTAATCGACGGTAAAAATCTATATACTTAATTAATAACCTGCTCACAAAATTTCACGAGAATCGGTTAAGAAATGCGACCTGTAGAGGAGTACAGCCGGACAGCCGGATATCCGGACATCCGGTCATATGAAAGAATTATGGCCCAAGCTGAAACGGAGCACGTCGTTTGCTTCGCCCGCTCTTTCAATTGTAGCTACGCAAGCTATCATAGTTGTCAATTAGTAACGAAAACCAAACCTCCGACCTCGTAGCACAATTTGTACTTAAATTCAAATAAGATACAATGTGGTGTTAAAAGCCCAACGGCTTAGAATAGACGGACACAATGTGTCTTTGTGTGCGCAGGCGCCGGCTCGACGCCGCTCATACGACGATACTAAAGCACAGCTTATAATTTAAAAGCGAGCGCTTTTAGAAATTAACCGCTCATATTGCATTTATTACTGAAACACCAATGTGTAGCTGCGAAACCTGTAATTGCTGAAATAGTATCAATTAGTAACGAAAAACTAACCTACTAGCACACTTTGTAAATTCCAATTGTATCAAAGTGGTTTTAAAAGCCCCTAAAATAGACGAAGACAATGGTTCTTTGTGAGCGCAGGCGCCGGCACGACGCCGCTACCATACGAAGAACGATGGTACAGATGCAAAGCTTATAATTGAACAGCGAGCGCTTCGCCTTATTAACCGCTGAAACTTAAGATATTACAAAATCATCACACGAATTAAAGAAGTGGGTAGTACAGTTACCATAAAAACATTCATAATATCTAACATCCAACACAACAACTATAATAAATATCCAACACATTAAATATCTTCCCTTATCAACAGAACCCAGAGAGTAATTTTGGAGCAATAAACCCAAACAGTCAACCACTGTCACACACAAACAATGCAGCATATCTAATAAGGAAGATAAAATCTATGTGAAATACCAGTTTTCAAGTACCTGTAGGTACCTATAAGTAATGTCTCGAATACTTAACATTTGGGGATAACAGATCCGATATTATTATAGAACACGACGTTTGGACGGTAATTTAGTCAGAGAACTTGCTGGTTTACTCTGGGATCATAGTCTAGAGTTATCTGCTCCGCTTGTCATCGAGCAACAAGCCGCCATTCAAAAGTTGTCATAAACGTTGTTTTATCTTATGGCTACTCCTACATGCCAGTAGGTATCTGCTGATTGCGATCGGAAATACCAATTTCTCGATAAGTCGTAAAATGTCGTCTTATTTTTTATTTTTATTCATTTATTTAAATCAGGCAACAAGGTCCATATGTATTGCAAATACCTTAAAGACTAACATACATATCAATATTATTTATTTATCGTATGGCAAATACGTGTATTTAGAACCGTGAGATCTTCGAAAAGACAGTACGGTTGCCAGGTTGTTGCACATATCAATATAAACTTATTAATAACTACAAAACACACAATTACTGCGACGTGTTGCGCCATTTCGTGGTGTCAGGTAACCGACCGCGAAAACGTCGGTACTTGACTCCCTTCGGCCAAAATTATTCCTTAGTGAAGGTCGATAGATGGTGATGGTGATGGTGGATGGTTATTCTCTTTATACAACGACGGTGACAAACAACTGTACGGCCCGCCTGATGGTAAGCGGACACCGCATCCTATAGACGCATGTAACTCTAAAGGAGTAACATGGGCGTTACCGACCCTTGATATGTTTGAGCATTCGCCGGATTTTATTTCACGTATTTGCGTTAAAACTGCTGTAATGGCTAGACTAGATCCATCAAATCATAGAGGATTTTTTGTATTGCTATCTTGACGTGGTATTTGAGGGGTTTAGACTCGCGATTACGTACGAAACATCATTTAATATTTTGGTGGGGCTTTACGTTAAAGGAAAACATTACGAAAAAACCTCTGTACCAGCGTTAGTATCTGTCATATCTCTTCTTCGTCTTCAGCGTAATTGCTTCCACTGCTGGACATATGCCTCTTGCATGGATTTCCAAGCGCTCTTAGCCTAGCGGCGCCTGCGAGGGGTGACCGCCTGATGTTTGAGTAGTTAATATAAATGAGCGCTTCCGTGCTCTGGAAAGGCACGCTAAGCAGTTGATCCCGGCTGCTGTCTAAGACAGTAGTCGTTAAGCCGATTTAGAGGCCTTCGGGCGGCTTAAGGACTTCTAACAGTCGAGTTGCCCACTCACTTGACAAAGGGGGGACAACTGTTACTCACGTCCGCAGGAGCTACTCGTACCTACCACAACCCTGCACGTGGCCCCTAGGTGGTACTAAAGAGTGACAAACTTTAAAGGCGAAACAATGTATGCCATACGATTAAATAACTGGATTTCCAAAATGATCTGGATGCAGCCAATAATACGGTTGTATGAGAAATTAAAGCTAGCTTTGTTGGATAGATATTAATGCTGGTCACTGTACATCGGAGAAAAAAAGGGGATTATACATTGACAGTTACCTCCTGTCCATGAATGGTGTATGCACACGACAGCCATCAAAAAGTTACGAAACCAACTACTGCTAAATGTAAGTATTCCTAAGAATTCTACTACAAACTCAAGAAGGAAAACTAAGCAGAAGGTATTTATTTTGTTTATAAGAGTGTATAGCAAACAATGTTCGAGCAAGTTCAAATAGCAGTCGAGGCTAAAACAAAGAATTTAGGTTGCTATCTAAAAATGTTACAAAGGGACTTTGTTGATCCCAAATACCACGGGATTGCAACAGCGACCATTAAAATGACGTACTTGTGTGTTTATTTATATGATTATAATGTTCGGAACTACAAGCATGCATGCACGGCCGCGACATAAGACATAGACGTGTTTTGGTGTTCTGAATACCGATCTAAAAATAAAGGGCATTAATAGTTATATTCTTAACATTAATAGCTTCCTGTAGTAGTGTCCATTTAAGATTTAAATATGATAAGATTTTAATTCGACTTCCTTCCCGAATGAAGTCGAAAAACTTTCAAAAGCTGAAGACCAGGCATCATTAGCAAAATACACAATCAAATCGCAATTATCCTGAGAAAAACCGCAATACTTTATTAAAAGGTCTATATTTACATTCGAAACCAGACAGTTTTCTCTCTTTTATTTTTTACTAAGGAGCATTATCTTGTGAACATTATCACTGTCTGCATGATAGTTTTAAGTGTTACTTTAATATTGCAATACTCATGTAAGTGAATTTTGATTCTTAATAAGAATAAAGTTCTTAAACCATATAATGGGAACGTTTTATCTTTGTGAAGAAAAGATAGTGTAAGTGGTAGGTTAAAACTTTACGATTTCTGAAATAATATATGTACCATTAATAATTAAACATACCATAACGTAACAATTCAAAACAACTCAAATTCGAATTTAAACTTTCGTGAGACATGTTGAAATAATACTAACAATTACACGGTTCAACTCACGTATTCAATGTCACTACGGGCGACATGTTTCGAACTCTTCGGGAGTTCTTCTTCAGGATGAGTGTTTTCGCGGCGGTAGATAGGCGGCGGCGGAGTGATACAAGCGACACCGCCGCGAAAACCCTCATCCTGAAGAAGAACTCCCGAAGAGTTCGAAACATGTCGCCCGTAGTGACATTGAATACGTGAGTTGAACCGTGTAATTGTTAGTATTATTACAACTCAAATTGAATAATGTGTACAAGATAGATGGAAAACAGGGACAAAGTATGCGCTGATGCGTTGCGCGGGAAAGCCGCCAGCTCTTCGGTCACCA
Organism: Epinotia ramella; assembly: GCA_947578815.1. Taxonomy (NCBI): domain Eukaryota; kingdom Metazoa; phylum Arthropoda; class Insecta; order Lepidoptera; family Tortricidae; genus Epinotia; species Epinotia ramella. The sequence continues at coordinate 10,744,948 of OX388209.1, forward strand.
GTTACATCTACCAGACGTTCAGCGATTTCCGCAAATAACTTATGCGCACTGGGAACCCACAGACCGACGGTCTTGATGCCAAAGGGTACCAAGTTGTACTCTCTGCCGAGGCCTCTATGTTAACTACGTTGTAGATTTTCGGCATTTTCCACCGCTGCACCCGCTTAAAAAGTAGTCCATTGGAGGTGGGAGAGTGCTAGTGTGTCTACACAGGTAGCGTCCCACAGTCCCACACCAGCATCCGTTCCAAACTCCACGGAACCAAAGACACACCATCAGGTCTTATGCCATCATCTCTGACAATGCCAGTCGGCTCAAAAAGAGCAGACACATTGATGTTGGCAAGAGACCGGCGGATTAAGTACATCATTAATTCAATTATTGCTACCACATTCACTATTCATTAAGAACATAATGCTATGTTCCAAAGGTTCCCTTGAGGTTTAGTTTATTTGCACTTAATTTTATTTTATTTGAAAATGCACAATTGATGATGTATTGATGACTCTTTCAATTACTTGACCAATTCGGTATTTCCCTTTGGTATCTTAGATAAACGAAGAAGCGTAGCCGATTTTGTCCGTTAAAGTTCTAATGTTATCTGGAATGAGGTATAATGTATAATACCTAAAACATTTCCTAGCGTGACCTTGGTCAACGCCATTAAATACATGTCTAAAGGTTCACATTATTTACAAAATTGGTTCAGACAAGCTGTTAAACGTGAAAAGCTCACGATATCAATCAATTTAAGTACCTACTTGTAAGTTATTTTATAGCAAAGAAGGTATAAAATACGAGTAGTTGTTGATAATCGAAATTGCGTAAGAATAGCCTACCTACCTCATACTCAGCGTGTATCTAAATCAAAAGTCGTCTTTCCTGTCAGAAGCCCCTGACAGGAAAGACGACTTTTGATTTAGCGTGAATATAAAAAATGTTTTAATTGCATGAAATCATTTAAGACATCGTTCATGCGGATTAAGATCCCAACCAAAAATTTGGCTTTATGGCCCTTAGCTTTAGTAATGTCCACACGAGAGACTCGAACCTAAATCTCTGTATGACCTATCTACCCTAGTAAATATATCATATCCTCGCCATTTTAAAGATAAAGCAAACATTATTACGTTTCTCCGAAGTAGGTTTGTGCCGGGATCGGGATGGTGGCGTCTAATGCTTTAGACTTATACTTGAACGAACGAACCATACCATACTGCCATAATTTATCAAGTTTTCATAACGAATAACTGACTATGTAGAAGAACGCTCCTTCGTTTGGTCTAAACACACCATAAGAAAAATACTGCAATGTAAATACATACTTTTGTAGGCACAATCAACAGCATCTTTCCTTATACGGCTGAATGCAGATGCAGCACTACCATTTCTGGAATCTGAATAAACTCTATAATATTAAATCCGGTTTGTATGCTGAATAGATACATTGTATACATTTTTACTAAATGGGACTTAATCGCGTATAATTAACTTATTTAATTACGTCTCTGATAGATCCATACTTACATTGATTTTAGATACCGATAATTAGTAATACCGGCCTAACAAATAACATGCTCATTTATATAAAATGTAAATTGAACAAATTGACCGACATCGACGCTAAAGCAAACATTATATTTACATCAGATCCCAATACCGTATTATTGTTAAGAGCTTTTGACCGTGACTTGGATTGAGCAATATCTTATTATTATAGCATTAAAATACTTACATAAATCCACTAAGCCCCTTAATGGTTGCCTTATAAAAAGACTAGTCCGAAGTGTTATTGAAAACTTTAACTAATGACCCCCAAAATAATAAACCAAACAGTTTAAGGTGACGTATAGAATACTCCAATAAAAATACGGTTTAGTAAAACATTAATTTATATTGGTTTTTTTTTTAATATTCTAAGATGCTTTGTTCAAGAATCCTACAAAATGTCTAACCGGAAATACGAATTATATGTACTCGTATAGATATGAAGGAAGCATTCATTGTCTTTTTTAGTATGATATTATTTTCAGCATTATTGGGCACATATAAATTAACCAAAATAAAGAATTAAATGTTTATATTTCTTTTCTCAAACATGCAATGAAATATTGACGTTACGTTCCTTATAATACCTATGCAGCGAAGTATCACGTTTCAGGTGCGGCGAGACGAGAGGCCCGTAATGATATTTCATATAAAATTGGAGGCCTAGGGCCTGCAAAGTGATCTTCTTTTGTTTCGTCTTCAGTTGGTGACACAACACACACACACAGCATTCCGCTATTTAAAAAATATTAAGGTTTTTTCAATTTCATTGCAAGTTTAAGAGCAAGCACCATAATCGTACTTCGGCCGGAACTAGGGATTGCCTGCCGGGAGTGTCTATTATGTGACACTCGGCTGGGAATCCCATATTTCCCGCCCTGATATATTATCTCATTAATTCAGTTTTTTTTTAATATCTAATATATAATTGATTTACTACACAATGTATACGTGACTGATTACTTAAATGATGATAGGTACCTCTACCAATATCCGTTACACTGAAAAAATCTGATATTAACTATAAACGATTTCCACATTCTGCATTAGTTCCACACTAGGGAAAATAAAATGTCTGGACTAGTAAGCATGAACGATGATATGAGAGATTATTTCATGCTCAAGTATACCCACATGCTTGATCCTTTGAAATTATACAATACATATTACATAATACGTTGTTAGTAAGATCAAATGAAAATCAAGGCGGAGAGAAATGCGGAGCTGTGGAGTGACTGAAATGCAGTAACGAAAATAATTGAGACGAGATCGTAACAAGCAAGACAGTTAGGGCCATCATCATCATATCAGCCGAAAGACGTCCACTACTGGACATAGGCCTCCCCCAAAGTGTGCCAAAGTGACCGGTCCTGCGCCACCCGCATCCAGCGGACTCCAGCAACCTTTACCAGGTCATCAGTCCACCTTGCGGGGGGCCTCCCCGCCGCGCCTTACGGTACGTTGTCGCCACTCGAGAACCTTTGCGCCCCAACGGCCATCGGTTCTACGTGCTATGTGCCCCACGTAAGCAAGACGGTTAGGGTATGAGAAAAAAATAGATAGAACAATTGAAAGGGCGAACTTTTCCCGACCAAATCAAAGAAATTTTAAAGGTCAGAGTCTAGTATAAGTTTTACAGAAACAAAACGTTACGACCGCGTTGGCGCTTAGCTGTCAAATCCCATACAAATTGAGAGTAAAACGCAAACGCGATCGTAAAGTTTTGTATCGGTAAAACTTATACTAGAGCCTCTGGGCAAGATTACCTATCCTAACTCGAAGAGAAAGTGTGAAGAATGTGATGAAAGTAAATGAAGCAAATCAAAGTAAATGATGGAAATCCGTGTTTTCTGTTCCATGTTAGTTGTATTGCATGTTTGTTTTGTCCAAAATCCCGCCAAAGAAACTTAACCTTAAAAAAACAACTATTTAATTAAGGGATACTTGGATGTGAATATATTCATAGATTTGTTTGAAGGTGTGCCGCTCGCTGGCGTATTACATACAAATAGTATTCAAGTGTAGAACTTGGACTACCTATTCAAAACCATGTCTGCCAATGATAATCAAATTATCGCCAGCGCAGGTGTGCTGGTTTCGCACAGAAATGCACCATAGTTTTTACACCACTTTACTCTGAAAATGAAACAAAACAAACATATCATAAATACATTGAGTTCCGTTTCTAATCTTCAAAGCTTATCCGAACCTTACTAACAGCGCAAACAAGTTTATGGGCCCGTCTCGGTACCTGACTAATCCGCCGTGAATCAGAACGATAGCCGAACTAATTTCCGTTCCCTAACTTATTACTATGAAATCATAGGTGTAATGCACCGTAATACAGTGAGTCAGACCACAGGTCAGACACTGCAAAAATGCACAGGATCGCAAAATATATAGAAGGAAATAGGTACTTACTGGCCAGACAACTCCACTTAACCAGCATCAGCACTTTGTTTACTCTTTTCACGCAAAGTTGGATCTTATCTGCCTCTGTGTTTTGTAGTTCCAGGTCGATTAAAGGCCTTTAACAGTAAATACCTTCATAATAATAATTACACGGTTAAACTAGGTAACGTATTAAATGTCACTGCAGGCGTCATGTTTCGAACTCTTCAGGAGTTCTTCTTCAGAATGAGTATTTAAAGCGACACCGACGCGCCGCGGACGGTTAAACGTGTCATCATCATCATCACATGCCGAAAGACGTCCACTGCTGGACATAGGCCTCCCCCAAAGAGTGCCAAAGTGACCGGTCCCGCGCCACCCGCATCCAGCGGACATACGTAAAACGTGTAATTATTAGTATTATTTCAACATGTCTGACGAAAGTTTCAATTCGATTAAATACCTTGTTCACTTTACGTGTTTTGTTCTGTTTACTTTATACATTGTATAACACTAATTCTGCTAATAAAATATTCCAGTAATTATTAATATTACTTCATTTGTGTCTCAAGTGAAGCGGTGAAAATACACAGAATGTTTAGTTAGCATCTTTGAGTCGCTTGTAACTAGTTTCTTATTATAAGTGCCTATAACAAAACTGCATCACGTACCTAGTAAATAAATAGATCAGTGTAGGTACATTGTTTCAGAGATTTTGAGGAAAACCGTCTTTTTGTTGTTAGTATGAAATCATATCCGAAATGCATCGAGTAATACTGTGAATCAAAAGTGGAACTCAGCGAGTCATTTAAATACCTGCAGAAAAGGAAAATTGGGCAGAAAACATTTCTCAACTGAAAATTTCATAAAATTGTGGAGCAGAATTAGAAATAACAAGTTTCTGACAAAAAAAACTTTTTTGGTACATATATATAACATTCAGCTTTTATTGCCGACTGTACTTTTCTGTATACCATCACATCATCTACTCATTGAGACGATTCTAACGTGCCCAAACTCAACGGGGTTACGTCGGTTAAGTGCTGAATTCCCATGGCCACCTTCTGTCTCCATCATCAGATCAGCTCGATGGTACCATAATATTGAATTGTCATCCAAATTATACTTATACCCAAAATTTCAGCTCAATCGGTCACCGGGAAGTGGGTCAAATTTAACTTGCAAGATTTGATTACAGACAGACAGACAACGGGACAGGTGAAGTGAAACTAAATAAAATAAAAACTTGTAATATATTAAAGTTCTCTGCAGACATAATTAAGTGGGCACACAATACTTGCAGTATTAATTTGATTGAAGTGGGACGATTTTTTTTGTCAGTTGTGCAATATACATTCATTATCCTAATCCCATACATTTTGTCACTCAATAGAATTAATTTGTAGGAAACAACGATATAACTTATAGTCGAACCTGTTCAACTTAGAGATAATACTTATGTTTAGATCTTAGATAACGACTTCTAAAAAATACTGTAATCTTGTGCTATTTTCGAATATGTTGTTATTATTGCCATATATTGATAAGGCATCATCTATGACACATGTCTGGCTCAACGCTAGCACATTCAACTATTAAACCGACTATCCAACGCAATAATAGCTTTACCTACATATGTATCATGTACCTATGTAGCATGGAAGTGGTATAACTGCTTCTAACTAACTAGAGGCTGCATTTTTTTTTTCATTAACGTATCAACTTTACAAACATATTGATCAAAATCGGGTTTGAGAACTTATTTCTCAAAAGAAAATATTAAAACTTCACTTAGATGAGCACTTAATTACAACAACAAGTAGTAAGTAATTATTTAAATACAATAAGTAAGTAAAGCAGTAAAGAATAAAGGATAGGTACTTACATTTTAATTTACATCGCTTAGAATGCGGCTAAGATAACTTCAGTGGCGTTTCATATCTTGACCAATTGCTTCCATAGCCTTACATAGAAATATAGTTCCACAGCCTTACATACAATACAAAATACATTTTAAGTCAACATTATAGCATTTTAAAATATCATGTAGGTATGGAACTATGGAACACTGCTGATTCTGTCGTAGAACAATCTCCAATAGGGTAGGTGTGAGATCAACAGCCATAAGTAGGATAATAAATATTTCCAAGACCAACAATGTACCTGAGTCTAAGGTCAGCTCATTCGGTGGAAGTGGCCAATGAGGGACACAATAAAAGCGTATATTCTACTGCGTGCCGCGTGGGCAGGCAGTAAACTTAAACAAATAACTTTACGAGTTACTCTATTGGGATGTCCTGTCCCACCAACGCTGCTAGACACCCTATTCCTTCGACACAGTGTCTAAACGAGTTGACCCACTCTTGAAATGTTTCTTTGGGGTTTTGACACCGTGTTGGTTGAGTTGGGAGTTGGAAAACGAATACTGGCGAGTGCAATTAGGTTGCCAAAGACAAACGTAAGGAGGAAGAATTCGCAATGACAAACACTATTAAACTATTCCTGTTATGCGAATAGCTTCTGCTACTAAATTGGAGTAGAGTACCTATCTACTACTACATAGGTAAAAGGTAAAGGTAACTTATTAATTTCAATAGAAATAACTCATCACAGAACAATAATAACATCATTAATGCATAACTAATAAAAAACGGATTAATTGGTTTGACGTAATGCATCAATTATATAATTAGATGTATCGATCTATAATGATGAGAACATTCTACAAATAGTTGTACACGTAAGTAACTAGTTGTTTATTATTGTTGCGTGTGAAGAACCGTGGAACCCAGGCCCTCTGCTTTGGTTAGATCTCTATAGATTTACAAACATCGTTAGCTTAGATTGATTGTGTAAGATGTGTTATGATTCGATAATCTTTTCGTCCAAGCGTACTATAAAAATATTTGGACAAGACTATTAAACAAACTAAAACGAAGGCTATTAAAACGTGCATATGTGTCTGTTGAAACTTATGACATAATTATGGGAAAAGTAATTGTACATGATAACCAAACATCCTCTCAGTACCTATTAAATTAATTGCCAACTACATACTATCTAAGCGTATAGGTATAGATAACTAAAAGAACACTAAAGACTAAGTAGTTTTCGATGTGAAGCAGGGTTAGATGCTTAGTTACGACTTCACGAAAAAACTGAAGGTTAAGTTTTCTGTAAGTACTAAGTACGTAAAGTATGTACATAATTAATAAACTGATGATAAATAACATCAATCTATAATTTCCAATGGAACGAAAATAATCCGACAAAATTTCATGGAATTAATACACAGATGAATATCAACATATATCTCCGTAACACCTTTAAGCATATCCTTTCTATAAAAATGCAAACTACACTGACAATACAGTTAATTTTACAAGGCACCCGACACCGGCTAGGTCAAGCCCGCTTGCTTAGCATATCCAGAGCCAACATTAACTGCTGATGAACGTTTCCTATGTTACCAAACAGACCACAAAGGTCTTGTGCGTGGGAAACTGGAATGTACTTAGAGCCTTTCAGACTGAGACGGCAGTGTGACACTTGAAACCATTTTTATTGTCTTTGGAGGCACGCGCTACGAAGATAAGACCATTATGAGAATTGCATCTGGTTCGCTTATATGGAAAATTGTATAGTTATTATTAACATGTATCTATCTATGAATAATATAACGTAGTACCGATAAGGGTTTGTTATGATATGGAGGAGTTGGGAAACGTGCAAATCGGGTACCATGAATATGGTATATATGGTAACCCCTGTGTAGATTAAAACGTAGGTAGTTAATTATAAGTTATTCTGATGTATAAGCTATATTTCTTATTAGCCTCTTTGGTAACGTACATATTTTTATGAGTTTGCACATGTTTCAGTCAGGTACTTTTCGAGTTGTCCACATGGCTCCGCAACTTTAATCCAAGGATTATGTTAATCATCTCATCAATATTGCAATGTGTCCTGACTCAGATATCAGAGCTCCGTTCCCACGTATAGCTAGAGGCTGTATCACATTTCCTTTATTATTATAATATCCATGCGTATAAAACTTGCTTACGATGCCGACGTGATATTACGCAGTTTTCATAGATTTTGTACACAATGTTATGGCGGCTTGCAATTTGTATGCAAGTTAAATATCAAAGATAATGTATTCCGCTCCGTATGGACAGTTGTCTGCTGTGTTGAGTAATTTGTCCATGATAATGTTACGAAATGATGACCTTTTCTTAGCTTAATTTTCTAACAAAATATTTTTAATTTATTTTAGTAGCATGAGCAGAAAGTACCTAATTAGAAGTAAGTACCATCAAAAAGTCTTAGCGACACTATGCTCATCATGTAGGTAATCTACTGACTGTATAACAAACTCTCTGAAGCAAATATCTTAATATGGAACCTTGTATATTACGTTCATTCAGTTTCTATGCAAACGAGTATACAAACTAATGGAAATTAATATTTAAATAAAAACTATTGGCATTAATTACTCAGGGTTTATAAAAATAAAGAACATGTAAAATATATGCAAAAGAATTAAGCTTATTTAAAACGTGTATTCAAACAATTAGGAACAATAAAAATATTTATAAAAGTAGGCGTTTCTCAAACCAATGCCAAGGTAACTCTCGGTCCTTCCTTCTTACTAGCATTCCTTGCTGCAAGACAGGCGAAATATTTCAATGAAAATCTAAAAATATTTCACACAACAAATTGACCTCTCCGCCCACGTCTATTTGATTTAATTCAGATCTCATTGTCAATCAGTTTGCAATTCACGTGCCAAGAGCGAACGTGATTTCTTTCATAAACAAAAGTTACGAGTGTTCAGATAAGGATTATGTTGAATATGAATATATATTTTATATAATGTGTAACGTTTGTTTGCCATTTTTGTGACAAGAAGGCAGTCTGTGGTTTTGCTGAATTTGGTAATCATTATTTTATATCAGAAATCTTTTTATCGTTGTACCTAAATAAAAATAATTGACATCACTATCCATTCAGCTAATTTTCCAAGAATCAATTGACTTTTAAAGAAAATTTACATTAACTACCTAAGAAAATTAATATTGATAGGTGGTGTTCATGGGCGATTTGTAATATTCCCGTCAGAGCTGGAACAAAACTTTGGAGGTGACAGACGCTTGTTACCCCGTATATTTTTTGTTTGAAATGTTAATATTCTAGTAAAATAAATTTCCGAACTAAGGAAAAAGTTCACAACGGATGTACGCGAACGCATGTGCTTTTACTTACAATATTTATTGATCGAAATCAAGAACATATTCATATTAGAGATGTACCGACTACTCGCCGACTAGTCGGGAAAGCCGACTATCCGGCCTCATTTGTAGTCGGCGACTAGTCGGCACTTAATGGATCACAGGAAAACGAGACATAGAATAACTAAACTGCCATTTTTTACCATTCGTTTTATATTTACTCAAATACAGATTTATTATCACATTTGGTACTTTGAACGCATGCAGACAGCGCGACGGCATAGCGAAACGAAGTTTCCCGATTGCACCCGAACTTAGGAGAAGTCCACGATCGGCCTAGCCGACTAGTCGGCCTTTTAGGCGGCCGACTAGTTCGGCTAGACGGCCAAACCCATAGTCGGCCCATCTCTAATTCATATACATTTAATTCTTTTTAATCTTAAACTTTTATGACATTATAAATATAATCGATAAATGAATAAAGCAATGTGAAAACGCACGACAAATACAAGAAAATAAAGCTAGTATCTTACTTAATGATTTTAATTGTTCAGTCGAGAATTCAGCTACCGAATAAGGTCTAACTTCATCAGCAGGGATTTAAGATTCAGGGTAAAACCACAGTATAATAAAGAGTACTACCGTACAGTATGGCCACTCCCTGCCTCCCGTTGAAAGTGCCGCCCACCCGCTCTCAGGTAACTGTTACCGGCTGGCAAGGACGCGACCACGCGGTTCGCAGGGCGGAGGCCACGTAAAATATTTAAATATCAAACAAATATTTACAAATCCTTTTGTAATGGGCGTGTGTTATGCTGTGTCCAGTTGTTTAAGCTCTATAAACGACAAAACTAGTTTTAGTGGAAAACCAACTTACAATAGGTACTTATGTTTAGTATTTATTTTACCCTATCGGTTTTAGACCTAAACCTATCAGATCACACTGAAAACAACACAATATCTATATGAACAAAAAATCATGTTTCACACGTTCACCTACACGAGCTTAGACTGTGTGCGTAGGAACGCATTTGTTTCATACATTTGATCGCCAGTGTCCGAGGTGTGGTAAAACCAAGACACATCTGACTGTTTTTAATAACTGTCGGGTTTGTTTTTGTATATATCCGCGGACCCAAGACATATTCCGTCAGCGTGGGTGGTTTTCCTGAGTAGGTGTCTCGGCACATCCAGGTCATGTTGCCTTCTGTCCTTAAACCGACCACTGGTCCATTTCCTCCTTGAATGTCATATTTACTAGTAGACTTGATGATAGATAAAATTGCACACGAGCTTGACTTCTGTTTATACAATAACTGATAATAGTGATAATATAGCATCATGTTCCACCTTGCTGAATCTGCATCTTTTATCTCACTCGGGAACCTTTTTTCCTTTCGGCGTTGGCTTGAACCCCTCCGAGATGGGTAGATGTTCCTCAGACAACATATCCCAAGTAGCATTGCAAGCTGTATAAGAGCTGTATATCAGTTTATTTGAATACTATAAGCTGTACATTTAGGCTGTACTACAGCTGTATAAGCGCTTATACAGCCCTTATAAGTTAAAGAAGGGCCCCAATTATACAGCTTTTCGCGTTATTAGAGCTGTACAGTAGCTGTACAGTAGCTGTACAGTAGCTGTACAAGCAATAGATAAGCTGTATAATAGCTGTAATTCGGTGTAAATGGAAACCTTAGCACTACAGATTATCTCTTATAAATATGATTTAAGAATATAAGTTTTAAATAGGTTTTTAAGAAGAATTACAATAGAATAAAAAATATTTAAGTCTAAAAATGTCTTTTGTTCATTCGTTATATATTTGTAATGGCGACAAATGACAAATATAAGTGGAAAGTAATAAAGTGCAGTTAAGATACAGGATCTTGAGAGAAGTTATATTACTATTGGTAAGTGCCGATTATTATTTATTGTGAACATGTGTATCTTTTCTGGCAAAATATTCACGCCCCTGCTTAATAATCAAGAGAAACATAACAAAAATATCTAAAAGTCGTACATAAGTTTAGTTTTTGTTTTTAAGGTTAAGGTTTTTTTTTCTTTTAATGTTAATTCTAAGGCTAAAGTCAATTTATTTTAGCTGGTGATCATAATATGACAAGTTTTTGTTAAATATTTGCAAGTGTATCTTTAATTATATTTTCAAATATGTTTTTATTCATAGTAAAATGGCGACAGTTTTTAAACAGCCTATAGGATAGTTGGAGAGCATTATACTCTTAGTAGCTGTACTATGTAATTAATGGAGTCACTTCTACAGCTTTTGGATTTAAATCAGCTTTGTAATAGAATATTTTTATACAAATAGATTTGAGCAACTGTCAGTAATAGACTAAAGCTGTAATATGACTGCCATTTATTCATTTAGTTTTATAATACACTCCTTGTCAGAAATCATAAAACTACTATACTTATATGAGTGCAAAATTACGCCAAAAAATTACTTTAAGCGACTTTGGTCAGAAATACAGACAAAAACTGTACTACAGCTGTCATTTATTCTTTTAGTTCTATAATAACCTTACAGACAGAAGTTATAAGACTATTATACTTTTAATAGTGTAAAATTACGCTATAAGAATTAGTTTTAAATCGGAGTTGACAAATACTTTTGTACAGCAACAAGTGCCAGGTGATCCTACACTATAGCCTCTATACAGCTTTAATGATAGAATAAGCTTGTAGCGTCACACAACACTTAAAGTTTTATAACGGAGTTTACAGATACTTTTTTACAGCAACAAGTGCCAATTGATACTACAATACAGCCTGTATACAGCTTTAAGGATAGAATTAGGTCGAAGTGTCACACAACACTTAAAGTTTTATAGTAGATTTTTTATATTCTGATATAACACCCCATGCGTACGCAGATTCCTTTATAATGATTTTATACAGCTAGAGCTCAGGTTAGTTTTCTCTGACACTCTTATAAGTCCCTTAAAACACTCTAAGTTCTAAATTGGCTGGTATATTGATTTTACCGACACTTAAATGCTACTTGGGATGGAATGGAGACCATGAACAAGGGTCCTAATTACGCGAACTATGGTCAGAACAGGGGCGCGGAGCGCACATCTTGATCATAATGTGTCTGACATTCCATAAGCTTAATAAGAGTGAGTGATCACTAATCTACGTGCTAACTACGTGCGTTGCGTCGACGCGGCGTCGACGCAACGCACAATTTTGTATGAAAAACGTTCGCAAGACGCCGTAATGTGGGGGGGCCCTAACAGAAAGGACCGGAAGGACGCTTTGATTAAATTACGTTACAAAACATTCGCTGCAAGCCACGCCAGACATTTTCTAGTTTCAAAGGGCTCATTTCCATTAGATTATAATCTAAAACAACCACAGCCTTTATCTAAGGATTTACCTAGAATTCGTATTTTAATTACGCAAATTGCCCGTCCATTGTTAAAGCGTTAAGTCTGTATTTCCGCATTTGATTAACTAAAATTTGTAAGTTGGTAGCGTTGATTAATGTTCATTTGCACCTTTTTTTGACCATGGGGTTTTTCTTAAGTTAAAATATATTGTTGACCTACGAACCGTGTCGAATATGTTTTAAACCAACGGTTTTTAATCTGAGCAATGATTCTAAATAAGCATTGTACCTAATTAAATAAAGCAGAAAAATGCTCTTAAATAATGAAGAATCATTTACCAATGGGTAGATCTAAGTAGCAATTTTCACTGAAAACTTGCCAATCATTCTATTTTTTCGGAAAATGTGCATCAATTTGCATCTAAAAGAACATTCTGCGACGGCATTTAGGAACCTGTTAATGCTCACATCTGCCAGCTAGCACGTATACTAGAGCATTTGCGTTAACGTATGTACTTTGTCGATTTGCTGCCAATGCATTTTATTTATTGGTGTCAAAATGCATATGAAGAAGCGAAACCGTATCTCTAGTACGTTGACCGAAACGCTACTTTTGGTCACTTATCTACACAATTAACGTGCGTTTACGAGCCAGCATAACTACTAAATTCATTGTAATTTTTCGTAAACCTTATTCATTTATAATATAAACAGGCGTAGCCATAATCTGCGCTAGATTTTCTTGCATAACGACGGACAAAGTGCAGGGTAAATTAAAGTCGGCTGCACATTGATGTATGCTGATTTAGGATTTTATATATACAATCGATTTTCTTGTTGCATAGAGTAAATATGTGAGCGTTCAGTCGTTGGGAGCATGTAGCGCGTAACTACGTGTGTCGAGACGAATAGTTTAGTGAATCATGAAGTTGAAGAAAACTGTGACCTGCTGCATCAAAGGAAATACCTTTTTTATCAGGTATTCTACGAAAATAATGCCTCAGGTAAATAATAAAATTGCAAAGTGGTGTGTGAGTTAAGTGATTTTATAAATGCATATTAGATATTATGTTTCCGAATGTTTATATGATTGTGATTATGATGCTAATTTTACGTAGATACCATTAGGTAGGTAACTAATGAAAAGGACTTGCTCAATGGGTTTTTAGTGAATCATAACTGTGGGCGCACAAGCGATGACTGTAGTCGAATCACGTATGACCGCAAACCGTGAAATTGAGGAAAGGCGAGACGAGATGAATAAGAAAGATTAGGTGTGCCGTTTTTGGAAGTCTATTATACGATAATGTTGTAATTTGACGCAGTTTTTAATACACATTTGTGTGTTTTGGAACACCCGTTTTATTGCAATAATCGGTATCCAGACTGCGGACCAGCCGAACGGATGCGCAGGCTGAATTTTCTGTAAAGTTTTCTTAGCGGAAATAAACAGCATCGGCTGGTGCCGAAACACATTGGTTATATTACGTGTACATATTAATGAACAAATACAACCAATCTGTTTTAGAAACGGATTTAAACCTCATATTCATTAATTCATATACATCGACCTAGATGTTCAATCTTTCTGCTTGACACAGCACATCTGAAGAGGAAGGAACGCATCACGTCTCTCTCAACATTGATTAGCTATTTGCGTCAATGCTATACTTCGAAAATATACATATGTCAGACTTTGCACAGCAAAAGCACGTACGTGTAAAACCTTTAGTCAGCCTTTGTACCATGGATATAAGAACTGAAGAGTCTGAACTGCTCGATGCTCGCGGTGTGCCTTTTTCGTTTTCTGATAAAGACAAGAGATGCAACACAAATATTTGGCATGCAGTCAAGTACGATTATAATGTAGCGTAAGGTCACTTCGAAATGATTATTGAAATTGTTACATGGGGACTATACCAACACTGATTTCTCAAGCTGTAGTCGTTTATCCGTAGGTTAAAAGCAATCAGTCTGTTGATTTTGCTTGTTTGTCCCTTGAAGGGCTAGCGAGACGAGTTATTCTACCCTCTTTCTAATTCCTAAGGAACGAGTGAGAGAGGGTAGATAACAGCAACTTGCCTACCTGATGAGATATATTAAAGAGCAAGGAAGCACACCTTGCCTTACAGCCCGTTCACACAGAGTCTCCGTATTTACGGTACCCATTTTAACGGATACAACAAAAAATTATGCTTTGTTCACACATAGGCACAGGCACCCGCGTATAACGTTCAACGTATCCGGCATTAAGTCTCCGTAAATGAGTTTCGTACTAGCGGTGGTATGCTTCGCAGTATACGTATACGGATAAGTTTTCCGTTCATCCAGTATTCGATGACAAAACGGAATGTGAATTTAACGGACCGACATTTTTTACTGTATACTGAATACTGTGTCATATGTGAAGTCGCTCATACAACTCCATACGCCATCAATTAAAAAAAACGTATACGATAAAACGGATCAGTAAAACGGAGACCCTGTGTGAACGGGCTCTTACGCTTCGCTTATGAAGCCAACTGGCGTACGACGTAACTGAAACTAACGGTTGCAGATTTAGGTTCGCGCCTTTCCTGTGGACATTGCCAATGTTAAGGGCTATAAAGCCTAATTTTTGGTTAAACTCTAAATCCGCATAAACGGCGTCTCCTCTTTTATAATATTTTGCGATAAAATAGTATTTTTATAGGTGCATATATAATAGCTTACGTGCGTAAGCTCGTAACTATTGACCACAGGAAAGACGAATTTAGTTTTAAACACTTTGTATTACCCGGTTACTTAAGTCCATATTAGTTAGCACTAGCAGGAATGTTTTTATAGCCGTTCTATGACAATATAAGGTTAGACATAAAATCATCCCGGATAGTCGGTAGCTATCTATTTACTGTTTGTATTGCCAATTCATTTATTGGGCGTCAAACTCACAAATAGTTTTTTTTCTATAGTCGGTATAGCAAAAATTAAGAAAGATTAATTATAGGCAACTGCTGTCAAAACGGCTTAAATGAAAATGATTTATTTGCACAACATAGGTAAGTAACTAAGTACATAATGATCTTTAATAATAGTTTTTAGAACTATGCTGGGCCGTTCGTTAGAGGAACATGGTTCTATTCCATCAATTACAGTCTAACAAATACTCATTTGTTGTGTAGTACGCTTTATTTACAAGATGATCAAATAATTTTCGTTTGAAGAATACCGTATTTTCTACTTCTACAATGTCTTTCGGTACCTTATTGTAAATTTTAGGAGCCATTCCAAGTATGCTTTTCCGATATAGAGCAGTTTTTGATAATGTTCCATTAATTCTATACTTAAGACGCGTACCTACTCCTAAAAGTTTGAAATAAATTAAGATAAAAAAGACTTCATGGGAGTTCTAAGTCAATGACACACATTATTGTGCTAAAGATGACATCCCTGTCATTTATGTACGAACATGTGTATTTTTAAAGCATTTAGAAATAATTCCAAGGCTCAATTCGACCTCTGCGTATAGAGAGCGTAATGCCAGCTAATTAAACAAGTTCTATTAAACATGTCAAAGGAACGTTTGCGTCATTCATTGTAACAGGTGTAGAGGTATCAATTAACGGACTAATTTCGGTGAAACGTCACATGTTTCTTTGCTTTGTGTTATACATGAACGAAGTAACATGACTCAAAATTATTATGATAACTGTTCTATTAAAAACCCCGGAGGTGTATTTGACAACTAAGACAGATTTGTAACTGAAGTGATGCTTTCTGATATGCTCTGATGCCTGAAACAACAGGAACCGTCACGTCAGAGCGTATGACAGCAGACGTCACTTTATTTATTTAATATTTATTGCACAAAAGAAAAACTTATGGTACAAAAGCAGATAAATTGTGGGGAGTGCAACTTGATTACAACAAAAAAACTTGAGCAGGTCTAAGGATAGGATGGATAATATAATAAAATACGATATGATATAATATAATTAATGAATGTATAAAAACAATATCTTTCTGTCATGACAAGACACGTCAGAAAAACGTATTAATCTGGCTTTTACTCGAAACATTTTTACACGAAAAGTGGTAAGCGCCTTCGTGAATGAACAGATCTTTACTTTATTATTGTATGTATGTGGGGTAAGTAAAACTACTTGGAGACTCACTATTCTATGTTACATGACAGTGGAATGCAGAAATTAGCACAAGCATAATTTTCACATAGCTGTGGCATGCTAATGACAGAGTTAAACACATATCCATAGTTACTGATGTAGATAACTTACAGGAAACCTTGAAATGTTTTAATTACCCAAATGCCGCTGAAGCAAGGTTGTCATATGTGTGTATTTATATGGTATGTTGAATATCTATATAGGTAGGTACACATTTTTTTTACTTGTAAAAGTGCCATTACGGCCTACTTAGAGAATAAATAGTTATTTGTGCAACGAGAGAGCAAAGTTTGTTTTTGCTGCGAGTGCTGATTTTGAGTCCTGAGGAAGCGAAAGCTCGCTACGCTCGTGATTCAAAGTTTGAATCTTGAGCGCAGCGAAGGACTCAAACGCACGCGATGAAATACTTTGCTCTCGAGTAACACATACATTTTTTACCTCACCAGTGAGAACATATTCACATAAAAAAATATATAATAGTATCACGTACCTATTCGTCTCAAGATTATTCAGGAAGAAAACTTAATTAGGCGTTCGTTGTTACTGCTTGTTTTAACTCCTCAGCGCCGGCCGCACCGTTAGTCAATACTAGAAAGGCGAGACAAGGCGCGAGAAATCAAAGGATATTTCAGTATCTATACGAGTATCGCGTGAGACTAACACATCACTAAAAACTTACCGTATTATTGTTAAAATTCACCGATTTTACTAATATCTTCGAGATATTTTAGAAATATTTATAATTATCACAAGGGCACACATTAGCATATTGCGTGTATCTCGCGTGCACACACCAAAAACTAGCCGTACTGTTGTTAAAATACTGCCTTCGTCCGTCACGTCACGTCACTGACTTCACTATATTTCCTAGTTACGTAAAGAATTGATTTATCCTAGTAGTTTTTATATTTAAAACATTGGTTTTAAATATAACGCAAGAATGAAGAATAATATACCTATTAAAATCTGAAACAAATAAACAGCGCGCATTTTTTTTAAAGGGGCGGGGCCCCGCGCCTGCACTGGAAACTGAATCAGTGGGATACGTTCATAAAATTTAAGATTGTTTAAACTAAAATTGTTAATGAGGTAGCGTAATAAAATGTATGTTTACCTATTTATTATGAAAAACGGCGTTTATTCTGGAACTTTTATTTAAATATTTTCAATTGAATTTTTTTTTGTTTACTTAATTATTTTGGTAATTTAAACTTGTTAATTTGATAGTTGTGGACGTGTTACTTGTTTCGCGCTTTTTTGGGGTCTACTTTGAAATTCGATGGTCGAATTATGGATCGACCTATGACTGGCATTTTCTTTTTTCGTCATGGAATAAAAGGGACAGCGCTAATAAAGTTCAAATATTCTGAACTTGTAGGTAATAATAGACCCCCCATACGACGAAACGTCAGTGCTCCGCGTCAAAATTAAAAAGCTAGTTTGTCTCACGGAGTGATAAAAAGCGCATAAAATGTAGCCTATGCCATCTTGAATTTCCGGTACCTATATATACCTCCTGGACTTTGAATTCGGATAAGTATTTCCGGAGAATACTCGCTACATGAGTTTAATAAACTTATCATCCAAATTCAGAGTTTAACGTTGATGGAGGATTTTCACCATTCATCGGTAAACGCCAATGCTTGACTGAGCTTTAAATAACGGCTACCTAAGTTCCCCTTTGCAGTTTGTGCTCCAGTAGTTTGGCAAATTAGTGATCGATTTATAAATCGAAATGCGCATCGAATCTGTGATCTTGCGGGCAGTGAGGCGTCGCAGTCCTTTCTTTATCGATAGCTATGTCAAACAGACCGTCTTGTAATGGATAAAGACATTGGTTTGTCAGATCAACTCATCGATGACTATAAAGGTGGACAGATCCAAAATACACGGCGACTGTCGGCCGGGCGCCCGCCGTCGCGCCAACTGTCACTTGTTTCTATTTCCACCAGGCGCCATGAATGAATATGGTCCGAGAAAGCGTCAAATAAACGAAATAGTCCTTTGAACGGATAATTTGTGATGCAGTGATGTCGGAACGGATCGTTATCTTGCCCTTTTGAAATTAGAACTGGGACTGTATTCTGGAAACGCTAAAATGTATTTATTTACAAAAAATCAAAATAAACTGAAATGATAAGTAAAATCTACTTTAACGGTCATATTGCGAAAAGCGGGATTACGACGTTCGGAACGTAGCTTAGCTAAAAGGATCCCACCCACTGACATTACCATTGATATTTCCATATAAAGTCTATGGCCGCCAGCGTTCTTTTTACGTGAACTGAAGTCTACGTAGAGTAGATATGAATATTTTTGCCAGAAGGTTTTATTTTAAAATTTGACATCAGTCCGTTGTGAATCTATATCATAATCTGGATTTATTTTTTCAAACAGGTCCTAAATCCTAATGTATATTTCCTTTATTATAACTACTTTACCTCCATTGTTCCGATAGAAGGCGCTAAGTAGGTACTTACTTCAGAAATTAAATCAATGGACACACTTCAATAGATTTTAGTAATTTCAGCATTCATATTTCGGTTAAGGCTGTTAAACATTAAATGAAACAATTGAATATTTTTTTTTACCATAAAAGCCTTTAAATTAAAAAAAACTGAAATATATAGGTATTTGTGAATAAATAGAAGACACGACAACTCAGAAGCAATATTACATTTCACCTATTGAACCTAATTTAAAAAACCGGCCAAGTGCGAGTCGGACTCGCGAACGAAGGGTTCCGTACCATTATCTATACAAACGGCAAAACAACACGTTTGTTGTATGGGAGCCCCCTTAAATATGTATTTTATTCTGTATTTTAGTATTTGTTGTTATAGCGGCAACAGAAATACCTCATCTGTGAAAATGTCAACTGTCTAACTATCACGGTTCATGAGATACAGCCTGGTGACCGACGGTCAGACGGACGGACGGCCTTAGTAATAGGGTCCCGTTTTTACCCTTTGGGTTATTAAACATAAGTAGAGTATATTAATATTAGAATAATAAGTTAACTAATAGTTAATTATAGTTCAATGACATTTGGAAATAAATGATGATAGTTTTCTATCCTAGTTATAATAATCCTCAAATCAGGAATCAGAAAGAGATTATAACCTACTGCAACATTGCTCTTTTATTTAGCTTTGTACATAACTTGTATAAGATGTGATAAGAATACCAATAAAGTGATAGAATTTAGGATAAACAATAAATTGGGTACCATACCTATGTCGCATGTTCGTTGATAAATTTTGCCAGCGTAATCGGAAATCTTATAAATCTTATAATAGAGATAGTCTGCGATTGTACGTTCAATGTCATTACCAACGTTCCAAGTTGGTTAGAAACATCTTACGTTGTTTCCTAATGAACGATTAGCATATACGAGTTCAATGGTTTTGTTTGTCTTCTCCAAACTTCATCCAAAAATGTCTAAAAGAGCTCTACCGATGTATACCAACTTAACGTCTGTGGTATATGTATACTATTTATACAGTTATGTAATTCGAATGAAGCGCGTGTACTGTGTTATGTTATCGCTGTTCTCCAATACGCGTGTGCGGTAGTGAGACAGAGACAGCAAGCGGAGGGGAGACTCCGGTGAATTGATATAAGCAACAGTTGAACACAACGAAAATTCAGTTTGGAAAGAAACGTGCGCAAAGTGTGGACATGTGCTGCGTTCACTAGCACTCGCGCGGGGTTAAAATGTGACAGCAATTTTGTATGAGTGCGAATTAATATTTACACCAATAATTAAGTATTGTGGAATTGCGAATTATAAAGAATACCTGTGCGTGTACGGTTTAACCGCTTCGAGGTAGTGACGTGGAACCGACGCGAGCAAGGATTAAGTTTATTGTGACGAAATAATAGGTACAAGTTGTACAAAACATTGACGATCTCAATACAAAAATCGGTCATAATCTCACCGTGTTACACTGATACTCTTACGGCAGAGCACGTGATCGAATACTCTAGCTCTGCCGAAGTAAACAGACATAGTAAACTTGTGTGCTCGTAAAGTGCGTTCTGCGTCGAATTATGGTTTTTGTTGAAGTTGATAACATGGCGTCGTATTCCACGTACAGTACGGGAAAACCGAAGATTTTCTTCCCAAAGAAGGTAAGACTGCTCTTAACGTAGAGTCCATATTTATAACACTATATTGACACAGATTAAATTCGTGGAATGTATTAATTTCAAATTCCACCTTCACCAAGCTGAATGCTATTGTTGGCGAAATTATTAATGAATCATAATTTAAATAGTAATTATTACTTTAGATACTTCAAAATACGGAAGATTAGGATATGCAGCAGCGTCTGTTCACTGTATACACGGCAATGATGGTTTGTAATTATAGAAAATTAAGTCTGCAACCGACCATCAGTAATTATCTTAGAAGGATTACAAAACCAATTAAGCACCTAAATCTCTGTATGACCCGAATATATTATGTAATCGGCACAACGCACGTTACGCCGTGTGCTTCTGATTTGCGGGTCTAAACAGGTTTCTTCTAAGTTATATAAAGTAGTTATATTTATTATAAACAGACGCTAATAGAAAAAAAAACCACTGATTAGCCGCTTGCCTCTAACTCCGGAAATACTTGATAACTGGTGTGGTGAACAAGTGAACATACCTCAATAGAATATGCTTTCAGCTGCTCTTTATTTTTAGGATTTATTTATTTATAAGACTCTTTAGAAGAGTTTACTAGTGTCAATTCCGGATGAAAAACGTTCTCTGAACTTCGTAGAATTTAGGACTGATCAACTTAATAAGAAGGTCTTGTTGTCTCCTTACCCATCAAAAGTGGTCATGGTCATAGGGAGCAACCTGCATATCTAAGATACTGCGGGCGCTGCTTTCGCAATCCTTGAATCCTTCTCCACCGCTCTTTATCGGCTGCATGGCAACCGCATTGATGGTATCTATACCAGCGTCAAAGTTGTTGTGTTCTTATTTTGAAGCATGTTTATGTAAAAAAAATATTAAATGAAAGCAGCTGAATGTATCTGAGAGCTTCAAGTATAAATATCCGATCCTATACGTGTCACAGTAGGCTGGATTATCTTATCGAATGATGAGGGTAATGTTTTCGACAACGTTAATTTATTATTTGATCGTAAGGTACTTGATTCAAAAACCGGGCGGAATCATAGGACCGATATCGCATTTTTACAGTACGGCCATCCTGACATATTACTAGACCCTGGTAGTGGTGATAGAAATGTAAAGTATCATTGCGGACCAGAACTAAATAACCCAACGACACCTACAGATGTTCAGTAAGTATACCTAATTGAGACAGCACTCCATCATCATTGCATTTGTTTAGGTGACAGGACGGAGGCGGGATGTAGTCTTAAATCGGTGTAACAACTTCTTTCGAAACGCACATAGGTGTTAAGATTCAGCGTTTCTGGATAGCGTTTATAATTGTTACGCTAACCAACATTTCATAGAATTCAAATAAGTATCCATTCAGAATAAACTGCTTTAACATCGATCCATCCGTTTTGGAACTACAGTATTCAGACAACGGTACAAACTTTGTTATTCCTTTTCTGTGGTATTACGTCTTACACAACATCTGCGTTCTTTCGTATTTGTGCGTATCAAAACATTGATTGTATCCGCCGTATAACCCACAAAAGAGGCAATTCTTACACACACGGGTTAAAGGGTGCAGCCGTGTCCACATCTGATATTCAACTGACGAACGATTCGGAACTCTCTGGCCCTGATTACAAGGGGCTTTATTGATGTTTAGCCATTTCCTTTGATACGCCGCCCGATAACTGGCGCTATGTCGGCTCCAAGCACGCTCCAAGCCAGCTTTATGGTTGCACATTAGCTTCTGCACTCGCGCCATTTAAGGCACAAATTGCAATTAATTGTGTCTCTAAATAGGTCACGGTTGCTAGGTAGATAGGAATCAAAGGCCGTAAACTTAAATCGTGTCTTGCTCTTGTTGACATTAACATAAAAGCATAATATCAACCGCGAGATGCATAATAAATTTAGATATTATCACACACCTATTCTTAACGTTTTGCTAGGCGTTGCCTGTGTCTTAGGGCTTGTTTACATACAACGCTATACTTTAAGGCGCTATTGATAGTCTCATTCCAACGACAGAAGTACTCGTAAAGAAATAAGTCCTTATCTCGATGTGATTTTTAGTGCTAAGCACAGGATACATTAACTGTACACCGTGCTATTAAAAATAGTACAATTACTATCACCTAAATACACAGCAGTTTGAATGCATGTCACCAGTCACCATCACCACCTATTTGATGCATAATGTTTTATTAATCGAAGCATTTACTTATTTATGCAATGATGCAAGAATTTCCCCGTTCCCTTGACTCACGGTTAAAGTATGTGAGTACAAAATTGGTCCACCTCCACCCGGTGTTCCCCAGAATGAGGGGTCCGCTGCATTCCTGCGTCAAGTGTGGACACAATGAAGGGAATTCCGACTTACAAAACAAGTACCCATCAGTATCTTGACTTCGGATGGTGTGGCCGCACATGGTTGCACAATTACGAGTACTAATCCCTGCTTCAAGCTCTTGGTAAGTGATTTTTTTGGATTTGGACAGGTAATATCGGTTAAAACACGTTGCCAATAAAAATTCAAGACAGTATGTTAATTAACGAGCTGTGAAAGGCAGCATACAATTTTAGCATTTAGATCCTACTAATATTATAAAAGCGAAAGTTTGGATAATTGTTACTAACTTACGCAAAAACGGCTGAACAGCTTAGATGAATTTTAGTAGGTGTACCAATGGAGTATTGCCTGGATTAACATAAATATTACTTATTATCCGAGTAAAAGTCCAACAAAAGGAAGTCAACGCAAACGAAGTCGTGGGCAAAAGCTAGTTAGTAAATTAAAATTAAATTAAAAAAATAAACAATGGCTTGTCTCATTCAGAGTATTCTAGAGCAAATAACGCAATTTTGGCCACGGTTTTGTTTCCTGATTGGTGTGGCGTTAGTGTGAAGTAACGGTACTGATTGTTCCCTGTACCGTGACAAAGGGAAGCCGCTGGAATGCGGTTGGGAGCGCCCGCGGCCGTCCTCCTGCACTTGGACTTATTGGAACAAAAACACTGACACATATTGTGCGATATTGTCAAACCCGGGTTGGACGTTGTTTTTAACTTCATAAATACATAAATCACTTGTTTACACGGAACAACGAAATTCACGAAAAACGTTACAGGGACACCTACAAGAATCGCATCAACATCCACCCAAATCCACTGACCAATCCATTACTGAAAGCAGACGATGCGCTGGGCATATAGGGGAAGTTAGGGCATGGGCCCTACCTTTCCATAAATCTCTTCATGAACACAACCCATCTGATTAGTGTTGCGACTGATTACTGATAGAAAACACAGAGGCACGGTGCCGGCGCAACCGACACCAACAAGACCTGTGTGTCTAGCTAGTTATTGATAAGCAATGTGAACCAATTCTTGAAAAGAACCATCGTAAGCGCAGTCTTGTATGGCATCAACGCTTCTGCGCATGTTTAGTGTACGAAGAGCATAATAAAATAAACTCGTGGTGGATCAGTGAATATTAACACCAAACCACAATTTGAAAGAAAGAAAAATTTCGCACCATCATCTCCCTTGCACTTCACTAAAAAAGAGGGAATGACGAGGAGTCATGCGCTCAGTTATACTAGCCCTTCGGGTTGAAATACCGACCTTTTCCTACATTTAACAAAAAAAAAAACTGAATGACCGATAGTGCGATATCGTCTAGCATAGCCGTCTTTTGTCTTTTATCTCGATGCGTCTTTCAAATGGAATCTAAGGTATTTATTGCCGTGCCTGCTTCTAGTCTTGGCAAACATTGTGATAGTTAAATACCGTTAATGTCTAAAAAGGCGTAGGTAACCCTATTATTTCTCTTGTTCTTAAATGAAAGGTCTGACCACCTTAAACCTTTACCTACTTTCGACTTACCTGTTTTGTAGATTCCATGTGGATTGTAGGGCCCTGGCTCTGTTTTTATAATGAACAGTCTGATAATAAATCAGCCTATATACGTCCCACTGCTGGGCACAGGCCTCCTCTCATGGATGAGATGGAACGGGCAGTAGTCCCCACGCTCGCCCAGTGCGGGTTGGGGACTTCACATACACCTTTGAATTTCTTCTCAGATGTATGCAGGTTTCCTCACGATATTTTTCCTTCATCGAAAAGCTAACGATAAATATCAAATGATATTCCGCACATAAGTTCCGAAAAACTCATTCGTACGAGCCGGGATTCGAACCCACGACCGCCGTTTGACATGCCTGAACCACTAGGCTACCGTAGCTTTTTAACAAAGTCTAATAAGAGATATTAAGAAGGTACTTATAATTATAAAACGCTAATAAGCAGATACGTAAATTCGTATTACGGATACATTTTGTTTGACTTGAGATAATTCACGATTCTTTATCTACAATTTGCACAAAATATCACTGTTCACACTTACAACACATAATTTTTCCAATTTCCGATAAAAAGCAGATGAAATTACTTTCATAACAGGAAGACGGTCCGATTTGGCCACATTGACTGTGATTGTATTCATCAAGTGGACTTTCCTCAGAGGAAACCCGGTGGGCGCCAAAAATAGCGTTTCCGTCCGACCGCTCCGAGTCCGAGCGAGCTCTCTAAGTAGGAAGTCAACTACTGGCCCCTTCCGCCCGCCTACTGCCGTCTCGACGCTTATCGAGTTTACAATGCACTTATGAGCTGCATTTTGCCCACACGTCTGTCTCATAATAATCGTTATGTGAATTAAATTACAAGCGAACTGAAAACATTGCGAGCGCGACGGTAATTGAAGCGGTCATTCATAACGATAAGCGGCGATTAATGGCTGGTGAGATTATGATAGGTCTTTAGAGAGATGACTATTTAGTTTCGTTCATTCAGATGTAACATATGGGCTTTTAGGTTCTCCCTTGGTAGACCTAACTACTTTAGACCAAAATGCTTCATTTGCCCTAATGTTTCATTAGACCTGAGGCTTTTTTTTCTAAAATAGTAAACTTTAAATTAAACACAAACCGAACCTAACCTAATGACCAGGCCTTTAAATACCGCTATTGTCGCATAGCGCTATCGTTTATACCGTTATTTTTTCAAAAAAGCGTTATCCTTAAAGCGATATTTTACGCGCTGTATAGCGGTATCCATAATAATAATAATAATAAACCTAAAACAATAGTACATATAACGATACTTGCTTAAGCGATATAACAACGATATAGTACTTATAGTCTCTTCTTCGCACTAAGTTTCGCCCATTCGACAGCGTGGCTCGTATTTTAAAACGATATTATAACGTTATTCGACCGTAGATATTTTATCATGTTATGTTATTCATTCTGTTATGAGATTTATATCGTTATGGGGCATTATACTGATATTGCTATACTTAACGAAACATTTCAACACTAATATTATGATATATCGCTTTTTTTCATAACGTTTTTAAGGTCTGCTAATAACTTCTCTTAGATGATATTCAAAGATAACCCGAAATGTCCACTGTTACCAATAAAAATGCATTAGGTCTAATGAAACATTAGGGCAGAAGTTAGTAAGGTGCATTGGGGTAATCTCAAAAATGGGGTCGAAAATCACAAATATCTACTAAAACTAAAAGCAATTTAAACTCTAGCAGCACTTGCCAAGACGCCATGTTTATCTGTCCCCCCGCTACTGTTCGCTCCGGTCAGTAGCTGTGGAAATACGCTTCGAACACATTTCCGAGTTTACTTCACTTTGAGTCTCTTGAGGACTTTTGAAATTACCCTGTGTCATTTAACTCAGGAACCTGATAAGTTAAATAATTGTATGATTGCTTTAACGTTAGATTGACATTTTTAACGCATTGTTGAATAAGTCATAACGGTCTAACTTAAGTTTAAAAGAAGCATTCGACTTTACCCCACGGGTATAATTCGAAAATATGTACTTTTTCGAAAATTCATCAGTTAAACACTTCAGTTAGACCGTTATGACTTACTCAACATATGCGTTAAAAACACAAACTAGTATTAAAGCAATCGGACTATGATTTATAGTTTGTGAGATCTTACTTCGATAATTTGACAGCTGTCATCCCGGTACAATAAACGCCAAACGTCATGCTCTCAACTCGCCCAAAAATATATCGAATCGAATATACCCCAAAGCACCTTACGTCAAGTGACAGGACCCCGGGCTTTTATTATAATTATTATAAACGAAGCAATTAGTATATTGGTTTCTAAATACGTATTGTATTTTCTAATAGTTTAGTTTTCAAAATGTAGTAGTGGAATCCTCTGGTTTCAATAACAATTCTACACTGATAATGAACTTTCAAACAGTTCAAAGACACTAATTCATCTTAATTAAAGTTTCTTATAACAAAATCCAAACAAAGAAAAAATCAATCAATTTCCGAAGCAGTTGAACGATTATCTTTTGTGTATTTCGCAGAACTGAGCTGCCTAAGCAACGGTTTTAATACAATGATACCAAAAAAGGATTGCGCCTACGCACTTTTACTGGCCGCAACCTAATGTGACCACACTTTTGCGAAGTTAATTCGTCATGCGTCTGAATTTAAAAGTAGCGATGGATTACGGTATTTTTTTCCTTCGACTTAATTGCTATAGAAGTCTGAAGCAATTAAATCTGGTGATGAATGAACTTGTTGACTAAATAAATAAATTACGAGGTCGTTTAACAAGGTTTTCCAATTATTTATGATTAAAAAAAAACTTGTAATACGTCAGATCACATAATCGACAAACGGGACTAACAATGCCCTTGAATGGTACTTCTCAGTATTAAGTAATCATTTTATTTCAGTGGCAGGCGATATTATTCACTCTTTCTACTCAAAATGTCCAATAAAATATTATATTTTTCTTTTCGTTTATATATGTCTAGGAACCGAAGACGTTAAAAGTTCTCAATTTAGACATGTTTTAAAATGCTTCGTGCACCTCAACACATTTGTGTTTGCAACTTCAATTTTAGTCTTCAATATTTAGTCAAATTACTAATAAAGATATGTCTGCCATAACATTGCCTTAAACCAGTTATTGAGATTTGCATTTTGGTAATGACAAAGATCCTCGACAGACAGTTTTATGCAACAAAAGAACTGTTTAAAAATGCTATAGGTACATTAGAATTATTTATAAGCAGCCCATCTCGAAATGTCCATTAATTTAAAATTTGCTAGTTGATGAGTGACCGTTGTAAACATTGGCAGGTAAACGAACTGTGATTCATTTTGTAACAATAATTTGGATGACTCATTGTCGATGAGCGCTACCCAGTCTCTGTCTTATGGTTACACTAGATACTAATTAGTGTTTTACTCGTCCATCTCCATCCGGTCCTAGGCGCCATAGACTTTTTAATTAGTTATAAATGGAATGCTTCCATGAATTGGTTTCTCCTATGGCTCCATGACAGTAATTAACTTTGATCTGTGATAAATAATTACTTTCATTTTGTTTTAATCTTTAGTTCCACCATTTATAAAATAGTCGTGTGCTGTTATTGTTTTTGCAAACGTAACTCTTTGAGTCGTAAAATGCAATCAATCCTAAATTTTTTGCCTCGGTGATTTTAAACCACTCCAAATAATACAGTGAAGCAGTACCAACTATATTTAATCGGGAAAAACGTTTACATATTCATATATAGATGTATAGGTACATCGAAAGATTTCATATATTTTCTTCGGTCTCATAAATACCTGCTTATTTATTTTATCGTTTGGTTTCAGGTACGTTCAGAAGAGTCGTTGCTTGCTCCTGAAAAGTCTTCGAAAATTGCACGATGGGTATGTTGAACCTACATTAATAATAGGTGGTGGGTAAAGTATAAGAAGTAGTTGTCATACCATACTACTTAAACACACAGGATGCCATCTAATCCGCAATCAGAAATAGTCATTTTAGATTATATATCAATACAAAACAAGACCAAAAAACACACCCTAGATATTTAGACACATACCTACACTATGACTAGTGATGTCACTTTGTGTAGTGGGGTGACCAAACCGTGTCAAGTGAAATATTGGGTTTGTAGAAACAAAATCCACATTATTTTTTTTATATAAATTATATGCACTTTCCCATTTAGGGTTCCGTAGTCGACAAGGAACCCTTATAGTTTCGCCATGTCCGTCTGTCTTCGGCTTAGCTCAGTAACCATTACTACCAGAAAACTGTGATTCGGCATGGGTTAATCAATCACGCCGACAAAACAGTACAATAAAATCTTGAAAAATATTTTTTTTAGGGTACCTCCCCTACACCTAATGCCGGCTGTACACATTGGGCCAATGTTGGCGCGTGAGAAGGATGCAGCTATGCAAACGCATGAGAACGATATAAAGCCCTCTTCCTCTAACGCATAGCTGCATCTGCTCACGCGCCAACGTTGGCCCAATGTGTACACATTGGGCCAACGAAACTATTTTTCAAATCAGTGATTAGTTTACGAGATATTAGGCTTTAAAACCCTAATTTTTGTTCTGTGTGTTTTCATAATTACCATTATGCGTCCCACTTTTGGCCTGGGCCGTTTATTTTTTTAATTAAAAAAAATAATAAAATACGGAATTACCTACAAGAATTTTTCTTCATGAAACTCACGAATTTATACATATTATCTATTATTGATAGTAATCCCTAGAGTCCTTGACATTGACACTCTTGCTAAATCTTCACAAGTAACCATTTTGCATGATAAATTTAATTTGATGAAGTTGCATGTGGGAAGGTAATAGTTTCAAAGGTTCACGTTAGAAAAATATATAAATAATATCAATCGTACCTTCGTACCTATTTAATTCTTGAGAATTGTAGTTATTATTGTCTTTGATGGTTAATGAATGAACACTTTAGACAACATAATTTGCATGGCATGTAAAGTAAAATCAGTGGAAAATAACCAATATGTAGAAATAATCATGGCGGGCGCGATAAATTTAATTGAACAGTCTTTATTTACCATCAGTAGGTAAGTAATATTTATTTATGTTGATGTTTGATTGTACTGTGCTCGTAAAAGTATTATAATATTTTATGATCACGTTTACTTATTGTTGTATTCGAATTTAGGTAGAATGTTTCTGTGTAAAACGTCCAATATAAACAACACAGATATAAGTAATAAATAAAGCAGCTATATGCAACATGTTTTTATTCTCCGTATAATAGACTATATAGTTGCAAATTAATTCTGCATAACAAAGATAGGAATAATAATATATCCGAAGCGACGTAACACGGTACTGGAAGTAGAGCTTGTCATGAAAGTCATAAAACTTATTGAAGACATGCAGGTAGCACGGTCACCTGAAGTCAGCTTTGTTTGAAAAATTAGGTCACCAAAGATTGAGTCATCTACTAGATGGTAAGGACAAACTAAACTATAGACACGGAGACTGCAACAAATGCTAGCAGTTGGTTTGCGAACATGTCTATTTAATTATTACTTGGTGGCTCTGTGAAATGTAGACATCGCGAGCCTGTCTTAAAAATGTTTCAGTTTTGGAAATCTGAATCGAAACAATGTTGTTCATCTACATAAAAGGACAAATAGAGGGAAAACGGGGTAGGGAAAGAAGGAAGATGAACTGGCTCGATAACATCAAGAAATGGACATATCAAGGACGCGGCCACGCTCGCAAGACTGGCCAACAATAGGAAAGACTTTGCAAAGATAGACTCCGAAGCCCGATAGGCATGGCAGATAAAAAATAATCGAAAAAAAAACTATATAATTATTGAATCTGCTCCCAAATTTCACGAGAATCGGTTGAGAAAAACGACCTGAAGAGGAGAATTGCTGGACAAACGTACATACGAAAGAATGTTACCCCATGCTGAAACATAAAACGACGTTCGCTTCGCTCGCTCGGTCAAAAATGAAGTTTAACATAAGAGAAGTATAAGCCAAAATCATGTATGTAAATATTACAGATATCGACCAGACATAAATAGGGGTGTAGACCCAAAATTTATAATTACTTCAAAAGAAAGATCGCAAAAATATGCCTAGTGACGAAAATCCCGTTCAGATATCACAAAAATCTACGAAGCTACATCCGTTTTAATGTTGCTTGTTAGAGAGAGAAAACGCTAGGGGATAGCGACGGCACGATCCTCGAGCGTCATAGTAAATGACAAACATTTCATATGAAGGTGTGTTTTGCGGGAAAGGGAAAACACATACCCCCTCTTAAAACTTTGGTACACTTATAACTTTGCAATTATTAAACCTATTGCGTTGTTTTTTTTCTCCATTTGACTACATTTTTAATCTTTTTTTCGAGAGATACAGCATTATTGATTATTTTATTTAGTGTTTACACACCTATTCTGTCAACAGTTAAATTTGTGACGTGTAGATAATTGTAACGAACGAAGACCTGTAATATTGATATGTTGGACAGCACCTAACATCGTCCAAGGAAGCCAAACGAACAGCAGTGACCAAATTAAAGTTAGTTATAAAAGTCATAATAATAGTTTAATAACTCAACTCCATATGTTCGACATTGTGGAAGATTATGTATCAAGTTTACGAAGTAACACACTAGTCTCGGAAAGCATGTGTACATAATATTGTGTTTATAGTTCGTCACTGTGCAAACACAGGGCGCATGCCTTCTGGCACAAAAGAACCTATAACGTTCTGTATCTTACCTATTTATGTATAAATACGATTTATTAGAATTGTTTTTTTAAATCACGTGTTATTAACGTAGTTAGTGGCTTGCTTGTTAAATTTAGGTTGGTTTAAAGTTAAATGGTGTAAAAAAACAATTATTTCAGTCCTAACGATAACGATAACCAACGTGAATTCTCATGCGTGTATAAACGAACTAGTCAAACTACACAGTTAAAATTTGCTGTGAAATTTCAAGCTCTAATATAGGATCTAGGTAAGTATAAAATTCTGTACAATTGGTTGCATGGGCAAAACTCACTTGTGTAGGCGTTTTAACATCAATATTGAAATTGATAAAAAAAAACATAATATGCGAAGTGTAGATAGTGCATTCTAAATATGTAAAATATAATAATAGCCAAATAAATTATTTAATTTTAATATATTTAAACAGTGAAAAACGCGTGGTATGGGTAAGTCACAATTGCATCTAACAATAAACAACACATATAATTTGACAGCGACTGTCACACATTCATCACAAAAATGTACAACGAAAAATAAAACTCAAATAAGTATGTCAATGTACACCAACAACAGAAGAAAACACTTGGCATGAAATCATTTTCCCCACCATGAAATCGCAAAACTAATTTATACACGGTCTCTGTTTTTGTACAGTCGAAGTCAAAGGTATGTATACATTTTTCGCCTTATCGCATTGGAATAAGGTACAAAAGCATATACATAACTTTGACGTCGACTGCACCTAATACGAATTCCAGAACGGAATGTTATGCAAATATGGGTTTTCCTCCAAGTTCATAATATGTTGCTACCGAGTTGAGTACCGAGATACGACCAGTTCTTGGAATCGAATCGGATTTACATGTATGCGTGTAAATTTGTTCAAGGTTTGTGAGCGTTATAGGATGCTGAAGTTGAACATCAAATATACGCCCAGTTTACATATACACAGACAGGCATGTTGTAGAGCAATACTATAACAACTTAATGCAACCAGAAGTTGCCTGCATACGATGAAGTTGGTACTTTCAGGTTGTAAACAAAACCAGGACAATAAAATATTAATATTAATATTAATTAGCGGACAATCTTACACAAATCAACCTAGTCCCAAACTAAGCAAAGCTTGTACTATGGGAACTAGACGACGATAAACATACTTATATAGATAAATAAATACCTAAATACACGTAAATTAACTTGGATAGTGAAAACCTAATAAGAATCCAATATACGTTGCTTTGAGCCACAGAGAGAGTCAAGATCTTCATGGCATTACTTATATTTGAATTAAAAACAAATTGGCGAAAATCCAACTTTTCTGAATTCATTACATAATGCTTTCCTGATCTACTGCCCGAGAATACAAGTTAGTTCTAGCTGTGAAGCTTTTTTACACTGACTGACTAATCAAGCAGCATTGCATAACTTTATGGTTTTACTGTTGAAACAATGATTCAGAAGACACTAATGAATAGAGTTGATAGCGCATAAGCCACATCCGTCCTTACCACACTAGCACAGTGCGGATGTAAACAGAGCATAATTCGGCGCTTCCTTCCGACCTTAGTCAGTATGTAGTGGCACGAATGAACATACAGTCCAGTGCCCTTTGGTAAATCAAACATCATTTTTATCACAAAAAAATAAACGCTTTAAAAAGTTTTTTTGTATTTTGCGTACTTCTTACACTTATTTATAAATCTCTTCTTCTTATTTAAGACCTAATAGTCCAGGCAATGAATTGACAACTTGTATGGAAAAAATGTCAATTTAGGAAATAATTTATAATAGCTTACTTTTTAAGTATAACTGATATATTATAAAATAAATAGTTACCCAGCGACAAAATCCGACAAAATTTCAGACATCGAAAAAATGATAAGTTAAATGGCTTCTAAAAAGTCAGTAAAAATATTAATAAATGTTTTTGTCTTTATTTTGGTTCATATACATTTGCTCTATAATATTCAAGATAAATCGTACAAAAAAAGATAATGCATGCTTTATTTAAATCTACATAATAACTTCCGGGTGGAAAGTTTGTCGGATTCTTGACTAAATCATCTTAGAATAACATTTTCAAATGAAATCAACAAAAAAAACGCTATTATAAATTAATGTTTTTCAAAACCGTATTTTGCCTGGAGTATAAGCTCTTGTCGGTGTAGCTCAAAGTAGGCCCTCCATCTACTCCGATCCTACGCAACCTCTTTGAAATCTCGATACGACCCAACATCAACTCTCTTTTTGAATTGCTCTATGTAGTTTATTCTAGGTCTTCCTCTTCCTCGCCTCTCCTCTATCTTTCCTTCAATTATATTGAATATGAAGTTGTCTTGTAGTATGAGGTATCATCTTCCCTCTTCTGTTTTCTAAGTTTCTCACTAACTGCCTGGTTTGCCCCACTCTATTCAGTACTTCTTCATTCACCACATCTCGAACACTTCCAATATCATCTTTCTGGGTCAAGGTCCATGTAACATGTTTCACTTCCGTATAAATGATATGCTCCAAATATATGATTTAATCATTTTTATCTTCGCTTCGTTTCTCCCGATATTTTAAAAGTTAATATATGTTTTTGGCTTTGGAAAGCTAGTTTTGCCATTGCTATTCTGGACTTTATATCTGGTGTGCATCTGGGGTCTGCGGTGATAAGGCTTCCTAAATATCTGAATAATTTTACTTTTTCGACTGTAGATCCGTTTAAGGAGATTGGTGTGAAGGGTGGATTTTCTGTTTAAGATGCTATTACAATTTTGGTTTTACTGTCATTCATTTTGTTTCTAGTAATGTTTTAAAATACTTATTGCTCATACAGAAAATAAAGAAAAGGTACAAGATAAAAATAACAAAAAAGATGTTTAAGTAAGTACTTTGAATGCAAATGTAGACGAAATTCAGATATTAATAAGTTGGAGCTAAAACTAGCTTCAGAAAACACAGCGGTTGCGAAAGTAACTTTTTATGACGACTAACTACGTCAACAACCATTTGCAGATGTTTATTTCAAAGATAGTGTTTTAGAGAGATTACTCTTCTATGCCATAGCAACTAGACGTACAGCCCGTATTCTCGTGACTTTATCTGATATCTATACGATGCGACGGATTACCACGAAGGACGTTTGATGACTAGAACATTCCACCCATAAACCATTTCTAAACTACACATTTGAAATTAATTCCTAATTAAATAGATACATTCAGAAGCCAGGCCGTGTTCAATAACGAGAAAATTTGGGAAGCTCTAAGGCAATCGGTAATTGAAACACGATCAACAAATAATAATGAACATGCAAAAATACTTACTTTCAATAGAAGAACTCTTTATACTGCGAATTAGCATCATTCTCCAAATAAGACGCATAACCAGATATATTGGGAGACTGGTTTCGAAAATTAAAGCCGCCACAAGCAACGGAGGTATTAAAGGTTTACAATAAAAACTTCGGCTCTTGTAAGGCGTGTGGCATTTACCATTAAGAGTCCGCAGTAAACTCGATTCTCCATACAAACGTAGTTACGCTCTCATTTTAAAACTACGCGCTGGATTGTAACGAAACTTTGCATATACAATGACATGAGGTATAAATATCTATGTCTGTAATTAGTTTATGAAGCTTCAGATACCTTAGTAAAAAAAATACAGCGAATTTAAGTTTTTGATACAAAACTTGTTTTTGCTGTATTTTGTTTGTTTTATAAACTGGAACCATATAAACTAATTACAGACATAGATATACCTTATGTCATAGTATATGCAAAGTTTCGTCACAATCCAACACGTCGTTTTAAAATGAGAGCGTAACTACGTTTGTATGGGAAGGTGAAACATCGGCCGAGCTTACTGCGGACTCTTAATATTATTCATAACATACGCAAGATATTGCGACATACTGTTACTGAGGATTACATGACGAACGACCTGAGTTTTTTGTGAAATATTTCGCTCAATCTACATCGAAAGTCTCAACTCTGAGTCACCTTGTGAACGAGATTTAATACAGAACATACGTACGCCTTTATCAAAAGGAATGCACAATTACGGAATGTTAATTGTATGCCTTTTAGTTGTAAATAAACAAAACGATTCCGCATTATTTATTAAGTATTTGGATAAGATAACGAGGACAATCGAAATAATTAACTCGTGTGAAAGACTATCTGCAGGAATTTTAAGTCCCACATAACAATGTGCCCTACAAATCAATAATATATAGTTATAATATTTAAACAAAAAACACTTTTTTAATGAAACAAAACTAATGAGATTCTCGGAAACACGGCTAAGTACACAACCTTACCAAACCTAACTTAACGGAGTAAGTACCATTGTACAAAATATTTCAACATTTCCCGTAAAGCAAACCAAATTGGATGAAATCGAACAAAGGCTTTAATTCTCAATTCTTGGCATCCAAAATATGGGATGCCAAGGCGAAAAATAACAATAACACAATTTGCATCGGTCCAATCCAAGTATCGGTGTGTAGATATCCAAAACACTTCAAACTAGTAATTGATCGAATAAGAAAATAGTGATAGTTTACCAAGAATCAATAGTTCTGTAATTTTTGCTCAGCCGATAAAAAAATATATACGCATGCTAATCGTGAAAGTGCTGCAAAGGTAGAACAGGATGTTATAGGTGAGTCACGTTTGGTTGTAACCGTCGCCGCACGCGCAGGTACCCTCAGTGTTTGTGTGTGTGTGTGCTGTAATAATCATTGCATGTGCTATGATAAGAGGCCACGTGAATGAACGATGACTCAGAGCCGCCTAACTATTAAGAATCAACCAATCATATCTGACATACAAAACCAATAAAAACAAATGAGTGACAGCAAAAAGTAGTTTCTAAGAACTGATACTGATAATGGTAAGTTATGATATGTTATATGATAACATATATATATTTACAGTACATATGGTGCTACTTTCCCGCACGAGTGCGGAAAGAGCACATTCCGTGCATATGTCGAAACTTTAAAGAGCCATATTATTACAGTAAAACGTTGTACGATACACGTACCTGTCGATTCCCTTCGGTCGTGTTTTAATTTATCACCACTCGTTGCGAATTTCCTATTTTCGGCACTTGTATCGTAATGTCACAATTAAATCCCAGAAGCAGTTATGACTTATGTGGATAGATTAATATTAAATTGATTTGTACAGTAAAACAAATGCCAAAAAGATGATTAGAGCTAACCCAATTTGATTTGCATAATCGATACCCTTATAAGGAAAACCTGTAACTATTACTAAACAAGGTATCTAAGTCGATGATCTAATAAATGGATTTCGAAGACGTGCCTACATTTCTTAAAATCAAGCTCTGAATCATTCATTATCAATATTGAAATCAAATATACCAACTCGCTGTGATAGTTATTAATTGGACACGTAAGAGTTTTTCCATCTCAATATTATGTATAGGAACTGATATTATTTTAGAATTCACTCTTTCTTTTTCAATTTATATACTGCGAAAGAAAAGTCAAGAAGGGAAAACTAATATTTTGTCTCAACATGAATCTAAGAAAAATTTAAATGAGGCGAGATATTTATATTGTTACAATGACATCCAAGAACATATAACAATGACACACACCTTGAAAACATCGTTACGCTTACGAGGCACTTCAAACACATGTGTTTATGTTTTTACGCTAAATACTGTTCTTAAAATCTGTGTCCTTAACGTTTTATTTAAAAAAAAAATCACAGATACCGAATTTTGAGAGCGGTTTCGCACTACGTCCGATCCAAATCCGAGAAATCATCCGTCTCCTTCGCACTCGGGCGAAACATCGCATGTGAGAAAAAGAGGGACGACCGACCTCCGGATTCGGATCGGACGTAGTGCGAAACCGCTCTCAGAATATTTATAACAAAACTGTTAACGGTGACGCTTTTCTTGATAATCCAACGAATAAGGAAGGATGCATTACTGCGTTATCATGCTTCCAATACGTAATCCGCAGAATCGTCCTAATTTTGATATCGTATCAATGATGACACAGTTTTCCACAAATATTTGTACGTGAACTAAGTGTCTAGTAACTAGCACCTTTAGACGAAGAATGTAGTACACACGTATGAATCATTAAAACACATACGTCCTTTCTCTTTCGATTGGCATTATAGCTTTATGAATGAAACTACTCAGTTCGTTTAGTCACATCTCGAAGAAACCGCAGAGCGGTTCGCAGAACTGCATAAAACCTGCACTGACTCAGACGATACAGCCATACTTGTTTGTTTTCTTTCATTGATTAAGTCATGCTATCAACAAGTGAATCGGTTCTGAAACAACGTTTCATTGTCAAGCTATGGAATATCGTTTTGGAAATGACTGAACCAAGGTTAGCGCTGCGCAGTCGTAATAGATAACTAAGTACATTGAAGAGATAATTTTAGCTCTTAAAGAAATCAGTAAGGGAAGGTCTTACAGACGCTGGGTTTTAAGTAACTCCAGGCTGAAATTTAAACTAACTTAATTGTTGTATCATTTACGTCTTATATATCGTCAATTATTGACATCTTGTAAACTTACACAATACAGATGAGATAAGAGTAGAATTGTATTAGGTAACACGGGAAAAATAACATCTTATTCAGCCTTTAAAGAATAATTGTTACAGCGGTGATTTCAATCAAGCTATGGCAAATAAGTAAGCAACCAATAAACAAAAATATTTATTGCTTACATCAATTATTACGCATCAGCTCTATACATTGCATAGTAGTAGCATCGCCTTTTGCTTTTGAAATGACAATGCAAAGTTTTTTGCATGGAGATCAGTTGTCATGAGTAAAATGATACAAAAACCCACATGGGATTGTATTTACCATCATGTTGATTTTTCAATAATTGTTTACAAATGCATCAGTTTGCACTTTTAGTCATCGTTTGTATTGAAACGACGGTTATACCACACCGCAAGATAACCCGAGATGAAATAAGGCTCGCTTACTCACTTATTTACTAAACATTTAATTTGCCACGGACTCGCGACTAATTCACCATTCGCTATACTTTACTAACCTGGAAGAGTAATGACGCATCTGAGTTTAGTCTCTCCACTCTAGTCCACGTCAAAGATCATATACCTTATTTATTACAAAGCAATATTGCTTTATAATAAGGCGAAACATGTATATATCTCTTTGACTTCGACGTACAGCTTCATTCTTCTGAGCGTGCGACTTACTGATTTGAGCTCGGGAGTGACTCATCTCAACCTAACCGGTTTACTTACCGCATTTCCATTCAATTTGTTCGATTAATCTAAAAATAGGTACTTCATGCTCATTAGTCGTTGTTTCATTATTTATTAGCTTATTAGGTCAATGAAGTTTCATAGTTCTTAACAAACAAGCTGTGGGAATTTAGTTACTTAAGTACCTAATTAAAAGCTATCAAATTTTGTTAATCCCATTCGTTTCAATTTCACTCATAATAATTTATCGTACTGCCAATTTGAATACTAATAGTAGTACTAGTAGCCAGCACGCATGTCGGAATACATTACTGGATAAAAGACCCGTAAATAATGATTACCCAAAGATCCATTAGCATAAGAACAAAAAATGTTCTCGTCCTACTTTTAGATAAATTTCAAAATTACCATACTAACAACGCAGTTGTATAAATCACGCGGAACACTTCTCTACTATACCAAACAGGCGTACGTGTACGTATGTAAGTAGTCCGATCCGCGTGGGCGTAAGAATCTATACTTCAATCAGGTATTAGCAATATGGTATATATCATCGGAATGTATCCTCCAATGAAGACACTTAACTCCCAATATGGCCATGCCTGTTCAGGCTTGTTATTATTCCATTAAGCGCCATTATCATCGTCGACTCTTGAAGTCAGCGATTTAAATCAAATTTTCTACTTGCGCAAGGCAAAGGTTTCGTTTGTTTGACCTAGCAGATTGGTCTGTTGTTGGAGTTTTTAATTCACGAACCAGACAAAGAATTTGTTTGTTCATTTCGCTCGGTACTGTAATTAGGACAATTTTCCTCGACCAGAAGATCGGCTATAGTTCAAAGTAATTAGATAACTTCTTTATTAGTCTATTTATTTATTATTATTATATTTTTTGTCTTTTTTTCAATTGTTTAAATCTATTGTTATGTAACTTAATTTGATTCGTATAATGCACCTATGGACTTTGTCTGGAATAAATTATACCTAAATAACGTTACACTAATGACATCTCGATTTTAGCGCTTTAACTGGTGGCTAAACATCGAGATTGTTAATATCCGTTAATTATCAATAGCCATGATTCGTTTACGATACTCGCTGACATTGAGAGGTCGTTGACTTATTGCTGCGCGACAGAAGCTGAAGATCTCCTTCATACGTTTTTACCATTCACTTAGGATAGTGTTTCAGCAGAGATGTCTGTAACGTGTTATTAATCTCGTGTCCACGTGTGCGAATGTAAACTGATGCTTTTATGCATGCTTCAGGACGTTCGATAATGGTTTTTTTACGGCTCTCAAGTGTAACATCTGCTAAGAAAAATACGTTAGCTATATACTTACTCTCGGCTTCGGAATACAGCGTGGAAAGCTAGATCAGTCGAAAATATTACCCTACAGTTATTTGCTTGGACTAGGCATTAAGTGTGTTGCATGTACAGCATAGTTTATCATTTGGCTTTAGTTTATATCATCAGGAAAGTTATTAGTTTATATGCCCTCCTACACCGCAACTGCCTTGACTGATAAGGTCGAGGATCACCGCAGTTCATCACTCCCACGATACTGACTCGTTGGCACACATCACAAAGTAGCGATGGAATGCACTTCTATTTCCAGACAGAGTTACCAGGAGTATACCATACGGGCAACTAGGCAAGTTAGTCACGAATCTCAAAACGATTAGTGTTTTTAGGGATACGCGTGGAACCCGATTGAATTTGTTGAACGATAGACCGTGAAGCGGATACAGAGTACCGTGGGCGGAACCTCGCCACCCGGCGCGTTCGCCATTCTAATTAGCTAGCATTGTGGTCCGAAGTTTGCGGGTTGGGATTTGTGTGTAAGAATACAAACCGGCAGTCAGTCGCACCGCGAACTCCGCGCGGGGGGCACGTGTCGCCCCATAGCAGCATCCGCTACACACGCGGAGCTCGAATGTGACCACGATAACTGACCAGTGCATACACGAGATAAGAAACAAGCAAACTATACAGAGAACGAAATATGCGGATATTTGTGTTGATGGACTAACTCAGTGATTAAGTTAAAGGTGTTGGCTTTACGCAAGGTAAATTATGCTATGCTATAATAGTGAACTTGAACCATAGTGCTGTGCCGGTAACTAGGAACTTATTTAAGCAGAAATCCAAAAGATAAAAGGTATCACTATCATCTGATAAAAACAAACGGTTTGTGTACGTGTGCATTCTGTACAATTAAAGGAAAAAGGCTAGGGTTAAAAAAAATCAGCAAAAGAGAAATAACTAAGTACATCAATTTCGAATAAAATATGAATGTACCT
Organism: Epinotia ramella; assembly: GCA_947578815.1. NCBI lineage: Eukaryota > Metazoa > Arthropoda > Insecta > Lepidoptera > Tortricidae > Epinotia > Epinotia ramella. The sequence goes on from OX388209.1 coordinate 10,785,941, forward strand.
ACATATAAATTCTATTAGAATCTAAAATAATAATAAAAAACAAATTAAAATTAGTTTTTGATGAACTTGTAAAATAAGTTAATAACTAGGTAGTTATCAAATTTTTGGACGAATGCTGACAACCGTCGATTGATAGTAAAACAGTAATATTTTACACACTTGAACTGGAGTTACTCAGTGTAGTTGCAACGAGGTTTGATCGGTTACCGGTTTCAATGTAAGGCATATCATTACTTAAGCTATCGCTTATGTAAATTGATATTAATATAGCAAGCCCACCTCGTAAACCAAGAGGTTCGTGTGTAATGAAAGATTCACGTTTGATCTCCATTTTATGTGGTCCGTTTTATACAAGTTTATTGATCATTAGGAGGTTACAATGGCCGCTTAACATTAATGTTTATTGTCCATTATATTACAAACTTTGGGTTGGTGTTATGCAATAAAATTAATTTATCTTTGGGTCGTTTCATCGCGCATGGAGCGATTGTGCATGCAGACCTGACCTTCGCTAACAATGTCCCTTGATCGTGCATGCAACTGTCAACATGGGTGCTTCTGGCACACAGTATGAACAGTGCATAATGTTCGCAGATATCTGATGCCGTACTCAAACTAACAACGTATGAACAGCCTAGAAAACAAGGTCCGAATTCTATTGACTGGCGATTCATTCTTTCGCGAAATGGCGACGAGTACGTCGTGAAAGCTTTCAACGACACATTTCCCAGGACCAGCTCGCATAGACGTGAGCAGAATGATGATTGCTTACTCAATCCGTACCAGTACTATTTTCCTTTTACATGGTAGCTACACAGAGTTCATAATGTCCTGGACAAGTAAATATTACTTAGTAGGTAATTTATTATCCTCTTTCCCTGAATCAACCACAATTTCGCGCGTACCGACTTGTTGTTGCACTGCACAGCAAGAGAATATGCCTAAATGACTTATTTATTTTTGTCATGATGAAAATAAGCGGCGGATTTATTTTGCTAACATTGTACCCGATCAAGTTTGAACTGCCGCTCGACGCTGGCATCCAGACCGTGGCATGAGTGAGCCTGCCATCGGCACTGTGAGCTCCTGAAATCCTGTCGGCCTTCACTTATTGTATGCCATTTTCAATTGCCAAATCTCCAATATAAAAATATGACCATATCTCCGCCTTCCGCCGTCAACTGAACTGGATTCCCATTCGCGAGCGCAGGTCTTTCAGGATTCTGTGCACACTTTATATCATCTTATTTGACCCAGCTGCACCGGAATATCTAAAATCTAAATTTCAATTTGTTACACCCCGTCCTGGTTTCGAGCTACGTACCATCAGCAAAGAAAGTGGTCTTCCTCTTTTGGACCTTATTTTGCATGCAATAGAGTCGAAAAGTGGTAGACCACTTTCTTGGCTGACTAGACACCCAGTAGTCTACTCTCTGTTCTATATCACCGTAGAGCAAATCCTCCTTTAAACGCAAGTTGCGTAAGCATCTCTTATTAACTATTAAAGATTGATGATCCTCATGATATCTTTGTTCGGGTATATATACATAATTGTATGTATTTATGTTTCTTCAAGTAAGTTTATATTGTATGCATTATATATATATGTATATTAATTTAATTAATTGATTTTTGTTTCCATTCGACTCTCATGCAGTATTTAGGATCCTGCACCACTAAAGTTTCTGTTTAGCCCAATGGTTGACTGGTAGAGGGCATTAAGTTGTACCTTTATTTTTATATTTGCGCAATAAAGTTTAAATAAATAAATAAAGGTAAACGACCCATTGCTCAATTACTTAAGAGTCCTTACGCCCACATAAGCAGAAGCGCGAGCGTATTTTGCAAAATACTTCCTTTTTCATTCAAGATTACGACGTAACTATTAGTATTTATTCAAAAACTGATAACGTAATTAAATAATAATTTCTTAACCTCTTAATAATTAAAAAAAAAAAAATTTCGGCGCGCGGCATCTGTGCAGCGTGATTTATACGTCTTTTAAAAAAATATACATTTACGGCATCGTAGGTCTTATAGTTATGATTATTTTTGTATGGGTTAACATAAAGTTATAATTTGCTATCATATTATTTTTAGGGCAAAATAAAATTACAATTTGCGGTAAAAAAATAGAATGTAATCCTGTTTTCACCAAAAAAATTAAGAAAACTCGGAGGGTTTTATCAACTTTTTAAAATGAATCTTTGATTTTCAATCATGTCAGCCCCTCGTAAAAGATTTGGTGATGTGAATTGTAATCATTCATGTACCTAATGATACTTGTTTACTGCAAAATTGAGAACCGAAACCACACTTCTCACTGCAAAATTTGAAAAAGACTCCCAAGAAAACTCATTTATTTTAGGTTTAAAAACAGAAAATGAAAATTTGAACCATGTTAGCCCCTAGTTTAAGAAATAATTATTTAAGTACGTTATCAGTTTTTGAATAAATACTAATTAGTTACGTCGTAATCTTGAATGAAAAAGCAAGCATTTTGCAAAATACGCTCGTTTTAGGCGTAAGGACCCTTAAAACGAAGTTGTTTGGTAACCCGTAAGGTCAAACAATATTTATTTAAATCAGGGCCCTTCCGTATGAATCTCCAATTAAACACATTCGCTGCATATACGACAGGTCCCTCTCGCGTCATCAGTATGGTGATTCACACATAAATAGCCGTTAAAGTAGTCCAATTCACCGCAACTCCGCGTAACTTATGCATAAAATGTGTCCTAACACTCCTAACGATGTTAATCATCATTATATTGATCAGCACACGTGTAACACATGCGGTATACAAAACGCATGAAAGGAAATAAAGCCTGCATCAGAGTTCTTACGTCCTGCCTGTGACATAAGGTTTAAAATTGATTTATTAAGAGGAAACAAAAGGCCGTTTTTCCATACAAACGTAGTCCCCTGTTTTTTGGGATAATGGCAGTAGAGCAATATTTTTTTTTTCATAAATCTATGGCTACTTTTGACATGTACCTATGTTTTCCTTTGTTTCATAAATTTATTCTTAAGAGATATTAACCTTCAAAAACCTAAAAAAAGCCAGATTTTCCGCTGTGTTAAAACATCCAGAAAACAATTTTGACTAGATTATTAAAAGAAAAGAAAACATAGGAACACGGCCGAAGCCTTTCTTTTATTATTAATAAAAAAAATGTAATAGGTCAAGTTTTGGAGAAGAAATCAGGGGACTAAGAAACGTTGATTTCATTTACTTTTAATAGGTATTTTCGGTACAAGCTGCAGTTGTCTCTATCGCGCTCGCGCTCACTTGATCAGGCACTGCGCGACAGCAATACATTTTACAAATACCTATTTCTCAATTATCTCGGCCTTTGTGTTTCCTCTTAAACTTCCTGTTCTCAAAATTCAAAACAAACAAGTCACCAATAAATGCCTAATTAAGTTGATAAACCACTGCCAATCTCAACGCTTGCGCGTTATCATCATCGACATGAATGAAACCGAACGTTTTATCTCAGTGTACCTTAGTAAAACTACGTCCTGTGACGCATCCATTACACCAGCACTTAATTCACTGACGTAATACAACATAATCACAATGGTGATACAGTTCGCTCGGATTGTGACGATATTTCTGTGAATCATGGTTCAGAGGATCGAGCTATTATGTCACTGGATTTTTTCTCTTGGTTGTTGCTCATCGCTTGGGAGAATTAGGATAGTATAGTAGAGTTATCAAACTTATCAATGAAGGACCGGGCGGATGCGGCGCACGGACCACTACAGGTACTATGTTAAAGAATGTTTGCAAAAAGTTCTCGCGAAAAATTACTGATGAGCGGTTCTAATGACGCACGTAATCCGGGATATGAACTTTGCTACGCTTTTTGCTACGAAATCTGCTAGATAAGAACGCCCGGTTAATCACAACATTACCGGAATATAAAAAGGTTCAATAATCTCCGCTCGTGATTTGTGTGATTTTGATAGTGTTGTTTTCATTGGTATAGTCTCTAAATGCCTATGTTGTGACGCCACGATGCCAGCCGGCGCGGCGCGGACATGACATCAGCAGTATCAGCACTATCCACGTCACCCGACCCGACGTCATTAGAAAGACGAGACGAATCCTTCAACAATCGAATGCACTATCGATCCCATCGATTCTAAATGATCTGACCACATTTTCAAATTGCACATCTGTCAATGCACGTAAATGATCGTGGGCGTTCCTAAAATCAGCGGTAAGCTAAGTCAAGTGTGTCTAATAGATTGACGATAGAGAATCGTGAGGGTTTCGCAATCGAATGCTTGGCTACATGAGTCATCCTGGCTGTTATGAGACTATACAATTCGTGTCAAAGACGCGAGGAGTCTCACGGTAGGTACAACAAGAAGGAAAAAATGAAACGCCTTGTGCAACCCAAATGAATCAAGGTGTCTGGTGTGTAGACAACATGCGATTTGTGCTTCTCCAGTCCGAATGCCAAATTTTTATACCAGCCTAAAATAACAAAAGCAACTTTTAAGATCCGCAACAGTTACAGAAAATAGTTTATTTTTTATTGTCATAGCGTGAGACGATGTCATCGATACATGTCTCTATTGGACTGATAGACAGTCCGAATGTAGGTATATGTAGTAGTCAATCAACAGGCGAGTCGGGCTCATTGGTATTCGCGTCGAGTGATTGACAGTGACGCGTGAGCAGTTTCCCGATAGTATCAACCACTATCCCGATGACTCACTGATAGTTCCTTTGACCCCAGTCAAAGAGTCAATAAGTGCAATTGCTGTCCTTGCGCTGAATTCGATATTGATGTCGTATTTCCCAGAACACTAGTGATAACAATAAAGGTTTATATGTCCATCAATCTTGGTACATTGTTCAAGGAAATCTGCGTAGATCGTTAGTGGGCCGTTTATCATGCAATTGTGGGTATGGAGCAATTTCTGCTTATTCAGTTGCGTTTTATTGTCGTTTATGCGTTTGCCTATCGTAGTTAAATTGTTATTTTATATAATTTAAAATGCAAACCACAGTAAATGATAGCATTGATAACGTTAGCTAGACACAATGGCGCTATAACCGTTACTGCTATATGAAAATCTTCTTAGGAGTAGTTAGTACGGTCACAGAATAAATAATAGTACAAGTACAGAAGACCCTCTGTTTTGATGTTCACGAATGCCGCCTTTTTACGTGCCTATTAATTATTATTAGCAACGGACCGCACGCCAGCCGCGCGTCATTGAGTTCTATTGCCCGGCGCGAAGGTCGACATTACTCCGCATCTTGCCGAAGATAGGGTTGTCACTTTTTTAAACGTCGTTGGTGGCAAACGAGCGTACGGTCCGCCTGATCGTAAGCGGATACGGTAGCTTTGCACTATTATCTATTCTGTGTTAGAACTTGCACCCGACACCGCCGCGGCGTCGGCGCCGCGGAGGTGGCAAGTGGCGCGCCTCGACGACAATAAGATATTTAAATGTACCACCTAGACATCTTGTACCTATCCGTGATCCAATAATATACACACACAGAATACGCGAATTATAAATATTTGATAGCACGCGTGGTCTACATGCATACATTTTACACTTAGCAGCTACTTAGGTAACACCGAAAACATAACAGGCGTGTGACCGCGAACCGTAACGGAGATCGTAAAGTCTATCTCCGTCTCTGTCACACTTACTATTCGAGTGACAGAGACGGAGATAGACTTTACGATCTCCGTTACGGTTCGCGGTCGCACGCCAGGTGTAAATGAGTCCAATAAGTACTGATTTATTTAATCACAATTCGGGATTTTCGTTTGATGTATATGTATACATATGTAGATATGCCGTTGACAGATACCTATTTAATTCAAGTATAACACTGTGCTGTTTTACTTGATTCTTGTGTTCGATTTACTATGAAAATATAGGTATAAATGAGCATTTAGTGCTTACTACCTCACCTTTCGGTATCCTTTTCACGCGTCGGAACATAGAAAAACGTGCAATCCGAATTTTGGTCATTATTTGTGCAACCCGCAGCAATGCAATATACCGTTGCCCTTACTTTATACATCGTATTTACGCGCTTGCGACGTTGGTATGCGGGAGACACGCGCGCGAGTGTCGCGGGCCACGGCGGGGCAACCACTGAATAAGCAGATCCGGATCTGCCGCCGGCATGTACTTATAATTTCACGCAGATCGGCGGAGTGACCCCCCCCCTGGTACGGTCAACCAAATCAGTGTTAAGTCCACTTCTCAACACTACAATTGAATGAGAGGGCGCAGCGAACGAAGTTCTGCGTTTCAGCTTATGCAAAAACTTTTCCCTAATGTCCCGCTGTTCCTCTGTCCGGCTGTTCTCCGCTTCAGGGCGAATTTCTCAACCGATTCTTGTGAATGACATTTTTTTGTCAATTCAGTTTTTGGAAATGTTTCACAAACATTTTTTTTAAGAAATCATGTTCGCGAGTGCCAATTGTTTTTATATCAGGAATAATTTTATAAGTAAATTATTTACAACATAATATCAATCAACTATTCGTTATATTTAGAATACATAGTTTCGTATTGTTTAGCCGTAAAGATAACTGAAGCGTTGGCCACGATGCTATTGGTCTTCCGATAGCTCTTGTTATCAACTCGATTGTTAAAGGTGTACCTACTCATATTATTTATATGCACTTGCAAATTATCTGTAATCGTCGGAACTTATATAATGGCCGTATTTACGGCAATAGTAATCATCGCAGTACGTAACATCATGCATAAGATTATCAAAGATAATTACGAATGTATTTTTACGGGGTAGAGGTGCCTTAGTAATTACAAGATGAATATGCAGAGACTACATTCCTATGTCTAACTCTCATCGGTTTTTCCACTGTTTGTTATAGTAGGTAGGTTTGTGGCATTATATTAGTTTCGCTAGCGCTACGGTCTAGGTCCTCAGTTGTTGAAAACAGGAACAATTTTCCGACTAAATGTATGTTATGAGCGCTATGAATCGGATCGACTGATCGTGTAATGGAAATAAAATAACAATCATTAATCATTTGCAATCGATGCCAACTTATGAATTGATGAAGCCTAAAGACGACAAGGGTAATAACGAGCAATCGCATATAGCAGGACACGTATACCACTTCGTTAAAATCGAGTTTCGAACTCTACAGGAATTAACGAATCTTCTACATTCAAAATCGCAAACATCAATCTGGAACTTACAAGGATTTTAACCCCAAAGAAAATTCTGAACAATAAACGCCGTCAAACAAATTCATGATAATTTTAGGGTCAATATTATCAATATTACCAAATTATTTATAAGCTGTGGGGATACACAACTCGAGTCTAAATATTCCTCTATTTATTTCCAGATACCGGATTTCTCCCTCGATGGAAGCAGCAGTTTGAAGCACAACGGAAGCGCCAAGGAACTGGCCTCCGCGATGGAGAATCTGAAGAAGAGCAGCTTCTCCCGCCGGGAGCAGGCTCTCAATACACAAGTCACTAGTTCTTCCTCGCAGCAGGTACATATATGACCGAGGGTCAAAGTAGCATGCGTAAGCGAACCTTCGACCATCCTTGTAAGCGAAATAGCTGGATAATAGTTGGGGGTTTAGTGGCTAGTCTGATGGGCCTTCTGCCCTGGAGTCCCACACACCTGACACACCCGTCCGGTCCCCCTCCGACCGGGCGGACGGTGCATCAACGCATTTCCCTAACGAAAACCACAACGTACTTATGTATATGGTTTTGTAATTTGACAAGAATTCATTGGAAATTATATGTTGCGTTTGGTATAGGCGTGTATAGAGAATGAATGGAAGAGTATTGTCAAGGATAGTGTATGAGGGAAGAATGGAAAGAAAATAGAAAAGAGAAGACCTCGCGAAAATGTCTCCTTGCAAATCGGAGATATTCTAAAGTCAACTCAAGCAAGACTGAGACTGCCCAGGCCGACGAGCATGTAGGTATGTTTTATTTATCAACTGTATAACGCGAAAGAGGCTTCTCAAAATCCTACTAAATGAAGTCCGTCATCTCCATCTACCCCTCCGGGAAACCGGCATAATGAATGCAAATCATCATATGCATAATTGTTTTAGTCTGCAGACAGAAATAATGCTACTACGTAAAAGAACTCTTTATCAAAATCTGATTTGGCAATATCCATTTGCCATTTAACGTACTAGTCCATTATTATCAGCTAGCTATTCACGTGCTGTTTGACTGATTAGACCATTGTTTTAGTCACTATTATAATAGACGAAGATAAACTACACTAGTGGTTACGTAAATAAGCGAAGTATCTGGACAAGCAATGCGCGGCGCGCCTTTGACTTTGCATAATGGGATCCTGGGCCCTGACAAGATAATGAAAACTAGCGATCTGTCGCTCACCAGTCACTGTAACACCATAAATATTGATTTAAACTTTCACGATTCTCACACATTATTTACACAAAACGGTACTTAATCGCGTATAATTAACTTATTTATTTACTTCACTGAGGTCTCCCGACGTTTCGGATGTGTTGCTACATCCATGGTCACGGGACAACTGGCTTGAGCGGGTTTTCCGAACTACCCGCATTTGGTCTTAGGATTAGGCAATCGTGTTAACATTTTGGCTATGTTATATCCTTAGATAGTAAACTTTTATGTTCATTCATTTCACGAATAGCAGTTTTTTTTTTATTCTACTCTTAATTTAACGATAATTATTTACTGATATGATAACGCTATACATCGCAGTCTCTTAATTGTATAATTAATATAAGTATAACTGATGGCACTATAGAATATTGCATCGTCACTAGCTTTGACTAAAATCACAATAGCTGGTTATACAGAAAACAGCTGAAACCATTATAACTGAAACGACGCAAAAAATATCATTTAAACAAAAATCCACATAGAAAAAAACCCGTTCGTCCCGTACTAAGTAATAATTAGTAATTCATTAATAGTCCTTATTTGTTTTAATTTTAACTCCAACCGGCAGCGGCCCGGGTGTATCTATCGTTCCGACCGGCGGTGCACACGAACGCAGGTACGGCTACCTCGGCGTGTCACGTGAATCCGCACGCGAACGCAGGTACGGGCTACGTATCGGCCGTGTTCGTGAAATTCGTGATCTTAGTACCGCCGGGGTTAAGGACACGTAGCTACTGGTCCGCATGTTTCACGGATATCCAGAGCCCTAGTGACAACCCTAGTGTACAAGTGGTTAATAAAAACCAAATGCGGGTAGTTCGGACAACCAGCGCAGCAAGAGGATGTTGATACCTGCTCAAGCCAGTTGTCCCGTGACTATAGATGTTGCAACAGTCCGAAACGTCGGGAGACCTCAGTGAGGTAAATAAATAAGTTAATTATTAATTATATTAATATACGTTTAGTATAAATACTGTAACACCAAACAAGAAAATAATTGAGAACGATTCCGATTCATGTCAAGTTATAGTATTGTATGGCAAACTGACTACCGAAGCAAATATGAGCCGTCCCATTCCCATGGGAAACACGTTGAGCGGAAATATAACGAAACTTCTTCCAAAATAGAACATCTCAAGGACATGTTAAAAGGATGAAATAGTTGTTTCTAAGAAGCTGTAGTTAAATTTTAATTAGACTTTTAATATTTTCTTGCTGTACACAATATGAAACTCTCGATTATTCATATCCCATGGCTATAAATAGACAGATGGTTATTTCGACACCGGCCTCGGCCTGTTCATAAAATGTCCGGTTTATTTTCAATTCATCCAGCCGTGTTTGCGGTAAAATTTATAATAAAATAACGCATGCGCGGCTGATGTGCCTATTGTGGGAACACCGAGACGAGGTCACCGGAATGCATATCATTTGCAGCTGGACGAAATTAGCTCTTCTTTGTCTTAGGAGTAAACCACAAAGTGCGGGAGATACAGGAACCAGTCATTTAGACGAAACGGTGCGAAGTCTAAATGAATGCCTTTGCAAATGATCTAGTGAGCTTACATAATCAAACTGAGTAAATATATATATCTGTCGTTACTTTAATCTACCGATGATTTGGGTATAATTTGTTGGTCCAAAGTTTGGGCCGCGCCCGTCAAAGCCAGGCCAGAGTTAAAGTTAAAAGAACGTAAACGTAAAAAAAAAATATAAAGGCGGACATACACAGAGTGATAGCATAAGTTTACCGTTAACGCATATGTGTTCCGTTCGTCCAATTTTGATACGGAACACTAAAATAATATAGAATTGCACTTAAGCCAAAACGTGACCAAAAGCAGATCCAATTTCCTAATCCTTTGATCTAACTAAACCAAGATTTGGCACCCGCATGATAACGTTTCAGAGAGCACCGCGATATTGTCATTAAATTTAATTAAAATTCGTGACGTGCGAATGTAATGATCTAATGATATAGTCCAACATGTGTTTAGCAAACATAAATAAAACATAAAAGCAGTGTCTGTGCGAGATACCTCTAGTAATTAATGCCACCGCCTTATGGGCGCAGCAAGACATGGTGTCTGGGTTTGGCGGCGAGCCAGTGGCGAGACATGGCGTAACGTGGCGCACGTTTGGTAATACCGTGGCGCTGACACTCCTGATATGCTGATAAATAAATACATAGGTACATAAACCCTCTTAAAATAATGTAGGGTACCGCAAAATGTTCCGATTTCCTTAAGAAAATCATGTCATTGGTGATTGTGGTTCTCGTCAAATTGCATTGACATCCAAACTACAAACCTTCATGTTACCACCTTAGGACTCTCCAGGAATCACTTAAACAATCTTTTTCGTTTCAATTATCTTCATGCTAAATGTCATCTCTATCTGTGATTGTAATGTGAAAATGTTACAGATAGACATGGATTAAGTAATTTTGGTATATCTCAATTTCATCATCATCTGCAGCATATTTAGGTACCTACGCCTCACTGATGGGCACATGCGTAGTCTCATGGTTGAAAGGGAATGGGCAGGAGTCCTCACGCCGGCCCAGTGCGGGTTGAGAACTTCACATAAACTTCCTCACGATGTTTTTCTTTCACCGAAAAACAATTTTAATAATCAATTGGCATTCCATGCACATGTACCGAAAACCTCATTGATACTACGTAGATACGCACCAGAACTTCGAAACCAATTTCAATTTAATTAAATTTTATGTCGCCCCAGACCATGCTATGAGATTAGCATAGTAACCCTTTTTATGCGCTTGCTGACCATATTGTAATAACAACCCTTTCCTTTGTTCGTTGTTCATGTTATGACACGACCTTATTGTTTAACTAGTCTCTTAAATGTATTATATTGCGTGGAAAAATAAAGAACTTCACCTTTAAGTTTCGACACGTGCTTATATTCCGCCAGTAGGTATGTATTTACTAGGTGAACAATCTGAATTCAATCTTACAAAGGTTATTTCTGATACTTTTCTGATAAGTGTTAATTTCTTGATGATATTTTAATAATACAATGGTTGGAGGTAACATTTTATTCAACAGTTTTATTTAGCTTGACCCCGTATAAGTATTTGTTTGTTTATGGCTGTCTATTTTCAAATCTTCCCAAGGCTTTGGTGATTAAGAAACACGGTAGACCTATACTGTTAGTCATCTAAAAGTTTGGATTCCGCCGAGATTTAGTCTCGAGGTTCAAGGCCCCTCTGAGATAAAGTTCGAACGTGCCTACCGCCAGTTGTTGCATCTCGCCCACACGGTCTGATTCATTCGATATACCTCTCAATTACGGCTTTCGATGCCAAAATATGCTTGGCCATATTTTTTGAAGACAATAAATTAGTTAATATGCATAGCTTCTATTGTGCCCGAGGCTCGGTTGGTTGCCACGTTGTCTTGTTGTATATTTTTTAACAAAATAAAATCTCAGAAGTGATCATAGTGATCGACAGCTAACACAATAGTATTCTGTAGACGAGCTAGAGGAAGACATTTAAAGAAACGGCGGCTACGTGACGCTTAAATGCGTAGGTATAGTTAGTCGTCAACTGTCGATTGTTAAGCAATATTGAAACAAAACATTGAAAACGACCGCGTTATTTTCGTATTTCTATTTTGTCGTAGCCCTGGCTCTTATTTTCCTCGGCCGTTGGTGCGCCAAGACGCGTGACGGCTCCGTACAAACTCCTCTAGCATTGGCACTGAACCCACAGTTGTAGTCTAGATAACGAATTCGGAGGACGTCTGTACCAGACCACTATTCATTTACTTATGCGCGGCAGCGGCTAGTGAACAGTAACGTGGTATTTTCCGTGTTCCCGAGGTTAATATTCTTGTTTACAAGCGGTGCGCTATCAGTAAACACAACTGCGTTAGATGCACTACGTCGAAATAGTACGAGTGATACAACGTTGTTATCTTAATGTTGTGTTTGTTGTAGATGGTTTCGAGCACGACCTGTAGCAGCGCTGCATCCAGTCAACGACTGCAAGGCTCCTCCCAGAGACTCCAACACAGAACCGCCTCCGAAATGAAAGCGAGTTCGATGAAGTCAGATCTCACAGAGCTGAAGAGCTCCATCTCTGAGATGAAGAACTTGAGCAACACAGCGGCTTCAATGAACTTTAACAGGTGAGTCCAAGAAAAAGACGATTTCAAAATAGCTTCCCACTTGCGTAACAACAGCGTGGGTGGCTACACGTGCCAATGTTTGGACAATGTTTTTATATGTATGCCTTTAAGATAACACTGACGGTTGCCCGTGAACATTCAAGCAGCTTAATGGCATTTGCAACATGCTTGTCGGAGTTAGCTCACCTGAGCGACCTTGGCCCTAAGCCAATTCCCAGTCGATGTTTCCCTCCCGTGTTTGCAGTTCCACGCCGGCAAACAATAGCAACGCTCCGGTTCTCGGGAGACCGTCTAACGAGTTGTTTTTAGTGCATACAGTTTCGTGTAGGTACGTAATTACTCATAGGACACCTATTTTTAAACCGTGAGTAACAATATTTTTATTCACTTCCAGACTGAGAAGCTCAATGGAGAACATAGTGGACCAAGGAGATATAGTAGGCGATAGAAGCTTGCCCGACATCCGAGATCTCAGTGACATGGGTGACATTACAGACATGGGCAACATGTGCGAGCTCTCCGAAGACGGGCCACTCGTCACCTTCCCCGAATCCGACACACCTCCGCCTGTCAGCGAGAATCCCTTGCTCGTCGCTAACGCTGCATCTATCAACGCTAGTTTGAACTCCGCGAATAAGCTCCAATATAGCGCCGCGCAAGTGTCGTCCGCCAGTTCAACACGAGTTGTGACTGATGGATACAGTGCCTCCAACTCAAAGGCTAACAGTTCACGGATGCAACACCTGCAGCATGGAGACATGCAGTTTGAAGCAAGAAGCGCCGCCGGAGCATCGAGAAAGTTGCTGCAAGCGGAGGGACTCGCTGCCGAACAGAACGCCGCGTACCTTCAAGTGAGTACATTAACAGTGTTACGCTATGCAAGAGCATTTTATAGTTTATGAGAAATGCGACTGGTCTTTTGACACATCGCGACACCCATATAACGTAAATTGGCACTGCTTCATCGAAATAATAATGAAAGTTTCAATAGCACTCATAATTAGCACTCATAAAATGATTATTATATTATTTACGGCTTATTTGTGCAGAAATTAGCATTGAAAACTCGGTATGCGAACAATCACGTCCTACGACTTTTTATTTTAAATTTAGTGTTACCTACACTAGGTACTTCAATCGATTGGAGTCTGTCAATTTAGAAATACCTATTTATTTCTAAATTGACAGACTCCAATCGATTCATCATTCATCAAATAATTGTGAATAGGAAAATAACAATGTATTATTTAATTACTGTCACGATAATACGATATAGAATCACGTCGATCCACGAATGTATGAATTTACTTAGGAAGATATCAAATTAATTTTGCATGTACATCCAAACACATATTCTAAAGAATCTAGAGGTCTTTGCACTCGTAACGCCTTTACAGGACACTTTTGTTAGCAATCGACTGTTTCATTTTCTAAAATTAAATAATTATTACACAGTAATCAATCGATTCCTTTTATTGGCCACCATCAATCGTAATCGGATATTATGACAATCGATTTGGTCTAGCCACATCACTCTTTACATCATATTGGAACTGTCAAAAGACGGACGCCTTTCTCGTAAGGTATAATTCAAAGAGCTAACTGGAAGAGATGCCTTACAGGGATAAGTTCGCCTTTGTACCGATTTAACTTTTTTTTGTCTGTATTTTTACCTGTGTCTTGTGTACAATAAAGTATATACATACATACATATATTCATGATGACAGTTGGTATCTACGCAACGCTCACAACAAAGGCACTTACGCATGCGCAAAGCTTGTTTTAAGAAATACGAATACGAAATAGCGTAAGTGTTGTCTTCCCCGCGTCTGCTAGTAGGAGTCTGAAAGGCGCGCCGAAGGACGTGACCTCGCCAGACGACGGCCGATCGATATCGGTGCTAGTACGAAACCTCACTAAGCGCCGAAATGTTCAGTACGGCGCAACTCCTTGCCTCGAAAGCACAGCATTACGTTACGATTTACGATGGCAAATCGGGGCGAGTATCGCTTTGACGGGTAGGAGTATGGCTCGCATAGTCGCATGGGCTAACAGGATGCTGCGCGGAGGATCTCCGGGTCCGGTGAGAGCATTTATCTACGCGCGCTTATCGCTGGACGCGCGCTCTTTGCCGCTCAGTCGGCGCCTGACCGTCGTGCGCGCGAGCGCATGCGGAAGTCAATTATTGCGCATGCGCGCTAGAGTACACGAATAGTCCGCTTATATATAGAAGCGGAATGTCCACCGGCGGGGGGGCCCCGTGGCCAGTCCACCGCGGCGTCCTGTCTCGCTTCTCTCCGCAAACGCAGAATCCTTCGGTGAGAGCAATTTCTCCGAATAGTTCTCGTAGTCGACCTTCTAAACACATGACGTCTGTATACAAAACTTAAAATATTCATGAAAAGCCCGCCAGTTCCGCGCGATTGGCCTATTTCCAATAGAAGCGATAGGACGTATTATCCGAGTAGTTTTACGTGGGACTGTTTTCCGATATAAAAGTAGTGCTATTGGAGCTAGGAGCACGTCGTGGTGTCATTCCGTCCTATAACCATGTCTTCGAAACGACGCCCGAGACCTAAATTGCGCATCGCAACCGGTGTAACTATCCGATCAAATATTTGTTTTGTGAGACATAGCGGCAAAAAATGTGCTTCTCTCGTGTAACAGTGGCTTGACAGTGATAACAAGTTAATCATGTACTGAGGTCAAACCGAACGTATTTTCCAGAATTAATTCTCGCACTATGACTATAACGTCATTCAGAGTTCGAAAAGTTTGTTGCCGCATGAAATTAGAATACTAATAGAGAGTCATTAGCGTTTTTGTTCGCGGTTCAATTTATTGATGCGAGGCATTTTGTGGTTTTAGGAGCAGCGATCGCTAAAAGCGGGTGAAATAACGTCGCAGGAAGCAAAGAACATGTCTGCAACGAGTTCCAAGCTGCAAACGGAGGCTTTTAGTGCGGAGAAGAAGGCTATGGCATCGACGCAAGCGCTCCACACTGTCACCTCAAGCGGCATGTTCAGCCACAAGGAACACTCAAGCGTCGCGCATTCCAACATGACGATCTCCAGCAAAAACCTCTCCACGAAAACAATGTTATCATCACAGGTAAGTCTACCATAAAATGACAAATCTAAAGCGTAGAATATTTCTCGTCATATTAACCAACACTGCATAACCTGATTAAACTCGTGCAAGTATTTTATTGTTTACTTTGTTTTTATTGCAGATGAGTCAAATGCTAAACGGAACGATTAAACCAGGCGACGAAGACTTAACCAACCTTACATTTGACGATTTAGATAAGCTAAATTTAAATTCGAATCAGAAAGATGTTGAACAGGCCATAGCGAAATATTCAACTAGAATAAACGCTTTTATTACATCAGTTAAAAATAACCAAATTGATAGGAAAAATGCTTCAGTACAGTTTAACAAATTAAACGAGATAGTGCGGAGAGCGTGGGCGGTACCAACATATGGTCATGAGCTGGGGTATTCCCTTTGCAATACGCTGCGAACTTCCGGTGGTCTAGATATCCTGATGACAAACTGCTTAGAATCAAGCAATCCCGATTTACAATTTTCCTCGGCAAAAGTTCTTGAGCAGTGTCTGACTACTGAGAATAGAGCGCACGTTGTAGAAAATGGCCTTGAAAAGGTTGTTAATGTAGCGTGCGTTTGCACAAAACACGCGAACTCTGTGGACCACTCTAGAATAGGCACTGGAATTTTAGAACACTTATTCAAACACAGCGAAGGCACATGCAGCGATGTGATTAAACTAGGAGGCTTGGATGCTGTACTTTTTGAATGCAGAAAGAATGACGTGGAAACCTTAAGACATTGTGCGACGGCGCTCGCTAATCTGTCTCTCTACGGAGGCGCTGAAAACCAAGAGGCGATGATCAAAAGAAAGGTTCCAATGTGGCTATTTCCTCTAGCGTTCCACACTGATGACAATATCAAATACTACGCTTGCTTAGCAATCGCAGTTTTGGTAGCAAACAAAGAAATTGAAGCGGCTGTACTGAAGTCGGGTACTTTAGACTTGGTAGAACCTTTCGTCACGACTCACAATCCATCCGAGTTCGCGCGATCAAACCTTGCACATGCTCACGGTCAGAGCAAAACCTGGCTGCAACGACTTGCCCCGGTACTCAGTTCAAAGAGGGAGGAAGCGAGAAACCTAGCAGCATTCCATTTCTGTATGGAGGCTGGAATTAAAAAACAACAGGGCAACACTGAAATATTCAGAGAAATAGGAGCGATAGAATCTTTGAAAAAAGTAGCAAGTTGTCCGAATGCGGTGGCGTCCAAATATGCAGCGCAAGCCTTGCGGCTTATTGGTGAAGAAGTACCTCACAAACTGTCACAGCAGGTTCCCCTGTGGTCTATTGAGGACGTTCGGGAATGGGTCAAACAAATAGGATTCACTGAATATGCGAATAACTTTTACGACAGTAGAGTAGATGGAGATTTGCTATTGCAACTAACAGAAGAAAATCTCAAGGAAGACATAGGTTTACAAAATGGAATCAAACGAAAAAGGTACTTATTATTTATACACCCATATTACATAGGTAACCCCAAATTACGTTTACGTACGTTTATACGGCATATTTACATGTTTGTGTAAATAATGCAACTATTTTATGTTCAGATTCACGCGAGAACTTCAACAATTGAAGAAAATGGCAGATTACAGTTCAAGAGACACAGGTAGCCTCAACGACTTCTTAGGAGGGATTGGTCCAGAGTACACTATCTACACATATTCCATGCTAAATGCGGGTGTTGACAAAGAGTCCATACGTGGCCTCAGCGACGAGCAACTGGAGAACGAATGTCGCATCGTCAACAGCATTCACCGCCTCCAAATCCTAAATGCTATTAAAGGTAAGATGGCCATTAATCATTTTAATAATTTCCGGCCTTATGCAAGACGTGATATTATTTTTTACGATGGTCGTAATATCATAAATCTAGTCACTGTTAATGCTGCCAGTCTCCGCTGTAAATATTGTTCAAAATACAGCACATCAAAGATATGAATCAAATATTGGGACAATTATTTTAATAATAGATAACATGCGAACAATTAGAACAACCAACCGCACTGCAATCAAACCGCACTGTGGTTTGGCAGAAGTGTCTTAAAATTGTTGTTAAAATTAAAGTTTTAGGCATGAATAAACGATTATTAGTAATTTTATAAGGCATGCGTTATTGTTATAATTATTACATTAATGCCTTTCATAAGCTTAATCGGTCGGATAGAACAACGCAGATAGATTTATGATAAGAGTGCTGCAAACAACTATTAGCCCAACAGATCAGAATTTATTTATAAAAAAGCACATTGTAAGAGGACAGTTTGATTCAAAAGCCTATTAGAAAGTCGTTATTGATCCTTGCACTGCTTCTTCATTTTCTTTCTATTAACATTTCAAATATGCTACAAATTGTCACCAACCTATAGAAAAGTTTTTCTCGTTTCCAGTTTACGAAAGCACTCTTCCTAGCAAAGGAGAGGAGAACCTCGAGAAAAATTTAGATGTATTCGTGAGTTATCGACGGTCAAACGGCTCCCAGCTGGCAAGTCTTCTCAAAGTCCACCTGCAGCTGAGAGGGTTCACAGTATTCATCGACGTCGAGAGGCTCGAGGCTGGGAAATTCGACAACAACCTTCTTCAGAGCATAAGACAGGCTAAACACTTCCTGTTGGTCCTAACTCCATCTGCACTGGACAGGTGCAAGCATGATAACGAGCAGAAAGACTGGGTCCATCGGGTAAGCGCATAATTTTGGTTCTGTCCCTTTCATAGGTTATTGAAATTAAACATAAAGACTTGCCCAAAGATTTCACACTTGTTATTAGCTTTTGGGGAAAATAGCCAGTAAACATTTTGGAGCCACAATTGTGAATCTATTGGCCTCGCTGCTTAGTATTAGGTGTGACGGTTGGACCAAGACCGAAAAGCCTCATCATTGTCTTGGACACACTAATTATAAGAAACGAGATGTAATCAAATAGATGCCCCTCTTTTTGGTGCAGTCGGGTAATAAAGTAAAGCCAGGCCAGTGTAAGCAAGATGTACGGCAATTTGAAGTTTCGGAGTCAGGTTCTAGTCTCTTCACGATCTCATTTTCGAAAAAGTATTTTCTCAAACATGCAATGAAATATAGTGACGTAGTGTTCTTCATAATGGACTTCGAAGTGTCACGTTTCGGGCGGAGCGAGACGAGAGACCCGTAATGGCATTTCATACAAAATTGGAGGCCTGCAAGATGGTCTTTTTTAATTTCCATTCCACAATTTGCTGCACAGGATCACGGCGTTCCGCCATGAAGATTAAAGTGTGATTTCTTGGAGTTTTTTTAAATTTCGTTGCATGTTTGAGAAAAGCACTATACATACCTCGGCGTGAAAAGGGGTTGCTAGCCTCATAACTAGCCGACCTCGCTACGCTCGACCGTCTATATGTACTCGGCCGGCAACCCCGTACTTCCCAGCCTCTGTAGTAATGTACTATTGTTGTTGTAAATGAATTATTTTCGTTTCCAGGAGATAGTGGCAGCGTTGCAGTCCCAGTGCAACATAGTGCCTATTATCGACAACTTCGCGTGGCCAGAGCCCGAGGAACTACCTGAGGACATGCGCGCGGTATCCAAGTTTAACGCCGTGCGCTGGATACACGACTACCAGGACGCCTGCGTCGAAAAACTAGAAAGGTGACCACTAGTTCTGTCGACTGCTTTACTAATCCTACATCACAGAATAATAATAAGCTCCACTGCCGATTTCGGCAAAGGCGACTGCTCTCATCTCAGTAACTGTCGCTGGTATACTTGTATGTGCTTACAGAAGGGCCTCTATCTAACAAAATAGATGTTAAAGAGTTAGAAACCCCAAATCATGTCATCCTGCTCTACCGCATAGCACGTGCTCATTGTCTAGTTAAGGTTGTCGCGTTTTGTGTGACACTGACAAAGCCGGCCGCGCGACTATGTGCGAACGATAGTGTTATTATCCGGCGGTGTAAGCGCGTTTGGATGTATTTGCACCTCGGAGATGTGTGCCGAGATGGAGCCGAGCTTGGGCGAAATTGCAAAAGGGGCTTGCTTTAAAACATACTATTGGCCAAATTCGTAGGAGCATAGTTTTAGTAAATTCCTAAAGAGTATGTGACTACTTTGATGAGAACGGAACGCACATTGTTCCAAATAGCCAGCCAATAGTTTGCCAGTTTTGCCAGTTTGCTGAGCTGTGGCCCTTTTGTGGCAAACAGTGTTGGTTCTATTTTAATTTTTCAT
Organism: Epinotia ramella; assembly: GCA_947578815.1. Lineage (NCBI taxonomy): Eukaryota > Metazoa > Arthropoda > Insecta > Lepidoptera > Tortricidae > Epinotia > Epinotia ramella. Next base: position 10,805,852 of record OX388209.1, read on the forward strand.
TTACTATTTATTTTATTTCTCTCTGTGTTTGTCATAAATAAATGCTTTTCTTTCTTTTCTTTCTTTCAAATAATATTGAAATCATTGTAAACTTAGCGTAGGTACAAAACATGTATGAAGCACACGCGAACTCAGCGACCACCCTAAAATATTTAGAAAAATCTACAACCCTAATTTTTAATATTTCAGTTTTCTTCGCGGCAAGTCGAATCTGTCGACCCGGCTGGACGGTCTGCGGTCGCGCGACGTGAGCACACCCAGTACGGCCACCATCGGCCGCGGCCCTCCCAACTACCAGCGCATGGCCTCATGCGAGAGCAGAGGCAGCGACAAGAACGATTGACTAGAGGGCTACACGCTGCCGCCTATTAGGTAAGTCGTAAACGTGAACCGGCAAATTGGTTAGACGACCTACGTGTGTTCATGGCTTCATGCGAGAGCAGAGGCAGCGACAAGAACGATTGACTAGAGGGCTACACGCTGCCGCCTATTAGGTAAGTCGTAAACGTGAACAGGCAAATCGGTTAGACGACCTACGTGTGTTCATGGCTTCATGCGAGAGCAGAGGCAGCGACAAGAACGATTGACTAGAGGGCTACACGCTGCCGCCTATTAGGTAAGTCGTAAACGTGAACAGGCAAATCGGTTAGACGACCTACGTGTGTTCATGGCTTCATGCGAGAGCAGAGGCAGCGACAAGAACGATTGACTAGAGGGCTACACGCTGCCGCCTATTAGGTAAGTCGTAAACGTGAACAGGCAAATCGGTTAGACGACCTACGTGTGTTCATGGCTTCATGCGAGAGCAGAGGCAGCGACAAGAACGATTGACTAGAGGGCTACACGCTGCCGCCTATTAGGTAAGTCGTAAACGTGAACAGGCAAATCGGTTAGACGACCTACGTGTGTTCATGGCTTCGTGCGAGAGCCGAGGCAGCGACAAGAACGATTGACTAGAGGGCTACACGCTGCCGCCTATTAGGTGAGTCGTAAACGTGAACCGGCAAATCGGTTAGACGACCTACGTGTGTTCATGGCTTCGTGCGAGAGCAGAGGCAGCGACAATAACGATTGAGTAGAGTGCTAGCCGCTGCCGCCTATTAGGTAAGTCGTTAACGTGAAACAGTCGAATCGGTTGGACGACCTATGTGTGCTCATGGCTTCGTGCGAGAGCAGAGGCAACGACAACAACGGCTAGTTTTTAGCTACGTCCATCTTTTGGAAAAGTGCAAGTTTGCCAGTGTCGGTTTTTTTTTTTTTTAATGGCAATTTTAAGGTTATATTTTTGGAATCTAATTATGGTTTCAAGTTTAGAAAGCTACACGGTGACTATTAGTTCAGTCGCTGACGTGGAACCGTCGAATCAGTTGGACGACAGAGGTGTGGTCACGTCTGCGACGGGAATTATTGGCTAATTAGAGTAGAATATTTATTCTTTAAATATATTTCTGACGCTGTTTTAGTTTTCCCGTGTGTTACGCATTCAAATAACAACCGTTTTAGACATTATATGCAAAATGTGTGGTGATTTTTATTAAACGTCTTTTTCTCCAACAGACCGCGAAGACGCCGCCAATCATCCTTAGAAAAAGCTTCGCCAGTATTCTCACTTAGTTGCGACCAACTGTCCATCGGAACCGCACAAACCGCATCCCCCATAAAGTCCCTACACAGTCTACCGGAGCGCCTCTCAGAGAGTAGCGACACCTTGGACTATAGAGAGGAAGAGGAGACCTCGCGGAGATGCCGCAGTTGCGAGGGCATGATGGACGAACAAACGCACTCCCTACACACCCCCGTAGAAGCTGCCACGCAAACAAAAAGAAAAAAAAACTTTATGGACCGATGTGTGAACAAAGTTAGACTATGTTGATGTCGATGATGTGCGCGAACGGTGAAACGATACGCTTGCAGTGTGTGCCTTGTAAATGGCTGCCTTATTGGACTTATCGCATATTTATGTGAATCTTATTTTAAAGTACAAAAGTGTGCACAATTGTGTATATATAAGTCGATGTTAAAATTAATTGTTAGTTATAAACGAATACAGGCCCATAAACCCGCTATTAGTAAGGATCAATAATAAAGCATGGTAATATGGTTTTGTTGCTTTAAATTGGCCGTTGGGGCTGAATTGAATTATGTATAAAATTGTAATCTCATTGAGTGTATGAAGTGACGGCCCATTGAGATGTGACAAGAGGTTGCTACCCTGCAGTGTTTAAAGAACACCGCACGAGGTTGCGACAATGTTGAATACACCAGTTTGCTATTCGTTGTAGTATGGCAAATTGCTTTTACGCTTTCTGACTTGCAATACCTAATGAATTATTTAATTTTTATCTCTCTATCTCTTCACTCTCTACCTATATAAATTACATGTGAAATTATGGACATATTATATTATTTCTTGTTTTAGTGTCTTGCCAATAAAGTATAACGTCAAATGCACGGATTATACAAAATTACAATATGCATAATGTGATAGCTTAGATCTTTTAGAAATTATTTTATATGACATAATGAAAATTGCTAGTTTTACCTATTATTTAACTCTTCAGCACTCAGATTTCAATTCGTCTTGTACCTTATATTGTTGAAACTTGTACAAAATTTTACCTTAGAATATATTGTTGATGTAGTCATTGATTATAATGAGTTAACCATATTATTATAATAAAACGTAATTTTATTTTACCCCTTGCAAATATATATTATGTACTAGCTCTAACCGTGAAATAAATGGTATTATTAAAATTATAAAAACTTGTTTTTTTTTTTAAATATTCTAATCATAATAACTTGATGTTTAAAAGTATATTTAGGTTGGATTCAATAACATGCAGGACTGGATAGCTTTCTACTTGGACTGGGAAAACTCAAATCTTGCTCATGAATTTCCTAGAGACTGAATATCATCATCATCCATCATACAATACAGTTGTGCATTGAAAATTTAATTTAGTGTGCCGTTTTAATATAAGAACCAAACTATATTTTTATGGAGAGTCAACTTGAGTTGACCGTGCTGGGGACTCTTAAGGTTTGTTAAAATCTACTAGAATGATGGTGCAAAGAAATGTACTTTTTTTTAATACTGGACCAAAGGGAAACACTTCAGAGGCCTAATTCCAACAAAGTGGAATGACATGCTTGTGGATCCATTTTTTTTTTCTTTAATTTTTTTTTCATGACGCACTGTAGAAGAAGTGTTAAATATGGTGTTGCCAACAGAGTACTGTCAAATTTCAAATACCTACTATAAGATTTTAACATATCTAACTTATGAAACAAACAGCCCTTAGAAATGAATATTAACATGATAAGTCAAATTGTGAACTTTTTAGCCTAGGATGAAGCACTAAAGGATTTAAAGTGATTCGAAATATGATATCCGTCCAGTCAGTGTTTCATAATACAATACAGTTCAACTACCACCACCACTAATTTCCATACATCTTCTATACTACATACTAAAAAACTACAATAAATCTGCATACAACTGCATAGAATGCTAGACTAGAATGCCTACCTAGTAGCTAAACCATCTGATGATAAAAAGTACTTACTTAATTCCTATCTTCCTATCCAGTACTTCAGTCCAGGTTCATCCCAGCTATTTTATCATTCCAAATTTCTATAGTTTTAATATCAGCCGTGAACAGTGTCTAGCCAGTTGTTGATGTACTATGGAACTGGTGTAGCTAAGCACTATTAAAGCACAAAGAAAAAAAATGGTCAGCTATTGGTATGAAAAAATTATTACGAAAATTTGTATAACTTCATTTATATGAATTTTATAATATACAAATACATACACATATAACAATATAAATATATTAGATTGTGGTTAACTACTAACTTTTAACAGTTTACTTTTAATGAAAAGGAACACTCCTCACAGTCAATAATCACTGCTTGTCCATAAACTTTTTTATATCTCTCTTCAAGTACATAATTTGAACCACATCTACACAAATATGTATATGCACCTTCACCAAATTCCATGTCTTTTAAACTTATCACATTGTACAGCAATACTTCGGAATTATTATGCTCTGCACTAGACAGCTGAGCATCATACACTTTTCTTGACTCTGGATCACGAAGAATATTCCATGCTTCTTGGATCAGGAGGAATCTGTCCTGATTGCAACTACCTTTATCTGGATGGGTCGACAATACGAGATTCTGATAACTTTTCTTTAGCTCTTCATTTGAAGCAGTTTTATCACATTGTAAAGTTTCGTAGTAATCAGGAAATTCAGATTTATTGTTAATATTAGCCATTACGACAGTGATTCGTTTCTAATGTGTAAAAACCATGTATAAACACGATTTGCACATATAATAATTGTATTGTGAGGTCTACAAATTCAAAGCGAAAGTAATTGAGCTTTTAATTAATTATTTACTTTGTTTTGACAGGATCTACCTAACCTCAAAATCAAACTTCGTGCAAAACTCAACCTGTGAATGTGTACAGTGTTGCCACCTTGCAAATAACTGTGTCGTTAGGTTTAGTTCCAAAAGTTACTAGAAATCCCTAAAAATCACTTAATAAAACAAGGGCAAAAAGTACAATAAGTGTATTGTAATAATTTTATACATTTACCATGGGAGAAGAAAAAGCAGTCAAAATGGAAACAATAATTAAAATCGACTTCAAACACTTCTGGAGGTATTTCTTCATCATCATGTTCAATTTCAGAACTTGAAGATGTCGAAGGTTGGCTTTCAGGTTTTCTTGTTTTAAATGAATACTTTGCATTACTGCCAATAGCGCTAATTACATTAGCCGGAAGCTCATAATTATAACAATTTGATTTCAATATCTTTAGCTGATTTCTTATAAGGAGGATTTAGCAGTGGTCATTCCCACTATGCCACAGATAATTAACGCCAAGTCTCTCTGTATGAAGATTCCATGCCGTGCGATTGTGTATGCTTAGGGTCATTTCGCTGGTTTTGCGGCCTTCGTCAGTTACCGGACATTATATGTTAAATCTATAATAATAACATTTCTATAGGCCCTAAAATAACAGTAATCTGTTTACAAGCATGTAAGTAGTCATATTAATCGGAATTCAACCGATAAACTCACAAGGATCCATTCAGTTTTCCAATTTATGCAAGTGTCCGAATACCGACATTAGGTGTCCGATATCCAGCGAAATGATCCTACATAGATATATTTCATACGTGTGTATGTGAGCGTGATGTAACCCCCCTGGGTGATAAAATTACTTGACCAAACTACTAGTATATTTATTAATAAGTCAAGCAACGTTTGATTATCACTAAAAGTCACCAAAGTAACTTTTACCCTAGTAGCATTTTCGTTGGCATTTCGTTGGGCCAACTTGGTGATCAATGGCCCAACGTGGGGCCAACTTAAAATGCTACTAGGGTAGTGACAACATATTTGAAAAAATCGCGACCAATTTCAAAAATTCACTAGATCTAGTGATAAAATCGCTAAGGTGGCAACATTGATGTGTACGCAACAAAAGAAAACGAACTGAGGGCCTACCGCGAAACGAAAACGAACTTCGTCCGTGTTTCTCCCTCTCTGTTGCACTTGCTGGATCGAGAGACAAAGACGGAGATACACAAACGAAGTTTGTTTTCGTTTCGCGATAGCCCCTCTGCCTAGAGAACACTAGAACACTACGAATACGAACCGCGAAACGAAAACGAACTTCATTTGTGTATCTCTCTCTGTTGCACTTGCTCTAATTCGAGCGACAGAGAGGGAGATACACGAACGAATTTCGTTTTCGTTTTGGAGTAGCGCCCCACGTCAGACTTTTTTGAGAGGGCAATACTAAGAACCGTAAAGCAGCAGTTACACTTCCAAAATATTATGTATCGAGGGATACATAGCAAGCCAGCAATCCAACAGACTTTCTTTGTTTGTATCGCCGGTGCCGGTTAGCGTCGGTGATCCTCTGGCGGATTTTGGACTACTATGGCAAGATGCATCGCATAAACGTCGCTTGTCTTGTGGTAAACCCGCCAATCCATGACTATGTAGCATAGGCTTTACATTAATTATGTTTAAAGATTTCTGAACGTTTCCCTAACAACAAGCTGTCATTTCCTCCATAACCTAAGATATTTTGTTTTTGTATTTTAATTTATAATAATTCTGTGACACAGGTACATAAGAATGCCTACTTGGAATCAAATACAGTCTCAATTGAGACATCCAAACAATCCCGTAGTATTCTTCGATATTACTGTTGGCACTATGGTAAGTTTACAACCTGCAGACCTCTATCGTGTTTTAATTATTTAAATGCTTTTATTAATCCAACATTGTTAATGTACAGGAAATAGGGCGGATGATTTTTGAGCTATTTGCCGATGTGGTGCCGAAGACAAGTGAAAACTTTAGAGAGTTTTGTACCGGAGAATATCGAAGAGACGGCGTTCCTTTAGGATATAAGGGTGCTACATTCCATAGAGTGATCAAGGACTTTATGATACAAGGTGGCGATTTTGTAAATGTAAGTAAAACAAAAAAAATGTGTAATTAATTACAAAATGTGGGAATAAAATGGTAGTGAAAATAATCTACCTATTATTGCATGGCTATTCTTTTTTTATTAGTCAGCTTAATGCCTAATCTCGAGAATTTAATGGGTCCAAAAGTTGTTCAGAAGCGACTGTGATCTGTCTTAATCCAGAGATACTGGGGTACTTAAGAGACATCATATCAGGTGAAAGATCAACTGCTAGACATAGGCCACTTGATACTTGTAGTTACAATTATTATGAGTTAATCATTCCTTTAATTTTCAGGGAGATGGTACGGGTGTGATGAGTATCTATGGTGGCAGCACATTTGCCGATGAGAATTTCGGCCTGAAACATGACTCTCCAGGTTTACTATCAATGGCCAACAGTGGTAAAGACACAAATGGCTGTCAATTCTTCATAACATGTGCTAAGTGCAACTTCTTAGACAATAAGCATGTAGTGTTTGGACGAGTTATAGATGGACTATTAGTTATGAGAAAAATAGAAAATGTACCCACAGGACCTAATAATAAGCCAAAAATACCTGTTACAATATCTCAGTGTGGACAAATGTAAATAAACAATTTATTAAATTCTTAGCTTATTTTATTTCCTTCTAGAGGAGCTTTGCTTCCATTATTTTACAATAAATAATTTTCTTTCAAGAAAATATCATATAATATCACTTACGCATAGGTAATCATCATCTAAAATGTATCACTTCAGAATAGTAAATTCCTTGGGGGCATGGTTGCTGTTCCAAATCTGTTACCAACCTCAGCAATGAATGCACCTTCCATTTTTTTGGCAACTTGGTCAAAGAATAAATTTGATATTTGGGAATGAAATACTGAACGGAATTCGAATTCTATATGGAAGTCCACAACACAGGATTGCTGCTCTTTTTTGAGGCCAGGACTAAATCTCCAGACAGTGATTAGATGTTCAAATAGCCTACCATCTGTACACTCCGCTTTTACTAAATGAGGTTTGACTAGAGTCACAATTGAAGTATAGCTTTCATTTATAGGTGGGAAGCCAACGATGAGTTCACCAACAAGGCGATTGCTTGCCTTATGTTTTACTAATGACTGTTTGCACCAAGGAACAAATTTATGATAGTTTTCTACATCGGCAACAACTTCAAACATCTGCTCCATTGTATACCTGAAACATAATGTTTAAAATTAGACTAAGTAAGAAGAATAAAACCTGTATTATTCTACCAGTAGAGTAATGTGATGAACGAAACCTTTTCCTCAGTCCAGGCGAAATTCAATCTTATGTCAATACTAGCTGATGCCCGCGGCTCCGCCCGCATGGTTATAGGAAAATGTAACATATTGAATTTTGCCGTGGGAATTAGATGTTTTCCCGCTGGAAAAAGTAACCTATGTCACTCTCCAGCCTCTTAAACCATCTCCATACAAAAAATCACATTTTATACGACGCTTCGTTGCGACGTGAAAGAAGGACAAACAAACACACTTTCGCATTTATAATAGTAGTAAGGATTGTTAAGAGTTTAACACGAAAAATCTTTTCTCACTTATGTGTAAATGCTGTTATTTTATCAAAAGCCTCAATTTTCCAAACCACTGAACTGATTGAAACATATCAATGAACAATTATTATAATATGTGTTACTGTGTTAGTTATTATGATGTACACAGGCAATGCCTAAAATATTGATAATGTGACTTGACATTATTGTTTATACATACTCATATAATATTTTTATCATTTCATTTACCCTTTATATAAATACAAGTATTTTTTTGAATGATATATTTTTCCCTTTGAATTCAGCATTGCTTTATTACAACTGGAGACTGGAATGTTGAGGTACTTTTGCGCACACACAGTGTTATCATTGTTATCAACTAAAGAAGATGATGATTTAGATGATGGTATTATAATTACATTACAACCTAGGTAACTGTATAAGTAGCTGAATATTTGAATTATGTAATAACCACTTAAAATATGTTAATTGGAAAAGTAAGATAAATATAACCTTCTCCAAAAAAAATTGATGGAAAGACAGTATTCAACAGAAATGTTATATATATCTTAAACCTAGCTAGCATGATCATGTTTATGTCAGACACTAGCTGCCCGGCCCGGCTTTGCACGGATTACCCTTTTTCCCGTAGGAATGAAGCATTTTCTGCGGTAAAATGTAGCATATGATGTTTATCAGGGATAATGTCGGCTTCTAATGGTAAAAGAATATTTCAAATCGGTCCAGTAGTTTCGGAGCTTATTCAATAATAAATAAATAAATAAATAGAGCCTTTATTACTGACTTTTACATAATATCACTTATTCTAAGTGGTTCTGTCATCCGGGATGCTTTCGTTTGTGACAGTCTGCATTTTGGCAAAGGCCTCCCCTAGAATTTGCCTATTCAATACAAACACACAAACAAACAATCAAATCTTTCCTGTTTATAATATTAGTGTAGATAAAGCATTTGTCTCTCTCACACTTACATAATATTTGCGAACCAGGTATTGTATGCATTTTGAAGCTACTTTAAAAGACACTAAGATGATAGCAAACAAATGTATCACACCATAGAGTATAAACCCTTTCCACCAGAGGATTCACAAGCATGTTGCCTGACACTTTATTGATTTAGGGTTTGTGGTGCTAAATTATTTACTAGGGGTCGCACCAAACCATCTGTAATCGTAACTTTACATTGAAACCTGAATGTATGGAAAGTTTGACAAGTTTCTATCGACTACCAGCGCAATATTTAATGTTGATCGGTCTGTTAATTCTGTTTTAGTAAGTTGGTGGAACTTGCCCTTAAATATTGTGTAGTATGTGAAACTACAAATGGGAATCAAGCATGCAGCTGCCAGCTTTGCCTACGGCTATCAAGAAAATCTGGTGATATGAGTATGTACTCGAATAATATTATGTGATGTGAGACACTCTCAATGGACACTTATAGCGACTATGTAAATTCAACTTGGTATGGATAATTTTGTTTTTGGCAATCACACAGCATTCATATAATGTACATGTGGACGTTAATATGTAAACATTGGAAATGTAGCTATATAGTTAAGATTACAGGTCATGATTGCTTGCTTGCTTTTTAGTGATTTAGATAGTTCATCTCGTCAGTGTTTTGCCCCTTAGGGTCTGAGAGAGTATCTTACTAATTTTACAAATGTGAATGTTTGGATGTTTATTGAATCACACTAAAATGATTAAACTGATTAAGATGAAATTTGGCACAAATATTTTATAGCTTGGATTAAAGCGTAAGATAGTTTTTATCCCAGAAATCATCCCCTATCTAAGTGAAATTGGGGGTGGAAGTACACGGGAAGTCGCGTGCAAAAGCTAGTAGTAAAATAATGTGCACTCACCCCACTAGTTGCCTCCCGCGGTACTCGCGGTTACGACTTTGTTTAGGGAAGTTGAAGAACGAACGACTCTGCACTTGACATGTTCTGTCCTCTGGTCTAATTTTGCCATGACCCTGAAACGGCTGAAACCTACAGGAAGTGATATTAAATAACAACGAAACGTATTTTAGTCAAGGTCATCAAACACCAAGAAACAGAAACTTAATTAGGTGTATTAAAGTGATGAATAGTTAATTTCATAACATGTTCAAATATCTACTACGTCACTATTACCTTGACTTTGACTCTCCTCTTGTCAGAAACCTTACTGCAGAATAGTATATCCTTGTTATAACCATTCTGTATAAATAGTTAAAAGTTCAGTTGCGTCTAGTTTGTGATAACAGTAAAACATTGTCACTAGAATTCCATTTGGGCGGGCAGGGATTTTTATCCACAATCCAGTCTCTCACGAAGTAGATCAGCCGGAGAGGAGTTATAAGCTAACTATAACTACTGACATGAGTGACAACCGTGACAGTGCCTTTGACAGATAGTCAGATACTGAATGAAATTGCTGATGACTTTTGACAGTTTTAAACAGTGTTGCCCAGACAGATTTTCAAAAATTAGCGACGCGGTATACAGTCACCATCAGGAGACGCCTTACAGATTGTTCTTGGAATTTTTTTTAAACTACTGAGACAACTGACTAGGTTTAGACGAGTCAAGGTCATTGCTGGAGACATTCAACACACGTATCATACAGATATTCAACGTACGTCCAGTCCAGCTAGTTACAGGTGTTACTAAAATATGAACTATCATTAAACATTAAATATCGGATGATCGAGTGCAAATAACATAAGGAACAAGACTAATGGAGCAGATATCAGTATTACATTTTTATGCATTCAATACATTTGTCGATGTCGTCGTAGATTCAATTTTTTGGGTTCTGTAGACAACACCTTTATAGTTTCGCCATGTCCGTCTGTCTGTCTGTCCGTATTCAGCTGGATGTAATTTTTTTTTCTCGTTAAACCCATGGTGCGGGGTAGCGTTGGATAGCTCGTTCAAAACTATTATGGCTTTCCCATAAGCATTTTTCAAATCAGTGATTCGTTTGCGAGATATTAGGCTTTAACGCCCTAATTTTTGTTCGAGTCATGTGTCCCCTACCCTGCCGGCTAAATGGCTACTACTGGGGATGTGAAAAAAATCGTGGTAGTAGTACGTATAATGAATTTAAAAGGAAAACTATCATGGACAAGAAGGCATAAGTAGTTACCGCGTAATAGTCGACGAACTTAATGTGTACTTGGAAAGGCGTCACGTCACGTCGATGCAACTAAGACAGGCAACTACGGAACCCTACACAGCGCGTGGCCCGACACGCACTTGGCCAGTTTTTATATAATTATTTTATCATTATCAATGCGATCACAGAATCATATATACTCCGAATTGGGTGCAATAAAATGTATCCGCTCTAGTAGCAATAACAGTTTATTTATACCCACTTTTTATAGACGAAATGTATCTATCTCTATTGATAACAATAAAATAATTATGTATAGCCCGATAAGTCCCTATTTGACCCTGACATTGTGTCGCTGTACACCACATAATAAATATAGTATAGGGTCGGGTCGGTAACAGTGGGTCGGATTTTTTCAGACGCTCAAATTATGAAGAAAAAGTCGTGGTAGCGAGCTGAAATTCAGACTCAACGTGCTTTGGTTATTCGATTCAAGCGGATTCGGTTATTTGCAATCAAGACAATAATAAAGTAGTCAGACAATGTTTTTAAAAATATGGGAAATGAGCCACTGTGTACGGGTACTGGGGTACTGTGACTTGACCCTGTAATACACAGAGACTAACAGTACACAGTACCTCATGTATATATTATTTCACGAAAACTATACTTTATATTCAGGCTCATTTATTTGTTTGAGTAGAAATATACTCTAAGCTTAATATATATCAATATCAGTCATATAAAAGTTATAAAATCAAATCACTTAGGATATTTGAGATCAAACTATTTTCTGTCGTTTTTTTGCCGTTTGATATCTAAAAATGAAAAAAGTTTAAAACTGGCCAATTGCGTCTCGGGCCACGCGCAGTGAAGGGTTCCGTAGTTGCTTGTCTTAGTTACATTGACGTGCGGTGCGGTTGCTTCGGCCGAATTTGTACAATTGACCTTTCCAAATACACATTAAGTTCGTCGACTATTACTCAGTAATTGCTTATGCATTCTTGTCCGTGATAGTTTTCCTTTTAAATTCATTATATGTACTACTACCACGATTTTTTTCACATCCCCAGTAGTAGCATGACTCGAACAAAAATTAGGGCTTTAAAGCCCAATATCTCGCAAAGGAATCACTGATTTCAAAAATAGTTCTGCAAAACCCATAATAGTTTTGAACGAGCTATCCAACGATAACCCACACCATGGACTTTACGAGAAAAAAAAATACATCCCCACTTTAGGTGTAGGGGAGGTACGCTAAAAAATTTTTTTTTGAGATTTTATAGTACTATTTTGGTTACTGAGCTAAGCTGAAGACGGACAGACAGACATGACGAAACTATAAGGGTTCCTTGTTGTGTACGGAACCCTAATAAGAGTTTCATTTTTATTTTTATTTCAAGCAAATATAACACAAACAGGCATAATAAGTTAAAAGGAAAAAAAACAGAAAAATAACAAAAAAATAAAAATAAATTAGGCTTCTCCTTTAGGATAGGTAGGTACACTCGTAATTCTTAAATTTGAGCCACTGGCCACGCTGTAGCCATTTTGAATTCACCGACGCATAAATTTCACCTGGCTTACCGAAGGACACGCGTCATTGCCTAGCATGTTAACGTCACTTTGCATCAAAACAGCAGCACTTGTCTAAATGATTACATTTCAATAAATAAAAACATGTGTAACCTTAAAAAATATTTTTTCACCTACGGAAACACAAAACCACTTGCTACCCATGTGAACTACGCGGGAGCGGGCGGATCACTGGTTTGTACGTGTTTGGGTGTCGACCGCTCCCGGCAAATGAAGGAAACAGATAGATATTGCTGTTCTATCTAGGAAATATAGGCGCGAGTCAGTGTACCCGACCGAGCCACCGTTACCGACCCGACCCTACATGCGTCACGTATAGTCGGGACAGTGTGTATTGGCATTGTGCTGTTTGTTGAATGTAAAAATTCTATGCTTTATAATAAATACCTATTCATCCATTTTTGGTTCCAAGTACGTATTCGATATTTAACCATTTTTCCGATTGTGACTCCGAAGACTCCGACCCTGATGTGTCGCTTTCAAGACCACTGACCTTAATTATAAAACATTCGTCTAGGATTCGACTAAAGGACCTTTTTCTATATTCGTCATCAATTTTTATTACAATATTTTAATAAGAAAATAAATTACTAGTTAAATCCAACCAAACTAACCAGTTCAATCATACTTACGACCGCACTATAAAATGTCAGTACCGGTCATGTCAACAAGAAATTTCAAGACATTGTTTATAGAAATACTAGACAATCCTGCTTTCCTTATCCTTTTTTACTGTAATTATTCAATTATATTCAAAATAAGCTTGCTGACATCACTATGGACCTATGGATTGCTTTCAACATATTTATTGTAATTTATTATATAATCGTGAAATATTTCGTCTTCCTTGCTGTTTGTTTACATCAGTAACATTCGATGACTCCTAACTTCTGTTGTCAAAGAGTACCTACTCCTTGCCAGTAAAAGCAATTAGATCCTTTAAAAATCCGCAACATGGCTAGGGTAAAAAAGAAACTTGTCAGGCTAGAAATTTTATCGACTGCATAAAAAAAATAACACTAATTTCTACTTCATTAGTCCTGTTCCAGTCATTTGCACTCGATTGTCCGATCCCTAACTATCATCTCAAGTGTCTTTAGCTTCTTATCTTGTAGCTGCAGCACCGGGTGGATGCGAAACTGGACCGCGATATGGACAAAATTATCCTTAAGTCCTGATACAAGTCTCCCCTCTATACAATTTTTTGCTTATTGAGTTTTAAGAAGTTACAAATTTAACCGATTATTATACTTTTTTTTCATGTTTTTACTGTGGAGAACTTGAGCATTACATTTGTAAATTCATGTTCAAAATCAGCAGATATTCAGTTTTTTTTTGTTACTTTGGCAACACTGATAATAACGCTTTTTGCACGGCTACCGAGTTCGAATAGCTTTGCAATATATGAATTGAGGCCATAGGATTTCGCGTTAGCCCCCAAGATCCCTTTATATAACTATTTTATTTGCAATGTTAAATCGCATACTTTAGTTTCTTATAAATTTATAAAATGTCATGGAATTTAATAAATAGCACGTTTTGGAACTATCATTTTATGGCAACTGGCTTTTTGACACTGACATAACTGAGTAACTGACAGATTCAGATTGCATTGCGGCGCGGTTTTACGACGAGATTGATTTCGAGCACGTGTTGTATTTCTGTGTGCGTGGTGGTTACTGGTGATTTTAACTAATTCAATTCAGTGTCATTTTATATTAAGTTGTATTAGAAATGGGTCGAAAGGCGAAGTTTGATGAGAGTAAAAAGGTGAAAAAAGGCCCTGGCAGAAAAGCCAGGAAACAACCAGACCCAGTGTTCAGGAAAGAATTGTGTAAGTATTCTCGGTTCATATTATTCAGTTTGTATTAAACCTAGCTATCTCAAAATTCATTTAGTATTTTTTTACCTTAACCTAAAAATTACTAGTTACGAAGAATATCCTCATGTGCATATCCTGGGTTTACTAACGCCGGCGGCGTTAGCTTTAATTTTGAGGCTATGTTTTCAGTTAATCATCAAGTTAACTGATAGTAACAAATTTGACCTGATGTACCTGGACTGCTGTACTTGAATACATTTTTAAACCAATTATTCTATAAAGTAATGCAACATACAGCATTTTTAACTCCCGTCAGAAAAGCAGGGTGTTATCTAACTACAATTTATTCAGTAAGCTTAAGCCAACTAAAGTATAACTCTGAAATAATGCTGGACATTTGTCTAGTATTCGGGGCAATAATAGTGTGTACCTGTGCTCAAGATCAGACATGCCAGTGTCAGCTATCTGACAAACAAGTCTGTTGGCTTGCTGTTTGTGCAGATGACATGTGTACGAATATTATATGAAAATCACACAGGAATGCTAAACATAGCCGGTTGGCAGCCAGCCCTTCCTCTCCCGCTGACCCATATATGGGTCACAGCTTTTGTCTCCGTGGGCTCCCGCTGACACACATATGGGTCACTTTTTTCAAAATACTTTAAACTCAATTATATATCAAAATTCTAATTTAAACAACAACATGGAAACATCCGGGATTTAAACACCCTTACACTTTCGGGGTCTCGGGGACAGAAAGGGTTTTGACAGTTTGCTGAAATTTGTACCATGTTTTTGCTGTTGTTATTTTTTATAATATTATAAACCAGATAAAGTGTGGCCAGGACACTGCCCTGCTTATTATAACAGCAGTAACTCCATTCGCGAATGTGTATCTGATTGTAATTAAAATAAAGTAAACAATTGAATAATGTTGCGAATAGAGTAACTGCTGTTGTTATTGCTGGTAGTTGTGCACCGTTTGCGGCTCGGAGGGCATGACTCCTGTTCCAGGTGACTCCTGTGGCAAAGGTTATAGATCACATTTCAATGTGGCAATGTGGCGAGTGTGGAATTACTGGGGTGGGTTATTTGACTGAGTATGATGAGAATAAATCTAGATGTAGAATTTGTAGGGTGTGGCTGGTAGAGTTAACACTTTCGCAACCAGACTGTAAATGGAACAATTCACCAGAAACTGAAAGGATTCGCTAGGTGTGTAAGTTCATACTACTGACCGCCTAGCGGGCTCAGCTGTGCATCTGAGCAAACATTACAAGTGTTAGGCGGGTTCTTGGTTGCGAACGTGAACGTTGAAGCCATATGGAGTAGGAAGCTTGGCGCTAAATGTGATCTGATATCTTTTTCACACTGAAAGCTATATGAGCTACGGAGTCTTGGCAATCACTTTACATGAAATGTTTTTAGTGGGATTGAATTAACATTTTAATAAAGTGTGTAATTTCATAAAAAAAATATTAAAACAAAAAAGTTGTATGTTTGAAAGGGAACAACTAGTGTCTCAAAACCAACGTCTCGTGTCTGTGTTTCCAATGATGCAATCCATAAACTTAGTAAATCATGTACATTATATGACTATGGCCATTAAGTTTATGGATTGCAGCATTGGAAATAAAGCATTTAAAAAAAAAGTGTAACCAATTAGCGTGAATTGTTAAACAAAAATTAACTCCATGTCAGTTTTGTGACGTAAATTAACTTCTTTCACATTTCACAAAACGGACACGGAGTAAATTTTTGTTTAACAACTATTTGGGTACACCCATTTATAAAAATGCCTTCAGTCCAATGTTGAAATTCATACACAGTGTACCTCTAATAGTTGTTTTGCTAAAGTTAGTTCCCACTCTTTATTTTATGTTGCTATGATTTTTTATCAGAGCCCAGTGAGATGCACATATGATGCAGAACAGCATATGCTAGGGAACGGCGGGTGTCACTATGGGATAAATAAGTTGCGGGTGACAAATTATTACTTAGAGAACCCTTAGGGCCTATGCAACGGCGCGCTATATAAACGCAGTCTGCTTAGGCCATTACCTGAACTCACAGTAAGGGTTCTCTAGATAATAATTTGTGATTTCATATTTACAGTGGAAGACGAAAATGACACCAAAAAAATGAGTCACAGACAAAAACAAAGGGCAGCTAGAAGGGTCAAGAAAAAAGCAGAGTTAGCAGAGAAGAGGAAAACATTGAAGCAAGCTAAGAAAAATGTAGCAAAGCAGACAGAGGTGGTCAAGAAGGTAGAGGCAGAAGAAAACTCGGATGACTCAGAAGAAGAAAGTGTACAAGGTGAGTTGGATATTATATTTTGAAATTTTAATGCAGTTTTTTTAATAAGTCTTATGTTTAAAATCATTCTAATAATTATAAGGTAAAACTCACGCAATAAATGTCACTACGGGCCGCGTAAACACTCACACTGAAGAAGAAGTCCGGAATAGTTCGAAACTGGCCACCAATAGTAACATTTAATACGTGAGTTTAACCATATAATTATTAGTATAATTTTAAACATGTCTCACATTTGTTTAAATTCGAAGTTTTACACTCTTAGCTAAACTGGTTTTATGGCAGTACAGTAAGCAGCAGAGAAATGTGACCCCCTCCCTGCATATATTTTATGTTACAGTATGAATTTGTGTCTGAAAAACGGGTCTTATCCCGAGGCTTTAAAAAAGATTAAAGTTGTACCTAAAGAACTATCGGCCTATATCGATAATACCAGTGCTGTCTAAGATTTTTGAACTGGCTCTTGCAAATAGGTTAATTAATCATCTGACAGGTAAGGGTATATTGGCAAAGGAACAATATGCTTATCAGCCTCAAAAATCCACAGTGGATGCTCCAGACAACTCTTAAAAACAATTGCTGGGAAACAAGAATTGGGATGCAAAGTTGCATTGGTGTTATGTGACTTGTTGAAAGCATTCGACCTCGTAGACCATATGCTTATTATTAAGAAGTTAGACCATTACGCCATCCAAGGGACTTTCCTAAAAATATTTGAATCCTTTCTAAAGAATAGGCAACAATTATGTGAAGTAGATGTCAATGGCTATAAAGGAAGATCCAACTATCAATCGCTTGATTCTATTTCTGTTCCCCAAGGTTCAGTAATAGGTAACTATTTATTTATTACATTAGTTAATGACTTGTCAGCGTGTACGTCGCATGGTCAACTGATCGCATAGGGGGTGATAGTGCTTTTGTCGTTTGGGGCACTAGTTTCACAGAACTGCAATCTAAAGTAAATTACCTGCTACGGGATGTAAAGCACTGGTTCAATATCAATGGTATGAAACTTAACCTGGAAAAAACAAATGTAATCCAGATAAACCTCAGGGGTTTGCCACCCCAGACACTGAATATTGTGATGGATAACATCCAAGTACCCTTGGTAAACAAGGCAAAATATCTAGGCTTCACCTTAGACTGCGTTGCAGTGGGATACCTATATAGATGAGCTTTGTAAGAGGTTAGGCAAAGCGTGTTTTGCAATTTCGAGATTAACAAAAATGCTTGATGAGCAATGTGTCAGAAATGCATACTATGCTTACTTCCAGTCTATTGTAACGTACGGCATTGATATGTGGGGACAAGCGGCGGACAGACAAAGGGTGCTTATATTGCAAAAAACGGGTAATTAGGATTATGGCTGGGGTGCCCTGGGACACACCAGCTCGCAGCCTGTTCCGGAAGCTAAGCATCATGACTGTTCCAGGTCTGTACATATTTGAAGTAGCCAAAGTAGTTCGTAAACATCTTAATGAATTTAAAATGCGTAGTCCTAACTACCGAAATGGAAATAATCTCCTTCCTAACCCACACAGACTAAAAAAATCTGAACAGTGTGTGGTACATAGGTCCTAGAATCTATAATCGTTTACCAAATAATTTCGTGTCATTTCAGTCAGCTGAATTATCAAATAATATGTTTATAAGTAAGCTTAAGGAATATTTAATAGAGAAGGCATTCTACTCATTAGATGAATTTATCAATAAAAACAATGTTATGTGATTATTAAAATGAGATACTTATTGTTGTTAATATGAAATAGACATAGGATGTACAAAAATATGTATAATAAAATTGACATGTAACTTTCGTTATAATATAAATAAAGACACTGAAACTGAAACATAGAACTTTGTATGCTGGAAGGTCACGTTTGTCTGCAGCTGTACATGATCTAACTTATGTTTGGTTTAGTAATAGTAAATATTTAGGCTATAATTTCAATGAAATGTTAACATTTTGCTCTATTCCATAAACAGTTGTTGGCAGTTCATATTCATACTCATAGTGTATTGATAATATAAAATTACATGTCAAATAATAAATAACACGCAATAATAGCTATATGGAAATATAAAAGAAAACAACATGATAATTAAATAATAAACCATAGGTTTGTCGTAACAGCTACTGTACTAGTTCTGTGTGAATACAAATAAAAAAGAAATATAAAATTTATTTTTGCTGTTGAAACTGCATAGCTCTTTATTGACATTATAGGATTTACGGATGACAACAAGGAATGGCTGAAGCCAAAGCAAAAAGGCAAAGCCAAGAAAGCTAAGCCAGAATCTGACAGTGGGCATGAAGAGTCAGAGGAGGAAGGCTCAGAGGAGGAAGGCTCTGAAGAAGAAGGGTCTGCAGAAGAGTTGGAGCAGGAAGCTGACAGCGATGTTGATGATAATCCCAAAGCTGGTGAAAATTATAAGGTAAATTGCATACCATAAGAGGAGTAACTTTAAATGATTATTGTTAAACTGAACTTTATTGGTTCAATAAGTAAATTAAAAAAAAACACTGGTACTACCTCTTTCAAATTTCTGATTAATATTAAAATATATCTTGTACTTTTCAGGTTGGGAAATTAGATGATCTATTTGCAGATTCAGATCAAGAAAACGGTGATGTCACATCAGAGGATGAAGAAACAGCAACATCATCAAAATTAGGGTACAATTCCGATTCCAGTGAGGAGAAGAGTGAGGCCGACGATGACGACGATGATGACATGCTTCCTATTGAAAAAGCCAACATTAAGCTGAAGATAAAACAGAAACTCGACAAAAAACTTGCAGATGATGAAATGCAACTGAACATTGCTAAACAAGACGTATTTGCTTTCCCTACAGAAGAAGAATTGCAGAATCCAAGCAATTTACAAGATGTACTGCAAAGAATCAAAGATGTTGTCAATGTTCTAGGCGATTTCAGCCGTTTGAAGGAAGATGGAAGGTCCAGGTGTGAATATACTGAGTTACTTCTGCAAGACTTATGTCTTTACTACAGTTACAATGAATTCCTCATGGAAATATTAATGCAAATATTCCCTGTCCAAGAGTTAGTTGAGTTTTTAGAGGCAAGTGAAGTAGCGCGGCCAGTGACTATCAGAACTAACAGTCTTAAAACAAGGAGGAGAGATTTGGCTCAAGCTCTTATTAATAGAGGAGTAAATTTGGATCCGGTTGGAAAATGGAGTAAAGTTGGTCTTGTAGTGTACAGTTCCACTGTTCCTATTGGTGCTACACCTGAATATTTGGCTGGCCATTATATCTTACAAGGAGCATCGAGTTATTTACCCGTGATGGCATTAGCACCTCAAGAGAAAGAGAGAATTTTGGACATGTGCGCGGCCCCTGGTGGTAAAGCGTCGCATATTGCTGGTATCATGAAGAATACTGGGGCGTTATTCGCAAATGACGCTAATAAGGACAGAACTAAAGCTATCGTTGGTAACTTCCATAGACTTGGTGTTGTTAATGCAGTCATTTGCAATTACGATGGCAGACAATTCCCGGAAGTGATTAAAGGGTTTGATCGAGTCCTTTTGGATGCTCCTTGTACTGGAACAGGTGTTATTGCTAAAGACCCAAGTGTAAAAACTACGAAGGACCAGAAAGACATTCAAAGGTGTTTTAACTTGCAAAGACAGTTGCTATTAGCTGCTATTGATTGTTGCAATGCGAAATCCAGTACTGGGGGTTACATTGTGTACTCCACATGTTCTATATTGCCGGAGGAAAACGAATGGGTTGTCAACTATGCTTTGAAGCGGAGGAATGTGAAGCTGGTGCCTACGAGTCTTGATTTTGGCACAGCAGGCTTTGTAAAGTATAGGCATCACAGGTTCCACCCGTCATTGAAATTGACGAGAAGATTCTATCCTCATACGCATAATATGGATGGTTTCTTTGTTGCGAAACTAAAGAAGTTCTCCAATGTTATCGTGAGTATATTTATTTATGTAGAGGTACAATATCATTTTGCAAACTATATAAGTTTTGCTGGCGACTTCGTCCACGTGAAGGTCGTTTATATCGTGCATCCATACACACTTCCATAACCCTTTTCGCCCCTCTAAGCGAAGATTTCCAGATTAAATAGTAGATTACTGCAGAGGCCGTGAAGTAAGGGATTGCTGGACGAGATTGGGGTAGACGGCCGAGTCGTAGACGAGGCCGAATACACCGAGTCCAGCAATATCTGTTCCGGCCGAGGATTGTATAGTACTTTTCTCAAACGATGTGAGGAAATATTAAAATTAAATTAATACTAGGTAATCAATTAAATAATAGGTAATTTGCGCCTTTTTTATTTTTTAAATATGCCATTTGAACAAGCCGTTCGAGCACCATGTTTAACCGCACATAAAGTAGTACCATAGATTATTTTTATTTTTTTTATGAAGCAAGTATGCTTACAGTGTCTAGGGGTGGTTGGCAGTATGTAAATTTTCCTTTGTCAGTTTAATATTAGTAAGCAAATTTAAAAAGTTAGAGTAGCGGACAAAGAAGTAATGTAGGGAGCCAAGAAACTTCACGTCTTCATTTCGTGATATTAACGCGTACATTTCCGAGCATGTTTGAGAAAAGTATATTATGTCCTTCCCATGGCCTCAAACTGTCTCCAAATTTCATCTAAATGGTCTCAGTCGTTTGAGCGTGAAAAGGAGATTGACAGACAAATTGACATACTTTCGTATGTATACTATTAGTATGGATAGTATCGACTGATAGTTATAGTCAGACTACTTAAAAGTGATACATTTCTGTTACAGCCTGAACCTTTCAAGGATGACGATGACGAACTAGAAGAGGGTAAAGAAAAAACAGAAGATGACGAAAATACGAGTAGTGACGCAGAAATACCTACAGCCACCAAGAGACCGGCGCCTGACGCTGATGCACCAGCACCTAAAGCTAAGAAAACTAAACCGAATAAAAACACAGATGCTAAGCCAACGTAAGTTATTTAACAATATACTTAAATACATAGAAAACATCCATGACTCAGGAACAAATATTCATGCTCATCACACAAATAAATGCCCTTACCAGGATTCGAACCCAGGACCTCTTGCTTCGTAGGCAGGGTCTACCAACTAGGCTAAAATAATCGTCAATAGGTATAATATTAACTACATTTTATTTTACAGATCACAAGTCAACAGTGCGCAACCTGGCAATCAAAACAAAAAGAAAAATAAGAAAAAGAAGAAGAAAAATAAACAAGCGTCGGCTAATAAGGATAACTCACAGTCAACTGAAACAAAGGAACCTCCTAAACAAAACGTAAATGCTAACAACGAAGAAGGTAAAAAACCTAAAAATAAGAAAAAGAAGAATAAGAATAAACCTAATGGTACTGTAGGGGTAATCCCTAATGATACGCAGTCGCAAAACAACACGCAGTCTAAAGTTAAAGCAAGTCCAGCTAAACCTGCTGTCAACAATCAAAAAGCTCCACCTACACCAAGTCCGAATAAAAAGAAACATAAGAAGAAGAACAAAAATAAAAATCCTGCGGCAAATCCTCAACAGCCCATAGCAAATAAGAATGAAAACAAAGTAACCCCATCGGTTGAGGTAGCAGCTGCGAAAAAGTTGAAAAACGCTATGAAGAAAAACAATAAAAAACAAATTGGACAGCTGAAAAGTGACAAAGTTAAAACTGACAAATCCCAAGCACAGGAACAAAGCAAGAACAAGAAAAAGAATTTTAATAAAAAGGGTAAAGCTTAGTCAATTCTAAAGTAATATTCTAAGTAAGAATTCATTTTTGTTATTATGACTATAACAATAAAGTTAATATTTTATTTTATTGAAATTGAATGAAGTTTTATTAATGCCGCAAATTATTATGAAATCTCAGTAAAGCAGTTGTAGTTGCTTTTTGGTAATAATGGATATTTCGAATTAATTCGAGCAATAAATTACCTCTTTATAATATGAAGACCCTATAGATCTATAGGTATACTTCATATTATAAAGAGGTAAGTTATTGCTCGAATTAAGCAAGCAAAAATATATGTATCTATACATATATGTATCTATAGGTATACTTCATATTATAAAGAGGTAATTTTTGTGAGGTTGTAGTTAGTTGTATTACTGGAAACTCATGGAAACCTAACAAAAGTTAGTTTGCTATAATCTGTACCTATTACTGAAAAAATCATCAATATTGCTTTGTGTTTGTAACTTTGAACGTATAAGGGGATACCTAATTGTATTTCAGTAGTTATATAACAAAAGACTTTGTGGCCGTCCGGTCCGTAGCCGAGGAAATGTGTGACTGTCTCCCACGACGCAAATAAGTGACTTGGTGTCAAACTGTAAACTTATGTGTGAATTAATAAATAATTAAAATAAAAAAATAAAAAACATGCAATACCTAACTGATAAATAGGTTTGTAGGTATATAAATATGATTGTATTTATATACCTACATCATAGTCACCTTACATTTCACGTTAAATCCTTTTTTTAACATACTAATTATTATCACTAACCAGTGAAGAGTTGAAAATTGGCGAAAGTCACAATCACAGAAGGATGAAGGATTTTATGGTAGATAAAATAAAATAATGTTAGCTAAGAAAAAAAAAACAAACAAATAAAACGAAAGGTAAAAAGCCTAGACAGAGGCTCTAGAATAAGTTTTACCGAAACAAAACGTTACGATCGCGTTTGCGTTTAGCTGTCAAATCCCATACAAATTGAGGGTAAAACGCAAACGCGATCGTAAAGTTTTGTTTCGGTAAAACTTATACTAGAGCCTCAGAGCGCTCGTACAATGGATTGTCGATTCGGCGCACCCCTTGATCCCCACGGTCGAACCAAAGGGTCTCTACGCCGAGCGGCTCAAATGTGAAGCCATGGCTTCACATTTGAGCACTGTCGGTGGCTCCATATTTGCGCCGTTTGAGACCCTCGGCTGATTCAGCAGCGGAACCAGCCTTACACGAAGTCCCCGGAAGATGTGACGACGGGTGTCGACGCACGTGGCGTCCCACACTAGGGGTCGACCCATCTTCTAGGTAATGAGCGTCATTCCGTCAGGTCCTCTTCCGTCGTCCCGTATCAAACCAGTAGGTTCGAGGACTGCAGGGACACCGGCGCTGACGATGGCCCGACGGATGATGTCGTTAAAGCTGGCATACGCTCTTGCAACACGAGAGCGCGGTGGGCGAGACGATCGACAGCGTCCCCGCGGTGGCGGCGATGAGGGGCAGCACACGTCGCTCCCAGACGTAGGGATACGGAGCCTGAAAGTATTATTGTCCGTTAATGTGCCTAGGTTTTTAGATGGAAAAGCATGCAGTCACATACCATATTCCCACTCCGCAGCCGCAGGAAACGGCCACTTGGTACAGATTTTTCGGTACCAACCTGCAGAGCGGGCTCATCACAATGACGCACGGAGTGTAGCGTTTGTGCAAGCTGATAGGTTGCCTTTGGGCAAGCTGTGATCCAAGCATTCTAGGAATCAGCAGTGGTATCCATTCTTTGTGGTTCCTATATACTTTTTTTATATATGTCACTTGTCACAAATGTCACAATTATGACAAAGTCAATATACTTACCCAAAATGATTTCAGTTCAAATCTAAAATATTTAAAGGCGTAAAATATTGGGAAAGGCTGTGAACAGTCATGGTTACGCCGTAGATATACAACGTAGCCCAAAAGCTACGTTGTATAGGTAGCTACGTACTTTTGGAAATGTTGAGCGACTTGGCGTGGTTATGTGTTATTATTATTACCAAACTAGCAGTGATACAACAGAAGTACAACGGCTCGAGATTTTGTTCCTCCAACGGTACGTACGTACCTCAATCTCTTCTAATGCGGTTCACATTTATAAACCTCGACGCAAGCAAGATGTATGATATTTAAATGTGAAAAAAATCTTGAAAAAAAATTACGGGCGTTTCAAACGAGGAGATTAATTTCATCATCATCATTATCAGCCGAAAGACGTCTACTGCTGGCCTGCCTCCCCCAAAGATTGCCTTGTGGCGGAAAGGTTCTCTATAGTGGCGACCACGTACTGCAGCACGTCTCTTGTTCTTAGTGTTCTAATAAGAGAGAGACGGATAGTGCGAGAAAAATCGAGAGAGGTCGCGCGCCGCGCGCCGCCGTCGCGTGATACTTGCTGCCGTGCTGGAAGACGCAGCGTGGTTAGACTCCCGACAAGGTAGACTGATGACCTGGTAAATTTCGCGGGAGTCCGATGTATGCGGGGGGCTCAGGAGTTCAATTTAATCTTACAAAATCAGAATCTATCCTCGATAAGTACATAAAAAATTCACTGATTAATTAAAAAAACACATTACTACAAAGAAAAAAAAAAAAAAAATATATTAGGGGACGATCTTACACAAATCGACCTAGTCCCAAACTAAGCAAAGCTTGTACTATGGGTACTAGACGACGATAAACATACTTATATAGATAAATAAATACTTAAATACATAGAAAACATCCATGACTCAGGAACAAATATTCGTGCTCATCACACAAATAAATGCCCTTACCGGGATTCGAACCCAGGACCTCTTGCTTCGCAGGCAGGGTCACTACCAACTAGGCTAAAGCGGTCGTCGAAAGTTTGAGCGTTTGAAACACGACGTATATGCGTCACCCGTCTGTCTGTAGCATCGTTAGCTCCTAAGGTATTAACCGATTTAAGGACGTTTTTTTAAAATGGTATATCCCATAGGTACTTACCATATCTGTAACTCTGCCGTGCAATACTTAAACAACAGTAAGTGCAAAAAGTGAGTTACGAGAAAAACGCAAAAAACCCTTTCAAACAGGTTTTGTTGGTGTTCTCGACGATTATTAACAAATGCTTGAATGTCAAAATATAGCATGGAATACATGAAATACGAATACGTGAACACTGTTTTATTTTAACAATTATTTAATAAATTATTGCTATTTTTCAATTTTTAATAGCTTTACTGTACTCTCGAAAAGAACTAAAAACACAATAAATGCAGAATAAAGTGCAGTAAAAAAGCGGGTTACTGCAAACAATCCTCGTACACTAATAGCTACTTGAATTAATTGCAAGCTAAAGTACAGTATTCATAACAATTTACTGTAATTTACTTAGTATTCAATGTCTACAATGGAGTGCCCATATAGCCGTGTAGGCGCGTAAACTAAGTTCAGCCGTATATGCTAGAATAAATAACTGACCAATGTTGAAACAGCTCGACTAGTTTATCATAGTTATTTTCATAGTATTATGTCGTACGGTATTCTGGTTTGGGGTAAAGCAGCTGACATATAGACAATCTTTGTATTACAAAAAAGAGCCATTCGTTCTATATAGGTATAATAAACTGAGAGCAAGAGAATCCGTGAGAGAACTCTTTAAAGAAATTAGCAGTTGAACAGTAGCGTCCCAATATATCAATAAAAATATTGTTTATGGCATTAAGAACATAGATTCATCCTGTAAAAAATCTGATACCCATAATTTTAATACACGAAATAAAAATAAAATACCAACCAAAAAGTTTCGTGTTTGTAAAGTACCTATGCAAGTCATTTTCGGGTTAATGTATCCATTTTTATAATAAATTACCTAATGAAATTTTGGCTCTTCCCTTTCCAGCTCTTAAAAATTACTTGAAAAAAACATTGAGGTCGAAGGCAGGGTTGAGGACTAATCTAACTGACAGAAATGCATGGCCCAAACCAGAGCCTAAAATAGCTTAATTATTCATATAGCTTATTCGGACATGTGTTCTAATAGAACAACGCATTATGATGATTATTTTTCTTTGTATTCATATCAAATTTGACTTATTAAAAAAAATACTGACTGTTGAGTTTGTTTCGGCACTTCTTAACAGTGGTCTTTTTTTCAGAAACACTGTTAGAATTTTGACTTGTAAAAGTGCCATTACGGCCTACTTGCAGAATAAAGTTCATTTATTTAATTTATTTATTTCGTATAAATATTGATTGAGTTCTTCCAGATACCAACAAACCTAACCTAACGAGCCCTAAAAACTGCAATTATGACATGGAACAGGTTCATTCATATTAAAATGTATTATCAAAAATCAAGCTTTACGTAAATTCAATCCTTGGAAACCAGCAGCGTGTGTCGGAGGTGTGTAAACTGTAATTGACCTAATAGGGGATTAATAAGGACCGTGTTTGACAACTTGTAGGACGATCATCAACAGTGATCGGTTTTTTGGATTCGACATGGGGTGAACGACCTCAATCATTATGTTAGTATGGATATGCCCCAGGAATCCGGGCTTTATGTTGTTAGAAAAGGCAAAAAAATACAATGTGTTTATTTTATTACACTTTAAAACATCTAAGTAGCTGATAGACGAGTACATACTCTCCATTCTTTTGTCTAAATCGAACAAATGAGCACAAGTGTTTACACTGACAGCTCATTTGCTGCCTCCAAAGCGACACATTTTGTACCGTTTGGACAAAAGTTCAGCGAGTAAGTACGAGAGATAATTTAAATTGTTTTATTTTTGTACGGTTTGTTCGGTATCGCGGGAAACTGTCGTATCTATATTAACTTTTCTACTTGATATCCCGCGAGGGAGAATCCAAATAACCGATCACTGATCATCAATTACCGCATTTCATCAATGGTATCGATATTATCTAACTTTTGTCCTACAATGTGGTTAATCTATCTAACTGAAACGACACTTGAAAACTAGTTCTCTCAGTTTATAAACATACATAGAGCTACGAGTACATTCATACTAACAAACTCGGCAAGTTCAATAAAATATTGTCAGAATGATAGACAATAATAAGTCCACTACCTATACAATTAAAGCAATATAACAAACAAGTCCAGTGTTACACGCGCCCGGTCTGCCTCGCACAGCGTCGGAGACTAGACTGAAGAGCAAAATTCAACCTAATATACAGTAAATTGCTATCACGATTGCAGTAAACACATTTGAAAATAGCCAAACGACAGTTTAAATCACAGTAAGTGAGCTTAGTAACTGTACTTTAGGTTGTATTTTGCTCTCTTATTTACGACAGTTCGACCACTTAAATTATAGTGAGGAATATTTTTACTGCATTTTAATTAGTAATTATGCTGAAAAATCAATAACATTTCAAACACAGTACAAATATTTTAGAACATTTATATTGTACTGCATTTTAAACAGTTTTTGGCGTAAGTATTACCTTCTCATTACTAGTTAATTTAGGATTGACATGATACCTTTACTGTATTTTAATCAGTGAAGTCTAAAAATTCAAAGCCGACAACGTTATTACGGCAGTTTAGTTAGTTTTACCTCCATAATTTACTAAATTCTTCTGATTTACTGTACATGGAGCCTTCGATTTATATATGTTCCCATTGTCATAATCGCACGTGGACTATATACATGTGTGCGTCTTGACACGGTGGTCCAAGATCAAGAAAAAACAAAAAATCGCAAAAGTAGCACTTACTGTTGTTTAAGTATTGCACGGCAGAACTGGCCGCGCTGCAGGGCAAACTAGAAAGTCTAGAAACCAAAAAAAAAGTTCTTACTTTGCTATGTTTGTTGTGTTTGATTATGTATACTTGAAATTTAAACATAGGTACAGTCAGCGTCATATAGTTAGTAGCAGCCAAGGTAGCCAAATATTTCAGTACACGTCTTTATTACTGTAAGAATAAGGGTGTGTTACGAAATATTTGGCTACTCTGGCTGCTACTAACTATATGACGCTGACTGTACCTCGTTTTCTCCTCCCATTCATGAGAGGAGGCCTGTGTCCAGCAGTGGGGACTTGTATTGCGTGATGATGATAATGATGATGACGATGATGATCATTTCTTCTTGAGAAACTACTTTAAACATAGTTTGCAGAACCAAAGGATGATAATTATCAAAAGAAACGCAATGATTTCACTTGGCCGTTCGTGTAGTGTCGTTTAGGTAACCGTGATCCACAAGAAAGAGTACCTAGCACGGTCGACTCAAATTGACACTCCATACAAACGTAGCTGTACCTAATACTGACGAAAAATAAAAAAAACCGGCCAAGTGCGTGTCGGCCCACGCGCAGTGTAGGGTTCCGTAGTTGCCTGTCTGTCTTTATTGTAACATCGACACGCGCGCGTCTTAAAGGTGCGGTTGCGTCGGCCGAATTTATACGAAAGTTAGCCTTTCTAAGTACCTATATAACCTATATTTTAAGTTGGTCGACTATTACTCGATAACTGGTTATGTTATGCCTACTTAGCCATGATAGTTTTCCTTTTAAATTCATTATATTTATGTACTACTGCCACGATTTTTTCACATCCCCAGTAGTAACCAGGGGGGAACACATGACTCGAAAAATAATTAGGACTTATAGTTTCGCCATGTCCGTGTCCGTCTGTCCGTCTGTGGCTTAGCTCAGTGACCTTTAGTACTAGAACTCTGTAATTCGGTATAGAAAAATCAATCAATCAAACGCAACCGCACCATTTACTTATAATGTTGGCGGTTTTTATACATAGTTGGCGCGCACGTGTCCATGTAACTAAGACAGACGGGCAACTACGGAACTCTACACTGCACGTGGCCCGACACGCACTCGGCCGATTTTTTTTAAACGTCTGCTAGACGATGGCCAACACGCCCTTAAACTTAATTTCTAACAATAGAAAATAGTTTCCGACCTAGATATGGCTGATCACATTGTACCAGGTACAGTCAGCAACGTAACTCGTATAGTTGGTAGCAGCTAAAGTAGCCAAATACATCGTAACACGACCTTACTCTTACAGTAATAAACAGAGACCGGAATTCTCGTGGCACTGTCAAGCTGTCATAGGGACTTCTCATTTATCGACTTCCGATATTCATATTATATCGATACATTTGACTGTAAAAGAACCAGATATTTGGAAATAGTTATTTACGATACAAGTGCCGATAATAGGAAATCCGCAACGAGTGGTGATAAATCGACACAAGTTGCGAATTACCTATTCGCACGTGTATCGTACAACGTTTTACAGTACATATGGTGGGTGCTACATTCCCGCACTAGTGCGGAAAGAGCACTTTCCGTGCATATATCGAAACTTTGAAGAGCCATATGTACAGTAAAACGTTGCACGATACACGTGCGAATAGGTAATTCGCAATTCGTGTCGATTTAAAACGCTCCCTACGGTCGTGTTTTAATTTATCACCACTCGTTGCGAATTTCCTATTTTCGGCACTTGTATCGTAAAAACTATTACTGTACATATGGCTCTTTAAAGTTTCGACATATGCACGGAAAGTGCCCTTTTCCGCACTAGTGCGGGAAAGTAGCACCATATGTACCTACTGCAAAAAAAATATAACTATCTATTTCTTTTATAGAGAAACTAATGTTGAAATACTTGTTAGTACTAAAACATAATTTGAACATGAAATTGATAAAATACTGAACTGAACTGATTAAATGTGACAATGTTAACTTTTCATTATTTTCATTTGGTTGCATATATATTTAGCGATAAGACCGCATGTTGTTTACCTCTACTTTAAATCTTCTTTAATATGTTGAGTTATATAGATAATGTATGACAGCTCGAAAGTGCCACGAGAATTCCGGCCTCTGGTAATAAAAACGTGTAACGAACTATTTGACTACTTTGGCTGCTACTAACTATATGATGCTGGCTGTACCTATATATGTAAGTACCTACAAAGTTTCATGTTATTATAGCATGCCATTTTAAAAAGAGAACCAAACTACGTTTGTATGGAGAGTCGAGTTTGACGCTCTCAAGTCTGTTGTGTTGTGTTTTTTTATTGGTTTACTAAGTTATTGTTCATGCTTAGTCTGATCCCACAATCACCGTATGTACCAATGCAAAAACAGTGTCTTAGACTTGCATTTATAATATTGTCTACACTGTGAAGGTATCTACGTAGACACTCCCTTACAAAAATATAACACATACTGATCGGGGGGCCTAGACAAGGTTACAATCGACATGCGCTAACGCCAATAGAAAACTAATCAAATGTATGGGAATGGCAGATGTTAACGAAAGGTGTTTCGTCGGCATCTGTCATTCCCATACATTTTATTAGTTTTCTATTGGCGTTAGCACTTGTCGATTGTAACCTTGTCTACGGCCCCTGGAGGTCCAAAATATTAGCCCGCGTTTCTGCCCGCGATTTCGTCTGTGTAGAATTATTCCTAAAGTTACTTACGTCATTCGGATGTGAAGCTATAAAAATTATATACAAAAATCGTAAAAATGAATTCGGCATTTTTGCGTGAAAAAGTAGGCATCGAATTCACTTTTAAAACCCTCGAGAACTCTTGCTTTATAATTAAAGATCGTTATCAACGTGCTGTATTGGTGGCAAAGTATGGTTGACAAAAAACACAAATTACGCAAGTATTTTTAACATTATATATTTTACAAATCATGAGATTTATATACATATTTATAACAACTTATCCAAATTATAGTGAATAAGTGACTAAAATTTGTTCAACAGATTTGGCTGTCAGTCGTTCACGACGATTGGAAAAAATCCATCCACTATGTGAATTGATACGATGTGAATTGGATTATTTAGATTAAAATAAACACTTCGCGTAATGCAATTAGAATTTCAACTATAGTTGTATTTTTATGACATTTTATGTCATTTGACGTACATTGTTTTAAAAATATATTAGGGTGGAAAAGGTTTTGTACCGTAGAGGTAAGTATTTATTTTATGGTTAAGAACAAAAGTGAATAATCAAATGTATTTGTTTTTTTTCTGCCAACTATACCCTTTGCCACCAATACAGCACGTTGATAACGATCTTTGTTTATAATATTGATGGAATAAGTTAGTAGTATAGATAGATTTTATTATAATAATAAGCTACAGGGCCGATTTCGGACTCGGCGATTGCTCTCAGCGCCGTTGTTGTCGCCTATCTTATGGAGATAGGTGTGCAAACATTGCTGCGTGCATTAGACTAGGTAAGTACCTACATTAATGTAAAGATCCCCATCTCAATTTATCACAGGCAAGCGGCGAAAACGCAGGAACCAGGTAAAACGTTAAAGGCGTTCGTTGATCCGTAATGCAGTGCTGAAAACATGAATTACAGCGCCATAAAAACATTCCCACGGACATAGCCGACGTGCGGGATGAACGATCCGGGAATAAATCAAGGAGCGAGCTTCCCCGACCCGGGGCGTCGTTCGCCAGGGCTCCTTAATGAAAAGCGCGGCCCGCGCAGCCCCGCGCGCCCGCGTTCGGAGGCTGCCAGTATCCCGCGAACCGCGATACCGGCGCCACACGTCCGCTCATCATCATCCCAACACTCACTGTACGTGCACAAAACTCCTTATATTAATACGTAGAAATGTTTTAAGTGTTCGTTCCGAGCTAATCTGCCGATTTGAGTAGTTGTTCCATACATGAAAAGTGCGGTTTCGGATACGGGTGGAGGGGTAGGGCGGGACGCTTTGTTCAGGCCGTACTACGCCCGAGCGGGACGCTAGAGGCTACAGCGCAGCATCCGCTCGCCTCTCCCCATCTATAACTGACGCCGGCCGGTATATGTGCTTATATACCTACAGGAACCTGGTTTACATGCATTCATGTACATACCTACCATTTATATAACAATGACACCTATGTACATTTAAATCCACCAGTCGTTCTTTGTTTTGTCATGTCGCATTGATCGGCGATTTTACCGCGAAATGAAAATGCGTTGTTTAGTTGTTGCGACAAGGAGCGGAAACGCGCGTTGTTACGATTACGGAAAGTAGCCTTGTTTACCAAGACGCTGTTATCAAGATGAGCAGCCGCCTGTCTCTGCAAATAATGAGTCTCGTTAAAGGAATTTCATTTCTTGAACACATAGATACGAGTAGATGAATAATTGGGTACCTACTTCTTGAGTAAACTATATTAGATTAGATATCCTTCGGTAGGTAGGTACTTTACTAAAGGACTGGAATCCAATGTGTTATGTCAATGTATATTCTAAGTCCTCCGTTTTGAAATTAATTTATCTATCTGTGATGTTTGGGTTCTGGAAGGGTTACAACCGTCCTTTGCGCGCTACGTCTAGTAAAATAGTCGCTACACACTCCCCTCATCGACATAATGTCAAATCCAAATTTGACCCTAAAGGCATGAAATTAAATGCCTGCCCTGCACGTATGCTGCGCCTTAACGTATTAATCCATTGTAGGTCAGGTGATCTATTTCATTGGCGTTCAAAAGGTTATACAACTGTTCGATACTATTGATTAAAACTACTTATAACAATGTTACACGGAAACAAAACTATACGTCAACCCTCCATTAAACCTATTACATTGCAATTGAATATTTATAAGGTTGTAATTATTATCCCGAAAGAAATGGAAATAGAAACACATTTATTCGTGACACACACGATACGACAAACAGTAGGTAAATGAATATAAAAAAGCACATCACGAAATGAAGAATTGGAAGTGCCTATTTGTCGCTCTTTTATCTTACAAGGGACATTTAAGTTTCCTTAAGCCGTGTTCACGTAATTAACATCATACTACATAATATGTAGTAGCGCGTGCGAACCAGTTTACACACGGTGTAATGGGCCGCCTGTCACACCGGACCGTGACATCGTCGCAACCGTAACGGACACGGACGATATAAACCGATACGAGTGCAGTCACGTGTTGTTTTCTGTGTGTATGGGCGTGTATGGGCACATTAATGACCAATATAAGCATGACTCTGACGAGTGTGAGGGAGACGGATATTTAAAATATAATCCTGGTGATGTTCTATAATACCCAATCACGCATATTTTTTTACCTATGTGTATGAAAGAGACACGAATTAAGATACAATATAATGAGTTGACTTGACGGTTTTCCACTGAGCGAGAGCGAGCGGGAAATGTCACATCTGCTATCGCGTGTCGTGACACTCGTGACGCATAATATGCATTTGTGGAAAAGTACCACTTACCATCAGGTGGGCCGTAAGCTTGTCTGCCACCGACGTGGTATAAAAAAAAAAGTAGGTGTACATGTACAGTCAAAGTGTAAAAATATGGGTGCATACAACTTACTCATAAATATGTCCCATAACTCTTATGTCAGCGGATTAAGGTTTTGGTACTTAGTTATGAGAGGATGTTACCGATACATATTTTTGCACTTGACTCTACCTAAATTCTTACATCTTCTATTTGAAACGACCAAACACTTCGGGTATTAGACACTGTGGTAGGAGTATTAATGCCATTTTCTTCTGTTGTTGGACTTGGTGACATAAGTACTCGAAAAATTGTTATATTTTCATCTTATTTGCAAGAGTTGTGTGAGAGAGTGGTTGCTCATATTTTTTATCGTATGGCAGAGTATACACCGGTTTTCATAACCTAAATTGCATTTCCATAAATAGACCAATGACGGTCGTCGTTCATTTATGTGCCATGTACGTGTACAGTCAGCATCATATAGTTAGTAGCAGCCAAAGTAGCCAAATATATCGGAACACGTCTTTATTACTATAGGAGTAAGGAAGTGTTACGATATATTTGGCCACTTTGGCTGCTACTAACTATGTGATGCTGACTGTACCTACGAAGTTACGAATTTGTGGTGGTGAACGTACCACAAGATGCAAGGAATCCTGGCTTGTCCCGTTGCTGTCAGGTGTCACTCGTATTTGTTTTATTACTTGATGGCATTGCAATGTTACCTAGAGAACCCCTCGTGCAGAGCGGAAATACCTCGGTTCCAGGCCGTCACAATTTGCACAATTGGTCGTTGGGCTTGAGTCATCCGAAGATATTTCTAGGACGATATTTATTGATGCTGCAGTCATTTTCTGAGAAGCAGACTGGCTCCTATCCATATATAGATTGATGATATGTTGTGTCTTAATTAGGGCGCTCATCCTTTGTTATAGTAGGCAAACTTTTAAGAAAAAAAAACCCGGTGTGTCAATTTAGTGTCACGAATCTCATGTTAATTAACAAACGTCGGGTTCGGGTTTAATTTAATTACAACCAATATCAAGTACCTAGTGTAAGACATCTAAGTAGACCTGTATTCAACGAAATTATCTACTTGGTGAAATTTAATGGACGATAGATTATTCACAAAACGTAACAAGCCTCTGTTAATTAAATTGTGTTGTTTCTGTCTCACAAACAAATACTAACTAACGATTTTATACTGTATTTTAACTAGTATAGCTTTGACGTACGTTTACTTATTTAAGGACTAGCTTCCGCCCGCGACTTCGTCTGCGTGGATCCGGAATAAAAACTATCCTATATTTTAATCCAAGCTATAAAATATCTTCGTGCACAATTTTATCCAAATCGGTTGAGCCCTTTAAGCGTGATTGAGTAACAAACGTCCAAACATCTAAACATCCTAACATCCAAACTATCATATTTATAATTATTAAGTAGGATTAGATCATAAGGATTATAAACATTGTATTACTTGAGTCAAAAGTCGATATTATCTTTGAATATTGAGTTGTAAAATTGGAGCTAGGTTCTTGTCGGTGTGATTTCATCCTCCCACTGAATTATCTCTGAAACATCGAGCATACAGCATAGTTCGCGATTAATTGAGCGTGGCTCGAACTGACTCGATTACTTCATCGTATTATGCGTTTACTGCAATCGTGAAATGCATGGTGTCCTGCCTAGCTGGCAAGATCGCGTTTATTAAATATGTGGGATATATAAAGCATTCGTCCCTTTCGCACTTTACGCATTTACAGACTTGCTAGTAAGGGACTACTATACTACATACAATTAACAAATTTTCTTCCCGGGGTTCCATTCAAAAATACGCTACTGATCGATGATAGCGGTCCGTCTTGCGTTAATTCATAGCTAAATAAGTAGAGCGAGAGGGCACCAACCAATACATCCTAACCCAATCTTATATGCCAGTGGCCTGTTGTAGATTAGAGTCCCTGATATGAAATTGTTGGGTACCTACCTAAGTTTGTTTTGTAAATATTTTGTAAAAGTAGGTCTTTGAATTACAACCATTTTATAGCACGTTAATTATTAGATGTTTTGCCTTCTATTCAATCTTTAACTTTTGTTTTCGTTTTGTGTATTTTGTCAACTTCGTTCCCTTTAATATTTTTCATTTCTTTTTTTTCTTTTGAATGGATTACGGATTTTATCTTCTACGTGAATAGGTAGGTACTTATTCGTTTTTCTACGTTAACAGTATGTATAGGTATATATATGCGTTAGAGCATGTCAATTCATTTTTAGGGTTCCGTAGACAACAAGGAACCCTTATAGTTTTTTACTTTCTGAGTTCGTTTGAGTAGATTCGTCGATTTTTAAAACTAGCTTGTTCAAGAGCCTTTGACATAGAACGCAGTCGTGTTTGCCATGCTTTAAACGAGAGACTACGCAGTTTACCAACGGATTTGTCAAACGGATCGGGTGGGCGGATACGGAACGGGAAAACGGATTTGGATAAGTGAGAACCTGTAATTGGCTTAATGGTTTCACTATTGTGTATATGAACATGTGTTAATAAATAAGTGTCGTTAGTTGCGATTCGAATGTTCCATGGTAGGTATGTACATAGGTAAACGTATATATGTATGTAGAAATAGTATTCAACGACAACTTTAATTATGCTAAGATAATATCACATTGATTAATGATTCCTTGAAATTCCTTCTCATCCATGAGAGGAGGCTGTGCCCAGCAGTGGGCAGATGATCATATAGGTACTCGTTAAAGTAATTTTCCACTCTCTCAATTGTTGTATGTATAAACAGGCTATCAGGACGAACAGAAGGTGATATCTTTCACGTCTCAATGCATTTTTCGTAGGTATGTTGGACACGATCCAATAAGGTACAGTTTCGAAAACAAGTTGCATCAGCGAGTTGCATCTCCGGACAGATGGGAATACTAATGGCGGACAAACATACTATCAATAAAAATTTGCAACCAGTGCACGCGCGGGGAAAGTTATAGGTACGCGCGTCGAATTGCTACTGGCGGTCAATCTGAGACCTACTCTTCGCATTTCAATTGAATAAGGTAAACGTCCCATTATGACTGTTTAATTCCACTAATTGACACCCTACTTGTCTTAATATTGCTGTGAATTCAGATTGAAGGTGCCATCTACCCGTGGGAGCGAGAGGGCGCGCTCTGATCTCTCGCTCCCACGTACGGTGATCACTGCCGCTGCAAGTCGTGGCTAAGGGTGGTATTTCACCTGTCCAAGATCTTTGTCCAATGTGCATTTTATTAAAGAAATTGGATAATTTGATCAAATATATGAGGAACAATTACTATGGCGAAGAAATGTAATCAAAGATTGGATCAAAAATTGGATAAGTGGAATTTATCTGAGCCTTTAGGGCAGGCAATGTCGTGTATACTGGGACATTATGTTTCAACGTGGAAGGAAGCACGCGAAACACATTTATGATTACTTTCGAATGAGCCCTCTGGTCTTAACCAGTCTAATTGTAGAAAGATGTAACTACCAGCAGCCATTCGTTTTCTTGTTCCCTTTTGTAACTACTAAACTAACCGAATAATCTGGTATAAAACCGCAAATAAATTACGAGTCAACCTATTTGTGATTGATTGACGACCGGTTAGCCTAGTGGGTAGTGACGCTGCCTACGAAGCTGAAGGTCCTGGGTTCGAGGGCAAATATTTGTGTGATGAGCATGAATATTTGTTTCTGAGTCATGGAAGTTTTCTATGTATTTAAGTATTTACGTCTATTATATATATATCGTCGTCTAGTACCCATAACACAAGCCTTAACGAGCTTACTATGGGACTAGGTCGATTTGTGTAAGATTGTCCCCTAATATTTTTTTATTATTTATTTAATTATAATTTTGGTTAGTCGGGTTTGTAAATGTAATTTACGTTATTGGTGTAAGTACGTGCAGTTCTATCGAGCTACATTCCTTTTTGTTCATATATGTCTCCGTTTCAGCTTGGAGATACATTCTTTCGGATGTCCGGACATCCGGCTTTTCTGTTATACAGGTCGCATTTCTCCCCTTCGGACCGTTTCGGAGCCAGCATTCGGAGCCAGCTACCGTATGGGAATTTAAAATCCCGTTTGGCAGCTGGATACGAAGCGGGCATTTTTTTACCGTTTCGGAGCCAGCATTCGGGCACCGAAACGCCTACTGCCTTTGTCATACCAATCGCACCACATGAACTTTTTTTCAACTTTTTTAACCTACACTCCTCCTCGCTTCGCTCGTCGTCGTACCAAATGATCACAAGATACCTAACACACTCCTCCTCGCTTCGCTCGTCGTCGTACCTATCCGTAACAGTAAGTCATAATATGCCTAGCTCTCAATCGGGATTTTAAATTCCCACACGGTAGCTGGCTCCGAAACGGTACGAAGTTAGCTCCGAAACGGTAAAAAAAATGCCCGTTTCGTATCCAGCTCCCAAACGGGATTTTAAATTCCCATACGGTAACTGGCTCCAAATGCTGGCTCCGAAACGGTCCCAAGGGCATTTCTCAACCGATTTCCGTTTTTAGGGTTCCGTAGTCAACAAGGAACCCTTATAGTTTCGCCACGTCCGTCTGTCCGAATGCGGCTTAGCTCAGGTTATCGTTAGATACCTTGTTCAAAAATATTATGGGTTCTCGAAATGGTTACTACAAGGTATTTAAAAAAAACACGGCGCTGGTACATATAATGAATTAAAAAGGAAAACTATCACGGATAAGTAGAGTTAATAACTTGGAAAGGCCAACGTACACATTCGAGCGACGTAACCGCAACGTTTAGTTGGCGCGCGCGACAGGCAACTACGGAACCCTACACTGCGCGTGGCCCGACACGCACTTAGCCGGTTTTTTTTCGTCGTATCTTAATGTGTAGGGTCCGTATTTAAAATGTGTAAGCTTAAGACGCTGTCAACACCAAAATGCCCTTGAGGATTTTGGATAGCGCGCACACTGTCTATTTGCATCGGAGTAAACGAGAGCGAGTGTTACTGGGCGGCCCGGTTTTTGATGATAATATTACCTACATAAATATTGAAATAAAAACAAGGGTGGATTATTTGTGAAATGTGACTCGCTAGCGGTTTAGGTATGAATATGTTGTCTTCATGTTTTTAATTTGCAGACCCATACCTACTCGTACGTCAAAAAAATAAAGACAGAACCGTGTAATGTGATTTTAAGACCAATCTTTGCAATTATTTTCTATCGAGCCGATTTCGTCCAATTATGTATCGAGCTCGTCCACGGTCTTTTAAATATGGTGAATATTAATGTATATTTATTTTGATGTGCTAGAACAAATAGTTTTTCTTAAAAAACTGCTTAAATAACATCAATTTCACCAAATTAGGCCTTGTCAGCCTCTTAAGACAACTCTTTGAAGGAACACAATCGCCATTTGTTAACATTTAACAAACCTATGTAGGTAAGTATACCTACACACTATTATTGTAATATAATTTGTTCCCTGCAGTGTTATTTAATTCCCCCATACATCGTAAGGGAGCCGAAACATCGAAATCCTTTTACGAAACATTCGTCCAATATTTTGCTGCACCGAAATGCAATAGGAGTTATAATAGAATTGTATCCCTGTCAAACCGTATCGTGTAGTAAGTAAGGGGAAGTCTAGGCAGCTCGAAACATTGAGATTGCTCGGATGTCATGCTTATTCGGTTAATTCTTAGGCTGGGGCTGGACTGGAATATTTAAAGGAATAACAGGCGAACAGTAAGCAAATTATACCTACGCGCATCAAGTCCAGTTCTAGGCTTCTACTTCAATACTAGACTGCATATACATACACACTATTAAAAAAAAAAAAATGGGTGCATACAACTTACTCATAAATGTGTCCCATAACTCTTATGTCAGCGGATTAAGGTTTTGGTATCTACTTATTTATGAGAGGATGTTATCGATACTTATTTTTGCACTTGACTGTATTAGGGACACAGAATAATGAGTTGTACCTAAAGGTACAGAAGGTCCACTGTCTAAGTGATGACGTTAGCTGTAATTTTTAACCGACTTCAAAAAAAAGGAGGAGGTTTTCAATTCGGTTGTATTTTTTTTTTTTTTTTTTTTTTCAATGTTTGTTACCTCAGAACTCTGTCATTGATGAGCCGATTCGTAAATTTTTTTTTTGTTTGTTTGTATATGCTTCCAGGTGGGTCCCGTTTTTTTAATAATTCAGTTGGATGATGGGATCCATGAGGAATTGAGGGAACCCCTCAATTATATTAGGCACGCGTGTAGTGATTTTGGTTTCTATTATAACTCGTGTAAATACTACCCGGAAATCATAAATTTTGTGGATTGGAATTGATGATGAAGACCACAGATGACTTATGGAATTCCTCAATTATGTAGGTACCTACTTAAAAGTACTAAAGTATATCACAGATTCCGATAAGATTCCGTTTAAATAGCAACTAATGAAGTGCCAAAGGTTATCCTCGTGGAATCGACGGAAGTCCTCAAATATTATCGGCCCACATACAGCGATTCGGTTTTTTTCTCTAATAATCAACGCATTTGCTCTCGGAAATCAGTTCATGTGGTAAATTGGAAAAGAAATGTGGAAATGTCCTCGTGGCTTGGCGGAGTACTAAATTGAAGTCGGTTAAAACTTTGTTTTTAAAGTAAATTATTCCAATAGATATTCATAGAGCGAGATAGGGTGGTTGACTTACCACGTAACTGAACATTCAAGAATAATCTTGAATGTTCAGTAGTACTACGAGGTACCTATGTAGGTAGTTATAAAACTATTTTAGTTTTTATCATCAGACAGGTTTTTTCCGTGGGCCTTTCATTATCATTAGGTTTTATTTACATTGCATTCTTTTAGATGGCCATTATTGTTTTGTGAAAAACAATTCCATCCTTGCTCGAATGATTCTTGTTATTTCCCCCTCGGATCTTCATTGTTTGAAACCGCTATAGCCGCGGGCACAGGGATTTATCTTTGTGGTTCTCTTCTAAATATGATTTTATAATGTAAAGATAAATAAATTTTGATCCATATTGGTGATCGTTTGAGGCACGGCAA
Source organism: Epinotia ramella (assembly GCA_947578815.1). Lineage (NCBI taxonomy): Eukaryota > Metazoa > Arthropoda > Insecta > Lepidoptera > Tortricidae > Epinotia > Epinotia ramella. The sequence goes on from OX388209.1 coordinate 10,846,831, forward strand.
GCGACAAATTTTGATAAAAATTATGCTGCAATGATGACATGATCTTAAAATAAGTAGATTCAAAATAAATGCATAACGAATTCTTAGTTATAGTTCCTTATCATCAAAGAGAATCATCAAAATGAATGTGAATTTTCTCACGACTTGCTAGTCAGAAATCAAAACTCTTAATAACAGAAACAATACCCTATGTATGAAGGTTAGCTGGTAGAGACCACTTAGGAAATGTATGTTTTTTTTTTTCTCTACAGTTTTTCTTATGTTCAATAAGTGTCATACATACTAACATATTTACCTCAACTGGAATAAAACTATGTTTTTAGGGTTCCGTAGTCAACAAGGAACCCTTATAGTTTCGCCATGTCCGTTTGTCCGTCCCATTTCGGCATAGCTCAGTAACCATTACTACTAAGAAACTGTAATTCGGCATGGACATATAAATCAATCACGCCGACAAAACAGAAGAATCATGAAAAAAATACACCTAAAGCAAGGATGTATTTTTTTTTTTCTTAAACCCATGTTGTGGGGTATCGTTGGATAGCTCGTTCAAAAATATTATGGGTTTCCTTAAACCATTTTTCAAAACAGAGAGCGTTTGCGAGGTATCGGGCTTTAAAGTCCTAATTTTTGTTCGAGTCATGTGTCCCCCCCCTGCCGGCTAAATGGCTACTACTGGGGATGTGACAAAATTCGTGGTACTAGTGCATAAGGAATTTAAAAGGAAAACTACCAAGGACAAGTAGGCATAAGTATTTACCGAGTAATAGTCGACCAACTTAATGTGTACTTTGACAGGCCAATTTTCGTACAAATTCGGCCGACGCAACCGCACCGCACGTCGATGTAACTAAGACAGACAGGCAACTAAGGAACCCTACACTGCGCGTGGCCCGACACGCACTTGGCCGGTTTTTGTATGTAATACCGAATGCCAGCACGGATAACTATCTCCCTCTAGCCTTTCCGCAAACAGAACTTAAGTCCCAGTTTACGGAGGATAGCGATTAAGTTAAATGCGGACGGAGCTCCGCAGAAATAGATTTAGCGCCGCCTCAACGGGTATTAGTTGGGAGTTGAGATACTACTCAAACAGCTAGTATAGCAAGCAACCGGGTCGTTCAACTACGAAATGAAAATGCGAGCTTCGTTTTACTGTGTTGTAGATTATATTATGTACCACACTTATTCTGGAGAAGTTGTTGATCTCTGGGTGTCTGAGTATCAGCATACTACGTGTCCGTTTGAAGCATTTTTCAACTTGACTTGTTTAATCAAATTATATATTTTAACGCATTTGAGGTTTAAAAATAAAGTGTGCAGCCTGAGTGAGTGCGAGGCGTGCGGCGTTCTTGTTAAACACATGCAAAACACTGGCCACCTCGCCGCACGCTTCGCTTCCATCTGGCACTTAGGCCATATACAAATTCGTTCCTTTTTAAGTTGATCATCAAATTTGAATCTCGCCCACGCGGGAAGAATTTTTTTGGTGTGTAAGTTTTTTTTTGGTATGCAAGTTTTTTTTGGTATGCAAGTTTTTATTGCCAACTGTACTTTTCTGTATACCGTTATCAACTCGTTGAGACGATTCTAACGAGATCAAACTCAACAGGGTTACGTCTGTTAAGTCCTGAATTCCCATGGGCACCTTCTGTCTCCATCAACAGATCAGCTCGATTGTACCATAATATTGAATTGGCATCCAAACTATACTTAAACCTAAAATTTCAGCTCAATCGGTTGAAGATATCTGCTTCAAAATTCAGTTGCAAGATTCCACACCCGAACAAACGTAGTTACATAGTACATACATACATTGCAAGTTAAATAAAAGCTTGTACCTCTAAAATACCATCTTCATTGGTCATGTATTACTAAGTTTTTTCGCAAGACGGGCACAATATGGGCTTTAATCGATTTTAGGAAATTTATTTAAGTTAGATACGGAACTGTTTGGTACAAGTTACAGTCCCTAAAACTGCGTGGATAAAAATGTTTTCGTGGAATTTTATCCGGACTAAAAGAAGTTTAAGTAAAGCTTAGTAAAGGAATTGTGTTTTGTTAACAAACGTGTTACCCGTAGAGCCTTCGTAGACCCGTGCTACGCCGTAGCGGACTTAAGCCGTAGCAATTGCTACGGGTTATGTGTAGCTTCAGCGTTTCAGGTGAAACCTCTCTCAAGGCCGTTACTCGATGCCTTACTCGTATTGCGTTCTTTTGTTAATTCTTTGCCTTTTGTGTGAAAGTGGGGCAACTTATTAACTTAAGACTTACTAGTTGGAAGTCACAGGTAACGATTGGTTAAAACTTTCGCTGCCAGGAACCCACCTTAGCCGGCACCTACGCCGTAGTCGCTTTCCGCTACATACAAGGAAAACCACGGGAACGGCTACGAGCGTAGCGCGTAGCGATTCTTGGCAGTGAATGTGTTAAGTTATGTATGTAAATTGTAAATACTTTGTTGTACCTACACAAGACACCGGTAAAAATACAGACAAAAAAGGTTAAATCGGTACAAAGGCGAATTTATCCCTGTAAGGGATCTCTTCCAGTCAACCTTTGAGCAATTGAGTTGAGATCAGAAACAAAAAAATAGACAAACTTGACTTACTTGAGTTATTTAGTCTTATCAAAACGATTGATTATAAAATCCAATTTTATTTACCGAATATTCATTAAAATTAATTTAAATTCGAATCTTTTCGTCATTTAACAAATACCACTGAACTTCGTCCAGAATTATTTATAACAAATCATGCATCAATTTATCTTAACGCAGTGATATTATCTTATAAAATTTGTTATATTTGTATGGCTTATTTTGGTGTCCCTGGGCAGAACGGGAAAGGAAGGTCTATTTTTCTCCACTTGGCCCTAAATTAGTAAAAGTGACAAATTATTTAAATTATCAGAAACTTCTCGGTGACTGGTTCGTCCTTCTTTTTTACGGACCTATTGTCAGTAAAAAAGTGCCTGTCCTTCATCTTATTACAGCATCTCATCTGAGTATTGCTGTTTACGGTTTTATTAAAGTAAATAATTGGCATCGCCATTTAGCGAGGAAACGTGAAAAACCCTTCCGCAGCGAGAAAAACCCTTCCGCAGAGCGAGCGCCGACCTGGGGGACTATATTGTATTGTAGGCAATCCTACTAATATTATAAATGCGAAAGTTTGGATGTTTCGATGTTTGTTACTCATTCACGCTTAAACGGCTCAACCGATTTGGATGAAATTTTGCACCAAGATAGATTGTAGCCGGGATAGCATAGGATTATAAAATATAGGATAGTTTTTATCCCGGGACCGCGCAGACGAAGTCGCGGGCGGAAGCTAGTTTTTAAATATGTTAAATACGTAGTTTTTAGTTGTAACTTTATTTCTGTAGTAAATAGTTCTGTAAAATATGTTTACTAAATTATTTTGAAACCATTCAAAATTAAAGTTTTACTATTTTATTGATTAATTAATATTAATTAATATTTCACTTTCTCTAACGAGCGTTTTTTATACGTTTGTTATTCGTAGAATGCCGTGACAGAATTGTCAACTAAAATGTGGCTCACACTAAAAGGGACATTATCACATTATCAAAAAAAAAAAAACATTAAAATATACATATTGGCCGGAAAGGAAACATTAATTAATCCTAACGAAGAAACAAAAGCATTTTTTGACACACACCAAAACCACAATGATTATTAGTTAAAAACAAAAAAAAACAGAAAAACGTCGGTTCATTGTCGGTAAAAATGGAGAACGACCCGATACTTTTCTATACAATAGTGTAGCAGGTAGCGTTGTTTAAAGGTGGAAAAATTGGTGTATTTATTAAAACGTCAATCAACTTGACGTATAACGTGTTAGGGCTGAAGCGGTTTGCAATGCTTGGTTTCAGTTCGTGGAAAAAGAATCACTACAAAAAAGAACAATAAACTGTTTGCATTCGGTGGCTGACAAATGCACCAACATAGGGTTGAATGCAGAGGTGAAAATAATCTCTCTTTGGTTATATTCACAACAATAGATTTCATATTATTACCCTGAGGCCTAGTGCCATCCAGAACGCCTTTAAAATGTTAGTATTGAAATGATTTGTGAATCTTGATCCATCCGCTCCGTTTGGGGCTAGTGAATAGCCAAGTGTGTGTGAGCGCGACGCACTTATAATCAGGGACTACGTATACCGGTATTATTTCCATTCCCCAATACCGGTAATAGATTTCGCTATCTCGCTTATTATTTAATAGTTTTGTGTTCTAACCGCCTAATGCGTTAATTCAGCGTAATTTTAATAGTTCAGCGGCATTATCTAAATATATTCATGTGTTTGTGTTATATTGATATGTATGTTAGTATGTAAGGTATTTGTAAACATGGGCCTTGTTGCCTGACTCAAATAAACAAATAAATATATTTTTTTGCAAATCGTATTTCGAATCGAGGAAGTGTTTATGAATATATACCGGTATAGCTGCGATGGGATTGAGTTATACCTATTTCTCGTGCTGTCGGTAATATAAACGCTTTTCCACACCTAAAAATAAACAGTTATACTGCCACTATAACCTTAAAATATTATGTCCGCTCCCCCATAACTGTTAAAGTCACTCTAAACATATCATAAACAAACAATAACAAAAGGTCATTAAAGGACCACCTCACTCCCGTAAATATTTATCTTCAATCCATTTGAAGTTAACGGGTGCGGTTCGTTCTGTAGCTCCTGACAGCTTTACAGGGAATTTATTTAAATCTACTGAGAAATGATTACTTAGATTAAATACAATGGTCAGCGCTAAAAGAACACGCGTTGAAAATGGTTTCAAACGTAACACTGAAAAAAATGATCTGCAATATAGTTGTAGACTCAGATTAAAATCGATTATGTAGTAAAATGAATATTTAAATCATAAAATGAAGTTTAGAAAAAAATAAGCATTTTTCTTGTCCAAGAGTACCTACTTAATATAAAGCTACTAATATAAAATATAACCCTTACGCTTTATAGAACTATGAACCTAAACGCAGTATTACGCGACCGAAACAACAATTTACTTGATTTTCCATACAACGATTAATATAGTATTAGTACAAATAGCAAACTGTGACGTCATTCTCTATGTCAATTAGTATGAAGCGTTTCGGCTGCCATTTTTGGGTATTTATGTTCTTAAATTGTAACTGCTCCCATACACACATTTGTTCCTCTCCAATAACTGGTTCGAATGGCATCGTAAAAAAATCTTAGATCTGTTTCCCCTATTCTGCAAAATTTAGGTACGCGCTAGGGGTTTATGGAACGAGCGAAGCGAACAAAGTTATCCGTTTCAGCTTGGGTAAAACATCTTTCGTATGTCCGGCGTCTCTCCGGCTGTTCTCCTCTAAAGGTCGTATTACTCAACCGATTCTCATGAAATTTTGTGAGCAGGTTCGATAATTATATAGATTTTGTTGGTCGATTAAATTTTTTGCAATTAGAAATTTTACTTGGATCAGTTCTCTATACTTTTTAATTTTATTATGTGCATAAAAGCTACGGTAGCCTAGTGGTTCAGGCATGCGGCTGTCAAACGGCGATCGTGGGTTCGAATCCCGGCTCGTACCAATGAGTTTTTCGGAACTTATGTACGGAATGTCATTTGATATTTACCATTAGGTTTACGGTGAAGGAAAACATTCGTGAGGGAACCTTCATACATCTGCGCGAAATTCAACAGTGTATGTGAAGTCCCCAACCCGCACTGGGCCAGCGTGGGGACTACTGCCTTCCCTCTCATCCATGAAAGGAGGCCTGTGCCCAGCAGTGGGACGTATATAGGCTAATGTATTATTATTATTAGTGCATCTGCTTTCTAAAACTATTGTAGCGATACTATCGATTAGTTAATTATATTATGTCTCTCAATTGACTTAAAAACCGTAGCGTAGTGCCGTCGAGGAAATAAATTATTAGCAAACCGCGAAGAATTCCTCAGATCAAAGACTGCTTATCAAATATTCATCGATATTTCGAGCCGTCCATTTGCTTTCTTTACCACTCTCGGCTTTATTTATCTTTAACTTTTCAAACCATTCCGCCAATTAACTAAGGCAAACTTGGCTTTGTATTTTTTATTAGCTGTGTAGACATTTTGGGTAAGTCATTATTTGTGCAATTTTTTATATTTTGGACCATTGACTTTGTCGTTATCGTTAATGGCTCATTGTGAACTTTATACGATATTTAATAATTAAAAAATAAACGTTGGTTTTAATGACTTAAGTATCCTGAAAAAATAGCCTTATTAGTCTGCAGTCGTTTCTCATGGAATTATCTATTTCTGGCCCCGTATCATGGTCGGCCTTATCACGCGATAAGTGGCAAGATAGAGGTCATTTATTACATAGAATTGAATGAATTATCCTTTAACATGTATTAAAATTTGTTCTCGAGAAAGAAGATTAAAAAATAACAGTTTTTAAACGTTTCTGAACAGTCTCGTTCTATCCAACGGTGTTAGCCAGTGACGGACGCTCTATCTTGTCACTCATCACTTGATAAGGCCGACCATGATACGGGGCCTGAAGCAATATAGTCAGATCCACTAACAACATTGAGTTATATAGTATAGAGCAGACATCCCCTAGCATTCGTTTGCACATGTAGGTGGGAGTACCGTGGCATCGTCTCTGTATACTGTATCGTACCAGTGATTACAAGATGGCGGGCTGATGGAAAACGTCAAGAAAAATGTTCTAGGTAGCCAGTCTACTTATATGTACTCGTAGTAATAGTAACACAATGTAGTCATTGCATAGACTCATGTAAGTACGTATTTTATTAACCGCCTTCAAAAAAAAGGAGGAGGTTCTCAATTCGGTTGTATTTTTTTTTTTTTTTTTTTAATGTTTGTTACCTCAGAACTCCGTCATTGATGAGCCGATTCGAAAAATTTTTTTTTGTTTGTCAGTATGTGCTTCCAGGTGGGTCCCATTTAAGTATATCACAGGTTCTGATAAGATTCCGTTGAAATAACAACTAATGAAGTGCCAAAGGTGATCCTTGTGGAATCGACGGAAGTCCTCAAATATTATCGGCCCACATACAGCGATTCGGTTTTTTTCTCTAATAACCAAAGCATTTGCTCTCGGATATCAGTACATGTGGTAAATTGGAAAATAAATGAGGAAATGTTCTCGTGGCTTGGCGGAGTACTAAATTGAAGTCGGTTAAAACTTTGTTTTTAAAGTAAATTATTTATGTAAATCCTTGGAATCATTAGTCTAGTCATAGAGTATAATCAAATCATCCTGCCTCTTTATTATATGTCATTGGCTATTATTTATTTAATCGTATGGCATATATTTATTATTTTTGGCCTTTAATGTTGTCACTCTTTAGTACCACCCAGGGGACACGTGCAGGGTTGTGGTAGGTAGCTCCTGCGGACGCGAGTAACAGTTGTCCCCCCTTTGTCAGGTGAGTGGGCAACTCGACTGTTAGAAGTTCTTAAGCCTCTTCTTATTGGCTATGCATTTATAATAAGAAAATGTTGGTTAAAATGTTTCGTAATTGCTGTTGAACATCTAAATAAATAAATAAATTACGCTAGCACTGTAAATACAACCCAAAGAAGGTGTGCTCATTTTCAGCTTCACTGTTACTGATACAATCTACCACTAGCACATAAGTAGATGATAATATGTCTCTGGAAACGTGGCTCATATTGACAGGGTAACTTTCTTCATAAATATCCTTACGCTACAAGCTAGCCTGGGGTCCTGAGTGGTTCAAGGATATCATTTGAGGACCCTCCTTCCTCTACTTCGTACTTCTCTACGCACTACTCGTCCTTCACTAAACGCCACCCGAGTGGAGAGAGAGTTGCCTTTTAATCTTTAATTTCTCAAGAAGCCAAGATGTAAAGTCGTTGGATCAAAATAGTTCTGAAGTTATCGTGAATGAAATTTTAGATTTTCGCTACGCTAGCGTACCTCAATTTGAATTTACGAGCAATAGAAATGCCATGTCTGCGACGCGACGAAGCTCTCTGCTGGTATTTTAGTGCTAAATGCTTTTAGACGTTTTGATAAAACTTAGACTAAACCAAACCATGATGCTCGTCACATTACTGCATGACATGAACAATTTATATCAAATTTTATAGTAAAATAAAAATTATATAGTACAAGTTGAAACAGAAAACATCGTTCGCTTCGCTCATCCGTTAAATTATTCGATTGTTTATTACAATATTCAGAACAGAAATTTTGTTACGAAATGTATTTTCGTCAAGACAGAACTTCACAATAAATATTTATATTAGACAATGCAATGCACCGTCTGTACGCTATAACACATGATAATACATCTAGTCGATCTTGACGTCGACACGAATTCACGACACCTTGATGTTCATAGGGCTATCATAAAACGGCAGACCTAACTTTTGACCGTTGCATGATGCCATGACTTCTTGTTATGTTTGTGTCCAAATTAAATTAATCCCCAGCTTAATTAGTATAATGTGTTGTCACGATCCCGACGTTCCCCGGTGACCCCTCGTCATGGCTTCCGCGGGAGTGTCTTGCCCTATACCATTTCCTGTAATAAGCCCACCAGGCCCATTTTCGTGAGCGACTCAATTAGGGAATCAATTTTGTTTACCTGTCACCTTTAATGCTGGCAATGTTAAACGTTTTCACTTTACCGCCTGTTTAAGGTTCCACATCGTCGAAGAAAGGTTTTCAAGCATTTTGAAAGCAGTAATTGAGTAGGTAATAGGTTTTGCAGTGGCGAGTGCTGGAGTCGAATGTCACGGTTGGGTATAGCAAACTACACACCAGCTATTTTAACTAAGTTAGGAGTTCCTTGACTTGTAATTCTTCTTCTTCTGGTTCTGGTTCAGTCAATTGCAATTATGCTTAAATAAGAAATAACTTAATTCTTGAAATCATTCAAAATACATCCCACTTAGCAAATTACGGCTTTTAAAATTTACACACTCCAGCTCCTGTTGTCGTTCTTGATTGCAGTAAATTATGGTGTCAATTGAATGAACCTATTTCTCCATATATTAAAACACTCTTGACTATTGACGGATATGATTTTCGAAAGGTTGGTTTTAAGATTTCAGTAGATACTACGTTTATGTGCTGCCGTTATTATTAGCTTGTGGTTGTCCAAATAGTTCCAATTCCAATTAACGTTATGTTAGGACAATGTGCCGAAATTCTCCATTTATTAATTCAACAATAACGGCCATTTATCATGATACTTTGCGCGCGACGCTGTGGGAAAATGCAGAGCTGCGTGAAATGCTGCTTTCTGAAGCGGGTCCCGCCATTTTGATTAACGACTCCGCGTGACCTCTTCGTCATCACTCGTCGGTCAAGCGAAACGCTGTAAACATTTTAACCACTCACTTGCTTTCGGATTTTAAAAAAGGTAGCCTAAACTGCTTTAAATTTTTATTTGACAAAGAAGCCCATACTTCGCTTGGCAACCACAGTTGCCACCATCAGTTTAGGGGTGCGCGAAATTGGCAACTGTGGTTGCCACAAGCAAGTAAGTGGATAAACGCATAAACCTGCCAACTCCATGTCCTCGAAACTCGTAAAATACTTATACTTTTTATAAAACGCCGAGTAAACAGTCACCGTCTAAACTATGGTTATCCGGTGAGATCATTATAAATTGAACGTGACTTAAAACGAACTGACACGAGCGCGATAAGAGATTGATCTTACTGTTTCGTAACATCCGGGCGATATCCTGCTGGGTAAATTGAGTGTGTATGAAGTTAGGTCATGGACAATCATTCCCCAGGTTTGGGTTTGCGTTTTAATTGCCACGGCTGTATAAAAATGTTCATAAACTGAACACAGACAGAACAAACAACACAACACAATAATAACACAGAACATAATGACATATATGTCATTAGACAGAATCGCAGACACAATATTTGAGAATGTTCAGACTAGTGAATTAGCTATAAAAGGTACACAATATTCGTGACTCTGAAAGGACTAGATATCTGGGTAAGGCCGTTATTTCTTGTTCCTGATTAAGCAGTTTAAATCGTCTACATTTTAATCAATTCCAGTGTGTTACGAATATTAGTAATCCATTAATATGGCTAATTGGCGTAACACACTGGAAGTGATTAAAATGTAGACGATTTAAACTGCTTAATCAGGAACAAGAAATAACGGCCTTACCCATCTATTGACAGATTAGATTATTTATCTAGATATTAGTAGAGCTAAAAGACTCATAATCGGAAATACGCATCGCAATCATACCTGCGTTGAATCTGAACAAAAAGCGTAAAATCCCAATTAGGTAAGTACTTATTACTTTTAACAATGCATTATCATTATCAATGCAGCTCGGAAACGTGCCAATCGGATTTTATGACGTGTTTACAGCAAAAAATAAATAACTGACTAGTTACCGTGTGAGGTGGAACGGATCCGAGCGTAGGAGATCCCTCCCCACTGTCAAAGTGATTTGAGGCCACCACTAAATCGTCCTCTTCCTCGCCCGTCAGCCGTTGGATAATTGCTCCTATTCCTTTACACATAAGCCACATAATCAGTTGTTTCGACGCCCCGGGAAACGGGAATAGTTAAAGCAGCAGGACGAACATATTGTTGTACTTAAAACATGCTTTTGTACTCAGTGGATATTAAAATCTCTCGCGGTATGCGGGGAACGAGTGCGGAGTCTGAGCCCGCGGCGATTGACTTGAGATGTGAGATGAGGGATGTAGTCTGTGATCCTATTCAATACAACTGTCACTTTGCTGAAATGGACCTCAAGTCACGTTGTAAGTGTAGAAATTATAAATTAGTAATCACTAGGCAGCTTCCGTGACGAACCCTGTGGACATATTCCGAAATTAGGATTCAAACAGTTTATTTTCCTTGTATGTGGGAATGGAACTACCAATTGCTTCCGCTCTAAAGACTACGACCTATAATATTAAACATGTGTGTGACGTACCTAAATAAAAACTTTGAACTTGATCATAAACTGTTACTAAATCAATTTACACGTTCTCGGAATGTTCGATTAATGGAACAACGGAATATTAAATCAACCTATCATCATTTTCGTGTCAGGAAACGAGGTATCACGGCACAATGTAGTTGACAAAGGCCTAGTTTTTGAAACTTTCCGAGTTATTAGTTCTGCTGGCATTTGTGTCGGTAATTAAATTTTCATAAGCCCTTGATCGAGTTCTACTGACACACTGTTTCTTGCACCTGCTTGCTAGGATTTTGCTTACGTCACAACATTATTAACGCTCGTATAACTAGGCCCCAATTTCACCAACATGACAACTGTTAGTTAACAATGACAATTAACCGTTCATTCAAAAATGTACGGAGCATTGTCACTGTCATGTGGCAAAACAGCATAGTTAAATAAGAGCCTGCACGTTATTTAGTGCATGGTAGAATAAAGCAAGGTACTTAAAAAGTGGCGGATTGTCAGTGTGAAAGTAAATTACCAGAGTAAATTGCATTACTTACGTGCTTTCAATCAATATCTACGTTGAACTACTAATTGTATACAGTTGTCTTTTCACCTCAAATAAATTAGCTAATAAATTATAATCGTGCATTAATAAAACTCATTGTTTGTATGGAAGATGTCAGTCGATGGCAACATTTGTACAGTCAGCAGCAGAAGTACCTACGCAAAATAACACGCTCAAAATGATATAGACAGTTCTTATCCCCTTGGCATTAGAGTCGCGTGTAGGTAATTTTTAACATTTGGTCCGCTTAGCTACTTTTGCTGCTGACTGTAGGTACATCACCAGAATGACTTAGTTTGTTTTATTCCAGGTACCATGATTTAGTGTAAAATACAGCTCAAGGGTCATTATCTGCCAAACACGTGCTCAACTGTTTTTTCATGTCATGTCGAATAGACACCAAGGTGTCAAATACGAAAACACGTGTTAGGTTAGGATATCTCTGGTGAGTCATTCACCCTAAGAGGGTTAAGTAGTTCAGCATGGAACGATGATATCTACATTCTGAGTTTAAATAAGCATGAAGGTATGTGACCAAGAAAATCAGGATTGGAACTGCGACCTTTCGACTAACGACTAACTAAGTTTCGAAGCAATATTTTTTCCATTTATCCTCAGAAAATATCCGTCGCGTCGTTTAATAAATAGTGTCGCACATTTCCAGAGTTGAGCAATGAGTCAAAGTAGAGTAGAAAATTTGTTTTTGACTCGTTACAGTAAAAGGACTCGGTAAAGACGGTTTTTCTGTTACTTACTTATTCTACTAAAATATAAAAACAACAATAACGAATTACGTTTCTAGGTCAACAGAAGACTAAAATATAACACCCAAACCCTTAAAACGCGAACCCTTTTTGTTGCGGGCACTGTTGAATTAAGCAAGTTTCCTTAGCGGGAATGAAAACTATTCAGAACACGCGCTCATTCGACAAGGCTGGAGCATCCTGCCCTCGTTTTTCGCTCTCGTCGCCTCCCCGGTTGTCTATGGCTCTTTCATACAGGTTTTATGCAACGTAACCTCTTTATTCGACGTCGTAGATTGCTCGCAGGAAGAGGAAATGCTAGCTGTTCCGTAGATAAAACTTTGGGAGAGAAAATATTTGAGAGACAAAGCGCGCGACATCGAAGTTTATCGTGAAAACCTGGGTATAGATAGGTACTAAGTCTGACATCCTCCGTGTATATATTTTGATTCCTCTATTTAAAGGTAAACGTCCTAAATGCATGACACCTTAATTCCCAATACTTGCCCCTATTATTATGAATTACGAGGGGCGTCTGAAAAGTTCTAAGCCTAAGATAGAAAAAAACAATTTACAAAAATGAACTCGTGTTTATTTTTCAATATAGTCTCCTCCTAAATCAATGCATTTTTTACATTTTTTATACAGTGCTTTTAGGCCATTAAAAAAATAATCTTTATTTTGCCCTTCAAAATGCTCCTGTACAACCGCCTTCATCTCTTCGTCACTTCTAAATCGCTTTCCCCTCAACTCTTTCTTCAAATTATTGAATAGAAAATAATCGCTTGGGGCTAGATCTGGGCTGTAGGGTGGGTGGTCAATTTCCTCAAAACCAACTTCCTTCAGAGCACGCCTCGCAACATTAGCGGTGTGAACGGGTGCGTTGTCTTGCAAAAACAAAATGCCTTTCCTTAGTTTACCCCGCCTTTTCTCAACTATGGCTTGTCGCACCTGTCTTATTAGATTTGCATAATAAATTCCGTTTATCGTAGAGCCTTTTTCTAAATAATCGATTAAAAGAATGCCATCACAGTCCCAAAATACCGTAGCCATTAACTTAGAGGCCGACTTTTGCACTTTAAATTTCTTCGGCGGCCTTTCACCCTATCAATCCACTGCATCGACTCAGACTTAAACTCCGGATCATACTGTCTGATCCATGTTTCATCAACAGTGACTATTCGGGAACAAACTTCATCTAAATCATCTTCGCACAATTCTAAAAACGCCCGAGAAGTTTCCACACGACGTACTTTATCGAAGGCCGTTAGCATTTTCGGTACCCAACGAGCACTGACTTTACTCATGTACAAATGTTCATGTAAAATTTCTCCGACTCTTTCTTTACTAATACCTAAGACCTCAGCTATTTGCCAAACCTTCATTCTTCTATCTTCTAATACCAGCTTTTTGACTTTTGCTACGTTTTCTTCGGTCACTACCGATATTGGCCGCCCTGAGCGGGGGTCGTCTTCGATCGATTCCGGTCCGAGTTTAAATAAGCGACTCCACTTTTTGACTGTGGCATAAGAAGGCCCAGAATCACCGTAAATAATAGCCATTTCCTCAAAAATACACTGCGGTGATTTGTCACTTTTTGTAAGGAATTTAATTACAGCACGGTGCTCAATTTTCGTAAAATTCGTTGGTAATTCACACATGATGTACTTTTCCGTTGAATATCTCGAAACAGAATAATAAAAACGTGACATGTTATTTTTTAATAATTTGTTTTTAAATGGCCTTTCTAGTGGCCAGTATCATAAACGCATATATAACCTCGAAATACCTTAGGCTTAGAACTTTTCAGACGCCCCTCGTATGATTGAAATGTCAAGCTGTTAAGCACTAGGTCGTTTGACATATTTAGTTCTTTACTCGATTTAGTAATGAATTCAACTATTCAACAACAATTCAAGCCATTTAGCTTACTATGCTCTACATTGTTTTAAAGTTCGGTAAGTGTTTACAGCATATTAAAAAAAACTTTAATGAGTAAGACCTGTAAGACACGATTTAAAGAAAAATAAAAGTCTCGGCTCTGAGAGTGTCTTCACTCGTCGCACGCTCTTAGTAGTAGGTAACTCCGCTTGTACGAGAGACACTCAGCTTAACTTGCTGCTACTGTTTTTATTTTCTTAGGAACTTGGATTTACCTTAGCTGATTGGCTCTTCGTGGAGTAGCGTAACACTGTTTTAATAATCTGTTCGTACAGAACGGATTAAATAAATGTAACACCAAATTCAAATGTGAATTTACAAATGCGAAATCACAACCGACGTACACAGATAAATATATAAATGAGAATAAGCTAAGATAAGGTTAAGTGAAACTTCCATCCGGCTGGCAAAATATTGCATGAGCTCAGCACTGACTAATCTTTTGTACATAAGTACATGGATATTATCATATTCAACGAGCAAAAAAAATTTAACACTGAAACCATTATTTCCTTAACCATTTTTTCTGCTCTTGAGTGCAGATCGTTAATTTCAGGAGTAGGCGGCTCAGTCTTCGTTGTATTTTGTCTATGGCGTTAATGGCGTAGCTAGTAGATAATAGTGGGCCATTTCTTCGCTTATTTCTGTCTAAGTATCAGCTTACTAAGAATACTTATTAATTATTATCCAGAGATGTTCATGCGCAAGTATCTTACTTATTCCCCTCGCCGTGACAGCCGTGAGGTCGTGCTGCAGCTTTGTTTAGTGGACTAGATTAGATAAGTGCTTCAATCGACACGGCACGGAGCTATTGGCTTTACCGTGTTATTAGGTGCGTATGGTCTACTTTGTGAAGTAGCACGACATACAAGGAGTGATAGGATAGACTACTTAACTATTAACCACAGTTTCTTCATCATTTGTTTAACGTATGGACAAAATATGTCGACTTGTTTGTTTCCATAACCAAATGAACGCCTGAATCCGCCCTGAATGGTTCGCTTGGTGTGAATAAATAATTCCTCGCATACCGTTCCGCTATCTCGCACGGGGCCGGTTTTGACTTTCGAGCGCTCGAAAATTAAATAAAAGTAAATGCTATTGTAGTGTCATAATCACAGGCACTTACTTTTTACCAATAGAATTGAATACGAGTGGTCAATACAGCTCGTTTTTAAATTTTCTATCATCATTTCAAAATAGCATTTCATCTTTTTTGCCAATTTTCGAGTGAACGAATCGAGCGCTCGAAAGTCCAAAACTGGTCTGGTGAATACTCACTCTAATTGGTCTATTTAACTACCTTTGATTTGCGAAACTTTGACTTACTAGTTTAGTGCTTCGTCTTACAATTACAATATAGGTACAGGTACAGTCAAGTGCAAAAATATGTATCAATTTAATCTTCTCATAAAATATGCACAAGAAACCTTAATCCGCTGACATAAGAGCGATGTGACATATTTACGAGTAAGCGGTATGCACCCATATTTTTTGTTGTTAATTGATATCAAAATAATAAATATGTATTATTAAACATAGTTCCTAGCGCCATCTAGTTACATTCTTGTGACAACTTCATGTATGGTCTGTGTCTTATGATAAATAAAAATACCGTTACTTGTCAACCGCCATCCCCGTGTTTTAATAGGTTATGGGCGTATTTAATTGAAAAGTAATAGTTATTGTTAGTTTTTTCGTGTGTGTAGTGCTGAAAATGAGTTCTAATTTTCTGACGAACGTGCCAAAGCTGAAGGGTCGCGAAAATTACGACGATTGGGCGTTCGCGGTCGAAAATTTGCTGATACTTGAGGGCGCGGACAAGTACCTCAAGCTAGAACCAGCTACAGACGCAACGATTGCAGATGCAAAAGCACGAGCAAAACTGATTTTGACGATAGATTCATCTTTATATGTGCACATAAAGAACGCAAAGACCACGAAGGAATTGTGGACAACATTGAAGACTTTGTTCGACGATTCGGGATTTTCGAGGAGAATTACTTTGCTTCGTCATTTAATATCTATCAGATTAGAAAGTTGTGATAACATGACGAATTATGTGACGCAAATAGTGGAAACATCGCAGCGATTAAAAGGCACAGGTTTTGAAATCAATGATGAATGGGTTGGCTCATTGATGCTTGCTGGTTTACCAGAACGATTTATGCCTATGATCATGGCTATCGAGCACTCTGGAATCAGTATAACGGCCGATTCAATAAAAACCAAATTACTGGATATGGAATCTGCCCAAGTGAGTGAAACGGAATGTAACTCGGCATTACTTGCAAAAAATTATGGGAGAAAGAAGTCTCACTATGGCAACACTAGCAAGCACAGACAACCAAACGCGAACGCGTATACATCAAACTCAAGTGTCAACACGAAAACAATAACCTGTTACAAATGCAAAGAAAATGGGCATTATCGGAGCCAATGTCCACTTTTACATGAAAAGTCAGAGAAGAAAAAACAGACTAACGCTTTCAACGTTGTTTTTCTCAGTGGAAACTTCAATAAAAGTGACTTTTACGTTGATTCCGGCGCCAGTATGCATCTTACGGCGAATGAAAACTGGCTGAAAAACAAACAGTATTCGCCGAGTCTTCCAGAAATCATTGTAGCAAACAATACGAAAGTCCCCGTTATGTGTTCGGGAGATATGGAAATAACAACTAGTTATGGTTACGAAGTAAACATAAATAATGTATTGTGCGTGCCGAGTCTTACAACTAACCTGTTATCAGTCAGTGAGTTGATAAAGAACGGAAATAGTGTTGTTTTCGAACCCAACAAATGCTTGATCCGCAACAAACTAGGAGATTTAGTGGCGGAAGCAGACCTTATAAATGGTGTTTACAAGCTAAAACAAAAAACAACAACACAGAGCTGTATGCTGACTTCTTCAGTGGCTGATGGTGACACTTGGCATCGGAGGTTAGGGCACATCAATAGCAATGATTTGAACAAAATGAAGCGTGGATTGGTTGATGGAATAGATTATCCCGGAACTTTTACAGCAAGTAGGTCAAACTGTGAAGTATGCTGTGAAGGTAAACAGTCAAGGTTACCCTTCTCCACGGGTACACGAGCCACAGAGATCCTGCAAATCATCCATAGTGACATATGTGGTCCTATGGAAAAGAATTCAATTGGTGGTGCAAGATATTTCTTACTTTTTATTGACGACTTTAGCAGAATGACTTTCATATATTTCTTGAAAGCGAAAAGTGAAGCATTAAGTTATTTTAAAGAGTTCAAGTCGATGGCAGAAAACAGTCAGAACAAGAAAATTAAAATCTTAAGATCGGATCAAGGCCGTGAATATTGTAGTAAAGATTTTGAAGGTTTCTTGAAGAGTGAAGGCATAGTGCACCAGAAAACCAACCCATACACAGCTGAACAGAACGGCCTCAGCGAACGATCAAATCGTACAATTGTCGAAAGAGCAAGATGTCTTCTGTTCGAAGCAGGTCTAGACAAGAGGTTCTGGGCAGAAGCTGCCAATACTGCCGTGTACTTAAAAAACCGGTCAGTAGCTTCGAAGGTTGAGAAGACTCCGTATGAGATGTGGACAGGAAAAAAGCCTAATTTAGAAGGCTTGCGCATCTTTGGTAGCCCTGTCATGGTACACGTCCCGAAAGAAAAAAGGACCAAATGGGACAAGAAGTCCAAGAAGCACATACTTGTTGGTTTCTCAGATAACATTAAGGGATACAGAATTTATGATCCAGTGAGAAACCTAGTTACAACAAGTCGAGATGTTGTGATCCTAGAAAAGAAAAGGAGTGATGACACAGTTTCAGTATGCATAGAACACACAGATTCAGTGGGGGAGTTCATGGAGGAATCTGTGATTAAACCTGAACTGTTAGATGAGCCAAGTTCGAGCGCATCAGAGTCTGAGTACCTCGACGTGGATGATGGGAATGAGGAGTGTCAAGCAGGAGGAGAGCAGCCATGCTCAGAAGGTACTTCTCATCACACAGAAGCCTCGTCACAGGTGAATTCAGAAGCAGAAGAACATGCTTCTGATGACACTTCACCGAGACCTGAAATATACGATTCAGCAGACCGTGAAGAGAGTCTGAAGCGGCAGAGGAAGAAACCTGACCGTTATGGATTTGCCAACACATGCAGCACTTACGTGGGGGAAGATGAGATGACATATGCAGAAGCCATCAGTGGTCCTGAGAAACAACAATGGTTGCAGGCGATGGAAGAGGAGCTGCAGTCGTTTAAAGACAATGAGGTATGGGAAGTTGTCGAAACTCCAGATAACGCAAGTGTAGTGCAGTGCAAGTGGGTTTTAAAAAAGAAGCGTGATTGTGACAATAGAGTGAGATATCGTGCGCGATTGGTAGCTAAAGGCTTTACGCAAAGAGTTGGTATCGACTACCAAGAAACCTTTTCTCCTGTTATAAGGCATTCAACTTTGCGTTTATTATTTGCTCTGAGTGTACAGCTAGATATGGATATCACTCATTTAGATGTCACGACAGCTTTTCTTAATGGTCACCTAAAAGAGAGCATATATATGCATTTGCCAGAAGGTTTTCCTGTCACTGATAAAAACAAAGTATTAAAATTAAAAAAAGCTGTCTATGGCTTAAAACAGTCTTCCCTTGCTTGGTACCAGAAAGTAGATCAAACTTTGTGTAATTTAGGATATACCAAGAGTAAACTTGAGCCTTGTGTATTTATAAAAAATCATGGCAATAATATGAAAACTATTGTTGGAATTTATGTTGATGACTTTCTCATTTTTTCTAATTATAAAAAAGAAAAAGATTTTCTGATTACAGCATTGAGTCAAAAATTCAAAATAAAGAACCTTGGTGATGTCAAACAATATTTAGGTATGTCAGTGAAAAAAGGCTTGAATGTTGTTACTTTAGACCAGGAACATTACATTGAACAACTGGCAAAAAGGTTTGATATGGTAGATTGTAATACTGTTGAAACCCCTATAGAATGTAAATTAAATGTTGAAAAGTCTAGTACTTGTGAAGACAGACTACCATATCAGAAACTAATAGGTTGCTTGATGTACTTGTCAGTGTTGACTCGACCTGACATTTCTTTTGCAGTCAGTTACCTGAGTCAATTTAATAATAGCTATTCACATGTTCATTGGAATTATGCAAAAAGAATTTTGAAATATTTGTTAAGAACAAAAGACTATTGTTTGAAATACTCCAAAGGAAGAGCAGAACTGGTAGGTTTCGTGGACGCCGATTGGGCGAGTGATACAATTGACAGACGGTCATACACAGGATTTTGTTTTATGAAATCCGGCTCTGCTATTTCTTGGGAGAGTAAAAAACAAAGAACCGTTGCCTTGAGTTCTTGTGAAAGTGAGTACATGGCTTTGTCAGAAGCTTGCCGCGAAGCCATTTACTTACAAAACCTAGAGGTGGAGCTAATAGGTTTTTGTAATAAGATGGTGATATACAATGACAGTCAGAGCGCATTGAAGCTGGCAAATAATCATCAGTCACATAAGCGTTCTAAACACATAGACGTGAGATACAATTTTATTAGAGAGGTAATTAGTAATAATATTGTAGAAACAATGTATTTGCCAACTGCCAACATACCCGCTGACCTGTTAACCAAAGGTTTACCGGAGGTGAAACATTACAGGTTTATGAAAACACTTGGTGTGGTTCAAAAATAATTGTAAATTACTTGTCTAAATAAGACTTAGGTATTTATGAAAAGTTTATTTTTGTGAGCTTTCATGTTAATTTGTAATTTCTTGTTTTTCCCTTCTGGTTGTTATATAATTGAACTAAATTATTGTATAAATTAGTTTCAACAGTTCCTTATATTTGTTAAGTATATATATTGGTTCATTTGTTATTTTGATATAGTGGGGGTGTTGTTAATTGATATCAAAATAATAAATATGTATTATTAAACATAGTTCCTAGCGCCATCTAGTTACATTCTTGTGACAACTTCATGTATGGTCTGTGTCTTATGATAAATAAAAATACCGTTACTTGTCAACCGCCATCCCCGTGTTTTAATATTTTTACACTTGACTGTAAGTAGCTCGTGGCACGTTGGTTTCGCCAGTCTGCTCCTCTTTACAAATAGCAATGCGCCAATATCTACAGACTACACCTAGATTCCAAGTTAGTTCTCTAAATCCAGTAATCCTAACTTTTGTCCATGGTAACGTCTCAAAAGGTTTGCACTGGCTGTTGTATTTGCTAGTTAACTGAAAGCAAAAACTGAGGCTGTTTATCTTAAGTTAATATTCGGTCGTAACTTGAGTCTAAAAGAGTGTTTCAGCACAAAACGTGGAGCGCATAAATCGTTTTTTAAAACATAGGCGGTGACAAATACCGCAGATTTGTCCGGGAGACGGTGCATTTCATATTTTCTTGCTAGTTATTTATGAAGCTTCCGTCATCGTTGGGGCTGTAATCTAATCCGTTTTCTACCGGATTGGCGTTAAGTCATGTCCATGAATATCTTACCACCTGGAACACAAAACCGTATACCTACAGAGTGGTTATGATGGTTGCGACCTTCTGTTTTCTGAAGACCAACTTAACAAAATCCTGTGACAACCCTAAGCTGGCTGGTAGGGACCATATCTCAAATCGTTGGTCCGTAAATTTTTTAGGAGTTTTTTGCTTATCTCCTTTCAACACTCTTGTTGACGTCAGAACCTCTTAAGTTTCGCTTGGAAATTAATGGCTGTAAACACTGTTACAGGCAGTCTAAGTATTTCATAAATATTGGTGTAGGTATTCTATAGATCGGAAGGTATATCTACTACGAGTACTATCATAGTAAAGAGTTTGTATGTACGGAGTAAGTCATCGTCGTCATCGTCATCATCATCATCATATCAGCCAAAAGACGTCTACTGCTGGACATAGGCCTCCCCCCAAAGAGTGACACAGCAATGACCGGTCCTGCACCACCCGCATCCAGCGGACTCCTGCGACCTTTACCAGGTCATCAGAATATAAATGAATGTACAAAATGTGTGTATGGAATTTCTAAATCTCGCGGATTTGCCGTATGTAACTACGTTCTTTACAATACTCGGGCAGTTTAGTTTCAAATAAGCAGCCATGGCGGGACGATAGGACAACAAAAACGACTAACCTGACTCCAGAGATCGTGAGGGAAAAATATGAAAATCCAGGCGGAGGCCATGTCTCAGGACTTGAAAACACAAAATAAATAATGATGCGACGTAGAGATTTACGGTAAACAAGAGTAATAGAGGGCCTCGAAGTCCGTACGGTAACACATCATCGCTGGACCGATATTCACGACGACCACTCAACAACTTGCTTCAGACGAACCAGCATACGTCTGACTCCCCGACTGCGTATGGTTGCTAGGAATCTCAGGGTTTAGTTATTGTATGAAAAAGTGAGTTGGGTCGAGGCAAGTCCCAGCTGCAACACCGGAAAATCAGAACCAACCGTCGGATTGCAATTTCCTGAAGCAGCTCGCGAAACGGTTAGAGAAATATTTAATTAAGTTTTCCAGCGAGTGCATTCGATTTATTAGCTTAATGCTCGGTGAGACTGGGTTATCGTTTAGCAATTTATTGCTGGTTGATTCCGATTCCATTAGCTTCACAATTTGCTGGTAGAATGTGCTCACTAATTTAAACGTTTAAAAGTTTGGATGGTTTTCAACTGTATTAATAGGAATTTTATATTTTTTTAATGGTACTTATCATGAGTGACGTATTGAGTACGGTAAAGCTATGGCGTGTTGTTATCCGGACACTAAAGCTGCTTTCACACAAGTTAAGTTTTAATTTATTATTTCATGCAAACCGTTCAAACTAAACAAAGAACTATATTTGTGTGCTACTTATGTAGAAAAAAAAGTAATTGAATACCTGAGCTTTGTCAGAGAGACATCATCAGAAACAAAAAAAAAAATAACATTTCTGTATATATTTTTTTGGTAATTTTTGCACCAAAGTACAATAGTCTTTTCATATACTCGTACCATATCAATATTCATGACCTTACGATTCGCCGAATCAATTGACTAACGAATTAGAACCTTGAATGCGGCAGGTATAGTCTTTTATAGTCAATACTTAACAATGCGAGGTCATTAATAATGTCCATTAGTCGTCCCAGGGGGTAGCAAGCAGCAATTCGTTCTGGCGAAAACCGCGCTGTGGCCCTGTGGGGATGTGAACTAATGTTGAGTGGGCACTCGTGAATCCACGTAGGTTTATCTATTTATTGTGTATTGGTGTCGTATAGGTATCCAGAGATGTATTGGCGACAATATGTATATATCTGGATCATAGGATTTTACAGTACCTGTATATACAAAACATACACTGTGTTATGTTGTGAATTATGGGAAAGTAGATATTGTTCTGTAGGTACTTAGGTTTTTTTTTTACAGCACTTAGTTTGTTTTGGCTTTAACTAGTATGTTATCTTATCATATTTCATCATGCATGAAAAGAGAATATTGGCTCTTATGTCGGCGAATTAAGTTTTCGGTCCATATTTGTGAGCCGGATAATTCGATGCATATTTTTGCACTTGACTACAATAAAGTGATAATATACATACTTATATATATGGAAGCGTTACACCAACTGCGCTCAGCCCGTTTCGTATCGATATTGTTATTTGTACCATGTGACGCGCAAGTCTCACGGGAATTCAGACACACGGCTCGTGATGCACAACTGCTGTTAGGACTCTTAGTTATTGCAACCGCATTCAGTGCCTACCCTGGTGCAGGTGTGATTCAAGCATTCAGTACTGTTCTTTTTGGATTACCAGAGACTAAGTACTTGTATTTTCAATGATGTGACACGAGGCGGAGCTTAACCGTCAATCCGTAAACAGCTTCCTGAAAATGAACATTATGATAACTGAATTTAAGAGAAGACACTCCATAAAAAGAAACGACCTTTTGAAAAATGCCAACACGGCAATGCGACTTAACTTTTCAGTTCGGACCCTGGCAGCAAGCCTAGTTCAGCCAGCTAGTCCATCCTTTTAAAAATCTATAATCAATAAATTAATTAAATAAAAACAATAGGGGTATAGGGGGTTAGAAAAATATATGTTACAAGTCATTTATTTTTAATGTCGATCTACAATTCTTGTCTCGTCTCGCCCCGCCACGGTGATTCATTGCTGTAGGTGCACACCGAACTTTAGTAAGTGACAATAAATTTCATAGACGTTTGAAGAACATAGGAAAAATCCAATTAAGTAATTAAATTCACGCAAGAGGTATTGTAAAGATAAAAACAGCGCATTAAGCAACGGATGACTGATCAGTAGAGGTAGAGCAATGATAAAAAGCTTTCATTTTCACGTTCGCTTATCGGCTAATTGTAATGGAACTTTTACACTTCCCACGAAAGTGGAGGAAAGGTATTGCCAGGTACAAGAACCAAGTAAAAACATAATAATCGATCATTCTAAAGAAAATATAGTCGAGCTTAGAAAGCGTGACAAGGGCTAACTCCAAGGGAGAACCTATTTGTATCAACTTAGAGGTAGGTAAACTACAAATCATGTATCAGTAGCTGTTTTATACCTACGAGTATACTAATCTATAAGTCCGTCTATACTAATATTATAAAGAGGAAGTCTGTGATTGCAGCTTTGTAAGTTTTAATGCTTTGGGAGCCGCTTAAGCGATTTAAAAAAATCTTTCACCTGCGTGTAGAATGGACATTTGCCTGAGTTCTTTGCAATACGCAGGCGAAGCCGCGCGGGTAGCTACTTAATATTATAAAAAGTTCATGTCGGGTTACGAGATTGTATACCTGTAAACTACGGAGGCATTCATCCGATTTCAAAAATTCTTTCACCTATGCTTTATAATGGATTTTCTGGATGGATATGGGCTATATTTTATCCCGTGGCGTTGCCCGCGTTTCTTGCAATGGGCGGAACCGCGTGGGCAGCTAATAATAGAACAGTAAGAAAAAGTTTAATTTTTTTAGGTTGAACGTTTTTTTTTAGGATTTTATGTACATCTACATGGGAAGCAACGCCTTTGGATGAATATGCGTACAATGTTTTGCGCATTATATAAAAAGCCTTAATACAAAGGGCTACCATGATACCTGTTCAAAAAAATTTAGAGTGGACACCAAAGTACTGAAGAGAGTTTACTAGCCTCTACCACTAGACAGCAAGGCACAATTTCACTAGCAGTAAAAGGTCACAAATTGACTTTTACAGCGGTAATTCCTGATGGTTTACTGCAAGGAGAAAATGGGTGTCCTTACTGTAATGGCGGCTTTAGACGATGCCCGATATAGCTCGAAAGATGTAACTGCTAAAAGGCTATAAACTAAGTATACATCGATAGTGTGTGTAAATATTTTTAGACAAATTAAATTTTGCACATGGCACACAGAATTTTGGAATAACTAAGTATCTTTATTTTTTCATAAAAAAATAGGTTCCACACAGGATTACATGATAGATCAAATCCAAAGTTTGACTCCAACATGGCGCCATGTTTGTCACTGCCTGTCCTAGATACAGCAGACAAAAAACATTAAAAAAAAAACAATTGTATTCGTTCTTGGGTGGAAATGTTGCAATGAATGTCTTAATCAAAAGAACAAGACCTTTAGACCACACTACCTACAAATGTAGTTGCCACGAAACGTATGCACTTGTTACGTGTACCTAAGTACTAAATTATTTGAAAGCATTCGGCCTAGCGTTCACCATGACTTTTCAAGAATCACGCTTAAGTAGGTACTCTACCATTAGCAAGTAAATCATTTTCCGTTAATGTATGTGAAGTTTAAGATTGTTGTTAAGGTAGAAAATCCAATTCATTAAAAGCAACAGCCCCTGAAATTAACCTACACCGTTGTTCTGTGCATTCGGACCTTATGTCTTAAGGATGACTCATTAAATTCATACACCGGTTTCGCGGGGGCAAAAATGTACCAGTGCTAGTGATTAATTAAAAATCGACTAAGTTTATCGACATCGATAAAAATAAAATTTTAACCATCATTATCATATAACTAAACGAATGGCTAAGTTTGAATACGTTAAACTATGTGCAAACCTCTTTCATATATCAAGATTACGTTTGAATACTCAGGGCAAAATTATTCACAAAAAACTTCAAACAGTGTTAGAGAAAAACGTCGGCATTTCAACTTTAAAAACATTAAATGATTTGGTATCCGGAAAAGAAATAGAACTGAGTCATATAGCAGAAATTCATCAATACTATAAATTGTTTGAATTTGCTCCAATTACTACAGTTGACCTAGAAAGGTCATTTAGTTGGCTAAAATGGATATTGTCACCCAGGCGACGAAGATTAAAGTCTGAAAATGTGGAGAAAATTTTGATTGTATATTATGAAAATTATATTAGATATTAAAAAAGTTAATTACGCAAAAAGTTTATTTCATTCAAATTCTTGAAATTACCCAACGGTTGTACGTCATTTTTATCGATATCAACTAATAAATTTAGTTTAATGTGTCCTCGCACTATTAAACGTCAGTACAGATTTGCCCCCGCCAAACCGGTGTATGCTCATTATTAACCGTGCTGAGTCCGGCCCGTACGCCAGCCGGCGTCTGGTCACGGAGTTTCACATACAATCCGTGACGACCGCGCCGCGACCGTGCATGCATTGGCAGACGAACCTTGATACTCGTAAAACTCGCATAGGAAATAATGACATCATCAGCATCATCATATCAGGTGAAAGACGTCCACTGCTGCTATAGGCCTCCCCCAAAGAGTGCCACAATGACGGGTCATGTGCCACCCGCATCAAGCGGCCTCCCGCGACCTTTACCCAGCAGTCCACCTTGTGGGGGACCTACCAACGCTGCGCCTTCCGGTACGTGGTCGCCACTCTAGAACCTTTCCGCCCCAACGGCCATCGGTTCTACGTGCAATTTGCTCCGCCGACTCCCACTTAAGTTTAGCGATTCGGAGGGCTATATCAGTTACCTTGGTTCTGCTGCGGATAGCCTCATTTCTGATGCGATCACGCAAAGAAACTCCCAGCATAAGCCTGCAATAAGTCTTGCATTCGGGACATTTGATTTATGTTAATTGGAATCAGGTCATAATTGAGGCCAGGCGCTCCTATCGAGGAGTTTCGTTGTTGCCTGTGAGTGAAGTGATAAATTTAGTGTCGGTAGTTTTGGATTCGGGTGCGATTAATCATCCAGGAGCCAGGAAGTGTTCACCAGGACACGCGACGGCCTCGACACCCACACACAACATATACTCACCCATTCATCCACACATACACCGGCCGACAGATAACGGCGGATGAAGCTTCCATCAAGGTAAAAGCACGTTTTGTTGTATCGGACCGATACCTGGCGCATCTTCGGTATGCCACGCTTCTTGGAAGCTATAGCTTAGCGGGGTTATACCGGTCGTTCTAGTCCAGGCCTCTACTCGGGTCAGGAACTCGTCGGGCCCAGCCCTGGCTTTAACCGAGTAGAGTCTTGCAAGCCCGGGCTAGTAGCGAATAATTTTGGTAACAACTTACGATTAGAGAGCGATCAATGTTATATTTGGCGCCGGCAGCTGTCATTCCATAGAAACTTCTCAAACTTTCCGTACATTCAGATTTTAACGAACACCGCTTACGAATGTAGACGGTTTGGTGCAACCCACCCTTAGTCGGGTGATTTGATGCGTCCTCTGGCCGGCTCAGGCAAGTCCCGCTGTTCTCCAAGTCGTCCTTTAAACATCACCAGCAGCATCCCGTAACTGATTCAGGCAGGGTAACAATGCACATTTACCGGCAGATGAACGTAAAAGACGAGCCTGTAATTGGGTGTCGGTTCCACGCCACGAGCGTGTGAAATTTGAATAAACCTGACAAGCCTATCACCTATCTGAAAGGACGTAACTGTCATTATGTTACAGTAGTTAGTATACGCGTCCTTATTGCCTTAAGATATAAGGACGATAACTGCTTAAACTACACGTCTGAGTTTATTAGTATGGAAGGGTTGTAGCTGTTCTGTTCATCCTAATGAATGCTAGTTTGCTCTCACATGTTTTCCTTTCATCTGATTTGCCTGGCCTTTGCTACCATCAAACTAGTTCCTCTTAATAACATTTACAACCAAAACGGAATTAGTGGATATAGGTATTAACTATTTAGGTACGGAACTTGGGCGTCGACGTAATGCTAGAGCAGAGTCACGAGAAGCGAAAACATTGCCATAAATCACACCTGCCAAATAAGAATAAGTTACAGCTATCACGTCAATCACAAGGTGCTTCGATGAGTGATCAATTAAAATTACAGGCTCCACGCTTCATTGTTAAATCCAATTTTATTCACCGCGCTCGACTGATTCTTGTCAAATCGTTCCCAAAGTCATTAGATCTAATTAACTTCAACCATTATTTCGTTCTCAGTGGAATCAATTAATTTATATTATTCTGACCTGTACGAAAATATATTTAAAAGGGCTTTTATTTTCTAAAGTATAGTTCATTATATTTAAATTGTTATTATTCTCCTTATTATTCTTGTAAATTGTCATGTAATTTATTCAAATTGAATAAATGAATCTGAATCATTAGCGATGCTATTTTCGCTACACGCTGCGTGGTTTACTCTTTCGGTGGTGATACGTGTAAGTATAGTTATTTGGGTCCGGCGGACCCTTCCGTGTCACGTCAAGCGGATAGGAGGCGTAATGGTAGGGTGCAGGACATTGGCCTTCCGCGCTTCCGACGCAGACAAACATTCGCGCCACACTAACAACATTATTTTAAAAGCGTCTAACTCTACTCGTATTTACCAACAAATTACGTCGTAAAATCAAGAAACAACCGCCATAAACACAACTCAAATTCACTCAGAGCTCGGAACGAACAGAACTGTTACAAGAAGTATAATAAACAACAGTTTAATCGCTTACAGGTCCCGAGTTTCGTCCGGAGCTAATCGAGCAAGTTATCGACATCTTATTGGAAAACTTGGATCGGATCTGAAGATTGTGCGGACGAGTGTTGTGACTCGCGCGATCTCGTGTGTTCCTCCGGTGTTCGGGGGCTGCAAACGGTCTTTAAAAGTTGCCAAAGTGTCTCCTATAAAGTTGTCGGCGATGGACAGCAACTCGGTGTCCCCGATGCCAGAGCTGGCGCCGATCGCCGAGTTCGACAAGTCGCCGCCTTCGCCGCCTAACGAAGAGGTGCCGATGGATGATCTGCCGCCGCCTCCTGCTACTATTTCCGGGCAGACGGACGGAAAGAAGGTTAAAATGTGAGTTCTTTTTAATATTCAAATATTTTGGCCTAACGTTATTCTTCCTCCTAGCGTTATTCCCGGTTGTGCCCGGGATAAAGGAGCCCAGGGTCCGCTTTGACACGTTATCCCAAGATTTGGCATATGCACTAGTTTTACGAAAGCGACTGCCATCTGACCTTCGCAGCGGGAAAACTAGACCTTATTGTGATTAGACCGGTTTCCTCACGATGTTGTATTTCACCGAAAAAATTGACAGCCGCATGCCTAAACCATTAGGCTACCGTAGCTTTTGGCCTAACATAATAAGGTGTAGACTCAACAATTATTATTACTTACTTCAAAAGAAAGAAGGTAAAAAATATGCCTAATGAAGAAAAATTAATTCGAATATCTCAAAAAAGTACGAAGCTGCAACCGTTTTAATCTAGCCTGTAAGAGAGAGAAAACGCTCGCAGATTGTGACGTCACTATCCTCGAGCTTCATGGTAAATGACAATCATTTCATATTAAGGTGCGTTTTGCCTCTTAAAACTTTGAACACGTATAACTTTGTGATTATTTAACTTATTGTGTTGCTTTTTTCTCCATTTGACTCCATTTTTAATACTTTATAGAGAAAATACAACATTATTGATTATTTTATTTAGTATCCACACCCCTATTATAGATAACATAAGTGCTTACAGTAGCCAATTTCACGAACCTACAAGTTACAGTTTGACAAGTCTAAATTGCCAACACGAAGCGGCTTGTTTGACCAATAATGACTGGTCATTTACGCTATATTTAGTTCTGTAAAAATTTCTCTTCGTGAAACAGGCCACCGTTTTTCGTCCCAATTTTAAAATAATCAGTTAATTAAAGCGCCGTAGGTTCATGGTCTTCTCTCCCTCTCACTGAGCATAAGCGTGAGCGAGATGGAAGTGCGTGCTTGGAAGCGCGGATGTCATGTTTTTTAATTTTAATTTTAGTTCTCTCAAACCCGATATTGCCGATTTTTAGAAGCAATTTTAATATTTTAAGCTTTTGTGCATAATTTGTTACGAATAATTTAAGTGTATTTTAGACCCATGTTCGTGATTTTTTTCTATCGAGCGAAAATTGCTTAATCATGTTTCGGATCACTGATCTCCCTGCAGAAAAGCCTCAAGATTACTATTCGTATATTTTTTAATTGTAGATTACTGCAGAGGCGTGACGTGAAGTAAAGGATTGCT
Organism: Epinotia ramella; assembly: GCA_947578815.1. Taxonomy (NCBI): domain Eukaryota; kingdom Metazoa; phylum Arthropoda; class Insecta; order Lepidoptera; family Tortricidae; genus Epinotia; species Epinotia ramella. The sequence continues at coordinate 10,876,524 of OX388209.1, forward strand.
GGACGAGATTGGGGTAGATGGCCGAGTCGTAGACGAGGCCGAATACAACGAGTCCAGCAATCCCTGTTCCGGCCGAGGATTGTATAGTACTTTTCTCAAACTATATTTCCTCACATCGATCGATGTGAGGAAATATTAAAATAAAAATAAATACTAGGTAATCAATTAAATAATAGGTAATTTGCGCCTTTTTTATTTTTTAAACATGCCATTTGAACAAGCCGTTCGAGCACCATGTTTAACCGCACCTAAAGTATAATACCACAGATTATTTTTATTTTTTTTATGAAGCAAGTATGCTTACAGTGTCTAGTGGTGGTTGGCAGTATGTAAATTTTCCTTTGTCAGTTTAATATTAGTAAGCAAATTTAAAAAGATAGAGTAGCGGACAATAATGGTTTTACTTAGGGTTTTCATACATTACTTCTTGGCGTAAGGCCAAGAAGTAATGTAGGGAGCCATAAACAAGAAACTTCACGTCTTCATTTCGTGATATTAACGCGTACATTTCCGAGCATGTTTGAGAAAACCATATTATTATAAACAGACGCATTATATTGTTTCAAAAACTCTGTTCGCTTAACTTCGCTGAGCCTACGGCGCCTTATGCCGGCTTAGCTATGCGTTAGAAGGAGAACGCTATAATTCCATCTCATTAGTTTGCATAGCTGCATCCTGCTCACGCGCCAACGTTGGCCCAATTTGTACAGCCGGCATAACAGTTATCAAAAATATAATATCAAAATCATACATTCAAATAATTACAGGCATTCAAAAAACTAATTTTAAAATGGACATCCTCATGTTTAAAGTACTACGGCCACAAAAGTTTACTATTCTTAATATTTGTATTAGTACCTATGTATGTAATGGTAAATAATCCAACGGTTCTGTAAATTAAATACCTACTAAAGTTAAAACACAAGACATAATCTACGACACTAGTGCCTTCGTTTTAAATAAAATAACACCTTTTTTCCCAAACATGTACTGACTTAAAGTCGTAGAACCCTATTAACAGCAATAAATGTATTAGCATAAGTTTATTTTTTGAATAAATACAAGTAAAAAAAAAACCATAGCTGACTGTACAAAAAAAAATGTACGACGAAAATTTGGCAAGTAGCTTCACAACAACCAAACAACCAACAACCAAACATGGCCTAGATTGCTCTGCACTTGCTAAGAAAAACATGTGTTTTTTTTAAAGTGTGTGGGGTTGCATGCTGTTAATTGTGGAATGCGACATAGGAAAGCCATAATAATTTCCATCGAGTAAGAAAAAAAAAAAATATGGCTTGGTTTTTTTTTATAACTGTAATGACTCTTTCATCGACGTTGACTTTTGGGACAGTCTGTAATCATATCTGGGGGCACGGCAGTGCCCCCGCCAAGTCGAGCAAAACAGCGGCACAGCCGTACCATCCTTTTCTCGAAGCAGTTCAGGCCATTTTCGACCCCCCTTTAACTTCGTTGTGGATAAAACTAAAAGCCTGCATTTTCAGTAACCAAGCGCGCATTGTATAAACACGATATATTTCAAATTTAATTCAATTTGAACCAGTAGCTGACTGACTCACCGATCATCAAAAGTCTAAGGCACTTGTAGCAGACATAGAAGCTTCAAATTTAGAATACAATTAGTGTTTAGTGTATAAATCAAGGGAAAACTAAAAAAAATTGCAATTTCAGTCCAGTTTTCTAGATACACCAACTGCATAAATAACTATGTGAACATGATAACAAAGCTATATTTGCTGTGAATGGGACAAAAAATTAAAAAGCAAGAATGGGACTGCATTGATAATTTGTATGTATTGATAACACAATAACCTACAAAATGAAGTGAGATCCCATAAAAAACATTCCATGTAAAAAAGACGCCAAGTCTCGAAACTCTACCACCGTAAAAAGTTGTGAGATATTTCGTAGATCCAAGTCTCAGGCATGCTTCTTAATCTTTATTTGTTAGGTAAATATAATTTCGTTGGCAATCACACAATACTACATAGTTTTAGGTAGGTACCTACGAAAAAATCCATAAATGCAGTAAAGTTGTGTGATTGCCAAGTTGCAGAATTTTATTTAGCTAGCAAATAAAGATGAATAAGAATGCCTGAGACTTGGCTCTACGAGATATCTCACAACTTTTTACGGTGGAAGAGTTTCGAGACTTGGCGTCTTTTTTACATGGAATGTTTTTTATGGGATTTCTCTATTTAGGCAGAGATTAATAAGTAAGAGAGATTAGTAGATACGTAACGTACTGTTCTACTCTACTAACTTATTCCATTAATCAGTGATTGCCTGATAATTATCACTCTGTAATGTTTTATTAATTACTTTCATAGGTCAGTGTGGTCAGGGTAGGAAATATAGATTATGTACGATCTTACGGCGTAGGTTCGGATACTTTGTGTACGTTCGGATACTTCCGATATAAAGTTCGTGAACCTCACCCTGGACGAACTCTTAAATATTTGATGCGGTTTTCATCGCGCTTTCTGGCTTTCCCTCCTATACTAGGAATTTATAATGTTATCAGTGAGTTAAATCGCTAGCAAAATTACTATACTTTTCGCATTTCACGGAGGCGAGTGGATTTTACGAAATTAGACTTCATCGTTTATAATATTAGGAAAATGCCCACTCGCCTTCGTGAAATGCAACAACTTCCTATACATATAACCTGTCTTTGTTACTGCCAGTTGTGTCTTAGGTATACCTATACTGGAGAAATGAATATAATTTATTAAATTGGTTTTCAAAAAAATATTTGGCGTAAAATAGCTGCTTTTGGCTGACGAGGGTTTTTAAATGATGAAGTTATAAATTTTACACCAATTCTCTAATTTATCTATTTATAATTAAACATCATCCAGGGCTTAATTTTTTTTCCACTTTTGCATTATATTTTAATACAGGTTTTCGCACTTTTCCAAAAGAGTTAAACAAATCACGCGAGTAAGGTCGGGAACCATCGGTGCGCGAGTCCTCGCACTTGGCCGGTTTTTTTGGGCATTAATAAAGTTCCAGCTTCTAGTGGGGATATTTGATACTATAGTAATTTCCCCCTGAGATAACAGCGGAGATTCGATTTCCCGTTCCTCTTGGGCCAATATTTGATTGCAATATTACTCGTGATATATTATCTTTCTCTTCCTAGTATATATAATAATTGTGTTGGGTTAAAATAAGTAATTTAACAAATATATATTGGGACATTTACTTTACCTTGAGTAAATTGATAGTTGGTACGGAACCCTCGGTGCGCGAGTCAGACTTGCACTTGACCGGTTTTTTGTTTTTTTATTTGTTTTGACGACCGGTTAGCCCAGTAGGTTCACTACGAAGCTGAAGGTCCTGGGTTTGAATCTCGGTAAGGGCAAATATTTGTGTGATGAGCATGAATATTTGTTTCTGAGTCTTGAATGTTTTCTATGTATTTAAGTATTATATTCGTACTTAGTCCGAGATAACTGTGTAGTAACATCCTTTCTTGCATTGCTTTATATAAGGTGAGTCGGGGTAAGAGTATCATACTTTTTTGAAAGTTAGATTCAAATAGTGTTTGTGATCTTATTATTGCATTAATTCGTATACTAAAGCGATAAAATACAAGTAAATTTAACATATTTTTAATTGAAACTACTTATCAAGCAAAGAAACTATTAAAACATGCACTAATTTGTAAAAAAATATTAATCGGCACGACTGTTCCTCTTGCCCCATGACTGGGGTAAGAGTATCGTACGTACCTAACTTGAAATAGGTTAGCTCCAGTGGATTTACGTATTTAGTAACACAGTTGGTAGACGCTGTCAAGAAAATGAATACCTTAATAAGTTGAAAAACTCTTCAAAATTCTGAGAAACTGCGTTTATTTTATACAAGAGTGTCATAGTAGGTGTTATCAGCGGTGACAAACCACCTAAGACTTAAATAAATAAAAAAATGCTTTGAATTTTGCAATTCACTTTGAAAACTATACTTTTTACGAGTAAGTACCTAATACCTACTCGTAGGTATTACAGTTAGTAGTATTTAGTATTAATGCCACTCGTGATTACTTTCATCTTTAACCAATAAAAATCTTTATTTTGTTTTTGTTATACATATACCAATTTGCCGCATTTTATCAGGTGACAAGAACTGAGGCGATTTTTTTGTTTTGTTCGTAATTGTAATTGTCTCACGATATGGTTGATTATTTAAGTTTTTGAGTGCTTGAACCCAACATCCGCATCCTTAAATGTCGAAAAATCGCATACGCACATCCCTGAATTAAGCAGTGCCAACTTGTAATTAACATGACAATTTATAAAAGGTTTGACAGCCCTGACATGGGGTAAGAGTAGCATATGACTCCCTTCCCCCGGACTGAACTGGCACTCTTGCCCCACTTAAATAATTTGAGGTTAAAATTTGATTGGCTTGATAAAACCTTATAATCGATAGGAATAATAGAAAATAACGATGTAACATAAGAAATAAACTATAAATATTCGACTCACCAACAAACAAATCCGAATTAACAGCCATAAATCACACAAAACCGCTTTTGAATTATACACGTGCACTTCCACTTATCACAAGTCGTAACCAGTCAAAATAAACCACGTTTTGTTTCAATATGGTGTGTGAAAGAGACATCTATGATTTGACGATGGAACTAATACAACTAATGCACGCCTGTCTGTTTTACCGACGGTACAAAAAGGCGCTCAATTCAAAAGAATTAGCTGGAGAAGCTTTTGACCCTCTTCCCCCGATGTTACTCTTGCCCCCACTCACCTTAGCAATAAATGCAACGAACGTTACAGAGATTTCGAGCTATTTTTATTGCACATTTGGAGCATCTTTCTAGCGTTGTCTAGTTTCGTTCAATATACCCATGTGACAGCTGAGATGAGGGTCAGAAATATCTAATACATGTGTCTGACTGTTCGTCCCAAACAACGTTAGATATTTTCTATAGATATCAGATGTATAAATAGCTATATCATAAAAACTGCAAAGCTATACTAGTAATGGACACTTCTTCTTCTTCCTCGTTCCCAGTCATGGTTCGATCCTCAACCTAGCTGAGATCTCGCGAGACCGCAAAGCCAGTCGCGCGAAGTTTAGAGATTTACAATATGTCGCAGGATTGAGCGTTTTTTACTGAAATTTTATACAAATGCTATGAATTCCATTTAATGAATAAAAACTATATGTTAAAATATCCGTTTTATTTCGTTATAAAGTCAATGTTTTGTTTATTTTTTTATTTTTATTTATATCAACATAAGATTTTAATGTTATTAAAAGTTAATTAAATTTTAATAATTGTAGGTTTTAATTAAGCAGTCAGATTAGCATATCAAATATGCTCATCTGCATATGATATATAGTTTTCTATGGAAAATTAAATCTCGCAATCTCGCGAGAACTCGTACGAAATTGCATCGAGATTGCATTCCCTAATCGTGACCAACCGCGATGTCCTTGCAAATCGTCCTAGCGGTACACAAAAATAAAATAAATAAAAAATATGCTGCAAATGGTGTTAAAAGCATGAAAATCGGAGCGATTGATCTTTAGGCCATACGAATCAATTTGACCCGTAACACGAAAAAAAAAACGAAAAAAGGAGAGGAGTTATACCGTTATATTTTTTTTATTATGAAAAAAAAAACTTTTTGTTCTGAACCCGTTTTTATAATTTTTAAAAATTACAAACTGAAAAATTTACAATTAGTTGAAACATGTATAAAAAGTTAAATTTTAGACACAGGATGATAAATACTAATGCGAAAGTTTTCAATAATATCTATATCATTTATTAATATTAACATATTATTTTTAAAAAATATAAAAAAATACTAAATGTAAATATTTTTTAAAATTCCTTTCTTGGGGTTGGATCTATTACATATAATTTTAGGTATATTTTACAAATAATGATTCAACCGTATCATACTGGAGCCTTTTCCTGGTGGTGTCAGACCTGGTGAGAATAGGGCCTCTGGCGTGTTTCCTCGGTAATGGACAATCAGCATCATATAGTTATAGTAGCAGCCAAATATTTCGGTACACGTCTTTATTACCTAGTTTAAGATTAAGGATGTGTAGCGAATATATTTGGCTACTTTGGATGGAACTAATTATAAGATCCTGTCTGGACGTAAGGCGCCCGTATATACGTAATTTGACGACTTTTGAAAATTGCATCATTTAACGAGCAAATCAAGATTCAATCAGTGTGAGTGTTTATATCAAAATCTTCAACATGTATAAAGTAAATATTTTTTTCGTGCCGACTACCGTGATGAGTGGAACAGAGATGTCTGCGAAAGCATTTAATAAGTCATCGGCATTTAAAAAGCTGCCACTGCTACTAGGTAGTAGTGTTAACATTGACACTGAATACTTATATGTCTGTGTCTGAAATATTCAAATTTTACATGAACAAAAATGTATAAGTAAACGACGTACCTACATGATGTTAAGTTATGACTGGATAATCTGTGAAAAGGCCATTTGATGAGGAAATTTATTCATTTTAAAATTGGCATAATTTACCAAATAAAAACTGTAATTTTTTTAAAAATATTTTATTGCATGATTATTTTAAAGAGTATCCCAGAAATAGAGTCATGTTAAATAAACCCTAATTGGTATTTTTGAACTTGCGCCTTTGCCTTCTATTACCAGTTCTCGGATAACTTATTTGTTACCTAACACCATTGGGTAAAAAAAACATTAACTTTACTAAAATTTTCGGTGACATTGTGCTTCCCTCTGTATTTTTCATTCCAAACTAAGACAAACGTTCATGCTATGTGGTTGCTACGAAGCACTAATCGCGTTCGAGCGGCTGAAATAGTGCAGTTAATGCTCGCTAGGTGGCGTGATGAGTTCTACAGAGTGAGTTTGCGCCGACTCACAAAATACGTTCAAATCAAACAAATACCAACGTTATCAAAAGAGACCTATTTGCAAATTGACATTACCAGCGTAAAGAAGTACGCTATTCAAAACTAATTTAAACGAGCTCATATTCGTGGAATGCTTGTTATCTCTTTCTATCAATTGAAGATGATAGAGCGTGGTCTCAGTCTCACATAAACGACTGGTTATGGTATCGAAGTAGGGCGCCTGCGTCGTTCGGATCGAGTCGAGATCTCGGAGAGAGGCGACACGGACCCCGCGAACATGCTCATGTGACAGCTTGCCGCCGAAACTTTTTAATTTGAATTAAAAAATCGAACGACTGTGAATTAGTGATCAGTGTTTTTTCGGCCAGTGTTAATTTTTGTGAGTGCAATTTCGAAAAATGGCGAGAGGAAAGAGTCAACCGTATGTTTTTCATCTTTTAAATTGATTACATCCTTTTAATTTTCATTATAATTTTGCGTCGTTCTATATTGGGACTTTTACCTTACTTTAATCTTATAGAAGTTTAATACCTAATTAAAGTTAAATTTAGCGGTACCTAGTCAGGATTAAGTGTTGTAAGCGCGGTAATTAAGATAAGTGCGTCCGTTTAGAAATTTAACTACCCTTCTGTCCCTTTCATTAACCGCAACTTGGTAGGTACTTCGTCTAATTGGTTTAAATAGGTTGGCAGCAAATGTATTTTTTTTATGATTGGTTTGATGTAAATAAAGTTAATGTTAAATATTATAAAAAAACGAACTAGGTATTATATTATTAAAAATGAATATAATTTTAGTTTAATTATGATTGGTTTGATGTAAATAAAGTTAATGCTAAATATTATAAAAAAAATAACTAGGTATTATATATTATGAAAAAATAAGAATATGGAAATAAGTTATAAAAGAAAAAGAATCTGTTTAGAAATTCCGAAAATATCTGCAAATCCAATTTGGTAAAAAATCGTCCATGCCTTTAAGTAATTGTTTGAAAAATGTCACGAAAACTAGCTTCATAAATGGTAAATTGGTCAATCTGGTATTTTTAATAGGTTCCCCCCCTAGTAGTAGTAGTGCTACGTTAGTAGCAGATACCGTGGTTTTCCCGCTAAGTAGAAGAAAGTTGGCGAGTTAAATACTTAGTAAGAATTAAATAATGCTGCGCTAAAATATTAACACGAAAAAAGAAGACTGTAATGAAAGATAATAATTTTCTCCTCTTTTCACTAGATATATTATAATAATTGAGTCCAATGGTAATTGTGGTGTCCATAAACACGTGATATCATGGACGACCCGTAAAGTGGGAAGTACCTACATGATTATACACCTTACTTTATGTAAACGAGGTTGTCGCGGTAAAACGTGCGTTATCTACAATAATTACACGTTTTACAAACATGCATATGTACAGGATACCTATCATTGTTATATAATAATGCCGTGCTAGTATACAGAGTGTTTTTTTTAAATGGGACAGTATGGGGAAATCCGAATCTAAGGGAGATAGAGGAAAAGTGTCCAAGGAGACATTAGGTGTTTTTTTATGTAAACAAATTTGGCTTGTTAAAATTTTTGGTCAAGCGTGAGTTGTTCTTAAAAAATTATAAAGTTGGTCAATTTTTTTTTTGAGGCGGGTCGGCTCTGTTTCATGTAAGGATTATTTCATTGTATGGAAAGAAAAAAATCTGAACAGCAGAAGTTGGTCAAATTTAATGAAAACTAATCTTCATAGAGTTGGTTTATTACTTGAGTAAATGTTCGATGTGGCCGCCGTCTTGTCTTATGCAGGTACGAGCACGCTTCAAGACACTTCTAGTTGCATTTAACAGAGACTTATGGTGAATTGTGATTAAAGTGAAAAAAAAAAAAAAAAAAAAAAATTACAAGCATGAACTGATTGGAAACAAAATCTGCTGCAGAAATAACTTACGTTCCAAATTTGAATTCTTTGCTGCAGAAATAACTTACGTTCCAAATTTGAATTCTTTTTTTTATAATTTCAAGACTATCGCGTGCCATGATGTTTACGAAGATTAAAAAAAATGTTCTTCTCTTGAATCATCTGGAGCTCTTATCGATTATCGAAATTTAAAAATGGAATAATTTTAAATATTTTTTTACACGCCTAGGCACTTGTAACAATATTAAAAGGCGAATACTGCAATTGTATGAAGATTAGTTTTCATTAAATTTGACCAACTTCTGCTGTTCAGATTTTTTTCTTTCCATACAATGAAATAATCCTTACATGAAACAGAGCCGACCCGCCTCAAAAAAAAAATTGACCAACTATATTTTTTAAGAACAACTCACGCTTGACCAAAAATTTTAATGAGCCAAATTTGTTTACATAAAAAAACACCTAATGTCTCCTTGGACACTTTTCCTCTATCTCCCTTAGATTCGGATTTCCCCATACTGTCCCATTTAAAAAAAACACTGTATAATGATGGAATGGGATAGCGATAGATAGACTACCTACCTCTAAAAGTTGTAGGTAAAGAAAAATAAATATTTAACCATAGACTTCTACATGTTAGAAAATATATTCAGCTACCTAGAGGTCACTAACGAAATCGTTGCTACATTGTAAGTTTTTTTTTAACGATATCATCAATCATTATCATCAATAAAAAATTACAAATCCAATAACGGTAAAGACAGTTTCAACAACTTTACTGTCATGCAAAATAGTACTTTTTACCATTTACACAAGTTCGCCTAGAAATATCAAAAATTTCATGGTATTAGCTGCTCAATAAAATGTATCCGCGCAAGTCAACTTAAGAGTCCGCAGTAAGCTCGGCCGAATTTCACCTTCTCATACAAACGGAGTTTCGATCTCATTTTAAAACTACGTGTTGGATTGTAACGAAACTTTGCATATACAATGACATGAGGTATATATATGTCTGTAATTAGTTTATATGGTTCCAGTTTATAAAACAAACGAAATACAGCAAAAACAAGTTTTGTACGCAAAACTTAAATTCGCTGTATTTTTTACTATGGTAACCTGAAGCTACATAAACTAATTACAGATCTGGATATACCTCGTGTCATTTTACATGCAAAGTTTCGTTACAATCCAACACGTAGTTTTAAAATGAGAGCGTAACTACGTTTGTATGGAGAATCGAGCTTACTGCGGACTCGTAAGTAGGTGTATACTTTTTTGGCTGTGATTTATTTATTTATTTATTTATTCAAATACTTGATACTTCCTGATACTTCCCTAGTGCTAGTGTATAGCGGTGCGAACCCGCATTCGGCCTTCGTATTATTATATTAATCCAATAATTCTCGTGTGGGTCGCCCGCGCCGGGACACTCAGGAAATGGGATGAATTGAGCCTCTTTATTAGCTGTATCTCTATGCGCATGCACAGCCAACAGAGATCGTAAGTTAGAATGTACAACAAATACCTATACATTACATGTAGGTACATTGTTCATAAAATTGAGCTTTTTACCCGTTTGCCTAAGGAAGATTATGTTTTTCGAGTGTAAATACTGAATTACTGACATAAGACGCATATGTAGATATTAATTTAAGTACGCCATTAAAAAAATCCTTAAACAAAAGTAAAGTAGTAATAGTACGTGATATTAATATGCGTTAAAATATAACTAAAATTAAAAATAAATTGACTAAAACGAATAAAGTGTACGTGTGTGGACAAGAATAATTCTATCTCGCGGGCTACAGTCGAAACGGCTAGATGGATGTTGACATATGAGATGTCGTTGGATTCCTATTAATCTTGGGAGTGACATGGGCTCTTAATAAAAAAGCCGTCGGGTTTCATTAAAAATCTTTTAATTTCACTTCTTTAGCTTTTTATTGGATAGTTAATCGTCATACTACATTTAGGTAGGTCACAAATAGATTATATAAATTGCGTCTTCGAATTTCATTAGATACACTGTATTTGTATCTATTCTCAGGCCCATATGAAGTCACAAAGTAAATCCAGCTTATATTCTCACTACCGGGTAGGTAAGTACGTTACTTGACCACCCCTCGTACGACAGGAGCCGATGACATTAGTAATTTATTTTGTTTACGTAGGGTATGCGTGAGGCAGGGACAAACATAAACCCAGGCACACTATGATGTGTTGTCATTTTGTGTTTTATTTGGATTTTCACTTAATTACAGGCAATTGTTACACACTGTGACTCAAACTAACATAAAATTTATGGTTATGAGATAAACTTGAGTAGTTTGTGTAGGTACATTCAAAGAGACACATTGTATGTAGTAACATACAATAGTAATGTAAGTAATATAAAATAGTAGATACATTCTCACGGCTTTTATTTAAAATTATGTAAAGATATTTTTTTTGCTTTATCTGTATTGGATAACTTTGGTTCTACCATACTGATACCATAACAAACCTTGAATATTGCATTGAAAGAGTGGTCTTACAAACTTTCAGTCTCATTCTGCCATATTTTTATTATTCAGAAAACACAAAACAATTCACACTTATTACAATTACATTAACTATGAGTAGGTACTCCAAGTTATCTCTTATTATTCTTGAAATTCAGTAAAACTGCACTTTAAATGTTGTACCTACTCGTAATACAGGTGTTCCAAAAGTGCTGTTTTCTCCCTCTGATCGAGTAGAGGACGTAAATGACAAGCCAACGACCTCTTGATTCACAGCATTAAATTATTTTCTAGCTTTTGCCCGAGGCTTTACGTACGTGAGCCAAACTACGATTTAATTTAAGTTGATATTTGAGTTCCTTTTCTGAAAAGTTAAAAACAATTTACTTAGCTCCTTATTGTTAGTGGCTTATTCTGACATTGAGATAACTAGCAATTTATGAATGGTTGTTTATGGGATGCTTTGCGAGTTTATCAATGATATAATCCTATCCAGCGGGGGTAGCACAACTGACGCCGCGCCGCGACGCGAGTCGAGAAAGATCTACCCTCCTCTTTCTGATTTGCATGGTGCGGGTGAGATAAGCGACGCTCAGTCGCGCGGGAAGTGACAGCAGTAAGTTGTGCTAGACGTAATGGCATGGCTGTTTTATCGATTGGACATATTTATCCATTAATAGTAATCCCCCAGTGTTCTAAACTCACGATTCATCACAAATTGTGCTAGTAATAGGTGCGCTACGCCATGAGGATCATACATTATTCTTCCTCATGCTAAACACCGCGGCTTCCCTCTGTTAAAAGATTTGCAGGCACTTGAACTCAATCAAACCACGGCTATCGTTAAACACCACAACGTCCACAACTATTAGCACCTAGCACCTAACGGTCTAGTCGCCCTAGAGCTGTAATACCAAAGTACGTACGTACTGTACAGCCGAAGAAGGTCGTAAGCGACGTAGATGTTGGAACATATACCGTCGTTTTGGACTAGGAGTGTAGATCAGGAGTATCTATCGGAGATAGCGTCACGTCCCCCCTTGTGGCTTCCTCTATAAATCAGTGTAAGTGTGCTGCGCCTGCGAACAAGCGGATGCCAGCCAGCTTCTTTGCGATTTGCTGGTGCCGTAAACAGAACGCTTACAGCGATCCTTGGAGGCCCCTGTCCTTACAAATAGGGGCAGATTTATTTGAAACCAATAGTCATTCGTTAGTTTAATTTCATTAGATATTGTTAATTCACATGAGGAATTTATAAGTCACATCGATTGTAGTTTTGAAGCTAGGCAGCGGCCGGACTGGAACGAATAATTCATAACCACGACCAGTCTGCGAAACGGTGGCCGACTGAGAAGAAAAGCTATAAAAGAGGCAGGAAGATGACAAGGAATAATGGCAAGCGAGTCAGTAAAACCATACTTTTCATAACAGCAATCGATATTAAACAATCACAAGGTAACTTTGACTGTTGCGAAAAACTCCTAAGTCTCCCAACTGACGAATTTACAATTCGCATCATTACCAACACGAAAACATGAATAAAGACAGAGTGAAGCTTATTATGTTCGAGTTATACCCGCTAGTTCTGTAACTTGGACAGCGCTTAGGGTGACAACACGTTTCTCAGACCGGCCATGCCCCGTTGTGGAAAGTTGCGCAAAAACTAAAGTCGCTCGTACGTGTCCGTCTCGTCTTCAGGGCCTCTCGTTACCTTTAAAGGTTTGTGGATATATAGGGCTGGTTACACTTGGATTGACTGAGTTTGTCATATTCGAAAGGAATTTAAATTAAAACTAGAGTAGGGTAGGTAATTTTAACTGTAGGCACAAGTTTACAGTTTATCGAAAAGTGCCAAGCTATCAAATCGTACAATTTAGTTCCAATAGACCACACCAAAGAAGGAAACACTCGATTCATTCCCTTCGCACAATCGATTAAAAAGTATGTTGAAGTTATTATAATAATCATTCTTATAATACCTGATAGTAAGCACGAGCACAGTCGAGTAACTTATGCCGATCTAGACGAATATTATGTATTGAACGTAGATAATGGAATGATTTTTACAATATCGTTATTATCTACTTGATTTTGTCGAATCAACTATACAAATTATAATATTTCCCTAAACATAAAATTTATTAACTCTGAGAGAAGCAAAGAAAACTGCTCTCCGAGGTGTTGTGTTGATGTCACTATCATTAAATAAATAAATATTAGGGGACAACCTTACACAAATCGACCAAGTCCCAAACGCAGCAAAGCTTGTACTTTGGGCAGGTACTAGACGACGAAAAAAATACTTATATAGATAAATAAATACTTAAATACATAGAAAACATCCATGACTCAGGAACAAATATTCGTGCTCATCACACAAATAAATACCCTTACCGGGATTCGAACCCGGGACCTCTTGCTTCGTAGGCATTTGATTGGATAATAACTATGGTTATTTCTTTTAGTAGATCTTTATCGCATTACACTAACTTTATTGCTAGAATGCAAGTTCTCCGTGGTTGACTTTTTGGAAGGTACCGTCTTGTTCGCGATAGGTAAACCTTTCTATGTCTATTTAAAGGTTGTTTGTTTTCGAAAAGTGTACCCGCTGGGTTGGACAAATTTCTTGACCTTTTGGCTTTTCGATTCACAAGAGCTGGCACGAATGGATTGAATTAGTAAATTTATTATGTAGGTATGTAAGCAATTTATTGTACACTATAACATTTTAAAACGCCGTGTCCAAGTGGCATGTCATAGTTAAGATTAAAGTACAAAGGTATATATTAACTTTGTATGGAACATGAAATAAATGATTTTGCTCAAGCTAAACTTTTTATAAGGCGTTCAATTACTTTTAGTATTTACTTCCAAGCTAAAATGTTGTCATTATTCGCTGACATCAATTACTACATATTTGAGATAATATGCTAACTTAAGATATTACTATATTATAAAATAAATGTACTCGTATATTCTTCTTCTTCGCAAGTTGAGCGTCCCTTTAATGGGTGTTACTCACAAAATATTACCTCTATAAAAGAGAATGGAGAAAACTTTGGCTTCTTTTTCATAAAAAGGCCCTTTCCTTTTTAATGTCGTGAAAATCACCGTGAACGCAAAAACGACCAACATTTTTAAAGCAGAATTATTTTAAACCTCGTTGCTTTTTTGTAATAACCGTACCAAGGAATTCTTTTGTTTAGCGAAGCAATCGTGATATTAGATTACGCTTATTTCGATTTATCTGTACAACATTGCATTGTTTGTTGAACAAAACCCGTGTATAATGAGTAATGTATTTGTAATTGATACACGAGTACCTCCAATGCGCACACAATAGTTTTAGAAGGAAATCTGAGCAGGTATATAATAGACAACCCTCCTCGACTCAATATATAGTGCTTACCGTTTATCGACGCCTGATTTTTAGAGGCACTTTCTACTCACAACCCCTCGGTATTTCCGATAACCATAATCAAAAGTGCCATGGCAGGGAACGAAGGCACATGTGGAAGGGTCCCTACAGTAACATTATGCCTATCAGGGAGTGACAAATCGTCAGGCACGACCATCGTTGGGCCGATAACATCACGAAACGACGGCCATTGCACCCATAAAGGGCTGGCTTAAAGCTTTTTACTTAATTAAGTTCAAAATGCAATCCTTATACAACTGTACGCAGCGTACACTGTAGCGCAACTTCACCTGCGTTACTAAGTTGCCATATAACCTGATGCATATTTTACTTGCACTTCTTTACTTAAGTCTGCGCATATTAATCGCCATGACATACTTCCTGGGATGCTTTCTTTTAATATACTTTTAATATATCTACACTAATATTATAAAGAGGAAAGATTTGATTGTTTGTTTGTTTGTATTGAATAGGCTCCGAAACTACTGGACCGATTTGAAAAATTCTTTTACCATTACAAGCCGACATTATCCCTGATGAACAGGCTCTTTTAACCGCGGGAAAATGCTTAATTCCTACTGGAAAACGGGTAATCCGTGCGAAGCCGGGCCGGGCAGCTAGTGTAATATAAATACGAAATCTCCAAAACTTAGCAAATGATTCCCTAGAAGTTGCTCTTCTGAAATATCCCAACAATTGTCATGTCAACGAAGTGCAAATAGACCTCTCCCCTAGTTGTGAACATGAAGACAGGCACCTGTCATCGCTCACGGACCTTGGGGTTAATCCGTTATATCCTGTACACCTACTTGACATTTCTGACCCTGTTAGTGCATCAAGACGTTTATCGAATTGCCCGACTTTGATGTTCTTCCAATCTAAGTATTTCACCCTTAGTCGGTATAAAAATGCTCTCAGTGTATTCGCACCCTTTACATTACTTTTGCAATGTATAGGTTGTTGATCGTATAGATACATAGCTATATCTGCTCTAACAAACAGCCCTACGTGTTAGATTGATTGCCCATCGCCCACAACATATTTCAAACTTAGTCCGAGTCCCCCTTGTATACCCACAGGAAAGAAGGGAGTGTTAGGTACGCATACAAAACCACACGTCCGACAATTAAACTTATCACGCGTTTCGGTCTGAATCTATGTATCAAGTTTACACTTCGCAAAGCGTTAAACCAGTCAGGCGTAACTGTAATCGATCAACTGATTACAATTACGTAAAACCGGCTAATTATAATGACTACCTACTTGATTATGCAAAAATATGCCAGTCGGTTACTTCAAAGACACATTAATTATTGTCAAAGGCACGCGCTACAGTCGTATTGTAGCAATAACAAGTCGAGAGGGACAAAAGAGTCTCGTCTCGAGTGGAAATAAAACCGGAGAACGGATATTTCTCGCGATATTCCATATTCAAATCTGTCGGCGCGTTGACAATGGCAGAAATGTGCGGAAAGCTTCTCATTTCCATCGCTACCGCTATCCAAGATAAAAACATCGTATCTGTATATAAACTTCATGCGAAAACATGCCGTTTTTATTAGGGACAGAAGGATAGTGGAAAGCGGAACTAAATGGATCTGATTCCTAGACTAGGTTGGACGTCTCTTAAAAGTCCCGTCCGACGCAGATTCAATTGAGTCGGGATGGGAAAATAGAAATCGTTCTACCACGAGTAACTCGAGCAAGTATCTACTGTGTGTGGAAACTGAATTTGAAATAGCATCACATTTCATGGTTGCACTATGTATGTGCATTATAAACTGCAACTGAGCAGTGATTCAGCGAAGAAATATTTCTTTTGATAACAGCCAACAATGAACAAAAGAAACAAATAACAATGAAGGAACTGTTCGCTAAAAGATATTTTAGATAAATTCTAGTGCAGTTATTCATAAGCTTATTATTTTACTCTAATGTTTGTAAACACAGGTTTGAGGGCACAACAAGAGCCGCCAGTTGGAGAGTTCTATTACTAGGGCAATTCTTCTTTTTCGTGACTATAAATTTTTGTAACTTTTTCGTAAAATGCATATTTTAGAAAACTTGCCAATTATTTAAATTTTTCATGTTTTGGTTGAGAAAGTGGCTTATTTAGGCTATCAATTCCGATAGCTTTGTTTAATAAATAATCACTACCAATATTCTTAATCACGGTAACTCAGTATTCCTTGATTGTCTCCCGATTTGTATGAAAATGAGGCATTTACCACTGCGTTACCATCTTTTTACAATTATCAATATTAATATATGAATTTTCGTTACCAATTTCCAAAAATTTGGTTTCAGGCAGAATTAGGCAATATATTATATACTTTATACACCATTTCATCATACTTTTTTCTGCCAATAGATTAGTGGTCACAGAAAAGTAGAATGACCCACTAAACAGTTCACTTTTTTATAAAGCTAGTCTTATGCCTGCCAACCATTGCTAAATTTAAATAAACGTATAGTATAGGTACTTCATAATTTTGCTCGTTACGAGTTTCCACTAATTGACGAAGTGTAAGGGGTTCATTAGTGAGGCTACTACAAATCCGACCATAACTTCTGTGAGCTCGTATGGCACTATTCTGGTCGGCTAAATTTGAACTTTAATCTAATGGAGTAAGGCATATTGGCAACTGGTTCATTTGAAGAGATTAGGAGCATGCTAAAGTTAAATACTTTTCGGAATATTACATTTCATGATGTCTAATATTGGACGTAAATGCGGATCCCACAGACTCAATTTGTATTTCAGGACGTGTTTATATTTGCTTGAGTTTATAATTTGTTTATTTTATTACTAATGAGCTAATCATCAATGCCATAGATATACATTTTATAAGTAGATACCTACTGCTGACTCTCAATCTGATAACAATATATTACGGGAATACCTGACTGTTTATTTATTTATTTAAACGTTATTGTACATCACACAGAAATGTACAAATGGCGAGTTTAATGCCACATATGGCATCTCTACCAGCTAACCATTGTACTAACCGTCACTAACCAGAGATTTATAAAAGGAGCAAATAAAGAAGTAGGCTGCTATAAGTAGGATGTATAAATCTTACAAGACTTAGATTCAGATATACACTGTAACGTATTTTAAGTAGGGTCATTTCGCTGGTTACGCGACCGCCTTCGGTTAGCGACCATTTGAAGGAGAAGGTTTTTTCAATTCTACACACCTTATTGAGACAATTACTTGTACATGCATTTTTTTGTTGTTTTAGAATAGAAATCTACTAAAAAACCGAGAAAATATCCTTTCAGTACACCAACTCAGCTTAAGTGGTCGCCCACCGGCACATTAAATTAGGTGGTCGCTAACCGGCGAAATGACCCTAGCCTTCGCGTCAATAACACTGCTTAAAAATATGATATTATTGATGCAAATGAAAACAATCTGATTTTGAGTTTAGTCGTTTGTTTTACTATTTAAGCAATTAAAATCTAGATAATCACCCTTAAACAGTAGGCAGTTTTGGAGTTGGCGTGGCAAGCGTCGAAGAAAAGTATTCAGTGAAATGAATCGATCAATTACCTAAATAAGTTTAGTTTTAAGTACTTCTTTCGGCTTTATTTCGGGACTGAAGATCTGCAAATAATTCAAAGATTTTACCTAAGATTGGTAGGTACCTCTACCTAGTTATTACACGGCGCAGTCATCAGGGCAAACACTTTCATTGTCACCTTTCTCTCACATCTACCGATGCGGTCGTCTCGTGGTGTTGCCAGTTTTCATAATAAGTCGTTAATCTATTTCGCGGTTTATCTGGTTGGAAACTTTTACATCACCTACTTTGCAAGGACGTAGTCATTAAATCAGCATAATTTGGATGTAAATGGTCAGAGGGGTTTGAAGCTTGCAACTTGAAAAATCAGTAGGTATAACCAAATTCTTACCTACCAATTCCTTGCTATATATGTACATGGAATATGCCAACTTTTTCTGTAGCTTCATATCTTCTAACTCCTCGACCTTGATCTTATTCTTTGCCACTATTAGTTATCTCGATGCAAATCGAAATAAATATATCGTTATTCAAATATTCCCTTCCCTACACATTCCACATTTCTTAACATTTATCAGGCCAGGAAATGAATCTTAATGCATTGAAATAGCTAACCACAAATTACGATGCTAAAATCGTGGACACATCCTAATTCCATGTAAATAAGTATTCGCCTTCAATTCGCAGTAATTACGTTTGACCTTGCCTTCCTCGTATTATTAGTGACAGGAAACGTTAAGCTGTACCGACTCACCTCAAATTGCATTCTTTGTACTGCACGGCTATCACGCGACGGCGCGCGAGCTCTCTCGATTTTTCTCGCACTATACGTCTCTTTTTTATTAGAACACTTAGAACAAGAGGTATAGTGCGAGAAAAATCGAGAGTATGTCGCGGTCGTCCCATGATAGACGTGCAGGTTACGTACCTCCTACGGTCTATACGTAATTGCGTAGGTACCTAGAAAATTATTTGCCTTAACGTATTAGAATCCGAAAGACGAATATTTTTTGTAGCTTATTATTAACAACAACGGCTTTAAGCAATATAGTATCCCATATTTACTTCAAAGTTAATTGTTTTCGAGATATTTGGCATCAAAGTTGAACAATTTTAGGCCAAAAAACTGGTTTTCTGGCCATAACTTTTGTGTTAATTTATAATGAAAACCCTGGACCAGTTTTTGGAGACGTCACAGACGAACCCAAATATGTAGATTTCGTATATGTTAGATCTTTCACGTCAATAGCGATACGAAATAAGTGTTTTTTTAGACAATGTTTAAAAAAAACATACAAAAGTTAAGTATTTAGATACTGTTTACTAAATCCGGTGGACCAAAATGGAGATAAAAGATTGAAGAACCGATAGCCGTTTGATTTATAATTCTATCTATAGTGCAAAACTAGGAGATACGATTCAAAACTTTTAAAAAATCGATGAAAACCTCAGGTAGCTCCTTAACTACTTATTGCCACTATTACAATGTAGTGTAGTATAGTGACTATAGCGTTAGGTACTAATCATGACGTAAATCACCATGAATGAACGTGAAGGTAAATAACACCAGTAATTTGCTTCATTGAGTTCCTCGCACAAAGGAAATATTTCATTAAAGCTCCTAGGAATGCCGGCTGTATTAAATATGCAATAAAATAATTAAATCGCCTAATGAATAATTAATGAAATTGATATCGCTAGGAATTGCAATCAAGATTCAATTTCCTTTTGGTGATCGTGATTGTTTCCTGGTTGTAAAGATTACGTAGATTACATGATATGTGGAATTTTATATACATAGTCTTTTTTAGGGTTCCGTAGAAAAATGGCAAAAAACGGAACCCTTATAGATTCGTCATGTCTGTCTGTCTGTCTGTCTGTCTGTCTGTCTGTCCGTCCGTATGTCACAGGCATTTTACTCGAAAACTATAAGGTGTATTTCAATAAAATTTTGAGGATAGGTGTATTTTGTTAACCGCTACATAGTTTTGTAACTAAATTACTAAAAAAAAATTGTTTTAGGGGTGCACTCCATACATAAAACTGAGTGTCAAAAAAAAAATTTTCATTGCAAGCCCACGTGTGGCACCTCAATCGGGATTTCTAAACAAATATAAGGTTTCTCAGCGATTTTTTTGATTAAGTGAATAGAGTCGGAGATAATTGCCTCGAAAGTCACTAAAAATGTGTCCCCCCCCCCTCTAATTTTTGAACCGTGTATTTTAAAAATCAGGTGCATAGGGCTTATTAAATTCTTTCAGCGAAAATTGTTTTGAATAAGATCGGTTCAAGCGTTTTCGAGCTATTTCTAAAAAAACTGCCTTCCTTAAAGAAAATGACGTAAATGCCATAAGATTTCAGTAACGATACGACCTTTTTACTATTCAAAACAACTAGGGTTCCGTGCCCATGCACGGAACCCTCGTTGTGCGTGGTCCGACACGCACTTAACCGCTTTTTATTAAGTAAGTATTCTACCCAAAAGGGGTAGGCAGAGCTTAGAAACTTATGTTTCAGTGCCACTTTTAGCATGCAAATAAATGGGTATCAAACATCGACAAATGTGATATTGCAGTGATAGGTTGCTATCCCATCGCCCACAACACACCTGTTCCCTTAGTTCGACTCTGACGTCACCTACAGGAAGAAAGGGCCACCCTATTCTAACCCGACACCACACGGGGACAGACATACTTACACATACATACATCGTTTATTTCCCATTTCTAATATGCATCTTTAAGTGCTAACAAATATGGGAAATGAACCGATCATTTACATATAATTATCATTAAAATGCAAAGCGGAATAATGCTCGTATCTATGCAAAAAAGCAATTTTTATTCCAAATTTTCACGAAGCCAGTTCATAAAAACCCATCAGTTACCTAAGTTAAAATCTGTAAACAATATAAGCCAAGGTTTCCATTTTCCGACACTATAACTGGCGTACTGACCGAGCGCTCGAGTTACCAGAATAATAAGTTAGACCTCTGATTGCGCGTCCTTGGTACCAATCTCGGGGTCAAGCCATACTAGATGTGGTCAGCTGAGTTGTTGCAGGTTGTGGTTAGTGCAACGGTTCCCTGAAGCGAGATGGTGGCTGGCCGCCAATTTGTATTTCGGAGCGCAACAGCCTGACTCGGAGCTTGTGATAAAATCGATGCATATTAAATACGTTATTATGAACCTCGTGTAGATAGTTTGAATTAGCTTTATAGTGAAGTATGATGACCATATTAACGCGTTTTAAATGGTTATACAACGTGTTAATAAAATAACGCAAAACCTGAAAACTGTTTGTTCAGAATCGAGAGTAGAATGCGAAAAAAAAAAAAAAATTTTTTTGACGCGATTAATTTTTTACATTTGTATGGAGCAGGTCGCCCCAGTCGGCCAACACTCCATACAAATGTAAAAAATAAATCTTGTCAAAAAAATTTATTTTTATTTTTTTCGCATTCTATGCTCGATTCTGAACAAACTGTTTTCAGGTTTTGCGTTATTTTATTAACACGTTGTATATACCGGCTCGAATAATAAATTGTTGAGAGTGTGTGTCTGCCTTTGGCACCATAGCTCCTGAACGAATGAAACGATTTCCTTACCGTTTGTTTTTAATTTAAAATCTTGTCTATCAAGATAGTTTTTAGCTATCTTCAATGTATAGCATTCGATTATTTTTTGTTTGATACCCATATAAGTTGATAGGTGCAGTTAAAAACTAAAATTCAGAATATAGATATAACACAGTCCGACCGACAGTTTTACAAGAGGGCAATGAGCGACAAGAGACTCATAAAATATTGTGTAGGGTCAATCAACTTTTATTGGTCCTGTAAGTACTATGTTTTGTCCCTGACCAATAATCGCAGTTCTAGAGAAAATTAAGTAGTTCGTTGGCATATGTCGCATTTATCTTATTATTAAGCAAACATACGAGTAAATTATTTTAAATAAATCACTATTAAACTGGAATTTTAATGGTTGTCCATGTGACAAAACATCTGATGTAGTGTTTTTTCGTTTGTCCCCCAGTAGCTTAGTGCAATGAAACATTACTTTATACAAAAAAATACTATATGGCAATTAATTACGCTTGTACATAATGATTCATTACAATGTCTACTATGATGCTAGCATATAGATTTTTGTTTGCTTCATAATTTTAACGAATTTTTTGCATGTTCGTTTTGGTCCCTATTATATTTTATTATCCTGACTTCCACCGGACAACGGTAAAAACGTCCCGAAAGCAAAACATAGACGGCGTGATCAGTGCCTTGGGAACAAGTCGATTGATTTGGTGACAACACTCATCCAGCCGCTATTTTGATTTCATCTTTGCCGCGGCGTCAGTCGGCCGAGTGCGTTTTGAGAAAGTGGGTGGCTTTTTTGTGTGTCTACCGGACAACCAGCACAAAAACGAAAAAATTTGATATATCGTAGTAAATTAAAGTGAAATGTATTCTATTTAATCTATATTTTTCACTGCGCGTAAGACCTAATTCAAAATATCATTATTATTACCAGGAAGCGCAAATACTGATAAATGTCACTCGGACAACCAGTCACTTGGACAACCAAAACCGTTGTCCGTGGGACATTTTGGTTGTCCATAGGACAATAATAATAGAATCAGCATAAAGCAATACTTTTTCTTTCAGTACTAAGTTCGTTAAAAAATAGGTATAATAAAACTGATAATTATTATCATATAGTTGTTTTTTTTTTTACATAAAAATAACAAATACAGGCGATTTCAATCCTAGTATCTCCTTTGGACTCCCGAGTATGTCTTATGGACAACCTTATATGTCCACTGGACAACCATTTTGTCCCTGTCTCCTAAAGACACATTATCGTCATTTTTACTTTAAAAAAAACAGTAAGGTTTACAAAATTTCCAAATATGAATGTAACAATTAAAAGTGAATTCATAAAGTGTTCAATATCACGTATTAATGATTATTTTACAAGTTAAATGAAAAGTTTGTTACATTTAAAGTTTGTCGTTGTCCAGGAGACAATATTATTGGTAATAACTTATAAATTAAAAGTCGCGTCATTTATTTATGGAAGATAAATTGCAATCCATCCTATATTTAGTGAGAATAAAGTGACGGTTTACAATTTCACTGAATTTCAAATGGTTCAGAAGTCAATTTAGTTAGTTGTCCAAGGGACTATGTTAACTAGAGTCATGTGGACTTCGGAGTCAAATTTACTATTTTATTTAAATAAATCGTTCTGCTCCATGTGAATTCTTAAAATATAAATAATTATCTACAGCAAAAATGTTGAAATATAAAAAAAAACAAATAAAATTAAAAAACTCAAATTTTCATTGAGTGTACACTTAAAAGTTGATTGACCCGTATAATTGTATTGCTATAGGGAATCTGTTGCTCTTTAAGCACAAAAGCACCATTTACTTAAACCTTTCAAAGCCATGTTTCCAATAAGACCAATAAAAAAATGAATACTTAATACAACATTAATTTCCCGCGCACAATAAGTATCAATATTATGCTATCTATGCTTCCAAAACGTTATGCTCATACGGTTTTATGTAAACAGCAAATCTTCCGGAATCTGGCCGTGACACACTTGAAGATAACAGACCTGATAAAAGCCCGAGCTAATATAATTAATTCCTTCCCCTCCCCTCCACCCTTCAAACAGCTGAAACCAGGTGACGCAAAGTTTACTTAATTACGCACGATGATAATTCATGAAAAAAACAACTTCAAGCCTAAACCCAACTGAATACTTTAAATAAATTTAGAGGATTTGCTACATAATAAAGCGTTGTTTTTAATTTGCACTGATCGTATGTGAGTAAGTGGTCCTTCAAAATTGGCAAACCACTTTTCAGTCACTATGTTCGCCGGTATCCGATTGAGGTGAAATTTTGTTTTAAATATTGTATGTAATGTAAGTATAAGACAATTAAATCAAAATCAATGCACCTTCGAGCCGATCTGATGCAACTCCTATATAAATAAAATTAGAGAATGATTGGGCTCATTGAAACGACTTTAATAACTTGTTGATGGCTATGCAAATAAAATACAGACACAGAAAAGTAGACGGAGAACAATGAAGTCAAAAGAAACTCGTAATTCGTTTTCCGCAGAAGTCCGCAATAACAAATCATTCCATGAATGTCGTATTAAATATCATTACCTTGAAAGTATATATTTTCGACAAGGCAACAGCAGGATATTGTTATTGTGCAGTTGTTCTAGTTGTTACAACTTATCGGGCTTTTGCCCTGCCAAGTCGATACCAGCGATAATATCGACAAAACGCAACGCATCGATACCGATGGACAAGCGTAACTTTGTTGCAAAGTTAGATAAGGTGTCATTTTATTATGCTTACTTATGGGCAATAACCATACTATAGTTAGTCCTGTCGTATAAACTTATATAATTTCCGTCACAGTAACAATTTAATAATTATTACCTAGTTATGACATTAAATATTATGGGAAAGTAATAATGGCCCGCAATAAAATTGATTTTGCAAGCTTTTATTTAACTTTGTTTTTTTGTTGGGGTAAAATCTTTACATGTGGTGGTGTAGTGAGTATAACTCATTTTTAGTACCTATGTATTAAAAATATATTAAATAATACATGTCCAGCAGTGGACGTCTTCCGGCTGATATGATGAAAATGATGAATAAAACATAGGTACAATCTTTATAATAACACTGTTTATATATTTTTTTATAATGTATAAATCATATTACAATGAATTGAATAGTAATGCTTTTAAAATCCGACGTGAGTTCAGAATAAGCATATTCCCAAGTTGGACAAAGTCAGCCAAAGTTGAGCATATCGCACGCATGTGGCCGGTGCGGTCCGACAATTAGCCACATCCACCGACCAGCCCGTCGACAATTTGCATAAATTGATCGGTGTGCGTCGCCGCACCAGCGCCTGCGCACGGGCGCACGCCAGTCTCGCGCCCAACCGACAAACTGATACACGTACTAATGTGTAATTACATCCTCAATGTGGTAATACTCGTGCAATTTTATACTTTTCCGAGGCAATTGCTCATTTTCTAGTCAGCCAGTTAGTCGAGTTCTAAGTGCTGTGTTGACGGCTCGGCGTCCTATGTCGTCCTGTGAACCGACGTTGTAGTGATTTCGCCTGAACCTTGACCTATTTTAGTATTGTGTTGAACATTTTTTATTGGAAAGCTCCATAATGAAGCAGCGGTATCAACTTAAACAGAAACTGTACGTATTTGTTTGTATATAACGCTTTAAGCGCAGGAGTAGGCACTGTTCCCTCATGACAACATTGCGATGTCTCTGGATCGTGACTGAACTTTAAAGCGCTTCGCCTATTCCTGACATGGTCATTACACGTGTCAATTGACCACAGTCACTAGCTAGCAAATACAATGGATAGAAAGTAAGTCGGCTCAAAATGCATGGGCTAACCAACACAATGGGAATCCTGGCAGGCGCGCCGATGCACTTGGCGGCGTTATAGGAAATCTTCCGAAGATATCTTCTTACATAGTTTTTAGTTGAGTAGCCAATAAACTACATATCAAATTGATTATGGCAATGCGATTCACTTGACACTAGCGATGTATCGGGACACATCTATTTAGAATATGATGTCGTGATATAGTTACCTACCTAATAATATCTTTTGGAACAGCTGCTGTTAGCAATATGTATATGTTAAACAATTTATAAAACGTAGTAGGCGTGGGTAGTTATTTGTATTACTAGTTATTACCAAGGAATCCATACCTGCCTATTGTAATTTTGATTCATAGTTTATTCATAAGTACTTAGTTTAGAAAATAATCATTATTTCGTATCCCAGTGTTTCGACATAAGTTATTGTAATGATTTTGTCATACTATTAGTATGTATGCACCTATATCTAGTACCTGCCTACATTGCCGTTATCAAGGAAAAGACAACGTTGGATGTTTTGTAATACAACATTGTTTGACGGAAATATTCGTCGAGTTTGTAAGCTGAGGGTAATTGTCTCGATCCAATATCGCAGCGACTGCGGCAAAATATGCGTTGCTACCCGAATTGTTCTTGAAACCAGAACAACAAACGCAAGAATACTTAATAAACAATTCCTATCTTACTCGCCAGACTTATGATTTAACGTTGAATGTTTCCAATGCGTCGGCTAATAAATATTTGTGTATTCAATCTGTTCTTTATCTCTTTTCAGGTAAGTTGCTGATTCAAGTTTATGTAATGGAACATGTGGTAATGTTATGCGATAGAAAGCCGCAAGTTATGCTTCTCTTGAGAAAGTCACAGTTTGAATCGTTCTGTAGATAGGTGCATATTATATGAATATTATTAACATTTGATATTGCTATCGAATTATAAAATAATAATTAAATGAGGAAACATTTGCATTACAATATAAATTATATTTTAAGATAAATAGCTAGAAATAAAAACTGAGTTGACGGAGATTGCCATGAATCTGTTGTGAAAAGCTAGTAGGTAGCGAGAAAAGCAGGTAGGAGCGGGTAGGTACGGGGTCTGCTTTGTAGTTATGCCAAGATTATTTATATCAAACATAAAGGTATTAGATGATTAACCTCATTTTGTCCGTATTGCTAAAATAGGTAGTCGTATTTATATAAACTTTAAGTGGCCTTAATTAGGTACGATACGAGTGACGTCTCGATCTAGTTCATCCTGCGAGCTTTGCAGGTTGCTAATTTAGCTGTGTTCCTACGTGAACCTTTAGCACACACAATAAGACCCAAAATAGCTAGATTGTGAGGAGGCAGCCAGGCTTAAATTAATAAAACTATTACAATTCAACTCGAGGTTGCGGTAGACTAAGTTATGTATGATGCAAAGTCTATTAAAACCTTATTAAAGTGATATTAAACAAGCAGTTTGAAGCCAGCACGAAAGTGCGAATATTTGCACATTTCGCTGTGGCGAAGTGCATGAATTGTTGAACAATATATCGCACACATGCAGCCCATATTGGATTACAGCAGCACACTTAGGGTTGCCAGGTGGAAAAATACAAAATCCGGACTCGGCACTTAATTAAGCCGGACATTTTGCCCTAAAGGCCGGACGGACCTTTTTTGCGCTAATTATATATTTTTCAAAGCCGGACATTACGTTCTAAAAGCTGGACCATTCATAATAATCATAATATAGCTCTATAAATGCAAAACGAATCCTGTCTGTCTATCTATTCACTTTTCACGCCTGGGTTACGCGGCCGCCAGGCAAAAAGCCTAACAAAAGCCGGACAGGCCGGACGAGTGAATATTTGGCCGGACACGGCCCTAAAAAGCCAAACATAGCCGGACACCTGGCAACCCTAAGCACACTGTCTCTAATTAAGAGCGTTAGAGCCAGTAACAGGATTTGCCTCAACACACACTAATTGGACGCTGAAATCCATTAGTACTTCCTTGTCGTCAGCCCCTATTGATATCGACGATACGGTAAGCTATTTCAACTAGTCAAAGTTTAGAGATGAATTCGCATTATGGAATGACTTGGTGCTAATGAAAATGAACGAACTGTAAATATTAATATTTTTAACTTTGGACCAAAATAGAAAAGGATTAACTTTGTATAATCGTCTTTGCTTTGTACGATTGAATTTATTTATCGAATGCTTAGAATATACTTCATGGGTTACATATGAATTTGTTACAAATAATGCCTATGAACAATAGGTAATTAAATAAGTTTTTTAGACATGCAAAAAAGAATCGCAAATCATTACCGTTTTACGAGCTGTTCTCTTATCCTGCTGAGGAAGCGTTCCATGTTTGTTCTAAGTGTGCAATAAATCTATGAGTTCATATCCAAGATTAAGTCACACACAATGCAATTCAATTAAATTAACTATGACAGCAAAGGCGTCAACATGATATAATAATTAATTCGACGCACGATCGCGGAAAGCTACTGTTATGTTGTATCTACTTATGTATCATCATATCAGCCGACGTCCACTGCTGGACATATGCCTCCCCCAAAGAGTGTCAAAGTGATCGGTCTGACATACATACATTCACGCCTTTAAAAGGGATAGGCAGAGCACATGCGAGTACCACTTTTAGCATAAATGTGGATATAAAAGATCGACAACATGTGATATCGCAGTGACAGGTTGCTATCCCATCGCCCACAACACACTTCAACCCTGTTCCCTTAGTCGATTCTTACGGCACCCACAGGAAGAAATGGGGTGGTGCTATTCTAACCCGTTTTAAATCACCAAATGTGGGGTTTTCTTGTCAATTTCGACCCTAAAAAAGCAAAGCTTGTACTATGGGTACTAGACGACGATATATACCTACATACTTATATAGATAAATAAATACTTAAATACATAGAAAACATCCATGACTCGGGAACAAATATTCGTGCTCATCACACAAATAAACGCCCTTGCCGGGATTCGAACCCGGCACCTCCGGCTTCGTAGGCAGGGACACTACCAACTGACTAGTTAGGCTACAGAGGTCGTCAAAAATAGATCATTATTTGAGCGTTTCAAATTAACCGCCTCATTTTCGTGGATATATTTTTTAAGAATTGGCCGGACATTTCGGTGCCATTTTCGGATATTTGTCAGATGTCCGGCAAATTTAGATACCTAATCAGAAACGAAATCGAAATCTGAAACTTCTTCAAAAATGTGACCACGAAAGTGATTCGGAACAAACGCTCAAATAATGACACAAATTGTAGGCGAACGCGCGTCTACGGCGCGAGAAAAAAACGCAGTCTGCAATAGGCCCTTAGATAAGGTTGATCTCAGTATGATACTTCAGATAACTATTTGTAAACTAGTTGTTTTCTTGTCAAGTTCGACCCCTTTTTACCCGACTGCCGAAGGAGAGGAGGGTTATTGTATGGACTATCTTCTAGGCACGTTAGAAGTCCGTATTGTAACATTTTTTCTAAGAAACTCTGTAATTTTGTCTCCTGGCTAACAAGAAATAGTTGATTGACCCAAATACAATCAGACAGAGCCCGGGAGAAACGACGAATTGGATAATTACATCCTAAAGTGATATAATCATATAATCCACGGGTTTATTATCAGTAATTGTCATTAATTATCTCTCGAGAGCAGCAACTAACAGAATATCCTGCTATAAAGGTTTCCTCAGACAGGACGCGCCAATGAAAGGTAAAGTGGCATTGTAGATGGTAAAGGAAATCGGCTTTCTGTTTAATAGGATGATATCGAAACTGTAGATGAGTACAGTTAAGTGCAAAAATGTGTATCGATAACATCCTCTCATAAATAAGTACCAAAACCTTAATCCGCTGACATAAGAGTTATGGGACATATTTTTGAGTAACTCGTAACCCATATTTTTACACTTGACTGTAGGTACATAGACCATAACATGCAAATTATTAGTACATTACTACAGAGGCCGGGAAGTAAGGGGTTGCCGGCCGAGTACATATAGACGGCCGAGCGTGGCGAGGTCGGATAGTTATGAGGCTGGCAACCCATTTTCACGCCGAGGTATGTACGAGTATAGAGCTTTTCTCAATCATGCAATGAAATAAATTAAAAAAAACTCCAACAAATCAAACTTTAAATTTCATGGCTGAACGCCGTGATCCTGTGCCACAAATTGTGGAATGGAAATTAAAAAAAGCGGCCAAGTGCGTGTCGGACCACGCACAACGAGGGTTCCGTGCCTATAAAAAAGGTCATATCGTTACTGAAATCTTATGGCACTTACGTCCTTTTCTTTAAGGAAGGCAGTTTTTTAGAAATATCTCAAAAACCTTTGAACCGATCTTGTTCGAAACAATTTTTGCTGAAAGAATTTATAAGCCCTATGAGCCTGATTTTTTTCATATTATTAAAATACACGGTTCAAAAATTAGAGGCGGGGGGGACACAATTTTAGTGACTTTCGAGGCGATTATCTCCGACTCTATTCACTTAATCAATAAAATTGCTGAAAAACCTTATATTTATTTTGAAAGGCCTATCGATTGATGTCCCACACGTGGGCTTGCAATGAAAAAAAAAATTTTGACTTTCAGCTTTATACGTATGGAATGCACCCCTAAAACAATTTTTTTTTAGTAATTTAATTACAAATATAAATATTTGGAAACAATCTTACACTAATCAACCTAGTCCCAAACTAAGCAAAGCTTGTACTATGGGTACTAGACGACGATATATACCTACATACTTATATAGATAAATAAATACTTAAATACATAGAAAACATCCATGACTCGGGAACAAATATTCGTGCTCATCACACAAATAAACGCCCTTGCCGGGATTCGAACCCGGGACCTCCGGCTTCGTAGGCAGGGTCACTACCAGTTGGCCTAGTGAGGCTACAGAGGTCGTCAAAAATAGATCATTATTTGAGCGTTTCAAATTAACCGCCTCACTTTCGTGGATATATTTTTTAAGAATTGGCCGGACATTTCGGTGCCATTTTCGGATATTTGTCAGATGTCCGGCAAATTTAGATACCTATAGATCTCAGTATGATACTTCAGATAACTATTTGTAGTTTAAAAAAACTGTCGATATTAAGTATATTGTATATATCTTATCATTGTCATCAGAGGTTCTGTCACCGTGGGACTAGTAAGTAGTATCGTGGCAATCGTGGCATA
Source organism: Epinotia ramella (assembly GCA_947578815.1). NCBI lineage: Eukaryota > Metazoa > Arthropoda > Insecta > Lepidoptera > Tortricidae > Epinotia > Epinotia ramella. The sequence continues at coordinate 10,907,467 of OX388209.1, forward strand.
TTTCAGAAAACATCATGGTCACGGTTATCACGTATTGTGATTAAGGGCCGTAGGTTCATGGTCTTCTCTCCCTCTCACTGAGCATAAGCGTGAGCGAGATGGAAGGGCGTGCTCGGAAGCGCGGATATCATGTTTTTTCATTTGAATTTTTTGGCCGTTTAAATAAAATAAAATGTAAACACATTGTCGCACACATTGTTCCCTCAAACATGATATAGCCGATTTTTAGAAGTAATTTTAATATTTATAGCTTTTGTGCATAATTTGTTTCGAATATTTTAAGTATATTTTTGTGTGTTTATGTTCGTGATTTTTTTCCATCGAGCGAAATTTGCTTAATCATGTTTCGAAGCACTGATTTCCCTGCAGAAAAGCCTCAAGATTACTATTCGTATTTTTTGAAACCATATTATTATAAACAGACGACAGAGACACAGATTATATTGTTTCAAAAACTCTGTTCGCTTAACTTCGCTGAACCTACGGCGCCTTAAGTATCCGTCACTTTCCAACAAGCGGTATAATAAAGAGTCGATAACTTTTTTCTAGGGACAAACAATTATAAAAGGTCCGCGTATAGATAACTATTGTCAAGCCTTGTGTAAAACTAGTGGGACATCATTTCTTTTCACACCCAAAGTGCTTAAAGTGCAATAGAAAGAAAGGGTCACTTTTTGTTTCAATTATTGGAGCACGAACTCCTGGTAAGATCAAATCCTATCACTTATCAGTTCTCTATAGTCATGGTTGAATAGAACAAATGGGAAGTAATATATGTAGCGTGCCCATAACTTAACCCAAGGCCCATAACCTAACTGGAGACATTCAAAACATAATCAAAACGACGACTTTGTCGGTACCGAACGATTTGTTTATAAACTAAATACAATTACAAGGAAATAAATGTGCAAGTACGATGCGAACGCATCCATTGCCTTTTGCCGCTCTCCCACTATTGAAATGAGAAATTATCCGTGACAGGAAATTTGTTTTAAGGCCGAAACGCACTGACAGCGGTGGCGGAGCGGCGCGGTGCGGCGCGGAGGCGGTACCGGTTGTAATGTTCGAGCTAATATGAAAGGATCCGCACAGAGCGGCGCGGCGCGGCGCGGTTTTCTGTGCGGATCCTTTCATATTAGCTCGAACATTACAACCGGTACCGCCTCCGCACCGCACCGCGCCGCCCCACCACCGCTCTCTGTGCGTTTGCAGCTTAAGTGATGACGATGACAGCGAGTCATAAGAACTATCTAAATATACAGCACTAGTTTCCGCCCGCGACTTCGTCGGCGTGGACCCGGAATTGAAACTATCGTATATATTTTAATCCAGACTGTAAACTATCTTCGTGCAAAATTTCATACAATAAAGGTTGAGCCGTTTAAACCTGATTACTGATTAAGTAACAAACAACTTTCGCATTTTTTAAATATTAGTAGGATTATGCCGAAGACATCGACATCGAGACATAGCGAATCTTTCCCTTCTCCCTAGGATGCACTGTGTTGAAAGCGAGGCCCCTGCATTTTTCTCTAGCTGCCGACATAACGAATCCTCAAATCAATAAAGGGTCGGCAACGTGCTGGTGACTGGTGAATCGCAAGAGTCCGTAGGTACAATTACAATAGGCATGCGGCCTCATGTTCAAATTGATAACGTAGTGATGCTAAATGGATAGTAAACCATCAAATTATCGTAATAAAGTATAAATTATAAAATATAATTAAAATCATAAAGAGATATGAACCTTGAAAATTTGGAATAAATATGCATTTTTTTCATTGTCCAATAGTAAATTTAAAGCTACCAATAGAATCCTTACGCTTTTATAAAAACAAAATTGTATGACAACTATGTACTTAAACGCAGTATTCCGCGACCGAAACAACAATTTACCTGATTTTCCATACGACGATTAGTACAAATGCCACTTGTGACGTCATACGTGGGTGTCTATCAGTATGAAGCGTTTTGTGCTGCCGCCAGCGAGGTCAATCTTTGTCTCAAATTTTTGGGTATTTATGTTCTTTAATTGTAGTTGCTCCCATACAAACATTTGTTCCTCTCCAAAAACTGGTTCGAATGACACCATAAAAAAATCTTAGTCCGCATACCTGTTTAGGGGAGTCTGCCTATCATCAGGCAAAACATGAAGTAGGTATAATAATCATGCCCTCCCCCATCATGGTGTAAAAAAAATCGGACTACATTTTAATAGATTAATTGTTGAAGTATTTTGCACGCCCTAACAACTAGGACAAACTAAAGGTTGAACATATTTGATCCCCACACCACAGATAGCCGCATGATTTAAGGTACTCCTGGGAAATTCAAAAAATGCGTTCGAGTCGAGGGCTGGAACCACCATATTAATTAAAGTGTTAATTTGTTAATGTAGATTACCTACATTTATGTTAAGCCACCTACCACCCTAGACTACCTTATTAATTACGTAAGTCTTGGGCTAGATAATATCGAAATTTGGAAACTAAAGGCACTGTGGAGACACTTCATTACCGTGGCAGACAACAGAGTGGGCGGCTGTCCCAACCACTTGGATTTTAGGGATGTCATGCGCAATGTGTACATTACGTTGCACAATTCTTAATGAAATATTCAGTCGTAGGTTTTGTTCTGTACTAATATTAAAGTTAGATATTTATATATCGTTCTGAAGCTGCAGCTTGAGTGTAAGATTGCTTGGGTATGAGGACATTTGGCTGCCATCCCGGAACAATTGATGACCTCAAAGTGCTACTCGAGCAATCTTCAATAGATAGTTGGTGCTACGTCTCTTAACATCGAGACATTTGCTTTATTACAATTATTGTTCAAATATTGTTACATAATGTTTATATCCAAAATGAACTTCATCCTACTAATATTATAACTGTGAAAGTTTGGATGTTTAGATGTTTGGATGCGTGTTACTCAATCACGCTTCAACGGCTTAACCGATTTGGATGACATTTTGCACGAAGATAGTTTACAGCCTAAATTAGGATAGTTTTTATCCCGGGTCCACGCAGACGAAGTCGCGGGCGGAAGCTAGTAGGTACATAATTTAAAACGGCTAAAATTATTTCCAGCCCAATTGGAGTGGGATTAACTTACGAATCTAGAATCCTAGTATTGGTCTTAATACTTTGCTCAACAAATGCCCGTTGGCGACAACCCTAAATGGGAATGCGGTAGAGATTTAAGCTGAGCCAATCATCGAGTAAAAGGCTCGTTGTCGAGCCAGTTCTGCACAACGCCGGCTCTAATTTACGACCGGATTAAAATATGCAGCGCCGATACGGGCGACATTACACGCTTCGGTAATAATCACTGGTTCAATCATATTATTCATGTTCACCTGTTTGGATTTATTTAATGGGTCTATTTGTTTTTGAAATTTATGCGGGATTTAAATTGGGTTGATGTGAATTTCTGCATCTTGGGTATTTTATGCAAAAACTGCAATATCGATAAGGGACAATGCTTTGGAACCATGAACCACCCAGTATTCAGATGGAATCTTTTGTTTTGTAATAGGAAACAAAGCTGTCGGTAAATCTGCTGTTCTTTTTATTTGGTTGTTTATTAGCGCGATTAGGTTCCCGATCCCACCTATGGCGCCCGCCACCGCTGCCTCCGCCGCTTGAAGCAATGGCCAAGCCCTTAGGTGGGGGTAAGAGTAAAAGTATCCCAAAATTCAAAAATATCTTAAGTTTTCTTCTGTACCCAGTGTTCATCAACCCGTGGGGTAACCTTACTTAGTAGCAAAACATTATATGAACCATTTTTAATTATTTGGTAAGACATTTGGATAAGCTAAACTATATCTATCTTAAGCACACAAGTATTCAGGAATGATTATAAACAGCAGTGATCGCGTGTGCCTAATCATATTTATCCATACGTTGACGTTTCGGACGTGTGGCAACATCTTCGGTCGTGACGTGAGAAGATAAACACGTCTTCTCTTCCAAGTAAAAGTAATGTGTGGACATCGTGAAAGTTAAAATAAGTATAAGGATCTAAGCAGGGATTCGGCAATCTGTGTCTATAATATAATTGCTTCAACTACCACAACCCTATCAGTGACTTAGTACTCACCATTATTGTAAACATGAGTACCTACTTGAATAAAGCTAATACTAGACTAAAATAACATCATTCATTGAAGCAATTAACCATCACCATGTTAATTGGCTTCAGCGGATGCTCTAAGAGCACTGAACTTCTATTCGATATGCGCTCAACTAGCATCGGGGTTACATTACCAACTTTGTACCAATATTATCCTAAGATACAGATATCAAAAGCTCACTGCGCGTAGGGCCATAAAATCGGGACTCCTCTGTTGCGCTCTCTGTCGCAACAATCATGGCATGTCACCCCCACGCCACGCAAGTCGTCAGTCGATTGTTTTTGGACTTCGTATGAAGTCGGTGGCGGGCCGGTGGAAACGGTGACAAACTTGAGTTCAAGTCGGTGGCTGCGGATGGGTGAAAATTACGGTTATTACACGGTAACTTTTAGCAGCGCTACAAATGTGCGTTTCACGAACATCATCACCTTTAGGTCACCTGTCAAAATCACCTGTACAGCTGTACCGATAGTGTAACGCGTTTTTAGTAAAGTGTCCGTTTGTAACCGCTCTTACTCTTTGCTCGGGGTATATAGTCACCCACGAAAGTGGTCTAACACATTTGAACCTTGCCCCACAAATAATAGAGTCGAAAAATAGTAAACCATTTTCTAGGCTGTATGTACTAGTAGTCTGTCTAGTTTCATTAACGGCTGACATGTGTAGCTAACCGCGAAAGGTTTTGACAAGGCTATGTGCGTAACTGAATCGCAATTATCAAATATTTCGACTGTTGCTAAACGACTCATTATAGTGCTGATAGAGCTAAGTAAATGTAGCCTAATAAATCAGAACAGGTTATAGTATGAAACTAGGTATTACTTAATGATTGATTTGATGACTTTCAGCCATTTGTATAAGTAAATAAAGTACTAAGGTCCTTACGTGATGAAGTTACGACAAAACAGCTGGTTGTGGTCTATCATGCACCAATTGAATCACGTTTACGGTATAGCATTAAGTTCTGGGGTCAAAGCTTTGCTTATAATATAAAGAAAGCGTTTGTTATTCAAAAACGTGCTATTAGGACTATGGTGCGAATACCGTCATGGGAGTCTTGGAAGGAAAATTTCGTCATATTAAAATGACTAACTGTTCCGAGTCTCTATCTAAGTATATCCTTGTTTTACTGACTGATATTGTTAAGCATCCAGAGAAATATGAGACAGTTGAGGAAAGGGGTTGTAGGCAAAACACTCGAAGGAAGGACTTGAAAAAATCAATTAAGTATGCCTAAACTAAGAGTCTTTAAGCATAGCGTACAATACTAAGCGGTCAGACTGTACAACAGCTTACCGAATGAGCTTAGTGTTAACATGTTTAAACGTCAACTTAAAGAATAACCTCCTGGTGAAATGTTTTACTACCTATGACATCAACGAATTTATTTCTGACTGTTGTTGTGTTTTTTGTATCGTAATATATTATTATAATTTATAATGTATAATGCAATTTATAATGTAATGAATATTGTATTTATAATGTAAGTAATGAATATTGTAATTAATCTTATAATTTCCGACACAGTTTATATTGTTATGGAATAAATTGATTTGATTTGATTTGACTACGAAATGGACGTTTAGACCGTAAAAATGTTAGAAATCTAGGTCCCACGTATGATCACAGTGACATGTAGATAACAGGTACAAACCATAGTTAATTAACAAAGATAGTTATGGTAATCGTCCTAGTGCCCAACACTGCAACATTTCAGAATTCTTACGGCTTTTCATTTATTTCTATATCACTCACAAATCATCGTGGATACCGTATGGAGTCCTCGCTCAAAAACATATTATGAACCACGCGGTTATCATAATAAAACGTAATAGCCACAAGTGACATTCACGTGAGGATGAACACTATGAACAGGATGTACAGCATTATATTGCAATTTGTTTTCGTTGAAAGCAATAATATGGGCTCAGATCTAACAAGATCTGAGAACACTACTTTACTCGTATCTAGCTTGAAAATACACTCGCCGTATGGTTTAAAGCGATAAAAATGAAAAATCACTGCATTAAGAAGTCGCTCGGAGCGTAGGTACCTACAATGTTGTTGTTTACAAAACAACAACATTGTAAGATTTATAAATGTATTAAGTGATCCTCTGCATATGGCATGGTAACCCCGTAACTATTCAAACGCGCGTTAGGGCATATCGTATCAATATAGCAATTCGTCCCAATGCTCGTTCAGAAAGTTACGCAAGCACCCTGCTGCGCTGGTATCCATAAAATTCAATGTCAGCCGAGTCAGTGTGAATACAGGTGGCAGTCTCAAAATACCGAGTAATTTATTCATAAAAACAATTGGTTATACCTAACACTTGCTTCAGTCAAATATGTTTTCCAAGAATACCTTAAATTTTTGTATTGTCGACTGTCTCACATCGGACTTGTTCATCCCTTTCTAACATGAGGGCGCATTATTAGTGAATACTTTGTCCAGAACTTGATATTGGATGCCTCTGCCTATACGCATCGCGGCGAATCTTGAGCTCTCAGGCCGTTGTCATTTATCTCTGAACAATATATAATCTTAATTGGCTCCCGTGTCCCAATGACCTTCGATCTGAATCCCTTAGTTTTCTAATGTTTTTTGTAGCTTATTATATTAACAAAAACGGCTTTAAGCAATATACGATCTGAATCCCTTAGTTTTCTAATGTTTTTTGTAGCTTATTATATTAACTACAACGGCTTTAAGCAATATATGTAGTATCCAATATTTACTTCAAAGTTCATTGTTATCGAGATATTTGGCATCAAAGTTGAACAATGGCGGAACAGTGGTGAAAAACTGGTTTTCTGGCCATAACTTATGTGTTAATTAGTTTAAAATGAAAACCCTTGCCACTTTTTTAGAGACGTCCTAGACGAACCCATATATGTAGAATTCGACTATGTTAGATCTTTTACGTCAATATAGAGATACGAAATAAGTGAAATATGTGTAGTATTCTATCTGTAGTGCAAAAGTAGGATATCGATTCAAATATCGATGAAAACCTCGGCTAGCCCCTTAAAACGTAAAATTGTATCGAGCTGTCATAGGGATCAAGACTCACGGCAAACTATATTTAGTCTAGAATTAAAGTCCAAATGTTATAATCCCAAAGCCCAAACATGGCCAAAACTTTATTAATCATCCAGCCGGAATCACTCACAACTTTTTAACATCTCTTTCACTCCAAGTGAGCGTCGTTAAGAACCTTGTAAATAAGTGGTAGGTACATTTGTTGGAGTGTTTGTGGAGTCCTGTTTATTTTCCCCTTGGTTACCCCTCGCTCTCGACGGGGTTAATGGAGTGGCCATTGATGCATGCAAATTCTCGGCTATGATTCAACCATTACGATTTTGAAAGAAAAAAGAAAAAAATATTTACCTATTCAAAACTAGACTAAGACATCGAAAATACAATGTTTTGCACTATTGCAAATACATTGTTTTAAAACTATCGCGAAGTGTTTATGGAACAAAAGCGTTCTCGGAACTCGCGCGCCTCGCGCGTCAAGGTATTTGTTACATGGTACCTTGCCTTGTCATTACAAGATACCACGTTGATCTTCCGTGGATACCCTGACAAGAGAGTGCTCCTATCTGTGGCAATTTTGGGTTGATAATGTGGTTAGGTTTGTAGCACGTATCCTGGTATCCTTGGCATCCATGTCTGCATCAAATAGGTACCTACTCAAAATGTTTGTAATATACTTACGCACTTTTTAATCTTCGATCAAAAGCTCTTTATTGTGTTTATTGGAAATCAATTTAACCCTTTCAATTCCATCAAGAAATCTTTATGATAAAGGTCATGGTTTTTATATCTTTATAATAGATAATGTTATATAAATTAGGTGCTTATGTATAAGTAAGGCAACGTAAATTCACTTACAATGTCCTAGTTTACTATAAACAAATATGAAGAATTTAGTCGTGAGCAAGTTATAATTATGGTTGTAAACAATATGCGATAAATTACTCTATCAAAACTAATGTAAATGTATCATTAATATTCACTCTGTGAAATGTTTCAACACCATTAGTGAGATAATATCGAAATTAAAACGTGATTATTGAATTCGCCTATCGATTTGAAATAATGCGTGTATAAATAAACCTAAAAGACGCATTCAAGGTAGACCGGCGAGGGCAGGAAGAATGCAGTAGGTACTCAGACCTTGCTAGGTAGGATTTCATTTTATGGATCATTAATCTTTGACGGAATAACTAAGAGCTTACGTTGAATTCAAATTTGGAATCGTAATATATTGTAGTGTTAGGTTTTCTTACGCTCCTCGCGTTTCGTAACGACTGTCGTAATACGAAGTCTCCGCGCATAAAATTGTACAATGCACTGGCTTGAGGCTAACAAATCGCTTGTTTGGCGATGCACCGATAGGCAAGGTGCGGCTTCTAGCAATTCCTGAAACTAAAAGGTCAGATGCCGCTGACCGCCGCGATGATAGACCGCCAAGCTGCAACAAAGGCCTTGAACATCATACAAGATTTATACATTAATAATACCTTTCCCCTAAACATCTGCATGATGAGGCTACACACTTTCGCAATAACATGCATCTGTGCTTATTAAACGCCGCAAGCTACAGATGTTTTACAACATGATTGTATCAGACCAAAGCCAGAGAGATGTTCAATAAGATTTCTAAGTGACTTTCACGTATCCATTACAATATCACCTAATGCAAAAACAATTTCAGAGCCATAAGGCCTTTTCTCGTGCATGTTCGGGACGGCCAATTCGATATGCGTTTGCAACCGTGCCCAATTGCATGGGGCAATGGGCACCTGCAACGGCGAGATAAAGCTACATGAAATTACGTAAAGATCTAGCGCATTGCAATATTCAGGACGAGCGCTCTTAAATCTCCGTTGTATTCCCGGGGCGACGATTCTAGATGTACCCGGGCTTTTTGTAACTTCACCCTTGTGAGCGTTGCCTTCAGACTCCCAGTTTCACTAAATTGTATTAAGTTTCAGAGCAAACTGAAACGCTTTAATAATAAGTTGGCAAAGTTGAACTAAGTCATTGGTGGAATCCTTTCTGCTCTGCAATTTGTCGGCAGTAAAGACTTAAAAACACTTGTCACCAGTCGTTTGTTCGCTACATCACATAAAAAATTTGTGTGTGATCTATCTACAGAGCTAATCCGAACAAGACTACATTTAAAATATATGTAAAAAAATCAAATGAGATGTATTTTAAACGAGTTACACTACACCACATCTAATATCTGCGAGCGTATTGGCCTCTCATACATTGTCGGTGACTGTACCTTTTGTAATTGTATGAAAGGGCCTTAAATAATTCCAATAGCCGGCCGTAGCGTTAGCTCTTTGAAGAGTACATTGCTCTGCTCAATTATGATTGACCCTTGATCCCCGCAGGACGCGGCTGGGCATGCCCCGGGTCCTTTGTGTTACGTATCCCCGTCAATTTAACTTTATATGTGCAAATCATATAATACGTTACTTCGCTTTCCATTTGAGACGAGCGTTGTTGGGACTGTTTATTGAGGACTGACCTTCCGTCCCTTTTATATGCCCGCGGTTGATTTTCCCAGGAGAACATAATGTTTTCCCTGCTTTTCAAATACTGCTACTACTACCTATTGTGCCGAAACATGTAGCCCTGCGAGTTTCCGACCAGCCATCTGGTTTACGGTTATTATTGATCGGAGCAATGATATCAGTTTCTATCAGAACGTACCTAACTAAAAAAGAAGATAACCTAAGTTAAAAGCTAACACGGGATACTAGAAGCAATGCGAGTTCTAAGAACAGATAAATGGAGCACTCCAGTTATACGAGCAGCGTGTAAAACTGTAGAAACATTAACGGCAACACGAAACTACTAGAAACGTGAGCATCTCCGCTGCGAGGTTAGAATTTAATCACACTTTAGAGAAAATATCCCTCACTGCGTTGTTATTACGCCGAGAGAGCTTAAAAGTGCAAATTAAATTTCTCCACGGCAAAGGCCCGGGCCTTACAAATTGTATGAGGCTAGGTTTTATGAATAATACACCTTGTTCTATGGGTTCAGAAACCTCTTGCTATTAAAATATATCTACCCGGACATTATATGCCGTATGCGCATGCATTATAAATTTGAACCTTTTTAATGTGAAAGATACTAATTTTAATATTCATGATTCACGCTGGTAACCTGGCACTCGACACCTTGGTCAATCTGTTGGTCGTAGGTTCAGTACCTACATAAATAATGACATTGACAAGGTCATCACTGTTGAATCTGGTAGTGTACCCATCATTCAATTGATAAAGGTATGGGGACATTTTCCTTAATTCCAGACACATTAAAGTCTATTGATAATCATAAATGCTTTTACGTAAAAGTAATAGATTTGCCGGTCAGCATACCATACTAGATCAAAATTTGCATTGTAATCTGTCTAGCACAGGTTTGCAGTGGAGAAAGCGCAGAAAACCTGCGTTACGTAGCCTGCCAAAGTAAACGCTATCGTTGACTTAATTCCCAAACTAGTGAATAACCAAACAACCAAAGACAGGCTGTTTAGTCTCGTGTCTCGTGGGAATGCGATGTTGACGACGTATTGTTTGAATACTCTTGGTACATCATTCTTACTCATGTGTGTCTAAGTTAACCAACTCTAAAAATATTCTGTTTATTGCCTTTTTTGTTTCATAAATACTTGTACCTAATACAGCGGTTTTGCAAGTCTCTATTCCCTGTACTGCGTGGACAGTACTGTAAGTGTTTTTTTACCTAATTGCGACGAGCAGTTTTCTGTCAACGGAAGATGGCATCCATCAACACTAATCCATATGTAAGAAAGTTATCTGGATATTATTGATTACAGTTCTAAAGTACATCAGTTTTTAGTGCATTCTATCATAATACCATATCATATCTATCATAATCATAACCACTTCAAGCATAGCGTTTGCAAGCACCTGGGGACCGATTTTTGACTTTCGAGCGCTCGAAAATCAAACAAAAGTAAATACGTTTGTAGTGTCAAAATGGCAGGCACTCACTTTCTACCAATAGAATTTAATACGAGTGGTCAATACCACTCGTTTTTAAATTTTCTATCCCTATTTCAAAATAGCATTTCATATTTTTTGTCAGTTTTCGAGTGAAAGAGTCGAGCGCTCGAAAGTCAAAAATCGGTCCCCTGGTCGAAAGTAACTTTCGCGTATCGCTCATACTATGAATTTAGGTAATGGAATCTAAATGTAAAATTGACTTCTTAAACCATTGCTTAAAGTCCAAGAAATCTTGGCAAGGAAGCTGTAGGCGGCTGTTAATGAAATGGAATAGAGTCATTGCCACAGTTACGTTTTACTAAATTGAGTTGTCAATTGATGAAAGTATACAGTTCTTTCGAATTGTCTGTTTTTTTTATAGCGTGCTTTACGTGCTGTACACTTTAGAGCGTGTATGTGTTCCGTAACATTGAGATCGGGTTTTCAGGAGAATGGAACCTTAATGTGATTGACGTTTACGTCATTTAGTGATACAGTTCCCAAAAACGAAACAAAATGATGTATTTTAACGTCGAAGATAACACGAAACTCTAACCATATTTGCAACTTTTATATTCAGAACTCGACGGATATTTCGTCGGTAGGCAATCAAAACTCACTAAGTAACAAATACTTCAAACAAAGCTCGTATCGCAGTAGCGACTCAGTTGAGAGATACGAGGATTTTAAGAGTACTGACACATTTTCTTGTGTATATTTTGTTATCAGCTAACAACGAAATATACTAACTGTATGAGTATACTCAACGTTAAACTATTTACAGTAACCGTAAGTCTTCCTCGCAGATTTCTCTGCACTCCGCCGTAGTCTGTTTGTGCTAATATTTCCGTGAATACAGTTCAATTATAGAAAAGTGAGTTTTAACAACTCACGCGCAAGACAAAGACGCGTCGTGACGTTGCGCAGTGCGTTGCAATTGTTGCAACACGCTGATTGCGCCGGCTATTTCGAATTTTGTCAGTTGCTGGGCTCCCATTCACTGGCTTGCGACAAAAAATGTGGTTACACTGGTTGAGATCATAAAGATATTATTTTTTAAGAGGGCACGACGCAGGTCAACTTATTGGACATATCTTAGTGAGATATTTCGGGATTATTATGCGAATATATATTATGAGTACTTACCTTCATTCGGTTTCTGATCAAATGCAGAAAGCTAAGTGATACATCAACAAAATCTCTTATTGTTAAAACTGATAGTAGACTTCATTCGAAATTAATTCAGATAAAATGGTCCGTCGGGATTATTGTGCCATTGTATTACCTTGATGTGATGAAGTATAAAATTTAAGTTATAAACGTTAGTTATAATCGGAGTGCTTGATACAGAGATATCTACCGAAACGTTAAATGTAGGTATCCCAAAGGTAAACCTAAAACAAGTAAAAAAAATCGCTTCATTCGCCGAATATTTTCTCCTTGCCCATGGTTATTCCTATTCCTAACACGTCCGCGCTGAAAGCATATATCACCACCTCTTACGATAACCGTTTTCTACTCGTACATCTTATTTCGCAAGTCATCTGGCACTGGCACGTACATTGGACACCAAACACCACATAGCTTCGGTTCACCGACCCCGATTTTCACTTTCTTTAGGTAGGTATCAGAGCGTTGCCATGGTGACGGACTGGCCACGGCCGATGCACTCCATAATTACACAACATTACCGATCCCATAAAAAGCCTTCCCATTTTCACTTTCCAAGAGGCTTGTTTAATAGGCGTATTCACAAGCTACAATACCAGAACATTAGTTTGCAGATTCCTTCTACCGGTTTACAAGGGTCAACGGTACAGTCAGCGTCACATAGATAGTAGCAGCCAAAGTAGCCAAATATATCGGAACACGTCTTTATTACTATAGGAGTAAGGATGTGTTACGATATATTTGGCTACTTTGGCTGCTACTATCTATGTGACGCTGACTGTACCTAAGGCTTTCAAAGGCGTCGATAATAAAGTCTATCTAAAAATACTGTAGCTTGCTTATTCAGCTCAGCTGATCTTTGGCTTTAATACTCGGGAGACTACAATGTTTGAACAGGCAAATTATTAAATGTGTTTTTCGTATAGCGTTTCCTAAAAGTAGACATTAAAAAACCTTCGATGTTTTTTAATGTCTACTTTTTTTTCTGGCAGAATATATTTTGACAAGTATCTTATTTAAGACGAAACGCCAGCCTACATATCATCGATTTAAATTAATGTATGACTTAAATTGCTAAATAGTATAAAAATAATTGCCTCTTAAATAAAGTTTGGGATATTTTGTTTATCGTAGGTCGACCTAATTGTAAGTAATAAACATAGGCAAGAGAATCTTAACAAAAGAAACTGAGAAGTAGGCCAAAGCACCTCATAGACAATACAGAGGCTGACTTGCGGAAAAGAGGAAAAAAACTAATAAAATACGTGATGAACGGAAAAGGAATTGAAATTAGGATGCGATAAAAGAAGTAACATTATATGCAGGCAAATTCACTTTCTATCTTGTGTGCTTTTACCAACTAAAAGCCTAATTGGGCTTAATGTGATCTTCATCGTCGCTCCAGTGCCCACGCCACGAAGTGATCGATTAGCCAATTGTAGAGCAATCGCACGACTGAATCGCTTAAGTGATAGCTTTGTTCAGCCCAATCGCAGCGTTATATCACAATAGAAAGCCAGATACACACACTTGTCGCCGGTCAAGTACGTTCGGGGTCGAAGCTCCCGCTCATCAGGGCTGTCAAAGAGTTGAATATGTTAACATAATTAATAATTTTATTATTCATGCAAGGTTCCTGAATTGTCGGAAGTGTGTCAATGATCCGATAATTTGATTGCACATGTTAACACCGTTCGTAGTACCGGTTGTTTATACAGAGGTAAACAATATATTGACCTTCTCAATATAACATACTTAAACGGCACTTTCTTGGATAGTAATCAATTTCGCTCGTGCTATGGTTTACTTAGTTTGAGCGTGTAAGTGGCTGTATTATTTAGAATTAATCTGGAACTTGGCCTTCAAAATTTGTCAATATGAATCACAACCTTAACAAATGTATATACGTATATTTGATTATCAATTGTTTTTAGCACCTTTATTACACTGGACCTCAGGAAGTTAAATATTTGTCTATCACTGTCATAGTTATTGAGACGTTTAATCTAATTCGCTAATTGTAAGTGTCTTCAACTTTCACAAAAACACAATCGACTTGGTATCATCTATCTTAAAAGTGTTCGATTAAAATAGTGATACATGAATAATACCAAAAAAATATATAAAATCAGCAAATGGTACACTTATTCGTGATAAAGCCCATGTACAACCCTAAGTCTAGACTCTAGGTCCTCACACAACCACGCAGGCTGTTCGCCTTGCAACAAGTTGCCGACAGGATTCGCATTCGTCCCACCGTTGTTTCATAATTCGGACATCTGGCGCTCGCTGATGTATGCGCATACGTTACTCGACAAAGCCTGCGAGTCAGGGACGGGGAACGCCCAGTGTTATTGACGGTGTTGTCACCTTTGTACGCGCGATTGTAGTGTAGTAAACCTACACGTACAATCACTGTCAAATAAAAATGCCGAATCGTGTACGAGTTGTTATATATTGTTTTTGTACGGTGAAGACAATCGTTTTCTAACGCAGCAACTGACAGATATTCTTCCGTAATTTTCAACTCTAAGTACACCTCTTGAAAAAATGTAGTTCTAGTCACTTTTATTCATGATACATGTACGTAACTACGTACTACTGAAATGATTTTCACAACAAATGTTTCAGAATACTTAGTGCATGTCAAAAGACCTTAGCACATAATTTATTCTCCTACAAACGCGTGTTTTCGCAGGGTATCCACAGGTATACCTTATTTGAATGTAATAAAGTTCAAAAATGGTCAGTTAACTGTGTCGTCGATGGTACAGCAACGGTCGGCGCGACTGATTTAGCTTTAAAACATCGTCACGCTGTCCAACTTGAGTTAGCAACGCTATCGGGATTTATTGTCTTTTATCTGTTCTCGGGCCATCAAGTTTCTAACAAATCTTCAAGATAATTTAATACACCTTTTTATTTTGAGACGATACACGTATTTTGAGACGAGTGTAAAACAATGTAGCGAGTCTTGTTATCCTTATTTTTCGAAGAATCACGTTATATGATATAGTCAGCAATGAGAATTTGTAAGCCTACACAGATTGTTTATATACCTATGTATCATTTCTAAAATAAATGTTCACCGGTCTAATTTCCTCTTTCATTGTAGTATAAATTCTTTGAAACTCAATTTCGGTTCATGTTGAACCTTTGAATTTGTGTAATTTACGGAACAAATTATATCACAAAACGTCAGTTCGTTAAGTTTTCCCTGTTGAACACGTTCGTAAATTTCAATATTATTTTATTACTAGCCTACAGGCGACTTTGTAAGCGTATAAATGATATTAGGTACTTATAACACACATGTATGGGTATTAGGTTTGTCACTTATGTCTAACTAAGCTACGACATTATTAGAAACTTTCATTAAAATGATACGGTAGTTTCTGCGCGAGAGTAATAAACATCGTCAAAGACGTCCTCATAGTGTTTTGTGTATACGTAATATGAATAGGATGAAAACACCAGCAAACTCAGCACTAATTTTCCAATTTTAATTAAGTTCGAGAGGAGCAAAAGCCCATTTTTGCGAACATTGTTACGTGTTACATTTAGCCATAAAAGGTTCCGTTACGATCTTATCCGGTTCCCATCTCGAGAAACACTGGCGCTACTATTACGCTATTTATTACGAGACGCACTACGTAAATATAGCTTTGTTTGAAAGGGTGTATGGGAGTTCATTTGATACGGTATTATTAGAAGAGCTTGAGAATATAATTGCGACATGTTTTGTTCTTGGTTATGAGCTGTTACGATGATCTAGGGTGTTGAGTAAAATAAGTAGAGAACAATACCTTGGAGGTATCTTTATTTTTCGGAATAAAATTGAGAAAACAAAACAACCATACCAGGTATGTTATAAGAGTAGGCACATCTGTTACTTAAAAACAGAAATGAGTTCTGGTAATTTAAACTTTCAGAGAAAGCGAAGACTATTTTATTTGTATAAATTAGATATCTATGTCAACATAGGGATTTGCAATTTTAGTTAAATGGAACTGAATATGTAGAAACTTCCGTAAACCACTTTGCGCAATCACAATCCACGAAAAAACCAAATGTTTTTTTTTCGTATACCTACGCAAAATACGTCATAATGTCACGCGAAATTCCACCGTGTGATTATATAAAGTGGAGTACTACATAGGTAATACTACTGCTTTCGTTATCCCCAAGGTCACGATAAATTATCTCTCATCTCAAACGTTCTCTCAAATTTTCCGCACAACTCAGGGTGTGATGAACGACCTCATTTTATCAGTAGCAAGTCTTATCTACGTTGCTAGTACGTGGAGATATATTATTTTGATTGATTAGTTTTTTTGTAACATTTCGTCAACAATTTGGCGTAAACAAACTCATTAATTGATCAGTGGGTATGTTTTACTCATAACTTTACTAGATAACGATTTTACCAAAGTTGACTAAGGCTGGATTCGACTAAACTGGAATAGGGACTTCACCTAAGATTAAGCGTCATAATATCAAGAATCTTTGAATAAAATATTTTTTTATTGGCCAAATTGTCACTAAGAAGTTAAAGTCCCACCTGAGAACGTCAACATCGAATGCAACCACTTTTTATAAACACTAATTTCGTAGACTTGGTAAGAAAGAAGAGAACTGTACTTATTTTACAAAAGGGCAAGTACTTTTCCGGCACAAGAATAGAATGAGGCATTGAGGACAGCTCGTATTTGTATGGAATTTAAAGCATATTGCCTTCGCAGGTAACAGTACATATATTCCGCTACGTACCACTTAACAGTTTTCGTTTACTCTACAGTTTTCACTCATCCGTTAAATAATGTAAGGTATGAACAACCAAATTACTATACTTTGATTGATTAAAATGATCTAAGATAACGGGATATCATCCTCAATTAACGTGCACAGATTTGGGGAAGGTATGAATAAATTTTGTATTTTAATTGATAATTTGCGGGCTTGTCCGACCGAAACCCACAACGGGTTTCATGTCAATACGGCTTAACATACAAATGAATCCGAGCGTGGCCGCAACCACAGACCTTTTTATTGATCGATTATCTTTGTGTATATTTGAAATAGCACATAGCTGCTAGCTGGAAAATATCCGTCCGCATCGTAAGGATTGAGATGATCAAGAGTTTGTGTAATGAGGTTCAGTGGACGCACTTGTAAGATATGTATCCTCCTTTGGCCCTTATTATCAATGCAGTAGGGTTAAAAAGTGGATACATCTTGTTGTAGTGGATTGAACGCAGATTAACTAATTCTGCACATGGCCTTTTGATACCCACGATGAATCGTGGGTATCATCAAAAGGCCAGACCTGAAGGTTTGCGGATATCATATTATCCAAATACATAGCAATACGTAAAGCATAACATCCTGCATTTTTATGTGACATTGATGGCCTCTTTATAAGAGTTTAGAGTAGTTTCTATCTTAATTTTCCAACTTAAGGGTAGGTTTAGGTATTGCAAACTTAAGGGAGATGAATGTGCAACTTTTTACTACTTTACGCTAAGAACGTTTGTTAGTTAACTATATCTGAGAAGGTAAGGATCCATGGTTCTGTTCTTAACATTACATTAATACTATCAACATAAAAGTAAGATGTAATACAAGTAAGTTGGTACTAAAGGATCGCATGTAATTATTGATGATAAGGTATGAAAGTAGTGTGTTTTATAGGCATGTACTCATAAAAATCCACCACAAGATCCTTTTCCGCTGATAATATTGAAGGACTCTTCTCTAACCTTTCCGCCAACTTATATACTTAACTCAGTACAGTATACATTACCAAAATATTACCCTAGTAAGTGCTTTTTTACGGCATTACGCGACCCTTTCTTGTATTTCGTCAACCACAAACCGATAATCAAATCCACAGATAAACTGGATATCTTGTACCGTTAAGACGGCGGTCAGTAGGCCAGTTTTTACTATTTATCGCTGCGCCTCGTGTTAACTTCTTGTCATACAACCGCTTTACGTGATCGAATACTGATGGATTTGGGTAGGAGAATGTAGATCGGTCTTAAACTTGATTTTAATAGTTTATTGCTATGCAAGTGTGTTACAACGACATGGAGGTATTGCAGTTATGTTTAAATTAATGGTTGAGCACGCGAACAAACCTTACGTGATAATTTGATAGTGGCCTTATAGCTTTTATTATCCTATTAGTATATATTAGGTCCCAATTAAAGTTCATGATTCCAACGGTGATCCCTGTACCGTCCCTTATCTCACTGCGACGGGAAGTGTCTCATTATACATACATCTATTAAGTATAAATAAACATCCTAATTATGATTCCGCTCACGTTTCGAACGTATCAGCGGATGACTTCCCACGGTCATCATTTCGCTTAACTCTGTTTATTTACTCTAAAATGGTCCACAGAAACTCTATTGTAAACAAGGCAATTAGTTTAATCTTACATTATTAGCAACCATGAGCACCACAACAATTTACCCAACTACTACCAACTTTACTCACAATTTCACATTTATATCCCGGATTTTGGGCTTTACCCGAAAAACATCTACTTACTAAAATAGGGTTGCATGCATAATATCATAATTGCAAAAAATGCATCCGTCTTAGCAACCATTATACCAATCATCTGTGCTATACACATTGATGCTTCATTCACATGGTGCAATAACATAATCTTTGTCACCACAAAAAATGATCACGCACGCAAGCACACGCAATCCTCATCACGCTTGCAAACTCGTCAGAGGTATTCAAATATAGCTCTTAATTAACAGACTTAAGGTGTTCATAATGAATGGGATTATTTTCCGTAACCTAGAGCCCGTTTTATAGGCATCCGAGCGTGGGATATCGATGTTCGCGGCGCGCATTCAATTTAACGCGTCCCGCCCTCGACACTTGCGCACTTGTACATCGCCTCGTTAGACAGCAATGTGGCGTGTGAGTGTAAAATTGCAACATAGTTTCCATTAGTGCCAGTATACATGATGGATCTGGGAAGCGATGAAGTTTAGCGAGCATCCTGCATTCGTTACAACGAACGCTCTTGTACTGGTGTATAGTTACCAAATGTTATCGATTGTGTTGGAGACGTTTCAGCAATAGGGGCTAAATCTTAACCTCTTAGACACACACAGCGATTCTATGCAGCGCTATAAACGCGATATCGATCCAAATGATTTTGACACACCAGGTGATCTATGGCTAGTGTCGCGATTAAGTCGCACGTTCGTGAAACGGTCGTTAGTATCGCTTCAAAAAGTCGTCGTGTCTAAGTAACCGCTCTCAATGATAATTTTAAAGCACATTAATTCATAAAGACACAACTTAATGACAACTAATATCATGTTAAACAAGTAACGGAGCCGAATCGGCAGCATTCCGAATGCTTGCGCATAGAATACGAATCGGCGTGAATGCCGTTCATGGTGCCGATAAAATATAAATTGTCACAACACGAGTGACCTTTATTATATAGGAGCTATGCAAGGCCAATGCATACTATTGTTAACATAAAGACTAAAATATTATTTAGAGCCAACTACTTTACACCTCCGTATGATGAAAAAGATACGATATAATTGCATATTTTTATAAGTTTGCGACAACACCCCCGTCAGTATTTAATAATTTGCCGTCTAATATCATGTCAAAAAATTGGCGTTGATGTTGAATCATAAAAGATCTTTATTCTGTCATTAATATTCTTAAAAACTATTAAGCCGACCGAGGAGCTACTTTGACGAAAACCTATGGACATTATAGTAATTTTGGTGGGATCATATTACGAGTATTACGACAGTTTGTGACGTTCTGACTGCAGTACAGTAACCCAAGATAAGCACTGCATCCCTAACAACTTAGTTACCTTTCACGTTCAAGTAGGTACCAACGCTTAATCTTAATAAAAAGGTGCGTGGGTTGCCAGGTCCTTTAGATTAATTAATATTGCAAGAACTTAGCAGCCGCTTAAGTAGCTCTTTATTCATAAGTAGGTACTTATTCTCTGCTGCTGCTACTACTGTTTCAATGTTAAAACAAAAGGTGGCGTTTTATTTATTTATTTAAATAGGCTGACATAGTCCTTAATCAGAGCTTACACTGTCGTCGGCTTAGTGCATATAACAAGGCTCATCTTAGTACTACTGTGTTTTACGTTTCTCTACAATAGATCAAATGTATTATTTCATTAGGCTTTTGACCACTGACTGGTCTAAAGCGCTTATTACACCTTTCTTAATTTTGCGTCTTAAATAGGGAAGGGTACTGCTTGAAGCTTATCGCTCTAACTTATTGCTGCGTCTCTTTCTAAGATTGCTAAATTCAGGAAGGAGTAGACACCGCTTAAGGTGGCTTTTGCTGTTTCGTTCTCCCTTAGCCTTGAGAGCTGGCAATCACCACGATATGCATAATTATGCACGTAAAGACACAATACGCACATTCTCCATCACATTTTTAATCAGCAAGTAATCATCTGATTGTTAGGTTCCGTAAACGCATAATAATTTCGCTGTGAATGGGGAAACAATTAGACACAATCACATAATCAGAGACAGAATTTTGCATAATTCTTATAAACACGCAAGGTGCAATCAATAGGTATTGTAATGTTTATATTTTACGCAAAGGGCACGTATTTAATTAAAAATGGTTACCACCATACCAAATGCCGAACATACAATACATGATGGTAATTAAATTACATTAAAACCCATTCAGTTAATGAATCCTTATCGAATTAAACTGTCAAAACATCGGCATCGGTTAACAAATTACCTTACGATTATATATTATGCGTTCAATCGGCTACAGAGGAGCATTATATGCTGAAAAATGTATACATCTCATTACATCCACATCATATAGTTAGGCAGCCAAAGTAGCCAAATATTACGGTACACGTCTTTATTACTTTGACCATACGGTTGTGTTACGATATATTTGACCATTTTGGCTGCTACTAACTATACGATGCTGCCTGTATCACACTTTAGTGAACGAACTTTTATCGTCAAGAAACGTCAAACCGTAAATAAAGTAACCATGCTTTCTGCACCACTAATATCATAAAGCACGGGGGAAAGCTTGCGAAAGTTCCATCGGTAGAGGATAGTTATAAATAGATATAAACATGTACCTACTCGTAATAAAAAGGGGTAAATGGATGGATTATTTTTTAATGGATCTCTTGATCCGGATGACAATTTGTGTTTAGAAAATA
Source organism: Epinotia ramella (assembly GCA_947578815.1). NCBI lineage: Eukaryota > Metazoa > Arthropoda > Insecta > Lepidoptera > Tortricidae > Epinotia > Epinotia ramella. The sequence goes on from OX388209.1 coordinate 10,929,038, forward strand.
ATTCATTCCACGTCTCTAGATTATCTATAATCTTGAAGAAAGTTAATTTCCTACAAAAGCTATGCATTGTATGTTATTATAGGTATATATGCTGATTTTTTGATGGTTTTTTTGGTTGACCTAGGTACGTGTTTCGCTCTACAAGGCTCACAACGCACGCTTGTTTTGTTATATGCCAAGAAAATGGTTAGGAAACAGTCTTTCTCCCTTGATTATCGGCAACCAGCTGTCATGTACTGTTTGTATCCATAACACATTTATCCTTCTGATCTTTGGATCAAAGAAAAATCTTTGGGTAAAAGATAATCAAACACGTGTAAACGATCCAGAGATGGCTCCGCAACTGTGTCATCGTTAAAACTAGAAACCCTATTATACGTACCCGTGTCTGTCTTTCGCGAATCGCAGGAAACTAATGCGAGGCTTTTCTCGAATACGGAAAGAGCCTTTGCAAATTGTTTCGATTCCGTAAGTAAATAACGACATTTATCTCACACCTCTTAAGGAAACAAATTATCTTATTAAATATTTGTGTCCCGTGCCAATTTAACGTGGAAGTTACCACGATAAAATTTTAAACGATGTGATACATACAGAGAACATACCTAATGGCAAAATATAAACCATCATCGTCTGACGCCCAGGACAAGACTCGAACTTATGCCTTCTGTATTGTTGGACGTTTATCTTGTTTTGAATTAATTTTATTTGAACTTGGGAGGTAAATGTACGATTTTATTTATTAGAATAATCAAATTTTTAAGAATATCCGATTGAGTACGTTTCTCACTACGCGTTATCACAGTTGCATCCTTATTGGCTTAAACTAAACGCGTAATTTGCTTGTTTTCGTAAAACTGTCCCGTACCAACAGAGGATTTACTGTCATTGAATTGAGCACAAATGGAAAATTGTCAACTCGAAATTATTGGTCGAAATCAAGTCGAAATCCTCGACCTGGAAAACTGTCCAGGCTGAATACCTAATGGTAAAATGTAATTACGTTCTAAAAGTAAAGTTGTCATACTTTATATAGGTCGAAAGAAATACGTCCATATGGAAATACGTACACTCCATAAATATGACCAATCGGAAATACGTCATACATAAATTTTGTACAAAATCGTCGAATTCATATAAAATTTTGATATTAATTTAAATAAGACAACATTCAGCTTGCACGTTTATACATATGCAGTATATGGACCTATTTAATACTGGACAAAATTCCATTTGGGCTAGATTCATTAAGAACAAGAAAAAAAAATGTCATAAAAAAGTATAGACACAATCACATTTTCACCGAATTCACTTTTGATGATATTACTTTTCGTCCAATTTCAAAATGGTCATTTCATGTCAACGATTTTCCATTTGTGCCGAATGACAGTAAATTCAACAGAGGTGACTCTCTTGTAACTCTAGTCCGATTGAGGAAGTGTGTTTTAAACTTGTAACTCATACCTATTTAGTAAAAAAAATTACACCCATCCATTTCGTCTAAAGTTGCTTGCAAATGAAGACCATCTATCGCCATCATGATACTCAATAATACGTTTATCCTTGAGCACACACAGGACGTGAGCCCGCATGAGTTACAATATTCAGCTCCCGACCGGCTCAATGAAATAATAGTGATTGAATCGACAATAATAATGGCTCCATTATCGTCATGATTCGTACAAATAATATATATGAGTAATTTCGGCGTCAACCACTTAATATAAATGTCAGTTTTATTCCTTAAAAGAGCGGGAAAACGATCAGCTTCAAATAACGGCAACGCCGGAATTTCTTGCATAGTAAAATTTTGTGCTTCAATGTCGTCTTGCTGAACAATGCTTTAAAATATTCAAATGATTCGTCTCAAGTTTTGCCCACAGCGAACCTCAATTTAGATTTAACATTTGCGAAATCCCGAAGTCACGTAATGTCTTTAAAATAGCATTTCAATTGAAAAGGCAGTTTAGCGGAAACAAAGCTAAACAGAATTGGCATTCCTTTGTTATCTACTGGTTGCGAGAATGCGTAATGACGTTGATTGTACTCGTATTGTACATCGCTCACACGGGTAGATCAGCTCAGATGCACTTTGCCACAGAATATCTACATATTCGTACAGAATCCTAACGAACCCATAAGTCTAAATTGCCAAACCATTTTAAACCACGTCATACGTTCAAGTCTTCCGGTGCACGAGAGAAATAAATGCAATACTCTACGGGAATGACTGTTTATGACAAACGTATCAAAATTTGTACAGCTTTGTTCATATTTGCTCCTATAAATCTTAACATGAACTAAAATTCCGTATTGCAAGTTGATGATGTTGTTTGATAATTAATCTTGACCTACCAGTAGGTAATCGATTACAAATGTCACAGAACTATGAAACTTAGATAAGTCTTGGGTTCTAATTTTCTGTGACTGAGCCAATTCAAATTACGTAGAGCTCAGAACAGTGGTCGTTTCGTAACTATAATTGGTATGTAGTTTTTCTGGAGCATTTCCTCATTAAAGGGCGCTCCCTCTTACTTGTTTGTTCAATCGTTTTCTGGCAAGACAAAGGAGCTCCCGTTCTGAGGATCGTACTACAAAGTTGTGCTATATAATTTGTCCGCATTTATTACCTTCCTTGCAGTACTCGTACCGTTTCCGCAGCAACATTTCTAGAAGCTTCAATAAAAGACGAGCCAGTATATTTCGAGTTTTCACTGCAATTGGAATTTTATCTGAATGTATTTTTACTATAAAACTGGATCGTGTACTTTTCTAGGTTTCACCGTTGCGCTTGGCTTTCTCGAGTTCGTGGCAGGTTTGAAGCGCTCCAAGGAGAGACATCGCATGCCTTCTTTTATTTCACGTCCACTCCTTACCAGCATATGCTCGCATAGTTAGATGCTGTAAAAAAATGTGAGAGGCCTTTTTATCCGTACACACCTACAGAGTGCTCGACTATGGACATAACTATGTCTATAAGTACACGCTATAAATATTTTGTTATCTTTCACCCAATTCACTACGTTAATGTGTTGTCTTTGTAGGTTTCTTTATTTGAGTATGAAATAAATATCACGCTGCGCTGTGGGTAGGTACCTATTATTTGTGAATAAATGTACGCGTGAAGATAGAGTAGGTACTATTATAATTGTTATCCCTGCCAGTGCCAGCCTTCACGCAGTGTACCTACAGCCTACAATGTAATCTTCTATCTTCTATACATATAATAAAGCTGAAGATGGTCGAAAGTCTGTACATGGAAGATATTCGAAAAAAAGTTTGCTGGGGGATACTTAGAATCGATAACAGAACACGATCCAAAAGTTTTCAGAATTTTTGTCTGTTTATTTGTACGCGAATCAAGTGAAAACGGGTGTGTAATGTTTCATATAAAAACAAATTGCATATTTTCATTTTGCATAACAACGAATTGCATAATTCCAGGTTGTATAAGTGGTTAAATTGCATAAAAACAAAATGAATAAAAACTATTTGCATAATTTCATCTATTATAATCATCAATGTTAATAAATTCCATTTATATAATAAACAAACGCTATAATGGTCACTCTGTGTAATATTTCATGCTCATTATGTTTTTTTTTATAAAGAACTTTTTTGATAATTTTCTACGAATATCTAAACGCCTATTTATTTATTTTTATCGATTGGACAGTGACAGGCAGGACTCCGCCTTAGCTCCGGCGCTGCGGGGAGAGCAGCCCTTTCGCCCTCGCGTGACAAAGCACGGTCGCCCGTGCTCCGCTCCGCAGCTTCGGCTTGCTGGTCGCCTCGGGCGACCAGCCTCAGCCGCTCCACTTTGCACGGCTCCCGCGCTTTGTCAAAGCGGGCGAGGGCTGCTCCCCCTCCGCGCCTCCAGCTTTTTATATACACTCTAGGGGTAGGGCAGACAAGACCACGTGGATATTGGGGTGCTCCGATTCGGTTTTGTTACCTGTGTCTGTTTTTTTAGGATGTGATAGCAATCACTTAGTAAAACTAAGTACATACTACATAAGTGTTTTTATCAGTTTTAATAATTATACTAAATGTATGTTATGCAAAAAGAAATTAGTACACATAAACGCAAATGTGGTGGTGATAAATGAGTGTTATGTTATTTAAATGATATGACCAATTATAATATGCATTTAGTTATTATGATAATAGTTTGTTATGATTTCCGTTCGTATGCTGCTTGAAATTATGCATTTTGTTTTTATGGCGAATGAACGGCACCCAGTGAAAACGGCTGTACGGATTTTGATGCAAACTTTACTAATCTGTCGAGAAAATTCCCGGCCAACATATAGGCTATAAAAATTATAAAGATAAGGGTGCACAGGGGTTAAAAAAGGGGGTTGAACTTTGTATGGGAACTCCTTAAATCTATGAGCTAGAGACTTGAAAATTGACAAGCATATACTTGACTAGAAAGAAAAAAGAACCCCATTCAAACTTTTAGCAAAATATAGATAAAACGTGAAAAAACCCGGGATGTAAAATAGTGGTAGGCGGCTAAACACTACATATTAACCAAAACTGGTTGATACCTCCACCGCTATTATAGACATAATAGATCTAATTATATTGGTTCTTCTTCTTTTTCAACTTCAGTCACTGACGACGTCACTGTTTATATTGAAAAACCAGCAACCTTGATCTCTGCCTTTCTATATTTGCTATGAAATCAGAGGTCATCATAAGTTGTTTGAAGGTTGAGTTGAATACTTAAAATCTCGAATTATCATAGTTCACTAACGCCAAGGGTATAAAATTTGGACAAAACGGCATTCCGCGGAGAATTGAGTATCTATGGTATCATTTTTTATGTAGAAAACTCCCGTGACTTTCTGAAATATTATTGGGAGCGCATAAGGAGCGCCCCCTAAAGGGATATTTTGGGCCTTTCATTCCTACGAAAACCTCAGCCTTCGCTTCGCTTCTTCTTCGCTTGCCTCCCCGTTTACCTTCGGGATTTTGGCCCTCAAGTATCGCTTGCAAGACACCGGAAGATAATGAGTATCCTTAGGGGTCATTGCTCGCATTGAGACCGTTCTCAGAAGGGTTGCTTTGGGCCTTACCTATACATTCCAACGAAAAGGCCTTGCTTGCCTCGCCACTCACCTTCGGAACTTTGGCCTGGAATTTCGCTTGAAAGACACCTGGGGATAGTAAGTGTGCTGTCTAAACGGATGCTTTGGGCTTTTCTCCTAAAGCAACTTAACTTAAAGCTCGGCTTTTGGCCTCGCTGCCACCTGGGGATAGTAAGTGGCCTTCAGCCCCCGAGCGCTTCCTTATTGCTTGATTTGAACCTTTTATTGTTACGAAACTGCTAAGAAAATGGCCTCTCACCTTCGGGAATTTGGTCTCCGGTTTCGCTTGCAAGACACCTGGGGATAGTAAGTGTCCGTGGGGGTGAGCACCCACGGGCCTTCAGCCCCCGAGCTCACATAGCGACCGCTCTCTAAAAGCATGCTTATACGGCCTGTCATTCCTTCGAAAAGCTCAGCCTTCGGCTCCGCTTGCCTCCTGTTTACCTTCAAAACTTCGGTCCTCAGGTTTCGCTTGCAAATTACTCGGAGATAACGAGTATCCATTGGGAATCGGGCCTTAGGCCCTCGGGCTCGCATTGAGACCGCTCTCTGAAGGATTGCTTTAGGTCTTTCATTCCAATGAAAAGCTCGGCCTTCGGCCTCTCTTGCCTCACCGTTCGGCACTTTGGCCCCAGGTCACGCTCGCTTGCAAGACATCTTAGGATAGTGAGTGTCCGTCGGGCTCGCCCTAGGGTCTTCGGACCTGGGGCTCGCATAGGGAGCGCTCTCTAAAAGGATGCTTTGGACATCTTTCCTCTTTATAATATTAGTGTAGATTGTTAATATCCGTTGTAAAAACAGATCTGTAATTGTGTAAGTATTAACACGTTCAAAGGCACGCGGCCTGGCAGCCTAATAAACGAGAAAAAAACTTCGAGCTCCTATTTAAAACATCTGGGGTACAATTGTGCCTCCGAGGCCCCAATGGAAATAAATACGAAATTATTTCAGGGTGGGCCAGGGGGTCGTAGTCTAACCCCGAAGACCTGTGACTATGACTCTGACTAAGCCCATCCGGTGAGTTTCACCGCTGCGAAAGTCCGACTCGATCTCGGCCAGTTTTATTTCTTATTTAATAACTAGCTTCCGCCTGTGAGTTCGTTTGCGTGGACCCGAGATAAAGCTATCCTATATTCTAATCCAGGCTATAAACTATTTCCGTGCGTCATTGAATAACAAGCATCCAAACATCTAAACATCCAAACATCAAACCATCCAAACTTTCGCATTTATAACATTAGTAGGATTATCCTTAGTACTAGGACGTAGGACTTTATATTTTATCAATTAAATTTTCGTTTTGTTGGTAAACTTCAGCACAATTCTACCACCGTAGCAAAAATCGTAATTAATTCATTTTAATCCATTTAATTACGATTTTTGCTACGGTGGTAGAATTGTGCTGAAGTTTACCAACAAAATGAATTTTGGTACATCAACCCCCATATTCATAAAACTTAAAATGCCTCTGCTAAATAAAAAATGTGCTTTGTCCCTTTCTTACGAACACAAATGTCAAAGTGACAGATAAGGATAAACGATTTTAACGCCGTTTTAGTTAAAAAACAGGCTTGTAGGACGTTTATGAATACGGCCAATAGTGTATAACCTGGATTAACATATATAATACTTTTTATTCCGGGAACCATCGTCTAAGGGGGCGTACGTATGTAAGGAGCAACGATATAAACGTGTTCCATGCGGACGAAGTCGCGGGCAGCAGCTAGTATGACATATCTAGCACAACACAACCTTTATATATTTACTCAAATGATAATTTGAATTTACACAACGCACGTACAACATAGTTTCCAGACCAAGAAAGCCTTGTCCATAAATGTTAAGAAATTCAACTGAAGTGAACAACATTCCGGTTGAAATCTATATTTTCGCCTTTCCCTTGGCCCTTTCACTCAAGCTAAAATACACCGAACCTGGAAATCTTGTACTTTTTGCTGCTCCGGTTCAATTAAGCAAGCATTATTGAAATATAGCTATGAAAAATAGCCCTTGTTAAACCGACGGCAAAATCCAAAATCAGAATCACTCCTCGTCTTTTAAGTCCTTTATTAGTACGAGGTTAATTACCGCTCGGAGGACTCTAGACGAAGGGGAAGCAAGTTCCAAGAAGTTACCAAACGAATGTGGTTAATTTAACGGTTCTTGCCAACATTGTTACACAATCTCAAAGGCTTGGCACAGGATTGGAAGACAGGGGACCGATTTTTGACTTTCGAGCGCTCGACTCTTTCACTCGAAAACTGACAAAAATTATGAAATGCTATTTTGAAATACCGATAGAAAATTGAAAAACGAGTGGTTTAGACCACTCGTATTCAATTCTATTGGTAGAAAGTAAGTGCCTGCCATTTTGACACTACAAACGTATTTACTTTTATTTGATTTTCGAGCGCTCGAAAGTCCAAAATCGGTCCCCTGTGGACTTGTCGAAAATGGATGTGGAAGCCTTCCGCCGCTGCACTGTCATGATAGTTATCCATATAAAATTTGATGTTATGAATACCAGTTATGGTAAAGTGATCGTTCGACCATCGCTCCCTATGTAGGCCAGCAGTATCATGGTCGGACCGGTCAGTGACCGTGCCCACCTTTCCCTTTACCTACGTCTCGTCCTACTATACATTTCTCCACTCCAGCGCAATGCAAAAGGCGGTAAATGCATTCTCAGATTCCTTTATCAATTTGTTCATTTAGCTCGAAGCTAGAGGACGTAGCTTCGCATATAAGAAAGAACATGGGCGATTAAATATGTAAACCTGTATACTTATTTCAAAGTGGTTCACAAATTGCTTTATAGCCGTATTCAAAGCATGTGTGAATCTTGTCTGAATAGTTGGAGAAAGTAATGTTGGGTTTTATCGTTTTTTTTCTCAACGCCTCCCTGTTACGAAAATGCGGCTTTTAGAGAGTTTCAAAATATGCTTTTACTTACATGTAACAATTTCTCAAGGTTTACCAAACAAGGTTACAGCAACTCTAAATATCTTTTGTTTTATTATATTTAGGGTCGTTCATACCAGCTCGGTTTCCGGGTACCTTTCGTTATAACAAGACACGGCACTGTTAACCCAATGTAATTGTTATACAATCCAATAAAATGTTACATTCGTTTTGGTTGCGAAGTAATTTGTCGGCCGCTTGAGTGCATTTTAATTTATCTGAGTGTCAAAATATCATAATGTTATGAAATCAAGTTAAATAATACCGTTAGGTTAGTTTATTTTGATAACAAACATACTATTATACTCAACGATTCTTCTCCTATTTAATCTATATAAAATACATATATCTAGATTAATGTTCGTTTTTAGGGTTCATTCAGAGAGGAGGCCTGTGCCCAGGAGTGGGACGTATATAGGCTGATTCATTATTATTTAGGGTTCCGTAGTCAACAAGGAACCCTTATAGTTTCGCCATGTCCGTCTGTCCGTCTGTCTTCGTGGTAACATAATACTGGCTAGGTTCGCGGTCGGAATCGAGTTAGATTAATCGCTTGATCTCAGAACTCTCTGCCAATGTGGTTTTAATGATTGGCCATTTCCTCGGTCGAACATGTTTAGCTCCAGTAAGTGGAGGAAGTACTCATAATACGTTTTAAATTACATTGGAATCAGGGCACCTCTTTAATTTAATTTGAAATATTAGCGGAGAATAAGTTAGCACCTATTAATTAGTCTAGTTAAAATATTAATTCTTATTAGCAAGACAATTAGGATTGCACTTTGTACTGTTCGGCGTATTCTGAGAAGTTCCTTCACATTTATGTTATGTATTTTTAGAATACGGAAGAACTTGTTTGGTAGTATGAGGGTGTAGTGCACGCAGCAAAAGCTAGAATTTGTATATTATAGATAATGAATCTTGCCACAGTTGCAACGGTATATCTTATAGGTATAACTTTATTTTACACTATTCCTATTTGAAGCCAGTGTTGTTCTGATATAAACTAGTAATAAAATAAAACAAAAGTCTTCATCACATCAGTTTTCCAGAATGCAGAGTTAATTTCCCCATTAGATTATTTTTCTTTTGGTTTGTAGTTAAATTGGGCGAATCCCGAAATATTCCTATTGGAATTTACCCAAAAAGCATGAAAAAAAAACAAAACTCAAAAAATACAAGAATATTTGAAGCCAGAATGTTGTTCTGATATTAAACTAGAAATAAAACACAAAATTATTCATCGCGTCAATTTTCCGGAGGAATCAGAGATCATTTTCACATCAGATTTTTTTTCTTTGTCATGTTGCTTTTATGTTGGTTATTCAAGCCAATTTACTACCTATTAAAGTTTATCCAAAAAACATAATATACTCAAAATATACTTTTACAAGAATACAGATAATGTTAAAGTATCTGCTTGTTCTCCCATAACAAACTTCATGATCATTGATCACACTCGTTCGTTGCTCGTTACGGTGCACGGTGTGAGACTGCAAAATACCTCAAACGTCATTTAATAGAGACAAATGCCGGGCTCGAGTATTTGATTGAATCAAACTCAAGTATCTTTTGTTTCATGTTCATGCTGTATTCTTACCATGAGTGATCGTAACTTTTGAAGCATTTTTGGTGCAGCGTAGTGTTGTTAACGGAATTGGTATAAAAAAATTCAATCCTAATGCTTTAATTAGCGTTAATATTAACCTTAATTAACAATTTTGATTGATAATGTCTATACCAATTCCGTTAACAACACTACGCTGCACCAAAAATGCTACTAAAGTTACGATCACTGCTTACCATATTATCTTACGGTAGGTAGGTAAGTGCAACAATATGTTTCGACACAAGAGCGATTGGTCATATTATGAGTAAATTGTGTGCACCTATATTTTTACACTTGACCGCTTCTACTTATTTTTGCTATTTTAAAGTGGTTGAAATATACGTATTTCAACGTAAATATATAATTATCTAACGATTAAAATATCAACAATGTCGGAATGTCTGACTGACCATAGAAATTTGTGACGTCACGAGTTCTTATTTCGGCCTCTGTGATAGGGACAATTGTAAATACAATTACTTATATAAATACCACAAAATCCACTACGGTTATGGGATTGTTGTCAGTATGTCTGTGGTATATGGACATCGATAGAAGATGGCACGTTCTTGTTCCTGCGATCTACATGTCCGTAATATAGGGGAAGCATTATTGCAGGCATTTGTTCAAGTGTAGCGCCGGTGCGCGGTACAATGCATAAACAAACAAACATTAACAGGAGTTGCTCGTTTAGCGGATTGCATATCAGATGTAACGTGATAGAGGCGTTTATTGTATTAAATAGGTAATACAGGTATGATGAAGGTTAAACTTGGGATTACAAAATTAAATTTACCTACACTTGCAGGCTCGCGGTTTTATAAAGATTTGTTTGATTTTGCTTAATGTCCGAACAAATTAGCTCAGTAAATTTATTGTAATTTTTAAGGAGATACCTAATCTTTAAATAGGAGTTCTAACGTCTAACTAAGACCATTATGAAGAGGGCCTTAGGTCCCTATATTAGCGAAGATTTTTGTTATGCTTTGATGTTCTTTTAACCCTAACATTGTCTCCACAAACACCAACAACTTTCAACCCATTCATTTGTTAGGTTGAATACCGGCTGCCTTCTTGCATTAAGAATCGACAAATTGGAAACAAATGAAAGTTTGACCAAGTGACCACGACATTGCCCATCAATACTCATCATGCAGCATAACTTTATGGCTTATTTGAATACAAAGGCATTTCTCTAACACAAATACTTACTGGAAGGTGGCTGCCGCGTTCCATCCACTTTCACGATTGACCTATCACGAGCGGCGGTCACTGGATCCAATTGGCAAATTGGCTGACGACATACTTCCGACATACCGGCAGCAGTAGGTAGATGCATAGCTGAAAATAAGCATATCATATTTTATGACTAATAAAGCCGAAATACGGAACGAACTATGAGGCGGTGTTGTTCTTAAACATACTCCAGGATTTTCGGTGTAGGTATGAATAGCCAAAGAGTATTGTCTCATCATCTGATCATGTTGCAAAATACTGTCAATACTCTGCGGACTCTTCTTCCTACCATCACCTAACTACTGTTTCTATCTTATAAGATTCGACCTCCTAAGGCTAAGCCCAAAATTCTACTTTAGCGCAATTTTAGTCGGTTGAATGTTGATAAGCTTCGCGAAGATGCTGCAAATGTAGATTGGGAATCAATCTCGGAGGCTTGTACCGTAGATGAGAAAGTATCACTTTTTAACACCGCCTTGTCTCATCTGTATGAGGCTATCCGGTACGCCCAATCAAGGTTAAGCACCTTCCTGCTCTCTGGCTCACGGAGGAAATTAGTGCGCTTATATATAGGAAGAACCTGGGATATAAGGGGAATTCTTCTGAAAAGAATAAAGCCAAGTTCCATGCTCTGCGAAATCGCTGCAGCACCATCTGCCGCGATGCTCAGAGGCGTCACATTCACTCGGCTGTAGAAAATGGTGATCCTTCTAAAGTCTGGACATTTCTTAAGTCTTTAGGAGTTGGGAAATCTAAACAAAAAGACTTCGACAAGCTTAACCAGCATTTTTCTTCTTCTACCATATTCAGCGGGTCAGTTAAGGCTGATACTCTTAACTATCTTTCAAGTGTCCCAACTCCTGACTTTCCTCCTTCCTCTCTTGCTCAATTCGCTGTCAGTGATGTTCAGAAGAACGTATTAGCTATTTCCTCCAATGCCGTTGTGTCGACAGCGTTAGCCGTAAAATGATCTTCCCTCTCCTTGATCTCCTTGCTCCTGTTATTACTCATATTCTTAATTGTTCCATCTCCTCTGGTGTATTTCCCTCGTTGTGGAAAGATGCCGATGTAATTCTTCTTCCAAAAAAATCAAACCTTCCTCTTTCTCTGACTATCGTCCTATTTCCATTCTTCCTTTCTTATCAAAAGTCCTGGAACGCCTTGTTCATCAACAGCTGACATCTTTCTTGAACAGGAACAATCTGATGAACCCCTATCAGTCCGGCTTCCGATCAGGTCATAGTACGGCTACCGCTCTCGTGAAAATTACCGATAATGTCCGAGCAGGCATGGACAACAGGAATGTCACTGTTTTATCGCTACTTGACTTTAGTAATGCTTTTAACACTGTTGATTTTGATATTATGCTTAGTTTATTACGTTCTCTCAACATATCTCCTGTGGTGATTGATTGGTTTCATATTTATTTACATGGTCGTCGGCAGCGCATAAAGGTAGATATTTCCCATTCGTCGTGGTGAAACACGCTTGCCGGCATCCCGCATGGTGGCGTGTTGTCTCCTCTTCTTTTTTCAATTTTCATTAATTCCATTACTAGTAACATCGAATGAGAATGAGAATGAGATATTTATTGATAAAATTATAAATAATTTTACATGTCACTCATTTTACATGGGATTATATTAATTATAGTTTATAAGTGGGTTAGTTTCATTTTATATTAATTTTAGTATACAATTAAACTAAGTTAGTAATTTTAATTTAATAAAATTACTACAACTCTTATTTCATTATATTTAACATTTTTAACATTCGAATTACAAATTGTTTTAGTCATCAGTCTTCCTTAACATAAATTCATTTATATCGTAACATGCTAGGTCAATTAACATTTTTTTGAGTTTATTAGCGAATATAGCGAATATAGCGAATATACTTTCGGTGTTAATGACATCATTCGGAAGAGTGTTGTAGATCTTTACACCAATGACACTGAGTGACTTTCGAGCCTTCGCCAGTCGGCGGCGCGGGACGAGCAAGAGGTGTTGGCCGCGCGTATTCCGGCCGTGGCACTGCCCACGGCTCATATATAACCCTAGATTTGAACGCACATATTTGCAGGCTGTCAGAATATAGACGCAAGGCAATGTCAGAATTTTTTGTTCTTTGAATAATGACTGTGCTGGATAATCATAGGGTTTATTTGAGATTATCCTAAGAGCACGTTTCTGTAATTTGAATAGCCTATTGCTGTCCGCTGCAATGCCCCATAGCTCGACACCTTGGGTTAGAAGCGAGTGAAAGTACCCGTAGTAGGCTGTTCTCAGGTTTTGAGGTGTCAGAGATGGTGCAAGCCTTGAAAGGGCAAAGCACGCCGATGATAGCTTGTTAGCAACCGCATCAATATGGGGCGTCCAGGTAAGACCTGAGTCTATAGTGAAACCTAGATATTTTACATGCTCGACCTGTGGGAGGTTAATGTTGTCTACTACGATTTCAAACGGACTTTCATTGATTTTCCGCATTTGAAATTGCATAATATTAGTTTTATCAATATTCAGCAGCATGCCATTAGACGAGAACCACTCGGCAATCTGATGTATTACCCTATTTGCTTTGATTTTTAAATTATTAAGATCATCTGCGTCCACAATTATACACGTGTCATCAGCAAACATAACATATTCAGGCTCAGAGCACGCGGTCATTATGTCGTTAACTAGTACTAAGAAAAGGTTATTCCCCATCACGGATCCTTGAGGCACCGCGCAAGTTCCGATGGGTTCAAGGTTCGACTTCACGCCAAGGACGGACGTGCTCTGCTGGCGATCACCGAGAAATGAGGCTATTATGTTGAGAAAGTTGCCCTCGAAGCCGTAGCGTGCTAGTTTTGAGAGGAGCAGCGAGTGGTCGATCATCTCGAAGGCGCGCGAGAGGTCGCAGAATATCGCTGCGACCTGCCGCCCGCCCCCGAGGTGAGCCATCACTCGTGCGACCACATCGCGCGCAGCGTCTGTCGTCGAACGTCCTGTCTGGTAAGCATACTGCTGACTATTTAAAAGTTTGTTAGAGGTGAGATGCCGCATCATCCGTGTACTCAATAGACGCTCGAAAACCTTGGATACTACAGGGATGAGTGATATCGGTCTATAGTGTTTAGGTAGGTGCATTTCACCTTTTCCTTTATAGATAGGCTGAATTTTTACTAGCTTTAATGTGTCAGGGTACAAACCCGCATAAACACATTCGTTGAATATGAATAGCAGCCTCCTGTATATGACAATCGGTGGGAGAAGATCTATTATATAGGTAGACATATCGTTAATGTCACTAGCTTGTTTGCGTTTGACGCCCTTACATGCCTTCATAATTTCATTAAGTGTAAACGGTTCAAAAACAAAAGTAGGTGGCACCTGTGGCAGATATTTGTCAAGGTATACGAGCGCGTCACACGCGCACGGCTGAGAATTGTTGTTAGCGTGCGTGTAGTGGTGGTTGAGCCGCGCGGCGGCGGCGGCCGCGCGCGCGGGCTCGCTGTCGCCGGGCGCGCGGCTCACGAGGACGTCGATGGGTCCGCTCCTGCTGCCGCCGCGCTTGCACACCTCGGACGCAATGACACCCCACATAGCCCGGGAAACGCTACCACCTGCACCACATTCTATTTTGTTATTGATAAATTTTATACGATCGTTACGTAACGTAGTCCAGTACATCGTTTCTAACTTTAATAGGCTCGACCGTAACCCAGCGTCACTTGGTTGTTTAGATAATTTAACTTTAGTTGCGCTTAAGTTACGACGTAATTTACGTATGATGTCATTAACCCATGTGTTTACAATATTTTTTATAGGTTGTTTTCGTAAAGGGAAATGAATATCATAATAATGCTTAAGGATATTCATTACTGATGTAGTTATTTTATTAGGACACTTATTTTTTATTAGGATACTATCCCAGTCGTATAGCTCGAGGCTCTGAATAAAATTGTGTTTTTTTTTATTTGAAAAAGTTCGTTTTGTTCTGTACTTGATAGGAGAGCTATAGTTATGAATATTTATAATGACATGTACACTCAAGTGATCAGACAAGTTCATTTCATTACAGGTTACATTACAAATCATATTTTTATGGATGTTCGTATACGCGTGGTCAATGCAAGTTTTAGATGTTACAGTTATTCTTGTGGGGATATTTACGAGGTTTCTAAAGTTCTGTTGTTTAATTGTATTCAGAAGACAACGTGTATTCGAACATTTTGCTAGCAGATCAATGTTTATGTCGCCGACCAATACAACATTACTATTTTGAACAGCCGGTAAATTTAATAATTCGTCTAATTTATTTAAGTATAGAGATACGTCACCGTTGGGTGGCCGGTAGATACACACAATGAAGAGGTCCAGTTCAATACACTCAACTGCACAGGCTTCAAACTGGGTCTCAATAGACAATTCAGCTATCTCCTTGCGTTCCATTGTTACTATATTGGATGTTGAGTAGATGCAGGCTCCACCACCTTTTTTTGTTAGTCTCGAGTATTGGGCACGAAGGTTGTAGTTTAAGATGTTGACCATGGAAAGTTTGGCCTGTTCTAGCCAATGTTCAGTAATACAGAGCACGTCAACAGAGTCATGAATTTGAAGTTCACTTTCGAGTCTATATGTTTTGTTTTGTAGTCTGTTTATGTTTAGGTGAACAATATGTAACTTACTTTCTGTTCCTTTTGGAGGTAAGTTATTTTTCTTCGGTGTGCTTTCGTCGTGGGCGCAGAAAGGGTTGCCATTCAGAAACACTGACGTTCATTGGCCAGGCAGAAGCAGAAAGGAAACTCTCGTACACTCCTGGTGGGATTCCGATTTTGAAAGAGTTGTATGTGTCATGTTTGGATGTTATTTGTTCTACCGTGTAGCGCGGGTCCGTCTGAATGGTATTCAGGTGCAAAATAACGTTATCAGGGGTAGTGCCTTTCTTGAAGAAGCACCCATGTAGGTATTTTAACACTTCTACACCTTTTATGCCTGTATTCATAGCTGTTCCTTTGATCACGTTTGGTTTGATGCTGCGACGGCGACGTTTGTGTTGTACCGTCTGATATTCATTTTCATTTTCGCGTTTCTGGTTGTTTTCTTCATCATCACTTCCATTATTTAATATCTCCGATGCTTCCAGATGGCACGTAGTATCGGAGGCAGATGTGCCACGCTTCACGTTCCTCTGAACGTTTCATCATATCACCTTTATACCGACGATCTTAAAATTTACTCTCAAGGAGCTATTACTGATTTACCTCAGGTTATCCACTCCATGAATAAGGACTTGGAGAGTATTTCTACCTGGAGTGAACGTTTTGGGCTTAAGGTAAACCCTGCTAAAACCCAGGTCATAATCGTAGGCAGTCCGAAGCTCATTCCTAGGGTTGATTTTGTTAACTTACCAGCCGTAATGTTCGATGGTGTTCAAATTCCATATTCGCACCAGTAAGGAACCTAGGTATCATAATGGATCGCACATTATCTTGGGTACCTCAGGTGAGCGAGGTCAGCAGGAGGATGTTTGCTTCGATCGGTTCTCTTCGTCGACTTCGTAACTTTTTGCCACTCGCCACTAAAATTGCGCTAGCTCAATCTCTTCTTCTTCCCATTCTAGATTATGCTGATGTTTGCTATCTGGACCTTACTGAGGACCAGCTTAACAAACTTGAGCGCCTTCAAAATTCTTTTAAGTTCCAATTTGGTTTACAGGCAAATTATTGAGCACCTGCTCAACATTTCTTAAGGCCGATTGTGACTTCAACATCTATGCATCTTGGCTGAGTGAATATACGAGTAAACTGTGGTACTGTGTGAACTTTGTAAGTGTTTTCTTTTCTCTTTTTACGTTATCATTATCTGAACCCCAGCGTACTTAGCGAACCGTGACTCGTCCCGAATGGGTGCTCCGCTCTTTAATTTTATTTCTTTCCTTTCTGGAGAACTCCGCAGTGCTGTTCAAACTATGGAAATAAAATGGAAGACTTTTAATGACTTTAACAAGCTGCACTGAAGTAGACGCCCCTAAGTAAATGTCATTACCAATATTGTAAATGTGGTTTCTTGGTCTGTTCTTTATTCAACAAAAGCGAATTGAAGTACACTGAGATCCGAACATTATAAAAATTCTTGACGTTCTCAGTTCATTGTTTTTCATAATTTTTGTTTTAAATTAGCTATGCTTCTGTTAAAAGGTTAGGTTACAAATAGCACTGAACTTTCAGATATAGTATATTTATTAATGCACCTGTCCTACAATATCGATTTCGAAAAATAGTTCACGGACAATACAATCATTGAACCCGTTACGGGCAGGTACACTCGACTCGCAAATAAATTGCCATCTATGGATAGACATATTAGACACCCCCAGTCGGCCCCATCACACATGTGAAATATTTAACGAAATCTTTTTAACGCAATTTGTTAGCTTTACCGCCAATCAGTATATATTTTCTTCAATAGTTACTCCAACATTGGAGAAAATATCTAGATATTTTCTCTAATACCATATGTAGGTACGCTTCTGCCGATCGTCTGCTGTGTGCGAGTTTTGGCGCCACTTGACACGGATGATATTTCTACGAAACTCTAGGTTCAGAAAAGGCAGGATACTTTACAAATCGTTTACCAGTTCACCTAATTCGTATTCAAGCAACGGCTTGTTCGGCATCGGTAACAATGCATATGTAGAAGGATACGTGAAAAAAATATCGTGGCCAATGAGGCGTAAGAAATATACGGGCCTGCGAAATTAGGCCGGTGTTTCTTTGAGCGAAACAAACAGGGTGACGTTAAGGTGATGTTTACGTAAGAGAAGTTGGGAGTCGCTGAGTCGATCTTATTCGAAAGATTCGAAAGATAAGCAGAGATTCCCGACTCAGTCCAATCACGGCAGATCTGAGATGTAGTTAAACAAAACAATGGAACCTGCTTCGATACTTTAATGCTTTAGAAAGTTATATCTGTAAAGTTGGTTCATCTTCTTTAGTAGGTATTCATCGATTTTGTGGCATTCGAAGAATACAATTTCGGTTTCTAGGCACAGGTTGTCGTTCCAATAAGTGACTCCATCCGAACATCCGGCGTCATATCAGTAGCAGTGATCTCAAGCCACCTGACACCCTCGTGCGGTCGGCAACCAACCTACGTTTTACGTTACTAATGCACATATACCGAAGGTTAACTTCCGCAAGCTCGTATTTGTATCTGTCACACAGTTGTAAAGGCAGCTATTCTGCGTGGATTTAAAGTTTAAATTTGAACAAACACCAAATCGTCGCATATGAGCTGCGAAAGTTATGCCTCGACATCTCCCAGCGATGCGGTTTCCTGCCTCGCTTCCCAGCGCTCGGATATATCTGATGTTCTCAATAAAACAACGTAACATGTCTCGATAGACTCCGTTCACACATGCGACGTTACTTCATCAATGGGTCGATCTATTCAATCAAACGGGTTTCATTATGTTCAGCTTGCTAGTTGTCCATTAGAACAAAAGCGTCCCAGGCCGTTGAAAGGAAGTATTTGCAACGCTTGAAACAACTTTTAAATTAAACTCTATCTTTTGTCGGACTGAACATTATGGAGTAGGATATGTTTCACAAATGGGTACCTACCGCGTCTGCGTGAATCTATATTTCTACGCTAGGGATAGCCATCAAAAAGGCTTTTTTTAATAAAATTATTGTATATCCTACATACAACCATGACATCACGATTTATCTGTGACTTTCTGAGACAGCAAACCTTACACTGTGGCGATACTGTACTGGCGATAGTATTTTCAACGAGCGGGCGTTCGCACGCTAAATACGGCAATTTCAATAGGACTACCCGCACTATCCGCCTATTTCTACTGGCCGCTTAATTTAGATCTGCAAACATTTTCTCCCGTTTAAAAGATATTTTTACTACCGAGTAAACCGTTATAACTTTCGCAGCTTAATCTCTTAATTTAATTCTGAAAGGACCGCCGAATTTTCAGAATTAAATTAAGAGATTAAGCGGGCTTAATGTAAGTAGTTACCTAATAATTCAATTGTGCTCAAAATATTTTTTTCTTTTTAGCCAACGGAGCCGTTCGTACGACTCCGACGACAATGAGCGAGGCGCGTGCGAATGGTGCGAGTATGCGCTCGTCATCACCCTCGCGACAATCCTCCTCATCGGGGTGTCGGCCCTCACCATCTTCTGGACGCTGTTCTACCGCGAGGGCTACGCCTGGGTGGATGATGTCCCGGAGAAGCAGTTCAACCTGCATCCCACGCTAATGGTTGCTGGGTTCGTCACCTTCAGCGGGTTTTGTAAGTTGTTTTTAATTTCTACTGGTAAATGGTTATGTGTAATCATTAGTCAGTTCGAGTATGCTCTGGTCATCACCCTCGCGATCATCCTCCTCATGGGACTCGACACTCCGGGCCGACGCCCTTACCATCTTCTGGACGCTGTTCTACTGCGAGGCCTACGCCTGGGTGGACGATGTTCCGGAGATGCAGTTCAACCTGCATCCCAAGCTTATGGTTGCTGCGTTCAGCGGGTTTGTAAGTTATTTTAAAATCCTACTGGTATTTGGTTATATTCAATCATTAGTCAGTTCGAGTATGCGCTCATCACCCTCGCAACCATCCTCCTCATCGGGGTGTCGGCCCTCACCAATTTCTGGACGCTGTTCTACCGCGAGGGCTACGCCTGGGTGAATGATGTCCCGGAGAAGCAGTTCAACCTGCATCCCACGCATATGGTTGCTGGGTTCGACACCTTCAGCGGGTTTTGAGTGTTGCTTTGAAATCCTACTGGTATTTGGTTATATTCAATCATTAGTCAGTTCGAGTATGCGCTCTTCTGGATGCTGTTCTACCGCGAGGGCTACGACTGGGTGGATGATGACCCGCAGAAGCAGTTCAACCTGCATCCCACGCTTAAGGTTGCTAGGTTCGTCACCTTCAGCGGGTTTTATAAGTTACTAGCTTCTGCCCGCGACTCCGTCCGCGTGGAACTCGTTTATATCGTAGCTCCATACAAACTTTCACGCCCCATTTTAACTACTTCCCGTAGGGGGTTAGAAAAAGACAAAAAGTAGCCTATGTAGTATGTAGCTCCATCCCTTCAACTATCTCCACTTAAAAAATCACGTCAATTCGTCGCTCCGTTTTGCCATGAAAAACGGACAAACAAACACACACATACACTTTCCCATTTATAATATTAGTATGGATTCTGATATACTAATACTGGCACATTAGACGGCAAACATCTTGAATCTGCGCAGAAGCGCGTTCTTCATTACCTACCTTCGCGACCATCCTCCTCACCGGAGTGACGATTTTAGCTAGTTTATCAGCGCTTGCGAGCTCTTCCTTGAGGGGCAGTTGTATACAACTTCTCGAACGAGGGCTAGGACGAATGCCAGGTCGATCTACGTCTACTATTTTTCAATAATTTATTAATGAAAAAAGCCCGATATATAAATATAAATATTTGGGGACAATCTTACACAAATCAACCTAGTCCCAAACTAAGCAAAGCTTGTAATATGGGTACTAGACGACGATATACATACTTATATAGATAAATAAATACTTAATTAAATACATAGAAAATATCCATGACTCAGGAACAAATAAATACCCTTACCGGGATTCTAACCCGGGACCTCCGGCTTCGTAGGCAGGGTCACTACCAACTAGGCTACAGAGGTCGTCAGTCATATATTAATAAACATCATCAGCTTTATATACCTATCCAATTGTCTACTGCAAAAATGAACCTACCTTGTCCTATCCCATAGTCCTTCAACGACCTGTCCTATAGGTATCTAGTTCTAGAAGAAGAACACTTCAGATCTATGTTTACTTAACTGTGACTAATATTTAGTTAACAAATGAATTATTCAAAATCGTAATACATAGTGTATTTAACGTTTACCCGTAGATGAACTAACTTATTTAATTCCAATGCGTGGCCTTGCATTCGCGAAGGTTATTCCAAGTAATCACATTGTCAGTCGGTGGGTTTTGAACACTAAGTTTGCCCATAAGCTGCCACCAAACTTCACGACTGTAATGTACGGCCGACAATGATTGATGAAGTCAGTTTTTGACAAGGCTGACTTTGCAGCCATATTAAATACAAATAAGTCAATCAGAGAGAATATGCTTAATTAAGGTTATGTTTACTTTTATAATTATAACGTAACTCGCCCGTGCTTCAATCATTACTTACTTTGGATTAATAATCCTCTTGTAAATATTACGCAAATATTATGAAAGCTAAGTTAGATAAGTACCGTTATATTTCATAAGTAATCATAACATAATAGATTTCTTGTCGAGATTTTATAAGAGCCTTCAAAGTTGCCGACATCCCAACGAAACCATACTGACCCAACATGGCGAAGAAGCGTATTTATGTCGGACGTGTCTGTTTTAGTACGAAAAGTAGGTCATACCTTTCAGTTTAAACTAAGGATAGATTGAAGCAATTTTGGTATGCTTTTCCAGCTACCAGCGAATATGTCATTGTTCTGAACAGATAACGTTATAGAGGGCGTTATACAGGACTGAGTGAGAAATGAAAAGTAAGTAATATTAGAATCTTTTGAACTATTTATAGGTACGTCCTAGAAAACAATGAGCACTTTCTTAAAACTACCTACTCGTACCTACTAATCATGTACCCTATGCCCTATGGTACATGATTTTAAACATGTTTTAACAAAAATGCATTTTTTTATTTCGTTTTAGTCTTGATAGTTGATGCTATAAGTACGAACGGTTAGTAGACAAGAACAAAAGTGTCCCAAATATTTCCATCAAGGGGAACGATTTTTGACTTTCGAGCCCTCTACTCTTTCACTCGAAAACTATCTAAAACGATGAAATGCCTTCATGGGCAGCTGAGCCCACACACGACTCATCCCGCGGGCTTAGTCTACCGCTACTATTTTTGTTGTTGTTTGTTGTTATTTGTTGTTGTTGCTACTTTGAAATAGCGATAGCAATTTAAAAAACGTGTGGTTTTGACTACTTACTGTCGAAGTGCCTACAATTTTGAGACTTCAATAGTCTTTACTCGTATATTAGATTTTTGAGCGCTCGAAAGTCAAAACTCGGCCCTCACAATTTTGTACAGCGTCTTCTTTACGTGACGCACTGGGAGAGAAATTGTACATTGTAAAATCTGGGTATTTTTTCTTGTTTATGAATCGTATTATCTACATATTAACAGCGATTCTGCGTAAGAAGAACCAAGAAAAATGTTCATGTACTTACAGTTTTCTTGAAAATTGCTACTTGCTTTACTAAGTGGCTGTGACACATTTCCTGGTGATCCCTAGACATGATACATTGATGACTTATTCTACCCATTCAATTGTTCTCTTGTTATTTCCAGCGGTCCTGCTGTACCGCATATGCCGATGCTTCCGACGCATCTACGTGAAGCTACTCCACGCCATCTTCCACGCTCTGGCGTTCCCGTGCATCGTGATCGGCTTCCTCGCCGTGCTGGACTACCACAATAAGAAGGGCATCAACAACTTCTACTCGCTTCACAGCTGGATCGGCCTCACTGCCATGGGACTGTTTGGAATACAGGTAATGTCTCCTTATTTCTGACGGTACCTTTAAAAAGGTAAAATAAATGTCTTTATTGTGTTATCTTTTTCAAGAACGGATAAGTATTCCTGGGAATAAAAGAACATAGAAAGAAATTACGATCATGCCTCATGGAGCTTACAAAGTCATATACTTACGTTGCGTCCGATCGGTTTTCCCAATATCAACCATTGTAAACCTCTCGTCTAGAAAATTTTCCTCTGTATCTAAAAGTAAATAAAACTTGCAACCGCGTACCTATAGAAGAATTTACGTTAGTTTGATCCGCATTGTTACCCAATCTCGTTCGCCTTTATAAGTTTGATGTTTTGTTAATATATTTGTGCAAAAACATTCAGTGACCCAAAGTTTCCTCGCTGATATAATTTCGTTAAAACTCACTCAACTGTTAGTAAGCCCATCTACCCTTAAAATCTCTTCCATATTCGAATCTGACGCACAGTCATGCAGATACAATTTAGCTATTATGAACTTTCACGAGCCAAAGAGTGCTTAACATCATCTCCCTACTTGCCCTCAGTTGTACGTTCATTCAAGAAACAACCTTAAACTTTAAACGGAAGGTTCTTTTACCGTTTCTCATGTCATGAAAAGAAAACTACGAGTATGGATGGAAACGTAGCATCTTCGCTTGATGCTTTAAGCCGCTAAGCGGGCTTACCACGCTGTTCAGGATGCAACTTAGGTACTTACATGTTAGTAGTTATGTAGTTAAGCACTTCTATACAAGTCGCATCCGTGCGAGTGGTTTAGTAGTTTAGTCGAGTTTCTCTCGTCACGAGCGCAGCCAATTGAGCCTGGTAATTATGTGGTCGGCGTCGGTCGAAATAGGTCATCAGACTCCAGTAGAGTTTAAATACGTCTATCTGTGAATTTGTTTAACATCGCGTGATAAGAGTTCATTATCTCTTGAACTATGTAAGCAGACTAGAGACCATGATCAATGCATTTCTTGCATTCTTTTCATCATCATATCAGCCAAAAGACGTCCACTGCCGAACATAGGCCTACCCCAAAGAGTGCCACAATGAGCGGTCCTGCGCCACCCGCATCCAGCGGACTCCCTCTTGCATCTTTTGGACAATAATAATAAATTCTTCTTCCCTCTTCGCCTTTCCGTGTAGCTTAACATCAATGGATGCACATTTTATTCGACGTTTCCGTGAAATTGGAACACAAAATAACTCTCCTGAGGACATTGAGTACCAGTACCTATATATGGTAAGAGTCATAAATCGTAGTACCGACGTGTAAATTACACTTAGGAAATATTACTACTTATTATGTACCACATAATGCTCCTTCGCCAATTTTTCTTAGTATTATTCTCCATAATGCGGTATTTGACCAAAGTCAAATCAGCTTCTTTTTATGAAACGTCGAAAACGCTCCGTTGGTATGGATTTTGTATGCATTAGGTACTTGCTAGTGACGCTGACGTCACAATCAAACAACGTCCTTATTGTTAGTTTTTAAGAATTTAAAAATCTTTAAATAACAAACATAAATTAAATATTGATAATTTCCAAGTATTTTCGTAATGTGTATCTGATGCTAATGAAAAAAACGATTTATTTTTACTGTTGTCAAATACTCTATTAAATACAAACCCAGTAGGGCCTTGGTTATTGGAAACAATGAGACCGCATTAAAATGAACAATTATTGTTTTGAACCTCAGACCCCGTAGCATGGACCTTATCACACGATAAGTGACAGCTGATAGAGCGTCCGTCATTGGCTGACACCGTTCGATAGAACGAGACGACGCTCCTATCAGTCCTATCTTATCACTTATCGCGTGGTATGGACCATGATACGGGGTCTGGTTTCAGGTAACCTTTTGTTTTTTGCATAATCAAACCAAGTTTCCTCAAATTCCAGTACGCCGTGGGCTTCTTCAGCTTTCTCCTCCTCCTGATCTGCAACAAGGGCACCGCCGGCTTCCGCGCCTCCCTGGTGCCGGTGCACGCCGCCTTCGGCATCCTGACCTTCGTGCTTGGCGTGTGCGCCTGCCTCACCGGACTCACTGAGAAAGCCATCTTCACTATTACGTACGTTGCACCTCATTTTATACTATATACCCTACACCTACAGTATCAAAGGGACGCTGCGCGGCCCAAATACTTATGCCATGATTGGTGCGACACAGAGCGCAACAGAGGTCTCCCAATCTTACATTTTATGGCCCCGTGTGCAGCGGGCGTTTGGTAGTTTTGCAGTTTTGGTCTAAGTAGTTTGCATATTAGACCTTTAGCCTTCGTATGATTCAATATTATGCCAATGTTGCACTATATTTGAGTAGGTACGTTGATGTCCATGTCCAACGAAAGAGATCCAATTTGAACGGTGTCTTAAAAAGTACCTTTTGTCCTTGCTGTAAGTATTTTGGTTATTGTCTTTTTCGTTTGACGTGGACGACAAAATTTTATCTATTTATTTGATGCAGAAAGGTTAGCACAACAATATTACGATAATCGGGAGCGTTTGAATCGCCTTCGGTTCTTATTAGTAACCATCCCAGAAGTAATTGATGGAATCAGGTGTTACTTTGCACCTCAAAAGTATTTTGTTCGAGAAAACAAAAGATACTCGCTATCATGTGCCCTAGTTTTAGCTAATATCGCGCGAATAAGATGGCCTGTGTTTGATACGCTCCCGGAGGCACTCAAGACAAGATCCTCATTCATACTTCTGATCAAAACCACGCGATATGCTATTCTTAGATTCTTTATTGTTATTGAGATCTCATCAGTAGGTTACTAGGAACAATTCCTTTAACAGAAAACATAGCTAGAGTCTGGCAAACGAAAGTTGAACCCACTAAACTCAATTACGCGGCAACAGTAAACGTCATACGTATACATTTTCATCAACAGTGTTGCCGCGTAATTGAGTTTAGTGGGTTCAACTTTCGTTTGCCAGACTCTAGTTTAAGTATTTAGTGAGTTCAGACGATTACAATTATTGTTATTACTCGAAACACTTATCTTACAAGAGACATTTTTTTTCGTTTCTTGCACGATGTGTACCCAGTCTCGTTTAGAGCACTGTTCGGTAGATTTATCATGGTCTTAATAGCGTGCATTATTTTTCGAATATCTTGACGTAAACAACGGTAATAGGTATTACAGATAGTTCAACTGATCTTTGCGCGCAACTGAACGTGTGCGTGCGCCTGTGAACGGTTCACAAAATATCTCTGTCGCTGTCACACAAATGTAATCGCTTGCAACTATACCACATAGTGGGCACAGATGCGTTGAACTACCTACTTATCTATAACTCAGCAAATTAAACATGCCACCATTAAGACCACTTTATCGTATGATTTCTGAATTGTGTGTTAAGTCTATCATCTTATTTAGTTTCAGTAATGACATATAACTTGCTTTTCAATTTATCCCTTGCAATTAAATGATCACGACGCTTCACAATACTCCACAACACTCCACTAGAAAGTTAAATTTTTTAATGCTACTCATCTCCAAGTAGCGTAAGTACTGCTACTTATTACGCGTGTCAGATTTTATTGAGCATTTAACTCGCTATTACTTTTTTCAATTTTTTCAAGCGTCACGATCGTTTAACCATCATTTGTGTGAATGTTGCACGTAGTCCCGCATGTCCACTGCTTGTATCAGTCGCTTATGTGTGCGTATTGCAGCGCGGAACGCTACAGCAGCATGCCGGACGAGGGAATCATCATGAACGCCATCGGAGCTGCCCTCATCGCTATACTGGCTACTGTCATGTATATCTCCTCGAGGGACAAATTTCGAGCGCCGGAGAGCCGCGATGGGCTCATAAGAGCCTCCGTCGATTTGTAAATTACAGACCTTTAGGTGCAACCCACCCTTAGTCAATTGGAGAAACAAAAGACAAAGGTAGTGCGACGTGCTATTTGATTCCTCAGTAAATGTTCACTTTCTAGGACGACAGCAAAGTGTCTATCATGATGAATTTAAATCTTACCGGATAGATTTGTGGCGTCTTAAAATTTTAAAAATAAGGATTTGACGCTGTTTGTAATGGACGCAAAAAACCGTAATACCTATAATGAAATAAACACATAGCTATACAATACAAATATTTGACATACAATTTTTTAGGTACCTACCTACATTTAGGTACTATAGTTACATTTAAATGTTATATACTGTTTGCTCATGATCACCCGTCCAAACTACTTAGCACCTAAAGACATGAAACAAGCAAACTTTGACGTAGTAACGTTAATAGCTTGTCGTCTCCAAATCCATAACAGTGACCATAAATTCTTCAACATTCCGGATAGCTAAATTAAAAATATAAGTTTTGGATTTAATTATAAAACTTAATTGGTAATTGGTAATAATCCATAAAAATGCATTTTTGTAGCTGTTTTGAGCGCAAACTCGAAGAATTTATCTGTATCTATGTGTTTTGCTGTAGCATTTAATTTTTTTACTTATATTAAGAATAGGAAAGTAAGACTTTTGTCCATATAAGATAATACGTCCATCATTTTACAATGTTTTGACTGAAATGTAAAAAAGTTAAAGATCAGAATCTCATTATATATTTCGGTAACTATATCATTATGAGAATTATATTTTTCTACTTCTTTAGAAAACATTATGCGTATTAATTAAGGAGGCTACTCGTATATTGTATAGTATCTAAATATATCTACATTAGCACATATTTTGTTCTGTATCAGACCAAAATATTGTATTGTTTAATTACTAAAATATAATTTAGGACATTGTTTACAAATGAATAGATCTACAAATTACCTACACTATTAAACATTATATTTAAATTCTTGTTTTATTTGATCCCTTTTGCTCGCTTTTCCACCCCATAATTAATCACTTTTTTCCAAAGGTATAGTTCATTTAATATAATTTATTTACATATTGCATGTTAAATATCGTGGTTCTTGTATTTTGGGTGTTGGATGCATTACCTTAGGAGCATTTTGCACTAATTATTAAACAATAATAATATTTATTAGTATAGGCTTACCGTTTAACTGAGACAGCGAGCGCCTATGACGAGACAGGGACGCGAGGATGTTGACAAAGGGTACCGGGCGGTGGTACCTACCCCCCACTACGTCTCAGTTAATAGGTTGACCCTATCATTACGTTTATTACGTTAACTTTCATTAATTAACCCTTTTCTAGGCAGAAGCGACGACCATATAGTGCTTGTCAAACATGTACCTATCTTGATATCCGAGATCTATAAGAATAAGACTGACATCCGGTGGTCATTTTCCAACTGCTGGCCTGAAAAAGGGTTAGGCAAAGAAATGAATAAAAAAAAAGAAAAACTGGAAACACTAGGAAATTGTTTGAAACTACAGATTTATCTTGCAAAACAAATTCCTAGCGATATTAGAAATATATAATGATTGGTTTTATTGAAGAACCTGTTTATACAAATAAATAATACCTAGCCACCGAAAATAATCATGACAGTATTTGAAAACCACGATCAATTTCATTGACTGAACTAGAATGCAATCGTTTTTAATGTGGTTAAGGTTATATCAGACGGTTCACACGAATGAATGGTCACTCGAGTGAACGACACCGAATTCATTCGGCACTTTTGATTTACTTTTGTATTGAGACTGAAAGATCTTTCATTCAAAATGTGTTGAAAATTAACAAAAAATGTACTTACTGATTCTACCTTTACCAAACTCGTTAAAACAATGCGATGAGTGAAATAAACACTGTCATTATTAGTCAGTGGCTGGCCAGCTAATATTTCTATACTAACCTCGGGGCACGCGGTGCATCCTCAGGGCCCCCATTTACGCGACGATGTCCGAAGAGTCGATCGTGATGAACGCCATCGGCGTGACCATCGTGGCGGTGGCCATCGTGGTCCTCTACACCGTGCGTGGCACCGGCGGCTACCGTCTGCGCAAGGTCGCGGCCCACCATCCGAGCTAAGCGCCCGCGCATCTAGCGCACGCACCCAACGTTTGGCGACAAACGTGAGTTTGTAGCCGGGTTCATTTCCAAACGCGTATTGATTTGTAACTTTTGCGATCGTCATTTTTTAAACTGCACTTTTTATTAAGGTGCAATTTCGTGGACACATTGGGAGTATGGGGTACTTTTTGCTGCTAAAGTAGCAATATATTATATTACGAGATCGCAAAAGTTACAAGTACATTCTGCAGTTCAGAACAACGTTTTTTTATACATCGATGTTTCAATGTCACACGCAAACTGCGATTTGTCTCCAAACGAAGTTTTCTAATTGCAATTTTTTAAACAGTTTGTAAGTTGGATGTTATGCGCTTAATGTGGTGACACCGTACTCTATGTATTAGTGGTAACTAAAAGCATGAAGGGTAAGAGTAGGGATAGCGGAGGCAAGTTGTGTAAGTTAGAATAATGCCAAGGGCTCCAAAACTCCGCTGGAAATCCTGTGACTTTAACATTATAATATGAGTCCGATTAATATCTTCGAAAGCCCACTTTGTAACTGACATTTTACGAACTTTCTTTAAGCAATATTTTTAAAAGGATGTCGATTTTGAGATTGTATACTTCGAAAAGTTAAATAACACTAACGAAATTATATCGTTTAGCTCAATTTGTTAACTTTAGGTTTACAAATTCTATCTCGGTTGGTGACACTATGATTGTTCGGCGGTTGTGCGTTGTTCTATTGTGAAATCTACCTTTATTGTGAGTTATTCCGTCTTAGGCAAAATTGATTCGACTGATATTGAAATTAAATCGTTTCTTTGAACATTATTATACAATTATATCCAAAACTATTTAAGACGTGTACTATCGTTAAGGAACCCATTCAAACTGAAACAATAAAAGGAATAAAATAAAGAAACTGAACGAAAGCAACTGCAAACCAAAAGATTAATCAACAATTTGAAATTCGATAAACTTCCTAATACTCGCTGTTCTGGGGTTAATAAATATCTTAATTATTAGAAGGTATAGTAAGTAGGTACGTTAACGTGGGTAAGGTAGATAACTGAGGACATGAAATCGATGTATATTTAACTAGATTGGCATTGATAACTCCGGGCGTAACATGCAATTCTATTTTGTTTTTAGATGCCATACGTACATATAGGTTTTCATAAATTCATGCTAATAATATGTCGGTATGTTTTATGACGAATACTTAGGTTATCTTAGATGTAATTGTATATAAATTTTATTCTAATTAATGTAATGTGCGAGTGTTCGATAGTTGTAGTTTCGTAGTGAAAATTTACAGTCTAAATATTTATTGATCCAACATACCATGGAGATTGGCATTTTATGTTGTAATATTTATTACATTTGATATTTTAAGGTACAGATTGATGTATGTATAGTTGATTACGAAGCGAGTTTTCAGACCGAGTCGCTTGCGCAAAGCTGTTTGTGGTAGAACATGTTGTATAAGTGTTCATCCAAGTTGCCAAATTCGTTGTAAAGAGTAATGTGCGGTAATATAATTTGTTAATCAATTATTAATGTGCTATTCACATACATACCTACGTGTAGCGTGTTTATCATAATGTAGGATAATGCTCAAGGTATTTACGGAGGGTGTATTCTTTCCTTTTGTAGAAAATTGAGTAATTTATCTATTAGTTAGATAAAGTTTTATCTATATTCCATTTTGTAAATTTGCATTCCAATAAAGCATTTGATGGGCTTTAGACATTCTTTCTGAAAATATACAATCCGTACAAAGACTGCATTCATAAGTAGGTCCTCTTGTATTATATTACAGGATTTGCGATCGTTTTTGCTTGAACAAAGACGTATTTACAAATTTTAAATATTCCAGTTTTTGTGGATCCCTTTGAAATATTGGGGCCAAGTTTTGATATTGTTATAGAATCCCCATTTGTACAGTTTCTGTTACGCAATCTTTTAGAACAAACTCAAAAAGAAGCACGACAATTGAAATAGACGTTCAAGTCTTTCGTTTACCAAACGCACCAAGTGAATTAATGCAGTACCTGCTTATTAATGTAAAATTAGAATTATAATCGTTTTCAAGTTTTCCCATAATTTGCGTAGTCTCTGTAGAGTTGTTTTAAAGATTACATTGTGTTACTATTGAGTAATCACGATTATTTCGCTTATAGTTGCGTTGACGACAGTTATATTGGTTACTATGAATTTTATCACTGTTTTACATTTTGAAATATTTATACGGCAATCGTATGGTACATTAAATACTTGTATTAACTGGTTGGTTTTATTATTCTTCCCGTATCCCGTATTTCCTGTCCCCATTCAGTATCTTGGATGACGTCACGTGTGGAAGACATCACCAGAATATCAATGAATATCGATATGAAATACAGCATTGTAAGAACGCCCTCAAAGTTATCACTTTCAAAGTATGGGATGCCACGTATCTTGTGAATATTGGAGAAAGTTTATCCGTCCCAATTTAAAAATAAAAATCTGTTCGAAGGACATGTTTATGTGTCCATACACAAATTATTAATTTATCTAGTACCTGGAGTATAACAAGATTAACAATGTTTCTTTTTGCCATCATACTTTAACAATTAACTTGTCTTTACACACAATATTTCTTGAAATCATGTTGGTCAGTGGATCTCGATCTCGACTCTGGACCAGTTAAGGCACCGTAGGTTCAGCGAAGTTAAGCGAACAGAGTTTATGAACCAATATAATGCGTCTGTTTATAATAATATGGTTTCAAAAAAATACGAATAGTAATCTTGAGGCTTTTCTGCAGGGAAATCAGTGCTTCGAAACATGATCAAGCAAATTTCGCTCGATAGAAAAAAATCACGAACATAGGTCTAAAACACACAAAAATACACTTAAAATATTCGTAACAAATTATGCACAAAAGCTATAAATATTAAAATTGCTTCTAAAAATCGGCAATATTATGTTTGAGAGAAATCAGTGTTTGTTTTTTAATTATTTAAACGGCCAAAAAATTAAAATTAAAAAACATGATATCCGCGCTTCCGAGCACGCACTTCCATCTCGCTTACGATTATGCTCAGTGAGAGGGAGAGAAGACCATGAACCTACGGCGCCTTAACAAAAACATCTACGTATTCAGAGCAAAGCGTAGTTTGCAATGTCCTAGTTGGCTCAGTTCGGGTTGAACCGGGAGGTTCCACGACGCCTCGGGAGCACAAATACCGCGAGCCACCGGTTGCCTCTAGGCAAAGACCAGGTCTGTGCCTCTAGGACACAGAAACTACGCGGCATTGCTTCAACTAATCTAGTTGTGTCTCTATCAAATTTTGATTCGCTCCTTTATGAAGGGTAATTTAACGACATGACAGTTTTTTTTTCTCAAACACGCAATGAAATATTGACGTTGTGTTCTTTATAGTAGGCTTAGGTATTACGTTTCGGACGCGGCGAGACGAAAAATCCGTAATGGAATTTCATACAAAATCGGAGGCATGATCTGCAAAGCGACCTGCTTTTGTTTCGATATCAATTCATGAGAGGACGTCACGGACTTCTGCCATTAGATAAAAAAAAATGAGTTATTTTTAGGGTTCCGTAGTCAACCAGAAACCCTTATAGTTAGGGCTACCCGCGCATTTTACATTCACGGGTACTTTTTTGAATACTTTTGGCCCCACATGAGAAATTTTAGTTGACTTGGTAGTTCAAACTTATGATGTGGGGTATCGATAGATAGCTTGTTCAAAAATATTTTACGTTTCTAAAAAAACATTTTTCAACTCAGAGATTCGTTTGCGTGACGTGAGTCAAGGATTACGAGAAACAACGTTACCAGGGTGTTGGCCGCTGAATAAAAAATACAAGGACGATAGAACGTTGTCTTTATTTCATAATTTCATAGATTACGTAAATTAGACCATTTCAATCTAAGATTAGATAGTGTCATATAATTATTACATTTGCATATGAAAAACTAACAATACAATTCTATGAATAGGTAAATAGTAAATACATTTGATGCTTTCGATAGAATTTGTCGAAACAGAACAAGTTCAAGCTCTGGGATGATTGGTCGGTTTAAAATTTAACAATACCGAGCATTTGTTATATTTGCAAGCTCTTACATAATTTCTGAGTGTATGACAGGGTTGCATTTTTTTATACTACGACGGTGGTGGCAAACAAGCATGCCTGATGAAGCAGACACCGTCTCCTATCGACATATTTGCGACTCCAGGAGTGAAAGTCCCTAAAACAATGATATATTTCGCAACGGCATCTCAAGACATCACCTCACTGGTCAACCCACCTCTCACCTCACCTGCAACCTGACGCCTCACGCCTAATGCGACAGACAAGATAATCTTATCGATGATACGTCAAATTTCTTTAATTTGACAAAATATTGGCTTTGTACTTATGCTTCACACATACGATTAGCAAAGTTCAATTGTTACTTTAATATATAAACACAGGATTTATTTCAGCGAAAAGCGACTTTGCAGAGGCATTAGCGATTCTGTTGAATTATTCGTCCATATTATTACGAAAAAAGGGAAGTTCTAATCACATTTAGTCTTATTCTAAAATTATTCATGATGTTTTTGAAATTCACAATTCGCGACAGTACGAACTCGAATGTAACAGCTTGCAAATATAGGATAAAGTCACAGAAAATTCTATATTCACGCCAACTTTAATCCATTCGCCGCCACTGACTTCAACTCCAGTTCGTCACTCTTGCCACCGACTTCATTCGAAATCCAGAAACAATAGAATTAAGACTTGCATGGCGTGGGGGTGCCACCTCGATTTTTTCTGTTGCGACGAATGGGTTAAATAAATTCTGTCGGTTTCACACAATGATGTAATGTAACAACGCGAAACTGAGGTAAGGACATATAATTGACTGAGTTTCAGTGTGCTACTTTTGGAGCGCTTATAATCTCCTCTCCTCCTGTCCTCTTTTTATATTAGATCATTGGTTTCACAAACATAATTCTGAACATTTTAGCAGCCAGCCGCTGTAAACCAATCTTAAACACTAAAAAATATTGAGTTTCTACTAAAATTTGGCTTCAAATTTGAGCACCCTTATAAAATCAAATAGCATGTACGCAGTCAGCAGCAAAAGTAGCTACGCGGGTCAAGTGCTCAAAATTACCTACACACGACTCTCATCTAACTCTATGTGAGCGTGTTTTTTGCGTAGCGAGTTCTGCTGTTGACTGTATTAAAACAGTTTTTTTGTTTACTAATCAGAATGACCGGTTTTTTTGTAAACGGGTTTGGAAAGTCGAGCGAATGGAAATGTAAATTATGTTACGATTCATAAATAATAAAGTAAGCAAAGAGGTTCAAATATAACCCTTTTCCTCATAAAACCTAACATACCTGTGTTAGTTAAAATGCGTTTACTTTCGTTTTAAGAGTAAGATAAAGACAAACTTACTTTGACGTCATTTTGACTGACAACCAGTTCCATCGACGATTATGATTATGAGTCAGTGCATAAGTATTTACCAAATAATTAAAACAAGTATGTAACAACTGAAGTTATTACACGAAATGATGTAATATAAAAAAGAGGTAGATAAGTTAAAAGTGGCACACTAAAACTCAGCCAATTGTATGGCCTTTACCTCAATGTCGCGTCGTCAATGGACGTCTCAGCTGTCAGAGTTGGTGGTGGTGGGTGTGTGGTTTAAACACGGAATTTCATATAGACAACGTATCTAACTCTTTTTTATATTACCTACATCATTGATTACACGTGTGTTTGTCGAAAATAACCGAATTATAAGTTTGCCAAAAACCAGGAGAGTAGGGTTATTATATGATGTGCGCGACAAAATTTAGAAAATTACATATCTACCCTATCTGTTATGTGTAGAATAGAAGCCTACCCAAGTAGAAAAACTTTTTCGGCATTAATATAAATTTAGACAGATATTTTGAAAGATTAGAACGACAGACAAACATAATAATTCTTAATGATAATAATCCTCAAACGAGAATATAAACTCTTAAGAAAACAGATTTTAGAAATAGCTTCTTCTAACGCGAACTTTTAAGTTACAATATTTTATTTGAAATCTTGTTAACATGAATACAAGAGCAAATCTAATGAAATCATTCATGTAATAATATGTAGAGAGCTACATTATTTTGCATTGTCCTAATTTCTTTTCATATAATGATATAATATCAATATCGTACGAGCATAGTATAAGTACCTAAATGAACAATGACTAGCAAAAATATTGCTTATTTGTGTTACGTTAAGTACATAAAATAAATGTGTTAAATATAATATGGCATCACAAGAGACATGAATGGGTTCATTTTTGAAATCGCTTTAGAAAATATAGTTTTACGAACATGGTATAAGACCATATCAGAAATAGACCCAATCATGTGCTTTCTCACTCAACGATTCGTTAGAAAACAATGACAAGATACGTTTAGTTGCCTACTGCTGTCGTTTTACTAGTGTCAGAAGAGGAGGCCTGCAACTAGAAACATCCGAGTCTCTCGAACTGAATTGTTTGCTAGTGACAATAACGCCGCCATCTTAGATCGCAACACAGTGTAGACTTGTCAAGACCAGATCTACTGATCACAAATCTTTGTCAAACTTGGCTTTTCTCCAGGTCAACTAATTTGTTTTTACTATAATAGGTACATTCGTTACTCTTACTAATGTTATGCTTAAAAGTAAATACTAAACATACTTAGGCCTGTAGCGTTGTGTTACTGATTGAGCTACCGGTGGTGCGAATATTTGTGTGTGAACAGTTTTAAAGCATTTTTATAATTGACTTACCAATATTGTACGTAATAATCACGAAAATCAAATTAATCTTTGGTGTTGCTATGGCATTGAAAATGAAAGGAACTACTTTATGGTCCATGATCGAAAAGCATGAAATATTTCTTCCCGAAATATTAATAAGTACAAAAGAAACAAAAAAGTAATGGAGGTCAAATGATTGTCCAGTTCAATAACTTCAAAATAAATAATAGGTAGTATTTAGATCTAATTATCAGAAGATATTGTGGATATTAGTTAGAATTGCCAAAAGAAAGAAATCCTAGATATTTTTACCCATATACCGTAGTAATATCATATAATTCATATACGTATCTAACGTAGGTACCTATACCAATTTGTTCACTAAGATTCCACCAAATTCACACATACACACACATTTATAACAATACGTTCGGTGTTGTCACGGTGTTGCCACCTTATACTTTTTTCTTTGAATAGGGAATTATTTTGTGACCAAAATAATGAAAAAACATAAAATAACAGCAACTGAAACGTTTTTACTTTAGTTTATACTTATATCAAACAATAATTACGATTTGAAGTAATGTGAAACGGAACATGTTTTAAACCAATAATCTGCGCGTCTGGTGACGTCACTCCTGCCAAAAGTCAAAACTTAGGCAACTTATGACATCTAGGGGCGAACCACGGACATACAAATATGGCGAGTGACACACATGAGTGACATCACAGGAACTGTAGATCCGTTTAGGCGCGAAAGTTTAAATTGTTAGTTTGTAACTCGCATTTTTGACTATAAATTAAAGTATTTTAATTATTTTATACTTTCGTGGTCTATTATACCTACAACGTGTTAATAAAATAACGCAAAACCTGAAAACCGTTTGTTCAGAATCGAGCATAGAATGCGAAAAAAATAAAAAATAAAATTTTTGACAAGATTTATTTTTTACATTTGTATGGAGTGTTGGCCGACTGGGGCGACCTGCTCCATACAAATGTAAAAAATAAATCGCGTCAAAAAATTTTTTTTTATTTTTTTCGCATTCTACTCTCGATTCTGAACAAACGGTTTTCAGGGGATCGATTTTTGAATCTCACCAAGTGACTAATTCTCACCGATGTGAGTGATTTCCGAAAGTTCGTATTTTTGAAACTCACCGGTGACTTACATGTGTCATACCTATGATATCGATTTACGAGTGCCCCTACCCACTCGTAATTGAAATCACCATGCGATTGTTTTTGACAGTTGACGTTAGTGACATCTGCCAAAAGTACCAAAGTATGTTTTTCGGAAGAATTAGCAGCGGGGTTCGATTGTGATATTTGTGATTGCGACGATTTATTGAGAATATAAATAAGCGGCCAAGTGCGTGTCGGACCACGCACAACGAAGGGTTCCGTGCCTATTAAAATGGCAAAAAACGGAACCCTTACAGATTCGTCATGTCTGTCTGTCTGTCTGTCCGTCCGTATGTCAGAGGCATTTTACTCGAAAACTATAAGGTGTATATGAATAAAATTTTGAGGATAGGTGTATTTTATTAACCGCTACATAGTTTTGTAATTCAATTCCTAAAAAAAGTTTTTTTAGGGGTGCACTCCATACATAAAACTGTGGCACATCAATCGATAGGTCTTCCTCCACCTCAAAAACCTTTGAATCGATCTTGTTCAAAACAATTTTCGCTGAAAGAATTTAATAAGCCCTATGTCCATGTTTTTTTTTCTTCATATTTTTAAAATAAACCTTATCTATTTTGAAAGGCCTATCTATTGATGTGCCACACGTGGGCTTGCAATGAAAAAAAAAATTGACTGTTGGAGTGCACCCCTAAAAAATTTTTTTTTTGTAATTTAATTACAAAACTTTGTAGCGGCTAACAAAATACACCTATCCTCAAAATTGTATTCAAATACACTATAGTTTTCGAGTAAAATGCCTGTGACATACGGACGGACAGACAGACAGACATGACGAATCCATAAGGGTTCCGTTTTTTGCCATTTGGCTACGGAACCCTAAAAACCAGTATCAAGGACAACACTATAACATCTGCGTAAAAAGGAACGTAACGGGAAGATTGTCTCTGACTGACATTGTAAAATTTCTGCATGTTGGTAAACAGCGTGTGACTTTCAAAAATACGGCTCTTGGAAAATGGTGACATGAAAGTCATCGGTGATAATTTTAGTCACCGGTGACTTTGATATCACCAGTGAGATTCAAAAATCGCACTCCAGGTTTTGCGTTATTTTATTAACACGTTGTATACAGGGTGGAATTTCATAAACTGTACATAATAAAAGGAGAAAAATTTCAGCCAATTTCATCGGTGAATCGGTGTTTTTTTTTTTTTTCTAGTCATTAGTTTTTTTTTTACAGAATTTTGAAAAATTTTGTGAAAACTCGGGTAATACACCTAATTCAGACGGTATAACTTTTGATCCAATGGTCCTAAAATGAAAATAAAAAATGCAGAGTATTACCAAGGGACAGGTTAATAATTCTTAATAACAATAAAAAACCAACTAGAAGAGAAAATCCGCAAAAAAAATTATTGTCTTTGAAAAATGGCTACAAAAATTACGAATTTTAAAAGAAAAACACAATTTTCTAAAAAAAACGCAGATTTAGTTACCATTTTTTTTGCTTAGTATTAATCCTCACTTAATGCCGATTCTAAAACCGTTTTTAAACTGTCTCAGACTTTGAAAAATACCACGCAAATGGGTACGTAAATCAAACCATAATTTTATTAATTTTAATCCTCTTAAAATCCTTAATGACCGTTTGTTCACAGGTAGTTGAAGAGTGTTATCGGGTTTTAGGTGGAGATAACAAATTACGTACTTAGTATTAATCCTCTCTTAATGCCGATTCTAAAACCGTTTTTAAACTGTCTCAGACTTTGAAAAATACCACGCTAATGGGTACGTAAATCAAACCATAATTTTATTAATTTTAATCCTCTTAAAATCCTTAATGACCGCTTGTTCCCAGGTAGTTGAATGGTGTTATCGGGTTTTAGGTAGAGAAAACAATAGGAAGAAAAGTAGTCCTAAAAGTTGCGTAAATAAAATCATGTATTTTAATTAAAAGTCATAAATTCGATTGATAAACCTTTATTAAAGAAAAAACTTATTCTAGTGTTGCAAAGGGCGTTCCCTGTATGGTATTAATTGTTCAAAATGACCTCCTCTTTCTTGAAGGCACAATGTGGCCCGAGCTTGAATTTGTTGCGTAGCCCGTCGAATCATTCCCGGATTATTTTTTATTTCTTGTGCTGCATTTAAAATTCTGTCGTGCAATTCTGCTTCGGTATTGACGATTCTGTGATATACCCTTTGCTTCATATCACCCCAAAGAAAATAATCCAACGGCGTCATATCAGGCGATCTTGCAGGCCATCCAACGGGGCCGTCTCGGCCGATCCACCTATTGGGATATTGCTCATTTAAAAAATGTCGAACTCTTAATGCCCAATGAGCTGGGCATCCATCCATTTGGAGAAACAGGCGTTGTCTCACATCTAACATCACATCTTCCAAAAGCTCTGGGAGCTCGTCTCTCAGTAACAGTAAAAATCTGTCGGCGTTCAAAGTATTCGGTAAGAAGACTGGTCCAATCAATTGATCGTCGAGTACCGCTGCCCAAACGTTTATGGAGAATTGGTCTTGAAAATTAGATGGTCTTACTAGGTTTGGATTATCGTGAGCCCATGTGTGTAAATTTCTGAAGTTAGTTATTCCCGTATGAGTAAATCTTGCTTCGTCCATCCATAAAATTCTTCTAGTAAATTCCGGATCCCTTCTGATATTGCCAAGTATCCAAGTCGACATAACACACCTAACGCGGGCATCGCCAATTTGCAAATTTTGTACCCGTTGATAATGAAATGGATGTAGTCCTTCCTTCTTCAAAATTTTCCAGACAGAGAATTTTGAGATTCCGTGCCTCAATGCCAAGCGTCTTAGACTCGTGGTTGGGTCCGCGTACAAGTCTCTGAGAACTGCTTCTTCTATGGCAACATCAATTATGTTTCCTGGCTCTCGGCGATCTCGGTCACCGTATCCCAGGCCAATATTGCACAACCGGCGATGAACTTCTTGAAAGTGGCGAGCAGCAGGTCTTGGAATGTCATTAGGATACTGCTCCAAATAGGCGATACACGCAGCTCTTGCAGATCCATGGCACAATCCATAATAATAGTGCATGTTGGCTATTTGTAACGGCGAAAACTCTCGTAAGCGGGGCATGATGATTCAAACTGAACAAGTACTGGAGTAATCAAAGAAGTGGCGAGCAAAGACAAGCAATTGCGATTTGCGAGCGACTGAATAGTTGACCTATTGCCCAATGCCTTTATACCCCTCATGTTATCTCCACCTTCAACCCAAAAACACCCTTCAACTACCTGGGAACAAGCGGTCATTAAGGATTTTAAGAGGATTAAAATTAATAAAATTATGGTTTGATTTACGTACCCATTAGCGTGGTATTTATCAAAGTCTGAGACAGTTTAAAAACGGTTTTAGAATCGGCATTAAGTGAGGATTAATACTAAGTACGTAATTTGTTATTTCCACCTAAAACCCAATAACACCCTTCAACTACCTGTGAACAAACGGTCATTAAGGATTTTAAGAGGATTAAAATTAATAAAATTATGGTTTGATTTACGTACCCATTTGCGTGGTATTTTTCAAAGTCTGAGACAGTTTAAAAACGGTTTTAGAATCGGCATTAAGTGAGGATTAATACTAAGTACGTAATTTGTTATTTCCACCTAAAACCCAATAACACCCTTCAACTACCTGTGAACAAACGGTCATTAAGGATTTTAAGAGGATTAAAATTAATAAAATTATGGTTTGATTTACGTACCCATTTGCGTGGTATTTTTCAAAGTCTGAGACAGTTTAAAAACGGTTTTAGAATCGGCATTAAGTGAGGTTTAATACTAAGCAAAAAAAATGGTAACTAAATCTGCGTTTTTTTTAGAAAATTGTGTTTTTCTTTTAAAATTCGTAATTTTTGTAGCCATTTTTCAAAGACAATAATTTTTTTTGCGGATTTTCTCTTCTAGTTGGTTTTTTATTGTTATTAAGAATTATTAACCTGTCCCTTGGTAATACTCTGCATTTTTTATTTTCATTTTAGGACCATTGGATCAAAAGTTATACCGTCTGAATTAGGTGTATTACCCGAGTTTTTACAAAAATTTTCAAAATTCTGTAAAAAAAAAACTAATGACTAGAAAAAAAAAAAAACACCGTTTCACCGATGAAATTGGCTGAAATTTTTCTCCTTTTATTATGTACAGTTTATGAAATTCCACCCTGTATATGCGACTCTTTCAAATGAAAGCAAAAATGAAAATATTGCATCTT
Source organism: Epinotia ramella (assembly GCA_947578815.1). Taxonomy (NCBI): domain Eukaryota; kingdom Metazoa; phylum Arthropoda; class Insecta; order Lepidoptera; family Tortricidae; genus Epinotia; species Epinotia ramella. The sequence goes on from OX388209.1 coordinate 10,969,685, forward strand.
CCATATTGTTAACATTTGCATTTTTCTTATCAATCATGAGTGCTTTCACTATGCGATTTTATATTGCTTTCGTCTAATTTATATGGCTGTTTACTTATTAGCGAAAACTAGATACAATTGTTCATTTTTTCTTTACCACAATCCATTATCTCGAGGAAATAGTAACTGTAATTATGAAGAAAAAAGTACAACATACACTTTTCTTAACACGTCCTATTAGACATAAAATTTAGAAATACAACGATGTAAAACAAGCGCTATTATACATAGATAGGTAATTTTGTTGCCAGTAAAAGTGGCTACCAATCTTATTATTTTTAATATAAATCTAATTTAGTCACGTAATTTATGATTTGCTTAGCACATTAAAATTGAAGACTGACCAGAAGAACATTGACAGCTCATGCCATGTCACTCACAAAACAGCGTCCTCATGACGAACCTCATTTTTCTGGTCAACCATTACTTGGAACAATATTTTTTTAGAACTACTGTTTTCTAGTATCTCCACTATTAAATACCTATTTATAATAAGAAAAGTAAGGACTCGGATAAACGCATATAACTTTAAACGATGAATCCTTAGAAAAAGAGATTCTCTATCTATACGGGTTTCGGTTTAGTCATTCAATGTCCTCATGCCTTTATTAAAACTGTTAGCTTTATGTAATCTAATAAACAGATGCCGATGTAGGTACTGAACTCACGGCACCACACAAATGTTCACCGCGGAAGAGCCGTGCGCGTGGAAAATGTCGCACCCCGTTTGCCAATGGTGGCGATGCGTAGCGCCGTAACGTTTATTATTAATTTTCATGTGAAGATATAATACGGGTGTAGACTCGAAAATTATTGTTACTCCAAAAGAAAGAAGGCAAAAAAATATGACTAGTGACGAAAATCCCATTCAGATATCTCAAAGAATTACGAAGCAACAACCGTTTCAATATTGCTTGTTAGAGAGAGAAAACGCAAACTGGTGTGATGTCACATTATAGGATGCTGCCGGCGGACTGCGTGGACGGCGGCGCCGAACACGATGCGGCGCGGCACGTTGCGTCTTCTGTGACGTCACATTCTTCCAGCGTCATCGTGTCATATGAAGTTGCGTTTTGCGAAAACGGAACAGAACATACCCCTTCTTAAAACTTTGGACACTTATAACTTCGTGATTATTTAACCTTTTGCGTTGATTTTTTCTCCATTTGACTATATTTTTAATCCTTTTTCGAGAAAATATGACATTATTGATTATTTTATTTAGTGTCTACGCCCCTATTGGATATTCAGATTATCTTACACATAATATCGAAGAAAAAATCAACGACAATGCGCTCGAGTTTGTGGGAAACGATGATGATCATTTTAGTACTTAGTCGCACTTAACGTAAGGATACTGCGTCAGTTGGAATGCGTCAAATAGTGGAAGTGACAAGGTACTAAACTGATCATATACTTTTGCTGTTGACTATACAATCAAAGTTGAGTGCACTTATTTCTCCCATTTTACATCGGCTAAGGTAACGCCATTATTTTATATCTAGCTCTAGCATCTTCTTTTCTATGAACCCCTAACATTCAATGCATTAGGAATGTATCGGTTATTCTAGAAGATTAAGCAAAAAACCAATTAAAAATGTCGCCCATAAAGGCGTATCGGAACACGTGTTCGCTTAGGCCTGTCTTGCCGAGCTGAGTAACCATTCAAGGTTGATTCGATACAAATAGTCGGTCATACTGACTTAGGCCTTGAAAAATTGCGGGAACTCGTTGGATATGGCCCTCACGAGGGCCTGGTCATCTCGGCTGGAGTCTCCCTCCTCGCAGAAGATGCGCGCGAAGCAGCGGAGAAGGTCGTCCCGTCGGTGCAAATGGGAACCGTAGTCGGTGTTGCGGATGATGCCTTGTAGGATTTTCAGGTATTCTTGACGCTGCTGAAGCAATACAACTAGTATTTATTGTCTGCCCGATTTTTTTATGCATGCAGTCGCGGAGTAAAAACGTTCGTGACTTTTGTACCTATACAGCACTGAAATAAAGTCGAAAAGTGGCGAACCTTCTCATTCCTAGACTATACAAAATTGTTGTTCAAAAGCTTATATCACAGATTAAAAAATACAAGTACAGATACCCAGTCTCATAGAGCAAAAGTGTACCGTCCTAATGTAAGCAATTCTGTATACAATTTTAGTCCCGTAGCTACACCAGTAGATGCAGTATCCGAGCTACCACGGCTATGACGCTGTCAGTCTACATGATAGTTTTAGTAATACATTGAGATATCACCAGATGGCATTGACTTCCCGGGCATCAAATAAGAGTATTTTTGATTTTTTTGATATAAAAGTAGTATTTTCGAGACAATATTACACATCACACAAAATTATACATAACCAAACGCTTGGAGCCTGTGGTTCCATAGAACTTTCGCGACCAGTGATGGCGCCATCTAGTGACAGTACCCAATAATACGTGTAGCAAACTTACTTAATTCACACGTATAGTACGAGTTACATGGATTTAGTACCAATTTTATTGCATTTACTAAACTTATACAATTTACCTTTATTTTATGTACGGAAGGATGTTTGCGATATAATTAAGGTACGTTGAATTTATTAAGGTGTAAAAATCACTCTATCTTCACGATTACTGGTTCAAATGTTTCGCTCGGTACCTGTGTCGCCATCGATGAGTTCTTTTTTGTAATAATTATACGTTGTTCGAGTTGGGAGGCCATGCTTATATGCAATGATGGAATATCGACAAATATATGAGTATGTAGTGTGACGCAAATATCAGGCAATGATTGCAGCCTGAAACATGATAAGCACACAGGAGACAATCAACCACTGAAAGCTCCCGGCTCCAGTCGACTTAAAAACTTCGGTAATAGGGGTAGAAAGAAGGCAAAAAAATATGCCTAGTGACGAAAATCCCATTCAGATATCTCAAAAAATTACGAAGCTACAACCCTGGAGAGAGAAAACGCAATCAGTGTGTGACGTCACAATATGCGAGGCTGCCGCAGAGCGAGCCGCGCCCGCGGCAGGCCGCGTCGATGGCTGCGCCTAACACGACGGGGCACGGCACGTTGCCGTATTAGTGACGTCACAATCTTCAAGCATCATCGTTTCATATGAAGTTGCGTTTTGCGAAAAAGGGACAGAACATACCTCTTCTTAAATCTTTGGACACATCTTCGTGATTATTTAACCTCTTGCGTTGATTTTTCTCTATTTGACTACATTTTTAATCCTTTTTCGAGAAAATATGACATAATTGATTATTTTATTTCGTGTAGACACTAAATAAAATAATTGTGGTGTAAGCAAGAGCTTTTGTGAGGGCGAAGGTAGTGTATAATTGAACAAGAGATATTACCAAACCGTGATTACAATGCGTTTGGAGGTGACAGTCTTGCCATATAAATATAAACTGACAGCTTCCATTCGCAAACTCTCACTCAATGTTCTCTCACTCCTGGCCCCGTATCATGGTCGGCCTTATCACGCGATAAGTGACAAGATAAGAGCGTCGGCTCGTTCTATCGAACGGTGTCAGCCAGTGACGGACGCTCTATCCTGTCACATATCGTGTGATAAGACCATGATACGGGGTCTGGAATCAATTGTATCCGTCAGCCTAACCTTCTTGTTACAACAAGATGATTTGTAATAGGTATTTGTATTCAAAATGTTAACTCGTCTAACAGCGTGATAATGATAAACTAGAAAACAAAGAGTCTGTTTACCGTTTCTCCTGGAGATAGATCGGCCAGTTGCCTCACGATGATGTCTATGGCGACTTTAACATCGTTGGTGTAGAAATGCTCGGCGGTCTTCTTGCGCGAGAACAGATCTATGACGAGCTTCAGCACCGAGTGGGCCGGCGCCGGCTCGTGGTCGAAAATGTGCACCGGGTCGTCTGGAAAGTCAGTAATAACGTTCTTATTTCAAAGATATAAGAGCGTTTTTGGAGAAACTCGAGAAAGTCAACCGAGCTCAACAGCGTGGTATAAAAGAGCCATATGTTCGGCATTGGACTCCAATAGGTTAATGGTAATGAGATATATTCGCCTTTGAACGACTTATAACCGTTCTAATGGGCTTTTAAACGACAAATCATTAGGATAAATAATCAGTTTTCATTTCTATGTAGTAGTAGATAATACAAAAGTGTAATCCTAGAAGTATTTATTAGAAGGTAATATGCCCCTTTAACACTTTCGCAACCGGACCAAAAATGGAACAATACACCAGAAACCGACAGAACTCGCTAGGCGTGTAGGTTCATACTACTGCCCGCCTAGCGGGCTGAGCCGGCATCTGAGCAAACATTACGAGAGCCTACCAGGCGGGTTCTTAGTTGCGAACGTGTTAATATTTTTTTAATTTTATAATTATACTTAAAAACCGGCACTTTTCGCAACGATAATAACGCGCCTGGTGATCTATGGCTACTGTCGCGCGACACCAGCCATATATCACCTGTATCAACACTGTATCACGTTTGTATCGCTGCAAAGAGTCGACGTGTGTAACTACTCTTAATACAAACATACCTTCACGGTTAAGCAAGAGCAGCACTTTCTCACAAAATGTCTTCGCATTGTCCCTGTTCTCCAGCGCGTTGAGCAGCAGATTGTCCACATTGGTCTCAAACTGCAGATTGTAGGCCAACAGCAGCGTCAGAAACAGGTCAGGTATCTGCTCGTCCACGTCCGTTTCCGGGGGAAACTCGATCAGTTCTAGAAGGAACTCGGCGAACTCTGAGCCCAGTATTTCTGTAAAGGAAAAATACACAGGATAAGGAGCACATACATTTAATATTTGATCTTAAAACTAGCAATTATAGGTTTAAAGATGGAGAAACTGTGATATTACAGTGACAGGTCTGTCCAATCGCCCACAATACATTTTCAGCCTTTCATAGTCGACTTCAACGGCACCAGAAAGTGGGCGAAATTCTAACCCGATACCCCCCCCCCCCCTTTTCATATATTCTGAGGGTTGGTTACAGTTGAACAATTTTTTTTATTGAGTGGCATTTTTGATTTGGCAAATCACGATTTCTCGGTTGTAAAGGGATACTGAAATCAAAAGATAATTCGGTGCAATATTATGCTACGAACTGATCTGATGATGGAGACAGAAGGTGGCCATATCAACTCCTAAAGTACACACGATAAACCCGTGTTGGGGCTCATCGGAACTCTCTAAATGAGGAGTTGATGACTATGCAGAAAGAAGTACAGTCGGCAATAAAAACTTGTCTGTCCTGCCCGAAGGTTATTGCTCCCTACTGCCTTATAACAATGCACATTAAAACAAGTCATGTCTAATAAGTCAAGCATAAATATCAGGTCTCAAATAATATAACTAGTTTCCCACAATACCATCATCAAGAAGTTATACGCTACAGTTCAGTTTCATAGCCCTTTGAATCACATGTTACCTTTCCAAACTAAACAGGAGCAAGCATTTGTGCGAGACGATGCGTAATGACTCTTGAAAACAGCTTATAGACATGGCTCAGAAGTGAGATGGGTCGGTAGTTCTTCAGCAGGGTGTTGTCACCCTTATTGAAGAAGGACAGAACCACCTCGCCTCTGTTCCACGCCTTTGGCGTTCTTTCTTCCAGTAGGAAGTATCGTAAGATTGTTCGCCACCGACGGCGACGTGGTATAAGAAAAAAGAGAAAAAGAGAGGCCGCTAAAATGTTCTATTAGCGGCCATTTGTTTGTGGATGGCAGCATAAGAATTATATTCTGAGTACCATCGCCAACACAGTTAACTGGCCATCCCTGCACTTTATGTCCATTGTAATAAAGTTCAATATAAATACGGAGTTTTCAGGTTATTTTTTTGACTTGGGGATCGGTTTCTTGAAAACAAATTACATATTGATGACCTATTGGATATGCTCGACCTAACCATGTACGAGATTCATTTTAATCGATTTTGGGTTTTTAGTACCTACATACGTTTTTTGGCATTCTCCTTTGACGCTGTAATTATCATCTGTAAACGATGCTGAATGCCTATGAGAGTGTTTCCTAAACGTTTAAAGTTACTAGGTGACGGCGTTGACGCACAAACGAGACGACCCTAACTAGTCGACGGAGCCAACGCTATGCGGTAGAGTGGCATAGCATTATTCGGTGTTTTCAAGCTTCCAAACATTGTTTTTGTTAGATAGAGGACCTTCTATACGTAAGTACTGATTATTATTCTGTGCTGATACCACATCTTCTGAATACACCTCACTCTGCTCTAGTATTTACCGAAATGCGTGACTGGCAGCTTGTCGCCCATAGACAGCACCATGGACAGCAGCAGCGCGGAGTGCGACAGGCGACTGACGCCGCGAGGGTTGTCGCGCATATCACGCGCGATCTCGGCAGGCAGCTGCGACAGCGCCAGGGTTGCCAGCGCCGTGCGCTCCAGGCCGCACATCACGCCGAATGCCTAAAATATGATCAAAGACTATAGATAATCACGATCACGGCTAGCACAAACCCGTGCGCTAGCCGTCTCGCGCAGGAGATGTCCGTATCTTTCTAACTAGAACATGTAGGTAGAAACGGGTGGTTAAGGGGCTCCACGCGCTTTTTGACTAGTTTTGAGTTGATATTCCTCCATCATAACTTAGATATTTTTATGGCACAAACCCCTAACGGTTCTTCAATCCTTTATCTACATTTACAGGAGAGTTTTTTTGAGAAAAAGGAATATTAGTATGTTGTGTATTCACTTTTATACATATATATGAAATCTACATACAACTGGTCCATATTGACGTCTCTAACAACCCACGAGAGATTTTTATTTTTTACTCATTTTCACAAAAGTTACGTCCAAAAAAACTGGTTTTTTGGCCTAAAATTGCCGAAGTTTGGTGCCATATATACATATATATCTCGAAAACTGTGCGTTTTGAAGTAAACATGGGATACTATTTCGGTAAACCTAGTTGTTGTTAATACGATAGGCCATAAAAAAAACACGAAAAACGGACAGTAACAGATCGAAGGTCATTGGGGAGCTAGGAGCCCCTTAATCTCGCGCGCGGTCTTGTGCTAGCATGTAGTATCATATGTTGTGGCTAAAGCCTGTGGAAGAGGGATTACAATTTTGGAGTTAAGGGGCTACCCGAGGTTTTCATCGATTTTTGACAAGTTTTGAATCGTATCTCCTATTTTTGCACTAGAGATAGAATTATAAATCAAACGGCTATCGGTTCTTCAATTTTTTATCTCCATTTTGGTCCACCGGATTTTGAAACAAATGAATACTTCATTTTGTATGATTTTTTTAAACATTGTCTAAAAAAACACTTATATCGTATCTCTATTGACGTGAAAGATCTAACTAACCCTGTAGTATACTTGAAACACTTAGCTTAATTCACCTGGGTGAATCAATTATACTAATAGTATCCTTTATTCACTTTGTGCACCCAGTGAGTGCATCAAGTTTACTAAAAGTTGACTTGATGTACTCGTCTGCTGGCATGGGTGCATTAAGTTAACTTTCGGTGTACTTTGCGCACCCAGTGAGTGCATCAAGTTTACTAAAAGTTGACTTGATGCACTCGTCTGCTGGCATGGGGGCATTAAGTTAACTTTCGGTGTACTTTACACACCTTTGAATTCTATGGCCACTGTCTACAAAACCATTATATATTAACAAATATTGGCTGAAAAAAACGTTTCGAATGCAATGGTGTGTATTCGGAGAGAGACACCGCACTAACAATTATGTCGAGGGCTGGCATACAAGCTTGAGCAAGAACATTAAGAAATACAACAGAAATTTGGTAGACTTGATTGTTGCATTTAAAAAAGATGCCAACACCATTCGGAAACCAAATTCACGAAAATCCAACAGTTTAATTAATGACCAGTTAATACGGGAGACCCAACTAAGTCTGTTAGATGGACACATTACCGTAGGCCACTTCCTTGAGATTATTCGCTAGCGAAACTTTAGATGAATACGGTTTTTTTTCTATCCATAAAGCTTTCAGGTATTTTTATCCTCCTATTTAGTTAATGATTTTATTGTACAGACTCAAATGGAAGAATACGAGTAAGTTTAGTTTTTTGCTTGTTTTAAATACTTTCATCTTGCGTTGGATGAAAATATTGAAGCGCAATGATATCCTGTTTATAGTTATTTTAATAGTTTTGTTTCATTCGCGGAAGCAGATCGATGTGAGGAACTACATGCTACTAAGTGCTATGGATAACATACTTAAATAAAAGTGTACGGAAAGTGGTTTGTTTGCATGTAAACTTATTTGTGTCTTAATTTTTTCTCACTCGATTATTGAACCTAAAGTCAAGCTCGTATTTAACAGACAAATTAAAAAAAAAAACACTGCATGATTTGGAAATGGGTCGCAGCAATAACGATATATAAATAAAAGACCTAAAAATTTTGATACTTTCAATTGTTTTCGTCATATTGAGACCTTGACTGTAAAGTCGCCTTCAGGCATAACGCCTCGAACGCACGACTCTATTTTCAAGGCATTAGAGTGCATGTTCAGATATTTTTGAGCACCCTGAATAAATAATATAGATATTTGTGATGGCGACTGTACATTGACTTTAAGAATAATAACGACAACGTTTTTGTTTGGTTTTGTTTTCTTGGAGCGAAAAAACTAGTATTTAATAATTAACTGAATGCACAGTCAGCATCACATTGTTTGTAGCAGCCAAGGCCGCGAAATAGATCGGAATAAAGGTGTGTAACAATATAATAATTTGGCGGCCTTGGCTGCTACGAACTATGTGACGCTGACTGTACTTATGCCACAACCAAAATGCACGTGTGGACAATACCACAGTGCACAAAATTATCTTTCAGTAAACTTAATGTACCTACCGCCTACTCAGGTGCACAAAGTTTACTTGAAATATCGATGAAATTTATTCTAATGCTGAAAGTCTATTAAATGTACTTTTAGTGTACTTGATTCACCTGGGTGAATCAAGCTGAGTGTTTTAAGTATACTACAGGTAACTAACTTATACGAAATCTACATATTTGGGTTCGTCAGTGACGTCTCTAAAAACTGGTCCAAGGTTTTCCTTTTAAACCAATTAACACAAAAGTTATGGCCAGAAAACCAGTTTATTGGCCTAAAATTGTTCAACTTTGATGCCAAATATCTCGAAAACAATGAACTTTGAAGTAAATATGGGATACTATATTGCTTAAAGCCGTTGTTGTTAATATTAAGCTACAAAAAATATTAGAAAACTAAGGGATTCAGATCCAAGGTCATTGGCGTATGGGAGCCCCTTAAGTAACAGCTGGTCTCCCGCTGTTGCCGCCGTGCAATACGTATAAATTGAGAGGAGACTAAATCCTGAGCAGCATTGGACTATTGCATATGTCAGAAAACTTCTTCGCAATTCAGAACAGCTTTTTAGAGTTCAGAGGCGTTTGTCAATATAATAAATGCCAACAGAGCTCGTCCAGGGATAATAAATAATTTGCAACGGCTCCATTAGATACAAAATCTCCGGTGATCGTAACACAATACCTACCTGCAAGAGAAGTTGTCTCAGCGGCCATCGCGTCTCCATTTGGTAGTACTGCACTAAAGTCGTGACGTAAGCATAGCGGTGACTGCTGAGCACGTGCTGAGAAATGTTGACGTCGGCGTTAGACTGAAACAAACATTAACAATTCACCAATTGAATTTAAACAAAGCGGTCTAGTTTTTTTTAATTGGTTTTAAAATCAGACGTACCAAAACAATTGACCTTTCAAATTTCATTTACGTTCCATAGAACCGATTTGTTCTTTCTATATGAACTTGGGACCCAGGAAGATAGGAAATCCAAAATTGCAAAGGTCAGGAGTAACTGATTTACAAATACAGTTTATTTTAGGTAAGTGCTTGTTTGTGAAATAAATGAATGTAACAAATAATTTTTAATCTGCAAGTAGGCCATAATGGCACTTTTACAAATCACAATTCTACCAGCGTTTCTGAAAAAGAAGACCACTGTTAAGAAGAAACGCCGAAACAAACTCAACAGTCAGGCAGGCAGTAAGAGGTTTCAATTTGATAGGCAGATACATTCGATTATAACTGTATAAGCAATAGTAATGAAAACGGGTCAAAGACATAAATCCTTCATTAACATCTGGAAAAGGAATAGCCACAGACTAATTAATTAAATTGCGTTTTATGACCAGTACTCTGCATTACCTGCGCACCAGTAGCTGCCTTTTTACATATAGAGCGTGCTGGAGAGTGACTCACAAACCGTTTTCCAAAGTCAGGTCTCTCAACATGATTACACTAGCCGCTGTCGGATCTGCGACAGATATGGCCACTGGCCAGCCAGCTGTCTCTTCAGCCCGAAGGGCCCTGAACTTCTTAGTCGTCTTGGTTGATGTTGCTGTGGGCTTTGCTGAGAAGACAGCCATCCAACATTACTCATCATCAAGCCACGACAGTCCATGATGGAGGCTTCTCACATGAAGCACCACTAAGGCAAATACTGCCACCCTGATATCACCCACCTTGCAACGCGCTGTTGGCCGCCTTCGAGAGTGAACGCGTGACATCAGCAAATAAAGGTAAGACTACACTCACCATAACAGATATCAGCTCGAGCAGCTGAGTCTGTATATCGTGTGCGTCATCGTGCAGCGCCCAGCCGCGCTGCTGCGCGTCGTTGGCCGCCTTCGAGAGCGCGTTGAGCGCGGTCAGCATGCGCAGCGCGTCGGGCGCCGCGTCCATCGCGTTCTTCGGGCACGTGATGTTGCTGTTGGCTTCGCGGAGGAGCGCGTCGATGATTGAACGAGCGGCGCCGCCGGGGAGGAACTCCTGTAAATTGAGTAATATTATCAATATGACAGGGTTGGACTTGTGAATGTCCAGATGAATTAATCTATGGTTACACCTTTCTCCTTACATACTTAGTGTAAGTTTGGAGCATACATTTCAAGCAATACTTATGCTTGTTTTTCAGTTTAGAACCAAAAATAAAGGTATCAATATTTGTTACATTGAAAAAAGAAAAACAATAAGATTGTCATCTTATTATCATCAGTCCATAAATCTAGCTTCTAGAAACTCTTAGAGAATGGGTTACAGGTACCACACAGAACTTGTTTGGAGACATCAGCACCCAGAACGTAAATATAAACAAATGGTGCACTAAGGGTCAGTTGCATTAACCACAGTTTACAGACTGGTAAAAGTAAAAAAAATCACCAGCAGCTGTCATCGCGTAAGGCACTGTCAAACTTTGCATGCAAACAGATTTAAAAGGATGTAACTTTAATTACCAACGCTTTGTACAACCAGCCCTAAATGCACAGTGAACAGCTAAGTAACTTACTCTAGGAAAGTCCAATATACTTACATTTATTAATATTTGCAACAAGTATATAAAAAAAATGAAAGGACAGTTGTATGTAGAGGGGGGCTTAGGTGGCGATGTTGGGTAGAGTTGCCCGTCGTTGAAGCCGAAAAAATGTTTTACAGATCTGAATCTGTGCCGAGTCCCGCGAATGCACATACTAGTGGCTTGGATTATGGATATTATAATTTTTGACTTACTCTTAAAGAGCTAAGCACAGTCTCAACCGCCACTTTGGACATCTCATGGCTAAGCTGCGTCTCCTTCCTCACTGACTGCACTATATCATAAATTACATTGGGCTTGATGCTATCGCTGCTGTCCTGACTGTCATCCTGGTTGTCAGTGTCTGAGGACAGCTGGTTTGCCGACATCTTAGCAATGCCTCCTAGCTTGCTATTGTCGTCATTATCTGAAAAAGTAATTTGATTACTTGGTGTGTTCATTTTACTTAACTAGGTACTATCGGCTGCAATAATGCATGGACACCTTACGGCCTAGTTTCGCTTGAATGGTTTGACGTCTTCAACTCACATAGTTGCACGTTGTGTGCAATAAATAAACTAGATGGCGTTCTTGGCGATGGTATTTGAACATAGCGGAACATAAGCCAATTTACTATAAATTTACACCTATTATCACCAGAAGTATTCTCCTAATAGTGTAATTATACTAATTATTAGCAAATACCAATTTACAATAGCTTTATTTAAGTGTGATACAACTGATATGTGAATGCTATATTTCCACTAGTAATTAAAATGATGCGACAGCCCAGTGGATTGAGACATGTGCTATAAACTCGGCAGCCAAGATCGATCGAAGATCGATTCCCTGTTAATGGTAGAATAAGTTATGTTTTTGCTTTTTTATAGTTTTGTATTTCTAGATGGAAGTTTTTTAGATATAAATAAAAATCGTTTAATGAAATAAAATATTAATAACTTAAATAATTAAGACAGCTTTTTTTGTTTTTATTGTGTTTATTTCGTTAACTACAGTACTGCTAACGCAGTTTTTTAATAGAACTTAGTAATAGTTACTTAGCAACTTTTCTAACATTTAATTAAGGTGATAGCTTAAGTTTCATTTCCGAAAATTGGAAAAAGATTGAAGCTATACCCCCAATAAATATAACATTAACAATTATTAACTTATAAGGCCGGGTTATCTAACATTCAAATCAATCGAACGGATTTAGATGTTAATTGACATACTTATACATATATATATCTATACCTATGTGAGCGTTCAAATAATGAAAACTGTTATTGATTTTTTAATAATGATAATAATATTATTCGGACTTTCACGGTTACTTACACTAGTTAGAACTTATGATTATATAGTTAATAATAAGTAATAATAACTCACAATCACATTTCGAATAGTAAAGCGATAAAAAAAATGCAAACATCATACCTACTAAGCAATGTTTTTGTTTTTAATTTGTCTAGCATAACCCGGCCTTTTCCTAAAACATAATGTATAAATCTAAATGTAAACTGCACTGCACTGTTTGGTCGGCTTCTTCACCTTCTCCATGTTAGGAACTACGCGAACATTATCATACGTATTATTACGATATCATAAACTTAAACGGCCGTGTTCACTGGATTTAAAACACTTCACCATCATTTAAATTCTATAGGGTAAATTACAACCGTGCCGTTTTCTGTGCATCTGTTAGCAACGGCGAACTGTGTCTTCAACTCTTCACTTGCGTGGAAGTGGCTTATCGGTTATAAGCAACTTTCTTCGTAGGTCATCACCATTCACCATAGCTGCACGCTGAATAATGGTATGATTGAGACCTGATCTACTAGATCCTTCCTTTTGTGCCCATAAAACAACCGTTTTTTCGCTGTAACAACAGTATTACATAATAACAACAATGAGTAGGTAATTAGATTAAGTATCATTAATATTACAAAACATGTAAAAACTACTTACGTTTATACATTATATTAAATAGCAATTAACTGTGATCTTTTAAAGATCAATCGATAACTCATTGCTATATTAGTAAAGAAAGGAATCAATTGGTAAACGGCTAACGAATGAATACGAAGTGAGTGTAATAAAAAAGATTACGGTAGTTATATGTCATCTATCTACCTTCTTCAATTATTATACTAAACGTAGTCGTAATGGATATCTGTAGGTATAAAAAAACAAACTGATGATTAATTTCAATCTACCATCCAAATGGCAAATGGCCCAGTGGCAAATAGACTGCAGTTTAAAGTCGACCTGAGAATTCGGGTTCAAACCCGCGGCCGCGTCCAGCCAAATTATGTTTTTGTAATTTATTCGATGTTTGGAGTTCGCTCTTAGTGCAAAACACTAACAAGAAGAAGAAAATTTAATAATACCTCCACGAAGGTGTGTTGTTAAAAACAAAAAATCGGGAATGCGTTAAAGTTGACTCGATAAATATACAAAAATAGTAGGTGGTGGTTATCCAAGTAAATAGAAATTTCGAAGACGCGGACGAAAACAATTTTTATTTCATTAAAAATCAGCTAACAACGCCATCTAGTGAAATCTCGCTTAACTTTTGAGGCTTACATTTACATCTATAATAATACTACACGTTGTGCTCATAGATGGCGTAGGATTCGGCGGACAAGCGAAACTGTTTCTGAATTGACCATGGACTTTTGCTGTCTAGTGTACATAATGCAGAACTTGCCATGGGAGTCAGCCCCGCAGAGCTGTTCGCTTAGCCTGTATTTCGTCTCGGCCAAGATAGACACACAGAAAATCATCCACATTATGTGAGTGGTCAGATCTCCATTGAGTTTAAACAAATAATATATTAAGCTAATGACCTGTCATATCCAAATTATTCACACAGATAGGTCAAAATGGTCCAATTCCTAAATTGCCTTAGGAAATAAGTAACATTCAAATTAGACTGACTAAATTTAAAATAAATCTCCATAAAAGAAGTACAAACAAATCAAACTTTATTATAAATTGTGTTTACTTAAACTGTAAAATAATGCTATGTTATCTAAAAGGCAACATTTTTCACACCACCTCACCTCTCACATTCCTTAAATCCTACTTCCTACTATAGTGGGGGCGTTTAGAGACATACAATGGCTAAACCTTCCTTTTTTCGATACAAGTATGAAACTTGGCACAGTTATTCCTTGTGTCAGTTATTCCTCTGGGGCCGGAGAGAGGGGGTTAAAGTCTCGGTCTACCCGGCTTCATTCTAAAAATTCTAACCATCCATGGCTAGCTCGTGGGGTATGGTCGTGTTTGGTATCAATTTCGGATAAATCAATAACGTAGAATTCATTTCTGATATAAAAAATATGCAATTAGTTAAGTAATTAAGAAAAAAATGCAATAATCAAATTTCTCAATTAGATATTATTTATTTTAAGTCGTCGTAAATATTAAACCTCACGTTTTTTTTTATAAATAAAAAATATGAACAGAAAGGCAATTTAATATAGACTAAAAAATAGAGTACTTTGAAGTACCTTGAGTAATTAAAAATAGAAACAAAAAAAGTTGTACGTCACGCACCAGAATCTATTTTACCGGAATCGTTTGAAGATGTAGTCGAAGTGAGTGTTTTGTGTGGACTACTTGTGTTACAAGTACTTTATAGTTTTCAAGTATAAAATGTTTCTGTGACATGGAGATATCCGTTTAATCTCTTCAACAATACGCACACATTTCAAAAGTACCGCCAATAAACTTTTTGGTCTAGAGGTGAACGACCATTGCCGGCGTACGCCATCTTAGTCGGTTTTGTCAGATGTTGTCAGGCGCGGCTATGGTGGAGGAATTCGAAAGCGAAATATAAAGCTTGTAGGTACGACCCTTTCAAACTTAATAAGTATCCTATTTTTTCAAATGACAGCAAGGAAAAGATTGACAGCAAAGCAAAAAGTAAACTAGCTTTGCTCAAAAATGATTGCAGCCTTTTCAGCAAATTATATATTGCTACAAGCGAACACAGAGCAGCAGATCTAGACACGTTTATTGCGCATGAAAATGAATTCAGCCCACCTGCATTATCAGTTATGGCAAACTTACTTTCTTGTGTGAAATCGGATCTCCTAAAATGTCTTACTGACATCCCAAGCGAGAACATAATGAACCAGGGAAGCGCCCCAGAAGTTTCTGCCAAAGTACTTGATGGACCTGCTATTGTCCATATGTTAAACCCAGATTTGTCACGAACATTTGCAGAATACGCCTGATAACATTTTTGTACATTTCATACGGAGAGAAATGACAAATATTTTCGAGGCTAGACCTAGTATGGGATAGATATGACAAAAACTGTTTAAGAGGCCTTACGCTTACAGAAGCAGAACCGGAAGCGTATTTTGCCAAATGCTTCCTTTTTCATTCAAGATTACGACGTAGGTAACTATTAGTATTTATTAAAAAACTGATAACGTTCTTAAATAATCATTTCTTAAACTAGGGGCTAACATTGTTCACGGTCTGCTTCACAGATAGATCAAGAAGGAAATCAACAAAGCTAGTGGGAACGGGTATATTTATTCCCAAACTGCGTGAAAGAGTATCTATCCCACTGGGGAGGTATGCCAGCGTTTTTCAAGCAGAAGTGTGCGCGATAATGAGTTGCGCACGAATAATAAAGGAGACAACACAGGAGACTGGAAGGGTAGTGATCTATACGGACAGTCAGGCAGCATTGAAGGCACTAGGAAAGGCAGGAAAATGAGAAGAATGGAAGAGTTTGATGTGGGAACGTCGCCAGGACAGTAACCTGAGGCCAAACTTAGGGAATGGGGCTGAATGAACGCGACAAGCGATCTACTGCCCGCCTGTTACCGGCCGGGCGTCCCTTCAGAACATCAACATCGACATAAATAGTTACGTCGAAATCTTGAATGAAAAAGCAAGCATTTTGCAAATATGCTCGTCTGTAGGCGTAAGGACCCTTAAAGCAAACAAAAGCAACAAGAGAGAAACACGGGGTAGGTCAAAGAACTCGGGTGGACTTGAACACAAATATTCTAAAGGGATGGGCAAACTTTCTTCAAGATGACCAAAATAAGGAAGAATTTATCAACGTTTTGTCAAAACAATGTCACAAAATGGAATTACCTAGTGGTTTAAATTTATATCACAAAGCGATCAGCGGTCATTAGTAACGCTTCTCGTGAAGTTTCGAATAAGATGCCGTGCAACCACGAAGAGTCCGAGCAGGGTTATCTCTGCATTATACAAAAGTTTGACATTACTTTGTATGATATGATAATACAGCAAAGTAAAGTAGAAGTAACTGCAAGGTGAGATTTAAGATACAAAATATGTTAATTATCTGTTATTTCTGATCAAGTCCCTGCTCAAAAATTAATATAATATTTATTTACAAGAAAGGATCGGCAACTGGAGAATATGCCTCCGACGGAAGATGCCTTATACCAGCACACATTACGGGCAGTTTGCCAAGGGGTACATGTTTGGGGGCCAGGCGTTAGTTTGCGATCAAAACTTACCCAGTCCCTCTGCTTGGGGATGGAAGCAAGATGCTGGCCAATGGATCCCACACTGGTCTGACAAACCTGCTGTGGCCAGCATCTGCTTAGAGTTGACAAGATGCAAATGCAAAGTTGGTTGCAAAACGAGATGCAATTGCATGAAGAGGCATTTAAAATGTACTCAGTTATGTATCTGTGGAGCAAACTGCGATGAGACCCGAGACGCTTGGTCTGATTGTACGTAATATTGTTCACTTTTCCGCCCATTAGGTCTTTGAGAAAGGGAACTGGTTTACTGTGACGCTCTTTTCTACAAACGCGACGCTCCGCGACGTAAGATGTTCGGGAATCTTCTACTCGTAAGGTCCCTTTTCTCAGAGAACGCCACTTTTGTTAGGCGATTGCTCCATTGTATAGGAACCGATTAGTACAGTAATTATGTTTAGGGTTCCGTAATCAACAAGGAACCCTTATAGTTGCGCCATGTCCGTCTGTCTGCCCGTCTTTGGCTTAGCTCAGTAACCATTACTACTAGAAAACTGTAATTCGGCATGGGTATATAAATCAATCACGCCGACAAAGTACAATAAAGCTGGTTCAAAAATATTATGGGTTTCCTGAAACCACTTTTCAAATGAGTAATTCGTTTGCGAGATATTGGACTTAAAGCCCTAATTTTTGTTCGAGTCTTGTGTCCCCCCCCCCCCCCCCCCCCTTGCCGGCTAAATGGCTACTACTGGGGATGTGTAAAAAATCGTGGTAGTGGTACATATAATGAATTTAAAAGGAAAACTATCATGAACAAGTAGGCATAAGTAGTTGCCGAGTAATAGTCGACCAACTTAATGTTTACTTGGAAAGGCCACTTTTCGTACAAATTCGGCCCACGCAACCGCACCGCACGTCGATGTAACTAAGACAGACATACAACTAAGGAACCCTACTCTGCGCCCTACACTTGGCCGGTTTTTTTTTATTTTAAAGTACATGATCCCATATTGGTTCAATTGTTACCAAAATCGGTTTTTGGCGGTAAAAATAAGTCACGGCGCGCGACGTTTGTTTTTTTTTACCCGTTGTTGTTAGGTAAGGTTAATAAAAGTTGTAGTTTTTCAAATTTGCATTCGATTGTTTTTATGTTGGTATTTTTTATTTATAAAAAAAACTAGCGGTTTAATATTTACGACTTAAAATAAAAAAATGTATAATTGAGAAATTTGATTATTGTATTTTTTTCTTAATTACTTAACTAATTGCATATTTTTTATATCAGAAATGAATTCTACGTTATTGATTTATCCGAAATTGATACCAAACACGACCTATTAGCTAGCCATGGATGGTTAGAATTTTTAGAATGAAGCCGGGTAGAGCGGGACTTGAACCCCCCCGCCCCGGCCCCAGAGGGCGGGGGGGGCTACCGAGGGTTACCGATCTTAATCGGCTTATTTTGACACAAGGAATAACTGTGCCAAGTTTCATACTTGTATCAAAAAAAGGAAGGTTTTTCTCCAAACGCCCCCACTACTAATATTATAAATGCGAAAGATTAGAAGAGATTAGATGTTTGGATGTTTGTTACTTAATCACACTTAAACGTATTTAGATGAAATTTTGCATGAAGATAGTATATAGCCTGGATTAAAATATAGGATAGCTTTTATCCCGGGTCTACACAGACTAAGTCACATGAAGAAGCTAGTTAGATCGTATTTAAGGAATATGAGGGGTTAGGTAACATCTGTGGCTAGAGTCACACTTCAGGCCAGCATGCATCAAGCCGGAGCAGGACCGAGCAGCTTGAAGAGTGATGGTGAAGAGCACCCACAGCCGTCACATCCTTCAGCCAAGAGGATACGCCAAGAAAGAAGAAGAAGGTAGGAATTTAGATTCGGATTAAATCTGGAATATAGGTAAGTATGTATAATTTAAGATTAACCATATGAGGGGCACACCGAAATGATCCGGAATGGATAACTAAATTACCTGAAAATCTTTTTTTATGAATTTGACATACAACTAATTGTTTTTTTTAGTTTTACAAAAAATCAGTTTGTTTTTAAAATCTGCAATGATTGGGAGAATCACGGAAAAATCACCGAGTATTTTTTTTTGTGTCACAAGGTTATTTAAAAATTTTGCCTGGGTAAGCTTGTTTTTTGATGATTTTTACTTCAATGCTAAACTAAAAAAACTGGTGTTTGTAAGCTCCTTTTGCATTCCCTCATATTTTATAGGAAGAAGAAATGCGACTTGTGTTGATTTTTTTGCTCACCTACTCTTCAAAATATCTGGTGAGAAACGTCAAAGCTATTAATAATATATTTTATAGTTGCAAATTAAGAAACTATTACTATAAGCCTGAAATATAACTATCCGGGACTGATCGAGGTTGGAACTTTGTAATAAGGTCGAAAATCACGAAAATGTCAATGTCAACTGCCTGGAATCATCAACATGATAAAATGTTATATGTTTGGCAAAAGCGCTCATATCAACATAATGTATACTTAATAAGTTTCTGTCAAAAATTTCGTTTTTGGTACAAGCTTTTATTGCTGACTGTACTTTTCTGTATACCATCATCAACTGCTCATTAAGACGATTCTAACGAGCCCAAACTCGATGGGGTTATGTGGTTTTATTACGGAGTTCCTATGATCACCTTCTGTCTCCATCATCAGATCAGCTTGATGGTACCATAATATTGCATTGTCATCCAAACTATACTTATACCCAAAATTCGGGAACTGGGACAAATTTTGCAAGATTTGACGGACAACTTACTTACATACGAACAAGTCAAGTTAATATAAAGCTTGTAAAAATATATAAAAACCATAATTAAGTTACATCTTTGATCAGTTTTTTTTATTCCCCTTCATTTCAGAGTGGCCCTTGTATTAAATAAAGTTGTTTCTTTTTTCCAAATCCTTTGATAACAAACACTATGACAAAAACATACCATGGCTAGCATAAAAAAAAATGTATACATGGTGACACTGATGAAATATTAAGACACTCACCAATCACAGATTTAGGCGAAGAGCTGTCTCGTTCCTCACTTATATATTGCTGAGACACCACAGGTCTCAAATCAAAAGATGGTGACACACCATTAGGTGGAGTAGCATCATCCAGGCGCAGTGGAGGCTTGGGTGCTGGCGGCTTCTTACTCCGAGGGTTTGTTAACTGCTGGATCTGCTTCTTCTTGTCCCTTAACCTTGCTACCAACTCCTGCTTCTGCCCGGACATCGTATGATCCTCATTCAAAGATTTAATGGAATTACTAAGGAACGCGAGAAAAAACTCCGGCTCCACCTATAAGAGTAAACCACACACTGAATTACCACTGTAATTGAGCTCTAATTACAAACTAAAATAGAGGAACAGGTTAGACCTTGACTGTAGCGACGTAATTGGAGGGTACGAAGCCCACTTGACCTTTTCTATTAACAACATGCCACCAGTTTCGCTGTTTTACATTTTGCTGTTGCAGATAGAAAAAATCGCCCTCCTTGAAGCTCAACGTTTTGGCCAATGTCGCTTCGAAGTCGTACAACGCCTGAAGCATCTCATTGTGGTCTGAAAACCATTTTTAACAGTATATATCTCGGATTACCGCAACCCACACCCAACAGAAAGTTGATCCGAAAAATAAACAGAACAATAAATCTTACCGAGGCCGTTTTGGCTGTCACCCATGGCTTTTTAGTTTATAGTATAATCTTAGTGATTCCTCAGTATTTCAGTGCGATTTCGGGCATTATTTTCATTTGCAAATTTAAATTATGCTACTTCCAAGAACCATCAACAAATCAATTTCATATAAGATTTGAGTATTTGACAGTCTCAGGGTTGTCAGACCAATTTAAAAAATTAATTTATTAAACAAAAAAATTTTACCACACCTCCAAATCTTTACAATGAAAGCAATAACCATTAAAGGCTTAAAATAGTGCCACACCTTGAAATAAAATTATTATTTTCTGGGTTATATTTAAGCCGCGTATGGGCAGATAGACAGATATCCGAGCGCAGCGGACTGCCGAGAAAGGTCAATGGGAATCTATTAGTGGCACTACACTTGGCGGTATTTGCCCAAATATTCGTGCTGCATCTTTTTTCTTCCTACGGCAAATGAAAGAGAGGCAACGACGCAACGCGAACACGCATTCCCAAGTGTGGTGCGACCATATA
Organism: Epinotia ramella; assembly: GCA_947578815.1. NCBI lineage: Eukaryota > Metazoa > Arthropoda > Insecta > Lepidoptera > Tortricidae > Epinotia > Epinotia ramella. The sequence continues at coordinate 10,990,769 of OX388209.1, forward strand.
AGTTTACGAGAAATGCGACTGATCTTTCATCACACTGGCGCGGCCCAAAGAGAATATAACCACTACGTTCTAAGGGACGGGACTTCGAACTAAGTTTTGGGTGACAGTGACATTGTCATTGACGACCGGTTGTGGGTAGTGACGCTGCCTACGAAGCTGAAGGTCCTGGGTTCGAATCCCGGTAAAGGCAAATATTTGTGTGATGAGCATGAATATTTGTTTCTGAGTCATGGAAGTTTTTTCTATGTATTTAAGTATTTATATCTATTATATATATCGTCGTCTAGTACCCATAACACAAGCCTTAATGAGCTTGCTATGGGACTAGGTCGATTTGTGTAAGATTTAGTAATATTTATTTATTTATTTATTATTGTTTATTTATTTTGTTGATTTTGACTTGATAACTCAATTAATGTTTAGCTATTTTGCCATATCACATTAAAAATTCCAATACGGAAGTAAGTCGTACCAACATAATGGCACGAAAGGGATTAGGGATGTAGTACTTAACATTATCGATGTCGATAATATTAGTAGGTACGCAACGTTATCGATATCGATAAATTATGATGTTCAGGTTCACTGCATGAAGAGCAACTTATTGTACTATATCGACACTAACAACATAATAAAAGGATAATAATAGTACATTATTGCCGTGGCCGGGAAGGAGGCCATTGCAGGCTGAGTATTTGTTTAAACCGTTTCATTATAATACGAAGCCTGCAATTGCCATTCCGGCTGAGGCTAATATAGTGCTTTTCTCAAAAATGGGAGAATAAAAAATACTAAATTTATATTAACTTTAAATATCGTTGCACAACGTGAAAATATTTTCGATTTTCCGCCGTTTTTTTTCTAAACAGAATCGCAAGTGTATTTTTCCACCAAAAAAACGCAAACTATTTGAGACACATACAAAAACGTCGTGTTTGCAACAGAAAAATACGAGTTGAATTGGCTAAATACGAGCTGTGCCGTCTTTTATATGCCAGTTTCTACTTTAAAAAAAATTCATGTATATAATATAAGCATACACCGGTTTGGCGGGGGCAAATCTGTACTGACGTTTAATAGTGCGAGGACACATTAAACTAATTTTATTAGTTGATATCGATAAAAATGACGTACAACCGTTGGGTAATTTCAAGAATTTGAATGAAGAAGAAAACTACATACACAAAAATAAACTTTTTGCGTAATTAACTTTTTTAATATTTAATATAATTTTCATAATATACAATCAAAATTTTCTCCACATTTTCAGACTTTAATCTTCGTCGCCTGGGTGACAATATCCATTTTAGCCAACTAAATGACCTTTCTAGGTCAACTGTAGTAATTGGAGCAAATTCAAACAATTTATAGTATTGATGAATTTCTGCTATATGACTCGGTTCTACTTCTTTTCCGGATACCAAATCATTTAATGTTTTTAAAGTTGAAATGCCTACGTTTTTCTATTCTTTTAGTTTAGTTATGATAATGATGGTTAAAAATTTATTTTTATCGGTGTCGATAAACTTAGTCGATTTTTTATTAATCACTAGCACTGGTACATTTTTGCCCCCGCGAAACCGGTGTATGAATATAAGTAGTATAAATATGGCGTCTTGACAAGTGTTGCCAATTGTTCCCCGTTTAGTAGAAATGTGTGATTTTCGACTTATCCCCATTCTCGAATTTACCCCAAAGCACCTTACGTGTTTTAAATGGATTCGTAAAAGCATTGGTTGTTTGTCACACATGTTTTCTCCTGAAGTTACAATATCCGTATATGGTAACCATCCAAATGCCACAATGACAGAATGACAGAAAGAGAAAGAACGGAAGTAAGTGATAGCATGTGTCCGCCATGGTAGAAGCACAGATAGAAATGTTGTCGACAGAAAAAAGATTTAATGCTGAATTTGAGCAAATGGATGTCATTATTCTTTTTGTTCCTAGTTGCGTGACACTGGCGCGGCCTACGGTGGCGGTCAATAGTACTAACTAGTACTCTTTATTTATTATTAGTCCGTGTTTATTATGGTCCGCCGCGGCCAGGCCGCGCCAGTGTGATGCGGGCTTAAATTGTAATAATAAAAAGTTTCAATAGCTTACGAGTTACGAAACAAAGTTCAAACTCCATGCACGCTCTTTTTAGCACTTATAAAATGATTATAATATTTTTTTACGGCTTATTTGTGCAGAAATTAGCGTTTAAAACTCGATATGCGAACAATAGGGAATATTACTCAAAACTCTGCGTAGGGTAGGGGGCGACACTAGCATATCCCGTAAACAAAGCACCGTGACACATCATGTCATATGTCATATTTATTAGTATCAAATAATTCGTGAAAATATGTTAAATTATGATAATTTTATTATTATTCATGTAGTAAAAAAGGTGTATTGAGTTATCTTGGCATCCTACGGACATTTAAAAACGGTTTACGGTATGTGCTAGTGCTGCACTCTGGCGGCAGAACATTGCAGAAATACTACTTATTACGTCCTACGCCTTTTTTTCATTTAGTGTTACACTACTTCAATCGATTGGAGTCTGTCAATTTAGAGATAAATCGGTATGAATCAAATAATTGCTAACTGCTTTGTTTGTGTGAGGTGTGCAATAAAGAGTATTTGTATTGTATTGTATAATTGGTTGGGGCGGAAAGGTTCTCGAGTGGCGACCACGTACCGGAAGGCGCAGCGTGGGTAGGCCCCCCATAAGGTGGACTGATGACCTGGTAAAGGTTGCGGGAGTCCGCTGGATGCGGGTGGCGCTGGACCGGTCACTTTGGCACTCTTTGCGGGACGCCTATGTCCAGCAGTGGACGTCTTTCGGCTGATATGGTGATGATGATTATTAATTGCGAATAGGAAAATAACAATGTATTATTTAATTACTGTCACGATAATACGAAATAGAATCACGTCGATCCACGAATTTGTGAATTTACTCAGGAATATATCAAATTAGTTTTGCATGTAGATCCAAACACATATTCTAAAGAATCTAGAGGTATTTGCACTCGTAACGCCTTTACAGGACACTTTTGTTAGGTCTTGTATACATGTCATGATTTGTCAGCCCCAATCTATCAGAAACTGACAAATTGCTATCGTCTGGAGGTACAACTCGTTTGACAGTTGGATCGGCACGCAACATCGGCGCTACCACGAACTTCGAAAGTCGAAGTTCGTAATACATGCATCCCCGTCACTCGAGTAACGGAGTGCGATAGAGATGGAAATACATGAGCTTCGACTTTCGAAGTTCGTGGTAGCGCTGTTGTTGCGTGCCGATCCAACTGTCAAACGAATTGTACTGACAAATTGGATGCACATGTGGTCGGACGGATTGTTACATCTGTACGCTACACCCAATTACGACTTCGACATGTTGTACTGACAAATTGGGGTAAAATCACATAATCTGTATATCCCATTAGCAGACGACGTTGTATCGGCTCTCTATTTGATTTCCTAAGAATTATTTATTATTACACCAGTAGTCAATCGATTCCTTTTATTGGCCACCACCAATTTGTAATCGGATATTATGACAATCGATTTGCTCTAGCTACATCACTCTTTACGTCATATTGGAACTGTCTAAAGACCAGTCGCATTTCTCGTAAGGTTATAGTACCGAGTGACCTTGGTTTTGACCGACGCCGTGCATCGGGCACTTATTTGACCAGGCGCGTCCGACCGATTTCGCTCGTCTGGACTGCATATAGTCCGCCGTGTGATTCGGACCCGTTTGATACATGCTCGATGGAACTCTGCTGGAAGTACAGCGTCTTCAAAATTCTACCCCTTATCGGATCCACATAAGCCTAACCTAACGCTTGAAGTCAGAGCGCGGCGGACGACATCAGCGGTACGAGGTTATAAGATAGAGCGAGATAGGGATAGAATTTTGATAGAGCTCCATGCATCGGGCGCTTACATACCTACTACGGATAAAAGTTCAAAACGTAACATTTCAAAAATAACGAGAATATCATTTAAATCGGTGATTGTGCGGCCGCGCCGCACTCAAACGTCTGCCGTTGCCTTAAATAAATCGACTGTAGGTATAATATTATGAATTATTATAATTATAGTAACACCGTAATATCAAAGCTAAAGTTCAAAAAACGAGAATACCTAACATAGAAAATCGGCTTTCATATACTTATTATAGTTATTATACTCTTTGCTTTCTTCGGGGATGGGGTCAGCGGTGGCATTGCTTCTGACGCTGATTGCATTATTGACGACTGACTAAACTACCGACCAACGACGCTTTTTAAGCGAACTTGACATTGGCGAAATCATCTTAACTTAGATGGTAGCCATTTCTTATATAGTATGGAGTGACCTTGATTTAGTTGACCGCCGTGCTTCCGGCACGTATCCACACGGGCCGATTTCGCTCGTGTAGCGTCTCCTTATGGCGAGCTGGTTTACTGTGAAAATGTGCTGAATGATGTATTGAAACGTCACGTAGGTACAGTCGAGGTCAAAGATATCTTTACAATTGAGTGTTACAAAAATATCTTTACATTTAAATAAGTTTACACACTACATGACAAAAACGAACTTACAACGCACATGACAGTTTCATCTTTTCACTTAATGCACCAAAGTCCTGTTTACCATCTGTCTTCCATAGAAACATTTTCACACATTGTGACATAATAGATTTACATTGCATGTTACAAAATAAGATTTCCTGTCCATGTGCCATATATAAGTATGTTTACATTAGCAGTGGCACTTGAAACTTTGCGTTCAAGCGTACTTTTCTTTTGCTTACAGCTATTGCTACATAAATATATTTACAGGTTGATTGAACTGTTCTTAATTTAAATAATGACATTCAATTGTCATATGGTATGGTTCTTCCTTAATTTCATCATTTGCGTCTTGTATTTGTTATCAATTTCGGCTCTTTAACCGACTTCAACAAAAGGAGGAATTTCTTAAAATCGTTTTTATGGGATCCTGCCGTTTTGCCAAAGTTTTTCATTACCCAAACGAATTTTGGCAACCGTTGTATTTGGTAATGCAATGTTTGGAATAATTTTAGTAGGCACATTTTCATTTGTTCAAATTTTCACTCAGCATAATATTACCACGGAAAATAACGGTCAGGCATTTGGTCTTTAGCAAATACTTTATTAAAGCATAAAATGTCTAGACATTGAACATTTAGTCAAATGAATTGTTATGACAAACAATTTAAAGACGACGGAATATTACGTCGGAAAATAATATTTAGGCAGGTGCGTAACGATGCACGAATTTTTGAAACAATACTAATATTGTACTAATATAGACCAGACCACTATTTACTACTTACCTAATACGTAAATATTATTTAAGTTAAATTTACTAAGCGTTTTTTTATGCGCCTTGAAAAATCATGCTTGGTTGCTTGCTTGAAAACTGACAACACAAATCATTTGCCTTATTATACTTGGCGTAAAATATGTTTTTCCAACTGAAACATTTGACTACATGAAATTTGGTCAAAGTAGGTAAGCGAGTAATTGTTTAAACGTTCACTTGCAAAAGATTGGGTTTGTGTTATAATGATGGTAACCCCGTTTTTATATTAGCTCCCTTGTCAACAAGAAACCCAATAGTTTTGCCATGTCTGACTGTCTGTCAATTGGCGGGTTCTTTATATATTCTTTATTATTATATTGTAGTCATGTTCCTATGAACATAAACGTAACGTTGTAATGTACTATTACATTGAGGTGTTACAAGCAAGCATAATAGATGATAGGTGCATGACACCCAGTAAAGGGCACTGAATATTTGTTGATCTTAAATCTAGATTCATATAATTAAACTAGCTGATGCCCCCGGCTTCGCCCGCGTGGTTATAGGAAAATGTAACATATTGAATTTTCCCGTGGGAATTAGAGGTTTTCCCAGTGGAAAAAGTAGCCTATGTCACTCTCCAGCTTCTAAACTATTTCCATATAAAAAAATCACATCAATACGACGCTCCGTTGCGACGTGAAAGAAGGACAAACATACAAACACACACTTTCGCATTTATAATATTAGTAAGGATGTATTGAGAAAGTCTTTTATACTGTATCATCTTAATTCTTTACTTAATTCACGTTAAATGTTTACTAATTAAAAATTATAACTTGGTGTTGTTGATCCATACTAATACTTTACAATTATCAATTATGAATGGAACGAAATTAATTAAATTAATGAAATTAATGTCGGTAGATAAATTATTAACAAGATTTCAATATGTTTACAGTAATAATATTATTATATATTATTCTAGAAGATCACAAATTTATGTAAGAGGAATATTCGTTGAGTTTTAAACCTTTATGAAGCCAATGACGGATATATCCGCACCATAGCTCTAACGCATAGCTAATTTCAATTAAAAGCGGTTCAGCCATTTAAATGATTCACTAACTTTGAAGTAAAACTATTCGTTTTTTCAAAACATTAAGCTGAATGTGTTAAGTAAAACTATAAACTGCACAAAACCAATATATATTCTTACACATAACATACAACAAAACAACATAAATACGTTTAATTAACGGCATAATCTGTATGTACCTATCCTGATTATAAAATAAGTAGGACAAACTATATTTTTGACGCGTAATTTTTCACTTTTCTATGTTGGGTTGACCTTCTCTTAGAAGACCTGGGGCCCGTTTCATGAAGCAACAAGTTACAAATTACAAGCGGAAGTATCTGTCTATGAAAAGGTATTGAAAAGAGACTTCCGCTTGTAATTTGTAACTTGTTGCTTCGTGAAACGGGCCCCCCTGCCCCATACAGAAAAAACGTCGTCGTTGACGTCACGCCCAAAATGAAAGAGATAGAAATATTTGATAGTATGGTACTGTTTTCGGTGATTGTCATTATTTGAAATAGGAACTGTGGTTTGTGTCAAACTGTAAAGATATTTATGTAGCAATAGGTGTAAGTAAAATAAAAGTAAGCTTGAACATAAATTTTCAAGTGCCACTGCTATTGTAAACATATTTAGGGCACATTGACAGGAAATCTTATTTTGTAACATGGAATGTAAACCTATTATGTCACAATGTGTGTAAATATTTCTATGGAAGACAGATGGTAAACAGAACTTTGGTGCATTAAGTGAAAAGATGAAACTGTCATGTGCGTTGTAAGTATGTTTTTGTCATATAGTGTGTAAACTTATTTAAATGTAAAGGTATTTTTGTAACACTCAATTGTAAAGATATCTTTGACCTCGACTGTACAGTCGAGTTCTCCAATGTACAGTCGAGGTCAAAGATATCTTTACAATCGCTTTTCTTTGAGGCGGGATGTCCGTTGCGGGTAATCCGCGTAAGCTAGCGTAGGCCCTTAAAGCACGGAAACGTTCATTTATATTAACCACTCAAACAGCAGGCGGTCACCTATCCCAAGACTGACCGCTGCCATCTTTGCAGGCGCCGCTACGATGCCGCACGTCGACGGAACCCTACACTGCGCGTGGCCTGACACGCACTTGGCCGATTTTCTATACAGGTATTTAATAAAACCGGTTGTGGAGTCCCTGATTTAAAAGGATGCTATATATTATTAGGTACTTGCGACACTTTATCAGTTACCACCCAACACCAACTGCACCATATTTATTTACTCCTCAGCTGTGCCTACTCTGTAAGTATATAACCTCTCTCTTCTGCTTATTTAAGAGCGAATCGCTGTTCAAACTGTCCAACAATGTTTGACAGTTTGAACTCATAGTTGGCCTGTTCGTGCGATGTCCAACTAACCCCAGCTTTGAAGCCTGTTTTCTGACCATCTGTTGCCACATTTCCGAGCGGCGTGAAATAGTACTTACATTGTTGTAAAGGCTAGAAAGTAGGCAAATAGAAGGATGAGTGGGATGAGCATGTAATGTCTCGGCCAAAAGTGTAATAGATGGACTCGTCTCCTTTGAAGTCCTCACGGTCGTGTCGGCTCGGACCTCGAACCCACTTTGTTAATTTATTGCCTTATTCCACTTCTACAGCTACAAAGATGTATAGATAAATTAACGAGAGCATGGAATTGCATATGTAGTAGTATTGTATGTTTACAGGCATTATATATTTTAATTTTCTATTTTCTCGTACTACCACTACAAATGCAATTCCATGTTCTCGATAATTCATCTATACAACGAACAGTATTGTAATTTTTATCTTGAAATAAATAAATCAAAATATAATGTGTCCAATCGATGTGACACCCACGTCATGGCAGGGTTAATTATTGTTAAAAGTAGGTACTTATACCAGCCACGACTCATCATTGTGCAAATTATAAACAGGTAGGTTGTACTGTACCACTGTAGGTACCTGATTTGCCACGATAAATGAAATAAATTAACTATGTACAGTCAGCGTCATATAAAGTTAGTAGCAGCCAAGGTAGCCAAATATTTCGGTACTTACACGTCTTTATTACGGTAAGACTAAGGGTGTCTGGATGCTACTACGAGTAACTATGTGACGCTGACTGTACCTATATCTATATCCCAGGGTTTGAAAGGATAATTATCAATGATAATTATCGATTGATAATAACAAAAAAATGCGCTAGTGAAAGTGAACTCGATTCGTATTCGAACGTGTATTTCCGCACTTGCGTCTATACGAACGCACGAAGTGTCAACGTGACGTGCCGCGCCGTTGGGATTCCCCTTACAAGAAGAATTCAGTTCGGATTATGCAAATTTCGTTTCTGTAACCTGAGGGTCGCCGTATTCGCTATCGGTGATGCGTTAGGTTTGCAACAATTATAAATCAGGCGCAACCTGTTTCTTGTACTGCGTGACCCTAAAATCGTTGTTTATTTATATTTTTGAGTGTTTTGCCCCAATATCCGCATCCGCATCCGCATCCGCATCCGCATCCGCATCCGCGTCCGCGGATGTGAGCATCAAAATATCCGCATCCGCGTCCACATCCGCGGATGTCTAAAAAATCGCATCCGCGGCATCCCTGTATATAGCCTAGTGCACCGTACAGTCAGTAGTCATATACATCTACAACGTGTTCCCGCCAATTTCCGTTAATTGAAAGGGGGCATAGCTTAGGTCAAATAAAGGTAATTTCTCCAAGACACCAGTATCTTAACTCTTACTGTTATCAAGATATTCAACATTTTAATTTAATCAGTTATGCAACTTTAACCAGTGTAAACGGTTTTTTGACGTGCATGTCATGTGATGTCATTTGAACATTATCACATTTGACACTAACTGTTCATTAACTCTTAAGACCCTTGTACAATAACCGTTAATGTTAAATTTAATTATTTTGTATGAAAATCGAAAAAAAAACTTTTTTTTTTTTTTTAAACTAATTATGCTACTTTGTTTCGGTGAATGGACTCTGCAATATGCCGAAGTTCAAGGAAATTCAGAAAAACACCCTGTATAGGTACACGCCTTTATGACATTGACAATAAAGTCCGGTGGAGATATTTATGCCCTTATTTATGTAAGTACTTAATTACATATATTAATAGCCCTGACTGTATCTAGTTGGCCACCTTAAATGAAGTAAGGTATACCTCAATAAAATGTCGAATGATGAAAGCATTAGGTACACAGATTATGAATTTATATAAATTTCTGCTATGAATAGGCATATCTACATTTAGGCATACTTACTACTTTTAACGATGTTTACACAATCTAATAGACTGATATTTTCAGTAAGTAAGTAACGCCATAAAATTCTAACAAGAAAAAGCTGTAATATTATGTATACCTATTATTACATGTTTTTCCTGTTACAAGTAAGCATGTTTATTTTATTACCCTACCAGGAATCTCATATATTAGGGTATGTCCCGCAGTCACAATTTTGTTTGTGTTAAGTAAACACACCATGGTCACTAAAAGCTAAACAAAGTAGACATATCAAGACGATATTCGTTTTATGACCCAAACAATGTTTAACTAGACACTGCACCTAGACATTTATTTTATTTCGTCGGAACAGGAGACACGTCACAAGCCACGACGAAAGAAAAATATTAATATAACTATAGTTATTTGTTATACAAGGGTGCAAAGTTGTAAAAACCCGCGAGTGTGGAATTGGATCACGGGCAAGCGAAAGGACGCTATAGTTGAACCACGAGCGAACCGAGTGGTTCTAAAATAGAATCCTGAGCGTAGCGAGTGTTTCAACACACGAGAAGTAAAATACATTTGCACCCGTGTGAAACACAAAACTTTTCACCTCACTGTAGCGAGGAAAGTGCAACATGCAAAACAACTTTCGTTAAGTTTTTTTTTTTAACAGTAATAATAACGTAAGTAATATCAAGTAGAATTTTGGTCAAGTGCGAGTCGGACTTTAGTGTTCCCATAAATTTTGAGATGATGAAGGCAACCAAAATTTTTTTTCAAGTTTTTAAATATTTATTTTATTCTGTTTTTTAGTTGTTTTAGTGGCAACAGAAATACATCATTTGTGAAAATTTCGTATAATGAGTGTTTTAAAATATATAATACGCGCGATATGCCGAATCAAATGGAACTCCTGGAATTTGTTTGTACGTACCGTGCTCCCCCAGCCGGGCGTAAGGTAATGTCGAACATTAATATACTTCACTTTTGCGCATCTGCTAAAGTTACATTGACGAAAGTGTAGATGGGTACGTACTTAGCAATCTACGACTGTTAAACACTTTTAGATGTTTTGACAACTCCTAATAGTCAAGTCACCTACTCACTCAACAGAACTTAATCCCACTTAGGGTTAATTTCCCATGTAGATTGAGCGGCTTAAAGGAAGGACTATACTAGTTTGGATGTATATGTACTGGGTGTCAGGGTGTTGATGATGATAACTTCCAGTTGTAGTCAAAGTATTTATTCTTAGTTCAGGCAGCACGGTACAATAATGGTAAGTTGGTACAAAACAAACAAGCTTAGCTTACGTTTACAGTATAAGTAGGTATATCGTCTACACGTGCGCTGGTTGGCGAAAACGAAGGTGAAAGGCAGAAAGAGGCAGAGCCAGCTCAGGCGAGCCTTTTTATGCAAGCCCATTCACTCATTCCACTCGCTCTGAGCGGAATGAACGAATGGTAAAGATGGCATAACATTTACTGCCCTGGATGCGCACATTTCTGCCTGGGGCGATTGGCGTTTCAACCGCCACACTAGTATAAGAGACTATGGCAATCCTTGGGATAACGTTACAGCGGCGCTACCACGAACTTCGAAAGTCGAAGTTCGTAATACGTGCATCCCTGTTACTCGAGTAAGGGAGTGCGATAGAGATGGAAATACCCGAAATTCGACTTTCGAAGTTCGTGGTAGCGCCGCAGAGTCCCGGGAAGTAGATTAGATGCCAGCGGGTCGTGTCATACCGAAGCATTTTTTCAAATTATTTTACCAACAATATTATCTACCTATGAATTAATGTGTCAGTTATAAGTTTTCAAATTTGCCGCATTTTTGTTAGCCGCATATTTGCCGCTAGTCAGACTCTGTGATACACCTATGAGCGAAAATTATATCCGATTTTCGTTGCTGAATGCAAGTCGCTAGCTCAGCACGTCTAGCACACGACGGCCGCGACATACTCTCGATTTTTATCGCACTATACCTCTTGTTCTAAGTGGTCTAATAAGTGAGAGACGGATAGTGCGAGAAAAATCGAGAGAGCTCGCGCGCCGTCGCGTGCTAGCCGTGCAGGTTGTAAAGTTCCCAAAACTTTTATTAACTTCCCCGAGACATCATAATTTCCATATGTACATATTAAATTATAACCTATGGAACGGTTTCCATAGGTTATAATTTAGTATGTAAAAGCCTTAAACCAGCTTAATTAACATTTATAGTTACGAATATGTATGATCATGGGTTGTGGGTATTACATTAAATACAAGTCATTCGTTATATCTCTTTTATATAGGTACGATTGTTCTTACCTGAAAACATGCTAGTAAGTATTATTGTCGTACTTTCTATGTACCTAATCACCGAATTTTACATTAAATAACTCTTGTGTAATGTTAACACCAACAGTTTTGTTAAAAAAATTCGACCGCCGAGACATACTGCGTCATCTCTATCCATCTACCGATAAACAAAGAGAGCATATCAGTCACACAGGTCACGCGATAATACTGTTATAATGCTTATGAACTCATTTTAATGTATGAACCAAACAAACAAATCCACTAGGCCTTCCCCTTTACTTTATCTTAGGCGTGCCGGGAAAGAACCTAAGTTTCCTTAAACCGCAGTATAAATAAAGTACACTGGGATGTATTCATTAGTTTGAGTTGAACCATTGAGTTGTACGCAAGATGTTGAAAGTAACCATCGTACTAGGAGCAATCCTGGTAATATTTGTAGCTGAATCTACCTGCCAGAAGTTCATACTGCCGACGTTTAGGCCGCCACGCCGAAAACCAGTTATACGTCATGTTAGAGATGTAAGTGATTTGACGCCAATAGCGTCCGAAGGTGTTCCAGTACCATTATTACTTGAAGAACCGTTCCTAGACAGAACTGCTCGAAGCTTAGATTCTCCCAGTGCGAAACGAGGGGGCGGCAGCCATTCAACTTCATCTGGAAGCCGTGATACTGGAGCCACGCATCCTGGGTATAATCGACGAAACGCACGCAGCCTTGATTCACCCAGCGCTAAACGAGGCGGCGGAAGTTCCAGAACATTGAGCGGTAGCAGAAACACAGGACCGACGCACCCAGGTTACAACAGACGCAACGCACGTGAAATCAGACTGCCTGGTCATCTCAATCCTCTCCGACCAAAGCCTTTATTTCCACGACCAAGTCTTCCCCAACCAGTTCCTCAGTTACCCATTTATGCCAGAACCACCCGTGATATTCAAAACCCTTCATTTGAAAAGCCTAGTCATAGTGATGCAGTGATGCAGAACTGGAATCCTCATGTTAAAAATTATCCAGGGAGAGGACGACATGGAAGGAGTATTGACAGGACCGAGGAATTTGAAGTTTTGCCGCATGAGAGAGTGGCTAGGGAAGTTCAAATTAGTGGCTTGCCGAGAAAACCAACACATCGTGATGTGATAATTCCAAACTGGAATCCTCATGTTAAAACGAATCCATGGAATAATCTCGGTGGGAGAGGTCGACATGCAAGGAGTATTGACAGGACCGAGGAATTTGTAGTTTTGCCGCATAAAAGAGGCGCCAGAGATGTTCAAATTAGTGGTTTGCCGATAAAACCAACTCATCGTGATGTGATAATTCCGAACTGGAATCCTCATGTTAAAACGAATCCATGGAATAATCTCGGTGGGAGAGGTCGACATGCAAGGAGTATTGACAGGACCGAGGAATTTGAAGTTTTGCCGCATAAAAGAGTCGCCAGAGATGTTCAAATTAGTGGCTTGCCGAGAAAACCAACACATCGTGATGTGATAATTCCAAACTGGAATCCTCATGTTAAAACGAATCCATGGAATAATCTCGGTGGGAGAGGTCGACATGCAAGGAGTATTGACAGGACCGAGGAATTTGAAGTTTTGCCGCATAAAAGAGTCGCCAGAGATGTTCAAATTAGTGGTTTGCCGATAAAACCAACTCATCGTGATGTGATAATTCCGAACTGGAATCCTCATGTTAAAACGAATCCATGGAATAGTCTCGGAGTGAAAGGACGTCACTGACAATGTAACACATGGAGGCAGGCCGAGATAAATGAAATGCTTGGGAGTCAACACCCGTCGTAATGCGATTATTCCAAACTTGGTACCAACCTCCTGCTTGCACCAAAATATTATATGTGCTAATTTAAGTATTTAAAATAATACAATGTTGAAGGAAGCTTTAACAAAAAGAACCTGTTACTTTTTAGAATGGGTATATCATACATAATTCATTTATTTTTAAAAACGTATTTTACAGTAAGTATGACGTCTTAATACTAAAATATTATATTTAGTGATACATTCTACGAGGGCCTGAACTAGGATACCCTCTGTGTTTCAGGTATTAGGAAAGATCAGTAAGTACAACTATTTTAAACACACTTGCAAAACATAAGAAATCTACGTATAAGTACAGTACAAAACTTAACAACTAAACAAAGTATTTATTTTATTTACATAAATCAAGATTCATTTTAGAACAATAAATAGGTATATTCACGTTCGATATACTTTAAGTGTGCACACCTATCAAGTTAAATAAATCAAGATTAAATCAAGAATTCGTCTTTCGTGTTCCAATCTACAATCAAGAAACCTATCAAGTAAATGTGAGAGTTGACAAGTACTCGAACATTAATGGTGCTGGTAATTCGTGATTCCGGGATTTGTTTTATTATCGTTTAATCGGGATACGAACTATAATATAACGATCAAATAGATAGCTAATTAAATGTAATTTTGAGCTATATCTACATATACATAGGCACATAATGCACTACACCGTATCTCTCGTCTTAAGAAATATTGGACCCGATTCTACAGTGGCCTCTAAACTTCCTAATTTTATTTAGGTGTCGCTAAAACACTGCTATTCTACGAGCAGCTGTCATAATCAAATGACAGCGCTAATTTGAATCTGATGTTTCTTATTTTAGGCGGTCTATATAACTTACTTAGCTGCCTACATGCTATTCTAAATATGTCGTTTTTAATCTGCCGCCTAAATTATGTCTAAAAATTAGACAATTTAGTTTTAGGCTAGTTAAGCCATGTGCACGTTGAATCGGGTCCATTATCTAAATACAAGTGCGTAATATATAACTTAAGATAAACCTAAATATTTAAAGGTACACCCTACACATTCGATTGATTCTAACAATTACGGAATTCATTACAATTACATCTCCGAGTATACCTTTCAAAGTAATTGGGAAACGAGTTTCCATGGCTACGTGGCGTGGTCCTTTTTAGATAAAATGGAATAAAATCTTACGAGAATTGTCTAACAACCTGACAACGTCGGTTACCATAGTCGTTATTTTATTTTGAACTTCCATTCTCAATCCCGGTTTTGCTCCAACAATATTAAATGATCCTGCTTTGCAGTCTTCTTGAATTATTCATAAGTATAAACTGACTAGAATCGTTTCAGACTCGGTGAAATAAAATACCACGATATTGTTCACTCTTGAAATTGGAACTATTATCTTATTGTACAAATAAGTATGTATTTTAATTTTGAAACATCCTGCCGCGAAAATACTCTTCCTGAAAAAGAACTCCTGAAGAGTTGGAAACATGCTGTCGGATCATGAACTGGTTAGTTTGGTTGGATTTAACTAGTAATTTATTTTCTTATAAAAATATTGTAATAAAAATTGAAGACGAATATAGAAAAGGGTCCTTTAGTCGAATCCCAGACCGAACGTTTTATAATAAAATTGAGGTCGGCGGTCTTGAAAGCGACACATCAGAGTCGGAGTCTTCGGTGTCACAATCTGAACAATATTTAAATATCGAATACGTACTTGGAACCAGATATGGATTAATAGGTATTTATTATAAATAAAGCATAGAAATTTTACATTTAACAAACAACACAATGCCAATACACGCTGTCCCGACTATACATGACGTACATAATGTACATTATTGCCATATAATATGCGGTTTACAGCGACACTACCTGAGGGTCAAATGGAGGCGTGTCGAGCTACAATTCCTGTGACGTCTTAAAGTCGCCGTCAATGGAATTTGCTAACTATGTAAACAAACCGCCATAGTGAAAGACAATTTCAATATGGCGGTTTGTTTACATAGTTAGCAAATTCTATTGACGGCCACTTTATATAATTTAAGTAGATTAAATCTTTATACTTATTATCTTATCTTTATTCTTTTCTTTATCTTTATTCTTTTCTTTATCTTTATAACTCTTCTGTAAGTGTGTTTGTCACCTAACTCCTCTTAAACGGCTCGACTGATTGGGTTGCGGGTGGTTTGAAAACACAATTGGACCCGGTAGGTGGCGCTGCAGTCGGTATGTCGTTTATCTCCTCCTAAACGGCAGGGATGAATGAAGGGATTAGTCACATAAGGAGTACCTATATATATTTATAAAGGCTGTATTAATTATTCGGCATTTGACGTACGGTTACATGCGGAAGTCGCTTGCCTCAATGACATTTTTAGAATAAATGAGTACCTAGATTTATTTATTCTATTATTGTACAATAATAAATGCATTGGTTTTGATTGTTAAGTAAATAGTTTAACAACATGTAAGTAGAAACATCAACAATTATTGACCTGCATACGTAAACTACATTATCTTCAAATACTATAATATAGATATATTTTCTGTATCATGTGCCGGTTAATGTACGGCCCAATATTCAGCGTCTTCTATATACACTATTAAAATTATATACGATAGTAGGTAACGAAAATACTTAACCACATCTTAATTTTAAATATGCATGCCCTAGTTAAATAAAGTTCACTAGTAATAATAGAAAATAACTCGCACGTGTAAACAATTATATAGTGATGTAAACTGAGCGCGACGCGCCAACAAACTGGTCAGTCCAGTTTGGCGCATTTATTGTACTGTGTTTTGTAACTGTTTATATGAATAAATTATGAAATATTAATAATAATAATATCACTGTTACTTTTAATTCATGCAAAAAGAGAGAGAGATTAAATAGTACAGCAGAAGAACGACTAGCGGAAAATGCAAGTGTAAGAGACCATGGGACCGATTTTTGACTTTCGAGCGCTCGAAATCAAAAGCGAGCGGTAGAAAATATTCGCACACGAAAATTAGACACTATTATTTTCGCATGAACCCAATAATAGCTATTTTTCAATCATCACTCGAAAACTAGTGATTGGCTATCGATACTTTTCCGTTTCGTTGTATGCAAAAAGTAGATAATTACCGGTTTTTTCAAATTTGAATTTTTGACATTACCTAATATAGAGAATAGTTGTTTATTAAATAAATAATAAATAAATATAAATATTAGGGGACAATTATACACAAATCGACCTAGTCCCATAGTAAGCTCAATAAGGCTTGTGTTATGGGTACTATACGAGATATATATCTATTTAATAGATAGAAATACTTAAATACATAGAAAACATCCATGACTCAATAACAAATATTCATGCTCATCACACAAATATTTGCCCTTACCGGGATTCGAACCCTTATTGGAAGTTGTGTATCTATAATATAGTAAATTGATTAATTTTAAATATATTATGCGTTTCATAACAGAACAAGAATCAAAAGTAAGTACCTAGTGAGTTGTAAGGTGCAAACATTCATAATTGTAAAAGGAAACGTAATTGTGTGAGAAAGAAACAGTATGAGAGCGTGACCTGAGAAAGAAAGGGATAGAGAAATGAAAGGGTTAGGGGATAAGTTTCAGCGAGGGTAACAGAGAGAATAAATTCATTATGGCTGATCCGTTGTTTCCTTTACTAATGGCCGGTTCCAATAATCAATCCACCGATAGTTTTCCTTACCGGCAGTTACATTTTGACAGAACCGGCCATTACAGAGTAATAGTAAACGAAACGCTTATGTTCCCGCCAATAGACTAACGACCTCGGTTTTCAACCACAAAATTCGGCAAGAAATTATATATAATCGTACACCAGCCAATCACTTAGCATCGAATAAATATATTTTATTTAAATACATATAATATCTATCTTTTAAATTAATAGTCAGTCCAAAATTAAATAGATACCTAAAGTGAAGTGTCAAAATTTTCTACCGATAGAATTGAATACGAGTGGTCAACACCATTCGTTTTTCAATTTTCTATCGCTCGTATTTCAAAAATAGCATTTCATCGTTTTTGACCGTTTTCGAGTGAAAGAGTCGAGCGCTCGAAAGTCAAAAATCGGTTCCCATATAGCAAACACATATCGAGGGCTTCATGCTAAAGGGGCGTATAAGCAAGAAGGGCTTCATGCTAAAGGGGCGTATATAGAGCAATAATAGGGTTCTTGCTTATACGCCCCTTTAGCATGAAGCCCTCGATATGTGCAAATGAAAGACAAGAACATCGCAACGAACGCCTTTGGGCTAATACATTGAGGCAAAGACAGGCACGTCAGCGAATAACCGACGAACATAGAGGATTTAAACATCAGCGCCTGCAAATTCATCGCGCACTGACACGTGCATCTCTTCTCCGCATAGCCGTCGAATATGAGTCGGATATCAACTATTCGTCACTTCCGCAAGTCGACATATTATTGTAATAAGCATAATGAAAGCATTGTTTCTTATGTCGAAATTAATAATGCTCTCCGTAACAAAACGCCAACGTTGGGACAGTACAACGTCTGTTGGGTCCGCTAGCAATAAAAACAAAGCCCTGTAGGTGGCGCTGAAGTCGGTTTTCACAACCCACCAGACGGTGATGTCTCAACAATTTAACGCTTTTTTATACGAACAAAACAAACCTTTTTGATTGTGACGGACCGTTTTTAAGGAAATTATATAATATGGCGCGGCGCTGCTTTTCCGGGCAGGACGACGTCTGCCGGGTCCGCTAGTATAATATAAATCATCAGGCATATACATAGTTATACCCCGTAATGGAAATAGGTATGGGTACATATGCTATTACCTAATATTGGTCGTTATTGGTGAGTCTTCTACTTACCAGGGGATCGATTTTTGAATCTCACCAAGTGACTAATTCTCACCGATGTGAGTGATTTCCGAAAGTTCGTATTTTTGAAACTCACCGGTGACTTACATTTGTCATACCTATGATATCGATTTACGAGTGCCCCTACCCACTCGTAATTGAAATCACCATGCGATTGTTTTTGACAGTTGACGTTTGTGACATCTGCCAAAAGTACCAAAGTATGTTTTTCGGAAGAATTAGCAGCGGGGCTCGATTGTGATATTTGTGATTGCGACGATTTATTGATAGTATAAATAGGAGGCCAAGTGCGTGTCGGACCACGCACAACGAAGGGTTCCGTGCCTATTAAAAAGGTCGTATCGTTACTGAAATCTTATGGCACTTACATCCTTTTCTTTAAGGAAGGCAGTTTTTAGGGTTCCGTAGCCAAATGACGAAAAACGGAACCCTTATAGATTCGTCATGTCTGTCTGACTGTCTGTCCGTCCGTATGTCACAGGCATTTTACTCGAAAACTATAAGATGTATTTGAATAAAATTTTGAGGATAGGTGTATTTTATTAACTGCTACATAGTTTTGTAATTCAATTACCAAAAAAAATATTTTTTTAGGGGTGCACTCCATACATAAAACTGAAAGTCAAAACTTTTTTTTTCATTGCAAGCCCACGTGTGGCACATCAATCGATAGGCCTTTCAAAATAAATATAAGGTTTGTCTGCAAATCTTTTGATTAAGTGAATAGAGTCGGAGATAATCTCCTCGAAAGTCACTAAAATTGTGTACTTCCTCTAATTTTTGAACCGTGTATTTTAAAAATATGAAAAAATCATGCTCATAGGGCTTATTAAATTCTCTCAGCGAAAATTGTTCTGAACAAGATCGGTTCAAAGGTTTTTGAGATATTTCTAAAAAACTGCCTTCCTTAAAGAAAAGGACGTAAGTGCCATAAGATTTCAGTAACGATACGGCCTTTTTAATAGGCACGGAACCCTCGTTGTGCATGGTCCGACACGAACTTGGCCGCTTTTTTTTTTCATATTTTTAAAATACACGGTTCAAAAATTAGAGGGGGGACACAATTTCAGTGACTTTCGGGGCGATTATCTCCGACTCTATTCACTTAATCAAAAAAAAATGCTGATAAACCTTATATTTATTTAGAAAGGCCTATCGATTGATGTGCCACACGTGGGATTGCAATGAAAAAAAAAATGACTCAGTTTTATGTATGGAGTGCACCCCTAAAAATTATTTTTTTTGTAATTTCATTACAAAACTATGTAACGGCAAACAAAATACACCTATCCTCAAAATTGTATTCAAATACACTATAGTTTTCGAGTAAAATGCCTATGACATACGGACGGACAGACAGACAGACATGACGAATCCATAAGGGTTCCGTATTTTGCCATTTGGCTACGGAACCCTAAAAACCGGTATCAAGGACAACACTATAACATCTGCGTAAAAAGGAACGTAACGGGAAGATTGTCTCTGACTGACATTGTAAAATTTCTGCATGTTGGTAAACAGCGTGTGACTTTCAAAAATACGGCTCTTGGAAAATGGTGACATGAAAGTCATCGGTGATAATTTTAGTCACCGGTGACTTTGATATCACCAGTGAGATTCAAAAATCGCACTCCAGTATCTAATTCCTATTAGGTGAAATTACATCCCTGAAATATAATACTAAGGCTTTTGTATTGAATGTCCGCTTTATATAATAACATACCTATAAGTTTTCCTGCTCGAATTTCGGGGAAAAAAACGAGCGACCTTTTATGGTAGAAAAACATTACGAATTAATAATAGTCCAGTCAATGACCTGCCAACTTGTATGGAAAAAGATACAGTTTAAGAAATAATTTATAATAGCTATTTTTTCCTGGTAACAGGGTAATGTATAATATTATCACCATACATCGGGGTTTTCGGAGCGGGAATGATTTGAGAAAGAGTAGAGATAAACAGATATGTTAGTCTAAGAAAATATCTTATTATGCCTAATGAATAACTACCTCTCTGTGAGTTGTATACAATCTGTGACAAAGTTTTATTTTAATTTCCGTAAAAGTCTTATAACTTATAAGGTAACAATTAAAATAACTTTAATTAATTACCTGCTGTAAATTGAATAGTTGACACGATTTTCAGAATAAACTATTAATATTTTTTCTATATTTGGGACAGTTAATCTACGGCGTCTTGCTGTAAATATCCATTTCAAGGAGCTAAATGATCTTTCCACGTCGACAGTTGTAATAGGTGCATATTTAATTTTTTTGTAGGAATCAATTGATGCACGAGAAGTTTGAGATTGAAGTTCTATTTCTTTGCCTTGTACCAACTCATTTATAATTTTTAGTGTGCTATAGCCAGAATTCTTCTTTAACACCAACTTCAGTTTATCATAAATCTGTTTTCCTTTTACGCTCATGTTTAATTTGGAAACATCTCTATAGGTTTCATGAACTATTTTTAAACTATCGCTGATGGACAGCTTCGCATCCTGTAGTTTTTTAATAGCATTTGGGATAGTCATCAAATGATTTGCTATGAAATTTAAGTCGCTTTTTATATTTGCATTTCCAAACGCTCTTTTTGCCTTTCTAATACTCTGGGCTTCGGTGGGACTGAATGTATTTAGAACACGTTTCACTTCATCGTAATGTTTGCTGTAATACGTTGCAGCTTCTATCCAGGTTCCCCACCGAATAATTGTTGGTCGAGGTGGTAAAGGCACTCCGGGGAGCATTTCTTTAAACTTTTGTATTCTTTTAGGAGATTTCAAAAATGTCTTCTTAACATTTGCGATTAAATCATTCACATCTGGATAAAGTTTTCTTACTAGTTCAGCCACTCTATTTAAACCATGAGCCAAACATGTGACGTGCAAAAGATTGGGAAAAATACATTTTAAATTTCTTCCAGCCTTTAGCATGTAGCCCACACCGTCAGTTAAAAGTAAAAGTACTTTATTGTGATTATTATGGTTAGCACCCCATAATTCATCAAGAGCACTTGTGACCGTATTGGATATTGATACATTGTTCGTGCTGTGTAACCGTTTACTGGATATCAAGTGTTGAGTGCCAATGTGATCATCACGTAATGCTCCCACTATTACGTTAGCTATTTGACGACCATAATCATCCGTGGTTTCGTCAACACTCACATATATATATTAATTTTTTAGCTCGCTCCGTATTTTATTCATTTTTTCATCGTAAGCTTTATTTAAATATTCCCGTCGCAGTTGACATTCCGAAGGAACTTTTGCAGTTTTTCCAAATTTACCGGTAACACAATTTTCGATAAAATCTTTAAATATCGGATTGTTTACCTGCGTCCATGGTATATTACAGCCCACAACAAATTTCAAGAGCTCACTATTGAAATCATATTTCATACCTGTATGTTTATTAGATGCGACATGTCGCGTTACACTAGATTTCGTTTGAGCGAAGCTCACATTGCACTTGGTGCAAAATAATAAAGAATCTCGAACCTCTATCTCTGGATTATTTTCTATCCACGAACGCATAAACTCGTAACGAGTTTTTTTTCTCGGAGGCATATTTGTGTTGACTGATTATTTACAGTTTTTTAAAATACAATTGCATATAAGTTTATCTACTAGACAAGCAAGGGTAACGGTTGACAATAGGTGTCTAATACAATGTCAATCTTGACGCTCGATATCTATGAAGCATTTTCTTATAAATGAATAGACTTAACTGAAGAGGTTGATAATGAATGACCAATACAAAATATGTTGTACCTATATGTATGATTAATCTTTATTTATTTTTCAATCAATTATTCATTCGGTAGAAACCTACTAGGGTACGATCTGTTTTTAAGTAAATACCTACTCTTTGGCTAATGTCAAACGTTCCCGCTCCGAAAACCCCGATGTATGATTATCACACACACTTAATATATTTACATATATATATTTACACTTACAAGGACTTTAAGGAGGTTACGAAATCCACTGACCTCAGTATCGGTATCAAGAGAAAGTCTTATAACACCTGCATCCTCCCGTGCATCACATATGGATGTGAAACCTGGTCTGTTACAAAACATCACAGAAACACGCTAGAATATTGTCATTGGGATGGCCCATCGTTCCATGGGGAACGAAGCTTGAAGGTATTAAGAAGCAAGACGAAACGAAATACTTTCATAAGAAACAAAACAAAGGTGATGGACATACTTACCAAGATAGAGCAACAAAAGTGGAGATGGACGGTACACATGCTACGTTGTACCAAGAAAAGTTGAGCAAAATCATAACAGACTGGTACCCTAGTGAAAAAGAAGTAGAGGAAGACAGAGTAAGAGAAGGGGAAGATGAGTTAAAACTCACAGCGGGTCCTTTACTGGAGAAGAGTCGCTAGAGACAGCAGACAGTGGAAGATGTTAGAGGAGGACTAATGCCAAGAGGCACACTGAACTCAGTGATATTCTGTGAACGCAGCAACACTAAACTACAAATATGAGTTCAGGATAAAAGGCTCAAATAAATAAAAAAATACACTTAATGATATAATCCGCCGGTCTATGGCCACTATCAATGTGCCTGCTGTTCTTGAGCCGCCTGGCATAGTTAGATGATGACAAAATACCTGATGGTGTTCCGTGGAGTTTGGGACGGATGCTTGTGTGGGACGGGACGCTACCTGTGCAGACACACTGGAACCGTCCCATCTCCAACGGACTACTGCTAAAGCGGGTGCAGCGGCGGAAAATGCCGAAAATCTAAAACTTATTAATTATTTATAGAGGTCTCGGCAGAGAGTACAACTTTGTACCATTTGGCGTCGAGACCCGCGGTCCCGTGGGGTCGGCGGTCCGTGGGGTCACAGTGCGCAAAAGTTATTTGCGGAAATCGCGAAACGTCTGGTTGACATAACAGCCCCCCTATTCTGTAACATGTTTAAGCTCACCTCAACGCCCACCCTCAAATATATTTTGACACCGCGATGCGTAGTAACTAAGCGTAGGTAGAGGTCTAGTTTCGTGTCGGGTGACCGCCGGGGTGAGCCGCATTAGCGCGTAGCGAATAACAGCCGTGACCGAAGAGCTGGCGGCTTTCTCGCGCAACGCATCAGCATTGCAATTCAGCGAGGAAATGCCGCCGGCATCCTAGGTTGCCTCAATGGCCTTTTTAGATTTAACTTAGTTTTAACTTAATTTAGTTAATGTTAGTTATCATCTTGTATAGGCTTTAGAAAATAAATGATTATTTAATAGTTAACATTGAATTTCAGACATCAAAAAAATTATAACTTACCTAGCTTCTGACAAGTCAGAAAAAATATGAATACATTCTTTATTTTGGTTCATTTATATTTGGTCCATAGCGATATTCATAATAAATTATACAAAAAAGACAATGAATGCATGCTTCATTTAAGTCTATAAAATTGCTACCGGGCGGAAAGTTTGCTGGATTCTTGAATTAGCATCTTGGAATAACGTTTTAAAATGAAATAAACATAAAATCGCTATTATAAATTAATGTTTTTCAAAACCGTATTTTGCCTGGAGTAAGTACCTATAGGGCGTCGAGACGCCGAAAACTGGCTACCATATACATTTCTAGTTTTTCTTGAATTTCTGCTAGTAATTGCACGATGCCGAATCACTTGTATTAATGAATATTCCCATTAGTTATTCTGCTTTCAAAGGTGCTTAGCAACCTTTCCTTGTGAATAATAATTGACGTCGCTAGTCGTGCTAATTTGCATTTCATGCATAAGAAGGCGGCATGTTTTCAGCGTGACGATACCAACATTTGCTTCCATAACTGCAAACCATTCGTATAAGTAGGTTACTTATGTTTCATCGGAAATTAGGACTAAGGTGTGACTTTCTGCTATAATAAAAGTTATGCTGTATAATATAGGTTATGGATGAATTCATACTTCAAAACTACCTACTTACAGGAGAGACAAAAAACTACGCTTAGTCGTGTGATGTTGAAATATTTAACTATTTACTAAGGAACGCAATTTTGTATAGTTCGTCCAGATATAAGCTATACCTGTATACACCGGAGTGTGCACGTAACTAGTTATAATATATAAACGGGAGCTCTGCGTCGCACTAACTTGGACGGAGTTTCTTTTATGCGACACTACCGCAAATCCCCGAGGTATATAATTTTTAGGTCACTACTGTAAGCCTTGGTTTCACGTTGGTTGGCTGCGCCAAGCATCTTAAAAAGCTTTTTAATATTACATGGCAAAGAAGTTACCTTCTCTACGTACATACGAATACCTACTATAAGTACAGTCAAGGGCACTAATATGTATACACCACAAAGTCTCAAAAATATATTATGTAGGCAGACCTTATTTCTGCAACAATAAGGTTGTAGTATACATATTTATGAAAGTTTGAGTGAATACACATAATGGTGCCCTTGACTATACAACAAAACAGAGGTGAAGTACGAAACTGATCAAACAATTTTACTTTGGTTTACATGACATATTTCCTTTGATACCCCACTTGAACTAATTACTAGAATTTTAATGTTTGCCCCCCCCCCTCATAATTTTTCATACCATTAAATATATATTTTCCATACACGTGCGTTAGGATCCTATATATAGGCTCATATAGCATTAGCAGTTCCTGAGATATTTAAAGTTGTGACAGACGGACGGACGGGGTCGCACCATAAGGTTTTATTTTTTACCTTTTGGTACGAAACCCTAACTCGTGACGTCTACTCGAATATACAATATATTTGGCATAGATATAAACAATGACTTGCGTTCTGCATTTTATGAGTACTTTGCTAACGGGCGGAAATGGTGGCTGCACCGGAAATGGCGTACCCTGCTAAAGGAGGGAGCAAATTTTCCGCGTACTTAGTGGTTTTAGCAGCTACGACAAAATACTTAACGGAAACTGCTTCCCAACGACTATTGCCTGCTTCCGAATGGTGCATTTTCAGCTGAGTCAGTCTGTCCTTTTCGAACCGGGTAAGTTTTCAGCTGAGATTCAGTCTGTCCTTTTCGAACCGGGTAAGTTTTCAGCTGAGATTCAGTCTGTCCTTTTCGAACCGGGTAAGATTTCAGCTGAGATTCAGTCTGTCCTTTTCGAACCGGATAAGTTTTCAGCTGAGATTCAGTCTGTCCTTGTCGAACCGGGTAAGTTTTCAGCTGAGATTCAGTCTGTCCATTTCGAACCGGGTAAGTTTTCAGCTGAGATTCAGTCTGTCCTTTTCGAACCGGGTAAGTTTTCAGCTGAGATTCAGTCTGTCCTTTTCGAACCGGGTAAGTTTTCAGCTGAGATTCAGTCTGTCCTTTTCGAACCGGTTAAGTTTTCAGCTGAGATTCAGTCTGTCCTTTTCGAACCGGGTAAGTTTTCAGCTGAGATTCAGTCTGTCCTTTTCGAACCGGGTAAGTTTTCAGCTGAGATTCATTCTGTCCTTTTCGAGCCGGGTTAGTGGGAAGAGATGAAGGTTCCGCCTCTGCCATCTTGCATGGAAGCTTACCTACACCATTATAGATTCGACGTCGTTAAATAGTACCTACCTACGTATAAATAAAATTTCTCCAATAAAAAAATACTCCTGTTTTGTCAGTAATTAATCAGTCCATTTAATCAAAATATTATAGAAGTTACCACTACAAAATTAATTAGCAATATAACTAGGCTAATTAATTTTGTATGAAACATAATCCAATACCGTTGTGGAATAGCTGAGTACCTCTGAGCAGGGAGATATAGTTGAAGCCGTGCCAAATGCGGAATGTGTATGTGTATGTTATACTAGTATGTAAACGTTTCTAATTAAGGATCTCAATTTTCCCGTCCTACAAAAACCAAATTGCTTTCAGCCGACGCAATGATGTATTGATTTACTTATCAGCATTTGGGCGGAAAGTTGCTATATATTAATGGTATTAATCGCAAATAAGGGAAATACAAATTAGTTGTTCAACCAAACGGAAAAAAATAGAATATTAGTAGAGGTTTATATGGATGTTTCATATCACACGTTTGTAATTGTTTCTTTGGTAGGTAAGTTATTCGTTTTGTATCTATTTTGTTTTGGTCAGTCGGATATGTTATTGGTTTTACTACTTGATAAAAAGCTAAAGCCAGGTATCCATTAGGGGTAAATGTCCCCCAACCCAGTTCGCCAGCAACTTCAGACAAAATCGCCCGAGTCATCGCCATGTCGCGCAACACGTCAAGCGATATCGTGCAATTACGCGTCACCAAATACCGGTCGCGGAACAATTGTACCCTAGTGAATCCCTGGCTTAAGAATCTAATACAACATCGCTGCATACTTTAATAGTAATTTCTAAACAAAATAATGGATGGCTAAATTTTGTTAATACCTCGATTATGACGTCACACCCACATCAGACACTTTTGTAAAATATCATCATCATATTAGCCGAAAGAGGTCCACTGCTGGACATATGCCTCCCCCAAAGAGTGCACATTACCGGTTCTGCGCCCCCCGTTTTCAGCGGACTCCCGCGACTTCTACAATGCCTTTTTTTGTAGGTGTCATCGGGTTATTAAGGCTCAAAAAAAGCTTGTGTAGGTAATTGCACCTTGCCGTGTGTTGGAAAGGGGCGGCACCAAATAATTTCAGTAGAAAATCGTGTCACCTTTCGTTAACATATGTGTTATTTTATTACTCTAAAATTAATGTAGCTAGAGTTGAACCGTTCTTGACCTTTTCAACTTAAATAAAAATATTTATTATAGGAAAAATATTTATTAGGTTGGTAGTTAATTATTAAGATTGCCACATGAAACGTTGTCAATAAAGCCTTTGATTCCAAACTCATGCAGACTCTCTTATCCCCAATCATAATCCGGTACTCGAGTTCAAAGACAGATCGGGTGTCTTCAGCGACCGAACGGAACACACGTTATTTATAATGAATGTTCGGCAGATCAGAAGGAAATAAAAGATAGAGACAAACTGTATTGAAACGGAAAATCCTTTGCAGGACAAATTTTGGTAACCATTTTTTCGCAAACCTTGACTATTTGTACCTACAGTCAACAACAAAGATTATAAATTGTTCGCTTATTCCTTTGCAATTACATGCAGAAGTGTAAATATATCTTTGGTATCAAAGTATCAACTGTAAAAGGCTGTTGAAATTTTTTATCAATACTTCGAGGCTCTTGAGCTTTAATTTCCTATCTCAATTCTACAACCGTAGTTAAGTGACACGATTGGCACGTGCCTCATTCACAAAAGAACGTAACTGTTGAAATTTTCAAAGGAAGATCGGCCATTTTGAACAAGTAGCACAGTATTCGGGTTTCACGTCACGCGTCCAGTGCAGGTGTCGAGGATGCAGCGGTTGCCCACAAACTTATCTCCGCAACTATCCGAGCAATAATAAACCTTCTTGTCAACATAATACAAAGGATTATAGATGTCGCAGATAAGTTGGCAGGCCGTACTGCAGTACGCCTCTCAGATATTACTGCTAATATCCGGATTTCCGATGTTCGGGGAATTTAATGGATATCTGAAATATAATATTGTTCTGCTTGGATATTTTGCAGAGGATTGTGCAGTCTTAACCCTATTTATATTAGGTGAGAAACCTAATATATTAAAATAAATATACAAAGATTTCTCACCCTATAAACGCATCATCCTTATCTCAGTTCTTCCGTAATAAAAATAGGGACATACTCGTATTCCACCAATAAATTACCAGATGTTACATCTGATTGGAATAGCCTTTTGAACGCTAAATATTAAAATAATCCAAGGATAAAATAACGCAAATCTAAATTAAATCTTAATAAATACTATACACGGTGGAATTTAATCGGTGATCAGGAATCCAAAAATCTTAATTATCAATCTACACAGAAACCAATACGTGAGATCTCGTGCAATATAGCTCACAATTTAATTAATCACACTTAATTAACATCGGTAAAATGTACACTGACTGAATAAATGGACACCCTACTTTTATTGAAGGGAAGTTACTCGTAAGTGTACATACGTCAAGTACTTGCTGGCTTTGGCGGGAAACTAGACAGATCAGACGTTTGTTATGAATTTGACAATGACAAATTGACAGCTTATTGCTCATTTATGTTTTAAGTTTCTATGGCTGATAGTTTGAAAAGAGGTATTAAACTTTTCAGACTAAACCATTAGTAGGGTGACGATAAATTAAAATTAAAATTTAATTTCAACTTAAAAATTAGTTATGATAAAAAAAAACTTGGTTCCACTTAAGTACTACATAAACGTGACCGCCATCGATTACTGAATTAGAAAAATGGGTTCCTGTTCACCGATTAAATTCCACCGTGTATATGAGCAACCGGTAATTTGAAACTTTATGTAAAATATAATCTTAATTAAAAAACAGCACGAGCTTGCAGCTTATAATAAATTGGTCGGAAAGCAGCCATTAAAGTTGAATTTTTAATGCAACGACTAAACTTGTCGTGTATGTTTTAACCGATTTTAGCACTTAAGCGAGGCATAGATTAAACTAAAGTCAGATGCAAGCTCTTAAAGCCATAAGTTATTCAGCCACACTTAGACTTACATTTACATCTCTGGCTGAACTTTCATACAACGTAAACGTACCAACAATTTCTACAGCATTTTACTGAAAAATTACCTGTGCTGTAGATTCAGTGTAGCTCGTAAAAATACTACATTAAATAAACTTATGTATTAACACATTCCCTGCCAAGAATCGCTACGCGCTTCGCTCGTAGCCGATCCTGTGGTATTCCTCGTATGTAGCGGAAAGCGACTACGGCGTAGGCGCCCGCTAGGGGTTCCCGGCAGTGAAAGTGTTAATCACATCTTACTAACACGATCGTGTATACGTTGGACATAAAGTATTCGTCCGTTACTTGCAAGTATGTAAACAGTGCGAAAGGTGACGTAAACTGAGATTTCCAATACGTATCTATAGTAGGTTCATTAGGTAATAGGCACTTACAGTCAAATTCACACACTTGGGGAGGGGAGGGGCACAAATAAGATCTTAGTGCCCCGGCTTGTCTCGCCTGCACGTGGTCCTCCTGCTGTTCAACGCCGAACGGAAGAGATGAGTATCAGAGAAGGAAAACTTGAAACAAACCCGGCTCGGTGTCAGCCGTTATGCACCAGCAAGCGAACCGACTCCACACGTATTGACTTTGTCATTCCTGCGGGCCCAGTCGGTAAGGTGTGATGTGGGTTTTGGGCATGCCCGCGTCATATTATTTGCGTCCAAGGCGATGCAGCGTCCGAGGAGAGGTCACTTCACCCACTTCAGCCTGCTGAGTGGAAAACAACATGGAGAGTGGCAGTTACCGGTGCTAAGTATGACATTTACATGTCATATATAAGGGCGCCACTGTCGCTCTCGTATTGGCTTGATAAGGACGTAAGTGCTGCACTTTAATGGACGCTGATGTCGCTGATTAAATCATCTTTTATAGATGCTAAAGGCCATTGATGAGGCACTTACAGTCAAGTTCATAAAATACTAGTATATGTACATATATTCCCAACGATTAAAAAATAATTAAATAAATAGTGGCTATCTTTTTGCGCCGTTTGGGGTTGAGATGAGACTGGGACCGTGGGGGCGCCCATGAACTCTTTAAGGCGATTTCCAAACGCCTGGTAGAGGTGACGCGTGACTGGAAGGCTGGATCGGCATTGCCATACAACGTGGCAATGCTGCCAGCCTTCTGGGCACGCTGCCTTCAGAAGGCGATTTGGGGCAAATTTTTCATCTCTAATTATTTTTAACCTACTCGTAGTTTCTAATTTTACGTTGATATACTCTGTTTATTAAAAATTAAATAACTTAAGTCGTGTTCACATATTTTTGATCTCGACTGTAGCTTACATAGTAACAACAACCCGGCAACCGTACTGTCTTTTCGAAGATCTCACGGTTCTAAATACTGATTTGCCATACGATAAATAAATAAATAGTAACAGAAACGGAAACGGCGGAACGGCGATAGTCTCAGAAACAGAAAGAACACAGATAAGATAACACTTTACAAAACATCTTCCACGTCATCAACACGTCAAAGCAATCCAATTAACAGAATTAAAATGGCGCACTCTCGGAATGTTAACGTAAAACAGACGCATGCAAAGTGAGTAATCCCGTTACCTTTCTAACGTCGTATCCATGTTCTACTCTGTTATGAAATATGGTTTTTATTTTGCACGCTATAAAGCTGGGTTTAGATACACAGAGATGTTGAAGTAGGAGGTTGTAGGGGTGAGCCTGAGTAATTTAGCACTTCCCGCCTAGCCGGCCCTTTGTCACGTGCAAACATTGCTTTATGAAGAAAGCATTCCGTTATGCAGAATTTAATTACACGGCACAATGCTTTGAGCCCAGCAACTTGAGTGCATTTTAGAAGGTTTGTTTTTGAGCTAAGTAATATTTGTAACAAGTGTTATTACTATTTTACTGGGTTTCAGGGCAAAATAGACTTTAAAAAAATATTTTCTGAATGCTTGTTTATAGTGTGATAGAATTGAGATGGATGAAGTAAGTAGTTTTGTAGTGCTTGAGAACTGGTTTCAATATTATCCATTACTAAAACTAGTGCCTACTCCAAATCTTTGGGTTAGGTGCCAAAGCGGACCCGGGCTCCTTCAAGATACAACCGGGAAGACGTTAGGAGGATGATGACATAATATACACTCAGAGGCAATGAAAACGGGTCACTTCCCATGGATTACTTTGCAAAGTGACCCGATTTCATTGCCTCTGAGTGTAATTCCCAATGTGAACTATGAAGGTACGCTACCTCAGAGGCAATGAAAACGGGTCACTTTGTAAAGTAATCCATGGGAAGTGACCCGTTTTCATTGCCTCTGAGTGTATTAATAGGTAGCCATTATTATTTTTCCCCCCACGGCTTCACCAGTATGATTACCACGATTCCTTGAAAATCATCCGTTTTTCTGGATAAAAAGGATGCAGCAGATATCGTTTGGCTCATTAATAGGGTAAATCGCCAATAACTGGCCACCCTTCAATAACTGGCCCCCTCATACTAAAAAGGAAAGGGGAACAGAGTTAATTTTTAGTAAACAAATTGACTGACGACCGCTTTAGCCTAGTTGGTAGTGACCCTGCCTACGCAGCAAGAGGTCCTGGGTTCGAATCCCAGTAAGGGCATCTATTTATGTGATGAGCACGAATATTTGTTCCTGAGTCATGGATGTTTTCTATATATTTAAGTATTTATTTCTCTATGTAATTATGTTTATCGTCGTCTAGTACCCACAGTACAAGCTTTGCTTAGTGTGGGACTAGTTCGATTTGTGTAAGATTGTTCCCTAATATTTATTTATTACTATTATTGTAGGTAGGGTGGCCAGTAATTAACACCTTATACTAAAAATGCATAGGTGAATAGAGTTAATTTTTAGTATGAGGTGCCCAGTTATTGAGCGGTGGCCAGTTATAGGCGATTTACCCTATGTGGGTAAAACAGACATTAATTAAAAGAGTTTTACAAATCCGATAGCTTTTTAGGGTTTCGTACCAAAAGGTAAAAATAATGCAAGCTCCTTACAAATGTCTACCCAAACACGTGCATAAAACAGCTATGCGCATGTTCGAGCTAAGCGGCTGCCTGGCATCGTTTTGATACCCCGCCCGCAACCCCGCGTAATGGCAATAAATTCTGTGATGCCATTTTGCGGCGCTACTTTCACTTCTAAGGGTTTTTCGTTCGCTGCCTTATTCTCTCTCTATCCGTCAGTTACATCCTCAGAGCATATAATACTATAGAGCGGACAAGCCGCCGGCGGCTGTGTCGCACATGTTAGCTCATTTGGCATACTCCGCCGCCAGTTCACCGTCCGTTGTCCACCGAGAAAGTTCCGTTTTTTCCAAAATGCCGAGTTGTGCAATAGGGGTGTAGACACTAGATAAAATAAACAAAAATGTCATATTCTCTCGAAAAAGGATAAAAAATGTAGGCGAGTGGAGAAAAAATCAACGCAAAATGTTAAATAATCACGAAGTTATAAGTGTCCAAAGTTTTAAGAAGGGGTATGTTCTGTCCCTTTTTCGCAAAACGCAACTACATATGAAACGATGACGCTGGAAGAATGTGACGTCACAGAAGACGGCAACGTGCAGTGCCGCATCGCAGTCGGCGGGGCCGTCGACGCTGCCCCCCGGCAGCATCCTGTAATGTGACGTCA
This sequence comes from Epinotia ramella, assembly GCA_947578815.1. Taxonomy (NCBI): domain Eukaryota; kingdom Metazoa; phylum Arthropoda; class Insecta; order Lepidoptera; family Tortricidae; genus Epinotia; species Epinotia ramella. Next base: position 11,023,637 of record OX388209.1, read on the forward strand.
CACAGCGTTTGCGTTTTCTCTAACAAGCAATATTAATACGGTTGTAGCTTCGTAATTCTTTGAGATATCTCAACGGGATTATCGTCACTATGCATATTTTCCCGTATTACTTGCAAACATCGCAGTGATTTGATTAATACTATTTATTTCAAACAAAACCACGAATTCAAGAACTTGCGACTGGCAATACAAATATTATACATATACATATATTCAATACAAATCGGCCGGCATGCCCGATCTCCTTATTTCCTATATCTGTGGTTACATCACTCGAACCCAAAATAAGTTAATGCATAACCTTCTTTCTGCAACAGTCGGATAAAATAATTAAATTCACTTCCGCTTTTATTATATTAAGTGATCATAATCTATTATTTTCCCCACATGCGCTCGTAATTATTATTATTCCTCATGATCGTCGTATGTTTCTTTTCTCAAACATGCTCGGAAATGTACGCGTTAATATCACGAAATGAAGACGTGAAGTTTCTTGTTTACGGCTCCCTACATTACTAAACTATGAAAACCCTAAGTAAAACCATTATTGTCCGCTACTCTAACTTTTTAAATTTGCTTACTAATATTAAACTGACAAAGGAAAATTTACATACTGCCAACCACCACTAGACACTGTAAGCATACTTGCTTTATAAAAAAAATAAAAAAAGTCTATGGTACTATACTTTATGTGCGGTTAAACATGGTGCTCGAACGGCTTGTTCAAATGGCATGTTTAAAAAATAAAAAAGGCGCAAATTACCTATTATTTAATTGATTACTTAGTATTTATTTTAATTTTAATATTTCCTCACATCGTTTGAGAAAAGTACTATACAATCCTCGGCCGGAACAGGAATTGCTGGACTCGTTGTATTCGGCCTCGTCTACGACTCGGCCGTCTACCCCAACCTCGTCCAGCAATCCCTTACTTCACGGCGTCTGCAGTAATCTACTATTAAATATCTAAGTGTGCAAATACACTTTGTACCAAGTGTGAATAATACGCAACATAAACAATTAAGTATACAAACTCATTACAAAAACGTATTGAAAAGTTCTGTTTGTCTGGATTAAAGTACATGAAAGGACGTGCTAATTTAAACATTGCGAGTGAAACTTCTGTCGTAACCGTAACACAATAAATTGCCAGCATTACCTAAGCAACACAAACTCACACCAAAGTAACTTAGTGGGTACGTTAAATATATTTTTAAATGAGGGCTTAGCGGGCCGGTTGTTGTTGGAAACTTTCATTTTATCGCGAATTTCCCCGGCACTGTGCTGTAAGAGTACCTTAGGCCAATTTAAGCCATGCCATAAAAAGAGTACGAAGCTCGGAAGGCGCAGGAAATTTAACTTTAATAAGAGCAAGCACGCTGGCGGGGGCGTATATAATTGGTTTTTAAATATACACAATGCGATCGCATTTTTGAAACCAATTAGGTGCAAACTACACTGTTTTCATGCATAATTTGAGCTTTCTGTTGGACTGGACCATTTGGAATTTAATTTAATGTGGCGGGTACGTTCGCAACCGGGTTTTCGGATCCCAACAATAACAAATCCAATAAATTGTGTTACATGAATAAACTCGTAGGTTAGGAGCAAGTATATCTACATATGAAATGAAAATTAAATCGAGGGCATGGTATTTATTTACAGACAAGCTTATCTTTTGAATGTCAGTAAATCGGTGATGTTCAAATATGTTACATGTGTCTTTATTCTTGTCTAATATAAAATAAATAAATAAATATTAGGGGACAATCTTACACAAATCGACCTAGTCCCATAGTAAGCTCATTAAGGCTTGTGTTATGGGTACTAGACGACGATATATATGTATAATAGATGTAAATACTTAAATACATAGAAAACTTCCATGACTCAGAAACAAATATTCATGCTCATCACACAAATATTTGCCCTTACCGGGATTCGAACCCAGGACCTTTAGCTTCGTAGGCAGCGTCACTACCCACTAGGCTAACCGGTCGTCACTAAATGCAAGTATCTAGTCTCAGTCGGCACTTTTTGACCCCGCCCCCGACGCAGTTTGTGTTAGTCTGTGGTAGCGTAGCTACCAAACGGATAAACCGATTTGAGTGCAGTTTTTTTTTTTATTAATGTCTTGTTTCAGGGTGTTTAGATATTTTTATTGATGTAACTATTATGCCTACCACCTATAATTGAACGACTTTATTTTATACCATTTCCCCACCTTTTTAAAGCTTATAATGCTACAATTAGAACACACGTTATTTAAATTATAATACGAAACATTTTTACAGCAACTTGAGAGTTCAAAGTAAAATGGGGCTCTAGGTGTAGGTATTTACATTTGTATTAATATTAGAAAACCCTTATTTAACCATATTAAAGGTCGGTAAATAAGAAAAACGTGGGTTCTCGCCGTATGTATACCTAGAGCCAATAACCATACTTTAAATAAATGCAATACAGTATACCTAAAATTATAATGCAATCCTATAATATTCTGAAGATAGGGTTTAGATTAGGTTTTAGATTAGGTTTTTATAGAAGATACGTTTGAGTGGCAGATATAATAATAGTTTAATAAAAAAAAAGTCAAATAGCAAGCAAATAATTATGATTTTAAATATATATTTAATTTTAAATAAAACATGACTTTTAGATTGTACTTGTGACAGGCGAACTAAATATTCTTTACTGCAACTTTAAAATTTGTTGGCGCAACCCTGCAGCATATTATAGTTTCTAGTGCAACATTTTTGTTTATCACATTTCACAAAAACTGTACCGGCCTTGCGTCGTTTAGATAATTCTCACCTCGTCTGCTTTCTTGATAGCTAGGCCAGGCCCTAATGAACCAGAAAGAACAACCTTTTCAATAAAAGCAGCGCTTTTGTTCATTAAAGGTGGATACTTCTGACGTTGCCTCTTTATTTTCATCACTGTAAGTAATTCGAAATTAATCTAAGAAGAATTATTATTTCATCATCATCATTAAATGTCGGAGCAATCTCCATGTATCTCATTCATAAACCGTTTCATTTTACAGCTTAATACTATGTTAGCTACGTTTACTTTATGATTCTTATGGTCCATATATGTTGTTCTTGACTTCCCTCTCTTTTGCCTCCCTTATACTTTCCCTTCCACAACAGTTTTTATGTATTTATCCTGTCATAAAACCAATCATATTTCCTTGTTCAGCAGGCTTCTGTTTTTTCTTAGTCCAGCAGCATGAAGCATTTCTTGCCAGTTTCGACTTGAAAAAAAAATGTAACTCGGCTCACATTTCCATGAACATAAAACATCACGCTCCTAAGTATATTAAACTCGTACATACAGACCATTGTAGTATGGCTCCTTGATGACATAGGTTATCAGCAACTGCGATAAATGTAGAAAGATACTTGACCGAGAATCCCTGTTTTGCCGGCCTCTGCTGTAGGTAATGTAGTACTAGGTACCTATCTATTATTTTTACTGCTGCCAAATACATAGTTAGTGATCAAGCTCTTACCTTTGGGCCGGGTGAAGTTTTTATGAACCGGCTCCTGGCAGCGACTCATTGCGCTGGCTTCCACCTTGAATCTAAAATATGAGTTTAATTTCGTTCCCAGTGACAAAAAAATCACATGTAGCCAGGTACTGCGCTCAGAAAATCAGAGTTATTAAATTGAGAACACATTTCTGCGCACTTCTGTTTGGCGTTTTATATGTAAATAAGGTTATTTTGCTGGAGAGCGCTGTCTTATATTATAACAAGATAATAAAGTCAAGTGGTTCTTGAATATTGCTTAAGTACCTAGACTAATTTCTGTAATTAAACAGTGCCTAGGTGCTCTGTCGCGTCTGGACTACTAGGTACATAATATTTCAGGGCCTCTTGATATGGCATTGTAGACTTAGTTTTTATGAAGAGAGCGGATCTTTTCTTGCGGCGCTTCTTCTCGCCTGATTAGAATTTCGTAATATTTAATTCACGCTATCGCTAGGACGCTTCTCTCCATATATTTTCGACCTAGGATCCCTTTACGTATACAAAGTTTCGTGTTATTCTTGCATATCGTTTTAAAATGAGAACCAAACTACTTTTATGAAGATTCAACTTGAGGCGAATGCTGGTGACCGTTATTTACTTCTTACAGTACAGGTACAGGGAGGAACAGAGTTGTTCCTTTTACATTTAACCTAAGATGCGGATAAATAGCTATACATTAACTATTTGTATTGTCAATACATATATAGCGATGGCAAAATGTTGGTTTCCATTTAGTCAGTATGCATGGCTATGGCTATTTGGTTTCCTTTTAGTCAGTATGGATTGAATTTAGGGAATATCTGTTAGGCAGGTTAGGTTCCTAAACTTTGTTGTGTCATTAAATTAAGTATATTCGTAACTAGTGCTTTGGTAAACAAGATCTAATAACAGAAAACTTAATTAATTAACTAAACACTGTATTAAAACAACAACGTTGAAACAGCTAGCACTCCTGAATTTAAACCAAGTTAGTACCTACGTAGGTCCCACAATTAGCAACTGTAATCAGGTTACTGAGACAAAATAACAGCCTATTAGTCGTGAGATAGAAAGGCGGGATTCTCTTAAAATTATTTCACACCGAGTCTTTGTAAATTGAGTCAAGTTTGCGTAATCAATTCAGATTCAACTATAAACTTACGGAGCGCCGAAGTTACGAGAAGGGGATTTAACGGGATGAAAAATATAAAATTTTACTTTACTGGTCCGGTTGTAAGACTTGAATCGTAAAAAGCGTCGCTTCAATAAATACGTGTTAGGTATATTATACAGCTATATATATATGTGTTCGCGACAGCAACTCAAATTCATGGGCCGATCTGGACGTGATTCGAACTTATATGTTATTCTCGTGAATAGGTTGTATGATATGTGCCGTATACAAGTTTATTTTTTATGTCCTGATGTTTACTCACATGGACTACACGGGGCTAGTCACTAATATACAGGTAGGTTGAGTTAATAATATTTTTGAGCTTGCTTTCAACTCTTACAGTGTTTTACTGTAAAAAAAAATAATGATCTAGATTTTATTTGCTTCTCTTTTGTGACGCTTTTTAACCCTTATTTTTAAATGTAATAAGTTTCACATCTGTGTATTACGATGTGTTAAATTGTATGTGTTAAAACGGGTCCCTTTTTACATAAAAACTTACAAAGTGACTTAAATAAGCTGTAGTTTTTATGGCAGCCTTTATTTCAAGAAAATATCTAAAGATTTCTTTCACAGTGCCTTTGTAAATTACAAAGTCTTGTGAAGTTTGCGTTATCAATTCAGCCTGAACTACGAAGTTGCAGTGCTGCAGATACGCTTGGTAGAATTCTATATATGACCGAGAAGCAGAAAGTCTCAAGTCCCCTTTACATACAAGCTAGTATAGTGCTAATTCTTTCATACTAATAACACATAATAGGATGACTATGCATGTGCACTTGAGACGTGGCACTCTGATATATAATTACGAGGATTTACTACAGGTTGGCCAATAATGCTGTTAGTATTTACTCTGTATTTTAACATTTTTATATTTATAGAGAAACAGACGCAGGTATGCCATTATTACCTGCCTGAAAATTTGTACATTATTACAATTTACATATCTGGGCTATATTATAGTTATCTACTTTATTGTATTCTTATGGACCAGGCGACTTTATACAATTCTCAGAACATGTATTCCTAGGTGTTTGTCTCTCGTGACAATAATATATGTAAGTAATTTCATATTATTTTAAAAATAAAGTATTGAACTTCACCCTCATTAATCATATAGCGCTTTATCAAAAATGCCATCATAATTTTGTATTAAATAAGTTTACGTTGATATAATATTATATATTAGGCAGGTAAGTAAGTTAACGTTAGTAAAATCCTTACTAATATTATAAATGCGAAAGTGTGTGTGTTTGTATGTTTGTCCTTCTTTCACGTCGCAACGGAGCGTCGTATTGATGTGATTTTTTGTATGGAGATAGTTTAGAAGCTGGAGAGTGACATAGGCTACTTTTTCCAGCGGGAAAACATCTAATTCCCACGGGAAAATTCAATATGTTACATTTTCCTATAAGCACGCGGACGAAGCCGCGGGCATCAGCTAGTGCTAAATAAAAGCGTAATCAAGAGCAATTTACTTTTTATTCCAGAATAACAAAGGAGGTTCTGTTCCCTTGGGCCATAAATGCTGTTTGTATTAACTGGACAACACCTAATTAGTGCATGCAAATGTTTTTATTAAACTCAATTAGCACTGGTCCACTGCTAATACGGCTACAAATCTATATACATGTGTACAGTCTACTACGGACATTGGGTAGTTGCCATTTTATCACTTAAGGCGTAACATAGTTGCCATGAGTTATAAAAAAATGGCAACCATCATGCTACGCCCGCTGACCAGTATGCGAGTGAGAGAGTGACGAATGTCTTATCTTATCCACAACGATAAGTGAGAAAATGCCTACCATCTTACGCACGCGGGGGCATATAGGTAAGCAGCTCGGTCTTCACAACGCTTACCACTCACCTCAAGGGAACCAGTAATAATTTTGATCAGGCATAGTTGTCAAACCGAGCCTCGTACAACAAAAGGTTTACCCTGCCTCTCGTAATGAGGGAATCAAGCGGGTCAACGGGCGAGTGTATTTAATATGTCGCGGGCGCCGCAGGTCGCGTCTAAAACCGCCAGGGGTGGCGACTGGCGACGAAGATCGTATCGCCCTCGGACGAGCCAGAGGTGGCGAGGCGTGAGGGAGGCCTCTAATGCATTCAGTATGATATTCTGCATTCCTCCACATAGATATAGTGCCTCCGAGAGCGCAGACATTGGCTGTTGTGGAGCTTTTAGCGGACAAACCAGTTATCCCCAATGGCTGCTATACTGATCCGATGGTTTTCTCAACATAATAAAACATAGTTGTTGAATCTAGTGTCGTGAGGCACTCCTCACCACTCGGTGAGAGTTATAGATGAGGTAGGTCGTGAGGTCGGGAATCGGATTATTAAATAAAGAAAGAAAGAAAGAAGACATTTATTCACTACACAATTAAGACACACAAAGACAGAGGGAGTAGACATATAATACAATTGACACATATTGTGTGTGTCTTCGCGGCAGTGAATCGGTCGCTGTCTCAGCATTATGACGATGTGTCAGACAGACACCTACAGCGCTGATTTTTAGACAGCACTGTACGTGACCCACGGAACGCAACACAGCATACTATCGCTACAAACGTATACACATAATAAATTAATAAATAATATAATAAAGTGAAATATGTTAATAGGTGTCCAAATCGTCTCATGTACAAATTGCATAACATGAATAACGACAGTTGCCAAGATAAATATTCTTGATTCGTTAGGGCACATCAAATAAAATTAAAGTCATTTGCCAACGCCACAAATGCAGGCAACCGGTTACATTGTTCTTAGAATAGGAAAGGTGCCTTTGAAAAGCCCTTATTAATGTCACGGTTCAAATTGGTACCATATATCGTTTTATTTTATCTTCGACTTTGAGCGACTACGCTAAATGAAGCAATGTCAATATTGTCAATGCCTCTGTTTGAATTGTAATGTTATAATATCAAGTTTATTAATATGAAGAATGTATTGTTGTGCGAGCTATTTATGTAACAAAACCCACACGACAACGGTTGACATTACGTTCATAATCATAAGTACTAGTACTTATCAACGTAATGTCAATTAAGAGGTTACCTAATATTGGATAAATTTGAGGATAAAGATACTTAACCCTGTGCAAATGTTATGTCGATCTATAAATTACTTTATTGATTCTAATAGAGAGGTGTCATTCACGATTGTACGTTCCAAATCGTTGCTGGTTTCCGTAAATTGTAAAACGGCGCCATCTCTAAAAGCAATTTGAAATGGTTCCCTATGGAGCAATAGCGCGTTTTAACAACGTGGAATTTACGTTTGAATCAGGACAATCAGGATAAAAGGTGGAAAATGAGTTAGGAAATAAAAGATCAAGTGCTAAATATCAATATTTATAACTTCAACAATTAATCACGGGTCGTGGGTCTAAGATACTTAGCAACAGCAATGTCTCTCATGGTGTGGCTGTAATGATTAATTGTAATAGCCACATTTAGGGCGATTTGATACAAATGGGGTGAATTGATTCAAATATACTTGGGGCGGGTTGATATATTTGAATTTGCATTTAAGGCTACAAATAAGGTGATACATTTAGTACGAAAGAGACAGGGGCAAAGTCGAGTCGCGAGTCGCGGGAGGCCGCTGAATGCGGTTGGAAAAGGATCAGTCATTGTGGCCGCGACTTTTACCTGGGGACCGATTTTTGACTTTCGAGCGCTCGACTCGTTCACTCGAAAACTATAAAAAAAAACCGGCCAAGAGCGTGTCGGGCCACGCTCAGTGTAGGGTTCCGTAGTTTTTGTAATTTTTTTCAAAAACGATTCAACCTATCAAGTTCAAAATAATTTTCCTAGAAAGTTTTTATAAAGTTCTACTTTCATATTTTTTCTTCAGATTTTTTTCATATTTTTAAAGCTTATGGTTCAAAAGTTAGAGGGGGGGGACACATTTTTTTTTACTTCTGGAGTGATTATCTCCGAAAATATTAACATTATCAAAAATTGATTTTAGCAAACCCCTATTCATTTTTAAATGCCTATACAACAATATATCACACGTTAGGGTTGAAATGAAAAAAAAAAACACTCTCCACGTTACGTATAGGGGAGGTACCCTAATAAAATAAAATAAATCACTTTTTATTTTACCACTTTGTCGGCGTGATTGATATACATATTAGTACCAAATTTCAGCTTTCTAGTGCTAACGGTTACTGAGATTATCCATGGACGGACGGACAGACAAAGCGAAACTATAAGGGTTCCTAGTCAACTACGGAACCCTAAAAACGATGAAATGCTATTTGTGAAATAAGTACCAGCAATAGATTTTATTTAAAAACGAGTGGTATTGACCGGTTCCGTACCTCAAAAGGAAAAAACGGAACCCTTATAGGATCACTTTGTTGTCCGTCCGTCTGTCTGTCTGTCTGTCAAGACCATTTTTCTCAGGAGCGTGTATCAAGCTGAAATTTATATCAAATACTCAGGTCTATTGTAACTTGGAGCTGTGAAAAAATCTTAAAAATCTAACTTAAAAGCCAACGCAATCAAAAAATACAGTCGATTATGCTGCAAATTTTAGTTTTTCGACACTCGTAAAACCTACGGGGTACTTCCCGTGAACTCAGAAACTTGAAATTTGGCACGAAGCAACATCATATAGCACAGACAAAGGAAAAAAATTACGAATAGTAGACATTTTTAGTAAAATCATACAAAAACATATTTTTTTAAATTTTAAACTTAATACCTTTTTCCTCGTAAACGTGTGGAGGTATTAAATTGAAATTCATGTCAAATGCTCAGGGCTATAGGACCTTTCAGATGTAGCAAAACCAAACTTTTATGTCAACGCAATCGAAAGAAATAGCAATCTATGTCGCATATTTTGAAACTGAGTACTCGCAAGAAACTCAAAACCTTAACGGTACTTCCCGTTAACACAGAAACTACTATATTATAAAATAAATGATGTGGCAATATAATTTTTTTTTAGGGTTACTAAATTGATAAAGTGACCCTGTTTAAATTGATGCTCCCCCACCTTTCCACTTTGTAATGTTACAGATTCCGTTTTCATTTAGTAATAAACATACTACAACTTTTGCTGTTATAGGTATGTACGGAACCCTCGGTGCGCGAGTCCGACTTATATTTCCATTGAATGTCCAAAAAACAGCTTTAGGAGGTACTTTTGAATTTAACTTTTTATTTAGCTCACCAAACTCTTCATGAAACCATCACCATCGGAGTATGTTCCAAGAAAATAAACCGACAAACACACCAAGTACGACATCGACGGATCTAATTTATTATCTAGCTTTGAGTCACGACTCTGAGCAGTCTGCAAAATGCCAAGCACTCGGTGGGACGAATATTTTACAGCGGTTGAACTTCATGCTGGCTGGCTAACGAGATATATCATTTTTAGGGGCCCTTCGTCTAGCAGAAATATACGTCATTCAAAGTTTTATGCAAATTATTTGCCTCACCTGTGGAAAAGAAAAATATTCAGTTGGTAGTAAATAATGATGCATACCTTCCGATTTTAAGGGTAACAAATGATAACTTGATAAGGCATATGTCACATAAGTCACATGATACCTAAAATAAAGGAGCACTGTGAAATTTTCATGGCTGGTTCCAATGTTGTAGGTATAATATAAAAAAATTACCGGGTTACTCCGGGAGTGCCGGCAGAAGAGAAAACTCAATGACATTGTAACAGTTTTTCGATCAGGTCACGTGTCCGTCTTACGAATTTTCAATCTGTCGAATCACGTGACATCTTACGGTCACGTGACTGTTGCGAGTATCTTTCGAATCTCACGGTCACGTGACCTGTGGCGAGTTTAACAGTTTTTCCCCATCACAAAAAGTGCACAGTGCAGCGCCGCTAAAGAAGTTTTCACTTCAAAAAAGAGGTACGTACCTGTAGATACATTGTCTATACGAAAATCCGTGTTTAAAAATGGCCATTAAGTCTGACAGCTGAGACTGACGAAACGTAATTACAAGCTTTTATTTAGTTTCACCTGTCCCGTTGTCTGTCTGTCTGTCTGTAATCAAATCTTGCAAGTTAAATTTGACCCACTTCCCGGTGACCGATTGAGCTGAAATTTTGAGTACAGGTATAGTTTGGATGACAATTGAATATTATGGTACCATCGAGCTGATCTAATGATGAGACAGAAGGTGGCCATGGGAATTCAGTACTTAACCGACGTAACCCCGTTGAGTTTGGGCTTGTTAGAGTCGTCTCAATGAGTAGTAGTTGGTGATGGTATACAGAAAACAATAAAAGCTTGTACCAAAAATGAAATTTTTGACAGAAACTTGTTTTAAGAGTAGATACGTACTTCATTGTACATTGTGAAATTATAATACTCATAGTCTCAGCAGATAATTAGTTTCAAAATTACTTAAGTAAAACATGAAGTTAAGGGGATGTTTTGATTCGAGTCGACCACGCCTCATTGACAGAGACACGCTGATTATGCCTTCAGCGCACGAGAAAAAGAGATCTCTCTTCGGGAATGGCTTTTTTGGACAAATATCGATAAATACCTAACTTAGTGAAGATTTATTTAAGTATATTTCATTAAGTGAGATTTTAGATGTGATAAAATACTATAGTATTAACTTGATTCTGTCGTAAAATAATGTATTGTTTGAGTAGGCTGAGTAAAAAAAGGAAAATAAAGCCCCAACTTTGAAATATTTTTCTATCGAGGAAATTTTACGCAATCATGTATTAATTAAATCAGATAAACAATCATATAGTCAAGAATCATATATCTGAAAATCAGTCCTTATTGTTTCTTAATCTAGTCAGGACGACGTTTCAAAGCACGCGATAATTTCCAATTCACCCCCTTAAACATTTTTACGAAATTATCAGCCCTGAGTTCTAGTGTACCTACTGTAATGTAATGAATAATAAATAATGTTTTCCCTGTGACCTTTCCTATCAACTGGTTAAATTGGTTTATTACAAGACCGATATACCCTCCTCAACGGGACCTGACTGGCATTTAAAAATAATTCTCTCAAAATCAGCGGAACTCTCCAGGGTATAAAAAGATCGCTTCCAGACAAACCCGGCTTCACAGCTTTGTATAGAACAAAGTTTGTGAGAAAACTTGGCAGTAACGAGTAGAATGTGCTTTAAAATGCTTGTTTTTCTGGATGCGGTAAAAGTGCAATTTAGCAGTCTTAAGAGGAAAGACGATAGCATTGTTACCAGCGTTTTAAGAGGTTAGCTTTGAGTTTAGCGTGAGCGCTGCTACTATTTAGCCAGTTTTGTTGTCAAGTAATTGCCTAAATCCAAGTTTGACATTGATGGGCGATTCTCAGAGGAGGTGACCTTGTGCCTGATCTCGGTGCCGATATTTTTTTTACTTTTTAGACATATGATGTTGAAATTAAGAATTAGGCTTAGATATAAAAAATAATGGTGGTGAAGGCCTCCTTATAGACGTAAGGGTTCGCGAGATATTTAAGTTTTTCAAAACACTGAAATCAAACGCACTCACCGAAATCTATATTCATAAAAAGGGTGCTACTAAATTCAAAATTTACTCATATTGTAAAAACTATATTAACATTAAAGTCCACACTTTATTAAAGTAACTGCTTTTTGTACGCTTGTTCATATTACATTGCAGATTGTACTGTAAATAAATAAATTCAATGAATGTGGCACCAGCTTAACAATCAAAATGATATATTTATTTGGACATGCATAATATACACATGCTAGTAGCATATGTTAACATATACAAATTAAATTATCTAGGTACACTGTAAAGTACAAAATTAACGAACATTTTATAGTAAAGATTGACAACGGTGGACTATTTTTTGATTTCGGTGGTCGAAAAACCCACCGAATCCGCGGTAATCATACCCACTGAATTCAATTTTAATCGCTATTAAATAATTACAGAAATAATAATAATAGTATGAAAAAGAGTTTCTAATATCCAAATCACATACCTCTGAGGGTGGCTTACGCACTATTAAACCGAAAAAATCACTAAGCACTTAAACAATTAATTGCTTCACCGAATTCAAAAAATCACGTAACCAAACCCACCGAATGCCGAAAACACCTTTACGAAATCCGCTTGCAGACCGAGAGCCGACGTCCGCTCTCGCCGGTAAACGTGGCGCGACTGAAGCTACCTGCGCACGCGGCGCGGCGTTCCTGGTATATTCCTTTTTGAAATGCCGACAAGGTTTATAAATTCCAGTGAAATCACGTGTTGCACGTCGAACCGAATCAATTTATTTGATAATATGAATACGTGAATTATTTTGAGTCAAATAATATAAATAATAGGCTAATGTAGAATACGTGAACCAATATTAAAAATTAAAATAAAATTCCCGCCTCATATCCGCCGCAATCAAAACTTAGATTTTTTGTTTCAACAAATCTGGGCGTGGGACACACCCACTGTTCGTCAATTTTAGCACTTAACATTTATTTTCTTATAATGTATATGCTACATGGAATGTTTTACTAGTTGTCCAGGTGTATCAGATGCTGATGGATTTGTATGATTTAATTCAGTTTTTTTTTGCAATAAATTCACGTGTTTATGCCCCCGTACACGTAAAAACGCCACCTCTGAGAAATGCCCTGATACAGAAGACGTTCTAGTGCTAATAATTTTGTAAAAACAAATGTTGTGCAGGTTATACTCGGCCGGCTGTCCGAACTAGATACAAACTAGGGAATGCAAAAACCGGTAAAATTTCAAAACCGGTTATTAACCGAAGCGGCACAGTCAAAAACCGGTTAACCGGTTTTAAACCGATTTTACTAATAGTTTAAAAAAAAGGTATTGGAGGATAATTTCGCTGTAAGAGTATTAATTCCGGTTTTAAGTAGTGGGCGAGGTGTAGTTGAATAAATAACTAACATTTTTTTGAATACTTTTTATACATCATCATCATCATTGGCCTTGTTTATCTATGATAAGATGATTTAAGCAGTCTATGTCATGGTGGTGCGGCATTCACGCACATGACTTGCAAGGCCAATACGGGAGCGACAGCTACGACCGCATATTTTACAAGTAAATGTTGTGCACGGTGATGAAGGGTAAGGGCTGTTGTTCTCACGGGAACAACAGAAGACGAACCAAGCTGCATAAAGGTCTTCCTTCAGTGGTCTCGGTCCTCAGATTCCTGTTCCCATTTGGTTGGATCGATCTTAAAGGTCAACAAGTCTCGTTTTGCTTTATCCTTAAATCGAAGCATTGGTCGGCCCTACTGGTCGTTTAGGATGGGCTATTTCGTCAAGGAGAGTTATGCATGGCAAAGGAAAGGGCTCAATCCTTTACAAGAGAGCAATAATGCTGGGGAAACGCGCGAAGCACCCTTTCATTCGTAACACGATTCTTCCATGAGATCTATAGAATACGCCGAAGACATCGTATGTGGAAGTTGCTCAATATCCGCTCCTGTTTTGTATAAGATGACCAAGTTTCCGCACCGTACAAGATGCATGTCTGGTACACGATCATCTTCGTATTTACAGTCAGGTGTTATACCATACCCTTGTACTGAGCTTCCCGATCGTGGATGCTTTGCCAATTGAGAGGTTGTTTGACACTGTGAGCCCAAGGCTGCAAAAATTGTCTACAACTTCCAGAGGCATATTATCCAACAGTATTGTTAGACAGATGTCATGGATTTATATCGATATACTTCTTAAATTCTCTCTCATTCTTCATTTATGCTCGTCGATTGAATGAGGATGATGATCTGTCCTACCGCTTTCGGCCATGGCGACCACTCCTAGTCCTTATCCAGCGTTTTGGCGCTCGTGCGCTCAAAGATGGCCTATGTAGCCTATCTTTGCGGCGAATGTCCGTGCACATTGCGGGCACGTAAGTACGCCGTTCTGGTAATTGTATGCTATGACAGCAGGGGGGCGGGCCTTTAACTGGTCGCGTTTATTATCAGGTTCAACTTTGCGCTGATCCTCGAACTCGCGAACTGTTCACCATCCTGCGCCATTCTGACCACTGTGTTGCCAAACACTCCAATTGAGAGGGTTCAATGTTGCATCTTTTCATATGTCGCTTTTGGACATCCTTGTACCGGAGGAGTTGTCCGCCTTGCTTTCGCTTGCCCTCCTCCATTTCAGAGTAGAAGATGCGTTTCGCCACTCTCACCTCCGCCATACGAGACACGTGACCGCACCACCTAAGCTGCCGCACCATCTAATCTTCATGATGGATCGCAGGCATTTGAGGTGGAAACGATCCAGATTGCATATACGGTGGCGGTACACACACCACGTCTCAGAGGAGTATAGCAGGTTCGGCAGCACAATTGCCACGTACACTGAAATTTTAGTGGCCAACTTAAGGTCATGTGAGCAGAATACCTTGGAACACAGCTTGCCAAATGCCGCAGCTGCAGCAATGACCCCTGCTATTGATCTCGGCATCAAGGTCACACTTGGATGTTACAGTGCTCCGCAAATATCGAAATTTATCCACCTTTTACTACCTGGCTCGACTTAAGGCTCGCACCAAGGTCTCGTATGCACTGATTAGTGATATCATGTATGCTGATGACTTGTGTTTCGTAGCAGAATCCCCTGACGGCCTGCAACAGCTAATGTCCGTGTTTTTAGCCAAGCCTGCCGTCGATTGAATACTCTTGACCTTCTTTAGGATTTCACCGATTAGGTCAGAAAAAGTTCGTGGAGGTCGTCCCCTTCCAACTTTCTATCGACATTTCCCTCATACACTCTCTTTGTTTTTTTTATTTATTTGTTAATTATTTTCTTACTAAAAATCAATGATGTCAAGTAAAATAATACAACTATAATGACTTACCAACCAGTCATGGGTTGTTCAAGGATGTCAGAGTTGACTGTTTCTATACAATTTATTTCATTATAATTTATTATTATTTGCGGAGAGGTTTGATTGTCAGTATCTGAATCATTGTCATATGATCAACGTACTGTAAGTCAAGCCCTACTAAGTGCTGTGTATTTTATATGTATTAGGTTAAGGTATGGTTTAGGCATTTGCTAACTTTAGGCTAAGAAACTGTTAACGTTAACTATGATCCCAGTGGGTCAAAATAAATGTTTCAATTAGAATTTGAATAAACTTGTCTTAACAGGGCTTACCTGTCCATCGACTGGTGGCTTAAGAAGTTAATGTGACCAATCTATATGATAATCTATTGTAAGTATATGTTCTCTCGCAAATCCCAGACACAATACTCGTAAAAAAATGTGCTAATTATATCAGTGTATTAATAAATAAATAAATATTATGGGACAATCTTACGCAAATCAAACTAGTTTCATAGTAAGTTTAATAATAGTTGTATATACATAAGAAACAGAGAGGACGTATGGATAAGCAGCTAAAGTTTCCATAACTTGGTCGTCAGGATACCTAATACCTATATTAGCACGATCACTGTACTAGATACTAACGAAGCCGTGAACCGTTGATTACATAGCGGCTACGTCAGCATCTACTAATACTGGCCTTTCTGTTTGTATAGGTGTGCTACAGATTACATTGACTCATACACTTTTTAGCTGACTAAAAAAAAGGAGGAGGTTCTCAATTCGGTTGTAATTGTTACTAGCTGATGCCCGCGGCTTCGCCCGCGTGGTTATAGGAAAATGTAACATATTGAATTTTCCCGTGGGAATTAGATGTTTTCCCGCTGAAAAAAGTAGCCTATGTCACTCTCTAGCTTCTAAACTATCTTCATACAAAAAATCACATCAATACGAACGCTCCGTTGCGACGTGAAAGAAGGACAAACAATTTAATATTATAAGTGCGAAAGTGTGAGTGTTTAAACACACACAATTTCGCACTTATAATATGAGTAAGGATAAGGAATATGGGTAAGGATAAGGAATATGGGTAAGGATTTTATTTTTTACGAGCTTTATATTAACTTGACCTGTTCGTAAGTATATAAGTATGTAAGTTGTCCGTCAAAATTTGCAATCCATTTTTCAGTCAATTGCCGTTATCCGATTGAGCCGAAATTTTTGGTATTAGTACTTATAGTGGTGTACCCTTGTTTTGTCGAAAACCTTTTATCGAATATTATTTCATCGACAACGATCCATCGAAACTTTAGTACTAGTAATATTGTTTGGCGTTATTTTATATCAACTACTATTTATTTAAATTTATCTGACTACGCGTAGAAAGTACAAGGAATATTACTTAATCGCTGATTTGTTTCAAATTATCTTAATTAGCACAAAGACAAAACATTGCAATTCATTTCTTTGACGTATTACTTTAATACAATTTTATATGTCCTAACTGCACATTTATACATTATTAAAATTATGTAGTTAATTGTGTGACATACAAATATGTATAATATGCATGTATAATAAAACTAAGAATCATTGGTGTAAATCGTTTATTACAAAAAAATATCAGGCCGGACAAAAATGGCTTGTCATAAGCTGTTTTAGGTCGGTTAGGTAAGGGTTCACTTGTGTCCCTCAGACCAGAAATAGACACCCCGCATGTGCGGAGTGGCGTCGACTCGCTGCACGGTAACAATAGGTTAAAAAACGTTAGGGATTCAGATAATATAGATCCGAAATAATTTTATGCGGAATAAATATTATTACATGTAAAAAATAATAATTAAAAAAACCCGAAATGAAAAGCCCTGACATGAATTTTATTGAAATAAGTCAACTACCAATTAAAAGACCTCGGTTCAAATTACCTAGTATCGAGTCCTCGACGCAATGACTTGTCGATGAAATGAAAATACTTGAAATGTTGTCTTTGAAATAATATTCGATTAAATGTTTGTCGGCAATTCAATGGTAAACCACTTATAGTTTGGATGACAATTCAATATTATGGTACCATCGAGCTGATCTGCCGATGGAGGCAGAAGGTGGCCATGGGAATTTAGTATTTAACCGACGTAACCCCGTTGTTTGGGCTCGTTTGAATCGTCTCAATAGCGTAGGTGATGATGGTATACAGAAAAGTAATAATCGGCAATAATGACATTTTTGAGAGAAACTTATTATCATTATCAGTTATCACGCGCTTCAGTGTAAGAACGAGCGCGCGAAATACATTGTAAAACCCTGTTTCATTTAGTTTTTAGATTGAGATGTCATTTACGAGAACGTTAGTCGATAGACTCATGAAAATTATTTCAGTATGTGGATATACAAATAGTAAATAAACATGCCTCGCATACCATGCTCAGCAATAGCGACAAAGTTCCTTCGGAGCCTTCTTAAATATGAAATCAAACCGAAACGCGTTTATTTCGGCTGCTGGATTCACTGTTTCTCTATCTCTGTACCATTTTCGAATAGTCCCAACTACAAACTGCAAACGCACGTGTTCTGAATGATAACCTTATTTATTTCAACCCCCGCTACAAGCTGTCTAACCTTTTCTAATTGGATTAAATAAGTTTGCAATTTCATTTACAAGTCTTCACATCTTTAGAGAGAATAAAGTTATTTATAGGTAGACCGCTTAAGGGATCGTCCTAATACGCGACTAAGTGATCGTTGCACTGTATTAGGACGATCCCTTGTCCTCTAATACTGTAATATTTACTGCGCGGCGCGCGGGTGCGGGGCGAAGGCGAAGCCAGTACCTATGTACCTAATTGTAATACTGACTTCATTATAGATAGGTACATTTTAAAATGGCTCTTCCTGGGTCCCTTTCTTACAGACAGATAAAGATAAACTAATCTTACCGGCATTTTGGCTAATAAGCTTGTTGATCGTTAATGAATATATGAATACAGCCACTAAATTTCATACCTAAACATAGTAAATATTATATGTATAGCTATTATATCTTAGTCACGCAAGTCGATATGGATGACAAATCGTGATGTGATTGACATTTCGGTTATAAATTGTGAATTAATTTTGCAAAAACGTAAAACTAGAGGGAGGTATTCTTTAATGCAGCTACTAAACTAAGACCCTTTTTAATCAAAACAAATCACCTAGTTGGTAGTGACCGAAGCAAGATGTCGTGGGTTCGAATCCCAGTAAGGGCACTTATTCGTGTGATGAGCACGAATATTTGTTCCTAAGTAATTATTTATCTATACAAGTATATAGTCTGGCAAAAAAGTCTTGAAAATAATGGGGGCGCTACTATGACTCATATGGAAACACGAATACAATACAATACAATACAAATACTCTTTATTGCACACCTCACACAAACAAAGCAGTTAAAAAGAGAAACAATACAATAACATGTAGGTAGAGGTAGACAACAGGCGGTCTTATCGCTGAAGAGCGATCTCTTCCAGACAACCTTTGGGTATCGGAATAACCGGACCTACTTACGACCTAGAGATTTTGATAATTCACTTTTTACTAGGACATTATTTAAATTGGATTCCTAAAATTTAGATAAATGACAATCAAATACATATTGGTATAGACATACAAACTCACAAACATTACCTCTGTAGTCCCTGGGCGACCGAGCTCTGCTCGAGTGAAAATACGGAGAAAACGAATATGAGACTCATGTCTCAATCGATCTAGCTGGGTCTTAACAAAGCAAAAAACTTAGTTCAATAGAAGTTGGTGGAGTTTATCCAGAGCTAACTACTTCTCGTACGTGAGTAGCGCTGTCGGAGACTAAACAATTATAATCCGGTGTGTTGGGAAACTGGATCGCCCGTGGCCGAAGCTGTAGGGTGTGTCTCCTCTCCAGAGTTGTGCGAGGTTGCGAGGCGGTGAGCGACGAAGTAATCCACCAATAACATTGCTGGGCGCGCTCGCGCATAGCTTTCTATTGATGTACCGTAAAATGGGGTGAGTAGGGATCGCGAGGAGAGTTGGGTTATGAATGGGGAGAGAAGGGATGAAAGGGGGGTGAGATGGGATTTTAAGGCTACTGCTACTTAAATAATGTATTCCAATTTAGAATGGAGCTATAGTAATACTAATAATCCAAAATCACCTTTGTATGAGAACCCATCTCACCCCAACTACGAGGGACTACGGGGTGAGGTGGGATTTCGTATTTATCGTTAAAGTTATGAAAACTACCCAAAATCATAAAAAAAACTAAAATACAACCGCCCGGAACACTTATTATCATACATCGGGGTTTTCGGAGCAGGAACGTTTGACATTAGCCAAAGAGTAGGTATTTACTTAAAAACAGATCGTACCCTAGTAGGTTTCTACCGAATGAATAATTGATTGAAAAATAAATAAAGATTAATCATACATATAGGTACATATTTTATATTGGTCATTCATTATCAACCTCTTCAGTTAAGTCTATTCATTTATAAGAAAATGCTTCATAGATATCGAGCGTCAAGATTGACATTGTATTAGACACCTATTGTCAACCGTTACCCTTGCTTATCTAGTAGATAAACTTATATGCAATTATATTTTAAAAAACTGTAAATAATCAGTCAACACAAATATGCCTCCGAGAAAAAAAACTCGTTACGAGTTTATGCGTTCGTGGATAGAAAATAATCCAGAGATAGAGGTTCGAGATTCTTTATTATTTTGCACCAAGTGCAATGTGAGCTTCGCTCAAACGAAATCTAGTGTAACGCGACATGTCGCATCTAATAAACATACAGGTATGAAATATGATTTCAATAGTGAGCTCTTGAAATTTGTTGTGGGCTGTAATATACCATGGACGCAGGTAAACAATCCGATATTTAAAGATTTTATCGAAAATTGTGTTACCGGTAAATTTGGAAAAACTGCAAAAGTTCCTTCGGAATGTCAACTGCGACGGGAATATTGAAATAAAGCTTACGATGAAAAAATGAATAAAATACGGAGCGAGCTAAAAAATGAATATATATATGTGAGTGTTGACGAAACCACGGATGATTATGGTCGTCAAATAGCTAACGTAATAGTGGGAGCATTACGTGATGATCACATTGGCACTCAACACTTGATATCCAGTAAACGGTTAGACAGCACGAACAATGTATCAATATCCAATACGGTCACAAGTGCTCTTGATGAATTATGGGGTGCTAACCATAATAATCACAATAAAGTACTTTTACTTTTAACTGACGGTGTGGGCTACATGCTAAAGGCTGGAAGAAATTTAAAATGTATTTTTCCCAATCTTTTGCACGTCACATGTTTGGCTCATGGTTTAAATAGAGTGGCTGAACTAGTAAGAAAACTTTATCCAGATGTGAATGATTTAATCGCAAATGTTAAGAAGACATTTTTGAAATCTCCTAAAAGAATACAAAAGTTTAAAGAAATGCTCCCCGGATTGCCTTTACCACCTCGACCAACAATTATTCGGTGGGGAACCTGGATAGAAGCTGCAACGTATTACAGCAAACATTACGATGAAGTGAAACGTGTTCTAAATACATTCAGTCCCACCGAAGCCCAGAGTATTAGAAAGGCAAAAAGAGCGTTTGGAAATGCAAATATAAAAAGCGACTTAAATTTCATAGCAAATCATTTGATGACTATCCCAAATGCTATTAAAAAACTACAGGATGCGAAGCTGTCCATCAGCGATAGTTTAAAAATAGTTCATGAAACCTATAGAGATGTTTCCAAATTAAACATGAGAGTAAAAAAAAAAAAAAAAAAAATGAAAAAAATGAAAAAAGTTTATTTAGGTTATTATTATACATCTTAACAATAGCCAAGGTTGGAGCCTCCTATTAAGCAAGTAATTTTGCTTGTGTCAGGAGACACCGCTCTTCCAACAGTAACAAGTGGTAAATAAACCATAACAAACTAATTTTGACGAATTTAGTAGTTACATTAGAAAAGTAAGTACAGATTTAACTTAAAACTTAATCTTAAAATTAAAATAATTTTATTTAGTATAACAATTTTGGAATTAAACGTAAAAGGAAAAACAGATTTATGATAAACTGAAGTTGGTGTTAAAGAAGAATTCTGGCTATAGCACACTAAACATTATAAATGAGTTGGTACAAGGCAAAGAAATAGAACTTCAATCTCAAACTTCTCGTGCATCAATTGATTCCTACAAAAAATTTAAATATGCACCTATTACAACTGTCGACGTGGAAAGATCATTTAGCTCCTTGAAATGGATATTTACAGCAAGACGCCGTAGATTAACTGTCCCAAATATAGAAAAAATATTAATAGTTTATTCTGAAAATCGTGTCAACTATTCAATTTACAGCAGGTAATTAATTAAAGTTATTTTAATTGTTACCTTATAAGTTATAAGACTTTTACGGAAATTAAAATAAAACTTTGTCACAGATTGTATACAACTCACAGAGAGGTAGTTATTCATTAGGCATAATAAGATATTTTCTTAGACTAACATATCTGTTTATCTCTACTCTTTCTCAAATCATTCCCGCTCCGAAAACCCCGACGTATGCTTATTATATACCACATTCAGTTTGCATATGTAAAAATAAAATGTTATCGAGGTTTGAATTTTAGTTTTGTCCCTACTCACCCCGTTTTACGGTACTTTTTCCTCGCTTAGCTCTGGTGGATACTCACCCTTATACTCGTACCTACTCGTGCCTCTGACACAGCACCTTCAGCTTACACATAAATCTTTTATAAGTTAGCTGACACAATCCTGCGGGAACAAAAGGATGTAAACCCTATTAGCTAATAACCGTATTCATAAAAAAACTCACTCTCATTCTCATTCGTGCCTCTGAATTGTAGGTATTTGTATTGTAGGAATCCCACGAGAATGTCGATGTAGTGGCAAATAAGCATTTGACCGCCTGGTGGAAAGCGGGCTCCGTAGTTCCTGAGCACTTGCGAATACAAAGGAGCACTACGCAAATTGGCAATCCTTTATTGATTTCAGCATAAAGATACTGTGTTGACAGCAAGAAAGAAATGCAGGTCCCTCACTGTCAACACAGTGTATTCTCGGAAACCATGGCGACCTAACACACCACCGGGAAAATAACGCCACATACAATACAATTACTCTTTATTGCACACCTCACACGGATAGAAAATAGAAACACATTTACAAAAGAAAACACAGAGATACAGGGAGACAGTAGAGGCAAAACAACAGGCGGTCTTATCGCTAAAGATCGATCTTTTCCAGACAACCTTACACACACAGCAAGCCACATACTTGCACACCAAGTAGAATTATTTTAATGAAGCTAGTAATTAATATGAAAATATGTAACCTCTACAAATTCCAGAATTTCTTATTATATCAGAGAAACTCATCGTAAGTAATACAATAACAGTGAGAACTAAAGCTCCCGTATCTCGTTTTGCAAGTTAAATGAATTCGTTTCGCGATAGTGTTCTTTGTATTACAAAATTCTCGAAATAAGTTCTTCTGAAATCACGAATTTTCATTTTAAATTGAAACTGCAATATTTATTTATGAAATGTGCCTGTCTTTTATCTCAGAAACGCTAGTGAGTCATGTTTGTGTGAGAGTAGGATATACAGATTGCCTCTGTGCACATGAGCTCGGCTAATTGACGAACTCACACGTGTCACGCAGAGACAACATGCACAATCGTGGCTTACCCGCGCTCTTGAGATGAAAATCTTTTTCTTCGTCCTTCTATTACATTCTGCTGGGCTGAAGGGCTCGAATCCTCCCTCAATTTGCTTCGGTCTTGGGCAGTTTGGGTTACTTCCTCCCATGTCACCCCCCCAGAGATAAGTTTTTCTTGGATGATTTTTTTTCCGCTTGCCGGGTATCTGTCAGGTCAGGTCATGTAGCTCATTGGACGTCGGATGGAAGATGAAAGTCGGGTTGCCGAAGCATATGACCAATCCAATGCCGTGAGGTAGGGCACAGCGAAATGTCATCCCGCTCGAATTTGGAGCAGCTCAACTGGGGAAGTAGGGGAGGTGGGGGAGGTCCGCCTTGCAGAAGACCACAGCCATAATAATACTACTACATTCTCTGTTGTAGTGTTGTGTTCCTGGAGGTGAGCAAGGTCGCCAGAGCTCCCGAGGATGCGTTGTGTTGAGAGTGAGGGAATTTGTTCCTTCAGCTGTCAACACGGCGAATCCTCAAACATATCAAGGGTCGTCAACGCCCATGTTACTCCTTTGGAGTTGCATGCGTCTATAGGCTGCGGTGTCCGCTTACGATCAGGCGGGCCGTACGCTTGTTTGCCACCGTCGTTGTATATAAAAAAAAAGACTGGGTTGCACTCCGGGAGTGCCGGCAGAAGTGAAAACTCAATAACATTGTAACAGTTTTTCGATCAGGTCACGTGACATCTTACGGTGTCACCCTAAAAATGAATTTGACGCAAATTTATAAACAATTATCAATTATTTAGGCGGACGGCCCGCGGGCGCGTTGGGTGCGACGGGCCGCCGGCTCGGCCGTCGGCGGCGGCAAACACAATACCAATTTGTTTTTGCCATTGCCAAATATTTTTCAAAGCTTTATCTCTTTAGGAATAACGTCTAAATTCGAACTATTCGAATTCGCAATAACAGCAGACGGCGTTGGCGACCAAAATATCAATTTGTCTTTGCCGTTGGTAAATATCTAAGCTTTATCTCTTTAGGAATAACGCCCAAATTCGAACTATTCGAATTTTCTCAATAGCAAAACGGTGAAGGACGCGTTGGTATTATTACAAATTTATTTGCAGAATATGCTATTGCAAAAATATATTCAGGTTTGAATGAAGTCGAATCGGCTAGCAGCAAAAAGTGACCTCCTTCACATCTGACGTCACAAAAATCTGTCGCGTATTTAGCAATTTTTCTCCATCCCAAAAAGTGCTCAGCGCCACTAAAGAAGTTTCCACTTCAAAAAAATCTGTATCTCGTTTTTTTTGTATGCCTTGAAGTTTTTGAGAAGAAAATAGTGTAACATTACTTGCGTGCAAGTAGCTCAATCAAGTTACCAGCATACTGGTCAGTGTCTGTTAGATGGTTGGACAGGGTGATTATTTGGTAAATGTAGGCAATAAGTCTAGGGAAGGGCTCACTTTTATCTTGCAGACGTGATGCCCTACGCAGCCCAGCGCGTGGGATCAAAGTTTATGACTTAAGCTCACTCGTGAATACCGTCCGCAGATAAACTTGGAATATATGCCTACTTATTGCAATAAAATGCTCTCAGCACTTCGTTACTTACTGTGTAACAGAGTTTGACCTACAATGGCTACAATACACATTTAAGTCAGGTATTTACTGTACATTTCTTTGAAGAATTATAAAACTACTGAGCATAGTAATAAGTAGTTCAGTTAAAAATAAAATAACGTTATGTGGAACGCTTTTTGTATCCTCAATATTTTAGAGTGAGCCACACGACGCACTCATATAATCAAAGATTTTGGCTGCTAACAAATCCTTACCTTATGTGTTAGTCTATATATTACTTTATTTGATCATTATCCTGTTAATTCCTTGAATGGACCCTCCCCGTCTCAATGTGAATAAATTCACTGTTTGCCCTAAGAACTCAAACGTGTTTCTTTTGACAAATATGTTCCCATGCAGACCGTACTTAACTCGGTGTTCGGAAGACAAATGAAACACTTTGTTGTAGACAAAGCGACATGGTTTTTCTTCGCGCATGAATTATTTGCGAATAAATCTGCGCAACTCTGGATTATGACATCTGATTTTCTGATCTCAGGATAAACTACCACCGAGACGGCCGGTAATTTTGTAAAAAATATTTTATTGCAATTTATGTTGTGTTGAAGTTGCATTATTTTATTCAAACTCGCGTAGTTTTTTTCTCGATGAAATATTATGCTGACCCAATAAATGTGCCTGACATCAAAAGAATTGTTTCTATTCTACTGAGCAGCAACACGTCTAATGCGTATCTACATACTTATCCTTAAATTTAAATGGGAGAAGGTACTGGAAGTCTAAACTTGAATCGAGGTAAATATATTCTTTGACCAAGAAATTTATTAGGGGGATGTTAAATTATCTCGAATGTAGCGATATTTGTAGCCATAAATTTATTTCGCCTGGTGAAGAGAATCATCTTTATCCAAGATGATATCTGTTTCAATAATATTGGCGGTCTTCCTAATTTATATATTAATTCAAGGCTTTTTTTCTGTTCAATAACCGGTTGAACTACGTACATTTGTTTCAAGGTCACTAAACCTGCAACTGAGCTGTGCAATGGCCTCTGGGAATGTTACAGTGGTCATTACCATCCATGGAGATACGAAGTCTGCGACGACTACTCCCGCGATTGTATAATTATGCAGGCAATCATTGAAAGCGTCTCTAGAGAACCAGTCGACGATAGTATCATTGCTGGAGTTTTACCAACCTTCATCTAAGTATGCATGTATGTAATTAAACGGTGTAATTAAATGTTGCATGTCGATTTTCATATAAGTATTATTTTAGTTACATATCGATTGTAAATTTTGCAAATAGGTAATGTATGACTTACATAAATGACACTTCAATACCATTATTGAAGGAGGTACAGAAGGAGGAGTTGATCTCTTCAATTACTAAGAATAAACCCACTAGTAAAACCATCAATGCACACGGATTGAAAAAAATTACACTGTCAATTTTCGTCTTAAAGCGTACTGTTTTTTTTACGAAAACTTATTTATAAATAAGTAATTTATTTATTTATTTATTTATTTATTTATTTAAGGATTGCCAACGGAGTTCACAATGTTACATTTTATGTGGAAACATCAAGTACTTATAAGTCTAATTGTGACCCTAATAATAGGCAACCACGACATGCGTTACAATTTTTGCGGTAATGCACTAAATCTAGGCTATCTAGGCTTAAAACTAAATCACTCATACTATGGTTCAAGGTTCAACAACAGATCCCTGATTTTGCGTTTGAAGCTGTTATGAGAATCACAAAAAATATCGATGTCTTCCTGTTCTGTAACGAGATCATTGTAAGCACGCGAATTGTAATAATTCTTATGCTTAGGTACTCATGTAATGTAACCCCACTTTTGCATCCTATAAAAGTATATATTATATAAGTATATGTGTGACATATAACAGTTCAATAAGTAGTTTAGCTGTCATATTTACGGGTCGTCATTCAGTGACAGCGTAATTTCCCGGTTGTCAATATTTTTGGTAAAATAAACCAACTGTTGTTGCATTGTGGCCTTGTTATCATTCGCAGAGTGCGCAAATAACGGCTTTATGGGCTTTTAACCGATACAGGAAAATCTATTTTGCCAGGTGTGTAGTATAGATATTACGTATTCACACTTACTTCACACTTATAGATATATATATTCATGAAGAAGAAGAACTCTCGCAGTGTTGGTACGTGGTTCAAAATCCATAGTTGACGATAAAAGCCCACGGAATTGAAACAAAAAACAACCGTAATTTTTTTTATTTTTAAATATTTGAACAAATGGTTTTCTATGTTCGAATTACAAATAATTTATCTTTAAAAAAAGATTCAATCTAGTTGCGTTATTTTTATACATTTTGAGTATCTCAAAACTTTCGTAGTGAGCTAAGGTATACATACAGTAATAATGTAATATTTTAAACGAGTGCTTAAAATAGTTTAGGTAGCTGCCCATTTTCAGGCATACGTTAAAAACGACAATCGAATGTCAATCTCACTTATGTATTTAAATAACACGATATAATACAGTGTGTGGCCTGTAACAGCAGCAAATACTTAAAAGGACGCTCCCTTAGACCATCTACAGTAACCCCCTGTTAATTTATTTTTTATTTTTTATTCGGACTAATGTTGATCTAAAGTGATGACCTCCAAGTAATGTTCGTGGCACCAGGAGATCATAGCACAGCAGTCAATGCAGATTTTGAGGTAACATCATGTAATGAGTCATAATAGTTTTTGAATTTTAGTTTTTAAATGATATTTTTGTATTTTTTTATTTTTTTTTATATTTTTTGTGTTAAAACTAAACTATTTGTGTTACCCCAGAAGAGTAAAAAATGTACTTACTTTAATAAAAAAAAAATCCATTGAAAACCACCTGGAAATAATTGCTCACAAGCTTATAATCTACCGTTAACTTTTTTGCTCCTATTCCAGGCCACACCCTGTATATAACAGGTGAATGTGTTCGATGTAAAGCCTCTGACTGAATAAGGGTTAAGATCCTTTCATCATGCCCTGGCCAATTTCGTAAACAAAAACGTTATCTGAACCTTTCTTAATTTAGTACCTACTGATTTATATTATGGCTATTAATTTATCTTTATTTCAAGTAAGTAATGTTTTTAAGGAAGTGTATTTTTTATTTACATGCATTATGTTGTCACAAATATACTGAGAAAGCTAGGTCTTCATTGATTTAAATAATTCTCTAAGTGAATTGCGGCTTTTTAATACGAATTATGGCCAAACATAAATTTATATTTCATGATGATCATCATCATCGTCATCATCATCATCATATCAGCCGAAAGTCCTGACCTCGTATCATGGTCGACCTTATCACGCGATAAGTGACAAGATAGGAGCGTCGTCTCGTTCTGTCGAACGGTGTCAGCTAGTGACGGACGCTCTATCCTATCACTTATCGTGTGATAAGGCCGACCATGATACGGGGTCTGCTCTGCTTTACATATGCCTGCCGCGACGACCTGGAAAAGGACGCGGGAGTCCGCTGGATGCGGGTGGCGCAGGACCGCTCAAATTATATTTCAAAATTATTTTTTTATTTAAAAGCGACTGAGCTTACAAGGCTCCGCATGATGTAGCACGTAATAATAAGGCACAGGATTTAGCATATTTATGCACAGCGCAGCTTGATTAATGCAAGGCTTAGGTACACCGCCTGTATATTCGCTTCCGTGGTGTAGGTATACGTCTTCTTATGCAAATATCGCTAATTGTGTTATCCTTCCTACTTGTTTGTGTTCAGCTATAATAACTAAGCCATAATGTGGTAGAAGAGAAATAGAGAAAGGTATTTTTTCCATTTGTAATAAAATGTGCATGAAAATTTGAGAAAAAATTGACAAATAACAAAAAAACTATGTACAATCGCAATTATATTACTTGTCAAGCAATCAATTAATAGACCAAATATAATTATAATACCAAATATCCATGTTAGTAACTCAAGGGTATTGTTATTCAAGTAGACACTCCTTAATACAATAACAAGTTCAAGGTATTAAATACCTAATATTACACGCCTATCATAATGTAGCATTTTTCCACTAATGAAGCCATTCCTAACAATAGTACCTCTACTTCAAATAAAGGTAGTTAAAACACACTAATAAGTGAATTCGCCCCATTAGTATTCAGCACGCAATGTCATAATTTTTAATGTGAAAATAGAAGTGTAGGTATGTTCACACGTGACCGGAATTTTACAACTAACGCCCTTATTTCGGACAATTTGCAATGCTAAAGTAGATTGCAATTAATTTTAAAGGGGAAATACACGGTAAAATTTTAACAACATCCAATTTTTAGGAGCTGCATACTCGTATATACCTCATTCTAGATAACATCAGAATGTTAACGGACTTTGTCTACGTTTCTTCGTTTATCTAGGACTAGCTTCCGCCCATGACTTCGTCTGCGTGGACACGGGATACGAACTATATTTTAATCTAGGATATAAACTATCATCGTGCAAAATTTCATCCAAAACGGTTAAGCCGTTTAAGCGTGATTGAGTAAAAAACACCCAAATATCTAAAAATCCAAACATACAAATATCTAAACATCCAAACTTTCGCATTTATAATATTAGTCGGATATCAAAGGGTAGGACTGTACTAGTTTTCCTTATTTCGATCATTATTTAAGTGCGTTTCACATATTTAGTAAAACGGTTTTTTAGCGTTGCCGAGTTGTAAATTGGTTTTCCATGAAATCGCATGACGATTAACGGACGATTTTTCTGATCTTAAATGTAATGAGGTAAAAAACATTACACATAAAGTGATTGCCAAGACTCCCCTAGCTCATATAGGTTTCAGCGTTGAAAAGATATAAGCCGGTCGATTTTATTTTTTAACTCGGAGTAATTTTGTAATTTTTTGTACAGAAAAATGACAGTTGCATTGTACTAATGCGCGTTCGAAACGTTACGTGATACCCCTCTGATCGCAAGTAGCGCCAAGCTTCCTACTCCACATGGCTTAGCTCTACCAGCCACACTCTACAAATTCTACATCTTGGCCAAAAAGTATAACTTTGTTGGGCACATCGCGGTCGCCGCATAGACCTCGCGCGTGCATACGGTATGAATTTGTGATGATAATAATTAGCGACGGGCCTATACTTTTTAGCCAATATATAGAATTTCTAGAGCGTGGCTGAAAGAAGTTGGTTTTAATGTAGTCGTGTAGGTACCTTAAAATAACCCTTCGTTCCGATTGACTGTCGATGTGTATTTGTGATTGGTGGATTTAATATAATTATAATAATAATAAGCCCGCAGGGGCAGCTTGTGGCGAGCTGACGGTGAGTGGCGACACTGCGGACCCCTAACCTCCAGAGGGCTCGAGTGATCTGGCCCTCGCCTCTGTGCTTGCCTTCACCGGCCGGCCAGAGTGGAGTCGCAAGAGCGGAACCTATGCTTCAGGTTGGAAGTGTAAAATGTCTTAACGCCGGCGGCCCTTGAACGGATTACCGGGATCTGGCGCACCGCAGACTCACCTCTCGACAACTTCACAGCCGCTCAGACGTGTTGCTCCATTGTCGCACTGTGCGTGCGACCGTTTGTGGGGCCCACTTAACGAGTTGGCGAGTCACCGCCTGCCTTTTCACAATTTTGAGACTTATTCTCACGGCAGGTGTCCGCTAGGCTCCTCCCATAACCCATTGTTCAGACCACCCACCATTTAATCCAATAACCTTAGTTTCCATCGCAGCACAGAGTTGCACTGCAATAGTCTTTGCACCTGGCGGGGACCATCACCGGGTGTATCATGTGGTGCGCTCGGAGATGGTATAATATCCGCCATGTGTATCCCTCGCTTTATATTATATTTGTTTTAAAGGGCCTCTGCGCTGTTGGCTTCGGCCCCACGCATGCCTTCCAAAAGTCCGGGACCCCATGGTCCTGAGATATGGAAAAAACATACAAATAATAATAATAATATGCGGATGTAGTGCAGTTCGCGCCTAAGAACGGGCCAACGCGGCGCGTGCCGCGCGCGTTATCGGTGTTTTCGTAATTTGTCAATAACAACCTTAATTTAATTTCTGTAATAAGACGATCCGCCGTATTCGCTCAGGTGATGCGTTAGGTTTGCAACGATTGTAAATCAGTCGCAAAGCAAACCCTACTAAAAACTCTTGTGATTAATTATTAAATTGAGAATAATTAACTGTCAATTGTAACATGCGTGACAAGTATGATAGGGTTAATTGACGTAAGCTCTATGAAATTTACCGCCAAAGCGCTGAAATTTGACGTATGTATTTACTGAACTTCATGGTATAACAACATAGGTACTCTCTTCCGTACGTCATCATGCTGTTAAATGCCGTTTGATGACGTAGGCTTGTGTCAGTCACGTGGTTCGCGAGTCTCGGAAGAGAGTACCCGTGTTGTTATACCACGCTGAACTTCAAGAAATGTAGGGTGACTATAAATTCAGTGTATATTAGTGTTAACATTGTCATTAAATTTAATGAACTATCAAAAATTCTTTCACATGCGTGTAGAATGTACATTCAGGACTATAATTTATTCCGCGGGTTCGCCTGCGCGGGCGAAGCCGCGTGGGCAGCTAGTCAGTAATAAATACAACATCCATTAAATTAAAAGAAAGGTTCTTTTAACTTACATCCTGCTGAGTTCCCACAGCCGAAGTAGGTACCTTTTCGGCTGTAGGTACTAGAGTACAGTCGAGGTCATAAATATGTTTACACTTTTGCACCTTATTACAAGGCAATAAGGTGCAAAAGTGTAAACGTATTTATGACCTCGACCGTACAATTATCTGTACAATAGGCCTACTTGGTTAAACGTTTTACCACATTTAACACATTTACAGGTTAGCTGGAAGAAATCCCTCTCAGGGATAAGCTCGCCTTTGTACATGTATCATCTTGTTCCTGTAATAATTGTTTTGTTGTTGTGTTCTGTTCCATGTACAATAAAGAATTTACATACATACATACATTTTGAATCGGTTTAATATGTTCACGCGCACTCTATTGCATTAAGCTTGGCGCAAGGTGCAGTGGGCGCGCTTGAAATATTCTTAACTAGTTCCAATTCAATGCTTTTAGTTGAATAGAGTCCCAGATTATTCAATCTATTTAATTCTCAGCCTTAATAGGCCCCCATAATATCTTTATGAACGCAATTATGTATGTTTTCTCAGCTCTTTAATATCAACCTTATTCGAACGCATTAAAGATGGAAGTCAAATGATTTAAATTAATCACTACAGATAATCATAGTGCAAGCAAGGCAGTTTTGAGTTGAGCTCGCGTGGATCCAACAAGGCTCAAAGGAGATCCTTCTCCATTCACGGAGAACTCGTTCTCTAGTTTACAGCAATAGCCACAGAAAAGGAATTGGTAGAGAGGCTCAGTTCTAATACGAGTTTTGGACTTATGAAAATGCAAAGTTAAATGGATTTGTTCATGATTTTCCTCTTGCGTTAGAGCATAGTGATTATTGAGATAAAAAAGCAAAACGCTAAACCATATAGTAATAACTACAATTTAGAAAAGTTGAGAAACTCTCGACATTTTCATTTCAAAGTCCAATATCTCAAAAATGGCTCAACAGATTTTCATGAAACACGGCTAAGAACACTCGGGATAAAATTATCTACGACACAAAAAAAAAAAATGAAAATCGGTTCATCCGTTTGCGAGCTACGGTACCACAGACAGATACAAAGATACACAGACACGTTAAACTTATAACACCCGCATTGCGTCGGGGGTTAAAAAAATAATCAATGCAATGTCTGATTGAAAATCGGCGTATAATTGACGACTGGAAGGCGGCTGTATGGCTGTGCAAAACGTTGCGCGCAGCTAAAATGTGTAGTGGTTTACTAAGTGTGGCCTCATTTCGATTCGTTTAATCTTATTCTCTCCTCTTATTTATAAAACAAAGTCGTGTTAGTTACACCATTTATAACTCAAGAACGGCTGGATCGATTTTTATGATGTTTGAATAGCAGAATAACTAATAATATGTCGGGGTGTGGGCGTATACTAGGATCTCGGGCATTTATAGAAGACGATGACAATAGGTTTCCAAATTTACTTCTGACTTCATTACAACATTGTTACAAAAGTCAAGTGAAATGCAGGGAACTGGCAATTTCGGTTCTCGGTTTCCGGCACCCAAACCATCTTCGCGTTTATTTCTCCATCAAAGAGAGCTTCCACCTTCTCTCCTACTTTTGTCCTCAATGAGAGCATTGACAGCCAAGCCAACCGTTAATTGTTTTGTCCCCAATTCAAATAATAGCCGTTATAACCCTCTGTAGGCGTACGGTGGAACTAATTAGCTACCGACTCTGCCCAGACAAATATGTCCGCGTTCGCTGATATTTCAAAGATGACATTTGTACCTATATGTTATCAATTTTCTAAGTTTTATCGAATACTAATTACATTTATTTGATGATGTGCGTGATTTTTTCAACTACGGATATCAATCATCTTTGTTGGGGTTGATGTCAAATTGGAATGAAAAAATGCCTTCGTACAAATTAAACATTGGCAAATGACTCAAGGAGAAACAATTTCCGAGGTCTGATAGGTTCCAGGTATATTGACGATGATTTAGATTGAGATTCAATAGTGGAAATTATGTATATGATTAGCTACACATAAATACGTATATCAGATTAGATAATGACATGCATTGACAAACCACTGTATTATACGATTGCTGTGCCACGGGCGATCTGTAAACAAGCCTCGCTCGGAATACTGCTAATGAGTCTGTTTGCATACATACTTTACCTTCTCGCGTTTTGAAAGGAATAAGAGTTTTCGCGGATTCATGTACTACATATTCATACTTTGAAACATGTTTGCGCTGACTATAATTGAGAGATCGTCTACTCGTTTATCAACCCATTAAAAGCCCATATCCCAGATATGAATTATGCCTCTAAGAGCGATTTATTCTACAAGGCGGCAATGCCGCTACACGCTACAGCGTTATTTGGCCTCGAATGGGTTAGTGATCGATAATATGACACTGAAAGATTAGTTACCAGTTGCCACGGTTAAACCCATTCGTTGCCGACCGGTAAGTGAAATATCCGGTATTTGCATTGGCCACAGTTTGTGTAAACAGGACACCCGTCGGCGTTCTAAAGACTAAATAAAAGCTTCTTGCCTTTTCTTGCCATTTGTACTTAACACATTCACTGTACACTGTAGTAGCCGATTCCGTGGTTTTCCTCGTATGTAGCGTAAAGCGACTACGGCGTAGGCGCACGCTAGGCGGTTCCTGCCAGTGAAAGTGTGTCAGGGCGCTATGGGCGGTATTCGCTACAAAGCTGCTATGCGCTACGGCGTAGCGCAACGAGTGTAGCTTGTCGGTGAATGCGTTATGTAGGTAGCGCATTATCACGCCAGCCAGACATGCTACGAGGACTGCGTCGTAGCGTAGCAATAAGATCACGTATGAAGTTCGTACTTAAAATACAACCCGATCAGATTTACTCCGCACCTGAAATATAAGAGCTTTGAGTGGCAAATAGGTTGTGTTGTAGTAGCAAACCGTAGTAAAGCGGTTCATAAAAGATTTGCTAAATCGTTCTACAGGCTGATGTTTTTAATTTAAAATGTCAGCACGCTTATCAAAGGACGGCGCGCGAGCTGTGTCGCGACTCGCGGCAAAATAGACTAACCGTCTATTTCTAATTAGAACGTTTACAAAAAGATCTATCACGCCGCGACGCATCTCGCGCGCCTTCTCGTGATAACTATGTCGCACTTAGTGTAACAAATGTTTTTGAATTAAATTATATCAAATAAATAATAATAAAATATTAAAAAATACCAGGAAAATTTGGTTAAAATTTGTCAAAACTAGTCAACATTAAAATTAAGATACGGTCTTACAAATACCTCGGCACAGATCAACTAGTTTGGTTCAAGTTACAAACTACATCGGGAGCGCTACTACATTGTTAGAACGCATACCTACTTACGGAAACTTTCCGAAACAGGGGAGACTTTAGTCTAGACCTAGACTTTTATGACCCATTTACATTAATAGATTTTATCAAACGTACAAGGCGTAGCGTGACAGATAAGGTTCTGCAACAAGTGTCTGATAATCACGTTTGTATTCACAGCAGGTTTTTAGTTGTCGGTACTCTGTCTTCCGCTGATGTGGGTGCTTACGGTACCGACAACTCGACAACTAATGCCTTTATTTGCTTTAGGCTATGGGGCGCTATTCTACTCTGTAGTTTGTTGGCTCGTGACATGGCAAACCTGCGGTCGATTGCGTAAAGTTTAGTTTAGAAAACGACAGTTGTGTTGATCTCTGGTGACATGGTAGTTAGTATCACTTAAAACAAGTGAACTGTTATTTAAGTTCCTATGCAAAATACTTAGTTGAACATAGGCAAACGTATTTCCACTTATGTAAAGAAAATTACACATTCTATGAATAACCAACCTTTGCTTGGTAATTTATATTAGAATATTAAGCAAGAGAGAAAAGAATTTAGAATTTTCATGGAGCTGGGAAATCAGCTCATGTAAGCCGCGAAATAATCGTCTAAGTTATCAAAGTTTGGCCTAAAAAAAGAATGTATCGGGCGTAAATAGATTGGTTTGTAAAAAAACACATTATGAAGAGTAACAATGACAGAAGGAAAATATTATATACTTTAACTGAAAAAAAAATGCTTTAAACATAAATAGGCATTCCAGTGAGAGTGCCTGAAACTTGCAATGAGTGACAATAATAACTACATGAATGAAAAATTTCAAAAAGGCCGACACAACAAACATAACATAATCTCGACAGACAAGACTATCGATTAAAAAAAACCTTACTCAAACCGGTTCATCCGCTTCGGAGCTACGGTGCCACAGACGCACACAGATACACTGCTATCTATATGTTTAAATTATAATTCATCCATTTTCATCGAAGGTTAAATAGAACAAAGCCTCTATTCTTCTACATATACATTAGTAGAGTCTATTGAACATCGGACAGATGGCAGTGGATTTCCGGCCAGTGTGAAATTGTTCCGGATGAGCGGCGCCGTCTATACCTACCGACACCTCGCCGAGGACCGGGCCTTTTAATCAAACTATAGAACGGTGCGGTGACACAGGGGTCGTTGGACAGAACCGTACGAACAATCAATTGAAGATAATGGACGTGCAGTGCAGTTATGTGTTTACACGATGAGAGGGACGCAGCAGTAGTTCCATGCTACAATTCCTTGGAGTAAAAAGTTGGACAGTCGTTACCTGCTAATTAACCATATAATCATTACATATTATTTATAAAACACCCTTCTTAACACAACAGACATATTAAGAAACATGCATCTTTCATCCATCACACTTTCGATTAAAAAAAAAACCGCACACAGACACGAAAATAAACATTTTTTTAAATCTTACGATGCCCCTCGTTAGCTTCGGGGGTTAAAAAGACGCAATTTAATGTATTGCGATGCGACGAATATCAACTATGTATGTGGGAATGAGTTGCTGAGTGATAGACAATGGAATGGAAGAGTGAGACTGGATCAGAGTAGAATGAACGAAGGAACGAATGATGAAGGAAATTGACAGAGGACGATTAACGAGAAACTGTTTTTGAGAGTATCGCTTACTAATTTAATTGTTAAAATTATAAATCTTGGTTGCGGGTTTGAAATAAAAGTAAAACTATATTTATATGAAGTGGCTTTATTGAAGAGAACACTACATGCATATATGCATATATGTAATTGTAGCCAAACAACACAAAAACTTTCATGGACCCGTGTTAAAATACTGTTTAAAAAAGTATTTCTACACAACAAAACACTTTATACTGAATACTTTAACTTACTACACTAATATCAGTGTACTGTGCGATGCTTAAATGCGAGCGCTCGGGACGGATACGGCAATTACTGGAAAATCACTGACCACCCGAATTACGGACACGGAAATATACGAATACAGGGTTTAGTCGCGATTTTTGATGCGTTGATTTAGAACAGACGAATGTGATGATCATAACTGGACGTTCAAATACTTGTGCCTCGTGCTGGAAGGCAGCAGTATAGCGGTCTAGCCAGGTCTGTCTCCCTTAACGCTTCGGCTAAACTAGGCTCTTGAGCACTTTCGAGCCGGGGCGGCTTTACCTATAGGAGACGATACACGGCCCGATAAAGCATAGCGATATAGGCTCCTTGGACGGATTCCAGAGGTTGTGGGTTCAAATCCCGCTCGTGGCGAATAATTTTTCAATTTTCCACTATGATCGAAATTTAAAATACGTTTGTTTTTGGACTTAATATCTTCAGATTACAATTAGTCTTAAAATTACGTGACATCATTTCAAAACTTTTGTTGCTTCTCACTAACATTAGTTTGCGCCTCTTGCTGAATAATGTATCGAAGTCGAAATGTCAAATAGGTATCAACGTTAAACAAGCCCCTGGATATTTGCCCTAACGTATGCCGCTTCATTATAAATTTAAGCGATAGTTGGCCGCCATTTCCAGGAAACTTTGGAGGTAAAGGCGAAATTTATTTATTTATTAACCAGCTTAAAATAACAGACAAAATCAAACATACAAGTACAAGTTTAGGTTAAAAAGGCTTAGGTATTACTAACACAGTTTGCTGCACGCTACGATTGTCCAATCCAAAATTATTAGATCGGGCCAATCAAGGTTGTAGCTAGTTTTGTATTTATTGTAATTATTGTCATAGATTTACGCTCACTAACCTTAACTATTAGGAAATGTAACTAACACGACAATGTATGAAATAATGCCAGAAATATAGTTTGTTATTATTATTATTTCATCATTCTATTATTTAAACTCCATTAATCAGAGTACGGTGTAGGCGTGTAGGTCGCTCAAGATAGTGCTGCTGTAGACAGGACACTCGACAGTACCATAAGATATTAGGCAAATAAATATATTTTGTTTTAAGTACCTACCTATAAACTATTAATACATAATTAAATTTTATATTCGCCGCAGTGAATACAGTCTTGACCCGTATCGTCAGTCGTTGACAGCCCTTGGGCAATTATTGCAGCTGAATTTTTAAAAAAAATCTCATTGTACCCAACTTAGGGGCCAATTTAA
Organism: Epinotia ramella; assembly: GCA_947578815.1. NCBI lineage: Eukaryota > Metazoa > Arthropoda > Insecta > Lepidoptera > Tortricidae > Epinotia > Epinotia ramella. The sequence continues at coordinate 11,061,583 of OX388209.1, forward strand.
AACAACATTAGAGAGAGAGAGAAAGAGCGTTCAGAAATGAATAAGTGAATTTTCTTGCTTTTGACGGCAATAAAAGCTTTGAAGGTGAACGAAGACTCGCGATCAAATATAATTCTCTTGATCTTTAAAATGTATGAATTGTTGCTGAAGCCTTTGGTAATAAGCTTTATTTTTGCTATATCTGAAGGCAGTCCCGTTGGGCGCCGCGAATATGCCCAGCTGCTCCGATTTTCATAATAAAACCATCACGCTAAATGGACCCGCACCGAATGTCGCCTTTTTGCACTGTCCCATCGCCCTCGTCAATTTATTTTATTCTGTTGCGACGCGACTATTCATTGATTTTTTAAATGGGTCGTCCTTTGAGAATTTCTGTCTCTCGTGAACTCTACAAGCCTATTTGTCGCTTTGAAACAAAAACACTGCCCTTTGCCTTAAAAAGTGTTAATAAAAGTAAACGACCCACCGTTCCGTTCGATCACCCCAGCCTTCGTTATTTTGTAGCAAGCGCGCCGACTTATAAAATACGAGGATATCCATTTCAGGGTAAAGATACCAGTCAGAAGGATAAAAGAAAGTCTTACCAGGTATTGAGGTCACTTGGAGTGCTCTCCATTTTTTGAACGAGATCGCCTCGCTCGCGGTCGCGGTAGTGAACAAAGACCCTCTATTTGTAGTATAAATATAAAGGATTATACATGCGACACGGGACAAGACGGTATGAGAGAATGGTGAAACTTACATTGGCTTAGCCACGTTTCTATTTCGTTTGATGTTTATTTTCAGTGAAAAGATGGGGATATGGCTGGGGCGTTACTGAAACATCCGCGCATGTACGTAGGAATTCAATTACGGAGCGCTGGTGCTGGCTTAAGGAAGCTTATACTTAATTGGATTAATTAACCCATGGGTTATAAAGATTTTCTTACGTGTTACTAACACGTAAATAGCATGTAGGTACCTCACCTTATAATTTTCCCTTTTATTACTTGCGAGGTCGTCCAAGGCCAATGCCTCAGCAACTGGCCTTTAATTTTATAATTTAAAATTTAATATAAATTTTATAATGATTTTTTCGTTTCTGCACATTTCATGCAAAGTCGCGCGTACAGCGCACGTAAAACTACCGTAACAGTATTTCCGTAAACGCCGTTACGTTTTCGGGTAACGCCTTCGTTTCCTCAAAACCGCACCGCATTTTATGAACTCCGTCCGGCGACAGATTGCCATTTTAAATGTGGATCGCAGCTATGAATTATTCAGGGGCGAGCGTATCGCTCCAACAAAGAAATAAAACGTTAAAAGCAGTCATGTCATACATGCGCAATTCGAATTTGCATCAGGTTTCTAAAAAAATGGCTGACGGTGACGCGACATCACAGTAATGATGAAATGCAATTTTAGATTGTGGTTTTCCTCGCCTCGCGGCGCAGCGCCATACGTCACACATAAATAGAATCGATGGCATGATACATCGGAAATCATAATAACGTTCTGCATAGTCTGCATTGCACCTGCATTCATTAGTTAGTCACCTAGCAGCTCTCAACATGTCAATGCTATATGTTAATTCGGATAAAGAATCCGTTGGACGTCGGTTGTTTACACAGAATCATTTAATCGTGTTTTAATTATTGTTTTATATGTTACACTTTATTCAGCCTTCGTGACTGATTGCTAGACAATCACATTTGGTTTGGTGTGTCCCCTTTGATTAGTGTTTGTAGACGAACCTAATAATTTGAAAGCAAGTAGTTAGGTACAATTATCTTCACGATGTCTTGTCACTGTCTGCTTTTGCTTATCATGGAGGGATAACATAATGAATAATCCCTCTCAATCAAATCCTTAAAGAGCTCTCTCTCTCTCACGTTCGTTTGGTTACGTTAAATTTATTACCAACTCTAAAAAGATTTTTACTTGTCAATAAAGTGGAATAGCGCCTCGCTAATAGAAACTTTTCGTAAGATTTTGATAAGAAAATATACTTTCTTATAATATGTATTAAATTGGACGTTGTAGTTCAGTATTGTTTTGCGCAAGATTAGTTACGAACGCCATATCAGAGCAAGGAAATAATTTTAGTACCCACCTATCAACAAAGTTCTTCGGCTGCGGAAGCAATTTTCCGCTACACGTAGTGCTATTATGTGGGTATAATTTGAATAGTGTTACAAAGTACACGAACAGGGAACATGCGCCTCTTTTATTGTAAAATCAATCAATTCGGTTTCAAAAGCGAACAAATTTACATTTCGTAAATGATTACTATCAACCACAAGAAACAGAAGTGTTAAATTCTATTGATGGTATTTTTTCTGACAGCTATTTATTTATTCATTTATTTATCTATTTATTTATTGAAAAACAGGTTACATAACATTACAGTTTACACCAATGCGTCATGAACCGAACAATATTTATTTTGACGGCGAAACGGCGTGGCCCCGTTGTTCCGACATCTCGGGTGTTGGATTTGGTAGGTTGCCCCGGAACCGACGAAACACGACACCTTTCGGCCAGAAATCAGCACACGCGATGGTCTCCTGGAACGGCCGCGGCACGCGCACTACAAACGAGCTGAAGTGCACGTAGTGGCGCGCTATGGATACTCACCCTTAAAACATAACTTACACACTTTACACACAGTGCGAAATGTGGTGTGGGCAGTAATTTCAGCTATAAATTCTTGTCCTCTGTAATAAGCATTACAATCCTCTCTAGAGTTTTAATTATATGTCGGGCGCTAAAGACGGCGTCATCGGTGTCTCTTTTGGGTACCGATATTATTATTATAGAATAATATAAGAATATTTAAGCAAGTAGGTACGGTCTTCAAGTGTAATGCTAGTGTAGGTTTATAGTTTCAAACAAACTCATTTCCAGATGGTTAGAACCAATCGATCTCAATATGTTCAAGTTCAGACTATATGATTCGATCTCCAAGGGCCCCATTTCGCAACGGATTTTATGTTAGAGGCGCAAACGAGAAGCGACGCACTGCTATTGAAATGAAATGTGTAGTTGCCAAATAGCCCACCAGAACTTGCTCTTTGTTTTCTTCATAGAGAGTTAAAAAAAAGTGTTCTGTAATAGTACATTATTGCCGTGGCCGGAAAGGAGGTAATTGCAGGCTGAGTATTTGTTTAAACGGACGAGCTTGCGAGTCCGTTTAATTATGATACGAAGCCTGCAATTGTCATTCCGGCTGAGGCTAATATAGTGCTTTTCTCAAAAATGGGAGAATAAAAAATACTAAATTTATATAAACTTTAAATATCGTTGCACAACGTGAAAATAATGACGATTTCCAGCCGTTTTTTATTTAAACAGAATCGCAAGTGTATTTTTCCACCAAAAAACGCAAACTATTTGAGACACATACAAAAACGTCGTGTTTGCAACAGAAAAATACGAGTTGAATTGGCTGAATACGAGCTGTGCCGTCTTTTATATGCCAGTTTCTACTTTTTAAAAAATTTGGTACTCGACAAATAAAGGAATTTATATATAACATTCCAGGCGGCCTGCAATGTTTTTTTATTTTTTAATTTAGATCTGAACTTAAACTATACACTTTACCTTCCAATATGTAGCGAGTTACGTTCACTTTGTGGGCCATTTTTGAGAAAAAATGTAAGCGATAACAGGCAAATCATTGCAGGGACCAGCTCTTATACTAAGTGTAAACGATTTGCTAAATAAATGTCTTATACTACGTCGTTCATCCAGCAATAGTGATTTTGGTAAGTTTTCCTTATTCTAACCATATATTCATAAAAATCATTTGTCGAAATCCGACCATCATTTTAACATCTTTATTGTAATTGAGGGTAATTCCAACAGTGTTCAAGGCTGCATCAAATAATCCCACGCTAACCTTTATCCAGTTTTCAGTAACAGTAGTTAATTCATATACCCGCAACGGGCGCCCTTGTAATAGGTCAGTTTACACATAATACTAGTACATATATGCTATGCCTACACATGTTATAACTAACTTAGGCACGTAGTTAAAGTACCAAAGAAACATTAACTAGGTCTAGACGCGTAGTAATGAATTTAGGGTTCATGTTGTAAATTAACAAACTCTTTTAATGTTAGAGAAGACATCCATAGTCATATTTAAGTTATAAGTTTATAACTAATAATGTAATAATGTAGCGTGATTCAGTTACCATTCTGATATGTATAACCATTGAAAAATATAGTTGTAATATTGTATAACCACTCACTTGCTTGTGGCAACCACAGTTGCTAATTTCGCAGACTCCTAAACGGATGGTGGCAACTGTGGTTGCCAATCGAAGTATGGGCTGCCTTGATAATGAAAAATTAGAAGCAGTTTAGGCTACCTTTTTTAAAATATGAAAGCAAGTGAGCGGTTAGTGTCAAAGAATTGTTTCTATACGTGGACATGACTATCAATGGTAAAATTCGTTATAAAAGGCAATAAGTAAGTACTTACCTACACGAATTTAAGTAGTAAAATAAAACATAGAAATATATTTTACATCTGTAACTTTACATTTTAATAACTCAGTCGTCAGTTTAATCCTAAATTGTATCATTTAACTGTTTGAATGGCATGTCAGTTACTTATGACGCATTTAGAGTTAATTTACTTCTGATAAACTACAACAGTCAGTAACATCCGACTTCATTTATTGTATATATTATTTTTGAGCCTATTTCATCAGTCTATTTAGCTGTTGACTGTACACTAAATAAATAAAATAAATTCGACGTGTATCAGAAATTGGTACATACCCCAGTCAGGTTTCCTAGTAATCAACGGCCAGATTAAATATGTAAGACCAACAGACTCGCTAGCGGCTCAAGGTTACCTGAGAATAGAACCAATCGATGGGTCCTATGTGATTGCATTCACAGAACTTATGCATCGGCGATGAGGTGCGGGCACTTCCCCGAAGGCTCTCGATAAACTCATAAAACTTTAAGCCGAGCGGAGTCTCTGTGGAGACAATGTATGTTCATACGGGCAAGTGTCAGGGATGAATCGACGGCTTTATTGGATAAACATAATGTAATGTAGCTGAAATATTTTATTCAACAACGAAACACCATGATCTGTGTCCATGTTCTATTATTCTTATCGCTTTATTATTCATCATCATCATCATATCAGCCAAAAGATATCCACTGCTAGACATACATTATGTAGGCCTTCCACAAAGAGTACAAAATGACCGGTCCTGCGCCACCGGCATCCAAAGGTTTCCCGCGACCTTTACCAGATGATCAGTCCACCTTTTGGGGAGGGGGGGGCGCCACTCGAGAAGGAAAATAAACTTTTGTAGGATTGGTGTAGGTATTTGCTTTTTGTAGTATAAGGACATGCTAACGGTGACAAACAAGCATTATGCTTGGTGTTAAGCAAAAATCATGGCCTATTATAGACGCTTGCGACTGCAAAAGAACCACAAGCGCGTTGCCGACCCTTTATTGATTTGAGAGTTCGCTGTGCCGACAGCTAGAGACAAATGTAGGTCTCTCACTCTCAACACAGCGCATCCGTGTTTTTGAAGAAGGTTCGCGTTTGGAGTAGTCGTTTTGCATTGCCTGTAGAGATAATATCCAGCCAAAACTTCGACAATTGACGTCGTTACTTCCCTGCTTACCCTTGGTATTTAAAGCAAATCAATACTAGGGATCATAAAATTAAATGTGTATTTAGTAAAGCGTTGGTCACGCGACTACCTTTTCGCCTTTCATGACAAACCTTAGCGCGATTAGTTTAAACGAATTTTACGGCTAATCAAGAACTATAAATAAAGCTAAGCCGCAAAGTAGACGAGTAGATTGAAATTTAATTAGAAGAACTGACTCATTTATTTGTTCGCGGGTTGTCCTCCTTTACTACGGAGTTGTCAAAAGATGTGCCTACTTATTAAGATACTTACGCCAAATTATAGAGGGTAACCATCACCACGGTCATGGACAGTTTTTAAGAAACTGGCCAGAACCCAACAGCCAAATAAGTAATCCAAACGACGAAGGGGTATCTGGTACTGACGAGACGTATTTTATTAAAATATCTTTACATTGCACGCACATCGCAAGCGGCAAAATGTAATCACGGGCATGAACCGGAGAATTATAAAACTTTTCAAAGGCTGAAACAAAATACATACATTTATATCTGTTGACTAGATTTTGCTTAAATGTTAGTCGTTAAAAAAAAACAATAAAGACCCCCTTTATTGTCCTCGAGTTTCTTAAAAAACAATATATTATTAATCTTGCATCTCGTTTCCTGTGCCATAAACGTGTCCCTTACACGAGGTTACACATAGACCCCCATATAATTTGTAATGTGTGCACGTTTAAAGTCGGTATATCGGTAATAAAGACTTAGATACTTAGTTTTGTAAACGTATAATCTTATGGATACTATTATGCTGGCCATACACCATGCTTCCTATCGTCCAATCGGCATGACGCTACCGATTGGATCAGTTAGAACTGACCGTGTGTGGGAGTGGATTGGAATGACGCATGCCAATCCACTCCCACACACGGTCAGTTGGCCAGCATTATTGCGCTGATGTAGGAGCTATCTTTCTTTACCCTTAATGTACCTAAGGTATTATTAAAGCCTTATTTTACGACGTCGAAAAAAGTATTAAGGCCAGAAATTTAGTGTCTAGTTATATACCGAAATGAATTACAGATTGGACCGTTGTTCACCTTGCTGCATGATACCATGTAATTTATACAACTAATCGTTTTACATAAACCTACATTCCCAGAAGAAGGATGTAGAGATTGCGGAGCACAAAAGAAAATATATATCAATATAAATACATTAGAGGAAAATGTTACATAGAAGCTACGGTAGCCTAGTGGTTCAGGCATGCGGCTCTCAAGCGGCGGTCGTGGGTTCGAATCCCGGCTCGTACCAATGAGTTTTTCGGAACTTATGTACGGAATATTTACCGTTAGCTTTTCGGTGAAGGGAAACATCGTGAGGAAACCGGTCTAATCCCAATAAGGTCTAGTTTTCTCTCTAGGTTGGAAGGCCAGATGGCAGTCGCTTTCGTAAAACTAGTGCCTATGCCAAATCTTCGGATTAGGTGTCAAAGCGGACCCCGGGCTCCTTTAGGGGCATCACCGGGAATAACGCTAGGAGGATGATGAGAGGAAAATGTTACATAAATCGAACTAGGGCTAATAGACGATGATATATTTAATAGATATATTATAAATACTTAGAAAACATCATAAACACATAATTTGTTATTAATTGATTTGTAGCATTTCCTTTCGAGTCTCAGCATTTAGGATCCTGCACTACTAAAGTTTCTGTTTAGCCTAATGGTTGACTGGCAGAGAGTGCCTGAAGGCACACCACCACCACCACCAGGTTCTAGGTTTTTTGGATTTGTGCAATAAACCCTACTAATCTTATAAATGCGAAAGTATGGATGTTTGGATATTTAGATGTTTTTTACTCAATCACGCTTTAACGGCTCAGCCGAATTGGATGAAATTTTGCACGAAGATAGTTTATACCCTGGATTAAAATATAGGATAGTTTTTATCTCGGGTCCACGCATACGAAGTCGCGGGCGGAAGCTAGTGTTAAATAAATAAATAATAAAACATCCAATACTCAGAAGTATGAAATAAAATGTTCAGTGCTACTTCTAGCAATCGTAGATTGATGCTAGAGATAATGTTCCATTGCTACCTATAATAAGTTGCTAGCTCATCCCCACAACGCACTTCAACCATTTCCATGGTCGACACTTACGACACCTAAGGAAAGAAAGGGCCGTCCTATTCAAACCCAACAACACACGTGTAACAATTATAGAGAAATTAGATACCATGTGATTATCGTAACAACTAGCTACTACTTTTATTGTTTAATTCTTTGTTTTCGTCTCGAATAAATGTTTCTTTCTTTTTTTCATAAAATAGTTGACCCCTTATTTACTAGTCGCTCTGTAGACTCCGCGAGATTATTTGAAAGTTTTCCAAAAACAAAGTCGACGAACCTGCTCACAAAATTTCACGAGAATCGGTTGGGATGAGATGAGATGAGATGAGATGAGAGGATGTCCGGCCGTTATCTTAGGGCGGATTCCACTTGTCCAAGATTTATGTCCTATGTGCATTGCGTCTCACTCTTACTGTTTAAGCATAATGTGAGACGCAAATACACATTGGACAAAGATCTTGGACAAGTGAAATACTACCCTAAGATAACGCCCGGACATCCTCCGGACAGACATACGAAATATTTTTACCCAATCTGGAACGGAGAACGTCGTTCGCTTTGCTCGCTCGTTCAACAAAGCTAAAAATGCCTCTTAAATACGTGTCTTGCCCCTTTCTTACAAACACATGTCCAAGTATCAAATACAGACAAACGATATTTTAACGGCATTTTGGCTAAAATAGGTTTGTCAAACGTTTATGAATACAGCCATTAAAATATAAGTACCTAAAAGTAGTCATTACGAAAGAGGCCTGAATGCGTGTCTCCCAGTAATAGCGTCGGTTGTTTGGCAGCACCGCCGACCTTGGCCCACTGCTACAGCCTGTCATGTTATCTTCATATCATAGCAATGTCATAATGCTAGTACCGACTATCACGCAGTGTTTCAGAACTTTATAAATAGCTGTTCAACGCGGTTTTATAATTAGACTGCTGCATGTTACTAGGCTGATAAAGGGAGGTTCGGTTGTCGGTTTCAATGTCAAAAATGTATTTCTAATGACATTTTTAGGGTTCCGTAGCCAAATGGCAAAAAACGGAACCCTTATAGATTCGTCATGTCTGTCTGTCTGTCTGTCCGTCCGTATGTCACAGGCATTTTACTCGAAAACTATAAGGTGTATTTGAATAAAATTTTGAGGATAGATGTATTTTCTTAACCCGCTACATAGTTTTGTAACTAAATTACTAAAAAAATTTTTTTTAGGGGTGCACTCCATACATAAAACCGAAAGTCAAAAATTTTTTTTTCATTGCAAGCCCACGTATGGCACATCAATCGATAGGCCTTTCAAACTAAATATAAGGTTTCTCAGCAATTTTTTAGATGAAGTGAATAGAGTCGGAGATAATCGCCTCGAAAGTCACTAAAATTGTGTCCCCCCCCTCTAATTTTTGAACCGTATTTTAAAAATATGAAAAAAATCATGCTCATAGGGCGTATTAAATTCTCTCAGCGAAAATTGTTTTGAACAAGATCGGTTCACAGGTTTTTGAGATATTTCTAAAAAACTGCCTTCCTTAAAGAAAAGGACGTAAGTGCCGTAAGATTTCAGTAACGATACGACCTTTTTAATAGGCACGTAACCCTCGTTGTGCATGGTCCGACACTCACTTGGCCGCTTTTTTTTCTATTTGTCTCGGTTTAATAATGTCATGCCTATCAAAATAGAGGCAAAGTTGAATTTTTTGATTTCAATATTCTAGTAAGTGGACTGGGTAAGTAGTAGGGGTAAATCTCCTTCACGAGAATCGGGTGAGAAATGCAACCTGTGGCCTAAGATAACAGCCGGTTATACACCGGAGAGACCATACGAAATTATTTTTTCCCCTCTGTGCCTCGGAAAGTCGTCCTTTATCCTTTAAAACCAGTGGGCAAACACGCATTTTATCCACTAGTGGGCAAAGTAATTTGACCTTGGAGCGTGTTTAAGTAGCTTTTGACAGATAACAAAACGTAAAACGCTCATAATACAAATAAATCACAGATGATGTATTTCTGTTGCCGCTATAACAACAAATACTTACAAAAAAACAGAACAAAAGAAATATTTAAGAACTGTAAAACAAAGGCTTGATGCCTTCATCAGGCGCCAGGTCTAAATGTATGGGAAAACTAAAATCCGACTCGCACTTGACCAAAATTCTACTTGATATTACTTAACGTTATTATTACTGTTAGAAAAGCTTAAAAAATATTATTATTTAAATTTAATAAATTTGTTTTGCATATTGCACTTTCCTCGCTACAGTGAGGTGAAAAGTTTTGCGTTACACACGGGTGCAAATGTATTTTACACTTCTCGTGTATAGAAACACTCGCTACGCTTAGGATTCTATTTTAGAACCACTCGCTTCGCTCGTGGTTCAACTGTAGCATCCTTTCGCTTCCACGTGTTTCAATTCCACACTCGCGGGTACACAATAGTTATTTGTCATACAACTTTGCACCCTTGTATAAAAATAACTATTACCCAAGCTGAAACGGAGCAGCGGAGAACATCGTTCATTGGGCTATTTCCAATATTTATTCCCTTCATGTGGCGTTCGATTTTTCCACCCTGTATATTTAAAGACAACCATATTCGATCATTTAAATAGCCATAGTTACCTTATTTGATATAATTGGTTGGTTGATATACCTAATTGTGCTCCTTTGTTTTGTTTAATTTATATTTGCTTGTTATTGTTACAACAAATGTAATTGATGTGACATTGTTTTCATATTATATTATATTGCACCTGTTGCGATCTTTTCCCGATCATGGTACTTAAACTAAACTTTTTCCAAAAAGTAAGCAACTGATTGTTTGTCAAAAGGTGGCTTTAGGCCTTAGTACAGCTGCCAGGCCCGGCTTCGCACGGATTACCCGTTTTCCTGTACGAATGAAGCATTTCCCCGCGGTTAAAAGTAGCCTATGTTCATCATGGATAATGTCGGCTTCTAATGGTAAAAGAATTTTTCAAATCGGTCCAGAAGTTTCGGAGCCTATTCAATACAAACAAACAAACAATCAAATCTTTCCTCTTTATAATATAGTGTAGATATACACAAGCAACTCAAAAGCAACTGGAACTGATATCAAGTGAAAAACTTACGATTTATTTATTTATTGACAAATACATTTACGTGACATTACAGTAAAAACCAATGCGTCACGAAACTAAAAACAACAAATAATACTATTTAGGCGACGAAACGGCGTGGCCCCGTTGCATCGTCATCTCCGGTGTAGGATTTGGCAGGTTGCCCCGGAACCGTCGAAACACGACACCCTTCGGCCAGAAGTCGGCACATGCGATGGTCTCCTGCAGCGGCCGCGGCACGCGCACCACAAACGAGCTGAAGTGCACATAGTGGCGCGAACGCAGTTGGAACACCCTCAGCGAGAAGCCGGTCTTCTGACGAACGTACTCCACCACATCATCAGCCGTGGCGGTGTAATGCAGGACGATATGATCGAAGCCATCAAATTATTTCGTAATCAGTTGCAAGTTTGTTTTTGTATTAGCTACTGAGTTACAATTCATATTTTTAATCAATTTGTAAACTTGGTTACTTTTAGGATTCCGTACTTCAAACGGATATACAAGGAATGAACTGCATTGCATGAGACATTTGCATTACATCAGACATATGATACGTAATGGGATCTGCATATCGCGCCACTAAAACCGGCATGCACATTTAGTAATTGTGTGTGTATGATACGCGTTATTTGGCCCAGTTCTGACCCGATTTTCAAAGGCAAGGACAAATTTAAGGGTATAGTGCCACTTTTGTCCTGATACGAATTGATAGCACAGTTAAAAGAATGCAAAAAAAATGAAATACGTGCAAAATACAAATCTACTTTATGGCTCAATCTTGATAGAATTTTTAATTTATCTAAATTGTCCTGTCTGTTGATTGTCCTTTTTGAATAGATCTAACCTTATGAATCCTTTCCAGTCCGGCTTCCGATTTGGTCATAGTACGGTTACCGCTCTCGTGAAGATAACCGATGATATCCGTGCAGGCATGGACAACAGGAAAGTCACTGTGTTATCGTTGTTCGATTTTAGCAACGCTTTTAACACTGTCGACTTTCAAATTTTGATTAGTATATTGCGTTCTCTTAACATATCTCCTTCGGCGATTGATTGGTTTCATAGTTATTTACTTGGTCGTCGGCAGCTTATAAAGGTGAATTCTTTCCGTTCTTTGTGGCGCAACACGCTAGTTGGCGTCCCGCAGGGTGGCGTGATGTCTCCTCTTCTTTTTTCCATTTTCATTAATTCCATTGCAAGTAACATTTTCTCATCTTATCACCTTTATGCCGATGATCTTCAAATTTACTGTCAAGGGAGTGTTGCTGATTTACCTCAGGTTATTAATACTATGAACAAGGACTTGAACAGTATTTTGATCTGGAGTGAACGTTTTTTGCTGAAGGTTAACCCTGCTAAGACGCAGGTCACAATCGTGGGCAGTCCGAAGCTCATTCCTAGGGTAGATTTTCCTAACTTGCTGGCTGTAATGTTTAACGGAGTCCAGATTCCGTTTGCACACCAGGTCAGGAACCTTGGTGTTATAATTTGCACGTTGTCTTGGGTACCTCAGGTGAGCGAGGTCAGCAGGAGGATGTTTGCTTCGATGGGTTCCCTTCGTCAACTTCGTAACTTTTTGCCATTCGCCACTAAAATTGCGTTAGCTCAATCTCTCCTTCTCCCCATTTAAGACTATGCTGATATTTGCTATCTGGACCTTACTGAGGACCAGCTGAATAAGCTTGAGCGCCTCCATAATCTTTCTATTAGATTCATATTTGACTTGCGCAAGTATGACCACATTTCCTCCTTTCGTTCTCAGCTCAAGTGACTTCCTATTCGTCTCCGTAGGAATTCTTACATTTTATCTTTGCTTTACAGTATACTTTTTGTTCCCTCAACTCCTCCGTATCTCAAAGAGCGTTTTAATCACCTCACTTCCATCAGATCTTCACATAATCATCTTCTTGCTCCACCGCCTTCATCCACCAAGTTCTACATATAACAAATCATTTCAGGCTCAGCCGGACGGCTGTGGAATGCTTTGCCGTTGCATATAAGATGTGCAAAATCTCATAATTTTTTTTTAAATCTTTTGAAACAATATTACTTGTCGCTGCCTTAAGTTGCCTTGTTGTCCTGTAATATATTTATATAATTGTATTATAGTTTGTATGTATGTATCTATGTATTTATACTATAGTTATTTATGAAAGTGTGTATTTGAGTGTGTAGTTAAGCTTTTCTTGATTTATTCCTGCACTACCTGTTTATAACTCTTCTTGAAAATTTCCTGCTACCCACTGGTTGTCTGGAAGAGATCGCTCTAAAGCGATAAGGTCGCCTGTTACCTTTATTCATTGAATTATTGATTATACTTTTGTAACATGTTTTTCTTATGTTGTGGCCTGTGTACCTTCTCAAGCCTAGGGGGAACGTAGTTAAAACAGAGTCGCGTTAGATACTTTTTGTCAATAATTTAGTCAGTATTTAATGCGTATCACATTAAACCCGAATGTGGTAAAATACTATTGTATGGAAATCTGATTGTGCAGAATTACGAGAAGGGAGAAACAATATGACCGGGTTTCCTAGTGGGTAGTTACGCTGCTTACGCTCTTGCCTAGTTTATCATAGTTATTTTCATAGTATTATGTCGGTACGGTATTCTGGTTTGGGGTAAAGCAGCTGACACACAGACAATCTTTGTATTACAAATAAGAGCCATTCGTTCTATATATAATCTGAGAGCCAAAGGAATCCGTGAGAGAACTCTTTAAAGAAATTAGCATTTTAACAGTAGCGTCCCAATACATTTATTAAAATATTGTATATGTCATTAAGAATTCTGAAGAATTCATTCTATAAAAATTCTGATACCCATAGTTTTAATTCACGTAATAAAAATAAAATAGCAACAAAAAAGTTTCTTGTTCGTAAAGTACACGTCTTTTTCGGGTCAATGTATCCATTTTTATAATAAATTACCTAATGAAAATTTGGCTCTACCTAATCCACAGCTCTTAAAAAATACTTGAAATAAAACCGGCCAAGAGCGTGTCGGGCCACGTAGGGTTCCGTAGTTTTTGTAATTTTTTTCAAAAACTATTCAACCTATCAAGTTCAAAATAATTTTCCTAGAAAGTTTTTATAAAGTTCTACTTTTGAGATTTTTTTCATATTTTTAAAACTTATGGTTCAAAAGTTAGAGGGGGGCGACACATTTTTTTTTACTTCTGGAGCGATTATCTCCGAAAATATTAACATTATCAAAAAATGATTTTAGCAAACCCCTATCAATTTTTAAATACCTATCCAACAATATATCACACGTTAGGGTTGAAATGAAAAAACTCCCCACGTTACGTATAGGGTACCCTAATAAAAATGTTTTTTTCACTTTTTATTTTACCACTTTGTCGGCGTGATTGATATACATATTAGTAACAAATTTCAGCTTTCTAGTGCTTACGGTTACTGAGATTACCCGCGGACGAACGGACAGACAAAGCGTAACTATAAGGGTTCCTAGTCGACTACGGAACCCTAAAAAGGATTATTACAGGGTTGAGGACTATCTCACTGACAGAAATGCATGGCCCAAACCAGAGCCCAAAATTGCTTAACTATTCATATAGCTTTTTCGAACATGTGTTCTTGTAGAACAACACATTGTGATGATTTTTTTCTTCTTTGTATTCATATTCAATTTGACTTATTTTAAGTAGGTTAAGATTAAGAACTATCATTGTAATACTTAAGCTTTTTTTGGCAATAAATGCCTGACTGTTGAGATTGTTTCGGCGTTTCTTCTTTTTGGTTGTAAAAGTGCCATTACGGCTAATTGCAGAACAAAAATTATTTATTTAATTATTTATTTCATTTGCGAATCCCGGTAAGGGCAAGCATTTGTATGATAAGAGAGGGCTTGGGTGTTTTCTATGTATTTAAGTAATAATACATCTATTAAGTATATCATCGGCTAGGACCCAAGCCCCATAACACAAGCCTTATTGAGCCAAGCCTTTCTATGGGGCTAGTTCTCTTTGTGTAAGATTGTCCACAATTTATAATTATTTATAATTTATATGGCATGGACGATGAATAATCCAATGTTTGTGAAAGCACATGCCCATGTGTCCCAGGCTCTAAAGTCGGATACCACCTGCCTCGGCATTCATTATAAGCACATTAAAGTCGACACACGAACCGACAGGAATCAACCGCCAAATGTTTCACTATAATATTTTAACGAGCTAACTGGAACGGGCATTTTGGTACAGAAATAGAAGCGAACACGAAACACATACCTAACTGTGTTACGTCAATCATGAGTATCATGACAACTTAATGTCCATATCACGCAAATAACAAGGATTTATTATATTCACGTATTGTCTGGGAACTATACATAGTACTGTATTTACCGTCACATACACGTATCACTAAGAATAGGTAGGATTACAGCCTCCATTTTGTATTTAATCCCTGGGACCAAAATGACACATGAAATGTCAAACGTAATAATAAAGTGTCAAAATAATGTCAATGAACCGATTTCAAAAAGGATTAAAAACGAAGTGGCGAAAAACCAAGAAACTAGGCATACAAATATTACTCGTAATAAAGAAACAACAATGAGCCAAAACATTAATTAAAAGCATTTTTTTTTACCTAAACAGCTCTCTATTTAGTCAGTAAAGCTTATATATAAACCGATTCTGTAATTTTAACAGGTTGGAGAGGTTAAAGATGTCTGTATAATGCGACTTATTGAGAATGCTTGACCGACTTCAAAGTCTCGATTGTGCTCCAGTCATTGTTGGAATATAATTAACCAATGGTTTGCTGGGTTGCTTTCATACCAACTTACCTTAAATAACGACGACATCGTTTAAAATAAACAGAGATTGATCGAATAACAGAACCTGCAATATTTAAATGCTTATAAAACAATGTTCATTGCGGTTCTTCCATTTATTCTGATGCTGCGGAGCAATTATGTAATATAAAAAGAGGTAGATAGATTATAAGCGCTCCAAAACTGACACGCTAAAACTGAGTCAATTGCACCAACTTGCCTCAGTTTGTCGTCGTCAATGGAAACGTATGTTGTCAGATTTGGTGGCCATTTTTATACACGGAATTTCGTATTAGACAACATATCTGGGTAAGGCCGCAAACTTTGACCAATTTGGACGTTTAAAATTTAACATGCTCATAAAAAAAAAATTGGTAACACCGAGAGGTTTCAAAACAATTTAATTATATTACGCGATAAAAACTGTCAAGGTCGCAAGTGACATAATTGATTTAAATATCCTTTCAAACAAATAATAAAAATATATTTCCGTCCAAAACGTAACGAAAGTTGACAATTTTTTTCGACCACGTGTCCCCCAACACTGTTATTTTCACTATTTTTAACTTCTCATGATCATGCTTTTGTTTAAACAAAAGTTTAAGATATAACGATAGTTCTACCGATTGCGAAAAAAATATAATAAAATAATTTACTTGTTTTATCTTGCATTCTTCTATCGGGCGACATTTCTGCGTTTTCGTTACGAATACTTTCGTGACGGTTTTTGAAGCTAGATTCAAAGCCAATTGTGGTAGAAATTCGTTTTTATGCACTGGCAACTCATATTCTAGTAGGGCAACACCAGAGAGAAAAACCAACCTCGTCAGTTTGTTGATAAATGGCGGACAAAGGTGATGCGGGCAAAGTTTTTCTAAATAACTTCTAAAGTGCTTTTGTGATTTTAAGGGTAAGTACTAAGTAGTGATTATTTTTAAGCGGTTGTTTTTTCATACGATAGGTTAATGTTATTCACGCACGTGACAATTATAATAATCAAAATTGAACCGATTTAGATGAAATTCGGTATAGAGATAGTTTGAGTCCCAGAGAAGGACATAAAATGGTTTTTATCCCGAAAATCATCCTCGAAGGAGGTGAAATACAGGCTGAAAATTTGTATGGAGCTACGATATAAACGAGTTCCACGCGGATGGAGTCGCGGGCAGAAGCTAGTATTAATCGAACAAGCGACCGAAGTGTTGTTGATTACGTGATTTGTATTTAGTAAAAAAAACCGTTTTTTTTTATTCTTGTATTGTTTTTGCGAATATTTATCAGTATGATCTAAGCCTAATAATAACTTATGTTACGTTTTATGGTAACGTCACGTATTTTTTTCATGTAAGTTCTATGTGACATTGGTCAAAATTCGCGGCCTTATCCATCTACGTCTTTTTATAAAACATATTTAAAATTACGTAAAACTGTGCCGGGAATCCAGTTGGGCGTACAGCTCGTAGGTTCTACAAAGCATAAAAAACATAGTTTCCGCTACAAGCATGGCCCTACAAAATTGTTGGCACTGAGCGCTCGTAGCGCTACGCCGTAGTCTGTAGCAGCTTAAAATATTCACTGCCAAGAATTGCTAAGCGCTACGCTCGTAGCCGATCCCGTGGTTCTCCTCGTATGTAGCGGAAAGCGACTACGGTGTAGGCGCCCGCTAGGCGGGTTCCTGGCAGTGCAAGTGTTAACACAGTAGGCTGATCCCTTGGTTTTCCTCGTATGTAGCGGAAAGCGACTACGGCGTAGGCGCCCGCTAGGCGGGTTCCTGGCAATGAAATTGTTAAACTCCATAGTTAATACCCGTAGTGCCTGTAGCGCTCTGACACATGTGTGTCGTGATTGGCGCTAAATGGGTTAAGTTGGTACAACATGTACGAACATCTGCCGTTTTCCCAGGTTGTAAAACAAAACAGTTTATTCGCAACCTTGTGTTGTGCGCTGCGAACTATCATGTTCTAGAATAGGCATGATGCCTCATGTTCAAATTGATAAGGTAGTGATGCTACATGGATAGTAAATCATCAAATTATCGTAATAAAATATAAATTTTAAAATATAATTAAAATCACAAAAAGATATGATACTTGAAAGTTTAGAAAAATTATGCATTTTTTTTATTGTGCAAGAGTAAATTTAAAGCTGCCAATAGAATCCTCACGCTTTTATAGAAACAAAATTGTATGACAACTATGTACTTAAACGCAGTATTTCGCGACCCAAACAACAATTTAGCGGATTTTCCATACAATGATACAACTACTTTGTACAATTGTGACGTCATACCTGCTTGTGTGTCTATCAGTATGAAGTGTTTTGTGCTGCCGCCAGCGACGTCAATCTTTGTCTCAAATTTTTGGGTATTTATGTTCTTTAATTGTAGTTGCTCCCATACAAACATTTGTTCCTCTCCAAAAACTGGTTCGAATGACATTATAAAAAAATCTTAGTCATCATCCCTATTGTCTGCGGATAGTTGTTAAAACCCGCTAAAAAAAATAATAATAAAAGAGTAGCAATAAAACAATAAACTAAAGTTGTCTTTTCTGTGACCATATTTAACGACTTATGTGACGACCGGTTAGCCTAGTGGGTAGTGACGCCGCCTACGAAGCTGAAGGTCCTGGGTTCGAATCCTGGTAAGGGCAAATATTTGTGTGATGAGCATGATTATTTGTTTCTGAGTCATGGAAGTTTTTCTATGTATTTAAGTATTTATATCTATTATATATATCGCCGTCTAGTACCCATAACACAACCCTTACTGAGCTTACTGTGGGACTAGGTCGATTTGTGTAAGATTGTCCCTTAATATTTATTTTTATTTATTTATTTATTTATTTATGTGCATGTAAATTATGTTTTTACATATAATTAAAGGTATAGAGGAGAAGCCGTTTACGAAAAATTACGCTTTATAGCACTTAACTTTAGCTATGTATACAGGAAAGTAGCGAACTGCTTCTTCGAGTGCGATCATTTTACACATAGTGATGCGATTTCCCCTCGGCCTTGAGAGTTTATCCATTGAACAATTTTATCCATTCGACGGTCCATAGCAGCCAAAGCCGTCCCTGCGATAACCTCGTCCAAAATGTTCCCAAAAATAGACACGTCAACCTGTCGCGCCAGGTATCAGGTGAACATAGATATCTCGGTGTATTTACTTATCAAAACCTCAATCTGGCTTCATGAATATGAATATTGTATCCGAACAGCAACCCTCGAGGATCCGCGAGTCTACCAAAGCGATAAGCACCGATATTTTAAAGTATAACGACGCAGATCTCTAAAGGGTAATTAAAATGGTACGGTGGGCGGGCTTCGTTAGACGAAGTTAGTGTTTTCATTTGCATGATTTGGTGAGCGAGTTAATCGGTAGCAGAACGACGTTTTCCAAAGAAAACACGACATGCCTACATGTCCGTAAATCTTCACGTACAATCATGCCTCAAGAGCCAAAGAATCTGCCGCCTACGCGAAAACTCTTCAACTTCTTTCAAGTGCTTTTGTTACGTCAATGTTTGTAAGTATTGCATTGACACTAAACTTTTCACAAACTCGGGATCAACTTTATCATTCCTTCAATAAATAAAGTTATATCGTCGTAATGCATAAAGATAACTCGATACGTCGGTAAAGATAGTTCGATGACGAAATTGCAGGATGATCCTTTCTGACTACAGATCGTTTTATTATGGAAATGGTTCTGTCTTAAACGTACAGATAAGCGAAGGTTACACGTAAATTATACGTAGCGTACCACTATTGCCTCAAGCACGGAGGGAATGGGGACTCATAACTACCTATATCGCGATCGAGTTTTGAAATTCAGATTCAGTACCGACGCTGAGCTAAAGAAAATGAAAAAGATACGCTCCGAACAAGAAGTGTAACGAGTCGTTACACTAAAACGAAACAAATACATTGGCATCATTTTCATAACGACGCCTATTTGTGAGTCTGGGAGCGCGTCGCATAAGCGTGGCGCGGGGGCGTGAAGCGAGCACTCGAGATACAAACCGCTGCAAACATCCGAGTCGGCAACACCGAGAGGGGGTGCGGGAGAGGCTGGCAACATCACGGCGGCGAGTACGGCGTGTTTATTCTGCCGCATATATCGACCCAGCCCGTGGCGCGCGCCGCCCGGCTCAGTCGCCGCCGCCGCTCGCACGGACCGCGCGCCTCGCACGCTCGTGACAGCTGCCGACCCACCTCGCACGCGACTGCAACTTAACAATATCAACAACAACTAACACTGTAACAAACTATTATTAAGGAACGTCGCGACGATTAACGATTGTGTGAACGAACAAAGCAAAATATCTGCTGTGTCATGTGATTGTGTTGCGAAAGCTGGGTTGCATTTCTTCAGGCAGCTGTTCATACGGTAAGATCATGAAATACTGAGCAATTATTCTTGACCATAATGCGGTAGTAGGTAGTAACGCTACATGTTGAGCTTGAGGAAGGTCAAAGCTCAAGGCCTTGAAAACTTGACGTTTTATATTTACTACGTGTGTGGTTAACTAAGTAGTAAACACGTTTCTACGTTACCTAATGAGAATTTAACGGCAGCGAGCGCATATTAAATGCACTACATAGCAGATAGATCGAACATATATGACAAGTTCGATAGACAACTTGAGGTCATTTCTCCAATCCAAAATTAATCATACTTACCTGGAATATAAACGTTATAAAAGTACAGAATTAATTAAGGGCGAATGCAAATGATCTTCCGGGCTCGTAGCAGGCGCTACGAGTGTCTACATCGTA
This sequence comes from Epinotia ramella, assembly GCA_947578815.1. Taxonomy (NCBI): domain Eukaryota; kingdom Metazoa; phylum Arthropoda; class Insecta; order Lepidoptera; family Tortricidae; genus Epinotia; species Epinotia ramella. The sequence continues at coordinate 11,082,003 of OX388209.1, forward strand.
ACAAAGTTGTAACCGCGCGTAGCAATAAGTGTCATATTCCTCGGGTTATTTACCTCCTCACGCTTGAACAACTTAAGCCGCAGTTCACGCTGGCTTAAATCACGTTACACAAACCGTTTTATTGAAGAAACGGGTGTATTTACTAATTATTCTCGGAGCCTTAAGTAGATCAAGTTTTATTTACCTACGGATTAATGAACGGTTTTTGTTAGTTTTATAAAGTCGTTGATCTGAAAACGTGGTACGATAGATCATTGTGGGTAGCAAGTTAAAGAGGCATACAGATGCTACCTCTGTTGCTGTATCGTATTGTATCGCATTGTGTCCTTTTATATCAATAAGGATGAAAGGTATTATTTTGCTGCAAAACAATATTTTAAAATTCCCTTTTAGTACGGTCGACGAAGGAAAAATAAAAATAATAAATCGTGTAGTCTGGGTTATTATTTCAAATGGTAGGGGTGATACCCAGGTACAACATATTAAAAGTCTAGGCAGTTGCTTTGGGCGGGGGAGGGGGAGCAAATAGGTCCCATTTTTTGTTTTTTTTGTGATTCTCTCAAATACAACGGCTCGCAAATGGAAGGCTTTCTCGTAGTCCACGAACGCTATGCAGAGAGGCAGGTTATACTCCTCAGTCTTCTGTATAACCTGGCGGAGCGTTTGGATGTGGTATACGGTACTAAAACCTCTTCGGAAACCGGCTTTTTCGGGAGGCTGGAAGTCATCAAGCCTGCGTGCGAGAGGATTCGTAATGACCCTTGAAAACAGCTTATAGACATGGCTCAGGAAGTGAGATGGGTCGGTAGTTCTTCAGCAGGGTGTTGTCACTCTTTTTGAAGAACAGCACCACTTCACCTCTGGTTCACGCCTTTGGCGTTCTCCCTTCCAGTAGGACGGTTTCGAAGAACTCCCGATCCTTACGGTTTTCCACCCACCTTCAGGAGTTTGGCTGTAATTCCGTCTTCACCGGGTGCCTTGCTGTTCGTAAGCTGTTTCAGAGCCATTCTAATCTCGTACAGACTGATGTCCGGGATGTCGTCGGTGTAGTGTCGGGTAAGTCTAGCTCTAGGGTCTTCCGCCGGACCAACTTCGAAGCCTTAAGTGGCAGTGGGTGGGGCACATTGCACGTAGAACCGATCGCCGTTGGGGCGGAAAGGTTCTCGAGTGGCGACCACGTATCGGAAGGCGCAGCGTGGGTGGCCCCCCACAAGGTGGACTGATGACCTGGTAAAGGTCGCGGGAGTTCGCTGGATGCGGGTGGCGTAGAACCGGTAATTGTGGCACTCTTTGGAGGAGGCCTGTGTCCAGCAGTGAACGTCTTTCGGCTGATATGATGATGAAGATGATGATGGAATAATAAACATTAATTTTAAGGCAATAATACCTTTTTTTCAGTTTGTATCATGTTCCCTTGCATTTCCTTTTGTATTTGTCATAAAAGTACAATAAATATATCATTTTCTAAGAAATTTAATAAGTTTCATTACGTTTTAAGATTTTTTTTTCCTACGACGCTTAGTTTTTGAACCTCGCCTCGCCTAAAGCAATTGGCTGGAGACTTTTAGTATGTCACCCAGGTATAACATACTAAAAGTCCCCAAGTCAACCCTATTATAAGAAATATTAATCCAGACTACACACGATTTTTTGCATTTATTTGCCAATTTCGGATCTTCCTTGATCGTACTATTTCTTGTATGAGAGCTTAGGATTAAATATTCACTCGTTCGTAATTTTACAGTACTTTTATAACCCAAACATAACTTTACGCAAAGACATGTACAATCTTTCCTATTCTTTACTTTTATGACGAAATAAGCAATTTAATCACTGAAAATCAAAAGGATACATACTTACACTATGTATTTATATCATAATTCTCTAATAAGATAAAAATACATAGTACTATTATATATAGGGTAAGTGCTCCAGTGAATGAACGAAACGCTGCTTATTTGCTTAAATTAAGAGTTCTGTATATTTCTAGCATACCAGGTATTTTTTTCTCGATTAGAAGCATTCACTGTAAGGGGTTTGTAACATTTATATCAACTCAGTCGCAACAATTACTAAATGAGAGAAGCTTAAAGTTCGCGGGCTACGGGCGTGGATGTTTTGTATGAGCCGGTAATAAGGGGACAAGTATGTCACCGTTTATTTGATGTGCCATTGTACTAGTTTTATAAACTTGTGACTTATGGTGTTTGGTTTTAGGAAATCATAAGAGTGAAATTGTGCTACTAAAACATCGTTTTACGTTATTCAAGTGTAGATTCTCATTTTTTAGTCGGTGTTCTATAACTAGAATTCAAAACCGCCCAAATCCAGTGAATGAACTGCAGTGTTCATTCACTGGCCACGACTGTTTTAATGTTTTCGCAATATCTTATGTTCTAGTGATTTTAATAAGATTTACTTTCTATTAACATAACCAGTAATGGCTTGTCTATCGTTGGCCCAGTGTTCGAACAAACCTCATTTTCGAACATGAAGTTAGTTCATTCACTGGTTTACAGATATCCAGTGAATGAACATCAACCGATAATTACTTGGTTCATTTATTGGTTTTACTATTTTTTTCGGAACCAGTTAATGAACGTACATTTGTTACAGTTTATTAATTGTTGTAGAAAAAGTAAACCAATAACGCTATTCCGTCTGTTGGTATATCGATATAAAGCCAAACAAAATCGATAAACAACGATTTAACCCAATAAACAACAACTATAACAGTAGTTCATTCGCTGGTTTTAGTTGTTCATTTACTAGAAAACCGATTACTGATTTCCCATTTTTCTACCTAAAAGGTCATATAACTTAAAATTATGGAAAACTATTGCAAAAGCAAAGTAATTTAACCAAACTAGAATACTTGTTTGATCTATACAAACAGTCATAGCCGATATTAAGTATAGCTATCTTACATAAAACATTTTTTGAAATCAAAAAAATCCTTAAGCGTTCATTCACTGGTGCACTTACCCTATTCCTGTTTTTATGGTTCCGTAGTCAACAAAAAACCCTCATAGTTTCTGTCCGTCCGTCCGTCTGTTTCTCAGTGATCCTTATTACTACTAAGTGAAAGCATGAATATATAAATTAATCATGACGTCAAAATAATGAAAAAAGTGAGGTTTTGTCCCCACTTATGTGTGTGTGTGTAGGGGCATTTAAAGTGAAGATGTATTTTTTCTTTCTCGGTAAACTATTAGTGTGGGTTATCGTTGGATAGCGTGTTCTAAAATAAGATGGGTTTTAAAAGACATTTTTCAATTCAGGGATGCGTTTGTGGGATATTGGGCTTAAAGCCCTAATTTTTATTAAAGTTGTGTCCGGCCCTCTGCCGGCTAAATGGTACCTAACTGCTGGAAATAAACAAAGACAGATAGGCAACTACGGAACCCTACACTGCGCGTGGCCCAACACGCATTTGGCCGGTTTTTAGGGGGTCGTATTGTCTATCAAGAATCGTTTTCTCAGGAAGGCTTGGAAGTATCAAGTTAAAATGAATATCGTATACTCGAGTGTCAGTCCTTTGAAACTGCCGAGAAAATTAGCCTAATGACACATCTTATTCCAATGAAAAGGCTGGACAGGTGCAAACATGTTGCAAAACGTTGTTTAGAAAAGCATACACGATACACGTGCCAAACTCTTCGGTCTATGCACAACATTTGAAATTCGGATATGTGCATTTGGAATGTGAGTTTATCCTGCTTGTACGATGCACCTGATATTTAAATTACATCTACTTAGCATATCATAGAGTTGTACAACCGAAGATGTATGAATAATTTTGAATTCCAAATACAGTTTTCAACATGATGCAGTTTCGTTATGACCGGTCACACGGAGCTACGAATGTGTGGCAATAAATATTTATTATGTCATTAGTTTGTATTACGTACATATTTCAGCACCAAACTAAAAATGCGAAATGCGGTGAAAATGAACGCACACATTTTGCCAGTAATCGAGAATATAATTGAGTTCATTACAATATCAAAGAGTCGGATACACAATGTTGTTTAGTAGATGCGTGAACAAAAGCAGTTAATTGCTTTAGGGTCGGTAAAACTTAGTTAAAATCTGAGTGTATGGGACGTTTTAAGTTTTCCACAGAAAAGGTGAGGTAAAGCAAGAAACTTTATGATAAATCAAATTAAAAAAGCTTTTTATTCCGTCTCATCTAAAAGTTACATTTACAAAATTAAATAAACTAGTTTTATAAGAAACTTTATGCAATAAATAAAAACATTCATCGTTTTATCGTCGATTGTTCGAGATTTCAATTTAATCCTCGCCTTGCTTTACTGGTAAATTAGGATTTAACTTTTAAAGACGACAAAACTATTAAAAAATCCCCCCAGCTGTTTCTCATACCTCTATAGGCATATTTTAGATTTCTCAAGTTTATGTAGTGTGAACTAGATTGTGATGGTCACTTCCCTAATTCTCGAACCGTCCTAACGAAGAACACCAATATTACTTAATATCCAACAAGAAACCTATTTCGACGACACAATCACCAAGATTTACCGAAGGTACCACCATTTAAACGAGGCTATTAACGGCAACAATCTCAGGTTTTATTTATAACCTGCCCCCAAACGGTAGCCGTTTACCACCCGCTTAGTCAACGCTAAAAAAGGCTTGACAATCTCCAAGACAGCGGACATGCAATTCCAACATTACCCAAAGTTATGCGTTTAAATAGATTAAGGGCGGAAACAAGCACTAAATCGTGTCTGGTGACAAATGTCTGCAAGGCCGTCCGCCGTCCTTGGTCGCGTGCATTAATCATGCGAATAAGGGTTGCTTCCCTTTAATTAATAACACGGTGACCAGACACTTCCGGGTTCTAGGGGATCAAAACTAACGGGGGAACTGTAGAACCGCGGCGCGGCTTTATATGAAGCGTTGGGTTCACATCAGTTTTTTCGATTTTGGTTTCTCGGTACATACTGTCAGTCATTTTCTGTAGTTTCGAAGTACTTTCGTATGTCTCAAGGCATTGACTTTTCTAAGCCCTTGAAAATTAGATTAGATTTGCTATCACAATTCCAAAAAATCGGCCAAGTGCGTGTCGGGCCACGCGCAGTGTAGGGTTCCGTAGTTGCCCGTCTTTCTTAGTTACATCGACACGCGCGCGCCAACTAAATGGTTGCATCGACCGAATTTGTACGAAAGTTTGCCTTTCTAAGCACATTTTAAGTTGGTCAACTATTACTCGATAACTAGTTATAGCTACTTAGCCGTGATAGTTTTCCTTTTAAATTCATTATATGTACTACTGCCACGATTTTTTTCACATTCCCAGTAGCAGCCATTTAGCCGGCAGGGGGGGGGGACACATGACTCGAACAAAAATTTGGACTTTAAACCCCAATATCTCGTGAACGAATCACTAATACGAAAAACTCGTTATAAGAAACCCATAATTTTTTTTTCATAACAAGCTATCCAACCATACCCTACATTATGGGTATAACGAGCAAAAAAATGACATCCCCAGTTCTAGGTTATTGAAGGAATCCCTAGCGACGTCTGTTCTTCAAATGTCTTTGTTAATTGGTGGATATAAATCAATAAACAGAAAAAAAAACATAATGCACGCATTTGAACTTTTAGTTTCATAACGAATAAATGAGGTTGAGACAATTTCAATTTGAAGAAATACCAAAAGTTTATGTCAGTCAAATTATTTATGTATGTCATAATAGGATATGTGACTTAATGAATCATTGATATATATCTTTTATTGCAACGGAACAGTATCACATTAAGCAAGTATTATGTACATTGTACAATACATACGTATTAATAGGATACATATACATGATTGAACGGGTTCATGAGACTGGGATGTGACCTTTTTGAGCCCGATATAGCCGTCAACGAACGTCTAACTCTATGTAACCAAAAAATAATTACACTTGACATTATTTTCACTCCTCTCCAATAATTTCACACCAGTAATCTGTAATAATAATATAGTGCGTTACCTATTATGTATTAAGATCTTTTTCACTATCCATTTACTTACGTCTATGTCGGCCTTATTTTTAACCGACTTAAAAAAAAAGGAGGAGGTTCTCAATTCGGTTGTATTTTTTTTTTATTTCTTTTTCAATGTTTTTACCTCAGAACTCCGTCATTGATGAACCGATTCGAAAAATTTTTTTTTGTTTGTAAGTATATGCTTCCAGATGGGTCCCATTTTTTCAAAATTCAGTTGGATGATGGGATCCATGAGGAATTGAGGGAACTCCTCAATTATATTAAGCACGCGTGTAGTGATTTTCTATTATAACTAGTGTATTTACACACGGAAATGATAAATTTGGTGGAGTGGAATTGATGATGAAGACCACAGATGTCTTATGGAACTCCTCAATTATGTACTTAAAAGTACAAAAGTATATCACAGATTCTGATAAGATTCCGTTGAAATAGCAACTAATGATGTGCCAAAGGTGATCCTTGTGGATTCGACGGAATTCCTCAAATATTATCGGCCCACATACAGCGATTCGGTTTTTTTCTCTAATAATCAACGCATTTGCTCTCGGAAATCAGTTCTAGGTAAATTGGAAAATAAATGTGGAAATATTCTCGTGCCTTGGCGGAGTACTAAATTAATTGAAGTCGGTTAAAACTTTGTTTTTAACGTAAATGATGTATTTTAAAAACAAAATATATTTTTCTCCGGTCGCTGTACCAAACTTGTTTGATCTTTGCACATAATTAATTTCTTCTTAATGCCCGATAGAACACCGATTTACATTTTTTTCAGACAAGGCTGTCGGCCTCTAAGTAAGTTTTATTTAGCTCCAGCCTAGTAACTTCCTGAGTGCGGTCGGTTTAGTTTTAATTGATGTAGTTTCAAGCTTACTTCAAACGTTCGTTTAGGAAGTATTTCGTCTAATTAGCTAATAAAAAACCTGTTCTAAACTTTTCATGGAATAGAATTTTAATGCTTTGTTGTTTGAAATCACAAGCTTCCATAGGCTATGGCCTCCGCTTACCATTGAACAGACTACTTACTATTGTTTGCCGTCGATGTTGTATGAAAGAATACAGGGAGGCCATATATAAGTCCTATAAAAGGTGACATCCCGACTTGTCATGGGGATGTCCCCCCATTAAAAATCACAATGATAGACATGCGAAACGAAAGTGATATACTCCCTGGCTTAAACAAAAGAGATGTCTCATTATGTCTATTAAGAAAGTGGACTCATGGCCCAGTATAAGTACCTATATAAAATCGATTATTTGTATAACTGGCGCGACTCAACCCGAGTATTGGAAAAGAACGCAGGCAAAGCCACAAGATAAAATAAAGCCAATGTCTTTCTAGAAAGTTCTGTCTTTACACGTCACTCACAGACATTACCTTATTACCCATAACACAAGACTTATTGAGCTTATTATGGGGCTAGTTCAATTTGTGTAAGATTCTCCCCTATTTTTTATTTATTTATAATATTACTATACTTAGATTAACAGCACAACTTACTCACACACACACACACACACACACACACACACACACACACACACACACACACACACACACACACACATACATAATATTATCTTGTCTCCTGTAAGGAAATGTATGAAATAAACTTAGACTAAGTTAGTATAATATACTCTAAACTAAATTTTTCTAAATTGTGGATCATTACAATGTACTATGTCTGGAAGAGCGAGACTTCTCAACACAGGTACATATATACCTAATGAGAGGCCTCAACCTTGCCCTGTCTGTAAACCACTGTGTTTTAAATCAATAAAATATTTTGTATTTTGTATTTTTTTGTACAACTTCAGTATTGAACATTATAATACGATTTGTATGGAGCTGTTATTTAAGTAAGAGCTGATAAAATTGTACTGACGCATGAAAAATTTCTTAACGCTGGCTGATGTAATTTGTGTCATGATATTTATTTACCGACAAGTTTCTATTTGAGCCTAGCCAACACAGCGACACTATCTCAGGGTCAAATAGCGGCTTTTATCGAAGATATGAAATGAAATAAAATGAAATATTTTATTTGCGGAATACGGGTCACATTATGTTGGTACAAATAAACGTTACAGTCCGCCGTACTCTACTTAAATAAGCATGCAAAATTATAGCCTTTATTTTGCTGTCGGTGAAGAGCAGACAAAATAGAGGGATCACTTATTACTAGTTTTTATGTTTAGGAATTCAATAACAGAGTAGACACATAGTTCGGATAGCCATATAAACAGTTTCTTCTTGAATTGTTTCAGCGGTAGGTCTTTTATGTCTCTGGGAAGCTTGTTGAATATTATGATGCACATAAAATAACCGAATATTAAAATATATTACACATATATTTTATTTACTGTAAAGCCGTCTGTCTGGACAGCGATTTATAAAATAGACGAACATCTGGTATTATTTAATCCTATTAATATTATAAATGTGAAAGTTTGGATGTTAGGAAGTTTAGATCTGAAGGAAGTTACTCAATGACTCCTAAACGGCTCAACCAATTTGGATAAAAAAAATCACGAAGATAGTTTATGGACTAGATTAAAATATAGGATAGTTTTTAACCCGGGTCCACGCAGATGAAATCGCGGGCGGAAGCTAGTGTATAATAAAATTAATAAACGACAACCTAAATAAAAACCCGCCAATTGCGAGTCGGACTCGCGCACGAAGGGTTCCGTACCATTATCTATAAAAACGGCAAAAAAATCATGTCTGTTGTATGGGGTCCCCACTCCGACTCGCACTTGGCCGGTTTTTTAGTATTTGTTGCTATAGCGGCAAAAGAAATACATCATCTGTGAAAATTTCAACTGTCCAACTATCACTGTTCATGAGATACAGTCTGGTGACAGACGGACAGACCAACAGAAAGCAGAGCCTTAGTAATAGGGTCCCTAAAAACTACGTGTTATACAGTTGTCAAATAAATTACGTGTCAGTTAAATTTATCTTTCAAATTTCTTTATTCGACTACCAAAGAAGTATTTTGCTATTTGTAGCAAGGGTATTGGAAATCTGCTTCGATACGAGTACATGCATAGATGCAGTTACACACACACGTGTACTCGTAACCGTCGCAATATTCATCACAAATTTTAAACACTAATGTAAACTATAAACAGCGACCTCGGAAATGAAATCGGTCCTTCCGCAATAAGTATATGAGTATATGATGGGTTAGCTGCTCGCGCGACTGCCAACATGTTGCAAAGAACGCAGGTAAAACCGCGGATAAAATGTAGCCTATAATCATTTAGAAAGTCCTTTCTACACGCATCAATGTGAAAGATTTTTTGAAATCGGATAAGCGGTTCCGGAGATTAGCCATTACACACAAACGTATAAACTTACAAAGCTACAATCTCACGGACCTTTTCCTCCCTCTTATAATAATTATTTGCTTCTGTATAATCGTCCATAAATTGCCTTCGTTCCCTTTTTGATTATTTTCTTTTATGTTTTGATAACAATACCTACGTAGATATTTATGGTTCATCGGTGGGCGAAATTCATACATTAAGGCCTTAGTATCAATTAGATTTCATTGTCTGAACAAGGCTCTACATTATACGTGAAGTATCATTTATCAATGTCATTGTTGTACAGTAAACTAACTAATGGATTATTTTAGGTCAATGATAGTACATACATTAATTACATATGTCAATAAAAATGTCTTCGGTTCCGCGATTATAACTGGCTTAACTACGAGCACTGAAAAGGGCTCTTTATAAAATGCTGGGAACCTACATATTTCACATATTAAGGGTTACGAGCAAGCAAATGCGCGCGAAGAATGAATTCATTTCAATGGAACACAGAGTGTTTCGGGTTTACAATACTTTGTGTATTTTAAGAAGTAATCATTAAATAAAACTTCTGTTACTTAATTCTTAGACACCACTTTGATACATGTGTTTTAAACTTGTTTACGTTTACATTTTAATTTTGTACAATTTATCACAACACAATTAAGTCTTGCTCTTGTTAATAAAATAATCGATGTGATTTGAAACAAAGGAATATTCTTATTCTATAAACATAACCCATCAAGTCACTCAAGTTCTTGCTTGAGTTTCTGCTCTCAACACAAGCCTCACTAACCGACTAAAGCTAAACCTGTATATATTCTTGCCCTTAAGAAAATAAGATTTAATGGCGGAGTATTATCTTTGCACAAAATTTAAACAGATTAAGTGTAATATGAAATTACTCAGTCAATATTGACATAAGTAAACCCTACTGACTATCTTGAATCTTGATATTGTTTTAACTATAATCGTTAGAGACATGATAAGAAAATGGATGACGTTAATTGAATACTCTTGTTCAATGAATTTTGGCCTAGTGGTGCTTCTATCTGGAACTAAGATAAAGGAAACTTATTCATCCAATTTATTTATTACAGTCACGCTATTCTGAATGGGACAATTTCTGAATACAAAATTCAAAGCTGTCGATAGACATAAAAGGAGTGATTTTCTTAACTTCAGTTGTTAGCATAAAATTAAGTAAAAGCATTTGTGTTGGTGTAAATATATACGGGATAAGTTTGAGAAGTGTGTATTATCGCGATGTTCCTCCAGAAATGTCTCTAGAATCCGCTCAAACTTTTTAATCTCGATCTGAATTTTCCATCGCCGAGAAAACTGAAGTTCTCGGGCGCTCTTAGTAATAATCTATTCATAATTTTATTGCCTTCTTTCTTGTGCACGTAGGGCACGTTTTAACTTGAGAAGCGCGAGATATTCCGAACATGTTTCGACCAAGATGTAGTTCAAAATATAAGAGATTTTCCTTTTTACTTGGACTTGACAAAGGAAGAAGCTTGGTAAAAGGCGTCCATTTTGCAACAAATCGTTTAATTTAAATTTATTTACAATCCGATTCGATACGTATACATATGGTATATTGTATGAAAATGGAAGTAGCCTGGCGTCAAGCGCGCATTACTGAGATCTATATTTTTGTGATAAATCACAGTGAAATGCAATTGGGTTGAGGTGAGAGTGATTGAGACCCAAATCCATTCAAATTCAAAATGTTGCATGATTATAAACTATATATGCATACTTAACCTCTAATTTGTTTATAAATGCGTACAAGTATAGTGAAAACCTTTTTCACAGGCCAGGTTAAATTCAACTGTAAATTTCAAAAAGACTTTGTCAGTAAAAAACTTTTCCACTTGATCTGTTGAATACTTTTTATATTGTTATACAATATTTCTACAGATACATTCACATGTAATCAATTACCTATCTGCTGCAACTATCCCGAATCATATTTGTGGAGTGTACTGTTTCTGCATTTAATGAATTACAGGCATGAATAATGAATTAAATAAGACACTCGACTACAAAGGTTCTGCGGCTAGAATCATCATCCATAATAAAGCTTACCGGTACATTCACCCGCGCAACTATTATACTAATCTTGCCCCGGAATATATTTACTTAGTTGGGATGCCATTATGCTTTTATTCTGCATATACATATATAATAAAATACATACTAAGCCGACGTGTGGAGAAAATAATGTTATTTCGTGTGAAGCATGTAGGTATACTATTTATATAAAGTGAGGGATTCCGTCACTAGTTTTGTAATTGATTGAATTCGTTTATCTTTTTTGAAAAGAAACTACCTAACTTTCTTTATGTTCACAACTACCACAACGGTATTTAATCTTAAATCGCTTGTTAAACGTGGGTATATTGTAGACTGTTCCACCCACAGGTACCTACTGTGCTTCGATACACAACCCACACCCTCTTTAGAAACCTGTAGCCCTAGTAACTAAAGTGGGAGGGAAATTTTAACGCTTCCTAAAACTACACTAGCCGTAGATTAAAGGTTTTGACTAGAGGTGGGCTAGCACTAACTGATGCCGCGACGCGACGCGGAACGAGAAAGTCTATCCTCCTCTTTCTAATTTCCACAGTGCGAGTGAGGCTGTGGAAGAGTCGTGCGATGCGACTTAGCAGCAAGTTATTTTTATTTATTCACGCGATAGTAAAATATAAATGAACTGGATAAAGTCGTAAGGCCGTGAAAACAACAGCTTTATTACGTAAGAGGCAGCCGGTCAAGGCCAAACTGAGCTCCATTCCAATTCTATAACACGGGCCATATATAACTACTATGCTATTCACAACCAGACTCGTCTACCCTTACCCTCGGCCCCTGTAGGTACACCTTCAGCCAAATTCGTGTAACAACCTGTGTGTCATCGGAGGTCGGTCCTACAACGGTTCGCTTGAGGCGAATGGCTAGTAAGCATTGCGAATACCAACCCTGCAGTCGTAGTGAATACTATATACATGTTTCTAGGTTCTAGGTGCATATTCGTTATATGAAATTAAAGGTCGCGCGAAACGAGAACATTCATTAGCAGTGTAGGTACATGAGTTAGTCTGTTTTAGCTGTGGATTTGGATAATGAGGGTCATAACGAACCCGTGCACAATTCATTTCCACGCGGTTAATAATATTATCTACCACCAACTAGTAGAATACATGTTAAAATTGTTTAACATGGATATACAATATACTTTATGTTTTGGGGTCCTATGCAGGCCTCGTAGTTCATGAGTATTCCAAATGACTTAAAACGTTGGGCTTCGGGGTTTAAAATAATACACCTACCAATAATAATCCGTTTGTATCGTTTCGTTGAAACAATTCAAATATGTAAGTATATAAGGATTAAAATAAAGGCAGACATAATATTATATTTCGTTGCGGGCCTCGTCATCCGCAAGCATTCATTATAAAGTCGTCATGTCATTAACATGTTATGAAACGATAAGAAGTCCTAATAAGAATAAAACAGTTATATAATGGATACAATAATCGATAATTAATCATACCCATGACGTTAACGGAATATGATGTTATAAGGAAAATTATGTTATTTATCTCGGGCAAATCGCTATCTAATTATTTAACACATTTGCTCGTAACGTACCTCTTATTATGTCGCTAACGAAGACGTCAAAAGTCTTTATAATATGGGAATAAGAGCTTTTGACGTCTTCGATTGCGTAGCTACTTTTGATGCTGACTGTACAACCGGGACAACGCTAGGAGGATGATGTTCCTTTCCAATTCCTGCCTGCAGGTAAGGGCAAAAACATGAAATCTGACTCGTTCTGATACCTTACGTTGGTTTCTCTGAACAGCGGGCGTAGCTTGGTCTCGTTCTGATACCATACGTTGGTTTCTTTTCTCTGAATAGCGGGCGTAGCTTGGTCTCGTTCTGATACCTTACGTTGGTTTTTCTGAACAGCGGGCGTAGCTTGGTCTCGTTCTGATACTATACGTTGGTTTCTCTGAATAGCGGGCGTAGCTTGGTCTCGTTCTGATACCTTACGTTGGTTTCTCTGAACAGCGGGCGTAGCTTGGTCTCGTTCTGATACCTTACGTTGGTTTTTCTGAACAGCGGGCGTAGCTTGGTCTCGTTCTGATACTATACGTTGGTTTCTCTGAATAGCGGGCGTAGCTTGGTCTCGTTCTGATACCTAACGTTGGTTTCTCTGAACAGCGGGCGTAGCTTGGTCTCGTTCTGATACCATACGTTGGTTTCTCTGAATAGCGGGCGTAGCTTGGTCTCGTTCTGATAGCATACATTGGTTTCTCTGAATAGCGGGCGTAGCTTGGTCTCGTTGTGATACCATACGTTGGTTTCTCTGAATAGCGGGCGTAGCTTGGTCTCGTTCTGATACCATACGTTGGTTTCTCTGAATAGCGGGCGTAGCTTGGTCTCGTTCTGATACCATACGTTGGTTTCTCTGAATAGCGGGCGTAGCTTCGTCTCGTTCTGATACCTTACGTCGGTTTCTCTGAACAGCGGGCGTAGGTTGGTTGCCATTTTATCACTTATTGCTATTGATAAATCAAAATTCACATATGCCCTCTACCAGTTGAAGAAGTGTACAGATCTAAAAGCTGCCACTAATGCCTACTATGCCTATGGTCATTCTTGACTGGCTTATGGTATTATTTTATGGGGAAATAGCACTAACGTAGAATCATTGTTCTGGCTACAAAAAAAGTGTATAAGAATACTGGCAAATATAAATGAAAGGGAGAGTTGCCGCCCTTACTTTAACTTCACTATACATTTTTGAAAAAGAAACAAATTAGTTAGCACCTTTACAAATTTGAAAACAGTTAATTCCGGTACTTACCATATGGCAGTGACAGTCTATAACAACATACCGTTAGAGCTTAAAAATATGGAGAAAGAATCATTATTCTACAAACAATTATTTAAATTTGACAACAATGAAATTGTATACTTATGTACGGAATCGAATATGTAATAGGGAATATTCATGACATTTTTTTATTTTTTTTATCTATTCTATAAGTAATTATATAACCGGAAAAAAATATAACACTTTCACAATATTATTAAATAAGCTAAAAAAAAATAATTAAAATTACTATCATTTTCGGACGATCAAAACGCCACCATTTTGGCGCGCTCATTTGTGACGTCACCGTGCAGCTTAGTGCACGGCGGTTCTTAAACAAATTAACAACAAAGTGTTTGATTCACACTTTTAATAAATGTGAGTGATTAAAGCTTATAAGATCAACTTATTGTAATGGAAGAGCACACAAAAGCTTATTATAAATATTGTATTGTCCCTATGTGTGAAAATCACATTAAAACTGCAAATATTTTCATATGCCCAAAGGTGCAAATATAAGGATAAAGTGGTGTAAGGCGATGAGGAGAGATAATGTATCGTGCTTGAGTAGTTTATATTGTTGTGAAGATCATTTCGACGTGAGTATTAAATATGTATGTACCTAAAATCTTTTTTATTACGACTCGCGAACAATATAGGTAAACAATAACCTAACCTCGCAATTGTATTATATACTTATTCATAAAACTATTCTGATTCCCAATTTTTTTAGTTATTAATGTTACAAATATTATGATTTTTGTTGATCAACAGCTGACTACGAGTGTTGATTTTGATCAAGAAACCTTTTAGCTAAGTTTCTTTGTTTGCACTGTTGATCGAAGAAAGTTAAAAGAATTTAATCCTTTTTACTGAGTGACCTACACAAATTTGTTTTATTTATAAGCCTTGACGAAAACAACCTAGTTTGTTAAAGTTCATAAAGATGTTCTCAACATTTAACATTCCTAATAGGTACCTACATATCTTTGATTATATAATACTAGCTTCTGCCCGCGACTCCGTCCGCGTGGAACTCGTTTATACTATCTCTATACCAAATTTCATCCAAATCGGTTCAGCAGTTTAAGCGTGAAGAGGTAACAAACAGACAGACAGACACACTTTCGCATTTATAATTTATTATTAAGTAAGTATATATAAAATATATAATATATATAGCTTCTGCCCGCGACTCCGTCCGCGTGGAACTCGTTTATATCGTAGCTCCCCCCATATCCCCCAAAGGAATGAAGTGGGGGTGAAAGTTTGTATGGAGCTACGATATAAATGAGTTCCACGCGGACGGAGTCGCGGGCAGAAGTTAGTATATATAATATATAAAGTTATAGTATAGTAAAATAGTATATAGTATGGATAAATATCTACTAGTTTTTTATTCCACTTATTTAACAAAGACACCTATTTGTAGTAGTTTAAAAGTCTAGCTATTTGAATCGCCAAAATAGGTTATAATTATTTAATTGACCAATCTCACGAGTATAAAAACAAGGAATATGAAAATTTATTGAATATCTGTAACTTATTTACCTTGCAGCTTTTACTCCTCTTAGTTCAGCGGACGTAAAGTCACAAATATTTGCGAAGTATGTATTAAATTTAGTCATCATGAACACATCAATTTTAGGCAGATTATCCGACTGTGCCTTGACAAAACCGCCTTCAGTCATTGTGGCGAGTCTTTTTTCACTTAATAATTACCAAAAAACACTGATTATTTATCATAAACAGCGGCCAAACAATGCGAATAACTTTCAATAATCATACTAACGACCTGCACGGTGACGTCACGTTTCGCTCCGCCAATAGCGTTGCGTTTTGGAAATTTGCGAGGGAATTTGAAAAATAGTACTTTTAAACAATTTATTTTATCAATAGAAACATGATAATTTGAAAAAATAATCATGTGTGTATATTTATTAAGCAATATAGATTACACGTGATTTTTTTTGTCCATTTCTAAATCACATGCATATTCCCTATTGTAAAATTGTAACTATGCCTCACCCTACTTAATCATTTCAAACACAATGTATATTGTTCAATGAATAAATGACTTATGTGTTATGACTTATGACAAATAAATAATTTCCTGGTTGAAAACTCGTTTTAAAACATGAAGGAATATCTAAGTTATAAGGTTGTTAGTGTGTTTTAGTTTTAAAGTCTAGAGTACCTGAGTACTTTATAATATTGCTGTGCCCTAACGGGGTTTATGCTGGAACATGTAACTACTTATAAAATCTTGTAAAACCCATAAATGCAATAAATGAATATGAATATGAATATGAAAGACCATGATTTTCTGACAAGTATGCGAGTGCGAGAGCGACCGATATCTGTTTTTATTTTTATTTATTCAATTATGCAGGACACCAACAGAGTACCTACATAAGCTGAGTACCTATATAAATAAATCTGTAGCACAATGATTATTTGGGATTTTATGTACCCCAATTATAGGTGATATTATGACACATCATTGTCATAATCATAATATTAAGATAATTACACTTCATGCATATTTTTAACAATTTAAGAATAATAAGAGTACGAGTATAATTAAATTTGACGCTAACGCTACAATCGGATTATATTCAACGGATAGAATTTAAAAATCAATCAAGTACTTCACTCGTTATTGGGTGTCCCTTTGTCTCTGTGTGTCTTTTGCGTAGTGAATAAATGTCTTCTTTCTTTCTTTCTTTCTTTCTTTCATGTATTTGACTAGCTTTCCTGTATGAGTTCGTAAGTTGTCGCCACAGGAAGTAGGATTTTCTGCGAGCCAAATAGATGGTAAATGCCACTTTACGTCAAATCAATACTGTAAAGAACAGTTCGTACTCAAATCAGAAAACACAGCGGGCTTACGAGGATTGGTTGAGCACATGTTTTCATACGCTTTACAAAGCCGGTCGAAGTGTAGTGGCACTAGCGGCCCGCTAGGATCTCATAACAATAGCCGACCTATGTGCTTAGTGCTGCGAACCCAGCCCTTGGTTCATATGAATACCCAATCCCCTGCCCTCGTTTCATTGCTTCCCGATAGGTAGAAATGGGTATGTATCAAAATATTTATGGATCGTTAAAAGTATGATCATATGAAATTAGGTTAGAACGGAATGCCATAGTGTTTGTTTTAGTGAAATAAAGCAACAAGACTATGATTTATAGAAAACGTCTCGAATTTCAGAAAAAGCAAATGATGATAATAAAATCTACGAGAACATACGATATAATTTACTTTAAAAAACCAAGTTTTAACCGACTTCAATTTAGTAGGTACTCCGCCAAGCCACGAGAACATTTTCACATTTCTTTTCCAAATTACCACATGAACTGATTTCCGAGAGCAAGTGCATTGATTATTAGAGAAAAAAACCCAATCGCTGTATGTGGCCCGATAATCTTTGAGGACTTCCGTCGATACACGAGATGTAATAGAAATACCAAAATCACTACACGCGTGCCTACTAAAATTGAGGACTTCCCTCAATTCCTCATGGATCCCATCATCCAAATGAATTTGAAAAAAAATGGGACCCACCTGGAAGCATATACTTACAAACAAAAAAAATATTTTACGAATCGGCTCATCAATGACGGAGTTCTGAGGTAACAAACATTAAAAATAAAAAAAATTACAAACAAATTGAAAACCTCCTCCTTTTTTTGAAGTCGGTTAAACATAATGTTAATTAAATCAAAGTTCAAAGAAAAGGTTCTTGTAATTGTAGCAAACTCTGTTCTTATTTTCCGTTTATTAAAAGTAAACTAATTAGTGTAACCTCAAACATACTGTGTAGAACTTGTTTTTTAATTATAGCATCTTCATTTAAGTTTGACCGACTTTCATACGTGTACAGATAATTTAGTTAATAATAAGGTTAATAAAAGTTTCAGCCATCCCTAACTAACGCCAAAATAGAATTCTTAATGTACCAGGAAAACAGACTCTGCATTTGATTGTGTATCGTACACATGTTAGGGGGTTTCCAACTTTTATTCCCGTGTACGAGAAACAATGTTAAATTCAAACGAGACTAAATTTCCATTTATATGTTTTCCTTTTTTCTCGCGACAAACATTTCTCTAAAAACATATTACAAAGTGTGTATAGCCGCAGCAATCGTGTTGAAAACAGTATAAATAGATAAATGGTTGTTCTTCATAAATCCAGCTTAGTGGTGGCAATAACAATATAAATGCATCTGTCACCTAATTAGCAAGCAACTACCTATATTTGATAGGCTTTAACACTTTCACAGGGAAACACGGGAAAGCCACGGGATCGGGTACGAGCATAGCGCGTAGCAATTTTTGGCAGTGAATGTGTTAACAGAGTTCAATAGAAGGGTTCTTCAGTTCATTTCGTTTTTATGTATTTTCACCGATAATTCTTTACCACGTCGTCTGATATTATTTTTTGTTGGGAAGAAATCTTGGAAAAAATTGGTGGAGATCGAATTGAAACATGAGGGATTGATGGATCCTCATGTGTAATAATCACTAGCCTATGGCGATGTAAGTATTTAGGTACTATAGTCAATAATGCATTGGCTCTCGATAATCACAAATTTGGGGAAGTGGAACTGGCGATGATGACCACAGCTTACCTATGAAACTCCTGATACTTACGTAGGTACAATGATATTGCAAGACTATTTTAATTCCATTCATGTAACTCTCAACAAGGTGTTACCTTACTGATCTTCACATGAGCCCTGCGGACCGATGGAGTTTCCAACGCACACAGAAAAGCCGATTATCTAGATGCCTTTCACGCCTAAACAATGTCGGCACATAATCACATGTGTCGGTGACAATATACAATGTATCTTCGCAGTTATGTCGCGTGTTTCACCCGCATATAACATTTCGAAACCTACTTTTTTTTTAATACATTATTTTGGCCTTTAAAATTTGTCACTCTTTAGTACCACCCAGGGGACACGTGCAGGGTTGTGGTAGGTAGCTCCCGCAGACGCGAGTGACAGTTGTCTCCCCTTTGTCAAGTGAGTGGGCAACTCAACTGTTAGAAGTTCTTAGGCCGCCCGAAGGCCTCTAACTCGGCTTAACGACTACTGTCATAGACAGCAGGCGGGACCAACTGCTTAGCGTGCCTTCCAAAGCACGGGAGTGCTCATTTACATTAACCACTCAAACATCAGGCTGTCACCCATCCAAAGACTGACCGCTGCCATCTTTGCTTAACCTGCGTTATCGTTTCCGACTCGCAGGCGCCGCTAGGCTATGAGCGCTTACGACGATGACGACGATGGTGTCACGATGTGCAATATGTGAGTAAAAACCTGTTGCCATCAATAACTTAAGGAAATAACTCAGGAAGCCTATACATTTTTAAAGTCGTGAAAAGGATTTTTTGTGCACAAATAAATAAATAAAATAAATAAATATTTTCGGACAATCTTACATAAATCAACCTAATCCCAAACGCTTGTACTATGGGTACTAGACGACGATATACATACCTACTTAAATAGATAAATAAACACTTAAATACATAGAACACATCCATGACTCAGGAACAAATATTACTCACTTGTATCACAATGTACTATTATGGTCCCATACTAAGTGCAATGAGGCTTGTGTAATGGGGGTAGACGTCGTATAGATGGGGAAATTTTATAGAAAAATGTCCTTAGTTCAGTTTAGTTATTCAGCTAGCTCATAAATAAATATGATGCTTGTAATACAAGCTTTATTCTATAAGCGTCACGTACAGAGAAAATAAAATAGTATTTTATGCAAAAACGCGAGTGGCGTGAGTTGCGATGTGAGCCTTGGCGTCCTTGGCGAGCATCGCAATTAAAGACGCCACGAGCGTTTTAAGACCAAGTTATACACCGTTGCATACAATACTTTTTCTACGACTAATTCTAAATAAATAGCATTTGACTTTTCGGCAGTAGTTTTTCTGTTAGTTCTATTACTACTCACGCAATATCTTCAGCGGTGCAGTTATTTTCTTCTGCGTCCATTTTAAAAGGAACGTACACAGTTTTCTTCAATTCACAAACACGAATCAAATCTTAATAATGTTATTAGCATACCCCGTTATCAGTGTTGCAGATCCATTGAAACTAAGTCATAGGGTTGTCGCACAATATCTATTTTATTGTCAATGTGACATGTGACATTTTAGTGTACAGAATTTTGCTTAAAGAATCTTTTTACAGGTAAAATAACAGATTTATATAAAGATAAAGATAGTTTATTTTTCAAGTAGGCATATTACAATGCACTTATGAACGTCATACGATGGTAAAATCTTTTCAAAAACAATATATCTTATAACTAACAAGCATTAAAGACATGCCTACCTATAAGTATACTTTCATTAGTTGTCTGAATAAATTATTAAGAGTTTTTCTAGGTTAGCTGGCGTTAAATGTTGTCGTCTATTACTGTTTACCCATTTTAAATATGAAAACGATCGCTCAACTTCTACAGATGTAATTGGTAAATAATTCAGGCAATTATAATGTTCCACGGTGTTTTTGTTAATGCATTTTGTAATTTCAGCTTCTCCATCATTAACCCGGTTAAGTAACTTCAAAATCAATTTTAACAAATAAATGACGCAACCACCTATTATGGAGTGAAAAAAAGAATAAAACCTTTTTTAATAATGGGTTCATAAGAGATTTTATTTTGTAAAAAACTTAGTTTACCTACATCGATTAAAAAATAGTGGCATTAAATTATACATAAATAAAATAAAATAAAAAAGCCTTTATTTGTACTACCATTAATAATTACACTAGTACTATAAACTATTAAAGGTACTTGAAAAAAATACTCTAGGTAGAAGTCGCCTCTGCGGCGTAGGCCAGAGAAAGGCAAATTTGGAACTTATACATACCTAGAGGCAAATGTTAAAAATAATATATACATGCAGTGCCAACCCTAGCGTTTTCAATGATTCTGCAACACTGATAACGGGGTATGGTTATTAGTATCGAATAAGTATCATATTTCGTCTTTTAATTGTGAATTGGAACTTTGGTGGGAAATTAGAAATATGACACATTGACACCTCTTGTTTATGGTCTGTTTTGTTTTTAATTTCCTTGAACTTGCCATCCGAACCAAACTGAATCTGGATCCGAACCGAATCGGATCGGTTTATATCTATAAATAATACTAATAATTGGTAAAATATGTATACACACAATTCATGATTATTTATTTTTATTTTAGTAAATAATTTATGTTCTACAAATGTTTGATAGCACTGCAATATGGCGGCCGATTGAAAAAAAGTTAGATGATTTGACATCGTGGTAAACCTTAGAGTATATACCTACAGAGGCGACGTAAGTGTCGCCACAATGAGGGACGGCAACAAAGTAGATGATTCCCGTGGGGTGGCCATGTAACTAAAAATTACCCCATCGCTTCCATATGTTTATTTTAAATAATGCGCTTTTATTGTAAGTAGTTTTTACTGAAGCTTTACACACATTCACTGCCTAGCAGGCGCTCTGTTCGCAACCACTAGTAATATTCAGCTTAATAACATGAAATATGATTCTAGTAACAGAACATGACATGTAGGTAATTAATAGTCCTTGTGCAAGCGGCTTACCTGGTAGTTTCTTATCAGCACAGTTATGACAGGACGCCCGCGAGCTGTGTTGCGGCGAGGTAGACTATCCGTCTCTTTCTAATCGTTCTAACTAGAAAGAGACGGACAGTCTACCTCGCTGCGACACAGCTCGCGGGGCGTCCTGTGATAGCCGTGCTGATCTACTTAATTATTATAAAGCCTGAATCACACTGGCGCGGCCTGCGGTGGCGGTTCATAGTAAACTTGACAGTTTGTGTCAAATTTACTATTGACCGCCACCGCAGGCCGCGCCTGTCTGTGAGAGGCTTAAAGTCTCTCACAGACTGGCGCGGCCTGGCCGCGGCGATCAATGGTAAACTTGTCATTAGCTGTAAAATTTACTATTGACCGCGATGCAGGCTTAAGGCGGGAAAAATAATGACACTAAATACCGAAATGAGACACAACCATATTAAAAAACATTTACTATTCAAATATTCAAATTATTACAGATTAATGATAAAGAGCTCTGCTCGGGTAAAAATATGCTGAGAACGATTTTTCCCAGATATGAGACCTAGCTAGATCGATTTTTTTTATGAGGCACAGCGTGGGAGGCCCCCTACAAGGTTGACTGATGACCTGGCAAAGGTCGCGGGAGTCCGCTGGATGCGGATGGCGCAGGACCGGCCATTTCGGCTGATATGATGATGAGATAGATTTTTCGCCCCCATAAACCCCTATACTGCAAATGCTATCAAAATCGTAAGAACTGTTTTCGAGAATGCGATCACAAATATATATATGTAGCCTTAACCCAAATACTACGCGCACGCGCATCCTCATTTAGTGGAAACCTAGAAAAAAAAAACATATTATTTTACATAAAATTTTTCAAGCAAAGGGCTTTTAGAAAATTATGATTCATTCTAAACCGTCGATCGTCTTTACTTATTACTAGCTGTCCACGCGTCTCCTCTCCACCCGCGTAGTAGAAAGAACACAAGCGGAGGCGCAGATGCAGGATTAAATAAAGCCAGATGAAAGAATTTTTGAAATCGGATGAACAGTCCGAGATTACTCGCTACATAAAAGCTTATCTTTACTATGAGTACAGAGTAAATATACGTATATAAGAATATATCCCATCCATTATATACGAATGTTATGTAATAACAAGTACGAGAATTTTGTTAGAGTATAAATTACCCTAGAAATCGGGTATTTATAAGTTGTATTGGCTGGTATCCCTAAAATGATTGCAAAGAAGCTAAATCGAGAAGACATTCTAACACCTCTCGCAGCTTACCATAAACAATCTACGTAATTTGGGCGGATAATTTGTCAAGAAATATTTTCTTGTACAATGTAAACAATGATGTTATTTCTATTGTAATCGTCAAATTTTACAAGATTTTGAGCGTAATGTAATTTTACCATGCTATTTTTACGTATTGCGTATACAGAAAAGTGAAAGATGTTCTACTTACGTGTGAAAGGTTATATTTTCATCACATTGTTCCGACCGGCTTTTACAGCCAAGCACGCAACAATTAACCATTTTCTTGGCACAGACGGAACACGAGATACCTTATCGTGCGTAAATTACTTTTAGGACACTATTTTATTCACAATAATATTAAATATTTCGGATTCGTATGCAGCCACGCGCGAGCATTGACAGCATTGTATGCCACAACTGTTGTGCCAAATAGAAAAAAAGTGGAACTATGACAAGGATAACGAATGATATATCTCTGTCTGTCACACTTATCGAGATTTGTATGCTACCAGCTCGCTCGCACGTGGTATTATTATTACCATAGCCTGTCCATACTAAATTATAGGTTCATGTGGTAAACAGTGCTTTTATGGGCCATAGAGCATAGAGTTTTTCGACATATTATCGGTGTCATTGTATTTGAGCTAGAGCGTATATAAATGACAGATAACGGTAGAGGAGTAGAAAAAGGATTAAAAGCAGCTGTCAAGTGTCAACTGTAACAAATTTACCAATAGGGTCTGCATATTCCAACTGTCTAACCATCGTGCGAGTGTAGATAGAAAGAGACACAAGCTAGCCTCGTACACTGACAGAAGGGGACATCCCTAGGATATAACTTCTGTTTGATATCTCTGTCATCTGGGCTTGTATTCGACTCACTGAATGTGTTGTTTCTGGCATGTCACATTTTTACTCAGAATTACAAACATGAAACACTGGGAATATACTAGGGACCTCCATTGCTGATAATTAAGACGAAATAAATGATGGATTTCAAAGTCAGATATAATAGTAGAGATGTCCCAATGCCATGGCGCGGATATAACATTTTGAATCTCGAATCAGGCCTCAGATTTACACGTGCACCAGTTTTACAACACAGCCAGTTGGGTATTGATCGACATGGAACGGAGTTTTATTAATTAATGATTTGAGTATTCATTAATGCTTTCGATTAATCGACCGCGAATACAAACAGCTCGAGCTTGTTTGACTTAGCTATGATGATGGCGCTTTTTTGATTTATAAAAATATTTTTCAAATCTTTTATAGCATCTCGTGACAATTATAAATCTCAATTTAGGTAATAGTCAAAAATAATAATATCACCGGCCGTCTGTTCAAATGTTGGTACCATAGAATGTACACCATGTACCTATATTTTCTGTCACTGAACGCTCCCGAATTACACACGTTAACGCTGTGACACGTGTTCGTTCCCGCGCGGAAGTGAGCGCGAAACATATTGAAATGCGAAAATATAATGCCAAGTAGACCCACAGTAGTGACCTAGGTCATGGTACAAAAGTTCTAGTAAGTCTATTCTGAGAAGCGTAAATAGCTAACCACATAGCTCCTAGAAATACTAACCTACGAGAGGTAAGCGTAACTTTCCTTGAAGGCACTAAAATAGCATGATTCGCCATTTTGATTATTTATTATTATTACAACGTATTTATAGGCAACTAAATTCCACGGAGCCCGCGTTATAGCTTCCGCAGTTTATGGTAATGTCACGAGCCTCCTCGCCCGGTGTTATTAAGTTTACTTACGCCCTGTACACCCGACCCTTAATCGACACATTACTGAAAGATAGCAGCTTTTGCTGCACGATCATATCACAGCGATTCCAAGTAATGGCTTGTATAACCGTTATTCTTATAAAAGGCGGGCATATCGGGAGCTTACGCTCTGAATAAAACTTAACAGGATTTCCAGTCTGTATAAAAGTACAAGGTGCCCTGAAATGCGAGGTTCTAAGCAAATGGGTAATTCGAACCATTTATCTTCCAAGGCTTGTGGTCCTTCAGGTATGGGTCTCTTGGGATTGATATTTTTTCCACTTCACTTCAAGAAAATACAAGATGACTGTGCCCTTAGTGGTCATCATCATCAGTGGGCCTCATTATCATTCATTTTAATGAATATAAGTTGGTTTAATTGATTAAAGCTACGGTAGCCCAGTACAGGCATGCCGCTGTCAAGCGGCGGTCATGGGTTCGAACCCGGGCTCTTACCAATGAGTTTTTCGGAACTTTTAACCGTTAGCTTTTCGGTGAAGGAAAACATC
This sequence comes from Epinotia ramella, assembly GCA_947578815.1. Taxonomy (NCBI): domain Eukaryota; kingdom Metazoa; phylum Arthropoda; class Insecta; order Lepidoptera; family Tortricidae; genus Epinotia; species Epinotia ramella. The sequence goes on from OX388209.1 coordinate 11,107,414, forward strand.
CTGAGGAAACCGGTCTAATCCTTATAAGGTCTACTTTTCGAAGGTTGGATGGCAGTCGCTTTCGGAAAACTGGTGCCTATGCCAAATCTTGGGATTAGTTGTCAAAGCGGACCCCGGGCTCCTTTAGGACAAAACCGGGAATAACGCGAGGAGGATGATGATATAATGTGTCGTATGTACCTTAGGTAGATCTACATGTAATTTTGTTTTATGGTAATATGAGTTGCGTTTTTCTAACGCTCTTTTGAAAAGTCACGCAAATACCCCTCTGATCACCGACTAAATGTCATCATGTATAAACAAACGTAAAATGTAAGTGACATCGAACCCCACAAGACTATTCAATTGTTTATACAAGTAGATGAGCGCGTTATTTTACCCATGAAACTTACATTTTAAGTAGTATTACACTCGCTTTCACAAGACGTTTAACATCTAACCGAAAGTTGACTTAGGTACTAAATAAACTCCATAAAATTAAACGCTTACGAAGCTCGGTAAACTCGTTTCGAGCTAATGATAACTAATTACAGAATTAAACGCTGTAATCCTATATACTCTATGCTAATAATAGTAATAATATAGAAGTAATGTCTGTGAAATGTAAGTTTCTAGCTTCGTCCGTAGGAAGTAATCTCTGAAACGACTCAACCGATTCCAAAAAATCTCAGAACAATGATTACAAGATGACACCCTGCAGGGCAAAGCAAAATCAATATTAGACACGAGATCAAGATTATTTCATTGATCTGTTATGGGTCCTTACGCCTACAGACGAGCGTATTTTGCAAAATGCTTGCTTTTTCATTCAAGATTACGACGTAACTATTAGTATTTATTCAAAAACTGATAACGTACTTAAATAATAATTTCTAAAACTAGGGGCTAACACAGTTCAAATTATCATTAGCAGTGAGTGTTCTTTCGGTTCTCAATTTTGCAGTAAACAAGAATCATTTGGTACATGAATGATTACAATTCACATCACCAAATCTTTTACGAGGGGCTGACATGATTGAAAATCAAAGATTTATTTAAAAAGATTGATAAAATACCTTCCGAGTTTTTTTATGTTTTTTGGTGAAAACAGGTTTACATTATATTTTTTTACCGCAAATTGTACTTATATTTTGCTCTAAAAATAATATTATAGCAAATAATAACTTTATGTTAACCCATAAAAAAAAATATATAACTATAGGACCTACGTTGCCTTAAATTTATATTTTTTTAAAAGACGTATAAATCACGCTGCACCGACGCCGCGCGCCGAAATGTTTATTTAAGAAATGATTAAGAGGTTAAGAAATGATTATTTAAGTACGTTAGCAGTTTTTGAATAAATACTAATAGTTACGTCGTAATCTTGAATGAAAAAGTAAGCATTTTGCAAAATACGCTTCCGCTTCTGCTTCTGTAGGCGTAAGGCCTCTTTTATTCCTTCATATTTTTCGGATTTCGCTTCTATATCTCTTATTCGATTGAGCGAATAAGAGATATAGAAGCGAAATCCACAAGTTAGTGTAAACTTTCGCCCCCTACGAATCTCGGCCGCGCAGACGAAGGACACAGACTTGTAAACCTCTACGTTACTACGCAATCCCCGGAGGACGAGCATGACATTGGCCTTGGAGGTCAATTTGGTGCATCACATTCGCACTTCATTTTATTCGAATGCGAATTCACATCAATGTGTTTCGTGCGATCATCTTAGCTCGTTATCTCGGTGGAAGCGAGCGCGCACAACACATTTTGCATCTTTTTAACTCACATCTACAAGAATCCACTGCACTCTGCGCTTTATCAATAAGACTGGGTAATTACTGGGTATTAAATACATTTATTTAACGTCACAACTTAGGTACACAATAAAAAAAAGAACAAGCAAACGATAAGACTGCTGCTATTATATGCTATTATTGCTGTTGCTGATATTATATTTAATCATTACCGGTTCATATACAGCGTGTGACATCCATTAGAAATAAATTTTAAGTACCTAACGATAGCGCTGTGATTCGTTTTATCTAAAAAATATAACAATTACCTTTTGAGATGTATTAAATTTGTACATTTTCTCGAGCAGCAATGTACTGCTAACATTTATTTGACGCTTCAGAGAGGCAGAGCTAGTTTCAAATGTTACTGTCAGTTGTCAGCTTTGTTACCGATAGGTACATTGCTTGCCGAATTAATAAGTATGAAAAAGATTTTTTTTTTTTTAACTAGAGACCATTTTGCGTTCATTAGGGCTTATACTTTCAGCCCTCAAAATATATTTTCTTATTGGAAGTCACACTGTGTGACACATCACAATGTGATGCGAAGTGACAAACCAAGTTGATTCCTGCCCAGAGTTCACGTCCATTAATTGGACACTAGGTAAGCCAGCCAACCGCCTAATTGCTGAATAAACTTCTTTATGAACTCCTTAATTAAACAAGTAAATAACAATTTGTACCCTAATAATAAGTGCAGGATACTTGTTTGCTACATTTAAAAACTGTAATTCATTTTGCTTTCTGTTACAAACTGGCTTGGCCCTGCTATACAGATTACTACTGACCGCCACAGCAAGCGGCGCGGCGCTTGTCTATGAGAGGCTAACACACCAATGACAGTGTTAGGTTATTTCTGACGATGCTTGGTAGAAAGGGATTTGTGTTGTCTGTCTTGCCGTCTATCACGTGATAATGTGGACCACAAAACGCTTCCTGCTTATGCTATTATTATTTTCCATTAGACCTACTGCTTCACTAAGTCGGTTCCTGCGGTACCTGCGCGGTGCGCGAGGAGTGTGTTTGAGTGGTCGCCTCTCTCGCACCGCACAACTACATTAAGTACCGACACAGTTAAACGGCTTACCTAGTTAAATGGTAATGCCACTAAAATTAAACGTCAATCTGAAAGCAAAGGAAAATGATTATCTAAAGAAGGGTGCTTCAACAGTGAAGGCAAGTGGAAAAGGCAACTCCACTATGTTATTGTACAAAGGTGGCTCGAGGCTCAATAGAGATACAACGCGGGGGAGGCGACCTTTCAGGCCCTCCACTGTCATTCACTGAATAACTTGCCCTTTCTTCACAATGGCGGTGGATCTTCAAGCGAGTTAGTTTTAGAAGGGTTACGAAAAATACTTAATTTTATTATTTTCAAATACCATTCAAACAATGAAACTTAGCTTGGATTATTATCGTTAGGGACGCCTTTCACGTATCACATTTTTACAAATAAGTACCATTCTAAAATTGTAGTAGTAGGTATGTTACCTCATCAAAATCACATAAGTCTGTGAGTTATAAATTATAATACAAAAAGTCAATATTTTATCCATAGCCTGCATAAATGTTATCCTTGGCCTCGACCGAAGGCGCAAATAAATACATTCGAATCTTATTTCGCAACCCCAAACATTTCAGTCAGTTTTGTATTAGCAGTAAATAACAGGTAACGGCGTTTCTCAAGGCTCGGCCTTCGAAGAAAATTGCCAGTACCGTGGGCTGCACGTTTTTGCATAAACCCACTGCAGGCCGGTAAACGCTGGCTTGATGAAACACCGGCTTAAAATTACCATGAAAATATGACCAAGGAAACCGCCCATGTAGGCATGCTACTGCAGTTTTACACCCATAACACGATATACAGCGATCGACTTGCCTAGTGGATCTGTATTTTAGTTTTTGTTCATCTTGGTCATAAACTTTTAAGCAAATCGTCGCCATATATTATTTTTGAAGTGAAAACTTCTTTAGCGGCGCTGAGCACTTTTTGGGATGGGGAAAAATTGTTAAATACGCGATACGCGACAGAGTTTTGTGACGTCAGATGTGAAGGAGGTCACTTTTTGCTGCTAGCCGATTCGACTTCATTCAAAACTAAACGCTATTCGTAAGAGTATAAAGCCGTTAAACACTTTTTGCAATAGCATATTCTGCAAATAAATTTGTAATAATACGAGGGCGACACTGAAAGTCTTTAGAACTGGCCACTTGTAAGTAATAAATATAATAAAAAAATAAGTTCAAAATTTGATAATGGAACTCTTTCTTAATATTTTTGTGTACGAATTCCACTCGATTGTCATTTGTTTTACGACTTGGCGGCAAATTGAAAATTGTGTGTACTACGTGAGCATGAATTTAACGCGAGAAAATTTTCGAGCAATGATTTTTTACGACTTTCGATGTAATTTAAGTCAACAAGAAAGTTATGATCAAGGATAGGACAAACGCCCGTCATTTTGAAAACTTAACCCTGTTCTGTACAGTAGAGACTTCCTTATATTAATAAAAAAAAATTGGTACTAAATAAGAATAAGAATAGTTTATTCGTGACAATGCAAAACAAAGGACAAAAGTAATGTTTTATAAATTTATTTTAAGTACCATAATTTATATCATATAATTTTTTTTTTAATAATATAAGGAAGTCTCTACTGTACAGAACAGGGTTAAGTTTTCAAAATGACGGGCGTTTGTCCTATCCTTGGTTATGATAGACTTCGATTGGCCTTTCACGATGAAGCCCCATCTCGTGCTACTATTTACAACTGGTTTAATGAATTTAAACGTGGCCGCACTAATCTCACTGATGATCTGCGTGAGGGCCGGCCTTCTACGGCGACTACTGAAGATAAAATCAGTGTTGTGCGGCGTATGATAGAGACTGACAAAAGAGTAACCTATCAGCAGATTCGTACAAGCTTAGCCATTGGTATGAGTCAAGTCCACAAAATCCTCCATGAACATTTAGCGGTGAGGAAGCTTTGTGCCCGGTGGATACCTCATAATTTGACAGAAGCCCAAAAAGTCCGTCGTGTTGATTGGTGCCGTGAAATGGGTCAAAGATTCAACGGAGGTGACTCAAATGCTGTGTTCGACGTAGTTACGGGTGACAAAAGCTGGATTTACTGTTATGATCCTGAAACTAAAAGACAGTCTGCTGAGTGGGTGTTTCCTTCCGAGGAGTTGCCTACTAAAGTGAAGAGAGGTCGAAGTGTGGGAAAAAAGATGGTGGCCTCGTTCTTCGGAAGGACTGGTCATTACGCAACAATTATTTTAGAGGATCAAAAAACAGTTACTGCGAAGTGGTACACTAACAATTGTTTACCACTTGTCTTGGAAAAAGTTCGAGAAAAACGGCCTCGCAGTAGGATCCTGCTTCACCACGACAACGCCTCATCGCACACCGCCAAGCAAACGATCGACTATTTGGCGACGGCAAACGTGGAATTACTGGGTCACCCACCTTATAGCCCCGACCTTGCACCTTGTGATTTTTATTTATTCCCAAAAATTAAAGAAAAACTTCGAGGAAAACGTTTTATGGACGCCGACGAAGCAGTGGCTGCGTTTCAAAAGGCCGTCGAAGAGACCCCTAAGGACGAGTGGGCAAAGTGCTTTTCTCAGTGGTTCTATCGAATGCAGCGTGCATTGATGTGAAGGGAGGCTATTTTGAAAAGATATAATAAAAGTAATAAGTTGCTTGATTGCTCAGTTTTTGATTTTCTAAGAACTTTCAGTTTGACCCTCGTACCAACGCGTCCTTCACCGTTTTGTTTTATTGAGAAAATTCGAATAGTTCGAATTTGGGCGTTATTCCTAAAGAGATAAAGCTTAGAAAAATATTTATCAAAGGCAAAAACAAATTGATATTTTGGTCGCCACCGTGCACCGCCATCTGCTGTTCTTGCAAATTCGAATAGTTCGAATTTAGACGTTATTCCTAAAGAGATAAAGCTTTGAAAAATATTTGGCAATAGCAAAAACAAATTGGTATTGTGTTTGCCGCCGCCCGTCGGCGCGCCGGACCCCGGCACCGTTGCGCCGCGGCGGCGCGTTGGGCCCGTCGCACCCAACGCGTCCGCGGGCCGTCCGCCTAAATAATTGATAATTGTTTATAAATTTGCGTCAAATTCATTTTTAAGGTGACACCGTAAGATGTTACGTGACCTGATCGAAAAACTGTTACAATGTTATTGAGTTTTCACTTCTGCCGGCACTCCCGGAGTGCAACCCGGTCTTTTTTTGTAAGTGACAGCCTCCTGTATTAACACAATATTTTCATTGGTCATCTATCCTAAATAAATGCCGCGTTAATAAAAAAAGCGTGGCGTACTCGTATTTGGACGGTTAAGGCAACATAACAATTAAAAATTCTATTAACCTATCGATGTCGGTCGATCCTTGATATATATACGTCAAAGTACTTCCATTAAATTGGCTTTTCTACCTTCAACGTACTGTTCATTTGTTTGATTAGCCTAAAGACAACAAAGCAACCCGGTACAGAGCCAAGAAAACCTGCAAACCTATACCGTTTCAGTATAAATACGTCATTTTAGAATCTGTACGGCGGCGGCGGGATACGGTAGCTGACGCTCCTCACTCTTAAGCTAGCTTAATACCTCGGACCGCATTTAGTTTTAGGCTATTATCAACCGAGCACGTTTCGCTTACTCCAACGGAATATAAGCTAGACGGAAATAGTAATTCGACCTCGCCTTAGTCATATCACATTCCCGTCATCATTATATCTTGAGATTGCGTCGAGTGCTGACCTGGAAGTGGTTAGGATATATTGTTATTATCCGTAACAGTTAACAGCAATTGATGAATGATATAAAAACTTTTTAACTTTTATTGACCACATATTAAGTAACATTCACACAGCAAAAGGTGATACTCTCCAGTTAGGATTATCCGACCATGACACGGCACAAATGTTAACATTTAATTGTAAATTCCATACTATGCAATCTTACTGGTTTATAGAAAAGAGGGACTACTCTGACGAAAATGTAAGAAAGTTTAAAGAATGTATAAATAACTTATCCTTTTCTGAAATATATGAAGTAGCATGTCCTGACAAGTCATTTGAAATATTCCATGACCTATTAGTACTGTTCCATGATCTCTGTTTCCCATTTATCAAAATTAAAATAACAAATAAACATCATAACAAAAAGAAATGGTTAACGCGCTCACTAAAAGAATGTTGCACTACGAAAAGACAACTATATTATCAGCATTTAAAATACAAGACTAATACAACTAAGAATCAATTGCACACCTATACACGCATATTACGAAAGTGCATTGCGCAGTCACAAAAAAATTGCAACAAAAAATTCTTAAGTAGGGCAAAAAACAAATGTCGCGCGGCATGGAATATAATAAAACGCGGTTTCAACCAACCACCCCGCAACGAAATTTCCTGTATTGCAGATAGACATGACAACTTACTGCAGTCTCCACAAAGCATAGCTGAACAATTCAATGATTATTTTATAAATATAAATAAAGCCACCACGCACGCCGTAAATAACCCATTATCTATAAACACTTGCCAGCGTAGTATTTTTCTGTCACCAACTACTCCACACGATATTCACAAGATAATTCAGTCATTAAACAATACACCATCTACCGGTTATGATCAAATACCCACTAAGATAATAAAAGAAGTCTCGTTTGCTCTCTCATTCCATATCTCACATTTGATCAATATATCTTTTGAACAAGGAATATTTCCAAGTAAACTAAAAAAAACAATAATTAAGCCCATATTTAAAAAAGGAGACAAATTAAAACTTTCTAACTATAGGCCAATAGCATTAATACCGATCTTATCGAAAATATACGAAAGGGCCATGTATATGCGAGTTGAGCACTTCCTGGAAAGCAATAAAATATTGAAAGCTGAACAAAATGGGTTCAGAAAAAGAAAGTCGACAATATTAGCCTGCTATCAACTAAACAATCACATTACTAAATGTATTGATAGAGGCACACCAGTAGCTGTCCTCTTCTTAGACATGTCCAAAGCATTTGACACTGTATGTCACAAACTTCTTCTAAACAAATTATACAAATATGGCATTCGCGGACCGGCATATTCTTGGCTTGAAAGTTACTTGTCTAACAGACAGCAATGCACTCAATTAAATATAACTATAAACAATAAAATCAGCACTTACAGCTCTAAATTCACACACAATTCCTACGGAGTGCCCCAGGGCAGTACCCTGGGGCCCCTACTCTTTATAGCATATATAAATGACTTGCCGGATTCAATCAAACATAACTGCATCTTATTCGCCGACGACACGACTATAATAATTGAGGGTAGAAACCTAGACACCTTTGAAAATAATATCAATCAAACACTAAATGATGTTATTCAGTGGCTAGACAACAACCATCTTCAAATCAATGTCGGGAAAACCATGTTCATGCAATTTAAATCATATAGATCCCCTAAACATCATCTAAAAATAGAGCATAACTTAAATGCTATTGAAGAAGTAAAGAGTACCTTTCTTGGTGTCACTCTAGATACGAGGGGCGGCTGAAAAGAAATCTACCTAAGTATGAAACAAAAGACTGTCATGTATGTATTTTTTTTATTTTTCAATATAGTCCCCTGCTAGTGAAATACACTTATTACATTTGTCAAATATTGACATTAACCCATGAAAAAAAAAATCTTTCGGTTTCTCGTCAAAAAAGTCACTAACTGCAGCCTTCATTTCGTCATCGGTCAGAAATCGTCTTCCTCGGAGATCTTTTTTGAGGTGTCTAAATAAAAAATAGTCGCATGGGGCTAGGTCTGGACTGTAAGGTGGATGGTTAACGGCATCGAACCCTAATTCCTTCATGGTAAGCATTGTTGTGCGGGCGGTATGCACAGGTGCATTATCGTGTAAAATCAGGATCCCTTTAATAAGTTTACCCCTCCTCTTTTCTTTTATCGCGTCTCGTAACTGATGCAGTAAGCTGGAATAATATTCAGCATTCATTGTCCTTTTTTTTGGTAAATAATCTATTAGTAAAATTCCTTCTGTATCCCAAAATACGGTAGCCATAAGTTTGCCTGCCGACGGCCTGACCTTAAACTTCCGAGGAGGCTTCTCATCCTTGAATTTCCACTGCAAAGACTCTTGTTTGCTTTCGGGGTCCCACTGTCGAATCCAGGTCTCATCACACGTCACCATTTTAGAAACAATTTCTTCCTCATTACCTCGACTCATTTCCAAAAACTCCTCACAACATTTGACACGTCGGTCCTTGTCAAACGCCGTTAACATTCTGGGGACCCAACGTGCACTCACCTTGGACATATTCAGATGCACATGAATTATCTCATTGACTCTTTCTTTACTGATGCCCACATCTCTAGCAATCTCCCACTGCTTCACTCGTCGGTCTTCTAAAATTATTTTTTTAACTTTGGCTACATTTTCGTTTGTAACGGCAGAAACCGGCCTTCCACTACGAGCGTCATCTTCCAAGCTCTCACGACCGAGTTTAAATTGTTTAGACCAAAACTTTATAGTAAATTCGGAAGGGCACGAACTACCGAACACACACATCATACGTTCTCAGATCTGTGAGGGAGTATTTCCTTCTTTTGTTAGAAATTTAATCACTGCACGATGTTCAATTTTAGCGATATTCATTTTTTCAACCGATATGTCGCAAACATTCGAGAATTGTAGAAAAATGGAACGGAAAAAACAAATGAACGTCAAATAATTCAAAAAAAGAATAACCAAAGAACAAGAATGCATTTCAGCCAGTATCATTTTCGCATATTTTTTTAACCAAGGAGATTACTTTTCAGCCGCCCCTCGTAGTTACTGTAACTGGAAGGAGCATGTAGACATGGTTTGTAAAAAAGTCAATAAATTCCTATTTGCGCTATGGCGACTTAAACAAACAGTTTCGCTACAAACTGCACTTATTGCATACCATGGCTACATACTATCGGTCCTGAGATATGGGATCATCTTGTGGGGTAACTCAATTTGAATTCGAATCGTGTATTTATAGTTCAAAAAAAATGTATTAGAACCCTTTGTGGTGTCAATTATCGCGAATCGTGCAGGCCTCTCTTCCAAAAACTAAATCTGCTTACCTTGCCCTGTCTTTATATTTTTGAAATTGCCAAATCACAGTCCACATTGACCTTTTTGATTTTGTTGACAAGGAAACAACTCGACCGCAGAGAAAATGTCGTTTAGCATTACCTGTAGATAGTAATCTAGTAATAAGGAACAAGAGTGCACACAACATGTGTATTAAAGTATATAATAAACTACCACCAACTCTAAAAACATTATCGGACATGGAATTTAAGAATAAATTGTATAAAATGCTTTGCGATGAATGTTGCTATAGTCTTAACGACTTTTTTGGACATAAATTTAAATGTTAATTTCCTGAATGTTTTTCCTAGTCTTACTGACTTTATTTGGACATAAACTTTAATTATTTCTTTTTTTTTTTCATAATAATATAATAAATTTAGTATCTAATAATCTGAATGTTAATTATTAAATGTTATAATTAATTTTATTATCAGTTGTGCTATCAACCTTTATTAATATTTACGACGTAGTATGTAAGACCTTACTTTCACATGCCTGTATTGGTAGAACATATCGAGGGAAGCAAACTGTGCCTTAATCCACCTTTAACTGTACCATGTGTTCTTGTGAATAAACTTTCATTCATTCATTCATTCATTCATTCATTCATTCATTCATTTAACAAAAAAATTAAACCGCCGAAAAAAAACTGAAAAACAAAAAATAATAAAACTTTTTTATTTAGTTTAATAACTAAGTTCTTAAATTTATCTGAGTGTACCTAAGTAATTTTGAGTCGGCGCCTCCGTTTTTTTCGTCGGTTAAAAATGTAGTATAATTCTCACCTTTAATAGACAAATATATATAGTACATTGTTGATATATGTTTTGGTTCGGATCTACATCCTTCCATACCTACTAATATTATAAATGCGAAAGTGTGTCTGTCTATCTGTCTATCAGTTACCTCTTACCGCTTAAACCGCTAAACCGATTTAAATGAAATTTGGTATAAAGAGAGTTTGAACCCCGGGGAAGGAGATAGGATAGTTTAAATCCCGGAAATCATTCCCATACAAGAACTGGAAAGTTTAGTCAGCATCATATAGTTAGTAGCTGCTAAAGTACCTATAGCCAAATATTTTGGTACACGCCTTTATTACTGTGAGTGCAAGGACGTGTTACGATATATATGGCTACTTTGGCTGCTACTAACTATACGACGCTGACTGTACAGTGTCCAGACGTGATGGCTTCCGAGTGCTTATATAAAACGTTTAATAAACCACAGACCATATATCCTAAAGACCCCGCTTAGCCCAATTTTTACTAACAAACAAAGCTGCCATACTTGCGGGGCGCGGGGGACGTCTAGTGCGCTGCGATTGGTGCATTCAAGGCCGCGCGCGTAAGTGATTGGTCCGGTGTCTCAAATATAGAGTGAATTCACCGTATGTGTGGCAGAGGGGGTCGCCCGACAAAGCGACGTCTATAGGTTTACTGGTCTGTGAATAAACGATATAATGCCTATATAAATAAATAAACCTATAAACCTATATAAATAAATAAAATAAAAAAATAAAATAATCTATTGTTGAAACGTTACTACGTATTTTATTTCTGCCGAAGTCCAAATCCCAAGTGCCGTACGTACGATAAGTACCCGCGTGTCTAATTTAGTTGAGATTAATGTGGCTGACTTTTTACAAAAGGGTCCTTGGAATGCACTTCTGCATTGGACAGTAGAGTTGCTTTTTAACCGACTTCAAAAAAAGGAGGGGGTTCTGATTTCGTTTGTATTTTTTGGAAGTGAAAACTTCTTTTGCGGCGCTGGTTGGGGAAAAATTGTTAAACTCGCCACAGGTCACGTGACCGTAAGATTCGTAAGACGCGAGAAAGTCGTTGCTCGAGACGCGTAAGTGCATCATCTGCATGGCGCTTTTTCTCACGGCCATTTACTGTGCGCGAGCTGCGACGGACATCAACAGAGTTAAGAAACTGAACCTTAATTTTAGTGCGCTAGGTTATAACATCCTTTGAACTACATATTTCGTTGATTTTGTCGTTAAAATACATAAAGAATGAATTGCATTGCATGTCAGACTCCTATAACTAGTGATATTGAGCTTTTAAGGTGTGTCTGTGTTTTCACATCTGCCGGCACTCCCGGAGTGCACACCGGTCTTTTTTTTTGAAGTGAAAATTTCTTTAGCGGCGCTGAGCACTTTTTGGGATGGGGAAAAATTGATAAATACGCGACAGAGTTTTGTGACGTCAGATGTGAAGGAGGTCACTTTTTGCTGCTAGCCGATTCGACTTCATTCAAAACTGAACGCTATTCGTAAGAGTATAAAGCCGTTAAACACTTTTTGCAATAGCATATTCTGCAAATAAATTTGTAATAATACCAACGCGTCCTTCACCGTTTTGCTATTGAGAAAATTCGAATAGTTCGATTTTGGGCGTTATTCCTAAAGAGATAAAGCTTAGGTTGATAAATATTTACCAACGGCAAAAACAAATTGATATTTTGGTCGCCATCGCCGTCTGCCGTCCTTGCAAAGTCGAATAGTTCGAATTTAGACGTTATTCCTAAAGAGATAAAGCTTTGAAAAATATTTGGCAATGGCAAAAACAAATTGGTATTGTGTTTGCTGCCGCCCGTCGGCGCGCCGACGGGGCCCGTCCGCCTAAATAATTGATAATTGTTTATAAATTTGCGTCAAATTCATTTTTAGGGTGACACCGTAAGATGTCACGTGACCTGATCGAAAAACTGTTACAATGTTATTGAGTTTTCACTTCTGCCGGCACTCCCAGAGTGCAACCCGGTCTTTTTTTATCATTTTTTTTTTCAATGTTTGTTACCTCAGGACTTCGTCATCGATGAGCCGGATTCGTACATTTTTTTTTTGTTTGTAAGTATATGCTTTCAGGTGGGTCCCATTTTTTTCAAAAATTCATTTGGGTGATGGGATCTATGGGGAAATGAGGGAACTCCTCAATTATATTAGGCACGCGTGCGATTTTGGTATCTTCTCTCGTGTATTTACACACGGAAATCATAGATTTGGTGGAGTGGAGCTAATGCGTTAATTATTAGAGAAAAAAACACAATCGCTATATGTGTGTCATATGTGGTCTTCATCATCAATTTCACTCCACCAAATTTATGATTTCCGGGTGTAAATAAATGAGTTATAATAGAACATACCAAAACCACTACACGCGTACTTAATATAATTGAGGAGTTCCCTCAATTCCTCATGGATCCCATCATCCAACTGAATTTAGAAAAAAATGAGACCCACCTGTAAGCATATACATACAAACAAAAAAAAATCGAATCGGCTCATCAATGACGGAGTTCTGAGGTAACAAACATTGGAAAAAAAATATACAAACGAATTGAGAACCTCCTCTTTTTTTTTGAAGTCGGTTAAAAATGGGGGGGGTGAAAGTTTGTATGGAGCTACGATATTTACGAGTTCCACGGCGGACGGAGTCGCGGGCAGAAGCTCGTAATTAATACAATACACAGTGCACCATTATGTAATACGTACATGTAAACGATTAAATTCGTATTAATGGTCGAAAAGTCGTTAAATATTTTATTGATAGAGGCGTCCAAATCCGCGACCTGAAAGACTTTAATTTCGGGATAAAACGTCTGGCTTTATGTTGTGCTCTTAAGGCCTGTTTTATGATTGGTCGTAAAGACAGTGCCTCCAGAGACCAATTTCATTATTTAATTAACATTCCGCCAAAGATCACTTTAAGAATTTTTACCAAATAAATATGAAAAATATATACCACCTGCATGATTCGGCAGCAGGCCTAGTAACATGATATTCGTTTATCGTTATGTTTAACGTCAAGTTTCGGTACATTTTACCTATCGTGTAGGTGTGGAACCACAGAATATATGTGTAACTATTTTCACCCCTATATCTTTGATTTTACCTATCGAAACACGTCTCTACCGTTACATGTCGGGAATCAAATGTTGCAAACGAATTTAAACCGTGATTGGCAAGCGCTATCAAAAAAAAAATGTGGTCAATTTTCAGATTTAGGTACCTTTATTCTATTTATACTTTGGATATAAACCACAAGACAATCATCATCATCATCATATCAGCCGAAAGACGTCCACTGCTGGACATAGGCCTCCCCCAAAGAGTGCCAAAGCGACCGGCCCTGCGCCACCCGCATCCAACGGACTCCCGCAACCTTACCACACACCAACCACAAGACAATACGTGTGAACAAATATTTTGCTTTTGAAATATTGTACGCGTCTCAAATTGTTATTGAACTAAGTATATCAATGAAAACAAATTCCGTTGCATTTGTGACCTAGGGGATCTATTATAGTGATTCGTTTCAAGTAAATAGGTAGTGCGGCCAAAATATTTAACCAGTCTGCGCTACAATTTATGCATTTTCGTGCTCTAAAAGCTCAAGTTGGTTTCACTCCACATGTCTGAAAGAGTGAAGATTGGTTGCAGCTGAATGGCGGACCAGCGAATTGAAAATGTCGACGTCCTATGTAATACACCAACGGCCATAGTTGCAAGCTAGAATATAAAAGTCGCGAACTTTTCAATTTCACTTGGCATGTGCAGAAATCATGGCGACATTTTTATTCGTCTGTCAATTTAAGCAACTTCAATCTCATTTCAATGCAAGGTTGAAAGTAAACGTTGGCTTGTTATGAAAATGGAATGTGCACCGATAAGATCTTGGGGCAATTTTCCTTTATTAAGCCCGCAGATGTTACCTACGCGATCTAATAAGCTAAGTTGGGCCTTCGCGTGGAAATAGCCCTCGTGACACGATTGGCTGTATATTAATACAGTGCAGAGCCTTGACCCGCCCTTCGCCTGTCCCTGCACTCGGCAAATGCATCGCACACCCCGACGCCCGCAACATCATTAATTTAACTGTAGCTTTTCCGTGCGTTTTAATGAAAATTACATTTTTGCAGTAGCTATGTTATATTATTATGTAATTACCTTCAGCGATGTTCTATATAGGAAAGTATACAAAATAACTTTGTTTTGAGATTCTAATTATTAAAAACGTAAAGCGATTACCGAGTTAAATGTTTCGCTACCGGCCATTTAATGTTTTGTTAGTTAAAACTGAATTTACGAGATTACCTAACAGGGCAAATTTTAGATTTTAGGCTAGGTATGTAAGATCCTAAGCTCTAGTAAATACCTCGTCAAGTAGGTAGAAGTTTTTGCCATCCTTTCAGCTTTTTAATATTCAAGCATGTATAAAGTTTAGATTGGAGAGATAAAATGCTCTTATTAAATGTTTGTAAGCATCTCAATTTAAAATTGCTAGATAACTTATCTTAAAAAATACTTGTAAAAGCTTGAAGCATGCATAAAGTCTGTTTTTGCGCAGCAGGCAAAAGATCTTACCTTTGTCATAAAACTTCCCGTCCAAGTAATTCAAGTATATAAAATCGGTAGTTTTATATATCTTCTCTTATGTTTTATCCTTACTGCTCTTTCTCCGAAGTTATGTCGTTACAAAAAGTCATAACGTCAATTGACGTCATTCGTTCGGCCACTTTCGTAGTAGTTGGTAGTAGGTATACAATATCTGTATTTTCATTTATTGCAAAATGTCGTTTGTATATTGCCATGTAACATAAGAATTTGAAAACTGGCGTTCAACATGAAATAAAAATACCTGCTTACCTAACACACATGTTTCTGCGACGCATTAGGTACCAAAATATAGTTCAATTAAACACGTCAGCAGTACGCTACACATTTTATCGTTGTGAAGACACATTTATTATCTTCATATTTTTTTATGTTCAGTCACTTAATACGCTTAGTTATAAAAAAGAATGTTTCATTACAATAGAACAATATTTAGGAACACGAAATGAAATGATTCGCGTTATGGGAGGTCGATAGAAGACTTACGTTAGGTAGGTAGATATTCCAATTTGCTATCAAGAAGTTTCGCGCACTCGCTTTAACGGCCATTACACACCTATACCCTATCCATATTCCATAAAAGATTACAAAAGTCATGTGTTAAAATAATCTTAACAAGATTTCAAGGAAAACCATTTAAGGAGGGATTAATATAATTAAAACTATCTTTTTCTTTGATATTATAAACGAAGAAACTTAGACGAATTTGGCGTTTAAAATTCTAATTGTATATGTCATGCTCATGAGGTATATAGTAATTTGTCACAACCACTTGCTATAGTTGGAATGAAATAGCCACACATAGGGTTGGTGTAACAAATTGCCTTGCAATTTATAATGTAATGTGCTTCACGCGCTCCGTGCGATCATATGTAGGCATCAAATTAGAATGCTAATAATAACTGTTTGATCAACCCTCAGTCGATATAACGATTTGTATGTTATTTTAAGACAGCCCGTGGCAATTCTCTACGCATTATCGGCCTTTTCGTGTGAAAAATATTCAACTGATTAACATTTCCGTTTACTATTTATATTAGTTACTTACCGTAAAACCAGGCAACTTTACCCGCTTTCTGCAAACTTCTTTATTTGATGTATGAATCGTTTTGGATTACTCACTCATAATAAATATAAGTTTATATACTTATATTTGTGCGTGTTAGCAGTGCGCAGCGTTAAAACATGTTTTTACCTTAGAAATTACAACTCAAACGACCGAGTCAAATTAAAAAAAAAACACATTTTCCTACTTTTTTAATAATTTTTTAACTTTAGAATTGTCGACCCTATTGATACGTCTCTTAACCATATGCTGCATACAAAAACCATACTCTGCTAGTGTCAATTTTAATTTTTTACCCGGCTGCGACGAATTTGATGGTAGGGCTATGTGTTCAGTAGAAATATATCTGTCAAATAATAACAATCGAAGTCAATTCATACATTTCAAATGTAGTGATTTACGTATTAGTGCCAAATTGATTAAAAAGTAACAGATGCTACCTAATAATACTGAAGAAACCGTTCACAAAGAGCATAAGTTAAAAAATATTTAATTTTGGTAACTCAGCAGATACATGACAACTAAAAATGAACTATTTATTATTGTGGTAATTCATAGAAGTTTTTTATGTAAGTAAGTCATTATTCAAGGGGACAACCCTAAGGGTAAAAATCTAGCGGGAATGTCGTAAAAAGTGTGCTGGGAATTCGTTTATAACATTACGCATCCCCTTTTTCTAAATCATTTAAGGCCTAAAAAATGAGCAAAATTAAAAGTATACATTTGTGGGCCGTTCGTAGACTGATGTGGCTCTAAAGTTTTTGTGAACTTTATGGCCCACCAAAAATCATACCTCCATATTCAACGCTATCTCGTGTCACGTGACTAACGTCAGCTACGGGTAATTCTATAGGTTAGGGTTGTCAGCAATACGTTTAACTTTCACCCACAGCATAAAATAATAATGCATCTGTAACCATTTTTGTGTTAGGCCAGTTTTATTAAAATGTGTCGTGGTGGGCAAAGCTAAGTACAATGGGCAAAGTTGCCAGGTTTTACGGTATAAATTTAGTATTAACAAAACTCAAAGCGAAATGCGCCCTAAGTATTTCAGCCCGATTTATTAGGAGCTTTGTAAAACGATCTTATTCTTATGGAGAAGTGGCAAGGGGCAAGGGTTAAAAGTGAGGTTTAAAATGTGTGCATGTATATTTTTCTTACAATGTAAAAAGTAATGGTCTTCAATTTTCCACACAGCAGCGTCTTTACGAGTCAGTAAAAGTAAGTACCCGCCAGTAGTGGAACTTGAGAAACTGGTGCTACCTATAGAAATCCTTGAGCTTTGTTCTGTGCCATATTCTTTTATTTATTTAAAGCGCTGCTGTTCATTAGTGTGTGGAACTTTGCAATTATTTATAGTAGGTACAGTAAAATAGGGTACTAAGGGATTGAGGAGGCCGATGAAACGCGAATATTTTCAGTTGCTACTTTGGTTTCCTGGCTCAGGTTGCTCTAAAAGTAATTTTATTATACTTTTAGACATATTTTCTTATCTTGCGGCAACACGGAGTAGCCAAATTATGATATTTACTAGCTTCCGCCCGCGACTTCGTCTGCGCCCCGGGAAAAACTATCCTATATGTTAATCCAGGCTATAAACTATCTTCGTGCAAAATTTCATCCAAATCGGTTGAGCCGTTTAAGCGTGATTGAGTAACAAACATCCAAACATCTAAACATCCAAACATCCAAACTTTCGCATTTATAATATTAGTAGGATAAAAAGTGGAGTCTCTAGTATAGTGAGAGGTGAAATATATGTGTCTTGGAGTGAAACCAGGGCTGTGGGTAGCGATCATGCGTAAGAGGAGCGATAAATATATGCGTAGAGTGGGACGTAACAATCCGAAAGTTATTCTGCATACATTTTCCCACCACACCCCCTTGCTATCCCATCTAACTTCACTACGGGGTGAGGTGGGAATTCCCACATTTTTGTGTTTTTCGTTAAAATTATGTAATTATACGACAGATAATCATTAAAAAACTTAACTTCATACGGCCGGAACATTTTTTATGTATAAAAATCAACGTGCCACATGTAAAAAATCATTTTTATCGAGGTTTGATTGTTTATGTTGACCCAACTCACCCAATTTATTGTGTACAGCCTTAATCAATCCGAGCCGTACCTCCCAGAATACTACAGTCAGTTTACAAAACCTTAAGCCTCTTCCGTACGGGGGTGCGGAATCACATTTTTTTTAGTTTACCAACAGTTTACTTGTCGTCCAGCATGTCGATCACGTAACGCATTGTACCACGTTATCCACGTTAATCCCCTAGCCTGATCCCCCAGGGGAATTAGCGGCAATTATTTTATATTCAACTAGGAAAAAATGATAATGTTCGGTTATGGCGCTTCGCCGGACGCTACCGCGTCACGCTCGCTTCGCTCGCTCGGCTCGCGCGCTGTAGGGTCGCAGTTCAACTAACAACCTAACCGTTTTTTTCCCCTGGGGGATCAGGCTAGGGGATTAACGTGGACAACAGCCATTGTACGCGCGTCAGGTAGATTTAAATGTCACTTTTTATATTACGTGATTACCCCTAAGATCTCTTTAGAGGGTATACTGTCAGTATTATTTCCGCAATTATTATTGCGCGGAAGTGTGGCAGTACGCATGCAGTACTATAGTCTGGCAAAAAAGAGTAGAAAATATATTTTTTTTATTTTTTTATTTATTCAGAAACAAACAGTCTTAAATAACACATTAGTAACTTAGCTATGGCTATGTGAGTAAAATCGTAATATACCTATAGTTTCCTACATTTTAATAGGGTTACAGGCTAAAGGTATGAAATAGGGGCGCCACTATCACTCATATGGCAACACGAATAGTGCGACCTAGAGTTTTGATACTTCACTTTTTACTAGGACTATATTTAAATAATTCCTAATTTAGAAAAATTACATCCAGATACATATTGGTATAGACGTACAAACTCACAAACCTTACTCTATATAATGTTTATGTAGACAGAATCATTTAAATACAAGTTTTGTTTGCCAATTTTATTAAATAGTACAATATATAGTTTCATCTTCCTAAAAATATTGCACTTTAGTTACAATTACACTTAAAATTCATCAAATATATTGCAAATACCAAGTTGGTTTTATGTAAACATAACCTCTAAAATGCAACATGTAAGCAAGACGAAAATTATAAATTTACTGTAATTGTAGCGTAAGGAATAAATAAAATTAATACAATAATTCATAATTTACAACTTATTAGTGGTCTACAATAATTAAAACCCTGTAAATTCACCAGTTCTTCTATAAACATTGTCTAATTCCGACAAAATGATTCCGACTTGGTATTCCGCAAGACATCTTTTGTATAGGTACATTATTTATAAATTACTTTCCGAGCGGAATTGCGTATCGTATTACTAATTGTATGGAATTTTTGTTGCACTTGAATGCTAATAAATCCGCGAAAATTAATAAATAAGGTAAAATAACAATATAGATGACAATACGTCTATTGACGTCTACTAGCATAATATATCAAGTTTAACGAAGTTACCAAGTCCGAAAAAAAAATTGCGTTTCAAGACTATTATGCCAAGCTGTATATTCGTACTTAAATGAAACTTCCAACTTGCGACAAGTATAATTAATGTCCTTTAGTTCCTCGATGCACTTATAATTGAGTTACTTACTACTATATACTGATTCTAGGCAGAAGTTACGATTATATAAATGAATTTAACTTTCGTTTACGAATCCCCTGCCTCTGTCCAGACATCGGCTTTTTGATCTCCCATCCCCACCCAAAAAGGGAGGGATATCAAGATCCGTTTGATCTTGATATCCCTCACTTTTTGGGTGTGTTTTACGTGTTGGTTCAATATTATAGACTACGCTAATTATAAGTAACAAGTATATAATTACTACCCTCCTATTTTATAAAATCATCACAGTACCGTCCCGCTTCCACGCTTCCTTTGCCAATCAGGGTGCGGTCATTGAACTGTGAACGCGCAGTAAAGAATCTGTGTATGCGCAGTAAAGAATCTGTGTATTGACACTTTTGACAGAAAACTTATACCGCACCGACTCCCCACAGCCAAATGCAGAATTGGCCTTAGTCGAAAACTTTTTTATAACTTGCATTTTAAACAAGCTCCGTGATTGTAAAATATTTTTCGAACGACAACACACGCTCCTACAGAGCGTGCAAACCGAGAATGAGCTATCAGAAAAACCCGCAATTCCAAACTTTTGTTACTCTTTCTTTTGCGAAATAATGCGGATTGTTGGAATTACAAGTTACCATGTGCAGTCGCAATATCAACCACTGGCACGTAGCTGGCAACATTAAATAAGTTCACAGTCGTACAATATTAGGACGGTTCACACCGTAGAATTCGTACAACAAAGGTGTAAACGTGTAAAGTGAACTTATTTCACCACGGTCGTAAAACGAGCGTTCGTGTCGCGCCGGCCGCAATCCCGCCGTGATTTCCTACCTTCGTGTTCTTCAACTTTACAACCGAATACTAACTTTAATTCATCCAGCACAATACTCCCATGCCCCGCTTCAACTTTGAAATGTAATTTTCACTTCGAAAATAGATAATTGTGTCTACTCAGATAAAGTTATGAGTTGGGAATAATTTGAAGTTAAGAGAAGAATTTGAACAGGCAATCTACCTAAGCAGTCGCCCTGAATGAATGCGTTTTTGAAACTTGTTATAATAATAGAGTTAACGTATTAAGTTTGATTTTAGGATCTCTCTATGATTTTCTCATTGATAACCAGTTCTAGCAAGTCTTTTATATAGTCTATTCTTTATTTAACCCCATATTTTCGTATCGTGGTCGTATTTTAACGGTCACCGAGGGCGTGTACCTACTTTATGAATGGTTTACGTACGTTTGAACAAACAATACCTAATCTTATTTTTGGCGCTCACTCGTTTTTGGCAAATGAGAATTTTAGAATGAACGCCTCGTATGGAACTGGAACTGGAATGGAGTTTTACTGATAAATAACACATTTTTTTTGTCTCTTTGATTTTACGAGTACCAGAAGGCAGTCCCCGCAAAGGATACGGGCGACTGAATCTGCGATTACTGTATGGTAAATGATTTCTAATGGAATAAGTGATTCTGTGTATGAATGATGAGCATGGTGGCAATGGATGATGGGTGAAATGAAGAATAAACTAACACAAACTAACCAAAGTATTTTTTTTCTGTTACAGGTGCGGGAGAGGCCAAACGGACATTATGAATTATATATGGTTTGTTTTTTGACCGTAGCTAAATGTTGATGTTCGACCTAGGTAGTCAATTATGAAAAGTGGTAACAGTGTTGATTTTACGAGAGGAATGGATGGTCTTAGTCCTTGTTGTTACATTCAATTGATAGCAATAAGATTCTGTTGATAGATTAGAGAATCTTAATAGTCCATTGTTTAACGAGGGGCGGAAATGGAATATTGCGAACAAGAGTCTATCAGAAGCCCGACGCCGAAAGCGGAGGGCTTTCGATGTCTCGAGTTTGCAATATTCTTACGCCCGTGTTACTCGTATACACAATGTTTTTCATCACATTTGCGAGGAAACAAATACATTTTAGATGAAATGAATACAAATTGTAATAAACACTGCATCATGTCAGTCGTCCATTTTGTTGAATTTGACGTGAGGCGCGTATGGCAAAGACCCTTCGGTATACAGCCACGATTTGAAGCCACTTAAAACATTTTACATAGACACTAAATAACTATATATTAAATCTGTAAATAATTCAGTTAAACATGTTTAAGTAGTTTTTTAAGTTTAAATTTATTTATAAATACGTTTTGAGACATCGTATTTGATATAAAACATCTTTTCTTTGTAACTGCCGCATGAGTGACAGATACGATTTAAGAAAAAAACCATTACGCCCACGGGCGTAACACAGGCTATTACAGCTCTGTATGTCTGCGCATTATGAAGCTTTTCGAGCAAGTGTGATGAAAAAATATAATTTTCAAATTATACATACATATCTGTTAACAGTAATGTAGTGAAACTAAGACGTGGGCTGGTCTTATTTTAAGCGTATATTATAATAATAATAGTATAACTTATATATCATCGGCTAGTCAATTCTATATAGCAACATTCTGAACGTATCTAATAGCAAAACTCTTAAATGCTTCGAAAAAGCCGTTAAATAGCAAACTAGAAAACCTTGCAACTCTTCGGGAGACCCTATTAAACGAAAAAAAAAACTTTTACATATATATAGCTAGATAACCCCGCAACTCCAAACCGTCTTTTTTGGTGATTACGTTTTCCTCCTCCTCCTGGCCTCCTGTAAAGGTGGAGTTCCGAGCAAAGCGACACTGACGCCACTGCGTTAGTATCACCGCGACAGAGCGGTAGTACAAGGTTCTATATAAATACATGACGGCGTGTACGAACACGGCGATACATAACGCGGCGTCACTGCCGCGCCGCCACTGTCGCAAGGCGTCAGCGGCCGAGCCGCGCTTCCCCTTGTAGTGTCGCGCCAATCGCGCCATCGCACTAATTAATTTATTTTTTAAGGTTAGGTGTAATTACTTTGAAAATGGAGGCTTTTACCGAAGAAGATGATGAGCTGCTTATAAGTTTAGTGTCTCAACATCCACTTTTGTTTGATTTAAGTGTTTGAAGAGTACAAAAAATCGAAAAAAAGTCAGTGTTTGGGAAGAAATTGGGACGGTGTTAAATAAAGAAGGCGAGTATCTACTTAGATTTTATAAAGACCATGATCGCTGCGGGCTTCATAAATCGGGTCAGTTCGATCTCTAGTACTCAGTAAATACAAAAGCAACAGATCATCATCTTCTTCCTCTTCTTCAAATATTTTTGAAGTGAAAACTTCTTTAGCGGCGCTGAGCACTTTTTGGAATGGGGATTTTTTTTAAATACCTACGCGACAGTGAAGGAAGTCACAAACTTTTATATTTTGCTGCTAGCCGATTCGACTTCATTCAAAACTGGACGCTATTCGTAAGAGTATAAAGCCGTTAAACACTTTTTGCAATAGAATATTCTGCAAATAAATTGTCCAAGCGTCCTTCACCGTTTTGCTATTGAGCAAATTCGAATAGTTCGAATTTGGACTTATTCCTAAAGAGATAAAACTTTGAAAAATATTTACCAACTGCAAAAAAAAAATGATATTTTGTTCACCGCCGCCGTCTGCTGTTCTCTCAAATTCGAATAGTTCGAATTTGGACGTTATTCCTAGAGAGATAAAGCTTTGAAAAATATTTGGCAATGGCAAAAACAAATTGGTATTTTGTTTGCCGCCGCCGACGGGCGAGCGGCCCGTCGCACCCAACGCGCCCGCGGCCCGTCCGCCTAAATAATTGATAATTGTTTATAAATTTGCGCCAAATTCATTTTTAGGGTGACACCGTAAGATGTCACGTGACCTGATCGAAAAACTGTTACAATGTTATTAAGTTTTCACTTCTGCCGGCACTCCCGGAGTGCAACCCGGTCTTTTTTGCAAATCTTTCACAATTGCTCGATTCATAATCGTTTCACCGTATGTATGCAGTAAACGCAAGAAAATTCGACTGTCTAGGTCACTGGTCGCAAATAGACTGGAGGCCGCAGTGATACTGTCGCCGCCCTCGGAATTCAACAGAGCGTCAGTGACGCTGCGATAGAGCCGCAGCGTTTACTGACGCACTGACGCGGCGTCAGTGTCGCCTTGCTCGGAACTCCACCTTTAAGTTAGATCAGATTGAGTTTACTGGTATGCTACTTTAGCCGACGTTATAAATTAACTTCATAGGAACGCGCTTCGGATTATCTTATTCGGTCAGGGCCTTATTTAGTTCATCACTTTCGCATCGTATTCTCATTTCAATTTATATATCGCTTGCTCTTTCTGACACGTTAGTTCGGCGCATGTGAAGGCAAACCCGCGAAACACAGGAATAAGAACATGATGCGAAATAACAAAATCAGCAGGTCGATCACGTAACGCATTGTACGTAAGTTAGGTAGATCTAAATGTCAATGTTTAAATAAATAAAAAGACAGTTGGACTGTCCTAATCCTAACGCGCGTTCGAAACGTTACCTGATTAACCCTAAGTTTGACCTCCTGTTTAGCGACGTAAAAGTCAAGGCAGAATTCAGTAGCCTTAATGAAGAATGTGCGTGATTCGAAATTCCTTCGTACCCCTTCCCAGTCCACTTACGAGTAAGCCTAACAACACGCATCAACCAGCAAGTTCCGAGAATCGCTTGGACGCTTCGAAATGAATCTGTGAAATCCCTTCAAATTTTTTATCAAAAGGAAAAAGGAACTCTTATAGAGTCATTTCGTTGACAACCTACCCGTCGAACGAAACCCTTTATTTTAAAACACTTGAAGGTATCAAGTTAAAATTAATATCAAAATCTCAGATAACTTTACAATCCGTTGAATGCAATAGAAAGATACGGCCTTGCGTAATGGTCACACACGCTACTTCTTCGCTCGTATACTTCAAGGCGGGAGAAGCAAGGAGAACGCACACAGAAATGTTTAATACTAAACCAGCAAAAAATCTTAAACGCTTAGCACGGCTAAGCTAAGCGTTCCAAGCAAGCGACCACAATGAAGTTTCGGCTTTAGAGCATATTTTTAGACCCCAAATATGTTAGCCTGACGCCACAGGACAAACAGTTTCCAATTCAGATATAGCAGCTTAGATTATTTCTTTCCAGATTACGGTCGCAAATAAAAACGATGGCGGCATATTTAGACATAGCAACGTGTAACAGATAAAGCAACGACTGTGATGCAAGTAGATGTAATGGCGTAGGTTATACGCAATGTGCAAGACATAGGGGAGCGTCGATGGGCCCGCATGGAGTCGCGCGTGCAGATGAGTCAAACGCTCCCGACCAAACGCACGGAAGCAACCTATAGGAGTTGCTCGCAGTCCCTGCCGCTCGACATTCTGTAAGTACCAGTTTGAAGACTTCCCAGGCTACTCTGACACACACAGACATACGCAAGACACGCTATTTTCCGAAGGAATATTTTCTGTTAATAACTAATCATTGCAGTCGCGTCTATATTTGCTTACTTTATTCCTAGCCCATTCACTACTGAGTGAATAAAATACTTGCAAGGAGAGGTGTCATTCATAACGATTATGTCCCTCCCTCTCACCACATCGCACCCTCGGAAGCTCTGGCGACCTAAGTCACCACCTGGAACTCAACATCTGAAAAAGGGGGTTATCATCATTTCATAAACGACATTTCATAAATTATGTATGTATGTAAGCACTTTAATTGTACACAATAACAGGTTAAAGAATATAAAAATTATATATATATTATCATTGTATAAACAACGATTCACAAACTATTTATTCCAGAAACCTATTTATTAAACCGCACATACTATAAAGAATTATTTGACAAGTATTCATTTAGCAAATGAAACACTTTAAAAAAATATTGAATGTTAAATTGTAATTTTAAAAATGATCATTTGACAAATCAGTTATTTATAAAATTTGCCATTTTACAAAACATCGATTGGTAAATGATCGTTTCATATAAAAATAATATCTGTCATGTCACGGGATTAAAAAAAAAACATAAAAAAGTATAGTATTGTAAAAAAAAGGGTTCTGACGCTTCGCCGGCCGCTACCGCAGCACGCTCGCTACGCTCGCTCAGCTCGCGCGCTGTAGTGTCGCCGTTTTTCCCAACACTCCTCCTCACTTCGCTCGTCGTCGTACCTACACCAACTTGCCTTAGAGTAGAATAGGTAGGTCATCCGCCTGTTATGCCAGGACATTCTAAAACCTAAAAGTTGTTTTTTAGCTAGGAATGACAATATTGTAACAGGTGTCATGATTGGCTTCCTACTTACTTGCTAAAACTTTTAGACTTATTCGTGTGCTCATTCAGAATTATACAGGTATTTATAAAGTTATACAAATTTATTGTAGTTCTAAACTTTATCAACACGACAAATGATTTATTATTTAAATAAGGTATGTACCAAACAATGCATTTTATGAAACGTTCTTTTGCCTTACGTTACTTTGCCAATTGTCACGAATAATCAATGAGTAATTTGTCAAATAATGATTTATCTTTTCAAGTAAATAATTTGTCTAATGAACAGTTTTTAAAACGATATTTATGAAACAATTAATTTGTTAAGCGTTAGTTTGCCAAACGTTGTTTTTAAAATGAATATTTGTGAAACGTTTTTTATGAAATGATTGGATACCGAAAAAGGGAAGTCAACGCTTTTTACTCAGAACTATAATTTTTGCCTGTACTTACGGTTAATAATGTATTTAAGGGGTGTTATATGTATATATATATGTATGTACACATAACACCGCATATATACGTATACGAGTATATATATATATATATATAGTATGTCATTATTTTCATGTTTCGTAAGGCACGACATATTTGGTTGCCAGCATGTTCCGTCAACAAAATAGTCCTTCGTGTTCCATTTATAGATGTCATAGGTACTGCAATTAAGTATTCACTTTGTATGTATAACGGGTACGACGATTAATACCCACGCAGGAACACTTTGTGCTTAGGTTAATAGTTTTTCGGAATTTTACCGTATTCTTGGAATGAGTTGGAACAAGTCATTAGGCTACTGACGCCCAAGAATAGCTTACGCACGTTAGTTAGTAGCTGACGCATGAAGCTAATATTTACTTCGGGGAGTATTTAGAATCGTTTACCTTATTAAAGTAGGAAAGGAAACGTAACATGAGTAGCAAATATTTCACTTCACTGATCATTGTTCAAATAAATACATTACTTTTGATTTTAATCATCATACGTCTGACATATATCTGTCTATACCTATAGCAAAGAATGACCCAATTCACCCAATTTATATACGGTTTTTACTATTTCACTATAAGACGCACAACAATTAGCCCAGAGCTCTGCGGGGTAGTGGGACGGGGTGGCAGGAAATAATCCACACTGAAGTCCAAGAGGAAGAGCAATGCTATTGGTTTGTTTCCTCAATCATCGCTCCGTTACCTCGCACAGCTACCCGCTAGTCGCCCTCAAGGAAGCACAGCGGTGACGATACATCTGTCACAGGCATAGACCTTTTGACATAGAGATCGGGAGTAATGGCACATTGTGAAGTGTTTCGAATTAGCTGTATGCCAGTTTTTATAAAAAATTGTTGGTGCGGTACTAGCTAGCAGCCCTGGGAATACTATCTGTCTGTGGATGGACGCCACTATGGGGCCACACGACAGAACGATGTTTTTTTATTCCCATTTCAATAGAATGTTTTACACAGATGGTTGCCGCGGTCGTCGTTCCGGCCGGCGGAGGGCGAGCTGGCGGACTGCGTGCTCGTGGTGGGCGTGTCGCGGCCCAAGCTCGCGGCGGCACTGCTCTCCGTCACGCTGCTGTCTCTCTTCCTCACCTTCCACGTGCTGTACGACAGCGCGCTCTACAGCATACAGGTGCGTTTCTGGTCTCCTGGTAGCTCCGTACACAGATGAATCTAGTAGCATGATCGTTTTTATAAGCTTTCGTCCCTACTGGCATGTGCGGCCCAAACACCCGGCTGCACTATTCTCTGCCACGCTGCTGTCTCTATTACTCACCTTTTACAGCATACAGGTGTGTTTCTGGTCTCTTAGTACGGTACCAGTACGGAGCTACACAATCACGCACTAGCTGATCCAGTGGGGGCTGAGGGGCTCAAGCCCCCCCCAAAAATCATCAGAGTCCTTATAAAAATCTGACCATAACGGGGTCAAGCCCCGCCTTAAGAAATATAAAGCGTTGACCGTTACTGGCACGTATAGTCAACAGCAAAAGTAGGTGATCATTTTAGTAACTTGTCAATTTCACTACCTACTTTAACGCATCCCAACTGTCGCAACTGTATTGTTACGTTAAGTGCGACAAAGTACTAAAATAATCTTTTATATTTGCTGTTGACTGCACGAAATTGCGTGGCAGGTTAACTGGTGTTTATGCACTTTCCTACATTTAGTCACTAATGTGAAAAACCACACTCGCAAGTTGAAGTGAGATCTTCTAACGCCCCCCTTATGTAGGCTACTCCAGCATTCGTTGAGGCGGAAATAGTGTGGTATTTTGTACTTTACCGAGAGCTTACTAATGTCGTCCATTTCGTGACTTGCCGGTATACTTACATTCGCGCTTGTAAAAAAAGAAAAAGTACTTACATTGTGATTTTCTATGCTATCTACAGTCAACCGTGTATTCCAATTTCATCGCTGTAAGATGCGACCTCTCTCAGGTTTACAAAAAAGCTTCCTTCCTAAATAATATTCCTCCTAACTTTGAAATCATGTGCTACGGAACCCATTAATTCAAGAGAATTGGCCATAATTCTGCCGAAACCCCGCACCTCTGTCCATCGGCCTCCACACACGGACATATTGTTTTATTTATTGTTATGTAGCGAGGGTGACGATCCAAATTGTGAATGTCATAGGGAAAGTTAGTAGCTGAGTCATACATAACCAAGGGTCGGGCGGTCAAATTGGAGAATTTCCCGGAAAACGCTATGTGTGAAATTATACCAATTTAACTATTAGCATAGCCCTTGTGTTACAATTACATTCAAGGCGTTTAATACCTACAAGCGGTTAGTATTTGTTTGTAAGTATATCCTTAACACAGCAACAGCAATCCAACAAATCAGTCGAGACAGGGGCACGACTAAATTAACTAAACAAGGGTTGAACGATGAAACGACCTTAATATATTACACAGTTAATTGTACGGACTCGGACTTTTTTTACCAATTTTATTGTTGAACTAAAATGTTTGCTTTTTATGAAACACGGTTATCTTCTGAAATAATAATTATACATCTCGCTATACAAGTTAGGTCCTATTTTTTTACTTTATTAAAAACGATTGTAACGTATATGTTAAACACAACAATGTTGAAATACGATCTTCCAAGTCAGTTTGCACTTAATCGCAATTTGGTCAAATGACCTACTCGTAAACCCGTGAAATAATAATTAAAAATTATATTAGGGTTGTTCAAGTAATTATTTTTTTCTTATTTTTCTTTTTTTTTATCATTTTAATTAAGTATTTAGGATAGCCCGTTTGATAACCCGCCTGAGCAGCAAGCTGATTCCGTTCTCCTTCAAGGTGGATTATGCGACCGGGATTACGCTTACTCGAGGAGGATCAGATATCGCATAAAGATTTAAAACGCCGTAAATTGTAAAGTTTTTTACTCCACAGCCGATCGGTTGCTAATTATTTGCAAGCCTGCTCGGCTTCCGGGCCGCAGCGTGCGTGCTCCGGCGGGGCGTGGCGACCAAGCCCACGGCTATCGCCCCGTTACACTGCAGGCCTGTACTCATTGATATCGCGAAATTTACATACAGTCAGCTACTTTTTTGAAGTGAAAACTGCTTTAGCGGCGCTGAGCACTTTTTGGGATGGGGAAAAATTGTTAAATACGCGACAGAGTTTTGTGATGTCAGATGTGAAGGAGGTCACTTTTTGCTGCTAGCCGATTCGACTTCATTCAAAACTGAACGCTATTCGTAAGAAGATAAAGCCGTTAAACACTTTTGGCAATAGCATATTCTGCAAATATATTTGTAATAATACCAACGCGTCCTTCACCGTTTTGCTATTGAGAAAATTCGAATAGTTCGAATTGGGCGTTATTCCTAAAGAGATAAAGCTTAGAAAAATACTTACCAACGGCAAAAACAAATTGTTATTTTGGTCGCCACCGCCGTCTGCCGTTCTTGCAAATTCGAATAGTTCGAATTTAGACGTTATTTCTAAATATTTGGCAATGGCAAAAACAAATTGGCATTGTGTTTGCCGCCGCCCGTCGGCCCGCCGACGGGCGAGCCGGCGGCCCCTCGCACCCAACGCGCCCGCGGCCCGTCCGCCTAAATAATTGATAATTGTTTATAAATTTGCGTCAAATTCATTTTTAGGATGACACCGTAAGATGTCACGTGACCTGATCGAAAAACTGTTACAATGTTATTGAGTTTTCACTTCTGTCGGCACTCCCGGAGTGCAACCCTGTCTTTTTTTTAACACCACGACGGCAAAAACCGTACATGGCCCGCCTGATGGTAAGCAAATACTGGGCCTATGGGCGCTTGCTAACCCAGGAAACTCACAAGCGCGTTGCCGACCTTTTATTGATTTAACTTCGTTGTGTTGCCAGCTAGAGACATATGCAAGACCCTCGCTTGATGAAGACATATGTCCTCGGGAGATCGGCGACTTTGCTCGCCAGGATCACGACACCACATGCCCGCCAATACCTATATGTATGCGTTTTCGCGTGTTCTGCTGCGTGCCGACTAATGTCCCGACTAATGACTAATGACTAATGTAATCTCTTCTTAAAGAACATTATTTGTCTCTCCCCTAACCCCGATTGTCTTACTATTATTATTATTGGCTGACTGTTTATGTATTATATTTATATATTTTTATTTGTGTTATTTGTATATATGTATGATTGTGTATGTATGTTTATATATAGAGCTATTTATGTACGTGTATTGATATAATTATTTTGATTTTTGGCTTATTATAATCTCTGCACCACCTACTACATAATCTAGTTTTATCTCTTTCTCCGATACCCAAAGGTTGTCTGGAAGAGATCGCTCTTCAGCGATAAGACCGCCTGTTGTCTACCTCTACCTACATGTTATTGTATTGTTTCTCTTTTTAACTGCTTTGTTTGTGTGAGGTGTGCAATAAAGAGTATTTGTATTGTATTGTATTGTCCCGCTCAACATAGGAGGCCTTAATTCGTTTATGTCAAACTGAATAAATATTAATATAATTCTGCAATATCCCAGTGGCATCCAATTAAACTAATGCAACACGCGTTAAAACTATTCAAATAAGTGCCTGGTTGCTGCAAAATATTAAGCATTATTGTTCCCGCCAGGACCCCGGGGAGTGTACCGGCCCATAGAATGACCTCCCATACAAACAGACTATCCTGGTGGGAACAATTGGGGCGCGATACGCGCCGCTAAAACGTATAACTAACTTAAACCTAAATAGCTTACTAACCTTCTATCTTGATCCTTTCCGTCCTAACGGCCACAAGAATGTGTTAGTGTTTTGTGTAGTGTTATCTTGCGGCAACTGGCACGCCCCTCGTCCGGCTCGTCCTCCAAGGCACCTTGTCCATACACCTTCCCGTACACAAACACAGCTATTATCACTTAACTAAGGCTCGAAACCCCCGCGGGTTTAATCTACGAGCTCCAAACCAAACTATATCTCGACGTCTCTCCGCTACGAGCGCTCCCGTACGAGATCTAAACCGTAATCTAATTCATTGTGAGGGTGCGTCCTTCCGCGCGACGCTCGGTATCACCTCAGATTGCTACCACGCGGTATCTCGCGGCGCCAGCCCCGGCTCGGCGCATCCCGAATGCGCCCGGGCATACACGACCTAGCGTCTGTGTCACCCGGCCGAATGCTTTCTCTCTCGCTACCGCGCAGCAATACTTATAAACTAATAACTAAACAGTCTATTCTAAACAATTATAAAACAAGCACAGCAAGCCAGCATAAAAGTAACTAAAGACAGTTAGTTGTCACACTTATTCCGTGTTTTTATCTGTCATATAGCATTATAAGTATAACGTCCTTAGAAGGACCACCTACATGAATACTATTCTGAGGCATATTATTTGAGCTTAACTATGACTTCCTTATTGAGTACTTCCTCAATTATTCAACATGATGATGTTCTTATGAAATCATTGTAAAGTGACCTTGTAACAATGATGTATATTCCTCCTGTAATGGTAGATAAGGCAAGTGCCTACTAGTACCTACTCAAAACTGTTAACGTAATTTCCCTATATATAGTTTGGTAAATGAGACCTATAGGCCCACTACCCACATATGAGTCATGCCTCTATGAGCAATGTCCGCTACATGGCTTCGAATTGGTAAATACATGTATGAATATGGAATACGCTGGTATAATTATTATATGGATTCTTCCCGAGCACTTTGTCTAATAAATAAATAAATAAAATAGCCTTTATTTTCAGACACTAAGTAATAGTTACAAATGTATAGGTCCTAATAACTAATCCACTATTTCACACTTTTTAAATATTGTGTCCGCCTGCCCTTCGGCAAAGGCCTCTTCCAACCTTCTCCATTCTACCCGGTCTTGTGCAACTCTGCTCCAGGTGCATCCTGCCACCTGCCTGATATCATAATCCCATCTCTTTCGAGGTCTTCCTTTCTTTCGTTTGCTCTGTCTAGGGTACCATTGGGTGATTTGCTTGCTCCATTTGTTAGCACCTCGAATTATATAGCCAGACCACTTCCATTTGAGCCTTTTTATTTTGGTTGAGACATCCTGTACTGTGGTCTTATGCCTTATCTCGGAGTTTCTCATTCGGTCACTCTTTCGGACACCTAACATACTTCTTTCCATGCATTGCATGTTGAGTGACTTTTAATTTGGAAACATTTGCTTTGTGCAAGGCCCAGGTTTGGCTTCCATACATTAGCACCGGTAGGATACATGTGTTAAATAACTTCAATTTCGTTTTTGGATGCAGACCTTTGTCTTTGAACACTTCTTTCAGGGACCAATACCGTTTCCACCCATTTGTTGTCCGTCTTTCTAGCTCTTTATTAAAAGTTTCTGTGGGGTATATTACCTGTCCGAGAGGTAGATGTATTCATCCACATACTCCACCACCTGTTCTCCGACTTTGATGGTATTCTTCTTGCCATTTGTCATTGTTTTTGTTTTATCGCGATTCATTGATAGGCCTACTCTCTTGCTACTAATTCCTAAGTCGTTTATCATATTATTGAGTTCATCTGAGCAAATCTTAGGTGTGTCAGTTGTCGCCCATCTACCTTGGGACCAAAATACTCCCGGTTAAGATTTCTAAACACCATTTCTAAGACTGCAGAGAAAAGTTTTGGAGACAGGGGGTCCCCTTGCCTCACTCCTTTTTGAATTTTGAAAGACTCCCCTTTTCTTTCTAACTGTATGCGAGCTGACCTTTGATCGTAGAGGTTCCTAATTAGTCTGATGTACTTATGCTCGATACCCTGTTTCCTCATTGCTTCCCAGATCTTCTCATGGATAAGCGAGTCGAGCACCTTGTCTACTTAATATTAATCCATAATAGGTGGGTATTTTTTTTCTACATTATGTTTCTGACCAAAGATTGGATGAGCATCTTAACTAATGTCTATCAAGCTTTTATGCGGAATAAGAAACAGTACAACCAAATTAAAGCTTGAAAATTGTTTGCGAGACGCAGTGTGCACCAACTAGGAACCATAGCCTTTGCCTATCGCGCTGCTCGTAATCGTAATTAATGTTCGTAAGCGCTGTTCCCGCAGATAACGCCGCCCTTCCTTTATGACGCCTGTTGTTCCGACCAAAGGGTTGGCAACAAACTTTCGTTGGGACATTTTTACGATCCGAATCACGAGTGATTCTCAATGTTATCTCATCAAGTCAATTGATGTGTAAAATTGTTAGTTACGTACGATAAAAACGAGACGCAGTTTTAGCTGGCATCATTGCTACTTTATCTAAAGGAGTTATAAGTGAAAACATAAGTAACCTCTTAAATATAGTTGTGGACTGTTCGAATAAGCATTTGTTTTGTTTGTGTTGTAAATTTTAAATACTAATATACATATCATCTAATCCAGCTGATACCGATGGGGTTGCTGCTAAGCTAAACGACGATGTTGCAGCTTGGTCCAACGGTACATTACCGTATTAGTGACGTTATGCGATTCCTTGGTACTTTCAAGGTTTGGTTATGGGGACGTGGTATATGGCCCACGGTTATTGGCTTGTACGCACCGAATAATGCAAAGGGTGCAAAACGCATGTGCGCGCTGATTTGGTATCCCCCCGCGATCACACGTGAGCCCTTATCTGAACTCTGCAGGTATTCTCAAAATGTCATACCGAAGAGAACTTCATCTGTCTTCCTCATCCGGCATCCGGCATCAGACCAATCTGTCATGAATTGCTACCCCCACGTCACCATACCGCCGCTTTCCGAGGAAGTAAATACACTGCCACTAAGTGCTGGAGTAACATACCTCCGCCACTCAAGAAATGTAATACCATTGGCAATTTCAAATTACGTCTGAAACAACACCTTATGCAAATACAGCAGGCTCTTCCTCTTTGCAGTCGAGCTGTGCCTTCATATATGTGATGACCATAAGATATTAATTCATATATGAAGTTACATCAGATTAACTAGTATAATAAAATAATTTATTAATAATAATATTTGCTAAATAAATAAATTCTGTTAAATAATGTTATGCCAATATATATTTCTGCGAGAATAATGTTCGACAAAAAAAATATATGCGAATCTCGATTCTGCCAAAACAGTTTATGCGCAAAGTCAATTATGCCTACATAGATTATGCCAAATAGAATTCTTACTAAAAAAATATGCCAAAACAGGGGGAACCATTTTATTGCGTAATTACTGCGGCTGAGAAGACGTTGTACTGGTCTGCTAGAAATGTAGTGTAGGCCATAGCTTCTATAAATAATTCGTAAGGAAGCACAAATGCTGGGAGATGTAAGCTGTTAAAAATGCCAAGCGACAGTCTGTGAAATATCGAAATCACCAAAAACGAAATACGGTTCGCAGCTTTAATCAGTGCAATTCCCGTTCACAATTCAAATTCAACAATTGAATTTGCACAGGTTAACAAATAAGTGGAACGCCCGAACATCATTAACATGCCCAATCCACGAATCATAATTCAGTTATTCGGAACACATCCATCTAATATGGGTGAGTTTGTGCATAATCCTGTATAGTTGTTAGCAAATAGCGTGTGATAGGTATTCTCCAGCGATGTACGAGCTAATACGACGTGCAACCCTAATCTTGAGGATCTCGATTAAGCGAGACGATGGCATGCCATGTAGGCCTACTATCTGCATATTTCAGTGTATGCCAAAATTAACTACCAAGTTATCTCTCTCGTTTTAAAGGTACTAGTCTAGTACTTCTAGTAGTCACCAAAAACATGGGCATTCAGAGTTTTCCGTCTGTAGGTACCCTTTTATTATTTCTCGAATATCGGAATTGTTTTAATGGTAATTTTATTTAAGACAGCATTCGACCGAAAGTCCTCCTTCATAAATGCCGACAGTTGGCAACTTGGGACACTCATCACAAATAAATTGAAATTCAGGTTATGGCTGAACTCCAACTGCTCGACCCTCAAGGTCCAGATGAATTCAAGCGCATGTAAAAACTAAGGTTTTATTTAGGTATTCATATATTTTTGTATTGTGCAATTGCTAATAGTATCCACAGCGGAACAACATACGTAACAACGTAAACAGTATCTCAAGTCAACGTGGATAATATTTATAGGAAATTGTTTGACTGTTAATCCCCGGACGATATCGGATGCTCGTGATCACAAACAGGATAATCTAAATGAGATCCGACTATTCCGATACAATCTCGCTGGCTCTAGGATTACGTGCTCAAACTGAAACGTTTTAAACTACACTAAATGCTCATTGCAAAATAACATCAAAGGTTTACTTTAAAGCAAACGAAAAGAGCACTCTGCCGCGTATTAAATTATTTCCGTTTGTTTTCGTACCTGCTACAATGTTTTCGCTACAGCGTGGATTGGTTTGCAAATAGGTATCAGTTTGACGAGCACCGTTTTAGAACGTAAACAATTGTACTTGAAATCTATATTCGAAAATAACCTTATAGTTACACGAACACTGTGATCACATTTTTAATAAATAAATACTTAATAAGAATAAATATCTTTATTGCCACAAAATTAACCTAGACATTACATAGAACTCAATAAAACGAATAAAATTGTATGACCAAAAGAAAGAATACTTATATTATTATGCATTTGAAATTGGTTAAGTTAAGCAATGGGTCCCAATCTCAGCGAATGCTGGGTTAAGTAAATACCCAGCGCTAGTTTTAAGACCGGTCCCTGGGAAGAGGGCCGGTCGCAGCGTTTCACGCGTACAGTTCTTCTTTAGTTAATTATAACATTCATAATTAAAGGTCCGTATGACAGTAAGACAGGTAAGACGGTAAGAAGGTTTAATAATAAAGAATAAAAAATACTTAGTTAAAAAAATGTAAAATAAAGAATAATGCTTAATTTATGAAAAGTGTGTGTGTGTGTGTGTGTGTGTGTGTGTGTGTGTGTGTGTGTGTGTGTGTGTGTGTGTGTGTGTGTGTGTGTGTGTGTGTGCATGAAATGAATGAATTTTGTCACAAAAAGTAATATTTGACGACTATTACTGCAAAATCTCAGGCCCGGCAGAATACGGGAATCCATAAAAATCCGGTTTACAAGAAATACTCTGCGAAGAGGCGAGCAAAGTCGGACCTTGACTAAATTTAGTGAACACCCAGCGAACGATGTTTTTTCTCAGGCTGCCAGTTTGGCATCCGCTGCCAGCGAGAGCCGCAAGATCCTGCACAGCCAAGAGATGGGCAGCCGCAGCATCAACCATCCGATGGCGTTGAGGAAGAGAACGCGCCCCGCTCGGCCGCCGAGGCCTATGAAGAGGCTTCCACAGGTAAATCAATCAATAACTTTAATTATTATAACCTCCTACGGTGTCCGGTCCTTATAATATTATATTTAGTGATAGGTGCATACTATAATAATTTGGTAGACGTATGTGCAGTCTCTCATTCGAATGTACTCGTTACTCATATTTTAATTAGGCCAAGAGTTATAAAAAAAATATTAAAATGAAACAAACGCGAGGATGAACCAATAGAAAGCATAGAACACGCAGCTGCGGTTATTGTCCGGTCTACAAAAAAGACATACCTACCTATATATCCGTTATATTAATAAATGATGATGTAATCTACAGTACCTACCTACATTGTTTGAGCACTTAAAAACTATAACCAACTCCGCTTAATGGAATCGCAAACACAGCATACCTGCTCGATTGTATACAGAAATTAGTTCCCGCCGCGCCGCCCCGTAGGCACTTGGCAAAGTTTGCAGAACACTGTACCGTTAAGAGTTGTGTACACGCTGTTTTAATCTTTAGCATGTTTAACGTAACTCTTTTCTTCAGGCATTAATAATTGGTGTACGAAAATGTGGTACACGGGCACTGCTAGAAATGCTGTACCTCCATCCAATGGTACAGAAGGCGTCTGGAGAAGTGCACTTCTTCGATCGCGATGAGAACTACGCACTGGGCTTGGAGTGGTACAGGAGTAAAATGCCGCTGTCCTTTAAAGGACAAATTACAATAGAAAAGAGCCCTAGCTACTTTGTTACTCCAGAGGTAAGTTAGTTGCCTAGGTAGGTACCTATGCAACTATTGTGTGGGTACAAAATTTAATTTACTGGGCCGTTCTAACGCTTGTTTAAGAGGATGCCTTGATTCGAGTCGACCACGCCTCCATGACAGAGACACGCTTATTCCTTCCGCGCACGAGAAAAAGAGATGCAACACTCTCCGGGAATGACTTTTTTGGACAAATTTCGATAAATACCTAACTTACTGAAATTTTATTTACAATTCATTAAGTGAGATTTTAGATGAGATAAAGTACTATAGTAATAACTTGATTGTGTCGTAAAATAATATATTGTTTGAGTAGGTTGAGTAAAAGAGGAAAATGAAACCTTTGGATTTTTTTTCTATCGATTTTAGGCAATCATGTATCGATTAAATCAGATAAACAATCATATAGTCAAGTATCATACATCTGAAAATCAGACCTTATTGTTTCTTAATCTAGTCAGAACGGCGTTTCAAAGCAAGCGATAATTTTCAATGCACCCCCTTAAACGTAAAATGACAGATGGGCAGAAATAATAAGTATTTTTTAAGTCGAGATATTTGATGATTTGCAGCACAATTGTGAAACAACGACAACAGTCGCGCACCTTTTTGTTTAACGTGGAGTTTTGTTTAACGTAAGCGTCTGATCTGCATATATAGTGTTGATCTCAGAATATATGTCTGTTTTAGACGATGACATGGAAGACACATGTGTTAACTATACCTAATTGAGAACGTAACAGTAAGGTAGCACGAATACATGCCATTCTCTCACTATTATTTTAGTAGGTACTAATTTTCTTTCTCCGCCTCAAGGTGCCAGAACGCGTCCGCGCCATGAACTCCTCAGTCCGGCTCCTGCTCATAGTCCGGGAGCCGGTGACGCGCGCCATCTCCGACTACACGCAGCTGCGCAGCCGCGCCACGCCTTCTGCGCCCGCGCACGCCATGACGCCGTCGCACCCGGCGCCTGACGCCACCAAGCCGTTCGAGCATCTCGCTATATCGCCTGATGGCTCCATCAATGTTGCCTACAGGTAAGTTTCGTTGATCTGCTACAGTTACGCAAAATATAAACCTTATTATTAGATTATGTTATTATTATGTATCTCCGATTTAAGTTCACGGGGCGAACCCCGGTCATTTGGAAGACTTGCGTGGGGATATAGATCCAACACGTAGAGGCCCGTTGGATACTAAGTTAAATGTCATGTAGTACACCTACTAAAAAAACTACCTACCTACCTACTTCTTTTTTTATACTCCAGTTCAAACAAAGGCTCGTTTATCGGCACTATACAATCAAAAGTCAAAAAACTACTGAATGCAACATGTCGCACAGTGTCTTGTGTCATCATAAGAGACGACACAAGCCTTTATTTTTGCTTCATAAAAATAGACGTACAGAAAAACCAAAACGGAACAAAAATAAGAACATAAAAAACTTTTTAACAAAAAAATTAAACCGCCGGCAAAAAACTAAAAAGCTAAATATAATAAACCTCTTTTATTTAGTTTAATAACTAAGTTCTTAGATTAATCTAAGTGTACCTAAGTAATTTTGAGTCGGCGCCGAGTGTTTGGAGTAATCTTTGTTCATTGATTGTTTGGCGCCGACTCAAAATTACTTAGGTACACTTAGATTAATTTAAGAACTTAGTTATTAAACTAAATAAAAAGGTTTATTATTTTTAGCTTTTCAGTTTTTTTTCGGCGGTTTAATTTTTTTGTTAAAAAGTTTTTATTATTCATTTTTCTGTGGCTTAGGTACTTTAGTTACACAACACAACACACACACACACAAACATGCGTAGTCATACATTTCAATCAGTAAAGCCGCATTCACATTTGTCTGTCGTGTTGTGTTGTGACGCATCAGAAACGGTATCGGTTTCATACATTTAATATGGTTGCGTTCACATTTCTCTGATGCCGTCGTCGTCAGAGAAATGTCAACGCAACCATATTAAATGTATGAAACCGATACCGTTTCTGATGCGTCACAACACAACACGACAGACAAATGTGAATGCGGCTTAAGTGAACGATCAATCATCCCCTGTTTTCCTACCATTAAGGTTAAAAATTTTATTGAAATTTTTATTTTATTTTTATGTGGGACCAACTTCGAAGTATACCCTTTCTAATAAAAAAAGAATTATCAAAATCGGACTACTCTGTAAAAAGTTATGCGTGGTCATACATAAAAAAAAATATACGCGTTGACTTGAGAACCTCCTCCGTTTTTTTCGTCGGTTAAAAAGGTACACAATTTTCCTAAGTGCATTGTAATTTGTAATGCCAATAGGTTAAGGGGCTACCCGAGGTTTTCATAGATTTTTGACAAGTTTTGAATCGTATCTACTACTTTTGCACTACAGATAGAATCATAAATCAAACGGCTATCGGTTCTTCAATCTTTTATCTCCATTTTGACAGACCGGATTTTGAAACAAATTAATACTTAATTTTGTATGATTTTTTTAAACATTGTCTAAAAAAACACTTATTTCGCATCTCTATTGACGTGAAAGATGTAACATATACGAAATCTACAAATTTGGGTCCGTCTATGACGTCTCTAAAAACTGGCAGAGGGTTTTAATTTTAAACCAATTAACACAAAAGTTATGGCCAGAAAACCAGTTTTTTGGCCTAAAATTGTTCAACTTTGATGCCAAATATCTCGAAAACAATGAAGTTTGAAGTAAATATGGGATACTATATTGCTTAAAGCCGTTGTTGTTAATATAATAAGCTACAAAAAACATTAGAAAACTAAGGGATTCAGATCGAAGGTCATTGGCGTATGGGAGCCTCTTAACATGATAAGCTATTGTTCTAGACCTATCGCCATATCATTGTACCATGCGTACTTGCATCGGTGGCTAGAAGTGTTCCCGCGGGAGCAGATCTTGGTGGTGAACGGGGACCTGCTCATCGAAGACCCGGTGCCTCAGCTTCGCCGCATTGAGAAGTTCCTTGGATTGGAACACAAAATAGGTGAGTGGAAGAGATCTTTACTGGCCTTGTAAATCTCAATGAGACAGTTAGCTTGGAGTCATAAAGCAACAGAAACACATTCACTGCCAGCAATTTCGTAGCGCTACGCTCGTAGCGCATAACATGCAAACAGACGTTTGTAGAGGAAAGCTACTGCGAGCAGAGTCCATCTAGCGGGCTTTTAGCACTGAAGGTGTTATAAATGACTGCTAAACTAAAATGATGTACTCATTTGGATCAATACAGTAGTGTGCTGGACTGTTCTTGGCATTTATTTGCATTAAGGTCATTGATCGTCGTCGATTGTTCTTAGAGAAACACATATTTAGATAACTATGCATAATATACTTATTTTTGTTCTATACAGGAAGAAGAAACTTCTACTTCAACGAAACCAAAGGTTTCTATTGCTTACGAAACGACACTACGGATAAGTGTCTGCGTGAAACCAAAGGACGTAAGCACCCAAGGGTCGACCCGGCTGTCGTCACCAAGCTTAGGAAGTTTTTTATACAGCACAATCAGAGATTCTACGATCTCGTCGGAGAGGACCTCGGCTGGCCCGAGGACTAGGTAGGCTGCCATCAACGGCCAGGCGTTGCTAACCAGGCATGCCCCTGATGGACGCACCATATAGTTGTGATCGAATGTAATTCTTACATATCAAAATGAAACATATCATTAGCGCGTAAGGTTTTTAAAATATATATATGTATACATCTAGCGTAATTAAACATAGGACACCTGGAAATAATAAATTTTATTTATATTTATTAGTACGAAATGTTTTGTATACAAAATTTTGCTGCACTTTAGTTAGGCAATGTAGCTATATACCTATCTCATTTTGGGTTTATATGAACCAATCGAAATGATCGTTTATACTGGATAATAATAATATTATATTGTATTTATATTCGTTTTGACAGTGTCTACGAAACGGGAACAAAAATTGAAAGTATGCAAGACGCGGTCAACGATTATGATTGGTTTAGATCAGCGAGAGATCCTTTACAATTATTACGCACTGATTTGATAGACCGACCCACTGGAACCCTGAGCA
Source organism: Epinotia ramella (assembly GCA_947578815.1). NCBI lineage: Eukaryota > Metazoa > Arthropoda > Insecta > Lepidoptera > Tortricidae > Epinotia > Epinotia ramella. The sequence goes on from OX388209.1 coordinate 11,149,257, forward strand.
ATATATTTTTAATATTAATAGGTATAATAATTAAGTATTACGTGCAAACCTTTACACAGCGTTTTTTATACATTTAGGTATGGATTTTAAAGCTGTTTGTGATCAGTTCTTTCTTAGAATTCACTAGTCGAGGCGTTAGTACCTAAGCTTAATGTATTCTACTACATAGAATAATTCCACGAGGATGCGTGTTGTGTTGTGTACATTGTTCGCTTTCTCTTTTTAGATGTTGTAAGTTTTGATCGTGCCGTGTGACTCGTCAATGTCATTATGTTATTAGTGATCGTGATTTTTCAAATTCTTAACAATATTTCCCATGTTTTCCAAATTCATAATTGCAATGTTTAAAGTTAGTAGCTACGTCTTCTTTAGATCGAGGCTCTTGGAAATCTTAGTCCGAATAAATTCTGTGTGTGTCTATAATAATAATATAATTTTCTTTAATCTCAATGTTGTTCTGGAGTCGTTATTGGGTGTCGAGGTCACACTATAGCTTATACACAAGATTTAAATTATACCAAAAGTGGAGAGATATTGATATACATACATTCAACGCGGGTTGAGGAGTATTCTATTTAAGCGAAACGTCCAAGACTGAAGAGTTAGTTGAGTAAGTTTAAGTAATATTTAGCATAAAGTGTCCGTAGACAGCGCCGACAGCGCCCTGAGAAGACCTGATCGACTAAGGAGTGGCAATCAGCGCCACCATTCATATTTCATTTCCAAATCACGAATCAGAGTCAACGAATATGTAAATGTTTTTTGTAAAATTTATAGCCTAGCCTAAGCCTTATACGAACGCTGATCCACAATATCCAATGTAAAGTTGGGTACCTAAGTACTTGTTTAATGAACAATGAAACGAACTTAAGAATTTGCATGGCAACTTATTGCAATAAAATGAAATCAAGTTTCAAAGCAAAGGTGTCATTTTAATAGAAATAATACTTAGTGTGTACTTAAAGGTAGCAAAAAAAAAACAAAAAAACTTGAATGTTCGTTTATAATATCGCATATTTATTTAGATACAGGTTGGATTTGCGTTCGTAAAAGTGAGGGTGTGACACATTCTACGTGGACATACGATAAACCTAAACTCGGATTTTTAATTAGGCGAACTAACTTGACAGCTGAAAATGTCAGACATAGGAAAAAATAAATAGTGATAGGTTTATGTCGATACAAATATGTCGATTTAACGTTGTACCTACTATAAATCTGATTCAAATTGTATTTTATCAAGTAATCATACTAAGTATGGAAAAGGTTTAATACAATTAGAAAATAATCATGTTTTAGACATCTTGTATACATTGTTGATTAATAAATTTATTTTATGTTCATAACTTTACCAGAGTCTACAAATTTATTTTTACAGTTTAAATAGGAATTTGAATTCATAAAGTAGGAACCTACCTTGCATAGTCCTTCTATCAACCGTGTCAGTTGTAGAAAAGCCGAAAATACATACTCGTCTATATGTTTATATTGAAACTAACGTAAGAAAGAAATATAATTAGTCTCTCAGCTGCCTTCCAGTGACAAGGATGATAGATCAGCCTGTATACATCTTATTCGTATTGGCAAATAATACAATAATAGCTCAAAGAACTTCATAGAAACCAAATTCTAGCAAGCTATTATTTACGTAACTTTTACAGATTTTAACAGCACTAGCGAAACTGTGGCAACATTCGTGTGCAATGAACTGTCAAGTTAGTTCTTCTAATTAAAAATCCGAGTTTAGTACCTACCAGTATTGTGATGTATCGAAATACAACTATTGATGAAAGAGTGGAGGCAACTTTCGAACAAGATAAGTAGGTACTTGCTGCTAACAAATATTTCACCACAAGTTGCTCAAGTAACTTTCAGTGATAAATAAATGAGGTTAAAAGAAACATAAAAAAGGAACAGAAGTAATTTCAGCTACTTGTGTAATATCAAGAATATCAAGCATATCAAAATTATTCAATAATTATTGTTAGATTTTTAATATAATAATATTGTATAAGGTTTAGTAAAATGTTTCGGTTGAATAGTAGTTTTATAAAAGACGAAATAATCCGCTGACTGGATGAAATCAAAACTTATTATAAAGCTGGCTCTTGTTGAATTGCATCAATTGAGTGTATAATTTATTGTGTTTTGTTAGAACTGATTCAACTAGTTGATAGATAATTTTAATCACTGTTAAATGTTGTGCACGTTCATAAGGTGTAGTTTAAATTTGATTAGGGTAATATTGTTAAATATAGTTACTCATTATTTTTTAGAGTATTGTAATATATTATTTACATAAACACCGACGAACATATTATGTATATTTTAGTGCAATCCACTTTGAAATTTCATTATCTTGGTAAGTGACTGATGAGTTTTATCATTCATTTTTATATCAGTTGTAAACTTAATACGTATTTACAAGTTACTACTTTACTTTACTTTAAAAACGATACGTTTCTACGGCAAAGTAATTCCTAACATATCATTAGCTGTAAAATGTTATATATACCAACTAAAATCTATTTTACCCATGTCTTAAATATTACATTTCCTTGTAAATATCTTTTAACTTCTGTTAAGGGCCCCCCCACATTACGGCGTCTTGCGAACGTTTTTCATACTAAATTGTGCGTTGCGTCGACGCGGCGTCGACGCAACGCACAATTTAGTATGAAAAACGTTCGCAAGACGCCGTAATGTGGGGGGGGGCCTAATAAGTTAATTGTACGTCTTCAATAAATATGAAGCAAGAGTAATTGTTTTAATTTATTTACACGTCCGTACGTCTGAAGCTCGGGAAATTAATATGTACTAGGCCACTACGTACTGTCCGCGCGGCTCCGCCGTTCACGAACAGCGGCGCTACCACGAAAACCGAAACTCGAAATTCGTATACATGCATCACTGTCACTCGAGTAATTTAAGTGCGATAGAGATGGAGATACCCGAACTTCGATTTTCGTAGTTCGTGGTGATATCTCAGCCTAGGCGGAACCACGGGATAGCACTCAATCCCGTAGGTCCAACCCATGGTATAATAACACAGGTACTCTCTTCCGAGACTCGCGAACCACGTGACTGACACAAGCCTACGTCATCTTGCTGTTAAATGCCGTTTGATGACGTAGGCTTGTGTCAGTCACGTGGTTCCCGAGAGTTGTAATACCATGGTCCAACCTATAACGTACCGAAGAAAGGGTTTTTAGAATAGAATGGGTATAATTTCTGTGATTACCCCCAACATACAAAGTTGTTACTTTGTATGTTGGGGGTAATCTACTAAACTACAAACTTTTCACAGACATTACTTACACCTGTCTATTATTAGTATCGGCACAGATCAAAGAAGACTTTATAAGGGACCGTTATAGTTGCATTTGACTATTTATACCGCTCAGTAGTTTAATAATAGTTAATGTTTTCCGGTTTGACAAATTACAAGTTATACCTACCTGTAATCGAAATATAATTATCTGAACCTGAAATAATTTGGATGTTATTCAAGTTAGGTCAACCAAGAGGTCAATGGGAGTCCGCGACATCCGAGATGAAATTTTAGTAATCGAGTTTCGTTTTCTACATCTTTACTGGAAATTGGAAACTTAATCGGCGCCTAGTCGCCTACAACGTGCAGTAAGGTTAACAAAGCCATCTATGGGATCCACGACAATAGGGATGATGACTAAGATTTTTTTGTGACGTCATTCGAACCAGTTTTTGGAGAAATGCATCATTTTTCTAAACTTTCAAGGTTCATATTATCTTTTTATGATTTTAATTACATTTTATAATTTATACTTTATTACAATAATTTGATGGTTTACTATCCATTTAGCATCACTACGTTATCAATTTGAACATGAGGAATCATGCCTATTAATGGTTTTAAATCTCATACTTCTCCTAATATTTTGACGACCGGTTAGTCTAGTGGGTAGTGACGCTGCCTACGAAGCTGAAGGTCCTGGGTTCGAATCCCGGTAAGGGCAAATATTTATGTGATGAGCATGAATATTTGTTTCTGAGTCATGGATGTTTTCTGTGTGTTTAAGTATTTCTATCTATTAAATATATCGTCGTCTAGTACCCATAACACAAGCCTTATTGAGCTTACTATGGGACTAGGTCGATTTGTGTAAGATTTTTCCCTAATATTTATTTATTTATAATATCTCGAATATGAGAAAATAAGTATGTATATAAAGTCATTTGAAGTAAAAAAAAATGGCAATTTAATATTGATAGATAAACCCAATAAAAAAGATATCCCCAGTTGACACAATACGTCTGTCAGTTTTTGTAAACATTGTAAAAATACCGTTTATTTACAATTTTGATTATTTTCTTAGTCGAATTTATAATTCATTGAAATTTTTGCCCGTAGTGACATTTCATACGTGAGTTGAACCGTGTAATTATAGTGCTGCTGAATTGGTAGTAGTTAAAAAGTTCCGTTGTGACACGTAAATTAGCCATACAATTCTATGGTTTTCAACGATTGTAAATCAGTCGCAACATGTTCGAGTACTGCGTGACCCTAAAGACGTTGCTTATTTATATTTTTGAGTGTTTTGCCCCATAATCTGCATCCGCGGATGTGAACATCGAAATATTCGCACCCGCTTCCGGGGGAGGTAAAAAAATTACTGTCGCCAGCTATTCGATTAAAACAGCATTTCATTATATAAATAGCGTACACACTATAAGGCAACCACTGTTTCAATCGAATGCATAGAGACAAAAAAAACATATTTTTCATCACACTTGCTCGAAAAGGGCTTCATAATGCGCAGACATACAGAGCTGTGTTACGCCTGTGTTACGCCCACGGGCGTAACGGTTATTTTCTTAAGTTGTGTCTGTCACTCATGCGGCAGTTACAAAGCAAAGAGGTTTTATATCAAATACGATGTCTGAAAACGTATTTATAAATACATTTCAACTTAAAAAACTACTTAAACATGTTTAACTGAATTATTTACAGATTAAATATGTAGTTATTTAGTGTCTATGTAAAATGTTTTGAAGTGTTTTCAAATCGTGGCTGTATACCGAAGGGTCTTTGCCATACGCGCCTCACGTCAAATTCAACAAAATGGACGACTGACATGTTGAAGTTTTTATTACGATTTGTATTAATTTCATCTAAAATGTATTTGTTTCCTCGCAAATGTGATGAAAAACATTGTGTATACCACGGGCGTAAGAATATTGCAAACTCGAGACATCAAAAGCCCTCCGCCTTCGGCGTCGGGCTTCTGATAGACTCTTGTTCGCAATATTCCACTTACGCCCCTCGTTAAACAATGTACTATTTTTTCATTTCAGCCCCAATCCAAGGTGTCTCAGCACTGCAACTACGCGTCATTGCTCTGAATATTATGCTGAACTTGTTACACACAGCAGTTACTACAGGTTTGAGTTCAATTCTTGTTTATTTATTTTACATCGTCGTCTCAAGTTAAAACAGGAGTCACGTGGTATGCGCACAGTAGTTTTTTTAAATAAAAAAATACTGTACTTGTTAGATAAAAAATGAAAAAACGGAGAGCTTATTGCTACTCTCCGGCATGAGACAAATCGAATGACGTATCATTTATCAAAATCGGACTATAACTGAAGATCGCCCCTATTTCACCACGGCTACAGGTGCGACAATTGTCACAAAATATGACATATGTAGAATTATCGGTTTCACCACGCTGACAGGTGCGACAATTGTAGAAAACAATTGTCACGACTAAATATAGGGAACAATGTATCAAATAATTAAAAGTTGTTAACTCAAATAGCAATAAGTAAACATATTTAATCAAAAAATAACCTTAACATTCGAAATAAAAGTTAATAAATGGAAAGAAATAGCTCAACGTTTGAATGAAATGGGTGTGTATGATAAAGATTGGAAACATCTAAGAGATACAACTTGGCAATATTGGAGAAAGAGGACTATAGTAAGTACGAGTATTTAACAAGTTTGAATGATTAATTAGATAAGGTAAGTTTTACAGTATTTTAAATTTGGAATTCGGTGTAAATATACCTATTTCAGTAGTCGTTCATTTAAAAACGCTCAATATAATTTGAGGGTCTTTATTAAAATGTCATTTTAGCTAGGTACTTATACCTAGCGTAGGTATTTAGTATTTCTTACGATACTTACGTTTAAGAAAACGTATAATAATAGAATGCAGAGAAGCCTCAAAAATATACCTACTAATAATGTTGCGAAGTGGCCAATAGCGTTTACGTTTCGGGTTTATTGCAATACAATGATAAAATTAAATGTAGATATTTGTAGTTTGCTACACATTTAATCAATTATTTTCGTAATATTATTTTGAAACTTACATACAGCCTTGGCCAAAAGTATTGAGCAGCCATGCTTTTTGTATTAAAAGTCGAAATTTTATTCGAGTAGGTATAAGTATATTCACCTTTTTAGGGTTCCGTAGACAACAAGAAACCCTTATAGTTTTGCCATGTCCGTCTGTCCGTCCTGGGCTTAGCTCAATAACCATTACTACTAGAAAACTGTTACATTCACTAGTATTTTCTATACGATTTTTACTTCATATAAAATTAATTTTTATTTTTTACGTTTCATAAAATACTTTAAAAAAATAACTGACGATTTGAAAGTGCTTGTTACTAGGCCTACTTGAATAAATATCATTTTGAGTTTGAGTTTTGAGTTTGTAATTCGGCATGGGTATATAAATCAATCACGCCGACAAAACAGTACAATCAAATCTTGAAAAAAAATTAGGGTACCTCCCCTACACCTAAAGCGGGTATGTATTTTTTTTTTCTCGTTAAACCCATGGTGTATGGTGTATCACGGGGTATCGTTGGATAGCGCGTTCAAAAATATTACGGGTTTTCTTAAACCATTTTTCAAATCAGTTATTAGTTTGTGAACTATAATGCTTTAAAGCCTTAATGAAAAATTAATTCTTTCTTTAATTCTTCTACTATATGCGAAATCATCAAGATCACTGTTACTATTACTACTACTACTACTACTCGCATGGAGAGCCATTTTGAACTACGCGTATGTCAACCACGAAATACTACAATTGTCACGCAATTCGACACAGCTTTAACCTCATGTCAAGATTCACCGACAATTCTACAAATATGTCGACTAGAAAAACATATTCTTGTTTTACAACACAATTGTAATACATACAATTGTAGCAAAATGCCTGTCATGTTTGTAAGTATTTCTATAGAAAATATTTTCTAAAATTGTAATATGTCACCTGTCGCTTGACAATTGTCGCTCGACATATGTCACTGACAATTGTAGCCGTGGTGAAATAGGGGCCTGATGGCATGTACAAAAAACGGCCTCGCGTAATGTACATATATATAATATATACAAGGATAGGACAAACGCCCGTCATTTTGAAAACTTAACCCTGTTCTGTACAGTAGAGACTTCCTTATATTAATAAAAAAAATTAGGTACTAAATAAGAATAAGAATAGTTTATTCGTGACAATACAAAACAAAGGACAAAAGTAATGTTTTATAAATTTATTTTAAGTACCATAATTTATATGTTTCCAGTGACAAATTATTCAAATGACGATGATTAAGGCGATAAATCACTTTCGCCAATGGAAAAGAATGACCACAATTTTTTCCAAAAATGAAAAACGCATTGGTTTCAAAATAATTACACGTTTCTAAAGTGACAACGTCAATGCTTGACAAAGATGATTAGAATATTACCTATTTTATCGAAATGGCCAGTAGTAAACAAAGTCATTGAAATCAAGTAGTGTCTAATGCGATGATAGAAGAATAGGTAATTTATTGATAAATGTGTTGAAGTACATTAAATTATAATATTTTGAGTAAACTTCTAAAAAAAAAAAAAAATCATTAGGAAGTCTCTACTGTACAGAACAGGGTTAAGTTTTCAAAATGACGGGCGTTTGTCCTATCCTTGAATATATATATATATATATATAGACGGAATATATTATAATCCCCTTTACTAATTTATTGAAGTTTCAAACGAAGGATACTGTCAATAATTTATACTATCACAGCAGAAACAAATTCATAGCGTTCGGACGTGTTTCCATTCATAATTTAATTTATTTGAGTTAAGTTCAAAAAGTTGGACCATCGTTAGACCTTGTTAAATCATACAAAATGAAGAAATCGAGATAAATATTTTATCAATTTTAATCCTTGGTTTTATACTACCTTATTGCATTCCTAAGTTCTAGGATGTTGTCTTTTAGGCTAACTAGCAACCTATCAACTTCACTATTACATTCTGTCCATCTTTTAACCTACAAACTTTGGTACCTTTGGTACCATGCCTACCCATTTGGTGAATAACTTAATGAGTACGTAGTTAAGATAGCCGACTTTTTGATTTCCAACCATTTAATTAGTACACCAAGGAGTAGCTAGGAACTAAGTAGATATTGCTTTTAACTACTAATTACAAGTCCGTTGCTGGGATAGGCCTCATATCTTATTCAGCAAACGAATATCGATGCTTATACTAATGACACGTTCGGAACTAAGTTAAATATTTATCACTTCAGGTAAATATCGTGAGCCATTTCTTAAAACGTAAAATTATTGCTTTTAACAACTTACCCGCAGGCAGTGTAGGTAGGTATACTTACGTTTATTAAGTTATTGCTGTCCAGGAAGAAGTGTCTTCTGTTCTGAATAAGGAGTTATGCCAATGGAACCAACTTTTAGCCAGAATATTAGGATGTAATTTTCCACCACTGCTTAGTTTATTTGTCTGATATACAGGGTGATTCAGGAGACGTGAGCAGGATCAACCCTACACATACAGTTAATGTTAATGGATCTTTTACCATCGTAATTAAGTTAAACGCCCACAGTTTTTTTTTACATTTTGTGTAAAAGTTTCATTCACAATAAATCATGGTCACCCTACACAACTAAAAAAAAATTCACGTTAATCTTACCAATGCTGGTACGACTGAGTAGCTTATAAACTATTGAATCCGTAGGGTTGATCCTGCTCATGTCTCCTGAATCACCCTGTATATAACACATCTTACTACGTAGGCGTTTGAATCAATCTACTACGCACAAACATGAAGGAGAGAGAAAAGCGACACAGACATGTGAATATTATTATCCGACCACGTAAAATAACTATAGGTAGGTACCTCTAGGTTATCCTCAAACTTTGTCGCTTGATTGAGTTCACGTTTGCATATGTGATACTCACCTTTGACATTAACTTCGCGCCCCTGCTCCGAAATATTTTAAACTTGTAACCCAATTTCCGTGCGCGAGAATTTTTAGAACGATAACATCTTAATGGGAAAACTTCGTATCTCCCCTCAGTCTAACAGTAACTAATTTGATAATTTGTAACTTAATAAAAACCTGAATGTTTTTGTGAAGAAATTGCGAGCATAAACAATGAGATAAAATAAAAAGCAGCACTTTTGTTACTTATGAGAATGGTTTTACTTGCCTCAGTGGGTGAAGCATTAATTAATTTTTAATTGCGAAATTAGCGCGGCTCGGTCGCTGCTAACGATTTAAAGCTATGAGTGCCGCCAATCAAGGTGACCCCATAGTGAACGAGGTCCTCGCCTTTCTGCAAGAAAAACTACTGCTGGAAGGGCGGATGGACACGGTCTCCGCTATTCAGATCTGTTCGTCGAGTTTTACTGTCGACGAAATCTGCGCAGCAAAGAAGGTGCTGTTCGAGTTCCTTGGGATCGTCGGCACGTATGTACCTCACCGGAGAGGAGACACAGCCGGGAAGAAGACCCTAGAGGATATCATAGATGTTCTGAGGGAGAACGAACACGTCATCCCGGAGTTTGTGGCGACGGGAGTCTCCAGATTGCCGTCCTACATACCGGACCATGTCGACGTAAGCAGCTTACTGAAGGCAAGTTTAGCCGAAATATTGACAAAATTTTAACGGCATTTCAGCTAAAATAGATTTATTCATCGTTATACTTGATTAGATTGAATTAGAACTGCATGTGGCATGTGTCCTGTGTCCAAGAGGATGAGATGCGTTAACTTCCACCACATTACCATGCAAACGAAGTCGCAGGTACAGCTAGTACTCAATATAATTGAAGGAAAGATAGAGGGGAAGCGAGGAAGAGGATGACCTAGAATAAACTACATAGAGCAGCTCAAAAAGAGTTCATTTTAGGTCGTATCAAGATGTCAAAGAGGTTGCCTGGGGTCGGAGTAGATGGAGGGCCTACTTTGAGCTACACCGATAAGAGCTTAGCTCATAAATAAGCAGAAGAAGAGAGAGATTTACTTAGCGGTCCCCCGACGGAACGAACGCCTGGTTTAAAATATTCGTCTTTTTAAACAAGGGTCAATGCGTATCTAACAAATTTTGTGTGTTTTTATATTTTTGTTAAATAAAATGGGGTTGTTATTGTCAATATTGGCTGTGATCTCTTCACAGGTAGCTCGTCGTCATTTGACCCTTATTCAAAAAAAAAAACCTTTATTTCAGACATTTGGAGTCCATAAAGTGTTAGTGTTACAGATATACTTAAATGAGTATGTTAGTACCTAAGCTTAAATGTTGAGTGGTCCAGTGCATGATTAGGGCACTGTCCCATCTCTCCGCCACCACGGCCAGGAGACTGTGGCGGCTGGCGCGCACCCTGCGCAGCGTCGCGGCACAGCGTTTGCGGAGCGTCGCATGGAAACCATCTACGTGCGCGTCCGCAAACATGCCGGACGCACTGCAGTGTCGCGGAAGCCGCAACAGTATTCTGAACGCTTCGTTGTATTGTACACGCATGGCGTTCATGGCACGCTGCGTGTACCTCGTCAACAGGCTGCAGGTGTACAGCGATGTACAGTATGCTTGAAATAGTGTTATTTTAACTTGTGCTGTACACCTGCTAAACCTGCGGGCAATGATATTGAAAGCAATAATTGCGGGCAATTATTTAGTGGGTGGTATAGAAAATGCTAATTAAACTAAACATATAGGTAACCAAAAATTTGACTCACTATCTTCAATGTTGCCTGAAATCCTTTCACAAGGAGCTGGTCATTATAAGACCCTCATCTAAAGGGCGGTATAAATAAATAAATTCAATAATAAACGTTTATTTCAGACCAGATACGATCCACAGGAATTAGAAGAAGATTAGATAAGAAGAGTTTATTGACGTAAGACCTATCAAATTTCCCGCCAAATCACTGAAATGTAGGGTGACGTGAACGTATTTTATAGTGTTAACATTATCATTAAATTAAATTTACTAAGCAGTGATGTAATTGCATAAGACCTCGTCCATGGAAACCTTGTTAAATTTCACCATGTTAACATAATATTCATCTGAATATTATGTAAACACGGTCAAATTTATATTTGAGGGGTAGATATCTAATATCTATGCATACAAAACCACATAAAAAATTAAAATAACACCCGAAACCCGCAGAGTGGTCGTCATTACAAAAGAGGCACTTTGTCCACGACGACGCTCGCATACAAAATTCATCATTCGACTCTAATGAAACAATGTATTCTAGAAAGACAAAGGAATGCAAGTTTGCACGCGGCATTGGACCCACGTAACTCCATGAAACTTTGAACCCCCTATTAGGTTTTTTTTATCATTTCCTAGTACGGAGTTCGGATATTTTATTTGGACAAAAAGTTCCATGTGAAGTTGTGTATCGCTAGAAAATTGCAGCGGAAACAAGTTTAAGTGGCTGCGAGCTTTTAAGTCTGGGAGGATTAATTATTTATGTACCTCTACAAGTTTCTCAAGCTTTAATTAACATTTGAAAACTAACCAACATACGGAATAATTTGTAACTACGAACTGAAAACAGGTATCGTAGACGTTCGAAAATCTGTTGAATCTGTACAGTCAAGTGTAAAAATATGGGTGCATACAACTTACTTATAAATATGCTTTTATGTGCGCCGATATAAAGGCTATGGGATATATTTATGAGTAAGTTGTATGCACCCATATTTCTACACTTGACTATACCTTCCAGAAGTCATATTTTAAAAGCATTGAAGCAGAAACAAGGAATAGTTCCTGCTAATTATTTTTTAAACGTCTGCGTTTTAATAACTTTAATTACAGCACCGCAGTTACCTGCTGTTCGTAGCAACGAAACTTAATTATATCGTTAACCATTCGTAGACAAAGCTTGCAGTACAATCAGGCTAACACAATGGACCGTGCCCAATGCTTTATGCACTGGGTGAATTCCCCGGAACATCACCCGCTATACTCTTTCCAGTTCGAAAACAGTGTAAAACACTGTATTTTTGGTTGCACTTACGCTGTAATGACGTTTTCGTGGGGACAAATGCGGAGATCGCAGAATACGGGACGGAATGTGGATTCTAAGCTGAGCAAACATTGTGCATTCGAGTGTTATATTGTAACTGCAAAGCATTGAAACAATTAGCAAATAAACCTTGTTAGGTGACAAAACTGGCAAACGAATATGCTAGAGGTTTATTTTAGAATATAGGTAAGTAATGCCTTATCTTCCGTTGATTATTTATAACTTTCACATTTTATAGTCCGTTTTAGGTATTGTTTTTATGTTCTATTTCATATCACAACTGCATTATTTTATACCTATTAAAAAAACACTTTATTACTTGCAAGCTGGCGTAGAACGCAACCCCCGGTCCAGACCCCTACGTTACGCATTTATCGGTAGGTAACTCAATACGTCCTTATCGGTATCTAAAGCCCAAATATATTATTGGGCCCCCAATCCCCATATTATCTTGAATTATATTCTCATTCATCTTACTTAGCAAGTGTAAAAGTAGGAGCATGGATCATCTTAGAATAGTTGGGTACTAAATACTTAACTACTAACGCGAATATTTCAGTAATTTTATCTTTAATATATTTGTCGGAGAAGAGATTGATTTGCCAGAAGTCGTAGCACAAATAAATAGTCAAATATCAGACAACATCAAATAGCTTATATTATACTCTCCTGCTCCTTATAAGTGACTATAGTCTAACAACGGTTGAATGTGGGTAATTAAGTAGCAGATAATACACCATTTCACTCGCCAGCACCTCACATTGTCAAATACCTACATTCAAGGGTTACGCCCAACTTAATAAATACTTACTTCTTTTTTTCAGGGGTAGTTACCAAAACACAAACAATAGAAAATTAAATAATAATAGTACATTAAGTAATAAAAATAAAATACTTAATTGTATATCATATAGGTATGATTGACTCACCGTGGAAACAGATCATTTGTACCGGACCGCATTTTCACTGACTACAGATAAGAAGCACCGAGAAAATTATACCAAAGACCCACCTAGTAGCCGATTTCGACTAGTCACTGCCGCAACCTCTTATTTCAAACAACAAGGTTATCCAAACATAACTCCCATGCAACCTTTTAGAATGTAATTTCGCATAAGTACACTTTCAAAAGTAATACCGTAAAATCAGGTATCTATGGTCCAAAACTTAACATCTATGAATTGGGAAGTCTATTTCTCTGTAACGCATGACATTTAATGATTGAAAATTGGATTTGTAAGATAGATCATTACACTGTAATTAAGGTTTATAGCTCATTACTTACCAAAACAATATATATATTTTTTTATATTTTTTTTTTAATTTTGGAACATTCTTGTATACTATGTTTTCAACTATCGACCAGATTGATTTATTACACGATAATGTATGGATCTTATACTTTGGACTAAAGTTTGACAACTTTAGATTACCGCGACTCGATATACCTGCACAAACCAGTTCAACCAAGCGGCGCGCTATAGAGTGAACCGATGCAACTATTCCACTGGTGACTTAAACCTATTAGAAAAGGCACGATAATTCTAACAGATCTCGCTAGTAGGCTCATAATTCAATAAAACGTAACGAGGCCTGTTTGGACACTTTGGACTATTGATGAAAGCTAGGACCATAGTGTCCTGATTTTACGGTACGAATTAATTAACTCTAATCGCACGCTAACTTAAGTCTATTCAAATTATAGACTACGTGAGGAGCTTGCTTTATAAATTCTCTCTAGGTTTCAACTCATACCGTGTTCGCAAACTAAGTAAATGCATCGATTACGGGCAGTCATCGATTTTGTGTAGTTTCGTTTATCCTTAAGTCTTTTGCAGAGAATAAAAATGCATCGTATCCTTTTCTGATGCAATGTAACATCGTTTTATTTCACAGCATTAAAAACCTGATCACGCGAACAACCTGAAAACGATTCCGATACGAGGAAGGATTAAGAAACAAGAAAGTGTACTTATTCTGTTCACGAGACACTGCAACTGACCTAGTTCCTGACCTAGAAGGCGGACTCCTTTATAGACAACAGTCGGTCTTTACTTTCCAATACTTACAGCATTGTTTATTTCTAGTTGTAGGTAAAAATCACATATACTTATGGAAAACGTCACCGTCAAATTATGAACTTTGTAAGATTATAATTATAAACTAACCTATCCTACCCGTTAGTTTATAATCTCACTAATTAGGTAGATTATAAACTAACGATTATTACAATTTTACGATGACTTAGATAACCAAAAATATACTAAGCTAAGGATACAAAATAAAAACGAAATATACAATATATTTGCAACTATAAAATAGGTTCAAGTTCGGAGCCCGGCGGTAGGTCGCCCAGAAAATTGGGAGAATAGGCATGCGGCCTCATGTTCAAATTGATAACGTATAGTGATGCTAAATGGATAGTAAACCATCAAATTAACGTAATAAAGTACAAATTATAAAATGTAATTAAAATCATAAAAAGATATGAACCTTGAAAGTTTAGAAAAATGATGCATTTTTTTTTATTGTCCAAGAGTAAATTTAAAGCTGCCAATAGAATCCTTACGCTTTTATAGAAACAAAATTGTATGACAACTATGTACTTAAACGCAGTATCTCGCGACCGAAACAACAATTTACCGGATTTTCCATACAACGATACAACTACTTTGTACAAGTGACGTCATACGGGGGTACGTCATCAGTATGAAGCGTTTTCCGCTGCCGCCAGCGACGTCAATGTTTGTCTCGAATTTTTGGGTATTTATGTTCTTTAATTGTAGTTGCTCCCATACAAACATTTGTTCCTCTCCAAAAATTGGTTCGAATGACATCGTAAAAAAATCTTAGTCCGCATCCCTATTGCCGCGCCGGACGGCAATATGATGCTCTGGCCCCGTAGCATGGATGGCGTTATCACGCGATAAGTGACAGGATAGAGCTTCCGTCCCTGGCTGACACCGTTCGATAGAACGAGACGACGCGCCTATCCTGTCACTTATCGCGTGATAACGCCATCCATGCTACGGGGCCTGAGCTAGGTAAAACATCCATGACTCAGGAACAAATATTCGTGCTCATTACACAAATAAATGCACTTGCAGGGTTAAAGTGGTCGTACAATTGGTATGCATAATACAATACGAGTTTACGTTTTGGATTGACCTTCTGTATAAAGACTGAACAATAGACAAGTTATTGGCTTGAAAGAAAGCGCATGCAAATTTCAAGCGTCGCTCCAACAACTCTGCATGGGCAACGGTTTTAGCATCGAAAATTCGTCTTATCTTTTTATATAAACTTCTTTTTAACTTGTTTTGTTCTAGATCAAATCTATCCACTTATATAATGTAATTTTTTCGTATAATATGATACAGTTTAATGAATGGTGTACAGTTTAATGTCATGTTGGGTAGTGGTTTAGTGGCCTTAGCCGTATGTAGGAAACTATTAGAGACGGTAGGTGAGGTAGGTTGACAGGCGAGCTCAGGAGCCTATACCTAAAACGTAGCTTAACAACGAGAAGAAAGGACCACGACAGTATGCAATGCGCGGTGCACACGGCTTATGGCCTGTAAAGCCCTTGCTTTCTCTCTCTCTTGTCCTTACAAGCAATAACAGTTTAAAAAAACTGTGACCAGTCGGGTCACAGTTTTTACGACTACCGAAAAGTAATTTCGTTACATTTTCATTTATTTATTCAATAACAATATACATTGCCTTTGAACATACTTATCAAAAAATTATAAAGCTTGGTAAATAAATACATCACACTAGACTAGAGATACAGTAAGTTATTATCAAACATCTCAAGAGCACATAACAAAATTTGAAATATACAATAAAAAATCCTTTTCATAAGATGAAAATCTTACAGGCCTGCCAAGTTATTTACTTTCCTTAATAATGGCAACAGGTTTTTACTCGCATATTGTAAATCGCCAAGAATTTCCAGTGGCGTCCATTCTATTCATCACTTTTCTAGTCACCACAAGTCAACATTTTTGATAGTAACCAAACACGCATTAACAATGTTTACAAATATTTGTGAAATAACCTATAATGGCGCGCAACAGTTTTTTTTTCGTGAAGTTTGCGCAGTGCGCGCGCATGTGTTAAGCCAGACTTAGATGCAATCTCTAAACAGCCAATACATAATAAAATTAATATTTTCGTATAAAAATGTTATCTTTATTAATTCATGTAAATTGATGAAATCTCTAAACAGCCAATACAAAATAAAATAAATATTTTCGTTTGAAAATGTTATCTTTATTAATTAATGTAAAATGTTGTCAAAAGCAAATAGCTTTACTAAATTAAACGTTTCTATATAATATCCAAAAAGAAATAGTTCATTAATTAACAAAAATGATTTAATTAACTAAACAGAACGTATCTATCACCATTTTTATTTTTTTTAACACACGAGTGTCGTAATGTTATAAAACACGCGTGTATAATACCCAGGATTATGAGCCTAAAAGCGACATAATAAGAGGTACGTTACGCATGCAAAACAACTTTATTTAATTTAAATAATTACATTTTTTTACTTTTTTTAAAGTAATAATAACGTTAAGTAATATCAAGTAGAATGTTGGTCAAGTCAAGCGAGTCGGATTTTAGTTTTCCCATACATTTTGAGACCCAGCCCCTGATATACATCATCTGTGATTTTTCACGTTTTGTTATCTGTCAAAAGCTACTTATGCTACGGTGGAACAAACGTTAACGTATACGAGTAATATCTTATATAAAACAATGAATTATTACATAAGTACAACTTAGAAAAGTTGTGAAACCCCCGACATTTTCATTTCAAAGTCCAATATCTCAAAAACGGCTGAACAGATTCTCATGAAACATGGCTAAAGACACTCGGGATAAAATTATCTATACACAGACAGACACGTTAAACTTATAACACCCCTCTCTTTGCGTCAGGGGTTAAAAAACGAGAAGAGTATCTACTTCGGAGGAAAAGTAATTTTAATGTACCTAATCGTTCGCAGTAAACAGGGAGAAAACCTTTAAAAATGTTAATGCCACGTACCTACGTAAGACGGAGAAAAAAACACGAATTCATATAGCATAATCGACGGTACAAAAACTGAGGGAGGATAAATGTATTGGGATGGGTACTTAAATTAAACTTGAGTAAGATTTCTAATTAAACTTGTTTTATTTCTTAACACACGTTTTATAACATTACGGTAAAAGTTTTAGTTCGCATAGAGAGAGTCGCCAGACATGTGAAACTAACAACGTTTACAAAGTAGCTTATAACTAAGAGTGACCGGCGTTTATAGAGACAGGTACCTTTTAAATTTTTATTCCAATAAAATGTAGTATTAAATTTGATGTATGTATGTATATGTAGTAATATGAACTACCTTATAGGTCAGGAGTTTACTTACTTCATACCAATGTAATGACTCTGAAGACACTCTTTTCCTCTCTTTGGTAGGTACTGCCCCAATTTCACCCACACCACAGAACAATATAATAGTAGGTAATAACATACCATCACGCTTGGTTAACGCTAATGCAAGAGAGAACGCTGCGAACGTGAAAGGCAATGCACAAATTAGTCTAATATTCCTATGCTAAATAAAATTCAACCTGTATTTTTTACATAGGAAAACTTTTCATTATGTCCACTTTCACTATAACATTTTATCATGCAATTTGAATGATATAATTATTGTGTAAATATTCATTAAACTTCTACCGATGGGCCGGATTAACCATTGCCAATTACATTTAATTATACGGACGCGTTTACAATGTTACCGGCGAAGTTGTTTATTATTTCGGTCGGAATCGAAAAACATAATGAGTTTGTTACATTTTCCGCAATGTTTGCTGATTAATTAAAACAAATTAATGCTACGTGGCTTCGTTTTGAGCTCTCTTAATGAGATTTCCACAAAGTTACGATGGTAAATAAATATCACATTATGCCAAAATGCATTATGCTTTTCAGAGCTCAGAGCTAACAAAGAATAAATATGTATGTGTAAATGCATAATAACTGTTCGAGCATTATAAGCAACCTCGTTACGTTTGGTACTTAAATCTGTCATCTTTTTAAAATGATGACAGATCTTATGAGAAAAATTTACGTCAATAAAACAAACCTATGAAAAGTGTGAAAAACTCGTAATAACGTGTATTATTTACCAAAATATTACAATGAAGTACAGTTCTTCGTAAATAGTATTTTTCACAATCGTGTTATAATAGAGAGCTTTTTAGTCGAGTACCGTGTTTAGGCCACGAAGCTTGCTGAGTGGCCTAAGTAAGGTACGAGATTAAAAAGCTTGATTATGACACTATTGTGAACAATACTTTTTGTACGAGTTCATTAAAATTAATAATTTAAGTCATTAACACGAGTATATAAGAAAACTAAATATCGTAAGTAGGTACTGTTTGTCTAGTTCGACTATTGTAAAGGCTCTTTGACTTTTCAGGTAGCAAGGTAAGTGTGGCTTCCTCTGCCATATTAGTTATTTCTTGAGGAGTTAAAGATGTTTCGTCACTGTCACTACTCATTTTCTTAGTTTTTATTTTAACTTTTATGTTTAACTTTGAAAAGAAAAGTTATCACATCACACCACCGGCGTCCGTAATGTTGCAGTATTGTGCTGTGATTGTCTAAATACTAGCCAATCACAAAGCGTAGTTTTTTTTTTTATTTTTATGCCCTGGATACAGCAGCAAGTTTAAGTAGATTTTTGACAGATGACGCGACGCTGCGACGTTCTGAAACGCCATAGATTGGCAATCTTGTATCGGATCGAGTCTCCTTAAACAAGGACACATTATTGAAATACGAAGTTCTATTTTCAAATTTTTTTCGGTTGTCTAGAGCGTATCGAAATAATTATTTCGATTGTCGAGCATAAACTTTTTCATCAGAATAAAAGTATTCCATTGCGTTATGGTTTGCGAGGTTCTAATTTAAAGATTATAGTCGACGAGTATAAAACATATTTTTTTAATTAATAGAAAGACCCAGCAGCCTAAACAAAATGGTCCATTCGAACCGGGAATGAAAACTGAAATTTCGATGATCGAATACCTATTTTATGTATCAAGGAAGTCGGAGAATACTGAATACTACAAAACATACGAATAAAAAAGGGAAAAGCGACGTATAACCTACAATCAACCTGAAATGATTCAAAAATGACCGTCCTTATTCAATTGTGTTTTTATCGAAGTCAAACGGCAACTACTTCAAGCTAGAAAACTACGTAATGAATAAAATTATGTTTAAGTATTTTTACTTAATGCAGAGTGAAATGATGGAATATTCAGATAGTACATATATCAAATTTCACAACCATACATACTAAATACAAGAAGATGAAACTGCTAAGCAAGTAAGACACAAGAAGTAAACAACGAAAAGTATTTAGCGTCAGTATCAATGCACGCGTTTGTGACAGTCGTGATCCAGAGTTTGAGGATATATTTAAAAGGAAAAAGGATTATGATTTAATACAGAGCAACTATACATCAATGCAGTCGGCAACGCTACAAGAAGCAATTTACTTATGGAATACAGTGATAGGTTACATACATAAGAACTGGAAACTGAAACTATTTGTATAATAATTCATTTTGTTATACATAGTACAGGTTAGAATTTGTTACATTGGACATTAATGGGCCAGGGTTCTCAACTTTCTACCTTCACTATGCATGCATACAGTATGACTACTATAGTTACAGAAACTGCCTGTAAGTGGCAGTGTTTCTGGGTGGGGGGAAGCCAGTATCCTTATTTATTAACACGAACTTAATACAAATACATGAAATTTACATTTAGGATAGCGAGCTGAAGAAATTTATGTTAGCGGATCAAGAAACGACGCTCCAGGCTGCATGGATATGTCGATAAGTACTGAAGTTGTTACATACAAACCCTGACAGATGGTGATGCTCAGATTTGGAGAAGAAACTGTACTGAATTTGATCTTTCGAGAAAAGTTTCTGTAAGTAACCACTTTAATACGTTTGTTACTACACTTATTACACATCCTGACCCCGTATCATGGTCGGCCTTATCACGCGATAAGTGACAAGATAGGAGCGTCATTCTCGTTCTATCGAACGGTGTTAGCCAGTGACAGACGCTCTATCTTGTCACTTATCGCGTGATAAGGCCGACCATGATACGGGGCCAGGTGAGAGTTTAAACAATAAACAACACACTGCGGCGCTTCTCACGCGGCGAGTCCCATGGTTTTGGCCAGGGTTGTTGCATTAGGTTGTGAACTGCCGAATAGTAATCCAATCAACTGGGACAGAAGCCTAATCAATGAAGAAGAATCCTAATCAATCAAGAAGAATCCTAATCAAGTGAAAGTATACTTATTCTCGGCTTACTGTCCCAGAGTATGATGTGGAGACACGAATCATTCTCTTTGTATCTAATATCAAAGGAACCAGATATCTTGAAGTTAAGTAAACATTAATGGCCAAACGTCAGCTTTTCTCCGCAAACTTGTACTATCAAACGTATACAATTTTCTAAACTATCTTACCCTTAATTAGCCCACTATTAGTTAATTTTAAATATATGATGCTACATAATTTCTCGTATATACATGACAAAAGGAAATCATACTTTAACAATTTTATTTTATTTAAGAGGTGTCAGGAGAACTTAAGAGGCTGACAAGACCTAATTTAAGCAGTTTTTTTAAGAAAAACTATTTGTTCTAGCACGTCAAATAAAATATATGGCATTTTGGTGTTGACAGCGTCTTAAGCATCGATACAAAGGACTAATGTCACCCCAGAGTCACGGGTAGGTGATATTGTACTAATCAAAGAGGGTACTTCACGCCCTCGCATCAAAGTCGTTATTAAAAGAAAGGAACCCTGGTCCAGATATTGTTTGTAGAGTAGTATGTAATATTTATAATAATTATTTCAGTATTGTGAGACTTGATTCAATCATTCAGGTCAGTTAATTGTACTAGTTATTCCTAAATTACTAATTTTAACTTGTGTAATCAAGGATCCGAAATATCTATAAATTTTGTGTAGAAGTATCTAATTTAATTTGATGATTAGCTAATTATTACTAATTGTCTTGATGTCTTGAGGTACCTACACTATCCAGTTTCAATTGTTTTCTTTTGCTTTTTCATGAGTTAGCGTTTGTTTTGTTGAGTTTTACCTTTATATGTTCCTATATATATATATAGTGTTATGGTGGGCGGAAAGAAGAACATAACCGTTCTTGGTGGGCGGTATGTTCGAGCATTATATGCAACCTCGTTACTTTTGGTACTTAAATCTGTCATCCTTTTAAAATGATGACTAGGGATCGGAAATTCGGGAGCTTTTATACCTAAACTTCGGCCCCAGTACCTACACGGCGTTGTTGTTGAGTAGCATGGAGGCGGACTCAATTTAATTTTACTAATAAATTTCCAGGGATTTCCCGGAATACCGAAAATTAGGATAACATGAACGCATACGTATTAAAGTATTTAAAAAAACTATTTTAGTTGTTCCTATTTACAAAAGATTATTTAATTCATATATTCATTTAACTAACAGTTAGATAACATCAAACCAAAATTGTTTTGTAACTTTTATTAAAAATAATGGTACAAACGTAAGTATCTCTGTTAAATAAATAAATTAAAACAAATGTACATAGCCACAGAAAAGGGAATAGGTAATCAACCTACAGCGACACACGTGGTATTTTTGCATTTCCGTCCTTGTCTAATGTATGTCGTTAAAACTGTTTACCAACGTGTATGTTGACAAAAATCGCTGAAAATAGTCATAACCTAAAAAAAAGGTAGGCTTTTCATGATGCTTTATACAATCCCGGAACTTAAATAATTAAAATATTATTTTTAAGAAGCCGAATCCATACTTGCTTCGCTTTTTCCGGGATTTTGCTAGGTTTAGGTATAAAAGCTCCCGAATTTCCGATCTCTAATGATGACTGACCTTATGAGAAAAATTAACGTCAATAAAACAAACCTATGCAAAGTGTGAAAAACTCGGAATAACGTGTATTGTTTACCAAAATATTACAATGAAATACAGTTCTTCGTAAAAGTAATGTTTTAATTAATAGAAAGACCCAGCAGCCTAAACAATAACTATCTATCTGAATTCCTTTAATATCATGTATATTTGAATTGTTGATTCTGACTACATGCATACTTGTACTCGTATTTACATGCATACGTTTGTTTATACAAAATTTATATTTCAAATTGTGAGTTATTTATATTTTTATCGCCCTAGGGCCGACATGCATCACTTTCAACCCGTTATTTAGATAAACAATGACCCACTTTCAGAGTATGAGAGATAAAAAGTGATTCTACGTTAAAAACTCACGTTTTATCTTTTTTTAAGCAAATAAACGTTAAGACTTGTGCAAATAACTCATAATTTTTCGCATGGGATTACATTCGGTACGAGTGCTGCATTTATTTTATAGCATTGGAATAATTCGTAAACTTCGTTGAGCGAGATTTAAGAGATTTTCCACTAAGTAGGCGAGATATAATAGTAGTTTATGCAACTGATACATAATCAGAGGCCTTAAAATACGAGTGTGGTTTTATGAAACGAGCGTGAGCGAGTTTCATAATAGGATCACACGAGTGTTTTAAGGCTAAATTATGTACAGTTGCATACACTACTTTATCTAAACACATATCATAAGTACTCTAAGATGGGTTCAGAAGCCGTAGGAAAATGACCTGCATTGCAACTACGAGTATAGTGCTACCTGTAAAATGTCTTTGTTGCAATCATTGCTGCATTTACGATATCCGGCGGAGTGTTCATATCGTTCTCGGAGACACTACTACTCATATTTTCAACTAAAATGTGAATTACAAATAACTTTTCACAATTCTACTTTCGTCACAGCAAAAACCAACAAAGAAATGACAACAGTAATGGCGGCAATTCAATCTTACGTCAAGACGAATGTTTTTTTAATCATAGACAAACGAATGAAGTCCCTATTCTCATGTCACTCTTGATCAAATGTCGTGCGGTTTATATTAAAAAACATACTGAATTGACGTTTCGCATCGATAACTGTTTTAATATCTATGGATACTAGAATAGAGACCCACTTGAGTTTTGACAGCTGTTCCAAATTTAAACTCATAACCTTACAAAAATCTGTACTGTAATGACATTACAGTACAGATTTTACCTACTACCACAAACAAGAAAGTTCTCATAGTAAAATTGGTTGTAATAATGCTGATCATTTCCTACGGTTTCTGAACGCATTTTAGAGTACTAATGATATGTGCGTAGATAAAGATTTTTTTTATCCGTTATTATCATAATATTCTCGTATTATCCTGCATCACCTACTTACCATCAGCTTTGGTACTAAGTGACTATCAACGTATTTCAGTACAATTCACGAAACCTGGTGCGAACTCAACGAACAATATCAGAAGTGGTACCGCAGTGCCACTATTTTTTTATCTTTCGCATGAAGAAGTGCAACTTTTTGTTCCACACCTTTGACCTTTGTTTTGCGAGTGCCGTCATATCGACTTCACTCATTCCATTAATTCGCGGCAGCGTTTGTGAATTTACCTGTAGTAAAAACGGAGAAAAAATATTCTTAGGGGTAACAGAGGTGTGGAATTTCCCGTTTGAATCTTCTGCAGTCGACGTCAAAGTCATGTATACATGTTTCGCCTTATTGCAATGGAATAAGGTGCAAAAATGTATACATATTTTTGACATCAACCGCTAATCCCGTTGATTTGTTACGCGGTGCCGCGGCGGTGTAGTCATGTGAAATCTAATTTGCATACGGTCAGGGTTTTTTTAACCTATTTTTGCGTATTTTTGCCGACCTTCCTTGTATGTTGTGAAAAATTCCATACTTCGATGTTATTCAAAAACGAATCGAACAAAATGCAGCCGCGCTAAAAATTCAAAAATATTTTTATACTTTTAAATTCGACGTTTGTCTACGAAAAACAGCGTGGGCTTGACATGGAGCAAATTGGAGGTTGATTTTTTGAAATACTTGATATTTGTGCAAAACTATGCGGAGCGGGGCGCACAGCCAGCGTATTTTATCACAGTCCCTCGGGTAACTTAGGAAACTATTCCGTAGCTGTTTCCCCTCTTTTTTATTTCTCTGTAACTTGTTTCCACTCACTACAAGTTGTAAGGCTAATTTACATTGATTTCACCGTTTCTGTAAAGTTTTGGACCGCTCCTTTGTGGCTTGCTATTCGTTCATTAAAGTTAATTCTGTCTCCTTCTCTCTACTGTTATCGTTTAGCAGTGCAACAACCTAGCGATATAGTGTCTCGATGTCACGTAGTCTTTGGAAAGTAATTAAGTTAGTTCTGTGGCAGTTGGGATTCTACGTTTTGCTGTAACAGACTTTGTTTTAGCTCACACGTCCGTGCATTTCTTATTCTATCTATTTCTATAAATTAGAAGAAAATGCTTGTGACGCTGTGGTTTTTTAGCCGCACGGTGTATAGAATCAACCTCAAACGAGGCATGCATACAATGCGTATTTAGTAAGGAAGATAAAGTACCGTATCAAAAATTACGAATGTTAAATTGGGAGGCATGTAACTACCCGTCGCATTCAAAGCTCTCATTGCAGAGCTACCCTGTATCATGATTAATTACTGCATTAAGAATCAGCAAATGCTGTTTAAAATTGTATCACTTATCGCTGTCGATAAGACAACCGTCACGTTCCGACAAGTATGCGAGTGCGAGAGTGACGGATGTGCTATGCACAACGATAAGTTATAATATGGCAACCATGAGGCTCGCAGAAAAGTCACGCTCTCTGCAAAAAAGCATAAAAAGTTAAATAAACTGTGTGAACCCAACTACGGAAAACTAACCAGGATTTTTTTTTTTATATAAAAAAGGTAGCCTATGTCATCCAGAGTGTTAAACGTGTAAATCAAACACCGTGTTCGGGCTAAGACTGACTTTATTCACATACCCACATGCATGATATTAAATGTACTTGGAGCTACCCACAACTCCCCTTTTAATAAAAATAAAACTTAAGTCTATCTATTCCTTTTACAAAACGAAATTACATAAGTTACAAAACTTACATAAGTGTAAACTTAACAATTTTCTTTACATACTTTAAACAAGTAAAGTAAGAGAACATAATATATATATATATATATATATATATATATATATATATATATATATATATATATATATATATATATATATATATATATATATATATAACGAAAGTATTTAAGTAGATACATTTACAATTTCCATTGACTGTAGGTATGTAATGGTGGTTTTCAATTAATGAATTAGCATTTTTTCTTTACAAATATAAAGATGGATCTAAACTAATTAACATAATTTTATTTGTTTTATATATGGAGTAAGTATATTTTGCTATTATATTTTTTGTAAAAAACTATGTATAAAATATTTCATTGCCATTGTTATTGGTACATATTTGTATATTTTGAAAAATCAAAACAATATGTAATCATTTTTTATAACATCTAATCGTATACTTTATATATAGTTACTTATTTATAATAATGTTGACATTTTTTACTTACATAGATGGTTTTTATTTTTTACAAAACAGTATTTACTTACATAGATGGTTTTTATTTTTTAACATGCGTACAATATACTTATACCTATGTAGTTTACACTGCAAAACGATTACATAATCCATTTGAGAGTACAAGCATAATTATCAACCAAACTTAGTGACCAGATAAAATATCTAATATGTAGGTAGGTAGGTACATACAATAAAACGCCTTTGTTAGCGACGTGGCTAGGTGGATTGGGGCCTCGACGTGTTTAGTAGCCCCATCGATCAGGTGGTATGACCGTCCTGCCGGAACGAGTAACATAATGATTAGTGTTTGCGTTGTTATCATTAGACACTGGGACCGTATAGGAATCGAACGCGGAGCGCGGGCGGTCGCCTAACCGCTGCACAGGCGGTGCATTCGGGAGTGACGTCATCGCGTTATCAGCCGGGAGAACTAGGTCATCGTAAGGCTGGAAGTACACAGCGCCACTGGACTCCGAATCGGACCGAAGATCTGAATCGCGTAACAAATGACGCCTATTTCTGATTAAGACTCCGCCACCTATTATTTGTACTGCATATGAGCGTATGCCACGAATTGACTTTACAATGCCATTAACCCACCTTTTGTCAACCCTAACCTTTACCTTCTGACCTGGTACGAGAGGAGTTAGATCACGGGCACCCTTATCATAATACTCTTTCTGTTTATTTTGTCGTAATTGGAGCTCGGATTCAACTCGCCTCGGTATTTTTGGCTGGAGGAGCCTTGGTGGACACGGAACAATACTTCTCATTTTCCTGTTATTCAATAATTCAGATGGACATGCTAGTTGGTTGCTTATGGGCGTATTCAAATACTCCAGCAAAGCTAGCCTAAACTCCGTACCATCAATATGTGTCTTTTTCAGGATATTTTTGATTGTTTGCACAGTTCGCTCAGCTTGGCCATTAGATTGAGCATAATAAGGAGAAGAAGTGACGTGTTGAAATTTCCATGTCTGAGCAAATGACCGGAAACTTTGAGAACTAAATTCTGGGCCATTATCCGTCATAACAATATCTGGTATACCCTGTCGACTGAAAATCACCTTTATGTGCTCTATCACGTGGTCAGATGGTAACGAACTTAATTCAGTGACTTCTACATACTTACTGTAATAGTCCACTACTATTATATACTTTTTATTATGCCAGTGAAAAATATCAGCACCAACTTTTGACCAAGCCCTTTTCGGAACTTCATGTGAAATAAGTGTTTCCCTTCTGTTCTCATTTTTAAACATTAGACATGCCTGGCAATTATTTATTAAGTCTTCTAATTGCGCATTTATGTTTGGCCAGAACATAATATCACGAATTCTCAATTTGCACTTGTCAAGACCTAGGTGACCAATGTGCACCCGCCTTAACATCTCACTACGCATAGCAGATGGAATAATGATTCTGCCGCTTTTCCATAGCATGCCGTAAGCCTCTGTTAATTCGTCCCTGTATCCCCAGTACGCCCTAACCTCATTACATACTTCCTGTTTGTGATCTGGCCATCCGTTTTTTATGTATTTAGCTAATGATTGTAGTTCTACATCATCTTGAGTGAGCCTTTGAATCTGAATGAAGTGTGTGTCTACAAGTGGGTTGCTGATAGCGACTGCGCAGACTTGCGCACGCGCGTCCAAGTAGTCGCGTGGTTCTGTTGTTTGCCCACGGACCGGTTCTACAGCGCGTGATAACGTATCAGCAATAAACAAGTATTTACCAGGCTTGTACACCAAATTAAAACTATATGGTTGCAGACGCATCAACATTCTTTGCAGACGTGCTGGGGCTGATGCTATGGGCTTTCGAATAATACTTACAAGTGGTTTATGATCTGTTTCTACGGTTATATCGTTTCGACCGTATATGTATGTATAGAACTTTTCGCACGCATAGACGCAAGCCAAAAGCTCTTTTTCGATCTGAGCATAGGCTTGCTCAGCTCTAGTCAAGGATCGTGACGCGTAACAAACCGGCAAATTGTTTTGCATCAAGCACGCTCCAAGACCATTTTTGCACGCGTCTACAGAGATAACTACAGGTATGTCTAAACTGTAATATTGCAAAATTGGCACTCTCGACAAGCACTCCTTAAGACTATTAAATGACTCCTCATGATTTTCATTCCAGTGCCATTCTATTTCTTTTTTGAGTAGTTCTCGTAACACGTGATTTTTTTCAGATAAATTGGGTATAAAGTTCCCAACATAATTGACCATACCAAGAAATCGTTCTAAATCTTTCACATTTGACGGACGCGGCATATTTCTGATCGCGGACGTGTGTGTATCATCAGGGTAAAAGCCGTGTGGGGTGATTTTATGACCTAAGTACTTAATTTCCGACAAACCAATCTTACATTTATCTCTATTTAATTTTAAATTAATTTCCTTGCATCTATCTAGAACCATTTTTAATCTCATGTCGTGCTCTTCTCTGGTACTGCCGTAAATGAGCAAATCGTCGATAAATAAACATACACCAGATATATCATCGAAGTGCTCATACATTTTTTTGTGAAAAACTTCTGAAGCAGATGTAATTCCAAATGGGACACGTAAAAATTTGTACCGCCCAAAGCTAGTATTAAAAGTACAAAGGTCCGTACTCTCTGCATGTAACTTTAGTTGCCAGAAACCCTGTTTTGCATCTAACGTACTGAAATACTTGGCGCCGCGTAGATTTGCTGTGATTTCGTCTAAAGTCGGTAGCTTGAAATGCTCCCGCTTGATTGCTTGATTTAAATCACGCGGGTCAAGACAAATCCTAATGTCCCCATTAGCTTTTCTGGCAACGGTCATACTACTGACCCAGTCGGTCGGACCCTCCACTTTAGCTATTATTCCGTCTTTAACCATTTCATCTAATTTACATTTAACAGAGTCCTTTAACGCTAGCGGTAACTTCCTCGGTGCATGCACCACAGGTCTGACATTTTCACACAGCTCAATTTTGTAATGCCCCGGCATGCATCCTACACCCTCAAATACGTCTACATATTCTCTGAGGATATCATGTTTGTTGTCACCGTCCGTGTCAGTCTTTACCGCCAAAACCAACTTTACGACATTTAACTCAGTACATGAGTCACGACCTACTCGTAAAATAGGCGGCGAATCTACATCAGCAACCAAAAAATTTAAAATGAAGTCACGGTCCTTATACTCGACTTTCAAATGACAATGTCCTATAACTTTGATATCATTACCCGAATAACCCCGTAACCGAACTGACGACAACCCTAACTCCTGCTCGGATATACCTATTTCGTGTAAAAAGGTACGCGGTAAAATATTCACGTCAGACCCAGTGTCTAATTTAAACCTAATACTACAACTATTTATCATTAAATCAACGGACCAATCATTATGCGAACCAGAAAAATAATATATTACCTGGTCAGTTGACTCATCTGCTTGAACCTCGTGAACCGCGCACATCCGGGAGAAATGGTTGTACCGATTACAGTTGAGACACCTCTTGCCCACAGCCGGGCATCTCGAGTTCCAATGCTCATACCCACAGCTAGAACACCAAGCATTGCGCTCTCTTCCACGACCTTGAACTTGCATATTATATGCCAGCTGATGTCGTTGCACAGGCAGACCTCGGCGCGGGGCTGGCATCGGCGGGGCGGGGGGCGCGCGGGGACGGGACAGCTGCCGACGGCCGCGGAACCAGCCGCGCTCGGCACCTCTATGCGCAGGCATACCTCGCCGCGATACCCACATCACCTGATTAACATCACCATCTTCATATACAGTTTCTCGCCCCAAATAATCACCCTGTATCGCATAGGCACAGTGTTCCACAGACTCTTTCTTTATCACGTGGGCCTGTAGCTTCGAGACTTGTGCAACATTACAAATATCTAATGATTTTTTCAAGGTCAAATCTGGCTCCCGCAATAGTCTTTCCCGAAGGGAGTGTTCCTTAATCCCACAAATGAGTCTATCTCGAATCAAAGTCTCCATTAAGTCGTTAAATTCACACGAGCTTGCTAGCTTTTTTAACTCGAACGAATACTGCTCAATGGATTCGCCCTCTAGCTGGTCGCGTGTAAAAAATTTGTGCCTTTCAATCGTTAGATTCTTTTTAGGCAGGAAAAAAGCGTCAAATTTTTGCAACAACTCAGACGATGTCGTTATCGATGCTTTGTCGAACTGGTCGTAAACTTCACGACACCGCTCACCGATGATGTGCAATAATATGTTTATTTGAACTTTTTTATCCTTCTTTGATATTTCACATGCTTCATAGTAGATAAGAAAAGAACTTTTCCAT
This sequence comes from Epinotia ramella, assembly GCA_947578815.1. Taxonomy (NCBI): domain Eukaryota; kingdom Metazoa; phylum Arthropoda; class Insecta; order Lepidoptera; family Tortricidae; genus Epinotia; species Epinotia ramella. The sequence continues at coordinate 11,179,525 of OX388209.1, forward strand.
TTTTCCCACTCTCTCGATAGATTCCCCGATGTAACATTTTCTAAGTTATTAACGAACAAAAATGGCGGCGGTGGTGGCAAAATCGAGTCCATGATTACTCCACTTTATCTTTGGTACAGACCGTCACCAATCGCAATTACTACAGCACGTAAGTACTAAAGTACCAACACTGACACTATCTACGTAAACTGTAAACTCCTTTTAACGCGATAACTTTAAATAGGTTCTTTTATTCCGGCTGCGCCATGTTAAACGTGTAAATCAAACACCGTGTTCGGGCTAAGACTGACTTTATTCACATACCCACATGCATGATATTAAATGTACTTGGAGCTACCCACACAGAGCATAATTCCGAATCGATTGACACCTCAATCATCGGTACAAAATCGGTTCAGTATCAGAAACGAACACGTATATATACAAATATATGTATACTGTAACTTATATTGTAAATTTTATCGTGAAATAAATTAATCTAATCTAATCTAAAATCATATTCCTTCCATTTGATTCGGCTCTGCTGTTGTTGGGCAGAAAAGTCTCAGTGGGTATAATACATTACTACAGAGGCCGGGAAGTAAGGGGTCGCCGTCCGAGTACATATAGACGGCCGAGCGTAGCGAGTTCGGATAGTTATAAATAAAGAAATAAATAATAATAAATAGTAGGGGACACTCTTACACAAATCAACCTAGTCCCATAGTAAGCTCAGTAAGGCTTGTGTTATGGGCACTAGATGACGATATATATAATAGATATAAATACTTAAATACATAGAGAACTTCTATGACTCGGAAACAAATATTCATACTCATCACACAAATATATGCCCTTACCGGGATTCGAACCCAGGACCCTCAGCTTCATAGGCAGCGTCACTACCCACTAGGCTAACCGGTCGTCATAGTTATGAGGCTGGCAACCCCTTCTCAAGCATGCTATGAAATAAATTAAAAAAACTCCAAGAAATCAAACTTTAATTTTCATGGCTGAACGCCGTGATCCTGTGACACTTCGAAGCCCATTATGAAGAACATAACGTCAATATTTCATTGCATGTTTGAGAAAAATAATTTGCAGACCTAGCACATAATTAGGGTGGAAATATTTGATCGAACTGATACAGGAAATACTAACAAAATAGATTTCTTCCACAACGGAGTAGGTAGTCATTGCGCCTTAGTGTATATTTTTACATTTTCCTTCGCTAGTTAATACAAGTTTATCAATAAATCCTATGGGTTCTTAGAGGTTCTTAGTTACCGTGCAAATAGGCAGTCGACAGTTTAATTAGTAAGGCGGGACGGATGTCCTCCTCCTCGTCTCTCCCTCCCACCCCCTATGGGATTCACAACCTGAGGGTCAATGTAACACTTATTTTCACATTCCAATTTATCTATAAAGAGTTTGGCGCGCTTGATCCACGCGCTCAGTAGCTATAGCGACAGAACGAGCGCGAAACAATTATTTATTTCAAAATGGAATGAGAAGTTTTGTTGGATTGATCCAAGAGTCATCGACATCAGCTGACCTCTATCGTTATTCCCGGTTGTGCTAAAGTCTCTATAGGTCTGCTTTGACATCTAATCCCAAGATTTGGCATAGGCACTAGTTTTACGAACTACTGACCTTCAAACCCAGAGGGAAAACTAGACCTTACTGAGATAAGATCGGTTTTTACACGATGTTTTCCTTCACCGAAAAGCTTATTATTTATAATAAGCTTTTCGGTGAATATATAAGCTGCTTATTATTAGCAGGTAATCCGTACATAAGTTAGGAAAAACTCATTGGTACGAGTCCACTAGGCTACCATAGCTTCTAAATCTACTGTCTCCCACGCCTGTCGTAAATGGCGGCTAAAGGGGCTCATCGGGGTCGCGAGTGTTCCGGGTGTTTTCAGTAAAGTAAACGTCCTAGTACTCGACGATGCACTAGTGTCAGGCATGGGCACTTTATCTCAAAGCGACACGGTTTAAATTGGAATGAAGAAAAGTTCTCTTAGTTCGAATTTGACCCAAACCACTCAGTCAGTCACTCAGTCACTTTTTAATTGACAAAGCAATAGCTTTGACTTAAAGTGTCCATGCCATATACTAGGTACTAAGACGATTACCTTGGGTGACGGTTCCCTGTCGCTCTACATCTTTGTTTTATGCATGAATGATGGACATAATTATGTAAGTAATCATTATCGATAACTTTATTGCTACGAGCGTAGCGCTACGCCGTAGTCCATAGCAGCCTAATTTCCATATGCAGCGCCGATAGCGTTCTGATGCAAATGGGTCTTGATTGGGTGCTGAACGGGTGAAATCACTATACCTCACATCTAAGCCTAGTTTTCAGGAACATACTATTAAAATATCGATTAAGGGCATGGCGTTTTAGCTTATCGTGTGGGCAAAACGTGTTTAACGTCTGTAAAGTTTTCAAATTAAACTAGTTTTAATAGCTTGATCATCACCAGTGCCTTACGCGTACGATGTTGTTTCGTTTTAACGCTACTTAGTTTTTATTTAATCGCATGGCATACATTTAAAATAGGCAATTTAGTTTCACATTAACAGTATTCGATACAAGAGTGACAAATGGACAGGACATTAATTTAGTCAGTATTTAAATGTCAACATTCAGGGTGTTGAGCCATGCAGCTGCCTCGGGTGTAAGATGCAGCAGGTCTTCGGTTGGTCCTGGATAAGAGTGAAAGGGGCAACGTTGAACGATATGATCCGTCGTTTGGACCTCTTCACCGCATTCGCACAAGGCGGAGGCCTTCCACCCCCACTTGTGCAGGAAGTAGTTGCAGCGGCCGTGGCCCTTAGCCTATTTAAGTGGCACCATTGTTTTCGAGGTAGGCCAGACCCTGGAAGTTGACGAGTGGGGTCTACAGTCTCCGTACAGAGGTTAGTAGTGGTCCATTCATGTTTCCAAGCTTCGGACGTATTAAGGCTATGGACGTCCTGAGCGTATGATGGGTTTCGGGACTTGAGGCGCCAGGGTGGTGGATAACAGAACTCGTTGTGGATGGGTAGCGAAGAGGTCGCCTCAATTTTCTTGGCTTCTCTCTGTAGGGCATGCTTCCTTCGTAGGTTTGGGGGGGCTATGTGGCACAGTGTAAGTAACCGGTGCTTTATGGTTCCCGAGATACATCGCATCGTGTCGTTCAGTTTGGTGTCTACCTTCGCCACGTGTGCACTTCCTAACCATACCGGAGCACAGTATTCTGCGGCAGAGTATACCAAAGCTATGCTAGTGGTGCGCAGGCAGTCAGCAGTTGCTCCCCAGGATGTACCACATAGCCTATGCAGGATATTGTTCCGCTAAGCCAGTTTTAACGAGAGTTTTGTAAGGTGTTCTTTGTATGTAACTCCGAGGTATTTAGGGCATTGGTTGTACTTGAGCTTCGCTTCATTCAAACTGTAAACTGTTGGCTGATAGTAGGCCATGTTGTTGCTGAGGTGGAAGCATGATACCTCGGTCTTGCTTGAACTTGGGATTAAGCGCCAAAACCAGAAGAACTCGGTCAGTTTATCAAGGTCGTTTGTAAGGGTATTTTGGCCTTTCAAGAAAGATTTGCTTTGTACGACCATTGCTATGTCATCCATCAGCTTAGATGACCTGTAGGTGGTAAATCGTGAATGTAGAGGTTAAAAAGTTTCGGGGCCAGAACCTAACCTTGTGGCAGGCCGTTGTTTAGTTTCCTCTTTTTATTTTTCGATTCACTCAAGAAAACCTCAAATCGTCGCTCGCTCAGCATGCTATTTATGAGATCCGCCACTTCCCTACTTGGAATTGTGGAGAGTAATTTGTGAATCAGTCCTTGCTTCCACACCGTGTCGTAGGCAGCTGTTAAGTCAATAAAAACTGCTGTTGACTTAAGTCCTTTTTGGTACCCGGATTCGATGTGGGTCGCAAGGGCCAAAACTTGATCCGTGCTTAGCCTAACCTAGCTTCTCCCTGTTCGGAAACCAGCTTGTTCAGGAGGTGTGACAGCTTCGATGAACGGCTCAATTCTAGTCAAGACAACACGTTCGAGGAGTTTACATGGGCAGCTTAGAAGCACGATTGGTCGACAGCTCTCTGGTTGGTGTTCGGGTTTCCCCGGTTTTAGTTCAGCCACCACTTTCGCCGGCTTAAACTCTTTTGGAAGTCTGTTGTTCTGGAGTATATAAGTAAAGAGTGCAGTCAGCCAACTTAGAGCAACAGGACCCATATGCTGAATAAATTCGCTGTAGATTTTGTCAGGGCCAGCAGCTTTATTGGACTTTAACGTTTTGACAGCTTTCATGACTTCTTTAATTTCAAAGGGTCTAGACAAGTGTTGGTTCCTGGGCGCATCCTCTTTAAGTGCCTTGAGTTCTTTTTTAATTTTCTTTGTAAAGTGTTTGTCGTGGTTGGTCCTCGTCACTTCAACCATACGGTCTGCCACGGCATCTGGCTTGACACTGCCCGTGTGTTTTCGTTGGTGTCGTTTTCCTGTCAAGCCATACAGCACTCGCCAAGCCTTGCGACTGGAATGCTTGAAATCCATACCCTCAACCGCTGACTTCCACTTATTTTGCCGGGTGTTATCTAAGGATTTCAGAAGTTGGGACCCAATGCCATGATCGCCAGAGCTTTGGTACCTCTTGTACAACTCTTCGCTCCAGTTCCAGCCGGGGATATACTCCTTTCTAAATGTGTATGGATGTATAAAAAAAAATGGTCCGGAATAAAGCTATTTATTATTATTATTATAAAGCCTCTCGGGATGTTGGATTTTGCTGATTTCAGTATAAGCTCCGTCAATTTCCCATAATTTGAGGCTGTAGGTTCAAACCAAGCCGATTTGAGTTCATCATCAAGCTGTTTCTCAAAACCTTCCCAGTTAGCTCTGCTCTGCACGTGGTAGTGGCATCGAGTTTGTAAGAGGTATCTTCAGGCCATTATGTAATAGGATTGGTCGGTGTTGGCTGTTTGGGAAGACAGAGAGCAGGCTACGGTTACACGGTAGGGGGGCTGCTGGAGGTGATCTTTAGAGACAAACGAAAGATCGGGGTTATATTCTTTGTTCCATCTGGCGGAGTGAAAAGTGCCTCTAACTTTGGCATTGTAGCCGAGATGTAAATTGCAGAGATCTGCCCACTGAACCAGGGCTTCGCCGTTTTCATCGGGCTTCTGGTACCGCCAATCTGTGTGGTGGCTATTGAAGGAGGTAGCTATTGGCAGGGCCAAGTAGAGAACTTGCTTGGCACTGCGAAGGGCTAGCCTTAAACCGCGTTATGTTTATATCTTTTTGTAATTTATTTTTGTATACCTTAGCATATTTTCCTAACATAGTTCTTAAGGTTCTCTGTACTTACAAAATATGGATCAGTGGTCTGAAATAAACTTTTTTTTTTTTTTAGTAATACAAGAAAATGCAAGGTCGTCAGCATCAAATGCACAGTCATATACACGTACATATGTCACCGCAGGCATATTGTATAAGCCGCCATTTTACATGACAGCTAGCTACACGCGTTTGTATATGACATTGACAACAGAGTCCTTATTTATGTGCGTATATTAAGACCTGCCCCCCTAGCACACTAGGTTTTATGTCCGAAATAAAGCATTTGTCCCTCTTGCACTCACATATTGGCCAGAATGGGACGAATACTTTATGTCCAACATAAAACTTAGCGTAATAGCCCCTACAGTATTTTTAAGTTTTAAAAACGTTTTTTTAAGATTTTTAAGTTTTTATTTCCTGTATTTGATTCATGTTTTGAAAAGTGCAATACAGTGTATGTGTATTGTATTTGGCGTAGGATCGGTTATTGTGGCACTCTTTGGGGGAGGTGTTCATCACAGTCACATACGTTGCTTAATTATTGACATTCTTATTGAACCAAAAGTCAAACAACATGAACAAATGTCGCCCCTGAACACACTCCTCATGCCTTTCGCAAGCAGTACGGTTAGCACAATACGGTGCGCAAGCTGTGTTGCGACAAGATAGACTATATCTGTCTCTGTATAATTAGAACACTTAGAAAGAGACGGATAGTCTATCTCACCGCGACACAGTTTGTGTTAACCGTGCAGGAGTAATTTGCCAATTAAGCCACAGGTAACCAAGCTGATCATTTTTGTTGTTTTATCGCTTATTGACCTCGGCTATGACAAGACGGCGCGCGAGCTATATCGATTTTTATCGCACTATAGCTCTCTTTCTAAGTTTTCTAATAAGAGAGAGATGCATAGTGCGAGAAAAATCAAGATAGCTCGTGCGCCGTCTTGTGACACCCGTGCAGTGGGTACGATATCAAAACCGGATTACCTCCTTATTGTCATGCTGTTTTCTACGCAATTTTGACAGGTGTCACCGCTTACCGGTCTGCGCACGGGCGAATGTACAGTCGAGTCTGTAATATCTAACCACACAACACAACCTTCCAAATATCTAGATATTTTTGAAGGGTTGTCTACATATATCGAACTTGACTGTATCAAAAATCGAATCTAACCGGTTTTGGACCGGGCCAGGATCGGTGTACTGCGAATCATCCATTAGACCCGAGCCCCTCTTGTGCGCGACGGCAATAAAATATTTGTGCATCTCATTACATCCCCCTATAACCCCCTTAACCCTTTGGGGGTACTGAGTGTTTATTTCTGGCAAATTTCCACCCATTACCAGAAAAGAGGGGACTAAGTAATCAATTAGCAGTGTTGTATAGAAACGAACGTCGAGAGAAAAGAGAAGCCGTCAACTTATAAAAGAACATTAAAAGCAACTTTTTGACTCAAAATCTTTTTTACCCTTTTTTCAGTTTCTTAATTTGCATGAATATGAAACAACTCTTGGCCTGTGATATTAGGGCATTTGTTTCTTCTATGTTTGTTTGTCTATGTAAATTACTTCAAAATAAAGGTGGAAGATAAACCGTTTAGTTTACATGTAACTGCAATGTTCGACCAGCGCTGGCTACGCTAGCAACAATGCTGAGTTGCGGCCATTTCGTGACACCACTAGGATTGTATGTTTTACTTTGTTATTGTATTTTGGTGTTACGAATAAATTATTTCTTTCTTTCTTTCTTTCTTTCTTTCAATGTACTACAAAAACACCGAGCCAAGGCTAAGATAAAATGGGTGAATATCAAAAAAAATGCACATAGCTAAGGCCTTAATCTAATCTACGCTTTAAATTTTCTCCTTTTAAGTAACGACAATTACCCATGAAAAATGTATGGGTAATTGTCGTTACTTAAAATGAGAAAAGTTAAAGCGTAGATTAGATTAAGGCCTTAACTACGTGCATTTTTTTGATTTTCACCCAAATGTATTTGAACGAGCAAACGTTTGTTCGACCTTTAGAACATCTCGTGGCATATCGCCGATATCATGACATCTCCGCAATATCAGTAAAAGTTATTTTTAACAGACTTCTCAATTCGGTTGTATTTTTATTTTATTTTTTTGATCATTTTTTTTTTCAATGTTTGTTACCTCAGAACTCCGTCATTGCTGAGCCGGTTCGTATTTTTTTCATTGTAAGTTAAAAAATTAAAAGTATAGGTACATATGTCCCATTTTTTTCAAAAATTCAGTTGGATTATGGGATCCATGAGGAATTGAGGGAACTCCTCAATTATATTAGGCACGGGTGTAGTGATTTTGGTATTTTCTATTATATCTCGTGTATTTACACCCGGAAATCATAAATTTGGTGGAGTGGAATTGATGGTGAAGACCACAGATGAGTTATGGAATTCCTTAATTATGTACTTAAAAGTACAAAAGTACGTCGCAGATTCTGATAAGATTCCGTTGAAATAGCAACTAATGAAGTGCCAAAGGTGATCCTTGTGGAATCGACGGAAGTTCTCAAATGTTATCGGGGCACATACAGCGATTGGGTTTTTTGTCTCTAATAAGCAAAGCATTCGCTCTCGGAAATCAGTTCATGTGGTAAATTGGAAAATAAATGTGGAAATGTTCTCGTGGCTGGCGGAGTACTAAATTGAAGCCGGTTAAAACTAAGTTTTTAAAGTAAATTATTCCATTTTTATTCAAATTGCTCTCATGGACAGAATGAAGCATTGGATCAAGTCTCTCTCTATATGAAAACTGATCAATTTTCGCTTATCCTGACTGTGGAGACATTTAATATCGCCAATTTTTATTTGACCATGGGGACTCTTTACATCTAAATCTTTTGATTAAGTATAATATTACGTAATCGACTCGGAGACTATACATCTCTGTGCAAAATGTGTGACCAGATATTTATTTATTGTGTTAATGTGGATAAGGTATTTTCATGTCACTTAATGATGTAAATGTAGTGTAAAATTCCGATATGTTAAAAACACCCTTGAGACTTATTTGCAGAATCAATATTTGAATCTTGAATCTGAATAAAATTTATAAAGATTAAACTATTAAGCGCGCCTAATGATCCCCTCATATTTCGTAGCACTCGGGTGGGTCGTAGCGAGATGAACGGCCGCCTACACACTACGGCGGCGGCGGCCACCTACGCGCTACGCGGCTACGATCAAGCGCTACGACCCTTCCCCCCTCTCCATACCACCGTCTCCTGTACATGATTAATTTGATTACAGTTTGGAATTCATAAGAAAACCAATCACTTGAAAAGGTTATTTTAACAAGCAATGTAACTAATCGAAATTTAATGCACAAAGGGATTTCTGTTGTGAGTAAGGTATTTTTTAATTTTGCTTGGGGTTTTATTAAGACATAGCGTGATGATAATGCTATTCCAACGTTTGCACCGAAGCCTGCTAACAAGGTTGAATTAACTTCAAACAAAACTGGTTTGTAAAAAGTGGCAAGGTACGTAAACACGTATTGTTTTATTAAAACGTGTATTAAAAAAAACTTTGATATTAACTTTTTTCGTGTAATTTTAGCATGTTTTTGTGGAGGGATTATTACGGTGGGTCTATTAAAGAAAACATGTTAATTTGGATTCTAATTTATATCCATCACGTTAGATTTGGAATACGTGCAATTCAATAGGAACCTATTAGGGTTCCATACCAAAAAAGGTAAAAAGGAACCCTTATGGTGCGACTCCGTCTGTCACAAAGTGAAATATCTCACGAATTACTTAAGCTATCAATTTGAAATTTGGAATGGTTTTAAATGAGAGTTATCCACGTGCATAGAAAATGAGAAATTTAAATACAAGTACTTTTTAATTTTCTATCAAAAATTACGAATATATGACGGGGGAGCAAAAAAAATTCAACTATTAGGTTAAGAGGGGTATTATATGAAAGGGCATGAGTTGCACTTTTTGAAACAGTTTTTCTTTTTTTTCTATATTGGTAAAATTTCGATCTATGAAAGAAAAAAAAGGTACCATTCCCCCCTCCCTTATCACCCAAGTTATCCAAGTGAAAAATTTGAAATTGTTATTACTTGTGATTAAGATAAACATAAATATTACTGGAAAAGTATAACTTTTTCTTTATCGAGCGTATTTTTTGTTTTATTTTCAAAAATCATTTCCTAGTTAAATTTGCTATTTTATCAACTTTATAAGTATTTTTTTGTTTTGAAATTAATATAGGACGACATAGAAGACATAGAGGCCGGTTTCCGTGATAAACAATAATCGCTAAAGCACCAACATACGAATAGGGATTGCAATCTGGCTTATTCGAAGTTCAAATATCCGGATTTTCATAGGATTTCACGATCCGTTTCAAAATTCGGATTTTAAAACCTCGAAAAAAAAATTCTAAATTCTTTATCAACAAAAACACGTAAATAATGAACAAAGGGATGGAGCCTCCCTGTAAGCAAAAAAATGCTTGTGTTGGGAGACACCGCTCTTCCTTACATAGGTAACTTGAGGTAAGTACAATAACATTTTGGTATCTACTGCATTGTTATTTACAAGTATTAATCTTAAGACAATTAAACCATACAGTCTATATAAACTATCCACCTGAACTTCTAAACTTAAGGAACTAAAGTAAGCGGTATTACATTTTCTGAATACAAATTAAGTGCGTCAGTGTACTAGTGTGCGTGTGCGTGTGCGTGTTCGTGTGCGTGTGCGTGTGCGTGTGTGTGTGCGTGTGTGTGTGTACATGAGTGTATGTGTGTGTGTGTGTGTGTATGAAGGATTACCGACTTACATTCTCTGTCTCATCGTATGTTTTTGTTTTTAGCCAGTTCATTATGAGCTTTTTACACTCATGATGTGGGTTTGAGTGAATGTCTAATAGTTTATTTATTTTATTATAGAGATGTGAGGCTTGTATCTGGTATTGTGAGCTAGCAAATTTCGTTCTAATAGTTTTAGGTAGCATAGCTATGTTTGGTATTAGTCTTCTTTTTATTTTATAGTTCGGGTTTTAAGGCAGAATCTTGTGTTTTTTTTTTGTATTGTAGAATATATAGTTTCCGAACCGACAAAAGTCCACTAATTTGGTACAGTTAAGTAGATCTGTAGGAAATGTAATCTTTTTAAAATACATTACTTTAAAAAACGAATGCCCTTTGTGCTCGTTCAAAGTCTATAAAATGGCTTTTAGCTGCACCTCCACAAACGGATATGCAGTTACATGACGGCAACACTAAGACGGCAGAGATGTATATATTTCATTAAGTACCTAAATCCGGATTTTCGGATTTTTATAATATTAGTTTTAAAACTTTTAAAGTATTCTAATAGAGAGCATTTTCGGCAGCTGGGATGCTATGTAACCTTAAGAATGCGGTTGAAGGACTCAAGACTTGACGCGTTAATGTTTTTAACATTTATTTTTTGTTTAATTAAACACGTCTTTATACAGCGTGAAGTTTATTGACAATTAATTAACAATTAAAATAATTATTTTAATGGGTCTTAGACTCTTAGCTAGTATTTTTTTTTTATAATATAATTACATCCAACTAAACTAATCCACAGATAATGCATCCACCACAGGTTTCGTATTATTTTAATTGTTAATTAGAAGTTTTTTATTTTTATATGTTCAGTTTCCAAAATTTGCGTAGAATTGTACATAATTATTTGTTTATTGAAAAGACTTAAAGACTTAATACTTTTTTGGGTTGTTTCTGTTCTTTGTTTTTTTTTCTAGTACTGAGAAAAAACCTCCCTAAAATCCGGATTTAATCCGAAGTCGTAAAAGAGATATCGCAAAAATCGAAATTTTTGGATATTCATATTTTTATGATAGTATTCCGGAAATGGCTAATACAGTTGGGTATTATAAAGAATAGTAAGGTAAACATCCGAGTGCTCGACGCTGTACCTACTAGTATATGGCATGGGCACTCTATGTCAAAGCGACATGGCTTAAATTCGAATGAAGAAAAAATAGTTCGATTTTAACCCATATTGTATAGTGCCCGTTCCATATTATACTAGTACAGCGTCGACCACTCGGACGTTTACCTTAAAATACTAAATATTAAAAAAAAACCTAATGCGGTTATTTAGTTTAGTGTGACGCCGCGAGTGTAGTTAGAAAATCGTTCCGTTATCAGTCATGCTATTTCTTGAAAATCCATTTTAGAATTGCAAAAAAAACCTTGTGGTTTCTTTATCAAGTAATTAATAACTGAAACAAAAATATGAAGTTGAGCATTTCCCTCAGATTTTCTGATAAAGAATTGTATTCGAAATTGACGGTTAAATTTCTAATCTGAAAAATAAAAACGAAGTATGCGTTCATTTCAGCATGATAGTTACTTTTTACGTATAACGTTATGTGTAATGTGTACGTGGTAACATGATTGTGTAAATATATGTGGGTACCTATGTAAAGCTTTGGATCACGCCTACACTCCATTGACGTCACAGATTTACATACATCGGTACATAATTTGCATAAACAATTTACGTCCGAGAGTTGAATAAATTATTTTCAAATATGTCGTCTAATACAGTTACCCACGGTCCTTCGTAATTGTGATTTGTTATCATTTGTCTTATGATTAATTTACAATGATTAAGACCCAAAACTTGGTAATGAAATCTCGTACTGAACATGATAAACCAAATTAATTTGGACCCCGAACGAGATCAATGTCAAAAGAACTGCAGTTCACTGCCGTTTATATGTGCGACAGGATAGTTTCAGATATATTCAAAACTATTAACCTTAGGGTATAATCGTAAATAGTTCAACTCATCGCCGTTGTATGCGTGTGTGTGCGTTTGTAACAATGTAGGTATGCAGGTTCGATTTCTGCGGAAGTGATACGGCGCAGTCTGCGGCAGTTACAGTCGAGTTCAAAAATGTATGTACGTTCCCAAACGTTAAAAAATATCTGACCAACCTTTGCCATTAACAATAAAGTAGAAGTACAGATTTTGACGACCGACCGCTTCAGCCTAGTTGGTAGTGAAGGGTGAACCAACTAGGCTGAAGCGCTGTAGGCAAGGAGTCCTGTGTTCGAATCCCGGTAAGGGCATTTATTTGAGTCATGAGCACGAATATTTGTTCCTGAGTAATTGATGTTTTTAACTGACTTCAAATAAAAGGAGGAGGTTCTCAATTCGTTTTTTAATTTTTTTTTTTTCAATGTTTGTTATCTCAGAACTCCGCCATTGATGAGCCAATTCGTAATTTTTAGGGTTCCGTAGTCAACAAGGAAACCTTATAGTTTCGCCATATCCGTCCGTCCGTTCGTCTGTCTGTCTGTCTGTCTGTCTGTCTGTCTGTCTGTCTGTCCGTCTTCGGCTTAGCTCAGTAATCTCTTACAACTAGAAAACTGCTATTCGGCGTGGGTATATAAACCAATCACGCCGACAAAACAAAATAATAAAATCCTTAAAAAAAATGTTTTAGGGTACCTCCCCTACATGTCAATTGGTGATGTATCTTTTTTTTCTCGGTAACCCTGTAGTGTGGGGTATCGTTGGATAGCTTGTTTAAAAATATTATGGGTTTTCTACAACTATTTTTCATCTCAGTAATGCGTTTGCGAGATAATGGGATTTAAAGCCCTAATTTTTGTTCGAGTCATGTGTCGGACTAGCACGGTTTTTTCTCTAATAATCAACGCATTTGCTCTCAGAAATCAGTTCATGTGGTAAATAGGAAAATAAATGTAGAAATATTCTCGTGGCTTGGCGGAGTACTAAATTGAAGTCGGTTTAAACTTTGTTTTTAAAGTAAATTATCTATGTATTTATATATATATGCTTTTAGCTTTTCTTAGTTTTGGACTAGAACGACGATTTGTGTAAAATTCTCTGTATCAGGGTCGAAACGCACGTTTGAAGTCAAACAGCTAGCGATCCAACATCCCACAGCGGCGCAGTTTCTTGCGCCGGCGGCGGGCGCTTGCAAAGGTCAGGCGGATCATCAATCTTGTCAGATTTACGGCTGGGGCGTCTAGTTTATCTTGAGTCCCGCCCGGATTACCCCGCCCGCCTAAACACATAATATGTAAATTACAAAAAACCGCCGGGCTTGGGGCTTTGACAGCTTGATATGACTTCGTTACTCCAAATATATATAACAACTTTTTTGGATTCTCTACCAATTTATATAAAACAAGTTTCTGTCAAAAAAAAAACATTTTTGGTACAAGCTTTTATTGCCGACTGTACTTTTCTGTATACTTATACCCAAAATTTCAGCTCAATCGGTCACCGGGAAGTGGGTCAAATTTTACTTGCAAGATTTGATGACAGACAGGCAACGGGACAGCTGAAACTAAATAAAAGCTTGTAAAATTGACAACCGCCATTCTAAATTACGTGCAGCGCATGTAGTACCTACTCCCTGAACTAGGAGCCATGTGAATACAATAAAGTCAAAGCCAAAGTTCAGTTGCCATTAACACGTTCGCAGCCTGGTAGGCACTCGTAATGGTTGGTCAGATGCCGATGCTCAGATTGTGTATTTGGTTTTAAAAAATATTCATCAAATTCACATATTTCTGAGCACCTTTTGTGCAGTGTGTATGTTTTCAGGATGTCTATTTTCGTTCGTTTCGGATCTCAAGCACATTCGCTATACTATACTATCACAGGCACAGGCCTACAGGCTATTACAGGCATAGGCCTGTGCACCTGTACACCAGTGCTATCATAGGGATGTATTGAAGGGATGAATATGATGAATGGTTATAGATGAAACATACTCGTATTCAAATGGAGTGCAATGTGAAAAAGATGGACCTAATTGAGGCCTCCGGTTTGTTGCTCAACCGCAACGACTCCGCAACGAGCCGGGCCGTCAGCTCCTACTGTCATTTAAGCCCGATATCCAGTCTTACCACCTTCAGGCAGTCTGGTTTTATTTATGACTTATTCAAAACTCTTATCTGGCCTACGTGCAGATAGATAATCATTATGAAGTTTTGGCTCATTTTACAAGATATCTCGTTAGTATAAATTAGGGGTGTCTATCATTTTATCGAAATGCATAACGTCAATTTACATGTCGCCGATAACTATTACACGAATTGCGTTACGTTGTTTTTCCTAATCACATAATCATCAATTCATTGTTTTTGATTTAATCAAACAACTTTTCATCGTTAATCGTTTCGAATTTGTCTCAAATCGTAGCGTAACGATTCATCGAATGTACTTTTCATAGAATAGACAGTTGTGTATAGTATTAATTTATCGAAACACGGTTGACTGTTGTTACGTTCCATATATTTTTGTTGCCACACGACGTAGACGTAATATTAAGGGGGTTACCCTCATCTGCTAGAATAATATTGGTCAGAAATGCATAACATGATTCGCAGAAACACTTTCAGTCGAATGGTAATTTTGCATAAAGGTATAGTTGGCATTACTACTACCACGCATACGACACATTTTCCAGCACATTGTTTTATATAACATTACTTTGGCCGACTTTGGATTAGCATCATATTATGTACCATAATAATACTATAGCATACTATTACAATAGCATAACTCCCGACTCACTATCAAAAAGCAAATACAGTCCCAGTCCCCGTTAGGTACGACGACGAGCGAAGCGAGGAGGAGTGTTAGGTGTACTGCGACCTTACGCGCGCGAGCCGAGTGAGCGGAGCTAGCGTGCCGCGGCAGCGGCCGGCGAAGCGCCAAAACCGATTTTTAGGGTTCCGAGCGATTTTTTTTTTATATACAACGACGGTGGCAAACAAGCGTACGGACCGCCTGATGGTAAGTAGACACCGCAGCCTATAGACGCATGCAACTCCAAAGGAGTATCATGGCCGTTGCCGACCCTTGATATATTTGAGGATTCGCTGTGTTGAGAGCTGAAGGAACAAATTCCCTCGCTCTCAACACAACGCATCCTCGGGAGCTCTGGCGACCTAACTGGAGGTCGATCTAACGAAGTTCGATGAATAATTCTTGTGTGATGATGAAATTCTGCGAATAGTGTTATGGGAAACGATAATCGATGAAACTATTTTCGGTATAATGATGGATTCCCATAAATTAGACTATATTCGCTAATTAGCATTAAATTATTAATTACCTGTGGGCATATATTGTAACAGAAAATATAGGTCTGTTACTTAAAAAGAGCCATTATAGTGTAAAACTCAAAAAAACGAGTACCCTACCGCGTTAGGCTTACAGAAAGGTTCTTTTCTGAAACTGCATTCACATTATGTTTATTTATAAGAAATCAGCCAAAATATTTTTTTTAATTCAAAGCAATCCTTCAGCCCTTCAGCTTCAAAGTTCCTTCAGCTTTCAACACGTCGAATCCTCAAACATATCAAGGGTCGGCAACGCCCATGTTACTCCTTTGGGGTTGCGTGCGTCTATAGGCTGCGGTGTCCGCTTACCATCAGGCATCAGCAGGCAGGCAGACAACGACGGTGGCAAACAAGCGTACGGCCCACGCTTGTTTGCCACCGTCGTTGTATATAAAATAGACAGATATCTAGAGCACACTATTGCAGTACGAAAACTAGCAATGAAACTAAATAAAAAGATTGCAAAAATTCCGTAACTCGCAGTCATGCGTACCACCAACGTGACATCGCAAAACAAGATAACTGGAGAAATATTTTCGCAGGAGAATCTTTCGCGCGAAAGCGGTGAAAAATATTTGCCTTCCATTTCCTCGCTACGGAGATTGTCACAAATACCCGCAAAGTTCAAAGGTCAACGCGATCAGAGCGGGATTTCTATAGCTTACAATGTCCCCAAAATTTAAGGGATAACAGATATTCCGGATTCGAAATAACCCAATATTCAAGCGGGCTTTAAAAGCTTTGAGAAATAGAAGCAGAGATCGTGATCAAGTTTATAGACTGAATGTAGAACGTAGGTTCGTTGATTTAAAATAAAATATGATCCTTAAACACCGCCTAAATATGCTAAGAAAAGTATTTAGAGCTAAAACTAAAATTATCTTTAGGTAAGGTAAATGTCCCATATTGCTGACACTGCTCAAATAGATGGCACTTTCTACCAAAAGGGTGTCAATAATTTGAATTAAGATATCAAACATTGAGGAGGTTACCTTTTACCTTATTAAAATTTGTATTTCAATCTCATTTGTTGATTTTTATGAAATGTTTTTCTGAATGTACATTCAAGTGTGCCCAACAGTATAGTGCTAATGAAATTATGTATTATGTGTGTATTTCGCAAGTGCAAGCATCTCTCACCAAGAAACAAATGAATTTCCGATCGCTTCAAACGTTAAGTTGTAAAAAAAAACCTTAATGATTCAGTTGAGAAGTTTTTGTTAGAATGGCAAAAATGTTCGTATTGGCTGACGAATCGGCGGCGAACTAAAGCGATTTGAAGGCTCCCTTGCCGCAAAAGTTTCCGTTTAGACGCCCTCCCAGGACCGACTGTCACTACTGGAATACGAGGGGCCAGAGACAAATTTGCCAACATTTGAATGGACAACTAAATCAGCTTCTTCCGTGGAACCTTTTGCAAAGCGATTAAATGAATATAAATCGATAAATATTTACCGGCGCATGCACCTAAAGTAAATGCATTGATTTCAACGTTATAAACATCGTTCACAGCATGGCTTCAAAGTGGTCTGAATTTGAATACATTTACAATAGTACATTGTGAATGATACAAGTGAGGTATGTTGATAATTACATCAGAGGCGGAATTGTTCACGCGAGCCGCAGGTGAGCGTGATAAGAGAGCCGAGGACGTAATTATCAAAGCTCACGCGTTTCATACGACGTTTTTCAACACATTTTGCGAGGAAAAAAACTGACTGAAACTTTTCATTAGATGAAAATTGTATAGGCCTGCCAAGTTAAAAAATAATCATAATCATAATCCATTTATTGGTAATATAAATTACATGTCAGAGGTACATTTACATTGTTGTACTCGTAGAATATTTATTACACTACAAGGATTGTTTATATTATAAGTGTCAGTAAATATGTTAATTAATTGTAATGTATGTATAAGTTCTTGTTGAATAATAAATTGATGACCGAGAATGGCTGGATTTCCAAAATTCCATATGATACAATCGAGTGCCAAGGAATTATGCGTGCTTCCATTGAGCTTAGTGATGAGGATATGCTGGAGGAGTTAAAAGCCTCCTGCATGATCTCGGGAGTGAAACGATTCAAGAAAAAACAAGAAAATGGCTCATTCTAACCATTGCAAACAGTTCTTGTTACTTTTAAAGCTTGTTCTCGGCCAGATCATGTAACATATGAACACATTTGGATGCCAGTTCTGGAATATATCAAGCCATTACTCCAATGCTTCGAGTGCTACAACTTCGGTCATGGAAGTGGAGCTTGCAAGAGCACACAAATTTGTTCCATTTGTTCCGCAGGCCATTTCTACCGTGAATGCTCAAACCCCAATGACTACAAAAGTTCAACTGTAGCGGTGCTCATTCTGCAGTCTTCTACTCATGTTAACTCCAGTTAAAGCGGCCAAAAATACTGAAATCACGTACAAGATAGGTGGAAAGTTTTCATATGCTTCAGCTGTTGCAGTACCTGTAGGTAAGAACAATATTATTGCTAATAATTCTAGCTCAACAGCTCCCGCCACGGCTAAAACACCTCAAAGACGAGCACTGATTGCGGACATAATTAATTCTGATATTGTTCTTGGTGCTATTACGAAAACCATTGTAGAACTTTTGAAAAGAAAAGATAATAAAAACCATTCTGGTCCCATTTCTTCTTCAGCCATCAAAGAAATGCTTGTAACCAATTTTTCAACTTAAACATTGGATAACATTGTAAATATTGAATTGCATAGTATTCGTAATGATTTTAACATCATTCACTGAAACTCCAGAAGTTTACAACCAAAGTTGAGTCAATTGCGCCATTTCATAAGCAATCTTAGTGAACAAGTTGATATGATTTTATGGAATGATACTTGGTTGAGCCATGATAAAACTGTTAAATTGCCGGGCTATACTTATATTAAGAAGAGATTCTGATCGCCTCCATGGGGGTGTTGCTATAGCAATTCGCACAAATATAAATTTAAAGTTATCAACACTCTATCTCAATATAACTTTCAAGATATCTTAGTAAACATTTATTTTAATAGCTTTTCCCTTAAGGTTTTAAGTGTTTATATACCACCACCTCCTAATGGCATGTTTACGATTAATTTATTGAAAGATGGATGCTCAAAATGTATCTAGAAATAATCTGATAATAGGAGATTTTAATGCACATCACTTCTCTTGGAGTTCAAGATTCAACGATGGAAGGGGCAATGCTCGCCACGCCTTTGTGGAGAGTTCCATCCAACTTAGTATGTTTAAATGGCCACAAGATAACGACTTTCGCTCCGTTGGGCCAACAAGGTAACGTATTGGACCTGGCATGTGCGTCCCGGTCTCTTAGTTCTAGTTGCACGGCTTTTGTACTTGATGATCAGCTTAGTAGTAACCATACCCTTTACTTATCAGTGTGTTTATTGACTCACCAGTTCCTGTTAGCAACTCTAACAATTTTTTGAGTATACGAGTACAAGGTGATATTCGAGATAATAATGATAGTAATGTAAATTTAAATAAGATTGATTGGAACCAATTCAAAGACTTTTGTGAAGTTGAATTTGCAACTTTTCAGTTTGAGGATAACCCTCTCAAAAATTATTACAAGTACTTGAGTATTCTACATGTCATTCTGACGTTTCAAAAAAAAAATGTGGGCTTAGTAGATTAATTTGCTTAAAGGCCATTCCTTGGTGAAATGACGATTGTGACCGCGTAGTTTTACAAGCCAAAATTGCCTTACTATTATACAAACAATACCCTTCTATAGAAAATTATATAATTTATAAAAAATTTCATGCTTTAACGCTTTTTGAAATAAAACGAGTTAGTTGGATTAATCTCTGGTCATCGTTCAATCGTATGACATCGAGCAAAATTATTTGGGACCATATACGTAGATTTAAACACTCCAAATTGAACACCACCTCTTCGTCACCAAGTTTATTTTAAAGTCCACCCAATGCTGCGCTATTTTTAAATAAAATAGCTTTAACATTAGTGAAGTTGTGTCAAATAGCGATATTCAGGAATGCTTTGACAATCCTGGCAGTCCTAAAGCTCAATGGATGGTTAAAGAATTTTCTTTTTTTAAGAGACTTCACCGGGTTCACATTTAATCACTTATAAAGTGACCAAAGTCTTCCTCAATCTGCAAAGGAAATATTATGTAAAATATATAATGGTCTCTGGCAATTTAATTATATTCCTCCAGTTTTTCTATATATTTAAGTATTTATATCTATTATATATATCGTCGTCTAGTACCCATAACACAAGCCTTACTGAGCTTACTGTGGGACTAGGTCGATTTGTGTAAGATTGTCCCTTAATATTTATTTATTTATTTAATTTGGAAAAGTCAACATGTTGTCCGTATATTAAAGCCTTACAAAGATCCCAACTGTGCTGATTCTTATAGGCCCATTTCCCTAACATCGTGTTTTTCTAAAGTTTTTGAAACGATGTTAAAAAATAGATGGTTTACTAAAAATAGTAAAGTTATTCTAACTATTCAGTACGGTTTTCGGAAAGGTAAGTACAATAGATAATCTTAGCTGTTTAGTTGGGGATGTTAAAAATAATTTTCGCAATAACCAATATACCTTAGCTGTTAATTTAGATATTAAAGGAGCATTTGATAACATAGGTCATTCATATCGTATTAAAAGTTTAAATTCTTTGGGATTTCCTGGTCACATAGTGTTTTGGTTGTATAGTTTTCTTAATAATCAGCATCTGTCTTTAAAAGTTAGGTCTAGTTTGACCGGTACTAAAATTTCTTCTAAAGGACCCCCAAGGTTCTGAATTGTCTCCACTTATATTTGTGCTGATTTTGGTTTGTTTTATAAAACAGATTCCGGCTTCTGTAAAGCACTTATTTTTCACTAATGATCTGGTTATATATGTGAACTGTATGGATGGTAAAAGTGGTGAATCTATCATGAATAGTTGTCTGCGTAATATTTATAACTTACTAACATATTCTTTAAAACTTGAGGTCAATGTTTCCAAAAGTTTTGTAATTCTCTTCTCTCAAAATGGTTTATTACATCACCCTCAAGTTTTATACAATACTGATGTTATTCCTGTACAATCTTTTTTCTCTCTCTCTCTCTCTCTCTCTCGTTGATTACGACCTTTCTTGTCATGGAAAACTCATATAGATACAATTAGTAAAAGAGCTGAATTAGGTTTGAATATTATATTTTGAAGTCTTCAACTGGAGTAAAATGGGAAGCAGACCCAAAGATTCTAAAAATGATATAAGTACATTACGACAATCAGAAGTCATTTCGACTACGGTTGTATGTTTTTTGCGGATTCAAGTTTTTTTCTCTTGAGGAAACTAGATATTTTACAAAACAGAGCGTTACGGATTATTACCGGTGCTTTAATGTCCTAGCCAATTAATTCATTGGAAATTGAAGCTAGCATTGTTCCTTTATTTATACGTAGAAGTTATATAACAGACAAGTATTGTCTAAACTTATTAGTAGAGATAATGACGTAACGTCTAGGTATCTTGATAACTTTGATATTCCAAATTATAACTTGATCCCGTTACCAAAATCCGCTTCTATTAGTGGAGACATAACATATTTAAACTTTGAATATCATGACACGGTATCTTGGTCTGCATTATTACCTTGTTTCGAGTATCATTATTATGACCTGATGCAAGATGTAGCTGTTGAATTGACTAAATTTACATCTAAATTTGACTTTCTGGAGTTCCTAGATGATAATGATTGATGATTTTGTTAAATTGTATACATCTAGATTAGTATTGCTTATACAGAATGCACTAAAGATAGGGATAGTTTTGCATTCTATGATTCTTTTTTGAATAATGGTAAAGTTTATAACATTATAACTTTAACAACTACTTCTCTGTATTTTCGGCTGCCTAAATAATTGATGCCTTAGAACTCATTCATGCCAATTAGTTAAATTAGAACAAATTTATAATTTTATCCGATTCCATGAGCGTTTTGCAAGCTTTGGAAAAGAAAAGCATACATGCATTTGTAAATTACTTGATTTATAATATAAGTTAATAATATAGTCTAAGCTTTATGCATAGTAAAAACATAATTGTTGAATTTTGGCATTCAGCCGACCATATGAATTTCTGTTTTTTTTTTTCTTAATAGATTATGCAATAGGTCTAGTATTCAATTTGCACTCTTCGGAATATACTCATGGTATAAACTTATATTCCCTAGAAACTGTCTAATGTTTTTCTGCGTTTTCTGAATAGGAAAATCCTTTATTGAGGTCAAGTTAACGACGCTGGTCTAATTCCTGGGCTAAATCTGTAGAAGTAATAGGCATTTGGTTGGCAGAAATTTCGGTTGTGGTTTGAAAAATACAAAAAATATTTAGAAAGACCTTTTATTTCTACATTGTGTAGATTGCGAATAGGTCATGCTCGTTTTCCTGCACATCTCTTTAGATTAAAACTTAATGAGTCTGCCGCATGTAAATATTGTAATTGTAATGTATGTACTTGTGTGATCTTGAACATATATTTTTAAAGTGTACAAAATTTAAACTGCAAAGGTTATTATTTGTCGCAATGTGCATGGGTACCGGTCTACAGGTTATTCCAAACACTGTACAGGATCTTTTAAAGTATCCATAATGATGTCCTGTAATTTATTATTTTGTTTCTCAAACTATAGGTGATCTGTAAATGCCTTCAGTTAGGCATAAATGCTTATTTGTTAGCTCTATTTCGTAATTGATGAACCTAGTTTAAGTTACTATTATTTTTGTTTGTAAATAGTATTCTGGTTTGAGCTGATGGCCTCGATGCCAATGCTCCTACAAGTAATAAATAAATAAAAAAGTGAAATAACCTATACTTAATGGCGCGCAAGAGTTTTTTTTCGTGAAGTTTGCGCAGTGCGCGCGCATGTGTTAAGCCAAACTTGGATGTAATCTCTAAACAGCCAATACAAAATAAAATAAATATTTTGTTTTAAAATATTATCTTTATTTATTCATGTAAAATGTTATCAAAAGTGAATAGTTTTACTAAATTAAACGTTTCTATATCATATCCAAAAAGAAATAGTCAATTAATTAACAAAAAGGATTTAATTTGTTTAGTCGAGTAAAAATCCATTTGCGGAGAATTAAAAAAAAAGCTGTACATTCTGTACAACCCGGGTAATTTAAGAATGCACCGTGTTCGTGCATACATTTTGCTGCAAGGTGCCAACGTGACTGAATCGGGATATAACCATAACACACGAGTGACGTAATGTTATAAAACACGCGTGTTTAATACCCAGGATTATGAGCCTAAAAGCGACATACTAAGAGGTACGTTACGAGCAAATGTGTTAAAAATGATATTAGGGTCAGTTCGCCGGTTAGCGACCACCTAATTTAATGTGCCGGTGGGCGACCACTTAAGCTGAGTTGGTGAACTGAAAGGATATTTTCTCGGTTTTTTAGTAGATTTCTATTCTAAAACTACAATAAAATGCATGTACAAGTAATTGTCTCAATAGGGTGTGTAGAATTGATGTTATCTTCAATAGAAAAAACCTTCTCATTCAGGTGGTCGCTAACCGAAGGTGGTCGCGTAACCAGCAAAATGACCCTATCTAGGTATGTGGGAAAATAGATGTTTAGGTACGCGGCTTTGTTCAAGTAAAGGGCTGTAAAACCCTTTTTTTTAATCGTATGGCATACATTATTTCGCCTTTAAAGTTTGTCACTCTTTAGCACCACTCAGGGGGCACGGTTGTGGTAGGTAGCTCCTGCGGACGCAAGTAACATTTTTGTTTTGACTCCTCATAACCGGAGTCTCCTGAATTATCATTTTATACAATAAAAAACATTTCAATAACTTATGTACACGTAACTATTGACCACAAGAAAGACGATTTTTGTATAATTGTTATGCACAGTTAGAAATAAACGTCATTCAGCGATATAAATTTTGATAAGTGGTATAAATCTACGCTAAAAACAGAAAATGCCTTTTACTTAACTAAAAGGACACGAGCAACCGTTAATAAAATGGCCGTGTGACAGCTCTCAGACGGCGTAATAACGTTGTTTGCGAAGATGGATCCCAGTTAGTTTACTCGTCCTAATAGCCAGCCGGAGCCGAAGTATTAAATTAGAGGGGGTTGTGCCTATTCGTCACATTATGTCATACGAGCCCCCAGGGACCCATTCTTGTTTTGCCGCCGTGATTGCGCCCTTATTTTACTCATCAAAATACGTTATGTTCATCAAAGACTTGATTCACATTGGACCTTTTGCCTGCGCTATTAATAATCTCTGGCACTCCACGTTTAAAGCCGTACTCGACAATGTTGTATTTTATATTAGGTACGTCCTTTAATATAATAAGAAATTGTTTGGTTTGAACATTGTTTTGGGAAACATGAGCCTTGTTCTGTTCCTTTGATATTTTAAATGGATTCGTTGCGTCGTTAATTGCGTTTGTTGCTTATTGTGTGGATAATTGCATTTCCTGGCAAGAGTTTAAGTAAAACTTTATATAATTTAAGGGCCTCATGAGAACGATAGTGCCAATAATTAAAAATAAGACTGGCGATGCCTCCGACAAATCATATTACAGACCCATCTCCACCATTGTGCCCAAAATACTGGACAGTTTGCTCGACCGTGTACTTTCAGAGTATGTACCAGGGATGTTGCAGACATTCGCATCCGCATCCGCAACCGCCAAAAATGATGCCGAGTTTTTGCGGAATGCGGATGTGCTGCAATTCACGACAAGAAAGTAGCCCAGGCGGCGCTTACCGTACGCGTTTTAGATATTTTCGCCAGTAGTAAAAAAAAAACCTCTTGTCGTTTCCGTGATCAAGAGCAAACGCGTTTTTTATTTGTTCGCTACGATTGTTATTTAGTCTCAATGGTGTTTGATGATCGCGTGATATTATAAAATGGACGTTGTTTATTTTTTGAATGTTTGACCCAAAAGCTGCATCCGCGGATGTGTGCCCCCAAATATCCGCATCCGCCTCCGCATCCGCCAATGTCAAAAAAATCGCATCCGCGGCATCCCTGGTATGTACCGTCACATGATGCTCAATTCGGATGCGCCTCATTCGTGACAGTCCCAGAGCCATTGCCGAAAATATCAACAGCACACTATGGAGGCACTGGAACTCTATACACATGGAGTCCAGACATAGTTTTTATAAATAAATTAATTAAATTTAAAGTTTTATTTTATTATTTAAATGAATGTGTAGTTTTATTCAGGGATCGGAAACCGGTATTCTTTGTATGGGAACGAAAACGTTATTTTTTCTTTCTTTGTTAATTATTTCATTTCTAATTGGGCAATCTAAAAATACGCTGTCGTTACCACAAAACACAACTGAGTCCTACATATGAAGTATAAAAAAGTTCGAGATATGTGGTTATTTCGAGGTTTTTGCAAAAAAACCGGTTCCGATCCCTGGTTTTATTATGATTTGACATGTTTTTATTTTTATTTTATTAATGAATGTAAATCTAATGTTGTAACTGTATGATATAAGAACTTAATGATATTGATTGTGTTATATCATGTTGAATGTTGAAATTGAAATTCATTTATTTATTTTTTTGAAGGTGGTGGACAATTTTTAGTATCAGTAACATTCATACCTTATTAGAGTAGGCATGCAAAACATAGGACACAACAATACATCATATACACATAAATGACTAATATGAGTAACATTCAACGTCGTAAAAGGCCCTAGACATGTCTAAAAATATAGCTATTACAGGCACTTTCTTGTCAAGGCATTCCGTAACAAACTTGATTAAAGAAAAACATGCTAGCGTCGTTGATTTTCCTTTCTGAAAGCCATACTGTTCAGGGTTAAAACATTATGATTCAAAAGAAAACTGTTTACTTTTCCAGCCATGACCTTTTCAAATATCGTTTGTGTTGTGATATGGGCATAGAGATATAAGAATTATTACTATTATACACTCCAGGCACGCTAATAACTAGAGCATCTGGCATCTATATTGCCCTCGGCCTCGCCTTCATGTGATAAATAATAAAAATACTTTCGTAATGAGACGCTGCTGATTTAAAGTTTTATGATATTTTCGTGTACACATTTCGTATATGTAGGTACCTATATATATATTTTTTGGAAATAATAATACACGGTGTTAAAAAATATCACTAAATGCATAATCTATGCACTCGGTCCGGTAGCCTCAGGTCGTTCTAAGCGAGGTTATTGGCCATCCATTTTTAAATGTAGGTACTCTGGGGTTTTTTAATACTTATCTGTAAACTACTAATAAATTTCTATACTGGCAAAACGCTATATACAAATAGTTTATTTCCAAAAAAAATTTAACATTTACAGTTCGAACATTTTATCGTTGCGTGAAATAAAAATATCATTTCAATTCCAGCAATTCAGAGCGTGGGCGGCCGCCGGCCGGTATAAAACGATATTTCCTTGTTTTCTCTCACTCACATACGCTTTGTTTCTTACTAAAAGGAAAACAGAAAATGGGCATCTATTTAAGTAGCTTGTTATTTGAACGGCCTTGCGCAATCAATAAGGAATATGACACGTAAACAAAAAATATTGATGTAACTTATTATTCTGCAATAACAACAACTGACGGATCATCAATTCAGCCGAGGCATTTCCACATCTACTACTCCCATAGCGACCAGGTGTCCCGATTTACCAGATAATTCATTAATTCATTTATTCCTTGATAAAACGTAGTTTTACATGTCAATTTTTGTCGAGATCTTAAATAACATTTATACATAATATTATAACATTTAGGTATGTAAGTATCGGTCCACATTGTTGGGAGCCTAGAAACGCAGCGAACCTATATTTTATCAGTGCTATATAATTATATTACTATTAAGTACATCATGATAAAAATAAATTCTCTTTATCTACGCACATATCATTAGTGCTATAAAATGAGTTCAGAAACCGGAGGAAATGACCAGCATTATTACAACCACTTTTACTATGAGAACTTTCTTGTCTGTGGTAGTAGGTAATATCTGCACTTTAATGTTACTACAGTTCTGTAAATTATTTCTTCGATTATCAGTTCGCAACCAATTTTTAGCATAATTTCATTTTGCCTAATGATCATGTGTCAACTTAAGTATCAAAAGATTTCGTTTTATGTCCCAACCTCACCGGTCACCAACTGTATGTTTGGCAATTTTTTTATATAGTCACTTTTTAAAATGCCACCTTTTGAGTAGTAACTAGAATGGTTTAGTTTGAGTAATATACATTTCGTGGTATAATGTTTACCAAATGTTTTATTGATTAAGGTTTCTTTTAGTAACCATGTTTGTTTTATGACTATAGGTAGTAGGTACCTACCTACCTGAATGAATTGCATCCTTGGAGAGCTACAATGAACGAAAGGAAATTAACGTATTTTACAAGCATTTAAACGAGCATGTTTTTATGGTTCAAACACTATTTTTTCAAGCAGTATAAGATGGTACCAAAATGCACTTTTTATACTCGTCGACCTTAATGTTTGAATTAAGACTTCGTACACCAAACTTAAATCACATACTTTTTACTATGGAGCTCCCAACTCAACATTTCATAACTGTTGAGACAACTAAAATGAAATGGACCAATCACGTGGCGCCTTTACTGAACTAGTTATAATGTATTTGACCAATAGGACGCCGTCATGAGAAAGTCAAAAGGTAATAGACATCAACGCACAAAAAAGAAAAAGCCATTGGTTGCACTTCGTTTTCAATAGATACCAAGTTTGTTTAATTAGTTCAGTTGACTCGTAGAAAAAGTATTGTATACAATAGTTATATAATTAGCTTTTTAAGTCTCGTACCTTAATTAAGCCACTCAGCAAGCTTCGTGGCCTAAACGTGGCACTCGACTGAAAAAGCATACATTATATAACGATTGCATAAAATACTATTAGCTGACTAACCAGATAAAACATGAATTACAAAAGTGAACCTATGTATTGCTGTGGTAAGAATAGCAGGAATTTAAAAATGTTACATTTTTAAATTCCTGCTATTTTTACCAACCCAGGCAGGCAGTATACAGGGTGGAATCTTGTACGTGATCCAAAATAGCAAAATGTGAATCTATCCATGATTCTGAGCAACTTTTATTATGGGACCAACTTTGTGTTAAGCCAAAAAAAACACACCTGTTTATACATTCTTGTCAGTCTAAAATGAGCAGAGTTAATGAAATAGTTGGATTTTTTTGGCATAACACAAAGTTGGTCCCATAATAAAAGTTGCTCAGAATCATGGATAGATTCACATTTTGCTATTTTGGATCACGTACAAGATTCCACCCTGTATAAAAATACGCGTTTGTTAAAATAACGAATACGACCGAAATAACAAAAAAGGTTAGTAACTATTCCGGTCCTTTTTGAAATTGGAAACTCACTGATTTATTATTCGTGTATATAGTGAAATAGCGAGGGCAAACCTAACAACTATGTCCACGTTAGAACAGACTCACGTTCCGACTAAAATATGTAATCGGGCGCGGCGCACGTGGCTCTGGTTTAAACTTTTGCCGTCACATTTCAGGACTGTTATTCACAGCACTTCACCTCACCTCATAGCAACCAGTGTAAGTCAGACCTCCGATTACGCGTTGTTATTGTGAATCCTGGCGGCAAGATATACTAGGAGTGGGTGAAGTAAGGTGAAATAAGTGCTGAATAGCATAGCAGGTCCGGGCTAACATAGTTTGACAACGAAGTAGGTCAGCTTGAATCCCTGCCCAGTGTTATCTCTGATTTAAATAAAATACTAGGAAGAATTGTAGTCGTTTGTGATTCAATGCTCGCTTTAAGATCAATGCCAATCCTAAAACTAAACGAATCCCTAACTAAATGAATCATATCGAAATATTCATGTTGTGATTTGTTTTCATTCGCGTTCTTTCCTAATGTGCAGATTTCTTCATATGTTTTCAGATTCGAAGTCGTCAGACTAATTGTAGCAAATATTTTGACGTCAGTAAAATGCGAGGATATTTTTGGGAAATTTAGGGCAATTTTGGTAAAATTCTGTAGTAGTAATCCAGAATATTGTTTTTAAAGTGAGATATTTGTCTATTTAGAAGCCTGGAAGTTAAAAATAAATAACTCATTAATCACATTTTTAAAGCACAGGGGTTTAAATGTCCACCAATATCTCTTTTTCATTTCTGGAATTATACATTGAGATAATATAAGTACCTATAGCAATTATTAATTTTTTTTCTTAGTAAGAAAAAAAAATAAAAAATACCCATACGAGTATTATGCCTTTTTTCTGTAGCCAAACGGCAGAATCTGCAGATTACTAGGGTTGCTATTCAGGGACGTAAATTCTATACAATTCATTATCTACCTACCCTGTCACCTAGACCAACTCTTTTACTTTTATTTCTTATTCTTTGATAAAAGTTACAAGAGACAAGGTAAGCCAAGCTCCTAGAAAGTCCAAAAATAATATAACATTTTCTTTTTCACTTCGCATGCTTGTAAAAATCGCCTTTGTGCTGGATGTAAGCTGCACAAAATGTCACTTTTATGCTCTAGTGCACAAAGTATTATTTTTAAGACTAAGATAATTGGACCTAACAGCCACACGCATAGTAAGGCTTCGTAACCACCGCATGCTTGAACAACTAGCCTAGACTACCGTAGCGCGCGTAGTGTCTCCATATGTGTAAAAAGCGTTATTTTTTGCCTGGAACAGATCAACTGGTAGAATAATAATAAATGAAATAACAATAGATTTATTTTTCGTAATACTATTGCCATACGTACGTGTGTTAGGTGGTACATGTGGCGTAGGTCATTATCGATGTGGTTCCCGAAAATTTGCTCGTTTTAGAGCAGAGAATACGGAACTTTTCGAGCGTTAGGACAATTCTACTGCGATTTTCCTATACATAAATTGATATTTAGTTAGATCTGCCTACCCAGCTAGCACGATAGATTTTGAATGTACTGAAACATCACGTAAAACGTAACCATACAAAGTATCATGCTACTAGGCATGACGCGCCTAAAAAGCGTTACGTAATCGACCAGTAGGTGTTTAAAGGTAAATACCACGTTTCCTATGGTCATCGTGGCAAATACACAATGTCCATATTAATTTCGCTAGTGTCGCTAGTCTGAATGTAAAATAAACGGGCAGCTGTGCTTTTATTTATATGAAACTAGCTCGGTTTAGGGCCCTTCACTCGAACTTAACGGCATCTGTCTCTCCCCACCCGTATATAACATATTCCATCAACATCGCATCTCACGTTTTAATCACATTCTAACATAAACTCAATTCCGTACAGGATAAGGTAAAATTTACAACAACGGAAGTGCTTGTGAAAATAAGCAGTTATATCACTTCGTTTAATGTCAGTGCATGCTGCAGCGCACTTCAGCTCAAATGGATGTTTTACAGAGTGGAAAATAATTCGGAATGTAATTGAATTACATTGTGTACTTTTGTGTAGTCTGTTGTTGAAAGCCTAATGGCGAAAAGTGAGAGTCATAGGGGACACGTTTCACGTCCGAAAAATAAAGTTAAAACACCTCTGAGACTCGTAAATAAACTTGCAAAATGTATGAGATAATAACATAGTTTTGTACAATCGAGTCGGTGGGAAATTGCACCGGTGTATGCAAACGCGCTTCAGCGTGTGGCTTCTAGAATCGTATTTTAGACATCTTCTAACCTAATTGAGCCGTTTCCTGTATGAAGCGTAAGTACAATGTATGAACTTGTAAAAACGGAATGCGTACCTAGCATGGCTGCCATTTTTAACCGCCTTAAAAAAAAGGAGGTTCTCAATTCAGCTGTATTTTTTATTTTTGTTACCTCAGAACTGCTGCAGAAATGACGGATCATTAGTGAGCCGTTTCGCAAAGTTTTTTTTTTGTTTGTAAGTAAGTATATGCTTCCAGGTGGGTCCCATTTAAAAAAAAAATCAGTTGGATGATGGGATCCATGAGGAATTGAGGGAACTCCTCAATTATATTAGGCACGCGTGTAGTAATTTTGGTATTTTCTATTATAATCGGCCCACGTACAGCGATTCGGTTTTTTTCTCTAATAATCAACGCATTTACTCTCGGAAATCAGTTCATGTGGTAAATTGGAAAAGAAATGTGGAAATGTTCTCGTGGCTTGGCGGAGTACTAAATTGAAGTCGGTTAACACTTTGTTTTTAAAGTAAATTATATCACTTATCGTGGTGGATAAGACATCCGTCACGATCCGACAAGTATGCGAGTGCGAAAGTGACGGATATCTTATCCACAACGATAAAATGGCAACCATGCTAATACGCCCGCTGGCCTATTTTCAACATATATGTACGACTATTTGATATTCTACATCGTAAAACAATGGAACGACCAACAGTCGAATAATACAAACTAGTTAAATAATATAAAAAAAGACAAGTGATTCTCATTAAGAGGCTCCCATACGCCAATGACCTTCGATCTGAATCCCTTAGTTTTCTAATGTTTTTTGTAGCTTATTATATTAACAACAACGGCTTTAAGCAATATAGTATCCCATATTTACTTCAAACTTCATTGTTTTCGAGATATTTGGCATCAAAGTTGAACAATTTTAGGCCAAAAAACTGGTTTTCTGGCCATAACTTTTGTGTTAATTGGTTTAAAATTAAAACCCTCTGCCAGTTTTTAGAGACGTCATAGACAAACCTAAATTTGTAGATTTCGTATATGTTAGATCTTTCACGTCAATAGAGATGCGAAATAAGTGTTTTTTTAGACAATGTTTAAAAAAATCATACAAAATTAAGTATTAATTTGTTTCAAAATCCGGTCTGTCAAAATGGAGATAAAAGATTGAAGAACCGATAGCCGTTTGATTTATGATTCTATCTGTAGTGCAAAAGTAGTAGATACGATTCAAAACTTGTCAAAAATCGATGAAAACCTCGGGTAGCCCCTTAATAAAATATGAAATACACTGAAAACGTGAAGAGCTGCGTTAAATAAAAGAGAATGCGCGCCGGTCGGTGTCACCCATCAAGTGTCCATATTAATCAATTCCGCGTCCGTTGACCCGTCTCCTTAATCACAGATTCATCGACGATGTTACTTTTAATTGGATTCATTACGCTTTTCCCTTTGCTGCCAGCAATCGTTAATTTTATAGCACTTTTGTCTCAAAATGTTTAATAATGCCAGGCCGTCCCGTGATCATTCCTAAATCACAAACGTCAGTGACAGATAAAGACCATTTTGTTATAATAATATAGCATAGAGCCGACATCCCCTAGCATAAGTTTGCGCATAGACTATTCTCATGGAATTTCGATTACCTTTGCATAGTCGGGGGCTGGCGGCAACTTAATTCCATGGTGGCGGCCTAATGGAAGACGTTAAGATAAATGTTCTAGGTGGCCAGTCTATACGTAGTAATAGTAAGTCAATGATTAAGACAAACTATTTGTGCGAACACATTTGTGATTATTTAAATTTACCGTTTAGAGTTGTCTCGCAGTTTCAAGACAGAGCCATTCAGACAGACTGACGGACGTCATTAATTCGGTGCTTTGTTCTCGTTTTCTAGCTGTGTGATATTTATGATTGGACCCTCGTCGCCTTGATCTTCATTTATCACTGTTATCAGTAATTTACCAGTCAAGACCCTCTCCGCTATTTCGCGTTATTAAGTATATGCATTTCCTGAAATAACGCCACGGTATCCTATCTATTAACGATAAACGTTTGTATATTTCTTTGTAAATGGGTTCTCGAAAACGACTCTAACAATTTTTAAATGAGATCAACAACACGAGGATTTGCAGGACCTATAATTTTCCAGGACAAATTAGCCGAAACCATGAAGGACGCCGAGCGGGTTTCGTTCTCCCGTTCTATAAAGTCTTATCCCCGCTGCTAATACCGTATGGTATTTATTTTTGTTTGATTTCTGACTCTGAGTAGGTATATTTTAATGTATAGTCGAATTATTCAGTACAGTACAGTATGAGGTAACTCATCAAAAATATATTGAAAAAACTATGTGAGAATAACTTACAATGTAAATTCATCGATGAGGTTTCTGTGGAGTCAGTCAGTAGTTTGTTTGACTCGAGGGCTAGGACTAGGGACCAGTTCCTCGCAAGCCAGCCACTCCTATTTTAAATATTGGACCCAATCCACATATTATATAATAGCACAGATTATATAATAGTTCTACGAACCCAATCTTCGCGAGTGAAATCTGACAAGAGTCACTGACGAGACAAGTACTCGTATATGTGAAATTTGGGTTTATATTTCCAACCAGTTATTGCGAGAAACATAAGTCAGAAACATATAGGTACCTGCTGCTAAATATGTATGATATGACTATGTTTGGTTCATCAGAAAATCCGCATCTCACAGCATTAATACATATGAATCATGTAAATAAATAAAAGGCAAAGTGGCGAAAGGGAAGTTCCTCGCATCTTTGCCTTACTTGAGAAACAGCTCGTCAAGTTGGCAAGCAAAGTTCTTCAACCCAAGCTGATCGGATTTACATATTTTTTCTGTCATGTATGTTTACATCCATACTTACATATAAATGCGAAAGTGTGACTGTCTTTCTGTCTGTCTGTCTGTTACCTCTTTACGCTAAAACCGCTGAACCGATTTGGTTGAAATTTGGTATAGAGATAGTTTGAGTCCCCGGGGAAGGATAGTTTTAATTTAGGAAATCATCCCCAAGGGGGTGAAATGGGGGGTGAAAGTTTGTATGGAGCTACGATATAAACGAGTTCCATGAGGACGGAGTCGTGGGTAGAAGCTAGTGTTTACATATTTCTCACCCCCACGTCGAGAAGAGATCTCTGCGGAACGACTTCTGCAAGTAGTATAGTGGAGGAAAATGAAAGTTTGGCACATGTCAACTCTATTTGAATGACGTTAAGGTCCAAAAGTGCTAAACATTCAATTTCCTCGACTGTACATTGAAAAGGACAGACCTCCACGTTTTCAACTAGAAGAACGGTAGCCCTGCAGGGCTGTTATTAGAAACGCGCTAATACGCCTCACCTCACCTCACCCGACACGCCTGAACCTCACCTCACACCAAGCGAGACTAGACATACACGCCACACCACTACACGCTAGACGCCACAGAATAAGTAATAGTACTAGTTACGCTTGGTTTCTACGAATCGCTAGCTTATCGCTTAATAATAAGATATAAATATATCTTGGGTGATGAGGTAAGGTTAAATTAAAACAAGTTACAGAATAGCGGGGCAGTAAAAGTGGAATGGCAACGGATTGTGAAGCTTGCCACCACCCCATTGACACATGACTACGACCATTCTGCCAAGAATGTTTAGAGTGTTACGACGAATAAGAATACATGCAGGTATTGACGGTAGGTCGACGCATACTAATAATCATTTATGTATAATATCGGAAAGCTACGGCACGTCTTTTCGTCCAATATTCTGCAGTGTCTCAAGACGAGAGTCTTTGACCAGTGTGTGTTGCCAGTGATGACATATGGCACTGAAACGTGGTCGTTTACTATGGGCAATGGAGAGGGCCATGTTGAGAAATGAGGCTATCCGCAGCAGAACCAAGGTAACCGATATAGCCCTCCGAATCGCTAAACTTAAGTGGCAGTGGGCAGGGCACATATCACGTAGAACCGATGGCCGTTGGGGCGGAAAGGTTTTCGAGTGGCGACCACGTACCGGAAGGCGCGGCGTGGGTAGGCATAGGGTAAGGTGGACTGATGACATGGTAAGGGTTGCGGGAGTCCGCTGGATGCGGGTGGCGCGGGACTGGTCACTTTGGCACTCTTTGGGGGAGGTATATGTCCAGCAGTGGACGTCTTTCGGCTGATATAATGATGATGATGATGATGTATAATATATATATATATGTATAACCAGATAGCAGACTAGTTACGTTAGAATAGAATAGAATATATTTATTTGTTTAACATAGGTACATAAAAGATCTTAAAAATAATGCATATAGCAAAACACTATGTTTTGCCGGCTGGCGTACAAATATAATATTATTATTGCATGCAATTCCATATTGTACCTCATTATTAGATAAATTACATTGATCACAAGCAATTAATAGAATTTAATAACAAAAAATAAAAACGAATTGAGTTAATGAATGTCAAAATAAAACATGAGGCAATTAATTAATACAATAAAACAAAATAAAATAATGTTAACAATCATTCTCAATAAATTTAAAAAGTCAACCATAATAATAATAAAATTAAAACGAACCGAATTGAAAACATTATAAACAAAGTTTTCCATTCATATTCTTACGGTTTGTCACCAATTTTCGTTAATTGTAAATCAATTATAAAGTGTGTGTTGAAAAAACTTCAGTGTGGTCCTATATTTTGTTACGGAAGGCGCCGGTGGAAGCCGGATTGAATTGAATTATTAATCACAATAGTACGTAATTGTCAAAGGACACGGCGGTAACTGGGTTTATAATGCATTTAATAAAGTTGAATAGTTATATAAATACAGGATGTCCCAGTAGTGGGTCGATTATTTAAAAAATCCAAGTCATATTGAAAACAAAAACAAACAAAAAGTTTAAGTTTTTGTAATAATAGCAAGTGTAAAATATCAGTTCGAAATTCGGACTTTAAATATGCCTTCTATTGAAGGTACTTGCCAAATGAGCGTAGTAGGTACCTAAATATTTTTTACAGTACATATGGTGCTACTTCCCCGCACTAGTGCGGAAAGAGCACTTTCCGCGCATATGTAGGATCTTTAAAGAGCCATATGTACAGTAAAACGTTGTACAATACACGTGCGAATAGGTAATTCGCAACTCGTGTCGATTTAAAACACTCCCTTCGGTCGTGTTTTAATTTATCACCACTCGTTGCGAATTTCCTATTTTCGGCACTTGTATCGTAAATAAAATGTTTAGGAAAATAGGTGTCATTTTATTCAAAACGGAGGCACTTGTGTTTTAACTTTAGTATTTAAGTTACAAAAAGGTCATTCATTTTGTAGCTGTAGTCCTTTAAGGATAGGGTGTCCTTATTATTATTATT
The DNA here is from genome assembly GCA_947578815.1 of Epinotia ramella. Lineage (NCBI taxonomy): Eukaryota > Metazoa > Arthropoda > Insecta > Lepidoptera > Tortricidae > Epinotia > Epinotia ramella. Next base: position 11,215,093 of record OX388209.1, read on the forward strand.
GACTTGGATTATTATTTGTTTATTTTTTGATAACTGGTCGGGCTTGGCTTTAACGTTTTTGGCTTGACGTTGCCATTTGGGACAAGTTATACACTATAAGTTATACACTATAACTACATGTATAAGTTGCCTCTATACTATGATAAATTGGCTCAAAGAAACGACATTTAATAACAACACAATAGGAGAAGCAACACGTCTCGACGCTGAAGAAAAAACCAGAGCTAATCGAACGCGTCGTGCCCACAGTATAAACTTGGCCGTCAGAATAGGAACCACTATTCTCCAAATGTAAGGAACAAATCACTGCCGTAACAATCAGATGTGAAATTAAGTACAGTTCTTAGATCCTCTTACTCTGGTATTTATTTAATTCGTGTTTTAATAGCTACCATTTGCATATGTTGTATTCCTGAGTAATGAAAAAAATATGCAGATCATAAATCTATTCTAAAAGTTATAGAGAAAGGTACTTATATATACGAAACATCGAGAAAATCAAATGTTAGTCGGTTAGATGAGACTCCTATACGTGAGAAATCGTGGGATTAAAAACTCTCATGTCGATGAGGATCCACTTCTGTTTGAATGGATAAAGGCTAATCATCAGGTGAGGTAGGGCACAGCGAATTAGGTGAGGTAGGGCACAGCGAAATGTCATCCCGCTCGAATTTGGAGCAGCCCAACTGGGGAAGTACCTCCGCCTTGCAGAAGACCACAGCCATAATAACACTACTACTTGCTCTGTAGTAGTGTTGTGTTTCTGGAGGTGAGCAAGGTCGCCAGAGCTCTCGAGGATGCGATGTGTTGAGAGCGAGGGAATTTGTTCCTTCAGCTCTCAACACAGCGAATCCTTAAACATATAAAGGGTCGGCAACGCCCATGTTACTCCTTGGGAGTTGCATGCGTCTATAGGCTGCGGTGTCCGCTTACCATCAGGCGGGCCGTACGCTTGTTTGCCACCGTCGTTGTATTAAAAAAAAAAAAAACATGGAAATAACAGTAGAGTGAGAGTTTTAGGCCTACGTCCAGCAGTGGACATCTTTCGGTTGATATGATGAGAGTTTTGGAAAGTAGGTAATCCAAACATATCATATCAAAGTAGATGTGAACCGCATGGCGGAATAATGTGTACGCTTGTATATTGCAAGGTGGACTTTAACATCAACCGCTGTGAAGTGTGAAGTGTGGAACCATCTGTTTAAAGTCTGAAGCGGATTTTCAATATTTACAATATTCATAGTTGTTATACTAGTAATTAAATACACTGCGTTGTAAATCTCTACACAAGCCTGTTAGCGTCGGCCATTGTGAACGATCCAACGCGTCTAATTCTCACAGCGTCCGCATCACCCACTCAAGTACTACCTCGATCTCTCGCCTGATTGCTCTAAGGTACAACGTCCAACGAAAACGTTGAGCACTGGTGATCTGATATACTTTGAAGTGGTCTTGATTGTTTGGACTGTGCAACTATACTACATTAACAGATTGGGCAGCATTGTCTGGCACAAAACAGCTCGCTAAACATCTGGGACGCTCTAACGACGCTACAAATAGGTTTGTGTTACTAACTGTACCTATAGATCTTCACAATCTTACTAACCAGCTGGTTAACGTGAGATCTTACTGAATTTGGTTCCGATTTTTACTGATTTTATTCTTAGACCAGGTAGGCACGCCTAGGGGCCTAGACAAGGTTACAATCGACAAGCGCTAACGCCAATAAAAAACTAATAAAATGTATGGGAATGACAGATGTTAACGAAAAGTGATTCGTCGGCATCTGTCATTCCCATACATTTGATTAGTTTTCTATTGGCGTTAGCGCTTGTCGATTGTAACCTTGTCTACGGCCCCTGGTATGTCCCCACCGCTATGTATCTCTTGCTTTGAGAAATCAGTATATCTACAGCCAGTCTCCGAGTTTGAAGTAATTAAAATTATACGCTGACTTAAATACACGCATACCAGTGATATGCGTGTATTTAATAGACGAAATACCTACGACATTATTGAAGTTTTGTGCCAGTGATATAGCGCCGCCACTATGTAAGCTAATCAACCAATCTTTTAATGAGGAAGTTTTCCCCCAAGAGCTAAAAGTAACAATCATAAAACCAATACATAAAAATGTCGCCCAATAGCACTCCTGTCCACTCTGTCAAAAGATTTTGAAAAAAAATGTGATTACACATGGGTCTACTATTTCCTAAAAAAAATATCATATGGTGGTACACTTTACAATCTTTAATTTTTACAATCAATATGGTTTTAGAAAAAATCGCTCCGCTGCCCTCGCCGTTAGTAATTACACTCAGAAGATTCTAAATACCATAAATAATGAACGACGATATGATACAGAGAAATAATATAATGGAAAAATAAACCATCTTCGTCTGTAGCCCCCGACAGGAAAATAACACGAAAACAAAAATATTTAATTAAATAATTTGTTTCGTGATTAAGGGATTAATAAACGAATTACTGTCGGATTACTTACAGACCTCACAAAAGCATATGACAACACCGATTCTGCTTAATAAATTATAAATATGGATCGGGAATTAAGGGCATAGCATACGACTGGTTTAGATCTCACTTAGAAGAGCGCATGCAGCTCGTTCAGATTGAATATCTGAATCCGACGTCTAATAGGTTGGATATTGTACGGTCTAATATCACTGAATTAAGGGGCTCTATTCCACAAGGAAGTGTGTTGGGACGCCTACTTTTCTTATCATATATTGATGATCTTCCCAGAGAAATAGATGCCAATTGCACTTTATTTGCAGATGACGTGTCTATTCTTTTTGATTTTGATAATAATGAGGTTATCCACCAAATCAATCACTGGATTGATCTCAACCTTTCAATTAACATCAACAAAACTAATTTAATTAAATTCTATTCTCATCAAAGACATCACCGCCTCTGAAAGTTGAGCTGAACCACATAGAAATAGTACAAATAGGAAACTTTAAACTCTTATATATTACTTTAGATAGTCAACTTAATTGGAAAACACACATTTCAATTACTAAAACAATAATATCCCAATTTCTATCTTTGCCACAGCACTCTCTGCCTACTACGCCTATGCCCACTCGTGGTTGAGAGACGGCATTATTTTGTGGGGTTAAAGTACAGATGCTCATGACCTATTTATAAATAATGCAAAAAATGCAGCAGTTTAATATCATACCCAAACTATATAAAGGCAGAAGTAAAAGACACAACATACGCAGAAAAGTTAAAATCATATCTGGTAAACAAAACCTATTATATTACACATTAGAAGATTTTTTTAGTTGGTCTTATAGATAATATTGATATTTTTTGTTTTGATTTTGTAGTAAGTAGTTCAATTTAATTTAGCTAGATAAGTAAGCTAGTGTGTTTTTGCTTTGTATTTAGCTCTTCATGTTTTAGCCTGCACACACTAGGTAATGCAGGTACAACATAACAATTTAATAACATATCATACTCCATGTGAGTTGCTGTACTTAGTAATTATGTTTGCAATACCCGACCAGGGTCCATGAGACACTTTTTTTTTTTTTTTTATGATATAGGAGGAAAACGAGCAGACGGATCACCTGATGGTAAGCGATTACCGCCGCCCATGGACACTTGAAACACCAGAGGTGTTGTGAGTGCGTTGCCGGCCTTTAAGATGGGAGTATTGTAACAACTTTTATTTTACCATGGTGCAATAAACGATTATTATTATAAGTTAATCTACTAGACAGAAAAATACCAAATAACAATTGCTTTTTACATTCTGTCTTGTCTGACGAAGTTTTCCTCAAATAAATCAGTTCATGCAAATTCCTTACATTTTATGGGTCGTGGAAAGTAAACAACTTTTCTACAGAAAGCATGTCAATCCAAAAGTTTTAGCGCCGGCTAAAATAGAAGCATCTGAAGCGAACTACACGAAATGTGTCTAGACACTAAAGTTGTTAGTGTGTCATTGAGTTAAGCCATGTCCATCCCTTTCTATTTTAGTCACGCGAACACCAGCAGAAAAACAGTGGGAGCCAGTCACGCAAGAACCACTGTCAGCGGAGATTTGACAAGATAATTTGCAAAGACATCAGTTATAGACAGAAATTCATGTATTGTGGAGAGATTGTTGATTGTTTCCCAGCTGATGGGCTAAAAACATTAACCTCTATATGGTGACAGTCAGGTTTCTGGGGCATTATGTGCTAATGAGTAATTGTACATTATTTATTCTTGAGTAATCACATTAACTTAATAATACTGTACCTATAGCCAACGCGTAAATTTAATTTAACTGATTCAATTGCGACTCCCACAGTATCAAATACCAGAGTTGACCACTTCACAGGTTGAGTTGATTCACTTTTGACAATCACGTTTTGGAGCCAACACAAGTAAATGGCTGATTTTGAATTATCGCTGATTACTAGGGGCATATATTGTAAAATCATTATGACCAATAACGTGTTTGAATTAGGTACAAATTATAGAACTCTTGGAACTAAATGTAACGTTAATGTTAGTAATTAATACTAATTATTACTAATTTACCAACGTTACATCGATGTGGGAGTTAATTTACCGAACTTATCGGCTAATGATAACATGGTAGCCTATTTACGAGTATTCCAAAATATAAATATGATACATGATGTTCCCAGATCTCGTCTAAGTATAGCATAGCAATGGTTATAGAATTGAGTGAACACAGTTTATCCTAGAAATTAATTGCAGTTAAAATAAAACATAAGCACCTACTCAAAATAATAACTGTCAGTGATTGTATTTTTTATTACTTACTTGCTCTTACTAGCAATTTGAAGCTCTGTGCTCTTAGGTATATATAATTATATACCTATGAATAACCAAAATTATAAAAAGAAGTGAAGATGCATTTTATTTTCATTTTATGAGACGATTCTAACGAGCCCAAACTCAACGGGGTTACGTCGGTTAAGTGCTGAATTCCCATGACCACCTTCTGTCTCCATCATCAGATCAGCTCGATAGTACCATAATATTGAATTGTCATCCAAACTATACTTATACCCAAAATTCAGCTCAATCGGTCACCGGGAAGTGGGTCAAATTTAACTCGCAAGATTTGATTACAGACAGACAGACAACGGGACAGGTGAAACTAAATGAACGCTTGTAAAAACGCAGTGGTACACGCCGAGGTTCTAACGCACTACCTCCAGATTGAAAATCGCGTGCCTTACAGTAGCTTTGTACAAACACAAATAATAAGTAAACATAATGCAAACCATCTTGAACATGGCACAAAAGCCAAATCTGTAGGGTCATCGCGGCAAGACGGGCGGGCACTCGACCCGAGAGCAGTTAGCACAAGTTCAGCTGTTATCGCAGTTCAGTTTAACTAGAGCACCCTCGCCAAGGCACGTGCCTCGGACCCCGGCCAACTTGCGACAGTCCAAGAACATTAAAAAATGCGTGCCCTGATTATTTTGTTGGAAACTGTAGTATTTTATGTAATTTACATAGGTACAGGAATAGCATAATTATAGCATAGGTAAAAAATATATATAATTCTGGCTTATAATTACAGGAATTTCATCCGAATCCGCTATTTACTTTTCTCCTGAAAGAATAACAAAGATCAAAACATCTTCACAAACATTCATGTTCATAAATATTTATTAAAATCAAACAACACACATAAGATTATTTAAAGAATACGGGTGTAGACTCGAAAATTATTATTACTCCATAAGAAAGAAGGCACTTATAACTTCGTGATTATTTAACCTCTTGCGTTGATTTTTTCTCCATTTGACTAAATTTTTGATCCTTTTTCGAGAAAATATGACGTAATTGATTATTTTATTTAGTGTCTACACCCCTATTATTATACAAAAATATCCTCTTTTATCAACTCAAAATTGCACCACGCTATTATCTTGGGCGTATACATCAAATCTAATAGCGATAGGTCATTGTTTTCTCAATCCCAGGTACATTAATTAAAATGTAGCGTTCTTTGTTAAAGTAAACTCGGCCCTTTAACCAGACAAAGTATTTTACGAAAAGACTATCTGGTCATTGACACGTCTCGTTGAACATTCTAGATTAATCTAACCCATTCACAAAGTATTAACAGCGAACAAAACACGAGGATTAATTCACCCAATTAGGCGCTCGAGAACAATCCGAGATTTATGCAAAACAGAGGAAACGCAGTCAGCTCAAAGGTGCGAATGATGCTTCAAATTCACCTTGTTCTTTGAAACCACTTAGGCACCTAATGAAGGGTAGGTACTGCTTTTTCATTGTTACCATCCCGTAACAAAGTGAGGGCCACATATTAAATAGTAACGCGATGCCATCCGTCACCGTTCCTGTCACAGTGGAGGTGTCATCAACCGCGCTGTGACGAAATTGAACCCTATCCATTACTCGGTGTATGCGTGTGACACTTGTAAGTACGGGTACACGGTCAGGTCCTTCGCAAACAGATCGCTTCAAATGTTATTACAAGTTCCTTGTATTCCCTCTTACGTGTCACCGAATATGTAAGAGAGGGATGGAGTAACGTGCCATACATCGTGTCGAATAGAAAATACGCCACAGTCTTAAGTAGGTACTTGAAATCTAAAGCTATTACGGGGCAGCTGCGGAGTGAGGAACAAATAAGGTGATAAACGAGGGAGGATCTATCAGGCACCGTCGACGTGCGGTGCTAGTAATTGATTCCCCGCTCGCCTCTAACTGACGTATTTTCTGTAAAATAGAACGACGTTATCGCAGAACTAGTCCATCCAGAGATCAGAGCAACTGCTCTGATCTCTGGATATTTATTTTTGCTATGTATATTTATAACTATAAATATACATAACATACAATTATTTCCTTTCTTTGGATAGGTAGTTGGTAGATTGTGGGGCCCGACTATAGTGTTGACACAATAAGTACCTTTAACCTTTAAATGGCACTCTTAGTAAGCGTAATTTTTATTTTAAGTTTTACATTGCGTTCTTGTTACATTATTCTTAAAATTTAAATTTAAATGTGTTCACCTTTTCATGTGAAAACGTTAGGTCATACCTATAATCGCATTTACCTACTACTTACGCGCGGATATACAATTTGTGACATTGTAAATAACTTAAACTGAAAGTAAATTTTATATCCATACTAATGATAAAGAAATGAAGTCGGTGAAATAGAATAATCGTTATAAGTTTGTATGTTGAGAGTAATCTCCGGAACTCATTCAACTTTAAAAACTCTTTTAATAATGTATAAAATGGAACTTTGGGATCGGCATAGGCTATAATTTATCTCCCCGGCTTTGCTTGTGTTTTCCCCAATCGGACAGGCACACGGGCGAAGCTGCGCGGGAAGATAGTTAATAAACAAAGGGAAAGCTATTTATGCAAATCAATCTAGTCCCAAACAAAGCAAAGTTTGTACCTACTATGAGTACCTAACTAGATGACGATATACGTAAGTACTTTATATACATACTCGTATGTAGAGAATCACGATTATTTCCCGGTATTCCATCCTCCAAAACAAAATGCCTAAATGCTGAATCAGGCAGGCCTGGTAGCATGAGAACAAGCCTTCCCTAATCTAGGTAGGTATTTGAAATTCACAATGATTTTATACGGGAAAAATTGACTGCTAGGTTCATTTATCCTATCTCAAAAGAATAAATTACCTCACTCGCGATGTGGTTCACCGTTTTTTTTAATTATATATTCCAACCGGAAAGCTTTGCTTGCAACGCTTTGTTTTTCGATTGTTTAATGTTTTTTGATTCCCGTTCTGTAATTCCATAAAAGGTCTTCTAAATGTAAAGACGCTATTTTCTTAAAATTGTATCTAATACCCATTATTTCTGTATCTTCTTTTTTCCCGACTACGTTATAACCGAAAACTTTAGCAGTCTGTTTGTTTTTAAGTGTGTTCCACCGTAGCGTTTGTTTAAGATACTGAACCGATTTTGATGAATGAGGATGGATGATTCGATTCGAAATTATGCTCCGGATGACATAGGCTACGTATGAAAACAAAAAGGTTTTTTATATTTAGTTTTCCCTAGTCGGTGTACAGTTTTTTGAACTTTTTAGGCTTGTAAAAGATAATTGTCAAACAATGTATGCTATTCTCGACATCACACGGGAAAACAGCACTGCATATCGAGTCCGACGAAATTTTAGAGGGTTACATTCGCCTTAAAAGTGAACAAGTTTATAACAAAAAAAACAGCTGAAAGTTGAAGCAAAGTTTATGACAAATGTGTGCGCTAGTTCGGAAGTTGGACTAAATTTTGTGCCCGCGGCGTACTGGGACAAGCCAATGCTTTAATATATTCGTCATTAAGCCTTTACTTAATGAGTTATTACATTACATGTTCTAAGTTGAGTTAGTTGAGAAGCGGAGAATTATATTGAACAACATCATCTTTGATGAAATCTCTTTTATGGCCAGGTATGACGTAATAGTTATTTGTGTCTTAAGGGAGCAAAATAGTATATTTACGGCGAGGGCGGTGTATTGAATCCTGAACGTAGCGAGGGATCCTAACATTAGGATCCATAACGTAGGATCCTGAGCTTTGTGAGGGATACAAGTGTTAACGCCCGAGACGAAGATAATTTTGCTACCGAGTGTCACATACTATTTTTCACACCGACTATGAAGAAATTTAAAAAGATGCTGTTAAAATTACTTAACAAGTTTTAACAAATTTTCTTAATTTCTATTGCCTAAAACTTTGTCAATATTACGAAAAAGTCATAAATTTTCATATAGGTAACGTTGTTAAACTTAAAACTTGAAATATGTTCGTTTTTATTCGATTACGATGAAATAATAATCAATTATTTTATTAAGATCCGTGTTCAATTGGCACATTGCGTACATGCTACATGCCAATATTTAAATTAAAAAAGTACCTTGAACAGAAAAGTAGCTATTTGATCCCTCTCGTCGTGGAGCAAAACTTACTTTTCCGAATGAAAGGTGTGAAAGATTAATTGTTACTTGGGTAGGTACTTTACCGTACCATATATAAAACTGTACTGCACGTAATATATAAAGACTAAAGGTTCAAAAGTGAAACATTATCATCCACTGGACATGTCGGGCGTCTCTTACAATTGATCCACTATAGAACAACGTCACTTAAAGTCAAAAGTGTTTTATTTGTGAAACATAGGTGATGGCTGCATAAATACAGAGATGTTACAATTCTTCGTGTTGCACTATGTTTTGCCAATTGGCGTACAAAAACGTTGGTTCTATTAACTGAAAAATTATGGAATTATAATTTTTCAATTAAGATAATTAAATTAATAATTAAATAATTACAGTCAGAAATAATTACAAACAACATAGGTCGTCATTTAGATAATCGAGCACTGAATAATAACACTTATTCGTAAGCAGGGTTATTCATTTACGTCTCAGAAGTGGTATTGGTAACAGTTTATATTCCATTGGTAGTTGATTATGAATCCGTATCGCAAGAGAACACACACGTTTGTGCATCAAAGCGGTTTTTCCAAGAGCTGGGCATAAATCCTCCCCAAATCTTTGCCTCAAACGTTCGCTAGTGTAATTGACTTTTGTAAACAGCGCTGGATTATTTTTTATGAATATTACCACTTCTAAAATGTAAAGAGAAGGCATTGTCAAGATATTCAAATCCTTGAAATGCGATACACAACTATCTGTTTGTTTAAGGCCACGCATCTTTATCTCCGTGTTAACGCAAATACCCTAGCGATTTCCTTAAGAAATTACAAATGTGAAAGACATGAATTCAAATCGACGCGGACTCAATACAAACAGCGGGCGGAATTGAACAATATCGTCATATTTCAGATCCTTTCCGTTGAATATTTCACAGAGCTACTGTTATGTGTTTAGGATACCTAAAGAATAAGAATGAGGCCAGACTAGCGCACAAGTATGATTAAGAGAAAGTGGCAGATACGTTTCGATATTGGATACGTCGGCGCAATTTGCCAACGAGATCCGTATCTATTTGCTGTTCTTCTCCGACGGTTAGACATCGTTATTTTCGTTCTCTGCCTTCGTCATGTAGACGATATCTGTTGCAAACTAATGTTTGTTTGTCATATGTAGAGTTAATCCAAACTAATATTATAAATTATAAATATGTATGTATGTATGTAAATACTTTATTGTACACAAGACACAGGTAAAAATACAGACAAAAAAAAGTTAATTCGGTACAAAGGCGAACTTATCCCTGTAAGGGATCTCTTCCAGTTAACCTTTGAGCAATTGAGTTGAGATCAGGAACAACAAGATAGACAAACTAACACGTGTACAGACGTATTTACCTTGACGCTACAGTAAATTAATCATAATACATATATATACTACATATAAGTACAAATAAAAATAAATAGTATACACATACTATAACTATATATATATATAAATATATATATACCTATATATACAAATAAACATTTTTACACAATATACAAACAGTATCCTATTAAATCACAAGTCGTTGGAGAGCCACAACTTTTTCAACTTTTCTTTGAGTAATGCCACAGACTGGGACTGTCTAAAGGACAACGGCAAGCCATTCCACAACTTCACAGCACGCACCGTGAAAGACTTAGAATAAGCGCGCGTCTTATTAGACGGTAATGCAAGGGTGAGGTTAGCGTGAGACCGCAGGCGGTGATTACTGCCATCAGCCATATAAGTAAAACGTTCAGACAAATAATGTGGAGAAGCAGGATTGAAGAGTACGTTAAAAAGCAAGGAGAGGATGTGCACGTCTCTGCGCCGACGGATCGGTAACCAGCCGAGCTGAGAACGAGATTCAGAGATGTGGTCGTATTTGCGCAGGCCAAATATATATCTTACACAGACATTTTGTAATCGCTCAAGTTTTCCAAGCAGTTCCTCTTTGAGATCTAAAAATGCTATGTCACCATAGTCTAAAAGAGGAAGTAAAAGAGATTGGGCAAGGGTCATCTTAGTATGGAAAGGGAGAAAATTCTGCAAACGCCTTAGGGAGTGGACGGAGGCAAACATCTTTTGACTTACCTCAGCAACATGGGGAGACCAAGAGAGCGTCTGATCAATGGTGATACCCAGATTCCTGACGGTAGAGTATGTAGTAGAGTATAAATATGAAAGTGTGTCTGTCTCTCTGTCTGTGTGTCTTCATGTCTGTCTGTTACCTTTTCAAGCTTAAACAGCTGAACCGATTTGGATGACATTTGGTATATAAATAGTTTGAGTTCCCGGGAAGGTCATAGAATAGTTTTTATCCCGGAAATCATTCCCTAAGGGGCTAAAATGGGGGGTGAAAGTTTGGAGCTACGATATAAACGAGTTCCGCGCGGACGGACTCGCGAGCAGAAGCTAGTAGCTTATAGTGCTGCCTATAGTGTGTACATTCATCCTTTTTTGAACCGCGACGGTGGCAAAGAAATACCTACAATACCTGCTTGATTAATGATTATAAGCTGACACCGTGGTGATATGTATAGTCAGCCAGGTGTTGACAGAGATAAATTTAGGGCCCTCACTTTCAACACATGCGTCCCCGGAAGAACCTTTAAACCTGAATGAGACGATAGAAGACGGATAGTCGATCTCGCCGCAAGGAAGATCGCGCGCCGTCTAGGCTAACCATGCAGAGGAGACGGCTACGACCCTTTCTTTATTTAAAGTCTCTCGGTCAAATGCAGATCCCTCACGTTCAGCACTGTGTCTGTCAAAATTACGGTTAACATCGTTCCCGAACGCGTTTTCTACAGATCATCACTGAAAACTTATATTTTTATTACGTATAGGTACGCATTTGACCACTATCTCGCCTGATGGTAAGTGATGATGAGGTCGAGGGTGTTACATGCATACCTAGATAGTGCCTATTCACTCTCGTCTTCAAAAGATCCAAGTTATATGTAACTGGGAAAAGGTTTCCGGATGTGTGTTCCACTCTTTGGCTGTCCTCGCGAGAAAAGCAAAGCGCTGGAAGCAAAGCGCTTTGTGCGAATCAGTGGTAAATCAACAACATAAGGGTGGAACCCACGACCACGCCTAGTCCCAAGATGGCGAAATGGTGAGGGCGGGATCAATTCGTGTAATCCTAGCGCACTCTCCGAAATGTATCCTGTAAAACACCGATGAGCAGGCTACTTTTCTACGGTGTTGCAGTCTTTGCATTTTAGCCTCAGTTAAATCTAGGTCAGTAATGAGCTTCCTGGCATGACCATCAATCGAATCCAAGGCGGCTAGCTGATATTTAACGGATCCATCCCAGAGGTAGCAACAGTACTACACTGTTTTCTACCTAGAGCCGCGTTACCTAAATTCCTAAAACGTTTCACTGATTGCCGATTGTTAGGCCAGATGTTTGGGTCGCGTCGCTGCTCTACTACTCGAATGGACTAGCTACTTAACTCTAACTTACAGAGCCTGGCTAATACTGAATGTTGAACCAGCAAAGCGGCATATTTATAAATCTTGATCGGACAACACTTTTTTTAGATGATTTATAAGTTTGTTACTTTTTAATATACTTGTTTAACCGGCTGTGTCAATATACGTAGTATATTAGTTGTATTATCAAGCCCATTGGCAAATATTCAAACAAATTAAGGTTCGAGTCAATCATTTGACTATCTCAGACTTGGTATCTGTTATTTGTATCGATGGACGGAAAACATGCTACAAACAAACTATAGAAACAATTGAATTCTATTTTGTTCTAATTGATCAATACAATTTTATTTGTTTTTATTACTCACCCTGCTCATCACTGCTAATAGTTTCATAAATAAGCAAGGATCAAAATAATTATACATACTAGGCTAACACACAATGACGAACACACACGACTCGTTGTACAAAGTGTGGCTGCTTAATAAATTGGGTTCAACATTAGCCAGACTAATAGTGAACAAGTACTGACGTCACTAAAAGCACAAAAATAAAACTCGCGCGAATATTTTTATCATGGGGGTATAGTAGAACGATCCTCGGGGTAGCCTGATTCCTCGGGGTAGCCTGATTCCCTAGAGGACGCGTCCCCAGGTGGCGGATAGGGGGATGCTCGATGGAGGGCCAAACCTCCATAGGGTAGGAGGGAAATAAAATACCTCCCGCGGACCAACAAGGCCAGAGAAGGACACTCTGTGAAAAAACCCCTGCCCTGAGTACTATAAAGAGCTAATGAACGAAGAGTTCCCAAGAGAAGCGTATGTGCCCAACGCCCTTGTAGAAGGACCAATACGAGAGATAAATGCCGAGGAAGTCAAATCTGCTGTAGCAAAAATGAAAAATGGGAAAGCAGTTGGACCCGATGAAATCCCAGCTGACTTTTGGAAGTTTATTGGGCCTGTGGGTGTAGCTTGGCTGACAAGACTGTTCAACACCATAATGCAAGATGGGGCTATACCCGAGTCATGGCGTCTTAGTCATCTGGTTCCTTTCTACAAAAACAAGGGTGACGTTACACAATGTGGCAACTATAGGGGCATAAAATTGACATCACATACATTGAAAGTGTGGGAACGCATACTTAACAGGCGCATCCTCACGATGACGACAATAACATCAAACCAGTTTGGATTCACACCATCGCGTTCAACAACGGATGCTATACAGGCCGTGAGGATACTCACGGAGAAACATCGACTGAATAAAGAAGATTTACACCTTATCTTCATTGACCTTGAGAAGGCATTCGATCGTGTCCCAAGAGAGCTGGTCTGGGAGGCTTTGAGAGCACAGGCGCTACCCGAATGCTACATAAGCCGTCAGCCCGGGCTGCTGGCCGTGCCGCTCGGGCGCACCAAGCTGTTGCGCGAGGCGCCGATGACGCGCGCGATGCGCACCCTGAACCTCATAGCCACGCATGTAGACCTATTATCTTGTACGATGAGTGAATTCACAAAAGTAGCATTAGTAACTCTTTGTTATATTGAATAGTTCGTTATTTTATTATAATAGATAATTTTTTTTTGCTACATTATCGCATTGGGTTCAGCCTGTAATGATAATTGTATGTGTGGAAATAAAAATAAATAAATAAATAAATAAATAAATAAATAACCTTGATCCAGGATATGTACAGAAACGTGCGCACAAAGGTAAAGAGCCCTGCCGGCACTAGCCGGGAATTTGAAGTGCGCGTCGGTGTGCATCAAGGATCTGCACTTAGCCCTCTCCTTTTTAACCTTGTTATGGACTACATCACAAGAAATATCCAAACTCAGCTGCCTTGGAATCTCCTCTATGCCGATGATGTGGTGCTTATAGCCAAAACCCCAGACGAACTGCAAACGTCCTTGTCTGCATGGGTAAATGCGCTCGAAAAATCAGGACTTAAAGTGAATAGGACGAAGACGGAACACATGGAATGCTGCTTTAGTAATGGAAACAATCTTAACGGGTCTTCTACAATCTACTACCCCGACGCAACTGCAGTTCCAAAGGTCACCCAATTTAAATACCTCGGCTCAGTGCTTACCCATGCTGCCGATATAGATGCGGATGTAAAGCATAGAATAAATGTTGCCTGGCAAAAATGGCGGTCATTAACAGGGGTTCTATGTGACCCACGAATGCCTATTCGCACTAAGGGCAAGGTTTACAAAACGGCAGTTCGACCGGCTCTAATGTACGGTGCAGAATGCTGGACGGTAAAAGAGACGCATGTACAGAAAATACACACGACGGAAATGAAGATGCTAAGATGGTCAGGTGGAGCAACCAGGCATGACAAAATCAGAAACGAGTATGTTCGAGGCAGTTTCAAAGTTGCTCCAATACCAGAAAAGCTTTCTGAAAGCCGTCTTAGGTGGTATGGCCACGTCATGAGGCGACCTGATGACTACGCTGTCAAAAAGGCCTTAAACATCCCGGAACGTAAAAGAGGCAGAGGCCGCCCCCCTTCTACATGGTGGACCAGCATGACCCGGCTTTTGAAAAAGGAACAATTACCAGACCCGACAACCCAAGACCGAGCGACTTGGCGCCGATTAATTAGGAGAGCCGACCCCACCTAACGTGGGAACAGGCACAGAAGAAGAAGAAGGTATAGTAGAACGATAACATAATATACGTGGAGGCTACGTGACATTTGCCGTTATGTACGGTCGTGCGGAAAAGTGTTTTATCTCTATTACACTTTGTGTGCCGGCCTCGTAGGTGACAATAAAAAAGTAAAAGCTGCTTTTAGTTCGCGTAAAAAGTAAGATCCACTCCAGGCCATGTTACTAAGTATACCTCTATCATCCCGGGTGCGAATCGAAAAGTTGTGTGAGGCGGCTTATTTGAAAGAAATGTTTCTTTCGCGGACCGTGTTCCAAAGTTTTCATTCTGCAACATAGCACAATTAAACATAGGTTTGTGTTCGATCAACTCGTGCAGTAGGTACCTATGTAAGTGTAAACAATTTGACACTCAAGTATTAATCTTAACGACATAGCGATATAGAATTTTTATAAATTCCTCATGTGGTGACAAAAAAGCATACGGCCTACCTGGTAATTTGCTACCGTAGCCTATGGTCGCTTGCAAGTTGCAACTCTAAAGTAGCCATGTGCGATGCCATCGCTTTTCCCTTTAAATGGAGAAGTCACTGTGTTGAGAGCAGTAGCAGGCTACAATATACCAATCCTCATGCGCAAAACCCACTGATTATAAATTCCAATACCGTAAAATCCAATCCACACTCGTACGCGGAAGGTAGGAACAACCTAACCAGAACTAGCTTCCAGCTTCCGCCATTAGCACATCGCATACGTACAGCAAACACAGTTATAAAAATTCAATATCCTATTCGCAAATGTCGAGCAAAACAAGTTCCCGGGGAGGCAGGGGGACACGATAACGTCACCAGAATCGTGTCGGGTCATTCAGTTGCATACATGCACGCCTAGCTTAAATTTAAAACCTACAGAGTCCTAGCGATAGCCGCAGCAGAATTCCTGCCGCTGTTTTTTTATTCACCATTGTTTTGTTGCAAAGTCATGTTTTCGGAACACATGTGATGCGCGGGAAAATTCTGTTCCGTCTCCATTTTATTTTGAATAAAGAATATTCATCCGGTAAAATAGGCCATTTTCATACGAGCGTAATAACAATTCAACTGACATTTTTCCATGCGTAAAATGACATTTAGATCCACCTAAAGTAAGTACGAAACCTTACGCTATCGACCAGCAGAGCTCATATAAATAAGGTTTTAATAAGTGTTGCCAGACTTCTGTGCTCTCTCAGCCTTAGCGATTAAATCAAATCGGTATTAATCATTTTACTTAATAAGTTTCACATTATTTGGTGAAGCAGGGCCAATTTATATGGTCGGGTTATCTTAATTCTACTAGAACCATTCAGAGCAAACTTTGCTCGTTCCAGCGATGTATATTTAGGTAATCTTTGGAAAAAATCTCTTTCAATCGTATATCTACATGTTATAAAAGCAAGAATTAAATTATAATAATATTATTCAATAAGTTGGTTAATTTCTAAAATCAAAACTTTTCGCCTAGGAAATCGCTTGGCCTAGCTCCGAGTAGGATCAACAGCCCGAAGAGTCCCGTCCCTTCAGAGTTTCCCTTCTTTTTACGCGGACACTCATACCCGCCTGACCTATGTCTCCCTTATCTACACTTTCTGCTTCCCATAGCAGATTTTTGAATCTCCACACTCTCTAGACTAGTATGTATACGAATCGAGTGACGATAGAAAGTTACAGTTTTGTGAACACACTTAGGGTTAGTTAACCTAAGAGCGATGCCCACTTTAGAAAGTTACCTGTTACCTCATAATTTTAGCAAGTTTACAGCCAAACCATGTTATGTTAACTGAGAGAAATTGACTAGCAAAGTTTGTGCTAGCCATTTTCGATCATGGCACAGTATTTAACAACGTCGATATTACCTAACTTGGCCGCTTCCTCACGTACCCTCGCTCTGAATAGCTAAATCACAGCTAACCGAAGTTAGCCACTAGTTTGCATAACCTAGAAGAACTAACTCCTGTATTCAAATTATCAGGAGAGCAAATTAAGTTACTTATTACTTACATAGATATCGGTTTCTTTGCAGCGGAATGATGGTCTTCATCATTATCACATCACTGGTCTTATCGGCGGTTTACATACCCAATAAAGTAAACTCTACGCGTATAAAGATCATGGAAACAAATATAATTACGGTTCATAACATAACTTAATAATGCCGTTGTTGTGTGTAACCAGTAACATTAACATGACAGAAATGTTATTCCACCCGGCGCAGCGTCAACCTTAATATCGAACTATTGAACACGAACCGCAAGCTTGTAAAGCCAGACCTTTGTGATGCCCACTTTACCAAGTGCATAATTGAAGTCTTCCAGCGGTGTTATAGTTTTAAAAACAGGCTTTTAGGCGTGATAACGTACATCCAAGCGAGATCACTGGCCAGTGTTAAAGAGCTCTATAAACACGAATCTTGAACGGTGTGTGGGGTGGGCTTAAATTGGTTTTAACGGAGAGCGTTTATAGCCGATGCGGCAGAGAAAGTTTAGACAACTGATAGAGCTCTAACTTTTCCTTCCTGATAGTGCGCTAGTTACAATAACGGTTAGTTTAGGTAGTTCGCCTACGCGAGGCCGAGCGTGGGGGGGTCTTGGATTTTGTTAAAAACGTGTGCGTGTGCGTTAATTTTTTTATTTACAAAAGTTATTTGAGTGGTGGCCGTTAGCCAACAGTTGCCGTTACCGACTATTACTGATTTCTGAAGGATTCGTAGTGTTGACGGCTAGAGACAAGTACCTGGTCCCTCCCTCTCAACACAGCGCAGGAGCTCTGTCAACACTACTCACCACTATAGGAACACAACACCGCATACCAACAAAGGAAGTAGTGGTGGTATTAATGATTATGAATGCGGTCTTATGTAAGGCGAATGTACTTTCCCAGTTGAGCTGTTTCAAATACAAACGAGATGATATTCCGCTTTGTATTACCTCTCTTTAGCAAAGGTGGGAACTGTTATGCTTTATGTGTTTTTCTGTGTAAAATAACTTTTTGGCATAAAATAGGAAATTATGTATTAATTGTTCATTCCCTCTCGTCTAGTAGAGATAATGATATACAGGTCGATTTTAACAATAAAATGCGATGTTTAAAATAATAACCCGTATTATAATATATATAACGGATGTCGTTTCGATTCGTATACAAGCTCACTTAACATAATAACACTTCATGAGTATGCTTATTATTGTTTGGAAACGCATAGGTATATATTTACGTGTATTACTCGTACTTACTCTATATGGTCCAGGTATAGGTACTTGTATAAGATCTAAGATTAGAACTTAATTCACAGACAGCGTTGTTGGAACCATTAATTGTTGTATGCAATTGGATTGCAAATGACGCAAATTCTCGTTCAGCACAATTTAACTTTTAACCACGTTCTAGGCGTCTTTGTTCAGCGTAATGGAGTTTCGCTGAATCGGGACAAAGGCGCTGGTTTATAAGTTAATATTTTCGTTATTGACGTTATCAGTATTTATGTATATATATTCTAAAATTTATTTTTATTATACCGTATATATGTCGCAGGCATATTGTATAGTCCGCCGTTTTACATAACAGCTAGCACATGTATAACATTAAACGAACGCGTAAACCAACTAAGTAAACATATACGTTTTATTTTTCACCGAGAAAGTGATCGATTCGAACCTTAATGTAAAACCATTAATATTATGGTCAAAAAGTGGTTAACCATTGTGGGATCGGATAATCATAAATAACTAGAAACTAAATGTATTTTCTAACCCACAATAATAACAAACGTACAATAATATTTCATAATTTTGAGATAAGAAATTCAGCTGACAGAAACGCAACAAAACTTATATCGCGACGTAGTGGCCAGAACGTCGATTTACAGATTAAACGTGTAAGTACGAGGTTTTACTATTTGCTCTGTAGCAACGTAGGTCCATAGGGAGAGTGCTGTTAAGTGCCACCACACCATTTTTTTGGCTTACTGTGCATACTTCAGAAATCGCTTAGAAACTACGTCTCTTCGAAATAAAGTTCCCAAATCAATTCGTTCGAACGTAACTTAAATAACTAACCGGTGAACCTAAATACAAACCGGTAAATTATTAACCGTTACAATCCCTGACTTAGACACAGAAAGAAACCGAGATCAACTACAACAAAAGTAGGCCGCCAACAGAAACGTCAAAAGTACCCACCCCCTAAAAAAGTACACTAAGTATCAGAGGCAACCTTAACGTGTCTCGAAAATGTGGTTTTAAGTACCTATTTAGAAATATTTTTCTTAGTTGCTTGGTAATTGTAGTAAACTTAATTGAGGTACACCACTACCGCCGTTTAACGGCTTAGGCGCACGTCTACAGATTCCCCATTCTACAGATTCTCATGTTTACATACTCTCAATTCTACAGATTCTCAAGTTTACAGATTCCCAATTCTACAGATTCTCATGTTTAAGATTTCCGATTCTACAGATTCTCATGTTTACAGATACCCAATTCTACAGATCCTCATGTTTACAGATTCCCAATTCTTCAGATTCTCAAGTTTACAGATTCCCAATTCTAAGGTCTGTGTAGGTACGATGACGAGCGAAGCGAGGAGGAGTGTTAGATGTACTGCGACCCTACGCCCGCAAGCCGAGCGAGCGAAGCGAGTATGCCGCGGTAGCGGCCGGCGAAGCGCCAGAACCGATTCTTAGGGTTTCGTAGTCAACAAGGAACCCTTATAGTTTCGCCATGTCCGTGCGTCTGTCCGTAGGAATTTATGTGTAGGTACTAAAGTTGAAATTATTATCTGAAGTGCACGTAACAAGTATAATTCGGAATCTGTAGAATTCGGAATCTGTAGAATTGGAAATCTGTAGAATTGGAAATCTGCATAATTCAGAATCTGTAGAATTGGGAATCTGAAGAATTGGGAATCTGTAGAATTGGGAAGCTGTGGAATTGGGAAATGTAGAGAAGGGAATCTGTAGAATTGGGAACAATTCCGTTTAACGCCATAACTACACAGTCTACACATACGGTACACAGTTCTCAATTCATAAGAGTCACGTATTGTGGGACAGGGTTGCTACGGGTGGCACTGTCAACATACCTCATCAAAAGAGCGCGCCTCTAATTGGCTATATCGTGTCATAACCCTAATTAAGTTCATCGCTCTATGACAATTAACATGGCTTTGTTTAGTCTACGCCGTAGCGGAATTATCCAGAAATTAACTCTAATTTCAGCATTAAATTCACAATTGACTTAGGAATTGACCAGATTGAAAACTTAGAGAAGACGGAATTAACTTTTAGAACGACTGTGTCTACAGTTCAA
Source organism: Epinotia ramella (assembly GCA_947578815.1). Classification (NCBI taxonomy): domain Eukaryota; kingdom Metazoa; phylum Arthropoda; class Insecta; order Lepidoptera; family Tortricidae; genus Epinotia; species Epinotia ramella. The sequence continues at coordinate 11,235,472 of OX388209.1, forward strand.
TAATTAAGAAGCCTGCAATCCCAAAATATCTAAGCGCGTCGTTTGCGATACAAAGCTACATCCATCTTCATTTGTGCTCACGAGAAATGACGAGCAATTAATAAGATTTCCTATTTTCATTTATTCGCATTAAAGAAACGTTCATAACTGGAGGTGGGGCTTAATCAATTTAAAGGGAGGAAAGTGGCAAAGTTTCGGGACTCATCGAATCCCCCGTTTGACGATTTGGCGCCATCTACCGGCTCGTTAGTACTTTCTACGAGCACTATTAATTTAATTAGCTTCTTGCACACTGGAGAATAACCAACGTTCCTGATGCACCCGTATTTGCATAAGTAGTTGTAGTAGTATTGGTTAGAGTTGGTGAGCTTTGCTTTAAGTCTCAACTGTGTATACTGAAGACGGAAGATAACTATTACCTCGGCCGCTCCTAACGTCTGTTTGTGTCACTTTCAAATGTCTGTACTTTGATGCTTTATCCGATGAATTAGAAAATTAACTGAATTTACTCCTTTATTTTTGTTCGGGGGGCTAGTAAAAATATTAACGGATACGGAACTTCTCAAATGATAAAACCAATATTTTTTATGGGTTTACCCTTGTTTTAGCGACGATCGTTTCATCAAATGAATGTTTCGCCGAATTTTAATTTTTCAAAATCTTTTTTTTTTTCAGAACCAGTACCTAATGTTTACAGTAATGTTATAAAACAAACCTAACCTAATGAATGGGTATGTTTACCTAAAAGGTTATCGGTTTCTTTGATAAAATATCGATAAAATTAAAATTGAGTGAAACAAACAATTTTTTTTTTATGAAATAGGTCCCAGAAGCCGAAAGTTTTTGGGTTCAATGACGCATTAAATTAGTACCCTCTATAACTTATTCACTTACTGAATGACAAAACGTGGTTATTGGCACTTTCAGTGCCAGGAACTCGCTAGGTTTTTAATTTACTCTACATAGCGAAACACCGAGCGTATCTGCTACGAATGTACGACGAAAATGTTGGCATTGAATGTGTCAAGAGTTTTCGGGCCTGAATTGACAACTGCTGTACAAGGTACCACTTTGGTACCACTCAAAAGCGTTATCAAGAAAATATATAAAGCTTTGTTAATAGTCCGAAATGCATGACAAAATTCGTCGGCTTTGACTTTGAAACGCCGTTCTGACTAAATTAAGAAACAATAAGGTCTGACTTTTAGATATACCATTCTTTACTATATTATTGTTTATCTGATTTAATCGATATTATAGATATTAAAATATCCGTTGGTTTCTTGCCTTTCTAGTATTTACTAACGGCGCGGCGCTGAGGAGTTAAAACAAGCAGTACAGTAACGAACGCCTAATTAAGTCCTTCCTGAATAATCACGAGACGAGTAGGTACTTTGATATATTTTTTAATGTGAATATGTTCTCACTGCTGAGGTGAAAATTTGTATGTGTTACTTGAGAGCAAAGTTTTTGCATCTCGTGCTTTTGAGTCCCTCGCTGCGCTCAAGATTCAAACTTTGAATCACGAGCGTAGCGTGTAGCGATGTTTTAGAATTTTAGAATGTTTCGCTTCCTCGTGACTAAAAATCAGCACTCGCAGCAAAAACAAACTTTGGTCTCTTTTTGCACAAATAACTATTTTCTGATTTCATGTAAAATATAAAAACAAAGTGTATCTAGGTAGAAGTTCACTTCCACGGCATTAAATAACCCTCCTCTCCTTCGGCAGTCGGGTAAAAAGGGAATTGAATTACGTAAAAAGCTGGACCCGCCATATCTCTTGAATCTATAAGATAAAATATTTAAAATCAATTAGTCTTGGAACATTCTACAAGGGATGTCGAGGAATCCCGGGGGTAATTGGCGTACAAATTAATTAATATTACTTAGAAGGGGTTGCAAAACAAATAGAACACTCCAGTGATTGCTCGGAGTTGAAATATCTTGAGCGTAAACATGAATACATATTTCTTACATATGTTTGGTACCTTTTTATTACATGACAGCGTTCCAAACAGCGCGGCTATCACAAGACGGCGCGCGAGCTCTCTCGATCTTTCTCCCACTATCCGTCTCTCTCTTATTAGAAAACATAGAAAGAGAGGTATAGGGTGAAAGAGTCGAGAAATCGAGAGAGCTCGCGCAACGTCTTGTGATAGCCGTGCAGAAGACAATAATATATAGCAATGTTTAATCCTGTGAATATAATGACTGTCATTATATTCACAACTAATATGGAAAAAATTACTTTTGAAATAAATTATAATAGATGATTTTTTTTTGTGTCCAAGAGATAAAACCAACAAAATATCATACCTACGTCAAAAATAATTATTTATAAATGTTTTAATCTTTATGTTGGTAATTTTTTATTTGCTCTATAATATTAAATCGTACAAAAAATCATAAAATACATAAGATTACTTCCGGGTGGAAAAATTGTAGGCTTCTTGAAAAAGCAACGTAGAATTCATTCATCATTATTAAAAGTTTTAAAATAAATATACAGAGGAGACGCTAATAAATGTAGGTATATATTTTTTACAAAACCTTCCTTCCAAGCCGTCTGTTGAAAAATGACGAATCGAATATTCAGTTTTACTACTACTAGCTATTCTTGGTCAGTGCAGTATCTCCTACAGTGGGTGTTTAATAACAACACATACTCGTACACCTCGAAAACACGAAAAAAGCATCAAATTAACATACACGTGTGTAAACTGTATAATTACCGAACAAATGTGAAGCACTGAACATAAAGCAGGCTTAACCAAATCACATCGAACGTCCCCCTTGAAATACGAGAGGCCCATGCAACGCTAATTTGGGCCGGCCCGCGCGGATATTTGCAATTAGATTACAGCCGGTGCGTACAGATTACTTATTACTGCAACAATGTCCCCACACTGTGGAATGTTCCGGGTGACATAGACTACCTATTCTATAGAAAATGACGTTTTTTTTATTTTTCCGCTGTCGGGGACGGGAGTTTTTTGAGCTTTATATGCTTGGAAGTCGACGCCAATATGGATTACTTTTTTCCCCTCATTACGACGGAGAACGTAGTATAAGTGGTGATCTTAAGGGGCTCCCATACGCCAATGACCTTCGATCTGAATCTCTTTGTTTTCTAATGTTTTTTATAGCTTATTATATTAACAACAACGGCTTTAAGCAATATAGTATCCCATTTTTACTCCAAAGTTAATTGTTTTCGAGATATTTGGCATCAAAGTTGAACAATTTTAGGCCAAAAAACTAGTTTTCTGGCCATAACTTTTGTGTTTATTAGTTAAAAATGAAAACCCTAGACACGTTTTTAGAAACGTCATAGACAAACCCAAATATGTAGATTTCGTATATGTTAGATCTTTCACGTCAATAGAGATACGAAATAAGTGTTTTTTTTAAACAATGTTTAAAAAAATCATACAAAATTAAGGATTCATTTCTTTCAAAATCCGGTAGACAAAAATGGAGATAAAAGATTGAAGAACCGATAACCGTTTGATTTATAATTCTATCTGTAGTGCAAAAGTAGGAGATACGATTCAAAACTTGTCAAAAATCAATGAAAACCTCGGGTAGCCCCTTAAGAAAACAAGTTATATAATAAATAAAAAATAAATGAAGAATAAATGTTAAATGTTTTTTTTTTGTTTCGCCGAACTTACCACGATCAAAAAATAATTTGGTACAGAGAACAAATGCAAAGGAAAAAACTAGTTGGCAGGGCACTGAACCGGCAATATAGGTGGGAAGGTTTGAGTCCTGTCTTGGGCGAGCCTTAGTATAAGTTTTACCGAAACAAAACTTTACGATCGCGATTGCGTTTTACCCTCAATTTGTATGGGATTTTACAGCTAAACGCAAACGAGGTCGTAACGTTTTGTTTCGGTAAAACTTATACTAGAGCCTCAGTAGGCATATCGGTGACCTCCGACTATTTTCGTTTTTGTCGTCCGTGGCTCTGTGCCCATCAATGTTCATCATGAACAGGATTTCATGGAACGTGATTATTTTTCTATTTATAACACACATTTGGAGATTGGCTCCACTGTATGTCATGAACACCGGACTAACTTATCAGATGTTTGGGACATAATATACAATAATATATAATGTTTGAGCAATCATTGGGAAACAAATACATTCCAGATTCTGCCTGATTCACAAGGGATATCATCATCATCCTCCAAGCGTTATTCCCGGTTGCGCCCTAAAGGAGCCCGGAGTCTCCAAGAATTGGCACAGGCACTAGTTTTTTTACGGAAGCGACCTTCCAACCCAGATGGAAAACTAGACCTTATTGGGATTAGACCGGTTTCCTCACTATGTTTCCCGTCAGCGAAAAGTTTTTTTCCGAAAAACTCATTGATATACGAGCCAGGATTCGAACTCACGACCGCCGCTTGACAGCCGCATGCCTAAACCACTAGGCTACCGTAATTTCACAAGGGATATGTTAATCGAAATTTATACACAAATGTTCCACATTTGTATGGCCTCAGCGGTAGATACTTGATATTCGCTCACAGGATACACAATACACACCCACACTAAATACAGTTATCAAGCCTCCGTGTGGTCGATAATGAGGGAGCGGCTAATATTGACTGTCAACGGGCTGTTTGATTACCTGAAGCGTTAAAACGTTGTGGACATTTCAGATTTCATCATTAACAACGAATTGCCCTCCTAATATAGCGCACCGCAGAGTTAGGTAGTTAAAATTACAAACATACATGGTTCTGCTAAAATTATAACCATTATTTCGGTTTCGTAATCCGATAAAAAGTTGCGCAACTATTAGCATATCCCACCTGAGCTTTCATTTAGCGGTAGGTCCCCACCCCACCGCGAAACGGTAACGAAGTTCGTTCGTGTATCTTCGTTTCTATCGCTCGAATATGCAAGTGCGACAGAGAGAGAGAGAGATACGGAGCCTCTGTGAGGACTGAAAAATGTAAGTATAGGTTAGGTTAGGCCTAACCTAACCTAGAGAGCGGGAGAACGACCCTTCCGCTCCAAATATCCGCAGACGGAGAGCGGGGCGCGCACGCCGTCGCTATGCGCATTTACTCCCCCCGCCGTAGTGGTCTGGATGGTAGGGTCGGGGGACCCTAGCCGTCCAATAAGCCCACGGGATTAGAGCGCCCCGAAATTGTCCCGGGGCGCTCTCCCTGGTCGTGCCCGCGCAAACGGGCCAGTCGCGAGAGTCAAAGTAGAATGCGTCAAGCGAACCTTTGGCTCTCCTTGGCAGCGACATGGTTGGACAATCGTTGGGGGTTTAGTGGGTAGTCTGGGCCTTCTGTCCGGGAGTCCCACACACCCGTCTGGTCCCCCTGACCGGGCGGACGGTGCGTCAAAGCATTCCCCCAACGTAAAAAAAAAAAAAGGTGTAACCTAACCTACCTTACAACGGTTACGTCCACAAAATGGGCGACCAAAACTTAATTTCTAAAACGTTAATGTTACCAATAAACTCGTGTTACTCGTTAATGTTAGTCATTCTTAAAAATTAGTTGAACCACAAGGTACTATTTAGGTACCCACTAGGTTGCTAGGTAGGTTAGTAGTTAGGTAGGTTGGCAGGTAGTGTAATTATTAGCATAGGTATCAAAAGTACTTCATATTCACTTAACTCTGGGATGTTCCTATATATGTATGCAAAGGTACATTTTAAGGGTAAGTACTTTACTAAAATTACATAAAAGACGTAGGTACCTTACCTTACTTTACCGTTACCTACTTAAAAGCCTATTTACTTTTATAAAAATATGTGCCCCATCTCAGCTTAGGTAAACAACTAGGTAGCGTAGGACTAAAGCTATGTAGCAACATCCCGAAACTTAACTCCCGAGCATACATGCCACTTACTCGCTGTACGTCAAATGATAAACACGCTAGCTCAAAGAAAGCTTTTAAGAAGTTTGCATCACGCGCGCTTCCCATTTTAAAAATGCATAGGCCAGTGCCTTGAAAATCATGCGCATAGGAATGATTGAAAAAAGTTAGTCTCCGGCGAGTTAGTGGCTGCGACGCCGGAGGCGACATGTGTTGAATAAATTATAAGTCTCTTTAGCTTCTATTAGGCGTGATGGGGTGGCAAAAGGGTATCGAACGTTCCGAACATGTTTGTCCGGTGATTAGGTAAATGTTGACTGGGACGGGGTGGAAAGTCAGCTACAAACGTTAGAGAGGACGAAACGGTCATGACTCTCAAAGACGCGTGTAATTCAGGTACCGAGAAAACGTTGAAAATAACTTTCTGACAAAAATATATTTTTTTTGAAAAAAGCTTTTATCGCCCATTGTACTTTTTTCGCATTGTACTTTTTTCGAAGTTCATAGAATTCCATTGAGCCCATACACGACGTATTCAGGTCAAAACAGTGTAAAACAAAATTCGTCTTTCCTGTGATCATACGTATAAAAGCTTACGTGCATATATATAATGTTTTTTTTTATCGCAAAATATGTAATGGCAATAAACTACTTCTGATCTAATCTAATCTATATAAGAGGAGACGCCGTTTATACGGATCAAAAGTCCAACCAATGTGCATCGATCAGGTTTGAGATAGTGTTATCTTTCACGGAGATAAAAGCATAAAACCTCGATTACCGTAAAACGGAGTGAGTTACATATGCAAACTAAATGTTGTATATAATAAGTGTTCCGGACGTTTGTATTTTAGTTTTTTTATGATTTTGGGCAGTACTCACCCCGTAGTCCCTCGTAGTTGGGGTGAGATGGGTTTTCATACAAAGGTGATTTTGGAAGATTGTTGGATCGTTTTTTTTTTATTATGAATATTACTATAGCTCCATTTTAAATTGGAATACATTATTTAGGTAATCCTCCCCATTCATAACCTAAGTCTCCTCGCGATCCCTACTCACTCCATTTTACGGTACCACGGAAATGTTACCCCACCGCCATACGCCAGTTCAGTATCAACTAAATTACGAGGATAACATAATATTGTTATTTCTAGTCCACTTGGTCCTTCTGCCCCATCGGCCTTTGTTTGATATACGTCACGTCCAGTTATCCAGTAATATATATAATTACCGGATGGCTATATAAAACAAGATGGTTGTAACATGATATCATCGTGAGAGTTGGTGTTACAGAGCATGTGAGAGCCACTCTGTAGCCGAACGGTAAAGCACGCAACTGTCAATGTGGCCGTGTGCCGTCGTAGGTTCGAACCCAGGACATTTTTTCATAAAAACTTATTTACGTAATTATCATCAATGACCTTTACGTATATTACAAACTATACACAAGCAGTGTCAAGAAAGGAGACAACGTCTTTCATATATGTAAGCCAATACGGGTATTAACAGTAACTTTTCGGTGAAGGAAAACATCGTGAGGAAACGGGTCTAATCCTATGAAGCCTATAGCTAGTTGTTTTTCCCTCTAGCTGGGAAAACGTTTTAGAAAAACGACGCTTGGAAGATGTTTAGTATCTAATTACAGGCGTGGTAACTAAAAATTAACACGCCTGTACTACTTAAACGTACCATGTAACATTAGATTTTTAACAGAAAAATTCATCGACACTTCTTTGTTTATCTAGGTCCCAGTACAATATTTCCCTTTAATAACCTAGATTCTAGGATATCAAAGGGAAATATTGTACTAGTTTAACGTATTTCGATCATTAAGAGCTTTCAAACATAATAATACTATTGAAAATGTTTTTAAAAACTTCGCAGTTTTTCTTGTAATCGCGTTTCGATTACCGAACGATTTTTCTAATCATAATATGGAACAGGCTATAACTAAGCAAAACAACAACAATACATTACCACATATTACGGAAATTTAATTAGACTAAGTAACTACCAAGTTGGAATTCCGTTTCCACGTCCACTCGACCAGCAGAGCCCTCCTGCCAATACGAACACAGGCATTCGACTGACTCCCCTTCGCACGTTCAAGTGATACTCAAACCTTGGTTTTTATTTTATATCAAGGAAATTTTAAGCAATCATGTATCGTTTAAATCAGATAAACAGTCATATAGTCAAGAATCATATACTTATCTGAAAATCAGTCCTGTCCTTATTATTTCTTCATTAAGTTAGAACGGCGTTTCCAATTCACGCCCTCGACTGAACAAAACAACAACAATACATTAACACATACCTTTACGGAAATTTAATTAGACTAACTACCAAGTTGGAATTCCAGTTTTCACGTACACTCGACCAGAGCCCTCCTACCAATACGAACAGGCATTCGAGCGACCCCTTCGCACGCTCAAATGATACTCAAAGCTCTCCACTAAACGACATAGGATAGCACGGTGTAGCTCCGTAATTTCATGCAGGTAGCGATTGGCGTCAAGTTAATTAAAGGAACTTTGCTCTGGAGCAGTTTCTGCTATATAATCACGTCGTGTTATGTATTAGAGCACAGGGCTGCGGCACAAGGAAATTAAGAATTTATTTACCGCGATATAAACATAAGAAATGGTCCACTTCATTGCACGTAGAGTAGAACCGATGTTGGGGTGGAAAGGTTTGCGAGTGGCGACCAGTTACCGGAAGGCGCAACGTGAGTAGAGGTGGACTGATGACCTGCGGGGTAATCACGTAACGTTCCGAACGCGCGTTAAGACAATTTAACTGTCATTTTTCCATATGAAAAGTGACATTTAGATCTATGACGCGCGTACAATGCGTTACGTGATCGACCTGCTGGTAAAGGTCACATGAGTCCGTTATTACGTTACTCAACAGCAAGAAAAATCTACAACTTCATACTGCACCACCGGAGAAGGCCAGAGCCACCTACCCGGAACAGTCGGCGCCTTCGGCTTCGATCGACACCACGGGGGGTCTTCGGTCAACTTCGGTGGGAGCAAGTATCTACGTCCAGTTCCTTCGTCAACTATTCAACATGCGACAAGTGAAAACAGACACTAAAACCCAAACAATGTGACAATCAGTGATTTTGTGATTCATCCAGACAACAGTGTAGTGTATTAAAAGTGTAACAACCCACGAGGCGTCCCTTCGAGACACCCTGGTGTCCATGCGTAGTAAATGGAGTTGAGCTCCAGAACTACTAAAATCTAAAATATTAATAATAATGTTCACCTAATTTAATTTAAAAAAAAACTTTGTTTTTGATAGCATCCAACGAGAATACAGCCATAAACCATACAACCACCTCGTGGGGTATCTGAATCACTAAATTTTTTTTCTCAACTGTATTACAAGCCATTTTCACTGACGCCATGACATTTTCAGGATTATTATAAAACAAACCTAACCTAATGGGTTCTGCACTATAAAGTAAAAGAAAATCAAAAGTTTTGGGGTCGTCGAAAAAATTAGGTTTTTGCCGAAATGACAATTGGGACAAACGATACAGTTGGGAAATGAAGTTTAGTGATTGCGATAGGATACCATCTCGTGGTAATATGGCCTATTTTAGACCCTAGTTATACAATCTAATTATTATTATACCGCGTTATATTTAAACATAAGAAATGGTCCCTTTGGAGTTTAAACCTGACGCTATTGACGACATGCCTCGCGTGATCATCCGTGTGTAAACTTTTGTAGGTACGATGTGTTTTTGTGCGGAAATTAGTTTTTGTCGTTTTGTTGTGGTGTGTATGTTGTGGCAACCCTGTGCTCGATCGCTGGAAATTCACCCAGTGCACGCAATCTTTTTGCGCTATAGGGTAATTTCTATTAACACTTGGCCCTTATTTTCTGGGCTATTATTATGATTTAATTTATGCTCGACATTTCTTTTATATGGTGAATACAAAAAAGGTATGAAAGAGTACGTTACAAAAGCACTTTTCTTGCATTATTCAGTTTGATTGGGTCAACTATCATTTTTTTCTTAGCAATACAAGAAATGAGCCCAACGTTTTTAAATCCGAAGCAAAGATAAAACCTAAACTCGGCTAACGATCTGACCGAACGGAAATAAAGTCGTAGACTCTAGCTCTGTACATGACAGCAAACGCGATAGATAAATGTTTCATTTCACAGAATTGGCTTTATTTTATTACTAAGCTGGTTGCACTGGCTTTTAAAATATTTTGACCATTATGCCGGCTGTACACATTGGGCCAACGTTGGCGCGTGAGCAGGATGCAGCTATGCAAACGCATGAGAACGAAAGTTGATTTAATCACCCTGCCGAGCACAAAAAGCACACTAATAGCGGGCGTTATTCTGTTTAGGTCGTTTACGTTTAAATTGGGCAATATCCTCACGATAAAAATATCAAATTATCATACAGACATAGTAAATAAAAAAGAAAAACAAAATAATTGAAAATATGATTGTAATCTCTTATTTTTTATGATTTTTATAATTTAGAAAAATGTGTATTTTTTATCGACCGAGCCCTTAAAGGGATGTCTTGATTCGAGTCGACCACGCCCCCTTGACAGAGACACGCTTATGCCTTACGTGCACGAGAAAAAGAGATGCAACACTCCTCGGGAATGGCTTTTTTGGTCAAATTTCGATAAATACCTAACTTAGTGAAGTTTTATTAACTTGATTGTGGTGTAAAGTAATGTATTGTTTGAGTAGGCTGACATAAAAAAGGAAAATAAAGACCCAACTTTAGATTTTTTTCCTGTCGACGAAATTTTAGGCAATCATGTATCGATTAAATCAGATAAACAATCATATAGTAGAGATTCGTATATCTGAAAATCAGACCTTATTGTTTCTTAATCTAGTTAAAATTATGTTGTTAATATATGAAAACATGTCGTAATTGGTGGGAGTTATTAGATAATGATTTGATGAAAATAGCATTTTGTTTTAAAATAAGCATAGTTGCCTATGATTATTTTATACTTTATAATCTTTAGTAGGTACGGGAAAATATAGAACCGTAGGTAGCTCGGAGGGGATCTTCCCATTTTACCGACCAATGTTTCATCGAATTTTCATTCATCGAACTTTTTTTTCTCAGAAACCGTTAAACCCTTAATAATTGGATAGAAAGAGTATATTTCCCAACCGCATTTTACGCTGCTCTAATCGCTCTGAACGGGGCTGGATCCCACTTTGTGTCAAATATAAAATGTATATTAATTTGTCTATGCCCAAAACTAAAGACGTGAAACGAAACGCAATTTTTTTTTTCTGACTCATGTCAAAGTGACAACGTCAGTTAAGTGTTGCGAGAACATGGTAAATTCGTGTAAAATACGTTTAAAAAGATCAGTGTATCGCGAATAAATCCGGTAGTAGGTACTTTTTACCCGACTGCCGAAGGAGAGGAGGGTTCTGTTTTCCACTTGTTTGATTAGTGTTATGGATACATTTTGAGTTGTTTTATGTTCTTGACCTTTACCAGGTCATCAGTCTAACTTGTGGAGGGCCTACCCACGCTGCGCCTTCCGGTTGCGGGAGTCCGCTGGATGCGGGTGGCGCAGGACCGGTCATTGTGACACTCTTTGGGGGAGGCCTATGTCCAGCAGTGGACGTCTTTCGGCTGATATGATGATGATGATAATGATATTCTTGACAAGTTATGTGATATTTTCGTAATTACTTACTTGAGAATTTCAGTGTAATTTGGAAGTGCCCCCCCTTAAATTTAATTTCTATAGTTACCAATAACGTAACAAGTATCACAATATTGTTCTGGCTGATCGCTACGCTTGTCTTGAAACAGTTTTAACACTGATTGCCTAGAACCCGCTAGCTCATTTACCACCACGCGACTCTCGTAGCGCTACGCCGATGTCCGTAGCAGCTAAACACATTCACTGCCAAGAATCGCTACGCGCTACGCTCGTAGCCGATCCGTGGTATTTCTCGTATGTGGCGGAAAGCGACTACGGCGTAAGCGCCTATTGGGAAAACCAGTGAATGTGCTGGTACCTAAATACATAATATATCTGGCAGAAGCACCTGTGGCGTTCTAACTCATGCATATTATCGTGATTAACGGTGAATGGGCTAGACGGGCGCTCTTATCGGGTTTCCTCTACTTACAGCTTGGTGGCACGGCTTTGAGCGGCAGCGGCAACGGGAGCTCCATACGTGTGAGCGAGAGATCAGAACGCAGCATCTCGCTCCCACCTATGGTCTATTGTGTACGCGCTGTATGCTGTGGTCAAGTCTTTACGGTCGTCTGCGTGTTGTCAGATACGGAATTAGTGGCACGGAGTTGACCGAGTGTTTAGGGTCAGTCTGACACATAAAATAGGTACCTAGTGACCCGATTTTTTGTACCCGTCACCGTTACACTTAATTTCATAACACGGGCAACGGGAACGCACAAAGCGTAATTACAGTGCGTGTCACTTAATACCGACATTAACGCGACACCGAACTCTACTCGTGACTCCCCAGAGATTAATATGCGACGGGTCAAGTTGCCTCCTTCGTTTAAACCGCGAAAATTTGTACGAACAACATTTACGTTCATTCGTTACATAAACAAACTGGGCTGCATTCACGACGCTGCACGTCACCTCAGTTGAAACAAACCAGTGTAAGTAAGACCTCCGATCACGCGTTGTTATTAGGAAACACGGCGTTAGCTATGCTAGGGTTGAGCGGTGAGGTGAGTTCAGACAAGTTGTGAATAGTGTAGCTGAACATTGGGGAGAAGGGAGTCGTTACGCTCCGCCACGGCGGTGCAGGCCCTGTTTGCTTGAAGGATATCGCACCTATGAGGACACAGCCATTAAGCGGTGTGTTCTTCCCCGAATATCATGAAAAATGTTGCATTGAGTTTATTTTCATAGTTGTTCTCAGAGGGGTAGTATACACAAGACTAGGGAGTGCGTAGGAATCTTCAATCGAATTTCCATACGCACTTTCACCTCCCATTTCACCCAGGGGATGATTTGGGGATGAAACACTTTCATTAAAAAAGGCGCTGAAATCGGTTGTTCCGTTTGGGACTAAAGTTTGGGAGCTACACAAACAGGCACACAGATACACATGATAAACTTATATCACGTAGGTAAACCTTCTTAGTTTGCGTCTGGGGTTAAAAATATGTTTTTTATTACAGTTGCTCAAAAAGTGCTACTTTACGTAGCTGTTTAGCGTGCGGAAAGTTGGTTTTCGCGAACTAGTGCTTTTCACTTTTCCCACTCAATAATTGTACAAATTGTACCATTAATAATTATGTCAATAAAAAATAAGTAAGATAGAACTGTATTAAAAAAAATGATTTTTGCACAACTTCATTATTTTTCAACTGTATTACAATGATGTTCCTATATAAAAGTTTCGAATTCCTGACTTGGTGTTTTCCTTATTTTTTCGCAACTGTATTAAAAAAACGTCGTTCGATACACGTGCGGAAATGTCAACCAAAAAAAAAATATCATGTCAAATGTTGCCTACGGCTCGTGACAAGATATCTCGATACTCGTGACGTAATGACATACTTTCCGCACTAGCATCGAAATGTACTTATTATGTACGCCTCAGAACTCAAACAACATATCTAAGCATTTTTTCACACCTTTCATTCGGAAAAGTAAGTTTTGCTCCACGATGAGACGGATCAAAATGCTACTTTTCTGATCAAGCTACTTTTTAATTTATTTATTGGCATATATCATTTACTCAATGTGCCAATTGAACACAGATCTTAATCGATTGGAATTTCATCATAGTCGATTAGAAACGAACATATTTCAAGTTTTAACTTTAACAACGTTATGTGAAAATTTATGAATTTTCCGTAATATTGCGAGTCGGAACTCAGCAATCAGTGTTCCGTACATTCAGTTATATTAATTGATTCATACTTTATCTCCTGATTTTGAAGATAACTACTACTAACTAAACTGCTGCTCATCTCATTTTTAGGTGGCGGGTTCAAAATATTCGCAGCAAGCTCTCAAACTTGAATAGGTATAAGGCAACAATAGATACGATTCACCACTACAGCTCGGTATTCCAATTTTAAATCAAATAAAGAACCTCGTACTTTGATGCTATCTTGTTTCTACATTTTAACCAAATAGAGTCAGCAATATGTAGAACTGTTAAAATATAGAACACCGAAAGCTGCTTGTAGTGTTGAAATCTGAAGCCATTATTGAGCATATTATTATTTGCGTGTTTTAGTAACCCAAACAAAACCGCATCATAAAATTCAAAAGGAGTTTTTTTTTTTTTAGCCCTCAGCTGAATCGTTTAATTAGAAAATGCAAAATATTCATCGATATTGATGTGTCATGATAATATCAGCCGAAAGACGTCCACTGCAGGACATAGGCCTCCCCCAAAGAGTGCCCCAATGACCAGTTCTGCGCCACCCGCATCCAGCGGACTCCCGCGACCTCTACCAGGCCCCGTATCATGGTCTGCCTTTTATCACGCTATAAGTGACAAAATACTCGTAGAGCGTCTATCACTGGCTGACACCGTTCGATAGAACGGCAGACGCTCTTATCTTATCACTTATTGCATGATAAGGCCGACCATGATACAGGCCCAGGTCATCGGTCCACGTTGTAGGGGGTCTACCCACGCTGCGCCTTCCGGTACGTGGTCGCCACTCGAGAACCTTTCCGCCCCAATGACCATCATCGGTTCTACGTGCAATGTGCCCCGCACTGCCACTTATTGTTGTGTGTTGGGTAAGGGCTAGTTACTTACTTTACTTTACTCTACTGTGTTTTGTTAATAACTTTAAATTTGTCGAATCCGCGAGCGATAACCTCAGGCCAAGAAAAAAGATAGACGGAGCATTACGAAAAACCTAGTGAAGCCAGTTTTCAACCAAACCAAATAAGTTTAGCACACGCTCACGCGCACTTATACAAACAAAAAAATTGCACAAAACTGAATATGGGAACACTAAATAAGGAAGTAAGTAAGTAATAATGTGATAACTATGACGCCTCTATTTGGTTTATTAACTTTTTGGTCTATGTATCAGCTTTAAATATGGAACACTAAAAACAAACATTCATAAAATACGGAGTTCTTTATTTGAATTGGTATAGATAAATAAATACAACAATAAATCTTATTTTTACTAGATGCAAAATATTCGTCGGATTCATTCGGAAATACGGAAATATAAACTATTCACAATCTAGATCTAAACTACCACACAGCTCTAGTATATATTGACTCCCAGATCCGCAACAACTACACCGAATCGAAGGTCAGACTTAAACTGGATCGTGGGTAATTGTTCAAAACACCAGACCTACGTCGTCTAATTACTTGACATCGGGTATTTTTCGGTTTCGGTCGGAACAAATCGGAAACAGGAAACAACACGAAATAAAATGCTGTGTTTTCATTATATCAATATTCATTTATCAGACTGCGAAGGGCAATGTACGTCACCAGGCACGGCTATACTGAAGAACCAGCGTAAAATGAGACGCTATACCGATTTTATTTACTTTAATTTGTAAATATAATTTAAACTATAAAAGCTAGCGTCATGTTGATAATTTTACCGCCATCTATACACAATTTCCGTTATGCATGTTTATTTCCATATCTTAGTTGGCTATAGTTTTCGAAATATAGCTGGGGACAGCACTGCATGAAAAAAAGTTACTTTGGTCATATTTTACACTAATAAGAGCTATCGTAAAAAGAACTCAAACTGTGTATACCGTCTCAAAATTATACGAGCTTTCGAATGATACCCCACACGTTCCTTACAATCCAAAAAAAAATTGCGAAACCCCTTATTACCCCTCAAACTGCCCCCTTTATTGGGGTTTACACCTTTTTGACTTTATTTATGTAATCAGGCCATAAATTTCTATATCTATACCAAATTTCAGCGTCCTATGTCAAACGGTCTTCGAGAAAACTGGCTGTGACAGACGGACAGCCTCCGAGTGATCGCATAAGTGTTCCGTTGCCGTTGGACCAATTTTGGTACGGAACACTAAAAATCAAGAAAATTTGTTAAAACTTGTTAAGTAATTTTAACCGCATCTTTTTTTACATTTTTTCATAGTTGTCGCAACTTTCAGGATTCAATACACCGCCCTCGCCGTAAGTATACTATTTTGCTCCCTTGTGACACAAATAACTATTGTTTGAAAATCGGTTAGGTGGTTAATGCGGTATTACGCCCGTCCTGCCCACTTCCCTGCCCACTTCGGCTGAATGTAAATCAGGCAATAGATAAAAAAGTAACAGACAGACAGCGACAGAGTTAGCTGCATAAAGAGTGTTACTTAAGAATACCTACACACTTTCGAACGAGCGTTAAGACAACTTACCTGTCATTTTCTTGTACAAAAAATGACATTTAGATTTGCCTAACGTACGTATGAAACGTTATGCAATCGTCCAGCGGTACTCTGTGGACAAAATGCAACGATGTCAATGTCTTTTCAATTCAAGTTTCGTTCAAAATGGGAGCTGCAATCACAGACCATATATCCTAAAGACCCCGCTTAGCCTAATTTTTACTTACAAACAAAGCTGCCATACTTGCGGGGCGCGGGGGACGTCTAGTGCGCTGTGATTGGTGCATTCAAGGCCGCGCGCGTAAGTGATTGGTCCGGTGTCTCAAATATAGAGTGAATTCACCGTATGTGTGGCAGAGGGGGTCGCCCGACTAAGCGACGTCTATAGGTTTACTGGTCTGTGGCTGCAATACGTCACGCAACAGAGGCTCTAGTATAAGTTTTACCGAAACAAAACGTTACGACCGCGTTTGCGATTAGCTGTCAAATCCCATACAAATTGAGGGTAAAACGCAAACGCGGTCGTAACGTTTTGTTTCGGTAAAACTTATACTAGAGCCTCAGAACACGTACCTACACTCGTAGAGGTAAGTAACATCCTAACCTCTAATACGGAGACGCAGTAGTATCTAAAGTATTGACATCATTTCATACGTAATAACCAATAAGAATGGCATATAGAATATCGAATATTGGAGCCTAGGCCGCCCTTTAGCGTGGGACGCTCTGCGTCGACACGCTGGCTCCGTCCCACGTCGAAGAGTCGGCTCGGAAGCCTGGGACTGTCGCCGACCAAGCCCAAAAGTCCAAACATGGCAAGTTGGTACTTTCTCACCAATTAATGTGAATTTACGGCACACTCCACCGGTTCAAGTCTCCACCGGAATTTGGGCCGTATACCTAAGAGAAATATGAAAGAGGTGTCGGTCCGACTTATTGGCGTCGCAGGTGACCACAGGACCAGCAGTGCAAAGAGGCATTACAGCCAGAGTCGGAACCACCTCAAGTGGGTGAACTGCGGCGCTACCACGAACTTCGAAAGTCGAAGTTCGGGTATTTCCATCTCTATCGCACTCCCTTAATCGAGTGACAGGGATGCATGTATTACGAACTTCGACTTTCGAAGTTCGTGGTAGCGCCCCTGGGTGGGGTAATTTATATTTAGTTTTGAAGTGTAGTTCGTAGCTTTTTTATACTGTCACATTGTAAATAGTGGTGTTTTGTATTACGTATGTTCACGATGGCCTCAGCATCGAGCACATGAGGTATGCAGGTGCTCACCTGCCTCGTGTTTTGGCTATGCTCTATAATTTCTGTGTGTGTCACTCATATCTTCCTGAGGCTCTAATGAGGACGATTGTTGTGCCAGTGGTTAAAGACAAGACAGGTGACCTATCTAACAGGACGAACTATCGGCCTATTTCACTTGCCACAACCGCCGCTAAAATATTAGACAGCATGTTTGACGCGATTCTAGGACGACATCTGAGGATACATGACGCTCAATTTGGGTTTAGGCCAGGGTTGTCCACAGAAAGTGCGATACTTAGCCTCAAGCATACTGTTAGATATTACACGGACAGAAAAACCCCAGTTTATGCCTGCTTCCTTGATTTATCGAAGGCGTTTGACCGTGTCGATTATGAATTGCTATGGCGTAAGCTGGGGGAGACTGGGTTGCCGGTTGAATGTGTGGCTGTCTTGAGGCATTGGTACAACAATCAGACCAATCAAGTCAAGTGGGCTAATGCTCTGTCTAGCGAATACAGGCTGGAATGCGGGGTTAGACAGGGAGGGATCACGTCTCCGAAATTATTTAACTTTTATGTTAATGGGTTGATAGAAGGGCTAAGCAGTATGCATGCTGGTTGCTACGTGGGGAGCACCTGTATTAACAACGTAAGCTATGCCGATGATATGGTGCTGCTCGGCCCTTCTGTTGGAGCCATCGAACAACTGCTGACTACTTGCGAGGCGTATGCCCGGGCCCATGGGCTTGTGTACAACCCCACTAAAAGTGAAGTCATGGTTTTTACGGCTGGGAAAATTAAGCCCTATTATGTACCACCAATTTGGCTAAGCGGTAGTCAGCTGTCGGTCGTGGATAAGGTTAAGTACCTGGGACATATTATCACGAGTGACCTAAAAGATGATATGGACATTGAGAGGGAGCGCAGGGCGTTAGCGGTTCGTAGTAATATGCTTGCGCGCAGGTTTGCTCGATGTTCATACGAAGTAAAAATAACGCTTTTTAAAGCTTATACACAGTCTTTTTACTCGAGCAGCCTGTGGGTTAAATATACAAAGCGAGCCTATAGCGCCCTGCGTGTCCAATACAATAATGCGTTTAGAATGCTGCTGGGGCTGCCGAGGAGGTGTAGTGCCTCGGGCATGTTTGCCGAAGCCCGTGTAGACGGGTTCCAGGCGATCATGCGCAAAAAGATAGCCTCGCTATTAGGCAGGGTGAGAGCAAGCGCCAACAGCATTCTACAAGAAATAGCGTTAAGATTTAACTGTCCAATCTTATCGTTCTGGGTTGGGCAGATTAAGGGCGTTGCCCAATTTAGCATCTAAAAATTGTATGTTGTTTTTTCTGCCTACTTTTACTAACCTAATTTAGATTTAAGTCGCCTGTTACTAACATACTATGGATCAACCGGTCTGAAATAAAGATTTTTTTTTATTTTTTATTTTTTTATTACTGTTTGTAAATAATAATTACAAAGTTAGAATAGAAATTATTTTTAATGTTAAAAGTAGGTATCTATTTAATTAGTAGGTAGTAGACATCTGTAGGTACTTACGGTAAATTCATATTTGAGTAATAAGTTGCCCATTCATTGTTTACTTTATTAACATTTAGAATTTACACGTATCCGAATACATGCGCTACCTATTGACAAAATTATCATAACAAAACAACTTGAAAACTTAATAAAAAGCGGTTCCTCGTAATTCACCCGATAAAAATAATTCCGTTATGGAAATAAGTCCCCGAACTTCGACTTTTAAACTTTCGTTAAATTACTCCACAAATTTCAAGCAAGTCAAATAGCATGAATAGTTTTGTGACCATGCAGAGAGAACAGCCTCCACTCTTTAAGACAAGCGCGCTAAGTTTTTTTTTGGAAATCAAGTACACACCAACCAAACAGCCGTAATTGCAGTTTATACAAATATTTTTATTATATTAATGATTTTAGTAGGTACCTTTAAGCAACATTCACGCATTCCACGAATTCCTCATGAAGTGTCAATGCCGTCTATTCCACGTCTATTCCCGCGCTATGTGACAGCCACTGTCAATTATTCCGTTTGACGTTGATAAAAACGTAGACTGATCCGAAACACTCATTTTATAACGAACAATACTCGAGTACCAACTCATTCGCTTGATCTAGTAAGATTAGTAGGTACCTACTAATTTTGCTAAGAAAAAGAGAAAGAGGTCAATCGTCGAATCCGACTCGGCTGGGCAGCGTTCGGGAAGCTACGGCACATCTTTTCGTCCAATATTCCGCAGTGTCTCAAGACGAGAGTCTTTGACCAGTGTGTGTTGCCAGTGATGACATATGGCACTGAAACATGGTCGCTTACTATGGGCCTCATAAGAAGGCTCAAAGTCACCCAAAGGGCAATGGAGAGGGCTATGTTGGGAGTTTCTTTCCGTGATCGCATCAGAAATGAGGCTATCCGCAGCAGAACCAAGGTAACCGATATAGCCCTCCGAATCGCTAAACTTAAGTAGCAGTGGGCGGGGCACATAGCATGTAGAACCGATGGCCGTTGGGGCGGAAAGGTTCTCGAGTGGCGACCACGTCCCGGAAGGCGCGGCGTGGGTAGGCCCCCCGCAAAGTGGACTGACGACCTGGTAAAGGTTGCTGGAGTCCGCTGGATGCGGGTGGCGCAGGACCGGTCACCTTGGCACTCTTTGGGGGAGGCCTATGTCCAGCAGTGGACGACTTTCGGCTGATATGATGAATTTTGATAACGCTATTGCTTTCGGCTCTTTTGGCCTTTTTAAACCCACTTGCTTGAAATCAAATATATTTTTGCGTTTTTTGTAAAGCAGCAACTTCTGTATTATCTGGCACAGTCCATGTATTTCTCCTAGGGTATAATTAAAATGCCAGCGCAACCTACGCCAGCGACCGTCTGTTAAACAAAAACTTATCGCCAGTTAAACTCCGTGCGAATACTATTTCAGCTCTTAACCCATTCGCAGCCAAGCATCTGTGCATGAACGCTTACCGCCAGGCCCCCATACTAACCATTTTTCGATAAAAGTGTTGACGAGACTCGTGCGTCATGGGCCCGGCTCAATCCGTAAACGGACCGCCGCCTACGACACAGGTAAAAGGGATGGGTTTATGCAGCATTTTTTGATAACCACGTCTTTTTACTAGCAATATATATTTGTACAAGGATGTACTATACTTATGTGTCTGTGAAGAAACGAAATTTTGCTGAATTTGATTCATAAATTCAGATTTGTTTTCGAAGTTTTAATAATACATGGTAGCGTAGAAACCATTGCTAACTTCCGAGCGCTCAATCTAGACTTGTGTTTACCAACAAGTTTTTCGCATGTCCTATCAATGTGTTTTTTGTCTGTCCTGTCCTGTCAAGTTAATAGTTTTAAAGAGTGTGCTACTGCAAAATACGTGGTTTAATTAAATTGAAACGAATTACAGTTACATAACATTTAGAAAACAACAATACATATAAAAATCAACACAAAATACAATTAACTAAATAGTAAAATGGCACTTAGGATGTTTCCTAATAATAAAACACATTTATCGAGGTATCATCAATCACAATTTTTAACATACAAACTATAATTAAAACACAAAGTGCATTTTTAAAGAACATTGCACGTGAGGCTGCATGCCAAGATTATGATTTGCGCAATGTTTACAGCGTTTATGGCCTGATTGGCTTTCCGTTGTTTCGGCTGGTTGGTGTGGTGTGCTTGTGAGAAATAAATACTTTACATGTTCTTATATGACTATGGTTTCATCCGGGTGCCTTTGCTAAATCTTGAGTTGATCGTGGTATTCAATAAAACATTTTCCCTGGCATAGACCTGGTTGAGTTGGGCATTTAGGGCAATAGTCTGCCGTATCAACCCTCTTTTTATCATTTTTATAGCACACCACGCACCTTTTTCGTTTAATTCTATTTTTGCTGTCCCGAGGCAATCTGAAAGATGCGTGACGTCGGCTTGAAAGGTTTAAAATTGTTTCCGGCAGACTATTGAGTATCTGACTTGATACCAATGCCCTTATAACAGTTTGTCTGAAATCATATAAGGGCATTGATTTCTCGCCAAATCTGTTGTATAAGTTATGAGCATTACATAACATTGTACTGAAAATATGAATGCCTAATTTTTTATACCACCTCAGTCTTATGCTCAGGATTATAGTATGCCATCATCTGATCGTATCTGTCGATTCCTCCCATGTATTTATTATATTCCAATATTACATTTGGCTTGGATTTTGTGTCATTAGTTTTTGTTGTGTATTCTTGCCATTCGCCGTTATGCTCGGACGAAATCATTATAACTTCGCGACGGTCGTTATATTTGGTAACACTAATCCCATTTTTGGAGTAACAGGATATTTTTTCTTGACGTGCTATCTTTTCATTTTTTATTTTCACGGGGAGGCCTTTTCTATTTGGACGTAAAGTACCGGTTACATGTGTATCATTTTCTATTAAAAAAATTGACAATTCGATCGAATTATAAAAGTTGTCCATGAAAACTGAGTGCCCCACGCCTAATTTTCCGTCTAATAGATTTTTAACCACCTTCTGCACATGGTTTTTACCTCCTACCGCAACGTCGGCTTTCCCTCCATAAACAATAATTTTCATAACACATCCGAATTGGTCAGTGAGGAGATACAATTTTACGCCATATTTTTTTGCTTTCCCTTGCATGTATTGACGACACCAAAGTCTGCCGCGCCAAAAGACAAGTGATTCGTCAATGCACAGAATCTTGCCTGGATAATAAATTGATGCCTCAATAATAAAAAATAATCAATTAACCCTGATATTTTATTGAGTCTGCTCGCATCGTTATTATTAGACATAAAATTCAAACATCTAAGTATTAAAAAAAACCTGTTTCTGGTCATGTTCTTTGAAAAATATCCAATTTGAAACTGTTCATCTGTGCTCCAGTAATCTACTAATCTGGCTAATTTAATTGTTCCCATGTGGAATAAAAGTCCTAGAAACACTCGGAATTCTGGTATAGTCAATTTTTGCCACCTGGTTATCCTCGCGTGAATTTTAGTATTGGCTTCGAGAAGTTTTGTTGCACACGAATTAATATTATCTATTAGGTGTATGACAAACGTAGTTTGAAATAAAAGGTCAAAATACTGAATAGGTGTTCTCGGTGTTTCTGTTAGCAAACCGGTTATTCCAAAGATTAGATTAGATTAGATTAGATTTATTTATTACACGATAAAAATTACAATATAAATTTGCATAAATGTCAAGATTACAAGAATTTCTACCATGTTCGTCAATTTTAATAATAAAGACTTAATGAGTCAGTTGACTGTCAAATACAAAATATTATATTATTCTATCTCCCAAAAAGGATCGTCATTCATTATACACAATAACATAATATTTTCTAAACTACAAGTATGTCAAAACTACATATTTAATAATGATTGTCACGTTTAAAAACAGGAATAAGTAATAATAATAGTTCATAACATTGATAAATATAAAGTTAACAATAATAAATGTCAATTTTAGAAAAACAAAATACACAATTAAAAAGTCATTTCCATGTACTCGTTAACGGAGTACAGAGGGTTTTCCAACAAAAGATTTCTCAGTTTGCGCCGAAATGTTTCGTCATATGGTTCATTCTTAAGAAATTTGGCACTTTGCTGGGCTGCTGGTGCTGATAAGACCATTCGGTGGGTTCGTCCTGCTGTTCTTCATGGTCCTCTTCTTGTGAAGTAACAGAATCATTATCAGAGGACCCCGAATCGGGCAACTCGTCTTCCGACTCGCCCAAAATATTGAGCAGTTCCTCTTCCGTTAACACATTATTCGGGTAGTCTACAAGTAACACCGAAATAGTTACTAGTTGCAATAAGATGATCACAAAAACCGTAAAACAAGCGAAAGTCGTTGATTAAACCAAACCTAAGCAACTGAAGAGCTAAGTAAACTAAAACATCATATATCTTAATGCAATCTAAATGTATTCAACAATAGATTAAATTACAAATCAATTTTCAAGAATCTCTCGGAATAAGATAAGCAAAGTAGTAGAAAAGGTAGTCTCACTTACCAGTTGGTTCGGCTGCAGTTTCGTCGAAGGCATTCATCTCTTCCTGCATAGCTGCCAGGTGCATAGCCATGTCAGTCGAAGCGGACAAGTCCATGTTCCCAGAATTCGTAGCCAGGTCGTTCAAGTTAAGCAGGTTCGGAGTCCAGTTCATAGCGGGGTCGGTCATGTTGGGCGAATACGTATTCCGATAATCCATAGCCAGGTCACTTCACTAGGATACTCAAATCACACACACACCCGAAAGGTAGGTACGAACGTGCCAACGAATAAATCGTGACTAAATAACTTACCCTTACTGTCATTGTCTCAGAATTCGGGTCACCTGGTAGAGTGGGAAAAGTCACAAAAACCACATATAATATACCATGTGTCAAGTGCACACCTGCAAGATAACAAAATTGCACAAAGAAATAAGTTTAAGCGTGCTAGTAGTAATTTTATATCGGCTAAGTGCCCATTGTTAGAAGCAGTTATTGTCCTCTTAAAGATAAAGGTAATTTTCACCGACCAGGTAAAAAAAAATACCCATACAAATAAGCCTACCTAAACAAAAGGGAGTCACCCATTATTTCCAAGAACAAAGGAAATCACAAAGGTACCGGTAAGAACCAACGATTTTTATTTCAACTCATCAAAACAAAAGTAATATAATGTAATAAGCATACTTTCCTTGGTTTCTCTGATGGTTGTCTAGAGTCATCCAGATTTGATCATTTCACAAAATGGACAAAGTACAAAAGGCATTTATAATAAAATAAACCTTAAGTTAAAGGTATAAGGTTCATAATGTCCCGTTTCGTAAACACGGAAAGATTTTACGGTATGTGCCGGGCCATGGTGACGACAACCGTTCGTCATGCCAATAACTTCTAAAATATATGTATGTTTGCTATCTTTAGTAAATGAATTCACTACGTGAAAAGGCAAAGATTATATATGTAAGATTTCAAAAATGAGATATTTCATTTACATATAATTAATCGCATTTCATTGTTCAAAGGGCCTAATTAGCAGAAAAAAATAGGTAATTATTTTTATAAACTAAATTATCATATAAAAATGGTTGTTATAGTTAATTTTATAAATGTAAATTTTCCGTATTACGTTTAATTCATGTTTAAAAAGAGATTTACTCGTGACGCGTATACTAGTCACGGGCCAGGCGGGAGCGTTCATCCATGACGAATACGTGTCGTCACGGGCCTGGAATGGGTTAATTGGATTATACTTTCACCCTTGATTTATTACATTACCGAGTACCTACTTAAACACATTATATCTTTATATTATATCAACTCCTAGTTTTCGTTTGCATAATATTGTTACTTTCGTAGCTGTTTTAAGGGTTCCGTACCTCATAAGGTACCCTTATAGGTTTCTTTTTGTTGTCCGTCTGTCCGACCCGTCATCTCGGGAACGCGCGGAGGTATCGAGTTGAAATTAAAACCATATACTCAGGTCTACAGTCCCCTGGAGCTTTGAAACAATCAAACTTCTAAGTAACCTTAAATAAAAGATACGGCCGTTTATGTCACAAAAAACGTATATTTCAAAATGTATAGGGTACTTTCCGGTGACCTAGAAGTCTGAAATTTGGCAAGTAATATCGTCTTATACTACCTACAAGTACAGGGAAAAATCTGAAAACTATACATTTGTAATTTGTTACGGAACCCTCGGTGGGCGAGTCCGACTCGCACTTGTCCGGTTTTTTTTATTTTTTCTGGTTGTATTAATTTAATTTATCATAATTAAAATTGGAATGACGTGGCAGGCCGAGACGGAGATGGCGGGACGACCTGGGAACCGATTTTTGGCTTTCGAGCGCTCGAAAATCAAATAAAAGTAAATACGTTGGTACACTTACTTTCTACCAATATAATTGAATACGAGTGGTCGATACCACTCGTTTTTCAATTTTCTATCGCTATTTCAAAATAGCATTTCATAATTTTAGACAGTTTTCGAGTGAAAGAGCGAAAGTCAAAAATCGGTCCCCTGGCTGCACGCATTTCGTAACGATTGGCTAGAGATTGCTCAAAGGCGGGACGAGTGGAGGCCTTTGTCCAGAAGTGGACTCTATAGGCTTTAAAAAAAAAAGGAATTAATTTAATAATTGCTCAATAAATCAACACTAGAGGCTCGGCCCCGGCTTTCGTGCTGGCAGCCGTTTCGGCGGGAAAACTTGACAGATTGGGTTAGAAGAATGGAATAAAAAAGAGAGGATTTAAAAACAAGAGAGATCGTTCGTGAAAAAGGCAGAAACTATTAAATGTGGAGATTATTGAATGTAATTCGTTATTAATTAAATATTGAAAGAAGACCTAAATTGCAGTTATTAACTGACCAATTCTAATACGTTGTGTGTTGGGTTCCTAACTTCCTAGTCCTAGTCCCACAGTTTGCAACATGCACACGTTATGATTATTCCTGGATCTGAATACTTTACGAATTTTAACAGTGATATTTCATGACATGACTGTCTATATATATATATTGATTAGTATTAACTTACTAATCAGTTCATATGTTTTTCAAAGTTCTTAAAGCGGGTCGTATTCTTATAGCTAAAGTGATGAAAGTATTTGAACAAGGTAAGTAAAATAAAAATTATAAGTTAAGAACAGCGAAAGGTCCGTCACTAAGGGTCGCGGCATGAAAAACTAAAAAGATTGACAAATACTTGTTATAGTTACCAACAAGTTGATGTGACAGCCGTCATGAGAATAATAGAGGGAAAAAGATTAGTCACGACACGACACGATTGCTATGATGTTATTCAAAGAGAATATAACCACTACGTTCTAAGAGACGGGACTTCGAACTAAGTTTTGGATGACAGTGACATTGTCATTTGATTTTGACATGATAACTCAATTGAGTTTAGCTACTTTGCCATACCACATTAAAAAGTCCAATACGGAAGTAAGTCTTACCAACATAGTGGCACGAAAGGGATTTAGTACTTAACATTAGCAATGTCGATAATATTAGTACGCAACGTTATCGATATCGATAAATTATTGCACTAAGTATATCGAGACAGTAATAAAAGGGTAATAAATGTTTTGTCAGTTTATTTATTTCACACCAATTTATTAATTATAAAAATTATTTAGGAGTAGGTATATTTATGTTTACAAAATTTCACCAATTTGTCCATACTGTCTCTTTTTCGTTCGCAAACAGTCCAATGTATTTCCATAATTCTTCTTGTTATAAGACAGCTCCCGCTTGTATTATTCAAGTGCCGATTTTCAAAAGTAAACCAATGTTTACGCTCGATATTTCGTTATTTTCGTAATGGGTATGGGCTTACATATTTCGTTATAACATTATAGGTTAACCAAACTTGTACATACTTAGGTAGGTACCTAAAGTTCTTGGTATCTATTATGCTGGCTTTAAACTGGTTAATGACGAGAATCTTATACATATGTTTATAAATTTGAAAATAATTAAGATCGTGTTGTATTCGTCAAAAGCAGTTGTTTGACACAAAGACTACAATATGGTTTGACACACATGTTTTCTCCTGAAGTTACAAT
This sequence comes from Epinotia ramella, assembly GCA_947578815.1. Lineage (NCBI taxonomy): Eukaryota > Metazoa > Arthropoda > Insecta > Lepidoptera > Tortricidae > Epinotia > Epinotia ramella. The sequence continues at coordinate 11,262,567 of OX388209.1, forward strand.
ATCCATGGTTACCATCCATGACAGAATGACAGAAAGAGAAAGAACGGAAGTAAGAGATAGGATGTGTCCGCCATGGTAGAAGCACAGATAGAAAACTTGTCACTTGTTCTGACACTTGTCAGATTTGATCTGAGTGAGCAAATGGATGTCATTCTTCTTTTTGTTCCTAGTTGCGTGACACTGATGTTATTGATAAAAGCGTCACTTTTATCAATAACATCATAGAAGGTAAGATTGAAGCGAGGAAGAGGGAGATAGGCTACATGCAACAAATCAAAGAAAAAGTAGAAGTCACGTCGTAAGTATAATAGAAGAGACTTAAGTACTTGACGACAAGAGTCCATGTACGATGCTCACCAAACGGGCCGGGCCGGTTTGAAGCTTTCATAAAAACGTTACATTTCATATTTGGATGGGTTTGCGGCTCTATTAAAATGCGGTCGGCTGCCACCGGGTGCTCGCGTATCCATTGCGATGCGGCGCCACCCGATCCGGCACGGCTAGGTTCTAAAAATTCTGTCTTCCAGCTCTGAGTAAGAAATGCGCTTAGCTATAGCTACTCGCTGGTCCTTCATTTGCCATACGTGGCCACACACAGAAGCTGACGGCGCATGAGGTACAATCGACCCTGCGGAAGACCAGGGCTGGCTGCAAAGCTAGCAACATGCTTAGATTGATAGCTAGAAATGGACCCATTTCGTGGCAAAGCAAAATGTGCTTTTAATATTATTTATTTTATTATGTGTCTTGTTTTTGTCACGATAAAATGTTTTGATTTGATTTGATGTTAAATCGCACGATTGTTCCCTTTTGAAAACGCGCGATTATTCATAGATCGGTGAGCCCATATCGCTGAAATCGCACGATCGATCCCTTTTGAAAACGCTTTATTATTCATAGATCGGTGAGCCAAAATCGCTGAAATCGCACGATCGATCCCTTTTGACAACGCGCGATAAGTCATAGATGGTGAGCCCATATCGTTGAAATCGCACGATCGATCCCTTTTAAAAACGCGCGATAATTCATAGATCGGTGAGCCCATATCGCTGAAATCGCACGATCGATCCCTTTTGAAAACGCGCGATAACTCATAGATCAGTGAGCCCAATATCGCTGAAATCGCACGATCGATCCCTTTTGAAAACGCGCAATTATTCATAGATCAGTGAGCCCATATCGCTGAAATCGCACGATCAAACCCTTTTGAAAACGCGCTGTTATTCATAGATCGGTGAGCCCATATCGCTGAAATCGCGCGATCGATCCCTTTAGAAAACGCGTGGTCACTCACAGATCGGTGAATCCATATTCTTATATCTACTGAATGGGATTGTTTAAAAAATACCTAGTTATCAAATAATAGCTAATCCCACTCCAATCATTATCACAGTTATCATGTTTGTGAGAAACAATTTGGCCCTGTTTGAGCGAATGGATGCATCTGGAACACAATCTCGTCGCGCGGGGCAGCTGAAAACATTCCCACGTCGAATGGCTCTAGCGACTAAAAACCAACGTACAGTCAACAGCAAATATAGATGATCATTTTAGTACTCTGTCGCACTTAACGAACAATACTGTGACAGTTGGGATGCGTCAAAGTAGTGAAAGCGACAAGGTACTAAAATGATCATCTACTTTTGCTCTTGACTGTACCACCTACCTACCCGCTGACATAAATATATATACTCTTTGGACATAACGTCTGAAACGTCTGACAATGCATTTGACCGCAAGGAAGCTTGTTGGGAGCTTTTATTGGATCGTGGATCACCCAATGTATTCAAGTAGGGAATTTATGGAAATGACGTTTACTTCATTTTATTAAATATTACTTTATTTCTGCTACTGTCATTTCCTGTTTTTGTTTGTTTGATGTTTTTTATAAGGATTGATTGACATCTTCGTATATTATTATTATTATTATATTTTACAATTAACTGTACTTTGACGATCCTGATTAGGTGATACGAAATAAACTTGTTTGTGATCATTGTATTTATAATTTTTAATATTATTCTTTTGAGACGATCGTGATGTACCTACATAACCTACATTCTAATAATTTGGACTAAGGCAACTTTCTACCTACCTACCTACTGTAAATTAATGTCATGAAATAACATAATCTAATCAAATCAAATCTATTGCTGCTGCGCCTGTTGGAAGTCTATTGAAGTCTAATTAGTATATCTGTTATTAGATTTTCCAGGGGTAGTATTAAGCTCTTAAGGTGAAGTCGCAGGCAAAAGCTAGTTTTTCATATTAATTGTACCTACTAGGGCAACTAGCTGCGTTTACTACAACTTAGTTTGATGGTAGTAAGCATTTCCTTCAAAAAGATATTAAATTTGTCCATTTTCATGTTCGCCTGGACTAATATTTGTAACTAAACGCGGCTTGCTGGACTAGACATTGTTTTAGTTGTTGGTCATCAAGTAACTTATTTTATTTCAATCTTTATAAACAAACAGTTCGCATCAATATGTATAACATGTAGTTTTAGCTTCTTCACCAGCACTTACTCGTATCTATCGCTTTGCCACAGGCAGTACAGCAGGCGTAGTTGTTACCAATTTCGAGGTCAAGAAGTATTACCTAGGAGTGAGCTTACGAATGTTTGAAAAATGTTCCCTGAATAATGGCTGTAGGTACGGGTACGGTCGCCGGAGATTTCCATTCAATTAGGTGCCCACACCTCTCGCGAATCGGCGGACCTTTTAATTAACTCTGCCCAGTGAACTGGACTAATATTGGCGTTTAGCATTCTTAAAGAAACTGATGCATCTATAGGTAAAAAAATATTTTTGGTTTGGTTTCACTTCGGTATCTAATGCGGCCTTGAGACCTTGCTAAAGACAGTGCACTTACTGGGGGAGGGGAGATAAACCCTCTCGCTCTAAACAGCAGCAGCATTTAGCAAGGTCTAAAGGCCGCCTAAGTAACATAATTTATCTGTTTTAGCGTTACCCCGGTAGCATACCTACTGAAACAGCCCAGCCGTAGGCAGCAGTAGCTCAGGCGTAATGTTGCGCGTCACGACGCGCGAGTTGTTAGGTGACTAAGTACGTCCATCGGTTATAGAAACGCCTTGAGCGCAACTTAGCTCTTACTTAATTGGTGCCGTAGATAACAACCAGGATTCTTTTTCGTTTCCAGAAGCTGAAAACATCGCGTCATTGCGCTGGTTACGCGGCCAGCTTCATTTAGCTAGGTATATATTTAATAGGAATACCTAGTACTTAAAAAACGTGAAAACATGCATTCAGTTAATGCTGGCCATACACGTTACCATGCTTCATATCGTCCAATCGGCATGACGCTACCGATTGGATCACTTAGAACTGATCCAATCGGTAGCGTCATGCCGATTGGACGATAGGAAGCATGGTGTATGGCCAGCATTACACAAACCGGCACAATAAATTACGTGGTCGCCAAGCGCCGCGCCGCACGGACCCATCCATTTCATTTCCTTAAATTAATTTAACGAATTCCAAATGCATGTAATTCTCTAGTTTCCGAGTTACACCGACGGAGACAAATTACAAAAGTAGGATGTTGTTGCTTTTGGCTAGGAACTCTAAAATTCTGTCTGTGGAAGCAGTATTTTATCTAGACTTACAAAATGCGTTGGATTCCATCGTTAAAACAGTGACTCGAACGAACCTACGCTCTTGAAACTGACACTGACGTTTGTATTTTGACAATGAGTGACAGTTTGTATATTTCGGAACATATACGCATCGCATAACAATTTGGACTGTTTCTTTCAATTAGAATATTGTTTTAACTTATTTAGTTGCAACAATAAAATATGGTACGCAGATTACGCGAACAAAGCACTACAGAAGATGAAATCGTCATAGGTAAAACACTATTCTATCTTGATGTTTATCATGTCTGAAAGCTCAGGGATATTATTATAAGGTGATATTTTCAGATACACCGCCACAGAAAAAACATAAAAAGCATAAGCACAAGAAACATAAGAAAAGAAAACACGAAAATGATTACGAAAGTGATACGTCCATCGATGTTTCCTACGAAGATGCTATGGACAAGCCTTTTAAGTCTAAAATGAAGGTTGGCAGAGACCTACCGGGAACGTCCGCTGCGGATTTATTAAAAGCACAAACCATGAAGTCTTCTTCTGACTCTAGGAAATCTATGCCAGGCTCATCCTCAAGCACTCCGCCTAAAGTGGTTGCTGCTAAGAAAAAGAAAAAAGGAAGGGATAGCGGGACATCAAGCGAGGAAGAACGATGGCTAGATGCCATTAAATCTGGAAAACTGGAGGAGGTAATATTGATATTTAAGTATAACTAACTTTTGCCCTAACGTCACATACAATGAATCACACCCACAAATAAACTTTCCATTTCACTCCCACAAAAATAACATTTGCTACCAATTTTTTTGGAGCATTATGTCTCTTTATTGCTTAGCATCAAAAACTGCCTGTGGACAGTGAACCTACCTGGCAGGTTGCTGGCTTGGAAACCCTACTTTATTTGGGAATGCATGAAATTATGAGTTTAAGATTTAATAGGTTCAAATGTTTTGGCATGATTGTTTTCCCCGTGGGGTTCAGGGAAACTTTCAAAAGTAAAAAAGAATTTATAATCTTATCAACCCTTAGCACGCATTAATAATTAGTTTAATTTTATTTATTTTACACTTTTATCAATGGTATGGAATATTTGTTGCACAGGTTGATGATGAGCTGAAGAAAATCAAACCAAAAGATCCAAAAATGATGACAGCCAGACAAAGGGCCATGTACGAGAGGGGAACAGACAAAGATACTAGCCCGGGAGCTGAAGTGCTGCTTGCATTACCATCAGGTTATAAAGAGAAGGTTATGACTGCTGAAGCAATTCAAAAAGCTGCCATAAAATCGCAGAAACGCAAGCAACTAGCAGATGAAAAACGTGAAAAGGATAAAAAGAAAACAATGGATCGCCTACTGAAGAAACAGGATTCAAAAAACCTAAAAAATTCGCACAAAGGCCGGCCTGCTAAAAGAAATGAACCGATGATAGTTTATAAAAATAATGCAACAGAAATATCACTGTCTTTGCCACCAGGTTTACCTTTTCCTCTTGAAGCAATGGCTCCTCGAGAACCGCCTAAACCCATCAGATGCGGGGCTAATAACTGTGACAACATCAAGAAGTATAATTGCTCTAAAACCGGCGTCCCATTATGTAGTTTGGAATGTTATAAAAAAAATCTTACCATTATATCAGTTTAGAATAGTGATGCATCTTGTTTTACTCATTTTATACTAATTTTTGTCCTTATCAGTCGGCAATAGCCTTCAAAAAAAGCTGGCCCTTATCTTAAATCTGGATAAACTTTGATTGAGCACCACTATACATAATGCCTATATTACAGCCTCATATTGTAACACATACCCAACACTAAATTTAACATTGTAGACTAACTATATACTTGTACAGTCAAATTGTGTGTTTGGCCTTTGTGTAATCTTGTTTATCATTAAAAGAACAAGAGGATTAAATAATATACCGCAAGACAGCTAAATAGTGAGCATATAATTACTTCATAAAAATGAAATAGGCTGTTAAATAGAGCAGATTTTATACAATACTTCAATTACGTACACCGATGGAATATAATAGGAAATAGGATATACAAGAGTGGACTGTTACATAATGAAAGCCAAAAGAACTTCATTACAAAATTCTGTCAGACCTGCCTTTCATTGTGTAACCCTCATTAAAATTCTAAGTCTAAATCTGAGTAAAACAACTCATTTACAGTTTAATATTTTTTACAATTGGGTTGATATAATTTGGCCATGTATCATAAATAAGGACAATGATCCCAATTTGTTTTAACTAAAACATCCATCAGATATATATTTACTATTTGATAAATTTTGTTTTCAGGATGTAAAACACAAAGAGACTAGACTATGTTGTTAATCCATATAATATTGTGCCTTAGGATGGTGTAACATTGTCAAATATTATTATATTACAACAAACTTGTGCTGTGGCAGTGCCTAAGTAGCAAAAAGCCACTAAACACGGAAAAAAAATACTTGTGCTGTAGCACTTATTATGTGGATAAAATCTAATGTCATTTAGCAATTATCCATTGAAGTAACTGGCAAGTTTGCTGTAGTTTTTTTTTAAATGAGCCATTCCATAGCGGTTTGAAACAATGCTCGAATTTGGTGACGCATGCATGATACAGAGCTTGAGTACAGTTTCCAATCATTATCAATATCATGTTTATGTTCATCGTCTTTATCTCCTCATTTTTATTGAAGAAGAATATTGACGGTGGATCAGACTCCCATGAAATGGCCCCACAAATACTTGGGTCTCAAAGTGAGCCTTTTCTATACTAATTTCAGGAACAGGGCCTTAATTTCTAAACATCCATTTGGCAATACATTTGAGCTGTGTAAGTGATATTTAAGCGTAACATATAATTTATACTGTTATGGTATGTAATGTAGAACAATGCTTGTACACTTGACGACTAATACATTCTAACACATCATTGTCTAAACACAAGTTCACATAGTGTAAACCCCACAAGAAAGAGACAGTAATACATTCGTATTTTCACCCAGCCACAATAATCAAATCAGCACACCTAGACACATATTTAGACACCTACAGTGAAATGGAAAAGGCATCATGAGGAGACATCAAACATGCACGCTAAAGCATCCAACAAATATTATTCCACTATAATTATTTAAAATCGTATACTGGACATTTTATTATAGTTTGACTGCATAATAATAAATAGTCTGTCACTTTGCACTATTTCGTCATTCAACACATACTATTTCTTCATACTTTATATTACTGTTCACTAACACAAAACAGACATGTCGGTAGGCACAGAAAGTTGTCCATCAAATAATTGCCAGTTTATTTGGAATATCGTAAAATTGCCTCTTTTGCTATAATCATTCCTTGTCACTGCATTCACATCTCCAAGAGAGCTCACAAGTAGAAAGGGCCCACCAGGTAATGGGCGCAGCTTACAACTGTTGTCCTAAAGACCAAAGCACGGCAGCCAGCAAAAGGGCGAGAAAAACCCGGCTTGGTATCAGACGTTTGTCCGTTTAGAGCTACGAAGGCGCGCCAAGCCTGACTGTAACCGCTAAGATTGATTATTCTGCTTATTTGATCTGAGTCGTGCGAGTCCAGAGCGCTCCTCCTCCTCATCGCTGGTGCAGGAGAGTCCACCTACGGCGCCCCGCGACGACGTCGCTTGGATCAAGTCCTGGTCAGGCCCATTCCGGCTCTCGTACAGCAAAATGCCAAGAGATTCCTCATAAATTCTAGCCTCAGGGAACTCAACTTTAGTATGCTTCTTATCAGTAGCATACACGATGGATGTGCAGCATACTTCAGCGCATTTCTTGCCGTGGCCGAAGAAGGACCAGCAGCATATTTCATTAGAGCCGATTACATCTTTAATGAAGAGCACTCTTCCACTGAAGCGCAGTGAAAGCTTGTCAAACAGTTCAATGTTCTTCAGCAAGTTGTCGTCGGACGTGTTTGTGTACGAGTACTTGTTGTTGTGACGATTTATAAGCAGCTTCACGACAGGCTGAAAGAAAAACAAATAAATATTAAACAGTTTAAGAAAAAAAATTATCAACATGTAAAATAAATAAATCAATTTTTGACCAGCTGCACAGGCTTAGTTCTCGCGTATTTTAAAGAACTGTACAGTGCCCGGCAAACAACTTGAATGCGGGACGATGTGGGGGGCAGCTCGCACGTACAATTCGCCTTTGCGCAGGCAAGGTCATTTGCTCAAGTTGTTTGCTGGGCATTGTATTGAATGTTTATATTTTTGCCTTGTTGGAATAAACATAATTATCATTGACCACCTCTCCTTACACTTGAGAAAAAAAAGACCAGGTTGCACTCCGGGAGTGCCGGCAGAAGTGAAATCTTGAATAATTTTAATTTTGCAAAAAAAATATCCCTTCCTCCCCCCTCTCACCACCTGCGTGCCAATATATCTACTAACAACCTTATTAGTAGTACGCTATAGTTCAACTTAACTCAGCAAAATTGATGAAGAAGAGGAAGAAATAAAATACCAATTTGTTTTTGCCATTGCCAAATATTTTTCAAAGCTTTATCTCTTTAGGAATAACGTCCAAATTCGAACTATTCGAATTTGCTCAATAGCAAAACGGTAAAGGAAGCGTGGACAAAATTACAAATTAATTTGCAGAATATGCAATTGCAGTGTTTAACGGCTTTATACTCTTACGAATAGCAAACTAGTGCCTATGCCAAATCTTGGGTTTAGGTTTCAAAGCGGACCCCGGGCTCCTTTAGGGGCACTACCAGGAATAACGCTAGGAGGATGATGATATTGATGATAGTCTTATTCATATTCATATTCATATTTATTCATAATAATTCATATTATACGTCGACAATTATAATCATTAAATTACATAAAACTTATGAATAGTAGTATAAAATAAAATTATAGCAATGGTACAATAAATTGTACATAGTTGTACACACTACACAAATCAAATCAAGTACAACAACTTATCTCGTATAAAGTTCGCTAAATCTATAAAAAGTGTCTCTTACGAATAGCGTTCAGTTTTGAATGAAGTCGAATCGGCTAACAGCAAAATATAAAAGTTTGATAAATCAAAATGCAATTTGCATTTACGGAAAATGTGTTACGACCTTATACTGTTAACAATAAAGTACAAATTAGAACTATGTGCCCCTAGTCAAACCCCCGTTTTCCCCCCACCCCCAAGCCTCGTCCCGACTCTCTCACCATCCTACGGTCACGTGACCTCCTACCTATCCCAAAAAGTGCTCAGCGCCGCTAAAGAAGTTTTCACTTCAACAAGCGTTTTTGAAAACCGGACCAAGCATGAGTCATCTTGACACAATGTCAACGAGATGGGGGACTGCAGTGTTGTGGCCGCTGTACACATTGGGCCAACGTTGGCGCATGAGCAGATGCAGCTATGCGTTAGAGGGAGAGGGCTTTATATCGTTCTCATGCGTTTGCATAGCTGCATCCTGCTCACGCGCCAACGTTGGCCCAGTGTGTACAGTTCAGCAGGCTTTGGTCGAAAGTCTTCAATGCTCTGAGACCTTACGACTAGAAGTCCCTCACGTTGAAAATTGAATTTTGCTTTTAGGTATAAAGCGGACTCTACGCTTGTGAGCACTATCGGGTACATACCCAATAGTGCTCACGTTCCGTCACTGTTATGTAACAGTGACGAAACAAAAGAACAAATGCTATACCATCCATGTCCGTAAAATAATCCTCATAATATCCTCCCCACTCCAAAATTAGGCATCTAGGCATTTAAATGTCATGATGGCATGATGCCTCATGTTCAAATTGATAACATAGTGATGCTAAATGGATAGTAAACCATCAAATTATCGTAATAAAGTATAAATTATAAAATATAATTAAAATCATAAAAATTTATATCTTTTTTGAAAGTTGAAAATTTAGAAAAAATATGCATTTTTTTTTATTGTCCAAGAGTAAATTAAAAGCTACCAATAGATCCTTACGCTTTTCTAGAAACAAAATTGTAAGACAACTATGTACTTAAATGCAGTATTTCGCGACCAAAACAACAATTTACCTGATTTTCCATACTATGATTAGTACAAATATACAAATGTGACGTCACACTTGTATAGACACATAGTATGAAGCGTTTCGCGCTGTCGCCAGCAAGGTCAATCTGTATCTCAAATTTTTAGGTACTTATGTTCTTTAATTGTAGTTGCTCCCATACAAACATTTGTTCCTCTCCAAAAACTAGTTCGAATGACGTCACAAAAAATCTTAGTCATCATCCCTATTGTACCAACCTTAGAAGTGGACATTATCAGAAGCTGTTCCTCCTTCTGTGAGGTGATGAGAGGCACTCGGCAGATGGGCTCGGCTTCCCTCTCCTTCTTAGTCAGAGCCTGCTGGCAAGACTCAGTCAGCTCTTCTATGAGGAAATACTTTGCTTCTGCGAGGAGCTCCATGATCTCACGATAGCTGTCTGGCAGTGCCACCGTGCCGTCACGCAGATAATTCAGTATTGTACCAAAGTGTTTCCCACAACGATCAATCAATATCCAGCCTAGAAATATAAATGAGGTGTTTAGTGTGAATGGAAACTAAAAATAACCCTAGCAGTATTTGAAAGAATGTTGAGTTATAATATCAGGATAATTTATCAGATTATTTTATTGTCTAAGGTCTATTGTCAAAGGATAATTTATCAGTTTATTTAATGTCTCTAGTTGTTTAAAGGAGAGAATCAAACATCACAAAAGATGTGTGATTCTCTTCTTTTTACTCCCTTAAATTCTGCATGATTTATATTTGCAAATGATCTGTTCACCTATAGTCAGAATGCATGTGTAAACATTTAAATTAAGAACTGTTAAAATGTACTCTGTTGGTGTCCCGCACAATAAAATAAATGAATAAATTATATAATAGTGGCCACCAAGCACCATGTGCCAACTTCTTCCTACAAAAAGACCCATGCAAAGTAATCACTTAAATATGTGTACAAAATGCGACAGTTTAAAGAGTTGTAGGTACGTATTTTACAAAGTAACTAAACTAGCCTTCAAGGAGCACAAAGATAATATGGTGATATTTTTGATGTGACAATTAACTAGTGGTTGTAATGTTGGCTCATAAGGAACCAATTTCATTACTAGATATGTAATGAAATTTATTAGCCAGAGCTACAGATTGAAATTGTAGGTTATTACTTTGATAAATAAAATACTGTAGTTAGTTTCCACAGCACTACATTTTGGCGTAACTATTGATGAATACTTAAAAAGGAACCAAATTACTTTACGACTAAGTATATTTTGTAAAACTATGAAATCTCAAACATAAGTATTTTATGACCGTGGCTACTTAAGAACAAGTTCTGGCAATTTCATCTAGGTGATTTGTTGTAAAATGTCACAGGTATAACATAGGTATGTCATATGTATAACTAGCATTGTTTCCTTGGTACAAACCTCTTGATACATGAAGGTGAAAATCATAGGCAGCTGTAATAATAATGTAAACGTTCGTACACAGCCTTATCCAATCATTAGATTGGTCAAAGCCACCTTTTGAAGAATGGTAAAAACTGTTAATAAAAAATATAACTTACCCTCTGAATCCGTAAGCACTTCCATCCTGCCACTGAACATAGTTCTGAGCATGTTATCGCTCTTCGTCAGGGTACCAATAGTGGTGTAAAATAGCGTACCGCCCACATTTAGCTTCACGTATTGGGATGGGCTCCCTTTTATCAAAGTTTTGTGGTCACCCGACATGTTTGCCGTCGGGTCTGTGTCCAGCGGAGACAAAGCGAAACGATTTCAATCCTTCAGTTCACAAAATGCAGAGCAATTTGAGGAGTTGCTCAGATCTCCTAGGTACTTGATGAGGAAGGTGCTATGTATAAATTGATAAAGAGCGCTAAAGATGAATTAAATATATGGCACAGAAAAGGCTAGGTTTAGTCCCTAATTTCAAAACGACACAATCAATCAATCGCAAAGCAAATGTAATGAGTAATATTAAAATAATATTTTATTAATTGTAGGTACATATAAAGTCTATGCTATCACTTTGACTTTGACATTAACATACTCTATCTTGTCTATCTCAGTGCTACCAATCCTAAATTTAAAAATCCATTGGAAGTACAGACGAGCATTTACTGCCTGGGACACACTTCCGGTTTTCAATCGTGCTATCGCGCTGACTGAATGTTACGTAGTGGTTATATTCTCTGACTGAATATATAAAATTTGAGCAACAAATTCCTTTCGTTACTAAATTGAAAAAGCACAGATTGGATAGAGGATCAAAAAAATTGTGATGATAAGAAATATTAATTACCCAGTCTTTTTAAGAATTTTGTAGCTGGTAGCACTACAGTGGCTACCGCGAAATGCAAACGTCGTTTGTTCGTGTATCTCCCTCTCTGTCGATGGCCAAGTGAGATAGAGATATATGCACGAACGCAGTTAGCGTTTAGCGGTAGTAGTTTTTTTGTTTAAATTGCAAATTAAAAATATTTCGTCGGTAAATAACGTAAGTATATAAATAAACATAAGAATGTAGAAAATATCTATTTATTGAACAATATTAATGTCTTCTTGTCTTCGCAACGAAATTTTTGGCACTGACGAGTACTCTCTACCAATATTTTGTGCGTCTTCTAGAGTTTCAGGAAGTTTTGCATTCAATGTTTCAGGGAGTAAAAGAGAACTGATCATTCCAAGTAAAGATAATCCAGCCAGAAGTGCTCCCGGCCACCTCGGGTCTACGTGTCGCCCCTGGAAACATAGTAATTCTAAATTCTATCATATTAACAACATTTCAAGAAATGTAAGTACGTGAACTACAAACAAAGATACACATAAAAGAATCTAGTCTTACCAAGTATAAAACGTACGAAGCAGCAGCTGCACCTCCGCTAGCAACCACGCTTCCCAAAGATATTCCAGATTGCCTCACACACGTGGGAAATAATTCCATATTGAATATGTTGAGTGTGTAATATGCAGACGTAGTAAAGAGCCGGTTTAAAAATAATAATGTAGCCCTGATCCAATGACTTTGAACCCAACCTATTGAACCTAAAATTAAATATAATGATGAGTGTGTTAAAATAAGAATTCCACTCTTTTAAGTAATAGGTATCATGTCTATAAGTAGTAGGTACTCAAACTCACTATTTTCGCGAAATGCGACCAACGTCCACAAAAACACCGAGCCCGTAAAGGAGCCAGCGGAAGTATAGCGACGGCCAATACGGTCTGCCAGAAAAGCGCCTAAGAAATATCCTGGTAATTCGGCTGTAGCTTGCCAGGAGGCTTCCAGGAACGGATTGCCATCAGATTTTTCACCGGGACTCAAGAGAAGAACTGTGTATGTCAAAGTTACACTCAACCTGCGAATTGCGAATATAAGTATTTATAAGAACACTGAATACTTTTAAGTCTCTAATATGATTATGTTATGACCAGTTTCTTGTAAAGCAGTTGTTGAACAGTTGACAGATTGTTGCGTACGTTAAATAAGGCCTTCTTGGCTTTGGGTTGCCTTGATGACCCTTCAGTGTGCGTGGTTGAAATTGGCCGGTTTTCTACCTAAATTTAAAACCCTTTCGGGGACCACCACAGTTTTCTGCTTCAGAGATTAGTCTTGAGACATTTTATAGTCACAATCTTCTTTCGTGTCCCGGCGTCAGAGGGTATCACGTGAATCTGACTTTAAGCAACTAGGAAACGCAATCTCGAGCCGAGATTGGAATTCGATACCTCGCGATAACAATTCTGATGTCGAGATTAGCGAACCGAGATCTAGCCAGCAAAATCAACGAGATCTCGATTAAGTAGTCGCGACAATATCGAGATTCTTATACTTTTAAAACTAAGCATAGCATTATTTTATCCAAATACATTTTTCGTAATAGACAAAGAAAAATTCAGCAGGTACCTACTTATGATTTATAAGTAGGTATAATTAAGTTCGCCTTTGTATTGATTTAACCTATTTAAGGATGACTCACGCTAGAACGGGCCGTGACGGGCCCGGGCCGTAATCGTGACGAGCCGTCAACGAGCTTATTTGGTTGTCACATTTCTTTCATTTCATAAATCAGCCTATATACGTCCCACTGCTGGGCACAAGCCTCCTCTCATGGATGGGAGAGGGTATTTACATACATACACTGAAGTGACGCGCCGCTTGAGTGTAATTCACGTAGCCTACGTAGAAACCTACATTTTGTATGAAAAGGTTTTGAAGCGGCATCATGCCTGCGCCGCGACTTCACATTACGCCGTCTCTGCATAATTCGCGCCTTAGATATTTACAAGCGGAATGTATTTAGTAAGTATATGTATTGCCATCTGCAACCGTCTGCCCGAGGAATAAGACGTTCGATAGGTAGTAGGTAACTTGTTCAAATTTAAGTTAAATAGCTGGCTGTTAGGTAAATGATATTGTGACATCCCTTTGTACAGTATACCTACTGTAAGCTATGCAAATAAATATATTCGATAAAAAAAAAACATACAACGCAAACGTAAAAAATGTGCACACACGCACCAATATTAAAAGTGTTTATGCTTGTCAAGGACTTTTAACATGACAAATTATTAAAAAAAATTGCATCTTGATTGATCTCTTTCCAGATCTCGATTATTTCAGTCTACATCTCGACAGAGATTTCCTGCCGCCGAGATTGAATCTCGAAATTTCGCTTGAGATCTCACGAGATCGAGATTGCATTCCCTATAAGCAACTAACTAGTCATACTATACCCATTTGAAATGTATAAAATACAACTCACGATATAACCAATTGTAACATTGTGTTTGCGGCCAGTTTCCAATGCGTGAATAGGGCGAGAACGCCGAGTGACTGTATCTTTCCAGCGGGCGGCGATCGACGAATCTCATCCTCAGTTTGAGAACTTAAGTTAGTTTTATTAGTAACAGCGATCCTCCGTAGATGCTCAATAAGAACATCTGATTTACCGGAAATCCACAACCACTGAGGAGATTCTATGATTTGCCTAAAATAATTAAATTCATGCAGTATAGAGTTATGTAATAAAAAAAGCTGAGTATGCCGTTATACTCGTATCTACTTATTTAATTTTGAATATTTACCAGGAAACAAATATAAATGGCAGCTGGGATGCAGTAGTGATAGCCATAAATAATTTCCAATCCCTTAACCACCAATAGAACAGCGGCATAACGCACATGCCTATGCACAACGACGCATTTCGCAGGGTAGTAACCACAGCGCGTCTGTTTGGAGCTGACATTTCCATTGATATCACATATGTACATACGACAGATGTCCACGTTGAAAGACCCGTAATTAGGGCACCACTAACGAAGAAAATAAAGGAATGACTTCCTATTAGTATGACAATCCTTCCTAAAACTATTAGAGCCATAGAAATTATGTAAGTCAGTCGGCGTCCATATCTGAAATACAAACAGTAAGTATTAAAAAGTCCTTACGCCATGCACAATGCTTCCCTTTTCATTAAAGATTACGACGTAACTATTAGTATTTATCAAAAAACTGATTACGTACCTACTTAAATAATCATTTCTTCAACTAACTTTCATTGTTCTAAACCTAAAATAAATGAGTTTTCTTGGGAGTCTTTTTCAAATTTTGCAGTTTGTAGTGTCGTTTCGGTTCTCAATTTTGCAGTAAACAATTAGGCATGATGATTGATGACACATTTTGAAAAACTGTTCTATAATGTTTAGAAACATTTATTATGTACAACGCATAATACTTTTCTAGAGAAAATAATAGTGAAGTAGGAAAAAAGTGCATTTTAGTTTTTATATTTAAAATTGGCGCTAAAACGCTTGTCAGGGTCATGGCGTCCCGAGTGACGACACTTTTGTATAAACCACGAACGTATATACTATGGACTTTGCCATTCAAAAATGCTTTGAAACCAGAAAAAAAACCCTTGAATGACGACTCGTCTTTCTGTCATCTCTTTCTATTTTTGTGATGTGTTGCTATAACTTGAAACACAAACAATTACATTTTTATAAAGACGTGCTCTACGCTATTACTGTTACATTTCATTTTGTTATAATTTCACAAAATTAAATGCATAAGAAAATTAATTTACTGAAATAAAAATGTATTGACTTTTCTATATATCACTCCAAAAACGTAGTCAAAATCCTAACTATGACGGTACGCTTGTACTGCTTGTTATGGCAATACTAATAAAATAAAAAATTGCTGTTATGTACAAACGGATTTTACCATATCGAAACTTTATTTCGTGAAATAAACCCTTTGCTACGATTTAATCGCAAAATGGTTATTTTCTTGTATAATGACGCTCTGAGGAAGTACTTAGAGACCGAATTCAGCTATTAGGTTTTACAGGCCATGGGTTTCAAAACATTGTCTGAATGGCAAAGTTCAGTATGTATATAAAAGTTCGTGGGTATTTGTTTATACAAGTGTGACGTCATGTGCTCTGATTGGTGTTTAACATATCATGGCGGGCGTCCCTATTTTTCAGTTTAATTTTATCAAAATAAATAATAATCTAAATACCCTTATCACGAAACAAATTATTTTTAATTAAAATTTTTTTTTTGTGTTATTTTTAACGAGGAAGTTGCCCCGATCATTTTATAATGGATATGATACAGAGAAAGAATATAATGATGAATATATGATGGAGTGAGCGTATAGCTCGCCCATTAGAGGTGTGCCAAGGCTGTGAAACAAGTCTATAACACGATACAGAGCAGAAATACACAGCGAGAAATGCAAAAATACACAGCGTAAGTCACTGTCCTCGTTGGTAGAGCAGTCTAGCGTTAATAGAAAGGTCGCAGGTTCGAATCCTGTCGGGGGCTACAGACGAAGATGGTTTATTTTTCCATTATATTCTTTCTCTGTATCATATCGATTTTAAATAATAATCTCTTACTTAAATAAAAGCATTTTTCGAATTCTATGATTAAAATTTCACTAAGAAAATACCATATTTTAGTGATTTTCAATTACTGTCATCATGCCTATTCAATTCACCATATCTTGAAAGAGGGGCTGACATTCATTTTAAAAAATATATAAAACACCTTCCGAGTTTTGTTCATTTTTTTGGTGAAAAGTTGAAAACTGGATTACTTACATTATTTTTTTTTGCCGCAAATTGAACAGTCAGCGTCATATAGTTAGTAGGAGCCGAGGTAGCCAAATATTTCGGTATACGTCTTTATTACTGTAAGAATAAAAAAGAAAGAAAGAAAGAAAGATACATTTATTCACAAACACACAGGAAACACATGGTAATGGTTATTAATAAGGGTATGTTACGAAATATTTGGCTACTCTGGCTGCTACTAACTATATGACGCTAACTGTACTTATATTTTACCCTAAAATAATATTCTAGCAAACTGTAACTTAATGTTAACCCATAAAAAACTAATCATAACTATAGGACCTATTACGTTGCCGTAAATTTATATTTTTTTAAAAGACGTATAAATAAATCAACGCCGCGCGCTTAGTCTCCGCCGAAATATTTATTTAAGAAATTATTAGTTTAAAAAGTGATTATTTTAGTACGTTATCAGTTTTTGAATAAATACTAATAGTACGTCGTAATCTTGAATGAAAAAGGAAGCATTTTACAAAATACGCACTCTGTAGGAATAAGGACTCTAGATATCACGGTAGCTACGTAACGGTAATTCTAATAATTAGTAAAGGTATTTATAAAATTTACTTACACGTCACCAAACCAACCGAAAACCAGGGCCCCGGCTATTTCTCCAAATCTGCTAGTTGCCAAAACATTTGCCACATAGAGTTCATTATCACAAACCCAATTATTATCTGAGGCTACCGTAGATTCGTACCAAGTTTTGTCATACGCATATTTGTCACAACCTGCGAATGAAATTACGAGGGTAACAGATTATAGCCTATTTTATTTATTTATTAATTAAAATACTTCCATATTGGTATATACAGTGTGTTTAACAAGCAAGTCGTTACCGGTATAATTTTAATTTGAGGGAAGTGGCACAGAAAATAAAGTATCTACCTACTGGCTGAGGCTGATCAACATACTTAGTTATTCGCCTAGGTACAACGCTTCGAAAAAAATTTAAAAATACAGATTCCCTCCAAACACAAAGGACCATGCGTCAAAATGGTCCTGAAACCAACAGCACTGAGAGTAGTTATGTCATTAAATAGGTCTTTAAATCTACTTTATTTCATTCTACAGACACAAAGTCGAATTCAATTGCAGAACGAAGATATTCGTATTTTAGCCACAGTGAGAAGGTACGAGCTATGAAAAAACGCATTCGGAGAATATTATTATTTAATATTCTGGAGGGCAGTTATGTGAGTTATGAGTTATGACAAAATGTATTAATGATGAAGGCACATCGAGCGTTGCATTCATTGGGTTTGGTTCATATTTTATTATTATTATTATTAATATTATTCATTTATTTCAGATAACTAAGGATCCATCATGTGTTAGTGGTACATGTCTCATAATATGTTAGTAGTAGTAATAAGCTAGAGTAAATTAAATTAAATTACATAAAAAAATAAAATTTATTAATAAAACTATTCATTAGCTACAAAAAACACGTTTATTTGACACACTAACCTTACCCTAATAATTCTGGATATGTATTCACTGAGAGAACCCGTTTTCTCATAGATCCTATTCACTTTAACTTAAATATGAATATCTCAGTTCTGCAATGGAATTCAACTCTCGATGAATTTAAATAGAGAAGATGGTTTCAATTTATCGGGAACTTGGGGAGATATCTTCGGATCTGTGCGCGGATACTGTGAGTGTTGTGTGCCTTGTCCTAGACAATTAGTAAAATAAAGGCGGGTAGTATCCTCTCCTTTCCAAATTTCCGAAATCATCCCGTTTTATCCTTTTTTCCCTGACTTTTTACTCAAATAACATGACATTAGCTAATCTCTGTAAAGCCATGCCAAGCCAAATATTACTCATGATTCGTTTCCTTTAATATTTACCGGTCACGCTCTTCCGCTCTTATCGTATATAAGTACTCATTGTATATATATTTTTCTTTAAACAACGACGGTGGCAAACAAGCGTACGGCCCGCGTGATGGTAAGCGGACACCGCAGCCTATAGACGCATGCAACTCCAAAAGAGTAACATGGGCGTTGCCGACCCTTGATATGTTTGAGGATTCGCCGTGTTGACAGCTCAAGGAACAAATTCCCTCGCTCTCAACTCAACACAACGCATCCTCGGGAGCTCTGGCGACCTTGCTCACCTATAGGAATAGGAACACAACACTACTACAGAGCAAGTAGTAGTGTTATTATGGCTGTGGTCTTCTACAAGGCGGAAGTACTTCCCCAGTTGGGCTGCTCCACATTCGAGCAGGATGACATTTCGCTGTGCCCTACCTCACCACCATGTATTAAACCTCTCACTAAAATTAGTATTTAACATTTTATGCCGCATGACTAACATCTGATTGTGGCAATTAGGGAGTACATAACGAACTTAAATTAGGTATACAATACTAAGACCTATACGAAATTATTTTTTCCCCTCACTGCCTCGGAAAGTTGTCTTTTATCCTTTAAAACCAGTGGGCAAAAACGCATTTTATCCACTAGTGGGGAAAGTAATTTGACCTTGGAGCGTGTTTAAGTAGCTTTTATTCATTTATTTTATTTATTTATTTATTGACAGATAACAAAACGTAAAACGCTATAACGATTTCACAGATAATGTATTTCTGTTGCCGCTATAACAACAAATACTAAAAAACAGAATAAAACAAATATAAGAACTTTAAAAAAATAGCATGTTGCCTTCATCAGACGCTGAATTTCTACTTGATATTACTTAACGTTATTATTATTATTTCTGTTAAAATAAAAATAAAAATATTAATATTTTAATTATTTTTTCTTGCTACAGTGAGGTGAAAAGTTTTGTGTACACACGGGTGCAAATGTATTTTACTTCTCGTGTGTTGAAACACTCGCTACGCTCAGGATTCTATTTTAGACCCACTCGCTTCGCTCGTGGTTCAACTATAGCATCCTTTCGCTTGCTCGTGTTTCAATTCGACACTCGCGGGTAAAATACAACGTTGCACCCTTGTGTAACAAATTACTATTTTAGGATGCTAAAATCAGGTTAATACTTACTTTTGGTTTCATTGTTTTCATCAGGACTTACATAAATGGAACAACTATTCATTTGTGTTCGTCCTAAAGCGTCTTTATACCTGCATGTACAATTATACGTTTTATAATATATATATATATATTTTAATAATATATTTACCACAGCACAGAAAGTAAAATATTGGCATATAATATAGCTTACGTGGGTATAAATTTAGTTTTCCAAGCTAGTTCACTCACATTTCCAGGCATTTTTGGAAGTTCACAGATATGCGGAATAACAGCGAGAACCGACATTATGTTCATATAGGCCATAATCCAAAAAAATGGCAGTACTATATTATACGCCAGGTCAAACTTTTTTTGAAAGGGACCATTATCACCAACTTCTGACAATGCACGATCATAAACAGTATCCATAATTTCTACAAGTTAATAACTCGAAGTAGCTATATTTGTGCCCAAATTGGCCAAATTTCATTAGAGAAATGGACATGCGGTTGTTGGTTCCTCAATATAAACTCATCTCCGCGTTTATCAAATACTTTAAGCATATACAAACTGTGTTATCTTTATTATTTGTACGCTTATAACACTTTGCTTGCATGCTTAGTAATTTAAACTTTACTGCACAGTACAGAAAAGAATATAAATGGAGGACTTAACACCATAAGGCATTCTCTTCCAGTTAACGATTGGGCTAAGCAGAAACATTTGATGGAGCAGCTTAGCAGGAAAACTCAAAATAACATCTATTCTTATGCCGTTACCACACTGCGCTATTCGTTATTCGGCTTATGCGCCTGTATTCGACGCAGTGTGGACGGTTTTTTCGTCTATGTTTGCTTTATGCGGACGCATAACACAACAACAACATAATCAAAGGAGGCAAATACTTAAGCCGAATAGCGCGTCCATCATTTCGTTCACTCACTCATTTGCTCGCTTGCTTCTAGAATTGTATCAGCTATGCAGCCTTGCACCTGGGACCCAAAAATGGTTTCGCATACGGTAAAAGCACACGCAAACGCAAACAACACACATATTTGGCATGTTCGGCACACCGGCACGAAGTGTGGTGGGCATGTTTGTTGTTTAATGATACCCTACTATAAATCTGTATATCCACTCAATTTGTCAAATGTTAGCTGGACGATATCCTTCAGAGGAATAAGCTCGCCTTTGTACAATTGCTACCTGTTCTTGTAATATTTACTAAAGAATTTGCACACTATATTTACAAACACACGACACGACCTGTGAAAATAGCATAATTACGGATGACAATATAGTTTTTTTTCCTACAATTATGTATGTATCTACATACAAGCGTACGGCTAACCTATATGGAAGGTCTTTCAAAAAGGGAAGGAGGATGGAGTTCTTACGGCTAAATTTTCTAGCAACCATGTTCTAACACCAGTAAGTCCAGTAACTGCACTGTTGCATAGCTGTATACCTACCTACTCGAAGTGTCAGATCTTATCTTAGTAGAATAGCTTATGTAAATAAGTGGCTTGATGTAAGTTCTTAAACATTTTTTATCGCTCTAAAGAAATCGCAATGACCGACATCATTTGTGTATTTTTAAGTACCTACTGCCACACACATCAGCATCACATCTATCATGAGAAGGCCGCGACATACTCTGCTGCGATTTTTCTCGCACTATATATACCTCTTGTTCTTAGTGTTCTAATAAGAGAGAGCCGGATAGTGTAAGAAAAATCGAGAGAGCTCGCGCGCCGTCTTTACTCCAGGCAAAATACGGTTTTGAAAAATATTAATTTATAATAGCGTTTTTTTTGTTGATTTCATTTTAAAATGTTATTCTAAGATGATTAATTCAAGAATCCGACAAACTTTCCACCCGGAAGTCATTATGTAGATTTAAATGAAGCATGCATTGTCTTTTTTTGTACGATTTATCTTGAATATTATAGAGCAAATGTAAATGAACCAAAATAAAGACAAAAATATTTATTAATATTTTTTCTGACTTTTCAGAAGCTAGTTAGTTTATCGTTTTTTTTGATGTCTGAAATTTTGTCGGATTTGGTCGCTGGGTAACTATTTAATTGATAATATATCCGTTACACATTAAAAATAAGCTATTATAAATTATTTCCAAATTTGACTTTTTTTCCATACGAGTTGTCAGTTCATTGACTGGACTACTCGTACTTGTGATAGCCGTGCGGGTGACAACTAATTTATCCACGTCTCCGACAAAGACCATGCAGATCATTGTCATTGTTTACAGTCTACAATCCGTGGAGAATTGTAGGTACACTTATCGGATGCAAGGCAAAGGTACCTACCGCGTCCTACAGAAGCGGAAGAAGAATTATGTATAGGAATTTTCTTGATTCAATTTATTATTTCTTGTCGGAGACGTGAGTAGTGCTTGACAACGAGCACTATACATCCCACTGTCTATGAAATAGTTATATGTTATACAAGGGTGTAAAGTTGTATTTTACCCGCGAGTGTGGAATTGAAACACGAGCAAGCGAAAGGATGCTATAGTGGAACCACGAGCGAAGCGAGTGGTCCTATAATAGAATCCTGAGCGTAGCGAGTGTTTCAACACACGAGAAGTAAAATACATTTGCACCCGTGTGTAAAACAAAACTTTTCACCTCACTGTAGCGAGGAAAGGGCAACATGCAAAACAACTTTAGCTATTTAATTGAAATAACATTTTTTTTTTTTACTCTTAATAATAACGTTAAGTAATATATCATGTACAATTTTAGTCAAGTGCGAGTCGGATTTTAGTTTTCCCTTACATTTTAAGATCCAGCAGCGCCTGATGAAGGCAACAAGCAACTTTTTAAAAGATCTTAAATATTTATTTTATTTTTAGTATTTGTTGTTATAGCGGCAACAGAAATAGAGTCTTGCCAGGGAAAGATGAGTCTTTTTAGGGTTCCGGAGCCAGAATGGCAAAAACGGAACCCTTATAGTTTCGCTATGTCCGTCCGTCCGTCCGTCCGTCCGTCCGCAGCTTAGCTCAGAGGCTCTTGGTACTAGAAAGCTGTAACTTGGCATGAATATACATATTAGTCATGCCAACAAAGTGGTAAAATAAAATCTTGAAAAACATTTTTTTTAGGGTACCTCCCCTACATGTAAAGTGGGGATGATTTTTTTTATTGTCGTCTACCCCATAGTGTGGGGTGTCGTTGGATAGGTCTTTCAAAAATATTTGGGGTTTGTGAAAACAATTTTTCGATTAAACGATCCGTTTGTGAAATATTAAGCCTTAAAGTGCTAATTTTTGTTCCAGTGTCCCCACCCCCTGCTAGCTAAATGGTTGTTTTGGGATATGTGAAAAAATTCATGGTAGTAGTACATATAACGAAGTTAAAAGGAAAACTATCACAGCTAAGTTTATATCACAGTTACCATCGTCCTATGTGGGCTCGTTTTTATTATATATAATGGTACGGAACCCTTCGTGCGCGAGTCCGACTCGCACTTGGCCGGTTTTTATTTCTATATGGCAACAGTTATATCGTTGTCAAATGTGTCAAACGTCTTCAAATAGTATGATGTTCTAATTTTGATACTTGATATGGTAACTAAGGAAAGTAACTGTTCGATAATAAATTGTAATTTTTGCCTTTTAAGATAATTAAAGTTAAATTACTGCTAATGTTATTCACATTGAAGAATGTCATAAAAAAGTACAATTAATATGTCTCGTCAAAATTGAAATTTTATACAGTGGTTTTGATTATTCTTCTTAAATATAAAGAAGAAGGAAGTAAAATAGTTTTATTTCATATAACTTTACTTCCTTCCGCTTGACCAGTTGCATTTTGTGAAATTAAGAATATTAATAATTTTTCAAGTATCATTATTATTTTATCGCGTTATAAGCAGTGTTGGAACACGCTGTTTTTATTAAATTTACCGCTCGTTTCTAGGCTCATCTTTCCCTGGTCAGACTCTAGCCGTACAGACTGTCTGCGTTCTTTGTAATACGAGGTTGGAGCTGCACGGCTAGCATGCGACGGCGCGCGAGCTCTCGATTTTTCTCGCACTATGCGTCACTTTCTTATTAGAACACTTAGAACAAGAGATATAGTTCGATAAAAATCGAGAGTATGTCGCGGCCGTCGCATGCTAGGCGTGCTGAGCGGACAGTTACAGTTAGTAGTATATACTTTGAGGCACATCATTTGATAGAGTTTTGTGTACCTATTTCTTCATGTCGTAAAATAATAATGTGCCTGCTATGGCTAGTTTCTCTGTACTATCTATTTCACATGGTCATTAGGGGAACATAGAAGAAATCCGAAGAGTAATTTGTCCGAAACCATCATTATTCCGAAATTTCAAAATCCCAAACGCCATTTTCCGCTAAATGAAAATTTGGCCGTAACTAGATGAGATGATTTATTGGAATATATAAATACTAGGTTAAGTTAGTATTATATCATGAAAAATAAAAATAAATCCTTGAGCGGAATATGGTTTTATGAATTATGTAGGTAATTCGGTATAAATATGTCTTAATCTTAATCAAAGCAACGTCGAATTATTCATCAACCCAGAGACTAGTAAATTTAGTCCCTGCGGGGTCGCCCAGGGACTAAATAGGGTGAAAATCGAGAAAATACGGAGAAACCGAATTTTCCCAGACATGTGACCTAGCTAGATCGATTTTTCGCCCCCTTTTCGAGAACGTGTTTTTAAATATAATTATATAAATAAATATTAGGGGACAATCTTACACAAATCGACCTAGTCCCAAACTAAGCAAAGCTTGTACTATGGGTACTAGACGACGATAAACATACTTATATAGATAAATAAATACTTAAATACATAGAAAACATCCATGACTCAGGAACAAATATTCGTGCTCATCACACAAATAAATGCCCTTACCGAGATTCGAACCCAGGACCTCTTGCTTCGTAGGCAGGGTCACTACCAACTAGGCTAAAGCGGCCGTCTATTTCATATATTTGTACTTATTTATTTATTGTTGATGTGTGGATTAAAAATATTAAAACATCATTTCAACTGTATTTTAGCAACAATAAAAAACATTTTAAATGGGCGATAACGCGATAACCCAAAAAAGTTTGGGAGCCTGTGGACCAGCAAAATAAATGGGGTATTTGTAAATAAAGTACTGGTAACAAAAGTACGGATGTTTTTATTTATGGCAACCCTGTTCAGAGCGGTTGATTGACTCGGCTTGATAGCTTGCCGCCTGCGCGATTTCCTAGAGATTTTCGCGCCTCATCTATTTTATGTTTTACATTTTCATGTGACATTCCAATATGGGTGCATATTTATCAGAACCGGTTACTGAAAAAGTGTCCAGCGATGAATCAAACAGTAAACTCGAGTGCGGGGCTAGCTCCATGCAGGGATGGCGTGTCAATCAAGAGGTACGGATATTATATGTAATTGTTTCATTGATTCTTGTTATTGTCTATACAGGCATCAAATAGCGATTTATTTATTCCAATTTCGATTACACATGCAGCCTGGTACATTATTTCATGATTTCATTTGTATTATCTTTTATGCATCTATTGTACCTACCTTTTCATAGTTATAACCTATTTCAAGTCAACGAATAGATGTCAAAGATTGTTTTGTGATGTGTTTTCCGCGTCAACTTATGGAAAATATTGAACTGAATCGAGTCTCGTTTGTATTGGGGGCGTTCTATGGTTTTTATCTTTGTTCATAGGATGCACACAACACAGTGTTGGATTTTGATGTGAACACATCTCTATTCGCCGTTTACGATGGGCACGGGGGTGCGGAAGTCGCGACATATTGCTCCAAGAATCTCCCGGACTACATTAAAAACACTGAAGCATACAAAAATGGGGACTTGACAAAGGCACTGGAAGATGCATTCTTGGGTTTTGATGCCAACATTGCTACCAAAGAGGTTATGGCTGTATTGAAGGAATTGGCTGGTATGTATATCTATTTTTTAAACAAAAAGATAAAATATCAGAGCAGACAATGTTAGCTAACATTATGTGATATTAATGAACTTTATCTAAGAGTCAAGTCCAAGGTTACTACTTTTCACAGTAGATTAAAAATCATTATCAGACTTATTTTTCTAAATCCGCAATATTTACTAACTGAACATGTGATTGTTATTTTTCTACTATTAGCCCGAGTCAGATTGTGAAAATTTGAGTTCATATATTTGATGTCTTAGACATACAGATAATTTAGGTACTACTTACACTACAATAGATGTGGGTTATGTACAGGGGTGGCTTTACCTATAGTGCAGGGGGTGCGTTGCACCCGGGCGCACGGTCCTAGGGGGCGCCGAGCCGAGCGCCACTCGACTCGGGTGCTAGCGCGCGCTAGGGGGGGTGCTAGAGGACGCTACGGTAATGATTGCACCCGGGCGCGACATGGGCTAGAGACGCCTCTGGTTAAGTATGTTTTGTAACATGTTAAGTAATTTAGATGACTCAAGATCGTGAACGATATGGCAATATTCACAAAGTAGGAAGGTCACAAAACCGAATAAGGACACATTCTTCTTGAAACTGTTAAATTTGTGCTAGTTTTTAGGTTATAAATGTTACAATCTACTACAAAGATGATATGGCCAAAGTTACTAAAATATGTACCCTCCTGAGACCCAGAGCATGCTTTTCTGTTTTTGAATTACAAACTTTGACAATCATTTTAATTACAAATTCATTTAGAAATTTGTACAAAATTTTGTATGCAGTTTCTCAGGAGGTTACACAGCCTTAAGGTTAAGTCAATAAAGTTGTGTATACATAGTTTTGTTACTTTGTACTATGTAGATATTGCCACACATTGTAAATCTTCTATCAAGATAGTTAAGGTTACAGGGTTATCGAGATTGTAAATTCCATTTTTAACTCAAATTAATCATTACTACTTAAATTATTTATTTAATTGTCTACACCAATTCCATTAACACAATCAAAACAATATAAGATATGTCTTGGTATTACTAATTATGTCTTATGTTCTGATACTTCACATAGGTATCAAATTGTGATCTTCAAGTTCAAAACAATCATATCTCATGCTAGACTTGATAAAATCATTCATCAACATACATACATCCCACTGGTCGGCACAGGCCTACTCTTATGGATTAGAGGGAACCTGCAGCAGTTGTCCCCACACTGAAGCAGTGCGGCTTGGGGAGTTCACATACACCTATGAATATAATTATAAACTAATAAAAAACCGGCCAAGTCAGTGTCGGGCCACGCGCATTGTAGGGTTCCGTAGCCCAATATCTCGCAAACGAATCACTCTGTTGAAAAATGGTTTTAAGAAACTGATAATATTTTGAAGCTATCCAACAATACCCCACACCATGGGTTTAACGAGAAAAAAAATACACACTAGGTGTAGGGGTTTTTTCAAGATTTTATTCCACTGTTTTGTCTGCGTGATTGATTTATATACCCAAGCCAAATTACAGTTTTCTAGTTGTAAGGGTAACTGAGCTAAGCCAAAGACGGACAGACATAGCGAAACTATAAGGGTTCCTTGTTGACTACAGAACCCTAAAAATTAACTTTTCATCTTAATGTTTTATGTAGCCTGTGGCTCGAATTGCAAAATTGGCTCTGAAATGTGGTTTATTTTATACACTTTATGATATGCTATTGTTTCTTCTAGGTGAAATAAATCCTGCAGGACCCAGTGACAATGAAGAATCTGAAGACGAAAATGTTAGCAACTTATACCAAGAAGCTCATCTCCCTCTCCAGGTAATGGATCTTCCTGAAACTAAAACAGCTTTGGCTTTGCTTGTTTTCCATATTTATTAGTTTTTCAATAGCCATGTCTAAACCGTACCTATAACACCAATTGACATTCATACCTAATGTGTAAATTTATATTCATAGTTATAGTGGCATAAAGCCTTAAGGGGCCTCCTAGCTCCCAATGACATTCGATTCGCAACTGTCCGTTTTTTCGTGTTTTTTTATGGCTTATCGTATTAACAACAACGAGGTTTACCGAAATAGTATCCCATGTTTACTTCAAAACTCACAGTTTTCGAGATATATGGCACCAAACTTTGGCAATTTTAGGCCATAAAACCAGTTTTTTGGACATACCTTTTGTGAAAATGACATAAAAATGAAAAACTCTTGGGTTTTTAGAGACGTCAAAAAATCTCGGGCAAATGTAGATGAAGAATTGAAGAACCAATAAGCGTTTGTGCCATAAATATATCTATAGTTATGACGGAGGAATATCAACTTAAAACTCGTCAAAACTAGTCAAAAAGCGCGTGGAGCCCCTTAAACAGTATATATATTAAAAACCAAACTTGCTAGTTACCTATATGCACCCGAGAGAGATCCATTTAATATGGCGCGCAGAGCTCTTTTTACGTGTGTCGACCTGTAGTACGGTTTAACCGGCCTCTACTTGTTTGTTGCATTGCGCTTGTAGCTACCACGCGCCTTTGTATTTGGTCGTTACCATTTTGCATGCTACCCTCTCCTACTTAGATTTAAGCAAAATTATCTCAGTAAGGGCCTGTTTCACAATCGCCGGATAAAGTTATCTGCCGGTTAAAATTATTGCTATCCTTTTCTCCCGTCATATAAAAGAAAAGTGACAGCCAACATTTATCTGACGGATATGTTTTAACTGGAGATTGTGAAACAGGCCCTAAGTGATTTATGTAAATCTTATGAGAAATAAATGTCTTAAACCATAAAACCGACGAATGCCTCAGCCTTGCACGCCTCGCCCCAGCGAGCTCGCTCTGAGTACAGACCGGGCAAACAGTTCGAATGGTCCACATGCTTGGCTTCGTCCGACCTGAGCGTTGTCGGCTTTTTGGCCGATATCAGAGAGGCCTCGGCCAATGTATTGTAGACACGGCTATATACATCTGACAAAATCTAAGGGTGTCAAAGAACCGTAATAGTTGTGAATCATGCAAGTAACAAACTGTCTTCTTTCTTACACTGAGCTAATAGAAAGGAGGGTAGTTGCTTTCGGGTTCCTTCGAGGTCAATCTAGATGCTAGAGGAAGGAACGTTGATCTACAAATCTATGCAGTCATAAAGACACGGTGCCATGAAACCCCTCATATAATGATAGACCATAACATACCTACTTCTGTATACCTAATACCTGTCCTCTTCTGCAAGTTCTTAATACCAAGGATGTCGTCACTTTAGTATTTCGATGACTTTATGTGCTTATATATTTTAACCCATGTGCTAATGAGATGTAGAGAATGTAAAGTTCGATTTTATCGGTTGTCGCGCGTTCCTTTTCGCCGTGCGCTACGTTTTACGAGCGGTACGTCACTGCAGAGTAGTTACGCAAGATATAGTGGTTTAATGATATATGGTGAATTTGCACGTGCTTCGTTATTGCACTCGTGCACCGACCCACGTGGGTTGGTTCTGTTTGGACGCCAATGGTGCTTACGGTGATGACGTGCATTACCAGTCCAAATACATTTGCGGTGAAAAATTAAATAACTGCAATAGGTTTCATTTCATATTTAACACTAGTTTTATTTACATAATATGCTATTCTTTATAATACCCAACTGATTAGCATTTTCCGGGATCCTATCATAAAAATATAAATATCCAAAAATGAGGATTTTTGCGATATCACGCTCCGTTAACGTTGTTTTTTTTTTCATGGGTTTGTACGAGTCCGATTTAACTCTGGTCACGTTATTTTTTAACTGTTATTCTTGCAATTTAGATGTGAAATTAATAAAGATCATGACAGGATAAAAAAACTGTACATACTTCCTCTATTATAAGAAAAATTACGGTATTTTAGCGACCCTTATTCTTTGTCCGCGAGTCTATTACAGATAAGCCACTGTCATACAAAATTTACAAAAGACGGGAATTCCCTTTGTTATACTTGCTCCGACAGGGTCATGGCAGATGGACCGAGATAGTGTTGCATTGCATTAGTGGCCTGTGTGGCAGCGTAGTCTCTTTGCCTGTAGTACTACATATATACTGACAATAGAGACATCAGTCGCCAGTACTGACTAGCGACATCTAGTGGTTTGCGATAGGACTACACCGTATGTACATATTTATGCGGTACTTATTGTACATATGTATATGCTCCTGTATACGTATAGCTATACAGCTATGTACAATTGAAGAATGTTTTGGTTTTTAATGAGAGAAAATTAAACCTCTTAGGTGTAATTTTCATCTGAATGAACCCAATCTCATCAGATAACTATGGGGAATAGAGTTATAGTGTAGGAGTAGGTAGTAAATAAAAGTAAATTATGAGTTAATTTCGTCTATTTGTTTTCTAATACTTAATATTCTAATGTTAAACACGTAAGAACGTCTATGCACGAGACATTGTTTACGATCTTTACGGTTACACGGTTACGGGTTAAGTACATTACATTTCGGGACACAACATTTCTCAGACATCTTGAGAAGTCCACTGGATGCAGGTGGCGCCGGACCGGTCACTTTCGCACTCTTTGTCCAGCACTGCACGTCTTTCGGCTGATATGATGATATCTTGCAAATATCAACTTCACATTCACGAACTCAATAAGATTTGAAGGAAAATTTCAATATACCGAACATGTGTCAAAATAAAATACTTACGTTCCATTCCATTCAGTCGAGCAAAAGTATTACGTTCAAATTGCATTAAAATAAAATATGATAAGAAAACCAGGCGTATTTAATGTATTTTCTTTATTTTGTATTTATTTCATATGGTCATATGTCTTATAACAATTTTATTTTGTGTTTCAATAAGTTGAAATATTCAGCATGAAATGGAATGTAGGTCGGTAAGCTGTCTTAGTATACCATTGTAAAAAAAATCTAGTGTTGCCTTAGCAGACTGACCTCATAGTTTGAAAGAAACTAACTGAAACATGCATTTAAATAGACAATAATTTTAAATGTATTATAAATTAATAATAGTAAACTATGAAATTAACTGAAGCTTAAATAGTCGAATTGTAAAGAATTATCGAAAGTGACGCCATCTAATGGAATCGAACGGAAAATTTAGCAACGCTTTTATCGCCCATACAAGACGCGTTGTATGAAACTGATAATACCCTGGTCTCAGGATAGGATGGGGGGACTTGAAAGGATATTGTTGCAAGTACAAGACTCCTTCTAATCTCCTCGTTCTATATATATATATATATATAATTAATCTACGTGCTTTGACGACCGCTTTAGCCTAGTTGGTAGTGACCCTGCCTACGAAGCAAGAGGTCCTGGGTTCGAATCCCGGTAAGGGCATTTATTTGTGTGATGAACACTAATATTTGTTCCTGAGTCATGGATGTTTTATATGTATTTAAGTATTTATTTATCTATATAAGTATGTTTATCGTCGTCTAGTACCCATAGTACAAGCTTTGCTTAGTTTGGGACTAGGCGATTTGTGTAAGATTGTCCCCTAATATTTATTATTATTATTATTTGTGGGAAATCCCTTATCTTTTGGACGGCATTTATGTATCTTAATATCCTACTCGCTTGAGCTACACCTAAGTGTAGATGAGCACGTTTGCCTATCACACCTGTTCTAGGTAAAAGGAGCATTAGACGTTCGCGATATTAGAAAGATAGCGGGTCACTTCTGGATAATACTGTAGCTTAGATCGTTCAATCCACGAAGAAGCGCACCACTTCTAGTTAGGCTATGGACGAAACACAAAAGAAAAACTAGAGCGCTTGAACTACCTATACAGGTAACATTATCAGAAGCATAAGATTTTTACGCCATAAGATTCATTAAACGGTACTTACAATAAAACTGCCATCAATCATAGCTCTTTTGCGTGGGGTCCTGCCGTTTCGGCAAAATATTTTTCGCCAAATTTCACTTTCCACGAATAGTTTCATTTCCCAAACGAACAAATAGCACATTTTTGTTTCGCAAATTGTTCATTTGGTCAAAATATCATCTGGCATCATTTTGATTTGTCAAATGTTATTAAGACAAAAGTTTATTTAGCAAACACTTTGTTTGGGCTAATATTGTTTTCCAAACAAAACATTTGCTCAAATTTTCATTTCACACACTTCACATAGCATAACTTTGGCAAATATTTTATTTTTACTACAAACTAAAATGAAAATACAAACAAATGCAAAACATAACATACTTTATCTACGCACATATCATTAGTGCTCTAAAATGCGTTCAGAAACCGTAGGAAATGACCAGCATTATTACAACCAATTTTACTATAAGAACTTTCTTGTCTGTGGTAATAGGTAAAATCTGTACTGTAATGTTATTACAGTACAGATTTTTGTAAGGTTATGAGTTTAAATTTGGAACAGCTATCAAAACTCAAATGGGTCTCTATTCTAATATCCATAGATATTAAAACAGTTATCGATGCGAAACGTCAATTCAGTATGTTTTTTAATATAAACCGCACGACATTTGATCAATAGTGACATGAGAATAGGGACTTTCATTCGTTTGTCTATGATTTAAAAAAACATTCGTCTTGACGTAGGATCGAATTGCCGCCATTACTGTTGTCATTTCTTTGTTGGTTTTTGCTGTTACGAAAATAGAATTGTGAAAAGTTGTTTGTAATTCACATTTTAGTTGAAAATATGAGTAGTAGTGACTCCGAAAACGATATGCACACTCCGCCGGATACCGTAAATGGAACCACGATTGCAAAAAAGATATTTTACAGGTAGCACTATAGTAGCAATGCGGGTCATTTTCCTACGGCTTCCGAACCCATCTTAGAGTACTTATGATATGTGTGTAGATAAAATAGTGTATGCAACTGTACATAATTTAGCCTTAAAACACTCGTGTGATCCTATTATGAAACTCGCTAGCGCTCGTTTCATAAAACCACACTCGTATTTTAAGGACTCTGATTATGTATCAGTTGCATAAACTACTATTCATTTATATTTTATCAATACACATTTTGATATAAGAAAAGTTTAACAAACCGTGTTTTTTTTTAAACTTAATAACGGCCATCTTTCATCAACGGCAAAAATAGACACAATAATTTGAGAAATAAAATTATAAGTAGGTTAGGTTAGGGTTCACTTGTGTCCCTTAGAGCGGAAATAGGCACCCCGCGAAGCGGGGTGACGTCGACGCGCTGGCGGTTAGGTTAGGTTATAATAATTGCCAATATATTTGGTATGCACTACACAATTAGGATATAAATCGTATGCCATGCAATAATTTGGAAAACGAATGTTATGCCAAATAATATGTTTGACTAAATGAAACTTGACTATATAAAACTTTGCCAAACATTAATTTGCGAAGTAATATTTTGCCATAGGAGATAATGCCAAGTGATAAAATGCGAAACAATAATTTGACTAGTAATTTTTTGCCAAATGAATATTTGGGAAAATTTTTTTGGGTAGTGACACTCCGGGAAATGATTTTTGCCCATACAATAGAGAACCCTTTTGCATCTATTTAATTTAAACATTGCTATGGAGACATCGTGTTTGGTGACTGTAGAGACCAATGCGAGACCAGACCAGCATGATCATGATCGTCCACATTTCTGACAGGTGAAATTCATACCAGAGGCTCTAGTTTCAGTTTGTTGTAATTAAACTTGGAATAAAAACTACTAGGTATATCGTGCCTTAATGATCGCCACAAACGGGCGCGCTACGCTCTTTGAAAATCATTGCATAGTGAAAGGTTTAACACCATTCGACCGGACACCGACCGGTTAGCCCAGTGGGTAGTGACGCTGCCTATGAAGCTGAAGGTCCTGGGTTCGAATCCCGGTAAGGACAAATATTTATGTTCCCGAGTCTTGGGTGTTTTGTAATTATGTAAAGTATTTATATATTAAATATATCGTGGTCTAGGAACCATAACCTGAGCCTTATTGAGCTTACTGTGGGGCTATCTAGTTCGATTGGTGTACGATTGTCCGCTGATATTTATTTATTTTATTTATTCTTGTTATACAGGAAGTGCTAGCCAAGTACGAGAACAAACTGAGCTCGCTTCACCGCGCGCGGCTCGGCGACACCGCCACTCCGCTCTCGCCGTGCCTGCGAGCCAAGAAGAATCCCGACGAGGCCGGAGGATCAGGTACTAATATATTTGTACAACTGCCAGATTTACCCGTGTCAAGGTATTACAGTAAAGTAAGCAGTCTAACTAAAATTTTGAATAGGAATTACCTGCTAGGTATAGTTGTCACAGAAATCTGCACGGCACGTGTGACGGGGTGGCGTGGTCCTGAAGATGATAATAATAATGATAATAGGTCAATGAAGACCAACAAATCGGCTCATATTCGTTGGTCTTATACTCATACTATCTCATTTAAACATTTAGCTGCATTGAGCCTTGGCCTTAGTTGGTAGCCATGTACCTATAAACAATCCTTTTTGCGGACGGTCTCGTTCAGGGATATTGCAGACATTCGCATCCGCAAAAATTGATGCGGATGTAGTCGTGACAAGAAAGGGCCAACGAGCGTGTGTTACGTATGTTCGCCATTATTCAATAAGGATCCGCTGTAAACAGACGATTCGCCACATTTGCACAGGTGACGCGTTAGATTGTAAATCAGTAATGTGTTTCAGTACCGCGCGACATACTATATGGACGTTGTTTATTTATGTTTGAGTGTTTGACTCCAAGCCTCGAATTATCCACATCTGCGGATGTCAAAGAAATCGCATCCGCAACATCCCTGATCTCGTTGATTCGCCTCTTTCGCAATTCATCCCCGTTCGCGACTCATTCTGGGCCCTATGTCACAAAACTTATTACATTACTATGTACAGTCGGCATCATAAATTGAGGCTAAAACGCAAATGCGATCGTAAAGTTTTGTTTCGGTAAAACTTATACGAGAGCCTCAGTACTGTTTCGTCCGTAAAACGTGACGGTAAAACCTACCGTGCTATCTGGGCTGTTAACAATTCCTCTCATTCACGTCCCATCGCGGTCCCGTATAGACATCGCCTTCTCGATTCGTGACATTATTGACATTATATATCGTAACACATCCTCACTCTTACAGTAATAAAGATCGTGTACCGAAATATTTGGCAACGTTGGCTGCTACTAACTATATTGGAATAATACCAAAAAACTTAATCCCAAGACTAGTGTCCCTGTCAGCATCGAAGGCGTTCATGATACAAAAGAAATAGCCGAATTGTTCTCGCATCACTTCAGTGTTGAACCGCTCCCGGCATGTGCCACGCGGGGCGATTCATTCGTGTCTTATAGCTCGCCCTCGGAGAGGGTAGACCGCACCCACTGCACACCTGAAAAAGTGGCTAACGTTGTTAGGTCCATGAAACGGGGTAAGTCTCCGGGCTTTGACGGGCTGAGTGTGGAGCATATATTTTACGCTGGCGACCATTTATTTACCTTACTGGCC
Organism: Epinotia ramella; assembly: GCA_947578815.1. Lineage (NCBI taxonomy): Eukaryota > Metazoa > Arthropoda > Insecta > Lepidoptera > Tortricidae > Epinotia > Epinotia ramella. The sequence continues at coordinate 11,297,770 of OX388209.1, forward strand.
GAGTTGTATAATACGTGCATTAATCTTAGTTATTTACCAAAGAAATTAATAAAGACTGTGGTAGTTCCAGTTCCCAAAAATAAAACCGGGGATCTTTCTAGTATTAAGAATTACAGACCAATTTCCTTAGGAACAATTCTCGGAAAAATACTGGAAAGGTTAATTCACCCGGACCTGCAGCGCAATATCTGTATAGACGATGCGCAGTTTGGTTTTCGTCCCGGTCTCTCAACAGATTCAGCTATTTTTAGCCTTAAAAGTACAGTAAACTACTACGTTGCTCGGGACTCATCGGTGTACGCATGTTTCCTGGACCTCAGTCGAGCTTTTGACCTAGTTAACTTGAAGTTGCTATGGGAGAAACTCGTCGAAAGTAATGTACCCTCAAAAATCGTGAGTCTGTTGAGGTACTGGTACGAAAACCAGTCCAACTGTGTGAGATGGGGTGACACAACCTCTAATGAATTTAGATTAGAGTGTGGAGTTCGCCAAGGAGGGCTGACCTCGCCGGACCTCTTCAGTCTTTACGTTAACGACCTGATTGTTGAGTTGAGAGGATCCAGAGTGGGCTGCCACATTGGTAATACCTGCACTAATAATTTTAGTTACGCCGATGACATGGTTCTTCTCAGCCCATCTATCAGAGGCCTCAGAAAGCTGCTGTCCATTTGCGAGCAATATGCTCGTAACCATGGACTGCAGTATAACGTTGGCAAAACCAAATTGTTGGTATTTAAGGCTGGAAGGGGCCCGGCCAGAGTCCCGCCAGTATATTTGGACGGAGCGCAGGTGGAAAGGGTGGAAAGATTCAGATACCTCGGTCGGACACATGCTTACGGAGGGTCTTGTTGATGACGAGGACATTGAACGGGAGCGCAGAGCGTTGGCTGTGCGGTGCAACATGCTCGCGCGCAGGTTCGCGCGTTGTAGTGATGAAGTGAAGGTGACATTGTTTAGGGCATACTGTCTATGTTTCTACACATGTCAACTCTGGAGCAGATTCACGAAACGTGCGATGAGCAAAATTAGAGTGCAGTATAATGACGCATACCGTATTTTAATGAAATTGCCAAGATACTGCAGCGCATCGAGCATGTTTGCCGAGGCTAAAGTGCCTGACTTCTTTGCCATCATACGCTCCCGCGTAGCTTCCTTCTGGAGCCGCCTCCGAACGTCGGACAACGGTATCCTCCGTGAGCTGTCCGGGTATCTGAGTAATCCGATTTACAAGCATTGGGTTTCCGTGCATCACGAAAGGAACAGGAAGTAGGTCTTCTTGGTTGTGACTGCCTAAACTGAATTAGGTTATTATAACATTTTAAGGTTTTATTCAATTTTATTTATACACTTATACATACTTTTTACTTTTACCGTCTACTTTTATGTCATTTTTGATTTATGGGTTGTTACCTGTCAATAAAGAACTATTATTATTATTATATGATGCTGACTGTAACACGTAACTTCAGTAATATACTAGTAATAGGCGATAAATTACCCAATAATACTTCCGTGTCCTCTGATCGTGACCTCGAACTCTAACGTCACACGACGAAGCTGAAAAACATTGATGAAAAACTTGAAAAAACTATGACGCGTATGCATAAACCGTAAACCACATCGTGATTCGTGAGTAGGTAAATGTTGTTTATAGGGTGCCTGTGCGACAAAGGAGTATCTGTGAAATTTTTACCGGGTTTTTTTTTCTCTATTACACCTACTGAATCCGAGTTTGATAATTTACTTACTCTGTTAATGTGTTAGGCTGGGGTACCCGAAAATAATCTGTATTTTCTGAAGTATGTAATTTACTCGAGAGTATAAAATCCTACTAATATTATAAATGCGAAAGTTTGGATGTTTGTTACTCAATCACACTTAAACGGCTCAACCGATTTGGATCCAATTTTGCGCGTAGATAGTTTATAACCTGGATTAAAACAGCACTGTTTTATCCTGGGTCCACGCAGACGAAGTCGCGGGCGGAAGCCATTACATTATAAAATAATCATCATCATTATGACATCATATCAGCCGAAAGACATCCACTGCTGGACGTAGGCCTCCCCCAAAGGGTGCCACAATGACCGGTTCTGCGCCACCCGCATCCAGCGGACTCCCGCGACCTTTACCAGGTCATCAGTCCACCTTGTGGGGGGGTCTACCCAAGCTGCGCCTTCCGGTACGTGGTCGTCACTCGACAAAATAATACTATCATAAATATGCCATCCTGACTATGTAAAAAAATAAAGGTAAATAAATATCGCGTTAGACCCGTGAAAAACAATAATTTTAAATATATGTACAAAGCACGAGAGTTTAAAGTGTTATCCTGACTATGAACTAAATAAATAACAAAACTACTTATTTACAAATAAAAAGCCGGCTCTAAATCTATGCCGCGGCAAGTTTCCCAAAAGGCTTGGCAGTATTGCCGCGATGGATAGCAATGCTGATCCGTTGCGCAAGATAGCCGCCAGCCCCTTCCGTCAACGGAGTGCGCAAATTTTTCGGATCTGCGGTAACTCTCGGTCGTCCAACACTTCCAACAGGACGTCGTCGCCATTCTACATAGATAGCAACATCAACAACATGCAACATGTGAGACGGATCTACTCGCACCGGAACTCCAAATTACCAATTGGCAAGATAATAATTTAAAATTAATTGCGAAATCTGGTCCTGTAACTAGAATTCGGGTTCTAAAGCCTAGCCTGCGACTTTACGTCCTTTACGGGAAGGGGAAAAGGTACAACTGAAGTGAATTTTTTGTAATGTAATGTATCATTTTTATCAGGTCTTGGTGCCTCGAGTTCTGGCCCATCCGCTTCTGGCTCTAGTGCTGACGCTGCGGCCGAGGGTCCTTCATGTCCTGACCCCGAGGCCAAACCAGACGAGGACACTGGGGGCGTGTCCTCGACTAACTCGAATGACCAAGATAAAGACGTAAATGGAGAGGTAAGTCCTTACGTTATTCATAAAGAACAATATATCAAGGAAGCTTGGCATGATGATAACGTGTTGTCTCTGAGGAATATAAAAGTGATAATCTCCGTATTAGTAATACGGGTTCATCTTTTATCAAACACAATTAATTTTTGTGGAGATGATCATTTCTGGTACCATTTTGATAGGTTCATCGCAACCGTCAGGTTCCTGGATCAAGTTTTATGACTCGGTTTTGGGATCAGGGCATCCGAAACCGTCATCTAGCGTTTATTGTCATTTTATTTCGGGTGCCATGATGCCTATGATCGAGAAACCGTGTCATGGAACCTGATCCGGGAACTTGATGTGTGTGTGGTGCGGATTAATTAACTTAAACTTAACTTAATTTACCCTTTGACCGCCACAGTCAGCATATTGCAACATCGGGAAGTCGTGTCACAGATTCACATCTATTGCCGCTATAAAAAAAAAAATCTGGTTGGCAACGATTGTTTTCGTAGCCGAGCGGCCAAAGTGTTAATAGTTAAGGTATTGTCTTTGTTTCTGACCTATCTACATGGTATGACAGCTACAGGTACCAAATGAGGTGATGGCAATGTCAAATTGACGACTTATCTCACGACGACAATTCAACCTAAGATGACTACCAATGATATGACAGCTCACAAGCTCATATTACCCTCTCAACCTACAGGTTTCCACAAGTGAGCCCCAGGAGTCGGCTAAAGAGCCTATGGAAGTAGACAAGTCCACAGCTCCGGACAGTTCCGGCGACAATTGCACACAGCCCAATCAGAGTGAAGACGCTAAACCGGCCGTCGCCAGCAACGGCGCTGGCGATGCCTGCAACGGGGAAGTCACAGATTCCAAGCAAGTGGACGGAGAAGAAAGTAATATCACATCCTCTAATGGATCGACGTCGCCGTTGAAGGAGAAAAACAAAGGTGAGCAGATACATATTGACATTTACACACTGTTTAGTCAGGTATTGGGCGAGCGAGGCTGCCTCAGCGTTTGCCACGACGTTTTCTACGCGCGGCCGCCTTAGTCGGACTTTTATTGTGTCCGAGGCTGCCCCTCGAGGCATGCCCGAGCCAAGTTGGAGCGGCCAAATTGACTAAGCGCCCAAAATACGTGAAATATAAATATATGAAACAATTTGGCGCCTCTTCCACCACTTGACGCGTTTTTACGAACCAGCTCTCAAAATGACTGTAATTCAATTTGATTGGAGATGAACATAATGAACAATTTCAAAAACTTATGTCAAGTCTGTTTCCAGCGAAACTGTCTTCAGTGTCCAGCACTGACAAGGCAGTTCCGGACAGGCCCAAGAAGTCGAAACTCCGCCGCGCGGCCGCCGCCGTCTACGAGAGCCTGATGCGACAGGCCACTGTAGAAGACGACGATGAGAGCGACTCCAACGATGAGACGTTCGAGGGTGGCGAGATCAACTCCTCTGATGAAGAGAATGTCAATGGGGTTGAGGATTCCTCTAATGAAGGTTAGTGTTCGGAATTCGGATATCTTATTTTTCCCAGTAGCTGTTGCGTTGCTGGTGATGCGTGACTTGTGTTGTTTTGTTTTTAAGACAAAGTAGACTATAGTCTGGCTTTAAAAGTCTAGCTATCCCTGCTTTCTCTCCCCGAGGTAGGTAGATATTTTACGAAGGTGTCTCCCATATGACTATTTCTATGGGGATGCTATTTATATGGTTACGATTTTTGCGCTTTGGCTTCCCCTTCCCCAACCCATGATGGGTGCTTCTTAATATTCTTGGTAACCAAACTCTACAAGAAATAACAAGCATTAGAATATTGAGTGAGGTGAGAAGGCTGGATAGTGACATCCGATATTTTTTCCGTACAGGTGAGGAGGGGGAGGAAGAGGACGAAGAGGAGGATTACGACGCGGAGTCCAGCGACGATGATGTGGAGGAGGACCTCTCCATGACGGAGGAACCCGGCAACGATAGCGGCTGCACTGCCGTTGTCGCGTTACTTAAGGGTAAGTTCAGAGTCTGAAAGTATTGATATTATTTTATCTTCGTAAGTATTTTCGTACTTGCACAAGTGCAAATTGACATCCAGTTCTGAAATCTAATCTGGAAACCTACGAGGCGAACTTGCGACTATGGTTTTCTCAAAGTATTGCACCTCACACACACATTTATAATACGTCAATGTATGGTCTTAGTCTAGCTTCGGTTCGATGAATCCTTTACTATTTAATTGACATGCTTACAGGTAATGAGCTGTATGTGGCGAATGCTGGAGATTCGCGCTGCATCATCTGCAGAGAAGGCAAAGCCATCGACATGTCGATAGACCACAAACCTGAAGATGTCCCTGAACTAGAGCGAATCACTAAGGCGGGCGGCAAAGTGTCCAACGATGGACGCATCAATGGCGGCCTCAACCTGTCCCGAGCGATCGGCGATCACTCTTACAAGCAAAACAAAGAGTTAGATGCTAAGGAGCAAATGATCACAGCTCTGCCCGACGTGAAAACGTTGACGATCGACCCCATCAAGGATCAGTTCATGGTTCTAGCCTGTGACGGAATTTGGAACTTCATGTCTAGTCAAGATGTATGCGATTTCATCCTGCCAAGGTTGGCGGAAGGGAGGGAGCGTCTGTCTCAAATTTGTGAAGAGGTACGTCATTTTATCTCTGATTCTGTCTGCTCATTATTTGTCTGTATTATCCAAATATTGGTGTTCAGTGTCAACTCATTATTACTACCCCTTATTGCATTTGCATATTGATATTATTTTTGAGTTTCATTGAGCTTATAAAAAAGACGGGTGTAATGTTCATGTGCTGCCATGGCAGCTGCAGCACGCCAGAATACGATTTGAACTGGTGGGCTATCTAACATGTGTGTGAATAAATTGTAAACGTTTCTGTTGTAGATGTTCGACCATTGTTTGGCGCCGGGCACGATGGGCGACGGGACCGGTTGCGACAACATGACGGCCATCATCGTGCGATTCAAGGATGGCCTCGTGACCGACGTCGTGCAAGTCGAGGGGCCCAAGAAACGCGCCGCCGATGACGACGCGGAACAACAGGACTCAAAGCGGCAAAAGACCGACGATGACAGTTCACAAGTGACGTCCAGTGTCTAAGACTTATCGTATGTAAGGACAAGTGTTCAGGCTACAACATAGTATTGTGATAATGTTTGATTGAGACTGTAAGTTGTGAACTTGACGGAATGCCTTTGAAAAGGACTGTTAAAGCTATTTAATTTCTTATATTAATGATTCAAGATCTTGGTCTTTTCATCATTTGAATCCAATGTTTTTGTTTCTATGCTCCGTCTGGATGCAGTGAATTCCTCATCTGGTGCTTAGTTTTGGGAATTAAAAAATAATCTAAAATGTCACTTAGTTCTCCATTACATAACTTTTATTTGAGTAATAAATAATTCGTTTTCATTGTAATTGTAGACGGAAGGGAGTCAATCGAGATCTTTATTATCCACATCGTCTTTTGACAATTGCAAGTAGCTTGTAAGCAGCTAATGTAAGTTACTAAAATAGTTATTCAATCTATGATTTAATATTTATATTCATTTTTGGATGAATATTACGTACAGATCTTATTCACATTGTTTGTTTTGGTTGCTAGAGGAGGCAAGTTTTAATGTTGTAGACTTTTCAATGGTAATTTAAATGTATTGACATGATAGAGACTTTCCTTATGATAGTTATATTCATTAATATGTCAATAAGCATGCTGATTTTCATAAGTGTGTAAAATATTGTTAGTAGAAACAAAATGATGTTCATGTTTTGGTGTTTGGATTAATAAATTGTGGATTGGAATAATTGGAATCAATCGAAATCTAATTCAATTGCCTTTGTTAATTGCTTTATATAATAAGTAGTATATTTTTGTAATCACTGGTGTTTCTTAAACAACATTTAGGCACTATATAAGGTTAGTTGGTGTACGATTTATTCCATACGGTGTATACTAAATTTTTTGCCTTAATTCATTTGAGTAGTCTGGTGTTGTGGCTTGACTGACTGAATTACTGTTAGATAATCACGGGTTGCGTTTCAATCAATACATCGTATCTGGAAAGACTGTTTAATTAATTTATGAAGCAGGAATGTAATTATGTTCATAACCCCATTTATACTACATTTATAATTTCTCGTGTTTCAAGGAAAATACACTTTTACAGACTGTATCTTAGTTTTTCTTGTTAATTATATAGATATGCTTTTTCTTACTTCTGCTCACTATCGTAGTTGCGTCAAGTATTCCACAGTTTCCATTTGCGTTGCCTCGAGAATCTGAAGAGCGTCATTTTCACTGTCCAACTGCTCAAGGATTACAGTTTTCTCGTTTACTTGAGCCTGAAAGCAAATAAGGGTTACTTTATTAGTTTATTACTCACTGACTTTCAGAGTGTACTGGTGTGACGTCACTAATGTCGGTAATTAGTCAACTCGAAAGTGTCTACCCTCAAAATAAATTGATGGACAGAGTATACGCCTAAGGCGTAATTCTATTGTGTTTGGAATAGTATCCATGTTAGTAGTCGAAGGGAGTGAGATGACAACAAGCTAGTAATGTTTCGCTATCTACCGATCCCGCCACGTGCGAAACGAACTGCGTGTGTGCGTAGCACTAGTTGCATTTGTGCCGGAGATTCACATCATGCATACGCGTTACGGCGTACCAGAAGCGCTACGCTTACACCTTGAAAGAGTTGAGCCTGCTAATTACTTGTAATTTGGCCTGTTCTGATTCCCGTTCCTTAGCAATCGACTGAAGGAGATTCATTGATCCAATCGCAGCCATTTTTTGTTTTTCTACGTTTTCGCCAAGTTCTGTGAGCATCGCCAGCAAAGAATTGATGATCTTTCCAAAATCTTGTATCTCTGAAAATAGGCAAGTTTATCGTACTAATATTATAAAGTTTTGATGGTTAGATGTATGTTACTTAATCACGCTTAACGACTTAACCGATTTGAATGCAACTTGGAAGATAGTTTATAGCCTGGATTAAAATATATGATAGTTTTTATCCCGGGTCAACGCAGACGAACACGGTCAAAAGCTAGTGATAAATAAAATAAAACAAACTACCACAATGGTACCGAGCGACGCCTTAGCTACAGTACCTCAGAACATCGCATATGGTGTGTCGACTGTCTATTGGGATGTTTTGTATATTTGACATTGAACTCTATCGGTCTAGCTAGCTAGTACCCTAATAGCGTATCATGTTCACATCCCAGGGAAAGAGTTGAGGGTGAGAGATTCATACTACACCTCTCTTACGGTAGCTACGGTACAAGAAAGGAAAGAGGGGCTGTTTTCAGCTTCTCTGCAGTAGCAGTTAGCCAGTAGGCACAGTGACCTGTTCTTCCATATAAGAACCACCGGAGTGACCAAGCTATAAGGCAGAATTCTAGCCTGTTTTATACGTGTACTTACTGGTCTCGTAATCTTTACAAGTATCCCTTACGTCTTCCGTCTCCTTTAGTACTGTAGGTGCTAATACCCTTATTTTGTTAATGTCATCGTAGTAAAGATGTGCTTTTTGTAGTTCTTCTGCCATTTTGTTCCAAGTGACTAAATGTAGATATACAGTCCAGTGTTATTTACAGCGGAGAACAAATCATATAATTGTTTGCGTTTTATGATGTTGATGTTTGATGTTGCATGGTAACCAACGAGTAGCGATGGTAACCACATGGCAACCGTCTGCAGCGGCGCTACCACGAACTTCGAAAGTCGAAGTTCGGGTATTTCCATCTCTATCGCACTCCCTTACTCGAGTGACAGGGATGCATGTATTACGAACTTTGACTTTCGAAGTTCGTGGTAGCGCCGCAGTTGTCCTAATGACCTCTTTGCTAATGAAATGACCAAAGAGAATATAACCACTACTAGTTGTCCCAAAGAGTTCCAATGATATACTTAACCACATAAGGCCTGCAATACACCGGCGCGGCCTGCGGTGGCGGACAATAGTAAATTTGACAGCTAGTGACAAGTTTACTATTGTCCGCCACGGCCAGGCCGCGCCAGTGTGATGCAGTGCAGGCTTAACCCTTAAATGCATAGTGTTGCCAAATGTCTACAAAGCATTAGACAGCTCACAGATTTAAAAAAAAACCAAGTGCGAGTCGGACTCGCGCACGAAGGGTTCCGTACCATTATCTATAAAAACAGTAAAAAAAAGTTTGTTGTATGGGAGGCCCCCTTAAGTATTTATTTTATTTTTAGTATTTGTTGTTATAGCGGCAACAGAAATATATAATTTGTGAAAATTTCAACTGTCTAGCTATCGCGGTTCTTGAGATACAGCCTGAAAAAATAGTTTGTTGTATGGGAGCCCCCCTTAAATATTTATTTTATTTTGTTTTTAGTATTTTTGTTATAGCGGCAACAGAAATACATCATCTGTGAAAATTTCAACTGTCTAGCCATCGCGGTTCTTGAGATACAGCCTGGTGACAGACAGACAGACGGACAGCGAAGTCTTAGTAATAGGGTCCCGTTTTTATCCTTTGGGTACGGAACCCTAAAAAGGCTTACGTTCTTGAACGTACCTTTATACCAAACGTCAAGCCAGTCTTGGGAAATAATAACTGGCAACACTAAAATCTGCGCACTTTTTTATTTATTGTTCCTAGATCATACATTACATCCAATGAACTAAACAAGATCATTTGTTTCTACCAAAAATAAAAAATCATTCATTTAAGGGTTAACATAAGCAATATCAATGACGAAAGAAACTAGTTTTCTTCATAACTGTGTTATTATTATAGCAATTAAGTATGTTTGTGGCGGGCCTGAGATAATGCAATTTGTGACCTTGCTATTATATTATATTATACTAGCTGTACCTGCGACTTCGTTTGCATGGTAATGTGGTGGGAGTTAACGCATTTCTTCTCTTGGACATAGGACACTTGCAGTTCTAATTTAACCTATCAAGTAAAACATTGAACAAACTTATTTTAGCTAAAATGCCGTTAAAATTTGTTTGTCTTTATCTGTCACTCTGATATTTAAATTGGTAAGAAAGGGACAAAACTCGTTTTATTTAACAGAGGTATTTTAAGTTTTATGGATAAGGGGGTAAAAGTTTAGTAGATGTTTGTGGCAATAGATCCAACAGGTAGGACACAGGCTGCAGCAAATACCTAATGCTTATTGATCTTCTTCTCTACATGTTTTTAACACTGTTTTATATTAAATAAATAAAAACGTGATGACTGAAATGTTCTTGAGTCACTCGCGACTCTCAGGTAAAGATGTGTTTAGGAATTAATAATAGATAATCCTTTCGAGTATTGACCGGTAAGTGTTTACGCGGAAGAAAAAAAAATCTCTTTTTAATTAGACAATAGACGGCCAAATTATATTTTCCAAACTATACCTAACCACTAGGTAAGTTCTGCAACCATGACGCGAGTCCGAGTCCCTTTTCTATTAAAGGTAATTATTCATAGTACAGCGGCGCTACCACGAACTTCGAAAGTCGAAGTTCGGGTATTCCCATCTCTATCGCACTCCCTTAATCGAGTGACAGGGTTGCATGTATTACGAACTTCGACTTTCGAAGTTCGTGGTAGCGCCGCAGATCGCAGGTGTTCTCTAAACTTCGAATAAGAGATCCAGCAAAATGAATAACTCCACAGTGTAAAAGTGCGAGAGAGAAATAATTGTCATGCAATGTGTATAACACTATTACATTCTGCCAAATCTTGTGTATGTTCCCGCCATTGCCAGCTGATGGGGTATACAGCTTATGTGATCTTACCCCAATTTGTCAGTACAACATGTCGAAGTCATAATTGGGTGTAGCGTACAGTACGTCTAGCACAACTTGCTGCTCTGTCGCTTCCCGCGCGACTGAGAGTCTCTTTATCTCACTCGCACCGTGCAAATTAGAAAGAGGAGGGTAGATCTTTCTCGACTCGCGTCGCGGCGCGGCGTCAGTTGTGCTAGCCCCGCAGATGTAACAATCCGACCATGCAATTTCTCAGTACATGCAATTTCTCAGTACAACTCGTTTGACAGTTGGATCAGAGGGCCTACCGCGAAACGAAAACGAACTTCGTTCGTGTATCTCCGTCTCTGTCGCACTTGCTAGTGTCGGTTCGTTTTCATTTCGCGGTAACCCCTCAGCAGCGCAACATGCCCCCATACGATAGCAATTAGTCAGCTTCTGATAAATTGGGGCTGACAAATCATGACATGTATACACCCCATTAATGAAATGTGTGTTGCATTGCAGGCTTTATGATAAAAGTATTTTCCTGTATGTTAGCCAATTTCTGTGTCTCTATATTGGCTGAATGTCAACTTGAAGGCGCGAAGTACGAAGTTATAATACCGCCTTAATACTACCCGCCTATACTGATTTAATACATACTGTTTATTGCTGATAAATATAAATACTGACAAACCACGGCTATCACAAGACAGCGCGCGAGCTCTCTCGATTTTTCTCGAACTATCCGTCTCTCTCTTATTAGACAACTTAGAAAGAGACGTATAGTGCGACAAAAATCGAGAGAGAACGCGCGCCGTCTTGTGATAGCCGTGCAGTATCGTGACAAATACTCAGCGTGTAATCTTGCAGAAATTCAAATAGACTTTATGGCTGAACGCGAGAACAGCGCTATGTCATGCCATTAAAAAAAAAGCAAGAGTCAGACTTGACATCGGACGTTATTTTGTTGAAAGTTAATACATTTATTAAAATTACGCCTCAATACGAATTTAGCGCATATAAGCATATCAGAATCGATTATTTTTTTATGCTTTAGAATTTAATATGCGTTTTGTGATGGTCTATCACGACACCGGATAGAAATTATTACTATTGGATAGTTATGGCTAGCCCGCCATTTTGACGTCACTGACAGTTGACAGAAATGGCTACGATTTCAAGCAGAAGAAATAAATAATTTAATGAGGTCAAATGTTTCCGAAAATTAATTAATCGTCGCAGTTGGATTAAAACTATCCTATACGGAAGCTAGAGTAATAGTGTACTTATGAAAAAAGTTACATATTTTTCCGTTCATGGGAAGCTGAGATCATTCGGGACACAACCATGCTTAGTTTGATACTGGCTGTTTTTTTTTTTAATTTAGAGATTTATTATAAGTGAGAGATGAGAGATTAACCGATAGAATATCATATTAACAGACTGAAAGATTTGTATAGATGTCTCATTCCAATTAAAGCAAGTTGTTGTGACAAATTATTTGGTGTGTGCCGTGTGCCTTTATGCGACAATCGTGCCACCCATCGCGCGTTGAAATAATGCAGCCGCGATAAAAATGCATTTCGTTTATATTTTTTTACTCGACAACCCTAAATCGAATTTGACTTGACATAACTCTGACGTTTGTTTTGACGTGAAGTAAAGTAAAATAAATAAAATCTGTATCAAATTTCCCTTGTTATGTACATTACTATAAAATTATAGTCTAAGTTGATCACATCAGGAATCTATAATATTTCTAATGTTACACGCTGCATTTTATTACGAAAATGGAAGGTTTGACCACGAATGAGAAAAATATTTGGTCGTGTTGGGACGAGAAGTCTGCTAGAGATGTGGTCAGAGAGGCTGCTAATAAAGGCATTCACATAAATCTCGCTGTTAAGTACTTGATGCATAAGAACGGGTGGAATGAGGACACGGCGAGAGACTGGTTTATGGCAGAGGCAAGTCAAAAACTATTTTATTAAAATTTAAATGTTCCTAAAGTAGCTTTTTTCATGTTATGATTGGTCCAATACTTATACACACTCAAGTTTATGAGAGTTCATCGTTACGTTACTTAAAGGACCAGTAGGATTTTTCATTTATGTAAATTATAAGTCTTTTTTATTCAACAAAAAAAACCATTAAAATACTAATTTTGTACATATTTATTTAGTTTAGCTTGAAATTAATAAAATTTTAATTAAATTAGATATTTTGAATCTGAAGAAGATGTTGTCTTTCAAGAGTACAACTAAGTAATCATATTTTAATATCTGCATTTGAGTTATCTCACTAAATACAATGTTGCATCTAGGTCAGAGCCTGGACAATTCAGCTTCTGTTGAGAAAACAGATATTCAAAGTGCTCCATGTTTTGAACAAAGTGGAGATAGACCCTGCCGAGCATCTCATGACCCTGGCTCAAGCATCGCCAGATATAGAATATAGAGATTTCATAGTACAACACTTAGAAAAGCTGTCGCTGGACATGAAAGGAGATACTATCACGAGATGGCAAGACTTCAAGAGACACTGGATGTTGCTGCAATACTTAGAAAAGTCCTTTGAAATTGGAGGCACATTTAAGCAAAATAAAGTGTTTGGCTCTGGCAAAGAGAGAATTTTTGTGAATGAGAGTGAGATAAAAGCTTTGACTATAGAGAAGATACAGACTTATTCTCCACAATGGAAGAGCAAAATAGCCTCTGCTCTTTTTCTGGACTCATTTGGTGAGACTCATTTACATTATCTAATTAACACACAATTATCCAGTGTCAATAAATTGTTACTATGCCACTTTGATAAGAAAGATAATAGTACATTGTTTAACGAGGGGTGTAAGTGGAATATTGCGAACAAGAGTCTATCAGAAGCTATTGATGACTCGAGTTTGCAATATTGTTACGCCCGTGTTATACACAATGTTTTTCATCACATTTGCGAGGAAACAAATACATTTTAGATGAAATGAATACAATTCGTAATAAAAACTTCAACATGTCAGTCGTCCATTTTGTTGAATTTGACGTGATGCGCGTATGGCAAAGACCCTTCGGTATACAGCCACGATTTGAAAACATTTAAAAACTTTTTACATAGACACTAAATAACTACATATTAAATCTGTAAATAATTCAGTTAAACATGTTTAAGTAGTTTTTTAAGTTTAAGTTTATTTATATGTACGTTCTCAGACATCGTATTTGATATAAAACCTCTTTGCTTTGTAACTGCCGCATGAGTGACAGATACAATTTAAGAAAAAAACCATTACGCCCGTGGGCGTAACACAGGCTATTACAGCTCTGTATGTCTGCGCATTATGAAGCCCTTTTCGAGCAAGTGTGATGAAAATTAGTTTGCAGAGTATTGTAGTATAGTATATTCATATTCAATAACAACATGTGTTGATTATGCATCTGTAGGTAAATTATATCAAACTCTTTATTGGACACCTCATTGAGGTGACCTCAATAAATAAACACAGAAACAGAACACCTAAGTACCTATATGGAGCATAAAAATTGCCACCAACATTTTAAACCATCCAGTCTGTTATCTTTCAATCCCAGTATTTCCTTATCTTTCAATCCCAGTATTTCCTTATCTTTCAATCCCAGTATTTCCTTATCTTTCAATCCCAGTATTTCCTCACTCTTTGTTTCTAATCTCGCTAATAAAAGCCTTAATACAGGTATTAAATGTTTTAATAATTTTGCAACCGGTCTAAAAATGGAACAATACACCAGAAACCGTCAGAACCCGCTAGGCGTGTGGTTCATACTACTGCTCGCCTAGCGGGTTGAGCCGGCATCTGAGCAAACATACGAGTGCCTACCAGGCGGGTTCTTGGTTGCGAACGTGTTAAATAGGCTACTTTTGTGGGTAGGTACCATACTCATATCAACATATTCATAGATTATGAATTGAATACAAATTAAAAGGCATTTATACATATTTGTATAGAATTTAACTGCTAATTACTTTGTACGTATAAAAACGTACGTATATAATATAAATGATATGACATGTCTGATACAATTAAACATATTTGGGTGGTTAAATTGAGTATAATCATAAATTAAGTAATATATTATATTTACTTTATGGTATAATACTATTATTATAAAAAGTGTTTTCTTTTTCATATTTCACTATTGCCAATATTCATCAACTGTGTTATTTATTGCAGAGTTTTGTCTCTTGGACTTCTCAACACCTCTCGAAATGTGGAATCATCTGGTGGAACAAAACAAGGCTATGATTCTAATTCGCTGGATCAACTTACAAATGTCTGAAGTGGTGAGGGACATGAACGCTCGATACAATTTCTTCAACAATGATAGTTTTGTAAAAAAACTCCTTAATGTTGACACCAAGGGCTTCTCAGACGAAGTGCTTGATACTTTGGATGAAATTTTCCGTAAGTGGCCCATTACCAATGAGATGATTGCGAGCATTGCCAACAGTAGCTGTTTTCATTACACTAAAATGTGTATTTACGACACACTGTGCTCATACGGCATAGTCAATGAAAATGAAACCAATGACTTGAACAAAATCATAGCCAGATTAGCTAGGACCAAGAACTTGAAACTTATTGATGATATTTTCACAGAATCTTGCTCTAATATTACTAAACAACACTTCTATGTAGAATTGGCTAAGTATTGCGTTAAAAATAAATTGTATAAAGTACTGACAATGTGTGTTGAGGGCAATATATTGGATACAGATCTCTCTAATGTGGAGCAGGAAGCCAAAGACTGCATCAATCTCTGGTTGTTGTTTAAAAGCATTGAACAGACTTCAGACAGGCAGAGTCATGTCGTGCCTGTGTATAAAACCTGCCAGCAAATAGCCAAAGACGATATTGATAACTATATTTGCTCCAACCCTCACCTAGTCCTTGGAATGATCCTTCTTGAGGATGGCGCAAACTTATTCGACGTGTTTTCAACTGATGAATTCATACATTTTAAAGACTTTAAATTGCCAAATAAGGGTTATAAAGACAAGCTTCCTCATTTACACAATGTTTATAAAAAATATTTAGATTTAAATCCATTTTATGAATCTAAAGATGTCAATGTGTATCAGCTGCTCTCTGGCTATCGTGGTTTAGATGTATCGAAAATATTCCAATTCCAATTGATTAATCAGAGTACTTCCACTATGGTATGTGATAAGGCGGACCGGCGCAGTTTGGGCAGTCTTTTAGCCAATGATGTCCAGGTGAATGCCAGTTGCGTGAAGGCTTTGTCCCAAAAGTCTATTGACATGCCGGAGTTCGCTAGTGAAAAACTGATGAAAAGATATGGTTACGTAGCGAAATTGAGCCATATTTACTATTTGAAGCAGTACCGTCCGTGTAACGCTAGTCAGGCGTTTGTTGTCCAGCAATATCAGATGTATAACCGCCTGCAGGATAAGAGTATAAAGAGCGCTTGCTGCGAGGCCCACGCCTTAGCCTTGCAGCACTGGGATGACCCAGCCATGGTGGCTTGCGCTATATCATTCGTGGCCATGATCGGCTGTAACCCAACTAGATGCAGGGTTCACATGACCGCGGCACGCATGATCAAACAGTACTTAATGTGTCAGAAAGGACTGAATGAAGACGCAGCTAGCAAAACGGTAAACGATTACATGTCCAAACTCATACAGAGCAGCGACGATGCCGCGAAGGAGATTTTGGAGAATCTTGAAGAGATAACTATGCACACACTGAGGACCAAAGAACCTGAAGATGGTGAAGTCGAAATGTCAGTAGCGCTATTCGAATCGCAGACGATGATAAAATTCGCGTTGCTTCACAATCTGCCGTTGCCCGAAGTTTTGCTTAGAGAATACGTGAAGCGTGGCTCTTGGTTCAACTTCCTATTGTTCGGCGACGTGTATCGTTACCCGCTGAGTCAAATGTTGAAGCTCTCGCAAGAATTCGAGCAGAAATCTTATGCTGAGCATTTGAAGTATATCATGATGAATAGGAACGTGGAGGAAGGCTCAGAGAAGGAGTCCAAGACCAACTCTACTAATGGGCAGAGGAGACTGACTCGACTGAGTTCTTCTGATGTGGTAAGTTGATTGACTACCTATGTGCATTTCGGAAAGGTTCTCAAGCGGCGACCACGTTCCGGAAGGTGAGCTGATGACCTGGTAAAGTCCGCTGGATGCGGGTGGCGCAGGACCGGTCACTTTGGCACTCTTTGGGGGAGGCCTATGTCCAGCAGTGGACGTCTTTCGGCTGATATGATGATGATGATGATTGACAGTCGGTCATCCTGTATTTAAATTAGCTATTAGGTGATGAGACTGATAATAGATTGTTAAGATATTTTTTTTATTATTGTACGTTTAAATATCCACTGTCTTCAATTAGAGCGGTAAGGCACGCGCCTTTAAATCTGGATTCTCAAAAATACTTATACATAAATGAAATATATCAAATTTATTTAACAGCAGCCTTTCGGTCAACGAAAACATGCGGAAACCGGTGTAATCTCAGCAAGGTCTAGTTTTCTATCTATGTCGGAAGGGCAGATGGCAATCGCTTTCGTAAAACCGAAATCTTGAGATTAGGTGCCAAAGTGGACTCCAGGCTCATTCATGTGTTATCTTATGCGTGTGGTTACAGAGTCCAAGCGGCAGCATCACGTTCGAATTCCCAGCGCGCGGCGTGTCCCGCGAGCTGTGGGAGGTGGCGGCCGCGTGCCACGGGCCCGAGGACCCGCCCGCCGCGCTCACTCGCGCTGCGCACGTGTGCCGCGAGCCGCTCCTTGTGCTACTAGCGGGCTGCTACGAGGTGAGTCATTCCCACTGTGCTCGAAACGTCTCACACAGGTGGGTATAAAACAAAATGCAGCGTGCAAGTTCAGTGAGGAGTCTGAAGAAACAGCCATCCACATCCTCAACTCTTGTGGACCACTAATGCGCAAAAGAGTATTTTCTGGAAGCACAACATGCAACCAGAGGAGAGACAACTAATTGCGGCCGAAATAGTCTGGAAATTTGTAGAAGCCATGAAATATATAAACGGCTGCCACAATAGGTCAATTTCTGCTCGAAGCAGCATAGAAAAGGCTCGCAACAAACCAATAATAATAATGCGCGCCGTAAAAGTACTGCTAGCGGTTATCCATCTAGCTGCATTTTTCGCAATCAGCTGTCGCAAGTGTGCGGTCTATTAGTTTTGATGAGCCCGGCGCTAAATATGGCGCAGGGGTCCCCAATATCCCATAGGAACTTGACAAACTTTCCATAAATCTGGGGGCACGGCAGTGCCCCCGCCAAGTCGAGCGCGAAGCAAACACTGCCGTACCATCCTTTACTGGAACCATTTCGCCGCGTTTTCAGGCCCCTATTTGAGAACCTCTGGATAAGACCAGAACGCAGAAATTTTCGTCATCCAGTAAGCTATAACCACATACTTAAAATCCAAAATTTCAAGGCTGTATGTCAATTAGTTCCGAAGTTAAGCGAAAGCAAAGCTTCGCATTTATGACACTCACTCACGATCATCAAAATAGAACTAGTACTTCCCATAAACTCAGAGAGCTGTAATTTTGTACAGAGATACGGCCGTATTCATAAACGTACTACAAGCCTATTTTAACTAAAATGGCGTTAAAATTCGTTTGTCCTTATCTGTCACTTTGCTATTTGTGTTCGTAAGAAAGGGACAAAGCACATTTTATTTAGCAGAGGCATTTTAAGTTTTATGAATAAGGGGATTTGGGTTTAATGGCCACATAAAGGGAAAACTATAAAAACTAGGATAATCGAAGATCTGGAGTACCTGGTGACCCTGATTAGAAAACACAAGAGCACAACCAAACTACTGGGACTGCATTCATAATTCGTATTTATTGATAACACAATAACTTACAAAAAGAAGTGAGATCCCATAAAAACATTCCATGTAAAAAAAGAGGCCAAGTATCGAAACTCTTCCACCGTAAAAATTTGTGAGATATTTCGTGAGAATGCTAATGTAAAATTTTGCTACAAAGTAAGCTGCACAATCAAGAATTAGGGTGAGCTGCACCAAACCGTCTGTAATCATACGCGGTGTTTGTTAAAATATGTATCCCATAAAAACATTCCATGTAAAAAAGAGGCCAAGTCTCGAAACTCTTCCACCGTAATAAGTTGTGAGATATTTCGTAGAGCCAAGTCTCAGGCATTCTTTAATCTTTATTTGCTTGCTAAATAAAATTTTGTGACTTGGCAATCACACAATACTACATAGCTTTAGGTATGCAGAAGTCCATTAATGCAGGAAAGTTGTGTGATTACCAAGTTACAGAATTTTATTTAGCAAGCAAATAAATATTAAAGAATGCCTGAGACTTGGCTCTACGAAATATCTCACAACTTATTACGGGGGAAGAGTTTCGAGACTTGGCCTCTTTTTTACATGGAATGTTTTTATGGGATACATATTTTAACAAACACCGCGTATGATTACAGACGGTTTGGTGCAGCTCACCCTAATTCTTGATTGTGCAGCTTACTTTGTAGCAAAATTTTACATTAGCAGTTGGTTAAATTAATATTCTTGTAAACGTTTCTTCCAGCCGAACGCAGTATTCGTACTATGGGCGCAATGGCTACTGTCCTCGCTGGCAACACCAGCGCCGGACAGCGCCCTCCTCGCCACGCAGCAACAAGTCTCCGCCGACCAGTTCCAACAAGTCGCCGACCTTTGTCTCCGCGAGGGCTACGTCACAACGTTGCACGAGGCCATGCTTGTCTTCATGCCGGTAGGATTCCTGTTCATTCTCTACCGGACAACGCTCTTAACACACAGCAACATTTCTCCGCCGACCAGTTCCAACAGGTTGCCGAGCCCATTCTCCGTGAGGGCTACGTGACCACGCTGCACGAGGTCATGCTTGTATTATAGTGGTAGTCTTCAACAGCTGTTATTTGTCTCATTGCAGGAAAGTCCATTGACACTCCTAACAGCGTTCCTATGCCGTTGCCTGAAGCAGCGTATATTCGACTGCCAGACCAGCAAGCAGCTAGCCAGTTTCCTCCAGCTCTGCCAACGGCGGTACAGCGTAGATGCCAACGGTCTTCCTAGCCGTCTGTCCAAAGAGGCGTATCAGAGGATCGCCACGGCGCTAGTGAAGATAGCGCTTAGTGAGGGCTTTGACAGCGCCTTCCATCAGAGGGAGTTCCTCAAGTGCTTGGCGGTTGCACAGTTTGGGAAAGGGTTCTCGGGTAAGCGTTATTTAGAATAGAAGCTTGTGAAAATGGGTCAAGACTAAATACTGGGTCAAGACTAAAAAATGGGTCAAGACTAAATATAGGGCTTTGCTGGAAATGTATGGGCAACTGGTGCCTTTTTTTTTGATGGCACGCTAACGCCTCCTTGTTAGATGTGTAGAGTACTTCCATACAACCAATAGTTACTATGGCAGCTCAGCTCTAAAGTACATCCGTCTTAGTATAATAGTATTAGTATATTAATCTACAATAGTATTCGACCATTAAAAGTAAGTCTTATTCTCAGTTTTCATATAGATACGCGTTATAGATTAGGACGCGTAACTCAAGACGGATGTACTTTAGAGCTGAGCTGCCATAGTAACTATTGTTTGTATGGAAGTACTCTACACATCTAACAAGGTGGCGTTAGTGTGCTATAAAAAAAAACGGCATCAATTTTGAGCAAAGCCCTTTGAAAACAAAATCTTACGAATTAGGTTTTTGTAAAAAATACTGATACAAAAGCTAGCGTTTTCATGTTTTCATCCTCAGCTACTGCTTTGGATCCCAGAGTCCTTTCAGCTACCTAATTCAAGTGTAGGCATTAGTATTTATAATCATATTTTCTGGAACCTTGCACAGAAACATTTGTACATTTTTAACTTACCCTTTCAGTGCCTTCTCCAAATTTCGTGACGCTACACGAGATCCTCCAAATCTCCATGGAAACACCCACAGTCGTTGACGTGTCTAAAATGCTGCAAGACGACTCGGGCCAGTACTTGCTCCAGTGCGTAGAGAGTTACACCGCCAGTAGAAACTACGACGTAGCCCTCAAAATAGCCAAACTAGCCAGTGTCCCCGTCAACGACATTTTAATGGCCGAATGGGCACACAAACACGAAATGCTTTTGATGAAAGAAGATGCCGTTGACAACAAAGAATGGACGCTCTTCATAGCCCGCTGCAGCGAAGCGTTTAAAAAAGCAGCAGTTACCTTCAACGACGCTACAGACTTCTTAGTTTATTACGTCAATGAGATCAATGACACTGTCCAGAAATTCTACGCCTACAGAATCATAATGAGCTGGTTCGAGGAAAACTTAGAATACGGAAGAAAAAGGGAGCGCATCGAGCATCTAATGTGGGACGCGTACTTCAAGAGCGAGTCTCAAGTAGAAGTGTTTCTGAACAGCTATCAGAGTACTCTGCACTTTATACTGAATGGACAGAAGGATCAGAGTTTATCGAGGAAGATAGGGGTCGTAGATACGGAGAAGCCTTTCTCGATGGAGTTGCGAGAGATCGAAGTGGAGTCTGACGTCGGGAACATCGAAGATGTAGTTGTGTTGGAGGATGTTGAAGCTGTAGAAAATTGGCGGAAGATCATTAACCTCCTCCTCGAGTTGAAATTGCTTGTGGACGCGTTCCGCCTGTCTGCCTTGTTCAAGGCGCCTTCAGATCACATGTACAGGAGCCTGCCGTGCCCGGTGCAGATCATAAGGACGTGTCTCAAGCTGGCCGAAGGGACTTGCTTGCCGTACGATTTGCCGCAAGAACTGAGATTGGTTATCTCGTCTCCGTACCTGCAAAATAAATTGACAAGTAAGTGACTTTGTGGTCACACATGAACCATATTATTCTTTGAAAAAAAACCTGTCCCGAAACCCGATTTCAATAAGGATAATTTGCGTGGTTGCCTTGGTTGCACTGCAGAAGGGACTTTTGATTGGAAATGACATAAATATTAAGGTAAAAAAGTAAAGCAGCATCATATCACCATAAATAAATGATATCACTACAATGAATTAGGTGTAGATTTAAAGAAATTCATTTATTGTCATATCATCATCATCATATCAGCCGGAAGACGTCCACTGCTGGACATAGGCCTCCCCCAAAGATTGCCACAACGACCGGTCCTGCGCCACCCGCATGTATTATATATATATATATATTGTCATATATTATATCTTGTTAAGATATTACATCACTTCCATGAGAACATGGCCACTAGAATTAATCTATAAGCGCATCATACTAAGTTTAGTGGCAAAATAAAGAAAAACAAAAGGTTATTTACTTACCCGTTCCACCATTTTAATTGTTTAAATCATTCTTTCAGCATCAGGTATATCAGACGCCAGCTTCGAGGAGTTGGTAATCATCCAAGAAAAACAAGAGAACGCTACCGAAGGCGGTTGCCAGTTGGCAGCCAGAGAGGAAGCGGACCGCCTCACCGCTCTGGAGGCCCTCGCAGCTCGCAGCGGACTCTCTATAGCGAAGCACATAGCAGCCTACTACCGAATAGCGTTGCATATTGGATGGCAATACACGGCTGTTCTGAAATATCGGGGGCTGTCAGTGGACTTCATCAATTTGGTTAGCGGCCGCACTCGGATGTCCCTGGCGAATCTCGTGTTCAGAACTTTTAACATTCCTTCAAAGCAGGTAAGAACTTCACTAGGCTAGGAGTACTTACTACTTTTCTTACCTAGGTTTCAATTGCAAACAATTAGTCCGTTAGACTGAAGGATAAATAGACAAATCTGTTTACAGATTGCCGAATACCTCTGCCACGAAATGGTAGCGGCGATAATCTGCCCGCATCTATTGAAGACTTCAACATTCCGTCAAAAAGAGCATTTCCAATACACTCTCTGGGGCTACGCGCTCAATTCAGACATCGAGATGTTCCTAAACATGCGGCCTGACTGCTGCAGCCACGTTGGCCGCCTGATCCTCGACCATTTGATGGCTTTCAGGAAGATCTATAAGTCTGGTGCTACTCCAGTCCCGGAGAACACTTTAGACGATAGCTGTCTCGACCTTGAAACGTTGATCGATGAGGAATATTCTAACGTTGATGGTGAAGAAGTGGAATCCGCTATCACTGACGGCGGTACTCTAAACTCGGCGGAGACTGGTTCCCTGTATTCTACGGTATCGACCGTGTATACCGTTGGGAGTAAGATGACGAAAGATACTAGGAGGAACCTTTTCGATGTGATTTCGAGGAGCAATATCCATGTGCGGTATGAAGTCAAGTCGAATATCAGGAAGATTACTAAGGGTGCCAAGCTGTCGACGAAGCAGGTTGGTAAAATAATCGTTGCTGGCGTGTATGTTTCTGTTAAATTATCGTTACGTCACTCCGACCATAAGTTATCTAGACAATAATGTAAGTGTCTACAATACATTTTTTTCGAAACATTTCCAACTTTTAAAATTATACTGTCCAAAGCCAATGCACTCTTTTAGATGCCGGTTGCATTTTTTATATAACCTGGGGCCAAAATTAATCACAAATGAATGTATGATCGATATTCAATTGTTTTTCTATGTAGTACATATATTACACGGGGCCTCAGGAGGTTAAATAATATATTGAGCTTAAGCGGGCGCCTACGCCGTAGTCGCTTTCCGCTACATGCGAGCAACACCACGGGATCGGCTACGAGCGTAGCGCAGCTCTCTTGGCAGTGAGTGTTAAAATCGACACCAGTCTCTTTTAAATTGTTAGTTTTCTGCAACAGTTCCAGCATGAGTTCCAGTATGAAGTGTTTAAGGTGGTTCGATTTCCGTACAAAACGTTACTTGACATTCGCAGGCTAACGGCGTGATAAGAAACTTATGTAACTAATTTTCATAAATTGGCTTTCCATTTGCGCGAAATTCGCCCTTCTCTTGAATAAACTTGTATAAACTAGAATAATTTGTGATAATAGTTTGTGACGTCATACTTTGGGAAAACCGTTTTTCTCAAATTATTCTAGTTTATACAAGTATATTCAAGGAAAGGGGGAATTTCGCGCAAATGGAAAGCCAATTTATGAAAGTTAGTTACATAAGTTTCTTAAGGGGCTCCAAGCGCTTTTTGGCTAGTTTTGACGAGGTTTGAGTGGATATTCCTCCGTCAAAACTATAGATATATTTATGGTAAAAACAGTTATCGGTTCTTCAATTCTTTATCTACATTTGCACGAGAGTTTTCTTGAAAATAATGAATAGTTATTTTTTTATGATTTATTCAAACATGGTCCAAAAAAGCTCTCTTTTCGATATTAGTATGTTATTTATGCACTTTTATATATGAAATCTACATATAGCTGTTCCTTATTGACTTCTTTAAAAACCCAAGAGAGATATTTATTTTTAACTCATTTTTACAAAAGTTACGTCCAAAAAAGGGTTTTTTGGCCAGAAATTGCCAAAGTTTGGTGCCATATATCCCGAAAACTGTGAGTTTTGATGTAAATATAGGATACTAGTTTGGTAAACCACGTTGTTCTTAATACGATACGCTATAAAAAACACGAAAAAACCGACAGTTACAGATCGAAGGTCATTGGGAGCTAGAAGCCCCTTAAATATCACGCCGTAAGCCTGCGAATGTCAAATAACGTTATGTATGGAAATCGAACCACCTTAAGTCTGTAATGACATTGGCAGGTGAACATAATATCGATCGAGCTGCTGGTGGTGGCGCACGAGTGTTTCTCGTGCGCGTGCGACACGGAGGGCGTGGCCGTGGTGCTGCGCTCGGCGCAGGCGCTCACCGCGCAGCTGCTCGCCGCCCGCTCCTGGCGACTCATGTAATATATAGATAGATTAATCATTTATTTTCACGCCAATAGATGGTCTAAAACCAAGCTGGAAAGTAGGCAAAAGCTGTAGCACCTGAACCACCACTACTACAATGTTTCATTGTAGTAGTAGTTGTTATTGTAGGACAGTTTGAACAGCGATTCACCAATCACAGCTCCCCCCGCCCTCACCGCCGGCCCGCGCGCGTGTGGGGGGCAGCGCGCGGGCCGGCCCGTCGCGCGCGCTGCCGGTGCCCCCCACACGCGAGCGACCGCGCTATCTTTAATTTGGAACTTAATTTTGACTTATAATTATAATTATTTGCAATTTCCTCGCAGTAGGCGTGGAAAGCACTATGTAATGTCTCGGCCAAAAGTGCAATAGATGGACTCGTCTCCTTCGAGGTCCTCACCTAGCGGCTCGGACCTCGAACCCACTCGGTCATATATTGCCTACTTCCTAGCCTTTACTACAACGTACTATTGTTTACTACATACACAAGTTACAACAAGAAAGAAAAAATAACACAAAACTTAAAAGAACATAAAAAAAAAACCATTCACTAATACTTACATTCATAAACGCCTTGATCTCTAAAAGTGGTAGGCAGAGCACATGAAACTTGTGTCCAGTGCCAGTTTTAGCATAAATGTGGGTATAAAAGATCGACTAAATGTGATACCGCAGTGACAGGTTGCTAGCCCATCGCCCACAACACACTTCAACCCTGTTCCCTTAGACGACTCTTACGACACCCACTGGAAGAAAGGGGGTGATGCTATTCTAACTTCTAACCCTAAAAATACTCTATAATGTACTCTTTACATCATACCTGGCCGTAAAGTGGCCAATTATCGCCCGCTAAGCGTGAGGAAAATACCATTCCCTGGCCAGAGGGAGACGTAAATACAGCCTCAGATCGCATATTTATCGCCCTTGCCTTCGGCTCGAGCGTCAAATACCTGCGATCTGACATTTTTCTGTTTACCGCGCTTGGTGAGTAAACTACCTGCTATTTAGAATAAAGTACTTAATAGGCGTGTAGACACCAAATAAAATAAACAATTATGTTGAATTTTCCCGAAAAAGGATTAAAAATATTGTCAAATGGAGAAAAAAGTAAAGCAGGGGATTAAATAATCACAAAGTTCTTAGTGTCCAAAGTTTCAAGACGGGGTATATTCTGTCCCTTTTCCGCAAAACGCACCTTCATATGAAACGATTGTCATTTACTAAGACAAGATAAGATAAGATTAATTTATTGTCAAAAACTGTAAAAAATAGGTCACATCTTAAATATAAATTCCAACAACAACAACAACTATGACGCTCGCAGATCGTGACAAAAATGTGTGTATTGTACGTATAGATATATAAGCAAAGGCTCAATCCGTATACTACATCCCACCAAAAACATAAATGTAAAAAAAGAGAGCCAAGTTCAATACAAAAATTATGCTTGGCTGTGGGCTTCGCCGCAAAAAGAATGGAGATCTAAATGAGTGCCAAGTTGTATGCAAAATCCAAATATGTATTTATAGGAACAATATAACATTATGAACAAGTATTAAACTCTATTTCTTTGCTTTATTGGATACCTATAACAATTGCTGTTATTTAAAAATGTGAGATCTTAAAGTAAATTAGATTTGACTTGGCCAGTTTTCATATCTTTATAACCGTTTGAGCTAGCTTCATGAGATTTGGGCTTCTAGATGTCCTTATGGATATAATTAAACACACGCAGTTTTATGTGTTTACGTTAAAGAGGTTTTAGTTATAGAAGGGTCAAAAGTGGCACCAAGTGGTTCGTGTAATATCACACTCGGCGCTGGCTAGCCAGTTCCTTTGCTTGAACTTGGCTTGACACGCTGCCGCGTGTCTAGATCCCCAGTTAAGACGGTGTCAAAACCAAAATGCCCTTGAGCAATCGGGATACGCCGCACACTGTCTATTTGTATCGGAGTAAACGAGAGCGAGTGTTACTGGGCGGCCACGTCTTAGAAGATAATAATAAATAAATATTAAAATAAAAAAGTGTGGATTATATGTGAAATATGACTCGTTAGCGGTACCTATATGTTGACTTCATGTTTTTAATTGCAGATTTTATTTGTTTGACGTATGGGACGTCAAAAAAATAAAGACAGGACCGTTTAATGCTGATTTTAAGACCAATCTTTGCAATTATTTTCTATGGAGCCGATTTCGTCCAATTATGTATCGAGTCCGCCCACGGTCTTTGAAATATGATGAATATTAACGTGTATTTTTTTTGCTGTGCTAGAACAAATAGTTTTTCTTAAAAACTGCTTAAATAACATCAATTTCAACAAACTTCGGTCTTGTCAGCCTCTTCAAGTAATCAACGTCTTATATTCAACTAGCGACCCGACCCGGCTTATACATATAAACCTTCCTCTTGAATCACTCTATCTATTAAAAAAAAAGACCGGGTTGCACTCCGGGAGTGCCGGCAGAAGTGAAAACTCAATAACATTGTAACAGTTTTTCGATCAGGTCACGTGACATCTTACGGTGTCACCCTAAAAATGAATTTGACGCAAATTTATAAACAATTATCAATTATTTAGGCGGACGGGCCGCGGGCGCGTTGGGTGCGACGGGCCCAACGCGCCGCGGCGGCGCAACGGTGCCGGGGTCCGGCGCGCCGACGGGCGGCGGCAAACACAATACCAATTTGTTTTTGCCATTGCCAAATATTTTTCAAAGCTTTATCTCTTTAGGAATAACGTCTAAATTCGAACTATTCGAATTTGCAAGAACAGCAGATGGCGGTGCACGGTGGCGACCAAAATATCAATTTGTTTTTGCCGTTGATAATTTTTTTTTAAGCTTTATCTCTTTACGAATAACGCCCAAATTGGAACTATTCGAATTTTCTCAATAGCAAAACGGTGAAGGACGCGTTGGTATTATTACAAATTTATTTGCAGAATATGCTATTGCAAAAAGTGTTTAACGGCTTTATACTCTTACGAATAGCGTTCAGTTTTGAATGAAGTCGAATCGGCTAGCAGCAAAAAGTGACCTCCTTCACATCTGACGTCACAAAGCTCTGTCGCGTATTTAACAATTTTTCCCCATGCCAAAAAGTGCTCAGCGCCGCTAAAGAAGTTTTCACTTCAAAAACCACATCAAAATCCGTTGCGTAGTTTTAAAGATCTAAGCATACATAGGGGCAGACAGCGGGAAGCGACTTTGTTTTATACTATGTAGTGATGTGAACTTTCGCAGGGTGCGCCTACTGACGGGACTGGCGCGCTACACAGAGATGGCCTACGTGTTCCAAGCTCTCCGAGACAAACACCAGTTCGAGTTCCTGCTGGGACAGTTCGACTTCATGCTGGGACAACACAAGGACAAGATCACGGAGTTCAAACAGGTTGGTGTACACTCGCAATATCAGTATAGCCTCGTGCCGTCCACCATCCAAACACTTAGTGAAATTGGAATCAAGTTGCTTAGAAAACAGAGTTGAATTTATTTTGTTCTAAAACTAAATGAAACAACAGAAATACAATTACAACAATTATATGCGTTGTGAATGGTCTAAATTACATTGAAATAGAGTACACATTATGTTGCACATTTAACGGCACGTGGATTCGTTTCGTATAATATAGATAAACAGCGAAAAGCATGCACGAAATGAACAATGAACTTACAACGGGCGTTCGCCAACGAAATCAGACAAAACCTGCTGGGTCGCTACACTTACAATATACAGGGAGAAGCCAAAAGGACCATTTTTAGGGTTCCGTAGCCAAATGGCAAAAAACGGAACCCTGGATTCGTCATGTCTGTCTGTCGGTCCGTCCGTATGTCACAGGCATTTTATTCGAAAACTAAATAAAAGAGTGTATTTGAATAAATTTTTGAGGATAGGTGTATTTTGTTAGCCGCTACATAGTTTTGTAATTAAATTACAAAAAAAAATTTTTTTTTGGGGTGCACCGCACCATACATAAAACTGAAAGTCCAAAAAGATTTTTTCATTGCAAGCCCACGTGTCAATCGTATCAATCGATAGGCCTTTCAAAATAAATATAAGGTTTCTCAGCAATTTTTTTGATTAAGTGTAAGTGTAGTGTGTACGTCGGAGATAACCGCCCCGAAACTCACTAAAATCCTCTAATTTTTGAAACGTGTATCTTAAAAATATGAAAAAAATCATGGATAATAGGGCTTATTAAATTCTTTCAGCAAAATTGTTTTGAACAAGATCGGTTGAAAGGTTTTTGAGATATTTCTAAAAAACTGCCTTCCTTAAAGAAAAAGATGTAAGTGCCATACGATTTCAGTAACGATACGACCTTTTTAATAGGCACGGAATCCTTCGTTGCGCATGGTCCGACACGCACTTCGCTGCTTTTTTTATTAATTATCGAGTACTTATTTTGTGGTTCAGGCATGCGGCTGTCAAGCGGCGGTCATGCCAATGAGTTTTTCGGAACGTATGTACGGATTATTTACCGTTAGCTTTTCGGTCAAAATTCAAAAATTCAAAATTCAAAAATTTATTCTGTAAGTAGGCCTCAAGGGCTCTTTCACATGTCCGAGCTTACAATCTCTAACATTACATGACATTAATACAAAACAATGAAAACAGACAATACCTGGGCACACATTTCCCGAGAGATGTATAGAGTCTCCGGGTTCATTATATCACAATAATCTTATTCTCTAATAATAAGGAGATGTAAAGTCTCCAACGTCAAAAAGAAATACAATAATAATAACGGTGAAGGAAAACATCGTGAGGGAACCGGCCTAATCCCAATAAGGTTTAGTTTTCCCTCTGGGTTGGAAGATCAGATGGCAGTCGCTTTCGTAAAACTAGTGCCTATGCCAAATCTTGGGATTAGGTGTCAAAGCGGACCCCTCCTTTAGGGCACAACCGGGAATGACGCTAGGAGGATAATGATCGAGTACTTATTTTGTTTCTAGGGTTTACTGGACTACCTAAAAACCCACTGCCCAGGCGACACCGACGCCTACATAATGGTGGCTCTCCACTTCAACATGTACTCGGAAGCCGCGAACGTGAAACGGAAGCAGGCGCTGGATCTCATCTCCGACCTTGAGAAGTTGGCGATAGAGTCCACTCCCAAGGGGACTTTCAGGAAGCCCTCTCAACCTGAGTGGGTGCTGATACATGATAATATGGTGACGAGGCAAGTGATATTGTCGTTCATTTGACTTAGGTTAGGTTATATTGCTCTTAACAGGAAACACTAAGGGCGAGATAATTGAGAAATAGGTATTTGTAAAATGTATTGCTGTCGTGCCAACCTCAAGCCTCTCCGCAGAGCGCGATAGAGACAAGTGCAGCTTGGACCAAAAATACCTATTAAAAGTACATAAAATCAACGTTTCGTAGTCCCCTGATTTCTTCTCCAAAACTTGACCTATTTAACTATTTTTGAAGTGAAAACTTCTTTAGCGGCGCTGAGCTGAGCTGAGCTGAGGGATGGAGTAAAATTGTTAAATACGCGACAGAGTTTTGTGACGTCAGATGTGAAGGAGGTCACTTTTTGCTGCTAGCCGATTCGACTTCATTCAAAACTCGCTATTCGTAAGAGTATAAAGCCGTTAAACACTTTTTGCAATAGCATATTCTGCAAATAAATTTGTAATAATACCAACGCATCCT
The DNA here is from genome assembly GCA_947578815.1 of Epinotia ramella. Lineage (NCBI taxonomy): Eukaryota > Metazoa > Arthropoda > Insecta > Lepidoptera > Tortricidae > Epinotia > Epinotia ramella. Next base: position 11,327,963 of record OX388209.1, read on the forward strand.
TCACCGTTTTGCTATTGAGAAAATTCGAATAGTTCGAATTTGGGCGTTGTTCCTAAAGAGATAAAGCTTAGAAAAATATTTACCAACGGCAAAACAAATTGATATCTTGGTCGCCACCGCCGTCTGCTGTTGTGCTGTTCTTGCAAATTCGAATAGACGTTATTCCTAAAGAAATAAAGCTTTGAAAAATATTTGGCAATGGCAAAAACAAATTGGTATTGTGTTTGCCGCCGCCCGTCGGCGCGCCGACGGGCCTGTCTGCCTAAGTAATTGATAATTGTTTATAAATTTGCGTCAAATTCATTTTTAAAGTGACACCGTAAGATAAGAAGAGAAGAAAACTGTTACAATGTTATTGAGTTTTCACTTCTGCCGGCACTCCCGGAGTGCAACCCTTTCTTTTTTTTTATTAAAAATTAAAGAAAGGCTTTGGCCGTGTTCCTATGTTTTCCTATTTTTAAATAATCTAGTCAAAATTGTTTTCTGGATGTTTGAACACAGCGGAAAATCTGGCATTTTTTTTGGTTTTTGAAGGTTAATATCTCCCATAAGAATAAAGGGCATAGCCGGGTAAGTATGGCAAAACTGCCCTTAGCGAAAAAAATAATTTCCTTTTACTGGATTATTACCCTTTAAATATGTAGTGCTTTCACCGAAAATAAAGCCTCAAATCCTTCAGGTTAAGAAAAAAAACGCATAAAAAGAAATAACATTTTTATTTTTTTTTGGCCAAAGTACTTATCCGATTTCTTTGTAATTCGGATATGTTGTAAGCAACATTAAGATCGCTTTTTAGAAAAAATAAAATAATTATTTAAAAAAAAAAAAACAAATAAAAACGAGATAACAATTTTCTAAAAAAAACAAAAAAATTGGTACGAGATTGCGACAATTACCGAATTTGTGTATTTTATGTAGAATTTAATAATCTTTAACATATATTTTTTTTAATTACTAAAATCGGGATTAACGATGTGAAAAATTCGAATTTGTAACAGCCCATACATTACTTCAAACAAGATATAACTTCTACGTATTACACTGTGAAGTTGTATTCCCAACAATCCCAATGCATTTTGAATTTGGAACGCGACTTATTGTGCTGAGTGCGGGCCTTAATGAAATGCGTGGCTGTATGCGGCTAGGGCTAAGGCATTAAGAGGATTAAAAAAAACAAAAAGGCGGGAAGGGGAGAATTGTAAGAACTTTATTTTATAACGAATGTTAACGAATATCGATTTCAAGATGTCTGTTCCTTCTTTAAATAAATATGAAGCTTTAAAAAAACTTTTTTCGAAAAAATACCACGTAAAATCGTTGTATAGTCTCGCGTATGATAATATTTGTCTACAACTACGAAGATACGTGACAGAGTATTTCGAAGAAGAATGTCGTTACTCCTTGGCGGAAAATGTAAGTTTTATCATTAGGTACTTAAATTCATTAATGTTTTACTTTAAACTTAGCAATCTTTTGTCATTTAGTAGCATTCGTAGGAATTATGTCTATTACTGCCGGTTAACTGGTTTATAATAGTACAGTCTCTACAATATGTAAATTATGTAAGTTAGAGTTTCAACTACGTATAATAATTCATTTATTTTATTTATTTCCTTACAGCTTGTTTTAACGGCAATACCGCCTTAGAATGTAAACAATTGTAAAGTCTGTACACAATTGATGCTTGTAGCTGTGGTGTTGAGTAAAAATCGTATTATCTTATAAAAAGATTTTATTTATAACTCGCAATGTATTTTATTGAGTATGTTTGCCAGGGGGCCCGGGGGATATCCGGCAACTGAATTTTTAATAAGTTATTATAACCCATTAAACTGATTATATATACTCATACATATATATATATATATATATATATATATACAGTCAGCGACAGAGTTGGTAGTATCCATAAAGTTCGATACACGATACGTTTTATATGGTGAACTATTTGATTACTTTGAATGCTACGCACTATATGACGCTGAATGTACAGTCGACGTTATAGATATATTTCCTTTTTTCACTTTACTCCCTTGAGTCCCTTGCAAGAAGGTACACAAGTGTAAACATATCTTTGATGTCGATTATTCATAGTGTACCGAAGCTTATTTAAATATTTTAAACTCGCCTTGACCGCACTAAGATGTAGATTTGTTTACAATTTAAGACACAAAGCTTTGTTTTTTGTAGGTCGAAATATTGAAGAATATATTTTTTGAGCAATTGCAAGTTCCCAGAAGCATACTTGTGTCTATCTTTCTAGAAGTAATGTCATTTACCGAAGTGTACCTTGACGAAGAAGAAAAAATAGTTCTAATTGGCAAATGCCCGCATTGCAGAACTCGTCGTGAAAACTATCACAATACAGTTACATTAAATGAATTATATTGCAACTGTTGTGGAAATCAACTGTTTTACGTTGATAAAGATATGTGAAGCGTTCTTAGTAATACAGTTATCGCTATCTTTAAATGTTATCAATAATACTTCTTGTTAAGTGCTAAATAATTTTAATGATTACTATATTAGAAATGAATTGATTTAACAGAAATGTCGGCCAACAAGTACCGCTGTGATAGTTGCAATAAACAATTTTCCAAAATACGAGGTACAAAGAAAATATTACAAGCATCCGTAGACGTCGAATTTTATTCCATTGCATTGGCAAATAGTTTTAAACAAGGCGATGTTATCTGTGGTTCTTGTCGTACGAAAGCATATCGAGAAAAATCATTACCAGTCAATGAATATGAAAGCGATGAAGACCAACACCATGACAGCTTAACTTTTGCTATTGGAAACGATTCTAATCATACTGAATTAATTGAGTTACCTATTCAACGGACCATATCAACACACGGCTATTGTTTTATATGTTCTCAAGTTTCTAATATACGAACGGTACCAAAAAAAGCTTGGCTTCAAGTATACACCGAAAAAGGTATTTATGTACCACCTGAAAACAGATGTTGCCATTCACATTTAATTAACGAACAGTTCTATCAAGATGATTTAGATAAAATCAAAGTTTATTGCTCCACATCAACTATGAAATTAACGGATATTACACAGTTATTTCAGTCCCTGGCTGTTGAAACAAAATTAACAGTATTTGATAAGATCAATAATAGAACCCTATCAGACGATGATTTGGTAGTTTTAACTGGATTGACTTGGAAAAAAATTGATACGATACAAAACATACTTGTAACCTTGCGAAATAACTATCAACGTAGCTCATTACAAGCCATAATAGTTTTTTTAACAAAATTACGAACTGCAAATAGTAACAAATTGATTTCAAAAATGCTGCAAATGCCCCGAGAGCAAACCGATTCCGATTACGTAGATAGTGTTATTGCATTGTTCGAAAGAGATGTACTTCCGTACCAATTCGGCATCAATTCGCATAGCAGACAGTGGCTTATAGAAAATCACACAACAGAGCTGGCTTGTCAACTTTTTAACGCTAGAAACTGTCTTATACTAATATGTGATGGTACTTATGCATATCACCAGAAGAGCAGCAACAGCGAATACCAAAGAAAATCGTTTTCTGGGCAAAAAAAGACACATTTGTGTAAACCGTTCACCATTTGCACGTCGGATGGGTTTATTGTTGATATGTTGGGGCCTTATCATGCAACCGAAAACGACGCAACTATAATGAAACAAGTTATTGACAGCATGGGTAACCTACTTCAGAGCGGAGATATATTTGTTCTCGATAGAGGCTTTAGAGATGTTGTTCCTTTGCTGGAATCAAAAGGATACAGAGTAATGATGCCCTCTATTAAAGGCAAACGTAAGCAGTTGGGTACCAAAGAGGCTAATGAGTCCCGGTACGTGACCAAAGTTCGCTGGGTAGTAGAAGCAATCCACGGTGCACTTAAGCAAAGGTTTAAACTTCTTGACCAAACAATTGACAATAAAATGTTGAGTAAAATAAAAAGCTTTTTTAGGATTGCATCATATATTATCAACCAGTTTGGCAAGCCCTTAACTTCAGACAATCACATGATAAGTGACATTTTAAACCGGATGAATTCTAAAAACCGCGAGGAAAATCTTTTAGCTTTGGAAGTAGAAGAAAAAGGGTGGCTCAGAAAAAAACTTCCATTCCGTGATTTTTCGTCCACTGATATCCTGGACTTTCCACAATTGACAGAAGCTGAAATGAAGCTTCTCTTCAATGGCAGTTACCAGTTTGGCCAAGCAATATCTTACTTAGCCGAGATATTGGATGAGAGCGGTAGTCTCGCTTACGTTAAAGATGCGACAAATATATTAAAAATAAAAGTGCATTCTCGGCATATTTCGAAAAGGATATACAAATGCTTCATTAAATATGATCCAAACTCTACAGGGATAAACGCCATAGAACAACACTTTTGTGAATGTGCCAATGGTCTAAGAACCGTGGGATGTTGCTCACACGTAGCAGCTATAATATATTTTTTGTCTTTCGGTAGATTTCTATCAAAAATTCCACGGCCGAATGAAAAACTAACTACGCTTTTTAAAAATGACGGCTTCAATGTGACTATTCAATCAAATAGTGATGATGATTGTTAGCTAGTTATGTTATTTAGATAGGAAGTAATTTCATTTAAAGTTTGTATTATTAAAAGTTATGAATTTAATATTTACAGTGTGTATTATTTAACTCAGGTTTTGTTGTAATAGGTAATGAGGTAATATGTATGTTAAATATAGGTACACTACCTTAACAAAGGGGCAATAAGGTCGTGTATACATATTATCAACAATTTTAAAAATTCGCGCTTACCCCTTAGCCGTATCTATAGCCACAAAAGCAACTTATAGTGCAAAACGTCACGTTCTAAATTCAAATTCGTTAAGATTGTGTTACAAATATACTTAATTGTCAACTTGGTTTTGCACTATAAGTTGAGTTGAGAGAGTATGAAGAGAAAGGGTTGTCACAAATTCGAATTTTTCACATCGTTAATCCCGATTTTAGTAATTAAAAAAAATATATGTTAAAGATTATTAAATTCTACATAAAATACACAAATTCGGTAATTGTCGCAATCTCGTACCTATTTTTTTTTTTTTTTAGAAAATTGTTATCTCGTTTTTATTTGTTTTTTTTTTCTAAAAATAATTATTTTATTTTTTCTAAAAAGCGATCTTAATGTTGCTTACAACATATCCGAATTACAAAGAAATCGGATAAGTACTTTGGCCAAAAAAAAATAAAAATGTTATTTCTTTTTATGCGTTTTTTTTCTTAACCTGAAGGATTTGAGGCTTTATTTTCGGTGAAAGCACTACATATTTAAAGGGTAATAATCCAGTAAAAGGAAATTATTTTTTTCGCTAAGGGCAGTTTTGCCATACTTACCCGGCTATGCCCTTTATGAAAAAAAGGATAACATAGGAACATGTACATAGTAGCCATAGATTTATGGAAAAAAAATGCTTTACTGCCATTATCCAGGGAGAAAACAGGGGACTACGTTTCTATGGAATAATTTGCCATTACTAAAACTTCCAAGCATCTAACCAAAATAATTTCTAAAAGATAAGATTGACGCAGGAAAATATGACGGTGTAAAATATGTGACACTAGCTTCCGCCCGCGACCTCGTCTGCGTGGACCCGAGATAAAAACTATCCTATATTTTAATCTAGGCTATAAACTATCTTCGTGCAAAATATCATCCAATTCGGTTGAGCCTTTAAAGCGTGATTGAAACATCCAAACATCCAAACTTTCGCATTTATAGTATGAGTAGGATATTAAACACGAAATTTTGTTGTTCCAATTTCAGGGTTACTACCTACTACTACTACTAGAATGTCGCCGAGAATGCTATGTATTTTTATTTGATTGGAGAGATGATCTTTCTGCTAGCGTTGGTTGATCAGAATCCGACTAGATCCAGACTAAAAACGAATTCAAGTGATTGAATGTATAAAACTTAAATCGAGTGATTTGACAGGTCGATGCTGGAAACGGCTCTCAACCACAGCACGGACGCGGCGGAGCTATACCTGCAGGGCGGCTGCACGGGGTTCGCGGGCGAGATGGCGGCGCTAGCGCAGAACATAGCGCTGCAGATGTCGCTGCTCAACGCCTCGCCCACGCGGCTCGTGCTCAGCAAGAGCACTGAGCAGATGTACAAGCTGGTCTCCGAGTATCTGAGGTTAATTGTTGTTATACATTCAATGGAACTGCGCTGGATGCGGGTGGCGCAGGACCGGTCATTGTGGCACTCTTTTGGGGAGGCCTATGTCCAGCAGTGGACGTCTTTCGGCTGATATGATGATGATTCAATGGAAACCAACATTGTTCTCGCCATTAACCCAATCAACATCTAACATCTAACACAAAACCTTGCACACAAAGATATCCAGTCAATATCAGAGAAATGATAGCCGAGAAACGTAAGGCTCGGAAACTATGGCAAATGACTCGGTTTCGCGCTGACAAAACTAGGCTAAACTCATTGACATCGAAATTGAAACAACTACTATTCGATGATAGAAACCAGAATGTGCAGGCATATCTCACTGATTTAGACCCCAGCGCTGCAACTAACTACTCGCTTTGGAAGGCGACAAAGAAACTTAAGCGCCCAGTGGTTCCCAAACCCCCTATACGTAAACCAGATAACAGCTGGGCAACAAAGGAGTCTGATAAAGCACAAACATTCGCTAATCATCTAAAAAACGTGTTCCTACCACATCCTGATCATGGGTCTGAACAGATTGAATCAGTGTCTAAACTGCTAAATGAAACGCATCAACTAGATCTCCCAATAAAAAGCTTTTCGAAACAAGAAGTTAAAAAAGCGATTAGAAAACTCGGCCAAAACAAAGCTCCGGGCTATGACTTGATAACCGCGAGAATCTTGACTGAATTGCCTGAAGAAGGTGTACTCTTCCTAACGTACATATACAATGCCATTCTGCGTAGATCAGCGGTGCCAGGACAATGGAAAGTGGCGCAAATCCTAATGGTCCCTAAACCCGGTAAAAGCCCAGATGATGTCAAGTCCTACAGACCCATCAGCTTACTCCCGATTCCATCAAAAATAATGGAGTCTCTATTTTTGACCAGATTGAAGCCTATCATTAATGAAAGAAACCTAATTCCTGACCACCAGTTCGGATTTAGGCAACGTCATGGTACAATTGAGCAAGTCCATAGGCTCGTTAACACTATTCATACCGCCTTCGAGCACAAGCATTATTGTACGGCCGCATTTTTGGACATATCCCAAGCATTCGACCGTGTGTGGCATGAAGGTCTTCTGTATAAAATTAAAAAATCGGTGCCAATACAATTTTATCAGTTTATCAGATCATATCTAGAAAACAGACACTTCTTTGTGAAGCAAGGGGAAGAAGTAACGCCATTATACGAAATTCATGCTGGTGTGCCACAAGGTAGCGTTATGGGTCCTACCCTGTATCTCCTTTATACTGCTGACCTGCCTACCTCAGAAACAACTTTAACGGGCACTTTTGCTGACGATACAGCTGTTCTATCAATAGATGAAATCCCGGAAAATGCTGCCCAAAAGCTCCAAAACAGCCTTGATGACATCGCAAAATGGCTCAGAGATTGGCGTATCAAGGCAAATGAATCGAAGTCAGTCCAAGTAACCTTTACTCTTCGACGCCACACGTGTCCTCCAGTGACACTAAATAGCATTCAAATCCCACAAGCAGACGAGGTAAAGTATTTGGGAATGTACCTGGACAGGAAACTCACATGGAGAAAGCATATCTTTACTAAACGCCTGGCAATGGGCCAACAGGTTCGAAAAATGTATTGGATGTTAAACAAAAAATCAAAACTATCACTGTCTAACAAACTATTACTCTATAAAGCCATAATTAAGCCCATCTGGTGTTATGGGCTGCAACTATGGGGCACATCTGCGAACTCAAATGTTGAGATCTTGCAAAGATTCCAGTCTAAAATGCTACGAATGATAACGGACGCACCATGGTTTATAACCAATGACAGACTGCACCACGACCTCAATATAAAAACTGTTAAACAAGAGATTCAGGCCGGAATGGAATCTTATAAATCAAGAATTGATCAACACCCTAACACACTTGCAAAGGACCTCTTGAATATACCAACCAAGCCACGAAGGCTCAAACGAAAAAACCCACATGATCTGTTACTGTGATTGAGAAGAAACGAACTCGTCAATGGACAAGTATCGTACAGGCCTGATATAAATGTCGAACTATTGCTGAATATCGCTAGATAGATTGCAATACATATAAATAAATTAAAAAAAAAAAAAAATTAACCCAATTTCCTTTCTTAAACTTCGATTTTTTAAGCCTTATGTGCAGGGCTTGTTAACGTTACCAAATTCCCATTATAGGAACCGTTAAATAACGTTAAAATCATAAATTACCTAGGTACAGTAAAAAAAAATAACGTTACTTACTAACATACCCAAATTATAACGATACCCAATTAACGTTACTTTTATCGGTTATTTTACTTTTCATTGCAGGGCTTGTTAACGTTACCCAATTCACATCATAAGTATCGTTACCTAAGTAACACTATTTTAATCGGTAATGCTACGTTGCCACACCGCGCTACCGATAGACGCGCGCGCGCGCACCACTCGCACTTGGCGCTGGTTGATGGCGTTGTTGCCATTTCGTACACTAGCTATCGTGCGTGACCGTGAAGAGCCTTGTTGTATATCGTACTATCGTATATATACCCTACAATACATTTTGCTATCTAGTTGAGTGCGGACGGGTATTGCGTTGTACGATGTAAGGTAATAGTTTGTCTTGTGCCTTGTGAATTGTGATATTTGTGATTAATAATAGATAGACCTACAGAGGAGACTGCCGGACAGCCGGACAACCGGACATACGAAAGCATTTTTGCCCTATAGTTAAATATCGAACTCACTAACAAAATTCACGAGAATCTGTTGAGAGATGCAACCTGCAGCGAGTACAGCCGGACAACCGCATATACGAAAGCATTTTTGCCTTATAGTTAAATATCGAACTCACTAACAAAATTTGCGGAGAATCTGTTGAGAGATGTGACCTATAGAGGGGACAGCCGGACATACTAAAGCATTTTTGCCCTATAGTTAAAAATCGAACTCACTCATAAAATTTCACGAAAATCTGTTGAGACATGCGACCTACAGACGAGACAGCCGGACAACCGGACATACGAAAGCATTTTTGCCCTTTAATTAAATATCAAACCCACTAATAAAATTTCACGAAAATCTGTTGCGACCTATAGACGAGACAGCCGGACAGCCGGACAACTGGACTTACGAAAGCATCTTTGCCTTTTAGTTAAATATCGAACTCACTATCAAAATTTCCCGAGAATCTGTTGTGAGATGTGACCTATAGAGGGGACAGCCGGACAGCCGGACATACTAAATTATTTTTGCCCCATACTTAAATATCGAACTCGCTCACAAAATTACACGAGAATCTGTTGAGAGATGCGAGCTATAGGCTATAGCTGCTATTATCGTTACCTACTAACGTTAAAAACATGTAACGATTCTTTTGACTTAGGTAACGTTACCATTTTTTTAACGGTAAAAAGTAGTATAGGTAACGGTACATGGTTTAACGTTAGCAAACAACTTAACGTTAAATCTGTCTCACAGTGGCAACGATACCAACTTTTTAACGATATTTGAAGCCTTGCTAATGTGTAGAACGTTGGCCACGAAATCCCATAAATGCAATAGGGAAGCTGCAATATTTTAATTGATGCTTTCATTGAAAGAATCGCATGCAGAATAGACCACGAAAGTATTAAAAAAATCAAATACTATAATTTATCTGCTGATCATTTAAACTTTCACGCCTAAACGGATCTACAGTTCTTGTGACGTGACTCATGTGTATCACTCACCATTTGTTTGTCCGTGGTTCGTCCCTAGATGTCATATTAGAGTTGCCCAAGTTTTGACTTTTGACAGGAGTGACGTCACCGTGCTGATTGTTGGATTGAAACACGTTCCGTTTCACATTACTTTAAATCTTAATTATTGTTTGAAATTAGTAAAAACGTTTCAGTAGTTTTTTTAACATTTTGGTGACTAAATAATGGTAAATATTATAGCTGCTAGACCCTATTTCAAACTAGTACGCAATCAGAGGCGCTACCGCGAAACGAAAACGATTTTCTATCGTGTATCTCCCTCCCTGTCGCTCGAATTGGCAAGTGCGATAGAGATGGAGAAACACGAACGAAATTCCTTTTCGTTTCGCGGTAGGCCCTCAGGAGTGGGGCGGGCGTACCCTCAGCGATCGTACGATCAGTATAACCCACAGACCATATATCCTAGACCCCGCTTAGCCTAATTTTTACTTACAAACAAAGCTGCCATACTTGCGGGGCGCGGGGGACGTCTAGTGCGCTGTGATTGGTGTATTCAAGGCCGCGCGCGTAAGTGATTGGTCCGGTGTCTCAAATATAGACTGAATTCACCGTATGTTTGGCAGAGGGGGTCGCCCGACTAAGCGACGTCTATAGGTTTACTGGTCTGTGGTATAAACTTGTCGCCTCGTAAGACTTCAAGCGCTTAACACGTTCGCAACCAAGAACCCGCCTAGCGGGCACTTGTAATGTTTGCTCAGATGCCGGCTGTCGGTTTCTGGTGAATTGTTCCATTTTTAGTCCGGTTGCGAAAGTGTCCATCTAAAGTTGAATAGTACATTATTGCCGTGGCCGGGAAGGAGGCAATTGCATTTAAACGGACGAGCTTGCGAGTCCGTTTAATTATAATACGAAGCCTGCAATTGCCATTCCGGCTGAGGCTAATATAGTGCATTTCTCAAAAATAGGGGAATAAAAAATACTAAATTTACGAGGGGCGGCTGAAAAGTAATCTCCTTGGTTAAAAAAATATGCGAAAATGATACTGGCTGAAATGCATTCTTGTTCTTTGGTTATTCTTTTTTTGAATTATTTGACGTTCATTTGTTTTTTCCGTTCCATTTTTCTACAATTCTCGAATGTTTGCGACATATCGGTTGAAAAAATGAATATCGCTAAAATTGAACATCGTGCAGTGATTACATTTCTAACAAAAGAAGGAAATACTCCCTCACAGATCCGAGAACGTATGATGTGTGTGTTCGGTAGTTCGTGCCCTTCCGAATTTACTATAAAGTTTTGGTCTAAACAATTTAAACTCGGTCGTGAGAGCTTGGAAGATGACGCTCGTAGTGGAAGGCCGGTTTCTGCCGTTACAAACGAAAATGTAGCCAAAGTTAAAAAAATAATTTTAGAAGACCGACGAGCGAAGCAGTGGGAGATTGCTAGAGATGTGGGCATCAGTAAAGAAAGAGTCAATGAGATAATTCATGTGCATCTGAATATGTCCAAGGTGAGTGCACGTTGGGTCCCCAGAATGTTAACGGCGTTTGACAAGGACCGACGTGTCAAATGTTGTGAGGAGTTTTTGGAAATGAGTCGAGGTAATGAGGAAGAAATTGTTTCTAAAATGGTGACGTGTGATGAGACCTGGATTCGACAGTGGGACCCCGAAAGCAAACAAGAGTCTTTGCAGTGGAAATTCAAGGATGAGAAGCCTCCTCGGAAGTTTAAGGTCAGGCCGTCGGCAGGCAAACTTATGGCTACCGTATTTTGGGATACAGAAGGAATTTTAGTAATAGATTATTTACCAAAAAAAAGGACAATGAATGCTGAATATTATTCCAGCTTACTGCATCAGTTACGAGACGCGATAAAAGAAAAGAGGAGGGGTAAACTTAGCAAAGGGATCCTGATTTTACACGATAATGCACCTGTGCATACCGCCCGCACAACAATGCTTACCATGAAGGAATTAGGGTTCGATGCCGTTAACCATCCACCTTACAGTCCAGACCTAGCCCCATGCGACTATTTTTTATTTAGACACCTCAAAAAAGATCTCCGAGGAAGACGATTTCTGACCGATGACGAAATGAAGGCTGCAGTTAGTGACTTTTTTGACGAGAAACCGAAAGATTTTTTTTTTCATGGGTTAATGTCAATATTTGACAAATGTAATAAGTGTATTTCACTAGCAGGGGACTATATTGAAAAATAAAAAAAATACATACATGACAGTCTTTTGTTTCATACTTAGGTAGATTTCTTTTCAGCCGCCCCTCGTATATAAACTTTAAATATCGTTGCACAACGTGAATATATTTACGATTTCCCGCCGTTTTTTTTAAAACAGAATCGCAGGTGTATTTTTCCACCAAAAACCGCAAACTGTTTGAGACATACAAAAACGTCGTATTTGCAACAGAAAAATACGAGTTGAATTGGCTGAATACGAGCTGTGCCGTCTTTTATATGCCAGTTTCTACTTTAAAAAAAATTTGGTACTCGACAAATAAAGGAATTTATATATAACATTCCAGGCGGCCTGAAATGTTTTTTATTTTTTAATTTAGATCTGACCTTAAACTATGCACTTTACCTTCCAATATGTAGCGAGTTACGTTCACTTTGCGGTCCATTTTTGAGAAAAGTATGTTGCATGTGTACAGTTTCATGGAAGGCCTGGTGCTGCTCTCCTGGCGGCACAGCGCGGCGTGGCGCGAGCTGGCGTACCGGCGCGCGCTGGGCAACGACCAGGCTTACTTACGCGACTGCGCCGCCTACCGCCCCGACGTGGCGCACTCTTTCGTCGCCAGGTATGTCACACGCGACTCCATCCATCCATGGATCCATCCCTCAATCATATCATCCATCCCTCCATTCCTCACCCACCATCTGGCGCACTCCGTCCTCGCCTGCACGTCTATCATGCGACGGCCGCGACATACTCTCGATTTTTCTCGCACTCTCTCTCTCTCTCTTTTTTCTTGTTCTAAGTGTTGGATAGTGCGAAAAAAATCGAGAGAGCTCGTGCGCCGTCGCATGATAGCCGTGCTGGTATGATACACGCGAGTTGTGGCATACGCACCGGTTTTATTTATTTATTTAAAATGCATTGATCCATTTCTTGTGCTCGTAACAGATAATCTCCGCGTGCAGGAAACATTTAGCATAGCCCCTAGAACACGCAGTCACACGTCATTAAAACGCCTAGCCCGGTCAACTAGTCCATGTTGACTGTGATTGAATAGGTTTTATTTTTTATACAGCGACGGTGGCATACAAGCGTACGGCCCGCCTGATGGTAAGTGGACTAACATGGGCGTTGCCGACCCTTGATATGTTTGAGGATTCGCCGTATTGACAGCTGAAGGAACAAATTCCCTCGCTCTCAACACAACACCTCCTCGGGAGCTCTGGCGACCTTGCTCACCTTCAGGAACACAACGCTACTACAGAGCAAGTAGTAGTGTTATTATGGCTGTGGTCTTCTGCAAGGCGGAGGTACTTCCCCAGTTGGGTGCCTTGCAAATGAGACTGAGCCACGGTTTTTGACTATTTACCTGTCTACTCTAATGTCTACTGGCATGATAAGTATTCCCAAATAGTATTAGGAAAGATATTTGTGATATTTTTGATCCTTACCTAACCAACACCGGAGTCGGCTTCTAGCGATCTCTGATCTTGTAAAACATTTTAACAGCAGCAATTATATTTTGCAGGTACAAGACTGAAAAGAATAAGACTCCCGTATCGCAAGCGGCCATGACGGAGCTTCGTAACCTTCTGCGGTGATGTGTGAGTCTTTAAATTACCTAAAAAATCGATTATGAATTTTATGTGACAAAAAAGTCTACATTAGAATAGACTGTCAAAAAAATTTAGAACACATTTCTTCTATTGAAGTTGGTAAAGACAAAACATTGAAATGTCGACCTTGTTCTCATTAAAAAACAACTGTTTCGATTGCTGCAGCGATTGATGCGTCCGATTTTGCGTCGTATCCGACGCGTCGTCGACTCCGACTATCTGATCGTATTAACTCCATGCACGTCTGATTCTTAGACTTTTTGTTACTATCTCGAAAATCGTAAACGCCTCAGTGCTGTTTTCAACTGGGACTTCTGATCCGATATGTCTGTTCACACGAATTTATATGTATCGAACGCCATCCGATAGTCTGATCAGATTATCGGATCCGACAATAAGAAGGAAAAATTGGACAAATATACGTGTTTAAAACGACGTTCTACGTCCGCCTCTTGTCAGTTTCGATTTTTTGAAATAATAATAGACGATATGAGTCGATTAGGCGAAAATTCGAACTAAACTTCCATAACTGTCTTAGGCAGGTATTTATATTGTTTCAATTTTGTATATGACTCAGCACGTAAGTACCTAAAGTCCGCAGCTGTTGTTGTGTTAGAAAGAGATAGTAAGTTTCATTTCTGGGTATAACATATTGCCGTTTCTACCTACGTAAAGTGGCCGTCAATAGAATTTGCTAGCTATGTAAACAAACCGCCATATTAAAATTGTATTTCACTATGGCGGTTTGTTTACATAGTTAGCAAATTCCATTGACGGCGACTTTAACTGAAACTTACAATTGTTCCGTAATCATGATGGCTTGTAGTCGTTTCTTGAATAAAGTAAGTAAGTAAATACTAAATAGTATACTTGTCCATTTCACCCTTTGAACATAGAGTACAGTCGAGTTCAAAGATATTATTCCATTGTAATAAGGCGAAAACTGTATACATATTTTTGACGTCGACTGTACGGCGCCAATAACTACCTATACTCGTAAGTGTTAAATGGGGTACTCTGTCATAGTAACCTTCAAGCTTTCCAGTATGGATCAAGGTTAGATCGCGCTCTATCGTACAATGAACAGCAGCAGCCGAAGTAGCTACCGCATACGGAGATGTAAAAAGGACCCACACACGTCATTATTACAAGGCAATAAGAGCTTATTTGGATAATTTGTGTACCTATTTCTGCTGCTGACAACAAAGAATAATCTATGTGCTTAATGAATTGCGTTTAAAGGGTTGGCCTTCGTAACCATGTATATTGACGCAATATAATAATACCAAAAAGTTAGATATTATATTACAACTATTTGCTTCTTGAATTTGTTATCAATCAATAATAATGTTAAGATTTATAAAGTATATTAGGTAAACTAAGTCTTTACTGTGATATATTCTCGACTGACTATAAGATTGTAATATATTTTGTAAGAAATCAGAAATTGTAATCTACCTATAATATTTTTACATTTAAGTGCCGGACTCATAAATGGCAATACTAAAGGGACATTAAATGAAATATAATCTTTATTGTATGCTTAAACGTGTTTTTTATTTACTGAAAAGGTTTAAAGGAAACGAGCAGATTTACTTAAAATATATTTTAATATAAATTAACACAAACCCAACACAAGACATTGGCTATCCTAGAACTATATTAAGTGAGAGATTATAGAGCCCTAATTTAGGGTACAAAAGAAAAGAACCTCAGTCCTTCGAATACTTCAACAACGACCTGCTCAGTACCTGTGTAAAAATACGGAACCCTAATGCAACAACCAATCCTTAAGTCGCAACATAACATATAGGTACTCAACAACTGTCATATACGAACCATACATAATACAAAAATCCCCGTAAAACAATAACAAAAGTAAAATATCGAGTAAATTATAAAACAATTGATCGATTAAAATTTAGGCATTGTTAATGAATTGATAAATACTATTTACATCATACATTGAATAGTGGCAAAATCTCTCAAACAGTCAGCAATTATATTCTGTGAATACTATATCAATAATGCGAAATTGGTGGTGCTTGCGTGGTAATGGTATGGTGTTTTTATTTACTGTTTAACGTTTTTGGGTGAGGACCAAATTCTTGGCCAGTAGTTAGCGTGGTTAACAACGGAATTTTTTAACTACTACCAAAGTTAAAAATATCCGTTGTGACACGAAAATTAACCATAGAATTGTATGGCTAGTTTTCGTGTCACAACGGAACTTTTTAACTACTACCAATTAACTAGGCCAACTACTGGCCAAGAATTTGGTGCTCCCTTTGTCAGCTATAAGAAGTGGAAAGCGAGGGACAATATTCATAATGAATGAATTCACCATTACCAAGGCATTACCATCCGTCTGAAGGCATTGGGTATTAGGAAAAGTACCGTGCGCCATTGGTATAGTTTTTATCATTGGAAGTGACCTTTTCATTTATCTTCAATACAAAGGCTTAGTTCAGATAATTGTATGGTGACGTCGCGTGTCCTGGAGGAAGATACGGCTAGAACCATAGAGTTCATAATTCAATTAAAATGTATTGTAGCAGTGACCATTTCCGACAAAGCTATAGCATTGTTTGAAAACTAAGTCTTAGTGTTGAACAGGTTCACTATAATAAATCATATACCTGACACGTACTACTAAGGGATGACTAACTTGAATACAAATTGGAATGTATTATAATTTTAAATAAATGCTATTTTATGTACATGTAAATCGCTTAAAAACTCTATTTTAGGTAAATTTATTAATATCAAGATCTTGTTCCCGAAGTTATGAAAATTATTCTGTAGAAATGCTATTAGAATGGTTGAAGGTATTTATGAAGAACCTATTAGG
This sequence comes from Epinotia ramella, assembly GCA_947578815.1. NCBI lineage: Eukaryota > Metazoa > Arthropoda > Insecta > Lepidoptera > Tortricidae > Epinotia > Epinotia ramella. The sequence continues at coordinate 11,344,510 of OX388209.1, forward strand.
TAGTATGCAAAATATCGATTTGGCCACGTGCACATTTGCTCTAATGAATTTAGTCATTTGAATAAACTGAGTGGCAATAGAAACAGTTTGAACTGTCGTAATTATGTTACACGGCTTAGCATTATGCTGTATCTATAATATTAATTGACTCCGGTAACGCGCTATCTATCATCTAGTTATTGTACTTAGTGGTAGCTTTGCAAGTCTTACTTAGTATTATAGTGTCTAACCGAATTCAAGCAAACTTTGCCTTTAGAATATTGTCACGGAACATCGACTAACAGATTGCTTATTAATTTGAGCAAATTAACGAGTAACAACTAAAGTGGGGGTTAAGCTAGGTTTAAAGAAATTCTCTATTTCCGTCTTTGGTTTGAAGTGATTAATAAAATGCCGAAAATTGATGACCAGCGACCGGGTGAAATTGAACGTTTTGAACGTTGATATGTAATGCACCTAATGTTGGGCGCCGCCCTGGGCGCGCCCTACCCTCACCCACGCACACACAAGATCCATGCTACTACTGACATTTCAATACCTACACTTTAACAATATTTTCATTCTAACATCATCACAGTCTTCTCACATTACTTAAACTAACTCTTTTAATAATTACAAAATGTCTTGACACTGGTTTGTCAATATAAATTCTGAAAAAATATATACAAGTCTCGTAGAAATTGTTCATATCTGAGTCAAGTGGTTCCCTAGGTTTAGGAACGAATCGTGTCATGAGTTTGCTCTGAAGCAAGAGTGCTTTCGAGATGTACAATTATATGAGATTCATACAGTATCCAGTGTTAAAATATCATGATTCCAATTCTTAATTATTAAACTTATTGAATATAATATCAAAACGTGACTTTGTCGTCTACTAGTGCGTAGCAAGATTCTCATTTACGTATACTTAAAAATAGGCTTGGCTAGGCAAGTAAATTGTTCGATAACTTAGCTTACGCATAAGACTCGTTACGTTGTCCTGATTTGACACAGCTTATAATATCATGGGCAGAGTATGCCTTGAGGGATCGTCAACGGCGGTTGAGATTTGAACTGTAATGTATGACAGTGCCATCTAGAGGTGTTGCGTGACACGGTAGGTGTGCCGCTCGTCGAGCACAGTTTGTATGGTGCGGTGCACGTTCTCGGGCAGGTGGTCGAGCAGCATTCGCGGCATTACCTGGAGTTCCATGAAGTCCTCGGCACACGCCCACCGCATCTCGTACGTTGGCTCTTGTGTGCGCACTTTCCTGGTAAACAATGCGCTATGAGATAACGTTCACGGTGAAAATGGAGACGTTTTGGAAAGACGGTTTGAAGGTCTTAAGATTACTTGAATTTACAATTATATTTGGACTTTTTCTGAAACTACTTTTTTAATTTATTTAAGTTCTTAGAATGCCTCAACCAATACCACAACCCGTAAGGCAAGCACGAGAGCGTCAAATTCCTTCATAGCATCCTATTTTCCCTTTTTAATTAAGAAAGGGTACCGCTAGTAATTAGTACAGTATAGTCACTTTTATGAATTACCACTTTGATAAGGACACACTGCATAAAGATTTGAAAATAATACAAACTATACAGGCTGGTCCAAAGTCCCCAGTGACGCCAATTTTTTTTTTCGGATTCCTCCCACCCGAAAATACCCCATGTATGTTCCGCGTTTTTTTGTAGTTTCCAATTATGTTTTTTTTAATGATTTCATAAGAAATTTCGGTAGTGGGTCATTGTCAGATTTAGGTGCGCGTCTTTTCGGTGGACATTGCCAAAGTTAAGGGCTTTCAAGCCTAATTTTTGGTTGAACTCTGAATCCGCATAAACAGCGTCACCTCTTCTATAATTCTATGCGATAAAAACATATTATACAAGGTGTATTTTATTATACTGAAAACCTCAGACACCCCAACTGAGTTTTTTAATCCTTAATAAGATTAATACGTCATTTACAAATACGTTAATTATTTCAAAAGATATTCGTTGGTTTTCTTTATCAAGCAGATCTACTTGATTCGTAACTCTACACTTGTAATCACTAATCAGTACTTGTCAGTGACGTAGATCCTGACGTTCACCTCACAACAACATCCTCCAACATTTCTCTGATTCGCGTATGTTGCCTTCGTAACTTTTAGACCCGGCACAATAAAAAAATATTTTTCAAATATAATACAACCTACCTTAAAAGATGATGCAATCGATTCAGCTTTCGATTCTGAACAAACTACTTTCAGGTTTTCAGTTATATGATTTACACCTTGTATATAAACATAAGCCCTTAACTTTTGCCCACTGAAAAGACGATTTTTGTTTTACTGACTGACAATGACACTACTAGTAGGTATGGCTTGTAAACATAAAAAATAAAAAGCTGATGTGTTTTGTTTACTGAAATATAATCTTCATAAATTGCTCTTACACATGCACAGCAATTAACTTCCTAGCATTACTGCATGTTGCAACAATTTGAGCTCTAGCTCGCTGAAACGTAATTTATTCACTTTTGATCAAAATTGTTGCAACAATCGTAACTTGAAAATTACAAAAAAAACGCGGAACACACATGGGGTATTTTCGGGTACAGTCAGCGTCATATAGTTAGTAGCAGCCAAGGTAGCCAAATATTTCGGTACACGTCTTTATTACTGTACGAATAAGGGTGTGTTACGAAATATTTGGCTACTCTGGCTGCTACTAACTATGTGACGCTGACTGTACCCTAAGTGGAATAAATCTAAAAAAAAAAAAAATTTCGCTCATTGGACCACCCTGTATAAGAGACTATCGCTTTACTTATCGATATATTTTCTAGTGCTATTAACTAAAACCGCCTCCGTTTCAAAATCCTCGCCACCACCAATAAGAACCACGCAGCATGCATTTTCCCTTACAACGGGACCATAACCCCACGTTCACACTGCGTCCGTTTACGTGTCCGGGAGGCATCCCTCTTTTTCTCGCTTGCGATGTTTCGCCCGAGTGCGAAAGAGACGGATGCCTATATGTTTCTTCTCCATTACCATAAACCTTAATATCCGTGCATGCATTATTTCACTTTGAGCAGAAAGAACAGACACACTGCATTTAGACTACGCGTGTATGTGCGATTTGAGGAAGCATTGCTGTACTTTTTTAATATCATTTGGATAAAAGAGATCTTCTACGCTACGTATCATATTAATTTAAATCTACATAACCATTAAAGGAATAACTTCAAATGTGTCAATGTCATCTCTGTCAGGTGTAGTGTAATATTTTTCTTGTACAGCCGACGACAAAGATATGTTTACATTTTTCCACCTTAATCCAATTAGGCTAGAACTCTATACATATATTACGCGTTGAATGTACATAGGTATACTGAATTTGGGCTGAGCAATGCTTTTCCATTCTATCTGCTCTAAGTGCCTGTCCCTGCCAAGAACCGGAAATCAGACGATGTTAAATGTTATCGTTTACCTTTCATTTTCATCCTCATCCACATTGCTTTGACAAGACATGCGCAAAAAAACATAGTTTTATTCGATAATCATTAACACGTTTGCCAAGCTTCTTTAAGACTTCATGTTATTTGTTAGTAGCATGATGTATTATAACTCATAACTGCGTCCTGTAGACTAGGCAGGGCTTGATAATAGTGTAATTTTAGCATTAAACATGTCTTCGGCTAGAACTCCCAGTAAATTTCTGTAGTTTTATTGCAGGTAAGCTTGCAAATATAATATGGTATGTGTAATAAGCATTTTGTACAGAGCAGTGCATTTTTTAAAATTTAATTATATTTTCTATGTCAGTGCCGAACCAGATAAGTCAGTATTATGTACAGTAACACTTCAATAGAAACAATCCAAACGATGCATTGTGGAGAAACGCATATATCTACGCCTACTTTACTTACAATGTGTAGAGTTAATTGTCGACCCAACAATGAGACTAATTATTAGTGTCATGCTCAATACGCAAGGAGTCTACAGACGTAGCAATCCCAGGGATCCACATAATATAATCACCAACCGTTTGGTGGCCAGAGCCTTTATCATGTTAAATTTAATAAAATATAACTTAATTGCCTTTTGCCCGCAACTTCGTCCGCCATTTAGCCCCCTTACGGAATTATTTCCAGAGTAAAACCATCCGATGTCCTCCCCGGAATTCAAACTATATCCACACAAAGTTTCACCTTAATCGGTTCAGCAATTTAAGCACGAAAAGGTAACAGACATACAGATAGAGCTACTTTTGCAGTTTATTATTATGTATATATAAAAAATCAGATCAGTGAGGTCACTCTCGCAGATATCGGTAGCGCAGTCGAATCAACCGATCAAGACGATTCCAAGACGTCATATTCACGTTCCAATAAGCGTCAGATTGTTACATGTGTAGGTCTCAGTTATTGAAATGGGTCAACAGTTACATTATACATACTTCTCGATCCCCATGCGCTTGCGCCGTACGATATGCAGGATGCGGCCCGCGGTGAACAGCCGCGCGGTCGAGAACCGGCGGACGAACACGTTGCGCGACACTAGCGCCGCCTCCTGCAATGGGAAATGCCGTTAAACCTTTCATGCAGGTCCGCGAGCGAGGAAACTATTAGAAAAAAAACGGCACACGAGTGCTTGATGTTTAGTGGCCAGCTCGGTCACTAAGATTTGCCGATAGATACTTAAGTGATTTAGCCAAATATCGATAAATGTGGTGTAGGTAATACTTAGGGATTTTTTTATGAAACATCAAAAACGCTCTATTATTAGACGTTTGTAGGGAAATAGGACGCCAAAATTCTCTGTTCAAACTGCATACATTTTGTTTTTATGTATTCCTTATATTTATAACAATTATCTTATGAATAACATTGAAAAGCTGCGCAACACCACTACAGACTAAAACATCAACAAAAAATAAATTTCGCACATAATGAACCTTATGATCTGTTTAAATAGTGTACCTAAATATAGGCAGGTATAGACAAATTAACGAGAGCATGGAATTGCATATGTAGTAGTATTGTATGTTTACAGGCATTCTATATTTGAATTTTCTATTTTCTCGTACTACCACTACAAATGAAATATGAAATGAAATATGAAATATGAAATATGAAAATATGAAATATGAAATATGAAATATGAAATATGAAATATGAAATATTTATTTATTAACATATACAGACACTCAGAAGCATATCTATGGTCCCACACTAGGCTAAGCCTGTCCCGTGGAAACCAAGACAAATACAGATTAACAGACCATGCGGCCTAGGAAAACAAGACAAAGCAAAGAGAAAAAAAAAAAAATGAATGAAAAACTTACAATTAATTAATTATTCTAGGGTGCTTGCAAGTAGGAGAGCGAGTATATGTGTATGAAAGAATGTCGGTGGTGTATGTGTATGTGTGAGTGAGTATAGTGTATGTATGTAATGTATGTGAGTGTATGTTATGATATTACAGTAATGATTGTTTCCGATTGCTCGTAGTTCCAAGATAATAGTAGAGTTTGGATTTTCTTTTTTGCCTCTGGGACACTGTTTCTTCTTAGGTCGATACGTTTAGCAAATGTGTTATAAATGTGCGGAAGTAGAAATGTATGAAATCGCAAAGCAAATGTAGTTTTAAGTAAAGGAGTAGGTACTTTGAAGATTCTTTTCTTTATCATATCATATGACGGTAAATTTAATGTAGATTTATGCACGTTTATGGCAGCCCGTAACAGGAATAACCTTCTTACGCTGAGGACCTGTGCCTCTCTGTACAAGTCCACCGTGGAGTACCGGCGAGGTTTACTCAAGGACACTTTTAAAACTGCTCTTTGAGCTCTTTCCAGCGTTAAAAGAGTGGTCTTTGCAATGCCTCCCCAGGCTAGAATGCAGTAATTTAGTATTGACTGGCATAGTGCGAAGTAAACCGTCTTTAGAAGTTGTCCGTTAGTAGCTTCTCTCAGTAGCTTCATAGTATACATGAGCTTACGAACCCTAGCCGCAGAAAGACAAATGTGCTTTTTGAAATTTAAGTTCTCGTCTAACACTACACCCAAATACTTGAGGGAGTCTGATTTATGAATGCAATTCCATGTTCTCGATAATTCATCTATTCTCATATTTTATACATAACTAAGTAGATAAATCATATTATTACCACAACCCATAGTGCACTGATGGAAATCTAATGTAATAGGTCAGCAGAAGTAAAAAACTTTTGCACATTTTCCATTGTATTAAGGTGAAAAACTGTTAACTTACTTTTGCTGCTGACTGTACCTACGTTCCAACACCCTTACATTACTGGGAAGATAATCAAAATTACTAATGTTTAACGGTAAAACCAAATTTTCTGTTACAGACCATTGCTGCATTGCTTTCGAAATAGTTTCTGATATTTAATTGGTGTTGTAACGATACCTCAAAAAACCGGCCAAGTGCGTGTCAGGCCGTGTTGTGTTCCGTAGTTGCCTGTCTGTCTTAGGTATATCGACGTGCGGTTGCGGTTGCATCGGCCGAACGAAAATTGGCCTTTCCAAGTACAAATGAGATCGGAATTTCATACATTGAAACAAAGAGCGCAATATCAAAATCTATTAAGTACAGTCGAGGAAATTGAATGTTTAGCACTTTTGGACCTTAACGTCATTCTAATAGAGTTGACATGTGCCAAACATTCAATTTCCTCGACCGTACATCAGCCTCGATGTCGATCAGCAATTTATAGGAAAAATTGTTATAATATGTGCATAATTTTATATAATAGTTTACCTGATAATATTAAAGTAATGACATCAACTGATTTTAGGAGAAATTTAAATACTTATTTATTAGATAATTGTTTTTATAGCGTTAAGGAATTTACCGAAAAAAATAAACAGCATGGACATTTTTAAAGATTGAGAGCATATTTAGATTAAATTTTAATTGAGTAATTGCACGCGCGTGTTACGATTATTATAATATTTGCATGTCGTTTAATTACGATAGAATACTGTACCACTATTCACAAGAACACCCTGTAACAAGAACACCCTGTAACTAGAAATAAGTACTCTTGCAAATAGACATATTCTATTCTATTCTATTCATTAAGTTGGTCGACTATTACTAGGTAACTACTTATGCCTACTTGTTCGTGATAGTTTTCCTTTTAAATGCATTATATGTACTACTACCACGAATTTTTTCACATCCCCAGTAGTAGCCATTTAGCTGGCAGGGTGGGGGGACACATGACTCGGACAAAAATTAGCGGTATTATCGCTGAAGAGCGATCTCTTCCAGACACCTTTCACAACGACACCTTTCGACACCTTTCGGTATGGAAGAAAGAGATAGAAATTGATTATGCAGTAATTAACCAAAAATCAAAATAATTATATGAATGGAGGAGGAGAAGGGATTTGAAGTTGTCGATAGATTCTGCTTGTCTAATTTCAAGAGGGAGAGAGTTCCACAGTCGAATAGCCTTAAAAGTGAACGAACTATTGTAAAAATTGGAAGAGGACACAGTTAATAGCAAATTGTTAGAAGATCTAACAGAATGAAAATAACTAAAACGCTCTTTGAGATAGCGGGGAGCGGCAGGGTTAAAAAGGACACTAAACAGAAAAGCGAATTAATGTGAGAGTTACGGCGATAGATAACGCATAGGGAGTCACTTGAGTTTGGAACGGAAACTAGAAACATTTGCGTAACCCTAATATGAACGGAATGCAGACATTTTGGAGACTCGCAAGCCATAAGTTGGTCCTCAGAAAGTTCGGGATAGGATACATCAGCATAATCAAGAATAGGAAGAAGTAAAGTTTGAGCAAGCGCAATTTTAGTTGCAGTAGGTAGAAAATTACGAAGCCACCTGAGAGACCCCACTGCAGTAAATACCTTCCTGCTCACTCACTCAATAATTAATTATATTTATATACTTTAGAAACTAATCATAAGATAACGAGTAATGTTGTTTATAGAAATTGGGTCATTTTCAAATGACTGTGGGCGGGGTCAGTGTAGGTATCTACTCGAAACCTGTTCCATAGAGACTGCGAACTTATTAATTATATTAATAATTAAACTACTTATTTGAATGGTGCAAACACTCGTGACGGTTAGGCACAGTACTTACCTGCGTGCGACACGCAATTCATGTGGGTTACAGACAGGGTGCCATACTGGAACAGTTCGCTTTAACGTTTAGCTGCTGTTAATATTTTGATCGCGTGGTAATTGGCAATAATGATATTGAGAACCAACATATCGTAATATTTGCGTCGAAACATATATTAAAAAAACACGTAGTGTTTTAGATATACATTATTAGACCTTATTAAGGCAGTGTACAGAGTTTTACTTTGATACTTCCGACAGCGATTCGAATATGATTTCATGATATTACGTGGGTCATTATCAGAATGAAAAATGACAATCCCGTTCCCGAAATATTAAAACAGTGGAGTATAAGTACTTTTGAAATATGTTCATATTAATCTGCATTCTTCCGTAGAAGTATTGTATTTCAAAATATTGTGGATCATTGCTCCACTACCCTTAACAATCGGAATCAAGAAAGATAATTTATAAACTGCATGGCTCCAGGCATCAAATCCTTTTTAGCTGTCATTTCAGTACAGTTCATTGGGTTATAAACTCTACTGCAATGACAGGACTCCTCTGCCGGGGACCATTCCGAGTATGATCAGTGTACAGTCAGCAGTAGGGAAACGTGACCGCCTCGCAAGGAAGTAACATTTCTCTGCAGCTAACTGTACATCAATTCTATCCAAAAACGACAGCGAAACAAACATATGACAGACGCCACACAAGCCGGCACCAACACGGCGAAGCGAAGACCTGTATAAAAGTTTACTGACAGCACTCACGGTGGAGACCCCCGGGACTAGCAGGGCGTCCGCGGAGTCGTCCGAGTGATTCGCCTCCAGGTCCTCAGGCCGGCGCCAGGTGGATTCCAGGTCCCGGGCGGGCACACCGAATAGCGCGTAGCCGAAACCGTTTAGCATTATTCGGTACTGGAACAAGGATAATGGTAAGTTTGTTGGATTTTTTTTAACTTTATGCTGTTAAGGTGCAAAATGTTATTTGACATTCGCAGGCTTGATATTTTAATAAATTATTCTAATTAGTATTCTCATATAATTCCAGTTTACACAAGTTTATTCTAGGAAATTCGCGCAAATAGAAAGCCAATTTATGAAAGTGTGTTACATAAGTTTATTAAAATATCACGCCGTTAGCCTGCGAATGTCAAATAACGTTTTGTATGGAAAGCCTTAATAAATAGTTGCCATTGTTATTATAACGTCTTCTAGATTAATATTTAAAACGGACGATTCATGGGTTTAAAACCAAATAATAAGGGGTTTCTTTCTCATTTTGTACCATATTAGAAGTCCAGTAAGATTTTTTGTAAGAAACTATCATGTTATTTACGGGACGGATAACAAAAACAGGTTGGTTGTTTGACCCAAGTACGTATTACAATCGCTGATGGTATGTTACTGCATGAGCTCAATACAAGTGTAAGTAATTGTTCTTTCTTTCTGACAATTTAATTCGGGAATTTAGGAAATAAATAAAAGATAAACAAAGCAATTTTAATACAAATCCTTTGTGTTTCGAATGTTACGATATAAGAAACGATTTACGACAAAAACCATCAGCTTATAATATACTGCCAGCATCTATCTATCAAAAAGAAGACCGGGTTGCACTCCGGGAGTGCCGGCAGAAGTGAAAACTCAGTGTAACAGTTTTTCGATCAGGTATAAAAGTACTATCATTTATGTGGTAAAATACAATATTCATTTATTGCGCTATCGTACACTAACATGACAATTTATATTACATAAAAAAATAACACTTCAGAACTATTGCAATGATTTAACATTAAAAAGTTTCTCTTTCAGAAAAATCAACTTCCATCCATACGTCTTACGTCTTACGAATCTTACGGTCACGTGACCTGTGGCGAGTTTAACAATTTTTCCCCATCACAAAAATTGCACAGCGCCGTTAAAGAACTAACCTTGGGCAGCTTAGTGGCGTGTATGGTCTGTATGACCTTAGTGCGCAAGTTCTCGATGCTGTGTACACTCAGCCGCATCACTAGGTCATCGCCGACGCCCACCGTCAGCACGAAGCTCTCTGTGTAGCGGGCGGCTTCCCGGCTTATGAGGCCCGCTGGAAATAATCATAGATTAGTAAGTGCTACATGCCTTACTAACAGTCTATCCGGAGGTCCATTTAAGGCGCCGTAGGTTCACGGGCTTCTCTCCCTCTCACTGAGCGTGCTCGGAAGCGCGAATATCATGTTTTTTAATTTAAATTTTTTGGCCGTTTAAATAAATAAAAAAGTAGTCACCGAGTTCTCACAAACATGATATTGCCGATTTTTAGAAGCAATTTTAATATTTTTAGCTTCTGTGCATAATTTGTTACGAATATTTTAAGTGTATTTTAGACCTATGTTCGTGTTTTTTTCTTATGTTGCGAAAATTGCTTAGTCATGTTTCGAATCACTGATCTCGCTGCAGAAAGACCTCAAGATTACTATTCCTATTTTTTTGAAACCATATTACTTATTATAAACAGACGCATTATATTGTTTCAAAAACTCTGTTCACTTAACTTCGCTGAACCTACGGCGCCTTAAGCTAGGTCATCAATAGCGTATGGGAGTCTCTTATTTTACCGAAAAACGTTTCACCGAATGCTGTGTCGCCGAATGTTCATTTCATCGATTTTTTTTCTCACATACCGTTAACATTTTAGGACTAGCTAAAAGGTAATTGTGTAGAACCAATCAGGTTAGGTTAGGTTTTGTAACAATCATGTAAAGTTAACTGTTTCTGACCAAAAAATAGTTTCGATGAAACGAAAATTCGGCGAAACATTCATTCGGCGAAACCTTTGTCGGTAAACAAGGGTAAGCCGTATGGTGGTACAGCTGTAAGGGGAAGGCCGCGGCGCTTTTTTTACGACCACATCGAAGTAATTCCAAGGAAAGGTTATGTCAAGAGTATTCTAAACCTACGGCCATGTATGACGAAGAATGTTATGAATGGGAATAAAGCAATTTCTTGCCATGAGAGCAAGTGGACATCCGTGATGACTGCCTATACCCCTCTAGGACACAGGCGTGATTATATGGTGTATGTGAACTTACATGTATTCTGTTTATAAGTACTAGTCATTCTCACAGATAGCCACGTCCCCAGTATAACGGTGGATATAGGCGTTTTTAGCAACAAGGGATTAGAGATACATTTATGTATCTACGAGTACTTGAAAGTAGGAGTAGCCCATTATTACCTACTGTGTTTTACAACCCGATAATAGTGTTAATTTCAAGAGGCTTACTTATATCCCAGATTTTACACCTCCCTTTCCTTTACATTTTCGCATGTAGGTACTATACTGATATAAATAACCGGTACGAAATTAATAAATTACTTGATATATAATAGAAATCTATTTTGTTTCCAAAGTTAAATACTCTGAAAGATTGTTGTAGGGTACTTACCGGGCGTCGAAAACGCGAATACTTTGAGGTGTGGATACCTGGGCCTCAGCTTTAACGCGACTAATACTGCTACTCCAGCACCGAGACTATGACCTGAAAAATAAGTACATTTTCAATAGGTAATTAAGTATTAGGTACCTAACTACTTAGTAAAAGGATCAGAAGTGGTTGTTTTTGAAACCAGTTACTAAGCCGAATTAGAGGCAATTCTAGCAGTTTATCTAATAAATCTAATTCTGATGAGGTCTAGATGTCTCTTTGACAGGTCAGATGACAGTCGCTTCTAAACACGGCTGCGGTGTCCGCTTATCATCAGGCGGGCCGTACGCTAGTTTGCCACCGTCGCTGTATTAAAAAATAAATAAAAAAAAACTAGTGTCTACGCCAATTCTTTGGCCTAGGTAACACGCGGACCTCGAGCTCGCCTATAAATCAACCCGGATAACGCTAAAGAGTAGTGGAAAAATTAGACATACGTACAATGGTACAGTAAAGGCTAAATCGAATGTCATAATCCTAACTATATAGGTATATATTTTTAAATAAAGGAAAAATTGAAAAATTTAATGCTCCGAGCCGGATTTGAACCGGCGACCACGGGCATTCATGGCCCGTCGCTACTAACCAACTGAGCTATCGGAACAATCCGGTTCGGCCACCAAATCTCTCAATCAGTTCCTTCCTACAACGCCTTAGGGAGGCGTGTAGCGACATCTACCAGAAGACTTAGGCCATAGGCCCTTTTTCACACAGCGTTTTTTCAACGTGCGACCTGCACACGTCTTTATTATAAAGCAATAAAAGATTGTGTAGATCATTTTGAGCACTTCACCCGCGTAGATACTTATGCTGTTAACTTTACCTAGAAGCAGATCGCAGATGTCTGTTATAGTGAGACAGTAATACATCTCTCACTCTAAGATATAGCTGCATCCCGATTTCGATCGACTCTTTTCAATGTACATTGACAACCGTTAGTGTATTGCAAATCTGTGTCTACAAGGTAAACACATCTATACGCGGAAACATTAAGGTTTAATTTCAATTGCAGTACCTGTGAGCACGAGGTCGTAATGCGGGTATTGCTGGAAGGCACGGTCCAGCACGGGCATCAGTCTCTTCAGCATCTTGGCAGCGCCCATTGACATGCCCTTGTGCGCTGCCGTTCCTTCAGGCAAGCCTGCCGAGAATTGTTAGATGAGTCTGTGATCTTTCCTTGGGGGGAACTAGTAGTATGCCTTGATTTGAGTCGTACACGCCGCCTAGACAGAGACACGATGATGCCTTCCGCCCACGAGAAAAAGAGATGTAACACTCTTCGGGAATCGCTGTTTTGGAAAAATTTCGATAAATACCTATTTTAGCGAAGGTTTATTAAAATTTCATAAAGTGAGTTTTTAGATGAGATAAAATACTATTTTTAGGGGGTATTTACTTGATTGTGTCGTAAAATAATGTATCGTTTGAGTAGGCTGAGTAAAAAAAGGAAAATACAGACCCAACTTTGGATTTTTTTTCTATCGAGGAAATTTTAAGCAATCATGTATCCATAAAATCAGATGAACAATCATATAGTCTAGAATCATATATCTGAAAATCAGACCTTATTGTGTCTTAATCTAGTCAGAACGGCGTTTCAAAGCACGCGATAATTTCCAATGCACCACCTTAAGGGTATCCATTTTACAAGCTTTATATAAACTTGCCTTGTTCATTCGTTGGGGTAGTGTTTTACAACTGAATTAAAAAACAGTCATCATCAACCGATTGAGCTGAAATTTTGCATAAGTAGTAAGTACCTATACTGATGTAGGTTCGGTGTATACGCAATATTATGGCACCACAGAGCTGAGGCTCTAGTATAAGTTTTATCGAAACAAAACGTTACGACCGCGTTTGCGTTTAGCTGTCAAATCCCATACAAATTGAGGGTAAAACGCAAACGCGATCGTAAAGTTTTGTTTCGGTAAAACTTATACTAGAGCCTCTGATCATATGATGAAGATTTGGTGGCTATATAAACTGCTAAACTATACAAAATAAAACCGTCGTTTTGGGGCTTATTGGAACCCTCTCAACGAGTGTACAAAAAACAAAACAGTCGTCAACAAAAGCTCGTACGAAAAATTAAATATTTGACAAAAACTTACTGTTTAGAAATATTTATTAGCAACCATTATTTATTCAAACTAATTGGGCGGTAGGTACACGTAAATGTGTCTTATAAGTAGTTTAGTTTCATAATAGAACAGGCAGTTGAAAACGCTTACATACTTAATACTATTTTTATAACCCGGTTACAATATCTGTGGACATCCTGGCGTCGATGACGTCACGTCGGCGCTCTGGTACGGTGCATGGCGAGTGCGGGTAAAAGAGAAGGGGGAGGGGCTTCACATTCCAGCGAGGTCCACAGATATTGTAACCGAGATGTATAACAAATTCGAATTACCATCGGCCTCGAAGCGCTCAGAGCCGGCCGTGAAGTCAGTGAAGATGTCCCTCAGAGAGATGGACCCTCGCACCGCCACCACCACGCTCTCACGCTCGTGGTCGGCGATCACGCAGAACGGGAGCTGAGGACAATAGGATCGACATTTGGTTATTCTTGTGAAACATTTATTCACCCATTCTGTAACAGTTTTGGTGATATAACGAGGTGTAATTCCCCGTCGAAGGTTATGTTCAGTCCGCTGGTTCTGTACTTCGACGGTCATCGTTAGGGCTTCATCATATAGAGGCATCATCACCTCGGCGAATCGCCAATCGACTTGGCGTCGTTGCAAGAAGTAAAAAACAGACCAGACCCCGTATAGACACCCCCCCCCCGGCCCCCCTCGGCCGGCCGGCCCCGTGTAGGCCTCGACAGTGTCGAAGATCTTTTCATAGTCCACAAAGGCTCTAGACGCACAGGGGCGTATAATACTCGGTAGTAGTCTGTAAATGTATCATAGAAGAATGGGATATTTGATTGATTTGAGTTGATGTATGCACACCCTTTTTAATACAGTAATAAAGATGTACTGCCTTTTTGCCGAATCATGTTTCGTCAAATTTCATTTGGCAACCAACTTTTCGCCGAAGTTTTATTTGGCAAACCAATCCTTGGCATAATTTTACTTCGTATTTTTTTTATTTCGCTACATTTTTATATTGCAAAATTTTACTAAGTCAAATTTTACGTGGTAAATAATTGTGTAGCAAATGATTTGCTAAGGCAAAGAACATATTGTCAACTAATTATGAAGCAAATGATTTCAATTTCGATCATAGTGGAAAATTGAAAAATTATTCGCCACGAGCGGGATTTGAACATTTGGAACCCACAACCTCTGGAATCCGTCCATCGATATTGTGATTTCGATAGCGGACGTTTCTGCTTAATAAAACATTTAATGTCAAATGATTTCATTCATTTTTTGATTCTTTTTATAATTCCGATGCTACGTAAGATCTAAATCTCATTTGCCCTAATATCATTTTACCGTCATAAAATCTCATAATACCAACTAGAGTGCTGCACGAATTCTTAAAAAGCCCAAAAAAGGGGGTCGGGGGGGCGAATATAAATATTATTATATTAATATTTATAGATTAATTAATACTATTTTGAGCCGCAAAGTATGTAAACAAAAGTACCCTCTAGTTTAGCTGAATGGTGCATCACCCTTCCCGCTTAATGCAATAAAATCATACTGCAATTTGAACCTTGAATGTTGTTGATTCTAACCAGCTAGGTTAGATTTCATAATGCCATTCATTCATATGTTGCTAAATCAAGGTATGCCAATCAATACATTTGACGAAATCATAATTGACATCTTAAAAAAATCCCAGGTAATAATTTGTCTAACAATAATTTATCAAATGATTAGTTGGGAACTGATATCAGTGCGAAACGTTGAGTTGGGAAATAAAATTTTGACCAAATAAAAATATGGGAAACGTATTTTGGGGACTTAAGAATTTGCTAAATAATTTTCGGCGAAACATTAGTAAACCACTCTCTCACTTATTTATCGTGTGTTCCCACTTTGGTACTAAAATAGAGGCTTTACCTTAAAGATAGTTTAATGTAGGCAGGCAACTCTAGACAGCGTATACAATACACTAACAACTTCGCAAAGAGATTTTCTATGTGAGCACTTTCACGTAGGTATTGCCTTTATGATCCATCGCAATAAAGTTAATGTACGTGCACTGTGAGGGGTAAAAGTATCCTACGCGTTCTAGGCCAGAGCTTGTGACCTAGTGAACCCACATATTATACCTAGGCAAAATGTGAAAGTTCGTCCTATCTGGCCAGCTCTACTTCCTAACATCGTGTAAACTTTGTTTATATGATTGAACAATTTTCTATTGGTATTTTAAGGTTCCTAAACAACTGCTAGTCAATTCTCACTG
The DNA here is from genome assembly GCA_947578815.1 of Epinotia ramella. Classification (NCBI taxonomy): domain Eukaryota; kingdom Metazoa; phylum Arthropoda; class Insecta; order Lepidoptera; family Tortricidae; genus Epinotia; species Epinotia ramella. The sequence goes on from OX388209.1 coordinate 11,360,436, forward strand.
CTGAAAATGCATGGTAAGAACCAAAATAATAAAAATACACTAACTGCATAATTAGGCGTTCGTCGTTCGGTTAGAGAGTGAGGTAGCCTTTAGCTAACTGTGTTAATAAAACGACCTACAACCTTCCTTAACAGTTATGTAAGTACTAACACGCACCACGCACGCTACGCACGCACCACGCACCACCACGCACGCACGCACGCTATGTAGGTACCTATTTTGTGTTGACAGACAAGACTGTATAGTTAGATGAACTATTCCGCTAGACTTTAAACATAACCTGTAATGTATTTTCAAAGTATTTACTGTAGTTATGAAGCTGGAGTACCATTAGTTGAACTACGTCTGTCTGAAGCATGAACTTCGCAATTTACCATTCCAGCGCGTTCATTAAGTCGAGCGTGTAACCGTGGCTATATTCCAAAGTTCTTCACTAGCCATTATTTCACGAGCTCACGACTTTTGAATATAATATGTAGGACCTACAGTTTAAAATATAATGAAACGGGTCCATAAAATTTAAAGTCATCATTTTGGACATAACTCTACCTGCTTGTAACTTTGTCTCAATCATCATGACGCTTCCGACGAAACTCGTAAATTAGTTCGCATATATTTTTTAACCAGTATGCCATAGTTTTGCATATAACGTTTTCAAGTCATATAAGTCATTTTTAATCCTGTATTTATACCTGTTTTTTGAAGTGAAAAATTCTTAAGCGGCGCTGAGCACTTTTTAGGATGGGGAAAAATTGTTAAATACGCGACAGACTTTTGTGACGTCAGATGTGAAGGAGGTCACTTTTTGCTGCTAGCCGATTCGATTTCATTCAAAACTGAACGCTATTCGTAAGAGTATAAAGCCGTTAAACACTTTTTGCAATAGCATATTCTGCAAATAAATTTGTAATAATACCAACGCGTCCTTCACCGTTTTGCTATTGAGAAAAATCGAATAGTTCGAATTTCGGCGTTATTCCTAAAGATATAAAGCTTAGAAAAATATTTACCAACGGCAAAAACAAATTGATATTTTGGTCGCCACCGCCGTCTGCTGTTCTTGCAAATTCGAATAGTTCGAATTTAGACGTTATTCCTAAAGTGATAAAGCTTTGAAAAATATTTGGCAATGGCAAAAACAAACTGGTATTGTGTTTGCCGCCGCCCGTCGGCGCGCCGACGGGCGAGCCGGCGGCCGGTCGCAGTCATCGCGCCCGCGGCCCGTCCGCCTAAATAATTGATAATTGTTTATTTTGCGTCAAATTCATTTTTAGGGTGACACCGTAAGATGTCACGTGACCTGATCGAAAAACTGTTACAATGTTATTGAGTTTTCACTTCTGCCGGCACTCCCGGAGTGCAACCCGGTCTTTTTTTTTAAACAAACGCATGGCAATTATTTTAACCTAACCTAACCGCCATCGACGTAAGGGACACAAATTAACCACAACCTAACCTACCTATAATACAACTGTTACAATTATTTGTTTTTTTAGTTCCCTGACCTAATTAAACGCTTATCAACTAATTTAATAGCTTATTTTTTTTGCGAATCAATCATATGCAAGCATTTTTAGGGTTCCGTAGCCAAATGGCAAAAAACGGAACCCTTATGGATATCCTCATGTCTGTCTGTCTGTCTGTCCGTCTGTATGTCATAGGCATTTTACTCGAAAACTATAAGGTGTACTTGAATAAAATTTTGAGGATAGGTGTATTTTGTTAGCCGCCACATAGTTTTGTAATTAATTGACTAAAAAAAAATTTTTTAGGTGTTCACTCGATACTGAAACTGAAAGTCAAAAATGTTTTTTTCATTACAAGCCCTGGCACATCAATTGATAGGCCTTTCAAAATAAATATAAGGTTTTTCCGCAATTTTTTCATTAAGTGAATAGAGTCGGAGATAATCCCCCCGAAAGTCACTAAAATGGTGTGTCCCCCCTCTCATTTATGAACCGTGTATTTTAAAAATATGAAAAAAATCATGGACTTATTAAATTCTTTCAGCGAAAATTTTTTTGAACAAGATCGGTTTAAAGGTTTTAGAGATATTTCTAAAAAACTGCCTTCCTTAAAGAAAAGGACGTAAGTGCCATAAGATTATTAGAAACGATACGACCTTTTTAATAGGCACGGAACCCTTCGTTGTGCGTGGTCCGACACGCACTTGGCCGCTTTTTCCGTCTTATAGCGACTCAATATGTCAGTGATGTCTTACAATTTTGCCCAAGTTAAATTCATGTCATTATCAAATCAAAGTTAGAATATGTATAAGTTGTATCTATGACTAATTAACGATACGATGATTTTTGTCGATGATCACGTCGTACGTATTAAACTAGGAAAATTCTAATATTTATGCAGCGAACGAAAAAACCATACGTCCCGTGTTATTTGCATGTCCCATACTAAGGTAGGTATAGGTAGGTATGGGATTCGAAATATCCGTAGATTTCTAATGTATACATGTATGAACGTTTATATGTCTCCGCAAGTGTCGAATACTAGCGGGGACCGAGACGGCAAACTTCTAAATGGCATGCGAGTTGTCGCTGGTGTTCTCCCTACTAATAAACTAGACCTTTTTAGATGTCGCGTACTATTAAGTACGACGAATCAGGTAATCAATTGAGCTGCCTAATTAACTACGCGTGGTTGTGATTGATACAGATCGTATTTCCGAATGAATCATGTCTTCAATCATGTTTTTATAAATGTACAAATCCAATGATGACTGACGATGAATGCCTGATTGTAAAATTGTCATTACGAATAAAATGCCCTGTGTTTTAGAAAAAAAAACTATTCATATCATGTCATATCATATCATAAAAATATATGTATTTATATTCAATTTTGACTACCTAGTTAAATACAGTATACCTACTCGTACGTTGGGATTTTTTGCAGATTGCTAATAAGATAAGTAATCTAATATGAACTTTAAATAAATACCAAATTTGTAAGATACTTCATCTTAAATACGATAACATAGGTAATCCTAAATTGCCCATCGTCGCGTATCAAACAGTACATACGTATTTAAACTCATTTAACAGCAAGCGATATCGAAACAACAAATCAAGTAGTGAGTGGCGCCAGAGAAGTTTCCTTTCACATCCCCCCCTACGTATGTTCATTACAAAAAGGCGTAACATACTAGGAAAAACGTTTCAGGTTAGACCGCCTACGTTCGAGGAAGGCAGGCTTGTTATTGAGATGTGTTCGGAGTTTACGGCTGTCTTTGCTCCTACGAGTGTTATGGACTTATGGATGACGTAGGTAAACATGTAAAAACTTCGGTATATATTGCTGTATAAAAATATTAATTGTCTACAATATAATTAAAAAGGTAAATAAAAATAAACTACACTAGAGTAAAGTACAAATTGGGGACCACGATGAAATCATTTGAACTATGTCCGGTGCTTATATAATTGTTATTTTACATGACATCTGACCATAAAGTGGTACGTTAAAATCTTGTACTTACGACGGGCGGTAATAGGAAAAAGCCTCAGATTTCAAATTTATCGCCCTTGGTTCGGGCGTCTGAGACGTTGTTTCTTTTACCGCCCTAGCTGACTATTATTATGATTAGGAGAAGTACAAATTTTAAAACAAATCATTTATTTGCATACATTTCAAGTAATTAGGTAATACATACCTAGCATAATGTTTAGTTAACCGGTGAAGTATTTCGTATCGTATATATTTAGTCACTTATTATGGTTTTACAAATTACATTCTTTTGTTTAAATTATAAAGGACGAGCGGAGGACTTGAAAACGTCGCCCTAACGAGCTACAGAAAAACCTTAACGCTCTTGTAAAGTTGTATCCACTGTTACATACCCGTACGTATCAAACGTAGGTACATATGATGACATGCTTTATGCAGATTGAAATAGATCCTATAAAAAAAGGAATGCGATGCCTATAAGTACGTATACCTTCATAAACTACCCATTTCCATTCCGAGGCGATTATTTTGGCTACACCTGGGTTCCTGGGTTGTTTTTATGATTTACTACATAAAAGTTGTTTGTGGCTGGTGTTAGAAGCGTCATTGGAAATTATTAAAAATGTATTTCCCAGTTTAATTTGAACATTAAATTTTTCACGTTGTTATTTTTACTTTTTTAGGGTTCCGTAGTCAACAAGGAATCCTTATAGCTTCGCCATGTCCGTCTGGCCGTCCGTGCGTCCGTCCGTCTTGGCTTAGCTCAGTAACCATTACTACTCGAAAACTGTAATTCGGCTGAGTATATAAATCAAATAGGTACGCCGACAAAACAGTAGAATAAAATCTTGAAAAAATATATTTTGGATGTACTTTTTCTCCGTAAACCCATCGTTGGATAGCTTGTTCAAAAATACTATGGGTTTCCTAAAACTCTTCTCCAATTTAGTGATTCGTTTGCGAGATATTGGGCTTTAAAGCCCTAATTTTTCTTCGAGTCATGTGCCCCGCCCCATGCCGGCTAAATGGCTACTTCTGGGGATGTGAAAAAAATCGAAGCAGTAGTACATGTAATGAATTTAAAAGGAAAACTATCAGGGCTGAGTAGGCATGACTAGTTACCGAGTAATAGTCGACCAACTTAAAATGTACTTAGAAAGGCCAACTTTGCACCATTTAGTTGGAGCGCGCGTGTCGATGTAACTAAGACAGACAGGCAACTACGGAACCCTACACTGCCCGTGGCCCGACACGCGCTTGCCCGATTTTTATAAGTAGATATGCACCTAAACTTAATATTGTATTACTATGATTCATTACTTACTGCTTACTTTATGCAAAAACATGTATATTTTCTCGTTTTAAATCATATGTTCCTAACCATAAGTTTTCGAACTCACTACTTAGCCCAAAGCTAAACCACAAATCAGTTTACGACAAAGCTATTTAGTTATTTAATGTGAAATAAATAAGTTATTAAAATGTTAGGTAGCTATCTATTTCATATAAGTAGAACATTTTCTCTGAATCAAATATGAATAGCCAGAACTAAAATAACCATAACAAGAGTAATTGAATCACATTATGTTGTCGCTTGATAGGTAATAACTGATAACGCGCAAACAAAGATCGCACATACTCGCACGGTCATGTTGTCTGTCGTATCAAGTTTATGAATTGGCAATTTCTGTAAAATATGTTCGGCTCCTTATCGCATCAATCTCATTCAAATCAATATACTGATTGTAACGAAAATGGGGTGTGAACCCATCAAGGCTAGGTTCGGTGGCGTATTGCGATTCCAAAAACGCATTTGGATACCTATTTATTTTGTTTTTGTGTAAGTACATTGAAATTTTTGTTTATGTTTTCATTAAGTATTTGTTTCTGTTTACATTGCTTGTGTATGACAACAAAAACGTAAAAACTGTCACCTGCGTATCAAAAAAACATACACAAAACATTTGTTTTCATAACACAGCTGTGCGCCCGGCGGTTGAAAATTAAATAAACCCTCCCACCATTCGCGGGAGAACGTTGGCATACACACACGTAAACAAAAATATACAATAAATAAAATAAAACCAAACAAATGCATATTTGGAATCGCAATGCGATCGAATATGCCCTTGCTCGGTTCACACCCCATTTTTGATACACCCTGTATACTTACTTATCTTGCCTCTACTCAGGGCTCTGATCATAATGTCTGACATCTGACATAGGATCTTCATTGCTGATGCTTCAATATTGTCAGTATGTTTATGCAATTCTTATATATTGAAAATTATTAAACTTGGAACAGGAAAATAATTGCTAAGCAGAAACCCAGGATTTTATTCTCCAAAAAAATAACGAAAGTTCTCAATTCCTATTCATGTTAATGGTTTTGCAGTAAATAATCTAACTTTTATGATTAGGTATCCTAAACATACCTAAAACTTATTGTAGTAAGTATATTTGTAATATGATACTTACGCCTAATTAGTTACTGTCATAAATTGCGCCGGGGTATCAATTTCAAGTTACTGATTGAATTAAAAAAATATAAAAGTAGCTAACTAGGTAGCATTTTGAATGGTTGTATTCAGACACAAGTAACAACGATTTTCAAATCATTTCATATTTTTAAAACTAAGTCCTAACGGACTTGTAAGTTACAATAAAGTTACTTATAGAGGCTGCATATTTCGCGAGTGTAGGTTTACCTCAAAGACGTGATTGTTGAATGACGCGAAGATGATGTCATCGGCCTCCAGTTTCGACATGTATTTGACGCCGGCGAAGTGACACATGCAGCAGTTGTCATCTGTCACTATTGAGTTCTTGGGGCTGGAAAGAGAGAAAGCATTGTCTGTGTCATGTCTCGATTAACTTAAACAAGAACATCGTAGGTTTTCTTGGGAATATCGCCCCGAAATTGTCTCGGGGCGCTCTCCCTAGGCGTGCCCGCACAAACGGGCCAGTCGCTAGGGTCAAAGTAGGTTACGTCAAGCGAACCTTTGGCCCTCCTTGGCAGCGATCTGGTTGGACAATCGATGGGGGTTTAGTGGGTAGTCTGGGCCTTCTTCTGCCCGGGATTCCCACGCACCGGTTCCCCTGACCGGGCGGACGGCGCAAGCACATCAATGCATTCCAATGCAAAAAGAGGTTTTCTTGGGAATGTAACATTGATTGGTATCAACATGAAAGCAAGGTTGTTTGATTAGTGGATTTCTATTTAACTATGCGCCTCTTAGTTAACACTTTCACTGCCAGAAGTTTCTGGCAGTGAAAGTGTATAGGTAGTTACCTATGTACGTAGGCGCTTTTCGCTACATACGGGAAAACCACGGGATCAGCTACGAGCGTAGCGATTCTTAGCAGTAAATGTGTTAACGTAGCACTACGCCGTAGCCCGTAGCATGCTAAACAAGGTATGCAGAGAAAACTGCTTAGAGGGCGTTTTGTAAGATTCCAGTTACTTAACTCTACAGAACCAACCCATTTTGCACGAAGAATTCAAAACAAAAACACAATCTCATTAAACAAATGAAAATTATCCTCAAAGTGCTACCCAGAGGGCTGCATGGGTAAACAATTTAATTGTTCTAAAACGCAGGGCAATTTTACCAACTTACATAGAACAAAGTAAAAGTAAACGGGAAATTACTATATGATTATGAGAATGTCGTAGAAAAGGTTGAGGACACATAAATGGAAATTGCTTTACCGACAAGCGTAGGCATAATGAGATGCTCGTAAACTATATTTAGGTTAATTAAGATTCCGCGTTGTGGAACACCAACAAGCAGATAATTGCTTTTATCGTTAGCTGGAAGCAGTTAAATGTGAATCATATTAACAAGATAACTGGAGGCCCATCTGACTCAACTTGTTGGTATCAAATTGATATAACATTTGATCGATTTCGGCTTAGCTGCATGTTATCTGAGCTTTAACAAAGTAATCAAATATATTCCCCGGCACCAAAGTAGAACCAAGATTCACTAGAAAGCATGCCCAAATAGCATACGAGGGGCAGTATACTATCATGGTTTTCTCTTCCTCTCACTGAGCATAAGCGTGAGCGAGATGGAAGTGCGAGCTCGGAAGCGCGTATATCATGTTTTTTTTATTTAAATTTTTTGGCCGTTTAAATAAATAAAAAAGTAATCACTGAGTTCTCTCAAACATGATATTGCCGATTTTTAGAAGCAATTTTAATATTTTTAGCTTTTGTGCATAATTTGTTACGAATATTTTAAGTGTATTTTAGACCTATGTTCGTGATTTTTTTCTATCGAGTGAAAATTGCTTAATATGTTTCGAATCATTGATCTCGCTGCAAAAAAGCCTCAAGATTACTATTTTGAAACCATATTATTATAAACAGACGTATTATATTGTTTCAAAAACTCTGTTCGCTTAATTTCGCTGAACCTACGGCGCCTTAATAGTAACCTCAGTTTAGTACTACTACTTTGGTGTCTGGGATTATTCTTCAAGATGGGTCTGCAAGATGTGGAGCCCGATACAGCGATAGAACATTATTATTAAGGTTGCTGTTAAATTTGATACATTACAGCGCCCGGCGACTTCATGCTCCAAGCTCCAGATCGATTGCACGTAAGAAATGTCATACGAGTATCATACCGATAAATCAAGTCAAATAGACCTCCAGTATTCACAATAACAGTACGTGAAACTCGAAGTGTTCTACTCCAAGTATATGTTAGATAAGAATGATGGAATCGATAGTTACGGAGTTTGAACCTAATGATTAGATTCAATACAGATACTTTATCCGCCGATGTAAGCAGTAGAACGAAAAGATTGAATTGCTTTATGATAAAGTTTATATTGTATTACAAAGTTGAATTTTCTCGCTTATCACGAAGCTACGGTAGCGGTCGTGGGTTCAAATCCCGGCTCGTACCAATGAGTTTTTCGAAACTTATGTACGGAATATTTACCGTTAGCTTTTCGGTGAAGGGAAACACCTTGAGGAAACCGGTCTAATTAAGGTCTTGTTTTCCTTCTGGGTTGGAAGGTCAGATGGCAGTCGCTTTCGTAAAACTAGTACCTATGCCAAATCTTGGGATTAGGTGTCAACAGCGGACCCCGGGCTCGTTTAGGGCACAACCGGGAATAATTCTAGGAGGATGATGATGATGATCACGCGGTAATCCCTATTACATATCTAAAAGATGAAAAACCTCCTGGGCGACATAATACACAGTAGGTACTGATATAGGTTACCTCCTTATAAAATATAATATCATACATTTTATATCAGAAACTAGCGACCCGCCCCGGCTTCACACGGGTACTATATTATACCTTCCTCTTGAATCACTCTATCTATTAAAAAAAACCGCATCAAAATCCGTTGCGTAGTTTTAAAGATCTAAGCATACATAGGGACAGACAGCGGGAAGCCACTTTGTTTTATACTATGTAGTGATAACCTATGAACTTACGAATGTCCGAACCGTCCTAGAAAAAGTAGTGTCAGACATTTATGCTGCTAAGTACATGAACCTTGACAAAAAAATGCATTTTGCTCGTACAGGATTGAAGGCAACATAAAAGTCACTCACCGGCAACAACAGCACGTCAAATGCCTCGCTAATTTACAGAAGCCAGTGAAGCAGTGTCGATACAACACGTAGGGCCACCCATATGCCGCTATCGACAGCCTCAGATAATGCAACGCGTCCTTGAGGTTCATCCACGGCGGTGTCTCTGAGAATATCTTGTTCACATCCGTCGTGTATATCGGTTCCTCGTCGTTGAGCATCTGTATGCGTCGCATTTCTCTCGTCTCCCTCTTTTGGCGGACCCTGAGCAGGACGCAGCCGGCCACGACGTCCGATGGGACCAGGTCTGTGGATCTGAACAGGGCGCTGAGGAGTGCTGTGGAAGAAGATGTCTCGTTAGCGTGATGAGAGTACGGCTTACTTTCCAACGCAACGTTAGGACATGGTGCATTACGTACTAGAAGGAGTCTTACGGTCATTCTATAACCTCAATCTTGCAACATGTAACGTAACTACATTTATTATTGCTTATTAGGCTCAGCAAATCCATCTAATCCTTCTAAAATCTTCCAGTATAGAAGTTCCACTGAAAACCGCACATAAATTGGTTCATTTTCGCGAACATACAGACGTAGCTTGGAAGGGCTTTTATGTCTCCATTTGTAACTACAGATTATTCTGTCATTATTTATATGATACGTACAAACCTAATTGCTATTGTTCTGCTGTCCACGATATAAAATATTGCACTATTGTATAACCACAAGTATCTTCTATAAAACGAGTACCGGCGTGCATAGGTAAAAGAAAGTATAATTCCAAGGCCTCACCTGCAACTTGTTGGAAAGCCTCCTTCCCGTGCTCATCGCGTTTGAGCCAGCAGAAGGCCCACCGGAACCGCCGGGACCAGAGCCCGGTGACCTTGCGGTGGTGCCGCACCTGGTTGGGCGTGTCCTGCATGTCCCCGTAGTTGACCGAGCCCAGCGGGTCGAACACCATGAAGAGCCCGAACACGGTGAGCCCGAGTTGCACCCAGTTGAAGAGGACTATGCCTGGATAAAGAGAAAAGGACATTAATTGGCGGCATGTACAATAAGGTTTTTTTACTGCCTACGGCATCATGACTTGGACCAGAGGGGTAAACACGTATAACCTTTCAAACGAGCGTTAGGATAAATTTAACTGTCAATTTTCAACGCGCGTAAAAAGCGTTACGTGATCGACCAGCTGAATTACTTAACCCTTAAAGACAATCTGACTATAGGCAATAAGTGGAAATTCGCTTGCAAGACTATCATAATCATATATCACATTTTGAAAAGATAAACAAATGTCCTTCCTGTTTTTGACTATTGAGGAGTCTTTGAATTATATGAGTGTACGGCGGTCCCAACGACCGATGGGTACCAATTGATCCTCCTAGCGTTATTCCCGGTTGTGCCCCTAAAGGAGCCCGGGGTCCGCTTTGACACAAGATTTGGCATAGGCACTAAGTTTTACGATGAGTAGAACCTAAATTGTATTAACGACGCAGTTAGAAATTGTAAGAGGTAAGTAAGGATCCACGTATAATTTTGTTTTGAATAATATTATATTTATTATAAAATTATCATATGTATAAATATGACGCCACGCGTAAAAAGAAGAGTTTATAGTTTGAATAAGATTATAATATCGACCTCAGTTAATATGTACAAGGCCATGATTTCAATACATTATAAACTCATATATTATTTTATTAGTTTACTAACAATTTCATTAGCATATTAAAAACACTAAGATATTCGGAAGTTAACTCTTAGTGTAGTACCATAAAATAGGGTACTAAGGGATTGAGGGGGCAGATGGGATGCGAATATTTTCAGTTACTACTTTGATTTCCTAGCTCAGGTTGCTCTGAGTAATTATATTACAATTTTAGACATATCAAAACAAAACAAAACAAAACAGCGAGCAAAACAGCGGCACGGCCGTACCATCATTTTCTCGAAGCATTTCAGGCTTTTCTTATCTTGCGGCAACACGGAGTAGCCAAATTATACCTACTTATAACATGAAAAAAAAGTGGTCTCTAGAAGTGAGAGGTGAAAGATATGTGGCCTGGAGTGTAACCAGGGTTGTGGGGAGCGATCATCATGAGGAAGAGGAGCGATAAATATAAGCGGACAGTGGGACGCAACGCGGATTGGGGCAAGCTTATCGAAATTCAGAATCCGAAAGTTTTTCCCCGTACATTTTCCCAGCTCACCCCATCGCTCTCCCCTCTAACCCCACTAAGGGGTGAGGTGGGATTTCTCACCATTTTTGTGCTAATCGTTAAAATTATTAAAATTAAACGACAGATAATCATTATAAAACTAAAATTCATACGGCCGGAACATTTTATATTTATAAAAAATCAACGTGCCACTTGTAAAAATAGTACATTATTGCAGCGGCCGGGAAGTAGCATTTTGTCGGATGAAGCGAAGCTGAATCATATTACGAACACGGTCATGTCTAAGTAGAATTTTTTAATGTGGACCGGACCTCTTTCCTTAGAATTAAAACCGCCTTATGGTTGAAAAAGTGTTTTGATCACGTTTTGATCGACAGATCTTTACTACGTTTATTTTACAGTATCAATTAGCGGTTGCACCTTACAATAAAGCACAATAGCTTTGTTTACCACTTAACAATTTGTTTACTAGGCACAAAGAGAAGTGAATTCAGTCTAAAATAAGAATCCGCACTATAATGTTCTTTCAAGCGTTCCCCTACTATACCAATCTTGTCGAGAGGTATCTACTTCACATCAATTATTTTTATAGGACTCACTCTGTATGACAATGCTGGAAAACTTGTCGGAGACGGAGCACTCTATGACGTCACAGAACATCCACATGGTGCCCATCACGTTCAAGGCTATCTCGGGTAGCACCAGCAGCACTCTGCAACAAAACAAACACGCACATACTTAATAAAAAAATATTGGGGAAAAAAATCACAGAACACCAAGGTACCGTAAAATGGGATGAGTAAGGTTCGCGGGGAGAGTTGGGTTATGATTGGGGAGAGAAGGGATGAAAGCGGGGTGAGATGGGATTTTAAGGCTACTGCTACAAAAATAATGTACCTATTCCAATTTAAAATGGAGGATAATCATAATAAAGCTAGTGTAAAAATAAAATTTTATCGAGGTTTCAATGTCAGTTTTGCTCCTACTCACCCCATTTTACGGTATTCACTAATATTTTTTTGTTTGTATGTCCTTCGTAAAGTGTTTTTATAGTACCTAATGATCGTCACTTGTTTAAAAATCTGTTATATTCATTATGGCAGTCTCGAAAACAATCGTCACCGATTAACACATTGACGCGAAAACTTAACAAAAGGTTAGTTGTATTTAAACAATATTTGTTAGTATTTTCCAGATTTAAAGATAAACACAATTTTCGATTTCGAATGAATAATCGATCCGATGGCACCGTGAGATTTTTTTCTCGGAGATATATTATTTCGTCAAGCGTCACCTTCTACAGTAAACCAGTTTTACCACAAAAAAATGCCGTTGTCCGCAAAAACATGCAAATATCAAGCCAGTCCAATAAACCGCATAGGTATGATTACCTAAAGATTTCTTGTGAAATTTGACCCACATCAAATGTAGTATAGGTACCTAGCTGTACCTACCTAGAATGCATTCGGTAGTTAACAACGGTAAAAAATAAATTGTTCTTGCATTCACAATAAACCAAATTCAAGAAAACACATAGGTACCGTAAAATGGGGTGAGTAGGGGCAAAACTGACATTCAAACCTCGATAACATTTTATTTTTACATACTCGTATGCAAACTGAATGGTGTATATAATAAGGGTTCCGGACGTTTGTATTTTAGTTTTTATTTTATTTCGGGTAGTTCTATTTCATAACTTTGACGATAAACAGGAAATCCCACCTCACCCCTCGTAATTGGGGGGAGATGAGGCATTCATACAAAGGTGATTTTGGAAGATTGTTGAATCGTTTTTTTTTATTATGAGTATTACTATAGCTCCATTTTAAATTGGATTACATTATTTTTGTAGCAGTAGCCTTAAACTTCCATCTCACTCCCCTTTCATCCCTTCCCTCCCCATTCATAACCCAACTCTCCCCGGGAACCCTACTCACCCCATTTTACTGTACTTGGGACACATCACGCTTCAGCTTATTATCATAGATACTTTTAATTTCAAATACATGAAGTTCAACAAATCGACGATGATTGACCGTAGAAAATCATGATGTCGCTCGTTCCTATAAGCCGATTTTTTTCCTAAAAATATTTTGTCGCGGAGCAGCCGATTGAAACAACAGTTGCCTGAAAGTGTGTATATACCAATGAAATGTTGTTTCAATCGGCTGCCTCGCGAAAATTTTCTTATACTAAATGAGATTCGCCATATCTAGGTTGGAAACTAGTTTCAAACATGTCGTTGTCGACATCCTGGCGACCATTTTGTTTTAACTGACAAGTAAAATTGAAAATTATTCCTTTCTATAGCGGGGCCACTGTGAGCTCTATTTGCATATATACCTAGCACTGAAACGTGACCAAACCCTCTTACGTATGCAATATTGACATTATTGTATGATCGCGTGCTAAATGACCGTCGATGGCAAAAGGTCTCGCCGACAGCATTACCTAATCTTGTCTGTTCAGGCCTCAGTACAAAAGTCCGGAGTGAATATGAATAAATAATATCATCATCCTCCTAGCGTTATTCACGGTTGTGTCCCGGGGTCCGCTTTGACACCTAATCCCAAGATATGGCATAGGCAATTAGGCTATTAGGTTTTACGAAAGTGACTGCCATTTGACCTTCCAACCCAGACGGAAAGCTAGACCTTATTGGGATTAGACCGGTTTCATCACGATGTTTTCGTTTACCGAAAAGCTAACCCCAAAAACTCATTGGTATGAGCCCGGATTCGAACCCACGACGGCCGCTTGACAGCCGCATGCCTGAACCATTAGGCTACCGTAGCTTTATGGATAAATACTGGTAATATGTAAATAATAAATATTAAATCCATGAGAGGCCTCTGCCCAGCAGTGGGACGTATTATACAGGGCGTCCCAAGTATATGCGACAATATGATGGTAAAGTACCTTAAATAGCGTAGATAGGATATTTTGCTGAAAGAAGACTTTAAATGTTATTTTTAAAAGTTAGTACTTCCAAGATTTTCTAAAAATTACTTGTTTCGCCTGGGAATCGAACCGACTTAAATGTGAAAAAATAATTCCGTATTTAAGGTAATAATAATAATCGCAACCAATCTCGTAATTTTAGGTTGATAACTCCTCAAGAGTTATTTTGACATTACATTGTATTTTAAGTGTCCTAAGAAACTCAAAAGTTCAGATTAATAATGATATATTGAAGAATAAGATAAAAAAAACTGCCAGCCCAATTACGAGCCTCGGCGCTTTTAAAAACTAACATTTTGTCGACGTTGAACAGTAAATTCGACTCGGACATAAAAATAAAGAGAAATCTCGTAAGATGATAAGATACCGAACAAGTTTGCGTACAGCTAAGAGAAATAATGTTATGTAAACAATGATTCAAATGTTAAACGTTGAGTAATAAAGTAGAAATCAGTCATAAAATTCCATTTATATCGTGGAGGAGGGAAGTATATGTAGGTATACCTTGTCAAAACTCAAAGAAAATACAGCACCTAATATTTTGGTAGTCCTTGTACGCACTAAGCGGCTAGCCACGTGCGGCATGCCGTGCGGTTGGACAAAACATATGAAACCGCAAACGCAAAACCGCTACGCACTAAGCGGCTAGCCGTGCGGTTGGACAAAACATATGAAACCGCAAACGCAAAACCGCTAAGCACTAAGCGGCTAGCCGCGTGCGGTTGGACAAAACATATGAAACCGCAAACGCAAAACCGCTACGCACTAAGCGGCTAGCCGCGTGCGGCATGCCGTGCGGTTGGACAAAACATATGAAACCGCAAACGCAAAACCGCTACGCACTAAGCGGCTAGCCGCGTGCGGCATGCCGTGCGGTTGGACAAAACATATGAAACCGCAAACGCAAAACCGCTACGCACTCAGCGGTTGGCCGCAACCGCACGCGGCTAGCCGCTTAGTGCGTACAAGATAAGGGCTTAAGGTACGAGTTCGTAGCCGACTACAGACGGCAGCAGCAATCGACGTCTCGCTGCGACACTACTGGTTTCTATATAGGTATTTCTATGAAATACCTATTCCATTAATTCCACTACACACACCACAACGACACGTTGTCGTCATAAAATACATAGAAACCAGAAGTGTCGCGGCAACACGCCGTCTGCTGCTGCTGTCTGTAGAACTTGTAGGTATCTAACTTAGAAGAAAACTGAGAAGCTCATTGCTAATTAAATTATCGGTTTACTTGATTGTAATTATTGTGATACGTGTCAACAGAAGACTAAATGGTTTTTACTCAAGTTTTGTAGAAAATTTTAGTACATACCTAAATAAAAAGTGAAGTAAGAATAACATTAGTCAAATAGTTAAATATTAAGACTGTGTAAGACTTAGAAGAAGAATCCCATTGAGATGCCATACGCGTGCCGTAGCGCGTGAGTGGTAAGTAAAAGTAATGTTTAGGTACACTCATGGTTAAAAAAAAATGTCATTGGAATTTGGAATCTTTTACCGTGGATGGTAGAGGTGCTTTTTGAATGACGTTACTGAGATGCAATTCGACCATCTCAAATAATCTCAAGTAGGTATACAAGCCCGCAAAACGACGTCAAAAGTGACGTAGCGCCGACCAAGTTGTCTTTGAACAAGTTATAAGAGACTTTGCTGCCTACACATAGAGTTTATAATCGCTCGGTCTCTATTTTAAAAGTTTGTCTGCCGAACTTAGCAGACGCCTTCCTCGGCTAATCTGTCATTTGGGTTTTCGGGTTATCTTATCAAAGGAGCTGGCGGTCAAGGTCGTCTGTTCAGAGTAGTTTAAGCTTTGTAAATACGTATATTAATCATAAAGCAAATTTATCACGAAACAGCAAAATTAACTAGGTTAACAACAAATTAGGTATTAGATATAGGTACTACTTACTAATACTTACCCTGAAAATATTAATAAAGCACATTGTTGTAACCTTCTATTTAACGCGCTTCACAGTGTAAATGTAATTATGCCAATTCTAAACAACTTCCTCACACGTGCCTTGAAATAACCAGATCCGGTTTCCTGACATAGTATGGGTCCAGGACGAGCTACGTAGGTACGCTGCCGATGGTTTTTACCAAATTTTGACAATTACCCCTCGTATATGACAGTAACATATAAGTGCGCCTCCAGGCTCTAAATAACATGCCGCTGCTGTGCCAGAGAACCTGATCCGGTGCTTGACTTTTTTAGGGTTCCGTGGTCGACTAGGAACCCTTATAGTTTCGCTTTGTCTGTCCGTCCGTCCGCGGATAATCTCAGTAACCATGAGCACTAGAAAGCTGAAATTTGGTACTAATATGTATATCAATCACGCCAACAAAGTGGTTAAATAAAAAGTGAAAAAATAAAATTATTAGGGTACCTCCCCTATACGTAACGTGGGGAGTGTTTTGTTAATATTCTCGGAGATAATCGCTCCAGAAGTAAAAAAAAGTGTCTAACTTTTGAACCATAAGTTTCAAAAATATGAAAAAATTTCAAAAGTAGAAAAGAATTGAAAGTTTATAAAAAATTTCTAGAAAATTTATTTTGAACTTTATAGGTTGAATAGTTTTTGAAAAAAATTGCAAAAACTATGGAAACCTACACTGAGCGTGGCCCGACACGCTCTTGGCCGGTTTTTTTTATAAAGGCACTAATACACAGGACTCGTCCTGTGTTTGTTTGGTTGCGATGAGCCCCTTAGTAATTCGTTGACGTTCGTTGGTTCAATGTATAAGGCCTGAACCACACATAGCGAATAACCTCTGACATGATTCAACCTCGTTTATTTTGCGACTTCTGTGCCCGTCTGCCAATAACAAAATATAGTTATGACAGTGTCAAATCGGTCAAATCTTTGACTGTCAGTAAAATACGTACGTTATATCTACAAAAATAACATAAATACAAATAGATAACTGTGGTTTGTTGTGTGGTGTGCTGAACATTGAACTATGTGCGTGATGAGGCAAAAACTATATCGTACCCAAGTATACCTTACCTGGTGGCAGCAGCCAGGAGCTTGTCGTGACGTGACACCGTTCAAGTCAAAGTAAAGCAGGTACGTTCGGTGCTGATTCATGAAATCATTTCATCAAATCTTTATAGAAGGTACCATCTTCGACAAAGCGCTCTCTCCATGCATACATATACAAATTGTGTCAACACACAACACTAACTCCTTTAACTTTAGCTGCAATAATCTCAGTGGAAACATCAGCTTGACTTTTATATGTATCTAGATAGTTATCTAATCAGTAGGTCACCAATTAGTTTCGCTCAGGGTCCGTTTTAAGAAATGAAATGACCATCGCGGACCGCACAACCTTTTTATAGAAAAAAAAATGCGGGGGGGATACATTTTTATTTAATTATGTAGTGCAAGTTGCTGTGTTCTCGCGGTCCGCACAAAACGGGTCGGCGCCGGCGGTCCGGACCGACCCCTGTCCTATAGAATTACCTAAACGAGCAAAATTTTCAATAGGTATTTAATTTAGTTGATTATAATTGCGTTAGCGAAAAAAACGCCCCTATAACGTTTTCGATTACACCCCGTTCACACTGCGTCCGTTTCCGTGTCCGGGAGGCATCCGTCTCTTTCGCACTCGGGCGAAACATCGCAAGCGAGAAAAAGAGGGATGCCTCCCGGACACGGAAACGGACGCAGTGTGAACGGGGTGTTAGACTTACGAGTACATACACATTACATTCACTGCTAAGAGTCGCTACGCGCTGCGCTCGTAGCCGATTTCTGCTTAGTAGACGAAAGGGCTTACGGCGTAGGCGCCTGCTAGGCGAGTTCCTGGCAGTGAAAGTGTTATGAAGGGGTTTGTGGGTGCGAAAATCGATTTAGAAATAGTCTGTGGAAGAATTTCAGAAACGGCAAAACATTTATTTTAGGTATTCCTTTCCAAGATACCATTCCCAAAAATAAGGAAAAACGGGGTAGGCACAGCAGTGTTTACGATGGCACCAACACCACTCAGACCATAAATCACAATTATACGGCCGCCTCCGTCCACGCTTTTTATTTATCTAAGCGAGCCATGTGAAATATGGTTTCGTTATAGCTATGTATTTAGGCGAACATAGTTAAAGAATTTACTTAATGTAAGTTTTACTCAATGAACCGAATTAAAAGCAGTTTCTAATTATAGGTAGAGAAAGGCTTAATGGCTCAATGGCTAGTTTTTTATTGAAATGATTTAGGTATGTCTACTTCAATGCTGGTTAAGTTGTAGGCCTTTATGCCTTTCAAATGTCCATCACTTTGGAGCGGTTCAGCGCTAATCATGACGCACATGCGTCCCAGGGCTTGATTTTCACTACATATTTGAATATTATTCATATTGTGTTACGGACGGACTAAGGCGAAGCGGTACGAGCGTGCTTAGCAGTGAATGAGTAACTCGTTCATATTTTTAAAAGACATCAATTACTCTGCAATTGGCGACACCAGAATGCAAATTTAATATAATGATTGATGAGGTAGTGACAATAATAAACAAAAACTATCAATTATTTCAATAAATTATGATCAGTTGGAATTTCCCGAGTAGATCGAATAGCTGAGTGAATCGTTTTGACTCGCTCTTATCAAATTCCCATATGTCGTCATTTCATTAAGGGCCGATAATTCTCCCGTTTGACGAGGGGTTCGTTTAAATCGAAAGTCTAAGTTCATGCATCAGTACGCACGGATTTACGCCGATTATATAGTCCATTTTCTTTCAATCAGGAGGAAAAAAACTATCTAGATGAAGGATGGGTGCGCGGCGGCCATTTTAATCCAGGTAGACGGATGCGACTTTCTTTATACCTAATATGCTTAGTTTTGTTTTAGGTAGGTATAATAACAGACTTGTGTCCTACGATTTTTTTACGATGCCATTCGAACCAGTTTTTGGAGAGGAACAAAGATGAAAGAACACAAATACCCAAAAAATTAAGTCAAAGACGGCGGCAGCCGAAACAAATTCATACTAATTGACATAGAAGCAGTGTGAAAAAGGAGAAAAGCGTCTTTCATGGCTGTGTAAGAAATTAAACCATGGGAATCCTAAGCTGTACCCAGATAACTTACATTGCAGATAGTTGTCAAGTGACTAATGCACAAGTAAACCATTATCAGTAGGAAGTGTTTGTAGATGTAAAAAAATAGTTAGTGTGTGCTTTTAATAATCGATAGCTAAGTAGATAACCGTGTTGGGCAAGAGGTAATTGAATTACAAATTAACAATTACATTTACAAAATATAATTGCAATTACTAATTACAATTACAATCAACTTAACGGTCCATAGATTGTTAGTAAACAATAAACCTTCATCATCATCATCATATCAGCCGAAAGACGTCCACTGCTGGACATAGGCCTCCCCCAGAGTGTGCCAAAGCGACCGGTCCTGCGCCACCCGCATCCAGCGGACTCCCGCGACCTTAAACCTAAACAATAAACCTTATATTTATATAGGTACTAGCGACCCGCCCCAGCTTCGCACGGGTACTATATTATACATATAAACCTTCCTCTTGAATCGCATCAAAATCTGTTGCGTAGTTTTAAAGATCTAAGCATACATAGAGACAGACAGCGGGAAGCGACTTTGTTTTATACTATGTAGTGATGATGTTGATGACACATGTACATATGTAAAGCTTTTACTGTATTGAAATGATAATATTTTTTTACATGAAAGTAAGCAGTTTCAAGATCATGATATATTTAAATCATTGATAGAAAAAATCTCAAAATAGCTATCAGTTAATAATGAACATTTATCTTAGTCAGTAAATGTTTCCTCTGGCAAGCGGCCAACGATTGCGTAATACGTCATTTATCGACGTTAACTGTAGCGTACAAGCAAATAAAGTTTTTTTTATTAACACTGAAATAAAGCGGTTCTGAAGCGTTTGTTTGTCGAATAAGCGGAGGAAACCGGAGAGGCATGGATCTGGTGCTGACGGGAGTCTGAATAAGATAAATTAGATACAGGAGTAGTTTGAAGGCCGGTTTAGCCTAGTGGGAGTAGTGGGTAGCCCTGCCTTCGAAGCTGACTGTCCTGACTTCGAATCCCGCGTTGTATCCTAAAGGATCCCAATATCTGGCGTAGGCACTTGTTTTACGAATGCGACTGCCATCAACCCAGAGGGAAAACTAGACTGTTGGATTCGACCAGTTTCCTCGCGATGTTTTCCTTCGCCGAAAAACAACTGTTACATAGCAAATGAATATTACGCAAATAAGTTTTTGAAAAACCCGATGAGGCGGGATCGAACCCACAACCTCTAGATTGAAAATTTGCAGCTGCCGTTAAATCAAGTAGGTATTCATAATAAATGCATTGCTATTTTAAGCACCTTAGTAGGCTTTTGAAAGAACAATAACATCCAATTTGAAACTAGATCCCAGTCTAACGCAGATGCCAGTGGACATTCCCTCGCTCGTGGGAATGTTATTACCTACACTCTTTCAATTTAATAGAACGAACGAAAACTAAACAACTAGTTTAAGAAACTGCTACATAAAATCCTTGACGTGCAAACAAATAAATGGGTACGGTGGGGTTATATCTCACCTATTGAAAAGAATACATTAATAATTTTTATGATCTTTAATAACCTACTCATCATGTAAAGTATAACATCATACCATCGTTTCGAATACGGTACAAGTTTTCGATTTATTATCGATGCAAATATTTCCTTCACCTCGGTACTTATGGCTGTTTACACTTTTTTTTTCATTAGTTATTAACTTATTAGTATACGAGTCCATACAAAAGTTACTCGCATTTGCAGCAAATGTGTGAACTCGCACTAATCACTAATCAATGTGTAAACAGGCCCTTAGATAAATTAACTCGAACTCTAAAAGTTTCCGTATAAGCACTTACTTCATAAGGAGAAGCGGCGAGACGAGTTTTCTGATGTCAACCTCCGTGATGGTGCCCCTCGCCGACTGGTGTGCCAGGGCTGCCAGCAGGAGCATCAGTGCGGCTTGCAGCACCAGGGTCCCGCATAGATACAGCCGCACGAACGCGCCCCCGTGCCAGCCCTCCGACTGACACCGCCATGTCACGGGGAATATCACTTCTACCACGAGAGCTATTAATACCAGCCTGGGGACAACGAGACAAGAATAGATTAGAAAAATACATATATCTTGAAAGCGAATATATCACAAGAGGCTTCAATATTATCAGAGCACGCCCACGTTGCATCCGCTTTTTAGTTCGCTCGATCCTCAAACCAACGGAGATCGCTCATTGGAGCGTATGAAATTATTTTCAAATTCATCCGAAAATTCGGACCCCGAAATGTCGTCTTGCTTTAAAATGGAATTGATGAGGACGTGACTAGAATATAATTATTTCTGATCAAAGGAAGTTTTTATTCAATAATTTAGCAGGAACATTGTCAATTAAACCGATGTCGCTACAATTTAAAATCCATTAGGAAGCAATCACGCTGAAGAGGCGAAGGTCGGGAGCGGGCCCGAGGCCGGGTATACTCCGAAAGTGACAATCGATATAGAAAGCCCATTCACATTGATGTACCACGCAACAAGTGATATACCGCTCCTCACTACACTCCTCACTGGGTAACCTCCAATTTCTAAAACAGATATGTTCATTCCTAATTTCTACTAATGAATGCCTCAATTAACAGATCGACACTGCGCTTTTGTAGCGTCAACTAATCAGATTCATTCAACTTAATTGGAGTTAAATTGCCTTTTAATTGGTATGGGCGAAAATAGAAACAAAACAAGGATTTGTTTTCATGGAAATTCCTTGACATTAGCCTGTAGCCGTCACAACAACTAACGAGATCGGCAATTATGAGATCGACTTCTGAAATTGGATCCAACTACAATGAAATTTGGGCACAACAAAACAAGTTAGGAAAATAATAAAGATATTTTTATACTTTTATGCGTGTTGCTTTACTTAGCTTCATTGTGTAAATATACATAATTTAAAAGTTCTATGTATTTTACACGACTGCCCAACGAAAAGGAGTGTAATTATCCATCATATTTCCGAAAGCAAATCATCTATTTGGGAGACTGATAACAGTTTCAACCGACGTTTTATTAATAAATTGAGGACATCCGAGTTTGCTACCCTTGGTGTAAGGGCTGTAGAAGGGTTCGTGTTGCTTATTGAAGGTTAGGTATGCGAATCCGCATTCCTTTTAAATTGCTCCGCCGTACGAAGGTCGCGTAACAACACAATGTTATTGCAGGGCTGGACATTGACTTTCTTCGTCTTTAACATTTCAAGACAGTACTTTACTGCGATTTTATAAATTGATATAAATTTGATTTTTACTGAATAATAAAACAATAGTATTATGCATGATATACTCGACTGTAAGAATGTGGTCCCTTAAAATGCAGTTTTGATGTTGATTTTGCGAATTAACAGAAATTCTTGAGAATGAACTAAATACTAAGTTGTGTAGTACAGTCGACAACACAGCTAACTGACCAGTCTAGCGCAGCCGAACTTTGGGAGCATGTAAAGTGGAATATGTATTTTCTTTAACTTTATATCGGTACGGTGTATTAGCAGCATGTGTGAAAGTTTCGGAGACGGACGTAATGGTTGTGTATCGATCCATACATTGTCGAGCATAGTAGCTACTAAACGATTGTAGCAATACGAAACAATGGACGTAGCAGGAGAGATCGAAGCACAAAGGTACAATAGCGCCGCGCAGAAATTACTCGTACAGTATCGTGCTGCTCTAGAATTTTTTTTTTTTTTTCATTTTTTTACCAAAAGAACAATACAAAAGAAAAATTTGTACAGCGGACAAAGCCGTAAAGGTTTAACTGCCGCTGTATTCACTCTTAAGCTAATTATATGTAGGTATATGTATATATTTTACAGTGGTTCTATTTTTACTAAAATTATATTATTATAGGTTACGTACAATAGATATTTACTTCATTGCTATGTCCGTATTCATACGGAACCAAAGACACATTTTATATATTATATCGTATACCTTTACATTTTTTATGAATAAAGCAGTAAGTTCCTTTTTTTTTTTTTTTATTACAATATATAATATTTTATTTACACATGGAGCGTGTGTATTGTGTTAAAAGCTGTAGGTACTTGTTACTTTCTTACCTCCGGTTTTATAAATATCCGGGGGCCTTTATGTCGGTAAGTAATGTCAAAAATTTAGGTACCTACTGAGTTAAGTACTAAAGTTTGATCTAAAATTTTTATAACCCGGGCTTTAGATAGCATAACGTTAACTTTGGATGGTTCTTTTTAATCAGTTATAGGTACTCGTATGTACCTACATGAAATTTGTATAAATTCCAATGGACACAATATGTAATTTGCTCAGGAAAATCATAAACGACGTAACGTGTTTTTTTAACCCAGACGCAAACGAGAGGTGTTATAAGTTGAACTGGTGTTGAACTGAGGTGTTGAAGTTGTCTGTATGTCCCCAGACGACCGCCCAAGTGTCCACATCGACCAAACAGATTGCGTTTTTTAATCGAAACTCTTGCTTGAGATTATTTTTAGAGCACTAATGATAGCGAAGGTTATACAACGTATGCAATGTGTAGGTACAAGTTACTACCCACTAATACCATGCGAAGTATTTCTACGCCAATGCTGGCAGAATACGCTGAATCAGCTACACTTTTACTAACCTATATTGTACCGTATTCTCAGAAATAATTGATTATGATTATGATTATCTAGCAAAGAGAAATCTGCGCGACCTTTACACAGTAATATAGAATAATTGCTAATATACTGTTGCCCTGCCGCACTGAACTACGTTAGTGAGCACAAATCTGGTTACCGCACAGACAAAGAGGGTAATAACACTAATAACGTGTGCATCGGTACCTATAATATTATATCGAACTCTATGGATTTCGGATTGAGGGCTCGGGTGCGATTTGACCAAACTGGAAAGTAGGTCCTACTTAATTAGTAAAAGCCTATAAATATAAAATTATAAAAAAAAGAATGGTCATATATCCAAATGTGTAACTCAAGTCTTAGTAACCAAGTTATGACTTAGTAACCAAACTTTTAATTTTTGATTCATCTCATGTCAGTTACAATAGGGAGCGTGGGGGAATTGGAGCCAATTAAGGAAGAATTTATGTCACATTTGAAAGAATTACTAAAATGTTTGATTTGGGAATTACTTTTCTAGTTTAAATACCAGGTACTCAATCACAGTTTAATCCAACAATATGTATTTCTAACTTTGATAAAATTATAGATTTATAAAATTCAAATAAAAGGAAAAATGTTATGCTTCGAGCGTGACTGCTTAGCTTAGTACAACACTAATTATAGATTTTCCGAAAAAAAGTAATTTAGGTACTCTCATTACTCCACACGTTATGGTAGTGAGAGCCTGACGTTTTTTCCATGGTAAAGTAAAGTAATTTTTGTTTCTGGGACAGTTATCGAACTCTCACTATAATTTAGTACTTATAAATCTTATAATATATGATAACATTAAAATTTGGAATCAAAAAGATCTTAGTGCTGTCTCGCCTGCACGTGGTCCGCCTGCTGATCAACGGAAGAGATAGCAACAGAGAAGGAAAACTTGAAACAAACCCGGCTCGGTGCCAGCCGTCATGCACCTGCAACTGACCCGACTCCGCGCGTATCGCTTGTCGTTCCCGCGGACCCAGTCGGTGAGGTCGAGAGAGAGGCACATGTCTTGGGCAACCCTGTGTATCTTCATGTGCGTCCCAGGCGATGCAGTGTCTGTGGAGAGGACACTTCACCCACGTCGGCTTCGCCGCGTGGATAACAACACGGGGAGTGGCAGTAACCAGTTGTATGCCGCGCCCGCATTGGCTTACACAGCCATGGAAGACGTTGTCTCCCTTCTTGAGACTGCTTGTATAGTCTGTAATAGACTTAAAGGCCATTGATGATGATGAACATTGGGAATCCATTTTAAACGGCTATAAAAGTAATATAACGGCCATATTTGACACAAGATGGAGGCGCTTTGGGTACATGGACTGAGTCGCGGCAGGGAGCCTCCAGTCACCTCCCTGTGGGTTGGAGAGGTAGAGGTTCAAGTAGGTCAGTTTATAAAATACTAGGGCCTCACGTTAGACGGCCGATGGAATTTTGAGCACTTCAACCGGCTCGTCCGTCCCCCGGATTCAAAAACATCGGGGCACAGATTGCTGCCAAATCTTGGAGGGCGAAAAGAAGGAGTACGCCGCCTTTACGCAAGGCTGATGCGGTCCATCGCACTATACAACGGCTGCTTCGGTGAGTTCCTACACAGAATAGGAAAAGAGCAGACGTGCGCAGCGTGGCAGTCTGAGCGGCAGGTCCTAATGCAAGAAGTGGGCAAGATCTCTCGCCACTCACTCTCATAAGCGGCAATGTTAAGAAGGAGCTCCACTTGGGATGCAGCTGACATTTTTTGTGAGAGTGTCATGGCTAAATATAGGGTAGGACCCACAGAGGCGTGATGCTAGGGCGGCACTCAGGTGCGTTCCGTAGGAAATCCCAGAGCCGTCCGAAAAGCGACGAGGAGGACCATCGGGGGGTTTTTAGTCGGTGCGAGTCCGACATAACCTCCGCGCTATCTTCGTGGTGCGGAGGTTATGTCGGATAAAAAAAAGGCTCATTCCCCGTCTTGTAATTTCATATTAATAGTAAGTATGAACTTTTCTTATCCTTACTAATATTATAAATGCGAAAGTGTGTGTGTTTTTTTGTTTGTATTTTTGTCCTTCTTTCACGTCGCAACGGAGCGTCGTATTGATGTGATTTTTTGTATGGAGATAGTTTAGAAGCTGGAGAGTGAGATAGGCTACTTTTTCCAGCGGGAAAACATCTCATTCCCACGGGAAAATTCAATATGTTACATTTTCCTACAACCACGCGGGCGAAGCCGCGGGCATCAGCTAGTACAGCCATAAATTTAAATTTGCATTGTTCTCCTAAAAACACGAGTTTATTTATACATGTGAACATGCACTAATTGAATGGAGAGAAGTGTTCGTTTTGTAAAACATGCCTGGCTCCCATTATCCGAACGCGCTCTCCATGCTCCTCTATTATTCTAAATTTAAAATCGATGGTAAAAGTAGTCGCTGAGATATTTAAAAGAGCATTACCGAATATAAATCAACTTTAGATTGTCACCGCAATATTGTAATTTATAATCTTACACATAAGAGAATAACGAATATACGTAGGCACGACCCTAATTTTAGAATTT
Organism: Epinotia ramella; assembly: GCA_947578815.1. Taxonomy (NCBI): domain Eukaryota; kingdom Metazoa; phylum Arthropoda; class Insecta; order Lepidoptera; family Tortricidae; genus Epinotia; species Epinotia ramella. Next base: position 11,386,881 of record OX388209.1, read on the forward strand.
TTAATTAATCTTAGTCTAGCCAGGACCCATTTGCTAAATAATGTTTTAGTTTACCAAATTCGATAAAACCTTTTATTCTAGTAGTATACATAACCTGACCGTCAGCTTATAATCTTACACGCAAGTTTAATATACCTACACTTAAGGTTCTTGCAGTTTTACGGTTATAGATATATTACGTGAAAAATGGCGTGGCACGCGCTTATAGCATACTTATTACATAACAACACGGGCGTCGCTCTGCCAAAAATGTGCTGTAAAACGCAATGGACCAGTGACGGGTCAAGGACTGAGGGCTCGACATATTTACGGGAAAGCCTGCTCTGATGTGGGGGACCCTAATGCGGAATTTCAAAAACACCCGTCCGGAGTATTAAGTTATAGTTCTCCATACAAACGTAGTTACGCTCTCATTTTAAAAGGACTATACTTGAAACCAAAATTAGATTCCACAAAACACACTCTTCCAAATGATGGACGTAGCTAAAAACTAATTAGGTACGTCCATCATTTGGAAGAGTGTAAGTTAGCCAGTGTCGGTTAGTTTTTCATTTTAATGGCATTTTAAGGTTATTTTTGTGGAATCTAATTATGGTTTCAAGTATAGCTAGTTTGCTTTGAATCTTTGTACTTAGAATAAGTTAAGGTATATCCAGGTCTGTAATTAGTTTATGTAGCTTCAGATAGGTACCATAGTAAAAAAAATACAGCGAATTTACGTTTTTCATACAAAACTGGTTTTTGCTGTATTTCGTTTGTTTTATAAACTGGAGCCATATAAACTAATTACAGACCTAGATATACCTTATTTTATTGCATATGCAAAGTTTCGTAACAATCCAACACGTAGTTTTAAAATGAGAACGAAACTTCGTTTGTATGGGAAGGTGAAATTCGGCCGAGCTTACTGTTGACTCTTAAAACAGACAGCTGGCCTGATTTCCCTCGAATGAGCTAGTGTAGGTTTAATAGCAATGCTTTAATATGCAATGAGTCTAATTCCTTTCTCATGCACAGCGAATGCAAATGTGGCTATATTGATCTGCAGCGGGGTTGATGAGAAGTTTAACCTTTTAGTAAAATGTTTTAGGGGTCGCCACGACGCTCTACTCTCCATACAAGCATGCTAGATTAAATTGACACTTTGTATACACACTGGGACCCGCCATATATAGGTCGGAAACAATTTCTGTTACTAGCAATTTAAATAAAATTAAAATAGACCGAGTAGAACGGGGTTTATACAAAGTCTCTTATCGTTTCATTTATTTTCTGTTATGGTTATTATATTTTATAGCAACAAAAACTAGTTTCCTGCCTAGATATGGCGGATCTAATTGTGTATAATAAGTTTCATGTTATTCCAGTATACCATTTTGAAATAACAACCAATTACGTTTGTATGTAGAGTCGACTCGGGTCGATCGTGCTGGGGACTTTAACCACATTCAAGATTTATAATGCTGGAGCCACACTAACGAGAAATGCCATTAATTATCGCGATAATCGTAGTGTGGCCGTACCTTTAACGTCCATTATCGCGATAATTAATGACATTTCTCGTTAGTGTGGCCCCAGTTTAACGAACGACTCATATATGCGTCACGGCTTTACTAATGATTCTGTCTAGATTGCGTTCATATCAAGGGAATACGTTTTCACTTAGAAGTGGAAATACAAAAAACCAATGCGACGCACACGTAGCACACGTAGCACAAGACGCAGCACACGTAGCGTTGGAGCACGTGTAGCATGGGACGGCCGCGACATGCTCTCGATTTTTATCGCACTATACCTGTTGATCTAAGTGTTCTAATAAGAGAGAGACGGATAGTGCGAGAAAAATCGAGAGAGCTCGCGCGCCGTCGCGTGCTAGCCGTGCTGGACCTCGGATGGGTGTCGCCAATATAATTAAGTGTACTGGCTAAGGTAATGAAACAGCCCACTTGGTAACGAGCCCCTCTATTCAGTAACTTGTTTTAAGTTCACCTTAACGTTCACCCACAAATATATCTTGACACCGCGATGCGTAGTAACTAAGCGTTAGGTAGAGGTCTAGTTTCGTGACGGGTGACCGGCTGCGGGGTGAGCAGCAGTGGGACATCAGTACGTTTCTCGGGTTTCTAATAATTTTCACGAGAGTTTCTAACAATTTACGAGCAAGTGTGATGCAAACAATTTTACAAATTCAAAATTAACTTTGATGATTGTCAACGACTTCTGTAGCCTAGTTGGTTGTGACGCTGCCTACGAAGCCGGAAGTTCCGGGTTTGAATCCGTAAGGGCATTTATTTGTGATATATGAGCACGAATATTTGTTCCTTAGTTATGGTTTTTTTCTATGTATTTAAGTATGTATCGTCGTCTAGTAACCATAGTACATGCTTTGCTTCGTTTGGGACTAGATCGATTTGTGTAAGATTGTCCTCAAATATTTATATATTTTACTGAATAACGATAGGGTTCGTAATTAAGTCAAAAAATAAATCCAAATGTCTACCGATAGACGTTAATGTTGTCCATCGCCGATCAAATTTAATTATGGCATTAGCCAAGCTGTAGGAGATATATCACAGTATTTGCGACAACGCGGGGGCTGACACGCTGATCCGATTAGCTAATTCCCGTCGGGAAGTGGACAGTGACGTCATCCCACATGTCCTGGACGTTAAAGCTCCATTGTCCACAATATGCGTCACTGTAACATAATACGAGAGGTAGCACGTCTATAAATAACGTAGGGTTTTCCAGAAACTGCACGCGTTGAAGCGAAAACGTTTTTTGTTTTTCACGTAAGTATCACATTAAATCACATAAGATATTATTATCAAAGTTACTATAGAAACTTTTAAAATCACTGGGCATTATGTACATACAGTACCAAGAGACAACACAATAAGGTCGGGCACTATCTTATTAATACTCGAAATTAAATATGACCAAAAAAATATGCCTAATGACGAAAATACAACCGTTTTAATATTGCTTGATAGAGAGAGAAAACGCTCGAGATCCGTGACGTCACGGGTCTCGAGCGTCATCGTAAATGACTATCGTTTCCTGTATAGCCCCTCTTAAAACTTTGGACACTTATAACTTTGTGATTATCTATTGTCTTATGTTACTTTTTTCTCCATGTGACTATATCTTAATACTTTTTCGAGAAAAGTCAACATTATTGATTAATGATTATTTTACTTGGTGCCACCATCCCTATTGATTGTAGGTTCCTACAGTATATTTAAGCAACGAGACATCGTAAAAATTTATCCAAGATATAAAATAATTATAATATGCAGAATTCTAGTACTAAAATAGCTACAGAATCTATCAAGACACAAAAACATTTTTAGTACGAGTTAGTTAGAGCAGAGTTTTTCCAGTATACACATCCAAAATTATCTAAAAATTGGCTAAGTGCGTGTCGGGCCACGCGCAGTGTAGGTTTCCGTAGTTGCCTACCTGTTATTGTTACATCGACACGTGCTAAATGGTGCGGTTGCGTCGGCCGAATTTGTACGAAAGGTGGCCTTCCTAAGTACATTTTAAGTTGGTCGACTCGATAACTACCTAGTTATGTCTACTTACTTACCCACTACTTACTCCGTTGGCGCAGCGACCCAAAATGAATCTTGGCCTCCGACACGAGAGTGCGCCAGTTTCCTCGGTTCCGCACTAAATCTGCCTACTTAGCCGTGATAATTTTCCTTTTAAATTCATTATTATGTATGTACTACCGCCACGAATTTTTTCACATCCCCAGTAGTAGCCATTTAGTCGCCAGAGGGGGGGAGGGGGGGACCCTAGACTCGAACAAAAATTAGGACTTTAAGGCTGTGCATTGGAAATTATCGAGTCCATTGAAACGCCGTTCTGACTAGATTAAGAAACAATAAGGTCTGATTTTCAGTTATATGATTCTTGACTATATGATTGTTTATCTGATTTTATCGATACATAATTGCTTAAAATTTCCTCGATAGAAAAAAAATCCAAAGATGGGTCTGTATTTTCCTTTTTTTACTCAGCCTACTCAAACGATACATTATTTTACGACACAATCAAGTTAATACTATAGTATTTTATCTCATCTAAAATCTCACTTTATGAAATTTAAATAAAACTTCTCTAAGTTAGGTATTTATCGAAATTTGTCCAAAAAAGCCATTCCCGGAGAGTGTTACATCTCTTTTCCTCGTGCGCGGAAGGCATCAGCGTGTCTCTGTCTAGGGGGCGTGTTCGACTCAAATCAAGGCATCGCCTTAAAGCCCATTATCTCGCAAACGGATCAATGAAACGGTTATAAAAATCCATAATATTTTTGAGACCCCACAATTTTTAGGGTTCCGTAGTTGACTAGGACCCTTATAGTTTCGCTTTGTCTGTCCGTCCGTCCGCGGATAATCTCAGTAACCGTTAGCACTATAAACTTTATAGAAAGCTGAAATTTGGTACTAATATGTATATCAATCACGCCGACAAAGTGGTAAAATAAAAAGTGTTTTTTTAATTTTTTATTAGGGTACCTCCCCTATACGTAACGTGGGGAGTGTTTATTTTTTCATTTCAACCCTAACGTGTGATATATTGTTGGATAGGTATTTAGAAATGAATAGGGGTTTGCTAAAATCATTTTTTGATATTATGTTAATATTTTCGGAGGAAATCGCTCCAGAAGTTAAAAAAAATGTGTCCCCCTCCCCTCTAACTTTTGAACCATAAGTTTTAAAAATATTAATAAAATCTCAAAAGTAGAACTTTATAAAAACTTTCGAGGAAAATTATTTTAAACTTGATAGGTTGAATCGATTTTGAAAAAAATTACAAAAACTACGGAGCTCTACACTGAGCGTGGCCCGACACGCTCTTGGCCGGTTTATTTTTCATGACTTTATTCTACTGTTTTGTCAGCGTGATTAATTTATATATCCATGCCAAATTAAAGTTTTCTAGTAGTAAGGGTTACTGAGCTAAGCCGCAGATGGACAGACGGACAGACGGACATGGCGAAACTAATATTGTTGACTTACAACTTTTATGATCGGCACATAATATTAAATACGTACCTAAACCGTTTTAACCATCGGAAAGACCGAAAGATGTTGACCTTATTAAATTCCTATTTAAATACGGACACAGAATCGGGTCACGACTGAAACAAATAGCTCTTTGAAAACAACCCAGAGCTTTATCATTCGGTGAAAACCTTATTAACGAGATAAAATCGTAGACTATCATGATTTTTTCCATGTTTAAGGCCTATTCGACGTGAAAATAAAACACCCCTCGCTAAGAATAGACTCCGGGGCTCATGATCAAAGCCCGCCATTCAGTAAAACGTGAATGGAAATATCGATCGTAAACTTGAAAATTCAAGACAATATGAATTTAAATTATGAGAGGATTTTAAGAGGGGCTTGTGCACATGTGCACTAGATGCTATTCGAATTTAAAAAAAAATGTAATCTTTTTTGACAGGATTATAATAGGTAAGACTTAAACTTAAAACAGATTAAAGCTATATCAACATTCATAAGTACTTTATTTTTGTTATTTGCACCATATATTGCATAGGTATATTTATTTTTTATTTTATTCGCTACCCAAAGGTCGTTTGTGTCAGCTTCAGAACCGAAAGTGAGGGCCATAAATATGCGATCTGGGCCATTCACAATTCACCGCCCTAGGTACGTAATGTACTATTACTTAATTCAAATGTTTGTTTTGTGTAAACTGCTGTATACACTTGAACGTGTCCAGCAACACAATCTATTGAGAAAAAGTTAATAGTCCAGGCAATGAACTGACAACTTGTATGGAAAAAATGTCAATTTTGGAAATAATTTATAATAGCTCATTTTTTATGCATAACGGATATAATTATTATCAATTAAATAGTTACCCAGCGACAAAATCCGGCAAAATTTCAGACATCGAAAAAATGATAAGTTAACTGGCTTCTAAAAAGTCATTAAAAATATTAATAAATGTTTTTGTCTTTATTTTGGTTCATTTACATTTGCTTTATAATATTCAAGATAAATCGTACAAAAAAAGATAATGCATGCTTCATTTAAATCTACATAATTACTTCCGGGTAGAAAGTTTGTCGGATTCTTGACTAAATCATCTTAGAATAACATTTTCAAATGAAATCAACAAAAAAAACGCTATTATAAATTAATGTTTTTCAAAACCGTATTTTGCCTGGAGTATAAATAATGAAGCCCCATTCACGTCCGGCCGCGTTGACATAGGTCGCAGGTCGTGAATCACAAGCGGTCTTGACTCACCTCACCATTCGCTTCCAGTGTAAATTGACTCCGAGATTCGTACCAACTTTGCGTAATCGGAGATCAGGATTATACTGGTTAAATGCCAGCTGTCAGCAAGCGCTGTAAATGCCGAGCAAACATCCAAGGACCCGCCGAAGCAATGTGAAGCGTGCTTCAAGACCCTCACTTGAAAGAACATCGCGCATGGAATTTATCCAATGAACGAACGAAATGCTTAGCGTCCGAGAGCATTAATAAACCACACGTAAATACTCCGTGTGGTTTCGGTTTAGAATAGTACCTACTGCCAGTCACTTTCTTACCTTGGGTATCGTAAGAGTCGACGTCGATTGCAATGTGTCATATCATTATCACATTTTTATCGTCTCCGATCCTACGAACCTACAAATTGCTGGAACTGGCACTTCAAAATTAAAAATATTTTCTCTGCGTACCCTTTTAGGGAAATCCGGCGTGTAAGTGTAGATATGTTAAGTGTAGTGTCATTTACAATAATATTTTTTTCTAGCGGCACCACATTGGAGTAAGGATAGAAATGAAGTGTAGTGCTGTTAATAGAATACATGTGGATAAATACCGTAGGTACCTACATGGCGGGAATAAGTTGTCAAGTCGAGATGAAAACTGGAAGAAATTTGAACTCTATGTACATATTGCATAAAGTTCAATTTTCTTCCATTTTACATCTCAGTTGTCAACTTATTCCCGCCGTGTACGGAATAAATGGTTAACTAATTTTACGATGACAATGGTTTCTACCATTTAATTTACCACGTTTACGTTTCAATTAAACTTTGCAAATTTACGATTTCAGCAGATTTCAAGTAAATATACATATAAGTAAAATAAAATCTAACCTCTTACACCCAGACCCTCTAATCTATGGCACTATTATAGGTTGAAAGGATCTCAAATCTATTAGGTAAAGGTACTGCTGGACTGTTGCATGAGACTGATTGCGATTGTGGTATTATATTATTAGTACAAAATTACATTGAAATATCTATACGAGTATATTCTAGCAGGCTATTATCCTACTGGCGTTGCTTACATTCGAATCTGAGGAAAAACTGTCTTTTAAAACCCTAACCACGGAATGTTTTATAAACATAACTCGATCTTAACTTCTGCATGAATCGTCAGACGCAGCCTGACTATCGCGTTATACCTACGTACTTACCTTCCTACACAAATAGTTCTTCCTACACCTACCTTCCTAGTATAAATGACCATTTTGTAAGATCATCAGTCTGTCTCTTATTAGAAAACTCAGAAAGATACGGATAGTGCTAGAGAGCTCGAGAGAGCTCGCGCGCCGTATTGTGCTAACCGTGCTGGACGTACAGTCGCGGAATGAAAAGGTTGACCACTTTTGGACCTTAAGAGCTTTGAAATAAGGCCGAAAAGTGGTCAACCTTTTCATTCCTCGACTATACCATCCTATACTTTTTTGGTAGTGCGACCATAGCTACATTTTTTCTATGACCATAATGGTTGGCTGAATGTAATGATTTAACGTTTCATACTCTGCGTTTTTGTGCTTTGAGGTTATTTACCTCTTTATTGTGTTTTGGCTCGTGTAGGTACTACTTATAAGAAAATTATTACTGTACTAGGTACTCGCTCCGTGCTTCGCAAGAAGTATTACTTAGTCATTAACGAATTACAGTCTGCAAAACGCTTTTGGTCAAAATGTACGCGTAATAACATGGTGTTGCCGCGTAATTCGTCTAAGTGTGTCGTCGTTTATCTAGCTAGAATATTAAAGATAAATATTCCACTGGACACAGGTGGTACTTATTCCGATCATTACTGCTTTTGAAACATAACAATACTGCTGTTTTTGCGTTACATGAAGAATAATTAACGCACGATTTTTCTAATCTGATATGGAATAGTCGGGTCAACTTGCGTTTGCTTGACTCTACCCACTTTAGATAACCGTCTATGAGATCCAGCAGACTTATAACACCCGTTGATTTATTGATGCTGATTAGATCTCTCAAAATCGTTTTAATAATTAAGCTGTTTACTAGAATAGTTATAGCAAGTAAGTAAAGTACCTACCGTAAAACAAAAGCTGTACTTAGGTACATTAGTACACTTTGCTAAACGGTATATTATAACCGTAAGTACATTTGAATTAATTGTAGTTATTATTATTACCTATGTATAATATGAGTACCTACGAAAACTTACCGGTGTTCGTTATAATTGGGATACCTAATTATATTATAATTGTTAATACGCTGTCCAACTCGAAGCGAAGAACCGAGTTAGACATAATTAGGTTTAACAGTTATTCTGCCGTTCTCAATCCGTATGAGTTCTAAGAGCTTTAATAACTTATTACCCTATTAGCTTCCCGGACTCCCGCTAAGAGATTGATCAGTAGCGAATCGAATCATCTAAGACCGTCAAGCGCCCCCCAAATGGTGGCAAGCCCTCCCCCCAAAACCAAAAAATATTAATGTAAAGAGCGTCCCTCGATTTTGGATATTTTTGAGTAACTTATTTGATACACAATATTTTAATTAATTTGCATTGAAAGTGTCTGCTAACGACCTTCATCGTTTACCCTATTAGAATTTACAGAGTATTCAGCCATTTGCTGATTAAATATGATGGAAATCAAACTGCGGTGTTCGCTTAATTGAGTTTGAATTTGATTTGGAAACGAATCGAGCTGAGTTAGTGAGGGTATTGAAAGTGGGGAGTATTCGATAAAGGAAGTTCGTCTTTAGTTCAACAGTCGAGGGTAAAGTTACTATAAGTAGGTACCTACATATCATCTTTCCTGCACTGCAGACTTGAATGGTTCCTCAAGTCGCCACACAGCGAGCTCGGAATCGGACACGACGGCATAAGTCTCATTTTAGTCAACATAATCTTCGTCTCTTACATAAGATGTTCGCTTTATTTGCACCCCATACGCGACTTTGGGTGAAAAAAGTTATGCCTTATTTTGCATCATTGACGATTAACGATTACCTGTTTCCTTATAGTTGAGTGATGTAACCTTGATGTTATTGTGAATACATACATCAGCAACTGTAGTCCGACTCAATAGCATTACTCGTCATTGTATGCATGACAAATATACACGTTATAATACAAAACCGCATTAAAGTGATTCAAATTGAAAGGTCTGCTACTAATGGCTACAATAAATGTAGAGCAAACGTTAATCAGTGTAAACTCGTATGCTCGAGATAAATCGTGGCTCTAGTATAAGTTTTACCGAAACAAAACTTTACGATCGCGTTTGCGTTTTACCCTCAATTTGTATGGGATTTGACAGCTAAACGCGAACGCGGTCGTAACGTTTTGTTTCGGTAAAACTTATACTAGGCCTCTGATCTAAATAAGTAAATCAACATCCTCACACACGTAAGTGCGCGTGTACTGTAGCAATAGGTACCTAATCTATTGTTGGCTGAATAAACCTTTGTATTACTAGTGTGAACTTGCCATCGTCATCGCGTCTATGTTAAAAATAGGCCTATGAAAATTTTGGCGTCGTTGGAAAAAACCCTTCCAGGGTGTTATTCTCACCGGTGTGAAGTTAGCGGCCAAAGTTAGCGGCCGATGATAACCCGACCAAATTAAGAAGTTATGTATATTTTCAACAGGAATACTGTCAAAACAAGCAGAACCGCAAAATATCTTCTTTCTTATTAGAAAACAACAAAAAACAAACAATTCTAAAGATTAAAAAACGATAATAACTAGAAATGCACTTTGGCCGCTAACTTCACAACTTATCAGCCTAAGTGTTTTTTTGATATATTTTTCATAATTTCTGCACCTTAGACAACAAGCAATGAGCTATCAAATAACACTATTTCTAGGGTGATACTCGACTGCATATAAAAGAAACAGAGGCGACCACGTAGAAACATCAGCTTTCCATGAACAAGTGCATTAAATCAAGATTTTCTGCATCTTAGACGGCAAGCGAGTAAACCACACCCAATGTATCGTGCAGTACATTACATAAGCTAAAAACTGACATTAATTTTAGAGTGATACTCGACTGCATATAAGAGTAACAGAGGCTCCCAAGTAGAAACATCAGCGTTCTACGAAAAAGTGCATTCATTTATGATTTACTGCATCTTAGACGGCAAGCGAGTAAACCACACCCAATGTATCGTGCAGTGCATTACATTAGCTATCAACTGACACTTATTCTAGAGTGATACTCGAATGCATATAAGAGTAACAGAGGCGACCAAGTAGAAACATCAGCTTTCTACGAAAAAGTGCATTCATTTATGATTTACTGCATCTTAGACGGCAAGCGAGTAAACCACACTCATTGTATCGTGCAGTGCATTACATAAACTATAAACTGACATGAATTCTAGAGTGATACTCGACTGCATATAAGAGTAACAGAGGCGACCAAGTAGAAACATCAGCTTTCTACGAAAAAGTGCATTTATTTATGATTAACTGCATCTTAGACGGCAAGCGAGTTAACGACACCCAATGTATCGTGCAGTGCATTACATTAGCTATAAACTGACACTTATTCTAGAGTGATACTCGACTGCATATACGAGTAACAGAGGCTACCAAGTAGAAACATCAGCTTTCTACGAAAAAGTGCATTCATTTAAAATTTACTGCATCTCAGACGGCAAGCGAGTGAACCACACCCAATGTATCGTGCAGTGCATTACACTAGCTATAAAACAAAACTATTTATAGAGTGATACTCGACTGCATATACCAGTAACAGAGGCGACCAAGTAGAAACATCAGCTTTCTACGAAAAAGTGCATTCAATCAAGATTTACTGCATCTTAGACGGCAAGCGAGTAAACCACACCCAATGTATCGTGCAGCGCATTACATTGGCTATCAACTGACAATTATTCTAGAGTGATACTCGACTGCATATAAGAGTAACAGAGGCTACCAAGTAGAAACATCAGCTTTCTACGAAAAAGTGCATTCATTCAAGATTTACTGCATCTTAGACGGCAAGCGAGTAAACCACACCCTATGTATCGTGCAGTGCATTACACTAGCTACAAAACAAAACTATTTATAGAGTGATACTCGACTGCATATACCAGTAACAGAGGCGACCAAGTAGAAACATCAGCTTTCTACGAAAAAGTGCATTCAATCAAGATTCACTGCATCTTAGACGGCAAGCGAGTAAACCACACCCAATGTATCGTGCAGTGCATTACATTGGCTATCAACTAACACTTACTTTAGAGTGATACTCGACTGCATATAAGAGTAACAGAGGAGACCAAGTAGAAACATCAGCTTTCTACGAAAAAGTGCATTCATTTATGATTTACTGCATCTTAGACGGCAATCGAGTGAACCACACCCAATGTATCGTGCAGGTCATTACATTAGCTAGCAACTGACACTTATTCTAGAGTGATACTCGACTGCATATAAGAGAAACAGAGGCTACCAAGTAGAAACATCAGCTTTCTACGAAAAAGTGCATTCATTCAAGATTTACTGCATCTTAGACGGCAAGCGAGTGAAACACACCCAATGTATCGTACAGTGCATTACATTAACTATCAACTGACACTTATTCTAGAGTGATACTCGACTGCATATAAGAGTAACAGAGGCGACCAAGTAGAAACATCAGCTTTCTACGAAAAAGTGCATTCATTTATGATTTACTGCATCTTAGACGGCAAGCGAGTAAACCACACTCATTGTATCGTGCAGTGCATTACATAAACTATAAACTGACATGAATTCTAGAGTGATACTCGACTGCATATAAGAGTAACAGAGGCGACCAAGTAGAAACATCAGCTTTCTACGAAAAAGTGCATTTATTTATGATTGACTGCATCTTAGACGGCAAGCGAGTGAATCACACCCAGTGTATCGTGCAGTGCATTACATTAACTATCAACTGACACTTATTCTAGACTGATACTCGACTGCATATAAGAGTAACAGGGGCGACCAAGTAGAAACATCAGCTTTTTACGAAAAAGTGCATTTATTCATGATTTACTGCATCTTAGACGGCAAGCGAGTGAACCACTCCCAATGTATCGTGCAGGTCATTACATTAGCTAGCAACTGACACTTATTCTAGAGTGATACTCGACTGCATATAAGAGAAACAGAGGCTACCAAGTAGAAACATCAGCTTTCTACGAAAAAGTGCATTCATTCAAGATTTACTGCATTTTAGACGGCAAGCGAGTTAACGACACCCAATGTATCGTGCAGTGCATTACATTAGCTATAAACTGACACTTATTCTAGAGTGATACTCGACTGCATATAAGAGTAACAGAGGCGACCAAGTAGAAACATCAGCTTTCTACGAAAAAGTGCATTCATTTATGATTTACTGCATCTTAGACGGCAAGCGAGTAAACCACACTCATTGTATCGTGCAGTGCATTACATAAACTATAAACTGACATGAATTCTAGAGTGATACTCGACTGCATATAAGAGTAACAGAGGCTACCAAGTAGAAACATCAGCTTTCTACGAAAAAGTGCATTCATTAAAGATTTACTGCATCTTAGACGGCAAGCGAGTAAACCACACCCTATGTATCGTGCAGTGCATTACACTAGCTATAAAACAAAACTATTTATAGAGTGATACTCGACTGCATATACCAGTAACAGAGGCGACCAAGTAGAAACATCCGCTTTCTACGAAAAAGTGCAACCATTCAAGATTTACTGCATCTTAGACGGCAAGCGAGTAAACCACACCCTATGTATCGTGCAGTGCATTACACTAGCTACAAAACAAAACTATTTATAGAGTGATACTCGACTGCATATACCAGTAACAGAGGCGACCAAGTAGAAACATCAGCTTTCTACGAAAAAGTGCATTCAATCAAGATTTACTGCATCTTAGACGGCAAGCGAGTAAACCACACCCAATGTATCGTGCAGTGCATTACATTGGCTATCAACTGACACTTACTTTAGAGTGATACTCGACTGCATATAAGAGTAACAGAGGAGACCAAGTAGAAACATCAGCTTTCTACGAAAAAGTGCATTCAATCAAGATTTACTGCATCTTAGGCGGCAAGCGAGTAAACCACACCCAATGTATCGTGCAGCACATTACATTGGCTATTGCAGCGTAAAAAGGCTGCATGTTTATGTGTTTACGTCCTTATTTTCTTCTTTTTATACCGAACTGGCCGTTTGCTCTTTTCGTTCCATTTTTGAAATCTTGAACTTGAAGTGAAAATCGATCACTCAAAATGTGAATTTTTCCATGTGATTGGAATGAAAACCGCTTTTATTGATAAATTTGGGTTTAATCCAGTTTATTTAGTTTATTTGTGACCAGTTGTTATGTCAGTCACTTAGATTCTGTGCCCTATGTGTACAGTTATTTCCTGAATGCTGCGTGTTGCGCGCTAGTATAGAGAACCGCCTTTAACATCTGCGGGTAAGTGTTTTTTTGGTTTATCTCTGCTGATCGCTTTATCGACTTGGGAAGCCGGGGGTTTGATTTCTCTTATCTGCGGGAATTTCATCTTCCAGTTTTTTTACGGTACCCCGTGGAACAACTGCGCCCATGCTGCAATTGTGGTAGCGCTCCCGGCTTACGACCCCGCCGACGCATAACCATCGGGTTACCTGGCTCGTAATTCCGCCTGCCAGTCGGGCGTGCACCGACACGAAGCAACCACGAGTCTCCCGTCGCCGAAGAACGGCGAGGCTGCTTCACGGCGCGTCATCGGATGCCTCCTTTGTTACATTCCACGTCCAAATGCGCGACTCTCTGTTTTAACTCTATCCGGAAGCACGTCGGCGAACGACCGTTTTAGTTTTTATTCATAGCTAGTACGTAGTTTGTAGTACTTCCCCGGCCTTTCGCTCTATAGGTTAGTGTTCGTGACGAAAGATACCATAATATATATCTTTCAATTCTTAAGTGCAATTCACTCGCCATATCACCTTCACCCGCACACGACCATCGTCGTCTCGACTCACCTTCTTTTCACCCGCTCACCACCATCGTCGTCACTATTCATTTTTTTCACCCACGACGTCACCGTTACGTCACTGATCACATCAGTGATTGTGTAAAAAGGTTGATACTGTTCCAGGGTTTGAGTACTTTTTTTGTCTTTTTTTGATGAGTTACTGTTACTTTTCATTTAAGTTAAATAAATGAGTTACTGATACTTTTCATTTAAGTTAAATAAATTATTTATTTAAGTGGCAGTTACTAGTTTTTTTTATGCTACAAATTGGCGCCCGAACAAATTTTTTTTTTTTTTTTTTTTTCCTTTTTTTTTTTGCTGGGAAGATGGTGACCTACAATGGGTCATTGATTTTTATTTTTGTTTCTTAAGTGCTGTTTATGGTTTTTAAGAGTATTTGCTGATCCCTCTTACTGTTCGTCTGTAACTTTTGGCGTTGGTAGTCGACCAGGTCCCTGACTTTAGTTATTTTAGGAAGCTAGTGTTGTCCCGTTTAGCCGAGATGGTGGGTGACACACCCGAACCCGCTATAATGGAGACACCTCGGCGCTCATCTAACCCTTTCCACGCTCCCTCTCCGCGCGTATTAGAGCCTCAAGCCTCGCCATTGACCACATCTTCAGCTTCTTTGCACGACTTAGATCCACAAGCTGACGTCGAAGGCTCACGGCCGCCTACCTTTCCACGCGTCCCTAAACCTTCTCCTGTTTTCGAATACATGCCACCCAAAGGGGAGTCCTTGTCCAAGTGGAACCTAACTTACTCCGGAAGGACTTGCGTTCGAGAATTTTTCGCACGAGTGGAGGAGGAGGGCATAGCGCGCGAGTTAACTCCAGCTTACGTCGTTCGGCGTTTTCACGAGCTTCTCACGGATGGGGCCCTGAAGTACTTTCGTTCCCTTCGAGAACCGGGCCTTTCATATGCGGTTCTTAAAGCGGCGTTCATCCGGACTTTTGACATCTCCGACTACGATTTTAAGGTTGAGCGGCAGCTTCGCGCCCTCCATCAAACTGAAAGCCAATCAGTTGTGGATTTCGTCATTGAAATAAGAGATCTCAACGCCAAGTTGCGGACTCCTATCCCTGAGGACGATCTTTTTACTATAGTCAAGTACGGTCTGCAACCCCGCTACCACGCATGTCTGGCGACGAATGTAATAAGGGATATTGACGCACTTCTTGAGGTGGCTCGGAATTTCGAAACGTTCTCCGAGCCACCATCGTCAATGATCGCCGCTCCCGTAGGAGTGGATCTTTCATCGACGGTCTGTTTGAAGTGTAAGGCAACGGGTCATCTCTTTCGTTTTTGTCCCAACGTCTCCGAACCAGTATGTTTCAAGTGTAACCGTGTGTAACCTGGTATATGCAGTCGAGTATCACTCTATAAATAGTTTTGTTTTGTAGCTAGTGTAATGCACTGCACGATACATAGGGTGTGGTTTACTCGCTTGCCGTCTAAGATGCAGTAAATCTTGAATGAATGCACTTTTTCGTAGAAAGCTGATGTTTCTACTTGGTAGCCTCTGTTACTCTTATATGCAGTCGAGTATCACTCTAGAATAATTGTCAGTTGATAGCTAATGTAATGCACTGCACGATACATTGGGAGTGGTTTACTCGCTTGCCGTCTAAGATGCAGTAAATTTTGAATGAATGCACTTTTTCTTAGAAAGCTGATGTTTCTACTTGGTAGCCTCTGTTACTCTTATATGCAGTCGAGTATCACTCTAGAATAAGTGTCAGTTGCAAGCTAATGTAATGCACTGCACGATACATTGGGTGTGGTTCACTCGCTTGCCGTCTAAGATGCAGTAAATTTTGAATAAATGCACTTTTTCGTAGAAAGCTGATGTTTCTACTTGGTAGCCTCTGTTACTCTTATATGCAGTCGAGTATCACTCTAGAATAAGTGTCAGTTTATAGCTAATGTAATGCACTGCACGATACATTGGGTGTCGTTAACTCGCTTGCCGTCTAAGATGCAGTAAATCATGAATGAATGCACTTTTTCGTAAAAAGCTGATGTTTCTACTTGGTCGCCTCTGTTACTCTTATATGCAGTCGAGGATCAGTCTAGAATAAGTGTCAGTTGATAGTTAATGTAATGCACTGCACGATACACTGGGTGTGGTTCACTCGCTTGCCGTCTAAGATGCAGTTAATCATAAATAAATGCACTTTTTCGTAGAAAGCTGATGTTTCTACTTGGTCGCCTCTGTTACTCTTATATGCAGTCGAGTATCACTCTAGAATTCATGTCAGTTTATAGTTTATGTAATGCACTGCACGATACAATGAGTGTGGTTTACTCGCTTGCCGTCTAAGATGCAGTAAATCATAAATGAATGCACTTTTTCGTAGAAAGCTGATGTTTCTACTTGGTAGCCTCTGTTACTCTTATATGCAGTCGAGTATCACTCTAGAATAATTGTCAGTTGATAGCCAATGTAATGCACTGCACGATACATTGGGTGTGGTTTGCTCGCTTGCCGTCTAAGATGCAGTAAATCTTGATTGAATGCACTTTTTCGTAGAAAGCTGATGTTTCTACTTGGTAGCCTCTGTTACTCTTATATGCAGTCGAGTATCACTCTAGAATAAGTGTCAGTTGCAAGCTAATGTAATGCACTGCACGATACATTGGGTGTGGTTCACTCGCTTGCCGCCTAAGATGCAGTAAATTTTGAATAAATGCACTTTTTCGTAGAAAGCTGATGTTTCTACTTGGTAGCCTCTGTTACTCTTATATGCAGTCGAGTATCACTCTAGAATAAGTGTCAGTTGCAAGCTAATGTAATGCACTGCACGATACATTGGGTGTGGTTCACTCGCTTGCCGTCTAAGATGCAGTAAATTTTGAATAAATGCACTTTTTCGTAGAAAGCTGATGTTTCTACTTGGTAGCCTCTGTTACTCTTATATGCAGTCGAGTATCACTCTAGAATAAGTGTCAGTTTATAGCTAATGTAATGCACTGCACGATACATTGGGTGTCGTTAACTCGCTTGCCGTCTAAGATGCAGTAAATCATGAATGAATGCACTTTTTCGTAAAAAGCTGATGTTTCTACTTGGTCGCCTCTGTTACTCTTATATGCAGTCGAGTATCAGTCTAGAATAAGTGTCAGTTGATAGTTAATGTAATGCACTGCACGATACACTGGGTGTGGTTCACTCGCTTGCCGTCTAAGATGCAGTTAATCATAAATAAATGCACTTTTTCGTAGAAAGCTGATGTTTCTACTTGGTCGCCTCTGTTACTCTTATATGCAGTCGAGTATCACTCTAGAATTCATGTCAGTTTATAGTTTATGTAATGCACTGCACGATACAATGAGTGTGGTTTACTCGCTTGCCGTCTAAGATGCAGTAAATCATAAATGAATGCACTTTTTCGTAGAAAGCTGATGTTTCTACTTGGTCGCCTCTGTTACTCTTATATGCATTCGAGTATCACTCTAGAATAAGTGTCAGTTGATAGCTAATGTAATGCACTGCACGATACATTGGGTGTGGTTTGCTCGCTTGCCGTCTAAGATGCAGTAAATCTTGATTGAATGCACTTTTTCGTAGAAAGCTGATGTTTCTACTTGGTCGCCTCTGTTACTGGTATATGCAGTCGAGTATCACTCTATAAATAGTTTTGTTTTGTAGCTAGTGTAATGCACTGCACGATACATAGGGTGTGGTTTACTCGCTTGCCGTCTAAGATGCAGTAAACCTTGAATGAATGCACTTTTTCGTAGAAAGCTGATGTTTCTACTTGGTAGCCTCTGTTACTCTTATATGCAGTCGAGTATCACTCTAGAATAAGTGTCAGTTTATAGCTAATGTAATGCACTGCACGATACATTGGGTGTCGTTAACTCGCTTGCCGTCTAAGATGCAGTAAATCATGAATGAATGCACTTTTTCGTAAAAAGCTGATGTTTCTACTTGGTCGCCTCTGTTACTCTTATATGCAGTCGAGTATCAGTCTAGAATAAGTGTCAGTTGATAGTTAATGTAATGCACTGCACGATACACTGGGTGTGGTTCACTCGCTTGCCGTCTAAGATGCAGTTAATCATAAATAAATGCACTTTTTCGTAGAAAGCTGATGTTTCTACTTGGTCGCCTCTGTTACTCTTATATGCAGTCGAGTATCACTCTAGAATTCATGTCAGTTTATAGTTTATGTAATGCACTGCACGATACAATGAGTGTGGTTTACTCGCTTGCCGTCTAAGATGCAGTAAATCATAAATGAATGCACTTTTTCGTAGAAAGCTGATGTTTCTACTTGGTCGCCTCTGTTACTCTTATATGCATTCGAGTATCACTCTAGAATAAGTGTCAGTTGATAGCTAATGTAATGCACTGCACGATACATTGGGTGTGGTTTGCTCGCTTGCCGTCTAAGATGCAGTAAATCTTGATTGAATGCACTTTTTCGTAGAAAGCTGATGTTTCTACTTGGTCGCCTCTGTTACTGGTATATGCAGTCGAGTATCACTCTATAAATAGTTTTGTTTTGTAGCTAGTGTAATGCACTGCACGATACATAGGGTGTGGTTTACTCGCTTGCCGTCTAAGATGCAGTAAACCTTGAATGAATGCACTTTTTCGTAGAAAGCTGATGTTTCTACTTGGTAGCCTCTGTTACTCTTATATGCAGTCGAGTATCACTCTAGAATTCATTACAGTTTATAGTTTATGTAATGCACTGCACGATACAATGAGTGTGGTTTACTCGCTTGCCGTCTAAGATGCAGTAAATCATAAATGAATGCACTTTTTCGTAGAAAGCTGATGTTTCTACTTGGCCGCCTCTGTTACTCTTATATGCATTCGAGTATCACTCTAGAATAAGTGTCAGTTGATAGCTAATGTAATGCACTGCACGATACATTGGGTGTGGTTCACTCGCTTGCCGTCTAAGATGCAGTAAATCATAAATGAATGAACTTTTTCGTAGAAAGCTGATGTTTCTACTTGGTAGCCTCTGTTACTCTTATATGCAGTCGAGTATCACTCTAGAATAAGTGTCAGTTGATAGCTAATGTAATGCACTGCACGATACATTGGGTGTGGTTTACTCGCTTGCCGTCTAAGATGCAGTTAATTTTGAATGAATGCACTTTTTCTTAGAAAGCTGATGTTTCTACTTGGTAGCCTCTGTTACTCTTATATGCAGTCGAGTATCACTCTAGAATAAGTGGCAGTTGCAAGCTAATGTAATGCACTGCACGATACATTGGGTGTGGTTCACTCGCTTGCCGTCTAAGATGCAGTAAATTTTGAATGAATGCACTTTTTCGTAGAAAGCTGATGTTTCTACTTGGTAGCCTCTGTTACTCTTATATGCAGTCGAGTATCACTCTAGAATAAGTGTCAGTTTATAGCTAATGTAATGCACTGCACGATACATTGGGTGTGGTTTACTCGCTTGCCGTCTAAGATGCAGTAAATCATAAATGAATGCACTTTTTCGTAGAAAGCTGATGTTTCTACTTGGTAGCCTCTGTTACTCTTATATGCAGTCGAGTATCACTCTAGAATAATTGTCAGTTGATAGCCAATGTAATGCACTGCACGATACATTGGGTGTGGTTTGCTCGCTTGCCGTCTAAGATGCAGTAAATCTTGATTGAATGCACTTTTTCGTAGATAGCTGATGTTTCTACTTGGTCGCCTCTGTTACTGGTATATGCAGTCGAGTATCACTCTATAAATAGTTTTGTTTTGTAGCTAGTGTAATGCACTGCACGATACATAGGGTGTGGTTTACTCGCTTGCCGTCTAAGATGCAGTAAATCTTGAATGAATGCACTTTTTCGTAGAAAGCTGATGTTTCTACTTGGTAGCCTCTGTTACTCTTATATGCAGTCGAGTATCACTCTAGAATAAGTGTCAGTTGATAGCTAAAGTAATGCACTGCACGATACATTGGGTGTGGTTTACTCGCTTGCCGTCTAAGATGCAGTTAATTTTGAATGAATGCACTTTTTCTTAGAAAGCTGATGTTTCTACTTGGTAGCCTCTGTTACTCTTATATGCAGTCGAGTATCACTCTAGAATAATTGTCAGTTGATAGCCAATGTAATGCACTGCACGATACATTGGGTGTGGTTTGCTCGCTTGCCGTCTAAGATGCAGTAAATCTTGATTGAATGCACTTTTTCGTAGAAAGCTGATGTTTCTACTTGGTCGCCTCTGTTACTGGTATATGCAGTCGAGTATCACTCTATAAATAGTTTTGTTTTGTAGCTAGTGTAATGCACTGCACGATACATAGGGTGTGGTTTACTCGCTTGCCGTCTAAGATGCAGTAAATCTTGAATGAATGCACTTTTTCGTAGAAAGCTGATGTTTCTACTTGGTCGCCTCTGTTACTCTTATATGCAGTCGAGTATCACTCTAGAATAAGTGTCAGTTGATAGTTAATGTAATGCACTGCACGATACATTG
Source organism: Epinotia ramella (assembly GCA_947578815.1). Taxonomy (NCBI): domain Eukaryota; kingdom Metazoa; phylum Arthropoda; class Insecta; order Lepidoptera; family Tortricidae; genus Epinotia; species Epinotia ramella. The sequence continues at coordinate 11,407,606 of OX388209.1, forward strand.
GGTGTGGTTCACTCGCTTGCCGTCTATGATGCAGTAAATTTTGAATGAATGCACTTTTTCTTAGAAAGCTGATGATTCTACTTGGTAGCCTCTGTTACTCTTATATGCAGTCGAGTATCACTCTAGAATAAGTGTCAGTTGATAGTTAATGTAATGCACTGCACGATACATTGGGTGTGGTTCACTCGCTTGCCGTCTAAGATGCAGTAAATTTTGAATGAATGCACTTTTTCTTAGAAAGCTGATGTTTCTACTTGGTAGCCTCTGTTACTCTTATATGCAGTCGAGTATCACTCTAGAATAAGTGTCAGTTGCAAGCTAATGTAATGCACTGCACGATACATTGGGTGTGGTTCACTCGCTTGCCGTCTAAGATGCAGTAAATTTTGAATGAATGCACTTTTTCGTAGAAAGCTGATGTTTCTACTTGGTAGCCTCTGTTACTCTTATATGCAGTCGAGTATCACTCTAGAATAAGTGTCAGTTTATAGCTAATGTAATGCACTGCACGATACATTGGGCGTCGTTAACTCGCTTGCCGTCTAAGATGCAGTAAATCATGAATGAATGCACTTTTTCGTAAAAAGCTGATGTTTCTACTTGGTCGCCTCTGTTACTCTTATATGCAGTCGAGTATCAGTCTAGAATAAGTGTCAGTTGATAGTTAATGTAATGCACTGCACGATACACTGGGTGTGGTTCACTCGCTTGCCGTCTAAGATGCAGTTAATCATAAATAAATGCACTTTTTCGTAGAAAGCTGATGTTTCTACTTGGTCGCCTCTGTTACTCTTATATGCAGTCGAGTATCACTCTAGAATTCATGTCAGTTTATAGTTTATGTAATGCACTGCACGATACAATGAGTGTGGTTTACTCGCTTGCCGTCTAAGATGCAGTAAATCATAAATGAATGCACTTTTTCGTAGAAAGCTGATGTTTCTACTTGGTCGCCTCTGTTACTCTTATATGCATTCGAGTATCACTCTAGAATAAGTGTCAGTTGATAGCTAATGTAATGCACTGCACGATACATTGGGTGTGGTTTACTCGCTTGCCGTCTAAGATGCAGTAAATCATAAATGAATGCACTTTTTCGTAGAAAGCTGATGTTTCTACTTGGTAGCCTCTGTTACTCTTATATGCAGTCGAGTATCACTCTAGAATAATTGTCAGTTGATAGCCAATGTAATGCGCTGCACGATACATTGGGTGTGGTTTACTCGCTTGCCGTCTAAGATGCAGTAAATCTTGATTGAATGCACTTTTTCGTAGAAAGCTGATGTTTCTACTTGGTCGCCTCTGTTACTGGTATATGCAGTCGAGTATCACTCTATAAATAGTTTTGTTTTATAGCTAGTGTAATGCACTGCACGATACATAGGGTTTGGTTTACTCGCTTGCCGTCTAAGATGCAGTAAATCATAAATGAATGCACTTTTTCGTAGAAAGCTGATGTTTCTACTTGGTCGCCTCTGTTACTCTTATATGCAGTCGAGTATCACTCTTGAATAAGTGTCAGTTGATAGTTAATGTAATGCACTGCACGATACATTGGGTGTGGTTCACTCGCTTGCCGTCTAAGATGCAGTAAATTTTGAATGAATGCACTTTTTCGTAGAAAGCTGATGTTTCTTTTTGGTAGCCTCTGTTACTCTTATATGCAGTCGAGTATCACTCTAGAATAAGTGTCAGTTTATAGCTAATGTAATGCACTGCACGATACATTGGGTGTGGTTTACTCGCTTGCCATCTAAGATGCAGTTAATTTTGAATGAATGCACTTTTTCTTAGAAAGCTGATGTTTCTACTTGGTAGCCTCTGTTACTCTTATATGCAGTCGAGTATCACTCTAGAATAAGTGGCAGTTGCAAGCTAATGTAATTCACTGCACGATACATTGGGTGTGGTTCACTCGCTTGCCGTCTAAGATGCAGTAAATTTTGAATGAATGCACTTTTTCGTAGAAAGCTGATGTTTCTACTTGGTAGCCTCTGTTACTCTTATATGCAGTCGAGTATCACTCTAGAATAATTGTCAGTTGATAGCCAATGTAATGCGCTGCACGATACATTGGGTGTGGTTTACTCGCTTGCCGTCTAAGATGCAGTAAATCTTGATTTTCGTAGAAAGCTGATGTTTCTTTTTGGTAGCCTCTGTTACTCTTATATGCAGTCGAGTATCACTCTAGAATAAGTGTCAGTTTATAGCTAATGTAATGCACTGCACGATACATTGGGTGTGGTTTACTCGCTTGCCATCTAAGATGCAGTTAATTTTGAATGAATGCACTTTTTCTTAGAAAGCTGATGTTTCTACTTGGTAGCCTCTGTTACTCTTATATGCAGTCGAGTATCACTCTAGAATAAGTGGCAGTTGCAAGCTAATGTAATTCACTGCACGATACATTGGGTGTGGTTCACTCGCTTGCCGTCTAAGATGCAGTAAATTGTGAATGAATGCACTTTTTCGTAGAAAGCTGATGTTTCTACTTGGTAGCCTCTGTTACTCTTATATGCAGTCGAGTATCACTCTAGAATAAGTGTCAGTTGCAAGCTAATGTAATGCACTGCACGATACTTTGGGCGTCGTTAACTCGCTTGCCGTCTAAGATGCAGTAAATCATGAATGAATGCACTTTTTCGTAAAAAGCTGATGTTTCTACTTGGTCGCCTCTGTTACTCTTATATGCAGTCGAGTATCAGTCTAGAATAAGTGTCAGTTGATAGTTAATGTAATGCACTGCACGATACACTGGGTGTGGTTCACTCGCTTGCCGTCTAAGATGCAGTTAATCATAAATAAATGCACTTTTTCGTAGAAAGCTGATGTTTCTACTTGGTCGCCTCTGTTACTCTTATATGCAGTCGAGTATCACTCTAGAATTCATGTCAGTTTATAGTTTATGTAATGCACTGCACGATACAATGAGTGTGGTTTACTCGCTTGCCGTCTAAGATGCAGTAAATCAAAAATGAATGCACTTTTTCGTAGAAAGCTGATGTTTCTACTTGGTCGCCTCTGTTACTCTTATATGCATTCGAGTATCACTCTAGAATAAGTGTCAGTTGATAGCTAATGTAATGCACTGCACGATACATTGGGTGTGGTTTACTCGCTTGCCGTCTAAGATGCAGTAAATCATAAATGAATGCACTTTTTCGTAGAAAGCTGATGTTTCTACTTGGTAGCCTCTGTTACTCTTATATGCAGTCGAGTATCACTCTAGAATAATTGTCAGTTGATAGCCAATGTAATGCGCTGCACGATACATTGGGTGTGGTTTACTCGCTTGCCGTCTAAGATGCAGTAAATCTTGATTGAATGCACTTTTTCGTAGAAAGCTGATGTTTCTACTTGGTCGCCTCTGTTACTGGTATATGCAGTCGAGTATCACTCTATAAATAGTTTTGTTTTATAGCTAGTGTAATGCACTGCACGATACATAGGGTTTGGTTTACTCGCTTGCCGTCTAAGATGCAGTAAATCATAAATGAATGCACTTTTTCGTAGAAAGCTGATGTTTCTACTTGGTCGCCTCTGTTACTCTTATATGCAGTCGAGTATCACTCTTGAATAAGTGTCAGTTGATAGTTAATGTAATGCACTGCACGATACATTGGGTGTGGTTCACTCGCTTGCCGTCTAAGATGCAGTAAATTTTGAATGAATGCACTTTTTCGTAGAAAGCTGATGTTTCTTTTTGGTAGCCTCTGTTACTCTTATATGCAGTCGAGTATCACTCTAGAATAAGTGTCAGTTTATAGCTAATGTAATGCACTGCACGATACATTGGGGGTCGTTAACTCGCTTGCCGTCTAAGATGCAGTTAATCATAAATAAATGCACTTTTTCGTAGAAAGCTGATGTTTCTACTTGGTCGCCTCTGTTACTCTTATATGCAGTCGAGTATCACTCTAGAATTCATGTCAGTTTATAGTTTATGTAATGCACTGCACGATACAATGAGTGTGGTTTACTCGCTTGCCGTCTAAGATGCAGTAAATCATAAATTAATGCACTTTTTCGTAGAAAGCTGATGTTTCTACTTGGTCGCCTCTGTTACTCTTATATGCAGTCGAGTATCACTCTAGAATAAGTTTCAGTTGATAGCTAATGTAATGCACTGCACGATACATTGGGTGTGGTTCACTCGCTTGCCGTCTAAGATGCAGTAAATCTTTAATGAATGCACTTTTTCGTAGAAAGCTGATGTTTCTACTTGGTAGCCTCTGTTACTCTTATATGCAGTCGAGTATCACTCTAGAATAAGTGTCAGTTGCAAGCTAATGTAATGCACTGCACGATACTTTGGGCGTCGTTAACTCGCTTGCCGTCTAAGATGCAGTAAATCATGAATGAATGCACTTTTTCGTAAAAAGCTGATGTTTCTACTTGGTCGCCTCTGTTACTCTTATATGCAGTCGAGTATCAGTCTAGAATAAGTGTCAGTTGATAGTTAATGTAATGCACTGCACGATACACTGGGTGTGGTTCACTCGCTTGCCGTCTAAGATGCAGTTAATCATAAATAAATGCACTTTTTCGTAGAAAGCTGATGTTTCTACTTGGTCGCCTCTGTTACTCTTATATGCAGTCGAGTATCACTCTAGAATTCATGTCAGTTTATAGTTTATGTAATGCACTGCACGATACAATGAGTGTGGTTTACTCGCTTGCCGTCTAAGATGCAGTAAATCAAAAATGAATGCACTTTTTCGTAGAAAGCTGATGTTTCTACTTGGTCGCCTCTGTTACTCTTATATGCATTCGAGTATCACTCTAGAATAAGTGTCAGTTGATAGCTAATGTAATGCACTGCACGATACATTGGGTGTGGTTTACTCGCTTGCCGTCTAAGATGCAGTAAATCATAAATGAATGCACTTTTTCGTAGAAAGCTGATGTTTCTACTTGGTAGCCTCTGTTACTCTTATATGCAGTCGAGTATCACTCTAGAATAATTGTCAGTTGATAGCCAATGTAATGCGCTGCACGATACATTGGGTGTGGTTTACTCGCTTGCCGTCTAAGATGCAGTAAATCTTGATTGAATGCACTTTTTCGTAGAAAGCTGATGTTTCTACTTGGTCGCCTCTGTTACTGGTATATGCAGTCGAGTATCACTCTATAAATAGTTTTGTTTTATAGCTAGTGTAATGCACTGCACGATACATAGGGTTTGGTTTACTCGCTTGCCGTCTAAGATGCAGTAAATCATAAATGAATGCACTTTTTCGTAGAAAGCTGATGTTTCTACTTGGTCGCCTCTGTTACTCTTATATGCAGTCGAGTATCACTCTTGAATAAGTGTCAGTTGATAGTTAATGTAATGCACTGCACGATACATTGGGTGTGGTTCACTCGCTTGCCGTCTAAGATGCAGTAAATTTTGAATGAATGCACTTTTTCGTAGAAAGCTGATGTTTCTTTTTGGTAGCCTCTGTTACTCTTATATGCAGTCGAGTATCACTCTAGAATAAGTGTCAGTTTATAGCTAATGTAATGCACTGCACGATACATTGGGGGTCGTTAACTCGCTTGCCGTCTAAGATGCAGTTAATCATAAATAAATGCACTTTTTCGTAGAAAGCTGATGTTTCTACTTGGTCGCCTCTGTTACTCTTATATGCAGTCGAGTATCACTCTAGAATTCATGTCAGTTTATAGTTTATGTAATGCACTGCACGATACAATGAGTGTGGTTTACTCGCTTGCCGTCTAAGATGCAGTAAATCATAAATTAATGCACTTTTTCGTAGAAAGCTGATGTTTCTACTTGGTCGCCTCTGTTACTCTTATATGCAGTCGAGTATCACTCTAGAATAAGTTTCAGTTGATAGCTAATGTAATGCACTGCACGATACATTGGGTGTGGTTCACTCGCTTGCCGTCTAAGATGCAGTAAATCTTTAATGAATGCACTTTTTCGTAGAAAGCTGATGTTTCTACTTGGTAGCCTCTGTTACTCTTATATGCAGTCGAGTATCACTCTAAAATTAATGTCAGTTTTTAGTTTATGTAATGCACTGCACGATACATTGGGTGTGGTTTACTCGCTTGCCGTCTAAGATGCAGTAAATCATAAATGAATGCACTTTTTCGTAGAAAGCTGATGTTTCTACGTGGTCGCCTCTGTTTCTTTTATATGCAGTCGAGTATCACCCTAGAAATAGTGTTATTTGATAGCTCATTGCTTGTTGTCTAAGGTGCAGAAATTATGAAAAATATATCAAAAAAACACTTAGGCTGATAAGTTGTGAAGTTAGCGGCCAAAGTGCATTTCTAGTTATTATCGTTTTTTAATCTTTAGAATTGTTTGTTTTTTGTTGTTTTCTAATAAGAAAGAAGATATTTTGCGGCTCTGCTTGTTTTGACAGTATTCCTGTTGAAAATATACATAACTTCTTAATTTGGTCGGGTTATCATCGGCCGCTAACTTTGGCCGCTAACTTCACACCGGTGTTATTCTCTCGGTTACATGCGATATCCAGCTGCGTCTCGGACTACCTATTAGTTCTATTTTGAACTGTGGGCCTGCGAATTGCGTGTTTTGCACGATTCCATGAAAGTGACGGCGTGACGACGATTTTAACAAAATAGAACCTGTCTATTTCGAACAGCAGCAGTAAGATCGTCGTCGTATATAAGTCAAGTATCCTGCTGGATGCTTCATTTTTGAGGTGCTCCAGTATCTAATTTAATTACCTGATGAGGTTTTTATGAAGCAGTAAATTTACATATTTATTTTCCTACTGTTTGGTCCGCATAATAATATTATTCATCGCGGTAGGCGATGTCAAGGTGGGCGCTCTGATTTATGTCACTCTCCTTCCTGGCCATATTTATTTAGTGTGTTTTTATTCACGTACTTTTCCGGATGAATGGATATTTCTCAAGGGAAGCGTCATTAATTTCACCGAAACCATCGTTATCCAAACATATTACATTTCGTTAAAATACGCGAAAAGAGATAAGTTCTGACGGCCTGATGAATGAGTCCGGGATATTCGGGTCGTGTATTAAACTCGCCTCATTCTACGGCCCTTAATACAAAATGAGGATAAAATTATCGTGTGAAAACTAGATGTCGTTGAAACTTATATTAGCGCTTAGTCAGCGCGTATATTGGCTACTTACCATACAAAACGAAACAGTAGCTCGAAGATGCTCGGGAACACGAGATCGTCCGAGGCGGCCAGCCATTTTCGCCCCAGTAGCCGGAGCGCCGGCATTCTAGAACAAGACAAAATAGTTCTTATAATTATTGCATTAGAGTTGAGTCGCAAATCAGAGCGTTTGTTAATTTAAGGACGGCCGGACACCTATCCGACTAATAGCTTCGTGTAATGGTGCAGTTTAATAATCTTACAGCAACAGCAAACGACTTAAGCTACCGCACAGGGGTAAATTTGTAAGCACAAAGGAGTAGTTATTGTCCTCTACCTCTAGTTTTTGAGATAAGACCTTGTATCATATAACTAACCTAACGATGATACAAGTTCATGAGTAATGTGTTATATTTAGCAGGAACCGGAGTGATTCGACGGCAACTTCGACGAGTTAGTGGAGCGTGCCATGCTTTGCGAAACGAAAGTATTTATTTGCGGCGAGCAATCGGCACAAGTGGAATAGTGTTTCTACCGGCAAACGACCTATTTGGAAGTAGTCTGGCATGGCACACTGAACAATGTAAGTTAATGAAAGTAAATAAGGGATCCCACCTCACTCAGCGGGCGGGTAGGCAAACAACGATTTGTAAACGAATAAAGGGGCCTATGTTGCTCAATCGGCGCAGAGGCATCGAGAGAAAATCGATTTTAGATTTGATCCATTGATGCATCACACGCTGAAAGTGAAACGTAACCAATAACGACGCTTTACGTAACTAGCTATGTATCTGCGCGTGAGCACGGTGTCGTCTCAGTTCCGTCTCGCTGGTCCATTTCCCCGGCCACTGAACCCGGATCATGTATTTCGGGATCGAAACGCAGTCAGCATTGTGGACTATGTTTACCCGATCTCCCCTAAAATTGGGCTCGGTCGGTCAGTAGGTAACGTATTTTTAAACAATGTTTTCCTTCACCTATTTTCCTCCGTTTCGTATCGCACGAGTTCAGATGAATCAAAAACTGCTATGTAAAATTATGTAGATTTTTTATGAGCGACCTTTATCGTCGGGTTAACGACACAATCATCTCTCAATCGTAATATCCCTGAATGAGGAATATCCTCGAGTAACAGATAATATCGTGTATCGTCGACTTATCTCTTTGGAATACGGTTATACATTTGGCATTATCTAACTTACGGGTAATCAGCGTTATCATGGGTCAATAACATAGGTAGGTACCTACTTTCTGTTTGTTTTGATTTGATTTCGAAATTAGTGAACACATGCAAGTAAATAGAGAGTTACTCGGTGAAGATTGAACGAGTACATGTAGGTATCCCGTATGTTCCACCTACACAGCGAATGCAATCGACGTCTGAGTTTTGAGCGGCTCGCTTGGTCATTACCACATTCTTTACCTAGAGAACGTTTTTGTGCATGTCCACTCACTTCCGTAGTAAAGTACCGTATTGCCGTTATTTTAGTTCGAGCGCGAAGAGCTCTCGAAGTCAGTAACAGTAAATCCGGCGTACAGCTAGACATGAAGATTACGATCTGAGCAAGCACAAGGTGCAGCATCCCGATTGACGTCACTATGCGGGGTCAACGGCCGACTTTGCTGCATTTAACTATGCACTCGAGGTGAAGGCACTATGCTGACGCCCAAAAGAAGACGCAGCAGGCATACAACACAGAGGCCATTTACAACTCTGTAAATGGTTTTACCGACAAACGTTTCATCGACTGAATGTTTAGCCGAATGTTCATTCCATCGAAAATATTTATTTTTCATCAACAGTAAACTTTTCAGGCTTGTTTTAAAACAAACCTAACCTATAACCTAATGGGTTCTACACCTTTTAGCTATACTTAAAAAGTTATTTGAAATAAAAAATCAGTGAAACAATGCAATCGGTGAAACCTTAGTCGGTAAAACAAGGGACTCCGCTGTAAATGTATTTGCAAAGCAACCCTTGAGGCCTACTTGCACAATTATGATATGGGTGGGTACGGGACTGGGAACTAATCTTCTTAGGGTTATTGTTTGTGTAGGGACCCTAGTTAAATATGCTTACGTACATCGGGTTGCGATCGGTGCGATAAATTGTTTGTCATTAGGTAATATTGACCTTGGCTGACATTCGATGGCCGTGGGGAAACTATATAACTGGTCAGAAACTGGTTCGTTCCGTTTGCTTAGGAGTTAGAAACGCTGATGAAACTGTTTAATTTACACTAGCAACCATGCACATTAACATTGACTTACGCACGTTATCTATTACAACACTAAGGCCCCGGACTGGGCGCCAGCGAACAGCGGGGCGACGAGGGCCACGAGCGGCAGTTGATTCATACATTTGATCGAGTTCAATCGACGAACGCACGCTGGTCGCCGTGTTTATAGCCAAGAGCGGCACGGCGTTTGGCGGCGAGGTACACGTGTGAAAACACAAACAAATGGCATTACCTAGGATTTATCTACGGGCGTTCAGTAGGTCTGACCTGTCAGCACGCCCTCGCGCCGCCTACCGCGCCGCTTGTAAATAAACACGGCCTTATGCGTTATCTAAAACGGTGGTTGTGATGTGAATTCTCAGTGTGAATGAAGGCGCGATAGCGATACGTTCCATTGCAACTAAATCGCAGAGTTCTATTTGTAATCTTTGTTACGGTAGGTCTCTTGGTACGGTAGAGTTTGTTTTGGCCACTGGTATTGGAGTGAAGGAAAACATCGTGAGGAAACCGGTTTAATCCCAATTAAGTCTAGTTTTCCCTTTCGTAAAACTAGTGCTTACGCCAAATCTTGGGATTAGGTGCCAAAGCGGACCGGGTTCGTTTGATCACTACCGGGAAAAACGATAGAAGGAAAAAAAATTGGGCAAGTGCGTGTCGGGTCACGCGTAGTGTAGGGTTCCGTAGTTGTAGGGTTCCGTAGCCTGGCTTTCTTAGTTGCATCGACACGCGCGCGCCAACTAAATGGTTGCGTCGGCCGAATTTGTACGAAAGTTGGCCTTTCTAGGTACATTTTAAGTTGGTCGATTATTACTCGGTAACTAGTTATGCCTACTTAGCCGTGATAGTTTTCCTTTTAAATTCATTATATGTACTACTGCCACAGTAGCAGACTAAACTGTGGAATGGATTGTCGCCTGCGGTATTTCCGGACCGATACGACCTTCAAACCTTCAAGAAAAGAGCGTACTCCCATCTTAAAGGCCGGCAACGCACTCACAACACCTCTGGTGTTGCAAGTGTCCATGGGCGGCGGTAATCGCTTATCATCAGGTGATCCGTCTGCTCGTTTGCCTCCTATATCATAAAAAAAAAAAAAAAAAAAAAGCAGCCATTTAGCCGGCAAGGAAGGGGGGGAGGGGGCACATGACTCGAACAAAAATTTGGGCTTCAAATTAAGTAAGTAAGTAAGTAATAATTGCTATTACTAACATAATTATGTGTCCTGTTACACGAAATAAATGTTTTTTTTTTTTTTCATTTTTTTTTTTAAGTTCAATATCTCGCAAACGAATCACTAATTTGATAAAATCGTTTTAAGAAACCCATTGAACAAGCTATCCAAAGATACCCCACACTATGGGATTAACGAGAGAAAAAAAATTACATCCCCACTTTAGGTGTAGGATTTTTTTCTCAAGTTTATGGTTCCAGTTTATAAAACAAACTAAATACAGCAAAAACAAGTTTTGTATGGAAAACCTAAATTCGCTGTATTTTTTTTACCATGGTGTCTGAAGCTACATACATAAACTAATTAGTAATTACAGACCTGGATATACCTCATCTCATTGTACATGCTGTTTCGTTACAATCCAACACTTACATAGTTTTAATAAAATGAGAGCGTAACTACGTTTGTATGGAGAATCGAGCTTACTGCGGGCTCCTTGATTTGAGTCGAACACGCCCCCTAGACAGAGACACGCTGATGCCTTCCGCGCACGAGGAAAAGAGATGTCACACTCTTCGGGAATGGCTTTTTTGGACAAATTTTATTTAAATTTCATAAAGTGAGATTTTAGATGAGATAAAATACTATAGTATTAACTTGATTATGTCGTAAAATAATGTATCGTTTGAGTAGGCTGAGTAAAAAAAGGAAAATACAGACCCAATTTTGGTTTTTTTTCTATCGAGGAAATTTTAAGCAATCATGTATCGATAAAATCAGATAAACAATCATATAGTCAAGAATCATATGTATATCGGAAAATGAGACCGTTTATTTTTTCGTTTATTGTTACTTAATCTAGTCAGAACGGCGTTTCAAAGCACGCGATAATTTCCGATGCACGGCCTTAACGGCTCAACCGATTTGGATGAAATTTTGCTCGAAGATGCTTTATAACCTGGATTAAATAGTTTTTATTCCGGGTCTACGCAGACGAATTAAAATAATTGTAATTCTTCTTCTTGGTCGATACGTTGAATACGTTCTTGTCAGAACGGTCGTGCTCGTTATGTGTGGCGAGCAGATGTCATAACTATATGTACATATAATTCAGTGCTAGGTTAATATTTATACACCAAAAAGCTGGCGTACGACAGAGAGAAATGGAAAATACTCCACTGACAAGAGGACACCTCTTAAATTTATGATGATGATAGCAGGAGATACAAATAGATGCAAGATTTGCACCTCTATCTGTTGGATCAAAAGTATTTTAGGTCGAATTTAGTACTTTAGTAGGTACCTACATTAAAAAAAAATGCTAATGGGTTGGGTAAAAAAATCCTGGCAAGAAGAAAAAACCATATTAACTTATATTTTACATTGCACTCAATAGTTTCACTCAACGATCAAATTTTATACGAATAAAAAATTAAGACAAATTATATAATATATAAATTAATATATTTATTAAACCAATGCGTGAAAATTACTAGTTTCGACTTACCAGTTAACCAACCCACCCAGCCAATAGTTATGCCAGGAAAAAAATAGACAACCCAGCGTTAGATTATTCTATAAGTACACTTCATACTTTCGATTTGTATTAAAATTTGTTCGTTAAACAATAGAGTTAAAGTTGCGAAAAAAAGACATTATTGATTTTTTTTATTATTCATACTCTTGCCAGGATTTTTTAGCTATCCCATTAGAGAAATATTATTTAATGTACTAAATTCGATATAAAATACTTTTCATCCATTAAACAAATGGGTGCAGATCGTGCCTCTATTGGTATTTTCGTATTTTAGGCTAGTAGTGCATAATATAATTGAGACATAGTGTAAACATAACAGTTATCCTTGTTAAGTTGATATTTGTTTAATTAAGTACCTACCTGTTTTTTTGTATCCAACAAGTTAAATCTAATGAATGAGAAGATTTTTTCCCGTTAACATTGTTTAAATAATTGTATAAGTAGGTACATATCGTCGTGAACTGGGATGAGCAACAACCAATGTTCAACCTAATGCAATAATTCTTAGTCACACTGAAGGCGAAACGCCCACACTGCCCGGCAGCAGATCTATTTCCCCATTTAGAATGATCTGTAAGGTATACTGCCTTTTCAGCGAAATATCTTTCGCTAAATTTCACTTCGCAACCAACTTTTCGCAGAATTTTCATTTGGTAAACCAATCGTTGGCATAACTTTACTTCGCACTTTTCTTATTTGGCAACATTTTTATAATGCAAAATTTTACTGCAACAAACTTTTATGTGGCAAATAATTTGCTTGGGCAAAAATTGCTTTGGAATTATGATAATTACTATTATTATTAACGTACAGTTGGCATAATATTTTTTGGTAGACTCTAAGGCAGGTCGGTGTAGGTACGACGACGAGCGAAGCGGGCATAATATTTTTTGGTAGACTCTAAGGCAGGTCAGTGTTGGGGATAGGATGACGAGGGAAGCGAGGAGGAGTGTTAGAAAGAACCGCGACCCTACAGCGCGCGAGCCGAGCGAGCGAAACGAGCGTGCCGCGGCAGAGGCCGGCGAAGCGCCAGAACCGAACACTTTTTTACCTGATACTTACATAATCATATAGTGTTCAATATGTTGCTAAAATTATGGTATGCTAATCAATACATTTGACGAATACATAAATGACATCTTAAAAAAGCCTGGGTAATAATTTGCCTAACAATAATTTATCAAATCATTAGTTGGGTAATGATATCAGTGCGCAACGTTGAGTTGGAAATAAAACTTCACCCAAATAAAAATATGGGATAAATCGTTTGGGAGTTAAAAATTGGCATATGTAACGGGTCACCACTTCACCAGATATTGTAAAATATAACGCCAAAAAAACACTTTTTACTGCCGAAAATAGTAAATAATCACCAACATTTAATCTCCATTTTAATGGGAATTAATAACCCAAATTATAACATCTTACTATCATATTAAAGAAAATGCTATCCTAATAAATCATTGCTAACACAAAAATAGTAAAATAATTTCCTAAATTCGACGGAGCCCCGCTTTCTAGGACTCATTCTCCCGCCCTCCTCTCCGCCCGGGCTCCTGCCCCTGCCTTCGTCGGCCCTTCGATTCACGTGCGCACTCGACCTACGCTCTGCTGAGAGGTCACCGGCTCGCTCGCTCGCCACCTTCCCCCACTCGCTTCGCTTCGGCCTCGTGCACCCCGTTCAACTCAGGCAGGACCTCCTTCGCGAGCTTCTGCAGGCTCCGCGGGCTTTTATATACACTCTAGGAGGAGTAGGACAGACAAGACCACTCGGAAGTGGGGTGCGCTGATTCCGGTTTAGGTAGCACTTGTAAATTTGGCATCATTATACTTTATTTATTAATATGCATACATTTTATGGCAATCATAGTGGGTTATTTATTTAGGTAGAAATATTAACCCCAGGCATCCATGTAAGGAATTATTTAAAACCAACCACATCATGACACACTACTCCCTATACATGTTTGAGGTACTAATGTTTGTGAGAACTAATCTACGAACGTTTAAACGGGTTGAAGTACCAGGTAAACAGCTCCGATCCACTGGAAGGCTAAGAACAGTACCGCGTCGCATGGCACTTTCAGTAAACAATCCTAGGGTAATTGGCCTAACGTATTACGAGCGTCTACCCGCCAAATTGCGAACTGAACCATCTGACGAAACATTCAAACGTCAGCTGAGAATCTTTTTATTAGAACATCCATTGTATTCTGTATGTGAGTATATGGACATATAATATATTTGAAATGGTTAATTTAATTTAATAATAATAATTACAATTTGATAATGTTCTAGTTTTTATTTTGACGATCATTACGAGATATCAATATCAATATTTAAATTCCTTATTTTGACTTTATCATTAATCATTTTGTAATAATATATGTCCATAATAATCTTGTATTGTACCTGTGACATTTCATTCAATTAATAATATTCATTATTCGACGATCATTAAATAAATTCGTGCAAATTAGCTTAAAGTTAACTTATAATGTAAATTTATTTTATGAAATAAAGAAATCTAAATCTAAATCTATTGTATTCATTTGCACGCTAAGATTTGGTGATCATTTACTAAATTGGGTCTTCGAATACAATTTAATGTGCATTGTTACTAAAACAGCTAGTACTATTGTAATGGTAGAATTGTTTTTTTTGGTGTTCAGTATATTTTTTTGGTAAGAGAGCTTAGGGTATCAAAGTATTTTTTTGGTGGTCATTATAACTAAACCCTTAAAAATTTGCTAAATATTTTTCGCCGAAACATTAGTGAACCGATCCGTAATCCAAATCATGCTAAATACAATAGTGAACACTTGGACCTGCCAAGTGCCAAGCCAACATTATTGACGATCGTTGACGCTTAGCGGTGTCGGTAATAAATACGTTTTTTGTTTCAATTCTTATCGTTTTTTACTAGCCGAAACCTGAGCTAGCAAATGAGCAACAAGCACGAAGCTATGACGTTGTGTTATTGTCGATAAAGAATAAGAAAAGCAATAAATCTCTTTATATGTGTAATAATACAATTTATCAAGTATCTTATGTTATGTGTAATATAAGATACCTGAGAAATTGTATTGCACTCAAGAAGGTACAATGCAAATTTGTATATTGTTGCTACAGTCAGCATCAAAAGTAGCTACGCAAACGAAGGCGTCAAAAGTCTTTATTAAGGGGAATCGTCTTCGATTGCGTAGTTACTTTTGATGCTGACTGTACAGTAAACAGCAAAAGAAACCGATGAAATAGGGTCCCAAAACAATAATATAAAATAAATTAAGTCAGATGTTACTGACTATTGTAGTTTATCAGAAGTAAATTAACTCGTAATGTGTCATAAGACTCATAAGTAAGTGAACACATTCATTACGAATCTTGAAAACCAAGTGACATGCCATTCAAACAGTTAAAGTCATTATTGAGTGTTTCAAATACATGACCTCGCAATATCACCTCAATACATGTCGTCGTCCGAAAAACACGCGAAGCGACTATAAAGGTGGTTTTCCACCGGATGAGCGCGGATTGAATTGATTTTTTATTTGCACGCTAAATTGAAACGTATTGCCGTACTATTAGAATGCAAATTACACTGAATAAATTATCCCGCGATGTCAAGCGCTTGAAAATAATCTTCAGTGTGATTTGCACTCTAACAGTACAGCAGTACGGTTCAATTTAGCGTGCAAATAAAAAATCAATTCAATCCGCGCTCATCCGGTGGAAAACCATCTTAACACCTCTCGTGTCCGTCAAAGGTTGAACTACGTCCTTATTACTTCAGCTTGATTTTTTGGAAATAATTTACATATAAATCCTTTTTTAATGCCGAGTTTTCCTTTCGACAGTAAAAAATTTTGCCTTTCTTTTTTTTGTCAATATTTTGAGACTAAGTATCTATCAACAATGACGTACAGACGACGTCATTGTTGATAGATAGTCTCAAAATATTCTATTATTCTTCATTGAAGCTGTGTCATATTGATTTGTCATTTCGTTTCTGCGCCTCGGTGTTATAATGATAATTTTATTTTAACTGATTAAATGTTCAGTGAGAAATTACACTTTGGTATCCTTTGTTATATATGGGGCGTCATGCTAGAACATGTTTTTAAATATTGATTTTGATCACTTACTTTTGACTTGTTACTGGACCTAGTGTAGCTAGTACCTATATACCTATTTCGTATTATCTTTTGATGCACGTTCTGAAGGATAAAAAGAAAAAGGATCGCCTCGAATTGTATAATATGCCTATAAAAACTACCCCTATAAGCGTCGCTAGAAATGACATTTCACTTAAATACTTTTGTTCGCGAAGTTCCGTTTGCCAGTAGTTGGGGCTTTTGTCTGAGTGAGAGATACGATGGCTGCATCCTGTCGCATCAATAACCGGATAAACTGTGCTTTATTGCTCCACCGAGGGATTACTTGTCTAGAGAGAGATCTTGAGGTTTAACTTGGATTGTTTCACTTTCTATGTTTGTATGCGAGCGTTGTTTGTTTGTTCGACGCTCGCTTCAAGTCTATTTACTCACAGTAGTCACAGTTCATCAATTAGAGATCTATCTACTTGTGGCATGTACAGTCAAGAACGACAGAAAAGGGTAGAGTTTGTGTAAATTTCTAAACAAAATGTTGAGTGTACATATTTGTGAAATTCCTACATATCAATCAATAGTATGACTATTTGATAAATAAGAATAAGCAACAACATAATGACGGCCTTTTCTGCCTTATAACGTGTTAGGTGATGAACAAACTTTTTCACTTCTCATGCTCGAAAAGTGTGTCATATTAGGCTTAGATAGCGGGGCTAAAGTAGTACATTTAGCCCCTAGGGAAAATATGTAAACATAGTTATGATTTTAAAACATTGTAATTTGATCAATCTAAGCACTTATTAAATCCACCAATCACAACTATTTAAAAAACCATTTCTATTTGCTATCAACTAATCAGAATACAGCTATATATTAAAATCAACCAATCAGAAAACAGAATAAATTTCAAATATTAAGCAAAAACGCCTGTCTGTGCTGTCCCTAATTCACAATCATTATAGTATTTTATGCAATCGTTATATAATGTATCTTTTTTCAGAGTACTTACCACGTTTAGGCCACGAAGCTTGCTGAGTGGCGTAATTAAGGTACGAGACTTAAAAAGGTAATTATATAACTATTGTATTCAATACTTTTTTTACGAGTCAACTGAACTAATTAAACAAACTTGGTAGGTATCTATTGAAAATCTAAGCTCTGCTGAAACTATTGGTCAAATTGGTCAGTTCAGTAAAGGCGCCACGTGATTGGTCGAATTCATTTTAGTTTTCTAAACAGTTGTAATTAAAAACCCCCGACACAAAAAATAAACTCTAAAAACCAAAAAAAAAACATATTTTAAAGCTATAATAACTATTATCGTCACATATATTATGTAAGTTCAAATATTTTTATTTTCCAAGTATCGTCGCCTCGGTGGAACGTCGCGTCGGGAAAATAAAAATATTTGAACTTACATAATATAAGTGACAATAATAGTTATTATAGCTTTAAAATATTTTTTTTTTGGGTTTAGAGTTTATTTTTTGTCACGGGGTTTTTTTTTAATTTTAAATTTTACTTTTATTTTGTCCTTTTTGAAGTGATGATCTTCAAACGGCTGATCAGGTCATGGTTACCTTACCATATAACTTCAATGTCATTGAAATAACACGGTACCAAATTTCGAGACGAACGGACATAAGTACGTTAGTCAGATTTCCTCATCAACTAGAAAAGAGCTGATGATCTTCAAACGGCTGAACAGATTTTCATGAAACATGGCTAAGAACACTCGGGTTAAAATTATCTATGATACAAAAAAAACCGCATTCAAATCGGTCCATCCGTCCAACCAAACGGATATAACCAAACCGAAGCCCTACTGTGCACGACGCACGTGTCAAGCGGTGATAGCGTTGGTGCGCTCAACGCGCCGCGTGCCCCTACGCTTACGATCTTACGGCGTCGACGGAGCGATCTGTCCATACGCCTAGAGCAACGACGTATGCCGCTCTACAGCCACCTAACAAGTAGCTGCTTACAGGCACGACCCGGAACGGAGTTCTGGCGGCCCACTCGATGCCTGCTGCAGCCCACGACGGCTCCTGGATGCTAACTCTGAGTCGTAAATTCAGAGCTCAAATAGCATCCACTATTACCTCAAAACCTTTTACCGGGAACGCTAATTGAAAACCGAGGAAAATAATAAAATGTATATTACAAACTTTTAACGAAGACTTTTACAATAACTTATATACTCCTATCACTGCCCTATGTACTTCCTATTTACTTTGTTACACTGTTGATTACTTAGTTGTTGCTACTTGCAAGAGAACTCGACTGACACAATTTGTACTGAAATTTAGCTCGTTTATATTTCAGATTTTAGACTACGAACTCGTCATTGCACTGACGAGGGTAACTGGGAATTTCTGAGTTTTTTATTGATCCAAATATTACATGACTGATTGGCTGTGACATAATTTCACGCCTCTTTTAATTATAATATTTTGTTATCTCAAAATATTTTTAACAAGATTAATCTTATTGGACTCAATTCTTGTTTACATATAAACTCGTGACTCTAGACAATGTATTTAAACAATAACAAGTTTTATAAAATTATTCTAATCATAATTACGATATGTGAAAGACTGACATATTTGTTTTCACACCCTTTCTAGCTAGGTTTTCCTAGGTTTTACAATATAAAACAGTTATCTTATTAATATTAAGTCTCTTTAACAGTAAGGACTTTTTATGACCTATCCAATGACATATAAATCATGCTTGTATTATAAAAGGTTAGTGTGTATTATACAAAGCGGTCGCTTTGATAACTTTGCATGATAAGCCAAAATTACGTAATAATGCTCAGAACTACAATTCCTACCAAACTTAATAACCAATCAGGTTCGAGCGGGTGGAGCCTAAGGCCTGTTCTCTCCATGGTCTAGCTGGGCTGATATACTTACTTTCAGAGCCTTTTATAGCTGGCCTACACTTCGGTATGATACCCAGATATACTCAAAATAAAAAGATCTTAAAAACATGTTTGGCCTATATGCCTTAGGTATATACTTATTATATTTTCTGGGGTGTTATTTATTACCTTTTATTTATTCATTTACATACTTTGTACTCATATTGATTTATTATTCTGGCTATATTTACCTATTATGTTTTTTACAGTTTGTTATGTACTTTTAGTTATGTAAAATGGGATATTTCCTTTATTTGCCTTACACAATCTATATGCTTATGTATTATACAATGGTTTTGTTAGCTATAAATGTAATCTTAAGGTTACGTCGCCCACACCTACGTTACCACAGACAGATACACAGACACGTTAAACTTATACCTAACACCCCTCTCTTTGCGTCGGGGGTTAAAAAGTTGAGTTGGGAGCTCCATAGAAAAACGTATGTGATTATATGTAGTTTGGTGTACGAAGTCTTAATTCAAACATTAAGGTCAACGAGTATAAAAAAAAAACGCCTTTCGCCGTCTATAGCCGCGTCCAAACGTTCAGCACGTCTATCATGAGACGGCCGCGACATACTCTCGATTTTTCAACACTTATAACAAGAGGCGGCTGCATAGTGCGAGAAAAATCGAGAGTATGTCGCGGCCGTCTCATGATAGACGTGCAGGCGTGGTTTGGCTGCATACATGGCATAAGCTATGAGATTGAGCGGGATAGACTGCTGTCTATCTCGCTTTATCGTATATGCAACGTATGCTGCTGTCCGCCGCGCTCGGCCGTTTGAACGCACGATAGATGCGGTCAGTGGCGTTTAATTAGTGGTGTAAATATTTTGAATCTGTGTCTCAGCAGCTTATGAAAACATGCCGCCAAAGGCCAAATTGAACAATCATTTCGCCGC
This sequence comes from Epinotia ramella, assembly GCA_947578815.1. Lineage (NCBI taxonomy): Eukaryota > Metazoa > Arthropoda > Insecta > Lepidoptera > Tortricidae > Epinotia > Epinotia ramella. The sequence continues at coordinate 11,427,608 of OX388209.1, forward strand.
CGTGGAATTTATTATTGATTTTGATGGATGGATAAATCTTTGTATTTACTATTTTACTATTTAAATGCCATATTACCGAACAATTTCCCCTCACTTCGCTCGGGAAAATAACCATCTCGTGGTAATATGGCTTATTTTAGACCCTTGTCAAACAATCTACTATTTTATTAGATATTTGATGACGCTCAATACCTATTGTGACGTGAAATATGACGGTACCGTCCTAACACCTTCAAATTTTCCATTGCAAAAGTTCTCTCACATTTTCAGGAATATCACCTGAATCCATTCATAAAACCTTATTAATAATTTCTAAAACACTGATTAGGCACGCTCTCATTAAATTTATTAACAATTTATGAATTAAAAACACATGCATGACTTGATAATGGAGTTTAATAAATTCGCAGAGGTCGACCCAAAAGCCCAAAGCGTAATATTAAATTTAAAAAGTACCACGAAAGTTAATCATCTCGTTGGCTTACCATTAACCTCAACGAGTACACTAAATATAATATACTTTACAATGCATGTGCTCGAAAAGAGCGTTTTCCAAGCACCCAAATCGTGCGGAAAGTGCCACTTTTTCGCACTAGTGCAATTTTTTTTTAAATTTTACGTCCGTCGTCAGCCCGACGATTTTAAATATTCACTTACTGTGTTTGGCTGAACGCATCTTTCTTTTGCCTTTTGCGATACGAGAGTATGGCGACTTGCACATGCGCAATGCGCATATGTTGACCGCGCATGTATTTAAAACTAAAAAGCCCGCCATTGTTGTGATTGTTGTTTACTTTGGAGTTATTTTATGTAAATAAGTTAAAAATATCGAGTGAAAGTGAGTAATAATGATGATTTAGGTATTGCGTTTCAATAGTGTCAGTATGTTTCTTAGAACTACGACGGTACAGCGTCTTTTTGTTGTTAAATATATTGAGTTACTCAAAATTAATTTTGTTCCAAAACCACAATACAATGGATTTAACTTTTAAGTGAATAAGCTTGACAGCAAAAGATGTGGAGAAGTTGTTAAATGCAGTTCCAGATAATAAGTAGGTACCTGACAATCTACCTCTTCTTCAATTTTAACCTATCTATTTTAAACCGACATTTCACCATTTAATATATTTCCTCACACAAGGCATAGTAAAACGTTGTATGATACATGCGCGTAAAGATGATTTCCGACTCGTGTCGAATTATACATTCGCTCGCTTCACTCGCTCATGTATAAAAATGACACTCGTCGGAAATCACCTACTTTCCACACTTGTATCATAAATAACTAATTAAACTATACTACAAATACAATACAGGCTCAGTTCAAGTTTACGCGCAGGACAGTACTTCTGAAGTTACTTCATGGTGTGGGGTATCTATCCAATCCACACCATGGGTTTAACGAGAAAAAAAATGACATCCCCGCTTTAGGTGTAGCGCTTTAAAATTTTTTTTCAAGATTTTATTGTACTGTTTTGTCGGCGTGATTGATTTATATACCCATGCCGAATAACAGTTTTCTAGTTGTAATGGTTACTGAGCTAAGCCGAAGACGGACAGACAGACAGACAGACAGACAGACAGACAGACAGACAGACAGACGGACGGACATGGCGAAACTATAAAAGGGTTCCTTGTTGACTACGGAACCCTAAAAAAGGATAATAATAATCATTTATCTCGCGGACCTAAGAAGGTATTACAGAGAGGCATGCCGCAATTCTGACGTTTTTTTAGGAAATTGGATTGGAATTTTTAGGGGATTGGAGTTTTCCCGAGGGACTACAGAATGGGGTTCTTCAAAAAAGGAGTGTATAAATTCTTAAAGGGTCGGCAACGCGCATGTAACACCCCCAGGGGTGCAAGCGTCCATAGGCTACGTTAACCACTTACCATCAGGTAAGCTTGTTTGCCACCGACGTGGTATAAAAAAAAACACAAATAAATGTTACGGGACAGTACCTACCCGAGCGTGTTATAAATTTTCTGAATAATTGTAAATTAAAATAAATGCCAAGCATTCTCCCTCATTAATGTTACACAAACAGCAAAATTTTAGTTTTCGTCCGTCCTGTAAATAATCCACATACAGCATATCAGCGGCCGCGGGGAATAAAACTAGTTATTCACTAATTTAATTTAGTTACTGTTTGCGCAATGTTACTGCGAACTTCTGACAAAGAGAACTGAATGGCAAGGTATTATAAAATTCATGATATCGTTTGGGAGGTCGGCGGGTAAGTAATCGGATTGCCTTGCATAATGTAGCAACAGGGAGAATGGAAAACCCAATTAAGATGATATTAACACAACGTAAAGTATGAACTTATTTCGTATGTCGAACTGACATCGTTATATCCGGATTATTTATAGGATTGGGATTTGGGTAATCTCTGTAATTCATTGTATCATTGGGTCACCAACCGTTTAGTTATGGTTATGTTGAGTGCACATGCGTAATATTCTCGGAATTATTGTCTACTAGCTTCTGCTCGCGACTCCGTCCACGTGGAACTCGTTTATATCGCAGCTCCATACAAACTTTTACCCTCTCATTTCACCCCCTTAGGGGATGATTACAGAGATAAAAACTATCCTATGTTACTCTCCATCCCTTCAACTATCTCCACTTAAAAAATCACGTCAATTCGTCCCTCCATTTTGCCATGAAAGACGGACAAACGAACACATACATACACTTTCGCATTTATAATATTACTATGGATTTATTCAAAATGAGATCACTGCGAGGTCGCATGCCTGGAATTATAAATTATTAAATTAAAAATTTAAACAAGTAAAGGTCAACGTTTATCTATCCATTACAAAGTAAGATATAAAGATTATGTCTAGGTACCGAGCGGTGCTAGCACAACTGACGACGCGACGCGGGACGAGAAAATCTCTTTCTAATTTACGAGAAATTTAGAAAATTAAGTAGTCTTATTTTGCGTTCCACCCATTTGTAACTTGGCGACGTATGTAATTTTCAGGCGAATGTAAATACACCTATATTACCTTTTGGAAAATACGATAATGATTAATGAAAATACAGAGAGCTGAATAAATGTGACAGAAGTAAAGCGCGTTCATGCATTTTATAATTATAATTATGTACCTAATTTGAGTAAACAATTGACACCTGTATCAATCGTACCGATCTAAATAAAGGATAGCTTTATACAGGGTGTCCCAAAAGTACCACGCCACAGTGACACCGGAGGTAGGTCAGCTCAAGAGAAACCTAACCAGCCTAACATGACCTCAGTAAAAGTTGCACGGTTTTCGAGTTATTAGCGAAATAAAGATTTATGACAATTTTCCCCTTTTCTTTTAAATTTTTAGTACCAGTATCAACTTTTACAGCTTTTAATAACAGTTTTTTTATGTTTATCAAAGCACGAATAGCTAATTTAGTAGTCTGAAGTGTTATTCTGTCAATAGCTACTACAAAAATCTAATAAAAGTTCGATTTACCTCGATTTATATTGTCACAAAAACATTAATTTCAACTTTGATCATCTTCCTTTAAAAAAAACAATTAGAAACGAAACAAACAAATAACGCCAATAAATTAAGACACATTTGCAGATTCTGAAATGGTATAACACATGGTATCTTAGAGATGCCCATGGAACTAACCTAAAACTTGAGCTCTGAAAGCAGTCACTGCTAAGTGGTACAAAAATGTTTTGTACAGCGGGGAAGTCCTCTGTTATCTGATCCAATTGTTTTGCAAAATGCATGAGGGCTAAATACTAATGTTTGACACCCTTTTGAACGTTAACTTATTTTATTTCAAAGGACCGGATAAAATGTCAATGACAATAAAAAACAGATGTTTCATTCATTTATTGTTAACTTAAGGTTACATTACAATAAGTGTTCAAATTGTCTCTCATGGACTTTTTTATAAAATTTCGGCTCAATCTCCGTAAACAGTCGTCTCGTTGCCGCAATTCTTCCTCAGAACGTATTGGTTTTGCGTAAACTTTGTCCTTCAAGCAGCCCCAATAAAAAAAATCCAGTGGGTTCAGATCTGGGGAACGCGGTGGCCACAAAATTGGTCCCAATCGACCAATCCATCTCTCAGGGAATCTTTCACTAAGATGCTCACGGACTTGTCGAGTGTAGTGTGCCGGGCAACCATCTTGTTGGTACCACATCCTTTGTCGCAGTGCCAATGGCACGTCTTCTAATAAGCCAGGCAGGTCGTCTTGCAAAAATTGTAAATAATTTCTACCATTCAGAATAGGAGGCAACTCGACCGGTCCCACAATTTGTCCATTTACAATTTCACTCCACAAATTGATTTTGAACTGGTATTGGGACGGATCTTCTCGTTGTTCATGTGGGTTTTCTATCTGCCAGCTATGCACGTTATGTAAATTGAGATATACATCCTTTTTGCATGCCGATTCATCAGTCCACAATACTTCATTAAAGAAATTCGGGTTTTGCCTCCACATCTGTATCATCTTTCGGCAAAATTGAACACGATGTGCGTAGTCAGCTGGAAGAAGAGTTTGAACGCGTTGGATGTGGTACGGATGGTATTGATGACGATTCAATATTCGTTGTGCCGAGGATTTGGAGACGCCAGTGCGGCGTTCCACTATTCGTACAGAAGTTCCAGGCTCCGCTCGTACTTCTTCCAATACCACATCATCGTCCACAGTCTGAGGTCTCCCTGCTCGGCTATTCGCTCCAGGTAGCCTTCCCTCTCGATAAGCGACGACCACTCTTAAAATAACTTCATGCGTCGTTGAATTACGATTCGGATATCTTTCCGAGTACAATCTTGCTGCCAATCTTGCGTTGTACGAAACATTGCGTCGATTTGAAACGTGCCTTGTTTCTCCATAAATTAAATGCATGTCGGCGTACTCACTATGCAGATACTGGTGATTAGCCATCCAACAGTGTTTTTTTTTTTGAGGCAGATGATCAAAGTTGAAATTAATGTTTTTGTGACAATTTAAATCGAGATAAATCGAACTTTTATTAGATTTTTGTTGTAGCTATTGACAAAATAACATTTCAGACTTCTAAATTAGCTATTCGTGATTTGATACACATAAAAAACTGTTATTAAAAGCTGTCCAAGTCGATACTGGTACTAAAAATGTAAAAGTAAAGGGGAAAATTGTCATAAATCTTTATTTTGCTAATAACTCGAAAACCGTTCCTCTTAAGCTGACCTACCTCCGGTGTCACTGTGCCGTGGTACTTCTGGGACATCCTGTAGATACAATACAGTTGACTGCTGCGTTTTTCTTTGCGGGAACAGAAAGAATTGAGACGGATCATATCTAAATTTTAATTATTAAATTAGTTACATCATGCTAATTGCCGACTCAACGATGAACAATATTTTTATAACAAATCCAAGCAGTGCCGAGCGATATTGACAGTTAACGGACAATCCAAGTATACGCAATGATTGGAAACAATATCTAGTCGAAAATAAATTTCTCACGTAACATGTAACGTGTTACGAGCGCGAATAAATGTGAAACCCAATTCGCGAGGCAGCCGAATGGAATATCCAGGTATAAACAATGTTCCACCCACGTATGCAAATATTGCAGTAAGCCGCGCGTTCATGGCTATACCTGTACCGACTGGTATACACAGCCCTTGCCTCCAACTCGCCTGTAAAGATGGACCAGCGTAGACTGCCTGCCGATTAGAATTTCGTAAAAAGAATACTCCTCGATGTAGAATAATTAATGGCAAATTGAAATAAAGTCGTAATGAAACTATAGCGCCGTGTTTCGTGAGGTGACTCGCGAGAGGTTGTGAATAGCAAAACAGTGAATATTCCACCAAGATATAGTTTTAAAACAGCATCGTCTCCAGTTTTAAAAATATTATACTGACTTTGATAATCACTTTTCTCTTCGGTAGTAGTGAGTACTGATGCTTATTACTAAATGAAGTGATGACTACAAGAGGCAAATACCTGTATAGCTTTAGAAAATACATGAAACACGTAATAAATGCCTGTAAAATTTGAGTTATGCCCTCGATTTCCCTGGGATACCATCATCAGATCCTGACTTGGTGACAATGGGACCATCTCAGGAGTATTAATTTCGAATATGATTTTTTTTTATCGGTCCACAATTGACGGAGAAATCGGTGAACATAAATTAAAAAAACGAAAACATCATACAGTAGAATACATAAGTCGGTTAAAAAAGAGAATTACTTTAATAAGAGAAGGTACGGTCAAGGTCTATAATTAAGGTCTATAGTTGGGTCATTTAGGTGTCAACTAATTTTGGTTTTATAGTAGTAGCTTTGAAGTGTCCTGTATAAAGTGAGCTTTAAATGGCGCAACAATTAAAATCCTTGACTGTACAGTATGTACATAAGTAAATTACGAGGCCTAGCTGCGCAGTCAGACGTAGTCATTTAATTTTACCGTCTACTCCACTTTTGTACCGCCCGAATTAACGTGGTGAATGTTCCTCCAAAAGCAATTTTTCTCATTTGGCGAAGATTTCGCTTGCTTCGTTTCAACCGTTGACATGTTCAGTGACCTTTGCCGTTTAATCAAGCACATGTTACATTCGTTTTCCTACATCAAAGGGTGACATTTAACTTTAAACATGTACCATTACCGGTTCGGATTCTCAGTTCGGAAAATTAGATAGGTAGTTAAATATCAATGTCGATATTACTCAATTCATACAAGTGCGTAATATTAAGTCGTATTTTCAATATCTACGAAACTTAGGCCATGGGTTGATTGAGGGTTGCCTGACATTTTTATACATTTTATTTTTATTACGTCATAAAGTATGAAATTCGTGATTGCGATCAAATGAACGTCACAGAACTTAAAAGTGGACGTGGACTGTACCAAATTGCTCTACCCAACCGACATACAAAGTTACAAACTTCATAGTCCCTAACGAAGCGTTTTTGTAGTTTCATAAATAGGTTTTGCTGATTTAACCACTCACTTGCTTGTGGCAACTACAGTTGCTAATTTCGCAGACCCCTAAACTGATGATGGCAACTGTCAACCGAAGCCAATCGAAGTATGGGCTGCCTTGATAATGAAAAATTTGAAGCAGTTTAGGCTACCTTTTTTAAAACCCGGAATCAAGTGAGCGGTTAACTGTCGAATACCGTATTAGCCAGGCTTGTACATGAAATTCTGGGACCTACGCGTGGAGAAAATGGCTCATGGAGAATTCGTAAGGACCAAGAAGTCGAAGATCTAGTGTCCGAGCCAAACATCATAGGAGAAACGAAATCCTCAAGACTCTGATGGCTCGGGCATGTAGTGTATGGGTGACGATCATGCAGTACGGAGAGCCTACTGGGGACGTCCAACTAGTCGAAGACGTCCAACTGGTCGAATACCTGTTGGGCATCCTATGTACCGGTAGGTATATAGTACCAAAAAGACTTGAACGAACTCCGGGTCGACTGGACAGAAACAGGTTTGGACAGGGAAACCTCGTCAGGACAGGGAAGTCGTAGGCCAAGGTCCACTTCGGGTCGTCGCACGACAATCGTCTGATTTACAAACCGCGTGAACCATTGGAGCGTAGACAAGCATGGGATAAACGCAATCAGTCTCACCCATGCAATTCTACCGGCATTGCGTGTATGCTTAGGTACCTTGATTGCATGATGATTGATGACAAAATACATGGCATTTGACATGCATGGGCAATCGCTGCAACAAGAGTTAATATGAGTCTATAAATGAATCTCAATTACCACGACATTGTTTTAAAAATATAAAAATCTGTGACCCTTTGCACATCGATTACCGTGACCAATCGTCAAAAATGGTAAACGAATGTGATCAACATATTCGACAGTTGATGTTTCATAAGGCTGTCTCGGCAGACCAGACGGATGGCCTCAATAACCCGAAATTGTGCATTTTATTACGAACCAATGCCGAGCCTGTGGTGAGTAATTAAAAATCAATATGGTTGCGCTGCAGTCTACCTCGCGATTCGTATGCATTATTGCCTCACGTCTGTTCAATTTGTTGCTCTAAACTGGTTCCATCTGCAATTTTATTAGGTACCTACCTACTAGCTAGTAGCTACCCACGAAGCTCCGCCCGCTTATTACAGAGAGCCCAGGCAGAGCCGCGGATAAAATATAGCCGATGTCAGCCTGTAATTCTGTATACTGGTGAAATAAATCGGATGAGTATAGTTCCTTGGATTACCCGCTACCTACAAACTTACAACCTCTCAGTCTTTGCCTCTATTAGTTTAGATTTATCGGTTTAACAACAATCGCCGTTTCGCCATTTTACCGAATTTCAAATGCACAAAGTATGTGAAGCTCTATTAGAAAGATGATAGATTATTCAACGACATTTTTGACAGAGATAATCCTGGGGGCAATCAAGGTTACAATCGACAAGCGCTAACGCCAATAGAAAACTAATAAAATGTATGGGAATGACAGATGTTAACGAAAAGTGTTTCGTCGGCATCTGCCATTCCCCTACATTTTATTAGTTTTTATTGGCGTTAGCGCTTGTCGATTGTAACCTTGTCTACGGCCCATCTCTAAAAAGTATTCAGTTAAAATCAAGGTCGAAATAAAATCGAATATTATTTTCGTTCTGTTAAGTTTAGATCTGGATTAAGATATAATCTCGACGCCAAGCGCCGAATCCCTTGATCTTATTGGAACGAGAGGTCTGCGAATATCGGCGGCGGTAATCAAACGTTGCGTAGGTCGGTATTAGGTTTCGTATCAATTTCAGAAGATTATTAACCTCTTCGTGCTTCCCTTACCCGCGTGGGTGTCGTGCCTATTTGCTGAGATTACTCTGTCTATCGAGCGATTTTCTCAATAAAAACCGAAAATAACTTTAATATTTGCTTTGTTTGGCAACGCTGTATATACCTATGTATACCTACCTATGTATGTAACGACGAAGCCCTTAAGTGGATTAATGCTCTGGAGATTAATTTATGATTTTGTATCTGACTTTTGACTTGCCATACGAATAAATAAATTATATGTATGTAACATAATACAAAGTAGGTAAGCTTAATTTATGAACCTATTTTCACTTCCAACGTCATGTTAATTAAAATACAGTACCTATCAACTCGCCGTTAATTAAACATTAGGTACTGCCGAATTATGAAAAATAAATTAAAGGGCACACGCAATATTAATTCGTTACGACGTCAATTGAAGGCTCCATTTTTCATTTAGGTATACCAATTATGTTAATGTTGCTTCCAGGAAGGCGGAATGTTTACCATAGTAATTATGTTACTTAGGTAGTAGCTTAGCACTTGTCACTACCGGTATATATTGTTTTTAATGTCACTACAGAATTTACCGTACCTATTTGCAAGTATTAGCTACGCACCTCGCACCTACTTGATACTTACCTTTTTGTTAAAGGGGTTGAAATGGACATTAGCGCGTGATTTAAAACGCCGTTCTGACTAGATTAAGAAACAATAAGGTCTGATTTTCAGATATATGATGCTTGATTATATGACTGTTTATCTGATTTAATCGATACGTGATTGCCTAAAATTACCTCGTTAGAAAAAAAAAACAAAGCTGGGTCTTTTTACTCAGCCTACTCCAACAATACATTATTTCACGACACAATCAAATTATAGTATTCCATCTCATCTAAAATCTCACTTAATGAAATATTAATAAAGCTTCACTAAGTTAGGTATTTATAGAAATTTGTCCAAAAAAGCCATTCCCAAAGAGTGTTGCATCTCTTTTTCTCGTGCGCGGAAGGCATAAGCGTGTCTCTGTCAAGGGGGCGTGGTCGACTCGAATCAAGGCATCTCCTTAATACGAAAATGCGCGTGACTGCAACGGTTAGGTACCGTATGCAAATCTGTCCAAATACACATTTTGTACATTTGTTGAAGACACACGAACTGAGGTACGATCTCGAAGGAAACACGTAAATGCGAATGTCTAAATAACTCACAAAAAATCATGACGTTCATTTCCTTTTCGTAAATCGCTTGTTTGGACGAATTAACAGAAATCGCTTTGTATCCTAAATCTCTTTTGCAATGACGTCAAAATCACTGTCCCGCCACTCTTAATTACGAAGCTTCGATGACGTCAAAGAGCAGGTTTTGTGTTAACAGTATTTATGAGATTAATCAATGCCGATCCACCAAGCGGCGATGAAATGATTTGATTTTGCAACGAAAGGGTAACCTAACCTAGGGTGGATGAACTTTCCGTTAGCATATCACGCTCATTCTCACTGAGTCAATTTGTCTGACTTTTGAATCGGTAATAGTATTTTTCACAATCGTGTTATAATAGAGAGCTTTTTAGTCGAGTACCGTGTTTAGGCCACGAAGCTAGCTGAGTGGCCTAAGTAAGGTACGAGACTAAAACGCTTGATTATGACACTAATACTTTTTGTACGAGTTCATTAAAATTAATAATTTAAATCATTAATACGAGTATATAAGAAAACTTAATATCGTAAGTACTATATTGTCTAATTCTACTATTGTAAAGGCTCTTTGACTTTTCAGGTAGCAAGGTAAGTTGGCTTCCTCTGCCATATTAATTATTTCTTGAGGAGTTAAAGATGTTTCGTCACTGTTACTACTCATTTTCTTAGTTATTATTTTAACTTTTTAAGTTTAGCTTTGAAAAGAAAAGTTATCACATCACACCACAGGCATTCGTAATGTTGCAGTACTGTGCTGTGATTGTCAAAATACTAGCCAATCACAAAGCGTAGTTTTTTTTTTTTTTTATGCCCTGGATACAGCAGCAAGTTTAAGTAGATTTTTGACAGATGACGCGACGCTGCTACGTGCTGAAACGCCATAGATTGGCAATTTTGTATCGGATCGAGTCTCCTTAAACAAGGCCACATATTATTTAAATACGAAGTTCTATTTTCAATTTTTTTTCGGTTGTCTAGAGCGTCGATAATACTATCGAAATAGTATTTTATGCAATCGTTATATAATGTATGCTTTTTCTGTTGAGTACCACGTTTAGGCCACGAAGCTTGCTGAGTGGCCTAATTAAAGTACGAAACTTAAAAAGCTAATTATATAACTATTGTATACAATACTTTTTCTACGAGTCAACTGAACTAAATTAAAACAAACTTTGTATCTATTGAAAACGAAGTGCACCCAACGACTTTTTCTTTTTTGTGCGTTGATGTCTATTACCTTTTGACTTTCTCATGACGGCGTCCTATTAGTCAAATACATTATAGTTCAGTAAAGGCGCCACGTGATTGATCAATTTCATTACAGTTGTCTCAACAGTTATGAAATGTTAAGTTGGGAGCTCCATAATAAAAAGTATGTGATTTAAGTTTGGCGTACGAAGTCTTAATTCAAACATTAAGGTCGACGAGTATAAAAAAGTTATTTCGGTTGTTTCGGAAGTAACATACAACGGCGTTGCAGCAGTGCAGTATTCTCTATGAAATCGTAATACACAAATTTTAATCGACGAGTACAAAAAGAATATTAACTAAATTTCTCTGGGAGTATTAAAGTAAACATAGGCAAAGTTCCGAGTCCAATGTCACGCAAGCAATGATTTACTAAGCATACATTCAGTTACAACTTACATTGGCGAAACTTTCTGAGGAAATGGGAATACAGCACCCTATTTTTTTAAACAATAGCGTCATAGATCTCATCCTCATATTGTGTTAAAACCGAAACGTAATACATTAACGCGTTAATGATTGATGAATGGCCACTAGAACCTGCGGCAAAACTTTTCAACAAATGAAACTTCTGGGTGATTGAATTTGAAATAGTTAGTAATGTTTTCCATTTCATTTATTTATGCCAGTCACGTAACAAAAAACTTGCGTTTTGCGAATAAACAATAGCGCCCACGCTGTAAGGGATAGGACCGTCTGTGACTCGAGATATTTTCGACTATCTCGAAGTTTTATGATGAAGGTGAAGACTTAAAAACTGATGGTCTTCAAAATATCTTTGTTTATTATTTTTCACTTCTCATGCTCAAAAAGTGCGTCATATTAGGATTAGCAAGCGGGGCTAAAGTATGTATACATTTAGCCCCTAGGGAAAATATGTTTACTTACAAATTTATGATTTAGAAAACATTTTAATTTGACCAATCAAAACAGTTCACCGTTTTACATCAACCAAGCACAACTCTAAAAAAACATTTGTATTTGCTATCAACTAACCAGAATACAGCTAGATTTAAAATCGACCAATCACGAAACAGAATTCATTTCAAACATTAGGTGCTTTAATTCCCTAATTCACAATCATTAAAAAAATAAACGCCTCTGGCCGTGTCCAACCAAACGTTCAAGCGTGGTTGACTGCATACATGGCATAAGCTATGAAGATTGAGCGGGGTAGAGTTGCTGAAATGACATTGGTTTAATCGTTATAACTTGCACAATTTAATGATGGCTCGTTTGGAACTGTTTGGGGATTTGACAGCAATATAACCTTGACATAACGTGTCTGTGACATCGACTGGTTAATTAACCAGTTAAGCGTAGGCTTGCACGCATTTCGGTGCGTTTTTGAGTATGAATTCCCATAAAATATGTCACACCGGCGACGACCGGTTACGCACCTGGTGTGCCCAAGCCTATTTAACACCTTTTATCGATATGAAAGCCTCGTCATGACAGGTTCATATCACCGTTAAATCATGTTATTTCCCAGACTCACGACCTAAGTTAGTCCGTTATTTGATTGGCTCAAAATGAGGAAAGAACTGAACTTTACCTAAACGTTCCATAAAATTATATAGAATTTTTATTTTATGTTTGTATTCAAGGTCCTAAAATCTTGAATATCCTAAAAACTTGTCAAGTCACTTGATAAAAGCGTTACTGTACACAAATGTGTTATTTACTGGAAGCGAATCGATACCTCATCGCGCTAAGAAGCACGTAGGAGGCGATATTAGATTGGATTACAAATATTCATACACAAAATATTATTTACATGCTTCACTTGCACTTTGGACTTGCGTTTATTGAATCGGTTTTAACTGCCATGTATACGTTCGTTGTTTGACATTATATTAATAACCGGTTATATGATCACAATAATGATATTTCCATTCAAAGTTAAATAATAGGTAGGTACTTCAGAGAAACATGTATGTACACGTACTGGCGTTATGTTAAGGAAAAACGTCGCACAAATATAGTCAGAACTCGTAATTAGGCAATTAGTCGGAGGGTGGGATCCGTGACCCGAATAGTCGAGATCGCAGCGTCACATACCGCACAAAGGACAACCAACAGACAGAAATACCAAGTGGGCGTAGAATGGGCAATTGATTGTCGGCAATAATTACAGCGGACGAGGGAATTAACGAGATGGCTGGAAAGGAAATCGACAGAAAAAGCTGTGTAGGTTGGTAGGTTTAAGCCAAATCCAAATGCGGTTTCAGCGCAGTACGCACTACATACCTACGTAGCCACATAAAACTTAAATCGACAGCACCCCCCCATTCTGTAACTTGTTATAAGCTGACCTCAACGCTCACCCACATATATATCTGGACACCGCGATGCGTAGTAACTAAGCGTAGGTAGAGGTCTAGTTTCGTGACGGGTGACCGGCGGGGTGAACCGAGCCCTGATTACATAGATTTAATGTCTGAAAGAGTCGTCGACAGGCTTAAATTCAATTCAAAGTGTCAAAAGTAACCGAGTAAAAAAACCGATTGTTCGCCCCTGTCAGTTCAGTAATAGTCGGGTAAGGAGAGAGCATAAAAAAAAGTCATATTTTATATTGCTTAAAGTTAAAGCTATAATTTCCTGAGCGCAGCTAGCTAAAACGTTAGGCATCTTCTAAAATTATGCAGCTTCGAAGCAGTTAAGCTCTAAAGCTCCAAGGTAGCGTTACATTGTATTTGTGCGCGCTTGCGTACCTAATCCGGAGATGCAAATTTAAGCAGATAACACAATTGGTTCATACATCGCCTCCCGTTGTTTGCCCTGAATTTCTTCTTTACACCGCTGATATCTAGGTTTGATTTATTTCATCTCATTGACTCACAAGCTCTCGCGACACAAATGCATTTAGTTGGTGGCTCTACTTGCAGTGTTCCCGTTGGAGACATGTTACTGGAGTAGGTAAATTATGGCCTGATGTCATGACGGTGGATTATGCAATTCTTACTAAAGGTGGGTTTAACGTTTTTTGGAAAGTAATTGACTGATAGATTGGACTTCAATGTGAAACAATGACATAAATTTTCCTTTTACATTTACATAATTGTATGTAATTAAATTAGGTAAGAATTGCGCAGATTATCAGTTAGTAACATAAATTACACGTGCGGATGTGCCGCCGTGCCATCCGTTTCTTATCTTTTGATTTTTAAACACTGATAAATGGAATCAAAGTTTGAATATGTTTTAAACTTGTCACTGCTACTGGTGTTGTTTTTTTAATAACAATGAACAGGATAACTAAAAAAGCTAGGTTTTAGAACAATAAGTGGAACGTTAGATTTTATCGCACTGCTTAAAACAATAATGAATAGGTACATTTCATTGTCGTGTTTTGATGACGAACGAGTCTACCTAACTATTTAACTTGTCTGGTGTTGTTCCAACATTTGATCAAGTATTTTCTATACCTAAATGGTATTTATATTTTAAAAGTTTTCAGTAGTTCATGGTACAACCCGTCGCGCCTCAACCGCGACCGGTGTGAGGAGGCCTTTATGGCATTTACCAAGTAAAAGGGGTCGGCGCAGCATGCTTTTTTGCTTCTATGCCTCTCCATGACTTCCCCTCTACTATACAAATTCCTTGTCCGATCCATTCTCGTCATGTCACACATCCATCTCTTCATTCTGATTTCCGTAAAGCCTGCTGTACACACTGGGACAACGTTTTGGCGCGTGAGCAGAAGGCAGCCATGAGGGAGAGGGCTATAACTCGATCTCTTTCGTTTACATAGCTGCCTCCTGCTCACGCGCCAACGTTGGCCCAATGTGTACAGCGGGCATAACATGCAATCTCGTTTCATCCGTCACCTTTGCGTGCCAACATTCTGGTCCATACATGACGACAGGTGTTACAATGGTCTTGCAGGTCTTATCGATGCGGCAATCAGGTGTCGCAGATAGTTCTCGTGTGTATTCAAATCACAGATATAGATATACACTAGATAACTTAAACACCTCAATCTGTATGAAAACCGACCGTGTCACTTTTTTCTACCTACTTTGACGTCACACGGGCGAATTGGTGATCTGAATTACCCGTTGTCTGCGGAAAATCGATTCTGCAATAAGGTATTTTCTTAATATTCACGGACAACCGGCTACCACAACAGACGCGTGCGGAATGTAAGTAGGAGTGCCAACTCGGAGTTCGAATTCTGACACTCGAAGTACATGCATTTGCGTGATCTATGTATATCTTTATGTGTGATTCAAATGGTATACGTACAAACGCCAGCACAGTTAACTGACCATCCTGTGTTTATATAGCACCTTATTACAATGCACATAAAGTGCACGGATGGTCGGTTAGCTGTGTTATCGATAGTATCTCAAAGTTTGACTGTAAATTTTATCTTGAAGTTCCTTCTTGTGTTGACATGTAGACTCTATCGGAAACATTCCTGACAACAAAACCCCGAACATTTTCAGCATATCGTAAAATTCCGGTCATATGATTAGGGCTTTACTACCCGGTAGGAAGTCGGGGCTCATTGAGTGCCATTCGCATTCCGGTATGTACCAAGTTAACTCATGTCGGGCACTCTCGACCCGTGACTGGGATAGTGAACGCGATTACTTTACGAATAATGCTACCGGTCATTACCTGTTTTATGTCTAGCCTAAATAGGCTAATGAGTCGGCACGACATTATGATTATTAAACGATTTTTCTGATTTTGTAAGTCATTATAAAATTTACCTAAGTAATGCTACTAGTAATATTATGAATGTGAAAGTTTGTATGTTCGTTATTCACAGAAAAACGGTTGATAAGATTTTGATTATATTTGCCACATGTCTTAAAAAAAAACTTAGTATGGAGAAATGCACACCTTAAAAAGTAAAAAAAATCAGTAGCGACCCCTAAATCTTATCCAAAAATAAAAATAAAAAACTTGTTTTTTTTCACGTATTAGAACAATATAAGATGGTGCCTCATTGAAATTTCAAACGTTCGGTTTTTAAGGACCACCCTAATGTATACCTATTTTTAACTTGGATTAAAACATAGGATATTTTTTCTGTCCTAAAACTCGTCGCCTAAGGATATGAAATTAGGGGTGGATGTTGGTTTTTATGTGAAAGTTAACGCGAACGAATTCACAGGCAAGGTGTAATACAAATAAAGTAATGTTATTTGCGGCAGCAATACGAATTTATCTCATGTAGGTAGCATGTACAATACAATCAGTGCCGAAATAGATATGTGTCTATTACTTCACCTTACTACATGGCAAGCAAGGAGAAAAAGAAATGCATATTTATGGGGTGGACTTCAATCATAACGTAACAAATAAAATTTTACATTAGTATATCATTCGTATTCTTAATGTCTACGTATTACATTTTTAAGTAAGTATATGTATAGCAAAATTAATTTCGGTCTTTATAGGTGTGGTGACACCATATGCTGCTAATTATTAACCACTGGTCAAATGTACATAATTATGCAAAACTGAGAATAGATTGCTTGCTTAATGCCTCTTGCGAACGGCCAGTAATTATACCGACAGTAGAAGAGTCAAGGACCGTACAACTGTAGCATAAAAATCTTCATATAATTTGCACCGACCTCATAAAAGTAGAACCGACTCAAGGTACTTTACTGCGGTGCGCAGTAGGTGTAGTGAAATTGTATTCTCAGGCCTAATATGGAGGATTCTTTATGTTTATGCGGAGACTGTCTTAATGGACAGCCTTTGCTCGCATTTGCGATCATGGCGGAGGTTACTTAATGTTCGAAATTGATTCTAAGGAAGTATTCTTGGTGAACTCAACTCACCACTCCTAAAGCCGGCTGTAGGCCAACGTTGGCGCGTGAGCAGATGCAGCTATGCGTTAGAGGAAGAGGGCTTTATATCGTTCTCATGCGTTTGCATAGCTGCATCCTGCTCACGCGCCAACGTTGGCCCAATGTGTACAGCCGGCATAAAGCATGTTATTTCCCATTCGTATTTCGTCTAATCATCTCTCATTTATTTTATTGTTTGAATGTAACTGCGTATGTTGTATTTATGTTTGTTTTCATAAAGTAATTAATTGTTTGTTCAGGTGTGCAGAGAAAATTACAACGCATCACCGACATACATAAACAATAAAAATACAAATACCGTGTGTAAAAATAAATCATAATGAAACTAAAACTTATTATTTCCTTTCTCATGCTCAAAAAGTGCGTCATATTAGGCTTAGCAAGCGGGGCTAAAGTAGTACCTACATTTAACCCCTAGGGAAAATATGTATATATATTTATGATTTATAAAACATATTAATTTGACCAATCAACACAGTTCACCATAACACAACCATCAATAACAACTCTTTTTAAAAAGATTTGTATTTGCTCTGAACTAACCAGAATACAGCTAGATATTAAAATCGACTAATCAGTAAACTGAATTCATTGCAAACATTAGGACTTTTTTCTACTCCTCTACCGTTATCTGTCATTTATAAAGGCTCTAGCTCAAATACAATGACACCGATAATATGTCGTCGAAAAACTCTATGCTCTATGGTCCATAAACGCACTGTTTAGTGTACTTTTATGGTTCATACATTTTTCATAAAAGCACTGTTTACCACGATGTCAAATCATCTAACTTTTTTTTCAATCGGCCACCATATTGCAGTAGTACCAACATCATAACCAAATCTTTCGAAATAAAAAGTTTTGCTATCAAACATTTGTAGAACATAAATTATTTACTAAAATAAAAATAAATGATCATGAATTGTGTGTATACATATTTTACCAATTATTGGTATTATTTATAAATATAAACCGATCCGATTCGGTTCGGATCCGGATTCAGTTTGGGTCGGATGGCAAGTTCAAGGAAATTAAAAACAAAACATACCATAAACAAGAGGTGTCAATGTGTCATATTTCTAATTTCCCACCAAAGTTCCAATTCACAATTAAAAGACGAAATATGATAACTATTCGTTATTAATAACATATTATTAAGATTTGATTCGTGTTTGTGAATTGAAGAAAACTGTGTACGTTCGTTTTAAAATGGACGTAGAAGAAAATAACTGCACCGCTGAAGAAATTGCGTGAGTAGTAATAGAACTAACGGAAAAACTACTGCCGAAAAGTCAAATGCTATTTATTTAGAACTAGTCGTAGAAAAAGTATTGTATGCAACGGTGTATAACTTGGTCTTAAAACGCTCGTGGCGTCTTTAATTGCGATGCTCGCCAGGCTCGCATCGCAACTCACGCCGCTCGCGTTTTAAGACCCTACTTATACAACAGTTGCATAAAATACTATTATCTACGCACATATCATTAGTGCTCTAAAACGCGTTCAGAAACCGTAGGAAATGAAACCAACATTATTACAACCGATTTTACTATGAGAACTTTCTTGTCTGTGGTAGTAGGTAAAATCTGTACTTTAATGTTATAACATGCAGTATAGATTTTTGTAACGTTATGAGTTTAAATTTGGAACAGCTGCCAAAACTCAAGTGAGTCTCTATTCTAGTATCCATAGATATTAAAACAGTCATCGATACGAAACGTCAATTCAGTATGTTTTTTTAATATTTACGTACGACAGTACGACGACATAATGTACATGTAGGTATTTATGTCCATTGCGGGCACTTCTTTAATACAGAATCTTTATATCATAAAATTACGTAGACCGCAATAATCTGAATATGGAATTTTATCTATGCATACAATTTTAAACATACAGGTGAAATGAGATGAAAACTAACAATGTCTGGACGTCTAGACAGGCATGTGATTAGGTACCTACCTATTATTTTTAGTGGCATAAGTACTGCGTAGGTATCCTTACTATTCACCCACAGCGGCACTACCACGAAAATCGAAGTTCGTATAACTAAATATACCATAAACAATAAGTGCGATAGGGACGGAGATATACGAACTTCGAGATTCGCAGACCCTTTTACTATTCTACCGTACCTGTGGTTAAAGTGAAAAAGTTCAACTCACAAGGGACGGATGATCATTTTCCTTTCGCCAAGGAACGTGACTAAAATGCCATGTGGAAAATATAACTATTTCCCAGTGCACACGACGAATTCGATCAACTCCTAGCAATTAGCCGATTAGCTATGGCTGGTAGGTACATATATGTGCTGTCGCTTAATCCATCATAACATAAGTGCCCAATCCATCGAGGCGTACGATAATTGCGGGCGAATGAAATTGAACTTCAGTATTACACTTGGGAATTTTCTTTTCGTTATTACCTACTCGTATTACTAAAGTGGGTAGTAAATAGTGTAACTTTAGAAGGCTGTGTATGTAGATTTAATTGAATTTATACAGGGTAGCACGAAATACGTGATTTATAATGATATGACAACATGAACTTAATGAAATTAAAATAATACAAAAATTCTTTGATGTAGGTAACGTTCATTTATTGCTGCTATGGACATCTAATCAGTATTTTACTTCCTCATCATTAGACATCGAAATTCTTATCGACCGTAGAGACCAATATCGCATCAACCAAAGTCTTCGCCTTTTGGTATTCATAAGAGCTATTGTCTTAACCCCCATTATCCAAGCCTTATGTTATGATATGATACTTATGATAGAGTTCGCAACTGCCTCGTAGGTCCCTTTCTCATTCCATAGATGTGACAGCGACAATATCAGCTCGCTCTAACAATATAATTACAGTACGATTACTGTTAGTCATCATCATCATAGTCATGTTTGTCATACAAATAAAGCTATTTTCAGAATACAGTTACCCACGTCTACCGATTTAGAAATAACTACTTAAGGGTCCTTACGCCTAAAACGAGCGTATTTTGCAAAATGCTTCCTTTTTTATTGAAGATTACGACGTAACTATTAGGATTTATTCAAAAACTGATAACGTACTTAAATAACTATCTCTTAAACTAGAGGCTAACATGGTTCAAATTTTCATTTTCTGTTTCTAAACCTAAAATAAATGAGTTTTCTTGGGAGTCTTTTTCAAATTTTGCAGTGAGAAGTGTCGTTTCGGTTCTCAATTTTACAGTAAACAAGAATCATTAGGTACATGAATGATTACAATTCACATCACCAGATCTTTTACGAAGGGCTGACATGATTGAAAATCAAAGATTCATTTTAAAAAGTTGATAAAACACCTTCCGAGTTTTCTTTTTTTTTTTGGTGAAAACAGGATTACATTATATTTTTTTACCGCAAATTGTACTTTTATTTTGCCCTAAAAATAATATGACAGCAAATTATAACTTTATGTTAACCCATAAAAAAATAATCATAACTATAGGACCTACGATGCCGTAAATGTATATTCTTTTAAAAGACGATAAATCACGCTGCAAAGTTGCCGTGGCCGATTTTTTTTTTTTTTTAATTATTAAGAGGTTAAGAAATGATTATTTAATTACGTTATCAGTTTTTGAATAAATCCTAATAGTTACGTCGTAATCTTCAATAAAAAAGGAAGCATTTTGCAAAATACGATCCCGCTTCTGCTTATGTGGGCGGGCGTAAGGACTCTTAATTTGTATGAGGTTAAAGTTGAAAATTAAATGAAGGCAAACTATCTGTCAGTGGTAAACCCCAAATAATTCTACTATAGCTACTGTCGTGTATATTGTGGTGTTGTCTTGTCATTGACATTTAGACGCTTTGAACTTCGAAACTAATCCCATACGACGTATAATGGTTGATGAGCAAAGTTTGTGGGATGACGTAGCTGTATGTTCGTATTGGTACGGTAGATACGTGACACGACGTGTTTATAAATAATGTTCAAATTAGGTAATGGTCCTAACAACTGCTACCTTATACTACCTGCACTGCACGGCACGACACTAGCACAAGACGCGCGAGGTAAACGACCCGTCTCTTTATACGGCTAATCTACCTCGCGCGCGGTTTTATGCTAGTTGTGATGAATAGGATCAAGAGTTTCAGCTGGATCCTAGTTTAATCTCCGCCTTTGCTTTGAACTAATTTTGGACTTTGGTTCTCCTTCGCGGTTGGCACAAGGCGGCGCGCGAGCTGTGTCGCAGCGAGATAGAATATGCGTTTCTGTCTAAGTGATCTAATTAGAAAGAAACAGTATAGTCTATCTCGCAGCGAGACAGCTCGCACCATCTTGTGCTAACCGTGCTGGAGGGGTGCGGACAATAAAATAATTTGAATAGAATTTCACAAAGCTTAGAGCAGCTTTTTTTTACAGATACACAAACAGCGGTGTTTATTTCACTTCAGTAATGCTTGGTAAATGAATAAAGACGGGGTCCAATCCAATTGCAGAATTGAATATCGCAGCTGTCATAGTTGGCTGAATGTCTTTGAAACTGTACTGTACTTCGCAGTCGCAAGTCGCCAACAATCGAGCATCACTCTGTAACCTATGTGACAATAGTGTAGTTTGAGTGCGGTAGTATATAGGTATATGATCGCATGTATTCGCGACAGGTGTCGCGAAGGACGGCTATTCATGGGAATATCAGGATCTCTCACCATTCAAGTCAACACGTTGTGTCTATCTACTACCTATGCATTGAAACTGGGGTTTCATAAGTGAACTAAAAACTATTTACGCGATCTCATTAAAAAATATCTTTTGTAGAGACGAGTTGGCAAACTTTCCAGAATGTATTATGTACAGTCGGCAGTAGAAATAGCTGCGCATAGAAGTGTTTAGAATGATCTGCTCACGACCGATTGTTTAGAATGATCTGCTCACGACCGATTGTTTAGAATGATCTGCTCACGACTGATTGTTTAGAATGATCTGCTCACGACCGATTGTTTTGCTCAGGACACAACCAATGTTACGCCGTAGCAAGCTTATGCCATAAAGTAGCGAAAAATCTGACCACTTGCATGACATATGCGAGTCAGACGCGCTGTAAAGGCGAGTCCTTACTCATGTTCAGAGCATTTTGGCAATGATATTCTCAGTAGCTACTAGCTGTTAGTTATACGTGTGCTAATGGCACTACACGCACTACCTATTTTACGTTTTCTACATTTGGTCGAATACCGCGGAGCAAACAGTAAACTCAAAATTTGACTTCTTTAACCCTATTCAAGGCCAATGACTCACATATGATTCATGCCTCTACGGGAGATTTCCGGTACAGAGCGGAAAACGCTGCTACGCGCTACGGCGTAGCACTCGAATGTGCTAGGCAGGGAGCATAATTAGCAAAATAAAATAAAATTGGACACTTTTGTAATGAATGTTTATCCGGAAAATTCTCACTAATAGTGTTTCATATCCCAGTTCGTTAGAATAATATGATGAAAAATAACATACTTACTAAAATTTCATTCGCGTAGTTTACTTACTTTGCTTACAATATCGAAAGGAACACTGACAAAAATTCGAATGCCTCGTCTTAAGTCGATATCCAGCTAGACATATCTGCCTAGCCTAGCATGATCGCGTTTACGTCGTATACACACAGAACTCATCCCACTTGCACTTCCATACTTGCTAGAGTTGCTAGTAAGGGACGAATACTATATTTAACCTAAGTATAGGTAAGCTACTTGTACAGTGGCGGTGCATGAAACTCGCATGCAACTCGGAACACAAAAGGTTATTCAATAGTTTAGAGTATACAACTTATCGGCTTCTCTAAAAATAAATTTTAAGCAAGTCGGTGGGAATCTTCTATCAGCTCCGCCACAGGTAAGCCGAGTAATTACGAACATTGTGCGAAAATCTCTGTTTTCCAGTGCGCTAACAGATGACAGCTCTCTTATATGTATATAGGAAAACACTTGTTTTGAACTGTTAACTGTTAAGCCTCCCTTTCACTTTTTAACTTTGAAAACCGGGTTTAATCCTTAAACAATGAGATTTACAATAGAAGCATATATTTTGATATAGCACAGCCTTCTCCATTAGTTGGTACGTCACTGTTTGTGTAAAATATAAAAAATATCTTCTATTCTCGGTTAGGTTAGCTTAAAGACGGGCTCGAAGACAAAATAAAGCAATAACTAAATACATATAATACGTATTATAGATACTATAAACGGGGATTTCGGTCTCATTGATATGCAAACCAGTATCTACCCACCTACTTAATTTAAACCTCTATGCTTGTGACGTTTGGCACGCTCCTAGTCTTCTCAAGAGATAACTCTATTTTTATTTATTGATAACGAAACATTGCTTATAATGTGTACATAATTTACCAATAATATTATGAATAAAACCTAGGACCAACTACTCATCGAAAATAGAGGATTTGGCGCCTGATTCAAAGATCTAAAGTTTCACGTAGATACCGTTGGGAAAAAAAATATCTGTGATAAAAACACCTCTTCTACGACAAAATATAAACATATTAATAATTATACTTACGCTTCAATTCATACGAACATTAACCACAGACTATTAAATGCAATAAAGTACTTTGATTGATACACAGGACTCAATTACACTCATCGAGTTTCTATCGCGCCGGTACATCATCGAGCATGCTTCTAAGTCTGTTCTACTTATGGCAAATAATCGGCCGAGCACGGCACAGTTACACAGCACTTCAGTATCACAATTATACGAAAGAACTCCTTTCACTTCGATCACCAAAACACTAGACATAACATTTTCAAAGTCATTGCGGCCGGCCGTCTAGATCAACAAAAAATTACGGTTATTTTAATCGGGTACCGAAGGGGGGTTTTAATTGATAGGTTGCACAGTAGTTTCCATTGACAATGTCAAGTTTTTTTTATTGTTTACGATGCCGAGAGAGCGTTGCCGACGCGAGCGGCCGGCTGTCAGGCGAGACGGCGTACTGGCGGGAAGGCAAGTAACCCTCCTTGCCGCGACTGGCGCGGTGTGCTTCGGCTACCGGCTGTGCTGCCGCGGATTCGCCCGAACTTAGCCGAGAGCGCCCGAGCCGAATGCATCGAGTAGCGAGCTCAGCCGTGTCTGATTGGCCGTTACAAGAAGCGCATCAGAATTATGATAGCGTTAAGCCCGTCACAGACCTAGCTATAGGTAATATATATTATAGCTGAGTGTGTGGACTCTATATATATTATAGAAAAGTCTGTGACGGGCTTTAAGCGCGGGCCATACCACATTAGATCAGATCTATTGCTGAAAGAAAAGACCTACGACGCCTTATTTCCGTGCATTCGATTTCAGGAGTAAAAATAGCTCATACAGATACCCGGCGCTTTACTTGTCTTAACAATGTATTTTTGTGAGGCTTCTTAACATTCAAAGTTTTTTAATCATTCTCCTAGCGCTTTCCCTGTAGTTCCCTAAACGGGCCCAGGGGTCATCTTTGGGGGCCTAATCCCAAGTAATCGCGGCCTAGTTTGCTTTTAATAACGCCTACAAATATGCTGACCAAGTAAGCAAAGTTTAAATAAGTACCTACAAAAGTCACCATGTGTGTTTTAATACAGTCATGTGTCAATCCTGCTAGAGGTGGCACATAGTAAAAACGCATGACGCGATAACATGCAGTGATGATCACTATACAATTTGCCTTTAATTAATGCTACTATCATCATCAATCATCATCTTTTTTTATTACTCTCTATAGCTTAGGTATGACGGAATAACATCGCAAATCGCAAATCATCGTCGCGTAATCTTTATGCCTAATCTAGTTGCATGATTATTATTCTTATTCGAGAACAATATTAGGTATTATCGCTTTACCGTATTACGAGTGGTTGCGCAAAAATTAAATTCGTTGATAGATCTCCATGAATAATCTACAGATATTACAATTCATTAATAAGTACAGTCCGCGTCGACCATATAATAAGGCAAGTAATAAGGCAAGTATAGGTAATGTTTACATATATCTTTGACGTCTAGTCAAGTGCATAAATAAGTAATTAATAGATTTTAATCGTCTCATAAATATGTACCGAAACCTTGATCCGCCAACATTTTAGGGGGCTTTAGCTCCCAATGACCTTCGATCTGTAAGTAACCCATCCGTTTTTTCGTGTTTTTTTTATGGCGTATAGTATTGAAAACAACGAGGTTTATCGAAATAGTATCCCATATTTACTTCAAAACTCACACTTTTTGAGATATATGACTGGGACCAAACTTTTGCCAACGATGAAAACCAGTTTTTTGGACGTTACTTTAGTGAAAATGGGTTATAAATTAAAATCTCCTGTGCGTTGTTAGAGACGTCAATAAGTAACAGTTAATTGTAGATTTCATATATAAAAGTGCATAAACAACATACTATACATATAATATCGAAAACAGTGTTTTTTGGACCATGCTTGAATACTTAAATCATAAAAAAAAAAACTATTTATTTTTCAAAACTCTCTTCGTGCAAATGTAGGTAAAGGACTGAAGAACCGATAAGCGTTTGTGCCATAAATATATCTATAGCTTTGACGGAGGTATATCCACTCAAAACTCGTCAAAACTCGTCAAAAAGCGCGTGGAGCCCCTTAAGAGCCACGGGGCATATTTAATTTTATGAGGAAGATGTATGCACCCATATTAATAATAGATAACTCATATTGATTTGTCCCTCTTATATTTAGAATACTGGATTCGTAATGCAATAATCATTCATAATCGAAGTCCAAAACACTGAATAGTCAAATGCTGGAAACACGGAACGAAATTGTAAATTTAGTTTTACAAAACAATTCAAAATCCATGTTTTTGATCATCATCATCATTTTAGAGCTAGTGTAACAGTTTCCCCCTTTTCCCCGACGCAATACAAACGAACACGAAAAGACCTACAAAGACCTAACACGCTGCAGAAACTCCTCGTCGAAGCTCGAGAACGCTGAATAATTTTAATAAACTCTAACGTAATGTAAAACCCTAGACTTTACTGTAATTCGCACTCTCTATTTTCCTACTTATTAAACCTTCTTTCGTTGTGTGCTTTATTACAAATACCTGAAGATATGGCCAAATTTGTGATCGCTAGTGGTAGAACCCCGAAGTGTTGTGAACCGTAATAACCCTAGGTACTTTTATGAAAGCTTGACAGGTTTTGGACTCCGCATTCTTAATACAACTAAAGCTAGTCTGTCTGTATATAAATAAGCCTATCTATACGCTAATTTCCACTGCTATTTTCCTATTTCTTGATATAACAAAGTCCTAAAACTTGTTATTATAATTTATTATTTATTCTCTGTAAGTTACTTATGATTATAAATATATTTTGTTTTTGGTAGAAGGTCTCCTACCCCCTATTATATGTCCGGTTGAACAAGGAGTAGCTCTTATCAAGATCAAGATTATTTATTTATACCTATAATGAGATAAAAGACTGCCCTATACTTGTATTTTGGAACAAAGTTCTATCGACGGGTCGTGCGGTAATCTCTTACTCACACTTGCTACTCTCTTGTTTGGAATGGAGTCTGGACATCCTATACACGTTACTTACCTAGCTATCCTATGGGTTTATGACCCAGAGAGTGAATCTACCAGCGTCTCAAACCTAGCGGTCAGTTTCGAGAAGAAACGCCGAAATAAACTCGTCTGACCTCTTTTAGTATTATTAAATGTTTGTGTTGATAGCTTTTATGGCCCATAACCTAAGACCATTCTCTACCGACAACTATGGTGGGTAATGCCGAAGTAATCCGTTCATTACATGTGAAATATTCTACCTAAACCGTACCTTAAATGAAGAGTATCCACTCATGATAATAAATACCGTGAATGAAGAGTATCCATTCATGATAATAAGATATTGATAAGGATTTGATGAACTGCTCAGCCTGTCATCAAACCCAGAATTATTTCATCTTTCTGAAACAATCCTGATATCTCAATGTCACGAATAGCATTATAACCTTTTGATGATCTTTAATAATTGTCACACCTTCATAATATTTTACATGTAATCCACGGCAACCCAACTCCACTTGCCCACGCTACTCAAATGTCACATCAGTTACTCATATTAATAATTTGAACCTTCATTAAATCTTATTGGAATAGTGATTATACCTTTAGTGATCCAAGCAAACCCTTGGAATATCTTAAAGTAGATGTAGTTTTTAAGCCCTAACACCCCATAACGCGTGAGTCTACTTCTACGTCTACCCCACAGTCCCTATTCTGCTTACTTCTAGAACCATACCTTAGTTCAGAAGCAAGAATGTATCCCTAGTTAAACTGTAAGTAGTTCAGTCGGCGAAACTGAGATAGCAACCCTAGCAGCCTGTGTATTTGCCTCCCCCCGCTGTGCTCGACAGAGCTAGAGGGATACAGCGAGTAAGGCGCCCTAGCTGGGAATATTACTTGTATATTTACATATATTTAATGCTGAACGACCCCTCAGGCATCCGATCGATTTCAACGAGCGGAGTATCCTCCTGTGCTTATCACATGAATGACCAAGCCTCGTCTACGTCGTCAGCTGTTCTGAGAGACGTGAGGGCCCCCATTAAGGAGTTTCGTCTCCTGTGTCGGTAAAAAGGTAGACGCCAGACCACACCTCAAGTCTGGTTGCAAAGGACACGGACTCAGTCCCATTTGGCACCGTTAGGCGGGACTGACTTCGCCGATATACTGATTCTTGGCAGTGTTCCGGCTGATTAGGTAGCGAGAATGAACCCCAACTAAGTTTCGAAAGCAATCACTCAAATATATCCAATCCCAGAGAGTACTCGGGCACATTAGCTATATTTGATTAACCATATGAACCTCCGGACTTGATCCGTTACGGTAAATAACAGTTTCGACTGAGTTCCGAAACTACTTGTCAAACATGCCCAATTCCAAAGAGTAGCCCTGGCGAATAAGACATGTTTGATTTAGCCATATAAACCCCACAGAATATTTCCGATAAGGTAAACATAGCTTAGGCCCTAATACCCCTTTCAATATACAAATGACTATAAAATTAAGAAAAGCAAATGACTCATAATTATGGAGAGAGCTT
Source organism: Epinotia ramella (assembly GCA_947578815.1). Lineage (NCBI taxonomy): Eukaryota > Metazoa > Arthropoda > Insecta > Lepidoptera > Tortricidae > Epinotia > Epinotia ramella. The sequence continues at coordinate 11,455,740 of OX388209.1, forward strand.
CCCCATAACGACGAGCCATTCACCACAATAAAGGTAACACGCACCAATAATTTCCTAGCCCACAACCAGAGACACTGCCAGTCCGAACGATGTGATTTGAATGATCCCCCGATATTACTCCGGCATGTCCTTTTATACCCATGGCCGGCGACACGAGTGATAGCGTTTCGAGCGACGTGAAGCTAGGGAGGCGAGGGACACGAGTGACATGAAGTTAAGGGACGCGAGCGACACGAGTGATATGATCCTGGAGCATGAGGGACGCGAGTGACAGGACGCTAGGGGATGCGAGAGACACGAATGATATGATGCTAGGGACACGAGTGACACGAGTGATATGATTCTGGGGCATGAGGGACGCGAGGGACACGAGTGACAAGACCTGGGGACACCGGGGACACGAGTGACAACCGGGGGACATGAGGGACACGAGTGACATGACCTGGGGACATGGGGGACACGAGGGACACGAGAGACATGAGCTGGGGACATGGGGGACACGAGGGACATGAGTGACATGACCTGGGGACACCGGGGACACGAGGGACACGAGTGACATGAGCTGGGGAACATGGGGACACGAGGGACATGAGTGACAAGACCTGGGGACACCGGGGACACGAGTGACAACCGGGGGACATGAGGGACACGAGTGACATGACCTGGGGACATGGGGGACACGAGGGACACGAGTGACATGAGCTGGGGACATGGGGGACACGAGGGACATGAGTGACATGACCTGGGGACACCGGGGACACGAGTGACATGACCTGGGGGCGCGAGGGGCGCGAGCGACGTGCGGCTAGGAAAGCGAAGGACACGAGTCACGAAGTTAAAGACATTAGTTGTATCTTCAATTTCTTTAATACACCTTAATTCTTCAGCAATAAGATCGTAATCCGATTGTAGCATTAGCGCGCTAGCGTAAACACGTGATATTATTTGTCTTACGACAAGAAGGTCGTATTGTTCCTTTTCATTTAGCTTCTAATGCTCTAGCTATTAAGATTGAAATTCGTATGTCGCCCTACGCTTCCAGCCATGACGGACTGCCATAGTATAAACATTATTTGGGTATCCATATTTTAAATGATTCATACAATATTCATAATTGGAATAAGTTTCCGATACTGGTTGTTCACACTGTTGTATGCTAGCTTCGTTGATTTTCTTCTCCCTTTAATTATTACGTCAATTTCCCAAACTGAAAGGTATGAAGCAATAGTTTGGCTTCCCCTCTCTCTCTATATCAATAATTGTATAATAAATATTCAGAAATCCGCTAGCGAGCATGCCCATTCTCTTTCAACTCGCCCCGATGAATATTTCGCAATGTATGACCAAGGTCATGCATGTAGAATATTCATCCCTAGACCTAGATTTGTCAGTGACAATCCCCTTTTTTTTTTTTTTTTTTTTTAACTCGTGATGTGTATTTATCCAGTACTAAATGATCATCAATGACTTCGTCAGTTAACACAATTCCCTTGAACCATAACAATGAGTAATGACTAGCTTTTCCTCAAGGATTTCTGTCTCATTCTGGGATGATAGGTTGTGAATCCTATCAGGTCCTGTGACCCAATCTTCGATGATTTGACCTCGGATCGGTGATTACATTGCTCAATCGGTGATCCTAGAAAACATTGCTCTTTCTATAGGTAAAGCACGCAAAATTTCCCCACATAAGACAGAAGCTATTTGGTGGGAGTACCGAGATGTTCATTCTCCAATGCATAAGCTCGAATTGTGCCCTCAGATTCCATCATTAATAATCAGTTTCTTGGTGCTTGTTTCAAGTCTTATAAAATAAGTCAATTCCCTTAAGACCAGTTTAACTAATGTAAGAAAAGTAGATTCCCGAGTACCCTTTACTCAGTTTCTTTTTCATTCGCACGAAATACCAGGTTGTGAAGCTGATAGAACCTATTGTTCCGAGTTTGCAGTATCAAACTGAATCTTTGGATCTGGCTGGGCATCCTCCAATTCTACCCACATTGCTCGGACATGAATGATGCCACAAAAACTTCCCACGCAAACCAAAAAAACTTTTATGTAAGAATTCAGGCATCCACTATTCCTTAACTAAAATTCGAACCAGTCAACTATAATGTTACGCTTCATTATGATTTATAATAACCTCCTGCTCAGTTCTATTGATTCGATTGTGATTTCCCCACAATTTTGACTTATTTTAACCGACATGAAGTGTGTATACCCTTGCGTAAAACATCGTGTGTAGTATAAGTCCCCAAACAATACTCTATACTAAGAGTCGAATCGCTTTCACGATTTTAACCTATTGATAAGAGTAGGGACTTATTGTTTTTTTTTTTTTTTTTTTTGTTCCCCAACAAAACCAACAAATCCAGGTTATTTGATTACACTCCAGCTATTGCCTAACTGTAGCAATCCACGTTTACAGAAAATCTCAGACATGCCTCCCCCCCTATAATATCTTTCCATTCATCACCTTCCAATACCCCCATTAATATGTTCAAAGCATCACACCTTTCATCCCTTCCTCATTCGCCTGTTCACTCGATTGCCACAGATAGTCAAAGCTTATGACGTGTAATCGTTTCAATTCAGATTTAAGACTTATTAATCCTTAATTTGTATAATATATATAATGACTCCCTTAAAAATGTTCATACTCGCCATCGATTCATCTACTATAAATAAGTAAAATGAAGTATATTGCTTCACCTTTTAATTCATACCCAGAAATAGGCATATTATAACTATCAATTTCAATATGAACCTAAATTCAAAAATCGCAACAGCAAATGAATTGAATTTGATAACCATAATCATTTTTTTTTCAAAATAGCCAGATTTGTCACCTTGGATCCGAAAGTATGCCCAAAATTCGAAATTAGCATCAGCAAATTAGCTAAATTTGATATACATGACGACTTTCCAAAAAGTCAGATACGCCATCCTGAATTTAAAAATTAATCCAAAATTTGAAATTAGCATCAACAAATTAGTTGAGTTTGACATACATATCGACTTTTCCAAAAAGCCAGGTAAACCATTTTTGTGTTTAAAATCTAACACAAAATTTGAAATTAGCATCAACAAATTAGTTAAATTTGATATACATGACGACTTTCCAAAGAGTCAGATACACCATCCTGAATTTAAAATTTAATCCAAAATTTGAAATTAGCATCAACAAATTAGTTGAGTTTGACATACATATCGACTTTTCCAAAAAGCCAGGTAAACCATTTTTGTGTTTAAAATCTAACACAAAATTTGAAATTAGCATCAACAAATTAGTTAAATTTGATATACATGACGACTTTCCAAAAAGTCAGATACACCATCCTGAATTTAAAATTTAATCCAAAATTTGAAATTAGCATCAACAAATTAGTTGAGTTTGACATACATATCGACTTTTCCAAAAAGCCAGGTAAACCATTTTGAATTTAAAATCTAACACAAAATTTGAAATTAGCATCAACAAATTAGTTGAATTTGACATGCATATCGATTTTTTTTTTTTTTTTTTAAATCACGTAAACCATTTTGAATTTAAAATCTAACACAAAATTTGGAACAAGCATCAAAAATTAGTCGAATTTGACATACATATCGATGATTCTATTTTTCTGAATATACACGGAAGAGACAAATTAAGAGTCAAATCAATTATTTCCCGCCGACTCAAAAATACTAAATTTTGTACTACTATGCAATACTTCAATTATTATTATCCGGCTATTACGTAACCTGTTTCATGCCATTATCAGTACTCAACCAGAGGTGAAGCTAGTAGTGACAATCTCATTCAGTAATTTCGATTGTACCTCAGTTGACCTACTTTAATTGTGTAATAAAACCCACCGCAAAGTATTTACATTGCTGAAGACGTTACTTGTTTAGGTATATTTCATATTTATAAAATGTTTCACATTAAGAAATGCCTATCACCACCTAAAATCTAGATCCACTTAGATCTATTCCCGATTTTTCATGCTCATATCTTATCGTAGCAGGCTGTACACAGCCTGTCAATCAGTTATAATAAGTATAAAGTAATTTTGCAAGAAAAAATCATCCCAACCGGTACCCTTGTTCCATTTATAAAACACAGGAATTAAATTTACATGCACATAAAAATACAAAAAGATAGGTTCACCGAGAATTGAGCTCAGGTCCACGACTTGGAAAGCCAATGTTCTTCAACCGCGCCACCGTACAACTATGAGCGATGACCGAAATTATGCTCTACATTCGTTTAAAAATGTTAAATGTATGCCTACTTATTGCATGGAAAATATTTAGGTTTTAATGTTTCACCAGTGTTTAACTTTTATTGTCTTTGGCGCATACCAACAGGATGAAATATTTGTTATTTTAAATGAAATTTAATTTAATTTTAATTATCTACATGTTTTTAATGACAATATGGGCAGCGGCCCACAATGATAATCTAGTTTTTTTTTTCACATTCCCTTACCATTTAAAATGTGATATTTCATAAGATCAAACAAGTGCAAGCAACGATGAAAACCCAAATAAAACCATTATAATAATTTTCAAATCAACACAATAGTTCATGGTTTGAACGCTCACATATTAACACCCAAATGCGTTCCGCTGACTTGAACGTTAGATAACCCGGTCACAAGTTAATATTGTCAATATTATAATCTAGTTTGTCCCAATAACCACCCTTTTTAATATTTACAAACTAACGTTTAGGTGTCTTTCTTTACCAATAACAAGTATTTAAAGTAAAACTCAATTGTCGGCCTTTTAAAGTTGTAGTAACAAAATTTCAAACGACTGATACTCCGGTTTAATTAATCAAACCCCATAGTGGTCAGTTGATTTGATACCGAATTTCCAAGTCGTTAGAATAATAAATGAAGAACGGATTTTGTGTATTTATTGGGTGTTTTATTTACTTACGCGACCAAAAATCTTGGTTTGTGTATTCGTAACATCGAATTAAGCGCCTCATTCAGTATAAATTCACAATTATGTGCATTTATCCTGACAAGTGACTGTATGTTGCTTGCTCCAACTCCCTTTGAAAAGGCATTAGGAGCGTTTTCTAAACTTTCAAAGCTGTTGCATGGTTTAACCTAGAACCGACTTGCATTCTGAGTAATTTACAACGCTTACCCATAGTATAACATATTCACTTTTATTTGTTATAAAACACAGCTATTGAAACTACCACAAACACAAAATAACACTTCAACCGACCGGTCACTTTTCTTCCACGAATTTATACAGAAAAAACGGATGCACATTTCAAGTTTGACGCAACTACGATTTATCCGCAACGTTTCCCACTCCCATGTGACAACGCATTTATTAAGAATCTTCCATTCCATATTCCATAGGAACATAGTTCGTTTAGTTTATAAACAATAATCGGCAAGCACACACTTTGATCCAACGAATAAACTTTGCCCGTAATCGCACCCGCACTGGTCCTATGGCCATCACATGAATTAACGTTCCTGTATGATACTTTATTCGGAAAGCATTATATCAATTGGTTATTCACTCATTTTGTCCCGAAAACAGAAACTTATGTGAAAGTCAATTCAACTGACAATCCCTGTTTCATTCCTATTATGGCAGTTTGACGTAAAATTTCGTTCGGAAATTCATAACCCTTTTCTAACCGCAGTAATCATATTAAACTGAACCCTCAGCATTATTGATTCACAAATGCGGTGATTGATCATCTATTTGAAAAGATAGCTCTCGGCAATTTTTTTTAGTTGTTGTTATAAACACAAGCGACAAAACTGTCGTAAGATTAAATTATAAAACTGCATCTTCCTGCCATCTATCGTCAAATAGAGTAACTTTCCCATTAACTTATGGATTCAAAGTTATTGCCCGTCTGTGACCGCTTCCGCCATCTATCGTTGAGTTGAGTATTTCTGAGCATTGATCGCTGATAATTTGGGTTTCCTCATATGCAGTGTCGCCATCTACCGATGAATAGCGAAGATAATTAGTGACGTTAGTTCATTCCCGTCTGTCGCTAGATGGCGTCCATAAGGATATACGATCATATTTATTTATTTTTTGTAATAACAAACTTCATGCTGTCCAAAGCTAATATTTATGTCTTTTATCAGTGATCATTTTAAATAGATACTCGATTTATGTTCTTAAGACCATTAGTAAATGGAACCCACTCATCGCTAATTGTATCTCATTTCTTACCCACGGCGCCATCTATCGTTGAATAGTGAAAATAATTAGTGACAGATGATCTCACAATGTAATCAATCTTGACAATATACGATTCTATCAAAGTTTTAGTTGCAATAAAATATTTCAAGAAAATATCATCTATGTACTCTGGGCTATGTTATTGTTAGTAGGTTAGTAACAACTTTGCACTAATACTTTAAACCCAAACGACGCGTCACTTTTACCCAACAACCAACACTGAACATAGATGTCGTCATACGATGTCCCTCAACCACTCATTATTTATTAATGTTTTATGTAACTAACGAAAATTAAAAATTGTAATTGTTAAATAACGTAGAAATATAATTCTACAAAATTTAATTTACTGGAGTGGAGTCACGCGAATATGGTCTATGAAACGTTTTTCAGTTTTTTTTTTTTTTTCTGACACCGTATTTAGCGTGGCTTCGCTTCCCTGTCAACTGTCAGTTGTGCGTCTTCCCGTATCACCCGTATGAGTTGTTTTTGTAAACGATTTAATTCGTTTCATAGTTAATTTATACTCTCACTGACTCTAGCAAAGGCCCAGATGATGCCACGTCTCTCTTATAATAATAATAATGGATCTAATGCAAAATCATCAAACCAGACGAATTATACAAAACAACACTCCAGCTCTCGCTACAAGAAGCCGCCACTTGTTAGATACACGGATGTTTTCTTCAAGGTATGTACCATCTCTGAATGTCCTTTCATTTCGCTTTATCATCAAATTTTCCATCTCGCCTAGACTTACTGTCTTTGTTTGAGGCTATGCAATAAGTATTTCAACGTTACAAAGTGTCATGGAACTCGGCAATATTTCGGCAAACAATAGCACATCAGTGTTATTTGTGATCATTTGAAGATGGCCGAACAGGATCTCGCTACCATCTAGCTTAGAGCCATATAGTACTTGACTACTCTTCGCGAAATAGTTAAACACAACCCGTTTCAATCTGTTCTTTAAAATAACTAACCGTTCCTTGCTGTGCCATTGTTATTTTCATAATTTATTGTCATGACGTTTCTAGGAATACAGGAGCGTTCCCTCAATCGATGGTCTAACAATGCAACAAGTGATTTCAATCATGAATGCCATAGAAGGGGTCCGTTACAACATCAGCGATCCCAGTGAAACTGATATGTTCAAAACATAGGAACGATCTTAAATTGTAAGTATGTACATATAATTGACCTATAAATGTATATATCTCTCAAACCATTTTATAATTTCATCCCAATTTCAGCGTGAGTAATTTGTTATTAAAATATATTCCCATTTCACTCTTTTTACAAAATTATACCTCGTATAAACTGTCATAACTATATATGATTATATGAATATTTGCGTTATTCCCACTTAACATAACCCTTCTATCTAACTTTACAGCGTTTTGAAAACAAATGAAGGCTGCTACTCTTCACAACAAGTCTGGCTTGTCAGACCATTCGTCCAACATTTCAATTTTCCAAGCATGATGTAATTTAAAAAGGTAATTATATGTATTATTTCTTCATATCATTGATGTATTTCAATAATTCTGTGCGCGCTTAGTAATATGATCAAAAACCCGCATCTGCTCGGCGCTCTCTTCATAGTATTGACAAAATGTATGTGCTAACAGGGAAATTTGTAAATCCATGGCCATATGTTTACCAAACCAGGATATCACTGTTCTGTAAGCGAATCAAGGCTTGGAAAAAAAATATGTTTTTATTATTATGTGCTAACAGGGAAAGTTGTAAATCCATGGCCATATGTTTACCAAACCAGGATATCACTGTTCTGTAAGCGAATCAAGGCTTGGAAAAAAATATGTTTTTATTATTTTTATTAAATATCAATAGTTACCACAAATTCCGCAATTTAAACCCAAATCAAGATATTTCCTCACGCCCCCGTACCATGTTATTTTCTTTAATATATACTTAATATTTAAGGAACATAGTTAAAGCTTAGAATGACCCCAGTAGTACTGCTACAATTAAACGCTCTCCCATATCATAACAACGTTTGAAGCGACACTGGTGGAAACCCAATGGTTCCTGTGCTCTGTGAATAATTTTCCTGAAAGCTTATTCTATTATACGGAGAGTAATATTTATTTTTATATTTCCAGGGACGCCTACAAGCTGCCCTCCCGAAACTGCATGTGAAAACTGCCCTACTAGCGTGCTGAACCGGCATCTGAACAAACATTTCGAGTGCCTACCAGGCGGGCTCTCGGTTGTGAACGTGTTAAACCCTTATTATCAGAACATCCAATCTTATGAAACACTTCGAGCTGAAATCTGGGAAACCTCACTTGTTAAATCTGCATAAATAAATAAAGATTATCTCTTCCTTTTCTGCTTTTCGTGATCTTAGCATTTCCACATCATTTTGTATCGCGTTTGAGTGTAATAACGGTATATTCCCTAACATATATTTCTTGAATACCTATAAACCATAACGGGGTGTTCATTCGCACTTCTACTAAGCTACTCATGGTACTAATAATCATTATATAGTTAATTTTATACTAGCGACCCGCCCCGGTACCGGACGGACGCCATATTACACATACAAACCAGTGGAAAGCGACCCTGCCCTATACTATGTAGTGATATTTCAAATAAGCTTCCTTAATTGTATAAGATAATGGATATGTATGTTGATAAATGTAATGTATGTTGGATGTATGCTGTTTTATATATAAAGTATGAACCAGAAAATTAATGTCTATGCTATGCACGTCGTGTGACTCTTGTATGATAATATGATATACTGGGCCATGGACTTTCCATACCTCCTTGTAACCAGACGATATAGTGCTTCGCATATACAAGCGTATTCATTATTTTATTTCCTCCCTCGCTAGCATGTAGCTTTACTCAAAACAACGTGTCGTACGTTCAATGACGTCATAGATTCTATTAATTGCGACTTAGCTACCAACTTGACCCATAGATGTATGTCGCAGCTTTGTAAGCAACAAACAATCTTCAAGAACCAACCAGAATAATAATTTAATCCGATACGCGATTCAATATTTTCCTAGTGTGTTACCAAAAATGTCGCTACATCCGTATTAATTAAATAATTCTCTCACGTTAATTCATCAAACTAAATTCAATATAATCTATTGTATCCACGTATTATTTAAGTCCTGAGCTATAACCACGATCTTTGAAAGTCGAAACCCGGGTATTCCTGTCTCTATCGTTCATGATACTGAGTGACAGGGATGCATGTATTCAAGCCTCGATTCTTGGTAGCGCTGCTGTTGTTACTAAACAGTGTTCCCACAGTCGAACAACCCGTACTGCAAGCTATCCTTCCGCCCTATCAACTCGCATGCCGGAAAGAGGAGAATATTTTGATTTCTATGTCTAATTACAACACATTGCTGCGACAAGTTGTCAGGCGTGTAAGACCGTTTTATGTCTGTGGCCCTTGCTTTTAAGGCCTTCTACACTTAGCGTTTTGGTATAGCAACAAATTGACGTGATTAATTGCCTTTATCTATGAAATCTCGAGCTAAGCTAATCGTTCTGTCTTTGTATTTTCGTTTATATTATCTTTATATCAAAACCATAAAATAATGCTAGAGAAAGTTTTGCGTTGCATAAATTTAATAATTATTAGAAGACACTATTTCCGCAGATATTTTCTATGGAGACAACTATAAGAGTTTTAAAATGCAATAACACCTCGTGTTTGGTGGAAGCCAATAATGCAAACCCCAACAAACGCACACTCCGACATTCCTCGTACAGTATGGCTGCAGATTATCGGGCCGTACATTACCTAGGCCGATTATCATGGCTGTATATTAACTGGCACCTGCGGCGCTATAATCTGTGGATTTATTTTTTTCTCTTTGCCTCCTAAGGCTCCTCGTGTAACCTCGTGTTGTATTTTCCCGTGATTTGGCTATTAGCCTCCATTGATTTTTCTCCTAAATTCTTTAAGTTGAAAACACAGTGAACGGACGTTGTGAGTTATCTTTCGTGGCCTTTGGACGTACATGCATTACTAAGTATTTGTATGCGCCTGCGCCATTTCCTACACGGAATTATCTACAGTTGCCGGCCTACAACTTGCAACTCTGGTGAGTAAAACTTTTGTTCTTATCTACATTAATATAAAGATAAAAGATTCGATTGCCCGTTTGTCTGCATTGAATAGGCCCCGAAGCCACAGGACCGATTCGAAAACCCTTCCGCCATTAGAAGCCCACTACCCCCGATGAACACAGGTCACTTTCCACCGCGGATATATAACAATAGGACAACGGGTAATTAGAATTATTCGTGCGTTACTAACCGTGCGAAAACGGGCCGGGCAGCCAGCTATGCATTCCCTACGTTTTTGTCATGGTATCTATTATAACTAAATTGTCGTTCTTGAACATACTCTTAGAGCTCAGAAAGTTCTTGCGAGGAAGTGAGGCTATACAAAATTCAAGGTTTTCCTAACTACTACGTACAATATAGTGTACATAAACCCCTTTGAAACTTTATTACCTTACCCTTATGGACAACTAGTAAGAATTATTCTTATTAATGGTTTTCGTTTCAGGCACAAGAAGTACTAAGAAATAACCAGCTAAGACTACCATTCCAAAACAAAGGATTGTTTGAGGTTGTTCTATCATTGAAAATTCTCAACAATTAGAATAAAATTAGTGCGCATACATCACTGCAGAGATGAGGTCACCTGAGCCTCCACTAGTTCACTGACATCTCAAGGTACACTTCAAAAGAATTTAAAATACTAGTCACATCTAAGCTTTAAGGTGCTCCTAACTTTTGAATAACTAGGTTTTGTTTCTACTCACTAGTAGAAATCAACACTATGAACATTCGCCCCTAATAAATAAGAATTCATAAATATTGCCGGAGTCCCTACTAAATTCCTAATTATTTCAAAATGCAATTCCTCAGTTGTACTAAACACTGCTCCTTTCCCCTAGGCATATTAATAATAATACCATGTAAGTAAACCCTGCACAAGACCTAGGTTTTATATTACAAGCTTTTATCTACTTTCACCTGTCTGTTGTCTATCTGTAATCTTGCAAGTCAAATTTGATCCACCTCCCGGCCTCCGATTGAGCTGAAATTTTGCACGAATATGCAAAACGCGTGACAATGCAACACTATGATGGCTTGGAGCCGATCTGATGATGGAGCTAGAAGGTGGCCATAGGAACTCCGTAATAAAACCACACAACCCCATCGAGCTTGGGCTCGCCAGAATCGCCTCAACGAGCAGGTGACGACGGCATCCAGAAAAAAAATGCAGTTGGCAACAAAAGCCTGCACCAAAATAAAAATTTTGACAGCAACTTGTTTATAAGACTTAATTTCTAATTTTATGAACTATATCACACTAAAACTATTATTTTTGTTTTTAGAAAACTTGTATACGCCCCCACAAATCTATAATTTAAATTATTTGTACATTGACGCCCCCCAGAGTCAATGAATTTATATTTTTTTACATATTAAGGTCCGCCTCAATTTATAATTTTACTGATATCATGTGATATATACAAATAATCATCATAATCACCCCCCGAAACACCCCCACCGCCGGACACAGTCTCCCCCAATGAGTGCCACACCGAAACACAGCCTTAGTTGCCTGAAATAAATGTTTTATTATTTTATTATTATTATTACTGACCCAGTGCGGGTTGGGGACCTCACACTCATCGTTGAATCTCCTCGCGGACGCATGCTGACCTCTTTGCGATGCTTGTCCCCTACCAAAAAGCCCACGCCGAACATCAAATGACCCGTACACATGCTCTGAAAATCTCACCGGCACAACCCCACGACCGCCGCTCGACAGCCGCACGCCTGAACCGCTAGACTACCACCCCTTAATTTACTTTTTCTGATTTCCAGCTTATATGTGTAGACCAAATTGAAACAATCAACTACTGATCAATCAATAAAACGTGGAAGCTTCGCGATCTTGTGTTCTACTTATGCTTAAACGTGAGTATATTTGACTTAATTTTTTTTCTTGAATCCTGACTACACTCCTTTGCATTTTCAACCCCCGACGCAAAGAGAGGGTGCTATAAATTTAAAGAGTCTGTCCGTGCATCTGTCCATGGCACCGCAGCTCCCAAACAGATGAAGTGACCTTTGTTTAGCCTTTTTTTTTTCTGTCTTAGTTAATTTTATCCCGTGTTCTTAGCCATGTTTCATGAAAATCGGTTCAGCCGTCCTTGGGATATTGAACCTTGAAATGAACAACTTTTCTAAGTTGTAATTCTATTCATATTTGTTCTACAGTTCTCTTTCTTTGTTCAAATGTCTATTTATTTTTATCTTCTTATTTTTATTGGCATACTTGATCACTACAAAGTCCTACCAATGCAATGTTTCCTGCTTCGCTTGTTACAAACTTTTATTTAGCCTGCACCGTTCGTAAGTATGTATGTAAGTAAGTACGTTGGGCATCAACTCACGCTATCCATCCGTTAGTCACCATCCGTTATTCAACTGAGTCGAGATTCTTTCTTTTTTTTTTTTTTGAAAGACATTGTCTGAATTGCAATTTGACACGAGGACATCATCCAGCCGCTCTGACGACGGAGACAAAGAATAGCCATGAGAATCCAGCATCCCGCCGACTCAAACCCCACCGAGATGGCAATACACAAGAACAGTACAGTAGGCAACAAAAGCCTGCACCGACTATGAATCCTTGGACGGAACTATTTTTCATATTGTTTATTCCCGGCTTGTCCAGGTTTTTCCGGTGGTGATTGGGCTTGTTGTTTTCCTCTCCGGTCGTGGTGAGGTGATTTTCCACTCTCGTCTTCGTGGTCCACCCTCTCGCGGTCTCTTTTACCAAAGTAATCGATCACAACTTTTCTATATATATATATATTTATATGTATATATTCAAAAAAATTTTTTTTTTTTTTTTAAAAAACCCCTACCGAGCCGGGTAAAATAAGGATAGATTTGGTAATTCTCAAAATGGTTGGTACCTTTTCATTGTTTGCTAGAAATTATGACCGAGAATCGCAAATGAATTCTTATTCTGGATGGGGTCTGGCTTATTATTTATTTATATTCTTTTCTTTTTTTTTTCTTTCAAAAGAACCACACAGATGTTGCAACAAAACTATTCTTATCAACAATTTGTAATTCGACAATTGACCTTAGCCTATAACATCAGTTAACTTTTCATACTGGTTTCTACTAGCTTCTACTAGTTTTCCGAACCATCTAGATCCACATATTGCATTGTGGAAACATTTCCCTCCGGCCGCCTCCAATTTGAATATTGAGTTTTCCTTTCCACAGCTTTTGTTGGGCCTGCATTATTTTTGGTGTTGGTCCGAGGCTCTTGTTTGTTTACCTCGTCCATAGAGCGTAAAAGCTCCGCTGCTTCTAGAATTGATGATGGCTTCGAAGTGACAAAAGCTTGCTTAATATATCGCGGGTAGTGTCCCATAATGTCGGATATTAGTTGTTGCTCTGGCATAACATAATTAAGCATTTTCGCTTGTCCCACTATTTGAATGAAGTAATTGTGCATGGAGGGTTCTTTAGTCTTTTCCCAAATGCCGTGCACTATGTTTCTTCTTAATTCATTCTGTTCGTAATCTCCCCAGTGAAACTTCAAAAAGTCGGTTCTAAAATCGGCGACACTAGTCCAGCGATTTTTGTAGATTCGAGCCCAGTCTCTTGCAGTGCCCTCGAGGCATTCTATGATTGTTTCTAGCTCGTGTCCGGCTGCGTCCACTTTTCGTAGATATGCATCTAAATCTTCTAGAAATGTGACAGGATGCATGGCTACTTTCCCAAATTTGGGACGTTCATGGCTCACTTGTCTAATATTGTAAATAATATTTCGTTTTTCCTCTGGGGCTAAGCTTCGTTCTGCCGGTATTGCGGGCACGCCCCCAGCTTCATCGGGTTCCATAGGAATTACTGGATTTTCGTCCACGGTGGAACATATGGCAGTGTGCAACTCTTCCCTTAGTTGCCCTAAGCCTTCCGTCACTCTTCGCTCCGTCCGCTTCAGCATATAACGAAATAGCCCCTGTGCCGGTCTAGCCTTTTTAGAGATTATTTTTCGCAGCCGTCGTCTAGCCGGTCTTATAATAGCTTCTCTCGTTACCGGTGTTACATTTTCGCGTAATTTTACAGGGGTAGTCTGCACGGTCCTACGAGTCGCTTCTCGCAGTTTTGCAGTCATGGTTTTGTTTCTGACAGGTCTACTCATCGTTTTGGCGCCTAAAATCGAATTGATACTGTCATAAAGTCTAAAATACACCTACTGATTCCCATAGTACCATGTTTTATACATTATCGCCCCGCTGATTTTATGTTATTATATCTTAAAGATTATACTCAAAACATGTGTTATATCTGTAAAATAGTAATGATGTTTATTTATTTTGATTTTCAGATGGAGTCCTAAACCTGACCTCGCGGAGTCCCTAGCTGATGGTTAAAAGAAAATAATGAAGAGTCCAACCCCTATCAAGCTCACCTCCAATCTTCAGGGCAACAAACTGTAGCCCTCCTGGAGGACCTGGAGAGCTACTGAAAATCCGGGTCAACGCGCACCAAACTGTAACAGTTTCCCCCCTCAGCGACGCACGCAATACAAACGAACACGAAAAGACCTACAAAGACCTAACACGCTGCAGAAACTCCTCGTCGAAGCTCGAGAACGCTGAATAATTTTAATAAACTCTAACGTAATGTAAAACCCTAGACTTTACTGTAATTCGCACTCTCTATTTTCCTACTTATTAAACCTTCTTTCGTTGTGTGCTTTATTACAAATACCTGAAGATATGGCCAAATTTGTGATCGCTAGTGGTAGAACCCCGAAGTGTTGTGAACCGTAATAACCCTAGGTACTTTTATGAAAGCTTGACAGGTTTTGGACTCCGCATTCTTAATACAACTAAAGCTAGTCTGTCTGTATATAAATAAGCCTATCTATACGCTAATTTCCACTGCTATTTTCCTATTTCTTGATATAACAAAGTCCTAAAACTTGTTATTATAATTTATTATTTATTCTCTGTAAGTTACTTATGAAGATTATTTATTTATACCTATAATGAGATAAAAGACTGCCCTATACTTGTATTTTGGAACAAAGTTCTATCGACGGGTCGTGCGGTAATCTCTTACTCACACTTGCTACTCTCTTGTTTGGAATGGAGTCTGGACATCCTATACACGTTACTTACCTAGCTATCCTATGGGTTTATGACCCAGAGAGTGAATCTACCAGCGTCTCAAACCTAGCGGTCAGTTTCGAGAAGAAACGCCGAAATAAACTCGTCTGACCTCTTTTAGTATTATTAAATGTTTGTGTTGATAGCTTTTATGGCCCATAACCTAAGACCATTCTCTACCGACAACTATGGTGGGTAATGCCGAGGTAATCCGTTCATTACATGTGAAATATTCTACCTAAACCGTACCTTAAATGAAGAGTATCCACTCATGATAATAAATACCGTGAATGAAGAGTATCCATTCATGATAATAAGATATTGATAAGGATTTGATGAACTGCTCAGCCTGTCATCAAACCCAGAATTATTTCATCTTTCTGAAACAATCCTGATATCTCAATGTCACGAATAGCATTATAACCTTTTGATGATCTTTAATAATTGTCACACCTTCATAATATTTTACATGTAATCCACGGCAACCCAACTCCACTTGCCCACGCTACTCAAATGTCACATCAGTTACTCATATTAATAATTTGAACCTTCATTAAATCTTATTGGAATAGTGATTATACCTTTAGTGATCCAAGCAAACCCTTGGAATATCTTAAAGTAGATGTAGTTTTTAAGCCCTAACACCCCATAACGCGTGAGTCTACTTCTACGTCTACCCCACAGTCCCTATTCTGCTTACTTCTAGAACCATACCTTAGTTCAGAAGCAAGAATGTATCCCTAGTTAAACTGTAAGTAGTTCAGTCGGCGAAACTGAGATAGCAACCCTAGCAGCCTGTGTATTTGCCTCCCCCCGCTGTGCTCGACAGAGCTAGAGGGATACAGCGAGTAAGGCGCCCTAGCTGGGAATATTACTTGTATATTTACATATATTTAATGCTGAACGACCCCTCAGGCATCCGATCGATTTCAACGAGCGGAGTATCCTCCTGTGCTTATCACATGAATGACCAAGCCTCGTCTACGTCGTCAGCTGTTCTGAGAGACGTGAGGGCCCCCATTAAGGAGTTTCGTCTCCTGTGTCGGTAAAAAGGTAGACGCCAGACCACACCTCAAGTCTGGTTGCAAAGGACACGGACTCAGTCCCATTTGGCACCGTTAGGCGGGACTGACTTCGCCGATATACTGATTCTTGGCAGTGTTCCGGCTGATTAGGTAGCGAGAATGAACCCCAACTAAGTTTCGAAAGCAATCACTCAAATATATCCAATCCCAGAGAGTACTCGGGCACATTAGCTATATTTGATTAACCATATGAACCTCCGGACTTGATCCGTTACGGTAAATAACAGTTTCGACTGAGTTCCGAAACTACTTGTCAAACATGCCCAATTCCAAAGAGTAGCCCTGGCGAATAAGACATGTTTGATTTAGCCATATAAACCCCACAGAATATTTCCGATAAGGTAAACATAGCTTAGGCCCTAATACCCCTTTCAATATACAAATGACTATAAAATTAAGAAAAGCAAATGACTCATAATTATGGAGAGAGCTTCCCCATAACGACGAGCCATTCACCACAATAAAGGTAACACGCACCAATAATTTCCTAGCCCACAACCAGAGACACTGCCAGTCCGAACGATGTGATTTGAATGATCCCCCGATATTACTCCGGCATGTCCTTTTATACCCATGGCCGGCGACACGAGTGATAGCGTTTCGAGCGACGTGAAGCTAGGGAGGCGAGGGACACGAGTGACATGAAGTTAAGGGACGCGAGCGACACGAGTGATATGATCCTGGAGCATGAGGGACGCGAGTGACAGGACGCTAGGGGATGCGAGAGACACGAATGATATGATGCTAGGGACACGAGTGATATGATTCTGGGGCATGAGGGACACGAGTGACAAGACCTGGGGACACCGGGGACACGAGTGACAACCGGGGGACATGAGGGACACGAGTGACATGACCTGGGGACATGGGGGACACGAGAGACATGAGCTGGGGACACGAGTGACATGACCTGGGGACACCGGGGACACGAGTGACATGAGCTGGGGAACATGGGGACATGAGTGACAAGACCTGGGGACACCGGGGACATGAGGGACACGAGTGACATGACCTGGGGACATGGGGGACACGAGTGACATGAGCTGGGGACATGGGGGACACGAGGGACATGAGTGACATGACCTGGGGACACCGGGGACACGAGTGACATGACCTGGGGGCGCGAGGGGCGCGAGCGACGTGCGGCTAGGAAAGCGAAGGACACGAGTCACGAAGTTAAAGACATTAGTTGTATCTTCAATTTCTTTAATACACCTTAATTCTTCAGCAATAAGATCGTAATCCGATTGTAGCATTAGCGCGCTAGCGTAAACACGTGATATTATTTGTCTTACGACAAGAAGGTCGTATTGTTCCTTTTCATTTAGCTTCTAATGCTCTAGCTATTAAGATTGAAATTCGTATGTCGCCCTACGCTTCCAGCCACGGACTGCCATAGTATAAACATTATTTGGGTATCCATATTTTAAATGATTCATACAATATTCATAATTGGAATAAGTTTCCGATACTGGTTGTTCACACTGTTGTATGCTAGCTTCGTTGATTTTCTTCTCCCTTTAATTATTACGTCAATTTCCCAAACTGAAAGGTATGAAGCAATAGTTTGGCTTCCCCTCTCTCTCTATATCAATAATTGTATAATAAATATTCAGAAATCCGCTAGCGAGCATGCCCATTCTGTTTCACTAGGCTCTTGTCGGTGGAGTTACCTCCACTGATTTTCGTCCTCTGCCATCCTCTTGACATCTTCGTACGACCCGACAGCAACTTTCTTTTTTATTTGACTGGCGTAAGTATGTCTGGACTTTTCTCTTTCTCTCTTTCCTTCGATCTTGCCCTACAAGATATTTAAAAAGAAGCGGAAGTGCTGTATTAAGCAATTTCGGCAGTCGGGTAGCCCTATAGTGGAGACTACCCACATGCCAGCTAAGATCCGCAGCAACAGCCCCTCTGGCTGCTGCACAGAACCAGGTTAAAAAAAAAGTTTTTGGCAAAGTAACTTAATAGGTTTTTTTAAAAAACCTATTAAGTGTGAGATCATTTTGCCTCTTCTATTTTGAATTGTTTTTAACAAACATCGGCTCTCTGCTACCATGTTCAAAACCTCTTCGTTTGTCTTCCCTTATTTTTGATAACCTTACAAAATATTCAATTCAATACAATTCAATTCAATTATTTATTGATAACATTAGTTACACAATAATTAAAGAATACATCGGTGCATGTTGCCTACACTCAGCCAAACAATGTAATAAATATATATAGACAGTCCAGACCCCGTATCATGGTCGGCCTTATCACACGATAAGTGACAAGATAGAGCGTCCGTCACTGGCTGACACCGTTCGACAGAACGAGACGACGCTCCTATCTTGTCACTTATCGCGTGATAAGGCCGACCATGATACAAATTCAAATTAATTTATTGCCAAAAAAAATACACAAAATATAACTTTTAACATAGGTACAAAGAAATAGCTTGACAATGCCTTAGAATTAAAACTAAAAATACTAAATTGCGTTAGGTTGGGCAATGGGTGCTCGTCTCAGCATATGCAAGGCTTGAAGCCTTGCGCTGGTTTTCAGACGAGTCCCTTCGACAGGGTTGGTCGTAACACTACGTCTATCTTATACACGTACTTAATGTTAGATTGGTAAATGATTGCTCTACGATCCTATTATTCTTGTGTTAAGTGTTTAGATGTATAAGAATACTATAAATAAATAAATAGATACTATAAATAAATAAATACTATAAATAAAAACAAATGTTAATATACGTCTTGTCTATCTGTATTTTACGTATATATAACGATTGTATATGTATGTGTGTGTGATGTTATGTGTGTTCGTTGTTGTGTGATGTGTTGCTGTTTTGTGTGTCGTGTCGTGTTGTGTGTTGCGTGGGTTTTAAATTTGCCTCTGCAGTTCGAGGAAATGAGCTCGCAGTAATTTTTAAAATTTAAGGTAGTACATAGGTTGCCTTAAAGGCGGCGGCAGGTCATTCCAAATTTTAGCTGCGGCAAATTTAAAACCCCCTCTGTAGAGTGCTGTGTTGTGTTGCGGAACAACAAGTTTGAATTCTCTGTGGCTTCTCAGTGGTCTTTTGTGTGAGGATCTGATCGGCTTCAGCTCATCAAACAGGTATCGCGGCGTTTCGAACTCGATAACTCTGCGTACGGTGTTCGCAAGGTGTATCTGCCTTCGGCTTGACATATTTAATATTCCTCTGGCATTAAGGTGTGGCGTAATATAGTCTCGTTTCGGTATGTCATAGCAGAATCGAGTACATGCATTTTGCACACGCTGGATAGATTTTTTGGTTTTCTCCAAATACGGGGGCTAAGTTGCACCAAAAAGTTAAACGCAACTTAACACGCTTCATTTACCTACGTCAGATACAAACAAAAGCTGACCGTTCGATATTGAAACTAGTTAATCAGATATGTGTGTGAATCAGAATACCAGTAAGTGAACGTTAATTAACAAAAGGAATGTTTCCATGAGTTATCGGAAATGAGGAACCGATTCTCGTGTTTCCGCAATTTTGAGAGCAGATTCGATAATTATTGTGGAAAAAATCGCGGGGTTTATAGCTGCAAGCCACTAGAGTATAAGTATGCGTGGGTAGGTAGAGCATAAATCAGTAGTCAAAACAATTGACAACGGCTGCTGGCCCCGGCCCGGTTGACGAGCATGATTGATCTCGGTTGCTGCATTGTGTTGTGATGCTGTCCTTTTGTGGTCACTAACGAAATAATCGGTCTTTTCTTGGAGCGCAATAAAATCGACGTCAGTATTTCAAGGGGATGAAAAACAAGTTTTTTTTAGGTTTTGTATAGTATAGGTACCCTACCTAGCTCATGTAGTCAAAGGTGTTCTACTCGTTTACTGTTCTTTACTTAATCTTTTCACCTCGCTAATGCGAAAAAAATACCTACTATATAAGAAAAAAAAGAAAACAATTGTGTTACACACGGGTGCAGTTAATTTGACCTCTCATGTGTTGTAACATTCACTACGCTCAGGATTCTATTTTTTAACCACTCGCTTCTTCGCTCAGGATTATATTTTCGAACCACTCGCTTCGCTCGTGGTTCAACCATGGACACCATTCGCTGGCTCGTGAATCAAGCCTAGAATCCATTCGCTAGGTCGTGTTTCAATTCCACACTCGCGGTTAAAATACAACTTTGCAACCTTGGATAAGACATTGTTTCACCCCCCCCCTCCAATTTCCGCCCCAGTCCAAGTTGGCTCAGTTCGGGGTTACACAGGGGGGCTGTTCAACAACACTTCGGGAGCTCAAATACCGCGAGCCATCCGTTTGCCTCTTGAACCCTGTGTCATTGCTCTGAATATTATGTTTCATAAAATAAAAAAATCTATTATCTTTATTATCCGAGAAAATATTTGCCTGTTATTATATTTTCAAGGCATTTTTTAAATGAAAATGATAGCTGACAGACCTGACTGTACAATTATGTTACACTGTGCGGGATTGCATGCTCCCACTAGCGTAATATTATGGTAAAAATGTCCAGATTTTTTATATTATGTATTGTCTATATATGTGTCTTGTAGTTACACGAAATAAATGCTTTTGATTGTGATTGATTTTTTGTTTTTAATCCTATTGCATTTTTCCTATTTCCATTTGGTTACTGACAATACTACCCATCCAAAATGCCACCTGAGCATGTCAAGTAGGCGAACCTACTTATTCATTGACGTCATAGTTGACGTATACGTAATGGGCTAGCCCATCACATATTTTAGAATACACAAGAGAAAAACAACTGTTTACATTATAATGCTCACTCATTATTATTGGTTACTGAAAAAACGTCTAATGATTAGGTACTTATACCAGAATTGTTTTTTTTTCCAGATAGGGAAAACGTCGCGTATTTAATCCTCCATATTACCCCACTGTTCCTTCTCAGTGGCAATTCTGGTCCAGGTTATGCCGGCCTCCTCAACGATGTCTCGCCAGCGGCGTCGCATGTTGGCATACAGGTGGTTAATTACAAATTTTACATTATAACATGAGACCCTGTAAGTAAACAAAATTAATATAGGTAACTAAGTGTTTATTAAAATTAATACAGGTAACTCACGTTATAAATCTGTGTATTTCAAATTTAACACTGTTTATAAGCTATAATTACTATGCTGTTTTCAGACAACAAAAATAGAATACTAATTCAGTGGTGTGTGTGAATCAATATTTTTCTGTCGCTACATCTCCTGGGTTCGTTTTTAAAACTGTATTTTTATGGATTGAAATTCACCTACCCTAGGGGTTTTGTTAAAATTTTAACCTTTAGGGTTCCGTAGCCAAACTGCCAAAAACGGCACCGCGGAAATTCGGCATGGGTATACGGGGTGTGGCCTGTAATGGGAGCAATAAATTTAAGGGCTGACTCTATGTATTATCCGCAGTGATTCTGTAAAGGTACCAGTGTTTCAAGATTCTTGAATTCGGAAATAATCTTATCTGAAGTTGTGATACCTAAGTAATGGATCTCGACATCTCGATATCGTAGCATGCCAGTCATTAACTATCTTGGTAGAACACTGGGCACTTTCGTAATTGCGATTATACTAACTTTGGTTTTCTAATTCTTTTTGTTTTTTTTTTTTCAATTTTACAAGATTTTTTGGTGTTTTTGAAGTAAAACAAAATGGATATCATTCCAGTTAAGCAAAAGAACACACGTACGCTTTTACTTATTTTTTTTTTCTTTTTTTTTTCAATTTAACCACATGGAAATAATTACTGATTAACTTAATAAGCCACCGTTTAATTTTTTGCTCCTATTACAGGCCACACCCTGTATAAGTCAATCACGCCGACAAAACAGTAGAATAAAATCTTGAAAAAATATTTTTTTTTAGGTTACTTCCCCTACATATCTATAATTAACTTAAAATTAAAACTATCACGGCCAAGTAGGCAAAACTAGTTACCGAGTAATAGTCGACCAACTTAAATATACTTAGAAAGGCTAACTATCGTACAAATTCGGCCGACCCAACCGCACCATCTAGTTGGCGCGCGCGTGTCGATGTAACTAATACAGAGTCTGTATTAGTTACATCGACACAATTTTGACCAATAGAAATTGATTACGTACGTTTAGTGTACTCCCTTAAGAAGAAACACAAGAGCCGTTTTTCCATAGAAACGTAGTCCTCTGTTTTCTTCCTGGATAATGGCAGTAGAGCAATTTTTTTTCCATATATACAGGGAGGAACATTTCCTTGGACTAAGCTGAAAGGACAGTGTTATATAAGTGACGTACAAACGATCTATTATAAATGTTAAGCTGGATTTAAAAGAAAAAAAAAAACATAAAAATCGAAATATTTTATCTTAGTGACAACTCTAATACTATACATAGTTATTATTTTCATTTGAAATTGACACATGTCACAAGTCACAAGAATCTTGCTGACTTCATTGAATCTGCTGGATAGGGTTGAAACATACAGTTTTTTTCACCAAAGTTTAACAAGTTGTATCTCGGTAACCGTTATTGGTACCGGTAGATATTAATATGGTTACTAGGTGAGAAGTAAAGCACTAAACCTGATCTATATCCCATTTGCTTAAAAGTCCATCGATCTGTTCCACCCAGTATATATGGCTACTATTGTCATGTTCCTATGTTTTCCTTTTTTTTATAAATTTATTCTTAAAAGAGATATAAAACCTTCAAAAACCTATGAAAAATGCCAGATTTTCCGCTGTGTTCAAAATCCAGAAAACAATTTTGACTAGATTATTAAAAAAAAATAAAAACAGGAACACGGCCAAAGCCTTTTTTTGATTTTTAATAAAAAAAATAGTCAAGTCAAGCGTTAATATTCGCATTCGCATTCGCATTCGCACAATCGCATTCTAAATATTCGCATTCACATTCGTGACATCCCTGATACAGACTGGCAACTACGGAACCCTACACTGCGCGTGGCCCGACACACACTTGGCCGATTTTTTATGGCTCATCTTAGCACGTTTGAAGTCGATGTTGTAACATTTTTTCTTAAAAACTCTGTTGTCTGGTTAACGGGATAGAATAACAACAAGGTATAGTTGATTGACCCAACAAGTATAGACGTCAATCGACGACCGGTTAGTCTAGTGGGTAGTGACGCTGCCTACGAAGCTGAAGGTCCTGGGTTCGAATCCCGGTAAGGGCAAATATTTGTGTGATGAGCATGAATATTTGTTTCTGAGTCATGGATGTTTTCTATGTATTTAAGTATTTCTATCTATTAAATATATCGTCGTCTAGTACCCATAACACAAGCCTTATTGTACTATGGGACTAGGTCGATTTGTGTAAGATTGTCCCCTAATATTTATTTATTTATTTATTTATTATTTATTTATTAATTAAACGAGTGTATTCTCAAGGCATTAAATCTTGTTATATTTGACCGCCCTTGCATGTTACGATGTGATGGTGGGTGTCTATATGTCTTAACCTATAGGTACAGTTACAGTGCGAAGTGCGATGCTGTCGTTTGACCTTTAAAGGCAAGGATCCTCTTTACTCCTTCAATGGACCTACTTTCATATCTTCCTTTCCGTTACATTGGCTTTTATGCAGTATATTGATTCCTTAGCACCTGCTAACTCGGTTATAGGTAGGTTAGGTCAATGTCACCGATTAGTATAATAGTAGGTACATAGCAATGTGGCTTAGTACTTATACTCCGGTTGCTGACTCAGCTCAAAAATCTACCGATGAATTTGATTTGATTTAAAAAGATGTTCACAGTATAATACCTACCATTAATTTTAAATAAACAAATTAAGCACGTGCCTGAATTATACTAGTAAAGTGATTTTTTGTTTTGAATAGGGGTGTAGACTTAAAATGTACTGTTAATAACTACTTACTTCAAAAGAAAGACGAAAAAAAATTCTTAATCAAATATCTTAAAAAATTACGAAGCTATAAGTACAACCGTTTTAATGTTGCTTGTTAGAGAGAAAACGCTCGGGGATCGTGACGTCACGATCCTCGATCGTCATAGTAAACGACAATCGTTTCATATGAAGGTGCGTTTTTCTGAAAAGGGACAGAATACCCCCTCTTAAAACATTGAACGCTTATAACTTTGTGATTATTAACCTCTTGCGTTGTTTTTTCCTCCATTTACAAAAGCGCCTTTTTGCAGTGCGACAAACGCGATGCAAACGCGATACAGTATCGATACAGCACGGCTATCACGCGACGGCGCGCGAGCTGTCTCGATTTTTCACGGACTATCCGTCTCTCTCTTATTAGAACACTTAGAACAAGAGGTATAGTGCGAGAAAAATCGAGAGTATGTCGCGGCCGTCCCATGCTAGACGTGCAGGTGATCTAGGTGTTCCACGTTGCACGACAGTCGTTCGTCGTTCGTGAAACACGCGTTTGTGCTGCAAAAAGTCGACGCTCTTACCGTCGTCGCTAATTACAGTACACCATAAACCATTGAACGTAACTTTTCAATTAAACTTATGTAGTATGCAGCTAGTAAACAATCACGACTTCCGTCGGTGTTTTTCCCCGCCTATATGGCTTTCATTTGTACCTACAATTATACGTTAAGTTTTTAGATGTACAAAAAAGATTAAATAAAAATAAAACAATGAAATTAATTAAAAAGTTCGTTTCTGATTTGTTAAATAGCTTTTACTGAAGTTGTGCTTTATCAGAGCATTCATTCAACCGAGTTACTTCACTTGTTCGAAACTACTGTTCAAACTCTATTGATTACCCGTTGAAAAGTTTGTTAAACCTCGGGAAATGGCTCAAAGCCCTTGTGGACAAAGGCGTAAATTTCAATTCTAAGTATTTTTATTTTTAGCAAACGCCGTTTTACAATAGTTCCAGAAACATTATATAAACGAGGTAGGCTAGATTACAATACAATTGTCATCCAAAATGCAAACCAAAACATTTTTTTACTAAAATATAAAAAAGATTAGACTTAGGGCCTGTTTCACAATCTCCAGTTAAAACATATCCGTCAGATAAATGTTGGCTGTCACTTTTCTCTTATATGACGGGAGATAAGGATAGCAATAATTTTAACTGGCAGATAACTTTATCCGGCGATTGTGAAACAGGCCCTAAGGGTGCATGGGTTGCACCAAACCGTTCGTCAAAATCTAAATGTATGGAAAGTTTAAAAGGTTTCTATGGAATGACAGCTGCGGCGCTACCACGAACTTCGAAAGTCGAAGTTCGGGTATTTCCATCTCTTTCGCACTCCCATACTCGAGTGACAGGGATGCATGTATTTCGAGCTTCGACTTTCGAAGTTCGTGGTAGCGCCGCTGCTGCCATATTTAAAGCCTGCTGTACACACTGGGCCAGCGTTGGCGCGTGAGCAGAAGGCAGCTATGCGTTAGAGGGAGAGGGCTATAACTCGATCTCTTTCGTTTGCATAGCTGCCTCCTGCTCACGCACCAACGTCGGCCCAATGTACAGCCGGCATAACGGTTGATCCGTCTGTAATCGTAAGTTGGTGCAACCCGCCCTAACGGCCCGGCCACGACTTTGAGCGGCGGCGGAGGCGGCAGCGGTTTTTCTAATCCTTGCGTGTGATCCCAACTAACCACAGTGCGTTGCGCGTCTCGACCGCACACTGAACAGATAAAAGTTTCTGTCAAAAATTTCATTTTTGGTATAAGCTTTTATCGCCGACTGTACTTTTCTGTATACCGTCATCAACTACTCATTGAGACAAGTCTAACGAGCCCAAACTTACCCTTCAGTTTGACGCCTCATATCACAGTTGCATAGGGAAAACATGTCGTTATTGTCACAAAACTATATATGTAAATATGTTCAGGAGCCCATCGACGCAAAAATACTGATAAACCTTAAATTAGACAGTCTCCACAGTTTATTCTCTTAGATCAATGCGACAATAGGATCTATTTACGTAAACCTTGGCCTATATAATCTTCAGATTCATCATTATCATATGCTGGGTATGGGAATGATAGGAACGGAAACAATGAACGAGATATATTTTCGGGTCCCAATTTGTCTTATCAGTTTACATTCACACCGACATGTAATGTACCTACTTACAGTTTTCGGGGTATAGGTAAACGTTTCTCTACTTTACAACTTACACATCAACGTGAACACGTGTTACGACACTATTTGTGATGCCCTTGTTTACCTAGATTTCAATTGTTCTCGTTTTCTAAAGGTCAACTCGAGGAAACACCGTCTGGGAGGGTGGGAGGCAAGTTGTAACAAGATGACCGGTGTAACTAGTTTATTAATGAATGTAAATATTTGATGAATAATACAACGTACCTATATTCATTTAAGTACATTGATACTATATCGCCTTTGTATCGCTACAAAAAGTCGAAGTTTGTAACCACTCTAAGGCCTGCAAGATGGTAGGAGCTGCTTACCATCTCGATACCGTTGCCCCGGGTCTCATGGACCCCTTAGGGGCCCGTGACATGATTGCTAGGGGACCACGGCCACTTCGTTCACTCTTTAACGTAGGCAGTTACGTAGGGTAGGTAGACACATGAAACTATGACTACTATTCCGCTGAGACCAGTGTATCTACGCTACGGTCATATCTATACAAAAGTTTTCTTTTGCAGCTAGCAACGAATTTCTGGAGCCAGTGGAAGTACCAGCGCTTATAGCAGTTTCGGTAAGTACGAGTAAGCATTTGACTTTTGACATCGTCAAGAAAACAATGTTTTTGTCAAACAACAAGCATTTCAAATACAGTCATATGTTAGTTGTAGTAGTTATCATATTCAAACATGTGTTTTCCTGAAAAGGCGATCATTTTCGAGAAAAAGAATCTCCTTGTTGAATTTGCGAGATATTGGGCTTTAAAGCCCTAATTTCTGTTCGAGTCATGTGTCCCTCCCCCCCCCCCCCCCCCTGCCGGCTAAATGGCTACTACTGGGGATGTGAAAAAAATCGTGGTAGTAGTACATATAATTAATTTAACAGGAAAACTAGCACGGTATACACGACCAACTTAATGTGTACTTGGAAAGCCCAATTTTCGTACAAACTCGGCCGACTCAACCGCGTCGATGTAACTAAGACCCGGTACGCACTAAGCGACTAGCCGCGTGCGGTTGCGGTCAACCGCTTAGTGCGTAGAGGGTTTGCGGTTTCATATTATGTTTTGTCCAACCGCACGGCAAGCCGCACGTGGCTAGCCGCTTAGTGCGTACCGGGTCTAAGACAGACAGGCAACTACGGATCCCTACACTGCACGTGGCCCAACCCCGACACGCACTTAGCCGGTTTTTTTTATATCCTTTCCTAGCTCTTCTTATTCAACCCTCTACGTTCATAACTTCCCTTCTTATTACGGTTCTTAATTACTATTGGTCTTCAACGTGTACAATCTTAGAAACATACATGTTCAGCGCGTAGACATACAAGTTTGATTAGGTACCTACTTGTTTTATATTTGTCTATGGACGAAAGTGTTATTTGTAGCATGTTTATCATCATCAAAAATCCTTGTCACCACCACTGAAGGCGTATTGAATAATTTAACGAGAGGTCAACCCGGTGATGTCTCGTTACAAAACAAAATTTAATCTTTTGAATTGCTAATAGAGTTCAAGCGCGTCAATGAACTAGCTACCTATCTAGTCAACATTATTATACTTTTTTTTAACGATACACGGCTCGCTAAATCATGTGCGTAGTAAAACATCAATGAAACAAACCAAACTAATACATTTTTATTGTACCTAAATCTTTACGCATCCGTAAATAATAACCTTAATATAGGTACCTACATTGTTAAGTATTCTTTTGTTTCTGAATTATCTCTTCCTTGTAACAAAGTCAAGGAGCTAGACCCACACCCAGGTGAAGGACAAATATTATGTTAAATATAAACTACCATTCGATTTAAACTATTCTAGAAGGCATTGAAGGTTTAACCCGAGTTCTAACCTCAGGTTGCTTAGATTGCCTAACCTTAAGGGTTATCCTCATAATTCGCTTCCTTATGACGTCACGTTATTATGCCTGGCCTTTAGTGCTATCACAATTACCGTGTTGCATGTTTCTACAGCAATCTACCTATAGGCAACTAGGTATTGTACGTACTTAGCTGGCATGTTAAGTGGCTCTTGAAAGGTTTATTTAGTAAGTCGTGGCAAATAACTGTCTTTTTCCGATTAAAGTATTTTCAACACATTTGCTCGTAACGTGCCTTTTATTACGTCGCTTTTAGGCTCATAATCCTGGGTATTAAACACGCGTGTTTTATAACATTACGCCGGCACTCGTGTTTTATGATTATATATCTCGGTTAAGACACGTTGGCACCTTGTAGCAAGGTGTTGTAGGTATGAATACGGTGGTGCATACTTAAATTAACCAGGTTATACAGTTTTTTTTTTATTCTCGGCAAATGGATTCTTACTCGACTGTTTAGTCGAAGAAATAATCAATTAGTTCACAAAAAGGATTTAATCTGTTTAGATTAAAACCTTTTTGTGAACTAATTGATTATTTCTTCTTGGATATGATATAGAAACTTTTCAAACTATTAACTTTTGATAATTTTTTTCATGAATTTGTATTGAATACGTAAATATTTATTTTATTTTGTATTGGCTGTTTAGAGAAGTCTGCCAACTGCCCGCGCACTGCTCGAACTTCTCGAAAAAAAATGTTGCGCGCCGTTATAGGTAATTTCAAAAATATTGATTAACATTGTTAATGCGTGTTTAGTTATCATAAATAATCACTCGTGGTGAATAGAATTGACGCCACTGGAACTTTTTGGCGAAATATGTAAGTAAAAACCCCGCAATGACATACTTTCCGAACTAGAATGGAAATGTACTATTTCCTCGCAAATGTTTTGCAAAACATATGAAACGCGTGAGCTTTGATAATTACATCCTCGGCTCTCTTAAATCAAGCAAGCTCACCTGCGGCTCGCGTGAACAATTCCGCCTCGGATGTAATGATCAACATAGCTGACTTGTATCACAATGTACTATTATGCTTTATCTTTGATCGACATTAACTATTTGTTTTTTTTTTCTATAAATAACTTAATTTCTCTTGGTTTAATATTCCAGTAGGATCAGGTTGTAAAATATTATAAGCAAGTCAGTTTCTAAGAAAGAAAAGGGCGTGTCCTTGTCATGGCTAATAGGGTAGGTAGGTATCTAAAAGGCACTTTGCACAACTTACTTTAGTTTAATCGATTAGCATATGATGTATTGATTGCATGCCATTTGTTTTCGTGTAAGGTATATGGATATTTGAATACCAATTATGTATACATACTGTAAGTAAATCTCTATTTTTACTTATCTAAATAAAAGCTTTCCGTAAATACATCATCTGGTCATTTTTCAGAACGACTTGAAAACAAACTAAATGTTGGCTGCAAAATGATTTTCTTGGAAAAAATCATGATCAAGCGTCTTCTATTCTTAAATATTTATAAATTCACACAAGGTGGAACATGGCACGTGTTAAGTCGGGTTTGACGTTCCACCAGAGGGGGCCTCCATTGAGCCCCAATACTTACGGTATACTTTGTAGTTTCCTTTGAGGCACACTGAGCTTTCTCCGGGAAATTATTCGTATAGTATATGACGCCTAGGCTCCACGTTTGCCAACTCACAAAGGTCGCAGGATTTCGCTTAAAATACATTTTTAAGCTAAATTACTTGCGCAAGGGCTTTGTTTCATAATTTTCTAAATGAACAGCTTCATCATAGAGGTGTAAGTATATTACTAAATACCTGTTGCCTGTTTTACGGAGACCCTGTTGTCAACAAAGTCGTGTCGTTAAAGGAATCAAATTTACGACACCCAATTCGTAGTTACGAGCGGCGCGCCGCGGCGCACACTGGGGTCAGATGTGTTTGTGTTATTAAACTTGTTAATTAGGTACTTTTTAACAAACTTATTTGCGAACTTCCTAGAAGACGTGCCAGTGTTACTAAATTACAGTATTTAATTATATATTTTTGTAGGGTTCCGTACGCAAAGGGTAAAAAACCCTATGGCTATTATTAAACCTCCGCTTTCCGTGCGCGGGGTCAGCAGGCTGCAGCTCACTATTGAATTTAAGTAGGCACCTAAGCATAAAAATATCTGCAAAAAGAAATGGAAAAAGAGCGTCATATTTACTTGCTTTATTTTTAACTTGCATGTTCCAAAATATATAACTACCTAGGTATTTTATCATAATTATCATTACTTTTTAAAACATGCAGACGAATTACCTATTGTTATACACTTGTACATACGTGTATACAGCGCACTAACGGAAAATATATGAACTCTACGGTTACAAGATAAATAGAAATTAAGTGATTCAAAGAGTTTTTAATGGAATCATATTTCTTCTAATATATACTTATAGGATATAGAGTAAAAAATATAATACTCACTATAAGTATATATACCTGAAGAAATATTTATTTTTCTTTCTTTACCACTAACTACCTAGGTACAACGTGTACTATCAAACCACGATTAAAATGGGATAGGAATAGCTGTCAGTTCATATTTATAAACTTTGACGGATTAATAATTATATTCTATTCTATTCTATAAGGCAAAATTGTCACTTCCAATCCCATTTTTTCCGTCAAAAAAATGTGCTTACTTGATGAACAAAGAACCATCCCCAAATTACCAAGTTTGCGGTTCTGTTGAAGATGTGCTACACATTTTGACGGAAGGTGCACGGATAGACAGCGATGGACAATCGTTACTAACTACCCTCAAGGTAAATAGATTAGATATAGGTGCTTTTCAGAGCATCTTAAGTGTACCGACCTCAGAAGAAGCTAAAATGGTTTTTTTATATGTTACAGATTTTTTCAAACGGTACTCAAGACTATCCCATAAGGGCCATAAGACATGTAAGAATACTAGTATAAGGTACAATGGGGCTGGCATAATCATGTAACTGATTTAAGTCCCTAAATAATAAATAAAACAAATAAAAAATCCCATTCTAATCGCTGTTAGATAATACTTTACCTGCTCTTTAAAATGTTTGATACTTGCCTACTTTTTTGAAATCTCACCTTGTATATGAAACGATCTCACTGTAGTACGGCTGTATGTTGGATACGTAAAGGGCTCAATAAATATTTACCGGCCTTCAAATAAAGGCCAGTAGAAGCGGACTGGTAAATCACCCTCGTAAAAATTGCGAAGTTTAACGGTCGGCGTATGCGTCAACAGCCGGCTGAGCCGGCACTCAGGACAGAGAGGCGTTTTACAACCTCTTTGAAGATGGGTTGAAAGTACCTATAGGTAACATCGCGAATGTCCCCAGCTAGACTTGCTTACATCCCGCTCAATATTTGTAAACAGAAACGCAACCGACATGACAGTTGGCTTGCAGCCAGCAGATACTTTCCCCGTTGTTTTTAAAATATTTTGATGGAAATGCATAAATGTAGGTACCTACTAAACGGAAAAACAATGGACTAAATAGTGTTCTATATATCTACTTGCCGGCAAAATGTTTACCAGTTCATAAGAGATGTAAAGTTTATAATATAATTTAAATATTTTCTAGTAAAAGCCATCACGCACAGCACTACGTAAGTACCTACATAAACCGGATATCGGTAGATACCTGTCCTTATTGATCATTCTCTATAACGCCACCATTTGACTATACTTAGTCGTCGCGGACGGTAAACACCCAACCAATACTTCGATGATAATGTCAACACAGGCAAATTAAGCAGTCACAAGAACTATTTGGTACTCACTTGTCCAATTTGCGGAATCCGGCTTACATAAGCACGTGTGCCCGTTTTTTACCGCCGTATATGCACGTTCACCAAGCTCCTCATAAACCAGATTTCGACATTTTAACACTTATTTCCATTGCGCCACACCGCGAGGAAAACACCTACACAGCCAAATTCCGAAGTCGGAGTTAATGCAGCCCGCTTGACCGCTTTCGCTCGGTGTGCAAACTGCAGCACAGCCTCTTGCCACTCCGGTGATCACTCGCCCGCACTGTGGAATATTCGCCAATTGGTGACGTGACCGAACCGCACTAGAGTCGTGCCTGCCGTTTTGTTTTTATTCCAAGAGGTTGTTTTATATTTTGATACGCAGCGCGAGATGCTCAAGCGCAGGTGTTCGCGTGAGGTAGGTACTAGGTAGTATACGTAGGCGGCGAACGCGTGGCGATGCAATACTGACTGCGAAGTGTGACGGAGCCTCGGGCCGAGTCGCGCCACCGCCGCGCCGCCGCCGCGGTGCCGGCGAGCGGAGGTAGGCAAGCCGCCGCTCTCGCGTTTGGGCCAACCAGACATATTGACAGACGCCCTAGAAATGGCTGCTGCTGCCACTGTGGGGTGTGGGCATCTGCACAGTGCACCACTTTCGCTCTACTGTATCTCATTAAAATTCTACCATTAAATATGCTCAAAGGTCCGTGAAACAAACCTACTAAAATCATCGATAATTACAATGTTAGGTATATATTGACTCATTTAAATCGGTAACTTGACAGAAACCTAATAGGCAAACGTCTTGTTCTTAGGCTTTTTACATGTGATGAACCAAGTTTTTTAATGATAGTTTTCTAACTCGCATACCGCTGAACCTAACAAAGATGATTCGTGCCTCTATAGCCACGGTCAGCGATCTTAATAGACGGCAGTCAAGGGCGTTTCTATTTAGTCAATTCAGCAGTACTTGCAGATTTAGGACATCTGAGACGTGCCGATGCCAGACTTAACAGAATAGTGTACCTAAGCGAAATGGTTTGTGATAGTTACTAATTTATTATACCAAGTAGCTACTTAGGTACCTAGGTATGAAAATATGAACCGAGTCGGAGAGATACCAGCTGTAAATAAAAACACAGTTTGACTAGTCACCTGACTTGATTTTAAACAGACTTTCAAAAGAGAAGGGGTTTTCAAGTAGTGTTTTTTTGCAAGATAAATACTACGTCACCGTTAAGGCTTTTTCTTTTTCTGAAATAAGAGTAAAAATAATTTATTAGAGACAAAACAAAAACAACATATAAATAAACCACGCGGAACCCTAAAAAAGAGTGTCAGACATGGCACTTGTATTGTCACGAAACGGCATAATTAACCAGTAATTGGCTTTATGTATTTTACCTATATAATAAATGTAGCAAAAGCTACGGTAGCCTAGGTTCAGGCATGCGCTGTCAAGCGGCGGTCGTGAAACCGGTCTAATCCCAAAAAGGTCCAGTTTTCCGTCTGGATTGGAAGGCCAGATGGCAGTCGCTTTCGTAAAACTAGTGCCTATGCCAAATCCTGAGGGTTAGATGTCAAAGCGGACCCCGGGCGGCCGTCGGGTACATCCGGGAATAACGCTAGGAGTATGATGATGATGATGAATCAATGTGTTCCTGTACCGGCGGGAGGAGCGAACGGGTGGGGGTGACACTCAATGTGTTCCTGTACCGGCGGGAGGAGCGAACGGGTGGGGGTGACACTCAATGTGTTCCTGTACCGGCGGGAGGAGCGAACGGGTGGGGGTGACACTCAATGTGTTCCTGTACCGGCGGGAGGAGCGAACGGGTGGGGGTGACACTCAATGTGTTCCTGTACCGGCGGGAGGAGCGAACGGGTGGGGGTGACACTCAATGTGTTCCTGTACCGGCGGGAGGAGCGAACGGGTGGGGGTGACACTCAATGTGTTCCTGTACCGGCGGGAGGAGCGAATGGGTGGGGTGGTGACACTAGGCAGTTGCCACTTGTCCCGAGCGGATGTGCTCCCGGTGGGGATTCCCAAATGTTATATACAGAGTTCAATTAACACCCTAACTTACCCACAAGTACCGAGTTGACGTTACAAAAAGTTCCACCTGGAAGCCAGCCTCAGACCTTCACCAAAGGGCATTGGGTAACCTTGTATGAGAAAAATTAACGTTTTTATTTTTTGCAGCGGCCATGCATGTTTTTTAAATAATCTTTTATTTAATACGCTTAGGTATATAAAATTAAACGCGTTAAACAATATCGGAGCCCAGATTTTTAAGTTTTAAGTTTTGTTATATTTTCCTCTCTGGTGCAAACCCATTTTGCTATCCACCGTGAAATCAATCGACGGTTCCATCGGAAGGTCAGTAACGGCAGCAATGTCAGGATTCGATAGGATTCAAAAACCTTACTGTGAACCACACTAAATGAAAACTCCACGGATGGCTGAGTGGCACACTAACTTACACAAAGTCTACCTACTTCCTGAAAGGCATCAATTAGAAACAAAAACACTGAACTCATCGCACAAAACAACAAATCGCACATCGCAAACACGCTACAATGAGCACTTACTTTCATCTTAATTTGCATAGATATTACGTAATATTTTAATTTGCTAGTTGGTTGTAGGTAATTTAATAATAACATAATCTTGATAATTCGCGTCAAATTTGGTAAATTTTAGTAAATTGGCTGAAATCTGGTTTCCTACGTCAGGCCTTGCTTGTCCTTGATGTCTTTATGTAAACCTGTTTAAAAATCTTAAACAGGTTTACATAAAGACATTCTACTTAAATCCTACAGAATTTTCAAGATTTGGTATTTACAGAATTTTCAAGGTATGTGCCATGCATGCACAGAGGTTTGCCTGGTTCCTACACAAGGCAAAAAACGATGGGACTCCTTGTAACGTCCACTCGTTACTTGTGGGTCAAGTTAGGGTGTTAATTGAGCTCTATATAACATTTGGGAATACCCACCGGCAGCACCACCCGTTCGCTCCTCCCGCCGGTATACCGTTTAATCGATTCGGCATTTCGGTGATTTCGGTATTTTCTGTAGGTAAATTAGCCATGCATTTGCTCTCGGAAACCACAGCTGAAGTGGAATTGATGATGAAGACCGCCGATAAGCTGATGATGGCATATGGTTTAAGTTGAGACCGTAATGATTATTATAATTGATGGTGAATATTATCAAAGCATGCCTATGCGGCTTCCATTATCCGACCGCTCTCATTACCCAACTCCCCTACCTTCAATTGACTATATTCTAATCCGAGTTTTTTAGGATAGGAAAAGTTTGGCTTCATGACATGGTAAGCAGGAGTGAAAAAACACACAAAAGAACTCCTGCCCACCGCCACCGACCAGTAATAACAACTTCCAGCCTTCCAGGCCTTTCAGCGTAGGTACGGGCGCGTTTTCGATATTTCCCGCGACTTGGACCACTGAAAATGCTCCTTTAGTCTAAAACAGATAGTTAGCAATTTATCGTGTGCTGTGATGTATGTACTAGCTATTATTGTTGAACATGTAGGTAATACTAGTTTTATGGACATTCGTAATTCTGCGAATCAATCAGTGACGAGGCGTCCATTAATGTCGAATCCCAACAGTCCAACGGCTCACCTATTTTATAGCAATTTGCCTCATCCAGCTCTTTAAGAAAAAGTAAACCATATTAGTGCCTGCGGGTATGTTTGACGCCACGCCACTGTAATCATTATCTACATATTTTTTATTTTGTTGCAATGGTTGCAATGTTGTAAATGCAAGTAACAAAACAAATGTGCTGTAAATAAAAGCTAAATGTCAATAAATACGATTTACGCGCATATTTACGAATTGGTTATGGTAAACGAAAACAGTGTACCTACTAGGTACCTATACCTACTTCAAAGATAAAAAAAACCCCGACTGCCTATTTTCAAATAGTATATTTATATCCATAGTCCACTTCACTATCCCACGTTTAAGAGTAATGTAACGACACCTCACATGTTAAAATCCATCGAGACGTTTAGGCTGCAGAGCGTGTCAAAGAAACACACTTACGCTCAAAAAACACAACCCTCCTTTCGCAGTCGGGTAAACATGAAAAAATCGTGTGTACATTACGTACGTCCGGCTAATACAATAACAATACGTATGCCAAATACTTAGCGTTTACCTATTAGGTATAGCTTTATTTTATTCGACCGCGATAAGTTCGGGAATGGTGGTGAAGTTATTAGTGTTATTACATATAATTGACAGCTATCCATTTCCCAAGTTTTGTTAATGGGTACAACATATTAAATAAATCGTTAGATCCATCTGTAATACACCTGCCTTGACACTGATGCCATCCAATTAAGAACGAGTAGCTAGAGATATCCTGCCTTGCATGACAGATAGGCAACACTGTAACAAATTTACTCCTAACCTTAAGGGCGTGCATTGGAAAATATCGCGTGCTTTGAAGCGCCGTTCTGTTCTGACTAAATTAGGAAACAATATAGACTGATTTTCAGATATATGATTCTAGAATTATTTGTCTGATTAATCCGAAACACTTCCTTGATAGAAAACACCAAAGTCTGGTCGTTATTTCCCTTTTTTGCCTCATGCTCAAAATATACATAATTAATCGACACAAACAAGTTCAAATGATGCTAGTATTTATTTCATCAAATATGTAATTTCAGAATAATAGACATTTATCGAAATTTGACCAAAAAAGCCATTCCCGAAGAGTGTTGCATCTCGTTTTCTCATGTGTGGAAGAGTATGAGCAAGTATTTTTCGCGGGGGCGAGGTTTTCGCGGGGGCGAGGTGTACTCTCATCGAGGCATCCCCTTAATAGTGCTACCGGATCGCTAGGGGAAATTGCTCGTAAGATCCTATAAATCAAGGCGCCTATTGCGTGCATCGTCATACTAAGGTCGAGTGACTATGATTGCTAGACTTTACTGTTGGTTGAAGCACCGTGTATTAACAAGTGGTTGAACAATTATGCCACTAGGTTTCAAATTAAGGTTAATGTAAGGCTGAGCAAAGCCTACAGATTAGCCCATCGCTGTACGCTAGAATTGCTTGGAAACATAGCTACCCTTATAAGCTGATTGATTTCTCAGAACCTTGTCGCCCGTTTATAAACCTTATTCACGACAATTAACGCGCCGGGTTCAGATATCATACGGATTCTTCACAAGCAAGTCGTTAATCTGATCAGCATACATTGAGAGATCTAATAGTCTTAAAGACTTACTTTAATCTGTTAGGTGAGAGCCGCGGGTAGCACCAGAGATCGGACCAAGAGCCACTAAATGTGGTAGGATCTTCCCTATCGCGATCCGACTCACTGCTCCCACGGGAACTCTTCTCTCAACTAACTACTCTGTGGGACCCACTGGTCCCTGGACGGTCCTCCACCTTCCCCATCTGACCTCCCTCTTCCACCATTGTTATCTTATACTCTTATCATTCTCTCAATGTATCCTTTTCAGTGCTATAACATATAGTTAAAGACTCACCGGTCAATCTTCTCATTTTCCTTCTACTCTTACATGTTTCTAACTTACGTCGGGATTCTCGTGCCTCGTTCCCGCCATTACTCATAACTGTCAAATCAAAAACGTCAACTCTTAACCTCTCTCCGAGTCTCTCTATAATATTGCCAGTATCAAAAAGGTTCAATTAGGTTGCTTACTCACCTTTAACTAGTAATCGCGTAAACTCGCGACACTCCCAACGAAGAGAGAGAGATTTAAGTTTACACATTGACGAAAAGCTGACGGGTCCATTCAGCGATTTTCTCTCGGGCTCGTATCGCTGCCGTCCGCTTTACTACGAGTGCTTCATCTTGTGGAGGGCTCTCATCTATGTCATCCATGTCTATGTCATTATTGCTTTCCTCTCCAGTTAGAGGTGAAGTTTCCTCGTCAACTCCTGATATAGGTTGTGGGATCGTAAGTACTCCGCTCTCGGAAGCCCTTACCTTATCCTCTTCCTCGCTCATAGCTACACGTATAATAGGGCCTGCTTCAGTGGGCTCGTCCTCTTGCATCGGCTCTACCGCTTGTGAGGTCTCAGACCCAAACCATGCGGGATCTGGAACGTTGAACCGGGCTTCCTGGTTTTCAACGGCTCCTGCTTGTGGCGAAAACGGTTCTTCGAGTTCAAGAGGATAAAGGTGTCCAATTGACCGCGTGAATATACTATCCCCCACTCGGACCTGAGCTACTCTGTAGTGTCCGTCGGAGCCTCGTATTAGGTTGTTGATTTTGCCAACTTTCCAGTTGATCCTGTTCTTAGATTCACCTTTAATCTGCACCAGATCACCAATCCTTGGACCCTTGTGAGATTGTACCCTCGGTTGCTTTGGGGCATGCTGGTACCTCTCTCTTAGATTTATCAGGTACTGGTTGATGAACATGCTCTTGAATTGGTTCAACATGTTTTGGCCCTTCTTCCAACCTTCCACTAAGCTCTGCTTTACTTGGGTGTCAGTTACCCCCGTGTAGTTCTCTGTAATCTCTAGGTTTAGGCAGTTACCTAAAGACAAGAAGTCACATGGTCTCAGTATAGTCAGAACGTCAGGACCTACTCTGGTCAGAGGTCGGCTATTTATAACGGCTTCAATTTCTTTAATGACAGTTACCATCTGAGTGTCATTCAACAACCGTTTCTCCAACGTCCTCTTCATACAATGTTTTACTAGTCCCACTAGTCTTTCGTAAAATGCACCATGCCATGGTGCTAACTGTGGGATAAACTTCCAAGTGATATTGTTCTTAACACAGTGCTCGCTGTTGAGAACTTCAGCGCTTAATTTAAAGTATTGCGCATTATCGGAGACAATAACATCCGGTACACCTCTTGCAGAGGTAAACCTTCTTAATGCCATGGTGCATTCTTCGGCAGTCAGGTTCTTGACAACTTCCATGTGAATGGCTCTAACAGCTAGGCATGTCAACAGACACACCCATCTCTTCTGCTGTCCATTTTCGGTACTCACATACACTGGTCCGAAATAATCAATACCGGTGTATGTGAACGGTGAGCTATAATTTGCACGTTCTGCTGGTAAAGCTGGAGGTGGAGGAAGTGTATATGGGCCACCCCCGTGCTTCAGACACTGAGGGCATTTTCTGATCATCCTCTCCACTATGGGTCTTCCCCTCGGGATCCAATACTGTTGGCGGATTAAGCTCAAAGTATGAGGTGGCCCTACGTGATAATTATTCTCATGTGTCTCTTTTATCACATTCTTCGTAAACTCGCAAGTTCTAGGCAGAAGAATCGGATATTTCATATCAAAAGACCAATCAGCGTGCATCATTCTGCCCTTGCATCTCAACAGTCCGTCAATGTCTGTAAATAGTCCTAAATTTCTACTCAAGTTTGTCTGCTTTCCTCTTGTCTCTTCCGGGTAATATTTTCGCTGTAGTTTTTTCATCTCCTCGACCTTAGAACATACTCTATTCTGATTGGGCTCGAGTTCGTTACCTGTGGCTACGTCTATGTCTGGGAGCTCTATTTCGTTACCACTGACTACGTCTATGTTCGGGAGCTGTTCCTGTTCGTCGTTTCTTAACATTTTTAACGGTATATAATCTGGATACTGTCCATCCAGACCCTCCCCCACTGCAGACAGGGATGCTTGATGTTGGTGACTTCTGAGATCAATATCTTTGGGCCATTGATCCTTTTTTTTAGACAAGAAGATTGGTCCTTTTAACCACAAATCTTTCTTCTGCGTCCAAAGGTCTGGTCGAGTCGCAATATCTGCTGGATTATGTTTTGTGTTTACGTAACACGTCTCTATGTCGACATTCCGCTTTATTTCTTCTATTCTGTTAGCTATGAATGGTGGTAGAAGCTTAGTTGAATGGATCCAGCTGAGGACAACTATACTGTCTGTCCACAAGTACCGTCGGGTGATGGGTAACTCTAGGGTGTCTTTCAAGTACGTCAACAAACGGTTACCAATGACGCAGCCAAGAAGCTCCAATTGCGGAATTGTAAGTTCCTTTTTAACTTTCTTCGCGTCTTCCTTCTCCGTTTTCTTGTCTCTTTCTAATGGGGCAATTCTACCTTTTGACATTAGAAATGATACGTTTATTTTGGAACCATCGCTCGATCGTAGATATACTGCGGCTGCATATGAGTCCTTGGCAGCATCTGTGAAACAATGCAGTTCGTGTTCTGTCCGCCCATTGGCGTTCGTTTCGGTATATCGTGGGATCTCAACCCCTTTAATTCTACGCAACTGCCCTTTAATTTGTTTCCATTTGAGTAGTAAGTCTGTTGAAATAGGCGTATTCCATTTATAACCTTTTCTCCATAATTCCTGTAGGTAAAGCTTGGTAGGCATGAGCAATGGTGTGACGATGCCGCATGGATCGTACACGGATGCTAGGGTTTTTAGAACTTCTCGTTTGGTAATTTTCCTCGGGACATCTTCAGACCACATTTCTTTGTTTATATTTAAGGTAAGTGTGTCGTCTGTTTTATTCCACAATAATCCTAGAACTTTCGTCTCGTTAACTTCCTTTGCTCTAAATGACTCCGGTACTGCCTGCATAAAGGTCTCGTCGTTAGATTCCCAATCTCTTAGATTCATCGAGAGTTCTTCAAAAGCATTCCTGGCTTCGTTGAACAGCTGACGGGCTTCCTTAATTGAGTTTGTGCCAGTCACTAAGTTGTCAACATAACATTTATTTGCTACGTCTTTAAGTAGCTCGCTATTCTTCTTGGAAACGTGATAGTGTATTGTGGCTGTCAACAGGAAAGCACTTGAGATGATGCCAAAGGGCACCCTGCAGAACCGTAGGTGTAGTAGATTTTCGTTGGAAATCGGCTTGGTGATGTCTTTAATCCACAAAAACCTTGTTACTTCTCTATCTTCTTCCTGTAACCCAACTTGTAAATAGGCCTTCTCTACATCTGCAACAATCCCTATTTTGTGCAGTCGGAAGTTAAGTAGCAGGGCTGTCAGGTCTTGCAGCATGCAAGGGCCTCTGTACAAGCACTCATTTAGGCTTAGTTGGTCCTGTACTCTAGCTGAGGCGTCATAGACCACGCGTCCACGCTTGCCGCTCTGCCGGACAATGTGGTGGGGAATATAGTGAATTGGAGGAATAGATTGACTTCTAGCCTCAGAGTCCGCTTGAATGATCTCTATTATCTCTGCTTTAAGCTGATCCATTATTATGTCATTATATTCTTTCAACGTACATTGATCCAGCCGTTGTAGCAAACCTTTGAGTCTACCATATGCTAAGCCATAGTTTGTAGGCAGTTGTGGTGGATAAGTTGTCCATGGCCACTTCACATAGTACCGTCCTTCAAGGTACACCACTGTGTCATTAAAGTGCTGGACTGCCTCTTCTTCCCTAGTCGCTTTCACTGAGTCAGTAATGCCAATGTTCTCTAAGCTCCAAAGAAATTTTATGTCGGACTGCCTTAAAGGTAAATCTGGTTCCATGTAACATGTGCATTCTTTGCTGCTTTGATGATAGGTTGCAACTGATAGAACATTATCTTGCCCTTCATCCTCTATATTGAAATGACCAGAGAGTACCCATCCAAAATCGGTATCCACTAAGAACAGATCTTCATCAATTTGGATGGTCTTATTCCTCATGAAGGAGAAGTAATAGTCATTACCTATCAGCATGTCTATCCCTCGGTCCTCATCCTTGCCACTATCTGCTAATATGTCCACCAGGTTTGTCTTAGGAATCCTTGGTGTAGGTATTCTGGAAGTAATATGGGGTACGACGTTAACATGTACACTCTTTTCTTCTCCACGGTTAGTTTTGATGAGGACATCTGTACAAGGGCTTAGTATTTCACTGGGTTTTTCAGCACCAAAGGTGAAAACCAGTAATGAGTCGGTATTATCTGAATTCAAGTCCAGGTGTTTTGCCAGTCCGGATGTAATATAGCTC
This sequence comes from Epinotia ramella, assembly GCA_947578815.1. Classification (NCBI taxonomy): domain Eukaryota; kingdom Metazoa; phylum Arthropoda; class Insecta; order Lepidoptera; family Tortricidae; genus Epinotia; species Epinotia ramella. Next base: position 11,497,950 of record OX388209.1, read on the forward strand.
CTAGAAGACCCACAGTCGAGAAGCAATCTGCAATTTACTGTCTTGTCATTGTGAGCCACTTGCACCGTCGCCGTCTGCAAAAAAGATTTTACTTTATGGCATGTACTCATTGAATTTATTGACACGGAGTTGACCTGCACTCTACCTTCGGGCTTCCTCTTCGGGCATAAAGCACGGTTATGGTTTCCTTTACAGTGGTAACATTTTTTGTTGCGAGTACACTTTGAAGCTATGTGCCCTTCATTTAAGCACTGGAAACAACGCCCAATTAGTTTCTTGCGGCGGTCATCAATTCCCTTTACCACAGTACATTCATCATTATAGTGCTCCCCGCCACAAAAAATACATGATCGTTTCATCCTTTTGGAAGCCATGTTGTAGTTACTTGCAGTCGGTCGTTTCCGGGAGGTCACTTGCACTGGTCTCTGGGCCTTGTAATTATTTGGCCTTGCTGGTATCCTTCTGCCTTTATAGAAGACGGGCCTTCTTGTTCCAATATGGAAAGCTTCTGTTGAAGCACTTGGTGTAGGTACATGTTCGGAGTGAATCTGCGCGCGCTCCATTGCACTCACTATGGTATCTAGGGTGCTTCGAATCGCAGACACTGATTGATCGTTGGCGGTTAGCAGATTGAGTTCATAAAGTACCCTATCAGGGAACTTTTCCATGATAAGACTGCGTAGATGATTGTTCTCATCATTCTCGCCTAAAGAAGTCAAGACCCTAAGATGTTTATTTATTTCATTTAGGTTCCTCCTGCAGTTCTCCGCAGCATGGTCACTGCGCCTTATCTTAGATAAAGCCTCATAATGGGAATCTATAACTTTATCCTTATGCCCATATCTAGCCTTCAAAGTCTCAATTGCTACATCATAGTTATCATTGGTAACGCTCAGACCTTCCACTGCTTCTTTTGCTTTATCTTCAAGCGACCCAAGAAGGTATGCCAACTTTTCTACTGGCTTCAAATTCTGGGAATGAACATTAGCCTCGAATCGGTCCCAAAATTCAGTCCATCTCAAAATGTCCCCGTTAAACCTTTGTAGTTCCAATTTGGGAAGTCTGGCTGTCGCCTTAATTCCAACTTCCTTATTCTCAGTTACTTTTGCGTATGAATTCATAATTAGTTCTAGTTCTATGACGATGTCTTCCGCTTTCATTTGACTTTCTATCACTGCATTCAATAAATCTGTGTTGTCATTACTTCCACTCACATACTGAGCTGTGTCCGACTGTATATTTGTTATGGACTGCTTAAGACTCATTTGACATCTGACCAGGTCCTTATCCAAAATCGCTTCCCCTGTTTTGTACTTCTCTAACAACTCCTGCGCCTTCTTGAGATGTTCTTCCAACCTGATAAGACAACGATCGTAAGGATATGTGAACCATACAAAAAAATAATCTATATGTAGGTAAATCATTTAGAATAACGGAACTAAATAACCCTGACTGACCTTTTCTTTCTCATTTCAAGTCGATTTAATAGAAACTGCTCCATATCCGATTAGATTCCTTATGGTTTGCCTTCAATTATTAGCTTTGCGCCTGGACTGGACGCTATGAGAACGATCGCACTATTACCGGCTAAGATTCCTGTAAACAACCGTTTAACAACGCAAAGTAAACGGCGGCTAAAGTTTTATGCAACAGAGACGCTATCCACAGTTAACATAACTGCATACATTTTTCGACCAAAACAAAAAGCCAACGAGTCCGTTTACCTTTAACGAAACACAAAACCAATTAGAATCTTGTTGAACCTGTAACGAGCTCCAATAAGAAAATTCGTAATTTAATTCAGCCAATGAGAGATCAAAAATATCCTTTGAACGATTTGTTTCTGCAAAGAAAACTAACCTATCGTCGGTAGTGTTGCTAGTACCGAAAACAATATCGGTTAATCAATCGATTATCGATTTGGTGATCGATGCCTCCTTTTGCCAATACGTACAGTTATAAAACGTTGTATCAACCTAGTGAAATACAGGTCTTTATTACTTATTATATGAACAGTCAGACGACTCAGCTCTTGTGGCGGGAAATATGCGAATACGTTTAATGGTATCGATTAACACCTTGAGCTTATAGCGAAATTAGACGCCATAAAATTATGACATGCTATTTATTTCATTTTCGTTGCTTTAATCGCATACATTATGTGTTTTATTCTTTCTTCATATACAGAATAAATCTACTAGTGTCGTTGTGATAATCGACGTGACGTGACGTCGGTGTAGAGAGAGAGAGAGACAGAGAGATACGAAACTGATTATTCAGTTAGCGATGTTTTCTATCGCTTACTCAAAAGGAGACTTGACGTTTTGATAAGAACTTGTGGTAGGCATATTCACTTTGGAGCCCACTATTGAACTTGTGATATTTGATACCTTCGCTGTGCCTACTGCAAGGCTCTTGATTGCAACTACCTTAGCACGCCCGCTACTGGGACTCATGTTAGCCAATACTTCGGCTGTGCCTAAGACAAGGCTCTTGACTGCAACTACTTCTGCATGCCCACTACTGGGACTCATGTTAGCCAATACATTGGCTGTGCCTAATACAAGGCTCTTGACTGCAACTACTTCTGCATGCCCACTACTGGGACTCATGTTAGCCAATACATTGGATGTGCCTAATACAAGGCTCTTGACTGCAACTACTTCTGCATGCCCACTACTGGGACTCATGTTAGCCAATACATTGGATGTGCCTAATACAAGGCTCTTGACTGCAACTACTTCTGCATGCCCACTACTGGGACTCATGTTAGCCAATACATTGGCTGTGCCTAATACAAGGCTCTTGACTGCAACTACTTCTGCATGCCCACTACTGGGACTCATGTTAGCCAATACATTGGCTGTGCCTAATACAAGGCTCTTGACTGCAACTACTTCTGCATGCCCACTACTGGGACTCGTAAATCTCATAATAGCCGATACTTTGGCTGTACCTAATGCAAGGCTTTTAATTCGTTTATATTCACGCACGAACAACGATTTTTTAAACGTCTGCTTCGCTTTGATAGTCTAGAACAAAATCCCAGCATATCTCCGCCATTTTGTCGCCCGTTTATAAACCTTATTCACGACAATTAACGCGCCGGGTTCAGATATCATACGGATTCTTCACAAGCAAGTCGTTAATCTGATCAGCATACATTGAGAGATCTAATAGTCTTAAAGACTTACTTTAATCTGTTAGGTGAGAGCCGCGGGTAGCACCAGAGATCGGACCAAGAGCCACTAAATGTGGTAGGATCTTCCCTATCGCGATCCGACTCACTGCTCCCACGGGAACTCTTCTCTCAACTAACTACTCTGTGGGACCCACTGGTCCCTGGACGGTCCTCCACCTTCCCCATCTGACCTCCCTCTTCCACCATTGTTATCTTATACTCTTATCATTCTCTCAATGTATCCTTTTCAGTGCTATAACATATAGTTAAAGACTCACCGGTCAATCTTCTCATTTTCCTTCTACTCTTACATGTTTCTAACTTACGTCGGGATTCTCGTGCCTCGTTCCCGCCATTACTCATAACTGTCAAATCAAAAACGTCAACTCTTAACCTCTCTCCGAGTCTCTCTATAATATTGCCAGTATCAAAAAGGTTCAATTAGGTTGCTTACTCACCTTTAACTAGTAATCGCGTAAACTCGCGACAAACCTGTCAGGCAAACTAGTAAAATGCTTTTTGCAGAATTAGCAACTGTCGACCCAAGCTTGGAGCTGTACCTGCCCATGAATACGTTGCGAAATACATTTTAATTTCAAGGCGTAGTATATACGCTGTCAGCTTCGAAATTCATCATTAACTTGCAGGTCTACTTTTTGCGACATGAGCAGAGCACAAAGATTTACTAGAATGTGATAGCATCTACATAATGTCCTTGCTTTACTGCGTACAACATAATACATATTATAGGCTTTGACTTAATGTTAATCTTCGTAAACTCGCTTTGCGGTTCTCGAGCGCACTGTTGCTGACGTCATTGGGTTTTTTTTGCTTAACGATATATTCATTTCTTGAAATCTTGGGGATTTAATTTACTTATATCGCATGGAAAAGAAACAAACAAGTCTGACTAAGTAAGTATCCTAGACAGGCCGAGAATTATCTACCTACCTATTTTGGACGGTCTTTTTACCTTTAAGATGATTTGAATGAAGATTAGAAACCGGTTAACTATTCGGTGGATTAAGCTAAGCTTTCCGAATGTATATTTAACCAACAAACATTTAGTAGCTAAGTAGGTATTTATTCTAGTTTGGTCAAATCGAGAATTAGTGCTGACGTTCATGTGAGATGAACACAATAACACAACTGTTAATGAAATCACATAATTTATGCTCTGAGGAAGACATTATTTTTAACGTTGATTGACATGGTTTTCTCCATTGAGGGAATTCCTATTATAAGTAGGTAAGTTAATATAATTATATACCTCAAAATACATAGTGTGACGTGAGACATTTCTACTAAATTATGTGTGAAGCCTCGAATATGTCAAGCGAGTTATAACTCCAATTACATTTAATTCAATAAAGATTCATAGTATAGGCCCAAAAGGAAGAAATTTACTTAATTTGACTTCACGACTAAAGTTAGAAAACAAAACGCGTAAAAGTTTTATTAGGTATTGTTAGTGATTTTTCCTCGAAAGTCGTTCTCTGAATTCATGATCTTGATCACCCTTGGGGCCTGGGGTATTTTTCCATAATAACGAGGAACGTGTCGGTGTAACTACCTACTTCTCCGGTTATACACTGTGTGTGTACGTACTATACTTCGTCCGCAATGAAACGTCCACTCGCTATTTCACCCCCTTAACCCATTCGCCGCCACTGACTTGAACTCCAGTTCGTCAGTCTTGCCACCCGCCACCGACTTCATACGAAGTCCAAAAAGACAATGATTGTGGGTGCCTTTGATGGTTTTTTCTGTGTTGACGAATGCGTTAAATTGTGCTCTAGGTACCTATTTCCTTTTTTTGTAACTAAATTATGACGAAAAGTGCACCGAAAGGTTCCGCCTCGAGTACTTACTTATAATCCCAAAACAATGGTTCGTCGTTCCGTAACCCCATTTTAGTACTTAATAAGGGCGCTATCCCAAATTGATCTATTTAAGGTACCTACACTGTATAAGTCTAGGGGACGTATTATACAATTTTCACGTGGGTGGCTCGGAGGCCACGATCTAGAGATAACAAGGTCACGACAAAGGGCAGGTAGGGGCTACTAAAACAATTTGCGATAACTGAGGCAGGCACGCGAACTGCGGCCTTGCCCTTCCTTACGACTGTTCAGCTTAGCATTGTTAAGATAAACGGCACTAGAGAACAAATTACGTTATATGTGTTCTGAGGATTCTGTACCTTTGCAGGAAGAAATCAAATTATGAGCGGTAAGTCGATAGGTACCTATTCTCTTCGAATGACGTATTTCTTCTTAAGCGTTCGGGGTAATCGGGGTAAGCCAAGGCTTCGCCTCCCGCACGCCGCGTGCACCCCGTTATCGTCCTACCTCCGCTCCCGCGCGCTGCGCAGGCGTGTGGACTTCGTCAAACGGTCAACCTATAATAACTTGCAACCTATATAGTACCTACTTATGTTTGGTTTTCACCGATAATTCTTTATCACGTGTAGGTACCTACCGATTCCGAGAATTATTTTTTTAATTGAAAGAAGGGACTTTAATAATAATCGCATAGGTATTTGAAGACAAAAAATACATACAAAAGTAATTAAATTACAAACTTTGTTTGAAATTTTTGTTTGATAAATAAAAAATATAAGGTAGATAGAGGTATCGTTATATTTCACCTGTAATATTTAGGTTATCTACTCTTAACCATCTTCGGAGATTAGGGAAAACTGGTATTTTTTAAACAATTCTTCATAAATCAAAATTTATCCACTTTAAAAAAGTAAGAAAAACGAGTTTAGATAGTGCACCTCAAGCCCTTCTATTTGATACCCCACTCGATCTATTAACAAGACTTTTTATTTTTAACCCTCATATTGGTAATTTTCATAGAAAATCAAATTACACGTTCGTTAGAATTTTTAACTCGTTCACGTGCACTACGTCTATAGAAGTCGCGACATAAGGCTTAACTACGACTTAATTGAGGTCACGTGAATGTGTCAACTATTCCAAGTTTCGAATTGATAAGTAACTGCCATTATCAATTAGACGGACAAAGTCGCACCATAAGGCACTTGTCCCACCGCCGGCGAGTAGCGAGTACTCTCATAGTAATTATATATACTATGAGAGCACTCGCTACTCGCCGGCGGTGGGACAAGTGCCTAAGGGTTCCTTTTTTACTTTTTTGGTACGGAACACTAAAATGATGCTGACACTTGACGTTTCTTTTAACCCTTTAACGGGCAAAGTTAAAATTTATTAATAATTCAAGTCTCTTTGATATTGTATAGACCTAAAAATTCTGACCCATGAAAAAATACAAAAAGTAAACTTATGGATGTTCATTTTACCTATGAAATATAGATAGTGCCCTATAAAGGGTTAATATAGCTAGGTATGTCCCACGCGCTTGTGCGTTTTTGGCGCCCATCTGAGTCCAAAAAATTTGCGCAGATTACCCCGTTGGTCTCCGAGACCGCGATTTCGTGGCAAAAAAACTTGCACCTATCGTTCCCCGCTGCCAAGAATTCGCGTCTTGGTTCCCACAATTGAAAAAGGACTTAATAAGTATATACTTAATAAGTTTACAATTTTGAATTTCGTCATTTTTCGTTCCGTTTCTATGCTCTAATTTTAATTGTTTTTCCTTGAGGTTAAATCGCGGACTTTATTTTACTTGATATTGGTTGACGATAAACTCGGTGCTAGAGTGCAAAACAATCTTCTAGAAAAATTTAATGTTTAGTGCCTGGGGCTCAGAAATAGCTTGCTTGGACAGGTACAGTCATTACAGGTATAATGTGTATAAAAACATTAAAAACACATTGATCGTTGAATACTTTTGTAAGATAAATTGTTCTTTTGTACAATAAAAATTAAATAAATCAATACTTAAGTCGATGCCATGGTGCTAGGACTGCTAGGTGAAGTCTCCTGGGTCACTTTTTCAAACCATGATTTGTATACCAATCAAATCAATCAATGTTGTATCTCTATCAGGAGATAAGATAACCCATAATATGCCCAGAGTGGCTACCGCGAAACGAAAACGAACTCCGTGTATCTCCGTCTTTGTCGCACGAACTAGCAAGTACGACAGAGAGGGAGATACCTACACAAACGAAGTTTGTTTTCGTTTCGCGCTAGGCCCTTCAACATTATTACAAAAATTGTTATACTCGTCGACTATAATCTTTAAATTAACAAACAACAAACCTCGCAAACCATAACGCAATTGAATACTTTTATTCTGATGCAAAAGTTTATACTCTATGGACAACCGAAATAATTATTATTCAATTGTACGCAGAACTAAAATGAATTTTGACCCAATCACGAGGCTCGATTTACAGAAAGACATCAACGCGTTTAAAAAAAGCGGTTGGCTGCACTTCGTTTCAGCAGGGCGATTTTCAATAGATACCAAGTTTGTTTAATAAATTATTATTTCCGTTGACTCGTGGAAAAAGTATTGTTTACAAACGTGGTACTCGACTGAAAAAGCATACATTATATAACGATTGTATAAAATACTATTGTGTTTCTTATAAGTATAAAAAATACAGTTTTAGAAAGTGACGTAGTGAACGTATCCATAGCAACGAGCTATAAGAAAAAGTTGATTGACACAATTTACTAAACGTATGGTCGTAATCTTAATGGAGGGATCCATTCGATTCCATTCCATTTTGTTATTTTTGTTTTTTAACTAGCCGTTATTCCAGGATAAAACGGCCTAGACTTATAGGATGACAAATATTATATTTTACAATGTCGCTTTAACAAATTAACAAAATAAGCAAAACTTTTGCACAAAAGAGGTTTTTTTAAAACTCGGCGAGTAGACGATCTTCCCGTGATGTATAAGGTAAGGCCGTCTAGTACTCATTGCTGCGCTATTTGAAAGTCAATAGGCATGTAGATTACATTGTTGGTATCGTAATTTTATGCCATTCCAAATTATGTTTTGAGATCAGAGAGTTGCAATTTCAAAATATACATATTTTTCTGTTATAAAGGCAAGATCGTCATATCCGTGGAAGAAGAGATTGTAAACCTTTTCAAGTCTAAAATAAAAAAACATGATAAACGCAAAAATTTAATAAAAATTACAATTGGTTGTTTAAAATCGTATAAGATCCCAAAAATACTATGAAAGTATTCATCTTACATACTTATGTATGAAATGTAAACTATTAGATCGCAAAAATACTTTTTTTTTAATAAAAATATAAGTATCAAAAAAAAATTAAGTCCAAAAACCGGGACCCCTTTCCGATACTCTGACCGGAAACCATCCGAAAACTTGAAGGCGATATTATTGGCCGGTACTGTACGTAAATAGCGTAGTACACAAAAAGCAATAGTGTATACATTATTGATACTAAACGGGACTTAATCGCGTATAACTAACTTATTTTATTTACCTCACTGAGGTCTCCCGACGTTTCGGATGTGTTGCAACATCCATGGTCACGGGACAGTTGTGTGAGTTGGATGTTTAGTATAAATAATGTGTGAGAATCGTGAAAATTTAAATCAATATAATAGTGTGTTTTAAGTAATTTAAAAAAAGTTTTACGTGTAAGTATCTCATTCATCGTGACAATATTTGAAATGAGAATATTTCAACGCAAAAGGTTGGCAAGATCTGGTTTAAGGCAAGAGCGGCACATGACGGGCTTCCCTTGATCATTTCAGACGGACTTTCCAACTAGATAAAATTTAAGGTTAGACATTTCGAAACCTAAAACTACAAAATTAAAGCATTTTGGCTATATTAAAAGCGTTAGACAGGAAAAGCGGTTATTAAACTGCTAAATTACTCACCTCATTAACAAATACTGCGATTTTTTCAATTTTCTACGATTTATTTTCTGGACCACGTTGAACTCGCTTATGTAGTTCGAAACACGAATGAAGTTGACAGTTGAGTTGCTACCATAGTTTTCGTCATAGCGACATCTATGTTAGAGAAAAAGAACTAGGACGAAAAACCGCTTTACCGACAGAGTTATAAGTGGCGCGCGTATACAAATACAAGAGTTATGGCGTATAGACGGGCTTTCCTTATTGACGGACTTGCCCACACTGACCTTATCTTTGAATCTATCACTACCCAGGTAAATTAAGAAAAACAATGAAATGACGATAGTATTTTGTTTTATTTAAGGTACAAGATGGCCAATTTAACAATTAAAAAGTGATATTGTCTACATAGCTATGCACCTAAATATTTACAACGATATCGTAAGTGTAAACACGCAAAGAACATGTATTACGTTATGTACAAAATTATGGGCACTTCGATGCAAACACATTTGCAATAAAACTAATCTCTATAGTTTGTTCACATTCATACCAAATATATTTCTTACACGATTACAAGTCACGTTTTTGAAATTGATTATAATCCAATTTTTATAATATACCTACAATTTAATCTCAGTAAAAAATCCATAATTTATATACAACACTAGGAATATGTAATTGTCTAGCTTTCTTCGAACTATTCTAACTCTAAGAAAATTATAATAACTAGAATTACATATAAAATATCACAAAAACAGGGAAACTGTGACGCTGACATCAGGCCCATGTGCTAAACATAAGAACGCACAAGTAACACAAGTCGGCGGTGGACGCAAGTTGGTACAACATTGAATACATACCACATCAATGGAAAATATGAGTTAAATAAATAATTTATTCAGTCATACAAGTTTTATGTACTTATCTGTTTAGTTTCCGATTGCGTTTTCGAACTTGTCTAAAGTTTGAATACTAATCGTGAATTTATTATTAAAGCTTCTTCATAAACACCTATGTAACTAAGTAGGTGATGTACATTATATGCATAGCTTATCATCAGGGAGTATAATGCAAAAACACTAAGATGTTGGTTGGCGAACTATTATCCATTACATATTGTATGTAAACCACTTTACAAAAGCATCTATGTAATAAGTACTCACTGATAAATAATACATATTACAATTTTATTAGGAATGTTAGCATTGGAATAACACAATCCTCTTATCTATGCTAAGTAGTATTTTACGCAGGTATAAATTCACTGCCACGACAGGTATTGCAATAAAACAGATCATTTTATAAATAAACAGCACAGTGACGTCTGTTACGTGTCTAACCGGAAACGGTTTCGCGGTGTCATATTACGGTCAGAAGATGCAGTTAATACTGAATTACATTTATGTAACACACAAGGTCGAGTCAACGTGAAAAATGTTGTTTTCTAATTAAGGTGCACGTACGACAACTACCTCTATCACATTATTTTAAGACGATCTCTAATCCTCAATAAATAGTTAAAATTGTACAAGTTTAAATTGGCAACACTGGGGCGCTTGAGCAATAACGACTGGCCTTTAGACCTGTGTTGCCGGTCTAAACTTGAATATTAAGTATAACTTGAAACGGGCCACGTTATGTTCTGACCATGATTATACTGACTATACAAACTTACGTCAATAATATTTTTCCGCTGTTGGTCCTTAAATGGAGAAAGAGCGACATATACAAGTAGCATAGCTAACATATTAGCTGAACTCACCCAACGAAGAACGCGAAATACCCGTCCCGTGGGAATAGGATGCCATTTGCGGACACGAACGAGTCAGGAAGGTCATATTTAAGACTCAGGAAAGTAAGGTGTCTATCATCATTTGAGTTTGGGAAATATATAATAAACCTCGGCCTTTCCTGTATACACCAGTAATACCGGATAAAATGTATTCTTTGCGACAGTTGAATAAGAAACATGATTATTCTCCGAATGACTATTTAATAACTATTCTCGCAGTTCATATTAGTCACGAGACAATTCTCAGGTCAACCTCGCCCCATAATCGTTATGTGGCTATACTTATTCAAAGTCAGGTTTGCAGACCATTTAATCAATAAACGGTGACGATTACCGTTTTAATAATAGTCCCGCGCGCGGTAGGAAAACTCGGAGAATAGTTGCTCGTGTGGTTTTAGTGAGACACGAGACCATAGCAATAGTGACCGCTCAAGGAGATCCGGTGTCGGTATTCGTTGAAAAGGAGCAAAATGTAGAACAGACTGAAGCCAGATTAATTGCCTACTTCACTACCTACTGTAATAATTACCTGTAATTATTCTTAGCTAATGACAATGTGGTAGCTTTTCAAGCGTTTTTAATCACGTCATTTGTCTATTGATTATTGGTTCCTATCTATCAACAAAATATGTACCTACGCGTGAAAGTATATGTACGTACCTATGTGAACATTTAATTAATGATACAGGGTATCCCTTTGAGGGATTATTTCCCATTAACATAACATAAGGTATTGTTCTAAAAGATTATTTCAAAAACTACATAGAGAAACAGCCACTATGTAAGTATGTACAAAATAGTATAAAAACAGAAAACACGATCTTAATGTGTGTATCTTTACAGAATATAAAAATAACGATATCCAAAACGTTATCTAGACAAATGAGACGCTAAAAGTTGCTGAATCACTTAACCATGTAAGTATTGAGTACTGCACATTGGGTCCAACCCAGAGCCTGATTTAGAGTTCCGACCGGCCTAGGCTAACTATGAGTAAGTCTCAGCTCAGTGCCGCGCCCTCGCCGTCCTCTTGGTCCCCGCATCCCCCTTATTAGCCTGTGGGTAAATCAGGCCCTGGTCGAACCCTAGTAAAAGTGAACCATAAAGTTGCGGCATAGTATACGTTCAATGGTAGTGCGAGAGCTTCCCGGGCCGCTTGGGCGGGGCGCTCTCGTATTCGTAGTAGTTGGACTGCGGGCGCGCGGGCGGCGCGTCCCTACAAGAGCGCTGCGAGTGGTAGCCAGCTGCGCCTACCCGCCGGCTGCGGACAAACACCCTCGGTTAGACGACAATATCAATAGAAAATAGTACATTACTACAGAGGCCAGGAAGTAAGGGGTCGCCGGCCGAGTACATATCGGGCTGGCAACCCCTTTTCACGCCGAGGTATACCTATGTATAGTGTTTTTCTCAAACATGCAATCAAATAAATAAATTAAAAAAAACTCCAAGAAATCTAACTTTATTTTCATGGCTGCACGCCGTGATCCTGTGCCACAGATTGTGGAATGGAAATTAAAAAAGACCATCTTGCAGACCTTGGCCTCCAATTTTGTATGAAATGCCATTACGGGTCTCTCGTCTCGCTGCGACCGAAACGTGACACTTCGAAGCCCATTATGAAGAACACAACGTCAATATTTCATTGCATGTTTGAGAAAAATATATTGGTGAAACATTTTACACAAACCATCAACCTATACCCAAACTAAGCAAAGCGTGTAACTACTTGGGACTTGAATGAAGTTCGTCTGAGGTAGGTAGCAAATGGTACATAAACATAAATAAAAAAATACATATATAAACGTCCAAGTCTCGGAAAAAAATATTCGTTCTCATCACACAAATAAATGTCTGCCGGGATTAAAACGTCGTTGTAGGTCGGTAATAACAAGGCCAAAGTGGTCGTCAACTTCGAAACAAACTAAATAGGTATATATATATATATATATTAAACCGATGTTATTGTAAGTTAAAGTGCTGCTACATTAAGTGCTACACTGAATGATTACTCGTCAAGATCGATCTATTAATTGGTATGTAAAATCCATTAGTATCCTGATTCAATAAAGTTCATCGTTTGGTATTATATAGGTGTCTTAAAAGTGGCGTTACTTATAGGTACCTACCTAATGTTTTTAGATATAAAGGCCACATACTTTTGTATGATGGCGGAACTTTACCGTTTTCTATACCTATAAACTTTATAGAGAGTTACTTATGAGACAGCAATTTAACTTATGCAATGAGCCCGCTAAATACTTTTCGAATAAATAAAGACGCCTGTGGCTATAAGTACTCGTCAGTAATCCAAAGTAAATAACTAATCTAAGTTTTTTTGCTCTAGTTTAAGGGGGCCCTTTATTTTTTAACAAGTCTACGTGTAGATTTAAAAAGCGGCCAAGTGCGTGTCGGACCACGCACAACGAGGGTTCCGTGCCTATTAAAAAGGTCGTATCGTTACTGAAATCTTATGGCACACTAACGTCCTTTTCTTTAAAGAAGGCAGTTTTTTAGAAATATCTCAAAAACCTTTGAACCGATCTTGTTAAAAACAATTTTCGCTGAGAGAATTTAACAAGCCCTATGAGCATGACTCCGACTCTATTCACTTAATTAAAAAAAATTGCTGAGAAACCTTATATTTATTTTGAAAGGCCTATCGATCTACACGTGGGCTTGCAATGAAAAAAAAAATTGACTTTCAGTTTTATGTATTGAGTGCACCCCTACATAAACATTTTTTTTAGTAATTTAGTTACAAAACTATGTAGCGGTTAACAAAATACACCTATCCTGAAAATTTTATTCAAATACACCTTATAGTTTTCGAGTAAAATGCCTGTGACATACGGACGGACAGACAGACAGACATGACGAATCTATAAGGGTTCCGTTTTTTGCCATTTGGCTACGGAACCCTAAAAATAGCAGCGTAAGTATAAATGGTTTATGTTTTATCACAGCTACCAGCTGTTTATTTACACAATTTATCCTAGAATATTGTACTTGTACCTATAATACTAGTGTTGCACTCATCTTATTACAGTAATCTAAAAATGAGACCCTTAATTTAATATAGCTTGTACAGTTATCGCCATGTGAGACACGGTTGTTAGCATGATTCAGTGTCAAGCTTACCATCCGCGCCGCGCAGTAACGCCAACGCCTTGGCCACGACTGCGGCAGCGTTTTATCTGTTCAGTGCGCGGTCGAGACGCGCAACGCACTGTGGTTAGTTGGGATCATGCGCAATGAATTAGAAAAACCGCTGCCGCAGGTCGCTTAAGACCAGAGTCGTGGCCAAGGCGTAAGATCTAGATATTCTATAAATCTAAATAGTTGACATTTTATCACTTATCGTCGTCAATAAGACACCTGCCACTTAGACCTGACACCAGAACGTGACAGATGTCTTCCACGACGATAAGTCGTTCTAGAGTTAGCTCGGCGCCGACGGTGAGCGTGTCTCTAAAACGAGCCTTAATGGCAAAAAAGTAGCGGAGTAACTACATAAAGGCCTGCGCAAACCGGCGGAACGCAGCGCAGATCACTTTAAATTTATCGATGTACATATTCTTATCTATTTTAATCACATTAAGGTATAAATTTGAATGCTCTGAGAAATCCCCCGTGATGCTCCGAGGTCGGTCTCAGAGCATTCAAATGTATACCTTAATGTCATTAAAATAGAAAAGAATATACATTGATACATTTAAAGTTATCTGCTTGCACAGGCCTTTAGACATCATTTTAAAGCATGGACCAACAATACTCAATACTCACTCAGGTTAGGACAAGCTATGGTAATAATCACAGAACAGAAAAAAACAGTTTTTTATATTCCGTGGTAATAATAATAACACGTCCGAGCGAGAAGGTAGCATACAAATCTCAATAAGTTTGACAGAAAGGGAAATATCATTCGTTGTCCTTGTCATTTGTCATACTTAGCTAGATGCATTTTTTTTGTTTGCTGCTACTGATTTAGTATGAGGTTGCGGCAAATAAACCATTACGAGTATCCGTCCAAATTAAGTAGGTTGTAAGCCCTGTTGGCTTTCATTTTAAGATCAGTTCTTAATTTAGCTCCATAGGAGCCTTTCCGTCCCTCATTGTGGCATGGCAACACATAGCTTTATACATTAGCTTTACACTTGGCATTATACAACACTAGGTCCATGTTTTAAAGCTTATAATATAATGCTACCTTACTTAGTGATACCCACTTTAATAAATTCAGTAGAGCGAATGTGTCACTGGAAGTATCTAATTGAATTAATTCGATCTCGGTAATCTCCGCCGGATAACGACACTGTGGTAGATTAATTCATTAGATTATAGAAATGTTATTGGATTGGAAAATACCTTGCCGCAAACGAAGTTGAATTATTAAAAAATAAGAATTGTTGAAACGTATGCCCTATACTAAAATGTATGTGTATCAATTTACCTAGTACGTACTTATAGTTAAGTTGAGCATGGATAAGTTTTAGCTGGAAAAAAATAATAAATATTTCGTTGAAAATGTTATTTATCGTTAGTTAAACTTTAAGGCTATCAAGTTACAAAAATAACGAGCGGTATAATTATGGCTACAGTTCGTGACATAAATTAAATTGAATTCTATTCCTTAAGAGGAAACACAAGGGCCGTTTTTCCATAGAAACGTAGTCCCCTGTTTTCTCCCCAAAAAAATGCTCTCGCTCATTTTTTTTTCCATAAATCTATGGCTACTATTGACATGTTCCTATGTTTTCCTTTTTTTCATAAATTTATTCTTAAAAGAGATATTAACCTTCAAAAACCTAAGAAAAATGCCAGATTTTCCGCTGTGTTCAAACATCCAGAAAACAGTTTTGACTAGATCATTTAAAAAAAGGAAAACATAGGAACACGGCCAGCCTTTCTTTGATTTTTAATAAAAAAAATAGTTAAATAGGTCAAGTTTTGGTGAAGAAATCAGGGGACTACGAAACGTTAATTTTATGTACTTTTAATAGGTAATCGGTCCAAGCTGCAGTTGTCTCTATCGCGCTCGCGGGGGGAGGCTTGAGGCTGGCGCGACAGCAATACATTTTACAAATACCTATTTCTCAATAATCTCGCCCTTAGTGTTTCCTCTTAATGATTTAACAAGAATGTGTAGCATACGAAGCATAAGCATCTTACCAATGTTGAGGATCGATTAGAAGCAGGAAAACAAAGAAAATCTACTTAATTATGTCACATAAGAATGTATAAGCATAGGTAATCGGAAAAAAATTGTCATATTTTTCCGTACCGTTCTTTAACTACCTACGTTATATTCATAACGATATAACTGTCATATTTTGATTCGAATAGTATAATGCGGATTCTTATTCTAGACCGGATCTTACCCATTGGTACAACAAAGCAATTATTTACCCACAATAGCTACATGCCCCAAACATTTAAAAGCCATGTTTAATAAATACTTTAACTGAATAGGGACCCTATTGTTTGAAATACAAAATGGTAAAAATTACTAAGTATTCTTTTAATGTGGACCTCTTTTCCTTAGACATAAACCCACCTTTTGGTTGAAAAAGTGTTGATGTTTACTACGTTCATTTTGTAGTATCAATTCGTGGTTACACTTAACAATAAAATACAATCGCATTGTTTACTAGGCACAAAGAGAAGTGAATTCAGTCTAAAATTAGAATCCGCACTATAACCACATACTATGTGCATAGACGTAAACAGAGATTTCCGTAAAAGAGATTACTTTAGGGATTTCCCAGATCCCCATTTAAAAAGTTGTAATTATTGTACCAAGGCAGGCGTGAAGCACTTGATAACAATAGCAGGCACTTAACATAGGTACTCTGACAATTCAAATGAATAACGACTTAATTTGTTTACAATTATTTATAGTGGTATAGAATTCCAAGTGGCATTACGATGAGTTCATCATCACACAAATAAAATATTATATCTACGGAAATAAAATATTAAGATAAACTATGTATTCATACATGCATACATAGATTCAAACCTTTATTACCAAAAGGATATGAAACATATCGCAGTGATAGGTTGCTAGTCCATCACCCACAACACACTTCAACCCTGCGCCCTTAGTCGACTTTTACGACACCAAACGGAGGTATAGTACCACTTAATTTACATTCTAGATAAGATAACGCATTCAACTGTCAGATGGTCACATGTTTAAAATATAGAAGTATTTAACATTTTCACACTAGTGGTATTCGGAAAACTCGGCGATATCGCACAGAAATCCATAAACAATCGCCGGTTACGCTATTGTAAAAAATCTAAGCGTGAAGTTAACAATGGTTTCAACTTGTATGTCTCTTGACAACTTAATAGGAAATGTCGCGACGAAGCTTAATTGCACGTGGGAGTTAAAAGTGCCTGTTGTACTTCAACACGTTCCTATTTACTAATGCATCGTTGCAAAGGCAACCTTCCTGTATGCTATATAAAGTACACTTTTCATTACGGGATAGAAAATAGAACGAGAACATGAAAGTTACACGGCGATTATTGTTCCATTGCCGCACGGATCGAGGAATAAGAACAAAGTGAAACCATTATCGGGCTCATATTTCTAGCTTTATTTATAGCATGTTCTTGGATTAAGGTTGGTTGAGTGGTAGAGCCGGTTCTTTCATAGTATTTGCTCACAGCCAACATCAGCACCTAACTACTCTCAAAATAGTTTTAACAAAGCCATTTTCGAATTGAAAACCATGGGTTTGTGAAGATCATTTGTTAGACGCTTAACCGACTCCATTTTATATTCTATATCATCTTCGCTACGTTTTCCTTTATGGCTTCGGTACAGTCAAGTGTAAAAATATGCGTGCATGCAACTTACTCATAAATATGTCCCATCGCTCTTATGTCAGCGGATTAATGCTTCGCTACATATTTATGACAGGATTAAGGGTGGATTGCAAAAAAAAACTATATAGCTAAGAGCCTTGATCTAATCTACGCTTTAAGTTTTTTCCATTGTGTAACGGCAATTAGCCAAATATGGTTAACTCTCGTTACAAAATGAAAAAATCTTAAAGCATAACTAGATTAAGGCCCTTAACTATATAGATACTTTTTGCAATCCACCCTTAAATCGAAACACAGTTTTGCACTTGACTACAATCAAACATTTTTTTAGACGCATAGAAATTCGTTTTTATGAACAATGCCAAATTTATAGGTATTTTATAAATAAGTACTATATCTGGCATTTAAATAAGGGTTGACAGTTTAATTTCTATTTGTGGTAGTAATTTTGAGGCACGACATTACGAAGGGTAGTTTCACACCTCGCAGTGACACGAGCCCCTAAAGCATGTGCGACCCAAGTGGTTGTTTACTAGTATATAGTTACCTCTCCTCCTCGACCTTGGCCCTCTGCGCGTGGACTTGCCGCCTCATCTGTCCTATTTGCACTTCGCTCAACTTTTCCCGCCGTGCGCTGCAAAAGCACCAGTCAATATTTACTCGTGTCACGACAACCCAAACGGAGCAAACGACGTTCGGAATATTGGCGTTTAAGGCGTTCTTGTGTTGGAGTCGGTTTATTCAATTCGAAAGAGTAAATAAAGGTGATGGGGAAAAAAATGTTTCCACTATTTGTACGGACTAAAGGCGGTTTGGGATTTGGTTGCGCTGACGAATGAATTTAAACGTGAGAAATTCAGGTGCCATCAGTTGGATATTCGTCTCAACACTATTCCAACGTAAAGTGGCTTGCAGTTGTTTCTTATATATATTAGGGGCTTGTCAGTGATAAGACGAAGCGTTGTAAATTATATTTTGTCTAGTGTATCCTCCCCGCATCCTCGACCCGAAATGTTCAAAGGATTTATTGTGACAAGGTCCTAAATTGTGTCAAGGTTGACAACGTTGTGTATGAGCGACAGTTATTCCTGAAGGAACGAAGAAATAGTTCCTAGGCAAAAATCACCGCTTTTTACAAATTATATACCTACGTGAAAGGTGCGTGTTAAAGGTGCGTGAATGAATACGTAAATATACTGAGTAAGTACAACGTACTTTAGTAGTACATTATTAGGAATATTGTTAAGTACTTACTTAAGGTTTTGTTGGATTTCGTCGTAGTTAACGTAGTGTCCTGTTGGGCCCCAGGCGCTGTCCATTCCCTGTGGAAATTAGTTCAGCGTTATTTCAATAATCAAAGAAGTACTTATAGGGTGCATTGTTTCAAACTATATCTATTTACAAAAAGTTCATAACAAAATGTACATTTTTAAGAAAATTCTCCTTCGTTGTCGATATCAATAAGAACGATTTATCGCATCGTTAAGGAAATACCGCCTTATTGACCACCAAAGTGAGACCATTTGCTTGAGAACGACACAAATATTTATCTCAAGTATTTACATTATGACAGCCAGTTTTGAAACAACACACCTTTAAAACATAAATCAAATGATCATTTAAATGTAAAAAATATATAATGTTAATTAAATTCGTTTTATCACAAGCGTTAAGTGAAACTAAGCGTTTGACAAAGAGTTAAAAGTTTAATCATAATAATCAGCATTAAGGAAGCTCCTAATTTTTTATGCCTTTTTTAATCACATTAGTTAACGGAGTTTTGCTAGTTGGTTAATATTAGTTTATTGATATATACACTCGCGGTCAAAGAAACCGGGTCAGTACGAAAATCTGTAATATCTCCTAAAATAATAAAGCTAGGGACATGAATTAAACTGCATATTGTAGATAATTTTATACTGAATTAAATAACATCAAATGGTGGAATCGTAATTCTTTTGTTTAATAAAATTACATAGGAAACAAAAAATCAACCAATTTTACGTACAAAAATAAGCAGTAGGTACTTCACATACAACACAAAAAATAAAAATTAATACTTCGTATTACGTATTTTCTTCGCTTCTAGACGATTCGGCATGCTGTTTATTAAATTATTTATGCGTTCTTGCGGGATATTGTCCCATTCTTCCACTAACGCCTGTTTCAGGTCTCTAAGTGTAGCTGGGGCGGGGTTTCGAGCTCTTACACGCCTCCCAAGCTCGTCCCATACATGCTCAATCGGATTTAAGTCCGGACTCCTCGAGGGCCAGTTCATACAGTTGATACCAACCTCCAAAAAATAATCTCTGACAATTTGAGCTGTGTGTGGCCTGGCGTTGTCATGCATAAACATAGAATTTCCACCCATATTAATTAAGTATGGGCCGACATGCTCATTAAGAATCTCTTCTACATATCTTGCACTCGTTAATGATCCATTTTCTATTAAAACTAACTCCGAGCGACTCTCTGAAGAGATTCCAGCCCAAACCATGACTGACCCACCGCCGAACGCCACTTTTTCCTCAAAACATGCTGGAATAAAACGTTCACCAGGCCGTCTGTAAACTCTTTGCCGCCCGTCATTTGCATAGAGCATAAATCTGGATTCATCGGAAAACAAAATTCTTGCCCAATCTTCGTCACCCCAGTATCTGTGATCGCGGGCATAAAGTCGTCTTGCTGTTCGATGTATTCTTTCAAGTTTTGGGCCATTGGCCGGCCTATGTGGGGTCAAATTTGCTTCTTTGAGCCGCCGCCTGACAGTCCGCTCGCTGATGCCGTCCCTTCGGGTCTCTAAAAGCTGATTTTTCACTTCAACTGCTGTGAGGTGCCGATTTCGGAGCATGGTTGTAACAATAAATCGATCTTCTCTAGCTGTAGTACATCTTGTTTTGCCAGTTCCTGGTCTTCTAAGGTTCTGCCCAGTTTGTAGGTAACGTTGGAGGACTCGCTGCACTGTAGAAAGTGACACACCTGTTCTTCTCGCTGTATACCTCTGACTTCTTCCTTCTTCTAACATAGTGATGATACGAGTACATTCATCTCGTGTTAGCGGCATGATAGACATTCAAGAATGACCACAAAATAAAACAATGACAGCCTTTTATCATAGTTCTTTGACAGATTGAAAACAATTGCTTAAAAACAAGCAAAAGTAAAACGAACGCAATTTCTAATAAGTACCTAATTGGTCTTTTTTTTTCAATTAAACCTTTTTCCAGACGTACGTAGAACATTGAAGGTTGGATTTAGAAGGATATTAAATTCTCTATAAAACAGAGGTAGTTTCATGCAGATACGACCAACGATTTACAAAATATTGAGGTTTTCGTCACTGACCCGGTTTCTTTGACCGCGAGTGTATATATATAAGTATAATGTACGTATTTCGAAGCGAATTGTCTCATTTTAACTAAAAGGAAGCAAGCCCAGTGCTACTACAGTTAGATAGTATCATTAGACAATAAAAGTGTTTGTACTTGAGGGAGAACGATAGCGTGCACTTTCCATACAAAAGTTTTGAAACTAGGTACATTATTTAATTACAAAACATGTTTATGTTATAATTTGTTTTGGTCATTCACATCCCATATTAGCAAATTTAAAAAATCTTAATTAGTCATGAATCAAATTTCATTTTGGAAATACATAATCATTTTGTAACTATGAGAATTATTAAATGATATAATAAGTTTATATGGAAATATCACGCTTTAGTTCCCCCTTAGAAATACGATTCGTAACAAGCTCGAGCAAAAGTAACATTTTATTTGAATTAACGAAATAAACTCTCAACTCAACTTGCTTCCTAGTAGTCAGCCAGACTCGACAATTCAAATTAAACGAGTGTAGTAATATTGCAACTGCAATAAAGCTGCAAGAAGCTAGTTTAAATAATGTTTTTACAAACGTTCGTAAACTTGAGTAGCCTAACATCCGCATCCACAGATTTCGCTGTCGAGAACAGTACCATGTAATAAACAGTGTAACGACCAACTTATTTGTTAAAAAAACACAATCTTATAACCGTGTACAATATATATTCAAAATTCCATAGTATACTTAAAGTAAGCCAAGTTAGAGCTCTGTAAATTTTCGACTCTATTAGTTGTATATCAAGATTCAAAAGCGGCAGACCCATTTCTTACCTTCCCGTACAAGACGATATACTTTAGAAAGTTATAGAGTTCATTTTTGTAATATACATAGTTTAAAATTGTAATAAGAGTTATCCGAAGCCGCTATCGAAGACAGAGCGCAGTGGAGAAAGAAGGTAAAGAAAGCTGACCCCACCACCATGTGGAATGTATATCTAGCAAGAGGGAGTTTGAATTTGTATTAGTAGGTACTGTAGATTCAAAAGTATATATGTACAATCAAGTGCAAAAATATGTATAGATTGAATTCTCTCATAAATATGTAGCGAAACCTTAATCCGCTGACATAAGAGCGATGGGACATATTTATGAGCAAGTCGTATGCACCCATATTTTTACACTTGACTGTGCTACGGTTTCCTGTAGCGTTGTGTCAAACAACCATGACACCACTGATGGTATACCTATGTACGTTATTTTCTAGCTTCAGCTTCGTCCAATAATCCCAGTCCCATTTGTAAATACTAAATAAGGGGTGTGTAATGTTTTTAATAACAACTATTTTCGATATTTCATTTTGCATAAATCGAATTGCATAATTTTGAAATGCAGAAATGATTATTTAGTTTAAAAACAAAATGAATAAGAACAAATTGCATAATTTCAGTACTAATAATAATTCAGTTGCATAGTAATGTATTGGCATAACCGGCAATCAGTATGATGATCACTTTGTATACTATTTAATGCTCATAACGTTCTTTTTCCAATAAAACCAAGTTCATAATGTTTAAAGAATATAAAAGTATAGCATCGTCATCATCAGCCTATACACGCCCCACTGCTGGGCACAGGCCTCCTCTCTTGATCAAGAGGGTAATAAAATGTGTACTATTACAAAATAAGTCGGTTCTGGCGCTGTAAGGTCGCAGTTCTACCTAACACTCCTCCTCGCTTCGCTCGTCGTCGTACCTAACGGCGACCTGCCTTAGGATAGTACATATTAGATAATGTCACCCGATCATTCGTTAAAATATATTTCTGCATTTTAATCATAATACTAACTGTATGTATAACAAGTTAAATTATTCCTAATGATCGTTATAAACAACGTTTTTATGATTTAATTATTATAACGAATAATATTATGGATTTTGTTTCTATACATTATGTTTATTATGAGTTTTATAAGTAGTTAAATGTAATTATGCAAAATGTTTGTATTAAAATTGAACGGCACCCTAAATAAAGGCACTTTTGCGAAACCCGATGGACATTGTTTCAACTTTTCATTTTGTAATTGCCTGTAATCGCATAGAAAAATTTAGACGTGACAAAGGGCTCTATTAGTTAACAAAATAGAAAAAGTAACTACTTGACTTAAAAAAATATTAAAGTGTTATTCATATCGCGAAAATACCCTTAATGCTAGGTACACGTACACACATCGCGATGTGTGTAGCCGAATATTCGCAAATACTTCGGCACTTCGGGCGAAGCCGCAGACACTTCGCCCCACTGTCGGTAAGCTCGCACATCTAAGGGTTTGGTCGCGATGAACTTCGCCTGCGTGGCTACACTTCAGTCGGCCGACAGGCGTCGTGCGTAGCGGAACTTGCGGATGTATTGCTTTATTTGCCATTTTACCGCGATAAACTATTGCGACATTTCTTTGTTTGCAATGTGGCCATGCACATTCGCCGTAGGCGTAAGTTTTATCGCAATAATTCTATCGCGATGTGTGTGATGTTTAAAATCATCGAAAACACGGCACAGCGGACCCGGCTTTAGTCTAATCTTAACCACAAAAAATATACAACAATCATACTTATACCGAGAAAAAGATAGTGATCAAGGAACGTGTGACGATGTTTTAAATAGTTATGAGCTCGTAGGACAAGCCCATACAAGAAATAGGTATAATGAATGGTGAATATATTAATATTAAATTAATTAGTTTATGGAGAATAATCATAGTGTAAATTTGAGCTACATGCCAAAATACATTTTATTTATGAAGATAAAAGTTATACTTTCCCCCAAACAAATGTTGAAATGTTTTTGATGATCATTGTTTATTTTAGGTATATTGAATCAGTTAGTAGTTGTTTATTCAATCTGTGATGGGAGCGTTATCGAACTATTTCTGTTAAGCGAGTGCTTGTGACACAGACTTGGGCCATTTACATGATGCAACAACTCGCATACGAGTTTTATTACATTGCAGGGTTTGACTGAATTCATCGTTTTGCGCTAGTCCGCAGACCCGCAATGTAGAGCTATTGCACCATGTAAATGGCTCTTTACGCTGTGCAGCGCGCTGCCTAGTTGAAAGTTTGGATGATTTACATTAAGTACCCATTCCTACGGAAGAAAAGCCTATGCAACGCATCGGGTTAGGTGGTCTGGGCCGAGTGGTCTCGCTGTTAAGTTCAATTGCAACGAAAAGGATAGCATTCAAGTGCACTTTTTTTCACCACTCAGGGTCGCTAGATGCGAATTTGCAATAGAAAGAAAGACGGCAAGAAGGAAAGTTACGTTGATGTAAAGATTTGTGGCGCCACGAAACTCGAACAACGAAGTTCGTGAATCCATCTCTGTCGTTCAAGTATTATAAGTGCGATAGAATTCAATATATCGGAACTCTGAACTTTCTTGATTACAGGTGAGTGTTTGGTGTGGTGACCTTGCATGGTTATAGGTGAGTGTTTGGTGTGGTGAGGTGGTGATGGTGATGGTGACTCACTTGGTGCTGCGGCGCGCGCGCGGGCGGCGCGCGGTAGGGCGGCGCGCGCTCCGCCGAGCGCTCGCCGCTGCTCTGCCGCGAGTGGTGGACCTCCGGCCTAACACACACAAACTTCATTAACACATTCATTAAGGGACGACATTTTACTCTAAAACTTCAATTTAAAGGCATTTCCCAATTAACGAAACGTAATGATTTCGCCAATAGGGGTGTAGACACTAAATAAAATAATCAATAATGTCGTATTTTCTCTAAAAAGGATTAAAAATGTAGTCAAATCGAGAGGAGAATGCAAGAGGTTAAATAATCACGAAGTTATATAAGTGTCCAAAGTTTTAAGAATGTTTTATGTTCTGTCCCTTTTCTGCAAAACGCAACTTCATATGAAACCACTGTCAAATGAATGACTTTGACGCTCGCAATATGACGTCACTAACTGCGAGCGTTTTTTCTCTCTAACAAGCAATTTTAAAACGGTTGTAGCTTCGTAATTCTTTGAGAAATCGAATGGGATTTTCGTCACTAGGCATAGGCCTTCTTTCTTTTGGAGTAATAATAATTGTAGAGTCTACGCCCGTATTGGGTAATGCTCTCCCAAAATGTTAAGTCAGATGAATGGAGATGCGTCGCACGATTGATGACATAACTTGTATTAGCTCCTAACGCACATTCGTAAAACTGGTGAGCGTCAGGATGGCGGGTGTACATCAACAAATGGAGCTGCGGTATACGTCAGGAGTTAGTGCTAGCAATGTGCCAAATGTGCGCCAAAATTCGAGCACACACCTCGTATAAATAATACAAAGTCGTAACATATGACTTACTTATGTGAATTCTCCTCGAGCCGCTCCTCCCGATCCCGGTTGTGCCGCTCGAGCGCCTCCCTCGATAGTGACTTCTCCGAAGCCCGGCCTGGTTGAGATCTCCCGTATATTTCCGTTTCCGGTTTTTTATGGGGTTTGCCGATTCTGTACGAAGAAACAATATGACACTTTATTTCACTTTATTCGGTTTTATGATTTTTTCATCACACTTGCTCGAAAAGGGCTTCATAATGCGCAGACATACAGAGCTGTAATAGCCTATGTTACGCCCACGGGCGTAATGGTATTTTTCTTAAATTGTATCTGTCACTCATGCGGCAGTTACAAAGCAAAGAGGTTTTATATCAAATACGATGTCTGAAAACGTATTTATAAATAAATTTAAACTTAAAAAACTACTTAAACATGTTTAACTGAATTATTTACAGATTTCATATGTAGTTATTTAGTGTCTATGTAAAATGTTTTTAAGTGTTTTCAAATCATGGCTGTATACCGAAGGGTCTTTGCCATACGCGCCTCACGTCAAATTCAACAAAATGGACGACTGACATGTTGCAGTTTTTATTACGATTTGTATTTATTTAATCTAAAATGTATTTGTTTCCTCGCAAATGTGATGAAAAACATTGTGTATAACCTTCGGCGTCGGGCTTCTGATAGACTCTTGTTCGCAATATTCCACTTACGCCCCTCGTTAAACAATGGACTATTGTAATTTTGGTAGTGAGGTAGAACATGCAAAATAAAACTATTATTTTTATAAAGGATAGTTTTATTAATTATTGACATTATCGTTATCACCATAAACAAATAAATTTAATCAATGAATTTGTACTGAATTTATTACCGCACCGGTGGGCGTAAAAGCGTTACTTTTCCCTTCTTTATTCAAAAAGCTTGTCAAAGTTGTAAAAGTTGTCGTGTTCCGAACAAGTAAGCTACCAGCACTTCGCCAAAAATGTTCGTAGTCGTAAATCAGTACCAACTTTTAGTTCTTAAGTTGCGGGAAATGTCATCTAGAGTTTAAACCCCGCCGGCTCTACCGGTCTCAGTCTCTGGAGTGTCAAGGTCAAAAAAGGCCAATACCGTATTTTGAAACGTACAAGTTTGACCCAATTTGTGCAGTAAAAAAAATCAAAGGTACCTAATAAATTATTAATGTTTATTTGCTTGAATAGAATTTTGTGACTTGGCAATCACACAATACTACATAGATGCAGGTTTTTGCATACCTGCATCTATGTAGTATTGTGTAAATGTACAATATAAATGCAGTAGTCGTGTGATTTCCATGTTGCAGATTTTTATTTAGCAAGCAAATAGGAATGCCTGACTTGGCTCTACGTACTATCTCACAACTTTCTACGGTGGAAGAATTTGGAGACTTGGCCATTTTTTTACGTGAAATGTTTTTTTATGGGATTTGTTCTTAACACGCTTATAAAACAGTGGGCAACTCTGGGCCTTACCGGCGCCCGCCGTCCGTCAGCCAGTGCTTCAGCGCTGGGCGTTACTTACCGGAACATGGTGGACAGCGACTTGAGCAGCGAGGGCTTCTTGTGCGAGAGCGAGGACTGCTGCGGCGAGCCGCGCACCATGCCCTCGGGCCCTCGCCCGCCGTCCGTCAGCCAGTGCTTCAGCGCTGGGCGTTACTTACCGGAACATGGTGGACAGCGACTTGAGCAGCGAGGGCTTCTTGTGCGAGAGCGAGGACTGCTGCGGCGAGCCGCGCACCATGCCCTCGGGCCCTCGCCCGCCGTCCGTCAGCCAGTGCTTCAGCGCTGGGCGTTACTTACCGGAACATGGTGGACAGCGACTTGAGCAGCGAGGGCTTCTTGTGCGAGAGCGAGGACTGCTGCGGCGAGCCGCGCACCATGCCCTCGGGCCCTCGCCCGCCGTCCGTCAGCCAGTGCTTCAGCGCTGGGCGTTACTTACCGGAACATGGTGGACAGCGACTTGAGCAGCGAGGGCTTCTTGTGCGAGAGCGAGGACTGCTGCGGCGAGCCGCGCACCATGCCCTCGGGCCCTCGCCCGCCGTCCGTCAGCCAGTGCTTCAGCGCTGGGCGTTACTTACCGGAACATGGTGGACAGCGACTTGAGCAGCGAGGGCTTCTTGTGCGAGAGCGAGGACTGCTGCGGCGAGCCGCGCACCATGCCCTCGGGCCCTCGCCCGCCGTCCGTCAGCCAGTGCTTCAGCGCTGGGCGTTACTTACCGGAACATGGTGGACAGCGACTTGAGCAGCGAGGGCTTCTTGTGCGAGAGCGAGGACTGCTGCGGCGAGCCGCGCACCATGCCCTCGGGCCCTCGCCCGCCGTCCGTCAGCCAGTGCTTCAGCGCTGGGCGTTACTTACCGGAACATGGTGGACAGCGACTTGAGCAGCGAGGGCTTCTTGTGCGAGAGCGAGGACTGCTGCGGCGAGCCGCGCACCATGCCCTCGGGCCCTCGCCCGCCGTCCGTCAGCCAGTGCTTCAGCGCTGGGCGTTACTTACCGGAACATGGTGGACAGCGACTTGAGCAGCGAGGGCTTCTTGTGCGAGAGCGAGGACTGCTGCGGCGAGCCGCGCACCATGCCCTCGGGCCCTCGCCCGCCGTCCGTCAGCCAGTGCTTCAGCGCTGGGCGTTACTTACCGGAACATGGTGGACAGCGACTTGAGCAGCGAGGGCTTCTTGTGCGAGAGCGAGGACTGCTGCGGCGAGCCGCGCACCATGCCCTCGGGCCCTCGCCCGCCGTCCGTCAGCCAGTGCTTCAGCGCTGGGCGTTACTTACCGGAACATGGTGGACAGCGACTTGAGCAGCGAGGGCTTCTTGTGCGAGAGCGAGGACTGCTGCGGCGAGCCGCGCACCATGCCCTCGGGCCCTCGCCCGCCGTCCGTCAGCCAGTGCTTCAGCGCTGGGCGTTACTTACCGGAACATGGTGGACAGCGACTTGAGCAGCGAGGGCTTCTTGTGCGAGAGCGAGGACTGCTGTGGCGAGCCGCGCACCATGCCCTAGGGGCCCTCGCCCGCCGTCCGTCAGCCAGTGCTTCAGCGCTGGGCGTTACTTACCGGAACATGGTGGACAGCGACTTGAGCAGCGAGGGCTTCTTGTGCGAGAGCGAGGACTGCTGCGGCGAGCCGCGCACCATGCCCTCGGGCCCTCGCCCGCCGTCCGTCAGCCAGTGCTTCAGCGCTGGGCGTTACTTACCGGAACATGGTGGACAGCGACTTGAGCAGCGAGGGCTTCTTGTGCGAGAGCGAGGACTGCTGCGGCGAGCCGCGCACCATGCTCTCGGGCCCTCGCCCGCCGTCCGTCAGCCAGTGCTTCAGCGCTGGGCGTTACTTACCGGAACATGGTGGACAGCGACTTGAGCAGCGAGGGCTTCTTGTGCGAGAGCGAGGACTGCTGCGGCGAGCCGCGCACCATGCCCTCGGGCCCTCGCCCGCCGTCCGTCAGCCAGTGCTTCAGCGCTGGGAAATAACACAAATTAAATAACTTACATTACTTACCAAGGGCTGTAAAAGAAAGAAAACCCGAAAACGCAGGTATTTCTGACCCGAGCCGCAGGCGAGGGTTGTAAATATGCGATAGAGGGCTTTCTTTATCACTGCCCGTGGTGAGTACATAATTTTACGTCTTCACCTGGCCACATTATGGCCAGGTGTGACGTAAAAAACATAAATATGTTGCACTGGTAGTTTTCCATGTATAAATAAATAAAATACAACCGAATTGAGAACCTCCTCCTTTTTTTTTAAAGTCGGTTACTAAATAAAGACTCCGCCACACACGAGTGCGTGCCGGCGGGACCTATAATGTAACGATACAAGGCGCGCCCCGCTCTGCATCGCGCTTGTGTGTTGAAGGCTTTATACTGACTATAAGAAAATAAAACCTAACAATGTGGTTATTGAGAATACATTCTTTCGCCAGCTTTTATGACTAATGACAAATTGAAAGAACACGAATACGAATGGATTTTTGACATCTAGGCCGAGAGGCCGTGTGGCAAGAGCCACGTGTTTCCAGCAGATAGCGGTAGTGCAGTCTTATAAAATCATTATTTTTTATCACACTTGCTCGAAAAGGGCTTCATAATGCGCAGACATACTACAACGCCTACGTTAGGCCCACGGGCGTAATGGTTTTTTTCTTAAATTGTATGTCACTCATGCGGCAGTTACAAAGCAAAGAGGTTTTATATCAAATACGATGTCTAAAAACGTATTTATAAATAAATTTAAACTTAAAAACACTACTAAAACATGTTTAACTGAATTATTTACAGATTTCATATGTAGTTATTTAGTGTCTATGTAAAATGTTTTAAGTGTTTTCAAATAGTGGCTGTATACCGAAGGGTCTTTGCCATACGCGCCTCACGTCAAATTCAACAAAATGGACAACTGACATGTTGCAGTTTTTATTACGATTTGTATTAATTTCATCTAAAATGTATTTGTTTCCTCGAAAATGTATTGAAAAACATTGTGTATAACACGGGCTCAAGAATATTGCAAACTCGAGTAATCAAAAGTCCTCTGCCTTCGGCGTCGGACTTCTGATAGACTCTTGTTCGCGATATTCCACTTACGCCCCTCGTTAAACAATGTACTATTTCGTGGGGTATTGGGATGATTGTTTAGTCAATTGCTACAATGATCAAACAATGATCATCATCATGTACAGACATTCCCCGGTATTATGCGATTCGTTTTCTTGTTCACAGAAACCTCCGAGCCATTGTGGCTTCGTCTTTTCAACATGGACGAGGATCGGTTTAAAAAAAATTCTTCGATTTTATGCCAGATTAAATATTAGTCTCTCAATACATTTTAGTACATTACATATCGACATAAATAAACGGATATTAACTGAAATTTTAGGTATATTTTGCTTACGTGGATGAGCGCGCGCGTATATCGGCTCGTTCCGCGGATTCCTTTGGTTTTCTTGTATCGCTGTTTGTAGGGATTCCAAGCTGGATGACTTCCGCATCCCTAATGATGGACCCACTTGTAATGCTGTTGACAAAATTATCATAGTTAAGTAGGTAAATAGTGCACAATAACCATAAATCAAGAACACACTACGACACACGCTTGTACTACTTCGCGAAAAGGCTTTCAACACTGCGTAGGCGTAGTACATTTTTTTAGGATGTCAAATAAAATAAGGACATGACGCAAGGTATACGCTGCGTAAGCGCGGCGTTACCGTATTACAAACTTCAGTGCATTCGTTAAGTTAACACCTTCAGTGCCAGCAACCTACTATACCGGGGTTTCTTAAAGTGGTCTAAAACTCCCCAAGTATAAGGCCAAGTTTTATGTGGACGCTGCACGCTCCGCTCTGAGCGGGGCGTCCACTCAGGCCTTACACTTAGGGGTCTGTGATCTGATTGCTAGGGGTCCCCGGCCAGTTCATTTACCCTTAATGTAGGTAGGTACGGTATACATGAAACATGGGATTTTTTCAACATTTCCGTCAACGTCTGCGGTATTTTTGAAAGTGGTACATGCCTAACAAAAGTTTAAAGGGTCGAACAGACTGCCAGCGGGACGGTGGCGGGGCTTGATGAGCGCGTGATGCGGGCGGGACGGCTGGTCACACAGAGCACGCGCGCATCGCGCTGGCCTCGCGCCATCAACCAGCCAGCATCACGTACGCACCGCGCGCTGCGCTGTCTGACGTCACACTGACTGCTGGCGGGGCGCGACAGAAGCGGGGCGGGTTGCCGACGGGGCGCAGCCTGTTTGACCACGTTAGCGGTTTGTAGGGAAATATAGCGCTGCGCGCCCGTCGCGCGCAGGCCGCACGCCCGCGACGGTACTGTGTATTCGACCTTTAAAAACCACGGCATAGTGCCCTATTTGGATAGGTATTTAACTAAATGTAAACAAAAAAACCAGGTGACTTGGTCATTTAGCCAATAAGATACAAAAGGTTGCTATGACTGGTTTAATGACCAAATCACGTGGTTTTTATTGTTTATACCTATGGGCATCGGTGGGCACTATGCTCGGTAGGTGGTCTCCTGTTCATACGGAGTTCCCCATGTTATCGGCTAGGATATCTGTCAGGGAAGGTGTTAAGAGTAGTGGTACTCACAGTGCTGCGCCTTGATCTCCTTGATCTTCTTGTATGTGCCCGTGGTCTTGGCGTCCATGGCGGCGTGTCTCTTCTCGGACATGGAGCGGCGGCCGACCGCGTCGCGGCTGAAGCCCGCGCCGCTCTCGCTGCCCGACTCGCCGGGGCCGCTCGTGCTGCCCGTGCCCGTGCCCGTGCCCGTGCCCGTGCCCGTGCCCCTACCATATAAAAAAACAATAGTAGATACATTGTTGTAAAGGCTAGGGGTACTACAATGAAACATTGTAGTAGTGGTGGTTCAGGTGCTACAGCTTTTGCCTACTTTCCAGCTTGGTTTTAGACCATCTATTGCCACATTTCCGAACAGTGGCGTGAAATAGTTATTTACAATACAAGTGCCGAAAATAGGAAATTTGCAACGAGTGGTGATAAATTAAAACACGACCGAAGGGAGTGTTTTAAATCGACACGAGTTGCGAATTACCTATTCGCACGTGTATCGTACAACGTTTTACTGTACATATGGCTCTTTAAAGTTTCGACATATGCACGAAAAGTGATCTTTTTCGCACTAGTGCGGGAAAGTAGCACCATATGTACTGTAAAGAGTTTTCTGATACTACTTCAATTACAGGTAGAAACAATTTGTATAAAGAGAAAAAAGTATGTACCTCGTCGCTGTCCCGTAATCCTCTTCAATAATAACATTATGGTGCGCCGGCGGCGACCTAGACATATGCACATGCCCCAGGTTAGGCCTGAAGTGCCCGTTCGTCGCCGGCGCGTCTATCTGCGTCGCCATGTAGTAGCTCTCATTCCTCAACCCAGTCAGTCGATCAATCACCGGGTTCCAACCATCCAGTCGACTCCACTCGAAGCTATCCCTCTTCGGATCGTGAGGAACCGTATCTTTGTCTCTCTCTAAATACCCTTTGCTGTCGTCAGATTGGTTAGAAACCCAGCTCGTGTTGTTGTTTATGGTGATGATGGAAGCGTGTTTCTTGCTGCCTCTGAGTTCCGGGTTGTCTATGCTGCGTTCCTTGTCGAACTTGTTCTGGTTGTGGTCGGTGGGTTTTTCTTTATCTGTGTATATGACGGTGTTGAATTGCGAGTTTTCGACGCTGTTGGTGGTGTTTGAGGACTCGTTGCCGTTGGGAGGAGTGTCGTCTTTCCACCGCGCCAGGCTGTCCATGCTGTCTGTAAAATAGATATTTACTAGGTAAGACAATACATACAACAAAACACATAGAACACGGTAACAGAACTACTTATATAATATATTTTAGTAGTTACGTTGGTCAGCTTTGAAGTCAAGAGACGTTCTTGTCTAATAATGAATTGTATCAACTACCGGATCATTTTCTTACAAGAGCGAACGCTGATTATCAAGAAATTATACAAGATATGACGTGATTCTCGAATAAGCATGGCTATCTACGGATTCTACGACGATTAATAATGAAGTTTTAGACAAAACCAGTGAGATAATTGCGTAACTTTTCGAACGAGCCATAAGACAACTCAACTATCAATATCCCATAATAAATAAAATTTGACCTTCCTGACATACATACGGAACGTTACGCAATCGACCAGCAGGTTGGCATGACGGCTTACAGGCACCTGCCTAGTGGAGACTGAACAATAGGGGTGTAGACACTAAATAAAATAATCAATTATGTCATATTTTCTCGAAAAAGGATTAAAAATGTAGTCAAATGGAGAAAAAATCAACGCAAGAGGTTAAATAATCACGAAGTTATAAGTGTCCAAAGTTTTAAGAAAAGGTATGTTCTGTCCCTTTTTCGCAAAACGCAACTTCATATGAAACGATGACGCTTGTAGATTGTGCCCCACCGTGTTCGGGGCGGCTGTCGACGCGGCTCGCTCTGCGACAGCCTCGCATATTGTGACGTCACACACTATTTGCGTTTTCTCTCTCTAACAGGCAATATTAAAACGGTTGTAGCTTCGTAATTCTTTGAGATATCTGAATGGGATTTTCATCACTAGGCATATTTTTTTACCTTCTTTCTTTTGGAGTAATACAAATTTTCGAGTCTACACCCCTATTGAAGATGTGTTCGTCTACCTGTTCTCCTGGCGATGGTGAGCGAGATGCTGCCCCGCACGCTGGGCCGCGCGTGCAGGAGTGCGCGGCGGAGCGTCTCCATGGCCTCGGCGTTGGACTGCCCCACTAGGGACACTCCGTTTACGCTCAGTAGCTGGTC
Organism: Epinotia ramella; assembly: GCA_947578815.1. Classification (NCBI taxonomy): domain Eukaryota; kingdom Metazoa; phylum Arthropoda; class Insecta; order Lepidoptera; family Tortricidae; genus Epinotia; species Epinotia ramella. The sequence continues at coordinate 11,531,529 of OX388209.1, forward strand.
GTTCGTGTGCAATCTGAAACGTAGCAATGGGGCGCCAATGTAAAAAGCTACACAATCCCTCACTGACTAATGAAATGCACCGAACGAAGATCGTCATCATGACTAATAGTACATTACTCCAGAGACCGGCAAGTAAGGGGTTGCCTACGCTCGGCTGGATAGTTATGAGGCTGGCAACCCCTTTTCACGCCGAGGTACGTATAGTGCCATTCTCAAACATGCAATGAAATAAATAAATAATACTCCAAAAAATCAAACTTTATTTTTTCTGGCTGAACGCCATGATACTGTGCCACAAATTGTGGAATAAAAATTAAAAAAGCCTCCAATTTCGTATGAAATGCCATTACGGATCTCTCGTCTCGCTGCGCCCGAAACGTGACACTTCGAAGCCCATTATGAAGAACACAACGTCAATATTTCACACACCTTACTTCCCGGCCTCTGTAGTAATGTACTATAGAAACTAACCAGATAAAATAGCTTTAAGGAGTCTTGACAATTACGTAACTTATCGAATAAGCGTTAGGATAACTCAACTGTAATTTTACAAGTTCTTAGGTGATTCCGATAGTTACTGATATGAATATACTATCTCAATGATAGTACACAGGTCCTTCCAACCAGATAATTAGATCCGTATAAAGCAATTAGGGGAAAGTAGTACGAGTTGATCCTTTGGGGTAAGATGATCCTTTGCGATTGTGCCGAAACCACTAACGTCATTTAGTCGCATTCACTAGTTATACATGTAATATGTTATGTTACTTTTATTTAAACAATGTTAAATGTGATTACTTTTGTGTTTATGGCTTTCTAATATGCTTAATTGAAGTATTTGGGCTACGTGAACAAGCCGCGTGCTTGTAGGTTTTGTTAGCAACATTGAATGAAAAAGTGGGACTTGGGTCAAGATGATTCATTTCTATATATATATATATACGAGATGATCCCCGGGGATCATCTTGTACATAAAGATTTTATTATGTATATAATTTTAGGTCCGCTTTTTGTTTCATTTGAAATCTCGAATATTGTAAACAATAGTCGCCGCCCGCTTTGATCTGTCAGTCTGTCTGTGCTTATTTTTATTTTCAGGGTGGTTGTATTCTATATTTATGTCAATAATTCTGAGTTATACAACACTAGCGGCCCGGCCCGGCTTCGCACGGATTACCCGTTTTCCCGTAGGAATGATGATGATGTTCATCACGGATTATGTCGGCTTCTAATGGTAATAGTTATTTACGATACAAGTGCCGAAAATAACTCGTGTCGATTTAAAACACTCCCTTCGGTCGTGTTTTCATTTATCACCACTCGTTGCGAATTACCTATTCGCACGTGTATCGTACAACGTTATACTGTACATATGGCTCTTTAAAGTTTCGACATATGCACGGAAAGTGCTCTTTTCCGCACTAGTGCGGGAAAGTAGCACCATATGTACTGTAAAAGATTTTTTTAAATCGGTAGTAGTTTCGGAACCTATTCAATACAAACAAACAATCAAATCTTTCCTCTTTATAATATTAGTGTAGATTCGAGGAAGAAAATAGCAAAAAAACAGAAAAAGGAAAATAAGAAAAATACTGCACCTAAAAAAACACAGAAAGGCAAAGGAGTAGGTAAAGGGAAGTCAAATAAAAGAAAGAAAACTTCATATAACACGTCTGAGTCTGAAGAAGATGACACTGAGTGTCTGTACTGCACAGAAAAGTTTTCAAGCGATATATACCAGGGTTGAAGGATTTATAAAATGTGGTGCATGTGGAAAATGGGGGCATGAAGCATGTGCTGGGACAGAGAGTGACGACGCTGGTGAATTTATTTGTGATACTCGTATATGCAGCACAGCACCTGCCAAAAAGCGTTTAACTTTGTAAGGGGAGAATAAGTTATTTTCGTTATTCATTCCTAAATGTTTTTTTTTTTGCTACTTTTCAACGATTTGTTCGCTTAATTAGGTATTCAGAAAGGAATACAATATTTAGATTGATCTCATTATGGTTAGTGTAACTGGTACAAATCAATCACTAAGTTAGAAGACTGATTTATTTTTGTTTTTAATTTTTGTGACTTTTAAAGTCATCCGACTGTTGAATTTGTTAACATAACTAAAAACTTACCATGATTAAGATGTATGTAGACATTGATGACTATTCTAAATAAAGATTGTTTCACTATTGTGTATTTTTGTTTTTTATAAAATTTTCTTCATAACAATATTTGTTTACTCGAAATGGGGGTAAGATGATCATAGGGATCATCTTACCTCTACCCTGGGGATCATCTTACCCATAGAGGTCAAGATGATTACTATGTAAGGTTTTAAAAAAATAAATATTTGAATGAAACCTCAATTAATTTCTGGTTTTGAGTAGGTAAGTATGAGGAACGTGAATTAGATAAATATACTAGTAGTAATCGCTTTTATTTTTGGTTCACCTCGAAAAATATGCATTTTACAGCGATTCCCTCTCAAGGGGATCATCTCGTACTACTTCCCCTACCTACCTACTTTACAAGTAGCACGGTTTTACTGACCTGCCGTCTCTAGAAGCCGCGCCGCCGTGCAACACCGACTTGATGAAGATACCCAGGTCCTGAGGGTCCGAGCCGACGGTGACCTTGCCCTTGACGCTGATGCCCAGCCCGGCCTTCTCCGAGTCGTGCACCGGCACGTCTAGCGGGAGGATCAGACGGTTCCGAAGACTTAGAATCTGAGAAGAGAGGAGGAATGTATGAATTAGTCATGGGACAAGACGATAAGCTGATTCTTGCTGATTGACGTCATTCCTTTAATGAAAACATGCTTATGGAACAGCTATAAAACCAATTATACTAGCCCAAGAGATAACTAAGTATACTAAGCCGCGACGAGGTTAAAATTTCTAACCCTAAGACTCGTAGAAATTGTTAAAACATTAATTAATTATTCACACTATGTTGGGAAAATGATGACAAGACTATCGGGCCACTCAGACCAGAACAAAGAGCTGAGGAATCCAGCTGAAAAGTGTAGTGTTAAAGGCTACCGAACCAGTTCTTGAGATATTCGTTTCTTAATCTATATTAGGTTTAAAGGCAGAGAACTTCCTATGACGGCTAGAAATACCAAATTTTTGTAAGGACTTCAATACTTACAGAGTTAGAACTGGAATTGAGGGCGTCCTGCAGCGCACTATCCTGGTCCTTGATGAGGTCGTCCTTGGAGGAGCTCTTGGGTATCCTGCCCCTGGCCGAGCCCTGGTTGAGCGCGTGCACGATGCTGGACACGCGCCCGTTCTCGCCCACGTCCACGGGTTTGGAGTGCCCGTTGGGCGTAAGTATTGCCTTCTCGGAGTATTTCTGGGGACTTTGCTGGGGTTCAACCCTCTGCAAACAATTAATATAATTGTGAGTATTTTATTTACCGGGAAGATTATGAATGCCATGGGTTGAAAATATTAGTTACGAATAGCGTGGATTTTAGGGTATACTAGCGGCATTGAGGAGAAGAGCATACTTATACAGGAGGTCACAAGTAGTTACAACTCATTGCGCCTGCTGGCAATAGAGACCCATTCTGAGTGGTTTTTCGTCATTGCTGTAACATTTTTCTATCAGTGCGTAAACACCAGGGTTTACGAACGGCTATCTATCTTACTGTATCTAGATTACCGCCACGTCAATCCTCAACGATCGTTGGCCACTCGTTAGATACCAGGGCTGTTCCGAAAGTTGTTAGCTGCTCCGACTCTACTCAAGCGATTACAATATTATTTATACCATTGTGAGGGATATTTAAGTACTTATTGAAGTGCTGTAAATATATTTTTAGAAAACGCTTAGTTTTTATTTTATTTATTTTTTACTTCGAAGCGTCGAAGCCTAACCATCTGTGACATATGTTATACACTCTGTGGCAGCGGTCGCAAGACGGCCATTGCACATGGCGTCCAAGGAATACATAACATCACCTTAAGAGAGTCTTTTATTTATATTACTAATAAGTCCTGTTCCAAGTCCCATTGCATATAAACATTATATGCAACATGGTGTCAGGTGAAAAGAAGATAAAACCTTAAGTGGCAGCCTAGTTTCAGTCAAGAAAATACCTTTGTGGATTGAGTTGAGGACATTGAGGAATTAAATATAAAATGTCAGACAAAAGTAACTTGGGGTTACAGCCACCTAAGGGCTTTAAAATAGAAGACGCAGAGGCGTGGAGAAAATATAAGCAACTATTCAATTTGTATGTACAGGCGACGGATCTAGAAGAAGAAAAGGATGAGAAAAAGGTGGCCATTTTCTTAACGTGCGCGGGAGAAGAGATTTTAGACATTTATAATGGAATGAACGACAGTTCTACATTAAAATGGTCAGAGTTGTTGGAAAAGATTGATGGCCATTTTAGTAACCAAACAAACACGGTAGTAAATAGTTACAGATTTTACAGTATAAAACAGGAACACGATGAACCAGTAGAACGGTTCGTATTGAGATTGAAAAATGCAGCTAAAGTGTGCAGTTTTAAGGAGGAAGACCGGATGGTACGAGACATGCTGGTAATTGGGTTGAGAGACGGAGGCATAAAAGAGAGGTTGTTAAGAGAACGTGATTTGACCTTAGACATAGCAGTGGACTTATGCAAAGCTGCTGAGTATAGTAAGAAAAATATGCGGGAGTTGGAAGAAAAAATACAGACGGTGGATCTTGTCAAGGAAAGTCCGCGTTACAGAAAAGAAAATACGAGTTACAGTTGCAATAAATGTGGAAAAAAGCATGATCCAAGAAGATGCCCAGCTTATGGAAGAAGATGTGCAGTATGCAACATTTATAATCATTTCGCAGTTATGTGTAGGCACAAAAAGAAAGAAGAGAGACCACAGCAGCATCACAAAAAAGTGGATGGCATGAAGGAGTGTACAAATAGTCAGTGACAATATGCCATTTGGCAGCTATGCATTTGAGCAATTTGCCAGACAGCATGGAATAGAATTGGTTAAGTCAAGTCCACATTATGCACAATCAAATGGTTTAGCAGAAAAAGCTGTGGGAATTGTTAAAAATATGATGAAAAAATGTAAAGAAAGTGGTGAAAACTTTGACTTAGCGATGTTACATTACAGAACAACTCCGGTAGCAAATTTGGAGTATAGTCCTTCAGAGTTGTTAATGAGTAGATTATTAAGAACAAATTTACCTTGTTCAAAAGAAATGTTGAAACCCAAGTTATGTGTAAATGTCAAGGAACAAATGTCAATTAACAATGAAAAATCTAGGATCAATTATAATAAAACTTCCAAACTTAAAAAGTCATTTCAGAAAGGGGAGGAGGTAATTATTCAAGATGTAAATAAGAGCAAATGTTGGTATTCCGGTAAAATTGTGGAAGAGGCCAGGGGACCTAGATCATTCATTGTTAAAAATGATAAAGGTAATTTAGTTAGAAGAAATGAAAGACATATTAGACCTAGTAAAAATAAGTTTATGATTCAAAGAGATAATATGCTGGACTCCTCTGAGTCGAACCAAACCAGGGATAGAATAGGGAATTATTTAAGGCAGGATGCACCAGTATGTCTAGCACCAAGCTCTCCTGCACCTGTAACTAATCCAGAGCCAGTTGATGTACCCATGGTAACCAGGACAGGGAGGTTGGTGAGGAAACCTGCCTATTTAAGAGATTTTGATTTAAGCTAGAATATAAATAAATAAATAATAATAACTTTAATATGTTATAATAATTTTATTTCTTTAGCGGGGGATGTGACATATGTTATACACTCTGTGGCAGCGGTCGCAAGACGGCCATTGCACATGGCGTCCAAGGAATACATAACATCACCTTAAGAGAGTCTTTTATTTATATTACTAATAAGTCCTGTTCCAAGTCCCATTGCATATAAACATTATATGCAACACCATCAGTCATGAAAATCAGTAATTGAGACTCCATATGTGCTGTCATTTTATAAACAGTATTTGTTAAAAAACAATTCGTTTTTTTAGGTGCTGCTAATTACGAATCTCGACGGTTTTTTCACGTATAAATCGTGTTGATTGAGTAAACATTATTATGATTTAATAGGTGTCAAGAATGAGTCTTTCGTTAAACGTAAAAATTTCTGATATGTAAAAAAAATGTATATACACTTATAACATTATTTATTGATTTATACATTGGAAATAGCAAAAGAAACAGAATAATTAGTCCCGGGTAAATTTAAGTTCGATTTTCTAAGATTTAATTACAAAAGTCATTGAATTGTGCCTAAAATTGCCGTTTTTTTCTAAGCAATTCGTAACTCCATACAAAACAGCTTTCAGTTAAAAATATATAATAAAAAAACGAATCACATTAATTTATAAAAAAATCATGGCCATAATTAGCATATAAATATCCCTCACAATGGTATAAATAATATTGTAATCGCTTGAGTAGAGCCGGAGCAGCTAACTACTTTCGGAACAGCCCACGTATGTACGCGGCTTGGGTCGAACGTTTAATCAATAGTAACGAGGATTGATAAAACATACCTAAGCATTTTGAACTGCATTGAGGTTGATCTACATCTCTATCGCCCAATAAATGTCACAGCGGCAGAAGTACATATAGTCCACGCAATATTGACATTTGAATTTTTGTGTCTGCCCTAGACTTCATACTGCTCCTCTATCTCCCAATCCTCGGCACCATACCTCTGCTTGAAGAGAGCTCCAACCCGATGTATGTCCCGTCTCACCTGAGTCCTGTTGTGCACGGGCCGCTCGAGCACGATGTCGACGGTGGAGTCGGTGGCGGTGTTCCGCAGCAGCGCCACCACCTGCTGCTGCGTCAGCCCGGACACCGACACGCCGTTCACCGACACGAGGCGGTCGCCGGCGCGGAGACGCCCGTCTGTTACTGCGGCACCCTAAGGGTTAAAAACACTTTACGTTATAATTCAATCCTATATATAATCCTGATGAATGGTCTGCCGCTGACACCCCTCCTGAACTTTTTGAATTTGACCCGGGCAGCCACCCACCCCACCTGGATTCAACGAATCACGCCGTTGCCATTGTGCCCATCTTCGGAATAAATGCGGCTGAAGCGAACAGGAATGCTGCTGTTATGCGGATGCCCACAGCAAACTGTATGGTATATCGTCTTGGAGTATCCACTAACCAAATACGATGGCCCCGCAGAAAATTAAAAAAAAAATACGAGCAGCTTAGATTATAATTATAAAACAGTGTATTTTAATTGTAACTGCCATACGATAATTAAATAAATCCTATATAGACTAGGGGTTAAATTAAATGCATTGCTTTAAAGGCGACATAGGTCATTTTCAGAAACTAGGTAGTCAGGCAGGGTAGGTAGGCAGTAGGGGATTTCACTTTGCTGAATATGTTAGGTACCTGGTTTCCTCTTTAATGAAAATGTAGTATAGAGTTTATTTTAAAAGGGAATATCTGTTACCCACATTTATGCTGGAACATGGGTTTCACGAGCTCTTTCTACTCTTTTTGGGAATGGGGGCGTGAATGTCTTTAAGCCTAGGAAGTCGTAAATTCAGTAAAATCATCTTAATTATCAAACATCTAAGTACCAACCACTAACCTTAGGCAGGATGTTCTTAATGTAAATAGGGCAGTGTCCGCCCGTGGGGTTGTCCCGGGTGGTGATGGTGAAGCCGAGTCCCTTCTCGCCCTTGGTGAGCGCCACGGCCACGCGCGCGCGGCTGCCCGCGCACGCGCTCGGCGCCGACTGCTCGCGCCCGGACACCGCGCGCTCCGAGCTGCCCACTGGAACAACAAACGTTCAACTTACTATCTTCACTAGGTACAACTACATAGTATAAAACAAAGTCGCTTCCCGCGTACGCAACGGATTTTGATGCGGTTTTTTTAATATATAGAGTGATTCAAAAGGAAGGTTTGTATAGATGATATAGCACCCGTGCGAAGCTGGGGCAGGTCGCTAGTTGGAAATATAATTGTTCATTATTGTCGAAGCTAGGGAAGTAGGCAATTCCTGGCTGAGTATTCATTTTAGCCAGCAATTGCCCCTCCGGCTGAGACAAATATAGTGCTTTTCTCAAAAAATTATGAGATTGATAAGGCATGCTTTTCTTTTCGCCACTTCATGAAATTGTCGTACGCCTATACGCCTATATTTCTCTTTTGGCTTTGCTGAGCTGACTGAACTGAGTTTTAAATCTGGATTTTTTATCCCGTAACTCACCCCCTAAGGGGATGAAATGGGGGGTTTTCTATTGAGCTACGATACAAACGAGTTTCACGCGGACGCTGTCGCGGGCAGTGCTAGTAAGAAATAAAATAGATATTCTAAGTGACTATAGGTACTACTTAATTCAATCTTGAATCGTGTTCTCATGCGTGCAACGCATAACTTTTAATATGTAATGTTATCTAAGTAACGGACATCTACAGCGTGTTTTCCTTAATTTCCGAGAAATTAAAGAAAACATTTCTTAGATTCTTTAAAGGTCTCTAAAAACAACGGATATTCACACTAAAGAGAGCTCAGGCCCCGTAGCATGGATGGTGTTATCACGCGATAAGTGACAGGATAGAGCTTCCGTCCCTGGCTGACACCGTTCGATAGAACGAGACGACGCGCCTATCCTGTCACTTATCGCGTGATAACGCCATCCATGCTACGGGGCCAGAACATGAAATGTCTATGATCCGAGGACGGGAGATTTTCTGAATGAATAGTAGACTGACCTTCAGGTAAGAGATCAAGCGGGCGCTCCTGCGGATGGACACTAGCGACGTTGTTGACCCCGGACACCCAGCGCAGCATGTCCTCGACGCGGTGCTGGTCGCCGGCCGTGTCCTGCCCCAGCGGCTCGCGCCTCGCGTCCCGAGGCAGGCTCTTGCTGCCGTAGCTCTGCACACGGTCGGCTGCGTCTAGCCATATTCCACTTCTGAAACGGTGGAAGAATCAAACGAGTTGTTCCAGAATCAACCTCACAGACTTCTCCTCTTTCATATTGGTAATACTCGGGGGTCGGGCCACCGTATACCTACACGAGGAGATTATGTATACTCTATGACGTGTATAATTTATATTTTATTAATAAACGAATTGAATTGAATATATCGCTTTGATTTCCTTCAATCCATTTCGTGGGGAGTCTACGGCAAGGTCTGATTCCGGCGCTCGACCGGACTAGTCTCCTCGTTGTGCACCTTGAAGAATGTTGGGTTCCACGTCATTTCAGGAAAAAATACACAATCGATTGTTGCTGCTGTTGGTTTCTCGGAAGACCACCGTTGCCAAGTAGCAGCATAGTATATTCACTTACCCTGGTCCAGAGAACTGCATGGAGAGCCTGTTGATCTGCCGCTGGAAGTGTCCCGGGTTGAGCCGGTCGGGGTCCGGCGGCTGCCCGTCTGGGAGTGGATGCACTTTCTGCGTCCGGCTGCTGTCGTCCCGACAGACTACCGCTGCTGACCAGCGCTTCGTCTGCTCTGTGGCCTGGAAGAAAATTAGAGAATTTATCCGTGTACATTTGTTAAGTTCGGAAGAGTAATAATTGCGTTTCATTCTCTCTACTTTGGAACCTTTATATGTTGCAATGACTACTACAGCTCTAAAAATGAATCTACTATTTATTTACTGAAAGTAAAACATTGAATGTCGGTAAATTGTATACCGAGTAATGTTTGAAAGAACTCGACACTCTACATTTTTATTTTAACTTTAACCGATACATTTATTAACCTGGTTTTGTTACACTGCTGGGCTAAGGTCTTCTTTCTTTTTTACAAGCTTTTATTTAGTTTCACCTGTCCCGTTGTCTGTCTGTCTGTCTGTAATCAAATCTTGCAAGTTAAATTTGACCCACTTCCCGGTGACCGATTGAGCTGAAATTTTGGGTATAACTATAGTTTGGATGACAATTCAACATTATAGTACCATCGAGCTGATCTGATGATGGAGACAGAAGGTGGCCATGGGAATTCAGTACTTAACCGACGTAACCCCGTTGAGTTCGGGCTCGTTAGAATCGTCTCAATGAGTAGTTGATGATGGTATACAGAAAAGTACAGTCAGCAATAAAACCTTGACCATCTCGCGGATCCCAGGCCCCGTAACATGGTCTAACACGCGATAAGTGACAAGATAGAGCGTCAGTCTCGTTCTATCGAACGGTGTCAGCCAGTGACGGATGCTCTATCTTGTCGCGTGATAAGGCCGACCATGATACGGGGCCAGGTTTGACTACGTATCTTTTTAGTCGGTCACTCTGGACAGGGGTGGCCATGATTAGGGATCATAAACAATTGCGACTGCAGCTCTAGCTTTATTTCTCCAGCTATCCAGGGTATGTGCGTGGCGTTCAGAGAACACTCGTTCAAGAAAATCATTTACCGTTCTCTGCGGTGGTAGAGTGTCCTGGTGCAAGCTGGGTTCGCTCCCGCGCCGGACCTGCAGGCCGTTGGAGCCGTCCTCCAGGTCTGCGGCGCCCACCTCCACGCATGACTCGGAGTTGGGTACACGCATACTTCCGCCTACGCCGCCGCCGCCCTGGAAATTTATTAAGTTCTTAGAGACTGAAATCAAGCAATTGTGGTACTAAAATGTATAAGTAGATTAGTACATAATAGGCCTTGTTTATTGAAGGCCGGCCGCGTGATTCTAGTCTATACTCCGCAAGAAACTCGCTCTTACCGTTCGTTCAAATATGTTTGAACAGTATAGTCGGGGGTAATAATAATTTAATATACATAAATAAGGACATAAATATCTGTCTGTGCCATAAAGGCGTGTACAGATATTTATGTACGTATATTAATACCCCTGACTGTGCCTACTCAAAAAGCAAAGTTGCCGTAAAATCTACTATATATGTAACATACACATGCTTCATGATACCCTACGTTACACCGCCGTATTTGAGGCACCATACAAAGTAAAGTTACAGGTAAATTGTTATTGACAACCAAAAAAAGCTCTATAGCTGTTATATAGCTATTAATGCCAAACTTAGAAATAAATGAACGCATTACCATGAACATGAATATCTCCGATCAGTCGCAGCATACCTGAGAGCCATTTCACACTACATGCAGCGATTTGCATATGTAAGTATGACAAATGAACTTGCACGAGCGCTGAGGCGTGCGATGCAATAAGCACACCGCAATCGCATTCTATTCGTAAATCACCACTTACAAATCGCTACAGGAATATAATAGGGCATTACTCTTGAGATTTAAGACCAATTCATCGCTGCAACCAAGAGGTGCACGCTCGCTTAGTTAGAATGAGACAGTAATATAAGCTCTGATACAAAGAGACAGTTGCGCCCCTATCAGTCAGCAAATTGCAGCGATTTATTATTACGTTTGAAGTACTCCTTACTGCTGTGTAAATCAGCATAAAAGGATGCATGTGATACTATCGGGAGGGTACTATGAGTAGATTTAGTACGTATCCTGTCAGTCAGAAATTACATCTCATTCTTATTATGACCGCATACGCATACAATAAGCGGTCTTCGAACGGACGCAGAAATCTTCCGCTGTTCTCAACTTATATCTTTTTTATTTTACAACTACATGTAATACCTACCTGGGCGACCGAGCACTGCTCAGGTGAAAGTAGGAAATCATTTTTTTCCAGATACGAGACCTAAGTAGCTAGATCGATTTTTTGGCCCCCGTAAACCGCCATGTTGCATATTTAATCGAAATTCTTAGAGCCGTTTTTGAGAATGTAATTACGAAATATAGGTATATATACAAATATTGCGCGTAGATAGAAGACACAGATGGGAATGAACCCCCATCAGTCGAAAAATAATGCCGTAGATAAAAAGTACTGCGCATTTTCGTGACACGAAACTATCTTCAAATCTCTATTCTTCTATTACGAGAATATTAATTGATACGTTTACAACCCAATTACTACGGATTGGGTACCTAACCTAACTACCCAATTGAAGTTACAAACGGTCGAGTGCGTGCCTGCAACCGTAATCCTGTTAGCCTACTTTCCGTTATCTAGAGTTCTACTAGCTACGACGAATGACTGAATCATACTAGTGCAAATCCTATAATACTAATATTATAAATGAGAAAGTTTGGATGCTTAGATATTTGGATGTTTGTTACTATCACGCTTAAACGGATCAACCAATTTGAATTAAATTTTGCACGAAGACAGTTTAAAGCCTAGATTATAATATAGGATAGTTTGATTAAAATATACACATGACTCGAACAAAAATTAGGGCTTTAAAGCCCAATATCTCGCAAACGAATTACTGATTTGAAAAGTGGTTTTAGAAAACCCATAATATTTTTAAATGAGCTATCCAAAGATACCCCACCCCATGGGTTTAACGAGAAAAAAAAATACATCCCCGCTTTAGGTGTAGGGGAGGTACCATAAAAAAAATTATTTTCAAGATTTTATTGTACCGTTTTGTTGGCGTACTTAATTGATTTATATACCCATGCCGAATTACAGTTTTCTAGGAGTTATGGTTACTGAGCTAAGCCGAAGACGGACAGACAGACGAACGGATATGGCGAAACTATAAGGGTTCCTTGTTGACTACGGAACCCTAAAATTCTGGATCAACAAAAGACACATAATTGGCAAAACGCTAAAATGATGCAACGCGGGCGATAAATGTATATGAATTACGTCTAGGTATAATCTTGTTAGAACTGCTTATCTATTATTTGAATCTTTAAATTTGAGATACTTAAGCATTTTCAAAGAATTATTGTAACTTTAGATTTTGCGGATTGAACTGTCTACCGGTAAACTATGTAGGTATATCACTCACCTTTTTTGGCCGACGCCCACTACAACCGGAATAACATAAACCCATATTTAATTCACAGCAAAACGATAGCCTTAATTCTTTTCTCTTTGAGGACATGGCATGTAATGATAATTGATAACTCCGAATAAACTCAACACACAGCGTACTGACAACTGACAAGTTCCAACCTGATCAATTTTCAGGTGTTCGCGCGTTCGGTCGTGCTCCCGCCCAATTTACTTTTTCATCAGGGGCAAAGGTTTTTTCCCTCACAGCCAGGCTGCACTTACGCATTGTGTTTTACAAACGCGCGTGCATGAGGTTTCTAAAAATAGCCTGTATATTTAATGTTTTTTTGAAACAAAATAAAATTATATCTATCCTCCTGTACTTTTAATTCGCGTTTAAACATTTCATGAACACTTTTATAAGGCTTCGCACAGACTAGCGCGGCCTGGCCGCGGCGGTCAATAGTAAGCTTGTCATTAGCTATCAAATTTACTATTGTCCGCCACCGCAGGCCGCGCCACGCCAGTGTGTTGCAGGCCTTAAGCATACATAATAACATACATAAAAGTCTATAATCTATTCTCTATAGATTACAGCAGTTAGTGCACCGAAACAATATTTCAACACAACTTTACAATAAAATACATTGCTACCAACTTATCAAACCACAGAGATCACACATTTCTTTATTATTTTCATTGCTGACAACTTAGGAAATAGTATTCTAAAGTAGCACGGCTATTATGGTGGGTACACACTGAGCAAACGAACGCCCCACGACCGCGAAGCATTTATGTGACAGCTATTTGTTAGAGTGAGATACATAGCTGTTCGTTGGCGTTCGTGGGTTTGGTGTGTACGCACCTTTACAAGACGGCCCGCTGTGTCGCGACGACTCAAGACTACCCGTCTCTTTCTTGCTGGCAAGTAAACGTCAATTAAACACAAAGTTAACCTCTAAGTATAGACACGTATTTTTATTATTATCATGTTTACCGCGTGTATTTTTATAAATTCGTTTTCAAAAAAATATTTTGTTTTTTGTGTTGCATATTATTTCAAATTATCAAATAATTTGTTTAGGACTTTAAGGTAGGTACCACGTAAATCTTCTTCTACTCTATCGCACTTGTAAAACCGAAATTCGTATATCTGCGGCCCTATCTATCACACTTGCATTGATGGCGAGTACAGTAAACAACTTATTATTTAAGTTTACATGATTTCCTCGAAATTGATCGATTAATTCGTTATCGTTCCTCGTCATAAAAACTGCTGCAGCAGGCGAGGTGCCTACTGTGGACACTAAGCTACTTAATTATTATTTATGCAATGCAACTAGGTATTTATTTGCCACACGCACACGCTCTATGGAATTTCTATTGTTTGTCAACGTCAACTTATGCTTGGTTGGTATTAGTACGCACTGCGCACGCACCTAGTATATCTACCTACGTTTTAGGTTCTCTTCAGTATTTTTGTAAGTTAGGAAATACGCAGGTACCTACATTGTTTTATTTTTGTATGATTTGCCATTCTGGGGTGAGAGAGGTGAATGTAATAATAATAGGTGTATGTATGTGTGTGTTATTATAATATTTATCTCCGCGATCCCGTAGACGGCGATTTCCATTTATTTTTCGTACATGGTCACTTTTTGGCAGGAACATAGGCATTGTACATATATTTCATGCACCAATGCAATTTAAACAGTATTACACTTGTTCGTCGAAGCTGTAGATGTAGTTTGCAGACCAACTGCCGTTAGAGACCATAAATACCGAGCAGTTAGCTGTTAGTTAGCTGGTGTCGTGAAATTTACAACAACTAGCATAACTGGTCGCGACTTAGCTTTTAATATCCTCTTCCATAATTTATTCAATATACTCATACTATGAACGTTGGTGGTAATGCCAACGCACTAGACTAGAGAAGGGCTCCTGCGTTGATAATGCTGTAATCAAGGGGGCTGCCAGCCAAGCCAATCAGTCTCTACCAGCGGGACCATAATTAGAAGATACAACCTGCAGGAGGGAACAGCATGCGGTCACGATGGTTAGTCACTAGGAAACGACTAAACGCGGGTTGCATCGACTAAATTTGATCGGCCAGTGGTCATCCCATAGAGAACTATGAAACTTTCAAACCCATACAATCGGATATTGACGGACGGAAACTACCGATGGGTTGAAGCAACATTCTAAGAGCGACTTACACACAGCGAACTTCTGCAGCGATACAAACGCGCATTTCGCGACACTTGCCATGGATTTATCTGTCAAAATCCCCTGTATCGCGTTTGTAACGCTGCAAAATGACGCGGTTACCGCTCTAAGAAGAAGGGTATATGATGGAAGTACTCACTCGGAACATATCCGGGGAGGCGGTGCCGGCGCTGGAGCCGCTCGCGCCGTCGGCCTGCGCGGCGCGCGGCGCCGGCGCCTGCGCCGCGCACTCCGCCGTGAGCGTCTCGCGGTCGTCCGCCACGTCGCGCACGCGGTCGTCCGGGTCCAGGATGCCGCCCGAGCTGGCGCGCAACGCTCGCACTCCCACCCATGTTTCTGGGCCCTGGGGAGAGATATAGATGACAGGTTAGTTAGTAGTTTCAGACTTTTAATATTACTAACTCATGATCACGGAGCCTGGGGAGAGGGATAAAGAGGAACCCATGTGGGGAAAAAGATGACCGCTTAGTTGGTAGTTTCGTACTTTAGGGACATCTTCCTGCGCACATTTCTTGTGTATTGGGATAGATGAATGTTTCGTAACCAGTTTGTAGGTACTTCAACAAACCCAAAAGACTCGCAATACTTATCTTCCGAATACATGTAGGTATAGTGATAGTGATAAGAAAGAAATGAAATATGCATCAAACGAACGATGAACCCCGGCTTGCTTCGTGTGTATTCTGCACTTTTAGTTTTTCGGGAGACATTGGTTGACCCGTCCACCAGAGCTGTTGCGAGGTTGCGTGGCGGCGAGCGAGGATAAAAAGACCCATCGGTGGAACCCTAATAAGTAATAACGTACCAAAAAGGTACAGGGAAACCCTTATGGTGCGACTCTGTCCGTCTGTCACACAGCTCTGGTGGGATATACTAACAGTCGGTAGGTCGTATGATAAATTATAATGCCATTTCGTTGAGTCATTAGTAGAATAGTCCGATATTCTTTCAACACAAATCAGCTCGTTTAAATTTGTCCCAGATTGTATCGTCATCCAATTGGATACCGTTAATCTCAGCGGATTACCTATTATTGAGTATCATTACACTCGACATGAGATCGCGTGCTCAAAGTGCAATCACGACGTAACGGTGGCGCGTTACGAATTAAAAGGCAACAGTTAGCGATGTGCGAAATTCGCATTGTCATTTGTATTCGCGAATTCTGTACTTCTTTAGCAAACAGGAACATGAAAACGTTCCCACGCACAACCTATTCACAACTTGGTTTCAACACTTTCAACTCACAGCATCGCCCAACCCCAGTAGATATATATGTTGATGCCGGGATACGTAATAGCAACGAGCCAGGGCAGGTCTGACTTCACTGGATGTGAAGTGAGGTTAAGCGTGGTGAATAACAGCGCTGCCTATTCAGAAAGGTGAATGCGGGCTTGCATTGTGTCGTGTTCGGATCGTTTTGTCTAACTTGTCAGCCTTTGTCCGGTTGTCAGCGAGATCTCGAGTGATCTCAAAAGGCGGATTTGAAAACATCTATGGATTAAATTCTGAAGAACTGGCGAGAATTAGGTAACCATCAATGATGGTCTTGTACCTACTTCCAATTCTGTTGATTTGGTGAATCACGAACCGTAATGAATTTGGTAGCAAAACAAAAGATGTAATTATAGGTACAGTCGCGAAGCTAGGGTAGGCGGTAGGCTAAGTTGGTGAGGTAGGTCCTATACAGGATATGATTCTGCGCTACTGTAAATATATGATATCGATGCGCCATCAGCAAGTCAGATAATTTTCCAAATGTTCGCTATACTTTAAAATAACGTAATCGTACTATTCGTACCCAAGTGACGGTCCTGCGTTTGTCGCGCTCCCGCGCCGCGGCCAGTCGCGCGATTTTCTTGAACCGTGGCGGCGGCACCGGCGCTCCCGACTCCTTCATCGTCACATCGTCCAACCACGACAATCGCACTTTTGTTTTACACGTTTTCACTCACTTTGCATAAAGTCGAGAAACGAGCGCAATTCATCATTGAATCTACTAATCATGCGTGTGGAATAATAGATCTACTTAATTGTAGATCAGTTAATCCATTGAGAAGACTTCCTCCTATCTGCTCTATGGATAAAACTCGTAAGTGTAATCCGGGGCACGTATGTAGAACTAAGGTGGCGGCATTCACGCATAGGTTCATCAGTGCTATGGATAGTACGGATATCCCCCCCCCCCAAGCCTCACCTCACCTCTGGTTACCCCCAAAAATACACCCCTTAGCAGGTTCTACTTACATGCCGCGGACTATTCGCAATGAGAAGTGGATCGGTACCGCGACCTCGTAGATTGACCGATCTAAGAGTAGACCAGGTATATCTTACGATTTATGGAAACTTAGGCTGTATCTAAGCAACTAAAGTAGCCGTACTAATCATGACTGATAGATACTGGATAGATTCCTAAATCAATAAATTCTGTACCTAACCTTAACCGGTGCGAGTTTGCGTGGATGAGACCTCGGCCTTCACGCCCCACTGCCTCATGTCAATCGTTCCGAACAGATGCCACTCTTGAAAGAGACGATTCATTACTAATACTATATACTTGTCGTACGGTCATTGCACATTTTGCTATTCATGGTCAAGTGTTACGAGAATTCGATTGGTCTTACAGAAAAACTAGCGCATTGATTTAATATTTTCAGAACCAATGAGCAATATATCCGCACCGTATGTCTGTACTCTGTAGTGAGAATGCCACCTGGAAAATCTTGATAAATGTATCATCCAATAGGAGAAGACTTTTCCGATGGAAAAATCTCTTCCGATTTCAAGGAGTTCCGAAGTTATTTAAATAAAAAACTATTTTTCTAAACATAAGTACGGGCTTTGCGTGGGAATTACAACTTTAGTGTTTAGTTTAGTGTGGCGCTGAAAAGGTTTGATGCATTCAACTGTTAACATGCCCCGATACTAGAATATATCCTAGACTAGATTATTAGACATAACAAATCTGGGCTAAGATTTCTACAAAAAAGGTTAATGTTGTCTATGCTCCGCCGATGAACAAAGTGCTGGACACGCTATAGCGTTCATGCAACACGGGATGGCATTCCGAGAACGCGTCCATTCCGCCGCAGCACCCGCAGCTGCGCGCGCGCACGCGATCTCATGCTTTCCCAGAACCATCTTCAGCATGCCATTACTACGCAAGCCCGGAATTCTCAAGTTCTCGACATTTTAAAACATCCCTAAATTTATACTATCACGAGTCATGTTCACACGATTGGTTGCTATTGGGCTCGTGTACTGATTGTGTATATTGGCGACAGAGGCGTCTTTACCTATGGAGCAGGGTGTGCGTTGCACGCGGACGCAGCGATCCTAGGGGGCGCCGAGCCGTACTTTGTAACCATTCCATTTTGACCGCGCGCTTACTAGGGGCGCTAGAGTAATGTTTGCACACGGGCGCTACATTGGGCTAGAGACTCATCAGGGGGATGACAGATGCCGACGAAACACTTTTCGTTATTAACATCTGTCATTTCCATACATTTTATTAGTTTCTATTGGCGTTAGCGCTTGTCGATTGTAACCTTGTCTAGGCCCCCTGATGTGCATGCGGTACAGACTGCGGAACTCAGAATATTTCTAAGAATCTGAGGCGCGGAACCAACCGCAGTCGTGATAACGCTCATCCTTCAACCGGCACGGTTAGCACAACTAGCACAAGACGGCGCGCGAACTGTATCACGGTGAGATAAGACTATCCGTCTCTTTCTAATTAGAACAGTTAGAAAGAGACGGATAGTATATCTCGCCGCGAGACAGGTCTCGCGATGTCTTGTGCTAACCGTGCTGATGAAGGATAGGTATCATGAGATACAATACAACCGAAGCATTTTTTTTAGAGTTTAAAGATTGTATTTTTACCATAGTCTAAGACGCCTCTGATTGGCGACAAGTTTAGTTCTCATCAGGGGCCGTAGACAAGGTTACAATCGACAATCGCTCACGCCAATAGAAACGAATAAAATGTAGGGGAATGACAGATGCCGACGAAACACTTTTCGTTATTAATATCTGTCATTTCCATAAGTAGATAGGTATCATGAGATTCATGAGATACAATACAACCGAAGCATTTTTTTTAGAGTTTAAAGATTGTATTTTTACCATAGTCTAACAATAACTTGAGTAGTTTTGTCGAGTTAATGTTTATTGAACGGCTCCAATTTGTCCACCTTCTAAAAAGGGCAAAGCAACGGAAATGCAGTTATGGGCAGAGCTATTATGTGTTGAATGATAAGTGACCGCCATGCGTCAATACTAACCGGCCCTTATTGATCTAGTTAAATAAGGATCGATTATGCATTGTGTTGAACTTGGAAGTCAGTGTCATTCATTACAGTTATTAGATGTACGTATGTACCTACATTGGGTACAGAGATAGTTGTACATACTACTACTAACTACTAATAAGAATTACAAAGAGGTGCAGGTGGAGTTATATTCTTCCAAAATTACCTACATAATGAACTTTCAAGAGTAACGTTAGCTATTTTATATCCCGCGGATACGGATTTGACTTTATTGTATGTATAACGCGGGTGAATATATATATATAGAAATATATATCATAAGACTTACTAGCGTTGACTATAGAAATTATTATGAATTAATTAGATTCCTTCCAATTAGTTTTTCTGCATAAGGTTAGGCACCAATAGTTAGTCCATCTCATGCTCAGTAGGTACCTAGATACTATCTAACAACAGATCTGTTGCCTAATATGATGAATTACCAGCACACAACAGATGGCTGCACATTTTTATCTTAATGAGCACACATGTAATGTAACTTAAACAACGGTCCGATTTTCAGCTTTAGCTTCGAAAATCTAAAAGGCGGTGTATAGACAGTCAATCTCTGTCAAGTGAAGCGTATTAAATTATTTCAGCAAGTATGTTGTGTCTCAGCCAATATGCCCTAAGGCCGTTTGACGTGAAATTGTTATGCAAATATCAGTATCGCCAATGCAGCCGCGTGCACCTCTCACGTTGCAAAACATTTTTAGAGGCAATAGACGACCAGAATCTGTGTGATAATAACTGTCAAGGAGAAGTATTTTTTGCATCACCACGTATACATTTTGTTTCTTATATCTAACTTGGTTCAGTATCTAGAAGTTTTCGAGACCTATCTGTATCTAGTTATATAGTTGTAAAAAAGAACGTTCCATCATAATTTCGTATGAATGAATTATCAGTTTCACAAATTACATTGAGCACATTTCACCGCAAATCCATTCTCGAAGAACGAAAACGTACAGAACGTTCTGTAGTTTCTATAATTTTCAAAATACTTTCGCAGACAAACTTCATTTTACGGACGACGAGAAAACTAGAGCCGCAAAACGGCCGACGTCGCGCGCGGCACGTTCATGACTGAAGTCAAGCCGGCATTAGAAAGATCGCATAATACAAATAAACGATTGCTGCTCAGGTTCTTTTTTCTCCAATCCAAGGCTTGTGAGGCACGCGAACAAATACGAACTGGTAATATTAAATGGCATTGCGTGGATAACCGTTAAAGGATTCTCAGACTAGGCACCTACCTAATTTCTAACAATTATGTCATCAGACGAAGTAATCATCAAACAAGACAAGACCATTGGAAGTTTATTGGTGTTGGTACTTATCGATCGATCATCATAACCGCCTCTTCCATAACGTGTACTGGCGAGTTAATTAAGGTTAATTTGACAATAGAAATATTTTCTTAGCTAAATGGAAGCACGTGTAGTCTTAATATTCTCACTACAACGACATAATTAATATTCTGCCTGGCCGTTTATAAGGCTTCTCTTGCAATAGACTAACCCGATTATTTTAAATATAGGAAGTTAAGATCTAATAAGATCACAATACAATTACTATTACTGCAGAAGAAAGGCTAATAGTACAAAATTAATGACGGATAAAGGAAATCACTGTTCAATCAGAAAGCCAACCGTAAACAAATGAGGGCAGACATTACTAAGAAACCAAACGGCAAAACCAAACCGTTAAGACATGGAAATGGTTGCCTACAAACGGTTGCAGATATTCATTTAATAGCCTGTGCTTACACATTCAAATGAGTGAACAAAAACGAATGTGGGACAGGTGAGTAAAAACAAATATGGCGCTGTTAGCCAAATGTGAACCTCGCCACAGCCAGGACCAAATGGGGCTACTAACCTAACTACAATGTCAAATAAAACGTGCTGCATATTTTAAGATAAACTTATCGTAGATAGAAAGGTAATAAAAAAGGTAAATCCCACCATTAATCGCAATCTACTACTTTCAACAACAAAGGTGCGATTATTGAATCCCAAGTGCTTGAAGCTGATAACCGTGAGAAGGTTTTATAATTATCAGAACATCAGACAAATCTTGTGATTGCTCCAAGACATGATGATATCGTCAAAATGACAATAGGTAGCATAAGATAAAACTGAGTACCTAATATAGATGCACCATATCAAGAAGGCGGGTAGTTCATATTATCGAGAAATCAAAAGGTTCATCAGTTTTGGATTTTTTTCAATGTCAAGACGGTTAAAAGTGTTGCATTTAGAAATCGGTAATAGGGTATACATGCTATTTCAGACTAGTACCTATGCCTAAGTATACATAATATTAACTTAATTCGACCACAAACTCGAAGTGTTTCGGAGCTATCGGAAACACCAATAAGCCATAACATAAGACACGGCAAGACTGCAATGTTCAGATTATGTAGTTCTGGGATTCATATCCAGCTTATACTTAGAATCATCACAAACGATGTACTGCACTCTGATGAGATACACGCATGTGCACGGCCAGATAACTGAAATAACGCGCGCATAACGCCGGTTACAGCGGAAGCGGTTTTGTCACCGAACAATGGCAGATCGTATGGCAAGCTTTCTATGACGCCATGGGCATCGACCAGATTCCCAACACAATGGAGTGTGGCGGTCAATGGGAACAACATGTCGTGGATAGAGTATATTATTATTATCTCTACGTTATTATAATTGAGTTCTGATGCGATGACAGCCAAGTACTAGCCCTGAACCTGATATTAGTGGTGAAGTTTTCAATGGCTTACTCAAATATCATCATCATCATATCAGCCGAAAGACGTCCACTGCTGGACATAGGCCTCCCCCAAAGGGTGCCAGCAACGGACTCCCGCAACCTTTACCAGGTCATCAGTCCACCTTGTGGGGGGGCCTACCCACGCCGCGCCTTCTGGTACGTGGTCGCCACTCGAGAACCTTACCGCCCCAACGGCCATCGGTTCTACGTGCTATATGCCCCGCCCACTGCCACTTAAGTTTAGCGATTCGGAGGGCTGTATAGGTTACCTTGGTTCTGCTGCTAGCCTCATTTCTGATGCGATCACGCAGAAAAACTCTCAACATAGCCCTCTCCATAGCCCTTTGGGTGACTTTGAACCTTCTTATGAGGCCTATAGTAAGCGACCACGTTTCAGTGCCATATGTCATCACTGGCAACACACACAGGACAAAAACTCTCGTCTTGAGACACTGCGGAATATTGGACGAAAAGATGTGCCGTAGCTTCCCGAACGCTGCCCAGCCGAGTCGGATTCGACGATTGACATCTTTCTCGAAGTTGGACCTACCTAACTGGATAGTCTGTCCTAGGTATACATAATCGTCTACAACTTCGAGCGTAAAATGTCCGATTGTAATGGGAGTTTGTACTACATGGGCATTAGACATGATATTCGTCTTATCCGTGTTCATTCTTAGACCAACTCGCTCGGAAGCTTTACTGAGGTGATCGAGCATCGTGCTTAAGTCCTCCATGGTCTCAGCCAAGACTACTATATCGTCAGCAAACCGAAGGTGAGTGATGTACTCGCCGATGATGTTGATGCCTAGCCTTCTCCAGTCCAGAGTCATGAAAACGTTCTCCAGTGCAGCGGTGAACAGTTTTGGAGAAATAACATCTCCTTGCCTAACTCCCCGCTGCAGCGGAATAGGTTTCGAGTTCTGGTTCTGGAGTCGGATTGACATAGAAGCGTTCTCCTACAACAGACACTTCAGCACTTCGATATAGCGATAGTCAACTTGGCACCGCTGGAGAGACTGTAGTACAGCCCAAGTTTAAATCGAATCGAAGGCTTTCTCGTAGTCCACGAACGCTAAGCAGAGGGGCAGGTTATACTCCTCGGTCTTCTGAATAACCTGACGGAGCGTGTGGATGTGGTCTACGGTACTAAAGCCTCTTCGGAAACCGGCTTGTTCGGGAGGCTAGAAGTCATCTAGCCTGCGTACGAGACGATTTGTAATGACCCTCGAAAACAGCTTATAGACATGGCTCAGAAGCGAGATGGGTCTGTAGTTCTTCAGCATTACCACCCCTCTGTTCCATGCCTTTGGAGTTCTCGCTTCCAGTAAAATGGAATCGAACAACTTCTGAAGGGCCGTAAGGACCGGTTTTCCCCCCGCCTTCAAGAGTTCGGCTGTTATTCCGTCTTCACCGGGTGCCTTGTTGTTCTTGAGCTGTTTAAGAGCCATTACAATATCGTACAGGCTGATGTCCGGGATGTGGTCGGTATAGTGCCGGGCTAGTCTAGCTCTAGGGTCTTCCGTCAGACCAACTTCGGGTCTGCGTGTTGACGTGTATAGCTGTTCGTAAAAGCGCTCTATCTCACCCAGAATTTCGGGTTTAGAAGAAACGTTTCTACCAACTTCAGTTTTTAACTTCGCGAACTGGCTCTGCCCAATAGACAGATCTCTCGAGAACACTTTAGAACCTTTATTACGCTGGATGGCCTCTTCAATACGATTTGTATTGAATTGGCGCAGATCGCGGGTAAGGGACTTGGAGATCTGTTTATTGAGCTGCCGGTATAAGGTCGCATCGGCTGAAGACTGTAGAATCATTTCACTCCTTTCCTTCATGAGCTCCTGAGTGAGAAATGAGAGTGAAGAACTTAGACCCAGTGGCATGGACAGCTTCCACAAACCCGTCGTTCAATTCGTCCACATCGCCGCCTAGGCAATCAAAACGGTTTTGGAGTTCCAGCTGGAAGGTCTCGGGGTTTTGAATTTGGATTGATGCTGGACGGAGCGTAGACTGCATCAATCGAGAGCGCTCTTGCTTCTGAAATATATTTGTAGACAATTTAAGCGTCTAACCCCCCGTAGTGTTTTTGCAGATGTGGCTTACTACTATGCACAACTTTCTATAAACTTTATTAAGAGCGAGGTCTTATCATGATTCCCTCGGTACAGTTGATGTTGAACATAGGTTGTGTTTCTATGCTACGTCTATAAAAGAAAATAACAGTGTTTATTATGTCCTAAGGCGCACTCCATAACTAGGATACTGCATTACCTGAATCGTAAGGTTTCCGATCTCATTTTTGAACATCGTATAGGTAACCACTTTACTTCAAACCTATTAAGAAATGCTTTTGAGTAGGTGGGCCAGCGTATCGCTTAGGAATGTGGAAGATTACTATACCAAGGTTAAACTATTTAAGCAATCTTAACACTTCACGATTTAATTGTATTATAACCATTAAGTACTTGGGTAAATTAACGAACTGTATTGGCCCTGTAATAAAGTACAGTCAACTGCAAAAATATGTCAAACGATAAACCGCTCTTAAATATCGGACACCCTCTAACTTTAACGCTTTACAAATAGAATTTTGACACATTTTGAGTGCCTTCTTCTGTCAGTTGTATTGCAGGTGACTGTACACTGAAATACTAATTGGAAAGACATTTTAATAATAGAATATTAAATAAATGCGTTAATCAAGTTAGCTGTTGCAACGGTAACGTTACCGTATAGCATAATGACAGACTTTCATTTATAAACTTAAACGCACATAGTGTATCCGTTGACACTACGTGTTTGTAATTTAATAATGTAATGAAAAATAGGTAGTAATATAAACATAGGTTAGTTATATACGGTAGATACACATGGCCATTGGAACAAAAAAGTAATCTGAATAATGTAAGTTCGACGGCCTTGTTGCGTGTATATGGCATCGACAACATAATTGCGTTGTAGTCGAATTAATACAGTGCTTTCCAACACTTTCAGATCAAGGCGAGAAAG
Source organism: Epinotia ramella (assembly GCA_947578815.1). NCBI lineage: Eukaryota > Metazoa > Arthropoda > Insecta > Lepidoptera > Tortricidae > Epinotia > Epinotia ramella. The sequence continues at coordinate 11,556,645 of OX388209.1, forward strand.
TGAAGCCAGCAACAATGGGAACTGACTTATAGCCGTACCTTGCGTTCAGTGTTACGTAGCCCAGTCAAAGAAGATCAACTTGTAAAGTGTTCATTAAGTAGCACGCCCACACCTTGTCGTTCGTCATTCATTAAATTAGTACGGAATGATAAGGAGCGGGGCACGCCTTCGTGAGGCATAGCTATCCTTCTTCTTATGTCCATGCATTGTTTTACTAGTACTACACTACACTAATACCGCTAATTAACTGAAGATATAAATTAACACGATGTTGTTATACAGTCAGCATTATATATATAGTTAGTAGCAGCCAAAGTAGCCAAATATTTCAGTACACGTCTTTATTACTGTAAAAGTAACTAGAGTAATTATGTATTAGGTACTATATATTCGTCTACTTTGTCGGCTACTAAGTATACGATGCTGACTGTACATGAAGATACAGTTTCGTAGGTGCAAAAACATTGCACGAAACGGTTGGGCTAATACCTAATGGGCTCAATTTCTTTATTACCTAGCCTAACGATAGGAAGTAATCTTCCTTGATTGTCATTTCATTAATATTGATGTTTTTTTCTTTCCAGGTAAGAAAGTCGATAAATCTTTCACACAACTTGACGGAAACAGTTCTTGTGTTTTTGCAGGTACGTAAGTGCTCAGATATTTCTTGTTAGGATACTTAGTACGGTCTAATATCTATTTGGCCATGTTGCTATTTTTGTGTCAAACTGTTTAGTTAGAATATTCGATAACATTTGCATTTACTTCATAATATGTCCTTAACCCTAAAATAGTAATGTAGTCAAGTGACTTTAAGACTACATTATTTGCATATTTATATATACATAATTTTATCTCGAGGTTGGAGTATATAACGGTACCTAATTTGATGTTTATCATACATAAATATCAACTGGTATTTAGTATATGGTATTAAGTAATGAACTAATTTATTCAGAGCCATGACGCGTAATTCAATGTCGGAGAGGCAACCGGATGGCTCGCGGTATTTGAGCTCCCGAAGTGATGTGGAACCGCCCTGTGCAACCCGAAATGAGCCAACTGTGACTGGTTCGGAAATAGGAGGGGGGTGGTAAAAAAAAAAAAATCGCGAGGCAACCGGATGACAAGCGGTAGCCTGAAAGAGTGTACGCTGTTTATATAATGAACTTTTTATGCCATCCCTCTTAGTGCGACCGGAGCTGAGTAAGCAAGCGAAGAAAAAAAAAATTGGCAGGCAACCGCTTGAAAATTGACATGCTTGTTCTTCATCCCATACAGACCCTTCAAGCGGTTGCCTGCCAATTTTTTTATTTTTTTTAGTCACATTCGGCTCATTTCGGGTAGCACAAATACCGCGAGCCATCCGGTTGCCTTTCCAACATTGAATTACGCGTCATTGCTTTAACTAAATTAGTTAAATATTGAATAACAGAAAATATAAGGTACTCTCACTATGTTCTGAACACGACTTCGTACGCGTTTAAATGGTAGTTTATATGTTTTTTGATTATATTATATTATAAGCTATTTTATAAGAGAGTTTAATCGAAATTCCTTCGGTAGGTTTTTCGTGAAAGACTAACAAGTATTTTCAACTGCCGAATACTCTCATAAGTTTGGGGTGGTCCAATTACTAAACGAACAGTTAGTACATAATCTTACGAATAATTTTCACGATATAATGCTTGCTGATATAGCTGTAAAAATAGTCTTACCGCTTCATTAGGCTTCGGCAGTAAGTTCCTCTGCAACTTCTGTACCGGGTAGGTCTGCCTCCAGCCGAACAGACGCACGAGCTTGTCCGCCACGTCCTCGCAGCGCGGGGCAGAATCTTTCATCTTAACCAACACTTTCAATCACTGACTCATCGCACCATTATGTTTTCATTCCGTTCCAAGTCGTGATGTTTACTTTTATCGGAAAACGTAAGTGAAAAGTGGGAACGTTAGCAAAACGTTTAACGCCGAAACACACGTTCACACACAGCTATAGTTCCGAGACGGTGACGGAGACAGAAAGCAAAAGTTAGGTCAATTTGTTAATCTACTCATTAAGCGTAATCACCAAGAACGAACGTACGGGTGTCCGCGTTGGACAACGGCTTCTGCTGAACTGGTTAAATCATATTGTATATTGCCGGTGTTACAGGTACACTCCTACACTATGACACTGCGCACCACTATACCGCTAGCACTTGCAGTTAGACGAGCAAAAAGTGTTGAAAAATTGGTGTGTGCCGCGGGCGAGCGACCGGCGCGCTCTCGCGGCGCGCCGTTATCGCAGGCATCGTTATCAACGCCCCCCTCGCGCCGTCACCGGCTAGACGCGGTACCTGCGTACAATGCCTGCATGCTTTATCTATCCGATCAAATTGCAATGCGCGGGATTCTCGGCAACGGCTTTATCACGTTTGAATATCGCTTCCAGCAGCCGAGCCTGCATTCAAGTGATGTAATGATTTCACGCTGATGCATTGCTCGCATGCAGGCGTTCTTACTTCATTAGTGCGTTCACTTTATCTGAGCTTAGATGACCATCGAAGGAGTGAAGGGAGTGAGCGAACGTCGTGCACTTTATGTAATTGATTAGTTAAGTGTGATTGGATTCGGTGTTGTTACCAGAATTCTTAAACATCTAATTTGACAGGGTTCTACAAATGGATTTGAATGAATCAGCATTGCATGGGTATTGATTGGTTTCGGAAAGTTGCTGGTTGCTGACTAGTAGATAGAAAGTATCGCCTCCCGTAATGTAGATTAGTTGGCACCGTCGTTTGGTTGTCAATTACCTATGTATTGTCTCATATGTAGGTATATACGTCGGCTGTTAAAATAAAAGCGACCAATAGAGTGGACATGTCACACCATGGTCAGTGAACAAGTGGCACAAAGAAAGCCTGGGTGTATGTTTCCTGTCGATGTATCGTTCGTTGTTTGTCCTACAGTCAGTGACGGCTCATAAACTTTAACTATCTCAAAGTGGATAATGAGACCTATCAAAAATCACAATTAATTAGATAATTAGATTAATTCGATAACGCCATTATAAACGTATGTTTTTGATGGGATAAAGATATAGAGCGATTGAATATTTTACTCAAACCATCTCGATTCTGACGTATCGTTCTAAGCGCGGATGCGCTTTGCTCAAAAAATATATCAATTATTTATTCAGCAAATAAGCCACAAAGGGCACTTTTTTTTTAATATGTGTAACGGAAATTAACAATAAAGTAATAATTATCTTACACAATAATCATTAAAAAATTGTAGATTAACGGTTGCAGAAAAAAGTTAATAAACTAAATGTCACGTAACAAAATATTATCCATTACATACATTCGATATAAGACCAGGTATGTATCAGAGTTAACAAGAAGTTAATGATATTAATTTAGTATCCCAGAGATGTACAAGGTCTCTGAGCATCCAAGTACAATTAATAATTAAAATCTAGGAATTCTTAAGTACCTAATCTAGGTCTGTGAAGGGCTCAAAGTACCGCAAAGAGTTATGATCTGAGGTTATGGTTTACTAAGGTTTACCCTACATCATACGCTTGCGGCTTTCAACTAAATGCCTCCAGAGAATGATGACATATCATGGACACGTGGTCCTCAGAGACCAGTCCAGCTTGGACGAGTTGATAATGGATGGCTGTGTTGAAGGAAAGAGGATTAGAGGCAGAGCACCCACACGATGGACTGATACAATCCGCGATGCCAATGGCGTTAATATCCAATACAATTAGTCTAAAATAGGGGGTTTGGAGAACGACTGTTAAGAATTGCGCTCCTCCCTTAACCTTGAGGGACGCAGAAGAGAAGAGAGATCTAGATAATATGTGGCTATTGAGCCAGGGTGCCAGGATGATGCGAGACGAGGCAGATTACGGCTGTTCATATCTGACTCAGGGACGACGATGGATGGAAGCCGTGAGAGCTGCCCTGGACACCGCGAATGGGAAGCCGTCATGAGAGAACGGGAATGCTGAGTTGTAGTAGTAATGCATGGAAGAGGCATAATATGTCTAATATAATAGTGTACGTAAATTACCTACCTTGAAAGAAAAGGAAAAAGAGTGACGAGAGGAGAGAGACACTAAAAGTGGTAATAGGCAATTGAATCAGGAAAATGCAAACCTACTGAAATCAGTCACGCTTCAACTACATATTTACACAGGGGCTCCCAACACACACACACATTACTGACCAAGTGACCACATTCGACGGCTATGAGACTTACGAGCGTGACACAAAAGATGTTGCGGTTGATTTTTAGGACTTCAAACTATTTAGTTGATTACTTTAATGGCAATCAGGGTATGTCCAGCTACTTAAGGGCCTTGCATCACGCGGCAGCGCATTAGCCGGTAAAATGGTGGTATTAGCGCATAGCGCGGCGCACGCGCAGCGTGGCTCGCGAAACGTTGCTCCCCTAATAGCGGAGCGGCACCGTTTTGAAAGCCAGCTATGATGATCACGGGCCCGGCCTGGCACTCGGCATTGTTTGATTATATAGCCCGTAATAACACACCCCGATCGAGAGCTTGACAGGAATGCCTTATGGAAATGTAGGGACATGATTGCGAGGCTTGTAACGCAAATAATTAATGCGAAGTTAAGACTAATGGCGTTTTAACATCCAAGTGTCTCGTTGTTTTGCGCGGCGAAACAATGGGACAGTATAAAAAATCACACATTTTATAATAGCGCCGTCCAACGCGGTGTCGGTATTCAATGTAACAAACGAAACAATTGACGATTAAAGCTTTATAGTTACTTAACTTACTCTATTCGACGGAGGGAAACGTAGAAGTTACAGTGAAACAGCACAGAGAAACGTTTCACATGTTGGCGAGCGATATTTCCCACAAAAGGCGAATGTAAACTAGGGTCCCACAAAGCTGCTTTCTACCGAGATATGGGTATCTAGATCGGTGCCACCACTGCTATTATGTTACTTACTCTGCAAAATACAATGCCACGGTAAAGCGACCGTGGCAATGATACTCATTAGTAAGGAAAGCATTGACAAGTGCGCTTAGAAATACCGTATACGATATCACTTGTTTCTTTGCTCATCGTCAGAACTGCGTCACTCGATAATATATTATTGTTAAACACGCACTAAGTTCGTCTTATTGTTTATTAGTAATTTATCTCACGATCATTACATGAATGTGGTTTCATCACACCAAAGTACGGTCAGGTATCTCGGTATTAAGCGGCTCAATGTCAAACTCAACAAAGAAGTTCAAGTTGTTCTTAGTGCTGGGTTATGGAATATTGCAATATTCATTAGGGTCAGACGGAGCATTGGACTGGCGTGCAGTCATGCAACACTGGACACCAGCAGAGAACTCGGGAATCTATTATAAAATTTATATAAACTGCTAATTTTTTCCGAAGTGTTATTGTGTAAGTACCTATACACCAAACAAACACGGAATCACGTGACATTGGGAAATTTATTTTACATTCGGTAGGTACTGTATATTTTTTTATAGTGGTAGAGCGACGTTCTTGGACGTTGTATTTGGAAAAGCGTCTCAAAATAGTCTGCCTAATATAATATGTTATAGGGTAAATCTCCAATAATTGGCCACCGTTCAATAACTGGCCACCAGATACTAAAAATTAACTCTATTCGCCTATAATAGAATTTATATTTAATTTAGTATAAGGTGTTAATTACTGGCCTCCCTTCAATAACTGGCCACGTTATACTGAATTGAATTCTGTTTGTAGGGGAACAGACAGAGTTAATTTTTAGCATGAGGCCACCTTTCAATAATTTGCCCCCAGTTATTGAAGGGTGGCCAGTTATTGGCGATTTACTCTACGATAAACAAAACTAGTTTATTTAGCTAGAAATCTCTATGCAGTAACCTCTTACTCGTTCTGTCGCTGCCGCATTCACGGGTTCGGTGCTAATTTTATGCAAATATAATCTAACAAAAGCACATCGCGACAATGCCTGAACATACTACATGTCCCGACCTTTAGCTTTAACACAGGGTTCTCCGGAGCTACATCGGTAACGATCCCACATTTTCACTCAATACGACTGATTACAGGATAATTACAGTTTGCACAATAGTAAAACGTCACAATTTGTAACCGATGTAAACAAACTGGAGGCTGCGCGGCAAGCAACTGGCTGGTTCGGCGCGGTGCGCGTGCGATGCCGCGGAGGGGGAGGGCGACAGGTCACCTCCCCCCTCCGGTCCTCCGAGAGGTAGCCAACCGAACCATTCAGAAGTGCTCGAACGCCATGTAAACAATGATTACACCTGTGTCACCTTACTGCCTCCGCAAACCGTCACGTTTACACATATCTAGTTGCTGAGTATGGTGCTCATACATATTAATGTAAACTGCGTAATTTAGTTAGACACGAATTATATCATTAACGCGATAGTTGTAAGGCACGTGTAAAATAAACACAATATGTGCGTCACCAAATGGTCACACACAACGGAAGACCAGCGCTGGCCGTGCCAGGCCAGCATTACGCTGAGTTGTGACCATTTCGTGGCAAATGTGTATGTGCGTATGTGGCTACAGTTTGTTTGTTTTGTGTCACGGATAAATGTTTCTTTCTTTCATGTGTACATGCCTCATTAGGAACTTAATTTTAAGTATAATCTGGGCGGCAGTGGACTGAGGAAGACCCAGAATAGTGAAATGAAAGTCATGGAGGGTGATTGTCCGCTTCCTGTTGTTTATGAACCATTAAATGATTGAGAACACAAAATCTGTTCGGAAATTAGGCAGGAAGAACCAAAACACGTCCGTCCCGGAAAACAATGTTTTACAATGTCATGGTGGATAATTAAATTCCAAAAATGAAGTGTGCATAGGTAGAAAATGTCGAGCGGAAGAACGAGGGACCAGTACTGCCACGCAAAACTGAAGAGTATTAAAATTACAGGAGTTTTGATGAGACATACGTCGTTTTGTTACTAGCAGATCAGCAAGATCTGACGAAGCGTGACGCGTGCGCACCCAGCGGAACGGGGTGTCTACCCGCTGACCAACCACCTTATAGCAGCAATCGTTTCAAGGACATGGGAAATGCTTATTTAAAAACGCTAGACGTAAAACTCTTTATATAGACCATTGCAATGCATGTAAAAGACATGGCAGATTGAATCCTGTTCTCGGGTTGGTTTTTCTTTTTATAGCCAACTGCCTCAGAAGGGGTTATGTTTTTCGAGCGTCTATATGTATGTTAGGTATGTCCAAAGGGGTTGATGGGTTTTGACATGAGGTGTCGTCGGATTCCTCACTCCACATCGTCAATGGCGTTGTTACTTGCGAGCGTACAGAGCAGTTATAGCCGTTTTACCTCCCACGCGCTGTTAAGTTTAGTTTTAAAATATAGAACCCACTCATACTTCACTTCGGACTGAGGATGTTTCCAATCAGCCAAGGTGTATTTCATATCTTCAATAGTTTGCTACAACCAACTTTTAATAAGTATTTATAAAACATATCTTTATATTAAATTTGACTGCAATTTAATGTTTAGCAGAATTATTTACAGATTTAATAATTATGTAGTTATTTAGTGTCTATATAAAATGTTTTAATTGTTTTCAAATCGTGGCTGTATACCGAAGGGTCTTTGCCATACGCGCCTCACGTCAAATTCAACAAAATTGACAACTGACATGTTGACATTATTACGATTTGTATTAATTTCATCTAAAATGTATTTGTTTCCTCGCAAATGTGATGAAAAACATTGTGCACGGCAAACACGGGCGTAAGAATATTGCAAACTCGAGTCATCAAAAGCCCTCCGCCCTTACGCCCCTCGTTAAACAATGTACTATAAAAAAGCAGTAGCAGGTTTGTTTTTAAATCTTTTTCACTTGTTCTGATTTTGAATTTGCAACTTCGTCTACCTTCCAAATCTCCGCATACATACATAATATACAAGTACAAATCCTGGATTCTCCACTGAAGGTAGGGGCTCGTTATATGCACAGCCCCAAAAGAAGCGTAAAGGATTCTGGTAGGTAAAGGTAGAGTTTTCTCCTTAAACTTTTCCAAACAATTTCCTCCTTATCAAATAGTTTGCTTGGTTTGGTCATGATTATCATAACAAAACCGTATGTGCATCGTAGCGCCATCTGTTTTAATGGACATGCATTAGAAGCTCTGTGAGTTAACTAATCGGGCCGTCAGCTGTCGATGTCGGTACAGACGTTTTACGATGGATGGCTGTAGAAGCGAAGCACTAATCATCTAGGAATGTACGAAATTAACATACTAACTTCTGTGATGATTGATAATAAATTCAGCATACGACAAAATGAACGTACTTATTCACCTGTTGTGTAATGGAATATACTACATAATTAATTATTATTATGTTTACGCCTTTACTTAGTTCCAACTTTGTACATAGATGTCACTGCACGTCAGAAAGTTAAGTTTGAAGTTTGAGGGTGTCAGAAAGCAAATGTTGTAAGAATTTATAGTAGTACGTTCAACGAAGGAAAAATAAAAACAACTAGGAGCAAATAGGTCCCATTTTTTGTTTTTTTCTGATTCTCTCAAAAACCGCCGTGCGTTAGAAAAGAGAACCTTTTATACAAGTTTAAGCTGACTAAATTTTCTACCAAATGCCATATAATTTTTTTTTAAGATTTATTAATAAGGGAGATACGGGAGGTGAAAATGCCAAAAAAATATTTTTGATGCCCAGTTTATCTAGAAATAAAGGAAAAGGTTATTTAAGGTTTCTAAGTGGCCATACCAATCACCGCGGCGCTTACATCTATGAACTTTTTCATCAAGGTGACCATGTTGAAGTACTGGATCCACAACGCAGCAGTAGGTCCATTATTCTCGATACGCCTTACCTTATTCTTGAATTTATTCAAAATGGATGACAAAGATGAATACTACGTTATCTCTGGCAAAACACACTGGTCAAAGACTCTGTCTTGAGACACTGCAGAATATTGGACGAAAAGATGTGCCGTAGCTTCCCGAATGCTGCCCAGCCGAGTCGGATTCGACGATAGACCTCTTTCTCAAAGTTGGGACCTACCTAACTGGACAGTCTGTCCTAGGTATATATAATCGTCTACAACTTCGAGCGTAAAGTGTCCAATTGAAATGGGAGTTGGTTGGTACTAGGTACATGGAGGTTTGACATGATCTTTGTCTTATCCATGTTCATCCTTAGACCAAATTGCTCGTAGGCTTTACTGAGGTCATCGAGCATCATCGTGTTTAAGTCCTCCGTGGTCTCAGCCAAGACTACTACATATATCATCAGCAAACCGAAGGTGAGTGATGTACCTACTCGCCGTTGATGTTGATGCCTAACCTTCTCCAGACGACTCCAGAGTCTTGAAAACATCCTCCAGTGCAGCGGTGAACAGTTTTGGGGAAATAACATCACCTTGCCTGCAGCGGAATAGGCTTTGAACTCCGATCCTGGAGTCGGACTGACATAGGGGCGATCTCGTACAAACACTTCAGTACCTACTTCGATATAGCGGCAGTCTACTTGGCACCGTTGGAGAGACTGTAGTACAGCCAAGGTTTCGATCGAATAGAAGGCTTTCTCGTAGTCCACGAACGCTATGCAGAGAGGCAGGTTATACTCCTCAGTCTTCCGTATAATCTGGCGGAGCGTATGGATGTGGTCTACGGTACTAAAACCTCTTCGGATAGCTGCTTGTTCGGGAGGCTGGAAGTCATCAAGCCTGCGTGCGAGACGATTCGTAATGACCCTTGAAAACAGCTTATAGACACGGCTCAGAAGTGAGATGGGTCGGTAGTTCTTCAGCAGGGTGTTGTCACCCTTTTTGAAGAACAGCACCACTTCACCTCTGTTCCACGCCTTTAGCGTTCTCCCTTCCAGTAGGACGGTGTCGAACAACTTCTGAAAGGCCGTAAAGGATCGCTTTTCGACCCGCCTTGAGGAGTTCGGCTGTAATTCCGTCTTCACCGGGTGCCTTTGTTCTTAAGCTGTTTCAGAGCCATTCTAATCTCGTACAGGCTGATGTCCGCGATGTCGTCGGTGTAGTGTCGGGTATGTCTAGCTCTAGGGTCTTCCGCCGGACGAACTTCGAATCGCTAAACTTAAGTGGCAGTGGGCGGGGCACATTGCACGTAGAACCGATGGCCGTTGGGGCGGAAAGGTTCTCGAGTGGCAACCACATACCAGAAGGCGCAGCGTGGGTGGCCCCCCACAAGGTGGACTGATGACCTGGTAAAGGTCGCGGGAGTCCGCTGGATGCGGGTGGCGCAGGACCTATGTCCAGCAGTGAACGTCTTTCGGCTGACATGATGATGATGATGGAATAATAAACATTAATTTTTAAGGCAACAATACCTTTTTTCAGTTTGTATCCCTTGCATTTCATTTTGTATTTTTCTCATAAACATACAATTAATATATCATTTTATAAGAAATTTAATAAGTTTCATTACAAGTTTTTGAAATATTTAAGAAAAACTAAAATATGGGACATATCCTCATGGATCCCATCACAAACTTTATTTTTGAAAAGAATGGGACCAATCTGGATGCATATACCTACAAATAAAAAAAAATAGTACGAATCAGCTCATAAATTACGGATTACGGAGTTCTGAGGTTACAAACATTTTTTTTTTAAATATACATAAATAAAAAAACTCGTGACATCTTACGGTCACGTGACCTGTGGCGAGTTTAACATTTTTTCCCCACCACAAAAAGTGCACAGCGCCGCTAAAGAAGTTTTCACTTCAAAATACAGCCGAATTGAAAACCTCCTCCTTTTTTTGAAGTCGGTTAAAAATTAGTGACATGTGGGGGAGCTAACGTCGGAATGGGGTCCCGATTGCCACACAAAGGGGTATCAGACCCGGCACCTGCACCACATGCTAACTGAGCTGTAACCGCCGCGGTGAACTCGCAATGTCTTTGTCATTGCAGTTTTCAAGGTCTACAGCGTTTCTACTAAGTGCTGTGGCTAATGTATCTATTTACTTTAATATGACTCGTTCACGTACCTACTCCTATTTAGTCAGTCCATTAGTTCTAAAATTAGCGCGTAGGGTCATTTGTTTATAAGTCCTATTGGTTTTATTCACCCTTAGAATGCATTTACGAGTATATTACCTTTGCTTCTATTTCCGTTGAAGTAGAGAACTAATTCACTTAAAAGTCAATCTCAAGAAGCCCTGTAAGTGGTTGTACTTATTGGGCAAAGCCCTTTACGGGATTAGTCCCCGCCGTATCACGGCGCACGTGGTTCCTACACTTTACTACGATATAAACTGACGTACATATATGTACATATTCATGCAGGCGTAACGTTAACTGTGTTGGAGGTAGTACATACCTATTAGTGGATTTCTATATAAAGTATAAAGTGGATTCATCAACCTGCATAATGCAATTATAACAGTAACCGAAATTAGTGCTAGCTAGCGGCACAGACAGACTTACTTGAAAATAAATTATGCGTATCAATGAATATTTTTCCTATTTTCATAATTTCCACGCCTTTGTAAAAGCAATTAGAAACTTAATTTCCCATCAGTTCCGCTCCGCAACAATGGGAGATAGTTCGATGAAATATAACATAATGTTCATAGCTTACAGTTTTCCTGATGCTTTCACAATGCACAAAACATGATTATTAGAATTAGAAAAGGTTACACGATCACCCAGTACCGCTTGTGGGAGCAGCGCAATGTATAGCGCCGTTAAGTTGGAACAAAATGCCTACGTGGGAACTTATCTTTCAACCCTCCTAGACATATACCACACTATCTTATATATAGACTAGCTAGAGCGTATTCTAATGTTCCAAATCGCTAAGCCTTGGGCCACCTATCATATTCATGGCACGTCGGTTGGTTACGTATTACCATCGCTATCATCAAGGAAGTGCTGGGCTATTAAACTTCGGTACAATACAATACGACCAAGGTCAGCAGTTCATCGTCACAATTGAACGTAGTTACTTCAAAATATATCGCTGGAGACTTTGCCGTGAATGGCTTTTTAGATATTTTTCAAGCAGTTCCATTATTTAAACTACGGAAGTTCTTAGCGCATCTTTTGTGAGGCTGTTATGAAATTCGCACAGAAGTTATGGTTGGCGCAAATCTTGTTATGATTCCGCAACGCAACGGTAACAAATCACTCAACTTTCTTACTAATAGTCCGGTGCAAAAGCCTTTTTTAGAAGATCAACCGCTCTACGTGGGTATGATATGCATAAATATGCAATTTTAGATTGCTTTCTCACCGGACCTTTTTCGGAATGAGAATTGGTACATTATGTAGGTACTTACGTGGTAACATTGTGAATAATTGAAGACATACCTAGTTTGGAATTATGTCCAAGTCATCGCGAATCGCCATTGTATTACGAAAATATGAAAGTATGTAGACGTTGATGAATTTGAATAAGTATTAAAATAACTTTAACATGCTAATTTAATTTCACCTCACTTTGCTAATATTGTAGCTAGTAAATATCAGCATTCAAACGTTGATATAGGTATTTTGATCATCATCATATTATTACCAGACATTTGTTTGGCTGCTAAAGCTGATACCGAACTCTGTAAAAACGAAATATTATGTACGCTCCTAGGTAATGTAAATATTACGAAGCACATGGCCGAGCACTTTCGTTGTCGGAACACCGGAAAGTGGGTAATTGTTGCGTTCAACTGTCGGTATTTTATATAGAATTTTATTCCGCGGGGTGCGCACCCGAGGGTGACGTTCGTGGGAGAAAACGAGAGTGAGAACGAGACGAGCGGTAGTCGGAATGCTTGTTGCCTTGTTTATCTAGCTAGCAGCACTAATGATCACAATTATCACCACTCATGTTTCTTACGTTTTTTCGTTTAAGTTTCTCAGCGATGACGATCTTGGCGATGATATATCTAAGTATTTTTCTAAATAGTTCGGTAACTAACATTAAGTAATAATATTAGGTTGAAATCATCGCTTGCGCACATTGTTATCACTTTGCCTCTGCCCCGAGCTGACCGCAAAAATAATAACGCGTATATATAATTTTATATTCGCCTTACTGGCTAGTAGGTACGCATTTACGCCTTATCGGGCATTCCGGCAAATCAAGAATTGGGGCAAACCTGATAAAAATAACAAAAATCAATAAGACATGCGGGACTAGGGCGGCAAGTGCTGCCCCTATTTGATAACAATTCCACGGAACCCTAAAATAACGTACTCTACACACTTTCTTCTTTAAATTAGGTACCACAATATACTCCAAATATTGTCAAATTTAAAATAAGGATTCAGGCTCCACGTCCAGGTCACTCGACTCCCCAGACAAACGTAGTTGTGTTCTCATTTGAATTTAATTTTAAAACGGATGCTGGAATAACATCCCCCCGGCGTCCATGCGTAGTCATTGGAGGAGGCGCTCCAGAACTACTAAAGAAAAAAAAACTGTAATAACATGTAACTTTGTACATACAATGGGAACCGCCATCTGTTAAAATATCTAGGTTAGAAACTAGTTTCCGTTGTTACAGAAAATAGAAGAAAAAAAAAGACCGGGTTGCACTCCGGGAGTGCCGGCAGAAAGGAAAACTCAATAACATTGTAACAATTTTTCGATCACCCTAAAAATGAATTTGACGAAAATTTATAAACAATTATCAATTATTTAGGCGGACGGGCTGCGGGCGCGTTGGGTGCGAACGGGCCGCCAGCTCGCCCGTCGGCGCGCCGACGGGCGGCGGCAAACACAATACCAGTTTGTTTTTGCCATTGCCAAATATTTTTCAAAGCTTTATCTCTTTAGGAATAACGTCTACATTCGAACTATTCGAATTTGCAAGAACAGCAGACGGCGGTGGCGACCAAAATATCAATTTGTTTTTGCCGTTGGTAAATATTTTTCTAAGCTTTATCTCTTTAGGAATAACGCCCAAATTCGAACTATTCGAATTTTCTCAATAGCAAAACGGTGAAGGACGCGTTGGTTAAAATTACAAATTTATTTGCAGAATTTGCTATTGCAAAAAGTGTTTAACGGCTTTATACCTACTCTTACGAATAGCGTTCAGTTTTGAATGAAGTTGAATCGGCTAGCAGCAAAAAGTGACCTCCTTCACATCTGACGTCACAAAACTCTGTCGCGTATTTAACAATTTTTCCCCATCCCAAAAAGTGCTCAGCGCCGCTAAAGAAGTTTTCACTTCAAAAATAGACGAAGTTTTCATAGTAAATTTCTTCTGCCTCAATTTTTTGAGCTAGATATGGCGGATCCCATATGTATTGTGTAAAAGTACAAAGTTTTATGTTATTCCAGCACGCGCCATTTCAAAATGAGAGCCTACGTTTGTATGGGGAGCTAAGCCGACTTGTCTCAAGCGTGCTACTCTTAATACTTCATTGAATTGAATTATCTGTTGTTATACTACTAAAATGTTTAGTTATACACCATATTTAAATATATGTAGACCTATGTAGATACGGAACCCTATAAATAAGAGGCTCGATCTAGTGTTACATAGACAAAGTCAACTAGACCCCACTTAACCTCTTCCTAATTAACTTCCCGTACCGAAATTGACATGAAATGATCTAGTGTGAACCTCGGAACAATGGCGCGATAAGATAGAGTGGTCTAGCCAACCCTTTGCTTGTAGCAAGTAATTTAGATGCCGATAAGGGGTCACGCAGGCTCGCGGAAAGGAACGTGCGACGTGCGACAGTCGCCGGGTCTCCGGCTACCGTACGGTAAAATACAGTCGCAAGTCCCAAACTAGGATTCCAATGCACAATTTTTTTGTCTGCAGTAGAAAAAAGCGGCCAAGTGCGTGTCGGACCACGCACAACGAAGAGTTCCGTGCCTATTAAAAAGGTCGTAACGTTGCTGAAATCTGCACTTTTACGTTCTTTTCTTTAAGGAAGGCAGTTTTTTAGAAACAACTCGACAGCTTTTGAACCGATCTTGTTCAAAACAATTTTCGGTGAAAGAATTTAATAAGCCATGTCCATAATTTTTTTCATATTTTTAAAATACACAGTTCAAAAATTAGAGGGGGGGGACACAATTTTAGTGACTTTCGGGGCGATTATCTCCGACTCTATTCACTTAATCAAAAAAATTGCTGAGAAACCTTATATTTATTTTGAAAGGCCTATCGATTGATGTGCAACACGTGGGCTTGCAATAAAAAAAAAATTGACTTTTACTTTTATGTATGGAGTGCAACCATAATTTTTTTTTTTTTCGTAATTTAATTACAAAATTAGCGGCCAACAAAATACACCTATCCTTAAAATTTTATTCAAATACACCTTATAGTTTTCGAGTAAAATGCCTGTGACATACGGACGGACAGACAGATACACATGACGAGTCTATAAGGTTTCCGTTTTTTGCCATTTGGCTACGGAATCCTAAAAAGTAAGGGCCTAGTAGAAAAAAAAAATAGGTACTCAAGAAGAAACAAAAAGGTCGAGATAATTGAGAAATAGGTATTTGTAAAATGTATTGCTGTCGTGCCAACCTCAAGCCTCCCCCCGCAGAGCGCGATAGAGACAAATGCAGCTTGGACCGAAAATACCTATTAGAACATAAAATCAACGTTTCGTAGTCCCCTGATTTCTTCTCCAAAACTTGACCTATTTAACTATTTTTTTTATTAAAAATCATAGAAAGGCTTTGGCCGTGTTCCTACGTTTTCCTTTTTTTTAAATAATGTAGTCAAAATTGTTTTCTGGATGTTTGAACACAGCGGAAAATCTGGCATTTTTTTAGGTTTTTGAAGGTTAATGGGAACATGTCAATAGTAGCCTTAGATTTATGGAAAAAAAAATATTGCTCTACTGCCATTATCCAGGGAGGAAACAGGGGACTACGTTTCTATGGAAAAACGGCCCTTGTGTTTCCTCTAACTATGCAGAATGCGTTGCCGACG
Organism: Epinotia ramella; assembly: GCA_947578815.1. Classification (NCBI taxonomy): domain Eukaryota; kingdom Metazoa; phylum Arthropoda; class Insecta; order Lepidoptera; family Tortricidae; genus Epinotia; species Epinotia ramella. The sequence continues at coordinate 11,572,594 of OX388209.1, forward strand.
ATTCAAAAACAAACATTCAAAACTACATACATTCTTAGAGTTAATAAACGGCAGAGTTGATACATCTGTCTACCTTGGGTACCGCAATTGTATAGTGTGCTGATCTATGCTGGGAAACTTGTTTGTAATGTCTTGCACCCCATAATACAGTTAAAGCGCTGACTACTCTAAAAATACGAGTAACTAGTAGTAGTTGACTATCTAACTGGTAGTTGATGACAACTCCTAGATTTCGATCTGACCCCGTATCATGGTCGGCCTTATCACACGATAAGTGACAAGATAGAGCGTCCGTCACTGGCTGACACCATTCGATAGAACGAGACGGACGCTCTATCTTATTGTCACTTATTGCGTGATACGGGGCCTGAACCATTTACCACCCTTTGCAAGAAAAGTAGGCCAAATTGAACCTAAGTCTGACGACAATTTGACGACACCTTGTCACATTATTTACTAGTGGCCACGGTGAGCCATATAACTCTGGAGCCAGTGGAGCCTAACATTTTTCCAATATTTTTGTTAGTTCAAAAAACTGAATTGAAAATAAATACTATGTAATTTTTAAACCTGGTCACAAAAAATTACGAGAATCGGTTGAGAAATGCGCCCTGTAGAGGAAAACAGCTGGACTTACGAGATAATTTTGGCCAAAGCTAAAACGGAGAACTTTGTTCGCTTCGCTCGCTCGTTCAATTTATGAATAGTGTAGAACGGAGTGGTGGACAAGGCTGTGCGAGGCTGCGCGGTAGGTGTAGCCCCGACGGTCGCGGGCGCAGGACCCCGAACAATGGGACGTGTGCGCCGACAAGTACTGTTTCACATTGTTTTGAAACGCTGCCGACCACGCTTTGTTCCTGAAGCATAAACGCGACTTCCAATTTACACTCCATGGTGCTTCATAGTGGCTTCGTAAATATTGTTATAACTTTAATAAACAGCGCAAATTAAGGATTCTACATGCATGGGTAAGAAAAGGTTGATCAAACAGTGTTGCAGTAGCAGAAGCGATATAACACCTATAACAGAACTATGTCATCGGGTTAGGTTAAGGTAGCACTATACTCGTAGTAACAAATGATAAAGTATTAATCGTTTCGATAAGTAGTTACTACGGTATTTAGAAAGCGCTGGGAACAGTTACAATCGCATAAAACAACTTTACTGCAGTAAGTATCTCACTAATTAAAAGTACCAATAAAAATATTAATTTAAAAATTATATTTTACAGATAATATAGAAACAGGTAAACAAAATGCCTTTCAGGATTACTAGCAAGATAACGAAATCCACGACAAATTATCATGGATATCCGGGGATTTAATGTAGATATATGTATACAAATATTTTGTCTTTAAGTTTAATCTAACGTTATCATTTCCTAATTTCTAGATATGTAAATTATTCACAACTTCAGTGTATTCTCTATCAAAAATCATCGTAACAAAAGGCAACGTTAATTATAATGACGTATCAATGTCATTTGTTTGAGATAACGTTTATCCTAACCCTTGTACACGAAGATAGCTGGTCTTCACCGAAACTATTTTCAACGCTAGAAGATGCCAGTTTGCCAGCAGTGATAAAAATATATTCCAAATAATCCTACCATTTCTATTAACTATCCTAACTGGACCAAATTAATTGGTTTGCGAAAACGAACGGAACCCATAAAAGGCCATGCGCTAATACCAAGCCCTACTGCAAATAAAGTTGGTTAAGTCGAGATTATCGTCAGTTGCTGTTCATAATTGGTCTCTGGATGTGCCCACGCGCATGTATCTTGGCCTTGAATCTGCCACGCCCACACTGGGCCGGAATGATAGACAGCTCTGGGATTTATCACCGTATGGGGACATCAGTCTTGTGCATTTTAATGATGATGTTATTGAGAATTAATTCGAGATGCCTAGTTTGGGTTTATAGAGTGGACTCAAGCAAGAGCACACTTGTAAACGTGTCTTAGTTGCGTAGAATTTATATACATCTAGCTTTTGCCCGCGACTCCGTCCGTGCGGAACTCGTTTATCCCCATGTCACACGAAAGAATGCATGTCTGTCTGTTATATGTTCACGCTTAAACCACAGAACCGATTTAGATGAAATTTGGTATAGAGATAGTTTGAGTCCCGGGGAAGGGCATAGGATAGTCTTTAATGCTAATAAATGACACGGTTCAACTCACGTATTAAATGTCTCACTACGGGCGACATGTTTCGAACTCTTCGTGAGTTCTTCTTCAGGATGAGTGTTTTTGATCATGATGTTCAGGTAGATATGATATTAACACAATAGACACTCAGTCAACTAATGGTTCTTTGTGGCTGTACCCGTCTTTCTCAGGTAGTGGATAAAAGGCTTTCAAGTCACGCCCTTTACGTCGTTAGCGGCCATTTCACACGGGACTTTTCTTTTGTTTCTTGTATAGTATCCGTCTTTCTTCGTTTTTGAGGATCCAGAGGCGTGATTGTTATGAAAAACGTTATCTTTTTTGAACCGATAGGTAGCAGCAATCGTTTGATTGAGATGATACGAGGATTTATTAAGAACTACCTAGCCCGTAGCGTGGGACTCGTTTATATCGTAGCTCCATACAAACTTTCAACCCCCATTTCCCTTATGGCATGATTTCCGGGCTAAAGACTATCCTCGAATTTAAACTTTCGTGAGACATGTTTAAATAATGCTAATAATTACACGGTTCAACTCACGTATTAAATGTCACTAACTCACTACGGGCGATATATTTCGAACTCTTTGGGAGTTATCCTTCAGGATGGGTGTTTTTGAGAACTCCCGAAGAGTTCGAAACATGTCGCCCGTCTGTCGGCATTTTAAGTTTTATGGATGATGGTGTAAATAAATAAATATTAAGGGACCATCTTACACAAATCGACCTAGTCCCAAACTAAGCAAAGCTTGTACTATGGGTACTTGACGACGATAAACATACTTAAAAAATATTTTTTCTCTCATACAAACTTTGCACCCCTATTTCACCCCGCTAGAGATGGAATATAGATAAAAATAAATACTTACTTAAATACATAGAAAAACATCCATGACTCAGGAACAAATATTCGTGCTCATCACACAAATAAATGCCCTTACCGGGATTCGAACCCAGGACCTCTTGCTTCGTAGGCAGGGTCACTACCAACTAGGCTAAAGCGGTCGTGTAAGTGTATATTGTGTTAATATCACAATTAAGTATCAGCCTGAGCATCTTGAAGTTTAAATACATGCTATTTCAACCTACATACAGGGTTCAATGCGTGTCGCGATGTAATAGGTCAACAGTCATGGAGTCCCCAATTTCATTAAGCATACAATACAAAGGTACTCCAGCAAACAGACGTAACGAAGTTGGCCTTGGAAACTCGAGCGGATTCGGACAAACTGTGTTTCTATGTTAAATTTAGGAAACCGCTCAAAGAACAATGGTGGACTCTTGTTGATATTTGTTCATTTTATTGCCCATTGTTGCTACTTCTTTTTACGTGTCTGAGAATTTAAGATATTAATCTGATGATACCTTGTGATCAGCTGGGAGATTCAGAGCGGTAGTTAAATTTGATTAGGTTTGTAGTTACTTAAGATTTAAAGATATGTCTGTATAACTATACATAGATAGATTGTAGATTTAGTAGATTTGGGAGGACCTGAATCTGGTTCAGATTAATTGAACTCAATTAAGCTCAAACAGATTCAGGTCCTTCCAAATCTACTAAATCTACAGTAGATCCCTATACCTACGAGTACGGACAACTCGATCATATTTATAGACAATTCGTGTTCCTTGCAAAGATTTCTGGTAATGGGGTACTTCATCATCATCATCATATCAGCCCAAAGACGTCCATTGCTGGACATAGGCCTCCCCCAAAGAGTGCCAAAGTTACCGGTCCTGCGCCACCCGCATCCAGCGGGCTCCCGCGACCTTTACCAGGCGTTTTTTATGGGGTAGTTAAATACTTCAATTTAAATATTAGGTATATTATATAAGCATTAGAAATAAATATAATTTACTTTGCTACACAGCAATAAATCAGTAAGATTAAGGTTAATAAAAATAACATAGCTTAGAATTTATTGAAATATAGTTTACTACATACGCTATCGGTCAGATATCTTAGATAAGTGATCCAAGTTCAGATAAGCCGCTTATTTGAATAATTATCATGTGATTCTTATTTCTTACAGGTACTAAATTAAAATAATTAGCTAGGTACCTATTTATCCCTTTACTGTTTCAAAAAAAATACACTGTCGTAATCGTAATTGATACAGGGTCAGACATTAAATAAGATATATGAAATCTATTATTATTATTCACACCACGCAGCAAGCCACGATGTCCATGATAATATTTTTGGCCGGCCGACCAAAGTCGCTGTCAAATCGGTTCAAATGCGGTCCGCATAAAATAAAATAACACCCTATGCATCTAGTGTAGGTAGACCAACGTGAAATTTATTTGTCTACGTCGATGTCGCCATAGATCGTGCACCGTCGCCGATTTTTGTCAACTCAACTAAAACAATAGACACATGAACATCGTGGTTGTTCTATGCGATATGAATTTTAAAAGGAGGTAGGTATAGTCCATGTCAGTTTTCCTTAACGCCGTGAATTACTCACTGCTTGAATCGCTATAAGTAACATAATGACTGCGGCGCTGTCTAACGCACAAAATTACCAGTTGCGCATGATAAAATTGAAAATGACGCCATTAATTAATTCCATAAATCACACATTGATACAATTTGTTTGAAGGTAGAGACTGACTTCAAAGTTCCTGAGACTTATTCAACAACACCATATTAGAATTGAAGTCCATTAAAGAACCCAGTGCTGGACATCAGCCCATCCATGTCCATGGTCAATAGGATTGTGAGGTGTTCTTAGTCTATTTACCTTCACTTCTGGCGTTTTAATGTATCATATCGTTACTATTATCTGGTTGCATGACTTGCATGCTGCTCTACCATTAGATTAATTTGAAATTTTAACATTTTATTTTTACAAAACAGGACCTAGTGAAGTTTTTTTCTGTCTATTAGGTGTGCCACTGCTGTGGGCATGGCCTCTCCCCTTGGTCTCCATGAGTCCCTACTAAGTGCTTGTTCTAGGTCATCCTTTCATCACTGTAGGCCTTCCCCGTCTGCGTCGCCCGTCATGCGGCATGCGGCACCCACTTGGTGCAGGACATTTTAATGTTTAGTAAAAATTATGTGTGATAATTGTGAAACTTTAAATAAGTCCCCCCTGTATTAACTAGTTTTAGATCGTATATTTGTTGAACAGTCCTAATGTAGCGAGTCGGAATGCCAGCAAGTCTGCCAGTCTAGAGTTACACACGAAACGATGCGCTGAAGGGTCTTGTTGCAGCGATAAGAATGCGCGGGCGACCGCGGCGTCTTTGTCGCATTATTGGACTTGACACGGTGGCATTGCACGTGTGCATGACTCAGTTCCGTAGACCATGCGCGTACGCCCATGTATGGTACGCCCACTATCATATGTAACAATGATATAATTACGTTCACATACATGAGGGTTTATGTTTATTGTATTAGGTCAAGGGGGTACGGGCTGGCACGGTGAACTTCGGAGACCGAAGCGCATCGAAGTTTGAATACTTATACTTATTGCTAGAATGTAACGGGTACAAAAGGGATTATACTTTAGTACAGTACCTAGTGAATTTCAGGAAGTCGGTAGATTTAGCAAGTCTTAAACCGAGATCTATAGACGAAACGAAAGCCATAACCATAAGTATGAAATGTTGCAGGAATGATACAGAACCTGGCCATGTTTTACGTGTTGAACTCAAAGACATTTAAAGGCATCTAAGCGAGGCCTGACATTTATCGTGTACTAATTAGATGAACATCTGCCACTGTAATGGCGATTAGTTTTTGTGCGGAGCGGCATGTCCTGTGGGTCAAGCGTCCGACGCGACATAAACGGCTTAGAGTCCGTTGTTACTTCCAAACGAGGCCGCCGAACACCAGCTGATATTTATAACGCTAACCAACATCTTGCTTCAGATGAACCGGTATAAGTCTGACTCCCGAATAAGAATAGTCGTTGCGAACTCCGCCGGGTCGATTTGTGCTAGGAGCAGTGGTGACTGGTGAGACGAGTGTAAACAGTTTGTGATTCGCATACCTCGGCCGCTCTAATGAAATACGCAGTTAAAACTCTTTGAAATTACTGAAACTCAATTGACTGCCTGTTTTTGTTTACAGATTAACAGTAATAATTACTTTTTACGTACGAATATGGACCACTCGTTCATTCGAAATCACAATAGGAGAATAACATCTAAGAGTATTGTCTTGGAACATTATGAGCTTCGAGTAAATTGTCCTAGATTCTAAACCTCGAACTTATATATCGCCGAGAATCTGGTCCGAAGCTTCTTAGGCGTAATTTAAGGCCTCCTTATGGCACGATATCGTAACTTTACATTTCGTAATGAATGGCAAACTAACTGATTAGCAACGTTAAAGTTGAAGTAACACTTGATAAGTTAACTTACCTAGGTACATGTGGAATAATCGATGGCCTTCTTTAATTATCGGACAGTGACCTCAGCGCGATGTCAACGATCCGGTTCAAATAAGTAAAACTCCCCTTTTAGATGACTATATTTGGCTGCAATGCAAGGTCTCTTTAAAAGAGATTTGCTTCAAAGAGATTATCAAGTGGCTTTTCTCTAATACACAAATCTGGAATCGCTTCAGTCTCGCCTTGGTTATTTAAAATCACTTAAATAAAAAAATACCGACAACGGCAACATGTGGAAGCCATTATCAACGTACACCGGTCGACTCGGAAAGCAAAATAATTGCCGACAAACTATATTTTATTACTGTGGCCATAGGGGCTATTTTCCTGAACGCTATTAATAAACGTAGTGTTTTTTAATATACCATCCCACGGTTAAGAAAAAAATCGAGAGTTTCGTTCGGCCAAAGACCTGCATCCACTTGATGACCTGACAGGAAACCCGACATATGGTGCTCGGGAAGGCCGGAGCAGTTTTTTCTGATCAATTGTTGAGATTTATTGTAGGTATAGCAGAATACATTGAAATTACATATAATATGGATTAGATATTTAGTTCGGTCAATCGTACCTACCTTTAACTTGAATAAGTTACACTTGAATAGTTCACGGAACTATTATAACTATGATAATTAAAATATTATGGTCGTATCGGTTTTCAGACCCATATTCAGGACCACACAATAGGCTCTTTCAATTTAATTGCTTTCCTCAAAGAATTGCCATATAACATGCTCGTTAAACCTGAGGCTAGGTATGAGATCAAATTAAATTCCTCTAGGTTGATGGATTATCCCAAATGAAACGTGTTGGGAGTTTTTGATGGCTGTCATATTTGTGAGAACCGGTCCCGCGTGCGCCACAGCGGTACAATAGCCGAGGAAGGCGCCGCGCATACCTGCAGGGCTTGCCCGAGAGCACCTCATTGTTATGTCTACCTCCTTATTTTGGTTTTAAACCGTGCTGAAAAACGAGAAACCATTTAAAGTCGATCATACGTGACTTAAATACGAATGCTGCTACAATTTTGTTTCTCTCTGCTGAAAATTGAAACCCAAGTGTTTCTTGCCGACTGAAATTCGCTTAAAATTCCACGTTCCGCCGCCTAATCCCGCTTTGATCCGGTAATCTAAACTCTAATATCTTGCATCTAAACTCTAACATTCCTAAGCTAAGTTGCTAAGATACGTGTCGATTTTATCACATTGTTTCGCCAGTGGACCGGCCGTTAGCTCGATGGGTTGCGGGTCGACCTGACTACAAGTGGTTTCAAAAATATCGCGAATCGGAACGGTCCCATGGTTACTTATGTTCTTTTTGAAATAAATAAGTCACTTGTGCAACGATGCAACCAATCATGCAGAAAGGCACAAACGAACGCTACGTTTGCCAAAACTAAACGTAGTATGCTACACACTGGCGCAAGAATGACGTTTGGTTACTAAACCGATGTGTCTACCTATAATTCATACATAATGTATGACGGTAATTATACGTTTATCGAAATTACCCGAACGCCGCAATTTCAGTAGATTTTTTAAATCCCTTTAAAAAACCCTGTCAGTAGGAAACTAGTTAACTATGACGTTGTTTATCATTTCACACTAATTTCATTCACTAAAAGTAGGTACATGTTGTCATTCGTCATTGAGGCTAGATTTGAGAATATTTACGGGGAGTGGACTAAACAATAAGAAGTGGACTGTTGTCTCGACCCTCACCATAGCCTGAACTTTTTAAAGTTTTGCTGTAAAAAATCTTGATAAGTAATTTAGATATACAACAAGTGAGATGCCTTTTATTGACCATGAGCTTTCGGTAGGAGATGACAAAGTTCTATGCCATACTTTAGTTACCTAGTTAAGAGCCCGCAGTAAGCTCGGCCGAATTTCACCTTCCCATACAAACGTAGTTACGCTCTCATTTTAAAACTATGTGTTGGATTGTGACGAAACTTTGCATATACAATGGCATAAGGTATATCTATGTCTGTAATTAGTTTACATGGTTCCAGTTTATAAAACAAACGAAATACAGCAAAAACAAGTTTTGTATGAAAAACTTAAATTCGCTGTATTTTTTTTACTATGGTATCTGAAGCTACATAAACTAATTACAGACCTGGATATACCTCATGTCATTGCACATGAAAATTTTCGTTACAATCCAACACGTAGTTTTAAAATGAGAGCGTAACTACGTTTGTATGGAGAATCGAGCTTACTGCGGACTCTTAAGGCACGCTTACAAATTCAAACAGCCCGGAGGTTCGAGGGTTCGGAAAGTAACACTTCTACTTTACACTTCCAAGCATTACGAAATATTTAACTCCATAAGTAACTTGGTACACACAAAGTTGGCATGTAAACGGTATTAGTACGTAGGTACAGAGCTGTTATTCTTTACGCGCTCATTGCGCCTTCACACAGCCGTTACGCCTAACGAAGCTAGACCTCTACCTAGCTTAGTTACTACGAATCGCGGCGTCAAGATTTATTTGTGGGTGAGCGTTGAGGTGAACTTAAACCAAGTTACCGAATAGCGGGGCTGGTGCAAAGCTATCGCAAGGTCGGACGCTTCCTACGATCGCATATTTCTTTGCGACGCCAGTACGCAGGTGCACTGTAAGTGAATGTCTATTGCTGGTAGATAAAGTCTTGCAATCGAACATTAACAAGTGCATATATGATCATTGTTTAGATGATTCAATACGTATAACTAGCTGCCCGCGCGGCTCCGCCTGTATCATCTTATAATGAGTATTTATAGAAAAAAAAAACCTGTTTTGTTACCTTATACTAAAAGAACCATGTTAAATCTGTTTTACTTTATTGCCGAAAATTATGCTTCATTTTACTTTACTTATCTAGGGGCAAGCACACACACGCACCGAAATCAGATTATTACATTCTCAAATTCACTTTTCTTTTTGTAATTTTATGGCGTAACAGATGAGAGAAGATAGAACTTTAATTTTAAGAAGTTCAAATTAAAAAATAGTTACATCGAGTCCCCCCCTTAATATGGTTATTAATAGTTATTTGTGTCACAAGGGAGCAAAATGGTATATTTACGGCGAGGGCGGTGTATTGAATCCTGAGCGTAGCGAGGGATTCTAACGTAATAGGATCCTGAGCGTAGTGAGGGATACAAGTGTTAACGCCCGAGACGAAAATAATTTTGCTACTGAATGACACATACTATTTTTCACACCGACTATGAACAAATTTTAAAAAGATACTGTTAAAGTTAATTAAGAAATTTTAACAAATTTTCTTGATTTTTATTACCAATTTTTAAATATTACCAATAAACATAAATAAAAAAAAAGACCGGGTTGCACTCCGGGAGTGCCGGCAGAAGTGAAAACTTGCAAATTGTTTTAATTATCAGTATTAAAAACAATACCCGCCCCTCCGTTTTGATCCCTCTCGTCGTGGCGTGGAGCAAAACTTACTTTTCTGAATGAAAGGTGTGAAAAATATATATAACCACCTACCGAATTCCATTGAAAATATAGGAAACTTATCTCCTTTCAAAAAGCACCGATAAGCATTCTTAATTAACAAATGCTATTAAGTACAACTTAAATGAGTATTTTAACGATAAATTCAATGAGTAGGTACTCTCCCTTACTTTAAAAGATGTTCAATTCTAAGCATGTTAGTCTTAAGTACATATGTTGCTGTGCCCTTTCAGGGCGTCACATGGATAGGTACCTATCTATTAATTGTTCCACCTAATAATTAGAGTCGAACAGTCGATATATCAGACTATGGCCTGTTTAAAAAGTATGCAGGTAATCACTAATCATTAATCAATCAGTCTATAGTCAGCTTCAGATTTATTAAATCGTGTAGGTTCACGGTCATGCAAAGATTTAGCTTGGATCGCATCTTACTGTTTCTGTGGACATAACCAAAGTTAAGCTATAAAATCTAATTTTAGTTGGGCTCAAAAACGCTATCCCTTCTCATATACACATTTGTACAGTCACCACCATTAATTTCAGCCATGACAGAAAGAAAGAAAGAAAGATACATTTATTCGTGACAAACACAAGGCAATTTACATACAATAACATACAGTTGCGTAATTTGCCACGAAATGGTCGCAACTCAGCGCAATGCTGGCGGAGCCAGCGCTGGTCTTCCGTTGCGACCAACGACAGGCGGCAAACATACCTGACACAACACACACTAGAAATCTACATCTACACTAATCTACACTTCTACGAATATTAGTATATTATAAAGAGGAAAGATTGATTGTTTGTTTGTATTGAAAAGGCTCCGAAACTACTGGACCGATTTGAAAAATTCTTTTACCATAAGGCGGTCGTCACAATGCGCCGCATCTCCGGACGGAGGTGCAGAGCTGCATACAAATTTCGCCGGACGGAGGTGCGGTGCAGTGTGTCGTACCATACGGAATTTATATACAAACTGAGGTACCTACTTGCATACAACGAGAAACGCACCTCCGTCCGGAGATGCGGCGCAGTGTGACATCCACCAAAGAAGCCGACATTATCCCTGAAAGGCTACTTTTTACCGCGGGAAAACGCTTCATTCCTACGGGAAAACGGGTAATCCGTGCGAAGCCGGGCCGGGCAGCTAGTATATAGAGTATATACCTAGTGTCAGATATTTATGCGCACTTTGTTTTAGAAAATAAACATTAGTGATGGAGACTGTAGGTACCTAATAGAAACATTACTTACATACGCATAAGCGGATTGACGACTTTTGTTTTTTGAACTGCGTATCATTTACACGCATGGACGGTATGATGGATCATGCACAAGTTTAACTTGGACAGGACGAATATTCCTTGTTGAAATTTTCCTGGAAGGAAATAGTTTCACTATCTTTGGCAATATGGCAGGACGTATATAAGTAGTATATTCGCTTTTGTTTCCTGTAGTTGTACATTAATGCACGGATTTCTTAATAATAACGTTGGAAATCCGATCAAAAGGTTGGTCCTTCGAGCCAGAGTATCCGTATGATGAAATGATTGGTCCTTCTAGCCGGATTTTACGACAATTTACCAAATGATACCAAGTTGAGTGGGTTTGAAATATAGGTTGGTACCATATTCATGATGTTACGTAAATTCTTACAGGTATCTCCTAACTTAGAATATAGTAACGACCCCAAAAGTATGCCACCTGCAATCTTTATTATGAAATTAAACTAGCCGCTACCTGTGTCTTCTTGGTATCTATGAACCAGAGACTTAGTCAGCAATCTAGTTTGACCGCATCGCCTTCTATCTCGTTTCTGAGTACCTATAGTCATAATTCCGAATAGGTACCTGCATTGTCGCGAAAGTGGTTCTTGTGGCTCGACTGTGCATTCCATTGCCAAATGATCATTACGCAAAGCAAAAACAATAGTCTAGAACTCTAGATGATAGCAAAACCTAACTTACACTGGAATGCAGGCGTGCACGTCATTAGAGACGTAAGTATAGCCATGATTTCTGTTATGGGTATAAGTAGGTACTTATTATACAACGCTTTAGAAGCTCTTTTGTTTATTTCGTACCTACCCGTCTTTGTATTTCTTCTTTCTTCATACTTTTCTGAACTACTAATATATTTCATAATAGATACACGATTCTTAATTTATGTGCACGATTGCACATTTGGAAAAGCGTTACGTTCGAACTTTCATTCTACCCGCATTGTTTACTGTGTCATTTCACGTCACGGCTAATTCGGACCGTGCGCGAACCAATACAAAAGGAGGGAAAACGCGCGAAAACACGTCCGCGGTACAAAAACTGAACCAGATCGACGGGTTGTGTTGTGAGACTTGTGAGTGTCGTAAGCGGTATAGTTACTGACCTGTCCCGTCGCTTTCTTGAAGCGATGAGTGGCTTCCCGCACCAGGTCGCGGACCAGCAGGTCCCCGACCCCACACGGCACCAGCACCCGCACTGCCCCGAAGCTCACCGTCACCTTCATATCCACTCCACAGCGCACTATGAATCACCAAAACACCACGCCTCACACTCACTCACTGCTCAGCCGCACCACTGTATCTATGCGCCAACATTATTAGTTTGTGGACAAACTAATACGAGCAAAACACTACCTGACGCACATGGTACAGGTAACCCTGCACCGAAGCCGCTCTTCGACCACCGACACAAAAAGTACAAAAACACTGGCTTGTCTGTGCGTTTTCATAGCGCAGCGCTAGAAAAACTCGGACAATGCACTTAAATCGGCTAGCTTGTATGATTAATTAGAATTCACTCATTGAATACACGAATCACATTCAACACTGGGCACATTTCGATAAGATTACGCGAAATACGGGCGTAGAGTGCTCTGTCAACGGCAGCAACGGTTGTAGCAAGGGATATGAATAAGAATTCGTTTGTAAGTTGTGGCTGGCGCGGGAGGGGCGCGCGGCGGCGGGGAGGGTGCGACCGGTTCTCGCAGCCAATGGGCGGCGGCGTCAGACAGGCAGCTGTGCGCGTGTGGTGGTGACCACCGCGTGCCGCGTCATCCACTCATATTATTTCACTCACATACCGATTATTTCTCATTATTTTGAATGAAACTGCACCTGATTGCGGCAGCACTGACTCATAAGTCGCCGGAAACCATGTCAGGTCTCTGACAGCACGTTGCCCCGGCCGGTGTCTAGAGTTGGCCCTACAATCACATCGTACAACTGTCGTTTAAGTGTGAGCGTTGGAATGTCCTATCAACGCAACTCCCACAAGCGCGCGCTTTCAAGCAAAAGTTTGATGGATACCAATAGAAGCAAAACTAACATCAACACAAGAGATACCTACCTACTTCATAATACTTATTAGTTGAGCAGATATTATCTCTACTTGTTCTTGAAGACGTCCAAAATGTTAATCAATATCACCATGCCAACCACCCTGCAGGTATCTCAAACAGCAGTCAGTAGGTACTATATGGCACAGCACAGATTTCATTAATAAGTACTTGGTTTTCAGCTAAATCTCTCTCACTCACTCACACATAATATAGTCACTGTACTTACTGAGGATTTTCATTAATCAAAAAGAAATTATAATTGTAATGTGTAAATAAATTGCAATAAATTATTCAAGATTATTTTTAACATACTAGCTTCTGCCCGCGACTCCCTCCGCGTGGAACTCGTTTATATCGCAGCTCCATACAAACTTTTACCCCCTTAGGGGATGATTACGGGGATAAAAACTATCCTATGTTACTCTCCATCCCTTCAACTATCTCCACTTTAAAAATCAACGTCAATTCGTCGTCGTCGCTCCGTTTTGCCGTGAAAGACGGACAAACAAACACATACGCATTTATAATATTAGTATGGATATGTAGCTATGACATTCAGATAGTCTTATAAAAAAAATCGATGAAGCTCTAATATTTAAGAGAAAGATGTAAGTATGAAGTTGAAAGTTGAAGTTACCAATTCATAATACTTAAATTATACCTAACTATTTATAAGTGACTATTGTACGTTGCACGTTGTGCGCATGCACATATCATTTTCAACGATGCAGCATGCGTAACCAATAAATCTAGTCGAAAGTGAATCACTGACGCGTGACGTACACTTGACATATCAAATTGCAAATGCCGTGATATATGTATCTTACACAACACATGTAGGTAGGTGATGTATATAGGTACCGTCAGCAAACGAATTTATATTATGAGAACTTTACTCCTTTGTCGCAGTATAAACATTCAAGAACAAAATGACAAGGTTATAAGTCTCCTCAACATTTACTTTTTAGTAGGGGTGCCTGAATCTTGTTTGCATTGTCAAATTAAAATTAAACCAGACGATAAATTTAATGATACCTACTCGTAAACTTTATATAAATCCTCAGGGATAAGTGCATGGTATTTTAAATACGGATGGAGCCGTTGGTTCCACGTGGTGTTAAGTAAGTCATTAAATAGTTAAAACATCCGTGTTGTTATTCTCATGGCGTTTCATGGTTCAAGGTAAAGGGCATTAGTATGCGGAAACCATAACGCCAACCGCCGTACCTTACAGCGAATCTATGCGTTATATTATATCACCACGCTAAAGACAAAAACTTATCTCCGACGACTAATCTACATTTTATTAGTTTTGCGGCACACAGAAAACGGAAGGGTAAATAACATGGAACTTCTTGCTGAATGACGTTGGAACACTTGGAACACGCTCCGCTCCACTCATAGCAAAAAACTAGGGAGTTCTTGGTGAAACAAAGAGAAATGATGACCCCACAATCGTGGTTCCTTCGGGGCCTTTCCCGTGAGCTATGATGATTGATGAGCAGTGATCGTAACTTTTGTAGCATTTTTGGTGCAGCGTAGTGTTGTTAACGGAATTGGTATTAATAATTTCAATCCTAATGCTTAATTAGCGTTAATAACGTTAATATTAACCTTAATTAAGAGGGGGCGCTCCGCGAAATCGGGGTTCTTAGATTGAATATTTACCTATGACAAACTAAAGCGAATGCCAGGAAAAAGAACATACCAAAACTACATCATATTTGCAATTGAGTCGTCTGAACAAAACCATATACAAAACCAAAATTGCCTCGATAGAAAAGAACCGCCAAAACATGTCTTATTTTTACTCAATTTCAATAGTGTGAGGTTCCCGTGCATATAAATTAAGTAAAAGTTGAGTGTATAATAGCTTTTAACATTACCTAATGAAAGTACTAGCGGGGTATTTTTATGTAGTCCCTTTTCAGACTTATTGAGGTGAAACGTATTTGGCGTATAGGCCTTTTTTATTTAGCGCGATACCCTTTCTCCCGTCGCGTGTTTCGTGCGGTTCTGTATATCTTTTGTTGCCGTTCGCGGGCGGAGTCAGTCGTAATCGCTCCGCTGAGACGAGAGGACTACGTTCTGTGCTCTCACGACAGCACGATGAACATAATTATTTCAATAATATTGTGACCCAGTATATTCGTCCAGTGAATGAACGTATCATTACATTCCAGTAGATATTTTGCTACATTTTGAAATAATATATTTAAAAGTCGACCTTAACATATAGATCTTAAAGTTCAAAATACAACTATAAGATTATGCAGCGATCGGCGGGTGACCGGCTTCTTAGAATAATTTGTGCAGTACATGCAAAACTAGACGAATATTTTTCTGTCGATCGTGTATTTACTTTATGAAAGATTATCACTCACTATCACTACATAGTATAAAACAAAGTCGCTTCCCGCTGTCTGTCCCTATGTATGCTTAGATCTTTAAAACTACGCAACGGATTTTGATGCGGTTTTTTTAATAGATAGAGTGATTCAAGAAGAAGGTTTATATGTATAATATAGTATCCGTGCGAAGCCGGAGCGGATCGCTAGTTGAGAATAAATCCGGTTATGTTCAAAATCGATGTCTGAGAGGTCTAAATACGAATTCATAGTCAGAAATATTTCAAAAAGTGGTCGCATTATTTAAAATTTTTGAAACATTCGTTGTAAATTAATATGAGCGTTTTTTTAAAGAACAACATACATTGGCAGGCTTCTCGAGGGTGAAGATTCTAGAAATGATGTCCATTTTGAATTCCAAGATGGCGGACATTGCTTTTCGAATTTAAACTTTCGTGAGACGTGTTGAAACAGTACTAATAATTACACGGTTCAACTCACGTATTAAATGTCACTACGGGCGACATGTTTCGAACTCTTCGGGAATTCTTCTTAAGGATGAGTGTTTTCGCGGCGGTGTCGCTTGAATCTTGTCGTGATTCAAGCCACACCGCCGCGAAAACACTCATCCTGAAGAAGAACTTCCGAAGAGTTCGGAACATGTCGCCCGTAGTGACATTATTGACATTGTTTTTCTTTAAAGTCATCACGGGTGTCGCTTTTAGGGTTATCGAGAGTGCAGATTCCGACAATTATTGCCTGCGAACTTGGACATTTTGATATTAAAAAAGTGAACATAATTATAATATGCACTTTTTCTTTAATATGTTCAAAATTGATAACTAAAGGGCCAAAGCGTCTCCATTGTCTCCAAGTACGAATCCGAGATCAGAATTGATAAATTTGGCCGCCACACAGTAGTGGCCTGAAAATCTGACTTTCATAGACATGATCGAAGTTTTCATAATATATTATAGTTTTTTTTTAATGCTACTAATAAATTCACGGTTAAATTCACGTATTAAACGACACGACAGGCGACATGTTTTGAACACTTCGGGAGTTCTTCTTCAGGATGAGTGTTTTCGATGTTTGTTTTGAAGAAGAACTCCCGAAAAGTTCGAAACATGTCGCCTGTTGTGACATTTAATGCGTGAATTTAACCGTGGATTTATTAGTAGTATTTTAGACATGTCTCACAAAAGTTTAAATTCGATTATAGCTTTTTTTTGCTTTAGGCTTTTACCAGCCATTATTATGCTAGCTCACAACCCTTACGTGATTTAGTAAAAAAAGGGAAGGCCATATTTCAGTTATAGCTCCGGTGGTTTTTTAAGCAACAAAATGTAGGTAGTGGTATTCCTTGGGTAATTAAAGTAATTTGTACTCTATAAAGTGAGTGTTTTCGCGGCGGTGTCGCTTGAATCTTGTCGTGATTCAAGCGACACCGCCGCGAAAACACTCAATCCTGAATAAGAACTCCCGAAGAGTTCGAAACATGTCACCCGTAGTGACGTTTAATACGTGGGTGAACCGTGTAATTATTGTCATTTTTTTTCTTTAAAGTCATCATGGGTGACGCTTTTAGATTCCAACAATAGGGGCGTAGACACTAAATAAAATAATGTGATATTTTCTCGAAGGAGGATAAAAGAATTTGTCAAATGGAGAAAAAATCAACGCAAAAGGTAAATAATCACGAAGTTATAAGTGTCCAAAGTTTTAAGAAGGGATGTGTTCTGTCCCTTTTTCGCAAAACGCAACTTCATATGAGACGATGACGCTGGAAGAATGTGACGTCACAGAAGACGGCAACGTGCCGCGCGCATCGTGGTCGGCGAAGCCGTCGACGCGGCCTGCCGGCAGCATCCTGTAATGTGACGTCACACACCGTTTGCGTTTTCTCTCTCTAACAAGCAATATTAAAACGGTTGTAGCTTCGTAATTCTTTAAGATATCTGAATGGGATTTTCATCACTATGCATATTTTTTTGCCTTCTTTCTTTTGGAGTTATAATAATTTTCGAGTCTGCACCCGAATTATTGCCTGCGAAGTTGGACATTTTTATATTAAAAAAAGTGAACACAATTTTGCAGTTTTTCTTTAATACGAGTATGTTCAAAATTGATAACTAAAGGGCCAAAGCGTCTCCATTGTCTCCAAGTACGAATCCGAGATCAGACCCCGTATCATGGTCGGCCTTATCACTCGATAAGTGACAAGATAGGGGCATCGTCTCGTTCTATCAAACGGTGTCAGCCAGTGACGGACGCTCTATCCTGTCACTTATCGCGTGATAAGGCCGACCATGACACGGGGTCAGAATTGAAAAATTTGGCCGCCACACAGTGGCCTGAAAATCTGGCTTTCATAAACATGATCGAAGTTTTCATAATAAATTACAGTTTTTTTTTAATGCTACTAATAAATTCACGTATTAAATGACGCGACAGGCGACATGTTTCGAACTCTTCGGGAGTTCTTCTTCAGGATTAGTGTTTTCGATGTTTATTTTGAAGAAGAACTCCCGAAGAGTTCGAAACATGTCGCCTGCCGTGACATTTACGTTAATTTTTTAACCGTGGATTTATTAGTAGTATTTTAGATATGTCTCACAAAAGTTTAAATTCGATTATAGCTGTTTTTTTGCTTTAGCCTTTTACGAGACATTATTATGCTAAATTACAACCCTTACGTGATTTAGTAAAAAAAACGGAAGGTCATTTCAGTTATAGCTCTCGAAACTGACTTAGCTACTAGCGAAAACTATATCTTCAAATATAGGTACTTACAGATTTTGTCTTTCTTTCCACTTATTATAATTATTTATAGGTATTCATCATGTTTCATCTGACTGTCGGGGCATATACTATGCGAGAAGGAGCGGGGCAGCAATAGACGCATCAGCGCGGCAGGTACGGGGCGCGCGGGTGATTTCTGATTTTTCCCTGGCGATACGCCCCCTCTTAACAATTTTGATTGATAGTCTATACCAATTTCGTTAACAACACTACGCTGCACCAAAAAGGTTACAAAAGTTACGATCACTGTTGATGAGGGTACTTAGTACTTAGGTATCATATAGGTGAGTAGGTGTAAATTGATAGCAAATAAAATGATGGCCGGTCATGTAAACCACTTTAATTCCAAGTAATTAATATTGCTTAATTGAATTGAAACAAATACACAATACGCTTTCTACGTAAAGCGAAAATTTAACAAAAAAATAATCGCAAAAGTTACCACATTATAATTTGCTAGGAGTTAGTTACCTCAATTTTCATATGCTGTCATTTATTCACATTAAAGCTAAATATGTAGGATATGACAACACGGGATATAAAAATCGTGCATGTAGTAAGTATGATTCAGTACTTATTTATGATAATAGTCAGGTATTTTGGGTAGGTATTTATAATATGAATTATCTATTATTGGTGAGAAAATAGCTTTAATCTGAATACACTTCATGATACACGTCTTGGAAACCTAATTATTTCAATTTCTTCGCAGAATTTGAATCATTTTGAATTTGTTGTCCATTCGTAATCGAACATGTATTGAAAATAGTTACTATAATATATATTAGATGAATGGTAAACCGACTGATTATGTTCTTTTTACTTGGCTAATGCTACAAAATTTACGCTAAAATTCAGATCTATTCATGAATTTCGAAAACACCGACTTATTAGGATTTGTACGTAGTTAAAACTTATTTCCAAAAAAAAATTCTTTTAATCTCCTGAAATATAACATTCAAGCATTGAAATAATAAATAACACGTTTATTACAAGCAACTACGAAAAACAATAATTTGGCACTATACATAAATAAAAGAATGTCTAATCGGAAAATACCGCGAATATAAATAGCAAAGAATATCACTTACGTAATTTAAAGTGGAATATCACTTCATAGGTAGACGATTAACAATATTTACAAAGTATAACAACTCCCAAGACTCGCCGAGCGATGCAAGTACTCTTTATATACAAATCGACTTGTTGCCCAGTATTCCGTCACAGCCTCTGGCAACTGGAGTGCATACCTGCTATTAAACATGATTCCTTCTGAACTTACCCCTGTTTAGAATACAGACGAGTCTCCAGCCTGAGAGGCGAGTGCTTGATACAAGCAAGAGTACAGAAAAACAAAACTACACTTTCCATAATATTAGTTCTACGACTGACTGATCAATCGGAATCTACCACATATTGCAGTAACTTGCCCGTTATAGTTTAAGTACATTCCTAGCCAAGAAAAGCGACTAAAATAAATGTTTACAGTCTAAATGTTCATTATACATGTATATTATAATTTTATATTGCAGTTGATTATACAGTGCTAACTCTAGTCAATAACAATCGTTACACGAATTGACACAGAAACTTATATATTATATTACAGTTAAATAATAAGTAATTGATTGTTCTCAAGAATATTCTACAACAAATATTCGCTAGTGGTGTTATGTATAGGTTGTACTTTAAAGTCTCACGGTTCTTTATCTTAAGCTACCTTTAGAACTTCTCTCGTCCACGTGGCAATTTGATGTTGCCAGGCGACAATCCCAAGGACCAAATAATTAAACAATTGCTGCCAATTACCAATGCTGTCACCTTAAATACATAACAGTCGCGTCGCGTCTTTTAAATATAATAATGTTTTGAGATGTTTTGCTGATGATAACAGATCTCACCCTGAACCAAATGAACGAGAGGTCAAAACAATTGTGATGGGTACAATGGCACTATCCATGATGTCTAAATTTACGTCCTTCAAGACAACGATTGTAGAAAAAATAATTCTTCCAGTCTATGGTAACTATATCTACACATAAAAAAAATTGAAATGCATAAAATACAACTACCTTACATAATAAGCACATTTAAAAGTCAATCTAGCCTCCGACAACTGACTGGTACTAAGAGACGACTTACAATTTACAGTTAGGGGCCAGCCCGCAGTCTAAACACTGACTCTTACACAGATTGGTCAATCGAAGTCAAATTCCTAAACCACGTATCACAAGACAGACCATAGTAAGGTACGTTATTCTAAGTCAGAGCACCTTATAATTGTAGAGATCATCGCATCCTCCCGTGCACGACGCCATCTCATGGCTTCTCGCCGAACTTACTCGATATAACACAATCGATATAGTAGTTGGGTATATACTCGTACTGACAATTTACACACATTCAATACATATTAAAAACAGGCACGTCAGCAATATTTAGAAGATGACATTCAAATACTTCGATTTCGACAAAAACTATCGATATAACAATTCACGAAAGTATTTTGAGTATTTATAATTTTAATTAGCACTTTTCGGTAGAGAGCATAACAAAGTCCTTCGCTCCTGAAAATCTCCCGCACTATGTCATGACAGTTCAGTTGCAAATGAGATTCCTCGTTAGAGTCGAAGAGCTATTCGTAAAGTATGAAGCTTCAGATTCATTAGCCACACGTAATGATCCGTTGGATCAGACGTCGCTCTCGCCGTCTGTGACGTGCGTGGGCTGGCCGAAGTTCCTGGTGATGCATTCGCTGACCGTGCGAATGTTGGCGAGGTACCTGTGCGCGGGCTCGTCCGAGTCGTAGATGGCGCTGAGGGATTCCAGGGAGACGAGCGCCTCGGAGTCCAGCAGGCGGGAGGAGGCGCGGGACGAGACGTCGTCATCGCGGTCGAAGTAGCAGGAGTTGACGTCGCTGAGCGCTGCTTCGGCGTCTGTGAGACCTGCCTCGTTCAGCATGGATACGTTCTCGAGCGCGGGGTCGTCCGTGGTGTAGCCTGTGCTCTCCGGCTGGCCGCACTCGCCATCTCCCTCTCCCTCTGAACACGACGAACTCCACTCCGACTGACTTTCCCCGTAGAGAGCTAGTTCCCGATGATTCGAGATCGGTACCTGCACAACGATGGATCTAGTGAGTACTCGATGAGGTGAATAACGGGTAGGTACACTGCATAAATAAACATTAAACACATTAAACTAAAGACCAAATAAAAGTGGTAATAAAAGGTAGGTAAGTTACCCGATTCTGTAATCGCTCTTGGATCTCCTTTTCTTGTTTTTCTTTTACAGTCTCCGTTGCAGCTAACGGCATCTTTCTATCACATGGCGGACTGTGAACAAGGAAGTATATTTTAATTTGATTTTTAGTGGTTGAAAGCTTGCTTAACATTTTTAATATTTTGGTGTAATTCCGTGCATCGCGGCCGATTGCAGCTGATGCGACATGCATGTATGAAATGTATGGCGCCGCTTCCGAAGTCTGCGACAGACGCGTGCGGTATTTTCATACACTGACTAGTGTCGCATGCCGCGCGCGTGCGCCAGTCGCTCGCGATCGATCGCGCGTGGCTGCGATCGGCCGCACGCAATACACCTTTAGGCTGCTCACGCACTACGAGTTTTGTCGTGCTATTATCGCGTGGCAAAAATGCAACGTATGTGTTCATGTCAGTGCGCGCATATGCCATATGAACACATACGTTGAAAATCGTAGTGCGCGCTTGGCCTTAGACCGATTACCGAAATAACCCACAATTGACGTGTCGTTGTTAAGTGCTGTGAATTCATTTCATGAGGAGGTATTTTAAAATGAACTCTGTTGTTGTTGTTTCCCATTGTTGTTGTCGTGTTACCTGGCACGTGTCGGCTCGGGCTCCGGCAGTAGTACGACCACGTCGGTGGGCAGTACGCCTGGGAAGTCCTGGCGCGGAGAGGGCTCCCGCGCGAGTCCCGCGATGGCCGCCAGTCCCACTGCGTGCAGCGGGCTGCTGTTGCTGTTGTTGTTGTTGCAGTTGCGCACCGGCGATAGCGATGGGTTCTGGCCCCTGTTGTTGATCATGATTAATATAATTTTCCGCTAGACTTGTGACTCAAAGCCTTGTTGGATGATTTTGTATAAAGACAGACAACTGATATCTAAACTCAAAAATCGAATTAGCTTAAGTCCGAGTCTGAGTGCACGTCGACATGTAAACGAAGGTTGCTACAATTTAAGAGTCGTTAAATTGATTATTGGGTGGTTTTCTCCACGTAAAGATTCTGAATTATTTTTCCTTATTTTAAGGCGTAGTGAAAATTTACGAAATTCTTATGGAGAACTGCCTCACTCACCTTAACTCTAACTTCAATTCCTTCCGCTCCGCCTTAGGCGGATTAGGTTTGATAAGATTCTTATCGTCGAGCAGCCTCTGTATCTCTCTCTCGAATGGCGGCACGCAGGCCACGTCCGTGGGGCTGCGCTTACTGAACTGCCGGTCGTGGTTCAGATGTTTCAAATTGTTCGGGCGACTTCCAGAGCTCGAGAAGGAATTCGTCCGCGGCGCGAGCCGACTCGACACGTCCTTCTTGTCCGTTTGACTGCAACTGTCCCGCTTCGCCGACGCGAGCATGTTTATTATACTCCTATGAAGCTTCTCCTCCTCTTTCTGGAAGTTGATGCTCTCATCGATAAACTTTTCGTCGAGCGACGGCTTCTTGTTCAGCTTGTTATGCTTCGCGTACAACTCGGCAATGCTGTTCGCGGGGAGCTTGCTCGAGCGGACCGGCGGGTAGTCGTAGGCGGGACTGGGATCTGTTCGCTGCGGGCGCGGCTTGGGGAGGAAGGGGGTGGGCCGCGGCGGGGAGGGGGACGCGTCCGTCGTGCGGGAATAGCTCTCGTCGGACGAGCTGAGACTAGGCGAGCGGGTAAGGGAGCTGAGCTCGTCGGCCGACGAGTGCACGCGCGGGCTGCGGGCCAGCGGGAGGCTCTCGCTGGAGCGCGGCCGAGGCAGCCTGGCGGGAGGTCTGCGCTTGTGCGCCGCGGGCGGCCGGGGCTCCTGCGGCCGCGGCCAGGGCGGCACGAGCGCGCGCGGGGGCGGCCAGCGCGGGTTGCCTCCGTGCGGGGGCGGCGGAGGGGGCGTCTCCTCCTCCTTGTTTCGGCGCCCCTTGCTACCTTTGTGATTGTTCCCGTTGCTCTGGTGGCCGTTGCTAGGGAGCAGCGGCTCGTTCTCGGCGAGCGAAGTTTCTCGCAAAGGAGGTAATCTGTTCGGCTGGGCGGCTCTTCTAGCCGAGTTCTGTAGCATGGCTAGGGGAGTGGCGACGCCGCCGTACGCGGTCGGTGGGTTCTGCGGCTGGCCGTTGGAGTGGGTGGTGGTGCCGGTGGTGGCCGCCGCCCTGTCGGTCAGGAAGTAGGTGGTCATCTCGCCCTTCCCTTTGACTTTGACCTTTCCCCGGCAGACGAACTGGTAGGGCAGGTCCTTGAGGTAGTGGTGGACTTCCTCGGTGACTTGCGTGTGGTTGGGCAGGCCGGTGGAGTCCATACGCGACGCTACGTTCACCGTATTGCCCCAGATGTCGTACTGCGGTTTCCTGGCACCGATCACTCCGGCGACCACGGGGCCCACGTTCAAGCCTGAAAATTAATAATATCTAATGTTGAATCAATAAATTACGAGCTACGGTAGCCTAGTGGTTCAGGCATGCGGCTGTCAAGCGGCGGTCGTGGGTTCGAATCCCGGCTCGTACTCGTACCAATGAGTTTTTCGGAACTTATGTACGGAATATTTACCGTTAGCTTTTCGGTGAAGGAAAACATCGTGAGGAAACCGGTCTAATCCCAATAAGGTCTAGTTTTCCCTCTGGGTTGGAAGGTCAGATGGCAGTCGCTTTCGTGAAACTAGTGCCTATGCCAAATCTTGGGATTAGATGTCAAAGCGGACCCCGGGCTCCTTCAGGGGCATTACCGGGAATAACGCTAGGAGGATGATGATGTTGAATCAATAAATTAAAACTAACTTGATCTCTTCATTCCTACCCAATTGGCAGACAATACCAGTTAGGCAATATATTGTTAGCTATTTCTGATTCACATTCTATCTTTTATCCTCCAATCTCTTGTCTTGTGTGCTAGTGGTTATTTAATAATATCATTGTAAATGTATTTAAAACAAACTGGTGAACTTGCTTTCTTAGTTAGGATCGCCAAGTTTGCGCGTCAAACACGTCATCCAACGACCATGTTCTTAGCGCAACGCGGTGTGCCGGCGAGATTCAGCCACGATCGGGTAAATTTCAGCTCGGAGCGGCGCGAGATTCAAGTTTTCAAGCGAAGCGGACTTACCGACTCGCAACATAAAGTTGTTGTACGAGTTGTCGTTGATGTCTTTGAGCTTGTCGCGCATCGCGAACACGAACTCGACGAGAGTGGCCATGTGCTTGCGCGTGCTGGCGTCCTCCATCATTTTCTTCTCGGGGATGAGCCCCACGGCCGCCATGTAGGTTGATCCCACCGTCTTGATCTTGTCTATGGCGCTGAAGCGATCCTCGCCCAGTAGCTGCGAATTGTTGGATTAGTATTAGTTTCGTATGTTCTAATAGTTTTCTGTAAGCGCAGATCCGCTTTACAGTTTACAAATATTTAGGAGACAAATGTAAATTTAGAAGTAGAGTTAACATATTAATTTCGTTCTACCGGTTTAGCCCGTTCAAACAATATACTGGGCAAAATATTGTAATGTTAATGATACCGCCGATGTTAAAGGGAATTTCATAATTTATTCCTCTCGTCACTGGCTCGACAATTGTATCCTTATTAATAAAATCCAATAATTGACATTGATGGGTAGTGGTTTAAATTACAGAATCGTACGAGGCGTTATTACGCGCAGTAGACCGCCCGACTTTGAATTTTGTGACGTTCAAACGTGGTTCAAATAAAGTTCTGGTTTTGATTCTGAAACGCGTCTTGTCCACAGGTGCACTTTGCGTGGCCTAATATTGATTGTCTTAAAACCTTTTGACCTAACATTTTTGGCATAACGGATATGACATACTTTACATTAGCATAATCTTTTTTTTGCATAATTGTTGATTGTCCTAATTCTTATTGCTACTAAATACTCGATAATCTAAATGGCTCAAACTTGTTACGCCTATTATTATTATGCAGCATAAAACATGTCCAGCCTAAAATATACCGTATCAAAAACTTGACTTTTGGCGAAATAAACTTTGTATTTTTAATAATCGTAATTTTTAGGAATTGTGAAATCGGAATAATTATATTTCAGACTATCTGGGTGTTCCCTTAGTCAAGTTCAATATCGATTTAAAACAAATAGATTTTATTATAATGTTACGATTGCTATTTCCCGTAATAGTACATTACTTACCAAGGGCTGTAAAAGAAAGAAAGCCCGAAATCGCAGGTATTTGTGACCCGAGCCGCAGGCGAGGGTTGTAAATATGCGATAGAGGGCTTTCTTTTTTACTGCCCGTGGTGAGTACACAATTTTACGTCTTCAACTGGCCGTAATGCGAGTTTTACCGTACGCGTAGCGTGCGATAAAACTCACATTATGGCCAGGTGTCACGTAAAGAATATAAAGAAAGGCGCAAGGCTAGTTAAAAGTAGTTTCAGAGCGACTAGCGACTGTAAGGCAGGTCTGAGTAGGTACGACAACGACCGAAGCGAGGAGGAGTGTTAGGAAGAACCGTGAACCTATAGCGCGCGTGCCGAGCGAGCGAAGCGAGCGTGCCGCGGCAGCGGCCGGCAAAGCGTCAGAAACGAACACTTTTTACTACCTTATACTTACATATTATATATTTATGTTATGGTTGCTATATTTTGTTTATTTATTTTTACTTCCCAATTGAGGATATGTTAAGAAATTATAAACTGTAGTCCAAACAGCATTAGTACATCTAATATTAGGAATTATAAAGTTATGCACATGTTAGTGTTCGATAATTCGATGTTCTACACAATAAATATTATGCACAACAATAATTAGGACAATCAATATTATGCGTAACGATTTCGGAGATTTTTTTTAATATAAAACAATTGTTAGGCCAAACATTTGTAGCCGAAAAGTTGTTATGCCACAAGAAAATTGAAAAATTATGCCATCCGATATAGACCCCTTGTCCACACACTCCATTCACACATTTGTTACGTAATGAAAAGCCAAACAACATTATTATAGCATTATTATTGAAAATTGTTCCCTATTTTACTTAGTCTATCAAAACAAAATATTTAATACAGATATGTGAACTCTTTAAGAGATATTTAATCATTTCAAGTTCACGGTATGAGTCAGTAGACATCCCGCTCATGACTATCCTTCAATGCATTCTAATTACGAATTCTAAACGCGAAGTCTGCTCCTATTGTAAATCTAGAGAAACAATACGCAGTAGTATGGCCGTGACTAACATCCTTTGTATTAATTTATTTATGTATTCTCTGTTACATATCATATTGTAGCCAGCACATCTGATTTCATGCACATGCGATGTAACTAACTCAGTTACATCATTTCTAGCTATTTACTCGTTAGGAGCGATTCAATGTAAATACTCAGGTGCAACAAGTCAAACCAGTCCCTATTCATTTTTAAAGCATCCTGATGTCTATTATTGTCTGCATCCAGACATTTCTTCCAGTGGAATATAGATATATAGGATTCTTTACGGGTATTATGCGGTTTGTCCAATACATTTCAAATACGTTCATCAGGTAAACTAAAACCCAGAGGCAAAATTAATTAGCGCTAATATAGGTTAATAGACTCTTAATTGAAAAGGAATGTTAGTGCGATCGAGCACCATATTCTAATGTCCTGGTCACAGCACCGAATTGTAAACAAGCCCCCTTCATTAACAAGTTCTGATGGGTATAAACTGTATTTTCTAGTTGTTGTAAATACAAATCGTTTTTGCAATCATGTTTTATTTCAATTCCAAATAAAATAGTAACACATTTGTGAATAAGGGTGTATGCCCTAGTAGTTAGTTAACTAGTAGGAAAGTTGTATAACTATTGCTAGACTAACCTCATCAAAATCGGCGATGATCTCATTGAGCAGCCGTAGACACTCCATGCCCTGGTTGTTCCCGTCGAGCTCCATGTAGAACTCGTGGTAGTTGGTGATGGAGGCGAACACCACGCCCACCCGCTGGTACGACTGGTGGTACAGGTCCTGCCGGCGCCGCTAGTCAGTTCCAGGCAAGCCAGCGTAGGGCAGTGACATAGGCCAGTTTCATTCCAAGTTAAGATTACGAGTATTCGCCGTTTTAAAGATAACAAAGAGGGTTCTTAGACTGTGGTCGGCTTATTATGCTCCCCGTGTAATTGTCTAGGTTTCGGGTGGTTTTAAATATGCGTTGAGATACTTAGTACCTCGTGAATGCAAACGGCATTAAATAATATTCGCAAACTGAGAGGCAAATGAGTATAATTATGGTTACTAAATAGGATTAATTAATAAGTGTTGTGCTGTTTAGAAACCCTATTTTAAAGGCTTATAATACCTAAAGTCTGTGTAATTAACAACTACTTATGTGAACGATATGATACAGAGAAAGAATATATTGGAAAAATAAACCATCTTCGTTTGTAGCCCCCGACAGGAGGGGGAGGCTACAGAGGAAGATGGTTTATTTTTCCATTATATTTTTTCTCTGTATTATATCGTTCATAAAATGATCGGGGTAACTTCCTCGTTAAAAATAACACGAAAACAAAAATATTTAATTAAATCATTTGTTTCGTGATAAGGTTACTTATGTTTTAAATTATTTGTGATTCGGAATTTAATTTCGAAATGTTAGCCTTAGTGTTTTAGTTGGCCTAACGGTTATGTCACTGTTCCCTACTCTTGCTGTTTAAACAGCAAAGCATGACAAAAGCTGACATCGAATAGTGATTTGAGTAGATTAGCGTGTTAGAATTTCATAGCAAATTGTAATGAGAATGAATGATGCGTGTAGACTGAGTTTGTGAATGATGCATGCACATTGAAACCCCACATAAGCTAAGCCACAGACCATGGTTAGGAAGCATTAAAGCAAAATATGATACACACATTTTTTAACAACAAAATGACAATGTACTCAATTAAAAGGGATACAAGCTGATCCTCGCAAATGTATCCGAGAGCTTGTATTCCTTTCACCGGGAGCAAAACGGTCCAGTTATCAGTTTCATACCAATGCATCTCTCATGAAAGTACTATATATCTATGTATATGTAATATTTTATTTCAAATGCATCTCGATGGAACTGTAAAGTGGAATCCAATTATAACATCATAAATTTATCTGACATTTTAAGAACTGCCGGTCTTTCTGAAGAATATCATTGATGCTTATTAGTTAACAAGTTTTAGATAGATGGATCGGCTACCAAAATGCCATAATCTAATTTAATCTGTCAATAATTTTATGGTGTATTGTTACAAAGCACATAAAAACACGAAAGTAGCATTCCAGTGGATGAGTTAATTTATTAATATTATATGTGATGTTAAACTTAACTTGATTAGTACTTACCATGTTGGTCCTGAACTGATTATCTAGAAAGTGTGTCGCCACGTGAGCTGGCAGGAGATTAAATAATATTCTTCTATTCGATGCCTGGAATGAGAACAAATGATTAATTAAATACGACTTGTCTAAATATGACTATACACACTTATACAAGTCCTATACTATAAGAATGTAGATGACAACTCAACAAAGAAGCTTATTTTTTTTACAAGTCCTAATATTTTTCTTAATTTATCAGTCAATTGTTAAGTGCGCAGAATGAAGGATTCCAGCATGCTTTATATCACCAGCTAGCTGTACTGTGGCGAAAGCTCTTATTGACAGCAGCTTTTAAAATCCAACAATCACACTGATGACGATATGGTACCTTTCGCCACAGTGCTGTCTAGAAACCCTCATTGAATTGAAACCGAATAGATATTGGACGTTCGTACTTGCAAGGCATCCATATCCCTCTTCTCGTCCCTCGCCTGCGCCTGCCAGAGGAAGTCGAGGCGCGCCGTCCACTCAGTCTGTCGCGCGTGCAACAGTACTGCTAGAGCGAGCGCGAGCGTCCAGCCGCAGGCCACAAACGCAGACCCTACAATACTCGGTCTGAAAACGGAAGGTGCCATAATATAGTATACTCGTAATTACTACAAAGTCTACTTTGCGATATTATCACGAACATAAGGAAGATGGTTGTCTATCGTTTGCCAGAATTTCATATAATATAATTTCGTTTGCAATAATTTTAAATTCCACAACGTTTAATTTTCCATAATATTCATTTGACATATTATTATTTTCCATCATTTTGTATGCCAGAATCATCATATGCCATAAACTTTACAGGCCATAATTTTAAATGCAATTATTTTACTTGACATAATATTCGACAGCCATAAAAAGAACTACATTTTTGCGAGCCGATCGAATATTGTGAATGTTCGGTTCTGGCGTTTAGCCAGCCGCTGCCGCGGGACGCTCGCTTCACTCGCTCGGCTTGCGCGCTGTAGGGTCGCATTTCTACCTAACACTCCTCCTCGCTTTGCTCGTTGTCGTACCTACACCGACCTGCCTTAAGATTAGAATAGGACCGACGCCGGCGAGTATATGAATTATAAATCAAATTATTATCACCCACGTCCAAATCCGGCTGCAAGTCAAAATATTGAAACACTGCTAATATAAATAATGTTCATAAGTATTTATTTTATATTCAGACTAGTATCGGCATTTATAATCCTATCCTTACCCTACATGCAACTATAGATACAAAATGTATTAAGTATGTATAGTCACAAAGAGATGAAGCCATTTTTACCTTATTACGTGGAAATAAGGGGAAGTAACATCTTCATCTTTATGTAGCTGATCACACAAAAGTAATTTGTGATGTTACATGGCTTTGGAAAGCTATGGCAAATGATTTTATTGCTTATGATTATTATGGATTATGAAGTTTATGGGAATCAATATTATGGCATATGATATTATGGAAAATAACAATTCTGTCTTATGAATATATTATGGTAAATAACAGTAATGACACGTGAAATTATGGTAAAAAAAGGGCTTTTAACTATAATGGCAAATTAAATTCTGGCTAATGATGGTATACCAGGAAAGATATTTCCGACCATATTTGAAAGAAAAACATGCTGGTATATTCACCGTTTTCTTGGTATTTCTTGGATTTAGAATTTATTGCACTTACATAATGAAAAGGCGGTCTTTAGATATTTTCTACCAGTCAACCACGGAACGGAAAAGCTTATTAAGTGCAGGCAGTTGACAATAAAGGATAGCACAAACTAATTAAAATACTATTCCTAATATTATATTGTCACAAAGTTGGTCTTGAAAGGCATGAAAGTAATGTGTAATACAACTTACTCAGTCATGAGATCATAGCAATCGAACAAGTCTTTATGGTAGGCCATGATGACGGTCATGTAACCGGCGGTCATGAAAGCCAGCAGTATGCCTTTGATCAGGATCGGCAGTCGCAGGAACACCGCGACCGCCAGCATGCTGAGGCAGCAACCTGTTATCAGAACAAATGAATTGTAACCTCAGAGCATATAATACTATAGAGCGGACAAGCCGCCGGCGGCTGTGTCGCACATGTTAGCTCATTGGGCATACTCGGCCGATAGTTCACCGTCCGTTGTCCATCGAGAAAGTTCCGTTTTTTTCCAAAATGCCGAGTTGTGCAATAATTACTTGCAAACATCGCAGTGATTTGATTTATTTCCACAACAGTGGGATCACTTTTGACAGGTAAATCTATAAATACTATTTATTTCAAATAAAACCACGAATTCAAGAACTTGCGACAGGCATATTCAATACAAATCGCGCGGCATGTCCGATCTCCTTATTTCCTATATCTGTGATTGTAACGTATAGAAAGTCAATACCATGTGTAGAATTATATGGATAAAACTCGGAAAATGTCATGAGTTTATGATTTAACTTAAAACTGATTTATAGATTATACACATTATTATTGAAATGGATTTGGTTTCAATGGACATGATTAATGACTAATGTCAGTGATTAGACCACGGCGCACCACTTATATGTACGATATCTGTATTGGATATATTACCTACGCGTCACTGTAGCGCCCATCTAACCCACGCCGCGTTGATGATTGAAAGGGCGGGTTTCACTAACATACGATTATAGGCCGATCAATTTTAAATATGGCGCCAGTGTAGCCGTCGCTTGTTATTGCAGTTTGGCCTAGCCACATCAGAGCTCACAATAGGGTAAATCCGTAATTGGCAAATACAATTGCAAGACGGTTTGATGCAACCTACCCTAATTTTCCACTAATGTTTTCGCTTATAGGAATAACGATACGCACCTAACGTTATATACAAAGGAACGGGACAAGCCCGGTGATCGCTGCTGCTCCACAACGCGGCAGCTATGTCCCCGGACGTGGCCCGGATATCCGCCATACTGGTCACGTTCTCCGTCAAGTTGCGGCACACGTCCACTTCTCTGCACGTCACCTGTAATTGACAAAGGACGAATTGTAGTCACGTTTTTTAGTTTTTTAGAAATATTTGAATGAATAGGATGTATTTTCAGAGGCAGAGGGGGCTTGAATGAACACAAATCGGCTAATGACAGCATTTAAGGTAAACAGAGCGGAGGTTGAATCCACTGCGGCTGGCTCTTCTCTGCTTCGCTCATCTTCACTTCATTAAAAAGGCAGAATTATGTCACTTACCACATTGACCTGTCCCACAGCGTACCCCAGCACGATAGTGAAAGTAGTAATGGCGTTCCTGAAGGCGAACGGTCGGGAGACGTCGCACGGGATCAGCCGTAGCCTCGCGGCGAGTGTGAGGGCGAGCACGGCAGCCGACCAGGCGAAGGCCGTGACGAAGAGAAGTAGCAAGATTTAGGTAACTCACCACATTGACCTGTCCCACAGCGTACCCCAGCACGATAGTGAAAGTAGTAATGGCGTTCCTCAAGGCGAACGGTCGGGAGACGTCGCACGGGATCAGCCGTAGCCTCGCGGCGAGTGTGAGGGCGAGCACGGCAGCCGACCAGGCGAAGGCCGTGACGAAGAGAAGTAGCAAGATTTAGGTAACTCACCACATTGACCTGTCCCACAGCGTACCCCAGCACGATAGTGAAAGTAGTAATGGCGTTCCTCAAGGCGAATGGTCGGGAGACGTCGCACGGGATCAGCCGTAGCCTCGCGGCGAGTGTGTGGGCGAGCACGGCAGCCGACCAGGCGAAGGCCGTGACGAAGAGAAGTAGCAAGATTTAGGTAACTCACCACATTGACCTGTCCCACAGCGTACCCCAGCACGATAGTGAAAGTAGTAATGGCGTTCCTCAAGGCGAACGGTCGGGAGACGTCGCACGGGATCAGCCGTAGCCTCGCGGCGAGTGTGAGGGCGAGCACGGCAGCCGACCAGGCGAAGGCCGTGACGAAGAGAAGTAGCAAGATTTAGGTAACTCACCACATTGACCTGTCCCACAGCGTACCCCAGCACGATAGTGAAAGTAGTAATGGCGTTCCTCAAGGCGAACGGTCGGGAGACGTCGCACGGGATCAGCCGTAGCCTCGCGGCGAGTGTGAGGGCGAGCACGGCCGCTGACCACGCGAAGGCCGTGACGAAGAGAAGTAGCAAGATGGTGGTGCGAGGTAAGATGGCGGCCTGCAGCGCGCCGGCCGCCGCCACGGCGCCCAGCGCCGCGCCGAGGGAACCCGCCCAGCCGCCGTCCGTTGAGGCGCGGTACTGGAAATTACATAATAGTACATTTCGATGCTAGTGCGGAAAATATGTCATTACGTCACGGGTACCGAGATAACTCGCCTACGGCTCGTGGCAAGACTCGGGACGAATGAGGAATGACTTTTAATACAGTTGCGAAATAATAAGAAAAATAACAAGTAAGGAATTAGAAACTTTTATATTATTAATTCTGTAACATCATTGTACAGTTGAAAAAAAAATAAAGTTGTTCAAAAACATTTTTTTTAAATACAGTTCTCTCTTTGAGTGGCAAAAGTGAAAAGCACTAGTTCCCGAAAACCAACTTTCCGCACGCTAAACAGCTACGTAAAGTAGCACTTTTTGAGCAACTTTATAAAAAAAAAAAAAAAAAACCTCTACGGCACCAGCTGTGTTTGGATCTTCGTTTTGAAACACAGACAAAAATATAGCTGTTTCATTCGGGACAGATTAATAAAAACCTAAAACAAAACCATATTTTACAAATAAATAAATAGGTTGGAACTACACGCATTTCATGAAACGAGATCACTGGCATGTCGAAAAAGATAAAAGTCGCCTTACATACTTATTAGTTATTACATAAAATTGGAAGCTGTACGAACGATGACAACCTATGAATACCTAATGACTAAATAAGATATTATACAGGGTGTTAACGGGGTCATGATCCGGAATGACAAAAAGCGAATAAGATGATCATACTGAACAACCTTTCCCATGGGACCAACCACGAAATCGCAAAAAAAAACCAGGTATTCCATACATAACTCTCAATTAAATCACAGTTAACTCTTAATTGGCTCTTTTTTTTTTGCGATTTCGTGGTTGGTCCCATGGGAAAGGTTGTTCAGTATGATCATCTTATTCGCTTTTTGTCATTCCGGATCATGGCCCCGTTAATAGCCTGTATATAATGGTGATTGCAATAGAACTTACATTTTACTTTTGACAAAAACGATGGAATTGATGACTACAAAGTCTACGAGAATGGTATTATTTTTATAATTGTATCGACCAACGAAAATGGCTACGATGAACGAACATCTATTCTATGCCTATACGCTCTGCTATAATATCTACCTACTCGTAAAATTTGGTACCCAATGTAGATTAGAAATAGTCGAAAACAACTTACCGCGTCTAACGCGTCCTTAGACTGTTTGATACATTACAAGAATTAGAAACTATGTAAGTATATTAAGATAGCTTTTTAGGTATGTATGCATATATCTAACGGTTCATTTCGCAGTAATACCACCCTTGAATAGTAACCTAGTTTACAAGCCGACCGTATCTTTATCGGCTCTTAATTTTGGTAATGCGCCACAACCACAAACACGAATCGAAAACCGCACGTGTTTTGTTTCCTAATGAGAAATCAGATGCCTTATACAAAGAAGTCACAGATACTATTCTTGTGGGTAATTTATTATGTTGTACCATCGCCAACACAGTTAGCGATGGTACAACATAATAAATTGACTATCCGTGCACTTTATGTGCATTGTAATAAAGGTTCAATATAAATACAGGATGGTCAGTTAACTGTCTTGCCGTTTGTACGAGTCTAGAAAATTTACAAATTAATGTAATGTACATATACGGACTCTTAACCATCGTTTGCCCAGTTTTTGTAACGAAATGTCAACTTCCGTATGTCAGCAGCTGAATAAATAAATCTGTCTAGCGAGCTTATTCAATATTTACTTCCACTTCCTGTTACTCAAAGCATTAACAATTATGTATTTTCCATTTCAAAGTCAAGGGGTAGCATAGGAGTAAGTTGTATAGATTTGTTGTATTACTAGCACCACATCACAGAAAACTTATCACATGACATGTGCGACGTACCTGTGCTTCCTTGGCGCCATCTTTAAAGCAGAGCGTGAGCAGGTGCACGTGCGTGGCCTTCTCGCGGTGCACGGAGCGCGCGTCGATGGCCTGCGCCAGGTACTTGTTCACGCGGTTTGTGGGCTGGTGGTACACAGACGAGTGACGCTTTTTCAACGGCCTCTTGAACTTCTCCGTCACTTTATTCTGTGAAAACATCCAAGTTCAACGCGACCGACTTGACAACGAATACTTAACCTGAATGACGGGATGATGCGGCATGAACGGGGCACTGCAGACATTCAAACGGTTAGGGTACGGGCAATGGTCGTGAGGGGTACACGGAGGTCCATCACATGCCGACAAGCTTCATTCTAATTGTTCCAACTGACCTTTGAATGGAAAAGTTCCGGACTCCGAAGCAGCATCACATCATTAGAATAGAAGTGAACATAATATTTACAAACATAAATACAGTTATTAGAGACCTAATCGATGTCGGGGAGAACTCGGAATATTACGAAGAATTCATGAAGACAAGAAAATGACGTAAAAGATACAGCAGATTTGATATGACAGGTTTCGAGAAGTATTCTTAGATGTAAATAAATCTTTGTGTTTTATAATCTCTATCACAAGCAATTCGAGTAGGTAGTACTCATATTCAAAACTTGTTGTTATCTAATCTAATAATCATAAAATAAAATTATCAAACACGAAGTAATTGTATAAATGACACTAAAATTAAGGGCACTCCATGCAATTTAGTCGACAGTTAGGAGTCATGCCATGCTCTAGTGCTCGGGTGACTACGTCGCGGGGCAGCGAGTGAAACACAGTTCAGTGCGCTCGGCTTTATTCTCAAACAAAACTGAACATAAAATTATCTCAAATACACATAATTTGACAATTTTGAAAGAAAATAGGCCCAATAGGAACGGTGAATAGTGGATGATTTTGAGTGCTCACGTATCTTGTTTTCGTTTCCCTCATCTACTATCTATGCGAAAAGTGCGAGTTCAGCGTTCCATACAGGTGTACCACATTACTTAAGGTCAATATCGAGACTTTGGAAATCAAGTGCGCGTCGCCCAGTGGAGGTGGCACAACGGTACACATACACAACAGTGCGCTTACTGATCCCGCGAGTATCTGTAGTGGAACTAAAGTCCAAGGGCGGAACATCTGAAAAACACGAGCAGACGTACCAGGTCAGTTGCTGGCATATCCAGACACTTCTTACAATTCAATCAAGATTTAACATGTTTATACTTGTTCTACTTAGGAGTCATAGTAATGAGAATTATGAAAATATCTATTATTACGTGGGCCAATTTATTAAGTAATTTTTTCATCATTTGTGCAGTCATAGTGAATAGAAGTAAGATATACCTACACGAGAAAGCTTTAATACACCAGCAACTAAAGAGGAACACTTTGGAAGGTAACAAAACGTCTGTGCTGTGCTGACATTTAGAAAGAGAAAATTGGTTTTGTATACCTAACGATTTTAGAGTTTCAGGTGCAGTTGAGGAACAAAGTGAGAGGGGTACAAAGCTTAAGTGGGTCCAGATTGCCCAGCCAGAGCATCGGTGCTCGGCGACGGATATTCAAAAGCATGTTTTATGTCGATGCAAAGCCAAACTTAGCATAAGTATGCTAGTATTTTTTCCGCACACAAGGACCTCTGCAAGATTAAGCTTAAGTGCGCACGTTCAAGTTGATCAAGCAGCATTAATGTATCGAAATCCATCAATCCATATCCAAACTAACTACTTGGAAACCATAAAGCGAGGTTATGATTCGACACACACACGATCGCTTGCGCGACCGTCAACTCTCGCTATGCGTATAATTATCCGTAAGCGGGAAATCATAAAACGCGGCAGAAATAGCATATGGTCTCCATACCGCCTAAGCACCTATCGCGAACCATATTCTAAATCGGCCCTAGGTGCACGAGCGGAGCGCACGCACGAGGATCGGTAAACATAACCTTTGCGTGTTGTGCGCTCCGTGCGACGTATGCAATGTTTGCGAGCTTATCTGTGCCATATTTAGACTGAGATTAATTTATATTTCAGGTAAAGAGCAATCGCGCCAAGGCGGAATCGAAAACGTTGTATTTGTGTATGGAGTAGCAGGGAGAAGCTCGCTCGTGTGTAATGGATGAGGCCGTGTGGACCGTGGGGTGCGTGGAGCGGGCTTGGTGCATGACGGCGTCGAAGGTGTGGTGCGAGGGGTCCGCGGCGTCCCGCGCGCTCACGTCATCGGCGCGCATGGCCGCCAGCCGCAGCGCCTCCGCCGAGCCGGGCTCCGCGTGCAGCGCCCGCCGCAGGTCCAGCACCTGCCAGATCACACCGCTACAACTACAACCGAGCCCTCACGTGCCTTTGCATAATGTGCGGACACGAGATTCGACATAGCCAACACCTCGCATTCAATGTTACTTTTGTCTAGCGTTCAAATCCAGCGGCATACATATTCAAAGTTAAATGCATCTTTTAATGGTCGAGAGAAATATTTACAAGTCAACCGTCAATTTTACACTAAACCACACATTATACAAAACAATGTCAAAAGCTTCGAGGCAAGTTGCTTACAACATCGAAACAATTGTCGAGTGGCTTGGTTTGGCGCTAAGATATATACCGATACCTACATGAGAGAAAGAGCATTCCGACCTTCTTCCCTAGATAGAGACAACGTATATATTCTTATTTAAAATGAATGTCTTATATGGCATGGCGAGCACTGTTCTCGAGGTTAACGAAGTGTTTGATTCCTATTTTTTTAAAGCTGAAAGCAAACGTCTAATTTTTACCATAATTCTTGAATGCATCAAAAGCAAGGTGCAGTAACTAACTAGTGGTAAAAAAAAGAATACCAACTATCATAATTAATTTTACTCTGACTACAAATAGGGAAGTTTTGCGATGCTCTTTCTACTACACCGCGTTATTTTCTATCGACACGAAGGTGATAGGTCCCTTGACACTTCATAAATATTAAGCTAAATATCAAGTAGATAGTCAATAATACCTTCCAAGAGTGACATTAATGATTCATTGACATAATTAATGACTGGATGTTGAAGAGCGGTCGATAACTTTGAGATCGATTTACACGACTTCACATGGGATCCACCACCTGATGTGATCATAGAAAATACTGCCCATAAACTCTATGCAACTTTTGTTTATTTATTTTGCTAAGTAAATACAGGATTCATAGGGGAATAAAAATGGAATTTAAGAAACAAAGACAACTTACCTTTTAAGAATCAGAAGCAAACCTCCGAAGTGAGAAATTTAATCACTCGATCGAAACATTCTGAAGGATAAGAAAAGCGCGGACAACGGCCTCGTTCTGTTTAGCCATGTCCAGTAAGGTGCAGTCGAAACTTTTAAACGTCAAAGTGAAAGAAGTATCACGAATAATTTCACCAACTTTTTCTTCCGGGTATGGTCAGATCAGAGCGTACTGGTTAGAAAAAGTTGGTCATAGAAAAGAGATTCAAGTGGAAGTGTTGAAGAAAGAAGTACCTTCCTAGCCGCGTTGGCTTTGAGCTCCTGTGGCGAGGCGGCCATGTTGGAGAAGGGGACGTCCACGTTGAACTTGATCGAGTGCAACAACTGAACTACGACGTTGGAGACGTTCTTGAAGGAAAGCTTGCGCTTCGACGCCGACCCCAGCCCCACGCCCGACGACAAACACATCTGTAAACCGATAAAATGCTTCCTTACTCTAACACATTACACCAATGTACACGGTTTATATACAGCTTCCACGTGTTACGAAGCTACGGAGAACACCGAGACACCAGGGGGGCGGTGATGCTGAGGACATTCTGGAACACGTTTACATATAGGTTTACTCGCAAGGACTCCATGCAGACAATGCACCATTCAATATGTTTTATATTACAACATTGGAAGGAATTCTGTAATGTGATTTAGATGTATTCCATTCCAATAAAGTTCGTGGAGCTACCGAGGAGTCAAGAGTTGCATATTTCCTGCGACCAAATCGTTCGTAAGATGATACTGGTGGCACGAAATATGCAGGTGGTGTGCGCCCTGTACTAACTTTTCTCCGTCTCGGTGGGGGGATGATGAAGTAGGTCTGTATGGAGTGGTCGCGCAGATAGGCGTTGCGTGAGGCACCGTGTCCTGGTTCCACCTCGTACGCGCCACCCAGGGCCTCTAGCGTCGCTTGCGTCACGTGCACACGACTGGAAACATATAATAGGTCAACACTGGAACAAATATCGAGTATAAATCTTATAGACGGGTTGTCGATGACTGCTAGCGCTGAAGTGGCAAGAGCGACATAGTGACGCAAATTTTCTTCCACGTTTTAGAGTTTCAATAACGTGACTCTAGGTAGGACTGAAACATACGATAAATATTACTCGGTATCTGTCTATCTCGTCATGGCCTCCCAACTAGAACAACGTATAATTGATACTAAAAAGAACTCATAGATGGCGACACAGGTACCGAGCGAAACATTTGAACCAGTAATCGTGAAGATAGAATGATTTTCACACCTTAATAAATTCAACGTACCTTAATTATATCACAAACATACTTCCGCACATACAATAAAGGTATATTTTATAAGTTTAGTAAATGCAATAAAATTGATACTAAATCCATGTAACTCGTACTATACGAGTGAGCTTTCAAGCTTGCTACGTATTATTGGGTACTGTCACTAGATGGCGCCATCACGGGTCGCGAAAGTTCTATGGAACCACAGGCTTTGGTTATGTATATTTTTGTGTGATGTGTAATATTGTCTCTAAAATACTACTTTTATATCGAAAAAATCAAAAATACTCTATTTGTTGCCCGAGAAGTCAACGCCATCTGGTGATATCTCAATGTATTACTAAAGGCTGACAGCGTCATAGCCGTGGTAGCTCAGATACTGCATCTACTGGTGTAGCTACGGGACTAAAATTGTATACAGAATTGCCTACATTAGGACGGTACGCTTTTGCTCTATGAGATTGGGTATCTGTACTTGTATTCTTTAATCTGTGATCTCGTTGACAAATGTTGAATTTCACAGATATTTCCATTTTCTAGATAACGTGTACTAGTCCAGGCAATGAACTGACAACTTGTATGGAAAAAATGTCAATTTTGGAAATAATTTATAATAGCTTATTTTTTATGTATATCGGATATATTATCAATTAAATAGTTACCCAGCGACAAAATCGGACAAAATTTCAGACATCGAAAAAATTATAAGTTAACTGGCTTCTAAAAAGTCAGTAAAAATATTAATAAATGTTTTTGTCTTTATTTTGGTTCATTTACATTTGCTCTATAATATTCAAGATAAATCGTACAAAAAAAGATAATGCATGCTTCATTTAAATCTACATAATTACTTCCGGGTGGAAAGTTTGTCGGATTCTTGACTAAATCATCTTAGAATAACATTTTCAAATGAAATCCACAAAAAAAACGCTATTATAAATTAATGTTTTTAAAAACCGTATTTTGCCTGGAGTATACGTTAACATTGGACGGTCAAGAAACCCCATTTTCTCAGTCTAGGTTATCTTAAACAGCCAGTAATGTTGAGACATTATCGATTACTTAAAAGCTGTCTATACCTAATCTCATTGCAATACAAAAGACGCTATTCTCAACTCGCGTATATTTAATTATAAAAACGAGACAAGTGAACAAAGTTAACAAAAGGACTTTGTCTCGATGCATAAAAGAAAGTGAAAACATGCAGTATATTTTTAGTAATCTCCTAGACTAATAAGAGCCGGATAATGATTCATGCAAATATAGCTTGAACTGCAGAGTGCAGACACAGAGCTGATTATTGCCCCGAGAGTATTCCCGAACGTTGCGATTTGCGAGGCAGCTTTCCTTTACTCAGTCTTTGTTATTTAAAATATATTCTGAATCATGATGGAATTTATATTGTTACAGTATCATTTCTTTTTTACTTTGTGGCATACGTTTGGATTATTTTATTTCGTTATGGGCGGATATCAAAGTGTGCTAGCATCAATAAAAGTACTTAAGTAGCTACACAAGATTCAAAACATAAGACTTGCCTCACGAGTATATACATATATATGAGTTGTGCCTATTTTTTTTTTCCCGGTAGTATTTCATCCACCTGTTTCTAATTCATCCATTCAATCACAGCGTAATTTTTTTAGTGCCCTACACATCCACAAGTCTATTGTAGTCCATTATCAAGATAAACGATTATTGATGTATTAAAGTTTTGTAATCGATTACTTGCCCACTTGTTTACAAAAAGGCGGCTTATCGTTTGCACGATACGTACCCAGGTTCCCCGCCCGCCTCCATGTTGTTGGCGAGCGTGACGTCATTGGACCACACGTCGTACTGCCACTTGCGCAGGCCCAGCACGCCGCACAGCACGCGCCCCGTGTGGATGCCCACGCGCATGTTCAGTTGCACGTCCGTCGCTTCCACCACGGATCTATACCAATTATTATTAATTATCATCAACAATTATCTAATTATACCAAACCTGGCGGAATTTCACCGTCGTCGGGAAAAGCAAGTCAAGAAGTTTTGTCATCGTCATTTATTATTATTTTGTTGTGAATACGTACGGACAACATAGTATTAAATATTATAAACGCGAATATGACTCTCCCTGTCTATATAAGTATTTTTGTGTAGGTTTGTTATAGTTTGAGTCCTGTAGGATACAGGATTCCTATAATAGAAAACTATCCCAGAATCCAAGGACGAAACGGGGAATAAGATTTTATACGAGTTACGTATGGAGTCACATTCTACAATTCACAGTCAAAATAAAAGCTATAATTATTTAAAAATGATAGATGTGACGGTGATCTTCAAACTAAGCAATCTAGGTTACATACTAAAACTATACAACTCCAATATATTGTTTATAATTATGACACATTGAGACATCGGGTACATTTCAGTTGATAGTTAACTGAACGGGTATGAATGTCGATAACATTGACGTCGCGGAATGCCACACGTCACTCAATACAATAAAAACAACTACCGAGCCGAGGAACTAACTTAGCCAAGTTAAAATAACTTTAATATGGGTCGTGAACTAAGTTGGTATCTTAGCTATAATTCATTCTGAAAACTGCGCGCCGATAAGTTTTCATTTATGACCTATCCCAAGAAAGAAATGCGAATTTTAGAATCTGTAAGTATCCCAGAACGAACGTTATATATCCTGACGATTACTACAAGATTCGAGATTAAAAGGTAACTAGTACGCCATAAGATATTAATCTAAGCAGTATAAACACTAAAAAAAGAACACTATATTAATTAGATGCTAAAAGTTTTTCTAATGAGTCAGTCTAGTTCTCCAGAAAACATTTAACATCGGGTAAACATAGAAGACAGATGTTTCAATGTAAGTAGATTGATGGCACTGCATGTATTACGTATTCAACACTGGTTCAAACTAAAAAACATTTAATCAAGGAATCGCAAGTAAAACAAACTGCGCTATCATCTGGCGATTTCCTGCGTATAAATCAGAGTATATCAAACAGAATGTTGGTCTGTAATTCTTCAGTCTGGTCAGGTATCGAACGCAGCGAGACTAATAGCTTGAATTCTAGCGATTCCAGATATAGGTTCTCAACTAAGGATTGCCAGAAGTTGCAAAGCATAATATTATCCAATTTCTATTATGGTTTTATGTTTTCAGTATCGAAGAAATTCATAAAACACTGAAGGTACGAGTAGGTACATAAAGGAAGCACTACCAATTTAATTTGGTGACGGTGACCGTGACCGATCGAAGGCTGACGCACTCACTATACGTCTCAACTTGAAAAGCCTGAAACCTCATAAAATCATGTGCGTATAATGCTTCAAATGTACGCACGAGTATTGTATTTGTTTATAATTTACTCGTGATGTATTTACGATAGAACGTTCAATTTACGCTTAAAATCAGATG
Organism: Epinotia ramella; assembly: GCA_947578815.1. Classification (NCBI taxonomy): domain Eukaryota; kingdom Metazoa; phylum Arthropoda; class Insecta; order Lepidoptera; family Tortricidae; genus Epinotia; species Epinotia ramella. Next base: position 11,615,727 of record OX388209.1, read on the forward strand.
CATTACCACAATATTCGTCGCTTCTTCAAAGCATTATAAAAAATCCTAAGAGATTTATAGTCCGGTACGCGAACACTGTAATTTGTCGTCAAACTAACATAATTCCCAAGTTTGATTTTTTTTTGTTATCAGCGAGAGTACCTTAAGTACTAACAGCGAAAAATAATTTCTAACAGTTTTTGATATTGGTTTACGAATAATTAACTTTTTTGTAAGGAACACTTGTAAAACTTTGCAAAGATTATACAAGTTATTGTTTTTTCCTATAATGCATCGCATTTGATTATTCAAACCTTACTTATCGTTTTCTAATAGTTTTGTCAAGAGATTACGTCAGCAAAAAAGGAAACGATTAAAAAAATTATAAATCTCCTAAAAGAATATTCAAGTGACTAGTGGCTATTATAGTGTATTCAAAACTAAAAAAATATATGGCAGCACAAATTTCTAACAGATTTATCAATAGTATTTTTTTTAATTAGGAATTATATCTTGAAACCATTCTCCTTACCATAAAAGAAATCTCATAAATTCTCAAGTCGGCGTAATTCATTTCAGTTCTATCGAAGAATATATAAACACAAATTCTAACGGATTCATCAATAGCTCTTAATTGCATTAGCTTATCAGTGATTGTCCGCAATTTAAATCTTTCGCGCGCGACTCGCGCGATTCGTGTGCAGCGTGCTGGCAGCCGAGTACCTCTCCAAGGCCGTGCCGTGCGTACGCTCAAACTTGTAGGTACAAACTTTTAGTACTTGATTTTATTTTATATTTAGTTACTAGTTGTTTTTCGGTTGCGATTATCTATTTTATTTTACCAATAAAGAAAGTTATATAGGGTTATTTAGTATTAAACTTAAATTAGCTTCAATTTTATTTGTAGGTACTTATTTACTAGTCGCGATGTCATATCTGATGTTACTAATATAAAGTTGGTACTTGGTACAGAAAGTATATATTATACAGGGTTATTAGTCATCTCTCTAAGTAGTAGTAAAATTAGAGTGTAGGTAAACTCCGAAAGTTAGGTGCTCAAGAATCTTTCAAATTCCGATTAGAGCCTAACACTAAATCATTGGATTACCAAAAAAAATGTTGTTCATCGAAGCGGAAGAGGACTTTTTTATTAATTAATACTAAAAATCCGGAGTTATTGAAGTTATAGAATTTCGATGCATATTTCTTACTAGGGAATGCATACCGGTTAACCGGTCAATTTTCTGAGTATAAGGTCGGTATAAAACCGGTAAATTTAAATCAAAACCGGTAATTTACCTAAACATGAATTATTAGTAAAATAATATTTTTTTACGATTATTAATACTTGATCGTCATGATTATATCTCAATCAATACCCTCCTTTTGTCATTTGAAATGTCAATTGATTAACTGGTTAGCGTTATCTTACCTTATACAATACCTTTATCAAATGAATACAATATCGTTTGCAGAAGCTTCTTAAAATACAAACACGGTTCCGTTCTATAAAATATGAATAATGATCTGCTTGGATAAGTACGACAGAGAGCGCCTTATTTAACATAGTTTGTAGGTAATAGGTATACTAATCATTTCATTTTCAAAACAAGGAAATACCTCTTTTTGTCTTAGTGAAAGAGTGAACGGCAAAGGCATCGAACAGAGGTGTGCTGGTGCTTTTCTTTAAAAATGGTACCAACACCCTGCTTAAGAAACACCGACCCATCTCACTTCTGAGCCGTGTGTAAAAGCTGTTTTCGAGAGTAATTACAAATCGTCTCGTGCGCAGGTTAGATGACTTCCAGCCTCCCGAACAAGCCAGTTTCCGAAGAGGCTTTAGCACCATGATAACCAACTAGCTTGGATACCAGGGCACGAGGGCTTCATCGGCAACGAAAGAGCAGATGAGCTTAAGCAAGAAGGGGTCTACAAATTACTTTTCTCGAACATGAAATGATATATTGACGTTGTGTTATTCATAATGGGCTTCTAAGTGTCACGTTTCGGGCTGCAAGATGGTCTTTTTTAATTTACATTCCACAATTTGTGGCACAGCATCACGGCATTCAGCCATGAAAATTAAAGTTTGATTCCTTGGAGTTTAATTTATTTATTTCATTGCATGTTTGAGAAAAGCACTTTACATACCTCGGCGTAAAAAGGGGTTGCCAGCCTCATAACTATCCGGCCTCGCTATGATCGGCATACGTACTCGGCCGGCAACCCCTTTTTTCCCGGCCTCTGTAGTAATGTACTATTGTAGGTCCAGAACAATTTGTGGTACTCTCGCAGGGCCTAATAACGGCCTTTGAAGCCTACGCCAAAACCAAACACCAACATGAGTGGAGTGAGGCTGGCTTAAGGCAATCTAAGCCAGCTTATAGAAGGAATGGACTCGGGCTTGACCAAAAGCTCTGGAAATCCAGCAGAAAGCAACTCAGAATTATATTTGGGGTGTTCACAGGTCACTTCGGGGTCAAGAATCTCTTGGCCAAGATGGGACTATCGGATAGTTTAGGCTGTAGAATGTATGGTGAGGAGGATGATATGATACTCGTATGGAACACTTACTGTGTGAATGTCATGCCCTTGCCAGAAAAATAATTAATTACTTTGATAACGGCTATCCGCAACCAAAGGATTTCAAGGTACTTCCGCTGAGCTACATCATCCGATTTGTAGAAATGATGGAGCGATTTGGGAGTAGTCATAAATGAAACGGCAAATGCACAAAAGATCCCACTGGGTCGAAGTGTATCCGAAAGGGCCCTCATCTAGATAAGATAAAATAAGACCACCCGTCAAGTTATATAGAAGGCTGCGGAGTATATTCTGCCCTTTTGCTTAGCGTTTCTGTACTACGATTCAATCGAAACCTGGGCTGTACTACAGTTTCTCCAGCGTTGCCAAGTATTTTATATTTCAATTTTGTAATTTAAGGCTCTGGCATGGCTCGCTAAGCCAGCGCCATTTCTCAGCCACGACACATGGCTTCTTTAGAATTTACTTCTTGCATGCTTTCTTTAGATATGTATATCTAAATCATTTAATGGGTGTAAAGAGCAATAATAGAGATAAAAGGTTGAAAACAAATAACATACAATCTCATAATATGAAAACAAAAATAAAGTATCAACTAAACTCTAAAGTAATATTAAAAACCTAAATTAAAAATAAAATAGAATAGTACTAAACTAAATCTAAGAATGGCCCCTGTGGCATTGTGCCGAAGATGCTGGCAGAATTACCTCGCTGAATAGCTAAGCTAATTCTTTGTGCGAGATAACTGCCAGCCCTTCGGTCACCGGTGGCATCTATGAGCCTCTTCTACATCTCTTTAAAGAGGCTTAGGGCTCCAGGGCCCCACGGGTCAAGGGTCTCGCATTTGTTTAAATTTCGTATTTTATCAATGCCATGTATGTTGTGGGAATTAATAAAGTTTTAATCAATCAACGCTCTTTAGTAAAATGTTCGGATACTATGTATATTCGGATATATATGTATGTAAATTGCCTTGTGTTTGTCACGAATAAATGTATCTTTCTTTCTTTCTTTCTATTAGTACCGTTTTCTCTATCCAACTCTTTTCGCTCCTGGTATGATTGGTTACGTGATTTGAACATTCCTTAGAAACAGCTATTTGGTGGAATACTTTATTTTACTACTACGTGGGTTTGTAGTCAACTAGTCAGTTTGTGTTGTATTATTCTGATTGTTTTTTTATTCAGTAAATTATTGTTTTTCAGGATTGTAAATCCGTAGGGTTGCGTATCTGTAGATTTAGGAGTCAAAACAATGACCGAGGGCACTGTGTGACCCACCGACGCCAATGATGGGTGAAGGGGAACAGGCAATGCACCATAATACTAATATTCACGTTAACCTTCGTCACTCCATATTCACTACTGGTGCTGTTTTGTATTGTACTGATACTACTGATGTTGTAATGGTAATCTGTAAATTGGGACCAATTCCTATTCCTACCTACCTGCTAATCCCCAAGGAACGTTTTCAGTTGTGTTTTAGCCCTCCTACCACGGAGCAAGTTTTAAATATTAAAGAAAATGATTATCACGACATTTACGGAACATGAAACCACCTTTTACTCTTTATACTACCTTTTAGCTTATGTTTACGATAAATAAACGGCAAATAACGCTACTTATAAACCAATTTGAAATTACCGGTAATGTACCGGTTAATAGGTTTTGTCCTACTCAAGTCGGTAATTTACCGGTTTTGAAGTTTGCCCGGTAATTGCATATTGCATTCCCTATTTCTTACATACATTACGTAAACGCTTGCTTTTAGTTTTGTGTGTTAAGTTAACATACACGTTATTGTATCATATTAAGGCGAAGCATTCTCTTCAATCATATTTAAGGCTAACCTTACCAAATATAGCAACGAAACCAAATGGCTATACTATGATTACATACAAATCGCTGGACAAAGAAAACCACTTATTTGGCTGGGCATAATTCATATTTATTTCAACTTATTTATGTAATGCCGTCTTCTCCCTAAGGCGTTGTAAGAATGAACTGATTGAAAAAAAAAGGTGACCGAGGTGGATTGTGCCAATAGCTCAGTTGGTTGAGCGTAGGGAATGCAAAACCGGTTTTAACCGAAACCGAAGAAACCCGTTAACCGACTGTAAGAAATCGGGCCGTGGCTGGGTCGGCTAGAGATCTGAGGGGTAATCACAAAACGTTTCAAACGCGCGTTAGGACAATTCAACTGTCGATTTTCGATATAAAAATATACATTTAGATCTACCTAGCGTACGTATAAAGCGTTACGTGATCGACCTACCGGTCACTCATACGTTGTTTCAGTGGATCAACCTAGCTTGTTAAAGCTACACAATAAGTTGATTATTGAATAAGTAATTGCATAAGTACGTTGATAGTTACTCTTTAGGTTGATGAAGCTTATGAGTGTATAATTAATAGACGGAGAAGTCATCATTACAAAGATTTATTTATACATTCAACGCTTATTATAAATGAACACAATCGTAAAATCAACAATTTTTCATTTTGCAAGTGAGCTAATCAACAGAGGGGAGGCTACCGCGTAGGAAACAAGCAACGACGGCGTGCTCTGATTGGTCATGACGCTCTCGCCGTCGGCGCACTAGACTCGCGCGCAGTTCGTCGTGCGTTCAAATTTAAAAAATAATTGATAAATGAATACAATGTGGAGCTATTGATGAATTACTTAGATTTTTTATCAATAGATTACTATGATAAAGCTGGATTATATGTATCGACTTGAATTTATTTGAGATTTATTTTAAAATAATTAGAACGCTTTCAACATTAAACTGTTCATATAAATTTAACCTATTGATAAATATGTTATTAATTCAAACTCTGGTTATCTTTGATAGTTTTTAATAGTATTCAGTAATCAAAACCCACTTGTATAATCTTTTAGAGGAAATATATTTTTTTTATTCGTTTCGGATTATACAAATTAAAGTGGAGATTATAATACTAAAATGCGATACTCTATTGAAGAAAAATACCACTTGTATAATCTATCCCTGGATTTACAAGGGTCGCTAACAAAACGCTGTGTAATACCTAAAGCAACGTCAAATTTCCCTATCTTTTTTTACTACTAGTAGTACTCATCATATTCTAAATATTAACAAAAAAATCGCGACCTTGGGAGTTATCGAAGGTGCATTCATTTTACGTACCGTACTATTATAGCAAATAGAGCTATATGTATTGACAAAAAGCAAAGTCATCGCGCCTAATGGATGGAGCTTCATAATCCAGACAGAAACAAATCATTTATTTCATACTTTGTTCAGCCTCTCTAAGCCCAAATCTTTTTTGACGGAGACGCGTCGATTAGAATTTACTCATTTTCCTGTTTATATTCACTTAATCTAATAACTTCCCTTTAATATCAGAAGGCTACCCCACCAAGTTCCTGGTGTAATGACATGGCCTATTAATACACTGATGCCAATTAATTACGAAGCCAACAAACAAACGTAGTTACTTACTGTGTTTACTTATTTATGAATCGTGATAAATTAGCTTCAGTTAAATTTACTGCGTCTTTTTACAGCCGCAACCGGGTTTACTGGCGAACAAATTAAACGAGGTTATAGCGTTTTTACGACCGTTTTGATTCATGAAAAGTGCAACATCGGGAAGTCTGTTATTAATCGACACAATGCCTGTCATACGAGGGCTTATTACTTTTATAGTGTTCGGAAACGGTATGTTGTAAATTCTGTACTGTTTATTATTGCTAAAAATGTTATGGGGCTTATAACTTTATAAGATAACCTTAGAGGCCTGAGCTAGGCTCTGCTACTTACATTTACCAATGACAACGACAGGAAAGCATTTGTGCTCTTTATTACATCGTTTGATAGAAAGTGAGAAAGCTTTATCTCGTCGTTGATCATGTGACCATAATCACGCCTTCTTAGTTCATGTAGTTATGTACCTACCGCGCAACGCGTGTAAATACTTTGAGTAGCTCAGTAATTAGAGTAGCATAAATTAATCAAGTATTAGGAGACCCAACGCGAATAATTTTTCATTAACACCAGACGGCAAATTCGCACGAAGCGAATTAAGCGGCTGGGCTGTAAAGAAAAGTAAGTAGAGTAAGGGAAAAGCCCTTACTCTACTTACTTACCAAAAGGTCAATTACAAAACGAGTAAAATGTCTACAAATCGGAATTGGATACCAAAAGCCATATTTATTCGAAAGCGTCGTTTAAGGAATTGGTAAACGATAAAATTGTCAAGTAAAATTGATTGTGGAAATGAGCTAATTGGCCATTGTGTTGGAATATAACAAAAGTAGGTCAACAAGGATTATTAACCTACAAGACAGCTGCATTCCGCTCCAGTAGTTCCCTGTCAATAGAAAAGCTACGCAAACGGAAAGGAAACGCGAGCAAATATGTTATACGGACCTCTTCAGACTGAATTATATTGAACTCAACAGTATTACCAAAATATTTTTTACAATATGACTGAAGCTAAAAACAAACAAAGTTCACGGAGCTCTGCTTAGTGCATAAATATTTGTTTATTGCCGGAATCCTATAGGTACCCAAGCGGCGAACGTATTGTCTCTTCAACACCAACGCAAACTGGGATACCCAGGCCTAATAATCGATCATTCGTAAAAGGCATCCAATATCTCCCCGGCTACACACATCAAAATCTAGCTCCGAATCTGTGCTAGAAGATCTGTCACCCAGTCTAGCCCGTAAAGGTAAAACTATTTTATAAATAGGTACGTAGCAAGATCAATTACTATAAAATTTGTAATGAGACCAATAAACATCTCGGCAAGTGTAAAGGAAAATACTACTCTGAGTGACTAATTGGTTTGCCAAGTAGGGCCAGAATGGGCAAACAACTACGATTGATACGTAATTTGTGTCCATTAGTTGGAAACGCACTGATGTGCCAAACCAAATTGAATTATAATCCGGGTCTAACTTGGCACAAGCAGATGAGAGCAGATCTGAGCCGAGGCCGCCTAACGCAATTATGATATGTTAATTTCGCTTTGTTATAATCACAACAGCGACGAAACGCTTGCAAAGTCGAGCCGAGAAACAGAGGTTTCGACTAAGCAGGGATTTAGCGGAAGTCAATTAATGAGCCCCTTTTTCACTTCACCTTGAAGAAAATCTTTATGGTGCAAGGTAGTGTTATTTCTGCGCTGAAATTTATGTTTTAATATGATGAGTGATGAGCAATGAGCATCACAAACACTGACAAATGTGGCATATTATAAAAGGTTGTCTTTTTGCGCGTCTCGCCCCGGCGGGCCCTCGTCCCCGACACGTGTCAGATACGCCGGCCATCCCCTGAATATGGAATTACTTGGATCACTGGCTCCTGGGAAGAAACGAAAACTTGTTTACACAATACTCTACCTACATGCTTTGATGTCGATTTATAAAATTATCGTCAATGATGGAATACCGAAAGCAATGAATATTAAACACGCACGTATGATTATAAAACGGAGTAGTAGCAACATTGAAGCCCGTAGTAAATATAATCGTAGGCGAAACGTAAATTATCCTGGAACTATGACTTCTCGCGAAATCCGGTGAACGGTGGGCGAACGGAAGAGCTACTGCGCCGCTTGACCTAAACGAATTCCTGCCAGCACTAAATTTCAAGCTCGGCATTTATTAAAGTGTTATTATAGCTAACTAAGGACATAAACGTAGCGTACATTATCCATCTGCAAATCCTAGTTTTTCAAACTCTGTAGAGACGTGGATTTCCGAGTTATGCAACGGATTTAACTGCGATAAACTTGAGAGCGACTAAGAGTAGCTAGCGGTAGCTTAGTGGTTCAGGCATAAGGCTGTTAAACGGCGGACGTGGGTTCGAATCCCGGCTCGTACCAATGCCTTTTTCGGACCTTATGTACGGAATATTTACTGTTAGCTTTTCGGTGAAGGAAAACATCGCGAGGAAACCGGTCTAATCCCAATAAGGTCTAGTTTTCCCTCTGGGTTGGCAGTCGCTTTCGTAAAACTAGTGTCTATGCCAAATCTTATGTTTTAGGTGAGGTAGGGCACAGCGAAATGTCATCCCGCTCGAATTTGGAGCAGCCCAACTGGGGAAGTACCTCCGCCTTGCAGAAGACCACAGCCATAATAACACTACTACTTGCTCTGTAGTAGTGTTGTGTTCCTGGAGGTGAGCAAGGTCGCCAGAGCTCCCGAGTATGCGTTGTGTTGATAGCGAGGGAATTTGTTCCTTCAGCTCTCAACACAGCGAATCCTTAAACATATAAAGGGTCGGCAACGCCCATGTTACTCCTTGGGAGTTGCATGCGTCTATAGGCTGCGGTGTCCGTATTACCATCAGGCGGGCCGTACGCTTGTTTGCCACCATCGTTGTATTAAAAAAAAAAACTTGGGTTTTGGTGTCAAACTCCGGGCTCCTTTAGGGCACAACTGGGAATAACGCTAGGGGGAGGACCAAGAAACCTCAGAGCGACTAGATATGTACTCAAAATAATCATCAATCACGAAAATTCTTCAAGGCATATTGTATAGGTACTTTCTTCCAATGAAAGTACTCAACTGTCGCAATATCGGTATTAATGTCAATTTGACCAAATAATAATAATAAACTCCGGTTTTATGAAGGCGCCTTAGACCTTAGAGATGATCACGTAACTTTTCAAACGTAGGTTAGGACAATTCAACTGTCTTTCTCCCATACAAAAAGTGAAATTTAGATCAATGCGTTACGTGATCGACCTGCAGCAACGTGCGTTCGGAACGTTACGTGATCACCCCTCTGATGTCGGTTACTATGTCAAGAAATGTACCGAGTTTTATTTTAAAGCATCTTTATAAAACCGGGCCTTAGTGTTTATACCAAGCCTATACAATTTAGACGTTTTGGCCAAATTTGGCCTTAAACAGATATTTAATGAAACGACTTTTAGCAGGTATAGTTTCCTAGTTACGTAAACAAATTCGACTTAATCGGGATTATTAAGCGAATGCGTGGCAGGGCTTCGCATGGCCCGTAATCCATAGCCTCGACATTGTTTGTTCGATGGCGCTGTGCAGACGAGCACATTATTGCACCGGTGTTTACTATTACAGTTCCCACTCATATCTTTGGTGAGGTAGGGCACAGCGAAATGTCATCCCGCTCGAATGTGGAGCAGCCCAACTGGGGAAGTACCTCCGTCTTGCAGAAGACCACAGCCATAATAACACTACTACTTGCTCTGTAGTAGTGTTGTGTTCCTGGAGGTGAGCAAGGTCGCCAGAGCTCCCGAGGATGCGTTGTGTTGAGAGCGAGGGAATTTGTTCCTTCAGCTGTCAACACGGCGAATCTTCAAACATATCAAGGGTCGGCAACGCCCATGTTACCCTCCTTTGGAGTTGCATGCGTCTATGGCTTGTTTGCCACCGTCGTTGTATTAAAAAAAAAAACTAAATAAGCACCAGCAAGGCATGAAACGGACATATGTTGACGCCACTAATCTATTTATATGCGCCTTTTGTGAACAACGGGCAGAGTTAATTGACGCTTGTTTGCCTGATTAATGACGATATATACAGCATCGCAGACAACTAGCCTGACATTTCGGGTGATGCGTTCGACTTGCTCACGGCATTATTTTGAATAATCAATTCGGGTCAAGAACGAAATTTTTATTGTTCAACGTTGATGTTGCGACCGGTGACGACATTCGTAGTTTAACACATAACATTTAATTTACCTAGACAAAATCCTCAAAACACGCCTCATTAGTCTCATTACCACTAGGTTTCCGACGATTTTTATAAAAAATATGGTTATGGTTTTGAGGAAAAGGATATGTGTGGGATGCAAATGCATTACCATGAGATACGTAAGGCAGCTTACATTATGCAAATCTTGTTGTTATTTACCGCTTTGAATAAGAACGACACTACTTAAACTTCTGAAATTGTGTGGTTAACGCTTATACGAATACTTTCGACACTTCTCATCATTAACATTGAGAGCAACAGAGACAATAGCCTTCTCCGAATATTATGAAAAGAACCTATGAAGAATAACAGTCTTAAAATTACACTGACATTAAAACATTTTTGAAGCAATTTCTTGTAATACCAACGGACCAAAATGACCATCACTGTAACCTTGTCAGATGTCAGTGGCTATAAATTTAGATTTAAAACTGGACTGTCGCAGAAACGGCTCACAATAAATAATGTATTTATTATATAAATCCGTAGGCTAAATAACGAATTTATGTCGGCGTGGATGGAAGTATTCGCGTTAACATGGGTGTAGAAGCAGCGGCGGACAGACGTCTGAAATGCCATCCCGCCTGTCTTGAGGTTTGCGGCGGCGGTCGCCCGGTGTTGATTGCCTACCGCACTTATTTATAAAACTTTCTGTCACGTCCACATTTAAATGTTATGAATTAATGCTTTATTTATACAAATACGCGAGCTTCTATTGTAATTCATCACAGGGAAACTCTACACATAAATCAATCTATTATGTATAACGACGCAAGACAACATATCAGAATGAATACGTACGATCAATTTCAATTCCTTTTCAACGACTGTGAATGTTCCGAACGAAATCATAATATTTAGAACGCAAGTGGTTATTAAATGAGTCAGCAATACATAGTGGGTATGGTGGCCTAATAACCTTCAGCTTGAGAGGACCACCCAGGACCGGGTATATTTAGCGCTCCTTTGATGAGCCGACGCACGAGCGAGCTCCAGCCCATTGCACCTCGCTCCATCGTTGCCCTGCGGATTATTTATACAACCCCCCGAACATTTGACCTAGAGGAGATCTAGATACGATAAACATTTCATGTGTCAAGTGGTGCAGTCACGTTCGACAGTTTGGCTAAGTTCAAAATCCAATGATAACCAACAGTAGGAATGTACCTGATGTACAGCATTTTTCCGCTTAGATCTGCAGCCGAACGTTTTGTATTAGAGTATAGTTTATGTATCGTCGATTCGCAATAATGTTTGTTTCATTCCCTACACAACGATTACCTATAGGTAATAATGTGCTCTACAACCACTATATGGGAAATCCATGGTTTTCACTTTACGTAAAGTTACGTTAATAACATAAGCATGATGAGCGTTACGAATAAGGGATCCGTGGCGCTACGTCAACGCGCCTTGTAGGTACGCCAAGCGTTATGTCCTTAAGAGTGAAAGATAATGCTGTGAGTGCAAGATCACTTGCGCAGGATTTTGGTACGGAGGAAGTGTTTGAAGATGGTTACCTAGTAGCCCCATCTCGATGGTGCAGCGTGCGTGGTCGGAGCGCGGCTCGGGCAGCCCGGACACGCAGTAGTAGCAGTCGCCCAGGATCTTGATGCGGAGGCAGTGGTTGAAGAGGGCAAGGGAGAGACCATAGCATACGCTGAAGGAGCTTACGCGATAGCATCGATCATGTCGAGCCGCATCTCGACGGTGCAGCGCGCGTGGTCGGAGCGCAGCTCGGGCAGCCCGGACACGCAGTAGTAGCAGTCACCAGGATCTTGATGCGGAGGCAGTGGTTGAAGAGGGCAAGGGAGATACCATAGCATACGATGAAGGAGCTTACGCGATAGCATCGATCATGTCGAGCCGCATCTCGACGGTGCAGCGCGCGTGGTCGGAGCGCGGCTCGGGCAGCCCGGACACGCAGTAGTAGCAGTCACCAGGATCTTGATGCGGAGGCAGTGGTTGAAGAGGGCAAGGGAGATATCATAGCATACGCTGAAGGAGCTTACGCGATAGCATCGATCATGTCGAGCCCCATCTCGACGGTGCAGCGCGCGTGGTCGGAGCGCGGCTCGGGCAGCCCGGACACGCAGTAGTAGCAGTCACCAGGATCTTGATGCAGAGGCAGTGGTTGAAGAGGGCAAGGGAGATATCATAGCATACGCTGAAGGAGCTTACGCGATAGCATCGATCATGTCGAGCCCCATCTCGACGGTGCAGCGCGCGTGGTCGGAGCGCGGCTCGGGCAGCCCGGACACGCAGTAGTAGCAGTCACCAGGATCTTGATGCGGAGGCAGTGGTTGAAGAGGGCAAGGGAGATATCATAGCATACGCTGAAGGAGCTTACGCGATAGCATCGATCATGTCGAGCCCCATCTCGACGGTGCAGCGCGCGTGGTCGGAGCGCGGCTCGGGCAGCCCGGACACGCAGTAGTAGCAGTCACCAGGATCTTGATGCGGAGCCAGTGGTTGAAGAGGGCAAGGGAGATATCATAGCATACGCTGAAGGAGCTTACGCGATAGCATCGATCATGTCGAGCCCCATCTCGACGGTGCAGCGCGCGTGGTCGGAGCGCGGCTCGGGCAGCCCGGACACGCAGTAGTAGCAGTCACCAGGATCTTGATGCGGAGGCAGTGGTTGAAGAGGGCAAGGGAGATATCATAGCATACGCTGAAGGAGCTTACGCGATAGCATCGATCATGTCGAGCCCCATCTCGACGGTGCAGCGCGCGTGGTCGGAGCGCGGCTCGGGCAGTCCGGACACGCAGTAGTAGCAGTCGCCCAGGATCTTGATGCGGAGGCAGTGGTTGTCCTGAAAGAAATATTTATTTCAACGCGAATGCCTTTGGGCACAGATTAAAGAATACAACTTTGGGGTAGTGGTCGTATTTCGTTCTAAGGCCATCGCTGAACATGAAACAGGTGAAGTCAAAAATCCTTCGAATAAAATATGCGTAAAGGGATTGAAGAAGTTGTGTTCTGGTTAAGTGTCACTACAACAGCAAATAGAGTTATTCCGAGATTAACTTAACTTAATTTTTTTGGTCTCAGTTATTTCACTTTGCAGAAATAGGACCTTGGCCCTGTAATGGTAAATCTATTCTCACCTGTTATTGAAGGAGGTTTGCACATTTCAATAACAGTGACGATTAAATAGCTTATAATTTTACTTCGTGCCTACATGTACATACAATTATATTTTTCATTTCATTCAATTGTTGGGTACGTTTATAATTAACATTAATGCCCAAAACAGACGGTGAAGCGCAACTACAACGAAAATGCAACTTCTAGTTACATTTGAGTGTGACTCTATGGCATAAACTCAAATGATACTCATAAGTAACAAGTTGCAGTTTCCTCGCAGTTGCGTTTCACCGTCTGTTTTGTGCCTAACTAACAGATTAGGTTCAATTCTAAAGAACCAATCGCGAAAGCGGATTCCATCCGGCATAAGCCGCGTCACGGAAGGAATCCGGGATTGAGCTGTGATACAGGTACCACATAGGTAGTCATCTAGCTACGTAGCACAGCAATTAAATTAAGTATTTATGACTTAGGTCAATTTGAAAGAATACCGGTTGCGCCTTATGTTAAACAAAATCCAAGCTGTTTTTGCCAGCTTAAGTTTTATTAACGAATGTGACGCCACGTCTCGTCTCCGAAAGATGCCAAACAGCAGAGGTCATTCACGAGTATGCGAGGCGGTATGTTTGCTGTTGAATTGGTAAAACTACGCAAATGAAATCATTACAAATTAAACAATATGACGAAATAAAACAAGGCCTTTCAAATAGGTCACGATCATGACTGCATACGCAAACACACGGATAAACTATTTGTGAATTCGGTTGTTGATGCTTTTTACTTTATTTAGATAATCCTGAGCGGGTAATATGAATTATTCGTTTCATTCCACGCTAAATTACAAGCAGAAGCTGTGTATTGCTTGCAGATTTGAGTGCCGTACAAATGTGCATAAACGTGGTCCTAATTTCGCAGTAGACGTTTATTCGAGTACGTGATAAATGATCCCCCGAGGTGAAACATTGCTAGTCTCGCGGGCGCACAGGTAACTAACCCGTGTCCATCCTCTGTCCACTAGAATTGGAAACTTCGTACCTATGCTAATACGAGTTAGCGCGCAAAATTACGCCTCGCATTCACTGACTTGTGCACATAACCTGTGGGTACAATGACAAGCAGCATAATTGTGAAAATATTGCGACCGCCATCATACGTAAGAATTTTTAACCCCCGACGCAAAGAGAGGGGTGTTATAAGTTTAAGGGGCTACCCGAGGTTTTCATAGATTTTTGACAAGTTTTGAATCTTAGCTCCTACTTTTGCACTACAGATAGAATTATAAGTCAAACGGTCGTATCGGTTCTTCAATCTTTTATCTCTATTTTCGTCTACCGGATTTTGATAGAAATGAATAAGTACTTAATTTTGTATGATTTTTTTAAACATTGTCTAAAAACACTTATTTCGTATCTCTATTGACGTGAAAGATCTCAGATATACGAAAACTACATATTATTTGGGTTCCTCTTTGACGTGTCTAAAAACGTGTCTAGGGTTTTTAGACACGAACTGGCCAGTTTTTTTGGCCTAAAATTGTTCAACTTTGATGCCAAATATCTCGAAAACAATGAACTTTGAAGTAAATATGGGATACTATATTGCTTAAAGCCGTTGTTGTTAATATAGTAAGCTACAAAAAACATTAGAAAACTAAGGGATTCAGATCGAAGGTCATTGGCGTATGGGAGCCCCTTAACGTGTCTGTGTATCTGTCTGTGGTATCGTAGCTCCCAAACGGATGGACCGATTTGAAAGCGGTTTTTTTTATTCGAAAGCTGATGTGATCCTGAGTGTTCTCGACAACTGCTGCAAGACGACAAAATCTATCTTCCTCTTTCTAATGTATAAAGTGCGAGTGAGACAGGACTTGCCCTGGCTGACTTGGCAGCTGTGCTAGACGTACTGCATACGTATTTTGTGGTGTATATCATCTTGCATTGTGTACTTCATAAAAAGGATGAAATAATGTATTTAAAACGTCTGTGCTTTAACTGATTTACCACCATGATTAAAATTCTATTTATTTTGATAACACGTGAACGACACGCAAAATTGTAGCACATTTATGCCCTTTGGTTAAAGCTCAAAATGTTTATGGGGCAACATGCTATCAACCAATCAAAATGTGTACGTTATTTATGAAGGCATCTCCTACAATGTAGGTATGTATTCGCTGTACAAAATTCATGAGCTAGGCAGTGGGCTGACGGGCGACGAAGTGTTCTCAACTCGAATGCTCTGTTATAATGATTGGATTTTCACATTTCCGGCAGCTGATAATTCTGACGACAATGTGATTTAATGCTATTGATCTAGTCTACACGATGTTTCGAAGCGTAAACCTTGATATTTTTAGTAAAAAAAAACCGATGGATGTTGTGCGTTCGATTTAGTATTCGATTTCTTAATGGATTTGCGGTGTTAATATTAGCGTTTGTATATTCTATGTGGGTTCGAAACTGACACGAGATGTGATGCAATAACGGGAATCATTAATTTTATATCTAGACTACCTGCCCGGCCCGGCTTCGCACGGATTACCCGTTTTCCCGTAGGAATGAACAATAGGGGCGTAGACACTAAATACAATAATCAATAATGTGATATTTTATTTTATAAAAAATGTAGTGAAATGGAGAAAAAATCAACGCAAAAGGTTAAATAATTACGAAGTTATAAGTGTCCAAAGTTTTAAGAAACGGTATGTTCTGTCCCTTTTTCGCAAAACGCAACTTCATATAAAACGATAACGCTGGAAGAATGTGACGTCACAGAAGACGGCAACGCAACGTGCCGCGCCCCATCGTGGTCGGCGCCGCCGTCGACGCGGCCTGCCGGCAGCATCCTGTAATGTGACGTCACACACCGTTTGCGTTTTCTCTCTCTAACAAGCAATATTAAAACGGTTGTAGCTTCGTAATTCTTTGAGATATCTGAATGGGATTTTCGTCAGTAGGCATATTTTTTTGCCTTCTTTCTTTTGGAGTAATAATAATTTTCTAGTCTACACCCGTATTTTCGCGCGGTAAAAAGTAGCCTATGTTCATCACGGATAATGTCGGCGTCTAATGGAAAACAATATTTCAAATCGGTCCAGTAGTTTCGGAGCCTATTCAATACAAACACACAAACAAACAATCATAGCTTTCCTCTTTTTAATATTACTAGCTGCCCGGCCCGGCTTCGCACGGAATACCCGTTTTCCCGTAGGAATGAGGCATTTTCCCGCGGTAAAAAGTAGCCTATGTTCATCAGGGATAATGTCGGCTTCTAATGGTAAAAGATTTTTTCAAATCGGTCCAGTAGTTTCGGAGCCTATTCAATACAAACAAAAAAACAATCAAATCTTTCCTCTTTATAATATTAGCGTAGATTATTATTAGTGTAGATATTATATATGAACATCCATCTTTTTTATTTTATTACGCTTAATTTTTCGAGTGGAGAGTTCCGAATATCCGGTATATAAGTAGTACCTACGCGTAAGTGTGGCTTAAGCAAATAAAGTAGCGGGCAAAGCTGTAAGTAATGACTCTAGAATGATGAAAATATCAGAAATATCGAATAATATCGTCCTCAAATACTACGTATTTACGTATTGGACCTAGCCACTGCGAATTGTTCAAAATCCATAGACTAAAGTCTGGCAACATAAGCCTTCATTAAGTTTTGAAATTTCTGTACTGTCGGGAACACTCGTATGTCAAATGTAATAGTAGCTTATTGGTTTAGTTTAGTTAGACTAGTAGGTACTACATTTAACGACGCTTTGTGTACCGAAGTTCGAGCTTATTTCAACTATCTTAACAAAGTCAGAGGGGTAAACACGATGTAACGTTTCGAAGGAGCGATCTTTCAAATCTAGCTAACCGACATGCAGGCACATGAAGCGTGTAAATGAGCCGTTATTTTCCGTTCCAATACTTATAATCATATAGAAATATGCATCACAATTGGTGGTATTCGACCAGCTAATCGTGGCGGAGCAGAAAATCTCATAATCCGTACTAACATTATAAATTTAACACTAATTGTGTGAATGTCATGCCCTTGCCAGACAAAGTAGTAACGGCTATCCGCAACCAAAGGAATTCAATTCAAGGTGCTCCCGCTGAACTGCATCATCCGTTTTGTGGATATGATGGAGCGAGCTTGGGAGTAGGCATAAAGGAGAGGCCAAATGCACAAAAGATCCCACTGGGTCGAAGTGTATCCGAAAGGCGAAAGGAGATAAGATAAGATAAGAAATATCATAAATGCGAAAGTGTGTCTGTCTATGTGTCTATCTGTCTGTCTGCCTGTCTGTCTGTTACCTCTTCACGCTTAAACCGCTGAACCGATTTAGATGAAATTTGGTACAGAGATATTTTGAGCCCCGGAGAAGGGCATAGAATAGTTTATATCCCGGAAATTATCCCCTAGGTAGAAATACCTAGGGGGTGAAAACCCCCTAGGGGATAATTTCCAGGGGGTGAAAGTTTGTTTGGAGATACGATATATACGAGTTCCACGCGGACGGACTCGCGGGCAGAAAGTTCTATTAGAAAGAAAGTTCTATGATCTGTGACATAGCCATCAACCTCGTCTCACCTCGCCGCGCCCGTGACCATGCATCTTAATGGCCTGTATACAATCTTATTAGTGTTCATAGCATATTACCATGTTCCATTTTTCGAAAGAGCGAGCGAAGCGAACGAAGTTCTATGCTTTAGCTTGGGCGGAAGATCATTTGTCTGACCGGTGTCAGTTCGGCTGGTCTCCTCTACAGGTTGCAATTCTCAACCGATTCTCGTGAAAAATTGTGAGCAGGTTCGTAAATTATATAGTTTTTTTTGCTAGTATCTTTTATTTGAGTCCAAAGTTTGGACTCGCATTAATCACTAATCAATGTATAGAAAGGCCCTACGGGTAAGGTGACAGTTCGTAAAACGTGTTCAGCAACTCACGCTGGCGAGCTGATCGAATCGGCCGAAGAGTTCGTTGAGCAGCCGCACCAACTCCTGCGCGCTGCACTGCGATGCGAGTACCGTGAAGCCCACGATGTCGGCGAACAGGATACTGCAACAACACGATCATTCATCATTATGTAAGAGAGAGAGAGAGAGAGAGAGAGAGAGACAGGAATTAGTAGAAACACACGCCGCAGGTTTACCATTTTGAAATCTGCCTATTTTATCGAAAGCTATCTGAAGTTCTATTTTAACCCTTAAATGCATGATTTTTTATTTTACACTACTACTTGACTTCTGGTATAAAAGTGCGTTCAAGAACGTAACGACTAGGAACCCTTATAGTTTCGCTTTGTCTGTCCGTCCGTCCGCGGATAATCTCAGTAACCGTTAGCACTAGAAAGCTGAAATTTGGTAGTAATACGTATATCAATCACGTCGACAAAGTGGTAAAATAAAGAGTTTTTTTTTAATAGGGTACCTCCCCTATACGTAACATGGTGGGGACTGTTTTTTGTTTTCATTTCAACCCTAACGTGTGATATATTGTTAGAAAGGTATTTAAAAATGAATAGGGGTTTGCTAAAATCATTTTTTGATAATGTTAATATTTTAGGATATAATGGCTCCAGAAGTAAAAAAAAATGTATCCCCCCTCTAACTTTTGAACCATAAGTTTTAAAATATGAAAAAAATCTCAAAAGTAGAACTTTATACAAAACTTTCTAGGAAAATTATTTTGAACTTGATAGGTTGAATAGTTTTTGAAAAAAATTACAAAATAATTTCTGGACGAAAAACTACGGAACCCTACACTGAGCGTGGCCCGAAACGCTCATGACCGGTTTTTTAAATCTGTGAGCTGTCTAATGCTTTATAGACATTTGGCAACACTATGCATTTAAGGGTTAAATTACCCCATGTTTTTGTAATTTTAAAAGAAAAAATATGTAGATACGTATTCGTAGTACACACAAACTCTCCTTCGCGTACATAAACAGACACACACCACAGGTTTACCATAATATATTTTTTCTACTCCTGTTCCGTTATCTGTCATTTATATAGGCTTTAGTTCAAATACAGTGACACCGATAATAAGTCGTCGAAAAACTCTATGCTCTATGGCCCATAAACGCGCTGTTTAGCGTACTTTTATGGTTCATACATTTTTCATAAAAGCACTGTTTACCACGATGTGAAATCATGTAACTTTTTTTTAATCGGCCGCTGTACTGCAGTGGTACCAACTCCACAAGCATTTTTTTTTTTAATAAAAAGTTTTTATTTCCGATTTAACATTTGTATATTATAAATTGTTTACTAAAATAATAATAAATCATCATCTATTGTGTGTTAATTTACATGATTTATAAATTCTTGATATTATTTATAAAAATAAACAGTTCGGATTCGGTTCGGGTCCAGATTCGGTTTTGTTCGGATGGCAAGTGCAAACAAATTAAAAACAAAACAAACCATAAACAAGAGGTATCATATTTCTGATTTCCCAACAAAATACAGTTCAAAATGAAAAGTCGAAAGATGATAGACTATAACTCCTAAACTATTAAGATTTTATTCGTGTTTGTGAAAACAAAAGTGTAAGTATGTTCCTTTTAAAATGGTCAAAGGAATTAATAACTGCACTTCTGAAAAAATTGCGTGAGTAGCAAAAGAATAGAAAACTTTACTCCCTGAAGTCTAAATAATGCAATTTATATATATATATTAGGGGACAATCTTACACAAATCCACCTAGTCCCACACTAAGCAAAGCTTGTACTATGGGTACTAGACGACGATAAACAAACTTATATATATAAATAAATACTTAAATACATAGGTAATTTATTTAAAATTCGTCGTAGAAAAAGTATTGTATGCAACGGTGTATAA
This sequence comes from Epinotia ramella, assembly GCA_947578815.1. NCBI lineage: Eukaryota > Metazoa > Arthropoda > Insecta > Lepidoptera > Tortricidae > Epinotia > Epinotia ramella. The sequence goes on from OX388209.1 coordinate 11,635,924, forward strand.
CTGGTCTATAAACGCTCGTGGCGTCTTTAATTGCGAACCCACGACACTCATGACCCTTCTTATACAACAGTTGCATAAAATACTATATTGAACGCTATCTCTTAAATACCTATTTTAAATGACTTAATGTTTAACTTTTTGTTTTTGACTTTTTGTTTTTCACATACATGCGTCTGTGGCAAAAGCGTCGATGGGTTGGGTAGGCATGGCCTCCCGTGTACAAAAAGCGCCGGCCGCTTATACCGCCACGGCTCTATAAACGATTTGGTCCGTCGTTCGCTTGCTACCGCTTCTGTGCCTGCTATACTCGAACCTACGGGTTTGGCAAGAGGCGATGGCAAGCGACCTGATGGTGCCACATTAGTGCCGTGGAGGTTGGGTAGAGCCTTGGTGTGGGACGCAACGTGCGTGGATACGTTTGCTCAGTCCCACATCCAGGGGACTCGCTCTCAAGCCGGCGCTGCAGCTGACCAGGCCCAGGTGTTGAAGCGCCGCAAATACTCGTCTTTAGTTAAAGACTACGAGTTTGCGGCGCTTGCGGTAGAAACATTGGGTCCCTGGTCAGCTGACATGAAATCATTCATAAGGGCAATGACTGAGCGACTCATCGACGCTTCAGGGGACCATAGGGCTGGCGCTTACCTCTCGCAACGTATTTCATTAGCAATACAGAGAGGTAACGCCGCCAGCGTTATGGGCTCCATGCCGCAGACGGAACTGCTGGACGGGGTCTTTTTGCTATGACTGGGTTAGGTTAGTTTGTAAGTTATTTTGTAATTAATTTATTGTTTCTTCGTTTATTTTATTGATTATGTTGTTATGTTTATAAATAAATAAACTATTAAAAATAGTTAATGTTTTTGTCTTTTAAAATTACCTATTTTGTTTGTGTACGCAATAGTGATGGTATACTTTTAGCGCTAGATAATGGAACAAACTTTGCGAAACGCGTTAAAGTGTCAGCCTCCGAGACAGGCTAACCCTAGTGTAGGGGTCACAAGCTAATTCCTGAGTCGCATATATACCGCGCAGTGTGACAACACACCTAAATATAGAAGTCACTTTAAGACACTGTAAATTAATAAACTAATACTTTTTTTTCTTTTGAATTAGTTATCGCATCCACGAAGACGCGTCGCCCCCTATGAACAAAATCTATAAGTAAGAGTAGGTACCCTAGTCAACTTATCGCGGGCACAGAGCCTGGAATACAAAACATTCACTGCCAAGAATCGTTACGCTACGCGCTACGCTCGTAGCCGACCCCGTGGTTTTCCTCGTATGTAGCGGAAAGCGACTACGGCGTAGGCGCCCGCTAGGCGGGTTCCTGGTTCAGTGAAAGTGTTAAGACTTAAAATTCTTACAACAGCGATAGCGGTTACATGGCCTGGTTAATTAACTAGTTAATGTGACTGGGGTGTTATGATATATTGATATGACTTGAATTTCCTGCATTGTCCCAGGATAAATTGACCAGACCTATATAATGTAAGTTGGGGATTAAACAAACTATAAAAAATTGCCTACAAGCACAGACACACGCCAGATGAAGAAGAGGCGCCCGTTGTAATAAGTTTCAATTTTCAGCAGTTGCTACAAACGGGCGAATTTATTACGGTATCATTAACAACGATTAAGCAAATATTTTTCTCTTAAAGCCAAGCTATTAAAAAACGCGGAACTGTCTGCTTAGTAATTTATTCCATAAAAACCGTAATAAAATGGTAATAAATGGCTATGATACTGAGTTGATAAAGAAAATTGCTGTCACAGCGATTCATTGTTGTTTTGACAGCGCACCTGACCTTAGGCTTTCATACAGTTTGAACAATCACGAAAAGCTTTCGTGATTCTTACAATCAGGCACCTCTATTGTTTAGATGCTTTGATCCCTTTTACTTTCCAACATTAACAGGAACGGAACAGCAATATTAACAATAGGCATCTCGCGCCCGTCATCTTTGTTCTCTGTAAACATGAAACGTCGTCACAAACCGGCGTATTTCCATCGCGTTCCGAAACATAAAAGCATAATTCTGTTTTGGCCGGTTCACGATACATTAATATTGTGAAAAGCTGTATAATCCTCTTACGTCTAGGGTTGTGAGCACCAAAGTGGTTTCGTATATAATCCGCAATGAAAAGATGCATTGTTGAAGCCTCTGCTCGATGACAAGATACGTGTATGACAGCGACACATAAGCGTTATATTCTTCAAAGGACTACGGTGTATAATCAAATTGTTGAGTGCATGTACACCTCGACAAAGTGGGCACATCGGCATCCTTTGTGTTTACATGAGCTTACGCTTCAAATTGATTGCTTTATGAACTCTATATATGAATGGCGCGATGTTGAACATGCTAGGGTTGACCATAGCTAATTAAATTTACTGATCAGTAATAATCATATGCCAGTAAGATACGGCGCTCAAATATGTTAAATTACATTAAGCAAGCTGATGCGAGTCAGGTTCTAAAGGATCTTGTTACTATTGTATTAGCTATATACATATCTACGTATTTCGAAATTGCCAATGACGCTGACAGTATTTAAGCAAAAATACAGCACATCATCGACGAAGCAGTAAGAATTGCTCGTATAGACGCAAAATAGTACATTGTTTAACGAGGGGCGTAATTCGTATATTGCGAACAAGAGTCTATCAGAAGCCCGACGCCGAAGGCGGAAGGGCTTTTGATGACTCGAGTTTGCAATATTCTTACGCCCGTGTTATACACAATGTTTTTCATCACATTTGCGAGGAAACAAACAGATTAAATTAATACAAATCGTAATAAAAACTGCAACATGTCAGTCGTCCATTTTGTTGAATTTGACGTGAGGCGCGTATGGCAAAGACCATTCGGTATACAGCCACGATTTGAAAACACTTAAAAACATTTTACATAGACACTAAATAACTACATATTAAATCTGTAAATAATTCAGTTAAACCTGTTTAAGTAGTTTTTTAAGTTTAAATTTATTTATAAATACGTTTTCAGACATCGTATTAGATATAAAACCTCTTTGCTTTGTAACTGCCGCATGAGTGACAGATACAATTTAAGAAAAAAACCATTACGCCCGTGGGCGTAACACAGGCTATTACAGCTCTGTATGTCTGCGCATTATGAAGCTCTTTTCGAGCAAGTGTGATGAAAAGTCATTTACGTAAGTAATATGAGTTCGTTGAATCCTAGCAGTTTAAGATACAGTCAAAAGTAATTTCCAAATTAAAACATAACTACGTTTATCGCGTGGCAAATTCAATTGTTCCAGTTTCATCAACTTGATTGGCGAATGGCGAGGCGTATAAAAGATTTGACTACGTGCGGAATTAGGTATGTAAATGCAATTAAACTTTACTTGGCTGTTGCTGATTGACGCAAGCAAGATGAACATTTTAAAACACAACTAGACGTAGGGAATTCTGCATTGGTGTGTTTAGTTTTATGATTTAACTAGTTTTAGCAGCATACATAGTATCTAATATAAAACAAAATTGTTTATAATGTTGTTTAGATGCAACTTGGTAAGGCACTTCTAATGTGAAATATTTAGTCCCTCAGGACTGTCGCCAAGCGTGACCGAAGGGCAAAATATCAGCCACCACGCCCTCTACTAACAACGATATCATCAATGTATCACCCGGAAGCGTCACAAGTGCAAGGCAAACCATGTTTTCCCTCTGTCTCTTTAAAATACAAAGGAAGCACACCCAGACAGTAGTCAGACAGGCAGACAATCCTATCAGCGGTATATCCGTTTAGGCTAAACGGATCACAGAGGCACTACCAACCCGTGACGTCACGCACCGCACCCGTTAGGCGACAGAAACAACGGTAATTAATTACATTAGAATAATAAGATTTTGAACCACCTGTCATGAACAACACCCATTACATAGTTTATTAACTCGTCGTAAAAAAACTGACATTTCTGCTACAATGGCAAAGCAATTTTGAAAGTGATTCTAAAGGAGTAAATAATAAACGGCGCATTTTATTCATTTTGACTTTCAACAGTAGTTTGATTTTGAACCCGCTTTCAGTTTGTGTGAAACAGATAAGATAGAATCCGTGTTGGTAAGTACGCTCTCTCTTGCACTAGCACTTAGTCAAAAGTCGGTTTCACGTTCTAAAACTAAGTCTCTTGTCGGTAACAATACAATGTCTTCAGTTGTCAATAAAATGCGCACCAAAAGATATCAGAAGCTAATTCAGTACATGCCACAGTAAAACTTCCTTTGTGTTTCCAAATCCTCACAAAAGAATTCCTTTCGCAATAATACCCCTTCAGGGAAACTGGAGGGTCGGTCGGTTATGTGTACTTGTGTCTAACATTTTGTAAGCGTATTTTGTTATAGCTGGTGATGGGAAACAGCCAAATAATCTCAGACTACTTTCTGGTTATGGTGTTAGTGAAAACGCTTTTAATTATGTATACTTATGACACTTACAATTAGTTATATATTTAGTACGAAATACATAGAGGCACAATGTACAAACAATTGTGACGAATTTTATATGTAATAGGCATGCGGCCTCATGTTCAAATTGATAACGTAGTGATGCTAAATGGATAGTAAACCATCAAATTATCGCAATAAAGTACAAAAAAGATATGAACTTTGAAAGTTTAGAAAAATGATGCATTTTTTTTATTGTCCAAGAGTAAATTTAAAGCTGCCAATAGAATCCTTATGCTTTTATAGAAACAAAATTGTATGACAACTATGTACTTAAACGCAGTATTTCGCGACCGAAACAACAATTTACCGGATTTTCCATACAACGATACAACTACTTTGTACAAGTGACGTCATACGTGGGTACGTCATCAGTATGAAGCGTTTTGCGCTGCCGCCAGCGACGTCAATCTTTGTTTCAATTTTTTGGGTATTTATGTTCTTTAATTGTAGTTGCTCCCATACAAACATTTGTTGAATGGCATCGTAAAAAAATATTAGTCCGCATCCCTATTGTGTTGACAATAACATTCGTTGTGGAACCTTTATATCAACAAAAACATCAGTGATGCACACATGCATCAGTGTTTAACAAACATTTACTCACACCTTTTTATTAACCGACTTAAAAAAAAAGGAGGAGATTCTCAATTCGGTTATATTTTTTTGTTATTATTTTTAATGTTTGTTACCTCAGAACTCCGTCATTTATGAGTTATGAGCCGATTGGTACATTTTTTTTTGTTTTTTTTTTTCATTATTATAATTTATGATTACTTAGCAATGGGATAGACAACTTAATCTATTACATTTCCCTGCAAAACTGTTTTAACAGTTTGTCTGCAGACCGGTACGAGTCTCTGCTATAAAAACTATATATCACAATATTAAACTTTTTAGTTTTTACACTATGTTTTAACTGTGTATCTCACTAATATTATAAATGTGAAACAGTGTCCATATGGAAATCCATGTGGTCAAAGATACATAATAAAATAACAACGAAGTAAATTGTATTTATACAACTAACGTTAAAAACTTCAATAGTGCGATACAGAGCTTCACACATTTCCAGGCATATTCTAGCCGTAGTAGGTAATTCTTCCGATTTTTCTATGCGTTTAAACTCTGCCAAACCATATGAGAACGTATAGAAAAGAGTTTGATGGAGTTTAGGTATCGTAGACAGAGTTCGAGAAAGAACGATTTAAGAACACATCACCAGCGCCATCTTTTGGTAATCAGTAGAAACATGGATTCTTCTCTAATGTGGTATAGTGGCGTTGAGGACAAATTAAACAAAAACATGCGAACCGATTTTATTGAAACTTTCCAATATTGTTGTTTATACCTCAGAGTAGGATATAGCGTGCCGTTTTTTTTAGATATAATTACTTCAGAGGGTGGAATAAGGAACCAAAGATTGTATGGGACTTAATTTTTTTTTTTAAATAGAAACTTGAAACTTCGTAGATTGATTTTATATCAAAATATTAGAAAACTAATTTCTGCGTTTTTGAAAATTCATTCCCTAAGGGGGTCAAAAGACGTTTGAGAATTTGTATGAAAAAAAAAACGGTCACCCATCCAAATATTGACTTCTCTCGACGTTGCTTAACTTTGGTGATTGTTGCGAAGTGTTCATCGCTATTAGACTACATATATTATAGGCAAGTAGTTTCTGAAGGTTACATTATCTTTTAATGATTTTTATAATTACAATAACAGTGTTTTTAAAATAAAACTGTACTGTTTACTTATAATTACAATATCAGTGTTTTTAAAATAAAAATGTACTGTTTACTAGAAGGCGACATATTTGTATAAGTCAGCTACTGATCACTAGAATCAGAGAGGATATTTTGCACAGATTCGAAAGAATGGGTCAGATCCACAATGATCTCTGTTTAAATGAAGCGCTGCGCCTAATAGAAGACAAAATATTATCAATATCCGGAAAGAAACTTTCCGACTTTGGTATGCCCACGCCAGAGCGTAGAGAAGGGTTGTCAAATGATTTGATTAGAGAGCTCAGCTACGATACCAATATATTGGACACTTACGTAAGAGAAACTGAGTCACGTCTACTACCCGAGCAAAAGGAGATACCTATATCATAAAGTTTTACAACGAGTTGTAAGTGGGAAAAGTGGTATTTTCTTTCTTGATGCGCCGGGCGGCACAGGCATGACTTTTTTGCTTAATTTGCTCCTCGCAAAAATTCGCAAAGACAAACATGTTGCATTAGCTGTGGTTTCCTCTGGAATCGCTGCAACATTATTAAGTGGTGGCCGAACAGCACACTCAGTTTTCAAGTTACCTCTTAATTTAGCAAGCGAAGAAAATCCAACTTGCAATATTAGCAAGAGTAGCGCCCGCGGCGCCCTATTGCAACAGTGCAAACTGATTGTATGGGACGAATGTACGATGTCTCATAAGCGAGCTATTGAGGCGCTCGATCGTTGTCTGCAAGATATGCATAGCAATCGAACGTTAATGGGTGGTGTGGTTGTGTTACTGGCTGGTGATTTCAGGCAGACATTGCCTGTTATCGAGCGAGGCACTCCAGCAGACGAAACAAACGCATGTCTGAAAGCATCACGCGTGTGGACCAAGGTGGAAAAGTTCCATCTCACGACAAACATGCGAGTCCAGCTGTTTGATGATGTAGAGTCGGGTGCGTATGCTCAAAAATTACTCGAGATAGGCGACGGTCGATTAAAAACTGATGTTGAAGGTATGATTCTATTCACCAACCAATTTTGTCATGTTGTGGATTCGGAAGACGAGCTTATTGCTCAAGTTTTTCCGAATCTGCAACAAAATATTCTGGATGAAAATTGGTTGTGTGAAAGAACCATACTGGCACCAAAAAATGAGACAGTATCAAAAATAAATAAAAAAATCTTGGAAAAAATATCAACCGAAACAACAGTGTACAACTCCATAGATACAGTAATGACATCCGACGACAGCACCAGTTACCCGGTTGAGTTCTTAAACTCTCTGGAGCTATCCGGGGTACCTTCCCACAAACTCGAATTAAAAGTAGGCGTAGGTACCCGTAATGTTAATGCGCAACTTAGATGCACCAAAATTATGCAATGGAACAAGATTACGGGTCACTGAATTGGTAAAATACATAGTAAAGGGCACAATCTTAACTGGTGAAGCGAAAGGAGAAGATGTACTCATACCCCGTATTCCAATTATACCTAATAACTTGCCATTTAACTTTAAACGACTACAGTTCCCTTTAAAAGTAGCGTTTTCAATGACAATTAACAAATCGCAGGGTCAAACCTTAAAAGTAGCGGGATTACATTTAGGCACGCCATGTTTTTCCCACGGGCAGTTGTATGTAGCTTGCTCACGTGTTTCTAAATCTAAAAATCTACATGTTTTAGCAGAACGAAATAAATCTTACAATATAGTTTATAGAAGTATATTGGAATAAGTAGCAGCGGCGAAGCGGCCAACTTATTTTTTTGTTTCAGTATTTTTGTAAGCTTTTCTCTTAGGTGCTTTATTGTCTGACAATATACTAGGTAAGCAAAGTAATTTTTTTAGTTTTAATTATGAATAGCGTGAAAAAGAAAATAATCTCTAGAGGGGGTAAAATAACAACAATTTGTGTAGTGAAACGAATTCTACGCGGACGAAGTCGCGGGCAAAAGCTAGTCTAATATAATTGCATAATGTACGCAGATAGAGCGTCGTGCTAAAACATTTAAGTGGCATTTGCTTGTAAGCAAGTTCGTAAGTACATGCTTTCAGATTGTTCCAATCCATTTTATAGTCCAGTTGGATGATGGGATCCATGTGGAATTGAGGGAACTCCTCAAATATATTAGGCACGCATATAGTAATTTTAGTATTTTCTCTTATAACTCGTTTATTTACACCCGGAAATCATAAATGTGGTGAACTGGAACTGATGATGAAGACCACAGATCCTCCTGGAACTCCCCAATGATGTACTAGAAACTATAAAAGTACGTTACAGATTCTGATATGATTCCGTTGACATAGCAACTAAGGAAGCGCCAAAGGTCACAGAATCACCTTTCTTGATGAATCCACGGAACTTTTCAAATATTATCGGCCCACATACAGCGATTTGTTTTTTTCTGTAATATAATAATCAATGTTCACGTGGAAAAGTGGAAAGGAAACATGAAAACGTTCAGAATGTGGCTTGGCTGAGTACTGAATTGAAGTCGGTTAAAACTTTATTTTGAAATTAAATATTTTTTACAAACAACACAATGCCTATACATACATACATATATATATGTAAGTCTATTACGAAAAAAACCATATAGGTACAGTCGACTACAAAGAGATCGATACGGCCAAAGTTACAAACATATGTATACACGACCTTAATGTTAAGACTATAAAGCCGTGTATACATATTTTTGTAACTTTTACCGTATCAATCTCTTTGTAGTCGACTGTACATAATTTGTTCTACATATTAACAAATTCTTTACACCTAATTTAGCCACCTAGAAGCCACAAGCATGGAATGTCAACATCAGGCAGTTAATTGCATTTTAATTAACCGTTTAGTTTAAATTCAATTAGCGAGTGCATTTATAGGTTTTATATTATGATTCTATATGTACACTACGCTGTATGTACGGCAGCACGCTGTAAAAAATAAATAATATCGAAACCTTTGAAGAATTTCGTATAAGCCGTCTCGGCTAAATCGAATCTAAATACCCGATTTGGTCGCGTTCCGACGACAGCCGCATACATATTTGAGATGTGGCAGATAGCCAGAGATAGAGTCGACCGGGTTTACTCATATTACCTTGAGGGCCATATGCGTCGCAGACGGACGCTAATCGCAGAAATTCGAACACTTGGACAAACCTCACAAACCTGTCTAGTGGCTGAACAAGCCCGTGATAGATTAGCCGGGTAATATGACGAACAAAGGTCGCCGCTTCAGTCAGTCACATCGATTGGACGCCCCTAATGGGCAGTGAAGGGCTTCCGCGGCCTCCCAGATAATATGACACGACAATCATTTCGGGGTTGCCCTGTCCGGACCGCCGGACGAATCTGCCGTCTGAAGACAAGGGCGGAAAATTTCGACATCTTAAGTTCGCTTTCCATACAAAACGTTACATTACATTCGTTACATTCACAGGCTAGCGACGTGATTTTTTATGAGATATTAGTTTGTGACGTCATACTTTGGGAAAACCATTTTTCTCAAATTATTCTAGTTTATACAAGTTTATTCAAGGAAAGAGGGAATTTCGCGCAAATGGAAAGCCAATTTATGAAAGTTAGTTTCATAAGTTTCTTAAAAAATCACGCCGTTACTCTGCGAATGACAAATAACGTTTTGTATGGAAAGCGAACCACCTTAATGTATAAATAAGTTGCCGCCAGCAAATCTATATCGTATATATATATTCAAACTTGACTTTGCCGGATGCACTTTATTTATTTATTAAATCAACATAATGTCATATTTACAGCACCATGACATAGAAAATATATAAGAATTGGAATTAATATTAAAATTACAAATTGTGTTATTAAGTTAGTCAGAAAAACTATAATTACAAGGTACATAATATGGTGGTTGGAGCCACACTAGCTAGCCTCTAGGTAGCTATTATTTATTGAAGTGAAAACTTCTTTAGCAGCGCTGGGCACTTTTTGGGATGGGGAAAAATTGTTAAATACGCGACAGAGTTTTGTGACGTCAGATGTGAAGGAGGTCACTTTTTGCTGCTAGCCGATTCGACTTCATTCAAAACTGAACGCTATTCGTAAGAATATAAAGCCGTTAAACACTTTTTGCAATAGCATATTCTGCAAATAAATTTGTAATAATACCAACGCGTCCTTCACCGTTTTGCTATTGAGAAAATTGGAATAGTTCGAATTTGGGCGTTATTCCTAAAGAGATAAAGCTTAGAAAAATATTTACCAACGGGAAAAACAAATTGATATTTTGGTCGCCACCGCCGTCTGCTGTTCTTGCAAATTCGAATAGTTCGAATGTAGACGTTATTCCTAAAGAGATAAAGCTTTGAAAAATATTAGGCAATGGCAAAAACAAATTGGTATTGTGTTTGCCGCCGCCCGTCGGCGTGCCGACAGGCCCGTCCGCCTAAGTAATTGATAATTGTTTATAAATTTGCGTCAAATTCATTTTTAGGGTGACACCGTAAGATGTCACGTGACCTGATCGAAAAACTGTTACAATGTTATTGAGTTTTCACTTCTGCCGGCACTCCCTTTATTTATTGACATTATCGATTAATATAAAAATGCCTTATTCAGCGTTGAGGTTTTGTACTTCTTATCTAGTCGACAAGAAAATATTTTTCTTTCCGTCTTATGCAAATAGCAGGTCCCCGGATGAAACAACCCTTTATCATCCTGGCATTCATAGCGGTTGGGTTTCCGTGAAATATAAGTCAATAAAAATAAGTTGGTATATTTTCATACAACAATTTCCGCACAAACGTACGTAAATGGTTTCGTAACCCAGAATTTAAGTTGGAATGCTTAAGTATTATTAGATTTATTAGATAAGGAACACGCTTGATAAGTTTCATATAATATGTCATTAAAGTTTGATAGTCGTGCGTAACACATTAGTCACAAGTTTCACAACAGACATGATTAATTAATCTAACATAGCTTAGGTACTACCTGGAAATGTATTATACCTGTTATATTACAAGGATCAATTAGGTATGCCTTAATATTTAATGGGAATTTATAAGAGCAGCTGGTATTTGTTAGCACCTGCAACGTAACGTCTTTTTTAGTATGTAAGCAACGGGTGAATAGAACAGCTTCTATTAAGAGGGGGCGTATCGCCAGGGAAAAATCAGAAATCACCCGCGCGCCCCGTACCTGCCGCGCTGATGCGTCTATTGCTGCCCCGCTCCTTCTCGCATAGTATATGCCCCGACAGTCAGATGAAACATGATGAATACCTATAGATAGTTATAATAAGTGGAAAGAAAGACAAAATCTGTAAGTACCTATATTTGAAGATATAATTTTCGCTAGTAGCTAAGTCAGTTTCGAGAGCTATAACTGAAATATGACCTTCCGTTTTTTTACTAAATCACGTAAGGGTTGTAATTTAGCATAATAATGTCTCGTAAAAGGCTAAAGCAAAAAAACAGCTATAATCGAATTTAAACTTTTGTGAGACATATCTAAGATACTACTAATAAATCCACGGTTAAAAAATTAACGTAAATGTCACGGCAGGCGACATGTTTCGAACTCTTCGGGAGTTCTTCTTCAAAACAAACATCGAAAACACTAATCCTGAAGAAGAACTCCCGAAGAGTTCGAAACATGTCGCCTGTCGCGTCATTTAATACGTGAATTTATTAGTAGCATTAAAAAAAACTGTAATTTATTATGAAAACTTCGATCATGTTTATGAAAGCCAGATTTTCAGGCCACTGTGTGGCGGCCAAATTTTTCAATTCTGACCCCGTGTCATGGTCGGCCTTATCACGCGATAAGTGACAGGATAGAGCGTCCGTCACTGGCTGACACCGTTTGATAGAACGAGACGATGCCCCTATCTTGTCACTTATCGAGTGATAAGGCCGACCATGATACGGGGTCTGATCTCGGATTCGTACTTGGAGACAATGGAGACGCTTTGGCCCTTTAGTTATCAATTTTGAACATACTCGTATTAAAGAAAAACTGCAAAATTGTGTTCACTTTTTTTAATATAAAAATGTCCAACTTCGCAAGCAATAATTCGGGTGCAGACTCGAAAATTATTATTACTCCAAAAGAAAGAAGGCAAAAAAATATGCATAGTGATGAAAATCCCATTCAGATATCTCAAAGAATTACGAAGCTACAACCGTTTTAATATTGCTTGTTAGAGAGAGAAAACGCAAACGGTGTGTGACGTCACATTACAGGATGCTGCCGGCAGGCCGCGTCGACGGCGTCGCCGACCACGATGCGCGCGGCACGTTGCCGTCTTCTGTGACGTCACATTCTTCCAGCGTCATCGTTTCATATGAAGTTGCGTTTTGCGAAAAAGGGACAGAACACATCCCTTCTTAAAACTTTGGACACTTATAACTTCGTGATTATTTAACCTTATGCGTTGATTTTTTCTCCATTTGACAATTTTTTTTATCCTTCTTCGAGAAAATATCACATTATTTTATTTAGTGTCTACGCCCCTATTGTTGGAATCTAAAAGCGTCACCCGTGATGACTTTAAAGAAAAAAAATGACAATAATTACACGGTTCACCCACGTATTAAACGTCACTACGGGCGACATGTTTCGAACTCTTCGGGAGTTCTTATTCAGGATTGAGTGTTTTCGCGGCGGTGTCGCTTGAATCACGACAAGATTCAAGCAACACCGCCGTGAAAACACTCACTTTATAGAGTACAAATTACTTTAATTACCCAAGGAATACCACTACCTACATTTTGTTGCTTAAAAAACCACCGGAGCTATAACTGAAATATGGCCTTCCGTTTTTTTACTAAATCACGTAAGGGTTGTGAGCTAGCATAATAATGGCTAGTAAAAGCCTAAAGCAAAAAAAAGCTATAATCGAATTTAAACTTTTGTGAGACATGTCTAAAATACTACTAATAAATCCACGGTTAAATTCACGCATTAAATGTCACAACAGGCGACATGTTTCGAACTTTTCGGGAGTTCTTCTTCAAAACAAACATCGAAAAGACTCATCCTGAAGAAGAACGTCGCCTGTCGTGTCGTTTAATACGTGAATTTGTGAATTTATTAGTAGCATTAAAAAAAAACTATAATATATTATGAAAACTTCGATCATGTCTATGAAAGTCAGATTTTCAGGCCACTACTGTGTGGCGGCCATATTTTTCAATTCTGATCTCGGATTCGTACTTGGAGACAATGGAGACTCTTTGGCCCTTAAAAGTAGTACCCCATAAAGAAAAAGTGCATAATTATGTTCACTTTTTTAATATCAAAATGTCCAAGTTCGCAGGCAATAATTGTTGGAATCTGCACTCTCGATAACCCTAAAAGCGACACCCGTGATGACTTTAAAGAAAAACAATGTCAATAATGTCACTACGGGCGACTTGTTCCGAACTCTTCGGAAGTTCTTCTTCAGGATGAGTGTTTTCGCGGCGGTGTCGCTTGAATCACGACAAGATTCAAGCGACACCGCCGCGAAAACACTCATCCTTAAGAAGAATTCCCGAAGAGTTCGAAACATGTCGCCCGTAGTGACATTTAATACGTGAGTTGAACCGTGTAATTATTAGTACTGATTCAACACGTCTCACGAAAGTTTAAATTCGAAAAGCAATGTCCGCCATCTTGGAATTCAAAATGGACATCATTTCTAGAATCTTCACCCTCGAGAAGCCTGCCAATGTATGTTGATCTTTAAAAAAACGCGCATATTAATTTACAACGAATGTTTCAAAAATTTTAAATAATGCGACCACTTTTTGAAATATTTCTGACTATGAATTCGTATTTAGACCTCTCAGACATCGATTTTGAACATAACCGGATTTATTCTCAACTAGCGATCCGCTCCGGCTTCGCACGGATACTATATTATACATATAAATACAAACCTTCTTCTTGAATCACTCTATCTATTAAAAAAAACCGCATCAAAATCCGTTGCGTAGTTTTAAAGATCTAAGCATACATAGGGACAGACAGCGGGAAGCGACTTTGTTTTATACTATGTAGTGATAGTGATAGTGATAATCTTTCATAAAGTAAATACACGATCGACAGAAAAATGTTCGTCTAGTTTTGCATGTACTGCACAAATTATTCTAAGAAGCCGGTCACCCGCCGATCGCTGCGTAATCTTATAGTTGTATTTTGAACTTTAAGATCTATATGTTAAGGTCGACTTTTAAATATATTATTTCAAAATGTAGCAAAATATCTACTGGAATGTAATGATACGTTCATTCACTGGACGAATATACTGGGTCACAATATTATTGAAATAATTATGTTCATCGTGCTGTCGTGAGAGCACAGAACGTAGTCCTCTCGTCTCAGCGGAGCGATTACGACTGACTCCGCCCGCGAACGGCAACAAAAGATATACAGAACCGCACGAAACACGCGACGGGAGAAAGGGTATCGCGCTAAATAAAAAAGGCCTATACGCCAAATACGTTTCACCTCAATAAGTCTGAAAAGGGACTACATAAAAATACCCCGCTAGTACTTTCATTAGGTAATGTGAAAAGCTATTATACACTCAACTTTTACTTAATTTATATGCACGGGAACCTCACACTATTGAAATTGAGTAAAAATAAGACATGTTTTGGCGGTTCTTTTCTATCGAGGCAATTTTGGTTTTGTATGGTTTTGTTCAGACGATTCAATTGCAAATATGATGTAGTTTTGGTATGTTCTTTTTCCTGGCATTCGCTTTAGTTTGTCATAGGTAAATATTCAATCTAAGAACCCCGATTTCGCGGAGCGCCCCCTCTTAAACTAATACGCCATCTTTACTATCCCAACACAATATGAAAAATCCAGCTCCAATTTACAAACAACAATTAACATAATTCAGCTACCGATAAAATATATTATCTTCTAAAGTGATAACTCGGCGACTAATGGTGTACTTTATCTGGGGGCACGGGAGTGCCCCCGCCAAGACGAGCCAAGCGAAGCGCAAGGGCACTACCTACCTTTTCTCGAAGCGCTTCGTCGTATTTTTGAACCTTCTTAACTTGGGTCCGGATTATACCAGATAAACAAAATTATCGGGATATGATGTCAGTGGTTGACTTATTAAAACTATAAAGTTTCAATTGCATAGCTCTTATACTTTAGATTTTATTGATATCTAAAATACCCCGATTTCGTCACTGACTCACTGATGATCATCAATATTCTTAACGTTCTTCCTGAAGTCCTAGAAAGCTGAAATTTGGTATGTAAGCTAGTAATCGTATACAAACAACGAAAAAATCTTAAAACTAGAAACTTTTACCCCCCCAACCCCTTAAACTAGGAGGTGAAAGTTTGTATGAGACTTCCGCAAATTTAAATGCTAGGGGTCTGAACATTCCCATTCACTCCTTTAGAAATTACCTTACAAAAAGGAATGAGATCCCACTAAAAACATTACATGTAAAGTGATGCCAAGACTCCGTAGCTCATACAGCTTTCAGCGTGAAAAAGATATCAGATCGGTACTAACGCCATGCAAGCTCACTACCAGCCACGCTCTACAAATTCTATATCTTGGCTAAAAAGTATAGACCCGTTGCTTATTAATATCATCATAGATTCATTCGGCGCGAGAGTCTATGCGGCGACCGGGATGTGCCCAACAGAGCTATACTTTTTAGCCAAGATATAGAATTTGTAGAGCGTGGCTGGTAGTGAGCTTGGCGTTAGTCGCGATCTGATATCTTTTTCACGCTGAAAGCTGTATGAGCTACGGAGTCTTGGCATCACTTTACATGTAATGTTTTTAGTGGGATTTATTTTACAGATTCAACATCTGCCTACTACTTAATAAAATCAAAATCTAGCCTTTAGAAAAAAAGGATCGCACACAATATAAAGGAACCCACGAATGTAAAGGCATCGCATACCTATTAATGTAACTCGTCGCAGATTAAGTAAGCGATTATAAATGGCCGCCCAAGTAAACATGGATAAGAAACGTGTTTGTCAACTACACGTATGAACGCATAGTGAAAATATCGCTGTAGATAGGTAGTTAAATCTTCGCCTTCCATGCCTCATTGCCAAGCATGGAGTTATAACACTTAACAACGAGAGGTTCGCCGCATCACTGCTTCTAAAGCACTCCGTCGGGGCCTCCACGCTGTGGTATTCTTCTAAAGCACCCCGTCGGGGCCTCCATGCTGTGGTATTCTTCTAAAGCACCCCGTCGGGGCCTCCACGCTGTAGTACTCTTGTAAAGCACCCCGTCGGGGCCTCCACGCTGTGGTATTCTTCTAAAGCTCCCCGTCGGGGCCTCCACGCTGTGGTATTCTTCTAAAGCACCCCGTCGGGGCCTCCACGCTGTGGTATTCTTCTAAAGCACCCCGTCGGGGCCTCCACGCAGTAGTATTCTTCTAAAGCACCCCGTCGAGGCCTCCACGCTGTGGTATTCTTCTAAAGCACCCCGTCGGGGCCTCCACGCTGTGGTATTCTTCTAAAGCACCCCGTCGAGGCCTCCACGCAGTGGTATTCTTCTAAAGTGTGACGCGCTGTCTCCACGGGTGCACCACACTCATGGCAGCTAGGGAATGATTCCCTCCCGAATATGCGATGCCCACCAGAGCAGCCATGGTTAGTAAGTATTTTCTGACTCTACCTAGGCAATTTCTGTGGAAGGGGAAGCCACATGAATCTATCATCTTCATGTATCTTCTTAGATACTTATATTTCTTGTTGGCTCTAGAATGCTGCACGATCTACTCTTTTCGCAATGTTTCGTACCCAAAATTTGTCTACAATGTATCAAATTTAATTGTTGTATATGCAATGCATCCTTTGAGAACAAGTCAAAATAGTGTATTTAACTGTATAAAATTGGAAGCGAGCCAAACCCCGCACAGGTGAACCATTTCCATCCCAAACGGAATAAATATTTATTAAGCGTATAAAATGTGAATTTTGTTGTGGCACTTAATCTATGAGCGTTCATCACTGTTAGTCATTTCAGTAAACAAAACCAACGTTAGGCAAAGGTGTATACGAATGTTATAATACCTATTTAAGAAACAATGCAGAAAGACAAACAACCGTTGCGAAATGAAAGCAGAAGTTCCGTTTGCACCTGTATGGATACCAATTAGGCAACAGATAACAGGCCCGTAAAAACACGCATCTCGACACCTACACAAAGAGTGGAATATATTTATCAAGCAACATTATTAATTTTGGATGCATAATACAAACATGTCTATGTGGGAAGTAACAGCTTTAGGCTAACTCCCTAACTTTCAAATCGTAGAGGTGCAAGAATTATGAAAAAAAAACTCATGCGTCGATTAGGTATATTAACTTTTCTCTTGTTTTATCTGGGACCCCGGTACAGGGAAAAATGGTGTCTTAGACCTTGGTATTTAGAGCCGTATTCGTGTCACGCGCCGATCCGGAGGCGGTAACGACGAGGAACAAAGGATCGTTGCACTTGAGGCTACCGACGCGCAATGAAGGCTTGCAACGCGACGCCGTTGACAGATACGCAGAAAGGATGGAATGAGAAATTGTACGAAACCAATCATAGTACTGGTACAGACTAAGCATCATGTCATTTCACGGCGAGGCGCTTGAGGCTACGGAAGGAATCTTTCATTTAAGACAGTTTTGCGAACAGCGTAGGTGTTAGAAACTCGTAGAATAGACATTAATTTACAGTTAACGGTTTTTGCAAGTTAATGGGTTAGAATGAGTACTAATGGATGGTTGTATAACTCTTTGCAATGGGGATTTGTTAAATAAAAACATGAAACTATTCATCATTATCAGCCTATATACGTCCCACTGATCCCACAGGCACATAGGCCTCTCATGAACGAGAGAGAACGGGCACAAGCCCCACGCTGGCCCAGTGCGGATTGGGGACTGCATACATCTTTAAATTTCTTCCGCAGGTTTCCTCGCGATGTTTTCCTTCAACGAAAAGCTAACGGTAAATATCAAATGATATTCCGTACATAAGTTACGAAAAACTCATTGGCACGAGCCCGCGGATTCGTACCAACGACCGCTGTTTGAGAGCCGCATGCCTGAACCACTATTAGGCTACCGTAGCCTCGTGAATGACACTGATGATGAAACTAATAAAGTAAACTAAACAAGCAAGTTATTAAACATTTGATACACATTACGCTTAATCGTAAAGGATTAGCGTGCGTATACTTAATTAATGCATGGCGTCGTATTGTTTGTGTACTCACAATAAGGTTTTCCGGTGTATCATCACATCACATCACCTCTGAACAATGTAGGTAGTAAGCTAGAGAGCAAAATATAATGCTCGAGGCTAAATACGCGCCATGATTCAGCGAGCGTTTGAGCAGGGCATCACATATTGTATCACTGTTAGTCGGAAATAAACCAATAAATAGCTTCGTTTGGGACTAGATTGATTTGTAATATATTGTCCGCAAATTGTAATAGATGTTATATTTCGCTCCACAAAATGTATGGCGCCGCCGTGCAACGCCATCTATTACGAAATATTGTTCGAATACAAATATACAAATACAAATACTTTATTCGTCGATCATAGGGAATCCGAATATTTATTAATTTATTTGTCTATATAATAAGTATATTGCATTCATATATATTAAGCATTGAATTCCGTTTAATTTAAACGAATATAGAAACGATAAATATTGATTTATTTATGTTTTCACTTCTCATACTCCAAAAGTGTGTCTTATTAGGCTTAGCAAGCGGGGCTAAAGTAGTACATTTAGCCTCTAGGGAAAATATGTATATGTCGGCGGCCGATCGTAAAATCCGCCAGATCACGAAATTCCTAGGCATATCGTGAAACGCCGCCATTTCATGATTTGGCTAAAGGACATCCGCCATATCGTTCAAAACTTAACGTTTAACGATTTGTCTAATGACGTTTAGGCAGATCATGAAACGCCGGCATTTCATGATTTGGCCAAGCCAGTGACGTTTAGGCTGATCATGAAATTCCTAGGCATATCATGAAACGCCGGCATATCGTTCAATACTCACCGTTATACGTAAGTAGGGTGTCCAAAATTGAATTAGGTAAATTAAAAAAAATAAGAAGTGCGGACTGATAATCTCCAGCGAGTCGACGCCACCCCGCTGCGCGGGGTGTCTATCTCTGGTCTGAGGGACACAAGTGAACCCTAACCTAACCGACCTAAGACAGACAGACAGTTCGCTTATAACAAACCATTTTTGTCCGCCCTGATTATTTAACAAAAACGGCCGCCATCGCATGTGCAGCGCCACCAGTGGCCAAGAAAGAAACTATTTTACGATGTGCCCGGTATAGAGCTAGGAATATCGACGAATGCGTTGCTCTAATCGATCTGCCGTATTGTTTATCAGGCACATCGTGATAAGCCTAGCCGACTTTTAGGCATATCATGAAATGGCGCCGTTTCACGATATGCCTAGGAATTTCGTGATCTGGCGTATTTAACGATCTGCCGCCGACATATACATATCTATGATTTTTAAAACATTTAATTTGTCCAATCAAAACACTTCACCGTATTAAATCCACCAATCACAACTCTTTCAAAAAACATGTGTATTTGCTATCAACTAACCAGTATACAGCTAGGTATTAAAATCGACCAATCAGAAAACAGAATTCATCTCAAACATTAGGGATTTTTAATCCCTAAATCATGCGTTTATTCGTGGTGTCAATATTTTGTATCTGTGTCAAAGCAGTTTATTAAAAATCATGCCGCCAAATTGAACAATCTTTTCGCCGTGAATTATGATCATGGATAATCTTCGTTTTAACTATTTTCTCGCAGTCGAAAGTGAAAAGTAGAGTGTATAACTCTGGTCTAAAAGCCATGCATATTACCCCTCGAACCATTTTCCCTCACTTCGCTCGGGAAAACAACCATCTCGTGGTAATACGGCTTATGGTAGCCCCTTTTCATACAATCTACTCGTACTATATTTATATATTTTTTTTTGTCTTTACTTTTTAGAATGCGTGTAGAATGGACTTTTCACGCCACTGCTCGGAAATGTGGCAAAAGATGGTCACAAAAAAGGCTTCAAAACTAGTTGGACATCAAACGAACAGGCCAACTATGAGTTCAAACTGTCCAATAGCGATTCGCTCAATCACAGCTCCCCCCCGCCCCCGCCCCGCTCGCGTTAAAGTGTTTCATATAATAATCTTTAATAAGGTACTTAATTTTGACTTATAATTATAATTATTTTCAATTTCCTCGCAGTAGGCGTGAAAAGCACTATGTAATGTCTCGGCCAAAAGTGCAATAGATGGACTCGTCTCCTTCGAGGTCCTCACCTAGCGGCTCGGACCTCGAACCCACTCGTCCATCTATTGCCTACTTTCTAGCCTTTACAACAATGTACTATTCTGATGGATGGTTCTATAACCATTTAGCCTATGCTATATTGTAACCCGCGGGTTAGCCTGCGTTCTTTGCAATACTCTATACTATACTATAAGTTAATTGATTACAAGGACAATGTCACAGTGTCAAGCACACTTGCTGGATGATTTTTCAATAAATTTCTTTTCTGCAAACTTTTCTTCCAGGCAATTACACTTTTCCGAACTCAATTACGACTGACAATTCCAATGACCAAGTTATAAGAGATGTTTCATTATATAATCATAATTTTATTCTTAATCTTTCCATAACAATGACAGAAGCGATTTTAAGGTTTTGCGTCACACTAGCTGCTACATTCTCCGCGGGCGATCAGTTGGCGTTACATCGAGGAAACTTCGCAACAACTTGTCAAGTATTACGACTTTCTTGGCAAATGTACATTTGAAAGCGGCTGCCAAAGTCTTTTTCTGATTTTTTCAATTCTACTGAGCCTATCTAAACGGAAGGCATTTGGCTCCGAGTTGATGTTACACACATTAGGCAGTAGGTACGTATTTTAGAAAAATTATAAAAAGAAGTGATCTAAATGTGCCAGCTTTTCTTTGCTAAGCTTTATTATGGTATTTATTTATAGCAGACAGTAAACCTTGAAGATACTTGCGCAAATAAAATGCATAAGTAGTGCTGTTTTCTAATGGCATTACTGGCCCCTAACGTAATAAATCATAAAACAAAGAGTCGTAAAAATATTACAGGCTAATCTGCAAAGTCTAATTGCGTGGTTGAAAAACTAATTAATCTAACAATGTAAGTCCATTCATATCTGAATCCCTAGTAGAAATCGTAGCACGCGAGTGATTGAATTTTGGTGTACGAAGGCATTAGGGGCTCTAACGGTTAGTGCACGCAAGGGTTTAGAACTAATAATTTAACTACAACTTAATAATGCTTACAATGACTCAAACCATACGTTGTCTAGCTTTTAAACTACAAAACACATGTTTCAATAACCATTACAGTAGGTAATGAAAATGAACTAGCAAAACAAAACAGTCAAGTGAACGAAATGTAATAAGATTGTCGGAATACTATTTATAAACAATAATTTGACGTTTATCGGAGATGTCTTGCAAGACACAAAGCCGGGCCGCGACACGGGTCAACGATCCCCCTTTACATATTTGATTTATACCCCAAGTATCACATATTCCGAAGTAGCTTTTATCCACGGTGGCGTCCGAGTGGAAATAATTGTGCGAGAGAACAAACTTGGCGAATGAAAATTGGTCAAGCTAGGTAAATAACAAGAAACAGAAAATATAGTCACGTAGTTATGATATTGGCAATATAGATCGCCTGTCACTACGGGGCCTGTGCGCCGGCTATTCGGATATCACTAATGCTGTATTGTGAATATTGTGATGGATGCTTGTCGCTTGCCAAACTCACCCAAGGTTCGTTAACATTGGATCAGCCGCGCAACCCGGAACAAACAG
Source organism: Epinotia ramella (assembly GCA_947578815.1). Taxonomy (NCBI): domain Eukaryota; kingdom Metazoa; phylum Arthropoda; class Insecta; order Lepidoptera; family Tortricidae; genus Epinotia; species Epinotia ramella. The sequence continues at coordinate 11,657,994 of OX388209.1, forward strand.
ACGAACATACCGTGTACACAGGTTTTTTGTTCTATTTACAGCGCCGCACATTTAGACAACATGTAACGTGTTTGCGTAAACCGTGGCTTTTATTATCTATTGTTTTTCAATACAAATGTCAAGGTTACATCGTCCTCACCTATGCAAAATATGCATTGATTCTTGATATTACCATGAAAGAACAAACGAGTCGTGTTTATCGCGAGGCAAGTAATTAGTGGTCGATAAGGGCGTTAATCTTAACTAGCACATCGCTTACGGTGACTGCCGCCGATAATGCGGCAGTACAATTAGTTTGGGAACGCGACGGATACCCTCAATGCTAACGGCTGATGGCTTTTGGCGTCGTTTCCTCGCATTCGGCGCGAAATCACAAGAAACAATATTACGTAAACATAAACAAATAAGTATGTCGATGAAATAAAAATCCGAAATGAGACAAAAAAGAAATATGACATGGCTTTAATTTTAATATTTACAAACAAACCACTTATCTCTGAAATGTAGATATGGCCACGATGTTAATGGCCAGAGTCTCAATTTGTTCTTTTTCACATCCCAATTGCAGTTTAATAGGTTTGCGTATTTATTCTGACACATTATCTCGGCGCATGAGCGCGAGCGCGCGAAACCGTTTGAAATCAGATTGGGATCGGAAGCGACGGCGCAAAATGTACCTCCAGGTAACCATCATACATATATTTAAGACGCGTGGGCGCGGCGGTTTGCCAAAATGGGTAGGTACAAGCGTAAGCTTTCATCTGCTAACGAACCAGAACCGTCGGAGACCTGTAATTTAATTTTGAATCCTTATTGCCTTGCAATATATTTTAAATGATTCTTATGTGCATGTAAAACGATATATATACTTATTACTACATGTTATATCACCGCGTAGCTCTCGCGTAACGCTTGAAATCCGGTCCTTTTACACCATAAGTCTAGTGTCTATTCAATTGGAGAGAACCGTTCCTAGTTCAATTTGGAAGCCAGCCAAAACTGCACCATTCAAGATACTCTACTGCCAATAAATTGCAAAGTAGGTGCTAGACGACACGTCCTTACAGACGCCGGTACATATATATGTAGACGATTTGTAGACGTCCGTAGTTGTACGTAGTCATGTCAAAAGTACCAGATGTTAAAATTTGAGAAATGTATTAAATAAAAGTCATAGTCATAATGTATACTCAAAAGTAAATAGGGAAAAGTATAGTGATCGTTCCGTGAAAACTATATTAAACAGTAATATGTATTCAACGCTGAGATGGAACCGTTTCATGGCAATGTTATTTTCGCTTTTGTATTTGTGATTTATGTGCATGTTGTCATGATTAATTATATTTTATTCTATTTTTCCAGCTATTAGACACCACATGAAAGTGGTTGGATTCTGAAGGGTGCGGGACAGCATTAATTAGCCACTTGGTTGTCAATTAATTAACAATAAAATAAGAAGATGTAAGTGGCCCTTTAAAAAGTATGTTACAGTTCCAGCAAGGCTTAATCTTATTATTTTATGACTTTAAATTGCCTAATCGAAATTTAAAATTAGACTTAGTATTTCATTACATAATAAGAACAAAGATTCAATTAAGAGTGCGCCCACAGCGTCATTACTTTAACTATATGTAGGCTTAATGCGCGGCTAGATTTATCCCCTGAACTTATTGAAATGTAAATCAACACTACGAGTAGCCCTACAAAATATAGCGTATGATGATTAAGAGTGTAAGTGATCAATTGACATTTTCTTATATATTTTTACCATAAATTTATCAAACTTTTTGGGTATCTAGTCATATGAAACTCTATTTAAACCGCGTGGCAATGCGTTTGTCCAGACTCTTTAGCCATATTCATTGTTAGTATATGGAGTTACGAATGGCGAGGGGTATGTTAGCTTACGCATTTTTTTTGGTCTATGTTTGACAGTACATGCAGGGATTTTCCCACTATATTGGGTCACAACGGGTAAGTCAACCTTGTCATGAACTGGCAGCCTGCAGTATTTAAATAGACTTTCATAATTATTTTTATACGTATATATCTTATTTTAGCAGCAGCGGTTTCGAGCAGTATATTTAGATTGCCAATTTCGCCGGCTTCTTTTAACTATTGAATTATGCTCTTCACGAAACCTACGACGCCACGAGACATCAGTGGGTATTAGCTTTGTGTCATATCATTACGAGAAGTCTGTACGGTTGCCTCATCCAATAAATGTCCAACCCTTGCCAAGCAAACGTCTTCAGCGCAAATAACTTCTACCGTCCGATAGATCGAAACGGAATAGAACGGTAGACGTGCTTTGTTTTCCAAAATAACTCCATTATTCTATACATTCTGTTCAAAATCGTGAGTCATTTTCCGTTATTCTCTAGTACAGCTTACAATCAATTACAATGTGTACCCCACCAGAGTTGATGGCTCGTGCAAAAACGCATCAAGTTTACGTTTCGGCTGTTTGCTCTCCTTGATGCGTAAATGCAACATCCTCTGTTCCTTGAACGGTACTGGAATTGTTTTACCTATTACAGTGAGCCGTACGTAGAACTCGGTTTTCAATGGCATCATGGCTTGACTATACTGCTAGAACCCTTAGTTAAATATAGAGACACGTTGCCGCTAGCGCAAAAGAAGGCAGCAAAAGTATAGATCCTTCGTTACTTAGGCTTGGTTTGGTTTCAAACCTTCGATAATTGTAAGTTACGTCCGGATGAGAAGTTGACAGTTATCTGTGAGATGACAGCTAGCGGCGCCATATTTAACGTTTACCAGTCAGTCAAGTGTGGTTCATGCAACCTGCCCTTAGCATATTGGTATACCATCGTCCGTATCGGTCCGTTGCCACTCTATTCTATAACACAGGTTATGGTAGATCACACATATCGACAAATAAATAATCCCACAAAACATTATCTAGTAAATCTTATTGACTTCCGTGGAGACTAGACTAATAACACACATACACCTAGCATTCATAAATTTGGCACGGAGGAGCGTAATACATAGTCATTAAAATATACGAGCCAAATAATTTACTAGTACCTAGTCATTTGGGCACACGAAGTAGCAATACGTAACGTAACATTGTACGTACGATTCATCAACATTTATTTAAACAGCAACGAGCAAACTTTAAATAGAAAGCTCCCGAGAGTTTCAGACATCATTCACTCCGCAATTCTTCGATCGATTCAAAAGATGTCCTGCGCTGCTACTCGACATAAAAGACCTGACTCGTTTCGGTATGTTATATCTAATTTACCTAACTTATTCTGAACTAAGTGGCTTATTTGTTTGTTTGCCCACGTGGAACGCTGTTATGTAATCTGTACGAATTCGTAAAAACCCAAGTCAAAACCTTAGATAAACGTATTAAGAGTTATATTCGCTTAGCAGACCGCCTGTTTAGTACTAACCTGACTTGCTCGTGCTTTTGTATGTAGATCTTATGGAACTGGCCCTCCACCGGCGATATGATGTCGTTCTTCATTTCCATAGCGACGTGTTGTGGCAGCACTGACAGCAGTAATCGTTCCTGGTGACAAAATAATGGCTTAATAATTGTGGCAATCGTGTATCGTGACGCGGCGTTACTCTCGAGTGGAAACAAGAATCATGGCGTTGTTGGTATATTTTGTCATTAAGAAATTTGATGAGCTTGATGAGTGATGACACTGATGACCGTACGCGGCTAGTTTCAAATTTGAAAATGTAAATTTGGGATTATACAGGGTCGATAACATTGAATGTGATTAATAATAGCATACATGTAAAATCCCCTAATATTGGCTTACCGCGTCACTAATTGTAAGTCGGTACCTGCGAGGCACGGGGCGGGTTTTTTTGTGTGACTTTAGAGCTAAATGTAGTGTCTGGTTCGATTATTTTCACTCCTCTCGCACCGCGCAACTACCGAAGGAACCGGCTATGTTAAATAGTATAACTATAATATACATACATGTACCTACGCTGTCGCGTAAAGAATATAGTATGTTCTACCATGGAAAAACAAAAAATCAAATAGAAGCAGAAACATTATAACTTAACAATAACGTAGTCTAATACTTACGCATAGCATAACAAGAAGATGTAGGTATTTTAAGTATTTATCAACTACTTGACAAGTAACAGAAACAAATTGAAGAACAGCGTTGAAAGGAAAAGTTTCGTATAAAGGACCGCAACTTTTTTCAAGTATCAAGATTGATAGAGCCAGTAAATCCGTGTTATACGGAGCTAAAACAAGCGAGGCCGGCCCACACTGTTGCCATTGCGAGTAAATGTCAAACTTTGAATCTCAATAGCCCTGCAAATATCGTGTTCTGTGTTTTGAATCGTTCAAATCGTTTTGATTGATGTAGTGTGGGGCGTGAAACATTCAACGCGATGGATGGTTGTTAAATTGGCTTGTTTTTCGTATAAACAATAGTTTCCAGTAGTTTTTTAAATTAAGTTTGTACCTATTCGGATCCGCCCGCACTCCATAAGACGCCCTTTTGCGTTGACAGTTTGCTTTTAATTATACATATTAAGTTCCGTTCCAAATATGGGAGAAAGAAAACGTATAGAAACTTCTACTTATTATGTACCTATACAATTTGTATTTGTCGTTTAGTTATTAGTTATTCCCCGATTTGGTCAATGCGCTGTATAGTATGAATATGAGTGTCAAAGGTTTTACTGGGAACAATTAGAATTTACTAGTCAGTGTATGAATACTATATTTTCAAATGGAAGTAATTACCTACTTACAGCGGATAGATTTTAGAACGTAATTCGCATCGCACTATACTGAAGATGTAGATTAGAATAAAAACCGGCCAAGAGCGTGTCGGGCCACGCTCAGTGTAGGGTTCCGTAGTTTTTGTAAGTTTTTTCAAAAACTATTCAACCTATCCAAGTTCAAAATAATTTTCCTAGAAAGTTTTTATAAAGTTCTACTTTTGAGATTTCTTTAATATTTTTAAAACTTATGGTTCAAAAGTTAGAGGAGGGGGGACATTTTTTTTTTACTTCTGGAGCGATTATCTCCGAAAATATTAACATTATCAAAAAATGATTTTAGCAAACCCCTATTCATTTTTAAATACCTATCCAACAATATATCACACGTTAGGGATGAAATTAAAAAAAAAACCCCACGTTACGTATAGGGGAGGTACCCTAATAAAAAATAAAAAAACACTTTTTATTTTACCACTTTGTCGGCGTGATTGATATACATATTAGAACCAAATTTCAGCTTTCTAGTGCTAACGGTTACTGAGATTATCCGCGGACGGACGGACAGACAAAGCGAAACTATAAGGGTTCCTAGTCGACTACGGAACCCTAAAAACGTTGAAACTGGTTATTCAAAATGCAACGAAGTGGTGGTGTTCTCTCCATTAGTAAACTTTGCAACGAGCGCCCCGGTCCAAGGAAGCCGTGGTTTAACTGCAAGGGATTTGGCGCGCCGCCAGAAAAGTCCCTACATTCCATAATCGCGGCCAATTAAAAAGCGTCTCCACACGACGATTAAGCTGCAATTTGGCTATTTTATAAAACACGCCTGGTATTCTCAAAAGCTTCTTTATCTCTGAAACTATAGGAATATAACGATTCACGTATGCTATGGCGCTCAGGTAATATGAATCTTTAAAATTATGATTGTGAAATGTTCACATTATTAAAACATGCCACAGCAAAACGGTTAAGAAATGTCCTATTTTAGATGATGGAGACATAGCAATCAGATTGAAATGCGCCGTCTGTCCATAAAAGTAGATCAGTAAATGTAAAACATTACTTAGTAGCCGCAGCACGGCCAGAGATGTAATTTGTATGTTAAATGGAGGAATGAGCGTGTAATGGATCCTTAGATATATCGAACGTTGGCAATCGTGATGGACAAATTAATTGAGAAATAAAATCTTCATTTGCCATTGATGCTATCATAAATCTCTCTCGTTTAAGACTCAGTTCGACTAAACTAGACAGACTTTGTTCTAAAGTTAGTGTACACTCATTGGAGGTTTAATGTGAGATCATGTCCTTATTCCAGTTTGGTTGAATTAGTCCTAAAGTTCAAACCGTCTTTTGAGTGTTGCGTTCAGATAATATGCACGGAGCTTGTTCTTTCTTAACAGATATTCGGCATTACCGTACCCGAATACACACACACACAGCGTTTAATGTTAACAGACTGCTGAAACTCCTGCTACCAGAGGAACACTATGAGGTTGTGTAAATTATCTGCTAAATAAGAGAAAGCCTCCGGCTCCATTTTATCTAAATGAAGGTTAAATATGTAGTAACAATGATAAGTGTATAATAGGAAGATCTTACGACGAAATGACGCGTAGGCTGCAAATATCGCCTTTTTAAACGACTTCCCCAAAAAGGAGTGGAATGGTCTGGTCCACTGCCCGCTACGACGTTGTCATTCTACGAGTTGTAACACGTTCACTGCCATATAATCGCTACGCTCTAAAGGCCTCCACATATCGAACGCGGGTCGTGCGCCGCGCGGCGCGGGTCGGGCGCGGTTGAAGCGGTATATTCACACCGCAGGCGGGCGGCGTGTAGTAACGCGTTGGTCCAAAAGGGACGGCAAAGAGAATACAAATACTGTTTGAATATATACCCAGCGTAAATGGACACCCAGACGCCGCTGCCCAAAACTCACCTGGTTTAATCTCTTAGAGGAAATAGGTATATCTTTTTTATTTGTTTTAGATTATACTGACGTTATCACTTAATGATAGTTTTAGCAAAAAAAGGGGAGATTATACTAGTTAAATGTGACACTCAATTGAAGAAAAATATTACTTGTATGGATTTAGAAAACGCTGCGAAAACGCTGTATAATAGGTACCTAAATGAACGTCAAAATTCACTATCTTTTTTACTACTAGTCATTATATTATAAATGTCGACAAAAAAACGCGCTCTTGGGAGTTATCGAAGGTGCATTCATTTTACTTACGGAACTATCACAGCTCAAGCGCCGCGCCCGACCCGCGCCGCGCACGACCCGCGGCTGCGCTGCCCGAGTTGTAACTTAGCGCCGCGGGCCCGCGTTCGGACCGCGTTCGATTTGTGTTTGAAGTGTAGTTTCAATGTTTTACAACTTGCGCGGGCCCGCGCCCGACCCGCAACCGCGACCGGTGTGTGAAGGCCTTTAGCCAATTCCGTGGGTTTTCCGCTAAGTAGCGGAAAGCGCCTACGGCGCAGGCGGTTTACGTCGCATTTGTAGTGCATTCGAGGCCAAGTAAAGCTTTGTGTGCTACGCCATAGCGTGTAGCGTCATTTTACCGCGTTGCAGTGGAGATCGCTCGTAGAGGCATGACTAACAGGTTCGTTCAGAAATGTGTCTTGTTTCATTGCTTCTCAGGACAACATATAACAAAATAATTCAAAATATACTAGGTTAGTTACCAGTTTCTCGTTCTCGTCCTCCATGTCGAGTCGCGCCGCGATGCAGTTCCTGGTGTCGAGGAAGGCGCGTCGCTGCGCCGTCTCCATAAGCGAGTGCATCAGTGCACCCACGATGTTGACGCACACGAAAACCACCACGTTACCCACCATCTGTGCAAAACAAACTTCATTATACTTGCAATATAGCTTTAACCACATTACCATATAGGTATATACATTTCTAACAGAATCCTTGGGCCTTGTAGTCCAGCTAAACACATCCACACGCTCGGTCTCGATAGTTGCAGCACGTAAGAGTGGTTTTTGTATAACACATTCACTGCCAAGAATCGCTACATACTACGCACGTAGCCGATCCCGTGATTTTCCTCGTATGTAGCGGACAGCGACTACGGCGTAGGCGCCCGCTAAGCGGGTTCCTGGCAGTAAAAGTGATAAGCATGATCATAAGTAGGGTAATTTTTATGTAGCTATGGGCCTAGCGTTCCGTGGTGAGTCAATATTTCATGTACAAGTGGCTTACGCTGTGCCCGTTAAGATTATCTAGAACGATCATCGCAAACAAAGCAGGAATTAGGATACAAGACTGACTGTAGGTGAGCACGGAGATAGGGCATAGGTACGACTTAGCGGCGGCTTAACTTAAGGACAAACAATTTTGCTCTGTAAATTATTTTTGAAAATTACTTTCTTATTCATAAATAATGCCAAATTCATTGAAGTGAGTTTATATATTTTAAAGAAATTCCTTATAGGGAACTCCCTCGGCGCATCGCTAAACTTTAATAACACTTTAATAAGCAAAGAAGCTTCATCTAAGTTGGCTTATTAAAATACTATTTATCCTAACTCAATTTACTTGAAACGTTTTATATTATTAGCTCAATATTTCCCTTCGTATTTTTATTAAAAGCTCAAGCTATTAGTTGAGACGCAAAACGATTTTGTACAAATAGGGGATCGACACAATATCGTTTGGGAAATGGAACGCAATCAATCAATGCTACGCTCGAATAATGTGTCATACAACCTACCGCTCAGCGTACTTGCCTTGGAAGAACTTTCGATCGATACCCGTAAACAGAACCAGAGCCCACACAAAGGATTCAATTCAAACACTTCTCAAACTCGAGCGAATAATATACAACCATGTGGCTCCACATATTCAATTAAATATACGCTGGAACGCACCTTTTGAAACAACACTAACACTCGACAGTGTTAGAGGAAAAAGACAGCAAGGGTCTATAACATTCATAAACACATACTACTTTTTTATACTGTATAGCAGACGGAGGAGCCGACCCGACCCACAAGTGTTAGCATCGCTCCTGGATTTTAAAACAAAAAACCCAGCAAATGAGCGAGCCACTTGTAAAATCTCATTACTGTAATTAAGCGCCTACACCTACGTTTTGATTAAATGGATTCGTTAAAAAGGACATTCATATTGGAATAAAGGTGCGTAATGATGATAACAGTTTGTATGAGTTGAGATTCCACTTAAATTAGATAATTACGTTAATTAATTAATGTATACCCCTGTCTCCCAACGAATACGCAAATACTAGTACTCGTGTAATTGAACTGAATCGGATTAACGAATTCATATTCATTTACTTTCAATTAACACAGCTGATACTGGCAAGTGAGTGGTTCCACTTGGTGGTTGGTGGTCTGCAAAGTTATTAACATTTTAAAGCTAACCTGTAGACAGATAGCAGTAATATCATTATGATTATAGATCGCTATTGATAGAGTAAATAAAGAGAGATGTGTTACTTATTGTGTAAATAATTGAGGTATTATCTCGACTATGCAAATTGATAAGCGACCGCCCGCGTCGCCCCCGCAACAGCTGTCACTGCCACTGTCACCGCTTGTTGTGCACCAAACAGTGACCTCACATAATTCTACTAACCCTCCACTGCTCTCAATCCCAATGACGTCTCGAAATACGAGTGAACACATTAAAATACAGACTTTATGACCTAAAATAAATAACCTTCTTTATTGAAACTTCACGGCCGACAAAGCTCTGTTGCCGAACCTAAATATGTGATTATTAATGCCAGTTGTCACGTCTAAGCCAGTTTTCTACAACATGTGCTAACTTACTGATGTACTTGACGATAGCGAACAGGTGCCGAGTAACGGGTTTGTCTAATTTAGGGAGCGTAAAGTATGAAGAGTAATTGTAAAGTTGTCTACGCTTGCGACAACAATCGGAAAGTTGTCGCGAGGATCCAACAAAGTTGTCTTACAACTCGGATCCCCGAATTACGAATTCAGCCCGCGTCTATTCAGCCGCCATGTTAGAACAAGAATTACTAATATTGCCATAAAAATAAGTGGCATCCAACCCATTTCATGTAGCATTGTATATATCGCAATCCGGTATCAGCAGCAGCACGCTACTGCATAGATTTTCAATATTTTCAAAAGGTCTTGATCATAAAATCCTATTGAAAAGTCCCCCATTCGATCAGACTAGTGAGTGAATATTTGAAGAATAGCTTCATGTGAAATATTCAGAGGCACAATAGTCTTTCTATCTCCATGAGGCTACATGAGCAGAACACGTGTAGGCATGTTCAATGTTACGAATATAACTACCTACAAAGCTTTTTCCGGATACGAAGTACCACATTGTTTAGATTCAACACCGCTTTCGACTTAAATAGAAAAACTCGCGCCCTCGCTCGAAGCCTCAAACGGTTAGCAACTGATGAAGGATGAATAACAAATAGTCGATAGAGCGAAAAAATACATTCGGAAAAAACTTAAGATTAATACACATGTATCGGAGGGGAGACATAATTCATCGCCGAGCGTCATTGTAGCGACCTTTGACGACCCTTCAGCGGGTTTAATAACGACCAACTTTGAATAATTTTCACACACATTGTCGGGTAAGTATATCGCCGAATTATCATGGGATATGGAAATGCCAGAAACTCGCTCCAGAACACTCTTATCGCGGCGTAATCCGTTTTGACTCCTGCTATGGCGGTAAAAGGTCTTTAATTTATGTACGTCTCGCGAGATAAAATCTCATTATCTTATTCATTTCACAGAGCGCGTGGAGCATGATGCTCATTTAACAGCCGTGCGTACTCTCTGAACTTAGGTTTTTATTGTCATTGCATTACCTGATGAAACTTTTATTATTACAGTTAGACTCAACTTCATAATACCTATCAAAAATGAAAGCGATCAAGACTAATGGCGACCACCTACGCCGCCTCCACCTTAACTATGGAAAGTGGGCTAAAGTCGAGCATAATGATGGAAATACATTAAGTTCATTTCGAAATATTGATAAAAGCAACAGCGCCTAATGCCGCTCTAAAATGTGATAAGATATTTAATACGAATCACAATCAAGTAGGAAATAGATGAAGCAAACCTTAATAGACATTAAAGGAAAACGTTGCGCAATGCGAGCAAAGGTCGACATGATTCCGAAAGTTAAACCGTACCGAACATTTGTTTTTGACATAATGATAAAATCTCGCAGTGGCCTCGGTCGTTCTGGAGAACCGGTAGGTGCTCCTGACCTGACACATAAATGCAACGCCGCATCAAATTGAATCACCTTTTTTGCATTCGGACCTGTATTGCCATACCAGCCTATCAGATTATGTATTTACTCGCCCTATAATTGGAGAGATGTGTATCTCAAGATGGATTAATAGATTCTAGTTTCCTATCAAACATGTGATCTACACAGTGATCAACACGATTATCCTTAAAAATCCATTAAAAGGAAAAACATTATCTCTTTTCGTCATCAGTCATCGTAAGCGACACGCATTGATCTGTCTATTTGTGCCACGATAATTGGTATTTCCTGAAGATAGATAGTCTGCATGTCTGCATGGATATATGCATATGCACACAATACTACTTAAAATACTACAAAAGTGTCCTAACTACTAAAGTAAACAAACTTTCCTTTGGAAATACTACAAAAATAACACAAAGAGCTGAAATCGATCATTCAACAGAGAAATTCTTCCGGCTTCACATCTCAAAGGAAGTTGTTAAAAGTTACCGACCAATCCTGATGGGGAATAAATTTCCCCACGCACGCGTGTGTAAACGTATACACTGCAGGAGTAATGAAAGTAATGCTCGAACAGTTTATGCTAACCAGATGTTGGTTTGATTAATGCAGCATAATATGACCAATATAAATCGAATTGATTGTGTATATAACACCAAACAGTAAACTTGATCTGAACTGCCGCCGTATTATTGAATCGGTTTTGAGGACACGGGATTTTGATATGTATTTCGATAAATCGGTGGCATACCTCTATCGGGGGTATGTACTATTCCAAGTTTTACCGAGTCCAAAAGATGACCAGAAGAGCGCCATGCGACGATACATTGAATAAATATAAAACTACCAGCTAAAGCAAAAAGACTCGGGTTACGTAAATGCACCGCAAAAAGAGCAATAAGACGTCCGAACGCCTAGACCGCCTGGATGTATACACGTAGTAGGTGTACTATCGGAAAGACTGTCTCGAGGCCAATTTTTATTGCACCGCTAGGAAAGTACAAAAGACGATCTTGCATTGTTTTTTTTTCATTTGTGCAGATGTAAACGTTTCTTCGCTAATGTGATTCACACAAAATAAATAGATTCCTGGAGGATTTTATCAAGTAGTAAACATTTTCACGAGCACTATTGATTAGTCATAAAACGGTACTGTGACTGTGGCGATGGGTTGACGCCATTTCTAAATATTCCGCATTTACAAACCGGTTCTTCAGTTGCTTCTTTTCTTAGGTGAGTACGAACATAACTTTTATTTGAAGTGTTTATAAACTGTAAGTTATTGCCCGATTGTTGTTTATAATTTATAGATCAAAACTGCATAAAAAACCGAATAAAGGTAAACAACATCGAACGTAAACAAGAATTTTTATTGTAACGATGTTCGTTATACCAGAGCACTCAATATTGCCCAAAATTGAAGGGCGTTTTTTGTCGAGTGGCGGCGAATGACGCAACGACATCACGCAACCGGGTACTACAGTAGCCCCCGTTCGTGAGCCCCATGTTGGGCGCCAACTCAAGCCAAGGGCAAGGCTGCGGCTTCCGCTAAGGTCACGCTCGATTTTTTACAAAAACATCACTTATGATATGAGCCAAATTTCGCAATGCCAATTTCATAATACCAATTCACTTCTTCAGTTGAAACGTATGCTAAATATATTTTTATTTCATTACGAGATTATAACGGAAGAGACCGCAGGTGTTAGGCAAGGTTAGTTTAACTAGCACTGTAACCACAAAGAAAGTTTATATATTTTTAACTTCAAAACGAAGGTGTGTTCGGATCCGCGTAATGGTAATTTGCAATAATAATAATTTCATTTCAACAAGTCCAATTAAAGAGAGTGCTCGTGGAACAGCCGAGCGTGTCGAATATATATAATACTACGTGTTTTTGTCAATTTCCGTTAATTGCAAGGGGCATAATTTAGATCAAATAAAGTTAATTTCTCCAAGACAGTATCTTAACTCTTACTGTTGTCAAGATATTCAATATTTCAATTTAATCAGTTTTGCAGATTTAACGTCCTATACACTACAAGAAGGTGTACAAAGTGAGTTCGTTCTATTTGCTATATTAGGGCACGAACTGACTCGGAGGTACATATTTTATGTGTTTCAAGACCCATGTATAATAAGACAATAACATTAAGTTATTTTGTATAAAAAATTAAAATAAATATGTTTTTTTTTTTTCAAGAAATAATTATGCTATTTGTTTCTGTGAATGGCTAAAGTGCCCAAAGTTAACGGAAATTTCCGGGAACACCGTGTATAATAATATCAGCTTTGAGCGGAAACCGACCGGTGCTATCTGACCGCTTCAACTTATCAGCGTGTCATGCGCGGTATATAGTTACCTGTTGCCAGATATGGTAAGGGAAGCGATGGGCCACAAGCGCTGCCGCGACCGTGTGAACGGTCGGTAGGAGGATGCCAAACGCAGCGGCTACGGGAGCGCCGACGGGCAGCAGGGCGTAGGCGGCGAAGACGGCCCAGACGACGTGCGCGGCGCCCTCGGCAGCGGCGCCGGGGCTCCAGGCGGGGAGCGTGGCCGCCAGCGCCGCGCCGCCGCCGGCTAGTGCCAGCCAGCAGGCGCGGGGTAGTCGCCGCTCCGGCGCCGCGCCACCGGCTCGCCCGCACCACCATGCCAGTCCCCCGCAGAGCATCGCGTGCGCGCTCAGAACGCCCACCTGCAATTACAATACTTGAGACCCGTCTGAACGCACCGCGGGCCTAAATTACGATTCTGGGGGTCAATCCTACATACATTTCAGATTACGATTTGATTTCAATTTGTTTCGTGCGTTCGTTCTGATACATTAGCATGGCGTACGTGGAAACCAGCGTGGGACACATTGAAATCGAATTGGACTGCACAATATATTTGTCAAATTCACCCGCAACAAAGGCTTATTCAACTTATTCCCACGTATGATCGATCACGTATGAAGTACATTAGCGAATTAGTTCAACTTGGTTCAGCACGTTTCAAAGCTATACAACGCCTTGTTTACTAATATAACGCAGCTTAGGAACAAAAGTACCTGTTACTACCCCCTTCTCCACAAATAAGGCTTAATTCTCAACGTCCTACAAAAGCTAAATCTCTAACGTTTCCGCAGCTAATATTCTTTCCACACTGCGAGCTGCGCTATTGTTTAGTAGGCCGTCTCATACAAGAGATCTGTGACATACTAACAAACATAGTTAATAGTCACAGTTTCAAACTGTTGTATAGAATTGAATTGTTGGTAACAATGTGCTCATATCGCATTCTCATAAGAGTAATACGATATCCTGGCGGCAGCCGCAGCTGGTAAAGTTTCGTACAATACGAATAAGTAGTTTAGGAATGTCGTTATAAGGAGACTAGAACTAGGAGTAGAGTTTTTTTTCCGTACTATATTCGCCTGCATGTAGGCTTGCCAGATCGAATGACCCTAATATCGGGAGAAAAAAATTTTTTTTCAGGATTTTGGGACTTTGGCCGGGAGAAATAAAAATTAAATCAAATTAAAAAAAACTGTATTAAACATATTAAAATCAACAACAAACTGAATAATCTTTCACAGTATGCAAATTTTCGTTTTATACAATGAAGTGGTTTTTTCGGGACATTTTTTACTTTGTCGGGACTCGGGAGGCCATACAAAAATTCGGGAGAATTCCGCCAAATCCCGACAATCTGGCAACCCTACCTGCATGTGACCTTGTCCGCAAATAAACAAGATTGCCGTTATAAAATAATACAGTCAAAAGTACCCGAGTCGCTATAAGAACGACGACATGGCAGGGTTATTTACATCATTATTAGAACTCGCAAGATCCAAGACTTCGGCACGACGAAGGCAAGAAAGTTCACCGTGGTCCATGCTAGCCAAGTTTAGGGAGAGAAGGAGCGTACCTGCGGCGCCCGGCGCCAGCCGCGCGTGGCGTCGACGGCGGCGAGCGCGGCCGCGAGCGCCGCCCACAGCGCCAGCGCCGAGCCGACCGAGCCGCGCTGCAGCTTGCACGCGTAGCGCGCGTACAGCTCCTCCAGCTCGGCGGACTCGAAGCGCCGGCGCGCCACCAGCCGCGCGAGCGGCCCGCGCGCCGACATCGCCTTCACAGCGTGGTCCATGCTAGCCACGCTGCCTCACCTCGCCACCATCACAACCCCGATTCGCTTCATCTGTAAAAACAACATCTTTTAACATTTCTATTCCATGAATATATAAAGTTGGGTGCAATATTTGGAGGAAGAAGAAACTGTATATTATAACTATTTAATACAATTGGTAATAATCAAAACTTATATATAAATTACTTACTGTAAGGTAATTATATAAGTTGTGAGCAGAGTTGGGCACTCAAGAATAAAATCATTATTTGAATAAGAATACGCATGAATAAAATCATGTTGATTTTATTCCCGACAAAGTTATTCAAATAATTTCGCCGTGAATAATTCTTATGTTAGAAAATTGAATGAAGTTAACTTATTCGTATTCAAATAAATCTAATCATGATTTTTTATTTTAACTAATATACCATGAATAATATATGAATGTAGTTCGGTCGGATACTCGGGGATTAAGGCATTTGGTAATTTTGGTATCGGTATAGAGGCACTAGTAGAATCTTGAATGTAGTGTAATTTATACCTATTGTATATGTCTGTGGATCGAGGAACTCCTTAATGGCTACTTGTATAGCCCTCGAGTTTGGGCTTATTTGGTTTGTTTTGACGAGTTCTATGTATTATACTTGGTGATGATGGTCTGATGATGGAGTGAGGAGGTGGACAGTGGAACTCCTTAATGGCTACTTGTATAGCCCTCGAGTTTGGGCTCATTTGGTTTGTTTTGACGAGTTCTATGCATTATACTTGGTGATGATGGTCTGATGATGGAGTGAGGAGGTGGATAGTGGAACTCCTCAATGGCTACTTGTATAGCCCTCGAGTTTGGGCTAATTTTGTTTGTTTTGACGAGTTCTATGCATCATACTGTGTGATGATGGTCTGATGATGGAGTGAAAAGGTGTTTAGTGGAACTCCTCAATGGCTACTTGTATAGCCCTCGAGTTTGGGGTCATTTGGTTTGTTTTAACGAGTTCTATGCATTATACTTGGTGATGATGGTCTGATGATGGAGTGAGGAGGTGGATAGTGGAACTCCTCAATGGCTACTTGTTTAGCCCTCAAGTTTGGGCTCATTTGGTTTGCTTTGTCGAGTTTTATGCATTACACTTGGTGATGATGGTCTGATGATGGAGTGAGGAGGTGGATAGTGGAACTCCTCAATGGCTACTTGTTAAGCCCTCGAGTTTGGCTCATTTGGTTTGTTTTGACGTGTTCTATGCATTATACTTGGTGATGATGGTCTGATGATGGAGTGAGGAGGTGGATTGTGGAACTCCTTAATGGCTACTTGTATAGCCCTCGAGTTTGGGTTCATTTGGTTTGTTTTGCCGTGTTCTATGCATTATACTTGGTGATGATGGTCTGATGATGGAGTGAGGAGGTGGTCAGTGGAACTCCTTAATAGCTACTTGTATAGCCCTCGAGTTTGGGCTCATTTGGTTTGTTTTGACTAGTTCTATGCATTATACTTGGTGATGATGGTCTGATGATGGAATGAGGAGGTGGATAGTAAAACTCCTCAATGGCTACTTGTATAGCCCTCGAGTTTGGGCTCATTTGGTTTGTTTTAATGTGTTCTATGCATTATACTTGGTGATGATGGTCTGATGATGGAGTGAGGAGGTGGATAGTGGAACTCCTTAATGGCTACTTGTATAGCCCTCAAGATTGGGCTCATTTGGTTTGTTTTGACGAGTTCTATGCATTATATTTGGTGAGGAATGAGGATGGTCTGTTGGTGTGGACAGAGTCAGAAGGTGGATAGTGGAACTCCTCAATAGCTCTTGTATAGCCATTGAGTTTAGGTTCATATGTTTTTTTTTACGAGTTCTATACAAGTTCACTTGGTGACGATGATCTTGTATGAATAACTTTACTCATAATTATGCTCTCTTGCATCTCTTTCACACCTACAGAGAGCAAAAGAAATAATAAATGACGGCAGGTAAAACAATAACCCTTGCTTTACCTGCGCTTATCACTAGATTCGCAGATGGGCGCAGCGATGTCCTTCGGTTTACTTTCACAAAACTTATACTAATAGTGTACTATTTATTTGAGGTCGACGCAGCATAAAATATCTAATGTAAGATGTATTTCCATACCTCAGTATAAATATTATGTAGGGCTCTGGATATCCGTGATACACGCCGACCCGTACCGTGACCGAACCCTACGTGTTCTTAACCCCGGCGGTACTAAGATCACGAATTTCACGAACACGGCCGGTACGTAGCCCGTACCTGCGTTCGTGTGCACCGATCGGAACGATACACCCGGGCCGCCGCCACGCCAGTTGGAGTTAAAATTAAAACAAATAAGCACTATGAATTACTAATTATTACTTAGTACGGGACGAACGGGTTTTTTTCTATGTGGTTTTTTGTTTAAATTATATTTTTTGCGTCGTTTCAGTTATAATGGTTAGATATTTAAGTAATTAACGGCGTTATTCTGTTTTCTGTATAACCAGCTATTGTGATCTTAATCAAAGCTAGCGACGATGCAAAATTCTCTAGTGCCATTAGTTATACTTATATTTATTATACAATTGAGAGACTGCGACGTATAGCGTTATAATATCATTAACTAATTATCGTTAAATTAAGAGTAGAATAAAAAAAAACTGCTATTCGTGAAATGAATGAATATAAAAGTTTACTATCTAAGGATGTAACATAGCCAAAATGTTAACACGCAAGGCAATCCTAATCTAAAGAAACAAAAGAGCAAATTTCTGCGAATCTTCGGTACGTATGATGACGGTAAATCCAGGCAAACAACACGTGCATGGACTAAACAAGAAAACAACAAACAAAAAAGTACACAGCTGCAGTTCTTATCGGTTTCGGCACATTACAAAGTAGATAGTGACATATTTTTGTTCGACTGCTTAACAAGGTAAAAAAAGTTTTTCGTTAAATGTCTTGTCGCTATATAGAGTTTAATTACACTACACCTAAATATATTCATCGATCAAAGTAAAAAACAAAAGCCGCAGACTTGATGACATTTTATTTTGCATCTCTATATAAATATTTTATTAAATAATTTGAGTTCTCTCAAGGATTAAAAATTATTGAGTCATTCATTGTAATTTACCTACCAGGGTGGTATTTTTGCAGATAAGTGGAGTTGCACGTGCAGAATTGCAGATAACAATGGACTCGTAATAAAGGTTTGCGAACGACGTAATTAAACAAACAATACTCATAAGTAGCTTTCGGTTTTACCTGGTATACCACCGTTTTGTTCATGAAGTTCAAAGAAGTGACCGCGTTTTGTTTTTTTTTCGAATCTGGAGCGGACAGTTTAGAATTTTTAACTCGTAGTGATCATCTATTAGTCACCACTACACACACTTCTGTTATTTTAGCCTCCGTTTAATTACTGTATAACCTATTTATTATATTTAATGTTGGTTTCCTTTTATTTACTACTCACTAAATATTTAAAAGTCCATGTTCTTAAAAATAAAAGAATGAAACGGAATAACGAGCTACGAATAAGAACTAACGATATATTTTTATTCGTCGCCTTTAGGGCCCCCCCACATTACAGCGTCTTGCGAACGTTTTTCATACAAAATTGTGCGTTGCGTCGACGCCGCGTCGAGAGAGCCCTTAGAGACACTGCATCTTATCTTCACTCAACGTCGCTGGCGGACCGGATCCGCGTGTACTTAAGGTACGTGAACCCGTGACACGGATCTACACGGGTACACGTGACTTAATTACACGTAGCCGAATTTCACGTGCCGAACGGGCCATAAAACCGTTGCCGTGTTACACGAAAACGGGCGCACGGCTACTTGTACACGAAACACGGACACGACCGCGAGCCTAAGTATAAATACGGATGAACCCAAACTCGAGGGGTATACAAGTAGCCATTGAGGAGTTCCTCTATCCACCTCCTGACTCCATCATCAGACCATCGTCACCAAGTGTAATGTATAGAACTCGTCAAAACAAACCAAACGAGCCCAAACTCGTGGGGTATACAAGTAGCCATTGAGGAGTTCCTCTATCCACCTCCTCACTCCATCATCAGACCATCATCACCAATTATAATGTATAGAACTCGCCAGAACAAACCGAATGAGCCCAAACTCGAAGAATATACAAGTATCCATTGAGGAGTTCCACTATTCACCTCCTGACTCCATCATCAGACCATCGTCACCAAGTATAATGTATAGAACTCGACAAAACAAACCGAATGAGCCCAAACTCGAGGGGTATACAAGTAGCCATTGAGGAGTTCCTCTATCCACCTCCTGACTCCATCATCAGACCATCGTCACCAAGTGTAATGTATAGAACTCGTCAAAACAAACCAAACGAGCCCAAACTCGTGGGGTATACAAGTAGCCATTGAGGAGTTCCTCTATCCACCTCCTCACTCCATCATCAGACCATCATCACCAATTATAATGTATAGAACTCGCCAAAACAAACCGAATGAGCCCAAACTCGAAGAATATACAAGTATCCATTGAGGAGTTCCACTATTCACCTCCTGACTCCATCATCAGACCATCGTCACCAAGTATAATGTATAGAACTCGACAAAACAAACCGAATGAGCCCAAACTCGAGGGGTATACAAGTAGCCATTGAGGAGTTCCTCTATCCACCTCCTCACTCCATCATCAGACCATCATCACCAAGTATAATGTATAGAACTCGCCAAAACAAACCGAATGAGCCCAAACTCGAAGGATATACAAGTATCCATTGAGGAGTTCCACTATTCACCTCCTGACTCCATCATCAGACCATCGTCACCAAGTATAATGTATAGAACTCGACAAAACAAACCGAATGAGCCCAAACTCGAGGGGTATACAAGTAGCCATTAAGGAGTTCCTCTATCCACCTCCTGACTCCATCATCAGACCATCGTCACCAAGTATAATGTATAGAACTCGACAAAACAAAGCGAATGAGCCCAAACTCGAGGGGTATACAAGTAGCCATTGAGGAGTTCCTCTATCCACCTCCTCACTCCATCATCAGACCATCATCACCACGTATAATGTTTAGAACTCGCCAAAACAAACCAAATAAGCCCAAACTCGAAGGATATACAAGTAGCTATCGAGGAGTTCCACTATCCACCTCCTGACTCCATCATCAGACCATCGTCACCAAGTATAATGTATTGTATATAACTCGTCAAAACAAACCAAGTAAACCCAAACTTATCATAAAATCCATTGTCTGTAAATCAACTCACAAAATTTTACCGACGATACCAACAAATTAACTTTATTTGAATAACGTTTTATTTAAATAAAATGTTAGTTAGAATAACCCCATTTGTGGAATAATTAGTCCGTATTTTATTCTTATTTAAAATAAAAGTAGCATGATTTATTCACCTTCATGTTATTCTAAATAACGGGCGCAAGAATTATTCTTATTCAAATCAATTTGAATAAGATTAAAAATTCTGTTTTTATTCTTATTCTTATTCAAATAAAAATTTGCCCAACTCTGGTTGTGAGTTTGTAATTTGTATGTCTATAGCAATATGTATTTGATTGTCATTTTTCTAAATTAGGAACCAAATTTAAATAATGTCCTAGTAAAAAGTGAAGTATCAAAATCTCTAGGTCGTACTATTGGTGCTGCCATATAAGCAATAGTGGCGCCCCCATTATTTTCTACTCTGTTTTGCCAGACTATAGTATGCTACACCTATACCTTATTCCATATAACACAATTTTAACAGACCAATTCGGCTACTTTCCGTTTTATATCTTAGATATTAAAGAGACTAGTAGGTACTAGTTTTACTCATTTCGATTATTAGTTAGGTTCGTTTCAAACATAACATTTAAATTTTTCCTACGGTTCAAACTAGTTTTCTGTGAAATCGCAAGTATCAAAATCTCTAGGTCGTACTATTCGTGTTGCCATATGAGCGATAGTGGAGCCCCTATTATTTTCTAGACTTTTTTGCCAGACTATATATATATAACACTAAAACCTTTACACAGTTTTGACTCCGCCGTCAATATAAGTTTTGGCCCAGCCAAGAAATGGATTTTCAGCCCGCCTTTAATGAGAGGGGAAATGCTATTTATGGTCAGAGGTGGTGAAAACTAAATAAATCTGTCCACCCGCAGCAGTAAAAGATGTTCCCTGATGTTCAATCAATTAGAATTTGAACGTGTAAACACAGAACCAAACTAACTAATCTATAAATAAGAGTTACGTCAAAAAAAAAATGCTATTCGTTAGACCTACATATTTTGTTTACCCATAAGAACGCAGCTACGGCTTATAAATACTAAGTACTAACTTGCCATGCTCATACAAACAGGAACAACAAAAGGAAACCAACCACAAATTTATTGAAAAAACTTCTCAATAAGCAGCTTATTGGCCTGACTACCAGAATACGACGAATAATAAATACAGTCACAAAAGCCGACGTAATAGCAATAAAAAAAGTAGATAGATAATGTATTTGAAGTGAGAGCTTTACGTCATCATTCGCTTGCCCTTATCCCAATAACTAGATTGAGATCGGCGTAGCATCTTCCATACCTCTCGATCACCCGTCACCTCGTTAGTGATATCCTTCCTATTCATGTCATCTCTCACGCGGTCCATACATCTTTTTCCTAGTACCGACAACAAGTACCGACCGATAGGTACGACAGACAATAATAATACGTTGATTAGCGACAATAAACAAGCATTCGCTGAGCAGTAGTTAGTTCAACATTGTTTTCACAGCATTTGAGTGACATATGCGACATTGCATACATCTCCCGTAACCTATAGTCCATCGGCATCGACTTTCGTTACAGCATCGGACCCGCGCCGCGGCGAATTGTTTGAATAATTTAGACTAGTGCAAAGTGAACCGTGCAAATGTATAATATAGAACTGCAATATAGCACTTCCGCGGTTTTGGACATGTTTGTCCCAAGAGTCCATTTGCAATATGTCACTTTTTTTAAACGATGATCAGTCATCAGAATACCGGGATCTCAGACCACCAGCATTGGATGCCCTAAGCTGATCAGTTTAGATTTTACCGGTACTCGCAACTAGGAACCTCGAAAGTTTTAAAATTATGCACCAACTTTTGCCCAACCGTACCTACCGACCTATCTAAGTTGGGCTTTTATTCAATTCAGCGATTTTGGATGAAAAACGAACTGCAACTGCTGCTGCTGCTTTTTAAACTGCAAATATTCATGTAAAATCTCATATTTCAGTTGGTAACTCTAGCGTCATCTATATTTGAACGAAAATATTTACCAATATGTGACGCGTATTTTAAAATATATATATAATAAAACTATGCCCTCGGCTGACCTGTTAAAAATACTAAGCTGAATCATAACCGTACGCCGTGATCAGTTACGGATTACTAATTCACGCGAAATTATTTTAGAGCGAATATACGATATATCTAATGATATTCTCAACAGTACGATCTGGACGATGTGGAATATAATTTTATACAGGCGATGCAAAAAAGTAACGGAGAATGACAGAGCAAATATGATACACGTACAGACTATACCAAAGATAATCGTAGATGATAGCTAAACGATTGCGATCGCTATCATTCTGATACTTGATGCTATAACGATTGATAAGTGCTTGACACAAAAATGGATTATATTGGATTCATAGACCTGCTACATCACATTAAGATGATCCAAGGTTGTACATTATGACGTAACCTAACCATACTGCCTGCCATGCCATCATAAAACCGTTACCCCGTTACCTTAATACGCACTCAACACAGCACGACTCATCCAATTGTACTCACTGTGAATATTACTTCGTTATTTTTGGCGTTCATTTTAAATATTAAAGGTGCGTTCTTTGTTTTTCCTTTCCTTTCTATCCGAAGACGCCTAATAGGCGGTACCGTAAACGGTAAAGTGCTTTTGTAATAAACCTCGGCCACAGTGCTTGCGGCTCGATTATACTCAAATGCTTGCTTTGAGCTGGTCTTTATAAAATAAATTACTGTTGAAGAATTGAAAAGTTTTGTTTCAACCAAACGGCTGGTTTTTGGGCATGAGAAAAGGTAATTAAATTAAATGCGCGTTTCGGTATCCTGTCTAATTAATAAGGTAATCTACTCAAGTATATACACCGCAACATACTTTAAACTGTGAATTCAGTTTGGCGAGGTAAAACCTGTAAGTACCTTCCATTTTAATTTTTTTTTTTGGGGTCCATAAATAATAATAAAAAAAGACCGGGTTGCACTCCGGGAGTGCCGGCAGAAGTGAAAACTCAATAACATTGTAACAGTTTTTCGATCAGGTCACGTGACATCTTACGGTGTCACCCTAAAAATGAATTTGACGCAAATTTATAAACAACTAGCTTCTGCCCGCGACTCCGTCCGCGTGGAACTCGTTTATATCGTAGCTCCATACAAACTTTCACCCCCCACTTCATCCCCTTGGGGGTTGATTTCCGGGATAAAAACTATCCTATGTCCTTCCCCAGGACTCAAACTATCTCTATACCAAATTTCATCCAAATCGGTTCTGCGGTTTAAGCGTGAAGAGGTAACAGACAGACAGACAGACAGACAGACACACTTTCGCATTTATAATATTAAGTATGGATAGTATGGATTATCAATTATTTAGGCGGACGGGCCGCCGGCTCGCCCGTCGGCGCGCCGACGGGCGGCGGCAAACACAATACCAATTTGTTTTTGCCATTGCCAAATATATTTGAAAGCTTTATCTCTTTAGGAATAACGTCTAAATTCGAACTATTCGAATTTGCAAGAACAGCAGACGGCGGTGGCGACCAAAATATCAATTTGTTTTTGCCGTTGGTAAATATTTTTCTAAGCTTTATCTTTTTAGGAATAACGCCCAAATTCGAACTATTCGAATTTTCTCAATAGCAAAACGGTGAAGGACGCGTTGGTTAAAATTACAAATTTATTTGCAGAATATGCTATTGCAAAAAGTGTTTAACGGCTTTATACTCTTACGAATAGCGTTCAGTTTTGAATGAAGTCGAATCGGCTAGCAGCAAAAAGTGACCTCTTTCACATCTGACGTCACAAAACTCTGTCGCGTATTTAACAATTTTTCCCCATCCCAAAAAGTGCTCAGCGCCGCTAAAGAAGTTTTCACTTCAAAAATACAAAGTTTAAACGTTAAAATTACGATAACTGGTCAAATGTACATTAATTGTGTAACTGTGCAAATGTGTAATGTAACATAATCAAACGTACTATAACGATTTGTGTCTCGAATCGTGCTGAGTGGGCTCCTTTTTTGAAGCAACAATAGATTCCTTTTCTAGATTTAAAGCCTCAAGTATTCCTGTTGTTCCAAAATAAATGTACCTATTCTATATTTTTGTTTAATATTGTGATAAGTTTATTTTCAAGAAAATTTCATATTCCTAGGCTCCATTGATCTATTGAAGATGTGCGTTTGAAGTTGCTAACTTTTATCTCGGAAATAGTGACAAATAAACATTAAAATTAGAGCGGATATGTAGAAATTAATGAACTGAAAAAGTCAATATTATTACTGTATAATTTAGTCCCACAATTACTTATCTTTGTCAAATATTTGTCCAACGGCATAAATCCGTCGCATATTGTAACAGTGACGTCACGAGCTGCTTGTCTTCTAAGCACGTTCATTTAATTTATTAATATAACATTACACGAATAATGTACCTAACCAATGTAGGTAGATGTAAATACAGATATTATGCATATCGCTTTCGTTTAAAACGTATACTCAAAGCGTAATTTTAGGCGCTGTATAGCGGTATCCATTATAACGTTATAAATCTAAACCAATAGTATATTCATAACGATACTTGCTTACGCGATTGAATAACTTAATAACGTTATAGGACTTATAGGGTTACACGAATAATGTACCTAACCAATGTAGGTAGATGTAAATACAGATATTATGCATAACGCTTTCGTAAACGTATACTCAAAGCGTAATTTTCGGCGCTGTATAGCGGTATCCATTATAACGTTATAAATCTAAACCAATAGTATATTCATAACGATACTTGCTTACGCGATTGAATAACTTAATAACGTTATAGGACTTATAGGGTCTCTTTTTCGCACTAAGTACAGCAATCGCCCATTCGACAGCGCGGCTCGTACTTTAAAACGATATTAGAACGTTATTCGACCGTATTTTATGATATTCTTTCTGTTTTAAAGGTCTGAAAACTCCAAATAGAAATATTCGGCATTATTATTCTAGATCCGTGTATTGATTGAGACGTTAATCCGCTTGCCAGCCATTTGGGGAACGGATATACCAAAAAGAACAAATATCCTAAACAAATAAACGAGTTCTCGATTCTTCGATGATTTGCGAAATTATCGGGGGAGGGGGGGGTCACGGTCGACGGGTCAATAACCCCGGCAGGCACAGCAGACGCCGCGGCGACCGTCGCGGCGGCGAGCCTCGTTCCTATGAATTTTACTGAATGGAGGGCAGACTACAGACAAACAACTATTATTGCGATTTCGAGTACCGAATCACACGGGATAACGGTCCGTCGAAGTTGAAATTGCTCCTCTGTAACCACCACTGTCAAAGGCTAGCTATTGTGATTGCAAAAGCGTTGCCTCCCGTACCACTACCTACCTACATTACCTACGTGAAAACGATTCCGTGTCACCGTTGCTATTGTTACTATTTGTATAATATAGATGGACTGCATGCAAAAAAGTTCTACAAGTTTAACACAAGTAACACTTCATCAACGCATTATTGATTAACTGGATTTCAAGTCAACTGTAGCATTCTATTTCAAACTTTCGAAGTAAGTTTGAAGCAGCGTTCGAGTTTAGATACATACATATCTACTTAGATGAGCGAGTGTGTGTTTTGTAAACTTGAAGTTCCTTCGAATACCTCCTATAGATACAAGGAATTCAATGTTCAACGAACAATAGATAATATGTAGGTAGGTACCTAATAGTTATAGATAGTGAATTGGTTAAATAACTGGTTCTTGAAACACAGTCGGTTCTCAGTTAACCTCTGTTGGTATTGCCTGGCGAAGCCGTAAAATGTTGTATGCAATGCAACACAGAATTAGCGGTAACTGAGGGTAATTAATGAAGAAAGGCGCAAATAGCATACTCTGGCTTTGGCGACACATATGCCTGTGATCTGAAACACCATTTCATTCTACTGCCTTACGCGAGTGTGTTCTCATGCGATATAAGTAAACTTGGTAACAATAAATATTTACTTAAAATTGTTTTCATGACAGATGAATTCTTAAAGTTTTTGTCTATCTTCCCCACTCATGTTATAGACATGAAGTAAACAATGTGTTGTCTTCTTAACCTTCGTCGTCAGTTGTTGTAAATATTCGTGTGAGTAGTAACCAGCTTGCTTATACTTAATGTGTTAGTGGACATCAACAAATATTTCGAGCACCTAGCGAACCAACAACGCGCTGTCCAACTAATCGGTATGGTTATCGCATTAGTGCCACAATAGCTGACACAATCGTGGACGAACGAAGCGTAATGAGCTCATTGTACTACAAGCGATCGCCGATATAATTGTTCGCTATGCAGCTGTAATCACCACTATCATATCCCGAACGTCAATATAAGTAATGTGTTACAACAAAATACGTGAGGTTATAGGTGACCCTTTACTAAAAGGGAGCACGAGTCACAACAAATGCTTCATTCTTTTAATGTTGTGTGACACTGCATCCGTCCCTTGCGCACAGACTAGACTAGATAAAGAGAAAGTAAAGAAACATACCAAAAGAGTCAAACGTGTGACAAGTTTACTGGTATGCTACTTGGGAACTCACAAACACAGATGATATAATAGTATTTACAAAACTAATAGATTAGGATGAGTTCGTGATAAGAGCAGGTAACAATTTGAGTTGTATAAGAACTTTGATTGTCGCTTAAAGAAATTTGAGCTGTCATGTTACTCTCCCCTTATATTATGACCGTGCGCCCTCGCACGCCTGACGCCTTGTAACACTGGTCAGAAGCCGCACCATCATACATTTTTGAAGGTGCGAGTATGAAATGTAAGAACTTGCAATAACTACTGTTCGGGCCCGTGTGAAAGGCCCTAAGTATTATTCACATGGCAACACCGGCGGATTGTAAAAAAAAGTAAAATGAATGACACCTGTCAATGGGACACTTGTCTAGGAAGGTTTGGTGCCACGCGTTGATGGCACTGGTATGTAACCCGACTTTTGGAGCAGCACGGGCTGCGTGAGAGAATTGTTGAAATAATGTTAAATCTGTTGTGAAACCCAGTTGGTGGGTCAAATATATTAGTAATAGGCATGATGCCTAATGTTCAAATTGATAAAGTAGTGATGCTAAATGGATAGTAAACTATCAAATTATCGTAATAAAGTATACATTTTAAAATATAATTGCAATGAATTAATTAATGATCAATTAATAGTATGAAATTGACATGTAATGTGAATCTTTTTTAGGGTTCCGTACCCAAATGGTAAAAACGGGACCCTATTACTAAGACTTTGCTGTCCGTCTGTCTATCTGTCACCAGGCTGTATCTCAATAACCGTGATAGCTAGACAGTTGAAATTTTCACAGATTATGTATTTTTGTTGCCGCTATAACACCAAATACTAAAAACAAAATAAAATAAATATTTAAGGGGGCTCCCATACAACAAACGTGCTTTTTTTTGCTGTTTTGCCTGTCGCCAGGCTGTATCTCAAAAACCGCGATAGCTAGCTAGACAGTTGAAATTTTCACAGATGATGTATTTCGGTTGCCGTTATAACAACAAATACTAAAAACAAAATAAAATACATATTTAAGGGGGGCTCCCATACAACAAACGCGTCTTTTTTTGTTTTTATAGATAATGGTACGGAACCCTTCGTGCGCGAGTCCGACTCGCACTTGGCCGGTTTTTTAATGTTTAATGACTTGTAAATTACAATATTTACCAATAAAAAATACAATACAATACAATACAAAATCGTAAAAAGATATGAACCTTGAAAGTTTAGGTATAATGTGCATTTTTTTTTTATTGTCAAAGAGTAAATTTAAAGTTACTAATAGAATCCTTACGCTTTTATAGAAACAGAATTGTATGACAAAAACTATATACTTAAACGCAGTATTTCGCGACAGAAACAACAATTTACCGAATTTTCTATACAACGATACATGTACTTTGTACTAACAAATGTCGGTTGTGACGTCATACCTGTCTGTCTGTCTATCAGTGTGAAGCGTTTTGCGCTGCCGCCAGCGAGGTCAATCTTTGTCTTTGGGTATTTATGTTCTTTAATTGTAGTTGCTCCCATACAAACATTTGTTCCTCTCCAAAAACTGGTTCGCATGACATCATAAAAAAATTTGGTCATCATCCCTACTGTACGCGCTAGGTGCGAGGGTGAATTTGTGTCTAATTTTGATCCCGCGAGGAGTGCAGATCCTCGTGGCGTGCGGCGGGCCTCTGCAGGCCTACCCGAGGACCCCAGCGGCCGACCTTACTCAGACTTTAACTTTGACTGATTGACTGACCGTTTTGGAGCGATTTTGCCGGCACACTCAGTAAGTTGAATTTCATTCGATTTTATACTTAGTTGTAAGTGGTATTCCATATGAACCACGTATCGTGAGGCGTTAAAGATCCCCTAAAGGAATTTTAAACAACTACTAATCAAAGTGTAAACAAGTCATAATGCTACTCGCTGATTAGCGCAAGTAGCGTTGTGAAGTGTTGAAAATGATCTAGTCAAGATCTTATTGCCTTATAATAAAAACATGTGTATAGTTCAATTTGACCTTTTGGAACGCATAGCTACATCTTCTGCTGTCTAACACCCCGTCTGCCGACTGCGTCCGTTTCCGTGTCCGGGAGGCATCCCTCTTTTTCTCGCTTGCGATGTTTCGCCCGAGTGCGAAAGAGATGGATGCCTCCCGGACACGGAAACGGACGCAGCTCGGGCGGGTTGCACCAACTCACGATTACAGCAGACTGATCAAACGTTAAGGCGCCGTAGATTCATGGTCTTCTCTCCCTCTCACTGAGCATAAGCGTGAGCGAAATGGAAGTGCGTGATGCTCGGGAGCGCGGATATCATGTTTTTTAATTTTAATTTTTTGGCCGTTTAAATAAATAAAAATGTAAACACTGATTTCTCTCAAACATGATATTGCCGATTTTTAGAAGCAATTTTAATATTTATAGCTTTTGTGCATAATTTGTTACAAATATTTTAAGTGTGTTTTTGTGTGTTTTAGACCTATGTTCGTGAGTTTTTTCTATCGAGCGAAATTTGCTTAATCATGTTTCGAAGCACTGATTTCCCTGCAGAAAAGCCTTAAGATTACTATTCGTATTATTTTGAAACCATATTATTATAAACAGACGCATTATATTGTTTTAAAAACTCTGTTCGCTTAACTTCGCTGAACCTACGGCGCCTTAATACTAAAGCGCGTTGTTTGATCCTATGATGACATAACTAGCTGTTGATAAATATGATCGTATGTTTATTTCGATCTTGGTCGTTGTAAATTGCTGGGATTGTTAACATTGTTCTTCCTCGCCGACGTACCAATCGCAATGTGAGGCATCTGTGTACAACAGGTTAGTTGGATGTAAATAGAATCACGAGGTAGCAGTCTATTTCTGCGCCGCGTCAAGAGGTGTGTCAGACTTTCCAAGTTGTTAACACCGGTGAAGCGTTAGCAGGTCTAGGCTCGAGGGCCGAAAACGGCCGCAGCTTTTGTATTAAATTTCACAACTACGCCTAAAACAGGTGAACTATGCTTTTACCAGCACGGCTATCACAAGACGGCACGCCAGCTCTCGATTTTTCTCACACTATCCGTCTCTCACTTATTAGAACACTTAGAAAGAGACCTATAGTTGTCAAATAACGTATTGTATGGAAAGCGAACCTTCAGATAAACCATTCGATTTCAGTTGCTGCTGAATCACGATCTCTTAAGCTGCAAACGCACAGAGAGCGGCGCGGCGCGGTGCGGTGCGGAGGCGGTTTTGCGGTAAAGCGAATGCGGGGCGGAGGACGTCGCACCAAAATCCCGCCCGGTATTCGCGCGGGATAGCGGCGCGGAGGCGGCGTGTGTGACATATCAAGCGGTAATCGACAGTTGACAGATTCGGAAAGATCAAAAATGTTATCCTCAGATTCAGATAGCGATGACGAGACGTTCCTAAACAAAAAGAAGACTAAACGGGCATCCGGGTCCATGAAATAAATAAAAAAAGAGGAATTTTCATTATATAGTATAATAAATATACAAGGTGTAATCGTTAAGTGTAGCCAGGCGATTATTCCGTAAATATAAGAGATATTAGAAAATATCAAACTGATATCGAAAGTGCGTTACCCAATGAGTAAAATTGCATTAATAACTTTTTTGAAATAAAAGTATTAATATAAAAAATATTAAGTTTAAACGCTCGCTCCCATACAGTTAAGTACCTTGCCACAAGTGTATCTTGTAAACTTGTAAGTCTAACTTGTAAACTTGTAAGTAGGTTGTAAGTGTAACTTGTAAACTTGTACGTGTACTTGTAAACTTATACGTGTACTTGTAAACTTGTAAGTGTAACTTGTAAACTTGTAAGTGTAACTTGTAAACTTGTATAAGTGCAAATGTTACTAGTAAACTTGTAAAGCCGTTCACTAGTTACACTACAAGTTACAAGTTACACTCACAAGTTTACAAGTTACGTTTACAAGCTACTTACAAGTTTACAAGCTACATACAAGTTTAAACAAAATATTTTTATTATTAATACTTTTATTTCAAAAAAGTTATTAATGCAATTTTACTCGTTGGGTAACGCACTTTCGATATCAGTTTGATATTTTCTAATATCTCTTATATTTACGGAATAATCGCCTCGATTACACCCTGTATATATTTTCCGCTTTGCCTTAAGGTTTGACTGGTAGAGAATGCCATATGGCATTAAGTCCGCCTCTTGTACGATAAGTTTTCTTTTGTGCAATAAAGATTAAATAAATAAATATTTGGAGAGTTCCATCATATTGCCAAAAGCTGACTTCTTATGAAGATCGTTTTTACACTTATTTTCACATGAGTAAAACAGTCTTGAAGAATTACACGACATCTTAAAACCAAGGTTTGTTGAGCAGGGTACCAAGTTTCACCAGGGAAATAAATTTTACAGTTGTACTCATTGTTAAAATTAATAAAATCTGAACTGAAGTTGTAAAAAAATACAACTTGTTGCACCGCTCTCAGCACGCCTCCGCGCCGCGCCGCGCCGCCACCGCCAGTGCGCGCCGGTGCATTGACAACTGCGTAATACAACTTCCCGCCGCAAAACCGCCCCGCGCCGCCTCCGCGCCGCGCACGCCTATCTGTGCACGCGTTTCCACGCCTCCGCGCCGCTACCGCCTCCGCGCCGCCTCCGCCACGCTTTTTTCCCGGCCGGTTTTCTGTGCGGACCCTTTCATATTAGCTCGAACATTACAACCGGTACCGCCTCCGCGCCGCACCGCGCCGCTCCGCCACCGCTGTCAGTGCGTTTCGGCCTTTATAGGCATCATGCTCATGCATATGGCTCATGATCTTTATAAAAAATCGAGAGAGCTCGCGTGCGGTCTTGTGATAGCCATGCAGCTATTGTTTATCAGTAACCAACACAGAAACATGTAGGGATGCTAGATTTATTCCCAAAATATCATTATGTACATTCACGCTATTTTGAAATTCTGTGTAGGTATTTTCTATGTCTGCTGAAGAATTAAAATACTCGATAAGGCTTCACTACTACGAAGTCATTATTTGGGCTCTAATATGCATTTGCAGATATAACATGTACATATATATTTTTAATGGAAAAAAAAACCGACACTGGCAAACTTACACTCTTCCAAATGATTTCTTATTTTTTTGGAATCTAATTATGGTTTCAAGTTTAGTTGCTGTTTGTTGCCCTCCACGCGTGACGAGACTACGAGAAAGGTTTAATGGAGTATCGCATCAGTAGTGCAACTTTTTTTGTTTGAGTTATATTAGCTAAAAATGTGATCGGCTCCGGGTGAAAGACTGAACAATGCTTTTTAGCCACAGACTAATACAGACGCGAGACGATGTTTCATATAGTTGTCTCTGTCACTTCTTATGGTCAGCTGACGTGAGTTAGAATGAGACGAATAGTATGGTATTTTGAGTCTATTGACGACTCGTCTCCATCTACTGTTCACCACAGTGTTAAAATAGTAAACAATTTCGCCGAGACGTCAACGTCAAGTTGACACTTATTGTGTTGTTATTTATTATGTTATATTCATCGACCGAAATAATATCGACCGAATAAAGTTTGTATTCATCGACATTTTATCGGCGTGAATTTTATGTAGGCGAGGCGTTTGGTAAGTTTGAGATACAGAGACTGGAAATACAGATGTTAGTAAGCTGGAGGTTTATTTTGCTACTTCCGTATACCTACCACATTAACTTTTGTATTGTTTATTTCAGTAGATAACTGAAACTATATTGATTATTATTATAGTCGTTAAATACTACTAAATTACATTTTAATATTTATTTAAAGTCCGAATCAAGTAGCTCGTAGTAACTAGTAACACGTAGGTAGTTGTATCTCAGAAACAGGACTTAAGTTAAGGTACCTATGGTTTTTGTTTTTATTGTGGTAAATGCCGTAAATGAAATTTTGTGTACATGTGTTAAATTGTATCTCAATACAAATGTATGGAGATACAATTTATTTACGACTGGTGCAGATGATGAATATATGAAAAGTAAATATCGATGTCGATATCTTGTAACAAAATTTATTTCGCTACACTAAATCTCGAGCGAGCGAGAGAGCGAATTACATCGTGCGAGCGAGAAAGCGGAGACAATGACGTATGAAGACCTTCAGATAACATGGTTCTATGCCTTTCTTACTCGTCGTTCAGTACGTAAGTGAGAAGAGATCGGATATATAGAAAACGTTCAATTTTCTCTGTAATCTGTGGAGCCGATTTGTTGTCCTGCGGCGCTACCACGAACTTCGAAAGTCGAAGATCCCTGTCACTCGAGTAAGAGAGTGCGATAGAGATGGAAATACCCGAACTTCGACTTTCGAAGTTCGTGGTAGCGCCGCTGCTTGAAATGTTTACCGGTGCGGACGGCAATACTGGCCATTAGATCAAGGGCATTTTTTTTTCAAAGTGTTCATTTAAGGCGCCGTAGGTTCATGGTCTTCTCTCCCTCTCGCTGAGCATAAGCGTGAGCGAGATGGAAGTGAGTGCTCGGAAGCGCGGATGTCATGTTTTTTAATTTTATTTTTTTGGCCGTTTAAATAGATAAAAAAGGAATCGCTCAGTTATCTCAAACATAATATTGCCGATTTTTAGAAGCAATTTTAATATTTTTAGCTTTTGTGCATAATTTGTTACGAATATTTTATGTGTATTTTAGGCCTATGTTCGTGGCTTTTTTCTATCGAGCCAAAATTGCTTAATCATGTTTCGAATCACTGATCTCGCTGCAGAAAAGCCTAAAGATTACTATTGGTATTTTTTTGAAACAATATTATTATGTTACAGGCGCATTATATTGTTTCAAAAACTCTGTTCGCTTAACTTCCCTGAACCTACGGCGCCTTAATTTGAAGAGAAGATTTTTCGGTTTAGTCAATTGTTAAACTTTGATTTGCTTAGGGGGTGAATTGTAGCCTTAGGTATCTTAATAAAGCAATAGTTTTGTAAAATACGCACAAATTTAATAAATATAGCGGTTTTAATGCAGCTTGACCTCGATTTATTTTCCCTTCCGTTACAACATTCATTTGTTTGTATAAATTATATGAAAGCTGACTTATCAAGTATTTGTGTTTTATTATATTATAGACATGTTAAACTATGATAATGACTAAAGTTTTCATAGAAGTACTGTCAATAACTAGAGAAAATTGAGTTATTTCAACCATTCCGTTACTAAATGGCAAAAATGACTTACAATTTTCATTTATATTCAAATAATATAAGGTCTGGGCACCTCAAGTATTGTTATCTCACAAAATTAATGAACAATTGTCCTTATTTATGAGCAGATTTATACCATCTGTTAATATTTAATTAAATAAAAAATAAAACGCCAATTTACAAAACCGGACATTAACGGAAAAAACGGTAACGAAATCATAAAGCGGCGGCTATAATGTTCATTAAGTTACAAAATAAGTTAAGTCAAAAGAAGGGATATAGATATGGTCATTTTACACTAATATATTGACAAATTATTGACGAGTTAGTAACCGAGTACTACTTATATTACGACGACATATTCAATGAAAAAGAGGTGTAATAAAAAACAATATATATTTATGAAGGTTTATTGTGTTATGCATGATAAAAACAACATATATCGTAACAAAAAAACAGCATCCTTTTAGCCTAATTACAATACAATTATTAGGCACTTTCTTAAGTATTTGAAACCACGCTCAGACTAAAAGAGGACTGTATTATTAATTAAAAAATGCAAAAATCACAGTTTCTTGTTTCATTAAGATGCGTTTAGTTCGAGACTATCATTTCCAAGCAAACCAAGCGTAATGAGGCACGTGTTTAAGGCAATTATTTTATCAATAATAAAAGCAAGACGGCTGTTTACGAGCTTAGAAGTTTCGGGCCTCAAAGGTTTTGTCGGTGTCTTTTGTAACCTGATAAGATAACATAAACAATAATACCAATAATATACCTTAGTATTTTATGCAACTGTTGTATAAGTAGGGTCTTAAAACGCGAGTGGCGTGAGTTGCGATGCGAGCCTTGGCGAGCATTGCAATTAAAGACGCCACGAGCGTTTTAAGACCAAGTTATACACCGTTACATACAATACTTTTTCTACGACTAATTCTAAATAAATAGCATTTGACTTTTCAGGCAGTAGTTTTTCCGTTAGTTCTAAACTACTCACACAATTTCTTCAGCGATGCAGTTATTTTCTTTTTCGTCCATTTTAAAAGGAACGTACACAGTTTTCGTCACTTATTAAATCTATCTAATTATTTATAAAATCTTAATAAGTTATAAATAACAAATAGTTATCATATTTCGTCTTTTCATTTTGAATTGGAACTTTGGTGGGAAATTAGAAATATGACACATTGACACCTCTTGTTTATGGGCTGTTTTGTTTTTAATTTCTTTGAACTTGCCATACGAACCAAACTGAATCCGGATCCGAACCGAATCGGATCGGTTTATATTTATAAATAATACCAATAATTGGTAAAATATGTATACACATAATACATATTCATTTATTTTTATTTTAGTAAACAATTTATGTTCTACAAATGTTTGATAGTAAAACTTTTTACTTCGAAAAATTTGCTTATGAAGTTGGTACCACTGCAATATGGCGGCCGATTGAAAAAAAGTTAGATGATTTGACATCGTGGTAAACAGTGCTTTTATGAAAAATGTATGAACCATAAAAGTACACTAAACAGTGCGTTTGTGGGCCATAGAGCATAGAGTTTTTCGATGACTTATTATCGGTGTCATTGTATTTGAGCTAGAGCCTATATAAATGACAGATACCGGTACAGGAGTAGAAAAAATATTTACTTTGTCTAAGTTTGAACACATTTCTTCGTAATAGAGAATGGCTGTTGCACTATAAAGAGTTTATCACAATTTAAACAAATCGGTTTCAGATGCATAAAATTAAATATAATATTTTTGTATGGGTTTTTATAATATTTATGCTGTATAAACGTGATGGCAAAACTTGTTATGAATGTTATGATATATATGACGTTTATATTATTCGAGCAATATGCTTAATGAAATTTTGGTTATAGTTTTTTTGGTAATGGTTTATTCTGTGTTTCGAAAGTAAAATGCATGAACTTATATAAACAGTGCTTAATGATGATTGATCCGCTACCTTTCAAATGATTGAAACAGTTAAAATGTATAGTTACAAAATGTTTAATACAAAACTTCGATATGATCACGTTTTTAGGCTTCCATTCCGTTAATGTTATTGGATTCCATAACGAACTGGACGTAACGAAGCTAATACTTCGCAGATTAAAACACGTGTTTAATATACTACTTTCAACAATTGTAATAGTATTTTACTGAAATCATGTTCAATGATAATGACAGTTTAAGATAATTGAGTCGCTTAACAGAAAAATAATGACTTACCTACGTAATCTTGGTAACAGCACCCGGAATCTATTTTTGGACTTGACACACCGTTCGCGCGCGATTTCTAGCCACTTCTGACAGTTTGTAAACCAAACGAATGATGTTACGTAACGATATGTGTTGCTAGATGAAAATAAACACCTAATTTGGTAATAAAAATACCTCGTTCCCACAAAATCATGGTAACGGAAATGTGGAAATTCCACTTTTCTAAAATCACTGGAGAAGATTAATTTTAGTTTATTATGAAAAAAATACTTTAGCGAGATAAATATAAGGTTGCTCCACTATCAGAAACAAGTATTGCCAGCCACAATATACAAGTCCTAATATTCGAATCGATAAGTACTTGGCTTGATCACAGGTGGACACGCAAAAATCGAGGGTCGGCAGCCAGAAAAACCAAGAAAATGTGGTAAATTGAATGCTAAATGATAGGTTCTTTAGGTTTATTTACAATTTAGATATATTATTGGCATTTTAAAATAGCTACAAGTACACATTTTCAACGTGTTTCGTATTTGTAGGGTGACAAAGTCACTTTGCGGCTCGTCTCGTAACGTCGCGGTATTTAAATGGCATTTTTAGGTGCACATCTACACATGTTTGATTTAGGGTGGGTTATTTCCTGATACACATGGTTGTGTTCAGGCCAATATTAGTTTATTGGTGGTCCTAAAAAATCGTTTTGTGTGGCGAAGTGAGGATTGATTTTATACGTTGGTAGTAAACTATAAATTTACTCCTTTATGTGATAAAAAATTATAAACGAAATTTTTGTTAGTTGATGTCACGTTTATGTATCTGAGAGGTCTTTTTTACGCACGACGGGATGGAGGAGGTATGGTTTGCGTACACTCTCACTTGAATGTTCCCATTTATTCCCAAATGGTGACCAGTTTAAATACGTTCTGTTAATAAAGCTTAATTGAAAACATGAGACCACCTACCACCTAGTTCGAGATTAAACCTCATAAGCACTCATTGAAATGCATACAGATCCTCATATTATGATAATCTTATAAGCTATAACAAGACTGGCGAGCGGCGGCTGAAATAAAGTTACATAATTGGCTGTAACTTTATTTTCTGATGCGAGAAAACGTATTGCGTATTAACTTGGTTAAGCCAATATGAATGCCATAACGGGTTTATATCTCGACAAGACCGGGAATTCATTCCAAGTAGATACATATAGTGGAGGTCTTATGTAAGTCGTTTTATGTAATATTTACGCCGCGGCGGCGTAGTGAAGGACTATTTCTATATTTCAAGTATGCATGCCATAAAGCCCATAAATATGAGTTTTACGCTGTACATACACAAGAGGGGTGTTCAATATGTTTGGAGAATCGGCATGATTACGTCTCATGGTGATTAATTCAGATTGGTCACACTGTGTAACTTTCATTAATATAGACAACGTTTTCTATTAAACTCCTTTACATTAAATTATTGTTTTAACCCATCAATTTATTTGCTGAAATCGTAATCTTGAAGTTTCAGAAGTATATATCGTAACTCGTAAGTTGCAAAACGTCCTACGGCGCTACCACGAACTTCGAAAGTCGAAGTTCGGGAATTTCCATCTCTATCGCACTCCCTTACTCGAGTGACAGGGATGCATGTATTACGAACTTCGACTTTCGAAGTTCGTGGTAGCGCCGCTGCTCGGATCCGGAACAAAGGTATTCGAAAGATGGAATAGAATTAGTATGTAAGTAGATGACAGCAAGTAATTGGATAACACTGTCATAGTACTCAGGACATTTGAAAAGTTCTATAGTGGTCCTGCCTACGAATCTCGGTAAGACTAAAATAATCATTGTTTTCCATTATTTTTTCGATCAGTAGGTAAATGTAGCGCAGTCTAATTAATACTTATCACTCGCTCTGATACCTACCTACTTGTTAAATATATACGCAGTTTCCTCAAAACTACGAGGGATAGGTACTTTTTTAATGAAATAAATACTTAATAGTACAGTATACCTATAGGTTTTTTTAGTAAACTTAGATGAAATTGTTTTTTTTTTTAATTACGTTACAATAGCAAAAGATCCTACTATCCTACTTATCCTACTATATCTAGGTATATATGTCGGCGGCAGATCGTTAAATACGCCAGATCACGAAATTCCTAGGCATATCGTGAAACGGCGCCATTTCATGATATGCCTAAAAGTCGGCTAGGCTTATCACGATGTGCCTGATAAACAATACGGCAGATCGATTAGAGCAACGCATTCGTCGATATTCCTAGCTCTATACCGGGCACATCGTAAAATAGTTTCTTTCTTGGCCACTGGTGGCGCTGCACATGCGATGGCGGCCGTTTTTGTTGGGGGCTAATAATCAGGGCGGACAAAAATGGTTTGTCATAAGCGAACTCTGTCTTAGGTCGGTTAGGTTAGGGTTCACTTGTGTCCCTCAGACCAGAAATAGACACCCCGCGCAGCGGGGTGGCGTCGACTCGCTGGAGATTATCAGTCCGCACTTCTTATTTTTTTTAATTTACCTAATTCAATTTTGGACACCCTACTTACGTATAACGGTGAGTATTGAACGATATGCCGGCGTTTCATGATATGCCTAGGAATTTCATGATCAGCCTAAACGTCACTGGCTTGGCCAAATCATGAAATGCCGGCGTTTCATAATATGCCTAGGAATTTCATGATCTGCCTAAACGTCATTAGACAAATCGTTAAACGTTAAGTTTTGAACGATATGGCGGATGTCCTTTAGCCAAATCATGAAATGGCGCCGTTTCACGATATGCCTAGGAATTTCGTGATCTGGCGGATTTTACGATCGGCCGCCGACATATATATAAACGTAAACGTCCTGACTTACTGACTCGCTCACTTAAATCAACGCCCAGCCCAAACCGTTGAACCTAGAAAGCAGTTTTTTTCACAATAGGTATTTTATAACGTAGACTATTAAGAAAAGATTTTACAAAATTCTACCCTCAAGGGGGCAAAAAGGTGGTTAAAAGTATGTATGGGGATGGAGTAAAATTTTAAGTGAGAGTTTTAAACTTTGTGAATGGACTCCTTATTACAATACGATAACAGTAATTTTAGGATTATGGAAAAAACCCACCCCTAAGCGGGTTAAATAGAGGTGAAAAGTTTGTTTGGGGGAAACTGATTTTTCAGTCCCGAGGAAGGACATCCCGGAAATCATCCCCTAAGGGGATGAAATGGGGGGCTGTAAGTTTGTACGGAGCTACGATATAAACGAGTTCCACGCGGACAGAGTCGCGGGCAGAAGCTAGTAACATTATAATTATGCGAAAGTTTAAATGTTTGTTACTTGATCACGCTTAAACGGCTCAACCGATTTGGACGAAATTTAGCACGAAGATAGTTTAAAGCCTGGATTCCAATATAGCATAGTTTTTATGCCGGGTCCACGCAGACGAAGTCGCGGGCGGAAGCTAGTAAGTTATATGTTCAATAATAACCATACTGCTAACTGACTTACATTATTATTCCTACGCACATAAAAATGTGACGTTTACCCGGGGGCAAAGTCACAGATGAAAGCTAATAAATTAGATAGCCTACATTGTAATTTACGTGAGAACTTTCAACCGCGCAATAAATCGCCCGTCATGAATTTCGTTTATAAATAGATGTTGCGTAATATTTTTAAATAACCAGAATAGTTGTAAGTATATTCTAATACTGTGTTCGTGTCAACTTGTTGTGTTTGGCCGTAACTCAAAGAGCTGCGGAAGCGAGCGGCCGCGGCCAAGGACGGTGTATTCTAGCAAACATGCATTTACTTTCGTTCTTATCGATCTTCTGTCGTTCACTTCTGCATAAACCACAGAACTAAACTCATAAACCATTTATAAACAAGTCTGTCGGTGCATCCTACTAATCTACACTTGTACACTATAATAATAATAATATTATAAAGAGAAAACATTTGATTGTTTGTTTGTATTCGAAACTACTGGACCGATTTGAAAAAATGAACATAGGCTACTTTTTACCGCGGGAAAACGGGTAATCCGTGCGAAGCCGGGCCGGGCAGCTAATAGTATAAGAAGAGAGTCGGTGAGATTGCAAATTCGTATGAAGGGGGTAATATCTGGACTCACAGGCAATTAAAATTTTCATTTCTTGGAATGGACATAGGCTTTATAAATATAAACCCGCGGCTTCACCTGGTTTCTCAGTAATACGCAGACGGAGCTTGTATGTTTATAAATGTGAATGTTTTGATAATTGGTACTCAATCACGCAAATCATCCCCGAATGGGATGAAATTGGGGTGTAGCTCGGTATAATGTAGACGAAGTTGCCGGAAACGTTATCTAATGTAAATAATATGCCAGAAATGTTCGGCAGGGCGCAATCGATTAGCGGGATGCCTAAATTACGAATATACATCTAAAGCCTGCTGTACACATTGGGCCAACGTTGGCGCGTGAGCAGAAGGCAGCTATGCTTTAGAGGAAGAGGACTTTATTTCGTTCTCATTAGTTTGCATAGCTATGCTATGCTAGCTGACAGCAGCTGCATCCAGCCGGCATAATGCCGGCTGTACACATTGGGCCAACGTTGGCGCGTGAGCAGAAGGCAGCTATGCTTTAGAGGAAGAGGACTTTATTTCGTTCTCATTAGTTTGCATAGCTATGCTATGCTAGCTGACAGCAGCTGCATCCAGCCGGCATAATGCCGGCTGTACACATTGGGCCAACGTTGGCGCGTGAGCAGAAGGCAGCTATGTAAACGAAAGAGATCGAGTTATGTTATAGCACTTATAGCCCTCTCCCTCAAACGCATAGGTGCCTACCGCTCACACGCCAACGTTGGCCCAGTGTGTACAGCAGGCATAATAATGTATAATGGGGGTGTTGGCGACTGGCGTTGGTGCCTTTTTACCCGACTACGGCGGCGACTAGCAGTCTATGTTTGTATTTACGTGTGTTCCACTGTAGTGTTTAAGATACTGAACCGATTTTGATGAATAGGGGTGTAGACAATAAATACAATAATCAATACTATAATTTCTCGAAAAAGGATTAAAAACGTAGTCAAATGTAGAAAAAATCACAAAGTTATACCTACGTGTCCAAAGTTTTAAGAGGGCCGGGGTATATTCTGTCCCTTTTCCGCAAAACGCGCCTTCATGTGAAACGATTGTCATTTACTACGACGCTCGCAGATTGTGACGTCTCTAACTGCGAGCATTCCCTTCCTGTGACAAGCAATATTAAAACGGTCGTAGCTTCGTAATTCTTTGAGATATCTGAATGGGATTTTCGTCACTAGGCACATTTTTTGCCTTCTTTCTTTTGGAATATACATTTTGGAGTCTACACCCGTATTAAGTACCAATCGATTCGAAATTATGCTACGGGTGACGTGACAGCCATTTTGTATGAAGTAGGTATATACGATTTTTTCAGTTAGTTTTTCGCAGTAGGGATACAGTTTTTTGAATTTTTATGCTGGCTGTACATAAATGAGACCGTCATCATCCTACACATACATACATACGTATATAAATGAGACCGTTTATATACAGGGTGATTCAGGAGACGTGAGCAGGATCAACCCTACACATACAGTTAATGTTAATGGATCTTTTACCATCGTAATTAAATTAAACGCCCACAGTTATTTTTTAAATTTTGTGTGAAAGTTTCATTCACAATAAATCATGGTCACCCTACACAACTAAAAAAAAATTCACGTTAATCTTACCAATGCTGGTACGACTGAGTAGCTTATAAACTATTGAATCCGTAGGGTTGATCCTGCTCATGTCTCCTGAATCACCCTGTATATATCTCTATAATATTTTTTCCTTCTTTATGTTACTGAATATATGAAGATGTCGCCATTGCCAGGTCACGTTGCCTTGTTTTTTTGTTTATGTCTATTATTGACATTATTCTTTTAAAATACCAACCTTTCAATACGTGTTTTCATCATTTCACACCCTCAAGCAGCCCACATTCATTCACTAGTTATAATGTTGGTCCTTCGAGCCGGATCCCGGTCAGTCACCACTAGTTGTTAGTTCCACTGGAGGTCCGGTATGTTTGGAACTGGCTGTGGTGCGAACTTTTTGTACATAAATGTCACCGTTTATATGTATATTGTATGTATTTCATAGTTTATGTCACTTTGTGTTCAGTTGTCACCATGCATTGTGCCAGGTCACGTTGCCTTTTGTTATTTTTGTTTGTGAACACACAGTTATTCATTTAATAGTAAGGTCGGGCCGGCATAATAGGGATTGCCGGCCAAGATATAGACGGAGGAGCGTAGCGAGGAGGAGGAGAGATACGAGGCTGGCAATACCTAATTCTGGCCGAGGTATGTATAGAGCTTTTCTCAAACATGAAATTAAAAAAACCTTCAGATTTCTTAAATGGCTAAACGCCGTGATGTTGTGCCACCAATTGAAGATTAAACAAAAGACGATCACTTTGCAGGCATAGGCCTCCAACTTTATATGAAATTTTATTATGGGCCTCTCGTCTCGCCGCACTTGAAACGTGATACTTCGCAGCCTATTAATATTATTATAAGAAGGAACGTAATGTCAATATTTCATTTCATGTTTGATAAAAATACTAAATAATAATATCTACGTATTTCATAATTTCACTCCCAATAGTTTGATGTACCTAAATATAACTTAAAATATGAAGTAACGTTTTATACAATGCGATTTATTTAGGAGCTC
This sequence comes from Epinotia ramella, assembly GCA_947578815.1. Lineage (NCBI taxonomy): Eukaryota > Metazoa > Arthropoda > Insecta > Lepidoptera > Tortricidae > Epinotia > Epinotia ramella. Next base: position 11,701,078 of record OX388209.1, read on the forward strand.
GAACTTTTATTCCTGACAAACTTCTCCCTAAGGTCTTTAATGTACATATTCGTTATGATCGTTCGTAGTACGATACTATAACTGCACTAAGTGAGCTTACTTGCCGTTTTAATACTGGCATTATCTCCTCTCGTTTCCATCGTTATAATATAATGTTAGAAGATCACTGCTTAGAACTGAGTTAGCGGGGTTTCAGTTTTCATGTTGGTATATAATATATATTTACACTTCCAAGGGAAATACATTTCATTCTCGACGCGATAAAAGCTACACTTTTTATTATCCTACACAGATGAAATACTAGTTGATTATACTAACTGAACGAATTAAATAACTTAATAGTAAAAGTTTGAATAATCTAGACCAGTGTTTTGCAACCTGTGGGTATCTCTGAGGAGTCGAGTGGCTCTCCAATCTCTTTAGGTTACACTTCTATTGTTTTTTAACCAAAGTGTTATTTAATTCGATATTTGTAAAATAAATTAAAAATAAGTTTATAACAGCGGAGGGTGGAGGATCGTGAAAATTCTCTCACGCTGTTCTAATGTGTAAATATAGATAGATATTAGATAGACAGACAAAACGTTTATTTGTTTGCTACAATCACACAGAAACAACATCGTACAAAAACAAAATAATAACAAATATTCGATAAACAATGTGGAACAGAATAGACATAAATTAAGTATTTTAAATTTTTATAGTACAAACGAAATACCTACAATCACGAGGGTGCTGAACACCTTTGGCCAAGGCTTTATTATCAACATTAACAAACACTTTGATATATTGTTTTCCTACTCCGGAGGGAATTTATTTTCTCATTATACTGGAGCTGTTGTTATTCCAAGCGAAGTATCTTAATTCCACAACAAAGGTGCACACTATAATAAAGGTGCAAGTAAAAAAACCGGTCAAGTGCGAGTCTGACTCGCGCACCGAGGGTTCCGTACAAACTATCAATTAACTCAAAGTAAAGTAAATGTCCCAATATTTGTTAAATTAAATAGACATTTATTACAAATAAGACTATTGGTTAAAAACACAATACATATTAAATAAAAATATAAACTAAGACTAACCACTAAGAGAATAATAAGAAAACTAAATTAAAACTAAAACTAGAAAATAAGATAACAGCATAGAAAACCAAGAAAGAAAAAGAAATATAAAAATATTTGTTTATGACCGGCTCCCACCTGGTCCAAAGGTGCCATAAATACTGGCTGCATTGCCCCGCTGAACTGCCACCGATATTTGTTGGACCAGGTAAGAGCCAGAACGAGGGTCGCAGCCCTTGTCTCTTAGACGCCGACCCAGCTCCCAAACAAGCCTCCTGCCCTCCGAACACCAAGGACCAGCCGTCTCGATTGCGACCGGAACAAAGTCGTACGCCGATTCAAGGTGGCCGTATTTCCCATGTTTTAGTTTAGCCGCATTTTCCGCGGCCGCACCTGCTATACTCATGGTATGGGAAAGGTGAGTGGGTGCAAATGTGCTCACACAGGTTGCATCCCATAGCAGGCAGCGGCCTTTTGCCCAGGGAATCAGCGTAAGACCATCCGGTCTCTTGCCATCGGTACGGCTTAGCCCTTGGGGCTCCAGAACGCAAGGAATGCTTGCCGAGACCATGGCGCGGCGTATGAGTTCGTTAATGGCGTGATGTCTGGGGATACGCCCTGCACACCGCAGACAACTTAGACCATTTTAACCCAACACAAATTTCAAACAACGAATAACTTTTACACCAAAAGCATCGAACTACCAAGACAATTGAATCGCGATCTTTTTTTTAGACCTGCTATTGAATTGTTATTATTTTTTGTTTATTTCACATACCTATTTGGAGATTCCTCCACTCTGTACGCATGGACGCCCCATTAATTCTAGAAAAATCTTAACAGCGCGAAGTAGGAATGAAGTCAGCGCCATCTATCGGCCCCATTTGGTACTAACGTGCAAAGGCGATCAGCTTCGTATGTATGTTGGTGTTTTAGCGATTATTGTTTATCACGTGAACCGATCTCGATTATTATTCGCTTAAATTTTTCGCTTAACACTTTGATGGACACTATTCTAGACACAATAGAAATAACAATAAAATTACGCCTATAGGCGTCTACTGTCCATCAATGCATTAAGGATAACTTCGGAGATAAGAGGGGGGAATGGTATTTTTTTTTACATTTTCCTTCATAGTTCGAAGTTTTACCAATGTAGAAACAAAAAAACTGTTTTAAAATGTCCAACTCAAGCCCTTTCATATGATACCCCACTTGTCCTTGATTCCCCCCCTCCTCTTATCCGTAATTTTAGAAAGATATTAAAAATATATATTAACATTTTTCATGTTCCATACACGTGGATTAACTTTCTTTAAAAATATTCCAAATTTCATATGGATAGCATTAGTAATTCCTGAGATATTTAACTTTGTGACAGACAGACAGACAGACGGACAGAGTCGCACCATAAGGGTTCCGTTTTTACCTTATTGGTCAGGAACCCTAAAAATTTCGATGATGAAAAAATCGCCTTTGAGAATTGTCTATCAATATTAAAGTAACTGTCATTTCATTTCGAATACTCCGCACACGTCAATCGCCATACAATATTATGTGTATAGAATTTTAGCCGTTTTCTTTTATTTTAAAAGTAATGTTTCTGCTGTTATGTAGACATATTGCACATAATATTAAATATATGAAAATTAGTTGAGGATGCATAATTTATTATTTATATTCCTATCTCAATTTAAAGTTCATCAAATTCATATACACTACATACATTTATTAACATAACTTAAGATTATAAAAATACAAATAAATTTAACATTTATTTCTTTGTACGAATGCATATTTCGATTTTCAAACTTATTTCACTTAGGACCCAACGACTAGTATCTACAGTCTACAGTATATAACATGTTTTTGTTAATAAATATTTCAATTCTCATTTCATTTATGTATCTACCTAAGCTAGGCATAGGCAAGCCAACATGTAAATGGACACTTTCTGTCTATAACGCAACTGCAAGTAGGAAAGTACTAATTATTTATTATTTAAAAAAAATAACTTATTTATTTATTATTTATTATACTTCCATTTTGGAAAAAATATATATTTATAGAATGAAGTTTTATTTAAAATGCCTTTTATAATAATTAGCTTTGTGTACGGTCGAGGTCATAAATACGTTTACACTTTTGCACCTTATTGCCTTGTAATAAGGTGCAAAAGTGTAAACATATTTATGACCTCGACTGTACATCAAAATATTTAGTAATACGCGTTAACTGAGTAAGAATTCATTGTGCTGCCGTACAAATTTACCTTTAATTAGCCTTCAGTTACAACTAAATAATACAAACTAAGTCAAGGAACTAAATACAAACTGAGTAGGCCAGAAAGTTATTAAGATACAATAATCATCCATAGCGAACGGGTATATCAAGTTATGTGGTTTGTTCGAGTATATTAAACTCATAAAAATAACTGGTTTTCAAGGTTCTTAACTAAATGGGTAAACGCGAAATAACAGTAGTAAAAGTAAGTAAAGAAATATCGTGATAATGACTATTTTATATACTTAGTTGTTAGTTAATTTTCCTTTGGACGACAGTAAGTATTTCCTAGCCCATATGATGGATCGCAGGGCTAATCATTTGGCGCTTACGTCAGCCGTGCGCGATTCCTCAATTCAATTAGAAACATGATTATAGTTTCTTTTACTAATCTATCCATTTTATTTTATTATATTGATATTTTCTCGAGCTGAAGCTATGGTAGCCTAGTGGTTCAGGCATGCGGCTGTCAAGCGGCTGTCGTGTACCAATGAGTTTTTCTCGAGCTGAAGCTATGGTAGCCTAGTGGTTCAGGCATGCGGCTGTCAAGCGGCTGTCGTGTACCAATGAGTTTTTCTCGAGCTGAAGCTATGGTAGCCTAGTGGTTCAGGCATGCGGCTGTCAAGCGGCTGTCGTGTACCAATGAGTTTTTCTCGAGCTGAAGCTATGGTAGCCTAGTGGTTCAGGCATGCGGCTGTCAAGCGGCTGTCGTGTACCAATGAGTTTTTCTCGAGCTGAAGCTATGGCAGCCTAGTGGTTCAGGCATGCGGCTGTCAAGCGGCTGTCGTGTACCAATGAGTTTTTCTCGAGCTGAAGCTATGGTAGCCTAGTGGTTCAGGCATGCGGCTGTCAAGCGGCTGTCGTGTACCAATGAGTTTTTCTCGAGCTGAAGCTATGGTAGCCTAGTGGTTCAGGCATGCGGCTGTCAAGCGGCTGTCGTGTACCAATGAGTTTTTCTCGAGCTGAAGCTATGGTAGCCTAGTGGTTCAGGCATGCGGCTGTCAAGCGGCTGTCGTGTACCAATGAGTTTTTCTCGAGCTGAAGCTATGGTAGCCTAGTGGTTCAGGCATGCGGCTGTCAAGCGGCTGTCGTGTACCAATGAGTTTTTCTCGAGCTGAAGCTATGGTAGCCTAGTGGTTCAGGCATGCGGCTGTCAAGCGGCTGTCGTGTACCAATGAGTTTTTCTCGAGCTGAAGCTATGGTAGCCTAGTGGTTCAGGCATGCGGCTGTCAAGCGGCTGTCGTGTACCAATGAGTTTTTCTCGAGCTGAAGCTATGGTAGCCTAGTGGTTCAGGCATGCGGCTGTCAAGCGGCTGTCGTGTACCAATGAGTTTTTCTCGAGCTGAAGCTATGGTAGCCCAGTGGTTCAGGCATGCGGCTGTCAAGCGGCTGTCGTGTACCAATGAGTTTTTCTCGAGCTGAAGCTATGGTAGCCTAGTGGTTCAGGCATGCGGCTGTCAAGCGGCTGTCGTGTACCAATGAGTTTTTCGGAATTTATGTACGGAATATTTACCGTTAGCTTTTCAGTGAAGGGAAACATCGTGAGGAAACCGGTCTAATCCCAATCAGGTCTAACTTTCCCTCTGCAGGGTAGGAAGGTCAGATGGCAGTCGCTTTCGTAAAACTAGTGCCTATGCCAAATCTTGGGATTAGGTGGCAAAGCGGGCCCTGGGCTCGTTTAGGGCACAACCGGGAATAACGCTAGGAGGATGATGATGCTCTTTTCTCGGAGCTATTTTGTGATTTTTCGAACAACACAATGTAATTATAAAATAATAATACACACGATACACGCTGTAATTATAATTATTAAGGTTAGCTGGAAGAAATCCCTCTCAGGGATAAGCTCGCCTTTGTACATGTATCATCTGTTCCTGTAACAATTGTTTTGTGGTTGTGTTCCATTGTACACTAGACAGCAAAAGTCCATGGTCAATTCAGAAACAGTTTCGCTTGTCCGCCGAATCCTACGCCATCTATGAGCACAACGTGTAGTATTATTATAGATGTAAATGTAAGCCTCAAAAGTTAAGCGAGATTTCACTAGATGGCGTTGTTAGCTGATTTTTAATGAAATAAAAATTGTTTTCGTCCGCGTCTTCGAAATTTCTATTTACTTGGATAACCACCACCTACTATTTTTGTATATTTATCGAGTCAACTTTAACGCATTCCCGATTTTTTGTTTTTAACAACACACCTTCGTGGAGGTATTATTAAATTTTCTTCTTCTTGTTAGTGTTTTGCACTAAGAGCGAACTCCAAACATCGAATAAATTACAAAAACATAATTTGGCTGGACGCGGCCGCGGGTTTGAACCCGAATTCTCAGGTCGACTTTAAACTGCAGTCTATTTGCCACTGGGCCATTTGCCATTTGGATGGTAGATTGAAATTAATCATCAGTTTGTTTTTTTATACCTACAGATATCCATTACGACTACGTTTAGTATAATAATTGAAGAAGGTAGATAGATGACATATAACTACCGTAATCTTTTTTATTACACTCACTTCGTATTCATTCGTTAGCCGTTTACCAATTGATTCCTTTCTTTACTAATATAGCAATGAGTTATCGATTGATCTTTAAAAGATCACAGTTAATTGCTATTTAATATAATGTATAAACGTAAGTAGTTTTTACATGTTTTGTAATATTAATGATACTTAATCTAATTACCTACTCGTATCTTACATTGTTGTTATTATGTAATACTGTTGTTACAGCGAAAAAACGGTTGTTTTATGGGCACAAAAGGAAGGATCTAGTAGATCAGGTCTCAATCATACCATTATTCAGCGTGCAGCTATGGTGAATGGTGATGACCTACGAAGAAAGTTGCTTATAACCGATAAGCCACTTCCACGCAAGTGAAGAGTTGAAGACACAGTTCGCCGTTGCTAACAGATGCACAGAAAACGGCACGGTTGTAATTTACCCTATAGAATTTAAATGATGGTGAAGTGTTTTAAATCCAGTGAACACGGCCGTTTAAGTTTATGATATCGTAATAATACGTATGATAATGTTCGCGTAGTTCCTAACATGGAGAAGGTGAAGAAGCCGACCAAACAGTGCAGTGCAGTTTACATTTAGATTTATACATTATGTTTTAGGAAAAGGCCGGGTTATGCTAGACAAATTAAAAACAAAAACATTGCTTAGTAGGTATGATGTTTGCATTTTTTTTATCGCTTTACTATTCGAAATGTGATTGTGAGTTATTATTACTTATTATTAACTATATAATCATAAGTTCTAACTAGTGTAAGTAACCGTGAAAGTCCGAATAATATTATTATCATTATTAAAAAATCAATAACAGTTTTCATTATTTGAACGCTCACATAGGTATAGATATATATATGTATAAGTATGTCAATTAACATCTAAATCCGTTCGATTGATTTGAATGTTAGATAACCCGGCCTTAAGTTAATAATTGTTAATGTTATATTTATTGGGGGTATAGCTTCAATCTTTTTCCAATTTTCGGAAATGAAACTTAAGCTATCACCTTAATTAAATGTTAGAAAAGTTGCTAAGTAAATATTACTAAGTTCTATTAAAAAACTGCGTTAGCAGTACTGTAGTTAACGAAATAAACACAATAAAAACAAAAAAAGCTGTCTTAATTATTTAAGTTATTAATATTTTATTTCATTAAACGATTTTTATTTATATCTAAAAAACTTCCATCTAGAAATACAAAACTATAAAAAAGCAAAAACATAACTTATTCTACCATTAACAGGGAATCGATCTTCGATCGATCTTGGCTGCCGAGTTTATAGCACATGTCTCAATCCACTGGGCTGTCGCATCATTTTAATTACTAGTGGAAATATAGCATTCACATATCAGTTGTATCACACTTAAATAAAGCTATTGTAAATTGGTATTTGCTAATAATTAGTATAATTACACTATTAGGAGAATACTTCTGGTGATAATAGGTGTAAATTTATAGTAAATTGGCTTATGTTCCGCGATGTTCAAATACCATCGCCAAGAACGCCATCTAGTTTATTTATTGCACACAACGTGCAACTATGTGAGTTGAAGACGTCAAACCATTCAAGCGAAACTAGGCCGTAAGGTGTCCATGCATTATTGCAGCCGATAGTACAATAAAGAATTTACATACTTACATAATTATGGATTTAAATACACGGTACGATAATATTGTGCCGGAATAATGAAGAAAATTTAATTTGGACAAGGATAATGAACATTATTTTGTTCACCTCGTATTCAAAGCACTTCCGACACTGAAATTGATAATAATTTATTCAAAATGTCTGCGCTCGGCAATGCAATGGTTCTAATTCAAACTTATGGGGAGTGGGTCTGAGGACTGATTATCAGATATCCCCATTGACCCCATTAGATCTCTTGGGAGTTTAAAGGAGCTTCGATAAGAGTTAGCTCGTTCCGGCACCCTTTCGAAAGAAGAAGAAAGGAAGAAAGAAAAAATATAGGTATTCGTGACAATGGACCGGCTGTCTTGTCCTCACTTCGACTACATCTTCAAACGATTCCGGTAAAAATGAAGTTCTGGCGCGTGACGTTCAACTTTTTTTGTTTCTATTTTTAATTACTCAAGGTACTTCAAAGTACTGTATTTTTTTGTCTATATTAAATTGCCTTTGTTTTCATATTTTTTATTTATGAAAAAAATACTAGCGGTTTAATATTTACGACGACTTAATATAAATAATATATAATTGACAAATTTGATTATTGCATTTTTTTCTTAATTACTTAACTAATTGCATATTTTTTATATCAGAAATGAATTCTACGTTATTGATTTATCCGAAATTGATACCAAACACGACCTATTAGCTAGCCAAGTATGGTAAGAATTTTTAGAATGAAGCCGGGTAGAGCGGCACTTCAACCCCCCCTCCCCGGCTCCAGAGGGGAGGGCTACCGAGGGCTACCGATCTTAATCGGCTTATTTTGACACAAGGAATAACTGTGCCAAGTTTCATATGTACTTGTATCAAAAAAAGGAAGGTTTGGCCATTTTATGTCTCTAAAAGCCCCCACTAGGGACATTGGACAACACGACTTGTTTCTCTCAGCCTGAGTCTCAGGTGCTCCTAACCTAAGTAGTGATAAAACTTTAAGCGGAATCGAACTTATTTTACACTATTCCTAATGGAAAAGCTAATCTGTTCGAATTTAAACTTTCGTGAGACATGTTGAAATAATACTAACAATTACACGGTTCAACTCACGTATTCTATGTCACTACGGGCGACATGTTTCGAACTCTTCGGGAGTTCTTCTTCAGGATGAGTGTTTTCGCGGCGGTGTCGCTTGTATCACAACACAATACAAGCGACACCGCCGCGAAAACACTCATCCTGAAGAAGAACTCCCGAAGAGTTCGAAACATGTCGCCCGTAGTGACATAGAATACGTGAGTTGAACCGTGTAATTGTTAGTATTAGCTAATCTGTTGTTATTTCACTAGATTTCATGGCAAAGTACAAAAATGCTTTTATTTCTAATTAATAATTACTATTCAACTACATATACAAAAACCTGAAACAGTAGATTAGCCGCGAGAAAAACTGAATATCATTCCCTGGTACTCGGAGTGTTCTTGTTCGGAATTGCAGTTCCCATTCCAAATGTAAAATCAAGCTAAATGTTATGAATTTCATAAATGTTAATAAAATACACGACCTCAACGGCTAACTTGTACTAAATATTGGACCATTCTCCGAGTTTGTACTTAACTGGAAAAACAATGCCGGAGCCTTTGGTGACATTTCTAAGAATGTTTAATTGCGAAGATAACTTTATGGTACTCAGCTTTTAAAAGAAATTAATAACATGGGACTTCTACTGTACACATAATAGACTCACACAAAACCGGTATAGAAATAAATGTCAGTTTAATGAGCGTCGGGCATTCCAAAAGAAATTAATACCACGGTAAGCAAAGCTCCAATGGCAATTTTTAAAATGAAGTTGTAGTTCATGGTCATATTAATTCAAGGCGATCAACCATAAAGGGTGAGCTCATCTTGGACTCTAGGTACGCATGATTCAACCAACATTAGATGACGTACTTTGTTAAGTTTCTTTGCTTTTGTGTTTAAACAGAAACACGGACTTCACTGACCAACATTTATATGTGTTCAGTAAACACCGCTCAACGAATGAACGCCCCTGGCTTCATCACACGTCTATTCGAAATTTAATAACTCATAATTCATCTCCACAGACCCGTTTCAACCATATTTTACAAGTGTCATTCAATGTTCTCGCAAGAGAAGGAAATTAATAGTTGGACTCTGGGGTCTTGACGTGGGTAAGAAAATATGTAATTAGTAACAATTGTGAGAGACTTACCAATTATTACATTTATTACACAATAATTACCAATTATTACAATTAGTAACAAATAATTGTGAAAAGCCTCAACATGAACAAAAAGATCAAGTACACATGTACTTCGTCTCCCGTTGCTAAACTACCAACAAATAGGCACTGTAACGGACAAAAGCTAGAAACGGTGTAAAAGTAGGTAGGTACAAGTATCTAGATTGTTATGTTGATGACCAATGGAGCTATGGCCTTGAGATTAGCTGTAAAAAAAAGTAAAGGCATTTGATATATGGGCGTGACGACGATTGCTACGAATCTCATAGGTAAAAGTAGCACTGCAGCGTATGGGCAAAGCTTTAGAATTTCTGAACACAACAAAAAAGAGGAAGCTCAAATACGTCGGCCATAGCTTAAAACTCTACGTCAAAGTTCCAAAAATAATTCTCGGTTCATAGCTGCAGAGTCGCAAGTGGAAATCGGCATATTGATTGCCAAACTGCAGTGTAGCGGATGGCACCAAAAGAAGAAGAAAAATGTAACAGAATAGGTCTCAGCCTCCGTGAAATATGTGAGCTAAGGTCGAAAGTTTTCCAACTAACGATATTTAACTTTAGGAAACAATATGCATTTACCTATATAATATTTACATAAACTTACATCAAGGTTCGTAAAGAAAACTAGAAATCTATTATTAATATTCTGTAGCAGTAGACAGCTCGTCTCCGTTCCCGCCGGATAACAGTCTTTACGAGAGAAAGACAAGCGACAAAGAACCCCATACACCCCTGAAAGGGTATTCTGTTCGATGGCATATTTACGGACATCAGCGTAGATAACCCCAAAACACGCAGCCCTTACATCAACACAAAATCACTATCACTATCACTTTACTACATAGTATAAAACAAAGTCTGTCCGTATGTATGCTTAGATCTTTAAAACTACGCAACGGATTTTGATGCGGTTTTTTGTAATAGATAGAGTGATTCAAAGGGAAGGTTTATATAATAAAGTACCCGTGCGAAGCGGGGGCGGATCGCTAGTTTATTATAAATTATAAGTATTGATTGTTGTGTGTATTTAAAGTAACAATCAATAAACAAAAACATCACTGGCCGCAGTTGAACAGCCTCAAAGAATGTCAAACCACTATCATAACTTCAAGTATAGTATAGGTTTACGAGCTTAACCTCGTTTTGATAAAAATCTAGGACTAATTAATCAGCTGGCAGCAAACAAAAGCGATTGAGTTCCACTCCACTTAGCAATAATAATGCGTGTTCATGGCTCAAGTTCCAGATGGGGAATTACCCAACCCCCATTAGTGTCGCGATACCATCAATTACTCACATCCATGTGCTTACTTAGAATTACTAACTAATCTAACTTACACTCTGCCGAATGACCAACTTTCATGATTGACGCGGCTTGGGTGAATCTTATTACAGATTTCCCATCCTATTACACGAAATACATAGACCAAAAACACATTTCAGTCAGTAGAAATAATTAAGTATTAATGAATTAAGTAGAGCAATCTTTTTTTATTTAGAATTAAAACGTGATGTTATGGCGTTATCCTTAATAAACCATCAAACATTGATCAAACAACCATCTTTGTTTTTGATAGATAATTAAAAAAAAAACATTGGTCATTTTAATTTGCGAGTTCATATGACGTAATGCCATCAAAGCAAACAACAACATGCTGTAAATAAGCAAGTAGGTACTTATTCAAAAATAAGTACCTACTTTAGTAACACTAGTTAACATAATATTAAACAACCCCGAGCCCGACAAACGGCATATCGAATAGGTATTAGGTATAATATCGTACACCGCGTTTGTAAATTTAGTTGGAGAATTCCCTGTGCCACTCAAACCACTTTATTGTACATTTTCTCAGTTTATATAGCAATATTAGTAATCATATTTGTTCACACACAATTCTTACGGTTGTCTATTCTATTTCTTTAAATTAAGTCTCTTTAGTAATATTTATTATTCATATTATATGTTCGTGTGGCGGCTGGTTATCGGCGATAACAGATCCATACTCGTATATACGGTACTAAAAAAATGCATTTTACTAAAGCTTAAAGAAAAAATAAAACTTTATCGTATCGGTGTAAACCTAGTTTGATAATAAATTGCATGACGGGTCCCCTGTGCCAGCCAACTACATATTAGCGGCTTTCTGCTCGCCTGATCGACAACACATGAATCACGTCATCAGACTTCCTAACAAATTAAAGCCTGATCACATATACCTACTCGTCCATATCAATAGCAGCGCAGTAGGTACCATCGCCATTTTACCAATTAAACAAATATGGTCAGAATCGGACTTACTATAAGTAAGATTAAGAAACTTTTTTAATTTACGTGTATAAAATAAACTATTAGACTAATATTTCGTCCGGTTCATGACCCGTGCAACACGGTGTCAATGACCTCAATCATTATGTTAATATGGATATTCCCCGGGATTGCGGCATTCGAGTCGGTAAAGGAAGACAATATTTTTTCATTTCAGTTAAGTTATATAATGGGGACAAGATTAATGATTTTTACCATAAAATAAAAAACATGTGTCAAATAACTTTAAATCACCACTTTTTGCATTCCTTATCAGGAAATTAGAGAAGGATGACATCAACTCTGTTAATATTACTATTAGCTGTCTTTTTCGCACCAGTTTCATTAAACTATGCGTTAACGCAAACAATAGAAAATCCGAAAGTGACCTTCGACATGCCAGGTAGTCGGGGTAAGGGTTGCACTTCAAATGGTTACATTTTAACACTTACATATTTTATATGAGTGCACTTAATATTTTACGCAATACAAAATAAAATCAATGTATATCAATATTTTCTATACAATTTAAGAGTTTATTAAATATTCTGACTTCTATTTACAAATACATAACTCTCAATAGAGTTATTTTTGCGAACTAGATCACGGGATTATATCTAATCATGTCATGTCCAATATGTCCTTATTAATACTTCTTCTCGGAATCCCGCGGTGTTGCACGGCACGGGTCGTGCCGATCACAAACTACTGGTTCAAATTGAATTAAATTTGAAATATACCGTGTTTATACAATGCCTGCTTGGTTACTGAACTTCTTTGAGAAAAGCATGGCAAGCCATACCTACGTACGACCGTGCCGCTGTTTTGCTCGACTTGGCGGGGGCACTGCTGTGCCCCGAGATTTAAATAGTGGTACTCAAAGTTACGATCAAACCGGCGTACAATTTAGTAGGCTAGACTCCCACTGCTAAGGTTTAGAGGGTTTATGTTCGTATTAGCATGAGCATGGAAAAGTTGTAATTCGCAAGTGCTATGCGGCTAGTTGTGCCGGGTGGCCGGGCCGCGCGGCCCGAGAAGTAGGTCACGCAACCGTCTCTGTCGGGACCAGCTGTCTTCTGTCACAGCCACGTGCTACGTGCAAACGTCTTTGCTCATAACCCTTATTCAGTCTTCACTCGTGGGCTCACTGCAAACTTGAAAAGTCAGCTGCAATATATTGACTTTGGTGTGGTAGGGTACAGCGAAATGTCATCCCGCTCGAATGTGGAGCAGCCCAACTGGGGAAGTAGAAGCCCTCCGCCTTGCAGAAGACCACAGCCATAATAACACTACTACTTGCTCTGTAGTAGTGTTGTGTTCCTAGAGGTGAGCAAGGTAGCCAGAGCTCCCGAGGATGCGTGGTGTTGAGAGCGAGGAAATTTGTTCCTTCAGCTGTCAACACGGCGAATCCTCAAACATATCAAGGGTCGGCAACGCCCATCGCCCATGTTACTCCTTTGGAGTTGCATGCATCTATAGGCTGCGGTGTCAGCTTACCATCAGGCGGGCCGTATGCTTGCTTGCCACCGTCGTATTATTTAAAAATACACAATATATATTTGGTTTGTTTGTTTGTTTGTTGTATATATGTATTGACTAATACACGGACCATCCAGTTTCCATTTTCAGGTAATCTTTATCCGTATTCAAAATTAAGAAGGTCCTTAAAGTTAATGATAATTATTTTCCGCGTTCTCCATTTCAAATGTTTCTTTATTAGAAAGGAAATAGATACCAGGGATCAGGTGACGGTCCTTAAAAGAAGATTTAGATTTGCTCTCTCACAGCACCATTTAGTGAAGTGGAGTTTTTAGGCATAACGGTTATTAATTATTACCTAGCTAGACTAGGTACACCCTATGTCCTATGGGTTAAGCTAGTTTTGCCTTTATTCATTCGACAACAAACTATCAACCTCCAGTCCTCCAATAGGATTACTTTGTTTTGTTTTAATTTCAGAATACGGAAATTGCTTAATCAGAAGAAAAAGCAAATAAGCTTCCCACTCCCACCTAATACTAGAAGGTATAGGTACTCGTTAATTCGTAAATATTTTGTTAGTAGAGGAAGGAAGAAGAGGTGAATTAATAACATGTTATTAGTATACTTGGTTTATATATATAGGCTATCAAGCTGATAAGTAATTAATATGACATGTAATCATGTTACAATTATTTAATTGACAACCAATCACATACCTACATATTGTTATTGTTACACGTTGGTAACTAGCGTAATAATTACGCGTATTAGTAGGCGTAACTAAATTTATATTCCCTAATATGTAGTTACAAGTACCTATTTCTGATACCTGAATGTACATTCATCAATAATCTAATAAGACCGTCGGTAGAGCCCATAAATTCTTGTAAGATATCCCTAGTCGTGAGCTTCTAGGTAGGACTCCTATATCTTACTCAATTTCCTTATCTTAAAACCCTTTTTAACTTGCCGCTATATAACCGGTTCCGCACCCTAGCGGGTACTAAACTGAGCATTCAAGGGCATAGGTTTATTGATATGCATTGCTAGCACCTAATTCTACTCGTACCAATTAGCCTAGTGGGTGTTAATTGGAAGCTTGTTGGGTTGGTGCCGCAGCTCAGTAATCTAGCCATACACAACTGCCGTAGTTCCATGTATGCTGGGCACTTCATTAATGATAAAATAAAAATAATAACTTGCTTCGTCATTGAGTGTCATATTCAACCACGTTAGGGATCGACGTGGATAGATAGTTTTCTTTTTTTTATCCAACCGTTTATTTGAGAAGGCCGAAACGCACTGACAGCGGTGGCGGAGCGGCGCGGTGCGGCGCGGAGGCGGTACCGGTTGTAATGTTCGAGCTAATATGAAAGGATCCGCACAGAGCGGCGCGGCGCGGCGCGGTTTTCTGTGCGGATCCTTTCATATTAGCTCGAACATTACAACCGGTACCGCCTCCGCGCCGCACCGCGCCGCCCCGCCACCGCTCTCTGTGCTCGGGTTGTCGGTGGGTTGTTCTGCATCTGCTATCTTTCTCTGCGCGTTAGACCCCCATGTACAACGAGGCTTACCTCCCTTAGGTTTCTCGGAAAGATTAATCTGGATTCCAGGGACTCATTTTATGGGATACGTTTTACGCGTCTCATGAAAGGACCAGCTTGTTGCGTACCAAGTACCAATGGACCCTCTTTCACCTTGGCGGATGTGTCTTATATTAATATTGTATAGGTAAGGTACCTACCATATTTATATTGAGACAACCATAAAAGTAGCATAGCAGATCTAAATAGGGAAGGCATATAATAAAGGTATATAGGTATATATATATAGGTATGTCAAATTAAAGTAAAAGCTGGCAAGACTATGGATTACTACACCTGTTCATATCGAATATCCGAGTAACTGTATGATTTAGATTAGACTTATTTATTTCACCATATACAATTACAATATAAATTAAAGCTAGCTTAATCTATATGAATTTATATTATGATCGTCAAAGAGAATAAGAATTGTAATAAAATGTCAAGTTGCATTTGGTTTAATGTGTATGTGCATGCCTAGGCTGCTGACACCAGAGGCTCTAGTATAAGTTTTACCGAAACAATACTTTACGATCGCGTTTGCGTTTTACCCTCAATTTGTAGGTATGGGATTTGACAGCTAAACGCAAACGCGGTCGTAACGTTTTGTTTCGGTAAAACTTATACTAGAGCCTCAGTTGTTAAAATTGCACGCTCGGCACGCATCAATGGTTTATTTTGATCAGCAAATTTAATATGCCGTCTTTGTATGCTGCAGGTAGATTCGAACCGCCAATGAATTAGTATTCTTAGAGGCATGGGCTCACAGGACTGCCAACGGTTCCAGAGAACGTGGTAGTTGAGATATCATCACTGCCACCCTAGAAAGCGGAAATAGTGGCTCTACTGCCAGCGTTGTTCCTGACATTGTACCTAACTAAACACGACATACGGCAGCCGATCATTGCCCTATAAATAAATAAATGAAGGGGTGCTTTGGGAGTCCTTCATTTACGATCCTACCTAGCCATATAAATATTTTTGCTAATAAATAAAAAATACATATATATGTTTCTCGGTTGGGGAAGAGGTAGATATGCAGACGGTTTTGCAGAGCCAAAGACATATTTATTGAGTACAAACATGACATTGTAATATAATTAAGAATTACTGTAGGTAACTGTAAATGAGGTAGCTACCTATACTAATACTGTTTTGTTACCAAGAATTATCATGTTTCTCCGTAGGTGGTAAATATACCTATTCATACTTGAAAATTCCGGCCACGATCGAAAAAGATCGTGTCCGCTTCACGAACTTCGAGACTTAGTTTAAGCCCTAGCCCTACGTAATTTGTTACCTACGTAATAAACTTAAGTACCTATATCCGGGCAGGTGTATGAAGGAAGGTACCTACTAGGTGACTCCTTTTAACTAGTATCGCTGCCTGCTCATTATCTATCTGGGATGTAGATCAGAGATCTGTACGTGACTGTGCAAGACACTCGACTCGAGTAACAGACTGACTAGCTATACTGTCTATCCAGTGATTTATGTACCTATGTACAGCTATAACATCTGAGAAGTCTATTCTGAAAAACCTAGTAGGTAGTAGGTATTTTGAAGTTAATATGCCGCAGGATAATTGGCAATTGAGGACGACGTGACGTTTGAAAGATGCGCCTAATGTCAACCATAAAATCGACCGAAAGTCGCTGTCAGCTCCTTGATTACCCCTACAAAGATATAAGGACGGTTCCTTTACGTTCCCCCCTGTTTTCGCTGTTGGTTGAGTCTTGTCAAGCATGTAGGTAGTAAGTAGAAATCTTACCTGTCCTTCCTATTAGAATCTACCTTCAATAAGTAAGCCAGGTAGCCTCTTTGTACTCAGGGGGGTCACATCAGATAAAATCAGGTACATACTGGGTCTTCTAGAATGTTTAGAAAAATCGTAATCGTCATTTCCAAGATGCCTGGATGTAATCTACCCGCATAAATAAATCAGACAGAATGCTCCGTCAATGTAAAAACAATACCTACATCCAAACATTATTACTAGTTAAGCTTCGGGTAGCTGTTTAAAAATAAGACAGCTCAGACAAAAGGTAACGGATACGTACCTCTATGTTTACAAGAAAAGCGGATTGTTTATTACTATTTAAATAAAATGCATCCTTGTTGGGGAAGGAACCGGCTCACACGACTCATAAATTATCGATGAACGCAACATACCTACTCGACGACGATCATAACTTACAGGTACTGCAACTAAAAGCTCAATAAATATTTTGAAAAATTTCTTACCTTTTTAAGAAAACCTCGAGGGCGACGTCCCTCACTGGACGGAGCGGGTACGGGCGCCGCGGTTCGAACATAAACACTGCACTGGCGGTGTACAAAATGCGGAATAGGAACGACAAATTCAGATGAATTAGTGATAACACAACACTGTCACTTCGTTCGAGCACTGTAATCCAATCGGTTCGTTTGTTTTTAGTTAGAAATTAGGACAAGTAAACGCGCATGTCACTTTGTCCGTAAATTGTGGTCTTGGGGATGTTCGACACGCGTGCGACGGTGGGCCGCCGCTCAATGACTGGCTCTGATGCGCTCGTGGCGGGGAGGGCGCGCCGCGCGCTGCGTTGGTCGCAACGGTCTACTCGAACACGCCGGTGGAGGGTGAGGCGAGGCGCAACGGGGAAGCGCCCTTCTCTCAATGGTAGCAAGCATACCGGCACCGACGTCTTACTGAAAGCCTAATCACAATCAGACGGAGCTTTGATAAGGGAATCGAAACATCCCATAGTGCCTATACTATTGAACGAGCAATACCTATGTATACTGGGTGCCTCTGAGCTTGGGGCTTCAAATGCAAATATCGATTATGCTCCTAAAACGAAACTGCTTCTGTTCTACAGCTTTTTTTTTATATGTTCTTTTTACCTGGCATTTATTTCATACAAATTAAATGAAAATTTCAAACGCGCAAACAAAGACGTCAAGTCTTTATTATGTTACAAAGTTGCAGAACCCGTGACCCGTGTGGTGTCGGTTTAGAATAGCACCACCCCCTTTCTTCCCGAAACTAAGACTTTCGACTAAGGGAACATGGTTGAAGTGTGTTGTGGGCTAGCAACCTATCACTGCGATATCACATTTTGTCGATCTTTTGTACCCACATTTATGCTAACACTGGCACTGGACACAAGTTTCATGTGCTCTGCCTGCCCCTTTTAGGGATAACTTATGTATGTATGTTGCAGAACAAAAGTGGTTCAATTTGACGAGCAGAATCTAATCTTGAATTTAAAACCCCGTCTCGAAAACGGCTCTAACGATTTCTATGAAATTTGCAATGTAGGACGTAGGTGTTTACAAGGTCTCATGTACCTATATTAATTTATTTAATTTATTTCTTACTAAATACATATTATGTACGCTCCTACGACACGTTAATACATTTTAGGAAGCCGTAAAATATTTATCTTGTCCGCTAGTCAACAACATGCTACATATTTTTTTGCAATTTATTATACGTTTTGCAGTGACATTGTAATAAATCGCAAACAATGTGCGATAAATTTTATATAAATAACTGAACTAAGTTCTTTAAACCTGCGTTATTTTAAAATATAACATAAATTATAACCCAACTACCTAGCTATCTATACGCCAGTTGTTGTTGTGACACCTGCCTAAGTTAAAGTTTAATTAAACTTAATGAGCGTTTGGGCACGTCTGGGCAACTAGATGTTTTCCCTGATCTTATTGAAGACTAGCTGTACCTGCGACTTCGTTTGCATGGTAATGTGGTGGAAGTTAACGCATCTCATCCTCTTGGACACAGGACATATGCCACATGCAGTTCTAATTTAGCCTATCAAGTAAAACGATGAATAAATCTATTTTAGCTGAAATGCCGTTAAAATTCGTTTGTCTTTATCTGTAACTCTGATATTTAAATTAGGGCCGATTTTTCAATTCCCAGATAAAACTATCTGTTAGATAAATGTGAGCTCTGTCCTTTTCTTTCATATGACTTAAGAAGAAGACTGTGATAATTTTAACTGACGGATAACTTTATCTAGAGATTGTAAAATCGGCCCTTAGTAAGAAGGGGACAAAACTCGTTTTATTGAACAGAGGTATTTTAAGTTTTATGAATAAGGGGGTAAAAGTTTAGTAGATGTTTGTGGCAATAGATCCAACAGGTAGGACACAGGCTGCAGCATTAAATGTTTAATGATCTTCTTCTCTACATATTTTTAACATTGTTTTATATTAAATAAATAAAAACGTGATGACCGAAATGATCTTGATGAGTCACTCCGACTCTCAGGTAAAGATGTGTTTAGGAATTAGTAATAGATATACCTAATCCTTTCGAGTACCCATTGACCGGTAAGTGTTTACGCGGAACCAAAATACTACATTACTTACCAAGGGCTGTAAAAAAAAGAAAGCCCGAAATCGCAGGCTTTCTTTTTTACTGCCCGTGTTGAGTACACAATTTTACGTCTTCACCCGCAGCGTGCGATAAAACTCGCATTATGGCTAGGTGTGACGTAATAGTACATTGTTTAACGAGGGGCGGAAGTGGAATATTGCGAACAAGAGTCTATCAGAAGCCCGACGCCGAAGGCGGAAGGCTTTTGATGACTCGAGTTTGCAATATTCTTACGCCCGTGTTATACACAATGTTTTTCATCACATTTGCGAGGAAACAAATACATTTTAGATGAAATGAATACAAATCGTAATAAACACTGCATCATGTCAGTCGTCCATTTTGTTCACAGACCACTTAACCTATAGACCCCGCTTACTAAGGCGCCCGCGTGAGCCAAGCTTAAGCATAAAAAGCACCAAGCAGCTACCACGCCCCCAAACATTCTTTTAGTACGCGGTCGACCGTTCACGAAGTAACATGCAATATTCAACTGCTTTCTTGGCTATAAAGTATACAAAATATGCCTTATTATATGGTGAAACTGTGTGGAAAGTGTAGCATGACATCTAGTCGTCAAAAGGATGAGATTTCATTTCACAGGTAAGCAGGTTTTTTCTTTTTACAACGAAAAAACAATAATAATTTAAAATTTCAATTTATAAAGTAAAAGTTTCTTAACGTGGCGACGCGTTGATGTCTTTCAACGGCTGTCTTTTTCTTTCGCTTACAATTTTGTGTAATTCCGTCTTTGTCGCACCATTGCAGTGTCTTAATTAGTGATGTGACTGATCGATTACTTACGTCACCGATATCCGTAAAACAATATTGAAGTGTTAATACCTAGCGTACAGAACGAACTTGTATTATTGAAATAAATACTACTAATACTGTATATATTTATGAGAGGTTTATTGTATTTGTAAATAATCGTTTGTTTTGTTTTTTAGTACCTATATTGTTTTACAAAACTCTAATAGTGATATTTATTTCTATACATGCATTGAAGATGTTTAAAAGAAAATCGACCGCTTTAGCCTAGTTGGTAGTGACCCTGCCTACGGAGCAAGAGGTCCTGGGTTCGAATCCCGGCATTTATTTGTGTGATGAGCACGAATATTTGTTCCTGAGTCATGGATGTTTTCTATGTATTTAAGTATGTATTCATCTATATACTCGTAAGTATGTTTGTCGTCGTCTAGTACCCATAGTACCTACAAGCTTTGCTTAGTTTGGGACTAGGTCAAGTTGTGTAAGATTGTCCCTTAATATTTATTTATTATTTTAAAATGGAAAAGTCGCGGATTCAAAAACCAATTTTGAATAATAATTAATAATAAGTTGTTTTTTTCTAGTAATAAAGGTGCAACAGATGATGCGATGATATTTTTAACGTTCAGATTTCCAAAATGTTCTACACAAAACCAAATTTGGATAGACGCCACAAAACAGTCACAAAAATGGATTCCTGCTACAAGCAGCGTAATTTGTTCGCGGCACTTCAAACCAGTGTTTCAAATACACGAATAACAACAGACGCTTGTTGTTCAAATTCGAAACCAATAAAATATGATATTCTCTTTAATGTTAAATTTCATTCCAATTAAAAATATTTACATTTATATTCTGTAGTATTATTTTCGAGTGTGTCCCATCACTAACCAAAATGGTGCGCGTCACGTGTCAATCGTGTGATTGCTCGTTGACCTTGAGCTAGCCAATCACAGTTCACTTGTCGCCCCCCGCGCCCCGCCAATTTGGCATAATGAGATACTAGACAAAGTTTTATGAAGTGGAGTCTATAGGTTAAGTGGTCTGTGATTTTGTTGAATTTGACGTGAGGCGCGTATGGCAAAGACCCTTCGGTATACAGCCACGATTTTAAAACACTTAAAAACATTTTACATAGACACTAAATAACTACATATTAAATGTAAATAATTCAGTTAAACATCTTTAAGTAGTTTTTTAAGTTTAAATTTATTTATAAATACGTTTTCAGACATCGTATTTAATACAAAACCTCTTTGCTTTGTAACTGCCGCATGAGTGACAGATACAATTTAAGAAAAAAACCATTACGCCCGTGGGCGTAACACAGGCTATTACAGCTCTGTATGTCTGCGCATTATGAAGCCCTTTTCGAGCAAGTGTGATGAAAATATCTTTTCATCACACTTGCTCGAAAAGGGCTTGATATTTTTTTCTTAAATTGTATCTGTCACTCATGCGGCAGTTACAAAGCAAAAAGGTTTTGTATCAAATACAATGTCTGAAAACGTATTTATAAATAAATTTAAACTTAAAAACTACTTAAACATGTTTAACTGAATTATTTACAGATTTAATATGTTATTTAGTGTCTATGTAAAATGTTTTAAGTGTTTTCAAATCGTGGCTGTATACCGAAGGGTCTTTGCCATACGCGCCTCACGTCAAATTCAACTAAATGGACGACTGACATGTTGCAGTTTTTATTACGATTTGTATTAATTTAATCTAAAATGGATTTGTCTCCTCGCAAATGTGATGAAAAACATTGTACAGTACACGGGCGTAAGAATATTGCAAACTCGAGTCATAAAAAGCCCTCCGCCTTCGGCGTCGGGCTTCTGATAGACTCTTGTTCGCAATATTCGACTTACGCCCCTCGTTAAACAATGTACCTACTATTTTAATTAGACAACAGACGGCTAATTTATATTTTCTAAACTATCCTAACCACTAAGTAAGTTCTACAATAATAACGCGAGTCCGAGACCCTTTCTTTTCTATTAAGGGGCTACCCGAGGTTTTCATCGATTTTTGACAAGTTTTGAATCGTATCTCCTACTTTTGCACTACAGATAGCATTATAAATCAAACGGCTATCGGTTCTTCAATTTTTTATCTCCATTATGGTCCACCGGATTTTCAAACAAATGAATACTTAATTATGTATGATTTTTTTAAACATTGTCTAAAAAAACACTTATTCCGTATCTCTATTGACGTGAAAGATCTAACATATACGAAATCTGCATATATGAGTTTGTCTGCGACGTTTCTAAAAACTGGTCCAGGGTTTTCATTTTAAACCAATTAACACAAAAGTTATGGCCGGAATACCAGTTTTTTGGCCTAAAATTGTTCAACTTTGATGCCGAATATCTCGAAAACAATGAACTTTGAAGGAAATATGGGATACTATATTGCTTAAAGACGTTGTTGTTAATATAATAAGCTACAAAAAACATTAGAAAACTAAGGATCGAAGGTCATTGGCGTATGGGAGCCCCTTAAAGTAATTATTCAAAATATTAAAGTAATATGTTTATTTTTTTCATATTGCAATGTTTCAGATCGCACTATCACATTCTGCCAAATCTTGTGCATGTTCCCGCCATTGCCAACTTAATGAAATGTGTTTTGCAGGCTGCATGATAAAAGTTCTCCTGTATGTTGGCCAATTTCTGTGTCTCTATAATATTGGCTGAATGTCAACTTGAACGTGCGAAGTACGAAGTTATAATACCGCCTTAATACTGACGCGCTAATTAATGTTATAAAAGGCCCGTTCTGTACTGATCTATACATACTGTTTATTGCTGATAAATATAAATACTTACAAACCAGGACGGCTAATAAGCTGAGTACATTTTTTAAATAAAGGAAATCAAATTAATCAATAAATTTTCAATTTTTTCTTTATTTAAAAAATGTATAATTTCGTTAGCAGCGTAACTGCTTAATACAAAATTAATTTATAAGCTGAGTATTTGTCAAGATACTGCACGGCTATCATAAGACGGCGCGCAAGCTCTGGATTTTTCTCGAACTATCCATCTCTCTCCTATTAGACAAGTTAGAAAGAGACGTATAGTGCGAGAAAAATCGAGAGCTTGCGCGCCGTCTTGTGATAGCCGTGCAGTATCTTGACAAATACTCAGCTTATAAATTAATCTTGTATCGTGACAAATAATCAGCGTGTAATCTTGCAGAAACTCAAATAGACTTTATGGCTGAACGCAAGAACACGCTGGCCATGGCTATGCCATGCCATTAAAAAAAAAGGAAGAGTCAGACTTTTGACGCTTGTCGTTATTTTGTTGAAACTTGTTGATAATTTATTGAAATTACGCCTCAATACGAATTTAGCGCATATAAGTCTCCATATCAGAATCGATTATTTTTTATGCTTTAATTAAATTCAATATGCGTTTTGTGAAGGTCTATCACAACACCAGATCGAAATTATTACTGTTGGATAATTATGGCAAGCCCGCCATTTTGACGTCACTGTCAGATGACAGATATGGCGGCTACGATTTCAAGCAAAATAAATTATTAATTTAATGAGGTCAAATGTTTCCGAAAAATAATTAATCGTCGCAGTCAGATAAAAACTATCTTAAACGGAAGCTAGAGTAATAATGTACTTGTAAAAAAAGTTACATGTTTTTCAGTTCATGGGAAGCTGAGATCACGCGGGACAGAACAATGCTTAGTTTGATACTGGCCGATTCTTTTTTTAATTTAGAGATTTATTATAAGTGAGAGATGAGAGATGAGAGATCATCAGGTCGATCACGTAACGTATTGTACGCGCGTCAGCGGCGCTACCACGAACTTCGAAAGTCGAAGTTCGGGTATTTCCATCTCTATCGCACTCCCTTACTCGAGTGACAGGGATGCATGTATTACGAACTTCGACTTTCGAAGTTCGTGGTAGCGCCGCAGGTAGATATAAATGACACTTTTTACATGGAAAAACGACAGTTAACCTGTCCTAACGCGCGTTCGAAACGTAACGCCTCTGGTTATGGGGCTATTCCCTACACCGCATTCACCTTCAGTTTTTTTTTTTTTTTTAAGAATCGCATTAAGTTAATTAAAAGTTTTAAACATGATTGTCAAAATTTACTGTGTTTACATAGTATTCATATTCGTTATAAATAATAATAATAACGCCTCCTAAGCGCCTCCTTAAAATAACTCTTCACCTTCGTCAAGAAAAACAAAAATTCCGAAAGGATGTTTAGGTTATATGCATTAGCATTCGATGAGCAGAAGAGTCAATGCCACCGGATAATCAGCGCTGCAGGCACCTCCGGGGCTCGCGGCGACCCCGCGAGGTCGACCTCCGACGACCTCCTAAAACAAAAACATTACACGTGACAATTCTGGGTATTTTTGTAGGTACTGTAATACTCATATACAGCCCTATACAAAGCATACAAATACCAAAATACTACCTCTATAACAAGCACTTCTCTAAGCACTTGCTAAAATGTTACCGTCTACTTCTACATAGATATGTATAATTACGATTTACTTTTGACATATAAAAAAATCGAGCAAGTGCGTGTCGGGCCACGCGTAGTGTAGGGTTCCGAAGTTGCCCGTCTGTCTTAGTTACATCGACACGCGCGCGCCAACTAAGTAAATGGTTGCGTAGGCCGAATTTGTAAGAAAGTTAGCCTTTCTAAGTATATTTAAGTTGGTTAAGTATTACTCTGTAACTAGTTATGCTTAATTAGCCGTGATAGTATTCCTTTTATGTTCATTGTATGATTTTTATATTTTTAAAATACATCCCCACTTTAGGTGTAGAGGAGGTACCCTAAAAAAAATGAGATTGTATTCTATCGTTTTGTCGGCGTGAATGATTTATATAAGTACCCATGCCGAATCACAGTTTTCTAGTAGTAAGGGTTACCAGAGCTAAGCCGTAGACGGACAGACGGACGTGGCGAAACGGTTCCGTTTTTGCCATTTTGGCTACGGAACCCTAAAACGGATTTCTATACAGACGCGATGTTATGTTATTAGGGTAAACTGTCGCAATCACAAAACTTTATTTCCCAACTGTATCGTTTGTCCAGTTTTTCATTTCCGCAAAAAGCCGTTCTTTTCTGAAACTAAGAAGTTTTCAGAATTATCATAAAACTAACCTGACATAACATAATGGGTTCCACACGATTATTATTTAAATATTTAGATTCAATTACCTTCATCTAGGAAAGGTACCATTAAATAGTTTTATTTAGTTAAATGTGTAATGATCGCGCTAAAGAATAATATTAAATGTAAGTATGTATATAGAAAACACGGTCGAGTCAAGCGCAATGTAATATTAAGTATAGGGAAATAATATCATTGCAAATAGTTATTTGTTTATTGGTCGTCTAATACAAGGGACAGTGATGTGGACGCGGCCCCGCCCGCACATAACCAAGCAGAAAGATAAGATTGAACAGAAACTCAGGGTTTCCGTTAGGACGAATCAGAACAAAGCGAATACACCGAAAACATTATTATTATAGCCTGATGTGTCCCACTGCTGGGCAAAGGCCTCCCCCCTTTTCTTCCACTGATCGCGGTTTTTAGCTTGATCTGGCCAGTCCTTTAAAAAGGAGTCTAACTCATCCCGCCATCGCCGACGAGGTCTGCCGCGTCTCCTTTTCGAGCTCTGAGCCGATACTTTATTTTATTATTATATATCTCATTATTTAAGTCTAATAAGACTGTCTGCTAAAAACTGCAAGTGTTAGAGCGATAAATGAAGGGCCAAAACCCACAACCTTCGAGGCTTCCGCCATACCGTAGCTATAGCAATAAAAGCGATACGTAGTGCACTTATTCAGAACATCTAACACCCATTACAAATATATACTGTTTGGTAGAAACCGACCCATTAAGACCCCGAGAGACTGAACGATCGTGCGAAGCGAACGAAGTTCTCCGTTTCAGTTTATGGTTTTTTTATGTATTTTTTAAAGACATCCCGTGTGGTCTCTACTCGACTGCTTACAGTGCCGCTCGAGAATATATGTACAAAGCGCGCGAGTTTATGGAATCCGACCGCCTGCAAAGCGTTCGTCAGTACACTGCAACTCTGCAACCATTTCTATGAGTCGTGTGTCGGCGGTTTTGGGGAGGCGATTCTTTCCGCCGTATAATGTCGGCAATCAGCATTCAGCCCAAGCGTCGCGGACGGATATAGATCCCACAAACGATACTGTCCGAGGCTAGTGTTCACCGATATTTATGGATCGGACCCAACTTACTATTGTCAGTGCTTGAATCTCATTAACACCGGAAAAGTATATCGAATTATCCTACTGTCGCCGCTTTGGCTCGAATCGTGGAAGGATGGGTCTGGTCGATGCTGCTTTTCTTTTGATTAAGGTACCTACTATCGACAACTGATTAAGTTGAAACAAAATATTGTCCAAGTGACAAAAAGGGGCTGGTTAGGTACAGTCGCCATCAGATATATCAGAGCGGTCAAAGTGCTCATCAATATGCGAACACGTCTCTAATGCCTCGAAATGCGTTCAACTCGTGTCACATAGGCGCCACTGCTTAATAAAAGCGGCATGAATCAATAATAGTACATTTCGATGCTAGTGCGGAAGGTATGTCATTACGTCACGAGTATTACCGAGATCTCGGGACGAGTGAGGAATGACATTTCCGCACGTGTATCGAACGACGTTTTTTAATATATTTGCGAAAAATAAGAAAAACAACGAGTAAGGAATTCGAAACTTTTATATGATTAATTCTGTAACATCATTGTAATACAGTTGAAAAATAATGAAGTTGTTGTGGTGTATTTAGTTATTTAAACTTTATTGCACATACAAAATAACTACAAAGGGACTGCCACAAGGCATTGTCTACCAGTCAACCGCGGTGTACCTATAAAATCGAGTAGTAAGTTGGTATGTGAGCACTTTGCTAGTATGGTACACGATAACCCAAGTGCGCTAACGACACGCAAACAAACGCAGAGATATTTCGACCGTAATAGGTAAGCACGAGTATTATGAGTAAAATGTACGACAAATGTAGGTGTAACAAAGCATATTGTCTGTTAAAGCTATCATTTTCGGCACGTCGGCACGGCGCTGTCGAGAAATTGGATTGTGGCGTTCAGGGGCAGGAACGCGGTCGCAGTCTGATCTCGCCGCAACCTCACCTGCGTCTTAGCTGCGCACATCTAAGTAGTACAAGAGACGGCTGTGGCTTTACCTACGCTACACCAAGCGCCATATGAGTCAGTGACTAATAGAGTAATACGAAATAAAAAATACGTAAGCAAAATACCCGATCATTATTATAAATAAATAAATATTTGCGGACAATCTTACACACTCAATCGAGCAAAGCTTGTACTATGAGTGCTTGTCGACGATTATATGAATAAGTAGTTGAATGTACAATTCTTGAACTTTTTTGCAAACACCTACTTTTATGACGTAATAGTACATTACGTACCTAGGGCGGTGAATTCGTGAATGCCCCAGATCGCAGGTGTTTGTGGCCATAAATATGCGATCTGGGGCTTTACGAATTACCGCCCGTGGTGCTTACACAATTTTACGTCTTCTCCTGGGTGTGAAGGGAGATTTGCCGCTGTGCTCGTGGGCGGTACAAACACCTGCGATGTGGGGCATTCACGAGTTCACCGCCCTAGGTACGTAATGTACTATTACAGCTCTGCCAGTACAAACTCGTACCAAAAACTTGTTTAGGACTTTTTTCAAGTGATTCGCAATATTGCTGGTTGTTGACCTATTTGATATAAATATTGTAGCTACATTTAACCTTTTGAAAGCCAAGAAACACTGAAAGGTAATGAGAGTTCTCGGGCCCACAGTACCCCACGTCGCCAAGAACGACAATAGGTAAGTTGCGCTTTTCAACGTAACCACCAGCCTTTGAACTAAGAGTCTTTGGCTTGTAGCAGTAGTGGTGGCAGTGTCATCTTTGTACTTAGCGTGTATTAGTAGCTCTTATTTCATTGCGGTTTTTCCGCTAGTTCACAAAATCGGTGCTCATTGTTTAAAAAGAAAACATCATCATCATCTATTTTTGACCTCAACTAGATTCTTATTAGCTACAAGGTAGGTACTAGGTACAGATTGTAATTACGAATAGCAGTTAAATTAAGGACAAGTTCTAGAACGAGCCGAGATCAGTTTTGGTCTATGATCTGTACAGAGGCTCTAGTATAAGTTTTACCGAAACAAAACTTTACGATCGCGTTTGCGTTTTATCCTCAATTCGTATGGGATTTGACAGCTAAACGCGAACGCGGTCGTAACGTTTTGTTTCGGTAAAACTTATACTAGAGCCTCTGTACATATGCGCAATCTTGCATGCACGGTGACATGCGTAAACTCCCGTCCGCCATGTAGACTAAGTACTATCAAAGTAACCGCCCGTTATGCGACATAAGAGATCCTTCTAAAAATAAGCGCACGCTATGAATAAATTACAGTAATGATATATGCGGAAACTACGCGGTAACTATATTAAACGTTGTCAGCATGTAACATCGGAACGAATGTCTCACCGCCTGCATTTAGCTCGAAACCCGTCGAAGGTCTGGACTAAATCCAAGATTTCAGACGCGACCTCCGTCATGGAGAAATTTTCTTCCAGATTTTCGTTGATTAATCTACATTTCAGAAATATTTCAAAGCAATGTGCCACCGGAAAAAGCAGATGCGAACAGCGTTCAGAATAATTAATTCGTAGACAAAGTTTTTGTTTTCTCATTTCGAACCGGAAGCTTTATCGATACTAATTAAGGCACAGAAATTAAAATAGAATAAACTTGAGCCTGCTGAATCATAATCTAGAAACCGGGTCAAAAGTTCGCCGAACTAAACTTCGCTTAGCATGGCTTATCCCAGTCATCCGCGACATATCAGAATCGTGCCAACATCGTATTTATTATTTATTTATTAATATTATGTCTGTTAAGGAGGTCGTCGTCCGCAGATGACGTGCGGTCACTATATCCGTCTCAGTTTGACTGCTAACTGTCAAACAGGAGATTACAAGACGTGAGATGCACGCTTTTGATTTATATGATCTGTGCCACCGGTGCATTCACGAAACACTTCAACGAACGATCGTTTGATTCTGTTTAATAATAGTGTATGACTCGGTAAGTGTATATCCGTTGACCCGCTTACAGAGACGGTTAAATTGAAAGCAATTGTGGCAAAATGCAACAATTGCGGCGGTATGTCATATACAAAATAATTAAAGGACTCTTAAGAGGTACAGGAACTGATTGAAAGATTTAGTGGCCGAGACAGATTGTTCCGATGGCTCAGTTGGTTAGTAGCGACGGGCCATGAATGCCTGTGGTCGCCGATTCGAATCCGGCTCGGAACATTAATTTTTTACTTGTTTGTGATGTTAGTGGTCTACTTTAACCAACACATAAAAGAGTCTACAAAGCATGGTATAACAACACAGGTACTCTCTTCCGAGACTCGCGAACCACGTGACTGACACAAGCCTACGTCATCAAACGGCATTTAACAGCATTATGACGTAGGCTTGTGTCAGTCACGTGGTTCGCGAGTCTCGGAAGAGAGTACCTGTTATGTTATACCATGCTACAAAGCATGAAAGAGTCTTAAATTGTATCTCAATGGATCCGCACGTCTATGTTTAACATCGTTCCGAGAATATGTCTTTGAAGCAATCTTCACATGGAGCGACTAAGTCGAAGGGTTTCCGTTCTAAAGGCAGTCTATTAGCGAACTTTCTCATGTAACGACGAATATATAGGTACATTCATTCATCAATACCACAAGAAACAAAATAGGGCTAACGGAGTGTCGATATTTATGAGCGTTTCGTCCAGTAAATATTGTAGAGTTATAGAATACTATGGCTTCTGCCCGCGACTCTATCCGCGTGGAACTGGTTTATATCGTAGCTCCATACAAACTTTCACCCCCTTAGGGGATTATTTCCGGGATCAAAACTATCCAAAGTCCTTCCCCGGGACTCAGATCTCTATACCCAATTTCATCTAAATCGGTACAGCGGATTAAGCGTGGAGAGGTAACAGACAGACAAACAGACACACTTTCGCATTTATAATATTAGTATAAATTCCCGCTGTTGACTGCAGTATACGTACGGTTCCGTACGCGTTACACAAAGTATTTATAAATACTTATGTCCTCCAACTCCAGCTCACTGGAATTAACGCAATTTACGCAAGCCTTATGGGACTAGGTCGATTTGTGTAAGATTGTCCCCTAATTACTCCGTAGACATAGTTATAATGGGTGCGTAACGATGCCTATATTTTTTATGGAAATAATACACAAAACTACCATGTATGTATAAAACATCATCGGGAATAGGCGTCGGTATGTGAAGGTCCACAGCCAACCGAGTAGGTATTTAGAGTATGAGGTAACCATACTAAATAGTGAACAATCGTCATTTCAATTCAATTCAATTCATTTATTGTAATAATCATGTTCATTATACAATGGATGGATGGATTTCTACGAAACTCTCTTGGTAACGCATTAGCAAATGAATGACGACAATGGCCAAGTCCAATATGTAGTTTGGAATTGCGTTATGGTACAACACCCCTTTATCGACTCCTAAAACACCAAACATGACCAGTTTAGAACAGACTCGGTTTTTGCTGTATTGGCACTAAATGTTTACAATACGTAGGTAGGTAGGCTTCGTTTTTTTTTATCAATAGCTATTAATAGTACATTGTTTAACGAGGGGCGTAAGTGGAATATTGCGAACGAGAGTCTATCAGAAGGCTTTTGATGACTCGAGTTTGCAATATTCTTATGCTCGTGTTATACACAATATTTTTCATCACATTTGCGAGGAAACAAATACATTTTAGATGAAATTAATACAAATCGTAATAAAAACTGCAACATGTCAGTCCATTTTGTTGAATTTGACGTGAGGCGCGTATGGCAAAGACCCTTCGGTTTACAGCCACGATTTGAAAACACTTAAAAACATTTTACATAGACACTAAATAACTACATATTAAATCTGTCAATAGTTAAACATGTTTAAGTCGTTTTTAAAGTTTAAATTTATTTATAAATACGTTTTCAGACATCGTATTTCATATAAAACATCTTTGCTTTGTAACTGCCGCATGAGTGACAGATACAATTTAAGAAAAACACCATTACGCCCGTGGGCGTAACACAGGCTATTACAGCTCTATATGTCTGCGCATTATGAAGCCCTTTTCGAGCAAGTGTGATGAAAATACATTTTAGATGAAATTAATACAAATCGTAATAATGTCAACATGTCAGTTGTCAATTTTGTTGAATTTGACATGAGGCGCGTATGGCAAAGACCCTTCGGTATACAGCCACGATTTGACATTTTACATAGACACTAAATAACTACATATTAAATCTGTAAATAATTCTGCTAAACATTAAATTGCAGTCAAATTGAATATAAAGTTGTATACATATTAAAAGTTGGTTGTAGCAAACTTTTGTACGGCTATCATGCGACGGCCGCAACATACCTACTCTCTTTTTTCTCGCACTATATCTCTTGTTCAAGTGTTCTAACTTCTAATAAGAAAGAGACGGATAGTGCGAGAAAAATCGAGAGAACTCGCGCGCCGTCGAGACGTGCAGAAGATATGAAATACACCTTGGCTGATTGGAAACATCCTCAGTCCGAAGTGAAGTATGAGTGGGTTCTATATTTTAAAACTAAACTTAACAGCCCGTGGGAGGTAAAACGGCTATAACTGCTCTGTACGCTCGCAAGTAATAACGCCATTGACGAGCAAGTGTGATGAAAAGTAATTATTTTATTCGATTGAACACTAAAGTGAATCGTTTTTTTTATCAATAGCTATAAAGTAATTATTTTATTCGATTGAACACTAAAGTGAATCGATTCACAATTGTTTCTTTGAGCAGACGTAGAAAACTTATTTACCAGTTGTGTATGTTTGAAGACTTTGAAGACTTTGAATCAAAGATAAGTGAGCACCTAATAGTTTTATATATCATACAGATTTTTAATATAAGTAAGTACCTAACGTAATGGCACCAGTAATCGACACTTTTTCTTTAACCATTGAAAACCAGGCCTGACAATTTTTTTTTTAAATATTTCATTCAGTAAGTACAATATTATTGCGATCAGGCGGTTTGTTTAAAGATGGTGAATTATTGAAGCGGCGTAAACGTTTTTGCAAAAATCAAGATTTCTTCAGCGAATCGTTAAAAGAGTGAGTAGTTATACATTTGACATTGTGACGTAAACATTGTTGAAATAATTTGACTTTTTGACATCCTACTAATATTATAAATGCGAAAGTTTAGATGTTTGGATGTTTGTTACTCAATCACGCTTAAACGGCTTAACCGATTTGGATGAAATTTTGCACGAAGATAGTTTATAGCCTGGATTAAGATATAGGATAGTTTTTATCTCGGGTCCACGCAGACGAAGTCGCGGGCGGAAGCTAGTTATAAATAATTTCTAATTGATTTAATTTAATCTAATAAGTATGAACTTTTTGACGTTTAATGTATTGCATTATAAAAATAAATGAGTATGCTCAAGCCTATCCCACTGTCAATTTGGCGCGATACACTGTTTGTTCGACAACCTCTGTAGCCTAATTGATAGTAACCCTGCCTACGGAGCCGGAGGTCCCGGGTTCTGATAAATACGGGGTTAGGAGCGAGTGAAACCACGGCCATTGGGTAGCGCACTGACGTTTATTCATCATAGCTATTAGGGTGTGTGCACAGCCACACGCACACATACGTAACACTTCCTCCCTCTAGTTACGTAACTGACTAACTGAATGTACATCGAATATAGAATTGTTACATATTAAAAATATTTCTTAAAATTAAGATTGGTACGCTTGCGCAATACCCTTTTGGGCAATGCTGGTGTAGTGCCAGTCCCACCTTGCGAGTCTGGGTCTCTTTGACCTTCCTCTACTGCCTCGTGAAATTCACCATCGTCATCTGAGCTTGACGCAACCTTATCTCCTTTCCCTCCCTCGGCGGCAATATCTGATGACTCCAAAGATTGCATTTGCAATGGTGCCAAAATTGCTTGTGAAGACAGTGACCCAATTTCCGGAGTCGGTGACGGCGACGGCGACGGCGGTAGCGTAGGAAGCGGCGATGGCGGCATCGGCGGCGGCGGCGGCGGCGGTGGCGCTGGCGATGACGTCCTTGGCATGAGTAAGGAGTCCGTAGGTAAGTCACAATCATATGTTTCATGATAGTCCCAGTTATTTGCGGTACCCTTATACTTAAGCATGTGATTTTTATGTGTTTTAATAAACATTGAAGTTAAACTGTTTTTTACTAAGTACAGAACTTTTCCCATTTTTTTCTCAACCACACCTTTACACCAAGTGAACTTGTTTTTATTATAAAACTTTTTATATAAAATGTTTTCACCTGGTATAAATGTTTGTTGGTTCTTTCGGTTCAGTCTATTATTCTGCGAACACTGTTTCGTTTTGACGTCATTAGCTAAGGCGATCGACGAGGGCGAGGGCGACGGTAGCACGGGATCAAGTAAATCTAACCGCGACCTTAGTTTGCGTCCGTAGACGAGTTGAGCTGGTGAATAGCCTGTGGTAGAATGTACGGAGTTCCTGTAATTAAATATGTATTGCAATAATTTAACTTTGCTGTCACGTGCATTATGACATGTTAACAAGCTAGCTTTAATCCCTTTCTTAATTACTTTCACCATGCATTCGGCTTGGCCATTGCTGGCCGGATGATATGCCGGTGACGTCACGTGCCGTATACCATTTATCTCACAAAATGCGTTAAATTCGTGCGAACAAAACGATGTACCGTTATCACTGACCACCATCGCAGGCAACCCAAACCTTGAAAAGTAGTCACATAACTTATCTATGACGGAGATAGACGACGTCGACGCTCCCATATCATAAACTTCCACCCATTTTGTGTAAGCATCCACAATTATTAAATATGTACGACTGTTTATCGGACCTAAGAAATCTATGTGGATCCTAAAAAACACCGTGGGGGGTAGGTTCCAGTGTGCTATAGGAACTCGCGCCGGTGATGGTCGTAGGTGGATGCATACGTCACATGACCCTATCATTCCCTCTATTGCCTCGTCTATGCCGGGAAACCATAACCTTGAACGTGCCTCAGCTTTGGTTTTAACAATACCTAGATGTGAGGTATGTAGTTCCGATAAAACTTTTCCACGCAATGTTTCCGGTATAACTACTTTATGGCCTCTCATCAAACAACCGTTTTCTATAGATAATTGTGTACGACACAAATAAAACGGTTTAATTTTAATATCGATTACTTTACGAGGCCAGCCATTTAAAGTATATTTAATAACTTTATCGAGAACGGCATCTTTGTTGGTTTCGTTGCGAAGCTCATTAACTGATATAGGTAAATCACCTTCCGCGACGAAGCATATGTATGCAGCCCGGTCCCAGTCGGCGCGCGGGTCTACCTGAGAGTCGCTCTCCTCCCCGCGCGGGCACAGCGAATATTTTCTGCCAACTGGACTGCTTTAGCCAACGTTAAATCCTGTAGATTCTGAGCATACAGCTTCTCCTTCTCTTGACCTGGGATCATGCCCATCACGAACCGGTCACGCAGCGTCTCCTCTATGTTAGCAAATCCACAGTGTGCAGTCAGACCGCGGAGCCTCGCCGCCCATTGCGTGTGAGACTCGCCTGGCTGCTGTGATGCGGAGTAAAAGTTATGACGTTCGCCGAATCCGATCCGTGTTGGAGTAAAATGCCTATCCAGAAGGTATAATATGTCCTCGAATCACACATCTTCCAATTCTTTCGGCAACGCTAAATCTGCTGCTAATTTAAACGTGCCTTCGCTGAGTGCGCTTAACAAAATGGCTTTCCTCTTCTTCCCCGCTGCATCCTTCGCGCCGTCTAGGTCGTTTGCAATAAAATACTGGTTAAGCTTGCTTTTGTAGGTCTTCCAACTCTGACTGACATGGTCAAAGTTGGTTAATATCCCAAAATTGGGGCCAGACATATTTTTCTATTTATTTTCAACGACGCGGGTAGATTGCGCACGCGAGTCGCCACTGATAAATACGGGGTTAGGAGCGAGTGAAACCACGGCCATTGGGTAGCGCACTGACGTTTATTCATCATAGCTATTAGGGTGTGTGCACAGCCACACGCACACATACGTAACAGGTTCGAATCCCGGTACGGGCATATTTTATTTGTGTGATGAGCACGATTATTTTTTCCTGAGTCATGGATGTTTTCTATGTATTTAAGGCGCCGTAGGTTCAGCGGAGTTAAGCGAACAGAGTTTTTGAAACAATATAATGCGTCTGTTTATAATAATGTGGTTTCATAAAAATACGAATAGTAATCTTGAGGATTTTCTGCTTTGAGATCAGTGATTCGAAACATGATTAAGCACATTTTCGCTCCATAGAAAAAAATCACGAATACCTATAGGTCTAAAATACACTTAAAATATTTGTAACAAATTAAATTATGCACAAAAGCTAAAAATATTAAAATTGCTTCTAAAAATCGGCAGTGTCATGTTTGAGAGAACTCTTGTCATTACTTTTTTATTATTTAAACGGCCAAAAAATTAAAATTAAAACACATGATATCCGCGCTTCCGAGCACGCACTTCCATCTCGCTCACGCTTATGCTCAGTGAGAGAGAGAGACGATCATGAACCTACGGCGCCTTAAGTATTTATATCTATATAAGTATGTATATCGTCGCCTAGTACCCATAGTACAAGCTTTGCTTAGTTTGGGACTAGGTCGATTTGTGTAAGATTGTCCCCAGAGTATTTATTTATATATAGGTTTCGTTTTACGTAGTAACAACATCATTTCATTGATCGCACACCCTTATACGAATTTAAATTTTACAACATCTTGCTAACATGACGAGAAAAGTAATATTTTAAGGAAACATAATCCTGGCTTTCAAGCATTTTTTTATCATATCATATTATTATTTCCAAAATGGATGATTATTTCGATACCAAACATAAGGATAAACTAAAACAATTATAATTTTGGATCTTCAGTTGTGTGGTACGTCGACAACCCTATGCCACTCTATGATTTTCTTATGATTTTATTCTATTGCCAAAAAAAATCAGCTAAAGTCATCACTTAGGCGGTGGACCTTCTGTACCTTTAGGTACTAAGTATTAATTATTCTGTGATACCCTTTTGCCGATAACTTAATCACTATAAAATATATTTATATATTGGTTTATTTTATGAATTGCTATAAATATCTTTGAAATAATGTAGGAATCGATTGGGTACTGGAGCATACGTGTCGATGACTGGAGATTTCATACATTTGTTACTTTTTACAATTAATCGATGTCTCCTCAGTTAATAAAAATCTTATATGACATTTCTTAGCGATATATTTTGTTATTATCATACATAATTATTGTTATAAGTACTGAGGTGTTTTTTTTTGTAAAGTATCTATTATTGGTGCCATCACTGCCATCACATTACTTATATATAAGCCAAATGAGATGCGATTTGCTCTTGGATACGATTGGTACATACGCCAACACAGACCATCCTGTATTTATATTGAACATTATCACAAATGCACATAAAGTGCGCGGATAGTCAGTTAACTGTGTTGGCGATGGTACTTACACTACTTACCAACCCGAATATATATAGTGGTTATTCTGAAATCTTTATGTCCTAAAATTACGCCAAGTAGAGTACGAATAAGAGAACATATAATCAAGTAGAATATCTATACTTATTGTAGTTTACGCAATATTTAAAAAAAAGATTATTGGTTTTTGATTCATAGACAAAATGATATCCCCGAAAATTCTTACTCCATGTGGTGTATAAGTTTCTATCAAAAAAATATTTTTTGGTACAAGCTTTTATTGCCGACTGTACTTTTCTGTATACCATCATCAACTACTCATTGAGACGATTCTAACGAACCCAAACTCAACGGGGTGCGTCGGTTAAGAGGGGGCGTATCGCCAGGGAAAAATCAGAAATCACCCGCGCGCCCCGTACCTGCCGCGCTGATGCGTCTATTGCTGCCCCGCTCCTTCTCGCATAGTATATGCCCCGACAGTCAGATGAAACATGATGAATACCTATAGATAGTTATAATAAGTGGAAAGAAAGACAAAATCTGTAAGTACCTATATTTGAAGATATAATTTTCGCTAGTAGCTAAGTCAGTTTCGAGAGCTATAACTGAAATATGACCTTCCGTTTTTTTACTAAATCACGTAAGGGTTGTAATTTAGCATAATAATGTCTCGTAAAAGGCTAAAGCAAAAAAACAGCTATAATCGAATTTAAACTTTTGTGAGACATATCTAAAATACTACTAATAAATCCACGGTTAAAAAATTAACGTAAATGTCACGGCAGGCGACATGTTTCGAACTCTTCGGGAGTTCTTCTTCAAAACAAACATCGAAAACACTAATCCTGAAGAAGAACTCCCGAAGAGTTCGAAACATGTCGCCTGTCGCGTCATTTAATACGTGAATTTATTAGTAGCATTAAAAAAAACTGTAATTTATTATGAAAACTTCGATCATGTTTA
The DNA here is from genome assembly GCA_947578815.1 of Epinotia ramella. Taxonomy (NCBI): domain Eukaryota; kingdom Metazoa; phylum Arthropoda; class Insecta; order Lepidoptera; family Tortricidae; genus Epinotia; species Epinotia ramella. The sequence goes on from OX388209.1 coordinate 11,739,018, forward strand.
TGAAAGCCAGATTTTCAGGCCACTGTGTGGCGGCCAAATTTTTCAATTCTGACCCCGTGTCATGGTCGGCCTTATCACGCGATAAGTGACAGGATAGAGCGTCCGTCACTGGCTGACACCGTTTGATAGAACGAGACGATGCCCCTATCTTGTCACTTATCGAGTGATAAGGCCGACCATGATACGGGGTCTGATCTCGGATTCGTACTTGGAGACAATGGAGACGCTTTGGCCCTTTAGTTATCAATTTTGAACATACTCGTATTAAAGAAAAACTGCAAAATTGTGTTCACTTTTTTTAATATAAAAATGTCCAACTTCGCAGGCAATAATTCGGGTGCAGACTCGAAAATTATTATTACCCAAAAGAAAGAAGGCAAAAAAATATGCATAGTGATGAAAATCCCATTCGATATCTCAAAGAATTACGAAGCTACAACCGTTTTAATATTGCTTGTTAGAGAGAGAAAACGCAAACGGTGTGTGACGTCACATTACAGGATGCTGCCGGCAGGCCGCGTCGACGGCGTCACCGACCACGATGCGCGCGGCACGTTGCCGTCTTCTGTGACGTCACATTCTTCCAGCGTCATCGTTTCAATATGAAGTTGCGTTTTGCGAAAAAGGGACAGAACACATCCCTTCTTAAAACTTTGGACACTTATAACTTCGTGATTATTTAACCTTTTGCGTTGATTTTTTCTCCTTTTGTCAATTTTTTTTTTCCTTCTTCGAGAAAATATCACATTATTTTATTTAATGTCTACGCCCCTATTGTTGGAATCTAAAAGCGTCACCCGTGATGACTTTAAAGAAAAAAAATGTCAATAATTACACGGTTCACCCACGTATTAAACGTCACTACGGGCGACATGTTTCGAACTCTACGGGAATTCTTATTCAGGATTGAGTGTTTTCGCGGCGGTGTCGCTTGAATCACGACAAGATTAAGGCGACACCGCCGCGAAAACACTCACTTTATAGAGTACAAATTACTTTAATTACCCAAGGAATACCACTACCTACATTTTGTTGCTTAAAAAACCACCGGAGCTATAACTGAAATATGGCCTTCCGTTTTTTTACTAAATCACGTAAGGGTTGTGAGCTAGCATAATAATGGCTAGTAAAAGCCTAAAGCAAAAAAAGCTATAATCGAATTTAAACTTTTGTGAGACATGTCTAAAATACTACTAATAAATCCACGGTTAAATTCACGCATTAAATGTCACAACAGGCGACATGTTTCGAACTTTTCGGGAGTTCTTCTTCAAAACAAACATCGAAAACACTCATCCTGAAGAAGAACTCCCGAAGTGTTCAAAACATGTCGCCTGTCGTGTCGTTTAATACGTGAATTTAACCGTGAATTTATTAGTAGCATAAAAAAAAACTATAATATATTATGAAAACTTCGATCATGTCTATGAAAGTCAGATTTTCAGGCCACTACTGTGTGGCGGCCAAATTTTTCAATTCTGATCTCGGATTCGTACTTGGAGACAATGGAGACGCTTTGGCCCTTTAGTTATCAATTTTGAACATATTAAAGAAAAAGTGCATAATTATGTTCACTTTTTTAATATCAAAATGTCCAAGTTCGCAGGCAATAATTGTTGGAATCTGCACTCTAGATAACCCTAAAAGCGACACCCGCGATGACTTTAAAGAAAAACAATGTCAATAATGTCACTACGGGCGACATGTTCCGAACTATTCGGAAGTTCTTCTTCAGGATGAGTGTTTTCGCGGCGGTGTCGCTTGAATCACGACAAGATTCAAGCGACACCGCCGCGAAAACACTCGTCCTTAAGAAGAATTCCCGAAGAGTTCGAAACATGTCGCCCGTAGTGACATTTAATACGTGAGTTGAACCGTGTAATTATTAGTACTGTTTCAACACGTCTCACGAAAGTTTAAATTCGAAAAGCAATGTCCGCCATTTTGGAATTCAAAATGGACATAATTTCTAGAATCTTCACCCTCGAGAAGCCTACCAGTGGACCCGATTCTACGTGCACATGGCTTAACTAGCCTAAAACTAAATTGTCTAATTTTTAGACATCATTTAGGCGGCAGATTAAAAACGACATATTTAGAATAGCATTTAGGCAGCTAAGTAAGTTGTATAGACCGCGTAAAATAAGAAACGTCAGATTCAAATTAGCGCTGTCATTTGATTATGACAGCTGCTCATAGAATAGCAGTGTTTTAGTGACACCTAAATAAAATTAGCAAGTTTAGAGGCCACTGTAGAATCGGGTCCAGTGTATGTTGTTCTTTAAAAAAACGCGCATATTAATTTACATGTTTCAAAAATTTTAAATAATGCGACCACTTTTTGAAATATTTCTGACTATGAATTCGTATTTAGACCTCTCAGACATCGATTTTGAACATAACCGGATTTATTCTCAACTAGCGATCCGCTCCGGCTTCGCACGGATACTATATTATACATATAAACCTTCTTCTTGAATCACTCTATCTATTAAAAAAAACCGCATCAAAATCCGTTGCGTAGTTTTAAAGATCTAAGCATACATAGGGACAGACAGCGGGAAGCGACTTTGTTTTATACTATGTAGTGATAGTGATAGTGATAATCTTTCATAAAGTAAATACACGATCGACAGAAAAATGTTCGTCTAGTTTTGCATGTACTGCACAAATTATTCTAAGAAGCCGGTCACCCGCCGATCGCTGCGTAATCTTATAGTTGTATTTTGAACTTTAAGATCTATATGTTAAGGTCGACTTTTAAATATATTATTTCAAAATGTAGCAAAATATCTACTGGAATGTAATGATACGTTCATTCACTGGACGAATATACTGGGTCACAATATTATTGAAATAATTATGTTCATCGTGCTGTCGTGAGAGCACAGAACGTAGTCCTCTCGTCTCAGCGGAGCGATTACGACTGACTCCGCCCGCGAACGGCAACAAAAGATATACAGAACCGCACGAAACACGCGACGGGAGAAAGGGTATCGCGCTAAATAAAAAAGGCCTATACGCCAAATATGTTTCACCTCAATAAGTCTGAAAAGGGACTACATAAAAATACCCCGCTAGTACTTTCATTAGGTAATGTGAAAAGCTATTATACACTCAACTTTTACTTAATTTATATGCACGGGAACCTCAGACTATTGAAATTGAGTAAAAATAAGACATGTTTTGGCGGTTCTTTTCTATCGAGGCAATTTTGGTTTTGTATGGTTTTGTTCAGACGATTCAATTGCAAATATGATGTAGTTTTGGTATGTTCTTTTTCCTGGCATTCGCTTTAGTTTGTCATAGGTAAATATTCAATCTAAGAACCCCGATTTCGCGGAGCGCCCCCTCTTAAGTACTGAATTCCCATGGCCACCTTCTGTCTCCATCATCAGATCAGCTCGATGGTACCATAATATTGAATTGTCATCCAAACTATACTTATACCCAAAATTTCAGCTCAATCGGTCACCGGGAAGTGGGTCAAATTTAACTGGCAAGATTTGTCCCATACATACTAACAGGGCAAGTTAATATAAAGCTTCTCCATCATAAGACCAACTTGATGGTACCATAATATTGAATTGTCATCCAAACTATACTTATACCCAAAATTTCAGCTCAATCGGTCACCGGGAAGTGGGTCAAATTTAACTGGCAAGATTTGTCCCATACATACTAACAGGGCAAGTTAATATAAAGCTTCTCCATCATAAGACCAACTTGATGGTACCATAATATTGAATTGTCATCCAAACTATACTTATACCCAATATTTCAGCTCAATCGGTCACCGGGAAGTGGGTCAAATTTTACTTGCAAGATTTGTCCCATACTAACAGGGCAAGTTAATATAAAGCTTGTAAAAAGCAATATAGCCTCGTAAAATCGAGGAAGCAAATGGGTTCGATGCCGCGAAACTGTTTATGGTTAGACAAGTGCCGAAACTAAAGCCGGTAAATAATTTCCTTCTTGGAGAGCCCGCCGATACCACCTATAGTTTAGGAGATATTAAGCTTGTTTCAAATGACCCGCGTTTCTATTGACCCCAATCTCCCTTACATGTATTCAAAAATTGATTAGTGTTTATTAGGCCTTGTCCTTGTGTTTATTGTTTATCTGGTACTAGGTATCAAATAGATACGATACATTCAATTGCTTCCATATTTCCGATAACTTATCTAACTTATCATAGACAGGCCGTAATTTGCTAAAGCTGCCTATAATTACTAACTGACTCGATACTGCCGTCCACCGATAAACTAGGTAACCATGTTTACATTGTTGACATTAATGCCTTTACTGTTCATCAATGTAATCAATTCAGTTAATTAAATTAATTTATTTGTCTCGATTGTCTCATGTTTGTCTACTATACGTAAAGCTCCATTAATAATGAAAATGTGTAATTTTATTAACAAACGTGGTTTGCGGACACTTACATTCATACACACTATGTAGGTACTATCGGCTGCAATAATGCATGGACACCTTACGGCCTAGTTTCGCTTGAATGGTTTGACGTCTTCAACTCACATAGTTGCACGTTGTGTGCAATAAATAAACTAGATGGCGTTCTTGGCGATGGTATTTGAACATCGCGGAACATAAGCCAATTTACTATAAATTTACACCTATTATCACCAGAAGTATTCTCCTAATAGTGTAATTATACTAATTATTAGCAAATACCAATTTACAATAGCTTTATTTAAGTGTGATACAACTGATATGTGAATGCTATATTTCCACTAGTAATTAAAATGATGCGACAGCCCAGTGGATTGAGACATGTGCTATAAACTCGGCAGCCAAGATCGATCGAAGATCGATTCCCTGTTAATGGTAGAATAAGTTATGTTTTTGCTTTTTTATAGTTTTGTATTTCTAGATGGAAGTTTTTAGATATAAATAAAAATCGTTTAATGAAATAAAATATTAATAACTTAAATAATTAAGACAGCTTTTTTTGTTTTTATTGTGTTTATTTCGTTAACTACAGTACTGCTAACGCAGTTTTTTAATAGAACTTAGTAATAGTTACTTAGCAACTTTTCTAACATTTAATTAAGGTGATAGCTTAAGTTTCATTTCCGAAAATTGGAAAAAGATTGAAGCTATACCCCCAATAAATATAACATTAACAATTATTAACTTAAGGCCGGGTTATCTAACATTCAAATCAATCGAACGGATTTAGATGTTAATTGACATACTTATACATATATATATCTATACCTATGTGAGCGTTCAAATAATGAAAACTGTTATTGATTTTTTAATAATGATAATAATATTATTCGGACTTTCACGGTTACTTACACTAGTTAGAACTTATGATTATATAGTTAATAATAAGTAATAATAACTCACAATCACATTTCGAATAGTAAAGCGATAAAAAAAAATGCAAACATCATACCTACTAAGCAATGTTTTTGTTTTTAATTTGTCTAGCATAACCCGGCCTTTTCCTAAAACATAATGTATAAATCTAAATGTAAACTGCACTGCACTGTTTGGTCGGCTTCTTCACCTTCTCCATGTTAGGAACTACGCGAACATTATCATACGTATTATTACGATATCATAAACTTAAACGGCCGTGTTCACTGGATTTAAAACACTTCACCATCATTTAAATTCTATAGGGTAAATTACAACCGTGCCGTTTTCTGTGCATCTGTTAGCAACGGCGAACTGTGTCTTCAACTCTTCATTGGTAAACGGCTAACGAATGAATACGAAGTGAGTGTAATAAAAAAGATTACGGTAGTTATATGTCATCTATCTACCTTCTTCAATTATTATACTAAACGTAGTCGTAATGGATATCTGTAGGTATAAAAAAACAAACTGATGATTAATTTCAATCTACCATCCAAATGGCAAATGGCCCAGTGGCAAATAGACTGCAGTTTAAAGTCGACCTGAGAATTCGGGTTCAAACCCGCGGCCGCGTCCAGCCAAATTATGTTTTTGTAATTTATTCGATGTTTGGAGTTCGCTCTTAGTGCAAAACACTAACAAGAAGAAGACAATTTAATAATACCTCCACGAAGGTGTGTTGTTAAAAACAAAAAATCGGGAATGCGTTAAAGTTGACTCGATAAATATACAAAAATAGTAGGTGGTGGTTATCCAAGTAAATAGAAATTTCGAAGACGCGGACGAAAACAATTTTTATTTCATTAAAAATCAGCTAACAACGCCATCTAGTGAAATCTCGCTTAACTTTTGAGGCTTACATTTACATCTATAATAATACTACACGTTGTGCTCATAGATGGCGTAGGATTCGGCGGACAAGCGAAACTGTTTCTGAATTGACCATGGACTTTTGCTGTCTAGTGTACCTACTTACTCGTATATGAAATAATGTCAATGCTAACATTGCTAACCTATTCCCGACAATCCTGACCAAACCAAACTCCTTGACATAATAATATCCCGTAGGTAATAGACTCTTTTTTACTTTTCCGAAGTCCATGAATAGTTATTGAATGATACAAGCGCGGAAAGTAGGTAATTCCTAACGAGGGGTCCCAATAGACCGATACGAGTTGGGAATGATTTATCCGTACGTGTGTCATACAACACTTTACAATGCATCATGCGAGGAATTGAAAACGTAAAAAAACATTATTAACCCTTAAATGCATAATGAGGTATATCTGCATCGTATATTCGATGGCCCGTGGCTCAATATGCAGCAATCCAAAATCACATTTATTACTTTTATTAAATAAATGTGACATTTACGTGTTAGATTCTGAACGCATCCATAAACTTTTGATAGTATTTTTTTCTGTAGTCCATTGACTTAATATTACTACGTATAGAGTGGCAACCCAGAACATTTTTCTTGACGTCTTCCAATCAGGCCGCCATCTTGGAAAATCAAAGAGTATGTAAACATTCAGTAGATGCGACAATTTTCTGAGTTCGGAATGTTCGGATTCAGTTATGGCCATAGCGTGATTGAATACACTCGTACTCGTATAAAACAACTACTTATTGATTTAATCACCGACATTTGGTATTTGTATTTTTTTATACTGGGTATCTTTATAGTTCCTGAGGATGCACTGTGTGTCTCAGCAATTTGTGTCAGATCCTCAGATATCGATTTTGATAGCAATTGCAGCAAGACAAAAAATCTAAATTACAACCATTTTCAGTTTCAGTCAGATCCATACACATTTAAGGTCCCACGGGATCCTCAGATAAGATTTTGAAAGCAATTGGAAATTAATATAATATTATATTCTCCTAAATTGCTAATGGGTTGGGTTTGTTGCAAATGTTGTAAGGCCAACGAAACGCTCTCGCTCTGCAGTATCAAAACGTACACAGAGAGCGAGAGCGAGTCGAGAGAGAGAAAGAAACAATGGCGTTTCAACTCCTAGACGCATACGACGACTCACTTTGCATAATTGTTTTGTTGCAATAAGCTATATAAAGTGTAACCCGTGAAGCCACGAATATATCTACTATCAACATTCCTGCGGCCTTTCATTTGATGGGACCGGAAGGGCCCCGTCACATCTTCCAAAGGTTCATACTCGGAGACCATACTCGCGTCGTCGCGTACATTATTTATATAAGAGAATTGACCTAGGATTTAAATAAGTAGAACTTAAGATATAAATAGCGACTAAACGTTGCCAATAAATTTATTCATAAAAACTATTAAATAAAAAAAAGCAAATGGTTGCTGCTATTTTGGTGCAAAATAAAGATCTTTAAAGCTTCAAATCAGTAAGTCTAGTAAGTTTAATGTTCTACTAATTGTCACTTCTACATTTTTTATATTTGAAATAATGGCCGCCATCGGCGCGTAACTTAGAAATTTCAGAAAAATCATGATACTTAAAATATCTGTGAATTTGCCGATGAAAAGTGATTCCCGTACTTTTACTATTGTTGTTGGTGCAATAGCGCAATGCAAAAGAAGTTTTCAGTCAAAATTGCACTCGAAGCGACCGCCATCACTGCCCGCCACAGACTAAACCAAAATACTCTCATGAGAGTATGTTGACGTGCGCAAACTTATACTAGGTGATGTCTACTCTAGTAATATAACTCAATGCTGTAGTGTCATATTTTCAATCTATGGCGCGTAATGTAGCGATACACTGGTCACCGCGAAATTTACAAGTTCGAATTTTATTGATAAATACTAAAAAAAACTGCAAGCAAAAATTTTTTCTGAAAAGGATAAAAGGTAAGTGTAATGTAATGTATATTATTAACAGGTTTTATAATTATAGTATGGTTTTCCGAAAAATTGTGTTTTATATGTGATGCTTAAATACATCACCATGCAAAATCAGTTACTTGTATAGTCATTGAGAAGTTTTAGTTATAGATTGGCATCCGTGGCCTAAAAGTAAAAAGTCCCTTTAAAGTACATAAAGTATATTTAATTTACACTAAAAGTTTCATAGTGGAATCACAATTAGGTACCTACCTATTTAGGAAGATAGGTTAATTAATGTCGCACTGAGTGATGCTTCAATATAATAATATCGACTCCAGTGTATTATACAGTCTTACAAGTAATAAAACAACCATTTGCTATGATTTACGACTTTACTTATGTATGCAATTAATGAATGTTAGAAGAATCGAAAGAGAACGTAATTTAATAACTGTTGATGAATTGAGTATAGGCCCAGAGCACGATGAAAATCAAAAACATACATTACTGGAGTTAATAAACGAATTTCGAGATTGCTTTGCTAAAGATCTATCTGAACTCGGGCAAACTCATGTCACGGAAATGGATATTGTTCTATAAGATACTGAGCCGGTGGTTTAACGCCCTTATAGATTGAGCCAAATGGAACGACTAGAAGTGAAAAATATGGTATATGAATTATTACAGTATAACATAATCAGACCATCAACGTCACCGGACAATTAATCAAATATTGGGAAACGCAAGGTTTGATTCCGCACTGGCATATATGGACGATAAATTAAGACCATCAGCAAGTTTCGAAAAAGGCATAGAAAGATTAAGGTTAGTATTTGAGAAACTACGATCAGCTAATGTAACACTAAAACATCAAAAAAAATTCTTTTTTCAAAAACAAGTTGATTATAAATGGGATTCGAAATTTCAGAAGAAGGAATGAGGCCTGGTTTGAGAAAATCAGAAACTGTATCTAATTTTCCTACCCCTAAAGATGTTCATAACGTTGATTGACGCTTATGCATAGTGATGTACCTATATGCCTTTTTTTGGAAATAATACATATTTTTTAATTACTGTAATATTTTTCTCTATTTCAATTTATTAAAAAGTTACACAAAAAATCATGCATTTAAGGGTTAAAAAAATCATTCCCTTGTGGCTGTGCTCATATAGGAATTCCTGTGTTTATGTTGTATTTGCTTTGCTTATGCTTTATTCCATATAAATAAAGCCACACTTTCTGAGCAAGTAAAATCCTTTTTATTACTTCACTGTTGATATTCAAATGAAAACAAGGTCAAATTTAATAATTAAATATGGAAAATGAAGCGATGCGATCAAAAAGATCAAATATGTTTTTAATCGTTGAGTTTGTCAACATCCCACACAGCTCCAATAAACCCTAACATATATTTCGTTTATACGACATTCAAAAATAAAACAGGTTAATAAGGTCACAAAATCAGGTACGTCATAAAAGTATACCAAGCAACATGTAATATGTTATGAGGCAAACATCTCACAGCTCGGTGTGGTGGCAAAGTAGCCACCTTCAATCCTAAATCCAAATTACAAAAGTTACAAAAGGGTCAATTATTGAAATTAAGGTATCATACATTGGTATTTGTACCTGAAATACCATTTACTATTTGTCATTCTCAATTTGATAATTTCTAGTGCCGCCGCTTTTGAGAGAAAATTACGAACTTTGCATTGTCAAACAAATCGCATCCAGATAAATTAGACACAATTGAATAAAGTTCAAAAGTCAAATATCGCGCAAGGGCAAGTTCGTAATACAAACGCTCGGTAAAAGTCAGAGGTCGCTGCGAGTGTTCATTCAGCCACCGTTAAAGTTGCAATAACTTAGAGCTCATTTTCAGTAATCGTTACAGTCCTCAGCCCGCATGCGGAGAGCTCGTGGTATCCTTGTTTTTCATAAAGGGATGAGAAGAGATGCGGACTACTACCTGACTCTCTAGGGATACTCGATATCAATTAATTTCTCCAGAATTCTGCTAATCGATTAATCTAGAAAATCTAATACCTATTTTAACAAGCTGATATACGAATACGAGTGATCAAGAGGACGCGACCTTCAGCAATGACGAAAAAGATGCGAGTGTAATTATTAAAATTCGATCTCATCGAGGAATCAATTATTTACTACAGCACCAAAAAGTTAATAATACTAGGTGAATTGAAAAATCTGGCCATCCCTACAATAATGGCGGACAACATGGTAGCATTTACCTGCAAGATGCCCCATCGAAACTCAAGGTCACTTGAGTCACCGTGTGTCGCCAAACCCGCATGAGATGGTGCAAGGGCATCCAACACCTCTAAGTTTATGTTAACGTTTTTATTTGGAGAATGAATGGAGATTGCTTATGCTTATGGAGTGAATATTGAATAAAACATAGGTATAAACATAGGTAAACATATCAGGTAATACCTATGTATACCTAATTTCAACACAACCACAGATTCACTTTGGTGATAAAATGGTGTGCCAGGCAGGTACTTTTAAATCCTCCACGGTCCATACTAATAGGTAATAGTGAAGTTGTCTAGTGGTTACCTAAACAAGTAGTTTTTGGTTTTATTTTATTTTGACATCCCGCTAGTATTCTACTAATATTATGACGACCTCTGTAGCCTATTTGGTACCCTACCCTGGGCTCGAATCCCGGTAAGGGCATTTATTTGCGTAATGAGCATAAATATTAGTTCGTAAGTCATGGATGTGTTCTGATGTATTTAAGTATTTACTTATCTATATATGTATGTATATCGTCGTCTAGTACCCATAGTTCAAGCTTTGCTTAGTTTAGAACTAGATCGATTTGTGTAAGATTGTCCCCAAATTTTTATTTATTTATTTTATACATGCGAAAGTTTGGATGTTTAGATGTGTGTTACTCAATCACGCTTTAACGGCTCAACCGATTTGGATCAATTTTTGCACGAAGATAGTTTATAGCCTGGTTTAGGCTATAAACCTGCCTGCCTGCCTGCCTGGATTAGGTTATATAGGATAGTTTTTATCCCGGGTTAACGCAGAGGAAGTCGCGGGCAGAAGCTAAGTAACTACATAAACCAAAAATGTCACATTCAGTGCCAACTTTTTCGTAGCAGAACGTGCGTAGCTGATACTGTAGATACCCATATGTAGCGAAAACCGCCACTTGTATCTGGTTGTATGGGAACACTGACGAGTGTCAATGTACTACTATTTTCTAATTGTGCATGGTTACATGGTTATAGTTAGGGAGGCGAGGTAGCTAAATGGCGTAATTCAAAAGCGCCGTCGAGACCTATCAAAATCGAAAGATAAAATAATTTCGAAAAGAAAAGCTCGTATGGTAAAAACCATTTTAGCGGTGGTTGTTAAAAAAAAACAGTTACTTGGGCATTCTCGAGCGCGTCAGATATTCATACTACGTATGCCCCAAGTGCCTCGGATAACAACGGTATACTTAATCTGCCGGTTTGCGTGGTGGGGGTAGGAATATAAAGTAGTCAAAAATGCAAAAAAAATAAATTTACTCGAGCGCGTCAGATTTTCAGAAGGGGTGTTAAGTAGGCCCCAAGGAAGCTCCCTTTAAAAAAACTGACGATTTTGGCGTGACGATAAGTTACGATGAATTTTTGAAAATGCAAAATAAAAAGTTTTTTTGAAATACTCGAGCGCGTCAGATTTTCATAGGGGAGGTTTATCTCGGTATCCTGAAAGCATATTTTCTTAATCTGACAAAAATGTTGGTGGGTTCTCTTAATCTGACCGAAGAAGGTTTTTTGGTTTATTTTTTTTCCTTTCTTTAATTGTTGAGAAGCTTAAGAAAAAAAAAAATTTTTGAGATATTATAAAAGTCACATAATTTAATCATCGTTATTTCATATCAATTTTTTTTAACACCCCCAGTTTTCGAGATATACTAAAAAAACCGGAAGTTTGAGTTTTTATGATGCTTCAAGTCAATAAGTTTAAGTTTGGACAAAAATGTAAAGAGACCTTTTTTGTGTAAAATAAAATTACCTTTTTTGTTTATTTAAACTTTTTTTTTGTAAAATGTATAGTTCGCGACTTATATGCCGCAACGCGTATTTCGGAAGACGAAATGGCTCCTCCACACTTCCGGTCATGCGGAACCGGCAGATTTTGTATTTTTAGTAAGTTTTAGATTATATTCTTCAAAATAAAAAATAAAAAAATCGCGCTCGAGAATGCCGGATTAACGTTTTTTTTTTACAAGCTCGCGACCCTATAACTCGGCGGCGTCAAAGACTTATCGTCAGATTAGTTAAATTTAGTCTTAAAACACTAAAATCAACCCCCAATATCTTAATCTGACGCGCTCGAGTATTTCAGACTATCGATTTTTTTTTACTAACCTGATCGTCTATCCTAGGCGCGCGTCACTACATATAGAGCTAAATACTTTACAAGGTTGTTCTATTAGGTCTAAGGTATCTCTCATATCTTAAACTGCCACGCTCGAGTATTACCGAAAATTCCCCTATTCGCCTCCCTAACTATTAGTAAAAATCTTATAGGTATTACCCTGGATACTAACCTACGTATGCTCAGAAACAAGCATAAAACAATAGGTATTGCCCTGCGGTTTTTACCGTGCTGTAAAATAGTAATATTCAATATCACACCAATTCTAGTTTCCTATTGTGACTTTACGACGACGACGTAATTAAATAACTCACAACGGCGAAATAAAAATACAATGGAATGAATTAAAACACGTAACGTGTTTACGATGTGGCGATCATGTATAAGTAAAACACGTCATTTACACGTTTGCCTGAGCCAGGCGTATTACATTATGGAGACAAACACCCTACAATTAAAAGGCAAAAAACTTTAATTTAATACAACATCAACATCACTTAGCAATATTAAAGCAAAGTTAAAACCTATATTACTGTAACTCTACAAAGTGGTGTCATTGATGCCTACATAGAAATTAATTCTCACCAAAAACATTTCAAGTAAAGTAGGTAATTGCCAAGACTTAGGTAGTATTGATTTTAGTTTCAAAAAAAGACGCGTACGTCCTACTCCGCTCGGATCTTGCCAGCTCCGCTGGATGGAAGACCTACCTCTACCAACCCCAATGGAAAGTAAGGCTCAAACGTAATTATTAAAAAAAAGTAGTACATTCATAATTAATTATGAATGCCCCGTGTTCGTACATACGCCTTGCTGCTATGTAGGTATCGGTGTAATTAGCCACACAAAACATTTGCGACTCATCGCTCTATAATTATGATGTTAACTCAGTATTTATAGTATTTTTCATTCGTCTCTTTCTAGTCGGTATCCCGCCCGTACCACAGTATAATATAAGATTGCATAACTAGGGTCTAAAATAGGTCATATTACCACTAGAATTAACTAGATGGTTATTATTCAACATGATGTGAGGGAAAATTGTTCCAGGGGTAAAATGGCTTTTTAGACCGAACTTATCTATACAATCTACTATTGAACTAACTCTAGGGTCTAGAATAAGCCATGTTACCACTAGATAGTTACTACCTTTTTTTTCCAATATTATTAGTTGTGTTATTTGTAATTATTTATACTTAATTGGATATTATGCTAATATTTGCATGCCGTTTAAGGCTGAATACTGTCATATTTCATATTTATTTTCTTGCTAAACATATATATACAGGGTGATTCAGGAGACGTGAGCAGGATCAACCCTACACATACAGTTAATGTTAATGGATCTTTTACCATCGTAATTAAGTTAAACGCCCACAGTTTTTTTTTACATTTTGTTCTAAGATTCATTCACAATAAATCATGGTCACCCTACACAACTAAAAAAAAAATTCACGTTAATCTTACCAATGCTGGTACGACTGAGTAGCTTATAAACTATTGAATCCGTAGGGTTGATCCTGCTCATGTCTCCTGAATCACCCTGTATACTATAGTTAGATCATAATTCATGTCAGTGGTAAAAGTGACATGAGTATGGCAGCAAACCTACAAACGAAGACGTATCTAACAGTAATGTAATAACAATTACATAGATTAAAATAATTATGTTATCACAGCAACAGAAAATATGTCAGTCAATTAAAATAGATAAACTCATACAGATTAATTTACATTATTCATACATGCCCTCAAAATATTCCTGTAAATTATAAAACGGTCCAATAATTGAATGTGATTTTAGTTTTTTTATGATTCTCCTAAGATATTACAATTCTTAATGTCATTATTCAATAAGTTATGAATGTTTATTCCATTATATTTAATGCTCCTATTAAACTGATTATAATTATTACAGGGCGGTAAAGAAATATCCGAGTCGTTTCATAATGTATAAAACCTAGTCTATTCGTGTATTTCGATTTCCTTTTATATATGAATATGCCAATCACGTAGATATACTTATAGTGAAATGACCGTCATTATCTGGTGCTTTATAAATTAATGGACGACAATGATCTCGAGGTTGCCTTATATCTAACAGCTTTCTTTTGCATTATGAGAATTGTTTGTCTGTGGTTCAACCGTTGCCATAACTGCTGTTATGTATTGACAATCGTATTCAATTGTAATAATTATAAAATGTGTTCCCGAATAAATTAGATATTAATACAAGTTGAAGCTTTTCCGTATCCCTATCAAGATACACTCAACAAGAATTGCATTTATATGAACTAAATTCCGACAACCTTCTAGACCGTATCTTAAAACACTTTCAAAATATGCAAAATAGATCGATTTAATGGATTTGTAATTTAAAATTTTGGACATATATGTGTAATTTAAAATTTTGGACATATTTTTTATTGTGTATTTTTATTAAAAAAATATCAGAAATAGTGCGAAAATTTCGTAGTTTTTCGAGTGCTGCAAGGGTAGCACAGGTCATACGAAGCTGCAAACTTGGATATACGGTACTAGTAGTGGTCCTAACAACATATTGAAAAATCACAACTAGCCGTTAGCTTGCGATTTTGATTTTTCAGGTCAAATATGACTGGCATATTTGGTTAATGTAACAATAATAATAAAGCAGCCTATATACGTCCCACTGCTGGGCACAGGCCTCCTCTCATGGATGAGAGGGGACGGGCAGTAGTATTTTGGTTGGTTGAGATGAGACCAATATTTTTTAAAGAGTTACGTTAGTGACACATGGCTGCACCCCATGCACTCCTATCGCTTGAAGGAAATACCTACTCCTAGCTCATAAAGCCACAGTCGGGTTCAAAAAAGAAAAAAAACCTCAGACGGACGTGACGATGGGTCCAATCTCTGATGGCCGTGTGCTACGAGGCCTACGACGTAGCGCATTCATTGCCGTGCTTGGTACCTATTTATTTTTTCAACACTGAAATTCATGTGACTAGATTATTTTAACTATTTAGTAACTTTTCCTGTTAAGTATTATTTATTTGTATATTGAAAGGGATTCGCGGAAATATTTATTTTGTTGAAGTTATTAAACGAGTCTTATTATTACGCGTCACGATTTTGACGCACACCAACGCACACGCTTCGTACTAGTAATAGTGAGTGTTGTCATTTCTATCCTAATGATACCTAGTCTAGTACCTAAGTACTTAAGTAAACCCAACTTCTATGGGCTAGCATAACTTGGTGCGACTCCCGTCTCACTCGCACGACGTGAATTAGAAAGAGGAAGGTAGATTTGCTCATTACGCGTCGCGTCGCGGCGTTAGTTGTGCATGCCTGCCAGAGCTGTTTTTTTTGCTCCTATTTACTGTAGTGGAAACGCGATGCCGGTAATGGTATTGCAATGCAATCTGCGTAAAAAATATTTGATGTACGTGGCAAGAGGTATCTTTTTAATCATTTCAACCAAAAGAAAGAATTTAAATGCCATATCATACTTCCGGGACAATTGACTTTATGAATTAAATTGTAATACAATGAATGACTAATATTTGTAAAGTGCTTGTTTACGAGGACCAACAATGTTGTTTTACTTTATTTACGTATAGTTACTCGTTTTAGGCATCCTTTAGTAACTATATACCACGTTTATTTAGCTTGCGGTTAAGGATTTTCTGTAAAACTACACCGACATCAATAATAATCGTGTTCATTAAAATTTGATTGAAAACGAATAATACGTTGGGAATTATCTCACTATTGGCTTGAAATTTTGCAATGTAGTGCCCGGTTATTGGATTGGCAAATTGGGTCGAATTTCGCAGCTATTTCAATATCGTATATTAGCGTGTAACATTATACGATCATCCTTTCTTCCGCTTTACCTGGTGGGTGCAACTATCCTGCGGAGAGCAGGAAGCCGCAATATCGACGTTCGCGGAAGCTCTGCGCGGCGCACTGCATCCTAGATCCACCCGCTGAACAAACAACCCTGCTGGGAAAATAGGAAATTAATTTATTTAGCCAATATGTGCTCTAACACGGCACTTGGGGCATGCTAACTGCAAAATCGATGTTTCTGTTAAAGTTTAAACTTTGGCCTTTGAATTCAGTGTTTGTCGTTCACTTACTACTTAGGTATTAAAAGAGCAAACTACTATTTGTCAGTCTTTAATTGGGTTCTCGCAAACAGCTCTAATAATGGATTTACGGGGGCGAACTGTGGATCTAGCTAGGTTCCAGGAAAACTCGATTTCTTCGAAAAATACACGAAAGCCGCCAAGCAACGCTCGGGCTTCTAAGGCACTGCGTAATCTCTCTATGTAAAGCTCTACCTACACGATACTGATTTCCTCTCAAATCTCAATAGCCTCATAAACCGGGCTACAAAAATTAAGCCCTTGTGGGTATGGTGGCCATTTGGAACCGTCGGATAAGTATGGCATGGTGATTTTAATGTATCTATTCATTAAAATCACCATGCCATACTTATCTCTCTCGACGATGATTAACTGTACAAAAAGCCTGGCACAAATAAGAATAAAAGTCAATAAAGAATAAGAATAAATTTATTTAACAACATACAATAACAAGAATATGTCAGGGACCTAGCAGTACGCTATACAAATGAAATAATCTACGTAGTGTGTGTGTGCGTGCGTGTGTGTGTGTGTGTGTGTGTGTGTGTGTGCGTGCGTGCGTGCGTGCGTGCGTGCGTGCGTGCGTGTGTGTGTGTGTGTGTGTGTGTGTGTGTGTGTGTGTGTGTGTGTGTGTGTGTGTGTGTGTGTGTGTGAGTGTGTGTGCATGCGCATGTTAAATTGTGTTTTTTTATGTGCTCTCGTTGGTATGGCGGGCTGTAACTCACACCGGAGAAGTATGGCATTAAGCTGCCGCCTAATTCTTTTTTCATCGACTATTACTACACTTTCTATTATTGCCCACGTCATTGGGCCGCCGGTATCAGCGCTATGATCATAATTTTCCTTTTCGTCATTAAGTAATAAGACCCCTGAAGGTACTGACACTTAGTACAAATGCCCGGAAAAATTGTGTCAGTATCTCCCGGTCTATCACCAATACTAACAGTATTTACCTATTAACAAATGCTCTAGATTTATACTTGACTTGGTACATAAATAATTTACTTTAAAAACAAAGTTTTAACCGACTTCAATTTAGTACTCCGCCAAGCCACGAGGACGTTTTCACATTTATTTTCCAATTTACCACATGAACTGATTTCCGAGAGCAAATGCGTTGATTATTAGAGAAAAAAAAAGACCGGGTTGCACTCCGGGAGTGCTGGCAGAAGTGAAAACTCAATAACATTGTAACAGTTTTTCGATCAGGTCACGTGACATCTTACGGTGTCACCCTAAAAATGAATTTGACGAAATTTATAAACATTTATCAATTATTTAGGTGGACGGCCCGCGGGCGCGTTGGGTGCGGCGGGCCGCCGGCTCCGGGCGGCGGCAAACACAATACCAATTTGTTTTTGCCATCGCCAAATATTTTTCAAAGCTTTATCTCTTTAGGAATAACGTCTAAATTCGAACTATTCGAATTTGCAAGAACAGCAGACGGCGGTGCATGGCGACCAAAATATCAATTTGTTTTTGCCGTTGGTAAATATTTTTCTAAGCGTTATCTCTTTAGGAATAACGCCCAAATTCGAACTATTCGAATTTTCTCAATAGCAAAACGGTGAAGGACGCGTTGGTTAAAATTACAAATTTATTTGCAGAATATGCTATTGCAAAAAGTGTTTAACGGCTTTATACTCTTACGAATAGCGTTCAGTTTTGAATTAAGTCGAATCGGCTAGCAGCAAAAAGTGACCTCCTTCACATCTGACGTCACAAAACTCTGTCGCGTATTTAACAATTTTTCCCCATCCCAAAAAGTGCTCAGCGCCGCTAAAGAAGTTTTCACTTCAAAAAAAAAAAGATACAACCGAATTGAGAACCTCCTCCTTTTGTTTGAAGTCGGTTAAAAAACACTAAAAGAACTTTTGATTGGCTTCGTTTAGGCAGCGTAACGATGTAAAGACCCGACGGAAAGAGAACTGTATCAAACAAAAGCACTTTATCGTGAACCATTCTCCCTTGACTCAGTGGCAAAAAACATTGTTCGCTAGTTTTCCCACGACCCGCGGAACGACGTGGAAATATAAAAAAAATTCTTGAATCTTGTGTCACCACGTCTAAAACTGTGGACTTTAGTTAATATATAATGCGTACTTGACAGTTAATATTTATAAGTACCGTAGGTATATATCTTGATTCAAAGCACAACATGGTAGGGCCCAGTGGAATGTCATTATGATCATCATTTTTTTTCAGCATGTAATCAACCACTGCTGGGCATTAGCCTCTCAATCGATTACTCGAGTGCAATGTCATCTCACTCATATTTTGTGGCAGCACAAATAGGGAAATACCCACTGAAGACCGCGGCCGGCCATGCGTAATAACACCACTTCCTCTGCTGGTAACTACTTAGTCTTATAGTCTTGGTAGCGAGTAAGGTCGCCAGACATAGAGCAAACTGAGGACAGTATGCTGTATTGAGACTGAGAGACATTTCTGCTTTTGATTTGACAGAGCGAATCATCAAATCAATAAAGGTGTTAAGTTTCCATGAAGATTTATCAAATCAACGCAATGTTGTTGATTGTGTCAATTATGTCATCGGTCAACGGTTATGTTTATGTCGTAATATTGAATGTTATGTCGAATGAAGAGAATTTTGCCTAAGCGTGTCACTTGGATTAAATAAGGGTGGCCGTCTAGTCGCATAACAACTATTGTCAGAAATTTATTCAGGAAAAACAAACACAAAAAAGAATAAAACTGAACCACTACATACCATCAAGATCCACAGCGCAGGTTTCGTCATTCCACAGATAATGCATCCACCACAGGTTTCGTCACTATTGTCATAATATCGATTGTCATACAACATTACGCATAAAGTTGAGGGTCATATCTTTTTTTTGGCATAAATTATACAATGGCATCATTGTTCCCTGTCATAAATTTATTTAGTCATAATATTGATAATGATAATTATTTTTAGTAATAATTGTAAATGTCATACATTTATCAAGCCATAATATTGATGATTATAATTATTTTTAATCTCTGAGATCAACCAATGCCAAGATAGTGGTGTATTAAAGTTCAAGTTTTCACGTAGGCTGCAGTCGGGAACAGGGACTTAGTGGCAAAACCGACTCGGATCGCGGATAAGTTAGAAGAGGAATTCGTTTTCGAGGTTATTTTTTTTATAAAAGAGCGGAAAAACTTGTTATTAAAACTTGTTTGTAAACTTTTATACTGATCGCCCTTTGCTATACTGTGCCGTTTAATTGAGTACCTAACAAAGATCCAAATTTTGGCATTTATAATATTATTAAATAAGTAAGAGAGCAAAATTAACTATGGCTACTTATCACCGTCATAAAATCGCGCTATAAATAAAAACTCTTACCTGCCTACACAGTAACATTATTCAGAATAATGCTCCGTCCCACGGAATACATTTGGCAAGCAGACAATAATGTTAATATTTATCCGACCTTTCGTCCTGTTCGTAAATTTTATTCATGAATCCTATATGAGGTCTAGTTTTAAATTCAACGCAACTTGTTGTTGTTGTAAAGTAAATTGGTTCGCGAGGCCGGGACGTCGGGTATGTAGGTGGTGTTATTGTTACATTACAGGGGCTGCAGTCTTTAAAATAAGTGCCTAATATGCTTATGGCCGGTTCCAATAACCGGCCATTAGTGCGAGGAACCGGCAGTCGACGCCTGCCCTACTCTTTAACCCATTCAGGGCCCATGACGACACATATGCGTCAGACCGTCGTAGTCGCTTTCCGCTACATACGAGGAAAACCACGGGATCGGCTACGAGCGTAGCGCGTAGCGATTCTGGACAATGAATGTGTTAAGTTATATTAAGTTGTTAAACAAGGTCCTGATGCTAAGCCTAATATATGTACATTGTAGCCCGGCTAGCCGGCGGGTAAGAAAAAAATACATTAAAATATAATAATAAAATAAAGTAGAAATATGTATGGGTAAATTATTCAGTCAATACGGAGCATGTACTAGCTAACGGTCACTGGACTGGCCTGAATAGTAGAGACGTCTGTAGTCTGGAAGGTGAATGCCGCAGGTTTTAGATAAGTAGGCTCGGAGTTCCCGCTGGGCTGGGCAGGTCTAGAGCTAGAGCACACCTTCAGGTAGCTTGGAAGCAGCGGCGCAGACGAAAGTATAAGCAGCAGCCGAGCAGCGGTCCCTAGTACCTGGATTTGAAGATTAACGAGGCATAGAAGGCTGGAAGCAATCCTTTTTCTTATCACAGGTTCAAACCGATCGGAGCCTCACAAGGCCAATGACGGCTAAATGGGACTTGGATTGGGTTTAACAAAAAAATAAATAGATCACGGAACTTAGAATAGAAATCATACCTCCTTAAGTGTAAGGCCTGAGCGGACGCCCCGCTCAGAGCGGAGCGTGCAGCGTCCATATAAAACAAATGAAATTTATATGGACGCTCGAGAATTCGAATTATTCGCCACAAATATTATTCGAATTCGGCAACATTCATTATTCGAATAAAACTAACATTTCGAAGTGCAGATTTTTTTCTGACTTTATTTACCTTTGCGAAAATCTTAAATAAAATACTAGCAATATCCTCCACATTAACAATTTCCTGGAATTAGATTGAAATATATAAAAAAAAATATTAACATATTATATCACATATGTATAACATATTTTCTTTACTCTTGCCAAAATCAAACTATAATAAGCGGTTATTAGGAAAGGCCTCAACTTACAGAACCTAATTATTTCGTGAAATTCTAATAAGGCAGCTACGAACTATTTGTCTTATACCTGAATATTTGTTTATAAGTAGTATCTTTATGTATACAAATTAATATTTCATTAAGTATTTATTTTTATTCTAGAATCAGATTAAAGATCTTTCTGGCATCTTCACCAGATAGATAAGATTCAGTTATGATGAGTCTGTTTACTAATACTAAACCCATCATTAAAATTGTTGTTTGTACGTATTCATATACGTGATACGTTATGCTAACTGTTTTTTTTATACATGGATAGTTTGTTTATTACTGATTTAATTTTACTGTTTCTTGTAATACACAAAGTAACATTATTTGGTAACTGTGCTGTGATTTATCTCAAAAGTTTAATTATTATAATGCAAAGTAATACTGGCTAATTTTAAGAAAATACCACAAATGTTCTATATTTTTAAATTTTACCTAGGTACATAACTTGTAAAATAAGTTTTTTTTGTTAGTTATAGTTTTAGTACCTGTTAAATTTTTAGAAAATTTTAATTTTGTTGCTCGCGATTGTCGCGAAAAAGTTGATAGTCATATCATTATACAACCTACACACGGAAAAAGTGTTCCTTATTGATTCGGTTTTATTGAAACTTATACTTAATAAAGAAAGTAAAATTGTATTGTAACAGCAACAGCTGTGATTAATTTAGTACTTAATTATTATTTTAGAAGTTTAATTGGTATCATC
Organism: Epinotia ramella; assembly: GCA_947578815.1. Taxonomy (NCBI): domain Eukaryota; kingdom Metazoa; phylum Arthropoda; class Insecta; order Lepidoptera; family Tortricidae; genus Epinotia; species Epinotia ramella. The sequence goes on from OX388209.1 coordinate 11,761,206, forward strand.
GACCATAAATGTTGATATTTTTGAATTGTAACAACAATTACACAACTTAAATCATTATTTTATTTTATTTTCAAAAATATTAGTTTTATTCGAAATATTCGAATATTGGAAATCGAAGTATTCGTATTATTCGAATACTGAATTTGGACGAATATTGCAAACCCTCAGGCCTTACACTAAGTAGTGGCAGCCCTTATATGTATAAACTATGTACAATTTTTACGAGCAGACGTAATCTCGAGGACGGTACATAATAGAAATTATTAAGTTTTATGTTAATTAGTTAATTACACATAAAATGGGATTTTTTAAACAAATGCGTCTAGCTAGTGAAAAATTCTGCAAGGAGAAAACAAAACACGGCCGTGGAAAATGAAAATTTTTCCTAATCAGCGGCCAGTGCGCTAGCGGCCGCGCGGCGAATACTCCAGGCAAAAACGGTTTTGAAAAACATTAATTTATAATAGCGTTTTTTTTGTTGATTTCATTTTAAAATGTTATTGTTATGCTGTATTCAAGAATCCGACAAACTTTCCACCCGGAAGTAATTATGTAGATTTAAGGCTGTGCATTGGAAATTATCGCGTGCTTTGAAACGCCGTTCTGACTAGATTAAGAAACAATAAGGTCTGATTTTCAGATATATGACTGTTGACTATATGACTGTTTATCTGATTTTATGGATACATGATTGCTTAAAATTTCCTCGATAGAAAAAAAAACCAAAGTTGGGTCTGTGTTTTCCTTTTTTTCCTCAGCCTACTCAAACGACACATAATTTTACGACACAATTAAGTTAAGAGGGGGCGTATCGCCAGGGAAAAATCAGAAATCACCCGCGCGCCCCGCACCTGCCGCGCTGATGCGTCTATTGCTGCCCCGCTCCTTCTCGCATAGTATATGCCCCGACAGTCAGATGAAACATGATGAATACCTATAGATAATTATAATAAGTGGAAAGAAAGACAAAATCTGTAAGTACCTATATTTGAAGATATAATTTTCGCTAGTAGCTAAGTCAGTTTCGAGAGCTATAACTGAAATATGACCTTCCGTTTTTTTACTAAATCACGTAAGGGTTGTAATTTAGCATAATAATGTCTCGTAAAAGGCTAAAGCAAAAAAACAGCTATAATCGAATTTAAACTTTTGTAAGACATATCTAAAATACTACTAATAAATCCACGGTTAAAAAATTAACGTAAATGTCACGGCAGGCGACATGTTTCGAACTCTTCGGGAGTTCTTCTTCAAAACAAACATTGAAAACACTAATCCTGAAGAAGAACTCCCGAAGAGTTCGAAACATGTCGCCTGTCGCGTCATTTAATACGTGAATTTATTAGTAGCATTAAAAAAAAACTGTAATTTATTATGATAACTTCGATCATGTTTATGAAAGCCAGATTTTCAGGCCACTGAGTAGGGCGGCCAAATTTTTCAATTCTGACCCCGTGTCATGGTCGGCCTTATCACGCGATAAGTGACAGGATAGAGCGTGCGTCACTGGCTGACACCGTTTGATAGAACGAGACGATGCCCCTATCTTGTCACTTATCGAGTGATAAGGCCGACCATGATACGGGGTCTGATCTCGGATTCGTACTTGGAGACAATGGAGACGCTTTGGCCCTTTAGTTATCGATTTTGAACATACTCGTATTAAAGAAAAACTGCAAAATTGTGTTCACTTTTTTTAATATAAAAATGTCCAACTTCGCAGGCAATAATTCGGGTGCAGACTCGAAAATTATTATTACTCCAAAAGAAAGAAGGCAAAAAAATATGCATAGTGATGAAAATCCCATTCAAATATCTCAAAGAATTACGAAGCTACAACCGTTTTAATATTGCTTGTTAGAGAGAGAAAACGCAAACGGTGTGTGACGTCACATTACAGGATGCTGCCGGCAGGCCGCGTCGACGGCGTCGCCGACCACGATGCGCGCGGCACGTTGCCGTCTTCTGTGACGTCACATTCTTCCAGCGTCATCGTTTCATATGAAGTTGCGTTTTGCGAAAAAGGGACAGAACACATCCCTTCTTAAAACTTTGGACACTTATAACTTCGTGATTATTTAACCTTTTGCGTTGATTTTTTCTCCATTTGACAATTTTTTTTATCCTTCTTCGAGAAAATATCACATTATTTTATTTAGTGTCTACGCCCCTATTGTTGGAATCTAAAAGCGTCACCCGTGATGAGTTTAAAAAAAAATGACAATAATTACACGGTTCACCCACGTATTAAACGTCACTACGGGCGACATGTTTCGAACTCTTCGGGAGTTCTTCTTCAAAACAAACATCGAAAACACTCATCCTGAAGAAGAACTCCCGAAGTGTTCAAAACATGTCGCCTGTCGTGTCGTTTAATACGTGAATTTAACCGTGAATTTATTAGTAGCATTAAAAAAAAACTATAATATACACTCGCGGTCAAAGAAACCGGGTCAGTGACGAAAACCTCAATATTTTGTAAATCGTTGGTCGTATCTGCATGAAACTGACTCTGTTTTATAGAGAATTTAATATCCTTCTAAATCCAACCTTCAATGTTCTACGTAGTAACTGGAAAAAGGTTTAATTGAAAAAAAAAACCAATTAGGTACTTATTTGAAATTGCGTTCGTTTTACTTTTGCTTGTTTTTAAGCAATTGTTTTCAATCTGTCAAAGAACTATGATAAAAGGCTGTCATTGTTTTATTTTGTGGTCATTCTTGAATGTCTATCATGCCGCTAACACGAGATGAATGTACTCGTATCATCACTATGTTAGAAGAAGGAAGAAGTCAGAGGTATACAGCGAGAAGAACAGGTGTGTCACTTTCTACAGTGCAGCGAGTCCTCCAACGTTACCTACAAACTGGGCAGAACCTTAGAAGACCAGGAACTGGCAAAACAAGATGTACTACAGCTAGAGAAGATCGATTTATTGTTACAACCATGCTGCGAAATCGGCACCTCACAGCAGTTGAAGTGAAAAATCAGCTTTTAGAGACCCGAAGGGACGGCATCAGCGAGCGGACTGTCAGGCGGCGGCTCAAAGAAGCAAATTTGACCCCACATAGGCCGGCCAATGGCCCAAAACTTGAAAGAATACATCGAACAGCAAGACGACTTTATGCCCGCGATCACAGATACTGGGGTGATGAAGATTGGGCAAGAATTTTGTTTTCCGATGAATCCAGATTTATGCTCTATGCAAATGACGGGCGGCAAAGAGTTTACAGACGGCCTGGTGAACGTTTTATTCCAGCATGTTTTGAGGAAAAAGTGGCGTTCGGCGGTGGGTCAGTCATGGTTTGGGCTGGAATCTCTTCAGAGAGTCGCTCGGAGTTAGTTTTAATAGAAAATGGATCATTAACGAGTGCAAGATATGTAGAAGAGATTCTTAATGAGCATGTCGGCCCATACTTAATTAATATGGGTGGAAATTCTATGTTTATCCATGACAACGCCAGGCCACACACAGCTCAAATTGTCAGAGATTATTTTTTGGAGGTTGGTATCAACTGTATGAACTGGCCCTCGAGGAGTCCGGACTTAAATCCGATTAAGCATGTATGGGACGAGCTTGGGACGCGTGTAAGAGCTCGAAACCCCGCCCCAGCTACACTTAGAGACCTGAAACAGGCGTTAGTGGAAGAATGGGACAATATCCCGCAAGAACGCATAAATAACTTAATAAACAGCATGCCGAATCGTCTAGAAGCTGTAAGAAGAGCCCGAGGAGGCAATACGAAGTATTAATTTTTATTTTTTGTGTTGTATGTGAAGTACCTACTGCTTATTTTTGTACGTAAAATTGGTTGATTTTTTGTTTCCTATGTAATTTTATTAAACAAAAGAATTACGATTCCACCATTTGATGTTATTTAATTCAGTATAAAATTATCTACAATATGCAGTTTAATTCATGTCCCTAGCTTTATTATTTTAGGAGATATTACAGATTTTCGTACTGACCCGGTTTCTTTGACCGCGAGTGTATTATGAAAACTTCGATCATGTCTATGAAAGTCAGATTTTCAGGCCACTACTGTGTGGCGGCCAAATTTTTCAATTCTGATCTCGGATTCGTACTTGGAGACAATGGAGACGCTTTGGCCCTTTAGTTATCAATTTTGAACATATTAAAGAAAAAGTGCATAATTATGTTCACTTTTTTAATATCAAAATGTCCAAGTTCGCAGGCAATAATTGTTGGAATCTGCACTCTCGATAACCCTAAAAGCGACACCCGTGATGACTTTAAAGAAAAACAATGTCAATAATGTCACTACGGGCGACATGTTCCGAACTCTTCGGAAGTTCTTCTTCAGGATGAGTGTTTTCGCGGCGGTGTCGCTTGAATCACGACAAGATTCAAGCGACACCGCCGCGAAAACACTCATCCTTAAGAAGAATTCCCGAAGAGTTCGAAACATGTCGCCCGTAGTGACATTTAATACGTGAGTTGAACCGTGTAATTATTAGTACTGTTTCAACACGTCTCACGAAAGTTTAAATTCGAAAAGCAATGTCCGCCATCTTGGAATTCAAAATGGACATCATTTCTAGCATCTTCACCCTCGAGAAGCCTGCCAATGTATGTTGTTCTTTAAAAAAACGCGTATATTCATTTACAACGAATGTTTAAAAAAATTTAAATAATGCGACCACTTTTTGAAATATTTCTGACTATGAATTCGTATTTAGACCTCTCAGACATCGATTTTGAACATAACCGGATTTATTCTCAACTAGCGATCCGCTCCGGCTTCGCACGGATACTATATTATACATATAAACCTTCTTCTTGAATCACTCTATTCTATTAAAAACTCTCTAATCAATCTATTAAAAAAACCGCATCAAAATCCGTTGCGTAGTTTTAAAGATCTAAGCATACATAGGGACAGACAGCGGGAAGCGACTTTGTTTTATACTATGTAGTGATAGTGATAGTGATAATCTTTTATAAAGTAAATACACGATCGACAGAAAAATATTCGTCTAGTTTTGCATGTACTGCACAAATTATTCTAAGAAGCCGGTCACCCGCCGATCGCTGCGTAATCTTATTGTTGTATTTTGAACTTTAAAATCTATATGTTAAGGTCGACTTTTAAATATATTATTTCAAAATGTAGCAAAATATCTACTGGAATGTAATGATACGTTCATTCACTGGACGAATATACTGGGTCACAATATTATTGAAATAATTATGTTCATCGTGCTGTCGTGAGAGCACAGAACGTAGTCCTCTCGTCTCAGCGGAGCGATTACGACTGACTCCGCCCGCGAACGGCAACAAAAGATATACAGAACCGCACGAAACACGCGACGGGAGAAAGGGTATCGCGCTAAATAAAAAAGGCCTATACGCCAAATACGTTTCACCTCAATAAGTCTGAAAAGGGACTACATAATAATACCCCGCTAGTACTTTCATTAGGTAATGTGAAAAGCTATTATACACTCAACTTTTACTTAATTTATATGCACGGGAACCTCACACTATTGAAATTGAGTAAAAATAAGACATGTTTTGGCGGTTCTTTTCTATCGAGGCAATTTTGGTTTTGTATGGTTTTGTTCAGACGATTCAATTGCAAATATGATGTAGTTTTGGTATGTTCTTTTTCCTGGCATTCGCTTTAGTTTGTCATAGGTAAATATTCAATCTAAGAACCCCGATTTCGCGGAGCGCCCCCTCTTAATACTATAGTATTTTATCTCATCTAAAATCTCACTTTATGAAATTTAAATAAAACTTTTTCTAAATTTGTCCAAAAAAGCCATTCCCGAAGAGTGTTTACATCTCTTTTTCTCGTGCGCGGAAGGCATCAGCGTGTCTGTCTAGGGGGCGTGTTCGACTCAAATCAAGGCATCGCCTTAAATGAAGCATGCATTGTCTTTTTTTGTATGATTTAACTTGAATATTATAAAGCAAATGTAATATGAACCAAAATAAAGACAAAAATATTTACAATTTTTTTTTTCCTTTTTTCATACAAGTTATCAGTTCATTGACTGGACTAGAAGACTTTGCCGTGTTACAACATGAACCTAAAACTTTAATCCGTTGACGTTTCGGAACCTACTCGAACAGCCTAGTTACTCAAAACTATTTTCAAAACTAAAAATTACTTATATAGACTTCGGGTCAATTATAGCACGATATCCTTTTGTTCCCATAGGGACAATACAATGCCGGGGTTCCTATAACGCCAGATTACTAAAAAGACAGATTCCTACATCTAGGGACCTCTTGCAGAAATCAAATAATTATAATAACATGTAACTGTTTGACGAACCTAATATTGTTCGTAAGCGACCCTATGAACAATAAAGTCCCATCTTTTTCATGGTCTCAACTTATTTCAACAGTATACTTTTCACATCACCTATTCGGATACAGGCTTTGTCTTCCCTGCTAGGAGAGATCAAAGTGGCACTTTTCTGTTCCAGGGCATTACTTACTTTTTATAAGCGATTACTTGCATATATTTTTTGTCTTATAAAATATTCCGAAACGTATTAAAATACCACAATATTGGAATGCAGCAGCATGTTTTTACATATGAGGCTATAAATAAATAAACTTTTAGTACTTAAGTGTAAATACATGTGTTTTATTACTGACATATTTCATTATCATTATAAGTGATGTGAAAAGCAGTATGAGTCACACGGAAGCAAAATTATTTCCATCTTGGGCGTGAACACTTGAATCCCTCACTACGTTCAGGATTCCACGTTAGAATCCCTCACTACGTTCGGGATTCTATTCTGGAATCCTTCGCTCCATTCGGGATTCAATCTACGCCCTCGCCGTAAATATGGCATTTTGCTCCCTTGTGACACAATCTACTATACTATGATTCATGACTAATATCCTTTTGAGACGTTAACAATTATCATGCAATTTATTAGTCTCTACCGCTCGTTTCACAATCGAGAACACATCCAGATCCACAAGTGTATCCGTCGCCATAAACAACCACTTGACACAAACTATTTGTCCAAAACACCACACTTATGATGGTCTCTAACATTCCTTTAGTTTTTTGCCAAAGTATAATACCTACCAATGTAACTATAAATAACACATATTAATATTACAGTATATTACGTATTTCAGTATTTGTTCTAAATATTGTTCGCGCGTCGACACTCGACATATATTATAATCACAAATAAAAACAGAAACCTCAAATACCTAACTGGAACATACCGAAGACTTATTAGAAGTGTCCAGTAAAACGCGAGATTTTAAACTTGGAATCAATATTTGTCCAGTTAGTAAGTATCTATGTAATTCCTATTACCTACGTATCATGCGTCACCGACCTAAAGAAAAACTAAGGATGTGAGGGCAATGAGGTCGTATATACCTATATTTAAAAAGATAGTTAATAATCTTGAACGCTATTTTATTTCAAATATATTCTTATTGGAAGTATACTTTTTAATATGCATACGACTAATTGTTTTAATTATTAGTGTTTGCAAATTATTTCTAAATGAAAAAAAAGGTCAGCACTGTTGGCAGTATAAGGCCTGCAACACACTGGCGCGGCCTGCGGTGGCGGACAATAGTAAATTTGACAGCTAATGTCAATTTCACTAATGTCCGCCGCGGTCAGGCCGCGCCAGTGTAATGCAGGCTTAAAGAAACCAAGAAGCTCAAGATGCACATTAAAAAAAAGTAGCGACAAGGTTAGTGCGGAAAAGTTTGAATGCTCATAATATTGTTGATATTCTGAATTATTTTACTGTGTTTAAAAATAACGTCCGAGTCCAAATTAAAACTATGAACATTAGTTATAAAACATATCGATAATTAAATTTTATCATTAAAAAATTTGATTGGTGTCTTACCAAAACAGTCAGCCGTGCAAAAAAGTCAGTGCAAATAATTAAAAGCAGTAAGTATTTATTAAAAAAAAACGCAATGATATCAAGGGTGGAAAGGCTTTCATTTGTTTGTGATATTTATGAATAAATATATTTTCAATTTCATTTTCAGATATTTAAAAAATTACGAGTTATTCATTCCACTTAATGAATAACTCGTATTTTTTTAAATAGAAGGAAGAAAATTAAGATAATAATTTAGTCAGAGAATGTGAATGTGATACTCAACAAAGAGAACGTTAAAATAAAGAACTATACAAATGTAATGGCATGGTTAGGTTAGATTAGACAATCGGATGGCTACAAAGGAAAGAAAACACAAATATTCAGCAGCGATAAATAAATGCTACCAGTATTTAATAACATAACTTTATTTAAGAATTAGATTATAAAGAATGTCTGTACATTCACTTCCTCCTTAGATTCAACAAACGTATATAAATGTCCCCGAGAAATCAAGAAAAATATCCTTTAACAAATGCACGAATATGAATGGTACCATTAATGTTTCTTAAATATATTTTTATCTTATTTTCTTGTTTAATTTTTGAGTAATAGTAGATTATACACTAAGGGGATAAAGCACTGTTTTATGTCACGGGAGCGAATTGAATCCCGAACGTAACGAAGGACTCATAATTTAACTCCTGAGCGTAGCGAGGGAGTTATAAGTTAATTCCTGAGCGAAGCGAGGGAATTAAGACTGAGTCCTGAGACTCCTGAGTGCAGTGAGGGGTTCAACCGCCCAAGACTAGAGGTGTATACTCTACTTTTCACACCTTATGCGAGACAAAAAAACAGGCTCAGTAGATAAATATTCAAAATAGACCAGAAGCACTGATTCAGACACAGACTTTACGCCTTTTACAGCTTTCCATTTGTCAAAATCGTTGTAGGCTTTTAGGTATTTTTCCTTTGACTTCTCTGGCAGCAGATTGTTGACAATGCCTATGGCATCTAATTTGATAAACTCAGGAGTCAAAACACTTTCATCACTCGACATTTTCAATATTATTTTTGAAATTAAATCTTCTATAGGCACCTACAAGAACTCGATTTGTTCGTCACGCGTGAACAAATGAAGGCGCGCGACGTTCCAAATTCGAAAGCACAAGCCGTGGTCCTAGATTCGAAATTCGAATTTCGAACACCGCGCTCCTCCGGACCGGGGTTCACACGGAGGCAAACTTCATTTATTTTGTCAAATCAAGTAGGCCATGGCCTAGGACAAATTGTGTTTAGCAAAATTAAACTTTATGTATATAGTAATAAGAATTATGAAAAGTGAAATCATATTATTAACCAGCGGGTTATAATGAAATTCAGTACAACATTATAACCCGGCTAATACCAAGGGATTTAATGTCTTGCTTTCGGTAGGGTTTACATGACTTATAATTCGGCATTGTCGAGCATGTGGTTTGAAAAGAACTATACTTCTTTCGACCGTAATAGCCATACTGGCCTCGTAGTGTAGTAATTCATACTCGGTCAGTATGGCTTCCTTACTGGTCTCTGCAGTAATGTACTATTAATCACAAATAAATACAGAAACCTCAAATAAACACTCCAATAACAATCATTAAAAACGATAATCAAATTAATTACAATTTATACATAAATAAATAAATATATAAATAAATAAATATATTAAATTCCGCTAGAGAGCGGCGGTCTAAAACTAAATGTCGCAAAGACCGAATACATGGCCTGCGGAAGTACGGATCCCGATCCTATTAAGATAGGTGACGAATTTGCCACGAAAAATGGCAAATTCAATTACCTAGGATCAGTTCTGCATGAGTCCGGGACCATTGATCACGACATCCGCAGCCCGAATCAGCGCGGCTTGGTCTAAATGGCGAGAGGTCACAGGAGTCATCTGCGATCGCAGAATAACATCGACTCAAAGGGCTAGTGTACAAGTGCATCATATGACCAGTCCTATTATATGGCAGCGAGACGTGGCCAGTTCTTGGAAGGCACATTCAGGAGCTTCGCGTTACTGAAATGAAGATGTTGCGGTGGATGTGCGGCGTTACGCGTGCGGATCGCATTCGTAACGAGTACATCCGTGGCAGCCTCGGAGTTCGTGACGTAGCGGATAAGCTCCAGGAATGTCGCCTTCGTTGGTTCGGTCACGTCTCTCGCAGGCCATCTGACTACGTAGGGAACAAATACCGTGACCTAGTCCTCGACGGCCCTCGACCCCGCGGCAGACCTAAGAAGCGATGGCTGGATGTCGTGAAGGCCGACATGAGCGAAAACGGGCTCACAAAAGAAGACGCCCAGGATCGTGCAAAGTGGAGGAATGCGAGTAGGAAAGCGAACCCTGGCAAAGGCCGGGATAACGCTAGGTAGAAGAAGAAGATTAAAATCACAAATAAATACAGAACCCTCAAATAAACACTCCAACAACAACTCAATGACACGACACTCGTATTGCAGAACAAAACGAGCGCGCGCCCTGAAATTGCGCCACATAAAGGGCACCTTCCTTCCTAGACCGTAATAGATAGAGAGGTTTTTGTTTTTTCATAATGTAGGCCAACTCAATACCCCGAGGGCATTTTTCATTTTTTCAATATCGCTTTTCGTTTTCAAGATATTGCTGATTTTGTACGAAAAGACCCCAAAAAATGCGTCATTTTTCGACATTTTTGCATTTTTACAAAAAGCAATAATTTTTTTTTACATTTTGTAGTCCTTGCCAAGGGGCATCATTTGACATCTCAATCATCCACGTAGCCCTAAAACTCACGTGACCAGGGCGATGTCTCACTTTCGCTGAAATTGGAGGCTATATACTGAAGCCATTTAAATAACATTTTCAATGTTAAAACTTGAGGTTGAAGCTGTTTTCGATTTAAAATTCAGTGCCACTGCTATCAATGAATGTGGTTTCGAATATGGTGAGCATGTGATATTGCAGGGATAGGTTGCTAGCTCGTAACACTTCAACCCTAATTCTGATAGTCGACTCGTACGACACCCACAGTAAGAAAGGGGGTGGCTATTCTAACCGGACACCACACGGGGATCAGTGCTTTTTTCAGTTATTTCAATACGAGCGTATAATAAACAAACAAATTGTAACCAATCGATAAAATCGTATTATGATAACTACGTGATATGTAGCCTCTGGGGACAATCATGCTTCGTTTTGTTTGTGATAGTTAAACACAGTCCGCAAAGGCACATTCTCTTTGTCACGAAAGGCAATAATCGATTCATACCTATTGCTAACAGTTACGATAATATCGAGCCGGGAATTTCTTATTTGTAACGCTCTCTGGTAGCCTTTGTTTGGTACTCATTAGCATGGATATTTTTATTAGTTTTGCACCACATTCGACATTTAGGTAGACGAGCTACGTGATAGTTCATAGTACTCGGTTTTACTGTCCGGTCGCCAAAATTACTTTTCTCATTAATTCGTTTTCCGTCGCTTAACTGTAAGTATAGAGACTTACTGATATAAAATGTTAATGTAAGTATGAAACGCTAAAAAAAAAGTTTTTGTAAGCGAAATCTTGTGACATTAAACAGCGGCAACGAGCGAGCCTAATAGCGTTTGAAAGATGACAACAATGTCAACAATAATAACATTACGTAGTTTTCAGTGAAACGTAGCCGCCTCTGGATGGTAACTTCTACAAAGTGCGGGGTGTATTTAATGAGTACTCACTCATTAGCAGTGTGTTTATGTACAATATAGTATGCCATTTGGACGAACCAGATAAAGGTTCCATATTGGACCCGCAGGCATAAGCGACGTATGGCTAATGTGACGGGGGACGAAGCTATTTTTGCTCCGGAGCTGGCCAGCCGCGCGGCGGGCGAGCCTCAGCCGGAGACAAATTTCACACGTATTAAATAGAACGCGCACATTTTATCAAACCTGAAAAATAGGTCAGGTTGTGCACTTCAAACGAAAATTTGTTTTCGATTTTTCTTTACCGAGTTAGCAAATAAAAATAAATGTACGACGATACGGTAGTCTTTAAATACTACCTTTCTAGATAAACTAGAACTTGAGATCAGAGTTATGACAGATTCCTTCGAACAATGAAACTCCTGTACTCACCAGTCTTACTTCTAGACTTCTCACGCCCATCAGAGTACAATTTCACCAGATTCTTAAAAACGGCCGTATAATTTCAGCAGGATTATGATACGAACGAGTTTTTATTTTGTAGGCCGCTTTTTTATTATTATTATGAGTTCTGTAGTACTGAGTACATATGTAATTAAGTAATCTATAAATAATAGATAGGTAGGTACTTTTCTAGATAACACCACCTTCCGCCTGGCAGCTAGCTTCCGTTTGGGGGCATCAATAAATCAGCTACATCGCTGTCAATGCAGCGCCATGGTAGACATACTGGGCCACCATGGCCTCTCTTGTGTCCGGAGCGCTGGTAGGATCTCCCGCCACGCCAGTATTAATGAGGTTATCCGTCGGGCCCTGTCAGTGCGAGGGTGCCGGCAGTCCTAGAGCCCAGTGGGCTGGCCAGGGACGATGGCAAGAGGCCTGACGGAATGACGCTGGTGCCTTGGAGCATGGGTCAGCCGCTAGTTTGGGATGCTAATTGTGTTGATACCCTGGCACCATCCCATGTTCCAAGCACCAGCGCCGCCGCTGGCGCTGCAGCATCCTCGGCCGAAAGCCTCAAGCGCCGCAAATATGCCGTCCTAGGAAACAGCTACATGTTTGCGGCGTTTGGCGTTGAAACCTTGGGGCCATGGGGGCCAAGTGCGCGTCGTCTATATAAAGATTTGGCGACGCGCTTAATAGAAGCCTCGGGCGACCAGAGGGCTGGTCACTATTCCGCACAGCGTGTTAGTATCGCTATACAGCGAGGGAATACGGCCAGCCTTCTGGGCACCTTGCCCATTGACGGCGATTTATGACAATTTTTTTACCTATAGGTTAAGTTTTATTATGTTTGTTTTTATTAATTGTCTTTAATAATGTTATTAAATAATGTGGACATGTGATATTGCAGGGTTAGGTTGCTAGCTCGCAACACATCAACCCTAATTTTATTCTGATAGTCGACTCGTACGAAACCCACAGGAAGAAAGGGGGAAACATCCAGGAGTGGGGTGTACTTAGTTAGGTATATCAATATAGATAGACTGTTGATGAGGATGATGACTATATTTGTGACTGGTTTTATTTTTATATTATTGGCATAACGCAATGCCAAGTGGACACCGAGGTTCGTTCTCTAATAAATGCGGATGACGTTAACGCAATATGCGTGTAGGTATTGTAGGCACCCACCATATGCGTAAGCAGTCCCTTGTTTGTTCGGCTGATGCAAATGGCGACCAGCGGGACGTCAGCAATGTCAAATGGAGACTAAATCATACATTCACTATACTATTGCAGTGTTTATAAACCGATAAAAAAAGAAGAAGGTAAGTACTGACCTACTGGATTCATTGTCATTTTTATGTAAAAAAAATACATTTAAAATATGCTGTGATACTGATAACAAGAAAATGTATGATTTTAGACTCTCAACCCTTAACAACGCAGAGGCAAATTATCGATCATATACCTTTAGTTATAAAGCTACGGTAGCTCAGTGATTCAGGCATGCGGCTGTCAAGCGGCGGTTGTGGATTCGAATCCCGGTTCGTACCAATGAGTTTTTCGGAACTTATGTTCGTTACTCACCGTTAGCTTTTCGGTGAAGGAAAGCATCGTGAGGAAACCGGTCCAATCCCAATAAGGGCTAGTTTTCCCCCTGGGTTGGAAGGTCAGATGGCAGTCACTTTCGTAAAACTAGTGCCTATGCCAAATCTTGGAATTATGTGTCAAAGCGGACCCCGGGCTCGTTTCGGGCACAACGGGGAATATCGCTAGGAGGATGATGGTACCTTTATAGTTATAAACTAACCTAAGAAAATCATTGAGGTTGTTGTATTATGTTGACTTATTTCTAAGGTTTTCTTTTTGTTTGATGGAATCCATGAAAACCAACGGAAATTAATAAAGTTCCTAATACTCTGCTTTACGTTAGGTACCTGTGTGATGATTTTAATAATTCGTTGTTATTTCCAATTCATTCATTTCATTTTATTTATTCAATAACAATATAAGTACATTGCATTTGAACATATCAAAAAATAATAAAGCTAGGTAAATACATCACACTGGACTGCAAGTACAGTATACTTAGTACATAACGTACCTACCTAGGGCGGTGAATTCGTGAATGCCCCAGATCGCAGGTGTTTGTGGCCCGAACCGAAGGTGGCGATCTGGGGCTTTACGAATTACCGCCCGTGCAATAAACAATATTTCAGATGTCAACGCCAAAAAAAATGTTACAAATAAATAATAATGATGTACCTACAAAAAATTAAATCATTTTAACAATTTGTCGGCATAAACGATTTGAATGCTATTATTGGGACAACACTGCCGCCCGAATGTAATTGGCCGTTACAAAAACCACCAATTTGGATAAGTACGTCTGATCAATCGGAACTTCCATGAATTTTGATGGGTGGATGATGGAGGGAAGCTTCGGTTGAGCGGACATTCTAGAACTAGACGTAGAACCGTAAGGTTGTTCTTCATTCTAGAACTAGAGATAGAACCGTGAGGTTGTTCTTCATTCTAGAACTAGACGTAGAACCGTAAGGTTGTTCTTCATTCTAGAACTAGAGATAGAACCGTGAGGTTGTTCTTCATTCTAGAACTAGAGATAGAACCGTGAGGTTGTTCTTCATTCTAGAACTAGAGATAGAACCGTGAGGTTGTTCTTCATTCTAGAACTAGACGTAGAACCGTAAGGTTGTTCTTCATTCTAGAACTAGAGATAGAACCGTGAGGTTGTTCTTCATTCTAGAACTAGACGTAGAACAGTAAGGTTGTTCTTCATTGTAGAACTAGAGATGGAACCGTGAGGTTGTTCTTCATTCTAGAACTACACGTAGAACAGTAAGGTTGTTCTTCATTCTAGAACTAGAGATAGAACCGTGAGGTTGTTCTTCATTCTAGAACTAGAGGTAGAACCGTGAGGTTGTTCTTCATTCTAGAACTAGAGGTAGAACCGTGAGGTTGTTCTTGTAATACCAATTGTTGTAATTAGTGCAATGCTCAATTAAGTCTTGGTGTAATAAAGTTGACTACGGAATTGGATTTATCCCAGATTTATGAAAGGTATAACTAAATGTACATTTTTATAAGGATGACAGTTGGATCTACCTAACGCGCGTTCAAAACGTTACGTGATTAGTTGATTACCCCTCTATTGTGAAGTATATCCACATATAACGTCCCCGACGCTTTATCTGCTTACATAAGTTCATACGAGACTTGTAGTGTAAATGCGAGTTTCCGCTAGAAGACATACATTTGTAGGAGAGTCAAAGTAAAAAAAATGTTCTGTTTTGTCAGTTCTGAATAACGATTGTCATACATTAACATTGAACATTGGTAGTTTTGGTTACAAAATGGACCGGTTCCCTTCATTAGTTACGTCAGGAATGTTGAATCTCATCTCGAGAAATATAATGATTTAAACTTTCACGATTTTCACATTATTTTATCCTCGCCAAAATTGCCAAGATACTCGTGACAGTCACACGCACGCCCGATAACTTTGTCGGAGATCTGCGCAATAACTTGCAAGAACACGGCTTTATTATTTAGTTGGTCTAAGCTCGCTCTGCTTCCTACTTAATTGCCAATCTGCTCCGCTTCCACTCGACGTCAATGCCGCCAAATAACTAGGGTTCAAGTGGCTCGCCTTCGATCACTAAAATTATTTGTGAATTAAGTGAAACTACTTTAATTAAACAGTGGAAGCAAGATTCATTATTAACATTAACCAATTTGCAAGAATATTTCCTCGAAACTAGTACTTTGCCTAGAATCATGGGCAATCTGGCAACACACAAACCGTTTTATTGTCTTACGAAGAGCGATAGCCAAGGAATTCCCTCGCTAGCCGATCTGGTAATGTCCAGATAATGTGCGCCGCAAGAACTAATTAATGTCTTTTCATTCCACAAGCGAACCAAACACTTCGTCGACCCTCTACAAGCCAATTTGTTTGCAGGAAAAGTAACTCGAACGCTTTATTTTATACCTATCTACGGAATGGAAAAAGGGCGTAGTTTTTCCTTTAGGTGGGTAATATCTATCCTTCGTAAATGTTTTCGACACCCCGGTCTGAACTCGAAGATTATTGTCAAGTTTGAATATCAACAGTTAAATTGAAACTATAACGAAAAAGCAACCAAATTCCAAATTCAAATTTACATAAAAGCAATTATTATTCACGTCATCCGCCTGAAACTGTAATCAGAAAATATTACGTTATCAGATGTCATGGATGGCAGATGATTGGGCTGGAATATTCATGAGATAGAAAAGTTTGTTTTGCAAGCTCCAGTGGCTTTAATAACGGTGCGGGCGGAAAGAGTTTGGTTGCGTTGTACATTTTTTATGCGACGCGACGTTTATTATCGGATACGTGCTTAGTGCCATCATTTTTTTAATTTTTCAAAGTAACTAGTCATGACTAAACAAGAACACACTTACATATCATATTGGATGTAATTCCTGCAGTTGCTCCTGCTTCCTGCTGGTTCAGGCATGCGGCTGGGTTCGAATCCCGGCGCGTACCTACGAGGTTTTCCGAACTTTATGATCATCATGCTCCTAGCGTTATTCCCGGTTGTGACCCTAAAGGAGCCCCGGGGTCCGCTTTCACACCTAATCCCATGATTCGGCAATAACTAATTGGTACGAGCCGGGATTTGAACCCACGACTGCCGCTTGACAGCCGTAGGCTACCGTAGATTTTCGGAACTTATGTTATTTACATTAGCTTTCCGGTGAAGAAAAACATCGTGAGGAAACCGGTCTAATCCTAATATGGTTTAAATTTTCCTCTGGGTTAGGAGGTCAGATGGCAGTCGCTTTCGTAAAACTAGTGCCTATGCCAAATCTTGGGATTAGGTGTCAAAGGGGACCCTGGGCTCGTTTCGGGCACAACCGCGATAGCGCTAGGAGGATTATGATGATGTAATAACTAGTCGCTTCCAAACGCTACGAGGTTGAACACTTGACTACGATTGAACCATTTCACTAGTACCAGTTTCATTACACAAAATTGAATGTAAAGCGTACATTCATCGTCCTGGTACTTAATCCTTTGGACGGCAATTACGACTGCAGTTGCAGATACTTGAATTATTCAAGGCTGGGACGAAGCGACGTCGCAGTAAAAAGCTTCTCAGGAATATAAACATCAACCGATTTATTCTCTGCACCGGCTCGTACTTCGCAACACAGCGGTCTTGAATTCGGCCCTGAGATTTACTATGTACGATGGTTGAACCTGGTATCTATTTCTTTACCTACCTAATTTAGTCCGAGTTATTTATTACCTAAAGATACAGAAAGTATATTTTTGCAAATACACTTTCGCTCCAGCCAATCAGTACTAGTTTATACTACAATTTTAATTTTACTTAATTCATTTCGTCAGTATTGTGACGAAACGTAGTCGTAGGAGTACGACATTGTTCGTCAGTTAGTTAACGACCACTAACCACCGTTAACTAATTAACGTTTCAGTGAATATACCCGATTTTCCTTTATTAGCCGTAAATGCTTCATTTAACCTAATGCATTTTTATCTTAGACAACTCTAACCTAACCTAATGACTTCTAGTTGATGATATATAAGAAACCCGAAAAGTTCACTGTTTCGAAGAAAAATTCAATTAGGTCTAGTGAAGCATTTAGGTCATTAGGGCAAAAGTTAGTAGGTCAAGCGACAGGACTCCATAACCCATATACCCAGCTTATACGAAACTTAATAATTTTGTCATTTAAATTCAGGCTGTCTTTATTCCAGTGAACATAAATTAAGCAATCATTCGAGTAACCGATACACACACAACGCAACAAAAATAGATAAAAGAGGGACAAATCTAATCAAATATTAACCAAGGTGCTTAATGCGTTTTCCATATGCTGCGGGATTTCGGGCGTCGATGCGGGGCGGTCGGCAGATCGATGGGAGGTCGGCCCGGCTGACGGATAGCCAACTGACCAAGCTGAGAGATATATTGCCGAAGGCAAACTCTGTGACCTGCCTACACTACGTATCTATAATAAATTGGGTGCGCGTGACTCCTGTTTCGTCAATTAAATCAACATCAATGAAACATTAAGAAAATGCATATTTAACAATATCATCATCATGAATATTTAAGACCCAGGCTCTTGTCGGTTGAGTGATTTCCATTTCAGGGAATCGTTGTGTGGTGGTTTCGCCCTTGACTTCAAAACCCAGTTATCCTCGCTTTGTTATTCCTGAACAAGAGCTCTACCAGATTTATATCTTCGTTCCTTCGTTCCCCTGTCAGTGTTATTGCTACTGCTGCCTGACACCAAAGACTTGCTAATCTAATCCCCATGTCACAGAATCGTTGGTGGATATTGCAACAAAACAGACACATATAGTCCCTATTTACCGGGTAGAGTCAGTCCGACCCAAGTCGGGCCTAGCTGAGTTTCTTGCTGGATTCTTCTCAGCTAGGCTAGGTTTTAGCGAACCAGCGATAAAACTCCCAGTAGTTCGACACCACTCACACCCCCGATTCTGTTGATACCTTTCAACCAGTCTCACTGGAGCGCAAACTCAGAGTATTCCATTTTTATACTTCCCGTGTTTATGCTTCCCGGCGTGGTCGTGCCGGAGGTTTCCCCTGGATTTTCCCCAGGCTACCCTCCAACCACGCAATTCGACCGCTGTATTGGGTCCGTCCTATTATAGCAACAGTCAGCTTCAAAAAAAAATAATAATAATAAAAAAGACCGGGTTGCACTCGGGAGTGCCGGCAGAAGTGAAAACTCAATAACGTTGTAACAGTTTTTCGATCAGGTCACGTGACATCTTACGGTGTCACCCTGAAAATGAATTTGACGCAAATTTATAAACAATTATCAATTATTTAGACGGGCGGCCCGCGGGCGCGTTGGGTGCGGCGGGCCCAACGCGCCGCCGCGGCGCAACGGTGCCGGGGTCCGGCGCCAAATATTTTTCAAAGCTTTATCTCTTTAGGAATAACGTCTAAATTCGAACTATTCGAATTTTCTCGTCGTCACAAAACTCTGTCGCGTATTTAACAATTTTTCCCCATCCCAAAAAGTGCTCAGCGCCGCTAAAGAAGTTTTCACTTCAAAAAATAAAAAAGGGAATATCGCCGGCGACGGCGCGCCTGTAAAAAATCTACACAAAGGAACGATATTTACGATATTTTAAACCGCTTACTATGGGCCTCAGAAGAACAATGGAGAGGGCTATGCTAGTTTCTCTGCAGCAGAAGCAAGGTAACCGTAACCGATATAGTCCTCCGAATCGCAAAACTTAAGTGGCAGTGGGGGCACATTGAACGTAGAACGCCGATAGTCTGCAAAGCTAATGCATCACACAAACAAACGTCAGCGCTGAGCCATTTTCATAGCTTGAATCATTTCCATGGTCATATCGATTTGCGCAACTAGGAACATCGCATTTAACAATTTAAAATAGATGCCGACCTTTTTTTAATGTAAATTTGTTTGACCCTTAAACACATGAGGGTCGCTACTGAGTGTGTGAAATAAATACGCTACAATAGCTGAAACGCGCTCGAAACAGAAATCGGCGCGCCGATGGTGCTGCGTCGGCGGCGGCGGCGTGGGATTTTGGTCGGCGGCGGCGGCGCGGGATTTTGGTCGGCGGTGGCGGCGCGGGATTTTGGTCGGCGGCGGCGGCGCGGCGCTCACATCTAGGCCATACTGGCCGATTACGGTCGAAGCACTTACTTTACTTAGTGCTTTTCTCAAAAATGAAACGTGAAAATAAGATAAAAATAGCCAGGCCGCGCCAGTCTGAGAGACGCTTAAATCCCGCCTTATATTCATTGCGTTTTTTTTTATTGTAAATACTTTCTGCGTTTAGTTATTTGCACTGACTTACCAATTTTTTTTTTATGTGATACAATTTTATTATTGTTATTTTTATAGCTGACGTTTTTTTTTAAAAGGAATTCCGAAATTTATAACCCACCATTTTACAAAACACAGTTATGAACTAAACGCATCATACAAACTTTTCCGCACTAACCTTGTGGCTACTTTTTTTATGATGAGTTTAGTAGTATGAGTATCATGAGTTTCTTTAAGCCCACATCACACTGGCGCGGCCTGGCCGCAGCGGACAATAGTAAGCTTGTCATTAGATGTCAAAATTACTATTGACCGCCACCGCAGGCCGCTCCAGTCTGTGAGACTGAGAGGCCTTATACTGCCAACAGTGCTGACCTTTTTTTAATGTAAATTTGTTGTAAGTTTGTTGTAAATTGCAAGTCTAGAATATAATAGAATAGAATAGAATAGAATAGAATAGCCATTTATTGATTATAAAACATTATTACATAAAAAATATAGTTTTTGACAGAGATTATAAACATTATAATACCTACCTATGTTAAAAATTTAATTATTGCATTTTACAATTATGTTTGTTTTTATTATTATTATTGATTTAAATTAACTATAAATGGCCTCTCCGTCGGCGAAGTTACTTAATGACAAGTGTACTTATAATTAAAACAATTAGTCGTATGCATATTAAAAATTATACTGATATATGAGAATATATTTGAAATAAAATAGCGTTCAAGATGATTAATTATCTTTTTAAATTCTTATTCTATCTCATTGCCCTCACATCCTTAGTTTTTGTATAGGTCGGTGACGCATGAGGCCTGCAACACACAAGCTGCTAATGACAAGTTTACTATGGTCCGCCGCGCCAGTGTGAGGCCTGCAACACACTGGCGCGGCCTGCGGTGGCGGACAATACTACATTTGACAGCTAATGACAAGTTTACTATGGTAGTAGTAAACTTGTCATTAGCTGTCAAATTTACTAGGTATTGTCCGCCACCGCAGGCCGCGCCAGTGTGTTGTAGGCTTTATACGTAATAGGAATTACCAGGAATTAAATACTTGTTTTTTCTTTTGGCTGAACGCGGTTTGCGTATTGCCACCGACAAAGTTATTAGGTACTTACTTAGGTACTTACTGGACAAATATTGATTACAAGTTTAAAATCTCGCGTTTTACTGGACACTTCTAATAGTAGGGCAGTTTCAGGTGATAATGTGGACACGTTGGACAAAACCACCAATTTTTTTTCAGGTACATGTTAAATCCATAGCTTTAAGCTTTTGATAGGAACCAACTCCTCCGTCGGCCATCTTTAATTTTATGGCGGCAATTTTGAATTATACGTACTTATATCATTAATATCTCGAGTTCTAAATAACGTAGAATCACAAACCTAGTGTCTAAATATACATATTTGGGGTCAAGAAATTCAACTAGATATTTTTTAGAGCCGAGTTCCCAAAGAATATCAAACGGGACCCTGTTCGGAGCTTCCGCTGTCCATCCGGCTGTCTGCGTATCAGCAATAGCTAGACTGTTCAAATTTTCACAGAAGTTGTTTTTCTATTGCTTTAACGTATATTCATAAAAATAAAATAAAATGAAAAATTAAATAGTGCTCTCATACATGAAACGTAATTTTATGGCGTTTTTTTGCCCGCCCATAAAAATCGGTATCTATATCTCTAGAACCGTAATAATATGTAGACACTTGAAATTTCCGCAGATTATGTATTACTATATAGCCTCTATAATAACAAGTAATAGAAATATTATAACGTTACTAATTGGTTTTTTAACATAACTTAAACTAACTCTAAGAACGAAGATGTTTTAAAGTCACCGTCAATAGAATTTGCTAACTATGTAAACAAACCGCCATAGTGAAAGTTCAATATGGCGGTTTGTTAGCAAATTCTATTGACGGTGACTTTACATGTATATATGCAGTGTTATATAAGTATGCGGTTCAGCATATACTTAGCATAAACAATATGTATATTTAGACACCAAGTTTGTGATTCTAAGTGACTTAGAACTCGATATATTAATAATTAACTGTAATTCAAAAGGGCCGCATTAAAAAAAAATGGCTGACGGAGGGGTTGGTTCCTATCAAAAACTTAAAGCTATGGGCCTAAAAAGTGCCTATAAAAAATTGGTGCTTTGGTCCAGCGTGTCCACATTTACGACAATTTGTTCGAGCACTCTGCCCCACTATAATAAGTCTTCGGTATATTCCACTTACTGTAGTCTTTTTAGTGTTAAATGTTATGGCAATATTACATAGCATTTTTGAGAAAATATTGTTACAAACAGTGTTAAAAATATGTGGAGAAGAAACTCAATATAAACTTGAATTCTGCAGCTGTCCTACCTGTTGGATCTATTGCCACAAACATATCTACTAATCTTTTATCCTCTTATTCATAAAACTTAAAATTCCTATGATAAATAAAATGTGTTTTGTCCCTTTCTTACGGATTTAAATATCAGAGTGACAGATAAAGACGAATTTTAACGGCATTTTAGCTAAAATAAGTTTGTTCAACGTTTTACTTGATAGGTTAAATTAGAACTGCATGTTCCCTATATCCAAGAGAAGAAATGCGTTGATTCCCAACACATTACTATCCAAACGAAGTCGCAGGTACAGCTAATAGTCATCAATATAATCAATATCATCAAAATCTGTTTATAGCTTATAGGTTCCGTCCTACTGCTGGCTAGGTACACAGGTATCCTCTTATGGATGATAGAGGAATATTCTGTAATCTAAAATGGTATCGGGACCACAACATTTATTTTCAATTTTTTCCTGTCATTAATAGATAAAAGTATGGACTTGGGTTTTATTAATTGATCCATTTTAATACTGACCAAAACAGCATCGAATTGTATAGGTAATGGGTAGGTATACCTTCTAATCTAAATAATACCATAATTTGGTTTGATTCACTTTCAGGAAACATGCAAATTTTATTAAGCATTAAGTATTTGTTTCTCAGTCTGTGTACGACCCATCCGTGATTTTGATTGAGTACTTACTCAGCTACGCCTACGCGTGAACTTGAAACATGGACAAATATTTCCTTCCTTAATTTTATCGTCGAGTCGGCCCTGACACCTCCAAGGCGAGGCGGGCATCGTTTTCTTCGCTAGTGTTTTATCGCCGGTGTTTTAACGAACGCCGACTTAAGACGAATAGCGTAGTGCTTTATTGAAATATTTATTTTACCGATCCGAGAAAACTACTCTAACTTCACTTTATCCCATAAGAACATTTAAACTAGTTTCCTTTTTCAACACAGCAGCATCCGAAAATCGCAAAAAAATAAGGGTGCCAAACTATTACGTACTTACTTACGTAAAGTTAACTCAGCAATTTACATATATGACCCCGTGAATACATTCCAGAATTGCACCGATAGAGATCTAATTGAAGTTTGCCTTTCGTTTCAACAATTCCGGTAAAAGCGTCAAGGCCAAGCATGGCGTTAAGGACAGCCGTAATAAACCGAACTGCGGCCTGAATAAAAACGATTTATGTGGCAGTGGCGAGAATACGTCGTTGGGACGTTGTGTTTCTAAAAGAGTATACTTTCATCGCGCTGCGCCCAAAGCAAATCTGATAAGGATAGCATTGACATTGTGGATGTATTGTATAGGTAAGGTAAGGTTAGGGGGCAGGCGGTTATTGCACGCGATCAGTCAATTTTGGCGGCCTACCGAGCCCGATCCAGATTTATGAGCTACATTACCAGACGAGGCTAGATTGCGCACTGAGATACCTACTTCCCATATTTTGACCCAATTCGCCGTCGGTATTGACTGCTATTTGCTCTTCAGCTATCGGTTTATGTAGATATGAATCCGCTTATTTCAAGCCAAAAGAAGATTGAATTACGCTATAGCAAAACTATCAGTAGAAAGACAGATTACAGAGCTTTTGAACTCTATACTCCGGATACAGTAAGTATCACCTCGTCACGTTTTTAAAGTCGAATTTATACTCCTTTGTAACCATTGGAACGTAACACAATCACTAGGTAGGAATTATAAAGAATGAAAATAAAATTACGATTTTGTAGCCAGAAAAGTCAAAAGAATTTTATAACGAACGAAAGTAGGTACTTTATGAATTATTTATTAAGCAGCAGCTACTGGCTCATATAACTAACTAAAATGGCTGCAGGGCGAATAGTACCTTTCGTTGTGCAAACAAAGCTTGCACTTTAGCTTGATTTTAGGTCGACGAGGCTCAACGGCCTAACCGGCGAGCATTTGCAAGGCATATAAAGGTCAAGTTCTTGGCTGAGGCGAGCAGGTGCTCAGTGGGGCACGCTCGGGTGACCCCAAGGCCGCTGGGGCACATCAAAGCCTCGCAAATTATCCCCCTCCACTGCCTCCACGGGTCTACTCGCTCTGCCGATCGCCTTTTCTAAATATATGCACACTAATTTGTGACTGATTTTATTGGACGATTGTTTTGGATCGTTCCATTATCATCCAAATTGGCCCAACAGAAACGCGATATTCTAATCTGGATATGGAAATAAATGGTTCCACCACAATATTCTGAAGCGAGCGTACTTGTGGTACCTATCTATACCCAAGTAGCATTTTACTCCATTTAAGAGTACACATTTAGTTCCCAGGTGTACTTGAAGCATTATTATTATTACAGTTCACTCGTGATGTATAAGCTGCATTATTGCGATTAATAACACCTATACCTGTCTAAGGGACTTATAGGAGTGTAGAGTTATACTTTTATACGATTGTTGGTGTTATAATACTCTAACAACTATCCTTTAGTCAGCCGTCTGACTAAGAGCATTATAGGAGGGATGTTATAGAGCTAGCATTTTAATAGAACACACGTGGTCATTTATAAAGCCAAAGGCTGTTATGTTTACTTGTTTTAGACTGTTATACAGCTAGTAGCTGTAGTAGGACTTGTTTGTGATCATTAACGGAAACATAGCTGAACTATATGAAATTGATGATCCCAACTGTCTTACTAACCTCATAATAAATAAAATTAGGAGTTGTCTCATATCAAACACTATAACTACCTCATATCAAACACTAGTACCTAGAAACGACCGAATAATTAAGCCCTGGATCACCTTATGAATTTTGCGATGCATAAGAAATAGGAATAGTATGCAGAAAAAACTCCGTTCCGACCCCGAAAATATCATACTTAAAATAACGTATAGAAGATACAGAAATTTTTGTAACAGCCTTATTAAAAAATTAAAACGCAAGTATAATAAAGAAAATCTAATTAAAGCTAGTAAAAAATCTAAAACTCTTTGGAAGGCAGTAAATAATTTAACAAATAGGAAAACAAATAACACTGAAAACCTGGAATTATTAGACAGTAGTACTTCTCCACGTGAATCTGTAAATCTAATCAACCACTATTTCTCAAACATCGGTAAATCTCTTGCCGAAACTATTTTATCTACTAATCATTATTTAGCTAATAGTGCTGACAGCTGCTCTAACTCTCATGCGACCTCTTTCGTTCTTTATGACACTAATCCAAACGAAGTTTACGTCATTCTCTCAAACCTAAAGTCTTCAAGCGCCCCTGGCTGGGATAACATACCAACTCAGTTCCTCAAGCTAGCGAGTGGCATCATGGTTCCCCTAATAACTTACCTCGCCAATTTATGCTTTAAACACGGTGTTTTCCCATACTATTTAAAACAAGCCATTGTTACCCCTGTGTTTAAGAGTGGGAACAGAAGCATTGCGTCAGACTATAGACCTATATCCGTTTTGCCTGCAATTTCGAAAATATTAGAAAAACTCATAAATACAAGACTAATTAACTACCTTAACAAATTTAAAATACTGTCGGACAATCAATATGGTTTCAGACAACGCATCTCCACTGAAGATGCAGTGTCATCTCTATCCTCATTAATAATCGAAAATGTAGACAATAATAAAAAATGTATTACTGTGTTTTTAGACCTCAAAAAGGCCTTCGACACTGTTTCAGTTCCCATACTAATAAACACCTTGGCAAGGATAGGCATTAGAGACATTCCACTGTCTCTTCTAAGTAGCTACCTTCATAACCGCAGACAGAAAGTCAAAATAGGGAAATACGTTAGCGATGAATGTGACGTTAACTATGGTGTTCCTCAAGGGAGCGTTCTGGGGCCAACACTATTTTTAATTTACATTAACCAGCTCTGTAACATGCACATTGCTGGAGGATCCATCTTCACTTACGCTGATGATACCGCAATCGTGTTCTCTGGAGATGACTGGGACGAAGTTCGTAAAACTGCAGAATCTGGACTTGCAAAGGTTGCTCGTTGGCTGCAAGCTAACCTACTCACTCTTAACACAAACAAAACAAACTACATCTGTTTTACTAACTACAATAGAACTCAACCTGACTCAACTTTCTCAATTAAGATCCATACATGTAACAACTTAGCTGTGTCAAACTGTTCCTGCTCAGTTATTAATAAGGTTGAATCTACTAAATATTTAGGTATCATGATCGACCAGCGACTTACCTGGCATTTACACACAGAGCTGATAATGTCTAGAACGCGTAAGTTAATATGGATTTTTAAAAACTTAAAACATGTTGCTTCTAAAAATCTTTTAAATCAAATCTACGTATCTCTCGCGCAATCAGTCCTTGAGTACTGCATCCCGGTCTGGGGCGGAGCCACAAAAACCAAATTTCTGGAGTTGGAAAGAGCTCAAAGGGCTGTTATTAAGGTAATGCACTGTAAGCCGTACAGATTTCCTACTAACAAACTTTATGAAATGTGTGACCTGCTGTCGGTAAGAAAGCTGTACGTACTACAAGTAATCTTGAGGAGACACAAAACATCTACGTACCAACCTGAGGCAACAACAAAAAGAAGGAAACCTAATGTAATCCCCACCCCGGTAACTAAATCCGCATTTGCAAATAGACAGTACGCTGCGCAGTCAGCCAAGTTATACAATATAGTTAATAAACAGATTAGCATTTTCCCCTGCATCTATAAAGAATGCAAAACTAAAATAATAAACTGGATCAAAACAAAAAGCTACATTGAAGTAGAAAACTTATTGTTAGGTATTGCCTAGACTTATGTCTAATTCAACTAACATACAGGTACACAAACACACACACACACACACACACACAAATACACACACACGCACGCACACACACACACACTCACACACACACACGCCTACGCACGCCTACGCACATAAGTATACACTCGCTCATGCACCCTCACACCTACTTTTATTTTATCTTACTTTAATTTTAGTTTCTTTTGGCTGGAGTGAACAAGCAGTAGCACTGTTAATATTAAAACAAACCTAATTAAGTAACTTCTGTTCACTCCTCCTTACATGTATAGTTTAAGCTTAAACCTCTTGTTTGCTATTCAAAATTACCTTCATGTGAAGTGCGGTGTCTCTTGACACAGGTACCCCGGTACTTAAAAAGAGATACCAACCTGCTTATCTGTTACATAGACCTAGTGTTACCCAATAAATCATTTTTTCATTTTCATTTTTTTTCATTAAAATAACCCTTTTTTACTATCTGTACAGAAGTGTTTGAATGGTTCGCATGTGCACTGTAGGCTGTTAAAAGGACACATGTGAACCTATATACGCTTCACCGCATTAAATTGGAGTTATAACAGTTCACATAGCCGTATTTCATTTCCACCATTTTGTTCCCGTAACCTAAAATATTTACCAAATAAATCTCCAAAATTATCATGCAGGTTTATCACAAAATACACAGATAGAGCGATTGACTTTTGGTTTCATGTTATAATTAATTACCGTGGTATAATTATAATGCCAATATAATATCACAAACTGAAAATTGTAGATTTCCTCTCAGCCAGTTTTAAATATTTTAAAATGAATATCGCGTTTTTACAGAGGCACGTGAATATTTTAGCTGTAAATATGTATACATTTCACGATAAAGTTGCATTCCCATGGCATTAACATGATTAAGTATTTAAAACAGGCTCTTACCGCGTGTTATCATACATTTTTATATCCAAATATTGATATCCGCCGGAGTTAATGTCTTTCTGATAATGCACACACAAAACCACATCTATTAATATGAATATTATAAATTAAGAAATAATTTAGGACACACGTGAACTTTAGGTAGCACTGGAGTACTTTTGTCGGATTTTATAACTGTGAAGGCTGTGTATTTAGCCACTTGTTACTCTTTATTACACTCATGAACGTTGTATGGTTTACACTGCGTCCCATATAGTGCCGTAAGTCAGCCTTAAGTCCGATGTTACTACTTAAACTGCTATTATAATGCTATTATACTGCTAATGTACAGCCATAGTGAACTTAAGGCTGTCTAATTTGTGCCCAAACTGGTTCTATAAGAGCATTATAGCAAGCTATACAGCTCTTATACAGCTGACTTACACAGCTTGTGGAGTACATGTGAACGACTAGACATCTTATATAGAACCTCGAATGCTACTTGGGTATATATAAAAGAAGACTTCCTGACTGATTCATCACCGCACAGCCGAAACTACTAGGGCTAGAAACTTGAAATTTACACCAGAACTTCCTTTTATGACGTAGGCAAGGGATAAGACGGGATTTTTGGAAATTCGATCCCTAAGGGGGTTAAATGGGGGTGTATAGTTTGTATAGGGGAAACATTATTTTTTGAATTAGAGACTTGGAACTTTGTAAGAAGATTACTTATTAAAATGCAAAAAAAGTACTTTAAGCGTTGTAGAAAATTCCACCCCTAAGGGGGTTAAATAGGGGTGCAATGTTTGTATAGGGGAAACATTATTTTTTGAACTAGAGACTTGAAACTTTGTGGAAAGATAACTTATTGAAATAGAAAAAAAAGCTTTCTGCGTTTTAGAAAATTCCTTCCCTAAGGGGGTTAAACAGGTATGCAGGATTAGGATGAGAAACACTTTTTCTGAGCTAGAGACTTGAAACGTTGTAGAAAGATTACTTATTAGAATAAAAAAAACACTTTCAGCGTTTTGAAACATTCCACCCCTGAGGGGGTTAAAACGGGATTAGGGGTTTATATGGAGAACAAGGAAATATAGTAAGAATTTTGTAATGTCAGTCTTAGCATGTATGTTAAAAGGCTACAAAACTGATGTTAGAGTTTTTTTTTTAATTCATGCCCTATGGGGTTAAAGGGGGTTCAAAGTTTGTATGGAGGAAAAGTATTTTTTAAAGTAAGAGATTTCAGCGTTGTTTTTTCATTCATCTCCTAAGAGTGTTTAAAGGGGGTTCGAAGTTCGTATAGATGAAGACAATTTTGAAATTCAAACATTTGTTACTTCGATTTTAGATGGTTTGTTTAAAACTAAAAAATAAATTTCAACGTGTTTTGAAATTCATCCCCCAACGGGGTTTATAGGGGGTTCAAAGTTTATACAGAGAGCAAGATATTTATAAAGTAAGATATTTTTGGACTGTTTGTTTAAAGATTAGAAAACGATTTCAGCGTTCATTTTATTCATCCCCTAAGAGAGTTAAAAGGGGGTTTGAAGGTTGTATAGAGAGCAAGACCTTTTTTGAAGTAAGAAATTTGTAACTTCGGGTTTAGACTCTTTGTTTAAAAACTAGAAAACATATTACAGTGTTTTCCCCTTAAGGGGGTTCAAAGTTTGTATGGAGAGCAAGACATTTTTAAGGTAAGCGATAAGTAACTTCTGTTTTAGACTGTTTGATTGAATTGATTCCATAAGGGGGTTAAAAGATACTCATCCCCTAAAGGGGCTAAAAAGAGTTGGAAGTTTGTGCGGGGAACGAGACAATTTTAAAGTATAAATTACACCGTTTTTTAAAATTCATCCTCTGAGGAGGTTAAAAGGGGTTGGAAGTATACATACTTGAGGAACAAGTAATTTATGAAGTAAGGGAATTCTTCGGTCATACTATATGGTAAGCCATTTATTAGTCAAAATACGTAATCCAACTTACCAAAAAAGTACGATAGGTACTTAAAGTTAAAACCACGACCCTTACAGAATCGAACAGCTACCAGAAATGCAGGTCAGGTTAGGTTAGAACTGCGATTCTCCCAGAACCGAAGAAGGTAATGTTTGATTAAACCTGCGGATTATTTTGTTAAATTAAAAAGTTTATTTTGGTTAGTGAAAACATTGTATTCTTACAGTTAAATGGAGCATAAGATAATTTTGCTTCCAAAACTATACAGGTAGCCCGGACTAACGTAAATAAAACTACTGGACGGATTTCGGCAAAAATTTCCAGTAACCTAGCTTAGTAGACAAAAAAAATATGTTTCAGAAAGAGAAACGTCAATTGATGATTATTAAGATATTTATGGTTGTAAAACGGAGTTTTCAATTTAGATTTAGCAATTTAAACTAACGAACTCATCGCACTGTTACCTTTTAGGCTTAATCCCTGTACGTCTAACACAACTTGCTGACAAGTTGCTTCGCGTGCGACTGAGCGTGTCCTGTCTCACACACACCGTTAAATTAGAAAGAGGAGGGTAGATCTTTCTCCACTCGCGTCGCGGCGCGGCGTTAATTGTGCTAGCCCCCTGAACGGAATGAGATGAAATTTTCCGTACAGATAATTTGAGACCCTTTGAAGGATATAGGAGTTTGTATCTCGGAAATCATCCCTTAAGATGGTAGAAGTGTGTTTGGGAAAGCGATAATTAAGCTTGCGCCTTACATAATTTAATAGCAATATTTTTTCTAAGACGAAGTTCTACGCAGACGAAGTCGCGGGCAGCAACTAGTTCTGTATAAGATGATAGATTATTTAGAGCTAGCCAACATTTTTAAACTAGTGGAAATATTTTTGTTCGTATACGAATTGCAATGCGCTATTCGCAATTGTGGAAAATGTGATGTCAGATAAAATAATAAATGGGGTGCTGGAGAGTAGGTAGAGTAGAAGAGATAGTTATTAGTAAGTAGATGGTTGACATCAGTAGGCTCCGTTCCTAAAACTGGATTCTCATCGGCTTCCCTACTTCATGGAAATTGATCTTTCTGTTCGTAAAGAAAAACTAAGCATAGATTAGCTCCGACTAGCCCACGGAAATGTTCTACACCACGCTACTAACTAGTTAACTAGAATAAATATAACGTCGGCAGTTAGACATATCTAGGTGTACTCGTATATATAGGGTAGGTACGTCATTACGAAATTTGACTTAACTTTGTAATATATTTTTCAACACAATTGCTCGTAACGGCTCATAATCCTGGATATGACGGCTCATAAACACGCGTGTGTTATAACATTACGATACTTGTGTGTTATGGTTATATCCCAATTAAGTCACGTTGGCACCTTGCAGCAAGATGTATGCATGCACACGGTGCATTCTTAAATTAACCGGGTTGTACAGAATGTACAGCTTTTTTTTAATTCTCGGCAAATCGATTCTTACTCGACTAAACAAATTAAATCCTTTTTGTTACTTAATTATTATTTATTTTTGGATATGATATAGAAACGTTTAATTTAGTAAAACTATTCACTTTTGATAACATTTTACATGAATTAATAATCGTAAAGATAACATTTTAAAACGAAAATATTTATTTAATTTTGTATTGGCTGTTTAGAAATTTCATCTAATGCGCGCGCACTGCGCAAACTCCACGAAAAAAAACTGTTGCGCGCCATTATAGGTTATTTCACAGATATTTTGTAAACATTGTTAATGCGTGTTTGATTATTAACAAAAATGTTGACTCGTGGTGACTAGAAAAGTGATAATAAGAATGGACGCCACTGGAAATTCTTGGCGATGTATGTATACAACATGTGAGTAAAAACCTGTTGCCATAAATAAGTAAAGAAAATAATTTGGCAGGCCTATAAAATTTTCATCTTATGAAAAGTATATTTTCCTCGCAAAATGTGTTGAACATCCTCGGCTCTCTTATCACGCTCACCTGCGGCTCGCGTGATAATTCCGCCTCTGATGTAATTATCAACATACCTCACTTGTATCACAATGTACTATTAAGAGATAAAAATAACCAAAGTATTTTTATAGCACCATCTAACTTTCATCGATAAAATATTCGACCCGGCGGGCCGAACGTAAATTTAAACATTTAGTAGTAAAAGTCTACCGTCCGTCCATAGCATTAACTAAATTATGTTTTAGTGTCGTAAGAAATGGCGTTGAGCAATTTAGGAAGGAACGATTTGATTTCGAGTCCGTCGTAACTGGGTATGAGACGTGAAACCACAATTCTAGGTACCTACCAAATCGGGCTTCGAGATGGGACTACTAGGATATATTAGGTACAGTCGCCAACAGATATATCGGAGCGGCCAAAGTGTTCACAAATATCTGAACCCGTCTCTAATGCCTCGACAATAGTTAGTGTTCACATCTTTGTGACCACCTTGGCCGCTCCGATATATCTGATGGTGACTGCGGCGCTACCACGAACTTCGAAAGTCGAAATTCGGGTATTTCCATCTCTATCGCACTCCCTTACTCAAGTGACAGGGATGCATGTATTACGAACTTCGACTTTCGAAGTTCGTGGTAGCGCCGCTGTCCCAGGCTGGGACAGTCACCATCAGATATATCGGAGCGGCTGGGACTCCCAGCTGATGTTATTTAGTTGCTTTGCTTTGGATGTTCAAATAGCTTAAACTAAAAATGATGCAAGGACTCCGGAGGCGAGGTCTAATCTTGTAGATAAACTTTGAAATCCAAGAGAGCGGCGTTATAGCACAGATTATATAAATAGTTTTAAAAGCATAGATAGCAATTATTAATTCGGAGAAAAGTTTGAGTACCAGGCTTCTGTTTATATAGATCCGTGGCGTCATTTCCTAATCGTTGTTACCGTAAAATGGACTACGGGGTGAGGTGGGATTTCCGGTTTATCGTCAAAGTTATAGAACTACCCAAAATAAAATAAAAACTAAAATACAAACGCCCGGAACACTTATTTATTATATACACCATTCCGTTTGCATATGTAAAAATAAAATGTTATCGAGGTTTGAATGTCAGGTTTGCCCCTACTCACCCCATTTTACGGTACCGTCCCAAATTAGCATTCAGTATAGAAAAAGGAGAAGGACGTTTGGAGTTCTTTCTAACTTGTTTGGAACTTTGGGTACCTAATTGTTTGTAACAAACTTATGATAGACTACTTGCTCTGTATGTGTGTGGTGTTGTGTTCTTGGTGAGTAAGGTTGCCAGAGCTCCCGAGGACGTTCGTCTCTATAGCTATCAAGACAACGAATCCTCAAATAAATAAACGGTCGGCATCGCGCTTGTGATTCTTCTGGAATAGCAAGCGTCCATTATGGAAAAGTACGCTTGTTTGTCACCGTATAAATAAAATACATGAAATTATTGAGAAAGAGAGACAGTTGAGATTGACGTAACAATTCGAAGTAAGTAGATATGTGGGTCCTACCTACTCGTATGTGCATGCCTCCCGGATCTTTGAGGATTCAACCAAGCAGCTTTAACTTCAAATCGAATGTTTACATTACTTAGTGGCTTCTGTCACGATAGTATTTACTTGCAGTATTTACTTTGTATTTTTTCCAAATGAAACATAAAACCTACATGCCTATCCTAAGGCTTAAAGGCGCATTCTGCTCACACACGTATAATAGGGATGATGACTAAGATTTTTTTGTGACGTCATTCGAACCAGTTTTTGGAGAGGAACAAATGTTTGTATGGGAGCAACTACAATTAAAGAACATAAATACCTAAAACATAGAGATAAAGATTGACCTCGCTGGCGGCAGCGCGAAACGCTTCATACTGTGTGTCTATACAAGTGTGACGTCACATTTGTATATTTGTACTAATCGTTATATGGAAAATCAGGTAAATTGTTGTTTCGGTCGCGAAATACTGTGTTTAAGTACGTAGTTGTCATACAATTTTGTTTCTAGAAAAGCGTAAGGATTCTATTGGTAGCTTTTAATTTACTCTAGGACAATAAAAAAAATGCATATTTTTTCTAAACTTTCAAGGTTCATATCTTTTTATGATATTAATTATATTTTATAATTTATACTTTATTACGATAATTTGATGGTTATCAATTTAGCATCACTATGTTATCAATTTGAACATGAGGCATCATGCCTATTGGGTAACGGTGATTGTTCCAACAAATTTCCATTTCTATGGTCCAATATTTAATAACTTCTATTAAAGTGAATGGAGATTCAAGCGAACAATACAATTTTCAATTGAAACGTCGCTCACTGGCGACCTAATTCAATCGCTACAGTTTTAATTATTCGGCGGTAATTAACTATTATATTGCTGCAATTGATGGTTATTAATTGAAATGAGGTATTTTATTAAAAGCCGATGACAAGCAGATAATCTAATTGAAGGTTACCTGTCTGGTAAATATTTGTTTACGTCGGAATATGTTTATGGTGTATGTACTTTAATTATTTCCTTCGTTGTGATGGAATCCAAACTGCCTGCAAACGAGACATCAGAGTTAGTAGTAGACGCTATACCGGTCGACGGTATAGTGGTTTCCTAGTAGATTTATTTAAAGTTATCCCGCTATTTACGTTTGATATCTGGCACTTGATTACTTGGCAGCTCTTGACAGGATTTAATCAGCATCTGCGCTTCCAAATCTCATTTCTCACTCACTTCGGACGATTTCCTTCCATTAAGCCCACGCTTTTCAATCCGTTTACCAAACAAATCAATTCAATTTAGTCATCAATTTTTCCAGAAAATTGATGTCTTTATTTGAACGTCGCGTCGTGTTGCTTTGCTGAGTTCCGCGCTCCGATAAACTAATTCTTACAAAGTACTTATGATAAACATAAGAAATAGAAAATAGGGTTTTGCTAGGTTTTGTATTCACGTGGGTGATTTAGTTACACTGCTAACCACTCAATGCCTGAACCGTAAAGAGGGTTATTAGGATATTAGTCTATCTACTCGAAAGGATTATCTATTATTAATTCCTATACTCATCTTTAACTGAGTGTCGGAGTGACTCAAGATCATAGTAATTATAATAATAAATACTCTTTATTGCACCACGACAAGAGAGAAACATCTTACAAAAGAATTGCTTAATAAATAATGGTAACAACAGGCGCTCTTATCGCTTTAAAGCGATCTCTTCCAGACAAACTGTGTATAGCAGGAATCATTTAAACTAGAATTTTAAACAGGTAGTGCAGGAATTCATCAAGAAGAGCATACTACCACATCAATCTCTCAAATATTACTAAACAGGACACTTTAAAATACATACCTAATAAATAAATAAATACGCAGACATATATACAACCATAAATACATACATACAATACACATACATACAATACATAAAAGGCAACTTAAGGGAGAGACAGGTAATATTGTTTCAACAGATTTTTGAAAATAGGAAGAGATTTTGCACACCTTATATGCAACGGCAAAGCATTCCACAACCGGACAGCCCGAAAGGTAAATGAGCTGTTATAAAATTTGGTAGATGAAGGTGGTGGGGCGAGAAGATGGTTTTGGGAAGATCTGATGGAAGTGAGACGATTAAAACGCTCTTTGAGATATGGAGGAGTAGAGGTAACAAAAAGTATACTGTAGAGTAACGCAAGAATGTGAGAATCACGACGGAGACGAATTGGAAGCCACTTGAGCTGAGAACGAAAGGAGGAAACGTGGTCATACTTACGCAAACCAAATATGAACCTAAGAGACAGATTTTGAAGGCGCTCAAGTTTGTTAAGCTGGTCCTCAGTAAGGTCCAGATAGCACACATCAGCATAATCTAGAATGGGAAGAAGGAGAGATTGAGCTAGCGCAATTTTAGTGGCGAGAGGCAAAAAGTTACGAAGTCGACGAAGAGACCCGATCGAAGCAAACATCCTCCTGCTGACCTCGCTCACCTGAGGTACCCAAGATAATGTGCGATCCATTATGATACCAAGGTTCCTTACCTGGTGCGAGTATGGAATTTGAACACCAATGAACATTACGGCTGGTAAGTTAATAAAGTCCACCCTAGGAATGAGCTTCGGACTGCCTACGATTATGACCTGGGTTTCATCATCCTGGGATCATTTCAGTCATCACGTTTTTATTTATTTAATATAACACCATATTAAAAATATGTAGAGAAGAAGATCAATAAATATTTCTATCTATCTATTGCCACAAACATCTACTAAACGTTTATCCCCTTACGCATAAAACTTTAAATACCTCTGTTAAATAAAACGAGTTTTGTCCCTTTCTTACTAATTTAAATATCAGTGACAGATAAAGACAAACTAATTTTAACGGCATTTTAGCTAAAATAGGTTTGTTCAACGTTTTACTTGATAGGTTAAATTAGAACTGCATGTGTCCTATATCCAAGAGAAGAAATGCGTTAACCCACCACATGCAAACGCAAGTCGCAGGTACAGCTAGTATATAACATAAAATTAGAGAACGAAAATGTAGCAAATTTCGTAACCAAAGGTCACGACAATGTGCAGTGCATGTCGCTGCGATGTTCGTGTAAAATATACTGTTCCGTGAAGGGCAAAGTTGCACATGTGTCTGCCAGTTCGCGAATTGTCTTATTGCAGCGATTCTTATTCATTGTTTACCAGAACTAGATACCTACCGACCTACCTTCCTATGCAAATACGGTGTGACTCGCACATGCGAGCGCCTGCGGGGATATCACAACGACATTACTTATGCCACGTTATCGCACTCAGATGATCCCTCGAGGCGATGCAATGCGATTTTGACTAGACTAGCCTAAGCATTTAAGTCCTAGCTGGACTTTCGCTGACGATTATTGATTAGGTATACAGTACGAGTATAAGTACCGATTATGTTGTCTACCCTAGTCTGTCTCATCATTATCATTATACTTACCTGCCTAATTGGGTAACTATAGTTATACAAAAACTCATACATAATTACGTATACACATTCTTCTTCTCGTGTAAGTAGTTGGTTTCCTATTTTTTTGGTTTGGCTCGCACGGGACCAGAAGCTGCCTTTGCATATTATTTTAGCTAGGTTATGAATCTTGCTCTAGTACAATACAAATATTACACCAAAAGTAGCGTAGCACGTAGAAAAAAGAAAACATAGTTAAATTCCACATGTACCTAGGACACTAGATATTCTACTTGTAAGTAAGTAGTAGTAAATAATAATAAGAAGCTATGAATAATATACGCTCTGATTAGGTCTAATATAAAAAAAGTTATCTCTTCCGGCCACCTTGAGATTGAATTAAATAAATACCATTTTGAACGCGATTAAGTCCGATTTTGTTATAATAATGTGTGAAAATCGTGGCCATTTGAAAAAAAAACGAAAATTGATGTGACAAAAATAAATAATTGTATCTATAAATTATTGAACCTGCTTACAAAATTTCACGAAAATCGGTGGAGAAGTTGCAGCCTCTAGGCGAGAACTGCGGGACATTCGGACATCCAAACATACGAAAGATGGATTTTGGGCCAAGCTGAAACGGACCGGCTTCGGTCAATAGTCTTGATTCGTTTGTTCCGCCAATCTGCTTAGTCTCTTTTCCTCTTCAATTCTCCGGTAAAGGACGCGTGGACAAAATTACAAATTAATTTGCAGAATATACTATTGCAAAAAGTGTTTAACGGCTTTATACTCTTACGAATAGCGTTCAGTTTTGAATGAAGTCGAATCGGCTAGCAGCAAAATATAAAAGTGCCTACCGTCACGTGACCTCCTTCACATCTGACGTCACAAAAATCTGTCGCGTATTTAACAATTTTTTCCCGTCCCAAAAAGTGCTCAGCGCCGCTAAAGAAGTTTTCACTTCAAAAAAACCTTATCTCTCTCGCAGACTGGCGTGGCCTGGACGCGGCGGTCAATACTAAACTTGTCATCAGCGGTCAAATTACTATTGAGCGCCACCGCAGACCGCGCCAGCTTGATTGTCTCAGACAATTGTTTCAGACATGTCGCACCAGTCGCAGCCGTCATAATTTCTCGAATAGTCTGAAGCTCAATTAGTCAAATACTGGAAGAGATCCCTTGTCGGGATAAGTTACCCTTTATACATTTATATTTCGGTGTTTTGTTTTTCTTATGTACAAAGAAGTCCTATTTACATGCAATACTTAATTGTACTTCCACATAATTACAATATTATATCTTATCAATACCGATGCCACAGAACAGTACCTACAATTGTATTCCAATGCTGATCTGTCGTATACGCATGCACCTACCCTCGTCTGCCCTGCAAAACTTAATTTCGTTACCTTAGCATTCTGTGTTAAAAGGACTAACTACCTGGGACCAAGATTTACTATTGCTTGGCCTACAAAACTTTTACCGAAGTGTGATATTTATTTCGTGGGATGGTACATTATTCAGGATTATTTAACATGCCTAATAAGTCCCTTATTATAAGAATACGTTTTTAAACGGAACATTAAATAAACTGTGTTAAAAAGATCAAATTATTTTCGATCATCAGGGGCCGTACTTCGCCAGTCTATCTAACAAACTCACACAATACATCTTGTTAATAGTTAAATTCGCTACGAGATCGCTTAGTTCACTTGATTGCTATCCGAATAAAATTATATAACTCACTACCAGCAGAGTTAAAACTGTTGCAAAACAACACAATTTTTTTAATCATAAAATCATGTTATATGTTAAATAAAATAAGTATAAATGTAACACTTTTAATTCAACTGTATGTATTTACTATCCTGACAATTAAAATATTTCTGAAACTGAATCTGAATTTGAAATGCCCCTTTCGTATAAACCCAAAGAAACAATAACATTACGTTAAGCCTACAGCTTGCACCAATTCCCTATCACTGTGTCAGCATGTCCAATCGGAATTAGGTCAGTCCTATTTGCTCTCACAACGTAGCTACAGGCTGTAACACTGAGATGTCTCGGCGGGGCAATTCCTCAAGCGAGTAACCGACTAAAAACGACGTAAAGAACATGCTTTTTCTGCTAAATTACGTCGTTTTAATGGAGGGTGCTGTGTTCCTTTCCTAGTCCTACGTGCCTGTCACTGCACCCCTTTTCATTTCGCGGTCCATCGGTTCGCCTGCCACTCACCTTTACGAACACTCGTAACGTGTCTTCTTATTATTAAACAAGTATCGGGGAACTTATTACTTAGGTACCAGCTGTACCTGCGACTTCGTTTGCATGGTATTGTGGTGGATGTTAACGCATTTCTTCTCTTGGACATAGGACACATGCAGTTCTAATTTAACCTATCAAGTAAAACGTTCAACAAACCTATTTTAGCTAAAATGCCGTTAAAATTCGTTTGTCTTTATCTGTCACTCTGATATTTAAATTAGTAAGAAAGGGACAAAACTCGTTTTATTTAACAGAGGTAGGTATTTTAAGTTTTATGAATATAAATCGGCCGTCTGTCGTCTAATAAAGAGATTTTTTGTTCCGCGTAAACACTTCCCGGTCAATGGGTACTCAAAAGGATTATCTAAACTTTTACCCCCTTATTCATACAACTTAAAATACGTACCTCTGATAAATAAAACGTGTTTTGTCACTGTCTTACTAATATAAATATTAGAGTGACAGATAAAGACAAACGAATTTTAACGGCCTTTTAGCTGAAATAGGTTTTTTCAACGTTTTACTTGATAGGTTAAATTAGAACTGCATGTGTCCTATGTCCAAGAGAAGAAAATCGTTAATTTCCACCAAATCACCATGCAAACGAAGTCGCAGGTACAGCTAGTCTATGATATGTCAGCCAATAACATTTTAATCGATTTTTAATTGACCGTAATGTTAGTAATAATAAACCGGCCAAGAGCGTGTCGGGCCACGCTCAGTGTAGGGTTCCGTAGTTTTTGTAATTTTTTTCAAAAACTATTTAACCTATCAAGTTCAAAATAATTTTCCTAGAAAGTTTTTATAAAGTTCTACTTTTAAGATTTGTTTCATATTTTTAAAACTTATGGTTCAAAAGTTATCTTAATATAGTTATTAAGCGATTATCTCCGAAAATATTAACATTATCAAAAAATGATTTTAGCAAACCCCTATTCATTTTTAAATACCTATCCAACAATATATCACACGTTAGGGTTGAAATGAAAAACAAAACACTCCCCATGTTACGTATAGGGGAGGTACCCTAATAAAATAAAATAAAACACTTTTTATTTTACCACTGTCGGCGTGATTGATATACATATTAGTACCAAATTTCAGCTTTCTAGTGCTAACGGTTACTGAGATTATCCGCGGACGGACGGACAGACAAAGCGAAACTATAAGGGTTCCTAGTCGACTACGGAACCCTAAAAAGGTGAATATAAATTTCAAGTAAATGACTGCGTTCTAAGAACATCAAATTAAAAAAAATGTCGATTTGAAATTCACGTCCTTGTTTTAATAGTACGTACTAACATTACTACGGGGTTGCCGGCCGATTACATATAGACGGCCGAGCGTAGCGAGGCAGGATAGTTATGCTTATGAGGCTGGCAACCCCTTTTCACGCCAAGGTAGGTTCCTTTACAGTTCTCTCGAGTTGTTCCGCCCGAAACGAGATACTTTCAAACCTATAACACTTATAAAGCACGCAATGAAGACATTTCGTTACATGTTTGAGAAAAGTCAGTTTTAATAATATATTTTTGTGAAACATGTGACGTATCACCCGGAGCAAGCAATTTATAATTTCGAGCACTTCCACATCCCTTCGATAGCTCAGTTGGTAGAGCGGTGGACTGTAGAGGAAATCGACTGTTATCCATAGGTCGCTGGTTCAAATCCGGCTCGAAGGAGTCTTTTTGTATTTTTTTTATTATTATAACATTTTACGTAGGTAACCTACCTACGTAAAATGCAATAATATAACTATATATTAGAAAATGTTTTGAAAAGGACCACTGGATATACTTTTTTTTGTGTAGCAACTACAACACTTGACTTGGTAACCGTGCTTAAGGCGCCGTAGTTCATGGTCTTCTCTCCCTCTCACTGAGCATAAGCGTGAGCGAGATGGAGGTGCGTGCTCGGAAGCGCGGATATCATGTTTTTTAATTTTAATTTTTTGGGCGTTTAAATAAATAAAAAAGTAATCACTGAGTTCTCTGAAACATGATATTGCCGATTTTTAGAAGCAATTTTAATATTTTTAGCTTTTGTGCATAATTTGTTACGAATATTTTAAGTGTATTTTAGACCTATGTTCGTGATTTATTTCTATCGAGCGAATATTGCTTAATCATGTTTCGAATCACTGATCTCGCTGCAGAAAAGCCTCAAGATTACTATTCGTATTTTTTTGGAACCATATTTTTATAAACAGACGCATTATATTGTTTCAAAAACTCTGTTCGCTTAACTTCGCTGAACCTACGGCGCCTTAATTTGTTTTTAGTAATTCGCTTAAACCTGCCCACAAGCCACAAGGTGGACTGATGACCTGGTAAAGGTCGCGGGAGTCCGCTGGATGCGGGACTGCGGGTGGCGCAGGACCGGTCATTGTGGCACTCTTTGGGGGAGGCCTATGTCCAGCAGTGGAAATCTTTCGGCTGATATGATGATGATGATGACTTAGTCTGCTTATTCTGTATCTCCGGAGTCGCGTTCAGTGATCAAAGGTCACCCCAATTTCTTTTGCGCT
This sequence comes from Epinotia ramella, assembly GCA_947578815.1. Classification (NCBI taxonomy): domain Eukaryota; kingdom Metazoa; phylum Arthropoda; class Insecta; order Lepidoptera; family Tortricidae; genus Epinotia; species Epinotia ramella. The sequence goes on from OX388209.1 coordinate 11,802,783, forward strand.
CAACCAAACTTTTTCCACTATGTTCTACACCTACCTGCACAATGTAGTTAGAAATGAAAACAGAAATGTTCGTCGAATTCACACTTTCAAGTATGTAGAGCGTGAAACGAAGTACCACACAATGGTACCTACAATAAAACTGCACTTCGCGGCCGCTGCACAAATGCAATGCAGCGCGATCCATAAGGGGGTCCCCCTTCCAGGAGGACCATTCACGCAGAACAAAGAGGCTCCTTTCCGCACGTGCAAACTATGGAAACAAAACTATGCGTATTCCATCCAGCTATAAGCTCGATGTAATGGATTAAAAACATTACATACGGTGCGGTAGCATCGTTCTTACCTTTATGAGACTTTTATTCACGACCTGCTTTTGCCCGTGACTTCGTCCGCGTAGAACTCGTTTATCGCCTTAGAGGATGATCGCTATTAAAGTTTTACAGGCGTAGCCCTAATTACCGCTCTCCCATAGAAACTGGGTTGATTTCCGGGATAAAAAGTTCTCCGAGACTTAGTCTATCTCCGTACATAAGCTTAAAAGGTTAAGAGGGGGCGTATCGCCAGGGAAAAATCAGAAATCACCCGCGCGCCCCGTACCTGCCGCGCTGATGCGTCTATTGCTGCCCCGCTCCTTCTCGCATAGTATATGCCCCGACAGTCAGATGAAACATGATGAATACCTATAGATAATTATAATAAGTGGAAAGAAAGACAAAATCTGTAAGTACCTATATTTGAAGATATAATTTTCGCTAGTAGCTAAGTCAGTTTCGAGAGCTATAACTGAAATATGACCTTCCGTTTTTTTACTAAATCACGTAAGGGTTGTAATTTAGCATAATAATGTCTCGTAAAAGGCTAAAGCAAAAAAACAGCTATAATCGAATTTAAACTTTTGTGAGACATCTAAAATACTACTAATAAATCCACGGTTAAAAAATTAACGTAAATGTCACGGCAGGCGACATGTTTCGAACTCTTCGGGAGTTCTTCTTCAAAACAAACATCGAAAACACTAATCCTGAAGAAGAACTCCCGAAGAGTTCGAAACATGTCGCCTGTCGCGTCATTTAATACGTGAATTTATTAGTAGCATTAAAAAAAAACTGTAATTTATTATGAAAACTTCGATCATGTTTATGAAAGCCAGATTTTCAGGCCACTGTGTAGCGGCCAAATTTTTCAATTCTGACTCCGTGTCATGGTCGGCCTTATCACGCGATAAGTGACAGGATAGAGCGTCCGTCACTGGCTGACACCGTTTGATAGAACGAGACATTGCCCCTATCTTGTCACTTATCGAGTGATAAGGCGACCATGATACGGGGTCTGATCTCGGATTCGTACTTGGAGACAATGGAGACGCTTTGGCCCTTTAGTTATCAATTTTGAACATACTCGTATTAAAGAAAAACTGCAAAATTGTGTTCACTTTTTTTAATATAAAAATGTCCAACTTCGCAGGCAATAATTCGGGTGCAGACTCGAAAATTATTATTACTCCAAAAGAAAGAAGGCAAAAAAATATGCATAGTGATGAAAATCCCATTCAGATATCTCAAAGAATTACGAAGCTACAACCGTCTTAATATTGCTTGTTAGAGAGAGAAAACGCAAACGGTGTGTGACGTCACATTACAGGATGCTGCCGGCAGGCCGCGTCGACGGCGTCGCCGACCACGATGCGCGCGGCACGTTGCCGTCTTCTGTGACGTCACATTCTTCCAGCGTCATCTTCTCATATGAAGTTGCGTTTTGCGAAAAAGGGACAGAACACATCCCTTCTTAAAACTTTGGACACTTATAACTTCGTATTATTTAACCTTTTGCGTTGATTTTTTCTCCATTTGACAATTTTTTTTATCCTTCTTCGAGAAAATATCACATTATTTTATTTAGTGTCTACGCCCCTATTGTTGGAATCTAAAAGCGTCACCCGTGATGACTTTAAAGAAAAAACATGTCAATAATTACACGGTTCACCCACGTATTAAACGTCACTACGGGCGACATGTTTCGAACTCTTCGGGAGTTCTTATTCAGGATTGAGTGTTTTCGCGGCGGTGTCGCTTGAATCACGACAAGATTCAAGCGACACCGCCGCGAAAACACTCACTTTATAGAGTACAAATTACTTTAATTACCCAAGGAATACCACTACCTACATTTTGTTGCTTAAAAAACCACCGGAGCTATAACTGAAATATGGCCTTCCGTTTTTTTACTAAATCACGTAAGGGTTGTGAGCTAGCATAATAATGGCTAGTAAAAGCCTAAAGCAAAAAAAAGCTATAATCGAATTTAAACTTTTGTGAGACATGTTGTCCAAATTAGTATAGATATTTACGCATCGTTGCGATGCATGCAAGTGCATACCTAGATATACAGTCCACAGCTATTTGAAATGTCAGTTAAGAATAAAGAAGCATACAGAGCACACGTTTATTTAATTCCAAAATCCCAGCAAACCAAAATCATCCTTATCTGCCTAAACATATGGTCCATAACGAACCGGATTACTTCGCACCTGGAGACCGCCGGCCGGCCGGTGAGAACAATAGCGGCTAACGGCGATATAGATAAGGATGAGTCGGGCGAGCGCTAACTGCAAGTTTTAAGTGCAATTATAATTACGCGTAATAACTTCGAGTTTGGACATTCAAAACTATCAGTGTTTATAAGTGATTTATGAGACTTTTTCACTAACTTTTATTACGTGACATACTGTGAGTGAGTTATTATAACGAACTGAGCAATATTAAGCGAGTTTACAAGACATTTCATCCCAGTGTTAAATTATCTTTGTACGCGTACTGTTTGTTGGGACTTAGATTATCGAGTGAGTCATTACATTATGCCGACGTTAGAGGAACTAATTACCTATCAAGAGGAGTTGTTAAGCAATCTGAAAAATTCTGAGAAGAACTTTAGGAAATCGCCTAGAGAACGGATTAAGCGACCTTATTTAGAAACGAGACTAGAAGTACTTGAGAAACAATTTAGAGACTTTGAAAACGGACATAAAGAAGTTATTTCCAAAGCATCAAAGGACAGAACGGAGACATATTTTATTCTAAAGAGGCATGAAGAGTTTGAGGAATTTTATGTTCAATACAAGACCTTTTTACGAGAAACTTTGGAGCCGTTTTTGCAACCAACCACGCAATCATTGCCGCCCGGTCGAGCGACTGTTGTTACCAATGATGGTACATGCGACGTACAGTTGCCTCGAATTAATTTACCTACATTTGGCGGAAAATATGAAGATTGGCAAATGTTTTATGATATGTTTACTTCGTTAATTCATACAAATAAGAATATAACGGCGGTTCAAAAATTGCATTATTTAAAGAGCAGTTTATCGGGAGAAGCGCAGAGTTTACTTAGCAACTTTTCGACTACTGAGGCAAATTATGAGGAGGCTTGGAAACAATTAGTTCGACGTTACGATAACAAGCGATATAACTGTAATGCTGTTTTGAGGAACTTATTTTCGACTAAGAAAATAAACAATGAGTCTGCTAGCGCGGTGAGGCATTTATTGGACACCACGTCAACATGTTTGAAGTCGTTGCAAAACATGGGCATTAGCACGAGCTCTTGGAATGCAATTATCGTGTTTATGGTGGTATCAAAGTTGGATACTGAATCTATGAAACAATGGGAGCAACATTTGAATATGCTCGGCGATGATTTACCTACCTGGGAGCAATTACGAGAATATTTAGAGCACAGATTCAGGTCATTAGAGATGATTGACACAAACGCATCCCGTCCATCGCAACCACCTAAGCCTGTGGTGAAAGCTAAAACTTTTCATACGGCGATCGAGAATAAACCTAAGACAAATGACGTCGAGTGTACTATGTGCCATGAGAACCATCATATTTACCACTGCAAGCAATTTGGGTACATGACGCCCAAGGAACGGCAAGATTTTGTGCAAAACAATAGGCTGTGTTTCAACTGCTTGATGCCCACTCATTCGGCAATAAAGTGTCGGCAGTCATCGAGTTGTAGAAAATGCGGGAGGAGACACCACACCCTACTACATTTTGAGCGAGAGATGAAGGAGAACAACCAGGAGGCGCGAGCTACGAGTGAGTTTTTGTCGTCGTCACCGAGTGCACCCCCACACGAGAGACCGAGCACATCACGAGGTGACACACATATTACAGCTGCATTTTCGAGAGGTACGCTTCAACCTAACAGTGTACTTCTTGCGACGGCTAGAGTTAAGGTATTTAATTCCACTGGTTGTAAACAAACTATTAGAGCTTTACTTGATCAGGGTAGTATGGCTTCTTTTATTACTGAGGGTACTGTACAATTACTTGGACTTACACGCAAACCAGTAAGTGGGTTTGTGTCAGGGTTAGGAGACGGTCGTATGAGGATCAAACACACGGTTTCACTGCGCATAGAGTCACGCCATAATCCTGCGAGTTCTGTTCATGTTTGTGCTTACGTGCTACATTCTTTAACATCTTTGCTTCCAGCTACCCAACTTAGCATTCCTGAGTGGTCAGATATTGGAAACTTACCTTTAGCAGATCCAACGTATACAACACCAGGTAAAATTGATATCCTTTTAGGTGCTGACGTGTATGGCGAAATACTATTAGAGGGGATGATCAAGCAGTCAGAAGGAAGCTTAATGGCGCAGAATACTATCTTTGGATGGATTTTGTCCGGAAGAGCTATGAGAGGATCTGAGACTGAGGTAAAGGCTAAGTTGACCAGTATGCATGTGAAAATTCAGGAAGATGATTTATTGAAAAAGTTTTGGGAGATGGAGAATGAGCCTAATTTGATTCAAAAGGAGATGACTGCAAGTGAAAAGCAATGTGAAGATTTCTTTGACGCCACTACCGTGAGAGATGAGCATGGAAGACTAGTAGTAAGACTACCTTTCACAACAGAGGACCCTAAATGTCAGTATGGGCATTCTAAGGAAATAGCTATGAAGAGATTAGAGGTTTTAGAGAGAAAGTTATTGAAAGAGCCGAAACTTAGAGAAGAATATAACAAGGTTATGACAGAGTACTTGAGTTTGAATCACATGAGACCAGTGACATCAAATGAGTTAGAGAATAAGAAGGCAGTATACCTTCCTTTTCATGCTGTAGTGCGCGAAGACAAAGAGACGACAAAGGTCAGAATTGTTTTTAATGCGTCCAGCAAAGGAGACAATAACGTGTCCTTGAATGATGACCTCCTTGTTGGTCCAAAGCTACAACAAGATTTGAGACACATTTTAATGAGATGGAGAAGACATAAGGTGTGTCTTGTTGCGGACATCGTTAAAATGTATCGTATGGTTCGTGTGGCTGATGATGATACCGAGTTTCAGAGAATCGTGTGGCGATTTAAATCAGATGGATCGGAACCTGTACAACATTATAAGCTATTGAGACTGACGTTTGGTACAGCTTGTGCACCGTACTTGGCAGTTAAGTCGTTACAAAGACTTGCAGAGTTGGAAGAAGCAAAATATCCTATAGCTGCGAGAATAACCAAACAAGATTTCTATATGGATGACTTAATTACTGGAGCTGAAACTGAAATTGAGGCATTAAAAATATTCGAAGAAATGAACGAGCTGATGAGATCTGGTGGATTTGAACTTCAAAAATGGAACTGTAATTCTAAAACTCTACTTCAGAGGATTACAGGAAATAATGATATAGATCATCAGTTAGTATATTTAAAATTGAATAAGGCTATTAAGGTTCTTGGTGTGAGTTGGAACAGAGAGATTGATAAATTTGAGTATACGATAAACCTCACTGAACCTAAAGAGCCAATCACAAAGAGACGAGTACTTTCTGATGTGGCGAGACTGTATGATCCATTAGGATGGATCGCTCCAGTTGTAGTCGTGGCCAAAATCTTTATCCAGAAATTATGGAAGTCTGGTCTTGAGTGGGACGACTCTTTGAAGGAGGAGTTATTATGTGAATGGTTGACCTTTAGAGAGGAGCTAGCTGATCTAAAGCATCTAGAGTTACCGAGATGGTTAAATGCAACACCGAGATCGAGTATCGAGTTACATGTCTTTTCAGACGCGTCAAGATCAGCCTTTGCAGCAGCGGTCTACGTTCGAGTAACAGACGAGCTAAATAATATTAATGTTCATTTGGTGACAGCGAAAACTAAGGTTGCCCCTACAGAAAAGGAACTATCAATTCCAAGGTTAGAGTTATGTGGCGCCGCCTTAGGAGCTAAACTTATATCCGAAGTAGCACAAGTGATGGAGATTCCTAAAGAGAAGCTACATGGCTGGACTGACTCCACCATTGTACTGGCTTGGCTTAGAGGAGGCTCAGCGCGGTGGACTACGTTTGTAAGTAACCGAGTGTCCACAATACTAAACATTTTAGATGTTGAGCAATGGAGCCATGTGCCTACAGACTCTAATCCTGCGGACTGTGCGTCTCGCGGATTATCAGTACGGCTATTACTCCATCATCCATTGTGGTGGAATGGCCCTCAGTGGCTGGCAGAGCCTGAATTAGAGATGAGCCCCACAATCGTGGAGGATACACATGAGGAGGAAAGACTCGCATCTTTAACTGTTTCATCTATAATTGACGAAGAACCCTCAATTTGGTCGAGATTTTCTTCATTATCGAGATTGTTAAAAGTAATTTCATATTGTAGAAGACTGTTAAACTTAAAATTGCAAAAAAATGAGAGAGTGAAAATGCCAACATTTGTAACTTCAGAAGAAATGAATAATACTTTAATTTCATGCATTAACAAAATTCAAGAGACTGAGTTCGCTACTGAGATAAAACAGTTAAAGAGTCGAGGATTGGTAGCAAAAAAGAGTAATCTTCGCACTCTGTGTCCTTTTTTGGACGAAAAAGGGACATTAAGAGTGAGTGGACGAATTGCACACTCAGACGCGAGTTATGATACGAGACATCCGGTGATTATGCCTGGTAAACATCATTTTACCAAGCTTTTAATTCTTGATGCTCATCATCATACTTTGCACGGCGGTCCTCAATTAATGTTGAACTTTTTGAGAACAAAGTACTGGATACTGCAAGCTAAAGATCGCACTAAGAAAATCTATCGAGAATGTGTAACGTGTTTGAGATATTCTAAAAAGAAGTCTACTCCTTTAATGGGACTTCTTCCTGAAGCGAGACTTAAACCAAGTAAACCATTTAAATCTACAGGTGTAGATTTCTGTGGTCCTGTAAATATAAGATTTTCACCTGGCAGAGGAGCTAAATCATATAAATCTTATATATGTCTGTTCGTGTGTATGGTCACCCGGGCAATACACCTCGAAGCTGTTACAGATTTAACTGCCAAGGGTTTCATTGCAGCTTTCAGGCGTTTTACTGCAAGGAGAGGTCATTGTCAAGATTTATTTAGTGACAATGCCACAAACTTCGTTGGTGCTGATAGAGAGATGAGAGAAATGTTTAATCGTGCCAAATCATCACTACCGGATGAAATCGCAGCCATGCTTACGTTAGAACGTACAACATGGCACTTTATTCCTCCCCACGCTCCCAATTTTGGCGGTTTGTGGGAAGCAGGAGTACGTAGTACCAAAGGACATTTACGTAAGGTAGTAGGAAATAGTACTCTTACTTACGAGGAGATGGCGACAGTCCTGGCGCAAGTGGAAGCGTGTTTGAATTCGCGGCCTTTAACTTTACTTAGCGATGATCCAAACGACCCTCTCCCCTTATCGCCAGGCCACTTTCTGGTGGGCGAGCCGTTATTAAATATAGCAGATGAATGTGACACTAATGTTATTGGCTTAGACAGATGGCGCTTAACGCAAAAAATTGTAACAGATTTTTGGAAAAGGTGGTACAAAGAATATTTAGTAAATCTTAATCAGAGGTATAAATGGAATTCTAATTGTACTACTGAACTCGAAATTGATGACGTTGTTATTATGAAAGAGGACAATATTCCTCCTGCTAAATGGATTTTAGGCAAAATTGTAGAAAAACATACTGGACCTGATAATATAACTAGAGTTGTTACTGTCAAATGTAAATCAGGATTGTTCAAGCGTCCAGTTAGTAAACTTTGTGTTATTGCTAAAAATAATTGATGTTTTTCATAACTTACTTCGTGCTTAGTTAAGTATTTTTGTTATGTTTATATTACTAGTGTTTTCTATATTTTTGCAGTGTAATTTAAGAACTATGTTCTTGGTGGGCGGAATGTCCAAATTAGTATAGATATTTACGCATCGTTGCGATGCATGCAAGTGCATACCTAGATATACAGTCCACAGCTATTTGAAATGTCAGTTAAGAATAAAGAAGCATACAGAGCACACGTTTATTTAATTCCAAAATCCCAGCAAACCAAAATCATCCTTATCTGCCTAAACACATGTCTAAAATACTACTAATAAATCCACGGTTAATTTCACGCATTAAATGTCACAACAGGCGACATGTTTCGAACTTTTCGGGAGTTCTTCTTCAAAACAAACATCGAGTGTTTTCGCGGCGGTGTCGCTTGAATCACGACAAGATTCAAGCGACACCGCCGCGAAAACACTCATCCTTAAGAAGAATTCCCGAAGAGTTCGAAACATGTCGCCCGTAGTGACATTTAATACGTGAGTTGAACCGTGTAATTATTAGTACTGTTTCAACACGTCTCACGAAAGTTTAAATTCGAAAAGCAATGTCCGCCATCTTGGAATTCAAAATGGACATCATTTCTAGAATCTTCACCCTCGAGAAGCCTGCCAATGTATGTTGTTCTTTAAAAAAACGCGCATATTAATTTACAACGAAGGTTTCAAAAATTTTAAATAATGCGACCACTTTTTGAAATATTTCTGACTATGAATTCATATTTAGACCTCTCAGACATCGATTTTGAACATAACCGGATTTATTCTCAACTAGCGATCCGCTCCGGCTTCGCACGGATACTATATTATACATATAAACCTTCTTCTTGAATCACTCTATCTATTAAAAAAAACCGCATCAAAATCCGTTGCGTAGTTTTAAAGATCTAAGCATACATAGGGACAGACAGCGGGAAGCGACTTTGTTTTATACTATGTACTTATGTAGTGATAGTGATAATCTTTCATAAAGTAAATACACGATCGACAGAAAAATGTTCGTCTAGTTTTGCATGTACTGCACAAATTATTCTAAGAAGCCGGTCACCCGCCGATCGCTGCGTAATCTTATAGTTGTATTTTGAACTTTAAGATCTATATGTTAAGGTCGACTTTTAAATATATTATTTCAAAATGTAGCAAAATATCTACTGGAATGTAATGATACGTTCATTCACTGGACGAATATACTGGGTCACAATATTATTGAAATAATTATGTTCATCGTGCTGTCGTGAGAGCACAGAACGTAGTCCTCTCGTCTCAGCGGAGCGATTACGACTGACTCCGCCCGCGAACGGCAACAAAAGATATACAGAACCGCACGAAACACGCGACGGGAGAAAGGGTATCGCGCTAAATAAAAAAGGCCTATACGCCAAATACGTTTCACCTCAATAAGTCTGAAAAGGGACTACATAAAAATACCCCGCTAGTACTTTCATTAGGTAATGTGAAAAGCTATTATACACTCAACTTTTACTTAATTTATATGCACGGGAACCTCACACTATTGAAATTGAGTAAAAATAAGACATGTTTTGGCGGTTCTTTTCTATCGAGGCAATTTTGGTTTTGTATGGTTTTGTTCAGACGATTCAATTGCAAATATGATGTAGTTTTGGTATGTTCTTTTTCCTGGCATTCGCTTTAGTTTGTCATAGGTAAATATTCAATCTAAGAACCCCGATTTCGCGGAGCGCCCCCTCTTAACACAGAGTTGTTTTCGCATTTATAATATCAGAGATCGGAAAAATTTGCGACATTGTTTGCAATTATGTGGACATGACTCCAATATCAATCAAAATGTTATTCAGTTAATTAATTTTTTACTTGACATATAATTTGATTCCTAGTCAATAAATACAAAAGTTTGTTAAAGTATAGGTTTATTAAAAAAAAATATCAGTATTTTTTCCAATTTTTTTTCTAGTGTAAGTAATCGTGTCAGTTTAAAATCGTTATTTATTTATTATATATAAATATTTACGGAAACGATACCCATTTTAAATACGAACCTTTTGCTAATAATTATTTATGTAATTCATCTTCGTCGTAACGTCATTTTTTTAAGTTATTGTAGTATATACGTGCTTATAAGCACTTTATAAATAAACTATTATCTCCAATAATTCAAATTATTTTTCAATGAATAATTAATTAACATTTTGATTAATTTTGGAGTCATGTCCACATAATTGCAAACAATGTCGCAAATTTTTCCGATCTCTGGCAATAATAGTAAAATGGAGGCAGGAGTAAAATAATTCTTCAAAATTACTAGTGTCCGTAACAAACCAACTCTGTGCGGTAATAAAAAGGATCATGAAAGTAAAGTAAAAATCAATAAAGTTTTGAACACAAAACCGCTTGCAACCGCTTCCATATGACAACAGTTAGCACAGCGTAGCAAGCTAAATAAAAAAAAACGCGCGTACGTATTATAAAAACAAAACTCCCATGTAATGGTAAGACAACCTACCTAGTGGATGGTGCCTAATACTTGTTCATCTTCCAGTTACCTACATAAGTTGAAAGTGTTGAAATTCTCACGTTACATATACGTTAAACAATCCTGCGCTAACGATCGAGTGCGAAAGTTGCAGCCCGCCGCCGGGGGCTCGGAAAACTATTGAGCAGATAAAAAGCAGCGGGAGCCCTATTCCAACTCTTTGAGTAGGTATCGTTCCAGAGACGTGTGAAGGGATTCATCGTATAGGAAATTAGATGAACGCTATTTACTCACAAATTCTGAGGTAGGGCTGTATAACTCTGACTAGTTATTTACGCTTAGTTAGACCAACTAGTGTTACTATGTAACGCGGCGTAAATATATATTTGTGGGTCATGGGTGAGGTGGAGTTAAATTAAAACAAGTTAAAGATTAGCGGGGCAGCACCTCACCATAATAGATGCATGTAGGCTTTTTTCGTCAGTATTATTTTGCATCTTTTCGTATCACACGGCCGTAAGGTACCTTATCTTCTAACTAAACCGTAGGGCCAAATTAACGAAGGATCTCAGCTTCCCATAAACGGAAGGACATGAAACATTTTTATATTCGAATTTCGATCATAGTGGAAAATTGAAATTGAACCCACGACCTCTGGAATCCGTCCATCTGCCAATTTCGTTAGCGGACGTTTCTGCTTAATAAAACATTTAATTTTTATACTACGATAGGTCTTCACAAAACGCATACCAAATGATAAAGCATAAAAAAATAATTGATTGTGATATATGTAAGGTACCTTATCTTCTAACTAAACCGTAGGACCAAATTAACGAAGGATCTCAACTTCCCATAAACGGAGTCAACGATATGGTCTGAGTGTGAACCCTGCGAAGACCCAAGTCATTATTATTGGCAGCAGCAATCTGATTTCTAGAGTTGATTTTGTAAATCTCCCTCCAATACTTTTTGATGGGATTCAGATTGATTATTCGATGCAAGTGAAAAATCTTGGGATCATTATGGATCGCTCTTTGTCTTGGGTGCCTCAAGTGAGTGAAGTGAGCAGGAAGATATTTGATGCAGTGGGGTCTCTCAGGCGGCTTCGTAATTTTCTGCCTACTGCAACTAAAATTGCGTTTGCTCAAACTTTACTTCTTCCTATTCTTGATTACGCTGATGTATCCTATCTCGACCTTTCTGAGGAGCAGCTTAATAAGCTTGAGCGTCTCCAAAATGTCTGCATTCGGTTCATATTTGGGTTACGCAAATATGACCACGTTTCGAGTTTCCGTTCCAAACTCAAGTGGCTCCCTATCCGTTATCGTCGTAACTCTCACATTATTTCGCTTCTGTTTAGTGTCCTTTTTAACCCTGCAAGTCCCCGCTATCTCAAAGAGCGTTTTAGTTATTTTAATTCTGTTAGATCTTCTAACAATATGCTATTAACTGTGCCTTCGTCATCTTCGAAATTTTACAGTAGTTCGTTCACTTTTAAGGCTATTCGACTGTGGAACTCTCTCCCTCTTGATATAAGACAAGCTAAATCTATCGGTAACTTCAAATCTCTTCTTAAAGAACATTATTTGTCTCTCCCCTAACCCTGATTGTCTTACTATTATTATTATTTATTGGCTGACTGTTTATGTATTATATTTATATATTTTTTATTTGTGTTATTTGTATATATGTATGATTGTGTATGTATGTTTATATATAGAGCTATTTATGTACGTGTATTAATATAATTATTTTGATTTTTGGCTTATTATAATATCTGTACCACCTACTACATAATCTAGTTTTATCTCTTTCTCCGATACCCAAAGGTTGTCTGGAAGAGATCGCTCTTCAGCGATAAGACCGCCTGCTGTCTACCTCTACCTACATGTTATTGTATTGCTTCTCTTTTTAACTGCGTGTAATTATGTGTGAGGTGTGCAATAAAGAGTATTTGTATTGTATTATATTGTAGTACTACGTGGTACTACCTAAATGTATTGCTCATAGCACTTATTTTAGTTAGCAGGCTTTGCCAATTGTCTGCAAACACGTCGGCATCCTGCCTCAGCACCAGCTCATTAAGCAGCGCCGACGCACGAACGCCAGGCGCTGCCGCAATGACGGGCGGCCGGGGCGGGGCGAGTTGTTGGTTTATCACCGCACTAAAAGTGTGGTGCCAATCGCGCGCCCGGCGGCATGTGTTGATTGTTAATTTTAAGGTAGTAGTAAGTTTTTGTGTATATTTTTGTAGTTTTAGGTAGGGCCCAACTTGAGAAGAAATGTTAGAAAAAAAAAAAACGAATGCCAGGCACGTTACTCGCGCGACGCGTGCGCGGCCCTGCCGTCGCCCGCGCGGTAAACAGCGGTAAAATATATAAGTATGGCTAATATTACCGGAAAAGTATAACAAGACCTCGATAAAGCACTTTTTTTATTTTTAAAAATTATTTGTTAATTCAGTTTGTATATTAGTAGGTATATATGTATATTAATTCTGTGTTCAATTTTTTCCTTCAAATTCTAGCAAATAAAAAAAGAATTATCGAAATTGGTTTACTTGATAAAGAATTAAGTATCACTGAAAAACGTAGGTATGTTTGTTTCTCATTTGTGGGAGTATGGGACACTGACTATAAGAGCCTTATCACACTTGCGATTTGCGAGCGTGTTTTCTATACAATTATCAGTCGCGGCGAACACGCTGCGTGATCGCCTTCATACAAAATACGCTTGGAAATCGCAAGTGTGATAAGGCTCTAACCCTCAACTATGGACCTGGGGTTGTTCGTGTGTCTGTATACTCCTGACAGTTTGACTCGGACTCGGACAGTGTTGCTAAGCTGTTTTCAAAATAATGCCGGGTCGTGAATGTAAAGAGAGAGACAGATAGTGCGAGAAAAATCGAGAGCTCGCGCGCCGTTTTGTGATAGCCGTGCAGGAAAGGATAGTATAAATAGTATAATATTCATTAAAGTTTGATATTATTCAAAGACAACATTTTATATAAGGCTTTGAATATGTATACAAGGATGAGTCATTTATATACAGTGAAGTAATAAATAAAGGAAAAGGAAATATAACCCTGAATCACACTGGCGCGGTCTGCGGTGGCGCTCAATAGTAATTTGACCGCTGATGACAAGTTTAGTATTGACCGCCGCGTCCAGACCCCGTATCATGGTCAGCCTTATCACAAGATAAGTGACAGAATAGAGCGTCCGTCACTAGCTGACACCGTTGGATAGAACGAGACGACGCTCCTATCTTGTCACTTATCGCGTGATAAGGCCGACCATGATACGGGGTCTGGCCACGCCAGTCTGCGAGAGAGGTAAGGAGGTAGGTATTTATATAGGTACCTGTAAATACACATATACATATACCTATACATTGTCTGTAAGCGTCAGCTCGAAGGCTGGAGAAAGTGATACTGACCATTCCTCAAGAAGATTTGCGAACACATTAAGCTTGGCCGGTACCGCCAAGTTCAAACATCGGATGAAGAATATTAATGTCCCGCGCCAACTTTGGCCCAGTGTGTACAGCAGGCTTTAGAATAGTGACGCCAGCGCCTGTGAGTCGGATCCGAGCAACGGCTGCAGTTACAGGAAAACCAATTAGAGGGGTACAGGCTGATGAAACGTGGTTAGCAAGACCTAGTTTTCTCGACTAATTGCTGTAACATTGCTACAGGTTATTACTTTATTAGTTCAATGGCAATTAAGTAACTCTTATCCTAGTGGCCCTAGTGCACCGTTTTAAAACTTATGTGCGCAGTTTTTTAAACTACGACGGCGTAAACAAGCATACGGCTTGCATGCATGGTACGCAGACACCGTAGCCTTGCGACTCCAGAAGAATCACAAGGGAGTTTCCAACCCTTTATTGGTTTGAGGATTCGTTGTGTTGATAGCTAGAGACGAACCAGTCCCTCACTCTTAACATCCTGGGAGGTTTTATATATAAAGTTAGTTCGTAATTCATATATCAACTCGCGTTAGAGCCTTATCACACTTGCGATTTGCGAGCGTGTTTTCTATACTTACAATTATCAGTCGCGGCGAACACGCTGCGTGATCGCCTTCATACAAAATACGCTTGGAAATCGCAAGTGTGATAAGGCTCTTAAGGCTAGGCTAGAACTGATATGTACTATGGAATACAGTATAGGTCATTGCTTACAGCAAACTTTTTATGATGAACATGATACAAATAGGTACATCAGTAGTTATGGAACGTAAGTACATCTAAACTACATTAGAAAAAAAAACCAAATCCAAATGCATTTCATTGCTACTATAAGTAGGTACCTATTTATATTATATATTATATTACATTGCAAAAGTTATGTACTTACAGTATCTACCTATACTATATACATATGCTTTTAGGTCTGAAATGGAACAATAAAACATGTTCTTGTAAAAGTACCTACCTTCTCCGGTCTAAACAACTACTAACTAGTCCTCAGTACGGTACCTACAGCTGATTAATTCGACCACTGCCTTGCCTGGACCACCGAACCTATACCTACCAACAAACCTAAGCTCGCAAGAAATCAACTTTTAATCCTTGAGTACCTAAATCCAGACGGTGAATGATTACGGTTAGAATTGTAGATTCGGCTTGGAGCTCGGAAACCTACTAATTAAAATCACCGTCTGATCTCAAAGACCTGCAGTGAATTGCAATTCGGCAAATTATAAAAAGTCCCCCGACCAACCCTTGATTTTTTGCAATGCGAGTTTTACTTCAATTTGATTCCGTTGTGATGCTGCCTACGTAGCTGAGCGAGGACCTAGCCAGTTCGTTAATCCAGTAGATCTCCCGGCGTTATTTATAAGGTAAACTCGCCTTCGGCCGCGGCTTCGTTACCTACTGAGAATTAAGTTAACTGGTGCTAACGAATTACCGATTTGCGACTACGGTCAATTAATGGGTTAATTAATTCTTGATTGGATTGTTCCCCAGCTGGATATTATTTGATTGGGACATTAGGCACCTTTATTCCAACGAATTATGTACCTAAGTCAAGTTTATGATTCTCTATTGAAGTATCTCCAAGGTCTACAAGGAGCACTGTTTACCGACGTTTTCAGTAGAAAACCTGAAGGTTTCTAGATTTCCTAGTCAAGTTCACTTTATTTAATAATATACATATATAGATACCTATATTATAGTATATTTAACAATATCAAATTAGACTCAAGATATTAAAAATAAAGCGTCGGCAACATGGTTGGACTCTCCAGACCCCGTATCATGGTCGGCCTTATCACGCGATAAGTGACAAGATAGGAGCGTCGTCACGTTCTAATCGAACGGTGTCAGCCAGTGACGGACGCTCTATCTTGTCACTTATCGTGTGATAAGGCCGACCATGATACGGGGTCAGGAGTTACAGGGGCAGCCACTAGAATTGTGTAGGTAAAATAAAAAAATGTAGGGATGTCATATTAGTAAAATAATTCTATCCTATACTATTAACGAGAAATATTTGTACATATATATATATATTCATCATCATCATCATCCTCCTCCTCCTAGCGTTATTCCCGGTAATGCCCCTAAAGGAGCCCGGGGTCCGCTTTGACACCTACACCTAATCCCAAGATTTGGCATAGGCACTATTTTTACGAAAGCGACTGCCTTATTAGGATTAGACCGGTTTCCTCACGATGTTTTCCTTCACCGAAAAGCCAACGGTAATTATTCCGTACATAAGTTCCGAAAAAACTCATTGGTACGAGCCGGGATTCGAATCCGCGACCGCCGCTTGACAGCCGCTAGTACGGGGTCAGGAGTTACAGGGGCAGCCACTAGAATTGTGTAGGTAAAATAAAAAAATGTAGGGATGTCATATTAGTAAAATAATTCTATCCTATACTATTAACGAGAAATATTTGTACATATATATATATATATTCATCATCATCATCATCCTCCTCCTCCTAGCGTTATTCCCGGTAATGCCCCTAAAGGAGCCCGGGGTCCGCTTTGACACCTACACCTAATCCCAAGATTTGGCATAGGCACTATTTTTACGAAAGCGACTGCCTTATTAGGATTAGACCGGTTTCCTCACGATGTTTTCCTTCACCGAAAAGCCAACGGTAATTATTCCGTACATAAGTTCCGAAAAAACTCATTGGTACGAGCCGGGATTCGAATCCGCGACCGCCGCTTGACAGCCGCATGCCTGAACCACTATAGGCTACCGTAGCTATTCTAGCAATATCACACTAATATTATAAATGTGAAACAGTGTCCATATGGAAATCCATGTGGTCAAAGATACATAATAAAGTAACAACGAAGTAAATTGTATTTATACAACTAACGTTAAAAACTTCAATAGTGCGATACAGAGCTTCACACATTTCCAGGCATATTCTAGCCGTAGTAGGTAATTCTTCCGTTTTTTTTATGCGTTTAAACTCTGCCAAACCATATGAGAACGTATAAAAAAGAGTTTGATGGAGTTTAGGTATCGTAGACAGAGTTCGAGAAAGAACGATTTAAGAACACATCACCAGCGCCATCTTTTGGTAATCAGTAGAAACATGGATTCTTCTCTAATGTGGTATAGTGGCGTTGAGGACAAATTAAACAAAAATATGCGAACCGATTTTATTGAAACTTTCCAATAGTGTTGTTTATACCTCAGAGTAGGATATAGCGTGCCGTTTTTTTAGATATAATTACTTCAGAGGGTGGAATAAGGAACCAAAGATTGTATGGGACTTAATTTTCTTTTTTTAAATAGAAACTTGAAACTTCGTAGATTGATTTTATATCAAAATATTAGAAAACTAATTTCTGCGTTTTTGAAAATTCATTCCCTAAGGGGATCAAAAGACGTTTGAGAATTTGTATGAAAAAAAACGGTCACCCATCCAAATATTGACTTCTCTCGACGTTGCTTAACTTTGGTGATTGTTGCGAAGTGTTCATCGCTATTAGACTACATATATTATAGGCAAGTAGCTTCTGAAGGTTACATTATCTTTTAATGATTTTTATAATTACAATAACAGTGTTTTTAAAATAAAACTGTACTGTTTACTTATAATTACAATATCAGTGTTTTTAACTACAACATACCTATTTGTATAAGTCAGCTACTGATCACTAGAATCAGAGGATATTTTGCACAGATTCGAAAGAATGGGTCAGATCAACAATGATCTCTGTTTAAATGAAGCGCTGCGCCTAATAGAAGACAAAATATTATCAATATCCGGAAAGAAACTTTCCGACTTTGGTATGCCCACGCCAGAGCGTAGAGAAGGGTTGTCAAATGATTTGATTAGAGAGCTCAGCTACGATACCAATATATTGGACACTTACGTAAGAGAAACTGAGTCACGTCTACTACCCGAGCAAAAGGAGATATATCATAAAGTTTTACAACGAGTTGTAAGTGGGAAAAGTGGTATTTTCTTTCTTGATGCGCCGGGCGGCACAGGCAAGACTTTTTTGCTTAATTTGCTCCTCGCAAAAATTCGCAAAGACAAACATGTTGCATTAGCTGTGGTTTCCTCTGGAATCGCTGCAACATTATTAAGTGGTGGCCGAACAGCACACTCAGTTTTTAAGTTACCTCTTAATTTAGCAAGCGAAGAAAATCCAACTTGCAATATTAGCAAGAGTAGCGCCCGCGGCGCCCTATTGCAACAGTG
This sequence comes from Epinotia ramella, assembly GCA_947578815.1. Taxonomy (NCBI): domain Eukaryota; kingdom Metazoa; phylum Arthropoda; class Insecta; order Lepidoptera; family Tortricidae; genus Epinotia; species Epinotia ramella. Next base: position 11,821,048 of record OX388209.1, read on the forward strand.
CAAACTGATTGTATGGGACGAATGTACGATGTCTCATAAGCGAGCTATTGAGGCGCTCGATCGTTCTCTGCAAGATATGCATAGCAATCGAACGTTAATGGGTGGTGTGGTTGTGTTACTGGCTGGTGATTTCAGGCAGACATTGCCTGTTATCGAGCGAGGCACTCCAGCAGACGAAATAAAAGCATGTCTGAAAGCATCACGCGTGTGGACCAAGGTGGAAAAGTTCCATCTCACGACAAACATGCGAGTCCAGCTGTTTGATGATGTAGAGTCGGGTGCGTATGCGCAAAAATTACTCGAGATAGGCGACGGTCGATTAAAAACTGATGTTGAAGGTATGATTCTATTCACCAACCAATTTTGTCATGTTGTGGATTCGGAAGACGAGCTTGCAACAAAATATTCTGGATGAAAATTGGTTGTGTGAAAGAACCACACTGGCACCAAAAAATGAGACAGTATCAAAAATAAATAAAAAAATCTTGGAAAAAATATCAACCGAAACAACAGTGTACAACTCCATAGATACAGTAATGACATCCGACGACAGCACCAGTTACCCGGTTGAGTTCTTAAACACTCTGGAGCTATCCGGGGTACCTTCCCACAAACTCGAATTAAAAGTAGGCGTACCCGTAATGTTAATGCGCAACTTAGATGCACCAAAATTGTGCAATGGAACAAGATTACGGGTCACTGAATTGGGAAAATACATAGTAAAGGGCACAATCTTAACTGGTGAAGCGAAAGGAGAAGATGTACTCATACCCCGTATTCCAATTATACCTAATAACTTGCCATTTAACTTTAAACGACTACAGTTCCCTTTAAAAGTAGCGTTTTCAATGACAATTAACAAATCGCAGGGTCAAACCTTAAAAGTAGCGGGATTACATTTAGGCACGCCATGTTTTTCCCACGGGCAGTTGTATGTAGCTTGCTCACGTGTGTATAAATCTAAAAATCTACATGTTTTAGCAGAACGAAATAAATCTTACAATATAGTTTATAGAAGTATATTGGAATAAGTAGCAGCGGCGAAGCGGCCAACTTATTTTTTTGTTTCAGTATTTTTGTAAGCTTTTCTCTTAGGTGCTTTATTGTCTGACAATATACTAGGTAAGCAAAGTAATTTTTTTAGTTTTAATTATGAATAGCGTGAAAAAGAAAATAATCTCTAGAGGGGGTAAAATAACAACAATTTGTGTAGTGAAACGAATTCTACGCGGACGGAGTCGCGGGCAAAAGCTAGTTTGTATATATATACAAATTGCAATTGTTGTATTTGCAATCACGTTCTCGGACACGGCTTTAACAATTTCGATGAAATTTGGAATATTTAAATCCTTTAAGGGGTCTGATGTCTGGGAAAATTCGTTTTCTCCGTAATTTCAACTGAGCTGAGCTCGATCGCCCAGACTAAAAGTATTAGGTACTTATGTAAGAACGGCGCAGGGTGAGGGGTCGAGAAATACTTTTTCATTTCTCATGCTCTAAAAGTTCGTCTATGCTGTGCGTAGGCGACATAAAGTCGCTTTTTATGCTCTAGTGCATAAAGTAAAATATTCGTCGAAGACCAAGGCAATCGGTCCAACAGCCACACTAGCAACTTTAACTTCATAGAATAAACTCTTTATTTTTATTTTAGTATTCTAAGACCAAGGCAAGGATACCAACAGCCAAAGTACACAATAAAACTTCATGAAATAAACTTAATTTTTAATTTTCATTTCATTTCCTCGCAATCGAAGTGAAAAGTAGAGTGTACAATTCGTCCATAAAACCCATTTTACACTCGATTTTATTTCCATCCTCTTCTCGCGTTATAGTCCAGGCAATGAACTGACAACTTGTATGGAAAAAATGTCAATTTTGGAAATAATTTATAATAGCTTATTTTTTATGTATAACGAATATATTATCAATTAAATAGTTACCCAGCGACAAAATCCGGCAAAATTTCAGACATCGAAAAAATGATAAGTTAACTGGCTTCTAAAAAGTCAGTAAAAATATTAATAAATGTTTTTGTCTTTATTTTGGTTCATTTACATTTGCTCTATAATATTCAAGATAAATCGTACAAAAAAAGATAATGCATGCTTCATTTAAATCTACATAATTACTTCCGGGTGGAAAGTTTGTCGGATTCTTGACTAAATCATCTTAGAATAACATTTTCAAATGAAATCAACAAAAAAAACGCTATTATAAATTAATGTTTTTCAAAACCGTATTTTGCCTGGAGTATTAAATGGTGCGTTTTATGCACTTGTTCTACAATCTACTATTTTCACATCTCATGCTCGAAAAGTGTGTCATATTAGGCTTAGCAAGCGGGGCTAAAGTAGTACATTTAGCCTCTACGGAAAATATGTAGACATATTTATGATATTTAAAACATTTAATTTGACCAATCAAAACACTTCACCGGATTAAATCCACCAATCACAACTCTTTCAAAAAACATTTGTATTTGCTATCAACTAACCAAAATACAGCTACATATTAAAATCGACCAATCAGAAAACAGAATTATGTCAAACATTAGGTGTTACATTTTTAATCCCTAAATCACAATCATTAAAAAAAAACGCCTCTGACCGTCAATAGCCGCGTCCAAACGTTCAAGCGTGATTAACTACATAATTGCTTGACACTGCTTGCTTGGCTTTGAGATTGAGCGGGATAGACTGCTGTCTATCTCGGTTTATATTATGCCCCGTATGCTGTCCGCCGCGCTCGGCCGTTTGGACGCGGCTATAGACGGTGAGAGGCGTTTTTTTTTAATGATTGTGATTTAGGGATTAAAAATGTAAATGTGGAATTTATTATCGATTATGGATGGATAATCTTCGTTTTTACTATTTTCTCGCAGTCGTAGTGAAAACTAGAGTGTATACTTCTGGTCTAAAAGCCATATTACCCCTCGAACAATTTTCACTCACTTCGCTTGGGAAAATAACCATCTCGTGGTAATATGGCTCATTTTAGTCCCTTGTCATACAATCTACTATTCTAGTAAAGATGCGCTATGAAAAAGGTTGAAAAACACTGCCATAGGCTACAGCACTACAGTGTTGGCTAACGTAAGACCAACCGTAAGCTTGTTTGCCAAAATCTTCAAACATTTTATTACAATGTCATCTATAGGCAAATCTTGAAAACGCTCCTTGGTAGCGTAGATGGACAGACAACTACAAACACGAGGTACAACTTATCTAGGTACTAACTTATTCGGAAGATGCCGTGGCCTGCAGGAGCAGGGCTCGGTAGTGGCAGTTACAGATACTAACTATTGTGCATAGATGGCAGCACGGGCACAGGATATCTAAATATACTCCAGGCAAAATACGGTTTTGAAAAACATTAATTTATAATAGCGGTTTTTTTGTTGATTTCATTTGAAAATGTTATTCTAAGATGATTTAGTCAAGAATCCGACAAACTTTCCACCCGGAAATAATTATGTAGATTTAAATGAAGCATGCATTATCTTTTTTTGTACGATTTGTCTTGAATATTATAAAGCAAATGTAAATGAACCAAAATAAAGACAAAAACATTTATTAATATTTTTACTGACTTTTTAGAAGCCAGTTAACTTATCATTTTTTCGATGTCTGAAATTTTGCCGGATTTTGTCGCTGGGTAACTATTTAATTGATAATATATCCGTTATACATAAAAAATAAGCTATTATAAATTATTTCCAAAATTGTCATTTTTTCCATACAAGTTGTCAGTTCATTGCCTGGACTAATATAGTGAAATGGATGTGCATGGACTGCGTAATAATAACCTACAGTAAATATGACAATGTGCGTTATTTTTATCCGCGCGAGATATTTACAATTTCAGCAGACATAAAATATACCTTTTCACACCACATGCTCGACAATGCCGAATTATAGGTCATGTAAACCCTACCGAAAGCAAGACATTGAATCCCTTGGTATTAGCCGGGTTATAATGTTGTACTGAATTTCATTATAACCCGCTGGTTAATAATATGATTTCACTTTTCATAATTCTTATTACTATATGCATAAAGTTTAATTTTGCTAAACACAATTTGTCCTAGGCCATGGCCTACTTGATTTGACAAAATAAATGAAGTTTGCCTCCGTGTGAACCCCGGTCCGGAGGAGCGCGGTGTTCGAAATTCGAATTTCGAATCTAGGACCACGGCTTGTACTTTCGAATTTGGAACGTCGCGCGCCTTCATTTGTTCACGCGTGACGAACAAATCGAGTTCTTGTAGGTGCCTATAGAAGATTTAATTTCAAAAATAATATTGAAAATGTCGAGTGATGAAAGTTTTTTGACTCCTGAATTTATCAAATTAGATGCCATAGGCATTGTCAACAATCTGCTGCCAGAGAAGTCAAAGGAAAAATACCTAAAAGCCTACAACGATTTTGACAAATGGAAAGCTGTAAAAGGCGTAAAGTCTGTGTCTGAATCAGTGCTTCTGGTCTATTTTGAATATTTGTCAGCTACAAAGAAGCCAAGTAGCCTGTGTGTGTGTTGGGTTTTTTTGTCTCGCATAAGGTGTGAAAAGTAGAGTATACACCTCGGGGATAAGACTGTTTTAGTCTTGGGCGGTTGAACCCCTCACTGCACTCAGGACTCAGTCTTAATTCCCTCGCTTCGCTCAGGAATTAACTTATAACTCCCTCGCTACGCTCAGGAGTTAAATTATGAGTCCTTCGTTACGTTCGGGATTCAATTCGCTCCCGTGACATAAAACAGTGCTTTATCCCCTTAGTGTATAATCTACTATTGTAATTACAAACTATAATTTAACGCACTAACACTATTATACAGGCACAGTGGAATGTCATCCTCTCTCGCTCATATTTAGAGTAGCCCAGCCCCCCTAGCACACTAGGTTTTATGTCCGACATAAAGCATTTGTCCCTCTTGCACTCGCATATTGGCCAGAATGGGACGAATGCTTTGTCCGACATAAAACTTAGCGTACTAGCCCCTCAGGGCCCTATTTCTCGAAACTATTAGTTTACTAGTTATTAGTGAAAAATTTACAAGGCCTAATATTTTCTGTTTCTCAAAAATAATTATTAGAGTGGTAATTTAATACTGGTAAACTAATAAAAAATATTAGTCTGCCTTGGCTGAATGACTTACCTATTAAAAAAGCGGCAAAAGTTCCCGCCACTTTTATTACAAGCTTTTATTTTTTTTAGTTTCACCTGTCCCGTTGTCTGTCTGTCTGTAATCAAATCTTGCAAGTTAAACTTGACCCACTTCCCGGTGACCGATTGGGCTGAACTTTTGGGTATAAGTATAGTTTGAATGACAATTCAATGTTATGGTACCATCGAGCTGATCTGATGATGGAGACAGAAGGTGGCCATGGGAATTCAGCACTTAACCGACGTAACCCCGTTGAGTTTGGGCTCGTTAGAATCGTCTCAATGAGTAGTTGATGATGGTATACAGAAAAGTACAGTCGGCAATAAAAGCTTGTACAGTCAGCATCACATAGTTAGTAGCAGCCAAAGTAGTCAATTATATCGTAACACTTCCCTACTCCTATAGTAATAAAGACGTGTTCCGATATATTTGGCTACTTTGGCTGCTACTAACTATATGATGCTGACTGTACCAAAAATGATTTTTTTGACAGAAGCTAGTACCTATTCGTTTTCTTTTGACGTTTGCACGTTGCCGGTAAAAGCGGATTGTTGGTTTGTGTGAAATGTTGTTTTTTTTATTATTAGTTTAGAGTGCATATTTAAATTATTTAACAATGGATATATTAGAAGGCAAAGAAGTTTTGTTTGGAAGCTTTTCTGACTAGGGTTTGCACCCGGGACGTCCCGGAACCGAAAATCCCGGGATTTCCCGGTTTTTTTCACCTAGTAAAGAACCGGGACAAGAAAAAAAAAATCCCGGTTCTTTCGGGACTTTCGGTTCTTCCATTTTAGCGTTTCTTTTAAAACGAATAACGTACGTAACGTAACATTCTAGCTTATAACTTCCTATTGCTCGTGCAGTCCGGCGCGCTCGAACATTTGGCGTCACCTATCCTATTCCCTAGACCTTTCCTAGCCATGGCCACGGCTCATCGACCGTCCCCTGCCTGCCCTGCCCCGCACACCGACTTCGGTTCGCTAATTTCACTGCCCAAGTACCAAGTCACTATTCATCGCTCATCAGAGTGGCTTCGTAAAGTACCTACTTATGTGTTGTTATGTCGTGTCGATTATAATGGGAGTTGGTACTACATGGGCATTTGACATGATCTTCGTTTTATCCATGTTCATTCTTAGACCAACTCGCTCGGAAGCTTTACTGAGGTCATCGAGCATCGTACTTAAGTCCTCCATGGTCTCAGCCAAGACTACTATATCGTCAGCAAACTGAAGGTGAGTGATGTACCCGCCGTTGATGTTGATGCCTAGCCTTCTCCAGTCCAGAGTCTTGAAAACGTCCTCCAGTGCAGCGTTGAACAGTTTCGGGGAAATAACATCTCCTTGCCTGACTCACCGCTACAGCAGAATAGGTTTCGAGTTCTGGTCCTGGAGTCGGACTGACATAGTGGCATTAGTGGCGTTCTCGTACAAACACTTCAGCACTTCGATATAGCGATAGTCAACTTGGCACCGCTGGAGAGACTGTAGTACAGCCCAGGTTTCAATCGAATCGAAGGCTTTCTCGAAGGCCACGAACGCTAAGCAGAGGGGCAGGTTATACTCCCCGGTCTTCTGTATAACCTGACGGAGCGTGTGGATCTTGTGGAGGTCTCCCTTCCAGTAAGACGGAATCGAACAACTTCTGAAGGGCCGGGACCGGTTTTCCATCCGCCTTCAGGAGTTCGGCTGTTATTCCGTCTTAACCGGGTGCCTTGTTGTTTTTGAGCTGTTTAAGAGCCATTACAATCTCGTACAGGCTGATGTCCGCGATGTCGTCGGTATAATATCGTGTTAGTCTAGCTCTAGGGTCTTCCACCCGACCAACTTCGGGTCTGCGTGTTGACGTATATAGCTGTCCATAAAAGCGCTCTATCTCACCCAGAATCTCGGGTTTAGAAGAAACGATTCTACCATCTTCAGGTTTTAACTTCACGAGCTGGCTCTGCCCAATAGACAGATCTCTCGAGAACCGAGAACACTTTAGCTGCACCTTAGCACTTTATTACGCTGGATGGCCTCTTCAATACGATATGTATTGAATTGGCGCAGATCGCGGGGAAGGGACTTGGAGATCTGTTTATTAAGCTGCCGGTATAAGATCGCATCGGCTGAAGACTGTAGAATCATTTCATTCGTTTCCTTCATGAGCTATATTTTATTATTTATATTTAAATAGTTACGGGACAAGCTACGGTAGCCTAGCGGTTCAGGCATGCGGCTGTCAAACGACGGTCGTGGGCTCAAAACCCGACTCGTACCAACCACCACCACTCGACTCCACCACCACTCCCACTCCACTTACCACCATCTCGTACCAGTGTTTCGGAACTTATGTAAGAAATGTCATTTGATATTTACCGTTAGCTTTTCGGTGACGGAAAAACATCGTGAGGAAACCTGCATACATCCACGAAGAAGTTCAAATACGTGAGTGAAGTCCCCAACCCGCACTGGGCCAGCGTGGAGACTACTGCATGTTCCCTCTCATGCTTAATACTATATGTATGCAGAAAAAGTAGAATATACCTATTTCATCTCGTACGCCAGATATTGTTTTAAGTGATAGTAGTGATCTATAGCTGTGGAGTGTCGATGAAGAATGGTGATGATTAAAAGTATGAATAAAGCTGTGTATTGATCGCAATGCGCTCTTTTTATTAAAATATAACTAACCCATCAGTTTTATCTCGTAAATTCTATTGATATATGTTTTATTATTAATTCTTTAAGTATCGATGAGTATTGAAGGTTTGTCCCGAAAGTCCCGAAAGAACCGGGAAATCCCGGTTCTGATTTCGGCCAGTCCCGAAAATCCCGGTTCTTTGAACCAGTACCGGTTCTGCATTCCCTATTTCTGACGTATGAACAAAGCAAGAAAAGCGGACAAAACTTTCATTAAACGGGTAAGTGGATTCAAACAATTCGTACGTAGGTATTTCGGTTCAAAAAGTTTCGTCGACGACGAATTATTATTAAACTTTCTTCACCGTTCGGAAGCATCCGAATCAGTCCGCATTTTATAAATTTGTTTAGTAAAATGTGTCGCTAATAGTTTCGACTAATATTTTTTACAAACCTTCTGAGACTGCTTTATTAGTGTATTTTACATACGTATTTATTTTTCTTTTTATTCATTAAACCAAAACCCAATTAACGCTAACAATTTAAGTTCATGGACTAATATTATTAGTCTGATAAGATTCGAGAAATAGGGCCCAGCTGGGGAAGTACCTCCAGCTTACAGAAGACCGCAGCCATAATAAACTACTTGATGCTGTTACTGTTGGTGAATTAGGTCGCCAGAGCTCCCGGTGCGCCGTCTTGTGAGAGGGACCTACCATAAAGGCTCGCCAACGCGCTCGTGATTCTTCAGGAGTAGGTTACGGTGTCTGCTCACCTTCAGATAAGCCACCTTGCCACCGTCATGGTATAAACACAAATCAACCAGGTCACAAAATCGTTGAATCTCTACCACCTGCGGTCTGTTACATTCTATTTGGTTACTTACGACACAGAATTACTAACCCTGATGGTGACTGTCTTGTTATTCTTCTGCTCGCCAGGACGCTCGCAAAAGTTTATAACTTTCTAGTACTCGCTCGAGATCAGTCTAGCTATATAGGTCAAGTCACATGGAAAGAAAAGTCTCGCAAATATTTTTAACTTTTTTAATAGGGATAACTTATATAATATGCAAGGGATATTCCCAAGGTTTCTTCTTCTCTAGTGATAAAAGGACAAACCCATTCATAAATGGAGAATCACATTTTATCACCCGCTCAATAAATACAGTCAACAGTAAGCATAATTCTTAAACAATTTAATCCGTAAATGATATTTAGTCATTTTACAACTCTGAATATTAACTGACAAAGTTCAAAACTAAAAAGTACAGTCTATGTTTAGTCCTCGGGCTCGGGCGCTCGAGTGGCCGCTCGGCCTCGGGCGTGGCCTGGCTCTCGGTCTCGGTCTCGCTCTCGCACGCACACACGGCACGACACCTAGTCTGTACAGCGGAGTCGCGTAGTCACTGCGCCGCCGGGTGGCGGGGGCGGCGGCGGCGCGGCTAGGAGGACGAGCCGGCCGCGAACATGTTGGCCGCGCTGAAGGCCGCGGGCGCCGCCGCCGCCGCCATGGTGGCGCCCGCGGTGGCGCCCGCGCCGCGCGGCTTGGGCACCGGCGGCTGCAGGTACTCGTGCCGCGCCAGCCCGAACACGTCGATGCGCTCCTCCTTGCGGTACGCCAGGCACGCGCGGATAAAGCTCTGCACAACACAAACAACACCTTTAGCGATCGTATTCATTTGGAACCTAATGTAATGCTAAAATACAATAAGGGAAGGATCATCATCATTAAGACCGCGATCTGGGCCCAGCGTGCAGAGGGCCCGTATGAACGCCCGTTTACCGCCCCGCTTCCCGCTGGCGTCCAGACCGCGGCCTTACAGCCTATACTTTGCACTTCTGGCTATAGACATCCTCTTATGGATGAGATAGAAAGAGTATCTTACATTACTCCATTTCAATGCATCTCTTTTTAGGCTAGGTTGAAAGACTTGCTTGATTGTTGATTAGAGATGGGCCCTGCTCCTCTGCATTCAGAGAGCCATGTTTCTCGTGGCATAAAAACGACCCGAGCTAAAAGGACAGCGCTAAAACTCACGACGAACTCGTGTATGTTATAATATATTTTCTCAGAAATTATCGGCAAAGTTGACTTTATTGGTAAAAAATCAGGACATGAAGTGAGTGCATAGTTTATGGTTAGTCAAAAACTAAAAAATTAAAAACCTTTCTCAACAACAATGTTGCATACAAATTCCATTATTTGTCGAGGTACAGTCGACAACACAGCTAAGTGACCATCGGAAATCTAATCTGACCTTAAGTGCATTGTAATAAGGTTCTAGGTTTTCACGGTATGGTTAGTTAGGTGTGTTGCTGTGTGTACAAACTTTTTAACTAGTTAAAACGGCCATATAAAAAAAGGCATACGTCCAAAACACCCAGAATGGAAGATCCGTAGCTGCTGCGACTTTTTAGTTGTCTCAAATAACTTATCCCTTTCAGACCCGGCCAATACAATCGTGCGGGTTGATTACATATAATTGTCAAATCATATGTCAATATACTTCATTTTGCGTTAGCAGGGTGTTGTTTATGGGTCTGAAAGGGTTATAGCGTTTTCGAAAGAACTTACTTATTTATATTTAAAAAAAACTGGCGACAATGCAATAAATATTCAGCTTTTAGTGGCTAGCTGTTTTTTCGGAAATTAATATTGAAAATTGAAGTTAAAATGAGTTCTATTTCGAGTGACGAGGATAGGGAATATACTCCTCCTTTAAAAGAAGCTGCAAGCTCAGTTATTGATAATTTGTTACCGGCAAAGCCAAAAGACAAATATCTAAAGGCGTACCAACTATTCCATGCCTCATCATTTTCAGAAAGTATATTTTAATTTTTGATAAAAGCACTGTATTTGTCTCGGCCGGCAGGGCAATTGCTGGCTTAGTATTATATTAATTTAAACGGACTCCCAAGGTTGTCCGTTCAAAACGAATACTCAGCCAGCCATTGCCTACTTCCCTTGCTTCGGCAATAATGTACTATTATCAAAGTAAACAATGCTCACCTTAGCCTCATTGCTGACAGTGGGTTTGTTGGCGAACTGCACCTCGGTGGCCTTGAGGATGGTGTTCTCCTCGAGGATGGTGGCCTGGCTCTGGTTGTGTCCGAACGGCTTCTTGCCGTACAGGCACTGGTAGAAGATAACGCCCACGCTCCACACGTCCACCTTGCTACTGATCTTTGGTGGGTTTTTACCGACGACGAAGCACTCGGGAGGTAAATACCTAAGAAGATAAACATATTCAAATGAATTTAGTTATAATTAAGTAACGCATTCACTGCCAAGAAACGCTAGGCGCACGCTAGTAGCCGATCTCTTGGATTTGTCGCTAATTAGCGGAAACCGTCTAAGGCGACGGCGCCTACTAGGCGGGTTCCTGGCAGTCAAAGTGTTAACTAGCTGCCCGCGCAGCTCCATCCGCGTATTACACAAAACGCAAGCGAAACCAGGGGATAAAAAAAGCATGTGCATCCCGAAGAAATGATGGCTCTGGATATTACCCCCTACACAAACTTACGCCCTCACAAACATCTTTAGCATCTCATCTCATCTTTTTGACTGCACATAGATCTTTCGGGCTAGGTCATGTATTCACTACAAAGCCGTACCTGCTACGACTTTCGGGGCAGCACTACAGTGATAAAGTATGTCTCCAAGAGACATTTTTCTAATTAATGGAAAGTCTGGTGGTACAAAAAAAAAGTTAAAAGAAAATTAGGCAGTAAACATCATCAAAGGTGTAGCAAGGAGGGTTTCCGGCTTCCATACCAGAAGCTTCGGTTAGTGCTTGGACGAAGTGTTTCCAGACCAAAGAAAGATACATTAACACTTTCGCAACCAGACTAAAAATGGAACAATTCACCAGAAACCGACAGAATTCGCTAAGCGTGTAAGTTCATACTACTGCCCGCCTTGCGGGCTCAGCCGGCATCTGAGCGTGTTATCTGAATAGTTTCTTCTTTGCATAGCCCGTCGAAAAAAATCTTGGCTACGTTCTTGACCAGGATAACGAATACTTACCAGTAAGTGCCCGCGCCCTGGCTGGTGAGATCCATGCCGTGGTCGGGATTATAGTTCTCCTCGTCCATGACCTTGGAGAGGCCGAAGTCTGTGATCTTGATCTCGCCGCAGACGTTGCCCTCGGTGAGCAGGATGTTGCCCGGCTTCAGGTCATAGTGGATCACGGGCGGCTTGATCTCGTTCAGATACTTCAGCGCGGAGACTACTTGCATCACGATCGAGCGAGCCTCGCGCTCCGGGATCGTCTTGTGCTGAGGAAATTACAGTTCACATTTAGGACGGGCTGCGCACCAACTTACGATTACAGGCCGGCCAACGTTCAATGTGGCGTCAAACTTTCTGTACATTCAAATTTTAACGAACACCGCTTATGCTGAGGCCACACTAACGAGAAATGCCATTAATTATCGCTATAATCGTAGTGTGGCCGTACTGAGGCTCTAGTATAAGTTTTACCGAAACAAAACGTTACGACCGCGTTCGCGTTTAGCTGTCAAATCCCATACAAATTGAGGGTAAAACGCAAACGCGATCGTAAAGTTTTGCTTCGGTAAAACTTATACTAGAGCCTCTGATACCGTCCTTTATCGGGATAATTAACGGCATTTCTCGTTGGTGTGGCCCGGGCATAGCGATTACAGACGGTTTGGTGACGGGATGCGTCATTAATTGTGGGTTGCACATGTGCAGATATTGTCCGACCTACCTCAAGATACACGGAAAAGAATTATCTTTCGAGATTCCTAGGATATTCGATAGCATTTCACAGCTGTGTCCACAGGATTGTCAATTTAGTTCAGCTCTAGCCCAACTTTAACCAGACTAATTGTTTTAAAATCCGTGAAATTATTGGGGACCACGCAATTTTTGAAGGTCTGTTACGTCTACTTTTATTCATCAGGAGTCCAGGCGAAGGACATAGGATAGTTTTTATCCCGGAAATCATCCCCTAAGGGGTTGAAAGTTTGTATGGAGCTACGATATAAAATAGTTCTGCGCCGACGGAGTTGCGGGCAGAAGCTAGTCAGCAAGGAAATAAACACCCCATTTTAAGTGATGTCAGGGAGCAGTGACACCGTTTGAAACGCGATCAAAGCTAGTGATGAAGAAGTTACCTGTTTGAGATAGAAGTCGAGATCATGACCGTTGCAGTACTCCAGCACGGTGCAGAAGGAGTTGCCGTCGATCTCGAACACGTCGTACAGCTTGACGATCCGCGGGTGGTCCAGCGCCTTGTGGATGTTGTACTCCCGCAACGCGTGTCTGGAACAACGCGACACAACAACATTATTCGCGAGTCATAACCGCTGACCAATGGACTTCATCATTACTCAGTACTGTCCAACTATGTCCAAAAATGCAATCACAAGATTACTCTCCGTTTCTCAATTAATTTGTTAGCAACTCTCACAGTTAACATTATAGGATCTCACACATATTTAAAAAAAAGATGAATTGTGAATGTCCTCTGTCTTTTAAAGTTAGTTAAAACCACTAATACAAAATGAGTTTTTCAGCAATCGCAACAGGCATGCCAAACATACAATAGTCTCTAATTATTTAAATAAATGCTCAAATAAGCTCTACAGACATGTGAAACAGCATGCAGTGATCTATTGGGCAAACTCAAAGGTAGGTATTAGAAAACAAATGATATCACCGTAAACCTTCAACTACACGAGGCCTGCTCTGAATATGACACCGATAAAGTTATGCGTGGGCGTTCATACGGACTCACTTAATATAGTTGGCTTTCTTGTCCTCCTTCCAGTCCTTGTTGAGCTGGTGCACCTTGCACGCAGTGTAGCGCTGCTCGCGCAGGTCGAAGGCCTTATGCACCTCGCTGAACCCGCCCTTGCCTAGCAGCATCAGCAGCAGATACCTGTGGGCGACACATCATATTCCTGTCACATTACAATAAAACATACGTAAACACAAGCAGAAGTTCCCATCCCAAAGAAACAATTAGTGCTGATGATTATCACATCAGCTGACTTAGTTTTAAACTTTGTTATTTTTTATAAAAACATCACATCCGGATTAAGCCATCCATACTCGTCCAACTGAATAATAAAAAGCCTTGCGGGGAGAATCCCTTACGAAAATAACATTTACGTTCAAAAAAAGAACATACACTTTTAAGGTGTGAACATTTTTATTTGTATCGCAATTTGAAATAAATTTTAAATTCTATCAAATTGCGATAGAAATAAAAATGTTCACACCTTAAAAGTGTATGTTCTTTTTTTAAATATTTTAAATGGTGACGGCAAAAAATCGATTGGAGGAACAGGGAAAATAATTTTCATCTACTAGCAAGCATTAGAACGAGGCTAAACGGAAAAGGGGACAGAAGAGAAAGGGCAGCCACGTGTTTACAAATACGTTAGCTTTAATCCAGCTTCCAATCACACCCATGTCCTTGCAACTTTCGCCTTTGTTTATTTATAGACTCAACAACTTCCACTACGAGTATGGGAGCCGTGATAGATCCGTCATGTATATGTCAGCGGCCGATCGTAAAATCCGCCAGATCACGAAATTCCTAGGCATATCGTGAAACGCCGCCATTTCATGATTTGGCTCAGTGACATCCGCCATATCGTTCAAAATTCACCATTTAACGATTTGCCTAGTGACGTTTAGGCAGATCCTGAACTTGCTAGGTATGTCATAAAACGCCGGCATTTCATGATTTGGCCAAGCCAGTGACGTTTAGGCTGATCATGAAATTCCTAAGCATATCATGAAACGCCGCCATATCGTTCAATACTCACCGTTATGTCTAAAATTGAAGAAGGTAAAAAAAAAAAAAAAGGACTGCATCTCCAACGAGTCGACGCCACCCGATGGGTGTCTATTTCTGGTCTGAGGGACACCTAAGTGAAGCCTAACCTAACCGACCTAACACAGAGTTCGCTTATGACAAGCCATTTTTGTACGCCCTGATTATTGGCTCCCAACAAACGGCCGCCATCGCATACGCAACGCCACCAGTGGCCAAGAAAGAAACTATTTTACGATGTTCCCGGTATAGAGCTAGGAATATCGGCAAATGCGTTGCTCTAATCCATCTGCCGTATTGTTTATCAGGCACATCGTGATAAGCCTGGCCAACATTTAGGCATATCATGAAATGGCGGCGTTTCACGATATGCCTAGGAATTTCGTGATCTGGCGGATTTTACGATCGGCCGTCGACATATACATATTATACATACGATATTATTGTCAAGGAAGTTAAAACAGCTAAAGAGGCCGGCACTCCGTGTTTTGACAGGCGCCATAACTGTTCATGCACTATTAAACAAACACCTTTTCGCTCTAGGTATTACAGACAGTCCTCTCTGCAGAGCCTGCATGGAAGAGGAAGAGACAGCCGTCCACGTCATCCTGACGTGCCAGAATACCGGGCAAAGCAGCTCGGAACACCGGGGTCACTGCCGGTGGCCGTCGGCAACATAAAGGGTCTGCTAGGCTTCCTGGTGGAACTGGGTTGGCACGAATAATAGATTTGACGTCGAGTTGCGGAAACCCAGCCCGCGTACACCTATATATATATATATACGAGGGCGGTTTGAGAAGTAACTTGTTTCGGCCACTAATAGATGGCGTTTGCGGTAAGTGTCTATTTATTCTTAAAGTTTGATAACTAAATATAATTAATCTGTGGCATCAAGTCATCTCCGGATTCAATTTTTTTTTTTGGAAGGTAAAACAGCAAAAGAAATTCATGAAAGGATTTTGATTCTTGTCCTTCATACGAAACAGTTCGGCTTTGGGTAAATGAGTTTAAGCGTGGCAGTACAAGCGTTGAAGATGCCCCTCGACCTGGTGCTCCAAAATCAGCGGTTTTACCAGAAGTCATTGATAAAATACATGATTGAGTTTTAGCTGACAGACGATTAAAAATACGGGAGTTAGCTGAAGTCTCAAACATCTCGCCTGAGCGGGTGCATTTTATTTTGCACAATGAATTGCACATGAAAAAGCTTTGTGCAAGATGGGTGCCGCGGTTGCTCACTCCAGAACAAAAGTGTATTCGCATGCAAACATCTGCTGGAAACTTGCAGGTGTTTAATAAAAATCCAGCAGAGTTTCTTCGACGTTTTGTGACCATGGATGAAACCTGGATTCACAACTATATCCCGGAGACAAAACAGCAGTCGAGACAATGGATAAGTCATGGTGAGCCAGCTCCAAAGAAGGCGAAGTGCGTCCCATCAGCTGGAAAAGTAATGGCGTCGGTGTTTTGGGATGCGAAAGGTATTATTTTAATTACCTACCTTGAAAAGGGAAAAACTATCACTGGGGCATATTATGCCTCGCTTTTAGACCAGCTGAAAAACGTCCAGGGTTGGCCAAGAAAAAGGTGATGTTTAACCATGACAATGCTCCGGTGCACACATGTCGGCTTGCTGAACAAAAATTGGCGGATTTACGGTATGAAATACGTCCACATCCAGCTTATTCGCTAGATTTAGCTTCTTCAAACTATCACCTATTCCCAAAGCTCAAAAATTTTCTGTCGGGGCGAAAATTTCAGTCTAATGAAGAGGTGATACTGGAAGTAAACTCATATTTTGAAGACCTGGAAGAAACCCATTTCCGTGAAGGCATCGAGAAGTTGCAGAAGCGTTGGGATAAGTGCGTTGAACTTCGGGGGGATTACGTAGAAAAATAAAATATATACAACACCTATACAAGTTTTTTATCATATCAAACCAAGTTACTTATCAAACCACCCTCGTACATACGATATTCAGCAGTAAACAACAAAGTCTAAAAGGAGTTCAAGTATTCGATTTTTTTCTGTCATTGTATTAATTGACCGAGAGCGAAATGTAAAATATATTTATCCTAGAATATTTATGTTAAATTTGGAAGAAAATAGTTTTAAAGTAGTGACAGGATTAACTCAGAAAAACACATCTTAAAGACTGCACACGATAAAATCCGGGCACACCGGATCTTGAATATTTTTGTACCAACTGCTTATTAAGAAATAGCACTTTTTTTAAGTAATCCGTAGATGTAACGATATAAAATAAAAGTACAATCATATAAAAATACTTGAGCATGTGTGAGGTTTTCCGTTATACATTCCAACATACTTATTATTTTTTGAGCAACTAATTCTGACAATGGTCATTCACTTTCTGCTACAATACCATTTTCGTATTTACATTATAACAAGGTTTTTTACACTTTTAAGAATATCATTTGACCAAAACGTCACATTAGTTGACTGGTTTCTACTTTGGGGTAGCCAGCAAGACTGTTCACTTCAACCACTGAATAGTATTTTATGCAACTGTTGCATAAGTAGGGTCTTAAAACGCGAGTGGCGTGAGTTGCGATGCGAGCCTTGGCGATCAGAATCGTCATGATGCAAGTGAAATATTACAAAAAAAAAAAAAAAGCTTGCAAATAATATCAAATAAAATAGATAAGTGAGTAATAAAAACTTTTTACTAACGTACCAAGACCTCTCACCTTTTAACCATTGGTATTTTGGGGAAAAGTGGATCCACGTTCCGACAGTACAGTATTCCGTTGAACCAACGTCTTAGCATACCAAAGTTTAATTTGCTCTTTCAGCGGAACCTTGCAAAATGTTCAACAACCAGGACTTCAAGAACATTTTGACAACTGTGTGATGAATGTTATTAACTGATAATACTGAAATAAGTACAGAAACTCACCGTTCGGACAGGACAGGGTGCTGCGAGAAGCGGCTCTGGTCCTCGTTGTGTATCCGCTTGAGCTCGCGGATGTGCAGGTTGCGCTCGCGCTCCAACTTCTCCATCTCCAGCTGCAGGTCCGCGTCCTCTTTCTTTAGGGCACTCTGCCGCAGCTGTCAACAAAACACATGAAAGTAATGTCGTGTTTCATCAGAATGCTTTCTGGCCGCTCGACTATCGAATACTGCGATCTTTTGAAAAAATCGAGCGACGGCGATGAAGTTGTTCGAACTACGATCATGGTCTCTGACCGATACTTAAGAATCTCGGTTAAGTTATACTGGGGAGTTGAGTGGATAAAAGTCGTAAAGTCATCAGAGGATGATAAGCTGAAGACGCGCCGTGGTAACCGTGAGGGTCCTGTGAGGGAATTTATCCCTTATTATTCTTAATCTGTAACACTGCGCAGCCTCTTAACGCGGTGGCAACAAGAACGTAACATCCCTGGAAAATCTGGAGATACAACGTCGACGAACAAAGGCCACGGTTACTGTCAGGCAGGACATACGCTTCTTTACCACCATCGTCTTATACACAGCTCATGTATTAAATAAACAGCGCTAGTTAATAATCGCAATTTGAAAGTGGCGCCCTGTATTTTAAACAACTTCAAACATTTTTTTCAGATGCCCAATTAATGATAACGCCTAAAACAGAATCTACCAGGCTGTGGTAACCAGAGTATCATCAGTCAATCAATATTAATGTAAACGAAATGTTTTTCCTGCTTCTGAATGCTCGATTATTCAGAATAACTATGTATAAGTATATCTAATTGCTGATGCAGTTTCTTCTCAAAACAAACCAACAATTTATACATTTGATTCGAAAAATATACATCGAGGGTTCATAATAATTTTACATTCAGATATAAGCACTCACCAAAATGAATGAGTGGAAATGATTCTATTCTACACACAAAATACACATAAAATATTCTCTGTCTGTTGTTATAAAACCTTAAACGCAATTAAGTAGGGTTAAGCTGATATAATAGGTCCCAATCAACATGTACAGGCAGACCGCAGTTAAACACAAGGGGCTAGTGAGGTTATTATAAATCCATACTAATATTATAAATGCGAAGGTGTGTCTGTCTGTCACCTCTTCACGCTTAAAGCTCTGAACCGATTCAGATGAAATCCCGGAAAAAAATCCCCAAAAGAGTGACATGGAGGGTGAAAGTTTGTATGGAGCTACGATACAAACGAGTTATACGCGGACGGAGTCGCGGGCAGAAGCTAGTTTACTATAAAGGATGCCAGTTTAAAAACCTGTCAGCGTTTGAAACAGAAAAAAAAAAGACCGGGTTGCACTCCGGGAGTGCCGGCAGAAGTGAAAACTCAATAACATTGTAACAGTTTTTCGATCAGGTCACGTGACATCTTACGGTGTCACCCTAAAAATGAATTTGACGCAAATTTATAAACAATTATCAATTATTTAGGCGGACGGGCCGCGGGCGCGTTGGGTACGACGGGCCGCCGGCTCGCCCGTCGGCGCGCCGACGGGCGGCGGCAAACACAATACCAGTTTGTTTTTGCCATTGGTAAATATTTTTCTAAGCTTTATCTCTTTAGGGATAACGCCCAAATTCGAACTATTCGACTTTTCTCAATAGCAAAACGGTGAAGGACGCGTTGGTTAAAATTACAAATTTATTTGCAGAATATGCTATTGCAAAAGGTGTTTAACGGCTTTATACTCTTACGAATAGCGTTGAGTTTTGATTGAAGTCGAATCGGCTAGCAGCAAAAAGTGACCTCCTTCACATCTGACGTCACAAAACTCTGTCGCGTATTTAACAATTTTTCCCCATCCCAAAAAGCGCCGCTAAAGAAGTTTTCAATTCAAAAAGGTTTACTTGTTGGTTAGGTTCGTAATTATGTAAAGCTTTTCCCACATTTGATGTTTTTATTTTATAATCAACTGTTTTAAAATCGGCATTTCAGCATTCTGAAAACACTCCAGTTTATTTCCTACTGAGGTCATTCACTCGTTCGGAAAGGCTACGTCCCGAACTTCTGAACCTAAATGCCAGGCGACCTATTCGAAATCAACTCCATTAGGATGCACATCCACCTCGCACGCTCGACTCTACAGCTATTGATGCGCAGCGGAATGAAGATCTTGGGTTGTATATAGTATAGTTACGCATGTCGCACGTCGGTTACCTTGAGTATCTCGTCGGCCTCGTAGTACTCCTGCCAGGTCATGCTGGGCAGCGGGTCGGGCTTGAGGAAGGTGGGCGCGTCGGTGCCGTTGTGCAGCGGCGGCGGCTGCGGCTGCGGCGTGGCGGGCGCGGCGCTGACGCTGGCCGTGCGCTTCCCGCGCCCGCCGCCGCCCTCGCTGTTGGACGGCCGCTTCATGTCGCATGTCGGTTACCTTGAGTATCTCGTCGGCCTCGTAGTACTCCTGCCAGGTCATGCTGGGCAGCGGGTCGGGCTTGAGGAAGGTGGGCGCGTCGGTGCCGTTGTGCAGCGGCGGCGGCTGCGGCTGCGGCGTGGCGGGCGCGGCGCTGACGCTGGCCGTGCGCTTGCCGCGCCCGCCGCCGCCCTCGCTGTTGGACGGCCGCTTCATGTCGCATGTCGGTTACCTTGAGTATCTCGTCGGCCTCGTAGTACTCCTGCCAGGTCATGCTGGGCAGCGGGTCGGGCTTGAGGAAGGTGGGCGCGTCGGTGCCGTTGTGCAGCGGCGGCGGCTGCGGCTGCGGCGTGGCGGGCGCGGCGCTGACGCTGGCCGTGCGCTTCCCGCGCCCGCCGCCGCCCTCGCTGTTGGACGGCCGCTTCATGTCGCATGTCGGTTACCTTGAGTATCTCGTCGGCCTCGTAGTACTCCTGCCAGGTCATGCTGGGCAGCGGGTCGGGCTTGAGGAAGGTGGGCGCGTCGGTGCCGTTGTGCAGCGGCGGCGGCTGCGGCTGCGGCGTGGCGGGCGCGGCGCTGACGCTGGCCGTGCGCTTCCCGCGCCCGCCGCCGCCCTCGCTGTTGGACGGCCGCTTCATGTCGCATGTCGGTTACCTTGAGTATCTCGTCGGCCTCGTAGTACTCCTGCCAGGTCATGCTGGGCAGCGGGTCGGGCTTGAGGAAGGTGGGCGCGTCGGTGCCGTTGTGCAGCGGCGGCGGCTGCGGCTGCGGCGTGGCGGGCGCGGCGCTGACGCTGGCCGTGCGCTTCCCGCGCCCGCCGCCGCCCTCGCTGTTGGACGGCCGCTTCTTTAGTAGCAGCTTCTTTTGTCGGTCTATTTCTTCCTTTTCGGCTGTGATTTCCTCTTGCCGCCTGTGTCGCAAATGGAACTAATGTTAAAACGAGCCTCGCCTCGACTTACTATGTCACTTTTGAGGTAAATTCAGCAGGATTTCCGAATCTACATTCCACAAACCCTGAACAATTTGGATTACAAAAAGATTAAAAACGTTTTCAGCCACGAATTTTACTCAAAACTGCAAGTATTTTACATCCCCATAATTCATATATTGGTTTGTGCCAGCATGGTTAGCACAAGACGGCAGGCGAGCAGTCACGAGGCGAGAGAGACTACCCGCCTCTTTATAATTAGAAGACTTAGAAGTCTTAAGCTGCGTACAAATTTGAGCGGCTCAGCCCGAGGCATTCTCGCCCCGAGCGGCGAGCTGCTGGCTGCAAGCTGGCGAGCGGTAATGGCAACTTTCTTAATTTTTGTTGCCTTTGCTTCAGTCTCACATTTGAAATAAATGGATCGGATGATAGTAATGCCCTGTTAAATAAATCGTTAATTGTTTTAATTCTGTCCAATATGCGAGCATGATGTTCTGTGTCCGATCTCCAGAACTTATTTCTGGCTTCTCCCGTTTGTTCTGACAGTAAACCTACAGGTGCAGCAGAATTTCGGATTATGTCCTTGCCATGTACTAATATTTTGTGCAAGGTAAACTGTCATGGGATGCCAATTAAAGTTTTGGACGTATTTAGTTGCTAATGACTTGCAAAAATCACCAAACTTGTCAGTATCAACTGGTAGCCCGCAAGATAAAACAACTCATATCATCAAGAAGCCATTGAGGGATGCCTAATATTTGTGCAAATATTTCTCGGTTCTTGTTAGATAATGCTGTACTACGGGCATGTCTAACGAGGGTGGACCCCTTCCCGCGCTACGCGTAAACCTTCATCGGAAATAATATTATAAATACCTGAACAAGTAAAAATTATAGAGGACAGAACTCATACAATTTATTTATTATTGAGAACAGAACTCGTTTCTTCACTATCGGGAACAGAACTCGATTACTCCCTATATGTAGTCAATATAAGTTTTGAGAATATTGTTAGGTGTCAACCCTAATGCAAAAATTTTAGAAACCTGTAACTGCTGAATCCTATAAGATTGGGATATGATTTTTTCAGGAAATATTTTTAAAGGCTTACCAAGAAATTAGTGTAAATACTGAATCCCAATACGTTCAAATAACTCTATAAAATTAAAATAAAGAAAATATCTTATTTAACGTCTAACTGTCTTCATATAAACTTCTATGAAGTTTTCTTTTCGTCATATTATATCTTATTTAACATATCATACAAACACAATGACAAATACTATGAAACATGAGCATGTCTATAGTTACAGCTATTTTTATGGTTTTTCTGAAAACCATAGAAATTAAAAATATAAATTTATATCTCGATTATTATGAGCAATTGACACACGGGAGTTTTAGTCTTCATAACAAAATGATTTGCTCTATCGAATAAGCGAATAAAACGAGGATGTCCGTTTTTCGGGTTTAAAAACATACTGTGCGTGCGTGCCTCAACCCGAGGCTGCTCTAATTCGTACACACCTTATGTCTATTTCGTAGCGAGATATCTCGCGCGCTATCTTGTGTTAACCGTGCTAGTTTCAATGTGTACGTTTTTAGAAAAAGCAAAGCATCTCAAATATTTCGTAAGTTTCTACAAGATCAATGAGTCCTTTACCACCCGTTCACAGGTTGCTCGTTTGTTACCGAACATTGTGTGGGTCACAATATCAATTTTTAAATTAGGACCCAGGAAAAACCCTACTCAAAGTGTTTAGGTATCTTTAATTCGTGTGAGTGTACAATTACCTCGTTAATTCCTGGAACGCATATCCATCAGTCCAATTCTCTTGAAACGTGGCTCCTACGCGCTGCGTAACGAACTGCCCCAGCCTTAGCCGGTTCTGCATACACCGCTGCCGAGCTTCCTTCTTCTCTATAGTACTTTTCTCATTTAATAGTTTCTTCACAACATCTATACACTTATTAATGTGTGATTTATGTTGCTCTATTACCTGTAACCAAATTTATTGTTAGATAAATGTAACATGTTCAACAACAGGTAGTTTAATAAATGTTAGCACAAGTGTTGCTAGCTTTGAGTTTTAACTAAATTGAAAGGCAATGCAGCTTGACTAGGCATATTACATATTTAAGTAAAAGGTCTTGATGGATTCCACTTACTTTGCTCTGTGCTTGAACCTGATGTTTCAGTTCTTCATTAGTCCTTGTTAATTCTTCTATTCTATTATTCCTTAGCTCTAAGTCAGATGACGCTTGAGTTTCTAACTCTTGTATCCTCTGGCATGTCAGTTCAGTTTGAACCTAAGACAAATAAGAATCACACATTCAAGGATTTCAAGACTGATCAACTAAATAGGAGATAGAATACGGAACGGATAGTATTGTTAATTTAAAGAAAGTATTATGGATTGTAATGCATTAGTAATAACCTGTTTAACAGATGTGTGAGGCCGCTGCTGAGAGGTGGAACGTAAAAAGTCCGCTCCCGAAGGCAGCAATGATGAGGGTGACGGTGGGTACTGTCAGAGAGACACATCTTTTGATATAACAGTCATACCTCCCATTCAAGTTAAACGCATTATGTTTAGGTACATTGGGGCACAAATAGTAATGTCTTATATGAATGGGCTTTGCTTGGATTTTGCAATAGTCTTATGAGAAATATTTCAGGTAAATTTGAGTGTTAATCGTCAAATTAGTTGCGGGTGAAAGCTCACCATAGGATAGTTGCCACCCTGGGGTGACGGTGATTTGGCACCGGTGTGCCGCACAGGACTGGAGGAGGGGTGCTTGGAGAGGTGATCCCGGATGCTCTTGTCCGACGAGTTGTGCCTCTGCTTGGCTCCAACTCCTCCTCCCCCACCAACACCTTCGTCACCTGAAATGATTCAACAAATTATCAATGTTTCAATCAATAATCACATCCTCTATTAAAATAGCTGGTTTAAATTTACTTTCTACAGTGTTGCATCATGCACCATATGGCATAGTTTTACTAAACTATTTCATATAGGGCCCAAATTCAAAGAAATCACTATAATGTAGCAGTTTATATATATCAAGATTAATATTCTTAATCATAATGTAATTCTGTTTTCGCAATGCTATTTATAAGTGAAAATACATTATATTGACTACTGATATTGACACCGACCACAATGAGTTCGGGAAGATAATGCTGGCAGTTCATATAAATATCAATACATAGACACATTTATGTGGCAAAACTGTGAGCTCCAATCTCATTCTAATTGCAGTTTACTAATAATATTTATACATAGGGTAAATCGATAGTAACTGGTTACCCTCCAGTAACTGGCCATGTTATACTAAAATTATTAAATTTTCAATTCTATAATATATCCACACACTTGTAAATCACCAAATACCAGCAGTTATCACAAGTATTCAACTATTATGTACATAGATTAAAGTAAGAGTTCATAATAAAATGAGTTTGAATTAGACGAGGCGTTGAACTGGCTGGTTGCTTATTTTTTCTATTAGCGGCCATGCATTTTAAATTAAGAAATTCTATTATAATTTTGACTAATGATGTTATGTCAGTGAAGGTAAATGTGATCATAAAAGGTAAGAGAATATTTTTTACTATTATTTTACATAATAATTTCAAATTCTGTAACTTATTTCGATGGCTAATTTCTGAAATCTACTTCGACACTATTTTAAATACTAGCCATGTATGCCAGTTACTGAAAGGCTATACTCGTGTAAGCAAACAAAATATGCCCCTGACGTTATTAACCAATGAATATATTCTATGTATTGGTCATCATAATGCTTGATGCACCCAATATTAAATGTTGATGAACCATCAGTATCTTCAGAAGTTGTGCACAAAAGAGACAAATGTGAAACTTGTGAACTTAATATTGTCAGCAATGTCAATGAGCTTCTTTTTTAAGATGTAGTAAATACTTCCATGAAGAATGTGTGTTTCATGAAAACAACCTGTGATTGGACCATACTTATGTCATATTTGTTATTATCTTCACAAGGCAAGTTCCTCATCGGATAGTGAGGATTGAGGATTCATTCCTAAAGAGTTTATTGTTTCATTTTATGCTAAGAAGCTTTTATTGTGTTCAAACTTTATTTGGCCATTTATTAAAAAAAAATCGCTAATATTTAAAATACTGGCTAATAACTAGGTTAAACATAATGTCCAATAAAACAAATATTTTAAGAAATAAATAATATTGTCCTCAAGTAAACACATGTTCATTATTTTCAACATTCACTACTTCCCCTAAAATAATAATATGGTTGATATCTCTTTACAGGTGATATTGTGAACATTCTAAGCAAGCAAGGTAGTAAAGTGGCCAGTTACTAACGATTAACCCTAAGTTCCTTGTTGTTATAATCACTATTTCTATGCAAATCAGAATTTAAACAGACTGCATCTCTACAGAAGAAAAACCAAGTTTAGCTTCTTTCAGTCTCATATATGTATGCTCGGTTTAAACCGGCCAGCACCCGCTGGTTTTCTGACTTACATATGTCCTTACATGGAAACAGCATAACATTACTTTATGATATAGAATATTAATATGCCTTTTCTCGAACAATATACATAGACTACAATTATTGTGCACACAGCTGTGTAGAAATATAATGATGATGATAACAAAAGCAATCTAACAATATTCAGAAGCAAACCACCAACCATAATAAAGTAAGTACATATAAAAAATACAAACCTTTCCGTTTTCTTTTTCTTTCCGGCACAGCTATTGTCGGTGTGGCACCACTGGGCGGGACCAGCGCTATGCCTGGTCCTACAGCAGAGCCCCGCATAGCTGCCGATTTCTCAGGAGTCAGTGCATCAATTTCCTTATCACTATATGATGACCCTGAAAAGTAAAATAATCACATTCAGTGACAATGTTTACATTTATAATTCACCACATATAAACTAATCTAAAATACAAGTTTATAGAGAAATACATTATATATCATTGCCAATCTTCATCAATATGTGAATTGTCATAATATATTTACTACACAAGGATTGGATGAAACCTGCTTGGATGTGAAACCTTTTGTCACTATTAATTGGACATAAACATTGTGCTACTTTCCTTATCATAGTAATTTTGGTCATGCAAACAATATTCCTATAATTTCCATAAACAGAAACTGGTTAGGTGGCAGGTGAACTCACTTTTTGACAAGGAGCTCAGTAGGCCGACGTGGTTAATGATAGCTCCACTTTTATACTCATGCATTTTGGCACACGGCAGTCTTGAATCTCGGAAGGAAATACGACACTTTCTCGCTTTCTGTCCGGCATAATACACACCAATGTGACGTCACAGTCCTTCGTTCGATCGCACTTTTCCACATTTATTTATTTCATCCCTCAAAAGTTCGCGACTAAAGGTTATCCACTGAGGAGGGCCGGTAGCGGCATGTAGTAAACACTGGGAGCACTTTCGCATCACTACATTTCACTGCACACGAAGCACTAAATCACAATTTACCTGTGCTCATATTGGAGTCCTGATTGTGTAGTGGCTGCCCCGTGTTGACAGTAGTTTGAGGTGCCATTTGAATTTGTGCCCCAGCTGACATCTGTAAAGAAAGATGGCGTCTTTACATATGAGTCGCCCAGTTAACTTCATTCACGCTAACGTACACTGCATTTTAACGCACTCTTAACACTTATACTCACTGATCAAGTGTTAAATAATACACCCATCTCAATGATCCTTTATATATTTTCACTTTAATAATCCGAATAACCTAACTAGTTTGACAAGTCGTCGTAAACTCCAGTCGCGACAATCCAACGGAACGGACGGATGGATACGCATCCGCGGGGTGAGGCGAGGGGGTGCGGACCGTCACGAAGTTTGCTCCGGTAATAATAATAACGACGGGCGAGGCGCCATTTTACAAGGATACAAGCCCTAAAGAATTGTTACCCCACTAAAAAATAATATTTGCCTGAACATTGATTACGAAAATAAGTACGTACTATAAGTAGAGCGATAAACAATTTCGCAAGCTATTTAACGCGAAAGAACGTTTTGCTTTTAGAGAACTGCGACGATGCGGCAGGTCAACAGCCTGCGAATCCCGCGATTGCGATTGCGATCGGTGCTCGCTGTTGACCAATGTGAATTTTGCACAAATTAGAGAAGGGTCAGTGGGTAAAGTGTAAGTAAACCGATTTTTAAGTTTTCTTCTAGGGATCGAAATTATAGTAAGTTTTGAATGTTTACCTTTTTAGTTAAGGTTATAGAATTAAATTAAGTTGACCGATTATTCCCGCAGAGGTGGCCTAGGCGGGTGGCGGGCGGCATGCCACCGACCTGCGGCGAACGAGAATGTGATATCGGCGCTCGTGCCCCACAACAAACTGCTTACTGGACGTGTTACGTAGGTACTAGGTAGGCGTCGGCAGTGCCGCGCTGAACATATAAACATAGATATGTACTTACAACCGTATACATATACGTAGGTATAGAACCAAGCATCGCGCGCGATAAACTCGTGTAGGTACGCCGAGCAGGCAAAGCAACACTGAATATTTTATATATTCAATCTTGGACATGAGTTGCCTAGTAGCTGTTTGTGGTGTAATACTCCAGGCAAAATACGGTTTTGAAAAACATTAATTTATAATAGCGTTTTTTTTGTTGATTTCATTTGAAAATGTTATTCTAAGATGATTTAGTCAAGAGTCCGACAAACTTTCCACCCGGAAGTAATTATGTAGATTTAAATGAAGCATGCATTATCTTTTTTTGTACGATTTATCTTGAATATTATAGAGCAAATGTAAATAAACCAAAATAAAGACAAAAACATACTATAAACTTATCAAGTTATCATTTTTTTGATGTCTGAAATTTTGTCGGATTTTGTCGCTGGGTAACTATTTAATTGATAATATATCCGTTATACATAAAAAATAAGCTATTATAAATTATTTCCAAAATTGTCATTTTTTCCATACAACTTGTCAGTTCATTGCCGGACTATAAGTATATATATACCTATCTGTTGTCCTTACACTGCTCACAAATTCCTCGTGAGCATTATACCGGTTTTAGAGAACATCGTGCTAACATTTAACAACCAATTCTAACCATTTAATACATGCCCGCCCAGTAATACAAATAGACGAAGTAATTAAATGGTAGGTATTCAAAGTTATTTAAGAATCAACAGATTTGACAATCCAAAATCCTAATGAACTCAGTCAAGGATTGGCTCTCGAGCATACAGGGTGGAAAAATCGAATATCTACCACAGGTATCTAATTCTAACAAGACTACCAAAAGATAAATATTTGTCAACACTCCACAGAGTTTAAACAAGATTGCCAAATATTAAAAAACAAACTGTAATCGTAAAGTTGGTGCCAATTAGGTACGTTACAGGCAATGGGACCAGTGATCACCTGGTCATTTATTAATTTAAACTTTATTGCACAGAAAAATAACTTATGGTACAAAAGGCGGAATTAATGCTATAAGCTACGAAGCATATACATATATTCGTCTATTTACTTAGTCGTAGAACTTTAATTATGGCTTTGGCATTTACCCTTACACAAAATCTCACATACATAGGTAATAAATACAAAAGGCGGAATTAATGCTATAAGCTACGAAGCATATACATATATTCGTCTATTTACTTAGTCGTAGAACTTTAATTATGGCTTTGGCATTTACCCTTACACAAAATCTCACATACATAGGTAATACATTTAGCTGTTCACCCAACGGAACCTCTTGGTTAACTCAATGGTCCATTCTACTATACTGTAACTACATTAATTAATTCCTACATAAACCCGTGACAAACAACTACTTAATGTATATGTAAAGATAACATTTAATGATTAAGAATAAAAACCACGTGATCTAACACGACTAATTTTAATCTGTAAGTATGTATAACATGCTTAAAAGTTTCACCAATTGCTAACAAGGCTAGATGACGTAATGTTTGTTCCATTTTCAGACAACAGATAGGTACCTACAAAGATAATAATCATTAGGTAGATATACCTTGCTAGTTACAAAATCATAAGTTAACTTTAGTACGTTCCTAGTTCGTCAACAGAAAACTAGTTAAAATTACATAAAAAGTATAGGAATAGAGTTCAAAACATAAAAATAAAGCTCACCTCACGCACAAATCAACCAATCATTAGCCGGCGTATTGCTTATTGTGTCGCGTCTATTTTTAGCGTAACCACCTACCATCCGACGAATGGAAAGTTAGCAAGTTGGCAACCTACGGACGCTAGCAGGTAGATATATATGCATTAAGTATAGTATCTTTATATTTTATAGCGCGTGGATCGATGTGAGCATTCGTCTAGGAACATTGTGTGATTGCGCCTATCCGTGATAGCGCAGTTCCGAAGATAAATAACAGTAATACTTTAACTCTTATAAGTAAGGCAAGGCTTTCCAAGGCTTTAGACGGTGTAGATCATGGTACCTTTATTTGTAAACTTAAATTTTATGGTATCAGAGTACTTGCACTTGATGTATTTAACACTGATGAATCAAAATGTAGCGATAAATGGAGCCATTTCGTCAGAAAGAGGCGTGGAGTCGCGAGTACCTCAAGGATCTATTCTAGCCCATTCCTATTCCTTGTTTATATGTGTAACCGTAAATGTCTAGTACTAAGGTAAGCAAAAGATCAGACATTATCATGTTCGCTGATGACACCTCATTTATACCACAGAATAAATAATAGTACTACGTGTTTATACTGAACT
Source organism: Epinotia ramella (assembly GCA_947578815.1). Taxonomy (NCBI): domain Eukaryota; kingdom Metazoa; phylum Arthropoda; class Insecta; order Lepidoptera; family Tortricidae; genus Epinotia; species Epinotia ramella. The sequence goes on from OX388209.1 coordinate 11,850,684, forward strand.
CATTGAGTCAAACATACCCCCTCCATGATATCTGACTGGTTTGCATTCATTAACTTAGCGTTGGGTCCAAAAAAGACATGTATTAAGTTCTCACTAGCGAAATCATCAAATGTAAACTTGGTTTCAAATATTAAACATAATGGTGAAACCATAGAATTGTAAAGACAACTTAATTCTTAGGTAAATACCAATGATATCCTTGGACTCAAAATTGCATTGTGGTTCCCACATATCGTATCTTATCTAGATGAGGGCCCTTTCGGATACACTTAGACCCAGTGGGATCTTTTGTGCTTTGCCCTCTCCTTTATGCCTACTCCCAAGCTCGCTCCATCATATCCACAAAACGGATGATGCAGTTCAGCGGGAGCACCTTGAATTCCTTTGGTTGCGTATAGCCGTTACCAAAGTAATCCATTCTTTGTCTGGTAAGGGCATGACATTCCACAATAAGTGTTCCATAGTCTCATCCTCCTCGCCACACATTCTAGTCTAAACTATCCGATAGTCCCATCTTGGCCACACGGGATCCCTGACCTGACCTGACCTGTGAACACCCCTGATATAATTCTGAGTTGCTTCCTACAGGATTTCCAGAGTTTTTTGGTCCAGCCCGAGTCCACTCCTTCTATGAAGAGCTTAGTGCCCTAAGCTCGCCTCATTCCATTTTCATGTTGGTGTTTGGCGCAGGCGAAAAGTCGTTGTTGGGAAATTGTATTAGGTTCTACAATAAAATCCCTAAAAGCATTACCGAACTTACTAACCGTAAATTAGTAACGAACACTTATTTCAAGAGCATATTAGGTATGAGGTAAACGATTCCGTCATGGATAGGGATATTTGGCAGCGATAACGTCCTGCATGAGTAATCTATCTAGCATAGTATTGTAATTTTATAATACTTGTATATCTTCTCGTGGTGAAGGTTTATTTTCAGAACCGGTGGTATTTTATTGAATTTCATAGGTGCATGTCATATGATTGCAGAAAAGGCCAGTTTGTTTTCATTTCTATTCGGTCAATTAAAGTGGATCTATATTGTATGAGGATAACCGAAAATTGTGATAGTTTGTCACAAAACTGGCTGTGTCAGACGGACAGCCTCCGAGTGATCGCATAAGTGTTCCGTTGGACCAATTTTGGTACCGAACACTATATAGACAACAACATAACCACAACCCACATACATTCCTCACCCTGTAACCCTGTATAACTAAGTTAGCATGTTCACTTTGTATAAAAACGCAATAAAATATTTGGAATGAGAACTTTCGATTTAAATACGTGTACCCAATACCTAAGCTGGACTTCTACTTACAATCCGAACTCTCCCAAAATCTAGATGTAGAGATCTAGATTTAACTACCAGTTATAACAGCGTCGTTGTCGCATCGTTTCAGAGCAATGAAAATCATAGCAAATGCACAGTAAGATATCAAAGGAACGGCATGACTATTATGTACCATTGATCACTTGTCCTAAAAGAGGACATAGGTAGCTACAACTTTCTGCAGGTTCGTAGGTTTCTGCTAGGTCTATTAATATGTTTCGCTTGTAATTTAACTAATCTGGTAACTTAATTCGTTTGAGTGTCTAATCTATACATAATTACAGTACGAACTTTAACAATAAACCTTATGCAAAACGTATGGAATCAAGACTGAACGACAAATGAAGTTACTTTTCTTTCTCTAGTGTTCATTTCCTACCACGTAGAAAGTACGCTGCATAGCGACAATGGGACCTAAGCATAATGATTTATTAATAAACGATTAAGTACCTATGTTAATCCCCTGAGTGTAAAGTATGTAGGAACGTATATAGGTATATGTATGCGGACTATTGCGTCGCATGAAACTTGGTTTAGGTTCGAAGGACAATCAATACTCAGTCACATCTCCGTCCCGCATTCGTTGGGAGCGCAGTTCCGCGGACGCCCAAAATCCCCTCTTCCGGCGCGGTGTGCAGCCGGCTGCCGCGTGCTGTTTAACCTAATTTTCTAGTACGCGGGGTGCAGGGCGCGAGGTGAGGGGGAGGGCTCAGCGCAACTTCGGCCGCAAGTGTGCAGCGCCGACGAGGCGCCGCGAGATTCGAACCCCCAGCTTGCAATATTGATTATTCCTAGTGGCGACGCCTTTCCTCATAGGTACAATTCTCGTTTAGCCTATCGAAAACAACATTGGGGTGTGCCTAATGCGAAACCAAAGATTTTCAACGGGAATTACTCTAAGGTTTTCCCTTATATCCATAACCTACAGAGTAGTTCCAGTTGACTTAGAATCATGAAATTTATAAAGGAATAATTCTGAAGACTGTCTTTAGGTTAACATTATCGGATCAAAATATGCGGCTTAAACGGCAGGTCTTTTGATTGCGTTAACTTAAGTTTTTTTTTACTGCTCTATCTGGGGGCACGGTAGTGCCCGCGCCAAGTCGAGCAAAACAGCGGCACGGCCGTACCATTTTTTTCTCGAAGCACTTCAGACCATTTTCGACCCCCCAATAACTTCGTTGTGGATAAAACTAGAAGCCTGAATTTTCAGTAACCAAGCACGCATTGTATAAACACGGTATATTTAAAATTTCATTTAATTTGAACCAGTAGTTTAACAATTATAACTAGTCAAAGTTTCTTAGTTTTGTCACTCACTGACTCACCGATCATCAAAAGTTTAAGGCACTTCTAGCAGCTTAGCTTAGAAGCTTCAAATTTAGAATACAATTAGTGTTTAGTGTATAATCAAGGGAAAACTAAAAAAAAATTGCAATTTCAGGCCAGCTTTCTAGATACACCAACTGCATTAATAACTTTGTAATCCCATATAAATACATAGGATTACAAAGTTATATTTACAGGGAATGGGACAAAAAATTTAAAAGCAAGAATGGGACTGCATTCATAATTTGTACGTATTGATAACACAATAACCTACAAAAAGAAGTGGGATCCCATAAAAAACATTCCATGTAAAAAAGAGGCCAAGTCTCGAAACTCTTCCACCGTAAAAAGTTGTGAGATATTTCGTAGTACAAAGTCTCAGGCAGTCTTATTATTCTTTATTTGCTAGCTAATTAAAATTTTGTGACTTGGCAATCACACAATAGTTACTACATAGTTTTAGGTATGCAAAAATCCATAAATACAGTAAAGTTGTGTGATTGCCAAGTTGCAGAATTTTATTTAGCTAGCACATAAAGAATAATAAGACTGCCTGAGACTTAGTACTACGAAATATCTCACAACTTTTTACGGTGGAAGAGTTTCGAGACTTGGCCTCTTTTTTACATGGAATGTTTTTTATGGGATGGTACTTACTACTTACTTACTACAGACCGGACTATATGATATTAATGGAACGAGGAAGCGAAGCAAACGAAATTATATGCTTCAGCTTGAGCCGAAAATCGTTTGTATGTCCAGGTGTCCGGATTTCCCGCTGTTGTCCCCTGCAGGTCGCATTTCCCACTGTTATCCCCTACAGGTCGCATTTCCCGCTGTTGTCCCCTGCAGGTCGCATTTCCCGCTGTTGTCCCGTGCAGGTCGCATTTCCCGCTGTTGTCCCCTGCAGGTCGCATTTCCCACTGTTATCCCCTACAGGTCGCATTTCCCGCTGTTGTCCCCTGCAGGTCGCATTTCCCGCTGTTGTCCCGTGCAGGTCGCATTTCCCGCTGTTGTTCCCTGCAGTCGCAGTTCCTGCAGTCGCAGCGTTGCAGTCGTTTGTATGTCCAGGTGTCCGGATTTCCCGCTGTTGTCCCGTGCAGGTCGCATTTCCCGCTGTTGTTCCCTGCAGTCGCATTTCCCGCTGTTGTCCCCTACAGGTCGCATTTCTTAACCGATTCTCGTCAAATTTTCTGAGCAGGTTCGTTAATTATGTATATGTATAATATTATTGTAGAGTCACTTCTACGTTTTTTTTTAAGAATGTCTCGCGAGTTTTCCAGCTCACAGAGCCACTAGTTACAATTTTATACCTCTACGCGGTCTTGAGAAAAAGGATCTCGACAGACAGACAGACAACGAAGTGATCCTTTAAGGGTTCCTTTTTTCCTTTTATTTTTTTCTAGTTTGTTTAACACAATACTAACGGTATTAAAGTGAAAGACATAATGCCATGAGGAAAACATGTTTCCTTTTTTAAGACGCGATATCCATAATCCATAAAAATGGGTGTAGGTACATCCCTTTCCGTTTAGCCTTTGGGTGATTCTCGGGCCAAGGATTGCGTTTGCGTCTTGCAAGTACGTAAGGTATGTAAAATGTTGGAGGTTTTGTTGCTTTTTCTATTTAAGAAAACAATAGGGCAATGCAACAATCTAGCAACTCGTGCAACTAACGTAAAAGAGAATCCGATCAATCGCCTACCCATTTATAGAGGACTTAATGAACACGTAATGATAGGCAGTAAACGAAATACCAATAAAATAAAATTAAGAGCGATGTATTGTACCGCGAGCATGCGCAACGCTCCATTCACAACGTGACGTGTCGCAGGGTGGGCGGCTCGCTTATCCAACACCGCTCGCCGTATTTCAAGCGTAACGTCAAAAATAACCCTACTATGGTAAGTTTAGTGACGTTAATGTTAGATGGAGTAGATATTTGGAGTCATGTTAAGTGGTTTATCATAGGGTGGAACGCCGGGTCGGGAGCCGGCACCGCGCCGGTAGCCGCAGTGGGTCAGGCTGGCGCGGCAGGCGGTTCGGGCGGACCTTGCAATGTCGCGGCGGCATGACGCTCAGCTGACTGGCCGCCCGCCGTCGCGCCAACCGCGCCGTCCCGCGTTCATTGCCTCCGCGGCGGCTGATATGAACGGTCGTCCCGCATGTCGCTGCCACGATACGTAACAACGCATCTACGCTGCTTTATACGAACGTCTCCAAGCATCTTCATACGGGAGGAACGACGAATGTGTATTGTGAACGATTTAGATCGATTGTAGTTAGTGAGTGCGTCGTGCGCAGTTAAATTTAATTTAGTTGGAGTGTAGTGACGACCGGTGCGAAAGGTCGGACTGTGTAAAAATAACTGCGGAACTGGGCGGCTAAGCGGTGGAATGAGGTTTGACGGCACATTGTAGCCGAGGCGGGGCGAGGCCGTGTGCGCCATGTTATAATTTCCCTTAGCATCGAATGTGCAAACCGACTGACAACACTGCGTTGTGCCTACTTCTCTTTCTCTCAATGCGCAATAAGCATGCCACCCGTGAGAGACAAGTCGTCTTCCCCGGCTCAAGTTATCGGCCATACTAAGCGACGTCTGGCTCGGCTGAAACTTCACGCTGCTTAGTAACTGTGTTTAGTGATTGGTAATGAAATGAAAGTTAACGAGTGGGTAGATTAGCTGTGATTGGCTCATTCATTTTTGAATCCTTGATTGATCAAGTGTGTCAATGTTTTCCAATACTTAAACATAGGAAAGCAGATTTTGTCAATTGGATAGTAATCATGCCTGTCCCGCTGTAGTCACCAGCAGTAATATCTGCCACAACAAAGCGCGCATAAATATCTGACACGACTCTAGAGTGCATTAATACCTAGTTCGTTCTCGAGAAATAGTTCTAGGGCCGTATGTGTCAGATATTTATGCCCGCTTTATTATGGCAGATATTGGTGCTGGTGACTGTACAAAAGAATATTTGTCAACAAGTTCACAAATGAGAAGTCATCATTAGTACCATTCATTACGCAAAGATAAAATTATCCGAGCTACTGTCATTTTTATCACGTTGTTCAGTGATAAAACTGATAAAAAATTACCCTCTACCTATCAAGTTTCCCTTTGTCGGTCATCTGTGGACGAGTGCGAAATAGTACCAATTGTGTATGGGGCCTATTTAGGTTGTGCGTGTAATAGATAAGTGCGATTCCGAGGCCGAGGCGAGTAGCGAGCTGCGGCCGCGCTCGCGCCGCCCGCGCCGTGTCACTGACCCCGCCCCGTTCACAATCCGAACACTCCAACAAACTGCGTTCCAACCAAACCATTCCCACTCTACTATAATGCCTGTAAACTAGGTACATAAAGTAACCATAAAGTACCTACCATTTAACTAAAGTGCAGTTGTCCTATTTGCAGCTAACTTAGCTAGGGAGTGCATATTAATCACCAATAATTGGCAGAGTAGGTTTCCTGATGTTTACAAATCTATTATTTACGAATTTTGTATTAAAAATGCAAAGGTCGACGATTCTGTTAATATTGAGTTTGTTGAGACACAATTTTCATAAAATTGGACAAGTCCCTAAAAATGTAATGCATCGTGTAAGTTTGTATTTTCTGCCTATGTAGTTGCACTTTAGGCACAGTAGTACTACCTTTAGGGTTAGGAATAGATATTATGGTATGGTAATAAATAATCCTAATAACAGATGGAATTTATTTCCTTTTTTTATAACAGATAACTTAACAGAAAAACGTTGGTTGGAATACATCTCAGTTTAAATATGGAATGAAATACATAATACATGTATAAAAGTCAACGTTTCACCAGCGTTACATATCGATATCAGTTACGTAGGTACCTACTTACTCATTACATTAAATATTGTCGAACGCACCGATAGCGATCGATCATGCAACCAGTCATTAATTTACATAGTCGGTAGATTAGGTACCTATGTAGTGATTTGAGTCACAAACCAGTACTATGTACTAAAACATTGCTAAATAGGTAGCTATAAACGTACCAGGTAACAAGATATTAAGATCGCTAGCACTGTTTCTTGCGTGTCTTTATGTCAAACAATAAAAAGATCATGCTAGGTAGTTAGCCTGGACTGGAGCGATACAGGGGCAGAGACATATACATGTACCTATATGTGTTATGTATACCTAGGTTGGCACCTAATTTAAATAGAGCGCGAGAACGTACCTATTTACTCTAGCATGCGTTAGGTTAGACGATAATGAATGTTATTCTGTGCGCGCTATTTATAGACTACTTTATGTTGCGGGATGTTGTACCGAAGTCACGGCGATAAACACGACTGTACTGAATTAAATAATTAGATTTATACTTATATAATATCATAAATTGTTATGCTAAAAAAGTATTGATCACAGTATCAGTCGCAATCATAAGCGTACCTAATCAATGCGACGCAATAAATCAATACGAGGCTGAACATACAGAAAACGTATCCTCATACCGATATCGACTGACACCCGTGTTACAACTAAAGTAGGTATAATCGATATCAAGGTGGGTCGAACTGTAAAACTGGTTTTTAAAATGATAAACACGGTATCACCTATTTTATATATAATCTGTGGTATCACGACATAGACTTCGACGCGTTTTGACGAAAAGTTTTCGTTCCATTAAGCATTAGCGTTCGGTTAAGTAATTAAACCTCCATCGATTACAGTTATTTAGTGCTAAACATAAATAATGAAATTCAAGGTACGCCTAAGCACAAAACAGAGGTAGGTTGGGAAAGAGGTCAAAAAGTATGACAGTTTCTCAATAGTGACTTAAAAAATAATCATTCTACTACAAGTGCCATTGCCAGAGACTATACATAGCAGTAGATATGCAAATAGATAACTCACCATCACCAGCTTGTAATCGGGGGCCCGCTGGGGTTCTATCCCTCCCGCGCTCACCTGCAAACACGCGTCATAGCGCTCAATCCACGTTTGCAAAATTAATTCACATAATGGTGCCTATGCCTACCATAGCCATAATAACTAATTAAGCAGTCCCTCTATCATTGTTTATTTTCCGTACTCCTAGTTTTAACTATTTCTTTAATTGCTCAGTAGTTGTTAAAAAATATTGTCAAGTAAGAGCGCACTAATAATACAGTATAAGATAAAATGTTTGTTTTTTAATAGATTTGAATATAAATCATCGGTTAATAGACTGCTATGTAGTAAACGTTTTTGTAGGTCGATAAGTCAGAAACGTACATTGGCTGGCAGACTATTTACGTCTGCCGCCATCTTGTCGTTGAGTGACGAAATGCTAGCTTTACATACCCACTCGCATGCGAACTACTAGTACTGCATGCGATCAATAACGCGAATCAAATTAGCATTTGCTAGTAGTATAAAATATCACGAAAGCCATCATTATATTACGTGATCGTGGTTTATTCTGATTAAAAGAACAATGTGCTTATCATATTTGGTACAAAATAGTTTAATCATAAGAAAAACATGATCAATAACCAAGATCATTTGAATAACAAGATTCATAAGCCGGCGCGTAGTAACAATCCGATGGCCTGACTGAGCCTGGCCCGGCCAAGTGTCGCCTCACAGCCGCAGGACGAAAGGGGGAAATGACTCGCGGGTGGAAGGGCGGAGGTGAGACATAATGGAATTACATATCTACCACATCACAAGCCGAGAGCACGATACGCGCGCATACATATGCCGCAGAATGGTTCGAATAAGCGGCTGTGTCGAAGCCAGGACTCAGCCGCATAAAATATTCTACTTTGATGCGAGTTCACGAGTCTCCAGCCAAGTCTCCGTAATATATCTAACCAGCTATGAATTAATGCGTAGGCTCCTTTACAAAAGCAACGCGCTTTATGGAAAGTTACTATTTCCATTTATGGCCCCGATTCACCACGGCGGCCGATGTACAATTTTGTTATTAGTAAATAAATATACGTCGCTATCGATTGACGTAATAAACAACTTCTTAGCGTTATTACAAGCATAAATATGAGCGCTCTGCCCAGCCGTCTCGTATTGTTGTCGGGTTGTCGTGTCGCATTGAATCGCGGCCATTTTCATTTATAACACGTAAGACGCGAGTCTGCCATGATCGCGGGAGTGACGCTCGTCATTTAATACCGATAGTGAAACCAGATGGCGGAACCGACGCTACAACGGATTGAAAATATATAAAAGAGATTAGATGTATTCTTTCTTGATAAAACAGGTAAAGGTAAGTTGAGTATCGATGAACCTCTCAAGGCGTACTGTAAATCGTAGTATTCCTAGAACGACAGAAAAGGTAATGGCTCTACCTTGGCGCCTAGGAAGCGCGCTTCCAGCAGCTCCTGCTTGCGAGGATCCAACGCCGCCTGGAAGTGCTCCATCTTGACGCCAACGCCTGCAACAAAATGTGGATATTAACATCTACAGTTTATGATTAACAGAAATTGTATTCCGGGTAACAAAATTAAGAGGAAACACTAAGGGCGAGATAATTGAGAAATAGGTATTTGTAAAATGTATTGATGTCGCGCCAACCTCAAGCCTCCCCCCGCAGAGGGCGATAGAGACAACTGCAGCTTGGACCGAAAATACCTATTAAAAGTACATAAAATTTCGTAGGTTACATAAGGTTTCGTAGTCCCCAGATTTCTTCTCCAAAACTTGACCTATATAACTATTTTTTTTTATTAAAAATCAAAGGAAGGCTTTGGCCGTGTTCCTGTTTTCCTTTTTTTAAATAATCTACTCAAAATAGTTTTCTGGTTGTTTGAGCACAGCGGAAAATCTGGCATTTTTTTAGGTTTATGAAGGTAAATATCTCTTTTATTTATGAAAATAAGGAAAACATAGGAACATGTCAATAGTAGATAGATAAAAAAAATATTGCTCTACTGCCATTATCCAGGGAGAAAACAGGGGCTACGTTTCTATGGAAAAAACTGCCCTTGTGTTTCCTCTTAAAGACAGATAACAATGCAATGTCCCTTAAATAAAAATTATAGGACCAAAAATCTATAATTCATCACCCACTTTAATTGTTAATTTAGACAACGAACTTTCATTTAACAGAGTTAAAAAAATGGCTTGTACAAAATGCATTTTACGAAGTTTCTGAATTTCACGACTTGAATTTTCATTGTCATTTAAATTTCATTTCTTTAATTATAATTTAGTAGAATGATTATACTTGTCTATGTACTAAATGAAATATACATATAAATTAAATGAAGGTAATTAAACAATAGTAATATTTGGACATGTAATATTTTTCAGTATTATTAATAAATGAGTATGAGTTCTTTCGATTTCCAGCTGCTCCTCTGCCAAAAACGTTTTATCTCTGGTGTAAAAAGTAATCCATACGTGCACATGCAAATACAATGATAAGTATTTTACAGTACATATGGTGCTACTTTCCCGCACTAGTGCGAAAAAGAGCACTTTTCGTGCATATGTCGAAACTTTAAAGAGCCATATGTACTGTAAAACGTTGTACGATACACGTGCGAATAGGTAATTCGCAACTCGTGTCGATTTAAAACACTCCCTTCGGTCGTGTTTTAATTTATCACCGCTCGTTGCGAATTTCCTATTTTCGGCACTTGTATCGTAAATAACTATTTTAGCAGATAAGTTGAATGGTAAGTGTGAGTTTGGTGTATTGTGTGATTGTACGTCTCTAACTGTTCACGAAGAGGGTTCAAAAGAGTTCCTGTTATCACTAACTCCTCAAGATTCCAATCTGCTTACTACCAAGAGACAACAAGAACCCATAATACCGTAGAGCCATGTGCCAAGACGTCCAACGTTTACAATGCCGACGAAATTTAAGTAAAAAAAAAAACCGGCCAAGTACGAGTCGGACTCGCGCACCGAGGGTTCCGTACAAACCTATAACAAGCAAAAGTTGTAGTATGTTTATTACTAAATGAAAATGGAATCCGTAACATTACAATGTGGAAAGCTGGGGAAGCATAAATTTAAGCAGGGTCACTATCAATTTAGTAATACTAAAAAAAAAAAAAAAAATACCACATCATTTATTTTTTAATATAGTAGTTTCTGTGTTAACGGGAAGTACTCTTTAGGTCTTGAGTTTTTTGCGAGTACTCAGTTTCAAAATATGCGACTTAAATTGCTATTTCTTTTGATTGCGTTGACATAAAAGTTTGGTTTTGCTACATCTGAAAGTCCTATAGCCCTGAGTATTTGACATGAATTTCAATTGAATACCTCCACACGTTTACGAGGAAAAAAGTATTAAGTTTAATAAAACTTAAAAAAAAAAATTGTATCATTTTACTAAAAATGTCTACTTTTCGTAATTTTTCCTTTGTCTGTATTGTAAGACGTTGTTTCGTGCCAAATTTCAAGTTTCTGAGTTTACGGGAAGTACCCCGTAGGTTTTGCGAGTATCGAAAAACTCTACAATTTACAGCATAAACGACTGTATCATTAGATTGCGTTGGCTTTTAAGTTTGATTTTTTCACAGCTTCTAGGGACAATAGACTTGAGTATTTGATATAAATTTCAGCTTGATACCTCTACGCGTTCCTGAGAAAAATGGTCTTGACAGACAGACAGACGGACAAAGTGATCCTATAAGGGTTCAGTTTTTTCCTTTTGAGGTACGGAACCCTAAAAACAATAGCACTTTTTGGTATGCTGGATAAAAGTAAAATATTATACTAGTAGAGAACTGCATAACTTCCACAAGATCTTGATTCATCGATATAGTCTTTTCCAAAACAAAATTGCATTTCTCATTTGACGCCACTTTGGATAAGATGGTACGTGGTCCCAGGTTTAAATCCCGGTAAAGGCATTTATTTGTGTGATGATAATTTGTTCCAGACTCTATTTTATATAAGTACTAGCTGCAGTAGCTGCACGGCCCGGCTTCGCACGGATTACCCGTTTTCCCGTAGGAATGAATCATTTTCCCGCGGTAAAAAGTAGCCTATATTCATCTTTAGACATGTTAAGAGTTTTTCTTTTAAATTAAGTTGCACTGCCCACATTTTATCTGCTTTGCCTTAAGGTTGACTGGGAGAGAATGCTTTACAGCATTAAGTCCGCCTTTTGTACCATAAGATATTCTTTTGTGCAATAAAGATTAAATAAATATAGTATTTTTCACAATCGTGTTATAATAGAGAGCTTTTTAGTCGAGTACCGTGTTTAGGCCACGAAGCTTGCTGAGTGGCCTAAGTAAGGTACGAGATTAAAAAGCTTGATTATGACACTATTGTGAAATACTTTTTGTACGAATTCATTAAAATTAATAATTTAAGTCATTAATACGAGTATATAAGAAAACTAAATATCGTAAGTAGGTACTATATTGTCTAGTTCGACTATTGTAAAGGCTCTTTGACTTTTCAGGTAGCAAGGTAAGTGTGGCTTCCCCTGCCATATTAGTTATTTCTTGAGGAGTTAAAGATGTTTCGTCACTGTCACTACTTATTTTCTTAGTTTTTATTTTAACTTTTTAAGTTTAACTTTGAAAAGAAAAGTTATCACATCACACCACCGGCGTCCGTAATGTTGCATTTTATGCCCTGGATACAGCAGCAAGTTCAAGTAGATTGTTGACAGATGACGCGACGCTGCGACGTTCTGAAACGCCATAGATTGGCAATCTTGTATCGGATCGAGTCTCCTTAAATAAGGACACATTATTGAAATACGAAGTTCTATGTTCAATTTTTTTTCGGTTGTCTAGAGCGTATCGAAATAATTCGATTGTCCATGGAGCATAGACTTTTTCATCAGAATAAAAGTATTCCATTGCGTTATGGTTTGCGAGGTTCTAACTTAAAGATTATAGTCGACGAGTATAAAAAAAAAAAATCTTTCCTCATTATAATATTGGTATTAGTGTAGATGTAATGTAGTCTAGTACCTAATAGTACAAGCTATTCTTAGTTTGGATCTATAGATCGATTAGTATCACATTGCAATATCTATTATTGACGTACAATCTCAATAATAATATAACATGAACTTACTCTAGTTTACGCGGTCGCATCACATTAGTTGGCATTCAGTTCAATTGAAATAAAACAAACTTATCATATACTTACGCGTGCCATGGACCCATCAAACTAATCCTGTTAGGAAAACCCGAGTGTAACGAAGTAACGTATTTGAGTATTATTTATGTTCGACTGGAAGTTACGATGATAAACGACACATATACAATATGTGACCCGAATCACACTTACCGGAATCGGTAATAAGTAGTAAGCTGATAATCAGTCACGAAGTATTAAACGCGCAAATTTATTACATGTACAGCCGACTACAAAGATATCGATACGGCCTAAGTCACAATAATTTACTTTAAAACAAAGTTTTAACCGACTTCAATTTAGTACTCCGCCAAGCCACGAGAACATTTCCACATTTCTTTTCCAATTTACCACATGAACTGATTTCCGAGAGCAGATGCGTTGATTATTAGAGAAAAAAACCCAATCGCTGTATGTGGCCCGATAATATTTGAGCTTCCGTCGATTCCACAAGGATCACCTTTGGCACTTCATTAGTTGCTATTTCAACGGAATCTTATCAGAATCTGTGACGTACTTTTGTACTTTTAAGTCCATAATTGGGGAATACCATAAGTCATCGTCTTCATCATTAATTCCGCTCCACCAAATTTATAATTTCCTAGTGTAAATACACGACTTATAATAGAAAATACCAAAATCACTACACGCGTGCCTAATATAATTGAGGAGTTCCCTCAATTCCTCATGGATCCCATCATCCAAATGAATTTTTGAAATAAATGGGACCCTCCTGGAAGCATATATACTTACAAACAAAAAAAATTACGAATCGGCTCATCAATGACGGAGTCCGGAGGTAACAAACATTAAAATAATAATAATAATAATACAACCGAATAGAGAACCTCCTCCTTTTTTTAAAGTCGGTTAAAAATATGTATACAAGACCAATTACGAATCGGCTCATCAATGACGGAGTCCTGAGGTAACAAACATTGAAAAAATAATAATAATATTAATACAACCGAATAGAGAACCTCCTCCTTTTTTTTTTAAGTCGGTTAAAAATATGTATACGCGACCTTAAAGTTCAGGCAATAAAGTCGTGTACAGTAGAATTATTTGGGGTTTACCACTGACAGATAGTTTGCCTTCATTTAATTTTCAACTTTAACCTCATACAAATTGAGTAGTTATTTCTAAATCGGTAGGAGTGCGTAACAGTGTTCTGAAAATGCCTTTGTTTGTATGACATTAAAGTTGAAAATTAAATGAAGGCAAACTATCTGTCAGTGGTTAACTAACAGTAATCGTACTGTATATACATGTTTTTGTAGGTATTCCTTCGTTTGCCCTAATTTCATTTGCCATCATATTCACAGGCCATAATTTGTTTACCATATTTTCATGTGCCATAACTAATATTTACCATAATATTCATAAGACATAATTGTTATTTTCCATAATATCATTTGCCAGAAACTTTATAATCCGTAATATTCATAATATATGCAATAAAATCATTTGCCATACCTTTCAAAAGCCATACTATATGTAAAAACAACAAATTACTGTGTGAAATGGGTGATATTATGAAAAATAGCTACCAAAACCCGAATCAGCGCACCTCACTTCCACGTGGTCTTATCTGTCCTACCCCTAGTGTATAATAAGAGCCCGCGGAGACAGAAGCTCACGAAGGAGGGCCTGAGTTGAACGGAGACCTCCCGAGCGGAGCGTAGGTCGAGTGCGCACGTGAAACGAAGGGCTGAAGAAGCGAGTTTCCGGCGGGAGCTCGGGCGGAGGGCGGGAGTCCGAATCGGATGGCGGATAGGTTAGAAGACGGCGGAGGGAGCTCTGCTGCCGCCACTGTCTTCGTGGTTATTTTTTTTTATAAAAGAGCGGAATAAAACTTCTTTAGAGAAAAGTTTTTCAAGTAAAAGATGCTTATTTTGACGTCTTCTGTACGTAACAATCATTCAAAATGTGTGTAACATTTTAACGGCTGGCAGAAATGTAGTATCTTATGACAAATGAATATTTTGTCAAGTAAAATTATTGCACATAAAATTATGGCAAATAAAGTTTATGGCATATTAATGATTCGGGCATACAACATTATGGAAAATGATATGTCAAATGAATATTATGGAAAATGAAACGTTATGGAATATGAAATTCGGGCAAATAAAATTCAGGCAAATGAAATTCGGGCAAACGATAGATACCGTTTTTGTAACTTTGGCCGTACCGATCTCTTTGTAGTCGACTGTCCGACACGGAATTACCGAAGAAATAGTATCAATTATCATCATAATATGAGTACATTATGTTAATTCAAGAAGATTTAAGGCGATATGATTCGACGCGCTAAGCAATCTGAGGGGGTGAGGTGCGCGGCAATCCGTGAAGCCCCGCCCGCGCGCCCCGACCCGCTCGTCGAGCACGTGACCGCGCGGAAGCCATAGCACAGACAAGACGGGTCACAGTAAAGTGATCTTACGATCGCCGTATATTAACTGGACCGTGCAAGGGTCAAGTTTGCTATCTGTGAAGGGTGTGAACTATGAACGGGTTTCCGACTACAGAAAAAATCCTGTATTGTTTATTTCACTATTTCACAATTGGTCCACTATAACGGTGCATATTTTAAGATTTTTTGCGGGTTTAAGGAAAACTCAGTTAAAGGTCCGATGAAGAAACAGATGGAATTTAATTGATTGGTATAGACTTAGTAATATGGTTCCGTTTGGCACCCACGGGTGCAGAAACCTATAAAAGCTCATTTCGGGTTGCACAGGGCGGTTCCACATCACTTCGGGAGCTCAAATACCGCGAGCCATCCGGTTGCCTCTCCAACATTGAATTACGCGTCATTGCTCTGAATAGTAACATATTTTGTTATTCATAATTCAAGATTTTTTAGTAGTTAGTATACTGTGAGCACTTCTATAATCCAATAAAAACCAGAATTATTAAAAAAAAACTATACAGGATGTCTCTCACATGTCTCATGGCCATGCCACATGGAAGGGAAGTAGGTACTTTAAATATTGAAGATAAGATATTTTACTGAAAGAAGACTTCATTCATTCATTTTTTTAAATTGTTAGAACTGCTTTCACAGATTTTGAAAAATTTACTGCCTGAACCGGGAATCGAACCTGTGAATGCAGTCATAATTATTTTTAAAAATTAAATGCGGTTTTATTTCTGTTAAATGTCCTATCTTTAATATTTAAAGTACTTCCCTTCTATGTGGCATAGCCTGGGACATCCTGTATATGTACAATAAATACATTAGCTTACTCGTTTTGACAATCTTCACTTTCAATCTGCAGAAATATAATTCTTACATTTTTGGTCTTCTATACAAATATTATAAAGAGGTAATGTTTGTAAGTTTGTGAGTTTGGCAATATTTAGAATCTACTTTCAAAGTAAACGCGGGCAACACCGCGGGAATAGTATAAATATAAAAAAAAAACATGAACAAATGTCATGTTGACCTATACAGGCTGGAAATAGATTTTGGGTCAGTGAGGGCACCTACCAGATCCCGTGTTGCTAGGAGAAAATGATCTTAGGAGACCTTCCTTCGATTATTAATCGATTTAAAATGGAATCGATTTATATAAAAAAAATACAAGTAAAAAAAAACTTTTTTCATTTTCATACAAATTGTATGGGGAAAGTTTTTCACGATTTATGTCTTTTCTAGCCGGAAATTTATTTTTAGTCCCATACAAGCTTTTGATCCTGGACTGGAATGGGATCGATTGGCATCAAAAAAAAGTTTGTCAAAAATGACCATTTTCTCGCAACATGTCAAATCAAATCAAATCAATTATTTATTCTGCAAATAGGCCACAAGGGCACTTTTACATGTCAAACGGTAATTTACAATAAAATAGTAATCTTACACAATAATCATTTAATAGTTATTTACGATACAATTGCCGAAAATAGGAAATTCGCTACGAGTGGTGATAAATTAAAACACGACCGTAGGGAGTGTTTTAAATCGACACGAGTTGCGAATTACCTATTCGCACGTGTATCGTACAACGTTTTACTGTACATATGGCTCTTTAAAGTTTCGACATATGCACGAAAAGTGCTCTTTTCCGCACTAGTGCGGAAAAGTAGCACCATATGTACTGTAAAATTATATATAAAAGGTTAACAAACTAAATGTCACTAAGTTAATGTAAACAATGTATGTTTTTTCCAAAATCTGTAAACGCCAATCTTCATTAATTTGAAATCGAAGGAAGGTCTCCTAAGACCATTTTCACGTAGCAACACGGGATCTGGTAGCTGCCCTCACTGACCCAAAATCTATTTCCACCCTGTATACTGTTCGTAATTATTATTTTTCAGTGGAAACTAGTGAGTGTCGGTCAAGGGTTTTTTTTTTATATTTCGTAATGCTAATCACATAGGTAATTATTATAGTATAAAATATGTTTAGTAGTTCTCGTACTGTTTATCTCTATACTGTGTAACTGTGGAAGTGTACGCGGTGTAATCTCCGCGCGTGTGTGTGTGGTTGATGTATTTAATAGGGGAATTCGTTTTTTTTATGTACTAACCTTTTCTGTTTATCCAGTTTCCGAAGCCCCAGTGACGATACCTTCTTTTTAATTTTTTTGTTACCCATTTTTAACAAATGCTGTGCTGCGAAAATGCGTGTACGTCCGACCTCCAATGCGTTCCGCTCGGGACTGCCGCGGTGCGGCGGGAACGGAGCGGGAGTGAATTGTGCCATAATTTCGTTGATTTTGGGTGAAAAAAGACATGTCTTAATAAATTAAAAATATTATGACCGACATCACTCACATCATCATAGACGCTTATTTTGGTGTAAATTTCTATTCATCAAGTTACGTAAGATTGGAATAATGTCAGTTTTAAGATGAGAATAGAGGTATGTTTGGCATTTTTTTCTATCGATCAAAGTTTATCCAATTATGTAACGGACAACCGACGGAACTAGATAAAGGTCTTAAATATAATATTACAGTTTTTTTTAATTTTTAATATGTAGTATTTCAAAATAAAACCGTTTACAAAATCACATATCCCAGAAGAACCCCGAAGCAACTCGCCTTAATTAAGTTCAGAATTAACTGCGCTCTTAAGATGATGGCATGAGTAGTGCTGATGTTGGCTAGGCGTTTAGCGTTCAAATAACAAACATAAGTTAAATTAAACTGGAATAAAAGTGTGGTGAGCAATAAAATGTTATTAACAATTTAATGACGTGTAAATCAGATGATTATGCTTCTCGCACTGGCATTAAAATTAACGCTCTTATTTAGTATAGCCGACACTGAGCTCGATAACTAGTTAAACCAACTCGACAGTCGACAGGCTTAACCGCATCACGGCTACAGTGTTTTCACAAAATAATCATTGTTTTCGCACTTTAACGGCAGTTTTGCGTTAAACAATCGAATTGATTGTGCTGAACACAAATGGAATTCTGTAACCGATCGCATATGGACACAGGTAGTGGTAATGATAACTTCTGAAGCGTTATGAAAAACTATTGATTATTTTACTTGGTGTCACCATCCCTATGAAAAATATAATTTTCATAAGTGTTTTTTAAACAAGATGTGGGGATTTTGGTCTGGTCTATATTGATATTTCTACTCGTTATCCCGCTTGAATGTGTCTCTTCTTACAGTTCTTACTCAAGGAGGAAGATCTACATACGTCATCGGGTTTTTAGGGTTCCGTAGTCGACTAGGAACCCTTATAGTTTCGCTTTGTCTGTCCGTCAGTCCGCGGATAATCTCAGTAACCGTTAGCACTAGAAAGCTGAAATTTGGTACTAATATGTATATCAATCACGCCGACAAAGTAGTAAAATAAAAAGTGTTTATTTTATTTTATTAGGGTACCTCCCCTATACGTAACGTGGGGAGTGTTTTTTTGTTATGTTCTCTAACTTTTGAACCGTAAGTTTTAAAAATATGAAAAAAATCTCAAAAGTAGAACTTTATAAAAACTTTCTAGGAAAATTATTTTGAACTTGATAGGTTGAATAGTTTTTGAAAAAAATTACAAAATATTTTCTGGACGAAAAACTACGGAACCCTACACTGAGCGTGGCCCGACACGCTCTTGGCCGGTTTTTATATTTATTTAAAGCATGTTCAGCTGTAGTTATCCGATTACAATAATTCTTAATTTTTATAAAAGAGGTTCACAATTTTTCAGGCTGATCCTATATCCCGTATATATTTCGCAAAAACTGATTGATGGGATCTATTATAGATGGATGTTAGTATTCCTCAATTAAAATATTGAATTCCAAATCGTCATCAAATCCAGATTTTCCGAAAACCAATCTCTAAAGGGTTAATTTCTCAGTATTTGGATTAGGATTTCGAGATGTTTTTGTAACAAGTTTCTGTCAAAAAAAAAATTTTTGGTACAAGCTTTTATTGCCGACTGTACTTTTCTGTATACCATACACCATCATATACGATAACTCAGTGCAAAGAGCCTCATAGAATGCAAAACTGTCACCAAGACATACGAGGGCTGCCTTTTAAGTTCTGTCGTTTGCAAACCTCCCGTGATTGCATAAAAAAAAACTAGTGTCACGTTAAAATATTTGAATTTAGAATTCGAAAACAAAAGAATGACTCGAAATCGGCCCAACCGTTTTAGTACAGCGTTCGTTCAAAGTTGACAAGTCAGTTGTGAAAATGGAAATTTCGAAGGAAAATTTACGTGCGATGATTTTTTACAACTTCAAAAGGGGCTAAACGCGACTTCAGTGCTTCGAAGAGTTGACTACGGTTTTCAATGATAAAGCACCATGCCTTCGGACTGTGGAACGCTGGTATTTAGAATTTCAACGTGGTTGCTCTAGTCTTGGTGATAGACATCGTGAAGGTCGACCAAAAACAGCCGTAACCCAGGAGAACATTGATGCTGTACGGCAACTGATCATCGAAGATCGCCATGCGACATACCGTGAGATAGAAGCTTCCTTAAGTATTTCAGGGACCAGTGTTCACAGTATTTTGCATGATCACTTAGGCGTAAAAAAGTTGATCTCACGCTGGATACCACATTTACTCAGTGAAGACCAAAAAACGGCTCGCGTTCGATGGTGTCGCAAAACTCTGCGGCAATTCAACCGAGGAAACTCGAAACATGTTTACGACATTATCAGTGGTGACGAATCTTGGATATATGCCTACGATCCCGATTCTAAACAGCAGTCGACTGTTTGGGTGTTCCAAGATGAGCCAAAACCGAGCAAAGTAATACGCTCACGGAGCACTTCGAAAAAAATGGTCGCCACGTTTGTGGCGAAAAGTGGCCACGTTGCCACCATCGTGCTCGAGGATCGTAAAACGGTTAATGCTGACTGGTATACCACTGTCTGTTTACCAGAAGTCATCGGCGAGTTTCGAAAAAATAACCCAAGACGTCGTATAAGACTGCACCACGATAATGCGAGCTCGCACACCGCCCGGCAAACTATTGCGTTTTTAAAAGAGCAAAACGTCGAAATTCTGGAACACCCGCCGTACAGTCCAGACTTAAGCCCTAACGATTTTTTTACTTTTCCAAAAATCAAGCAACGACTTCGTGGTCAACGGTACCAGACGCCTGAAGAAGCGGTTGAGGCATACAAAACGGCCATTTTGGAGACCCCGACTTCGGACTGGAATAAGTGTTTAGAAAACTGGTTCGATCGAATGAAAAAGTGTATTACATATCACGGTGATTACTTTGAAAAACAATTAATACCATTTAACACTTAAATTGTCTTTAGTTTTTCCAAACGACACAACTTAAAAGGCAGCCCTCGTATTGGCAATACATTTTATAAAAAGTTATACTTTCGTAAAACATATCGGAATCCATTTCAAACCCAGACTATATAATCTTATCGTCACACCAACCCATAGTGGTAATTCCCACCCGCTATACGTGCGGAAAACCCCACGTCCTTGCCAGAGGGAGTCGTAAAATGTTGTACTCATCACGGGCGGTAGATAATAAAGAAGGCCTCAGATGATCGCATATGTATCGTCACCTACCTGCGATCTATCTAATCTGAGACATACGTTGTCATACCTATACAGTAGGAATATTAATATACAGTGGAACCTCTATAACGCGAACCTCGATAAGACGACCTCCTCTATAACACGAAATAAAATGCCATTATCTTCCCTTCAAGCCCCTAAACCTCCTCAAGCCGAAATATTTGACCTCGTCAAGGCAAAGTAATTAAGAATTCCCTACAATGTTTCTCAGTTCAATCTTACAACTCTACAACTCGGAAAAAAAACACTGACCTCTGTATCTCGAAATAACAAATATATTGTTTTAACACCACACATCTCGTTAGTTCTTGAATAAAAAGCCTCTACAACTCCAAATTAAAATGGCATGGCAATGGAAGCAAGCAATCAACTACAATCTAGAGACAAACTCTAATCGTTTTTTTAACAGACTTCAAAAAAGGAGGTTCTCAATTCGGTTGTATTTTTTTTTAATCATGTTTTTTTTTTTTCAACGTTTGTTACCTCAGAACTCCGTCACTGATGAGCCAATTTGTAATTTTTTTTTTGTTTGTAAGTATTGTTTCCAGGTTGGTCCCATTTTTTTTCAAAAATCCATTTGGAAGAAGGGATCCATGAGGAATTGAGGGAACTCCTCAATTATATTAGGCACGCGTGTAGTGATTTTAGTATTATTCACCCGGAAATCATAAATTTGGTGGAGTGGGATTGATAATGAAGAAAGTACGTCACAGATTCTGATAAAATTCCGTTGAAACAGCAGCTAATGAAGTGCTAAAGGTGATCCTTGTTGAAAAGACGGAGGTCCTCAAATATTATCGGCCCACATACAGCGATTGGTTTTTAGGGTTCCGTAGCCAAATGGCAAAAAACGGAACCCTTATAGGTTCGTCGTGTCTGTCTGTCTGTCTATCCGTCCGTATGACACGTCACAGGCATTTTACTCGAAAACTATAAAGTGTATTTAATAAAATTTTAAAGATAGGTGTATTTTGCTAACCGCTACAGTTTTGTAATTCGATTACTAAAAAAAATTTTTTTAGGGGTGCATTGCATACATGAAACTGAAAGTCAAAAATTTTTTTTTCATTGCAAGCCCATATGTGGCACATCATTCGATAGGCCTTTCAAAATAAATATAAGGTTTCTCAGCATTTTTTTGATTAAGTGAATAGAGTAGGAGATAATCGCCTCAAAAGTCACTAAAATTGTGTCCCCCCCCTCTAATTTTAGAACCGTGTGTTTTAAAAATATGAAAAAAATCATGCTCATAAGGCTTATTAAATTCTTTCAGCGAAAATTGTTTTGAACGAGATCGGTTCAAAGGTTTTTGAGATATTTCAAAAAAACTGCCTTCCTTAAAGAAAAGGACGTAAGTGCCATAAGATTTCAGTAACGATACGACCTTTTGAATAGGCACGGAACCCTCGTTGTGCGAAGTCCGACACGCACTTGGCCGCTTTTTATTTTCTCTAATAATCAACGCATTTGCTCTCGGAAATCAGTTCATGTGGTAAATTGGAAAATAAATGTTGAAATGTTCTCGTGGCTTGGCGGAGTACTAAATTGAAGTCGGCTAAAACTTTGTTTTTAAAGTAAATTATTCCTACAAAATTTTCAGAGGTAATTCAATATTTCAAGATATTTATTCATTGAAATAAGCAAAGTATGGTACAAAAATGTTTGCTAATATTATTACCGTCTGCAATTAATAGAATTTAGCAGGGTTTCGGAACCTCTGTAAGTCGAACTTGACTCTAAAAAAACTTATTTAAGACGAAACCTCATTAACACGAACATGTTTGCGATTCCTTTGAGATCCCTGTTACCGAGATACCGAGTATTCCCTACCTTTTACTTATTATTCCTTATAACTTAATATTCCTGTTACCTATTAATAACTGAGAATACTCGGCCCACGGTGTGTATGTATGTCTCTTCAGTGCTAATTATGGATTTGCTACATCTACTGATTACTTCCACTTCAATTGTTGGCTTTGTTTAGAGTTCGGTATAATGATGTGACTTAAATTATCTACGATAAGTACTCTGCGTCAATGAAATGTAATATTCTATACGTTTGTAGAGTTGTATTGTAAGTTGTAGATAAAATCTCAACAACTATGTACTTGAATGCACATGATTAGCTGATTACACCGGACCGGACCGGACCAATCAATGAGGTAGGTAGTCTTTGGGTGAGACCTGTGTCCAGCAGTGGACGTCTTTCAGCTGATATTATGATGATGATGATGCGTTGATGACATCATGATTACATAATTATTAGCGTAGTCTAAATAGTGACTATAAGGTTGTGTCAGACGTCATATAGGTACCTATACTAATATGCTATGTGCGAATTTCATCCACGAGAATATATGTAGATACATGCAGGAGAGGAACTAACTTTGATTACGACGTTAACATAAGCAATAAGTACATACAATAAATAGTGGGAGTACATGAACTTAATTTTCAAGTTGAGTGTTCAGTATGTGATATTAAAGGTAGGGTTGTTTTATAATTCACTGTGTAAACAGGAAGTGTGTAAAAAATTTCGCGGCCGTTTATAGGTTGGAATAGCAGTAATCAGCGAATTCTTGGGTTTATGGTCTGAGTGGAATAATGTAAAGAAAGAATTGCGAACGCGGGTCGCGGGTGGAGGGGCCGGGGTTTTGGCGCAGTATCTGGAGCAGACAGTCGAGTTGAGAGAAGTTAGGTAGGTACCTACGATTATATAGGTATACGTATGTATGTTCAATGTACATATCGATCGCCTCCCCGGGCCACTCGCCACTATGATCTCACCTCCATCCTCCGCCCCCCGCCCCGCGCGCCACTCCGCATCCCTTTGAAGCCTATGCCCTAGCCAACAACGAATGACTGTCGTGGAACTCATGGAGCACTGTGCTTTTATGATTCTTACGACAAAACACCTAGAGTCTCAGGAAGAAACACGAACAAACGCTATGGAAGTATTTATCATTTCTTAATTTACGTACGAGTTTTTTTTTAAATATATTTGGTCGGATAACCAGTTATCCATGTCAACGTTTTTATGACATTGACATATTATTTGATTTAGTGTGAAGGGTTTTTCCGCTGTTGTTTCGAATATTGCACTGCTGCTTGGAAAAAAACTAATAAATATTTAATATATTCACGTGAAATCCTGTTGCTCTTGCGGGGAATAGCATATAACTTGTAGATATTCAACGCTTTTGGAAACTTGGACTCAACTTCATAGAAAACATTTTTGTTTCTAGCACATTCCACAAGCTTTCATCAACTGTAACCTCACTAGGTAGTTTTAAATCAATATAGCAGATTATTTGCAGAGAGAAGGTAATTAAAGGCCACTAGAGAAAATTATGCAGATATTTACACATTTGTACCTGTCTGTATGAGAAGTTGACAGGGTGAGTCCAGTGCCACTGATTCATGCACACAGAATGCATGGCATACTCAATGTTCCATCGAGTCCTGTCCTGTGTGTGTGTGTGTCCTGCACATATACCTGGCTCCTATTCCACCAACTTGGCAATTGGCACCTGACCTGACAATTCGATGTACATTGCTGGGTCGATAAGGCGCTATCCATTTATTATTTATTAAGTAGGACGATTTTGGCCCCTAATCTAAGTAATCACTCAGTCATCCTCTTGTGGCAATTGTTAAGCTGGTGGAATATGGGCCAGATATACTACGGAGAGAGTTGTTGTATCTTCCCAACTACAATAATTTTACATTATACTTTGAGAAAACGTCACGTGACGTGAGTCATAATACTCATCATGTCCACAAAAACACAGATTAAAGAGACAAAACCTATCATTCAACTGAAATATTTATGTATGAGGAACTACACTACAAAGTGGTAAATCAGTTTCCTTCAACATGATTAATCATTGAAATTTCGAAATATCTAAACATCTTAATGAATATCTTGTAGTATTGAAATTTAAGTGAAAGTAAAAGAGAAGAAAACACCGGCTGGTGTCAGATATGTTTGAGTGCGTGTGTTGTGAAGACACTTGTAGCCAACTGTGTTATATTAGGTACTAGCTTCTGCCCGCGACTCGTATCTTTATATCGTAGCTCCATACAAACTTTCACCCCTCATTTGAACCCACTCACTGACTCAAACCATTTTTATACCAAACTAGCAGCCCGGCCCGGCTTCGCACCGATTACCCGTTCCCGCGGTAAATAAAAGTAGCCTATGTTCATCAGGGATAATGTCGGCGTCTAATAGTAAAATATTTTTTCAAATCGGTCCAGTAGTTTCGGAGCCTATTCAATACAAACACACAAACAAACAATCAAATCTTTCCTTTTTATAATATTAGTGTAGAGTTCGGCGGTTTAAGCGTGAACAGGTAAAAGACAGGCAGACAGACAGACCGACAGACAGACAGACACACTTTATAAAATTAAGTATGGATACAACATACCTATATCATATGATGATACAAATACGCTGATAATAGTCCACCGTATCAGGAAAGGGTTGAAAATGAGGCATATATTCTCGGGTGTTTATGTGTGTTAACTTTACTTCTTCCTATTCTTGATTACGCTGATGTATCCTATCTCGACCTTTCTGAGGAGCAGCTTAATAAGCTTGCGCGTCTCCAAAATGTCTGCATTCGGTTCATATTTGGGTTACGCAAATATGACCACGTTTCTAGTTTCCGTTCCAAACTCAAGTGGCTCCCTATCCGTTATCGTCGTAACTCTCACATTATTTCGCTTCTGTTTAGTGTCCTTTTTAACCCTGCAACTCCCCGCTATCTCAAAGAGCGTTTTAGTTATTTTAATTCTGTTAGATCTTCTAACAACTGTGCCTTCGTCATCTTCGAAATTTTACAGTAGTTCGTTCACTTTTAAGGCTATTCGATTGTGGAACTCTCTCCCTCTTGATATAAGACAAGCTAAATCTATCGGTAACTTCAAATCTCTTCTTAAAGAGCATTATTTGTCTCTCCCCTAACCCTGATTGTCTTACTATTATTATTATTGGCTGACTGTTTATGTATTATATTTATATATTTTTATTTGTGTTATTTGTATATATGTATGATTGTGCATGTATGTTTATATATAGAGCTATTTATGTACGTGTATTAATATAATTATTTTGTTTTTGGCTTTTTATAATCTCTGCACCACCTACTACATAATCTAGTTTTATCTCTTTCTCCGATACCCAAAGGTTGTCTGGAAGAGATCGCTCTTCAGCGATAAGACCGCCTGTTGTCTACCTCTACCTACATGTTATTGTATTGTTTCTCTTTTTAACTGCTTTGTTTGTGTGAGGTGTGCAATAAAGAGTATTTGTATTGTATTGTTTATGTGTGATAGGCTCGTAGAATGCTATGGGTATAAGTATGAAAGGATAGGTAAATAAATAATTATAAAACCGCAGTCACACAACATAGCAGAGTAATTCCGTAACTACAAAAGAGTGTTAGGGTAAAGACACATCAACTGTAATTTAATATGCCTTAACGCGCGTTAGAAAAGTTTCGTGACGACCCCGCAGGTCTTCTATGGATCATGAAACACTTTTGTGAAGAGATCGAAATTAAAATAGAAAGTTGAACTTGTCCGCATCTAAAGGACAATGGGCAAATTTGTATGGGCACTGTCCCCCCCCACCAACAGAAATGAAACATGTCTCATTTAATAGATCTTGGCAAACTGATGATTTTTTAGTATGACGAGAATCGCCCTATGTATGGGGTTTTCTTGGAAAACCGTGTTTTATTTTTTCATATTTTTTGCTCATCTCATTGAAAGTTACAAAGAGAAGGTTGAAAAAATATTATGTTACTAACAATAATACTTCACAAATATATATTTAGGACAGAAATCTTTTATATTATTTAATAGTTTCGGCTAAAAATATAAAAAAAAAAATAAAAAAAAAACTAATTACTAAAAAATATGTAAAAACAAAACACGGTTTTCCAAGAAAACCCCATAAATATGGCGATCCTCGTCATAGTAAAAAATCATCAGGTTGCTAAGATCTATTAAATGAGACATTTTTCATTTCTGTTGGTGGGGGGGGACATTTCTGCCCATGGTCCTTTGTATTCCCAAAGACCCAGGACAGAAGCATGGCAAAGAAAGACGTGGAGGAGAACCAACTTCGAATGGAATGGGGAAAAGGATGTATGACCTCTGCTTAAAGTCTATATATTATGCTTCTGTTTGGAACTGGAACTTACAGGTTCATTTAAGGTCGTGACGGATGATTTCTTCTACGAATTAAAGTGAGTACCTATGTATAGCCACACCACCAGACCCGCGGCGGCGGAGACGGCGGCTCGCATGAAACATGCAAAGTACTCTGCCTTGGAGCCAATGTACGAAGTGGCGGTTCCGGATCGTTCCTGGCTCAACAGCGGCGCTACCACGAACTTCGAAAGTCGAAGTTCGTAATACATGCATCCCTGTCACTCGAGTAAGGGAGAGCGATAGAGATGGAAATACCCGAACTTCGACTTTCGAAGTTCGTGGTAGCGCCGCTGATTTCTTTAGCCATTCAGCGTGGCAACGCCGCCAGTGTCATGGGAACTTTCGGGCCACCAACGATCCGGGGCGGTCCTTTTTCTTAGTTTAGGTTATATAACGTGTTATTGACGAAGCCTGTTGCGGATTCTATCATTGTACCGAGGGGGATGTTTGTTTGTACGCAATTGACGAAGCCTGCGTTGCGGATATTTTTATGTACCTAATCATTCTTGTTTATTAAATAAAATTTCTTTATAGCATTAAATATCTAGGTCATCTGCAGGATGAAAGTCACGTCAACGAGTCTCGAGAAGCCCGACTCCGTCAACGAATCGATACGTTGGTTAATGGCGCAGGTTTTATGGCTGACGCTTACGTCGGATCAAGATGGTGCTGACATTGAAGGGCGCAAGGGAAAACCTTTAGGAGGTTTCATGGTAGGTATAACTTTAATATAGAATTTACACCCACCGTTTGAAAGTTTCTGTTTGGCCCTATGGTTAACTGGTAGAGAATGCCTGGAGGCATTAAGTCCGCCTTTTATATTATGTTTTGTTTTGTGCAATATAGTTTAAATATATAAATAAATTTCCCCGTGACTTCGTCTGCATCTGACAGTCGACTAAAAACAACATTCCTTTAAACATTGAAAACGTTAGCATATCGTTCAGCCCACGACGCGCGACGTTAGGAATTCAAGCTAGATAAGGGGGCGTCCAGTAATTACGTGAGAGTGAGAGGGGGTTGAGTCGAATCGGCAAAAATAATCCTTTTTTTTCCGCAAGAAACGGTAAAATTGCTTGAAAATAATATTAGTTTAAGTATATCTAACATGTTTCTTTGTGATTCTAGTGTACTTTCCCAGCAATCTTAAATACAAGCCTTAACTAGTCAGTGCAGTGGCATGGGGGAGGGGGATGAGCCAAATCTCACCAGGGGGGACCGGGGGTTCAGAAAAAGGGAGTCCTTACCAAGAAGAACACTAGCAGTGAGGCTAGTCTCCTTGGTCCTTACTGAGGACTAAGGAGCATCGGCATTGGCTAGCCTCACCGAAAACAATCGGTAGAACACTGAGAACTCCCCATCGGCACACAAACCTTTCCAAGGTTTTGCCTAGATGGGCATTGTAATGATAATTCATTGTTTTTGTCTTAATCAACAAATAAATAAAATAAAAAAGTACTAAGTATACCTACTATTTTTTTCTATCAGCTATTAGATTAGATTATACATATTAAATGAGCTAAATAACGTATTCTCTAGCAGTCATCAAAACGAAAACAAACCGTATTACAACGCCATCCCTCAAAGTATTACGATTAAGGCTCGGGTTGTTATAATCTGTTAGTCTGTGAAGTTTGACAGTTCTCTATGAGATGACAGCTGCTGGCGCCATATATAACGTGTACCTGTCAAAGTAAGGTTGGTGTTTCATTCGGTTGGTAAACTCTTTTTATCCAACTGGGGAGGAGTAGGGTGTATATGCACTATAATAATGTGTGTCGAGTGTATGTAGATTGTACGTGTGTGTATAGAGTCTGGCCAGGGAAAGATGAGCCTAGAAAAGAGCGGCAAATTTAAAAAAAACAGAGTGTTGCAATGCAACACTGCTTATTATAACGCGATAAAATAATAATGATACTTGAAAAAATATTAATTTTCTTAATTTCAAAAAATGCAACTGGTCGAGCGGAAGGAAGTAAAGTTATATGAAATAAAACTGTTTTGCTTCCTTCTACTTTATATTTAAGAAGAATAATCAAAACCACTCTACTAAATTTCAATTATGACAAGACATATTAATTGTACTTTTTTTATGACATTCTTCAATGTGAATAACATTAGCAGTAAGCCTCCCTTTAATTCTCTTAAAAGGCAAAAACTAACAGTAACTTTCTTAGGTACCATATCAAGTATCAAGATTAGAACATCATACTAATTTAAGACGTTTGACACATTTGACAACGATATTACTGTTGCCATATAAAAAAAAGACTCCTCTTTCCCTGGCCAGACTCTACCTACACTTCTAACGGCCGAAACGCACTGACAGCGATGGCGGAGCGGCGCGGCGCTCCGCCATCGCTGTCAGTGCGATTCGACCTTAGTTTAGAAACGCTCTACACTCTCTACAGCCTTTGGGTAGGTGTCGTTAGATTACTCTTATTGACAATTTTTATAAAGGATAGGATAATACGGAAAAGGTTAACTTCAACAATGTAATGGGCAATATCATGTCAATGTATTGTGACATGATTGTGGTATCACTTATATGCCAACTTCGACATCCTAGTGTACTTACATTCGACGTCAATGACATGACTTACTACAAAGCGATATTAATTAGTTACACAAAAAAGTTTTTTAATGCTTTGAGAATTTTGAGATATGAGAATCACATTCTCTTTAGATTCTAATGCCCTTTGATAGCGGGGCGGTAACACAATAGGAAAGTTCAAAAATGTAAGGACATTTTGAAAGCCTTTTTTCTCCTTTTGGGGCGGAGAATCAAAATCAATTATTTATTAAAACAAAATAAAATTGCAAAATATGAGAGATTGTGATTCTGAGTTGAAATAAAATAGAAGTTGCAGAAAATCTCGTAACCATTTAATAATATTTATTTAACAAATGTTAAATGTGCTAATCTCCTCAAACAAAAAACAGCTCTGAGATGACTGAGATTAATAGAAAAATGTGCTAATGTTCTTGACTCTCACCGTAGTATATTTGTTTACAATAAAAATTTGACTGTAATCTCTCTCTGTTTGTACCGTTTATGTATACCAATAAACCAAAAAACCAACAACCAATACCAATATGTTATGTGTAACAATAGGAACCTGTATTTCCAGCAGGGCAAGACTACGAATTATAATCTTGGACAACGAAATAGACTACATTTAATTGATGTGCATTATGTTCATTTTGACAAAAGTTTAAATAATACTGCCATTTTAGAGTGTATATACAATTTACTTCCTGACGATCTAAAAAAGTAAAGGAATATTATGCAAGAATTTTCGACAAAATTTCGTGACATTTATTGGTCCAATTATTTTTTGTTTTTCTTTTTTCTCCGTACGTAGTTTACCTCTTAATTGCATTATTATTATTATTCAAATTATAAAATGATTATTCTGCTTTTAATATGACATTTAATGTAAGTTAATTAATATTTGTTTTAATTGAATCATGTACTTGCTTGTTAGTTTTATTTGTATGTTAAAACTATATTTGCATGCATTTATAAATTGGTTTTATAGCAAATAAATGATTGATTATGATTATGATTAAATTAAGCCTGAATGCTAGTAACTCGGCACTAATCCCTCTACCGCAGATTAACAATTACAAATCCAACCATAACAACACTTTTATCCCTATGTCTACGGCTTCAGTCGTTTTAAATAACTAATAATAACAAGGGAATGGGCGAGCTCACGAATGCATTAAAAGGATCGATATTCCCTACTACCCCAGGTAGGATTTTTCCGATAAGTACAAAAAACACGTACATCGGTATCGGACGCTATGAATGGACTTGCAGAAAGCGAAACGAGCAAACCGTGTGGTGATCAGTCTGAACATGAACTCAATATAATCTGTTTTAAAAGTTAGAAATTTAATTGCGGCGCGTGTAAGGCATTGAGTTACGCATGGTTTTCACGAATTTAGTAATAAACCCAAGTTTACTTTCTCGAGAATACTGATAACGAACAGGGTTAGGAGGACAACTGTTACTCGCGTCCGCAGCAGGAGCTACCTACCACAACCCTGCACGTGTCCCCTGGGTGGTACTAAAGAGTGACAAACTTTAAAGGCCAAAAATAATATATGCCATACGATTAAATAAACAGGTGTAAACTCTGACTACTAGTATTTCTTAGAAACAGACGGACAACGATGTGATCCTAGGGTTCCTTATTAGGTACGGGAAATAGTGGGACGGAGAGCCTAGTCCATATTGGCAACAAATATGATGAATAAATGTTTTCTTTCTTTCTTTCAAATATGGCACCCACCGTAGTAAAATATGTGGCACTTTGGGATCAAGCGAAAATAAACAGTTAGTGCATACTTTTTAGTCGGCGCTTTTTTCTTATAATATAACTAATTAATCTTTTCCGCTTTGCCTTAAGGTTTGATTGGTAGAGAATGCCATATGGCATTAAGTCTGCCTTTTATACGATAATTATTTATTTTTTATGCAATAAAGTTTAAATTGATAAATTAATTAATTATTCAACCAACGCTAAGAGCAACTATTGAGGTAGGTCAGAGTCAGAGTATTAAAATCGAAGAAACATTAAAAAAAACCCATCAGAATAAGCATCTTTCTTATTGAAGTCAACTGAAAAGCGAAACTTTCAGATACAAAATTTAATCACTAATTTAACTAAGATCCGGCAGAGTGCGTCAGTAAGAATGAACTATTAAAAGACAATAATTACAACTTACAACGACGTATTAATATCATGTTATGCCTGTCATGATATCTAATAGCATAACAAACTGCCGAGTCAGACGGAACAGCTGATCGCGAAGTATGTTTATTCAGATGGAACCCGCGTACACTCACCGTTCACACACACTTATCAAAGCATAACCATCAATAAAAGGTTATGCTTTCTAAGCAATTGATATTAGGGGTCGGATGAGTGATAAGTGGGCACCTATGGTATAGTAACGAACGGACAACGCGCGCAATGTGTTTACGTGTCGCCGGGGCGGGCGACGGTAGCCGGTCCGAGTATGTGTGTATGACGCGTGTTGTTAGTGTTGTGGTGACGCGTGCTGGCACGAGTGGCAGCAACAGTCAGACGGCTCGCGACCGTCGCGCGGACACCCACCCTTGCAGCGGGAGTTGCGGCGGCCGCGCTCGCTCGGACGATCGCTCATCGTGAACGCCTCCTTGAAATGCATCTTCCAACACCGCTCCGCACCGCATCCACATTCACGTGTAGCATCGGCACGCCAAAACACAATCCGCACACTGTCACCAACACGTCACCGGTCCGATAAACAAGTATCAACGCGAGCCCGTCAACCACCGTGATCCGCTCTGATGGTTACGTTCCCCGGAACGAGTCGCATTTTCGTTTTCGACGAGCCGGCGACGAGCAAACAAAACGTTTGATAGGCGCGAACCGACGGTCGACCTCGGGCGCGGACTGGCGCGCGATGCGAACGGCCGCCGTCGCCGCCTCCGCGCGAGACCGGACCTCGCGTCTCGGGGCGAGGATGCGGGAATCGGCTTCGGCGCAATACCCGTCACGAAAATAATAGGAACAGCGAGTGCACCTCAGAGTGGCTCGAAGGCGCGACGCGGTGCGGTCGGTGCGAGCGAGACGCGGATAAACACCAGACTGTTTACTTACGGCGCTCGACGCGGGGCGCGGGGCGTGGGGTGCGCCTGCAATCCGCGCGCTGCAATTACTGCCTGTAGCCGCTGACGATTACATCCTAACTCCCAGCACAATTAAATAATACGAATAACCCGACCTGCGATGCCTCAACCGGCCCCAACACTCATTTGCCATTTCTAAACAAGAGTATATGAAATCACCAAACAGGAAGACCTACTTTCTCGTACCTGAATTCTTTAGGTTTCCCGACAAATTATTTCGCTTTATTTTTATCGCCACGTTCTATTTCGGAACTGAAATGTTTACTTAGGTACTGGTTTCGCTATTGTGTTTTTGCCTTCTGCAGTAACACTAACTTCCAGCGTACAACTTTCAGGGTCACCGTGTATCTGCTAAATTTTAACAGTGGTTACGTAAACATGTTGTTTATGAACGTTTTCTTAAATTTAATGATTCTTTATTCTTATCATTTCAATGAAACTGAAGGTTATCTTATCAATAGTGTACTTTAGTTAGTGTATAATTGAGTGTTAGGTTAGGGTTAGGTAGATACGAGTATTGTTTTACATGTAGAGCATAGTCGGAGCAGGTTGACGATCAATCGTCGAGCAGAGCTCTGCACCGGGCGGTGGTGACTGCATTCCAACCCCCCCGCCCGCTCACGAGCCCTCACCCCCTCCTTCCGGAGCCGTCACGTGACGCGGCGATTAGCCGCCGAGTGCGCCACCGCGACCGAAATAGAGCGCACACACTACATCACACATCTCGTTCACCTCCACTAAACCATGCTAAACTCTCTCCGTTTTTTCTTAGTCTCCGGCCCGGCGGCGGCGTGTGAACGCCGACTCACAGCCGTATCCAGAGAACCTCGCTAATGACCACATTCTAAGCGATTGTTAACCTAACGATATTATAACGGCACACAACCCGCTTCAATGCTATCCTAAGCTTTCATCTGAGACATTTTTGAATGTTAAAATAGCCGGGATCGAGCATGTATTCCGTCTAAATGACTGTATCAAAGTATAACTTTAGAAAGAGTACATTTACAGAATTGAAAAAACCAATTGAACAAGGCGTAGGAGTATCTGTAACGAGGCCACTGAAGGTAAAAGCAGATGACTTCTATATGGAATGGTACCGTTCAACGTGTAAGGCCTATTGTAGAGCTGCCAAATAAGACCTGCCAGTCGATGAGTTGCTTGTAAAGGGAGCGCCCTGTCAGTAGGTAGCTATATTTTCTATTCGATTAGTATGTAACAAAATACTGCATAAATTCGTTTAAAAATAATAAAGCTACGTTGCACTTAGCAAGAGTGGTTCAGTTTAATAAATAATATAATATGAATTATTTTTACAGTCCAACAAATATGGTATGAGTGGTCTGTAAATTGTCGGAAATCACGCAGGGCTACCGCATTTAACAACAAGAAAAAGACGACACGATCAATACAGGCTGCAAAATGTACACGTGATCGCGTCACTATATAACTTCCTCCCACCGCCCCGCTCACCCCCTAAACACTCAGCTCCTCCCTCGACCCGATGTCGACACTAAAGGATTTTTCTACCCCTCCTTTCCCCAGCTTGTTAGAAACATCACTTCGACTACATTATTATCATCCCTGTTTGTTTACGACGCCCAAGTTTCGCCATGAAATATTCTTAAATACAACGATTAACTGAGATTTGCCAAGCTATTCCCGTACCCGCACCCGTTTACATTTTTGCAGTAGCGAGATGACAAAAAAACGCGTCGTCAAACCAGTTCCCGCGGGCGAATGTGAGCCCATTACCGCGCCGGCGAATAGGGCTGCCTTGGCCGCCTCATTTGTGCTAACGCACGTCGCACGGTCAATACTGGCCGCCTTTCAAAACCACATCATCTACGTACCTAGAAACATGCCGAGTACTACACTACACTTAACCATACTTTCATACTCGTAAATCCGTCACAGCTCAACTCAATCGGCAGACATTCAGCGTCTGGGGTATCATGCTTCCAGAGGCGTTAGTCAGTAAAGGCTTTAGTGTAAAGTATTAACTTGCCGCCGCAAATAATATTAGCAGTTAACATGTAGTTACCGATCTCTTTGCAATCATGTAGATATACCACTAGCAATGGCGAGTGCGGGCGAGGCGAGGTGAGGTAACCGCAAAGTGGAAATAAGGAAACTTGATTACTTAAAGAAAAGTCGATTGTAGAGGCGTGGTTTAGTGGAGATGTCGGGATCATTAGCGTAGCTCTTGAATAAGTGAGGCAAGGGTGGGTGAGGTGACGCTACCACCACAAAGGGTTGCGAATTGCGATCCGGCGCGTTCGATCGATAGCGTCCGCGAAAAATGCCGCAGCCACCGCACATCTCCTGTTCGAGGGCTCGCCCAGAAACAAAACCGGATTGTGTAACGCCATCAGCCGTAATCGTCTCTCGGCCCAAGCCAACTCCGATAAATTATCATTCGTTTCTAATAGTCGCGATTGGATACAATTTCCCTTCATACCGTTAGATTGCGACGTTAACCAACATTATATTGAACGCACTCATTATGATGCATGTAGACTTTCTATTGCTAAGCCAACCTCGCTGGTACAATTTCTCTATAGTGCGGACCACTTTTTCAATTTGCTGGATGAAAAAGTGATGCATTGAGTGTTTAGAATTGGTGGTTGCAGCGATGCGCCGCGTATTTGCAACGGATGCAGCGAAATGAACATGAACAGTTCGTTGACCCCGAGCGGGCCGGGTTTCACTCCACTCGTAGAGCAGCGCCCAGTTCTGCATAGCGCCATCGCCAGTGCAATCCACAATGCGAATCAATTGCCTGAACGCACATACTTAGTACCTACGTAAACGTGGCAACAACGCAGCGCTGTCCACGACACGGCTCTGCCGCACTATTGGACACCTACCGGACCGCCTCGGACAGCCCGGCCTGTTCTAATATAAACACTATCTACACATTCTTAGTAAGCCACTGACATCGACTGGAAATACGCTGGAACCAAATACTTTAACATTCGTACCACGCTGTCGCGTTTGCTATGTTTGATCTGGATTTTAATTATTCACATCTTAGTATGTAAATTAAATGCAAATGAGACTTCTAGGTCTGTTTTTTTTTAACAGTAGGGTCATTTCGCTGGTTACGCGATCACCTTCGGTTAGCGACCACCTGAAGGAGAAGGTTTTTTCTATTGAAGATAACATCAATTCTACACACCCTATTGAGGCAATTACTTGTACACGCATGTTTTTGTTGTTTTAGAATAGAAATCTACTAAAAAACCGAGAAAATATCCTTACAGTTCACCAACTCAGCTTAAGTGGTCGCCCACCGGCACATTAAATTAGGTGGTCGCTAACCGGCGAAATGACCCTATCTATTATAAAAATGGTCGTTGACATTGATATGAATAAATTAACAAAAGGACCAGCTGAAATTATGTCGCTTGATGCCCCTTTCAGTTGGAATTCCGTATTCAATTAGTTCAATTACTTAAAACATCGCCAGCGTCATTTGAAGATAGTTGAAATTAAAAGGATATTAAACGACTGGAATCTATTACAACTAAATATAATTCATACCTTTGAAGGTAACATGCAGCTTTACTAAACGCCATGTAATTAATCTTTGCTAAAAGTAAATGCGATACTCAATCGAAAACAATGCATAATATCTATTTGACTAACATTTTACGTTAACGTCCTGTATATGAAGAACAAAATAGCGCCTGTACAATTCCTCTAACAAAATAAAATGTTTGGCGTTTTCGTTATTGGAATGATTATCAAAAGACTAAGAGGTGGGCAAGGGAACGGGACGGGTGTCGACTCCGGCATCGATCCATGTCTTATGTACTTACGCGCTTTACATACATACTGCCGCCCGCGCTATGTGGAGATTCAACCGCGATGCGTCAACATGCACATGCACCGCGCTACCGACATATACGACAATATACGTACATTCGGGGACGCTATTGAGCCGATCTCTTTATAAGTAGCGCTACCCTAACCTTGAAACGATGACCTTTTCGAAACAAGTTTAATATTACGCGTATCATTTCATTGCCATAAAGGGGAGCGAGCGAGGAGGAGGCATTAAAACGACGTCGCTATTGCTTCTGTTAGGTTTTATTTCTTAGATGTTGTATAGAAACATGGTTCATATTGATACAAGCGAGCGAGTTAACTTTCTCGCTGTCGTCTTACGCCTCCGTGCCCTCTGTCGCCTCTGTGTATACCGCAAATTTATTAGTACGAGTGAGAAGGAGCACCCGCGCCGGCCGTGAGAGATTATCCCGGCGCCGCTGGGGGAATAGATTGGAGGAACAAGTCGGTATGAATTGGGCGACTCAACTTAATCGCAATATTTCGCAAGTTTGGCCCCTTTAGTGACACCCCGCGGCCCACACGTCAACCATAATAAATGTATTAATAAGCTACGTACCTATTACGATTACGATATCGGCTCCAATTTTTACCTGGTTAATCCTAAGCAAAAAATCGAGCTACAGACAGATGTCCATATACAGACTGCCAAGGTAAACAATGTTTGCGCGACACACGATAATACCCAATATGTGCATGATACTGGAACGTACAACTGACTTTACAGCTAAACAATGGAAGCTAAATTAGCGTTAATGTTAATTGAATAAATTAAAATCCGGAGCTATAGGCACACAAGTTTATAAAAAATATAATACCGATTCGAACAGGAGGGTAACCAAGCATTGCTCGGAAAAACATGTTTGTTGGCAGTATTACAGCTTGCGAGGCATAATCAAAGCGGGCGGAGGTGAGCGGTAAAGCGCGGGGGAGCGTCTAAACTCCATCAGGCGAGGCAGATTCGTCGTGCCGGGTTGGACTGACCTCGAATCCCTATTGATCTGGTGACGGCCCGTCTATGACGTCACACTTCACGACCGTGCTCTAACATGGCCGCTGCTGCTACAGAAAACTACGCCGCCTACGCACTCCACCAACTGCACACACTACAAACCTATAATCGACATAAATAGGAACACTGGATGAAACGAAAAAAAAAACATTCGTTCCATTACAAATATTTTTAACTATATTTGAAATCCGATCCACAACTCTCCCAGTCTAGAGAGGAATAAACCCAGAATCTCTTTGTTCGGTACATTACATAGGTACCATACAGGTGAGTTACCTAATATAAATCGGACCAAATACCACGCAATACGATTCTTAGTCTATTACCAAAGGCATATCTAAAGGCCGCTGATCAGGAAGGTATATTTAACAAAAACAATGTTCCGTCTTGTCTAAATGATCCTACCGTAAATCCTAATTGTGTCTCGAGTACGGTCAAAATTAGTAATAAATGAATGGCATATTTCTTAAACCGCCGGTATGAATATTTTACGATGCCGATACTTGAACTAAGAGCAAGTTACTGATTCATAACAATGGACTAAAATTCCCCAACATCTAAATCCCATAAAGAGGCCACGTAGCCAATATTCAATACAAAATTGATCTTAAGTGTATTACGTCAAGGTTTAGTATGCCACCACCAATGAATACAGGCAAGGGTAACGCAACAACCTTATTTTCTGCACAAGAGCTTACCTGGGTATAATACTTTCTCCGTCATGCCTGCGGATCTAACAAGCTCTCCATTGAATCCTGCGAACAAGAAACAAGTTTTGGTTAGGAACTTGTGAACAATCTTTAAAACTATGGATGAAGTTTTATTTATTATGCATATGTTTAAGGTATAGGGGTATAACCTAATTATTATTATTATTTAAGTTTATTTAGCGAATGTTTTACCGAGTGCACCTGCGCTCGCAATTTACGTCCCTGTCCTAAGTAGGGGAAGCAGAGGTGAAACGATCCCGCCCCTATGGAGTAACGGAACTGCGCAGGTATAAAAACGTTTGTGTGCACAAATAAGTAGCCGCGTATTCGCAAGTTTCCGAAGGTCAATCTTATACCTACTTGGTCTGAAAACGCGATGAACGCAAACTGTTTATTTTAATGCGAGGCGTGTATACTCATAGTTAACACGTCGGTATAGAATAATAAAGCGCATACCTATAGCTATGTTGGTAGGTAGATCCATGTGACTTCATTGTGTTAAACACAAACAACTTGTCATGGGTAGGTAGGAAAATACCAAACACAAAAATTATAAATAATGTTTTTTATCGTGTTGATGAAATTGGCTCAGGCTGATCAAATACTGCCCAGGCAAAGTAAAATTGCCACGCTACAACTCTGTTTTATTGGAAAACAATCGCAACAGAGCACAGAAAGCATAACATTATTAATAAGTAAAGAAAAAAATACATAATGGGTAAGCCATTGAAATTCCTTACGACTTGTGTTTCAGTTCAAAGTGCCAACAAATATGAGAGGGCGTGAAAATTAAAGGATTTTGACCCGATATCTGCTTAGGTGTTACATTTTATATTGCGTATAGTATAACACAAAACAAAAAGTAGGTACAAAAGCACTTTGGTAAGAAACAACATTAATTTTGACGGCCTTACCCTTATATACCTAATTGTTGGTACTTTGAAAAGAAACATAAGTCATAAGAACTCAACTCCTCCATATACTTATTGAATAATCAGTAATCACCTACATTAAAATTATTGTTTTTTACATCTGGGAGGATTTTTATCGTGGAGGTGGTGATATTCGCGTCACGTGCACGCGGCTCCCAAGGCAATCATCGAGTCAACGCCGAGTATCTCCCATTGTAGATCTCTATTGAAGTGAAAAATCTAACATATACGAAATCTACATATTTGGGTTCGTCTGTGACGTCTCTAAAAACTAGTCCAGGGTTTTCATTTTAAACCAATTAACACAAAAGTTACGGCCAGAAAACCAGTTTTTTGGCCTAAAATTGTCCAACTTTGATGCCAAATATCTCGAATACACTGAACTTTGAAGTAAATATGGAATACTATATTGCTTTAAGCCGTTGTTGTTAATTTAATAAGCTACAAAAAACATTAGAAAACTAAGGGATTCAGATCGAAGGTCATTGGCGTAAGGGAGCCCCTTAATAAAATGTGGGTACACAACACAACCATCGGTGCGAGACGACTTTAAAACTGTTTTTTTTTTGTTTTTAGAGCTTTTATACACATCTCTATAAAAATAATAATTCTAAATAAAATGATCAGACATACGTAATGCAAAAAAATACGTACATATACAATAAAAACTAAAAACTTGACCCTTGCACGGTCCAGTTAATATACGGCGATCGTAAGATCACTTTACTGTGAGCCGTCTCGTCTGTGCTATGGCTGCCGCGCGGTCACGTGCTCGACGAGCGGGTCGGGGCGCGCGGGCGGGGCTTCACGGATTGCCGCGCACCTCACCCCCTCAGATTGCTTAGCGCGTCGAATCATATCGCCTTAAACTACCAAAAGAAGCTGAAGCTGAACACAAAAGCACCCAAAGCTGACTGGATGACCACTGAGACATGGGACAAAATCAACGAAACTTGCCAAGAATGTCGCTTACGTTCCGAAAATGATAATGTCGGTATTGAGTGCTGCACAGTGATATCCAAAGGCATTGCAGGAAGGACAGGGATGAGTACATCAATAGGATATGCAATTATGCACTGACCTAAAAAAGGCTTCACGGACAGCCCTCCCTCGTGATTTGTTCCAGAAGGTTAAATACTCGCCAGCGAATTCATGCCTAAACAATGGACAATTGTAGACGAGAAAGGTGTCATTCTAAGCGACAAGAGTGCAGTCCTAGAAAAATGTATACAGTACTGTCTACAACCGTATTGTGATACTGGGGACGACGACACCGATCCAATGGATTATGTAGAAAGAGAGCCGGACATTCTTCTGAGTGAGGTAGAATTAGCCATTAAGACGCTCAAACTTAATGCTTGTGGCAGCGATGGTATCACCGCACGGATATTAAAAGGGCATATTTTTAACGGATCACCAGATATAGTTAAATATAACGCCAAAAAAACACACTTTACTGCCGAAAATTGTAAATGATCACCAAAATTTTGTGAAATAATCCAAATTATAACATCTTACTATCCTATTAAAGAAAATGCTATCCTATTAAACATTGCTAACCCAAAAATAGTAAAATAATTTCATAAATTCGACGGAGCCCCGCTTTCGTTTCTGGGACTCAGTCTCCCGCCCTCCGCCCGGGCTCCCGCCAGAAACTCGCTTCGTCGGCCCTTCGTTTCACGTGCGCCGTGCGCACCCCGTTCAACTCAAGACCTCCTTCGCGAGCTTGTGGCTCCGCGGGCTTTTATATACACTCTAGGGGTAGGACAGACAAGACCACGTGGAAGTGGGGTGCGCTGAGTCGGGTTTTGGTAGCACTTGTAATTTTAGCATCATTATACTTTATTTGGTAATATGAATACATTTTATAGCAATCATAGTGGGTTATTTAGGTAGAAATATTGTATTAATTTGCTCTCTATGATTTGGTGATCATTTACTAAATTTGGTCTTCGAATACAATTAACTTAATGT
Source organism: Epinotia ramella (assembly GCA_947578815.1). NCBI lineage: Eukaryota > Metazoa > Arthropoda > Insecta > Lepidoptera > Tortricidae > Epinotia > Epinotia ramella. Next base: position 11,891,850 of record OX388209.1, read on the forward strand.
GCAGTCGTTACTAAAACAGCTAGTACTTACTATGGTTATGGTAGAATTTTTTTTTGGTGTTCAGTATATTTTTTTGGTAAGAGAGCTTAGGGTATCAAAGCATTTTTTGGTGGTCCCAACTACCACTACTTACTTACTAACCCTACTTTTAACCTTTTTAACCCCGTTAAAAATTACAGGAGTAGAGGGGCGGCAAATATAACACAAAATCTGCGAAGAGGTCTGGAGAACGGGCGAATGACCGGATGACTGAAGTGAGTCCGTGGTAGTGCCTCTGCACAAGAAAGGTTCTACACGCAAGTGTGATAATTACCGCACAATCTCGCTCATATCACGTGCTAGTCAAGTCTTTTTGCGAATCCTGAACAAGCGGCTGGAGAGATGTGGCCAGTCAAATATCATAGGAACAGGCAGGATTCGTGAGAGGCAAAGGTACCCGTGAGCAAATGAGGCATGATGATCTTGAGGCAATTAATTGAAAAATGCAGAATGCACAACACGACGCTGGCTTTTTGCTTCATTGATTACGCAAGGGCTTTTGATTGCATCAACTGGAGCAAAATGTTCAAGGTTATTGAACGAGTTGGGGGTGCCGCAACGCCCGCAACATCTAATATTTCTTGTACGAAATTTGAACTTGAGTACTGAGTAGCGTGTCTTGAGTGCGAATAGAGGACGCTGTGTCACAACCTTTTAAAGCTCAGAGAGGAGTGCGTCAAGGATGCATTTTACCACCACAGCTATAAGGTTAAATAACCTCATTGGTGAGCACGTAATGAGAAGGGTATTGGAAAGCTGGGAGGATGGCATCCGTGTAGGTGGCCCTCATCGACAACCTCCGCTTCGCAGATGACACGACCATAGGACCCTGAAAAGGAACTAGCTGTCCTCTTGCAAAAGATTGAGTTTATTAGCGAAGAGCCTTGAAATTAACAGAAGCAAAACAACTTATTGTTCGTTGATCGTACTGGTTGGTTTGGTACCATGTTGAGAGCCAATGAGTCACATGATTTTGAGGTTGTACTTAAATTCGTATACTCAGGTTCTCAAATAATTGATGACAGCGACTGTGACAAAGAGGTCAGAAGATCTCATATGGCCAAAACTTCGATAAAACAACTCCAGAATATATGGAGGAACAGAGGCACTAACTGTTAGACTTAAATAACACTGATGCAGACTGGATTATCAGGTCTGGACCGCAAAAGCCACTAAAGGGAAGAGGAGCAGAGGATGGATGACTATGCGTTGGGCGGAGACGGTAACATCTGTGTCTAAAGCCACACAAGAGGCAAGCATGTATCAAGCCCAGCACCAAGCAGCTTGGAGGGTGATGGTGAAGAGTGCCCACAGTCATCATGTCTCTAAGCCAGTACATGACAAGGAAGAAGAAGACTTTACATCTTTAGACTGAGACTTAGTGTTTATTTAACCTTAAATACCTTCGAGTACAGGCAGGGGGGGGCAGGGGGACATAAAATATCTGTACAGGACTTTATTGCCAATATCGTAAAGGCGTGAACAGATATTTATGTCCTTATTTATGTATGTATATGAATACCCCTGATTGTACATGTTTGTTTATTTTAATCCATATCCATACTAATATTATAAATGCGCTAAAACGCTATACGCTTAAACCGCTGAACCGATTGCGATGAAATTTGGTATGGAGATAGTTTGAATCCCGGGAAAGGACATATTTCATCCTGGAAATCACCCCCTAAGGGGATGAAATGGGGGGTTGAAGTTTGTATGGAGCTGCGATATAAACGATTTCCACGCGGACAGAGTCGCAGGCAGAAGCTAGTATTGAGATAAATTAATACTGCACCCATAACCAACCTCCAGCAGCCTGTTTCACGAAGCTATAAGTAACAAGTCTGGTCACATAGCCAGTTGTTATTGGTTGAACGCCTCGGTTTGCCACTCTAGACTGAAAATTGGAACTTGTAGCTTCATCAAACGGGGCCTAGATGATTTTAAATAAAACTGGGCCCATTACTGCAAGATGTGCAGGTTTGATTTGTTGGTAATGTTAAAATGTATAATGAGCTTTTTTATATTCACTTAGCTAAGCTGCGTTTATAATATGGCTAGTACTACTGGTTTGAAAAATAAATGGATGATAAGAAGATATATAAGACCATCATCCTTGGACCCACTGGAACAACAATTTAGAAGTTAGTTGTGAGATAAGGGCTCCTGCTCAAAATGGATCAAAGTCTATGAAAGGATGGTCTGTGTGTTACGCTGCTGGGTTTTAGGTGTTAATAAAACTTTATTCACATTGTACCTACTGCTCACCAGTGAATAAGATTCATGTGATTTGATTTACATTGTATGGCTGTTTACATTTTTATCTTACAGGAATGTAGGAAGATAGTTCATAATCAATTACCCCATGTGCCAGATAATATCACACTATGGAAGCCTAAGAATTGCAATGGTCAAGACCTTAGATTGAGCCCTAAATTATTATAAGAGAAATTATATCTACAATGAACACACACTTGGAAACAATAACTTGCTTACAGGTCTGTCAAGTATAACCTTTCACACTTACTATAGGTACAGGCACATTATATAAAGTAGTTTTAACTTGAAATTGGACACTACTAAATAAACCAATCAAGGTGATATTATCAATGAAATTCAGAAAACCACTAGAAGCAGGGCCTATTCTTGTAAAAGTTATGGGAAAACGCCATAATATATATAAAATCCTTTACATGTCCAAACCTGTTACATGAACGATGATCAAGAACAATACATTACATATAATGCATGAAAGACGTGTAAACAAATGGGCAATGATATTTTTTAGGTAATAAGAAAGAACGGGATCGCAGAAATAGAATATAAAGTAATATGCATATATTTTACTAACCTTAAAAATCCGGAACTGCACTGGAATACAGGCCTTACACTACACTAATTAATGAAATTTCAGCGCATTACGTGCGAAAATGGCGACGAAATGGTAAATTTTCATTAGGTAAATTTTCCTAGGTAACACCTCTAACACTTAACTACGTAACAAATAAACATTAACTTTAATCCGTAGTCCGATAGTTTTTCACGAATCGCGAATGATTTATAACGCCTCTAAAACAAATTAATTAGAACTTCTACACTTTGTTTGAACTCAAAATATAGATCAACAGAAACAGAATACAAATTATCAATAGTCAATGGTACTCAGTCGTACAACCGAAAATACACAATAGACAACATAATAGGATAATGCGACCTCTTGACAGTTCCTCTGTGAAATTGTCAACATATGACAATCAAGATCGAGATTGAAATCGAAACGAAACGCGAATAAAACATGAAGTAACCTATAATAACTTAAAATACTATTTAAATTGTTTTTTTTACACGAAGCTTGTTGGTTAATTATAATTTAATTTTTTTTTTTTTTTTACTATTATGTTATATTATTTTTTCTATTATTGTAAGCGGATAAAATTCAATGTTGCCAACAGCCAAACTTAATTACAAATTAGCAATTTGTTTTATACGTGTTTAGTATAATTGCTTTTTCCTTTGAGTAAAGCACAGTGGTAAAGACATTTGAATGATTAGAAAATTTACTTTGTTTTAATATCGGTACAATTTTCTTCTTTCCTTGATTCTCCAAACATTCGAATATTACCAAACAACGAACTATTGACGACTAGTGCTGCCATCTTTTGAGCATTATTATCCTGTTCTCTAAAATTATCTTTGCATAAAAAATAAATCCAATGGAATTTGAACCAAGCGGCACGGACAAATTGTTTTTAACGGATGAAATTTTCATTTGTTCTAAAATTAAATTAAACAAAACAGATTTTAATGGCATCACACAACTAGAAATTTGCCATAACAACTTGCTCTAGTTGAAAGGAGATAGGGACTAGAACGTAGTGGTTATATTCTCTTTGATAGGGACATAAACCTTTCATTCTAATTCTAACTATTACAAGTTGATGATATTGCATCGTTTGTGTGTGTAGTTTTCATTCAATTTTTTGAGAAATTATACGTTCGGTATGGTATATTTTATTGGGTTTTTTATTGTTTTTCGTCAAAAATATACCACAGCACGGTTAGCACAAGACGGCGCGCGAGCTCTCTCGCACTATGCATTCAGTAAGAAAGCGAAAATTGCCGCATTCAAACGGTCCTGCAAAGCGAACTGCAAGATTGTTACTAACCGATTAGATCGGGGGAGACAGCACGTCTATCATGATACGGCCGTGACTACTCTCGACTTTTGTGTGCTGCATGGCTGTCACGCGACGGCGCGCGAGCTCTCTCGATTTTTCTCGCACTATCCGTCTCTCTCTTATTAGAACACTTAGAACATGAGATATAGTGCCAGAAAAATCGAGAGTATGTCGCGGCCGTCCCATGATAGACGTGCTGTCTTGCCCTATCTCATCGGTTAGTAACAATCTTGCAGTCCGCTTTGCAGGACCGTTTGAATGCGGCCATTTTCACTTTCTTAGTGTTAACTGGCCACACTGAATGAAATTGTAGTTGCAGTCAAAGAGAATATAACCACTACGTCCACTACGTTCTAGTTGCAGTTGTTACGTCTGTACGCTACACCCAATTATGAATTCGACATGTTGGTCTGACAAATTGGGGTAAAATCACATAATGTGGATACCTCATGACAAATCATGTAATGTATATACCCCATCACGCATCTGCCAAGTGTTTTTTTTCCCACAAAGGGTATGTAGTGGTTGTATTTTCTTTGCGTTGTAATTTCACCAAATATCAGCCCCAAAATCGTTTTGAGATAGTAAAAAAAAAAGATAAATCGTTTTTATTTAATATCTACTAAAGTAGTGGCCCGATTTATTTTAAATTTGTATATATTATGTGGATAATGGAGTACTTTTTATAAAAAAAAATACCATGAAATTTTATATTTAAATAAAAAAAAAGGATCTTTAATATTTCAAAAATTTTTTTTTTACATGCAGTGTGGCGAAACCTACCAATATTAGATATTTTATAAACCATTTAATAATGTACCACATATATTTTTTTCAAAAAATATCAGTTGGTTGAAAAAAGCGAATTTCTAACATCTCATGCCTGCGTAAGTAAATACATAGCTTTCCCTTTACTGCGTACAGTAGAATTATTTGGGATTTACCAGTGGTAAATCCCAAATAAATAACCACTGGCAGATAGTTTGACTTCATTTAATTTTCAACTTTAACTTCATACAAATTAACTAGTTATTTCTAAATCGGTAGACGTGGGTAACTGAAAAACTGGTATTCTGAAAATTGCTTTATTTGTATGATGTTAAAGTTGAAAATTAAATGAAGGCAAACTATCTGTCAGTGGTCAACTAACAGTAATCGTACTGTACGTAGATTTCAATAATAGCCCTAGCGGTGTAGCGGTACACCCCGAAATCCAGTAAAAAGCTGCAAATGGTGTCAAGCATAACTTGTGTTGAAAGCACTCCATTAAATTACTTATAGTTTATTTTTATTTTGGGAATGACATTTACCAGTAATGGAAACTGGCAACACTGTTGTCTTGCTTGGCTGTCATTCTTCGATTGTACGACGAGTACAAAATTAGTTGTTTTTGTAAAAAAAATACGTCTGAAAATGCCCTGATCATCAGTTCTAGACATTATAACTAAATCAAACATCATGTCTTGCATTAATGAGCCAGTGCTCAATATAATAGTGGTGGGTTTTCATCATAAAAAAGGCTGCCAGGTAAGTGTAGGCGTCGAGGTTTTATTAATCAATAATATTTATGTGATGAGTACCTGGTGTACTGACTAGAATTTTAAGAACAAGCTTGAGCTCAGCTTCTGCAGAAGTCGCAGCCTTCTTTATAAAGACTAATCGGTTTCTGCGTAGCGTCAATACGATTGATATAACACACCGGAGTATCGTCTTTCTCGTTATATTGATCAAATGTATTCACTGTAATTCAAGTTCAACACCATAGCATTCTTTTCATAATATGAGTGTATTTGGTTGTAGGTGGAGCATTGTTACCCAGAGCTGGTTCCTGGACGGCCCAATGAGCTGCCCTCGGCGTGGCGACACCTGCCCGCGTTAGCTTTGCCTGATGGCTCTCATAACTACTTATCTGATACAATATTTTTCCACCTACCTGGACTAACTGAACCAGCTCATACTGTATATGCAATATCCTGTTTCCGGCAAATTCCTATTGAGGTAAATGTATAAATAATTCAGATCAGATTACTTATAAACTATGTAAAGCCTACCAGTTGTGTTATTAGACACACTTAAATTGGGTGCATGAGGTCTCTTAATAGAACTTGATTCTTAGAATAAAATAATATTATCAGAATAACCTATTTTATATCTCTGATTACTGCCATATTACCTCATTCTGATACAGTCTGATTTTTTATCTAGTAAAATGAACCCGTGGCATTTTGAATTTGGTACCTAACTGCACATACATCAAATTGAGTTTGCAATGCAGCACTCTTGAATAAGGGTCATTCCACAGATTGATAGGCCTAATATGAACTACAGTGTAACTAATATTTCAGCAAGTGGTACAAAAAACAGAAGACATGACTAGAAGTTCAGTTCAAAAGAGTGTCTGTGTTGTGTGTCAAGCCCCCCTGTTTGGAAGGCTGGCGGTGAAGATGGAGCTGGTAGTTAGAGCATGGTTCCTGCAGGGAGACTTCTCGCAGACCAAGCTTCTAGAAGATGCTTACAAACACCTCAACAGCTGTCCTGTACAGATTGATCAGACTCTTGAAGGTATATTTACAAGCTTTTATTTAACTTGCACTGTTTGTATGTATGTATGTAAGTAAGTAGTCCATCAAAATTTGCAATCCATTTATCGGTCACTTGCCATTATCCGATTGAGCTGAAATTTTGGGTATAGGTATAGTTTAGATGACAATTCAATATTATGGTACTATCTAGCTGATCTGATGGTGGAGATAGAAGGTGGCCATGGGAATTCAGTACTTAACTGTTGTAACTCATTGAGCTTGGGATCGATAGAGTCGTCTCAAAGAGTAGTTGATGATGGTTTGCAATAAAAGCTAGTACCAAAATGAGGTTTTTGACAGAAACTTATTTTCTTTTATCTTAGCATTAACTGGTTGCGTTAGCAACTGCTTTGAAGCCTGATGGCTACTGGCTGTGCAAACAAAAGCAACTGTTTTAAAGTCATGGTTGATTAAGTTATTGTAGGTTTTGAAAAAGATTTCATATAGGAAGTATATATTTCTCTATAAATTTTTAGTTAATGAGGGGTAGGACAAGAACATAAAATCATTTTAAATTTGAACATCTATGATTCATAATTTTATTTATGCGTGATGGTTAGGAAGTTATGAGTTATGTATGACTAATACATTAGGAGCGTGGTCGGATATGCCATGTTTAAGATAACATTAATATCTATCATGTATTCATGTTGGTAACTATTATTTATTTATTATACACTAGCTTCTACCCGCGACTCCGTCCGCGTGGAACTCGTTTATATCGCAGCTCTATAGAAACTTTCACCCCCCATTTCACCCTCTTAAGGGATGATTTCCGGGATAAAAACTGTCCTATGTCCTTCCCCGGGACTCAAACTATCTCTATACCAAAATTCATCTAAATCGGTTCAGCGGTTTAAGCTTGAAGAGGTAACAGACATACAGACAGACACACTTTCGCATTTATAATATTAGTATGAATTAGTATGGATATATTTATTTTCGTTCATCCATTCTTTCCTTTTTTGGACAGAAAATCATGTAGATAGTTAGTTAGTTAGTTAGTTTTACTGGGCTTTTTCCGCAAGTCGACATCCAGTGTGCCTATTTTGCGTGAATCGGTGGGGTAGCGCTACTCTAACCACCCCAGCTCCTCCAGAAAGTTTGTAAGTGCCTTGGTGTTGCTGACTGCGTTCAATAGTGTGTCCGGAGACCCTAGGTGTTTTTTCCTGTATACTTCTACCTGCTTACAGTCCAGTAGAATGTGTTTAGTTGTTTCTTCTGCTTCCATGCACGCTCTGCACATGGGGCTGTCTGTGATACCTAAGTTATAGAGGTGTCTGTTCAGAGTGTTATGTCCTGTTATTATTCCAACTATCTTGCGTAGTTGGCTTCTCTGTGTCCTCAGTAGTGCGGTTGTGAGTTTGTTGTCGCGTTTCGACAAAATCTCTTTAGTCTGTCTGCATGTGTCTATCTCCTCCCAGTATCTTTGGTGTAGGTCTTTGGTGTATAGGTCCAGTTGATTATATATGTAGCTTTGTGGCAGGGGCATAATTGGCTCCGGTCCGTATGCCGTTGTTTCTGAGCCTTTTCTGGCCAGTTCATCCGCTGCATCGTTTCCTCTTGAGCCACTGTGCCCCTTGATCCATTGTATAGTAACGTTGTTTTTATCTGCGCACACCTCTGTGAGGATTTGGTGGCATTCGTATATCAAGCTAGATGTGATGCTATCACTGCTCAGTGCTTGTAGTACCGATTTACTGTCAGACAGTATCCGTATGTATGTATTCTCGACTTGTCGTCTTTTTATGGCATTGCAGGCTTCAATTATCCCTACGCATTCAGCCTGGAATACTGTGTTATGTTCACCTAGTGGTTTGGCTATATGTATGTTTAAATCCTCTGAGAACACACCACATCCCGTTCCCGTGTTCGTTTTTGACCCATCTGTAAAAATTCTAAGGCCTGTTTGGTTTAGCCCCTCTCTCGAGTCTTCTGTTAGTGATATACCATAGTCTTTCCTAAAGACTGGAGTTCTTGGTATTTTGTCGATTGAAGCCTCCATGATAGGGAGGCTTGTGATCAGTCTGTTATGGATCTTTGTGTGGGGTGTGTTTAGTTTTGTCCATAGGTTGAGGCTTTTTAGGCGTATTGCCGTCGCAGCCGCTTCCTTCAGTATATGCATGTGTAGGAGTCCTAGCATGATTTCTAGTGCTGCTGTTGGGGTTGTTCTCATACAACCTGTAGCCGCAACACATGCTAGTCTTTGTGTTTTCTGGATTTTGCTAATCGCACTCGTGGTTTGGGTGCGCGGCCACCATACTATGGCACCATAGCTTATCATTGGTACTATCACCATTTTGTATAGCCACAGTACGATGTGGGGAGCCAGGCCCCATCTCTTCCCCACCATCCTTCTGCATTGCCAGAAGGCTACTGTTGCTTTGTTTAGTCTACTGTCTAGGTGTTTGCTCCAGTTCAGTTTATCATCTAGTGTTATACCTAGATATTTCACCTCTTTCGAGAGTGTTAGTTTTGTGCCGAATAGAGTTGGCATTTCGTAGGTACCCAATTTCCGTTTATTTGTAAAGAGAATTGTGTCGGTTTTCTTTGGGTTCACCGATAGGTCGTTCTCCTTGCACCATTTCTCTACTATTTTCAGTGCCGTTTGTGTGAGTTCACATAGTGTGTTTATGATTAGTCCACTGACCAGTATGACTAGGTCGTCCGCGTATCCTATCGTTAGAAAGCGGTTATTGTTTAGTTTTGTTATTAGGTCGTTTGCTACCAGGTTCCACAATAGTGGCGAGAGGACGCCTCCTTGTGGGCATCCTCTTATAACTAGCGCCTGATGACTTTGGTTTTCAGATAGTTTTATGATTCTCTTCTTTAGCATGTTCATAATCCATTCTATCAGCAGCGGTTCGGTTTAGTATCATGTAGATAGAACTTTTAGTAATTTTTGAGCCGTTGTTGGATGGTAAGCCAACATCATAGCTTATGGATGCTTGCAACTCCAGAAGAGTTACAAGCACATTGCCAACTTTATTATTTGAGGATTTGTTATGTCACAGCTAACAAAAAATGCAGGTCCTTCACTCTTAACATCCCTACCCAAGTACTTGTGTTATGGAGCAGTGCTACCTATCTGCACCGTGGAAACTTAAAATTATACCTACACTTTGCGCGCCGCTAGCCTAGCGGTGATTCAGCCAGTCGGTTGGCAAACGCGCTCACGGCCAGACGCTGCTTACGCGCACAATAAAAGTTGTGACCAATTTTGTAGACACACCATAATTAAAATGATTTATTAAGATTATTTCCAAAAATAAAGCCGTTTTTTATTTCTCCCAATTACTTATTATAAAATTATTTCTAAGCGGTGTCAACCCTAGCGTTCAAGGTCGCTCCGCTGTTAAATTTTGTAAGCATGCAAAACCGTAGGTATTCCCGTTTTTATTTGGACTTCAGTATCTGTTCGTAGAACTATAATATAATCTATAGTTATGGTTTTCTGTAAAGTGGCGATACTTCCCCAGTTGGGCTGCTCCAAATATAAATTGACGACATTCCACTGAAGTCTACCTCTCTAAAAATGGCTACCCTCACAAATAGGCGTGCCCACACCGGACGAGCGGTTCGGCCGAACACCGTTCGCCCTAACGTGCGCGCTCAGTGTAGACGTGGTTCGACGAATCACCGCTCGCCTGAACCGTTCGGCTGCGCATCCGAAAGCTTGCCCGAACGGTTCGCCCGAACCGAGCGCGCCGCAGCCTATGTGGACGGTTGTTTTGTTCGGCCGAACGGCTCAGGCGAGGGCGAAATCCAATTCATATCGTCTGTCACGCAGTCCATTCACCTTTTTCTTGCTCCACCTCTTCACCAACCTAATGAAGCCTTTACTGAAGGTAATTCCGGAAGCGCAAAGAAGTGGTTATCCAACTAAGTAATGTTTCAGGCCTATCAGTCCTCCGGCTAGTGGAATCGTGGCGGCACAAGGCGCTGCTGCTGTTCAAGCTGCTGTTGCTGCGGCGGCGGGTGCTGGTGTACGGCTCGCCCGCGGGCCCGCTGTCCGCCGCGCTGCTTACGCTCGTGTCGCTGCTGCCGCGCTGTCTCGACCACGGCCTGTCCAAGGCAGCCAATGTCGTGTATGTACTGTCTGCTAATAAGTTTTCAAAGCAGATTCAAATGACGTTTTCACTTCTCATGTTTGCAAAGTTCGCCTTTATTCAGAGCAATGACGCGTAATTCAATGTCGGAGAGGCGACCGGATGGCTCGCGGTATTTGAGCCCCCGAAGTGATGTGGAACCGCCCTGTGCAACCCGAAATGAGCCAACTGTGACTGGTTCGGAAATAGGAGGGGGGTGGTAAAAAAAAAAAAAATCGCGAGGCAACCGGATGAGAAGCGGTAGCCTGAAAGTGTGTATGCTGTTTATATAATGAAATTTTTATGCCATCCGGCCGGCTGCCATGCTACTTGCTGGATGTAAGCTGCACAAAACGCCACTTTTATGCTCTAGTGCACAAAGTTTTTGAAGCACTTTTTGGGATGGGGAAAAATTGTTAAATACGCGACAGATTTTTGTGACGTCAGATGTGAAGGAGGTCACAAACTTTTAAATTTTGCTGCTAGCCGATTCGACTTCATTCAAAACTGAACGCTATTCGTAAGAGTATAAACCCGTTAAACACTTTTTGCAATAGCATATTCTGCAAATAAATTTGTAATTTTGTCCAAGCGTCCTTCACCGTTTTGCTATTGAGCAAATTAGAATAGTTCGAATTTGGACGTTATTCCTAAAGAGATAAAGCTTTGAAAAATATTTACCAACGGCAAAAACAAATTGATATTTTTTTCGCCGCCGCCGTCTGCTGTTCTTGCAAATTCGAATAGTTCGAATTTGGACGTTATTCCTAAAGAGATAAAGCTTTGAAAAATATTTGGCAATGGCAAAAACAAATTGGTATTTTGTTTGCCGCCGGCCCGTCGCACCCAACGCGCGCGCGGCCCGTCCGCCTAATTCGCCCGTCCGATTTTGCTTAAACCAATTTCAATTCCGGGTTTGCTATTACGAAATTAATGAAACCAGATTAAATAGAGATTAATGAAACTAGATAAGATAAAAATGGAAGTCAATTATTATTTAAAAACGTATCGAAACACAAAATGACTAGGAAGTATGAATTACCTAAGTCTAATATCATGTGTCGAAAATTAAACATAAAAACTCTAAAAGTTAAGTGGCAGGAATATATTATTTTATTAAACTTTGCAAATATTTGTTATTTTCTCGCAATCGAAGTGAAAAGCAGTGTGTAATAAATAAATGAGCCATAAACGTCTCAGGTAAAATGGCTCCTTTTTATGCACTTGTTATACAACCCTCTATTTCAATTAATATTTTTTCCCAATATAATTTGAGACGTTAGTGCCGTTAATTAAGAATTCTTCTGGTAGATGTCGCTACACGCCTCCCTAAGGCGTTGTAAGAAGGAACTGATTGAAAGATTTAGTGGCCGAGACAGATTGTTCCGATAGCTCAGTTGGTTAGCACGGGCCATGAATGCCTGTGGTCGCCGGTTCAAACCCAGCATTGAATTAAAAAAAAATCCTTTAATTTAAATTTATATTTTTGACAGCAGCGTTACTGCCTAATACAAAATTGATTTTATAATGTAACTTAAGCTACGGTAGCCCAGTGGTTCAGGCATGCGGCTGTCAAACGGCGGTCGTGGGTTCGAATCCCGGCTTGTACCAATGAGTTTTTCGGAACTCATGTACGGAATATAATTTGATATATGTATACCGTTAGCTTTTCGGTGAAGGAAAAACATGGTGAGGAAACCTGCATACATCTGCGAAGAAATTCAAAGGTGTATGTGACGTCCCCAACCCGCACTGGGCCAGCATGGGGACTACTGCCAGTTTCCTCTCATCCATGCGAGGAGGCTTGTGCCGAGCAGTGGGACGTATATACGCTGATTTATTATTATTAATGTAACATGTTGTGGTATGTCAGTCTCACAATCAATTTTACATGTACGCTCATATTTTTTTATAAATTCAGTCATGATGGTATAGAAGTAAGGAGTCAGATCTTATATTTTGACATATTTGACGTAGGCACCTACTTATTTACACAATGTATGTTTATTTTCTGGTTTTTCTAGACTTGGCCAATATTTTGTCTCTTCCTGTTCAATTACAAAAATAATTGAAAAAGTATCATTCATTTGATATAATCTAAATACGTCAATTGGAAATCCACAATACGTACAGTAGTTACTCGCACATTGAGATGAGTCATTTTCGATCTCTTTGTAATATAAAGCTGGCTACTCACACACCTGCTGCAGCGGCAATATTGGAATTAGACCCGTAATTGCTTCCTTAATTGTGATGTGTATAGGCAAGCAGGGAGTTATAAGGCAGAGGGAAATATATTCCCACCATGAATTAACTTTATTTCTATGAGACAGAGTTCAATTCAACGAAAATGCGGATGTCTCTGTGCCCGTTAAAGGGATAACCATGAAAGTAATTTCTATGAAATATCAACTGTCCTTATCGTTACAGATTGTCCAGGCCATTATCTCCTACCCCTATGGCCCCAGATAACAAAGCTGAGGACACCGTCGACTCCGGAACCGATATTGTTAACGAGCCGTACGTAAACGGTTCCAGTCAGATTGATGACGAACTAACGCCTAAAGAATCGGTAAATCTATTGGAAGAGAAAGACAGAGTCAGCCGGCAGAGCTTTGATGATACCTTACTGGCGGACGATATAACTAGCAGGGAAAAGTGCCACAGTGTTGGCGAGAAATACAAAACGCAAAAGCCGCTAGTTGAAGCGCAGCAGAGCCCGACCATGCCCCGAGACATGAGCGTAGACGGCTTGTACAACTTAACCGGGCAGATAGACCAGGCCGAATGTGGCTTTCCTCTACCGCTGTTCGAGGACGGCTACCTCTGTCTACCGTACTTATCTTTACAGTACTTAGACCTTTTGTCCGATGCAGCTGTACAGGGCTTCGTAGTGGGTGCATCTAATGTTTTATTTAAGCAAAAACGTCAGCTGTTTGATGTCCTGGTGGAGTTGAATGAGATGAGGATAGAGACGGGAGATTTGTCGTTGCGCAGGCAGCTGGCGCTCGGGACGGAGGACCTGAGGTTCGCTGACCACGTGGTGCGGCACGGTGCTTCGCAGGGGGATGCCTGGATACGAGATCAATTTGCCAGCTACTTAATTTATCTTTTAAGGACATCGTTACTGCCAGGTAAGTGGCTCGACCCAAGAGGCCTCTATCACATAAACTTAATAACTATGTTTATTTTAAGATTTAAAGTGTTTACCACTATTAATGTACTGTGTGTTTAGGCCCGACATTATAAAAATCCGTTGGACCTTATGTCAATATGTGAGGTCAGAAAATGTCATCATCATTCTCCTAGCGTTGTTCCCGGTTATGCCCCTAAAGGAGCTCGGGGTCCGCTTTGACACCTAATCCCAAGATTTGGCATAGGCGCTAGTTTTACGAAAGCGACTGCCATCTGACCTTCCAACCCAGAGGGAAAACTAGACCATATTGGGATTAGACCGGTTTCCTCACGATGTTTTCCTTCACCGAAAAGCTAACGGTAAATATTCCGTACATAAGTTCCGAAAAACTCATTGGTACGAGCCGGGATTCGAACCCACGACCGCCGCTTGACAGCCGCATGCCTGAACCACTAGGCTACCGTAGCTATTTTGAGGTCAGAAAATGTAGTTAAAAATATTTTATCTCACAAAGCCTAAAGAGTCTTGATAGAACGGAACCTCAGGGAACTTTTTCAACATATACAATATAATAAAACACGTTTTTATTTACAGAGGGTAGTCGTGAAATCGACCCGTACAATGCTCAATTCATGTCGGCGTTGAAAGCCACGCCCGCCTACCAGCAGTGGCTGAAGACGAGCCACAACGGCGACATTGAAGCGTTCGGCAACCTGGCGCCGATCCATCCGTTCGCCGGACAACTTTCCGTTGCAGACATGAAGTTAAAATTCGCACAGTAAGTGTCGATTCTCACAATTTCCTCTCAAATCCTCTTTTCTCATCACGAAAATGGAAATCCGTAAACTCCACCTCTACGGCACTTGTGCTTTCGACCGAATATACGAATTTAGATTTTTAGGGTTCCGTACCCAAAGGGTAAAAACGGGACCCTATTAAGTACCGCGATAGCTAGACAGTTGAAATTTGCACAGATTATGTATTTCTGTTGCCGCTATAACAACAAATACTAAAAACAAAAGAAAATAAATATTTAAGGGGGGCTCCCATACAACAAACGCGTCTTTTTCTCTCCGTCTGTTTGTCACCAGGCTGTATCTCAAGAACCGCGATAGCTAGACAGTTGAAATTTTCACAAATTATGTATTTCTGTTGCCGTTATCTGTTCTGTTACCGGGCTCCCATACAAACACGTTTTTTTTTATAATGGTATGGAACCCTTCGTGCGCGAGTCCGACACGCACTTGGCCGGTTTTTGTTTTTAGCTGTACCACCTCAGAGTTGTTTCTAAGAGGTTTACGCTGCCGAACATTGGAACAGTCTACTGCTGTAACATTGACTGTTCAGAGGGGCTAAGATGGTTTTCATTTCGTCACTCATCGTCGTGGATGTCTGCGTCTCTCTCGCACTCGCATACTTTTCAGAACGTACGTGTTATCGACAACGATAAATGCTAAAATAGCAACCATCTCAGGCCCGCTATTCATTATAACCCTCGATGAAAAAGCGATTTTATTAACCACCAGTTTTGTTACTGAGTTTCATTTGCTTTCCTTATTTCCGAGCAGGTTTTTGAAAAGGCTCACTACGACACGAACTAGAGATTGCCTGCCTCATATCATATATCTATATCAATTGCCAACAAGCAATCCCTTCCTTCCCGGCCTTTGTAGTAATGCACTATTTTGTGTACAGCACAATGTCAACGAGCGAGGGCGGGCGCAAGGTGACGGCAGCCGTCGCCAGCACGGGGCGCGCCGTGGCCACCACGTCCCGCGCCGTGGGCGGCGCGCTGTCGCAGGCGCGCGGCGCGCTCTCGGGCTGGTGGAGCGCGCTCACCGCGCCGCCGCCGCCCGCCGCCGACTCCGACGCCGACGCCGACATCAACGCCGAAGCCGACGCCGAGCCCGCCGAGGAGGCCGACAACAGAAGGGAGCTCGCCGACACGCCCGACCCGCCCGATAAATCCATAGACGAGACCGCCGGCGCTCTCAGTAAGATACAGGTCGTATAACCGATCGGTCGACGCGATTGCATAATGTCAATGGAAGTGGCCAAAGATGTAAACGATGAGTCATACAACTTTGATGTTTAATCTGGTTAAATCCTTGTTCCTCTTTTGTCGAATTCGGCTTTAATAACATAACAACTAAATATTGATCTTATTTGAGATTTATATTTATTTACGGGCATAATCGTTATAACTACCTACTAACGCCCCGTTTTTCAGGATTCTCAGCACTATAGCCTCGAAATAAGAGTTCAACGTGCCAATAATTAACACGTTCGCAACCAAGAACCCGCCTAGCGGGCACTCGTAATGTTTGCTCAGATGCCGGCTGAGCCCGCTATGCGGGCAGTAGTATGAACTTACACGTCTAGCGAATTCTGTCGGTTTCTGGTGAATTGTTCCAGTTTTAGTCGGGTTGCGAAAGTGTTAAAGGAGTGCCGGCAATAGGCAAGTTTCCCTCAAACAATTTGTTTACATATTCGGCTATTTCCATAAAGTTTAATTAGGTATACCTAAACATTGTGATTATTGCTTCATTAGTATTCTAGATAACGAAATTAGATCTATTGTAAATATACTTCCATTGTATCTGGTCGACGAATCGTAGCGACTACGGCCATTAGATTTTTTTAACAGTGATATCGTATTTATTTATATTCGAAGAGGTTACTCGTGGGTAGAATCGTTAGCAGGCTATTTGACCGAAGAAAATGACAGGCAACTTTATTGCTAGGTTATCATTGTATGCCTTGCCTTAACCAATTTCAAGTGTAATCGTTTACGTATTATTTAATTGTACTCCAAATTATTTATGTGTACTCCTTCGGTAATCATATTTTTTCGTTCGAATAGCTGCTTTCTGTGTAAGCGCAATGTGATGTTTAAATACGCACGAAAATTCTTGCACTTGTTTTGTATGGTAAAAAATGTTCAAAGAAAAACTCGATCAGTAATTATTATTTTATTGTCTTGAAATAATGTATATGTGGAATTTAACTAGTAATTAAATTATAAACTTGGCTATCCTACAAAAAATCGATATTTCGAAATATTTCTGACATTACAGGTATTGTGAAAATGTGGATAATAATTACTGGTACTTCAAACTTTGATACGATTTGTGATCTCTAAAAACACTGATAGTTTTAGTAAGTATGTTGTTGATATTATAATAGATTATTATTTTAGACGTCAGTGTGTATTAATGTTACAGTGAAATCGAAATAAATATTATTAAGATGCTATTACTTTATTCGTTGATTTTGCTTGTCGTTATTTATTTGTAATCAATTCAATCAACAAGGGACTCTCTACTCAATAGAATAACTGGTTCCTAGGAGGAGGGAGTTCATTCCATGAATTTGTTTGACGTCTCTTAACTATAATTGTATATGATTATTTTATTTCGGTATGCAACTACAGGTTGTGTACTTGCTAAAATATACATTCACATAGGTAACTGTTTTATAGCTGTGACACGTTAATATAAAATTAAATTATTTAAGATGCTTTTATTGACCCAATTTTTTTTAAAGAGTTAAAATGAAACCAACCCGATTCGATTGACGGCAAATATATTGTCGATATTCTTACGGATATAATATCACAATTCTAGGTAGTCATAATAACATTTAAATGCGATATAATTCGTGTAGTCTATTTGTGACATTAAGTACTAAGTTACGATTCGGGACGTGCTCATATTAATAGCTAGAATTAATCTTAGTCAAGGATTCACAATCTCTGCAATCGTTACTACACTTGGCGTACGTTAACTAATGGAATAATATCGGCACCCCGGCACGGGCGCCAGGGCCCTACCGTCGGTAATGCGGTGTCAGGTCTCGGGGTCCGACGCGGTGGTCCGCCTCGGGCGAGAGTCAGAATCGCCACTTGGGCGAGAGGAGCGCACGCGGGGTCCTCCTCCGGAGTCACACGGCGGAGTCGGGCTCGTCCCAGGGCCAGGGCGGGCCCGAGTCCAGCGCGTCCTGGCGCCACAGCGCGCGCGCGTCCGAGGCGCCGCGTGCCAAGAGCCGCATGTTGTAGGGCTCCACCATGTTGCACAGCTCGCCGCTGTCCGCGCGCGCCAGCCGCGCCGGCGTGCCAGCCTCCGCGTCGCCCTTGCCCTCGGGCAGCAGGTCGAACGCCGTGGCGCCCTCGCGCGGCGACTCCAGCTCCGTCACGTCCGAGCGCGGCGAGAAGTCCGTGCTGGCGGACACGTCGGGCAGGCTGCGGTCGCACTCGACGAGGATGGGCGCGGGCGAGCCCGGATCGGACGCGACGAGCGGCGCCGACTCGTCCTCGCTGCCGGCCTCGTCGCGCGTCGGGCTGCGGTCTCGCGACCCGCCACCTCGGGACATGATCTTGTCCTTGAGCCGCGCCAGCCGCTCGGCGGAGTTCACCTTCCTGAGGATGTCGGCGGTGTTGCGCAGGTTGGCGAGCTTGGGGTCGGGGCGGGTCTCGGGCGCGAGCAGCGAGGTGGGGCGCGCGCTGAAGGTGATGGGGCGGCCGTCGTCGGAGTCGTCCTCGTTCTCGACGTTGAAGGTGACGGCGGGCGGGCGGCGGTCGCGCGCGCGCAGGCTAGAGGCGGCGCGGCGGGCGGCGCGCGGTGAGTCGCCGGGCGAGGCGGGCGCGGAGCCGCTCCACGAGGCGCCGCTGGCGCGCAGGCGCCCGCCCGGCGCCAGCTGCAGCGAGCTCTCCTCGTCTGCAACACACGGGCGGGGGCGGGTGTAGTGGCCGGCGCGGGCTGAGGGGCAGGGAGGAAGGCGGGGTTCACCTGGGGCCGCCGCGGGGAGCTCGCCGGCGGGCGCGCGCGCGCGCTGTCGCCGCGACCTAGGACAGACTATACAGGGCGTCCCACGCCTATGCCACATAGAGGGTAAGTACTTGCCTTGAATATTTGTAGATAGTAGATTTTACTAAAAGAAGACATTATTTTAATTTAAAAATCAATTTAAACTGCATTCATAGATTTTTAAATAATTACATGGTTGAACCGGGAATCAAACCCGCTACACGAGAAAAAAAAATACCATGTAGTTTTATCATACCGATCGAAAGGCTTCATCATAAGGATTATTTTTTGCTAAATAATATAGTGTCGGAAATAAAAGGAAGACCATGAATTTTAACATTTTTAATTCAAAATTAATCAATTTAATTTATCAAATGCTCAAAACGAGTCCCATTCTGTTGAAAACAAAGTCGCACTTTTTTGATTATTTCGCTCCCTGTCGGTTTTTTGATCATGTTGTGGTGGATATTTAGGATAAAACGTCGTTTTGAGCATTTGATAAATTAAATTGATTAATTTTGAATAAAAAATGTTAAAAATCATGGTCTTTCTTTTATTTCTGACACTGCAGTTATTTAGCAAAAAATAATCCTTATGATGAAGCCTTTCGATCGGTACGATAAAGTTACAGGCTAAAAAAAATCTCGTGTAGCGGATTCGATTCCCGGTTCAACCATGTAATTATTTAAAAATCTTTGAATGCATTTTAAATTGTTTTTAAAATTAAAATAATGTCTTGTTTTAGTAAAATCTTCCATCTACAATATTCAAGGTACTTTCCCTCCATGTGGCATAGGCGTGGGACGCCCTGTATGGTACGGGACTGAAATCAAACAAGGCTTCATACTTTTCATTATCTTTGTATTTATTATCTCACTGTGTAAAACATCTCAGGAATGGATTGTTACGTTAATGTTCTTCGTGCGATTAATAATTGAGAAAATGAAGTTCCGAAAACTTTAAATCGAAAGTCTATCGCGTCGAAACTGCAGCGAAACGACCTGCTGACATCTATCCTACTATGACAACGCTCATCACATAAGTACACATACCGACATACCTATAAATAAGTCTTTAGGTTGTGGGTAGAAGATATGTATAGTAATTCACATTATAAAACATTACAGTCATATTAATAAATCTAGTGTTTCTACCTTATCAATACACAACAATATTCACATTAAATAGAGTGGTCGAATATTCCAAAAGTAGGTATTCAGACTCTGTAGCATGTGATTCTATTCTAATCCACATTGGGACATATAAGCTAACAACAAGCACCTAAATCAAATTGTTATGGCGTTTACATAAATAGTTTTACATATAAGTATTACTCGGCAATATCTGGAGTTATTTAATGTTAAGTAAATTATTCTTAACTCCTTTTTTGTACAAAACCATTTGAAAATTATTCAGTAATTTTGGGACAACTATAAATTAAAAGAAAATAAATCAAAATCGAGCCCTTAAAATACTTTCAACAACGCGTAAATTATGAAGTTTATGTATTAAAACTCAAACAAAAAAAAGACTGGGTTGCACTCCGGGAGTGCCGGCAGAAGTGAAAACTTGAATAGTAACGTTGTGCATTTTTGATATTTTGGATTGGTTAGGGAATAATTTTACACGAAATGCTATAATTACCAGTATAAAACAAAAAACCAATTTGTTTTTGCCGTTGCTAAATATTTTTCAAAGCTTTATCTCTTTAGGAATAACGTCCAAATTCGAAGTATTCGAATTTGCTCAATAGCAAAACGGTGAAGGACGCGTGGACAAAATTACAAATTCATTTGCAAAATATGCTGCAAAAAGTGTTTAACGGCTTTATACTCTTACGAATAGCGTTCATTTTTGAATTAAGTCGAATCGGCTAGCAGCAAAAAGTGACCTTCACATCTGACGTCACAAAAATCTGTCGCGTATTTTTCTCCATCCCAAAAAGTGCTCAGCGCCGCTAAAGAAGTTTTCACTTCAAAAATCAAAGCTATATAAATTCAATGTAAATTACAGGAATGGTCAAAACTTTTATTAACTACGTCTTTTTGAATTAGGAAAATATTATTCTTAAAGTTTACATAAATACTTTTATCACAAATAATTTCATAATACTGAAAATCAATATCTGGAATAAGTGAAGTGGAATTGATCTACCTAAACTAACATTGCTGTTAGTTATTAGAATTTTTTACACTAACCTATGTTCTCTACGTCTTGCGTGGCCATTAAACCGGGCATATAAGAAAAGTAATGTACTATCGGTGAAATGGATCTCTGGCCTGTCCCTCGTGCCGCTTCGGCTAAAGACGGCTCTCGCGCACCTCCGGATCCTCGATAGGAACGAAAGAGCAAGAGCTATGCGGCGGGAAAAGATAAGATATAAGATATTCTGTGCCACCACGTACGAAACTAAAACGAAGTAACGTCATGCAAGTTTCTTGCAATTTGGTTCATAAAGCCAATTTGTCACAGTTCCACGGCGGGCCAGAGTTCTATTTTGCTGATACTACAGAAGCAATGGATTGGTGCCGTAACTGATGAACGTGGCAGAGAATATAAGGTACTACAAAATGTTCGCAGTCGGCTACAAAAAGAAGAACTTTTACACTTTATTGCATTGTACCTAATAGGGTGTAAAAATTTGATTCAAGCCGACTGTACGTTGTTTTGCAATGTCCACATAGTTTCGACTCCCATCCTTTGAGTTACAACACGACCAAAACTGTATTCTCACCAAAAAACCATGCATTATAAAGCGCACCGTAATAACCGAACATTGCTGTACATTTCTCTAAGAAAACTTGACAGATCACACTAGAATGCTTGGCTTAACGCGTCAAAAGACAAGCCGCCTAGAACGCACGTTCCCACAAATGCAATGCAATCCACATTTACGTGTCCTTCTCAGAGAAATGAACGATTACGCCATTATTAACGATGCGAAAATCCACGGCGTGATAATGCCATTAGCGCCAACGACAATATTGTCCATTTTCCCTGAGAACGACACATATATGAATAGTGCGCGTTATAGCATGTTGTAACATAACGTTCACATGAAGACGTCATCGTGAAGCGTGATGACTACGTCCCGCGGTTCCTCGTCATCGTCATCGGAGATGCTCGGTGGGTCTGCAACGAGCGAGGGCAGTTCGCGGATGGTGGTGAGAGGCTCACCTGGGTGGGAGGGGGGCTCCGACTGTAGGACGTCCTCCATGGCTTCCTCGTTTAGCGTTTGGAGCGCGCCGCAGATCATCTGCTCTTCCAGCGTCACCTAAGAAGAAGGTTATCATTTAGAATACAAGTACGTGCATATATTGGTGCTGACGACGACGACAAGTATCTATACTATGTACATGTAATAATAACTACACAAGTCCCCCCAGCATTCACATTGGTTGCCGTATCGCGATATCGCGTCCAAACTATATGGGATATTTGCGCCAACGGATGAGTTTATATCCGTTGCAACGGCCCTGGAAAAAGAGTCGTTTCAGATATTTTTGCCAGCTTTGTAATGGCCAGAGATCGGAAAAATTTGCGACATTGTTTGCAATTATGTGGACATGACTCCAAAATTAATCAAAATGCTAATTAATTATTCATTGAAAGATAATTTGAATTATTGGAGATAATAGTTTATTTATAAAGTGCTTATAAGCACGTATATACTATAATAACTTAAAAAAAAATGACGTTACGACGACGATGAATTACATAAATAATTATTAGCAAAAGGTTCGTATTTAAAATGGGTATCGTTTCCGTAAATATTTATATATAATAAATAAATAACGATTTTAAACTGACACGATTACTTACATTAGAAAAAAAAATGAAAAAAATACTGATATTTTTTTTTAATAAACCTATACTTTAACAAACTTTTGTATTTATTGACTAGGAATCAAATTATATGTCAAGTAAAAAAATAATTAACTGAATAACATTTTGATTGATTTTGGAGTCATGTCCACATAATTGCAAACAATGTCGCAAATTTTTCCGATCTCTGGTAATGGCAGATGATACGTAATGCTGGTGACTGTTCTACAAGGTCTTGGGCGGCTAAGACTGCAAATCCACCAATGATTGCT
The DNA here is from genome assembly GCA_947578815.1 of Epinotia ramella. Classification (NCBI taxonomy): domain Eukaryota; kingdom Metazoa; phylum Arthropoda; class Insecta; order Lepidoptera; family Tortricidae; genus Epinotia; species Epinotia ramella. The sequence goes on from OX388209.1 coordinate 11,914,775, forward strand.
AAAGAGTTAAAATAGTAGGTATATCAAAGGTACTTTGGTATATGATCACGATATGAATGATTACTGGTTTACAGTGTTTCAATTCCAAGACGGCGGCGGCGGCTTGGGGCTGTTTCGTCGCCTAAATAATATTAAGATTTTCATTTTATAATTGTGTATATGGTAGTCTTTAAGGTATTTGTAACTATGGGCCTTAGATACCTGAAATAAATGGGTTATTCTTTTATTATTAAGTATTTTTTGCAAACTTCGCCGGTTTACGGAGAATTGTTCCTCCGTAAACCGATATATTCAAAAGATATGATGTTTATTCTTGACTTTTTCAAAAAAGTCGTCATGAGTGTCGTTACCATTACTTAGGAAGGACCGTTTCCAAAAAACATAACGATTTTAAATTCAACGTTACTAGTTATAATATACTACATACCACCGCTTCCCAGATACTCGGTAACCTGTAAAATTATTTGCGTCTCTTGACGCTCATGATTCAATATAGGTACCGTCCGTGTAGTACAAAATAGAATAAAAGGATTCCTTCGAACATAACCTACTACTGGCTCTGCCAAGTAGACAACTGCATGTTTTACAATAATAAGCAATGAGTGGCCAAATACATAAAAGAATAGTAGTTTAAGCAACTGATACATAATCAGAGGCCTTAAAATACGAGTGTTTCATAATAGGATCACACGAGTGGGGTGCCTGTCGTATCGCATAATGTTGATCGTCCTAAATTTTTGGACGAAAATGTTTGGCATAATTTTGAGTGGCATACTACTTATTTAGCCTATTCATTTTTGCGCATTCACATTTAAAAGTTCTAAAGTATGTTTATCCTAATATTAATTACTCGAACATCGAATTACCTAAAAAGTAATAGTCCTAATTTTTATTGTCATAAAAATTATTTGGCTATTATTAAATTAGCTAAAATTATACCACCTGTACTATTTTTTCCTAAATTTTATACTATTTTTAAACTGAGCAGACTCGACCTACATCTAGATAAATAAGATGGGATCTTTAGTTGCCTTTTGTCCCTCAGAGCAGAAATAGAGGCCCCGCGAAGCTGGGCTCCGTCGACATGAGGGCGGGTCATAGGTTATTCAAGTATTAGGCAATTCTCAGCAGAGACAACCTTCATTTACGTCAATTAGATAGGTTCGTTAGTTGCCTTTTGTACTTAAGTAATAGGAAATTCTGACCAGATCCAACCTACATTTAGATTCGGACAATAAATATTTAGGACAATCGATATATATGGCTAACAAAATGTATGCACAACATTTTTAGAACATTAAATATTAGTAACATCAAAGTTATGCACATCAATCATTCTAAAAAAAAAACTTCTGACACAATAAACATTCGGACAATAAATATTTAGGACAATCGATATTAGGAACTAAAATTTCGGCAAATAAAAAATATGCACAAAAATGTTTATGCCATACGTTATTCGCCATAAAGTTGGTATGCGACAAAATAGTAGGACCAACAATTTTATGCTACCCGATATAGACCCACACGAGTGTTTTAAGGCTAAATTATGTACAGTTGCATACACTACTTTATCTACACACATATCATAAGTACTCCAAGATGGGTTCAGAAGCCGTAGGAAAATTACCTGCATTGCTACTATATAGTGCTACCTGTAAAATATCTTTGTTGCAATCGTGGCTGCATTTACGACATCCGGTGTGTTCATATCGTTCTTTCGTAACAGCAAAAACCAACAAAGAAATGACAACAGTAATGGCGGCAATTCGATCCTACGTCAAGACGAATGTTTTTTTAATCATAGACAAACGAATGAAGTCCCTACTCTCATGTCACTCTTAAAAAACATACTGAATATACGTTTCGCATCGATACCTGTTTTAATATCTATGGATACTAGAATAGAGACCCACTTGAGTTTTGACAGCTGTTCGAAATGTAAACTCATAACCTTACAAAAATCTGAACTGTAATAACATTTACAGTACCTACAGATTTTACCTACTACCACAGACAAAAAAGTTCTCATAGTAAAATTGGTTGTAATAATGCTGGTCATTTCCTACGGTTTAATGTCAGTCGTCCATTTTGTTGAATTTGACGTGAGGCGCGTATGGCAAAGACCCTTCGGTACACAGCCACGATTTGAAAACACTTAAAAACATTTACATAGACACTAAATAACTACATATTAAATCTGTAAATAACTCAGTTAAACACGTTTAAGTAGTTTTTTAAGTTTAAATTTATTTATAAATACGTTTTGAGACATCGTATTTGATATAAAACCTCTTTGCTTTGTAACTGCCGCACGAGTGACAGATACACTTTAAGAAAAAAACCATTACGCCCGTGGGCAAAACACAGGCTATTACAGCTCTGTATGTCTGCGCATTATGAAGCCCTTTTCGAGCAAGTGTGATGAAATAGTTATTTACGATACAAGTGCCGAAAATAGGAAATTTGCAGCGAGTGGTGATAAATTAAAACATTTTAAATCGACACGAGTTGCGAATTACCTATTCGCACGTGTATCGTACAACGTTTTACTGTATATATGGCTTTTTAAAGTTTCGACATATGCACGAAAAGTGCTCTTTTTCGCACTAGTGCGGGAAAGTAGGACCATATGTAGGTACTGTAAAAGTTATTAACGTAAACATTGTTTATTTACTATTAAAGTTCGTTTCTTGTGTATTTCTAAATAGAGCGTGATGATTTATACATATGAATGATGAAAGTAAAACTAGATGTAAGGTAATTCGCCAGTAACTGGCCACCCTTCAATAACTGGCTCGCTCTCTCTTGTAGGGGTACAAACAGAATTCAAATTAATATAACATGGCTATTGAAGGGTGGCAAGTAATGTTAATTACCTACCTTATACTAAACTACCTTATACTTAAAACCTTAAACTAAAAATGAATTCTAATAGGGTCATTTCGCTGGTTACGCGACCACCTTCGGTTAGCGACCACCTGAAGGAGAAGGTTTTTTCTATTGAAGATAACATCAATTCTACACACCCTATTAAGACAATCACTTGTACATGCATTTTTTGTTGTTGTTTTAGAATAGAAATCTACTAAAAAACCGAGAAAATATCCTTTCAGTTCACCAACTCAGCTTAAGTGGTCGCCCACCGGCACATTCAATCAGGTGGTCGCGAACCGGCGAAATGACCCTACAGGTGAACAGAGTTCATTTTTAGTATGAGGTGGCCAGTTACTGGCGATTTACCCTACCATGTTTTTGTAATATTTTTCAAACCACCTACCATTACCGAGCAAAATTATTCAACTAATTTTCCATGTGTTTTACAAACGTACATTAATTATACAAAGTGAGGTGCTTTTATGTTCGCTGTGCATGAGTTACATTTGTTTAATGTGATAATGATAAGGTACTAAGAGCGCTAAAATAATGTAAAGTCACTACTAATAATCACCTGATACTCCGCGTAAGGCTGCAAAACATAATTCAATCAATATTTTTTCATCAATGATATACAAATCGCTTGCAACCTATCTGTAGAAGATTTTATGTGCAGTGTTTATAACTCCTAGTGACTGAAACGACAGGTTGAAATGTGAAACGGAAAAGGAATTAAAAATAATGCCGTCACGTGTTACAGGGTTCACACGGATACATCCGATTCTTTTCCGAACTGTTTTTTGTAGGATCCGATTTAATGAAGATACGATACTGTTGAAGCATCCGGATAAAACCGATCCACCAAAATGTGGCATCCGATTTTGCGACTACAAATCGGTCCGGTCGTGCGATGAAATGCCGGATCCGATTTAGTGGCAATAGTACTTCGATACTTGTATTCACACAAGCTCGGAACAAGAAGATTGCAAAAGCCGGATCCCGATCCGATAGTAGATCCGACAAAACTTGAAGACGTGTGAACGGGCTCTTCTTACTGGTTTCGTTCAGAAAGCATTTTAAGCCATTCAGAAACTATTTTCTTGTGGCAAGCGAACTCGCAGTCGATTAAGAGGAAACACTAAGGGCGAGATAATTGAGCAATAGGTATCTGTAAAATGTATTGCTATCGCGCCAACCTCAAGCGTCCCCCCGCAGAGCGCGATAGAGACAACTGCAGCTTGGACCGAAAATACCTATTAAAAGTACATAAAATCAACGTCTCGGTAGTCCCCTGATTCCTTCTCCAAAACTTGACCTATTTAACAATTTTTTTTATTAAAAATCAAAGAAAGGCTTTGGCCGTGTTCCTATGTTTTCCTTTTTTTAAATAACCTAGACAAAATTGTTTTCTGGATGTTTGAACACAGGAAAATCTGGCATTTTTTTTAGGTTTTTGAAGGTTAATATCTCTTAAGAATATATTTATGAAAAAAAAAAAACAGGAACATGTCAATAGTAGCCATAGATTAATTAAAAAAATATATATTGCTCTACTGCCATTATACAGGGAGATAACAGGGGACTACGTTTCTATGGAAAAACGGCCCTTGTGTTTCCACTTTATGTACTTTTTTAGGTAAAGAGGCGTCCTATGTATTTATTGATTTAATTACGCTTATGTAAAACGTGATTACATAACGATTTGAGTCTGTGCGTAGAGTAATTTCCACTCCTTATTTCGTATTAGCACAGATAAAGTAACTCTCTATCATAATAAAATAAGTATTATTGTTATCAATGATATGATACAGAGAAATAATATAATGGAAAAATAAACCATCTTCGTCTGTAGCCCCCGACAGGATTCGAACCTGCGACCTTTCTATTAACGCTAGACTGCTCTACCAACTGAGCTACGAGGACAGTGACGGAAGTTGTATACTTTTGAACGGGCGAACTATGCGCCCGCTCCATTCTAATCGAACCACATAGCTCGCCCATTAGAGATGTGCCAAGGCTGTGAAACAAGTCTATAACACTATACAGAGGGCGCTAGTCTTAGCGGGAATGTAATTGAAAAGTATACAACTTCCGTCACTGTCCTCGTAGCTCAGTTGGTAGAGCAGTCTAGCGTTAATACAAAGGTCGCAGGTTCGAATCCTGTCGGGGGCTACAGACGAAGATGGTTTATTTTTCCATTATGATTGCGGTTTTCCTCGTTAAAAATAACACGAAAACAAAAATAATTAATTAAATAATTTGTTTCGTGATAAGGGTATTATTGTTATCGTTATTACGGGGCGTATTCCTCTGCTTTCTCACCTGCCGTTTTAAAAACATAAGCGTGAGTTAATGTATGTGAAAAAAATAAATCAAACCTACCTGTTTTTCAACATTGGATGGACGGCTTCTTTGATGTTCAATGGGCCTAGTTTTCACCGTGTCTGGCTCGCTCTCTATTGGTTTCTCTGCGATGACTGTTGAACAAATAGATCCAATCAATGAATAAGAAACTTTAAGACCTTTTAGACTTTATAAGATCTAATTTAGCAACTTACCAGTGACAGCAGGCGCACTGCAGGGCATATTCGCTTCAAGCTCACGAAGGTTAGTGATGAGCATTTTGAATAGCTCCCAATCTCCAAATGGCAGGTCCATAATCTACGCAAATTAAAGCACATCTTTAGTGTTAGTTCAGAAGTATGAATTTTTTGGTTTAGAAGAAATATGTTGATTGTAATGTTTTTTCTAGCAATAAACCAATCCCATAGATGAGGAAAAACCGCTTTTATGTTAAATCTGTTACTGTAACTAAAGGAATTTTCTCACACAATTCACTCTTAAGACAAAGACCGGGTTGCACTCCGGGAGTGCCGGCAGAAGTGAAAACTCAATAACATTGTAACAGTTTTTCGATCAGGTCACGTGACATCTTACGGTGTCACCCTAAAAATCAATTTGGCGCAAATTTATAAACAATTATCAATTATTTAGGCGGACGGGCCTAGGGCGCGTTGGGTGCGACGGGCCGGCTCGCCCGTCGCCGGCGGCGAACAAAATACCAATTTGTTTTTGCCATTGCCAAATATTTTTCAAAGCTTTATCTCTTTAGAAATAACGTCCAAATTCGAACTATTCGAATTTGCTTAATAGCAAAACGGTGAAGGACGCGTGAACAAAATTACAAATTTATTTGCAGAATATGCTATTGCAAAAAGTGTTTAACGGCTTTATACTCTTACGAATAGCGTTCAGTTTTGAATGAAGTCGAATCGGCTAGCAGCAAAATATAAAAGTTTGTGACCTCCTTCACATCTGACGTCACAAAAATCTGTCGCGTATTTAACAATTTTTCCCCATCCCAAAAAGTGCTCAGCGCCGCTAAAGAAGTTTTCACTTCAAAAATTGATGAGCTCGAAGGTTAGAATAGGGGTGTAGACTCGAAAATTATTATTACTCCAAAAGTAAGAAGGCAAAAAATATGCCTACTGAAAAAAATCCCATTCAGATATCTCATAGAATTACGAAGCTACAACCGTTTTAATATTGCTTGTTAGAGACAGAAAACGCTAACAGTGTGTGACGTCACAATATGCGAGACTGCCGCAGAGCAGGCCGGCAGGCCGCGTCGACGGCGGCGCTGAACACGATGGGGCACGGCACGTTGCCGTCTTTTGGTGACGTCACAATCTATAAGCGCCATCGTTTCATATGAAGTTGCGTTTTGCGAAAAAGGGACAGAACCCCTTCTTAAAACTTTGGACATTTGTAACTTCGTGATTATTTAACACCTTGCTTTGTTTTTTTCAACATTTGACTTCATTTTTAATCCTTTTTAGAGAAAATATGTCATTATTGATTATTTTATTTAGTGTCTACACCCCTAGTATAGTCAGTGAAAGCTGGAAACCCTACGAACAAAAATAACATGGAAGCATTCTGTCCCCTCAATTCTAGCGCAACGAAAACTGTGCCGCTGTGGGCGGGCCTTACAAACTGTGCCGCATACGACTTCAGTTTGACTGGGATGTCAGTGAGTGACGGACATGACGGACAAGAACGCGATTACTAACAAAATACAAGATTTATTCTAATTTAAGATGCCCTCATGTGTTGTTAAGTGGTGCAATAACCATTCCGACCACTCGAAGGAAAATGGCATCACTTTTCACGCGTAAGTAAACCAATAACTTCAGTAAAACCTTTAAAATATATGATCACTTTTTCTCTATAGGGATGATATTATGCCAAATGAAGTAAGTAGATTATTTTATTAGGTAACTTATTGGATTTTAATTGGAGATGGGCCGACTTACTGAATTTTAACACCTTAATTATAGGTAATGTATGTACATGACTTAACAATGAAATAAATGAAATGAAATTAAATGACTACGGATTTTGCCGACAGGCCAGTCGGCCGACTCGTGGGTTTTTGAATTGCCGATTAATCGGCCGACTGGTTGGCAGTGCCGATCGTAGGTTTTTAGTTAAGTTCGAGCACAATCGGAAACGTTCGTGTTGCTTCGTCTCCCGCGTCATTTTTGCCGTTCATGTTTTGACCAGTTTTGTTTACATTATTATTTCGCTGGCGTGTTACGTGACTGGAAAAACAATAAAAAATACATTAAAAGTTTAACCTCCTAAGACCCCGCGTACAAAGTTTTGTACAAATTTCAAAATCAACTTTGAACTTTTACCGAATGTCAAAAAGTTCCTAATTCAATGACACAAAATCGTAGTCTGGGCCCCAGGAGCTAATATGCATATATGCTAATGTGCTATATATTCATTTCTTCCTTTTTTTGTAGGTACTATTTTAATGATTGTATGTCTTTTTGTGTGCTAATAAAATTATAAGATACATTTCTTCCTATGTCTTATATTTTCCTGTAGGCAATTAAGTGTCGAATATTCGGCATTTTTTGCCGACTAGTCGCCGACTAATGGCCGACTATAAATGGTGTAGTAACTTAACTTTATACTTTATGATAACAATTACCTATGCCAACTTGAGTCTGTTTTATTTTATTACAATATTCTAACCTACATATTTGGTATCTTCAAAACTGCACAAATAATACATTAATTATTTGAATGGCTCTTTAATGTATGGCATAAACCTATCCATAACTGACGAACGGTGAACGGGCGTTGGCTGGGCGGGCTGCTGCTAGTGCGTGCAGCAAGAAGCTCATTGGCGGATAATGTTACTGATTGGTAGTTATTGACAATCTATCTATTTCACTTACACGTAAGTGTTCACAATAGAGTAAAAGAGATGACTATTATTTTGTTTGTCATGTTTGGAGAAAGGCTCTGTATACGTAACATCTTATTTAAATGTAAGTGTATTTGTGTTTGTGTGCTAACTGTCCCGATAAATTTAACGGAGAAGTACTGAGATGCGGCTTCCATGTTATTTTTATTCGTAGTGGAAACCTTGTTTATATGTTGCATATGCGTGCGTTATTGCATATAAATGGAGGTTTGAGCCACGCTTCACACCAGTTCCACTGACATAAGTTACAGCAGTTAGTTGCCAGCTTGAAGTGTGCACTCCCGCTGCACTGAGAGCTAGTTACCGGCTTGAGGTCCGACAGCTGGCAGTGGCGGAGCGCGAGCCCGCAGACGCGGTGCTGCTGCAGCGCGGCGCAGGCGGGCGCCGCGGTCGCGCCCAGGGCCGCGGTCACCACGTTGCACACTCGCTCCACAGAGAAGGTTGACAGGCGCAGGTTCGATATGTCACCCTGTTCACGATAAAATAACAGTTAACATTATATGTTTAGGGAGCTCAGAGTACTGTAGGGATCTCATGGAAGGATCAAGTTACAAATTAGAGGTCAGAGGGTGCTTATAGCGTCGCGCGGTTACCCAGTATATTTGCTGTCTTGAAGCAAAGACGTCTTCGCTGGGCACGTGAAAAGGATGGATCCCTCTTCTTCCTTCCATTTTTTATTTAAACGACCAGTAGGGCGACCAAACTGAAAAGATACTCTTTCTTACCAACGCGGGGAAGGCGTTCCTCAGCACAGTGTACGGGTTGGGGCCGGCGGGCGCGGGAGCGGGCGGGTAGTGCGGCATGGGTTGCGGCATGAACCCATTGCCAGTGTTCACCCAGCCGACGCACATGGGCGTGTGCGGCGCGGGGGTCTGGCTTGGCGGAGAAATGCGCTGAAAAGGTTTACTTGGTTATTAAGAGATTCAATTCTAGTTAAGAGAAATGCCCTGAAAAGGTTTACTTGCTTATTAAGGTGGTTCGACGACCATACAAAATGTCTTTTGACATTCGCAGGCTAACGGCGTGATATTTTAAGAAACTTATGTAACACACTTTCATAAACCGGCTTTCCATTTGCGCGAAATTCCCCCATTCCTAGAATAAACTAGAGTAATTTGAGAAATTAGTTTGTCACGTGGTACTTTGGGAAAACGATTATTCTTTATTTAAGGGATTCAACTCTAGTTAGGCAGCGAGCGATGTTTTTGTGTACTTTCTGACAATATTTATTGAGAGAGGAAGTGAAGTACTTCCTCTCACAGAAGAACAGAGGCCGCATTCATATATACTAAACACTACGTCGGTAAAACAAAAATCGTCTTTTCAGTGGGCAATAGTTAAGGGCTTATGTTTATATATAATATGTTTTTATCGCATAGAATTATAGAAGAGGCGACGCCGTTTATGCGGATTCAGAGTTCAACCAAAAATTAGGCTTTCAAGCCCTTAACTTTGGCAATGTCCACCGAAAAGACGCGCACCTAAATATGACAATGACCCACTTGGTTTGTGGGTATTTAGTGTTGTGTTCCTGAGGTGAGTAAGGTCGCCAGAGCTCCCGAGGATGGGCTGTGTTGAGAGTGTGCGACCTGCATTTGTCTCTAGCTGTCTACGCAAATAATTCTCCAATCAATAAAGGGTCGGGCTTGTGATTCTTCTGGTGTCGCTAGTGCTGCATAGCATCGGGCAGGCAGGACGCTAACTCGGATTCATAATTAGATTCCATCAAATCTACCAAGAAATGTCACTGTCACAATAACATATGTCAATGTCAGTATGAATGACGGTCCAGATGCCACCAACCCTTTCTTAATAATAAAATATATAATTATCTTACAGTAGGTGAAAAACTTAACGTACTTAATCCGTCTTTGTAATGGTGTAAAGAATGAATAAGGAAGTTAATACGTTGCCGATAACCTACGAAGAGGAAAGATGGCCGATTGAAAGAAATCCAGCTTTTTACGAAATACCCCCCGCGGCGGACAGCCATTCATAAACAAAGAAGAGGAAGGAGGTTACGTCCAAATAAAAATATAGTATTCATTTTCTGTATGGTGAACAAAGGGGCGTTCTCCCCTTCTCTAGTAAGGATGCTACAGTCAGAATAGTGTAATACGCCTTAAAAGCCAACACGACTAGGTCCTGGTTTATTTTTTTCCAATTTACGTATTCAAGGAATAATATGGGTATATTATTATTCCTTTTTTTTTTCCAACGATAATATTATTGTATAAAAACGGATACCAAATGTTATCGAGACCTGAAGTTTTACCATTGCAATATCAACATTTCTACCACAAAATAGCTTCGATTAAATATTTATTTATACAACTGGTTTTTATATAAGCATGTTTATTTAAACAGAGCATTTAAATGTATATTTACTAATGTTGGAATGTTTCATTTCAATGGCAACACTGTGGTAGATTTGATGGAATCTAATTATGAATCCAAGTTTAGTATGCCACCGCCGTAGTATAAAAAGTTTTCGAAAAACTTCAGTTCCATCGAACGCTAGGAAGTTTAACATTGGTGTTAAACTCGTAAGGTTAACACCAATAGGTTAGGTCTGGTTTATAGGTTTAAGGGGGTTATTAACAATACAAGTGGCGAAAATAGGAAATTCGCAACGAGTGGTGAGAAATTAAAACACGACCGAAGGGAGTGTTTTAAATCGACACGAGTTGCGAATTACCAATTCGCACGTGTATCGTACAACGTTTTACTGTACAGTACTTTAAGAGAGGTAGGGCTCAGCGTAATGTCATCACGCTTGAATCTGGAGCAGCCCGACTGGGGGAGTACCTCCGCCTTACAGAAGACCACAGCCATAATAGCACTGCTGCCTACTCCGTAGGTATGTAGTGTTGTGTTCCTGTTGGTGAGTAAGGTTCCCAGAGCTCCAACCCCAACCCCCCCTTTCTAATGATAATGGCGCAGTTAAAGAGGTTACCCCAGGAGGGTACCAGCTGCACTAGCGCTGGAGAATCCCTCTCTGGGCTTCCACGCTCAGGTAACATTATGCCTGAGCGTGGACGCCGAGACCGCCCCACTTCGTACTCTGGGGGGGGCAAAACCGCGCTCATTCATCTGCCATCTGCCCGAGGCAAGAGCAAGGCAGCTCCGGCACCCCTTGCTACGCTGGCCGTGGACTTCTGCAACATCAGGGGTTTACATTCCAATCTTAATGCTGTCCACCTACACCTCGAGACAGCAAAGCCGGCCTTGCTTTTCTTGACCGAGACGCAGATATCGACTCCAGCGGACACATCTTACCTCTCCTACCCTGGGTACGGACTGGAACACTCCTTTTCGCCCAGGGCTGGCGTGTGCGTGTACGTTAGAGACGATATCAGTTTTCGCCGCCTCAGCAATCTTGAAGGTAGGGACCTCTCCACCTTATGGCTGCGTATCGACAACGCTGACCATCCCCGTGTCTATTCGTGCCTATACAGGTCCCATAGTGGTGATGCCGAAACTGACCGACTCATTGAGCAGATCCAAACGGCTGCAGACTCTGTGCAGCAGCAGATCCCATCCGTTGAGATTATTGTACTTGGTGATTTTAATGCCCACAACGCCGAATGGCTCGGCTCTAGCAAGACTGATCATGCGGGTAGATCTGTTTTTGACTTTGCTCTGGCATATGGCTTGACACAATTGGTTACTGCGCCTACGCGAATCCCAGATGTGGAAGGCCAGGAACCTTCCCTGTTGGACCTTTTGCTGACCTCTCATCCGGTTGACTACCATGTATCCGTTGAAGCCCCACTCGGTTCTTCGGATCATTGCTTGATCCGGAGTACGGTGCCACTCGCGTGCCCGCCGCGTTCGGCGAGTTGCTTGTGGCCGCCGTGTGTGGCACTATAGGTCAGCAGATTGGGACGAGATGCGGTCCTTCTTTGCATCTTACCCTTGGGGGCAGGTTTGCTTCACGCCGGATGATCCCTACGTCGTTGCTGATTCTGTTGCTGACGTGGTACTGCAGGGAATGGAGCTTTTCATTCCTTCCTCTGTGGTCCCTGTTGGTGACAAATCCCAACCCTGGTTTGGTCGCTTCTGTAAAATGGCCTCTCGCCGAAAGCATGAATGTTACCAAGCCTGGGTAGACGCAGCGGCAGTACGGGATGAAAAGACTAGCGTATTAAAAAAGGAGTTTAACTTTGCCTCCAGGTCCTTCAAAAGAGATATTGCCAGAGCAAAGTCGCTGCATATTGGTAGAATTGGTGAGAAATTAGAGCGCCTCCCGTCGGGAACTCGTGCGTTCTGGTCTCTTGCCAAAGCTATCCAGGGGAATTTCTGCACGCCATCTTTTCCGCCTCTGCACATGGATAACGATTCATTGGCCCACGACGCAAAAGACAAAGCCGATCTTCTGGGTAAACTCTTTGCGTCCAACTCGACTTTGGATGACGGGGGAAACGCGCCGCCGACCATTCCGCGGTGCGAGAGCTGTATGCCGGATATCCGGTTCAACCAAAGCTCGGTGCGTAAAGCTCTTCTTTCCCTCGACACTCATAAGTCGAGTGGGCCTGATGGAATCCCTGCAATTGTGCTGAAGAGGTGTGCTCCCGAGTTGGCTCCGGTCTTAACGCGTCTCTTTCGGCTCTCTTATTCTTCTGGCGTAGTCCCGACCTCGTGGAAGTCAGCTTTGGTGCATCCGATCCCTAAAAAAGGCGACCGCTCAAACCCGTCCAACTACAGGCCAATAGCTGTTACCTCCCTTCTCTCGAAGATAATGGAGTCCATTATCAACTGCCAGCTCCTTCGGTACCTAGAGGACCACCAGTTGCTTAGCGATCGACAATACGGTTTCCGTAGAGGCCGCTCGGCTGGTGATCTTCTAGTCTACCTGTCACATCGTTGGGCACAGGCGATCGAGACTAAGGGTGAAGCATTGGCTGTTAGTTTGGATATAGCGAAGGCCTTTGATCGGGTTTGGCACAAAGCACTTCTTTCGAAGCTACCATTCTATGGGCTTCCCGAGAGATTATGTGTATGGGTCAGTAGCTTTCTAGCAGACAGAAGCATTAAGGTCGTAGTTGACGGGGAATGCTCCGACTCCATGTCTGTGAATGCTGGTGTCTCCCAAGGTTGTGTGATCTGGCCGAAGGGAGGACTTTTCCGGCGGGTCCGAGACCGGTTATTTGACTCCCAGAAAATGCGTCGCGGGTCGCCGTTTTTTTTTTTAAATTATTTAGGCAACAAATAGTCACATAAGTATCTTTAAAATATAGAAAAACATTAAAAAAAAAACAGATAAAAAAGTAATAGACCTGGATTGCCATAACTTAAATATACAACACATATAAATTAAGAGTGGTACTATAATTCAATAGCGAACTACAGCAAAATGAGTGCATTTCCACCATTAACAACAGATACGGTATATGATTATAATGTGCAATTGTTCACATCCAATCAAGTACAGTCAAGGAAACAAGCACCCGTCCGTATAACGTATTATTTAAGTTTTTAATATTGATATGCATTGGGCTGTAAGGCCGAATGCAAATAAATAAATAAACAGAAGTAAATAATAATGTTACTAACGTGTTTCCTGTGGAAGAGTTTGTTGTGTGGTTGCCGCGTGTGCGGCGCCCACACCGCGCCGTTCGCCTCCTCTTCCAGCCCAGACTGTAGCTGCTCCTCTGTACAACAACAGACCTTATCGTCATGTATATATAGTTGAAAATATAACAGCTTTCATCCTGAATATAACCAAAACATTTTAAGGAAGGTAATCAAGTCACGGTACTTTCACGCGGATGAATGTTTCGGGCACAAGAGCGTTACAATACGGATGGTGACAACAATGAAAATAATATATAATGTTGATTTTTCTCGATATAGGATAAAAAATATAGTCACATGGAGTAAAAAGTAACACAAAGTTATGTGTCCAAAGTTTTAAGAGGGAGCATACTCTGTCCCTTTTCCGCAAAACGCACATTCACATGAAACGATTGTCATTTACTAAACCCTGATTTTTAATTCCGCGGAATTCTGACGTTTAATGGTCTTGCCAGGCAAAAAAAATCTCCTTTGCCTTGTGGTGAGAAAAGGAAAGAAAAAAACATCAAGGGACGTAAATTACAGTCCTTGTATTATAATTTTCAATTATAACGTTTTTTTCATTTATCAAAACATAAACCTTTTAATTTTTGATTGCGTAATTTAACTTAAATAAATTATTAAATATTTTTGCTAGGTAAAAGAAATTTAAGTCTGGTATCATTTTTATAATTATCATATATTGCAAACCATCGGATCAAAATTATATTTTTTTCACTAAATTGTTCTACATATTTTACAATTATTTTTTTGGAATGGCTAAGTTCCATTGGAAAAATTCTGCCATAACAGAGTCCTACGTTAAGTGAAACGATATCTGTCTAATGAACTGACATTTGCCCCCAAACTGACCGATTGAACTTGACCATTTAATTGATAGTGTGTGTGACAAATTTATAATAAATGTTGGGGGTAGTGATGAGAGCAGTACATGCCAGAGCGACAGTTTAGAGAGCTCCGAATAAAGGATTTAAGTATATAACTGATGTTTTATTATTTTATTTATTTCTAGTATTGTAATACCTTCCCAAAGTAACGTAGTTTATCTCCCACTCCAAACTAGCAAGTAGTTGCGGATTAATACGACAATTGGTTCAGAACACCAGAACTATGACGTAAATATACCTTGCTTTACATTTCTGAAAATCTTACTAATAAAAATATTATAAATCGTTAAAATCCAGAACATACCCTAACAATGTAGGGTGAGGTCATGATTCCAAGAAAAATCTTAATACCGAGTTGTAACATATATTCAGAGCTATCTATCGAACAACTCATAAGGGATGTTCGTTCCTCAATCACACACAGGCAGAGATCAGATTACTCGGTAAAAAAAATAATGTACTAGTATTACGTTAGTAAAAATGTTGCGAACTCCTGAAACGACAAATTCTGACAGCTGTCAGAATTCCGCGGAATTAGAAATCAGGGTTTATGTACCTCGAGAGGTCTCAAGCGTTTTCTCTCTCTACCAAGCAATATTATAAGTTATAACGGTAGTATCTTCGTAATTTTTTCAAATATTTGAATAGGATTTTCGTCCTTAGGCATATTTTTTTGCCTTCTTTCTTTTGAAGTAATAATATAATTAAACCCTATTGGGTTTCGTAACTTTTTTATCGATGGTTAAATAAAGCAAAAGCTTCATTGGTAATAGTTTCTTAGAAAACTCCCGTCAGTTTCCGACATGTTAAAATTATAATTTAATAACGTCATGTCTAGGTCGAATAACGCTCGACATGTTTCTAAATCGTTCCATGATTAAGAATCAACCTTAGAGACCCGTTAAATTATAATTTTAATTGTTAATTATACAGGCTGTATCAAAAATGGGGTGTGAACCGAGCAAGGGCATATTCGGTAGCACATTGCGATTCTAAATATGCATTTGGTTGTTTTTTATTTTTTGATTATTCTTGTTTACATTGATACTTTTGTTTTGGTTTACATTACAGTATTTGTTTTTGTTGACATTGCTTGTGACAGCATTTATGACAACATTTCCCCGCGAGGGTGAAGGGCGGGAGGGTTTATCTCTTTATCAACTGCTGCGCGCACCGCTGTGTTATGAAAACAAATGTTTTGTGTATGTTTTTTTGACACACAGGTGACAGCGTTTTTGATGTCATACACAAGCAATGTCATCAAATCACAAGACTGTGAGTGAAAAACAAACATTACAAAGTAAACAAAAACGTACCTACCAAAAAATTTAAAAAATAAACAAATGCATTTTTGGAATCGCAATACGCTACCGAACATGCCCTTGATCGGTTCACACCCCATTTTTGATACACCCTGTATACTGTCTTGCCAGTATATACCTACTCCCAAAAAGAGTAACAACGCAAACGCGACACTTATAGCAGTATCGTGGCTCTATCTCCTGTTTCGTACGGTTTACAACAGAGCGGCCTTTGATGACCTTCTTGTTGTAAGGAAGGGTCGAGGATTCGTCGCGGTCCAGTTCCATTAGCGAGCTGGATTCGCGCAGACCGGTCAGTTGCGGTGTATAGTTACCTTTGATGACCTTCTTGATGTAAGGGTCGAGGTTGATGGTGAAGGGCAGAAAGATCTTGATGTCGGCGGCGGTGAGGGTGGTGCGGTGGAAGCTCAGGAACACTTCCAGTTTGCGCTCGTCGCGGTCCAGTTCCATTAGCGAGCTGGATTCGCGCAGACCGGTCAGTTGCGGTGTATAGTTACCTTTGATGACCTTCTTGATGTAAGGGTCGAGGTTGATGGTGAAGGGCAGAAAAATCTTGATGTCGGCGGCGGTGAGGGTGGTGCGGTGGAAGCTCAGGAACACTTCCAGTTTGCGCTCGTCGCGGTCCAGTTCCATTAGCGAGCTGGATTCGCGCAGACCGGTTAGATACGGTTTCACTCTGGAACAATAATTTTAACCTGTATTCAACACGTTTCTAAATTTTTAGAGATAAAGTTGAATGTAAAAGGCGTACAATTTTTGGTCCTATTTGTACTAACTATCTTAAATGGCTCAACGACCTAAAGTGAGTCTTGGCCTCCGCAGCGAGTTGTGGCCACTTGTCCTGATCTTGCGCTGATTCACGGCTTGAAGATCGCGCAGTCTGATTCGTCATCGACAGCTGGGCCGTCCGACCGGCTACTATTCAATGGCCCAGATATACCTGATCTCTTTGTACACAAATATTTATTCGCAAGCGTTCATTTAATACGTCCAGCAAAAAGATGTTTTCCCTAACTCACATTCATAGACTCGGCTCTATCAGAAAACAGACCTAGATACGCATTGCACATTCTCATTCAAAAGTTTTCTGCGGATCGTTTGCCTCGCACTCATCCAATTTGTTCCATTCTACGCTCGTATTCGTCGCATTGAAATGACTCATGTACCCGTCAAATCAGCCGCAAAACAGGAACGGGTCAGGTTGCGCAAATTGCTCCGTCCCGCATTCGCGACCGGTCTGAGGTGGCCTTCTGTATATAAAAATAAATTTCTATATCTATACCAAATTTCAGCTTCCTATGTCAAACGGTGTTCGAGAAAACTGGCTGTGACAGACGGACAGCCTCCAAGTGATCGCATAAGTGTTCCGTTGGACCAATTTTGGTACGGAACACTAAAAAGGATATAAGCAGAATGAACTCACTTCTCGTAGATATGCTTGAGCGACTTGCTATCGTCGATGTGCTCCTCATACGTCTCGTGGTGGTAGATGATCCACGAGGTGCGGAACGGCCACTGTTCCGTCATGTTCACCCACGACGCGAGCTGGTACCAGTTGAACTCGATTTGGAATGCTTTCATTAGGCGACCTGAAATATGGACGCGTTGTTAGTTTATTTATTTAAGTCGAAACTTAATCACTGTAACACAATAATACACCACTACAACAGTTGGTGAAATGCGTTGGACGATTTGTAATAGGGAAGATGCAGCAATAACATTTACCATTATTTATTATCTCTCATACTCTGAAATTAGGTCATCGTTTATCTAAACAGCGGATTGAAATTGAGCCATGTCGCCACTAGAGCTGAAAAGCAATAAAAAAAGAAAAGACCGGGTTGCACTCCGGGAGTGCCGGCAGAAGTGAAAACTCAATAACGTTGTAACAGTTTTTCGATCAGGTCACGTGACATCTTACGGTTTCACCCTAACAATTAATTTGACGCAAATTTATAAACAACTAGCTTCTGCCCGCGACTCCGTCCGCGTGGAACTCGTTTATATCGTACGAGGGGCGTCTGAAAAGTTCTAAGCCTAAGGTATTTCGAGGTTATATATGCGTTTATGATACTGGCCACTAGAAAGGCCATTTAAAAACAAATTATTAAAAAATAACATGTCACGTTTTTATTATTCTGTTTCGAGATATTCAACGGAAAAGTACATCATGTGTGAATTACCAACGAATTTTACGAAAATTGAGCACCGTGCTGTAATTAAATTCCTTACAAAAAGTGACAAATCACCGCAGTGTATTTTTGAGGAAATGGCTATTATTTACGGTGATTCTGGGCCTTCTTATGCCACAGTCAAAAAGTGGAGTCGCTTATTTAAACTCGGACCGGAATCGATCGAAGACGACCCCCGCTCAGGGCGGCCAATATCGGTAGTGACCGAAGAAAACGTAGCAAAAGTCAAAAAGCTGGTATTAGAAGATAGAAGAATGAAGGTTTGGCAAATAGCTGAGGTCTTAGGTATTAGTAAAGAAAGAGTCGGAGAAATTTTACATGAACATTTGTACATGAGTAAAGTCAGTGCTCGTTGGGTACCGAAAATGCTAACGGCCTTCGATAAAGTACGTCGTGTGGAAACTTCTCGGGCGTTTTTAGAATTGTGCGAAGATGATTTAGATGAAGTTTGTTCCCGAATAGTCACTGTTGATGAAACATGGATCAGACAGTATGATCCGGAGTTTAAGTCTGAGTCGATGCAGTGGATTGATAGGGTGAAAGGCCGCCGAAGAAATTTAAAGTGCAAAAGTCGGCCTCTAAGTTAATGGCTACGGTATTTTGGGACTGTGATGGCATTCTTTTAATCGATTATTTAGAAAAAGGCTCTACGATAAACGGAATTTATTATGCAAATCTAATAAGACAGGTGCGACAAGCCATAGTTGAGAAAAGGCGGGGTAAACTAAGGAAAGGCATTTTGTTTTTGCAAGACAACGCACCCGTTCACACCGCTAATGTTGCGAGGCGTGCTCTGAAGGAAGTTGGTTTTGAGGAAATTGACCACCCACCCTACAGCCCAGATCTAGCCCCAAGCGATTATTTTCTATTCAATAATTTGAAGAAAGAGTTGAGGGGAAAGCGATTTAGAAGTGACGAAGAGATGAAGGCGGCTGTACAGGAGCATTTTGAAGGGCAAAATAAAGATTATTTTTTTAATGGCCTAAAAGCACTGTATAAAAAATGTAAAAAATGCATTGATTTAGGAGGAGACTATATTGAAAAATAAACACGAGTTCATTTTTGTAAATTGTTTTTTTCTATCTTAGGCTTAGAACTTTTCAGACGCCCCTCGTAGCTCCATACAAACTTTCACCCCCCACTTCAGCTCCTTGGGGGATGATTTCCGGGATAAAAACTATCATATGTATGGTGAAAGTTTGTATGGAGCTACGATATAAACGAGTTCCACGCGGACGGAGTCGCGGGCAGAAGCTGGTTGTTTATAAAGTTGCGTCAAATTAATTGTTAGGGTGAAACCGTAAGATGTCACGTGACCTGATCGAAAAACTGTTACAACGTTATTGAGTTTTCACTTCTGCCGGCACTCCCGGAGTGCAACCCTGTCTTTTTTTAAAGCTTTATCTCTTTAGGAATAACGTCCAAATTCGAACTATTCGAATTTGCAAGAACAGCAGACGGCGGCGGCGGATAAAATATCAATTTGTTTTTGCCGTTGGTAAATATTTTTCAAAGCTTTATCTCTTTACGAATAACGTCCGAATTCGAACTATTCGAATTTGCTCAATAGCAACGGCGGGTTTATTTGCAGAATATGCTATTGCATAAAGTTTTTAACGGCTTTATACTCTTACGAATAGCGTTCAGTTTTAAATGAAGTCGAATCGGCTAGCAGCAAAATATAAAAGTTTGTGACCTCCTTCACATCTGACGTCACAAAAATCTGTCGCGTATTTAACAATTTTTCCCCATCCCAAAAAGTGCTCAGCGCCGCTAAAGAAGTATTCACTTCAAAAAAATGGCAGAAACCTGTACAGCTTGTACAACTTGTTGACAATAACTTCGTTCGAGCGCCAAAATATCTCGTCAGGAATGGGTGGCTTTCAACCCTCGGTTAACAATCTACTATTGTGACCAAAATGCTGAAAAATCATAAAGCATCAGGTACTGAAACGTTTTTACTTTAGTTTATACTAATTTCAAACAATTATAATTACGATTTGAAGTAATGTGAAACGGAACGTGTTTTAATCCAACAATCAGCGTCGGTGACGTCACTCCTGTCAAAAGTAAAAACTTAGGCAACTCTATGACATCGAGGGACGAACCACGGACAACCAAATATGGCGAGTGACACACATGAGTAACGTCACAGGAACTATAGATCCGTTTAGGCGCCAAAGTTTAAATTGTCAGTTTTTGTAACAGGAATTTTGAACTATAAATTATAGTATTTTATTTTTATACTTTCGTGGTCTATTCTACATGCGCTTCTTTCAAATGAAAGCAAAATTGAAAATATTGCATATTCCCTATTGATTGTTTTTTCACCACGTACTATATAGAATAGGCAAACTTACATGCCATCTGATTATCAGCAGGCGTAAGATGGTGGTCATTTGAACACTTATCGCTGTGGAAGTGTGAATAAAGCATCCGTCACGTTCTGGCGAGTATGCGAGCACGACAGTGATGGATATATTATCCACAACAAACCATATTAGGCTTCCTGGTAAAGGTAGCCCATGTAAAAATCAGAATAACAAAGTGTTCTTCACTATACAAATGCTCATATGCAGCGTCGTACGGTATGTATTAGCACAGATTAAAGAATACAAGTACAGATACCCAATCTCATAGAGCAAAAGCGTACCGTCCTAATGTAGGCAATTCTGTATACAATTTTAGTCCCGTAGCTACACCAGTAGATGCAGTATCCGAGCTACCACGGCTATGACGCTGTCAGCCTTTAGTAATACATTGAGATATCACCAGATGGCGTTGACTTCCCGGGCAACAAATAGAGTATTTTTGATTTATTCGATATAAAAGTAGTATTTTAGAAACAATATTACACATCACACAAAAATATACATAACCAAATGCTTAGAGCCTGTGGTTCCATAGAACTTTCGCGACCCGTGATGGCGCCATCTAGTGACAGTACCCAATAATACGTAGCAAGCTTGAAAGCTCACTCGTATACTACGAGTTACATGGATTAAGTATCAATTTTATTGCATTTACTAAACTTATAAAATATACCTTTATTGTATGTGCGGAAGTATGTTTGTGATATAATTAAGGTACGTTGAATTTATTAAGGTGTAAAAATCATTCTATCTTCACGATTACTGGTTCAAATGTTTCGCTCGGTACCTGTGTCGCCATCTATGAGTTCTTTTTAGTATCAATTATACGTTGTTCTAGTTGGGAGGCCATGGTATTAGGTATAACAAATAAGTTTTCTGATTTTTGATTTCTGATCAGGCGCGGTGAAAGCTATCAATGGACATTCTGAATACCTCAAGTTACTCCTGCTCGCTCACAAGAGACATACGTGTGAATCTACTAAACAGTAGTCTGTCTTATCACTTACCAGTTACATAAAGAACGTTCATAAGCCGCCTCATACTCCTCGGATTGACATCGCTGAAGTAGTCATCAGTGAGCAGCACCCGGCCTAAGTCGGCAGCTGTAGCTGCTGGGGCTGCCCGGTGAAGCCCGGAGGCCACCGAAGACGCCACGGACTCTGAAGGCCTAAGGCGTCGGGCGCGGGCCGCGGCTGCCGCGCTTAGCTCTTTACCCGGTTGGTTCTTGATCCGTTCTTGGCTCGACATCACCTCTGATGTGGAGGATAGACGACGGGCTGATACCTAAGGTCAGAGAATTGTGAATTAATAGGGTGCTGAAGTCAACGAAATGCTGTTCAGCGGTTTTACTGCATAGAACATGGCGTCTCGGATAAATGCCAAATTCGCCCATTGATGGTATGGTAAACCAAGCACTAAAATCAGGCATTATTAAGTTGGATTGGAATACAAAATACTTGACTACCTATTGTAGAGTTTGGCAACATGTAACACACGCTTAGTATCAATCACATTGTTGTAGTACCGATTACACGCACACGTAAGAGAGCGCGATATTCGTCGCTGATGAGCAGGGCTCGGATTTTACATCGCACGGTAAGACGAAAGAAAACTATGGAGTCGATATTAACATTACAACTTTACTCATATTCATACTCACTCATTTTCCTAGTCCCGTAATTATTATATATTTATCATGCTGTCAAATTTCAACTTAGTTGTATACCTAGTTATCCAGACCATATTGTTGCGATAGACTTAACGGTGGGTACTGGCCGCTTTATTTAATTGCCTCATGTTTCAATCATTGACGGCTTTAGACGTGTCATTTATTTAAGTTTGCAATTAGTGCATATATTAATTAACTTAATTATTTCGTGAACATTTTATTATTTAGCTTATAATGTAATAAACATGGTGTGGCGGTTAACATTTGTATTTACAATATAATAAACTTTTGGTATTAATTAAATGAATGAGTATGAGTATGAATATGAGTAAAGTTTTAATGTTGATATCGACTCCATAGTTTTCTTTCGTCTTATCGTGCGATGAAAAATCCGAGCCCTGCTGGTGAGGGACCAAAGGACACTCACAGATCTCTGCATGGACGCTGAGAAGTCGTCGGAGGCGATGGTCTGTATGCGCTTGGCGGCAGTCTGCTGCGCGGTCTTGACGCGGCGAAGCGCCGAGTTCTGAAGGTAGAACGGTAGCTGCACCATGTTGCGGAGGTAGTCCCAACCGCCGATGTTGCTTTCGGAGAATGCGCGCCGGCTGTTCACTTCCACCGCCTGGATGAGAGAGTAGATTATGGATTAAGGAGGAGAGTGGATTAAGGATTGTAGCAGAATGGAACGTGTAACAAATCTGTACATTGCAGACCGCAAATACGATGTTTAATTAAACGAGATATGGAGATAGAGTCACTCTTCGTTGACAGAGGACTTGAAAAGACATATTACTTCGACACTGAAACATACTCGTAAGGGAGTAAGAGTATGGCGGACGGTGGACCTGAAAGATTTCGAACAGCTCATCATCAATAGGTGTCATTAACATTTAAAAGATCAAACTGGAAAGGGTATGTATGTAAATATGAAGTTATTTCATTCTAAACGATATGATACAGAGAAAGAATATAATGGAAAAATAAACCATCTTCGTCTGTAGCCCCCGACAGGATTCGAACCTGCGACCTTTCTATTAACGCTAGACTGCTCTACCAACTGAGCTACGAGGACAGTGACGCAAGTTGTATATCGAAAACAAAACAAAAACAAAAATATTTAATTAAAATAATTTGTTTCGTGAAAAGGGTTATTTCATTCTGTTTATGTATACGTAAAACTATGTACAAGTATAACACACTAAAAAAAAACCCAGAACTCATTCGTCGACGTCGATAAGCCGTTGATAAGTCGGCCGAAAGAGGGTAAAAACACTCAAGGTGCATGCAACATCCAACATCGTTTGTCGCCATATCATTCCAATAAACACAAATATTGAAACATAAAAACATATGTAACAATCATAAGGGTACAATCAATACTGCAAGATCGGTTAAACATGGACACAATATTTCACTTTATCCCATTGAGATAAAGTAGAAACATAAACAGTGTATTCTGCCTTACTCCACCAAAATCATGCAAACAATCAAGGGGTCTCGCACCAAGCTAAAAGAGTACACCATAGGCGGTAACTAACCTCCATCCAAGCAACCTGCACATACGTGAAGCGGTTAAATCTATCATTTCGTAGGTCTACATGCCGGGCGATTTAGTGGTTCCATTAGTGAGGCAAATGTCGAATGCGAGAGATGTCGTGAAGTAACTTTAGCATGGTAAACAGTTTCAAATCAAAAGCGTATATTCGCAGTATTACAAATTGTGATAGATAAAAAATATCTACACAATAGTATTGCCTCGGCGAGACAGTTCAAAATTTCGTGTTGGTTTTAACCATTCCACGGTGCGTATTTAAGTGAAGGTTACAACGCTACATCGATCGGCTGGTGTGGTGGTGATTATAAAAATCTCATCAAGTTTCCTTTAAAATATATATCTCAACATTAACAAATTTATTATTTTATAACCAACCAAAATCTAAAGGTTAGATGAGTAATAATTGAGTAATACAATAGTATTTTATGCAATCGTTATATAATGTATGCCTTTTCAGTCGAGTACCACGTTTAGGCCATGAAGCTTGCTGAGTGGCCTAATTAAGGTACGAGACTTAAAAAGCTAATTATATAACTATTGTATACAATACTTTTTCTACGAGTCAACTGAACTAATTAAACAAACTTGGTATCTATTGCGAATCTAAGCCCTGCAAAAACGAAGTGCAACCAACGGCTTTTTATTTTTTGTGCGTTGATGTCTATTGCCTTTTGACTTTCTCATGACGGCGTCCTATTGGTCAAATACATTATAGTTAAGTAAAGGCGCCACGTGATTGGTCAATTTCATTTTAGTTGTCTCAACAGTTATGAAATGTTGAGTTGGGAGCTCCATAGTAAACTGTATGTGATTTAAGTTTGGTGTATGAAGTCTTAATTCAGACACGACGAGTATAAAAACACAATTTTGAATCTCGTTCCATTCGAAAGAGTTTTATCGATACGTTACAGTAACTTTTAAAAACTAGTTATTATTTTCCATTACATTGCCCAAGTTACTCCACTTATCTCTACGCATATATCAACAATCGAACTAAAATAAGCGTCAGGGTGAAAAGTAAATAATTCAAGACTAACTATGAATACTTCCAAGTGCCCAAGAGAGTTATAATATAAATTACGATGCTATTGTTTGATCAAGCATAAATAGGTAATGTTATAAGAGGCGACTACATAACGCATACTCTAACGTGTCAGCCACCGCTTAAATGCAACGTTTTTTGCAATTAATTGGTTAAACCTGATAAATAAAATTCGAAATGGAAGAATGAAGGCGAGTGGAATGGCGAAATTAGACTTTAAACTTCAAAATAATAGGAACGCGCCCCACTTGCCTTCGCGAAATGCTACAACTGTATAATAAAAGGTTACTAGGCATTGTTCCATCTTCAATTTTTTACTAAAAACTACATTCGTAACTAATTCAAAATCAATACTGTAGTAGCTGAAACGCTGGAGTATCAGACACCGTACCACTTTACGTACGTACTATTTTAAAATTCAACTGTATCACAACACGATAAAGTTCAACTCACCTTACTAATAATATGCGGATCGATGGCCAACAGCAGTATGAAGGGGCTCTTCGGATCAGAGCAGAGCGCGTACACCGCGTTGAGGAGAGCCAGGACTTTCTCCTGTTCGCAGCTGTCGAGCGCGTCCACAACGACCACTAGGCGGGTCTGCTGCCCCGTGAACGCGTCGAGACATGACACCTGAACCAATTATTGTAGTAATAAACGCCAGGCCTGTGCAAAATGTGGGTGTGCTGCGCCCGTCAGTAAATACGTATTGGCATTACACTGATACTGTTTCATATATATTATATTAACAGACATGACAGTGATACCGGTGCCAGTACGTAAATTTACCACGCGAAACAACTAAATATGTGAGGTGTAAGAAGCTACAAGTATAGTCGATAGACACCGGTCGTTGCATTACGAGTTGCGGTTGCTGATCCATCCATTGAAAGTCGATGCTTTTAAAAATGTCCATTTAACCACAACTTTGAGACGGAAAGGCTCTTGAGTGACCATCATGTAGACCACAAGGTGGACTGAAAGTGGTGGTGGTGGAAGGTGGCTAAGTAAAGGTTGCGAGAGTCCGCTGGATGCCGGGGATGCTGTGTCCAGCAATGAAGTCTTTCAACTGATTTGATTATGTGATACAGTGTACAGGCTGGCCAGTAGGACGGCGCCGGCCGTGGCGCACGCGCCGATCATCAGCCCCTGTTGGATCTCTGACTGCACTCACCATGTGCGTGAGTGACTGCACCTCCGGGCGGAGCGCCAGTGTGGGCGCGTCCCGGCGCAGCGCGCGGGTAAGGCGCGCGCGCGGCGGCAGCAGCAGCGCGACCAGCACGCGCCCCCACGTGTACAGGTTGGCCAGTAGGACGGCGCCGGCCATGGCGCACGCGCCGATCATCAGCCCCTGTTGGATCTCTGACTGCACTCACCATGTGCGTGAGTGACTGCACCTCCGGGCGGAGCGCCAGTGTGGGCGCGTCCCGGCGCAGCGCGCGGGTAAGGCGCGCGCGCGGCGGCTGCAGCAGCGCGACCAGCACGCGCCCCCACGTGTACAGGTTGGCCAGTAGGACGGCGCCGGCCATGGCGCACGCGCCGATCATCAGCCTCTGTTGGATCTCTGACTGCACTCACCATGTGCGTGAGGGTCTGCACCTCCGGGCGGAGCGCCAGTGTGGGCGCGTCCCGGCGCAGCGCGCGGGTAAGGCGCGCGCGCGGCGGCAGCAGCAGCGCGACCAGCACGCGCCCCCACGTGTACAGGTTGGCCAGTAGGACGGCGCCGGCCATGGCGGACGCGCCGATCATCAGCCCCTGTTGGATCTCTGACTGCACTCACCATGTGCGTGAGGGTCTGCACCTCCGGGCGGAGCGCCAGTGTGGGCGCGTCCCGGCGCAGCGCGCGGGTAAGGCGCGCGCGCGGCGGCAGCAGCAGCGCGACCAGCACGCGCCCCCACGTGTACAGGTTGGCCAGTAGGACGGCGCCGGCCATGGCGCACGCGCCGATCATCAGCCTCTGTTGGATCTCTGACTGCACTCACCATGTGCGTGAGGGTCTGCACCTCCGGGCGGAGCGCCAGTGTGGGCGCGTCCCGGCGCAGCGCGCGGGTAAGGCGCGCGCGCGGCGGCAGCAGCAGCGCGACCAGCACGCGCCCCCACGTGTACAGGTTGGCCAGTAGGACGGCGCCGGCCATGGCGCACGCGCCGATCATCAGCCCCTGTTGGATTTCACGCCGTCTGATCGACGACGACCCAATCTCACTGAGTCGTCGGTTCAACACTTAAGTTAACTAAGCAAATGTGGAAGAAATGGACTCTTAGAAGTTTAAAGGACAATTTATATTCTGGATATATCAGATCGCGAGAAATATGTTTCGGGCCATGAAATAACCTTAAGCAAGAATTCCTTCACATTTCTACAGTAAACCACCTAAGGCCATACGATACAAAATGGCATTGTAATTTTAAAGAGTAGAAAATAAGCTCAATTTCGATTCTTTATCCGATTCAAAACAAGTCCAGTAGGCCGGCCCATAAGGCCGAAACGCACTGACAGCGGTGGCGGAGCGGCGCGGCGCGGCGCGGTTTTCTGTGCGGATCCTTTCATATTAGCTCGAACATTACAACCAGTACCGCCTCCGCGCCGCACCGCGCCGCCCCGCCACTGCTCTCTGTGCGTTTGCAGCTTTAGGCTTTAGGAGGCTAAATAATAGTAGTTTATATGTACAGTTGCATACTAGTAGTTTATGCAACTGATCCATAATGCTGCCTTAAAATACGAGTGTGATTTTATGAAACCAGCATCAACGAGTTTCATAATAGGATCACACGAGTGTTTTAAGGCCTAATTATGTACAGTTGCATAAATTACTGTATCTACACACATATCATAAGTACTCTTAGATGGGTTCACAATTCTGCTTTAATAACAACAAAAAAATGACAACAGCAATGGCGGCAATTCGATCTTTCGTCAAGATGAATGGTTTTTTGAAGTGAAAACTTCTTTAGCGGCGCTGAGCACTTATTGGGATGGGGAAAATTTGTTAAATACGCAACAGATTTTTGTGACGTCAGATGTGAAGGAGGTCACAAACTTTTATATTTTGCTGCCAGCCGATTCGACTTCGTTCAAAACTGAACGCTATTCGTAAGAGTATGAAGCCGGTAAACACTTTTTGCAATAGCATATTCTGCAAATAAATTTGTAATTTTGTCCAAGCGTCCTTCACCGGTTTGCTATTCAGCAAATTCGAATAGTTCGAATGTGGACGTTATTCCTAAAGAGATAAAGCTTTGAAAAATATTTACCAACGGCAAAAACAAATTGATATTTTGTTCGCCGCCGCCGTCTGCTATTCTTGCAAATTCGAATAGTTCGAATTTGGACGTTATTCCTAAAGAGATAAAGCTTTGAAAAATATTTGGCAATGGCAAAAACATATTGGTATTTTGTTTGCCGCCGCCGACGGGCGCGCCGGCCCGTCGCACCCAACGCGCCCGCGGCCCGTCCGCCTAAATAATTGGTAATTGTTTATAAATTTGCGTCAAATTCATTTTTAGGGTGTCACGTGACCTGATCGAAAAACTGTTACAATGTTATTGAGTTTTCACTTCTGCCGGCCCTCCCGGAGTGCAACCCGATCTTTTTTTTAAATCATAGACAAACGAATGAAGTCCCTATACTCATGTCAGTCGCAATCAAATTTCGTGCCTAAATATTAGAAAAACATACTTACTGAATTGAAGTTTTGGTTCGATAGCTGTTTTAATTCTATGGATACTAGAAATAGACACCCACTTGAGTTTTGACAGCTGTTCCAAATTTAAACTCATAACGTTACAACATTCTATACTGTTATAACATTAAAGTACCGATTTTACCTACTACCACAAACAAGAAAATTCTCATAGTAAAATTGGTTGTAATAATGCTGGCCATTTCCTACGGTTTTTTTAGAGCACTAATGATGTGTGCGTAGATAAAATATATATGTCGGAGACGGGTGGTCATGAATACGACGCTAAATTGTAGCGCAGCGTGGGCATGGCTACGATTGGTTTATTTGTGGCTGACGTCACATCGAACCATCTATCCCCGCGGTAGGATGGAGCCGAGAAGGCCGAGCTCCGGGCATTCTCAAAGAGAATATAACCACTACGTTTTAAGAGGCGGAACTTCATACATTGTTTTAGGATTCTATCAGCGCTGCAGGTGTCTGACACCTCAGCATAATGCTGAGCCAGTGTCCGGTTCACTGCCGCAGAGACACACTTGTTTCATGTTTTATCTGTTCTTTGATTATTTTATTGTTTAATATGTGTGTCCGTGTGTTTGTGAATAAATGTATCTTTCTTTCTTTCTTTCTTTCTTATGTCTACTACCAACGTAAAGAAAAAATGAGTGCACTTTATTGCCTTGTAATAAGGCGCAAAAGTTCTGTGTTTTGTTAGGTTGGCTAAGATGCGTTAACTATCCCGTATTTTTTTTCATTCTACGAGAGGTTCCAAAGGCTGGGCATTCTCTGGCGGAACACGCGAGTGACTGGACGCATTGGTTTTACCTCGGAACTGTCGACGCTACAATTGAGTTTTATATTAACTTGTGATATATTAGTGTTTCAATATAGTATTTTTCACAATCGTGTTATAATAGACAGCTTTTTAGTCGAGTACCGTGTTTAGGCCACGAAGCTTGCTGAGTGGCCTAAGTAAGATACAAGATTAAAAAGCTTGATTATGACACTATTGTGAACAATACTTTTTGTACGAGTTCATTAAAATTAATAATTTAAGTCATTAATACGAGTATATAAGAAAACTAAATATCGTAAGTAGGTACTATAATATTGTCTAGTTTGACTATTGTAAAGGCTCTTTGACTTTTCAGGTAGCAAGGTAAGTGTGGCTTCCTCTGCCATATTAGTTATTTCTTGAGGAGTTAAAGATGTTTCGTCACTGTCACTACTCATTTTCTTAGTTTTTATTTTAACTTTAAAAAAAAAGTTATCACATCACACCACCGGCGTCCGTAATGTTGCAGTACTGTGCTGTGATTGTCTAAATACTAGCCAATCACAAAGCGTAGTTTTTTTTTAATTTTTATGCCCTGGATACAGCAGCAAGTTCAAGTAGATTTTTGACAGATGACGCGACGCTGCTACGTTCTGAAACGCCATAGATTGGCAATCTTGTATCGGATCGAGTCTCCTTAAACAAGGACACATTATTGAAATACGAAGTCCTATTTTCAATTTTTTTTCGGTTGTCTAGAGCGTATCGAAATAATTATTTCGATTGTCCATAGAGCATAAACTTTTTCATCAGAATAAAAGTATTCCATTGCGTTATGGTTTGCGAGGTTCTAATTTAAAGATTATAGTCGACGAGTATAAAAAAGTACATTTTGATTTACTTCGATGTCTCCCAACATCGCCCCAACGATGCCCGACGGTAACGCCGCATCCTTGAACCCCCTCTCATATAAATCAATACAAAATAAATTTATTCAGAGAGAAACGGCGTTAAATTTGAGCACTCGAAAATACTTTGGGAAAGGAAAACTTCGCGAATGTGCGCTACTGATACAAGAATTACGAAATCAATATAAATCAAATAATTAGGTTTGCAATGAACAATAGGCTAGTTTCGTATCGAAATAGACATATAGCTGTATCTAAATCGGGATTAATGAAAACACAAAGAAGCAATAAGCTCACTCTTGTAGGCGCGGCTTGTGATCGCATAACAAGTTGACATCGTTCCACCCGATACGATACAAGCCCATTCTGTATCTTCCAAACCAATGCAAATGTATAGAACCCGAGGCTTACTGTCCGTCGTTGTTGGCTTCAGTGAAGTACATGATCAGCACGCAGACCCCCACGAGGATGCACGTGAAGCACACCTCGAACGTCACGATGTGAGGGATGCAGCATACTCGTCGCCATCTGTAAGAGCGGGAAGATAAGCCACGCACCAGGGATGTTGCAGACATTCGCATCCGCTGTTCCGCATGATTTTCAACATCTGCATCCGCAAAAATTGATGCGGAGTTTTTGCAGATGCCAATATAGTACAGTTCTTCCATCAAATCTTAAGTTCAGGGTTCACTACCGAACATAGTGGTACATTTTTAAGTTTCATTATACACTCACTGAACCTAAGATTTGAATATTATAAAAATACTCTTTAAGTATCAATCCAATGTTTAAAGTAACACCTAAAGTAACATTGTAATTATTTTTAAGCCGACTTAATCATAAGATGTATGGCTTATAAAATAAATGAGAATAAAAAAAAATATATATAGTACAGTTCGCGACCAGGTAGGGGCCAACACGGCGCGTGTTCAGTATTTTCGTCATTAGTCATTAAGAATCTTCATTTAGTTTCTGTAATCTGACGATTAGCCGTATTCGCTATTGGTGATGCGTTAAGTTTGCAACGATTGTAAATCAGTCGCAACATGTTCGAGTCCTGTCTTTATATTTTTGAGTGTTTTGCCTCAAAATCCGCATTCGCGGATGTCTAAAGTCATATCCGCGGCATCCCTGCCACGCACCATAGAGCTATATCCACGGAAATCGAAATTAGAAGTTCGGATATCTCCGTCTCTGTCGCATTTATAATACTCGCGCGAAGCTCCTTTATAAGAGATCTTTATCTAGAGCAGATATAAGATCCAAGCCTACTAGGGGGCATCAGGCGGAAGATTTTTACAATATATTATTTATATTCACCTGTCCCGGTGTAAATTCTTTCCTAAACCTTGTAAACCTAATTTAACCAACTTCTCAGTCCAATCCAGTAAAAAAATTGTACACACATTGGAGTCAGGTGATAATGTAATTTAGTGGTATCATTGAGCTGTTCTGATGATAGAGCTGGCCATAGTAACGTAAATTCTAAATTCCTCATTACAAAACCATCGTGTCAGTGCTTGTCAGAATAGTTTTGGAGTCAATACTCTTGACGGACTGCGCAAAAAAGGACAGTCAGCATTTATTTAATCGTATTGCGTACATTATTTTGGCCTTTAAAGCTTGTCACTTTTTAGTACCGCCCAGGGGACACGTGCAGGGTTGTGGTAGGTAGCTCCTGCGGACGCGAGTGACAGTTGTCCCCCCTTTGTCAAGTGAGTGGGCAACTCGACTGTTAGAAGTTCTTAAGCCTCTAACTCGGCTTAACGACTACTGTCACAGACAGCAGCCGGGATCAACTGCTTAGCGTGCCTTCCAAAGCACGGAAGAGCTCATTTATATTAACCACTCAAACATCAGGCGGTCACCCATCCAAAGACTGACCGCTGCCATCTTTGTTTAACCTGCGAGCTGCGTTATCATTAAGTATTTAAATTGTTCCTATTGCCTTATTATTAGTATTTTTGTATCTCATGTTTGCATTTTAAAATAGGATTTTATGATTATTTATTATTGTTTTTTATTCTTATACACTCTGACGATCTTTTTGTGAATCCATGCTATTTTAATATTATCGTTAACGACTCGCAGGCGCCGCTAGGCTATG
This sequence comes from Epinotia ramella, assembly GCA_947578815.1. Lineage (NCBI taxonomy): Eukaryota > Metazoa > Arthropoda > Insecta > Lepidoptera > Tortricidae > Epinotia > Epinotia ramella. The sequence continues at coordinate 11,947,019 of OX388209.1, forward strand.
AGCGCTTCAATATGAATAAAGGCCTGTCTAAAATAGTAGATTACTGCAGAGGCCGTGAAGTAAGGTATTGCTGGACGAGATTGGGGTAGACGGCCGAGTCGTAGACGAGGCCGAATACAACGAGTCCAGCAATCCCTGTTCCGGCCGAGGATTGTATAGTACTTTTCTCAAACGATGTGAGGAAATATTAAAATTAAAATAAATACTAGGTAATCAATTAAATAATAGGTAATTTGCGCCTTTTTTATTTTTTAAACATGCCATTTGAACAAGCCGTTCGAGCACCATGTTTAACCGCACATAAAGTATAGTACGATATATTTTTTTTTTTTTATGAAGCAAGTATGCTTAAAGTGTCTAGTGGGGGTTGGCAGTATGTAAATTTTCCTTTGTCAGTTTAATATTAGTAAGCAAATTTAAAAAGTTAGAGTAGCGGACAATAATGGTTTTACTTAGGGTTTTCATACATTACTTCTTGGCGTAAGGCCAAGAAGTAATGTAGGGAGCCATAAACAAGAAACTTCACGTCTTCATTTCGTGATATTAACGCGTACATTTCCGAGCATGTTTGAGAAAATAGTAGATTACTGCAGAGGCCGTGAAGTAAGGGATTGCTGGACGATATTGGGGTAGACGGCCGAGTCGTAGACGAGGCCGAATACAACGAGTCCAGCAATCCCTGTTCCGGCCGAGGATTGTATAGTACTTTTCTCAAACGATGTGAGGAAATATTAAAATTAAAATAAATACTAGGTAATCAATTAAATAATAGGTAATTTGCGCCTTTTTTATTTTTTAAACATGCCATTTGAACAAGCCGTTCGAGCACCATGTTTAACCGCACATAAAGTATAGTACCATAGATTATTTTTATTTTTTTTATGAAGGAAGTATGCTTACAGTGTCTAGTGGGGGTTGGCAGTATGTAAATTTTCCTTTGTCAGTTTAATATTAGTAAGCAAATTTAAAACGTTAGAGTAGCGGACAATAATGGTTTTACTTAGGGTTTTCATACATTACTTCTTGGCGTAAGGCCAAGAAGTAATGTAGGGAGCCATAAACAAGAAACTTCACGTCTTCATTTCGTGATATTAACGCGTACATTTCCGAGCATGTTTGAGAAAAGTACATTTTTGTCAGAAACTTGTTAGTGATACAATAAGAATACAGTGCTGATAAAATTAGATTACTTCCATCCGGACGTGGAGGACACGGGTCGCGGGCGGAACGCGCGCGCGAGCCGCGTGCAGACGCGCCCGTACTGGCACTCGAGCGCTTCGGCCAAGCTCGCGATCATTTGCACAACCATCGCCTCGCCCTCTTGGCTGCCGCTCTTCATGCCCTCTGTGAAGTGGAATCTAAAACAAGAATACATGCATTGGAGTTTGGTTTGATAAAGAGTATGTACATAACGAAACCTAAGACGGAGTAATAATTGGCCAATAGCCTAATTCTAGAGTTAGTGGTGGTAGTTCTCTCACTGCAAAGCGTGGTGTCCTGTACGCTGAGCAGTGAGGGATCGTGGAATGCCATGAGCCAACTCTGCGAGGCAGTCATGGTAATTAAAGACAAGTGGCGCGAGCGCGAACAGCCGATTCCCGCTCCAGCACAGACGGAAGGGAAGTAGGCAGTGTCAATTTATAAATCGCTTGCTTCCCCAGTAGAGCCCCGTGGGCTAGGAACCCACACCAATAGAGGCCTAAACGCACTGACAGCGGCGGCGGAGCGGCGCGGAGGCGGCACCGGTTGTAATTTTCGAGCTTCCGCCACGGTTGCGAGGGTTTAGTGGGTACTCTTCCCTCACGGAAGGGGTAGTCCCACATATTATCCCCCACAGTGAGCCATCCTCGGGCTCGGGGGAAGCGTAAACTCATTGCATCTGCGTGAAAGGCCTCTCATGGGTTCGAAAGGAATGGGTAGAGGGCTAAAATAAAGTATTATTATGAACTAATATGACTAGTATTTGGACGTTCACTTATCAGAAATAAGGATGTTACGAATATTCGCATTCGCATCAGACGATGCGTATGTTTTGCGAATGCGAATATCTGCAAGTCGTGGCGTGTTTCGCCGGCGCCGACCGCCTGCCGCCGAGCCGCTGACTCGCGCATGCGCAAAGCGCGCCAACCCGTATCACGTGATTAATTTTGACCAATAGAAAGCACTTTTACTTGGGTAGTGACTTGTGATTGCTTATTATGCTTGTGATTGTTAAATAAAATGATTAAAAAGTGATTGCGTACGTTGGTCGCATTCGCGAAAGTAATAGAACTGACATTCGTGACATCCCTGACCAGAAACACTTAAATATGTGCTAAGTTTACCTTATGGGCGTGGCGGGCAGAGCTCTAGGGTCGTTGGGTCCAGGTGGATGACAGAATACCACTTGAAGAACCAGCAGTAGAGCGCTAAACCGGCGTCCTAACGCGGACAGCACGCCGCCCGCCCACCACCACTCGTATCTGAAATAATCAAATGAGTAAGAATAGTGTATAAATAACATTTTCATTTCTTATGCTCAAAAAGTGCGTCTTTATGCTGTGTGTAGGCGACATAAAGTCGCTTTTTATGCTCTAGTGCCTAAAGTAAAATCTTCGTCGAAGACCAAGGCAATTGGTCAAATAGCCACACAAGCAACTTTAACTTCATAGAATAAACTCTTTACTTTAATTTTATTATTTTTCGTTAGTATTCTAAGACCAAGGCAAGGATACCAACAGCCAAAGTACACAATAAAATTTCATGAAATAAACTTATAGTTTTCATTTCCTCGCTCGCAAGCTCGCTCGGATGGATAAACGTCTCGCGTAAAATGGTGCGTTTTATGCATTTGTTGTACAATCTACTATATTGTGTACAGTTGAGTTCACCAATATCTATAGTTCGACAACTTAACTAAGTCGACGCCTGCGCGGCGTGCGGGGGGTATAACGGTGCGCGGCGTGCGGGCGCCGGGCTGTGCCTCCTGCAAGACGCCGGCTCCACCGTAATACCCTCCGCGCGCCGCGCTCGCGAGGACTTTGTTAAGTGGTCGAACTATAGACGCGTGTGTACATATTTATGGAAAGTTTGTTGTATAGGATTAATAGGATATTGGAGAATTCGACTGTACATCACAAGTGGCCGAGTATCATATTCTCGCAAAAACGCAGACGCTACACTAGCGCCCGAAGTTCATCTCAGCACAATGATCTACTAACGTGTTCCCCAAGCTCGTGCCACGCGCCCCACGAGACCGCCCACGACCAGGCCCAGCCGGACTCGCTCCACTGCCGGGCGAAGTTCATCGCAGCACAATGATCTACTAACTTGTTCCCCAAGCTCCAGAACATGTACAGCGCCAGGTATATGGCCGCGAAGAGCGCGAAGCACACGGCCACGGCGACGTACGCGGGCGCGCCGGCGACGGCGACGCACACGCCGACGCTGAGCGCCACGTGCCACGCGCCCCACGAGACCGCCCACGACCAGGCCCAGCCGGACTCGCTCCACTGCCGGGCGAAGTTCATCGCAGCACAATGATCTACTAACTTGTTCCCCAAGCTCCAGAACATGTACAGCGCCAGGTATATGGCCGCGAAGAGCGCGAAGCACACGGCCACGGCGACGTACGCGGGCGCGCCGGCGACGGCGACGCACACGCCGACGCTGAGCGCCACGTGCCACGCGCCCCACGAGACCGCCCACGACCAGGCCCAGCCGGACTCGCTCCACTGCCGGGCGAAGTTCATCGCAGCACAATGATCTACTAACTTGTTCCCCAAGCTCCAGAACATGTACAGCGCCAGGTATATGGCCGCGAAGAGCGCGAAGCACACGGCCACGGCGACGTACGCGGGCGCGCCGGCGACGGCGACGCACGCGCCGACGCTGAGCGCCACGTGCCACGCGCCCCACGAGACCGCCCACGACCAGGCCCAGCCGGACTCGCTCCACTGCCGGGCGAAGTTCTTCATCTCCTCTGGAAACGAAAATAACGATGACACTCGAAATCGTGGAAAAAGTGCCAGAGCTCCTGACGATGCGCCGTGTCGAGAACTCCAGCTGTGGAGACAACGAATTCTCCAATGAATAAAGGGTCGGCATCGCGCTTGTGATCCTACTGGTGTCGCAAGTTGCCTTAGGCTACGGTGAGTGCTTCCATATACTACTGTGCCACCTTGGTATTATAAAAAAATGAAATCCTGCACATCAAATATCATTTCCAAAATTATGTATGTATGTATGTAAATACTTTATTGTACACAAGACACAGGTAAAAATACAGACAAAAAAAAAGTTAATTCGGTACAAAGGTGAACTATGACCGAAATCCAAGGCTGATGGCATTTTTTCGTAATAATAGAGGCAATCGGTTTTCAAATATAAGTTGCGTTCTTCAGTAAAGAGCGTTTTATTGAGTTATTTTCGGGGTTTGAGAATTATGTGAAAAATAATGATTAATGTCGAATTAATTGTTATACAGTGAAACTTGATTAAGTGGGACCTGGATAAGTGAGAAACCTCCATATCTGGAACTCATGCCGAGGTCTCGACACCTTAACACTGAATCACCTCCGTTAGTGGAACAAACCAACCTTTATATCTATCGATTTTATAGTCATAATTACCTCTATAATTGAGGTAGTGAATGTATTTAACCTCTGTTACCGAGGCTTTATTTTAAGACGTACTTTTGCTAAATTGTTTTCTTTGAATTTCATGGGTATATATTCTACTAGCTCCCCCGCCCGGCTTCGCACGGATTACCCGTTTTCCCGTAGTAATGGCGCATTTTCCCGCTGTAAAAAGTAGCCATGTTCATCAGGGATAATGTCAGCTTCTAATAGTAAAAGATTTTTTCAAATCGGTCCAGTAGTTTCGGAGCCTATTCAATACAAACACACAAACAAACAATCAAATCGTTCCTTTTTATAATATCAGTGTAGATTCACTTATTCACCTCTATAACTGAGATAACGCCAATTTTATTAGCTCTCTAACTCGGACGTTATTATTGCTGACAATTTTCTGTTTTGTTTACTAATTCTTAGTCTTCCCGCATATTCCGCACTTGGCTGATTGATCTCAAGTTGCTTCCAAGAGACAAACTAATATCACTGATTTTTGAATTGAGGCATTCTGTATTGTATTTTTTGTACAGTTTATAAAAAACGTGCTAGATTATTTCTGTTTAAGTACTACCTTTTTTCACTATCGTTAAATATTACAACTGATGTACCTATAATGTTTATTTGTATTGAAAATTCGCACCTCTATAACTAAAATAACGTCTTATCTCACCTCTATTAATGGAACCCTCTGTAAATGAGACGGATATTTATTTATACCTGGATATCTTAGACACTGGAACAGTGGAATGCCTCTTTAAGCGAGACAAATATACCAGTCCCTGGAAGTCCCAGTTATCCAGGTTTCACCATACTACTTTTATTAGGTAGGTGTTGTAAAACCTACCTTTTAATTTACTCAGCAAAAAGGATTTTCCTGAGCCCCACCGCGCATACAGCCCCACAGTTATAGGCACCGACAAGCTCGGCTCAGACAGCATGTCCGCCAGCGCCGCGCTGTATAACTCGTACCCTAACATATTTTCATTGTCTTCATTAGTATTGAGCTTCCGGGCGCCAAATATCTGCCCCAGTATTGTCTTGTTGTAGGACATGTCGATGTTGTATGGCGTCTCGTTTAGTTTGTTCGGTTTGTAAAGTAATTGACTGTTCTTCGGATTCCGGAGGAGTATTTCGACTATTTGCTGAAAAAAAAATACTTTTAGAACAAACGAAACTTTGCCTTAAGAGTCCGCAGTAAGCTCGGCCGAATTTCACCTTCCCATACAAACGGAGTTTCGTTCTCATTTTAAAACTACGTGTTGGATTGTGACGATACTTTGCATATACAATGACATGAGGTATATCTATGTCTGTAATTAGTTTATATGGTTCCAGTTTATAAAACAAACGAAATACAGCAAAAACAAGTTTTGTATGAAAAACTTAAATTCGCTGTATTTTTTTTACGATGGTATCTGAAGCTACATAAAGTAATTACAGACCTGGATACCTCATGTCATTGTTCCTGCAATGTTTCGTTACAATCCAACACGTAGTTTTAAAATGAGAGCATAACTACGTTTGTATGGAGAAGCTTACTGCGGACTCTTTAAGTTATGCGTTCAGAACGATACTGTCTACTTATCATATCATAGCCGCAATATATTATTAATTATTATCATGAAGTTTATATAGAAAGATATTTTTAATAACAATTTTAATTTACTAAAGCTCATAAATCCATTGTATCCTGTTTGGCCCAATACTCAACCGACACATTAAGTACGCTATTCATCAGTTTTCTAGGTTGTGCCAAACACGTTTTCACCATGTAAACTTAAACCTTAACGAAGAATACTTATGGTTGGTTTTAGTTGGAATTGAACCATTTTCTCATTCCGCGCCCACACCGCGAGGTGTCGGTCCAACACAGATGTCAAATGGGCGCGTCACGGAAAAGTTGCTTGACAAAACAATACCTTGGAGCGACGTTTCTGTTGACTTAAGTATTCTCTCCAGTAGTAACTGCACGATTTTAGTGTTCCGCTCCCACACAGCGCGGTAGAGATGTTCTACAGTTGTATAGTATGGGTTACCTTGGAGCGTGCCCGCATGGCGATGTGCAGCACAGTGTCGCCGCGGTTGTCGGCCGCGTTAACGCGCACTTTTCGCTCCAGCAGTATCTGCACCATTTCGGCATTGCGCGAACGCACCGCGCGTAGAAGTGGAGTGTCGCCGCTCTGTTTAACCAAAGAAATACTTGAATTGTAGACCATATAAGTTACAAAGGCACTCCATAGTAGGGCTAATAATAGCAGGAGAACTTTCCGAGGACATACTACGCGCTTCACGCTAACACGTTAAAGGAAGGGAAAGCTATACATTATACCAGCTATTGCCACCATGCATATAACCAATCGCCAACGCGATTTACCTATTCAATCTATTCATAGTTAATCGAAATATACTTACACTGGTACAATGTTCCAGTTCAGGATTTGATGCGAGCAGCAGTTTCAATATGGCTACGTGTCCCTTTTCCACGGCCGTGTACACTGGGGTTTTCTTTTCTTTGCCCGATAAATCCACGTCTACATGTTTTTTGAGCAATGCCTCCACAACGTTCTTGTGGCCTCCTTTGACTGCGTGTATGAGAGGCGTGTCTTTTGAGTGATCCTGGAAGATAAATGAACTGTCGTATAAAATCAGAATCTGATAATCTCAAAATTGGCCTGTGAAATAATAAAACAGAATGCAACAACACAAGAATTAATCTATACATACCTGTACATTTATATACGCCCCCGTATTAATGAGTGCCACAGCTATGTCATAGTATCCCTCCTTGCAGGCGATAGCGAGCGCCGTATAGCCGTCCTTGTCCAACGCGTTCACATTAGGCTTATGCTCGAGCAACATCTGGACGATTTCCAAGTGGTTCCCTGCAATGAACGGACAATTACGAAACGGTGCGAATTTAACGACGTGTGTGACATTTTAACGGCTAATATAAAGTAAGTTGGGCTGGTGACGTTTATTGGTTAGTGAAGGAAACGAGTTATGCTTGGGCAATGAGCCCTTGGCAGCTTTTCACGTTTTATGTCAGCAGTTTGAAAGTAAATAGTGCCTACCTAACAACTGTAACTTTAGTAACAAGGTACTAGTAATAGTACATTACTGCAGCCGCCGGGAAATAAGGGCTTGCCGGGTGAGTAGGTGTAGGACGGCCGACCGCAGGGAGGCCGGATAGTGATACGAAGCCGGCAAGCCCTTTTCACTGCTAGGCATGTATAGTGCTTTTCTCAAACATATGCAATGAAATAAAAAATATCACCACTCAAAAAACATAAATATCATCCACAAATATAAAATCTAGCCACACGTCAAAAGACTTTTAATTTTCCTTCCAAACCCTCCATAATGTTTTTTTTTACGGAAGTCGTCCGTATTACGCGTGTTCGAATAGACCCTATTAGGGCCATTATACACAAACTGATAACTGATAATGAGAATCTTAATTTCTATAATAAATAAAATAAATGCAGAGGATTTTTTTATATTGTCTATGGTCTCTGGTGACTTACGAATAAACAATATTTTAAATTTATTCATCAACACATTGAATCATACAGATTTGTATTCTTAATATCAGTTCGTGTGTACGAGGGGTGATCCAAAAGTAATTATTGTCATTCCTAATGTGCAATTATTCAATAATAAACTAAAAACTTAAAAAAAAGATTTCATTCATTAGTTTTTTTTTAATTGCTAAATAAATATGATGGTATGGAATATATTCTGCCGTCAGTAAAATCGGAGGATATTTTGTTACATGTTTGGGGCGGTGTTGGCAAAATTCTGGTGTGGTAATAAAAAAAAAATATAATAAAATTTAAAGTTTATTTATTTTGATGCCACAAAATTAATAAATTAAACTCATGTCATCGTTTTTTTAAGCACAGCTCACGTAACAAAGTTCAAGGTAGGTTTTTTCTGGCCATCAAAATATAGTTTTTTTTTTTAAACAGGGTGAACCTAGGTTACAAATATATGAATATAAATACGAAGGGAGAGTGATACATCATAATTCTATAGCAATTAAGTGAGGCCGTCACAGAAAAAACCATAGAAAAAAAGTACCAATTGTATGAGTTTTTTTCTTGACCGAGCTTGCCGAGTACCAGGACTGTTTTTCAGGCTTGTGAATTCTATAAAACTAGTTACCTATAGTGTTATCTAGACCAACTCTTTTACTATTGCTTCTTATTCTTAGATATTGAAAACTCGTCAATAAAATCGGTGCAATTGCGTCGATGTAAAAACTAGTCTACATTTCGTCAATCCAAAGTTTTTTTTTTATATGTAGCAAAATTAAAACATTTTTAATATATTATATAGGTAAGTAAACTAATAAAGAGTGTATTTAATAATTAAAAATGATATATAACGGATAACTTCTGTTTTTATGCCGATTATCATTACTTTTGGATCACCCCTCGTAATAGGCACGATAACCATTCAGCCACTAGAAAAAAAAAAATATAATTCAGCTGTCTAGCCTGTTCATGAACACAGACGACATATTTAGATTTTAAAAAAAATGACTTCCCGGCCTAGGCCTTCAATTTTGTATGAAATTCCTTTACAGTTCTCTCGAATTGTTCCGTCCGAAATGTGATGCTTCGAAGCCTGTTATGTTATGACGCACGTAACGACGACATTTCATTGCATGTTTGAGAAAAATAAGTTAGATAAATCAGCGACAACGGAAAACGGCGCTAGTAGCACATGACCGCCCGTTACGGAGACCCTTGACGGCTCCGTCACAAGCAGCGGAGCGCCATAACTTTAGGCAAGAGATCGGAGTAAGAGAGAAAGCCGATGCCGTTGTCGCTGCAGCTCAAGGTTGTGGCTGAGCCCTGAAGGAGGTCTAGTCGGAGGGTGTAAGGAATATTTGATCCAGTAATTGTCGAGCCAACGATCTTCGACTGTGTAGCATTCGTAGCTGAGACTATGACTTACACTCAGTAGCCGCGACCTATACCGGTACTGTTCAAAAAATGAATATCATCCTCATTCGGAATATATTTTTGATATTTCTAAATTATATGTACTATGACGACCGCTTTAGCCTAGTTGGTAGTGACCCTGCCTACGAAGCAAGAGGTCCTGGGTTCGAATCCAGGTAAGGGCATTAATTTGTGTGATGACCACGAATATTTGTTCCTGAGTCATGGATGTTTTCTATGTATTTAAGTATTTATTTATCTATATAAGTATGTTTATCGTCGTCTAGTACCCATAGTACAAGCTTTGCTTAGTTTGGGACTGGGTCGATTTGTGTAAGATTGTCCGCAAATATTTATTTATTTATTTATTATATTTAAGTACTCACTCTGAAATAATATATTAGGTGAGTCTGTTAAAATACAAAAATACGAAATATACCGGTATTTTAGTGAAGATTTTTGAGGCCTTTTCTCAAACATAAATAAAATAAAATAAAATAAATATATTGACGTTGTGTTCTTCATAATGGGCTTCGAAGTGTCACGTTTCGGGCGCATCGAGACGAGAGACCCGTAATGGCATTTCATACAAAATTGGAGGACTAGGCTTGCAAGATGGTCTTTTTTTATTTCCATTCCACAATTTGTGGCACAGCATCACGGCGTTCAGCCATTAAAATTAAAGTTTGATTTCGTGGAGTTTTATTTATTTATTTCATTGCATGTTTGAGAAAAGCACTATATATGTACTCGGCCGGCAACCCCTTACTTCCCGGCTTCTGTAGTTATGTACTTATTATACGGTTCCTGGCCAGTAGTGAACGTTGCGGAAAAGATTCCGACGGTGAGCCAACTAACCGTGCGTGGCCTGCAGTAGCGGCGTCCAGCAGTGCATCCCGGCGGCGTTGGGGTCGGCGGCGGCGCGCAGCAGCGCGGCGCAGGAGACGGCGTCGCCGGCGCGCGCCGCCCACGTGAGCGCCGACGTGGCGTACTTGTCGGCGGAGTTGGCGCGCGCGCCGGCCACCAGCAGCCGCTGGACCACGCCGCTGTGCCGTCGCCCCGCCGCCCATACCAACGCACTGGGGAAAGGAGAGCGCCGTACTCAATTACTTGGTCATTCTTTTTCACACCTTTCATTCGGGAAAGTAAGTTTTGCTCCACGACGAGAGGGATCAAAATGCTACTTTTCTGTTCAAGCTACTTTTTTAATTTATTCATTGGCATGTAGCATTTACGCAATGTGCCAATTCAATCAATCTTAATAAAATAATCGCTTGTAATTTCACCGTAATCGATTAAAAACGAACATATTTCAAGTTTTAACTTTAACAACGTTATACGAAAATTTATGAATTTTTCGTAATATTAAAAAAAAAAAAAAAATTGTGAAAATTTGTTAAAACTTGTTAAGCCATTTTAACAGCATCTTTTTAAAATTACTTCTTAGTTGGTGTGAAAAATAGTATGTGTCACTCGGTAGCAAAATTACCTTCGTCTCGGGCGTTAACACTTGTATCCCTCACTACGCTCAGGACTCAATACACCGCCCTCGCCGTAAATATACTATTTTGCTCCCTTGTGACACAAATAACTATTGTCATCCACAAACAACGATAGGCTACAATGTATAATGCGGCAACGACCTTTTATTGGGGCGATGCTTGGAAGTAACCCGTGTCTTGCAGTAAACTTCTTTCGGCTGAGTGCAGTTGTGCAGTGTTAACACTTCAAATAAAATAGTCAAATGAACTACAATTATTAGAAAACAAACTAATTTTGAGCTTCTATTCATAGTTTATACGAATACATATTGATACGAAGAACAGTACCTTCATGGCAAAACCCACAAAACACATTGTATTTCTGTGAAACTATAATGTCGCTCATTAAACTATGAGGCCTTCGATTCTACTTACGTCGGAAAAGTTAATTGTGCTCATAAAGCGACGTGTACCGCCGTAATATCACCTCTTGGTCTCCGTTAATGGCACTGTTCAATTTTATTACCAACTGTCCACTGTAATATAGATATTTTACACAGGCAAAAATACACTGAGCACATTTCGGGCCCGGTATGTCCAATGTAATATATTGCATTAATCTTGGACTATTCCAAGTTCACCTATGTGAACTATTTTTGTGGATGGTTGAATTGATACTTAGTTTTGTTTTCCTGGCCTCCAATAGAGACGAAAAATATAAGGCCATTACTTAACACAAACCAAGCGCTTCTGAATCAATAAAAAAACTCATGATAGATGGCGCCAATGTTTTAAGCAGTGAAACTAGATATAGCAGGGTTATTCTTTTAAAGGAATATTCTCTACATTGTAATATGATTAGCAGTCTTATATTGTATTGTACTAGGCTCTGCTCGAAATATAAATGAATTTTTTTTGAAGATAGTTAATAATATTTTCAAAACCTTTTAGTTAATATACAGGACTAGCTTCTGCCCGCGACTCCGTCCGCGTGGAACTCGCTTATATCGCAGCTCCATACAAACTTTTACCCCCCATTTCACCCCCTTAGGGGATGATTACGGGGATAAAAACTATCCTATGTTACTCTCCATCCCTTTAACTATCTCCACTTAAAAAATCACGTCAATTCGTCGCTCCGTTTTGCCGTGAAATGCATTTATAATATTAAGTATGGATGTAAGCGACATCGTACAGAAAACTAACCGTATAAGTATGACAGGCATACTTACTTAATATTATAGTTTCCATGAGCATGTACATCAGCCCCTTTCTCCAGTAATATCGCGACTATTTCTTCGTGTCCCTTGTACGAGGCCCACATCAGAGGCGACCAGCCACCCTGCAACATAGTCAATCAAATACTAATTTCGATAATACACTGCAGCAAAAACAATGGACCATGTGATAATTCGTTTTGTTTGTTACTAATAGTTAGGAGCATGGAAGTATATTTTAATCGACAGAAGCCAAAACTAGGTCTGGACCGCTTTATACGGGTTTGGATCGGATATACTTTGGAGATAAATAGTTGGCTCCTGTATTTCTAACTTTTAAGGATGTTATTTTTTGAATGTAAATCCGTGGTTGAATCAAATGGTTCACATAGAATTAGAAAAATAGTCTTTCTCATAATATACAGCTTAAGGGGCTACCATGCGCCAATGACCTTCGATCTGAATCCCTTAGTTTTCTAATGTTTTTTGTAGCTTATTATATTAACAACAACGGTTTTAAGCAATATAGTATCCCACATTTACTTCAAAGTTCATTGTTTTCGAGATATTTGGCATCAAAGTTGAACTTTTGTGTTAATTGGTTTAAAATGAAAAACCTGGACCAGTTTTTAGAGACGTCACAGACGAACCCAAATATGTAGATTTCGTATATGTTAGATCTTTCACGTCAATAGAGATACGAAATAAGTGTTTTTTAGACAATGTTTAAAAAAATCATACAAAATTAAGTATTCATTTGTATTAAAATCCGGTAGACGAAAATGGAGATAAAAGATTGAAGAACCGATAGCCGTTTGATTTACAATTCTATCTGTAGTGTAAAAGTAGGAGATACGATTCAAAACTTGTCAAAAATCGATGAAAACCTCGGGTAGCCCCTTAAAAAACCCCCTTAGGAAGCGTCCAACTAAATATTCGTTCATAACTTTGATCCATAGGCAACCCTAAATCTCTCTTTGAAACCAATAGTTTATGAGAGCCAGCATGTCAGCTCGTAATTGCAATACAGATTTACGAACAAGTATGGCGGCGGTTTTCATATTGAGTTACTAATGAGCACATGTTAACTCAATGCATTAATTTATTTTTATGCTTGTTATCCACATGACATGTCAGCGTTGAGTTCTTAATAACCCTGCACATTAGTAGTAAGCCATTGCTACTATCTTCGTAGAATACCCGCTTTAGTTACTATAGAAATAAAACATTATGTCATTTATAATTATATGATAAATAGGAAGTCTGTGAGATTGTACACAATAATCATTTACTATAATAGGATTCGGGTTCATAATATGCGCGGATAATTGTATTTAACCAGATTTAAGAATGTACAGTGGATGTCAGTGACATCTTGGCATGGTTCCACTTGAAGTATAGATATACTAATTTTAAATGCAGCGACCAAGAATACATTTTAGTGGTCTATATTAAAAAATGGAACACATGTGCAATGTGCATCCACAATCTTACATTACTATGGAACATTGTCCAAGGGTTAATGAAAGACAATTACTCAAAAACATTTAAATCAAAATATTTATTTTGCAAATAGGCCACAAAGGGCACTTTTAGAAGTCAATAATGAATGAAAACCGGGACTTAATCGCGTATAATTAACTTATTTTATTTACCTCACTGAGGTCTCCCGACGTTTCGGATGTGTTGCAACATCCATGGTTACGGGACTGAGTTGTTGTACGCGATTAAGTCCCGTTTAGTATAAATAATGTGTGAGAATCGTGAAAGTTTAAATCAATATATTGAAAACGGGTACAGTTTCATCATTACATTCTTCTTAGGTGAATTATCTAGCTTAATTATATGCACTGATTCAATAAAAGCCTTCTAATATTATCTAATTATATCATAAATATCTACGAATGTAATTTAATAAATTATTCACAAATGTAGCTTCCTCAGATTTTTTTAATTTCTGCATATTTACATGAGAATGTGAGTATTGAACCAGCAGCAAACATTAATTACTTGTTCACTGATAAATATTTCGCCTATACAACTCAGCGTGCTATTTCTGGGACATCCAGCTGTTATTTTATTTTAAAGTTCGGAACGTCTGTCGAGCAAGACATCATATGTCACGAACAATAACACATAAAAACATGCGTCACGGGAGTTTAAAAACATCGGAACTAAAATAAATTATTACGCATCATTTCCTTAGTTTGCATTGCTGCGAAAAAGTAGGTACCTTTTTATACTCGTCGACCTTAATGTTTGAATTAAGACTTCGTATACACACCAAACTTAAATCACATACTTTTTACTATGGAGCTCCCAACTTAACATTTCATATCATAACTGTTGAGACAACTAAAATGAAATTGACCAATCACGTGGCGCCTTTACTGAACTACTATAATGTATTTTACCAATAGGACGCCGTCATGAGAAAGTCAAAAGGTAAATAGACATCAACGCACAAAAAAGAAAAAGCCGTTGGTTGCACTTCGTTTTCAATAGATACCAAGTTTGTTTAATTAGTTCAGTTGACTCGTAGAAAAAGTATTGTATACAATAGTTATATAATTAGCTTTTTAAGTCTCGTACCTTAATTAGGCCACTCAGCAAGCTTCGTGGCCTAAACGTGGTACTCGACTGAAAAAGCATACATTATATAACGATTGCATAAAATACTATTATATATATAGAAAGAATATTTGCCAAAAACCGAATGAGAGCACCCCGCTTTCACGTGGTAATTGTCTGTCCTAAAACTTTTTACCTCTAGACTGTATATTATAAGAGCCCGCGGTGCCAGGAGCTCGCGAAGGAGGTCCTTAGTAAAAAAAAATGAACTTCATGTTTTTAGTAATCGGAATTTTATTTTGTAGGAATTATGAAATTCGAACTTTTGATTAGTTTAAAGTCGTTTCAGAGAGACACTAAGGCAGGTCGGTGTAGGTACGACGACTAGCAAAGCGAGGAGGAGTGTTAGGTTGAACTGCGACCCTTAAGCGCGGTAGCCAAGCGAGCGAAGCGAGCGTGCCGCGGCAGCGGCCGGCGAAGTGCCAGAACCGAACACTTTTTTACTACCTTATACTTACATATTATATAAGTATAACTTGCAAAGCGTGATGTTTCGGACTTTTGTTTACGAAGTCGGATTTATTATTGGTCGGTGTAATGATATTCGGAAAATCGGTAGTTTAGTAATTTTTTATATTTTAGATCAGTCGGACTTTTTATTGTTCGGTGTATTGAAATTAGGAATTTCGATACAATATGCAGAACTGGTTGGTTCCGTTCTGCGGGTTGCCAAACCGAGCAAGGCGCTATATGTATCGCGCCTGCATTACACCGCCACGGCTGATGATGTGGTGGAGTACGTTCGTCAGAAGACCGGCTTCTCGCTGAGGGTGTTCCAGCTGCGTTCGCGCCACTATGTGCACTTCAGCTCGTTTGTGGTGCGCGTGCCGCGGCCGCTGCAGGAGACCATCGCATGTGCCGACTTCTGGCCGAAGGGTGTCGTATTTCAACGGTTCCGGGGTAACCTGCCGAATCCTACACCGGAGATGACGATGCAACGGGGCCACGCCGTTTCGTCGCCTAAATAGTATTATTTGTTGTTTTTAGTTTCGTGACGCTTTGGTTTTTACTGTAATGTCACGTAAATGTATTTGTCAATAAACAAAATATGAGCATGAGATAACAGAGTTCCCATTATAGCTTTTGTTCATTATACAATTGGAAATTATTAAAATTGATAATTATAATCGATGTATATTTGATTTTATATGAAACATTATATTATTACCCATTCAGACTATCCTACTAGTTCAGTAATAAACGGATCTTACTACACAACGTGCATGTCTATCATAAATCATCCTTACATAGCCAACTTTTTTAGTTTGGGACTAGGTTCGATCTGGGTTAGATTGTCCAGTCGCCATCAGATATATCGGAGCGGCCAAGGTGCTCACAAATATCTGAACACGTCTCTAATGCCTCAACAATAGAGACGTGTTCAGATGTTTGTGAGCACTTTGGCCGCTCCGATATATCTGATGGCGACTGTCCGCAAATATTAATTATCATCTTAATGTATATGAGAGACTGACATTAGATTGTAGTTTTTCAACATTCGGCCTGCAGAAGAAGGGTTAATTACGGTGCTTTTAATTGAGAATTTATATACAGTCTATATTAACGTTCAGTTAAATCAGTGAACATAATGTCAATGACCTGCAATTGCACTATAAACTTGTATAGTGCTGATCGTCGCAACTGAACGCTCCATCCCCATTAAAACTTTAATTTATAGTTCAAGTTCTACCGACGCCAGGAAAAACATTTTATTTCCTGATGCACCGCAATCTAAAAATAAATCTGTAATGTAAACATCGCGACCTCAGTAATAGGTCGGGAGAAACGAGGTACTTTTTACTACTGATAGGGCAGACAAATTAACTGCAGTGTCGACAGACACCTATGGGATTTCCAAGGTCTCTATAACCTTAAGCGCCATAACTGCTACGCGATATACTAAGATAAATATCATAGGCATCTTCGTAGTCGAGCTCACTTGTAGATATTGGTGTCCAATTGACGATGAGTTGATAATTTCATTTCACACGAGCGAGACTGCCTCCTGATCTTTCTTGTTGCACAACAAGAGTAATAGTATCCTCGGCTGCCCATCCAGTTCAGGGGGGCTAGCACAACTGACGTCGCGCCCCGACGCGAGTCGAGAAATATCTATCCTCCTCTTTCTAATTTGCACGGTGCGAGTGAGACAGGAGGCGCTAAGCCGCGCGCGAAGCGACTTGTCAGCAAGTTGTGCTAGACGTACTGGTCGAAACAAAGTCTTGTAGTACTCTCGCAGTCCTTCGCATCAACTTTAGCCCCAGCGCCTAACAGCTTCCTAATCCATCATAACCGCACTAATGAGATTAAAAATGAGGCAACAGTTCGGTCCCGGAAAAATCAACCGAACTATTGGAAGTAGAGGCCCTAACTACTAGGACGTCTCTGCCACGCGCCGCGAACTCGCGCAGCGTCCATCCGTCGGCGTCGGCCGCAACCATATCGGCTCCGCAGTTGAACCATTGAGCGCTGCCATGCTTGGACGAAACAGTCATGTGGATACTCACACAATCCCTCGCATCAACTTTAGCTCCAACGACTACCAGCTCCCTAACCACGATGGCGTATCTGCCGCAGCAGCGTCCGCTCCGGAGTCAAGTAGTAGTTGCACTCGCGGACACGTACACGAGGGCTGTCATGATTGGACTAAAGTCTTGTGGTAGATACTCACGCAATCCCTCGCGTCCACTTTAGCCCCAGCGTCCAACAGCTCCCTCACTATGGTGGCGTGTCCGCCGCGCGCCGCGAACGCGAGCGACGTCCATCCGTCCGCGTCGGCCGCGGCCGCGTCCGCTCCGCAGTCGAGTAGCAAGCGCACCGCCGCTGCGCGCCCGTGCTCGGACGCGCACATGATCGCCGTTGTGCCATTCTGGTGAAAACAATAATGGGGTTTCAATCAGAGATGGGCAAAATGTAATCGACTAACGATTAACAACTAAAATTACAAGAATTAGTTGCGATGGACGATTGAAAACGACGATTGTAGTTGTACAGAGTGCAACTAATTTAGTTGCAACTAAATTAGTTGCCGATTGATTTCGGACAACTAAATTTTGTAATCGACTAATTAGTTAGACTAAATTCTTTGCGACTAATGTTAGAAGCAAATTGAATAGAAAACCTCGGTATGGCTATGTTGACAGACTGATTAGGACATCTTAACGTATGTTTAAAAATAAAATAGTCATGTATTATTTACGATATTTTGACCATTTATAAGGAGTGAGATCTCTGTTCGTTTAATGACCACACGTTGAAAACAAAATAGACCGCGTAGATAATAAACAACATGCAGATGTGTCATTCAATAGAACGTGTTATTTTTAGAATATGCGTCGGCACTTGCACCAAAATGCAACAAACAACTTCCAGGTAAGTAGGATTATCCCATTGTTTTGTCACCGGGTGACACTAAACTATTGACAGAGACTGCAAAATATTGATAATTTCTATGTCTAAGAATTCTAAGATTTACTCAGTATCGTATAATTCAAATTATTAATAATGCACCAACCTACTTTATTGTTTCCGATTTGTAAACACTGCAGTTTTTCGCAATTTGTCGTTACCAATATATCGTTACTAGCTTTTGCCCGCGGCTTTGCCCGCGGCTTCGCCCGCGTACTAAAAGTAATTCCAACCGTCTACAGAAAAGGTGCTTCTCAGTTTGACCCATATGTTCGAATTGAATTGCAATTTGGCACAAATACTTTCAAAAAATTTCATGTCCACAATGTTAAATTTCAAAATCGATGCCATTTTCGTAATTAACGTCCCAAAAAACCATAAAAACGACCACCATATTGATATTTAGACATTTCAACCCCATCGCATCCCAATAGGGGAGATGGTATTTCACGTCCGCCATGTTGGATTTTAAAATCGTGTTTTTTTTTGTAATCAGCGACCCTATAAACCATAGAAACGACACCCATGTCGATTTTCAGACTTTGTGACCACATTCTCCCCTTTTAGGGGTTGAATTTTCAAAAAACCTGAAACATGTGTTTTCTAATTTATCGTTAGGATTACTCCTGTGAAGTTTCGAATTCGAATAAAATAGTCTAAGTAATCTTGTTTCTCCATACAAACTTTGGACTCCCATTTCACCCCCTTAGGGGTTGAATTTTGAAAAATCTTTTCTTAGTGCACCCCTACAACTTATAAGGAACCTACATGCCAAATTTGGAATCTCTAGAACCAGCGGTTTGGGCTGTGCGTTGATAGATCAGTCAGTCAGTCAGTCAGTTTCTTCTTTTATATATGACGACCTCTGTAGCCTAGTTGGTAGTGACCCTGCCTACGAAGCCGGAGGTCCCGGGTTCGAATCCCGGTAAGGGCATTTATTTGTGTGATGAGCATAAATATTTGTTCCTGAGTCATGGATGTTTTCTATGTATTTAAGTATTTATTTATCTATATAAGTATGTATATCGTCGTCTAGTACCCATAGTACGAGCTTTGCTTAGTTTGGGACTAGGTCGATTTGTGTAAGACTGTCCCCAAATATTTATTTATTTATTTATTATTTATTTATATATTTCGATAATAATATTATGGCCCATAATATTGCATTGTCATTCAAGCATTTCAAATTAAATGTGTATACATAATTTTAGCTCAATCGGTTGAAGATATCTGCTTCAAAATAAGTCGCAAAATTCTACCCAAACTAACATAGTTACAAGTGTTACATACAACATACGAGTACCTCCAATGTTACATACATACCTACCTGTAGTTACATATTGTAAGATAAAAAATGCAAAAACGAGCGACTACGTAGTTTTAATATAGATTTAATCGTGAAATTTAGTCGATTGAAACTAAAACTAATTTAGTTGTTAGTCGAACATTCTCACAACTAATTCAATCGCAACTAAATTAATCGCAACTAAAAAATGACGATTGATATTTTTAGTCGATTGATTAGTTAACTAAAATATTAATCGATTAATGCCCATCTCTGGTTTCAATACGGGTGTAGACTCCAGAATTGTTATGACTGAAAGAAAGAAGGCAAGAAAATATGCCTAATAGTGACGAAAATCAGATATCTGAAAGAATAACGAAGCTACAACCGTTTTAATATTGCGTGATAGAAAACGCTCGCAGTTAGTGACGTCACAATCTGCGAGCGTCATTGTAAATGAGAATCGTTTCATATGAAGGCTCATTAGGCGGAAAAGGGACAGAACATACCCTCTCTTAAAACTTTGGACACTTATAACCAAGGATAGGACAAACGCCCGTCATTTTGAAAACTTAACCCTGTTCTGTACAGTAGAGACTTCCTTATATTAATAAAAAAAATTAGGTACTAAATAAGAATAAGAATAGTTTATTCGTGACAATACAAAACAAAGGACAAAAGTAATGTTTTATAAATTTATTTTAAGTACCATAATTTATATGTTTCCAGTGACAAATTATTCAAATGACGATGATTAAGGCGATAAATCACTTTCGCCAATGGAAAAGAATGACCACAAGTTTTTCCAAATTTTAAAATAAAAATTAATTAATAATTATTTAATTTTCATTTTAAATATCATTAGGAAGTCTCTACTGTACAGAACAGGGTTAAGTTCAGTAGAGACAGTCAATTTTCCATTAATGCTGAATGTCAGTAAATCCACAAAATTTTATGGGCTATGTGGTGGAAATCCCGTATATCAAGTAGTGGCCATAATGCCTAGTTTATTTTGGTGTGCAAATTCACACACAGCTTTGTTAGTCAGTTACTTAGTAGTTAAGTTGTCCTTGTTCGTTTGTAGTACTTATTTATTATTTATTTATTTATCTCAGGCAACGAGGCCCATATTTATAAATGCCCGCGTTTAATATAACCGCCTTGTTAGTCAGCTAGCCAGCAAATTTTATATGCAGGCGGCTGCCTTTGAAATTGTTGTCACCACAAATCAAAATTTATTTTGGCATTAATGTCTTGTAATTATTTTGTTTTAACAGCTTTCTACTTGTTCTGTATCCAATCTATAACTCAGAATAATTTACTGCACAGTAGTAAAAATGTATTTACTGTCAACGACTAAAAGTCCAAGATTCAATACCGAGACGTTACTAAGCCAAATTGTGGAAGCATTCCAAATTTGACAAATGCCCGGTGCTGACCCACTTCTCAGTCTGCGCCAATACTCTAGCACGAAATACGATACTTATAACATCACAATAAGGTCCATTATGCTTTGACTCGCGCTCCTTCATTATTGTCCTACAACCAATGTTATTGTATCAAAGGCTGAGAAAACGTTTCGAAGGGCGTGTATGTGATTTTATTCGGAGAAAATAGCAGCTTTTGTATTTACATGTACTAATTAATCGAACCTTGAACGTTCTGATGAGACTGTGACGCAAGGTCCCGTTGTATAATTTGTACCTAACTGCTGCTTAACATACATGTACGAATATTCGTATAGTAAGGAACCCCGGGGAGATCTTACAAAGTTTCCGAACGCGGATATCGAACAAATACTAATAAGGAATATATGTAGAATGAAACGTGTTTCGATATTTAATAACTCTTCACTCACTACTACCAATTAATTTATAAGAAAACGAAGTGTGTTAAACTTTTGTGTGTTATGTTATGTTAAAAAGTATACCTACTTAGAATAACCGTTAAACTCGCGTATTAATTGTCACTAAGGACGACATCTTTCGAACCTATCGGAAGTTCTTCTTCAGGGTGAGTGTAGTCGCGGCCGTATACACGAGTCTATCGCATTGAGTGACGTTAATAGATGAGTTGAACGGTTTCTAACAATTTCATAAATTCTGTGGAAAAATGTTAGAAAACTTTAGCCAAAGATCGATTCGATTCAAAGAGAGATCGATTGAACTTTCGTCTTACTCAAACAAGGTGGCACCGAGCGCTAGTAAAACCTGGCTATTTAAATAAGTGAACTATACACATGTACTTTAACCATTTTTTTTTCCAAGAACTAGTTCACTTGAAAGCGACACGAGTCTCGCTTATTTCTTGGTATTTGTGCGAGTCAGTGCACTGTGACGTCAGACTCTGCGGTTGCAATCAAGCTTTTAAAAGTAATAGTTCAGAACGACATTATAATATTACTCATTAGGTTTTATTTATGTTTTTCCTTCTGTACCGGTTCCTTAGTAGTGGTAAATGTATTTCTTCTTTGAGTGACATAACAATAAACTGCACTTACCAGCTGTAATGTACATACAAACATTGGTCAGGATAAGAAAATAATTAATTAATTTTCGTTTTAGTCCAAAAATCAGTTTTATCGATTTTGACCCGTAGCTTTTTGACGATAGTCAGTGAATCAGTCAGAATCCCTTTATGATAGCACTTAATATATTCTTTCGCGACTGTCGCATTTATTAGCATGATGATTGAATTGAAGGCGACTGTATTCGACTGTACAAATAATACCTACGTGAGTCAAGTGCGAATCGGAACGAATCGGAGTGTCTCATTCACTCCCCCTTTTTGAACTATTTGTACGGCGAGAGAGGGAACTTCTGATACCCACGGCACTAAGGATAAACTTCTGATAAAAACTAACTAACTCTATTGTTTCCCTCACCTCATCTTTATCGTCGATGTTGACATTGTTGTTGTTGGCGAGGTACTGCTGGAGCTCTCCGGGCGAGTCACTGTTGACCAGCTGCTGCAACGTTTTGAAGCACGCCACGGACAACATCGACTCGCTGCGGCGATGGATAGAATAGATCGACACCATGAGGAACTAAGCTCCTAAATGAGAAGTATGTGGTAGTATTGTTTCCCTCACCTCATCTTTATCATCGATGTTGACATTGTTGTTGTTGGCGAGGTACTGCTGGAGCTCTCCGGGCGAGTCACTGTTGACCAGCTGCTGCAACGTTTTGAAGCACGCCATGGATCACATCGACTGACTGCGGCAATTCTTTAATGGCGATGGATAGAATAGATCGACACCGAGAGGAACTAGGCTCCTAAATGAAAAGTATGTGGTAGGACTGGTAGTATTGTTTCCCTCACCTCATCTTTATCGTCGATGTTGACATTGTTGTTGTTGGCGAGGTGCCGCTGGAGCTCCCCGGGCGATTCACTGTTGACCAGCTGCTGCAACGTTATGAAGCACGCCATGGATCACATCGACTCACTGCAGCAATGCTTTAATGGCGATGGATAGAATAGATCGAAACCGCGAGAAACTAGGCTCCTAAATGAAAAGTATGTGGTAGGACTGGTAGTATTATTTCCCTCACCTCATCTTTATCGTCGATGTTGACATTGTTGTTGTTGGCGAGGTCCTGCTGGAGCTCTCCGGGCGAGTCAGTGTTGACCAGCTGCTGAAGCACGCTACGGACAACATCGACTCGCTGCGGCGATGCTTTAATGGCGATGGATGGAATAGATCGACACCATGAGGAACTAAGCTCCTAAATGAGAAGTATGTGGTAGTATTGTTGCCCTCACCTCATCTTTATCGTCGATGTTGACATTGTTGCTGTTGGCGAGGTACTGCTGAAGCTCTCCGGGCGAGTCACTGTTGACCAGCTGCTGCAACGTTTTGAAGCACGCCACGGACAACATCGACTCGCCGCGGCGATGCTTTAATGGCGATGGATGGAATAGATCCACACCATGAGGAACTAAGCTCCTAAATGAGAAGTATGTGGTAGTATTGTTTCTCTCACCTCATCTTTATCGTCGATGTTGACATTGTTGTTGTTGGCGAGGTACTGCTGGAGCTCTCCGGGCGAGTCACTGTTGACCAGCTGCTGCAACGTTTTGAAGCACGCCACGGACAACATCGACTCGCTGCGGTGGAGGCTCTGTGGAACGAAGAAGATATTAGAGATCACATCAAAAGATAGCTGATCAATAATTTAAAAAAGAACTGTCCGTTGAAAAGCTAGTCTCCATTAGGTTTTTAAAATGTAGTTCAAATTAGAAAAGTAGTTCATAATGAAATAGTTGCCGTATCCGCTTGTAAAATATTTTTGCATTCATCAGGATTCAAGACAAAAACATGACAAGGGCCTAAACTGACAGCTACGCCTCCGGCATGCCTTCGTAATGGAACAAGGGACTGGATGTATATGTTTATACCTGCTAACATTACATATACCTATAAACCCTTGTTGGAGACACAGAAAACGTTAATATAGCGAATCTAGTCGGTTTTATCACTTTCTCTACTCAATAAAATCGTAAGGGTTAATTATAATAAAAGTAATTTACTAAACAAAAGCGAACGATACATTTTAATAAAAAATAATATCAATAAAAATGTATTTGGACAAATTACTGTAGTACGCAATATAATAATGTATCTAATGGCTTCTCCTATTATTTACAAAGATCATGAACACGTGTTCTGCAGGTCCATCACGTAACACATTGTACGCGCGTCATTAGGTAGATCGAAATGTCACTTTTTATGGAAAAATGACAGTTTGCTCTACCTAACGCGCGTTCAAAACGTTACGTGATTACTGATTATATCCTACCCATCAGAGGCTCTAGTATAAGTTTTACCGAAACAAAACGTTACGACCGCGTTCGCGTTTAGCTGTCAAATCCCATACAAATTGAGGGTAAAACGCAAACGCAATCGTAAAGTTTTGTTTCGGTAAAACTTACACTAGAGCCTCTGGTTATGTGATAAAATTATTGTTTCGCTGTTTCAGTTTTTTGATGCTCTTGCATTGTATTTAAATAAGGAATCAATGGATCTCGTTAGTATACTTATTATTCTTACTAGCAATAGCATTTCAGTAAGGTATAAATATGAATATATACGATACTACTTCAATTTGTTTCACATAACGTGTGTTGTTAAAAATATTGTTCCTGAATTTGTAAAATAATCCCCCTTTATTAACCCTTGAGTGTACTTATATTGTAATAAGCACAAAATTTGAGAGCATAGATAGTAAGAAACCTATGAATGATAAAGAATGAAAAAATGTAACTTTAGTAAACTGATAATAATTACAAAGCTCTTCGAAACAGTAGTTTTATTTTAATGCAGTTAATTTTTACACAAAAGTCACGTAAACGAAACATTCGAGCCAATTTAAAATGTTAAAACCACATAGCATTCGACTACGCGACAAACGTCATAAGAATCCTAAAATTGTTAATTGTTGTATATTTTATATAATGCCGTACTAAATATTAGTATAACAAAAACCACACAAGATACGTTTATAGATTAGTACAACACACATTGAAAAGTGTTAAGATAGGCAAGTACAGTAGCAGTTTAGCACATCACATTGTATAAAATAAACAACCTCACTGCTCAGCGGTGAAGTCCAGCGGATCATTTTATCCTATTTATTTAGTTTCGAAGGTAATTATCACCTTTATTTCAAGTACAGACACTGCTCTCACAGAAGCCGGTAAGCGATTGCAGCGTAAGTATAGCAAATTGCCGTCATAAACACTATAGATATAATGATAAAGAATGATATCGCAAGGTAGTCCAATGTGATATTATCTCCAGCTAGTAAGACGTCCTAAAATTTGTTAAACCGGCAAAATCGTTTAGCACATATTATTATACCACAATTCACGTTTGCTTAAAATATTTTGACAAATCCATTAACCTTCCGATGTGAATGAATACGTAACGAACAAGGATAGGTAATATGTATTGGAATCATATCAGTTTTATTTATTCACTTGTTTTTCACAAGGTGTCTTCGATTTTAACAAATATTCATAAATAAGTGATAATTGACGAAACAGCCACTCTACGATACATTTGCGTTAATTAATACTGTGGCTAGATAATCTAGACCTTCGTAGATAAAGTCATGCATCGTGTTAAGAGACACTTATAATCATAAATAACGACCATGCATGTGGTTAGGTGCTTGTCAACACTGGCATGTGGAAAACAACAGTCGAGTTACTTTGCAGCATTCACACTTGCAGGCATACGCAGACCGTGTTAGAATGTCGACGAAGAGCGAAACCGTGGAATGCAGCGAAGCCGTGGCTGACGCGGCGCTGCTCGCCCGGCGGCGCCGTCACCGACAGCCGCGGCACGCTGAGGTGCGCGCCCGCCGACAGCGGCCCGGCGTGGTGATCGTGTCCGCCCATGTGCAGGTGCAGGAACGACGCGCGACGCCGCTTCGGCTCCGGCGGCATCAACGACGGGCCCGACCCGCCGATACTATTGCTCTTCACGCGCTGCGGCGTCACCTCTTCCACGACAATATCAGACTTCTCCGACCCCGATCTGCTCCGGTCCGATTCCGACGACACCGATTCCTGAACCACATCCAGCTTCGATCCTCCTTCCACCGATATAACCGGCCCAGCAGGCGGTCTGCACACATTCTTCGTCGTGTGTATATTCGCGATGAGACTTCGTATGTGGCCGTACTCGGTGTCACCGGGTTCAGCGAGCGGTGGGCGCGGCGAGTGGGACATGATGTCTCGGCCAGCATAATAAGTCGAGTGTCCACGGTCTCCTGTGACAAATGCGTGAGAGTGGTGACTGGGTCGCGTAACGAGGAGGACGCGTGACGCGAGAGGGGGGCGGCTACTATTTGCGTCGCGTGGTGCAGGGCGGGCGGCGCGCGGTACGCGGCCGCGATGAATGAACGCGGGCGCATACGTACTAGAGAGTAGGTGCTGTAAGTGCGTAGGGAGAGACGTTTGATGATCGCGGAGGCGGTGCGATGCGCCGTGCGCTCGGGGGGCAGCATGTCGCGCGGCGTCCGGTCGGACTGTGAGCTGTGAGGAAGGCCCGACACCGAGAGGTCGGCGGCGGCGCCGAGCTGCGCTCCCCGCCGCCATAACTATCTTAACATTCTTGCGTTTTGTCATTAGTATTTATGAGTTTTATGACGTATTCAATAACTTAATTTTAGGTAACATCCTTGGCCATGACGAGCTGTTTAACTTTAACGTAGAAAAGCGTTAACGGACATAACAAATCCGAAGCGAGAACTCCGATACAGTCGAGAAAGTGCTCTAGGAAAAATAGAAAAAAAAAATACCTACGACTACTAAGGCCAATCTTTCATTGATATTGATTATTCATTAATGAGTTACAACTTATGACAGTAATTACAATTACATTAAATATATTCATTAAAAAATAAGTCAAGTAAAATATTTTCACTACACATACATTATATCGTTTTTTGTTTATATATATTTTCTTTTTAATAACTAATAATTCGGGTAAGTATCAGGTAATCGACAACCTATTGTGAATCACACAAATGTACTTCAAGACACACAACTATACCTGTATAGGTATTAGGTACCTGAATTCAATTTGCTATCAAATATTTAGAAACATATAATTCGATAAAATAGTAGTGGGAAAACAGCGTAAACCCGGGGTTTTCCGCAGTTTTATACTTAGAATAAATTATACGTTCTGACGCCGATGCTCGTGGTTTGCAATATTGCACAAGTTGTTATTAAAATCATAACCGCTAACTAAAGATGTGAAGATCCGCAACATAACGAGAGCAAAAAGAATAACGGGGTTACAGGATTCCTCCCAGCCATACCCGCTGCGCGGCCGGCAAGCAAGAGTGAATGCTCATATGTTTATACCTACATGTATGAGTACATCTAACCAGTAACGCATAGCTACTCGCATAGATATATATTTTTAGAATTCTCTCTCTGTTTAAACTTTATTGCACAAAATACAGAAATGTACTAATGGAGGGCTTAATGCCAAATCGCATTCTCTACCAGCCAACCATTGGAATAAACGGAGATTTTATATGGGAACGTAGAATTTTTCAATCACTTCCCTTAACTTAACTAATCATATCCTGGAAAATACCAATAAAAAAGATTTCCCGAATGCATATGCATCAGTAATTTGAATTTTACATAGATGCAATTTATGTATCTGGCTGTACAATTGGACGAAGTCTAAGCAAAGGATGAGGTTGCCACAAGAACTTTATGAGAGCGGCGTAATAAACAAGATAAATTACGCATCGAATAGACAGATAATTTAAAGCCACTGTAGTACTTATACATAATTTAGTTTAAAACCAAAGTTTTAACCGACTTCAATTTAGTACTCCGCCAAGCCACGCGAACATTTCCACATTTCTTTCTAATTTACCACATGAACTGATTTCCGAGAGCAAATGCGTTGATTATTAGAGAAAAAAACCCAATCGCTGTATGTGGCCCGATAATATTTGAGGACTTCCGTCGATTCCACAAGGATCACCTTTTGCAGAATCTGTGACGTACTTTTGTACTTTTAAGTACATAATTGAGGAATTCCATAAGTCATCTGTGATCTTCATCATCAATTCGACTCCACCAAAATTTTGATTTCCGGTTGTATTTACACGAGTTATAATAGAAAATACCAAAATCACTACACGCGTGCCTAATATAATTGAGGAGTTCCCTACGATCCTCATAGATCCCATCATCCAACTGGATTTTTGAAAAATATTGGGCCAACCTGGAAGCATACACTTACAAACAAAAAATTACGAATCATCTCATCAATGACGGTGTTCTGAGGTAACAAACATTGAAAAAAAAAAAACATGATAAAAAATAACAACCGAATTGAGAACCCCCTGCTTTTTTTTTATAAGTCGCTTAAAAAGCATACCTGCCCTGTATAGGTCCTTATAAAAGACGCCGCACGAAGCATCTCGAAAACACACCATCAAGTTTCAACCAGAAAAAGGACACAAAATCGAACCTCCTTCTTCGGAATTTCGCGTTAATGATTACAGTCTACCGGGGTTACACTCTTATATCGGATCTACTTGTTTATTAAAGATTAACTCCCTCTCGGTTAATATTAGGATAATACCGTAGTTCTATAAACAAAAAGATTTGCTAGATAACACAAGAATTACGATTTTGTGGCAATGTTCCACCATGCACTATAAACTGTTAAAATGATAGCGAAGTTTACATTTAGCTGTTAAAAATAACTACGAGCTAAATGTATCAAGGTTTCTCTGTACTTAGATGTAAAGTAATGAAATTTAATTATATTTTGATTTGATCTTAAGAAGCGTTAATGTCTTCTTATGTCCCATTAATCTAAATGTATAGTCATCGGGAAATGTTCTCATCTACACTAATATTATAAAGAAAAAAGATTTGTTTGTATTGAATAGGCTCCGAAATTACTGGCCCGATTTGAAAAAATATTTTTCATCACACTTGCTCGAAAAGGGCGTCATAATGCGCAGACATACAGAGCTGTAATAGCCTGTGTTACGCCCACGGGCGTAATGTTTTTTTTCTTAAACTGTATCTGTCACTCATACGGCAGTTACAAAGCAAAGAGGTTTTATATCAAATACGATGTCTGAAAACGTATTAATAAATAAATAGAAACTTAAAAAAACTACTTAAACATGTTTAACTGAATTATTTACAGATTTAATATGTAGTTATTTAGTGTCTATGTAAAATGTTTTTAAGTGTTTTCAAATCGTGGCAGTATACCGAAGGGTCTTTGCCATACGCGCCTCTCGTCAAATTCAACAAAATGGACGACTGACATGTTGCAGTTTTTATTAGGATTTGTATTCATTTCATCTAAAATGTATTCGTTTCCTCGCAAATGTGATGAAAAACATTGTGTATAACACGGGTGTAAGAATATTGCGAACAAGAGTCTATCAGAAGCCCGACGCCGAAGGCTTACGCCCCTCGTTAAACAATGTACTATTGCCATTAGAAGCCGACATCGACATTATCCCTGATGAACATATTAGGCTACTTTTTACCGCGGAGTAATGCTTCATTCCTACGGGAAAACGGGTAATCTGTGCGAAGCCGGGCCGGGCAGCTAGTGTTAAATACATTGATATTTTATTTTAAGCTCTTTGTTCATGTATGTATAATCAGCAGGGGTCGGATTTTTCATCGCATGGTGAGATGAAAGAAAACTGTGGAGTCGATATTAAAGCTAAATTTTTATTCATATTCATACTCATACTCATCAATTTTCTTAGTCCCGTAATACTTTTGTCCCTTGTGCAGGTTGACAGATCGAAAATGTTAATCGAAAATTAATCTTACTGAATGTAATTAAAATTATTTGTGTAGTATGATTTGGGAAGTGTAAGCCTTTTGCTGCTAGTACGTTTACCGCAACAAAGTAGTCTGAACCAAACAAAAGATTAACTAATTTGATATAGTTACAGGGTAAATGTAACCCTTTACCAAGCAAAAGGCTTACACTTCCCAAATCATACTACACAAATAATTTTAATTACATTCAGTAAGATTAATTTTCGATTAACATTTTCGATCTATCAACCTGCACAAGGGACAAAAGTATTACGGGACTAAGAAAATTGATGAGTATGAGTATGAATATGAATAAAAATTTAGCTTTAATATCGACTCCACAGTTTTCTTTCATCTCACCATGCGATGAAAAATCCGAGCCCTGATAATCAGCTTTCTCGTAATGAAGTACCACTTCTAAGTCTTTTAATAATTTTTAACAGACTTTTTAATAATGGAGGAGATTTAAATACATAGAACGTCCTTCTACTTTTGCTGGGCTTACGGCGTTCGGCAATAAAAATACTTTATCATAGGTACCACATTGTAACTTCGTGAGCCAATAAAAAAAAACCGGTCAAGTGCGATTCTGACTCGCGCGCCGAGGGTTCCGTACAAACTATCAATTAACTCAAGGTAAAGCAAATGTCCCAATATTTGTTAAATAAACTTACTTATTTTAACCCAACACAACAGAATTCAATTTCAAACAACGAATAACTCTCACAACAGAATTCAATTTCAAACAACGAATAACTTTTACACCAAGACCATCGAACTACCTAGACGATTGAATCGCGAATATCTTTTTTTTAGACCTGCTATGCTATTGAAATATACCCGTCCCAATCCCAACCCCATTCATTCTAGAAAAATCTTAACAGCGCGAAGTAAGAATGGGGTCAGCGCCATCTATCGGCCCCATTTGGTACTAACGTGCAAGGCCAATCAGCTTAGTATGTATGTCGGTGTTTTAGCGATTATTGTTTATCACGTGAACTGATCTCGATTATTATTTTTTTATTTGAAAGAAAGTACTTCTATTAATCTTATAGGAATTTCAAAACAAAAAAATACTTATAAAGTTTATTAAATTGCAAACTTACCTAGGAAATGATTTTTTTAAATAAAACAAAAAATACGCTAGATACAGAAAAAGTTATACTTTTCCAGTAATATTTATGTTTATCTTAATCACAAGTAATTATTTCAAATTTTTCACTTGTATAATACCAATGTAGAAAACAAAGAAAAACTGTTTTAAAATGTCCAACTCAAGCCCTTTCATATGATACCCCACTTGACCTAGTAACTAAACTTTGAATTTTATCCGGATTATAAAATTACGGGGGGGGAGAGGGGGCTCTTATGTATATTAAAGTTTTTCATGTTCCATACACGTGGATTAAGTTTCTCTAAAACTATTCCAAATTTCAAATGGATAGCATTAGTAATTCCTGAGATATTTAACTTTGTGACAGACAGACAGACGGACAGAGTCGCACCAAGGGTTCCGTTTTATTAGGGTTCCGTAGTCAACAAGGAAAACTTATAGTTTCGCCATGTCCGTCCGTCTGTCTGTCTGTCTGTCCGTCTTCGGCTTAGCTCAGTAACCATTACTACTAGTACTGTAATTCGGCATGGGTATATAAATCAATCACGCCGACAAAACAATACAATAAAATATTGTTTTTTTTTTTCTAGGGTACCTCCCCTACACCTAAAGCGGGGATGTATTTTTTTTTTCTCGTTAAACCCATGGTGTGGGGTATCGTTGGATAGCTCGTTTAAAAATAATATGGGTTTTCATAAACCATTTTTTAAATTAGTTGTTCGTTTGCCAGATATTTAGCTTTAAAGCCCTAATTTTTGTTCGAGTCAGATACTAGCGACCCGCCCCGGCTTCGCACGGGTACTATATTATCTTATTATCTATATATATATATATATAAAAGAAGAACCTGACTGACATATCAACGCACAGCCCAAACCGCTGGTTCTAGAGATTCCGAATTTGGCACGTAGGTTCCTTATAAGGTCTAGGAGAGCACTAAGAAAGGATTTTCTAAAATTCACCCCCTAAGGGGGTGCAATGGGGGTCCAAAGTTTGTATGGGGGAAACATTATTTTTTGAATTAGAGACTTGAAACTTTGTGGGAAGATTACTTATTAAAATACAAAGAAAGTACTTTCAGCGTTTTTGAAAATTCTACCCCTTAGTGGGTTAAATAGGGTTGCAAAGTTGACATATCAACGCACAGCCCAAACCGCTGGTTCTAGAGATTCCAAATTTGGCACGCAGGTTCCTTATAAGGTCTAAGGGAGCATTAACAAAGGATTTTCCAAAATTCACCCCCTAAGGGGGTGAAATGGGGGTCCAAAGTTTGCATGAGATAAACATTATTTTTTGAACTAGAGACTTGAAACTTTTTAGGAAGATTACTTATTAAGATACAAAAAAAGTACTTTAGGCGTTTTAGAAAATTCTACCCCTAAGGGGGTTAAATAGGGGTGCAATGTTTGTATGCGGGAAACATTATTCTTTGAGCTAGAAACTTGAAACTTTGTAGAAAGATTACTTAATAATATACAAAAAAGTTCTACCCCTAAGGGGGTTAAATACGGGTGCAAAGTTTGTATGAGGGAACTTTATTTTTTGAGCTAGAAACTTGAAACTGTAGAAAAGTTACTTATTAGAATACAAAAAAGTACTGTCAGCGTTTTAGAAAATTCCACCCCTAAGGGGGTTAAATAGGGGTGCAAAGTTTGTATCCGAAACTACTGGGACTAGAAACTTGAAATTTACACCAGAACTTCCTTTTATGACGTAGGCAAGAGATAAGACGGGATTTTTGGAAATTCCATCCCTAAAGGGGTTAAATAGGGGTGCAAAGTTTGTATAAGAGAAACACTATTTTTTTGAACTAGAGACTTGAAACTTTGTAGGAAGATTACTTATTAAGATACAAAAAAGTACTTTAGTTAGTACAATTCACGCCTTTATTCCCAAAAGGGGTAGGCAGAGCACATGAAACTTATGTTCCAGCGCCACTTTAGCATAAATGTGGGTATATTGCAGTGATATGTTGCTAGCCCATCGCCCACGACACACTTCAACCCTGCTCCCTTAGTCGACTTTTACGACACCCACGGGAAGAAAGGGGGTGGTGAAATTCTAACCCGACACCACACGGGCATAAAAATAATAGGAAATAAAAAATAATTTACCATCACGGGTTTTGACGAATGGCGGCCGGCGTAACAATTCAACAGTTATTGCAAAATTACACTTACTACGCGGGCGAAGCCGCGGGCAAAAGCTAGTACATATATAAACCTTCCTCTTGAACCACTCTATCTAGTAAAAAAACCGCATCAAAATCCGTTGCGTAGTTTTAAAGATCTAAGCATACATAGGGACAGACAGCGGGAAGTGACTTTGTTTTATACTACATATGTAGTGATAGTGATGTATTTGCTCTTGAATAGGTTTAATTTAATTACAAAAATCTAGAAAGATATATTTATAAATAGACCCATAAAAGTGTCAATCATACATTTTCTTCAATAACAAAGAAATAATGAACAGAGAAGGAGTAAAAGCAAGCCGGTGGGTTGGGAGTTGAGTTCTAATGAAGCCAAACCACTGTTAGTTATATTCCACTTGTTTAACTAGGAAGCAAGTGGCAATGCAATTAAATTAAACATACACTGTGTGCGGTATTTGGGCGAGGTTTTCAACAATAAATCAATTAGCTGTCTGCCAGCGCAGAACGCGGCTCGCGATTCTACACCACCCGGAGCCAAGTATGTTAACAAATGTGTCACTATGCTAATGTGAATGGACCCGCTCAGCCAAGTGTAGGTATGGGTGCAACGCGGCAGTTGAGACGAGGCGTCAAATACGAGTATATTCCTTTTTTTCAGTTAAGAATGGTTAAATTAGCTTACGTTCCATCGTGTATCTTCTTCTTGACGTTATTACAAACTTGTAGCAGAAAACCACTTATAAGCTTTTATATTACGAGTAAATAGCTCTGTCTGTTTGTAGTAATGTGTCCTTCAAAATTTGCAAACCATTTTTCAGTTGTTACCGTTTCTGATTGGGCTGAAATATAGCATAATGTACTTTAATGTAAGATGGCAACGCAATATTACACCACCGAGCTGATCTGATGATGAGGACAGAAGGTGGTCATAGCATCTCCTAAATTACACAAGATAAACCCATCGTGTTTGGGCTCATTACAACCCTATCATCGAGCAGTTGGTGACTGTGCAAATAAAAATACAGTCGGCAAACAAAGATCATACCAAAAATAATATTTTCTCCGAAACGTATTTAGGTATATTAAAATTGTATTCCTGGTATAGAATATCACGATGTAGGTATTTTCACGTGTATTAGAAAAAATAAATTAAGTGCAATAATACGCTGTGGCCGAGTTTTTATTCGCTATTAATAGGAGTTAACGTACATTAGTTTAAAACAATTATAACTTTAGATGTTGAAAGTCAAACTTGAACTAAGTACATCCCAAAGTTTAATTAAGATGAACTGTTATGCAATTATGTAAGGGTGGTATTCCACTTGTCCAAGATCTTTGTACAATGTGTATTTACGTCTCACATTTTGCTTAAAGAGTGAGTGGGACGCAATGCACATTGGACAAAGATCTTGGACAAGTGGAATACCACCCTAAGTCAGATGGGAAATCATGAATACTATCATACAATCAATCTAGCCATGTGGTAGACTAGAAACATCCAAATTACACACGATAAACACATTCTGTAAGGGATAGTTAGAATCATGAATAAAATGGTTTTTTTAAACCAAAATCGAGTTCTACGAACGCGTCAAAATTAGCACTGTCTACAGATAATCCTGGCAAATACCCGATGACAACGTGACCCTCAATTAAGACGCGATCTACAAGACAATGTGCTGAAGAATATTGTTATTTCGCTATCGTTCGACAGCTGTGTCAACCGTTGCGATGACTGACGTCTGTAACTGCACCGAAATAAACAAGCAGGCAAAACAACAAGTCCGATAGTAGAATATTTCAAACAGAAAGGCGCGTCGAGTGATGTCAGTGTCGACCTTTAAACTTGATTAAATAACGGAACTATACCAATCAACTAATTAGACGTAACAGATGTTAATAGACACGTTGTAAGCTATGACTTTACCTCGTCAGTGAAAATGGTATCATTAATGGTATCCTTGAGGAACTTGTAGTATGGAAACATGCTTCCATAAGTCCGTGGGATACTGAAAGACACCATTAGAGGCCGGCGCTCCGCCGGGGATCTGGAGGGACCAGCCCCTTCTTGCCAGGACATGACGATGCACTTCAAGTTTTTAACTTCACTAACACAATAGTTTTAAACTTTGTAAAGGTATTATGATTATAACACATTATATGCCATATGGGCATTGGTGTTTATCACTTGACCTCAACACTACGACAGTAGTGAAAACGCCAGGAATCCACACAAGTTTCGGGTAGATCGATATTACGAATGGTGAACGGAAAAGGCAGGATTGCGTCCTGCCGAGTGGAAGCGACGCTGGACTGAGTATTGATAAGATTTGATTGAGGCAATGGTATTAAATAATGTGTAAGCCCTTATCTAAGTTATCGGTGTGTTTGTAGAGCTGCACGCTACATAGTTATTTGCACTTGATAGACGGGTACAGTCGCAACTAAGCGAACTAGGTGCTCACAAACATCTAAACACAATACAACATTGTCAATACAATAGGCCTTGGCGTCGGAGTGTGCTCAATTGCTCATATATTTTTGAGCGATTTTGCCTGTTACCATGTATGACGACTGTACAGGAGATGACGCTCACGGCCCCTGTGAATTATTATGCCAA
The DNA here is from genome assembly GCA_947578815.1 of Epinotia ramella. Taxonomy (NCBI): domain Eukaryota; kingdom Metazoa; phylum Arthropoda; class Insecta; order Lepidoptera; family Tortricidae; genus Epinotia; species Epinotia ramella. The sequence continues at coordinate 11,982,833 of OX388209.1, forward strand.
ACTGGTGGTAGGTATCTCACAATATCCAAAGTTTTAGAAGAGTTAACGTATAACATAAAAATCAATTCAAAACTAGACGTACGGAAATTAAAATTATTGCGAGGGTTATGAAATGATTAAACTGGCGCCATCTCACGAAAACACTGTGTACTCCTGAGAAGAAAAATCCAGCTGCTTTGCGCTCGCGCAGTGCGTGAACGATGACTTGTTTTCATCCGTTTCACTGTTGTCAATAATGCTACGCGGGAACTACAGATGGCGTTTGCTTCGCTCCGTTGAAACTGTTTTTATCACCAATATGATCTTTATTTTTATTGTTTACTATCGTGATATCAGTGCAATCGCGATGCTGACAAATTAATAATCAATATTGATATCTAAGAATACAAATATTATAAATTCGAAAATATGTCGGTCTGTTTTTGTCATTCGAGTCTTAAACCGCTGTACCGATTGTGAAAAAAAATATGGGGATAATTTAAGCCTCGAGACTTACTGCTTCTAGCAGATATACCTCCTTTTCATTGTGCGAACAAATTATATGCAGTACAGTCAAGTGCAAAAATATGTATATGTGTAAGAGCTATGGGACATATTTATGAGTTATAGTTGTATGCACCCATATTTTTACACTTGACTGTACCTACTAAATACTAATCTAGATGAATGGAGGCTGACTAAACCCAGAAGATGACATAAACGACGCGGAAGTAATATGAACAACAATAACAACATACATGCACCTATTTCAGTGAGGTATAAGCACGCAGCCCAGCCCTTTAACGCTTCGCTTGCAAAAATAATTACGCACATCAATCGTTTATACCCGAGAAAAAGTGTAACTGTAGGTACACACGTTGCTCAGACTCAGAGGTTTTACAGCCGCGTAATCCTACTACGAGGCCACGGTTATTTGACAAACAAGCTATAACCATGTTATGAGCTATACCTATATTACCTACCCACGTCTAGGTACTTTGGGTCAAGAAGGGATGTCGAGGACGAGCCGTTTCACAACGGAGTGAGGTCATGAGACGCAGTCGGCCGTGCCTAGTTGGAAAGGGTCCGAGATCTAAAAATACTGCAACTTAGTTTACTTCCATAAAGAACCTATTGAATTGCTCTGCCAACCTTTATTTCAATACGGGAAGTTAGTCTTTTCCGATTGTTTCCAAATGGTTTCTAAAACTACCAGGGTGATTAGTTGCAATATCTATAAGAAACGATTGTCTTGGGAAACCTATAAGTACGTGGGAAAACTTGTCTAAATAAATTAAAGTTGGCTTATGGTAATCGACTCCTTCAAAACAATTCAAATACCACAAAAACCCCGGGAATGTTTAAATAGATTCTTAACCAGAATATCGTCGGTCGGGAAATGTGTGCGTGGATCTCTCATATTTTTCTTATCGTAAGAAAAATATGGCAAAGTAAATCCTTCTATATTTCATAGACATTCCCTGGTACCTTCTCCCTATGTGTATTTTTTAAGTAGGTGTGGGAACATACATAGATAAATACACATCGACTGACATAGTGTGTTAGCAAGAAACAGATCGATCGTCTTGCTTTGCTCTGACAAGAGCAGTTTTCCTGCTTAATGCTGTTTTTGCTGGGTAATTAAAAACGTCGGATGCAACCTCTAATTGAACGAGCGCGAGCGAGCGAAGCGAACGAAGTTCTCCGTTTCAGCTTGGGAAACATGCTTTCGAATGTCCGGCTGTCCTCCTTTACAGGTCGCATTTCTCCACCCACTGACGTGGAATTTTGTAAGCAGGTTAGATAAATATATGTTCATTAGTCGATTTAGTTTTTTTTAATACCCTCTTGCTACTCTTGCTAGATACACAGCTCATAGAGCCAGTAGTTCTAATCGTTTATTATTCCAACGGTAGAGGTAAATGTCGTTTAAGTGTTGGTTATCCTTGTATAGTTTTCCGAAGGTGACAAATAAATACGAAACAATTCATAGCTAATGACTAAGTCACGGCTTCATAATTTTATAAAACGCTGAAGTGTGATAAAAGGCCTTGCTGTGTGAATTGCAACCCTGTGGACAGTATACAGTAAGTAAACAATTTACCTGTCACTTAAATTCTACATACATAAGAACTAAGATTTATTGAAGAAATTTGTTATAAGTTTCGCTAACCTTATTTTTTTTTCTGTAAAATGCTCAACGAAATTCAACAGTTGGAGTTACGTTTTGCAAGTCTATCTCAGCCGTTTAAGGTGTCTTATTAGCAGAGATCGGAAAAATTTGCGACATTGTTTGCAATTATGTAGACATGACTCCAAAATTAATCAAAATGTTAATTAATTATTAATTGAAAGATAATTTGAATTATTGGAGATAATAGTTTATTTATAAAGTGCTTATAAGCACGTATATACTATAATAACTTAAAAAAAATGACGTTACGACGACGATGAATTACATAAATAATTATTAGCAAAAGGTTCGTATTCAAAATGGGTATCGTTTCCGTAAATATTTATATATAATAAATAAATAACGATTTTAAACTGACACGATTACTTACACTAGAAAAAAATTTGAAAAAAATACTGATATTTTTTTTTAATAAACCTATACTTTAACAAACTTTTGTATTTATTGACTAGGAATCAAATTATATGTCAAGTAAAAAATTAATTAACAGAATAACATTTTGATTGATTTTGGAGTCATGTCCACATAATTGCAAACAATGTCGCAAATTTTTCCGATCTCTGCTTATTAGCAATCAAATTAATTTCACGTGTGTAGGTACACCAAGCTAGCAAACAGCTACCTACGAAAGATGTAAAATATGAATAAGACATAGAACTCACTTGTTAAAGATAGGCTCGAGCAGAAACTTCTAACCAGGTCAGCGCTACTAAATTAATAGGTAATCGAAAGCGAACAACTCTACCGTCAATTAATTATCTGAATTCTGAGCATGTCACATGTAATATTGGGGACTAAATATCTTAAAGCCAATCATAAATCATACTAAACGTATAACAGTAGAAGCAAACATTTCTGGTACATATTTACTTGCCTATTGTGACCGACTAAAAGTAAGTTCAAGACAACAAAATGACGTTTTTTTTATCATGTTCGCTGCCTGTAACGAAAGGAAACTGAATTTTTGAAAGGAAGCAGCTGGAAGCATATACATACAAACAAAAAAAAAATACGAATCGGCTCATCAATGATGGAGTTCTGAGGTAACAAACATTGAAAAAAAAAAAAGATAAAAATAATGAAAAAAAAAAAACCAACCGAATTGAGAACATCGTCCTTTTTTGTGAAGTCGGTTAAAAAACACCCAAAGCTGTTTTTTTTTTCAAAAATCTTTTTTTTTTTGACATGCTCCCAAAAATTATCGATTGAGAAATGCGACCTGTAGAGGAGAACAGTCGGACAGCGGGACATCGGACATACGAACGTTTTTCTGCCAAGCTGAAGCACTTAGAACTTCGTTTTCTTCGCTCGCTCGACTTAGTGTAGTACTAAACATTTTGGAACTCGGCTCCGTTTAAGAGACGAAAGCTTCACAAAGACTTGCATATTTTGGGTCGTGAGTCAATTATTTTATAACAACCGCACCTATTTTGGCGTGGCTCAAACAAGCGGTTAAAAAGACTCCGTCATCACTTATCGCTTTTGGAGTTTCAATCAAATGGAGAAGATGGTCGTTATGGAAAAACATCCTGAAAAGGACCAGAAAGACCATACCAAGAATTGTATAGGAGTGCTGAAGTGTCATGAAAGTAGCTGTATGTACCTATAAAAAAAACTAAATAAGACTCAAATCTTCAGCAGTTTTAAAATAACTCGAGCATTTATTCAGAATTGATTTAGTAATGAGCACTCCAAATAAGAGTACTTGGCCCAACGCTTTAATATTACGTGATATAGGGCAAAAGTCTCGCTTTGTTGGTGGTCGATACGGCGCTATTAAAAATGCATTAGAAATCGTCTTTATTAAAACCGACACTTTTTTGCAAGAATTTGAGAAGACTCTAAGCTGCAATATCTTGACAGACTTCCCTAACCAGTCCTCCGAATACCAGCACCGCTATTCTGTAACTTGTTTTAAGTTCACCTCAACGCTCACTCGCAAATATATCTGGCCGCCGCGATTCGTAGTAACTAAGCGTAGGTAGAGGTCTAGTTTCGTTAGGCGTGACGGGTGAGGTGACACGCATGAGCGCGTAAAGAATAACAGCCTTGTACCGTGAGTATACGTGAGCAACATTTGCTATCGCTACCGATATAAATATTAATTTAACGTAATAGATTCGCTCTGTCAGACGTTCAATTGATCGATTGATTCCCGCAGCGCGTGACTATAGTAATAAAACTCCTGCCATGATTGATTCGTATTGAGGCAAACAGTCCGATTTACAAGAACGCTTCTACTGTACTGTGTATAAGTGATGTAATAAATGTAATGTAATAGATGACGGTAGTGTGGTAGGTTATGAAATTAAAACCGAATTAGCCTAAGATACGAATAGAGACCCGACCTTCACCCATCTGTAAAGATTTTTATATCTAACTAGCTTTTGCCCGCGGCTTCGCCCGCGTAGTAAGTGTAATTTTGCAATAACTGTTGAATTGTTACGCCGGCAAGGGCCTACTTACTGACTTACTTCCGTTATGAATAACCATTCGTCAAAACCTGTTATGGTAAATATTTTTTTATTTCCTATTATTTTTATTCCCGTGTGGTGTCGGGTTAGAAGTCGACAAAGGGAGCAGGGTTGAAGTGTGTTGTGGGCGATGGGCTAACAACCTATCACTGCAATATACCCACATTTATGCTAAAAGTGGCGCTGGAACATAAGTTTCATGTGCTCTGCCTACCCCTTTTGGGAATAAAGGCGTGAATTGTACTAAAGTACTTTTTTTGTATCTTATTAGTAATTTTCCTACAAAGTTTCAAGTCTCTAGTTCAAAAAATAATGTTTCTCTCATACAAACTTTGCACCCCTATTTAACCCCCTTAGGGATGAAATTTCCAAAAATCCTGTCTTATCCTTTGCCTACGTCATAAAAGGAAGTTCTGGTGTAAATTTCAAGTTTCTAGCTCAAAAAATAAAGTTCCCTAATACAAACTTTGCACCCCTATTTAACCCCCTTAGGGGTGGAATTTTCTAAAACGCTGACAGTTCTTTTTTGTATTCTAAAGAGTAATTTTTCAACAGTTTCAAGTTCGTAAAAAATAAAGTTCCCTCATACAAACTTTGCACCCCTATTTAACCCCGTTAGGGGTAGAATTTTCAAAAACGCTGAAAGCACTTTTTTTGTATCTTAATAAGTAATCTTCCTACAAAGTTTCAAGTCTCTAGTTCAACAAATAATGTTTCCCCCATACAAACTTTGGACCCCCATATCACCCCTTTAGGGGTTGAATTTTGAAAAATCCTTTCTTAGTGCTCTCCTAGGCCTAATAAGGAACCTACGTGCCAAATTTGGAATCTCAGGAACCAGCAGTTTGGGCTGTGCGTTGATATGTCAGTCAGTCAGTCAGTCAGTTTCTTCTTTTATATATTTAGATTTAGTACATTAAAAAATATTTCGCCAATGGGTTGTAAAATATTTCGCAAATTTGTTTTACCTACTAATTGAAAGTATGAAGTCTATAAAGTATAGGTACAGTCAGCAGCAGAAGTAGTTACGCAAATTAACAAGCTCAAAATGATCTAGACGGTCCTTATACTCTTGACATTAGAGTCGTGTGTCATTTTGAGCACTTGGCACGTGTAGCTACTTTTGCTGCAGACTGTACTAATACTGGGTTGTCTATTTTTTTCCTGGCCTAACCATTGTGTTGGTAGATAAGTACTGGTAAGTCGAAACTAGTCATTTACATCATAGATTCACGCCTTTATTCCCAAAAGGGATAGGCAGAGCACATGAAACTTATGTTCCAGTGCCACTTTTAGCGTAAATGTGGGTATAAAAGACCGACAAAAGGTGATATCCCTGTGATAGGTTGCTAGCCCATACCACACATAACACACTTCAACCCTGCACCCTTAGTCGACTTTTACGACACCCACGGGATGAAAGGGTGTGGCGAAATTCTAACCCGACACCACACGGGGAATAGTAATTTTCTCAAAAATGGCCCGCAAAGTGAACATAACTCGCTACATATTGGAAGGTAAAGTGTATAGTTTTAGTTCAGACCTAAATTAAAAAATAAAAAACATTGCAGGCCGCCTGGAATGTTATATATAAATTCCTTTATTTGTCGAGTACCAATTTTTTTTTAAATGTAGAAACTGGCATATAACAGACGGCACAGCTCGTATTCAGCCAATTCAAACCGTATTTTTCTGGTGCAAACACGAAGTTTTTGTATGTGTCTCAAATAGTTTGCGTTTTTTTGGTGGAAAAATACACTTGCGATTCTGTATAAAAAATACGGCGGGAAATCGTAAGTATTTTGACGTTGTGCAGCTTATATAAATTTAGTATTTTTTATTCCCCTATTTTTGAGAAAAGCACTATATTAGCCTCAGCCGGAATGGCAATTGCAGGCTTCGTATTATAATTAAACGGACTCGCAAGCTCGTCCGTTTAAACAAATACTCAGCCTGCAATTGCCTCCTTCCCGGCCACGGCAATAATGTACTATTTCATCCATTAAACAGATGGGTGAAGGTCGTGCATCTATTCGTATCTCCAAATACTACGCTTATGGACCCTTTAGTACCGTTAATGCAGAATTTCCAAAAACATATAATTTTCTTTGCAAATGAACTTAGCCGAAACAAAGACGTGACACGAAAACGACTTACAGAATGTGTACTAAAACGATATTTATTATCTTATCTTTTCTACTAAATCGTTGTCTTGTCAATGCTTGCTTGTGTATACTGTATATACACAGTTTATTATAGAGAATATGTATTTCGCAAGAATAAAACGAACTTAGTTGCATCAGGCAATTATAAAATAATAGCTTTTTCACGCCACTGCTCGGAAATGTGGCAAAAGATGGTTAGAAGTAGTTGAAGCCTGTTCAAAGCTGGGGTTAGTTGGACGTCGCACTGTGGGCTGAAAATCGGCTTTCATAGAAATAGAAACCGAATTTGAAAATATTCACTTTTTTTCTTGAAATCGCATTAGGTAGTCATGATCATACTACAAAATGAGTCTGAGGTATTTTGGACTTGTTGTTATTTTTTTATAGACATCTTAATAAAAATACATATGTATGGAGAATAAAGGTAAAACAGGTGAAGTTCTGAAAGTGCATGTTTAACACAAATATCCTTGCATATAGTAACAATTATTTATGATTTTTTGTTATTATTAGAATTTCTCCCCCTGGGTGCACTCTTTTTTTATAACTAACAAAAATAAAAAATGCATTTATTACTAACGAATTATGGAAACACTTCCGAAATAAATTATTTGATTTGATTTGATTTTGATTTGATTATGGGTTTTCTATAACCACTTTTTAAATCAGTAATTCGTTTGTGAGATATTGAGTTTTTTTCATATTGACTCCGTAGAAAATTAAACAAAAATAAGGAATAGACTATCCGGTTATCTTTCGAATTCACTGAAAATTATTTTCATGGGTAACAATTAAACACAGAACAAATTTAAAATAAAAAAAATGACAAAATATTTTTTAAATTTTTGTTGGATTTAAAAATAATGTGCACCCAACGCGGTCGGCCCGGCGCGCTGCTGCTGCTGCTGGCGGGTGTTTCATATTGTGATCTTTCATTAGGTACTTCATTTTGACTTATAATTATAATTATTTGCAATTTCCTCGCAGTAGGCGTGAAAAGCACTATGTAATGTCTCGGCCAAAAGTGCAATAGATGGACTCGTCTACTTACTAGCCTTTACAACAATGTACTATAGCTACCCAAGGGTACACCTATATACTGTACATTGCTAAACACATAACATTGCATACCAGTGATAATAAAGTCACGTTGACTGGACATGACACTAATTAAATGCGTATTAAATTAAATTTATAAGTCACCTTCAAGTCAAATCTATCTCTATATATATAAAAGCAACTGGAAGAGATCCCTTACAGGATAAGTTCGCCTTTGTACCTACTTAACCTACTTTGTCTGTATTTTTACCAATGTCTTGTGTATAATAAAGTATTTACATATGTATGTAATACGTGCATGCATAAACGTAAAAGTCCTGACTGACTGACTCACTCACGCAATTAACGCCCAGCCCAAACCGTTGAACCTAGACAGCTGTTTTTGTCACAATAGGTGGTTTATATAACGTAGGTAACTAAGAAGGGATTTTTAAAAATTCCTCCCTTAAGGGGGTAAAAAAGGGGTTGAAAGTTTGTATGGGGATGGAGTAAAGTTTTAAGTGAGACTTTCAACTTTGTGTATAGAGTCCTTATTACAATACAAGAAAAATAATTTTAGGGTTTTGGATAAACCCACTCCTTAGCGCGTTAAATAGGGGTGCAAAGTTTGTATGGGGGAAACTCTTTTTTTTGAGCTAATAAATTAAAACTTTATGAAAAGATTCCATATCAGAATACAAAAAAAATCTTTTTGCTTTTTTGGAAAAATACACCCCTAATATAATATACGATAGTAATTATCACGCAGACCAAGTCGCCGGCGGAAGCTAGTTAAATCATAATTATATAATCATTTTTTTTAGGTTCCGAGAAGTTACAGCTATGTCGAGGTAAAATTAAATTAAGCAAACACAGCAAGAAAACATAATATTTATGGCATATTTATGAACTTTAATGCCAATGCCATGCCCTTTACAAGTACTCGTAATAACATAAGAAGTTATGGGTGTCAAGATAACCTATTGTCCGAAATCGAGTGAGGCAAGCAAGCAAGCATGCGCTTCGTCGCATTGCTTTATTTACTTGGGGTCGGCGCAGCATGTTTTTTTCTTCCATACCTCTATCACCCGTCACCCATCACACTCACACTGTCTAAAATCTCATATGTCAGAAAAACACGAAACTTGAATCAGTCTAGGAGTATTAACCCTTTAATTCGCAAATCTCGTTTATGAATTGTAGAGCCAAAAAAAAATAGAAAAGGTTATCAATGTTATCATGTATCAAATTATAGTTTACATAACTTGCGAACGAAAGGGAATACTTTGCTTGGGTTGGGGGTTGATTTAAAAAGCCATCCACGTTCAGAAACAAACAAGCTATAGTGTTTCGTGCATATCAACGAATGGATAATCAATAGGAAACGGAGTTCAACATCGGCAGACGTTATCAGGAATAGGATGTAGGCTTTGCACGTGATCTTAATGAGCGGCCGACGGATGCAAACGATATACGTAATATGGATATTACTACAATTGGTTTAAAAAAAGAGAACATAATTGCAAAATAGTTACATAATTTTCTTGCTGTAGTAATATTTTTTTTTCTATATTACATTTTTTCAGTCCATTCCTTTTATGGTTCACTATCCACTTATATAGGATAAATGACCTCTCTACATCTACAGATATAAGAGGTGCGTATTCGTAAAGTGATACTTCACCATTATCACTCAAATTTCTTGTGAAATCATAATCTGGAAATTTAATAAAAGTCTTATCGATGTTATGATTTCGTCACTACATTGCATCCATCGTCCGCCCTTTCTGATCTATCAATCTCTACAGATAAGTCATTCATTATCACTAGAGTTGGAAATGTTTGTTGGATAATATGGATATTTGGTACTATACGATACGTGATCCTGATCAGACTAGTTGCGCCAGTATTAAATACTAATTCGTGACTAGTTTTTATTATTGAACCACCGAGCGAAGTTCTATTCTTCAGTTTGGGCCGAAAATCGATCGTATACTTATCCGATGTCCGGCTATCCGACTGTACTTCTCCACAGGTCGCATTTCACAACCGATTCTCGTGAAATTATGTGAGCGGGTACAATAGATAGTTTTTTTTTGTCTATGCACTTTTTCGAAATTCAGAACAATATTATAAAAAAGACAGGCTTGCGAGTTCAACAGCTCACAGATCTGAGATAACAGAGCCAATAGTGTAGATACCTATTTGTAGAGAAAACAAAGAAAAAATTGTAATGAAAAACTGGTCAGTAAAGAGAACGTAAAGAGTTCTCACAGTGGGACTTACACTTCATCAATGAGCATGTAGAAAGTCATACTCGTATAGTAAGCTACAAGATAATTTTAAACTAAAGGCACGGCACATTGTGATTACCCAGTTGATTCTTATTATTAGGTGACTTCAATAGGGGCGCGCTGAAATGAGTCACAGCGTTAATTCGCCTAGGTTGGCTAGGTTACTAAGACTTGGCCTTGGGACCACCGAACACTTAGCACTCGCACTAATTAATTCCCAAGTGACCGCTCGACGCCGCATAGCCACACCTACTCAATTCTTCTTACAGTACATCATAAACCGTTAAAATTAAATGGTTATTGAATAAGTACAACGTTTAATTTGTCGAAAGTAGCGACCGAAGTATGGAAACCAAATGAATAAGCCTGCTGCTCTACGTAGAGAACCCGAACGTGTCCAAAGTGTCCGAACTAAAGATGCAAAGGTAGGGGAGTTGATTTTTGACAGTTCTTGCGTCATATTCATATTATACCAAGGGCATCGACGCCTTTGAAGTTCAAAGGTTCAATAACTTAAACAATAAAAACAAATTCTAACGGAGATCGATTCGCGGTGTGAATTTTAATGGGGTTTTGCCATTGTTTTTGAGGTATAAGTATGTCACGATAGTAACACATTTGTACAATTATCGTCTGACTTCGTGCCTACAATACCGGTTAACTTTATCGTGAATGCCAATCATCAACTTCGCGTTGTACGAAACAAAATGAAACATATTCCACTCTATTAACTTAATAGTACCGTTCCATTTACCAGCGGTGCCCTAAAAGCTTTTCGGAGAAATTGTTAGGGTGTTTTTCTAAATATGCTTAGGTACGATGTAATGCATGCTTTGATATATGAAAATGGGAACAAACATTAATAGGAATACCTTAAGTAGATTGTTATCTAAGTATTTCGCAAAATGACGAAAAATGTTGAATCAGGACCTAGCATATTTTCAAGTATGGAATAGCTAAGTTTGTGATAAGATTATCTTCGGACCGGTATCTAGTATCAGGTAAACAATTCCTATGAATCTTAGCCACGTCAGTGAAACTGTGGGTGGGTCTCGCCAGAAAAGGTGTTACAAGGTGCAGCCTTTTTAACAAGACTTGGTCTAGGAAACTTCAAGGTTACGTTTAGGACGGACCACGCTGTCAATATTCCATCATATTAATTAACGAGGTTAGAATTATTCGAGTTCCGTTTGAGTGACAATGCGAATACTATATCAATGTATCAACGTGCCAATGAGCTGTCTTTGGCAGACAGATTAAGATGGTGTAACGATGAACATAATTAAAACTCGACAGCGGGTCTCAGGAATATCCCCGTCACATTTAACGAAAAAACACAGTGAGACAATATAGATAGACGGTATTGACAGCAAAACAGAATCTAGATTCTAGCATGATGTTCGTTACAGGACTGAACTAACTAGCAGGGAACTAATTTAGCTCTGTAATTGCTTGCAATCTCCAGTTAGGTATCAACAGATTGTATAAGGCGACGAGACTAAAGTTATATATGTCGCAGCGATCCTATTAGAAAACGACATATGAAAGCTTGCCAATGCCAACGTGATCACGAGAAGCTGAGCAATTAACGACTCTAAATGACATGATGTTATGACATTATTTATCTTTATTCGCCTATTAATTCCAGCAATAAGAATTCTAAGTGACCAATAATGTTAGAGTCGAATTCTTTGGAGCCCCGATGGTAATACGGCACGTTCCCATTGATATTGTAATAACTCGCCAGTTCAGCTTTAATATTCACCAAAGGCTGCAGGTAAAAAGGGGCGTTTTCATGCTGAAATTGTATAAGTATAATAACGATTTTTTTACTAACAAGAGAATTGAGATAACATTTAGATAGGTTTGGCTACCATAGTTAAAGGTTCTTTAATTCAAGAGGCTAAGATACCTATCGCCGAGAGATTTTAATCAACGGTCGACTCGCGGGTACCGCGATGAAAGCTCTTTGCTCTATATTTAAGCTTTGTGTTGTGCCCCTAATTGGAGGCATGCTTCTAAAGCTTGATATAAGTCTAAGGGTACCTAGAGTGGTAAAATTGAATATTAGGCAGTGCACGGCTACTGGGAATGTGAAAGATTATCCAAAAATGTACTCATATAATATTTTAACGTACCTAATCAACCGGGCAAGGAGTACCTACAATGACATCACAACAGGCAAAGCATCGCCTTATATAGGAATCAAATAGCATCATTGTATGACATAAAATGCAGGAGTGTCTGCTCAAGTGTCACGCGACGTGGCTCCGGTTTGAATTGGTGGAATTAAATCGAGTACCCGCAGCTCATTCTTGGTAATTGTCGGCCTCGTGTCATACATTTGTTACACCGCAGCTGCAAGCGATTAAGCCACGCAATGTATTTGTACCCTATCATTACGATACGAGTCGATGATGGCGACTCCTAATAGATACACAAGAGTTGTTGAATCACACTCTTTAATAACTGACACTGAAACTCAATGATTGTGTGTAAAAATATCCGGTCAATCGGCCACACATCCGCAGTTTGTACGCTTTTCTACCTAGAGTGACACAGATTTACAAACGTAAAGCAGAGTTCGGCACCCATCGGTGCATTTATTATAGTTTACGGCTTGCCAAAGGCCGTAAAAGGTTTACAGTTTTGAAGTGACGTAAAGGCAGAACGAAGGCGATGCTAATAAATGTAAGTATTCCATTATATTCATTTCATATATTGTACAGTGAGGTTGATGAGTTATGTTGATACTTAATTGTATTCGTTTTTGTTTCCGATTCGATATACATTAGAGATTATAAAGTGTGAATTGATAACATACCCTCTCAAGTTGTATTTATTGTTCAAGGCTTTTAAAGATCGTAAGAATACATCGTACATGTAACTAGACCACTATCCACGCCTGATCAACACGCGTCACTTGACTGCATATGTAAATGACGTAAAATAAGTTAAATGAACTACAAAACAGTGTGCATTCAGCATTGTGCAGTGTCGTATAAATATGGCTAAGGCGGAAGGGTTTCATTGTAGCAGCCCATTGTATTGGAATCTCAAAATAGAAGGCACAAACACGCGTCGAATCTATCGAATTGCATGAAATTTGTGTCGCAAGGTCAGAGATCTTTGTAGTAATCGAGATTGACCCCGCTTTTTTGACATTATCAACGTGGAACCGAGCCAAGGACGCGGATGCCACACAATCACTCAGTTGAGTAAATACCAACAAGAATTTAACAGAAGTTGTTACTCATGCTCGTGTTTCAAAAGACAAGTATAATTCACCGTTTTTTATTTACTTGAGTGTGATGTTTATAAAACATAGAGGCGACAAAAAACATCCGAGCTTCATAGCTCTGAGCAATTCTAAAGCATAAGCGCTAAGTGGAAGAGGTAGGTACAATGACCGAGACGAGACGAAACTTTATAAAATAGACACACAAACCAAAAACACTGTAGATGCCAATACAATGCAAACAAGCACCAGGCGTGTCGTCATGAGGCAACGGAACAGTTGGAAAGTGCATTAACCTCTATACCTCTTGACCTTTATGATGCTCTCCACCCCAAATGTCTTTCCAGTGGATAAGGTGATGCAGGTGGTTCATATAGTTGTGGTGTCGCGCGACCACTTTTTTGCGGGAGTCGGTGGGCGAGGGTGGGGCCGTGAGGGACTGACGGCGCCCGCTGGCCGCCGCCACCACGGCCCGAGGCAGCTGGCTCGCCAGCAGCCGCTCCGTCTCCGGACCCTCATCGGACGATATGCTGTCGGTCAGCATTCGCGAATTCCTCCCGCGCCCTCTGGCCAAACTGCACTGAGTATCCTGTTTCTTCATTTCGATTCACTCACATAAACATGTTCGAGCTATTCGCGATTGATAACATTGCGGAGTTCGCGACACGTGCGGCGCGGCCGGCGCCGGAGCGGAGACAGAGCGCCGCGGTACACGTGGGCGCCGCCGGCACCGCGACGTCAAAACAACGAGTTGCGCGACCACTACTATACTAAGCGGCCTGTCGCCAATCCGTTACTTCCATCCTCAGACTATGTAACCAAGTGATTGATCCTTTCAGCTCCCACCTTGACTCCCTATTCAATTTATTATCAACCTAATATTGAGACAATGTAGGTATGGCCAGTTAAACAAAAGGGAATTCCTATAATATATCATTATCTAATGAGTGACCTGTTCAAGTGGCTTTATTAAGATAACAGTGTGCAAAACATGGAACAACAATTAATGTAATCATACCTATTAAAATTATATATTACTTACCAATACTACCTATTTGGTTTTCAGAATGACATAATTTTATAAATCACTTATTTTATTATTTGCATGTTGTAGAGTGGACAACCAATGAGTCGGTCCTACTCTTGAATTAGTCATCAAGCTGCTAACGAGGGGGTGTACCCAGATTGAATGCAATTAAATCATTTCAATATTTTTACAAAGCTGATTCACTTGTAACTTGCAATTACGCCAAGGTAAACATTTTTTTACTCAAACAGTGAACTTGAAGTGTAAATGTAATTCAATCGGATCTGCATGGAACAAGGAGTATGAGAGGTTAAAAGTACAGTGCATTATTATGTATGAGAAATATGGTTTACAGTGACTAATAATGTTATATCTAGTTAATACACTTACAGAATGTGTATGATACACAGTATATATGTTTCATAAAAAAATATAGTTTGTAAATATTATATCAATCCTTTTAACTCTGATCTCATAATAATTAGTGTTTAAATCTGCACCACCCACTATGTACGCTTCTGTAGCACAACTATAAATAAGCTTTGTCAATATTTCACTATGCTTTTAAGCATAATTGATAATACAACATGAATCTGACATGGCTGATGAACCACTACTTGTATGTACTTTTTATTTAAAGAAAAATGAAATCTAGAGATTTATACTTCAGCTGAACAAAGGAATATAAAAAAACAATGACTAATTCCTACTTTTTTTTTTCATTGAAATCAAATTGCTTTAAATTTAATGTTTATGTGCTTGTGTTCAATAGTGCAGTTTATTTATTATCTTAACTGCTTACAATTTGTTTGTTTTACAACACCAATTTTGCCATCAGGCTTTATGGGCTCGCATTTTTTTTCCAATTTATATACAGTAAATATTTTGTGCTGCCTAGAATTAGTTAATACTTTTTAACAGATTTTTTCAACTCAATATTACGTTTATTTTTAGGGCAGGATTTTAAAATCTACTACCCCTGTTATTTGTAACAAAATATTAAGTAAGTATACTGAACCACAAACTGATATTGTATATTATTTTCGTCGGGGTTTCTTCATTGAATTTTTATATTAATTCCGAATCATTTATGACTAAACATAATGTGCTTAGTGTGCGTGAGTTCGTTCGTTGTATAAAACTATTCGCAAATATCCGGTAAATTGTATGGATGTCTCACTTACCTGGAATACGAATAACCACGGGTTATCACTGCTTAATTGTAGCTACATTATAACAAGAACGTCTTTGCAAACACTGAATGTTTTATAAATACATTAGTCAATAAAAATTAGGATCTCTCATGGCGAAACAGGATGTCAGAAATATCAGCTATACTATCAGCTTTGAGCTGCTTGTCAAATTAAATTAAATTCAACGAAGTTGCCAGACTAACGGTAATTCAGTGAAACCTCCAGATATGTATTTTATTACCAAATAAAATGACTCATAAATATACAGCAAAAACAATATTTTTTATTGTTTCTGTTAAGAACTGCAAAAAATATATCAATTAATCTTTAGATTACTCAAAATTGTACCGCTATTTGTGTTTTTTAACTCCTATTCATAGTATGTGCATAAATATAACCGTAATATAATTGAGTATGTGAACGAACACCCTGAAATGTAAATAGTGACAGTGACATCTAATCTATCTAACATAAAGCTGTGCAGTTGGTTTCTGGTCTTCTGGTTTACTTTATGCGTGAGCCGACGTAAACAATGTAAACTCTCCTGTGTCTCGCATTATAAAACAGAATATTAGATGTAATATATGTTAGTTGAAATTTGAATAATACTAATATATTATAAAACTATTTTTAAGTGAAACATAAAATGGCACTACCTCAAAAGAAATACTACAGGCAACGTGCACATTCTAACCCTATTGCTGACCACTGTTTTGAATAGTAAGTTATGTTAGGGTATAATTATACACTTAAAAAGAATATGTAATTAAGTAACTTTTCAATAAAAACTAACATTCTATTCCAGCCCTGCCCATCCGGACGATTACAACTGGTCTACCTTGTATCCAATACTGAAAGAAAATGAGAAGAGGGTTGAATTTTTAGACGTTGGTTGTGGATATGGAGGCCTGTTAGGTTAGTTGCTTACTGTATATTATTGTAGAATAATTGTTTTTCGAAACTCATTGGTGAAGTGAATTATTGTAATACAACATAGCGTCATTCTGCCGTACCGGTTACGCGACCACTTGACAAGGATATGGTTTTCACAATTAAGGGTACTAACAATTCTGCAGATCCTAAACATAAATTCAGCCACATTCATTATTTTGTATTTACACAGTGAGTCCTAAAAGTCAACATCAAGCTGCAAACTAGAAAATAAAACCGAACCAAGCTGCTGTCATAAAATCATTTACGGTACAAGCTTTTATTGCCGACTGTACTTTTCTGTAAACCATCATCAACTACTCATTGAGACGATTCTAATGAGTTAGACGATTCTAGAGAGTGGGGTTACGTCGGTTAAGTACTGAATTCCCATGGCCACCTTCTGTCTCCATCATCAGATCAGCTTGATGGTACCATAATATTTAATTGTCATCCTAACTATACGAGGGGCGTCTGAAAAGTTCTAAGCCTAAGGTATTTCGAGGTTATATATGCGTTTATGATACTGGCCACTAGAAAGGCCATTTAAAAACAAATTATTAAAAAATAACATGTCACGTTTTTATTATTCTGTTTCGAGATATTCAACGGAAAAGTACATCATGTGTGAATTACCAACGAATATTACGAAAATTGAGCACCGTGCTGTAATTAAATTCCTTACAAAAAGTGACAAATCACCGCAGTGTATTTTTGAGGAAATGGCTATTATTTACAGTGATTCTGGGCCTTCTTATGCCACAGTCAAAAAGTGGAGTCGCTTATTTAAACTCGGACGGGAATCGATCGAAGACGACCCCCGCTCAGGGCGGCCAATATCGGTAGTGACCGAAGAAAACGTAGCAAAAGTCAAAAAGCTGGTATTAGAAGATAGAAGAATGAAGGTTTGGCAAATAGCTGAGGTCTTAGGTATTAGTAAAGAAAGAGTCGGAGAAATTTTACATGAACATTTGTACATGAGTAAAGTCAGTGCTCGTTGGGTACCGAAAATGCTAACGGCCTTCGATAAAGTACGTCGTGTGGAAACTTCTCGGGCGTTTTTAGAATTGTGCGAAGATGATTTAGATGAAGTTTGTTCCCGAATAGTCACTGTTGATGAAACATGGATCAGACAGTATGATCCGGAGTTTAAGTCTGAGTCGATGCAGTGGATTGATAGGGTGAAAGGCCGCCGAAGAAATTTAAAGTGCAAAAGTCGGCCTCTAAGTTAATGGCTACGGTATTTTGGGACTGTGATGGCATTCTTTTAATCGATTATTTAGAAAAAGGCTCTACGATAAACGGAATTTATTATGCAAATCTAATAAGACAGGTGCGACAAGCCATAGTTGAGAAAAGGCGGGGTAAACTAAGGAAAGGCATTTTGTTTTTGCAAGACAACGCACCCGTTCACACCGCTAATGTTGCGAGGCGTGCTCTGAAGGAAGTTGGTTTTGAGGAAATTGACCACCCACCCTACAGCCCAGATCTAGCCCCAAGCGATTATTTTCTATTCAATAATTTGAAGAAAGAGTTGAGGGGAAAGCGATTTAGAAGTGACGAAGAGATGAAGGCGGCTGTACAGGAGCATTTTGAAGGGCAAAATAAAGATTATTTTTTTAATGGCCTAAAAGCACTGTATAAAAAATGTAAAAAATGCATTGATTTAGGAGGAGACTATATTGAAAAATAAACACGAGTTCATTTTTGTAAATTGTTTTTTTCTATCTTAGGCTTAGAACTTTTCAGACGCCCCTCGTATTATACCAAAAATTTCAGCTCAATCGGTCACCGGGAAGTCGGTCAAATTTAACTTGCAAGATTTGATTACAGACAGACAGACAATGAGACAGGTGAAACTAAATAAAAGCTTGTGAATAAAAAAGAGTCATGTTTATAAAATATTACTCCTTACTTAAAGGAAATTAAACTTTCAATTTCCTATGCTATATTAAAAAATAAACAAGATGCACCACACTCTTTAAAAAAAATACAGGTTTTTCTTTAACAACCTAGCAATTGTAATAAATGTATATTTGGAAACTTAGTGTAACAGAGTGGTAGATCCAGAATTTCAGCTTAGAGGACATGCAGGCCCTCCATTATCATTTCTACTTTTAATATTGATTCCATGTTTTTTTTACAGTGACTTTATCTCCCATGTTCCCTGACAATCTAATGCTGGGATTGGAAATAAGAGTGAAGGTGTCAGATTATGTCAATGATAGAATTAAAGCTCTTAGAGTGCAGCATCCAGAGCAGTATCAAAATGTGGCTGTACTAAGAACAAATGCAATGAAATATTTGCCTAATTTCTTTCACAAAGGACAGGTATTTATAAATATTATAAAATAAATATGCATTATATTTATGAGATAGTAATACTTATTTATATAATACAAAGCATGTGGAACAAGTATTGGAACTTGAAAGAAATCTTCAAGAGTAACATGCCCATTACCTTAAGAGTCCTTACGCCGACATAAGCAGAAGCGGAAGCGTATTTTGCAAAATGCTTCCTTTTTCATTCAAGATTACGACGTAACTATTAGTATTTATTCAAAAACTGATAACGTAATTAAATAATCATTTCTTAACCTCTTAATAATTTTTTAATTAAAATTTCGGCGCGCGGCGTCTGTGCAGCGTGATTTATACGTATTAAAAAAAAATATACATTTACGGCATCGCTGGTTCTATAGTTATGATTTTTTTTTATGGGTTAACATAATTTTTAGGGCAAAATAAAAATACAATTTGTGGTAAAAAAATATAATGTAATCCTGTTTTCACCAAAATAATTAAGAAAACTCGGAAAGTGTTTTATCAACTTTTTAAAATGAATCTTTGATTTTCAATCATGTCAGCCCCTCGTACAAGATTTGGTAATGTGAATTGTAATCATTCATGTACCTTATGATTCTTGTTTACTGCAAAATTGAGAACCGAAACGACACTTCTCACTGCAAAATTTGAAAAAGACTCCCAAGAAAACTCATTTATTTTAGGTTTAGAAACAGAAAATGAAAATTTGAACCATGTTAGCCTCTAGTTTAAGAAATCATTATGTAAGTACGTTATCAGTTTTTGAATAAATACTAATAGTTATGTTGTAATCTTGAATGAAAAAGCAAGCATTTTGCAAAATACGCTCGTTTTAGGCGTAAGGACCCTTAAAAACTAAAATTATGAACTTGTGTCTACTACCAGGCCTAACTTACGGTTGCCAAACATGGAAGTTCACAAAAAAAGTCAAAAGACAAAATAAGAACTTGTCAAAGGGGAATGGAGCGCAGTATTGTCGGCATAAAAAAAAATCCAAAAAATAAGGCATACAAAGATAAGAAACTTAAAAAAGGCCAAAGACGCGCTTAGACACGCCAAACAACAAAAATGGAAGTGGGCGGGTCATGTAACACGAATACAGGACCAGCGTCGGACCAAAAATGTGACATCATGTTAAGGGCCACTAGGAAAACGGGGTATAGGAAAACCTGTTACTAGATGGGAAGACGAAATAAAAAATATTGCTGGTCAAAACTGGATGCATATAGCTCAAGACAGAGATGAGTGGAAAACTCTGGAGGAGGCCTTCACCTGCGAAGATGGGGTTCTTGCTAAATATTAAAAAATAATTTAAAATTATTTTAGAACTAACATTATAAAATTATAAGTTAAATTAAGACTAACTCTAAACACCAAACAATGTAAAACTCGCAAGAAATAAAAGGCTATCTTATTTTATTTATTTGTAATACTTATTTATCATTGTTTCAGCTTAAAAAGATGTTCTTCTTATATCCTGATCCCCATTTCAAGAAAGCTAAACATAAATGGAGAATTATTAACAAATGGTTGTTGTCAGAGTATGCTTATATTCTTGCTGAGCAAGTGAGTGACATTAACATAAACAATCAAATTGATTGTTAAAGTAAAAATCTCTAGTTTTGGTTCTATTAAATCAGTGGAATTTTAGTGTGTGTTTTTTATTTTAGTGGTGTTTTAGTTGTAAATTTGAATTTTCTATATGTTTACAAATTAACTTTTTATTTTTCAGGGAATTGTATATACCATCACAGATGTAAAAGACTTACACGATTGGATGGTAACCCACTTTGAAGACCATCCAATATTTGAGAGAATATCTGACGAAGAACTGGTAAATATAATTTAACCCTTTAAAGATTACAGGCTACTAAATTGGCCTTACCCATGTAAATTTTGACATACCTACATAATATTTATTTTCAGAAAGCTGATCCTATCGTGGAGAAGCTCTATGAAAGCACTGAGGAAGGTCAAAAAGTAACAAGAAACAATGGTGACAAGTATCTTGCAGTGTTCAGACGAATCCCCGACAGCATGGCAATTATCAAAAATTCTGACTTAATTTTTATGAAATAAAACAGTAGTCTGTACTGAATGTTTTGTATTCTATAAACACTTTATTATAAATAAATGCATTTAATATTTTCTATTATTGATTGTTAAAATATAACTACTAGAGACAGTAAATACTTTCCTCCTAATATCACTAAATAAGGCTGAACAGTTACGTTATATTGCTGATTGTAATATCATGACATGAAACGGCAAATGCATTTTAAACTTCAAAACAACTTCGACAACCCCTTACCTACTAAGCTTTTTCTCTACAAGGTTGACCCATCTGCTTAGAGAGCGTGAGATTTCCAAATGCCGGCGCATATGTCCCGCCGCGGCCAATAACCAGTCCTTCCTTTCTCCCCATTTTTTGTGTGGCAAAAGTGAAAACAAGAGAGCCGCCCAGATCTCAGAGTGATTAGGATACATGTGCAAGCCCTCTTTAGCCAACAACAATGCCTTGGCTTGGTTGCCTGCAAAATGTTCTGCAATGCTGGCAGTTGAAATTATTTCAGCTGGGTTGCATTTACATTCTCCATAATGAGCTAAGCACAACGCTCTCTGAGCACAAGAGCTGGCCACTTTAGCTCGCTTATTAGATTCTCTGAGACAGTATTGTGCCATGCAGAACCACAATAGAGCATTACTTGGGTGATCATGTAGAGAATCACTAAGCAATTTTATAGCACCATCAATATTTTCGTCACATAGCAGAACATAAGACTTTAGGAAGCCAATATCAAATCCAAAGTTAGTATCCATTTCATATTTCTGCATCTCACTTACAGCAAGCTTAGAGAGACTTTGATCAGAATGTATCAGACCTAATGAACAGATCGCAAACAAACTGCATGGTGTCGGTTTCTTTTGAGATATTTGAATGCTGTGGAAAAGCAACGTTTTGGCGTCATCTGCTCCTTTGTACATGTAGACAATTCCAGCCATGGCAACAAGAATGTCTGCTTTGTCATCATCTTCATTGCTCAACCAATGCAGGGCTGCATCATAAGCTGCATATGATTCCTCATAGAGACCCTTCTTATAAAGTGCAAGAGCTAATCCACATGTAGAGTCTAAGCTAGCTTCAGTGATTGCTTTGTATACTTTTACTGCTTCATCATATCTCTCCATTCTCATCAATATTCGCCCCATATTCAAGAAGGTAATATTTTTATTTTCATCATCTGCATACTGCAATGCTTTTTCATATGATTTAAATGCTGCCCTGATTAGTCCAAATCGTTCTTGAAGGATACCAAGCATTGTGCAGGCACAAGCATTTCTGGGTTCAAAAGTAGAATACCACTCAACAATATCTATGGCGTATGGAATTGCATGGAGGCCATCTATGACATACTTCAATTCCGCGTTTTCTTTATAGTGATCGGTCTTTTTTAATGTACGACACACCCAGTCAGCGTAGCCAAGTGCACTCTCAGGGTGGTACCCAAGTCGAGATGCATGTCTGAAGAGGTCCATTGCTTCCTCTTCTCTAATTACTTCTGCAATTAGTGCCTGACCAATCCAACTGAGAGGATACGAAGGTAGAGTAGATTGTCCACGCCAGAAACAGTAATTAGACAATTTGTGATGATTTAACTTTAAGTACAAGGTTCCCAAATTGCACCATATCTTCGCTACAGACCACTTCCTAGTTACAAGCAAAGCTTTGATAAAACAATGTTGTGCAAGGTCATATTTCTTGATGAATAGACATATTTTCCCGAGCAGGTTCCAATTCCTCCAGTGGGATGGTTTTTCTTTTATGCATTTGAGTGTTAAGTTATATGCTATGTGGCAGTTCACCAATTTTTGTGATTCTTGGTAAAATGCGAAGTAAGTTGATGCCAACTCATAAGAAGCTGATTGTTGATTCTTTTTTGCAACAAGAGAGTAGCATGCAATTGCCTTTGGAAAGATGTCCACCTTTTCATATTTCTGGATATTGTCATCAGATTGCACAAGTAAATCTGTCATGTATACATATGCATATTTATTTGGCAAATTGGTGACAAATATTAAAGAGTCTGCCAAAATTTTCCAAAGACAAACAAATTGCTTTTGTTTCTGTAATGCTTTGATAAGGTAATCTATAGCTCGCTGTGCACAGTCTCTAGCACTGCCATAGACTTTGGCTGTCATTTTTTTCTTGGCAATCCTCATCCATGTTTCTGCTATTCCTTTTAAAGCTAACATAGAATTACCATCAATCTTTAAGACTTTTTCATATGTGGCAATTGCTTCTTTATACTGTGTTAAAAGAGAATGTATATTTCCTATTTTTGTGAGACAATGTGAACTCCTACTGGGATTGACTGTCATAACTTTGTTATATGCTCTCAATGCGGAAGTATATGAACCTCGAGAATAATATGCATCAGCTAAACATTCAAATGCAGTAATGTTGGTTTGGTCATTTTTGATAACATTTCGGAATTGTACAACTGCATTTTCCCACAGTCTTTTCATCATATAGTGTAGTCCTAATCTGAAGTTTAGCCAAGACTCTTGACTTGGCATATTCTTTTCTGCAGCAATCAATAATTCAAAATCGGCTTCTTTTAATTCCAATTTTGTGTAACATTCACTTAGCTTTTTAACTATTTTGTAATTCATATCATCCAAACTATGTGCTTTTTCATAACACTTTCTTGACTTCTCAAAATCATTTTTGAATTCATTGTAGAAATTGCCTAAATACAGAAAAGTTTCTGAATGATGCGAGTTAAGCCTTGCTGCTTTTAGTAAATTTACTTGACTCTTTTCATATTCCTTCAGTTTCCAGAATGCCTTGCCCAAGTAGAACAAACATAAAGGTATTTTAGTGTCTTGAAGAAGTGCTACAGTTTCATTATATTTATGGTGCTTGAGTAAAAGTAAAGCCTGAAGCTGAGTGTAATATTCAGTTGACTGAAGCTTTTCCATTATCTGATCAGCATTTTCATTTGTTTCAATGTAACATTCTGTGACAGTAGCTTGTTCCGTGATACTCAATGTATCAAGGGGTATTTCTGATGCAACAGAAATTGCTTGTCTCCATTTCCTCTGTTTGGCAAGTGATAAGAACAAGAATTTTTTCAGATCCACAACAAAACTGGGTTCTTTGGCTTTTGGAAGGAAATTTGTAGCTAACTTTTGAACAACTTCCCATTTCTCTAGCATCATTGCACACTTGATTATAAATGTTGCTTCTGTAATATCTGCTTGGTGGTAGTTTATCAATGGGACACATTGCTTATAGGCTTCTAAATATTCTGATTTTTCATAACAAATCATGCATTTCAGCAGAGCAGGGTACTTTGAATTTTCAATGCCTTCTATTATTTTGTCTACAAGATTCTCAATTGGTATGTTGTTGAATGAACCATCTTTCACATATTTGTTGCAAATGTGTTTGCAGAGGAATTCACGTAAAACAACATTCTGTGAAAAGAATTGAAGGCCTATAACTTCCTCAACTGCTTGGGCATAGTCAGTTTTTTGTAGTATTACTTTAGCATAAAGCAATTCTAGAGAATTGCTTGGATCAATTATGTAAAGCTGATCTACAAACTTTAAAATTATTGGTATCTCATCCTCTTTACAAGGAATATCACTCTTAAGAAGTTCTAACAGTTGGTTTTGTATTGCTGTTAATAATTTGGTCTCACTAGTTTTGGCCCTAAGATGGAGAAGTGTAGTGATAGCATCATTGTTTTTTAACTTGCAGCCGAGTTGTCCAAGCTTGGTAATTATTTCCAAAGCTTTGTCTTCTTCAATTTGCAATTTTAATATTTCATCATAGATGATTAACAGTTTACTCTTTAAGGAGTCATCATCTTTGCGTTCATAATAGCTGGCTAGACCTTGCCAGGCTAATGGATGATCTGGTTTACTAGCAATAGCCTTCTGGTATGCTAAAGGAGCTTGATCAGCATCTTGTAGTGATTTCCCAAGGAGCACCAATGCAATATAATTTTGTTTATCTTTTCTCAGAATATTTTTGCAACATTCTTGGGCATCTTTATAGTTATTTTCATCTACATGTTTCCTTGCTTCCTTCAACAATGTTTTTATGTCAGCCATCTGTAATTTACAAATATACATAAATAATTAAGACGACAAAGACAATACAGTAAAGTAACTACGAACACTATTTACGACAAACAATATGGGAAATTACGGCAATGTATGTTTGATAACTTCCGACTTGCAAAATGAACAGAAAAGCAAACCCGTTTCATAAAAAGTATCACAAAAATAAACTTACTACTGAAATAAGTTGGAAATAGCATGGAAAGGCAAATAAGGCAGTACAAGATTTAGAAAAAGTACAACGCAACTGTGCTGAAATGTCAAGTCTCAGACCTGCTCAGACCTCAGTTGTCAGTCGCAATAAAATTGACAGTACCGGCCGGTCTTGATTATTTAAGACACTTTTTAAAACGCTGTGGCGTCTAAAGACCTAATCAACGTGTACATTTATCGCAACAACCGCTTATGGGGTATCCACATTATGTGATTGTACCCCAATTTGTCAGACCAACATGTCGAAGTCATAATTGGGTGTAGCGTAGACGTAACAACTGCAACTACAATTTCATTCAGTGTGGCCAGTTAACAGTAAGAAAGCGAAAACGGACTGCAAGATTGTTATTAACCGATGAGATAGGGCAAGACAGCACGTCTAACATGGAACGGCCGCGACATACTCTCGATTTTTCTAGCACTAAACCTCTTGTTCTAAGTGTTCTAATAAGAGAGATACGGATAGTGCGAGAAAAATCGAGAGAGCTCGCGTGATAGCCGTGCAGCACACAAAAATCGAGAGTATATCACGGCCGTCTCATGATAGACGTGCTGTCTCGTCCTATCTCGTCGGTTAGTACCAATTTTGCAGTCCGCTTCGCAGGACCGTTTGAATGCGGCAATTTTCGCTTTCTTACTGTTAACTGGCCACACTGAATGAAATTGTAGTTGCAAAACACTGGTTTGAATAAATTTATAAAATTACAGTGTTTCATATTAAAACAATATTCTTTAGTATATATTTTTTTATTTTCGTTTAAATTTATTTGAATGAAATTTGTGAGAAAAAAAACACTTGGCAGATCACCAATTCCATGGTCCAAATTATGATTTTCATGCAATTAGTCCGGACAACTCGTTTGACGGTTGGATTGCAGGGCAACATGCATCCACACTATAGCAATTAGTCAGATTCTGATGAATTGGGCCTGACTAATCATGTAATGTATATGCCCCATAAACCAAACCCTGCATCCAGGGTTGGGCAGTATTTCAATGACATGTATTTCAAATACTAATTGGCGAAGTATTTTGTAATTGGTATTTCAAATACCGCACTCACATGTATTTCGTATTTCAAATACTTTACTTTTTAAAATAGATTTGCACAAAAATACATGTTATTTAATTCTATAAC
The DNA here is from genome assembly GCA_947578815.1 of Epinotia ramella. Classification (NCBI taxonomy): domain Eukaryota; kingdom Metazoa; phylum Arthropoda; class Insecta; order Lepidoptera; family Tortricidae; genus Epinotia; species Epinotia ramella. Next base: position 12,009,173 of record OX388209.1, read on the forward strand.
CGTATAATATAACGTTTTTAAATATAGTTAGGGGCTTATTAGAGTACCGTGGACACAATTTACTGTAAGTTTCACGTCAAGTGCCAATTTAGTTAGTTACGCGGTTTTTCTGTTGCGGAGGATTTGATTCGGATAGATAAGATAATGGATTTAAATTCACGTCCATCTACATCGACACCAAGAGAGGAACGAGGCAGTGTTGACAATGATGATGGCGATGGTTACAATGAAAGTTCAACAACTTATCCACTAATTCGAACCGGCAAATACAACAAAGTGACGACGGGCTCGAGTGTCCCCCGTGGTAGAAGCCAAGATCCAGTAAAAGTTGAAGCATCTTGTGTAAAATGTCAGACACTTATTAAAGGTAGTCTCAGCCTGGGTTCTTCCGGTCCAGTCGAGATACTGTTTTCATTGGCTGGATACATTCATTCAGTAGGTGAATGAATGTATCCAGCCAATGAAACGAACTAGACGGAACTTATCTGACAATACTTTTAGGAATTTAGTTATTACGAGTATGAAAGGAAAATCCTTCTTCAATTTATAAAAACGTGTGAAGTGTTGTGAGATGAGTTTCAAAGAAGTTCAATTATGTATTTTGTATTTGAAATACATTATTTTGAATACTGTAGAGTGGGAGACAGGGAAACTCGAGAACTATAACAAATCGTATTTATTTACATATTAATATGTACGTCTTCATTCGTGGCGATCGTCTTACATACTCAATCATACGTCAAATCATTCACCGTTCTAAAACTATTCAAACCACGTTCGATCGTTCCTTATTCATCATCTAACAGCCAGCATCATACAAAGTCATCAAAAAGTACCAATCCCACACTCGGCCATCCTGCAATCATGAACTGTCCCCAGTCCAGGGGCTGGAAACTTAGAAGAGAGGCGTCACGCCGATTTATTGTATGGAAAGTAGTGACATCTCTGGCGAAGCGGATCGCTGTATTTAATGTTGTTGACAGAAAATGGAAATAGATGTCAGTACAATAGACCCACGACAATAAATTTTAAGATTTTGAAATGAAATAAAATATATTTTTATGTTTTGAGATAGAATTTATTAAGTATCCATTTTATTTAACTGAACATGAACCAATATCTCATTAATATGGAATTGTGTTTGTTGTTCGGCCTTTGTGGTTTTAGATGAAGTATACATACCTACGTGTCAGTCAGTAAATAAATGTCAATGTATTGTCTATAAGAACATTGAATGAAAACACATTTAAATCATATTTAAATAAAACCAAGAATAGTTTTAGCCACAGTATCTATTTATAAAAATGATATCTAGGTATTATGTGTGCAGACAATAGTTTGAGGTTGAGTAATATGCAGTGTAGTTCGGCTGTACGTGGATTTGTTAAATCTGGTCCAGGAAATTTAATTTAAAGTTTTGAAGCTAAATCTCGTCCTTGTCTCGTGTTTTTTGTTAAAAAGGTTGTGCTTTGTTAAGTTCTTGTTACATAATTTGTTATTTGTTAAGTTGAATAAATACTTTTATGAATGTTGCATGTTTCACTTTTCAGATCCATTTCATAGTTGTGTGATTATTTTGAAACCTACAATGTGACTGGCAAAGTATGAAGGGAAGCGTACTTAGGTAACTAAAATGTGATTTATATCATGTTTTAGAAAGGTTTTCTTCCTAACTTTGATAGTCGCATTGTAGGCTTCAAAGTCAAAACAGAGAATACAACTTTTGTATACGTGTGTGCGTGGCGCGTGAATATGTATGTGTGCGTTAGTGTGTATGTGAAGCGTGCACGCTGCACGCATGCGTGCGTCAGAGTAGTTCAATCCACTCGCTGCTAGGCGGCTGTGGGACCAGTAATTTCTTGGTGTTGCCACTCTTTACATAAATATACTTATTATACTCTTTGCCCCAGTCATGCACCTTCAGTCACCTCACTTACCCGTCGTCAGCACTCATCTTACTTACGTCGTCATAACACATCCTATTTACACCGTGATACAAAAATACATCAGAAATCCACTAAATACTCATTAACACACCGAATAAACAATATCTGTACTTCCAAAAACATAGTAAATCGTCGTAAACACATCCGAAAGGCGTCGTCGTGCCCGCTTCGTAGAATCTTGATCCAGTCTTATCACCTCCGTGGTGAGAACTCTTGTCAAGGTCACGGGTGTTGTAGTACTCCACCCTAGAGAACCGCTGCACTGCAACCGCGACGTATGGTTCCACATGCTTCTATTATTGTCGCAACCGTGAGTTTGCTCGTATCGTAGCACGTCGTGCACGTTTTCTGCAGTATTTAATGCAATGGAACTGTTTTCGTTGTTGACTGCATCTTCAATCTTATTATGTTCTTGCTGCTTCGAGTAAATTACATTATTTTCATTTTGACACGTGATGTCAAATGTTAGTTCCGCGTTTTCTTCTTTTTTGTGTTCAAACCTTAACGCAACCTCCATCAACGTTGACACTTCTTGCGTAAAGGGCTGCGCGTCGCTATCGTGTGTCAAGAACTCGTCATCATTGTCATCAATGTTGTCATCTTTATGATTTCCAGGAAAATAATCTTCATCATCATATAAAGGGACGTCGCTGAATTCGCCGTTACAGAATTCTCGTCGTATCGCATGCTTCAGTTCTTCCCAGTCGGTGAAAGGATGTTCGGAGCGTAACCAGAGATCCGCCGTACCGCCGAACCTCTTTTTGGCAATTATAAACTGCTGCCGCGCCGTCCACTTGTATAGAAGAGACTTCTCTTCGATTTCTTCGATAAAAGCTTCCACCTCAAAGCCGTCCTCCGCCGTAAACAAGGGCAACGTTAAAATTTGATGGTAAACATCCATCGTCTTGTTCATTTTCTGTTTTCTTTTTTTACACAACTTTCGTCTTAAGTCTTTCGTCGTTCTCTCGCCGTAGTTTCGTCGTCGTCGTCGTTGTATTCACATACTTCGTTTCGTCTTTGCCGTCGTATCTTCATAGTCGCGTAATTTTCCTTGCATCCCGGACGAGCCCCCAAATGTAGAGTGGGAAGGCAGGGGAAACTCATCTTTTACTAGCTTTTTGTTCAGTAACCGGTAATCCACACATACTCTTGTAGTACCATCTTTTTTTGCCACCAACACCAAAGGACTAGAATACTCGGAATAACTTACTCGAATAATCCCTGCTGCAAGCCACTCTTCCATTTGCCGCTCTACCACCTGTTGCTCCTTCAAAGATATCCGTCGCGGGCGCTGCGCAACTGGTACGTCGTCCTTCAAAACTATTTTCAACTCAATAGGCGCCTCCCGTGTTTGCACCGGCTTGTAATTGGTTACACACTGCATAACCTCCATCTTCACTTTTTCATCCTTGATATGTCCTATAACAAAATCGTTACCTACTGCAAAACAATTCATTCGACTCATCCATTCTGGTTCTAGCAAGGTAATTGACCCTCCATTCATAATCATCACTACATTTTTCAAAAACTCCTGGCCAATTATCACATCGTACGGCATAGTACCTTTAGGCACAACATGAAAAATTACATCGTTATACACCTTATTATCAATTGTGATATTCGTAAAAAACTGACCTAAAGAACATGTACGACGATAATGATAGGCCCCCAAATGTAGAGTGGGAGACAGGGAAACTCGAGAACTATAACAAATCGTATTTATTTACATATTAATATGTACGTCTTCATTCGTGGCGATCGTCTTACATACTCAATCATACGTCAAATCATTCACCGTTCTAAAACTATTCAAACCACGTTCGATCGTTCCTTATTCATCATCTAACAGCCAGCATCATACAAAGTCATCAAAAAGTACCAATCCCACAATACTGTATTTTGTATTTCAAATACCTGTCACCAAAGTAGTTTGTAGTTTGTATTTCAAATACATTTTTACATGTATTTTGTAATTTGTATTTCAAATACAATGAAGCCAGTATTTTGCCCAACCCTGCCTGCATCATATTGGCGCGGCCTGGCCGCGGCAGACAATAGTAAGGCCAGCAACACACTGGCGCGGCCTGCGGTGGCGGACAACAGGACAATAGTAAAATTGACAGCTAATAGCCGCGTACTGACTGAGCGAGGATCCTCGCGAGGTAGCCTCGGATGTTGGCCGCGCGCCATTTGCCGCGCGAGGCATGCTCGGTCGTAGGATTTGCATTTAGAATGCTTCGCGCGGCAAATTGCCGAGCCGCGGGAGGCTGAGCATGCGCTCAGTTGACCGTGAACGTGAAGTCCCACGGAGACCGCACGTGTCATGAGGCCATTTATTCGAAAAGCGGTTTTTTTGAAGTGAAAACTTCTTTAGCGGCGCTGAGCACTTTTTGGAATGGGGAAAAATTGTTAAATACGCGACAGAGTTTTGTGACGTCAGATGTCAAGGCGGGCGCGAAGGAGGTCGCTTTTTGCTGCTAGCCGATTCGACTTCATTCAAAACTGAACGCTATTCGTAAGAGTATAAAGCCGTTAAACACTTTATGCATTAGCATATTCTGCAAATAAATTTGTAATAATACCAACGCGTCCTTCACGGTTTTGCTATTGAGAAAATTCGAATAGTTCGAATTTGAGCGTTATTCCTAAAGAGATAAAGCTTAGAAAAATATTTACCAACAGCAAAAACAAATTGATATTTTGGTCGCCACCGCCGTCTGCTGTTCTTGCAAATTCGAATAGTTCGAATTTAGACGTTATTCCTAAAAAGATAAAGCTTTGAAAAATATTTGGCAATGGCAAAAACAAATTGGTATTGTGTTTGCCGCCGCCCGTCGGCGCGCCGACCGGTCTTTTTTTTTTCTCTCGACTTTTCTCTTCTGTAAGATCCTAGCAATGAGTCCATCTTTTTCTTTAATTACTTATTTGCATGTTCATTTCCTGGCTTATATTTCTCTCTTAGTCCTTTATTATGGCCTGCATCAGCTGCGAGTGGTCCAGGGTGTAAAAAAAAAAAAACGGTGTATTGATGCGCGAGTGGAGTTTGGTGCATTCGGTTGGCTTCTTACACCATATAATAACTTAACTCAACACATTTAAAACAACACTACCAACTTATTACTAATTTTAATATAACTACTCTCTTATTGTACAAATGGCTGCTGCTGTCAAAGTCCCGGCAGCTACATATATCGACTTAGGTACTCATAATAAATCTAAACTAGTATAAGAAATCATAATAAGAAGCAATGTAATAAACAAATATTGTAAAATGTATTTGAAGATAATAAGATGCCTATCTGTCTTTTCGATTATTTAATTTAACCGACAACTGCAGAAATCAAAAGTTTATTTATGGCAATACTGATTTATAGTGGAACAACTCGTTTTGGTCCTTTTCATTTCATGATGCTTTTCATTCAAAATATTTCACGTTATCCACGTTAATCCCCTAGCCTGATCCCCCAGGGGAATTAGCGGCAATTATTTTATATTCAACTAGGAAAAAATGATAATGTTCGGTTATGGCGCTTCGCCGGACGCTACCGCGTCACGCTCGCTTCGCTCGCTCGGCTCGCGCGCTGTAGGGTCGCAGTTCAACTAACAACCTAACCGTTTTTTTCCCCTGGGGGATCAGGCTAGGGGATTAACGTGGACAACAGCAAATATTTTGTCAGTCTTCTGCTTATCTACCTTGCTGTTTGGTGTTATTTGTATTTTATTGAGTCAATCACATTACCCCATTACCGCCAATTGAAAAATAGGTGAAGTTTTGTTGAAATGACTACCATATTTTTAATATTAAAAAGAAACAGATAACCATTATAAAATATCAAGAATATAGAACGGACGGTTAGGATTTCATATGTAAACATTGCTCTTTTTGCTCACGGACGGACTCCATTTCTTCTTTCACTTGTTGGAAATGAGTAGGTAATCATCTTGAATATAAGTTCTCTAACTCCACTTTTAACAGTTTTACCCATTTCGAAAGCAGGATTCGCTAAAAACCTCGAATAAAATTTTACGAACTCACAACTCAATGACATTAACAAAATGTTGCCCCAGCGTTATTTTTCTGGGTTGCCACGTAATATCTTATGCAGAGTTATCGTGGGCCTACTTCTAGTAGGATGATGTATTGAAAATAATTTGCATATATGAGTATCAAGTTTCTTAAAATTCGTCAGTTATTCCTAACGTATGCAGAATCATGGACACCCTAAAAGAAAGAGATGACAGGAAGACGTGACGTCATTCAAGGTAATTTTCAAGCGAATCATGGAAGGGCAACCTCCAGTCTATATATGTAAGCTTCTTGGGTTGTTGTGACCAATTGCTGGGTGTATACAGGCCTTAATATTATTTATTAAAGAACGTATTTCCAATGTAACCACTACGTTCTAGTTATATTCTCTTTGTTTCCAATAGCACGACGCCAGACGGCCAGATTATTGGGATGTACATTATTTTGGCCGTGCATCACCATGGCTGTACATTAACCGGCTCTCGAGCGATGAGCGTGAATAGTGCGCTTTGGTTGTGAAAACGAGACGGACCTTACTACTGCCGTACGGCGTACATTATTGGTGCAAACGGTAACGTCAACGTCAAGTTTAGACGTTTCGTTCATGTTTCGTTGTTATTTCAAAAATGTGTAAACAATGTAGAAAACTCTTACAGCTTCTCTATTGGAAGTTATAGATTATATTTGATTTGATTTGCACTGTTCCTCATTTGAAGCACATCATGACATCCGCTGGATATTTATCACTTTACATTAAAAAATTGAGTGAGTGGACCGGTAGCCTAAAGTTTCCTTGTGTTCTAATATCACGTTGTGTATGTTATTGAAATTGTTTTCAGGTCATCCACTAAAAGAGATACGTGAACGTTCGCTACAGATATTGATCGCTAAACTTCGTTTGGGTTGGGAGATCGACGATGAGTTGTCCGGTACGCGTGAACTTTTGCAGGCTTTGCTGGCTTGGTTTCATGTTCAAAAACCTACTCTCCAACGGGAGGCACTGCAGTTATTGCTTAGAACTGTCATGGTAACTTATTTTTTTAAATAAATTAGTATCTAGTTATTACTGTTTTCAGGGCTAGCCCATACAAATGCACTATAGCTTGTTGTGCAAGAAAGGGTAGTATTTCTTGCACAACAAGCTATGATCCTCTATGTACTAAGTATAGAGAGACAGGTTAAGGTCTGTTGCGCAACATTATATACCTATATAACGGCTGGTTGTGATATAGCACATCACTGGCAAAAATATGCAGCACAAAAACAGCAGTCGAAAATATTGAACTAAATTAGAGTTTTGTCAGATACTTATGGATGCCAGTATCATAACTAACTGCACTTACACTAACGTTACTTTAAACTTTTATTGTGCATGATAAATCATTATCATTATCATCATAAGCCTGATGATAATGTCCTACCATTGGCCACAGTCAAAAGAAAAAACAATTCACAGGTATATGTGAAGTCCCCAACCTGCACTGACTAGTGTGGCGACTAGTGCCCATTCCCTCTCACCCAAGAGAGCAGGCCTGCATAACATATATTAGCTACTAGCTTCTGCCCGCGACTCCGTCCATGTGGAACTCGTTTATATCGTACCTCCATACAAACTTTCACCCCCACTTCATCCCCTTGGGGGATGATTTCCGGGATAAAAACTATCCTATGTCCTTCCCCAGGGCTAAAACTATCTCTATACCAAATTTCATCCAAATCGGTTCAGCGGTTTAAGCGTGAAGAGGTAACAGACAGACAGACACACTTTCGCATTTACAATATTAGTTTGGATAATAATTGATAAATACTACTAATATTATAAATGCAAAAGTTTGGATGTCTGTTACTCAATCACGGCACAACCAATTTGGATGAAATCTTGTACAAAGTTAGTTAGCCGGGTCTACACTTACAAAGTTGCCGGCGGAAGCTAGTAAATAAATATTTGGGGACAATCTTACACAAATTGAGTCCCATATTGAGCAAAGCTTGTACTAATAGTACTAGACGATGATACACATTCCTACTTATATTTATTTATTTTAAGGAGAACCAACAGCTATAAAAGTTGTTACTAACATGAATATTAACAAAAAAGCCAATTACAGGATCTCACGGTTAGCCCTAGAATACGAGAATACTTATCCCTTTCAGTTTATTATATACATATATCCATACTAATATTATAAATGCGAAAGTGTGTCTGTCTGTCTGTCTGTTACCTCTTCACGCTTAAACCGCTGAACCGATTGCAATGAAATTTGGTATCGAGATAGTTTGAGTCCCGGGGAAGGACATAGGATAGTTTTTATCCCCGAAATCATCCCCTAAGGGGGTGAAATGGGGGGTGAAAATTTGTATGGAGCTGCGATATAAACGAGTTCCACGCGGACGGAGTCGCGGGCAGAAGCTAGTAAATAAATAAATAGAAAACCTCCATGACTCAGGAACAAATATTGATGCTCAACACAGAAATCAATGCCCTTGCCGGGATTTGAACCCGGGACCTTTTGGCTTCATAGGCAGGGTCACTACCAACAGAGGTTGTTGAGCTATAATTGTATTAACTCTTAATTTTTAGACAAAAGCAGGCAATTACATAGTCAAAGAGTATGGAGTTAGGAAACTCCTGACTAAATTGGATGCTGTGAAGCACAAACTTGACCAAGATGCTAGAGACACCTATCAAGAACTGATAGAGAGTATACAGTTCCTCAATACCGTGGAGGAGGGAAACAATATGGTTGATGTGCCGCGGTTGACTCTACCTTCCATTAGCAGGTAAGTCTTAACAAAGGTCACAAAGAATAAATCAAAAATACCTCTTAGTTATTAGTATCTTCTTCTGAAATCTTCTAGCTTAGAAGGCAGAGTTGCTTTTGTATGGACTACTTTGATGGTGTATAACAAACTACCCGAAGAAATTAATGGAGGAATGCACAAGCACCTTCAAAACAAAAAGGTTAATTGGACACACCTTTTATAATTTAAATGATTTTATTTAAAAACCGTTTAAATATGTATAAACATTTATAAAATTGACATGATAATGATTTGTAATTTTGAATATTAGACATGTAATATTTATATAATATTATGAATAATTGAGTATGAGTATCAGTATGATGCAATCTCTAGTTTACAAGCTAATTTTTCAGTGAGGAAAGTGATGGGGATTCAAACCGAGACTACTTAACAGGCTTGAGGAATGATTATCAATCATCCAGAGATGATTCCATTTCTAATGAAGGGACTATCAATGTGTAAGTATTCATTAAGCAAGAGCACAGATTAAAGAATACAAGTACAGATACCCAATCTCATAGAGCAAAAGCGTACCGTCCTAATGTAGGCAATTCTGGATACAATTTTAGTCCCGTAGCTACACCAGTAGATGCAGTATCTGAGCTACCACGGCTATGACGCTGTCAGCCTTTAGTAATACATTGAGATATCACCAGATGGCGTTGACTTCCCGGGCAACAAATAGAGTATTTTTGATTTTTTCGATATAAAAGTAGTATTTTAGAGACAATATTACACATCACACAAAAATATACATAACCAAATGCTTAGAGCCTGTGGTTCCATAGTTCTTTCGCGACCCGTGATGGCGCCATCTAGTGACAGTACCCAATAATACGTAGCAAGCTTGAAAGCTCACTCGTATAGTACGAGTTACATGGATTTAGTATCAATTTTATTGCATTTACTAAACTTATAAAATATACCTTTATTGAATGTGCGGAAGTATGTTTGTGATATAATTAAGGTACGTTGAATTTATTAAGGTGTAAAAATCATTCTATCTTCACGATTACTGGTTCAAATGTTTCGCTCGGTACCTGTGTCGCCATCTATGAGTTCTTTTTAGTATCAATTATACGTTGTTCTAGTTGGGAGGCCATGGCAAGAGGGATAACTTGAGTCTTAAATGTTTATTTAGTATTTATTATACAATCCAGCTTTAGCCTTTAGGTACTTCTCAAGCTTTTATAACTCAAGTCAGACAGTTAAGTGCAAAATCAATTTAATCCTCGTCAATACTGACATTAAGAGTGATGGTACAATATTTAAGAGTAAGTTGTATGCACCCATAGTTTTACACTTGACTGTACCAGTGGCCCGTTTAATGAAGCTACAAGTTACAATCCTAAGGCAACAATTGGTCAGTCCAGCAGTGGGTGGGCGGGGCCACATTGCACGTAGAACCGATAGCCGTTGGGGCGGAAAGGTTCTCGAGTGGCGACCACGTACCGGAAGGCGCAGTGTGGGTAGGCCCCGGGTAAAGGTCGCGGGAGTCCGATGGATGCGGGTGGCGCACGGTCATTGTGGCACTCTTTGGGGGAGGCCTATGTCCAGCAGTGGACGTCTTTCGGCTGATATGGTGATGATGATGATGAATTGGTCAGTCATTATTGAATGAGTGCCTCAGCAATGTCTGGTTAGTTTAGACTTGTAAAGTTATAACTGATAGGCTTTTGTATTTGTAAGAATACTTGCTGTTACACAAAGCTACAACTTAAAATTTTGCAAGTCTATCACTGGTTGCATGGCCCGTCATTGAGGTGGATGTCACACTGCGACGCATCTCCGGACGGAGGTGCGTTTCTCGTTGTATCCAAGTACCTCAGTTTGTATATAAATTCCGTGTAATGCAACGCACCTCCGTCCGGCGAAATTTGTATGCAGCTCTGCACCTCCGTCCGTTGATGCGGCACAGTGTGTCGAACGCCTAAGGGTCAAGTGTTATCTCTTTAGACTAGTAAAATTGTAACTTGCAGCTTCGTAAAATGCGGTTATGAAAATCGTGATTTATTTATTTGATTCTCTGTCATTTGCACTCATACACAAACTAAAACAACGCGTGTTACAACGCGCACATACGTATTTTAATCTCAATGCATCACCTTTGGTGCCTTGAGGTTAACTAATTTTATCTTTTTTTCAGATCCAAAGAGGCGAATGACATCCGATTACTCCTCTTTCCTTGGGTATTGCTGACGTCGTCAGACTCTAAAACCGTATTGCTGGTAGAAGATGCACTAAAGCTGCTAAAGTCTACACGGCGTTGCTGCCGGTTCATCTGTGACGTATTCCTGCGGGATTTCCCGCCTGAAATATTTCTGAATCGACCATCCATAGTTCAGGTATAATTTGGGGCAGTCATAATTTTTTGTGAACGCATTCCGGTTGATGTGACGATGATGATAATATTTTGGGTTGTGTGAGATCAAAAAGGAGAGTAGACTGGTTTGAGCAATAAATGTGCGGTATTGGTTGATTATATGAGTAAGACTAATAAAAGCGCCTTTATTATGAAGGTTTGATATCATACGAACGAACATGTTTTCTTGTAAGGTGTCCTGTTTTTTTTGCCATACACATTACACACTATAGGTAAAAAACTAAAAAAAGAAAGGCCCCTTTTGTTTTGTATGTGTGACCAAGCTACAGTAACTTCAGAATAGTTCATTTGTTTAGTCGAGATCAGAATAGAATTGCCTACGAATGTGGCGAACAGGCAATGACATCAATTCAAGGATAGGACAAACGCCCGTCATTTTGAAAACTTAACCCTGTTCTGTACAGTAGAGACTTCCTAATGATATTTAAAGTTCTTCTTCTTCTTCTTCTACCTAGCGTTATCCCGGCCTTTGCCAGGGTCCGCTTTCCTACTCGCTTTCCTCCACTTTGCACGATCCAGGGCGTCTTCTTTTGTGAGCCCGTTTTCGCTCATGATATTTAAAATTAAAATTAAATAATTATTAATTAATTTTTATTTTAAAATTTGGAAAAAATTGTGGTCATTCTTTTCCATTGGCGAAAGTGATTTATCGCCTTAATCATCGTCATTTGAATAATTTGTCACTGGAAACATATAAATTATGGTACTTAAAATAAATTTATGAAACATTACTTTTGTCCTTTGTTTTGTATTGTCACGAATAAACTATTCTTATTCTTATTTAGTACCTAATTTTTTTTATTAATATAAGGAAGTCTCTACTGTACAGAACAGGGTTAAGTTTTCAAAATGACGGGCGTTTGTCCTATCCTTGGACATCATTATGCACTTGCTGAATAAACGGATAAAAATATGGTCGCAAAAAGCAGCGTAATTTTCATACATCTTGCTTTTTGATTTAAACTTTCACGATTCTCAATTTCTCACACATTATTTATACTAAACGGGACTTGGGGTTGGTGTTGTCCCGTGACCATGGATGTTGCAACACATCCGAAACGTCGGGAGACCTCAGTGAGGTAAATAAAATAAGTTAATTATGCGCGAGTCCCGTTTAGTAGAAATAATCTTGCTTTTTCCAGAACCTTCTGCTGATGTCGGATACAGGGCAGGGCGGACAACCAAACGAAGCGCTATTCGTTCTCCTGTGTATCACTAGAGCTCTGAACAAGAGAATCTTCGAACTTTCCTCTGTTGACTTAATTAATGACGCGTACAAGGTAAATAATTAATTTCCCTACACTTATCAAATCAGTATCTCGTCAACCCAAAACCCTATATTACGTTATTTTTAACATAAAAGACTGTCTAGTGATTGACCCTAGTCTCACCTGATGGTAAGCGACGACAGAACTTAAGATGAATCTTACTGGTTCAGTAATAGCCTATTCACTCTTCACAATAAAGGTTCGAAAAGTGCTACAGGTTTAATGAGGATGAGGTAACCATTTCTGCTCATTCCATTGACGAGCAAACTTAATCACCCCACATTATACCAACTAGTGTCAACAGATTTTGTTAATCCCATGCGAAAAAAATGCAATTCATGAGGCGTACGCAAGTACCATTCAAACGGATTTTTTTTTCAACACATACTCTACAGATTACAGATTCCAAAGAAACAGATGATCGCGTCAACAAGGAACTACAAGAGCTAGCCGGCGATGGCTCTCCGGACTTGCAACGGCAGGACGACACCCTGGCGGCCCTGAGGCAGTGGCCGGCCCCTTTGTACGCCCTGGAAACCACGCACGCCGTCCTCAACATCATGGCTAAAAGCATCGTGCTGGTCGACCCGGAGGACAAAAGCGAAGTCTTAGATGTGGTACCATTTTGCTATGATAAATATATATCACTTTGACTCTTATTTCAGGTTTTTGGAGTAACTTAACACCATCAGCATGCAATTACCAAAGCAGGGCTGGGCTGTCTTGCCTTATTATTTACTGAGATAAAGACATGGTTGCCTAGCTAGTGTGTCACTTTCTACACCTATCCAAGATACAAGGTTCTTATTAGCGAAACTAGAATCAAACTGTTTAGAAAATAGGCTCGAATTTGGGTGCTATAAGATTCGAAGAAACAAAATTAGGTAATGCGTTCTCTTTCTTTCAGAAAACGTTAAACACTTGTCTTGACTTGGTGGAATCCCTTATTCAGCTGCTACTGGAATGTGTCGATGAGAGTTTCTGGAGCTCTGACCATCCTACCAAAACACACAGAGACATTGCGCACAAAAGTTGTATGGTCATGCGCTTGCTTGGAGATCTGCTTATGAAATACAAGTACGTAGAAAGCAACTATATTTGTAAAGTAATTTTATGAAGTATTTGCCTTAAGTATGATTTGAACCGTATAATAACAGTGTACCTATTTTAAAAACTTGACCTAAGCTGATATTTCGCCAGCACAGTGGATGAAAGCAACCGCTCCGGTAATCCTGCTAGAAACAAATACTATATTTATTGTCATAAGGCTTAAAATTGCTTCTTTCTTTTTTGGAAAACATTTCTACATGTAAACATTAATCGCGAGAATAAAGCAGTTATGCATAATGTCTAATAATGTCTATGAATGGCCATTATGATCATGTTTTTAGAGGTGATTTTAGCATATACACCTAATATAAACCATGTCGTAATCTTAATAACTATTTCAGAAAGTCATGTACAAACTATCCAGAGATGAGCCACCACAGAGTGGCGTGGTTCCGTCTGGTGTGGTGCGCCGAGAAGCTGCTCCGCTGGGCGCGACACTCGGCCCTGCCGCCTTCCTCGTTGCTGGTCGCCTTGCAGACGGCGCAGCTAGACCCCGCGCTGGAGCTGTTCTATCCGAGCCTGAGCGAGGGTCTTTGTGAGGTCTTGCAAGTAGGTTTCATGTATCCTGAGTACACAGTCAATTTTTTGTAAATATATGGAATTCCTCACGTGTGAGAAATACCTCGAGTGCCATTCTTATTTTATCTATAATCTTTTGGATCTGGATGTTATGGTAAATTGCGTATGTCCTTAGTGTTAGTGTACGTCCCCTGACTTAGTGTACGTGTACAGTCGAAGTCAAAATTCAACATATCTGTGGGACCTTATTGCATTGTGATAAGGCGATAAATGTATACAATATCTTTGCTGTCGACTGTACAACGTCCTGCGCCACTTTGTCTGGAAATGCTGCATCCGTCAGTGGGAGATCAACGCTTTTCCGCGTGTCCATTTAATACTCTTGCCCTCATCCTGGCTCCTATTTCACAAACTTGACAATTGTCACCTAACAACGACAATTCTCCGTACACTGCTGGTTCCACAAGTAACCTAGCAACCACCTTAACTTTTAGAACAAGCAATGTATGGATCATTTTCAGGTGAAAGTTAACAAGTTGGTGAAATAGGGGCCAGGTTATCCAATGATATTAAATAATCCAGTTCTAAATTTAAATTTAATTTCAGAATACTAAAATATCTACAAGTAACGAATTTAAGACAAAATACCGCGAATTATCTAAGCTGGTAGAAGGCATGGAGGCAGCAGTTATATTTATGAAGAACAAAAACTCGTGTCGCAGCACAAAGCAAGTTTTGAAGATTATTAAAAAATCATTGCCTGTTATAGAAGTACACTTAAATGAGGGTTATTTGAACGACGTAGCTGATGTTCTGTTGAAAAGGGCTACATATATGGACTTGAACAACGAAGATTGGACCTTAGCGAGAAATATAGCTTTAAATCTCATGGCACATAATGTGAAATGGGTTGCTATTAAGTTTTACAAACAGATGGCAGATATGGTGAGGTCTGTGTTAGTGGATGAAGATATAAATCAGGTTGATAATGAAAAGTGCCTGACATTGCTTTGTGATGTTAGTATTCTGACTGAGATTTGTTGCCATGGAATGTCTTCCAATATTAAAGAGGTAAGTCGACTCTCTCTCTTAACTTTCTTTTCAGTTAGCTCCCTTAAAAGGAATACCGAAAATCAGATGTCCTTGTGTACTATAAGACATGTGAACTATTTGAATCCAATTGAGGCATTTGACATTGGAGCAAAAAGTGGAGAAAAACGGTACAATTTAAAATGTATTTGACGTAATTTTGTAGCAGTAACGCTGCTAACGAAATTATGAATTTAAATTAAAGAAAAGATTGAAAGATTTAATGCTCCGAGCCGGATTCGAATGGGCGACCACAGGCATTCATGGCCCGTCGCTACTAACCAACTGAGCTATCGGAACAATCTGTCTCGGCCGCTAAATCTTTCAATCAGTTCCTTCTTACAACGCCTTAGGGAACGCCGGTTCGAATCCGGCTCGGAGCATTCAATTTTTCAATTTTAATTAAAATTTAAATTTAAATTAAATTTATAAAATTGTATTTCAAATCAAATCAAATCAAAACATTTATTCGTGACAAACACAACACAGATAATAAAAGAAATAAAATAAAAAGCACATTTTTCTTTGCCACGAAATGGACCCAGCTCAGCATGTTGCTAGCTTTGCTTTTTAACCAAACTTAAATCACATAATTTTTACTATGGAGCTCCCAACTCAACATTTCATAACTGTTGAGACAACTAAAATGAAATTGACCAATCACGTAGCGCCTTTACTGAACTATAATGTATTTGACCAATAGGACGCCGTCATGAGTAAGTCAAAAGGTAATAGACATCAACGCGCAAAAAAGAAAAAGCCGTTGGTTGCACTTCGTTTCAGCAGGGCTTAGATTTTCAATAGATACCAAGTTTGTTTAATTAGTTCAGTTGACTCGCAGAAAAAGTATTGTATACAATAGTTACATAATTAGCTTTTTAAGTCTCGTACCTTAATTAGGCCACTCAGCAAGCTTCGTGGCCTAAACGTGGTACTCGACTGAAAAAGCATACATTATATAACGATTGCATAAAATACTATTTACAGATTGAGACAAGCGCTTCAAATATCATGGTATACCTGCTCCGCGGTCGAATGGCGTTGAGCGAGAGTTGCTGGTGGCGGCTGCTGGCCAGCTTGCTGCCGATCCTGCCGCTGTTGCATGTGTACGCGGCGCATGACACGGAGATCGGTAAGTTTGCGGTTGAGTCTTGAACGGCATGTCATGTGTGTCTGACGACCGCCGTAGCCTAGTTGGTAGTACCCTGCCTACGAAGCCGGAGGTCCCGGGTTCGAATCCCGTTAAGGGCATTTATTGGTGTGATGAGCACGAATATTTGTTCCTGAGTCATGGATGTGTTATATGTATTTATTTATCTATACAAGTATGTTTATTGTCGTCTAGTACCCATAGTACAAGCTTTGCTTAGTTTGGGACTAGGTGGATTTGTGTAAGATTGTCCCCAAATATTTATTTATTTTATGTTGCACAGTTGACTGCAATATTATGATGATGTATCCAAATAGTACTTACATTACTCGTGGTTCACTAACCGAGATCTGTTGCAATATAATTAATTGAGTAGATTCCTGTGACATAATGTGAAATTACACAACACGTGAAATACGAAAGCAAGTACGGAAGCGAAAATGGCGAACTTTTTCATCCCGCGACATACAACGAAATACATAAAAATGCATTTAAATTATTTTCAGGTCTTAGCCAGGTAACAGTGCGTAATTGTAGAACTCGTAGTTGATATGTATTTATCTACACTAATATTATAAAGAGGAAAGATTTGATTGTTTGTTTGTTTGTTCGAAACTACTGGACCGATTTGAAAAATTATTTTACCATTAGAAGCCGACATTATCCCTGATGAACATAGGCTACTTTTTACCGCGGGAAAATGCTTCATTCCTGCGGGAAAACGGGTAATCCGTGCGAAGCCGGGCCGGGCAGCTAGTAAAGTATATACTTTCACTGATATAAACGCACTCGTAAAAACTAGTGCCTATGCCAAATCTTGGGATTAGGTGTCAAAGCGGACGCTGAGCTTTAGGGCACAACCGGGAATAACGCTAGGAGGATGATGATACTGTCACTGATATCCACTACTCCATGTATAATTTTATAATTTGTCTCTTTCCCCAGGCCAAGCAATATGCAAGTCTCTTGAACCGGAAATTGCGGAGTGTATGGGCGTGAGCGCGGCCGAGAACATGATGGGGCTCGTGCGACTGTTGTTCGTGCAGTGCGTGTCCGTGCGGCTGGAGGCCGCGCACGCCCTCTGCCGGTTACTAGGTAAACATGGACCTTGTGTACTAATACTTAAGGTCGACTTTAGAAGTAAATCTAACGCTCATATAGGTCTTAGGATTTGGAAGATGATGGGACTCGTGTCAATCGTGCGACTTGTTCGTGCAGTGCGTGTCCGTGCGGCTGGAGGCCGCGCACGCCCTCTGCCGGTTACTAGGTAAACATGGACCTTGTGTACTAATACTTAAGGTCGACTTTAGAAGTAAATCTAACGCTCATATAGGTCTTAGGATTTGGAAGATGATGGGACTCGTGTCAATCGTGCGACTTGTTCGTGCCGTGTGTGTCCGTGCGGCTGGAGGCCGCGCACGCCCTCTGCCGGTTACTAGGTAAACATGGACCTTGTGTACTAATACTTAAGGACGACTTTAGAAGTAAATCTAACGCTCATATAGGTCTTAGGATTTGGAAGATGATGGGACTCGTGTCAATCGTGCGACTTGTTCGTGCCGTGTGTGTCCGTGCGGCTGGAGGCCGCGCACGCCCTCTGCCGGTTACTAGGTAAACATGGACATTGTGTACTAATACTTAAGGTCGACTTTAGAAGTAAATCTAACGCTCATATAGGTCTTAGGATTTGGAAGATGATGGGACTCGTGTCAATCGTGCGACTTGTTCGTGCAGTGCGTGTCCGTGCGGCTGGAGGCCGCGCACGCCCTCTGCCGGTTACTAGGTAAACATGGACATTGTGTACTAATACTTAAGGTCGACTTTAGAAGTAAATCTAACGCTCATATAGGTCTTAGGATTTGGAAGATGATGGGACTCGTGTCAATCGTGCGACTTGTTCGTGCAGTGCGTGTCCGTGCGGCTGGAGGCCGCGCACGCCCTCTGCCGGTTACTAGGTAAACATGGACATTGTGTACTAATACTTAAGGTCGACTTTAGAAGTAAATCTAACGCTCATATAGGTCTTAGGATTTGGAAGATGATGGGACTCGTGTCAATCGTGCGACTTGTTCGTGCCGTGTGTGTCCGTGCGGCTGGAGGCCGCGCACGCCCTCTGCCGGTTACTAGGTAAACATGGACCTTGTGTACTAATACTTAAGGACGACTTTAGAAGTAAATCTAACGCTCATATAGGTCTTAGGATTTGGAAGATGATGGGACTCGTGTCAATCGTGCGACTTGTTCGTGCAGTGCGTGTCCGTGCGGCTGGAGGCCGCGCACGCCCTCTGCCGGTTACTAGGTAAACATGGACCTTGTGTATTAATACTTAAGGACGACTTTAGAAGTAAATCTAACGCTCATATAAGTCTTAGGATTTGGAAGATGATGGGACTCGTGTCAATCGTGCGACTTGTTCGTGCAGTGCGTGTCCGTGCGGCTGGAGGCCGCGCACGCCCTCTGCCGGTTACTAGGTAAACATGGACTTTGTGTACTAATGCTTAAGGTCGACTTTGGAAGGACCTTGTGACAGTAAACTTTTATAATTTAAGGGCAACACATTCCTCACGAATGAAATACAGTTTTCAAGAACCTCTGATAAACATTCATAGCATGTTTTGCATCGAATGTACTTATACAGGGTGGCCTGGAATAGGAGCAAAAAAATATTGCTTGTGAGTTTGTGAGCAATTACTTCCAGGTTGTTTTTATTGTAAAAAAGGGTTTATTTTTATTTTATTTTTGTTTAAAGTATGTTTACGTGTATTTTTTACTCTTCTGGGGTGACACAAGTATTTTATTTTATTTTAAAAACAAAAAAAATAACGATTAAATTTAAAAATATCTTTAAAAACAAAAATGCAAGAACTATGACTCAATACATGATGTTACCTCAAAATCTACATTGACTGCTGTGCTATGATCTCGTGGTGCCACAATACATTACTTGGAGGTCATAACTTTACATCAACATTTCTTCGAATTAAAACAAATTGGACACAAGGGGTTAAAACGATGCTCTAACGAAGCGTCCTTTTAATTATTTTGCTCCTGTTACAGGCCACACACTGTATATACATTGGATTTAAGTAAAAAAATACATATCAAGTGTTACTATTCATAATTTCCATTTTTAACCTCCGACGCAAAAAAAGGGGTGTTATAAGTTTGACGTGTTTCTGTATCTGTTTGTCACTCTGTGGCATTGTAGCTCCTAAACGAATATACCGATTTTAATGCGGTTTCTTTTGTCCAAAAGCTGACGTGTTCGATATGGTTCTTAGCTTCGTTTCAACAAAATCGGTTCAGCCGGTTTTGAGATATTGAACTTGGAAATGAAAATGTCGGGGTTTTTCAACTTTTATATGAAATATCTGTATTTAAGGTGACCCCAAATATCTACCTCCGAGAGAGTCCTTGCGAACAGACGTGTTATTAAACGTATTCAGAAGAGTGCAACCGCAGAATTTCAATGTGGATTTCTCTAGCTCTCCTTCTAGGAATCACCAGGTAAATAATTATAATTTTATGTAATGTTTCATTTGTTTCAGCTAAAATCAGTATTCGTTACTACTTGCGAGCCTAACAATACTGCCCTCATAAGGCAAATAGCGCAACCTTAAAATGAAATGTCATTGGAACATCCAATTTAAAATCTACCTCTAATGACATAACCTACAATGACATATAATTTTGAGATATCGCCATTTGGCTTAGCACGGCAGAATAAGTCCAGTCTAACTTGCGAGCGTAAACTTGACCGTAATGTATGAATGCAATTTATACTCAATGCGTTGTCATTAGAACCACAGTAGTGCTGTGAGAGACTTAAGACAACAATGTGTTTGACTATTTTTTTCTAAATGACACGTACGTGGCAAACAAGCGTACGGCACCTGATGGTACACATAACACTGACTGTACATAAAATGAGTCACTCACTCAAGGTAGTTTTTAATAATAACAGTGAATTATCATTGTAGTTAACTACAACCCGTGCTTTCAGTTGAATGATTTGGACAGTTTTCTATGAGAAGATAGGTTGTTGTTGCTGGTGAAAACATCCCAATATACATATACTTTGCTTTCATTTTCTTAACCCTTAAATGCATAGTGTTGCCAAATGTCTACAAAGCATTAGACAAGACAGCTCACAGATTAAAAAAAAAGGCTTACGTTCTTGAACGCACTTTTATACCAAACGTCAAGTAGTTGTCTTGGGAAATAATAACTGGCAAGGCAACACTAAAATCTGCGCACTTTTGGTATTTATTTTTCCTACATCATACATCCAATGAACTAAACAAAAACATTTTTCTACCAAAAATAAAAAATCATGCATTTACTCATACTCATTTATTAATAAAATATAAAATTATACATGTCAAAAATAATATGAATTATAATAGTTAATACCTGTCAAATTAATTTGATTTTTCTAATTAGGTCATAATATTTATAAATTACAAATTACAAAATGTCAACGTTATACAATGATATAAATTATACAAATTTAAAATTATTATTACAAACATATTATAAATACTCACTAATATTATAGAAAGATTCGTCATGCAGCCATTTTTTTAGTTTATTAAGAAATGTCACATCGTTTTCTATTTCTTTCAATTTGGAGGGTAATTTAAGGGCTAACTATACATTTCAGGCGACCAGCATCTCACAAATACTGGACGTGCTTAAACAAGACATAGTCCTAGATGAACATGGAACTGAGTGCATACCCCGGGCATCCGTGCAGCCTTCTCTAGAGCCCTCGCTGCGCCGGAGCACGCTGCAGCAGCTGGCGGTGCTGGTGCGCCAGCAGGCCGTCCAGGACGCGTTCCTGCGGTGCGCCCCGCTCCACCTCATCGTGGCTATACTTAGGTAAGTGCGTACCCCGGGCATCCGTGCAGCCTTCTCTAGAGCCCTCGCTGCGCCGGAGCACGCTGCAGCAGCTGGCGGTGCTGGTGCGCCAGCAGGCCGTCCAGGACGCGTTCCTGCGGTGCGCCCCGCTCCACCTCATCGTGGCTATACTTAGGTAAGTGCGTACCCCGGGCATCCGTGCAGCCTTCTCTAGAGCCCTCGCTGCGCCGGAGCACGCTGCAGCAGCTGGCGGTGCTGGTGCGCCAGCAGGCCGTCCAGGACGCGTTCCTGCGGTGCGCCCCGCTCCACCTCATCGTGGCTATACTTAGGTAAGTGCGTACCCCGGGCATCCGTGCAGCCTTCTCTAGAGCCCTCGCTGCGCCGGAGCACGCTGCAGCAGCTGGCGGTGCTGGTGCGCCAGCAGGCCGTCCAGGACGCGTTCCTGCGGTGCGCCCCGCTCCACCTCATCGTGGCTATACTTAGGTAAGTGCGTACCCCGGGCATCCGTGCAGCCTTCTCTAGAGCCCTCGCTGCGCCGGAGCACGCTGCAGCAGCTGGCGGTGCTGGTGCGCCAGCAGGCCGTCCAGGACGCATTCCTGCGGTGCGCCCCGCTCCACCTCATCGTGGCTATACTTAGGTAAGTGCGTACCCCGGGCATCCGTGCAGCCTTCTCTAGAGCCCTCGCTGCGCCGGAGCACGCTGCAGCAGCTGGCGGTGCTGGTGCGCCAGCAGGCCGTCCAGGACGCGTTCCTGCGGTGCGCCCCGCTCCACCTCATCGTGGCTATACTTAGGTAAGTGCGTACCCCGGGCATCCGTGCAGCCTTCTCTAGAGCCCTCGCTGCGCCGGAGCACGCTGCAGCAGCTGGCGGTGCTGGTGCGCCAGCAGGCCGTCCAGGACGCGTTCCTGCGGTGCGCCCCGCTCCACCTCATCGTGGCTATACTTAGGTAAGTGCGTACCCCGGGCATCCGTGCAGCCTTCTCTAGAGCCCTCGCTGCGCCGGAGCACGCTGCAGCAGCTGGCGGTGCTGGTGCGCCAGCAGGCCGTACAGGACGCATTCCTGCGGTGCGCCCCGCTCCACCTCATCGTGGCTATACTTAGGCAAGTACGTACCCTGGGCATCCGCGCAGCCTTCTCTAGAGCCCTCGCTGCGCCGGAGCACGCTGCAGCAGCTGGCGGTGCTGGTGCGCCAGCAGGCCGTCCAGGACGCGTTCCTGCGGTGCGCCCCGCTCCACCTCATCGTGGCTATACTTAGGTAAGTGCGTACCCCGGGCATCCGTGCAGCCTTCTCTAGAGCCCTCGCTGCGCCGGAGCACGCTGCAGCAGCTGGCGGTGCTGGTGCGCCAGCAGGCCGTCCAGGACGCGTTCCTGCGGTGCGCCCCGCTCCACCTCATCGTGGCTATACTTAGGCAAGTACGTACCCTGGGCATCCGCGCAGCCTTCTCTAGAGCCCTCGCTGCGCCGGAGCACGCTGCAGCAGCTGGCGGTGCTGGTGCGCCAGCAGGCCGTCCAGGACGCGTTCCTGCGGTGCGCCCAGCTCCACCTCATCGTGGCTATACTTAGGCAAGTACGTACCCTGGGCATCCGCGCAGCCTTCTCTAGAGCCCTCGCTGCGCCGGAGCACGCTGCAGCAGCTGGCGGTCCTGGTGCGCCAGCAGGCCGTCCAGGACGCGTTCCTGCGGTGCGCCCCGCTCCACCTCATCTTGGCTATACTTAGGTAAAGGCTCCTGTACACAATCGGCCATCATGGCCCATCATACAGGACACCACTACGCGTTAGAGGGAGAAAGGCATACTTCCATCGCACTCCAACGCATGACGGCGTCCCTGTCCTGCGCATTGATGGCCCATTGTGTAGAGGAGCCGCGCGACAAAGCTCACGCGCCGTCTTGTATTACTCAACCGTGATGAATTTGGGAATAGGGGTGTAGACTCAAAGTATGTTATTACGCCAAAAGAAAAAAAAACCGGCCAAGAGCGTGTCGGGCCACGCTCAGTGTAGGGTTCCGTAGTTTTTGTATTTTTTTTTCAAAAACTGTTTAACCTATCAAGTTCAAAATAATTTTCCTAGAAAGTTTTTATAAAGTTCTACTTTTGAGATTTTTTTCATATTTTTAAAACTTATGGTTCAAAAGTTAGAGGGGGGGGGGGGGGACACATTTTTTTTTACTTCTGGAGCGATTATCTCCGAAAATATTAACATTATCAAAACATGATTTTAGCAAACCCCTATTCATTTTTAAATACCTATCCAACAATATATCACACGTTAGGGTTGAAATGAAAAAAAAAGACCGGGTTGCACTCCGGGAGTGCCGGCAGAAGTGAAAACTAAATAACATTGTAACAGTTTTTCGATGAGGTCACGTGACATCTTACGGTGTCACCCTAAAAATGAATTTGACGCAAATTTATAAACAATTATCAATTATTTAGGCGGACGGGCCGCGGGCGCGTTGGGTGCGACGGCACAGATTATGTAATACGGGCCGCCGGCTCGCCCGTCGGCGCGCCGACGAGCGGCAGAACAGCAGATGGCGGTGCACGGTGGCGACCAAAATATCAATTTGTTTTTGCCGTTGCCTGTATTTTTCTAAGCTTTATCTCTTTAGGTATAACGCCCAAATTCGAACTATTCGTATTTTCTCAATAGCAAAACGGTGAAGGACGCGTTGGTATTATTACATATTTATTTGCAGTATATGCTATTGCAAAAAGTGTTTAACGGCTTTATACCCTTACGAATAGCGTTCAGTTTTGAATGAAGTCGAATCGGCTAGCAGCAAAAAGTGACCTTCACATCTGACGTCACAAAACTCTGTCGCGTATTTAACAATTTTTCCCCATCCAAAAAAGTGCTCAGCGCCGCTAAAGAAGTATTCACTTCAATAATATGCCTGCTGACGAAAAAAAACCCCATTCAGAAATTTCAAAAAATTACGAAGTAACAACCGTTTTAATATTGCTTGTTAGAGAGAGAAAACGCTCGGGTGACGTTACGATCCTCGAGCGTCATAGTAAATGTCAATTGTTTCATATGAAGGTGCGTTTTGCGGAAAAGGGACAGAATATACCTTCTCAAAATTTTGGACATAGCTTATAAGCAGAGCTCGGATAGGGTGAGCTGTTTTGAGAGTTTGCATTACATGGACATACCTGTCAATGGTATTTGTCCAATTTTGTAATTTAATTAGGTACCTTACTTTGTTGAATTATATCTATACTTAAGTCGATATCAAACGTAAGAAGAAATACGTTGAAAATAGTAAATATAGAAAAACTGATAGTTCTTTTACACAGAAACTTTATAATAAATTAAAAATCGTAGAGAGTACTCTTTTTGCAATGCATTATCATTATAGTTTAATCATAATCAATTAAAGTTTCGTTTTGTTTTAATATTTATTTTCAGGGTGTATCCATATTAATATTAACGCATGACATTAATGATATAAGAATAGCTCACCCTGTCCGAGCTCTGCTTATAAGTTTTGATTATTTAATCCCCTGCTTTATTTTTTTCTCCATTTGACAATTGTTTTAATCCTTTTTCGAGAAAATTCATCATTCCTGGTTTTATTAGGTGCCTACAACCCTATTTAATAGATGTCGGTTCACACAAACTTTGACGTATTCATATGGTAAAACTGTCGCCGCTATGCTAAGCCTGTTACAGGGTTAACATATTACTTATGAGAGTGATTTCCATTGCAAGCCCTCCTATACTCAAATTGAAATTGTCATAAACGCACATGCTTCATTCATAATTTTCTAAACGCACATCAAACTTATCATGGCAAAATGCCGTGAAAATTAGTTACATTAGTTAAAAGAAGTTTTATAAATTAGAGGGTTAGCCTTGTACAGTCACTGTAATTTTTTTAAATGTTTTTACACGTATGGAATTGCCAGTCTAACCAGTTCTTTACATTTGCCGTATTTTCCAGAATGTCTCTGATGGTGGAGGACTACTTGGCTTTTCCCGAGTGTGCGATCAGTTGCGTGTCTATACTCAACAGTGTTTGTTTCGCCAGTCGGCATATTTTGGCGAAGATACATGATCTGCCCGCACTATTGCTAAGAGGTAAGAACTGCAATTTGAATTTGAATCTACACTAATCTATTGTAATGTCAATATTTACTAATGTTACAGAGGAAAAGTCTGTGAGATTATTGCTTTGCAACTTTTTATGTTACTCTCTCCCTCCGGGAATTACTTATCGGATGGCAAAAAATATTTCTCTGGTATTTGGAATGAATCGTCGGGATGAACATAACATATCCTGTATATCCCGTGGCCGTCTGCGTGGGTTCTTTGTAAGGAGCGAATGAAGCCACACAGACTAGTAGTAGGTACTATACAGGGTGTCCCACGCCTATGCCACATGGAGGGAAATTACCTTGAATATTGTAGATGGAAGATTTTACTAAAAACAAGACATTATTTTAATTTAAAAAACAATTAAAATGCTTTCATAGATTTTTTACAACATACAACTGACATTAAGTCATAAGTCATAAATCATTTATTCATAATATTTAAAATATTACATCATTATCATTATCATTTTAAAGTACCTATTACTAATGAATCAGTACCCACTTGACAAGTACGCATTATTTCCCTATTATAATTTAAGTACATGATAAAATGATAAAGAGATACGTAATTAGTAGTAGGTACGTAGTTGGTTGTGTGCAACAAATCAAGTTTCTGTCAATTGATTATTATTATTATTTTTTTTTTAATTCATGGCCTTCCTTTTATTTCTGACACTATGTTATTTAGCAAAAATAATCCTGATAAAGCTACAGGGTATTTTTTTTTCGTGTAGCGGGTTCGGTTCCCGGTTCAACCATGTAACTATTAAAAAATCTATGAATGCCGTTTAAATTAAAATAATGTCTTCTTTTAGTAAAATCTTCCATCTACAATATTCAAGGTACTTTCCCTACATGTGGCATAGGCGTGGGACGCCCTGTATACAAAGAGGCAATGTCTGTGAAATGTAAGTTTGTATGAAAAGGAGAAATCTTCGGAATTATTCATCTGATTTCAAAAATTGCTTCAATAGCATATAGAACAGACTTTCAGGACATATGCAAAATTTTATCTAGCGGCTCTGCCAAATTTCTTTGTAATAAGCGGGTAGCTAATGTCTAAAATTGCTTATTATGTTTTCAGTAATATTAGTATTCCCTGCAAACGACGGTTCAGTATTGATGGCAGCTCAAGTGCTAGCTTTAATAGGATGGTCAGGGTTCGCACTCCAGGAGTTGGACGCCAATCGCTGCCAAGTGCCAGCCCTGCCGTTGAGCGTTGTGGACCGGACTACATTACCATACATAGCTAATAAATACTGGAGTATTAGTCCTAATGCTGAGCATTCTATTGTAGGTAAGTGAAGGGAACATGTATATTTCTAAAACGACTCTACAATACTAGTGTATTATAGTATAGTGTCTGAAATTCATTTGTGTATTGCTTTAAAGTCGACATTCCGTATACAGAGCTTCTTCTTGGTTTCTGAAGTTTGATGGCCCTTCTACACTATCGGCGATGATCGTTGATCGTGTGATCGTCTATAATCGGCACGATCATCGTGCAAGCATCCACACTATCGACTGTAGGCGATTCCTTTTGATTCCTTTGATGTGTGCCCGAAAAACCGACTAGTCATGGATCTAAGGCGATGATAGACGATGATCGGCGAGTACAGCCGAGTATGCCCTCTACACGCTCGTGCTCGCCCGTAATCGTCTGTAATCGCCGATAGTGTAGAGGAGCCATGAAAGTTTTGGACAATTAAAATGTAGATTATGTATCGCGGACCCTATGTTTACTGAAAGTCATATTAGACTGTTTAAATCCATCCACCATCCTTCTTGGAAGTCCGCTTCCTACGATGTTCAAACTGAAACTGTAACATGGTTATTGATTACGTGAAGAAATAACATGGCATAAATACTTGTTGTACGGGAGCCCCCTTAAATATATATTTCATTCTGTTTTTTATATTTTGCTGCTAGCCGATTCGACTTCATTAAAAACTGAACGCTATTCGTAAGAGTATAAAGCCGTTAAACACTTTTCAATAGCATATTCTGCAAATGAATTTGTAATTTTGTCCACGCGTACTTCACCGTTTTGCTATTGAGCAAATTCGAATAGTTAGAATTTGGACGTTATTCCTAAAGAGATAAAGCTTTGAAAAATATTGGGCAATGGCAAAAACAAATTGGTATTTTGTTCGCCGCCGGCGGCGGGTGAGCCGGCCCGACGCACCCAACGCGCCCGCGGCCCGTGCACCTAAATAATTGATCATTGTTTATAATTTTGCGCCAAATTAATTTTTAGGGTGACACCGTAAGATGTCACGTGATCTGATCGAAAAACTGTTACAATGTTATTGAGTTTTCACTTCTGCCGGCACTCCCGGAGTGAAACTCGGTCTTTTTTTTGTATTTGTTGTTATAGCGGCAACAGAAATACATCGTGTCTCATCTGTGAAAATTTCAACTGTCTATCATATTATAACAAACTTCCAGGAAACGTAACCGAGTTATCTATCAATAAATTCAAGAACTATGTGAAGCGTAAACTTATTTCGAAAGCTTATTATAGCACACAAGGCTACATGAATGATAAAACTCCATGGAACTAATTGTGACTGAATTTTTAATCTATTATTCTCGTCATATTTTGTTTTTTGACATTAGATTGTTTTTCTAGAAACATTCTACTAGTATTTTTTTTACAATTTTTACTTCATATACCTATTACTTTTTATTATTAAATTACTTAAAAAAAATAACTGACGATTTGAAAGTGCTTGTTACTAGGCCTACTTGAATAAAGATCATTTTGAGTTTGAGTTTATCAGGGTTTATGAGATACCGCCTGGTGACAGACGGACAGATAGACGGACGGACGGTGCCTTAGTAATAGTATCCCGTTTTTACCCTTTGGGTACGGAACCCTAAAAAGGACCTCATCTTTATTATAGTTACCTGCACTGGGCCCTGTTTTTTTTCCTAGAGAATATTGTGAGTTACATAAATAGGTTTCTAGCAACCATGTTGTTGTAGAATGGCTCCTATCCGACTCGGAGTGGCGCGCCTCGGTCCGGCTCCGCTGGTGGTGCGCGTGGGAGAGCCCGTCCCGCGTGCTGAAGGGTGCTCCGCCCCCGCCCGCGCCCCTGGCGCTCCGCCCCACCGGGGACGACCTGCTGCTGCTGCAAACTGCCTCACCGATGCATGAGGCTACTAAAGCGTTGTTGGCTCTGGAGAACGCTACCTCACACAAGCAAGTTAATGAGGCGTTGAATATTCTAGAAAGGTAAATTTAAGTAACTTAAGGAGCAAATAGCTTCGAAAATCGTTTCACCGACTGAGCGGCAATCCCCGGCCAGAGGCTCTAGTATAAGTTTTACCGAAACAAAACGTTACAACTGCGTTTGCGTTTTACGCTCAATTTGTAAGGGATTTGACAGCTAAACGCAAACGCGCTCGTAACGTTTTGTTTCGGTAAAACTAATACTAGAGCCCCAGCTCTTTCTAGGACGCCACGGTGATCACGGTCAGCCAAGTAAACTTTGGTCGGCTTTTAGAAATGCAAATTACGTACGGATTAATACCCGATAAAGAAGGGAAGGATTTAGTACGCAGAGACTACGTCTGTTTATCGTATGTTATATTTCGCAATAGAGTAACGTATTTAATGTTTTGTTATCTACTTTTAATGGCAAAGACAAACTTATTGACAATAATATTTGTCAAAGGGTTCAACACAAAAATTCTGAATGTACAACTCGGTTACAATATCTGTGGGCGTCGCTGGAATGTGAAGCCCCTCCCCCTTCTCTTTTACCCGCGCTCGCCATGCACCGTACCAGAGCGCCGACGTGACGTCATCGACGCCAGGTCCAAAGATATTGTTTTTTTTTTTTTTTTTTTTTTTTTTAATAATTTATTGTCAAAACTGTGTACATAAGATCTCATGTCATACATTAAAAGGTATCAACAGTTTGCCCATTTCGGACGTACAATTGTAACCGGGTTATATTTATATATTGCAGAAGACTGCAGCCATAATTACACCACTAGATACACGGCCGTATTCATAAACGTCCTATAAGCCTTAAAATTTGTTTGTCCTTATCTGTCACTTTGACATTTGTGTTCGTAAGAAAGGGACAGCACATTTTATTTAGCAGAGGCATTTTAGGTTCTGTGAATAAGGGGGTTACTCTCTAGGTACGTGGTGTTGTACGTTCTGGTGATCCCCACTGCTACCCAGAATGCGCTGTGTTGGGTTGCGAGTGAGAAACTTACGTCTCTACCTCTCAACACACGAATCTTCGAATCAGTAAAGGGTTGACGTGCTTGTTATTCTTCTGCAGTCTCAAGCGTGCACAAGTTTATTTTATTTTATTATTGTGTGGTATTGTGTGCCTCTATATGCCGATTCGACCAGCAAGTGATCTATTGTGGCAGCCCTTTGTTTAGATTTCACCGTCAAGACCCGTTGCCTCTAGGAAATTCCAGATTCTTTGGGCGGTGATATGTTGTACCTCTTCTGGGTGCACGATGTGCCGCCCTAGATACTTCTTTTGTGCATGAGTGTTCCGCAGGAGCAGAGAATGTGCATTGCTGTTTCCTCTGTCTCCTGGCAGAACCTGCAAGTTGTGTCCTGTTTCATACCCATTTGAAACAAGTGCACAAGTTACGGCGTCTGCTTACCACCAGGCAGGCCGTAGTCTTACATGTCCCCTTCATAGTATAGAAAAAACATATTTCCCTACAGTTACACTCACTTAGTGAAGTGGTCGCCGGAATGCGCCGATTTCGGCGCGCTGCCGTGGCCTCACATGCGTCGGTTCCTGTGCGCGCCGCCCGCCTCGCCGCGCGACACGGCGCTTCTGATCGCCCTGCTGCACTTCATAGTGTCGTACATGGACAACGTGCCTAGAGAAGGTATAGTATTGAACAGAGTTCACTTCGCCCGATGAAGTCACCCAGTAAATTTTGGCAAGGAACCGATATTTTTATGAAATTTAAGTAGCTAGTTCATAAACTGTATCTATGCAAAGAAACCTTCTGTTCAAGCTAAAAAGTTGTTCGGTTATGGCGTGCGCCAACGCAAATTTTCTACGATTTTCTCATCATCATATCAGCTGAAACACGTCCACTGTTGAACATAAGTCTCCCCCAAAGAATGCCACAATGACTGGTACTGCGCCAACCGAATCCAGAGTACTCCCTTGACCTCTACCAGGTCATTCCACCTTGTGAGGATTTTTGCCTACATATAACTACAAATTCATTTAACTTTTAGGTGGCGCACATTCTTGGATAAAATCCTGCTTCCTCGGCAAAGATACATCCGTGATAGCCTTGTTGAGCCGCGACAGACTATTCCCACAACAAACTCCTCAAGACAGTATTGAGGTCACACAGTTACATATACATATAATAAAGGTGTTGCTTCGGTGCGTTGTGCTTCTGGAATTCTTTGACGACTTTGACAGCAGCAGATTGGAAAGTTTGGTCAAAATACTGCTGGCATGCTTGGAGAGAGTTGATTTGAGGAACTTCCATATGCTGGGTAAGTTATAAGCTATATTTTTTGTCTGGTTTAATAATCCATATTTTAGAAGTTTTGTAAGCCAAGTCCATAAGCCGTAACTATTAAAAACTCTTTTGGATTCTTTGTTTTAGCTTTTAACAACTTAAAAAAATCAGTTTCGTGACGTGTCAGTTTCGTAACATAGTGTAATCCTCAGCGACCTCTATAACCTCTAGCTATCCGATGGCCTACTAAAAGGCAATTCTTATGTAATTTATACCATCCTTAGTTGAAACAATCAACTCTATTTTCTAATACAGTTACTAAAAATGACATTCTCATTTTTTATAGTATAGTGGGTGACTGGATTATAGAGTTTTTTTATATATATCAAATCCGGTATTTCTTAATATCTTAACAATGCATCAAGCAGCATACTTCTTGAATTGGAATCACCATAAATATTGATTTCGTAGGCTATCTCAACGAGCTGATGCGCTGCATACGATTCGCCCTCAACTCCCGCTACTGCAAGCTATCAGAGAACACGCTCATCGACTGCCTCAAGCTAGTGACTCGCACGCTAAGTGGATGTGCCGCGGGCAGCGGCCGCAAGGGACATTCGTGCCGACTCGACGCCATGCTGTCTCTGCTGGCCATGTTGAGACAGATCCACGAGGAAGGCATTCCGGTTCAGGTGAGATCTCTGTCTTAGTTCAGTTAGGGAAGCTTGGCATTGTTAGTAGTCATGCATCAAGGTCTAAAACGATAAGAGACGCCCTGACACAACGATTGGTCAACAATTTTTGTTATTTTAAAGGGCGTCGTCGCAGGATTTAATATTTTATGGAAACTAGTATGTTAGATTAGATTAGATTAGATTTATTTATTACACGATAAAAATTACAATATAAATTTGCATAGATGTCAAGATTCCAAGAATTTCTACCATGTTCGTCAATTTTAATAATAAAGACTTAATGAGTCAGTTGACTGTTAACTACGAATAAAAATAACATAGAAGCCGCATCTCAGTACTTCGCCGTTAAATTTATCGGGACAGTTAGCACACAAACACAAATACACTTACATTTAAATAAGACGTTACGTATACAGAGCCTTTCTCCGAACATGACAAACAAAATAATAGTCATCTCTTTTACTCTATTGTGAACACTTACGTGTAAGTGAAATAGATAGATTGTCAATAACTACCAATCAGTAACATTATCCGCCAATGAGCTTCTTGCTGCACGCACTAGCAGCAGCCCGCCCAGCCAACGCCCGTTCACCGTTTGTCAGTTATGGATAGGTTTATGCCATACATTAAAGAGCCATTTAAATAATTAATGTGTTATTTGTGCAGTTTTGAAGATACCAAATATGTAGGTTAGAATATTGTAATAAAATAAAACAGACTCAAGTTGGCATAGGTAATTGTTATCATACAGTATAATGTTAAGTTACTAGTACGTTTTTTATTGTTTTTCAAGTCACGTAACACGCCAGCGAAATAATAATGTAAACAAAACTGGTCAAAACATGAACGGCACAAATGACGCGGGAGACGAAGCAACACGAACGTTTCCGATTGTGCTCGAACTTAACTAAAAACCTACGATCGGCACTGCAAACCAGTCGGCCGATTAATCGGCAATTCAAAAACCCACGAGTCGGCCGACTGGCCTGTCGGCAAAATCCGTAGTCATTTCATTTCATTTCATTTATTTCATTGTTAAGTCATGTACATACATTACCTATAATTAAGGTGTTAAAATTCAGTAAGTCGGCCCATCTCCAATTAAAATCCAATAAGTTACCTAATAAAATAATCTACTTACTTCATTTGGCATAATATCATCCCTATAGAGAAAAAGTGATCATATATTTTAAAGGTTTTACTGAAGTTATCGGTTTACTTACGCGTGAAAAGTGATGCCATTTTCCTTCGAATGGTCGGAATGGTTTTTGCACATGAGGGCATGTTAAATTAGAATAAATCTTGTATTTTGTTAGTAATCGCGTTCTTGTCCGTCATGTCCGTCACTCACTGACATCCCAGTCAAACTGAAGTCGTATGCGGCACAGTTTGTAAGGCCCGCCCACAGCGGCACAGTTTTCGTTGCGCTAGAATTGAGGGGACAGAATGCTTCCATGTTATTTTTGTTCGTAGACTGTTAAATACAAAATATTATATTATTCTATCTCCCGAAAAGGATCGTCATTCATTACACACAATAACATAATATTTTCTAAACTATTTATATGTCAAAACTACATATTTAATAATGATTGTCACGTTTTAAAACAGGAATAAGTAATAATAATAGTTCATAACATTGATAAATATAAAGTTAACAAAAATAAATGTCAATTTTAGAAAAACAAAATACACAATTAAAAAGTCATTTCCATGTACTCGTTAACGGAGTACAGAGGGTTTTCCAACAAAAGATTTCTCAGTTTGCGCTGGAATGTTTCGTCATATGGTTCATTCCTTAGATTGGCCGGTAAGTGTTAATAATAAGTGGGTCCGATAACGCGGGGGTTTTTTGTTGAAAGCGCCATGCGACGAGGAACCGTTCTCAAGCGCCCAGTAGAACGGAGTTGTTTCCCCGGCAAATCAACACGTACAAACTGGGAAATATTGTTTCTTACAAATAACAAACAGTCAAATAAGTATTGTGAGTAGTGCGTCATAATGCGTTGAGATTTGAAGAGTTCACAAGGGTGCCTATGCTTTATAGTCAAATATTGGGTACGTATTAGAAGATCGAAAATTGATACATCGAAAATGAAAACATCGAAGTACAAAATATCGAAAATCTAAATATCGAACGGTTGAATGGTCTAAATTCAAAATATCGAAAGTTTAATTTACCGACCGATTAAAATATCGAAATAAATATATCGAAAATGAGAACATCGAATTTAAAACATCGAAAGTTCATAATGCCATAGTTTAAAACGTCGAAAGTATTAGTTACCGAATGATTTAAGATCAACTGCCTAATTGTCGAAAATATTATTATCGACATAATAAGAAACATCGAAAGTCAACAAGAATGTCGATTTCGGAACGGAGGCGCGGAGACATTTAGATCAATAGTGACTTCCCGTAGCTCCGGCGCTGCGGGAACAGCAGCCCTTCCGCCCTTGCGTGACGAAGCACAGTCACTTCGCTCGGCTCCGCAGCTTCGGCTTACTGGTCGCCTTCGGCGACCCGCCTCAGCCGCTCGCCTCACTCGTTCCCGCGCTCCGTCACGGCGGGCGAGGGCTGCTGTCCCTCCACTCCTCCGTTCTCTTTTATAAACACTCTAGGGGTAGGGCAGACAAAACCACGTGGATGGTGGGGTGCTCCGATTCGGTTTTGGATTCCAAATTCCTACTTTGAGGTCAAATATCTCGGCCATTTTTAATTTTAAAGAAAAGTTTTTTCTACCTTTTATATCTACTGTTACTGTTAATACTGGTATGTAATATAGAAGATTAGACTAGGGCAGCTAGAAAAAGGGGAGGCTCGGTGGGCAACGCCTCCCGCAGTAAAAAAACAACATAATTTTAACGATGGTATTATTTGTAGGTTAGGTTAGGGTTAGCTTGTGTCCCTTAGAGCGGAAATAGGCACCCCGCGAAGCGGGGTGACGTCGAAACGCTGGCGGTTAGGTTAGGTTTAGGTACGTTAGTAAATTAATAATAAATGTTAGCACAACAAACTAATTCTCACTGGCATAAGAGGGTAGCTACAAAGGTACAACCTGTACAACTAATAATTTTAATAATTTTACCAGTGGTATGCAAGTAGACCATAATATATGATGTTAGTTATTTTGATGGTTCGACGTTTTACTTTTCGATTATTTGGGCGTCGCCATTTCAATGGTCGATATATTGTCATTCGAAATTTTAATATATTGCCTGCATAATGGTCGATATTCTGTACTTTCGATATTTTAACCGTTCGACATTTGTATTTTAGACCAATTAGACGTCGATATAATAACATTAGATATTTCGATCGTTCGATATTTTGTGCTTCGATGTTTTCACTGTCGATATTTCAATTTTCGATCTTCTAATACGTACCCCAAATATTAGAACGATTTTCTATCTGCTTAAAACGTTTGCTCCGCTCGAATAAAACACGTCCCTAATAGTACATTACTATGTACAGAGGCCGGGAAGAAAGGGGTTGCCGGCCGAGTACATATAGACGGCTGAGCGTAGCGAGGCCGGATAGTTATGAGGCTGGCAACCCATTTTCACGCCGAGATATGTATAGTGCTTTTCTCAAACGTGCAATGAAATAATTAAACAAAACTCAAAGAAATCAAACTTTAATTTTCATGGCTGAACGCCGTGATGTTGTGCCACAAATTGTAGAATGGAAATTAAAAAAGACCATCTTGCAGGCCTAGTTTTAATAAGCCTCCAATTTTGTATGAAATGCCATTACGGATCTCTCGTCTCGCTGCGCCCGAAACGTGACACTTCACTTCATTATGAAGAACACAACGTCAATATTTCATTGCATCTTTGAGAAAAATGTATTGCAGCATAGACTAAAATATGCCCTAGACAGCACATCCCTTGTGACTGAAATACTGCTGATATGTAGGGCGCCATCTAAGGCGTATTAGTATATGATGGGGGTGCACGACGTTTTATATAATTTCATTTAATCTATTTTGGTTTGATATACCATTGCTTATTATAATGTAACGGGTGGTATAATATTGTTTCAGATAATTTTCAAATGATCTAATGTAAAAAGTGATATAATGATTTAAGGCTATAATTACAAATAGTTAAAATACATTTACTATATTTATCATTTGGTATAAAACGTGTTTATGATAATGACTTACTTGACATAATTCGTCAATGCTATAAGTATCAGAAGATATAAGTTTTGTTTCTATAAATAACTTTAGATATAAACAAATCATTAAAAATAATGATATAATGAATAATAAAATAAATAAGCGAGACCCGTCGAAGCTCCGTCGGAAGGCCTATCAGTCACAGCGTTGTAATTTCCAAAACGGATGGTTACAGAGAAAAGTTAATTGTCATTTTATACTGACATCAATTTCACGATACCGAAATGTTCTAAGTCCCTTTGCACTTTCAACATATAGCATAATCCACCTTAAAACAGGTCTCAGGTAGGTACGACGACGAGCGAAGCGAGGAGGAGTGTTAGGTTGAACTGCGACCACACAGTGCGCGAGCCGAGCGAGCGAAGTGAGCGTGCCGCGGTAGCGGCCGGCGAAGCGCCAGAACCGATTTTTTTTTTGTAATACTTACATTACATATTATGTAAGTACTTACAAAAGTCTACGGCGGAGGGCGGGAGATTGAGTCCCAGAAACGAAAGCGGGGCTCCGTCAACTTCTTGGCAGACATTGTTTTATGAAAACGCAATTATTTTAAATAATATGTATTATAAACATATTTATCTCATAAATTAGTTATATGAAAACGCAATTATCTTAAATAATATGTGTTTTAAACATATTTATGTCATAAATGTGTTATACGAAAATACAATTATGCCACTTGCAAATTATGTCATTTTGCCTATAATAGGCAAAATGACACACTTGATAATTAGAGGAAAGCATAATATAATAAAAAAACGTTATATCAAACGGTACATTATACTAAATAACTTTATGCCAATTTAATGTATATCAAGTGTATGTTAGTTGTTCTGACATTATATGAAACATTACGCACCCATATGATGGCAGTGAAGGAGATCTCATGAATGAAGGGTGTGCCCGCAGCGATGGAGTGAGGCGTGGTCGGGCTCGGGCGCGCGCTGCGTGGCGGCCTGCGCGGGCTGCGCGCGCGCCTCGCTGCGAGCAGCGGCCCTGCGCGTCATAGCACAGCTGGCGCGCTACACGCAACTCGCACCACAATTACTACAAGGTTACTTACTACTCTTACTAGCTATCACCATGCTTTCCGACTATGTCAATGAGAGTAAAACGAACGGTTCCCATTTAAACACAGGTATACGTTGTAAGTAATTTTTGAAGTGAAAACTTCTTTAGCGGCGCTGAGCACTTTTTGGGATGGGGAAAAATTGTTAAATACGCGACAGAGTTTTGTGACGTCAGATGTGAAGGAGGTCACTTTTTGCTGCTAGCCGATTCGACTTCATTCAAAACTGAACGCTATTCGTAAGAGTATAAAGCCGTTAAACACTTTTTGCAATAGCATATTCTGCAAATAAATTTGTAATACCAACGCGTCCTTCACCGTTTTGCTATTGAGAAAATTCGAATAGTTCGAATTTGGGCGTTATTCCTAAAGAGATAAAGCTTAGAAAAATATTTACCAACGGCAAAAACAAATTGATATTTTGGTCGCCACCGCCGTCTGCCGTTCTTGCAAATTCGTATAGTTCGTATTTAGACGTTATTCCTAAAGAGATAAAGCTTTGAAAAATATTTGGCAATGGCAAAAACAAATGGGTATTGTGTTTGCCGCCGCCGACGGGCGAGCCGGCGGCCCCTCGCACCCAACGCGCCCGCGGCCCGTCCGCCTAAATAATTGATAATTGTTTATAAATTTGCGTCAACTTATTTTTTAGGGTGACACCGTAAGATGTCACGTGACCTGATCGAAAAACTGTTACAATGTTATTGAGTTTTCACTTCTGCCGGCACTCCCGGAGTGCAACCCAGTCTTTTATTTTTTTACATTTATTCGTAACACAACACAGCACACGGTATTAAAAGACAAAGACTAAAGAAAAAGTAAATATGTGCCGTGTCACGAAATGGCGCTTCCATTTAAAACCTTGCCAACAGGGTCTCACACTGACATTCACTTATTATTTTTACTATCTTACCATTTTAAACTGGCCGGCTATCAACACTGCATACTTAAGGTAATTCCTTCACTGTCCAGGCCATTCGGCCTTGGAATGGGCCTTGGAATGCTCTCCCGCTTACTATCAGACAAGCACTAACGAAACTCGCCTTCAAGCGCATTTTGCGCAAGCATTTTCTTTACGATATCTCTGGTTAGTTTAGTGACATAGTTTTTTTTGCACTGGGTACGCAAAGTAATATGTATATATGTATATTATAGTTTTGTATTTATGTAAGTAAATGTATTTATTTATTATATTAGGCCTGTTGTACACTTGTAAGTTCTTACGTAAGTTCAGTACAAATACTGCTCACGTAAGTCGTAAGGGCCGCCTTAGGAAATGTATTTTCGTTAGCTACCTATCCTTTTAATTTGTGTTTTTCTTGGTCAACTGCCTGCACCTATAAGCTTTTCTGTATAGCCCTGTGGTGGACTGGTAGAGAATGCATAAGGCATTAAGTCCGCCATTTGATGGCGACACCTTAGCCTAGTTGGTAGTGACCCTGCCTACGAAGCAAGAGGTCCTGGGTTCGAATCCCGGTAAGGGCATTTATTTGTGTGATGAGCACGAATATTTGTTCCTGAGTCATGGATGTTTTCTATGTATTTAAGTATTTATTTATCTATATAAGTATATTTATCGTCGTTTAGTACCCATAGTACAAGCTATGCTTAGTTTGGGACTAAGTCGATTTGTGTAAGATCGTCCCCTAATATATATATATATATATATTTGTATATATTTGTACTTCTTATCTGTGCAATAAAGTTTAAATAAATTAATTAATTAAGGTGGTTCACCAACCATACAAAACGTTTTTTGACATTCGCAGATTAAAGGCGTGATATTTTAAGACAATTGTGTAACACACTTGCATAAATTGGCTATCCATTTGTGCGAAATTGCCCCTTTCCTAGAATAAAACTTGTATAAACTAGAATAATTTGAGAAATTAGTTTGTCACGTGATACTTTGGGAAAACAATTATTCTCAAATTATTCTAGTTTATACAAGTTTTCTCTAGGAAATAGGGGATTTCGCGCAAATGAAAAGCCAATATATGATAGATTGTTACATACGTTTCTTAAAATATCACGCCGTTAGACTCCGAATGTCAAAAAACGTTTTGTATGGTCGGCGAATCACCTTAAACTGTTTCTTTTATCAATAAAACCGACACGACTAACTAATTGAATGTTCATCACAATCCATTAATTTTTAATAGCGATCCCATCGGATTCCGTCGTATGCCGTAAGCATCTTACTTCTACTTTCTTACTATGTTGAACTGACTGGCTTACACTGCATACTTAAATTACTGTTCCCATTACGAATAAAAGTGACACGTCTAAACAATTAAATGTAATATTTATTTACGATACAAGTGCCGAAAATAGGAAATTTTCAACGAGTGGTTATAAATTAAAACACGACCGAAGGGAGTGTTTTAAATCGACACGAGTTGCGAATTACCTATTCGCACGTGTATCGTAAAACGTTTTACTGTACATATGGCTCTTTAAAGTTTCGACATATTCACGGAAAGTGCTCTTTCCGCACTAGTGCGGGAAAGTAGCACCATATGTACTGTAAATATACATTCTTCATTTTTAATAGCGATACCATCGGATTCCATGGCACAGTATGCCGTAAGCATCTTACTTCTACTTTCTTACTATGTTGAACTGACTGGCTTACACTACATACTTAAATTACCGTTCCCTTTACGAATAAAAGTGACACGTCTAAACAATGAAACGAAATATACATTCTTCATTTTACATAGCGATCCCATCGGATTCCATGGCACAGTATGCCGTAAGCATCTTACTTCTACTTTCTTACTACTATGTTCAACTAACTGGCTTACACTACATGCTTAAATTACTATACCCTTTACGAATAAAAGTGACACGTCTAAACAATGAAATGTAAATATACATTCTTCATTTTTAATAGCGATACCATCGGATTCCATGGCACAGTATGCCGTAAGCATCTTACTTCTACTTTCTTACTATGTTGAACTGACTGGCTTACACTACATACTTAAATTACCGTTCCCTTTACGAATAAAAGTGACACGTCTAAACAATGAAACGAAATATACATTCTTCATTTTACATAGCGATCCCATCGGATTCCATGGCACAGTATGCCGTAAGCATCTTACTTCTACTTTCTTACTACTATGTTCAACTAACTGGCTTACACTACATGCTTAAATTACTATACCCTTTACGAATAAAAGTGACACGTCTAAACAATGAAATGTAAATATACATTCTTCATTTTTAATAGCGATCCCATCGGATTCCATGGCACAGTATGCCGTAAGCATCTTACTTCTACTTTCTTACTATGTTGAACTGACTGGCTTACACTGGATACTTAAATTACTGTTCCCTTTACGAATAAAAGTGACACGTCTAAACAATGAAATGTAAATATACATTCTTCATTTTTAATAGCGATCCCATCGGATTCCATGGCACAGTATGCCGTAAGCATCTTACTTCTACTTTCTTACTATATGTTGAACTGACTGGCTTACACTACATACTTAAATTACTGTTCCCTTTACGAATAGAAGTGACACGTCTAAACAATGAAACGAAATATACATTCTTCATTTTTAATAGCGATCCCATCGGATTCCATGGCACAGTATGCCGTAAGCATCTTACTTCTACTTTCTTACTATGTTGAACTGACTGGCTTACACTACATACTTAAATTACTGTTCCCTTTACGAACAAAAGTGACACGTCTAAACAATGAAACGAAACATACATTCTTAATTTTTAATAGCGATCCCATCGGATTCCATGGCACAGCATGCCGTAAGCATCTTACTTCTACTTTCTTACTACTATGTTCAACTAACTGGCTTACACTACATGCTTAAATTACTATTCCCTTTACGAATAAAAGTGACACGTCTAAACAATGAAATGTAAATATACATTCTTCATATTTAATAGCGATCCCATCGGATTCCATGGCACAGTATGCCGTAAGCATCTTACTTCTACTTTCTTACTATGTTGAACTGACTGGCTTACACTGCATACTTAAATTACTGTTCCCTTTACGAATAAAAGTGACACGTCTAAACAATGAAATGTAAATATACATTCTTCATTTTTAATAGCGATCCCATCGGATTCCATGGCACAGTATGCCGTAAGCATCTTACTTCTACTTTCTTACTATGTCGAACTGACTGGCTTACACTGCATACTTAAATTACTGTTCCCTTTACGAATAAAAGTGACACGTCTAAACAATGAAATGTAAATATACATTCTTCATTTTTAATAGCGATCCCATCGGATTCCATGGCACAGTATGCCGTAAGCATCTTACTTCTACTTTCTTACTACTATGTTCAACTAACTGGCTTACACTACATGCTTAAATTACTATTCCCTTTACGAATAAAAGTGACACGTCTAAACAATGAAATGTAAATATACATTCTTCATTTTTAATAGCGATCCCATCGGATTCCATGGCACAGTATGCCGTAAGCATCTTACTTCTACTTTTTTACTATGGTGAACTGACTGGCTTACACTGCATACTTAAATTACTGTTCCCTTTACGAATAAAAGTGACACGTCTAAACAATGAAACGAAATATACATTCTTCATTTTTAATAGCGATCCCATCGGATTCAATGGCACAGTATGCCGTAAGCATCTTACTTCTACTTTCTTACTATGTTGAACTGACTGGCTTACACTACATACTTAAATTACTGTTCCCTTTACGAATAAAAGTGACACGTCTAAACAATGAAACGAAATATGCATTCTTAATTTTTAATAGCGATCCCATCGGATTCCATGGCACAGTATGCTCTACTTTCTTACTACTATGTTCAACTAACTGGCTTACACTACATGCTTAAATTACTATACCCTTTACGAATAAAAGTGACACCTCTGAACAATGAAATGTAATTATACATTCTTCATTTTTAATATCGATCCCATCGGATTCCATGGCACAGTATGCCGTAAGCATCTTACTTCTACTTTCTTACTATGTTGAACTGACTGGCTTACACTGCATACTTAAATTACTGTTCCCTTTACGAATAAAAGTGACACGTCTAAACAATGAAATGTAAATATACATTCTTCATTTTTAATAGCGATCCCATCGGATTCCATGGCACAGTATGCCGTAAGCATCTTACTTCTACTTTCTTACTATGTTGAACTGACTGGCTTACACTGCATACTTAAGTTACTGTTCCCTTTACGAATAAAAGTGACACGCCTAAACAATGAAATGTAAATATACATTCTTCATTTTTAATAGCGATCCCATCGGATTCCATGGCACAGTATGCCGTAAGCATCCTACTTCTACTTTCTTACTATGTTGAACTGACTGGCTTACACTGCATACTTAAATTACTGTTCCCTTTACGAATAAAAGTGACACGTCTAAACAATGAAATGTAAATATACATTCTTCATTTTTAATAGCGATCCCATCGGATTCCATGGCACAGTATGCCGTAAGCATCTTACTTCTACTTTCTTACTATGTTGAACTGACTGGCTTACACTGAATACTTAAATTACTGTTCCCTTTACGAATAAAAGTGACACGTCTAAACAATGAAATGTAAATATACATTCTTCATTTTTAATAGCGATCCCATCGGATTTCATGGCACAGTATGCCGTAAGCATCTTACTTCTATTTTCTTACTATGTTGAACTGACTGGCTTACACTACATACTTAAATTACTTTTCCTTTTACGAATAAAAGTGACACCTCTAAACAATGAAATTTAAATATACATTGTTAATTTTTAATAGCGATCCCATCGGATTCTATGGCACAGTATGCCGTAAGCATCTTCTCGAACGAGCGCGAGGCCAACGCCGTCCGCGCCGCAGCTGCCTCGCTGCTCACC
Source organism: Epinotia ramella (assembly GCA_947578815.1). Classification (NCBI taxonomy): domain Eukaryota; kingdom Metazoa; phylum Arthropoda; class Insecta; order Lepidoptera; family Tortricidae; genus Epinotia; species Epinotia ramella. Next base: position 12,051,726 of record OX388209.1, read on the forward strand.
ATCGTGGCTTCTCGCCCATCACTGTATACCGATGTGAGTATTCCAATTACTTTCTGATTGTGACAAATTACACACAGCAAAATCTAAAAACTATTCATTTGTAAGTAAATCATCCATACTAATATTATAAATGGGAAAGTGTATGTGTGTGTTTTTTTGTCCGTCTTTCACGGCAAAACGGAGCGACGAATTAGCGTGATTTTTTAAGTAGAGATAGTTGAAGGGATGGAGAGTGACATAGACTACTTTTTGTCTCTTTCTAACCCCCCATTTCCCTAAAATGGGGGGTGAAAGTTTGTATGGAGCTACGATAAGTCTTTATACGGAACCCGCAATGAGCGAGGCCGACTTTACATTACCTGCTTTTGAACATCGGCCCAGTGTTATTATGTGTAACGTATTGTATCTTATTGGCATTTCAATTGCGTATCTTTAAATCTGGGACAGGCCGAATTGGATCTTTGTTGTTTACTGAAGAAGTGTTTTTGCGGAAAACCCGTTTCATGTATAGTCGATTCAGTGTTATTTCAGTATGATACACAATACACTCTGTGACCTTCAAATACATTTTGGCAAAAACCAGCTAATACGATCTGTATGTTATGCTTTTTGTGGTTAGGGTTTTGTTTAGACTTTGTACGTATGATCTGATAAAGTGGTACAGTCAGCAGCAGAAGTAGCTACGCAAAATAACACGCACAAAATATTTGACACAATCCTTATTCTCTTGGTATTAGACTCTTGTATACCCTAGACTATATTGAGCACTGGTCCGCGTAACTACTTTTGCTGCGAGCAGTACTTTGGCCTCGTAATCGTGTCACGCTAGAGATTACAAGTAGAGAATAGAATCAATAAATCAATAAATTGTGGCTGCTTTAATGTCAGATTTTCTTCGATCTGTAGATTGGTTGATTGTTGTTCAATTATAGGCAGTGCATTTTATAAAGGTGTTTGTACTGCATACATTGTATATTGCCCGTATATGAACAACGTATAACAGTCATTGTGTATTCGTTATTTGGAGAATTTAAGAACAAATAAGTATCTTGCGTAGTAGAATACTTAACTACTCATAAAATCAAATCATCATATTCAAATCTTATTTGTCTCTGGGAGGTTGGTAAATTTGACTTTCATGACTTGAACATGTGTATGTGTACAAAAGGCGTGAATGTATGTATGTACATACATTCACGCCTTTTTCCCCAAAAGCACATGAAACTTTACGTACCAGCGCCACTTTTAGCATAGATGTGGGTATAAAAGATCGACAAAATGTGACATGGCAGTGATAGGTTGCTAGGTCATGGCCCACAACACACCTCAACCCTGCTCCCTTAGAACACCAATATACGAGGTGAAATAAAATAAAAATCTGTAATGAAGATCATTTTTGGTACATTCTTTTAATGCCGACTGTACTTTATTTTACAGTCGTGAACTACTCGTTGAAAGGGTTCCAATAACCTAAGAACCACAGGTTTATCTTGAGTAGTGAGGTAGTTTAGGAGTTGCAATGTCTCCATCATCAGATCAGCTCTATAGTGCCTTAATATTGAGTTTATTGAGGTTAATGGTTTGTAAGTCTTTGAAGAGAAAGAACATACTTAATAATAATAAAATAAATAAATAAATATTACGGGGACAATCTTTATCAAATCGACCTAGTCCCATAGTAAGCTCAGTAAGGCTTGTGTTATGGGTACTAGACGACGATATCGCCCGTGGTGCGTACACGTACGTCTTCTCCTGGGTGCGAAGTGAGATTTGCCAATGCGCCCGTGGGCGGTAAATCTCACTTACCGCCCAGAGTGACATAAAGAGTCTTTGTATTGTATTGTACAGTCAGCATCATATAGTTAGTAGCAGCCAAAGTAGCCAAATATATCGGAACACGTCGTTATTACTATAGGAATAAGGAAGTGTTACGATATATTTGGCTACTTTGGCTGCTACTAACTATGTGATGCTGACTGTATAATAAAATGGAACCTGTATTTAGATTGTGTTATTAATAGTACTGTGGCACAAACATCATACGAGTATCTGAAACGCTAACGATAAATCATATTTATTAAAGGTGAAAATGTTATCGTACATACAAGTGGAACAAGATGTAAATGGTTGGTATCACATACACGTGAAGTAGTAAATAATGTAAGCACATGAGTATAATTGCTTCTGCACTGCAATTATTCGGTTTACACATATACTTACAAGAATATTTCTTATTTAAACACCAACCCTACGCCATTAAAATACTTACTTGGGCCTGCAACTTCTTTCGATAAGTATCCTGTTCTCAATTCAGGTTATTATTTCTGCACTTTTTCGTGATTAGTACGTAACAAACACCTATACATACTTTTTTTACAATTATTATAATATAATAGCGTCTGCCCGTGACTTTGTCCGCATAGACCCGTTAATAACTTTTTCTCAAAAATGGCCCGCAAAGTGAACATAACTCGCTACATATTGGAAGGTAAAGTGTATAGTTTAAGGTCAGATCTAAATTAAAAAATAAAAAACATTGCAGGCCACCTGGAATGTTATATATAAATTCCTTTATTTGTCGAGTACCAATTTAAAAAAAAAGTAGAATCTGGCATATACGTATAAACGGCACAGTTCGTATTCAGCCAATTCAACTCGTATTTTTCTGTTGCAAACACGACGTTTTTGTATATGTGTCTCAAATAGTTTGCGTTTTTTTGGTGGAAAAATACACTTGCTCTGTTTAAAAAAAAACGGCGGGAAATCGTAAATATTTTCACGTTGTGCGACGATATTTAAAGTTTATATAAATTTAGTATTTTTTATTCCCCCATTTTTGAGAAAAACACTATATAAGCCTCAGCCGGAATGGCAATTGCAGGCTTCGTATTATAATTAAACGGACTCGCAAGCTCGGCCGTTTAAACAAATACTCAGCCTGCAATTGCCTCCTTCCCGGCCACGGCAATAATGTACTATAATTGATGTTTGCCGTTAGATTGTCATAGGCGTAATATTAAGGGGATACCTTGATTTGAGTCGAACACGCCCCCTAGACAGAGACACGCTGGTGCCGCACGAGGAAAAGAGATGTCACACTCTTAGGGAATGGCTTTTTTGGAGAAATTTCGAAAAATACCTAACTTAGTGAAGTTTTATTTAAATTTCATAAAGTGAAATTTTAGATGAGATAAAATACTATAGTATTAACTTGATTGTGTCGTAAAATAATGTATCGTTTGAGTAGGCTGAGTAAAAAAAGGAAAATACAGACCCAACTTTGGATTTTTTTTCTATCGAGGATAAGCAATCATGTATCGATAAAATCAGATGAACAATCATATAGTCAAGAATCACATATCTGAAAATTAGACCTTATTGTTTCTTAATCTAGTCAGAACGGCGTTTCAAAGCACGCGATAATTTCCAATGCACCCCCTTAAGAGGAAACACTAAGGGCGAGATAATTGAGAAATAGGTATTTGTAAAATGTATTGCTGTCGCACCAACTTCAAGCCTCCCCCCGCAGAGCGCGATAGAGAAACTGCAGCTTGGACCGAAAATACCTATTAAAAGTACATAAAATCAACGTTTCGTAGTCCCCTGATTTCTTCTCAAAAACTTGACCTATTTAACTATTTTTTTTAATTCAAAATCAAAGAAAGGCTTTGGCCGTGTTCCTATATTTTCCTTTTTTTTAAATAATCTACTCAAAATTGTTTTCTGGATGTTTGAACACAGTGGAAAATATGGCATTTTTCTTAGGTTTTTGAAGGTTAATATCTCTTTTAAGAATAAATTTATGAAAAAAAGGAAAAAATAGGAACATGTCGATTGTAGCCATAGATTTATGGAAATAAAATATTGCTCTAACTGCCATTATCCAGGGAGAAAACAGCTACGTTTCTATGGAAAAACGGCCCTTGTGTTTCCTCTAAATTATCGTTTTTAAACTTCGATCCCCTAATTTACACCCGCACGGGACAGACAGGCAGATTTACAGACAGCCGAGGTAACAGACAGACGGACAGACCGAGACAATGTAAAGGACATAAAAACTGTCAAAATTATCTAAATTCGCATCTGCTTACACGGACGGATGATACCATGACAAGGCTTAAAAGATGGCAGATACCTACTGCAGTTAGACCAGAGACACTAGATAGTGAACTCGCCTATAATTAAGAGGGAGAGTGTTCGGTGGATGCTAAGGAGCCGATCACAGATTTAAAAAAAATAGATGTAAAAAAAAAAGCTTTTATGGAAAATATTGTTTTGATTATACGGGTGTACCAAAAATAGGGTGTGAACCGATCAATGGCTCAACAGGTATCGTGTTCTGATAAGAAAAAACAGAAAAAAAAAAAATTGACGCGTTTTTTTTTACTTTAGTATGGAGCGTTGGCCGACTGGGGCGCAAGCTCCATAGAAATGTAAAAAAAAACGCGTCAATCAGAACACGATACCTGTTGAGCACTTGATCGGTTCATACCCCATTTTTGTTACACTTTACAGTGATCGTTTGGGTACGATCTCAGACCCCCAACGAAGTCATGCCCGCGCCGTGGAGCATTCGTTATGATATGAGTATGTCATACCCGATTAGATTGATTGCACTGTTTGTATGCGCGGATTGCGCGGCACTTGTCAATGGCGCTAATACAGAACCGTGTGTGACATTCGTTAACACCAACAAGTAAATCAACTCAGCACTCTGACTCTAACGCAGTTATCTATTGCCGATTATTTACACTGCTGTCGGACTATTTATTCTTACATTATTTATACTAAACGGGATAACATTCGAAACATCCAAAACGTCGGAGACCTCAGTGAGGTAAATAAATAAGTTAATTATACGCGATTAAGTCCCGTTTAGTATAAATAATGTGTGAGAATCGTGAAAGTTTAAATCAATATATTTATTCTTACTCTTGCAATGCATGCTTGCGAAATAGTATTTTATGCAACTGTTGTATAAGTAGGGTCTTAAAACGCGAGTGGCGTGAGTTGCGATGCGAGCCTTGGCGAGCATCGCAATTAAAGACGCCACGAGCGTTTTAAGACCAAGTTATACACCGTTGCATACAATACTTTTTCTACGACTAATTCTAAATAAATAGCATTTGACTTTTCAGGCAGTAGTTTTTCCGTTAGTTCTAAACTACTCACGCAATTTCTTCAGCGATGCAGTTATTTTCTTCTTCGTCCATTTTAAAAGGAACGTACATAGTTTTCTTCACTTCACAAACACGAATAAAATCTTAATAAGTTATAAATAACAAATAGTTATCATATTTTGTCTTTTCATTTTGAATTGGAACTTTGGTGGGAAATTAGAAATATGACACATTGACACCTCTTGTTTATGGTCTGTTTTGTTTTTAATTTCCTTGAACTTGCCATCCGAACCAAACTGAATCCGGATCCGAACCGAATCGGATCGGTTTATATTTATAAATAATACCAATAATTGGTAAAATATGTATACACATAATACATGATCATTTATTTTTATTTTAGTAAATAATTTATGTTCTACAAATGTTTGATAGTAAAACTTTTTATTTCGAAAAATTTGCTTATGAAGTTGGTACCACTGCAATATGGTAGCCGATTGAAAAAAGTTAGATGATTTGACATCGTGGTAAACAGTGCTTTTATGAAAAATGTATGAACCATAAAAGTACACTAAACAGTGCGTTTAAGGGCCTATACAGCATAGAGTTTTTCGACGACTTATTATCGGTGTCATTGTATTTGAGCTAGAGCCTATATAAATGACAGATAACGGTACAGGAGTAGAAAAAAATAATTAAAATAATCTATTAATTACATCACTGGCAGTTAAAATTGGTCAACAAGCATTAGTAACGGTATACTAATTAATCTTTTGTACCTAACTGCTATATAAGTATGAGTTAAATGACACATTATTTTCAGTTATCGAGTAGGCTATTGCGTTGTTATTTTATCCAGATGTATAATGGCTCAGAAACATTAACCTACCGACAGTACCGAGAAGTCTTTTAAGTACATGGTACTCGTACTACATAAGCCAAACGAACATTCCAAGTATACTTATACACTTACAGATAAGCTAAGAGCTACTAGTAACTCACGTTCTTGTTTAGGTTCTTCCCATGACTAGTTCTGTAAAACTAGCAACTTTCTAGCTAGTGCAATTCTATGATTTTAAAAATTCAATTAAACAATAAGGAAGTAGTTATCCTTATTAGTGTGAAATCGCCCCGAACCATTGTTACTCCGGATACGGTTTATAAATAGAAAACAAGAAATAGCGTAGCCATTCCTACGTCAATAATCGTTAGTGCAAGCACGTACCAAAAAAAATATATTTACGAGATTTCGTCGTTGACAATTTCAATCAGACGAGTTCAGTGACGACGCAATGCATAACGCGTTTGTGATTACCGGAGCTATTTATTCCGGAATACAATGGTCAGCGTAGCACACAAGTGTTTACCGTGTGAGTATATGCGAGTCACGGGCGCGGTACGTCAACATGCGCGGCCTTGGGTGTGGGCGCGAGCCGGCGCCCGCGGCTCCGTAGGGCTTATCTAGCTGCTCGCTCGCCGCTCCACGCTTCGCTCACTCGAGCATCAAACCTTGCCGCCGCGCGCCGCAGCCCACGCCGGCTCGCACAACATTTGTTTACTCACGCTTGAACCGCCGGCATGCAATAAACTGCATCTCCAACTATTCAACTTTATAACTCGAACCAGTACCTATAAACTCAGTGCAAAATGTGGCTCAGTGTTATTGTTTTAGTGGTTTTATTATCGCTCATTGTTCTACTTGCGGTTTGTCATTACGCTTCGAAAGGAAGGAAATATTGGCTTAAAAAGAAAGTACTTTACCGCGAACCGTGTCCTATATTCGGGAACTTTGGCGCTACTTTGACAGCACGACGCAGCTATGCCCAGACGTTGGCATATTTCTACGAAGAGTTCAAACAAGAAAAATATTTCGGTATTTTCCAAGCGCGCCGGCCGACGCTGATGGTGCTGGATTTAGATATTGCAAAGGCAATATTTTCAACAGATTTTGCTAGCTTTAGTGATCGAATATCGTCGGCTACGGACACACAGCGAGAGCCTCTATTGAGGAACGTGGCCAACATGTGCGGTGCTGAGTGGAAGGCGATGCGGCAAATTATCACTCCGGCATTCTCTTCTGGTAAGATGAAGGGAATGTTTCCGCTGATATCAGAGTGCGCACTCAATCTTAGAAATGTCTTGCTGTCCTCGCTCGGAGAGGTCGAGGTTCCTGAAGTGATGTGCCGCTACACCACAGACGTCATAGGCAGTTGCGCTTTCGGCGTCGACCCCGGATCACTGAAAGATCCTGAATCTCCCTTCTTGAAAATGTCAAAGAAAATGTTCAAAGTAGATCGCGCCACCATTTTAAAACGTTACTGTCGAACGTTTTTCCCGAGGCTCTTCAAATGGCTGAATTTTAGGAGTTATGCTCCCGATGTTGAAGTATTTTTTACGTCTACAATAAACCAAGTGCTCACAGAGAGACGCTCCGGCGTCCAGAGAAACGATTTTCTTCAATTGATGTTGAATGTTCAGGAGACTGAAAAAGAGTTTGAAATGACGGATGCCCTAATTACATCTAACTCGTTTATATTCATGTTGGCTGGGCTGGAGGCGTCGGCGACTACGTTGTCATTTTGTTTGTATCAATTGGCTAAAGACAAAGAGTTGCAGGATCGTATCAGAGAGGAGATAATGCTATGTATGGAAAGGCACGGAGGTTTGAACTACGAGGCGGTAGTCGCTATGAAGTTTACTACTCAAGCGGTTACGGAAACGTTGCGAATGCACCCGCCGACGCCGTTGGTGACTCGTCTGTGCACATCACCTTGTGTGCTCTCTGGCACGGAGCTGAGTTTTAAACAAAGAGACTCCGTCCTCATCCCTCTCCAGTGCATGCAACGCGATGCCCGCTACTTCCCGGACCCTGACAAGTTTGATCCTGAACGTTTCGATGACCCTAATCCACCAGCTATTTTCGCATTCGGCGGCGGACCAAGAAGTTGCCCAGGTAAGAATCGCTGTCATGATTATTATACAAACATCCTTTGTTCAAGAAGATATTTTTAAAAATAAGCTGACATTCACATCATTGTTTTAAAAATGTTCTAATCGTAAACACTACGGTTTTGGAACGCTTTGCGTCTTGATAAAATTATCAATCTGAGACTGGTACTTCGACTTTGAACTGTTTTCATTCTTATCTTGGTTAATATGACATTTATAATTGTACGGTAATGATGCTTTACAGGTGGTCGTTTCGCCTACTTAACGGTGGTGGCAGGCCTGGCGGCAATGCTGAGCAAACTCGAGGTGGTGCCGAGCGCGCGGACGACACCCATAGAATACGATCCTAGAAGTGTTATGCTCAAAAACAAGGGCGGGATATATCTAGAATTTAAGGTTCTTTAAAAATACGGCCTAATTTTAAGAGTGAAAGTATTATACGTATTCGTTACTGCAAGTAAAGGATAGCTGTATTATCAAACCGCGATTTGAATAGGATTTGAGGTGACACTTTTGCCATAAAATACGTCAATTATAACTATTCCATTCTCAAACTGATCGCGGTGGAATATAACGGCCTGGCCACGACATTTTTCTAATTCATTCCGTGTGATCCCAATTACCCACATTTAAAATCTCGACCGCGCAATGAACAGATAAAACGCTTACCGCGCCGCAATTCGCGCAGTGTCGTTGGCCGGGCCGCTGGGCGACGCAGGTTCCGCTGCTTACGAGACTGCGTAGGACATTTCTTGTTATAGATATAATTAAAGGATCTTATCCACAATGTCCCAATGTCAGAAAGTCTAACAATTAATAGTATATTGTGCAAAGAGGTAGGTAAGAGATTTTTACGTACGAGAGTCATACACCGAGAGTCTTCATGACTCGAGTTTGTAATTTTTTTACAAACAAACACATTTGAAGCAAAATTAATAGTGCAATTGAAAATACAAAATGTCAGTCGTCGATTTTGTTGAATATACGTCTCTCTCATTAGAAAAAAAAATAAAGAGACGGATAGTGCGAGAGACCTCGCGCGCCATCTTGTGCTAACCGAGCAGGTACGATTTAAAAACACTGTTAAAAATATTATACACAGAAACTAAATTACTACTATATTTTGAATAATTCTGTTTATCATGTTCGATTAGTGTTTTACATTTAGATTTATTTATAAATAGGTTTCAAACACCTTATTTGAATTAAAACCTTGCCAATATTTGACGTGAGGGTGACGGATACAATTTAAGTAAAAAACAATTACGCTCATGGGCGTAATATAGGTTATTGTAGCTCTGTATATGTGCGCGTTTCATAACGCCTTTTACGAGCAGGGGTGATGAAAATAGTTTGTTCACTTTATCTATACCGGTGTTAAAATAGACATTTGTTTTATACCCGATTATATGCATTCTCGCCGCGCCTAGTAGGAGGAAAAGTTGCTCAAAATAGTTCTCCGAGTGCAATGTGTACTTATATTAAATGATATGGGTTTACCCGCGCGTCAAACAAGATATTTAGTTACTATGAATCATTCATCGACGTCTCGCATTCATGTACGGTCAAGTGAAAAAATATAGGTGCAAAACATGTCCCATGACTCTATGTCGGTGAATTAACACTTTCAGTGTCAAGAACTCGCTAGTTGGGCGCTCAGCTTGTAGACGCTTTCCTCTACAAACGGGAAACCAAGCTAGATTTTGGGGTACGAGCGTAGCGCTACGAAATCTGGCTGAATTTGTTAAGGCTTCGGTACATATTTTTGAGACTACCTTTTGCCCGCGACTTCGTTCGCGTTGGCTTCCTTCTGTTGGGCTTTTACTAGGATAAAAAGTATTATATATGCTAATACAGGCTACACTCTATTGATATAATGAATTTCATCTTAGTCCGTTCACGTTCAGCCGTTTTTGCGTTATTTAGTAACACAAAAACGCATTCACACTTTCGCATTTATAATATTAGTAGGATTCATTCGATATATATTTTCTACTTGACTGTACTTAATGGTGCAAAAGGGCTTTGCCGTGAATCTCGTTCCCGAGTTAGATGGTAATAAAACAAGTGTATTTGCCTTTATCTATAAATAACTACGATGTAAGTGTTGTCTATTTGTGGACAGCGCGATAATCATGTTCATGGTTTGTGGTTATAATTTAACTGCTATTCGATAATGTACTTTTAAATTATTTACGTCACACCTGCACGGCTAGCACGCGACAGCGCGCGAGCTCTCTCGATTTTTCTCGCACTATCCGTCTCTCACTTATTAGACCACTTAGAACAAGAGGTATAGTGCGATAAAAATCGAGAGTATGTCGCGGCCGTCGTGTGCTAGACGTGCTGGCCATTATGCGAGTTATACCGCACGCTGCGCGTACGGTAATCGCTTTTCGATAACTCGCATTGTGGCCAGGTGAAGATGTAAAATTGTGTACTCACCACGGGCGGTAATTCGTAAAGCCCCAGATCGCATATTTATGGCCCTCACCTTCAGTTCGGGCCACTAACACCTGCGATCTGGGCCATTCACGAATTCACCGCCCTAGGTACGTAATGTACTATTACGTTCCCATGTTGAATGCTGTGATGTTCATTTATAGATGGGTATATATTAATTATTAGATAACGCGGGCAAGTGAATTATATACGAATAATTTTAGACTATTCTATACTGATATATTCCTTATGTAATCTAACTACCTAGTACTATCGACAACACAGCTTACCGACCATCCGTGCACTTTATGTGCATTGTAATAAGGTTCTATATAAACACAGGATGGTCAGTTACCTGTGTTGGCGTTTGTACATTTATTTATTTAAAACAAATAATAGAAATACTTTAGTGTGCAGATGTTTATACAAATTAAATGTGTTATATTGTATTGTTCTGTTACACATTAGGAATAATGAATTATAAATTTAAGATTGTATTTATTCTCTATTTTAAGAAAAATCTCAGAAGTAAAAGTGTAATCACAATAGATGTGCTTGTTTTCTATAAACTTTTCCCTGCGGCCAAATAACTATATATTCGTGGCAAAAAAATCAGTGACGTCGCATTTACCGCAATTTTATGGACACCGGAATTGAGTTAAAAATATGACCTCGCCTCATGAGATATTTTAGTAATAGACATGGAGCACGAACCTGTTATACAATACAATACAATACAAATACTCTTTATTGCACACCTCACACAAACAAAGCAGTTAAAAAGAGAAACAATACAATAACATGTAGGTAGAGGTAGACAACAGGCGGTCTTATCGCTGAAGAGCGATCTCTTCCAGACAACCTTTGGGTATCGGAGAAAGAGATAAAACTAGATTATGTAGTAGGTGGTGCAGAGATTATAATAAGCCAAAAATCAAAATAATTATATCAATACACGTACATAAATAGCTCTATATATAAACATACATACACAATCATACATATATACAAATAACACAAATAAAAATATATAAATATAATACATAAACAGTCAGCCAATAATAATAATAGTAAGACAATCGGGGTTAGGGGAGAGACAAATAATGTTCTTTAAGAAGAGATTTGAAGTTACCGATATATATCTGTTATCCTATTATCATAGACTTTTTTATCGTTTTTTTTTCTATTTTGAGATCGATTAGATTACCCACGCATCTATACATAGTCACGAAATTAGGATTGTGTTCAAAGTTTGAAACAAAATGATTTGAACTAGGTATAGGTACTATCGGCTGCAATAATGCATGGACACCTTACGGCTCAGTTTCGCTTGCATCGTTTGACGTCTGCTGCTCACATAGTTGCACGTGGTGCGCAATAATTAAACTAGATGGCGTTGTTGGCGCTACTATTTAGACATACCGCAGAAAATAAGCACATTACTAGGCACATTAAATACCTATAAATTGACACCTGTTTGTTATCACCAGAAATATTCTCATATTAGTATAACTATTAACAAGGCTGGTAAATGCTAATTTATAATAGCTGTATTTAAGTGCGATACCACTGGTATTTGAATGCTATATTTCCACCATTACCTATAATGTTGAGATAGCTCAATGGATTAAGACATGTTCTCTAGGCTCAGCGGCCTAGAACTGTCGAGGTTCGAATCCCAGGTAATGGGAGGTTTATGTTTTTGTATCTTTTTATATTTGTTCTATTCCTATAGATGAAAGTGCTTTATATACAAATATTAGTCATAAAGAAAATTATATATTCATAACTTAAATAATTAAAACAGCATTTTATGTTTCAATATGTTTATTTTGTTCACTACAGTTCTGTTAAAGCAATTTTATAATACTACATAATAATAGTTACCTAGCAACTTTGTAACATTTTTATTGAGGTAATAGCTTAAGTTTCATTTCCATAATTGGAAAAAGATTGAAGCTTCACCCCAATAAATATAATATTGACAATATTAACTTACAACCGGGTTATCTAACATTCAAATCAGCAGAACGCATTAAGGTGTTAATTGCCATAGTATATCTATACCTATATGTGAGCGTTCAAACCATGAATTATTGTGTTATTGATTTGAAAATAATCATAATAATTTTATTTGGTCTTTCACCGTTACTTACACTTGTTTGATCTTATGAAATATCACATTTTAAATAGTAAAGGAATATAAAAAAGAACTGAAACAATATATATATTTTTAATTTATTTAGGATAACCCGGTTTATAGAATATATAAATCTTAACGTAATCCGTACTCTTTGACCGACAGCATCTGCACTTTTTCTATATTAGGAACTACGCGACCATTATGACGGCGCGTATTATTATAACACTATAAACTTAAATGGCCCTGTTGACTGGATTTAATTCACTTCACTTTTTCACTCTTCACTTCAGACAGCCATATCATAGGCCAAATTACAACCTTGTTTTCTGGCCTTCCGTTAGCAGCAACACTGTTAACAGAAGTTTTTGTTAATAGTATTAGTGAATTAGCCACTTTCTAACATGTTATCGAGGTTATATGTAGCTTAAGTTTCATTTCCGAAAATCGGAAAAAGATTGAAGCTTTACCCCAATAAAAATAAAACCTATTGACAATTTTATTAATAATTTCAGACCGGGTTATGATAACATATATATCAGGCGAACGCATTCTGGTGTTAGCCAAATCTATAAGTAAGCTTTTAAGTAAGTAAATAAACCCGCCATTTGTGTTAATGACATTTAAAATAATAATAAAATACGGGACAATCTTACAGTTCACTAAGGCTTTTATTATTGATACTAGACGACCATATATTTCATAGATTATAATGGTAGGATTCCACGGTTATCTATGTCACTCGATCTCGTTAATTAACATGATTATGTTGTTTAATAATAATTTTCCTTAACTTAACACATCTATTACTAATAGTATCTATAGGGTTAAAAAAGCATGATGAAAACAATATCCTACTCATATGTTACTTTTGTCACTTGTTTATATATAACCCGGTCTGTCTTTCTTCAAACCTTACATGTTCACAGTTAGGTATACCACCAGATTCCATGTTAGGCACTACGTGATCACTGAACGTGAACTTATATTGTCCTTTTGAATAGATTTAAACACTTCTCACTTCTCGTCACTAAACATGACATTTAGTCCAGTGTCCAAATTGTATCAAATTGCTGTTTTATGTGCTTCTCTGTAAGCAAGGGTTTAACAGCATGCCCATGATAGTATAAACCCTCCTCTTTATGGAGACACCTCGAACAGTCCACACTTGTGTGCAATAAATCAACGAAATGCCTTGTCGATTCAAAATCATTTTCTTTGTAGTCCATTACCATGGCTGGTGGCCGTTCTTTGTCGGTGTAGCAGAGACGTTTCCTTTTGCTCAACCTTTTTTTAGCTGCAACAATATTATACGTAAATAAATCATCAGAAAAATGTATGATAGTTAAGTAGTAGTTACTTATAGTAGATAATTATATCACAAACATGTAAAAATAACGACTTACGTTTAGATCAGTTTCTGTAGCTTCTTTATATATCGCAAATATTTGCGACCTTTTAACTAGATCAATATTACATAGAAAACTAGTTTTAATATTCATGATATCCAAAAAAAATATGAATAACACAGCTGAAGTAGGTCTACGAACGAACATGTAACATCTTTGTGATAAAAACGAATAAGTATGGTAGTTTTGAATCATTCGTCTACCCTCATCGATTATTATACTAATCATAGTCGTAATGGATTAATATCTGAGCAGCAAAATAAACTTATGATGAATTTCGACTGCCTAGTCAATTGAACCGATGGTCGAGTGGCTAACGAGGCAAGTAACTGTCGACCTAGCTTTAGAGTCGCGGGTTCAAATCCCGCACCCAACGAAAAAAATGTTGGGAAAGAAGTGTTTTTGGAATTGTTTGGATATTCACTAGTAGTGAATCGGAAACATCGCAAGAAAAATAAATGCACAAAGGTAGCACATAAATAGAAAGCACATTCAAAATTGCGTCATAATACCGCCATTATCGATCGATAATGCGTTGACAAGATTACTTGACAGTATAATATAGGAAAAATAATAACCCAAGAAAAATATAATTATATCCAAGATGAGGAATTAGTTTTTGTTTCCATCTGTGTTAACAGCGCCATCTAGTGAAACTATGCCGATCCTCTGAGGTTTACATTTACATCTATAATGATATTACACGTCGTGCACATAGATGGCGTTAGCAAGCGCGTCAAGGGAAACAGTTTGCGACTTGACCATGCACTTATGCTGTCTAGTGTACATAATCGTTGGTACCCGTTGTAGATGCGTTTGCGCGGTCTTCTTAAATATGTATCTGTGGGGACAAAGGTCATTATAATATCATCATGAAATAGCGTAATTTGTTAACTGAAATGCCGTTTAACTGAAGGCGAGGTAGGCATAAGCCGGTTTGAGGACTTTTCGATTCCATTTTCTATCGAGCAAACTCGTGTAGCCATTACGTAGTTTCACCAATTCGGAACTTCAGCTACCTACACATCGGAATGGGTTTACCTTAACTAAACACGGCGGTTGAGACTTGATGTGGCGGACTTTTTATAACACAGTCATTGGAATTGTAACCTTCTGACGCTAGAGTTGCTTTTTGAATTGACTACTTGGATGCAATTCGGCCAACTCAAATAATCTTAATAATAATAAGTATGCAATTTGAATAGGTACTTGTCGCGCGTTCCAGTTATGTCACGTAAAGAAGCGAGTGCAGATAATAACCGAAACAAACTCAATCCAATACAAAAGTCAACTAGTCATCAACGCATTTGTTAAATACATCATCATAAATACTGAGAACTTCCTTCCACGCTTCTGATATTAAGTGCTGATAATATGAATTACGAATGCGTGCGATTGGCATGCGAAATGATAAGGTAGAGAGTTCTTGAATTGTGCTCTAAAAAAGCAAGATTCTATAATACGATCGAGTACTTTCGACATAAATAATATGATACAGAGAAGAATATAATGGAAAAAATAAACCATCTTCGTCTGTAGCCCCCGACAGGACTCGAATCTGCGATCCCTCTATTGCCGGTAGAGTGCTTTAACCACTAAGCTACGAGTCCTCGTTAAAAATAACACGAAACAAAATAAACGATATGATACAGAGACAGAATATAATGGAAAAATAAACCATCTTCGTCTGTAGCCCCCGACAGGATTCGAACCTGCGACCTTTCTATTAACGCTAGACTGCTCTACCAACTGAGCTACGAGGACAGTGACGCAAGTTGTATATTTTTCCACTATATTCCAGTCGGCAGGTGCCAAGACTGTGAAACAAGTCTATAATTCAATACAGAGAGGGCGCTAGTCTTAGCGGGAATATAGTGGAAAAATATACAACTTGCGTCACCGTCCTCGTAGCTCAGTTGGTAGAGCAGTCTAGCGTTAATAGAAAGGTCGCAGGTTCGAATCCTGTCGGGGGCTACAGACGAAGATGGTTTATTTTTCCATTATATTCTGTCTCTGTATCATATCGTTTATAAAATGATCGGGGTAACTTCCTCGTTAAAAATAACACAAAACAAAAAATATTTAATTAAATAATTTGTTACGTGAAAAGGGTACGAAACAAAATATTTAAATAAATAATTTGTTTCGTTAAGAAAGTATACTTTCAACATGTTTCAACCCTTGGGACGCTGAGCACCCGTAAAGGTGTTGCGTGTTGTGCCCACGCCAAGAGCGACTATAGGTGTTGTGGCGTACGCTGCGCTCCCAGTCACCTTCGTGCTTTCAAACTAAGCAAAGCTTGTACTTATTTCAGTACTTATGTTATTCCGTCCGATTTCTTAGTAGACCTGCTGTCTTTTCTAACCCCCGATGTAAATAAGAGGGGTGCTATAAGTTTGTCGTGTCTGTGTGTCTGTCTGTGGTGTGGTGTCTGTCATTGTAGCTCCTAAACGAATGGACCGATTGTAATGCGGTTTTTTTTTTCCGAAAGCTGACGTAATTGAAATAGTTCTTAGCTACGTTTTAACAAAATCGGTTCAGTCGGTTTTGAGATATTGAACTTTCAAATGAAAATATTTGGGGTTTCTCAACTTTTCTAAGTTGTTCATTAGGTATCGTATTTAATCTTCGGTATTATAGGTAACGTGTTGACGTGACGGCATCGCGACACGAACTGAAGAGTGCTAGAGCGTGTGCCTATTTAGTAGGCATGGTTTTGTATGGCTTCACTAGACTCTTCGTAACGCTCTATATTTTTTATTTGGTATGGGGTGAAGAATGGTCTCTAACTTGAATGAATTTGGTGTTTCGTGGTTTCATGAATTTAACGATACTTATACGAGTTTATGTCACAATATTTCAGGTGTTGGAGAGTGAAATCCTACAACAACTCCAGGAATATAACTATTTGGAGAGTTGCATTGAAATATTCGTAGAATTTTGCAACGAAACAAAACATCAGAATCGAATAGGTAAGTTGAGTGTCACAGCAAGTAGTCGATTGTAGCTGTTACATTTATATCTACTTTTACGTGCTGCCTTGTCAGAATAATCATATTAAAAATACGCACTTGTGAGATAAGATAATTATATAGCTGTCCACGCCTTGGCCGGCGATGGCGACCCTAGCTAGTAGCCGGCTTGTGCCCTGATATGGCTTGCAAAGCAGAACTTACTCTTAAGAGGCTGACAAGACCTAATTTGGTGAAATTAATGTTATTTAAGCAGTTTTTTAAGAAAAACTATTTGTTTTGGCACATCAAATAAAATATATGTTAATATTATTATTTTATGCTTTGCTTAGTTTGGGACTAGGTCGATTTGTGTAAGATTGTCCGCAAATATTTATTTATTTATTTATTTTATTTTATTTATTCACCATATTTCAAAGACCGTGGATGGGCTCGATACATAATTGGACGAAATCGGCTCGATAGAAAATAATTGCAAAGATTGGTCTTAAAATCACATTAAACGGTTCTATGTCTTTATTTTTTTGACGTATGGGTCTGCAATTAAAAACATGAAGTCAACATATTCATACCTAAACCGCTAACGAGTCATATTTCACAAATAATCCATCCTTTTTTTATTTCAATATATCCATACTAATCCATATCCATAATATCCATACTAATATTATAAATGCGAAAGTGTGTCTGTCTGTCTGTCTGTCTGTCTGTTACCTCTTCACGCTTAAACCGCTGAACCGATTTGGATGAAATTTGGTATAGAGATTTGAGTCCTGGGGAAGGACATAGGATAGTTTTTATCCCTGAAATCATCCCCCAAGGGGATGACCTGGGGGGTGAAAGTTTTTATGGAGCTACGATATAAACGCGGACGGAGTCGCGGGCAGAAGCTAGTATGTAATATTATCTTCAAAAACCGCCGCCCAGTAACACTCGCTCTCGTTTACTCCGATACAAATAGATAGTGTGTGCGCTATCTAAAATCCTCAAAGGCATTTTGGTGTTGACAGCCTCTTAAACACACAGAGATAAGTGTGACGTGACTGATATAAACTGCTAAATTAAGATTTTTTTCAACCTCTGACATTCCTAATCTATCTGAAATAAGAGTACATCTAAAAGTAAATAAGAGTAATGGATTCGTCTTATATGAAATCTTTAAATTATGCATTCTGATAAACAATAGTGGTTATTAATCAGATTGAAACACTAATATTTTGCTAACATATGCAGAAATAATGAATGATGTGCATATTGTGCATCACAAGCAACCTAGTGCTACTAATTCTTTTTTCATTTAATTATTTATTTAGGATTACCAACAGATAATACATCATACATGCACTTATATCTAAAGTCGCCGTCAATGGTCTTTGCTAACTATGTAAACAAATGACGTAACTTTGTTTTGTCACTGTTTCTCCTGGAATTTTTACATCACCTCATCAAACACCACTGAAACTATACACTATTGAACCGGTCGTTACCATAAAATACAAAACCATAAAATATACAGCGTGTCTCTGACTTTGGGGCTATAAATGCAAATGTCAATTATGCTCCTTAAACGGAACTAGTTTTGCTCTACAACTTTTAAAAAATACGTTCTTTTTATATTTTCATTATTCCATACAAATAAAATAAAATGTTCAATGTACATCATCCATTAGTTAGTTTTCATACTTGTCAGTGTCATGGATGTCAAATAATGAGGCCGTGTTTGCAATACATTGATGGTACAGTTAAAGTTCAAACGCGAATAAATTATAGAAATAATAGTTATTTTACAAAGTTGCGGAACAAAAGTGGTTCAGTTTCAGGACCGTAATGGACATTTGCATTTAAAGCCCCTAAGTCAGAGACACGCTGTATAAGTAAATCTTGGATATTTCATTAAATTGTTTCATAAGTTAGGTTAGTAAGACATGATGGAATGATATTATTGTTTCTTTTAAATTCTACAATTGTCTATGATGGGTAGTGTTGTGACGAAACTTGGTGATATTGTAAAGCCGCTACACACCTAACTCACGCTCTGTACCTGCCATCGCGGTTGTGTACACTACGCGGTAGTTTTATCAGTGGGTAAAGAACCGTAGTGTTTTATCAGTGGGTTAGTTAGTTAAAGTGGTAAAAAAAAATTAAAAATACCTACTTGTTTTTTACTTTTGATATTTTAATATTGGATATGTTTTGACATAAAAGAGTACAGTAAGAGTCTTCCCCATCACTAGTAAATTCATCATTCAGAGATAATTTCAATACGGCGGTTTATTTACAAAGTTAGCAAAGTCCATTGACGGCGACTTTAATTTATAATCGATACTGATGCTTATCTAATTATATATTCATTTCATGTAAACAAAGTAATCAGTTTACGTTTTTAAAACGCATACTGATTACTTTCTTTACATAAATGAAAAAAGAGAAATAGTGTATTTTTAATAGTCATCGTGGTATCGTCCGTCATCAATCATCATTACAAGTGAATATTGCTGGCATGATCCTCTGATAATAAGTGGGTCATTATTTATTTATTTATAATTTACTAGCGTCCGCCCGCGACTTCGTCTGCGTGAACTGAGGATAAAAACTATCCTATATTTTAATCCAGACTATAAACTATCTTGGTGCAAAATTTCATCCAAATCGGTTGAGCCGTTTAACTTGAGTAACAAACATCCAAATTTTCGCATTTATAATATAACTAGGATTAAATGATGTAAGTCGATTACAAAAAAACCGAACACGACTGGACTGCACACACCTCTGCTTCGTAATTTCTACTCGTACGCAGAGAGTAAGCACTCTTCTCTGAAGACCATCGTACTTCATGCCAAATAACATAGTCTAAATCTATCTTGGTCAGTTAATGATGGGTCCTGTGTAGCCGACACTAATACAGCGATGTCCTGACAGGGTTATATCGACGTTGAATGTCTCGAAATGGCCTAGGCCCAGCAGTCCCAGCACACATCGTTACTTGCTCAAATACCAGTAACCATACGGTCAAGACATTTTTCTTTTTTGGTTCTTAGGCGATTCACCTACTGCACCGCGTCCCGCTGCGGTGCGCAGAGCGACAGATTTTTTACACGCGCATTGCCGCGTCGGCAGTGTGTTGTACTAGGCGTGTTTTCTATATAAATTGAGATTCTTGCATACAATGGTAAAATCTGTCGCTCCGCGCACCGCGGCGTAGTGGGAAAATCGCCTTAGACTACGCCGGTGGCCAACAAGCATACAACCTGCCTGATAGTAAGCAGACATTGTCGCCTACGGGCGCCAGAATAATCACAAGCACGCTGTCGTCTCGTTTTCGATTTGAAGATTTGACAGCTAGATACAAATGCAGGTTCCTTAACACGGCCCATCGCACTCGCCACCAGGAACACAACACCAAATACCCACCTTTACTTACTTTTCAGAGCCAAACGTCCCATTGTCGCTACTCGAGCGTCGTTCGGAGCTCGAGGTGCGCGCCGAGAAATGCTTCGACGTGCACATATCGCCGTTGGTCGGCGCGCTCGCTCCCCGCGCCCGCGCGCCGACCGCGGGGCTGGTGGCGGCGGCGGCGGGCGTGCTGCACAACGTGGCCGGCTTCAAGCACTGCCCGGTGCAAGCGTGGAACGACCAGGGGCTGTACCGGCTGCTGTTTAGGTATCATTCATTTTCAATAGACAACAAGGTTTATTTAGCATATGAAAATGAAAACCTAGCACGAGACGGTTCTATCTCAGCATGGTGCTGACGTGGCCAGCGCTGATCTTCCGATGGTAGCGTCAGGTGATTCAACTTTTTAAACACACGATGAAATATGTTTATTCAGACTACGCGCGGAGTGTAAGGTGCGCGCCGAATTCGGTGTCCTGCACAAAAACTGAGAAGGCCTGAGATTTTTTAAGCCCGAGGGTCGAAGTATTATATTATAATTTTGAGCAATTATAGTAACATATTTCTCCGAAAAATAACCCAAAATAGTCATCATAGCTCATCTGAGTAAGCGGAAGTCTATGAGAAGTTTCGAGAACCTATTCCGCCATTCTGTTTGTTAGCGGAATAGCAATAGGAGTTTTTTTAGCGGTATAGTAATGGAATATTGTTCTCGCAACTCATCCGATTATTAGTTATTTACGATACAAGTGCCGAATATAGGAAATTCGCAACGAGTGGTGATAAATTAAAACACGACCGTAGGGAGTGTTTTAAATCGACACGAGTTGCGAATTACCTATTCGCACGTGTATCGTACAACATTTTACTGTACATATGGCTCTTTAAAGTTTCGACATATTGCGGGAAAGTGTATATGTACTGTAAAACTTTATTCAGCATGAGAGCATCTAATTTTCCGATATTATTACTAATTGGTCATGCATTTCAATTTTCAGATGCGCTTCCTGGTCGAACGGCATTCCACTGGATACCAGTCGCGTGCGCGCCTCAACGTGCCGCGCGCTCGTCGCCGCCGCGCCGTATAAATGCGTTCGTTTGGCGCTGTCCGCTACCAAGGATTGTTTGCACAACCTCATGATGACGCTTATGCCGTTGGACGATGGTAAGTTTTGTGGGGACAAGGTCCTTGGAAATTTACTTTCGCGCTTAGAGCACCCGCACATTGAGGCTAGCCGCGGCCACACGTGGCCACCACGGACTGCGGACGAGTTATCTCATCGTCCGAGCCACAAGCTGCGGGAGTGGCTCGCGCTCGCTGCTAGTAGCCGGGTTTAGTGGCTTACGGCCGCATTCATAAACGTTCTACAAGCCTATTTTAACTTAAATGGCGTTAGAATTCGTTTGTCTTTCTACTTCTCTATCTGTCACTTTGACATTTGTGTTCGTCAGAAAGGGACTAAGCACATTTAAGTTTTATGAATTAGGGGGTTAACGTGCGGTAAAGTGGTCGCGGCTAGCGGCGGCCATGCATGTGCAGGCGCTCTCAGACTATAGTAATCTATCTGTGAAATTATTGTTCTCTGGAACGCGGGTTTGCCTGTGCTCTTTGCAATACGAGGGCAGCTAATTGTATTATAAGGAGGAAAAGTTTTTATGTAGGGAATAATGTCGGGAACTAATTATCCGGTTTCAAAAAATATTTACGGCCTACGGTAGATATGATGTGATAACTGGCCGGTTACATTTGCAGGATCAAGTCGCGGGTTGCTCAGAGCAGACAATCCACCCTATCTTGGTTAGCACTCGATCGTGCGTCGAGTAGCGTCATGGTATTGAATAATAGTTTTGAAGGGTGCGTATGTCACCCAAACTTGAAAACCCTGACGAGTCCAAAGTGCAGTTATTCATAGTAAAGTGGAGCATGATTGTGGTTATTTGCCCTGTTGTCTTGTGCTAGACAGAGGACTTGTACAGTCAGCGTCATATAGTTAGTAGCAGCCACAGTAGGAAAATATTTCGGTACACGTCTTTACTACTGTTTTAATAAGGGTGTGTTACGATATATTTGGCTACTCTAGCTGCTAGTAACTATACGATGCTGACTGTACGTAACGTAGTTAATATTTATTATCTATTCATTCAATCTGGGCAATATTTCCTTACAGGTCGTCCCCGGGACGTTAATGTAAGTTGGTGCCTACTGTTAATTCAGAATGATATGAGTAATTCGATTTTTATCGCATAGTATAATGAATAACTATATTCGATAATACATTTTATTGCCTACTTTGATGCAATATTAATAGAAGGACGCATCATGCTCCTATTTCAATAAATACAATAAATCATTGTCCTACCCACCTATAACAAAACACTAGATTTTTTTGTAAGTTTCTGTTACATTATAATTTAATTTTTAGTCGACCTACACCCTATATAATTCAAAGTAAAACTAAGATTAAGTCATATAGAACCCGCGTTTTCCATGAATGGGATAAATAGTACCTATGTACCCGTAGGAACCTACACTGTGAAGTGTCTGAAGTGAAAAAAGATAAAGTGCACCTTTAGTGATAAGACTTCCTGTTGTTTACCTCTACTTTAAGTCTTATATTATGTATTGTGTTCATTCATTGATTTATGCAAATGCATTAAAGAGAGGAACAATGGACAACCTCAAGACCGTAAATAAATATATTATCTTGTATTGTCCATTCCAAATATAGGAAAATGTTTATTTTTTTAATCGGACGACTAAACTGTCTATTTAATTATAAGTATATATAGGTAAATACCCCTCATCCATGTGAGGAGGCCTCTGCCCAGCGGTGGACGTATATATGTCATGTCAATAACCTCATCCGCAAAATGCGCACTTTGCATAACAAAAACAATGCTAACATTCCACCCAATTGATTCCTATATTTGCCAGCCTGATAACTGCTCTAAGAATCATATAGTGATTAGTACGAATTATAGACCTTATCACAGTAACGTAAAGTTGATATTCGTTCAAAAGTCCCACTGATAAATATGTGCGTGATGATTCTTTACGAGTAATTGCATTAATGTTATCAGTTATCAATATATTATCTTTCTCTGGGTGTATTTTTATCTGCTACTATAAGCCTATGATTGAACTGAAATCTACGGCAATTTATTTAAACGATATGATACAGAGAACAAATGTACATAATAGAAAAATAAACCACCTTCGTCTGAAAGCCAGAGCAAGCAAATTACGACCTCTGTATACAGAGGTAGCAAGTCCGAGTATCATATCGTTTAAATAAATTGTTGTTTATTTAGGTACTAACCCATTACAATTACAAAGATAAAATTTAATTAATAGTACTCGACTACAGAGGCCGGGAAGTAAGGGGTTGCCGGCGTAGCGAAGTCGTATAGTTATGAGGCTTGCAATAAATTAAAAAAAACTCCAAGAAATCAAACTTTAATTTTCATGACTGAACGCCGTGTGCCACAAATTGTGAAATGGAAATTAAAAAAGACCATCTAGCCTCCAATATTATATGAAATGCGCCCGAAACGTGACACTTCAAAGCCCATTATGAGGAACACAACGTCAATATTTCATTTCATGTTTGAGAAAAGCACTACATACCTCGGCGTTAAAAGGGGGTAAAAGTTACAAACAGACATTTTCTCACAGCAAAGGCGTAGTTGACTGACACCTTTCTCGTAGGGTAGCATGCCGTGCACACACTACCTTAACAATAATTTTAAGGGTTTATTTTCTTTTTCTGAGGTAACTTTGGATTTCTTTCCTATCGAGGAACGTATAAGTAATCGTGTTTCTAAAGTGTACGATTTATAGAGTGAATAAAAACTTTAGTAATAAGATAACAATACAGCAAGGGATCAAACGTACGCAATAATTTCAAATGTTACCAGAGTGGAAGATTTTTTTGCGAATTTCATAAGTAATTACAAATTAGAGGTTCAATATGCGATGGCGAGTGCCCCATTATGTTTGGTGACTAATGCAATAATGGTTACTGGTTTTTATTGCCATCACTATACCTATCCTGTAGCCTGTCTTGATTTGATTGTGCCCTCTATGTCCTACAATGCGATTTAAGAATTTCCAACTCCATTCGAATGAATATTTAAGAACAAACACACAAAAACAAATAAAACTTATGGACATCAGCATCACACATCACAGACAATCACATGACATTTACAAACATTATGAAAAATAGAGCGGGAAATTGGATGACAGAGTGTTAATCATGCCAACATGCCGGATATAGCGAAAAATGTATCATTAGAAATATCTGAAAATGTCGATTTGTCGAATAGAAGTAGAAATTACATGCACAGTGGAGCATGTTTTAAACTCCAATGTTGCATACTTGAATATATTTCAAAACAATAGCAGTTATGGGAGAGTCCATTGAACAAAGAAGCGAGTAGAAATTTATAGGACGTGGGATGTTCTTTGGTAATACGTCGTACATTGAGTAACTAAACCTGGGACAGTTGAAAAATATAACGCCTTACATGAAGAACAAAGAAGTTGGACTTTGACAACTACACAAGTACCCAAAACCTAGTAAATTAATGTTTTACAAGCCCTCATTTTTACTGGACTATAAGACCTTTCTATTAGCTTTTCTATGTGTCATAACTCTAACAATGGTGTTTTGCTTACTTTAGTGACTTCTGTGACTTAAACCCCGGTTTGGGATTAAAGACGTGAATCTATGTACAACTCGGTTACAATATCTGTGGACCTTGCTGGACTGTGAAGCCCCTCCCCCTTCTCTTTTACCCGCGCTCGCCCCGCACCGTACCAGAGCGCCGACGTGACGTCATCGACGCCAGGTCCACAGATATTGTAACCGGGTTATATGTACTCGTATGTACATATAACCCGGTATGGGTTGTTTCTAAGGGCACCTCACCTATTTGTAGCCGAAGAATACTGTATCTTTTAGTAATTAATCTCTTTTTAAACCGAATCAGCACGGCTATCAAGCGACGGCGCGCGAGCTTTCTCGATTTTTCTCGCACTATCCGTCTCTCTCTTATAAGAACACTTAGAACAAGAGGTATAGTGCGAGAAAAATCGAGCGTATGTCGCGGCCGTCCCATGATAGACGTGCAGGCCGCCACGTGACAGGCATAGCCTAGTGTGGAGCGACAGGATATTGATAATTTGTGTTATTAAGGTTTTCTTTCTAATAAACAATTTTTATTATTTATTTATTTTCTGTATGTGGCTTAAAAAAAAAAACAAAACATATGTCGGCAACCCGTCGTGTAGGATAATTATCTCGCCATTCCCAGCACAATACCATTGGTTGAAATCCTATTTCAGATGAATTGAACGCCGACGCATTAGCAGCGCGTACTCAAGCTTTGCTTCTCCTGGGCTCATTGTTGCCGGATCGTTCCACTAGCGACAGCGTTTGGACGCAACTACGGTCGGAGTCGTCAACACCGTTCTTTAGTCTACTGCTACAGTGCTTAGACAGTGATGTCACCGGTAATAAACGGCCTATCTTGACGCTTATATAGTATAAGCAGTAATTATAGATAAACAGAGAAAAGCTTTCACACGTCAAATGCGTTATGGCATTGACATAAGATTAAGTTTTGCCTGGCCTGAAGATTACACTATACCTGTACTAGAACTTTTCCTTTACGAGAGTGATAAGTGTGCTGTGAAATACTTGAACAATTGAAGTTTGATGATGTCATTTGCCTCACCCTGACTTCACTTTGCTGTAAAATTGTCCTAGAGGGTTCATTCATGTCTCACGAGTGTCTTTTGAATCATAATTATGTATATCCTGATATTTCTTTGGTTCACCGATAACTAGGATTGTCATACACGTATTGATCCTTCCAGAATTTGAAGATGCAGGTTTATTTTGCCTCACCCAGCTCTCGCAATCTGCCGCGAGCCGGAAACATCCAGATAAAACAAAAGACGACTTCTGCGTACAATTATTGGATAATATGAAAGCACTTCGCTTCGATAGTCGGGACTTGTGCGCTGGTGACGCGAACGACTGCCAGCCGGAGTATTTGGCCGAGGAACTGTGTAGGTCGCTGATGCAGATATACCAGAATATGGCTCTGCAAGGGAACGTGCATGAATTAAGTCAAGGTAAGGTATTATTTATGTTTTGTGTATGTTTGTGAACCACTCAAAGTACATCCATGTAGGTCCATGCATGCAATACGGAAAAAAAGACCTAATCCCCAATAATGTGGTTAAAGAAACTTTATTCTCATAAGAATTACAAATTCACTTACATGAGAACATATAAAGTTACGCTAAAATTTTAAATTCACTGAAATTAAAAATATACAAACTAGTGATAACATTTTTGAGTAAATTAATATAGGTGCAAAGTAAGCTGTGATACAGGTGTGTTTTGTTTATTGTGCCGCTTTATCCCGAAACAAAGTGGGTAGATTTACGTGGCTTGTGACTGCGTGAGCGCACTTGGTAATAACACAGATATAGAGTGTGTTGTGATGTCGTACAATGAGTACGCTCATACTGAGGCTGGTCTTACATAATCACGTATAACAATATTCCAATTCCAGAAACATTCTGAGTATTATACATGCATATTCATTATTATATATACTTAGGTATATATTTATCGAATTATATTAACATTTATGTTTAGTTTACTTTATATTTTATGTTAATTTTACATTGCAACCCATTATTATTATAGGCACATGTTTTAGTTATTTATTTATGATAAATGAAATAAATTCACATATTAATTCATTACTTGCCGTTGAAGCGTAAATTAACTACTTATTGATACATTTATATCTAGGAGGTGGTTTTATAATGGCAAAAATTATGTTTATTATTTATCTTTATATTTAAACACGACTATTTTATATTGACATAAAATAATTATAAGATAACTTATTTTATAGATTTAGCATGCTGATGATTACAATGCATTATATTATACAGGACGCCGTACTTCTCATATTCGCGTAGAGACATTTCAATTATTCACTATTAGTCAGGTTGTGTTACCGATTTTGAGTCCTAGATTCATGGCTGCATCAGATTGTAGTTTTGTGGATGTTCTTTTACAATAGTTGGGACTCCTTTTACATATTTTATTTTGATGTCCAATTCACCTTTTGCAACACGACTTTCTAGCTCCTTTTTTATATTTTTAAAGTAGTTTTGTTGGTTCGGGGTCTTGTCAGAGAACATTTTTATTCTTGTGTTTGCCACTTTCTCTTTGCTGCGTAGTATAGACTCCGCTATGATCTGTGTCTTAAAACAGACTTTTATTGGACGGTCTTTATTATGTGTATATTTGCCAATACGGAAAGCTTTTTCTGGTTCAGGGCAGCTACCAATAACACTTAATATTCTTAATATAATCGTTATTGAAATCACGACTTGTGTGACAGAAGAGGTACTTGATAATGTATAAAGTTTGCCTTGCGCGGTTTGGATAATGTTTGTCCAAATTAGCCGTTGTAAACGAATTTAGGCAATTTCTCAATGATTTATAACCATTTAAATTGTCAGCTACGATAACAGTGCATTTCAAATGGGAAACATTATACAATAATTAGATAAGTAAAAAACAAACCATTAATGATAAACCATTTAGACTGACCTCATTTGACACCCACGTCATTTGACAATTGCGTTGGATGATAAGATTCTAACTCACACCAACCAACAAGAATTGGTAAATTACGTTTTTTCCGTGCCTCCAATTCGTTTACTCTAATTTCCAACGACAGAGGCTCTAGTATAAGGTTTACAGAAAAAAAACTTTACGATCGCGTTTGCGTTTTACCCTCAATTTGTATGGGATTTGACAGCTAAACACAAACGCGGTCGTAACGTTTTGTTTCGGTAAAACTTATACTAGAGCCTCTGATGTCAACTGGGATAATCAAATCGTTCCCAATCCTTACATAACAAAATTCCAACTTTGAATTCATATATCTCCTTACGTCAAGTCCTTTTCCTCTAAACACAACTTTACTGCAAACGTCATAAGGTTCCTTTTTCCAGACGAGCGGTGGTGCCGTCTCTGCTCCTGTCTTGCATCTCTGCTATCCGTGAGCGCCCGAGGCCGACTATACAGCGTGCACCGGCAGTTTGCGCGGGCTTTGCTAGCCACGTTACAACATGTGCGCGACCAACTGTCAATGTTGGGGCAACCCGTTGAAGTCATCAGGAATGCTAATACGGTGAGTAAGGAAGATTTTTGCAAGATCGTGACCTCATATAGCCTGTCTTCAATGCGACAGTCCTTAGCATACTCATATTGTGTCTAAAAATATGTTGCGCTGTTGGTTTTCCATGTATAATGGTAAATAAATAAATAAATATTAGTGTGTTGTTTGTGTTAAAAAAAGACCAGGTTGCACTCCGGGAGTGCCGGCAGAAGTGAAAACTCAATAATATTGTAACAGTTTTTCGATCAGGTCACGTGACATCTTACGGTGTCACCATAAAAATGATTTTGGCGCAAATTTATAAACAATTATCAATTATTTAGGCGGACGGGCCGCGGGCGCGTTGGGTGCGACGGGCCGGCTCGCCCGCCGCCGGCGGCGAACAAAATACCAATTTGTTTTTGCCATTGCCAAATATTTTTCAAAGGAATAACTCTCTTTAGGAATAACGTCCAAATTCTAACTATTCGAATTTGCAAGAACAGCGGACGGCGGCGGTGAACAAAATATCAATTTGTTTTTGCCGTTGGTAAATATTTTTCAAAGTTTTATCTCTTTAGGAATAACGTCAAAATTCGAACTTTTCGAATTTGCTAAATAGCAAAACGGTGAAGGACGCGTGAACAAAATTACAAATTTATTTGCAGAATATGCTATTGCAAAAAGTTTTTAACGGCTTTATATTCTTACGAATAGCGTTCAGTTTTGAATGAAGTCGAATCGGCTAGCAGCAAAATATAAAAGTTTGTGACCTCCTTTCACATCTGACGTCACAAAAATCAGTCGCGTATTGAACAATTTTTCCCCATCCCAAAAAGTGCTCAGCGCCGCTAAAGAAGTTTTCACTTCAAAAATGAAATCAAGGCAGCAGGGTGTTAATGGGTCAATCAACTTTTTCTTGTATTTTTGAGAAAGAACAAATTGAAATAATAAGTTAGTTTATTTTACATTATTATTTGCTGTTATCGTAAAATATATATTATACTTCTAAAATGCAAGGGTTGCCGTGAACTTGTATGGTAAATATAAGTTTTATATGGCCATAACCAGAATTTAAGCACAAAAGTGGTCCCCTGGGTAACCATGTTATAATTAAATACTACAGCACGCTAAAAAAGATCTAATCAGTGCAATGTGTAATTAAATACATTGTTATCTATTATGCATCTGTAATATTGTAAAACACGTTATATGTCAAAAGTTATAACAACGAATTATGTCTCTTGAGTCACTGGTGACAAAAACTGTACAAAAAGTTTTCCTTGTATTACCAATAACGAATTCAACTAAAACGTACATCAATGTTTTACTTCTCTTTTTCATTTAAACACAATTTATGTAAAAACTAACTCAATACCGTAAATCTCCTGTGTGTAAAATTAAAAACATTACGTACTTTTTTTGGGGACAAGTTGGTTATTCAAGAGACAAAATGGTAACTCAAGAGACTTTTACAGTGGAATGGACTAGATGCTTAGTGTATGTGTTTTATGTTTAAGCTTTTATTATTGAATAGCATTAATTATATTGACAAATTGAGAACCACTTCATTTTTAATTCGGTACATCGGGGATAAAATAAGAACAGAAATGTATAATTTAGAATATTCTAATGAGCGAGGACACAATCGCTCCGACAGGACCAGGCACTTTCGCAGCGTTGAAGTCTAAGCATCCGAGTCCGTCCCGTCCTCTCAGTTTCCCAACAGAGCTGGACCTTGACTGCCCTGCCTTGTCAGTCAATGTGAATGATGTATCTCTGGCAGTTAGTTCTTTCCACAGTGGGTCAGCAGCTGGGTTGGATGGAATCAGTGACAGTGGATTGCGCTTGATAGAAGCACTGACCAACCTGTGCAATTTTTTGCTTAGTGGGAAGCTGAACCCACAGGTGTGCCCCTATTTGTATGGGGCTACTCTTTGTGCGTTAAATAAGAAAGAAGGGGGGCTGAGACCGATAGCCGTGGGCAGCACTTTCCGTCGACTCGTGCCCAAGCTTGGGTGTCGTGCAGTGAGAGGGGAAATGGCCTCTTATCTGCAGCCGCATCAGGTGGGTTTTGGGACGCAATTGGGGTGCGAAGCGGCGATACATGCTGTACGTGCTTTTGCATTGAAACCGGAGAATGCCGGCAGCGTCATTAAAAAACTCGACCTAAAAAACGCTTTTAACACAGTGGAGAGGGACGTATTGCTGGGTGAGGTTGGGGAGAAGATTCCTGCGCTGTTTTCTTTTCTTCACCAGGTTTATTCTTCACCTTCCAACCTTTTTTACGGAGATGACCTTATTTTGTCACAAGTGGGGGCTCAGCAGGGGGATCCACTGGGTCCACTCACTTTCAGCATCGCAATCCAGAAGGCCATTACCGAGCTAAAGTCCCCTCTTAACATCTGGTACCTCGATGATGGCACCATTGGGGGCAAGCCGGAAGAGGTGGAGCAAGACTTGCTCGTCTTGCTGCCGCGCCTGAAGGATATGGGGCTGGAAGTGAATACCTCCAAATGTGAGTTTTTCCCCTGTGGACCGCGGTCAGCTTCTCTCTTCTCTTTTTTCTCGGGTTTACTTCCCGGCCTCAAGGAACTGAACACTGATTCTTTTTGCCTACTTGGTGCACCGATTTTTCCTTCCGCAGTTCCTGGGGCACTCAAAATTCGTAAGGATCTCCTTCTCCTCGCGGGCGAACGTCTCAAGGGTTTAGCCCTGCACGTGGCCTTAGTTTTGTTGCAAAAGTGTTTCGCCGTTCCCAAGATCACGTACCTGTTGCGCACGGCCCCTGTTTGGTTATTCCCTGGTGACATTGAGACCTTTGATTTGGCTATTAAGTCGACGATTGAGTCAGTGGTCAATGTGTCCCTGAATGATATTCAGTGGACACAAGCAGGTTTGCCCATCCGTCACGGGGGCATTGGGGTGCGGCGTGTGGAGGACGTTAGCCTGCCGGCCTTCTTGGCGTCGGCCCATGGGGTTGCTGACCTAGTTGCTGAGATTTTATCATTAGATGGCGACGGGGTAAGCATACCGTATGTGGCCGACGCTGTGAGTCGGTGGTTGGCTATCAACCCAGGTGCGTCTGTCCCGGAGAACCCAAGACTCCAGCGCGCGTGGGATGACGTAGGGTGTAAGGCTACCTTGGACGGTCTGGTTGGAAGCGCTTCGGGTGTGGACCGCGCAAGGCTTCTGGCAGTGTCGCGGCCGGAATCGGGGGCTTGGCTGCAGGCGTTACCCTCCCCTCAACTGGGCACGTTACTGGACGGTGACTCGTTGCGGGTGTCCGTCGCTCTCCGCTTGGGCTGCGATGTATGTCAACCACATGTATGCATCTGCGGTTCCACGGTGGGTGCTGACGGCCATCATGCATTGAGTTGCCGGCGATGCGTCGGGAGGCATCCGCGTCACCATGCCTTGAATGACGTGGTCCAGAGGGCGCTCAGGTCAGCGGTTGTTCCGTCCGTGCTTGAGCCTCCGGGTCTTAGTCGCACAGACGGCAAGCGGCCTGATGGCCTAACGTTAGTACCGTGGGAGAGAGGGCGGTGCTTGGTCTGGGACGCTACGTGCGTCAGCACCTTCGCCGCCTCTCATATCAGTCGCACAATACGTGCGGGCGGAGCGGCGGCCGAGTCTCATGCGGCGGTGAAGCGCCAAAAGTATGCTCCTTTGGGCTCGGGGTATATTTTCGTTCCGTTTGCGGTGGAAAAGGCGGGCTGCTGGGGTGCTGACGCTAAACAATTTGTGCGTGACATAGGCCGTCGACTAAGGCAAAAGGGAGAGGACCCCCGTTCCGAATCGTTTCTGGTGCAGAGGCTGTCCATGGCCATCCAGCGTGGTAATGCTGTGAGCGTTATGGGCACTTTTGCACCGGGAGTGATAACGAACGGGGTTGACTAAACTGACTGGCTTACAGTAGTCATGTAATATTTGGACTTAAGTTTATTTTTAAA
Source organism: Epinotia ramella (assembly GCA_947578815.1). Lineage (NCBI taxonomy): Eukaryota > Metazoa > Arthropoda > Insecta > Lepidoptera > Tortricidae > Epinotia > Epinotia ramella. The sequence continues at coordinate 12,084,306 of OX388209.1, forward strand.
ATAAATAGCCTGTAAAATATACCTAAAGATTATAAATTGAATAGATATATTATATATTCTTAATAAAGTAACCGTCTGTGATTTAGAATATTATATATTAATGAAAACATAAAAAAACTTCTACAAACATATTTCACTTTTAGTACTTATATTAGAACTCCGTGTTAATGTATTCACAAGATCTATTTTCAATCACCACAAGAATATAAAAGAATTAAATTTTATACATCTTTATGCTCATGATCCATTTACAAAGTAAAATTAAAATCGTTTAATAACTTTTTGTGCATTTAGTTAGTAACTGCTTTATAAATAGGTAAGTGTCTCTTGACTTACCAAAAATGTCTCTTGGGTCACCGCAAAAGTCAGCCAGGTGACTGGTGACCCAGGAGACAAATTCAAGTTAAAACCAGTTAAAAGCACAAAATAAGAGAAAAGTGGAAATTAAATTGGTTGCTTTAGGATATTAGACCTTCGTCCCATGTACGAAACTCTAATTTAAGATAAAATCATGGAAAGCTTACGAATAATCGCAGTCAGTCAGGAGAAATGGAATAAAGACACCTTACCTGTGTTAGAGCTCCGGACGAAATGAACGATGCTACACAATGCCGCAGCAATGGCGGGCCGAGTCACCTGTTACTCAGATCGTCTGCCTATTGGTCTAGCCAAGGTCATGCGGTATCATGCCACTTACTACCTACATTTAGTTTGGTTAGTCAAGTGACTTGATATTTTTTACTTTCACAGGGACACTTTTTCAAACTAAACTGATAAAAAAACGATTTAACTATTCTGGATTAGAACAACGTATTAAGATACTAAATTCAGAGTTGTATTTAATTTACGTATAACTTTATTTACCAGTAAGCGATTTTTTTACACCAAGAAGGAATGAAACGTATAATATTAGTACAGGGACACGACATTTTGGTATGAAAGCGAAATTGTGTCTCCTAGAAAACCAATTTTATTTGCATAAATTGTATAATTTATTATTCCATACTTTGTTCAATTGTAGTTCAATAGTCTAATTCAAAGATTAACATATAATAATCAATATGTTATATTAATATTTTGAGAGAAAAAAAATATTTAAGAGTGGTGACACACAAATACAACAAAAAGTTGATTGACCCTAATGAAGCTTTTAAGGAACTTTTCTGACCTGTCTGCCAACTATTAAAATATAACATTTATATATGTCGGCGGCCGATCGTAAAATCCGACAGATCACGAAATTCCTAGGCATATCGTGAAACGCCGCCATTTCATGATTTGGCTGTGTGACACCCGCCATATCGTTAAAAATTCACCATTTAACGATTTGCCTATTGACGTTTAGGCAGATCATGAACTTCCTAGGAATGTCATGAAACGCCGGCATTTCATGATTTGGCCAAGCCAGTGACGTTTAGACTGATCATGAAATTCCTAGGAATATCATGAAACGCCGCCATATCGTTCAATACTCACCGTTATACGTAAGTAAGGTGTCCAAAATGGAAGTAGGTAAATAAAAAATATAAGGAGTGCGGACTGATAATCTCTAGCGAGTCGACGCCACCCCGCTGGTCTATTTCTGGTGTGAGGGACACAAGTGAACCCTAACCTAACCGACCTAAGACGGAGTTCGCTAATGACAAGCCATTTTTGTCTGCCCTGATTATTGCCTCCCAACAAACACGGCCTCCATCGCATACGCAGCGCCACCAGTGGCCCAAGAAAGAAACTATTTTACGATGTGCCCGGTATAGAGCTAGGAATGTCGACGAATGCGTTGCTCTAATAGATCTGCTGTATTGTTTATCAGGCACATCGTGATAAGCCTGGCCAACTTTTAGGCATATCATGAAATGGCGGAGTTTCACGATATGCCTAGGAATTTCGTGATCTGGCGGATTTTACGATCGGCCGCCGACATATACATCACTATCACTTCATCATCACTACATAGTATAAAACAAAGTCGCTTCCCGCTGTCTGTCCCTAATGTATGCTTTTTTTTAATACATATAGTGATTCTAGAGGAAGGTTTATATGTATAATATAGTACCCGTGCGAAGCCGGGGCGGGTCGCTATTAATATAAATATTATAATTTCATGGTTAACTTGTTAAGAAAGTTGTGTTACGCCTGATACAATTGAATAGCAATCATTTCCATATAGAAAACTGACACTGATCTATTCCAGAACCCGACGCTGCGGACGTTGTATTGGCTGCTAACCTTGATCAGCTGTCTGATGAGGGATTGTCTCCCGGCGAAGGAGAGCTTAGCGGAAGACAACTTGGCGCTGTCGCTCAACCGACTCTGGCCGTGGTGCATGATGACCGAGCCGCTGAGAGAGGCTGTAGTGTCCCTGCTGTTGACTTTCACTAACAACTGCCCTAAAGGTAAGTACTGGCTGAATTGCAAAAAAAATGTACGTGGTTAAGAGACCGCAGTAAGCTCGGCCGAATTTCACCTTCCCACAAACGGAGTTTCGTTCTCATTTTAAAACTACGTGTTGGATTGTGACGAAACTTTGCATATACAATGACATGATATATATATCTATGTCTGTAATTAGTTTATATGGTTCCAGATTATAAAACAAACGAAATATAGCAAAAACAAGTTTTGTATGAAAAACTTGAATTCGCTGTATTTTTTTTACTATGGTATCTGAAGCTACATAAACTAATTACAGACCTGGATATACCTCATGTCATTGTACATGCAAAGTTTCGTTACAATCCAACACGTAGTTTTAAAATGAGAGCGTAACTACGTTTGTATGGAGAATCGAGCTTACTGCGAACTCTTTTAACCTTTCGTCTGTGATGGGTTAACAAAATAGTGGGTTCAAGCCTCGGTCGCGCCGCATTAGAGAAGATTAATTATGTCTGAAATAAATGCAAAAAGGTGACTAAAAATGTGGGTAGGATCCTAATCATACACAGATGGAAGGTTAATCTAATGTACGCTCAAGTTTCTTTTTTAAGGACTAAGATAATTGGCCCTACTCACATTAACACTTCGTAGAATAAACTTGTTTTTTATATGATTTGCTTTAATCTTAAAATTAATAAAAACAAATGAATTACTATTAAAAAACGTTCAATATGTTTAACGATAACATTAAATGACTTGGCAGTATGAAGTACTTAAGTTTAATACGTGTCAAAAATTAAACGTAAAAACTTTAAAAAGTTAAGTTATGGTTTTTTGTTATTTTTCGCAATCTAAGTGAAAAGTAGATTGTATAAATAAAAAAATATATTTTTAATTTTGTTTTAATCATTTTAGTTTTATATAATGAAATATTAACGAAAAATAAATAATACGAATGTAATATTATAATATATGTAAATGAGGTTTACTGCACCTCATTTAGCGTGTTTATGGTCAGTCTATAATAGTTGTCGAGAGAGCTGTCAGATATGTACAAATGTTATGTCAAGATAATTAAATAAATACAATAACTAAAAGAATACGGAATATTAGCTTTAAATGTGGTTTCTCTTTCAGGTATAGTGTTTAGTTAGTATTTTGTAAGGTAATGTGTTATGTTTGTAACATTGTAAATAATAAAAATGTTCTCTTTCAGAGCAACGCAATTTTGTTTATGTTCCTATCATAAATGGGTAATGCGATTTACAAACGCATTATATATAATTAATCGTATTATTATCTCAGGCATAAATGAGCCATTTTACCCTCGTCTTAACTATCCATATAAACGTCTCAGGTAAAATGGCTCCTTATAGATTATAGGTATCCGCGGGCTGGGTTTCCGCAACGCGTCATAATAGCGCCTATTTTGCGTATGGTTTATTGGCACTACTGCTATTCGTGTCAACCCAGGTCCACCAGGAAGCCTAGCAGACCCTTTATGTTGCCGACGGCCACCGGCAGTGACCCCGGTGTTCCGAGCTGCTTTGCCCGGTATTCTGCCACCCCAGGGCAGGTCAGGATGACGTGGGCGGCTGTCTCTTCCTCTTCCACGCAGGCTCTCCTTCCTCTCTAGGACTGTCTGTACCAGCTAGAGCGAAAAGGTGTTTGTTTAATAGTGCATGACCAGTTATGGCTGCTGTCAGAAGACTCTTTAGCTGTTTTATCTTCCTTGACAATCCGGGGTTGATTGTCGGGAGGGCATCCCTGGTTTGTCTGCAGGTTCCTAGTGCCGGCTACAGACTCACGCGAGAAGTCTCGCCGAGAAGTCTTGCCGAGAAATTCATTCTCGATCGTTATCCGGAATGGACGACAGTGCATTGGCTTTGGTTTTGTGTGCATTAGCATATTATAATCTTGTAGCACTGAATTATACTTGTTATATCACTGACGTCACTGACGTGGCACAAACCACCCAACTTGTAAGCTTAGCGACTACAGACAGTATTTATTTTAACGACAACACACAATCAATGCCACGGTCGCACTGAGACCGAACAAGAATGTGATACCATTCTCGTTTCTCACCTGAGAAACGCTTAAAATACCGACACCGATCCGAGAACTGGTGAGCGCGAGAACGAGACAGCGAGAAAGCGATCACATTCACGCTTTTCGGGTGTTCTCGGGGGTTCTCGGCGTGGAGGGGGTATAGGGTATTCCAAAGTGTTTGGTGTTCTACCTTGGTGGTTAGTCGCAGGCTGCTCCGCAGCTATGCGGGGAGTAGAGAAATTGTAGGTTCCGGCCCTACAGCTTTGCCTCTGAATTTTCTCTAGCCAGTGCATCCGCTGCGTCGTTACCGCGTGAATTGCTGTGCCCTTTGATCCATTGCAGGATTATGTCGCTGTAGGTACATACCTATGATATAATTTTCTGGCACTCGTGTATCTCTCGTGTATAAAATGGTTCCTTTTATGCACTCATACGATGTAGAGTCTGGCAAACGAAAGTTGAACCCACTAGATTCAATCACGCGGCAACACTTTCGGTCAACATGTTTGCGTATGACGTTTAGTGTTGTCGCGTAATTTAATCTAGTGGGTTCAACTTTCGTTTGCCACACATCTGGGGGCACGACAGTGCCCCCGCAAAGTCGAGCAAAACAGCGGAGCAAGACTTGGCTCTACGAAATATCTCACAACTTTTTACGGTGGAAGAGTTTCGAGACTTGGGCTTTTTTTATATGGAATGTTTTTTATGGGATTAGTATTTGTAGCGTGCGGCTCGATGTGCCTGTGCGTCGGCGGGCGCAGCCTACTGCTGGAGTGCTGCGCGCTGCTGTGCCGCGAGGCGGCGGCCGCGAGCCGCGCGCGCTCCGAGCTCGCGCTGCTGGCCTGCGTGCGCGTGGTGCGGCACACCGTCGACCACCACCACTGCCGCGCAGTCATACTGAAGGTGCGTCGATCTACTCACTACCTCTCTTTTCAGACATAGTCTAGCTAGGGTCAAATGCGACTGGCGTCACAAGATAAGAATCGTTACTGGTTGTGCTAGTGGTTGCATTTTTTGATCCGGAATACCTGTATAAGTATCTGAAAACGGGATATCAGAAGATACGACATTGGGTTTCACTATCATTCTGACATTGAGCGTTCTGACTTAAATTTAGTAGCTTTTGATTCCACACATTCAAATGTTCTCGAGAATTATCAATCAAACTACGTATAAGTCATTGTTAAGGCGCCGTAGGTTCAGCGAAGTTAAAGGAACAGAGTTTTTGAAACAATATAATGCGTCTGTTTATAATAATATGGTCTCGAAAAAATACGAATAGTAATCTTGAGGCTTTTTTGCAGCGAGAACAGTGATTCGAAACATGATTAAGCAAATTTCGCTCGATAGAAAAAAATCACGAACATAGGTCTAAAATACACAAAAATACACTTAAAATATTCGTAAGAAATTATGCACAAAAGCTTCTAAAAATTGGCAATATCATGTTCGAGGGAAATCAGTGATTACATTATTATTTATTTAAACGGCCTAAAAAATAAAATTAAAAAACATGATATCCGCGCTTCCGAGCACGCACTTCCATCTCGCTCACGCTTATGCTCAGTGAGAGGGAGAGAAGACCATGAACCTACGGCGCCTTAAGGCTTACCCTAACACACGGCGCGACGCTCAAACACAGCGCGCGCGGATCGCCCCGGCCTCGCGTTCTCAACACGCCCTCATCGCGCGCGCGAACGCGGCGCGGGCGCAGCGCGATGCGGCCGTGACTCGCGCCCGAATACAGCATGCGCGTGCGGAGGGTCACTCATTCCTTCCGAAGCCATAGATCAGTGTCATATATAACTTTACGTCACACCTGGCCATAATACGAGTTTTACCGCACGTTGCACGTACGGTAAAACTCGCATTGTGGCCAGGTGTAGACGTGAAATTGTGTACTCACCACGGGCGGTAATTCGTAAAGCCCGAGATCGCATATTTATGCGGGGTGCGATGCCGGCGGGACGCAGTCTGTTTGATATCGCTAACCTGTTAGCATGTATTTAAAGTCGCGCCGTGTGTTTGGCCAAGCCTTAAGATAATCGGCACTGTCTCGTTGGTATATTGCTGTGATTATGGCGTCAGGGGCGCATCATTTGTGTTCAACGCACTCAATAATTAGATATATTTTCCCTCAGAGCGAGGCGCTCCCGTCCCTTCACAAGATGCGCCCGCGAGCCCGGAGTGGCGCGTTGACGCGGCAGTGGGGCGCGTTATGCTGCGCGCTGGCGCGGCACGCGGACGGCGCGGCGGCGGTGCTGGCGCTGCGCCCGCGCGCCGCGCCGCTGCCGGCCGCCGCGCACGCCGCCTGCCACGCCGCCGTCCGGCCCGCCTTCCTGAACGACCGTGAGTCTACATTGTTGACGCAGTGCGCTGTGCATGGCGGACGGCGCGGCAGCGGTGCTGGCGCCGCGCCGCTGCCGGCCGCCGCGCACGCCGCCTGCCACGCCGCCGTCCGGCCCGCCTTCCTGAACGACCGTGAGTCTACATTGTTGACGCAGTGCGCTGTGCATGGCGGACGGCGCGGCAGCGGTGCTGGCGCCGCGCCGGTGCCGGCCGCCGCGCACGCCGCCTGCCACGCCGCCGTCCGGCCCGCCTTCCTGAACGACCGCGAGTCTACATTGTTGACGCAGTGCGCTGTGCATGGCGGACGGCGCGGCGGCGGTGCTGGCGCTGCGCCCGCGCGCCGCGCCGCTGCCGGCCGCCGCGCACGCCGCCTGCCACGCCGCCGTCCGGCCCGCCTTCCTCAACGACCGTGAGTCTACATTGTTGATGCAGTGCGCTGTGCATGGCGGACAGCGCGGCGGCGGTGCTGGCGCCGCGCCGCTGCCGGCCGCCGCGCACGCCGCCTGCCACGCCGTCGTCCGGCCCGCCTTCCTCAACGACCGTGAGTCTACATTGTTGACACAGTGCGCTGTGCATGGCGGACGGCGCGGCGGCGGTGCTGGCGCCGCGCCGCTGCCGGCCGCCGCGCACGCCGCCTGCCACGCCGCCGTCCGGCCCGCCTTCCTCAACGACCGTGAGTCTACATTGTTGACGCAGTGCGCTGTGCATGGCGGACGGCGCGGCGGCGGTGCTGGCGCCGCGCCGCTGCCGGCCGCCGCGCACGCCGCCTGCCACGCCGCCGTCCGGCCCGCCTTCCTCAACGAGCGTTAGTCTACATTGTTGACGCAGTGCGCTGTGCATGGCGGACGGCGCGGCGGCGGTGCTGGCGCTCCGCCCGCGCGCCGCGCCGCTGCCGGCCGCCGCGCACGCCGCCTGCCACGCCGCCGTCCGGCCCGCCTTGCTCAACGACCGTGAGTCTACATTGTTGACGCAGTGCGCTGTGCATGGCGGACGGCGCGGCGGCGGTGCTGGCGCTCCGCCCGCGCGCCGCGCCGCTGCCGGCCGCCGCGCACGCCGCCTGCCACGCCGCCGTCCGGCCCGCCTTCCTCCACGACCGTGAGTCTACATTGTTGACGCAGTGCGCTGTGCATGGCGGACGGCGCGGCGGCGGTGCTGGCGCCGCGCCGCCGCCGGCCACCGCGCACGCCGCCTGCCACGCCGCCGTCCGGCCCGCCTTCCTCAACGACCGTGAGTCTACATTGTTGACGCAGTGCGCTGTGCATGGCGGACGGCGCGGCGGCGGTGCTGGCGCTCCGCCCGCGCGCCGCGCCGCTGCCGGCCGCCGCGCACGCCGCCTGCCACGCCGCCGTCCGGCCCGCCTTCCTCAACGACCGTGAGTCTACATTGTTGATGCAGTGCGCTGTGCATGGCGGACGGCGCGGCGGCGGTGCTGGCGCCGCGCCGCTGCCGGCCGCCGCGCACGCCGCCTGCCACGCCGTCGTCCGGCCCGCCTTCCTCAACGACCGTGAGTCTACATTGTTGACGCAGTGCGCTGTGCATGGCGGACGGCGCGGCGGCGGTGCTGGCGCCGCGCCGCTGCCGGCCGCCGCGCACGCCGCCTGCCACGCCGCCGTCCGGCCCGCCTTCCTCAACGACCGTGAGTCTACATTGTTGACGCAGTGCGCTGTGCATGGCGGACGGCGCGGCGGTGGTGCTGGCGCTCCGCCCGCGCGCCGCGCCGCTGCCGGCCGCCGCGCACGCCGCCTGCCACGCCGCCGTCCGGCCCGCCTTCCTCAACGACCGTGAGCGCTGCGCCACCTATAGGCGCACAATGGCCGGTGCTGCGCCACCCGCATCCAGCACACTCATGCGACATTAGCTCATCGGTCTGTGTTCGGTACCGGCTTTTTACCGCGGGTATCACTCGGTTGATAATTCGGGAAGAAAAAGACACGTCACTTTTTGACGTTTGACGTCTGCCTTTTAGTTAGTATAACCTAGAATTTGACCTTGTTGGTGGGAACCACCCATGCTTTGATTTGTATTTGATTTTTGGGAAAGCATTCGGGACATTTGATTTATGTTAATTGGAATCAGTTCATAATTGAGGCCAGGCGCTCCTATCGAGGAGTTTTGTTGTTGCCTGCCAGTGTTTTGGAGACTGAAGTGATAAATTTAGTGTCGGTAGTTTGGATTCGGGTGCGCTTACGTGGTGAGCTATCATCCAGGAGCCAGGAAGTGTTCACCAGGACACGCGACGGCCTCGACACCCACACACACCATACTCATACATTCAAATACACATATCGAAGCCGCCCTGTCTAGACGCCGGCCGAGAGACAACGGCGGATGAAGCTTCCATCAAGGTAAAAGCACGTTTTGTTTTGTATCGGACCGATACCTGGCGCATCTTCGGTATGCCACGCTTCTTGGAAGCTATAGCTTAGCGGGGTTATACCGGTCGTTCTAGTCCAGGCCTCTACTCGGGTCAGGAACTCGTCGGGCCCAGCCCTGGCTTCAACCGAGTAGAGTCTTGCAAGCCCGGACTAGTAGCGAACAGTCTGCCTACGCTGCGCCCTTTCGGTACGTCCATCATTTTTGAAGTGAAAACTCAACGACCGTGAGTCCGTCCGTCCGTGTCTTTTAGCGGCGCTGAGCACTTTTTGGGATGGGGAAAAATTGTTAAATACGCGACAGAGTTTTGTGACGTCAGATGTGAAGGATCTGACTTTTTGCTGCTAGCCGATTCGACTTCATTCAAAACTGAACGCTATTCGTAAGAGTATAAAGCCGTTAAAGACTTTTTGCAATAGCATACTCTGCAAATAAATTTGTAATTTTAACCAACGCGTCCTTCACCGTTTTGCTATTGAGAAAATTCGAATAGTTCGAATTAGGGCGTTATTCCTAAAGATATAAAGCTTAGAAAAATATTTACCAACGGCAAAAACAAATTGATATTTTGGTCGCCACCGCCGTCTGCTGTTCTTGCAAATTCGAATAGTTCGAATTAAGACGTTATTCCTAAAGAGATAAAGCTTTGAAAAATATTTGGCAATGGCTAAAACAAATTGGTATTGTGTTTGCCGCCGCCCGTCGGCGCGCCGGACCCCTGCACCGTTGCGCCGCGGCGACGCGTTGGGCCCGTCGCACCCAACGCGCCCGCGGCCCGTCCTTCTAAATAATTGATAATTGTTTATAAATTTGCGTCAAATTCATTTTTAGGGTGACTCCGTAAGATGTCACGTGACCTGATCGAAAAACTGTTACAATGTTATTGAGTTTTCACTTCTGCCGGCACTCCCGGAGTGCAACCCGGTCTTTTTTTTTTTTTACTTACATATTCTACGCTCTCTTTCTCAATAGATCCTTAATTGCTGAGGATCGTGACTGCTGACGTAGCATAGTGTAGTAATTCTTCTCCAGGAGTTTCGGCTGAGCACCTGTTGTACACGGCTGCATTTTAATATTCTCGATATTTAATCGTCGTTTGGGGCTTCCAGAAAATAGAGTGGAAAATACACATTGCGTTGATAACGCAGCAGTGGACCTTCCTGCTCAATACTGTGCTATCCATGAACTACACTTGGGTCACATACGCATGACTCGAGCTCGTAGCGGTAGCCTTGCAACAGATCAAATCATTGGACAACTTTTAAAAAGGCTACATAGTAGTGCGCAGTGGAACTGGCAACCCGTTGCGCATCTCATCAACCTCGTCGTTGGTTACTAATTAGGAAGAAGAACATAGTACTTGCCTCGTGAAAATATGCGATTAAAATATACATAACAAATCATGCATTTAGAGTGATTTTGTTTGAAATTAACTACACAGATTTTCGCAAATATCACTCACACGGCGCCACGGCTAAGAGAAATCTAACGATACCCCGCATGTTAAAATCCATCAAACCGGCGCAGAACGTGTCACAGAAATAGACATACATACATACACTCAAAAATCATAACCATTCTCCGTAGTCGGGTATAAAACCAACAGCATGTCAATTATTCAAATGTAGAGTGACAAACGGACACGTCATTAGCATGTGTGATATTTTTTTATGTAACTAAATCGTGCCATTACATTATTATCTTTGACTGACTTCATCAAGGTTCCTTCTGACAGCTGTAATAAATCAACGCATATTAGAACGCATAACTTAACAGTATCATTATTTACTAGTGTCATTATATCTGTGAATATTTAAGTTGACTGAATTATTGTAGCGTCTAAAGTATAGCAAGAGCTCATAATTCATGACACTCCATTATAAGATTCAACTAACTTCTAGATTTAAAAGGATCCGATGTTAAGCGTTATTCGTCATCTGTTGTGGACTTGTCTGTCACTTTGCAGTCACTCGCGAAGCGAATGTTTGTTTAAACTTTGACAACCAAACGACATTTGCGTAAAACTCAAATATGTACCGCCCCGGCTTTTGCATGGCAACAAAGCAAACACTCATGATAAGTTACTCGTATTTGAAAAGCATTGTAACTAAGTTCACTTGTATGAGGCCGGCAACGCTTGACCGTATTCGCATAAATAATTCCGTCGAATCGTATAGCATGCAGCAGTACAAGGTATGTTACCTACTTGAGCGCGATTAGTTTGGGAATGGAGTTTGGCTATATAATTACCTCAAAATTTATTCGAGTTGAGTTATGTTTGCATAAATATGGTAAACTTGTGTTAACCAGCCGTGGCATTAGAATGCCCTCGCAACCGCGAATTTTCACACTTTGAACATGTACTTATAGCGAACAATATGTCTATCAATATAACTCAGTTGTAGTGGACAGATTGATTTAAAACGGCAAGTTTGTTTAGGCTTGACGACATTTCATAAATGCAGTTTCAAAACAGCTTGTGTTAAAGTTATATATTTTTGAAATCCTTTTAGCTGAACTTCTGGAAATGCTGACTGGTAGTCTCCTGACGGGGGACATTGCCGACATCGTGGCTGCCGCTCGCGCCGTGTGGGCTTTGGCTGCTAACAACCACAAGGTACGTAACTATCTCAACTACAATCGTTACTACACTATTTTCATCTTGGTGGTAGTGTTAAGGTTAGCACTGTCGCCATAGCACAGTGAAGATAGAGACATCGAAGACATAATCAGATGATAAGTGATAAGACCTGATGAAGGATATGTCAATAATACTCACTGTGTATATTTTCTTTTTTTATTATTTCGTTTTGTTTAATAATATAATCCCTGCCTATGTGTTAAAAGTAATAAGAGGGTTCCTGCTTTACGTCATCTATAGTAATTATATTTTAAGTTTTAACATAATTTCAAAAACAGTTTACTTATTTGTTACATGTTTTTACAATTGCATTGGATTTATAAAGGATAAATCATTATAGAGTGAGTAAAATTTATTTTATGATTATGTCTCCTATGTCAGTCAGTATTTGATAGCGAATGTGCGTGTGACAACAGTCATCTCGATACAGTGCATATCATTTCAACTGCAAACAGTAAAATGAAAACAGTGTACACCAATGTACTTTTGTTGTAGGTATCTTACCTTCCAACAGATATCAAGCATTCATGTCACCCTAGGCTGTTTGAGCGTAACGCATTCCTAATATTACTTGTTACAAATCACTATTACTCATTATAGTCATTTGGCACATGTGTAACCTATACTCCTGCGGTTTTCCGCTTGCGCGTTTCTTGATAGTACTTACGCGCATTTATATGGCTTGGTGTCAGGATGGGAGTGATTTTTACTTTAAATGCAGCAACACATTTTATAAAATGTGTCTTGGGTCAAGCATACATTTACTTGTAACATGTTTATTCGTGGATTCAATTTCATTTCACATTTTCGGAACATTCAATAAATGTTAAGATGTGTATATTGTGTATGAAGTCCTCAAACCGCACGGCCAGCCAGCGTAGGAACGAGAAGCCACGTATATAAATGATGTATAATTGCAAAGTTATGGTATGATATTACCATACCATAAGTAGGCTTTAAAATAATAAGAACTATATGACATGTATACACATCCAGAAAAAATAGGTACAAGTCTATGTGCATAAATGTTAGACGATACGATCGATCTTCACGAGATTTATTATATTGACCTTTTTAAATATAAAAAGAAGGAGATGGCATTAATGTCCGGCCGCAATGACCTCATAGACCTCTCTTGAACGAAAGGTTATGCTGGGACACGTGATTAATTGTGGAGTAGGTAACAAATGCCATGCTTTACCAACCGCACCATTATATTATATTACATTGAAATTGGTGGAAATGTTTTATATTACTAGTTTGTCATCGTTCGCTTTTATTATTGTAAAATGTCGACAATTATCTATCCAATATTATATTACATAATCTGCGGATGTTACATTTGTTTGCGAAGTGTTACAAGATGTTTTACTTTGGTCCCGTGACACATCAAGACTGTCGCCTATAGTATGTTATAACCTTGTTATGATGTCGCTATTACATGTAAAACTGTCTCATTATACTGCTTACGATGTCTTGATTGTCTAAATGAAGAAAAATTGTTGAGATGTGGCGTACCGAACTTAAAAGGCAACGTCCCTTGAAAGGTGCTTCCTCAATCTGTATCGAATAGCACTTCAAAATTTAGTGCATCACAGTAGGATGTCCTCACACGGAGGGCTAACGAATTGCCCATCTGCTTAGTTATAGTCCTAATCGAAATTAGTGCATTTTTATTGTATTTAAATACCTACCCTATTCCTGCAACATTGATATTTACAATCAACCGTGATTACCAATGTGGGAAAAATGTATGTGTAGGTACTAGGTATTATTTATAAACTTACCTTTTAGCCTATGTTAATGATGGAAAGAAGATATGAGGATGGGAAGTAGGCCTTGAAAGGGTTTGTGTACGTTAATTTCGCTGGTTGTTCTTCGTTTTGCCACGTTACTACACCCATAAAACTTGCAGGCGAAGCTCCTCCTGAGGAGCGCGCGAGTGCATCTGGCGGTGCAATCTGCTGAGCAACGGTTGCAGCGCAGTGCAGACCCCGCGGCGGCGCGCGCGTTGCAGCTCATCGCGTACACGCGCTCCGTGCTGCACACCGCGTGATACCACTAGTGTACCTTCCTTCGAGTTCACTGAGCTACGCTTAGAACTGCACGTCTGGTAGGTAAATAACGTTGTACTTTCTTGTATTCCCAATGCCAGCTAGAGAATCCGCTCATGAATCTTTATCACTAGTGTTACACTACACCATAATACCTCTCAGTTCACTGAATCACGCTTTTTGTACTTTCTTGTATTCTGCAGACTTCCAAAAAGGAAGAGCTTGTCGAGGTTTTTTTTGTTACCGCTGGTACTGATTTTCAAAATTGTTTATCAAAGAATAGAGTGCCTATACTAAGTTCGGGGTTTCTTTTTAATACGCTTACAAAAATATTTCCTTATCATGATATGAATCCGTTCGAGATGAGCTAAGCCCTCTTCTTAGAAATCGGTCAAGCTAAGCTACGAAGCTGGATATAATTTGTACTGAAACTGTAGTAAATCTGCTAGATACTCAGCCTTTAGTAACTGTAGTCGGAGCAGATAGTTCGAAGTCTCTGATAATAGTGATAATCGATGATTCACGGTCTATCCAATGCAGTGTCAACCGTACGGAGTGATTATACCGATTCTAAGGCACTTGTCCCACCGCCGGCGAGTAGCGAGTACTCTCATAGTAATTCTTACTCGCTTTTACTCGCGCGAGTAAGAATTACTATGAGAATACTCGCTACTCGCCGGCGGTGGGACAAGTGCCTAATAGAGCAGAGTTAATAGCATAGGTAAATTAGCTAACTTTTAATATTTCAAAAACTAGACATTTTATATATTGAATCGTACAACTCTATAAATAAAAATGTATTTGTTCTCTAGAGATAAAGACTACACGATACTCTAACATAATATTTTCTTGTTCAAATACAACATACAATTTGATATACTCGTAAACACAGTGAGTATGGTTTTTATCGTAGTTGAGTATTTTTCTATCAATTAATTAGCAAAATTGCTTTCCCCTACAACCAACCTCATTGATTGTATGTATGAGTATGTAAGTTAATATGATTATCTTTACTGAATAATTCATTATTTGTTTCAGATCTCTAGGAATTATTGCGGTGCCTTCCGGAGACCTTCTAGCGCGTAAATCTATTGGGGAAATTTTGGCGAGTGTTGGTTGCCAATGGACAAAACGACAACAAGAAACCTAAAAAAGCTACGTGATTTAACTACATTCATATTTCATGTGTTCGTGATTAATCTAATAATAGGTTATAATACCTAATTTAAGGGTTATTTTGCAATGAAATAGCGCACTCTTATCGAGATACCCGTTATAAGCGTTCATTCAAAACGCCCTTATGTTGGTTCTTTGTCAAATGGACATGCCAAATTAATTAATATTATAATATGTATGTTTTGTGTTAAAAAGTTTTGACATGTGAAAAATAAGTAGTAAATTAACCGTTAGAGTGCCAATGCTTATTTGCTTAGATTTATACAATGTTGACTTAGTAAACAGTACCTACTCATAAAATTGTTATGTGCCCCACGACGATGTGTGTACTTTATTATGAATTGATCTCAGGTGTGAAAACCACTTAGCCGAGCAATTTAGATTTGTTTGTACTATAAAATTGATATTAAATAAATGTGACGAAAAAAAATCCGTGTTTATTTTGTCACCTAACCTAACCTAACCTACCACCACTCAGATATTGTTAAAGCACTACGAACATTCGTTGCAGTCGGTGTTGCACGATTACTCCAGGCAAAATACGGTTTAGAAAAACATTAATTTATAATATTAATAACGTTTTTTTGTTGATTTCATTTGAAAATGTTATTCTAAGATGATTTACTCAAGAATCCGACAAACTTTCCACCTGGAAGTAATTATGTAGATTTAAATGAAGCATGCATTATCTTTTTTTGTACGATTTATCTTGAATATTATAGAGCAAATGTAAATGAACCAAAATGAAGACAAAAACATTTACTAATATTTTTACTGACTTTTCAGAAGCTAGTTAACTTATCATTTTTTCGATGTCTGAAATTTTGTCGGATTTTGTCGCTGGGTAACTATTTAATTGATAATATATCCGTTACAGATAAAAAATATGCTATTATAAATTATTTCCAAAATTGTCATTTTTTCCATACAAGTTGTCAGTTCATTGCCTGGACTAGATGGTCTATTAGTTAAAATACCTACGCAATTTGTGCATATTACAATATTTATCGCTTATTCTAACACGACTGGACAGCGATCGCGAATTATTTATTCTATCAGTTTGTTTAAATTGTGTGAAACTCCACTTTTCTTTATAGTTCAATTGTCAAAAATGGTGCGAAGTGGCAGGTAATCGATGATCCGTTGCTAAATGTCAATCTTGATCTCTATATATAAATTACAAATAATAAGCAATTCACCTTGACCACAGAATAAGTAATAGTACTACGTACAAAAGGTTCTTTGTTAACAATTTCCCTGTTTAGGTACGCGAAACGTGCCTAAATGTGGCCATCTCATTCTATCGCATGCAACGCGCTCTTTCAGAGGCGGAGCCTAGAGGTAGGGTTGCCGCCAGCTATTTTATTATATGTTAGTGTAATAGTGTATTTTACTTACAATATTACGATAATTCTTTATTTATACCAAGGCTCACCCAACTACACAAAAGCTGTGTAATTTGCCTTTTATGTTTTAATCTAAGTATACAAAATTGGTACCTATGCAAAAATAGACTTTAATGTTCATGTGAAGTCTTTACCTATATTGTTTGCTTCGCGATTAATTTGATATATTATGTAAATGAGTAGGTACACTATATAAAAAAATAATACATTGTAATACCTAGCTGTTAAAATCTTTTTACGTGAAGAATATAGAAACTTTCCGCCCTTCTTTAAGCAGGCAGTAATTTATTTAACCACCTTGGGTATATTATATCACACATTTTCGTACCTTTCGGAAGCCTTCTCCGACCGTCCGCGACGGCAGCGAGAAAAACGAATGTTCCGAATTTATGTCGTTATTCTTACAACTCGCTGCGATACAGTATGTATGACCTTTTTTGGTTTAGGCATATTTACGAGGCGAATTGACCATACAAAGTGCGAACGCGTGTGTAACCACTAATATACCGTCCAAGACGGCCGGCCGGCATGTACTTGTAGCAGCGCTACGAAATCACAGAGTGAACCGTCCCTGTCAGACATAGGTTAGACTGGCCAATAAATGAGTAACATGCTAAAATTATTGAGTAGGTAAGTAAGTACGAGATATATATTCAATTAGGGATAAAAACTTAAATCTTCCTTTATATTAGAGATAGTTTGCGTCCAAGGGAAGGCCCTGGGAACTATCTCTGTACAGCAGTTTAAAGGTGAAGAGGTAACAGACAGACAGATAGACACACACTTTTGCATTATACTTAATGTTAGTATGGACAGTATGGTTGGATATTATGTTTGAGTCTGTACGAGTATGTTATAATAACTCAAATATATTTGCCATAGGTACCTACTTGATTTGAGCCGTATTGATACATAGGTTCAGAATAAGGAAAACTAAATGCTATAATACTTTTAGTTACCTTGAACAGTCTACAAAAACGTAGGTATGTTTGCAAGTGACAGTTAAATGTGTTAATTGTAAAACACTTTAAACAGAATAATGTAGGGGAGACCGGGGTCAATTGAAACACGTCATGACTGAAACAAGTCAAATTTATCGAAAACTATAATACCTACGCGGCTGACGCAACACTCGGAACACGCGGTCGGCCATGTATGAAACCTTGGCCAGTAGCGCTCGAGCGACGGCGCGAGATAGCAGCGTCCACGAGCAGATATTGTTTTTCGCAGTCAAAAGTGAGTATTTGTGCTGTCGTATATTTTCTTATAACTTTGTTTACTCTTGTTTTTTGACTGATCAAATTATTTTGATGTTATAGTTAGGAACAAACGAATGTTTATAATGACCGTTGATCAGCGTTCGAGTCTTTTTTATATGTAATATTTGACCTTGAAGTTAAAAACGTGCAGTGGGGACGTCTGAAACAACTTGCTTGTGGACGATTGAAACGTTTCAATCGTCCTTGCGTTTTAATCGTCCCCAAAAGTAACCGACTTCAAAATATAAGGTTAAATATAATCTCATTAACATATTTAAGGAACATGTTTTATGTTAATTTGGCATATCGCCGTGGTAATGGCTTTTTTGTTCATATGTTGTTTTTAAATATTATTTATAAGAATGAATTTGTTTTTTTTTATTTGGCATATCGCAATAGAAATATTTTTGTTATTTTTTTTTGTTTATATGTAGAAAGAGAGCTTGTTACCTACATAATATGTTATAAGTTGATTTGATTATTTGATTTTAATTAAACAATTTAACCTGATTATTTATTTCGTGTATTATTTTATTTTACATCCCGTCGTTTGCAACCATCTTTGTCACAGGCGCCACAGGATAGGTACACGGCATGGTTATGATTGAAACATTGTTATGGTTGAAACAAGCCCTTTTGTATGAAATATGATTATGCTTGTTTTCTGCAATTCTATATGGTTATATCATATAATTGTATTAAAACCACTTTGGTGAAGCTTAAAGTATAATGTAGCAGCAACAAAGAAAACTAAAGACCTATACTTTTTTTTTACACTCGTGTTTTGTATCGAGATTTTCAGATGCTCATAAATTGAGAAATGTTTATGCTATGCTTGCGAACTTTTGATGAGCTCATTGTATGCCGTGGTAATGATGAAAAAGATTAAAAAAGATATAAGTACTTTCATTGTGCCGAAGATATTAGAGTGTTTCAATTGACCTCATATAGTGTTTCAATTGACACTCATGTGGGGTCAATTGAACCACCCTGCCCCATTCTCTTTAATACACTATTGTCAAAAAACTATGGATTACAGACCAACCAAATACATTTTATTTAGGAGCCAGATAACTATCCTTCAAATATTTTGGGCGTTCATCGTTCTACGCCTAAAAATATAACAGTTACAGGCGGTTAAAGCAAAATTGTTTCAATTGACCCCGGTCTCCCCTATACTGACGGACACGGGTGATGCAGACATATAAACCTTAGGTACTTACTTAGGTACTACCTAACCTAACCTAACCTACCGTTATTCCCTTACGTGCTAAAATTTTGATTTCCATTTCAACAATGTTTAAACAGTTTATAAATATGTTCAAAAGTACACCGTACTTTACTACTAACCTTGGCTCATGTTCGTCTGTCATGTCATGACAAGTCATGACAAGGAGAGCAGATGTAAGTAGGTATGTGTCTATATATATGTGTACCTAATAGGTATACTATTTATTTATCTTTATTGCGAATTACGATTGCTCATCATTCTCTCTCCCTCTTTTCTTCCGACCATTAATAGTGATAAGATAACTCTTCCGTTTAGTTGGCAAAATTTTCCTACCTACCCTAATAAAAAAACCGGCCAAGTGCGAGTCAGACTCGCGCACGAAGGGTTCAGTACCATTATCTATAAAAACAGCAAAAAAAAACCGACCGGGTTGCACTCCGGGAGTGCCGGCAGAAGTGAAAACTCAATAACATTGTAACAGTTTTTCGATCAGGTCACGTGACAATGTGACATCTTACGGTGTCAACCTAAAAATGAATTTCGAATGAATGTTCGACGCCAAGAACAGCGGACGACGGCGGCGAACAAAATACCAATTTGTTTTTGCCATTGCCAAATATTTTTCAAAGCTTTATCTCTTTAGGAATAACGTCCAAATTTGAACTATTCGAATTTGCAAGAACAGCGGACGGCGGCGGCGAACAAAATACCAATGTGTTTTTGCCGTTGCCAAATATTTTTCAAAGCTTTATCTCTTTAGGAATAACGTCCAAATTCGAACTATTCGAATTTGCTCAATAGCAAAACGGTGAAGGACGCGTGGACAAAATTACAAATTCATTTGCAGAATATGCTATTGCAAAAAGTGTTTAACGGCTTTATACTCTTACGAATAGCGTTCAGTTTTGAATGAAGTCGAATCGGCTAGCAGCAAAAAGTGACCTACTTCACATCTGACGTCACAAAAATCTGTCGCGTAGTATTTAGCAATTTTTCTCCATCCCAAAAAGTGCTCAGCGCCGCTAAAGAAGTTTTCACTTCAAAAACGCGTTTGTTGTATGGGAGCCCCCCTTAAATATTTATTTTATTTTGTTTTTAGTATTTGTTGTTATAACGGCAACCGAAATACATCACCTGTGAAAATTTCAACTGTCTAGCTTAAGCAGCAAGTGGTTCTTGAGATACAGCCTGGTGACAGATAGACGGACAGCGAAGTCTTAGTATCTAATAGGGTCCCGTTTTTACCCTTTGGGTACGGAACCCTAAAAATACAAATGAAATGACCTACCCTATTTTTTAGAGAGAAGGATCGTTATACTTATACTTACAGAATTAAATTCTGTATTTAAGTACATATCTACACTATAACAAACAAGTCTTAAATTGTGGGTACGTACGGTACCTACCTACTTAGGCATTTATTATATTTTTTTCATGTAAGCACTTGTTAGTTTGACGCTGATTAGTTGTATGAATTGAATACTTAGTTG
The DNA here is from genome assembly GCA_947578815.1 of Epinotia ramella. Lineage (NCBI taxonomy): Eukaryota > Metazoa > Arthropoda > Insecta > Lepidoptera > Tortricidae > Epinotia > Epinotia ramella. Next base: position 12,104,713 of record OX388209.1, read on the forward strand.
CACGCACTTCGACTCATATTTTGATGCAAATATATGACTGCTATTGTGCATTCGTCACTCGTTCGATTTGCGCGATCGCTGATTGCCGATAGTTTACTTTATTATTGTTTACATACGTAGGTAAGGCTATAAATAAACACACCAAGTGCCTCACTCCGCTTACCCACACTGTGGGTACTGTTCGCGGATAACTGTCAATTCCTTTCGATATTATGCCACAGTAACGACCGCGATAAGCAAAGGGCGCGCTCAATCGCGAGGGGCCAGTACAAACGTAGTCCTTACGGGGAAGTTTGCTTTGCTGATTATCGGCGAGCGTAAAGCGATAATCCGCGTGTGCGGGCGCCGGCGACGCCTCAGTGCGATCGCGTTGCCCCTACCCGCGCCCGCGCGCGCCTCTTCCTTCGCAAAACGATCAATAAGGAACAATGAAGCGGCGGAGCGGTCGCGGCTGGCGATCCAGCGCCGTAGCCCGTGCTTGATCGCGAGTGTGTGTGACAGTGGGCATGACATCGCCAGGGTTCAGCTTCCCGCCGGAGAGCTACTCGGCGGTGTACGTCGAGGGAAAGAGCGATGCTAACGTGAGTAGTTAACTCACCGGCGTGCGGCCACCGTCGCTGCGTCGGCGCACTTATCTGCGCGTGGACAAGGTCGCGGCGCGGACCGCGCTCCGGTGCATTCAACTCCATCGGAATCAATATTTACGCGATCATTACCCGTGCTCGCATTCTTACCCTAGCCTGCTCGGCCAGCGCTTCCCTCTATACAGAACCGGTGCTTTTACATTGTTAGTAAACACCATATCACTCATTCACTTTACCTGCTGTTAAAGTTCAGATTTACCTAATTTGAGAGTCCAAAAGACGTCTTCCAATTCACGGTGTCATTTTTTCAGTCACCACATGTTTAAGTAAGTAGTGCGATAATGTAAAATGCCTAACAGCTAATGAAATGATGTACGTACTTACCTCTTAATTAGTGGCGCGCCTCAAAGTTAACAGAGCACAGTATGTGCTTGTAAATTATTACTAGGCTTTAAACACAAAAAACATAATGCTTACGTAGAGGTACTTGAATCGTGTTTGCAGTAAGCCGATTAAAGTTAGGCGAGCTCATTTAGCGTATGGAGCACGCACCTCAGGCTGAGCCACATCTGCTTTGTTCTTTTGTTTCTCCAAGGTTAACTGTTCCATACATCAGTTATATTATTATAACCACGCATAAGTTTTTCGACGGAAATATGACGAATTTGACCATAAACAAATTGTTTAAGTACACTTACTCGCTAATAGGTATGCCGTTTTTATTTGTCTTGAAGTCTACTTTGTAATGCCGCTTTAAGTTGCGGTTGGCTAAGTTAAATTAAAAAAGTATAGTAGGAAGATTTGTGTAAGACTCATGACTCCAGTCAGGCCAATATACCTACACAGGTAATGAACTTGGATATTGCTTGCTGCCTTGTCTGTAGGCTTGTGTACGTAGTAGGTACCCCCAGCACAGAACAGTTGGTATGGGGAGAAGGATAAATTGTTGGTTTCTTTTTCTTGTTTATTACTAAATAGTTAGTTACTAATAGATAGTTAAAAAACATATTTATTTAACAAAACGAATAATTATACATTGACAAGAAACAAACAAAACAAAACTTATAAGAAACAAAATTGCCCGCCCTCGACACACCCCAATGTTGCCCGCCCTCGACACACCCCAATGTTGCCCGGGGCGTCGTGCCCAAGACGCTCGCTGCGTTTCCCAGTTGGATGGCCAGGCTCAGCCTTTGGGCGAAGTAGAGATAGTTTAGCTTGTTTATTACTAAATAAAAAGTCCAAAAAACTGTATACTTTCCGACTACGAAAAACAAACTAAAAAAAAAACAGTTTGTTTCATGAATGTGGTTTCGAATCGATTGATACGTGCTTCATCAGGGTCCGTTCATTATCTTAAAAGCTACGTTGGAACTGACTTATAAAAACGTAACTCTTCTCTCGACTCTGCCGTAGTCGGCAACGAGCTACGGTAGTGACATTCTCTAATAAGTTTATTTATATGATTCAGGCAACAAATGTCCCATATTTACATTTACCTAGGAGCTAGGCTAGGTAAATGACTAACATACATATCAATATAAACATACAACACATGCACTATAACTGCGATGTATGGTATATATGCAACTTCATGGTGTGAGGTAACCACAGAGGTAACCGACCCCGAAAACGCCGGAATATGACTCCCTTCGGGCTAAATTCTTGCTTGGTCAAGGTCGATAGATGGTTAAATGGTCTGTTGGAACACTCGCCACGAAGGAATAATTCACCGTATGTCAAGATTCCAATCTCACGACCCTCAGGTTGAATCCGGTCTTCACGGGCACATACCTACTTCCTCTGCTTTCGTAGTGTAGATAATGTAGCCTGCACAAGTAAAGCTGCTTCGATGGCGCTGGCGTAGTAGTACGGTAGCAGGTAATTTGGTCCAGTCGGTGCGGTACCTGACACAGATTCCGAAAAGTAGGCTTCATCTTCTCGGAGGAGGCGGAGGAATCAGAGGTAAAACAAAGTCAAGACAGCTTAAATTGTTACGAGTCTAGGGGCGAGTAGGGACACCAAACACATTTTAGTTAACAGACGCTTTCTAATGGCCGGTTCCAATAATCAATCCACCGATGTTTTCCTTTCCAACAGTTACATTAACTGCCGGTAAGGAAAACTATCGGTGGATTGATTATTGGAACCGGCCATAAGTTGTATGAATAATGGGGTCTCGGACTGGTATCTAGTATAGGGTAGGTACGTACACTTGACCTACAGACTTTTCGACTTCGACCGCTCCTAATGTTTCAATAGAGGTAGGTAATACATGTTATTTTTAAGTCATCGGATTGTGTAGTTCTAGGTGAGATATGTTCAGATTTGTGTTCAGAATTGTTAAGCCCACATCACACTGGCGCGGCCTGGCTGCGGCGGACAATAGTAAACTTGCCATTAGCTGTCTACTATATTGTCCGCCAGCGCAGGCCGCGCCAGTGTGTTGCAGGCCTTAAGCGGCATCTATCACTCATGCACGCACCCATCACGTACAAACGCCAACACAGCTAACTGACCATCCTGTATTTATATAGAACCTTATTACAATGTACACAAAGTGCACGGATGGTCAGTTAGCTGTGTTGTCGATAGTACCATGCACGTACTCGTACCTATGTAAATGGTCACTATGGACCACAAACTAATAATACTAGTCGTAATATAAACTAACGTACAGCTACGGACGATACCGGCTACATGATTCGAACTTTTCAGGAGTGTCATCGCGACGTGGAATGTTATGACAAAACTGTCACGTGTCAAGTTGACACGTGTTGTTGACACGTGTTGACATCTAAATTAATCTATCCGATTTTTTGATTCCTACTAAAATAAAAATAAATTGCTTAGTTTGTCACTAGGTCGATGGGAGTAAGATGTAAGTTCGTTCACTAATATTTATTTTATAATGCGCGGTTACGATCCAATTTATATATACGAGCTAGACTTCCGTTTTAAAAGACGCTTGGTCTGAATCGGAAACTAGATTTGTCGGACATGCCGCATATTATTTCTGGTTGTGGTTATCTTGCTAATGGCGAGTACGTGCACAGGCTCAACCTGGTAGCCAAGATTACTTACCAGCAACTTGCTCTACTAAAGCACTACCACACTATTCATGTTGACAAATCGATCGAAGCACCAGGCAGTGCTCGTCGTCATCGCCATCAGAACCTCGTGAAGGCTGAGAAAGACGTAGCCAGCAAAGGTACCTTGACCTGCTTCAAGAGGTAATCGGCATGTGGGATGTTGATGCGAAGTCCATTCACCATTGTCCCGATAGTCGTTTCGGCGAACGGTCTTATAGCGAAGAGGCTCGACCAACACCTTAACAGACTCTCGCTAGATGGCTGGGTTAAGGGTCAGATTCAGAAGGTGACCTACCTATGTGACCTGTACGTCTAGCACAACTTGCTGACAAATCGATCCGCGCGCGACTGAGCGTCTCCTGTCTCACTCACACCAAGCAAATTAGAAAGAGGAGGGTAGATCTTTCTCGACTCGCGTCGCGGCGCGGCGTCAGTTGTGCTAGACCCCCTGGTACTCCTCAACACGGCACTGGTAGTCAGGAGATTCCTCTCTCTGTCGCCTAAACCACCGGTAGGTTAGGCCCCGCCTCGCTGCTGGGACGCCATCGGCCACCTAGGTTTGGTTTTTAATTATCTTATATTTTTTATTTATAGTTTTAAGTATATTTAAAGTAAAGTTTAAATAAACAATTATTTGTCAACAGGGAACAGTGGGCGCTCCCGCGCCGGGCCTGCCCCACGAGTGTGTGGGAGAGTCCAGCCCGACATCAGCGCGAGCGAATAATTCTCTCTTTAGCTGCTTCCATTGTGCGGTACGTCTATTATTTGATAATCTTCATCTTCGTAAATATTTTGGAAAAAAATATAGGTACTCATGAGACATGTTTGACTCGTGGTACCTACAGGGTATAGGTGTATCTAATAAAAGTTACTGTGGGTATTATAGCATGGCATTAAATACTTAAAGGGTAGGTATCTAAAGGTAATACCGCGAAGTTGTCATCATCATCATCGGAATAGTAGCTCTTAAAGCTACGTTCACGGCACGTTCTCTGTGGGATGACACTTGAAAGCGAAAGCGCTAGGTACCTATATTATATCTAGTCTCCAGGCAAGCCATGTGGGGACTAAGCGTAAGGCCTGAGTGGACGGAGCAACTCAGGCCTTACGCTCAGTCCTCAGAGCGGGGCGTGTAGCGTCCATATAAAACAAAAGCAATTTATAAGCAGGCCTTACACTAAGAACGTCACATGCTGTAGGTGAATGTAGATTTCCAAAACTGATTGGATTTTGTTAATGCATTCCGAGGTGCCATTGATCAGTTACACTTTGAATGGGCACCTAATTTCAAATGTGGTCTCTATTGCTGGCGCAAAATTTCCATGTTTTCTACCGGTTTTGCGTGCTCTCTATATTAAAATATAACTTGTTAAGCACTCTCAGTAATTTTCCTATATCATTCTCGGCTTTTTTGACTTAAGTACTTACATGTACCTATTTTATAATTTATTTTACAGATCCCGAAGCGAATTAAAGTCCTACACAAACAGAAGAACGAAACAAAACATAAGGTATGATAAACTCTGAATTATTTATTTAAAAAAATGTCTCAAATTAACGTTAACAGAATCCCGTTATCATTATTATAGCGTTATGATTCAAAGGACGTAAACTATGTATTATAATTCGGCAAATATTTGAGAGCACTTAATTGAAGATCAATGATTCACTGTTGGGCTTTGGCATGTGCCTGTTCCCAAGAGTGCTTAAACACCATAAAGGAGCATCAATAGTATGATGATACAAGCACACATACGTTCTTTTAGAGTAGTATACTTAAGACTCTGCATGTCATTAACTGGCACTTGATGGCATTAAGCAAATATCTGCGGAAACGTTGGGATTTCCCTCAAATACCAATATTTGGCGCTTGTATGGGTGCTGATACTAAGTCATTTTAAGGCTTGTGGATTAGTTACGGATTGGATATTGAAAGGTTAGTTGACAAATTCAAAACTTAGAGCAATTACATTTTTGACGAAAATAAACTTTTTTTGGTATTTCATTTGCACTACTACACATCGAAATGATTCTTAAGTCCTTTAACACAACGGGTATTTCATGTGCAATAGGAGCTCCTGAGACACCAGTCTCCCGTCTGTTTGCACCGACAGAAAACAGCTCGCGGGTCATCACATTAGGCCGGCCTTACACAACGGAATTCAGTCACTGAATCATAATCTGCAAACAAAACGAACTGCGAACTCATGAGCAAATAAATCGGTACCTACTTTGTACTGAATTGCTACACAGAGGGTGTACCTTTTTTGGTCTAGAGTGGTCCGGATAATGAATTCAGACTGTGTGAGCCCATCAGCCTTACTTTGTCGCCTAATTTAAATCAGTGTCTATAATTTCTTTATCTTAATTAAAAATCGTTTGGACTGTAGGAAGTTAGGCCTAGGCCTTGTTGAAGGGCGGATAACGCGTGCAGTCTGACGACAATGGAAATGCTCACGTCCTTATGCCATTTGTTTGTGTATGGACGACTTACATCGCCGCACGCGTCGTTGTTTATAGACGTGGCCTTAGTCAACTTGCGAGATTATCCCCAAGCATACTACTAACAGGTGACGTTTAATGTTCTTCATAGACCGTGTGGACCGCAAGTTGTACACTGCCGCCTTCTTGACGGTGTCAGACGATCTCGTTGATGCCCTGCTCTGGGCTCGCCTACTATCCATTTGGCCTAGAATTATTTGCTTCTCCAGATCATGCTTTGTCGACCGCATAATATGTCCGAAGAAGCTTAGGGCCCGCTCATGGCATATAGTGGAGAGCCGTTTTGTAAATTTCAGCTCGCTCAAGATGGACTGGTTAGTTCAACTGGTCGTCCAGGGTATACGGACTAGTCTTTGCCAGCATCACACAACACCACACCACACCACGTCTCGAAAGACGTTTAATAAAAGCTTGTTAATTTAAACAGATGTATATAAACATGGTGTTTGCTATCGAAGCAAATACGCGTAAACCAAAATTAATACTAGACTATGACATTTTCACATATTATTCTTCCCACTCCACCATATTAACTGCATTGCGAAAGCAAATGCGGTGGTTACTACAGCAGCTAGCCAAGTCGCTTTATATGGGCCGATGATAATATTGATAATTTAGGAGTTTCGTCGATTTGTCAGGGACCCCCTTCTGATATTCAGGTCCCAGTTCCTTATCATCAATTTCACTTATATTATGACGAGCATTAGTTGCTATATCAAAGAAATGTCATAAGAATCTTTGGTGGTTCTCAATGATAGGTAGTAGGTACCTATCATTGAGAACTTCAATATGTCAACTGTCATCATTATCAGTTACTACTTCACCAAATTTGTAGTTTCCGAAAGCAAATGCATGGTTAGCTATATAACTACAGAAAAAAGAAGTGGCCATATGCGTGCCTATCACATTTGAGGAGTTCTCTCGATTTTTTCGTGGATCTCATTATCAAAACTTCACCAAATTCATTTGAGAGTACCTGTTCTCAAATAAAATAAATCTTTGTCAAAAAATATGGCTGAACATATCTACATACAAAAAACCTGACATGAAGACCCAGCTGAGAACCTCCTTCCTTCTATTGTAGTCGGTTAAATAGCCGCTTGACAGTGTCATTGTCCCGGTCATCCCCGGTTTTCCGCGCCACGCCGTCCCAACGTTTCCTAATAGTAGGTACCACAAGATTATCAGTCACAAATTTAGTGATTCTATCAATCTCAATTTATTACCCTACAATACGACGATAAGGGACAGTCTAGACAGGTACGTCATGCTATTTCAGCACGACTAACACTTTTGTGCTAGCCGTGCTGAAGTGCGCGGTTTTCCGCGCGCGAGATAAGACATCTGTCTATTCTAATTGGAAAATTCAGGAGGAGACGGGGTAGTTGAGCGCGGTATTGTGCTAGGCCGCTAGCCGTGCAGAGGTAACTACACTTTCCAAACAGCCGTTATACTAGCCATTATACCTAAGTGTTATTCATTTAGCACATACCACATAGAGGTGATGTCGAGATCATTACGAGTATACAGACTGGCTATTACGAGTATCATACATCGTACGTTGATGGACATTTTTACGATTCTCACACATTATTTTTATTAACGCGACTTTGCCTATACCTAAATTATTTATTAGCTCTTTGAGACCCGACGTTTCGGATCTGTGACAACATCCTTGGTCACAGGACGACTGGCTTAAACGGATATCAACATCATCACAAAATAATTAGTACAGGTACGCTACTTATAGTATAGAAGTATAGTATAAGATAAGTAGCGTGCAGTGGATCATTACCGAATTCTTGGACGTATATTACTAAGTATTTGTTTGATATTTATAATTTGTCCAAAGACGACACGGAATTTCACATTTTTTTGGTATATTTGATTATTCAAATGTGGGTATTCCCAATTCCTCATATAATAAATCAACTAATAGAGTAAATGTTTCCTTGGCATAGAAACAATACGAGACGGTATATTTTGAAGGTTATGTTATGATTAAAGTATCATCTCTTTGAACAGAGTTAACTTATTTGGACTTAAATAAGATAAACTGCAGGTGTGTGGCTATATAGATCTAGGCTTTTCTTATCAATGAAGCCATGGTTATGTTTTAATTCTGCTGGCTGAGTATTCTATAAAACATAAAATGAACTCATCGTAACATTGATATTTGAACTACTTGGTGTTAACTCTGAACCTGACGCTTAGGACCTGCAACCTAGTGCACGTCATTCCTAAAAACCTTATTATGTAACTTCGCAGCTGTGCATTTGTATTGGAAATCCTTGCGTTCATAAGTAAATTGTTACGTATCTACGTGAAATTAACGGTTCTCATTAAAAATACAATAGCTGACGTAGCTCTCACAGCCGCCAAACTTAAATGGGACTGGGCCGGGCACGTCTGCCGAATGCCAGAAGCGTTATGGGCCACAATTACCATCAAGTGTGTCCCACAAAACCGAATTCGGCGACGCGGTAGACGTCGTAGGAGATGGTCAGACCAACTTGACGTCTTTGAGCAGGGCTCGTCGGGGCCCCAGGGCATCAGGGATATGTGGAAAAAGCAGAGGGAGGCCTTTCCCCAGCACTGGCTACGATATCAGTTGGATAAATAAAAGAATACGAAAGTAGTTAGGTATGTTTTAGGAATCTAATGTAACATTACATTACATAATTAGGTACGAAGATTATTTGTCTGAAAGCATTCATAAGAAACTCTTCCAGATTCCATTATTCCAAAGATTAGGTCCGCTGAAAGATTATTGGTTTTCAATTATGTCAAAATTCTCGTAAGCGAAATATGGCTTTCAATAGATTGAAATTTCGGAAGAACCTTTCAGAGTAAAATACGTATTTAACCTTTGTGCACTATTACGTTGTTTTCCTCCGTAACATAAATCTCCCTTGAGAGTAAAGTACACTGCACCAGGCCTTTAAAACGTTATAAAATGAACCGGAATTATAACGGTATATTCCGTTAGTGTTCGAAAATTACGTTATAACAAAATCAATATTCTCCATAACGATATAAATACCGTAACAGAATAAATAACAGAACGATATATAATAACGTTATAATATCGTTTTAAAATGCGAGCCGCGCGCTACGGCTACGCCGTTGCCGCTCTGTGCCAATGCCAACATGCCACCACGTGGGCCGTAGCGCGACGTGCGACGTTGCCGTTATGTTGTTCTAGCTTCTAAATCTTATTAATGCTTGTTTACCTCGATCATTTGCAAATTGGTTGTGAATTGTGAATATTTGGTTGGTTGCGACGATAAATGCGGCGGAATAAAAATGGGACGCAGGAAACGCAACGCTGTCCACAGATTCGTGGACTTGCTCATAAATAAAAAGAAAGAGTGCCAATCTTAATAGCCCCTAGGTATACACTATTACAATATGTAAGAGGGTCAATATTTTTTTATGTTAATTGTTTGTCTCGGCACTAAATCGCAGACTACAGACAAACAAGCCCTACGACCGACGGTGTTGCCGTGAGCAAAAAAATATGCATAGGTATGTTGGTATGTGCTTTTGTTCATTAATCGTAATAAAATTAAAATAATACTTTTAGTTTCCGACATTTTATTTTATTTTTGATTTAGAGCCATTCCGAAAATGACAAGTTAAATAAAATCTGATTATGAAACCAAAGAATGTGTGAATTTTCGATTTGGGTCGCGATAGATAGGGGAGACCAAGGACGGTTGGTACACATAAATATGTATCGATCCTCCTTTTCTTACGATTCATCCTCCTTTTCTAATTAATCCTTAGTCACTAAATATTTATATAAATAACTAGCTGTTGCCAGCGACTTCGTTCGCGTGGAACTTGTTATGGTCTTAGAAAAAATATTGCTATTAAATTATGTTCGGTGCAAGCTATTTATCGCTGTCCCAAACACACTTCTACCATCTTAAATATATACAAAAACTATCCTATATCCTTCCAAGGGTCTCAAATTATCTGTACGGGAATTTTCATCTAAATCCGTTCAGGGATTAGACCTACGTAAAAGGTAACAGTGCGATGAGTTCGTTAGTTTAAATTGATAAATCTAAATTGAAAACTTCGTTTTTACAAACATAAATATCTTAAGAATCATCAACAGACGTTTTCATACAGTATTAAAGAAAAATATATTTTTATATGTCTACTAAGCTACATTACTGTTATAATAATAAGTACCCAATGTTGATTAAATCTATTCGATTCTGGGAGCATCGCAGTTCTAACCTAACCTATCCTACATTTCTGGTAACTGTTCAAATCTGTAAGTCTTACTTTAAAAAAGGTCTTGCTCTCTATACAACCTTCAAACCTTTTAACTCTCTTAGGGGATGAATTAAAAAAACGCTGAAATCGTTTTCTAATCATTAAACAAACGGTCCATAACCTAAGTAATAAATCTATTATTTTAAAAATATCTTGCTCTTCGTATAAACTTTGAACCCCCTAGAAACCTTCTCGGGGGATGAATTTCAAAAACATTGAAATGTATTTTTTAGTTTTAAACAAACCGTCTAAAATCGTAGTTACACTAATGTTTTACTTTAAAATTGTCTTGACCCTATACGGCCTTCGAAATCTTCGAATCCCCTTTAAACCAGGGACTGAAAAACCGCAAAAGACCGGTAACCTAAAATAAAGGTATCAATTGAAAAAGTATCCAACAGATCGGTACCCGAATAAATCAAATTTAATGGGTACCCTTTTAAACGGTACCGCTATGGTGAAAAAACCGCAAAAGACCGGTACCCTAAAATAAAGGTACCAATTGAAAAGATATCCAACAGTAACGGTACCCGTAGGTTGACCGTTTCAAGTAAAGGTACCTGACCGAATAATGAGCCGTACAATTACGGTGACCGATAAAACGGCCTCAATGATTTCGGTCCAAGTATCGGATACCGAATAAAGTGATGGTTACATTTCTTACATTTTTCGTAACTTTTGACCCGCTCGCGTAACATGTGTTGTGAGGGGGGGGGCAGGAGGGGAGGTGTAGGAGTGAGAGTAGGAGAGGGGGAGGAGGGAGAGTAGGAGGGCGGAGCATGAGGGGGGGCAAGGGCGGGGGCGGCAGAGGGGGGGGGGGGGTCGCCACTTGAGAACCTTTCCGCCACAACGGCCATCGGTTCGACGTGCAATGTGCCCACTGCCACTTAAGTTTAACGATGCGGAGGGCAGCCGAAAGACGTCCACTGCTGGACATAGGCCTCCCCCAAAGAGTGCCACAATAACTTATTGTATATATAAAAAATTATTGTATATACCTACCTAAGTATTGTGTATTGTGAATACAGATCCACGCCGCAGCCAAAAAACCTGGCGGCGGCGCGCTGGGTTTTGAATCCGGCGCGGCGCGGCGTCGCCGGCGTGAGGACATTTTTACGAGGAATAATTAAAGAAAATACACTGCTTGCAGTTGCAAAACTTGCTTAGTTTACGTTAACTTATTTTTCGGTTCCGATTTATTTATTTAATCTTTATTGCACTAAAGAACAACTTATCGCACAAAAGGCGGACTTAATGCCGTAAGCATTCTCTACCAGTCAATCATTGCGCAAAGTATACAGATTGTGGGCGTGTTGTAATTGTAATAGAGCAAAATCCGTTAAAATAGTAAAGTAGAGAGGTTTATACCCTTATTATTTTATTTTATTTTTGTTACCCTTCACCTTTATTTGATTTTTATTGCCAATAGCCCAATATTATACATGTTAGCTAATATACAGGGTGAAAAAATCTATGGACCTTGAAGGGAAAGCCTTAAGACAGGTCATGCTGTCGCTCTCATTTTCATGAAATAGGTAAACATTAAATACTACACACTATTAGGCTACATGCGATCACGGTTAATTTTTTCTTTGTATTTGTTAACTGTACCAAACGATTTTGCACGTTTGCACTCTATCAGACACCTATCTTTGTGAAATTATAAGTATATTTCCCTCTGTGTAAACTGAGCTAATGTAAATCAGTGGTGCAGTTTTTAGACAGGGTAGGCAGAAAATTTGAAAGAGCTATTATTTATTCTCATACCAAAACTTTCCTTTTGTCAGTTTGACCTTGCTTTTATAACACAACGAAAGAAACATTCAACATGGCTACATTCTATATTCTGCTTATATTGAAAGAAAGAAAGAAAACATTTATTCGTGGACAAAACAATAGGTATAAAAAACAAAACACAGCAACTTAAAAGTAGCAGGGTCCACGAAAAGGCCCCGACTGCCCGACTCAGCATGGTGCTAACCTAGAAGGCCAGCGCTAGTCTTCCGTCGGAACCTTTACATGAGTTACCTCCTGGAAGGCAACACAAAACAAATACCTATGCTAAACATATTTTAAGGAATACCTACCTATTGGAATCTATAGCGTTTTTTTATCCTATTTTTGTATTCCATCCATACCACTGTCTGCCATACCGATTAGGGAATGCAGAATCGATACTGTTTCAAAGAACCGGGATTTTCGGGACTGGCCGAAATCAGAACCTGGATTTCCCGGTTTTTTCGGGACTTTCGGGACAAACCTTCAATATTCATCGATACTACAAGAATTAAAATTAAAACCACATATACCAATACATTTTACACAGTGATCAATACACAGCTTTACTCATCTTTTAATCATCACCATTCTTCATCGACACTCCACAACTATAGATCACTACTATACTATCACTTGTTTTAACAAACAATAGGGCAGGTAAAAACAATATCTGGCGTACGAGATGAAATTGGTATATTCTACCGTTTCTATATATGAGGCATGAGAGGGAACAGGCAGTAGTCTCCACGCTGGCCCAGTGCGGGTTGGGGACTTCACACACACATTTGAATGCAGGTTTCCTCACGATGTTTTTCCTTCACCGAAAAGCTAACGGTAAATATCAAATGACACTCCGTACATAGTTCCGAAAAACTCATTGGTACGAGCCGGGATTCAGCCGCCGCGCGTTTGAACCGCTAGGCTACCGTAGCTGGTCCCGAACTATTTATATTTAAATAATAAAATATATAATTTCTCACATTTTAACAGTCAGTCTTATCTTAATTCGTTTTTGGTATAAAATCAACATTGCTCAGTCCAATAAATCTAATAATGCATATAACACTACCAGTCGGTCTTGAGTCATTTCATTTAGTCTTCTAAATCAACGTGATTTCAATAGGTAACAATCAGTCTCATACATTTCTATTTTAACTTCTAATTTAGCATATAATCGCTATATATACATTGATCACTGCAGGTCCTGGACACCAAAACCACAACATAATAACACATAAGTGGGTACTTTACGAAGTCACTCTGAAGAGCGATGAATAATGACTGGGTACTTGGGCAGTGAAATTAGAGAACCGAAGTCGGTGGGCGGGGCAGGGCAGGCAGGGGACGACCGCTGAGCCCTGGCCATGGCTAGGAAAAGGATAGGGAATAGGATACGTGACGCCAAACGTCCGAGCACGCCGGACGGCACGAGCAGTATGAACTTTTAAGCTGCAATGTTACGTTAGGTACGTTATTCCTTTTAAAAGAAACGTTAAAATGTATTTCCCGAAAGAACCGGGATTTTTTTTGTTTGTTGTCCCGGTTCTTTACTAGGTTAAAAAAACCGGGAAATCCTGGGATCATTTGTCCTAACGTTTTTAGGAGGCAAGGACCCTATTTATGTTTCGCCTAATACATTTTGGACGAAATTTGATTGTCCTACTGTGTTATTCCCTAATATTATTTGTCATAATAATTATGTATCCTCATGCCCATTTGTCCTAAACCTAAGTTTATATGGATAATATAAACTTAGGTTAGGTTAGGTTAGGTTAGGTTAGGTAATAGTAAGAAAATCGGTTCTGGCGCTTTGCCGGCCGCTGCCGCAGCACGCTCGCTTCGCTCGCTCTGCTCGCGCGCTATAAGGTTGCGGTTCAACCTGACCATTCTCCCCACTTGCCTGAATAATGCGTGACTTGGCTCTACGAAATATCTCACAACTTTTTACTGTGGAAGTGTTGATGAATGCGTGTCGCCTTCGCGGGCCCCGATCTCCAGGAGTAAACACTTCCCGCGCCGCCTTCCTTCGCGCAAACTCAACACTCGTGCCCGACCGAAGATCCGATCCTCAAAAAACCTTTTCCGTTATAATTTGCTTGTTAAGGCCTTTTCAACGGTAACTGTCTCATCACGGTACGATATTACCTCCTACTAAAACTTTTTCAAGGATCACTGCTCCGCAACCGAAGGTCACCTTCGCAAGACCTTTACCGTCTTCATAACCTGCTCGTTAAGACCTTTCTAACGATACCGGTCTCTACCGTATATATACCGTACTATATTACCTTCTACTGAAACTTTTGCAAGTGTGCTGCTCATCTTCTCGAAGACCTAAATCCCAAGAACTACCCTACGAAATTGCTCCTTCCCAAGACCTTTCAGGAAAACATTATTTCAAGCCTCTAGCGTTATCCATTCTTTAAAAAAATGGATTCGTTTCACTTTTCACTATTTACACCCTCTACGATACAAGAAACATTTCCAATGTTAATACAAGAAACATTTCCAATGTTAAAATGCTAAATATTTTTTGCCGATACATTAGTGAACCAAACAATACATTTGCTGTGTTTTCTTTGCCTTTGTTTGGACTTACTACATGTAAGGTCAAACTCTTCCTAATAGTCCAGTCTATCATTTCCTTAAGTTCCTACATCGTTATCCCGAACATCACTATACAGGGTGAAATAGTATTCACCGTTCATATTTTTGGAGGTGATTCGGTGGGTCATCTCGATCAAAATCGGATAATAAGTTGTATCCAAATCGCATAAAAAAAACCAGCTGTTCCATACATTTTGGCGGCTGAGCTCACGCCGTTTGTATGGAACAGCTGTTATTTTTTTCGCGATTCAGATACAACTTATTATCCAATTTTGAACGAGATAACCCACCGAAGCACCTCCTAAAATTTGCACGGTGAATACTATTTCACCCTGTATATTAGGGGACAATTTTATACAAATCAAACTAGTCTCATAGCAAGCTCATTAAAGCTTGTGTTATGGGACTACTATACGACGATATATTTCATAGATATAAATACTTAAAAACATAGAAACCATTTATTAAGTTTGCCGCTCTTTTATAGGCTCATCTTCCCCTGGCCAGACTATACTTGTATGACTATGCATGTATTATTTTGAATAAAAAATAAATTTATTATCCCGTAAACTGTGCGTCATAATGAATATTTTAAAATGACTCACTGTTAAAAAGGCTTTTAAGATTTCATGAAAAAAATCAGCACCAAAATGTAACTTTTTGAAAAAGTCCTATTGAAATAGCCCACCTATTACCATATACGGATATTTACCGGGTGCATATACCCGGTAATTACCCACCCTTACTCTCTAGCCGTGCTTCTCTCTTTTGCTCGACTTGGCTGGGGCACTACTGTACCCCAGATAGACTGTCTAGTGGCCTCACAAATTAAGCAATTTTTTATTTTGGAATTAATTAATTGTGATGTAAATTTAAAAAAAAAACAATATCACAGGTTTGAGTAGGGTAGGCAGTGTCTTTCTGCCTTTATGTAGTGCACGCCACTGATGTTAAGGATTTACGGTGGTTTTCTTTCAGGGCCCATAGATTTTTCCACCCTGTATAACTGTTTAGTGTATGCTTAACAGTATTTTAGCAGCGTTTTCTTTCTTAACCATACCAATAATAAAGTACCTACCTACTTCCGTTACTACAATGATTTGCAGATGGATCTCGTACTACAAACTACTTACTCTGCTAAACTGACACTAAACACAGAGGGAAATATACTTATAATTTCACAAAGATAGATGTCTCTGATAGAGTGCAAACGTGCAAATCGTTTGGTACAGTTAACAAATACAAAGAAAAAAATAACCGTGATCGCATGTAGCCTAAGGCTAAAGATAGTGATGAATAAAGCTGCATTCACTGATTTTATGAAAAGCTTACCTGAAATGACTGTACTGAAATATTCACTGCACCATTTTATTCTACTAAAAGATAAAATCAATATTAAGGATAACAATGATAACATTTATCCAATAATAATTTACCCCCTTATTCATAAAACGTAATATGCCTCTGCTAAATAAAATGTGCTTTGTCCCTTTCTTACGAACACAAATGTCAAAGTGACAGAAAGACAAACGAATTTAACGCCATTTTAGTTAAAACAGGCTTGTAGAACGTTTACGAATACGGTCGTTTGCCTTTAAAATAAAATTAGTCTAAGGTGAAAAGCTTACCTGAACTGGACGAATCGTTATCCTTAATATTGATCCTATCGATTAGTAAAAATGGAAAAGGCGGAAAGGTTCTCGAGTACCACGTACCGGAAGGCGCAGCGTGGGTAGGCCCCCCCATAAGGTGGACCGATGACCTGGTAAAGGTCGCGGGAGTCCGCTGGATGCGCGTGGCGCAGGACCGTTCATTGTGGCACTCTTTGGGGGAGGCCTATGTCCAGCAGTGGTCGTCTTTCGGCTGATATGATGATATAGCCCTCCGCATCGCTAGGCTTAAGTGGCAACCACGTACCGGAAGGCACAGCGTGGGTAGGCCCCCCACAAGGTGGACTGATGACCTGGTAAAGGTCGCGGGAGTTCGCTGGATGCGGGTGGCGCAAGACCGGTTACTGTGGCACTCTTTGGGGGACGCCTATGTCCAGCAGTGGACGTCTTTCGGCTGCCCTCCGCATCGTTAAACTTAAGTGGCAGTGGGCACATTGCACGTCGAACCGATGGCCGTTGTGGCGGAAAGGTTCTCAAGTGGCGACCACGTACCGGAAGGCGCAGCGTGGGTAGGCCCTCACAAGGTGGACTGATGACCTGGTAAAGGTCGCGGGAGTCCGCTGGATGCGGGTGGCGCAGGACCGGTCATTGTGGCACTCTTTGGGGGAGGCCAATGTCCAGCAGTGGACGTCTTTCGGCTGATATGATGATGATGACTAAATTACGTATCCCGGGGCAAAATATCAGACTGGTCATTCTGGCACTCTTTGGGGGAGGCCTATGTCCAGCAGTGGACGTCTTTCGGCTGATATGATGATGATGACTAAAATACGTATCTCGGTGCAAAGTATCAGACTGGTCATTCTGGCACTCTTTGGGGGAGGCCTATGTCCAGCAGTGGACGTCTTTCGGCTGATATGATGATGATGACTAAATTATGTATCTCGGTACAAAATATCAGACTGGTCATTGTGGCACTCTTCGGGGGAGGCCTATGTCCAGCAGGGGACGTCTTTCGGCTGATATGATGATGACTTAATTATGTATCTCGGTGCAAAATATCAGACTGGTCATTGTGGCACTCTTCGGGGAAGGCCTATGTCCAGCAGTGGACGTCTTTCGGCTGATATGATGATATGATGATGATGACTAAATTATGTATCTCGGTGCAAAATATCAGACTGGTCATTGTGGCACTCTTTGGGGGAGGCCAATGTCCAGCAGTGGACGTCTTTCGGCTGATATGATGATATGATGATGATGACTAAATTATGTATCTCGGTGCAAAATATCAGACTGGTCATTGTGGCACTCTTTGGGGGAGGCCAATGTCCAGCAGTGGACGTCTTTCGGCTGATATGATGATATGATGATGATGACTAAATTATGTATCTCGGTGCAAAATATCAGACTGGTCATTGTGGCACTCTTTGGGGGAGGCCTATGTCCAGCAGGGGACATCTTTCGGCTGATATGATGATGATGACTAAATTACGTATCTCGGTGCAAAGTATCAGACTGGTCATTCTGGCACTCTTTGGGGGAGGCCTATGTCCAGCAGTGGACGTCTTTCGGCTGATATGATGATGATGACTAAATTACGTATCTCGGTGCAAAGTATCAGACTGGTCATTCTGGCACTCTTTGGGGGAGGCCTATGTCCAGCAGTGGACGTCTTTCGGCTGATATGATGATGATGACTAAATTATGTATCTCGGTGCAAAATATCAGACTGATCATTGTGGCACTCTTTGGGGGAGGCCTATGTCCAGCAGTGGACGTCTTTCGGCTGATATGATGATGATGACTAAATTATGTATCTCGGTGCAAAATATCAGACTGGTCATTGTGGCACTCTTTGGGGGAGGGCTATGTCCAGCAGGGGACGTCTTTCGGCTGATATGATGATATGATGATGATGACTAAATTATGTAGCACCGAGAGGTGCAAAATATCAGACTGGTCATTCTGGCAATCTTTGGGGGAAGCCTATGTCCAGCAGGGGACGTCTTTCGGCTGATATTATGATGACTAAATTATGTATCCCGGGGCAAAATATCAGACTGGTCATTCTGGCACTCTTTGGGGGAGGCCTATGTCCAGCAGTGGACGTCTTTTGGCTGATATGATGATGATGACTAAATTACGTATCTCGGTGCAAAGTATCAGACTGGTCATTCTGGCACTCTTTGGGGGAGGCCTATGTCCAGCAGTGGACGTCTTTCGGCTGGTATGATGATGATGACCAAATTATGTATCTCGGTGCAAAATATCAGACTGGTCATTGTGGCACTCTTTGGGGGAGGCCAATGTCCAGCAGTGGACGTCTTTCGGCTGATATGATGATATGATGATGATGACTAAATTATGTATCTCGGTGCAAAATATCAGACTGGTCATTGTGGCACTCTTTGGGGGAGGCCAATGTCCAGCAGTGGACGTCTTTCGGCTGATATGATGATATGATGATGATGACTAAATTATGTATCTCGGTGCAAAATATCAGACTGGTCATTGTGGCACTCTTTGGGGGAGGCCTATGTCCAGCAGGGGACGTCTTTCGGCTGATATGATGATGACTTAATTATGTATCCCGGGGCAAAATATCAGACTGGTCATTGTGGCACTCTTTGGGGGAGGCCTATGTCCAGCAGTGGACGTCTTTCGGCTGATATGATGATGATGACTAAATTATGTATCTCGGTGCAAAATATCAGACTGGTCATTGTGGCACTCTTTGGGGGAGGCCTATGTCCAGCAGTGGACGTCTTTCGGCTGATATGATGATGATGACTTAATTATGTATCTCGGTGCAAAATATCAGACTGGTCATTGTGGCACTCTTTGGGGGAGGCCTATGTCCAGCAGTGGACGTCTTTCGGCTGATATGATGATGATGACTAAATTATGTATCTCGGTGCAAAATATCAGACTGGTCATTGTGGCACTCTTTGGGGGAGGCCTATGTCCAGCAGGGGACGTCTTTCGGCTGATATGATGATGACTTAATTATGTATCCCGGGGCAAAATATCAGACTGGTCATTGTGGCACTCTTTGGGGGAGGCCTATGTCCAGCAGTGGACGTCTTTCGGCTGATATGATGATGATGACTAAATTATGTATCTCGGTGCAAAATATCAGACTGGTCATTGTGGCACTCTTTGGGGGAGGCCTATGTCCAGCAGTGGACGTCTTTCGGCTGATATGATGATGATGACTTAATTATGTATCTCGGTGCAAAATATCAGACTGGTCATTGTGGCACTCTTTGGGGGAGGCCTATGTCCAGCAGTGGACGTCTTTCGGCTGATCTGATGATGATGACTAAATTATGTATCTCGGTGCAAAATATCAGACTGGTCATTGTGGCACTCTTTGGGGGAGGCCTATGTCCAGCAGTGGACGTCTTTCGGCTGATATGATGATATGATGATGATGACTAAATTATGTATCTCGGTGCAACATATAAGACTGGTCATTGTGGCACTCTTTGGGGGAGGCCTATGTCCAGCAGTGGACGTCTTTCGGCTGATATGATGACGATGACTAAATTATGTATCTCGGTGCAAAATATCAGACTGGTCATTGTGGCACTCTTTGGGGGAGGCCTATGTCCAGCAGTGGACGTCTTTCGGCTGATATGATGATATGATGATGATGACTAAATTATGTATCTCGGTGCAACATATCAGACTGGTCATTGTGGCACTCTTTGGGGGAGGCCTATGTCCAGCAGTGGACGTCTTTCGGCTGATATGATGATAATGATGATGATGACTAAATTATGTATCTCAGTGCAAAATACCAGACTCTTAACTTTAAAAACGTCGGAGCCAGGATGCTTGAAAATTTTGGTGTTTCATTGATGAAGTTACCCCACTTGTATTTACTACTTTACTTTAACGGTCGGATACCTTTAAAAGACCCGGTGAAACCGTTTTTAAAGGTACTTTTATTTAACGCTACTGTTTGTACGGAAGCTTGTTTGGAAGTATTGATAGCGGTACCGGAATGCAACTTTAACGGTCGGGTATCTTTAAAAGACCCGGTGAAAACCGTTTCTAAAGGTACTTTTATTTATCGGTACCGTTTGGACGGAAGCTTGTTTGGGTACCTAAAGTATTGATGACCGGTACCGAAATGCTACTTTAACGGTCGGGTACCCTAAAAAAGACCCGGTCATGACCGTTTCAAAAGGTACCTTTTCAGTCCCTGCTTTAAACACTCTTAGGTGATGAATAAAAAAATCTACTAATCTGCTCTCTCTATTTTAAGACCAAAATTAAAAAATCTTACTTAAAAAAATACTTTTCCCTCCATATAAACTTGGAAGCCCCATTAACGCCTATAGGGGACGAATTAAAAACAACTCTGTAATCAGTTTTGTTGTCTTTTAACATACAGACTAAGACTGACATTAGAAATATCTTACTATATTTTCTTGCTCTCCATATAAACCTTGAATACCGTTTTAACACTTTTAACCCCCTTAGGGGCGGTATTTTTCCAAGACGATGAAAGGATTTTTTTTTTCTAATAAGTAATCGTACCACAAAGTTGCCCATCTCTAGCTCAAAAAAAATGTTTCTCATCCTAATCTTGCATAAGTACCTTTTTAACCCCCTTAGGGATGGAATTTTCTAACACGTTAAAAGTACTAACTGTTTTTCTATTCTAATAAGTAATCTTTCTACAACGTTTCAAATCTCAAGCTCAAAAAAAGTGTTTCTCATACAAACCTTTCACCCCTATTTAACCCCCTTAGGGGTGGAATTTTCTAAAACGCTGACAGTCCTTTTTTGTATTGTATTTAGTAATCTTTCCACAAAGTTTGAAGTTTCTAGCTCAAAAAATAAAGTTCCCTCCATACAAACTTTGCACCTCTATTTAACCGCCTTAGGGATGAAATTTTCTAAAACACAGAAAGTACTTTTTTCTATTCTAATAAGTAATCTTTCTACAAAGTTTCAAGTCTCTAGTTCAAAAAATAATGTTTCCCCCATACAAACATTGCACCCCTGTCCCCTACTTAGAAAATTCCACTCATAATAACCCCCTTATGAGTGGAATTTTCTAAAACGCTGCAAGAACTTTTTATGCATCTTAATAAGTAATCTTCCTACAAAGTTTCAAGTCTCTAGTTAAAAAAAAAGTTTCCCTCATACAAACTTTCAAATTTCCAAAAATTCCATCTTGTCCCTTCTTTTTAGTCCCAGTAGTTTCGGCTGTGCGTTGATGAATTAGTCAGGAAGTCTTCTTTTACATATATATTTAATCAAATTTCTCATTCTCTCCACCTCATTTTAAGCATCTTAGCTGACCATCCATCCGTAATGTGCGTGCTGGTGCCATGAGACCGGTTTAATTTATTTAAACTTTGTGCCACAATACAAAAAAAAGTATATATGGTGGACTTAATGCCATAAGGCATTCTCTACCAGTCAACCAACGGGCTAAGCAGAAACATTTGATGCAGGCATTTAAATTATTAATAATTTACCATGTTATAACAATGCCATTAATATCTGGGGGCACGGCAGTGCCCCCGCCAAGTCGAGCGCGAAGCAAACACTGCCGTACCATCCTTTACTGGAACCATTTCGCCACAATTTCAGGCCCCTATTTGAGAACCTCTGGATAAGACCAGAATGCAGAAATTTTCGTCATTCAGTAAGCTATAATCACATACTTAAAAACCAAAATTTCAAGTCTGTAGGTCATTTAGTTCCGAAGTTAAGCGAAAGCAAAGTTTCGCATTTATGACACTCACTCATGATCATCAAAATAGAACTAGTACTTCCCATAAACTCAGAGAGCTGAAATTTGGTACAGAGTTAGGGTTTAATGGCCACATAAAGGGAAAACTATAAAAAATTGCTATTTCAACCCAGTTTTCTAGATACACCAACTGTATACATTACTTTGTAATCCTACACAAATATATAGGATTACAAAGTTACATTTGCAGTGAATGGGAAAATTCAAAAGCAAGAATGGGCCTGCATATTTTGTATGTATGGATAACACATAAACCTTCAAAAAGAAGTGAGATTCCATAAAAAACACTCCATGTAAAAAAGAGGCCAAGTCTCGAAACTCTTCCACCGTAAAAAGTTGTGAGATATTTCGTAGAGCCAAGTTTCAGGTTTCTTATTAATCTTTATTTGCTTGCTTGACGACCGGTTAGCCTAGTGGGTAGTGACGCTGCCTACGAAGCTGAAGGTCCTGGGTTCGAATCCCGGTAAGGGCAAATATTTGTGTGATGAGCATGAATATTTGTTTCTTTGTCATGGTAGTTTTCTATGTATTTAAGCATTTTTATCTATTATATATATCGTCGTCTAGTACCCATAACACAAGCCTTACTGAGCTTACTATGGGACTAGGTCGATTTGTGTAAGATTGTCCCTTAATATTTATTTATTTATTGCTAAATAAAATTTTATGACTTGGCAATCACACAATACTACATAATTTTAGGTAAGTATGCAAAAATCTATAAATACAGTTAAGTTGTGTGATTGCCACGTTGCAGAATTTTATTTAACAAGCAAAAACATTCCATGTAAAAAAGAGGCCAAGTCTCGAAACTCTTCCACCGTAAAAAGTTGTGAGATATTTCGTAGAGTCTTAGGCATTCTTAAATCTTTATTTGCTTGCTAAATAAAATTATGTAATTTGGCAATCACACAACTTTCCTGCATTAATGGATTTCTGCATACCTAAAGCTATGTAGTATTGTGTGATTGCCAAGTCACAAAATTTTATTTAGCAAGCAAATAAAGATAAAAGAATGCCTGAGACTTGGCTCTACGAAATATCTCACAACTTTTTACGGTGGAAGAGTTTCGAGACTTGACCTCTTTTTTACATGGCATGTTTTTTATGGGATGATGCATTTCCGATTAATGAGGCACAGAGTAGCTAAAGACAATCTGATTTGAAAATTATTAGTCAGGATATTCGTATCAGGCTACAACCTGCGCCGACAAGCCGAGCAAATCGAAAAATTCTCTATTTTACTATGACGTCGTGCACTCTAACCAGGCCTTTAAAACGTTATAAAATGAACCGGAATTATAACGGTATATTCCGTTAGTGTTCGAAAATTACGTTATAACAAAATCAATATTCTCCATAACGATATAAATACCGTAACAGAATAAATAACAGAACGATATATAATAACGTTATAATATCGTTTTAAAATGCGAGCCGCGCGCTACGGCTGCGCCGTTGCCGCTCTGTGCCAATGCCAACATGCCACCACGTGGGCCGTAGCGCGACGTGCGACGTTGCCGTTATGTTGTTCTAGCTTCTAAATCGTATTTATGCTTGTTTACCTCGATCATTTGCAAATTGGTTGTGAATTGTGAATATTTGGTTGGTTGCGACGATAAATGCGGCGGAATAAAAATGGGACGCAGGAAACGCAACGCTGTCCACAGATTCGTGGACTTGCTCATAAATAAAAAGAAAGAGTGCCAATCTTAATAGCCCTAGGTATACACTATTACAATATGTAAGAGGGTCAATATTTTTTTATGTTAATTGTTTGTCTCGGCACTAAATCGCAGACTACAGACAAACAAGCCCTACGACCGACGGTGTTGCCGTTAGCAAAAAATTATGCATAGGTATGTTGGTATGTGCTTTTGTTCATTAATCGTAATAAAATTAAAATGTACTTTTAGTTTCCGACATTTTATTTTATTTTTGATTTAGAGCCATTCCGAAAATGACAAGTTAAATAAAATCTGATTATGAAACCAAAGAATGTGTGAATTTTCGATTTGGGTCGCGATAGATAGGGGAGACCAAGGACGATTGGTACACATAAATATGTATCGATCCTCCTTTTCTTACGATTCATCCTCCTTTTCTAATTAATCCTTAGTCACTAAATAATTATATAAATAACTAGCTGTTGCCAGCGACTTCGTTCGCGTGGAACTTGTTATGGTCTTAGAAAAAATATTGCTATTAAATTATGTTCGGTGCAAGCTATTTATCGCTGTCCCAAACACACTTCTACCATCTTAAAGATATACAAAAACTATCCTATATCCTTCCAAGGGTCTCAAATTATCTGTACGGGAATTTTCATCTAAATCCGTTCAGGGATTAGACCTACGTAAAAGGTAACAGTGCGATGAGTTCGTTAGTTTAAATTGATAAATCTAAATTGAAAACTTCGTTTTTACAAACATAAATACTGCTTTGTTTGTGTGAGGTGTGCAATAAAGAGTATTTGTATTGTATTGTATTGTATAAATATCTTAAGAATCATCAACAGACGTTTTCATACAGTATTAAAGAAAAATATATTTTTATATGTCTACTAAGCTACATTACTGTTATAATAATAAGTACCCAATGTTGATTAAATCTTCTCGATTCTGGGAGCATCGCAGTTCTAACCTAACCTATCCTACATTTCTAGTAACTGTTCAAATCTGTAAGTCTTACTTTAAAAAAGGTCTTGCTCTCTATACAACCTTCAAACCTTTTAACTCTCTTAGGGGATGAATAAAAAAAACGCTGAAATCGTTTTCTAATCATTAAACAAACGGTCCATAACCTAAGTAATAAATCTATTATTTTAAAAATATCTTGCTCTTTGTATAAACTTTGAACCCCCTAGAAACCCTCTTGGGGGATGAATTTCAAAAACATTGAAATGTATTTTTTAGTTTTAAACAAACCGTCTAAAATCGTAGTTACACTAATGTTTTACTTTAAAATTGTCTTGACCCTATACGGCCTTCGAATCCCCTTTAAACACTCTTAGGTGATGAATAAAAAAATCTACTAATCTGCTCTCTCTATTTTAAGACCAAAATTAAAAAATCTTACTTAATAAATTACTTTTCCCTCCATATAAACTTGGAAGCCCCATTAAGGCCTATAGGGGATGAATTAAAAAAAAACTCTGAAATACAGTTTTGTTGTCTTTTAACATACAGACTAAGACTGACATTAGAAATATCTTACTATATTTTCTTGCTCTCCATATAAACCTTGAATACCGTTTTAACACTTTTAACCCCCTTAGGGGTGGTATTTTTCCAAGACGATGAAAGGATTTTTTTTTTCTAATAAGTAATCGTACCACAAAGTTGCCCATCTCTAGCTCAAAAAAAATGTTTCTCATCCTAATCTTGCATAAGTACCTTTTTAACCCCCTTAGGGATGGAATTTTCTAACACGTTAAAAGTACTAACTGTTTTTCTATTCTAATAAGTAATCTTTCTACGTTTCAAATCTCAAGCTCAAAAAAAGTGTTTCTCATACAAACCTTTCACCCCTATTTAACCCCCTTAGGGGTGGAATTTTCTAAAACGCTGACAGTCCTTTTTTGTATTGTATTTAGTAATCTTTATACAAAGTTTGAAGTTTCTAGCTCAAAAAATAAAGTTCCCTCCATACAAACTTTGCACCCCTGTCCCCTACTTAACCCCCTTAGGAGTGGAATTTTCTAAAACGCTGCAAGAACTTTTTATGCATCTTAATAAGTAATCTTCCTACAAAGTTTCAAGTCTCTAGTTAAAAAAAAAGTTTCCCTCATACCGCCGCCTTAGGGATGAAATTTTCTAAAACACAGAAAGTACTTTTTTCTATTCTAATAAGTAATCTTTCTACAAAGTTTCAAGTCTCTAGTTCAAAAAATAATGTTTCCCCCATACAAACATTGCACCCCTGTCCCCTACTTAACCCCCTTAGGAGTGGAATTTTCTAAAACGCTGCAAGAACTTTTTATGCATCTTAATAAGTAATCTTCCTACAAAGTTTCAAGTCTCTAGTTAAAAAAAAAGTTTCCCTCATACAAACTTTGCACCCCTATTTAACCCCCTTAGGGATGGGATTTCCAAAAATTCCATCTTGTCCCTTCTTTTTAGTCCCACTAGTTTCGGCTGTGCGTTGATGAATTAGTCAGGAAGTCTTCTTTTACATATATAGATAAATCAAATTTCTCATTCTCTCCACCTCATTTTAAGCATCTTAGCTGACCATCCATCCGGAATGTGCGTGCTGGTGCCATGAGACCGGTTTAATTTATTTAAACTTTGTGACACAATACAAAAAAAAGTATATATGGTGGACTTAGTGCCATACATAAGGCATTCTCTACCAGTCAACCAACGGGCTAAGCAGAAACATTTGATGCAGGCATTTAAATTATTAATAATTTACCATGTTATAACAATGTCATTAATATCTGGGGGCACGGCAGTGCCCCCGCCAAGTCGAGCGCAAAGCAAACACTGCCGTACCATCCTTTACTGGAACCATTTCGCCACATTTTCAGGCCCCTATTTGAGAACCTCTGGATAAGACCAGAATGCAGAAATTTTCGTCACCCAGTAAGCTATAATCACATACTTAAAATCCAAAATGTCAAGTCTGTAGGTCATTTAGTTCCGAAGTTAAGCGAAAGCAAAGTTTCGCATTTATGACACTCACTCATGATCATCAAAATAGAACTAGTACTTCCCATAAACTCAGAGAGCTGAAATTTGGTACAGAGTTAGGGTTTAATGGCCACATAAAGGGAAAACTATAAAAAATTGCTATTTCAACCCAGTTTTCTAGATACACCAACTGTATACATTACTTTGTAATCCTATACAAATATATAGGATTACAAAGTTACATTTGCAGTGAATGGGAAAATTCAAAAGCAAGAATGGGCCTGCATTCATAGTTTGTATGTATGGATAACACATTAACCTTCAAAAAGAAGTGAGATTCCATAAAAAACACTCCATGTAAAAAAGAGGCCAAGTCTCGAAACTCTTCCACCGTAAAAAGTTGTGAGTTATTTCGTAGAGCTAAGTTTCAGGCATTCTTATTAATCTTTATTTGCTAGCTTGACGACCGGTTAGCCTAGTGGGTAGTGACGCTGCCTACGAAGCTGAAGGTCCTGGGTTCGAATCCCGGTAAGGGCAAATAATTGTGTGATGAGCATGAATATTTGTTTCTAAGTCATGGAAGTTTTCTATGTATTTAAGTATTTATATCTATTATATATATCGTCGTCTAGTACCCATAACACAAGCCTTACTGAGCTTACTATGGGACTAGGTCGATTTGTGTAAGATTGTCTCCTAATATTTATTTATTTATTTATTTATTGCTAAATAAAATTTTGTGACTTGGCAATCACACAATACTACATAATTTTAGGTAAGTATGCAAAAATCTATAAATACAGTTAAGTTGTGTGATTGCCACGTTGCAGTATTTTATTTAACAAGCAAAAACATTCCATGTAAAAAAGAGGCCAAGTCTCGAAACTCTTCCACCGTAAAAAGTTGTGAGATATTTCGTAGAGCCAAGTCTTAGGCATTCTTTAATCTTTATTTGCTTGCTAAATAAAATTCTGTAACTTGGCAATCACACAACTTTCCTGCATTAATGGATTTCTGCATACCTAAAGCTATGTAGTATTGTGTGATTGCCAAGTCACAAAATTTTATTTAGCAAGCAAATAAAGATAAAAGAATGCCTGAGACTTGGCTCTACGAAATATCTCACAACTTTTTACGGTGGAAGAGTTTCGAGACTTGACCTCTTTTTTACATGGCATGTTTTTTATGGGATGATGCATTTCCGATTAATGAGGCACAGAGTAGCTAAAGACAATCTGATTTGAAAATTATTAGTCAGGATATTCGTATCAGGCTACAACCTGCGCCGACAAGCCGAGCAAATCGATAAATTCTCTATTTTACTATGACGTCGTGCACTCTAACAAACAACCTACGTTACGTAATCACATCGCTTACATTGCACGAGTAGGCTACACTGAATGCGAGAAAGGGGTAGCCTATAACGTTATTACATTATTATATCGGTTAAAAAAGTATCGGTTTTATATTAATGGTTTAGATTTATAACGTTATAATGGATATCGCTATACAGCGCGTCAAATATCGGTTTCGAGTATAGCGGTTTGAGGAATAATAACGTTATAAATGATAGCGCTATACGAAAATAGCGCTATTTAAAGGCCTGACTCTAACAAACAACCTACGTTACGTAATCACATCGCTTACATTGCACGAGTAGGCTATACTGAATGCGAGAAAGGGGAAGCCTATAACGTTATTACATTATTATATCGGTTAAAAAAGTATCGGTTTTATCTTAATGGTTTAGATTTATAACGTTATAATGGATATCGCTATACAACGCGTCAAATATCGGTTTCGAGTATAGCGGTTTTAGGAATAATAACGTTATAAATGATAGCGCTATACGAAAATAGCGCTATTTAAAGGCCTGCACTGCACTCTCGAGTAGGTAACAGTTCCCATCCCCACCTATGTTGCATCATATGCGGTGTCAATGTACCTAAGCAATTATCGTAGGATTGTGTTGGTTGTCCGATTATTGTTTAATATTGATTATAGAACCACTATGACGTGCGTCGTGGATCTTACAACTGTGTTTGAATAAATACAATAATTTCTCCAAAGTTCTCGAATGTGTATCTTACTATTGAAAAATATTACGCGGAGTTGGTCGACGCTCGTTACTGACTAGCGCAAATTTAAATAGTTAAGCCATTATTGTCCTGCCGCGGCCGACGGAAAATAGTTATTTGTTATACAAGGGTGCAAAGTCGTATTTTACCCGCGAGTGTGGAATTGAATCAGGAGTAAGCGAAAGGATACTATAGTTGAACCACGAGCGAAGCGAGTGGTTCTAAATTAGAATCCTGAGCTTAGCAAGTGTTTCAACACACGAGAAGTAAAATACATTTGCACCCGTGTGTAACACAAAATTTTTCACCTCACTGTAGCGAGGAAAGTGCAACATCCAGTGTTAACTGATTTTTTTCTCAGCACTTAGTCACATGAGCTGCTTTCCGGGAGCAAATGCATTGGATAGAAAATATATACAAATTGCTGTAGATGGCCCGATAATTTTTGACGAGTTCGGTCGATTCGTCGAGGATTCCATCATCAGATCTTCACTACAGCACCACCCTGCGAACACTTGTTCGAGAAAATAGTTATCAATAGAAAGAAAGAAAAAGAAAGAACGAAATAAATCGATTTTGGGATTTGTCGCTGGTTCAGCTTTTTTGAATGTATGTTTATTTGTCCTATCAGTGTTATGCCATATCATTTGTAGAAAGTCGTCCCTAATGTCATGACTCATGACCGAGGCTCATACATTATGAAATTCAGTGAACTTTCAGTGTAGGCATTATGCAGAAATTGCCATTTAATTTAACTTTAATGTTATGTACATGTGATAAATAAAAAGTGACCGGTGCAGGTAAAATCTACTCTCAGTCTGTATATATAATTTTAGCTAAATGTAACACGGCGATCGTTGATCCTTCGGTTTGCTGATGATATAGTGGTCTTGGCTGAGACCATGGAGGACTTAAGTACGATGCTCAATGACCTCAGTAAAGCCTCCGAGCGAGTTGGTCTAAGGATGAACATGGATAAGACAAATATCATGTCAAACGTCCATGTAGTACCAACCAACTCCCATTTCAATCGGACACTTTACGCTTGAAGTTGTAGACGATTATATATACCTAGGATAGACTGTCCCGTTAGGTAGGTCCAACTTTGAGAAACAGGTCTATCGTCGAATCCGATTCGGCTGGGCAGCATTCGGGAAGCTGAAGCTACGGCACATCTTTTCGTCCAATATTCCGCAGTGTCTCAAGACGAGAGTCTTTGACCAGTGTGTGTTGCCAGTGATGACGTATGGCACGGAAACGTGGTCGCTTACTATGGGCCTCATAAGAAGGCTCAAAGTCACGCAAAGGGCAATGGAGAGGGTCGCGGGAGTCCGCTGGATGCGGGTGGCGCAGGACCGGTCATTGTGGCACTCTTTGGGGGAGGCCCATGTCCAGCAGTGGACGTCTTTCGGCTGATGATGATGATGATGAAGATGATCGTGGATTGAGCAGCTTGAATCGAAAATGTAAAGTTGCAAATTATCATAACTTCAAGTTCTTCTATTATACTTCCTTATATTAGACGATGCATGACTCCACGTCTATAGGTAGCACAACTTGCTGACAAGTCGCTTCGCGCGCGACTAAGCGACTCCTGTCTTACTCGCACCATGCAAATTAGAAAGTGGAGGGTAGATCTTTCTCGACTCGCGTCGCGGCGCGAGTTGTGCTAGCCCCCCGGAGTGCATTAGGCTGATAAAAATTACGATGATAGATAACCTTGATATCATAATCATAATATTATCATAAGTGGCGAAGTTCGTGAGGATGTTTGGATGTTCTTCAATATATCACGTACCTAAAACTAACAAACGTAGTAGCACGAAGTACCTACCTACCTATAGCTCATACTTAGCTACATTTTTATAGCATACTAGCGACCCGGCCCGGCTGCGCACAGGTACTATATTATCACTATATTATACATATAAACCTTCTTCTTGAATCACTCTATCTATTCAAGAAAACCGCATTAAAATCCGTTGCGTAGTTGTAAAGATACATAGGGACAGACAGCGGGAAGCGACTTTGTTTTATACTATGTAGTGATGTACGCGGACAATAGCTAATTAAAAAAGGGTTCTAATTAATACAGCTTCTTTAAATTTTCATTTTCGCCTTCAAATTTACTCAATTGTCTACTGAATGAATGGATCAGCGACTAATTTTAAGCGTCTAATAAATACTTTTCAAGCGACCGTATACATATTGTGTAATTCAAGTTACGTTATTATGTTATGACTCAGCATGGCGATTATTCTATAGCAACTTTATTTGTAACATGTCGACATGTTTTTTCAAGCTTCTAGTAAGCGTCTCTGTTGCATCTACAAAATAATTTCAGCATTTTCTAATTTAATATTGTCACCTGTCACCTCTATTTTTATACTTTAGTATAAGTAATTGATGACTGAGTCTACTATAAATTAACATGACATTTATTTAATATTGTCATCGAATATGGTAAATGATAGCTCCAATTTCATATAGCGACAAATGTTTTTATACGTTAGCATAAGTACTTGACGACAATATCTATTTTTAACCGACTTCAAAAACGGAGGTTCTTAATTCGTCGGAATCTTTTTTTTATGTACTTATGTTCCCCGATTACTCGAAGGTGCCAGCAAGTCGGCGAAATACTGCTCAGAGGGACATAAGCTATAACGAACGAACCTATACCTACCGGTTTTTATACCCGAGAGTGAGTTTGTGTAAGTGAAAAAAATCAAACAATCACCCCGCATATATATTTTCATTAAAAATAATACGATTTATTAATTTAGTTGTTAAATAATGATGTGCGATCCTCTTTATAGAGCCTAGATTCAGATTTTATTAGTAGACAGATGTTGAATTTGTAAAATAAATAAAGTAGCTGACGTTACAACATTATTAGTCGCCGAGTTATCATTTTAGAAGATCACGTATTTTATCGGTAGCTCAGTTATGTTAATTGTTGTTTGTAAATTGGTGCTGGATATCATATTCTGTTGGGATAGTAAAAATGGCGTACCCATTAGTTTAATAACCCGTAGCTTACATACAAAAAAAGACGTTACGTTGCAGGTGCTAATAAATACTTTAGTAGCTTCTCTTATAAATTTCCATTAAAATAAACCGATTAAGGTCCAACTTTGCATTGCCATAAACCACGCCCTCGTATAGGTGACTCGTGCATGAGAGAAGACATGCAACATTATTTAGAATCATGGTTGTCAATATAGTCAGTGATAGAGTTTTATCTAAATATTTTTCTTTTAACCGATTTTTCAATGATCGGTGGTGTCCTACCTGCGTCCTGCGCTGTTAATATTGTAAGATAATAAGCTTGGACACATACTGTAGGTACTTACACTTCTCGTAAAATGGTTAACCGATTTGGATTGTTTTGTTTTGTCTAATCCAAGTAGTTTAATTTCCTTATTTAACATTCTAATACTGAAAAAAACAACTTATCAGGTGGTTAGGTTAGTGTAATGAGTACACACGATACTCTAATTGGTTTGTAGATAGGTTTGTTTATTTATTCCAGAGTGTATAGACGAGTACCATGAACGGAACGATCAATAAGATAAACTGTAGTTAGGGAATTTAGAATTGTACATTTCGGGTAAGAATATCAGTGTATCCATAAACTAAGGTATCTGCGTAAATTGACATCTCTTTTCCTAAACTTAAAGTTAATACCTATGCCTAGCTGCCCTAGCTAGTTGTGTTGTGCCTATAACTACAGATTTCGTGGGTTAAATACAAATTTTCTAGTACCTACTAGTAAACTATGTGTAAGCATAAAATATGTCTAGTGTTTTTGTTATCGATTGATTTGTAATCCTTTAAACTAGCTGCACTGCGTTATTATACGATAAATGCGGAGTAGTCAATTTATATGCTCGCTGTATGTGGAGTAAGCCGGCAGATAAGCAGGCTGTGGTACCGCTTGGCAGAGGTCAGCGTTGACGTCAATGGAGTCACGTGGGGTGCCGGGCAACAGCGCAGGCGCGGCGCATCCTGACGGAGCGGCCGCGGCGCACACGCCGACCACATGCCTCCTTCCTGCTGTTTCGGTTTTAATTATTCTAGAATTAGCATCTATAATGTGGACTTATAGATTAATGTGGACACTCCGGTAAATTGCGCTTGAAGGAGTAATGGCATAAAAAAGGAGGCTTTTGGAAATAAATAGAATATTAATTAGTACGTAGGTACATATACAGTTTTTTAAACATGAGTGTGCCACGTTTTTCGACGTGAAAACGTCTATGGAGTCAGTTAGGTAGCTATTTCAAAATGTTGATGCAAGGACATCACAAGATTCACAAGTGACTGAATAACTATACCTAACTCTCTTATAACTAACCGAACTTTCGAGATTTGTGCAGCTTAAAATATTATCTACAACGACTTATTTTCAATAAAAAAAAACGATTTGTGGTACAGTCGATCAAATGTTTGTATTTTGGCACCTTAATTCAACACGTATCTGGGCAGTGGTATAGAAGAACAAGGCAGAAGTGAAAAGGAGATAAAAACAAGTATTGCAATTAGCCAAGAGGGCATTTACTACAAATAGACATGTCTGTAATAGCAAAATTAATACCAACATATAAGGAAAAACTTGGTAAAAACCTACATATCTTTATGGATGTGAAAGCTGTAACATCACAACACAAGACCGACGTTGACGGTTTCATTCAACCGATTTGGATGAAATTTTGCACAAAGATAGTTTACTTATAGCCTGGATTAAAATATAAAGTAGTTTTTATACCGGGTCCACGCAGACGAAGTCACGGGCGGAAACTAGTTGTCAATAAATAAGTAACATTGATTAGGCCTAAATGACACCTAAATCCTTTTAAAAATCGATTTTCAGGGGAAATTATGTAAATGTAAATTCATACTAGAAGCCTGTTTGTAAAAAAGCAACTAAACTACTTAACTTCATCAACCGCTACTAAGAATAACGTTCGAGCACAGTGCAAATATGATATTAGATTGTCAGACTAATCTTTCCTTTTATAATAAGGGGCATAAGCACAATTAAAAAGTTGTCTCATTCTCAAAACATTATATTAAAGAGTTCTTTGGATATAAATAAATACTGGTACTAAGTATGTCTCAGCAGTGTCTCAAGACGAGAGTCTTTGACCAGTGTGTGTTGCCAGTGATGACGTATGGCACGGAAACGTGGTCGCTTACTATCAGCCTCATAAGAATGCTCAAAGTCACCCAAAGGGCAATGGAGAGGGCTATGTTGGGAATTTCTCTGCGCGATCGCATCAGAAATGAGGCTATCCGCACCAGAACCGAGGTAACCGATGTAGCCCTCCGAATCGCTAAACTTAAGTGGCAGTGAGCGGGGCACATTGCTCGTAGAACCGATGGCCGTTGGGGCGGAAAGGTTCTGGAATGGCGACCACGTACCGGAAGGCGCAGCGTGGGTAGGCCCCCCACAAGGTGGACTGATGACCTGGTAAAGGTCGCGGGAGTCCGCTGGATGCGGGTGGCGCAGGACCGGTCATTGTGGCACTCTTTGGGGGGGGCCTATGTCCAGCAGTGGACGTCTTTCGGCTGATATGATGATGATGATGATGACTAAGTATGTACGTACTTAACTGGATGTCCGTTAGTAATTTTATGCTTATGTAAGAAACATTGTTTTAGTCTAGAAGCTGATGAAATTAAATGCCCAGCAGGGTACCTAACTGTTGAAACTACACTGTAAATTGTATCATCTATGGACACAGTGTCCAATAAATATATTCTTTCTTTGTTTCTAAATACGACTACAGGAAATGACTAATTCAAAATATTCAAATAATCCAATAAAGTCCACAACAATTGAACTTGGTCGTCAAGCTGGCGCCACCAGCCTAACCTAACCTAGCCGTATTCACGAAAATTAGAGTTTTAAATTAACTAACTTATAACAGTTATAACCAACTAACAACGCTATAAAATTGTTCGCGATGAAAAGGAGACTGCCTACATATTATAAACGGATCAATTCTTAGATATTTTAAATTTCGGACAGTTATTTCTTTCTCTTGTAAGAAACATGTGGGAGAGGTGCGGTGTAGTTTTAGAGTAGGTGTAAAACATTAAAAGAATATGTGGATTCTTTTTGCGAAAATCACAATTCAGGTGATTTTCGTAAAATGAATACAATGTCACAATAAAAATCGCACAAAAAGAACAAGGTTTATCTGCGTAAAATTGGATGGATTTTAGTACGGGTTTATATGAAGTCACGGATATATGGCAACAAGCCCCAGACCACCTGTGCATTGAAGGAAGACATTTGACGCTGCACTGATTCTACGAAATTCAGAAACTTGTATGCATAACATTTAAATAAGAAAAATCTGGAAAAAGACATTTCTTTATAACTTCAATCTTGCGTGACTTTTGGGACACCCTAATTATACAAATACCTATATTTATTTCAAACTTATAAAGGGTTATACAGCTGCCCAGTTCCCCTAAATAAATAATATACTGATAGGGTTAATTACATACTTTCATCAACTTTGTTATCAATAGTCTAGTAATTATACCATTAAACAGTCTGTTGGGTTTTATGGGTGGGTCCTTAGACAATCTCCAGATAAGGTGATGGTGATTGATGACATTTTAACCTTGCGATCATTAAAGCTTTCTTTGTGTGAGGACTATTAATTTAACATAGCTAACAGTAATGCTTTATATAAAACGGGAGTTTTAATTAAATCTTATCCCCCAGTTCTAACCATTTCGCAGTTCGACACTTTGTTGTTGTCTTATAATATAAGTTTGTATGTAGGTGGTCATCTCCGAAACTTACCATCAGAAAATATAAATTTCACCAGTCTGTACATAGAATAGATCTTCGGGATGAGCTATAGGTATGTATTTTATCCCGCGTGGTAGGTCCCTAAGGGCACGCCTGTCAATAGTAATGTTTCCAGAACGCTCATTACTCACGATTTTATTCTCAAAAGACAGATCATATAAATTTGTATTTTCAGTGCCATTTCTAGCAATTTAATTTAGATTTAAAGATGGCGGTACTTAGTTTTTAGTTGAAATGTGTGGCAAAAATTAGGGACGATTTCTGCACTTACGGTTTATACTTCGCAAAGAAAAGTAAATAAACCATGGCAGAAAGCGTGTTTTTTCGCCTGACCCCGTATCATGGTCGGCCTTATCACGCGATAAGTGACAAGATAGGAGCGTCGTCTCGTTCTATCGAACGGTGTCAGCCAGTGACGGACGCTCTATCCTATCACTTATCGTGTGATAAGGCCGACCATGATACGGCGCCATTACTAGCGCCTACTGACCGGGTATCGGCAACAATGTATTTCAGCGTGGCGTGTTTTGTTTCCGAGTTGTGTTGTGTGTGACAAAAGCGATATTGCAAGCTTGGAAAAATAGGCGCAGATTGCATAGCAGCACATATGTTTACACTTTATCTTGCACCTTACTCCGTTGTGATAAGGCAACATTTGTGTGCATGTCTTTGAAGTGCACACAAATGTTGCAGCACTGTGATTGCGAATTGTTTTATTTCCATACAATAATCTAGTAGTGGCTCTATGAGCTGTAGAACTCGCGAGACTGTCTATTTTTCTTTCTTTTTTAGGGTTCCGTACCGAAAGGGTAAAACGGTACCCTATTACTAAGACTCCGCTGTCCGTCCGTCTGTCAGTCCGTCTTATTTATTGATTCGTATGGCATATACATATACAGAGTCACTTCAAGTCCGTCTGTCACCAGGCATCTCATGAACCGTGATAGTTAGACAGGTGACATTTTCACCGATGGTGTATTTCTGTTGCCGCTATAATAACAAATACTAAATAACAGAATAAAATTAATATTTAAGGGGGCTCACAATCACATACGACAGACGTGATTTTTTTTGTCGTTTTTTTATAGATAATGGTACGGAACCCTTCGTGCGCGAGTCCGACTCGCACTTTCTAATTTTGAAATACGGAATTGACATAAACTCTAATACTATAATAATATAATAGTATAATTATTGAAGCTGCTCACAAAATTTCCCGAGAATCGGTTTCGAAATGCGACCTCTAGAGAAGAACACGCGCCGGGCATACGAAATAATGTTGGCTCAAACCGAAACGGATGTCTTCGTTCCCTTCGATCACTCGTTCAATTTGGAAATAAAGTTCAGTACATTTTTTTTTGCTGAACAATGTTTTGTCAGGATATACCACCTATATAGTTTAATTATTTTCCATAAAATGGCGAGAAGAGACCGAGACCAGAATTCACGCCTATATTTATAAACGAAAGTTAAGAAACTTAAAATTGGAATAGTTATAGCTAGGTACCTACTTAAATAAAAAAAAAACCGGGTTGCACTCCGGGAGTGCCGGCAGAAGTGAAAACTCAATAACATTGTAACAGTTTTTCGATCAGGTCACGTGACATCTTACGGTATCACCCTAAAAATGAATTTGACGCAAATTTATAAACAATTATCAATTATTTAGGTGGACGGCCCGCGGGCGCGTTGGGTGCGACGGGCCCAACGCGCCGCCGCGGCGCAACGGTACCGGGGTCCGGCGCGCCGACGGGCGGCGGCAAACACAATACCAATTTGTTTTTGCCATTGCCAAATATTTTTCAAAGCTTTATCTCTTTAGGAATAACGTCTAACTAAATTCGAACTATTCGAATTTGCAAGAACAGCAGATGGCGGTGCACGGTGGCGACCAAAATATCAATTTGTTTTTGCCGTTGATCAATATTTTTCTAAGCTTTATCTCTTAAGGAATAACGCCCAAATTCGAACTATTCGAATTTTCTCAATAGCAAAACGGTGAAGGACGCGTTGGTATTATTACAAATTTATTTGCAGAATATGCTATTGCAAAAAGTGTTTAACGGCTTTATACTCTTACGAATAGCGTTCAGTTTTGATTGAAGTCGAATCGGCTAGCAGCAAAAAGTGACCTCCTTCGCATCTGACGTCACAAAACTCTGTCGCGTATTTAACAATTTTTCCCCATCCCAAAAAGTGCTCAGCGCCGCTAAAGAAGTTTTCACTTCAAAAAACTAAAACAACCTAAACACATCCCAACATAGCTAAGATCTATTTAGACAAATAAAAAAATCTATCAAAAAAAAACCGCACTCAAATCGGCTCATCAGCTGTCACTTTGGGAGCTACGATGCCATATGCCATAGAGACAGACCAGACACACAGACAAGCAGATAAGTACATATTACCAACTATAGGCAAAATAGTTTTATGATCAGAGCGAGCAACGGCTTAAATGATGTGTTTCAGAGGTTTGACGACCTGGACCTATTCAGTGCAAGTGTTCCCTCAGTGAGACAACGTTTATCTCGAGAATTTTTCGGTAGAGGTAGGGAAATAGTTTAGGTGACTCTTTTTAGTCTATTTAGAAATAAGTACTTATAAATTATGTAGCAGTACCAAGACGCAAAAGCGCTGTGTTCTTGTTTGGCTTTTGCTCACTTATTTTTTGCATATTTATTACGCTATCGGTGAGGATCTGTTATTAGCTCACTGTCACTACTGTTTTAAGCTACTGTGTAGTATTTAAGCTGATGATCTTCCTATATAAATAAATAAATAGATAAACAAATTATGTTAAACGAATGACCCCCCTCGTTTGCGTTGGGGGTTGGTTGTTTACGTCGTTGCGATGTATTTGCGCCCTTCTAATCCTTCTCGGCACAAATGTGGTTAGATTAATTAGTTGTATCGAAGTTAATTTAGGCTGCGACAGTACCTGAGCCATAGGCCCTGCCCGCAGTCACGTAGCCTGGTCGCCCGGTGGCGAGTCTAGTTGTATCGAAGTTAATTTAGGCTGCGACAGTACCTGAGCCATAGGCCCTGCCCGCAGTCACGTAGCCTGGTCGCCCGGTGGCGAGTCTAGTTGTATCGAAGTTAATTTAGGCTGCGACAGTACCTGAGCCATAGGCCCTGCCCGCAGTCACGTAGCCTGGTCGCCCGGTGGCGAGTCTAGTTGTATCGAAGTTAATTTAGGCTGCGACAGTACCTGAGCCATAGGCCCTGCCCGCAGTCACGTAGCCTGGTCGCCCGGTGGCGAGTCTAGTTGTATCGAAGTTAATTTAGGCTGCGACAGTACCTGAGCCATAGGCCCTGCCCGCAGTCACGTAGCCTGGTCGCCCGGTGGCGAGTCTAGTTGTATCGAAGTTAATTTAGGCTGCGACAGTACCTGAGCCATAGGCCCTGCCCGCAGTCACGTAGCCTGGTCGCCCGGTGGCGAGTCTAGTTGTATCGAAGTTAATTTAGGCTGCGACAGTACCTGAGCCATAGGCCCTGCCCGCAGTCACGTAGCCTGGTCGCCCGGTGGCGAGTCTAGTTGTATCGAAGTTAATTTAGGCTGCGACAGTACCTGAGCCATAGGCCCTGCCCGCAGTCACGTAGCCTGGTCGCCCGGTGGCGAGTCTAGTTGTATCGAAGTTAATTTAGGCTGCGACAGTACCTGAGCCATAGGCCCTGCCCGCAGTCACGTAGCCTGGTCGCCCGGTGGCGAGTCTAGTTGTATCGAAGTTAATTTAGGCTGCGACAGTACCTGAGCCATAGGCCCTGCCCGCAGTCACGTAGCCTGGTCGCCCGGTGGCGAGTCTAGTTGTATCGAAGTTAATTTAGGCTGCGACAGTACCTGAGCCATAGGCCCTGCCCGCAGTCACGTAGCCTGGTCGCCCGGTGGCGAGTCTAGTTGTATCGAAGTTAATTTAGGCTGCGACAGTACCTGAGCCATAGGCCCTGCCCGCAGTCACGTAGCCTGGTCGCCCGGTGGCGAGTCTAGTTGTATCGAAGTTAATTTAGGCTGCGACAGTACCTGAGCCATAGGCCCTGCCCGCAGTCACGTAGCCTGGTCGCCCGGTGGCGAGTCTAGTTGTATCGAAGTTAATTTAGGCTGCGACAGTACCTGAGCCATAGGCCCTGCCCGCAGTCACGTAGCCTGGTCGCCCGGTGGCGAGTCTAGTTGTATCGAAGTTAATTTAGGCTGCGACAGTACCTGAGCCATAGGCCCTGCCCGCAGTCACGTAGCCTGGTCGCCCGGTGGCGAGTCTAGTTGTATCGAAGTTAATTTAGGCTGCGACAGTACCTGAGCCATAGGCCCTGCCCGCAGTCACGTAGCCTGGTCGCCCGGTGGCGAGTCTAGTTGTATCGAAGTTAATTTAGGCTGCGACAGTACCTGAGCCATAGGCCCTGCCCGCAGTCACGTAGCCTGGTCGCCCGGTGGCGAGTCTAGTTGTATCGAAGTTAATTTAGGCTGCGACAGTACCTGAGCCATAGGCCCTGCCCGCAGTCACGTAGCCTGGTCGCCCGGTGGCGAGTCTAGTTGTATCGAAGTTAATTTAGGCTGCGACAGTACCTGAGCCATAGGCCCTGCCCGCAGTCACGTAGCCTGGTCGCCCGGTGGCGAGTCTAGTTGTATCGAAGTTAATTTAGGCTGCGACAGTACCTGAGCCATAGGCCCTGCCCGCAGTCACGTAGCCTGGTCGCCCGGTGGCGAGTCTAGTTGTATCGAAGTTAATTTAGGCTGCGACAGTACCTGAGCCATAGGCCCTGCCCGCAGTCACGTAGCCTGGTCGCCCGGTGGCGAGTCTAGTTGTATCGAAGTTAATTTAGGCTGCGACAGTACCTGAGCCATAGGCCCTGCCCGCAGTCACGTAGCCTGGTCGCCCGGTGGCGAGTCTAGTTGTATCGAAGTTAATTTAGGCTGCGACAGTACCTGAGCCATAGGCCCTGCCCGCAGTCACGTAGCCTGGTCGCCCGGTGGCGAGTCTAGTTGTATCGAAGTTAATTTAGGCTGCGACAGTACCTGAGCCATAGGCCCTGCCCGCAGTCACGTAGCCTGGTCGCCCGGTGGCGAGTCTAGTTGTATCGAAGTTAATTTAGGCTGCGACAGTACCTGAGCCATAGGCCCTGCCCGCAGTCACGTAGCCTGGTCGCCCGGTGGCGAGTCTAGTTGTATCGAAGTTAATTTAGGCTGCGACAGTACCTGAGCCATAGGCCCTGCCCGCAGTCACGTAGCCTGGTCGCCCGGTGGCGAGTCTAGTTGTATCGAAGTTAATTTAGGCTGCGACAGTACCTGAGCCATAGGCCCTGCCCGCAGTCACGTAGCCTGGTCGCCCGGTGGCGAGTCTAGTTGTATCGAAGTTAATTTAGGCTGCGACAGTACCTGAGCCATAGGCCCTGCCCGCAGTCACGTAGCCTGGTCGCCCGGTGGCGAGTCTAGTTGTATCGAAGTTAATTTAGGCTGCGACAGTACCTGAGCCATAGGCCCTGCCCGCAGTCACGTAGCCTGGTCGCCCGGTGGCGAGTCTAGTTGTATCGAAGTTAATTTAGGCTGCGACAGTACCTGAGCCATAGGCCCTGCCCGCAGTCACGTAGCCTGGTCGCCCGGTGGCGAGTCTAGTTGTATCGAAGTTAATTTAGGCTGCGACAGTACCTGAGCCATAGGCCCTGCCCGCAGTCACGTAGCCTGGTCGCCCGGTGGCGAGTCTAGTTGTATCGAAGTTAATTTAGGCTGCGACAGTACCTGAGCCATAGGCCCTGCCCGCAGTCACGTAGCCTGGTCGCCCGGTGGCGAGTCTAGTTGTATCGAAGTTAATTTAGGCTGCGACAGTACCTGAGCCATAGGCCCTGCCCGCAGTCACGTAGCCTGGTCGCCCGGTGGCGAGTCTAGTTGTATCGAAGTTAATTTAGGCTGCGACAGTACCTGAGCCATAGGCCCTGCCCGCAGTCACGTAGCCTGGTCGCCCGGTGGCGAGTCTAGTTGTATCGAAGTTAATTTAGGCTGCGACAGTACCTGAGCCATAGGCCCTGCCCGCAGTCACGTAGCCTGGTCGCCCGGTGGCGAGTCTAGTTGTATCGAAGTTAATTTAGGCTGCGACAGTACCTGAGCCATAGGCCCTGCCCGCAGTCACGTAGCCTGGTCGCCCGGTGGCGAGTCTAGTTGTATCGAAGTTAATTTAGGCTGCGACAGTACCTGAGCCATAGGCCCTGCCCGCAGTCACGTAGCCTGGTCGCCCGGTGGCGAGTCTAGTTGTATCGAAGTTAATTTAGGCTGCTACAGTACCTGAGCCATAGGCCCTGCCCGCAGTCACGTAGCCTGGTCGCCCGGTGGCGAGTCTAGTTGTATCGAAGTTAATTTAGGCTGCGACAGTACCTGAGCCATAGGCCCTGCCCGCAGTCACGTAGCCTGGTCGCCCGGTGGCGAGTCTAGTTGTATCGAAGTTAATTTAGGCTGCGACAGTACCTGAGCCATAGGCCCTGCCCGCAGTCACGTAGCCTGGTCGCCCGGTGGCGAGTCTAGTTGTATCGAAGTTAATTTAGGCTGCGACAGTACCTGAGCCATAGGCCCTGCCCGCAGTCACGTAGCCTGGTCGCCCGGTGGCGAGTCTAGTTGTATCGAAGTTAATTTAGGCTGCGACAGTACCTGAGCCATAGGCCCTGCCCGCAGTCACGTAGCCTGGTCGCCCGGTGGCGAGTCTAGTTGTATCGAAGTTAATTTAGGC
This sequence comes from Epinotia ramella, assembly GCA_947578815.1. Taxonomy (NCBI): domain Eukaryota; kingdom Metazoa; phylum Arthropoda; class Insecta; order Lepidoptera; family Tortricidae; genus Epinotia; species Epinotia ramella. The sequence goes on from OX388209.1 coordinate 12,147,207, forward strand.
TGCGACAGTACCTGAGCCATAGGCCCTGCCCGCAGTCACGTAGCCTGGTCGCCCGGTGGCGAGTCTAGTTGTATCGAAGTTAATTTAGGCTGCGACAGTACCTGAGCCATAGGCCCTGCCCGCAGTCACGTAGCCTGGTCGCCCGGTGGCGAGTCTAGTTGTATCGAAGTTAATTTAGGCTGCGACAGTACCTGAGCCATAGGCCCTGCCCGCAGTCACGTAGCCTGGTCGCCCGGTGGCGAGTCTAGTTGTATCGAAGTTAATTTAGGCTGCGACAGTACCTGAGCCATAGGCCCTGCCCGCAGTCACGTAGCCTGGTCGCCCGGTGGCGAGTCTAGTTGTATCGAAGTTAATTTAGGCTGCGACAGTACCTGAGCCATAGGCCCTGCCCGCAGTCACGTAGCCTGGTCGCCCGGTGGCGAGTCTAGTTGTATCGAAGTTAATTTAGGCTGCGACAGTACCTGAGCCATAGGCCCTGCCCGCAGTCACGTAGCCTGGTCGCCCGGTGGCGAGTCTAGTTGTATCGAAGTTAATTTAGGCTGCGACAGTACCTGAGCCATAGGCCCTGCCCGCAGTCACGTAGCCTGGTCGCCCGGTGGCGAGTCTAGTTGTATCGAAGTTAATTTAGGCTGCGACAGTACCTGAGCCATAGGCCCTGCCCGCAGTCACGTAGCCTGGTCGCCCGGTGGCGAGTCTAGTTGTATCGAAGTTAATTTAGGCTGCGACAGTACCTGAGCCATAGGCCCTGCCCGCAGTCACGTAGCCTGGTCGCCCGGTGGCGAGTCTAGTTGTATCGAAGTTAATTTAGGCTGCGACAGTACCTGAGCCATAGGCCCTGCCCGCAGTCACGTAGCCTGGTCGCCCGGTGGCGAGTCTAGTTGTATCGAAGTTAATTTAGGCTGCGACAGTACCTGAGCCATAGGCCCTGCCCGCAGTCACGTAGCCTGGTCGCCCGGTGGCGAGTCTAGTTGTATCGAAGTTAATTTAGGCTGCGACAGTACCTGAGCCATAGGCCCTGCCCGCAGTCACGTAGCCTGGTCGCCCGGTGGCGAGTCTAGTTGTATCGAAGTTAATTTAGGCTGCGACAGTACCTGAGCCATAGGCCCTGCCCGCAGTCACGTAGCCTGGTCGCCCGGTGGCGAGTCTAGTTGTATCGAAGTTAATTTAGGCTGCGACAGTACCTGAGCCATAGGCCCTGCCCGCAGTCACGTAGCCTGGTCGCCCGGTGGCGAGTCTAGTTGTATCGAAGTTAATTTAGGCTGCGACAGTACCTGAGCCATAGGCCCTGCCCGCAGTCACGTAGCCTGGTCGCCCGGTGGCGAGTCTAGTTGTATCGAAGTTAATTTAGGCTGCGACAGTACCTGAGCCATAGGCCCTGCCCGCAGTCACGTAGCCTGGTCGCCCGGTGGCGAGTCTAGTTGTATCGAAGTTAATTTAGGCTGCGACAGTACCTGAGCCATAGGCCCTGCCCGCAGTCACGTAGCCTGGTCGCCCGGTGGCGAGTCTAGTTGTATCGAAGTTAATTTAGGCTGCGACAGTACCTGAGCCATAGGCCCTGCCCGCAGTCACGTAGCCTGGTCGCCCGGTGGCGAGTCTAGTTGTATCGAAGTTAATTTAGGCTGCGACAGTACCTGAGCCATAGGCCCTGCCCGCAGTCACGTAGCCTGGTCGCCCGGTGGCGAGTCTAGTTGTATCGAAGTTAATTTAGGCTGCGACAGTACCTGAGCCATAGGCCCTGCCCGCAGTCACGTAGCCTGGTCGCCCGGTGGCGAGTCTAGTTGTATCGAAGTTAATTTAGGCTGCGACAGTACCTGAGCCATAGGCCCTGCCCGCAGTCACGTAGCCTGGTCGCCCGGTGGCGAGTCTAGTTGTATCGAAGTTAATTTAGGCTGCGACAGTACCTGAGCCATAGGCCCTGCCCGCAGTCACGTAGCCTGGTCGCCCGGTGGCGAGTCTAGTTGTATCGAAGTTAATTTAGGCTGCGACAGTACCTGAGCCATAGGCCCTGCCCGCAGTCACGTAGCCTGGTCGCCCGGTGGCGAGTCTAGTTGTATCGAAGTTAATTTAGGCTGCGACAGTACCTGAGCCATAGGCCCTGCCCGCAGTCACGTAGCCTGGTCGCCCGGTGGCGAGTCTAGTTGTATCGAAGTTAATTTAGGCTGCGACAGTACCTGAGCCATAGGCCCTGCCCGCAGTCACGTAGCCTGGTCGCCCGGTGGCGAGTCTAGTTGTATCGAAGTTAATTTAGGCTGCGACAGTACCTGAGCCATAGGCCCTGCCCGCAGTCACGTAGCCTGGTCGCCCGGTGGCGAGTCTAGTTGTATCGAAGTTAATTTAGGCTGCGACAGTACCTGAGCCATAGGCCCTGCCCGCAGTCACGTAGCCTGGTCGCCCGGTGGCGAGTCTAGTTGTATCGAAGTTAATTTAGGCTGCGACAGTACCTGAGCCATAGGCCCTGCCCGCAGTCACGTAGCCTGGTCGCCCGGTGGCGAGTCTAGTTGTATCGAAGTTAATTTAGGCTGCGACAGTACCTGAGCCATAGGCCCTGCCCGCAGTCACGTAGCCTGGTCGCCCGGTGGCGAGTCTAGTTGTATCGAAGTTAATTTAGGCTGCGACAGTACCTGAGCCATAGGCCCTGCCCGCAGTCACGTAGCCTGGTCGCCCGGTGGCGAGTCTAGTTGTATCGAAGTTAATTTAGGCTGCGACAGTACCTGAGCCATAGGCCCTGCCCGCAGTCACGTAGCCTGGTCGCCCGGTGGCGAGTCTAGTTGTATCGAAGTTAATTTAGGCTGCGACAGTACCTGAGCCATAGGCCCTGCCCGCAGTCACGTAGCCTGGTCGCCCGGTGGCGAGTCTAGTTGTATCGAAGTTAATTTAGGCTGCGACAGTACCTGAGCCATAGGCCCTGCCCGCAGTCACGTAGCCTGGTCGCCCGGTGGCGAGTCTAGTTGTATCGAAGTTAATTTAGGCTGCGACAGTACCTGAGCCATAGGCCCTGCCCGCAGTCACGTAGCCTGGTCGCCCGGTGGCGAGTCTAGTTGTATCGAAGTTAATTTAGGCTGCGACAGTACCTGAGCCATAGGCCCTGCCCGCAGTCACGTAGCCTGGTCGCCCGGTGGCGAGTCTAGTTGTATCGAAGTTAATTTAGGCTGCGACAGTACCTGAGCCATAGGCCCTGCCCGCAGTCACGTAGCCTGGTCGCCCGGTGGCGAGTCTAGTTGTATCGAAGTTAATTTAGGCTGCGACAGTACCTGAGCCATAGGCCCTGCCCGCAGTCACGTAGCCTGGTCGCCCGGTGGCGAGTCTAGTTGTATCGAAGTTAATTTAGGCTGCGACAGTACCTGAGCCATAGGCCCTGCCCGCAGTCACGTAGCCTGGTCGCCCGGTGGCGAGTCTAGTTGTATCGAAGTTAATTTAGGCTGCGACAGTACCTGAGCCATAGGCCCTGCCCGCAGTCACGTAGCCTGGTCGCCCGGTGGCGAGTCTAGTTGTATCGAAGTTAATTTAGGCTGCGACAGTACCTGAGCCATAGGCCCTGCCCGCAGTCACGTAGCCTGGTCGCCCGGTGGCGAGTCTAGTTGTATCGAAGTTAATTTAGGCTGCGACAGTACCTGAGCCATAGGCCCTGCCCGCAGTCACGTAGCCTGGTCGCCCGGTGGCGAGTCTAGTTGTATCGAAGTTAATTTAGGCTGCGACAGTACCTGAGCCATAGGCCCTGCCCGCAGTCACGTAGCCTGGTCGCCCGGTGGCGAGTCTAGTTGTATCGAAGTTAATTTAGGCTGCGACAGTACCTGAGCCATAGGCCCTGCCCGCAGTCACGTAGCCTGGTCGCCCGGTGGCGAGTCTAGTTGTATCGAAGTTAATTTAGGCTGCGACAGTACCTGAGCCATAGGCCCTGCCCGCAGTCACGTAGCCTGGTCGCCCGGTGGCGAGTCTAGTTGTATCGAAGTTAATTTAGGCTGCGACAGTACCTGAGCCATAGGCCCTGCCCGCAGTCACGTAGCCTGGTCGCCCGGTGGCGAGTCTAGTTGTATCGAAGTTAATTTAGGCTGCGACAGTACCTGAGCCATAGGCCCTGCCCGCAGTCACGTAGCCTGGTCGCCCGGTGGCGAGTCTAGTTGTATCGAAGTTAATTTAGGCTGCGACAGTACCTGAGCCATAGGCCCTGCCCGCAGTCACGTAGCCTGGTCGCCCGGTGGCGAGTCTAGTTGTATCGAAGTTAATTTAGGCTGCGACAGTACCTGAGCCATAGGCCCTGCCCGCAGTCACGTAGCCTGGTCGCCCGGTGGCGAGTCTAGTTGTATCGAAGTTAATTTAGGCTGCGACAGTACCTGAGCCATAGGCCCTGCCCGCAGTCACGTAGCCTGGTCGCCCGGTGGCGAGTCTAGTTGTATCGAAGTTAATTTAGGCTGCGACAGTACCTGAGCCATAGGCCCTGCCCGCAGTCACGTAGCCTGGTCGCCCGGTGGCGAGTCTAGTTGTATCGAAGTTAATTTAGGCTGCGACAGTACCTGAGCCATAGGCCCTGCCCGCAGTCACGTAGCCTGGTCGCCCGGTGGCGAGTCTAGTTGTATCGAAGTTAATTTAGGCTGCGACAGTACCTGAGCCATAGGCCCTGCCCGCAGTCACGTAGCCTGGTCGCCCGGTGGCGAGTCTAGTTGTATCGAAGTTAATTTAGGCTGCGACAGTACCTGAGCCATAGGCCCTGCCCGCAGTCACGTAGCCTGGTCGCCCGGTGGCGAGTCTAGTTGTATCGAAGTTAATTTAGGCTGCGACAGTACCTGAGCCATAGGCCCTGCCCGCAGTCACGTAGCCTGGTCGCCCGGTGGCGAGTCTAGTTGTATCGAAGTTAATTTAGGCTGCGACAGTACCTGAGCCATAGGCCCTGCCCGCAGTCACGTAGCCTGGTCGCCCGGTGGCGAGTCTAGTTGTATCGAAGTTAATTTAGGCTGCGACAGTACCTGAGCCATAGGCCCTGCCCGCAGTCACGTAGCCTGGTCGCCCGGTGGCGAGTCTAGTTGTATCGAAGTTAATTTAGGCTGCGACAGTACCTGAGCCATAGGCCCTGCCCGCAGTCACGTAGCCTGGTCGCCCGGTGGCGAGTCTAGTTGTATCGAAGTTAATTTAGGCTGCGACAGTACCTGAGCCATAGGCCCTGCCCGCAGTCACGTAGCCTGGTCGCCCGGTGGCGAGTCTAGTTGTATCGAAGTTAATTTAGGCTGCGACAGTACCTGAGCCATAGGCCCTGCCCGCAGTCACGTAGCCTGGTCGCCCGGTGGCGAGTCTAGTTGTATCGAAGTTAATTTAGGCTGCGACAGTACCTGAGCCATAGGCCCTGCCCGCAGTCACGTAGCCTGGTCGCCCGGTGGCGAGTCTAGTTGTATCGAAGTTAATTTAGGCTGCGACAGTACCTGAGCCATAGGCCCTGCCCGCAGTCACGTAGCCTGGTCGCCCGGTGGCGAGTCTAGTTGTATCGAAGTTAATTTAGGCTGCGACAGTACCTGAGCCATAGGCCCTGCCCGCAGTCACGTAGCCTGGTCGCCCGGTGGCGAGTCTAGTTGTATCGAAGTTAATTTAGGCTGCGACAGTACCTGAGCCATAGGCCCTGCCCGCAGTCACGTAGCCTGGTCGCCCGGTGGCGAGTCTAGTTGTATCGAAGTTAATTTAGGCTGCGACAGTACCTGAGCCATAGGCCCTGCCCGCAGTCACGTAGCCTGGTCGCCCGGTGGCGAGTCTAGTTGTATCGAAGTTAATTTAGGCTGCGACAGTACCTGAGCCATAGGCCCTGCCCGCAGTCACGTAGCCTGGTCGCCCGGTGGCGAGTCTAGTTGTATCGAAGTTAATTTAGGCTGCGACAGTACCTGAGCCATAGGCCCTGCCCGCAGTCACGTAGCCTGGTCGCCCGGTGGCGAGTCTAGTTGTATCGAAGTTAATTTAGGCTGCGACAGTACCTGAGCCATAGGCCCTGCCCGCAGTCACGTAGCCTGGTCGCCCGGTGGCGAGTCTAGTTGTATCGAAGTTAATTTAGGCTGCGACAGTACCTGAGCCATAGGCCCTGCCCGCAGTCACGTAGCCTGGTCGCCCGGTGGCGAGTCTAGTTGTATCGAAGTTAATTTAGGCTGCGACAGTACCTGAGCCATAGGCCCTGCCCGCAGTCACGTAGCCTGGTCGCCCGGTGGCGAGTCTAGTTGTATCGAAGTTAATTTAGGCTGCGACAGTACCTGAGCCATAGGCCCTGCCCGCAGTCACGTAGCCTGGTCGCCCGGTGGCGAGTCTAGTTGTATCGAAGTTAATTTAGGCTGCGACAGTACCTGAGCCATAGGCCCTGCCCGCAGTCACGTAGCCTGGTCGCCCGGTGGCGAGTCTAGTTGTATCGAAGTTAATTTAGGCTGCGACAGTACCTGAGCCATAGGCCCTGCCCGCAGTCACGTAGCCTGGTCGCCCGGTGGCGAGTCTAGTTGTATCGAAGTTAATTTAGGCTGCGACAGTACCTGAGCCATAGGCCCTGCCCGCAGTCACGTAGCCTGGTCGCCCGGTGGCGAGTCTAGTTGTATCGAAGTTAATTTAGGCTGCGACAGTACCTGAGCCATAGGCCCTGCCCGCAGTCACGTAGCCTGGTCGCCCGGTGGCGAGTCTAGTTGTATCGAAGTTAATTTAGGCTGCGACAGTACCTGAGCCATAGGCCCTGCCCGCAGTCACGTAGCCTGGTCGCCCGGTGGCGAGTCTAGTTGTATCGAAGTTAATTTAGGCTGCGACAGTACCTGAGCCATAGGCCCTGCCCGCAGTCACGTAGCCTGGTCGCCCGGTGGCGAGTCTAGTTGTATCGAAGTTAATTTAGGCTGCGACAGTACCTGAGCCATAGGCCCTGCCCGCAGTCACGTAGCCTGGTCGCCCGGTGGCGAGTCTAGTTGTATCGAAGTTAATTTAGGCTGCGACAGTACCTGAGCCATAGGCCCTGCCCGCAGTCACGTAGCCTGGTCGCCCGGTGGCGAGTCTAGTTGTATCGAAGTTAATTTAGGCTGCGACAGTACCTGAGCCATAGGCCCTGCCCGCAGTCACGTAGCCTGGTCGCCCGGTGGCGAGTCTAGTTGTATCGAAGTTAATTTAGGCTGCGACAGTACCTGAGCCATAGGCCCTGCCCGCAGTCACGTAGCCTGGTCGCCCGGTGGCGAGTCTAGTTGTATCGAAGTTAATTTAGGCTGCGACAGTACCTGAGCCATAGGCCCTGCCCGCAGTCACGTAGCCTGGTCGCCCGGTGGCGAGTCTAGTTGTATCGAAGTTAATTTAGGCTGCGACAGTACCTGAGCCATAGGCCCTGCCCGCAGTCACGTAGCCTGGTCGCCCGGTGGCGAGTCTAGTTGTATCGAAGTTAATTTAGGCTGCGACAGTACCTGAGCCATAGGCCCTGCCCGCAGTCACGTAGCCTGGTCGCCCGGTGGCGAGTCTAGTTGTATCGAAGTTAATTTAGGCTGCGACAGTACCTGAGCCATAGGCCCTGCCCGCAGTCACGTAGCCTGGTCGCCCGGTGGCGAGTCTAGTTGTATCGAAGTTAATTTAGGCTGCGACAGTACCTGAGCCATAGGCCCTGCCCGCAGTCACGTAGCCTGGTCGCCCGGTGGCGAGTCTAGTTGTATCGAAGTTAATTTAGGCTGCGACAGTACCTGAGCCATAGGCCCTGCCCGCAGTCACGTAGCCTGGTCGCCCGGTGGCGAGTCTAGTTGTATCGAAGTTAATTTAGGCTGCGACAGTACCTGAGCCATAGGCCCTGCCCGCAGTCACGTAGCCTGGTCGCCCGGTGGCGAGTCTAGTTGTATCGAAGTTAATTTAGGCTGCGACAGTACCTGAGCCATAGGCCCTGCCCGCAGTCACGTAGCCTGGTCGCCCGGTGGCGAGTCTAGTTGTATCGAAGTTAATTTAGGCTGCGACAGTACCTGAGCCATAGGCCCTGCCCGCAGTCACGTAGCCTGGTCGCCCGGTGGCGAGTCTAGTTGTATCGAAGTTAATTTAGGCTGCGACAGTACCTGAGCCATAGGCCCTGCCCGCAGTCACGTAGCCTGGTCGCCCGGTGGCGAGTCTAGTTGTATCGAAGTTAATTTAGGCTGCGACAGTACCTGAGCCATAGGCCCTGCCCGCAGTCACGTAGCCTGGTCGCCCGGTGGCGAGTCTAGTTGTATCGAAGTTAATTTAGGCTGCGACAGTACCTGAGCCATAGGCCCTGCCCGCAGTCACGTAGCCTGGTCGCCCGGTGGCGAGTCTAGTTGTATCGAAGTTAATTTAGGCTGCGACAGTACCTGAGCCATAGGCCCTGCCCGCAGTCACGTAGCCTGGTCGCCCGGTGGCGAGTCTAGTTGTATCGAAGTTAATTTAGGCTGCGACAGTACCTGAGCCATAGGCCCTGCCCGCAGTCACGTAGCCTGGTCGCCCGGTGGCGAGTCTAGTTGTATCGAAGTTAATTTAGGCTGCGACAGTACCTGAGCCATAGGCCCTGCCCGCAGTCACGTAGCCTGGTCGCCCGGTGGCGAGTCTAGTTGTATCGAAGTTAATTTAGGCTGCGACAGTACCTGAGCCATAGGCCCTGCCCGCAGTCACGTAGCCTGGTCGCCCGGTGGCGAGTCTAGTTGTATCGAAGTTAATTTAGGCTGCGACAGTACCTGAGCCATAGGCCCTGCCCGCAGTCACGTAGCCTGGTCGCCCGGTGGCGAGTCTAGTTGTATCGAAGTTAATTTAGGCTGCGACAGTACCTGAGCCATAGGCCCTGCCCGCAGTCACGTAGCCTGGTCGCCCGGTGGCGAGTCTAGTTGTATCGAAGTTAATTTAGGCTGCGACAGTACCTGAGCCATAGGCCCTGCCCGCAGTCACGTAGCCTGGTCGCCCGGTGGCGAGTCTAGTTGTATCGAAGTTAATTTAGGCTGCGACAGTACCTGAGCCATAGGCCCTGCCCGCAGTCACGTAGCCTGGTCGCCCGGTGGCGAGTCTAGTTGTATCGAAGTTAATTTAGGCTGCGACAGTACCTGAGCCATAGGCCCTGCCCGCAGTCACGTAGCCTGGTCGCCCGGTGGCGAGTCTAGTTGTATCGAAGTTAATTTAGGCTGCGACAGTACCTGAGCCATAGGCCCTGCCCGCAGTCACGTAGCCTGGTCGCCCGGTGGCGAGTCTAGTTGTATCGAAGTTAATTTAGGCTGCGACAGTACCTGAGCCATAGGCCCTGCCCGCAGTCACGTAGCCTGGTCGCCCGGTGGCGAGTCTAGTTGTATCGAAGTTAATTTAGGCTGCGACAGTACCTGAGCCATAGGCCCTGCCCGCAGTCACGTAGCCTGGTCGCCCGGTGGCGAGTCTAGTTGTATCGAAGTTAATTTAGGCTGCGACAGTACCTGAGCCATAGGCCCTGCCCGCAGTCACGTAGCCTGGTCGCCCGGTGGCGAGTCTAGTTGTATCGAAGTTAATTTAGGCTGCGACAGTACCTGAGCCATAGGCCCTGCCCGCAGTCACGTAGCCTGGTCGCCCGGTGGCGAGTCTAGTTGTATCGAAGTTAATTTAGGCTGCGACAGTACCTGAGCCATAGGCCCTGCCCGCAGTCACGTAGCCTGGTCGCCCGGTGGCGAGTCGCGTGCCCTCTAATAACTGTAGGCTTTATGCAACATCAACATCACGCACATCTCCCTTATGTTACTAATTAAAACACACACTACAGAATAAGTAAATAATACCATATAAATACTCTTTCATCTTTAATTCGGAAAAGTAAGTTTTGCTCCACGACGAGAGGGCCCAAAATGCTACTTTTCTGTTAAAGCTACTTTTTTAATTTATTAATTGGAGCCTAGTCTGTTTTACCGACGGTACAAAAAGGCGCTCAATTCAAAAGAATTAGCTGGAGAAGCTTTTGACCCTCTTCCCCCAATGTTACTCTTGCCCCGTCTCACCTTACCTATGCTTTTTGGAAATTGCCTGCGAGATTACTTGCATTCTACTCTGGACTACGTTTCATATACTAATATTTCCTGGTGATGTGCTAACAATCGACGAAAGTCCAGAGACTGGCATGAGATGCGGTTGGCGCTATCCAATATATTAGCTTCAATTTCAAGTAATAATTTTAATTATTTGCACAGTTTTAGAAAACATATAAAGAGACTGTCAATTGTTAGTCGGAGTTCTCTAAATTTGGAAACGTTGATAAGATGGCTAGTCCAGCTAATACACACTTTTTTCTAAAACTGTAAAAATAATTTATTACTTGAAATTAAATATATTGGATAGCGCCAACCACATCTCATGCGTCAGCTAACGAGTTAATGACAACGCATTAGTAGCGATTACTCGTAATGTGATCAAAATTGCGGACGGATATTAGGGCACTGATTTTTTTATGACTGCCGCTCTCATTAATGATGATAGTCATTAGTTACCTATAAATAGGTATACAGTTTAGTACCTACTGATGGGTCGCGTTTCGCGTACGTGACAGAGGAACTGTGTCACTTCGTTAATCGGAGAATGCTGCGTGGGTAACCGGGGTTACTAATCGCTTCTTAATTATACCAAACTAAACGGTGTTTGGCTATAAGTTTTCCTTATCCCTGGTGCTCGTTGAAAAAGCATTGGTGAATGAATTTATATAAACTTTCTATCGATTTAATGCCTTCTTCCTTTTAAAACATTCCGCTCTTTTCAACCAATTCGTTTCTTTTCTATTTGTTTATCGTCTAGGTATCTTATCGTCATTCATTATGAATGGCGTAGAGATCGTGACGACTTGAGGTCTAAAGCTTATTCGGTAAATCCTATTCTTCCATTGAATTCTATTTTCCAGTCAGTGACTTGAACATTTGGATGAGTACGTAATGGGCAGTATCAATGATCTGATTATGATGCCGACGCAACATGAATCATTCTGGTCGTTTCGATTTCCATTTCCATCTAATTTCTGTCGTCTACGAGTGAGGTGGTTGACGCGGGCGCAGCTTGCAGGACAAAGGGCAACGCTTCGGCGGCCAGAGTGCCGACACAGACGGCGGGGTAAACGCTCCGTCCGGAGACGTTGCATTATTCAGCCCTGCATTGACGGCTCACGAACCGACTCCATTTGTTTTTAAAAAAAAGACGGCTGATTTGCAAAGTTTGTATTACTACAAACTTTGCAAATCAGCCGTCGTTTTTTTTGTACTTACGTAAAAATGCCACGAATTATAAGGAAAATCTTTCTTACATTTGAAGCGGCAGACCGGGATGTAGAATCGGCAATTTTGTTGTGGTACCAGCATTGAAATGATTAGTGTCTAAAACGGTTCGCAGGCCCGATGAATCGGTTTGATTGGGCAATTTATTCATTTGTGGTATGCCCCTCGTGACGCGACATGGTTATTCAATTGAATCGTAATTATTCCATGACACGACTTAGGAAAAATCTGGTCGTAAGTTAAACGTGCATTTTGAAATAGCTTTATATTTCGCCACGTACATAGCGTACCTATATATATATATGATTATGTTATCTTTCGGCTGGGTGGCGGTTTCCTGTTTCCTTTTGTTTATCGCCACTGCGTAGTATTCCTCTGGCTCCTGCTATCGCTTGTTTACATCACGGTTGGATGACGGCCTCGTCAATTCTCGGTAGCATTATTAATATATTTTCGAGCGTCATTTACTCGGGATGATGTTTACATTTACCGCCCACGGGCCTGGAGTCTGGGTTCAACGCCGTGCAGGTCGTGATTACTGAAGCATATGTAAAGTAAGGGGTACGGGGTGTTCAACTCTTGTTGGATCCAGCTTACATTTGCTAATAGGTACACTAACATTTGCGGAGTCTGGACTTGTAAACAAAAAAACCGGCCAAGTGCGTGTTGGGCCACGCGCAGTGTAGGGTTCCGTAGTTGCTTGTCTTAGTTACATCGACGTGCGGTGCGGTTGCGTCGGCCGAATTTGTACAATTGGCCTTTCCAAGTACCTACACATTAAGTTCGTCGACTATTACTCGGTAACTACTTATGCCTTCTTGTCCGTGATAGTTTTCCTTTTAAATTCATTATATGTACTACTACCACGATTTTTTTCACATCCCCAGTAGTAGCCATTTAGCCGGCAGGGGGGGGGACACATGACTCGAACAAAAATTAGGGCTTTAAAGCCCAATATCTCGCAAACGAATCAATTATTTCAAAAATGGTTTTTGGACACCCATAATAGTTTTGAACGAGCTATTCAACGAGCAGGGTATCGTTGCCCCACACCATGGGTTTAACGAGAAAAAAAATACATCCCCGCTTTAGGTATAGGGGAGGTACCTACCCTAAAAAAATTTTTTTTTCAAGATTTTATTGTAAGTGCTGTTTTGTTGGCGTGATTGATTTATATACCTATGCCGAATTGCAGTTTTCTAGTTGTAATGGTTACTGAGCTAAGCCAAAGACGGACAGACAGACAGACGGACGGACATGGCGAAACTAAAAGGGTTCCTGGTTGTCTACTAAAAAACTGCTTGGAAACAAGTGTTACTGCCGTTCTCTATATTGACAATGTATAACCAATACTGAATAAATAATATGAATATATATATGAATATATCTACATTAAAATACTAGGAACATACCGTTGTTTAAAAAGCGGCTAAACTAGAAAGTACCTACCATAAGTACGTTTATAATAGGACATAGAATAATTAGTAAGTATGATTTGGCACCTCGTTAATGTTTGCTTAAACTATGTGAAAGGAATTTTCATCACAATTAGTGCGGCATTCAGTATTGTTTTAGTACATTATCAATTTAGAACACAGATGATTGTTCCCTTGAAAGCGGGTTGACGATACTTGTATGGGACAATACGTATTCAGACGTTTTCGCTGGGCTATTGGATTGCCATGTCATTAAAACGTGTCTTATTGAACCTTAGTAGATACCTACTTACTTGCTTAGAAATCCAATCCTGTACCGGGTACTTCCCTTTTGTTTCATGGAATTGTGACGTCATACTCGTAGAACAGCGAAAAGTTAAATCCACAAGAATTCTATGATAGAATGAATGTAAGTACCTACCTAACAAGATTTGGACTATTATTTGTGTGTATATAAGCACTTTGTTTGCCACCTGTTGTAGGTCTTTAGAATAGCCCGGAGGTACCCTCTGTACCTACTTATTTACTTACGGCGCAACCTCATTTCATATCTAATTGTTATAATTTAAGAAGTGCTTTTCGTAGTTTGACTTTTGTCCAAAGCGGAGATAATGTAAATAGCTAGAACTTAGCGCTTGCTCAAGCGGAAAGACAGACAGAACTGATAATTTAAATACTTATAACGCGTTCGGGAGCTGTCCAAAAAGCTTAATAGTACATTCTGATACAAGCGAGGTATGTTGATAATTAATCACATCAGAGGCGGAATTATCACGCGAGCCGCAGGTGAGCGTGATAAGAGAGTCGAGGATGTAAGCTCACGCGTTTCATACGACGTTTTTCAACACATTTTGCGAGGAAAAAATCCTTTTCATAAGATGAAAATTTGATAGGCCTGCCAAGTTATTTTCTTTACTTATTGATGTCAACAGGTTTTTACTCACATGTTGTACATCGTCAAGAATTTCCAGTCGCGTCCATTCTTTTTATCACTTTTCTAGTCACCACGAGTCAACATTTTTGTTAATAACTAAACATGCATTAACAATGTTTACAATTATCTGTGAAATAACCTATAATGGTGCGCAACAGTTTTTTACGTGAAGCTTGCGCAATGCGCGCGCAATAGATGAAATCTCTAAACAGCCAATACAAAATAATATAAATATTTCTATTTAAAATGTTATTTTTATTAATTCATGTAAGATGTTATCAAAAGTGAATGGTTTTACTAAATTAAACGTTTCTATATCATATCCAAAAAGAAATAGTCAATTAATTAACAAAAAGGATTTAATTTATTTAGTCGAGTAAAAATCCATTTGCCGCGAATTAAAAAAAAAGCTGTACATTCTGTACAACCCGGTTAATTTAAGAATGCACCGTTTGCATGCATACGTTTTGCTGCAAGGTGCCAACGTGACTTAATCGGGATATAACCATAACACACAAGTGTCGTAATGTTATAAAACACACGTGTTTAATACCCAGGATTAAGAGCCTGAAAGCGACACAATAAGAGGTACCTACGTTACGATACGAGCAATTGTGTTGAAAAATTATTTTAGTGCAGTTCATTACAAAAACCATAGTCTGGTCGATTTACTTTTATGGAAACAGCGTCAGTAGGTATGATACCTAAGATGATTCGGTAACATCTACAAACTCGAGTTGGTGTTAAAATCCACTCGAGTTTATGGACGTGATGACCTGTTTTATACCCCGCCCACCTTCACAATCCAGCTAAAGCCAGCCCAGATCACACCGAACAATTTGTAGAACATGTAACCCACGGAATCACATCGTGCGAAAATAAATCACTCGGCAATTGGGGTTAAATCGTAATTGGGCATGACACTCCTTTAGAGATGCTCATGACAGCACGAGTAGCACGACCCAGGCGCGTGCGGTTACGGACAAACGCGCACTGCCCCTTTTACACTACATTAAATTGTTATTTTTTGTCTAGTGATAATTCGACCAACCAAAAATTGTATGCCACCCGCGGGATTAGTCTTCAAAAAACGTATGACACGTCGTGTGCCATTGATCATTACAATTTCGGCACTCTTATTACTAATATAGCCTTGTACTACAATATAACTCTACCTATTATTTTGCCACCTACTTTTAATAAAATTGCTGCAATTTTCTGCTACACAAAGCTTGCCTGGAGTAGATCACTCTTTAGCGATATCGAATACTACCTGTTGTTTAACTATACTTTTGAATTGTATATTCTGTAGGTATCTATATATCTGTGTGTGTTTTATCTTTTGTTTTCATTTACTTGTGGTGTGCAATAAAACAGTAATTTAATTTGTCATTGTAGTTTGTCTAGCACTTGGCTCGTGGCCGTTTATTAATATTTATGTTATCTCGTGATAATAAAAACGTACATACGTTACGCATACTCTATGAAACAATAACGTACTATCATGTTAGTGTAACGTTTATAACTCACTATAGGTAAATATTTTTTTTTTGTATTTTGTATTTGTATTTGGTTTTCAAAAGCTGTGTGCTAAACTTATTGAGCTTGATGGTTAAAAACCGGCTTCACTAGGTTTTTCGTAATGCTCTGTCTATTTTTTTTCTTGGTCTGAGGCTGAGATTGGGAAACATAGATTCCCGATCCCAATTTCACTTAGGTATCTACTTACTATTATTAGACCACGACTATTTTTATCGTTAGCGTAGGAGCAGGCTGAGCTGGCTTAGTAGCTCAAGGATAAGCCTACTCGTATGTTTAGCAACAGGCTATGAGGATGAGATTTATATAATTTACTTTAAAAACAAAGTTTTAACCGACTTCAAATCAGTAGGTACCCAAATTCTTTAAAGTGCCTATACAATTTGAAGAGTTCTCTCGATTTGTCCAGGATCCTTTTTCTCTGGATTTTGACCTGATGTCCACGGGACCACCTGGGATGATACCTTTTAAACAATAATAGTACATTACTACAGAGGCCGGGAAGTGAGGGGTTGCCGGCCGAGTACATATAGACGACCGAGCGTAGCGAGGCATGTTTGAGAAAAGAATTTTACAAATAGGGCCTGGCGTCCTAGAGTAGGTAATCGGGGAACATATGTACAGTCAAATTTAAAAATATGGATGCATACAACATTCTCAAAAATATGTCCCATAGCTTTTATGTTGCCGACATAAGAGCTCTTTACACTTGACTTTACATGAAAATGAAAGATTTCGACGAATTGAGAACCTCCTCCTTTTTTGGAGTCGGTTAAAAATACGTATAGAACAAACGTTGATGTGGTTTGTGAGCGTCGCGCGGTACAGTCAAGTTCAATCAATCAGCGCAACTCGTCGGCGTGCCACGGCCGCGCTTTATTTACGCGTTTCCATTTAGATACTCGCGCGTAATAGCCTTTATGTTTTATTTATGGCCTAGGCACGGTTGCTTTGACTTTTGTTTATACTATGTTTAAACCATTCGAAATCGTTATATCGACTCTAAAGGTTCTCCGCTCTGTTATAGAAGTCGAACTTCATAAGCTGGGTATTTACCGCACTGTTTGTCGCGGCGCCAAATGGATGGAGGTAATATTTTGACCACATTCACGGGCGCGCTGCAAGCCACGTAGGTAGTTGTGTGTGTTGTTTCGACATTCAATAGCGCGCCATTTGTGACGGCGACAAATGTGTGCATCCAAATGGATGGACGATGACGTTAATGTTTCATTCCAATGTTGAACTTGACATTCACGCCGTTCCATTTGTATGGCGCGTTGACGCGTTACGCTCCATTTCGATATCCAACGGGCCGCACCAACTATCATTTAACACTACAGTTTTGAAATTCATGGACCGATTTTGGCGCGGCGCTGCTCCATTCGGCTTGTTGGAGCGGTCGTGAATGGCAAGCTTTAAAAGCACTTGCGCTGCTCTCAATAATTCCACATGACACTATTCAAATGCTCATGTAGAGGAATAAATATATCCTAGCTTGATAAAACATAATGGTATTCAGAGATTTTACATAACGTTTTCATATCCTGCAGACTGAAAAACAGCTCTTCAAAAAGGTCGGATGATGAGTGTAAAGCATAGCGCTGTCGTGTCATGAAATAATACTGTAACTTAAAAAAAAAAAAAAACGTAAATTGGAAAAAACATTTTTTTTCGTTATTTGGCCATAAAACTGTGAATATTTCCGATTTTGATAAAATTTGGTCAATATATTGATAATGTTGCTCTTATAGTATACAAATCACAAAAAAGCTAATTTTAAAATTATTTTATTTATTTAATGACCAAAACGTGTTTTGTCGTGACATACGAGTATAAGTTGGTAATACTTAAATATAAATCGTCGTGACAAAACACTATAACTATCATGTTAGTGTTTTGTTGGATACTCATAAGTACGAAAACTCTACTTAAAATTTTAGTTATTGTGTAATATTAACACCATCAATTCTTCTTAGACAAGATTTGACCAAACAAGAATAATGTTTATGGCAAGATTATATACTATTTTGACGTTTAACCTTAGATTACGTACTTATTTCTGTTTGGTCAATCCGGTCTGAGTATTCAGAGCTAAGAAATGAATAAATTTTACAAATTCTTAGTAATTAAAAATCAATATCTCGTTCCGTTGCCAAATCATCAACATCAGATACAACTAATTCTTCACAAAATTGTCTTCTCAATTGTGGCCTAAACTGACACTAACATAATACCAGAATTTCTGTCTTCTTTTCTTTGCCAATTCCTCTCGGGGTTTTCTTGTTTTTTAATCTTATCTTAGAAACTTTTTCATCATCCATTAACTTTTTCAATATAGTTTTCACAGGCTTTGTCAAAAATATATTTCCTTGTTACTCGTATCATCATCATAAGGTACTTAGTTCGTTTTTACAAATAAGGACAGACAGCCTCTTCTTAGTAGTACGATTTTAAATCTATGTAAATATATTAAAACCATCAGGATATTTAACTTTACTCTCATTTTGTAATAAATATACCTGCATATTTTTTATTTTTTTTCCTGGTTTAAATAAAAATAATTCAGTGACACATTTAAGCGACACTATTTCTTCCCACCTTTGGAAAGAGGTAAAATCAATATATTGCGTTCTTTGCCAATCGCGGACAAGTTAAAAACGCATGAACTAACGAGGAGTTCCTGTGATATCCTAAGTAATGTTTACAAACACTCGCTGTACCTCACAACCAAAACACTCACTTCACGACTGGTGTTGCGGGATTGTTACGACAAAACACTGTATTTTTTTTTTTTTTTTTTTTTTTTATGATATAGGAGGCAAACGAGCAGACGGATCACCTGATGGTAAGCGATTACCGCCGCCCATGGACACTTGCAACACCAGAGGTGTTGTGAGTGCGTTGCCGGCCTTTAAGATGGGAGTACGCTCTTTTCTTGAAGGTTTGAAGGTCGTATCGGTCCGGAAATACCGCAGGCGACAATCCATTCCACAGTTTAGCTGTGCGAGGCAGGAAGTTTCTGGAGAAGCGCACAGTTGAGGACTGCCAACCATCTAAGTGGTGAGGATGGTAATGTTGTCGCGTTGGACGATGGCGAAAAGAAGCGGCAGGGATTAATCCGAACAATTCCTCGGAGCACTCCCCGTTATACATGCGATAGAAAATGCAGAGAGAGGCCACATCTCTACGCAGCGCCAAGGGGTCAAGCCGATCCGAAATATGCTCGCTGTCGACAATTCGAGTTGCTCGTCGTTGGATGCGATCCAGAGGGAGAAGCTGGTATTGGGGTGCCCCTGCCCATAGATGAGAACAGTATTCCATGTGTGGGCGGACCTGCGACTTATAAAGCTGCAGGCGGTGGGCCGGTGTGAAATACTGTCTCGATCTATTGAGCACACCGAGCTTTTTTGAGGCTAATTTGGCCTTACCCTCTAAATGGCCGCGGAACTGGACTTCACTCGAAATGTCGACGCCAAGGATTCCGATACTGGCTGCGGCAGTCAGGGGAGTGCTCTCAAAACAAGGTGACACGTCGAACTTTAACTTTTTTGCGGTAAACGCGCAAACCTGTGTCTTGGTAGGGTTAAAACGGACTAAGTTAAGTCGACCCCATTCAGAGATTGCACTTAGGGAAGTCTCAATTTCAGACACAAGTTTGTTCCGGTTCTCGATGACGATTTCCCGAGAGATATTGGTACGGCCGGTGTAAGAGGCATCACCTGTACTATCATCAGCATAACAATGAATTCCGCTGATTTGCAGCATTTCATTGATATGCATAAGGAATAGCGTGGGCGACAGCACACAACCTTGGGGGACACCAGCATTCACAGACATGGAGTCGGAGCATTCCCCGTCAACTACGACCTTAATGCTTCTGTCTGCTAGAAAGCTACTGACCCATACACATAATCTCTCGGGAAGCCCATAGGATGGTAGCTTCGAAAGAAGTGCTTTGTGCCAAACCCGATCAAAGGCCTTCGCTATATCCAAACTAACAGCCAATGCTTCACCCTTAGTCTCGATCGCCTGTGCCCAACGATGTGACAGGTAGACTAGAAGATCACCAGCCGAGCGGCCTCTACGGAAACCGTATTGTCGATCGCTAAGCAACTGGTGGTCCTCTAGGTACCGAAGGAGCTGGCAGTTGATAATGGACTCCATTATCTTCGAGAGAAGGGAGGTAACAGCTATTGGCCTGTAGTTGGACGGGTTTGAGCGGTCGCCTTTTTTAGGGATCGGATGCACCAAAGCTGACTTCCACGAGGTCGGGACCTTAGGATAACGGTCGACAAAAAACGTCAGTGCTGTTTTGGTAAAACACTGTATTTAGACATACAGTGATTAGTCAAAACAAGACCATAATTATGTTTTATAAGTTACATTGTAAAATGCTTTGAGGTTTTTCATTGATTCTGGTACAAAATTAGTGGTCTGTTAGCAGGCATAATATATAGATATGGACCCAAAAAGCTCAATTATTGATGTTAGCACGAAACACTGTAACTTGAGTTACAGTATTTTGTCATGCATGATCATGACACAGCAGCGCAGCGACTAGGTACCTACCATCTATTATACTTTTCATTACAGACCATGATTATGTCGTGGGGGGCATTTTAAAAAGATCGTCCATTAATATTAAAGGTGGCACGCTGCATATTCAGTGCGGCCTCGGCCATGGAGCGGTCATTCTGCCGGCGGGCGCGTGGCCCGGGTCAACGTATCTCCTCAACTACTAGCATCCCGCCCCAGCAGTACACATACCAACTTATTGTAATATATGCCCCGCAATGACCTATCGAAAATTGAGACGCCGACAATGGGACGCGCCGCGACCACTAGAACGTAAACGTTTATATGAATAATTGGTTCACTCTGCTTGACCGCACATGAACTGCACCCCACCCTTCCTATATATTATGTTGGGATTAAGGTTGTCCCACTATTTCACACAAGTCAAGCTAGAATAGGACGTACTACAAGAAATGACATAATACTTGTAAGTACACTTATATTTGTTCCTGTATACAGGAACAAATAATCGTGCTAATCACACACATATATAACTTTACATTTGCTTCGTAAACAACGTCTGGTTTCCCCTGTGGGTGGGTAGATCAGGCGGTAAAAACTAGTGCCTACACCAATACTTGAGATTAGGCATAGGGATTTGGCAGGTGGATCCCTGGTTCCTTTAGGATGCAGCCCGTTTCGGCTGAGATGGCAGCTATATATCAACCTCATCTAAATGCATTTTTTTCTCAAGTTTCCTCGTATTTCGCAGATTCTGTTTCTGTGAAAATTTTACGTTTGTCTACATGTATGAGCGTGGTATTCGCTTAAAATATATGTTTAAATCCATATTACAGTCCATTTCGCGCGAAATGACTTGTCGATGGTAACTTGCCTATGTATGTCTAAATGTGGGTTTTAGTTGACATCCTTTCTTACGTCTGCTCACTCGTGTTGTTTATGGTGTACATTTCTATAAAAAGTTAGTTTTAAAAGGGAACCTTCTGTACTTTCTTGGTACAAGCATTAAGTACCAATACCTAACTCTGAGTTACTAGGTATACCTACTGCATTTAAACTTTTTGCTATTAAACGAATCACAATGTATGCGAATACAATTAAAATATAGAAAACACGGACTAAGTAGGTAAAGTACCTCCAAGTTTTGTTAGACGGGACTTAAGATTGAGATCATGCTCTTATTGATAGAACCGTATTTTACTTTTTACTTGATGATAAGAGTACTGCATACGTAGGTTTTTTTTTTTTTTATACAACGACGGTGGCAAACAAGCGTACGGCCCGCCTGATGGTAAGCGGACACCGCAGCCTATAGACGCATGCAACCCCAAAGGAGTAACATGGGCGTTGCCGACCCTTGATATGTTTGAGGATTCGCCGTGTTGACAGCTGAAGGAACAAATTCCCTCGCTCTCAACACAACGCATCCTCGGGAGCTCTGGCGACCTTGCTCACCTCCAGGAACACAACACTACTACAGAGCAAGTAGTTAGTTACGATTACGGTCCATCAACGTTAAATATGGCGCCGACAGCTGTCATACCAGAAACTTGACAAACTTTCCATAAATTCAGATTTTAACGAACACCCGCTTACGATCACAGATGGATTGGTGCAACCTACACTTACACAATCAGAATACCACCTACTCCGGCCCTACTGTCAACCCCACCTGCGCGCGCCGGATGGCGGCGGCGACCAACTGGTTGCCGTGGTGCTCCCTGCTAGATAACTACAACTTAGAAAAGTTGAAAAACCCCCGATTTTCAATTCAAAGTCCAATATCTCAAAAACGGCTGAACAGATTTTCATGAAACATGGCTAAGAACACTCGGGATAAAATTATCTATGACACAAAAAAAACCGCATTCGAATGGGTCCATCCGTTTGGGAGCTACGATACCACAGACAGATACACAGATACACAGACACGTTAAACTTATAACACCCCTCTCTTTGTGTCGGGGGTTAATAAAACTGATCGAACAACTTAGAAAAGTTGAAAAACCCCCGACATTTTCATTTCAAAATGCAATATCTCAAAAACGGCTGAACAGATTTTCATGAAACATGGCTAAGAACACTCGGGATAAAATTATCTATGACAAAAAAGAACCGCATTCAAATCGGTCCATCCGTTTGGAAGCTACGATACCACAGACAGATACACAGATACACAGACACGTTAAACTTATAACACCCTCTTTGCGTCGGGGGTTAAAAACCAACGGGGCTCTGGCGATCGAGCAATGGCGGTATAACCATACACACCCGACGGGGTCTGTACGGAAGACGCGTCAGAAACCTTGGGGACCAAATACCGTAAAAGTGCTGGTGCAGCAGGCAACAAGAAATCACTGCACTATTATTCCACGAGAGTCATGAAAACGTCTTATGCTAAAATCGACCGCGACATGACCACGATCACTTTAAGAGTGCACGACTAAGGAGAGAAGAGACCCGTACACACCTAGTGTAATGTTTCATCTAAGTCGAGACAAGACAAGTGCAACAGTGTAACGGTTATAAATATGTTATGGTTCCCAACTCAACGCGTGACATTCCCGATTCGTAGCTATCATAAAATTCATACTGTTACGATGCGACATCGTTTGAATATGCAATCAGCATGCTTGTTTCTCGTGCCCACCCATGCTGTTTTAACAACGACGTACGAGTAGGTACTAAGTTTTTTGCTACCACTGCCAGCAAATAATTCAATCTATAAACTTAAATCCTCGAGCATGGATGGTAGAACTCTGCAGTTATGCATTTTAAGATTACATTTGTATTATTTCTTCGTTAACGGTAAGTATAGCACCTACCACTAGGTATGTAGGGAAATGTTTCCAGTCACACTTCGCAGCGGAAAGATAGGCTACACGGCCTGTACAGTCATCGTCATCGTCATACGCAGCCAGAGTAGCCAAATATTTCGTAACACATTCTTATTCTTAGAGTAATAAAGACGTGTAGGTACCGAAATATTTGGCTACCTTGGCTGCTAGTAACTATATGACGCTGACTGTACTTACGCAAAATATACTCAGTCGGTTTACCTTATCCTACCGTTTAAAGAACACATTCCACGATAAGCTGCTATTTGCCACTCCACATTCCCAGCCAGTTGTCGAAATATGCAGGTATTGTCAATGCAATTCAACGTGTAGCAGACATCAGACGTAGGTAAGCCGTTTTTAAGGCAGCAAAAAACCGAATTAATCGGTTAAGGTGAAACCAAACGAAATTCTTGGTATATTACTAATAACAAACAAACGGCCTCTCACCCTAAACGCATATACCTTCTCCGTTCCGTCGTGGATAAAAAAGGATGTGTTTTGAACTTTAGATTGTGACGATCACAGCTTGGTGATTCATATCAGGATTCGGGCGGTTCTAGGATGCGAAGTAGTCGATTGTGTACATAGATGTCCGATTTTGGTTCCATATTCCATATTGGATACACCGTGAATCATGCCTCTAAATAATTTATCGATGATGTGACAATTTATATAATAACAAGCTGCTCGCGCGGCTTCGTCCGCGTATTGTAAAGAGCGCAGGCAAGATCGCAGGATTAAATATATAGACCGGGAGATAGTAACACAAAATTTCTGGTAATTTGTACCAAGTATGTTACCCTTCTGGGGGTCTAATTACGTAATGACGTAAAGGAAAATGATGGTCATAGCGCTGGCACCAGCGGCCCAATCGCGTGGGCGTTAATCGAACGTGTCGGATAAATTACGTGTTGAAAGGAAAAAATTGTCCTTTGCGGCGAGACGGTATAGCG
The DNA here is from genome assembly GCA_947578815.1 of Epinotia ramella. Lineage (NCBI taxonomy): Eukaryota > Metazoa > Arthropoda > Insecta > Lepidoptera > Tortricidae > Epinotia > Epinotia ramella. The sequence continues at coordinate 12,170,625 of OX388209.1, forward strand.
GATTGGAACCGTCGGAAATGTATGATGATTTTCGTGAATGGCTACTCGACGATGATTAGCTGTGCAAAATTAACCTGGTACACATAGTTGTTTTTTTTTATTTTATTAATTCGTTCTCGTCGGTATTGCGCCGGGCTGTAAGTCACAAGGGAGAAGTATGGCATTACGCTACCGCCTACTTCTTTTTTAATCGACTATCGAACTTACATTTTACAAAGCTACATTCACACAAACTTTACCTCTTTATAATATTACTTTACATAATTTGGTTCTGAAGGCCAAAAGTAAGTGTATTATTATTCAAGTCGCGTAATTTTGTTCACGTTATTACAGCTGATAATAATCACACTTGTTAAATTCTGCTATACAGGCTGGGCCAAAAGAAGTCATCCGATGTTGTTTGGCTCTCTTTTTTTTTCTAAATGAAAAACTTCGATTATGTTTATTTGAACCTTTAGAATTTTATTGGTCAAGTCGAGAAGATTATATCGGCCAAATAGGCGCCCGGGTGCCCTCACAATTGGTTGCTTATACGGGCTCGTTTTATGGCATTTTTCATCACTTCGGCGAGAACTTCGGGCGACAGATTCTCGCACTCGTGTCGAATGTTGTCCTTGAGGGCTTCCAGAGTCTCGGGCTTGTTGACGTACACACGGGACTTCAAAAACCCCCGCAAATGTTGCGGGCCAGTGCAAATCGCCAAAACGAGAGATGAGGCGACCCGGGAACGCTGCCTTCAGAATATCGGTTGTGGCTCGCGCAGTGTGTGCCGTTGCTCCGTCCTGTTGGAACCACATGCTCAGTCCTAATTCGTCCAATTGCGGCAGAAAACACTCGGTCAACATGGCACCGTCCACTGTTGTCGTTTGGCCAGCGGCATTCTCGAAAACAAGGGCACACATCGCTCATTATGATTTTGGTCGAAAAATCGTCCACTGCGCCAACACCACAGACGAATTGTTACGCAAAAAAATAGACACAATTATTCCGCGATCTTGGGGAGTGTATCGCTCCATGGCTTGTTCACTTGTATTCTGCATCTGTCTAGTCCACAAATGTCAAAACAGATTTGAGATTGGCGGCCATTTGCAAAAATGAGAGCATCTTCCAATAGGGTGATTTCTTTTGGCCCACCTTGTATAAGTATATAAAATAAATAAGCGTCTAGAAATAGGCACCTTCATAAAACAAACAAAATTCGCCGTAATTGTATTACTCATGCCATGCGCACGTAATTCTGTTTTACACATTCTTTGTCGCTGAAAATAAAATGATCACACAGCGTTGTTTTTGTTATGAGCGGAGTAAATTGCGCACAAGTACCTACCTACTTGCCTACCTTACCTATATCGTGAAAATCAATTAAAAATAACGACAACCGCAACCGGAAGTACTGAAAGTAACGGCATGACGCGACGGTCGCCACGAGAACGATGGGTCACCACAATTAAAACAACATGACATAAAAAAGGGTGCGTCATCTAAATGAAATAACAATAAAATAGAATGGAGTTCATTAGTATTTATTATAATTTGTCATTGTATATCGTTACAGCTGCCCGCGTGGCTCCGCCCGGGTATTGGCAAGAACGCAGGGAAACCCGCGGGGATGAAATATACCATATTTTTTATAATATGGTATCACTACATAGTACAAAACAAAGTCGCTTCCCGCCGTCTGTCCCTATGTATGCTTAGGTCTTTAAAACTACGCAACGGATTTTGATGCGGTTTTTTTTAATAGATAGAGTGATTCAAGAGGAAGCTTTATATGTATAATATAGTACCCGTGCGAAGCTGGGGCGGGTCGCTAGTAAATTATAATAATTACATAGCGGGTGGCGCAGGACCGGTCATTCACTTCACCGTACATTTTTGGGGGAGGGCTATGTACAGCAGTGGACATCTTTCGGTGTACTGCCTTTTTGCCGAATTATGTTTCGTCAAATTTCATTTGGCAACCGACTTTTCGCCGAAGTTTTATTTGGCAAACCAATCCTTGGCATAATTTTACTTCGTATTTTTTTCATTTCGCTACATTTTTATATTGCAAAATTTTACTACGTCAAATTTTACGTGGTAAATAATTATGTAGCAAATGATTTGCTAAGGCAAATAACAGTTTTTCAAATTTTGTGTGGTAAATAATTGTGTAGCGAAAGATTTGCTAAGGCAAAAAACACATTGTCAACTAATTATGAAGCAAATGATTTCATCCATTTTTTGATTCTTTTCATAATTCCGATGCTACGTAATTAAGATATAAATCTCATTTTCCCTAATATCATTTTACCGTCATAAAATCTCATAATACCAACTAGAGTGCTGCACGAGTTCTTAAAAAGCCCAAAAATGGGGAGAAGGGGGGGGGGCATAGTTTCCCACAGGGGGGCACGGGGGGCAAAGCCCCCCGCAGTAAACAAAACCAATCGTAACAATTGTATTTTTGTTGGGTTAGGTTATGGTTATCTTGTGTCCCTTAGAGCGGAAATAGGCACCCTGCGAAGCGGGGTGACGTCGACACGCTGGCGATTAGGTTAGGTTTAGGTTAGGTTAAAATAATTGCCGTGCGTTTGTATACCCGCACGCCTTCGCAAATAAAATGGCAAACCAATGCATTGCTTAGTTTGGGACTAGGTCGATTTGTGTAAGATTGTCCGCAAATAGTATTATTATTATTTATACATTAATACTATTTTGAGCCGCAAAGTATATAAACAAAAGTACCCTCTTAATTTAGCTGAATAGTGCATCACCCTACCCGCTAACCCGCTCAATGCAATTAAATCATACTGCAATTCCTTGCAGTTCAAAACCTTGGATTCTAACAAACTAGGTTAGATTTCATAATGCCTTTCAATATGTTGCTAAATCAAGGTATGCCAATCAATACATTTGACGTAAACATAATTGACATCTTAAAAAAATCCCAGGTAATAATTTGTCTAACAATAATTTATCAAATCATTACTTGGGAAATGATATCAGTGCGAAACGTTGAGTTGGGAAATAAAAATTTGACCAAATAAAAATATGGGAAACGTATAGTTTGGGGAGTTAAGAATTTGCTAAATAATTTTCGGCGAAACATTAGTAAACCACATCTTTCGGATGTCATAGGCATATAATCGCGTTTCTTTCATGAATCAATTTTGAAGAGACATGAAAGTGAGGATTTTTTGGCAGTCCGGGGCCGGGGACATTGACCATGGTCAATGTTACAAAATCGAGCTATCAAAACGGCCTGAATACGCTGAGCGTTAAATAAATTAATACCAAATGAGAGCGAAGTGATCAATTTCGGTTCTTAGTCACGTTGGATACATCATTCACATTATTGATGGCGGCCTGCGGTCATGTGCGGTTACGAGTTTTGTCATTTTCCTCTACGACGGTGCATAGACTTTCTGTGAAAGAATGCTTCGTCATCGATTTGATGAGGTCTGCCTTCCGTCCGCCTTTCTTCACCTGATGGATCAGGCATAGCGACACGCGAGAATAGGCGAGACTAGGATGTATCTCGAGCTAATCCCGCCAGAAGGTGCATACAATTTATAGACTGCTTTAAATATTGCAATTACATAATACGCTACAGAACTATATAAATAAATGTAACTGCCGCACATTAAGCGGCTGTATATACAGGAGTGTTACAAATGAATAAAAAAGGGGTTCATAGACCGAGATTTTTTAATGAAATTAGCTATTTACTAAAAGAAATCCTTAAATTAAAAGGTCTTTGAACTGCGCTTGTTGACAATTGTCAAAAACTTGCTTTTTTTTCCCCGGCGCAGTTATAACTGCACAGTCATTTGTTTTTACGCCCCTCTCCTTCACACTGCTTCCTCAATGTCAGTGCAAACTCTATGACTATGAACTGAAACGAACTCAATGTGACTTTGAAATTGTCCGAATTCTAACCGTATTTTTACCGGTTAAGCTTTGTTTAACTTCTTAGTTAAAAAAACCTTTGCCTACTATTTTGTCTACTTATATAGTTAGATGAATTATCTGTGAGTCAGATAAATTAAAGTCAATCATACATAATTCGACCTAGTCCCAAACAAAGGGTCGCCGACTCGGGAAAAAGTGCTCATCACACAAATATTTTCCCTACCGGGATTAGGCAAGGATCACACTGCGAGGTTGAGTACTCAGTACGATGTCAAATACGCATGAATTGTGAATAGAACTAAGATAGTTAATTTTACAAATGTATGAAACATAAGAAAAAGTGTATTTCTTCAATTATGATCACAGAATTTGGTGTTATTCCTACTCAGCATCATGGATTTATTCGTCAGATGAGTAAGAAAAAACTAAAGATAGTAAAACAATTGTAGTATCTATATATTACCTAAAAAACATATTATGATATACATAATGACTTAAATACAACAAAAATATGTAGGTACTAGGTACATATTTACCAATTTCCTATAATACAGTCCCCCAGATCGGTATCTCGGCTCCGCGGTAACATAAGGCTGCTGGCTACGTTTCCTCGCTGAATGGCGATGCCAATTCTTTGACCGAGGAATAAGCCAGCCAAGGAATGATCAGCAGTGTGCTCGAAGAGCCGTTTTTAGGGTTCCGTAGCCAAATGGCAAAAAACGGAACCCTTATGGATTCGTCATGTCTGTCGGTCTGTTTTTCCGTCCGTAATCCGTATGTCACAGGCATTTTACTCGAAAACACTAAGGTGTAATTGAATAAAATTTTGAGGATAGGTGTATTTTGTTAGCCGATACAAAGTTTTGTAATTAAATTACTAAAAAAAAAAATTTTTTAATAGGAGTGCACTCCATACATAGAACTGAAAGTCAAAAATTATTTTTCATTGCAAGCCCACGTGTGGCACATCAATCGATAGGCCTTTCAAAATAAATATAAGGTTTCAAAGCAATTTTTTTGATTAACTGAATAGAGTCGGAGATAATCGCCCCGAAAGTCACTAAAATTTTGTTGCCCTTTAATTTTTTAACCGTGTATTTTAAAAATATAGGCTTATTAAATTTTTTCAGCGAAAACTTTTTTGAAGAAGATCGGTTCAAAGTTTTTTGAGATATTTCAAAAAACTGCCTTTTTAAAGAAAAGGATGTAAGTGCCATAAGATTTCAGTAACGATACGATCTTTTTAATAGGCACGGAAACCTTCGTTGTGCGAGGTCCGACAAGCACTTGGCCGCTTTTTTTAAATCCCGGTATAGTTTCTGGGCGTCTGGAACCCACGGCCCATGCATCTCTACTGCGAAATCCGCGCGAACACATGGTTGCCTGCGAGACCCGTGCGTAATGGCAGCCTCTGCCGATGTTGCCGCTGCGCCCGCCTTCTGCGAGGTGGTGGGTAAGTGGGATGGAGCCAATGTGTTGACGCAGGGTCCCAGACTAGGGGTCGTCCCACTTGCCACGGAATGAGCGTCATACTATCAGGCCTTTTCAGTCACGTGCGAGGCCAGGTGTCTCTTCGAACGTTTATGCTGGCCAGGGTCCGGCGGATTATTTCGTTCAAGCAGGCGTGGCGGGCGAAGCGGCCTGCGCTTTTTTGGCAGGAAAGGCCGTGGTGGCCCAGACGATCTACTTCCGCGCCACAGGGGCAGCGATGGGGGACCACTATGTTGGAACCCAGGCGGAGGCCCTGGACCTGGCGGCAGAGTGGTTCATCACAGATTCATCGGACACCTTTGCCGTGCCCCCGCCAAGTCGAGCAAAACAGAGGCACGGCCGTACCATCCTTTTCTCGAAGCAGTTCAGGCCATTTTCGACCCCCCTATAACTTCGTTGTGGATAAAACTAGAAGCCTGAATTCATTCAATTTGAACCAGTAGTTTAAGAATTATAACTAGTCATAATTTCTTAATTTTGTCACTCACTGACTGACTCATCACCATCATCATCATATCAGCCGAAAGACGTCCACTGCTGGACATAGGCCTCCCCCAAAGAGTGCCAAAGTGACCGGTCCTGCGCCACCCGCATCCAGCGAACTCCAGCAACCTTTACCAGGTCATCAGTCCACCTTGCGGAATCGCTGACTGACTCACCGATCATCAAAAGTCTAAGGCACTTCTAGCAGACATAGAAGCTTCAAATTTAGAATACTTAGTGTTAAGTGTATAAATCAAGGGAAAACTAAAAAAAATGCAATTACAGTCCAGTTTTCTACATACACCAATTGCATACATTACTTTGTAATCCTATACAGATGTATAGGTTTACAAAGTTACATTTGCAGTGAATGGGACAAAAAATTAAAAAGCAAGAATGGGACTGCATTCATAGTTTGTATGTATGGATAACACATTAACCTACAAGAAGAAGTGAGATCCCATAATAATAATTCTATGTAAAAAAGAGGCCAAGTCTTGAAACTCTTCCACCGTAAAAAGTTGTGAGATATTTCGTAGTTTGCTAAAATCATTTTTTGATCTCAAAAGTAGAACTTTATAAAAACTTTCTAGGAAAATTATTTTGAATTTGATAGGTTGAATAGTTTTTGAAAAAATTACAAAATAATTTCTGGACGAAAAACTACGGAACCCTACACTGAGCGTGGCCCGACACGCCGGCGGTCTTGGCCGGATTTTTACATATAATGTTTTTTATGGGATTGGCTTTACACATCACATGGTGTGTTTTAGATCAATCTTATATATAATTTAAACTACTTACGGTATGAAGACGTCTACGGAGATATTTTTCCTATTATAAAGCGATAAATAAAATTGCGCCCCATAAGGATTTATAAAATTTATCACCGAACACAAACTACGAACAACACTTCAAGCTTTACAAACTATAGTTTTTAAAATTATAGTTTCATTGGTGCTACGCTTATTTTGCAAAAACTTTGCCGCAAACATACTGAAGTACTATCGACAACACAGCTAACTGACCATCCGTGCACTTTATGTGCATTGTAATAAGGTTCTATATAAATACAGGATGGTCAGTTAACTGTGTTGACGTTTTTACCTTACTTACTAAACATGAGTCATGTTTTTATTGTTACGTAAATTTGATTAAGCAAGGTTGAACTTCGCGTAAACAACATTACGGTAATGGTGTAGTGCATTTTCAAAGTAAAAACAACATGTAAGCATTTTTTAATGTTATGACGTCAAGGAACAACCTCGATTTAGTAGGTATACTTAGTATACGAAATAACTGACATATGGTAATTTTTTCCTAAAACTTTGTGGTACGAGCTGGGGTATAAATAAAGGTATCGAGATTATCTACTGGTCTAAGGTAAAACACCTCTTGGTTGGCATTGGCATTATTAATTGTATGATCTTTGATCAGTTTCTCTAGGAATGCGTGTTACAGATTGGCAGAAAACTACAGGATGTTTGTGGCGCACTTTCGCTTTTCGGCATATGAGTCAGCTTAGCCAGATCTACGTAAATTGTATACGTAAACTGGTGAATGTTTAACCCTAAACTTGACAGTGTACCTATGCAAGCAGCTTTGTGTGTGTTAATATTAAAAATTAATGAAAAACGCCGTTTAAAAAATATATTATTAAAAAATAGTTGAAAAAATATTATTATGATTTATGAGACAATCTTACACAAATCGAAATTGCCCCATAGTAAGCTCTATAAGGCTTGTATTATGGGTACTAGATGAAGGTGGGGGTGATGATGATGGGGATTAATAAATTGGTTAAAAACCTTTATTTTCAAATTTCACAATAATCAAATAATTCAATATACAATAAAGACACAATTTACAATATTATAAAATTGAAACCACAAATTACCTAATTCTAACTTTAATCGCCCCCAGCCGTTCCTGGACCAAAAGTCCCCATAATACTGGCGGCATAAAAGGGGTTAATAAAAAAAAATACTTAAATAAATTTGGTTCGGTTGTGGAATGAGCCCGCCGAGGTTTTCCCGAGGGACTACACTATGAGGTTCTTCAAAAAAGGAGTGTATAAATTCTTAAAGGGTTGGCAACGCCCATGTACGACCCCTGGAGTTTAAGCGCCCATATGCTACGGTAACCACTTACCATTACATGGTCCGTAACCTTGTTTGCCTCCGAAGTGTTATAAAAAAAAACATAGAAAACATCCAAGACTCAGAAACAAATATTCTTGCTCATCACACAAATATTTGCCCTTACCGGGATTCGAACTCAGGTTACCCAGGACCTTCAGCTTCGTAGGCAGCGTCACTAGGCTAACCGGTCGTTTAAAATTAAAATGCCGTTAAAATTCGTTTGTGTTTATCGGTCACATTTAACTCAACAGCTGACCCCTTATGAATAAGGGGGTTCAGTTGTGTGATACATGTATGTAACTGTGTGTAAAGTTAAGGACGTGACTACTGGGTGGTTAGTCTCGTGTGTTCAGGCAGCAGCTGTTGGCCAAGACAAACGCACACAGTGCGACCATTAATTGCTCAACATAAAGCCGCATTGTTCAATGAATCGAACTTAATTAATTAATATTGTGCACTAGTACGGACGAGTTCACGGACACAGATGAATTTGTGTTTGTCCATTTGTTGGAATGCTCGTGGACTAGTGGCAAACATTTACCAAGATAAGTATGATGGTATACCTACGTACTCGTACTGTCAAAGAAAGGTCGCGATTAAAATTTAGTTGAATAGGTGCCTCGCAGGGTTTTTTATTCTCTTAGACTATACAATGTATAACAATGTAGATACTTGAAATGTCTAGTTAAGTTATAAAGTAAAGGTAAGGAGATTGGAGAGTCCGTGGGAAATTTGATATTCATTATGGAAATCATCTTAGCAAAGGGGCTGAAATGAGGCATGGAGTTTTCATGATAGTAAGATTAACAAGTTGTAAGCGGACGAAGATGTGAACAAAAGCTATCATTTAAAGCTAAGCCAGCTAACATTAAAATTGCCTTTATCATAAGAAAACGTGATCATCATCTGTTCAAATATTTATCGGAATTGATAAAGAGAAAACCATATCGCAATCGTGGTCGTGGTCGCAACATTTATAGTAGACCTACTAATAGCTTTTGCCCGCGACTCGGTCTGCGTTGAACTCGTTTATATCGTAGCTCCATACAAACTTTCACCCCCTTAGGGGTTGATTTCCGGTACAAAAACCATAAGATAATTTTCCTTCCTCGGGACTCAAACTATTTCTAGACCTAATTTCATCTATACCGGTTCAGCGGTTTAAGCGCGAAGAGGTAACAGTCAGACAGACAGACAGACTGACATATTGACACACTGTCGCATTTATAATATTAGTATGGATAGTGTTGACAAACCTCACGTTCGATGACTGACGTAGGTATTGGAGAAAGTGCAGGGTTGGCGTCTGATGACGTCAACGGATGAGTTTCATAATAAACGAGTTGTGCGTGCGCTTTGGAAATCGTTTCCTCGACGGTGAAGACATCGCCGGTACCGCGGTGAAATATCAGCTCGTCGAGAATCGGGATTTTTGACTTTGGAACGCTACACAAAAAAATAATTAAAAGTAAATATGATTGTAGTGTCAGATTTGCAGGCACCCACTTTCTGCCGATAAGAATTGAATAGGACTGGTCAGTACCACTCGTTTTTATTTTCTATCACTATTTAAAAATTGCATTTGATTATTTTTGTCAGTGTCAGAGGGAAAGAGTCGAGCGCTCGAAAGTCAACAATCAGTCCCCTGAAGACTGTCAAAATGTGGGTGTCCTGTAAACCGAGGATAATCCGTGGACAGCAGCTGATAGGGCTGCTAAATACCTGAATGATAAAAGACGTTTTGTATGGAAATCGAAACATCTTAAGGGGGTGCATTGGAAATTATCGAGTGCTTTGAAACACCGTTCTGACTAGATTAACCCTTAAATGCCTATGCATTGTTGCCAAATGTCTACAAAGCATTAGACAGCTCACAGATTAAAAAAAAAGCTTACGTTCTTGAACGCACCTTTATACCAAACATCAAGTACCGTAAACTGGGGCTATTTAGAAACCACGAGGCTATTTGGAATAAGGGAGGTGTAGGTTTTGAGTCCCTATATTTTTTGTTATGGAGATGATAGAAACTTAGATCTATTTCTGACAAAATATCTAAGTGTCTATCATCGCCATGACAAATAATTAGGGACTCAAAACTTATAGTTTATTTATTCCAAATAGCCCCGTGGTTTCTAAATAGCCCCAGTTTACGGTAGTAGTCTTGGGAAATAATAACTGGCAACACTAAAATCTGCGCTCTTTTTTATTAATTTTTCCTAGATCATACATGGGTCATTCTACTTTTCTGTGACCATTAATCTATTGGCAGAAAAAAGTATGATAAATACTGAAATGGTGTATAAAGTATATATTGCCTAATTCTGCCTGAACCAAATTTTTAGAAATGGGTAACGAAAATGCATATAAGTGTTAATATTGATAATTGTAAAAAGATGGTAACGCAATGGTAAATGCCTCATTTTCATACAAATCGGGAGACAATCAAGGACCACTGAGTTACCGTGATTAAGAATATTGATAGTGATTATTTATTAAACAAAGCTATCGGAATTGATAGCTTAAATAAGCCTCTTTCTCAACCAAAACATAAAAAATTGAAATAATTGGCAAGTTTTCAAAAATATGCATTTTACGAAAAAGTAACTAAAATTTATGGTCACGAAAAAAAAGAAAATAATGTTTTTGTTTAGTTAATTGTATGTATACAATGAACTAAACAAAAACATTATTTTTACCAAAAACGATATGATTCAGTTAAACTGATTTAATTTGCCTAAAATTTCCTTATAGAAAAAAATCTTGTTTGGTCTTTATTTTCCTTTTTTTACTTAATAATAATAATAAAGCCTCTTTATTCCAAACTTTCTAACAATTTCTTATACTAGTATTGCTTTTATGTGCTTACATTTTTAATATTATTACATTTCATTTACTAATTATATTATTTAATTACTCTATTTGATTGCGTCTACAATGGAGCATGCAAATTAATTGAAATGCAAATTAAATAAAATTAAAATCAATATTTAGTTTTGTTTGGATGCCCATTTCTGGGCGTAAGCCTCCTCCATACTATGCCATCATTTGCGATCGGTAGCATTTCTCTGCCAGTTTTGCCTGCAACTTGCACTATGTCGTCGCTCCAGCGGCGCCTTTGTTTCCCTCTTGTCCTGGTGCCGTCTCTTGGGTACCAATGCATTATTCGCTCACTCCAGCGTCCATCATTTGCCCTCGCGATATGCCCAGCCCATCTCCATTTTAATTTACAAATGCTGTCAATGATATCTGCTATTTTTGTTTTGTTTCGTATTTCTGTACTTCTCACATGATCCATTAGTTTTATACCCAGCATAGACCTCTCGGCTGCTCTTTGGAATGTTCTAAGTTTTTGGGTAATAGTTTTAGTGAGAGGCCAGCATTGGCACCCGTATCGTATGTTACTGTTGGTAGAATCGTATTATCCATCAGCTTCTTTTTTAGATGCACCGGCAGATTGCTTTTGAACACTTCCTTTTGCGCCCAATATCTTTTCCATCCCATGGCGATCCTCCTATCGACTTCGTTCTCTATTTGTTTTGTGAAAGTTATTAGACGGCCTAGATAAATATATTCTTCTACATATGCAATTTCTCCATTGTGTGTTTTTATGCCCTTCTTTTCTCCGTTTGTCATTATTTTTGTTTTTGCTATGTTCATTTGTAGGCCAGCTTTTCTACTCTCCGTATCTAGGGTCTCTATCATAGTTTGTAAACTTTCATGGCTTTCAGACAAGACCACAATATCATCCGCGAATCTAAGGTGCGTAAGAATTTCTCTTATGTTTATTCCTTGGTTTTGCCAGTCTAATCGTCGGAATATTGTTTCTAGTAGGGCTGTGAATAATTTGGGAGACATTGGATCCCCTTGTTTGACTCCTTTTCCTATTGGGAATGAGTCTCCGATCCTTTCCAGTTTAATTTTGGCTGATGTACTGTAGTATATTTTTTTGATTATGTTAATATATTTTGTATGTACTCCCTGCTCTTTAAGACTCGACCATAAATAAGAATGTGAGATAGAGTCAAATGCCTTTGTATAGTCTATAAACCCCAGATAAATAACTTTGTTGTATTCCATGTACTTTTTTTTACTTACCCCTACTCAAACAATACATTATTTTACGACACAAACAAGTTAATAGTATAGTATTTTATCTCATCTAAAATCTCACTTAATGAAATATAAATAAAACTTCATTAAGTTAGGTATTTATCTAAATTTGTCCAAAAAAGCCATTCCCGAAGAATGATGCATCTCTTTTTCTCGTGAGCGGAAGGCATAAGCGTGTCTCTGTCAAGGGGGCGTGGTCGACTCGAATCAAGCGATCCCCTTAAGGAATAGCTCAGTTAGGGACGACGACGAGCGATACAGCGCCGCCGCCGCGCGCGGGCGAAGAGAGCATGCCGCGGTAGCGACCGCCGAAGCGCCAGAACCGTTTTTCGTTAGTAATACATACTTAATCGTACTTAAACGCGGTGACTAAATAAAATAATGTCTTAACATGCAAAGCATTAAGTTTGTTATATTATCTTTTGGGTGTTGTATGTTTTGGAATTTGACTAAATCGTCAATACCTATAAAAATTTGACAAATTTACTATGACCAACAATAAAAATAAAAATGACTCATACAATAAGATATTAAATAATAAGTATTAACTAAACGAATTATTAAAAAATAAATTAATAATAAAATAGAACTAAACTAAACTAAGTGCCTGAGATGCTGGCAGCATTACCTCGGTGAATAGCTAAGCTAATTATTTGTGCGAGGCAACTGCCAAAAAAAAACATTATTATCATTAGGTAACGACATAGGTAAATATGGTGGACTGATGACCCGGTAGTCCGCTGGATGCGGGCGGCGCACGACCGGTCATTGTGGCACTCTTTGGGGGAGGTCTATGTCTGTCTGCCTATGTTATGATGATAATGATGAATGACGATGATACTCGTATAGGTAAATAAATATCTACATGGCGTGGCGTTAACAATGCTTGTACAATGCTGCGCATGTTTAGGATTTTTAAACTTACCAATTACATCTAACTTAAATTGTTAACTAACATTAGTTTGTTTTTACATAATCTATGTCATAGTTGTCATCGACAGGACGTTTATACGATTAAAAAAGTAGTATACAAAGCAAATCGATGCTTTGTGTGAATACAATGGTGCATTTATTGTGTGATTACACGTTGACCGTAAACTTACGATTCATTAATGTTTCACAAGGTTTCTTCAAGGCCCATTCGTTACGATTCTGGTCTATAGGATTTTTATCTTTCTTAATGTGACGTTTCTATTATATTTATTATTAATATATAATATGTTTATTGTCCATCTGGAACTGCTAGTTACAGAAGGAGGCACACGGCACAGACTTATTTTTTTTATTCAGAATGCATCCATATTTTGTGTGTTTGAAAAATCACACAATTTTCTATTGCATCCCCTTAATCGTTCTATATACCGTAAAACCCCGTGACTTCGCCTGGGATAACTAACATCGCCTATTTTTATAAAAGTTGAAATTCCCGCCTTGTTTTTAGGGCAGGTTCCACACAAAACTACTAAATGGAAAGTGTTTTTTATGCATGGCAATATTCTCGCATTAATTGTGGCTAACTTAACGCCATTTACGATCAGTGCCGTTTTTTCGTTGAAGTGGTAGCTCGTGTTTATTTTTACCTTGTCGGAACTTTGCTATAAATAGTCTCAAAGAAGAGATAAAGCTAAGCTTTTTCTTGTATTATAATCTACAACTCATGCTCTTTCATGTGGTAATATTATTTTTTACCTGAGTCAGGTTTATACGTCACAATCGATTTAAATGTAATTGAGGTGATGTTTCGGCCATCTTGTTGCTCCACTTCGCCTGCCCCTAGGGTTGTCAATCCAAGTTTGTGATCTATTTAAAATTTCTTATTTACTAGTAAGGGTCATTCAAGCCCCGACGAACAAAGGGGGTCTTACAAGTTTGGCCGCTATGTGTGTATGTCTGTATGTTTGCTGTGGCACCGTAGCTCTTAAATGGGTGAACTGATTTCATTAGTCTTAAACCATTATCCTTTCTTTTTTGCTGTGGAGTAAGTCAACATAATTTTTGTCAACCCTATCGAAAAAACAGTAAATGTATGAAACTAACTTCAGATCGTTTCCTGTCTTCGCCTACCATCGTTTTTTTTTAAATATGACTTATCTGGGATAGTTAAGGTTCATAATCGAAAACACGTTAAAAATTAATAAGATAGTTGGCGGCAACTTCAAATTTTGTCTATAACTGACGCTCCAGCAGTATGTAGACTATTGTCTACACTTCGCCTACCACGTTTAGAGTCCAATTGTATAATATAAACTGTATAATCTTTGCATTAAAGTCCTTTTTCAAATGTGGGAACCAAACCGCGAATTCATGGCAGCGGGGACCGATAGGTGCAAGTTTTTTTGCCACGAATTCCCGGTCTCGGGGACCAACAGGTTCTTATTTAATAAATTAGTAACAAGAATTTATAAAGGTACCTAACCTTCTATCAAAGCCTAAGTTTACGTCACTACAGTGGAAAACACACCATTAAATGAATTTAATTCTACTGAATTCATTACGTTACCTACAAGGAAATTTAATTGCTGCCCGCTATACTTCCTTTCTCTTAGCGCTGCGTATTTCCAATTTTTTTGGTAGAGATTCTTAAAAGTGTAGTCACTCATAAATAATACATTTTAGGAAACACGTAGTCGATGTATTACATGAATACTAGAGTATTACCAGGAAATCCCATAACATAGTTGCGACGCTATAGGTAATGCTTAGGTATGTACGTATACAAATTGTTTTATTTCGTCGAAACAATGTTCCCCGAATCTCGTCTTTCGTATTCCATAGTTGCGTAGTCGCATCGTAACACGTATTTATTTTCCATATGTGAATTACGTATTATCTTTCCCCTACATACATAGGTAATATTCGAACATATATCTACCTATCCGATTTCAAGTTAACTTATGAGAAACTACCTATAGTTTATAATGGTATACTTACTTACCTCTAATTCAATTTATTTTGACAGTAGGTAATCACAAAACTTAATTCCTCGACGGATTTATAAATATTTAGCGAATTCTACTACAAACAAATCAATCGTCTATAAAGCATGTTGAATGCTGATGTTCCGAGTTCAAAAGTTTCAAGTCTTTCGAACCTTGCTCTTACTACGTATTTAGATACATTCTGTTCAATATTAATACGATCCTTGTGTCTAGGAATCCTCTAGTGTGTGGTTAATATGCAGTACATTATGCGGGTAAACGGCCTGTCGAGGCGGAGTCGGCGGAACTCGGGCGCACCGCGCAGGACGAGCAGCGCCAGCGCCTGCTGCCTGCCCTGCCTGCAGCGCGGAGGCCGTTGACGTCAATCACAACATACATATTTATTGGAACACGCACATAATTATTCACGTCGAGTCACAAATCAAATCAGACCACGAGCGGCAGGTAGGTAAGTACGTCTTGAATGTTTACGCATCTATAGGAGCGCAGGCGCAGGACGTAAAATGCTCCCTAGATTCCAAATCTTGTGTTTGCGTTGAAAATGTCGGAAAAAATCAGATGACTTTTTCGGAAATTTATGACATTTTAGTTTTTTTCCGTTTCTTTCGGATTTTTAACGAAAATAACCAATAAGTTATTAAATTGTGACAACTGAACTGAACTGACACGGATGTCAATAGCAAAGTAAGTCTAATAATCATTCACCTAACCACCAGTATTAAGAAAAATAACCGATTAAAACCTGTTTAAATCGTTTTTTTCGGAAAAATTTAAGCGGAAAATCACATGCGTTTTTTACGTAAAAATCAGAAAATAACGAGCGGTTTGGAAAGAAACGGGATTTCTCCTAAAAATTTCAACGCTAATCCTACCTAAACAATAAACGTGCCCCTTCGTAGATGTGCAGAGTTAATCGAAAAGGCCAAAAGCACTCAATATAAAAACGTAATCCGAATAGGTACTAGATATATCTGATAAGTAGGTAACGTATAATATTTATTTTCTAAAGTAGGTATATACAAGATGATAACTAACATTAAATAAATTAAATGAAATGGGTATGAAAATAAATAATTATTAATTTTTGTATTAAGCAGTTACGCTGCTAACGAAATGATACATTTTTAAATAAAGGAAAAATTTAAAAATGTAATGCTCCGAGCCGGATTCGAACCGGCGACCACAGGCATTCATGGCCCGTCGCTACTAACCAACTGAGCTATCGGAACAATCCGGTTCGGGCACCAAATTTTTCAATCAGTTCCTTCCTACAACGCCTTAGGGAGGCGTGTAGCGACATCTACCAGAAGACTTAGGCTTCTTAACGGCACCAACGTCTCAAATTATATTGAGAAATCGTCAGTAACGATGCGCCACCCCATACTAAATTAATTTTTGTATTAAGCAGTTGCTAAGGCGTTGTAGGAAGGAACTGATTGAAAAATTGGGTGGCTGAACCGGATTGTTTAAAAATAAATAATTATGCCTGAACCGACATTTTGAAAGACAAGAAAATATTGAAATACAGCACAAACGACGAGTGCCGACGCACTGTGGATCGAAAATGGCCTCTCCATAGAATTAGGGACTTAATTTTCAAAGTGCCTATTTTTTAAATTGAAATCGAGTCTTCTCTTGATAATTAGGTAAAAAAATGAATATGGGTAAATTTGGCTAAAAAACCGCCGAGTAATATTTTTTTTACGAAAATTTTGTATGCAGCGTATATGAAAAAACGGAATATCTCAGAAAGTGCACAATTTCCCGTAATATCCTTCCGCACAAATTTAGTACCAATTATTTATGATTTTTTGGCGTTCTCAAAATTTCCCGGCCAGGTGCACTTTTTTTTTTTTAATTTAAAACGTTTTATATGGGGAAAAATAGGTTTTTAGTAGGTATTTAAGTTTGCAAGAGACGTTTAATCATGGAATAAAATTAAATAATGGCTTTAGATGAGATGCATTTACAAAAATGAGTTCATGGGAATAATTACGTATCTCACTTTTTGGCCCTTTATCTCCCTGCCCCCTAATAAGCACATTTAGTGCTCATTAAGTGTATGATTCAAAGTAAAAAAATACTAAATGACTCTTAATTATTCCTTATGAGTTGGAATTAAGTAAAAGTAAAAATTAAACATTGTCTTATTATTATTAAGGATGATAATTATCCAGATTTCATTATTAATGTGCAATAAATAGGTTGTAGTTTAGTTTCATTGTTTATGCCGTCTGGAACATGTCAACTGCTAACATCACTAAGCAACAAGCAATGGAGGATTTAACGACCAACTTAGATTTTTACGTGATTTTGAGAAATCAGGAGCCCTCGTTTAACCACGAAGCCTTGCTGGAAGAAGTGGTTACTAAAATCAATGGATAACTATCTGAAGAAGACTATGATACCCTCAAGCAATTTTGCCGAAGATTTACAAGAGCAGCTATGGAAAGATGGCAGAAGTGCCGAAGAGATACGTACAAGTTTAGAAGTACATATGAACATTGGCTTATGGAAAACGTTGATTGGCCAAGCTTCGTAGTTTGGCGAACCGATTCACCCACCCAAGAATCAGGTGATTTAAACTATGAAGAACCTTCGACCTTATCGGTTGGAACTATGACTAAAACAAAACGTAAAACATTCGAAGATCTGGGAACCAAACAGAAGAAAAAAAGATCGGGTGACTTACAATCCGAAAACGCTGATGGATTGGCATATGCTGCAGTACAACGTTTTAAGCAGGATGGTTGCGATGATATTGCGGCCGTAATTGAATATATGCTGAAAAACCCAGAAGCAGCGTCTAAATTAAGAGAAGTTACAACCTCGACGAAGAAACCCGCAACATCCACGATTTATACACCTGAAAAAGCACTATTTATTATTTATCATATTATCATCCTTAATAAAGAGATAAGACAATTTTTACTTTGAACCACACACTCAATGAGCACTAAATGTGCTCATTAGGGGGCAGGGAGATAAAGGGCCAAAAAGTGAGATATGTAATTATTCCCATGAACTCATTGTAAATGCATCTCATCTAAAGTCATTATTTAATTTTATTCCATGATTAAACGTCTCTTGCAAACTTAAACACCTACTAAAAACCTACTTTTCCCCATATAAAACGTATTAGATTTAAAAAAAAAAGTGCACCTGGCCGGGAAATTTTGAGTACGCCAAAAAATCATAAATAATTGGTACTAAATTTGTGCGGAAGGATATTACGGGAAATTGTGCACTATCTGAGATATTCCGTTTTTTCATATACGCTGCATACAAAATTTTCGTAAAAAAAATATTACTCTGCGGATTTTTAGGCAAATTTACCCATATTCATTTTTTTATCTAATTATCAAGAGAAGACTCGATTTCAATTTAAAAAATAGGCACTTTGAAATATAAGTCCCTAATTCTATGGAAAGGCCATTTTCGATCCACAGTGCGACGCTGATGACGGCCATACTGAATATGTATCTAGTAACGTCATCTATTAACGTATTCACTTCATAAAATTATACATAATGAATTTTACTAATTACCATTTTACACGGTTCCACAAATTGTACCGAATACCTTTACCTCAGTTAGTGAGCATAATCAGGGTCAGTACCTATCCTCTTTTAGTAACACAGCGAGAGGACTCAAACTTGTCCTTGAAATTTAGAAAGAAGGGCGCCTCTAGAGAAACTTGATAATCTCATTTGGACATACACTCAGAGGCAATGAAAACGGGTCACTTCCCATGGATTACTTTGCAAAGTGACCCGTTTTCATTGCCTCTGAGGTAGCGTACCTTCATAGTTCACATTGGGAATTACACTCAGAGGCAATGAAAACGGGTCACTTTGTAAAGTAATCCATGGGAAGTGACCCGTTTTCATTGCCTCTGAGTGTAGTTAGTGCTAAGCAATGAAACGAAATACTCGTTTTGTTACTACATTTATTTGGCATACACCGAATAGGCTTATATTTATATCTAGGAAAAAAACCAGGCGTCCTTAATTCAAAATTAAGTTTAAGTATGTCTTACAGTATTTATCTATATATATATAAACGTAAAAGTCCTGACTGCCTGACTGACTCACTCACTTAAATCAACGCCCAGCCCAAACGGTTGAACCTAGAAAGCAGTTTTTTTCACAATACATAGGTATTTTATGTAATGTAAGTACCCACTAAGAAGGGATTTTTGAAAATTCCACCCTCAAGGGGGTAAAAAGGGGGTTGAAAGTTTGTATGAGAATAGAGTAAAATTTTAAGTGAGAGACTTGAAAATTTTTAGGAAGATTACTTATTGAGATACACAAAAAGTACTTTCTGCGTTCTAGAAAATGTTACCCCAAAGGGGGTTAAATAGGGGTGCAAAGTTTGTATGTGGAAACTTTTCGTTTTGAGCTAGAAACTTGAAACTTTGTAGACAGATTTCTTATTTGAATACAAAAAAAAAACTTAAGCGTTTTGGGAAAATCCACCTCTAAGAGCGTTAAAAAGGGGTGCAAGGTTTGGATGAGAAACACTCTTTTTTGAGCTGGAGACTTAAAACGTTGTATAAAGATGTGTTATCAGAACAAAAAAAGTTCTTTATTGTTTTCGAAAAATTACACCCCTAAGGGGGATAAAACGGGATTCAAAGGTTTACATGGAGACCAAAAAATTGTTATAGTAAGAGATTCGTATCTTCGGTATTAAGCCTGTTAAAAGCTATGTTAAAAGACTGCAAAACTGATTTCAGAGTTTTCTAAATTGATCTCCTGTGAAGGGTTAAAGGGGGGGTTCAAAGTTTATATGGAGAGCAAGACATTTTTAAAGTAAGAGTTTTGTAACTTCTGTTTTAGACTGTTTGAAATTGATTTAATAAGCGGGTTATAACTTATATATATTCATCCGCTAAACTAAATGGGCTTGGGACTTGGATGTTTGTACGGGGAACAAGATAATTTTGAAGTAAGGCATCTGTAGTTTCGGTTAAAGACTAGGAAACTAATTACAGCGTTTCTTAAAATTGTTCCTCTAAGGGTTGGAAATATGTATAACAAGTATTTTTTGAAGTAAGGGCATTCTTAGGTCGTACATAGTATATACTATATGGTAAGCCATTTATTAGTCAAAATACATAATCCGACTGCTAGCAGAAAAATAGCTTCTTCTTCGTCGTTTCACTCTTGACAGTCAATCATCATTTCAGGTGCTGGTAGCAAGCTTCACAACACGCCGCCATTGCTCTCTGACAGTCGCCTTCCTTATGTTTGCGTGTAGTGATGCATCTACTGCAGCTTTTGTCTGGTCTGTCCATCTCATTGGTGACCTGCCTCGCAGTCTGGTGCCCTCGACCTTTCCTTGGATCACGAGTCGCTCGATAGCTAAGTCTCCTCGACGACATACGTGCCCGAAAAACGTTAGGATGCGAGACTGCACTACGGATGATAGACGCTGCTTGATGCCGAGTTCCTTCAGTATGGACTCATTGGTACGAAATTCAGTTCAAGATACCCCAAGCATTCTCCTCCAGCACCACATTTCTAGAGTGTCTATCTGCCTTCGCTCTACTTCACGTAGCGTCCACGTCTCTGCAGCTTAGAGAAAAATGGGGAACACAAGCGCTCGAACAAGCCGGATTTTCGTTGCTCTATAAATGTTGCGGTGCTTCCAAATTGTCTTTAACCTATCCATCGCTGTTGTACAGAACTGAACATGTTTTCATTTATTTATTATAAAACATTGTTAAAAAAATGTAGAGATGAAGTTCAATATACATTTAATGCTGCAGCCTAAGACCTACCAGTTGGATCTATTGCCACAAACATCTACTAAACTTTTATCCTCTTATTCATAAAACTTAAAATACTTAGATATGTTATTTTTTTTGTCTCTTTCTTACGGATTTAAATATCAGAGTGACAGATGATAATAAACTATTTTTAACGGCATTTTAGTTAAATAAAGGTATTTACTTTAACGGCATTCTAGTTAAAATAGGTTTGACTAAACGTTTTATTTGATAGGTTAAATTAGAACTCCGTTTGTCCTATGTCCAAGAGAAGAAATGCGTTAATTCCCAACAATCCCAACACATTACCATGCAAACGAAGTCACAGGTACAGCTAGTAATAAATATATTACTATTAGTCTATTACATGACAAACTTCCTTTCATAATCTCATTAGTAAGTACTTAAGGTTGATAAGGGTTGTGGTGTATTTTAATACTAGACAATCAACAACGCTAAATACTCGGCACAAAGACAAATCCAAATGTATTCAGGCAATTCCCAACCACTGGACCTTCAAAAAGTTTTTTTTATCACGGAGCTTGATATAAATATAAATATCAAGCTCTGATCTAAATACAAATTTGTATCATGTCGCAATATAATGTGTTACACCCTTCAAAAGACATCATATATGTAACATATGTAAAATGACTCATAATATTGTAAATTCGATCAAATTACTAATTCTACTAATCGGGTTGGTACACTTTATACGACCAAATGGCCACACAGTTGCGTAAATGTTTTACAATTGAATGACGCACGTCGATCGACATAATTACAATAAGTAATGAGTCGGACTCCTTTGCCGGATTCTAGTTTATTCTACGAGTGCTAACTGCATGCTAACAAACTTCTTTTACAGCATTGGAGACGTCGTCCGTAAACCAAATAACAATTCAATGTTGATGTACTCGTAGGTAACTAATTGCCAAAAAAATTACAAACCAACCAACGTCGTGGATTATCGTTTTTAAAGTTAGCCGTTTAGAACTTCGGTCAGAAGCTCCTAATGTACAGTCAAAAACATTGATAAGGGATTTTTTCTAATTCATCCCTTGAAGGGGTTAAGATAGGGGTTGAAAGTTCACATAAGTTATGTGTGATTTTTAATGATAAACTGTGTCTAGAAACATGAAAGCAGGACAGCAGGTTTCTTTTATAATATGTCGATCTATCCAGAAATATTTTTTTTTAAACTTGCACCCTAAAGGGGTGAAATAGGAGTTGATTTAGTGGTTTTTACCGAGAAGACGTTGTTTTAAAAACTTAGAAATATGAAAGTTCGTATATTCTTTATATAAAACCATATAATATCATTGACATAGTGTTTTCATCAAAATTCATTCCTTAGGGGGTGGAAAGGCCATATGGAAAACATAATATGAGACTTGAAACTTTGCGCATACTCATAGGCTCCTTTTTAACCCCCGATGCATAGAGAGGGACGCGTTATATGTTTAACGTGTCTGTGTATCTGTCTGTGGTATCGTAGCTCCGAAATGGATGGACCGATTTGAATGCGGTTTTTTTTATTCGATAGCTGATGTGATTCCGAGTGTTCTTAGCCATGTTTCATGAAAATCTGTTCAGCCGTGTTTGAGATATTGGACTTTGAAATGAAAATGTATATTCAACTTTTCTAATATTATATAGTCGATGCTGAGTCCTACGGCGATTTCTGAAATTCATCCCCTAAAAGCGTTAATAAGGATACGTATTTTTTATCGTTTAGTGGAGAGTGTGCAGATTTAAATGTATACCATAAGGGTAGGTAGTAGAAATAAATGCGAGGCATGCTTTGTCTTGACCTGAAATATTTGTTAGTAATACCAAGTCGTCGATGTAAATATTCTGTAAAACCTAGAAACATGAAAGCAGGAGAGCAGGTTTCTTTTATAATATGTCGATCTATCCAGATATATCAATGTTTACAAATAAATTATATTTGTTTGTATGAAGAAAATGAAATTGCGGCCGCATGGAAAAGTTCATAGATACGACGACGTTTCTTTGACAAAATAATTCTTACATATAATGAAAAAAAAAAATACAAAATAATGATATAGGTATTCAGTGTGTTTTTACACCGAAGACGTGGGTACATAGACTTATAGGTAGGTAAATAAGGAAGTGGTTTTTAACAAAATAACTTATTATGGTAGGTAGTTTCCTCATGTTAAAATTAATAAGGAAATGTTGCTAAATGGATAGTAAACCATCAAATTATTATAATAAAGTATAATTTACAAAATATAATTAAAATCATAAAAAGATATGGACATTCAAACTTTAGAAAAAATTGCAATTTTTTATTGTCCCAGAGTAAATTAAAAGCTACCAATAGAATCCTTACGCTAGTCTAGAAACAGAATTGTATTTCGAGATCCAAACAGCAATTTACTTGATTTTCCATACAACGTTTTCCATACAATGATTCCTACAAATAGCAACTGTGACGTCACAATCTAATGTCAATTAGTATGAAGCATTTCGGCTGCCGCCAGCGAGGTCAATCTTAGAATCAAAATTTTGGGTATTTATGTTCTTTAATTGTAGTTGCTCCTAAACAAACTTTTGTTCCTCTCCAAATACTGGGTCGAATGGCATCAAAAAAATCTTAGGAAACAAGCCTATAGCAATGTCCGGGCCACAAATTTGATTTTTTATTCCAGAGGACTGATTCTCATTTATAGTAAATTTAATAATAAAATAATAGTAAATAAAAGGGTTATTCATAGGGGAAGTAAGTAGTAAGTAAGTAGTAGGCCGTTGCCGGCGTAACAATTTAACAATTATTGCAAAATTACACTTAGGTACTACGCGGGCGAAGCCGCGGGCAAAAAAAGGGCTAGTTTATGTATATCCACATCACATATATTACATCATTGACTTAAATTAATCTTAAAAGATTTTACTACTGATATATGCGACACATTGCATACGAGTACATGCTCGATTTCGGGCAAAACGTCGAGTATGCTGCTATGTGTATCTAGTGTAATGGCTCCTCTACACTATCAGCGATTACAGACGATTACGGGCGAGCACGACCGTGTAGAGGGCATACTCAGCTGTACTCGCCGATCATCGTCTGCGGCGCTACCACGAAAATTCGTGATGCACCCCTGTCACTCGAGTAGTGTGCGTGCGATAGAGATGGATATACCCGAACATCTAATTTCGAAGTTCTTGGTTATAGCTCTGTGATCGCTTTTGATTTGTCGGTTTTTCGGACACGCATCAAAGGGAACCGCCTACTACAGAGGATCGTGTGAATGATTGCGCGATGATCGTGCTGATTATAAGAGACGATCGTCGCCGATAGTGTAGAAGGGCCATAAGTGCCATAACATTATATACGAATGTTTATAAAGGACCGATTTTATATTTATAATTTATAAAGGAAAGGATATGGATTTGGCAAAAAAGTCTAGAAATTAAACAATTTTTTTCGACCCTGGTAACTTCGTTTAACTTGACATATGCTACGGGGAGCACACCGAAATGATCGGGAATGGACTAAATTACCTGAAAATCTTCTTTTATGAAGTTAACATTGGACTTTTAAAACCATAATGGCATTCAAATAATGTGTATTTTTATATATTATTATTATTACAAAGAAACAGTTTTTTTTTCAAAGTCTGCAATGATAGAGAGCTTGCAAGGAAAAATCACTGAGTCAATAATTTTTTCAAAACTACCACAAGGGATATTTCAAAATTTTGCCAACGACAATATCTCGCTGGCATCTCAGTATTTCCAGACATAGCTATATCTTCTATAGGTCGACTAAAAATAGTGGTAACTCCTGAATACTCCCCGGTAGTGGAAAAACAATAGCATAATCTACCTATGGTATACCACGACATTTCGTTATCTATAAGTATTCTTACGACTCTAAAAAGAACGGCGTTTGAAAGCTAGTTTCCTTTTGCGTTCCCTCATTTTTTAAAGGAAGAAAAAATGCGACTTCTGTTGATTTTGGTTCACCAACTCTAAAAAAAGTTCATTCAATGTCAACTTCAGCCTTGAATCATCGAAATTAAAATGTTTTTTATACTCGTCGACCTTAATGTTTGAATTAAGACTTCGTACACCAAAGTATAATCACATACTTTTTTCTATGGAGCTCCCAACTCAACTTTTTATAACTGTTTAGACAACTAATATAAATTCGACCAAACACGTGGCGCTTTTACTGAACTGTAATGAATTTGACCAATAGAACGTCGTCTTGGCTACAGAGGAAAGACATCAACGAATACTAAGTCCTTGGCTGCGCTTCGTTTCAGCAGGGCTTAGATTTTCAATAGATACCAAGTTTGTTTAATTAGTTCAGTTGACTCGTAGAAAAAGTATATACAATAGTTATATAATTAGCGTTTTAAGTCTCTTACCTCAATTAGGCCGCTCAGCAAGCTTCGAGGCCTAAGCGTGGTACTCGACTGAAAAAGCATACATTATACAGAGTGGCCCATTTAGATCGGTCAGTGTGGGACTGTGGGAATGTATGAAACGATAAGACATACGAAGATCTGTTCTTAGGAACCATGTCATACCGATCTAAATGTCCCACCTTGTGTAACGATTGCATAAAATACTATTATGTTTGGCAAAAGGCACCATATCAACATAATGTATACTTAAAAATCTAAAAGCACCATAATTAAGTTACATCTTCGATCGGTTTTTACAAGCTTTATATTAACTTGCCCTGTTAGTAATGTATGTTACTATGTATGTATGGGACAAATATTGCAAGTTAAATTTGACCCACTTCCCGGTGACCGATTGAGCTGAAATTTTGGGTATAAGTATAGTTTGGATGACAATTCAATATTATGGTACCATCGAGTTGATCTGATGATGGAGACAGAAGGTGGCCATGGGAATTCAGTACTTAACCGACGTAACCCCGTTGAGTTTGGGTTCGTTAGCAATGTCTCAATGAGTAGTTGATGATGGTATACAGAAAAGTACAGTCGGCAATAAAAGCTTGTACCAAAAATGAAATTTTTGTCAGAAACTTATTTCTATTCACGATCATTTCAGTGTGCCCCTCGTAGTCACAGATTAAAGAAAAATGCACATTAGGCTCTAATAAATTTAACGTATTCTATATACCCGATCTCTTCTTACTTTTGTACTTAACATCGAGTACGAAAGGGATAGAACTATGTTCCTTCCACCTTCCTCTGCCGTTAAGAAAACGCCCCAGAATGTAATACAAATCTTAATTTTGATCACGTTAGTTTCTCAGATGCAGTAAAGGCGTTTAAATCAATTAATGTCAAAAAAAAATCTGACCTCTGGGGAGTTTCTGTTCATGCACTCAAATCCATTATAGAAATCGTAGCGCCTGAGTTGGCAGTTATATTTAACAACAGTGTCGATTGCGGTGAGTTTCCCGATCTAATGAAACATAGCAAAATCACTCCGTTATTCAAATCAGGTATTACTACTGACCCCACTAACTTCAGACCAATATCTGTGCTCCCAACATTTAGCAAAATTTTTGAAAAAATAGTTTTGTCGCAATTAATAAAACTTTTTAATATAAACAATTTCATGCATAACATGCAATTTGGATTTATCCGGGGACGCTCGACAACCGACGCGGGTGTCGAGCTAATTAAACACATTTTCGATGCCTGGGAGGAATCACGAGATGCTTTAGGTATCTTCTGTGATTTATCCAAGGCCTTCGACTGCGTTTGTCATGAAACATTGATCAGGAAACTCGACTACTATGGAGTCAGAGGATCAGCACTGAATTTACTTAAGTCTTACTTACATGGTAGAATACAAAGGGTCGAAGTGAATGGACAGCGATCACCGAGGTCTCGATGGGTGTACCGCTGGGATCAATATTGGGGCCTTTCCTGTTCCTTATCTACATAAATTACTTGCCATACCTAGTAAAGACCCACCATGATATAGTATTGTTTGCAGATGACACCCCACTTATTTTCAAACTCATAAGACAGCAACAAGCTTGCAATGATGTAAACAATGCTATTTCAAAAGTAGTAAATGAGCAAAAGACTAAATGTATTAAATTTGTCTCGAATCACGTTAATCACTAGCAAGGGAGTGTCTTTGTGAAATATGACGAATTGGAACTAGTTGATAGTACAGTTTTTCTTGGTTTAACGCTAGATTCTAAGCTCCAATGGGGCCCCATATTGCTAATCTCTCGAATAGACTGAGTTCTGCAGCATTTGCAGTGAGCAAGATCCGTCAATTAACAGACGTGAAAACAGCTCGATTAGTATATTTTAGCTACTTCCATAGCATTATGTCATATGGTATTTTATTGTGGGGCAACGCTTCGGAGATTCATTCGATTTTAGTTTTGTAGAAACGGGCTATTCGGGCGATATATAAATTGAATCATAGAGACTCACTTAGAGATAAGTTTAAAAATATTAATATAATGACATTACATTGTCAATATATCTATGAAAATATTTTGTATGTACATAAAAACATTGTCAATTTTAGGAAAAACTGTGACATATACTCGTATAATATTAACCCTAGAAATAAGCATAAGCTCGCGGTGCCCACCACTCGGCTCCAAAAAATAAAAAAAATCATTAATGGGTAATTGTGTAAGGTTTTATAACAAACTTCCAGGAAAAACGTAACTGAGTTATCTATTAATAAATTCAAGAACTATGTGAAGCGTAAACTTATTTCGTAAGCTTATTATAGCACACAAGACTACATGAATGATAAAACTCCATGGAACTAATTGTGACTGAATTTTTAATCTATTATTGTCGTTATATTTTGTTTTTTGACATTAGATTGATTTTCTAGAAACATTCTACTAGTATTTTTAAACAATTTTTACTTCATATAATTTTTATTTTTTGTTTAATAAATTACTTCAAAAAAATAACTGACGATTTGAAAGTGCTTGTTACTTACTACTACTAGGCCCACTTGAATAAAGATCTTTTTGAGTTTGATTTTTTTGAGTTACATTATCTGCCAGGTCTTTATACGTCACTGTCTCCGCTTTCTCGCTCGCACGATGTATCTCGCTCTCTCGCTCGCTCGAGATTTAGAGCAGCGAAAGATATTTTTTTATAAGTTATCGACATCGATATTTACTGTTCATATATTCGTAATCTGCGCCATCCGTAAATAGTTACATTATATCTCCATACTATACAGAATGTCATATACGGTATTTACCACATTTAAAACCATTAACCCTTAACTTAACCACCTAAGTCCTGTTCCTGAGACACAACTACCTACGTGAGGTTTAGATGGCTACTTGACTTTGATTTTTTTTATTTTTTTTTTATCACATATTAAGGAGCTTAGTCGTTTAGCGATTATGTCGCTCCATACGTACTCTAAAGTGTACGTTATTTATATACCTAAACACATTTTGTAACACTTATAAAGCAGTTTTGCTTGCTCTGACTCAGGATCAGCAAGCACAACATTACATAATCCGGTGTTAAAAGCTGCACGAAGAGGCTCCCCTCGTACAAATAAATATTCAAATGTAATTAAGTAGTATATAACAACTATGATAATAATCTCTATATTAGTTATCTATTAAAATGGCATCGTCTTGGGTCGTCTCAATCCTTTTTGTCAAGTTCTTAAACTCGTCTCGTTCTGCTTTCGTCACCCATTCTTTATTCGTCACTTTCGAGGGTACCTAGTCTATTTCATCTTTGGTAATCTTTGTCGTTTGTATTTTTCTTATCATTTCGGTGCTCATTTCGGTATTCGTCAACATTTACTTTGGGCATGTTCTATGTTGTTTTTAGACTCATTCGTTATTTTTTCTCGGCACGTTCGGCGTTGGTTCTATTTGGTTTTTGACAAGTTCTTGATTCATCTCATTCTGCATTCTTCACTTTCACTGGTTGTCTTCGTCATCTTTGGTCATATGTGTTGTTTGTCTTTTCCCTCGTGTGGTGTAGTAGGCATTATTACGCTTTGTAATTTTTCTTTCAAGTCGCCTAAAACAAAACAAAAAACTAGTCAAATAGCGAATGGGACGAATATCGAACGAGATAAATAGAGAATGTGTCCAACAAATAACGAGATAAATTCCAAAAGAGGCGAAATAAGAAAAATACAAACCTTAGAATAACGAGTGAGCCTAAAAACAACATAGACTAACTTCGAACATGCCCAAAGTAGATGTTGACGAATACCGAAATGAGCCGGATTAAGAAAAAGACAAACAACAAAGACTACCAAAGATGAAATAGACTACCCACGAAAGTGACTAATGAAGAATGGGTGACGAAAGCAGAACGGGACGAAGTTAAGAACTTGACAAAAAACGATTGAGACTAGCCAAACAAATCGAATTGTAATAGTAAGCGCGTTTTTAACTAAATATATTTCTCGTACCTTCTGCTAACAACTAATTAATATTTATTTAGAGCATTAAAATACTCGTACGATGTGTTAAGGTCGCCGTTGCGGGTTCATCCATTGTTCACAAATTTCTGACATTCCTGCAAAATAAAATACATGACTCATAGAAAGGTGTGTGTACCTTTCTATGAGTCATGTATTTTATTTGGGGAATCATGGACAGAACATGACAAGCAACAGTTTATTAAGTTGGTTTAATTAGATGCGTTAATGTGCTAGACTCCAGACTCCATCCAAATGGCACCGATTTGTTGCATGAACATTCCGATATAGTAGACGCACTGCAACGACTTTTATCATTGCGTCTGGACTCACGCTAATAAGATTCACTCAGAAAAATATACTTAGGTATGGTTCTAGCAAACTCAATGAGGCGTGTGTTGTGTACTAGACGACGACATCCAAGACTCAGAAATAAATATTCATGCTCATCACGTAAATATTTGCCCTTACCGGGATTTCAACCCAGGATCGTCAGCTTCAAAGGCAGGGTGAGACTTTACCTACTACACCCGTGGTAGTAAACCTACCTACTTTTGACTTCTGTATTTTAATTCTGCGCACAAACTGAATAGATAACAACAATAATTATGTATTACGTTAGTCAAAAGTCAACTTTAACCAAACCTAACCCAACCCAGACCTTTGATGATGTGAAGATGCAAAAGGTAGCCATGTAATTGATAGTTTGCAGTCTATGATGAGTGAGTACATCCTCGAATCAATGAATGGCTGGTCTGAGGTGTCGGAGACAATCCTAGACCAACCGTAAGATAAATTAATTGGGTAGGGGCGCCGCCCATCCGTGTCAGGGTCGCCAGACGTCGCGGGCGCCGTCTGCCGATAAGGTTCCCTTGTTTGTGAACGTACTTAGCTTTTGACAAGGGTGAACTACACCAGCCACCTCTGGTCGTTGATCGAGACATCTGACAGTGTCTGCCTTTTTAAATATTTTGTCAGTTGTGTTTCCGTTTTTGCGAATAGGTATATATTGTTTTGCCGAAGCAATGATAATGATGACACAGTTTCTTATGGTTAGCTTTATCGTAAATATTATACTTAAAACAAGCCTAGGCGTACTTAGTAACCCACAAAATGAGTTGTGTACTATGATATTTAAAAAAAAACTCGGATAATTAGTTTCAGGGAAATGCGTATCACAGAGACCAATCGAAACTCGAAACATTCGGTGAAACAACATTTCAGTCAAGTATACACGTATGATTTTGTAATATCACACTTATATGTCACAAAATCGGCGTTACATACTAGTTGTCAATGAAATGACTGGACTATCACGTCAGTCGACATGATTTCCAACACATCGTCCACTTAGTAAACAAACATGAGTGTTTTGATTTGTAAACGACGCCACACTAGCAATACCGGATGGAATAGGACGACTACTTCGTAGTCTCTAGTAGTATTTTTACTATTGTAGTATAGTGAAATACATTTTTCATATCTCATGCTCTGAAAGTGGGTCGTTGTTGTTCTAAAAAGTGTGCAGAAAGTGACACGTTTCTGCTCTAGTGCAGAAAAGTAGTGGATTACAATTAGTCCTCGCCTTATAAGTATTTTGCGGGAACTAATTCTAATAAATATCAATACTTACCCCGCTACTGACAAGGAAATAACTTTATTCTTACTAGTTCATGGAATTTATTTTATTAAATATAAAATAAGTTTATGTTGTAAATTCTTTACTTTTATTTTAGCTAAAATATTCACTAGGGTCTATGAGTTAGTGCCAAATGGAATACACCCACATAACAAAAGCTTTTTTAATTTAAAGTTGTGTATGTGAGCTAAAGCAGAAACGCATACAGCCACTCTTCAACTAATACTAATAATAAATACAAATAGTATGAACATATTTGAATAGGCTATTTACGCCTATCACAATTAAATTATAAAAGTATGTTATTCATATAGTTTTGACTTAGGAAATACGAATATAATTTATTTAATCGTATGGCATACATTATTTTGGCCTTTATAGTTTGTCACTCTTTAGTAGGTACCACCCAGGGGACACGTACAGAGTTGTGGTAGGTAGCTCCTGCGGACGCGAGTAACAGTTGTCCCCCCTTTGTCAAGTGAGTGGGCAACTCTACTGTTAGAAGTTCGCCCGAAGGCCTAACTCGGCTTAACGACTACTGTCATAGACAGCAGCCGGGATCAACTGCTTAACGTGCCTTCCAAAGCACGGAAGCGCTCATTTATTTTAACCACTCAAACATCAGGCGGTCACCCATCCAAAGACTGACCGCTGCCATCTTTGCTTAACCTGCGTTATCGTTTCCGTCTCGCAGGCGCCGCTAGGCTATGAGCGCTTCATGAATATAATACCATTTGGTTATAAAAACATGAGCAATATTTTTGATTTCAAAACTAAAATCGTAGGTTTATTATCTGTATGTCACGTGACCGAATTACACCATATATCCATAAGCGCGAGCGAGCGATATTTGCCTCTTTCTTTAGGACAGGTGAGATGGGATGGGACTATTCTTTCGGCTCGGATGACGTCACGGTAATGGCGGCTGCCGCTTTTGAATTGCATACTTTGAATTAACATATTGTTTAATTTTCCGTCTGTAATTTTTACTTTCCTCGTATTCGATATGAAAAGTAGTGTTTAACTCGGGTGAAAGTCACCCATTTCTGACTCGAACCATTGGCGCTCTCACTTCGTTCGAGCGCCAACATATCTCGTCAAAAATGGGTGCCTTTCAGCCCTTGGTTAACAATCTACTACAGGAGAGGTGGAATTAAATCTTATGTCAGTATCATAAAGAGTTTGACAGGGAAATACTCTTCCGCCGAAAGCCGGCAAATCCGAGAGATAAACTATATCCTATCATATATGCATCCAGAAAGACTGTTCTATACACAGGTGAAAGAAATTTTGAAACCGGATAAGCAGCTCCGGAGTTTATACATTACATACAAAATACAATCTCAAACACTTTTGCCTCTGTTTAATATTACTAGCTGCCGCGCGGTTCTTCCCGCGTATTGCAAAGAATGCAGGCAGGCCATGCTAAATTGTAGTCCAGGCAATGAACTGACAACTTGTATGGAAAAAAAATCAATTTTGGAAATAATTTATAATAGCTTATTTTTTATGTGTAACGGATATATTATCAATTAAATAGTTACCCAGCGGCATAATCCGACAAAATTTCAGACATCGAAAAAATGATAAGTTAACTGGCTTCTGAAAAGTCAGTAAAAATATTAACAAATGTTTTTGTCTTTATTTTGGTTGATTTACATTTGCTCTATAATATTCAAGATAAATCGTACAAAAAAAGATAATGCATGCTTCATTTAAATCTACATAATTACTTCTGGGTGGAAAGTTTGTCGGATTCTTGACTAAATCATCTTAGAATAACATTTTCAAATGAAATCAACAAAAAAAACGCTATTATAAATTAATGTTTTTCAAAACCGTATTTTGCCTGGAGTATTGGGGAAGGAAGCGGTGCGCCGTAAAGATTTTTGAGTAAGTAACACAAACACATCGCTGCGCCAACCGACCGCATTTCTTATGGCCGCTGTACACATCGGGCCGACGTTGGCGCGTGAGCAGGATGCAGCTATGCAAACGCATGAGAACGATATAAAGCCCTCTTCCTCTAACGCATAGCTGCATCTGCTCACGCGCCAACGATGGCCCAATGGGTACAGCCGGCTTTAGAGGTTGTACAATTTGTTACAAAGTAACCTGTGTTCTATATGTGGCACGGTACGTGGGATGTTATGCCGGCTGTACACATTGGGCCAACGTTGGCGCGTGAGCACAAGGCAGCTATGCGTTAGAGGGAGACGGTTATAACTCGATCTCTTTCGTTTACATAACTGCCTCCTGCTCACGCGCCAACGTTGGCGCGTGAGCAGGATGCAGCTATGCAAACGCATGAGAACGATATAAAGCCCTCTTCGTCTTACGCATAGCTGCATCTGGTCACGCGCCAACGTTGGCCCAAGGTGTACAGCCGGCTT
Source organism: Epinotia ramella (assembly GCA_947578815.1). Classification (NCBI taxonomy): domain Eukaryota; kingdom Metazoa; phylum Arthropoda; class Insecta; order Lepidoptera; family Tortricidae; genus Epinotia; species Epinotia ramella. The sequence continues at coordinate 12,203,903 of OX388209.1, forward strand.
TAAGGTGAACTTGAGACAGCGTGTGAATGTGAACGGGAAGCCTCCGCGACAGCCGTGGGAATGTTTACAGTCGCGTGTCACACTGGCGAGTGCCAGTGGCTGCAGCGCCATTGTGCGCATACCTATTGTAACGTGTTTAGTAAATGTGAACGGGAAGCCTCCGCGACAGCCGTGGGAATGTTTACAGTCGCGTGTCACACTGGCGAGTGCCAGTGGCTGCAGCGCCATTGTGCGCATACCTATTGTAACGTGTTTAGTAAATGTGAACGGGAAGCCTCCGCGACAGCCGTGGGAATGTTTACAGTCGCGTGTCACACTGGCGAGTGCCAGTGGCTGCAGCGCCATTGTGCGCATACCTATTGTAACGTGTTTAGTAAATGTGAACGGGAAGCCTCCGCGACAGCCGTGGGAATGTTTACAGTCGCGTGTCACACTGGCGAGTGCCAGTGGCTGCAGCGCCATTGTGCGCATACCTATTGTAACGTGTTTAGTAAATGTGAACGGGAAGCCTCCGCGACAGCCGTGGGAATGTTTACAGTCGCGTGTCACACTGGCGAGTGCCAGTGGCTGCAGCGCCATTGTGCGCATACCTATTGTAACGTGTTTAGTAAATGTGAACGGGAAGCCTCCGCGACAGCCGTGGGAATGTTTACAGTCGCGTGTCACACTGGCGAGTGCCAGTGGCTGCAGCGCCATTGTGCGCATACCTATTGTAACGTGTTTAGTAAATGTGAACGGGAAGCCTCCGCGACAGCCGTGGGAATGTTTACAGTCGCGTGTCACACTGGCGAGTGCCAGTGGCTGCAGCGCCATTGTGCGCATACCTATTGTAACGTGTTTAGTAAATGTGAACGGGAAGCCTCCGCGACAGCCGTGGGAATGTTTACAGTCGCGTGTCACACTGGCGAGTGCCAGTGGCTGCAGCGCCATTGTGCGCATACCTATTGTAACGTGTTTAGTAAATGTGAACGGGAAGCCTCCGCGACAGCCGTGGGAATGTTTACAGTCGCGTGTCACACTGGCGAGTGCCAGTGGCTGCAGCGCCATTGTGCGCATACCTATTGTAACGTGTTTAGTAAATGTGAACGGGAAGCCTCCGCGACAGCCGTGGGAATGTTTACAGTCGCGTGTCACACTGGCGAGTGCCAGTGGCTGCAGCGCCATTGTGCGCATACCTATTGTAACGTGTTTAGTAAATGTGAACGGGAAGCCTCCGCGACAGCCGTGGGAATGTTTACAGTCGCGTGTCACACTGGCGAGTGCCAGTGGCTGCAGCGCCATTGTGCGCATACCTATTGTAACGTGTTTAGTAAATGTGAACGGGAAGCCTCCGCGACAGCCGTGGGAATGTTTACAGTCGCGTGTCACACTGGCGAGTGCCAGTGGCTGCAGCGCCATTGTGCGCATACCTATTGTAACGTGTTTAGTAAATGTGAACGGGAAGCCTCCGCGACAGCCGTGGGAATGTTTACAGTCGCGTGTCACACTGGCGAGTGCCAGTGGCTGCAGCGCCATTGTGCGCATACCTATTGTAACGTGTTTAGTAAATGTGAACGGGAAGCCTCCGCGACAGCCGTGGGAATGTTTACAGTCGCGTGTCACACTGGCGAGTGCCAGTGGCTGCAGCGCCATTGTGCGCATACCTATTGTAACGTGTTTAGTAAATGTGAACGGGAAGCCTCCGCGACAGCCGTGGGAATGTTTACAGTCGCGTGTCACACTGGCGAGTGCCAGTGGCTGCAGCGCCATTGTGCGCATACCTATTGTAACGTGTTTAGTAAATGTGAACGGGAAGCCTCCGCGACAGCCGTGGGAATGTTTACAGTCGCGTGTCACACTGGCGAGTGCCAGTGGCTGCAGCGCCATTGTGCGCATACCTATTGTAACGTGTTTAGTAAATGTGAACGGGAAGCCTCCGCGACAGCCGTGGGAATGTTTACAGTCGCGTGTCACACTGGCGAGTGCCAGTGGCTGCAGCGCCATTGTGCGCATACCTATTGTAACGTGTTTAGTAAATGTGAACGGGAAGCCTCCGCGACAGCCGTGGGAATGTTTACAGTCGCGTGTCACACTGGCGAGTGCCAGTGGCTGCAGCGCCATTGTGCGCATACCTATTGTAACGTGTTTAGTAAATGTGAACGGGAAGCCTCCGCGACAGCCGTGGGAATGTTTACAGTCGCGTGTCACACTGGCGAGTGCCAGTGGCTGCAGCGCCATTGTGCGCATACCTATTGTAACGTGTTTAGTAAATGTGAACGGGAAGCCTCCGCGACAGCCGTGGGAATGTTTACAGTCGCGTGTCACACTGGCGAGTGCCAGTGGCTGCAGCGCCATTGTGCGCATACCTATTGTAACGTGTTTAGTAAATGTGAACGGGAAGCCTCCGCGACAGCCGTGGGAATGTTTACAGTCGCGTGTCACACTGGCGAGTGCCAGTGGCTGCAGCGCCATTGTGCGCATACCTATTGTAACGTGTTTAGTAAATGTGAACGGGAAGCCTCCGCGACAGCCGTGGGAATGTTTACAGTCGCGTGTCACACTGGCGAGTGCCAGTGGCTGCAGCGCCATTGTGCGCATACCTATTGTAACGTGTTTAGTAAATGTGAACGGGAAGCCTCCGCGACAGCCGTGGGAATGTTTACAGTCGCGTGTCACACTGGCGAGTGCCAGTGGCTGCAGCGCCATTGTGCGCATACCTATTGTAACGTGTTTAGTAAATGTGAACGGGAAGCCTCCGCGACAGCCGTGGGAATGTTTACAGTCGCGTGTCACACTGGCGAGTGCCAGTGGCTGCAGCGCCATTGTGCGCATACCTATTGTAACGTGTTTAGTAAATGTGAACGGGAAGCCTCCGCGACAGCCGTGGGAATGTTTACAGTCGCGTGTCACACTGGCGAGTGCCAGTGGCTGCAGCGCCATTGTGCGCATACCTATTGTAACGTGTTTAGTAAATGTGAACGGGAAGCCTCCGCGACAGCCGTGGGAATGTTTACAGTCGCGTGTCACACTGGCGAGTGCCAGTGGCTGCAGCGCCATTGTGCGCATACCTATTGTAACGTGTTTAGTAAATGTGAACGGGAAGCCTCCGCGACAGCCGTGGGAATGTTTACAGTCGCGTGTCACACTGGCGAGTGCCAGTGGCTGCAGCGCCATTGTGCGCATACCTATTGTAACGTGTTTAGTAAATGTGAACGGGAAGCCTCCGCGACAGCCGTGGGAATGTTTACAGTCGCGTGTCACACTGGCGAGTGCCAGTGGCTGCAGCGCCATTGTGCGCATACCTATTGTAACGTGTTTAGTAAATGTGAACGGGAAGCCTCCGCGACAGCCGTGGGAATGTTTACAGTCGCGTGTCACACTGGCGAGTGCCAGTGGCTGCAGCGCCATTGTGCGCATACCTATTGTAACGTGTTTAGTAAATGTGAACGGGAAGCCTCCGCGACAGCCGTGGGAATGTTTACAGTCGCGTGTCACACTGGCGAGTGCCAGTGGCTGCAGCGCCATTGTGCGCATACCTATTGTAACGTGTTTAGTAAATGCCCGCGTAGGCCTACTGACAACCTGCTAAGATGTTGCAGTTCGGTACAATGATAGTTCTCGCATCTGTGGCAGCAAGGGCTGTATCATTGCGATACCGATAAGGATATCTTATAATACTTAATAACATAATATGTATACAATCGGCGACCATTTGTAACCACATAGGGTTCCTGAAAACATGACAGAGGATTTTAGGTTTAAGAGCCTTATCACACTTGCGATTTCCAAGCGTATTTTGTATGAAGGCGATCACGCAGCGTGTTCGCCGCGACTGATAATTGTATAGAAAACACGCTCGCAAATCGCAAGTGTGATAAGGCTCTTAGATTGGCAGATGGGATTAGAAAGACCACACTTATGTGTTCATGACTATCATTTTGTATGGAGGTTGCATCTGTAGCCGATGAGAAAATAACGGCATTATTATTATTCTCATTCTTTTTAACCGACTTAGAAAAACAGGAGGAGGTCCTCAATTCGGTTGTATTTTTTTTTTTTAATGTATGTTACCTCAGAACTCCGTCATTGATGAGCCGATTCGTAATTTTTATTTTGTTTGTAAGTATATGCTTCCAGGTGGGTCCCATTTATTTTTTTCATTCAGTTGGACGATGGGATCCATGAGGAATTGAGGGAACTCCCCAATTATATTAGGCACGCGTGTAGTGATTTTGTATTTTCGATTATATCTCGTGTATTTACACCCGGAAATCATAAATTTGGTGGAGTGGAATTGATGATGAAGACCACAGATGACTTATGGAATTCCTCAATTATGTACTTAAAAGTACAAAAGTACGTCACAGATTCTGATAAGATTCCGTTGAAATAGCAACTAATGAATTGCCAAAGGTGATCCTTGTGGAATCGACGGAAGTCCTCAAATATTATCGGCCCACATACAGCGATTGGGTTTTTTTCTCTAATAATCAACGCATTTGCTTTCGTAAATCAGTTCATGTGGTAAATTGGAAAATAAATGTTCTCGTGGCTTGCCGGAGTACTAAATTGAAGTCGGTTAAAACTTAGTTTTTAAAGTAAATTATTGTTTTTAATTTCGTATGAATCGTATGATACATATACTAAAGTATTTGTGGGGCAAATTATGCACCATAATATTTTAGACAGTGTGTGTCAAAACAACAGTGTAGCGAATCGGCGTAGAAATCGCTTTTACATAAATCTGTTCACGGTATTTCTTACATTTTCAAGCAACCGCCACTGACGTCAAACCTATTTCATAAATTTGGATGTTTTCACACTATTCTGAGGCTCTAGTATAAGTTTTACCGAAACATAACGTTACGACCGCGTTCGCGTTTAGCTGTCAAACAAATCCCATACAAATTGAGGGTAAAACGCAAACGCGATCGTAATGTTTCGGTAAAACTTATACTAGAGCCTCTGTACCTACTTAAACCATGTTGCAATACTTGCAATATGCATGAGGAAGGTTTGGCGTCATAGTTTAGTGGTGTTTTCATTACTATTTTTATTTACATATATATAGCACCTGTATGCCACACAGGTTTGCTTGTTTATGATTACCACACAAAAGCTATTAGCGGCTAATTTATAAATTACTAGCAACCCCCAAAGGGGCTAGTACGCTAAGTTTTATGTCGGACATAAAGAATTCGTCCCTCTCGCACTCGCATATTTGCCAGAAAGGGACGAATGCTTTAGGTCCGACATAAAACTTAGTGTGCTAGGGGGTCAGGTTTAATACGAACGTAGCCGGGACACGGAATAAAATATTGCGTTTATCCATCCTGAAGGTTACTTTTATGTTAGGTATAATGACATTAACGACTAGAATATATAAATACCTATGTGCTCTCTAAGTATATTTTAAAGAAGTCACACAGGGGAATGTCGTCTTGCTCATATTCGGAGCAGCCCAACTGAAATTAATAGAATAGTTAGAAAAGAATAGAAATTTATTCGGATAACACATCATTACACATACATTCACATAAGTAATGCACTTTAAGAACTAACAAATAGGGATGTGCTACCGAAAAAGTCTCCACTCAGCAATGTAGTTGACACAACAGTGCCAACGGCGCTGCCCCCCTATTATGTAACTTGTTTTAAGCTCACCTCAACGCTCACCCACAAATATATCTTGACACCGCGATGCGTAGTAAATAAGCGTAGGTAGAGATCTAGTTTCGTGACGGGTGACCGGCGGGGTGAGCCGCATTAGCGCGTAGCGAATAACAGCCCTGGTTTTCTGTGGATCCAGTGAGGTGTGCAAGTAACTGGGTAAGTTATTCCACCTTACAGAAGACTGCTGCCATAATATAACCCACTTACTTTGTACCAACAACTATTTGGTGGTGTGTTCCTGTTGGTATAGTTAGTGACTTCGCCAGAGCTCTCAAGGATGCGCTTTGTTGAGAATGAGAGACATGCGGTTGTCTCTCTCTAGCTATCGACACAACGGATCCACAAATCAACAAAGGGTCGGCAGCGCACTTGTGATTCTTCAGGCCCCGTAGCATGGATGGCGTTATCACGCGATAAGTGACAGGATAGAGCTTCCGTCCCTGGCTGACACCGTTCGATAGAACGAGACGACGCGCCTATCCTGTCACTTATCGCGTGATAACGCCATCCATGCTACGGGGCCTGGAGTCGTAACAACGCGTTTTGAAACTGGAAAACTGTAAAACAGGAACATAATTCGTGAAAAACATGTTTTTATTAGTATAACTATGAGTATTGTGGTTACCTATTCAGTTTATGCACAGAATTAAAAGACAGAAGCCAAAAGTAGGTAGGTTGACTACCAGTGGTGTAGTAGGTCCAACAAACTGTTATGCAGTTTGGCGTAAATTTAACTCTTAATTTTGCTGTTACCTTTCCTGGGAAGCTGACGATACCTGGGTTCGAATCCCGGTAAGGGCAAATATTTGTGTGATGAGCATGAATATTTATTTCAGAGTCTTGAATGTCGCCGTCTAGTAGGTACACAACTCAAGCCTCATTGAGCTTACTGGATTTAGTTCCATGGGTGAGAGATTGTGTCATCCTATAATATCCTACATACATACATACATTCACGCCTTTATCCCTAAAAGGGGTAGGCAGAGCACATGAAACTCGTTGTTGCAGTACCACATTTAGCATAAATATGGGTATAAACGATCAACAAAATGTGACATCGCAGTGACAGGTTGCTAGCCCATCGCCCACAACACACTTCAACCCTGTTCCCTTAGTCGACTCTTACGACACCCACAGGAAGAAAGGGGACGGTGTTATTCTAACCCCGACACACACAGGGTATTATAATATCCTACTAATATTATAAATGCGAAAGTTTGGATGTTTGTCACTCAATCACACTTAAACGGCTCAAACAATTTGGATGAAATTTTACATGATAGTTTATTTATAGCCTGGATTTAAATATTGAATAGTTTTTATTCCGCGTCCACGCAGACGAAGTCGCGGGCGGAAGCTAGTAATATATATTTATTATTTATTTACATAAGTACATACATAAACTCAAGTCTGTATTTTTCAGACAGTTAAATAGTGTCAGAATATCGCAACGCTAAATTAACAATGACATTTATCAATTTTCGGGTGACAGATCTAATTAACTTGAATGACCCGTAGTTAAAACTGGTTACCATGTCACACATGAAGGTAGCGTGATACCAAACTGAGCTCAAAAATATTGTTTGTAAACTTTGAATTGCTTGATAACTCCATCACTGTCACTAGTTAATAAACTAATAATTGCCATGTTCCAGACTGGTCACAGTGGTAATTGATAACCTCGCGACCGATTAAGTGGGCTATTAAAATATAAAGGTAATGTATCATCTAATCATTTGGTACGTCGTGCATGCGTACGTTAATTATCCACTTATCGCTTTTAGTATGTTAGTGCCTCCGCCTAGTTATTTAATCGTATGGCATATATTATTTTGGCCTTTAATGTTGTCACTCTTTAGTACCACCCAGGGGACACGTGTAGGGTTGTGGTAGGTAGCTCCTGCGGACGCGAGTAACAGTTGTCCCCCCTTTGTCAAGTGAGTGGGCAACTCGACTGTTAGAAGTTCTTAAGCCGCCCGAAGGCCTCTAACTCGGCTTAACGACTACTGTCATAGATAGACAGCAGCCGGGATCAACTGCTTAGCGTGCCTTCCAAAGCACGGACGGCTACTGATCAAATAGAACTCTTAAAACTTTCAGAGAGTTTAGATTTCCATCCTAAGTGGCTTACAGGTGATAACTTCTCGCAATTTATTTTTGGGGCCAGAAAGTAATGATACTTCATGAAAATATGACTGTACTTTCAACAGTAGGTTTTTTACTGATCGATGTTAATACCTAAAATCCGAGCTTTAACAACCTTTAATTGGTACCCCTTTTTTCGTTCTTTCAGACGTCTTTCAGTTTATACACGTGGTGCAATCACGTCTCTTAGAGGATCTACGATCTGCAACGCATTTACTGACCATCTTTAAGTCACATTTGTACAAAGACCGGGTTAGGTATATGCCACTCCACAATAAGCACTCGCCAATCATTCGCTAGCCCACTAAAACGCGTGTTGGTATGTATATAAGTCACACAAGAGATGCGTGTTTCAATGGAAAGAGCCACCAGCCACTATATCTCCGTGATAACCCGTTACATACGCACGACATACAGTCGGCCACGTGGCTTGGACTAGTCGGGATTGCAATAAGCTACTATACTATACCACTGTACTCTGTACTCGTACTCTTAAAACCTTATTGTCCTCTTCAAAAGCTCTTATTCCCTTTTAATAAAGACTTTTGACGTCTTCGTTTGCCCAGTTACTTTTGATGCTGACTGTACCACCGATTAAGCCAATAAACATGACTTTCAATTGAGGTGTTGTGCCATGCCATACATAGGATAAGATGAATTTAAGAAAGGAGAATACTCTCTGCGTAAATGGCAAGATTGCAGTTTATTTTAGTAAAGGTTTTCACTATAAAAGGTTACTAATCTCAAATTGACATAATTGTAAACCTAAACCTAGTTATAAGACATATTCTAGTGCATATTGTATGTCAATGGAATAAATGATTTTGACTTTGACTTTGACTTATGGGATATGTCGCGTGATACAAGATGTCATAGTTCCTTCCTACTGCCGCGCGACATGTCAGGCCGGGGCCGCACTGGTTAAGGCGATTGGCGACGCGACGGCGATTTCAGTACAACTTGGGCGACTTGAGGCGACTTGATGTAGAAGATCGCCGTCGCGTCGCTAATCGCTCTACCAGTGCGGCCCCGGCCTTAGGCTACTTCCCGGCTCCAGCCGCGCTACCACGAACTTCGAAAGTAGAAGTTCGTAATACATGCATCCCTGTCACTCGATTAAGGAAGTGCGATAGAGATGGAAATACCCGAACTTCGACTTTCGAAGTTCGTGGTAGCGCCGCAGCAACGTTACGCTAATTTGCGTCGTCGCTAGCGACACGTATCGCGGTACATTAGTCCCCGAGATCTCTGGCTTCAATAATCCACATTTTTAACGCAGCCGACACAGTAATAAATCGTCACCCAATATGAAAATGCTTTATCTACATTTACTATAAGTATAAATAGAACTATCGGAACAGGAAGAATTCAATATTTTTCCAAGGTAGTTAATCTCTGTGTATGTGTCTCACTCGCTCGCTACAGCAGTCACCTACATTAAGAGTGCATTAACACACCTAATTAAAAAAACTGTTTATCTGTATAAACAATTATGTGGGCAAAGTCTACCACACCACGGGGACGGCAAATGAATGGAGCTTTGAATAGTTAATCATCAGTTTTAATACCTAATTCATTTTTTTTTTACACTTATGACCTAGGTACCTGTTGTGATATAATGATAGCGTTCATTATTTTCTGGGCAACATATTGCCCGATTGAATGGCGTTGTCACGTTGGTGAGGTAGCGGGCAACTGGCTCTTGCTATTATAGCTGGGTATTGGGTACCTAATATAAGCGCCTGGTCGGACTCGGATCGGATCTCCTAAGTTGGACGATTTTACCTTTGCACCGAACGGTTTTTTATGTTACTTGTAGGTAGATGCCAGTGTCACGCAACTAGGAACAAAAAGAAGAATGACATCCATTTGCTCAAATTCAGCATCAAATCTGACAAGTTCTGACAAGTTACAAGTTTTCTATCTGTGCTTCTACCATGGCGGACACATGATATCTCTTACTTCCGTTCTTTCTCTTTCTATCACACGATAAGTGACAGGATAGAGCGTCCGTCACTGGCTGACACCGTTCTATAGAACGAGACGACGCTCCTATCTTGACACTTATATCGCGTGATAAGGCCGACCATGATACGGGGTCAGGAGAAAACATGTGTGTCAAACAACCAATGCTTTTGACGAATACATTTAAAACACGTACTTAATTATTTTCAAATGTATAAACATAATATGTATAAGATTCTCGTCATCAACCAGTTTAAAGCCAGCATAATAGATACCAAGAACTTTAGGTACCTACCTACATACAAGTTTGTTTAACCTATAATGTTATAACGAAATATGTAAGTAGATATCCTTAACGAAATATCGAGCGTAAACATTGATTTACTTTTGAAAATCAACGGCACTTGGATACTTAATACAAGCGGGCGCTGTCTTATAAAATGAAGAATTATGGAAAAACATTGGGACGCTTGCGAACGAAAAAGATACAGTATGGACAAATTGGTGAAATTTTGTAAACATAAATATACCTACCTACTCCTAAACATTATTTATAATTTCTAAATGGGTGTGAAATAAACTGAGATAAAACATTTATTATCCTTTTATTATTTTGTTAGTGTCGATGTTGTACAATAATTTGCTCTTCATACAGTGGACCTGTCTGACCATCATAATTTATCGATATCGATAACTTTGCGTACTAATATTATCGACATCGACAATGTTAAGTACTACATCCCTAATCGTTTCGTGCCATTATATTGGTACGACTTAGGTACTTCTTTATTGGACTTTTTAATGTGGTATACCTATGACAAAAGACCTAAATCATCAATGAGTTATCATGTCAAAATCAAATGACAATGTCACTGTCATCCAAAAACTTAGTTCGAACTCCCGTCACTTAGAACGTATAGTGGTTATATTATCTTTGGTAGATGATGCAATGACATCATTGAATGTCACTTGTAGATAATTAAGCACTGTAACTGTAATATTATCTGTGCATGCAATGAACGCATGCAGTTTTAACTGCTCACGCGGTAGGTACGGGTACTTCCCAGCAGTTTAGTAAAACTAACACTTGCATTTTTAGAACTAGATTAACTAAGTAATCTAAGTGTCACATTTAGCGAATATCACTCAATAGTCACGGACGAATTTGTTTTTATGAATCTGTTGTTTTCCATATTCACATTTTTGAAGGCATTTCTAAAAGCACAAAGAAGATAAAAAACAATTTGGAATCTACCTAGGTTCTTTGTTGCATTTCTTTGTAATATTTTTAACCATACAATTTAAAAAACCTATACGGTAACCTTCGTAACACGCTCGCAGATACAATATACATTGCTTTACTCAGTAAAAGTAAAATATGGTGACTTTGAGGTCTATAAATATCACATATTATTTGGAGATTAGTTGTCTGAAAGTGTTTATAATGCCTATTGTCGCCGTGTACCGCGCTTTGTAACTTGTAACATGGTTCTCAAGCGTAAAACGCTCCATAATAAGTTTGCCGCCTCGTCGTTGGTTCATATTGGTAACAAGTGACTATCCTGCCGCTTATACCGCCTTAATACTGACGCGCTTGATAATTAATGTTTATAAAAAGCCCGTTCTGTTCCGATTTAATACAATACTATTTATTGCTGATAAATATAAATACTACAAACCAGCACGGCTATCTCAAGACGGTGGCAAGCTCCCTCGATTTTATCGAACTATCCGTTTCTCTCTTATTAGACAACTTAGAAAGAGACGTATAGTGCGAGAAAATCGAGAGAGCTCGCGCGCCGTCATGTGATCGCCTTGCAGTATCGTGACAAATACTCAGCGTGTAATCTTGCACAAACTCAAATAGACTTTATGGCTGAACGCGAGAACAGCGCTATGCCATGCCAATAAAAAAAAAGGAAGAGAGTAAGACTTTTGACGTTTGACGTTATTTTGTTGAAATTTGTTGATACATTTATTGAAATTACGCCTCAATACGAATTTAGCGCATATAAGTTTCCATATCAGATTCGATTATTTTTTTATGCTTTAGAATTTAATATGCGTATTGTGAAGGTCTATCACAACACCGGATCGAAATTATTACTGTTGGATAGTTATCGCAAGGCCGCCATTTTGACGTCACTGACAGTTGACAGATATGGCGGCTACGATTTCAAGCAGAAGAAATGAATAATTTAATGAGGTCAAATGTTTCCGAAAATTAATTAACCGTCGCAGTCGGATAAAAACTATTGTAAACGGAATCTGTAATAATAATGAACTTGTAAAAAAAGTTTCATGTATTTCCGTTCATGGGAAGCTGAGATCATTCGGGACAACTCAATGCTTAGTTTGATACTGGCTGATTCTTTTTTTAATTTAGAGATGTATTATAAGTGAGAGATTACGCGAGTTGAGCAGTCCTCATAATTGCACTGAACGGGATTATTGTACCATACTGGGTTGAAGGTACACTATATACCTACCTTAAAAATGAATATTCTTGGACCGCCTTACGTCATACCGGAGTATTCACACAGACTAAGTTATCCTTGCTAATTTGGGACATGGATTAAACGACAAAAACAGGGCAATAACAGTTTAAGTGGCCCGTTTAGAATTAGAATCACGACTTCGCACTCGCGTGTGACACGTTAGACTTGCGAGCATTTGTAAAATAGAAAGGTACAAAGAAGACTAACGTCTTTTGTAACTTGTTTACTATACAAATCAATTATAAATAATTATGTGTCAATTAGCACTCTAGTCGCAATAGGTTGTATTTATAAACGTCGAGTCTCGTAGGAATATTCCTGAAACCTTCATCGTCCGTAACGTAAGCGGAGCTGTTGCTTCGCTAGCAATTTGAGTATGCTATATTGTAGTATGGGCTTGTTCACGTACTTGTATTGTTAAGTCAAACAATTATAAAAGTATATAGAAACTGTCGCACTGAGCGACCGTTCACGGTCCAGAAATAAGGCCATAGAGGCGCCAGTAAAATTGTGTAAGATGCAAGATAAACACACGAAGCGCATTTGTAAATAGATTGTTATGGTTTGAGCGTCGGAAGCTGCAGCGGGTCAGGGCAGGGCGCGCCGGCGCTGCCGATATCGCACGCAATCTAGTTCGAACCGCTTCTCGAGATAAATGTACCTATAAAATACTAATTGCAACTAATTTTGTATAATCGTTATAACCCGATTGATGACGTATGTAAAGGCCATTATAACATTCACGTTTATGCAAATTAAGCGATATTAGATGTTTATATTTTGTTAATATACACCTGTTTACAGCGGAGTTGTCTGTAGTCGGCTTTAAGGCATAACCAGGCCTTTAAATAGCGCTATTTTCGTATAGCGCTATCATTTATAACGTTATTATTCCTAAAACCGCTATACTCGAAACCGATATTTGACGCGCTGTATAGCGATATCCATTATAACGTTATAAATCTAAACCATTAATATAAAACCGATACTTTTTTAACCGATATAATAATGTAATAACGTTATAGGCTACCCCTTTCTCGCATTCAGTATAGCCTACTCGTGCAATGTAAGCGATGTGATTACGTAACGTAGGTTGTTTGTTAGAGTGCACGACGTCATAGTAAAATAGAGAATTTTTCGATTTGCTCGGCTTGTCGGCGCAGGTTGTAGCCTGATACGAATATCCTGACTAATAATTTTCAAATCAGATTGTCTTTAGCTACTCTGTGCCTCATTAATCGGAAATTCATCATCCCATAAAAAACATGCCATGTAAAAAAGAGGCCAAGTCTCGAAACTCTTCCACCGTAAAAAGTTGTGAGATATTTCGTAGAGCCAAGTCTCAGGCATTCTTTTATCTTTATTTGCTTGCTAAATAAAATTTTGTGACTTGGCAATCACACAATACTACATAGCTTTAGGTATGCAGAAATCCATTAATGCAGGAAAGTTGTGTGATTGCCAAGTTACAGAATTTTATTTAGCAAGCAAATAAAGATTAAAGAATGCCTAAGACTTGGCTCTACGAAATATCTCACAACTTTTTACGGTGGAAGAGTTTCGAGACTTGGCCTCTTTTTTACATGGAATGTTTTTGCTTGTTAAATAAAATTCTGCAACGTGGCAATCACACAACTTCACTGTATTTATAGATTTTTGCATACTTACCTAAAATTATGTAGTATTGTGTGATTGCCAAGTCACAAAATTTTATTTAGCAATAAATAAAAAAATATTAAGGGACAATCTTACACAAATCGACCTAGTCCCATAGTAAGCTCAGTAAGGCTTGTGTTATGGGTACTAGACGACGATATATATAATAGATATAAATACTTAAATACATAGAAAACTTCCATGACTCAGAAACAAATATTCATGCTCATCACACAATTATTTGCCCTTACCGGGATTCGAACCCAGGACCTTCAGCTTCGTAGGCAGCGTCACTACCCACTAGGCTAACCGGTCGTCAAGCAAGCAAATAAAGATTAATAAGAATGCCTGAAACTTGGCTCTACGAAATATCTCACAACTTTTTACGGTGGAAGAGTATCGAGACTTGGCCTCTTTTTTACATGGAGTGTTTTTTATGGAATCTCACTTCTTTTTGAAGGTTAATGTGTTATCCATACATACAAACTATGAATGCAGAGGCCCATTCTTGCTTTTGAATTTTCCCATTCACTGCAAATGTAACTTTGTAATCCTATATATTTGTATAGGATTACAAAGTAATGTATACAGTTGGTGTATCTAGAAAACTGGGTTGAAATAGCAATTTTTTATAGTTTTCCCTTTATGTGGCCATTAAACCCTAACTCTGTGCCAAATTTCAGCTCTCTGAGTTTATGGGAAGTACTAGTTCTATTTTGATGATCATGAGTGAGTGTCATAAATGCGAAACTTTGCTTTCGCTTAACTTCGGAACTAAATGACCTACAGACTTGACATTTTGGATTTTAAGTATGTGATTATAGCTTACTGGATGACGAAAATTTCTGCATTCTGGTCTTATCCAAAGGTTCTCAAATAGGGGCCTGAAAATGTGGCGAAATGGTTCCAGTAAAGGATGGTACGGCAGTGTTTGCTTCGCGCTCGACTTGGCGGGGGCACTACCGTGCCCCCAGGTATTAATGGCATTGTTATAACATGGTAAATTATTTCATCAACGCACAGCCGAAACTACTGGGACTAAAAAGAAGGGACAAGATGGAATTTTTGGAAATCCCATCCCTAAGGGGGTTAAATAGGGGTGCAAAGTTTGTATGAGGGAAACTTTTTTTTAACTAGAGACTTGAAACTTTGTAGGAAGATTACTTATTAAGATGCATAAAAAGTTCTTGCAGCGTTTTAGAAAATTCCACTCCTAAGGGGGTTAAGTGGGACAGGGGTGCAATGTTTGTATGGGGGAAACATTATTTTTTGAACTAGAGACTTGAAACTTTGTAGAAAGATTACTTATTAGAATAGAAAAAAGTACTTTCTGTGTTTTAGAAAATTTCATCCCTAAGGCGGTTAAATAGAGGTGCAAAGTTTGTATGGAGGGAACTTTATTTTTTGAGCTAGAAACTTCAAACTTTGTAGAAAGATTACTAAATACAATACAAAAAAGGACTGTCAGCGTTTTAGAAAATTCCACCCCTAAGGGGGTTAAATAGGGGTGAAAGGTTTGTATGAGAAACACTTTTTTTGAGCTTGAGATTTGAAACGTTGTAGAAAGATTACTTATTAGAATAGAAAAACAGTTAGTACTTTTAACGTGTTAGAAAATTCCATCCCTAAGGGGGTTAAAAAGGTACTTATGCAAGATTAGGATGAGAAACATTTTTTTTGAGGTAGAGATGGGCAACTTTGTGGTACGATTACTTATTAGAAAAAAAAATCCTTTCATCGTCTTGGAAAAATACCACCCCTAAGGGGGTTAAAAGTGTTAAAACGGTATTCAAGGTTTATATGGAGAGCAAGAAAATATAGTAAGATATTTCTAATGTCAGTCTTAGTCTGTATGTTAAAAGACAACAAAACTGATTTCAGAGTTTTTTATGTTTATATGGAGGGAAAAGTAATTTTTTAAGTATGATTTTTTAATTTTGGTCTTAAAATAGAGAGAGCAGATTAGTAGATTTTTTTATTCATCACCTAAGAGTGTTTAAAGGGGATTCGAAGGCCGTTTAGGGTCAAGACAATTTTAAAGTAAAACATTAGTGTAGCTACGATTTTAGACGGTTTGTTTAAAACTAAAAAATACATTTCAATGTTTTTGAAATTCATCCCCCAAGAGGGTTTCTAGGGGGTTCAAAGTTTATACAAAGAGCAAGATATTTTTAAAATAATAGATTTATTACTTAGGTTATGGACCGTTTGTTTAATGATTAGAAAACGATTTCAGCGTTTTTTTATTAATCCCCTAAGAGAGTTAAAAGGTTTGAAGGTTGTATAGAGAGCAAGACCTTTTTTAAAGTAAGATTTGAACAGTTACCAGAAATGTAGGAAAGGTTAGGTTAGAACTGCGATGCTCCCAGAATCGAATAGATTTAATCAACATTGGGTACTTATTATTATAACAGTAATGTAGCTTAGTAGACATATAAAAATATATTTTTCTTTAATACTGTATGAAAACGTCTGTTGATGATTCTTAAGATATTTATGTTTGTAAAAACGAAGTTTTCAATTTAGATTTATCAATTTAAACTAACGAACTCATCGCACTGTTACCTTTTACGTAGGTCTAATCCCTGAACGGATTTAGATGAAATTTCCCGTACAGATAATTTGAGACCCTTGGAAGGATATAGGATAGTTTTTGTATATCTTTAAGATGGTAGAAGTTTGTTTGGGACAGCGATAAATAGCTTGCACCGAACATAATTTAATAGCAATATTTTTTCTAAGACCATAACCAGTTCCACGCGAACGAAGTCGCTGGCAACAGCTAGTTATTTATATAAATATTTAGTGACTAAGGATTAATTAGAAAAGGAGGATGAATCGTAAGAAAAGGAGGATCAAAACATATTTATGTGTACCAATCGTCCTTGGTCTCCCCTATCTATCGCGAGCCTATCTAGACAGATTATGGCGAAGAACCGGAATCGAAAATTCACACATTCTTTGGTTTCATAATCAGATTTTATTTAACTTGTCGTTTTCGGAATGGCTCTAAATCAAAAATAAAATAAAATGTCGGAAACTAAAAGTATATTTTAATTTTATTACGATTAATGAACAAAAGCACATACCAACATACCTATGCATAATTTTTTGCTCACGGCAACACCGTCGGTCGTAGGGCTTGTTTGGAATAGGTCCTAATACTGGGAGTCTGCGATTTAGTGCCGAGACAAACAATTAACATAAAAAATATTGACCCTCTTACATATTGTAATAGTGTTTACCTAGGGGCTATTAAGATTGGCACTCTTTCTTTTTATTTATGAGCAAGTCCACGAATCTGTGGACAGCGTTGCGTTTCCTGCGTCCCATTTTTATTCCGCCATTTATCGTCGCAACCAACCAAATATTCACAATTCACAACCAATTTGCAAATGATCGAGGTAAACAAGCATTAATAAGATTTAGAAGCTAAAACAACATAACGGCAACGTCGCACGTCGCGCTACGGCCCACGTGGTGGCATGTTGGCATTGGCACAGAGCGGCAACGGCGCAGCCGTAGCGCGCGGCTCGCATTTTAAAACGATATTATAACGTTATTATATATCGTTCTGTTATTCATTCTGTTACGGTATTTATATCGTTATGGAGAATATTGATTTTGTTATAACTTAATTTTCGAACACTAACGGAATATACCGTTATAATTCCGGTTCATTTTATAACGTTTTAAAGGCCTGCACATGACACGAACAAAAATTTGGGTTTTAAAGCCCAATATCTCGCAAACGAATCACTAATTTGAAAAATCGTTTGATAAACCCATAATATTTATGAACAAGCTATTCAACGATACCCCATATGGGTTTAACGAGAAAAAAAAAACATCCCCACTTTAGGTGTAGGGGAGGTAACCGAAAAAAAATTTTTTTTCAAGATTTTATTCTTTTGTTTTGTTGGCGTGATTGATTTATATACCCATGCCGAATTATATTTTTCTAGTAGTAATGGTTACTGAGCTAAGCCGAAGACGGACGGACGGACGGACGGACGGACGGACAGACAGACGGACGGACGGCCACTGTTGACTACGGAACCCTAAAAAGGAGAAGACTAGAATTTTTAAGAGTTGATCTCGTTTGGGACCTTTATTCTGCAATGTCTCTTAAAAAACAGATTCGTGACGACAGCCCCAAGGAGTTCGTCGTCAAGTACACGAGAGCTACAAATTGCCAATCGGCGAAGTAAATGAGGGAACACTTTAAACTTTTTTATGGAATACATACCTTTATATTTTTTTACGTCTTTATTATGTTTGCAAACCCATCCCTATCATTCCAGGATCGAAAAATACCATTTTAAATAGATTTTTTCCATTTAAATTTTTAGCTCGATCAATAGTTTTTTTTGTATTTCACCCATACGAAACATTTTAATTTGACATTACATTTTTTTATAGTGGTCAAATAATAGGGCTAAAGCATCTCTTTTTTTCAACATTCATAATTGTTTTTAAGTTATGGAATTTTTCGTTGTAAAATAGGGAATTAAGAAAACAAGATTTATTTTATTTTACATGTTTCTACTTTGGAAAGTGTGAATATGATACCATAAACGAATTCGGCATCCCCAATTTATACGAAAACGATACCAAACTTGGCCTAGTAGCTTAACCGATGTAAAGATAAAGTTGACACTCCCCCCGTCAAAAATTTACATCAAAAATCTTGGTGGCTCCACTTCTAAAATCCATCCTTGGGTCCTAAGGACCAATCCTGCCAAAGGAAATCTTTGGTTCACGAAAGGCCGTTTTCATCTGCTACAACTGCCACTAGCACTCCTCCTCACTTGAAAGCGGAGGCAGAGTTGGCAACATATAGCTTACTTCCACCTAAATCCAAAGATAGATATTAAAAAAATTACGAGTTATTCATTAAGGGGAAGGAAGAAAATTAAGCTAATTATTGATCAGAGAATGTGATTCTGGCTTGTTTCAACCATCTGCGCCAAATATACAGTCGATATACTCAACAAAGCGAACGTTAAAATAAAGAACTATACAAATTTAATAGCATGGTTAAAGAGACAATCGGATGGCTACAAAGGAAAGAAATCACAAATATTCAGCAGCGATGAATGTAAATAAATAATGCAAGTATTTGATAACATAACGAAATATAAGAATTAGATTATAAAGAATGTCTGTACATTCACTTCGTCCTTCGAGTCAAATTCAGACATTCAACAAAGGGAAATCAATAAAAATATCCTTTTCTCAAAAATGTAATGAAATGTCGTCGTTACGTGCGGCATACATAACAGGCTTCGAAGTATCACATTTCGGATCTATATCTGAATCCCTAACTTTTTTAACCTATTTCTGCCGTGCAGCGAGTCGACGCCACCCCGCTACGCGGGGTGTCTATTTCTGGTCAGAGGGACACAAGTGAACCCTAACCTAACCGACCTAAAACAGATTAACTACATAATTTGAATAATGTATAAATGTGCAGTAGGACATGTAAAATTGTATTAAAATAATACGCCGAAGAAATGAATTGCAATGTTTTGTAGTTGTGCCAATTAAGATAATTTGAAACAAATCAGCGATTAAGTAATATTCGTTGAATAGTATTTCTCCGTAGTAAGATAAATTTATAGTTATTTACGATACAAGTGCCGAAAATAGGAAATTCGCAACGAGTGGTGATAAATTAAAACACGACCGAAGGGAGTGTTTTAAATCGACACGAGTTGCGAATTACCTATTCGCACGTGTATCGTACAACGTTTTACTGTACATATGGCTCTTTAAAGTTTCGACATATGCACGAAAAGTGCTCTTTTTCGCACTAGTGCGGGAAAGTAGCACCATATGTACTGTAAAATAAATTATAGTACTTAGTTGAAATAAAATAACGCCAAACAATATTACTAGTACTAAAGTTTCGATCAATCGTTGTCGATGAAATAATATTCGATGAAAAGGTTGTCGACAAAATAAGGGTACACCAAATAAAGCTAGTGTTCTATATAAAAAAAAACGATTGCGGTTATTTTATTTAGGGTGATCCGAAAGTTTACGTGTATATATAAATGGTCGAAAGTCGAAACATGCTTAGTTAGACACGTAAATTGCTATTCATAGCAACATTTTGTATCTATGGTCATGGCCTCCCAACTAGAACAACGTATAATTGATACTAAAAAGAACTCATAGATGGCGACACAGGTACCGAGCGAAACATTTGAACCAGTAATCGTGAAGATAGAATGATTTTTACACCTTAATAAATTCAACGTACCTTAATTATATCACAAACATACTTCCGCACATACAATAAAGGTATATTTTATAAGTTTGGTAAATGCAATAAAATTGATACTAAATCCATGTAACTCGTACTATACGAGTGAGCTTTCAAGCTTGCTACGTATTATTGGGTACTGTCACTAGATGGCGCCATCACGGGTCGCGAAAGTTCTATGCAAACACAGGCTCTAAGTATTTGGTTATGTATATTTTTGTGTGATGTGTAATATTGTCTCTAAAATACTACTTTTATATCGAAAAAATCAAAAATACTCTATTTGTTGCCCGGGAAGTCAACGCCATCTGGTGATATCTCAATGTATTACTAAAGGCTGACAGCGTCATAGCCGTGGTAGCTCGGATACTGCATCTACTGGTGTAGCTACGGGACTAAAATTGTATACTGAATTGCCTACATTAGGACGGTACGCTTTTGCTCTATGAGATTGGGTATCTGTACTTGTATTCTTTAATCTGTGCTATGGTATTATCTTATTGGCTGAATGACCAAGTCACGTGGTTTTGTTTGTTTACATTCTTTTAAATACCTAAACGAACAGACTATAGGTACCCACCTGAGGACGTAATTATATTGTGTCTAGCTCAGTGTCCGTCAACAGGGGCTTTATTCGATGAAATGTTTTCCCTCAACCTTAGGTCGAAAACGAGTCGGAACGAGACACCATTGCGCATGACAAATACAATAACAATTCTAATTCAAAACGTTTAGGCGGATAATCCTCCAAATTGATTGTTATTCAGACATTTTAGACATAATGATCATCTATGATTTCTGTTTATAGAGGCGCGAAACTACATACTTGTAATTTTAGTTTTTCTAGTGGAAATTTACCAAACACGGGTGAGAATACCTAGGTAGATTGATCCATAAATCTTTGGCATATAACAGCAATTTGACGAAGATCCATTTATTGATTATAGTATTAAAACCTGTCTAAAACAATATAAAGACGTGTTCACAATATTACTTCTTAGTATATATTATAGTACTTATACTTTATAGTATGTATAGTACTTTTAGTTACGCATTACCGTAACTTATCTGATTTAGGAAGCTTTATACACAAGACTCTTCGATCAAATAAGTATGGGTAGGTCATACCTATTAGGACCTAATCTTAAGACATAAAATAAATTCCTTACTATGATTGGAGGCAGTAATTTAATATATTTAGATATAGATTCATTTTATTCTAGAGTTCAGAAAGAACATAAGGCATGTTCTTTGTTAATGTTAGATAACTGTCAAACATTTTATTTTGAAAGTTAATCATTACAGGAACATTGTTTTACTTTTACCCTTAACTCAAAATCAGACCCACAGACAAGATAGGTGGTCTCGTTCTATCGGACGGTGTCAGCTAGTGACGGACGCTCTATCTTGCCACTTATCGTGTGATAAGGCTGGTCGGCCATACGGGGTCAGTTCATGTTCAGTCTTATGGAAATCTGGTAAAACATATGTTATTCTCGAGATCCAGCTCGTGTTTACCAAAGGTGTATGTGTTTTCAATTAACAATCAAACTTTTACCTTCGTCAGCATGTAAAGCATGCTCGAGTGATACTCTCCTGAGTGATACTCCTCTCAAAGTAAGTATCAATCAATATAGGTCAAGGTTTTAAATAACATTCTATGACAAAATAAATAGATTAGTTCCTATGCATGTCTCCATCATCAGAGCAGATTTATGGTACGGTCAAGGACTTTATATGTAGAGCCATTTAGATGTCAACTTATTTTGGTTTTATAATGGTTACGCTATGCAGTATCCAATGTAAAGTGAGCTCTAAATGGTTCAACAGTTAAAGTCCGTCACCGTATCATAGCGGTGCATTGTCATTCAACTTACATAATTTACAAAATTTCAAGTCTATTAGACAAGATGGGAGAGTCGTTTCTTCCAAACTTGAGTTTTTGAGTGAGATAGAGCGTTTTCACGGATACACGTCAACCCCGCAGACTCGAAGTTGGTCTGGCGGAAGACCCTAGAGCTATACTAACCGGACACCATACCGACGATATCTCGGATATCAGCCTGTACGAGATTAGAATGGGAGAGCGCTTAAGAGCAGCAAGGCACCCCGGTGAAGACGGAATTACAGCCGAACTCCTAAAGGCGGGAGGGAACACTGATCCTTTTACGGCCCTTCAGAAGTTGTTCGACACCGTCCTACTGGAAGGGAGAACACCAAAGGCGTGGAACAGAGGTGAGGTAGTGCTGTTCTTCAAAAAGGGCGACAACACCCTGCTGAAGAATTACCGACCCATCTTACTTCTGAGCCATGTCTAAAAGCTGTTTTCAAGAGTCATCACGAATCGTCTCACACGCAGACTTGATGACTTCCAGCCTCCCGAACAAGCCGGTTTCCGAAGTGATTTTAGTACCGTAGACCACAATCATATGCTCCGTCAGGTTATACAAAAGACTGAGGAGTATAACCTGCCTCTGTGCCTAGCGTTCGTGGATGACGAGAAAGGCTTCGATTCGATTGAAACCTGGGCTGTACTACAGTCTCTCCAGCGGTGCCAAGTAGACTGCCGCTATATCGAAGTACCGAAGTGTTTGTACGAGAACGCCACTATGTCAGTCCGACTCCAGGGTCGGAGCTCGAAGCCTATTCCGCTACAGCGGGGTGTCAGGCAAGGGGATGTTATTTCCCCAAACTGTTCACCGCTGCACTGGAGGATGTTTTCAAGATTCTAAACTCCAACTTCGAAAAAGAGGTCAATCGTCGAATCCGACTCAGGCCTCAGCTGACGACTACGTACCGGAAGGCGCAGCGTGGGTCCTCAGACCCCCACAAGGTGGACTGATGACCTGGTAAAGGTCGCGGGAGTCCGCTGGATGCGGGTGGCGCAGGACCGGTCATTGTGGCACTCTTTGGGGGAGGCCTATGTCCAGCAATGGACGCCTTTCGGCTGATATGATGATGATGATGATGGACCTGAGGAAGTTGGTTAAATTTGACTTGCAAGATTTGACCCACACTGGTCAGTCAGAACACGGCAAATGAATATAAAACATGTAAAAATACCTATATGTCCGCGATCAATAAGATACTCGGAACCAAAAGCAAACCAATATTTTTCAAATAGCTTAGATCACAAATAATCAATCAAAGGTATTGTTGCTGGCGAATCAAGAACTGCTCACGTGCGCGCGCGCTTATAGAGGCGATTCGGCATTGACGTCAGAGAACGGGCCACGAAAATCGGCGTCTTGCATTTAAAACATCCACTAAATATAGAAACAAATTAAAAATGAGAATTAGAAACTTAAGCAAACTTTGATGTTGCCTATAAAATTTGTATTAACCAGCGTTTTTTTCTAACTCTGAAGCTAGTTTTATCATCAAGTTCATCAACCAACAACCAAGTATAACCCGAGCTCCATGAAAGTACTTACGATGATTTTATAGTAAGTTAACAGTTATTTGTGCAACAAGACAGCAAAGTTGCTTTTTGCTGCGAGGGCTGACTCAAAAACATGAGATGCAAATAACTTTGATCTCAAGTGACATACAACTTTTCACCACATCAGCAGTAAGAAAATAACATATTCAAATTAAAATAAAATATAATAGGCTTTTAAGCTTTAGATGACTTAAGCTTAAGAGAAGAAAAAATAATTCGGCGTTCGTTCGTTAATCACATTTTTTTTTAATTCCTCAGTAGTGAATGTTGTTACGGGATTCCGTCTAACAAATACTTTCGGATATACCAGCGCCAACTTTTAGTATATTGTGTGTCTTCTCATGTGAACATGTCTCTTGGACCACAAAAAACTGACGGGAGGTCTCTCTAGTAATGACGTCATCAAAATCACCGCGGCCACGTTTAGAAAAGTGTCAATTACCTACATCGAAACCATGCAACGTACATATTTACATGTTAGGAGTATCAAATATACAATACGCAAGTTTAAGAACTATTAGCAAAAGCATAAAAAAGTAAAAAAACCCATCCATGGGTTGCCATACTTTGCGGAAAAACTAGTAAATATACAAAAGATAACTATTGTTTCAGCTTTACATTCTATTGTATTATTTCAAGATAAGAGCAAAATTTAGAAAATTATGTTAAAGAACCAAAAACGCAAAGCAGATTTTCGGCTGAGGTATAAAAAATGATCGAAACTATTTTCCAGAAACCAGCGCCAGCTTTTAGTATGTTGTTAAACATGTTCTGTGCATCGCAAAACTGCAAACAGACAGTCTCTGCCCAAAGTGCCTAATAGGTCATCAGTAATTCATTGCCGCGGAGGCTTTTTGAATAATAAGAATTTTACCCGTACCATGCAGTATACAGAGTGTTTTTTTTAAATGGGACAGTATGGGGAAATCCGAATCTAAAGGAGATAGAGGAAAAGTGTCCAAGGAGACATTAGGTGTTTTTTGATGTAAACAAATTTGGCTCGTTAAAATTTTTGGTCAAGCGTGAGTTGTTCTTAAAAAATTATAAAGTTGGTCAATTTTTTTTTTGACGCGGGTCGGCTCTGTTTCATGTAAGGATTATTTCATTGTATGGAAAGAAAAAAATCTGAACAGCAGAAGTTGGTCAAATTTAATGAAAACTAATCTTCATACAGTTGGTTTATTACTTGAGTAAATGTTCGATGTGGCCGCCGTCTTGTCTTATGCAGGTACGAGCACGCTTCAAGACACTTCTAGTTGCATTTAACAGAGACTTATGGTGAATTGTGTTTAAAGTGTTGTAAACAGCATCTTTTAATTCTTGTACGGAGTTGTATCGGGATTCATAAATTCGACCCTTAAGGTAACCCCATAAGAAAAAATCTAATGGCGTTAAGTCGGGCGATCGTGGGGGCCACTTTATCGGCCCATATGTACTCGTACCCATCCAACGGTTTGGAAACTGCTCGTCCAAACACAGTTTACTTGCCCTACTGTTGTGGGCTGGTGCACCATCTTGTTGGTAGATTATCTTACCAAAGTTCCTTAAAAAAATGTTCTTCTCTTGAATCATCTGGAGCTCTTATCGATTATCGAAATTTAAAAATGGAATAATTTTTAATATTTTTTTACACGCCTAGGCACTTGTAACAATATTAAAAGGTGAATACTGCAATTGTATGAAGATTAGTTTTCATTAAATTTGACCAACTTCTGCTGTTCAGATTTTTTTCTTTCCATACAATGAAATAATCCTTACATGAAACAGAGCCGACCCGCGTCAAAAAAAAAATTTACCAACTTTATAATTTTTTAAGAACAACTCACGCTTGACCAAAAATTTTAATGAGCCAAATTTGTTTACATAAAAAAACACCTAATGTCTCCTTGGACACTTTTCCTCTATCTCCTTTAGATTCGGATTTCCCCATACCGTCCCATGTCCCATTTAAAAAAAACACTCTGTATACCTATTATGTATAAACGTGTGTTATACGCGCGCGAACCAAACACTGACGCTCCTTTGCCGCGCCGCCAAAAACCGATATCAAATGGTCACGCTCCAAGGTCAAATTACTTTCCCCACAAAAAAAAAAATGCGTTTTTACCCGCTTGTTTTAAAGGATAAAAGACGGCTTTCCGAGGCAGTGAGGGGAAAAGTTCGTTCCTTCTTAACTCAGCTCTTTATAAATTTTGTGCTAGCTATGACTTGATTTCAAATACCGTATAGGTTAATTACTAGCCTGTTCAGGCCAATTGTTTTTGAGCCATTAGTTATTATCTCATAAAAAAACATTCGTTCATCACGTGTTACACGTGTAGGTAATAAAATATTGATATGTACGAGTATAAGAGTCATATAAAAGCCTGCTTCCCGTTGCGTTAGTCACTCGTGATTATTTGGGGTACTCATGTCGAACACATGAGTACACCAAATAATAACTTTAATAAAGTTCAAACGTATAACAACGCAAGTCTTACTAAAGGCACCATTTTTTGTAAGTCTAATGTCACTGAATGCCAAAATCGTGAGTCAGTCCGCGAGGTATCGGACAAAGGGACAAAAAATTGGCGGTTTCAGTCGCAGTCGCTTCGCCCACTTGTCTTCGTGCTTTGTCTATATTTTGTTTGTCGTTATCTAACTGCCGTGCTTAATTGGTTTATGAATAGTGAAATGTATTTTAGGCGCTGTTTTATTGAAAAATATTCTACTCTCATACTAAAGTGGAGGAGCGTAACGAGTCAAAATATTTACTTTGAACTTCATGCAGTCTTTTGTTAGATACGTTATTTAAATTATATTAATTAATTATATTTCAATACCTAGCAGTAGGTACCTACCTAATTATAGTTGGATAAGTACATACCTAGAGAACTCTACGACTTACTAATAGATCTAATAGGGTGCTTCAAATATCGGGCACGAACAGTGAATTTGGTTAGTAACTAAATAAATAATTAGCTCAGGTGTATATCGAAGGGATATTTTGTTTTGAATAGTTTGTAGTAGGTACCTAGGTACTAAAACTACTTTCTCAAAAGAAAGTGTTACTGTACTTACATCTACAATCTAGATTACTCTTTAATTGCCTTGCTTAGCTATTCCATAGTTACTTAGACACTCCTACTTTCATTTACCTCGAGCACTAATCTTAACGACCTGCCTTCACTTTCTCCAAATGTTTCCAAGTCGCGACCTATCTTAACCGACAATGAAGTTAATTTACCGAACTGAATACTTCTACAGCTTTGTAGATAGAGATGCAATGTTCTTAAAACAGAATGCTATCTTTATCACGAGTTCACGACTGTTTTCGGTTTAACCATAAACACGACACGAACGGGTGGAAATTGCACTTTTTATTGGAGGATTAACTTTGAACCTTGTTTGTATGAAGGATAGCCTAGTTTTGGGATGGCAGGTAGCGTACTCCCATCCCGCGAAGCGTGCCTGGCCTATAATAAGAATAACCGTGCCTTGTGCCGGGCGGGGGGAGGTCGGGTACATGTAGGTACTCCGCTTTGGTGCACGCTGGGAGCTTAATCTCTTTCTATGCCGGATTATACTCAAATGAATAAAACATCGTGTTGTGTTTTATTAGTTATCAGTGATTACATCAGTAAAGTGTTATAATATTACAAATAGACGTGTTGAGAGAGTGAAGTGTTGAAAGAGTGAGGTTATGTTGACAAAGCAAAAGTTGATTACATGCGTGAGTATTCATGAGTATAGGTATTCTACTTCTACTTTTGTGTTATCCAAACCAAATTTATACGGTTGTTTATGACTCTATAAAAGTAGTTTAGTTTCTTGCAATGTTGGCAACTTGTAGGTATTCTAGCTTCTCGGACGGATCTAGGACGTTACAAAATTTGGTAGGAGCGTTTTTTAACACCAGCTATTGCTTGTTATTATTACTGATGGACTAATCAAATGTACTTCCTACCCTTACATTAGTTAAACACGAGTTGTCAATCTAGTTCTGGTGCATAACTGCAGATGATACTACATAAGTAATTATTTTTGTTTATAACCTAAATACCCGTGTCATTCAAATTTTACTCATGTAAATTAGTAGTATTTTTGTAGTAACAACAATTACACAAACCGTGCAACAATGTTGGCTGTGATGTCCGTTAGTTAGGTACCTAGGTGCTCATTAAAAACTTGTCCGCGAAAGGAAGAGTTGCCGATGACGCGCGGCACGTAGGCCGCGCCGCGCCAATCAACTAACCATGGATTAAAATTAAAATCAAGTTTCCATGCTTGCCGTCGTCGTTTACTAAATAAATAAAAATATCTACAATATTAATTATCTATTCAACTTAATTATTGAAACATTTTTTCGTTGTAGCCAACTGGTTTGTGTCGATGTTTTTTTTTCTCACAGTCCAGTCAGGTACTTACCTAAGATACGATTTTATCAAAACGCCAGTGGCTAAAATCGCATTATATTCGATTGGTAACCCCACTTTAGCTCCCACTAACTTGTAAAATATTAATATTTTTTCTTTCAATAACAAACGAATATTGTAAATACATAAGGATAAAATGGGAACAGCCACGATGTTGATATAAAATAAGAATGTCATTAATCAAGACAAATGGTTAACACGTTGGCTGCCCATCATACTTCACCTAAAGTGTTGCTCCCACGCCCAATACCCTGAAAAATTAACCAACGTGTTAACTAACGCCTAAATACATAAAAAAAACAAAAAGTACTCGACATATCAAAAAGTGTTAGACGGACAAAAAACTTTACATTAAAAAACCGTATTAAAATTTGTTCATCCGATTGGATGCTAAATGAAAAGCATTGATCTATCTACCATGTTATTTTATTGTTCTACATCAATATTTACATACAATTGTCATATTTGAATAAATTACGTCGAATCTTTCGAAATGAGTATTACTTATGAGCGAATTATTCTTGTAGTAACCTCACGTGTTTAGTTTAAACGTAAGTAAAGACACGTGGTTGTGAGATTACAAGTTTATTTATAAATGGTAACTGGGTTATTCTAAGATGCTTTATTCAAGAATTCGACAAAATTTCCACCCCATAAGCTCCGTAAAGCGATAAGTAGGTCGAAAACAAAGGTGATTGTAGAAAGATTAACAATATATGGCGGTCAGAAAAGCAAATCAGAGGTATATCAGATACTTACCTTACGTTTCACATTCAATGTTCCTCGCGAGCTGGTGCGGACATGGTTGTTCGGCGCGCGTTGTCGGGCTATTGTGCCGAGGCGGTATACACTCGTCGCGATTTTTTTCCGTTTAATGTATTAACTTCAACATGGTAATTATAGTACATTACTTACCAAGGGCTGTAAAAGAAAGAAAGCCCGAAATCGCAGGTATTTGTGACCCGAGCCGCAGGTGAGGGTTGTAAATATGCGATAGAGGGCTTTCTTTCTTACTGCCCGTGGTGAGTACACAATTTTACGTCTTCACCTGGCCACAATGCGAGTTTTACCGTACGCGCAATGTGCGGTAAAACTCGAATTATGGCCAGGTGTGACGTAAAAAAAAAATACAGTTCATTGTTAGTTAGTTAGTTAGTTAGTTTTACTGGGCTTTTTCCGCAAGTCGACATCCAGTGTGCCTATTTTGCGTGAATCGGTGGGGTAGCGCTACTCTAACCACCCCAGCTCCTTCATTGTAAACAGCCTCACAATCGTTTCAAAGATAGAAATTCAAAAGGCTGTAAAGGGTTCTGACTGAATCCGAATATACCGGTTGCACCGCGAAATCCAAACCGGAATCGAAATACATATCTAAATTGGCTTCTAGAATAACCACGTCGAATCCTAAAGCTAGAAAGGCGAGCTTTTGAATTAGAGGAATTTATGAATTAAAGTTATTAAATTATTATTATTATATTTCTTTTGTCTCCTTTTTACAGGGTAGTTGCTTTGAAATGCGGGCCATAGCCAAGCATATCAATAATTGGTGAATTTTCCTTATTATTGAGAGCCTCAAGTGTCGCCACTACTGGGCAAAGGCCTCCCTCTTTTTCTTCCACATATCCCAGTCCAGCCCCCCTATTCTGTAACTTGTTTTAAGCTCACCTCAACGCTCACCCACAAATATATCATGACACAGCGATGCGTAGTAACTAAGGGTAGGTAGAGGTCTAGTTTCGTGACGGGTGACCGGCGGGGCGAGCCCCATTAGCGCGTAGCGAATAACAGCCCTGGGGGCCTAGACAAGGTTACAACCGACAAGCGCTAACGCCAATAGAAAACTAATAAAATGTATGGGAATGACAGATGTTAACGAAAAGTGTTTCGTCGGCATCTGTCATTCCCATACAATTTATTATTTTCTATTGGCGTTAGCGCTTGTCGATTGTAACCTTGTCTACGGCCCCTGGGCAGACTCCCAGTCGTGGTCAAAGACGTCAAGCTCGTCTCGCCATCCCCTACGCGGTCTACCGCGACGCCGTATTCGGTTCTGTGGGACCCACCAAGCTCGTCTCGCCATCCCCTACGCGGACTACCGCGACGCCGTATTCGGTTCTGCGGGACCCACCAAGCTCGTCTCGCCATCCCCTACGCGGTCTACCGCGACGCCGTATTCGGTTCTGTGGGACCCACCAACCTCGTCTCGCCATCCCCTACGCGGTCTACCGCGACGCCGTATTCGGTTCTGTGGGACCCACCAAACTCGTCTCGCCATCCCCTACGCGGTCTACCGCGACGCCGTATTCGGTTCTGTGGGAACCACCAAGCTCGTCTCGCCATCTCCTACGCGGTCTACCGCGACCCCGTATTCGGTTCTGTGGGAACCACCAAGCTCGTCTCGCCATCTCCTACGCGGTCTACCGCGACGCCGTATTCGGTTCTGTGGGAACCACCAAGCTCGTCTCGCCATCTCCTACGCGGTCTACCGCGACGCCGTATTCGGTTCTGTGGAACCCACTTGGTAGTAATTGTAGCCCACAACGCTTCTGGCATGCGGCATGTGCCCGGCCCAGTCCCATTTAAGTTTGGCGGCTGTGTGGGCTACGTCAGTTATCTGAGTTTTGTAACGCAGTATTGTATTTTTAATGCGATCCGTTAATTTCACGCTCAAAATACTGCGTTCCATCCATGGCTCTTTGGCAAACCTTGAGGGCAGATTTCTGGACTTTTGTCAAAGACCAAGTTTGTGCTCCGTCGGTAAGGATTGGAAGAATGCACATGGCCATGAGTTTGCGTTTTAATGATATCGGAAGGTTCCCTTCATTCATGTACTCCTTCATAGCCCAATAGCTCCTCCAGGCGTTTGCAGTGCGTCTGGCGAAATAAAAAATGTGAAAATATAACAATAGTATGATACAAAGAGAACCGTTCACTTGAAATAAAATAACCAAACAGGATATATCAAAGGGGAAGGCGCGGATAACTTGTTTGCGTGATGATGGAGTCGTGAAACAAGGGAGCCGTGAGGAAATAACGAGCATAAGCACAAACTTTTATAAAGAACTAGCTGTTGCCCGCGACTTCGTCCGCGTAGAACTTGTTACCGTCTTAGAAAAATGATTGCTCTTAAATTATTGTGGGCGGAACCTTAATTATCATCGACCCAACAAAGTTCTACCATCTTAAGAAATGATTTCCGAGATAAAAACTATCCTATATCCTTCCAATGGTCTCAAATTATCTGTACGGAAATTTTCATCTAAATCCGTTCAGGGATTAAGCGGAAAAGGTAACAGTTGAGATGAGTTCATTAGTTTAAATTGGTAAATTGAAAACTCCGTTTTTACAAGTATAAATACGAGTATCTTAACAAACATCAAGAGAAGTTTCTGCATAAATTGTATATTTTTTCATAATGTATTAAATAAAGCTACATGACTGGACATTTTAGCCTAAATCCGTCCCGTAGTTTTACTCACGTTAGTCTGGGCTACCTGTATAGTTTTGAAAGCAAACTAAATGCTAAAAGACGTAGAACTTTCCATCTCCATACGCCGTCCCCATTTAACGGTGTACTCGTAGAGAATACATTATTTTGATTATCCAAAATAAACTGTTTAAATTAACAAAATATCCCGTAGGTTAAATGAAACATATATTACCTACTTTTCGGTTCTGCGATGCTCCGCAGTTCTAACCTAACCTAACCTACATTTCCGGTAGGTGTTCGGGTCTGTAAGGGTCGTGGTTCTAACTTAATCTAACCTACTTTTCTGCTAGCAGTTGGATAATGTATTTTGACAAATAAATGGCTTACCATATAGTATATGTATGACCTAAGAATTCCCTTACTCCAAAAATGCTGGTTATCCATATATACTTCCAACACCTTTTAACCTCATTAGAGGATGGATTAAAAAAAAAACGGTGTCACGGTGTTAAAGCTGTCTTGTTCCGCGTACAAACCTCTAACTCCTTTTAGCCCCTTTAGGAGCTGAATTTCTTTTAACCCCCATATGGAATACATTTCTAAGACGTGGAATTTAGTTATCTAGTCTTCAAACAATCAGTCTAAACCGAAAGTTACAAATCTCTTACTTTTAAAAATGTCTTGATCTCCAAACAATTTTTGAACCCCGCTTTAACCACCTTCGGGAAGAATTTCCTGAAACGCTGAAAGCACTTTTTATATATTTCAATATTTCTACAAAGTTTCAAGTCTCTAGCTCAAAAAAATGCTCCACATACAAACCATGCACCCCTTTTTAAATTCCTTAGGGGTGGAAATTTCCAAAACGCTTTAAGTACTTTTTTGTATTTTAATAATCTTTCTACAAAGTTTCAAGTTTTTAGCTCAAAAAAAAGTGTTCCCCATACAAACCTTGCACCCCTTTTCTACTCCCTTAAGGGCGGAATTTCCTTAAGCGCTGTAATTGCTTTATTTGTATTCTAATAATCAATTGATCTACAAAGTTTCAAGTCATTATCTAAACAAAACAGTGTTCCCCGTGCAATCCTTTCACCCCTTTTTAACCCTCTTAGGGGTGAAATTATCCAAAACGCTGAAAGTTCTTTTTTTGTATTCAAATAAGTAAACTTTCTACAAAGTTTCAAGTTTCTAGCTCAAAATATAAAGTTTCTCCCATAAAAACTGCACCCCTATTTAACCTCCTTAGGGTGGAATTTTTCCAAAACGCTGAAAGAACTTTTTTTATTCTGATAAGAAATCTTTATACAACGTTTTAAGTTTCCTGGTCAAAAAAGAGTGTTTCTCATCCAAACCTGGCACCCCTTTTTAACCCCCTTAAGAATAGAATTTTCTAAAACGTTGGAAGTACTTTTTTATATTTTAATAAGTAATCAGTCTACAAAGTTTCAAGTTTTAGCTCAAAAGGAAAAGTTTCCCTCATACAAACTTTGCAGCCCTATTTAACCCCCTTAGTAGAATTTTCTAAAACGCTGACAGTTCTTTTTTTGTATTCTAATAAGTAATCTTTCTACAAAGTTTCAGGTCTCTAGTTCAAAAAAATAAAATCCGCCATACAAACATTGCACCCCTATTTAACCCCTAGAGGGGTGGAATTTTCTAAAACGCTGAAAGCACTTTTTTTGTACCTTAATAAGTAATATCTGTGTGACATACGGACGGACAGACAGACAGACATGACGAATCCATAAGGGTTCCGTTTTTTGCCATGTGGCTACGGAACCCTAAAAAGGAAGACGTCAGACTTTCGACGTTTGACGTTATTTTGTTGAAATTTGTATATACATTTATTGAAATTACGCCTCAATACGAATTTAGCGCATGTAAGTTTCCATATCAGAATCGATTATTTTTTTATGCTTTAGAATTTAATATGCACGTATTGTGAAGGTCTATCACAACACCGGATCGAAATTATTACTGTTGGCAAGGCCGCCATTTTGACGTCACTGACAGTTGACAGATATGGCGAGGGGCTACGATTTCAAGCAGAAGAAAATAAAAATTTAATGAGGTCATGAAAATGTTTCCGAAAATTAATTAACCGTTGCAGTCGGATAAAAACTATTCTAAACGGAAGCTAGAATAATAATGTACTTGTAAAAAAAGTTTCATGTATTTCCGTTCATGGGAAGCTGAGATCATTCGGGACAACTCAACGCTTAGCTTGATACTGGGCACTGGCTGATTCTTTTTGAAGTGAAAACTTCTTTAGCGGCGCTGAGCACTTTTTGGGATGGGGAAAAATTGTTAAATACGCGACAGATTTTTGTGACAAACTTTTATATTTTGCTGCTAGCCGATTCGACTTCATTCAAAACTGAACGCTATTCGTAAGAGTATAAAGCCGTTAAACACTTTTTGCAATAGCATATTCTGCAAATAAATTTGTAATTGTGTTCACGCGTCCTTCACCGTTTTGCTATTGAGCAAATTCGAATAGTTCGAATTTGGACGTTATTCCTAAAGAGATAAAGCTTTGAAAAATATTTACCAACGGCAAAAGCAAATTGATATTTTGTTCACCGCCGCCGTCCGCTGTTCTTTAAATTCGAATTTGGACGTTATTCCTAAAGAGATAAAGCTTTGAAAAATATTTGGCAATGGCAAAAACTACGCGGCGGCGGGCGAGCCGGCCGGCCCGTCGTACCCAACGCGCCCGCGGCCCGTCCGCCTAAATAATTGATAATTGTTTATAAATTTGCGCCAAATTCATTTTTAGGGTGACACCGTAAGATGTCACGTGACCTGATCGAAAAACTGTTACAATGTTATTGAGTTTTCACTTCTGCCGGCACTCCCGGAGTGCAACCCGGTCTTTTTTTTAATTTAGAGATCCATACTAATATTATAAATGCGAAAGTGTGTCTGTCTGTCTGTCTGTCTGTCTGTCTGTCTGTTACCTCTTCACGATTAAACCGCTGAACCGATTGCGATGAAATTTGGTATGGAGATAGTTTGAGTCCCGGGGAAGGACATAGGATAGTTTTTATTTCCGAAATCATCCCCTAAGGGTCAAGGGTCCAAGTTGGGCAGGTCACAAAGGCATTCAGTTACCTCCGAGAACCTAATACCTCCTCCTTCCTCAAAGAGTCCGTAAGTTCCTTGTCCGCTTGTAAGAAGTTGTAAGAACTTTTGTTTATTAGAGAACCCTTCAGTTTTCGGCTGTTGTCCACGTTAATCCCCTAACCTGATCCCCCAGGGGAAAAAAAAACGGTTAGGTTGTTAGGTGAACTGCGACCCTACAGCGCGCGAGCCGAGCCGAAGCCGAAGCGAGCGTGACGCGGTAGCGTCCGGCGAAGCGCCATAACCGAACATTATCATTTTTTCCTAGTTGAATATAAAATAGTTGCCGCTAATGTCCCTGGGTGATCGGGGACAGGTGGTTAACGTGGATAACGTGAGTTTTCGTGGCTTGACTAGCACTTAACCGATTTTTAACATCGATAAATCATTCCTTAGGTTACCAAACCGGTCCTCTAGCAATTACCTACGTTTAAATAACTTGTTCTGATTTGATATTTGTACCAAATCAGTAACACGGGTTGTGATAAGATTTGTAGATGATCAGTAGTAAAAAGTCCAGGTGGAAACTGTGCCTTGTTCAGGAGGTTGGTTACTGTCCAATTGGCCAGCAATGCGACCCTCAACTATCTTAATGAAGGCCTTATAAAGGTTTGAAACTAGGCTTATAGGTCTGTAATTATTAATATAATATCAGATTTATCACCTTTTTTGTGCAATAGGATAATGCTCGACATAATTTGTTTGGAAATTTGCCTGATTTTAAAATAGAATTGAATAGATTTGTGATGTGTGGTAACAGTGAAGGTTTTCCTATTTTCAGTACTTCCGTCGTGATTCCGTCCTCAACGGGGCTTTTACTATATTTAATCTTCGCTAGAGCGAGGTGGACTTCGTAGCCAGTAATGGGTGGGATAGATTCAGGACAGTTGTAGTTGTAGCTGACAGTAGATTGATCTGTGGGAACGGGATTATCATCGGAGTATAATCTCTCACTTATAATAAACTAGCTTCTGCCCGCGACTCCGTCCGCGTGGAACTCGTTTATATCGCAGCTCCATACAAACTTTCACCCCCCCCCATTTCACCCCCTTAGGGGGTGATTTCGGGGATAAAAACTATCCTATGTCCTTCTCCGGGACTCAAACTATCTCGATACCAAATTTCATCGCAATCGGTTCAGCGGTTTAAGCGTGAAGAGGTAACAGACAGACAGACAGACAGACAGACAGACAGACAGACAGACACACTTTCGCATTTATAATATTAGTATGGATATGGATATGGATAGTGACAGACAGACAGACAGACAGACAGACACACTTTCGCATTTATAATATTATATAGTAATAGTATATATAGTATAATATATAGTATATAGCTTCTGCCCGCGACTCCGTCCGCGTGGAACTCGGTTATATCGTAGCTCCATACAAACTTTCACCCCCCCCATTTCACCCCCTTAGGGGGTGATTTCGGGGATAAAAACTATCCTATGTCCTTCTCCGGGACTCAAACTATCTCGATACCAAATTTCATCGCAATCGGTTCAGCGGTTTAAGCGTGAAGAGGTAACAGACAGACAGACAGACAGACAGACAGACACACTTTCGCATTTATAATATTAGTATGGATATGGATATGGATAGTGACAGACAGACAGACAGACAGACAGACACACTTTCGCATTTATAATATTATATAGTAATAGTATATATAGTATAATATATAGTATATAGCTTCTGCCCGCGACTCCGTCCGCGTGGAACTCGGTTATATCGTAGCTCCATACAAACTTTTACCCCCCATTTCATCCCCTTAGGGGGTGATTTCCAGAATGAAAACTATCCTATGTCCTTCCCCGGGATTCAAACTATCTCCATACCAAATTTCATCGCAATCGGTTCAGCGGTTTAAGCGTGAAGAGGTAACAGACAGACAGACAGACAGACAGACAGACAGACACACTTTCGCATTTATAATATTAGTATGGATGGATATCCCTCCACCTATAAAGACTGCAAAACAAAAGTACTAAAGTGGATCAAGACTAAAAACTACGCCGAACTAGAAAACATATTAGTAAATGATTTTTTTACATGCACTCAATCTACATCACACACACATACAAATCACACATACACACACACACACACACGCACGCACACATATATTCTCTAGTTATTTTATGTTAGTTAATTGTTTTTCTTTTACTTTATCTTTGTCCTCAATTATAAATTATCATTATAAACTGATAGGAGAAGCCCAAACCAGAGAGAGAGACCAAAAATCCAAAGTAAAAACTTTTGAAATAAGCTCTATGCTCTCTCCCCTGTTTGTTATTATTTATTTAAACTTTATTGCACAAAAGAAAACTTATCGTACAAAAGGCGGACTTTATGCCATATGGCATTCTCTACCAGGCAAACCTTAATTATATACCTTGTTTAAACTCTGAGGAAGAGCGGTGTCTCTGGACACAGGCATTTTGATTGCTTAAAAAGAGGCACCAGCCTGAATATTTGTAATGTGTTTGACTTTTTGAATAAATCATTTTCATTTTTTGTTTTGATAATGTTTATTGCACAAGAGCAAAACCTGGTCTGCCTTGGTTAGTTTTCTTGTAAACCAGCTAGTTCGGTACTCCTCTCACGGCAGATAGCTTGTTGGACCAACCATCTAAAACCTGATTATTCTTAATGGATACTTTGCAACAACTAAGTACCTACTATGAGGGTTTCTTTTTACAAGCTTTTATTTAACTTGCAATGTTACATAGGTACACTATTTTTGGTCGGGTGGAAACTTGCAACTCAATATTGAAGCAGATATCTTCAACCGATTGAGCTGAAATTTTGGGTTTAAGTATAGTTTGGATGACTATTCAATATTATGATACCATCGAGCTGATCTGATGATGGAGACAGAAGGTGGCCACCCTGGGAATTCAGTATTTAACTGACGTAACGCCGTTGAGTTTGGTCTCGTTAGATTCGTCTTAACTAGTAGTTGATGACGGTATACAGAAAAGTACAGTTGACAATTAACAAAAATTAAGTAGCAAAAATGACATTTTTGACACAAACTTTTATAGTAGGTATTAAGACACTTTCAAGGAGGACAACTAAGTTCAGAACCAAATGCGTAAGCTGCTGCTATCGTACCTAATGTCCGTTTTGCACGACACATATTTTATTATCTATGTGTGTAGGTAACATATGTTGCATATATGTATTACGTGCATTTATAACATCGTGATCGTGACATATTGAATTATCTACTTCCTTGTCCCGACATATATATATATATCACTACACTACTGCATGTTTAAGTTTTTAACCCAAAGGGTTACGGGAATGATTTAGAGCATATTTGTTTTTTGTATCGTGTAATTTATGTTTGCATAAACAAAGTTCGTAGGTTTTGTTTGTTACTTGTCACAGTTTGCTTAACCTCCATGCTCAAGTGGGCAAGCTAGTAGTTACATACTAACAATTCTGTCAATAAGCACGTAATGAAGCCAAGGCATGTCAGAAGTTCATTGACTTAGTTGTTCGAGGCTGTCCACAGAATCGATAGCAAACAACGGCGGTTGTCGCCGCGTTACGAAGCCTGCTGTACACACTGGGCCAACGTTGGCGCGGAGCAGAATGCAGCTATGCGTTAGAGGAAGAGGGCTTTATTTCGTTCTCATGCGTTTGCATTCATAGCTGCATCCTGCTCACGCGCCAACGTTGGCCCAATGTGTACAGCAGGCTTTTTAAACACTATTTGCTCAGTACAAGCACTCGAATCTAGTAAGTTCTCAAGGCCCTCAGCCTTGCCGATTTAGGTTTCTAGTTAGTAATTTTGACCGCAAAAGCGAAGCGGGTCGGGTCGGCGGCCTGCGCCTTGCAGCAAGGAAAGCCGCTGGTGTTCGTGGTTTCCTTTTTTGCACGCTCGTATCGGACGCATGCGCGGGGGGCGCGATACGTCAGTGTTGCGTGGAACCGACGTTCCCTTCGGACGCGCTGTTGGCGCTCGTCCATGACGGTTTCTCGCGGTCAGTGCTAGTGGGGAAGGACGAGTGTTGTGTGTGAAGGGTGCAGGATGAGCGGCGCGGACGTGGCCTCCCGGGCCCGGGCGGAGCCTCCGTCCCTGCCATCCGAGTTCCCTGTGCGACTGTACATGAGAGCGCTCCGCCAGTATCAAAAGCTTCTCGACCTCAGGCGACTCTCTTCCAAAGACAAAGTAAGTTCGTGCGACATCCCTAGAAGATGCTGTTTAAATTACATATGCGTAACATGCCCTGCGTTTGGCGTGCTCTAAGCATTACGGCTTTAACCAAGCTGTGTCAACAGCGTAGGTACATAAGTTTCGTGTAATATTTTTATGGCAATTTTATGTTAATGCATTAACTATTGAAGTCTTAATTGAATTAATATTTTTCATGAATGATTGATTTAAAATGGTAATTAATAATTCGGAAATCATTTGTGTGCATCATCAATGTTTTATTCTTAAATGAAAATGGAAAAGACGTAACACTAACGTTTGTGGACATGGTTTTCTTAAGTCATTCTGTAGGAAAAGGAATATGCAAAAGGCAATAAGTCTTTTGCATATTTATTGAGTAAAGTATGAAGTATTCAAGGCTTTAATGTAACTATTATCTAATATTAAACATTGCTTCATGATTGTTTAACGAAGTTGGGCACTTGGCTTGGGCACTCTACCTACGCATAAGGAGTATGAGGAAACTTAGAAAAAAATCTTAGTCAATCATTATTCATTCAACATTAATAAGTAAATCGCGTTTACTTTTTTTTACTTATTTCACCAACACCACTCGTAATTTTTATTTAAATTAAATAAGCAACTTGATTTGCCTATTTACAATGAAAATATATTACATATACAGTACCTACTACAATAGGTACAAGATCATTCTTTTCTTTTAATATTATGTCATACTTCTCTGCACTGCTTATATGTATAATAATATGAATTGTTAGAATAGATAATTCTAATAAGTAAGTAGAATGTTAAATGTACTCTTGGTAACGCCTAAATTGACCCCACGAGACAGGCCTAGCCTAGTGTGGAGGTCATAGGCTCATAGGTAAAATCTTTGCACAATATTTTTCCAATAGTAAATAAACGATATTTTATTTTAATTTTTGTATATACGTATAGGTAGTACACACTACTTAGTTATAGTATAGTTACAACACGGCTTTGATGTTCAGATGTTGTGTGAGCCTAACCTTGTTCAAGCATCGTCGATAAAAACTTCTGATACTTTCAAGTATAGAGTTTTTATCGTTGATGGGGCGGGCTGTTTACATTAAGATACGCTTATGTACCTATATATTTGTAGCTATTATTATTATGATTGCTAGCCAAATATGATGGATGACAGTACTAAAATATAGAAGTACACTTCGCATTTCTGATTTTTAAACAGTATTGAGTAAGTACTTAATAGAGGTATATCAGTAGTCAGTACCTACCTACACAGTATGTATATATATATACACAGTATGCGAAGTTGGGGCCCGTGCTTCTGCTCTACTTGATACCTACCTAGGTAGGTACCTACTTAGACATATTATTATAGACACGTTGCTAACTACATGTACGCTGCGCATAAGTAAATAATTGAATAGAAACTTTAATGTGTCTTTAATTAATCGTAACTAGTTAAAAATAGCTCTGAATACGATTTCGATTTAGAATATTCTATTTTTAGTGATAAGTTAATAAACATATAAATCAGTCGATAATAACAATATCCATATCCACGTGTACCTACTTATTGAGCTAGATTTTGAACCAGTCCGGACTGAAACATTGCCCTCTTGTTTGTGTGTCACAGGAAAAATATAAGTACTACACTCTCAGTATCAGGCATTAAGTCACGAGTAAATATTTAAAAATCGTATTTTATTTGTATGCTCTATCGGGCTGTGGAGTAATTGTTTCTATATTTGCGATAGATAGAGTCCGCACACAGATAAGCTCGTGAGGGACTGGAGTGAGCGAACTGCGAGGTTTCTTTACTAGCACCACACTTCCTTGGCGTGTGTTTGGCTACCGAGCGGTTCGGATACCTACGCGTTATATGAGAAACAACTCTTTAAAACATACCTACTATAAATAAATAAATAAAATATAATTGTTGTTTATTTAGGTAAAAACCCATTTAAAAATTTACAAAAATAACCATACAATTAAAATTAAAAGTTAAAATTAAATTAAAATTGAAATTAAAAGTTACTCGTCATCGTAAGATAGCATGCTGTGGACACTATCTTAACAATACTGTTTGTAGATTCGCTCACTCTCCTGACAAAGGACCACGCTTATGTATAGCTTCATGATACTTTTTAATGTCTATCTGTCGCTATTTAATTGTAGAAGTAAATACATATCCAATGTTGGCGAGTAGGTACAGCGTGCCTCATCACCCTCTTAACCCGTCGTTTGTAGGTATCAAAATTTGAACAATAAATGACACGTTGAGAGGTATAAAGATGATTAAATAAGTTGAAAATCATGGCCTCCCTAACGTTGGGCGCCATAATTGAATTACTTACTGGTTGCCCCAAAACCAACATGAAACCAGCGAACGGAAAAACCATAGAAGTCTAAGTAGCGCAAAATATATGGCCCCACAGAATGGGTGGCATTACCATTATGCGGGGATGGGGGCGGGGTGTCAAAACGATGCCAGGCAGCCGTTTAGTTCGAACAAGCGCATACCGGGTTTTAGGCACGTACGTTTGGGTAGAAATTAGTAAGGAGCTCGCATTTTTTGGTTATTTCGTTCACTGCATGAAACCCACACGTCTGAATGTATGCGTCGTGTAGCGTCTCATTTACACATATTTTCTTTTCGATATTTTGTAAGCCCAGTTTCACAATCTTCCAATCAGTGTCAGCGTTGAATTTATCGCTGTATGCATGTGCAGTGCATGGCGCCACTGCAATCATGCTTTATTCATGCATTGAACATTTCGACACTGCATGGATGCAAGATGTTCAAACAGGCCTTTTGTTAATTGACTAGATGTGGTATTCAGTTGGTGGATTGCGTAACGCTTCGTACGTGCGTCAGGTAGTTAGATGAAAATTACATTTTTGTATGGGAAAATTACAGTTGATTTGTCCTAACGCTCGTTTGGAAATCTACATAATTGCAGGAGCAACCCGACCGACACGTACTATCAAAAACAAAAAGAAACCTTATCAAATCTTAATCAAACAAGTCGAAATGTTGGTTTTGGATCGGTGCATCAAATCCGTAGTACCATCAGTAACCTCGAGACTTTGACTACTAGTAAAGTTGCTATCATGGGCGAACCAATAGAGAGGGTCGTAGAAGCGACTAACCTTGGGCTCCTCATGGACGGCAAGCTGCGCTTTAAGAACCACGTACTAAAAGTTGCTTCTACCGCCTTAAAGTTTTCTTCTTGCTGATTTGCGTTTTAACCTTTGTGAATCGCTGATATTCTCAAGATAAAACTATCGTGATGTTGTCTATGCTGGCTGCATTATTGGTCGTACAAAAAAGTTCATGCAACGAGTGCAAAACGCATGCATTCATTTCTGTTTCCGACTCCCACCCCGCTCTCATATCACTCCCTACTTGAACGCCGCTGGTCTGCGGAACATGCCTGCACGCAGACGGCTTTACCTCGCCACTCTTCTCTTTATTGGCATAGTGCGATCTGGGGACCGATTTTTGACTTTCGAGCTTTCTTTCTTTCTCTTTGACTCGAAAACTGACAAAAATTATGAAATGCTATTTGGAAATAGCGATAGAAAATTGAAAAACGAGTGGTATTGACCACTCGTAATTAATTCTATTGGTAGAAAGTAAGTGCCTGCCATTTTGACACTACAGACGTATTTACTTTTATTTGATTTTCGAGCTCTCGAAAGTCAAAAATCGGTCCCCTGGGGTCCCAGCATATTCGCTGAGTAGACTTGTATGGCCCAAGAGTGCGCGTAGGAGTAAGGCGATGATTCTGGTGCCAAAGCATCGGACCGCGGCGTTTCGAGGTAGTTTTCGGTCCGCGGCATGCAAGTGTTGGAATGATTTTCCTCCACCTATCCAATGAGCGTCTAGCAAGTATACCTTTAAGCGCCAGCTTAAAGGCAATTTTTGTCGCTCCAAAACTCCCAACCCATCCATTATATTCATTATTTATTTATTATGTGTACCTATACGTTTGTATCTGTAGTATGTTGTGTTGCGTTCCGTGAGTCACGTACGGATGCTGTCTGAAAATCAGCGCTGTAGGTATCTGTCTGATACCTCGGCATAATGCTGAGACAGCGACCGATTTACTGCGGCGAAGACACACACAATATGTGTCAATTGTATTGTATGTCTACTCCCTTTCTCACTGTCTTTTGTGTAGTGAATAAA
Source organism: Epinotia ramella (assembly GCA_947578815.1). Taxonomy (NCBI): domain Eukaryota; kingdom Metazoa; phylum Arthropoda; class Insecta; order Lepidoptera; family Tortricidae; genus Epinotia; species Epinotia ramella. The sequence goes on from OX388209.1 coordinate 12,246,874, forward strand.
TGTCTTATTTCTTTCTTTCTTTTCTTTAAATAATCCTATAGTAAACTGGAAAGTTTTTGGAAGATCTGTTATTTATTGGTATTCATCGATACCCATTGTACGAGCCAACGATAATAAAGCTCACGAATAAGGCACTAACACAAACAACGCTACAAATTTAGAAGGTGCTGAAAACGCTCTTTGTTCCCTAATTGCTAACATTACTGGTTTAATGCGTGTATCATTATGGGCTAAAAATAGCGCTCAAAACTTGCTAGTACGGTGTATTAGCAGCACAAAGCTGCGTTATAAAACTTGGTTATACGCGGTTGAATCAAGGCTGCACCTGGCCGGCGGCGCTCGGAGATTGGTAACGAACGTTGTCTACTATGCTTAATACTTATAGTGTGCAACTAATCCGTGGGAGCAGTCGACTGAAGGTCTCAACTATTTAAAGCTGCTTGCTTGAATGTTATTTAATATTTTGAACTGCTTGTAGACCACGTAATATACAGCCTATTATTAGGCTGCTGTTGTTTGTGTGCTACGAAACTATCTTAGGACGAAAAAAAGTCGAAAGTCTGTCTGTCTGTCACTAGGCTTTATCTGAAGAACCGCGATAGAGACAGTTGAAATTTTTACAGATGATGTATTTCTGTTGCCGCTATAACAACAAATACTAAAAACAAAATAAAATAAATATTTATGGGGGGCTCCCATACAACAAACGTGTTTTTTTTTGCCGTTTTGTCTGTCGCCAGGCTGTATCTCAAGAACCGCGATAGCTAGACAGTTGAAATTTTCACAAATGATGTATTTCTGTTGCCGCTATAACAACAAATACTAAAAACAACATAAAATCAATATTTAAGGGGGCCTCCCATACAACAAACTTTTTTTTTTTTTACTTTTTTTATAGATAATGGTACGGAACCCTTCGTGCGCGAGTCCGACTCGCACTTGGCCGGTTTTATATTTATTTTTATAATACGAGTACCTATATAGCCTTTACAGAGCATGTGCCTTGCTTTAAAAATATTAAAATAAACTGCATGTCCTACTGCACAAACGAGGTTAAAAGACGGGCTTGCAGATTGTAAATTGTTTCACTATATTAAACTATATACAGTTGTTTATTAATTGATAATCCTGAATTCCTGCGAAACACGTTTTATTATCTTTGGACGGTAAAATTTTTGATGCGTTGCTTTTTGTTTTTATCTTTGGACGATAAAATGTTTGATGGTTCCCAATGACGTAAATCAAGAATATTCGTCAGCGGGCTTCTGATTGTTCTAAAGCGTTCTTAGTATGAAATTTAGGTTGTCACGTCTAGTCCTCTTATGGATGAAGGCTTGGGCGAATCTCGGTCAGCAAGCAGTGTCAGCGCGAGCCTTTCCGGCTTGCCGCGGTCGGCACTTCCTGGCACCTCGGGGCTGTCTGATTAGACACTTCCGCTCGTAAACACAGGACGCACACGCGGCGGCATTACCCGTAGAATGCCTTGTAGATGCCTGAATTAAATACGATATACCTATTAATGGCAACGAGCAACCGATATCGTGTGAACGGACGTTACACTAATAGCCTGTATTTATCATCCATTCAGAATTTACTGTTTTTATTACCGATTTAATGTAATGGCGCGGGATGGTGATGCTAAACTAATTGTTGAATCGAAAGTTTTATTAGACTTATTTACCTTTTAATTAGTGTTATCTTACCTGGCCTACCCATTAGATAATATAGTTGAGAAAACTCAGTCTTAAGGCCTTCACCCACCGAACGCTTGTCGTGCGCGGCGCGTGTCGGGCGCGGTTGAAGCGGTATATCCACACCGCGCGTCATATCTCTCTCACTACCAACACATTTAAGGCGGTGCATTGGAAATTATCGCGTGCTTCGAAACGCCGTTCTGACTAGATTAAGAAACAATAAGGTCTGATTTTCAGATATATGATTCTTGACTATATGATCGTTCATCTGATTTTATGAATACATGATTGTTTAAAATTTCCTCGATAGAAAAAAAATCCAAAGTTGGATCTGTATTTTCCTTTTTTCACTCAGCCTACTCTAACGATACATTATTTTACGACAAAATCAAGTAAATACTATAGTATTTTGTCTCATCTAAAATCTCACTTTATGAAATTTTAATAAACCTTCACTAAGTTAGGAATTTATCGAAATCTGTCCAAAACAGCGATTCCCGAAGAGTGTTACATCTCTTTTTCTCGTGGGCGGAAAGCATCAGCGTGTCTCTGTCTAGGGGGCGTGTCCGATTCAAATCAAGGCATCCCCTTAATATGTATCTCGTGATCTCTAGCACACTTAGCGCCCGCGCGTCATATCTCTCTCACTACCAACACATTTAATATGTATCTCACTATCTCTATCACACTCAGCAACGCGGGCCCGCGCTTCACACGCGACGCGCACGACACGCGGCCGCGCTGCCGAGTTGTAACTTTAGCGGGCCCGCGTTCGGCCCGCGTTCAATGTGTGTTTGAAGTGTATTTTCAATGCTTTACAACTTGCGCGGGCCCGCGCAGCACACGCGCCGCGCACGACACGCGTTCGGTGGGTGGAGGCCTTTAGGGCGGGTTGCAACGACTTACGATTACTGACCGATCAACGTTAAATATGGCGCCAGTAGTTGTCATTCCATATTTAGATTTTAACGAACACCGCTTATGATTACCGACGGTATGGTGCTAAAACGTATAAGTAAACGTCCCACGCTACCTGCGGTTCGTAGAGCTCTAAAATGAAATCATCTAAGTAAACTGCAACACCCACCTTTTCTTAACTTAACTAAACAATGTTTGCCTTTTTATATGAATATGGATTATACACATTGTAAATTCATTACACAATTTACACCAGTGTTAACAAGCCATGTTTTTTTTTGCAAGTATCTACTTATTTTTATGATCAGAATCGTATGGACTAGTAGGTCTAAAAGTCTACGAGAACTATTAACATTTTTGTCGAATAAAAGGTCAATTAAAAAGTCATTAGCAACAATATGATTGGCTGTTTATAATCGGAGGCAAGCTCAAAGGTCAAAGATGTCAAAAGAATCGAGCATCAGAAAAATCGTATCTTGGTGCGATCAGTTAGTGCATGGTCCGATCGTGCGACAAACAAACGGTAAAAAAACGCCGGTCAAGTGCGAGTCGGACTCGCGCACCGAGGGTTCCGTACAAACCTGTAGGTCTGAGTATTTGATATGAATTTCAATTTAATACCTCTACGCGTCCATGAGGAAAGGGGTGGTAACTTTAAAATAATTAAAAATATTTGTATTATATGATGTCACTAAACATTTACGGTTTTCGCAATTTTTCCTTTATCTGTGCTATAAGACGTTGCTTCGTACCAAATTTCAAGATTCTGAGTTCACGGGAAGTACCCCGGCTATAAACGGCTGTATCTTTTGATTGCGTTGGCTTTGAAGTTTGATTTTTTCACAGATCAGCACGGCTAGCACGCGACGGCGCGCGAGCTCTGTCGATTTTTCTCGCACTATCCGTCTCTTACTTATTAGACCACTTAGAACAAGAGGTATAGTGCGATAAAAATCGAGAGTATGTCGCGGCCGTCGTGTGCTAGACGTGCAGGGGGGGGGGGGGGGATCTCGAACAAAAATTAGGGCTTTAAGCCCAATATCACGCAAACAGATCGCTGAATAGAAAAATGTATTTTTAGAAACCCCTTAATATCTACTGTTAAGCTATCCAACGATATCCCACACCATGGGTTTAAAAAGTAAAAAAACACTTCCACTTTACTAATAACTATAATATAAAAATTATCGGCTTGATTGATTTATATAAGGTGCTTCCAAATTAGATGCAAATACTTTAAGAGATGTTAACTTGACATCAAAATTAAGTATATACTTTAAATAGGGATTAAGAAAACTTTTAATGTTTTTTTTTTTTGCGAACATAATAAATGAATTAAAATTCTGCCCAAACATAATCACTGACAAATTTAACTGTTAAGTTGGTTATCACTTTCTGCCAAGTGAGTGTCCTTGTTTCATCGATGACATTGATTAAGATTGGCGGGAAAAATGTTAGAAGGGGTGCCGATCTTAACATCTCATTCTCATCACATTATGTGGCACAGTTATTTTCCTAATTTTCTCCAAAAAATAATATAAACTTTAAATTCCTTTTCAACACATTTGCTCGTAACATACCTCTTATTATGTCGCTTTTAGGCTCATAATCCTGGGTATTAAGAGGGAACACAAGGGCCGTTTTTCCATACAAACGTAGTCCCCTGTTTTCTCCCTGGATAATGGCAGTAGAGCAATAAAATGTTCTCTATAAATCTATGGCTACTGTTAACATGCTCCTATGTTTTCCTTTTTTGTATAATTTTATTCTTAAAAGAGATATTAACCTTCAAAAACCTAAGAAAAATGCCAGATTTGACTGTGACAGACTGTGTTCAAACATCAAGAAAACAATTTTGACTAGATAATTAAAAAAAAGGAAAACATAGGAACACGGCCAAAGCCTTTCTTTGATTTTTAATAAAAAAAATAGTTAAATAGGTCAAGTTTTGGAGAAGAAATCAGGGGACTACGAAATGTTGATTTTATGTACTTTTAATGGTATTTTCGGTCCAAGCTTCAGTTGTCTCTATCGCGCTCTGCGGGGGGAGGCTTGATATGAGGTTGGCGCGACAGCAATACATTTTACAAATACCTATTACTCAATTATCTCGACCTTAGTGTTTCCTCTTAAACACGCGTGTTTTATAACATTACAACACTCGTGTGTTATGGTTATATCCCGATTAAGTCACGTTGGCACCTTGCAGCAAGATGTATGCATGAACACGGTGCATTCTTAAATTAACCGGGTTGTACAGAATGTACAGCTTTTTTTTAATCCTCGGCGAAAATATTTATTTTATTTTGTAATGGCTGTTCAGAGATTTCATCTAAGTCTGGCTTAACACATGCGCGCGCACTGCGCAAAAAACTGGCGCGCGATTATAGGTTATTTCACAAATATTTGTAAACATTGTTAATGCGTGTTTGGTTATTATCCTAAATGTTGACTCCTAGTGACAGCTTGAACCATTTGGCTTCACAAACTTGGGTCACAAACTTAGTATCTACATATATTATTATAAATAAAGTACCTAACAATAAAAGGCAGCAATGCGACTAGCTGCATTTTTAAAGTTCCGTACCTCAAAAGGAAAAAAGGAACTCTTATAATATATCTCCGTCTGTCTGTCTGACTGTCAAGATATTTTTTCTCGAGACTGCGTGACTGCGAGGCTATCAAGTTGAAATAAAACTACCTAGGAGCTGTGAGAAAATCAAACTTCTAAGTTAACGCAATATTCCTACTTGGCAAAAGATCCGATTATGCCTATATTTTTCTGAATTATTTCTACATTTGTCTTCTAAGAACTTGCCCCTTGCAAAATTTTATTAAGTATTCTTGGCCAACGGAAATCTACTCCAGGTACCTATAGGTTTATGTAATTTAGAGTGTACCTATAGGTTTAATTTAGAGTGTACCCTTATGCGTGAGTCCAAATCGCACTTGGCCGATAATTTTCTATACCTACTGAATGCTATGTGGCTCTAAGTCTAATTAGACATTTCAATTCGTCCTTTCTATAGGTAGATTATGACTTCCTATTCCTATCAATCGCTGTCTAGTTGTAATTTAATTCGTTTGTTCAAGAACACTTTGTATTTATGCATTCGTTACTCAATCGTGAAGTAAATTACGCGCGTACATAGACATTATGGTCGACATTATACCTACTCACATATTACGAATCCAGGAAATTTGCACATGTTCATTTTTTCCAGTTGGAATTTAAAACTAATATCAAGTTTGACCATGGAATTCATACACATGTATGTACATATTAAACAGACACATTAGCCAGAAGACTCATTTTAGACTCGAATCGTTGTTATTATGTGTCGCATTGTCCTTAAAGTATGGGCTTTCTCTGAGGATTTGGGATGTATACTTAGGTACGTCTATTATGTTTTAAGTGTAGGTACCAGCGCCTTGGCATATGCAGTAATGCTGTTAAAATTTATTTAATTTTCCAATACAAGTTCTGAATGGATCATTCAAATTAATTCGATTACGTTGCTGCGATTCTGTCATAGCTTTCATATTAATAAGTATAAAATTTGGGTTTCGACTATTAAGTAAGCGTATACGTCAGTAATACTAATTCCCATTGTATGTAAACCGGCTTTAATACAAAGGAAATCAGTATTCGTTCCACTTTCTCTGGCCAGGCCTCCGGCACGCTCATAAATACACGGCTTTGTCTCACCGCTGGGATTACGGATGCAACACCCATAATATTTCTCTCATCTATTTTTAGCCACATAACTAAAGTATTTATTTTTAATTTTGAACTCAAAGGAAACTTAAGATTTGAGTTAAAATAAAAAAGTACCTACGGTCATACTTATTATTCGACTGCGATGCCTTTGGGAATGGAATAGCTGTCAGTGTATTTATAATTATTAGGTTATTAATTTATTACACACCTTGACGTATTTAGATTTAAATATAAGTATGCCAAATAGGTCACCTCCAATCCCATTCTAATGGTGGTTTGGTAATGTTCAAGTCTAAACTTTTACCTAGCACGTCACTTGTCCATGCTCACTTTCTTTACCAGATCACTTTTTCTGACCTTGAACGTTGCTGCTTAATGGTCAGTTAAAGATAGTGTCAACTTTCTCCCATTGTTATCGTTTTCAATTGATTGAATAAGAATGTATTCATAATAATAAAGGAGAGAGTAACTTATTTCCTTAATCTTGTCAGTATGTTACATCAATTGTTGCTTTTATATAAGTATCATAGGCTCATGAATATTTTCAAAAATAAACTTTAGATAGCACGTTTTTATCGCGTTATTTATCTGTGGTTATCCGATTGTCCAATTGATATGTGGCGTACGACGTGTGAAAATTATATACATTTCGCTCTACCGTCATTCAAGGTTGTGGAGCAGTCTTCTTTCCCACGCGGACTGGCGGCATCACGCTATGGACTGAAATTGACCTTCCATGCACATTTTTATGGTTGAAATTACTTTTGTTGCACGTAAATAGTACATTATTGCCGTGGCCGGGAAGGAGGCAATTGCAGGCCGAGTATTTGTTTAAACGGACGAGCTTTCGAGTCCGTTTAATTATAATACGAAGCAATTGCCAGTCCGGCTGAGGCTAATATAGTGCTTCTCAAAAATGGGGGAATTAAAAATACTAAATTTATATAAACTTTTAGACTTTTATCATTGAACAACGTGACAATATTTACGATTTCCCGCCGTTTTTTTTTAAACAGAATCGCAAGTGTATTTTTCTACCAAAAAAACGCAAACTATTTGAGACACATACAAAACGTCGTGTTTGCAACAGAAAAATACGAGTTGAATTGGCTGAATACGAGCTGTGCCGTCTTTTATATGCCAGTTTCTACTTTTAAAAAAATTTGGTACTCGACAAATAAAGGAATTTATATATAACATTCCAGGCGGCCTGCAATATTTTTTAATTTTTTTATTTAGATCTGACCTTAAACTATACACTTTACCTTCTAATATGTAGCGAGTTATGTTCACTTTGCGGGCCATTTTTGAGAAAAAAATATTATAAAATGCTATATCGGCCGTGACATGTGATCAGAATTTATTTGTTTACCTTTCTCGAAGATATCTCAAATAAAGTATCAACCAACCCGAAATTAAAATAATTTTGATGTCTTAAGAGTCCGCAGTAAGATCGATTCTCCATACAAACGTAGTTACGCTTTATACTTAGAATAAGTTAAAGGTATATCCAGGTCTGTAGTTAGTTTATGTACCTTCAGATGCCATAGTAAAAAAAACCGGCCAAGTGCGTGTCGGGCCACGCACAGTGAAGGGTTCCGTAGTTGCCTGTCTGTCTTAGTTACATCGACGTGCGGTGCGGTTGCGTCGCCCGAATTTGTACGAAAATTGGTATTTCCCTTGGATTATTACTCGTTAACTACTTATGCCTACTTGTCCGTGATAGTTTTCCTTTTAAATTCATTATATGTACTACTACCACGAATTTTTTCATATCCCCAGTAGTAGCCATTTAGCCGGCAGGGGGGAGGGGCGACACATGGCTCGAACAAAAATTAGGGCTTTGAAGCTCAATATCTCGCAAACGAATCACTGATTTGAAAATTGGATTTTGAAAACCCATAATAGTTTTTAACGAGCTATCCAACGATACCCCACACTATGGGTTTAACGAGAAAAAAAATCCATCCCCGCTTTAGGTGTAGGAGAGGTACCCTAAAAAAAATTTTTTTTTAAAGATTATATTGTACTGTTCTCTCGGCGTGATTGATTTATATACCCATGCCGAATTACAGTTTTCTAGTAGTAAGTGTAAGGCCTGAGTGGACGCCCCGCTCGGAGCGGGGCGTCGAGCGTCCATATAAATTGCTTTTGTTTTATATGGACGCTGCACGCCCCGCTCTGAGCGGGGCGTCCACTCAGGCCTTGCACTAATGGTTACTGAGCTAAGCCGAAGACGGACAGACAGACGGACGGACATGGCGAAACTATAAGGGTTCCTTGTTGACTACGGAACCCTAAAAATGCAGCGAATTTACGTTTTTCATACAAAACTGGTTTTTGCTGTATATTGTTTGTTTTATAAACTTAAGGCCATATAAACCAATTACAGACCTAGATATACCTACCTCATGTCATTGTATATTCAAAGTTTCGTTACAATCCAACACGTAGTTTTAAAATGAGAACGAAACTCCGTTTGTATGGGAAGGTGAAATTCGGCCGAGCTTACTCGTTACTGGCGTCAGCGAATTTGGGGAAGCACTCTTGAGGGAAGGGACATCACTGTACACTTTCCACACAACAACCTGCAGAGTACCTACTGCACTTTCCATACAAAAAAGGCTGGATTCGTGTCTGCCCAAGTCAATTGATACATTTGATACTTAGTCGATTTCGATTTCTATACCTAACCTTCAATCCAGTCATAACCCTCAAAAACATGTGAGCATGTTTACGAGCACGTGTTTTTTACCCATCATGCGTGATCTAAAACACAACTTCATGTCTCCTATGTAAATCCTTTGATTGAAGAAATTGAGGAGGTTTTTTCACGAGCATTACTGTGAAATGGTTTTATTTCTGTATGTTCGTCTGTTATCTAAATTTCCAACCTATCTTATTATTGCAACTGAAATATTTCATCATCACCATCTGCGTAACAATAATAATGTCAGGCCATATAATGCGTGGCGATTCTGGCCAATGATAACTAGGAACGCGCCAAAATAGACTCGGTCTTCAGTTTGGTAAACTCCGATAACCTTTGTTTATAACGTTCAAAATAAAAACTAATGCCCGATAAGTGCCGTTGAAGGTTATGTTGTGGATTTTCCCTAAATTTACATCATTTTATCACGTGTTGCAATCGCTCTGAACTAGATTCACAGTTAAAAAAACTAGATCGATATCAACAGATATTATCGAACGAAAATTGTCCGACTTTATTATGTAATGTAATTTAAAAAACCTGTAGCATGGTGATTCTTCATTCCTAGCTACCTAGTACCTAATAAAATTAATATTTACTTCCCTATTTATTCCCTAGGTATAGAGATGTAAACTTTTGACATGAGTAGGTAGGTGTGCATATATATTATATATCAGAAAAATGTAACCATAATGCATAATAAAAAAAAAATGATTATAATAATGAGACTATGATAGTGAGTACAATAGTACATTACTACAGAGGGCGGGAAGTAAGGGGTTGCCGGCCGAGTACATATAGTTAGTTATGAGGCTGGCAACCCTTTTCACGCCGAGGTATGTATAGTGCTTTTCTCAAACATGCAATAAAATCAATTAAAAAAACTCCAAGAAATCAAACTTTAATTTTCATGGCTGAACGCCGTGATGCTGTGCCACAAATTGTGCAATGGAAATTAAAAAAGACGATCTTGCCGGCCTAGGCCTCCAATTTTATATGACATGCCATTACGGATCTCTCGTCTCGCTGCGCCCGAAACGTGACACTTCGAAGCCCATTATGAAGAGCACAACGTCAATATTTCATTGCATGATTGAGAAAAGTATATTAAACCGTATTGCATCGCACACGCTATGTAGTGTGTAAGTAAGTAGGTACCTACTGTAGCTACATAACTTATGGTGTCATTAGTATGCCTTATGTTAATTAGACTAGGCCAAATCAATTGATATGTTTCATGTACCCAATTGCACTCGTATCGTAGTGTAAAGGGGTTTGCTGGAAATGTATGGGCAGCTGGTGCCTTTTCTTTGAGTACTACTAGTAGTAAAAAAGATTTTGACGTTGATTTAGGTATTATACAGCGTTTTCTCTGCGTCCCTTCTAATCTAAATCCAAGGAAAGATTATACAAGTGATATTTGATACTAACTACTATAATCTCCCCTTTAGTTTGCTAAAACTTTCATCAAGTGATAACGACAGTGTAATCTAAAAGAAATAAAAAAGATATACCTATTTCCTCTAAAAGATGAAACTATGTAAGTGAGTTTTGGTCGGCGGCGTCTGGGTGTCCATTTACGCTGGGTATATATTCAGACACAATTTGTATTCTCTTTGCCGTCCCTTTGGGACCAACGCGTGTCCAACGCGGTTATAGTAACGCGTGCCCACCGCGTCAGACCCGCGCCGCGCCCGCCCCGCGCCGCGCGCGCACGACCCGCGTTCGATGTGTGGTGCGGAGGCCTTAATGGCTCAGGCATCTGCTCGTATGACGTCAGCGTCCATCACCCACATACAACATCATCCGATACACTGAAATCGTATATCAAATGAGAATGACGTCAATTATTATTACTTAGGTATATCATTACCGTTAGTATTATTCCTAATTCAAATATAAACGTGGATTATGAAATGCAATTAAGGGGATGCCTTGATTTGAGTCGAACACGCCCCCTAGATAGAGATACGCTTATGCCTTCCGCGCACGAGAGAAAGAAATGAAACACTCTTCGGGAACGGCTTTTTTGGACAAATATCGATAAACTTAGTGAAGTTTTATTTAAATTTCATCAAGTGAAATTTTAGATGAGATAAAATACTATAGTATTAACTTGATTGTGTCGTAAAATAATGTATCGTTTGAGTAGGTAAATTTTAAGCAATCATGTACCTATCGACCAAATCAGATAAACAATCATATATTCAAGAATCATATATCTGAAAATCAAACCTTAATCTAGTCAGAACGGCGTTTCAAAGACGCGATAATTTCCAATGCACTGCCTTAAATAATACGAGCGTTCAATATATCATTACAAATCGCGTCAGTAGTTTTTTCAATTTCTTAGTTAAATGCAAAATTTGCCTATTTATGCAACAAGAGAGCAAAGTTGTTTCTTACTAAGAGGGCTGATTTAAGTAGATATGATGTTAAATTTTACTTTCAATAATTTGACACTTGTAAGTTACAACATGGGGTCAACGGGACAAATAATGTGTGAGAATCGTGAAAGTTTAAATCAATACGTATAAAGTTGTTAGTTCTGTAATGTACCTACTCGTAGCAAATATATAGGTAGGTTTATAAAACCGTGTCAAATTATAACACATCCGAAACGTCGGGAGACCTCAGTGAGGCAAATAAATAAGTTATTTATACGCGATTAAGTCCCGTTTAGTATAAACGAACAACTTTGTCTAAATTATCTGCGAAATGTTGCTTGTCTCAAAATATTTATAATATGGGCTATCCAACGACACGTCACACCATGGGATTAACGAGGGAAAAAATACATCCCCTTAGGGATGTATTGTGCCCAAACAAATTTTGGGACACTTCGGTGTGGTTAATATCCATATACCCATTCCAAATACAGCTTTCTAGTAGGGGTCACTGAGCTTAGACGCGGTCAGACATAAACATGGCGAAACTAGTTATTCCATAAACTAGCGAAATTAGTTGACTTCGGAATCCTACAAAATTAGAATGTTCGTAATAGACAACCGATCTTCGTCAGCTTGTAAACGAGGCTACCGGAAATAAGGTAAGGCTATCAAGTAAAGCAACTTTATTTTGGTTGGTCAACAATGTCAACATTGTTATACAACGAGCGAGCGAAGCGAACAAAGTTCTCGGTTTCAGCTTGGGCAAAAATATTTTCTTATGTCCGGCTGTCCGGATGTCCGGCTGTTCTGGCTGGCTGTTGTGTCCTTTGCAGGTAGCATTTCACAACAGATTCTCGTGTAATTTTTATGTTAGAGAATTCTCTTACTATCAGTCTTCGGTTGTATTTTTTTGAACTTCTTTAGCGGCGCTGAGCATTTTTTGGGATGGGGAAAAATTGTTAAATACACGACAGAGTTTCGTGACGTCAGATGTGAAGGAGGTCACAAACTTTTATATTTTGCTGCTAGCCGATTCGACTTCATTCAAAACTGAACGCTATTCGTAAGAGTATAAAGCCGTTAAACACTTTTTGCAATAGCATATTCTGCAAATAATTTTGTAATTTTGTGCAAGCGTCCTTTACCGTTTTGCTATTGAGCAAATTCGAATAGTTTGAATTTGGACGTTATTCCTGAAGAGATAAAGCTTTGAAAAATATTTACCAACGGCAAAAACAAATTGATATTTTGTTCGCCGCCGCCGTCCGCTGTTCTTGCAAATTCGAATAGTTCGAATTTGGACGTTATTCCTAAAGAGATAAAGCTTTGAAAAATATTTGGCAATGGCAAAAACAAATTGGTATTTTGTTTGCCGCCGCCGGCGGGCGCGCCGGCCCGTCGCACCCAACGCGCCCGCGGCCCGTCCGCCTAAATAATTGATAATTGTTTATTGCGTCATTTTTAGAGTGACACCGACACACAAGATGTCACGTGACCTGATCGAAAAACTGTTACAATGTTATTGAGTTTTCACTTCTGCCGGCACTCCCCTTACATAAAGACAGGATTGCTATTTCGGCGGAGTAGGTTTTATTATACCTTAATTTCGTTATTCCTTAATACCAGTACACCTAGATGTCAAAACAACTTGCTGTTGAAAATTGAAATGCCTAAATCCCAGAAAACCTATATTTCTTCTCAAAACATTGAATTCTTAATATTGCTGAATCTTAAAATAACTTAGTCTCATAAGAACTAAATTTCAAAACTTTCATCTTAATAGTACATTGTTATATGTACAAGTGAGGTATGTTGATAATTACATCAGAGGCGGAAGTGAGCGTAATAAGAGAGCCGAGGATGTAATTATCACAGCTCACGCGTTTCATACGACGTTTTTCAACACATTTTGCGAGGAAAAAATCCTTTTCATAAGATGAAAATTTTATAGGCCTGCCAAGTTATTTTCTTTACTTATTGATGCCAACAGGTTTTTACTCACATGTTGTATACATCGCCAAGAATTTCCAGTGGCGTCCATTCTATTTATCACTTTTCTAGTCACCACGAGTCAACATTTTTGTTAATAACCAAACACGCATTGACAATGTTTACAAATATCTGTGAAATAACCTTTTTAATGGTAATGGCGCGCAACAGTTTTTTTTCGTGAAGTTTGCGCAGTGCGCGCGCATGAGATGAGATCTCTAAACAGCCAATACAAAATAAAATAAATATTTTCGTTTTAAAATGTTACCAAAAGTGAATAGTTTTAATAAATTAAACGTTTCTATATCATATCCAAAAATTAAAAAAAAAAGCTGTACATTCTGTACAACCCAGTTAATTTAAGTATGCATAAATCTCGCTGCAAGGTGCTAACTTGACTTAATCAGGATATAAACATAACACACAAGTGTCGTAATGTTATACAACACGCGTGTTTAATATCTAGGATTATGAGCTTAAAAGCGACACAATAAGAGGTACGTTACGAGCAATTGTGTTGAAAAACAACATAGATACCCATGCTCAAAACACCCAAATGGCAAAACACCTAATTTCTAAAAGTCGAATCTTGACTAGATTGATTAAGAGAGACCTTATACTCGTATCTTCATGCTTGATTTACTTACTAAATACCTCGTATCTTCTTTAGTGCTGGCTGTTCTTAGAATACTTGGGTGCGGCCGAGTACTTTGAAGATTTTGATTATTATGAGTCCATGGCAATTTGCAAATTACCCTACTCGTTCTACAGCTTACAGAGTTTAGTTGAGGTAGGTTATTCGTAGGAGGCTAGGAGGGTGTCAACTAGAGGACTTTCATAGAAAACAGCGTCGCGACACGCGCGCCGCGCGGAAGTAGTTGCGTTGCACTTCCTCCTAGACATCTTTGTTATCGACGCTAAAGGGTAATGATATGACTTACCAATATCTGCGACCAATATTCTGCCAATCTACAGGTAAATAAACTTCATCTTATGACGTACGACAATAAAACACGCACGTAACACCGATTTCATAAATCGGTGAATATTTATGACTCAGTGTTCGCGTTCGCAGTTTTATGTATTTACTACTCGTATTGCAGTGATCGATCAACTTATTCTTGCAATTGTCAATAGCAAGCGCATTTCCGTGGCATCGAGTAGGTAGGTACACTCAGGGGTATTAAATACCTCATTAATAATGACTTCAATATTAAGTCCTTATTTATTTATCATCACTATCACTACATAAGTAGTATAAAACAAAGTCGCTTCCCGCTGTCTGTCCCTATGTATGCTTAGATCTTTAAAACTGCGCAACGGATTTTGATGCGGTTTTTTTTAATAGATAGAGTGATTCAAGAGGAAGGTTTATATGTATAATATAGTACCCGTGCGAAGCCGGAGCGGGTCGCTAGTGGTAGGTATATTAATACCCAGGTACCAGCTGTACCTACAGAACTCTAGTGTCAAAGTCATAAAGGCGTTTATAGATTTTTATGTACACACTACACACGTATATGTATTAATACCCCTGAATGTACGTGCCTATAATATATATATGGTATAGGATGAAACGCACTAATTTGTAGCCGGTACTTAATCATTAATTCCTTAGAATCTCACCGCTGCTATAGCACAGCTTAGTAAGTCTTTATTTCTGAGATAAAACTGGCGCAGGATTTAGATTTATTTCGTCTCGCTCCTTCTCATGCTTGTTTTCCGTTAAGATTGTAATGGGACATTTCTTACGATTTACATAAATTGATGATATGAGTTACTTGCCGTTTTACTACGTTCCAAAGTAGCCTTTTAAACATTAGTAGTGTTTGATCTCCGGTCCAATAATATACTATGTACATACTTAATGCATAACGTTATTATTTTAGAACCGGTTAATCTTTCCATTCCTAATTTAACAGGGCCTTGAATAAGAATAGCATACTCATATGTATTTTAAGCCCTTAACTGATGAGTAGTCTAGATATGCGTGGTATTTTTATACATGATCCGACGATCCGACGGAAGAGCCTCATTCGGATCTTTAAGTCATGTAGGTACGGTCAAGACTAGAAATATGTATACCATTTTCAGTCTTATTCCACTGACTTACGTTATAATTATATATAACTAGACTGTGGTAAGCGATTCCGTGATTCTGACGAACCTTCAACCCACTCGCTCTTCTGCGTTCTGGACGGACGAAACGCTTTATGCTTGATTAGATAATTTTAGTAACGTGCAGATTCTTTGTTCTAAGACGCGGAGGGAACAGATGACCGCGTACTGCATATAAATTGACCACTTAATCTTAATATTCAGGGTCCATATGACTGCGTGGGTGCAATTGATTTGGATTGAATTTGCTTTCAGTTGTCCAGAATTTTGCTAGGCTGTATTTACATCTGTCATTCGGTTGAACGAAGATTACAAATTTCATATTTTTTATTAACGGTTTAGTTTACACAATACTAAATCACTAAATAAACCGGTCTCCGTCCATAAATTAACAACAAGAAATACATTGTAAGGTATATACATATATATGATATGACAAAAACAAGTTACGTTAACGTTAACTGAATACGTGTGTGTCTAAAGTAGAAGAACAAGTAGTGAGTACTAACGGTTACTATGCCAACGAATGCATCCGCCAAACTCAAACCAACGTCATCAAGTTGTCTAAGCATTCTTAGTTTCGGTTCGGACGGAGCTCCTTTGTCAACGGCCTGCGTACGTCACGAGCACCGAGTTCTGCGTTTATGTATGGCGTAAAGTTCACGAAGTTCGTAGTTTCGCAATGACTCAACTAGCAATGGGTCTTCCTATTACGCAGGACGTAAACATGAAACATATTTTTTACAGAAAATGTACACAAACAGAGCGTTGGTCTGGGGTTTTTGGGCACGTAAAAGCTTTTTTTCTTCGTTAGGATTTGATTTGGAAGTTGCCTGACAGCGAATACTACGCTTAAGGGGCTGTCCATATATTACGTCATTTCAAAATTATAGGGGGGGTCAAAAATTGCCAAAAAGCGATGACGTAACATATGTGCAAGCCCTAAGTACCTTACAAAAGAGTCGATAGGAGAGTTGGGCAAGAAGGTTTTTGTGCTACTTCAACATAATTTTTTTTAACGAAGAGCGCTTAGACAATTTAAAATTATGATATACAAAATGCAAGTAAACAGAACAGAACTCCTGTGTATTGCATTACCCTATTCCAATATATGTACTTACATAGAAATAATATCTATTGTCACATATCATCTAATCGGATGCTAAATGAATGCGTAAGAAATGTTCCCGTGTGTGGGTCTAGTGTAAAAAAATTTAGGTACCTTTTGTTTCTCACATGCTCGCGCGCATTAAAGCAGCGCCAGCGGCGCGGACGCGACAAGTGGCCGCGGTTACACTATCAAAACGTAATATATACGCCACGAGGAGCTTAAGCGTCTTATTGAAATTTTGACATGTTGTTTTCATGAAAAAAACAATCTTTCTTGAGATGCTTCATTTAAAATCGAGGTGTTTCCATAAAAATACCATGAAGGAAATAGTAATGCGTATCGTCTTTTACATGAGTGTTGCAGGACGACGACGATCTCAGTAGGTAGGTACATATCAAGTCGCCCAAGTTGTACTGAAATTGCCCGACCAGTGCGGAACTAAGATGATTATAGGTCCGCGGTCTCGCACACAATAACATTGTACAGGGGCTGTCCATATACAGGGTGTCTCATTCAAATCGGTCAGTATGGGAAAGTCTGGGGGGGTATTTGGAATGTGCAGATCAGCGTATGGCAAAACATGGGGACTGAACCCAAAGGTACTGAGGTGGATCTACACCATGATGGTGAGGCCCATACTGTTGTACGGTAGCCTGGTATGGTGGCCAAGGACTTTAATGAGCACATGCAGAGATGCTCTGTTGAAAGTGCAGAGATCGGCATGCATGGCTATAACAGGGGCGTTTCGTACCACGCCCACAGCGGCGCTAGAAGTCCTATTGGACCTACCGCCACTTCACTTGGTGATTAAGTCAGAGGCGCGCAAATCGCTCTACAGACTAAGAACTCATGCATTGTGGAGCGACAACATGCCAAAGACTAAGCACACGAACATGGAGACTGACGGTTTCCTAGACAGAATAACAAACATGGGAAGCGACAAAATGCTACCCAAGTTTGTATTCCATAGGAACTACACAACAAAAGTTCCATCCAGGGCTGAATGGACCGAAGGTCTAGAACCACCGAAGTCTGGTATCGAAGACAGTATATGGTACACGGACGGATCAAAAATGGGATCCGGTACGGGAGCAGGCATTTATGCGAATGACTACAGTAGTAGTGTAAGCATGGGTAGTTTGGCAACCGTCTTCCAGGCGGAGACATACGCCATAATTGCCTGTGTACAGGAGAATATAGACAGGCAAACCAGAGGGCAGACCATCTATATACTCAGTGACAGTCAAGCAGCCCTTAAAGCACTTACGGCGCCGAAAGTGGATTCTAGACTAGTCTATAACGGCGTCCAGGCACTGAACAAGCTTGGAAAGCACAATAAGGTGCAACTAGTTTGGATACCAGGGCACGAGGGCTTCATCGGCAACGAAAGAGCGGATGAGCTTGCAAGAGGGGGGTCTACAAATCACTTTGTAGGTCCAGAACCATTTGTGGGACTCTCGCAGGGAACCATAATTTCGGCCTTTAAAGCCTACGCCAAAACCAAACACCAACACGAGTGGAGGAATGAGGCGGGCTTAAGGCATTCTAAGCTCTTCATAGAAGGAGTGGACTCGGGCTGGACTAACAAACTCTGGAAATCCAGCAGGAAGCAACTCAGAATCATATCTGGGGTGTTCACGGGTCACTTCGGGGTCAAGGATCTCTTGGCCAAGATGGGATTATCGGACAGTCTCGACTGTAGAATGTGTGGCGAGGAGGATGAAACCATGGAACACTTATTGTGTGAATGTCATGCCCTTGCCAGACAAAGAATGAATTACTTTGGTAACGGCTATCCGCAACCAAAGGAATTCAAGGTGCTCCCGTTAAGCTGCATCATCCGTTTCGTGGAAATGATGGAGCGAGCTTGGGAGTAGACATAAAGGAGAGGGCAAATGCACAAAAGATCCCATAGGGTCGAAGTGTATCCGAAAGGGCCCTCATCTATATAAGATAAGATAAGATAAGATGGGAAAGTCTGAAACTATAAGACATACGAAGATCTGTTCTTAGGAACTATGTCATCGATTTTAATAAGAAAAAAAACTGCATTCACACATTAAAAAAAAACCTGTACTCAGCTCGGGAATCGAACCCGGTTGTTTTGAAAAAAATAAACTTACACTATTTCTATTTATATATCGATTGTGTAGGTCTTAAGCAGTAAATGCTTCTATGAAACATGATGTCTAAAATGAATAAAATGTATTGTTTTCACATACTTTAATTTATTTTAGTAGGTGTTTGAAGTCACCACCGTTTTTTTCAATAAAATATTCAACACGTTTAGGTAGGTAAAATAAATTAAAGAATATGAAAACAATGCATTTTATTCATTTTAGACATCATGTTTCATAGAACCATTTACTGCTTAAGACCTACACAATCGATATCTAAATAGATATAGTGTAAGTTTATTTTTTTTCAAAACAACCGGGTTCGTTTCCCGAGCTGAGCACAGGTTTTTATAAATGTATGAATGCAGTTTTTTTTCTTATTAAAATCGATGACATGGTTCCTAAGAACAGATATTCGTATGTCTTATAGTTTCAGACTTTCCCATACTGACCGATTTTAATGAGACACCCTGTATAACGTCATTTCAAAATAATAGGGAGGGAGGGGGTCTGACCATGGGATGACGGTAGTCATTTTATTAGGCGAGGAGGGTCCGGTCCATTCAAGAAATTAACAATCTGTTCTGTCTGTTTGTACGAAGTCCCCAATTTTCCACACAATTTTTAAGTTTTCATTTTGTGACGGCTCATAAAAAATGTATGAACAAAAATAATGTCACATGATGGAGTAAAAACAATGGGGACCCTTTTTTTCTTTATCAGATTGAGATATTCAGTGTAGGAAAGATTCCTAAACTTTCCAAATACCTAACGATAAAAAGTAAAAGGAACTGCTTTATCAATAAATATAATAGTGTTCCTTTTAGGTACTTGTTTAGGAACAAAGATTGATTGTACTTTGATAAAAGTTGGAGGCCGCCATATTTACCTTTTTAGGATTTGCATCCCCGATAACTGAAAACAACACTCATGCCGACTATTACTGAAAATTAAAAAAAATATATTTGAAATGGTGACTAATGCGACGGTATCAATGTCGCACCGCACGCGTGAGCTTAAGGGGCTACCCGAGGTTTTCATCGATTTTGGACAAGTTTTGAATAGTATCTCCTACTTTTGCAATACAGAATTATAAGTGAAACGGCTATCGGTTCTTCTATCTTTTATCTCCATTTTTGTCTACCGGATTTTGAAAGAAATGAATACTTAATTTTGTAACATTGTCTAAAAAACACTTATTTCGTATGTCTAATCTCTATTGACGTGAAAGATCTAGCATACTTATACGAAATCTACATATTTAGGTTCGTCTTTGACGTCTCTAAAAACGTATCTAGGGTTTTCATTTTAAAAGAATTAACACAAAAGTTATGGCCAGAAAACCAGTTTTTTGGCCTATAATTGTTCAACTTTGATGCCAAATAGATCTCGAAAACAATGAACTTTGAAGTAAATATAGGATACTATATTGCTTAAAGGCGTTGTTGTTAATTTAATAAGCTACAAAAACATTAGAAAACTAAAGGATTCAGATCGAACGTCATTGTGGCATGGGATCCCCTTAAGTAGAAAAACTGGAATTGCTGTAAGGCATTCACAGGAGTTCCGGTATCTCTACAGACCACGCTTCTATTCGCTCTGCAGGTTTCCTGTTGCCGATATTATTAACATCTGACCCTCAACTGGTTGAGCCGACCAAAACCATGCATCACTATAATATAATATAGTATTTATCCTGAAGCCTACCAAATTATCTTCTTTATATGATCGACTTTGACATTCGAAAGTCATTACGATATCGCGGTTAATATCATAATAAGTTCACGTTACTGTCTTGTCTCGTTTACCACAGATGTGATAATTTTCTTAGACTGATTATTGTAGGGTGTTCATTAAATAAATAGATAAACATTAGGGACAATCTTACGCAAATCGAACTAGCCCCATAGTAAGCTCATTAAGGCTTGTGTTTATTCAGTGACGATATAATAATAGATAATAGATATAATATAAATACTTAAACTAACTTAACTAATTATTAACTTTTTATTTCGGTTACGAGAACAATATTCCTTTGCTATTCCGCTAAAAACGTGCAGTTAGCGATGATGAGATGCACGTCTTTGCGTATCTATGCATGCGGTTAATGCGGCGAACCTCGTCCGCCGTGCAAGATGCATATAATTATTTTTTATTTCTGAACACGTGATCGATGTTTTACAATGTGGGCACCTAAATCTCTTTATGTCAGAAGCCGTCTCTCCCACACCGAAACATGTCACACACACACAACATGGCTGAATAGCACACTTGCTTATTAGAACGGCTTATTTTACGGTAGGCGTAGCACCTACGAATACCATGTACCTATTCTATGGCTTCGGTTGAGACTGGACCGCCCCACAATCACACGTGTTTACACCAATCCGGTTACTCCTGTTTATGGTAATTATGCTTTTGGATACCAATAAAACGATTTATATATGTAGATTTTAACCAATAATACCTGAGACATAGACGAGATTTGACCAAATTAGAATCTTCACTTATTTGTTATACAGGATGTTTGCTCTATCGTTTTCCGAATTAAAACGGCAGGTAGGTTGGGTCATTAGCTATCTTTTTATTCATTTGCCAATTTTGCGTAAGGGACGGACTAGGCTCTTAATCGGCGTACAATATTTTTTGTAAACCATACGTGACACGTGCTTAGAAATGTATGCATCAGCTGTCTCTCTCTTTCGTCAAATAAACGATAAACGATGCCAACCAGGCAATTAAATTCGATAAGCAGGTTTTTAAAAGATAGAAATTTCGAGTAAAGCAGCTATTTTTCTTATGCTTCTAGTCGGGTCTTCCTACAACAGTGCCAAAATTTGCTCATCGACTTCAACATTGTGTCGCACCACAATTCCTCTTACTTCATTGATGTTCAAACTCCCAGTTTCCCGTAAGCGTCGGTAAGTTTTTTGAAACGTGTTGCGGGTTGGTAAGCGTCTATTAGGGAATCGTTCCTGGTAGATTCTTTGCGCAGCTCGTGCAACACTATTAGCTTTTCCGTATGCCATCAAAATGTCCGCATATTCTTCATTCGTGAATGTAGCCATTATCAAATTACCAAAACTCAACAATAACAAGATTAACAGAAACAGTAACTAAACCAAAAAACTTTTTAAGATTAGAAGAGTGAAAATTCGCGGTATTGCGTTTTTTTTAATGAGTTGTCTCAATTACTAGCTGTTGTGCCAACAGGCCAATCGTGATTCAGAAAAAAAAGGTTGTCCTGCAAACAGGAATCTGGATAATGTTTTCAGAAATTCATAAAGATTTATCCGACCGGGTACAGACAGCATTCATCGTGACATTTGGTTACAAACCCAGATGTATCTCCCTCTCTGTCGCACTTGCCAATTCGAGCGACAAAGAGGGAGATAGCGAACGAAGTTCGTTTTCGTTTCGCGGTAGCCTTTCAGATGCTACGCGTGCGTCCGTATAATAGTCGTCAATCTGCAAGTCTTGCTTACCTACTACTCGTATTTAGCGAAAGTATGTTTTTTTATTGCTTGCCGGTTACGAGCCTAGTGCGTCCCTTACACAAAATTGGCAAATTAATAAAGTTCATTGAAGGTTTTTTGGCATCATTGCACATCATAAGAAAGAGGAAAGACTAAGGAACTTTTTTAAAGAATTTTAAGAACATTATCAATTTTAGTTTTTTTTTTAAATTGCAAATCCAAGTTACCCAAGACGAAATTCTTGCATCTTACATTTTCTTTTAAAGGGTTAATAAAAAACTAAGTAGATGTTACTTGCAAATAATTTTGACGTTGGTAGTGCCGTAAGTACAACATTACACATTACAATAAAATAAAAAAATAGGCTCTACCAATTCCTTTTTTTTTATTCAAGTTGAAACGCGTAAGCATATAGAAAATTTCTAAATTATTTTAAAAGAATACAAAAAAAATACCAGTGGACACAAATTTTTTTTGGAGGCCGGCAGAGATAGCTAGTGACCCAACCTACCTACCGTTTTAATTTGGCAAACGATGGAGTAAACACCCTGTATATTGTAAATCTTCGAGTGAACCCTATTCATGCTTGATACTAAATCTTTTCCAATGCGACCAACAACGACGGGTTTATCTGGTGTAGTTTAGTTATGGCCACCTTCTGTCTCCATCACTTAATCAGCTCAGTGGTACCATGCAACATTGTTACCGAACTTATGCATATGCCAAATTTCAGCTAAATCGGATATCAGCAAGTGGCTGAAAAAAGGTTTGACAATTTTGAAGGACTACTTACTGAGGTATACACAGTGCAAGTTAAATAAATCTAAGCAAATAACGTACCTTTACATATTTGTACCAAAATAGTAGGTATGCGACGCTCAGGAGTAAAAAAAATCCTTAGCGTTGTAAATCATACCTTGTTCATGAATTCTGCTACAATCAATCGTAAGCTATGCGGCGTCAAAAGATATTCTCTTGGAATAAAAAAGAGATACATGTTTAATGTGTCCAGAAGTCAATAAACTTAACATGATAATGTTGAAACGATTTGTGAATAATTTGAGATGTGACGCACACGATAGCCTTGCGAACGGGAGGCAAGAAGCGCGATGCGATGCGCCCTATTTCATAACCCGCGCGTGGCGGGCTGGCCGCAGCTCGGAGGACCACGATGAAAGTCATACATGGAAATTACCGAATAAATTGCACGCAACGATAAGGTAAACCGTGCTCCATTTCAGGGATAAACTGCGTTTTCCTGTACAATTTTTACAAGTATGAATTGATTTAGGTATATCGGTGCACTAAAATTAATAATGCAATAGATGGAAAAATAACAGGAAGATACCACTCGTAACTACACACTTGTGTAGTGTTTATTATTTTTGCAAAATATGAAGTCAGTGACCAATTTTAAATCTTGAAGATTCTGCACATGTACCTACGTACCTACTACCGCTTCCCTCTTCCGTAGTGTAGTCAGAATTTCAATCATTTCAATAAGACCCACAAAATGTTTACGAGATTATATGATATACCTGCAAATAAAGCACTAAGATTTGGCGACTTACATCAATTGTAAGCTTAAAACCATGGTTAAACGGACGTTAGCGATCACGGCGCACGGACTTAATAGAAAGCAGCCTGGAGAAATGTATTCGCAGTGAAAGTGGCTTCACTTTTCTTCTAGGCGGATAGCCGCGGCCGAAGGTCCTGTCACGTGTAAGGTCGCACGTTCAAATTTACCTCAACTGGATCACCTTGACCCTGGTCGGCACGTTATCCTCAAAGCATGCTGCGAGCCATGCTCAGCAGTTCCGGTATCTCTACAGACCACGCTTCATTTCGTATTCGCTCTGCAGGTTTCCTGTTGCCGATATTATTAACATCTGACCCCCAACTGGTTTAACCGACCAAAACTATGCATCACTATATTTATCCTGAAGTCCACTAAATTATCTTCTCTATGCTCTTGAATCATAATCCATATATGTATACCTATAGTAAACTTCGTTTCATAACATAACATATCAGCTCGTTAAAAAATTGCACATGACTTTCCACGTGATCGCCGATTAATATGAGTGTAGTTTTCATATCTTCTGCATTAAGCATATTCAAGTTCAAGATTATTTTTTAATCATCTTATAAATTTTTATCGGAAAGTGACGCGTACGTTAATTTATTATGGTAAAAAATACCACACAGTTTTTATTTCGTCTACTACAAAGAATATGAAAATGACTTTATTTTTATTTAGCTACATAAGCATAAGTATAATTATAAGAATTTATAGACAATTTTTCATTTTTTTACATATGATTCCTTGTTAGAATATTTTATAATGTTTGCCGAATAGTAGTTAGATCCACGTTTAAATTTTAGGAGCGCGCTTTTAGAACAAATGGTATGACGGGCTCAAACTGCTCAAAGTCAAACTTGGGCGACAACATTGCTACATGCCTGAGCTCGCTTCCTGCCCGCTAACTACCTATTGTGACCATCTCGGCGACCGATCCCTTTTACGAAACAGCCCATGCATCACAATGTGAGCATCACCACGATTGCTCAAAGCTATGAGTTATCTAAAATATATTTTGACTTTCTTGGAGACCCTCATATATTGTTTCTTTCATTGACGTCACAGCTGTGTGACTTTTGGATATTTCAGCTGATATTTATTTAACCTCCTTGCGCACGTCAGAAACAAAGGTTCAATGCATTGGAATCCCAAAGCAAATACGTGAAGTTAAAATAAATACGAGTATCTACCGAAACTGGCTCGAAAGACATGGTTCCGCTGATGCAGCATGAGTCACAGTGATGTAGAGTTTTCGTTATGAAGCGGGAAACATTGTGGTGGTGGGGTGGCGGCGCTGCGCAGCTGCGCAAACACCACCGTCTGCGTTCGGCAAACACCCCGCCCTGCGTCATCCGGCTAATTCGATAGAACACAACAGGACCATGAATAACAGTACCGCTGTCATTAAGCAAGAGTATTATTCATCGATATCGTGCAAACGTTAAATGACGTTACTTATGACAACTGTTGTAAATGAATAAAAATTAGTCCATCGATCGCCCAGGAAAAGTTGTTTGTACAAGTAATACAGCCATCAGGGTATTTTGGAGATAAATGAGTTTTACCGCTGTTCGCACGCACTTGGTATAGGTCATAGCTCACGTAACAATGTATTTGGGTTTTTACAGGCCAACTAATAGCGGACCTAATGAGGAATAAATATATCAGTGAATTATGCCGTTGGGAAACTAAAGTGCGAATGGAAAATTAATTGATAAAATATTTCCTGAATTGAATAATGTAACTAATGTAGTTTACATTCAATAGGTACCTCGTTACTACTAACTATAACCTAAATGATAGGTTATGTTAGGTAGTAAAACTCAGCTTGGCCGCACATGCCTGAAATAAATGTTTTTTTTTTGTTATAGTTAGGGAGGTAGGTACATATTCTAAAACTCAAGTAGGTAATGTATTTTTCATATCTCATGCTCTGAAAGTGGGTCGTTGTTGTTATAAAAAGTGTGCAGAAAGTGATAGAAACGTATCACTAGAGCTCTAGTGCAGAAAAGTAGTGGATTCCAATTAGTCCTCGCCTTAGAAGCATTATGCGGGAACTAATTCTAATAAATATCAATACTTACCCCGCTACTGACAAAGGGAAATAATTTTATTCTTACTAGTTCATTGAATTTATTTTATTAAATATAAAATAAGTTTATGTTGTAAATTCATTACTTTTATTTTAGCTAAAATATTCACTAGGGTCTATAAGTTGGTGACAAATGGAATACACCCACAAAAGCTTTTTTTAACTTAAAGTGAGCTAAGGCAGAAACGCATACAGCCACTCCTCAACTAATACTAATAGTAATAATAAATACAAATAGTAGGAACATATTTGAATAGGCTATTTTCGTCTATCACAATTAAATTATGAAAGTATGTTATTAATATAGTTTTGACTTTAGGAAATACGAATATAATACCATTTGGTTATAAAAACATGAGCAATATTTATGATTTCAAAATTAAAATCGTAGGTTTATTATCTGTATGTCACGTGACCGAATTACACAATTATAACCATAAGCGCGACCGGGACAGATATTTGCCTCTTCCTCTTTCTTTAGGACAGGTGAGATGGGACTATTCTTTCGGCTCAGATGACGTCACGGTAATGGCGGCTGCCGTATTTGAATAAACATAATTATTGTTTAATTTTCCGTCTATAGTCACCCATTTCTGGCTCGAACCATTGGCGCTCTCACTTCGTTCGATTCGAGGGCCAAAATATCTCGTCAGAAATGGGTGCCTTTCAGCCCTTGGTTAACATTCTACTATTGTGCATTGTGAACATTTATAGTTGGCTTCTAGTTAGTGGGTTTCATGGTTCGCAAGTGGATTTAAGTGGTAAGTCTACCAAAGACGCCATTCTATTTTTATCCTGTACAGCCATTAATTAAAATGCAATCAAGTACAAATTAATGATCCTTTGTGATTATGAATTGCGTATCCTCTTTTGACTAGTCCATTGCCGTTTACGGACCACTGGCACGTGATGTTGCTATTCCATTTGCCAAAACAAATGATTTAGTTAGTTGTTGTGATATTGTGTCGTAGGAATGAAATTTGAGTAGGTAATAATATTGTACGTTTGGATATGCACTTTAAGGTATTTGGCCCAATAAATAATTATATTAAATATTATTATTAATAAACTACTTTAATTTTACTAGGTACTATAATATAAATACACATATGAATTTAAATCTTAGGGTCATTACATATATGAAGGCACAGCTCGACTGCCAGGAGGAAGTGCCTGCTGTATTTAAAGTCAGTAAGTAAACAGCTATTTGCATCCTTCCCTCTCCTACACTCACATTACACACACTCTTCTACTTACTTTCATTCACTCAAACACAATCACACCATGGACAAACTCAATATTTCGCATGTTTATTTTGCCTTCACAAATTGCTAACAAAAAAAAACGTTTAATTTCTTTAAACATTGCTAAAAGCCGCATGTTATTTGTGATTCTCGTGTTTTATCGGCAGATACAGAACCAGAAATATTTTGTTCCTATTCTAATTATTTTTATTCTTAGTTAAGTAGCAATTTACTTCCTATAGTGACAGAATAAAGGCATCGGCCAATTTTGAACCTCCTGTCGGTTAACCTTCCCCAATAGACTATATAATCAATGAGAAAACACCCAGAAACTTATGAACTGCTTCAAACCTAATAAATTATTGTGAACCATTTCCAGTGAATTTAAACCCATACGGATTAATCTAAATACATCTACATCTACACTAATATAAAAAGGAAAGATTTAATTGTTTGTTTGTATTGAATAAGCCCCGAAACTACTGGACCGATTTAAAAAAATCTTTTACCATTAGAAGCCGACATTATCCCTGATGAACATGGGCTACTTTTCACCGCGGGGAAATTCTTCATTCATATATACGCACTAACCGTGCGAAGCCGGGCCGGGCAGCCAGTATTATATACATTGCCCTTTTTACAGTAAATATGTTCCGTTAAAATATCCAGACAATACGATGTACACGAGCCAGCGAGAGCAAACTCAGCGTAATCTATTAGCTGCTATTAATGGTGTTTGATCTGGGCATAAGCACGTCGCCTGCAGTCCTACGTAGCACCGCAAACATCGGAAAAGTACAGAATTCTATAACATATGCAAGTCTCATCCTAGCTGTAAGATCTTTCACCATCATACAGAATAGACCCTTGGAATACACATATGGAATATTTTATGCCGTGGGTCTGCCTGGGTTTTTCGTAATACGGTAACGCCGCGCGGGCAGCTAGTCTGATTTAATTAAAGAGATTTTTTTCCGTTAAAGATTGCTTGAAAACAGTACGAATAATTAAAAAGAAATTCGTGTTCATTCAGTATAATACTCCTCATAATTATTCAGTAGATATCGTATAAGTACATGAAGCACATTCCGTAACAAAAACATTGCGTATTCATAAACACGGAATATTTTCCTCCATCCATGCTTGCCCAATGCATAAATTGCACCAGAAAACCTTTAACTTATATTCCTGCCCTTTCATTCATATCTAAAACACGATCAAATTCTGAACCTTGCTCCCTTGAAATAAGTGTCAAAACGGAAACGATTAGACGTGACTACAGCCTTGTCTCTAATCGCTGGGAAAACCCCTATAGGGACCCAGCAAGGGACATTCTCGGCATAGTGTCACGCGATGACCAGAGGGGTAGTTTATGACGTCATTGCAAGTGGGCGTTCAAATGTGTTTTTAAGTACTACATGTCAACAAAAGGAGACATTGTTTCTTACTATCCTTTCTCGCGTGGAAATTAAGCTCAATCTTACAACTATGACGCGCCACGCTACATTTTCATGATAGGTACCTATATCTAAATATTCAGTAGGTATGATTTAACCTGCTAATCATGTATTTTGTTTGGCGACATAACAATAACAATGTTATGCAACATTGGTGAATGTAATAGAAATTGAAACACGTTGATATGGAATAAAACAGAATATTAAGTCAGTTTTCATTTCAGTAGATATCTTTGACCTGTGTTTTTCAGCAAAATTACGCAACATATCTACTGATTTTCAATATGTGATTTCCATTTTTAGGGTTCCGTACCAAAAAAGGTAAAAAAGGAACCCTTATGGTGCGACTCCGTCCGTCTGTCTGTCTGTCTGTCTGTCTGTCACAAAGTGAAATATCTCACGAACTACTTAAGCTATCAATTTGAAATTTGGAATGGTTTTAAATGAAAGTTAGCCACCAGCATGGCAAATGAGAAATTTAAATATACATTTTAATTTTCTATGAAAAATTACAAATATGAGGAGGGGGCAATAGTAGTTTATGCAACTGATACATAATCAGAGGCATTAAAATACGAGTGTGGTTTTCGAGGATCACACGAGTGTTTTAAGGCTAAATTATGTACAGTTGCATACACTACTTTATCTAAACACATATCATAAGTACTCTAAGATGGGTTCAGAAGCCGTAGGAAAATGACCTGCATTGCTACTACGAGTATAGTGCTACCTGTAAAATGTCTTTGTTGCAATCATTGCTGCATTTACGATATCCGGCGGAGTGTTCATATCGTTCTCGGAGTCACTACTACTCATATTTTCAAATAAAATGATTTTTTAATCATAGACAAACGAATGAAGTCCCTATTCTCATGTCACTCTTGATCAAATGTCGTGCGGTTTATATTAAAAAACATACTGAATTGACGTTTCGCATCGATAACTGTTTTAATATCTATGGATACTAGAATAGAGACCCACTTGAGTTTTGACAGCTGTTCCAAATTTAAACTCATAACATAACCTTACAAAAATCTGTACTGTAATGACATTACAGTACAGATTTTACCTACTACCACAGACAAGAAAGTTCTCATAGTAAAATTGGTTGTAATAATGCTGATCATTTCCTACGGTTTCTGAACGCATTTTAGAGTACTAATGATATGTGCGTAGATAAAATAAATTATTCAACTATTAGGTCAAGTGGAGCATCATTTGAAACGGCATGAGTTGCACTTTTTGAAACTATTTTTTTTTCTACATTGGTAAAATTTCGATCCCCCCCCTTATCTCCGAAGTTATCCAAGCGAAAAATTTGAAATAATTACTTGTGATTAAAATAAACATAAATATTACTGGAAAAGTATAACTTCATCCATACTAAGCTGATTGACCTTGCACGTTATTTAGTACCAAATGGGGCCGATAGATGTCGCTGACCCCATTCCTACTTCACGCTGTTAAGATTTTTCTAGAATTAATGGGGTTGTTGGGACGGGTATATTTCAATAGCAGGTCAAAAAAAGATCGCGATTCAATTGTCGTGGTAGTCCGATAAGTAATTTAACAAATATTGGGACATTTACTTTACCTTGACTCGAGTTAATTGACCTATAGTTTGTTCGGAACCCTCGGTGCGCGAGTCAGACTCGCACTTGACCGGTTTTTATTTTTACATGTTATGGGTATCGGTATGTGGCGATATCAAGATAAATACATATATTACCTACATAAAGAATTGGAAATTTTGGGAGAAATGTTGTTTTAAATTCCATTGGATATGCGAAATTTCACGAGACATTTGTGGACACATGCCAATATCATCACAACATCACGGGCACGTTGTGCTATTTGATTTTGGCATGTATCCGCACACCAATAAAAACGAAATCGGTTCTTATTTTTAATATCTAGAAACAACAACGGGGGTGTAAAACATTATACAATTAACACGATGACTAATAGGGAATTACATAAAAATGTAAGTGTTTCCATATAAAAGTGCCAAAATTATAGCTACTGTATAAGTACCTACGTGAAACATGCCCCTGAAGACAAATTTTCGATTTCAATCGAAAAGTAATCTACCTATTATTTAGATTAAAATTACTCTTATACGTATTCGAGATTCCTTAATTGGTTTCAGATTTACACTTGCCTTTTAAGCGCTAACGCAAATAACGCAATGAGAAAGCTCGTGAAGCAAGATAATTCCCACAATTATGATTTAGGTAGGGTCATTTCGCTGGTTACGCGACCACCTTCGGTTAGCGACCACCTGATCTACACACCCTATTGCAACAATTACTTGTACATGCATTTTTTTGTTGTTTTAGAATAGAAATCTACAAAAAAACCGAGAAAATATCCTTACAGTTCACCAACTCAGCTCGCCCACCGGCACATTAAATTAGGTGGTCGCTAACCGGCGAAATGACCCTACTTCAAAACGACGTTGGTAGATAAGTAAAAGTAAGTAAGCGCCAGCATCTCGGCGTTGAATCGTATACACATGGGTACATTTTTTTTTTTTTTAATTTTTCGATCGTATTCCACACTAATTGCCCACATTATAGTACCATAGTCGTAGAACCTCAATAGTTGAAAGCTTGATGCTACATAATGATGCGTAAGGATGATGCATTCCAGTCAACCTCTATGACTGAACTATGTACTCCTCCTCAGTCGTACACTCTGTCACAGTGGTCGTGGTTGTTCTGATTGCGTACGAAGTAAAGGGTACGCGTAAAACTACTATCACTGAACTATGTACTTATGTGTAAATGGGTCGTGGAGAGTAAGGTGATCTCTGTACCTAGTGTACCTAGTGCACCGCACGGCCTCGAGACGCGTATTAAAGCCACGCGCCGTCTGTGCATAATGCACTAGATAGCGCAAGACACTGCACTTTCTTAAGGTGCAACAAGGTTCACATGCGGTTCGGTCGTTGTTAGATACAAGTACAAAACGAAACCTGGACCTGCCTTCAGCGTGATCCAAATCCTAGATTAACAGTGCGTCGCGCTTTCGTACATATTTTATGTACCAGTACGTCTAACAACTTGCTGCTCAGTCGCTTCGCGCGCGTCTGAGCGTCTCCTGTCGCACTCGCACCGTGCAAATTAGAAAGAGGAGGGTAGATCTTCCTCGACTCGCGTCGCGGCGCGGGGTCACTTGTGCTAGCCCCGCAGAGGTAGGTAACTAGAGCGCATCACCCAATATCAGTATGTCAATAGAACTAGGGCTGCAAAAGCATCTGCTTGAAAATATTTACGTGTTATAAGTACTTATCAGAAATATAGCAACTTTAAGCTATTGCGCTTTTTATACATTAAAATTATTATATTAAGTAGGTATATTATTTTACACGGGTCTGTCTAACGCGGTAATTATTAATATCGGGTTAGGGTTCTAAAAAAAGAAACTCCAAAAATGTATGGAAAACAAAGACACTATTGATCACAATGACAATGTAAACTCATTAAATGTCCTACCAGGATATTTAATTGGTTACATGCTACGATATCGTGATGTCAAATTTTGACTTATGGTCACAACTTCAATTTATTTTCTTTCCGAATTCAACAATTTTTGAATCACAGGTATACTATATGGAGTCATCCTTTGAATTGTTTGCTCCTATTACGGGCCACACCCGGTATATAGGTAAACATAGCAGTTACAAAAGTTGACACAGTCGGTGCGTTTTTTCCCACTCCCTTCATTTCAAGTACCTATGTGATTAATTTCCCGTATAAATGAAGTGTATATTTTCAACCTACGCAATTAAAAGGCGTTGGAGCCTACGCAAGTAAAAGGTACCTATTTAATACCAGTTGAAGTAAGCTAATACCTAAACAAAAAGTGCTTCAACTTAAATCTCTTGACTGACCCTGACCTGACCTACGCAGTTATGTACATAATCATTTTGATATGCTCAATAGTTTTACTGGGAATGGGAATCCATATATTTACTACAGTATTACACAAATAGGTATAGATTAAAAACACGTGCTCAAAACAGATGACTGTTCTGGATATAAATAAAAGCTAAATTTGAAAACAGTGTGACCAGTAATTGGTTTGTTTTATCAAGCGTAGAATTGTACGCTTAGGAAATGTGCTTATCTGACCACACATTCACTCTACATGTACATATGCTCATGTCCATATGTAACTCAAGGTTTACTTTTTATGACCAATGGCTGGATATAGCCACATTCTATTTTATTAGTCTCCAGCATTCCTCTTTTTATGTTTTTTGGATTGGCGGTGAAATATAATTAGGAATTCTGGACTATTAACTTCGAAGCTATTAACGGCGTCGTTCTAAAGGAGATAACGAAAGGACCATTGATTGGAACGATAATATCTTCTATAAAATATATGGAGACCCATACTGGCCATGTTTAATGCAGTACTGCGTTCGTGTGATACGCGTAGGTACCTACTTATACACATATAAATTAAGCATGTTCTAAAAATGATCACTTCGCCTTTCCCTTACATTTATTTAGTAGGTTTGTAGGTACGCGTCACCGTCTCCGCGCCAATTTAACTCACACTTTATGAGATACCTATCTAGAGCTGTACCTATAAAATAATAATTGCTATCGAGGCATTTAGTAAAGTTGCCAAATCCGAACAGGCAAATATTTAGCAGTTTCAGTCACCAAACGACGATGCATGCATGCGAAGGAATGCTAAACCATATAAACACACGTATACATAAAGCCGTTAAACACTTTTTGCAATAGCATATTCTGCAAATGAATTAGTAATTTTATCCACGCGTCCTTCACCGTTTTGCTATTGAGCAAATTCGAATAGTTCGAATTTGGACGTTATTCCTAAAGACAAAGCTTTGAAAAATATTTGGCAACGGCAAAAACAAATTGGTATTTTGTTCGCCGCCGCCGTCCGCTGTTCTTGGCACCGACGGCGGCAGGCGAGTTGGGCCGACGCACCCAACGCGCCCGCGGCCCGTGCGCCTAAATAATTGATAATTGTTTATAAATTTGCGCCAAATTCATTTTTAGGGTGACACTGTAAGGTCAAGTGACCTGATCGAAAAACTGTTACAATGTTATTGATGTTTCATTTCTGCCGGCACTCCCGTAGTGCAACCTGGTCTTTTTTTTATATTCAGCTAAAGGAAGGCTTCTCTTCAGAAAAGATAACAATCAATCTCATCCAACGCTTACTACCGGTCGATAGATAAAATGTAGTATTAAATCAGTCCACTAACGTCCACGTACCCACGTCATAATGAACAGTGGTGCAGCTAGATCGTGCAGTCGTCAGCCTCCACGGCGTCACGGCATGAAGACATGTAGAGCGTGTCTGTTATTCACAACACTTCACCCCACTTAAGGCGAACCAGTGTAAATGAGACCTCCGATAACGCGATGTTATAACGAATCTCAGCGTCAAAATATACTAGGAGTGAGCATTGAGGGGAACAACTTGTGAATGGCAGAGTGCGTCTCCCTGTATAAGTACGTCACTCGGGCTGCGGTGGCCGCGGACATACAGGGCCATGCTATTGTCATTACAGTCACTCATTACTTCTAGAACCTGCGGTTTACGAGCTTGAAGCTATTTTATTACTTGCCGTACTGAGGATCCGATGCGGGTGGCTGCAATTTCCCGGCTGATTCCCAATAGAGGCACCAATAAGCAGCTTATGTTATTGATTATGGATTGCTACCTGTGAGAGCAAGAAAAATGGGTACAATTTGTAAAACGTTTGAATGATAAGCCGTGACATGGCGGCCCGTATGACTTTGCGGCATCTTTCGTAGGTATGAAAGAATCAGTGATGATATCACGAAACCAGTTATATATCCATTCGATATGACACTCACGTTATGCTATGATATAGAGTTATATCACCGTTAGATATTGCAAAAAGAACCTGTCCCAGGCCCACGACATAAGTACATTATGCAAGTTTGAAAAAGTCAACAATGGTTCAGACCAAAGATAAAATATAGACAGAGCATTACGAACAACCTAGTGAATGAAGCCGGTTTTCAACCAAGCCCAATAAGTTTAGCACACGCTCAGCACGCACACATATACTTTTACAAACCAAATTGCAGTCTTCTTGGGCACGTGTCACAATGCTGACAATATCACCAATTTCGAGTTTTGTGCAATTTTATTTGTTTTTGTATGACGAGCGTGTGCTAAAGTTATTTGTCTTGTTTGAAAACCGACTTCACTAGGTTGTTCGTCATGCTCCGTCTATCTTTTGTTCTTGGTCTGAGGAAAAT
Organism: Epinotia ramella; assembly: GCA_947578815.1. Classification (NCBI taxonomy): domain Eukaryota; kingdom Metazoa; phylum Arthropoda; class Insecta; order Lepidoptera; family Tortricidae; genus Epinotia; species Epinotia ramella. The sequence continues at coordinate 12,281,774 of OX388209.1, forward strand.
GGCTATCTAGAGGTATTTAAACGATTTTGTCGGGTGATGCATTATCTCAAATGTGGGTGTTCTAGGCTGCTAGTAATGAAGTAAGAGTCAATTATATCTGACGATAGGTGCTTAGGGGAAGCATCCACCAGGGGCCTATGACCAGGGACCACAAAACTTTACAAGCGTACAATTTGTCAAAATTGACAATTGGAAAAATGTACAATTTTGTCGAATTGTATATAGACTTGTAAAGTTTTGTGGTATAAGGACTCTTAATTAGAAGAGTCAATTATTTTCGAATGCTATGTAGCAACACTAGCAACATCATAAGCTAGAACGGACACTATCTTTGTACGTGTTGAAGAGGCTATAGAAATAATGCAATGCAGCATTGCAACATTAAGAATATATAAACGATAAAAAATCAGAATTGTATCCAGCGGTATGACTGAAAAACCCGCCATCCATTGCGGTTGGTAATTTCAATTCAGTTAAGCATACATGAGGAAATTTATAATCTCGCATCTCAATAAGAAGAATATCCCGTAGGTAGTTACTTACATAGCTGTCTTATTCTAACTTACCTAAGGAAAATAATTAATTGATAATTCAAGCAAATGAATATAGTGCTTATTTTCAGACACTTAATCTAATCTGAAAAAAGTACTAGGTACGGTACGGGTAGGTTTATCGTTTGCTTGTTTGCTTGCTTGCTGTTTAACGTAAAAGCCAAAATGCTATGGAATCTACCATGCAATTTTGACTTAATTTTAGGTAATCACAAGTTGTAACCTTAATCCAGTTTAGTCAAAACGAGCTTAGGTATATTTTATGGAAGTTAAAGTTAGGAGTTTTAAGTTATTGAATTAATAATGTAGACCTACCGTAGCTTATAGCTGTTGTTTACTCATTTATAATTATAAGGTACCTTGTTACATTTGCGGGCAAAGTATCTACCTTTTCTTACCGTACGTAGGTGGTACAACCTAAATCTGTGTGCTCTGGTCATATTCGGTCTAAGTTAGAAATAAAGGAATCTATCTGGTTCACGCAAGCGCAAGCGTATTATATCACTTTATCGTCATCACATCAGATTATGGATAGGTACGTCCCACTGCTGGGGTGCTGGGCACAGGCCTCCTCTCGTGGGGTCATTCCCATCTGCCAACCTATCCAACCCAGGTTCAAGTTGGGTAGGTTGGAAGATCGGGACGACCCCTTTCGTCGTTGAGATGAAATTATTTTGACTTCATTACAGCATAGGTACAGTCAGGGAAATGTATTCACGTACCTTTTTATGCCGTATTGTCATAGTAACAAGAGCTAAAAAGGTACGTGAATACATTTCCCTGACTGTACCTATGTTTACAGAGGAATCAGTAGTTAATACCTGTATTAGAAATAATTCTAATGTAAATTGTATGTAGGTACTAAGTATGTAAGAGTTAAAAGTAGACACATGCATATTTACTCTACAAGATTACGAAAGATAAAAATTGCCAAAACCATTATTTGCTCACAAACCCGATAGTCTAAGAAAACTAGATAAAAATGGATGGAAAATTTGGCAAAATGAATGGAGAACTTTTATCTATCAAGATATGTAGGTTATAGAGCAAAGTTTAATTTTATCTACTCTCCCTCCTCCTCCGGGGCGAGCTCCCCACTTATCTCCTATAGTACTAGGCCTAAAATATGAAAAAAATACAGAAAATAGTTCTATACCCTATAATAGATAACTGGAAAACCTATAAGAAGTCTATGGTATTTAAAGTAACCCCGTTTAATCAGTACGAATATTTATATTTCGCTGAATGGACGAATGATTTAAATTAAAAAAAATAGCATAGCAACGGTAAATGGAACAGTTTAGAAATAAATTATACCTTTTTATAAAGAGCATATTCTATTCATTACTTCAGTCATAATAAGAGAAAAGAGAAAATGTAAACTTACAGCAAAAAATATCGATAAATTATTAAAAACGTTCGTATTTGGTGGCAGATTGCGCTAAAACTATGTGATATCGCTTTTATATGTATTGAAGGTTTATAGTAAATTTATCAAGGATTATTTTGTTCATACACACTTTTTATGTATCGTGTACGGTTTTCTTTTAAAATTGAAAATAACGCGTTCCGGGACACTTTCAAGGGTGCGGGGGTTGAAGCTCGCCCCTGAGGAGGGGGGAGAGTAGATAAAATTAAACTACTCTATAACCTACATATCCTGATAGATAAAAGTTCTCCATTAATTTTGCCAAATTTTCAGCTAATTTCATTGAACTTGAACATAGAAAACACCGAACGCGTATTATGTCATTCCATGAACACTTTTAAGTAGCGAGTGTTTGGGACGGAGGCGGGCCCATAAATGTGTGTCGAATGTTGGTAGTACGCATTCGTGAAAAATACGAGGCGCCAGGAAAATCGAGGGACGAGGCGCGGGCCGAAGAGCCGTGACGTCACGAGAAAGCCGAGTCTCTATATATACGAGGCAGACCCTCCCACCGGCATCACTCGCTGGCTAGCAGTCGCTCGCTCACGCCGCTCGCTGCCCGCGCTTTGATACTCCTCGGTTATCGCTCACTTCACTTCACTCGCGCTCGCGCCTCCGTCGCACGCACTCGCACCATGACCGTCTCTAGCAAGATGAACAGTGTATCCCGCCAGTCGGTGTTCAGCCGACTCGGCCCTGGTGGACTTCTCTATGCCGCCAATAAAATTATTGCGGTACGTTTCTATTTGTGTGTGAATCTTTCCAAAAAAGTGATATTTCGGATAATGTGGATACTCGTACAGTGAACTGTGATATTGGGTGGTTGTTTGAACGTGTGTTTGGTTGTCCACAGGTCGCTGTGCCTGGCAAGGATGAGGACCGCTGGCGCAGCAAGGACGAGGGCGCCCTGTTCAAGCGCTGGCGCCGCTCCTCGCCCGAAGCTGCTCCGCCTGCCACTCCCGCGCATCCATCGGAGCTCCTCAAGTTTCTGGCTATTGTAAGTATATTTATAAATTTTATTAGAAGCTAGAATTATGTAAACTAACTTTTTTATAAAAGTTATTCCAAAATACAAATGATTTTGATAATTAGTAAATCGAACGTGCATTAACTACCCACTAATTAATTAGGTGTTGATTATTTAATTATTCCTACATAATTAGCTGCTTTTTTGTCAAATCGTTATAATGGAAATCATTAAATTTTAAAAGTATGACTGTTCTTAAACTTAGTTTCTTTGTTTACAGAATGCGCTAGAGCTATCAGCCCCCGCGTCTGACGCGCTGCTGAAGTCCCGTTCCTCGGAATGGTTCCAACTGGCGGGGCACCCGGGGTCCTTGGCGCCCGCGGGCCCTGGCACGGTGTGGAAGCGCCGCTCGCCCGGCGACCGCCCGCACCACAACCCGGAGCGCGACGCGTACGAGGCCCTCGCCGCCTGTCCGCACATGCGCTCCGCCATCCCTCGCTACTACCGCGAGCTCGAGTACGGAGGCGAGAGCTTCATCGAGCTCCAGGACCTCCTTCACGGCTTCCGCGACCCTCACGTCATGGACGTCAAAATGGGAACCCGCACCTTTCTCGAGGACGAGGTTAGCAACGCTCGCGCGCGTGCCGACCTCTACGAGAAGATGGTCCGCCTGGACCCCAACGCTCCCACCGAAGCGGAACACGCGGCGCGCGCGGTCACCAAGCTGCGCTACATGCAGTTCCGCGAGGAGCGCTCCTCCTCGGCTGAACAAGGGTTCCGCATCGAAGCCGTCAAGCTCCCCGGCGAACCTGCTCTGACGGACCTGCAAAACGTACGCGAGCCCCACCAGTTGGCGGCGACCGTGGCCCGTTTCCTCGGAAAGAATAACCGCGCTCGAAGCGCCATCGCTACGCGTCTCCGTGAAATCAGAGACCTGTTTGAACGCTCGGATTTCTTCAAGAAACACGAAATCGTCGGTAGCAGCATATTCATTATTTACGACGACGAACGCGCCGGAGCTTGGTTGATCGATTTCGCTAAGACGAGGAGCGTACCTGACGGCGCTGAAGTGACCCACCGCGCTCCTTGGGAACAGGGCAACCACGAGGAAGGCTTTCTTTATGGATTGGACAGACTGCTAGATATAATAGAGACGGCAGACCTGCCGGCGCAGGAGGCGGAGCCCGACGTGTCGCGTTGAACGGCCGGCGGGAGGACCCTGGACTCGCCTCGCGACGATAGTCGCTCGCTCGCTCACTGGAGCCCCCGTGCCGCGTTCCAAGCACCCGAGGTGCCGCAAGGAGATGCACAACATTTTATGTTATTTGTGAATATGAGAGAATTGCGATTTATACTTGATCTAGTCCCTTTTTGTATTAATATAAAAAAGCTTAACTTTTATATACTTGTTTTTGATATTTACCGGCTATCCCAAGTTCATCCTAGCATTCGTAGTCAGCCATATTAAAGTTCATAAAGAGCAAAATGCATTATTGTTAGAACCTTCGTCATCGAAATACATGACGATGACGATGACTACATCAATCGAGCATATTCAAAGAAATCCAACTGCAGAGAAAACTGAACCTCCCCTGCATACAAATTTCTACGAATATGGCTGCATACCAAACAACTTTGCTGACTGATCTTTATCATACAAAGGTACCTAATTAGGTACGTTGATAAATGAAACGCATTAGATAAATATTCACATACCTACACTTCAAAAATCGAAGGTAGGGTCATTTCGCCGGTTAGCGACCGCCTAATTTAATGTGCCGGTAGGCGACCACTTAAGCTGAGTTAGTGAACTGAAAGGATATTTTCTCGGTTTTTTAGTAGATATCTATTCTAAAACAACAACAAAATGCATGTACAGTCAGCATCACATAGTTAGTAGCAGCCAAAGTAGCCAAATATATCGGAACACGTCTTTATTACTATAGGAATAAGGAAGTGTTGTGTAAGTAATTGTCTCAATAGGGTGTGTAGAATTGATGTTATCTTCAATAGAAAAAACCTTCTCCTTCAGGTGGTCGCTAACCGAAGGTGGTCGCGTAACCAGCGAAATGATATCCTACTAATATTATAAATGCGAAAGTTTGGATGTTCAGATGTTTGTCACGCTTAAACGGCTCAACTGATTTGGATACAATTTTGCACAAAGAGTTTATAGCCTGGAACACATATAGGATAGCTTTTATCCCGGGTTCACGCAGACGAAGTCGCGGGTGGAACGTAGTCAAGATAAAGTCTAGATAGTAAGTATATTAGTGGTCGCAGTACCTATTTACCCAGAACAGAAATAATTTAGCTACCGAGTGGTAAATACTGCTCATTGCAATAATTGCGCTTTTCTGACACAAACAGGGCAGAATAGTACAACTTTAAATGGGTACAGGTGTACGATTTTTGCAATACGGTATTTGATTAAAATCAAATCAGCTTCTTTTTATGAAACGTCAAAAACGCTACGTTAGTATAAAATTTGTAGGGATTACTTGCATGTGACGTCACAGTCAAATAACGTTCCTATTGTTAGTTTTTATTAATTTAAAAATCTTACAATATCAAACATAAATGAAATATTGATACTTTCCGAGTCTTTTCGTAATTTTCATCTGTTGCTAATGAAAAATCAATTTATTTTCATTGTTGTCAAATACCCTATTAACCCATTCAGGGCCAAGAATCGCTACGCGCTACGCTTGTAGCCGATCCCGTGGTTTTCCTCGTATGTCGCGGAAAGCGACTACGGCGGTCTGACGCATACGTGTCGTCATTGGCCCGGAATGTGTTAAGGGCTTAGATGACACCTGACATCGGCACTTATTCGAACTCGAGCAAGTAACTAGGATAAATATACTTATTATACTCTTTGTAACTCGGTATCGTAGACCTAATAAAACCTCCAATACCACGAAAATCGACCTTCCCCCTCTCCGACTCTCAAATGTGCAAGTGCAATACGTACGTACGACTAACCTACTGTAAAACGGTGCTACTAATATGCTCAAATTTGAAATCATCAGATATTATTATTAAGTGGCAGTGGGCGGGGCACATAGCACGTAGAACCGATGGCCGGTGGGGCGGAAAGGTTCTCGAGTGGCGACGACGTACCGGCGGCGTGGACAAGGTGGACCGATGACCTGGTAAAGGTTGCGGGAGTCCGCTGGATGCGGGTGGCGCAGGACCGGTCGCTTTGGCACTCTTTGGGGGAGGCCTATGTCCAGCAGTGGACGTCTTTCGGCTCATATGATGATGATGAGATATTATTAGATAGTATAATGACTTGAGTATACAAGGTGTTACAGAATATATACACTTAGTTACTTACTACTGTAGTTGTAATTATTACAAGGCATTATAATTATTGTGTCGGTGTAAATTTAATATACACAGTTGGAATGGCACCTAATGCTTAGAAGCTTAAATAGCTTTTAAATTAGATCCTAGCAACAACCACAAAATTAATTTCGAGTCACTTATTTCATATATCACACGCACCACATGCACAAGCGCGTGCGCACACACACACACACATACACAATGACATACACACGCACATAGTATACAAAGCACACTGTATATAAGTTTGTAAGTATGTACTATTTTTAAGTTAATTTTGTTTGTTACCAGCTTATTCTTATTTTCCTTCCTTCTCGGCAAACATCTTGGACCGAGTGGGGGCACATCGAAAATCAGCGCAAGGCAGGCCGGTGTAGGTACGACGACGAGCGAAGCGAGGAGTGTTAGGTGAACCGCCAACTAAAGCGAAACTTTATACGAAAAAAAATATCCGTATATAAAGTCGGTTCTGTCGCGCATTTCGGATTGAGAACTGGTTCTACAGGTAAAATAATGACACGAGGATAATACGGACTAGGAGACAAAATGCATGATAAAGAAAAAGAAGAATGCGTCTAGCAACAAAAACGAATAGAAATTAATGCGTCCGAAGAAATAGCCTACTGGTAACACAACCGCATGGCTCCCATACGCCAATGACCTTCGATCTGAATCCCTTGGTTTTGTAATGTTTTTGTAGCTTATTATATTAACAACAACGGCTTTAAGCAATATAATATCCCATTATTTACTTCAAAGTTCATAGTTTTTGAGATATTTGACATCAAAGTTGAGCAATTTTAGGCCAAAAAACTAGTTTTCTGGCCATAACTTTTGTGTTAATTGGTTTAAAATGAAAACCCTCTGTCAGTTTTTAGAGACGTCACAGACGAACCCAAATATGTAGATTTCGTATATGTTAGATCTTTCACGTCAATAGAGATACAAAATAAGTGTTTTTTTAGACAATGTTTAAAAAAATCATACAAAATTAAGTATTAATTTGTTTCAAAATCCGGTCTGTCAAAATGGAGATAAAAGATTGAAGAACCGATAGCCGTTTGATTTATGATTCTATCTGTAGTGAAAAAGTAGTAGATACGATTCAAAACTTGTCAAAAATCGATGAAAACCTCGGGTAGCCCCTTAACAGAATAATATATGATACACTCCTATATTTTGTTAACGCTATAAAACTAAATGTACAATTGAAGCGTAGTTACCAGGGATGCCGCGGATGCGATTTTTTTGACATCCGCGGATGCGGATATTTGAGGGCACACATCCACGGATGCGGATGCAGATTTTGGGGTCAAACACTAAAAAACTTAAATAAACAACGTCCATTTTATGATATCACGCGATCATCAAACACGTTGAGTGAGACTAAATAACAATAGTACGTAGCAAACAAATCAAAAAAACTTTTACTAATGGCGAAAATATCTAAAACGCGTACGGTAAGCGCCGCGTTCTTTTTTGTCGTGAATTGCACTACATCCGCATCCGCAAAAACTGCGCATCGATTTTGGCGGATGCGGATGCTGAAGTTAAAATTTATGCGGAACTTCCGCGGTTGCGGATGTCTGCAACATCCCTGTGGGAGCAAAATAGGTACCCACATTTTCCGATATTAAGGGTGAGCTGAGCGGGGTAGCTTTTTTTAAGTCGGTTAAAAGAGCCGGCGGCAAGTATTGGACACACAGCGCCATCTATTTGCCGTTGTACGTATTATCTGTATGCTCCTTCAGAGTTGTACAGCTTCATTTCATCATAAACAATATGTTCACTAGACGTCCTCAAGTTACAAAAAAACTCCGCCAGATGGCATAAAAAACCATTTGTACGAAATCCTTGTTAAAGTTAATTCGAGTTGAAGACCCTTTCTATAGGGACAAAGTTACTATCTATAACCAAAATATTGGTGAAACACGAAATACCTTTTTAAAGGATTATGTACCTACTGTATTCGCTCAGCACTCAGCACAGCAGTGAGTCCTCAGAGTCACAATTTTATGCGTACGAATGATGGGACTACGACCGACATTAGCATTAACCCTTTATAAGGCAGAGGGAACTATTACCTTAACCTTATTTCTATGAGATGGGGTTCAATTCTATGAAAAACCAGATGCCTGTATGCCTTTATACACTTGACTGTTTCTACTATTTATCCAGATTCGATCAAAAAATAGGTATATATTCCAAGATTAGTTCATACTATTTTGACATTTAATCTCAGACTAGTGTCAATTGAACCAAGCATGAATACAATAGAAAGAAAGAAAGAAAGAAAACATTTATTCGTGGCAAAAAAAACAAACTGTGGACATATACGCACATACACATTTGCCACGAAATGGTCACAACTCAGCGTAATGCTGGCAAACGGGCAATACGGGCGTAGACTAGATAATTATTATTATTCCAAAAGAAAGAAGGCAAAAAAATATATGCTTAGTGACGAAAATCCCATTCAGATATCTCAAAGAATTACGAAGCTACAACCGTTTTAATATTGCTTGTAAGAGAGAAAACGCAAACAGTGTGTGACGTCACATTACAGGATGCTGCTGGGGGGGCCGCGCCGACGGCGACGCCGCCCACGATGCGGCGCGGCACGTTGCCGTCTTCTGTGACGTCACATTCTTCCAGCGTCATCGTTTCATATGCAATTGCGTTTTGCGAAAAAGGGATAGAACATACCCCTTCTTAAAACTTTGGACACTTATAAGTCTTATAACTTCGTGATTTCGCAACAGGTTAAATAACCTGTTGCGTTGATTTTTTCTCCATTTGACTACATTTCTTATCCTTTTTCGAGAAAATATGACATTATTGATTATTTTATTTCGTGTCTACGCCCCTATTTATGCTGAGATTATATTTGACGTTTAAACTCAAGTTAACTCCTTATTCCAGTTTGATCGAGTTGGGTTGGGCCTTTACGGCGGAAATTGGCGAACATTGATAAAAGTCGTGGACACGTCTTCCATATACCTAAAACTGGTATGGATGTGTTCCTTGTTGTCTCCAGAGTACTAATCTACCGGTTTTAGTTAAGGGAGAGGGGGACGGACATAGCTGTGACGTCACAAAGATGGCGGTCGACGGTCATCGATTTTTGTTCAAATCTCGGGTTCTATTTTTACCGTAGGCAATTCGATTTTTTAGCACCATTTCTTTATAATAAAGTTAATGAATGCCTACACATTCGCAACCACACCAAATACCAGTTATTAAAATCAATACGAAAATGGTTCTCGTCGCTTGACTACAGGGGAACCGAAGGACTCCTGGATGTCATAAAATAAAAAGAAAAAGAATGTAAGATATTCCACCCAAATTGGTCTAGAGGTTTAAGCATGAAGAAGAAACAGAAAGATAGGCACTCTCGCATCTACTATAGCATTATTATTATGTTACTACGATTGTTCATTACTGTTTTTGTTTATAACTGCACAACTATATAACAAACTATAACTCGCACACACACACGCACTCACACTTACACACACACACTCACCACATACATTAAAACTGGCGATGTGATGTGAAAATTAGTTAAAAATAGCTACAATAATTAGTATAAGTCTACATTGCTGTTGTTTTTTTCAACATTCATATCTAATTGTATTTGTTTTCTTAATTTGTTTCACCATCTTATCTGGAGGGACTGCACAATAAGCGGCGGAATAAACCCTGTACCCTATAAGACAGGTTTTCCTTGTTTAGGGCACAGGATCGCATTCTTAGGCCTATTGTTAGCAACCAACTAGACACGTAAAAGCGTGTTACTCTGTAAATTTAATTTAACTAGGCTAACATTTTTGATACCCAATAAATCATTTTCATTTTCATTTTCATTTTTTTATTTTACTGATTGCTTCGTGTGAGATATCATTTGAAAGCATATTAAACGTACTATAATTGTTTTCTTGAACTTTAACGTACAACCAACCGTTTGGAAAAAAAATAGTTTTTTTTACCTTAGACGTTTGCTTACTTACCATCATAATTCGAGAAAGAGATACTTTAGCGTGATCATTATAAAATATATAAACATTTTATTAGCTTGCCAAAAATATGCAATTTGTCGTCGTTCAATAATAAATATGCAATTAATGGCCAATTCCGTAACGCAAGTCCGCGGCAGCCGGCATGCTGTGTATGATTGAAATACTTTGAAAAATATTTTTTAGTGTTCCCAAATGAAAGGTACCTACCGTAGTCGAATTAATAAATATTGTGTACGACTGTATATTTTTACGCGTAGGGTAAGGTAGCCAACAATGAACCAGTAGTACACAATGAACAACCACTTTTATTCGAAAATGCGACGTTGCCAAACCGTAACACGAACATAGATACACTTCAATATCGTCGCGTCCCTCGCTCCCCAGTCGGCGGCGGGCCCGCGTTGAAAACGCACGTGTGGTGGGGTGTTTTGTGTTTCTCATCATCAAAACAAAAAAAAACGTAAGTGTTTCAATGTTTTCTTACCGTAGAATGTTGTCAATATTACTAAATCGAATTAATCGATTGTATTAAGTAGCTATTTGGCTATCGTTTCGCTGTACATGGATGTACCTATCTTCTTAGATTATTTTTTTACCTGACCTAACATGTCGGAAGGTCCATGTAGCACACAGTGACCCACTAGGCTAGGGTACACGATGATCCAGCTGGTTCATTGAGTACTGTGCTATAACGAGCAGTATACAATGAACCATCGCACTTTTAACAAACAAGGTTCACTGTGTGCTATCCGATATTTTTTTCATATTATTGTGTCTATCTGTGTTTTTTTGGTTTATTAACTATTATTTTATTTTTAGAATGGGGAGAACGAAAGCGGAGATAAGGAAAAAAGGTGGCTTCACCAAGGACGATATGCAAATGGCTCTCGCTCTTGTAAAACATGGTGTGAGTATGAGAAAAGCCGCTAAGGATTGCAAATTAGCTTATCCCACGCTAAGGAGGTATGTTATAAAAACCAAAGATAATCCTCAGATCAGATTAGTTCCAAATTATGAGGTGAATGCTGTGTTTTCCCCGGATCAAGAAACAATTTTAGTAAAGTATATCGAGGAATGTGCACTAATGTTTTACGGCCTGACTGCGAAAGAAACTCGTCAATTGGCGTATCAGATGGCAGTTGCAAACAGCATAAAATGTCCGGACACTTGGGCTAGGAATGAAATAGCCGGGAAAGATTGGTTGCGGTCATTCAAAAAACGACATAATAATATAAGCCTAAAAAAACCGGAAACTTGCAGTATTGCACGTGCTACAGCATTTAATAAGGTGAACGTTGAAAAATTTTACAACAATTTGAAAGAAGCATTGCAGCGTTAAGCTAAAGAGTAATGTTTATTTCAAGTTTTCAGAACCAATTGAACCTGACACGGCGGGTATTACAAAGGGTGATGTCAAATACATATTACCAAAACCCAAAATAGATGGTACCAAGCGTCGTCAAGCGACATATCAATTTCCAGTTAACTTGTCTCTTCTTAACTTTCCATTTTAAGTTATAGGAATTTGTTTTGGTAATTAATTAATCTGATTTTTTAGTTAAAAAGCAAAAAAAAATTAGTTACGTTAAGAGGAATATTTTGTGCCATTTGATAAGAAGTCTGAAACTGATTAAAGACTGACTATTTAATACCTAGATATCTAATAAGTCTATAAAGAATAGTTAATAACTTCTGTTATGTTTAAAACATATAATTGCTTTTGGTAATTAATTAAACTGATTGTTATATTTTTTCCAGCTACAATAAAAATAATTACGTTAAAAGGATTATTTTGTTGCATTTAATAAGAATTTATTATTCTGTTTCTATTTTGAATAATAGTGAAGTGTTTTGTTTTATAATTTTACTCACTTAAGTTTATGAGTCTGAAACTGATTAAAGACTATTTAATAGGTCTCCAATAAGTCTCTATAAGGAATAGTTAATAACTTTTGTTTTGTTTAAAACATATTGCTAATTGTTAAACATAATATATAAATAGGTGTCGGTAATATGATTAGATAGAAAAAAAAAGTGCTATGATACAAATACTACGAATATTTTTGTAATCAAAGAAGAAAAATTTCATGTGATGTGAAATGCTGTGATGATTAACCAAGTTTCCTGCCATTAGTTTGGATAAATATATTTTCCTACATCGTGAATATCATATTTCATTTAATAGCCTAACATTTCCCTTATTTGGTTTGTATACAGATATTTTATTTAAATAAAACCTACCCAAAGATTCATTGTGTACTTAGCTGGATCATTGAATACCTAGCCCCGGTTCAGCGTGTACCAGATATGGTACACAATGAACCATTTCTCTTTTTTTTTTAAAACACGTATATCTCATATTCCATTGCGATTTAGTCAAAAATATTGATGCAAAATTAAAGCCAATTAAGTAAAGAATGATATGGAACAAAAATAAAGATCATACCTTTATTTAAGACTGACTTATTAAGGTACAAACTTTTGGTGGCTCATTGTTGGCTACCTTACCCTAGATTAGCATTTATAATCGGCGAATTGAGTTCTTTTACGCATAGGAGAAAGTTATCAGCCAGATGAACAAAATTTATTTTGTACAATATGTTTCCATAAAAAGGCATTTTAAATTCATAACTTCGTTGACTATGGGCCGCAAGTTTTCGCTAAAATCCAGCCCGAGGACTAGGACCCAAACAGGCGACAAGGCCACCCTTGCCGTACCCCAAGACCAAACGCATACTTCATTTCATTCGAGGGCAAGTTGCGGTTGCATTTGAAAACATTTGCACGTGGTGATTTGTTACATTATCTTTCTAGCAGCAGCTATAGGTAAACACATTTTTTTCTCAGATGTGTGTAGACGGTTTGTCGACGGATATATGTTGTGATTGTGAACTATGGAACTGCAAGTCGTATCAATTTTGCAGGCAACAAGTTCGAACAGAACAACACGGCCTGAAGGTATATTACTACCTAGGTATACTACTACTACTACTACGGTATGGTACTATAGTTTTATGTTTTAGATTTTAAGAGTTGCAACACACACACGTGTCTTGCGTGTACGTGTTTACAGGGTCCCATGTTGTACTGTTAATTTTGTAAGGCCACCTGTATGCCAACATGAAAGCAATAAAGTTATAAAGTTATTTATATGGTGAGCGGCGAGGCCGCAGATCGGGCTCCGCGTAGAGCCGAAGGCCCGGAGCGTCCCTCCAAAGCGCGCTCTCGGATACATTACTCCTGAGTGCAAAGACAAGCTAATCTCAGCGTGTGGGTGCGACCCTTCAGAACGTGCTTTTCACGCGAGCCCGAATTCCGAAGACCCGAAGGGCGAGCCCACGCGGACATTTTACTACTTCTAAGTGTAATACAAGCGAACCTGAAGGCCGAAGGCCCGAAGCGTACCTTCAGAGAGGGCTCTTCACGCAAGCCAGAGGGCCAAAGGTCCGAAGGGCGGGCCCACGGAGACACTTTATTACTCCTAAGTGCGTAAGCGAATCTGACGGCCGAAGGCCCGAAGCGTCCCTCCAGAGTGCGTTCTCGGATATTTACTCTACTCCTGCTGAGTGTGTAACAAGCGAACCTGAGGGCCGAAGGAATGGCACGCGGGGCGGCAGGCCGATCCAATCCTATGACGTACCATGTTGATGGTACGTCATAGGATTCAAACAAACAATTATAGAACGTTTAATATGGTTTCAAATGACACCTCACACGAACCGATCAGTAAAATAGAACCCGAGGTTTGAACATAAATCGATGACCGTCGGCCGCCATCTTTGTGACGTCACAGCTATGTCCGTCCCCCTCTCCTTTTAACTGAAACCGGTAGATTCGTACTCTGGAGACAACAAGGAACACATCCATACCAGTTTTAGGTATGTAGAAGAGATGTTCACAAAAATCGTGAAATCGACTTTTTGTGATATTGCCACCGTACCACTTACTTACCTTAGGCAATCATGTTTGGTTAAATTCGGCCTTAGAGGTGTACATTTTATAACAGAATCGAATATATCATTAATGAATACAATATATTAACAGTAATAAAGAAGATTACAGATACGATACGACATAATTATTCATGTTCACCAGTAAAGTGTTTAGACAAAACTAAAGCAATAATTATACATTAAAATTAAACGTTAAAACTTGTTCTACAAACTAAATCCCTATTCTTCAAGAGTATGGTGTCTTCAGAAAATATACTACAACTTTTTCCTTATTTGGCTTTTATGGTATTCTTAACTAGAACCATGAGTACTAATTAGTACGTAGTATAATATCGTGAATAATAGAGAACTGTCCCAATTTTGTAAAATCCATTATGTGATTTTTCATACAGTCTTGTATGAAGACCACAAAAAGGTCACAAACTTAGGATATATTTTCTTATATTGAATTATGTTTTATGGCGCCGTAGGTTCATGGTCTTCTCTCCCTCTCACTGAGCATAAGCGTGAGCGAGATGGTAGGGCGTGCGTAGTTCTCTCAAACATGATATTTCTGATTTTTAGAAGCAATTTTCATATTTTTAGCTTTTGTGCATAATTTGTTACGAATATTTTAAATGTATTTTAGACCTGTGTTCGTGATTTTTTTCTATCGAGCGAAAATTGCTTAATCATGTTTCGAATCACTGATCTTGCTGCAGAAAAGCCTCAAAATAACTATTCGTATTTTTTTGAAACCATATTATTATATTATAAACAGACGCATTATTTGTTTCAAAAACTCTGTTCGCTTAACTTCGCTGAACCTACGGCGCCTTAATACTTTTAATGGAGGTTATAGGAATAAAAAAATTATATGTCTTCTCAATTTGGAAATTCTTGCTTAGCCTGTAAGGACAATATTCCAAGGAATTATCAATACATGTTTATCTCAAAAAGTTTAAACTAAGTATATATTTTCCTGAAAACACCCCATCAACATGAAATGCAATAGCCTTATTAAAAAATTACAATTAACATGTCAACACGATAAAACCAATAATACAGTATATAAACTATGTATAATCTATGTGTCAACCATTGTTAGGTTCTTTTTGGCTTTCACTGTTCGGCAACTGTTTACTTTCGTGGCAAAGCGCAAAGAGTTGAGAGTCTCACCAAAGCATTCATCGAATTGGTTGATATTGACCAACATGAGGGTTTTGGAGTTGCCACCAAGGCATGGCATCAGCAGGTGGGTCAGCTTCGAGTTTCTGTATGGGATATGGGACTGATTGGTCTGCAGAGACAGAATCACTTTAGATAGCTCTGACAAAGATCGGTTGATATGTTTAGTCTCATCCATTCTCTGTGTGGTCTTGCCACTCTCAGACCCCGCCAGATCCACCAAATTCAACTGGCTTGTGTATTTCTCCTTCCGTATTTCGTTGATAGCAGAAATCTTTATTTGCGTAACTGAATGCGACCTGGAGCTTCGCTCGTTGTTAAGTGTGGCGGCCGTTTGTCTGTTACGTTGGGCATATATCATCAGTTTGATAAAATCATGGGAGCTCTTAACTTCCTCTTCTTTCAGATTCGAGACATAGAGATCAGTCCCTTTAGAATTAACCATCTTAATGTCGTGACTTAGCTGGTCCTTGCAGGAGTTGAGCAGATCGTAAATTACCTCGTTGTAGATTTCCAGGAACGATGCTTTTATGCTCAACTGCCAGCCCATTCTCTTCAGATCTTCCATGCAAGTGAACATGAAGTTGAATGCTCGTGGTATTATACCGTATTGGTTGGCCCCACAGCCTCCTTCCATGGTGTATGTTTTTCCAGATCCGGTTTGACCATATGCAAAGATACATACATTGTATCCATCAAGAGCGGACTGGATCATGTTGGAGACTTCTTCAAACACTATCTCCTGAGTGGAGTGTGGGGTGAATATACCATCAAAGCTGAAGGTGTGTTGCGACTTGCCCTTTCTTGTTGATTGGGATAAAGCATTCAACTCCACTTTCTCAACGTCTATAGTACAAGCATCCACAACATTGAGATTAAACAATGGCTTGTTTGTCTCTGCGTCTAATGGTGGTCGCACTCTGCAATACACTCTTATATTACCTTTAAGATCTTGAATAGTGTTCCTCAGATCTCTTTGACCCTGGTACATGCCAGCTAAAAAGTTCTGCAACTTTTCTACATCAGTTTCATATGTCATTACTTTCTTCTTTGCTTCTTCATAGTCAACAGTAAGTTTGTCATAATCCACAGCCAGAGTAGCAAGCTTCTCAGATTTCTCTCTTAGTACTTTGGCCTCTTCCTGGAGAGCCTTGTGACGCCGGGTCAGGTCGTTGAATTCCTCTTGTAGAGTGTCAAAGTCTGAAGTCTTCTTATTTAAATTAAAAGTCACTTCAGCCAAAACTTTTGTTTTACGTACCAATTCTTCATTCTCACGTTTCTGTATTTCATGGTCAAGCTTAATACTATCTAATTCAGTTGTCCTTTCTCTTAAATCATTTAAAGCACTCAGTAGTTTATCTTTCAACATGACTTTTTCTTTAGTCATGCTTTCAACAGATTCTTTAATCTTTTCGTAGTCATCAGCAACTTCTTCATGTTTGTATTTCAAGTCATTGTAATCATTCTTGATCACCTTATGTTTTTCTAACAAGTCAGCAAACCTTGCTTTGTAGTCATAAGGTGGTATCTTTGGAGCTACTGTGGGAGGTTTTCTTTCAACTTTGGTAACTTTTGCTGAAACAGTGCAGGGTGCTGGTACAGTAGCAGCTATCTTGAGACGGGCTCCAGTTGTGGAAGAAGTTGGGCCAGCTTGAACTGCTGGTTTGGTGTGGTTCAGTAACAAATTCTTCTTGTCATCCACACTAAGGCCATTGACTGTCCGGGATATTGGACGCCTGTTGAGCAATCCAGGTTTATTTTCTTTTGCTGCAACCGGTAACTTGGGTATTCTCGACATCTGAAGAGAAAATATATTTTTTTACAAACAAGTAATACAAGGCAGATCCGCCATCACTATATCACAAAACAGATATCTACATATAAGGTGAATCTACTTTTTCAATTTGCTAGTTGCATGTTTACGCCTCCTGGATCACTTTTTCAAACTGTGATTTTGTAGGATTAAATCCACCAAATGTATGTTTATAATAATAATAAATAATAATAAATATTAGGGGACAATCTTACACAAATCGACCTAGTCCCATAGTAAGCTCAATAAGGCTTGTGTTATGGGTACTAGACGACGATATATTTAATAGATAGAAATACTTAAATACATAGAAAACATCCATGACTCAGAAACAAATATTCATGCTCATCACACAAATATTTGCCCTTACCGGGATTCGAACCCAGGACCTTCAGCTTCGTAGGCAGCGTCACTACCCACTAGACTAACCGGTCGTCGTCAAATGTTTATATGTTAACAATGTCCATGGTATAGTCATTTTGCTAAAAAGCTCTGTCAAGTTGTCTCCTGGGTATTGGGGCAGAATGACAACAATAAATAGTTGCCCATATACAGTCAAGTTCATCAAGCCTTAGATCTAGCATGTGAGTATCCAAGAGTAAGTTAAAAAAAAAGAATCAGCTATCATAGTCATTCAGTATTTGGTGGTAAATGCTGCCATTGGACAGAAAAGAAATAGAAGTTTCTAAAGTCATAACAGTCTACGCCTAGGAGGAAAACTTGTTTGGATAAGATACAGAATGGTATAAATAGTGGTTATTCCTTATTGAAATATTTTGTCTGTGTTTTTTATTAAGCTTATTCATTTGCTTGAACATTTACATTAATTACTGAAAGGCTCAGATTACAGCTGGCAGTCACTGATTTCTTGTACCAGAAAGTTTCACGGGTAAGGTAACTATCATATTTAAACACTTATGGTTGGGAGTCGGAGACGTGCTGTTACACTAAAAAACCAAAGTTTGGAGTGGTTAGACTTTGGAATTTCCTGGTGTTAGGAATATACCACGAGTAGGTACGCATACAAATACCACAGTATAAATAAATGAAAGCCACACAGGAATAATGAAACTTGCACTGAAACCAACATCCCGAGTAATCGTTACAGTATTACTAAAATTTTTATTGAGCTTGAAATGTACTTTATGGTACTTAAAAAAGAATAGAAGTTTATTATTTAATACAATCAACAACACTCACTTTAACAACACATGTAATGGATTTATTTAAAGAGTTCACTTTGGGAAATAGGAATAGACGACTGTTGATCAGCTTTCAAGTCACAAACGGTTTTATTTTCAAAATTTAAAAGTGACGCTAGACCAGTGTTGCCAGTGCAATGAGAAGATTAGGGTATTTAATAGTACCAGCACGTCTATCATGAGACGGCCGCGACATACTCTCGATTTTTGCCGCACTATAACCATAACCTCTTGTTCTAAGTGTTCTTATAAGAGAGAGACGGATAGTGCGAGAAAAATCGAGAGAGCTCGAGCGCCGCCCTGCAAGCCTATTGTCGCGTTAAGACGCCCGAACGCGGCTGATGGGGCATATACATTACATGATTAGTCAGCCCCAATTCATCAGAATCTGACTAATTGCTATCGTGTGGATGCATGTTGCGCTGCAATCCAACCGTCAAACGAGTTTTCCTGACTAATTGCATGAAAATCACAATTTTGACCATGGAATTGGCATGATCTGCTAAGTGTTTTTTTTTCTCACAATGTTCATTCAAATAAAATTAAACGAAAATTAAAAAATATATACTAAAGAATATTGTTTTAATATTTTACACTGTCATTTTTTTTTCACCGGTGTTTCGTTACTACAATTTTATTCAGTGTGGCCAGTTAATAGTAAGAAAGTGAAAATTGCCGCATTCAAACGGTCCTGCGAAGCGCACTGCAAGATTGTTACTAACCGATGAGATAGGGCCAGACAGCACGTCTATCATGAGACGGCCGTTACATACTCTCGATCTCGACCAGTTGTTACGTCTGTACGCTACGTCCAATTATGACTTCGACATGTTGGGCTGACAAATTGGGGTAAAATCACATAATCTGGATGCCCCAGACGGCACTCATCCAGCAAGGCACGGCAGCAAGACTGATATAATTATTGACACTTAATATATTTTCATATGATATAATTATCATTTTATATAATGATCATTTGATGTAATAAAATGTAATATAACAAACTTTAAGTCCAATGCATGTTTCCTATAATGAACATATGATATAAAGTTAGTTTCTTCTAATGTACACTTAGCATAATAGTTTTTGGTAGACTTTAAGGCAGTCGGTGTAGGTACGACGACGAGCGAAGCGAGGAGGTAGAACCGCGACCCTACAGCACGCGAGCCGAGCGAGCGTAGGCAGTGCTACCGAGTTGCACCGTGGGAACTCAGAATTATACCTAAACTTTGCGTACCGAGGCCGGTTCATTCGGCCAGTTGGCTGGCACACGCGCTCACGGCCGGACGCTGCTTACGCGCTCCGTTAGATATTAAAAAATGACTTCGTCACGAATCAATTCGGTTCACTGCAGTCTTTTGTGAGAACAATATAATAAATAGACATTTATCTTTTTTCTAATACCTATTTCAAATACGTAATTAACTTGTAAGGTCTGCTTTAGTTTCGGTGATTTTGTTTACCTACCCCGAGTCTCCGGCAAGTTAACTCTGCCACTGCCATGCTGTCCAAATGATTTAGTTGTTTTCGTAGATTTTATGTTAATGTTTATCTCTGTCTAACAGCAATTAGTATAATAGTTTACTTAGTAAGATTCGCACGGCAGCGTAAGAAAGGGCGTAAACATCGTCGTTGCTATAGGGTATAGGGACTTATAACTTTTTGGAAGGGCTGGAATGCACTCGCGAGGATGACACACGTAATCAGAATATTTCAAAACAATACATTAAAACAACTTATGCTTATAGTGACTTCTTTCAAGTTTGTAATGCTACTTTTAAACTATTATACAATATTACGTTGTTTATATAAGTACTTACGCTATAAATTACGAAGATAGATAAGTACCTACCTAATAAAATTTTATTTCGTACTGTCGTCGGAATATATTTAAATTAAGTTACTTACCTATGTCGTTTTGTAATATGTGGTAGATTAATAGGTATATTATTCTAACTGTCGTACGAGTATGTCGTAACGTAAACATAGACAGGGTGAGCGATAGGTAACATGGCATTCAATTGTATTTAACATGCTGCGTTAATATGCCTGTATGTATGTATGTAAGTGACTATGCAGTTCAGATACTGGCAGTATCTCGGGAAACCCCGGATACTTACGTTACAGGTCTGCAGAAAAATTAAAATTGAAAAAAGATAACAATTAAATGAATTTAATCAGTAATAAACCGTTTTTTATTTCACAACTATTAATTATAAAATCATTTCTAAGCGGTGTCAACCCTACCGTCGATTGGCCGGCGCATGCGGGCAACGACCCGCGCGTTCAAGGTCGCTCCATTGTTAAATTTCGTAGGCACTTAAAGCAGTAGGACCTATCTGTTCGTAGAACTATTATATAATCTGTGGCGTAGCGAGCATGCCACGGTAGCGGCCGGCGAAGCGCCAGAACCGAACACTTTTTTACCACCTAATACTGATACTATTATAAGTACAATTTGCAAAGCGTAATGTTTGCTATACTTTCTTTACTTTATTGGCGTTACCAAGCTGTTGTAATAAAAACAATATATAATACTAAGGTACTTACACATTTGTGTAACATGAGAATTATACACCCGTGCAGTCTGTCATTGTCCATACAGGTCAAAATTAGAACTGAGGAACTGAGGAAGGTTAAAAAATTAAAAAGTATTAGAAGACTAAATAATGCCTCTAAGTTTTATGGTCACGTTTTACGGCTCAAATGTATTGTAACATGACCAATTAATAGGCCTGAGGCCCTACCTAACACGATTGGTTTTATCGTCACGTTTAAGTTCATTTTTTTTTAACCTCTCGGCAGTCTTTGAGTAACTACTTTAATTTAACTGATATTTTTCGAGAAAATGCAACATTATTCATTATTTTACGTAGACGGTTTCATTTTTTTTTTTCATTTTTTTTTTTTTTTTTATAGATTGGAAGCAGAGCGTCCTGCTAAATAGTATCCCCATATCACTCTATTTTATATACTCACTCCATAGTAGAAAGAGTCAACCGAGCTCGGATGTCTGGCGTCAGCTATAAATTCCTTCAATGCGCAATTTCGTCACATTAAAACTCCTTGATAAGTCCTGGCAACATTTCAACAAGTATACTGCGCTCACACTGCGCTTTCGTTTGGGAAAATAATGTATAGGCCGTGCTGCCATTGGTGCGCTATCTTTAACATTTTAGTAACTGACCAATGACATACAAGTATTCCAAGTGTAGGTCGCCGCAACGTGGTCGTCGACAACAATATATTTATGAATAAATAGCCACTTCTGCAGCTTTGCGTGTGGTGCGATTTATATGGAAAGTGTGATGTTTTATTGATATATTTATATACATCTTGGAATAAATAGTGATATACATCTTGGAATCTCGTGTTATAAGTGTAAAAAGTAATTCGTCTCAAAATCGGTTTCTTTTAACAATAACAAACGGCGTTGTTAACCTGTTTATTAACAGTGACGGATGGAAGGCCTTGCACATTCTGCAGTCCTCCAATGGCGGTAAATTCAAGTTTGAAATATTTCTAGTGTAACATGTAAGAATATTGCGTATTGTTTACGTGCGATGGGTAGTCCCAAAGAGGAAGTTGTTGCTCCGGAAAGCAACTGTGAAGTAAAGAGTGCAGAAAATGAAGCGGTTGGTGAAATATCGGACAGTGAAACGGTTACTGGTACGGAGTCTTCCGTAAATGTTTCCGCGAATCAGTCAATATGTGACTCGAATACTTCGAAAGATGGAGATATTGCTGCTGGTGGCGGCAAGAAGGGCAAGAAGAAGTTTCGGCATGGCAAAAAGGGCCATTTGCCATCTAAAGATAACTCCGACCGTAGCGCCGTGCGCAGAGTGCACTACGCGGGCATCAAGTTCAAGCAGGGTAGGAAACGAGCACAAAGTTTCCCTTCCATATCAAAGTTCTTTCTTCCATACAAGAGGCCTCGCAAGGAGGCATTCATTCCACCCACTAAGTTTCTCCTAGGTGGTAACATATCGGATCCCTTGAATCTAAATAGTTTGCAAGATGAAGACATCAACAGGGCAATGAATGCTGTCACTCCGGAATCTTCTCCACTGCCCACACCACCCCGACACAAGGCCAAAATAGATGTTATTATACCGCCTAATATTAGGGATCCGCTGAACCTTTTGGAGCCATTGGATAATGATGAGTATGAGAAACGTCTTGAAATGCAGCAGCGCAAGCCACGCAAGAAGCCCCGTCCAAGGCGGAAAACTACTGACAACTCTGACAATACTCCAGTAGTGGAAAAGATAGCAGATAAGCAACCAGATGGTATTAAGGAACCTCTCCCACCTGAACCATCCACATCTGCATCTAAATCAACATCAACATCAGCATCTAAAGCAAGAAAAAGGTCTTGCAGTGAGAGTGAAAATTCTCAAAAGGGCAAGGATTGCAAGAAGTTGCGCCGTATGGACTCCCTGGATAAAATTGTGAGTCCCGTGGTACCACAGCCGGGGTCCTGGAAGCGCGTCAGGGCGCACCCGCGCCCTGCGCCGCCCGAGCGCCCCGTCTCGCCGCACAAACAGAGTAAGGGTGAGGGTGAACACAAGTTGCCTACATTTCACCAGAAAAATACAAAATACCAGTATGGAAATTATGACAGGTAACTACTTATAGTATTTCTATACTTAACCATTTGCATTCATTTGACCTACTTTTGCTGTAAGGCTATTAGCAACACTTTAACAGTCATAATTACTCCTCACAGTAAGCAGTAACTTACTAAACAAATAAAACATGGTTCGTTAAGAATGTGAAGGGTGTTTTAAACTAACTGCTAAACTGCTTGTCTGTTTTAAAAAGGCCATAAAATTATTTGTAGATTATTACTATTCTAATAGCTAATAGGGCTGGTATTGTCAAAGTGGTTATTTCTTCTGAAGTGTTTAGGATACTAAATCAACTTTATTTTAAGAGCGGCTGCTGCATTTTGCTGCCAGGCAGTAGGTAGGAGTATCCCAAGGTCAAAGCCGTCTTCCTCTCTTTTCTGCCACCTATTTTATTAGTATTTTTTATAAGGTGTTAGAGGTGACTTACTGGTAAAACCGTTAAAATATAAGAATATTGCATAAAATAATAAAAACCATTAAAATTTAAAGTTATTATAATAATTATTTATATAAATAATAAATAAACTTTTTGATTGGAAGTCAAATATATTCAATTATTTATATAAATAGTCAATTTCCTTATCATTAAATAGAGGTGTAAAGGAATAATCATAGTACATCACTCAAAGAGGTGTGAGAGATGTTATGTATATGTACATATCAGTTTAATGAAATCTTGTAAGTTGATTTTCTCCCACTTCCATTAGTAATATTTGAATCTTTGTAAATACCTGTGTACATTATACATAAAAAATACAATAATTTGGTACCATTAAGTTGATCTGACGATGGAGCCAAAGGTCTCTGTTGCAAGAAAGCCGAGTTTATATATTTCATGTGCAATGGCGAATAGTAAGATCTATACTAAAAATTTAATTTGCATTAAAACTTATTGTTCAAATGTAATTTTTGGCTCCAAATAATGTGCTAGCTTCCGCCCGCGACTTCGTCTGCATGGACCCGGGATAAAAACTTTCCTATATTTTAATCTAGGCTATAAACTATCTTCGTGCGAAATTTTATCCAAATCGGTTGAGCCGTTTACGCGTGCTTGAGTAACAAACATCTAAACTTTCGCATCCATACTATCCATATCCATACTAATATTATAAATGCGAAAGTGTGTCTGTCTGTCTGTCTGTCTGTCTATCTGTCTATCTGTCTGTTACCTCTTCACGCTTAAACCGCTGAACCGATTGCGATGAAATTTGGTATGGAGATAGTTTGAAGCCCGGGGAAGGACATAGGATAGTTTTCATCCTGCAAATCACCCCCTAAGGGGATGAAATGGGGGGTTGAAGTTTGTATGGAGCTGCGATATAAACGATTTCCACGCGGACGGAGTCGCGGGCAGAAGCTAGTTTATAACATAACTAGCTTCTGCCCGCGACTCCGTCCGCGTGGAGCTCGTTTGTATCGCAGCTCCATACAAACTTTTACCCCCCTATTTGCTAAAAAAGCCTTTTATTTCTGGTTTGACATGATTTGGATAATACATAAAATTAACTTGAATTGCACTACCTTAAATACACTAAATAAATAACACTAGCCGAGTTTATATTGTTCACCAGAACCCTATTTTGAGGTAAAGGCCTCTTCCAGAGCCTGCCATTTTTTCCTATCTTGGGCCCTCCAGACCCAGTTGGGCCCCGCCACGTCTGTTATATCATCAGACCATCGGGCTAAAGGTCCACCTTACTTCCTTTTTCCCGCTGGTCCTTTCCATGCTGTTACCCGGTGCATCCATCTCTCATCTTGTAGCCTGGCGACATGGCCAGCCTAGGGGATGATTACGGGGATAAAAACTATCCTATGTTACTCTCCATCCCTTCAACTAACTCCACTTAAAAAATCACGTCAATTCGTCGCTCCGTTTTGCCGTGAAAGACGGACAAACAAACAAACACACATATACACTTTCGCATTTATAATATTAGTATGGATATATAATATATGTATATTAAAATAAGATGTAATGTTTCAGACCAAATTTTATATTTCCTACTTAGGTGGGCCACCATGCCGTGATATATATCAAGGTCAAATGCGAATGGAAAAGCCATTCAAAGTTCATTTAAATGAAATACAAATATTCTTTATTGCTTACCAAAAATATTACCTACACAAAAAAAGATAATTAAATTAAACATAAAAACATTGGTAAAAAACATCTGTTGAACTAAAGAAAAGGGGGCACAAACACTTAAAAAAAAAAGACCGGGTTGCACTCCGGGAGTGCTGGCAGAAGTGATAACTCAATAACATTGTAACAGTTTTTCGATCAGGTCACGTGACATCTCTACGGTGTCACCCTAAAAATGAATTTGACGCAAATTTATAAACAATCATCTATTACTTAGGCGGACGGGCCCGTCGGCGCGCCGACGGGCGGCGGCAAACACAATACCAATTTGTTTTTGCCATTGCCAAATATTTTTCAAAGCTTTATCTCTTTAGGAATAATGTCTACATTCGAACTATTCGAATTTGCAAGAACAGCACAACAGCAGACGGCGGTGGCGACCAAAATATCAATTTGTTTTTTACGTTGGTAAATATTTTTCTAAGCCCTATCTCTTTAGGAATAACGCCCAAATTCGAACTATTCGAATTTTCTCATTAGCAAAACGGTGAAGGATGCGTTGGTATTATTACAAATTTATTTGCAGAATATGCTATTGCAAAAAGTGTTTAATGGCTTTATACTCTTACGAACAGCGTTCAGTTTTGAATGAAGTCGAATCGGCTAGCAGCAAAAAGTGACCTCCTTCACATCTGACGTCACAAAACTCTGACGCGTATTTAACAATTTTTCCCCATCCCAAAAAGTGCTCAGCGCCGCTAAAGAAGTTTTCACTTCAAAAATCATCAGTGTTCGCAAGTGTTGGTGCCCCCTTCGATTTAGGCGGACTAAAACATCTTATGGCTAAAAAGCAATCTCTTCCAGACAGCCTTGGGGTAGTGTTGATGATGCAAAATAATTATACACCTCACGCTACTAATATTGAATGTTCTCATTGCAGGTATTACGGCTACCGTAACCTGAACGCGATGATGGACGTCCGCCTCCAGGTGTTCGAGATGCACCGGCACCTTTTCCAGAACAAGGATGTGCTGGATATCGGCTGTAACGTTGGCCACGTGTCGATCGCGGTCGCGCGCAATCTAGGGGCCCGCTCCGTCGTCGGCATAGACATCGACCCAGTCCTCATTGGTAAGTGTTGCCAGTCAATTTTACTAAGCCCCTTCTGCTGACGAAATTCTATTATATATGTAAAGGTCGCTACAAGCCTCCCTAATGTGTTATTAGAAGAGTGAAGGAATTGATAGATTAGATCCACGGTAGCTCTGTTGGTTCAGGCAGAGCAATCCAATTAGAAAAATAAAAAATCCCGCTCGTAGAAGAAGAAGAATTTTTCAGTTTGATCGGAAACATAAATCCTCACGCTTGGTTCTAACATAGATGTGCTGGAGATTGGTTACAACTTTGCCATAACTATCTTGACATGACAGTCTGTAATGATCTTTAGTAAGCCAATTGAAGACGAACTTATTATCTAGTTTGCAAAATTGGGATTTAAGTAAGTCTATAATGACATGCAAGTTACGAAATAGACAAACAATCGTTACTGACTGAGCAATCACGCATAAAGACTGAACCGTGTACTTCATAGGTAGTGTGCAGATTATTTTGCATTGAAATAATCTCTGGAGGACTGCAACTTGGACTACAATGAATAACTTAAAACTACATCATGTACCGGTGTCTCCAGCCGTAATATCGATCATTATTATGGAGATATGACCTTGAGGATGTTTTATAAATATATAATACTTATGAGGATTGTGTATTGTCCTAGGTGAGCTACAAGTGTTGCAACAAATTGTGAAAAATCTACTTAATGCGTGTGGACGCTGGGTTGTCTATGGGATATCAGTTACTTTTAGGCGTTTTAGTTTGTTATAGACATATGTATATCGCAAGTGGATGCACCTAGCTACATATGGCTCAGATTGTCGTTTTCGCATAGATAAAAGTTTGCAAGTTGGCATCATGTCGTTCAAGCGACAAGCGTGGCTTGTCGCTTTCCAATGCTATCTAGGACGACGGGTAATTGCATAGAATTTCACAATAACACACTTTTATGTCTTGTGATTACGTAACACGAAGAAAATCACTTTACTACTTGTACTTACGAATTTCTCAATAATTTCAGCACGAGCGCGTAAAAACCTTAAATCATTCATACCTGTTCCCGCGGAGCCAAAGACGGAAGACGATAAAAAACCGGAGATAGATGACGATAAAAAGGGCGATTGTGACAAGTGTGCTGAAGAAAAATGCGCTGACTGTACGACAGCGCCGAAGGCCGCCGGGGAAGACAAGGAAGGAATGAAGGAGCAAGGAATGAAGGAACAGGGAAAGAAGGAGGGGATGAGGAAAGTGAAGAGGCCGCGTAAGAACAGGAAGGCGGTGAACAAGCAGGAACAGCAGTGCTACTTCCCCATGTCTATGTCCATGCTCTATGGCCCTCTCTGCAGTAATGTGGAGCCGACGCCGCCAGTCTTTCCGCATAATGTTTTGTTCAAGCAGGTAACGTTTCAAAGAAATGCAAGTTAACACAAATAATCCAAGCTGTGATTTTGTTAGTTTTGTTATTATCACAAAAATTTAACGGCGATGAGCGTCGAAATCGTATTAAGCTACAGCTTGGCCTGAAAATCGTTCGTATTCCGGTGTCCGCGGTGCTACCACGAAAATCGAATCTCGAAGTTCGTGTACTTGCATCCCTGTCACCCGAGTATAGTATGTGCGATAGAGATAGAGATATCCGAAATTCGACATTCGAAGTTCGTGGTTATAGCTCCGGTGTCTGTCCAGCTGTTCAGCTGTCCGTCTGTCCGTCTGTTATCCCCTATATGTCGCATTTATCAACCAATTCTCGTGAAATTTTGTGAGCAGGTTCCATAATTATATAGTTTTTTATGCCCTGCCAATAATTCAAAAATAAATTTATTAATGTTGTGTTTAAAAAAGTTAAAGATTATTCTCTCATATTGATTATTAACACATATTCACGGATCGCACCTATTTGAGATATTGATTATTAACATACATTCATGGATTTCTTATCCTGTTTCTAGTATTATGGTTTAGCGATAACTACGAGTATTTAACGATATGCACCTAAATTAAATTTATCGTAACATTTATCGAATGATGATAAAACACAAATGAGTTTCATAACGAAAACTATTTTTAACAAACGACACGTATTGAAATCTAGTCGTAGCTGAATTTATCTGCATTTCACACAGTCTGAAAATGTAAAACATCGTAAGTACCTACTCACGACTTAACCCTTTGACTATTTGACAAGTCTGTCAATACATTTAAATTTGAACCGTAAATCAGTCAGTATACAATCGTTTTTATTTCAGCTATGACGGCAACTATGTTGCCATTACCCATTAAAGGGTTAAACGAATTGAATTGACTTCATCAATTTGAACAGAAATGTACCAAATTCGAATTTCATTGTGAAATGTTGAATTCACTATTTTACCTACTTCCTTTCGGTTCGGTTAAAGACATTCATCGATTTTCACATAGTTCATTTTAAGTTCACGATGTTGTGTCCGGTTAAATAAAAGAAACATTTCATGATCAAATAGGGGGCCGTAGACACTAAATAAAATAATCAATAATGTTATATTTTCTCGACAAAGGATTAAAAATGTAGTCAAATGGAGAAAAAATCATCGCAAAAGGTTAAATAATCACGAAGTTATAAGTGTCCAAAGTTTTAAGAAGGGGTATGTTCTGCCCCTTTTTCGCAAAACGCAACTTCATATGAAACGATGACGCTGGAAGAATGTGACGTCACAGAAGACGGCAACGTGCCGCACCGCGTCGCGGTCGGCGTCGCCGTCGACGCGCCCCCCCAGCAGCATCCTGTAATGTGACGTCACACACCGTTTGCGTTTTCTCTCTCTAACAAGCAATATTAAAACGGTGTCCAAAGTTTTAAGAAGGGGTATGTTCTGCCCCTTTTTCGCAAAACGCAACTTCATATGAAACGATGACGCTGGAAGAATGTGACGTCACAGAAGACGGCAACGTGCCGCACCGCGTCGCGGTCGGCGTCGCCGTCGACGCGCCCCCCCAGCAGCATCCTGTAATGTGACGTCACACACCGTTTGCGTTTTCTCTCTCTAACAAGCAATATTAAAACGGTTGTAGCTTCGTAATTCTTTGAGATATTTGAATGGGATTTTCGTCACTAGGCATATTTTTTGCCTTCTTTCTTTTGGAGTAATAATAATTTTCGAGTCTACACCCGTATTGTTGTTTATTCCAGGGCAACTATGTTCCCCGCGAGGACATGTGCTTGGGCTCCGGTGAGAGCCCCCAGTTCGACCTGATCCTGTGCCTGTCGACCACCAAATGGCTGCACCTGAATTGGGGCGACGCGGGCTTGAAGCGCGCGTTCCGCAGAATGTTCGCAGACCTGCGCCCGGGCGGCAAGCTCGTCGTCGAGGCGCAGAACTGGGCTAGCTATAAGAGGAAGAAGCGTTTGACGGTGAGTCTAGTGCTGTCTTTAGAAGTATCAATCAAACAGTCTCCGGTGAGAGACCCAATAGGACCAGAGGCTCTAGTATCAGTTTTACCGAAACAAAACTTTACGATCGCGTTTGCGTTTTACCCTCAATTTGTATGGGATTTGACAGCTAAACGCGAACGCGGTCGTAACGTTTTGTTTTGGTAAAACTTATACTAGAGCCTCTGAACGCGTTCCTCGGAAACATCCTGTATTCTCGTCATTGAAGCGCGGAACTTGGCTAGCTGTAGGAGGTGGCGTTTAACAATGAGTAGTAATTGATTGAATCAGGCATTACTTTGCGGAAGTCCATGATGTTACTAGAGCAATATTCCTTTGCTATTCCGCTGTCTCTGTAAAGATGAGTATTTATTTAGTCTTGGATGAGTCCTCAAGCCAGCTCCTGTGGCAAGCTGTTTGTACTGTGGTGAGTGTGAGTCCAAACAATAGGCATGATGCCTCATGTTCAAATTGATAACGTAGTGATGCTAAATGGATAGTAAACCATCAAATTATCGTAATAAAGTATAAATTATAAAATATAATTATAATCATAAAAAGATATGAACCTTGAAAGTTTAGAAAAAATATGCATTTTTATTATTGTCCAAGAGTTAATTAAAAGCTACCAATAGAATCCTTACGCTTTTCTAGAAACAAAATTGTATGACAACTATGTACTTAAACGCAGTATTTCGCGACCGAAACATCAATTTACCTGATTTTCCATACTACGATTAGAACAAATATACAAATGTGACGTCACACTTGTATAGACACACAGTATGAAGCGTTTCGCGCAGCCGCCAGCGAGGTCAATCTTTATCTCAAATTTTTAGGTATTTATGTTATTTAATTGTAGTTGCTCCCATACAAACATTTGTTCCTCTCCTCAAACTGGTTCGAATAACGTCACAAAAAAATTTTAGTCATCATCCCTATTGCTACTCGGACTTGCAGCAAAGTCCACACATTACCACACATAAGCACACATCAGAAGTATACGGCCTCTGATGTTATAACTTGCTGCTTTATGTGTGGGATAGATCCTTACCTCGAGTTGGAAAAACCGAACCCAAATATGGAATAAACCATCATTAAAACTCTGGTTCAAATGAATACATAATAGGGTTTTGATTATAATGTCAAATTAAATTATTTTCGTTTATTTCAGCAAACAATCTACGAGAATTTCAACGCGATCGAAATGATCCCGCAGAAATTCCGCGAATACCTTCTCTCGCCAGAGGTGGGGTTCAGCAAATGCTGCGTGCTGGGAGTTCCACAGCACGCCAGCAAAGGGTTCCGGCGGCCCATACAGCTGTACATCAAGGGAGATTTCACGCCTAGCAAGGTTAATAAAATTGCCAGACACTTTGGTTAAGTTAATAATCCTGAATTGAATTTATTAATTCTGACCATTATGGCTCCATGAAGGCTTTGGATTTTATGGTCCAGCCATACTATCATACATCCTTAGGGGATGATTCCTGGGATAAGAAACTATCCTATGACCTTTCCCGTACCTACTCGAAACTATTTCTATACCACATTTCATCTAAATCGGTACATTTTAGCGTGAAGAGGTAACAGACAGACACCCGTTCACATTTATAATATTAGTATGGATTATAAATTAGTTTAATAGGATGTCATGAAAGATTTGAATCGTAACGAAAACACAGTTTTGTTTTGAGATTCTTTGCTTTAATCGTGACTTGCACAGTATAGAGTATGGTTAGGGGCGGCTCACACTGTGATTTGGTCGCGACGGTACAAGTACATGCCGTACCGGCTCCAGGGGGTATGTTAGCGCTGCTACGGCACGCACGTTTCTAGCGCAGCACGTTGCATGCGATAGAAAGGGATGGCCACGTGTAGGCTCGTTCGGCATGCCTAAGCTCTCTCTGTTAACAAATCCCCTGTTGTTAACACATAACCTTCTGTACGTAGTACTATTATTTATTATGTGTTATGGTGTGCAAATGGCCTCTACGGCTTTTCTGGGAGGTGCGCATTCTTTTGTCGAAATATTTCTGGCATGTTACATGTTTCTGAATTGCGTTGAAGCAGCATTGAATGTCGCCTTTTAATACACGGTGATGTTTAACCCCACTAGACTGTTGTGTAGGGGATTATTTGGAGTAATTGAGGCATGTCATCATCCATGCATTGAAGGAGGACATTTAACGGTGCTTTAACAAAATTTAGATATATGTGTGCAAATTTGTCTCTGAAAATTTCGAGATAAGAATACGTTCCAATATGGCCGTGAGACCATTTGCTTCATGTGCTACTGCAAACAAAATCCAAAATTAAAACCTGTGTCTCTTTATAATTCAAATCATGCGTAACTATTAGGACAACCTATATAATGTGCGATCATAAGTAGAATTTTTATTTTCGGTTCGAATACTGTGCATTTTTTTGGTGTAAGCCGTGGAGAGTTGAAGGGATGTCGTACCAAAAAAATTACTTACCCCAGCCTGATATTACAAGTTCATATCATCTAGCGACCCCTGAGTTTTCTGCCTTCATACTGTTTATGATATTTTTCTCAAAAATGCCACGCAAAGTGAACATAATTCGCTACATATTGGAAGGTAAAGTGTATAGTTTAAGGTCAGATCTAAATTAAAAAATAAAAAACATTGCAGGCCGCCCGGAATGTTATATATAAATTCCTTTATTTGTCGAGTACCAAATTAAAAAAAAAGTCGAAACTGGCATATAAAAGACGGCACAGCTCGTATTCAGCCAATTGAAATCGTATTTTTCTGTTGCAAACACGACGTTTTTGTATGTGTCTCAAATAGTTTGCGTATTTTTGTTGGAAAAATACACTTGCGATTTTGTTTAAAAAAAAAGCGGCGGGAAATCGTAAATATTTAAACGTTGTGCAACGATATTTAAAGTTTATATAAATTTAATATTTTTTATTTCCCCATTTTTGAGAAAAGCACTATATTGGCCTCAGCCGGAATTGCAATTGCAGGCTTCGTGTTATAATTAAACGGACGAGCTTGCGAGTTAAAAAAATACTCAGCCTGCAATTGCCTCCTTCCCGGCCACGGCAATAATGTACTATTATTGATTGGTCAGGCGCGCTGGTCGGACGCGTACGCGCCGTCGTCGGCGCACCGGCCGTCGTCGGCGCCCGCGCGGCGCACCGTGTACGCGCCCGTGGCGCCCGCCTACCGGCCCAGCGACCCCGCGCCCTCGCCCTCGCCCTCGCCCTCGCTGGGCGCCGCCACGCCCTTCTCGCCCAACCTCGACACCAGCGCCGACGACTCGCCCTTCTACAACCCGCGCAGCGACTCCTACGCGCCCTCCTACCAGCCGCCGCGACCCACCGTCTACGCCACGCTGCCCTCGCCGCGCGGCGCCGCCTCGCCCGCCTCGCCCGCCGCCGCCGTCGACAGCGCCGAACCCGCGCCCGACCCGCTCTCGGCGCGCGGCTTCCCCGAGCCCGCCCGGGACGACTGACCTGCTTACTTACCCCTACCCCCTCTTACCCATATACCCATGTCTCACTCGCATTGTGGAAATTAGAAAGGAGAGGGTAGATCTTTCTCGTCTCGAGTTGCGTCGCAGCGTCAGTTATGCTAGCGGGACTCGCTGGGATAGTGCTGACACTAGCGACTATGACGAGCGGCGACGATCTGCAGGAACCGTGAAAACGCTGCGTGACAATAAAGACGCCGCGTTGGCCGATCTAGTTGGTCGCGTTGACGAGAGCGTCTCCCGTATCTTAACACGGCAACTAGTAACTCGTGCAGGCCACTCCCGCAGTGGCTTGGATGCGGCCAGTCAAACGCTCGGCGTGCGCCAATGCTACACAAAATGTATGAAAGATCTTGTGGCTCAATGTGCTACGGCTCTAAAGCTCGCTGAAAAATCTGCGCAATTAAATCGTGCCCAAAAACGCTTTATCTCGCCGCACCCGTGAGTTATCTCCTGTTTTCCTGCTCATCGTCGCTGCGAGACACGTCGTGCCAGTGTGGCATTCACCTTAACGATTGCTGTTACATTCGATACGCCATGAAATATTTGTGCCTCGGCAACGAATGGGTTAACAAACGTCTGAGCGGCGTCTGCGGCTGAGTTTTAGTCCTTTCAGTTCTTGAAAAATATATTACTACGAAATCTTTCAAAAACTGAAGGGACCTGTTTTGAGAGGTCAGATCGAGCAAGTGACGCTCGTGTGGAATCTCGTCGCTGCACAAATTGGTTACTACTTTACCAAAAATAATATAGACATGGAAAAAGAATGCTAAAGCTGGGGTCCAGCTTCGTATTCTAGCTAACTACATAATAAGACAACGCTACTAAGTTCTTTGGCATACATGTAGGGTACTTCCGTAGTGAAAGTGTTTATTCGCAAATCAACGCTGACGGTAGCTGATTCTGCAGCGCCGAGTATTCCACGATCCCCGATCTGTGAAGTCAAAATAATATTGCACACATTAGTAATAGAACCTGTATTATTTTCCGCCAAGCAAGTCTCAACTTGCCCCCTTTGATGTCTACGACAGTATAGGTATTACGTAGATGTTTCCATACCATTCAAGTACAGTTGTATTGACCTTCAGTGTATTGTACTCAACCAGTGTTAGTAATGTTATATTACAAATGATAGGACTCTCAAGCAATGAAATTGTCGTTCTAAATTCACTTCACTGGTGGCGGTTTGACCGCATTCTCGAGATCAAATTGGGCGACTAACGAGGTGATGTTTGTTAAAGATTTAGTATATACATTATTAATATATATACGTGGTGATAATCGTTACTCGCTCAATAGTCTGATCAGTTTATAATTTTTGATGTAAATATCGCTGTAGATTCCCTAGGATTATATTTCAGTTGATAAAAGTATTTTATATTATACTCGTAACGTTTTAATCTATGGATTGTTTTATTTTTATGACCCATGTTTAGACCTAAAATAAGTGTCTTTCACTATAGTACAATATTGTTGAAGCAAAGGAAGCCAGCAATTGCCCTTCCGGCTGTGACAAATGTAGTGCATTTCCCAAAAAGGGGCAAGAAAACAAAAATATACTTTCTGAAAATGATAAGCATGCTTTTCTTCTCGCCACTTCATGAAATTGTCGTACGCCTTTAGAAATTTGTCTTTTGGCTCTTTGCAGGGAACAAATTATCAATAACTGAGCTTGCAGCTTCTTTTAAATGTGGAATCATTTTCACGTACATTTTCTATATTTTCCGAAAAAACAACTATCCAGTAGCCAATAATATACAAACAATAATTTTTGCATTACGTCCTTTTAATTTTTAAATAATAAGTTAGAGAAGTGTATTTTTCTTCCGATAACACCATAAGTTATTTGAGACAACAAAAAAGTCATGGGGTATACAGATAATGTGATTTTACCACAATATGTCAGTACAACATGTCGAAGTAGGGGTAGGGTAGACTCGAAGATTATTATTACTCCAAAAGAAAGAAGGTAAAAAAATATGCCTAGTGACGAAAATCCCTTTCGGATATCTCAAAGAATTACAAAGCTACAACCGTTTTAATATTGCTTGTTAGAGAGAGAAAACGCAAACAGTGTGTGACGTCACGTTACGGGCGGCGCCGAGCACGGCATGTTGCCGTCTATTAGTGATGTCACCATCTTCAAGCGTCATCGTTTCATATGAAGTTGCGTTTTGAGAAAAAGGGACAGAACATACCCCTTCTTAAAACTTTGGACACTTAAGATAAGATAAGATTTATTTGCAACCAAGTACTCAAAACTAAGATACATGGACCCTGGAAGAGTGTAGCAACAATCAGGTTACTACTTACTAATTTTTAACTAACTAATATCGATAGGTACCTATTGATATTTATATACGGCAAACACATTATAAACATGTATCTTCTATAAAAATAACTTCGTGATTATTGAACCCCTTGCTTTTTCTCCATTTGACTACATGTTTAATCCTTTTTCGAGAAAGTATGAAGAATAAACGAGAATGCGGATCAATGTGCGAAAGACACGTCGGACAGGGGTTGTCTTTCAACATTAGATTTTATGCTCAGGATTTGCTTTCACTAGCTAAGGGTCGTCTTGATGATGGATGACTGGTTATTTGCGCCCTGTTATTTCTTCGGTATTACTCTATACTAGCTGTACCTACCTGCGACTTCGTTCGCATGGTAATGTGGTGGGAGTTCTAATTTAACCTATCAAGTAAAACGTTGAACAAACCTATTTTAGCTAAAATGCCGTTAAAATTCGTTTGTCTTTCTGATATTTAAATGAGTAAGAAATGGACAGAACTCGTTTTATTTAACACAGGTATTTTAAGTATTATGAATAAAGGGGTAAAAGTTTAGTAGATGTTTGTGGCAATAGATCCAACAGGACACAGGCTGCAGCATATAATGTTTATTGATCTTCTTCTCTACATATTTTGAACACTGTTTTATATTAAATAAATAAAAACGTGATAACTGAAATGATCTTGAGTCACTGGTAAAGATGTGTTTAGGATTTAATAAAAGATAATCCTTTCGAGTACCCATTGACCGGTAAGTATTTACGCGAAACAAAATATCTCTTTTTAATTCGACAACCAGTGACTTACTATTACTACGGTATAGACTGGCAACCCAGAACATTTTTGTAGGCGTCTTTCTTCCAATCCACAGACTACTACAGACGCGCAGTATAAAGCAAGACGATGTTTCATATAGTTGTCTCTGTCACTTCAGGTCAGCTGACGTGAGTTAGAATGAGACGAATAGTATGGTATTTTGAGTCTATTGACGTCTCCTCTCCATCTACTGTT
This sequence comes from Epinotia ramella, assembly GCA_947578815.1. Taxonomy (NCBI): domain Eukaryota; kingdom Metazoa; phylum Arthropoda; class Insecta; order Lepidoptera; family Tortricidae; genus Epinotia; species Epinotia ramella. Next base: position 12,318,268 of record OX388209.1, read on the forward strand.
CACCACAGTGTTAAAATAGTAAACAATTTCGCCAAGACGTCAACGTCAAGTTGACACTTTTATAGTGTTGTAAGTCTTTTAAAGTTTATATTCATCGACATTTTATCGGCGTGAATTTTATGTAGGCGAGGCGTTTGGTAAGTTTGAGATACAGAGACTGGAAATACAGATGTAAGTGAGCTGGAGGTTTATTTTGCTACTTCCGTATACCTACCACATTAACTTTTGTATTGTTTATTTCAGCAGATAACTGAAACTATAGATTATTATTATAGTTGTTAAATACTACTAAATTACATTTGAATATTTATTTAAAATCCAAATCAAGTAGCTGTCTACACCTCAACGTAGGTAGTTGTGTCTCAGAAACAGGACTTAAGTAGGTAGTTAAGTTAAGGTACCTACCTATGGTTTTTGTTTTTATTACATGCAGTGCCAGTGTCACGCAACTAGGAACAAAAAGAAGAATGGCATCCATTTGCTCAAATTCAGCATCAAATCTGACAAGTGTCAGACCAAGTGACAAGATTTCTATCTGTGCTTCTACCATGGCGGACACATGCTATCTCTTACTTCCGTTCTTTCTCTTTCTGTCATTCTGTCATTGTGGCATTTGGATGGTTACCATGGATATTGTAACTTCAGGAGAAAACATGTGTGACAAACAACTAATGCTTTTACGAATACATTTAAAAAACGTAAGAAAGAAGAGCGCCTTTTTGTACCGTCGGTAAAACAGACAGGCGCCTAGTCTGTTTTACCGACGGTACAAAAAGGCGCTCAATTCAAAAGAATTAGCTGGAGAAGCTTTTGACCCTCTTCCCCCAATGTTACTGTTGCCGCGACTCACCTTACTCAGTTACTTTCAAATGTATAAACATAATATGTATGTATAAGATTCCCGTCATCAACCAGTTTAAAGCCAGCATAATAGATACCAAGAACTTTAGGTATCTACCTACATACAAGTTTGTTTAACCTATAATGTAAGTAGATACCCATAACGAAAATAACGAAATATCGAGCGTAAACATTGATTTACTTTTGAAAATCAACGGCACTTGGATAATACAAGCGGGAGCTGTCTTATAACAAGAAGAATTATGGAAATACATTGGGACTGCTTGCGAACGAAAAAGAGACAGTATGGACAAATTGGTGAAATTTTGTAAACAAGTATACCTACCTAATCCTAAATATTTTTTATAATTTCTAAATGACTTAAAACATTTATACATTTATTATCCTTTTATTCTTTTTTTAGTGTCGATATAGTTCAATAAGTTGCTCTTCATGCAGTGAACCTGAACATCATAATTTATCGATATCGATAACGTTTCGTACTAATATTATCGACATCGATAATGTTAAGTACTACATCCCTAATCCCTTTCGTGCCATTATGTTGGTACGACTTACTTCCGTATTGGAATTTTTTAGATAAGATAAGATACGATTTATTTGCAACCAAGTACTTAAAACTAAGATACATGGACCCTGGAAGGGTGTAGCAACAATCAGGTTACTTATACTTATACTATGTACATATGGTATGGCAAAATAGCTAAACATCAATTGAGTTATCATGTCAAAATCAAATGACAATGTCACTGTCAATCCAAAACTTAGTTCGAAGTCCCGTCTCTTAGAACGTAGTGGTTATATTCTCTTTGATTACATGTATTGTATATATTATGTTAAATTGTATCTATACAAATGTATGGAGATAAGGTCAGTGTGGGCAATACTTTATTTAAAGTTAAGTTTGATCGGATTTTACAAGGTTATTATTTATTCCAGGACTAACGTCCTAGTCAATGTCGCTTTAACAAATTAACAAAATAAGCAAAACTTTTGCAAAAAAAGAGGTTTTTTTAAAACTCGGCGAGTAGACGATCTTCCCGTGATGTATAAGGTAAGGCCGTCTAGTACTCATTGCCGCGCTGTTTGAAAGTCAATAGGCATGTAGATTACATTGTTGGTATTGTAATTTTGTGCCATTCCAAATTATGTTTTGAGATCAGGGAGATAGAGTTGCAATTTCAAAATATACATATTGTTCTGTTATAAAGACGAGATCGGGATATCCGTGGAAGAAGAGATTGTAAACCTTTTCAAGACTAAAATAAAAAAACATGATAAACGCAAAAATTTATTAAAAATTTCAATTGGTTGTTTAAAATCGTATAAGTTCCCAAAAATACTATGAAAGTATTCATCTTAAATACTTATTAATTAAATGTAAACTATTAGAGATCGCAAAAATACTTTTTTTTAATAAAAAAAATATCAAAAAAATTCTAAGTCCAAAAACCGGGCTCCCTTTTCTGATAAGTACTCTGACCGGAAATCATCCGGAAACATGAAGTTGAAGGTGATATTATTGGCCGGTAGGGGAGAGTGGGGTTCAATGGGTCATGGGTCTCAGTGGATCGTTTGCTATAGCTTTGGATGTATTGTACGCACACACATAAGCGCTCGTGACGTTGGCGCTCTGGCATGCCCGCATCAACCGAACCAGTGATCCGCGCAGTGTCTGAGCCGGAAGTTGCGTCGCGGAGGCCCCGTCACAAAGTAAGAGCATAAGTATTTATTTACGTGTTTTTCAAAAACGTTTAGTATCTTATTGGACTGACTCTGCAATACTTTTGTTTTTTGATGTTTTCTAATATATGAAAAATTATGTGAATGGTTAATTTTAATGCCAAACTTACTCAATATTTGTCAATGTTTTTTTAAATAAAATAAGTGTATATGGGGAACGGCGGATCAATTTGGAATGGGTTTCAGTGGATTGTGACCCAGTTTATTAAATACGGTGATTTCGTGATTAAGAGATTTCTTAGAAGACTTTTTTAAAGTAGTTACATTGAGTAATGCCTACCTTTATTGTATATGTTTTTGTTTATTCTAACAATAATACATTTTATACTGAGATCCAATGAACCCCATATGATCCACAGTACCCCAATACTGATCCAGTGCAACCCATTAGTGGGTCACAGTGAATCAACATCAGTTTTTTTTTTTAAAAAAAGGCTGTTTTTTACCACAAAACATCCATTTTTGTCATTTATTTATATAACTAGTTAAGTGTTCTAGGGGTTAATTAAGAAACTAGCCGTTTTTAGCTGAAGTTGGGCCGCTACATCAGTCACAAAAAAAAGTGCTCCACTGAACCCCACTCTCCCTGTACGTAAATAGCGTAGTACACAAAAAGCAATAGTGTATATGTATGTTTTAAGTAATTAAAAAAAATATATACGTATAAGTATCTCATTTATCGTGACAATATTTGAAATGAGAATATTTTAACGCAAAAGGTTGGCAAGATCTGGTTTAACGCAGGACCGGCACATACGGGCTTCCCTTTATCATTTCAGACGGACTTTCCAACTAGATAAAATTTAAGGTTAGACATTTCGAAACCTAAAACTACAAAATTAAAGCATTGTGGCTACATTAAAAGCGTTCTAGACAGGAAAAGCGGTCATTAAATTGCTAAATTACGCACCTCATTAACAAATACTGCGATTTTTTCAATTTTTTACGATTTATTTTCTGGACCACGTTGCACTCACTTATGTAGTTCGAAAAACGAATGAAGATTGAAGTTGACAGTAAGTTGAGTTGCTACCATAGTTTACGTCATAGCGACATCTATGTTAGAGAAAAAGAACTAGGACGAAAAACCGCTTTACCGACAGTTATAAGTGGCGCTCGTATACAAATACAAGAGTTATGGCGTGTAGACGGTCTTGCCTTATTGACGGACTTGCCCACACTGACCTTACAATTTATTTACGACTGGTGCAGATGACGAATATATGAAAAGTAAATATCGATGTCGATATCTTGTAACAAAATATCTTTCGATACACTAAATCTCGAGTGAGCGAGAGAGCGAATTACTTCGTGCGAGCGAGAAAGCGGAGACAATGACGTATGAAGACCTGTCAGATAACATGATTCTATCCCTTTCTTACTCTTCGTTCAGTACGTAAGTGAGAAGAGATCGGATCTATAGAAAACGTTCAATTTATTAGGGCCAACGTGCCTTTCTCTGTAATCTGTGTTCCAATCAGGTCGCCATCTTGAAAAATCAAAGAGTATGTAAACGTGCAGTAGATGCGACAATTTTCTGAGTTCGGATTCAGTTATGGCCATAGCGTGATTTAATACACTCGTATAAAAAAAACTGCTTATTGATTTAATCACCGACATTTGTAAATTTTTGATACTGGATATCCTTATAGTTCCCGAGGATGCACTGTTTTGATGCAATTTGTGTCAGATTTGATGACAAAGTCCTATTTAAGGTCCATGCGGATCGTCAGATATCGATTTTGATAGCAATCGCAGCAAGACAAAAAAACTAAATTACGACCATTTTCAGTTTCAGTCAGATCCATACACATTTAAGGTCCCACGGGATCCTCAGATATATATTTTGAAAGCAATTAGAAATTAATATAATAATTATAGTCTCCTAATTTGCTAATGGGTTCATATTCGGAGACAATACTCGCGTCGCGTACATTATTTATATAAGAGAACTGACCTAGGATTTAAATAAGTACAACTTAAGATCTAAATAGCAACTAAACGTTACCAATAAAATTTATCATAAAAACGATTAAATAAAAACAAAGAAAATGGTTGCTCCTATTTTGGCGCAATAATTAAGATCTTTAAAGCTTCAAATCAGTAAGTCTAGTAAGTTTAATGTTCTACTAATAAAGCAAAATTGTCTTAGAAAATTGTCACTTCTACATTTTTAATCTTTGAAATAATGGCCGCCATCGGCGCGTATCTTATAAATTACAGAAAAAAAACATGTTATTTAAAAAAACTGTGAATTTTCCGATGAAAAGTGATCCCCGTACTTTTACTATTGTTGGGCTTGTTGTTAGTGCAATAGAGCAATGCAAAAGAAGGCATTTTTAAAGTTTTGAGTCAAAATTGCACTCGAACCGACCGCCATCACTGCCACAGACTAAACCGAGATACTCTCATGAGAGTATGTTGACATGCGCAAACTTAAAATGCTATACCTACTATTTTTTTTTTAAGATTAGAATTATCTGTGAAACGGGTAAACAAAGAAGCAGTGGTCGTAAACCTTCCTTCTTCGATTTCGACCGATACCACTGACTTTCTCGGAACTTATGTACATACGAGTACATATCATTTTGATATTTACCGATAGCTAATTTGTAAATATTCACCGCCATCCGCTTTTCACTGGCGTCAGAGGATTCTGCTTTTGCCTTTTCTTCTTTGGAGATGAAAATACATTAGCCGGAACCGGCTGCGACTTCTGTAGCCCACTCGGGCCAGCCTCGGCTTCATCCATTGTAAATGTGCACCAACAAACAAAATATCTAAATAGATCAACAACTAATAACAAAATTTAACAAAAACGATAACAACAATCTTTAAGTAAGCTTACAGCAATAGAAATCACAACCGACTCAACTGACAACAATATGAACTCTAATGAAAAACCCACATGAGTGATAGTTGACAGATAGTGACAGTGACCTTTAAAAATAGACCATTGTGTGAGAACTCTGCCTTTTTAGGTTTTTTAATGTACCACATTTCCATGAAAAATTGCAAACGCAATTTATTAAGATTCTTATTTTTTCATCTTAGAATATAAATTAACTAATATTATGTTTCTTATCTGTTCACAACACTGAGTAATGTATGTATTAATAAAACATGATAATAATTACGTGATATTTATTTACGTATACAATGTGCCCGATAAAAAACCTTATAATATATCTCGTTCTGCAAAGGTCTCTCTAATGCTAAAAAAAATATAGTATAGGTGATGTCTACTACTCCAGTAACATAACTCAATGTAGACAACAGACGGCCAATTTATATTTTCCACTTAACCTAACCTAACCCAACCACTAGGTAAGTTATACATATAACCATAACGCGAGTCCGAGTCCCTTTCTATTGAAGGTAATTATTAAAAATATTAAAGTAATATGTTTCTTTTTTTCATATTGCAATGTTTCAAATCGCACTATCACATTCTTCCAAATCTTGGGTATGTTCCCGCCATTGCCAACTTAATGAATGACATGAATGTGTGTTGCAGACTTTACGATAAAAGTATTTTCCTGTATGTTGGATTGGCCAATGGCTGAATGTCAACTTGAAGGCGCGAAGTACGAAGTTATAATACCGCCTTAATACTGACGCGCTTGATAATTAATGGTTATAAAATTCCCGTTCTATACTGATTAATACCAACTCCTTCCTTCAACTGAATTTGTTCCTTCAGCTGTCAACACGGCGAATCCTCAAACATATCAAGGGTCGGCAACGCCCATGTTACTTCTTTGGGGTTGCATGCGTCTATAGGCTGCGGTGTCCGCTTACCATCAGGCGGGCCGTACGCTTGTTTGCCACCGTCGTTGTATTCAAAAAAATACATAGGTACTGTTTATTGCTGACAAACCAGCACGGCTACCACAAGACGGCGCGCGAGCACTCTCTTTTTTTCCCGAACTATCCGCCTCTCTCTTATAAGACAACTTAGAGAGAGATATAAATCGACAGAGCTCGCGCACCGTCTTGTGATAGCCGTGCAGTATCGTGACAAATACTCAGCGTGTAATCTTGCAGAAACTCAAGTAGACTTTATGGCTGAAAGCGAGACCAGCGCTATGCCATGCCATTAAAAAAAAAGGACGAGTCAGACTTTTGACGTTAGACGTTATTTTGTTGAAATTTGTTGATACATTTATTGAAATTACGCCTCAATACGAATTTAGCGCATATAAGTTTCCATATCAGAATCGATTATTTTTTTATGCTTTAGAATTTAATATGCGTTTTGTGAAGGTATTACAACACCGGACCGAAATCATTACTGTTGGATAGATATGGCAAGCCCGCCATTTTAACGTCACTGACAGTTGACAGATATGGCGGCTACGATTTCAAACCGAAGAAATGAATACTTAATTTAATGAGGTCAAATGTTTCCGAAAGTTAATTAATCGTCGTAGTCGGATAAAAACTATCCTAAACGGAAGCTAGAGTTATAATGTAGGTACTTACTCGTATAAAAAAAGTTACATGTTTTTCCGTTCATGGGAAGCTGAGATCACGCGGGACACACCAATGCTTAGTTTGATACTGGCTGGTTTCCTTTTTTAATTTAGAGATTTATTATAAGTGAGAGATAAATTAACTTGCTACTGGTCAGTTTTCACGATTTTTTAGGGTTCAGTAGTCAGCATCAAGGAACCCTTATTTATAGTTTCGCCATGGCCGTTTGGCCGTCCGTCCGTCCGTCCGTCTGTCCGTCCGTCTTCGGCTTACCTCAGTAACCATTACTACTACAAAACTGTAATTCGGCATGGGTATATAAATCAATCACGCCGACAAAACAAAAGAAAAAAAAAATTTTTTGGGGTAACTCCTACACCCAAAGAGAATATAACTACTACCCTACACCTATAGTGGGGATGTATTTTTGAAGTGAAAACTTCTTTAGCGGCGCTGAGCACTTTTTGGGATGGGGAAAAATTGTTAAATACGCGACAGAGTTTTGTGACGTCAGATGTGAAGGAGATCACTTTTTGCTGCTAGCCGATTCGACTTCATTCAAAACTGAACGCTATTCGTAAGAGTATAAAGCCGTTAAAAACTGTTTGCAATAGCATATTCTGCAAATAAATTTGTAATTTTAACCAACGCGTCCTTCACCGTAGAAAATTCGAATAGTTCGAATTTGGGCGTTATTCCTAAAGAGATAAAGCTTAGAAAAATATTTACCAACGGCAAAAACAAATTTATATTTTGGTCGCCACCGCCGTCTGCTGTTCTTGCAAATTCGAATAGTTCGAATTTAGACATTATTGCTAAAGAAATAAAGCTTTGAAAAATATTTGGCAATGGCAAAAACAAATTGGTATTGCCGCCGACGGGCGAGCCGGCGGCCCGTCGCACCCAACGCGCCCGCGGCCCGTCCGCCTAAATAATTGATAATTGTTTATAAATTTGCGTCAAATTCATTTTTAGGGTGACACCGCAAGATGTCACGTGACCTGATCGAAAAACTGTTACAATGTTATTGAGTTTTCACTTCTGCGGCACTCCCGGAGTGCAACCCGGTCTTTTTTTTTCTCGTTAAATCCATAGTGTGGGTTATCGTTGGATTGCCTGTTTAAATGGGTATCTTAAAACGATTTTTCAAATTAGTGATTTGTTTGCGAGATAGCCTAAACATTTGCTCGAGTCATGTGTCCCCCCCCTGTGGCAAAGGCTCCCAAAAAAGTACATTTTAGAAACGGAACTACCTAATTGTTTTCAACCCTGGTAACTTCATTAAACTTGCCATATGTATTGTCAGTGTCACAACAACAATAACAATTTTACTGTATTTGTTACATTTCACGGAGGATTTATAATTTATACGCGGTGGCACTGTAGACATCGATAAATGGTTTTAATTCGTAGTTTCGTAGTTAATTTATACACTCACTGACTCTGGCAAAGGCCCTCGAGGCTGCCATTTGTGTTTTATAATAATAATAATACATTTTGCGGATTTATTAACATTCAGAAAATGCAACAAAAAATCCATACAATGAGCAAAACAAAAATTCCACACCCGCTTCCGCTCGGGAAGTTTTATAAGCGATGTCTTGCGGAATATCAAGCCGGAATCATTTTGTCGGAATTGGACAATGTTTATAGATGAGCTGCTGGAATGACAGGTTTTTAATTATTGTAGACTACTAATGAAACATTTTAAATTACTTTTCATTGGTTTTTTGTAGTTATTCTCAAATCCAACAAATCAAACATCATAGAAATCGGTCTAGATAGCCGTTTTTTCGAGTTATAAATGGTGTAACTAACATGATTTTGATATATACCTTTATATATATGTATGTATTCCACAAAACTGCTTGGGCCAACCTCCGTTTTATGCAACGGTTTGGAGAACAGTAGTAAATAACTCCATGGCCTCCATTTTCGAACTAACCACTTAATTCCAAGCCCGTCTCAATATCAGGTGCCTTACGTCACTCGCAAATGGACACCGACGTGAATGGAATTGGATCCCTGGATTTACCCGGAGCGGACCAAGATCACCTGGAAAAATGACTACTGAAAAATAGTACAACTTGAAAGTGCAGAAAGTAAGTAACTAATTAAGTACTCACAGGTAGGTACTCTTATTTTGTTAATACATATTTAATTAGTAGGCTACCCTACCTACTACCTACCTAGAAAAATAACCAGGGCGTCAAAATATTTGCTCGTTTTCAAAAATCGGATTCATGCGAATTGTATGCTCTAGCAAATTTATGTGTAGGTAATTATCTACTAATATCCTAGATGCTTACCTACCCAATGTTTGGTACTTATTGAATAAAATGATCATCCCTTTTATTCAAAAACAGTCTTAGGTTAGTTAGGTTAACAATCTCTTTTATTGTTATTAAAAGATGTGCCACGTAATAGTGTTCATACTTACAATGCCATACCATGACCATATTTTGGGTACAGCCCCGGAACACCGGTTTTTTTAATAGGTGATAATGCTCATGCATATTGGTCATCCAAACATTATGTCTAACAATTACAAGCTCGCACAATATCGCATTTATTTACTTGCCTAATTGGAGCATAACATTTATAAACCTACTAGCGTCCGCCAGAAACTCTGTCCACGTGGAACTCGTTTATATCGCTCCATACAAATTTTCACCCCCACACACACACATTCTTATCTTACCTTATCTTATCTTATCTTATCTATGTCCTTCCCCGGGATTCAAACTATCTCCATACAAGTTTAATTTAAATCGGTTCACCGGTTTAAGCGTGAAGAGTTATAACAGACGGACAGACAGACACACTAAGGCGCTGTACATAGTGAAATCTAAAAATTTCAAAATACTTATTAATAAAATACCAACTTCTACCGATCTTACAACTGCAATTTTTTTACCTAAACATATATGTATATTTTCAGTCTATTCACTAGTTTTTGACTACATAGAAACATGATTGCTGTAAAAAACTTCGATAGTTTTTTTTTTTGAATATATGTCCTTTTTTCACCCTAAACTGAATATTTTGATCCAGCGTGGAAATGCCGCCTTATGGGGACTTTTGCACCAGGAACGGCTGGGGGCGATTAGAGTTAGAATTAGGTAATTTGTGGTTTTAATGTTGTTATATTGTAAATGTGTTTATTTTATTGTTCAATATTGTTTTCATAAATGGTATTATCTTTTGATAACTATTATGAATATCAACACAAAATATGCTTTATATAATAGTTTTTTACTAGATTTAGATTTGTGCTTCATAGATTTTTAATAAGTTAAACGCACAAAAAAATTAAATAAAAAAAAAACATGAAATCCGCGCTTTTAGCACGCACTTCCATCTCGCTCACGCTTATGCTCAGTGAGAGGGAGAAAAGACTTCACTATAAGAGTATAAGAGCGCCTTAAGTATAATTGAAGGCAAATAGGGGACAGCTCGCACGTACAATTCGCCTTGCGAATTGCCCCTCCCCTTCGTCCCGCGTTGCGCACGTTATTTGCCCATACATACTTATGGATTAGTATGGATGGATAGGGTTACGAGTAGGTACCAACAACACCTTCTTTGTCCTTCGGTAATTGTTCGCCGTTGTATGGTAACTTTAGAGGCAGGTAATTAACTACGCATTGTCTCGACACGACTTGATCGTCTTGATCTCAATCCCAACTGCCAATTATCAATAGGTATAGAAATGTGTTAACCCATTCAGCGCTAATCATGACACATGCCTACCGATCTACTTGCGTATTAAGGCCATAGCTATAATATGGGTAGATAAGCGGCGACAGGCATTGTGGAGGCAATGTTCTAAGTAAAGGCGAATGTAATCATCAGAAGTCTAGCTCGGTCGCTAATGTTAGCTCCATATATGCAGTCCTCTTCGCCAGCGCACAGAATCTGGCGAAAAACGGTATAAAAAGATGTTTTTTTAACAAAACGCATCAGCAATGATCCGTTCCGATTCCGTAAAATGCTCCGTGCAAGAATAGTCGACTGTAGGTTGGTAGACGCCTCTCGGTTGCAAATTGGAAAAGCCGCCTCCAAAAGCAGAATCACAGATCTACAAATGAATCAATGACGGAAGCTCGCCGGATTCTTGCCGGATAATAGGTACACTGCTTTTAAGGGGATGCCTTGAGTAAAGGCGACCTCGCCCCCTTGACAGAAACACGCTTATGCCTTCCGCGGACGAGAAGAAGAGATGCAACACTCTTCGGGAATGGCTTTTTTGGACAAATTTCGATAAATACCTAACTTAGTGAAGTTTTATTTATATTGCATTGAGTGAGATTTTAGATGAGATAATAGTACATTGTGATAGGTACAAGTGAGGTACGTTGATTATCACATCAGAGGCGGAATTGTTCACGCGAGCCGCATGTGAGCGTGATAAGAGAACTGAGGATGTAATTGTCAACACATTTTGCGAGGAAAAAATCCCTTTCATAAGATGAGAATTTTATAGGCCTGCCAAGTTACTTTCTGTACTTAATGATGGCAATAGTTTTTACTCACATATTGTACCTACATCGCCAAGAATTTCCAGCGGCGTCCATTCTATTTATCACTTTTTTACTATTTTCTAGTCACCACGAGTAACATTCTTAATAATAACCAAACACGCATTAACAATGTTTACAAATATTTGTGAAATAACCTATAATGGCGCGCAACAGTTTTTTTTCGTGAAGTTTGAGCAGAGCGCGCGCATGTGTTAGCCAGACTTAGATGAAATCTCTAAACAGCCAATACAAAATAAAATAAATATTTTCGATTTTAAAATGTCATCTTTATTAATTCATGTAAAATGTTATCAAAAGTGATTAGTTTTAAATTAAACGTTTCTGTCATATCCAAAAAGAAATTGTCAATTAAGTAATAACAAAAAGGATTTAATTTTTTTAGTCGAGTAAGATCCATTCGCCGAGAAGTAAAAAAAAGCTGTACATTCTGTACAACCCGATTAATTTAAGAATCACCGTGTTCATGCATAGGTACATCTTGCTGCAGGGTGCCAACGTGAGTTAATCGGGATATAACCATAACACACGAGTGTCGTAATGTTACAAAACACGCGTGTTTAATACCCAGGATTATGAGCCTAAAAGCGACATAATAAGAGGTACGTTACGAGCAAATGTGTTGAAGAATACTATAGTATTAACTTCATTGAGTCGTAAAATAATGTATTGTAAAAAAAGGAAAATAAAGACCCAACTTTGGTTTTTTTTTCTATCGAGGAAACTTTAAGCAATCATGTATCGATTAAATCAGATAAACAATAGTCAGTCTTTATAGTCAAGAATCATATATATCTGAAAATCAGACCTTATTGTTTCCTAGTCTAGGCAGAACGGCGTTTCAAAGCACGCGACAATTTTCAATGCACCCTCTTAATCAAGACTTGGCGAGCGTAAAAGCGAGCGAGCGTGACAAATTATAAACACTACCTACCAATGCGAATTCAATGAACCGATCTAATAGGTAAAACTGAGTTTTGTCAATAGGTCTTTGTTGATAAGGGTAATGATCTGAGTTACCTAACTGGTATTGATATTGTAGCCGATAAGTTCCGTCAACTACCTTATATTTTACCGTTAGACATTGGTTAGACACAAATTTATTTCCCCGTTTACGACCTAACAATTATATTAAGTACGTTAGCGCTTAGAGATATTGTAGAAGCATAAAATATTATTTATTATATCTTACCCTGTCAGGTAACTTATACCGTTATCCGAGTTAGAGAACCGGTAATTTATATTAACATTCATTGGTGGATACAATAGTCAATAACAGTCGTAGTGGGTAGGAGATGACAACTCGACTCGATTATCTAGACCAGAGTGACTGCTTGATGAGCGAGTTGCGTTGCGAATCACTGACTTACCTACTACTATCCCGACGTGCCCTATTATATCCAGAGGCACGCCCGGATAAGGTTCTCTATTGTATGGGCAAAAATAATTTCCCAAAGTGTCACTTCCCAAAATTTTTCCCAATATTCATTTGGCAAAAAATCACTAGTCAAAGTATTGTTTCGCATTTTATCACTTGGCATTATCTCCTATGGTAAAATATTACTTCGCAAATTATTGTTTGGCAAAGTTTTATATTGTCAAGTTTCATTCAAACATATTATTTGGCATAACATTCGTTTTCCAAATTATTGCATGGCATACGATTTATATCCTAATTGTGTAGTGCATACCAAATATATTGGCAATTATTATAACCTAACCTAACCGCCAGCGTGTCGACGTCACCCCGCTTCGCGGGGTGCCTATTTCCGCTCTAAGGGACACAAGTGAACCCTAACCTAACCTACTTATAATTTTATTTCTCAAATTATTGTGTCTATTTTTGCCCTTGATGAAAGATGGCCGTTATTAATTTAAAAAAAAAACGGTTTGTTAAACTTTTCTTATATCAAAATGTGTATTGATAAAATATAAATTAAAGTATGTTATGTTTTGCATTTGTTTGCCTTTTCATTTTAGTTTGTAGTAAAAATAAAATATTTGCCAAAGTTATGCTATGTGAAGTGTGCGAAATGAAAATTTGAGCAAATGTTTTGTTTGGAAAACATTATTAACCCAAACAAAGTGTTCGCTAAATAAACTTTTGTCTTAATAACATTTGACAAAGCAAAATGATGCCAGATGATATTTTGACCAAATGAACAATTTGCGAAACAAAAATGTGCTATTTGTTCGTTTGGGAAATGAAACTACTGCCATAAGTTTTGTGGGAAGTGAAATTTGGCGAAATATTTTTTGCCGAAACGGGACAGGACCCCTAAATTACCACAGACAGATACACAGATACACAGACACGTTAAACTTATAACACCCCTCTCTTTGCGTCGGGGGTTAAAAAGAGGTACGTTGTTGGATACGTTGTCTATATGAAATTCCGTGTTTAAAAATGGCCACCAAATCTGACAGTTGAGACACGTTTATACGTGTCCATTGACGACGCGACATTGAGGCAAGGTTTTCAATTGACCGAGTTTTAGTGTGCCACTTTTGGAGTGCTTATAACCTATCTACCTCTTTTTTATCATCATCATTGGTATCCACAATTAAATTAAACGATCTTCGACCTACAACATATTTTCTTAGGCAATATTCCCTATAGTACGAGGGGCGTCTGAAAAGTTCTAAGCCTAAGGTATTTCGAGGTTATATATGCGTTTATGATACTGGCCACTAGAAAGGCCATTTAAAAACATATTATTAAAAAATAACATGTCACGTTTTTATTATTCTGTTTCGAGATATTCAACGGAAAAGTACATCATGTGTGAATTACCAACGAATATTACGAAAATTGAGCACCGTGCTGTAATTGAATTCCTTACAAAAAGTGACAAATCACCGCAGTGTATTTTTGAGGAAATGGCTATTATTTACGGTGATTCTGGGCCTTCTTATGCCACAGTCAAAAAGTGGAGTCGCTTATTTAAACTCGGACGGGAATCGATCGAAGACGACCCCCGCTCAGGGCGGCCAATATCGGTAGTGACCGAAGAAAACGTAGCAAAAGTCAAAAAGCTGGTATTAGAAGATAGAAGAATGAAGGTTTGGCAAATAGCTGAGGTCTTAGGTATTAGTAAAGAAAGAGTCGGAGAAATTTTACATGAACATTTGTACATGAGTAAAGTCAGTGCTCGTTGGGTACCGAAAATGCTAACGGCCTTCGATAAAGTACGTCGTGTGGAAACTTCTCGGGCGTTTTTAGAATTGTGCGAAGATGTTTTAGATGAAGTTTGTTCCCGAATAGTAACTGTTGATGAAACATGGATCAGACAGTATGATCCGGAGTGTAAGTCTGAGTCGATGCAGTGGATTGAAAAGGGTGAAAGGCCGCCGAAGAAATTTAAAGTGCAAAGGTCGGCCTCTAAGTTAATGGCTACGGTATTTTGGGACTGTGATGGCATTCTTTTAATCGATTATTTAGAAAAAGGCTCTACGATAAACGGAACTTATTATGCAAATCTAATAAGACAGGTGCGACAAGCCATAGTTGAGAAAAGGCGGGGTAAACTAAGGAAAAGCATTTTGTTTTTGCAAGACAACGCACCCGTTCACACCGCTAATGTTGCGAGGCGTGCTCTGAAGGAAGTTGGTGTTGAGGAAATTGACCACCCACCCTACAGCCCAGATCTAGCCCCAAGCGATTATTTTCTATTCAATAATTTGAAGAAAGAGTTGAGGGGAAAGCGATTTTGAAGTGACGAAGAGATGAAGGCTGTACAGGAGCATTTTGAAGGGCAAAATAAAGATTATTTTTTTAATGGCCTAAAAGCACTGTATAAAAAATGTAAAAAATGCATTGATTTAGGAGGAGACTATATTGAAAAATAAACACGAGTTCATTTTTGTAAATTGTTTTTTTCTATCTTAGGCTTAGAACTTTTCAGACGCCCCTCGTACCTAACCAACACCGCCTAAAATATTTCACGTTATTTTGGACCAGGGATGTTGCAGACATTCGCATCCGCATCCGCAACCGCCAAACTCGATGCGGAGTTTTTGCGGATGCGGATGTAGTGTAATTCACGACAAGAAAAAAGCGGCCAAGTGCGTGTCGGACCACGCACAACGAGGGTTTCGTCCCTAAAAAAAGGTCCTATCGTTACTGAAACCTCATGGCACTTACGTTCTTTTCTTTAAGGAAGGCAGTTTTTTAGAAATATCTCAAAAACCTTTGAACCGATCTTGTTCGAAACAATTTTCGCTGAAAGAATTTAATAAGCCCTATGAGCCTGATTTTTTTCATATTATTAAAATACACGGTTCAAAAATTAGAGGGGGGGGGGGACACAATTTTAGTGACTTTCGAGGCGATTATCGCCGACTCTATTCAGTTAATCAATAAAATTGCTGAAAAACCTTATATTTATTTTGAAAGGCCTATCGATTGATGTGCCACACGTGGGCTTGCAATGAAAAAAAATTTTTTGACTTTCAGTTTTATGTATGGAGTGCACCCCTAAAACAATTTTTTTTTAGTAATTTAATTACAAAACTATGTAGCGGTTAACAAAATACACCTATCCTCAAAATTTTATTGAAATACACCTTATAGTTTTCGAGTAAAATGCCTGTGACATACGGACAGACAGACAGACAGACATGACGAATCTATAGGGGTTCCGTTTTTTGCCATTTGGCTACGGAACCCTAAAAAAGCACAAACAGCTTACTGCGCGAGTTTTCGATAATAATCATAATAAATAGGTACTCTTTATTGCACCACGACAAGAAGATGTTTAGAAGATATTTTCGCCATTATTAAAAAAAACTTCTTGTCGTTTCTGTCATTGTAATTTAGTATCAACGTTGTTTATTTACGTTTTTGAGTGTTTGACCACAAAATCCGCATCCGCGGATGTCAAAAAAATCGCATCCGCGGCATCCCTGTTTTGGACATGCAAATGCGGAAATCAGCGTAACGACCTACTTTGTATGCTATCATAACAATCTCGGTTTGTCCAACTGATAACAAGAAATATAAGTACCTAAGTAGGGGTGGTAGATATAATCCCATTAAAAACATTCCATGTAAAAAGGAAGCCAAGTCTCGAAACTCTTCCACCCTAAAAAGTTGTCAGATATAAGAGTGTCGAGACTTGGCCTCCTTTTTACATGGAATGTTTTTTAATGGGATCTCACTTCATTTTTAGGTTATTGTGTTATCAATACATACAAATTATGAATGCAGTCCCATTCTTGCTATGTAATTTTTTGTCCCATTCACTGCAAATGTAACTTTGTAATCCTATATATTTATATGAGATTACAAAGATTATTTATGCAGTTGATGTATCTAGAAAACTGGACCGAAATTGCTTTTTTACTTGATTTATACACTAAACACTAATTGTATTCTAAAGGACAATGGGCAAAAATGTATGAAGCTTGGTCCAAGAAGCTCCATGATTGAAACATGTGCCAAACTAAAGGCTTTTATGCTTACTTCAAAGTGACAGCAGAGCATCAAAATTGGTCCTGGTGATTTTGAGAAAAAAAAAACTTTATATTCGATTCTGTAATACCTACTAGGTAAAATACTTTTTTTTTAATAAGTACTGATAATTAAAGCAATTCGCAAGTTTTCACTTCTGCCGGCACTCCCGGAGTGCAAAATGGTCTTTTTTTTTTCTTTTGGCCCCCGGATTCACAACACTTCAGGGGCTGCACCCCTGACTTACTCCGAATGATGACCATGTAAAATGAGTAATATGTGGTGAACGGTGTTGGTCACACATATTGTATTTATTTATAAGGCTATTAATATTAAGACTCCCTTGTAGTGGCTGTTTGTTTACCGAAATAAAAATAAAATAAAAAAAAGACAGATTACAGCACACGAACAACACGGCGAACTTGGTGAGATCTATCTCGTCCGCGCGCGCCTCTTGAATCAGAAGCGGGAGTAGTATAAAATCCTTTATAAAAAAAAACTCCGGGTTGGATTTTAAGTACCTGTATTCAGTTTTATTTGGAGAGAAAAAATATCTCTATCGATTGGTATTATTCTTATCCGCGGAGGCTCTTGGACCACTTATGCCCGTTGTCCTTTAAAGCTTCTATATAAGTGCTAATTCTTAAAGTAGGTACTTGTTCTAATTGAATGAAATTTGAAATATACCGTGTTTATACAATGCCTGCTTGGTTACTGAAAATCCAGACTTCTAGTTTTATCCACAACGAAGTTATTGGGGGGTCGAAAATGGCCTGAACTGCTTCGGAAAAAGGATGCTACGGCCGTGCCGCTCTTTTGCTCGACTTGGCTGGGGCACTGCCGTTCCCCCAGATAGCATGGGCATGAATTTATAGCCCATTAACTGGTAAAATAACGCTTACTGAGCAGAAAAGTCCTTTGTGTGGAAGAGGGGGTGTGCATTCGGCAAAAAAAAGAGGTCGAGGTGAAGTTATATTTTCCTATAATACCTATTTATATTTCACATAGAAAATTTCAGAGAACAGGGGCGGGAATGGTGTTTTTATTGAACATTTTTCTTTGCTACTACTTTTACTATAATGCGTCTGTTTATAATAATATGGTTTCATAAAAATACGAATAGTAATCTTGAGGCTTTTCTGCAGGGAAATCAGTGCTTCGAAACATGATTAAGCAAATTTCGCTCGATAAAAAAAAATCACGAACATACACACTTAAAATATTCGTAACAAATTATACACAAAAGCTATAAATATTAAAATTGCTTCTAAAAATCGGCAATATCATGTTTGAGAGAAATCAGTGTTTACATTTTTATTTATTTAGACGGCCAAAAAATTAAAATTAAAAAACATGATATCCGCGCTTCCCAGCACGCACTTCCATCTCGCTCACGCTTATGCTCAGTGAGAGGGAGAGAAGACCATGAACCTACGGCGCCTTAAATCTAAAAAAAAGGCCCTCGAGGCATTGTACCGAGGATGCTGGCGGCATTTCCTCGCTGAATTGCAATGCTGATGCTTTGCGCGAGAAAGCCGCCAGCTCTTCGGTCACCAGTTACTTACGTCAACCAGACGTTTCGCGATTTCCGCAAATAACTTTTGGGCACTGGAACCCCACACGGACCGAGGGTCTCGACGCCAAATGGTACAAAGTTGTACCTACTCTCTGCCGAGGCCTCTATATTTAATGCGTTTCAGTCTGATTTCAAATACTTCCCGAGAAACACAAATAGTTCCTTTGAAATTGAATGTTGTGACAGATGGACAGAGTCGGATCAAAGGGTTACTTTTTAACGTTTTTATACGGAGCCCTAGAAACAAGTAAGTAGCCAATTTTGACGTTTAGTCTCAAATTAAGGGCTAATTCTAGTTGAGTAAAGGTAAATAGGTAATTTAATAGACTTTTTTGTTTCGTGTAGACAAACTCGAGCCAGGTACCCAATCACCGGGGGATGACTGGGTTATTTTGTTTTTGAAGTGGATACTTCTTTGCTCGCGTTCTTGTATAGGCGTACAGTTCAAATGTATCACGTGACTTCCGGAATAACTTTTTGTAGAGAAGCCTAATCTGATTTCAAATAATTGTTTGTTACATGTTTTAATCCTTCTTTATTTGCCATTAGTTGTTAATCACAAAATGTTATTTAGTTTATGTGGCGGACATGAAAATAATGCCGAAATTACCGCCATTTTCAATGTATCGCGACTTCGCGAGTCAAATGAGCTACGAGTACGTCAGTCAATGTTGCCATATATACTGATTTATACAGATTTTAGTAAATTAATTCAGATATATACACTCAGAGGCAATGAAAACGGGTCACTTCCCATGGATTACTTTACAAAGTGACCCGTTTTCATTGCCTCTGAGTGTAACTCCCAATGTGAACTATGAAGGTACGCTACCTCAGAGGCAATGAAAACGGGTCACTTTATAAAGTAATCCATGGGAAGTGACCCGTTTTCATTGCCTCTGAGTGTATTTTACGGGTACACCATAATAGCAGGCTTGGCCGATTTTTTTTATTAGGGTTCCATAGCCAACAAAGAAGTATCCACTTAAACTTAATTAACGGTTGTATCTCCGACACAACCCGCATCTTTTTTTTTATTTTTTTTTATTCAGAAAGGGTTATGTAGTATTTCTATACACTAAAAACTCGACGGTCCCTGCATCTGCGCTCTCATGCGGGGGACTCCAGGATCTCATGCTGAACGCACTGGAGCCCCCCGCCCGCCTCGCCACATTTGGCTCGTCCCACGGCAAAGAGATGTTGTCGCCTTCCCTGGGGTTCTTAAGCGAGTGCCCCAGCCCCCGTCAGAACACTGCGACACCTATGAATAAGATGAAAAAGTTGGCAATGGTAGTACGTTATCTGTCACTGACAACCGCGTTCGGGTGGATTGCACCTCGGAGGTGCGGGAGAGCCTAGTTTAGCCGAAGTAGGAAAAGGGACTGCAAGTAAAAAAAAAAATCTTTTAAATATAGTTTGATTATTTGTTCACTCACAAGGCTCCAGTGCGTTTAGTCACCAGCATTACATGCACTGCCAAGAATCGCTACGCGCTACGCTCGTAGCCGATCCCGTGGTTTTCCCCATAACTAGGCGAAAGAGCTTACGGCGTAGGCGTCCGTTGTAGCAGTGAAAGTCTTAAATTAATATAAAATACAAAAATACCTGCCATGTCCTAACGGGTTTAGAAATAAAGTCTTGTCAAATATTATGCGCATTATGTTTTGGCAGATGTTGATGCTGTACAAGTATAGGTATTTATCTAAGAAATAGGCTCGATCAAGCATAACAACAAATGTGTTCCAACCAACATGAGAAATAACACGCGGGGCGCTTAAATCGTGCGTGTTTGAAATGTTACACAATAGAGATATATCTTGGGTAAGGTATGAGCCGACTTAGAACCCAATGTTTGCAGATAAATTAGGGATGAGACATGCCCAGCTAAACCAGCTAGGCGTATTTCAGTTATTGTATTGTGGAAACTAGGCCAGCTGTTACAAGTATTCAATTTTCCATTGCTGTATTGAGGCGTTCGTTCGAGTGATTTCGCCACCTGCAATAGCGATTATGGTTTCAGTACCAATGCTATATAAGGTAGGCCTTCGAATTGACTTTTATACTCTCGCGTTTGCTCGATACTCTTATGTCTATAAATACCTAAAAACTTTAATGGCTTCTTCTAAAGAGTAGCTGTTTTGCTGATCCGGCTCTTAATTGGTACCGTCGTGTTGTCACGTTTACTACTGACCGCCACCGCAGAGACCGTGATTCAAATCTCTCACAGACTAGCGCGGCCTGCGGTGGCGGGCAATAGTAAATTTGACTTTTAAGAGGAAACATTAAGGGCGAGATAATTGAGAAATAGGTATTTGTACAATGTATTGCTGTCGAGCCAACCTCAAGCCTCCCCCCGCAGAGCGGCATAGAGACTACGCAGCTTGGACCAAAAATACCTATTAAAAGTACATAGAATCAACGTTTCGTAGTCCCCTGATTTCTTCTCCAAAACTTGACCTATTTAACTATTTTGAAAAGCTTTGGCCTTTCTTTGATTTTTAATAAAAAAAATAGTGAAGAAAGTATTTTTTTAGGGTTCCGTAGCCAAAAGGCTAAAAACGGAACCATTATGGATTCGTCATGTCTGTCTGTCTGTCCGTCCGTATGTCACAGGCATTTTACTCGAAAACTATAAGGTGTATTTGAATTTGAGGATAGGTGTATTTTGTTAGCCGCTACATAGTTTTGTAATTAAATTACTAAAAAAAAATACATAAAAGCGAAAGTCAAAAAAAAGTTTTTCATTGCAAGCCAATTCGATTGGCACATCAATCGATAGGCCTTCCAAAATAAATATAAGGTTTCTCAGCAATTTTTTTGATTAAGTGAATAGAGTCGGAGATAGTCGCCCCGAAAGTCACTAAAATTGTGTCCCCCCCTCTAATTTTCGAACCGTGTATTTTAAGAATATGAAAAAAATCATGGACATAGCTTATTGTTTTGAACAAGATCGGTACAAAGGTTTTCGAGATATTTCTAAAAAACTGCCTTCCTTAAAGAAAAGGATGTCATAAGATTTCAGTAGGTAACGAATTAACGATACGACCTTTTTAATAGTCACGGAACCCTTCGTTGTGCGTGGTCCGACACGCACTTGGCCGCTTTGTTTAAATAATCTAGTCAAAACTGTTTTCTGGATGTTTCAACACAGCGGAAAATCTGGCATGTTTCTTGGTTTTTTAGGGTTCCGTAGACAACAAGGAACCCTTATTGTTTCGCCATGTCCGTCCGTCTGTCTGTCTGTCTGTCCGTCTTCGGCTTAGCTCAGTAACCATTACAACTAGAAAACTGGAATTCGGCATGGGTATATAAATCTATCACGGCGATTAAACAGTACAAAAAAAAACTTTTTTTAGGGTACCTCCCCTACACCTAGAGCGGGGATGTAATTTTTTTTTCTCGTTAAACCCATGGTGTGGGGTATCGTTGGATATAGCTCTCTCAAAATTATTATGGGTTTTCTAAAATTATTTTTGAAATCAGTGATTCGTTTGCGAGATATTGGGCTAATTTTTGTTCGAGTCATGTGTCCCCCCCCCTGCCGGCTAAATGGCTACTACTGGGGATGTGAAAAAAATCGTGGTAGTAGTACATATAATTAATTTAAAAGGAAAACTATCACGGACAAGTAGGCATAAGTAGTTACCGAGTAATAGTCGACGAACTTAATGTGTACTTGGAAAGGCCAATTGTACAAATTCGGCCGACGCAACCGCACCGCACGTCGATGTAACTAACACAAGTAACTACGGAACCCTACACTGCGCGTGGCCCGATTCGCACTTGGCCGGTTTTGAAGGTTAATATCTCTTAAAAATAAATTTATGAAAAAAGGAAAACATATTATAGGAACATGTCAATAGTAGCCATAGATTTATGGATTTTTTGTTATTGCTCTACTGCCATTATCCAGGGAGAAAACAGGGGAAAAGTAGTTTCTTTGGGAAAACGACCCTTGTGTTACCTCTTTAAGGCCGAAACGCACTGAGAGCGGTGGCGGAGCGGCGCGGCTCGGCGCGGAGGCGGTACCGGTTGTAACTGTCCATTTTAATACTGTCCGCCACCGCAGGCCGCGTCAGTCTGATTCAGGCCTCAGGCCTTATCAATAAACTATCAGCGTCAACTGTCAATCAAGTCAGGACAGATTCTTTACTGCATGCCTACTTTTAATGAATGATTATGAGTGATTCCTGATTGTCGTGGGATGCGCGAAAGTTGGGCGGTAGGTATAGGTACCTACGAATGCTACGGTACTGTATGCGTACCGCGCCGCGTTCGCGCAATATAATACTACTCGCCAAATATTATACTAATTATACCGACCATTAATGGAAAACGGCGATATCAGTAACCGCATGTACTTATATCAATTCCTCCCCACCAAATGCGGAAGTGGTCTAAGATGTTTGATTAATCTTGTCCATTTATAATTTTAATTATAATATTATTTCGAGTGTGGGGGTACAGAATAGAGTTATAATAACACGATTTATTCTGTGATTTACACAGGGCAAAGTCCACACATAATAACACTGACTCAATTAACACACTCAAGTTCACTGAGTCCGCGCCTACTAGTACTGACACAGCTACACTTCACTAAATACTTTGCACTAGACCACTTCACTATTCACCACTTGTTTCCACTGTTCTTCTTCTTCCAGTTCTCACTCCGAATACTCCGATACTACTCACTTAGTACTTCACTCAAGACGGACTCTGGACAGAACGTGATCCCGTTATATACCCCTTTCCGACGGCTCTAGACCGTTATTTCGATCTTCATTTCATTTCTGTAATATTCCAAGCCCATACATTAGTCTATAAATTCCCGTAAGCATCGAATGTTCTATTCGCTTACTTTTTCCAGAACATTCCATGCTACTCGGCGTTTTGAAAATGAATTTAAAACATACAAAAAGTGCATGTCGGTCGCTGGTCTCGACTCTAAGACTCGCCGTCTGTATCCCTAGGCTACTGACGACTTATGACAATACGGTGAATTTTTAAATACCTTGACGGCGTGTCATTATGGCAACAAAACTGTTATGGACCCCGTCGCCGTAACAATATTAAGCATTTACCTATATTCGACATACAAGAAGGGAATTTCTTCAGTTTTTTACCTAAGTACCTACTTATATCACTAGCGCGGCGTCAAACTACCGTCTAATATGTTGGCAGGCAAAGTACAGTTTTAGCAATACAATACAAAGGGCTTGTTGACTCCTTTCCTACCGACGAACCTGCGAGCTTGCCTGCTGGCAAGAAAAGAGTTTTATGGATGAGAGCAATGTATCGTCACTTCACTTTTTCTAATAAAACGCCTTAATAAATCAACTTGCGCACATGAGCGTAAGTGCCACTAACGGCTACTTTACGAGGAGACCTAGATAACTCCAGAGATACGAAAAAACTTTACTAATACAAATAATTCGCGACATTTCCTTCCTAGTCCCCCATGAATGTGCGCAAATAGGTCATAAAAGCGGTGATTTGCAATCTTCCGTCGACGTTCGTCAATTCCAATTTGCCGGGATTGACTGAACAGGACCGCTGATTCAGTTTTCTAACTTCTAAGTTCAATTTAGTTGACTTCACAGAAGAGTGCGTATTTAATTGAAAATTCTTGATTAAAGGATTGAGAATACTTTCGTTTGCGGGTTGGCGCCACTTTATACTGAGTTATTTTTAATGGTTTTAACTCGACTAAGTGGGTGAAAATTTATTAATAAATCCTTAATTTGTTTATCAACACTACAGTTTACTACGCCTCAAGCTTTTCTCAAATTTGCGCTAGCCAATTCAAATAAAAATCGTAATTAAGCATCTAAATACTAGCAACATATTACTGTGGCTCATGTTTATATAAGTACATTTGTATATAAACTACCTAATTACTTGAATGAGATTGTAATGAATACAAAAAGGGTCTTATGGATCTTTTTACATAGTTACATGGAAATAGATAAGAAAATTCTCTATAGAAAATGGAAACTTTTAAGGAACCCCAAATATATCGGCGAATCTTCGGCGCGCCCAATCCTAATGCGACCGCTGTCCCTGACGTGCCGCGTGAAAAATGCTTTAGGATAAAATATTAGGACGGAATAGACCTTTATGACCGCTCGATACGGATAAATAAGTACAAGTAGATACCCCGTATTTTAAGTAACATGCAAATTTATAAAAATCTGTTACCTATTTATGTCAAAGCGAAGACAATGTTCGTATCATTTTCTATTAGTAAGAATGCGAGCATGTAACGATTCCGGGGGATACTTTGGACCAGATCATCCAGTTCCAATCTATTACAATGAGAGAAGAAATCTTATTTTAGACTGCACGACTTAAACACTCTTTCAAGGAGTACCTTTGCAACGAGTGCTACGCTATGCTGTGTAACCAGTAGCGAAGAAATAATGTGTATGTTTAACGAATAGCGTGTGTGAACTGAAAGGTAAGTATCTGTGTTTAACACATTCAGTGCTAATGGTTTCGTAGCCGATAACATTCAAAAATAATAAAGAGGAAAGCGCCCGCGAGCAAAGCGCCAACGTAGCGGCGGGTTATTTATCCTAAAGCTTACTAAAAAAACTTAGACAGTAGGTATGTAGTAATTTTATTCCTAAATATGAAAATGAAAACGCTTTATATTATACGAGTACTTACGAATTTATGATTTTGGCATGTCCTACGCCTGCGACGAGGAAAAGCTTTTACGGTTAGGCCTGTCTCTTAGTTAATGTTTTTTTCTCCTGTTCGGGGACGGAGCTCGCCTGTAGCACGATGAGTATTCTATATATAAAAGAAGTCCTGACTGACTGACTCATCAACGCACAGCCGAAACTACTAATGTTAGAGAGTTAATTTTAGCACAGTAGGTTACTTTTATAACGTGGGCTAAGGATAAGAAGGGACTTTTGGAAATACCTCCCCTAAGGGGGTTAATTAGGGGTGCAAAGTTTGACTTGAAACTTTGTAGAAAGATTACTTATTAATATTCAAAAAAGTACTTTCAGTGTTTTAGAAAATTCCACCTCTAAGGGGTTAAATAGGGGTGCAATGTTTGTATGGGGGAAACATTATTTTTTGAACTAGAGACTTGAAACTTGGTGGAAAGATTACTTATTCAAAAAAAAAGTACTTTCTGCGTTTTAGTAAATTCTACCCCCAAGGGGGTTAAATAGGCGTCCAAAGTTTGTGTGACGGAAACTCTTCCTTTTGAGCTAGAAACTTGAAACTTTGTAGACAGATTACTTATTTGAATACAAAAAAACAGCTTTAAGACGCTGTCAATACCAAAATGCCCTTGAGGATTTGGGATAGCGCGCACACTGTCTATTTGTATCGGAGTAAACGAGAGCGAGTGTCACTGGGCGGCCCAGTTTTTAAAGATAATATTACATAAATATTGAAATAAAAAAAAGTGTGGATTATTTGAGAAATGTGACTCGTTAGCGGTTTAGGTATGAATATGTTGACTTAAAAAAATAAAGACATAGAACCGTTTAAGATGATTTTAAGACCAATCTTTGGAACTATTTTCTATCGAGCCGATTTCGTCCAATTATGTATGGAGCCCGTCCACGGTCTTTGAAATATAGTGAATACTAGCTTCTGCCCGCGACTCCGTCCGCGTGGAACTCGTTTATATCGTAGCTCCATACAAACTTTCACCCCCCGGGATAAAAACTATCCTATATCCTTCCCCAGGACTCAAACTATCTCTATACCAAATTTCATCCAAATCGGTTAAGCGGTTTAAGCGTGAAGAGGTAACAGACAGACAGACAGACAGACAGACAGACAGACACACTTTCGCATTTATAATATTAGTATGGATTAACATATATTTTTTTTGATGTGCTATAATAAACAATTTTTCTTAAAAAACCGCTTAAAAACATCAATTTTAACAAAATTAGGTCTTGTCAGCCTTTTAAGCGTTTTGGAAAAATCCACCCCTGAGGGGGTTAAAAAGGGGTGCAAGGTTTGGAGAAGAAACACTCTTTCTTGAGCTGGAGACTTAAACTTGTTTAAATATTTCTTATCAGAATAAAAAAATGGTTGTTTCAGCGTTTTGGAATAATTCCATCCCTAAGGCGGTTAAAACGGGATTCGAGGTTTAAATGGAGACCAAGAAAATTTTATAGTAAGAGATTTGTAACATCAGTCTTAGCATGTATGTTAAAAGACTACAAAGCTGATTTCAGAGTTTTTTTTTATTCATCCCCTATAGGGGTTAAAAGAGGTTCAAAGTTTGTATGGAGAGCAAGACATTTTTAAAGTATGTGATTTGTAACTTCTGTTTTACACTGTTTAAAATTGATTCCATAAGGGGGCTAAAAACATTCATCCCCTGAAAGGGAGGAGGAGGAACAAGACAATTTAAAGTAATGGATCTGTCACTTCGGTTAAAGACTAGGAAACTAAATACAGCGTTTCTTAAATTCGCACGTATAATTCACCTTTGCGGCAAGTTCATTTGCTCAAGTTGTTTGCCGGGAATTAATTTATTAGTTAAAATACATGTAATCCGACTGCTAGCAGAAAAGTAGGTTAGGTTAAGTTAGAACCACGACCCTTAAAGAACCGAAAAGCTACCAGAAATGTAGGTTAGGTTAGAACTGCGATCTTCCCAGAACCGAAAAGAATGGAATGTTTCATTAAAACTGCGGATTATTTTGTTAGTTTAAAAAAAGTTTTTTTGGATAATCAAAACAATTTATTCTCTAACACCGTTAAATGGGGACGGCGGATGGAGATGGAAAATTCTACGTCTTTTAGAATTAGATAAGTTTGCTTTCAAAACTATACAGCTAGCCCGGACTAACGTGACTACTGGATGGATTTAGACAATAATTTCCAGTAATGTAGCTTTCTTTAATACTTTATGAAAAAATGTACAATTTAAGCAGAAACGTCTGTTGATGATTCTTAAGCTATTTATATTTTGTAAAACGGAGTATTCAATTTAAATTTAGCAATTTGAAACTAATGAACTCATCGCACTGTTACCTTTTACGCTTAATCCCTGAACGGATTTAGATGACATTTTCCGTTGATAATTTGAGACCCTTGGAAGGATATAGGATAGTTTTTATCTCGGAAATCATCCCTTAAGATGGTAGAACTTTGTTGGGTCGGCGATAATTTAATAGCAAATATTTTTCTAAGACGGTAACAAGTTCTACGCGGACGAAGTCGCGGGCCACAGCTAGTATAAACATAAAAGTCCTGACTGACTGACTGACTAACTGACTTCCCAGCCCAAACCGTTACACCTAAAAAGCTGTTATTTCACAATGGGTAGTTTATATAACGTAAGTACCCAATAACAAGGGATTTTTGAAAATTCTACCCTCAAGGGGGTCAAAAGAGGGTTGAAAGTTTGTTTGGGGATGGAGTAAAATTTTAAGTGAGACACTTGAAACTTTGTGTATGGACTCCTTAAATTACAATACAAGAAAAGTAATTTAAGGATTTTGGTAAAACCCACTCATAAGCGGGATAAATAGGGGTGCAAACTTTGTATTGTATGCGGGAAACCCTTTTTTTGAGCTACAAAATTAAAACTTTATGAAAAGATTCGTTAGCAGAATACAAAAAAAATGTGTTTTTGCGTTTTGGCAACAACATTAGATAACATTTGGTATAGAGCTAAGGTGACTTGGGGTAATTACGATAGAAATTTTGACGAGTTGAGTAAACGACAGCGTTTCAGTTAAAAAAACATTTTATTTTTAAATTTTACTGCCTATTTTTTCGTATCTCTTAAAAATTTATGAATATGCTTATGATTAGTGGACATTACAAACAAAAATACGCTGTTGTTTCTTTTTTATGCATATGTATTGTCATGTCTCACTTTATTGGACATTTGGGGGAAATACGAAATATGCCCGGGTAATTCCGAAATAGTTGAAAAGTAGATCTTATTACTTATAGACTGATGGTTTATATTTATCTTTCATTTGTAATTGCCCCTTACTTGTAATATTGTAAACTTTGTCAATAGTTTCGCTTTTACGGTCATTTGGGATTTATTACTTCGGATTTACCCCCGGTAAGAGGAAGTGGTTCTCAACATTTCAAACAGATACGCATTATTTTAAGTAGTAAAAAAACGCATTTAACTGAGAATAATTTTATTGTTTTACAATAAACGTAAACGTAATAATAGAAATGGCTATACAACATATCACTTCAGTATTCTTATTTTGAGGAACATAGATAGGTAAGTACTTAACGTTCGAGGCATAATGACCCTGAAAAAGAAGCCGCTGGTCATTAATTTCGTACAATATTATATACTAAATTTAGCCCGCGCATTCGCCTATGTGTAACCCCTATTTTACCCTTTCCTACCCTCGCTATCCCTTGAAGTTCACCGGCCCCTCCAATATTACAAATCCGAAAGTAGTAGTATAGTCTGTCTTAACAACACGTTTTCACGTCAACCACTGAACCGATTTAGGTGAAATTTGTTGGCCTTACAATAGTTTTTGCCCGCGACTTCGTCTGCTTGGAATCAGTAATAATCAGCGGTTATAAACTGGTGAAATTATATCTATACCAAATTTCATCTAAATTGGCTCAGCGGTTATTTTGACTACCCATACAAACTTCCACCCCCATTTTCAACACTTTTAAGGCACCGTAGGTTCATGGTCTTCTCTCCCTCTCACTGAGCATAAGCGTGAGCGAGATGGAAGTGCGTGTTCGGAAGCGCGGATATCATGTTTTTTAATTTTAATTTTTTGGCCGTTTTAATAAATAACAATGTAAACACTGATTTCCCTCAAAAATGATATTACCGATTTTTAGAAGAAATTTTAATATTTATAGCTTTTGTGCATAATTTGTTACGAATATTTTAAGTGTATTTTTGTGTGTTTTAGACCTATGTTCGTGATTTTTTTCTATCGAGCGAAATTTGCTTAATCATGTTTCGAAGCACTGATTTCCCTGCAGAAAAGCCTCAAGATTACTATTTATATTTTTTTGAAACCATATTATTATAAACAGACGCATTATATTGTTTCAAAAACTCTGTTCGCTTAACTTCGCTGAACCTACGGCGCCTTAAGCAAAATTTCTGGAATAAAAACGACTGCCCTTTTTCAGCTACCCAAACTGTCTCTAAACCAAATTTCAACTAAATCGGTTCGTCCCCCCTCCCTTTTCACACTGTTTAAGAATGGTTTCTCAGGTAAAACTATTCTGTCGTTTCCCGCGAGTCAAACTATCTCTATACAAACTTTCGAACTAAATCGATTCAGCGGTTAGTGATTCCCCATACAAAGTACCCCTCCCCGAATACCAAATTTCAACTAAATCGTTTCATCGGTTGTTGATTCCCCAATTACCCATACAAACTTTAACCCTCTTAAAGGTTGATTTCTGGTATAAAAACTATCCTATGTCCTTTCTCGGGATTAAAACTACCTATATACCAAATTTAAACATAATCGATTCAGCCGTTTAAGCGCGAGGAGGTAACAGACAGACACACTTTCGCATTTATAATATTAGTAAGTAATTAAGTAATGGATTAATACATACGATTGAATATTGCAAGAAAATATGGACCTCTCACATATTTAAATATTTCTTTATCCTAAATACCTAGGTTGAGGACCGCTGGCCATTTCTATGAAAATGTTAGGTGGGGTTATTGCGAATGAATATGTGTATCGTAATAAACCCAGAGGGGTATTTCCGAAATAAAATGAAAAACAACACGTGGACTTCGTGTTCCCCTCAATCAACAGTAAAAAACAATAACATATAATACTAAAAATCAATTATTTTAATTACTTACCTGGGTTCCGAGAAAAGAGGGTTGTTATTACGAATCACCCAAAAAGGCGCGAAAATCACTGGTCTGTTGAGACGGCACGTTACTCACACACTTATGCTAGCAGCGACGAACTGCGATTGGAGCATCAAAGCCGATAACAATGGCGTCTAAAGTAATATTACCAGTAAGAAAATATCGCGGCGTTTGGTAGTTTTCATAAACTTTCGGAATATACCCAATTTCGCAATTACCCCAAGTCACGTTCGAGTGCCGGGGAAGGACAGGACATAGGATAGTTATTATCCCAGAAATCATCTCCTGAGGGGGAGTAATAAGGGATGAAAGTTTGTATGGAGCTACGATATAAACGATTTCCACGCGGACGGAGTCGCGGGCAGAAGCTAGTCATTCATAAATTGCTAGAACAGCCATTGTTAGTCGAAATAATTTTAAAATTTTGGGAAAATTTTGCAGTAATATTCTCATATCATACCCACGTTCTCAAGAGGTAAAGAAAGATCCCAAACGAGTCATCAAGTTAAGTATCGCATCAAGATATTGGATAATATCGGCTATATCATAATATGATTGGACTGAAACTCCTTGGTGGATAAAATCGGTCAGTAAAATTAGTATCTATTTAATGACTTTAAAAATCCATACAAATAAATACCTACGAGTACTAGCCTAAGATACGAATAGTAGCACGATCTGCAGCTTTTTAATGGATGAAAAGTCAGCAGCAGAAGTTGCTAAGCAGTTCTAGTGCTCAATATGATCACACACACACTCACACACGACACACACGAACTCTAATGTCAAGGGAATAAGGATCTGTGTAGGTCATTTTGAGCGTCTTATTTTGCTTAGCTACTTCTGATGCTGACTGTATATTAATAACTATTCGCCAATGGGTTGGCTAATAAAATCCTGGCAAGACTATATACCTAATGTTTTCGATTTTTTTGGGCTACCACGACCAAACACATAACAAGTGAATGTGGATATTGTGGAAAATGAGAATAGTTCGTTATCACGAAAGTTCATTTTGGTCTTTGTCTTTGTCTGAATTGAGAGTGACAGTAGGTACACACTACCCTGGAGGTCAATCTAAAACGAAACATAACGCATTCCCTTTGTTTTTAACTTGTTTCTCGCGCTCGTTTGCACGCAGGTCGAGCATCGTGACAAAATTAGTGCGCAATAAACATTGGAATCACATTGGAATACGAAAGATAAGTCTTAAATTTACCACCAGTTCAACTTCGCTTACCTACTAAAACTTAGCACTTAAATCTATTTGTCCACCGTTCACTATATATATACACTACAAAGAAATGTAACATATATTTCTAAAGAAATAAACAGGTCAAATTTATTTTTTATTTTTATTGTTTTACGTAAAACCTAGAACACTTACTGTGACCGAAAACGCGAGCCCAAAGTGACGCACTTGTCTAAATGTGTCGATTTCAAATGTATGTATTAATTATTTCATTAATCTTGTATAAATATTTTATTATATATTTCATGAAGTTGCAGCTGTAGGAGTTTATGTTCATGCAGCAAGCTATTACGTTGTAAACCACACGACTATACTTTCGTTATGACCATGTCGCAAACAGTTTAAGCACAATTTAAGTGCCTTAGCTTTGTCGTCGAGTCGAGCTTCTAAGTGTAAACCTGTTAGTGTACCTAAACCTTTGACAAAGGTAAAGTGCATGATCACGTTTGCAATATGGACACACATACTTGTGAGTCGGCGGCGAATATGTGTTGGCTGAGAACGATTTATGTCGAACGTGCGTAGTGTCACTAGACCTACGTTTTTTATGAGCATTCTCCGTCAATTCTAACAAGTCAGCACGATCCTTAAGAAAGTCGTTAAACATTTTAAATGTGGGGTGTGGGTAACTCTTTCAGTTTGTTGCGATAAGACTCCCACTTGTGACTCGTGATTGTGTCAAGTTTGTTTGAAACAATCTGTATAATTAGTATATCCCAATGTTCAGTGGGGAGGTTAAGTGTTTTAAGAGCTCTAAGATTCCTATTAACTGTGTCGATTAAATTACTCAGTGATCAGACAGTGATCTAGATGATTCCTTTGATATGTTTTCTAAGTTAAATATTTCCAGAATGTGATTGTTTACTAATGACCTGTTATTGTTATAACGATCGCAAAGTAGTTCCCAGGCTACTAATAATTACGGCGGCACTGTCTTTTAAAGCGGCACGCAAATAATGGAATTTATTTATTTGAATATTTATTAGAAATAAAGTTTAGTCCCACCTCCAAGCACGGTACCACAAGAACCTGTCTCCGAGCGGTCGCTGCCCGCAGGGCGGCCCGGCGCCGGCGCCGCGGCCAGCAGCTCGCGAGCGCGCGCGATCATCCCGAAGTACTTGCTCTCGAAGGCCTCGCGTTCCCGGTACTGCTCATCTGGAATTTCCGGTGTATTTTCTATATCACACTGAATGGCATCAAAATCGGCATAGATTTCTTCGATTTTTGACAAGCGGACATTTAAAAATTGCGTGCTTTAAATGATCCACGCTTTCTAATTAAAGCAACCATGGTGAAAAAATATAGAAATGTACCTAAGCTTTAAGTTACTTTTAATGTTCAAAAACAAGTTTAAGTTTAAAATTAAGAGGTTTGTCCTTCAAGTCAAATAAGTAAAAATATGGTTGGTCGTTGGTGTGTATTGTTACAAACCAATGCGATGAAACGAGTTGCTAACCAGAATCACAAACAATAATTACGCTGCAAATAAGTATTGAATAAATAAGGGTTCCGTTGTTTGCCATTTGGCTACGGAACCCTAAAAATTGGAACGATTACTTAAATCAGCATAAAAGCAGCGAAGTGATAGTCTAAGAGCTAGCGACCAATCGGTCATGTGGCTTCAGCTGTATTGAAACTTCGTTAGCTACTTTCCTGAACAACCTTTTCCGATAATCTTCGTGCTGGCAGGCCTCGGGCGGTGGGTGCGGGGCGAAGGAAAAAAAATGAAAAAAAATGTGGGCTCAGCAACTTTTTTTTGAAGTGAAAACTTCTTTTTATACTCGTCGACTGTAATCTTTAAATTAGAACCTCGCAAACCATAACGCAATGGAATACTTTTATTCTGATGAAAAAGTTTATGCTCTATGGACAATCGAAATAATTATTTCGATACGCTCTAGACAACCGAAAAAAAATTGAAAATAGAACATTGTATTTCAATAATGTGTCCTTGTTTAAGGAGACTCGATCCGATACAAGATTGCCAATCTATGGCGTTTCAGAACGTAGCAGCGTCGCGTCATCTGTCAAAAATCTACTTGAACTTGCTGCTGTATCCAGGGCATAAAAATTAAAAAAAAAATACGCTTTGTGATTGGCTAGTATTTAGACAATCACAGCACAGTACTGCAACATTCCGGACGCCGGCAAAAATAGCACATTTTTGTTTCGCAAATTGTTCATTTGGTCAAAATATCATCTGGCATCATTTTGCTTTGTCAAATGTTATTAAGACAAAAGTTTATTCAGCAAACACTTTTGTTTGGGCTAATATTGTTTTCCAAACAAAACATTTGCTCAAATTTTCATTTCGCACACTTCACATAGCATAACTTTGGCAAATATTTTATTTTTACTACAAACTAAAATGAAAAGACAAACAAATGCAAAACATAACATACTTTTATTTATATTTTATCAATACACATTTTGATATAAGAAAAGTTTAACAAACCGTGTTTTTTTTTAACTTAATAACGGCCATCTTTCATCAACGGCAAAAATAGACACAATAATTTGAGGAATAAAATTATAAGTAGGTTAGGTTAGGGTTCACTTGTGTCCCTTAGAGCGGAAATAGGCACCCCGCGAAGCGGGGCGACGTCGACACGCTGGCGGTTAGGTTAGGTTATAATAATTGCCAATATATTTGGTATGCACTACACAATTAGGATATAAATCGTATGCCATGCAATAATTTGGAAAACGAATGTTATGCCAAATAATATGTTTGACTAAGTGAAACATGACTATATAAAACTTTGCCAAACAATAATTTGCGAAGTAATATTTTGCCATAGGAGATAGTGCCAAGTGATAAAATGCGAAACAATAATTTGATTAGTGATTTTTTGCCAAATGAATATTTGGGAAAATTTTTTTGGGAAGTGACACTTTGGGAAATGATTTTTGCCCATACAATAGAGAACCGTCAAAGAGCCTTTACAATAGTCCAACTAGACAATATAGTACCTACTTACGATATTTAGTTTTCTTATATACTTGTATTAATGACTTAAATTATTAATTTTAATGAACTCGTACAAAAAGTATTGTTCACAATAGTATCATAATCAAGCTTTTTAATCTCGTACCTTACTTAGCCCACTCAGCTAGCTTCGTGGCCTAAACACGGTACTCGACTAAAAAGCTCTCTATTATAACACGATTGTGAAAAATACTATTAGCGGCGCTGAGCACTTTTTGGAATGGGGAAAAGTTGTTAAATACGCGACAGAGTTTTGTGACGTCAGATGTGAAGGTTGTGTTTTTGCTGCTAGCCGATTCAACTTCATTCAAAAATGAACGCTATTCGTAAGAGTATAAAGCTGTTAAACACTTTTTGTAATAGCATATTCTGCAAATAAATTTGTAATAATACCAACGCGTCCTTCACCGTTTTGCTATTGAGAAAATTCGAATAGATCGAATTTGGGCGTTATTCTTAAAGAGATAAAGCTTAGAAAAATATTTACCAACGGCAAAAACAAATTGATATTTTGGTCACCACCGCCGTCTGCTGTTCTTGCAAATTCGAATAGTTCGAATTTAGACGTTGTTCCTAAAGAGATCAAGCTTTGAAAAATATTTGGCAATGGCAAAAACAAATTGGTATTGTGTTTGCCGCCGCCCGGAGCCGGCGGCCCGTCGCACCCAACGCGCCCGCGGGCCGTCCGCCTAAATAATTGATAATTGTTTATAAATTTGCATCAAATTCATTTTTAGGGTGACACCGTAAGATGTCACGTGACCTGATCGAAAAACTGTTACAATGTTATTGAGTTTTCACTTCTGCCGGCACTCCCGGAGTGCAACCCGGTCTTTTTTTTTTTCAAACTGTTGCTCTGTACTCCCTGTGCAACCAAAAAAAAAAATATTTTGATCGGGTGGTGGGAAGGGGTTGCCAACGTTAAATAAAAATACCAAAATAATAATAATTTTCATGTGGGCTGTATCGGATTTTTTTCGGACGCGAGATTAATTAATATGTAAGCCCCGAAAAAATAGCCATGCAAAAATATCGGTGGAAAGGTATCGAAAAAAATTGTTGAAATCGTTGGATTTCGTTCGAAAATGGGCTGAGGGGAAGGCAATCGCTTATGCTTCACAAATAGCCACCAGTTTCCGGATTGACCCTACTGACGGCCCCAGCAACACCATATTATCAGCATAGCTGATATTGTTCACGCATTTGTTATCAATATGACAGCCTGTATGTGTTGCTGAGCACGACAGTGAGATCGTTAATATAAGCGTTGCAAAACAGCGGAGACGTCAGCCTCCCCCTGCCTCACACCACATTCCATGCCATATGAGTCTGACAGTGCCACACCCTCATCTCACCTGGTTCATTTGACTGACGTACCAGTAGCGCAAAATTGAGATACATTCAGCCGGTACACCCGCACTTCCTAATTTGTCCCACAATTTCCCATACAAGACAGTGTCAAATGCTTTTTACGAATCAAGGAAGCACGCGTGCACCGGTGAATTCCTCTCCGTGTTAGTATTTGACAGCTACTTTGAGACAGAATTGCCGTTTCTGCAGACAGTCCAGCTCGGAGACCAAACTGGGCAGAATGCAACTGTATATGTCTAGTAAGTATGTCATTAAGTAGGGCGTCAAATACCTTAGCCAAAATGTTCGCAAGTGAGATGGGTCTATAGTTGGAAATACTGGCCACATCCCCAGTCTTGTTCTTGACTATAGGCACTACAATGGTTTTTGTCATCTCGTCAGGCACGAAACAATTTAAAAAGAAGGGAAAGTACCCTAGGCATATGCACCCCGGCATGCTTCAGGTGCTCAATGCTGAGACTGTCATGCCCAGGTGACTTTCCTTGTTTCATACCCTTGATAACATTTCTAACCTGCTTGACCGTAAATATTACAGAACGAGTCACCTGGTCTGAAGCGCTATCGGGTGCGGCTGTAACACTGAAGTGCTGTTTAAACAAGTTAGCAACATCACTGTGATTACCTATTCCCTCGATATCGGCAGGTTGGCACGGCTTAACATTTAACTTGTGTCGTCCGTTTCCACAAGTTTTTAAATCCTTAGGGGCGTGAAGTGAAGCTAGACTATCCATTTTTAACTGATCCTGTCTATCTTGACACCATTTTATTTTACTCTTAAAAACTTTTCTACTTTGTTACATATTGATGTACACTGCGCCACTCGAAGGTTTCCCAGCTTGGACCCAGGTAATAAAATACAACCGGGCCTCCCTGTGATAACGAGCGACATATTTATTCCAGCCCGGGATTTACTCGCCTCTTATCTTAGGTCGTGTCAGCCCATAACACGCGCTAGCCGCGCTCTACAAGACAGTCTTAATATTGTTATACATGTTTCGTAGTGATTTCCTATGGTCTTCACAAGTACAAAAACTACTTGAACAATGGGCAAGTTCGGGAGAAAAATCGATTTCCCTCAACTCTTCATTACACAACGATTGGTACATTTCTATTTGATCTAATTTTCTCTCGCCCTAAACGACTGTATGGACAGATTTAGTACGGTAATCCAACTTCGGCTTAACTCTAAAGGGATCACACTTAGGGTTTGCAATATTCGTCCAATTTCAGTATTCGAATAATACGAATACTTCGATTTCCAATATTCGAATATTCGAATATTTCGAATAAAACTAATATTTTTGAAAATAAAACAAAATAATGATTCAAGTTGTGTAATTATTGTTACAATTCAAAAAGGAACTGACTACTTCCAGTGCTGGTGATAACGGACCAAAATTACTAGAATCATTGACCAACCTTTGCAATTTTCTCTTGCGTGGTATGCTTAATCCTCAAGTTTGCCCTTACCTCTACGGAGCGTCTCATGTGTGCTCTAGAAAAGAAAGATGGGGGCATTAGACCGATTGCGATCGGATCTGCATTAAGACGACTAGTTGCTAAACTTGGATGTCGCTTGGTACGAGAGGAGATGGCAGCTTTCCTTCAGCCACTTCAGATGGGTTTTGGCTGCGAGGCCGCCATCCATGCAACGAGATATTTTGCGTTAGCACACGATAACAGCGACAAGGTCATCGTAAAACTTGACATAAAAAACGCCTTCAACTCCGTTGAAAGAGACGTTCTTTTGAATCAAGAGAAAGATCATACTCCTGCCCTCTACCCCTTTCTTTTTCAGTGTTATTCTTCTCCAACTAATCTCTTCTACGACGACTGTACCATTCCATCACAGGTCGGTGCTCAACAAGGCGACCCTTTGGGCCCTCTGGTGTTTTGCAGAGACATGACACAAGACATGCAGAGTTTGATTTCAACACTAGAGTCACCTCTGAATATCTGGTATTTAGACGATGGCACCATAGGAGGTGATTCCGACGTTGTTCTCAATTATATCAGTACGCTCTTACCAGCTCTGCGGTCAATTGGCCTAGAAATAAATGCTGCAAAGTGTGAGCTATATCCTTGTAGTTCCGCTTCGCTAAATTCTGTATCTACGAGGGCTGCCTTTTAAGTTGTGTCGTTTGGAAAATCTAAAGACAATTTAAGTGTTAAATGGTATTTATTGTTTTTCAAAGTAATCACCGTGATATGTAATACACTTTTTCATTCGATCGAACCAGTTTTCGAAACACTTATTCCAGTCCGAAGTCGGGGTCTCCAAAATGGCCGTTTTGTATGACTCAACCGCTTCTTCAGGCGTCTGGTACCGTTGACCACGAAGTCGTTGCTTGATTTTTGGAAAAGTAAAAAAAACCTTAGGGCTTAAGTCTGGACTGTACGGCGGGTGTTCCAGAATTTCGACGTTTTGCTCTTTTAAAAACGCAATAGTTTGCCGGGCGGTGTGCGAGCTCGCATTATCGTGGTACAGTCTTATACGACGTCTTGGGTTATTTTTTCGAAACTCGCCGATGACTTCTGGTAAACAGACAGTGGTATACCAGTCAGCATTAACCGTTTTACGATCCTCGAGCACGATGGTGGCAACGTGGCCACTTTTCGCCACAAACGTGGCGACCATTTTTTTCGAAGTCCTCCGTGAGCGTATTACTTTGGTCGGTTTTGGCTCATCTTGGAACACCCAAACAGTCGACTGCTGTTTAGAATCGGGATCGTAGGCATATATCCAAGATTCGTCACCACTGATAATGTCGTAAACATGTTTCGAGTTTCCTCGGTTGAATTGCCGCAGAGTTTTGCGACACCATCGAACGCGAGCCGTTTTTTGGTCTTCACTGAGTAAATGTGGTATCCAGCGTGAGATCAACTTTTTTACGCCTAAGTGATCATGCAAAATACTGTGAACACTGGTCCCTGAAATACTTAAGGAAGCTTCTATCTCACGGTATGTCGCATGGCGATCTTCGATGATCAGTTGCCGTACAGCATCAATGTTCTCCTGGGTTACGGCTGTTTTTGGTCGACCTTCACGATGTCTATCACCAAGACTAGAGCAACCACGTTGAAATTCTAAATACCAGCGTTCCACAGTCCGAAGGCATGGTGCTTTATCATTGAAAACCGTAGTCAACTCTTCGAAGCACTGAAGTCGCGTTAAGCCCCTTTTGAAGTTGTAAAAAATTATCGCACGTAAATTTTCCTTCGAAATTTCCATTTTCACAACTGACTTGTCAACTTTGAACGAACGCTGTACTAAAACGGTTGGGCCGATTTCGAAACATTCTTTTGTTTTCGAATTCTAAATTCAAATATTTTAACGTGACACTAGTTCTTTTTTATGCAATCACGGGAGGGTTGCAAACGACAGAACTTAAAAGGCAGCCCTCGTAATTTCCAAGCGTTATTGCCAGACGTTAAAGTTATAAACAAGTCGTCCTTTTGTCTTCTCGGAGCGCCAATTTTTCCTGATGGTGTTAGTTCAGTCCTCCTGGCTAAGACAGCGGCTTTGAAGTCCTCCAGGGAACATTTGAAGCACTTGTCACCGCACGTGTTTCTCGTACTGCTCCGTAACTGTTTCACATTGCCCCGTGTGACTTACACGTTTAGAACAGCGCCAACTTGGTTTTTTAGGCAGGATATGGACATGTATGATAATGTACTCAAACAATGTCTGGAAACTGTTCTAAACGTGCAATTCAATGAGGCGCAGTGGCACGAAGCAACACTGCCAATCCGCTATGGGGGATTAGGGGTTCGTTGCATAAAAGACGTTGGGATCGTTGCATTCCTCGCCTCTTTCCATGCGTCGACAGATCTTGTCACTAAGATACTCTCTTTTAATGGTGCCAATATTTGTCTACCGTATGTTGGAGAGGCTCTCGTTGAGTGGTCTCGCTTCTCTGACGTAACGCAACCAGACAACCCCGCATCAGAAAGACTTTGGGACGATATATCTTGTAATATAATATATTCAAACCTGTTAAATTCAGCTCTTGGGGTAGATGTGGCTCGTCTAAAAGCTGCCAGAGCTCCCGAGTCTGGGGCGTGGCTGCACGCCTTGCCTTCACCAAACTTGGGAACATTGCTCGACAATGATACATTGAGGAAAGCGGTAGCTCTGCGTCTTCGAAGCAACGAACTCAGTCACTTGCGTGAGTTGATTGAGTTGTCAGCGTTAGTACGTGTGGACTCAGTGGACTTTGCCCTGTGTAAATCGCAGAATAAATCTATTGTCGTGTTAAAAAAGTGTTTAACTCTATCCTACCCCCTCCACGCTCGTAACAATACATACCAACCTACCTAGGCCAACTTTCGTACAAATTCAGGCGAGGCAACTGCAAAGTTTAGTTGGCGTGCGCGTGTCGATGTAACACAGATAGACAGGCTACTATGGAACCCTATACACTGCGCGTGGTCAGACACGCACTTGACCGGTTTTTTAACTTCTAATTACATGTTGTAGCAATCTGGAATTATGAGTCATGCCGTGTACTTTTAATAATAGTTGGGCGGAGAACTAGGTTTTTGACGTTCACGCTATTTTGAAATTATGCTTAGAAGGTACCTATCATTATTGGAGCTGAGAGTAGAGTTGGAGGAATGAGAATTAGAGGATACATCAGCGGGAAAGGCAATTTGTGGATTCGTATCTATTGACGGACTTAGCTCAAGTGCTTTTTCCAGCCTCTGTATCCAATAATGTACGTATTGGAGGTACTGTTTAATATTCATTATACTTTTATTCCCCTAAGATTTGAATGTCTGATAATATTTAAATAATTACGACGTATATCTGTCTATTCCAAATCATAACTTTAAGTATTAACCAACCGGCCGGTGTGTGTCTTATTGCTTGGCATATATCTACCTACAATGTGCACCCTGACATGATATAGGTAAATATTCCTCGTTGCTTCCGCCGCTTCAGCCGCAGCCTGAGCACACGTGTCCGGATCATGACGGACGGTGTGCGAAATTTAAATGTATGATCGCCCCAGCTGCCTGAATTTAGATTGCTATTAAGCAATGTCAAGCGAATCGGGCCAGTGGGAACATTTAAATTTTGTTGACGTTTTAAATGATAAAATTGATAAATTAGAAACAGATTAAACGCTAATTCCAAATACAAAAAATATATACTTATTTTGGAATTGGGTTTAGTTAGCTTTAGTGTAATAGCAGAAGAATATTGTTCTATTAACTTATCATGGAATTCCGCAAACTAAATGCCTGATTTAATTTTTGTTTTTGCGTTATGGTTAACACTAGTGTCACAAAAGCACGAAACAAAATATAACAATTAGCAGACAATGATTAAAAAAAAAAAATTGACGGCATTAACTCATTTACTAACTTTAAAACCAAATAGTTTATTAAAGGTATAGGAATTACAAAACAAGTCAGAAGGGTCGTATTTTAATTGAATCATTCTTTACACTACTGTAGTGTAAATAATAGTCCGGCAATGAACTGACAACTTGTATGGAAACAATGACAATTTTGGAAATAATTTATAATAGCTTATTTTTTATGTGTAACGGATATATTATCAATTAAATAGTTACCCAGCGACAAAATCCGACAAAACTTCAGACATCGAAAAAATGATAAATGAACTGGCTTCTGAAAACCCAGTAAAAATATTAATAAATGTTTTTGTCTTTATTTTGGTTCATTTACATTTGCTCTATAATATTCAAGATAAATCGTACAAAAAAAGATAATGCATGTTTCATTTAAATCTACATAATTACTTCCGGGTGGAAAGTTTGTCGGATTCTTGACTAAATCATCTTAGAATAACATTTTCGAATGAAATCAACAAAAAAAAACGCTATTATAAATTACTGTTTGTCAAAACCGTGTTTTGCCTGGAGTATAATGATTAAATTAAAATACGAATAAGCTCTAAACTAACTACCTAATAAAAGAGAAGAAAAAGTAACACTACGAGTACATCCCTATGCGTCAAGCCCGAACCAAAGGTCCCCAAAATGCTAGCGGCATTGCCTCGCTGAACAGCAATTGAGCCTGTTGGACGAGCCATGACCCAGAGCGGGGGTCAAGACCCCTCTCCCTTAAACGTCTGCCTAACTCCTTTCACAGCCCGAGAGCCTCACTGCCCCAGGGCCCAGCTGTCTCCACAGCAACCGGAACGAAATATAGTATACATTTTACAGACAGATATAAAAACGTACACTGATTTATTAAATTTATTCCCGCCATCCTCAATTTTTGCCTAAATCATCTATATTGAAAATCTCCTATTTGCAAGTCGGTTGGATGTAACAGCCAAAAGTATTTTATCAGGTACGTATTTACATAAACATTCAGAAAATAACAACTGTCAGGGTCGCATTTCTTTCTTCCAACACCGAATGATAAATTCACACAATCGGTTTCTCTTTATGACAAAACTTTTTTCATCTGTAAACTAACTCGTGTAGTTTTAGCAACAAAAACAATGCCACGTTTTTCTTTACCTGTATATACACTGTCTTATACTGTTATCAGTCCCTGTAGACTAATTTAATCGTGAACTTTTATTAAAAGCTCCTTTTTAGGGTTCCGTAGACTACAAGGAACCCTTATAGTTTCGCTATGTCCGTCTGTCCGTCCGCGGCTTAGCTCAGTAACCATTACTACTAGAAAACTGTAATTCAGCATGGGAATACTTATACTCGGTAACTACTTATGCCTACCTGTCCGTGATAGTTTTCCTTTTAAATTCATTATTCATGTACTACTACCACGAATTTATTCACATCCCCAGTAGTAGCCATTTAGCCAGGGGGGGGGGACACGTGACTCGAACAAAAATTTGGGTTTTAAAGCCCAATATCTTGCAATAATATTTACACAAATTTTTGAAGTGAAAACTTCTTTAGCGGCGCTGAGCACTTTTTGGGATGGGGAAAAATTGTTAAATACGCGACAGAGTTCTGTGACGTCAGATGTGAAGGAGGTCACTTTTTGCTGCCTGCCGATTCGACTTCATTCAAAACTGAACGCTATTCGTAAGATTATAAAGCCGTAAAACACTTTTTGCAATAGCATATTCTGCAAATAAATTTGTAATAATACCAACGCATCCTTGACGACCGGTTAGCCTAGTGGGTAGTGACGCTGTCTACGAAGCTGAAGGTCCTGGGTTCGAATCCCGGTAAGGGCAAATATTTGTGTGATGAGCATGAATATTTGTTTCTGAGTCATGGAAGTTTTTCTATGTATTTAAGTATTTATATCTATTATATATATCGTCGTCTAGTACCCATAACACAATCCTTACTGAGCTTACTGTGGGACTAGGTCGATTTGTGTAAGATTGTCCCTTAATATTTATTAAAAAAAAAAAAAAAAAAAAAAAAAATCCTTCACCGTTTTGCTATTGAAAAAATTCGAATAGTTCGAATTTGGGCGTTATTCCTAAAGAGATAAAGCTTGGAAAAATATTTACCAACGGCAAAAACAAATTGATATCTTGGTCGCCACCGCCGTCTGCTGTTGTGCTGTTCTTGCAAATTCGAATAGTTCGAATTTGGGCGTTATTCCTAAAGAGATAAAACTTAGAAAAATATTTACCAACGGCAAAAACAAATTGATATCTTGGTCGCCACCGCCGCCGTCTGCTGTTGTGCTGTTCTTGCAAATTCGAATAGTTCGAATTTAGACGTTATTCCTAAAGAGATAAAGCTTTGAAAAATATTTGGCAATGGCAAAAACAAAGTGGTATTGTGTTTGCACCCAACGTGCCCGCGGGCCCGTCCGCGCCTAAATAATTGATAATTGTTTATAAATTTGCGTCAAATTCATTTTTAGGGTGACACCGTAAGATGTCACGTGACCTGATCGAAAAACTGTTACAATGTTATTGAGTTTTCACTTCTGCCGGCACTCCCGGAGTGCAACCCAGTCTTTTTTTTTAGGGTACCTCCCCTACACCTAAAGCGGGGGTGTAATTTTTTTTTCTCGGTAAACCCATGGTGTAGGGTATCGTTGGATAGCTCGTTCAAAATTATTATGGATTTATTAAATTATTTTTGAAATCAGTGATTCGTTTGCGAGATATTGGGCTTTAAAGCCCTAATTTTTGTTCGAGTCATGTGTCCCCCCCCCCCTGCCGGCTAAATGGCTACTACTGGGGATGTGAAAAAATTCGTGATAGTAGTACATATAATGAATTTAAAAGAAAACTATCACGGACAAGTAGGCATAAGTAGTTACCCAGTAATAGTCGACCAACTTAATGTGTACTTGGAAAGGCCAATTTTCGCACAAATTCGGCTGACGCAACCGCACCCCATGTCGTTATAATAACCAAGACAGACAGGCAACTACGGAACCCTACACTGCGCGTGGCCCGACACGCACTTGTTTCCTAAAGCTTTCGTAAATTAACAGTATTATTTGTCTACTATACAGGTTGAAAACTAAGATATTATAAGTTGAAATACTTCATTAAATTACCTAAATAATTAACAATTATAAT
The DNA here is from genome assembly GCA_947578815.1 of Epinotia ramella. NCBI lineage: Eukaryota > Metazoa > Arthropoda > Insecta > Lepidoptera > Tortricidae > Epinotia > Epinotia ramella. The sequence continues at coordinate 12,362,874 of OX388209.1, forward strand.
CATACCAGTAGTTATATATATGCAAATTTTAAAATACTTTATTCAGCTATTAATTGAATTCATGGCATGGCCATCCTAGGTGAACTTTTGCGCGATGACGCTGCGCTGGAAAGAGTTATAGTGATAGGTTATCACTTCCACTGCCAGGACCCGCCCAGCGGGCGCGTACGCCGTCGCGTAGCGCGTAGCGATTCCTTAACCTTCTACGAGCTACGCCGTAGCGCGAGTTACGTTCCCTTAATTCGGCGGCACACGTCACCACAGGTTTCTAGCTGTAAGTAAACCTTCCGAGGTGTTTTGCCCGGTATTCTGCCACTCCAGGGCACGTCAAGATGACGTGGGCGGCTGTCTCTTCCTCTTCCATGCAGGCTCTGCAGAGAGGACTGTCTGTAATACCTAGAGTGAAAAGGTTTTTGTTTAGTAATGCATGACCAGTTATGGCTCCTATCATGAGACGGAGTGCCGGCCTCTCTAGCTGTTTTAGCTTCCTTGACAATCCGGGATTGATTGTCGGGAGGGCCTCCCTGGTTTGCCTGCAGGTGCCTAGGGTATTCCAAATTTTTTGGTGTTCAACCTTGGTGTTTAGTCGCAGTGTGCTCCGCAGCCATGCAGGGGGTAGAGGGATCATAGGTTCCGGTCCTATGGCTTCTGATTCTGAGCCTTCTCTAGCCAGTGCATCCGCTGCGTCGTCACCACGTGAATTGCTGTGCCCTTTGATCCATTGCAGGGTTATGTCGCCGTTGGTACATACCTATGAAAGAATTTTGTGGCACTCGTGTATCAGCCCAGACGTTGTTGTGTAACCTTGCAGGGCTTGCAGTACAGATCGAATGTCGGAAAGTATGCGGATGGGATATCCCCTTACCTCCCTGGAGGCGATTGCATGAGCGGCCATTATAATGCCCATACACTCTGCCTGGAAGACTGAGTTATGGATTCCTAATGGTGTCGAGATTCGTATGTTTAGGTCCTCCGAGAACACTCCTGATCCGGTGCCTGACCTTGTCTTGGACCCATCCGTGAATATTCTTAACTCCCTGGGGTTAAGTCCTTCCTGGAGGGTTTCGTATAGTTCGATTTTGTACTTCTTGTCGAAGACGAACTGTTTGGGAATGATGTCGGTTGCTGCCTCTAAAAGGGGTTCCCTACCTACAGCCTCGTAGAGTATCTCGGTGTGTGGAACCCTGGGCGGTCTCCAGAGATGCTGTTTTTTGAGCCGTATGGCTGACGCCAGGGCTTCTTGCCTGATGAAGAGGTGTAGCAGCGGAATATCCATGATGGCTTCCAGGGCTGCAGTCGGTGTGGTCCTCATGCAGCCACTAGCCGCCATGCAGGCCAGTCTCTGGAGGCGGTGCGAGGCCACCACACTACGGCTCCGTAGTTTACTATTGGTCGAATTATTGCCTGGTAAAGCCATAGAGTGATCTTGGGGTTTAGCCCCCAAGTCCTACATGCCATTCTGCGGCATTGCCAGAAAGCGACTGTAGCTTTTTGGATTTTGTTGTCTAGGTGACTGCTCCAGTTAAGTTTGGCATCTAGTATTACACCCAAATACTTTACCTCTGCTGACAATTGGAGCTCTGTATTGAACAGTCTGGGTAGGCGGTAGGTCCCCAGATTCCGTTTGTAGGTGAACATTAACAGCTCGGTCTTCCTTGGGTTGACTGTTAGTTCGTTGTCGTTGCACCAGCGCTCCACCATGGCAAGTGCGGAACGGATAACGTCGCACACTGTACCTGCGTGGATGCCACTTGTGAGTATTGCTATGTCGTCAGCATACCCGATGGTGTAGTGATGACTGTTGTTTAGCTTGGTGATTAAGTCGTTGGCCACCATGTTCCAGAGTAGTGGCGAGAGGATGCCTCCCTGGGGGCACCCCTTCGCTACCCTTGCCTGCTTTGTCTTGTCTTCCCCGAGCCTGATGACTCTTTGAGTTAACATGTTGTTTATCCATTTCGTCACACTTCGTCACTCACTCCGTGTCTTACCAGTGCTGCGGTTATGCTGGTGAATTTAGTCTTGTCAAAGGCTCCCTCGATGTCGATGAAGGTGCCTAGACACATTGACTTGTTTTTGATCGCGGCTTCAGCCTTGGTAACCACCGCATGAAGCGCAGATTCTGTTGATTTACCTGAACTGTAGGCATGTTGGTTCTGATGCAGAGGCACCCACCGAAGCGCCTTCTCTCTCAGATGTCTGTCACACAGCCTTTCCAACGTCTTCAACAGGAAGGAGGTTAGGCTTATTGGTCTAAAGGATTTGGGGTCCGTGTAGTCTCCTTTACCTGGTTTCGGTATGAAGATAACCTTGACTTCTCTCCATTGCCTAGGCACAAACGTATGTGCTAGACAGGCGCCCAGGACTATGGTGAGTCTGTGCGTCAGCACCGCCCCATCCCATTTTAATAGGGCGGGGAAGATTCCATCTGGCCCTGGTGATTTGTAGGAGTCAAAGCTGTCAATGGCCCATTGAGTTCTTTGTGGTAATATGCTATTAAATAGAACGGCCAAGTTGACGGTTCGATCCACATCTCTTGATTGGCAATGATATCAGACGGTGGTTGTTGCTTGTGGACCCTGCGATTTAAAGCCAATTGTCAGTGTCAGGTGATACTTGTCATGTTGGTCAAATTAGGGTAACCAGAACACCGTAGTGCCTACATATTTTATATAACTATATCATTCAATATTTAGTATGCGTACGTTTATTAAATAATTATTGCACAAAAGAGAAACTTATAATTAATGTCATAAACATTCCTTACCAGTCAACGTTTGGGCAAGGCACACACACACATCATAATAATAATCCAGATTTCTGTAATAAGTTCTAGAGAATTTTTACCTGAAAGAACAATGTTTACAAAGGTACCCAAGAAACGAAATGATAAAAGAGTAAAGATAAACATTGGCTTGTTTTCATTTGTTCAAAGGCCCGGCAGGCGAATAGGCTTTTTAATTTTTCCCGAAAAATCCTTTAGACATAATAAACGCGTTTTTTTTATCAGAGGCTCTTACGAAAAAAGGAACGTTGAGGTGAGTAAGAAATGGGCTGAAGGTGTGTACAGTAAGCTGCAGAGATAAGTATACCCCTTGCTTGTAAAACTCGACTGACCGAGTCACGTGACTGCAATAATGAATCACGTGACTCCGTCGGAGCTAGCAGCCATGAATATTGTTTTTACTTTTTAGCCATTGAGTATGTATCCCGATTTCTTCAAATTCGAACTACTTAACTTAACTAGCTAATATTACCCAAGAAGGCCATAAACTTACAAAAAGACACCAAACTCGTCGGGATCGAACGCGCGTCATCAGCACTGATTTCTTTAACCCGCTCAGGGTGCCACTAGGCTACTTGAACATTATGACTACTGGTCGAAATTACTTACTAGTTATTTACATATTTACTCTATTATGCATCCTTGTCTAGCGTTAAGATGGAATTAGTCTTGTCCTTGTTTGTTATCTTATTATTGCACTTGATCGGTCAATGCATCTCGGACTAAATGAAAACGTTTCAATTATCTTTAAAATAGGGTCGTAAATTGAATGCTTTATCAGTTCTTTTAACTAATTGCATTTGAGGGTAAGCTCATATTAAAAGATTATTTTTAGAAATCTCTTAATACGTGTTGTGTAGTGTGCGTTAACCTTCGCCGCTTATTAATTATATTTTTGGACGTTTTACAAGTGTTATCATGGTTCGATTGACGACTTTTTTAAAAGCCAAAATAATTGTTCTCTTGGAACAAAACCAGAGTATTAAGAAAATAGCCCGTGATATGAATATAACGGTAAGGGAGATTGTGAAATGGACGAATATTTTTGCTTACCTATATCTAAGTTTTTTTTTAAAGCCTTCTTATCTAAGTGTTATAACCTTTAATATTAAAAAATAAGTGTTCTTCATAAGCGTTTATATTTATTTTCTAGAGAAGAACCGTTCAGAAGTGGATTGGATTCACACTCGGTCAAGACGTGCTCAAACATTTGGGATTTCGCTCAGTACGGTTCGGCGACATTTGCATGCAGCGAATATCCATAACTACAAACCTGCAAGGAAAATACCTCTCACCGATGCTCATCGAACCGCTAGAACAAATTTTGCTGAACGTTACCTTTGATTGGGAAGACGAGATTGTGATATTTACGGATGAAAAATGTTTTAAATCTTATAAAGATGGCAGAAAGTTATTATGGGGAAGAAGTGGAGATTGGTATAATCCAAAAAATATGTTGGATTTAAGAACTAGTGGAAGAATAACATTGGGTAAGCAAATTTTATCTATGTATAAGCTGTGTAAAAAAATATGTAAATAATTATAGATGAGAGATGTTTTTATACATATATATATAGAATTAAAAAATACTGGAATTGTATATTTATTGTAATTTACAGCGTATTGGGGCTGGATGCCATCCATAGGCCCCGGAGAACTAGTGGAAGTCGGTGGCCGCATGAATAGCCAGCGTTACTTGGAGGTGCTAAGGGATGTCATGCTGCCGACGGTGCGAGTCGCATACCCCGAAGGCCAAATTCACCTGGTCCAAGACAACAGTGCGGTCCACCGATCACGACTCGTCCAGGACTGGCTGTCATCCCAGGATGACATTACTGTTTTTAATTGGCCGTCTAAAAGCCCTGACCTGAACCCAATTGAAAACTTGTGGGGTCAAATTGGTTTTGAACTGGGACTCTAGTGAAGTTAAGTCAAAACAGCAATTAGACCAAGAAGTCCGGCTGCATCAAATGATAGACAATCATGGTCACCCTCTTCGATATTGATAGCTATCACTGTAGTTGTCCTAGCCCCATTATACTGATTGTCCGGCCATTCGCGTCTGTTAAAAATTGTGATACTTGTTTACGAGAGATGTAAATTGTCAGACTGCTTCATAGTCTAACATGTTGGTTCTCTTTCACACGTAAAACGTTCACGATTTTACAAAAAATATATACCTAATGATATTTTGACGACCGGTTAGCCTAGTGGGTAGTGACGCTGCCTACGAAGCTGAAGGTCCTGGGTTCGAATCCCGGTAAGGGCAAATATTTGTGTGATGAGCATGAATATTTGTTTCTGAGTCATGGAAGTTTTCTATGTATTTAACTATTTATATCTATTATATATATCGTCGTCTAGTACCCATAACACAAGCCTTAATGAGCTTACTATAGGACTAGGTCGATTTGTGTAAGATTGTCCACTAATATTTATTTACTTATTTATTATTTATATATATAATAAATAAGTCGTATTTCTAGAAATATAATGTTCAAAGGTGTTAGGTGGGTAGGCGCGGCAATGAAACAAGACGATCGGATATAGACTGACTGTATTGTATAGATACCGTGCATTATACATAACACTTTTCCCCCTTAATTGTTTTACAGCAATTAACAATAACTTATCTGCATAGCTAAACAGCTGGTTACTGGTATGTGGTAGAAATGTATGTACAGACTCCAAACAATCACTAGCTAATTACATATATTTGCTAGAATTTTTTTGGACTTAAACTTTTACCTGAAATATTTATTTCTTTATATAATTCTATATCATTGGGTCAACAGCTGTTGTATTGAGGTTATGAATTAAGCGGAACACAATTAGACCTATATAGGTAAAACTATTATCCACCTTAGAACAATTAGTGTAAGGTCGTGTTTCATATGATATTGAGTTATGATTATGAATGAATGAGTTAAATACAACTAAATCGGGTTGCCGAGTCAAATTATTCCAATTACGACCCAATGTGCACTATGTATAAAGTTTAAATCTACAAATGTATATTTGTGACATGCTATATTTCTAATTACAACTATATATAACATTATACACGGGTAGGTACAAATAAGTCTTTTCTATCGTGTTTACAATGTTTATGATCATTTAAGGTTTGTTCTTATTTTATTTTTAACAACATAGGTTAGGTATTCACATAGCATACTTTATGTACAATCATTTCGATTGTAAGTAACTATCTTATCTTATAAGTCTTATAACTAAGGAGTACATAAAAAAAAAATATATATAGAGTAAAGACGGTTGGGCTAGGCATTATGCAACCTTTCTAGGCATTTTAAAGCCGCTTTCCTGCGTAAACGCGGACTACGATCCAGCGCTGGTGACCTTTGTCCCGGCGAGCCCGGGGTCCCCGGAGAGGGTCTCGGCGATGCGAGCTCCGCCGTGTGGCCCGCCATGCTGTCATAAAACTCGTCATTGCCTGTATCATCTGGCTTGTTTACGGATGATGACCGCGACGGCTGAGGAGACTTCGACGACTCATTAAGTACCTGGCTAAGCGAATGACGCGATTTCGTTTGATTACGAACATTTGCTTTACTCGTTAAAATCTGGTCAACATGACGTTTATGAGTGCGCCCATCACTCGTTTTGACCTCGTATGATACGGGACTTGACCTTTTTGTTACGACGCCCTCCTGCCATTTATGCCCCGTCTTTGAATAATCTCTAAATAAAACTTCATCCCCGGGATGCGCTTGGCGTAGGGCGCCCGCGCGGCGCTGCTCGTTCGAGAGCTGCGCGTCGCGCACGGCGTCCGCGGCGTCCGGACGCAACAAGTCCAGCCGCCCGCGCAGCCGTCGGCCCATCATCATGACTGCTGGTTCCCGGCCGGTCGTAGCTTGCTCTGTATTTCGGTAGGTGAAGAGAAACCGGCAGAGTGCCGTATTTGGGTCTTCGTTTTCGAACTGAGCCTTTTTTAAGACACGTTTAATTGAGCGCACAGCATTTTCTGCGGCCCCATTGCTGGCCGGGTGGTACGGCGCTATCAAGGTGTGTTTAATACCATTCTGAATCAAATATGAAGCAAATTCAGATGACGAAAACGGAGGTCCATTGTCACTAACTATTCTTTGGGGCAAACCAAAACGCGCAAACATTTGTCGCAAATTACCAATAACAACTTGCGCCGAAGTGGTTTTTACCTTTCCGGCTTCAATCCACTTGGAGTGCGCGTCAATGACCACTAAATAGTATTCATTACAAAAGGGACCTAAAAAATCCACATGCAGGCGGGACCAGACCTGAGGCGGCCACGACCACGAGTGCAGCGGCGCCACCGGCGCGACGGGCCGCTGCGAGCGGCACGCCAGACACTCGTGTGCCACGCGCTCAATATCTGTGTCCAAATTCTCCCACCATATATAGTTTCGGGAAATTTGCTTCATTTTCACGATACCCGGGTGCCCCTCGTGTAGCTCCTTTAAAACCCTTTCTCTTAAAGATTTAGGAATTACAATTCGGTATCCCCATATCAGGCACCCTTGGTCGATGTGAAAACTTTCTTTCCGGTTGAAATATTGTTTTTCAATTTCGTCACAAGCATTGGAGGGCCAACCAAACATGACGTAACCATACATTTTAGACAGTAAAGGGTCTTTCGACGTCTCAGTTTTCACATCCTTGAAACTGAGTGGAAAGTTGTCCTGTATAAAATGAAGGTAACTAAACTCTTCCCGATGCTTCACTCTAAATCGATCTTCCGTCAATCCTAGAGGAAGCCGAGAAAGTGCATCCGCGAAACAATTTTGAGTAGACCTTACAAACTGTATTTCGAAATCGTAAGCGGCTAATTTTACAGCGTAACGTTGCAAACGACTAGCGGCCGTCACCGGGATACCTTTATGTTTGCCAAATATATAACTCAAAGGGTGATGATCGCTGCGCAATACAAAATGCTTACCATACAAATAATGGTGATGTCTGGTTACTCCAAACAAAATAGCCAGCGCCTCTTTATCCAACTGTGAATAGTTCAGTTCGGCGGGGCTGAGCGTGCGCGAGGCGCAGCACACGGGGCGCTCGCAGCCGTCCGCGCCACGCTGAGTGAGCGCCGCGCCCAGGCCGTAGCTGCTGCTGTCCACTGACAAGATCAGAGGGCGCGACGGATCGTAGTGCGCTAAAACAGGAGCGCTGCCTAAAACCTTTTTTATTTCATGGAATGCCCTTTCGCAGTCGTTACTCCATTCCCATTTAGAATTTTTCTTTAATAGATTGTATAGCGGTTTCAAGGTATCACTCATATTTACGCAAAATTTTGCATAGAAATTTATAAGTCCAATAAAACTTCTCAATTGTGTTACGTTACTGGGGGCGGGTGCTGCTACAATGGCATCAATTTTTCTTTCGTCTGTGTGCAAACCGAATTTATCTATTTTATATCCCAGGTATGTAACGCTATTTTGAAAGAACTCACATTTACTGAAATTGATTCTTAACCCGTTAACTTTCAGCCGTTGTAGCACCGCCCTTAAATTTGCCAGATGGGTGGGTTGGTCCTTGCCAGTGACACAAATATCGTCGGCAAAAACTGCCGTTGACGGCAGACCACTCAAGGTCTCTTCCATTATTTTCTGAAAATTTTCTGGAATACATTTTATTCCGAATGGGACTCGGTTATATATGAAAGTACCTATATGTGTGGTCACTGCTGTCATCGGCTGTGATTGTTTATCTAATAAACATTGTTGGAAGGCATTGGACAAGTCTAATTTGGTGAACTGCTCGCCGCCACCTAGTACCGTGAACAGGTCCTCGATCCGCGGCATCGGGTAGTGGTAATCTTTTAACAATGGATTTATAGTGATTTTGTAATCACCACACAATCTTATAGAACCATTTGGTTTGACCACTGGTACGATAGGCGTGCCGTAGTCGGACCGTTCCACTTTATAGATGACCCCCTCCCGCTGCAGCCGGTCGAGCTCGCGCTCCACGGGCTCGCGCAGCGCCAGCGGCAGCGAGCGCGCTTTCACAAACACCGGCGTCTTATCTTTTAAGTGCAAACGCAGTTCCGATTTAAATGTTCCCAACCCATCTGCAAAAACCTCCGGGAACTCATTTTTTAAGGATCTCGCCATTGAATCGTCTTCGACAATATTATGACAATCGACTGTCATATTTAACTTTTTAATCCATGTTCGACCCATCAATGGCGGTCCCCCGTTTTTAATAACATACAAATTAAGTATTTCCGATCTGTTGCCACAAGCAACGCTGACGCTTATGTAGCCTAATGTTTGGATGACGTCACCAGTATACGATCTAAGGGTAAGCTGCTTACTTTGAATAGGTAAATCTTGAAAATATTGGTCATAAAAATACTTTGATATAGCTGAAATTTTGCTTCCCGTGTCAACCTCGAAATTACAAGTTACATTTTCAACCTTCAAAGATGCATAATATGGGCCGTCACCCTCACTGCTAACTGCTAAATTATAAAACGGACAGTCGTCGCTGGCATCGCTATCGTCGGGATTATTGAAATATAACTGACCTCTCGATATCTTCTTTCCGCTCGTACTACCAACTGCACTTTTTACTTTACACATTACCTTTAAGTGCCCTTTTTGTCCGCAATTGTCACACGTATAATTCTTGAACCGACACCTGCCATCAGCATGCCCCGCCTTGCCGCAGCGCCCGCACGCACGCTGCCGATAGTCGGCGCGCGCGGCGGCAGCGCCGGCGCCCCGGCCCGAGCCGAACCGATGCAAGCCGTCGTCCCCTAGGGCGGGCTGTGTGGCCGTCCGCGCTGCGCCCGCGGCCCGCGGCGCGCACGCGGTCGCCGCGTGCCGCTCCGCCGCCTCCAGCGCCAGCGCCAGTTCCACAGCGCGCTTGTAGTCTATATTTTGCTCAGCAAATATCCTGGATCTCATGTCTTCATTAAACAGGCCTGACACAAACTGGTCGCGAAGATTTACCTCGAGACAAGTGTTAAAATTGCACGTTTTTGCTAAATGTTTAAGTGCTTGTAGGTAGTCTCGAACACTTTCTCCTTGTCGCTGTGTTCTCTGTCGAAACACGTGCCTCTCCGCTATCTCGGACCTCTGAGGTTCAAGATGTTCCTTGACCAGTCTCACAAGCTCCTCGAATGTTCTCGTTTCCGGATTAGCCGGTGCACACAGGTCGCACATTAACTCGTAACATTCTGGGCCGATGACAGTCACTAACGTAGCGACTTTTAAAGTATTGTCTATAGAATTCACTTTTATATATTGTTCAACACGTCTCACATATGCGTCCCAATTATCACTAGTGATATTAAAACACTCAATACGCCCGAACGGCATTTTTAAGGTTAAATCACGCACGCGTCGTTCGAATTTAGTAAGTAATATTATTCTCGTACGCCAGTGTTAGGTGGGTAGGCGCGGCAATGAAACAAGACGATCGGATATAGACTGACTGTATTGTATAGATACCGTGCATTATACATAACAAAAGGCATCAAAGACAGTGGGTATTGTATTTATTGCAATGCTTATTTACCCAAATAAACATTGCTTTGTTTATAATTTATACGTATTATTAGTAATCCTATTATGAACTTACCTATACCTTCGTAGATTAGGATAACTACTTATTCTTAAGTGTTTGCTAGACGGTCGCCAATACGCCCCTCCGACCGAGCCACCTTGGTCAGCACCGACCGCTATAGTATCAAATTCTGCTCAAAGTACTGTCTACACGGTCGGTGCGGACCAAGCAGACACTTAAATTTTTCTAGAAATACGTCTCTCCTACCGTAATTTCAATCAATAGCATAGATTACAGTTTTTGTTCGAAATGTGAATAATGAAAATATGTAGGTAACCATGTTATATCGATTTCAGCAAGTTTTACCAAATAATGTTTTAATATATATAAATGGTTGATTAGAGACAGCTAGGCCGCATTGAAATACGTTCAAAACACTGTAAATAACAGCAAAACTAAGTTAAAATAAAAATATTTATTAACCTATAACCGTGTTTTTTTTAATAAACATATTTTTCAAGATTATTCAAGAATACAAACATATATAATGAAACAGCACTCCACCGCTACTGTCGTTATTTGAGGATATCGGAATAAAACCAACTTTGATCCAAACACTGCACTTGTATATTAATAATGAATTAATCACAATCACTCCTGACAATAATTCTCTTACAAGTCTGCCGTTCGACTGCCCTGATTCGAAACCGGACAAGCCAACTTACAACTACCCCCAGCATAAGATGTTATTTGTATACCCGCACAAATAGTAAATGTTACAGTCGGCCATCCGATTTCGAACGAGTCCCTTCGTTCAAGAACAAAAACAGTAGGTATTTACTAATTTCCAAAAGTATAAACAATCAATTGAACAGGTGTACAACGTAACATTTCAACAGAATTTTGAAAAAAAATACTTAATAACCAATAATAATCAAACAAGCTATTTGTACTAGCTTTTACAATTAGGTATTTAATCTAGGTCTTAATTAAGATGTTAAAGATCCGTCTTTAACATTCAGACATGACTCACTGAGCCATGTTCAGTCATGGTTTCTATAACCATGCTCCAGACGAGTCCGGGTATTGATTCAACATCTGTTTTATCTATGAATATTTGTTTTAAACATATAAGTAAAGTGGTTATTGATTATTCTATCCAAATGAACTATGTCTATAGTTACAATCGAATGAATTTTAGTTATACCCCCGAAGAATCACTATCGGTCGAGGATTTGCTAGTGGGATCATTGTCATAACTCATCCACGGAAATATTTTATCAAGCGAAACTACACCTTCATAACGCCTGCCTTTCCTCGTTAGTGGTGTGTCTTCGATGACAAAACGGTCATGCGGCAAAATCTTTTTGATCCTGTAAGGTCCCTGTAACTTACACTCAAGTTTCTTTGACTGTCCTGTACTCCCAACTATGGCCCTGACTACTCTTACAAGATCTCCTTCCTTATATTGTGTGCCCTTTTTCCTATGTTTATCGAATCTTTCTTTATTTGTCTCTTGATTTTTATTTATTAACTCTCTAGCCTGGCTTCTAATCTCATCCAAACGTGGTCCAACTACCTCGTCACCTACATCACTTATCACGTCATTCAAAATACCTTGGGACGGGTTAGTAACTTTCAAGCCAAAAAGCAATTCGGTTGGTGACTTCTTTGTTACCGCATGTACGGTAGAGTTAATCCCAATTTGTACGTCTTGCACATAATCATCCCATTTATCAGGGCTTTGACCGTGAGACATTGTACTAAGAGCAGACAAGATGGTGCGATTATATCGCTCCACTTGTCCGTTAGCACGTGGTGTGGCAACTGAGTTTAATATATGCTTAACTCCTAGCTTTTGTATAAAAGTTTTAAACTTCGCACTCGTAAAACTGGTACCTCTGTCAGTCACCAGTCGAGTAGGAAGTTTAAAATAGCTAAAGTAATTTTTGAAGACTTTAATGCTTTCCTTGGACTTTGTGCTACGAACCGGAGTAAGATTGACGTATTTAGTAAACGCGTCTACGATCACTAGGAGATACGAGTTCCTGTGCTTACTACGCACAAATGGCCCTAAATGGTCGGCATGTATCGTGTGGAACGGCACCTCAACTTTTGGAATAGGATGAAGTTCTCCTTCCTTAGCTCCTGATGGCTGTTTGTGATGTGCGCATTCCAGACAAGCCGACACGTATTTTTTTGTGAATCGGCGCATTTTTGGGAACCAATAGTATGCACGTAGCCGTTGTAGAGTCTTTTCAAAACCAAAATGACCTACGTCGTCGTGATTGGCTTTCAGGATCTGCCAACGGACCCCTCGAGGAACAACCCAGCGCATGGTGTTCTCATCAATGATACGGAATACACGACCGTTTTTTAACTTGTATTCATTATGGATGCTAGCGACTTTGGCGGTCGCGGGATCTTGTAAAACCTCTTTAATAAGTTTTATTTCAGTATCGCTGGACTGAACGGTTGTGATCCAGTCTTCAACGTTCACCGTGAGAACATCAATGATATGTGGTGGTTCCTCCATTTGGTCGATGGGACTCCTACTCAGTGCATCAACGTGGGCCATTTTCTCTCCTGGATGGTACTCAATTATACAATCGTACTCCAAAAATTGTATCCACCATCTGGAGATACGTGGGACAAGATCCCTCTTAGTGAAGGTGGAACGTAAAGCGTTGCAGTCGGAAACAATTGTGAACTGGACTCCGAGCAAGTATACTCTAAATTTCGCAAGCGAACTCACAACCGCTAACGTTTCAAGCTCGTAAGAGTGAAGTTTTTGTTCATCTATAGTCGTCTGCCGACTATAATATGCTACGGGACGCCAAGGATCAGAGCCTAACCGCTGTAACAAAATGCCCGCCAAGCCCAGCTTACTTGCGTCTGTATGAAGCTGTGTCTCAGCCGTGTGATCATACAGCGCAAGCACCGGCCTTTCAACCAGAGCACTCTTCAATTTTTCAAACGCGTTTTGCTCGTCTGACGTCCATTTCCAAACACTATCCTTCCTTAGAAGACTCGTCAGCGGCCTAGCTTTTAACGCAAAATCCTTGACGAATCTTCTAAAGAAGCCCGCCAGACCCAGGAATCTGCGGACATCGTGTTGGTTCATTGGGACGGAAAATTTCGAAACCGCCTGGATCTTTTGCAAACCCGGTTTAATTCCCTGTTCGCTGATTTCGTACCCAAGAAATTCGATGCTCTGCTGGAAGAAAATACATTTTTGTTTTTTTAGGGTAAGTCCACTTTTTTGCAATGCATTAAGTACTTCTTCCAGACGAGTTAATCCTTCATCGACTGTAGACGCCGGTATCAAAATGTCATCCATGTAGATGACTACATATTTGATGTTGGCCAGAACCTTGTGTATTACTCTTTGAAACACTGCCGGCGCGTTTGCCAAACCGAAGGGCATTCGAGTATACTCGTACTGCCCATCCGGCGTGACAAACGCCGTCTTCTCTATGGATTCCTCTGCTATGGGTATCTGATGGTACCCTGAGGCAAGATCAAGAGTCGTGAACACAGTTTGCCCAGATAATTGATCCAGCAAATCCTCAATTCGAGGCAGAGGATAGTGATCACGTTTAGTTTTATTGTTGAGTGCGCGATAGTCTACGCAAAGTCGCTTTTCCCCAGACTTCTTGTTGACCAATACAATCGGACTAGCGTAGGGCGACTTTGATTCTCGGACTATCCCGCACCCAATCATATCATCTACCATACCTTGTACAAGTTGCCGCTCTGAATGAGACATCCTGTAGGGCCTGTACACAACAGGTTCAGAATCTTTAAGCCGGATAACCATCTCAGCTTGAGTGGTGTAGCCTAAATCATGCAACCCAGTTGAGAAACAGGTTGTATATTTATCTAACAAGTCGTTCAACTTTTGTTTCTCAACGGAAGACAGATTGTCGCCGCCTCTAATAGCAAGCTTATCTTGCTGGTTTTCTTCGTCATTTGTAACTGTTACGCTCTGAATGTGTTTCACCGCATCCAAATACCTAGCTCGTGTGACTAGTGAACCCTTTGCAATGGTTAAAGGCGTGGTTCCTAAATTTTGCACTAACAACAGACACTTTCCAAAATGTATTTCGTATTCACCTGGAAGAAGGAAATACTGACTGCCAAGACAGCCTCTCACCGAACCACCAACGTACATGTTCCCGCTCAACCTTTCATCCGTAACGACTGGAATAGCTTTCATCGTGCCTTCTGCAATTGTAATATCATCTTGCGATTTTAAAATCAACTTTGGGTCGTCACACTGATCTGCATTCTCAAATTTTAATTCTGAGGATGTTTTTATTATACGTACGTTTGGTCGTTCGGTGAAAGTATGTCCTAAAAGTACAGGACTATTTATCAACTGGTCATCAATTACTAAAATCTCCACCTCATGTTCAATTACGCCCTGTACCTTGTACAATGTCGCCCGAGTGCGCCCTAAGGGAGTGTAGGGTACGTTACCTAAGCCGCGCAGTAATGGTCCATCTATAGTTGACCAGTGTAGCCCTAACATTTTTGCATCTGACTTTCGAATGAGAGTAGCTTCACTCCCCAAATCTACTTGACAAGCTATTGGTTTTCCGTTGATTTCAATTGCTATTTTGTATTTGCTGCTAGAATTCATATCCGAAGAGTCACGCAAAGAGGTTTTGTCATTTTCATGTAAAACCATGGAATTTTCTAAATCTTCATTCACGAGTACTCTCATGACGCTCTTATCTTTAGCTTCAGGTTTGGTAACCTTCTTCGGACAATCACCGATTGCGTGACCGATCAGATGACAATATGAGCATCTAATAATGGGTTTAGGGCATTTAGAGCACGGGTGTCCCTTCTCTTTACAATTAAAACACACCACGCTATCAGAGCCTTGCCGTAGTTTGAACGGATTATTTGAATCGGTCGGTTTGAAATTTTGTTTGGTTGTCACATTAGTGCTGGGAAATCTTCTTTCCCTCTTAAAGTCTGCGCTATTCTCTTTAGTTTGAACCTTCACAGTTTTGAAGAACTGCAATACTTGTTCGGTCTTTACAAAATTTGCCGCTTGTGCGCCTACCCGAACTCCCCGATCATCTACCCCATGAACAATACAATCGATTGCTTCCTTGCCGAAAATTTTGCAGCGATTTAATAAATTTAGTTTGGTGAAATAGTACATATCCAATGATTCACCGAAACGGGCTCTTTTAGCCAGCATTTCTGTTAACAATTCTGCATAATTTTCGGTTGCAGGAAATGACTCCGCTAAAAGTATTTTCCATTCAGACCAAGTTCGCTTCAAGGACGGTAACCCCTGGTACCAGAGCTTAGCGTGCCCACTGAGTTTTGGCAGAGCATAGTGGATGGTTTGCCTATCGTTCCATTTATATATTTCAGCACATTCATCGACTTTACTCAGCCAAATAGTAATGGGTTGCTCTTTACTCAGGGGGTCAAAGTCCGGAATGACATTGTTGAGAACAGGAAAACTATTATGCTCGTGATTCTGTTTCTTCATCACATTTAAAAATTCTTCAAAGAAACGAGATGTTGAATCAACCCTCAGCTCGTTGTCCCTTCCAGGGCTCAGTCTCCGATTTCGGAGCTCCGTGAACCTCTCGGTTCCTCCATTGTCCCTTCCAGGGCTCAGTCTCCGATTTTGGAGCTCCGTGAACCTCCCGGTTTCCTCGTTGTCCCTTCCGGGACTTAGTCTCCGATTTCGGAGCTCCGTGAACCTCTCGGTTTCTTCATTGTGCCTAACTAAGCTCGGTCTCCTAATCGCAAGCTCCGTAATATACCGAGTTCTCTCCTCACCTCTTTCAGGGCTGCGTCTACGATTGCGTAGCTCCAATTCCCTAAGTCGTGTGCGTTCCTGAACCTTCTGACGCTCACGCTCGTTCTTCAGCTGGCTTTCTAAAACCTGCAATCGCTGCCTCTCTATTTCTAACTCCTCGCGCAACCATTTGTTGCGTAGTGAACTTCGGCTGCGGGTGCGGCTTCGAGTGTGTTCGCTTCTCTGACTGTACGAGTTATTCCATTCACCACTACCCCTGCGGCATAGACTGTGCCTATCAGTAGTTGATCGAGCAGTACTGTTATTCCGTTGTCGACTACGACTCCTAGCGGTTACACTGTTTCCGGTATATCTACGGCTACGACTTCGCCTAGGAGTAGATAAGTTTCTCTCTGACCTGATGTGTCTTCGCTTACTGGTAGTCTCCCTCGATAGATGGTTCCTAGTGGCATCGGCAGCAATCTTGGTCCCTGGTAACACTGGACTCCTCGGGGATGCCTGCTCCCCTGGTTCGTGATCGTCGACATCGTCCATAGTTATTCAGAGTCTGAAACTTGAACAAATAGGCATGTACTATCGGCTGCAATAATGCATGGACACCTTACGGCCCAGTTTCGCTTGCATCGTTTGACGTCTGCTGCTCACACAGTTGCACGTGGTGCACATTAATTAAACTAGATGGCGTTGTTGGCGCTACTATTTAGAGATACCGCGGAAAATAAGCACTATACTAGGCACATTAAATACCTTTAAATTGACACCTGTTATCACCAGAAATATTCTCATATTAGTATAATTATTAACAAGGCTATTAAATGCTAATTTATAATAACTGTATTTAAGTGCGATACCACTGGTATGTGAATGCTATATTTCCACCATTACCTATAATGTTGAGATAGCTCAATGGATTAAGACATGTGCTCTAGGCTCAGCGGCCTAGAACGATCGAGGTTCGAATCCCAGCTCTAATGGGAGGTTTATGTTTTTGTATTTTTTTTATATTTGTTCTATTTCTACATGTATAGATGAAAGTTTTTTATATACAAATATTAGTCATAAAGAAAGTTATATATTCATAACTTAAATAATTAAAACAGCATTTTATGTTTTAATATGTTTATTTTGTTCACTACAGTTCTGTTAAAGCAATTTTATAATACTACTTAGTAATAGTTACCTATCAACTTTGTAACATTTTTATTGAGGTAATAGCTTAAGTTTCATTTCCATAATTGGAAAAAGATTGAAGCTTCACCCCAATAAATATAATATTGACAATATTAACTTACAACCGGGTTATCTAACATTCAAATCAGCAGAACGCATTAAGGTGTTAATTGCCATAATATATCTTTACCTATATGTGAGCGTTCAAACCATGAATTAATGTGTTATTGATTTGAAAATAATCATAATAATTTTATTTGGGCTTTCACCGTTACTTACACTTGTTTGATCTTATGAAATATCACATTTTAAATAGTAAAGGAATATAAAAAAAGAAAGCAAACGGCATATTAATACCTACCTACTGAAACAATATATATTTTTTAAATTTATTTAGGATAACCCGGTTTATAGAATATATAAATCTTAACGTAATCCGTACTCTTTGGGCGACAGCATCTGCACTTTTTCTATATTAGGAACTACGCGACCATTATCACGGCACGTATTATTATAACACCATAAACTTAAATGGCGCTGTTGACTGGATTTAATACACTTCACTTTTTCACTCTTCACTTCAGACAGCCATATCATAGGCCAAATTACAACCTTGTTTTCTGGCCTTCCGTTAGCAACAACGAACTGGGCTTTCGCTTGTGTGGAATGTGGGTTATCCGCTTAAACAAATTTTCTTCGTACACTAGACAGCAAAAGTCCATGGTCAATTCAGAAACAGTTTCGCTTGTCCGCCGAATCCTACGCCATCTATGAGCACAACGTGTAGTATTATTATAGATGTAAATGTAAGCCTCAAAAGTTAAGCGAGATTTCACTAGATGGCGTTGTTAGCTGATTTTTAATGAAATAAAAATTGTTTTCGTCCGCGTCTTCGAAATTTCTATTTACCTACTATTTTTGTATATTTATCGAGTCAACTTTAACGCATTCCCGATTTTTTGTTTTTAACAACACACCTTCGTGGAGGTATTATTAAATTTTCTTCTTCTTGTTAGTGTTTTGCACTAAGAGCGAACTCCAAACATCGAATAAATTACAAAAACATAATTTGGCTGGACGCGGCCGCGGGTTTGAACCCGAATTCTCAGGTCGGCTTTAAACTGCAGTCTATTTGCCACTGGGCCATTTGCCATTTGGATGGTAGATTGAAATTAATCATCAGTTTGTTTTTTTATACCTACAGATATCCATTACGACTACGTTTAGTATAATAATTGAAGAAGGTAGATAGATGACATATAACTACCGTAATCTTTTTTATTACACTCACTTCGTATTCATTCGTTAGCCGTTTACCAATTGATTCCTTTCTTTACTAATATAGCAATGAGTTATCGATTGATCTTTAAAAGATCACAGTTAATTGCTATTTAATATAATGTATAAACGTAAGTAGTTTTTACATGTTTTGTAATATTAATGATACTTAATCTAATTACCTACTCGTATCTTACATTGTTGTTATTATGTAATACTGTTGTTACAGCGAAAAAACGGTTGTTTTATGGGCACAAAAGGAAGGATCTAGTAGATCAGGTCTCAATCATACCATTATTCAGCGTGCAGCTATGGTGAATGGTGATGACCTACGAAGAAAGTTGCTTATAACCGATAAGCCACTTCCACGCAAGTGAAGAGTTGAAGACACAGTTCGCCGTTGCTAACAGATGCACAGAAAACGGCACGGTTGTAATTTACCCTATAGAATTTAAATGATGGTGAAGTGTTTTAAATCCAGTGAACACGGCCGTTTAAGAATATGATATCGTAATAATACGTATGATAATGTTCGCGTAGTTCCTAACATGGAGAAGGTGAAGAAGCCGACCAAACAGTGCAGTGCAGTTTACATTTAGATTTATACATTATGTTTTAGGAAAAGGCCGGGTTATGCTAGACAAATTAAAAACAAAAACATTGCTTAGTAGGTATGATGTTTGCATTTTTTTTATCGCTTTACTATTCGAAATGTGATTGTGAGTTATTATTACTTATTATTAACTATATAATCATAAGTTCTAACTAGTGTAAGTAACCGTGAAAGTCCGAATAATATTATTATCATTATTAAAAAATCAATAACAGTTTTCATTATTTGAACGCTCACATAGGTATAGATATATATATGTATAAGTATGTCAATTAACATCTAAATCCGTTCGATTGATTTGAATGTTAGATAACCCGGCCTTAAGTTAATAATTGTTAATGTTATATTTATTGGGGGTATAGCTTCAATCTTTTTCCAATTTTCGGAAATGAAACTTAAGCTATCACCTTAATTAAATGTTAGAAAAGTTGCTAAGTAACTATTACTAAGTTCTATTAAAAAACTGCGTTAGCAGTACTGTAGTTAACGAAATAAACACAATAAAAACAAAAAAAGCTGTTTTAATTATTTAAGTTATTAATATTTTATTTCATTAAACGATTTTTATTTATATCTAAAAAACTTCTATCTAGAAATACAAAACTAAAAAAGCAAAAACATAACTTATTCTACCATTATCAGGGAATCGATCTTCGATCGATCTTGGCTGCCGAGTTTATAGCACATGTCTCAATCCACTGGGCTGTCGCATCATTTTAATTACTAGTGGAAATATAGCATTCACATATCAGTTGTATCACACTTAAATAAAGCTATTGTAAATTGGTATTTGCTAATAATTAGTATAATTACACTATTAGGAGAATACTTCTGGTGATAATAGGTGTAAATTTATAGTAAATTGGCTTATGTTCCGCGATGTTCAAATACCATCGCCAAGAACGCCATCTAGTTTATTTATTGCACACAACGTGCAACTATGTGAGTTGAAGACGTCAAACCATTCAAGCGAAACTAGGCCGTAAGGTGTCCATGCATTATTGCAGCCGATAGTACAGGTCATCTTCACAGCTTCATAATGCGCGGCATCAATGAGACCTGGTCTACGAGATCCTTCCTCTTGTGCCCATAAAACAACCGTTCTTCGCTGTAACAACTGTATTCGTAAATACACAATAAGAACAATGTAAGATACGAGTATGTAGTAAGGTATAATATATATTACAAAACATATGTAAACACTATATACTTACGTTTACATTATATTTAACCAATTAATTGTGATCTTTTAACTAGATCAAACGAGAACTCATTGTTATGGTTGTATAGAAGGAAATCGAATCGTAAATGGCCGACAAACGAACAAGAAGTAAGTGCCATAAGAAATATAAGAAATTGGATGGTAGTTATGTATTACAATACAGTCTACCCTCCTCAATTATTCGTAGTTGTGATGTGACGAATATTTGCATACAAAATTAAACTGATGACGAATTTCAACCAATCTTTCGATTGTCATAATGGCCCAATGGTAACTAGACAGGTTTACCTCGACCTAAGTTATCAACTTATCATCACTGGAAGGTTCCGAGTTCAAATCTGCGCCCAGCCAAGTTATGGTGGGAATCAGTGTTTTTGTAATTTATTCGATGTTTGAATATTTCCTCGTAGCGCAAACATAAGAAAAAGATGAATAAATCCACAAAAAGGTGAGAGTGACAAACAAAAAATTGGCATCGCGCTGGAGTTGACTTGATAAATATAATGTAAAAATAATAGGTGGTAATCCACAAGAATACAGTTTTAAAAGACAATAAAATCATCAATTTTATTTTTGCCAAAAAATTGCTTACAACGCCATCTAGTGAAATCTCCCTAATAGTCGTGCGTTGTGCTCATAGATGGCGTAGGATCGGCGGACAAGCGAATCTGTTTCTGGAATGACCATGCACTTATGCTGTCTGCTGTACATGTGTGTCGAATCACCGTTGACGATAGGAGCAACATAGAATGGAATTCGACTCTTAAATCCCGTCCGGTCCAATCCGGTCCGGTCCGGTTCGTTCCGATCCGGTCCGGTTGATTCGGTCCTATCCGACCGGTTCAACCCGATCCGGCTCGGTCCGGTTCTATCCGGTCCGGTCCGGTTCATTGCGGTCCGGTCCGGTTCAATCCGGTCCGATCCGGTTCATTCCGGTCCGGTCCGTTCCGTTCCGTTCCGGTCTGGTCCGGTCCGGTCCGGTTCGGTCCAATCTGTTCCGGTCCGATCCGGGTCGTTCCAGTCCGGTCCGGTCCATTCCGGTCCGGCCCGGTTCGTTCCGGTCCGGTCCGGTCCGGTTCAATCCGGTCCGGTCCGGTCCGTTCCGATCCTGTCCGGTTCGTTTCGGTCCGATCCGGTCTTATCCAGTTACATCCCTATCGTAACATGTATTATATACAATTTACAACAAGGTGTAAACCAATTTACAACAAAGCGTAAACCAGCTACAACGACTGAACGAAAACCATAGAAAACGGAGGGTAAAAGTCTACGTAATGCCTCCGATATCGAAAGTGTTATTGTGCTTCTTATAAGTTTTGTATATTGACATGTATGTTGTAAAAGGTATTTGTAATATGGGCCTCGTTGCCGGAGACAAATAAATAAATAAGCATTATTTCGAAACCCGCTCCATTTAAAGTCTACACCAAGCATAACTAATCCATATTTATACTGATTTACTAAAATTTACTTATTAATAATGCAATTATGTTACGAGTATATGTAATATATAAGTATTATTGCATTATAAAGATGCAATTCATTAAGTAGTTAGCAGGAGCAATTTAGCATAGCGCTTTACGCTTAGATAGACAGATACGTAATAACTGCTTGCTGATTATAAGGAATCATACTTACATTCGATGTTTAGAACCAAAAATATTATTACATTTGGAATCTTCTAGCTCGTACAGTAATTTATATATTACCTAGTATATTTTTACAAGCTTTATGTTTTTATTCATTTTATAAATTATTCTAGTTTTGACCAGGTTTTGACATGTATATTTAAATTTATACTCATTGTATTTCAATATGTGAATCTGAACTGAATATGATAATATACATATGAACTGTAGTGTAAGTAATTTAACATAGAACTTCTGACATTATTCGGTTACCAAGCTAATTACACAATACGATACGTAATGAATGAAATGAAACTTCAACACCATTCAAAGGAGGATTTTTTTTTTGTTGACGCAGTCCTCTACCACGTTTTTATATTCTATTCACTAAGTAAGTATATTGTATTATAGCATATTTGTAAGGAAATCGAATAATATGAATTTATAAACTTTTTCTTTGTTTAAGAGAGAATAGGAAAATTAGCGTTTGCATTGAAAGTTCTGCGATCTAAAACTTTTCCCTTAATAAATACTCTTCCTTAAATTCGTTCAATTTAGCAATTAAAAGGCAGAGAAAAAAAACCAACCAATTTAACGGTTACATACCTTCAAGTGGGCCTGTGATTTTATCCCCGCTTCTGAAGTTGAAACAGCACTCCACCGCTACTGTCGTTATTTGAGGATATCGGAATAAAACCAACTTTGATCCAAACACTGCACTTGTATATTAATAATGAATTAATCACAATCACTCCTGACAATAATTCTCTTACAAGTCTGCCGTTCGACTGCCCTGATTCGAAACCGGACAAGCCAACTTACAACTACCCCCAGCATAAGATGTTATTTGTATACCCGCACAAATAGTAAATGTTACAATAATAATATATAACAAAAAAAATTAACTTATGGAAAATAAAAAACACAAAAAGGTGGTCCTACTCCGAGGATTTGAACTGCGACATATGTGTCTATAGTAGTTTTCCGTAGCAAGTCGCCACTCGACCAAGATGTTACATACGTCATGGGACGAAATTATTATACCGTTTTGTGTAAGTTCGAGCACTATTCTCAGGGGGTATACTTATCTCTGACGCTGACTGTACCTTGGTAATAATAACGCAGAACCCAGGTGCAAGCCGCGGAGGAGCGTTCGTAACAGCTTGGCAGAAAAGTCTAGAAACTGAATTATTTTTTTTCGACCCTGATAACTTCATTAAACTTAGAACAACACAACAACAATAACATTTTTAACTAATTTGTTTCGCGGATTGAGTAACATTCAAATGCGACAAAAATTCCATATAATGAGCAAGACGATACCCGGTTCCGCTCGGGAAGTAATTTATAATGTTACAAGAGATGTCTTGCGGAATATCAAGCCGGAATCATTTTGTCAGAATTGGACAATGTTTATAGATGAACTGCTGGAATGACAGGTTTTTAATTATTGTAGACTACTAATAAATGTTAAATTATGAATGGTAAAATTTTCGTCCTGTTTACATAGTGCATTTTAGAGGTTATGTTTACATAAAACCAACTTGGTACTTGAAATATATATTTGAAGAATTTAAGTGTTTTAATGAAGTGTAACTGTAACCAAAGTGCACTATTTGGAGGAAGAAGAAACTGTCTACCTATATTGTACTATTTAATAAAATTGGTTAACAAAACTTGTATTTAAATTACTAGCATTCTGTCTACATAAACATTATATAGAGGTAATGTTTGCGAGTTTGTATGTCTATACCAATATGTGTTTGTATGTCATTTTTCTAAATTTAAATAATGTTCTAGTAAAAAGTGAAGTATCATAATCTCTAGGTCGTACTATTCGTGTTGCCATATGAGCGACAGTGGCGCCCCTATTATTTTCTACTCTTGTTTGCCAGACTTTACGTGCAGAGTAGAAATACAAGAGCAGTAGTAGTAATTACTTTTCAAACAAAATAGCCCGCTTGGAATGTGCAGGCTGTGTAGGTAAAAGTACTAACTCGCACCGGGCAGTACCTACTATTATTAATTCTGTGACTGAGCCTCAATTCAGGTACATCTTTTTTTCTTTACAAATGAAAAGTAACGTGTGAATATTTTTATTTCATCCTACTATCGAGTACGAACTAGCTTACCATATACACTAGAAGTGAAGTGAGTAGAAACGTAATATTAAGTGTTGTAATGTGTAGTTTGCCAAGGTGAAATATATAGCTTAGCTACATACAGGATATATTAAAACTTGTTTGGTTTTACAATTAAATTTAACATAGCAAGAACATCATCGGTACATCTCATTATCAATAATTGATCTCATTGATAACGGAATTAAACGAAATAGTAATATATTATTGTAGTAGTAATTAAATAAAAATAAAAATATATAAACTGTAAATAAACGGTCGTACAGTTTGGCATGGAGTTCTGCAAAGTATCGCAGGATTCCATCAATGTCCCAAATAGTTTTCCACATCCAAATTCGCGAGCTCAGATAATATGTCATACAACTTCCCTGCAAAGACGGCGAATCTGTCAGCGGTTCGCGCTGATATATCACGTTCGACCGTACCCTTGAGCTAACTTTATGGACGGCCGAATAACAATTAATCCTGTAAATTGCTTATCGCATCTTTTATATTGAACTGCTCGGGGGATTGATACCAATATAGGCGCCTAATATTTACGTTCGGCCTTCCATTCTTAGTGGATATGGTTTTGTGTGAGCTTGAATTTATGATTGGATCACAATTTAATTATACTGCGCGTCTCGTTCTCGATGATAGCTGGTAACATGTAGTACTGTTAAGTATGTTTAAACTTCACAACGTTTAGAGATTTAAATTTGAAAATATTCCCGCGCCCCGTGCCATCGCCTCCCGCGCTACTCTATCTGTCGCCATATTGTTTTGTTGTGCAAATAGCTTCTGACGTTTAAGAATTTCCTTATAAAAATAATATTGTTTATTTCGTTTAAATCGTTCCAATTGTCGATATTGTGTTTTTCAACAATGCCGAAAAAGAGGTCACGTTCGCGTTCTAGAGAAAGAGATCGGGATGATCGAAAAACCAGTAAGAAACTGAAGTCAATGCAGGAACAAATTGATAACCTAACAAAGTGTATGACGGAATTTATACAAAGTCAAAAAAAGGATGTCAATACTGCAGGTAAGGAAAATAAGGGTTTTGTTTTTTTATGTACGTTATACACGAACATCATTTGTTGAGCAGCTCCACACGAGTGAGCTCCGGTCTATATGAACATTTTATGGTGGGCAGCTCCACACGAGCGTGCTCAGTTCTATACGAACATCATATTTTGGACAGCTCTACTCGAGCGTGCTCAGTTCTATACGGACATGAGCTTATAATTTTGTCCATTCGAAATACATGCCTTTAAAGGGCACGACATACGTGCTTTTAAAGGGAGTTATTGCCACAATCAAGCAAAGTTCAACAAGAACCAGCTGCATTATGTACAAAAAGTACTTACTTTAAAGAAAACGGTGCCATTACAATGGTAATACATATATTACATGTGTATACTTTTACTTACAGAGACTATGGAGTCTAATAAAGAAAATATATTAGAGACATCTGATAAAGACTCTGACAAATTTCCAAATGATTGTAATATTCAACTATCCACTCCATCCAACATGGATACTATTATCACACCCGAGGAAAATACTCAGGAATCAAATGAAGCTCCACAAGACTGGAATCAGGAATTCCTGGAAATGATGGGAGAAGAATTGCCTTCTACAATGTCAACAACAAAGATTGATGATACAATCCTAAAACAGTGGGCATGCTGGATGACCAAAGGCCTGACCGATGAGACTCGAAAAGATTTACTTAAAAAATATAATAGAGAAGGTACTTTTCATACTGAAGCACCCAAGATAAACTTGGAAATAGTAAGTCATTTAACGGAGGTAGCAAAAAAGAGAGATCAACATTTCACCGATACCCAAAACTGTGTGGGTACATGCCTGATTTCACTCGGGGCAGCAATCTCAATGATGATGGAAAATCCTGAGGATGGAATAGACCACATGCAACTTATGAAATATCTTTGGGACTCTGGAAAAATACTGGCAGACATATTTCATCAACACTCAGTTGCGAGAAAGTCTTTTATCACTCCAAATCTCGATAAAGACATTAAATCTACGCTTGAAGCGACAGTTTCTGACGAATGGCTCTATGGCATAAAACTAAATGAGCAAGTAAAGGATGCTAAAAATATTAAAAAGGCTTCAGCTTCTCTTAAGGCAACAGAAAGACCATCTAACAAGAAAACCACCAACCAGGTAAACTGGAGAGGCCCACCTCCAAAAGGCAGACAGGTGGGCTATTATCCACGCAGGCAATTCACCAATGTGAGGTACAAAGGGAAGCCATTCCAGACAAGACCTTCACAGAATCCAGGGCGGTCAATGACCCAAAAACAAAACCGTCCACCTCCGAAGAAATAAATAAGGTAAATTATACCGCAGGCAGACTCCAACATTTTATAGAAATGTGGAAAAGTATTACAACAGATAACTTTATTATAAATTGTATAAAAGGGTATGATATAACCTTCAAAGCCAGGCCATTTCAATTTCGAGAGCCAAGTCCTCCGAACTGGCCTCCGGAAGAGTTAAAAAAAATTGAACTGGAAATTTACACACTTTTAGCTAAAGGGGCTATTGAAAAATGTACAGAATGCGAGGGACAATTTGTGTCATCCTACTTCCTTGTTCCAAAACCAGATATGTCTTATAGATTTATTATTAATTTGCAAAAATTAAATGAATTCATACAAACTTCTCATTTTAAAATGGAAGATCTTAGAGCAGCTAGAGACTTAATTTCTCCAAATACATATATGGCAACGCTAGACTTAAAAGATGCCTATTTTTTAGTCCCGATGTGTAAAAATAGTAGAAAATATTTAAGGTTTAGATTTAATGGTGTTTTATACCAATTTACCTGTCTTCCGTTTGGGTTATCAACCAGTCCGTATATTTTTACCAAGATCATGAAACCTGTAATGAATATAATGAAATGAAATGAAGTATTTATTTCGGATAATTTTTACAAAATACATCCATATTGTTAGTAATAACTTATCTAGGTGTGTTAGTAGAAAGTATAATTATAATTAGAATTAACATGCAAGGACATCCAGTGCGCGAGGATAGGGCTGTCCATCCTCTCGGCGATCACCTTCAAGAGGGTGTTGGTACTGCCCCGCACGCGCACGCCCAGGGACGCCACCCGCTTGCGCATCACGGCTTGGAAACCGTCGGTTCTCCACGCGGCGAACATTCCTGACGCGCTGCAGCGCCAGGGCAGCCCCAACAACCCCCTGAAGGCGTTATTGTACTGGACGCGCAGAGCACTGTAGGCTTTTTTGGTGTAGTCACTCCACAGGTTGCACGTGTATAGGGTTTGACAATACGTTTTGAACAGTGTTATTTTCACCTCCGTAGAACAACGCGCAAACCTGCGAGAAAGCATGTTACACCTTACCGACAGTGCTCTGCGCTCCCTTTCTATATCCACATCATCTTTCAGAGTGTCAGTTACCCAGTGACCCAAGTATTTGAACCTAGTAACTGTTTGAAGAGGAGAGCCACTGAGCATTATTGGCGGAATGGGATATGTTTTAGTGCCAGACTTGAACAGTAACACCTCACTCTTTTTGACATTATAGTTTAGTCCGTGGGCCACAGCATATCTGTCACATATATCAAGCAGAGTCCTAAGGCCGTTGACTGAGGGGCTCAGCAGCACCATGTCGTCTGCGTAGCTTATGTTGTTAACAAAACAACCATCCACCGAACATCCGACACCCGCGCTGCTGAGCTCCTCAATCAAGCCGTTAATGTACAGGTTGAACAAAGTGGGCGAAGTTAACCCCCCCTGTCTAACTCCGCACTCCATTTTATAGACATCAGAGTATCCCCCCGCCCATCGAACTATGTTTGATTGGTTGTCATACCAGTATTTTAAAATGTCTATGATTTCAGCTGGTAAACTTGAGCTCACGCTTAACTTGTTCCACAACACTTGGTATGACACCAAGTCGAATGCCTTCGACAAGTCCAAAAAACATGCGTATACTGGCGTGTTCCTCTCAGTGTAATACCGAACAGTGTGCTTGAGACATAGAACCGCTGACTCAGTGGATAGTCCCGGCCGGAAACCGAACTGGGCGTCATGCAGGTTAATATGCTTGTTCATATACGTGTTAAGCACACTGTCCAGTACCTTCGCCAAGATAGTAGCCAGAGAAATTGGCCTATAATTGGACTTGTCGGAGGCATCACCTGTCTTATTTTTTATGATAGGTACGACTATAGTTTTCATAAGGTCGTCCGGCAAGTAATTGTGGCGCAAGCAGAATGTATACAACATGGCAAGGACTCTAGAGAGATGTACGCCTGCATATTGCAGATGCTCGATGCTTAGGCCGTCATGCCCGGGCGACTTACCTCTCGTCATCTGTCGGATTACCTTGGATACTTCTGCTGGTCTAATTCTGATCGGGCTGTCTCCAGGCATGCGGTTCCCAGCATCGAGCAACTGCCCACCCCCGGCAGCTGGCACCGGTTCCACTTTGAAGTGATTCATAAAAAGACTGGCAACCTCGCTGGGCTCACTAATACCCTGAACACTAGCGGGTGGACTCACTCGAGGATTTACTTTATTAGTGGATTTCCAGAACTGTACGAAGTTTTGTGACTTATGGTGTGAGGCTATTATATCCATTCTAATTTGGTCTTTGTTGTTTTGACAAAACTTCAGTTTGGCTTTGAATTCTTTCCTGGAACTGCACATTTCCTCAAATACGCGGCCTACTTTAGGCTTCCCGTGTGCACACCATTCCTGGAAACAAAGCCTCGCCTTCAAGTGAGCCCCCCGGACATGTTTGTTCCAGCCTGTCACATAACCACGTCCCCTGGGCCGCTCTTTACCACAACTACCAACCGAAGCCTCAATGAGTGCCCCCTTAATCGAATTATACAGTTTGTCAATGATTTTCCTATGACAATTGTTATTACATAACTTATCACAACATGCCTCCAATTCTCTAGGAAAATCAATGTGCTTCAACTTGTTATTACATATGTTTAAATATTCTTTTATTTCTGATAGGTCCCTTTCCCCCCATATTACTCCTTTCACTATATTACCCTTGCTAGCCTCACTTTCACTCATTTTTGGCACACTTTTATTTAGATTGCATACAATCTCTATGGGAAAGTGATCGGACCAGTACACATCATAATGTATTTTGGCGGACATAACTGTTTGCCTAGCAGCTGCTGATGTCACGCAGTGGTCTAGCCACCTTCTACACCCGTGACTATCACTCACATATGTGTACGAGTCCGAAGGCAAGAGCTCTGAGTCTATTATACACATTTGTTGCTCCAAACAAAAGCTATTTAATTCATTATAGAAACATGTATTCGGATGAGCGTTAAAGTCGCCTAACAAATAAGTCAAGTCCACCTGTTCAATATCTATGATCGCATACATTTCACTCAAGCAGTCCGTGAATTCAATTAGGTTATCACTCTCGTTAGTAGGCATATATGTCGAGAATACTAAGATGGATCTATTACCAGTAACAATTTTTATAGCCACGAGTCGAACACTTTTGCACTGTATAATTGAAACGCACGGAAACCGGTTTTTACGCCAAAGAAGCGCGACACCTCCGTGTGGACGACCACGCAGAACGCCCGCCGATAAATCCACCGCTGTATTGCCGTAGTACGCAAAATTGGGATTAATTGTACCCAGCATGGGTATGTCGTGCTGCAGAAGCCACGTTTCTTGAAGTGCGACGAGGTCAGCTGATTCACAGTGCCCGAACACAGTCCACTGATCGAGATACACCTTTACAGTTAAAAGATAGAAATGTGCAGTTATTACTTATATCTAAGTCTGCATGCGACATTGTTGCTTTTGCACGCGCATCAGATGTTTACGCTGTTTAATAATATACGCTTAAATGGCTGGTTATCCTTAGTTTACTTAGACGATTTACTTTGCATTGGTGATACATATGAATCATGTAAGAGTAACGTAAAAAATGTAACTGTATTGTTAGAAAAGCTAGGATTTATTATAAATTATAAGAAAAGCCAAACAGATCCAAGTAAAAGATGCAAGTACCTTGGATTCTTTTTGGATTCAGAAAAATATTCAGTGGATTTACCAAATGATAAGCAAAACCAAATAACAAATTTCATAAACCATTTTGTAGTAGGGAAAGAGTACAAAATCCGCCTTTTCGCACAATTATTAGGAGTTCTAGTTGCAGCATCACATGCAGTTGAATATAGCAAAATATATTGTAAGAGACTAGAGAGGGCTAAATGGCTTGCTTTAACTGTTAATAATGATGATTTTGAAAGTTACATGAAAATTACTGATTATGTAATGAAAGATCTTGCTTGGTGGAACTTGAATGTATTGATTGGTTCAAACCCCATACGGAGAAGGCAGTACAAAATAATAATTTGTTCAGATGCATCTAGATCCGGGTGGGGCGCGGAATCCAATTCATTGATCACCCGTGGATTCTGGAGCCAGGCTGATAAACAATTTCACATAAATTATCTTGAACTACTAGCCGCCTTTTTTGGACTAAAATGCTTTGCGTCTAAACTCAGCAATTGCGAAATTCTAATGCGTATAGACAATACTACAGCAATTGCTTACATTAATAAGGCTGGAGGTGTCAAATTTCCACACTTAAGTGAATTAGCCCGTAAAATATGGCAATGGTGTGAGAGCAGAAAAATATGGATAGTAGCTTCATATATCGCATCAAAAGAAAACATCGACGCAGATACTGCTTCTCGCGATACCAACCTAGACACCGAATGGGAACTGGCTGGAAAATATTTTAAGCAAATTGTGAACAAATTTGGTAGCCGTAGTATTGATCTGTTCGCATCTAGAATTAATACCAAGTGCAAAACATTTTGCTCGCGTTACCCTGACCCAGAAGCAGCAGTAGTTGACGCTTTTACAATTTCATGGGAAAAAGAACGTTTCTACGCTTTTCCCCCTTTTGCAATAATATTGCCAGTATTGAGAAAAATAATCAACGATAAAGCAACAGGGATAGTAGTTGTACCAAATTGGCCCACGCAAGCGTGGTATCCCATGTTTACATCACTTTTATGTGAACCTCCCTTAATATTGGAGCCTTCAGCTGACCTACTACTTTCCCCTTGCAGGAGCAGAATACACCCCCTGTCACACAAACTTTCTCTAGCGGCAGGGAAATTATCAGGGAGGCATACCTGAAAAAAGGAGTTCCCGAGATGTCTCTTGAATTTATAGTAGACTCAATATCACAATCCACCCTCAAGCAATATGAAGGATGTCTCAAAAAATGGATAGAATTCGCCACACGTAACAAATATGACATATTTGATCCAACCAGTGCTAATGTTATAGAGTTTTTAACAATGAGATTCAATGAGAATGCAAGTTATGGTACTTTAAACTCTTCAAGATCAGCAATCTCACTCATTACAAAAAGTGACATATCTAACGATGCCATTATATCTAGATTTTTCAAAGGCATTTTCAGGAGACGTCCTTCTGCACCTAAATACACGGAAACATGGAACATAGAGAAAGTTTTAGAATATATTGAAAACCAGGATAACTTTGAAAATCTAAACTTAAAAATTATATCGGAGATTGCTACAACACTGTTAGTTCTGATTACAGCCCACAGGTTACAAACAATAGCTTTAATTAATATTGATGAGGTAATCATGGGTTCATCCGGGCTACAAATTAAAATTCCTGATATGATAAAGACATCAAAGCTTGGGAAAAATCAGCCCTTACTCGTGATTCCATTTTTCAGAAAACGGCCTAAAGTTTGTGTAGCCACTATAATTCTTCACTATTTAAAAATAACAGAACCTATTAGAGCAGGAAATAAGAGACTATTTCTCGCCTCAGTAAAACCTCACAAACCAGTTAGTCCTCAGACAATTGGTCATTGGATCAAGTCTTTACTCTGTAAAGCCGGTATTGATACCGATAAATTTAGTGCATACAGCACTAAACATGCCTCTGTGTCTACTGCCTATAGAAAAGGGATAGACATTGATACGATTAGAAGAACAGCAGGATGGACAGAAGGGTCAAGAACATTCGCACGATTCTATAACAGACCTCTTACAGAACCAAATGATAAGTTCGCTATTAGTATTCTAACTAAAGATGTTTAAGTGTTATATAATTATATGCATATAACTTTTATTTTGTTATTGATTTAACATCTTATTGTTATGATTATAAATGATAAATAAATATAAAGAAAAAGAAATTGCAAATATTTGTATCATTGCAATATTAAAGAATACAAATATTTTTAAACAGGGCTCTATCACAGGCTCTAAAAATCTACATGTTACCAGCTATCATCGAGAACGAGACGCGCAGTATAATTGTTCGATCAAACGAGCCCGCCGAAGGCGGGCGATGTTCGATCGAAATTATACGAAGCGTCTCGTTCGAAGATGATCACTTCCCACCCATAAAAGGGAAAGTTACACCTATATTGTAATATAAGTGAACCCCATCCCCGTAATCATCTTACACGAAACTGTGATATCGCTTAATACTCTGAAATATATGGCGACAGATAGAGTAGCGCGGGAGGCGATGGCACGGGGCGCGGGAATATTTTCAAATTTAAATCTCTAAACGTTGTGAAGTTTAAACATACTTAACAGTACTACATGTTACCAGCTATCATCTTCGAACGAGACGCTTCGTATAATTTCGATCGAACATCGCCCGCCTTCGGCGGGCTCGTTTGATCGAACAATTATTCCCTGTTATTAGACCAATATTTATCCATCGCATTACATTGTTCAATTAATTTCATTCCAAGAGGACGACAAAATCTTGTAACAAATATAAATTGCGAATAGACCGAATGCTCATTATGTAATTATAAGTTTGTACAACTATCATATTTATATGTAATGTACATACAATTCCAAGCGGACTACTATATCAAAGCTATTATACAGGACTATTATACAGCATGATGCATTACCTAAATGTTTAGCTGATGACGAATAAAATGATGCTCATGCTACTCAAATGGCCGTTTGTTGGAAGGGACATTCAAATCATAAGAAAACGTGTCTTCCCGTATATAGTTAATCTACAGAAGTTTATCACCCTCTTATGATTCATGGACTACTTACGTATGTATTGGCAAATAGTCTTCATCTATTAAATTATCTTGAACAGAAATTACATCATCGGTTGGCGCATTTTCTCTATTAATAAATAGTACCGACTGTAAAACTCGGTTACCTAATATGAAGATACTGGGTAAAAATAAAACAAAATGTAACGTAAAATGTAGGAATCGTAATGTTTGCCGTGGCATAAAGTCGAATCTTTAAATAAAACCGGACTTAAAACGACCACCGATCTAAAGCAACCGAGACAGTGGGATGACACACGCGATGGCCTAGATAAACAGAGGTTTAATGGTTCATCTGCCTCGACGTTTTGCTATGATATTTGTCCGGACTTAAAACGACCACCGATCTAAAGCAACCGAGACAATGGGATGACACACGCGATGGCCTAGATAGACAGAGGTTTAATGGTTCATCTGCCTCGACGTTTTGCTATGATATTTGTGTGATATTTCTTGATCGCTTTCAATTCAATGCACGTCTAACCTAGCGTGTCAGAAGGAGTGTTCGCAGCAAGTGGCATAACAAACATGATTGAATTTCGTTATATGAATAAGTGAGGTCAAATATACCTCCTGGGAATATTTGTTTGACTGGCAGTGTAAACTAACAGTACTGTAGTGTAACTGGTAGTGTGTGTGTTTGAGTGCCAGTGCCAGTCACACAAATATCTACTACTAAGATTCAGTTAGTACAAATATCAAGGTGTGCCCTTTGTTCCGCGTCGCTACACCCTCGCCATGGGAAATTTCATATACATAGTTTATCCTGGTTTTCATGTAGCTACCCCGTACGTTCGCGTGTAATATCGCGCTGTGCAAATATCCGTACTTCGTTCCAACCTTGTGCAAAACGTGTTTACCCGAATTATATGGTAGGCACGAATGAACGCTTACCTACATCGCTACGTTTTAAATTAGCAATGATTTAATACTTTACGCCTTTCTGCTTTACATTAATGGCTTTAATGGGTTGTACTCAGAATATTAGAACCCACATTTGCCATTTCACTTTGCCACCGACGATGATGGAAACTTCTCACAACCAAGCGACTACTACGCTTTGAAATGCAGCCCGAATTTCACCAATCCGAGATTCAACCTCGAAATCATCTGTCGAAATCTCCTTATAGAACCATGTAACCAGCAGGATTAGGAAAACTAAGCTTGCTGATATGGTTGAACTACTTAAGCGAACCTAACGTATTCCGTGTAAGACTGGGAAGTTTTAAGTACTTCCCTACATTGTAATTAATAAGCGTGAACCTAAACGCCGCGAGCTGTGGAAAAAATATACATTAAATATAATCTTAAGAAAATGTAATTTAACTCGAACGTTGCATAATGTTGAAACACCTTTAAAGAATGAGGACGCGAACATGCTGAGCGAAATACGGAGTTAAAACGGAAGAACACCAGTGTTTTAGGTCATTTTAATTCCTGGCTAAAGCGCTGTGCCAAAGAAAATTACGTTACTTTCCAAGTAAAACGGTCACAATCAGAGGGGTAATTACATAACGTTTCGAACGCGCGTTTGAACAATTTACTGTCATTTTTCCATATAAAAAGTGACATTTAGATCTACCTGACGCGCGTACAATGCGTTACGTGATCGATTACGGTTTAATTTATAGGTTATAATTTATACAATACGCAATATTGGTCGGTAGGTGTTGGTATTTTTGAATGCATTGTCTTGTTAGAGAATCCGAATGTATGTAGGTACTATACATGAAGTTTATCCGACTGTTGTTGATTTGATTTGCACTTACATTATGTTGTGAGTTGGGTAGTTAAAAAAGCAGTGTGAAAATATTTTAAGGTAAATGTTTTGTTGCGGTTCACAGATCCCTTTCTTTTTGTTCCTGGTAGAATTCTAAAGACTAGGTACCTAAAATTAGTTTGTTAATGATTAGTTAGTTGTTAAGGATCGCCCTATAGTTATAATGAGTGTGTAGGTACATGCCTACAAACACATATGGTAATCTGCCGGAATTCACCACCTGCCTGGGGAAGGTAAGTGCTATTGTAGTCGAATGTGGCATCTCAGTCTGTTTACATATTGGGCGATTTTAACGCCAACCCAGGGGAGTTATTTTATACTGAACGAATGTCTTTTTGTAACGATCAGAAATGCAGTAGTGGAAAAGCGGGTTGGGGTCCACGTGTGATGGGGTGGAATAAGTATATGGTTGATGCCCACCGGGAGGCCAGGTCGAGATTTATCGAATGGGGGTATTGCGGGAAGCCTAAGGCCGGTCAAATTTATGATGAGATGTGTTATAGTCGAAGATTATTTAAGTCACGATTAAAGTGGTGTCAAAACCATGAAGATCAATTAAAAATGGATACTCTTGCCGAACAACACTCCAAAGGCACTTTTCGGGGTTTCTGGCGTAGCACGAAAAAAGTAAACGCTCGGTCTGATTTTCCGATGTGTGTTATAGCGACCCAAAAGGGGTGCCGTTCATTCGCCATAAAAACAAAATGCATCATTTTAAGTAGCATACGTACGGAAATCATAACAAACTATTATCGTAATAACAAAATGGATATTATTATTGGTCATAACATTTAAATAACGTAACACTCAATTTTCACCACCACATTTGCTATAACGTTTATGTGTACTAATTTCTTTTTGCATAACATTTATTTTATTTTATACAACGACGGTGGCAAACAAGCTTACGGCCCGCCTGATCGTAAGCGGACACCGCAGCCTATAGACGCATGCAACTCCAAAGGAGTAATATACATTTAGTATAATGATTAAAACTGATAACAACACTTGGTTTTACTAAGTGATTGCTATCACATCCTAGAAAAACAGACACAGGTAACAAAACCGAATCGGAGCACCCCAATATCCACGTGGTCTTGTCTGCTCTACCCCTAGAGTGTATATAAAAAGCCGGAGGCGCGGAGGGGGAGTTCTTTGTCACGCGAGGGCGAAAGGGCTGCTCTCCCCGCAGCGCCGGAGCTAAGGCGGAGTCCTGTGACTGTCCAATCGACAGTCATTCTATCTAGCTTAAATATGAGAAGGGCACAGAAGGTGAGTAAATGAAGAACAACTATTAAAACATAATGAGCATGAAATATTATACAGAGTGACCATTATAGCGTTTGTTTATTATATAAATGGAATTTATTAACATTGATGATTATAATCGATAAAATTATGCAAATAGTTTTTATTCATTTTGTTTTTATGCAATTTGACCACTTATACAACCTTAAATTATGCAATTCGTTGTTATGCAAAATGAAATTATGCAATTTGTTTTTATATGAAACATTACACACCCCCCAAAAAGTATCTGGTAGTTTTAAAGACCAGTTTAGGGTACAGTCTGCCCTTGGTCTAGTGTCGATGGTGCCGGAACAAAACAAGGTGGTGGGGTTAAGATTTAAGGCCAAGGATGTCGCACGCGCCATTAAGTCAATCTCGAGGGGCAAATCCCCAGGGGTTGACGGCTTGAACATCGAGCGTCTTCATCATGCTGGGCCCCACATAAATAGAGTTTTGGCTATGTTTTATAACCTGTGTGTAAGTCATACATGTTTAATTGTTTACCTACCGATATGTTAAGAACGATTGTGGTACCTATAGTGAAGAATAAAACAGGTGATTCAACTGATAAAAGTTACTACAGATCAATCTCGCTTGCCGCGGTCATTGCTAAGGTATTTGACGCTATGCTTAAGGCACAGTTGGACAAATACCTAAAACTGCACGATAACCAGTTTGGATTCCGACCTCACTTGTCCACTGAAAGTGCAATACTGTGCCTTAAGCATACCGTCAGGTATTATACTGGGGTGTGTAATGATCGGTATAACAACTTTTGATATATTTTCACTGGATATAACAACATTTAATATAATTTCATTGGATATAATCACTCAAGGGACATAATAAACTTTTAGTATAACAACAATCAGTATAATTTCATGGCGTATAATGTTCAAATTGTATAATGCATTTTTGATATAACGTTTAATGGATATAATGTATATTGGATATAAGTATTAGTGGTATAATGTTTTGTAAGATATAACTTTTTTTTCCACACACACGTAATTATTTTAACCTAACCTAACTGCCAGCACGTCGACGTCACCCCGCTTCGCGGGGTGCCTATTTCCGCTCTAAGGGACTCAAGCTAACCCTAACCTAACCTACAAATAATACCATTGTTACAATTATTTGTCGTTTTTTAACTGCCCCCTTTTGTAATACCCCTTTTTGTAGTTGCCCTAACCTAATATTCTATATCATAATCCTTATACGATAATATACTATGTGTTACCAGTTTATCAGTGGCTATTATACTGTTGTGTGTCAGTGGTTACTCGTCGTCTTACCTACGCCAACCTGCCTTAGAGTTAAATAGGTAAGAAATAATAGTAGTAAGTATTCCAGATTATGCCAATAGTAGGTACATTATACCATGGCCTCCCAACGAGAACAACGTATAATTGAAACTAAAAAAAACTCATAGATGGCGACACAGGTACCGAGCGAAACATTTGAACCAGTAATCGTGAAGATAGAATGATTTTTACACCTTAATAAATTCCACGTACCTTAATTATATCACAAACATACTTCCGCACATACAATAAAGGTATATTTTATAAGTTTAGTAAATGCAATAAAATTGATACTAAATCCATGTAACTCGTACTATACGAGTGAGCTTTCAAGCTTGCTACGTATTATTGGGTACTGTCACTAGATGGCGCCATCAAGGGTCGCGAAAGTTCTATGGAACCACTGGCTCTAAGCATTTGGTTATGTATATTTTTGTGTGATGTGTAATATTGTCTCTAAAATACTACTTTTATATCGAAAAAATCAAAAATACTCTATTTGTTGCCCGGGAAGTCAACGCCATCTGGTGATATCTCAATGTATTACTAAAGGCTGACAGCGTCATAGCCGTGGTAGCTCGGATACTGCATCTACTGGTGTAGCTACGGGACTAAAATTGTATACAGAATTGCCTACATTAGGACGGTACGCTTTTGCTCTATGAGATTGGGTATCTGTACTTGTATTCTTTAATCTGTGATTATACCAACTGAGTTTTATATCGAACAAAGTTATATCCCATGTATGTTATACGTTATGACTGTTAGATTAATAGTTGTTATATTACAAGTTCATTATATCTGTTGATAATTATATTACATGAGAATATATCAAATGTTGTTATATCAAAAGTGCATTATATCCTTTGATCGTTATATCCAGTGAAAATATATCAAAGGTTTTTATACGAGTATCGATCGTTACGCACCCATTATACTGATCATGACACCCCAGTATTGCATGCTTCCTCGATCTCTCCAAAGCTTTCGATCTGGTGTCCTACGAAGTACTGTGGAAAAAACTTGAGTCGCTTAACTTGCCAAAAGAACTGACAGCCATCCTCAAGTACCGGTACGGTCACCAGGTCAACGGTGTCAGGTGGGCAGGAACGATGTTGGAGGAGTATGGTTTGTTTATACATGGACACCCTGATCGTCGAGATCGGTTGTCACATGGATGGAGTCTGCGTAAATAACCTCAGCTACGCAGAAGACATGGTCCTGCTGAGGTGTGTTCCCTCCTGGCCCGGCCACATGCTCGTACGAGGCTGTGATTATAGGGATAAAATGTGCCCATTATGTACTATTATGTACCAAGTCGGAAATTAATTGTACCTCCATAGTTTGCCAGTTACAGGTCATCTAATGTGGCCGGGCTGAGAAGTGTACTACCCAGCCCGGCCCACACAGATCTGCTAATATACGCAACTTCGAGATATAATTTGAATAGCAGATAAATGTACCTTTTATTTACCAGATAATAAACCTTCTTTTTCATTAAAAAAATGATCATAAAAATATAAAATAATGAAAACGTGCGAAGAGTAAGCTTTGAGCCATGGGTTAAAATATAATGTAACTAAAAGTAAACACATGGTGTTTGAGGCCGGCAGTAACAGACCATCTAGTGTACCTGCGGTCATGTTAAATGGAGTACCACTCGAAAGAGTTCGGCAATTTAAATACCTCGGTTACATCGTTACGGCCGACCTCAAAGATGACGTTGACATCGAACGGGAGCGAAGGGCGGTATGCGTGAGGGCGAATATGATGGCCCGCAGGTTCGCACGATGTTCCAGTGGAGTGAAGATAACTCTTTTAAAGCGTACTGCACGCCGCTGTAGGTACACGTGTAGCCTGTGGGCGAATTATACGCAAAAATCGTATAATGCTCTTCGCGTTCAGTTCAACAACGCGTTCAGGGCGGTGATGGGACTGCCTGGCTACTGCAGCGCATTGGGTATGTTCGCGGAGGCATGCACGGCGTGCTTCCACCCACAGTACCATGCCCGTGCGCGCCGCGTCCCTGGTGCAGCGCGTCCGAGCCAGTCCCAACGCCGTCTTGGCAATGATCGCGGACCGTGTTGCCTGTCCCTACATCATGCACTGCTGTTACAGGCGTGTTAAAACAGGAGTGGGGTAAACCCGGAGTGGGGACTGCTGAATTCGGTATAATTTTAATTTTAACTTGTATTTGTGTGAAATCTTCTTGTACCACCTATGAGCCTCTGTGCCGCTTGAAATAAATGAATTTTAATAAATAATAATAATAACACATGGATTATTTAAGTACAGGCCCAAACAACTCCAGTAGTGGACTGTGCTTACCTATATTAATATAAATACTTCACAGTCAGTAATTAATTTCGAGTGTTCGCAACTTTCAGCAACAGAAGAAACCACTTTTGTGTTGTCCCTTATATTTTGTTACATATATACTTACCAGGTATTCCATTGTTTCATTCAAATCATAATAATTTAGACAACATCATCGATCGTAATAAAGTAGAGAATCGACAAATATTTTTATTGGCAATCCCAGATCTTATTTTAGAAAAAAAAAACAAAAGTGATTGTTGATGCTCCGGACTGCAGAATGATTGGATAATGAAATTATGTTGTTTATTTCACGAACGGTGTTTACTCGTATTTGTAATAGGAAAAGATACACGTCTCAGTTCTGTGCGATATACTTATGTTCAATTGGTAATAAATGTTCTTACAAAGACCGCCTCAAGGGAAGGACCTATTGCTGATGTTGTCTCGACTCATCATTTAGATAAGCATGGTTGAGATATTTTCTCAAGAGAAAATATTGATTTTTACTATGACATAAACATTGTCAACGTGTCAAGACATTTCGTCAAAACAAAAATAAAATAAAATAGTTTAAACTTGTTTTTAACTCGTCAAACACGATTCGTTTCGTCAATAATGAAAACAAACTTAAAAAACCGGCCAAGCACGTGTCGAGCCACGCGCAGTGTAGGGTTCCGTAGTTGCCTGTCTGTCTTTGTTACGCCGACTCGCGCGCGCCAACTAAACCTTGCGGTTGCGTCGCCCGAATTTGTAAGAAAGTAGGCCTTTCCAAGTTTTAAGTTGGTCGACTATTACCTACTAACTTATAACGGTAACCCATAACATATAACACTTTAAACTCTCGCGCTTTATACACATATTTATGATATTATAATCCGTTGACAACTTGCTGGAACGACAGTCATCTGCGACCGTGACCGGTGCAACCCGTCTCGAAACGACAGAAATAAAGGAAAATAAATATTGCCTTAGACCCGTGTAAAATAATATTATAAAACTATAACATTTTTGAACAAACTATCCGATGATACCAAACTCCATGGATTTACCAAGCAAAAAAAAATTACATTTCTACTTTACCCATACACGTAAAGTAGGGATGTAATTTCCTATAAAACCCAGGTATCCTATAAAAATATTTTTCAAACTTTTATTCTACCATTTTGTCGGCGTGTTTGGTTTTTTTATCCATGCCGAATAACAGCTTTCTAGTAGTAAGGGTGACTGAGCTAAGGCGCAGACGGACAGAGGACATAGCGAAACTATAAGCTTTGGGTTCCTTGTTGACTAAGGAACCTTAAAAAGCCCGCTATGCTAAAATATATCGTTTGCCATACCTAAATTAAGCTTTCTCTTAGCAATTGTCACAGCCAATTACCGCTGAGGCAGTTTGTGATAAACAAAAGCCTCTATTTTAACCGGAAGCGGTCAAATTTCCGGACTTCATTTACATATATCAACCACGTTCCGGGTGTAGCGTTTCCTCTGTATTTACCTACGGTTGTTATAATTCTATTCTGAAATGGTAATTAGGTACTTAGGTGTTCAGTTGATCTTTTCAATTCTAATTTATAAATGATTTCGCTCGAATTGTCCGTAATTCGGTAACCGGATATTCACCTCCGCTTGTCCTTCTAATTCCAGTTTAGACAAAATTAAAGCGAGATCTTGCGAAATTGAATTATTATCATCTTCGTTAGCTACTTTGATTTAGATACGATTTCAAAAACGAAAACTTCAAAATACGATTCCAGCTGTAGACTTTTTAATTAGTTCGGGTTCTAGTCCCTAAGGATACCTCTCCTGCCTCCCGCGTCAGCGTACGTGTCTGTAAAACGTTACCAAAGTGTGTTCGTGACAAAGGCAGACTCCTCCAAACATTTTCACTCTGCCAAGTGTTTATTAACTTTGAAATGTTTTTATTAAAAGCGGTGCGAGTACTTTCCCCAACAAAAATTTCATAACAAGGCATGTTCGGTCACTTAAGTATCTACTTTCATATTTATGAGTGAAAAAGGTTTTTTTTATGGTAAATTAGATAAGTATTTTATTGTAACATCTTTTAAAACTTTTCGTGCTGTGAAATTGCTCATTAAGTATCTTCTTTTGTACATTTTGGTTACAGTTAAAGGGTGAGGACCTTAAATTAATCGGTAAGAAACGAAGGAACATTTTTGCGGAATCTGTTGGATTTTCTACGCTTAATATCAGTCGTAAGTTCGAGACTACATCATAACAAAAGTAATTCATCACTCGAGTGACCCAAATTTTTCGTAAATTCCCTTTTTCGTTATACCTCTTTATAAATCGACAGCAGCAATACAAATACGAAGAAAGGCCCTTGAATGGTGAGAAGGAGCGCAAATTGCGTGGCCCTGGCTCGAGGGTCCTCCGAACGGATCCTGGATGGATACCGTCGCGGTCTGCCCGGCACGAGGCGACGGTTAAGTGAGGCAAGTTTTTAGCTTTCATCTCGACTGTGATTAATGAGGATATTGCTACAATAATGGATAAATTCGAACTGGCCCTCATTAGGCATTAGGTATATATCTATACTCTATGCTAATATTGTAAAGAGGAAACGTCTGTGAGATTGTAGTTTTGTAAGTTTATAAGATTTTAAGTAAAGAGACCTCCGGAGCCGCTTATCCGATTGCAAAAATTATTTCACCTGTGTGTAGTACCTACGGATATTCTGTATGGTTATAATCTATATTTTAATCAGAAGTTTGCCAGCGTTATTTAGGTACAATACGCGGGCGAAGCGGCGCGTGTAGCTATATAACGTGAATTAAACTGCACCTGTCTTAATGTTTATGGGTAAGGCCGATGAAATTATCACCTATAACACAAAAATAACACAATCACTTTTGTGATACCGTAAAACAAATGTAACACAAAAGTAACGTTTTTTTTTCTACAGGTTGTTTCATAATAGTATTAAAATAGAGGGTAAGGAAAAAAGTTTTTTTTTTAACGTATTATCATATATTTATAATGACAACATTTTAGATACGTGATCGATCGGTATTTGACTAAATCAATATTTTTTATGATGATCTGTTATTTATACAGAAAAGGTAGTTATCTATTCTGCATAAAAAAACAGATCATCATAAAAAATATAACAAATTGAGCATAGTCCTAGGAAGCAAATACGTTTTAAGAAATCTTGCAAACATAAAAGAATTAAAAAAATATATTTCAAGTAGAAACAAAATGATTAATAAGTTCAATCAATTTGAGCTTTACACGTAATAGTACATGAACTCGACCTTATTAGGTTTAGATAACTTTATTTTCTCTCTTCATTTTTATTAACACCGTTGATATTTGTTTTTTTTTTGCAAAGGCACTAAATAGTGAGTTTTGGTTGTCACCCGACGACCATATTTACTGTAAGAATAATACGTTTAGACTGTAAGTACTATTCAAAATAACAATTCGAATAAATCTCACGATAAGTAATATAATAATAAAATGTTTTCTTTACTATAACAGTATTCTCA
This sequence comes from Epinotia ramella, assembly GCA_947578815.1. NCBI lineage: Eukaryota > Metazoa > Arthropoda > Insecta > Lepidoptera > Tortricidae > Epinotia > Epinotia ramella. The sequence continues at coordinate 12,406,329 of OX388209.1, forward strand.
ATCTGCATGACTCTTTACACTTGTTTTGTGTTACTGAACACAAAATTGGTGTTATGGTTAACACAAAACTAACACAAAAGCGCCATATATATAACACAAAAGCAGTTTTTTACAAACGTTTTAGGTTATAAACCAAATTATGTTGAGGTTCCTTACGCCTACAAACGAGCGTATTTTGCAAAATGCTTGCTTTTTCATTCAAGATTACGACGTAACTATTAGTATTTATTCAAAAACTGATAACGCACTTAAATAATAATTTCTTAAACTAGGCTAACATGGTTGACATTTTAATTTTCTGTTTATAAATGAGTTTTCGTGGGAGTCTTTTTCAAATTTTGCAGTGAGAAGTGTCGTTTCGGTTCTCAATTTTGCAGTAAACAAGAATCATTAGGTACATAAATGATTACAATTCACATCACCAAATCTTTTACGAGGGCCTGACATGGTTGAAAATCAAAGATTTATTTTAAAAAGTTGATAAACCACCTTCCGAGTTTTCTTAATTTTTTTGGTGAAATCAGGATTACATTATATTTTTTTACCGCAAATTGTACTTTTATTTTGCACTTAAAACAATATAATAGCAAATTTTAACTTTATGTTAACCCATAAAAAAGCGTAGCCGTAAATGTATTTTTTTTTAAATGACGTATAAATCACGCTGCACAGACGCCGCGCGCCGAAATTTTTATTTAAAAAATGATTAAGAGGTTAAGAAATGATTATTTAATTACGTTATCAGTTTTTGAATAAATACTAATAGTTACGTCGTAATCTTGAATGAAAAAGGAAGCATTTTGCAAAATACGCTTCCGCTTCTGCTTTTGTGGGCGTAAGGACGCAAACGTATATGTTTCATGTAAGCTTTAAACATAAACGAAAACAACTATAGAAAAATGAACTTCTGAAACGCTCACTGAGATATGCTTAAACACAAATTATGACGAAAATATGCCACTCACTTCATACATTTCGCATAGACAAACTAAAAATGGCAGTTTCTTTTTAGGGTTCCACAGCCAAATGGCAAAAAACGGAACCCTTATGGATCATGTCTGTCTGTATGTCACAGCCACTTTTTTCCGAAACTATAAGAACTATACTGTTCAAACTTGGTAAGTAGATGTATTCTGTGAACCGCATTAAGATTTTCACGGGTGTCCATGAATGTAGTCGCATAATGACTATTGTCATAATTTCGATTGTCATACAACTTTACGCATAAAGTTGTTGCTCACAAAAGTCTTTTGTCATTAATGATTCTGCGTATAATACTTTTATTGTCATAATTGTAGTATGTCATATTTTTTCAAACCATAATGTTGAATATCATACAAGTTTTTGTCATTAAGTATATTGAAGATCATAATTATTTTTAGTCATAAGAATTGCTTTGCATAATTTTTGACAATAGACTGTTATTATGATTGACTCAATAAAAAACAAGCTATTAAATTAGTCGACCAGCGTTTAATTAGGTTAGGGCAGCTAGAAAAGAAGGGGGGGAATAAAGGTAAAAAAAAAACGTTACATTTGTATTTTTGGTAGGTTAGGTTATGGTTATCTTGTGTCCCTTAGAGCAGAAATAGGCACCCCGCGACGTCGACACGCTGGCGGTTAGGTTAGGTTAAGCGGGAGGAGAGATCCCCACATAACCCCCCACTATGGCCTTCCCCGGGCCGGGGGGTATGTGCCAACACATTTCCCCAGCGTCAAAAAAAAAAAAGGTTTAGGTTAGGCCCTTAATTCGACAAAAAATAGCGAAAGTCCATAGTTCAAGCCTCGGTGTCGCAGGACAGTCCCAACAATTCTGGTCAGGCAAAAAATACAAAAACACGGTCAAAGTGTTTGTGCAGCCGGATGAACACTGCTAAATTAAGGGTTGAAATAATTGCCGTGCGTTTGTTTAAAAAAAAAGTTGTAATAGGTTTAGGTTACAAAGAGATAACCTTTACTTTTACCAACTTTCTTATACCTATGACTTGGTAACGTTATGCGCAAACCTATTATGGCGATTGATATTTATGCTTAAAGCTTTTGTACGCAATAAATATATGTGAACTAATTTATGACTTTTGTCGGTTATACGTAATGATGATTATGACACAAGTGGTTATGCCAATCAAAACTATTGCTTTCAATATTATGCAACCCGATATGGACCCCCTTTTTTTAGATTTAACTTATGGGGCAGCGCCGCGAAGACGAAGTTAGCCGAACTCCAAACCTTACAAAATAAAATAATTAAAATACTTTTTCACTATCACTACCGATCGCTTACACCCACTTCGCGCATTTACCAAGAAACCCATAAAGCGAAAAAGGGACAGAACATACATACCCCTTCTTAAAACTTTGGACATTTATAACTTCGTGATTAACCTTTTGCGTAAATTTTTCTCCATTTGACTACATATTTGATTATTTGACATTATTGATTATTTTATTTAGTGTCTATACCCCTATTCTATGACCTTGCCTCAATGTCGTGTCGTCAATGGACACGTATAAACGTGTCTCAGCTGTCAGATTTGGTGGCCATTTTTAAACACAGAATTTCATATAAGTAGACAACGTATCTACCTTTTTAGGGTTCCGTAGCCAAATGGCAAAAAACGGAACCTTTATAGATTCGTCATGTCTGTCTGTCTGTCCGTCCGTATGTCACAGGCATTTTACTCGAAAACTATAAGGTGTATTTGAATAAAATTTTGAGGATAGGTGTATTTTGTTAACCGCTACATAGTTTTGTAATTAAATTACTAAAAAAAATTTTTTTTAGGGATGTACTCCATACATAAAACTGAAAATAAAAAAAAAAATCAATCGATAGGCCTTTCAAAATAAATATAAGGTTTCTCAGCAATTTTTTTGATTAAGTGAATAGAGTCGGAGATATTCGCCTCGAAAGTCACTAAAATTGTGGGTCCCCCCCTCTAATTTTTGAACCGTGTATTTTAAAAATATGAAAAAAACATGCTCATAGGGCTTATTAAATTATTTCAGCGAAAATTGTTTTGAACAAGATCGGTTCAAAGGTTTTTGAGATATTCCTAAAAAACTGCCTTCCTTAAAGAAAAGAACGTAAGTGCCATAAGATTTCAGTAACGATACGACCTTTTTAATAGGCACGGAACCCTCGTTGTGCGTAGTCCGACACGCACTTGGCCACTTTTTATATTACATCATTGCTATTTACCAATCAATATTAATACGATTCCTTTCCTGGGTTCAATATAAATGACCAACAGTTTAACAACACCGCTGAATTCCGAAAAAAAAATACCAGGATACATGCACATATCAACCTTTAATCATCTTACGGGCCGCGCTCTGACGTACGAAATGATGCCTGAAACTCATTCACGTACGTTGCATCAGGCGCGAGCCGCAGTTGGCAGGTTAATACAGTATGCCGCAGGATTATGACCAAATCCCGCTTTTGATCATAAACCTTACGATCAAAATTGGCTTGATGCGTATTTTCGGTTCGCGTGTTTAAGCTAAACCGAGCTGAAATTCAAATCTCCGGATTACAGGATGGTGCCCACCTATATGATGCCTACATATCATCCATTTTGATAATCGGCTTTGTATAGCATCACTGGGGTAGATTTAGAAACAGTATTAGGGTCGCATCCAGAAAAATCTGTCATGTACGTATCATTGCTGCTTTCATTGAATATTTTCGATAAAGTTTATAACTTTAAAACTTACAAATACAGCTGTTTCCTGCGCTACTCATCGATTAAAGTAATAGTGACTAGGTATACGTTTTGATGGGATCTACTCGTACCTAAATGTTATCATCATTCTCAATATTTGATTTACCTATACTCGCTCTGAATACACGAGTCACGACTGGAGTACTCGCTTGCGAATTACTCGAAAATAGCAGTTGAAACAGCTCTTAAATTGAAAACTTAGATGACACGAGATTACGTAGCAAAGATTAAACTATATAACTTAATCCAGCAGACTAAGGAATGTCGGACAGTATTCGAGAGATATGCCTTTGGTCTTTCCGCACAAGTATGGCGTGCTAGGTATCTATAGAAACTATTTCCGACCGGCTTGTCTATTATGAGACATAAATTATCTTTTCCGAGATCTAGCTGCTACACCTACTCTATTCTGTAACCAAATCTGTCGGATGTTCCTTGGTGCATAATAGGTGCCGTCATGGGCTTTGAATAGGTTAGGTACACTAGACAGCATAAGTGCATGGTCAAGTCGCAAACTGTTTCCCTTGACGCGCTTGCTAACGCCATCTATGTGCACGACGTGTAATATCATTATAGATGTAAATGTAAACCTCAGAGGATCGGCATAGTTTCACTAGATGGCGCTGTTAACACAGATGGAAACAAAAACTAATTCCTCATCTTGGATATAATTATATTTTTCTTGGGTTATTATTTTTCCTATATTATACTGTCAAGTAATCTTGCCAACGCATTATCGATCGATAATGGCGGTATTATGACGCAATTTGGAATGTGCTTTCTATTTATGTGCTACCTTTGTGCATTTATTTTTCTTGCGATGTTTCCGATTCACTACTAGTGAATATCCAAACAATTCCAAAAACACTTCTTTCCCAACATTTTTTTCGTTGGGTGCGGGATTTGAACCCGCGACTCTAAAGCTAGGTCGACAGTTACTTGCCTCGTTAGCCACTCGACCATCGGTTCAATTGACTAGGCAGTCGAAATTCATCATAAGTTTATTTTGCTGCTCAGATATTAATCCATTACGACTATGATTAGTATAATAATCGATGAGGGTAGACGAATGATTCAAAACTACCATACTTATTCGTTTTTATCACAAAGATGTTACATGTTCGTTCGTAGACCTACTTCAGCTGTGTTATTCATATTTTTTTTGGATATCATGAATATTAAAACTAGTTTTCTATGTAATATTGATCTAGTTAAAAGGTCGCAAATATTTGCGATATATAAAGAAGCTACAGAAACTGATCTAAACGTAAGTCGTTATTTTTACATGTTTGTGATATAATTATCTACTATAAGTAACTACTACTTAACTATCATACATTTTTCTGATGATTTATTTACGTATAATATTGTTGCAGCTAAAAAAAGGTTGAGCAAAAGGAAACGTCTCTGCTACACCGACAAAGAACGGCCACCAGCCATGGTAATGGACTACAAAGAAAATGATTTTGAATCGACAAGGCATTTCGTTGATTTATTGCACACAAGTGTGGACTGTTCGAGGTGTCTCCATAAAGAGGAGGGTTTATACTATCATGGGCATGCTGTTAAACCCTTGCTTACAGAGAAGCACATAAAACAGCAATTTGATACAATTTGGACACTGGACTAAATGTCATGTTTAGTGACGAGAAGTGAGAAGTGTTTAAATCTATTCAAAAGGACAATATAAGTTCACGTTCAGTGATCACGTAGTGCCTAACATGGAATCTGGTGGTATACCTAACTGTGAACATGTAAGGTTTGAAGAAAGACAGACCGGGTTATATATAAACAAGTGACAAAAGTAACATATGAGTAGGATATTGTTTTCATCATGCTTTTTTAACCCTATAGATACTATTAGTAATAGATGTGTTAAGTTAAGGAAAATTATTATTAAACAACATAATCATGTTAATTAACGAGATCGAGTGACATAGATAACCGTGGAATCCTACCATTATAATCTATGAAATATATGGTCGTCTAGTATCAATAATAAAAGCCTTAGTGAACTGTAAGATTGTCCCGTATTTTATTATTATTTTAAATGTCATTAACACAAATGGCGGGTTTATTTACTTACTTAAAAGCTTACTTATAGATTTGGCTAACACCAGAATGCGTTCGCCTGATATATATGTTATCATAACCCGGTCTGAAATTATTAATAAAATTGTCAATAGGTTTTATTTTTATTGGGGTAAAGCTTCAATCTTTTTCCGATTTTCGGAAATGAAACTTAAGCTACATATAACCTCGATAACATGTTAGAAAGTGGCTAATTCACTAATACTATTAACAAAAACTTCTGTTAACAGTGTTGCTGCTAACGGAAGGCCAGAAAACAAGGTTGTAATTTGGCCTATGATATGGCTGTCTGAAGTGAAGAGTGAAAAAGTGAAGTGAATTAAATCCAGTCAACAGGGCCATTTAAGTTTATAGTGTTATAATAATACGCGCCGTCATAATGGTCGCGTAGTTCCTAATATAGAAAAAGTGCAGATGCTGTCGGTCAAAGAGTACGGATTACGTTAAGATTTATATATTCTATAAACCGGGTTATCCTAAATAAATTAAAAATATATATATTGTTTCAGTAGGTAATAGGTATTAATATGCCGTTTGCTTTCTTTTTTATATTCCTTTACTATTTAAAATGTGATATTTCATAAGATCAAACAAGTGTAAGTAACGGTGAAAGACCAAATAAAATTATTATGATTATTTTCAAATCAATAACACAATAATTCATGGTTTGAACGCTCACATATAGGTATAGATATACTATGGCAATTAACACCTTAATGCGTTCTGCTGATTTGAATGTTAGATAACCCGGTTGTAAGTTAATATTGTCAATATTATATTTATTGGGGTGAAGCTTCAATCTTTTTCCAATTATGGAAATGAAACTTAAGGTATTACCTCAATAAAAATGTTACAAAGTTGCTAGGTAACTATTATTATGTAGTATTATAAAATTGCTTTAACAGAACTGTAGTGAACAAAATAAACATATTGAAACATAAAATGCTGTTTTAATTATTTAAGTTATGAATATATAATTTTCTTTATGACTAATATTTGTATATAAAGCACTTTCATCTATAGGAATAGAACAAATATAAAAAGATACAAAAACATAAACCTCCCATTACCTGGGATTCGAACCTCGACAGTTCTAGGCCGCTGAGCCTAGAGAACATGTCTTAATCCATTGAGCTATCTCAACATTATAGGTAATGGTGGAAATATAGCATTCAAATACCAGTGGTATCGCACTTAAATACACCTATTATAAATTAGCATTTACCAGCCTTGTTAATAGTTATACTAATATGAGAATATTTCTGGTGATAACAAACAGGTGTCAATTTATAGGTATTTAATGTGCCTAGTAATGTGCTTATTTTCTGCGGTATGTCTAAATAGTAGCGCCAACAACGCCATCTAGTTTAATTATTGCGCACCACGTGCAACTATGTGAGCAGCAGACGTCAAACGATGCAAGCGAAACTGAGCCGTAAGGTGTCCATGCATTATTGCAGCCGATAGTACATGTAACGTCCTACAAAATAAGAACCTCTCCCTCGGCCCTTAAATACCTTAGCCTAGTCTTGACGAAGTGGAAATTAATTTCACGTGTCATTTTTATGATTTACGAGTATGTGTGTATGGCATGTATTTTTTGTGTAAAATCTGACCACAGCGTATTTCATTACTGATTAATGATGTCTATAACATTTTTCTCCCGCCACGTCAATTCCATGCGACTTGAAAGTACAAATGGAAATATAATACACATTCAAAGGAATAGAAAATACCAATTTTAAGTACCTACTTATCGCTCGCGTCAATAGAATCCTACACCGATGTGAGTATCATACATTTACGTAAACAAGTTGGCAAAACAACTTCAAAAGAAAGTACCCTCTTTAGGATTACTTACGTTTCGATTACTCATTCCGTTTGTTGTCACGACATTTTCGTGTTTTTTCATCTTGAAATAACTATTTATTGGCAGTTAAACGTGTCAGTATAATAGTATATATATCTAGTAGGATTTATGGTTGTCTATCGGAGAAGCTTGTCAGCGTTGACGGCACCAGGGTGTACGAGACGAGAACTTAATGAAGTCTCACGGTGTGACAGCAATGTATGGGCTATCCACGAGAAGCCTAAGAACATATGAAATAACACATTAAGTCTATAGGTAAGGTAAGAACATGTAGAATTAGGTAAGTACATAATGCGAGGAGGTTTATTCATAAGTAGGCTTATTAATAAGCGATCGCACGCACTAAATCCCGTGGTGCAAACAACGATAGCGAGAGGGGTCTTTACCGGGTAACTAGGCTTGAGCCCAAAATTAGACATATCTATATCCGCTCCTCCCTCCCGAAAAGGTATGGAGTGACTTTAACTAGTAGTCTATAATAAATACATTTTCCTTTTTCTATTAAACCCTTTAATAAGTCCCTATATTACGTAGCTACCTATCTAAAATGCAAGATTAAAGCAAGGAAATATTAACATAATAATACATAATATCTAGATCGACACTAAGTTGCTGGCTGTTACAATAAAAAAAAAACAACAAAATTAATTTGATAATGGAGGTATTTATATTGCAAATCCAGGAGAAAGGCTAAATGATGTTATAGAATTAGCTGAATAGATTTTGACAAACAGTCCAATAATGTAGCTTAGATATCAAAATAGGACGAAGGTTATAATTACGTGATATTTTGAAGTATTTTAACCAACTATTACAGATCTGCTACCAAGTTTATTAAAGATGGCTTAACATTTCAGTAAGTCAAAATTAACGATCAGTTAGATCAAATATTTACAACTAAGTCCCTTTTCTAGTGATGGATTATTTTTCCGTAGAATAAGTAGTAACGTTTCGATTTACAGGCTTTCGACGAAATGACCCTTCACGTTTTTTTAATCCGTGAAAAGAGCCGGATTAACATTTGAAATTAAACGGGGTACTGGCGAAGCTGTTGAGGAAATTTCATTAAAAGAATGCCTTAAATTGCTTACTAGGGTACCCTTAACGTTGCTATTCATTTCTGTTTGTCTTACAAATCGTTTTGTCGGCATAATCATTTAAATTTTGGCAGGGTCTTAATCTAAATGCTTTTTTCCGATTGTTCGTTGTAGTAAAATGTTCGGAAGGATTGATCAATAGCCAGCACTATTGATCAACCAACACCCCGAAATTCAGTAAAAAGCTGCAAATTCTGTTAAATGCATGAAAATCGGAACGATTGATCTTTAGGCCATACGAATCAATTTCACCCGTAGCACGAAAAAAAAATCAAAAAAGGAGATCTTTGTTTGTATGGAAAACATTTTGGTGGTACATATGTTAGAAAATATAAAAAACCTTCAATTTTCTGTAATGATAAATAATAATAATTGCTAATAATGAGCAAAATAAAAATTGTAATAACACCAATATTTTATGCTTTAATTTAAATATTTAGTTGATATATTGATTTTTAAATGACAATAAATGTTAATATTAATAAATACTCCTCTCGCATTAGTATTTATCGTCCGCAGTGTCTAAAATTGAACTTTTTATACATGTTTCTACTAATTTTGGTTTTATCACATTTTGTAATATTAAGAAATAAAAATAAAATACTAAATGTAAATATTTTCTTAATTGCTTTCTTGGCGTTGGATATGAGGCCATTACATATAATTTTAGGTATATTTTACAAATAATGATTCAACCGTATCGTACTGTAGGAGCCCAAACTTGGTATGTTTTGAAAATGATTTTTATTTGAATTTAAAACAAGTGGCTGAAATATAATGATGTGATATATTTTTAGAATCGGCTTAGTAAGCCCTTTCATTAGGTAACACACGATAGGTTACAGAACAAAACATTTTTTTTCCCATACTAAAAAAAGATGTCGTCATAACTAAACTCCTCTCCTTTTTTTTGCGTGCTACGGCCGCTACGGGTCAAATTGATTCAGTATGGCCTAAAAATCAATCGTTCCGATTTTCATGCTTTTAAAACAATTTTGCAGCTTTTTTTGGCGTACCGATAGGACTACAAAAGGTTCTGCCGTTTCCGAATGAAAACTGAATTCGAAGATCAATTCTTACTTTTGACGTAAATATGATATAGATTGCACCCGTCAGCTAGTCTTTGACCTCACCTGACTCTGCGCTCATTGTTCAGTTCAAAAAGTTAGTACAGCTTTTAGAGCAGTCGCAAATTACAGCCACTAGTGGTTGGCACTAAACGCGACCACTAGTGGTTGGCACTAAACGCGACCACTAGTGGTTGGCACTAAACGCGACCACTAGTGGTTGGCACTAAACGCGACCACTAGTGGTTGGCACTAAACGCGACCACTAGTGGTTGGCACTAAACGCGACCACTAGTGGTTGGCACTAAACGCGACCACTAGTGGTTGGCACTAAACGCGACCACTAGTGGTTGGCACTAAACGCGACCACTAGTGGTTGGCACTAAACGCGACCACTAGTGGTTGGCACTAAACGCGACCACTAGTGGTTGGCACTAAACGCGACCACTAGTGGTTGGCACTAAACGCGACCACTAGTGGTTGGCACTAAACGCGACCACTAGTGGTTGGCACTAAACGCGACCACTAGTGGTTGGCACTAAACGCGACCACTAGTGGTTGGCACTAAACGCGACCACTAGTGGTTGGCACTAAACGCGACCACTAGTGGTTGGCACTAAACGCGACCACTAGTGGTTGGCACTAAACGCGACCACTAGTGGTTGGCACTAAACGCGACCACTAGTGGTTGGCACTAAACGCGACCACTAGTGGTTGGCACTAAACGCGACCACTAGTGGTTGGCACTAAACGCGACCACTAGTGGTTGGCACTAAACGCGACCACTCTGCCGCACATTAAACTACTAGTGACTACCATTTAAACGCGGAATGCTAGTAGGAAGCGCGAGCCCCTCCCGCAGCTTGTAGCTCAGACGCCTGGTGTGTGCCGATGCTATCAGAGCTAACTAAAATCTATATCGTCTAACCCACGATGGATCACATGAACCAAATCAAGAAAATTCTTTTCAAGTGCTACTTACAAAAGGTGCGTTGAACATCTTCTATGTCGGTAGGTATGTCGAAAACGCGCTCTGAAATTGGGCTCCGGTCCAGTTTTCGCCTATATAACCTTTTCGTAACTGATTTAGATAACAATAATGTTCAATTATTATTTTCAGATCACTAAATGCACAATGCCTACTTTGTACATTTTGTGATTTCAACCATAAAAGTGTAAGCGTGAGGCATACAATAAAAAAATACGTTCTTTCGATGTTCTCAATTGCGAAAGAGGTTGTTGGTTTATTTACATAGCGAACAAAATCGCGTCACGTAAACTGACATCGTTTACTCTCCTTAAGGGGCTCCCATACGCCAATGACCTTCGATCTGAATCCCTTAGTTTTCTAATGTTTTTTGTAGCTTATTATATTAACAAAAACGGCTTTAAGCAACATAGTAATCCCATATTTACTTCAAAGTTCATTGTTTTCGAGATATTTGGCATCAAAGTTGAACATATTAGGCCAAAAAACTGGTTATCTGGCCATAACTTTTGTTTTAATTAGTTTAAAATTCACAACCATAGACACGTTTTTAGAGACGTCATAGACGAACCCAAATATGTAGATTTCGTATAATATGTTAGATCTTTCACGTCAATAGAGATACGAAATAAGTGTCTTTTAGACAATGTTTAAAAAAATCTTACAAAATGAATTATACATTTTTTTCACAATCCGGTAGACAACAATGGAGATAAAAGATTGAAGGACCGAAAGCCGTGTGATAAATCTATCTGTAGTGCAAAAGTTGGAAATACGACTCAAAACTTGTCAAAAATCGATGAATCCTCGGGTAGCCCCTTAACGGTAAAGGGGAGATACGAATATGACAAACATTAAACCAAGTTATTTTCCTTCCTTGTTCAAATGTGTCGTAAGCTTCCGTTGGTATAAGCCATACTTGCCATCTTAATGAAAGTGAAGGAATAACAAAATAACGCTCATACGTGTTCAGACTGTACAATGGCTCATTTAAATAACGCTTACTAACCAAAAAAGAGAAAACCCACTTACAATATGGTTATTTTATTTCAAGCTTTGTTTTGGTCGTTGTGATGGATAATATATTATTCACAAAGTAGCCGATCCCACCTACGGGGAAATCGGGTACTCCGTGAAATTGTACGAGGTGTGATGTGTAGATAGGTGAATTTATAAACGAAATGTTTATTCCAGATAATTTATTATATGAATATTTGTTTCTGAGTCATGGAAGTTTTCTATGTATTTAAGTATTTATTTATTTAGAAGCCTCGGGCGAGCAGAGGGCTGGCCACTATTTCGCACAGCGTGTTAGTATCGCTATACAGCGAGGGAATACGGCCAGCCTTCTGGGCACCTTGCCCATTGACGGCGATTTATGACAATTTTTTTACCTATAGGTTAAGTTTTAATATGTATGTTTTTATTCATTGTCTTTAATAAATAGTATTTATATATATTATATATATCGTCGTCTAGTACCCATAACACAAGCCTTAATGAGCTTACTATGGGACTAGGTCGATTTGTGTAAGATTGTCCCCTAATATTTATTTATTTTAACCCATATATGCCCCATGATTCGAAAATGATTAGTACCTTCATATGCCCAGAACCGTATTAATATGTAGAGGGCTCTGTTCATCGTTTTCGAAACAAGGGCAAATGAGATACCAAAAACAAGCATAGTTCTGGGCATATATGGATTAAAACAAAAATATATGAAATAGTTATTTACGATACAAGTGCTGAAAATAGGTAATTCGCACGTGTATCGTACAACGTTTTACTGTACATATGGCTCATTAAAGTTTCGACATATGCACGGAAAGTGCTCTTTCCGCACTAGTGCGGGAAAGTAGCACCATATGTACTGTAATAGTTATTTACGATACAAGTGCCGAAAATAGGAAATTCGCAACGAGTGGTGATAAATTAAAACACGACCGAAGGGAGTGTTTTAAATCGACACGAGTTGCGCATTACCTATTCGCACGTGTATCGGACAACGTTTTACTGTACATATGGCTCTAAAGTTTCGACATAATGCACGGAAAGTGCTCTTTTCCGCACTAGTGCGGGAAAGTAGCACCATATGTACTGTAAAATGATGTACCTAGGTATTATTTGTTATACATTGTTACTCAACGTAGGTAAACATGCCATAACTTATTCTCTGCCTAAGTTTGCTACGCGAGCCGTAGCTCGTAGTCGTAGCTACGGCGTACCGTAGCGCGTAGCAGGTAATATGCGTTTTGTAGCGATAATCTGATAGCGTATCGCTTTGACCACCGCTTTGTCGTTCAATATTAGCACATAAATAGTAGATTGTTTGACAAGGGTCTAAAATAAGCCATATTACGACGAGATGGTTATTTTCCCGAGCGAAGTGAGGGAAAATTGTTCGAGGGGTAATATGGCTTTTAGACCAGAGTTATACACTCTACATGGACCTGTGAAAGAGCCCTTGAGGCCTACTTACAGAATAATTTTTTGAATTTTGAATTTTTTGAATTTTGATACGCTAGCCCCGTCTCATCTCCAAGCGGCCTCCTCTAAAGCCGGAGCTGCGGCCACCACGGCAGAGCAACACAAGCGGCGCAAATATGCTGTCCTCGGTGAGGTCTATGCTATGTTTGCGCCGTTTGGAGTGGAAACTCTGGGGTCGTGGGGACCGGGCGCGAAAGCCCTATATAAGGATTTTTCGGAGCGGCTCATTGAAACATCTGGCGACCAGAGGGCTGGCAGCTATTTTGGCCAAAGGATTAGCCTAGCAATCCAAAGAGGCAACGCTGCCAGCCTTCTGGGCACTGTAGTCTATGACGTGGACCTGGGGGGCATTTACTTTTTATAGGTTTACTTTATAATATAGGTGTAGTTATATTTCGTTATAAATATTTTCATGTTACATAAGTTTATACCTTATTAAAATGTTTATTATACAGTATAAATATTTTTACATGTCATTTTACATTATGTAGTTTAGTTATAGGCAGCAACAAGCTTTGTCAAAGTCAACCCACTCGGTTGGCGCATTACGGATCCCCGAGATGGCAGGTAGGTACCTGGCGCAAAAGTGCCTAATATACTGGGCAGATTTGCGGACACCAATGCTCGACATATAATGTTATTTATCGAATAGTGTCATGAAAACCTACCCACACAGCGCCCGCAACTTAAACCATGGTGGCCGTTCGCCTCCACTGTAGCTCCACAAATGTAGTTGTTTTTACATTTCATTACTTGAGAGTTATAGTTCTGACAAAAATATTTTCAAATTCGTTACTCTGGAAAAACGGATGCCTTCCGTAAATACAGCTCACTGTATTGGCTAAAGGTTATATAACGTGAAATATATTTACACCATAACAATAAGTTATCAATGTTATCATATATAAAAAAAACTTTTTTTTTGTACCTACTGAAAAAAAAATGAGAAAAAATTTAATAGGCGGGAACCAAATTTCTATTTCATTGTAATATTTGTGTTAGAACTTGAAATTGTTTTAGGATTAATAACTATAAATAATGTCGTCAAGCGAGGAAGAAATCAGACTCACACCTAGTCCACTCCATTTTAATGGAGCGGCGCGCGGAAAACATCGTTGAACAGATATTGCCGTCGAAATCTAGCCAAATTTATCTTACCGCTTATGAAAAGTTCATGCGCTGGAGGGCGGAAAAACAAGTGAATATTTTTTCAGAGAGTGCTTTCTTAACATATTTCGATGAATTATCTAAGAAATTAAAGCCGTCTACACCATGGAGTGTTTATTCTATGCTCAAGACTACGCTGCAGATGAAAAACGACGTGCATTTAAAAACCTACCTGAAGCTCACAAGTTACTTGAAAAAACTTTCCACTGGGCACAAAAGTGTAAAATCCAGGTTTTTTACTGCGAATCAAATCGAAACATTCTTAAACACCGCTCCGGATGCAAGATATTTGGCTACAAAAGTACGTAAAACTGTTACATTTTAAACATTCATTTAATATTTCACAATAACATTACCTGGTATATTAGGGTCGCAACGTTGTAATAATGATTACCATTTTTATTGTAGGTGGCGCTCATATTTGGAATCATTGGTGCATGTCGAGGTACAGAACTTATCAAAATTACTGTGTAACGTGAAAACGGGAAACTAACTGCAGGCTATAAACTTACCTGACACAAAAACAAATAGAGAAAGAACATTCATCGTCATAGTTCAAAAGTATCAAGCCGTCGTCGTCCAGAAAATGTGGCAACGAACCGGTTTTTCCTTAATTATCAAAACGAGAAATGTACACGGCAACCCATAGGACGCAATAAATTCGCTGCAATGCCGAAAGAAATAGCAGTTTTTCTCAAGTTAGATACGTACACAGGCCATTGCTTTCGACGAACTTCAGCTACGCTCTTAGCTGATTCAGGAGCAAATCTTATAACACTAAAGCGGCAGAGGGCTATATTGAGGAATCCATAGAACAAAAAGCTAAAATTAACGACTTAATTACGGAAAGAATCAACATAGTCCCAAACGAACCAGGCCCATCTATAGTGCTACCTTAACATTGGAACAGAACTTAATGATAATTCCGTTACTTCAAAAGCTCCTGAATCTGACAATATGCCAAATATCAGATCACAAATACAATCCAATTGATACAACATTAAATATGCCAGGCAAACCGATTACTTTAAATATTTCTCATTGCTCCAATGTTACTTTCAATTTTAATTAAATTAGCAATTACAATATTTAAATGTTGCTGTTTCATTTCCTCGCAATCGAAGTGTAAAGTAGAGTGTACAATTCGTCCATAAAACCTATTTTACACTCGCGTTTATATCAATACTCGCTCGCAAGCTCGCTCGGATGGATAAACGTCTCGCGTAAAATGGTGCGTTTTATGCACTTGTTGTACAATCTACTATTTCACTTCTCATGCTCAAAAAGCGCATCATATTAGGCTTAGAAAGCGGGGCTAAAGTAGTACATTTAGCCCTTAGGGAAAATATGTATACATATTTATGTTTTATAACACATTTTAATTTGACCAATCAAACAGTTCAGTGCCGTATTACATCCACCAATCACAACTCTTTAAAAAAACATTAGTATTAGCTATCAACTAACCAGAATACAGCTAGACATTAAAATCGACCAATCAGGAAACAGAATTTTCAAACATTAGGTGTTTTTTATTCCCTAATTCACAATAATTACAAAATAAACGCCTCTGACCGACTATAGCCGCGTCCGAACGTTCAAGCGTGGTTGACTGCATACATGACATAAGCTATGAAGATTGGGCGGGATAGGCTGCTGTCTATCTCGCTTTATCGTATGTCCCGTATGCTGTCCGCCGCGCTCGGCCGTTTGGACACGGCTGATGATGAACTTCGAGAAAGTGCGAGGGAACTCGGAGTTGGTTTGAGATAGATATATGTTGTGTGGGCTTTTTAGAATCCTCTCAGTGAGCAATTGGGTCTAGTGTCACAAGATGGGCCTGATGATGAACTTCGAGAAAGTGCGAGGGAACTCGGAGTTGATTTTAGATAGACATAGGTTGTGCTGGCTTTTTAGAATCCTTTTTGGTACATTTTAAAGTATTCATAGTTTTATTACGATTTTAATATACAGTAAGTAGGTACCTACCATAATTTACCAGAAATAAATTACGGTACCCGTTAGGATTCCTAACTTACTGTGTATTAAAATGGTAACAAAACGATCTATACTTTACCTTAACTTAAAGTAACCACTTACTATACTTAATCTTTACCTACTTTAAAATGTACCAAAAAAATTAGGATGCTTGTAGTGAACATGTCCCATCACTACGCCATTATCCCATTTGTCACTAATGCCATTATCCCATTTGCGAGGAGCCGAATGATGTATACACGGTGGAATTTAATCGGTGATCAGGAATCCAAAAATCTTAATTATCAATCTACACAGAAACCAATACGTGAGATCTCGTGCAATATAGCTCACAATCTAATTAATCACACTTAATTAACATCGGTAAAATGTACACTGACTGAATAAATGGACACCCTACTTTTATTGAAGGGAAGTTACTCGTAAGTGCGTCATACGTCAAGTGCTTGCTCGCTTTGGCGGGAAACTAGACAGATCAGACGATTTGAAGCAATTTGTTATGAATTTGACAATGAAAAATTGACAGCTTATTGCTCATTTATGTTTTAAGTTTCTATGGCTGATAGTTTGAAAAGAGGTATTAAACTTTTCAGACTAAACCATTAGTAGGGTGACAATAAATTTTAATTAAAATTTAATTTCAACTTAAAAATTAGTTATGATAAAAAAGAACTTGGTTCCACTTAAGTACTACATAAACGTGACCGCCATCGATTACTGAATTAGAAAAATGGGTTCCTGTTCACCGATTAAATTCCACCGTGTATATCGACCGACTTATCAACCATTGAAATGTGTCTTTAATGAGGTCAACAAACAGGTTAATTTTAAAATTAAGTTTTAAGAGCCCTTCCGGAACGCGCTTATAGATGCAATTGATGTTATAAACAAAATACAGTGTGTGAAAGCAGTCTTCTGTAAAGTGAAGGGAAATTTTCCGGGTGAGCTGTGCAGCAATTTAGCTACTCTCGTCCTCCAAAACTTGCCCTTAGGCCTGCAGGTGGTCAATTAACAGTATTATTAGTATCAGATCGTGTATAATTTAGTAAGCTATTCAAATGTTTACCCTTCTCTTTGTTTTACCTTGTAGGTGAGTACGACAGGGCTTCGGCTTTTATGAGTATGATAAAATTCCTCAACCGGCTACATTCAAAGGGATGCCACGCCGTTACATCTTTCTGGACGGATATCCTTTTCAAGATAAGCGGATGGGTACCTCAATGACGTTCTGCCCTTTTTTTTACCAAGGCTTTTATTTTGCGTTAACATTCGGTTAATACATTGATGGCCTATAGGCGTAATTCTATTGTGTCTGGAGTAGTGCCCATCAACGTGTTAAAAACTAAATAACTAGTTCCTTTTTATTTTTTATGAATACAGGTATTAAACATATGTAGTAGAAAATGCCTTCATCAATTATTTATTTATCCCTTAGGATAGACGCGATCAGTCTAGCTACCGTGTTCAGGACATTCATGTAATACATAGGTACAAGTTACAACAATGGTAATGACACAAGAAACAATGCAATAATTATTGTTTAGGTAATTTATTACTCCTAGGAAGAATCACGTTATCCACGTTAATCCCCTAGCCTGATCCCCCAGGGGAATTAGCGGCAATTATTTTATATTCAACTAGGAAAAAATGATAATGTTCGGTTATGGCGCTTCGCCGGACGCTACCGCGTCACGCTCGCTTCGCTCGCTCGGCTCGCGCGCTGTAGGGTCGCAGTTCAACTAACAACCTAACCGTTTTTTTCCCCTGGGGGATCAGGCTAGGGGATTAACGTGGACAACAGCGGAAGAATGAAGGTGTAATGCGTAGTAACCGGTATAGACACTACAGAAAGCACCACAAAATCTGACGCGCGGTCTGACCAGAAGTAGAGTTGTTTCAGAGCTCCATGAGCGCTTTGTTCCGCTTTTATTGCGGTTACATGCTCTTCAAGAAATCACTATAGTGTTTTCATGGATTTATTTTGGATATGTTTCACAACTTTCACACTCTCTTACGGTAGTAGTAAAACATTTTATTGCACAAAAAACAAGTACTTACATGACAGAAAATACAAATAAAACGGCTTGGAGGTCTTCTAATTATAGGGCACGGCTTCGGCCGTTACGAGTAGCACGCGGTTTCTGAGTCACCGACGTTTTGTTTGTTTGTTTTCACCGGGCGCGCAGTGGTGGCAGGACGATAATGTTCCCGGGAGTCCGTTCTACTGTTCTGGTTCTTCGGTAAGACGGGGTACGTACGTACATGCATTTTCCTACTTATAAAAGGTTATAAAATACCTTTTCAACACAATTGCTCGTAACATACCTCTTATTGTGTCGCTTTAAGGCTCATAATCCTGGATATTAAACACGCGTGTTTTATAACATTACGATACTTGGGTGTTATGGTTATATCCCGATTAAGTCACGTTGGCACCTTGCAGCAAGATGTATGCATGCTCACGGTGCATTCTTAAATTAACCGGGTTGTACAGAATGTACAGCTTTTTTTTTATTTTTTTGCAAATGGATTCTTACTCGACTAAACAAATTAAATCCTTTTTGTTAATTAATTTACTATTTCTTTTGGATATGATATAGAAACGTTTAATTTAGTAAAACTATTAACTTTTGAACATGAATTAATAAAGATAACATTTTAAAACGAAAATATTTATTTTATTTTGTATTGGCTGTTTGGAGATTGATCTAATGCGCGCGCACTGCGCAAACTTCACGAAAAAAAAAACTGTTGCGCGCCATTATAGAAAAGGATTTTTTCCTCGCAAAATGTGTTGAAAAACGTCGTATGAAACGCGTGAGCTTTGATAATTACATCCTCGGCTCTCTTATCACGCTCACCTGCGGCTCGCGTGATAATTCCGCCTCTGATGTAATTATCAACATGCCTCACTTGTATCACAATGTACTATTTTAATACAGTTGCTCAAAAAGTGGTACTTTTTGTAGCTGCAAATCGTGCGCAAAGTTGTATTTTGCGCACTAGTGCTTTTTACTTATCCATTTTTTTATTCATTGTTGTTCCAAGCCATACATCCCACCAAAGAGTTGTACATTCAATGACTTTACTTTTTTTTTAGATTACGTCATTTAGCATTGAAAATTACCTCTAATAAATTTTAAATATTAAAATAGCATGTTTCACATATAATGGGTTATTTAATATAAAAAATCTCCGACGGATTTGATAATGTTGATTGATTGAGTATTACCAATGACAGGATAATGAGTATTACTCGAGACCGCCGGTTGAAAGAGTATTAAGCGAGACCGCGGCGCGGGATGTATGGCCGCTTGCTTTTTACACCAATAAATTAACATTTGTTTGGAAATAAATCAAATATAAATAATTTAAAAAATATCTATCGATTTTTCAAGTTGAAATGAAAATGATTTACCATGAGATATTAAATCGCTACCCAATATAATTGTTGATTTGACTCAATGCTCACAACGCTAATTTACTTGTAAGCTACCAAAAACGCCTCGGTTTACAGAGGCGTTTTTTTTTTACTAACTGCAAGCATGAAGTTTAATAAATAAAAATAATAAATATTAAGGGACAATCTTACACAAATCGACCTAGTCCCACATGCAGTAAGCTCAGTAAGGCTTGTGTTATGGATACTAGACGACGATATATATAATAGATATAAATACTTAAATACATAGAAAAACTGCCATGACTCAGAAACAAATATTTATGCTCATCACACAAATATTAAGTTAAGTTAGTAGGTTAAGGTACCTAGTTAGTTAGTTTAGTTATTATTAAGTTTATTTTTTTGAACATAAGCGTTTTTGCTTTTATGTTTCTAAAGTATTCCAATACCTATATTAATTACGCAAATATATACAAAAAGGTACTAATTATATTTAGTGCTTATTAAGTTTTGCAAAATAACTTTCTTCGGATTGGCTGAATAGAGAAATGATTGCCTCTTGTTAGTAAAAGCGAGCCAATTTAGAAACAGATGTCCCGCCTTTTTCATAAAGTTTTCACTTTGAACTTAGTATAGTTTTCAAGATCGAGTCTGTTTTATATTAAATTGTAGAATGAGTGAATTACAAGAATTGGAAATGGACTTAACACCACCAGACATACGCGCGAAAGCTACAATTGCAAGTAACAGCATTTTGCCGGAAAAATCCAAGGAAAAATATATTGCCGTGTACGAATATTTTATTGAATGGAAAACGGAGCATAAAGCTAATTCGTTCTCAGAAAACGAACCTACTTATGGCCTTTTTTCTTGAACTGTCGAAGAAATATCAGGCGTCTACCTTGTGGTTAAAGTATTCGATGCTAAAAGCGATGATGAAGACAAAAAACGACGTCGATATTAAGAATTATACAAATTTGACTGCATTATTAAAAAGAGACTATCTGTTGGCCGTCAGAGTAAAAAATCGAAAGTTCTAACAGCTGACAACGTTGAACAATTCATTAACGATGCTCCAGATCAGCAATATCTTGCTACTAAGGTAGGTATCTGTTAGTTATTGTTCATCTTTGTTTTATTCATTACAATGACTGGATGATATATTTATAACTAGCTTCCGCCCGCGACTTCGTCTGCGTGGACCCGGGATAAAAACTATTCTATATTTTAATCCAGGCTATAAACTATCTTCGTGCAAAATTTCATCCATTTAGTTAGGCCGTTTAAGCGTGATTGAGTAACAAACATCCAAACATCTAAACTTTGGCATTTTTTAATATTAGTAGAATAGAATTAACGTGTGATTTTGTTCGTAGGTTGCTCTTATATTCGGGATTTCCGGCGCATGCAGGCGTGAGGAACTTGCAAATATAACACTAAAGGACGTGGAAACTCACGGAAATATGCAGTTAGTTAAAATACCCAATACAAAAAACAACATTCCCAGATCTTTCACCGTAGATCGGCCGTTTGCCGAAATCATAAGAAAAAACCAACGTCAACGTTCACCGAAAGGCAAAAATAACTAGTTTTTCCAAAATTATCAAAAGGGAAAGTGCACTGCTCAAGCAATCGGCAAATAAATTTGGGAATATGCCCAAAGAAATCGCCAGATTTTTATATTTGCCAGATGCTGACCTATATACTTATACAGGTCATACTTTTAGAAGAACCTCTGCCACTTTACTCGCTGATTCTGGCGCAGATATCACAACATTGAAAAGGCACGGCGGTTGGAGATCGAGTAACGTCGCAGAAGGATACATAGAAAACTCCGTTGACAACAAACTAAAAATAGGGAAACAAATAGTACAGTCGATCCATATAAGGCCAGCCACGGAAGACTTTCAGACGAAGCAACATCTATCCAAAACTAACGTCGATTTTGAACCTCAACCAGGTCCCTCCCATACTTACGACAATGTTTAACCTCAGCCAGGCCCCTCTAACTCTGTGACGCAGCTTAGTAGGCAAGATTCGGACCCAGAAACGTCTCAAATAAGCGAAACTAATAACATTATAAATCAAACCCTAAACTTTCCCGAAAAAAGGTTTAATGATACTCTTAGTAACTGTTCTAATTGTACTGTAAATTATTACCTGACAAAGAATTATTAAAGTATGAATTTTGTTCTTTGTTTTTGTCTTTTTCTCGCAAATGTATTAAAAAACGTCGTTTGACACGCGCGGAAATTTCAATTTCACTCGTCCCGAGGCTTGCCACTTACCTCGCCTTATATCTCGGCACTCGTGGAATAATGACATATTTTTCGCACTTGTATCAAAATGTACTTTGCAATTGTTGCGAACCCAAGGCAAGAACATTGAAGTGTGTTAATAAAATTATAGTACGCCTTCTTAACTAACTACGTCAAGCGCTTTTAAAAATTCACGTTTGCGATTATTTAGACAATTACAGAAAATTTAAGAATAAAACAACCTAACTTGTTTGAAATCCAGTTCATTCATTTTGGTTCCAAACGTGACCTTTCGGCCGCCTTGGACGCCTCACGATACGTGGGTCATATATAAATATATTACCACCTAAAAACTAGGCACTTAAATTACGTAATCCTAATTTACAAAGGAGGTTTTACTCACAAAATGTGCCGGCGGTTTCGCTTCAAGACGGGCAGTTATCAGTCAACAATCAAGTCAAAGTCTAGGGTCAAGTTCTGTCCAGCTATCCTGTCTGCCGGAGCCCCGCGGCTCCCGCAGTACCGGTTAGCACGCGAGGATCTTGCACTCGTGGCAACAAAACTTATACTCCAGGCAAAATACGGTTTTGAAAAACATTAATTTATAATAGCGTTTCTTTTGTTGATTTCATTTGAAAATGTTATTCTAAGATGATTTAGTCAAGAATCCGACAAACTTTCCACCTGGAAGTAATTATGTAGATTTAAATGAAGCATGCATTATCTTTTTTGTACGATTTATCTTGAATATTATAGAGCAAATGTAAATGAACCAAAATAAAGACAAAAACATTTATTAATATTTTTACTGACTTTTTAGAAGCCAGTTAACTTATCATTTTTTCGATGTCTGAAATTTTGTCGGATTTTGTCGCTGGGTAACTATTTAATTCATAATATATCCGTTATACTTAAAAAGTAAGCTATTATAAATTATTTCCAAAATTGTCATTTTTTCCATACAAGTTGTCAGTTCATTGCCTGGACTATTAATACAAATATCCCACTCGCGCCAAGCGCCTAGGTACAAATACGAATATATCTGAACAAATATAATTGTTGTAAATCTGGGTTTCACAACAGATTTAACAATTATTTCCAATTCTCTCACACTGCCCGGGCTGCTCCCAAAGTGAGGTTACATTTTTAAGTCGGCCTGAAACGCGTTGCACCAAACCCCTCTCGACAAGTCCCCCATTGACAGGTGTCACTCATTTTACTTGTTTTACAATCCGCCGGTGTTGCCATGTGAGTAATACTTAGAGCCTTTCACACGGGCCCGAACAATTTAATTAAAAAATCGTCAGCAGTCGTAATAGCCCTTTGTAACGAACAATTTTATTACTTTTCTATTGTCCAATTTTTATTAACAGATTTATACATACGAGCCAATGTAAATATATTATGTTTACCTATATCTAAATACTTGGCTTGATTTAAACTGGGCGTATGTGGTCGGATTGAAATGAATGATATAATTGTAGTGCCTAATCAACGTACCTGACGTAATAAAATGTACGTGACTAGATTACGTACATCGGTTGCGTGGGTAGAATTATATTATATTTTTCTCAAACATGCTCGGAAAAAGCCGCATTTTGTTTGAAAAAGGAACACGCGAAGTTCCTAATTTTTATCCGCTAACATTTAAAAAGTTAAGTATCTTCCCTGCCTAGGATATAATAACCCATGCAAAACCCATTATTTCCCGCTGCGTTAAAGTTTTCAAAATCCTGAGACGACTAAGGAAAAATCACGTTCAGCCAAAGAAAATCACCCGCGAGCCGCGCGGTTTTCATCAAAGAGAATATAACCACTACGTTCTAAGAGACGGGACTTCGAACCCTATAATATAAGTATATGTTATAACTGAAACTTCGAACTAAGTTTTGGATGACAGTGACAATACATTGTCATTTGATTTTGACATGATAACTCAATTGAGCTAAACATCATATTTTGCCTTACCACATTAAAAAGTCCAATACGGAAGTAAGTCGTACCAACATATACTAAACATTATCGATGTCGTTAATATTAGTACGCAACGTTATCGATATCGATAAATTATGATGGTCATCAGGTCCACTGCATGAAGAGCAAATTATTGTACTACATCGACACTAACAAAATAATAAAAGGATAACATATGTTTTATGACAGTTTATTTCACACCCATTTAGAAATTATAAAAAATATTTTACATCACACCTGGCCATAATGTGAGTTTTACCGCACGTAGCGCGTACGGTAAAACTCGCATTATGGCCAGGTGAAGACGTAAAATTGTGTACTCACCACGGGCAGTAAAAAAGAAAGCCCTCTATCGCATATTTATAACCCTCGCCTGCGGCTCGGGTCACAAATACCTGCGATTTCGGGCTTTCTTTATTTTACAGCCCTTGGTAAGTAATGTACTATAGGACTAGGTGGGTATATTTATGTTTACAAAATTTCACCAACTTGTCCATACTGTCTCTTTTAACTTCGCAAGCAGTACCAATGTATTTCCATATATCTTCTAGTTATAAGACAGCTCCCGCTTGTATTATCCAAGTGCCGTAGATTTTCCAAACGTAAATGTTACAGTAACGTGTTGGTTAAGTAATGTTGACGCTCGATATTTCGTTATTTTCGTTACTTACATATTTCGTTATAACATTATAGGTTAAACAAACTTGTATGTACTTAGGTAGGTACCTAAAGTTCTTGGTATCTATTATGCTGGCTTTAAACTGGTTGATGACGAGAATCTTATACATAATATGTTTACCTATACATTTGAAAATAATTAAGTACGTGTTTTAAATGTATTCGTCAAAAGCATTGGTTTTTTGACACACATGTTTTCCATGGTAACCATCCAAATGCCAGAATGACAGAAAGAGAAAGAACGGAAGTAAGAGATATCATGTGTTCGCCATTGGTCCGCCATGATAGAAGCACAGATAGAAAACTTGTCACTTGTCAGATTTGATCTGGATTTGAGCAAATGGATGTCATTCTTCTTTTTGTTCCTAGTTGCGTTTTCATGGTGATATTTTTTAAATATTTTTAAGTGAAAACTTCTTTAGCGGCGCTGTGCACTTTTTTGATGGGGAAAATATGTTAAACTCGCGAAAGGTCACGTGACCGACAGATTCTTCAGATTGAAAATTCGTAAGACGGACACGTGACCTGATCGAAAAACTGTTACAATGTCATTGAGTTTTCACTTCTGCCGGCACTCCCGGGGTGCAACCCGGTCTTTTTTTTGAAGTGAAAACTTCTTTAGCGGCGGTGAGCACTTTTTGGGATGGGGAAAAATTGTTAAACTCGCGACAGATTTTTGTGACGTCAGATGCGTAGGAGGTCACGTGACCGTAGGATGGTGAGAGATTCGGGACGAGGCTTGGGGGCGGGGGGAAAACGCGGGTTTGACTAGGGGCACATAGTTCTAATTTTTTTTTTGCAAAATTAAAATTACTTATTCAACTTTTCACTTCTGCCGGCACTCCCGGAGCCGGTCTTTTTTTTTAGTGTATGGTTAGAAGAAAATTAAATTAAAAAGTATTAAACCGTGAGTAAATTCATTTATTTGAGATAAATGACACATGAAATTAATTAAATGCTTAATTACTTGAAACACCGCATTGAGAGTAAAATATAGTGTGAAGAGAATGAATACCGCCAATGAAAGAATTCGTAGAAAGAATGCTTACAGCTAAATCATAGTAGGTACAGTAGAATTATTTGGGGTTTACCACTGACGGATAGTTTGCCTTCATTTAATTTTCAACTTTAACCTCATACAAATTAAGTAGTTATTTCTAAATCGGTAGACGTGGGTAACAGTATTCTGAAAACTGCTTTATTTGTATGACATTAAAGTTGAAAATTAAATGAAGGTAAACTATCTGTCAGTGGTTAACTAACAGTAATCGTACTGTACAATGTAACACGGCAAAACCTGCGGCGCTACCACAAACTTCGAAAGTCGAAGTTCGTAATTCATGCATCCCTGTCACTCGAGTATGGGAGTGCGATAGAGATGGAAATACCCGAACTTCGACTTTCGAAGTTCGTGGTAGCGCCGCTGGGCCGTGCGGCCGCTAGCGCACTGGCTGGCGATAAAGGAAAATGTAGAATTTTCACGGCCGTGTTTTGTTTTCTCCTGTCAAACACTTTCACTAACTTACGCATTCGTTTGATAAAACCTATTTTATAACATAAATCTTAATGATGTATAGTTCTCGAGATTACCTCTGCTCGTAAATAGTGTATATAACTTCATGCATATAAGGGCTGCCACTTATGCAGGTATGTTTTGTATCTTATAAGTTCTGTGTTCCGTATATATTTTTTGTTAAACTCAATCCAAGCCTCATTTAGCCGTCACTGGTCTAAACCTTATGAGGCTCGGATGGGTTTGAACCTTATTTAACAAAAAGGATTGCTTCCAGCCCTTTATGCCGGCTTAATCTACAAACCGCTACTACTGACCGCTGCTCGGCTGCAGGATATACTTTCGCCTGCGCTGCTCCCTCCAAGCTACCTGAAGGTGTGCTCTAGGCCTGCCCAGCCCAGCGGGACCTCCCGAGGTTATCAAAGACCTGCGGCTATCACCTTCCAGACTACGAACGTCTCTACTATTCAGGCCAGTGACTTTTAGCTAGTACATGCTCCGTGCTGACTGACTAATTTACCCATTCTGTACATCCTTCTACTTCATGGGTTATTATATTTTATTGTATGTATATAAACTAAGTATCCGTTTTATTTCTTACCCGCCGGCTAGCCGGGCTACATTGGCGCCCATAGGGTTATTCAGTCAGTACGTGGGTCTTAAGGACTTAGATTGGGTTATGTACATATTTGTAAATTCTATGCGTGTTTGTACATAACCGGGTTTTAGTTTTATCGTGTAATTTTGTGTATTTCGTTTTCCTTTGTGTATAGGTTAGGTTATATGTATACAGGGTGATTCAGGAGACGTGAGCAGGATCAACCCTACACATACAGTTAATGTTAATGGATCTTTTACCATCGTAATTAAGTTAAACGCCCACAGTTTTTTTTTACATTTTGTGTAAAAGTTTCATTCACAATAAATCATGGTCACCCTACACAACTAAAAAAAAATTCACGTTAATCTTACCAATGCTGGTACGACTAAGTAGCTTATAAACTATTGTATCCGTAGGGTTGATCCTGCTCATGTCTCCTGAATCACCCTGTATACATATGTTTACTTTGCAGCTTGCATTTTGGCCTTAAGTACATATGTCACTTATAATAAATCTCTAAATTAAAAAAAGAATCAGCCAGTATCAAATTAAGCATTGGTTTATCCCGCGTGATCTCAGCTTCCCATGAACGGAAAAACATGTAACTTTTTTTATAAGTACATTATTACTCTAGCTTCCGTTTAGGATAGTTTTTATCCGACTGAAACGTCAAAAGTCTGACTCGTCCTTTTTTTTTAATGGCATGGCATAGCGATGTTCTTGCGTTCAGCCTTATACTCTATTTGATGGGGTGTATACATGTCACGATTTGCCAGCCCCAATTTATCAGAAACTGACTAATTGTTATCGTCTGGAGGCATGTTGCGCTGCTGATCCAACTGTCAAACGAGTTGTACTGCCAAATTGTATGCACATCACAATCAACACAATGTGGACCATGGAAATATTTATGATCAGCCAAGTTTTCTGTCAGATAATTTTGAAGTAAAATATTTGAAATATTAAATTATATAAACCCATTAGCAATTTAGGAGACTATAATTATTATATTAATTTCTAATTGCTTTCAAAATATATATCTGAGGATCCCGTGGGACCTTAAATGTGCATGGATCTGACTGAAACAGAAAATGGTCTAATTTAGTTTTTTTGTCTTGCTGCGATTGCTATCAAAATCAATATCTGACGATCCGCATGCCCCTTAAATAGGACTTTGTCATCGAACCTGACACAAATCGCTGAGACAAATTGCATCAACACAGTGCATCCTCGGGAACTATAAAGATATCCAGTATCAAAAATGTACAAAAACCAAATGTCGATGATTAAATCAATAAGTAGTTTTCTTATACGAGTGTATTAAATCACACTATGGCCATAACTGAATCCGAACTCAGAAAATTGTCGCAGCTACTGCACGTTTACATACGCTTTGATTTTCCAAGATGGCGGCCTGATTGGAAGAAAGACGCCTAGAAAAATGTTCTGGGTTGCCAGTCTATACATCGTAGTACAGGTGCCGGTGCAACGCGGGACGAAGGGGAAGGGCAGTTCGCAAGGCGAATTGTACGTGCGAGCTGTCCCCCCACTTCGTCCCGCGTTGCGCACGAAATTTGCCGGCACCTGTAATGGTAGTCAATGGTTGTCTAATTAAAAAGAGATTTTTTGTTCCACGTAAACACTTATGTACCGATCAATGGGTACTCGAAAGGATTATCTACTCGTATTACTAATTCCTAAACACATCTTTACCTGAGAGTTGGAGTGACTCAAGATCATTTCAGTTATCACGTAATAAATAAAAACGTGATAACTGAAATGATCTTGAGGCACTCCATTAATATAAAACAGTGTTAAAAATATGTAGAGAAGAAGATCAATAAACATTTTACAGTATAGGCTGACCAGGTTCTTTTTGACCCTAATAGCCATGTTGCGGATTTTTAATGGAACTAATTTCTTTTACTGGCAAGGAGTACTCTTTGATAACAGACGTTAGAAGTATGTAAACACACAGCAAGGAAGACGAAATACTTCGCGATTGTAAAATAAATTACACTAAATATGTCGAAATCAATCCATAGTGAGGTCAGAAAGCTTACTTTGAATGAAATTGAATATTTACAACAAAAAAAGGGTGCCGGATTGTCTAATATTTCTATAAACAATGTCTTGAAATTGGTTGTTGACATGACCGGTACTAAGGTACTGACATTTTATAGTGAGGTCGTAGGTATTGATTAAACTGGTTAGTTTCGTTGGATTTAACTAGAAATTTATTTTCTTATTAAAATATTGATATAAAAATTTAAGACGAATATAGAAAAAGGTCCTTTAGTCGAATCCTAGACCGTTTATAATTGAGGTCAGCGGTCTTGAAAGCGACACATCAGAGTCGCAGTCTTCGGAGTTAAATATCGAATACGTACGTGGAACCAGATATGGATGAATAGGTATTTATTATAAAGCATATCATTCTCACATTCAACAAACAACACAATGCCAATACACACTGTCCCGACTATTCATGGTCATGACGTACACTTATTATTGTCATATGTAAGCTGTTTGTAGCGACACTATATCAGGGCTAAATAGGAACTTGTCAGGCTTTACATATGGTGCTACTTTCCCGCACTAGTGCGGAAAACAGCACTTTTCGTGCATATGTCGAAACTTTAAAGAGCCATATGTACAGTAAAACGTTGTACGATACACGTGCGAATCCCTTCGGTCGTGTTTTAATTTATCACCACCCGTTGCAACCGTCCGTTGCGTTGTTCCATCGTTGTTTCCTATTTTTGGCACTTGTATCGTAAATAACTATAATGCTGCAGCCTGTGTCCTACCTGTTGGATCTATTGCCACAATCATCTACTAAACTTTTACCCCCTTATTCATAAAACTTAAAATACCTCTGTTAAATAAAACGAGTTTTGTCCCTATTATTACTAATTTAAATATCAAAGTGACAGATAAGGACAA
The DNA here is from genome assembly GCA_947578815.1 of Epinotia ramella. Lineage (NCBI taxonomy): Eukaryota > Metazoa > Arthropoda > Insecta > Lepidoptera > Tortricidae > Epinotia > Epinotia ramella. The sequence goes on from OX388209.1 coordinate 12,436,198, forward strand.
ACGAATATTAACGGCATTTTAGCTAAACTAGGTTTGTTCAACGTTTTACTTGATAGGTTAAATTAGAACTCCCACAAACAATACCAACATTACCATGCGAACGAAGTCACAGGAACAGCTATGGTACAATAAAAGTGTATGTTTGTCTGTATGTATGTTCGGTTAATAGTGTGCTGTGGTTTAGTTTGGTAAAATGGAGTTCTCTTGCGTTAATGTACAGTCAAGGAATTTAATTTCCGACCCAGCTAAGGCTCAATATTGTATAGCAAACTGTCACCATAAGAGCTAGCTAGAGCACGACGTTCCTTTGACATATCGCATGCATTGTTATATGTTACTATATATAGAAAAGTACTCTGTGGTTATATGTTAGTAACTAGGCAACCAGATTAACTACGTTGACATGGTGAACTGAAATTTTAAACGTGTTATCTCCTCAATCCCCACTTCCTGGTGTAACTCTGCTATTTCTAGCTCTTAATAGATCACGGTTAGCGGCAGGTATTTTATTTTTCAAATTAATAACGTAATTGAAAATTATTTTTCAGATTTCTCGATTGACACTGACACATGTTCGTAATTAGAAAAGCAAATGATAACTTTTCGCAAAGAGGTTATCTGTAATGTGAAGTGACAAATAAATATGTATTGACAATTTGACATTTCAATACTATTACTGAAATAGAAGTTTCGACCTTAATGCATTGCGAATGTCTAACGACATTTCAACGAAATGGGTAGGTATTTAAATTCCTTGACTGTACATATTATGTTAAATAAGTCCGAACTTATTTACGAGATAATTATTCGTCAAAAAGCCTCTCGATACGGTTGTTGAGCTGCGTCAACGAAGATTTGCCCTCTACGTTTCCAGTAGCTGACGATTTAGTTGGCACTGAAAAGTCGCTTTCCTTCGTTGAGGATAAATAATTATTTATGCAAGTTCCAGCGATTCTAAACTTGTAAATAAAATCAACTGGTTTCTTGTATATATTTATTGGCGCCTTCAGCGTATGACGTCTCGGAAGCCGAAGAATGCCAACGTGGTTCTTACAAAAGCCTTTTATCAAAATGTAGTGCCTTGAAGTCGCGTTTTGATTTGAAAAATTGCAGTACCAGCAATACTACGTCAACGTATTTAACTGCGAGTTCTGAAGGATGTACGTCCTTCATATTTAAATTCGTGAATATTTTGGTAAGTAACTCGAATATTTTTTTTATCTCAATCAACCTCAATTGAGTGATCAGCATTATTACAACCAATTTTACTATGAGAACTTTCTTGTCTGTGGTAGTTAGAGCTGGGTCGTTTCGACTTTTCCGTGAAACGAAACGTAACCGTTTTTTTCTCTCACAAAACTGTTTTGAAAAACAGTTTCAAAAATAACTAGTTTCTCCGTGCGTTGGCGCCGTCGCCGGTCGCCAAACGAAGTGAAACGAAAAAACGGATGAAACAGTTTACAGTGTTCGAGTTACGTTTTCACGTTTTGCATTGCAACCGTTGCGTGTGACCGTTCGATCGTTTTTATAAAAACAGTTTGTGTTTCTAGCCACAAACTGTTATTCCGTTATTGTACGAGAAACCGTTTTTGAAAACGCTTACGGGAAAAAACGCCCAGCTCTAGTGGTAGTAGGTAAAATCTGTACTGTAATGTTCTTTACGTTACTCCGGGCGGTAAGTAAGATTTACGCAAGAGCAAATCTCCCTTCACACCCAGGAGAAGACGTAAAATTGTGTACGCACCACGGGCGGTAATTCGTAAAGCCCCAGATCGCATATTTATGGCCCTCACCGTCGGTTCGGGCCACAAACACCTGCGATCTGGGGCATTCACGAATTCACCGTCCTAGGTACGCAATGTACTATATACAGTACAGATTTTTGTAAGGTTACGAGTTTAAATTTGGAACAGCTGATAAAACTCAAGTGGGTCTCTATTCTAGTATCCATGGATATTAAAACAGTTATCGATGCGAAACATCAATTCAGTATGTTTTTTAATATAAACCGCACGACATTTGATCAAGAGTGACATGAGAATAGGGACTTCATTCGTTTGTCTATGATTTAAAAAAAACATTCGTTTTGACGTAGGATCGAATTGCCGCCATTACTGTTGTCATGTTCTTTGTTGGTTTTTGCTGTTACGAAAGTAGAATTGTGAAAAATTGTTTGTAATTCCGATTTTACTTGAAAATATGAGTAGTAGTGACTCCGAGAACGATATGAACACTCCGCCGGATATCGTAAATGCAGTCACGATTGCAACAAATATATTTTACAGGTAGCACTATAGTAGCAATGCGGGTCATTTTCCTACGGCTTCTGAACCCATCTTACGTTCAAAAAGTATTCTCAAATAATTTATTTTGAATAAATGATTTTGACTTTATATACATTACTTAGTTGTTTTTGAAAAATAATTTGTAAAACAAATATGACAATATAGGTACGTTTGTAAACAAAACGGTGACTTTATTTTTGCCTTCTGTTGGGCTCTTGTTAATTGTAGTTGGGTAAGGCCGTTATTTCTTGTTCCTGATTAAGCAGTTTAAATCGTCTACATTTTAATCACTTCCAGTGTGTTACGCCAATTAGCCATATAAATGGATTACTAATATTCGTAACACACTGGAAGTGATTAAAATGTAGACGATTTAAACTGCTTAATCAGGAACAAGAAATAACGGCCTTACCCAGTTGGTCCCATCCACACATACGAGTACGAGTAAGTTAAGTTGTAATACAGCCTCGCCTCGTATACTTTTTCTAATAGAAGGAGTGTACGAGGCGTCCGTATGTATTACAAGTTACAAGCTTTTGAGAAATGAGCCGCTGCTATCAATTGCCCAAGGTACAGGTAAATACCAATATAATAAATTAGTTATTTAACATAAGTACTGTTAATGAGCATATTCTAACCTAATTCAGAGCAGAGAACGACATTAGGGTAATTCTCAGGTAAATGTAACGGCGTTTCAAAGTAGACTTTCCATCGCCTGTATGGATAGTTTGCAGAGATCAAGTATAATCTTACTAATTAAGAATACATAACTACTATTTTTTTTACTAATTCCATTCCTAATTGAAAAAACGCCAAAACGCTTTTCTTGAGAATGGCCCATTATTCCGTGCAGCCGTGGTCTCCGGAGATTACCTATAGACCGCTTTAATGATTCTTACTATTCGGCAATGCTAAATTAAGCATGGTATGCTCCATTTTAGGATTTCTTAGTTTTAAACATGTATTAAACATTTTATTAAAATAGTCTACTAGTCTATAGTATTTATACGGTACAGGGGACCGATTTTTGACTTTCGAGCGCTCGACTCTTTCACTCGAAAACTGACAAAAATTATGAAATGCTATTTTGAAATAGTGATAGAAAATTGAAAAACGAGTGGTATTGACCACTCGTAATTAATTCTATTGGTAGAAAGTAAGTGCCTGCCATTTTGACACTACAAACGTATTTACTTTTATTTGATTTTCGAGCGCTCGAAAGTCAAAAATCGGTCCCCAGCTCTTTGTTCGTGGTGGTTAACATGCATAGCATAGGTAGGTAGGTAGGTACCTACATGTGTAATTAATGTATTTCGTGCGGAGTACTAGGCGGGTCGTTAGTATTACTTTAATAAATAGATGAATAACTCTAATATACATTATATTCATGAATACCGTGTCGCCTTAATTGAACGTTTTGTATTCTAACCCTTATTCCTGCCAGTCATGTCTGGCTTTCGTAATTTAGTTCCCAGAATATTCGTGTCGCAGTAACCTATAGAATAACCTTGCCTCAATTATTTTTAGTTAATACCTACTAATAAAACGCTATTACAGCTTGAAACTAATATTTTTAAGATATATAGATACCAATCTTCCTAGACATGTTACTGTCACATGCCTACTCAGAGATCATTCTTTAGCTTCGTGTATCTTAGCTTATTCTTAAGTAGCTGCTGTATTTTATGAGAGGTGTGTAATAAAGAGTGTTTGTATTTTTTTTGTATACAACGACGATGGCAAACAAGCGTACCTACGGCCTGCCAGATGGTAAGCGGACACCGCAGCCTATAGACGCATGCAACTCCAAAGGAGTAACATGGGCGTTGCCGACCCTTGATATGTTTGTGTGTATTGCGTTGCATTGTACTATACTGTGTAAGTTTTTTTTTCTGTAGGCCTATTCGACATAGCGTATTAATATGATACCTACTGGTATGACATTTGCTGCGCGCACTCGTTCTGATACGTTCTAACTTGCACGTTTTGCACAATTTATGATGAATGGGTTTGGAGCATTTTAGGAGATTTAAAAAATGAAATAAATATTGACACATTTAATTGGTACAGGTACAACCAATCATGACATCATCAATCCGCAACAAAATTAATGACAAAATAAAAACAACAATTTCCCCAAGAATCTGATTGACAAAACAACAACATATTTTAGATTGCCTCACCGACCGGATAGGGCCTGGAATGAGCCAATAAAGCGGGGTAGACATGGTTTATTGAAACGTGTCATCAATATGCCGCGACGAAAACACTCCTGCTTTTCGCTTTATAAATATGACCGCTTTATAAATAATATTTATAAAGCGGTCATATTTATAAAGCGAAAAGCAGGAGTTATCCAACAGGCTTAAATATCATATTATGATATTTAAGCCTGTTGGATCATTATTATATATTTCGTATTTTCAAAAGGTGCTGATAGAATTGAGCATTCACTTGTAATTATCTTTCTTGCTAATGTTACAAGCTTAAAAAATATTCAGAGCGTTTTAGTGAGCATCCTAGCGAAACGACCATAAATTTGCTTTGAGCTTTTTGCCGAGCCGAGCAACTTTGTCTTTGTTCCGCCACCGTCCCTCTCGGCCCGCACGTCCCGCACAGCAATTACTACGTAGAGCATTGTCTTAATGCTTGGCTCCGTTCGCTGTTCAGTTCCACAAATTTAACAACGGTGAATGCTCGATGTTCTAAATTCAATAAGCCCCATAATAATTTACTTTAAAAACAAAGTTTAAACCGACGTCAATTCAGTACTCATCAAGCCGAAAAAAAAAATCTACATTTTCTTTCCATACACATAACTGCTTGCCGAGAGCAAATGCGTTGATTATTACAGAAAAAACCCGTCACTATATGTGGGCCAGTACCTAATTGAAGATTCCTCAAGTATCATCTTTGACATTTTAGTAATTGCTACTTCAACGGAATCATATCAGAATGTTTGACGTATAGTAATCAATTTTTGACAAAAAATTACATTTCAAATTTGCATAATACACGTGAAAACAATAATATTATTTTTTATCACGATCGTCAAAAAACAAAGAAAAATAAAGATATAACATTAAGACAATGCCAACGAATGTATACTTTTTACAATAACACGGAAATAGAAAAACAAAACAAAAGCAAAGGAACTCTAATAAGTATATCATCAACCACTAGATAGATATAGAATAAATAAAGGTTGTTTTCATCTCTCGTACTCTGAAAGTAGGTTAAGTGATGGCATGTCGCCCCTAGGGCTGAAAAGTAATAAAAAATAAAAAAGCAATGGCAGAAACCTGTACAGCCACAGTTTCCGAAAATTGTACTAATTTTGAAACTTGTTGACAATCACGAGTTATTTTATAAAATATTGAGTATAAATTATCTATTTGTATGACTAATATTGCAATTTTTTTTTTTTTTTTTTGATGACTTATGGAATTTATTCAGGAAAAACAAACACAAAAAAGAATAAAACTGAACCACTACATACCATCAAGATCCACAGCGCAGGTTTCGTCATTCCACAGATAATGCATCCACCACAGGTTTCGTCAGTAAAATATAAATACAACACACAATCCGCAACACGCATCGTCAACTAAAACTATAATACATATACATACACACCACCTAGATCCAACCCTATTGTCCTGCGAGACACGTTCCTGGCGCAAACGTCCCAAAAATACTCGCCGCATTGCCGCGTTGGACAGCCAAAGAAATACTTTGCACCAAGTACGCACCAGATCTTGGGTCACAACCCCTATCTCGCAAACGTTTCCCCAAGGCCTGTATAAAACCTTTCGCTTCGACACACCAAGGACCCGCCGTTTCGACAGCAAGAGGGACGAAGTCATAGACCGGTTCCAAGTTTGAATATTTGGCGTGCTTGTGCCTTGCTGCATTTTCTGCAGCACCGCCCGCCACCCGCGTTGTTTGAGCAAGATGCGACACCGCGAAGGTGCTAACACAAGTCGCATCCCACAACAAACTACGCCCTTTCTCCCAAGGAACCAGCGTAAGACCGTCTGGCCTCTTCCCATCCGTCCGACTCAAACCCTGGGGCTCCAAAACGCAGGGTACACTTGCCGACACCATAGCCCGACGAACAATATCATTGATGGTATGGTGCCGAGAGAACCTACCAGCGCTTCGTACACAACTTAGCCCATGATGCCCATTAGACTCCACCATCACCCCACAGACGCAAAGGTGTGGCTCACAAACTTTGCACCCAAGCCTCAAAGCAGCGCCAATCCGCAGAGAATCATCATCTAATAAGGTTCCCAAGTGCGATGAAGGCAATGCATGCAACCAAGCTCCTGATTCGGGCTCAACTGCGGCCTTAAGACGAGCTAACTCCACCCCCGAAGCACCCTCTAGCAACTCGTTATAAGTTTGCCGACTCAAAATGTCATCCCACGATCTCTGCACCTCTAGTTTTTCAGGTCGCTCACCACTAGTACAACGAACTGACCGCTCGGTTAAAGCATTTTCCACAAAAGGCACACGAACGCTGTCTATATCGCGAGACAAAATGCGCGCTACCAGCTTAAGAGACGCGTGTGACGAAGCAAGAAAACCCACAAGCCCTATGTCCGTACACCTAGCCCACCATGCCGTATGGGAAGACTAGCCTGACGCCAGTGGGACTCTTCCAAACTCACATTAAGGATGGTTTCTAGTCCATTGCGAAGTTCACTGAAAACTCAATAACATTGTAACAGTTTTTCGATCAGGTCACGTGACATCTTACGGTGTCACCCTAAAAATGAATTTGACGCAAATTTATAAACAACTAGCTTCTGCCCGCGACTCCGTCCGCGTGGAACTCGTTTATGTCGTAGCTTCATACAAACTTTTAATTTTTACAATTAAGAAATTAATATTTACATAAGATTATTTATTTAGGCGGTTGCATTTAATTTTAACTTTACAATGATGTATAAATAAATAACATACGTACATAATTTAGAAAAGTAAAAACTTACCGATGCAAAACTATTTCATTTTAATGGCAACCCAATGGGTAGTTTTTTTGAAATCTATATACGGCGTCGAGTTTAGTGAGGTGAAAATTATTTTTCATCCAAACAACAATTAAAATTAGTTTTTCGATATAACCACTTCAAAAGCGCCGCGTCCAGGAAATACTACATTATTAAAATCTGTCAACAGTTCCCGCCCAAATGAACACACAAACGCTTTTAAAATGGGTTCTAGATAGATTTTGGCTTTCAATTCATTTCCTCGTATTCGAAATGAAAAGTAGAGTGTTTAACTCGGGGAAAGCCACCCATTTCAGCCTCAAACTAGGCGCTCTCACTTTGTTCGAGCGCCAAAATATCTCGTCAGGAATGGGTGGCTTTCAACCCTCGGTTAACAATCTACTATTTTTCCTTACAATTGGTATAATGAGAAGACTTAGGTAAATGAGTAAGTACCAGTACATTCCGCTTCGGGGAGGACGTCAGATTATTTCTTTACTTTGTAAACATTAGTGAGTAGGTACTTATATTGAATTGGCAGGTGGGTTGGTTCCCAGCAGTAGAGGGCATGGAGTTTCAAATATGGCCCTTTGTTGTGGCAGAAGATTATTTCAAATCCAATATAAAGTTACCTACTCGTTGACACTTGATTGTATTATGGTGTGTTGTTGGTAAAAATATCCTCAGAAAAACATTTTCTCCCTTCGTTTTTAGGGTTCCATATCGAGTTGAAATTAAAACCAGATACTCAAGTCTGCAGTAGGTACCTTGGCGCTGTAAAAAAAGCGGCCAAGTGCGTGTCGGACCACGCACAACGAAGGGTTCCGTGCCTATTAAAAAAGGTCGTATCGTTACTAAAATCTTATGGCACTTACGTCCTTTTCTTTAAGACAGTTTTTTAGAAATATCTCAAAAACCTTTGAACCGATCTTGTTCAAAACAATTTTCGCTGAAAGAATTTAATAAGCCCCAGGTCCATGATTTTTTTCATATTTTTAAAATACACGGTTCAAAAATGTGGACACAATTTTAGTGACTTTCGGGGCGATTGTCTCCGAATCTATTCACTTAATCAAAAAAATTGCTGAGAAACCTTATATAATTATTTTGAAAGGCCTATCGTTTGATGTACCACGCGTGGGCTTGAATTGAAAAAATATTTTTTGACTCAGTAGGTATTATGTATGGAGTGCACCGATAAAAATTTTTTTTTTAGTTCTTCATTTAATTACAAAACTATGTGGCGGCTAACAAAATACACCTATCCTCAAAATTTTATTCAAATACCTACCTTATAGTTTTCGAGTAAAATGCCTGTGACATACGGACGGACGGACAGACAGACAGACATGGCGAATCCATAAGGGTTCCGTTTTTTGCCATTTGGCTACGGCACCCTAAAAAACAATCTTCTAAGTAAACACAATCAAAAGGTAAGGCCGTTTATAACGCATAATAATTCGAGGCAACCCAAAACCTATTGGGTACTTCCTGTTAACCTAGAATCATGAAATTTAGCAGAAAGCGAGGCCTTAAATAAAAAATGCACGAGTTAGTCAAAAAACGATGAATTTGTTACTGTTTTGCATAAAAAATATGTTCGAATATCATCAGCGTAAAGGGAAACGGATAAGCCACATGATGATAAGGTACATACTTCGTAGCCCTATGCCCAAAGTAGTTAAAATAGCTACGTAACGGAACCCTCGGTGCACAAGCACGACTCGTATTTGGCCGGTTTTTCTTTGTCTGTGTTGACAAACGAGACTTACAATCTTTTATATTATTTATAATCTTTTATGTTACCTACTTAGGTATACCTATACCGCCAACAGCGTTTGATTGAGGTGTGGTACGTTATGTCTTCGAGTATTTCTTATGACAGTGAAGTAGAGTTTATACAGGTAAAAATGGGCAGAACGCCTTTTACTTTGGCAGCCAAATTAATGGATGAGATGGCGTAGGCCAAATAAATACCACCTAATGGGAGACATATCTCTACGTAACGTTTTGGTAATAAACTCGTAAATTGTATACACTATTTTCTGCCATAAATATTTATGACTAGCTTCTGCCCGCGACTCCGTCCGCTCATTTCACCCCTCATTTCAGCCCGTTTGGGATGATTTCTGGGATAAACACTATCCTATGTCCTTCCCCGGGAGTCAAACTATCTCCATACCAAATTTCATGTAAATCGGTTTATACAAAATTTGCACCCCTATTTAACCTGCTTAGGGGTGGGTTTTTCCAAAACCCAGGTTGTTTTTCCAAGTCCATTCTACTCCCTATACAGTTAGTTACACCAGGCATAGGACAAGGCAGCAGTCTTGGTCCTCTTTTATTTTTAATAATTATTTATGACATACCCGATTTTATACAACATTCTGCTATAAGTACTGATTTTTGCTGATGATGTCAAACTGGCCAAATCCATCCAAAATACATCTGACTACGTCAAACTCCAGTCTGACATAGATGCCATTCATCAGGGGGTTTAAATAATAGTCTGCATCTTAACACGGGTAAATGTGCAGTCACGTCATATTCGAAGGCGACACTCCCGACCAGCAGATCATTCATGTTAAACGGGGAAGCCTTACAAAATGTCACAACTATACGAGATCTCGGCACATGTTTTGATAACCAACTCAACTTTACTCAGAACATTGTGCAAATCTGTAACAAAGCGCGCAAGTCCCTAGGCTTTGTTTTACGACAGTCCAAATTGTTCAATAAACACGTCATTTCCTTACGCTATAATGCCTATGTCCGTAGTCTGCTGGAAAGTAACAGTATCATATGGAATCCCCATCATCAAAAATACGTGATCCTAATTGAACAAGTGCAGAAAACATTCGTGCGTTACCTTTAGTTTAAAGTCTATGGCTTACTAGCTTCTGCCCGCGTCTCCGTCCGCGTGGAACTCGTTTATGCAGCTCCATACAAACTTTTACCCCCTTAGGGGATGATTACGGGGATAAAACTACCATTTGTTACTCTCCATCCCTTCAACTATCTCCACTTAAAAAATCACGTCAATTCGTTGTACTTGTACCTTACTCTGTTTGGGTTGGGAATGGTCTCGTACCAGAGCCTTGAAGTGCGTAGACAACTTGCTGTGGTAGAATATATCTGATACGCAGAAATATAAGTAATCCCTCCTTACTAGAAGTTGTAACTCTTAAAGTACCGCTACCTAATATGATAGGTACACTTCGTCCACGTCAGCGGTCACAATTTGTGGTTCCTAACACTACAGTAATTCTGAGCACCAGTCATACATTGATGTATTATACAAGGGACTAGTCCACATCAATAAATAAATATTAGGGGACAATCTTACACAAATCGACCTAGTCCCATAGTAAGCTCATTAAGGCTTGTGTTATGGGTACTAGACGACGATATATATAATAGATATAAATACTTAAATACATAGAAAACTTCCATGACTCAGAAACAAATATTCATGCTCATCACACAAATATTTGCACTTACCGCTTACCGCACTTATCAACAATATTATGTGTCCTACCTTGCTAAAATGTATAAAAAATGATCATTTCAATTTGAATTTAGTTAATTTAATTTAATTAAATATAATTTAATATTGTTACTAATACCACAGATTAAAGAATACAAGTACAGATACCCAATCTCATAGAGCAAAAGCGTACCGTCTTAATGTAGGCAATTCTGTATACAATTTTAGTCCCGTAGCTACACCAGTAGAGGCAGTATCCGAGCTACCACGGCTATGACGCTGTCAGCCTTTAGGGCCCCCCCACATTACGGCGTCTTGCGAACGTTTTTCATACAAAATTGTGCGTTGCGTCGACGCCGCGTCGACGCAACGCACAATTTTGTATGAAAAACGTTCGCAAGACGCCGTAATGTGGGGGGGCCCTTAGTAATACATCGAGATATCACCAGATAGCGTTGACTTCCCGGGCAACAAATAGAGTATTTTTGATTTTTTCGATATAAAAGTAGTATTTTAGAGACAATAGGGAATATTCATGACATTTTTTTATTTTTTTTCATCTATTCTATAAGTAATTATATAACCGGAAAAAAATATAACACTTTCACAATATTATTAAATAAGCTAAAAAAAATAATTAAAATTATTATCATTTTCGGACGATCAAAACGCCACCATTTTGGCGCGCTCATTTGTGACGTCACCGTGCAGCTTAGTGCACGGCGGTTCTTAAACAAATTAACAACAAAGTGTTTGATTCACACTTTTAATAAATGTGAGTGATTAAAGCTTATAAGATCAACTTATTGTAATGGAAGAGCACACAAAAGCTTATTATAAATATTGTATTGTCCCTATGTGTGAAAATCACATTAAAACTGCAAATATTTTCATATGCCCAAAGGTGCAAATATAAGGATAAAGTGGTGTAAGGCGATGAGGAGAGATAATGTATCGTGCTTGAGTAGTTTATATTGTTGTGAAGATCATTTCGACGTGAGTATTAAATATGTATGTACCTAAAATCTTTTTTATTACGACTCGCGAACAATATAGGTAAACAATAACCTAACCTCAAAATTGTATTATATACTTATTCATAAAACTATTCTGATTCCCAATTTTTTTAGTTATTAATGTTACAACTATTATGATTTTTGTTGATCAACAGCTGACTACGAGTGTTGATTTTGATCAAGAAACGTTTTAGCTAAGTTTCTTTGTTTGCACTGTTGATCGAAGAAAGTTAAAAGAATTTAATCCTTTTTACTGAGTGACCTACACAAATTTGTTTTATTTATAAGCCTTGACGAAAACAACCTAGTTTGTTAAAGTTCATAAAGATGTTCTCAACATTTAACATTCCTAATAGGTACCTACATATCTTTGATTATATAATACTAGCTTCTGCCCGCGACTCCGTCCGCGTGGAACTCGTTTATACTATCTCTATACCAAATTTCATCCAAATCGGTTCAGCAGTTTAAGCGTGAAGAGGTAACAAACAGACAGACAGACACTTTCGCATTTATAATTTATTATTAAGTAAGTATATATAAAATATATAATATAACTAGCTTCTGCCCGCAACTCCGTCCGCGTGGAACTCGTTTATATCGTAGCTCCCCCCATATCCCCCAAAGGGATGAAGTGGGGGTGAAAGTTTGTATGGAGCTACGATATAAATGAGTTCCACGCGGACGGAGTCGCGGGCAGAAGTTAGTATATATAATATATAAAGTTATAGTATAGTAAAATAGTATATAGTATGGATAAATATCTACTAGTTTTATATTCCACTTATTTAACAAAGACACCTATTTGAAGTAGTTTAAAAGTCTAGCTATTTGAATCGCCAAAATAGGTTATAATTATTTAATTGACCAATCTCACGAGTATAAAAACAAGGAATATGAAAATTTATTGAATATCTGTAACTTATTTACCTTGCAGCTTTTACTCCTCTTAGTTCAGCGGACGTAAAGTCACAAATATTTGCGAAGTATGTATTAAATTTAGTCATCATGAACACATCAATTTTAGGCAGATTATCCGACTGTGCCTTGACAAAACCGCCTTCAGTCATTGTGGCGAGTCTTTTTTCACTTAATAATTACCAAAAAACACTGATTATTTATCATAAACAGCGGCCAAACAATGCGAATAACTTTCAATAATCATACTAACGACCTGCACGGTGACGTCACGTTTCGCTCCGCCAATAGCGTTGCGTTTTGGAAATTTGCGAGGGAATTTGAAAAATAGTACTTTTAAACAATTTATTTTATCAATAGAAACATGATAATTTGAAAAAATAATCATGTGTGTATATTTATTAAGCAATATAGATTACACGTGATTTTTTTTGTCCATTTCTAAATCACATGCATATTCCCTATTATTATATCGATTATAACTATTACACATCACACAAAAATATACATAACCAAATGCTTAGAGCCTGTGGTTCCATAGAACTTTCGCGACCCGTGATGGCGCCATCTAGTGACAGTACCCAATAATACGTAGCAAGCTTGAAAGCTCACTCGTATAGTACGAGTTACATGGATTTACTATCAATTTTATTGCATTTACTAAACTTATAAAATATACCTTTATTGTATGTGCGGAAGTATGTTTGTGATATAATTAAGGTACGTTGAATTTATTAAGGTGTAAAAATCATTCTATCTTCACGATTACTGGTTCAAATGTTTCGCTCAGTACCTGTGTCGCCATCTATGAGTTCTTTTTAGTATCAATTATACGTTGTTCTAGTTGGGAGGCCATGCTAATACTATAACCTATAACTTTCATGTTTTTGCAATATGCTGTAAATGTAAGTTATGTAATTGAAAATAAATAAATAAAAAAAAACCCCTACATTTTACTTTTTTTGTATTGTAATAAGGAGTCTATACACAAAGTTTCAAGTATCTCTATATTACATTTGTATCGCTGCAAAAAGTCGTTGTCTGTAATATTCTAATCTAATATGTTTGCCCTTAATAGTACTGAAGTGTTCTAACCTCATTTTCATATAACTTACAGCAACTGTCTCTGCCAAGGATTACCGTGCAATGTCTTCTTTCGCTATACTAACATCTACATTTTACTCGTATTCTTTTATACTTCCCGAGGTTGTCTCTGAGGAAATTTAACGTTTTTATGAGCCTTTAGTACGAAATGGTGTCATTTGTAGCAAAATTATCACACCTATCACACCAACCTTACAATTACAATTTTACAAATTTTAAGTTACAAATTTGTAATAAATAACAAAGTGTGTGTACCACAGAATATACAAGTGACATATTCGTAGAGGAAAATTCATACAAATTTTGTAAATTGAATCCACAATTCTACAATTTGTGGTATCTCATAACTTCACATATGACAATTGTTTTTCCGGAAAAACGGACAAATTTGTAGATGACAATTGTAGGTTTAAGATTTGTGCTATAGTAAATTGTAGTAATAAGAATACATATAATGTAGAATTGTAGCTACAAATTTACTATTTACTAGACGTGTGTCAAGACTCTTGACACATCGTCTAGTAAATTGTAAATTATTAAATTGCGTATCCTCTGGACTCAATCACGAAATGTTTAAGTAGATCTAGTGGCAGTTATTGTGAAGTGAATTAATAGTAAGACACTCTAGGAAGTACAAAGAACGCATAAATTTATCTTATAATATAAAGTAAAAATAAATAAATAAATATTAGCGGACTATCTTACACAAATCGACCTAGTCCCAAACTAAGCAAAGCTAACACTAACAAAGATAACGGATTTTACTTTTAATCTAAGATTCAGATTAAGTAAATCTACTCTGAATATTGGAATATCTACTACAATTGGTTGAAACCTTCGGCATCTAACACAAAGAAGTCACACTCTTGAACCAAAACAAATACATATTGCTTAACATACATCTACTCATACATAAGAAAATACAATTGAATTGAGAACTCGGGTCAAAGAGAGATACCTACAATTTTGCGTCATTTCCAATTTTCCCACTAGTGTCCACATCCCTTAAGTATTTCCAGTCTTTATGCATAATTTCCAAATCATTTAAATGTTTCGCTATTTGTGTCACTGTGAGCCAATTTATCACAAAATTATCCATAAAATGTTTTCTTGTTGTCCTTTATAAGGTTTAAAATGGTAATGTTGGCTTGCAATTCCATTATAACGTCAGTATTATAAAAAAAAGATTCCACTTATTATAATTAAGTAGGTAGTATATATAATAAGTACTTCTTCACTCACACAAAGTGAAAAACTTAACTTAAGGTTGTAAATTAACAATTTATCGATTGTATAATTACAAATCTACAATCCTACAATTACGTAGCTGTTGTGACATAACATCCATTCTTTGTATACACATACACAAAAACGATTATTCGTAAATTACAAACTTATAACTAATACATATTTGTAATTACTGGTACATTATTTACACTTGTAAAGTGTTCTGGTACAGGGCACGGTAGGATCAGTGGCCTTGTATAATAAAATTCGTTTACCTACGCACATATCATTAATGCTCTAAAATGAGTTCAGAAACCGTAGGAAATAACCACCATTATTACAAGCAATTTTACTATGAGAACTTTCTTGTCTGTTACGTAGTAGGTAAAATCTGTACTTTAATGTTATTACAGTACAGATTTTTGTAAGGTTATGAGTTTAAATTTGGAACAGCTGTCAAAACTCAAGTGGGTCTCTATTCTAGTATCCATAGATATTAAAACAGTTATCGATGCAAAACGTCAATTCCGTATGTTTTTTTTAATATAAACCGCACGACATTAATTTGATCTCGAGTGACATGAGAATATGGCCTTCATTCGTTTGTCTTGACGTAGGATAGAATTGCCGCTATTACTGTTGTCCTTTCTTTGTTGGTTTTTTGCTGTTACGAAAGTAGAATTGTGAAAAGTTGTTTGTAATTCACATTTTAGTTGAAAATATGAGTATTAGTGACTCCGAGAACGATATGAACACTCCGCCGGATATCGTAAATGCAGCCACGATTGCAACAAAGATATTTTACAGGTAGCACTATAGTAGCAATGCAGGTAATTTCCCTACGGCTTCTGAATCCATCTTAGAGTACTTATGATATGTGTGTAGATAAAGTAGTGTATGCAACTGTACATAATTTAGCCTTAAAACACTCGTGTGATCCTATTATGAAACACGCTCACGCTCGTTTCATAAATCCACACTCCTGTTTTAAGGCCTCTCATTATGGATCAGTAAGTTGCATTTTAATGTTGTAATGAATAGTACATTAATATGCGATCTGGGGCTTTACGAATTACCGCCCGTGGTGCGTACACAATTTTACGTCTTCTCCTGGGTGTGAAGTGAAATTTGCCGCTGCGCCCGTGGGCGGTAAATCTCTCCTACCGGGCGGTAGGTTGGATTGAGGTTGAGAGTGACGTAAACTACCTGTATGTATAACCTGCCCTAATTGAAGTTCTCCATTTCAGCTTGGGCAAAAATTATTTCGTATGCCCGGACCGGATGACCCGCTGTCCTTGACTTTATTTCTATAGCGATTGGGGGTTGTCGAATATGCACGCAGCTCTGTAGTGCCAGATATGAACGCCTGTGCACCTACGGTTAATTTAAACAATGATATGACCGTTGGTAAGATCATAAACTAGCTTAAAAACGGCAGACCCGACTTAATCCAATTTCAAATAATTACTTAGCTATGAAAAACTGAGAAAACATGTGGAACAAATCTTTTCTATAGTAAGTATTTTTGTGTGTAGGTAAGTACTGACTCAAGTTCATAACTCAAAATGTCGCGACTAAGAATAATGCTCCTTCAACCTTTATTAAAAACGAAAGGACGGCTGTTGGAAGTGTTGGGTCTGCCAGTGTAAAATAAAAACATAATTATTATAGTTATTATTTCATTGTCTTTTATTGACATAAATTTATAAAGAACACAAAACAATAATGTAGACGTAAAAACACAATAGTATTTTCAACACAATTGCTCGTTACGTACCTCTTATTGTGTCGCTTTTAGGCTCATAATCCTGGATATTAAACACGCGTATTTTATAACATTACGACACTTGTGTGTTATGGTTATATCCCAATTAAGTCACGTTGGATTCTTACTCGACTAAACAAATTAAATCCTTTTTGTTAATTAATTGTCTATTTCTTTTTGGATATGATAAAGAAATGTTTAATTTAGTAAAACTATTCACTTTTGATAACATTTTACATGAATTAATAAAGATAACATTTTAAAACGAAAAAAAATATTTTATTTTGCTGTTTAGAGATTTCATCTAACGCGCGCGCCCTGCGCACACTTCACGAAAAAACTGTTGCGCGACATTATAGGTTATTTCACAGATAAATAAATAAATAAGAAATATTAGGGTACAATCTTACACAAATCGACCTAGAACCATAGTAAGCTCAATAAGGCTTGTGTTTTGGGTACTAGACGACGATATATTTAATAGATAGAAATACTTAAATACATAGAAAACATCCATGACTCAGAAACAAATATTCATGCTCATCACACAAATATTTGCCCTTACCGGGATTCGAACCCAGGACCTTCAGCTTCGTAGGCAGCGTTACTACCCACTAGACTAACCGGTCGTCAATAATTGTAAACATTAATAATGCGTGTTTGGTTATTAACAAAAATGTTGACTCGTGGTGACTAGAAAAGTGATAAACAGAATGGATGCCACTGGAAATTCTTAGCGATGTATAGAACATGTGAGTAAAGACCTGTTGCCATGAATAAGTAAAGAAAATAACTTGGCAGGCCTATACAATTTTCATCTTATGAAAAGGATTTTTGTGTTGAAAAACGTCGTATGAAACGCGTGAGTTTTGATAATTACATCCTCGGCTCTCTTATCACGCTCACCTGCGGCTCGCGTGTTAATTCCGCCTCTGATGTAATTATCAACATACCTCACTTGTATCACAATGTACTATTATTATATTAACGTCGACGAGAAAGCAAGTATTGAAAATTTTCTTCAGTCTTTGAATCCGATGAAAAAAGTTTCTTTCATTTCAATAATAGCGAAATAAGGTTTTAATAATGGCAGCTCGTTGTTCCGTGACAGTACCTATCATAATTAGAACTTGTAGGATTTGCTAACGGACTTGACCGTCAAGACATTTTGGTAGCTTTGATGACGTTTGGACGGTTTTCTGGATTAGTCAATTAGATTAGATTATTTTATTTCATTCTGAAAATTTTCAAGTCATTTCATAAAATTAAAATAGCATGGATGCACAAAAAGATCGTCAGAGTGTAATAAATTAATAATAGTCAATAAAAATCCAATTTCAAATTAAAACAAACATGAGAAACAAAAAATACTAACAATAGGAACAATTTAAAAATGATAAATGGTACAATGTCAATGTCAGAATATTAATAATAGCAGGGCATCCTAGATTAAAATTGTCAGAGGTCAAAAAATAATAAGTATGCAATAATCATAATAATATAATAATGGACCCGATTCTACAGTGGCTTCTAAACTTCCTAATTTTATTTAGGTGTCGCTAAAACACTTTGCTATTCTATGAGCAGCTGTCATAATCCAATGACAGCGCTAATTTGAAACTGACGTTTCTTATTTTAGGCGTTCTATACAACTTACTTAGCTGCCTAAATGCTATTCTAAATATGTCGGTTTTAATCGGCCGCCTAAATTATGTCTAAAAATTAGACAATTTAGTTTTAGGCTAGTTAAGCCATGTGCACGTAGAATCGGGTCCATTGTCATCTTAAACCTAAAAAACATATTTAGATGTCATTTTTAAATACAATTTCCATTTAGTCTTTGTTCGTTGTATTCCTCTACGGAATACAACGATTTTGATAATAAAAGTTCTTTTAGTCGGCGCTCAAATGTGTCGTTTGAGTTGAGGTCTCATTTTTAATTGTGGCGGGTAGGCGCTCATACATCGACGGGCCTATTATGCGCGGGCTCCTGCTCCTGTCGAGCAGCGCGAGTCGCCTCGACACAGGCATTAATCGCCCCTGACGGGTGATTCTGCCAGGCATATTCATTCGCTTAAACAAGTGAATGTTTCGACGCGTGAACATAATTACTTCAAATATGTATAGTGAATAATGAGTCATCATCTTGTACTGTTTAAAGAGTTCTCTACACGAGTGCCTCGAATTTACCCCTGCCAATATACTTAGGGCTCGTTTTTGTAATTTGAACCCTCCTTACCTCTCATTCTGCCATTCCGAGAGACGGGGACTTCAAAGCTTTTACATGTCTGTGCTTAATGGCTTGATTCTTCTGTCATAACTACTCACTTTTGAATTTACCTCCTTTGAGTTAGTAATCACTGTAGTTAATGCTAAAGGCAGAATCTCTCTTAGTTCTCTCAGAAGGCGATTCTGCAGGAGAATTTAATAAACAGTGCCCAAGAAATTTATTTTCAAATATTTCACAGACATTTCTAGAGCGTTTGTGCATTGAGAATCGTAATTACAAAGCATAATTACATACATTTATTTATAAACAAAATTAGTAAGGTGCACATTCCGAAAGTCGGGTTATTCCGAAAATTAGATACTAATATCCACTAAACGCGGCTACATTATTTGCTCTGGCAACACTCCCTATGACGTTCAAGACTTGAATGTCATATGTAGCCGCGTTTAGTAGATATTAGTAATTTTCGGAATAACCCGACTTTCGGAATTACCGAGTGCACCTTACCATCGAAAGTCTACAAGTGGTACCCAAATGTTAACTACGACACACCTAAGCCCGGAGCCTCCATGGCATTCGTGTAGTAACAGTATATTAATGATTTGTTGCAACGTTTGCCTTACAACGGCAGAACGTACTATTTCGTGAGCTGAGACCCAGTTCCTATTTTAGGGCGGTAGTCTTTTAAGACAAAATACATGAATTAGTACAAAAATAAGGAGGTACAAATGTTCGAGAATTCGTTGTACTCGGGCCGATACAAATATAAAATAGGTATATGATAATATAAAATATATAATAATATACGATATAAAAACACGTGTGAAGTATTGCGCTAAATTGGTTAAACTTTGCGACGTAATTTTGACTAGTTACCTACATTCGAAGCAATTCAAAATAGTGGCACATTGTTCTACCTCAGCTGCATTGTAATACTTTAAACCGCTTCCGCGCCGTTCAGTGCGGTTCACAAACTGTACTACTTCCTGGATGAAATTCTCCATCAGCTAGTATAGAAAGTGCAATTAAGTTGCCCGAGAAAGCTTTACCCGATTGAAACTTGTTCTCAGCTCCATTTGAAGTTCTGTACAGCAACAATAAATCAAAACACACTAATGACTAACTTTAAGATTATTTTGAAGCAGCTTAGAATACAATAACTTAATTGAAAAGATGTGCGAAATGTAGAATAAATAGAGCTTTACTTATACAAAAAAAATACAGAAAGTTACAAATCGTGATTATAAGTTAGTACAGTACGGATTTAATTTAAACATATGGCCGGAGGGCGAGTGTTACTGACTTGTTCGTTATTTTATTATACGACTGCCAAAAGTACTCGTAGGCTTAAAAGTTTTTCTTCGTTTTACCCGTATCAAACAGTAACATCATAATGTTATGGGCTCCTACGTATATATGAGACTAAGTGATTTCAGAACTCCTATTGTATGCTAAAAATCCCACACGAAACGAACAGAATATGTGGTTCGGGGAGTTGTTGACGCAAAATATACATCTATGACGAATATCGATAAATATTGAAAAGACACGTAGATAGTAGATACCTACTTACTTTCTCTATATTTCGATATACTATTAGGATATTTTTTGATACTATGTTTCGTCTTATTTGGGCTACGAGTAATAATATACCAGGTACATATACAGCGTGTCTCTGACTTTGGGGCTATAAATGAAAATGTCAATTATGCTCCTTAAACGGAACTACTTTTGCTCTACAACTTTTCAAAAATACGTTCTTTTTATATTTTCATTATTCCATACAAATAAAATAAAATGTTCAATGTACATCATCCATTAGTTAGTTTTCATACTTGTCAGTGTCATGAATGACAAATAATGAGGCCGTGTTTGCAATACATTGATGGTACAGTTAAAGTTCAAACACGAATAAATGATATAAATAATAGTTATTTTACAAAGTTGCGGAACAAAAGTGGTTCAGTTTCAGGACCGTAATGGACATTTGCATTTAAAGCCCCTAAGTCAGAGACACACTGTATATCAACTTTATAAGTCAGTTCATAACAGGAGACTAATAAGGGCGGGTTGCCTACCTTACAGATCGATCAACGTTTAATATGGCCCCGACCGACATCTATCATTTTATAGAAACTTGTCAAACTTTCCATATATGTATTCAGATTTTAACGATTACCGCTTACGACTACAGACGGTTTGGTGCAACCCAACCCCTATACTTACCCGGACTTTACTTCTATATCCTAAAAATATAGGGAAACAATTAAAAAGCGAAAAAGATTGCCTCATAATTCCGAATGTGGTAATAGGCATGTGGTTTTTGGAATCGTTCCCGCTACGTTGACCCCGTGTATTGTATTTATGCGCGGTATTGTTATTCTATTCAACCTGATTTAGAAACCGGTAGTAGGTATGCACGATAGTATGTAGATTTATATTTACGTTGCGAGGGAGAATACATAATAGGTTGTCATGCTATTCTGTAGAGACGTAACCTTGATAGCTGTTTTGCATGCAATCTTCATCATAGGCTGTCAAAATACCGATTGAGAAAAAAGGGAATAACACAAGTAACATTCAGCGTAAAATAATTTAACAGAAAAAGAAGGGCTCTCTTATTCCATTTTACCACGCTCCTGCTTTGATATTTGACATTAAAAGTAAAACGCCCCACCTATTTACCTAATTGAGGAAATGATTTGCTCGTACCTAGCATAATCAGACGTGTTTCTTGACTACAATCTACTAGTTAGGTACGGCAGGTTACGATTCCTAACTTCTAAGCTACGAAGTTGACCCAAAACATGCTCTCTTAATAATCTTTTAAAATAATAATACCTAATAATCAACATTTTGAATTAATTGAAGTCGTTATTAGCGACGCCTGTCGTTGTAGGTACGTTCTTTGATAATAGGTTGCTATTATTTGCCGCCATAACCATACCTAGACTGCTCCCGTATTATAATGTACTCTTAATTAAACCAACCCTTTGAGTACCTAATTACCTAGTAACAACAATCTGTGGTAAATTAGCTTACCTATTAATCCAAAGGTTTGACTTCAAGGCTGATGGAACATTGGAAAAGCTTAGGTTCTCAGAGTTATATTAGGAAGATTACTACCATACCTGATATAAGGTGCCAATAATTTAGATACCAAACTTTGGGAGCTAATTGTATTCGTCCCTTGGAGTAGACTTAATTATAAAACATTTAAAAGTTTAATGTTAATTTTGGAGATATTAAAGAAAATAACGTCGGTATGCGAAACACCCTGTTCGACGATGTTCACTTGACAGTGTGTTCAATATATTGTCAGTTTGATATGATTATAATAATAAAAAATATGTCTGGGCAGAACTTTAATTTATTTTGTTCTTAAAATTAAGACTATAAAACAGATATTAAAAGTTTTTTTTATTTCTTTTTAAACTTAATTGTTTTGTTTTAATGTAACGTCTCGAAAAGTCTTGGTACCTACCTAAATTAGCATCTTATATAAAAGGATCCTAACAACAGAATTACAAATACTTTTATCAGAGCTGTTACATAACATCAAAACTATTAATGCACCGCACTACTTAATTAATTCGTGACACAGAACAGTTGACCGTTGTTGAGGCAGGATGTCGACACTGATAGCTGGCATACCCTGCTCACTAAAATTAGTGTATTATGCAATATGTATTGTTAGTACATGCTAGATTAGTGTGCAGGTTTTGTTGAAACTTATTCCGAATAAATCCCTATTCTATTCTATGTAACCTATTAAGAGTCGCCAGACCGCGTGTCTCCCGATACAAACGTGGTTTGTTTATTTTCTAATTTTAAAACTTTATGTTGGAATACTTGGAATAACATGAAACCTTGAATGCAGAATGGGATTTTAACAGAAAAAAATTGAGATAGAAGAAGTTTTTCATACTTATCTTCTGTGCCTAACCTATAAATGTATTTTAAGAAATAAATGTATTTATTTATTTAAAGTATATTGCACAAAATACACAAATGTACAAATGGTGAGCTTAATGCCAAATGGCATTCTCTTTAATTAATAAATAAACTTTAAATGTAAATTATCGAAACTTCTAAAATTATATTTATGTTCCGATTTCCTGAAAAAAATATGTACTTATAGAACTTAATTGTATAATTAAAGAACTGACGAGACGTTCCACAAAATTTACAAAATAGAGAGCTTGACCTCTTGACATTAATTTATCTCGGGGAAGTGGCCAGTGGAGGTTTAATTAGATATTCAAAGAGGTCTTTTTGTCTTATTTTCTTAAAAAACCAAGATAACACTTCTTTAAAGGTTTAAGCGGTAGGTACTCGGAGATAAGGAAGACTGTTGGTACTATCTGCACTATAATAACATTGGATCGACGTGAAGCGCGCGGCTTAAGTCGTCCAGACTATGGGGTTACCTATAGTCTGGCAAAAAAGTCTAGAAAATGATAGAGGCGCCACTATCGCTCATATGGCAACACGAATACTACGACCTAGAGATTTTGATACTTCACTTTTACTAGGACATTGTTTAAATTTGGTACCTAATTTAGAAAAATGACAATCAAAAACAGTACAATATACAGTTTCTTCTTCCTCTAAATATTCCCCTTAAAATTCCATTGAATTACGCTTAATTAAAACATTTAAAATTCATGAAATATATTGCAAGTACCAAGTAGATTTTTTGTAAACATAACCTCTTAAATGCACTTTGTAAACAAGACGAAAATTATCAGTAATTTACTGTAATTGTAGCGTTAGGAACAAATAAATTGAGTATTGTCTTGCTCATTGTATGAAATTTATGTTGCATTTGAATGCTAATAAATCCGCCAAATTTAATAAATAGGATAAAATAATAAAACAGTAACAATACGTCTACTTGACGTCTACATATGACAAGTTTAACGAAGTTACCAGGGTCGAAAAAAAATAGTTCCGTGTCTAGCTAGACTATTTTGCCAAGCTGTAAGTAAGTGTGCAGCGAAAGCACAGAATAAATAATAGTGGCGAAAGTAGCCAATGTTAGCATAATAGTACATTACTGCAGCCGCCGGGAAAGAAGAGCTTGCCGGTTGAGTAGGTATAGACGGCCGACCGTAGGGAGAAGTGATACGAAACCGGCAAGAACTTTTCACGGCTAGGCATCTATAGTGCTTTTCTCAAACATATGAAATGAAATAAAAAATATCACTACTCAAAAAACAAATTTAATATCGCCGTAACCGAAGACAAAAAAAACACCGTAACACTAAATATAAGGAAACAAGGATTTAGGATTTTTTGGTTCTTACCAGTTCCGTAAAATAAGCCAGAAATAAATTATCTGAGAAACCGTGGGCATTTTTGTCAGTCTTCCAGCTTATAATTTTTTTTATATGTATTTATGTATTTGTCCTTCGATTTTGGCGGCAACAAGTTATTTATTGCTAATTCGGCCTCCGCCCTCAATTCCGGCGGAGTACAATTAGTTTCTTCGTCGCTGTTATCATCGGAACTCATTTAGAAATTTTATTTGTAAATATCAACCACAAATATAAAATCCAGAAGATTCCATAATGTTTTTTTTTACGGATGTCGTCCGTATTACGCGTGTGTAGTGTTCGAATAGACCCTATTAGGGCCATTATACACAAACTGATAATGAGAATCTTAATTTCTATAATAAATAAAATAAATGCAGAGGATTTAAAATATTGTCTATGGTCTCTGGTGACTTACGAATAGACAATATTTTAAATTTATTCATCAATACATTGAATCATACAGACTTGTATTCTTAATATCAGTTCGTGTGTAAAGGCATTAACGCGGATATTTTTGGTCCGATAACCATTCAGCCACTAGAAACAAAATAAAAAAAAATAATTCAGCTGTTTATAGCCTGTTCATGAACTCAGACGCCATATTTAGAATAAAAATAAAAAAAAAAACTTCCTGGCCTAGGCCTTCAATTTTGTATGAAATTCCTTTACAGTTCTCTCGTATTGTTCCGCTCGAAATGTGATACTTCGAAGCCTGTTATGACGCACGTAACGACGACATTTTATTGCATGTTTGAGAAAAATGTATGTATCTTACTTTGATCGTTTCACATCGCTTTCGTCACGGTATCCTTTCAAATTCTGTATTCCATACGAGTACATCTCTTATGTGAAAGGATGGATTGCATTACTAGTAGTTATTCCTTTGAGCTGCAAGCTGCAAGGCATGTGAAGATTGAACGCTTCACATTGGAACGTCAAAAGCAATCGATATTCAGTCCGGGTGTTTTTAATCGGTAATCGTCATGATTGGATTTCGTCAATCCAGTTCGGGTTGGTTTTAACCGGTTACCAACCGGCGCGCTAAATTAAGAGCGATAATGCAAATAAATTTGAACAGTGAGTACCTAAGTACCTACCATACATGAGCTCGTGGTATCTACTTAAATACCTGCCTGTCCCGCCACGCCGCTCTCAACGACATTCTCAGAAGGGTGTTCCTCAGTGCCAACGTTCCAGCTGCTCTGCAGCTCCTGATTGTGCGGAGCGATGGCGAGCCCCCTGACGGAATGTCGTTGATACCCTTGAAGACGGGCCGTGCGCTGGTGTGGGACGCCACCTGTATATACAGATGGTGGTGGCGTCCTACCTACCAGCAACTACCAAACGTGCGGGGGCGGCGGCCGACGCCCGGGAACGCCAGAAGGTCTCAAAATACAGATGTCTCTGCGCCCAATATCAGTTTTTTGCATTCGGCGTCGAGACACTAGGTCCTTGTGGTAAGGGTGCACTGGAGCTCCACTGGAAGCTCAGCAACAGGTTGAGAGAGGCAACAAGCAACCCTCGCGCCGGCAGCTTTCTCGCGCAAAGAATCGCAATCGCAGTTCAGCGCGGGAATGCTGCCTGCGTGATGCCCTACCAAGAGTTATTTATATTGTTTTTCTAAATTTAAGGTTTAGTTTTAGTTATTTTAATTTAATAGGGTGGTTCGACGACCATACAAAACGTTTTTTGACATTCGCAGGCTAACGGCGTGATATTTTAAGAAACTTATGTAACACACTTTCATAAATTGGCTCTCCGTTTGCGCGAAATTTATTCTAGGTTACTCTTACAAGTTTATTCTAGGAAATGGGAAATTTCTCCACCTTTGTCTCATCGTCACTAATATTTATTTCTCCGTCCGTACACAGAGCTCAGATCTTTAGAACAACAGATACCTATACTTACTTATATTACGGTTCTAAAGATACAGCTCTGAGTAGGTACCTACCTACTTGACATTTATTACTATCTTGTGTTATAGCGATATGGTTGCTATAACAAAAAATTATACAAAATCAACTAAATCGGGCTCTCGCTCAAGAAATATGCCGTCTGCCTTTTTTGCCCAATCTTAAAATTATCGGTGCAGATTAAATAAAGATGTGAAAAAAGATG
The DNA here is from genome assembly GCA_947578815.1 of Epinotia ramella. Classification (NCBI taxonomy): domain Eukaryota; kingdom Metazoa; phylum Arthropoda; class Insecta; order Lepidoptera; family Tortricidae; genus Epinotia; species Epinotia ramella. The sequence goes on from OX388209.1 coordinate 12,462,666, forward strand.
AAAAATTTCTTAAAGGTAGTCCCTGATCTAAGAAACATTTTCGGCACATATTTACGTTTGTGGTGACCACTTGACCGTTATTATATGTATAAATTAAATTAAATTAAATAAACATTTATTTCAGGGCATGGCCCAAATGGTTGTTAGTAGGTAATTAACTTAATAATTCATATGTTAGTAGTAGGTACATACAAATTATAGAATTTCTTATTATTAATAATAATAATAGTAATATGTATAAATGGATTAGTCTAGGCTAAATGGACAAAATGATCTAGTGTTTCTAAAACGTAGTTTTTTCTCATCTTTACTTTCTCTCTAAAATCTACTCAAATAAAACGTCATTGAGTAAATAAATACATTTGGAAGGGACCGGCCGAGTGATGAAGTAATAATGAAAGAATTCGATGGTCTGTTTCGAGAGGCGTATAAGACGGCTCACTATTCGATTCATTTATTTTCTTGTCGAGCCGCATCACACGCACGGCTACACATCGTAATAGCCGCCTTTCCAAACTGGGACTCAATTTGGAAAGGGTTTTTGAAGTATCGAAATCGGGCATAAACCGTCTTCGTTCATGCGCTTCCTCTTGCGTAAGCGTATATAGGGGCAAGTGTGTGAGCGTGATGTCCTAGTTATCAGATAAGAATGGTACCACATTAAAATTGATGTGAAGTCCTATTCAAACCTGCAATTTTTTGTATTCTTGCTTGACATTTTGACATTTTAGTACGAGTAGAAATATCAAATAGGTACAAACGCCAACTGACCATCCTGTATTTATATAGAACCTTATTACAATGCAGATAAAGTGCACGGATGGTCAGTTAGCTGTGTTGTCGATAGTACCTAATAGAAGGTATGTTTAAAAACGAGTATACTATACGAGTATATATTGGTCAGAGAAAACGCAATAAGCTATGGGGCATAGTGGCTTAATGTATATCAATTCCATGACCATACTAATATTATAAATGCGAAAGTGTGTTTGTCTGTCTCTATGTCTATTTGTTACCTCTTCACGCTTACATACCTAATTATAGTACCTATTTAATGTACCTACCTATTTACTATTTAATCGTATGCCATACATTATTTTGGCCTCTAAAGTATCTTTGACATTACATTATATTATAATTAAGTAAATCACAACTTGAAGGCTGACTGAATGAAAAAATATTTTGTAAACCTACGCTGTGGGTAAAACATGGTCTAATATATTTTTTTTTTATTTTTTTTATATATATACATATATATATATATATATATATATATATATATTTATTTTTTTTGTAACCTGTTTAACAAAATAAATAAATTGAATTGAATTGAATTGAATTAAACCGCTTAACCGATTTAGATGAAATTTGGTATGGCGATAGTTTGAATGATGACAAAATCCTGAGGAAGGACATAAACTAGTTTTTATCCCGGAAATCATCCCCTGAGGGTGAAGGGGGGAGTTTCTATGGAGCTAATTATACGATATAAACGAGTTGCAACGGCAGAAGCGTGCCGGTCCCTCAGAGGTACATGTGCTATATTCAATCCCACGGATCCGCAGGGTTTTTGTGATACGCGGGTGGAGCGTGTGGTTATATAAAACTCCAAATAAATACCATATCGTTCAATTATGAATGTAATGAGTGTAATGACATCAAACTTCGCCTTGTATGGAACGCCGAACATTGCACCACGGGAGTTGCATTTGCTCCGATCACCACCCCTGCAAGGCTAGCCCAGCAAGGGAACCGCGTGGCTCGACGGTTAAATCGGCCGCCTTGGCCACGACTTTGGTCTTAAGCGACCTGCGGCAGTGTTTTATCTGTTCATTGCGCGGTCGAGACGCGAAACGCACTGTGGTTAGTTGGGATCACGCGCAATGAATTAGAAAAACCGCTGCCGCAGGTCGCTTAAGACAAAAGTCGTGGCCAAGGCGTTATAGTGAAGAATATTTATGCTGAGTATCGACATTCTACAAGTGACAGTTTTTGACTTAGGTATGATTTTTTTAAGTTATTTTTAATGTATTTGTTTTTCGGGATGTATTTCAGCGATTTGCTTATACTAAATATGAAATGCAATTATACTAAATATATGAAATGTTTTGCTGTTGTAGACACGCAAAACACCCTAATAGCAAAGTGCATCTGATCTGACAGTATCAAATCACAGTATGAAATAATTAGGTATATTAATCAACATATTCAGGTTGTAATAATCATGTCAGTGTTATATAGATTTAATTAAGTTCTGTGTAGTTAATATCCGAATTAATGAAGCTGTAGTGATTAAGGGTGTGTTGTACTTGTGTTCGCGTTTCCGCCGCGTTTCCGGCTTGACATGGCAACCACTTAGTCAATAGGGGGTCGATTCGTCGAAACATTCTACTGGAATTAGCAGGGGTGTAATTCGATTTACAAAATGTGATGTACCCATGAGCCATTCTCATTTTGAAAGGTACCTACATGAAAGAGGCAATATTCCTATGGTATGCTAGGGTTATAATGTCACATTTTAACCCATCCGACGCCAAGCAACGTTACTTGCACAGCTCTCTTAGGCACTGGTCCCACCGCCGGCGACGAGCGATAAACGAGTAGAACTAGAACCTAGGAACGAGTGGGCGAGCGGCGAGAAGCGAGTGTGTGGTTTCGATAGTTTTGTCGCTCGGCCGGCTATAATATAAGCGAGTGTTCGAGTGCGACGAGCGATTACTCGCACCACTCGCTCAGTTGTACGGTAGAATGATCGCTCTGATTGCCAAGCGTTCATCGCCGAGTAACGCTGAGCGAGTTTTATTGTTGATAGCTTTTATCGCTGCGATCAACTTGTGAAAAGAGAGTTCTCGCCGGCAGTGTGAACAGCCAGCGTTGAACTATAAATTTATATCTCGGTTTTATTTACACGGGAGCGATTATCTTTTGTTCGTATCTTGGGCGAGATAATCGCCGAAAGCTCATCGCTTACTCGCCGGCGGTGGGACCAGTGCCTTATAGTCATTGGCTTTCAATGGGTTAACATTAAAATTAGAATAGCACCCTAGTGCGTTCGTTCTGACACGTCAGGTTTGTGGAAGTGCTTCCGTCTAATACTTAAGGGTTTCCACTTCACTAAGATTGTTAGAATAACCCCTAGGAATATGTAATACTACATCTGCTCATTATAATTAATTGTTACAACTCGAGCTTGTATTCTAAGAACGTATTGGATATAAATATTTATTACTGATTGCACACGTAATTGAAACGTATATGTAAGACTAGCTTTGGCCGTGGTTCCACCCGCGTGTGATTCGGTCTGTCTGGATTCCCCTTCGGTCCCCAAATATATAAAAAAATGCAATTTAATTTTGACTTGTAATTTTGACTTATAAAAGTGCCATTAACGCCTACTTGCACAATAAAATTCATTTATTTCATTTTATAAAGTACCTACAGTTTCCCCGAGCTTCGTATAAATTATGCTTGCCGCAGGAAGTACTTTCTTTGCATTTTGCGAGTTTGTGTACCTAATCGAGAAACTTGGAAACTTGTAAGCGAATGCATTAATCAGTTATTCACTGATCCATTTGACTGTATTTATTGATGTGATATTTATTTATCGTATGGCTGTAATATTTCTCTACTTCAAAGATTTACATGTTCAAACTTTTACGCGGTCAGGTTAGTAACTCTGGGGTACTGGCTACAGTGGGCCTGTGCGCGCCTGTGCGGTACGTGTGGCGCCGGCGCCGGCCGCCGCTGCTGGCCGTGCCGCGCGCGCGCACCGGCCTGCTGCGCGCGGCGCCCTGGACAAGGGCTCTGCGCACGCTCAATCAAGTTGCAACTAGGGTTGATGTATTCCACTGCTCTCTGAATGAATTCACTAAAGTTACTTTGTATGTGTTATGTTATTTCAAGACTTAGAATTATGTAGTATGTAAGTACCCTATATTTGTCGTGTTATTAATTTGCTACGCTATCGCATTGGGAAACTGTAATGATAGACGTATTGTTATTATAAATAAATAAATACAGTTTTCAAGTACATATGTGTTAAAGACATCATGTAGAATACAATAAGTACCCCTAGTAAACCAAATATAAATTCAAATTGCTGATTAGCCAGTAGGTGATACAAAATTCAAAAATATGACATTTCAGAAGCAGAATAACCAACATTTTGAGTTTTACTCTAACACAGAGAGCTTGTTCTCGTACTTTTTGATATTTTGAATAAAATCTCGTATTAAGATTACATTATGTGCTTATTGCTCCGAACCACAGATACAACAACAAATTAAATTAAAACTATACAAGTAATATCTCTCATTCCGTGACTAGGTGTTCGCAACGCCATCTGACAGGAAATTAGGGTTACTTATCCCAACATACTCCCGCCTAAAGGACAGCAGTGTCCTTTCTAGCAACATCAGGCAGTGGACATAGTTTTGAGATCGTGCGTGTTAACACGCCGGACACAGTACGGAGATCATAAGTACGTGTCACGTTGTCTTGTCCAGGATATTTCTGAAGGACTCGTCCCAGCAACCACTTGCTAGGTGGGTATCTCTGGTCTTTGATCATTACTAAGTCCCCAATCTCGAATTCTGGTTTTTTAGTTTTCCATTTCGGTCTCTGTTGTAATCTGGTTAAGTATTCCGATTGCCACTTTCTCCAAAATACTTGTAGCATTTTTTGAATGTATTGCCAGCTTGACAAGGAATGTACCTTATGTTCTGTGAAGTCTCTCTCTGGGATGGTAATCAGTGGCTCTCCAACAAGAAAATGTGATGGAGTCAATGGCTCTAAATCATCAGGGTGATCGCTCAATGGCGATAAAGGTCTCGAATTGAGACACGCCTCTATTTGTGTTAGTAGAGTGTTCAGCTCTTCAAAAGTAGGTGTAGCGTCTCCGATGGTTCTTTTCAAGTGAAACTTGATACTCTTCACCCCTGCTTCCCACAAACCACCGTGGTTTGGTGATCCAGGAGGTATAAATTTCCACTGTGTACCCTTCGTGTCAAGAAGTGCGGCGAGCTCGACCGGGATCGACCGTTGACCAATTCTCCAAGTCTCCAGTAGCTCTTTACTCGCAGCGACGAAATTTGTGCCATGATCACTCCACATCTCTTTGACAAATCCTCTTCTTGAAGTAAATCGTTTGAATGCGGCCATGAATGCTTCCATAGTCATATCGCTCACACACTCAATGTGGATAGCCTTCGTTGACATGCAGATGAAAATGCTGATATATGCTTTGAACGATTTTGATCCTCGCCCAGGGCTCATGCGTACGTTGACTGGACCCGCGAAGTCTACGCCAGAGATGTAAAAGGGTCTCGATGGCTTGACTCGTGTCTCAGGTAAGTCGCCCATTAATTGAGTGATTGTCTTGGCCTTCTGTTTAGCACAAGCAAAACAATTTCTCACATAGCCTTTTACTGTATTTCCTGCGTCAATCAGCCAGTATCTTCCTCTCAGGTATGTAGTCATTAACTGCGGACCTCCGTGTAACGTCTTCTTGTGTGCATCATGAAGTAACATTTGTATCAGCGCGTTTCTCTTAGATATAATTACTGGATGTTTGCTCAGGAACTCTAAATCTGCGTGTTTTAATCTTCCTCCAACTCTCAACACTCCCTTGTCATCTAGGAATGGTGTAAGCGACAGTAATCTACTTCCTTTCTTTAACGGTCTACGGTTTGTTAATGCTTCAACTTCCTCTGGGAACTCCAGGTGTTGAGAAAGTCTTATGCAAATCGTAAGCGCTTCTTCTCTTTCTTCGTGTGTCACAAATGTAGGCAAGTTTCTTTTCTCTTTTAGATTAACCCATCTTCTACAGTAAGCTATGACAGCTACAAGTTTTCTCAATGATGAGTATCTATTTGCTAAGGTAATTATAAAACTTTCTTCTTTCCCCTTTACCGTAGTTGCACATTTGAACATTTTCCTCATTTCTAACTCTGTATCTTCTACTAGTTTGCCAGTTTCATTCTTCCATTCTTTTTGTTGTAGAAATGCAGGACCATTGAACCATAATGTACTCTCATTTAATTTCTCAGGTGATACGCCTCTGGATGCTGGATCAGCTGGATTTTCTTTGGTGTTCACATATGACCAGGTTGTGTCTATATGGTTGTTAATGGCAATGACTCTGTTTTTCACAAATGGCGTCCATTTCAATGGGTCTCCAAGAATCCAAGCTAGAGTTACTTTTGAGTCTGTCCACGCGTAAGTATTTTTGGACTCAATCCTCATAGCTGTAGCAGTGCGCTTCAGTAGCTGACTTAATAACAATGCTGCACTTAACTCAAGACGCGGTAAGGTAAGCTCTTTCAGCGGGGCTACTTTCGTTCTTGCTATAACAAGTGATACTCTGACTCGTCCGTCTGACTGGATTACTCTGCAGTACACTACTCCGGCATAGGCGGCCATCGAGGCGTCAGCAAACCCGTGCAGCTCCACTTGTTGGTTTGTATTTACAGTGCCTATCCATCTCTCTAGTTTTATTTCTGACAGCTCTTTTATACCTTTGCAGAACTTCATCCACTCCACCTTCAGGGTTTCAGGTAACTCTTCATCCCATGATAATCTTTTCGCCCAAAGTTTCTGCATAAATATCTTCGCCATCACCACAGAAGGGGCTAGCCAACCCATTGGATCGAATAGAGATGCTATGACAGTCAGTACAGTTCTCTTAGTTACTCGTTCATTTGGTAAGGTGTTGACATTGTTCATTATTAGCAGGGTATCTTCACTAGACTGCCAAGCGATACCAAGTGTCTTGATTGTCTCTTTGCTATTTATACCTATTTCCGCATTCTTGGCTCTCTTTTCAGGTTCAACTGTGTTCATGAATGTTTTGTTGTTTGAAGCCCATTTTTGTAGTTCAAACCCTCCTCTTCTCAATACTTCAGTAAGTTGCCATTTAGCTTCTATTGCTATCTCTTCTGTATCTCCCCCCGACAATACATCATCCATGTAGAAGGAGTTTTGGATTATGTCTCTGGCATGATCATACTCTTCTGTGCTTGCTTCATCGATTGCTACTTGTTTCAAAGTGCGGAGGGCCAGGAAGGGTGCACAAGCTGTTCCGAAGATCACGGTAAGCAGTCTATATTCTCTGAGGTCTTCTTCCGGGCTGAATCTCCAAAATATTCTCTGAAAGTCTGTGTCTTCTCTCCTTACCATGATTTGCAGATACATTTTGATTATATCGGCGACAAAGCAGACTCGATGCATTCTCCATCTCATTAATATATCTCGAAGTTCTGATAGAAGTGATGTTCCCACTAAGAGCTCGTCATTCAAGCTAACTCCATTGGTGCCTTTACAGGATAAGTCATAAACTATTCTGACCTTAGTAGTTTCTCTGTCTTCTCGTACCACTGCGTGAAATGGGAGATACACCCTTTTCTCTCTCTCTCTCATAGGCTCTTCTCGTTTTACTAACTCCATATATTGTAGCGTTATGTACTCTCTCATGATTTGATTGTATGCTTCTCTCAACTTTGGATTAGTGGTTAATTTTCTCTCAGTATTCATGAATCTCTTGAATGCAATCTCTCTTGAATTTTCTGGTAAAGTTGGGTTGTCACTCTTGAATGGAAGCGCCACAATGTACCTTCCAGTCGGGTCTCTTGATAGTGTCTCTTGATATATTTTTTCTGCTCGTTGTTCCGGTGGGGTGAGAGCTTCATTCTCTTCTGATTCTAATCTCTCGGCCTCCCAAAATTTCTCAACCATCTTCTCTAGTGAAATATTTAGATGTAAACTCTTGATCTCTCTCGGGCTATCTTCTAGCAGTCCTCCTGACAGTATCCACCCTAAGTGTGTTTGTTGTGCTATAGGGGTACCTGGTTCTCCTTTAATCACTCCGTTCATCAGGATATCTGTGTAAATGTCTACTCCTAACAACATGTCTATGTTTCCAGGTGTATGATATGTCGGATCTGCTAATGGCAAGTGTTGTAGATGTGTCCATTTCTCGGGATGTACTCTCGTTGTAGGCATCTGCTCAGTGACATGTTGGACAACATATGCAGTGCATTCTCTCTTGAAATTGTTGTTTAATCTTGAGTAAACTTCTATGTTGGTTGAGAACTTGATTTTTGTTGACATCTGTCCCACACCGGTTACAAGACCATCTGTTGGTTTTCTGCGTAGTTGTAATCTCTGAACAGCTGACTCACTGATAAAGGTTTCCTGTGAACATGGATCGACTAAGGCTCGTACTAGCTGCATGCCTTGACCAGTTCTAATGTTCACTAGGGCAGTCGCCATGAGTGCAGTGTGACCTTGTGTAACTAGGTAATTTCTTATTTTCGGTGACTCATAAGCTCCGGATGTAGACTCCTTCTCACATGTTTCTCTCGATATCTCTGTGTTTGTTCTCTGTGTGGACTGTATTCTTGGTTCTCTTTCTCTCTCTGTTGGTGTTGGGTTCTGATAATGCAGTAATGTATGGTGTCTTTTGTGGCATTGGTGGCAGGAAACTCTTGATTTGCAGTTTTTCACATTATGGGTTGGTGACAAGCAGTTGAAACATAGCCTCTCACTTTGGACATGTTGTACTCGTTTATTTACATCTATGTTTGTAAACTCCTTACATAGAAACAAGAGATGTTTTTGTTTGCAGTATGTGCACTGTGCATTCGTAGAGGCGGGGCTTGTCAGAAATGATCTCTGTCTCACAATAGCTCTATCCTTCTCTTTCACATGTGTTGTTGAAGGAACCATTTCCAATATTCTGAAGCGCGTCTCTAAGAAGTCAGTGAATCTCTGAAGCTTGGGTAACTCTTGTACAGGAAGCCCGCTGATCTCCTCTTCCCACTGCTTGTGTGTCTCGTCGTCTAATTTCTCAACTACAATATGAATTATGATTGTATCCCACTCGCTTGTGTTTACTTCACTATTTGTCAGACTGTTCAAGCATTCTTGGATTGTGTCGAGCAGTTCTCTAATAGATTTAGATGTAGCTTGGCTCATTTTCTTCTGATTCAGAAATCTATTTAGTATCGCTTTCACTATAATTCTCTTATTGTTGTACCTCTTGTCTAGAGTTTCCCAGGCAATGTCATAGTTATTCTCTGTTATTTGTAGATGCTTTAGCAGTTGTTCAGCTTCTCCGGTGACACTACTTTTCAAATAATGGAGTTTTTGTACTTTGCTCAATGACATTTTGTTGTGTACCAGTGACGTGTACAGGTCTCTAAATGACGTCCATTCTTGATAATTGCCCGAAAAGTGAGGCAAAGACACTTTAGGGAGTTTCACATCTTCAGCTGAATGTATGTAGTTCACCCCGGACAGTTCACCGTCGTTCTGCTCTGTGAAAGTCATGGATTTGTTGAATCTCTCTAGTGTATCCGATAACTCTCCCTTGATATTAACGTACTCATCCTCTCCCGATTCAAAAAATTCGGTTGTGAAGTAAATGTGTTCCCTTTTTTCTGCCGCTGTAGCTACTTTCACTATGAGAAAATGTGTTGTTCTAAATTTCAGCCAATATTCGTCAAGTGTGTCTATTCTCGCTTGTACATAACCTTTCGTAATTCTTGCCTTGGCTTGTTTCTTGAAGTTAATCCCAACTTTCCTAATGAGATCGAAAGTAATTTCTTGTTCCGGCATATGTTCTTCCATTTTGTAGGTTATGTTGTAAAATCACTGCACGAAATTCGAATAATCCCGTCGATTGTAACTTCAAAATGACTGAACGTTCGTGTTTTTTCTTGTTTTTCACTCTTTAGTCTGATTTGCAATGAATTACTGCGTATTTTCACTGCTTCTTTCATGTAACACTTCGACGAAAATTTTCCGGTTTTTTACGACAAATGTTGCTGTTCGACTCGACACTACTTGTTTCGAGGTTTATTCGCTTTTAAGACACAAATTACGTCCGACTAATATGTATTTATAATGTTTTTGTTCATTTACACTGAGTTCTGTTTGATTTTTACACCATCACGATTCCCGTTATTTTCTCACTACTTTTGCAGCGATTTGCGAACTTACTGCATTTCTTCCCCTCTTCTCGATAATCCGGTTCGTTTGGACCACTTTGTTCTCGTACTTTTTGATATTTTGAATAGAATCTCGTATTAAGATTACATTATGTGCTTATTGCTCCGAACCACAGATACAACAACAAATTAAATTAAAACTATACAAGTAATATCTCTCATTCCGTGACTAGGTGTTCGCAACGCCATCTGACAGGAAATTAGGGTTACTTATCCCAACAGAGCTTATTACCTATACAGAGCTTATTACCTATACAAAACAGATTCCTGCTTCAAAACAATGTTCACGTCGCCTACGATATGAACATTGTTTGACTGACTCATGTTTTCAATTGTACATTGTTCTAGGTGAGAACCTCGAAGGAGACGATTCCATCTAAAGGCCTCCACCCACCGAACGCGTGTCGTGCGCGGCGCGTGTGCTGCGCGGGCCCGCGCAAGTTGTAAAGCATTGAAACTACACTTCAAACATATACCGAACGCGGTGCGAACGCGGGCCCGCGGCGCTGAAGTTACAACTCGGCAGCGCGGCCGCGTGTCGTGCGCGTCGCGTGTGAAGCGCGGGCCCGCGCTGCTGCCGCGCTGCTGAGTGTGATAGAGATAGTGAGGTACATATTAAATGTGTTGGTAGTGAGAGAGATATGACGCGCGGGCCCGCGCAGCAGCGCAGCGCAGCAGCTGCACACGCGTTGCTAACGCGTCGGGCCCGCACGTGCCCGCCGCGTGCCCCCGCGTTGTTACACGCCGCCCGCTTGCGGTGTGAATATACCGCTTCAACCGCGCCCGACACGCGGCGGGCCCGCGCGGGCCCGCGCAAGACACGCGTTCGGTGGGTGGAGGCCTTACGTATTTCTCGCACTTTTGGCCGAGACATTGCATAGAGTTTGTCACGCTTACTGCGAGAAATTTGCCAGTAATAACCATTATAAATCAAAATTAAATACGTAAGTAGGTACCTGGTTTTCATAATACTTAACAAAAAAGCACGGCTCCGCTCGCCGGCACAGTGCTCTGGAATTGTTCGATTCGCTGTTCCAACTGGGCACATTCTTAGCCTGTTCGTGCGAACCACAGTTTTAAAGTCTCAATTCTGACCATCTTATGCCACATTTTCAGAGCAGTGGCGTAAAACTATATTTATATTTACGGTAGTCAACAAGTCTCTTATAGTTTCGCCACGTTCGTCTGTACATTTGTCCATCCGTTCTTCTGCGGCTTAGCTTAACTGGAAAACTGTAAGTTGCCATAGGTAAATAATAAATTAATTATGGCGACAAAGTAATGAAATCAAGTCTAGAAAAAAAAAAAAACATTATTCAGGGTACCTCCGCTACACGAAAAACGGGGATGTATTTTTTTTGTTGTTAAACCCATGGTCTGGATATCCATCCATCCATCATCTGGATAGCTGGTTCAAAAATACAATGGATTTTTACAAAACATTTTGCAACTCAGTGATCCGTTATTGGGCTTTAAAGCCTTAATTTTTGTTCGAGTCAAGTGTCCGGCACCCTGGGCTTTCTGGTTGTCTTTCGGGTATGTGAAAAAAATTATAGCGCGTGCTTGTCGGTGTCACAAAGACAGACAAGCATATACGGAACTCTACACTGCGCATAGCCCGATTCGCACTTGGCCGGTTTTCTGAAATAGTAGATTGTATAAGTAGGGTCTAAATAGGCCATAATATATGTTGTATGATGTTGTTACGGGAAAATACTTCACTTTCGGATACCAGCGCCATCTTTTAGTATAATGTTAGGCATGTCCCCTTGATCCCAAAACTGCCGGGAGACAATCTCTAAGGTGCCGGTCTCCCCAGTAATGACGTCATCAAAATCGCCGCGACCGCGTTTGGAAAAGTGTAAATTACATCCAAACTATGCAACGTACATACCTACTCATGTGCAGTATCATAGTACTTAAACTAGGGTATGTATTGAAATATAATTGTAACGCTTGTTGTTGGGATGTGTCAAACAAAACAATATTGAACAACTTTACAATATTTAATTAAAATTTCGGTGCTCCAGAATGTTCAACTATGGTGTGGGTCAGAACTCCCAACAATTAGATAAGCGTAAATTTAGATCTCAGGGATGGGTTTTAGACTAGAATTCACAAATGTAGGTAAGCCGTGTCCACTTCACACTGTCTTATTAGGCAACACTTCCCTGTAGCTGCGTGGCAGGTGGAGGCGCGCGTCTGATGACGTCACCGATGCAGTCCGGAGTCCGGCAAGGCGGTTCAGCAGCAGGAATAAGTGGCCATCAGGGTCCCAATGTAGTTTGGCCCGGTAGTAAAAACCCTGGAATCACCGATAGGGGGATTGGACACTTTGCAAAAAGTCTAATTCCAAGTTACTGCCTGCAACATCCGACGAAAAGCGGTGATCGAAGCGTTACTAACAGGGAGGCTACCAAAAGCATTAAATAGTGATCAATGATGTTGCAGTAGTATGGACAAATCAGTTTAGGTATGGAAAGTGGAAGCACCAATTTACAGCGTTTAATAAAATAACAATTAATGCGAAATAGCGTGTAGAAGCTATAAAAGAAGCTAGGAAATAATATTAAGTATTCAATTCATATGCGATTTCGCTTTAAAACTAATTTAACACATATTAATAGCAAGCGGGTAGGTATGGGCTCAGCTTAGTAGACAAAGGAATTTCATCATCCTAGTTGTGCCACGAATAACGGTAAAACATGAATGGAATGATTCTAGCTACAAAATAAGCATTTTTAAGTAACATTAGGCATGTAATATAAATCTACTGATTCACATTAGTAACTGTTAAAACAATAAGTATAATCTTTTGCAACACTCACCCGACTGGGGAACACACACACACTTATTAGAATTGATAGGTAATTAAATATTCATCTTCGGATACTGTGTTCAATGCACAGCCCGAGAGAATTAAAATAAAATAAATTAATTTAAAATATACGTAAAATTATCGCCCCATAGTGGTGGCAGTGAACGTTAGGTACGGTAGATCCGAACAAAGTGCGCGATGACCGCGCCCCGATCCGCGAGTAGGTGTCTCACGTCTACGTATGACTTGCTTATTCGTAAAGTAAAGCGCCTGCGGCTTTTGTCATAGCCAGAATCTCACCAGGATCGTCGGTTAGTTAAATAACGCCAGGCTCTTACCCAGTTTGTAGAAATGTAATTCGTTTATTTATTAAGTTTAGGTAATAGGATTAAGGTAGAATTAAGGTTGTAAATAATATACATTTTCAATAAAATTGTTTACTCGTAGCATGTAGAACAGTTATGTTACATACTCCCTCTTTTTGGGCAGAATTTTACCTAGGTTAAATTCTCTATCATTTTTATATCTCTGAAGCTATCAGTTTCACAGACAGTCCTCAACAACGTACTTCACTCACTTATACAAATCACTTATACATCCTCATTCGTAGTTGCATTAACACATGTAGGTTTGTGTTACGGCATTTAGCATACTGAGTATTTTCTCCAGGTTGACAAAATACTCGCCAATAGCTTCAGATGGATCTTTAGAAGAGTTATGTCTTATATTTTTCCAACTCAAAATATTACCTGCGTCAATCAGTTTTACGTTCAACGAATGGAGCAGCATTCCTATCCGTCTATAACTTCTAACGTGATTGTTCTGTTCAGTTAGAACACAGTGCTTAGAGCATTTATTAGTAATGTTAATTTTGGTATTTAAAATATAAGACAATCTGATTTTATGATAGATTTTATTAGACCCTATAATTTGTTAGCTTTATATCCTTGATATGCCAATCTCCTAAATTGCGACCCTGCGTATCTTCGAGGACATATACCAATGGTGATTTTTTTGCAATTATCCGACATTTTATGTACTTAGGTGCTAGCTTTTTCGAATAGCTCTTGTCCTTATCACTTAGGTAGTAAGTGCGCTTCCAGACAATATCGCCTACACTAAAATCAGCCTGTTTCCTACGTAGATTGTAGTAATTAGAGTTTCTAGCGTGTGCTTTAAGTAACGATGCCTGAATATCATCAAATATTTTTCGAAGTGTACCCAGATTTTCCGCGTATTCCTCTCTTGGCGCGAATATCATATCAGGGACACCATCGGAATCAAGATAGTGGGAGCCACAAGTAACTAGTTCACGAGCATAAACTAAAAAGGCTGGAGTGAAACCAGTCACTTCGTTAGTAGATGAGTTTATAGCAAATTGAATTTTAGAGATGTTAACATCCCACGATCTGTGATCGTCGCCTTCAATAAAAGAAGAAACCGCTGTTAACGCCGTCTTGTTGTATCTCTCCGTGTTGTTAATTTGAGGGGTATACTTTGGAGTATAGTGGACGTCAGGAACCTTATATTTACTAAATAGGGATTTTAGGGTATTGCTGACAAACTGTTTCCCATTGTCCATCAAGACAGTTCTAGGGACTCCATGAACTAGAAATACTTCGTCCTCGAGAATACGTGAAATAATCTCCGCGGTAGCACGTCTTATAGGGAAAAGAAGGCAGTACTTAGAAAAGCAGCAAGTGACGACGAACAAAAAGGTGTTCTGCTTCCGAGATGGCGGTAAAGGTCCTACCAAGTCTACACTAATCATTTGAAAGGGTCTGGAGCATTTTTTAGGTCGTCCCATTGTTCCCAAAGTAGTATGATTAGCATGTTTGTAAGATCCACACACATCACACTCAGCTACGAAGTTTGTCACGTCAGGATGCATATCAGTCCAGAAATACCTGAGGCATAGGCGTTTGTAAGTTTTTAGTATGCCGAAATGCCCAGCAGTAGGAGAAGAATGGTTCTGCTCTATTATCTTTACTCTGTTCTCGAGAGGAATTACTTCCTTCCATTCAAATTCTCTTGATAAAGGATTCAACGATTTCTTAAAACGGAAAAGTTTACCATTCATGACTTGGTAATCTAAAAATGATGCAGGCGTATTCAAACAACCATGATAGATGTTTAAGTACCAAGGGTCAGTAGTATGTGTAGTGTCATGAACAGGATTGGTAGAACAAGTCAAAGCTGATACAGGTATACGTGAAAGACTATCAGGGACAACATTATCAGAACCTCGACGATGACGAATGTCGCAATCGAAAGCGGATAGCCTTACACTCCATCTCGCTAAGCGACCTGTAGGGTTGTTTAAGTTTATAAACCACTTTAACGCTGCATGGTCCGTATAAATAATGAACTTTTGACCGTTTTCGAGGTAGCAGCGCCAGTGTTCAACAGCTGTTAAAACTGCTAACGCCTCCCGCTCCGTTGCGCTGTAATTTTGTTCAGGTTTTGACAGGGATTTACTCATGTATGCTATGACTCTCTCAACACCCTCCGAAGACTGCGTCAGAACTGCACCGATACCTACATCAGACGCATCAGTGTGCACCTCGAAAGATTTTGAGTAGTCAGGGCATGACAAGACCGGGGTAGAAACTAGACATTTTTTTAAAGCTTTAAACGCCTCATCAGCTTCAGTAGACCATTTAAAAGGAGGAGCCTTTTTAGCTTGTGACGTTAATTTGTTTAAAGGAGAAGCCAAAGAGCTGAAATTTGGTATAAATCTACGATACCAAGAGGCCGTGCCTAGAAATCTACGAACTTCCTTGCGATTTTTAGGTGAAGGATAGTTCACGATGGCGTCTACCTTCTCCGGATCAGCATGTAAACCATTTACGTCAACAACGTAGCCCAGATATTTTAATTGACTTCTGAAGAACTGACTCTTTGTGTAATTAATTGTTAGGTTAGCTTCGATAAGTTTCTCCATAACCCGCACAAGTAATGATATATGTTGTTCGAAGGTAGAAGACACGATAATTATGTCATCTATGTAGACAAAGACCTTGTGTTCAAACTCAGGACCAGAGAACAACCGATCGACAAGACGCTGCTGTGTAGCTGGAGCGTTAGTTAGGCCAAAAGGCATGCATTTAAATTGAAAGGTACCCCGAGTTGGGATGTAAAAAGCACACTTGCATCTGTCCTCTTCTCTAATAAGTACCTGCCAAAAACTTTTTGACAAGTCCAAGCTAGTAAGGTATTTAGCGTCGCGGAGGTTGTCCAAAATCTCAGATATGTAAGGTAGGCTGTAAGCATCTTTTTTAGTTATAGCATTGAGCTTTCGACTGTCCAGACAAAATCTCAACTGACCATTTTTCTTAGGTGTGAGTAGTACAGGTGAAGACCATGCACTCTCGCAGGGTTCAACAACGTCCTCCTTGAGCATTTCATCTAATTGTTCAATTAGAACTCGTTGCTTCTCTAACGGCATTCTATAGTAGCGTTGACGAATGGGAGCAGCATTCCCAGTGTCAATGGAATGTGTAATTAGCGAAGTCCGACCTAAGCCACGTTCTTCATAGGATGTGTTCCGAAATTGAGAGATAATATGGTCAGCTGTGGTCTTCTGGTCCTCAGATAAGTGTTCATAACTGCATAGGTTTGCATCAGTATCAGTAGTTAGATCAGCAAGCGCAACTTCAGCTTCCGACCGCGTAACAACTGAAGTTAAATGTTTTGGGAATAAACCAAACTGATTCCAAAAGTCCATACCGAGAATTAATGCGTTTTGTATTTCAGGAACTACGTATATTTCAAGTATGTGTGATTGGCTTAAAAACTTTACGGTTAGATACATAACACCAATACTTTTCAACCTTTGACCGCCAGCAGCTACAAATTGTAGTGGTTGATTTTGTTGAAGCACAATACCCTTTGTTGAAAAGTATTTATAATTATTTCCACCCAGAATAGAAACGGATGAGCCAGTATCCAATAATCCGAGTAGCTCCCTGTCATGCAATTCGACAGAAACATGAGGACGCGAGAAATTAGATTGAACATTGTGGATTGAAGTGACTGTGTAGCACGAAAAAAATTTAGAAATAAAATTGAGCCAATCAGACCATTCAGACTTATCAAATTTAGCGGTAGTATCAACGTTTTCGTACTTGTCGTCACCACAATCCACAGCTACTCGTTTTTTGGACTAGGTTCAGCATTACAAACTGTGCAATCTGGAAATCGTACACCCTTCTTGCCACATTTAAAACATATTGGAAAGTGCGGTTGCCGACACTGACCCAGTGAATGAGTGTTAACGCGACATCTAGGGCAATAAATTTGTCTAGTGTTCGAGTTAGAAGACACTGTACTCAATGCATTGACATTAACGTTACGTAGTTGCTCAGTATTCTGTTTGTAAAACGTCTTATTAAGGTTCTCGTAAGGCCTATAGTTTTTAAATTTATTATAATCCGGTCTGTAAGTAGAGTAATTAGTGTTGCCATTACCTCTATTGATAGGTGTGCCAGAAGACTGCCGGTTATAAGCAAATTCCCGAGCTAGAGTGTCAGAAGTGACCTTAGGAGGTTCATGAAATTGGGCCATGCGAGCTTGAATACTCTCAAAACCGCGGCACAATTCCTTTAGCGCGTCAATACTCGTTATGTTTGGTGAAGCAGCTAGTGTACTGGCGTAAATTGGACGAATATTGTGTAAGAGAATGTCTAGCTTGTCCTCCTCAGGTAACTGTTTGCTTAATCGAGAAAACATGCCGTGCATTATAGAAATGTAGATAGAGATATTCTCCTGTTCACCCTGTGTGCGCATTCGTATTTCGGCCAGAAGACGGTAATCATAATCACTCTGACTAAAATCCTGTTTTAATAGCTTAACAAGCTCGTCCCATGTCTCGACCCTGTCCTTAACGCAACGGAACCAGTGTAGCGCATCATCAGTAAAGATCTCAAAGGCAAAAGTTAGCAACTTGTCCCTAGGCATACTCCTCGAAAACACAAGTTCCTCAGCCTTCTGAATAAAAGATCTAACACACGTCTTCCCATTGAACTTGAGCTTGCCAACCACATCAGACGCCAGTTTCTTCTCGCAAGTAACAGTTATCAGCTCGGACCATGGTTCTGGGTTTGATGAGGTTGACGGTGCTTCAAATTTCATTCTTTTTAGCTCCTGCAGGTAGACCTTGAAAGTTTGAGAATGTTCCAGGTAGATGGCTTCTATATCAGCGTGCCTATCAATCCTAACCAGCCTATAATAAACATGATGTAGCATCGTCTCCGTTCTCGAGTAAACATTTTTATCAAATTTAGATTTTAAGCTGTCTAAGTTGTCCTTGACCTTAACTAAGGTATCCCTAACCTGCGCCAAATCAACGACCGGCTCCAAATGAGACTCTAGAATGTCTTCCGACGGCAGGAGTGAGGCTAATTTAACAATTTGCTTCCTAAGCTCCTGAACCGATTCACCGGTAGTACCACCTCGCACACCAACCTCGTACTCCAGTTCAGCCTTTTGTAGAGATAAAAATTTAATTTGGTAAGACATGTTTCCCTAGTAGGTGTGTGTTGCAATCACAAATAAACAACGATATATGACAATGTACCCAGCGCTATAATCAATTTTAGGTAAAAAAAAACAATCAATAAAAGTGTGAAGGTCACAATTAAAACAATAGTTAAAACATCAAAACGTAAAATCTCAAAACAGTAAAAACCCGTAGGCACACTAAAATACAAAATGACTAGTTCTGTAATTCAATAAAATCAATCACACCTTTAATGACGTACTAACACACCTAAAACAACTAAAACTAAAGCAACCAACACCAATGATTACTATTAAATACTACAGACAAATGTAAGTGAACACGGCTCAGTGAAAAACCTATTGAATGGGCGCCATTGTAACGCTTGTTGTTGGGATGTGTCAAACAAAACAATATTGAACAACTTTACAATATTTAATTAAAATTTCGGTGCTCCAGAATGTTCAACTATGGTGTGGGTCAGAACTCCCAACAATTAGATAAGCGTAAATTTAGATCTCAGGGATGGGTTTTAGACTAGAATTCACAAATGTAGGTAAGCCGTGTCCACTTCACACTGTCTTATTAGGCAACACTTCCCTGTAGCTGCGTGGCAGGTGGAGGCGCGCGTCTGATGACGTCACCGATGCAGTCCGGAGTCCGGCAAGGCGGTTCAGCAGCAGGAATAAGTGGCCATCAGGGTCCCAATGTAGTTTGGCCCGGTAGTAAAAACCCTGGAATCACCGATAGGGGGATTGGACACTTTGCAAAAAGTCTAATTCCAAGTTACTGCCTGCAACATCCGACGAAAAGCGGTGATCGAAGCGTTACTAACAGGGAGGCTACCAAAAGCATTAAATAGTGATCAATGATGTTGCAGTAGTATGGACAAATCAGTTTAGGTATGGAAAGTGGAAGCACCAATTTACAGCGTTTAATAAAATAACAATTAATGCGAAATAGCGTGTAGAAGCTATAAAAGAAGCTAGGAAATAATATTAAGTATTCAATTCATATGCGATTTCGCTTTAAAACTAATTTAACACATATTAATAGCAAGCGGGTAGGTATGGGCTCAGCTTAGTAGACAAAGGAATTTCATCATCCTAGTTGTGCCACGAATAACGGTAAAACATGAATGGAATGATTCTAGCTACAAAATAAGCATTTTTAAGTAACATTAGGCATGTAATATAAATCTACTGATTCACATTAGTAACTGTTAAAACAATAAGTATAATCTTTTGCAACACTCACCCGACTGTGTGTGTTCCCCCACACACACTTATTAGAATTGATAGGTAATTAAATATTCATCTTCGGATACTGTGTTCAATGCACAGCCCGAGAGAATTAAAATAAAATAAATTAATTTAAAATATACGTAAAATTATCGCCCCATAGTGGTGGCAGTGAACGTTAGGTACGGTAGATCCGAACAAAGTGCGCGATGACCGCGCCCCGATCCGCGAGTAGGTGTCTCACGTCTACGTATGACTTGCTTATTCGTAAAGTAAAGCGCCTGCGGCTTTTGTCATAGCCAGAATCTCACCAGGATCGTCGGTTAGTTAAATAACGCCAGGCTCTTACCCAGTTTGTAGAAATGTAATTCGTTTATTTATTAAGTTTAGGTAATAGGATTAAGGTAGAATTAAGGTTGTAAATAATATACATTTTCAATAAAATTGTTTACTCGTAGCATGTAGAACAGTTATGTTACATAATGTAAAAAGCGGCCAAGTGCGTGTCGGACCACGCACAACGAAGGGTTCCGTGCCTATTAAAAAGGTCGTATCGTTACTGAAATCTTATGGCACTTACGTCCTTTTCTTTAAGGAAGGCAGTTTTTTAGAAATATCTCGAAAACCTTTGAACCGACCTTGTTCAAAACAATTTTCGCTGAAAGAATTTAATAAGCCATGCCCATGAATGAGCTATGTCCATGAACTTTTTCATATTTTTAAAATACACGGTTCAAAAATAAGAGGGGGGGGACATATTTTTAGTGACTTTCGGGGCTATTATCTCCGACTCTATTCACTTAATTAAAAAAATTGCTGAGAAACCTTATATTTATTTTGAAAGGCCTATCGATTAATGTGCCACACGTGGGCTTCCAATGGATTTTTTTTTTAAATGTTGTTTTTGTAATTTAATTACAAAACTATGTAACGGCTATCAAAATACACCTATCCTCCAAATTTTATTCAAATACTCCTTATAGTTTTCGAATAAAATGCCTGTGACATACGGACGGACAGACAGACAGACAGAAAGACATGACGAATCCATAAGGGTTCCGTTTTTTGCCATTTGGCTACGGAACCCTAAAAATGAATTATATTAGAAAATTTATTCAGCTTTCATTTGATACCGCACATGAGTACCTATGTACGTTGCATAGTTTGGATGAAATTTACACTGCGATCGCGGCGGTTTTGATGACGTCATTACTGGGGAGACCGACCTTTAGATATTGTCTCCCGGCAGTCTTGGAATCCAAGTGATCTGGCTAACATAAAATAAAAGTAGGCGCTGGTATCCGAAAGGGAAGTATAGTTCGGCGAAATCCCCTAACAACACGCACTCATATTACCACCAAATGGTAAATTTCCCAAACGAAGTGAGGAAAAATTGTTCAAGGGGTAATATGGCTTTTAGACCGAGTTAGTAGACTCTACTTTTCACTTAGATTGTGAGAAAATAATCCACCCACAATGAATAGTTAATTCCTGTTTGATTGGTCAAATTAAATGGTTTGTAGGTAAATCATAAATATTTCGTTATTGTAAATACGTAGGGCTAAACTACCCCCTGGGGAAAATATACTCATATTGCTTGATTGACAAGTCTGATACTTTTCAAGCATGAGTGAAAAACCTATTCAACTACAAATCAAACAATTTACTTACCTAAATTCTAATATTATTAAGAGGTAAAATTTGTTGCCTTGTGAGATTGTGAAATGTGAGTTTGTGTGTGCATCCGATCGAATTAAAAATTAACCTCATATTTATAGAATGGACCTGGATGGACATATGCTATATTTTATCTCATGGCAGCGGTCTGTTATACGCGGGTGACGCTGCGCGGACAGTTTAGTAGTAGGGCAGATAACTATAGTTCGATAAAAATCATGCTCTTATACGTCGGTATTACCCGAAAATTGTAATTATCAAGATTTTATTTTACGATTTTGTCTGCGTAACTAATATCATATCATATCATATCATTTATTCAGTAATAATCATACATTGTCATTGTTCATATACATTTCATTTAAAGAAAATTAAGGATAAAAAATACAGAGATTAAATAGTAATTACAATATTTACAATGTAAAATTTGGATAATTTAAAATATATGGAATAATAAACAAAATAAAATAAACGTCAGGTCTCATTATTCACATCGATGAACTCATTCACTGAGTAATAGGCCTTCTTTACCAATAAAGCTTTTAAGTGTGAGTTAAAAACTGAAATGGTGTTCGTACTTTTAATGCCAAGTGGAATTTTATTATAGATCTTAGATCCAACTATATGTACGCAGTTGCCAGTCTTCCTACGGCGATTCGTGATATAGGATGCATAGGTACACTTATATAATTACTGTTTTACTTATGTGTGTCGCATTATATTCTTCAGTTGTAGCAGCAAAATATTCCGAGATGCCTGTGGGCTAGCTACCTACTTATGGATTGTAAAACCCTATAGAAACGATTATCCATACCATATTATAAATGCGAAACAGTGTCTGTCTGTATGTCACCTCTTTACGCCTAAACCGCTGAACCGATTTAGATGAAATTTGGTAGAGAGATAGTCAATTCCCGGGAAGGATATAAGAGTTTATCTCGGAAATCATCTCCAAAAGGGGTGAAATAGGGGGTGAAAAATTGTATGGAGTTACGATATAAACAAGTACCACGCGGACGGAGTCGCGGGCAGAAGCTAGTAAGTAATTAATAAAAAGGCACATTCACGACAATAGGGATGCGGACTAAGATTTTTTTATGATGTCATTCGAACCAGTTTTTGGAGAGGAACAAATGTTTGTATGGGAGTAACTACAATTAAAGAACATTTAAATACCCATAAATTTGAGACAAAGATTGACGTCGCTGGCGGCAGCGCAAAACGCTTCATACTGATAGACACCCACGTATGACGTCACTTGTACAAAGTAGTTGTGTCATTGTATGGAAAATCCGGTAAATTGTTGTTTCGGTCGCGAAATACTGCGTTTAAGTACATAGTTGTCATACAATTTTGTTTCTATAAAATCGTAAGGATTCTATTGGTAGCTTTAAATATACTCTTGGACAATAAAAAAAAATGCATATGTTTTCAAAATTTTCAAGGTCTTTTTATGATTTTCATTATATTTTATAATGTATAGGTACTTTATTACGATAATTTGATGGTTTATTATCCATTTAGCATCACTACGTTATCAATTTGAACATGAGGCCGCATGCCTATTATAACAGTCATAACACATAATAGTTAAAGATTATGTATTTAAATTCCGACCCAAGTAGGTTCCTTGATTCAGATTGTGGTTGCCAAGCTAACCCTTTTCGGGGTAAGTGCCCCGCGTGTAGTGCCTTGTGGATTTAGTCGGCCACAACACTAGCTAATTTACGAGTTTTGTAACTGTACATATTTCAATCAAACTCCGAGTAGCTTTATAATGAGAAATTTAATTGCAGGAGCACTCGAGTAGATACCCATTTCGAGTTATTCGCTTTGGTACGTGTTTTATGCACTTTGTAGTTTTCTGATTAGACAGCGTTTAGACCTACCTAAACATTTGAACCGCTACCGCTTTGAGGAGGTTTAGACAAGCATTAAATCTAATCGTTCATTGGAATCTCAGTTGTCTGACCCTTAAGGGAACAAACTTGTAGAGATCGATTTAAACAAGCAGCAACTGCCGTTTGCTGTCAAAGCACCCAACAGCACGAGTCAAGTTACTCGGAAATTTGCTGACACGATTTATTTGCTTGTGTTTCCGGTGGGACGTTCTCAGTGGGCTGTCAAGTTCGATTTCTGTCGACTGTAAGAGGTGGAATTTCCAATGCTGTAGTTGATTAGGGATTAATAATTTCAATATTAATTTATGTTCTGTTCTTTTGTAAGAGTACTAAATATATACTTCATACTATTATGATAAAGGCAGTATCGGTAGAGTTTTGCTGTTTGTCAATAGTTCACGTTTTACCGAGAATACGCGTATACCAGCGTATACCTACGATAAAAGTACGAACTGTAACAAATTGATTTAAAGAAACACTTTAGAAAGGTTAGGAGGTCACTGAACAAACATATAAAAAAGCGGCCAAGTGCGTGTCGGACCACGCACAACGAAGGGTTCCATGCCCATTAAAAAGGTCGTATCGTTACTGAAATCTTATGGCACTTACGTCATTTTCTTTAAGGAAGGCAGTTTTTTAGAAATATCTCGAAAACCTTTGAATCGATCTTGTTCAAAAACAATTTTCGCTGAAAGAATTGAATAAGCCTATGTCCATGATTTTTTTCATATGTTTAAAATACACGGTTCAAAAATGAGAGGGGGGGGGGACACACAATTTTAGTGACTTTCGGGGCGATTATCTCCGACTTTATTCACTTATCAAAAATGCTGAGAAAGCTTATATTTATTTTGAAAGGCCTATCGGTTGAAGTGCCAGACGTGGGCTTGCAATGAAAAAAACATTTTTGACTCAGTTTTATGTATGGAGTAAGCCCCTAAAAAAATGTTTTTTTTTTGTAATTTAATTACAAAACTATGTAGCGGCTAACAAAATACAGCTATCCTCAAAATTTTATTCAAATACACCTTATAGTTTTCGAGTAAAATGCCTGTGACATACGGACGGACAGACAGACAGACAGCCAGACAGACAAGAAAGACACAAGAAACAACAAGACAGAAGAAGAAGAAGAAAGTTCTCATAGGTAAACGGTTGCAATAATGCTGGTCATTTCCTACGGTTTCTGAACGCATTTTAGAGCACTAATGATATGTGCGTAGATAAAATACTTTTTCTACTCCTGTACCGTTGTCTGTCATTTATATAGGTTTTAGCTCAAATGAAATGACACTGATAATAAGTCGTCGAAAAACTCTATGCTCTATGGCCCATAAACGCACTGTTTAGCGTACTTTTAAGGTTCATTCAATTTTCATATAAACACTGTTTACCACGATGCACGATGTCAAATCATCTATTTTTTTATCGGCCGCTATATTGCAGTGGTACCAACTTCATAAGCAAATTTTTCGAAATGAAAAGTTTTTATTTACTTTCAAACATTTGTAGAACATAAATTATTTACTAAAATAGCAATAAATGATCATGTATTCCGATTCGGTTCGGATCCGGATTCAGTTTGGTTCGAAAGGCAAGTGCTAGGAATTTAAAAACGAAACAGACCATAAACAAGAGGTGTCAATGTGCCATATTTCTAATTTCCAACCAAAGTTCCAGTTCAAAATGAAAAGACGAAATATGATAACTATTAGTTATTAATTACTTATTAAGATTTTAAACGTGTTTGTGAAGTGAAGAAAAATGTGTGTACGTTCCTTTTAAAATGGACGAAGAAGAAAATAACTGCACCGCTGAAGAAATTGCGTGAGTAGTAATAGAACTAACGGAAAACTTACTGACTGAAAAGTCAAATGCTATTTATTTAAAATTAGTCGTAGAAAAAGTATTGTATGCAACGGTGTATAACTTGGTCTTAAAACGCTCGTGGCGTCTTTAATTGCGATGTTCGCCAAGGCTCGCATCGCAACTCACGACACTCGCGTTTTAAGACCCTACGTATACAACAGTTGCATAAAATACTAATATATTACTGTAGAAGAAATGCTTATGTTATGGTCATCAAAGTATTTAATAAACTGCCTACGAATCTGCGTAGCTCGCCATTAAAAATATTCAAAACTGAACTCCGTAAATGGCTCACTCATAGAGTATTTTACTCGGTGCATGAATTATTTACTTACAAAGAAAATGTAATGTGTGTGTGTGTTGTGTAATATAGACAATTAGATTACTTGTATATTTATTAGTTGTATATTTGTTTTAAACTTAAAGAAGAGTACATCTGAATGTGTCTATTTAGAATTTTAGACCAGCTAGACTGTACTGGGTTACCACGAGGCAGCTTGAACTGGTACTAACGGGTACCATGATATATGCAATCATGAGTTAGATATTAAGCATTTATTCAAAATATATATTTAATTATGGCTCATTTGTATTGTAAATATTTGTACACCAGATTCTTCTTCTTCTACCTAGCGTTATCCTGGCCTTTGCCAGGGCTGCAGGGTCCGCTTTCCTACTCGCTTTCCTCCACTTTGCACGATCCAGTACAACTTGCTGCTCTGTCGCTTCCCGCGCGACTGAGCGTCTCTTATCTCACCCGCACCGTGCAAATTAGAAAGAGGAGGGTAGATCTTTCTCAACTCGCGTCGCGGCGCGGCGTCAGCTGAGCTAGCCCCGCTGGGCGTCTGTCTATTTGTACACCATATTATGGTAAAATAAGAAATGACAGGCTAAAAAAATGTAAAACCTAATTATACCTTTATTTATGCAAATAAATATATGATTGATTGATTGACTGACTGGCCATGCATGCATTATGGCCTGTTTACACTGCGATTGCTTTACATACCGCATTTTATAAATCAAGTTGAAATAGATTACAGTCATAATGAATTGGATTGGATTAATAACGACGCAGCACTCCACGCATTAACAAAAATTTCAAAACGGGTTACAAGTCAGCACGCATTTTTTTACTATTGACGAAAAAATTTTATATGTCGGGAGGCAAGTCACCAACCGATACCGAATAGTGTCTTAAATGTTACCAGAGCGAGTGTGAATGCATTGTTAATTATTATAAACAATCTCATTATAAAATTACTACTATACATATAAAATTACATATAATCAATTCGTACCCATTCAATAAAATAACAACGAGCGTACCTATAAATTTATCTTATTGCTTTTACAGAATTCACCGCCACGTGTTATTTTTACTGCGTGCCTTTCTTTCAGTGCGGGGAATCTAAACAAATTCTTTCCCACCGATAAAACACACTGCACATTGAATTGCACTTTGCTTTTTATAGCGAGATTGTCTTTTGTTGTGGTATCGTTTTCATTGTTTCACTGTTATGTTCAGCTGGTATTAAGGCGAAATACATATACACGGACATTGTAGTATTTACAATGTATGTTTCATTAACACAGTTTGTTCTACAATAAATATAATACTTACTTTAAAAAAATATAACAAGTTTTACTTAGTTTTACAAGTTCTAAAATTGTAAATCATAGAAACATTAAGGCGCCGTAGGTTCATGGTCTTCTCTCCCTCTCACTGAGCATAAGCGTGAGCGAGATGGAAGTGCGTGCTTGGAAGCGCGGATATCATGTTTTTTAATTTAAATTTTTGGCCGTTTAAATAAATAAAAAAGTAATCACTGAGTTCTCTCAAACATGATATTGCCGATTTTTAGAAGCAATTTTAATATTTTTAGCTTTTGTGCATAATTTGTTCCGACTATTTTAAGTGTATTTTAGACCTATGTTCGTGATTT
Source organism: Epinotia ramella (assembly GCA_947578815.1). Lineage (NCBI taxonomy): Eukaryota > Metazoa > Arthropoda > Insecta > Lepidoptera > Tortricidae > Epinotia > Epinotia ramella. The sequence continues at coordinate 12,489,625 of OX388209.1, forward strand.
TTTCTGTCGAGCGAAAATTGCTTAGTCATGTTTTGAATCACTGATCTCTCTGCAAAAAAGCCTCAATTACTATTCGTATTTTTTTAAAACCATATTGATATAAACAGACGCATTATATTGTTTCAAATACTCTGTTCGCTTAACTTCGGCACCTTAATCAATTAATGTGTATTTTGATAATTAATATCAACATTCTTACGATACAATAACAATACATTGTATCGTAATAAATAATTTATTGATCAATATATGAATGAATCCTTATATTTTATAACTCAGTATGTGTGGTACCTCATAGATAAGTATAAACACATTGCAACATTCCTGTGTTTCGATTGAAGACCCTATGTGTGTGTAATTTTTCCTGGTATTTTCACCTTTGTATTCGATAACATTGGTCCAAGGCTTAAGACGGAACTAGCTGAATTGATCTGTTTTCCCAGGACAGAATTAAACGCCACGGAAACCGTAGTAGATGTTGACGTTGGTGTTTTTCACATAAAAGAGGACACACGCCGAATTTTCTTTGAGTCACAATGATGAAGACATTTCTGCCGATTGAAGATTGCTTTATAATCTACAAACCAAAAAGGAATCAAGGGTATGAATATATTCTGTAAGTAGCATAAGTATCAAGTGTATCGAGACCGTTAAGCCTTTTATTGCAGTAGGACCCACTGGATACCATTGATTTATTAAAATAATTGGACCGTATATCCAAAAAACGTCCCGGAAGTCCCCGAACGGAAGCAGTCGATCGGTCAAAAAGTGTACAATCTCACAGAGTTGAGCAATTAGTCTAAGTAAATGTAATTTCAAAAGTATCCGCTAGATGTCGCTGTCACTAGCGGAAACTAGCTAACGACATATTTCGTCAAATATAACTAGACGCTAGATATTGTTATGCCAAATTGAACCTTGGAACATAGTCCAATAAATACATACAAGTGATTGTAATACCATTTACGCCTTGTTATCATTTATACTCCCACAAAACCATATAGCTGCGTTTTGTACATGGTCCTATTCGAATCGGATAGTCAACCAGTGGCTGTCTACGGTAGTTTAGAGAACTACACTTCTCGCCTTGCACCCGTCGTGGCTGTGGATTGCAGTCCATAGGGAGCAAGATCAGCAACTACTAGCGCCCTCTAGCGGCGCGAGAAGCGAAGTTGCAAACGCCCAAATAAGTGGGCCGTAAGGAGAACATCAAGTGCGGGAAGAGAGGTCAAGAACGTCACATCCAAGGAAGTGTGAGTGAATTGGTGGTGCAAACCGTGAGTACTTTTGAATGTTTAGTAGGCGAATGTGAACCTTAAGATCAAGAAACTATTTACTTGAACATTTCAAGAAGAGCTCAATTTTAAGTGTTAGAAAATTCATCCTTAACTGCAGTACATTAAGACTTTAAGTGCAATAACAAATTGAAATTAATATTAACTTAGAATATTTACATAGATTTAGGACTTAGAATAGTAAAGTAAAAAAACGAAGGAACGTGGAATCTATGCCCGATTTTTCCTAAGTGTTTTGTGGTCGGGTTCGGTACCAAAGGCCTAAGTTCCATTTAGCCTTGGCATTCAAAACATCTTAGGTTGTAAATTGTCTGGGTAGCAAAATGTCTTGGTCTGTAAAACGCCCTCATTGCTATAAGCCTTAGTAAGCGGAATGACTCGGCTGTAAAACGACTTAAAGTCGTAATGTCTTAATAGGTAAATGGTCTGGATAATCTTCGCGGCCAATATTATAGAATGTCTTGATAGCATAAAGACTACGTAGTTATATCGTAAAATATAAAAAATGTCTTAGTAGCAGTTTGTCCAGATTGTCTAATGACAATACTTTATTTTATTATCACCTTCTTAGTACTTCAAATTCAATTACAGGCCACTTGATATTTAAGTAGATAGTGACATGACACATGACACTGACAAGTAAGTTCATTTTTCATACAATGAAGTCGTTTAGCAATCATGACGTTTCTACCACTGGCTCATTTTATAGCTAAGACGTTAATCAAACAAGATCATTTGATAACATAGTCCTTAATACAATCAAGACGTTACACAATTGAGTCATTCTGCTTATTGGTTATTTTCACGACCTAGACGTTTTTCTACGTATGTCTTTCTGAAACTAAGACAATTTTGTAACCGTTGTATTATACAAAAAAGTCATTTTGTACACTTGGTCAGTGTACTACTAAGATGTTTTGAATGCCAAGACTAAATGCAACTTAGGCCTTTGGTACCGAACCCTTGTGGTCAAACACTTGTATTTTTTCATCAGTTTTTCGTTGAATTATTCTAAGTGTCAAATAAGTTTGGACTTGTAATTTTTTTTGTCATAAACAAGTATTCAACCGTAGAAGCAACTGGACTTAGATAACTTTATGCAAACAGAACTTAAACAGTTGTTTGGTCATTATATTGTTTAAAAGATGGAACCTTTACTCAACTATCAAAATGATCTGTTTACACGAATATCTAAGGCTCATACCAACTTTAAGAAATCGCCCAGGGAGCGAATAACTAAAGATTATGTGGAAAGTAGGTTGGAGTCATTAGAACAAACGTGGTCAGAATTTAGAGATGGACACAGACATTTAATGCAAACCTGTGATCCTAAAGCTTTAAAAGAACAAAGTTATACGACTCAAGACACATTTGGGTTAGCAGAAGAATTGTTTACTGAATATAAATGTCAATTGAAAAGAATCTTGACTGCGTTCAAGATCGAGACAGCGCAGAGCGTTCAGCAAGACAGTTCAGGTGCGAAACCAAACCAGGTCAAATTACCCAAGATCAGTATACCTTGTTTCTCAGGCAAATATACCGAATGGACATCTTTCAGAGATTTATTCGTTAGCATGATCCACAAAAACGCGTCATTAGATAATGTGCAAAAATTACACTATCTCAAGGGATATTTGACTGGCGAGGCTGAGCAGCTTATTAGATTCATACCGATCTGTGACGCCAATTATGCCAGATGTTGGCAACAACTGGAAGAACGGTACAATAATAAAAAAATATCTATCTCATTGCATTCTTAAGCGTTTGTTAAGTCAGCGTAGTGCCACCTCCGAATCAGCAAGTTTTTTGAAGGAGCTGTTGGACACTTCGGCAGATTGCTTGAGTGCTTTGACCAATCTGGGAATTGATGTCTCTTCATGGGATATTATAGTGATTCACCTGCTTACCCTAAAGTTGGACTCTGAAACACGGAAACAATGGGAACTGAGCGTCTCTCTAAACGTGACCTCAGATGACCTACCCACGTTTTCTCAATTTAAGGATTTTTTAACCAGTAGATTCCGTGCATTAGAGTTCATAGATACTAGGCAACCTGGCCACAAGTCATCAAATCAAAATGCAAAGCCCACTACTTTCAAATCAAATGTTTTACATGTTACTCGTACCAAGCCCAACACATCGTTTGCTTGTGAATTTTGCGGTGATAGTCACAAGCTTTGTTTTTGTAAAAAATTCGCATTAGAGGATTATAATAAAAAGCATGAATTTGTCACCAACAATCGGATGTGCTTCAATTGTTTAGGAAGCAATCACTCTGTTCGGTTCTGCCAAAAAGCTACCAATTGCCGAATCTGTAAGAAAAGACATCATTCGTTACTTCACCCAAAAGGGGATTCATCTGCGCCTGCTACTTTAGAGAATGTAGATCAAGCAGCTGCAGAGGTTTCTGGGGAATCGAGTGGATCGATAAGTGCGTCGAACTCGATCACGCCAATAGTAAACTGTTTTGCGAAGGAGAAAATCAATAATGAAGTATTACTAGCCACAGCCCTTGTAGGGGCTGAATCCAAAACAGGTCAAGGTCACATATTCAGGGCTCTTCTCGATCAAGGATTTCAAGCTTCATTCGTAACGGAGGCAACAGTGCAAAGCTTGAGCTTGAAGAAGATTCCTGTACATGGAAATATTTCAGGATTAGGAGGCGACCAATCCTCAACGGTTGCCAAACACATGGTGATGATAAAGATACATTCTTTACAAGAGCCGAACTTCAAACTTGAAGTAAAGGCTTATGTGTTGAGAAACATTACCAGCCACTTACCTGGTAATCGTGTAGCCAATCCCACCTGGTTTGAGCTACAGCAGTTCAGTCTCGCGGATCCAAACTACGGGAGACCCAGTAAAATTGATATGCTGCTAGGCGCAGAAGTTTACTGTAAGGTACTCAATGACGGCATGATGAGAGGGCCATCAGGGACTCCTCTTGCGCAGTCCACAGTGTTCGGATGGATACTGTCGGGACCTGTGAACTCGTCACAACCTAACAGAAACGTAACAGTGCTGCACGCCTGTGTAAACGAAGATGAAGTTCTCAAGCGATTCTGGGAGTTAGAAGCCGAGCCTAAATCCTATCTAGAGAAAATGTTAACAAAGGAAGAACAAGAATGTGAGCGGATCTTTGCCGCCACAACTCAAAGAAATGAAGAAGGGAGATATGTCGTAAAGCTGCCCTTTCGCGATGAAGTTCCTCTCGAGAAGGATGGAAACTCCCGAAGGATAGCAGTAAAAAGATTAAAAACTTTAGAGTCCAAATTCGGAAAGGATACAAATTTAAAAGCTAGATATACAGAGGTCATAAATGAATATGCACAATTAGGCCATATGATGCTGGCCCCACACCCCGATGCAAAACAGGACGAAGCTCGGTACCTACCACATCATGCGGTCATCAGAGAGGATAAATCCACATCCAAGGTCAGAGTCGTATTTGATGCATCATGTAAAGATGACACAGGAATTTCCTTAAACGATGCCTTGATGGTTGGACCTACTCTACAACCTGATCTCAGACACCTTATAATGCGTTGGAGAAAGTATCCGGTGTGCTTGACTGCAGATATCGTCAAAATGTACCGCATGGTTACAGCGGACGATTCTGATTACCAGCGCATCGTATGGAGAGAAGATCCTGGAAAAGAAATAAAAGATTATAAATTATTAACAGTAACTTTTGGTACAGCCTCGGCTCCTTATCTGGCGGTCAAGGCACTTAATCAAGTGGCAAGGGATCATGAAGAGGAATATCCATTGGCAGCAAGCAGAGTGGAGAAAGAATTTTATATGGATGACCTGATGTCTGGTGCTCAAACCCTGGAAGAAGGAATAAAACTATACATGGAAATGGATGCTTTACTAAAAAAGGGAGGTTTTGTACTTCAGAAATGGTCAAGCAACAATCTTGAACTTCTACAAACCATTAATAAGAATGGAAAGGATAAGGAAAAAGGAAAGGAACAGGAGAAAAGCTTGCAAATAAAAGATGATAATATAATAAAAATTCTGGGACTTACCTGGAACCGGAACAGTGATGAGTTTCAGTACGCCGTGAAGCTGCCGCCGCTATCTGGACCTATCACAAAAAGATCGATTATCTCAGACGTGGCACGACTTTTCGACCCTTTAGGCTGGATATCACCTTGTATCATAATTGCCAAGATATTCATACAGCGATTGTGGACAGCCGGAATAGGGTGGGATGAGGAACCTCCAACTGACATTAAAGAAGATTGGCTTACTTACCGTGAAGAACTCCTCAAACTTACCGATTTTCGCTTACCCAGATGGTTGTGTACGACGAGTGATGATCCAGTGGTTGAATTGCACGGTTTTTGTGACGCGTCGAGCGTAGCTTATGCCGCCGTCGTGTACCTCCGGGTAATAAGCACAGCAGGTGACCTACATGTCTGCCTAATTGGAGCTAAAACAAAGGTTGCACCAGTCAAACAAATCAGCATACCACGTTTGGAGCTATGTGGAGCGGTTTTACTAGCGAAGCTGCTTATGGAAACGGCTGAAGTGCTGGACATCCCAAAGAGTCAAATAAGGGCATGGACTGACTCGACAGTAGTTCTCGCCTGGCTAAATAAGCATCCTAGTACATGGAAAACATTTATAGCGAATCGAGTCTCAGAGATTCTAACTACATTGGATTCTTCGCAATGGTCTCACGTTCCCACAAAGGACAACCCTGCTGATTGTGCATCGCGTGGGGTTCAACCAGGAGAAATAGAAAGACACACATTGTGGAAACAAGGACCTAGATTTTTGCAGAACTACGAAATAATCTACACCAAACCAAAGAATAATACAACACAGGAAGAAGAAAAACCTATAAAATCGCATGTCGGTGTAATACATGAGACCATATTAGACAGATTCTCTTCACTAACAAGACTAATAAGAGTTGTTGCATATTGCAGACGTTTTATCACACGACGCGAACCTGGAAAAGACGGTCGTAGACAACAACTAAGCAAATGGGAGTTGGATGAAGCATTGATTACGTGTTTGAAGCTTGCTCAAGCTACACCATTTGAAACGGATATTTCGGAAACAAGAAAATATGGTTCAATAAGATCAAAATCATCGAAACTTCTGTCTCTCACTCCGTATATAGACAATAAGGGATTGCTAAGAGTTGGTGGAAGACTAGCGCAATCACAAGAAGAAGAGAATGTGAAGCACCCCGTAATTTTACCACATAATTCAGCTATGACAAAACTAATTGTAGCCAGTGCTCATGAAAAAACATTCCACGGCGGATCGCAGTCAATGTTAAATTATCTACGTTCAGCATACTGGATTATTGGTGTAAAGAACCTAGTCAAATACTACATACGAAACTGTGTAAGGTGCGTGAGATATGGAGCGAAACAACGAACACAGCTGATGGGATCCTTACCTTCGGTGCGGATCACACCCGCCAGGGCATTTAGTCACAGCGGTGTAGACTACGCAGGGCCCATCAGCCTGAGAACATCCAAGGGCAGAGGACACCACGCCTACAAAGGTTACATCTGTCTATTTGTTTGCATGGTAACTAAAGCCCTACACTTAGAAGTCGTCAGTGATTTGTCCTCAAGAGGCTTTCTGCAGGCTTTTAAGCGTTTTGTAGCTCGTCGTGGCCATTGTATTGAGCTTTACAGTGACAATGGTACCAACTTTGTTGGTGCAGCTAAAGAGCTGAAAACCATGTTCAACTCAGAAAAATCTACAATAGTTCAAGAAATAGCAGGATCGCTGGCTACTGAGGGAACGACTTGGCACTTTATACCACCAAGAGCCCCTAATTTTGGCGGGCTCTGGGAAGCCGGAATCAAATCAACCAAGTACCATATCAAGCGAGTAATTGGAGACTCCACACTGACGTTCGAGGATATGACTACTCTCCTTAATCAGATAGAGGCATGTCTCAACTCACGTCCTATTTCATTCCTCAGCAGCGAACCAGGAGAACCAAGCCCGCTCACACCAGGCCACTTTTTGATCGGAGAGCCACTCGTGACTGTACCGGAAATTAATTACGAAAATTCAACTGTAAGTTCCCTTAAAAGATGGCAACTGACTCAGCGAATGCTGCAGACCTTTTGGCGTAGATGGTCAAATGAGTATTTGACGCACTGTATACACAGATACAAGTGGACTCACAAACTACCGGAACCCCAAATAGGAGACACATTCAGATAAAGATCAGATAAAGTAGAGCTGAGAGGCTCTATCCCTCAAGGGAGCGTCCTAGGATGTATATTATTTCTCATTTATATAAACGATCTACCAAATGCAATAAATTATCATAGCACTCTCTTTGCAGACGATGTTTCGGTACTCTTCCCATGTAAAAATAAAAATGAAGCAGAAAGCAAATTAAATTCTATAATGCATACAATCGAAAACTGGTTAGACCTTCATAATCTCCAGCTTAACCTAGAAAAAACTAAAGTAATTCAATTTAAGCCCTACCAAAAATCCCCACTAACCATTAGTTTAAATTATAATAACAAAACTCTTGAATCTGTAAACACAGCAACAGTATTAGGTATCGACCTCGACACTAGCATAAACTGGAAAACACACATCGAGAGGTTATCAAAAAAGCTCTCCTCATTCTTATACGCTCTGAATCGACTCAAACGAGCGACCGACCTCCAGACAGCTCTATCCGTTTACTATGCATACGCCCACTCAAAAATGTCATATGGTCTCGTACTCTGGGGTAATAGCAGTGAAGTTGGCAAGATATTCGTTCTTCAAAAGAAATGTTTAAGAATACTCACAAACATTGAACAAATGGAATCTTGTAAACGTCACTTCAAGGACCTTCGAATACTTACTCTCCCTTCTATGTACATCCTAGAATCAAGTATATTTGTAAGAAACCAACCACACTTATTTACACCGATTACAGCAGAAGCTAAAAGAAATAACCGTAACTTAAATAAACTTAAATTACCCCTTTCAACGTTAAAAATAGTTACTTCGAGTCCCCCCTATATGGTTATTAAAATATATAACCATTTACCAAATTTCATAAAACATATAGACAAACTGCCCCTATTCAAAAAACACCTGAAAACTTTTTTAATTACCAAATGTTTTTACAACATAAACGAGTTTTTTAACGACAAATACGATTGATATAATATAAAGGATATGTACTTCTATGGCTTCTCTTCCTTACACTAAATTGTACGAAATCTAAAGCATGTTAGATTTAGAAAGTTAAGTTAGCTTTAAGTTGTTGCTGTGCCCTAACAGGGCGTCACATGTAAACCTTATCCATTGTTCCACCTCATAATTATGTAATGTGATAAATGCAATAAACAATTTGAATTTGAATTTGAATTTGAGACGTAGTACTAGTAAAAGATGACGACTTACCCCCAGCAAGGTGGCTTTTCGGTAGAATCGAACAAAAACATCCCGGCCCAGACAATCTCACTCGAGTTGTCACGCTTAAATGTAAAAATTCCTTAATAAAACGCCCAGTGTCGAAGCTGTGCTTATTACCTGTGGCAAGAGATTGTGAAAGTAAGGAATGTTAGTAGTTAAGTTAATTAGGTTGTAAGTTAATAAAGAATATCTTATTATCTGATTGGTTAAATTAACCACTGTAATATCTTGTTATCTATCCACACGCTGTCACGGTGGGCAGATCATTAAGGACATTCTGTCCATGGTGGGCAGTATGTACAATCTCACAGAGTTGAGCAATTAGTCTAAGTAAATGTAATTTCAAAAGTATCCGCTAGATGTCGCTGTCACTAGCGGAAACTAGCTAACGACATGTTTCGTCAAATATAACTAGACGCTAGATATTGTTATGCCAAATTGAACCTTGGAACATAGTCCAATAAATACATACAAGTGATTGTAATACCATTTATGCCTTGTTATCATTTATACTCCCACAGAACCATATAGCTGCGTTTTGTACAAAAAGGATCCTTTCCATTTCTAAAAGTTAAGATCATTTAGTTTAACTTTCGGCTTTGATATCCTCTTAAGGCACTGTTAACATAGTTCTGACCAGTATTAAAGTTTTGGGTATTTAGTGCCCACACGCTTGTTTAACTTGCTGTAACAGGAGAGATATTTTTCGTCTGTAAACAATGCTTCTCCAGAAACATCCGGCACATGATGCGTTCTATACATATGATGCATAAGCATTTACATCATATCTATAGAACGCATCATGTGCCGGATTTCTGGAGTCATCAGTAACCTCTCTAGGTTACTACATATATTTACACAAAATGTGAGGTTCAAAATCAAAATGTGAGATATATGGGTATACTCGTACTGTCAAACTTGTTAGAAAGTTTTAAAGCATCTGGAACAAAGATGTTTAACTTCTTTTGCTCCTTATGTCATTGTAATAAACGTATAGATACACATAATTGGGGTTGATTGATATTACATAAATACCAAAGTTGTGAACTTGCACTTTACTCTTGAATCCCACTCCATCAGTGTAAGCTCCGGTGGTCGGCTTTGCAGGGAGTTAAAGGATTGCATCCTGCCTTAGTGCAATTTTTCAACGCTTGCTTTTAAATAGATTGTCTTACCGTAAACCTACATAATATATGTATACATATGTTACATACTATCTCTTTGTTGTAGTACATGTGCATTATGAAATTATGCTTTGCTCCCGTACCTAATATCTGTATAACCTTTACAGACAACGTATTGAAAAAGAAAAACATTCAATTCCCACGTTACTCTACTTCAATAAAAGCTGTACATAATTGAAACAGGTAAAATGTCTTTAATTACTTTCTTTTGCGAGGCAAGGAACATTAAATAAAGACCTTTTTGCACAGAAACTTTCCCACGGGAAGCCTTCACAAAACCATCGTAGGGGTTTCTGTTATTTAGGATCAATTCCGCTAACCTAACGCTAACGAATGAAAAAGTAAAAACTCATTGGCTTTGCTTTCGTTCCGCTACTAACCCGTAACCAAATATACATACACATATCTAAGAGCTGAACATATAATATAATAGTAATTGTGATACAAATGAGGTATGTTGATGAGCGTGATAAAGGAGCCGAGGATGTAATTATCAAAGCTCACGCGTTTCATACGACGTTTTTCAACACATTTTGCGAGGAAAAAATCCTTTTCATAAGATGAAAATTTTATAGGCCTGCCAAGTTATTTTCTTTACTTATTGATGTCAACAGGTTTTTACTCACATGTTGTATACATCGCCAAGAATTTCCAGTGGCGTCCATTCTATTTATCACTTTTCTAGTCACCACGAGTCAACATTTTTGTTAATAACCAAACACGCATTAACAATGTTTACAAATATCTGTGAAATAACCTATAATAGCGCGCAACAGTTTTTTTTCGTGAAGATTGCACAGTGCGCGCGCATTAGATGAAATCTCTAAACAGCCAATACAAAATAAAATAAATATATTCGTTTTAAAATTTTACGTTTATTAATTAATGTAAAATGTTATCAAAAGTGAATAGTTTTACTAAATTAAACGTTTATATATCATATCCAAAAATAAATAGTCAATTAATTAACAAAAAGGATTTAATTTGTTTAGTCGAGTAAGAATCCATTTGCCGAGAATTAAAAAAAAAGGTGTACAATCTGTACAACCCGGTTAATTTAAGAATGCACCGTGTGCATGCATGTCATCCTGCTGCAAGGTGCTCAAGTTGGCACCTTGCAGCAAGATGACATGCATGCTTAATCGGGATATAACCATAACACACGTGTCGTAATGTTATAAAACACGCGTGTTTAATAGCCAGGATTATGAGACTAAAAGTGACACAATAAGAGGTACGTTACGAGCAATTGTGTTGAAAAATATAATAATGCAGACTAATTCGACTTGCAAGGGTCGACTTAAACAAACGATCATAATACAGACTGAATATGTTTTTTTCTTCGCCGATTAGTATTCACGGTGTAAGTTTTACACACACTGAATGACGTGACTTGGCGTGAAGTAACCGCTGTAAAAGTTAGATAATTTCACAACGACGTTTTACCTTGTTTGTTCTTTCGAAAGGTAGCCTACGGGGTTTTGGCCAAGTTACGTAGCAGTACGTTTACGTTTTTCCCTTTACTCCTGAACAAATAATTAGGCTGCCTATAGCGTCGCACTGGGACACGGAAAGTTATATCAGACTTGTTCAGCTAACTATGCGCATATTTTGATGCCGCATATACGAGTAGTCTGGTTGACAGCATAATTCAAATGAAATGAATACCTCTGAGCAATAATAGCATTGTCATGAATTTGCACGCGTCACCGAGCACATTGACAGCCAAATCGATGAAGTTGTGTGTAGTAGGTACATCGTTGTGTGTAGTAGGTACATCGTTGAATCATTATGGCAACTAGTCTCGTACCCTAAAAGCGTGTAATTGTTTCTAAGGGACGGGGTAATTAATACATACCTAATTAAATGTGTTCATATATGAGAATGAAACCATATTCAGCAGCCCAAGACCAAAATATGGCAGGTACGTTTGTTTGTTTGCGTTTTCGTGGGATGTTATCTTTGTCCGCTTTTGTATTCGTACCGACCTCTGTTGAAATAATCTCTTTTCCTTTTGTAAGCCTCACAAAACCAGGGTTTGTAGCTATTTATCTATATATATAAAAGAAGACTTCCTGACTGATTCATCAACGCACAGCCGAAACTACTGGTACTAGAAACTTGAAATTTACACCAGAACTTCGTTTTATAACGTAGGCAACAGATAAGACGGGAATTTTGGAAATTCCATCCCTAAAAGGGTTAAATAGGGGTGCAAAGTTTGTATGGGGGAAACATTATTTGTTGAACTAGAGACTTGAAACTTTGTAGAAAGATTACTTATTAACGTCGAAAAAAGTACTTTCAGCGTTTTAGAAAATTCCACCCATAAGGGGGTTAAATAGGGATGCAAAGTTTTCATGAAGGGAACTTTATTTTTTGTGCTAGAAACTTGAAACTTTGTTTAAAGATTAGTTATTAGAACACAAAAAAAGAATGGTCAGCGTTTAAGAAAATTCCACCCCTAAGAGGGTTAAATAGGGGTGCAAAACTTGTATGAGGGAAACTTTTCCTTTTGAGCTAGAAACTTGAAACTTTGAAGATTACTTATTTGTATAGGTACAAAAAAAAAACTTCAAGCGTTTTGGAAAATCCACCCCTAAGGGGGTTAAAAGTTTGTATGGGGGAAAGTTTGTTTTTTAGCTAGGATTTTAATTTTGTAGAAAAAATACTTATTAGAATAAAAAGTACTTTCAGCGTTTTAGACAATTCGACCCCTAAGGGGGATAAAATAGAGTGCAAGGTGAAACTTTGTAGAAAAATTACTTATTAGAATAGAAAAAAGCGTTTTCAGCGTTTAAGAAAATTCCATCCCGATGGGGCTTAAAAAGGGGTGCAAGGTTTGTGTGAGAAACGCTTTTTTTTAAGCTAGAGACTTGAAACGATGTAGAGATATTACTTATTAGAATACAAAAGATTACTTTCAGCGTTTTAGAAAACTCCATCCCTAAGAGGGTCAAAAAGGGGTACAAGGTTTGGATGAGAAACACTTTTTTGGGCTAGATTCTTCAAACGTTGTAGAAAGATTATTTATTAGAAAAAAAAACAATTTGAGCGTTTTGGAAAAAATTCCACCCCTAAGGAGGTGTAACGGGGTTCAAGGTTTATATGGAGAGCAAGCAAATGTTATAGTAAGAGATTTGTAACTTCGGTCTTAGCCTGTATGTTAACACTGTAAAACTGATTTCAGAGTTTTTTTGGAATTCATCCCCTATAGGGGTATTAAAGAGGGTTCAAGGTTAGTATGGAGAGTAAAGTAATTTTTAAAGTATGATATTTTTGACTTTCGTGTTAGACTGTTTATTAAAAGACTACAAAACAGATTTCGGCGGTTTTTTTTTTCATTCATCCCCAAAGGAAGTTGAGTATAGAGGGCAACCATTTTTAAAGTAAGAAATTTGTAACTTCTGTTTAAGACTGTTTGAAATTGATTCCATAAGAAGTTAAAAGACATTTATCCCCTAAGGGGGCTAAAAGGAGTTGGAAGTTTGTACGGGGAACAAGACAATTTTATAGCAAGGGAACAGTAACTTCGGTTAAAGACTAGAAAACAAATAACAGCGTTTCTTAAAATTCATCTTCTAATGAGGTTAAAAGGGGTTGGAAGTATACCTAATGAGATTAATGAGGAACAAGCAATTTTAGAAGTAAGGGAATTCTTCGGTCTATAAGTAAGGGAATATACTATATGGTAAGCCATTTATTAGTCAAAATACATAATCCAGTTGCTAGCAGAAAAGTAGGTTAGGTTTTTAAGTTAGAACCACGACCCTTACAGAACCGAACAACTACCAGAAATGTAGGTTAGGTTAGAACTGCGATGCTCCCAGAACCGAAAAAAGGTTATGCTCGATTAAACTTGCGGATTATTTTGTGAATTCAAAAAGTTTATATTGGATAATTATATAATTTTATTCTTTAACATCTTGAAATAGGGACTGGAGATGGAAAATTCTACGTTTTTAGCATAGATAATTTTAAACTATACAGGTAGCCCGGACTAACGTGAGAAAACTACTGGACGGATTTATGCAAAAAAATCTAGTAATGCAGCCATGAAAGAATATACGAGCCCCAATGCATAATAGTTCGTCTAGTTGTACTTCAAATTACGATATTTATTTCAAAGACTAGTATTTAAACACTGATTGCATTTGATGATATATAGAATACGCTACATAAAGAGTCGTTAAACCTAGATTAATCTTATGTTGTACAAAGTTCAATACTGTTGTGTCGTTGTTTATAATTAAATCATAAAATGGACATCTCACGAGCAAAAAATTACGTCTAGTTCAGTTTTGAGGCAAAATAGTTCGTCTATGTAAGATAAAAACTGCTTTTAGGTGGCTTAAATACAAAATTCAATTTTAAATTGAATAAAGAATGTTCTCTGTCATTATATTATGACAGAGGGCTATATAAAAAGGGACATTCAGAGTAAATTTTCATTACTTTATAATCATTATTCTATCGAAATGGCAAGAGGCAAACCAGTGACCCAAGATGTGCGGAAACTTATAATTACCAGTAACAAGAACGGCAAATCTGCGTACCAAATAGCCAAGGATCTTTCGTTGCCAAGATCTACAATTCAAACTATCATCGAGCATCACCGAAAACACGGTACAGTCTCCTGTTTGAAGAAAACCGGCCGTTCACGCATAACCAGCAAGGCAGAAAACAGGATTTTGAGGAGGATTATCAAGAAAAATCGCCGTGCAAGAGCAGGAGAACTTACCGTACTATGGCGTGACGCGATCAAAAAGAACATTTCAGTCGATACATGCAAGAGAGTGATGAAGAGAATGGGCTACGGTTTTTACACAGCAAACGAAAAGTCGCTACTCATTCAAAAGCAGAAAACCAACAGGTTTAAGTTCGCTCAAAAACACATAAAGTGGACTGCCGATAAGTGGCGAAGAGTAATATGGAGTGACGAATCAAAATTTGAAGTCACAGTTGGCGATCAACGAAGTAAAGTTATTCGAGAAAAAGGAGAGGCATTTCAAAAAGACTGTCTTAAACAAAAGGTGAAGTTTCCTGCTTCTTTAATGATTTGGGGCTGTATGTCGGCACAGGGTGTAGGCTGCCTGCAATTTATAGATGGAACCGTCAATGCCGAGAAATATAAAAGTATCTTGGAAGAGAGTTTGCGGCCGTCTATACCAAAGTTAAAGTATAAGAGTGCATTTACTTTCCAACAAGATGGTGCCTCATGCCACACAGCAAAGACAACGATGGCTTGGCTGAAGTCCAAAAAAATCCCTACCATGACATGGCCGTCCAGCAGCCCGGACCTCTCTCCCATAGAATCTTTGTGGTGGAAAATGAAAAAAAAGTTACGAAAGGATCCTTCTAGATCAAAGGCTGATCTTAGGGAGAAACTGACCAGTGTATGGAATGGAATAACCCTTGAAGAGTGTAGAGCACTGGTAGATTCAATGCCACTCAGAATCAAAGCCGTTTTGGATGCAAAAGGTGGCACCACCAAGTGGTAGACGTACTATTCTGCTTCGACTACACCGTAGACGAAGTTTTTTGCGTATGTTGGATTTGAAGACAAAAAGGTTTTTTTGACGAACTGTGAGTTATTTTTTAGTTTTGTCATTTAATAAATAAAATATTATTTCTAATCTATACTGTGTTTATTTTAAATGTTCGATTAAACATCATAGTCATTCTGAATTTTTAGATTAAAGTTAGGTTAAAACATTTATTTCCTGTTAGACGAACTCTTTTGCATTGGGGCTCGTATATATATATATATATATATATATAGTAAACATGCACAAAATATATTTTTCTTTAGTACAAACGTCTGTTGATTCGTAAAATGTTTACAACGGAGTTTTCAATTTAGATTTAGCAATTTAAACTAAGGAACTCAGCGCACAGTTACCTTTTACGCTTAATCCCTGAACGGATTTAGATGAAATTTTCCGTACAGAAACCCTTGGAAGGATGAAGGATAGTTTTTATCTCAGAATTATCCCTTAAGATGGTAGAAGTTTGTGTGGAAATCATTTTTCTTAGACGATAACAAGTTCTACGTGGACGAAGTCGCGGGCAACAGTTAGTAACAAATAAATACATGAGATCAAATCTTTACTATGCTCAAATCAAGCTTGTGTTATGGGTATTAGACAATAATAGGTAGGTATATTTAATAGATATAAATACTTACACAGAAAACATCGGCTCGGAAACAAATATTCATGCGCATCACACGAATAAGTCAAATTCATAGGTAAGGCTGCCTGCTAGGCTATGTATACATACATACATACAGGGTGATAGTACTGATAAATATTCTTTGAGTTTGTGCAGCTTAAAGCAATTGGCAAACGGAATACAAGAAAAGACCTGTTGGGCCTCCTAGATATCGGTGAGGCGACGAAGTCCAAAAAGACCTGAACGAATTCCGGGCCATCGATTGGACAGAAACGGCATTTGACTGGGAAGTGGATGTCACGATCCAACCGAACTGAAAACAATGTGCCTAAAATGCCCTGTAAAGCTCGGCTAAGTTACTGATGATTATTTTCATTGTTTCTATAGTATCACATCATCATCATCAATCACGTCGTTGTTTCACGCAATCATTTGGACACTTCAGTTGGGCGCGAATAAGATTTAAATGTGTTTGGAATCAGAACTTATTATCCAATGTGTAAACAAGCGCAATGGCGGCTAATAAACGGCGATTAAATTACTGATAATCCACCTTAATCAGAATCCGGGTCACATGTATATTGACGTGTATCACTAGATTATCAATATATTGCAGAATATCCGGATGATTTTGAAATCCACCCACAGATAAGAATAAAGCTGGCCTTCCGAGACGGGCTGCAGACCGCAAACTGCAACCGCAAACTGCAAGCGACACCACGTGTTTCTATGAATCTCTATGAAATTGATTCCAAGCGCGGCTACACTGTGGCCGCGGCGCGCTGCGACTGCAGACTGCAGCGCCAGTAGTGACGCGAACCGCAGAGAGTTCACACGTATAATGGCGACGTCTTCGAAAGACGACGAAGAGAAACTAATTAACTTTGTTGCTGATCATCGAAGCAAGCTTGCAAGAAGGTACAGGAGTGACTGAGGCATGGTTATATGCATTGTGCAGCCGCCGCATGCCGCCGCGCTTGGAATAGAACCACAGGCCGCATTGCGGTCGACCGCAGCCGCCAGCCGCAGTGTCGCCTGCGGTTGCAGTCTGCACCCATCTCGGAATTTTAGCTTCAACCTGTGGTACGTAGCTATCGGATAGAGCGAGATGGGGATATGGAAGAAGCAGAACTACCGTCTGGCCACCCTTTAAAACTCACGCGATAAATAATTAGCGTTTAAAGGGCCATTCGTTACTGCTTCCATACTGAGTATTGCTGCAAATACTGACAAACCAGGATCATCAGCATTTAATCACCGTGTAATGGCAGCCTATCTATCACCCTTAAATGTGTAGTACCTAAGGGGTGGTTGCATTGACCACACGTTAAACATAGCGCAAACAGATTTTTAACAGACGTAACTTATAATTATTGACGGTTTGTAAAAGCTAGCTTAAACCATCGGTAAACGTACCAACACCTGTGTTATTCCCTCACCTTGCAACTCGAAAGCTCCAAATCAGTGCGGTTAATTGCGCAAACCGCCCTAAACTAATATGAATAACTGCGAACAAATGAATAGTCACAACTTTAGGATTCCGTTCTTTAATGTCTTGGGCCGTGATGAAACAAATTGCCAACTGAAACCGGGGTGTGCCCGTGGGTTCGCCTCAACAATTAACCCTCCCATTGTACGCGCCACGCAATTATTAGGGCCCCTTATTTTCAACGTGACATTTCGTAATGTTACTCGAGAGGATTTGTCGCTGCTCAGTGGTAATTATAACCTGTTGAGCAATTTTAGTAGGAGGAATGTTTTGCGTGGGAGTAGTAAGTGATTGAATAGCTACTCAGATTCAATTAGCTGAAAGGAGGACTTACGTTATTTTGTCGTGTGTGGGTAGGTACTACTAGATTGCTCATTCATTAAAAGTACTAAAATAAGCCATCATGAGTTGGTACAGTTATGTAGAGTGACCTACTCGTCCTCCCACATTCGAACAAAATTTTGTGTCACCTGCTGTATCTAATCAATTACAAATCTAAGCACTAGTTATTTACTAGAAACGCTTGGTATACGAGGAATCCAGCTCAAACTCTTTGCAGACTACCTGATGGGCGTGCTAAGTGCGTAAAAATAGACAACGTAATCAGCTCTGACCTAAAAAATACCTCTTTTGGGGTCGCAAGGTATAGGTCATTTTATCTTCCACATTATTTTTAATTTATGTAGATGTCCTGTGTAATCTAAAAATAGGCAGTGGCAAAATTATTTCCTACGCTGACGACACGTCCTACTTTTTTCTGCAAAATCAACAGATGAAGTATATACGTACTAGCTTCAGCCCGCGACTCCGTCCGCGTGGAACTCGTTTATATCGCAGCTCCATACAAACTTTAACCCCCCCATTTCACCTCCTTAGGGGATGATTACGGGGATAAAAACTATCCTATGTTACTCTCCATCCCTTCAACTATCTCCACTTAAAAAATCACGTCAATTCGTCCCTCCGTTTTGCCGTGAAAGACGGCCAAACAAACAAACAAACACATACACTTTCGCATTTATAATATTAGTATGGATGCACAGCGCGGACTTAATGTTGTAACTAACTGGCTTCAACATCACCTGCTAACACTTAACTCGGAAAAGACTAACTTTATAAAGTTTTCCATGCGCAAATAGACGACTACAAGCAATGATAAGCTCTATGCGCACGTTTGCTAGAACCCCACTGATAGCCAATGTATATGCCCAGCGATCAATACCACTTCTAAAACAAAATATTTGGGAATTATAATTGACGAGTCTTTCTCATTCAAGTATCATATCGAAGCTTTGTGCAATAGAGTTCGGAAGCTAATATTTGTTTTCAAAAAACTTCGCTCGATCGCGGAACCACGTTTAATCAAGCAAGTATATTTTGCGATATGCCAATCGATACTAACATACTGCATTTCTTCATGGGGTGGTATAGCCAAAACTACGCTACTTAACCTAGAAAGAGCCCAAAGAGCTGTCCTAAAAGTATCTACATTCCGCTCTTTCCTCTACCCTACTAACTTTCTCTATGCGTCATGTGAAGTGCTCACTGTTCGACAACTATTTATATTAAGCACAATATTAAAACAGCACTCCGCAATCCCGTACAACGCTGAACACGGTAGAAAAAGACGAAAAGATATTGTTTACCTCCAAAATTCACATAGGAAATGTGTATTCTCCTCCAGATTTTAAGTTTTCTTGGGTCCTGTCCTTTACAACAGGTTAAATGCCAAGTTAGACCTATACTCTCTCATCTATACTAAATGTAAGAAAACTCTCTGAGATGCCCTTAAGAAAATATCGTACGAAGACACAGAGAACCTATTTATTGTTCTAAAATGAATCCTGATTAATGTTAATAAAATAAATGCTTTGTATAGTTATTAAGTTTTGTACTGTATTTAAACGTAAATTTGTATGGTTTGCAAGTATGTTTAAATAGTTTAGTTATACTATTTCTATCCTACTGCCTGAAATACAGAGTATCCTAGTTCAGGCTCTCGTATGTATAAATGTATCCCTTCATATAATATTTTAGTATTAAGCCAATATTCTGTAAAATACGTTCTTAATAATAAATGAATTATGAATTAACTATGAATTATTTCTTTAAAAAAATGATTATTTCTTTAAAAACCCGGCCAAGTGCGTGTCAGGCCACAACTGTGTCACGCAGAGGGTTCCATAGTTGCATGTCTGTCTTTGTTAGATCAAAACGCGCGCGCCAACTAAATGGTGCGGTTGCGTCGGCCGAATTTGTACAAAAGTTAGCCTTTCCAAGTACACATTAAGTGGGTCGACTATTACCCGCTAACCAGTTATACCTGCTTAGCCGTGATAGCTTTCATTTTAAATTCATTATATGTACTACTCGTACTGCCAGGATTTTTTTACGATTCTCTAGTAGCCTTTTAGCCTACAGGGGGGAGAGGCACTTACTCGAACAAAAATTAGGGCTTTACCCCATATCACGCAAACGGATCACTGAGTTGTACACCTTTCTAGTAATAAAGGGTGATGACACGATGGGCTTAAAGAGAAAAAAAAAATAACATCCCCACTTTACGTGTAGGGGAGGTACCCTAAAAAAATATTTTCACAAGATTTTATTCTACCATTTTGATGGCGTGATTCATTTGCCATTTGCCACCCATGCCAAATTACAGCTTTGTAGTAGAAAGATTCACTGAGCTAAGCCGCAGTAGACAGACAGACGGACAGACGGACATGGCGAAACTATAAGGGTTTCTTGTTGACTACGAAACCTTAAAAAAGTGCCACCATTTTATGATATTTCCTTTAACTTTCATGTTATTTCTACTCAGCATCACGAGCGCTTTCCATCCCAATATGAAAAATTAAGTGGCCAAGCTTCTCCATACATTTTTGAACTTTCCTTTTGTTTTATGTGGGAAATGGTAACACAATAGCGAAAAAACCCTTTGAGACATTTTGTCCTACATATTAGGATCGAAAGAGCCCGTGATTCTTAGTGTAAAAAATCAGCATTCAAAAAAAATCGGTCAAGTGCGTGTCGGGCAACGTGCAGTGTAGGGTTCCGTAGTTGCCTGTATTTCTTAGTTAGCGCCAACTAAATGGTTGCGTCGGCCGAATTTGTACGAAAGTTGGCCTCTCTAAGTACATTTTAAGTTGGTCGACTGTTACTCGGCGGTAACTATGGTTATAGCCGTGATAGTTTTCCTTTTAAATTCATTATATGTACCTACTACTGCTACGATTTTTTGCACATTCCCAGTAGCAGCCATTTAGCCATGCAACACATGACTCGAACAAAAATTTGGGCTTTAAAGCCCAACATCTCGCAAATGAATCACCAATTTGAAAATCTTTTGGAGAAACCCATAATATTTTTTAACAAGCTATCCAACGATACCCCACACTATGGGTTGAATGAGAATAAAAAAATACCTCCCCACTTTAGGTGTAAGGGAGGTACTTACCCCAAAAAAAATTTTTTTTCAAGATTTTATTCTTCTGCTTTGTCGGCGTGGTCACTTCTGGGAAATATTATTTCTTTATAAGTTCCATGCCGTCACTGTTCAACAAGACTGATGGAAAAACCAATGTGCTTAAAGTTCTAATGTAGATGATGTGATTTCTGCAGTGCTGTCAGCATCCCCTGAGGCGAAACGAGTGTCGAGGTTTTTTCATTATTGGTAGTGGTTTGTTGTATTTATTTGCATGTTTGTGTGTGCGAAGGGTGGGTAGGGACATTAAACTGCATGCAAAAATACTTAAATTGGTGCATGTCATTATCGCTAATAGACCTGACGGCCGATATTTAACTTCCGAGTGCTCGAAAACTAAATACTTACTTACCAGTGAATATGCTTGTATTGTCTAAATTATAGGCACTTACTTTCTACCGATAAAATTGAATACGAGTGGTCGATACCACTCGTATGTCAATATTCTTTCGATTTTGTCAGTTTTCGAGTGAAAGATTCGCACATTCTTCAGCGGAATGGCAAAAGATACAAACCTTCGATAAAAAAAAAAACCACCCAAATCAGGTCATCCGTTTGGGACCTACGACGCGACAAACAGAACACAACATACATACACATGTTAAACTTATGACACCCCTCGTTTACGTCGGGGGTTAAAAAAGAGGCTGATTTGATGGACTTAAAATTGTTTTATAAGAAGCATTATTCTTCATCCATACAGGAAACAAGGTATCCCCGCCAAAGTTATCATCACAATTCACACGTTACACTGATATTATAAATGTGAAAATTCGTTGATGTTGTCAGAGAGACATAATAAGGAGATCTGAAGGAAAATGCATTTATACAACATAAATTAAAAACTTCAATAGCGTGATGCAGAACATCACCAATTTCCGTGCATATTCTAGCCTTAGTAGGTCATGCTCCAGTTTTTTGTGGGCGTCTAAACTCCGCCAAACCAAATGAAACGTATAAAAAACTTTGATGGAGTTAATGTGACCCGCAGACCAAATTTGAAACTAACCCCAATGGGTTAGTTCTATAACTAGCTTCCGCCCGCGACATCGTTTGCGTGGACCCTGGATAAAGCTATCCTTTATTTTAATCCAGGCTATAAACTATCTTCGTGCAAATTTTCATCCAAATCGGTTGAGCGTTCATTGAGTAACACACATCCAAACATCTAAACATCCAAACTTTCGCATTTATAATATTAGTAGGATTTACATTTTCACTTTTTTGGTAAACTTCAGCACAATTCAACCACCGTAACGAAAATCGTGAATTACTTAACCTTATTCATTAAACTTAAAATACCTGCTAGAGTCTGTCAAGTGTCCCTGGAATTTTTGCAAATCCTACTAATATTATGAATGCTAAAGTTTGGACCTCAATCACGCAAAAACGGCTAAACGGATTAATATGAATTTTGGTAAGCATATAGTGTATCGCCGTTGGGGCGGAAAGGTTCTCGAGTGGCGACCACATACCGAAAGGCGCGGCGTGGGTAGCCCCCCCCCCCCCACGACAAGGTGGACTGATGACCTGGTAAAGATTGCGGGAGTCCGCTGCTTGCGTTAAACGAGTTCCACGTGGACGCAGTCGCGGGCAGAAGCTAGTATATACATATACTAACAACGGATACACGTAGCAATAAAATTTAATGATTTTTGCCGCCCTGCTATTCAATTCGGCCCATTCGCGTGCAGCAAGATCCAAGCAAGTTGCGTAAATAACGAATTAAATGAATGACTGCACAAAATGTTTAGTAGTGATTGTCACGAGTTGGAAAAAACGAGCATGCCAATGAAAAGAGGCGAATTGGGAAATTGGTGCCAATTCAATCAAATTTGATCGCTGCAAATAGTTCCTAACGTATTGCCAAAAGCTTTTACCGATCGAGTTTATGCGATAAGATTTTCACTTTCTTCAGCCAGTAACATACCTACACTTACACTTACTAAGCTAACTATACCTATTTTCCAAAGTGTCAAAAATGTATGTTACCACCATTAAAATCTGCGACAGAAAAGTGGGCATAATATCTGGCGCAACTCTATTTCTAATGCCGTTAGTACGTGTTGCGTAAAACATACATTTTCGAATGCCACTTTAGCCGAGCGGTATGACACGAGACTTTCAATCTGCAGGTCGTGGGTTCAAACTTCAGCCCGAACCACAGAGTTTAAAAAAAAGACATTATGTAGGAAATATTTTTTGATATTTAACAGTAGCTTTCCGATGAAGAAAAACATCGTGAGGATATCGGTCTAATCCCAATAAGGTCTCGATTTTACTTTTAAAAAAGTGACTGCCACTTTCGTAAAACGAATGCGTACGCCAAATTTTGGGATGTGCTGCTAAGAGTATAGCGGCCTTTAGACCTATCTAAATGCAGTGCACTGATTCAGAGTGGCAGTGTCGAGTCTAACTGTCTAATTAGCGTGACTTAAATGCTAACAGTCTTTACACTTGTCTTTTTGCAGAGACTTTCTGATTTAGTGTACTGCATTTAGATAGGTCTAAAGGCCGCTTATGGAGGATAAAACGCTAGGAGGATGATGTAGATTACGATAGATTCGTCTATCAATTTCCATTAGTCATCAGATCCATTATTCGTTTATTCTGACTCGACATCAACAACTGCATTATCCCCGATGTAACAGACTACACTGCGAATGGGTTTATGCGACTATGCGCTAAGTATAAGGAAATATAGCGATGTTTAAAGATGTCCTCTCAAAAAAATTACCTAATACCAATTATTATTAATAAACATAATAATTACGTAATTATACCAATTATTTTATCAGACAAAAGAAAAAAAAACTATTTCTTCCTAATAATACTTACTTATATTTTGAGCATCTAAGACGAAACGGTAGCGAGGGGGAGATGTACGTGTAATTTGTCTAGTCTATGTTATTAACAATATACGAGACAGATTTAATAAAGATAACCCCCATAAAACCGAGACGATAGATGGCTCGCTGTTCCTCGGTGATATGCAGATGCTCCCTCGGCTCCAACTTGTATGTATGTGCATATTTACTTAACGTTCCGTGGCGTCTATGGGGAAATTTAACCATAGCATAAAGTACAGTTGGCCCTAGAAAATGTTGAGTAGGTTGATGTTCAATGTTTTTACTTTGTAATGTGAGAATGCTATAAGGTTGTCAAATTTGAGGTTTACTGCAACACAAAATTCTCTATATTTTCATTGCCCGACCGAACATGGCCTTTGAGAGTTTTCTGCATTGTCCACATTCAGAGTTAGTACAGTCGGCCAATGAAAATGTTGAGCATAAATAGAACCATGTCATTTTGAAATCGTAAATTCGTTCCAGTTCATTTCTTTGATTGTCAAACATGAAGTTCACTGTAACAAAGAACTAAAGTGCGCAACTTTTTCATTGGCTGACTGTACCTATACTGGCTCATGAATATGAGATTCACAGTTATCGCTATCACAAGATAAAAACAAGAAAAACACTCGCCACTGCTACACTGTTATTTTGGCATTGTGACAGCAACTACGAAAATGACGCACTTTTTAAATGCTTTCTCTTTATTTCCTCGCGGTAAATATCTTCAAGGTAGGTAATTATTAAGTAAATTAAGATTATCCCTTTTAATTATTTACGAATGATTGTTTAATTTCATATACGTAAAACGGCCGCATTATCTGTGGTCTCATTATCTAATCCTTTTCAAATTAAAATGTGCAAAACAGTCGTTGGACTGAGTTTTTTTTGGTTGTGTTTACTAGGTTACCTTCAAAACGGAGTACAAACCCATAGACATTGAACACGTATATTTGGTACAGTTTTGATGTCGTTGAAAGTAGGTACGTCAGACGAACAACATATAACTTGTTATATACAAAACAAATACTATATTCCAAGCAGATATACATATATCCTCACAAAAATATATCGCATACGTAAGAAAGTAAGTAAAGATTAACTTCACATTGCTACGATTAAAGTGATAACAGACAGATCGTTACTAACATTGCTTTTTTTTTACAAAAAAGGGGCTTAACCTTATTGATATCTTCTAAATTTACTAATTCTATTCTTTGTAAAAAAATGTCCTAAATGACATTCAGGTCCAGGTACAATCAAACATTGATATAATTATCCAAAGTTTAGAAACTGGATTTACATTATCTATATGTATAAGTTTAATAATAGTGCAGTGTACGTTATCAATCACCTACAATGACACGGTAAAAAGTGAGTAGCTATACAAATATAATGGCATAGGTATGTACTTCGTAAACCACTTTTCTTTGGACCCTAGGGAATTACAGTGATACCGTAAATGTTGTTACCTATGCTTATAATATAAAACGTAACAAACAATTAGTTTTATAAATTTATAATATTTTACTACAAATTACATTAAGAAATATTTGGATACCTACTTACTATTTACTAAAATTATTATATTTTATTATTCTATACAATTCGATAAAAGTATGTAAATCTAGGTACATAAATATGCTCTAATAGTTTTCGCGTCCAGGCTCAAAAGACGCGAAGACTATTGTCTGTTCTACGAGTATTAGGTATTATTTATAATAAACATCTAAACTACATAATATACACTCGAATATGTACAATATTTTGTAATATATATATGTACAATTCTACGTACAAAATAGACCTTACTCGTCTGTTGACGGCAGTTGTTATAGAGACCATTATCTGAAACAAAAGAAATTATCAATTATTAATTAAGCAATATAATGTGATTATCTTACGGATAGTCAGCACCAGAAGTTGTTACGAGTACGAAGTGAACCAAATGATGTAGGTACAGTCGACTACAAAGAGATCGATACGGACAAAGTTACAAAAATATGTATACACGACTGTATTGCCTTATTATTAAGGTCGTGTATACATATTTTTGTAACTTTGGCTGTATCGATCTCTTTGTAGTCGACTGTACACACGCGTAGATACTTTTGCTGCTGACTGTACATGAGCCGAGAACAATCTATTAAATGAAAGCGGAATAAAATCCCTATGCACCCAGCGGTTGCCTGTTTCTATGTGCGTCCCATGACACGGGGTGGGACAGCATCCACTCAGTGTACCCCTTGCATTTCATTAAATTTTCGAAAGGGCGTATTGTGGCCGTGTCGACTTTATGGTGCATGTGTGGTACTTCGGATCCACGCATGCCTGCCGAAGGTCTAGTACACCATAAGACGAAGACGCGCCCCACTTCTTCTTTTCATTTATTCACCGACCGAACTTTATGTTCTATGGTCGCTATACACATTGCGCCAACGTTGGCGCGTGAGCAGGATGCAGCTATGTAAACGAATGACGTCGAATTATATCCCTCTCCCTATTTTAAAAGTCCCCACTCTTTGTGTATCGAATGTTATGGTATCGTTCAGTATCGTACCTACATAGCCATTTTATGACACATACCTATCGAAAAAAAGTCTCATAGTGCATGATTAAGGTTTGTTTTTATAAAGACCTGTTAGATTTTATGTCGATCGATAAATAATGTAAAAAATGTACCGAGTGACTAATAAAGATACAGTTCAAAACTTTTTCCACGGGCCAAGTAAAATGTAATCTTATGTCAATCACAAATACTTTGACAGGGAAAAACTTCACTAAGGGTGGGTTGCACTAAACCGTAAGCGGTGTTCGTTAAAATCGGAATGTATGGAAAGTTTGACAAGTTTCAATGACAGCTGCCGTCGCCTCATTTAACGTTGATCGGTCTGTAATCGTAAGTTCGTGTAACCGGCGCTAACTCTATCTGTACGTGACAAGGTGAAATGGATCTTTAAAAAGAATAGTGTTTATTAGCTATTAAGTAGCCTGCGTGAATACTGTACTGTTATTACTCGTACTCGTAACCATTCTGGCTCCTGTGACGTCATCGGCAATTTTATGATATGCCCAATTGGCCATGATGACCTAACCATACATCGACTTGAACTTTCTAATGCACCCGTACATTATAATATAAAAATATATCTTACCCTGTACTTCGTGTAAGTACTATTTACTTAAGTATAAACATTAATAATACAAATGAATAATACACACAGTTTTAATAAACAACCCGATATTGCTGATATTTAAAAATAATAGTAGCATAAACAGGATCAGGTTCTCCTTAAAAAGAGAATTACTAATGAGTAATTACTTAAATACCGTTTCACATCTATGTTGACATCCTTTCTGAAGATCTGTTAAGATGACGTCTCGATTAGGAACAACTTGTTCCTAATCGAAATGCTCCGCTAAATGCCACACTTGTTCCGAACAAGTGTGGCATTTAGCGGAGTGTTTACGTTCAAGCTTGCGCGTTTATATACGCGACTTACACTGTAAGCGTTTACTACATGTGCACTTATTATTTTATTTATTAATTCGTTATATGTATAATTATGTACTACTGCTACGATTTTTTTCACATTCCCAGTAGCAGCCATTTAGCCGGCAGGGGGGGGACACATGACTCGAACAAAAATTAGGGCTTTGAAGCCCAATATCTCGCAAATGAATATTTGAAAAATCGTTTTAAGAAACCCAATATTTTTGGTTAAGCTATCCAGCGATACCCAACACTATGGGTTTAATGAGAAAAAAAATTACATCCCCACTTTAGGTGTAGGGAAGGTACCCTAATAAAAAAGTTTTTCAAGATTTTATTCTTCTGTTTTGTCGGCGTGATTGATTTATATACCCAGTAGTAATGGTTACTCAGCTAAGCCGAAGACGGACGGACGGACAGACGGACATAGCGAAACTATAAGGGTTCCTTGTTGACTACGGAACCTTAAAAACGAATTTGAATCGAGATTTTGAACTGGAGTCTTATCTTGGGATAATCTCTTATTCTTGTTTAGTCGAATTGAAACTTTTAAAACATTCTTCTTATACTCAAGTCGTATCTTAAGAGGAAACACAATGGCCGTTTTTCCATAGAAACGTAGTCCCCTGTTTTGTCAATAGAGCAATATTTTTTTTCCATAAATCTATGGCTACTATCGACATGACGTTCCTATGTTTTTCTTATTTTCATAAATTTATTCTTCAAAGAGATATTAACCTTCAAAAACCTAAAAAAATGCCAGATTACCCGCTGTGTTCAAACCTCCAGAAAACATTTTTGACTAGATTATTAAAAAAAAAGGAAAACATAGGAACACGGCCAAAGCTTTTCTTTGAATAAAAAAAATAGTTAAATAGGTCAAGTTTTGGAGAAGAAATCAGGGGACTAAGAAACGTTGATTTTATGTTCTTTTAATAGCTATTTTCGGTCCAAGCTGCAGTTGTCTCTATCGCGCTCTACGGGGGGAGGCTCGAGGTTGGCGCGACAGCAATACATTTTACAAATACCTATTTCTCAATTATCTCGACCTTTTTGTTCGGTCGCCATTTTGGCTTAGGCACAGGGATCATTGTGGATATTAGGTATTGGCGCAACCCTAAGTAGGTATTACATTTTGCCGCGTAACCGCGTAGGTACCTATGAACAATATCATAAATAGGTATCTGTGGGCACGAAAGTTATGCATATTAGTTAGCTAAAGTACTTTTTTGTATCTTAATAAGTAATCTTCCTACAAAGTTTCAAGTCTCTAGTTCAAAAAATAATGTTCCTCTCATACAAACTTTGCACCCCTATTTAACCCCCTTAGGGATGAAATTTCCAAAAATCCCGTCTTATCCTTTGCCTACGTCATAAAAGGAAGTTCTGGTGTAAATTTCAAATATCTAGCTCAAAAAATAAAGTTCCCTCATACAAACTTTGGACCCCTATTTAACCTCCTAAGGGGTGGAATTTTTTAAAACGCTGACAGTTCTTTTTTGTATTCTAATAAGTATTTTTTTCTACAAAGTTTCAAGTTTCTAGCTCCAAAAATAAAATTCCCTCATACAAACCCTGCACCCCTATGTAACCCCCATAGGCGTAGAATTTTCAAAACGCAGAACGTACTTTTTTTGTATTTTATTAAGTAATCTTTCTAAAAAGTTTCAAGTTTCTGGCTCAAAGAATAATGTTTCCCCCATACAAACTTTGCACCCCTATTTAACCCCCTTAGAGGTAGATTTTATTTAAAAAACCTCAAGGATTTTTTTTGTATCTTAATAAGTAATCTTAATACAAAGTTTCAAGTCTGTAGTTCAAAAAATAATGTTTCTCTCATACAAACTTTGGACCCCTAGGTAAACCCCTTAAATAAAATAAAATAAAAATCATTTATTTCAGACTTCAGTGGTCCATAGGTATGGAACTCCAAATATCCCGTCTTATCGCTTGCCTGCGTCATAAAAGGAAGTTCTGGTGTAAATTTCAAGTTTCTAGTCCCAGTAGTTTCGGATACAAACTTTGGACCCCTATTTAACCCCCTTAGGGGTGGAATTTTCTAAAACGCTGAAATTACTTTTTTTCTATCCTAATAAGTAAACTTCCTACAAAGTTTCAAGTCTTTAGTTCAAAAAATAATGTTTTCCCCATACAAACTTTGGATCCCCATTTCACCCCTTTAGGGGATAAATTTTGAAAAACCCTTTCTTAATGCTCCTCTAGACCTTATAAGGAACCTAAGTGCTAAATGTAGAATCTCTAGAACCAGCGGTTTGGGCTGTGCATTGATATGTCAACTTTGCACCCCTATTTAACCCACTTAGGGGTAGAATTTTCAAAAACGCTGAAAGTACTTTTATTGTATTTAATAAGTAATCTTTCTACAAAGTTTCAAGTCTCTAGTTCAACAAATAATGTTCCATATCACCCCCTTAGGGGTTGAATTTTGAAAAATCCTTTCTTAGTGCTCTTTTGGGCTTTATAAGGAACCTACGTGCCAAATTTGAAATCTCTAGAACCAGCGGTTTGGGCTGTGCGTTGATATTTCAGTCAGTCAGTCAGCCAGTTTCTACTTTTATATATTTAGATTTTGTGACTTGGCAATCACACAATACTACATAGTTTTAGGTAGATATGCAAAAATCCATACTTGCAGTAAAGTTGTGTGATTGAAGTTGCAGAATTTTATTTAGCAAGCAAATAAAGATTAATAAGAATGCCTGAGAATTGGCTCTACGAAATATCACACTACTTTTTACGGTGGTCGACACTTGGCCTTACATGGAATCATTATGTCTACACTTACTTAAAACTTTGCATGTATTAGGTACTTACAGCTGTGCATACATGTGACTGGCGAGACAAATTAAGCTCTTATGTCCATTATACTTGTGAACTTTACGCTCTGTTTGCTTTTAAGCATACTAGTAAAACTGCTTTTAGGTTATTATATTATGTTTGCCCCTATGTGGCAGTAGTTAAATGCTCTTCCTTGCGTTGATGTCCTATTATCGTGGAATATTTTTCTTTCCGACAGTGCATATTTTCGAACAACTCTATTTTTTACTGACATTTGAAATACTTAGAACATCACACGCGTTCAAAAAGGTACGCGATTACTCTGCTGATCTTGGCATTATAAAGTAACTGCGCTTGAAGTTCGGTGTTCAAAGTTATTCGTTAGACTGTACCTTGGAACTTTTGCCATTGATTTTGTCATCCAATATTGGGTAATTGGGTATTTCTCGCTAATAATAATACAATTTTTAACGTGCAAAGTTCCTAACGTTAGTATACTTTTTTCCACTTGATAGTACCACATAACTGCTCAACCTAAAGGTTCCACATAAAGTGCAAAATGTAATCTACAAGAGTTGTCAATTCATGTTGTACAGAATATGTGTTCCGAGTGCTTCGTTGAAGGACCTTGGAAATAATGGAATTGTAATAGTTCTTTGTTGTACGGTCATCCAATTGTGCATAGTTTGCAAAGTATCTACCTGTGCACTATCTCCACTCGGCTTCTCAAAGGCTTATGTTTCTTGAAGGTTGGAGATCCTTATGCACGAAGTATCCTTTAACCCCAACTCAAGAGCAAATTCCACACCATTCGCTTTTGGTCTTTCCGCCTAACGATAATATTAATTTGCACGCAGTTAATTTAAGTTAGGTTGTTTGGCGTTTGATAAATCCCTAAAGTTTAGTTGGAAATGGTTACACATTCCGCTGAGCCTCGAAAGGTCCAAAGTTCCTAATTTGTAACGAATGCCAAAGTGGACGAATACTTTAGGATAGGTATGTGAGTGGAGAAAATTATAATTGTATGGTGATTGGGCGGACCAAAAGCGTAACGAACGTTATTTAAGTAGGTACTATAAAAATATCGTGAAACTATTCATTGAAATAAAAACTACACAATACATACCTACTCATATCATGCGCAGTACAGCAGCTGATAGCACGTCTGCCCATCGATCGTGTAGCCGTAACAATAACCAACTAATTATTCGTTCACCTGCTCTTGAATTCTTCAACTAAGTAGTACCAGGCCTAACCCACTGTCAAAACCTTGGCACGAAACGAAGTTAGTCTGCGGTGGTACTCCTGTGGAGGTCTAGCAAGGGCTGTACACCGCACCGTATCGCACATAATTATATTTCATAAACGTCAGATACGTAAATCCCGGCCGAAACCCTCCTATAATTATACCTATAATAGTTCTGGACAACTTTACTGCCCTACCTGCGATAGAGTTTTTAAAAGTAAGTTCGGCTTTGCAAGCCATATTAGAGCTCACGCTCGTAATTAGCTAGGGTCGCCGTTGCCGATTACGGCATGGATAGCTATATATATATATATTATTATTATATATTTCATATATAGGTTACGTTCTACATAGTAACCACATAATTTCAATGATCGCACACCGTTAAATACCAATTTCAATGTTTTTTTTTATACAACGACGGTGGCAAAAAAGCGTACGGCCCGCTTGATGGTAAGCGGACACCGCAGCCTATAGACGCATGCAACTCCAAAGGAGTCGTGTAAGTTAATCCCTTTGCAAAATATTAACTGTTTTGGAAAAACTTAGCCTGTATTTAATTATTTTTTTACTTAATCCTGACTTCCCGGCTATTATATTATTTCATCATCATCATCATCATCATCATCATCATATCAGCCGAAAGACGTCCACTGCTGGACATAGGCCTCCCCCAAAGAGATTATATTATTTATTAATTCCAAGATTTGATGATCGTGTAAGTATTGCAGCTCTAAAATTTATTTGTAATGGAATTATTTCCAGTTGTTACTAAGTATATGGCTTGTATTTGGACGTTGGACTGGCAGTGAATTCTATTAGGCATTAATAGTTTTCCCTATAGAAACGCCTGCACATTCCGTACAAAGGCTTTTAATATATTTTGAATGCAGAATATTAGGTATAATGTTGCCTTAATTTATACACCTATTTGTGTCATCATTGCATATTTAAGTCCAAAAATAATTTAATTATAGGTCCCGTTGGGTAAAATTATTGTTTAAGTACAGTTTGTTAAAACTACATGTACCTATCTAAAATATTCCGTGTGGTGTCAGACTGTCAGTCAGGTTACAATAACACGACCCTCTTTTTGCCATTGGTGCCAAATTATAGTCTTAACTAGAAAAAGGACATAATTAAATACGTGTAGCTTGATTACGAAACAGACCGGCCGACCTTAGTTTTCTTATTAGACATTAGGCAACCGTCATCCCAGCAGAGCAGACAAAATGCGCCCTGAATTTGGTTTACCTACTTTATTTGGTTGGTTATTCATTTGGTTGATTATTCATTTAGTTGGTTATTCATTTGAGTAACATACAGTTTCATATCAATTTGCATGAACGAGGACGGAGCCTCAGGCAAGCTAACAAACTGCGGGAATACTGCTAGAGCTGTGCCTATATCCCCTGCCTTGTATTATTTCCCTTCCCTCCCTTTTCCCTATACATAACCACACGCCATGTTTGCAGCCTTTAACGACAAGCAGGTCAAACATTAACCACATAAAGTGCGAGCGACCCGGACTAAATAGCTATAACATTAAACACGCCCTTCAACGTTTAACCCACTATCTTAGTGCACTATAATTAAAAAACTTACCTTCGTTAAATTTTAAATAACGCTCTCCTCCACCACCCTTATGAGGGCGGGACTTTGTCGCTATAGCGGCCCGGTCACCTGTGTGCACACAACTCCATTAGTTATCATTAGATTTTCGCCATGCACACTCAAGAATAATGAAAACGGGTCACTTCGGACTGAAATTCTAGACCGATTTTCGTTGTTCTGTGCTACGTAGGCGTGTTGAGGTGTAAAGCCGGGGTTATATTAGAGCCACGCCGCATGTCGCAACGCAATCGGTTACATACATGTTGCTAATGTAACCAACATTAGGTCAGACCCGCGTGCCGCCACGTTCAATACAAAGTACGCGTTGCGATACGCGGCGTGGCTCTACTACATATAACCCCGACTTAAGTTAGGAACAAAGTTAGGAACTTGCGTGGGCAGTAGGTACGAATTGTATCAAGGTAGTCATATCAAAAAGCAACTCAAGTGCAAGGTAAAATTCTAATTCCAATGACAACAAAAGTCGGCCATATTAAATAATCTTCACTATGAGTTGAACGAGTTAAACTAATGTGTACCCTCTAATAGCAAACACATTGCGTCTTCCTTTCTTCCACATTACACCATTATTCCACCCACACCACCACATAAAGCAAAAGATTTTAACAAGTTCAGCAGTTTTCATACGAAGGTATATGTGTGGTAAAGGAAATTGAATGCGTGTTTCAATTTCCTTTACCACTTCTTAATACTCCGCCTATTACAAAATAATTGAGTGGAGCCGCGGGACAGGGTGGGTTTACCCTTGCATTACCGATAAACGTTTTACCGAATTAGAATGTTTTGCTGAATTTTAATTTCATAAATTTTGTTTTCTTCATATACAGTAAACTCAGTAGACCCCGTATCATGGTCGGCCTTATCACGTGATAAGTGACAAGATAGAGCGTCAGTCTCGTTCTATCGAACGGTGTCAACCAGTGACGGACGCTCTATCTTGTCACTTATCACGTGATAAGGCCGACCATGATACGGGGCCTGGATTGTTAGAAAACAAACCTAACCCAGCCCAATGGGTTCTACATAACTACTTTTAGCTATCCTTAAAAAGCTAAGGGCTTCTTCTAATAAATGCATTCGTACAGTTTCAGAAATGATCGCTCACTCTCAAACTTTATAGCTTCTTAATAATATTATATCTAGATTGTCATTGTGATTAGGTAGTAGGTAACTTGTATTGTCTCATATATTATTATATATTTATAATGTAACAACGTAGGTGTAGGTATAGGCTAGATTAACTTGTCTGCTTCAGTAAAAGGTTTTGTCGCTTGCCGCTCCCAAAGGAGCTTCAGGGTCTTCCATCAACGAGGCGTGAAACATAGCCTTCGTCAGTGACATAAACCGATGTATCGTAAAAACATTATGAAGAGACTACTACAGTACTCAACACATGCTTTGTGTATCGCCTTTTTACAGTTATACCGCTGATTAGAGATGGGCCGAATACGGACTTAGCCGAATACGAATATTCGGCCGAACATTCGGTTCAGATCTTACCGAACCGAATATTCGGCCGAATTATTCGGTAAAACTAAACAGGTTTATGCAGGTCTGAGCGCGAATTTGACCGACCTTGGCATTGTCAATGTCAACATTTGTAATTGTTATTGATGGTGAATTAGTGACAGACGTTGATATGGTGATTAAAACTGAATAATAAAGCTTACTAAAATCAAGTTTTCTTGTTGTATTATATGCCTAATAACAATAAATATATAACTTAACTTTTAAGAGATACAAATAGTATGAATGATTTATTTATTATCCGATAAATATCATATATATAAAATTAAATAAATAGTAAATATTCGACAGTTTTACCGAATAATTCGGCCGAATACCGAACATTGAAAAACATGCCGAATATGCCGATTGCCGAATACCGAATAATTACCGAATATTCGGCGCATATCTACCGCTGATGATATATGTAGACCACATTTGTCATGATAATGGTCTACGTGAGCCCCGGAAAATACGGACGTATTTTGTATACTTTCAATACCGCAAACCATCCCCAGCCCCCCACTTAGAAAAGTTGAAAAACCCCCGACATTTTCATTTCAAAGTCCAATATCTCAAAAACGGCTTAACCGATTTTCATGAAACATAGCTAAGAACACTCGGGATAAAATTATCTATAACAAAAACAAACCGCATTCAAATCGGTCCATCCGTTTGGGAGCTACGATACCACAAACAGATACACAGATACACAGACACGTTAAACTTAGAACACCTCTCATTGCGTCGGGGGTTAAAAAGGAAGTTTAGAACGATATTTAGACGAGCGATACTTAAATTAGATCAACGCCTGCGAGGATTTTAATTGCACGCGTTCCCTAAGGCGGTCAACGCGCTCTACGTAGACGAAGTCGCGGGTAAAAAGCTACTACTATCCATACTATCCTTGCTACTTACTACTAATATTGTAAATGCGAAAGTGTGTCTGTCTGTCTCTCTGTCTGTCTGTCTGTCCGTCTGTCTGTCTGTTACCTCTTCAAGCTTAGACCGCTGAACCGATTTAGATGAAAGGTATAGAGATAGTTTTAATCCCGGAAATCATCCCCTAAGGGGGTGAAATGGGGGGGGTGAAAGTTTGTATGGAGCTGCGATATAAACGAGTTCCACGCGAACGGAGTCGCGGGCAGAAGCTAGTAATATTATAAATACGAAAGTTTGGATGTTTGTATGTATATATGTTTGGATGTTTATTACTCAATCACGCTTAAACGGCTCAACCGATTTGGGTAAAATTTTGCACGAAGATAGTTTAAAGCTTGGATTAAAATATAGGATAGTATTTATCCCGAGTCCACGCAGACTAAGTCGCGGGTGGGAGCTAGTATTATATAATATGTATTAAGAGACACAGACAGGGTGTATATTATGTGTGCATACAACTTACTCATAAATTTGTCCCATCGCTTTTATATGTAAGTGGATTAAGGTTTCTGTACATATTGATGAGAGCATTAAATCAATACATATTTTGGCACTTGACTCTACAAGTTGCCTTTTCAATGACCGTAAACATAAAGGGATACCTGCGTGGTGGGTTCTAGTTTCGTGCCGAACTTGTTGGGCTCGTCAGGCGTGGAGAGCATTCTGCGCACGAGTCGCGCGAACGTGCAGCGGAACTGCCGGCTCATGCTGCAGTACAGCACGAAGTTGACCGACGACGTGAAGAGGGCCAACACATCCATCAGGTCACCTGGACAACGATATGTACTGCTGCAATTAGTGTTCTAATGTACTATTTAAACGTGCCATTGAAAGATAGGTAGATAGATAAAGCATTTTCAATTTGTTTGCTACAAAGTCACAGATACAAATGCAGCCTACTTGGAGAATAAAGTTATTTTATATCATTTACTTTCTGCATGGATATGTTTAAGAAGAAGAATTTTCGCTACATTTATTTATTTAAGTATTTAAAAATAGTTACACGGCAAAACAGTCGAAATTCAAGGTATGTAGGATAAATAAGGCTTTCTATAGTAGGTATTATTAGAATCTTATAATTGTGAATGAATTAGTGTCTAAATTACTAATATGTATCACATATTATTATTTTCTTTTGGTAGCATTCAAACCTATATAGACATTCTAGTTCATTATTATCAATGAAATGTTATTTTATTGTATTGTATTATTCTGTGTATATTAACATTTGCCCTTTAATAGATTAAATGATTTGACTTTGACATCAATCTAGACCAGCTTGACAGAAATAGCTTTCCAGGAATAATGTTAAATAAACGCTCACATCACGGCAGTCAGTGCCCCCGCCAAGTCAAGCAAAACAAAGAGGCACGGCCGTACCATCCTTTTCGCGAAGCCATTCAGGCCATTTTCAACATCCTGTAATTTTGTGCTAGATAAAGCAAGAACCCTGAATTTTCAGTAACATATAGAGCATAATAAGGCTTAGATATATTCTCAATGACATTCAATTTGAACTTTTAGTTTAAGAACTATTGCCCGACAAAGTCCCTTAGTTTTGGCACGGACACTCTTACTCACTGACTGATCAACATCATTTTTAGGTACTTTTTGCAGCACAAGATCCAAATTTTATACATAAATCGTTTTTAGCCTATCAACTCAACAAACTGCATAAGTAAGTTCGTAATCCTATACAAATACATGCGATTACAAAGTTACTTTTGTAGTTCCTGCATTTAGTAATAGCATGCGGTTAGTGTTAGACCTGGAACAGAGAAGACAACTGAGAGAACTACTAATTAATGCGCGCAGGACCGGAAAGTATGCTGTAATACGACAGAATAAACTGTTTATTAATGGATGGACTATACACAAACGAAACAACAACACAACAACTCGCGTCTAGAAATACTTCTGCCATACAAAATACAGTCACCGAGCCTAGTACTGTAACCACTTCAACTATACTACCCCTACTACCCAGACTTCGGAATCAATCTGTTCAACGCCGCATTGCACTCAAAATCGAGATAAAACTGCTAGTAGCATGACTCAGGAACCAGACATGTTGCAGACTTTTTTTCGGGAATAAAAATCAGCACCTACTAGTATACCATCAAAATATAGCAGGAGCATTGAATAAATCGGATCGGTTAACCTTAGCACTAGATGAACTGCACGAACAGAAAGGGGTAGTGGATGTGATATGTTTGTCGGAACATTACATGAAAAAAGATGAAGCTAATTTATTAAAAATACCAGGCTATAAAATGGCCGCGTGTTTCTGCAGAACAAAAGAAAAAGGGAAAAAAGAAAACTGAGGCGGAGTATGTATATTGATAAGGGAAAATATAAAATATAAATTAATAAGTAACATTAACAAACTGTCAAAGAACCATGTTTTTGAATGTTGTGCAGTAGAAATTCCAGATTTTAAATGTATTGTAGTATGTGTTTATAGAGTTCCTAATCATTGTTATGATACATTTATTCAAAACTTGGAGCTCACCTTGGGTCTCAACAACAAAAGAAAGAAAACAATAATATGTGGAGATTTTAATATTCATAGACTCAAAGACTCTACCACAAATACTTATTTTGAAAGACTTCTGTCATCATTTAATTTCGAGTTGAAAATCTCAACTCCAACAAGAGTAACTTCATACGTAAACAAACCTGTATTGATAATTTTGTCACTAATTGTAATATCAAAAATGTTAATACACTACACATGTAATTTATAGCAATTCCTTTAAATAAACCTGTACAGGAACGTTTTAAGTACTGGTTTACAAAAAATCGAGATTACTGTAAGGATAATATGCAGAAGTTCATGAAAATTGACAATAATCTATCTTTTGCCACGGTATATGAGAGTGTTGATGTTAATGATGCATTTTACTATTTTTTTCACATATTTAAATTGTTCTGCAAACTCTGCTTCCCTTGGCGGAAAATAAAGCATTCAACCAAAAAGAAACCGTTATGGTTGACAAAGGGGGTAAAATTGTGTGCAAAGAAAAAAAGATCACTATTATGGAACTACAGGCTCTAACCGACAGAACAGAACAAACACGTATACAGAACTTTCGCTAATTGATTACGATGAATTATCACCTTAACCCAAAAAGCGCAGAACACGATTATATAAAAAAAGAGCAAAACAAATATAAAGCAGCATGGAACGTCATTAATAAATTTAAAAACCATAAATCAGAAAATTCAATAAATCAGATATTTTATAATAAATCTATAATAACCAATCCAAAGGAAATAGCTAACTGTTTTAACGACTATTTTATTGATCAAGTTGCAATAAATGACATACGCCGTAACAATAAAATAGAACCGATTTCAAATTCAATATTCATGATGCCAACAAATCAATTAGAAGTAATAAAAGCAATAAATAGGTTAAAAAATACTAATAGTACCGGACATGATGGTATATGCACCAAAATTGACAAGTTCTGTTCTGTGGGTATTGCTGGTCCTCTAACACAGATTCTAAATCTAATGTTTGAACAAGCGAAATTTCCTTGCCATTTTAAGATGTTTATAATGAAGCCAGTTCATAAAAAAGATGATATAAAAGAGGTAGGTAACTACAGACCGATATCTATTCTACCATTTTTTTCTAAAATTGCCGAAACCTATGATCATCTATATAACTTTTTGGAAAAATGTAATATACTTAAAAATGAACAAAACGGGTTTAGGAAGAATAAATCGACTCAGGTTGCAAGAGTAATCATGACGTTAGAAAACTCTAAAGCAGCTGGTTATGACGAACTACCCACGTCAATTATAAAAGAAAACTCTTCAGTATTTGCTATTGTACTAAGTCACTTGATAAACTTGTCTATGGCTGAAGGCGTTTTTCCTGACAAACTTAAGCTCACAATTATTAAACCTTTATTAAAAAAGGGGACATTACCGATCCATTAAATTATAGGCCCATAGCGCTTCCAGTGTTATCAAAGATTTTTGAAAAGATTCTTTATAAAAGAATGTCCGATTTTATAGAAAAATATAATATTATATATAGGTTCCCATGTAACTTGAATTGTCATGTGATGTTGAATAAAGTTTTTCTATTCTATTATATTCTATTCTATATATAATACAACATTAGCCGTACTAGATCTTATGAAAAATATTTTGAATCGTAGGAATAATAGAAAACCTGTCACTTTTATGGACATGTCAAAGGCCTTTGACAGAGTAAGTCATGCCATCTTGTTAACAAAACTGTACCACTATGGTATCAGAGGGAACTGATATGAATGGATAAGAACCTACTTAAACCAGCGTGTGCAATGTACAGAAATACCGAAATATGACGATGCCACAAAAACGCTAATACAATATCGATCTGATTATCTTAATGCTACAACTGGCGTCCCTCAAGGCAGTGTCCTTGGCCATTGCTTTTTCTCGTTTATATCAACGATTTGCCATCTCTGACTAACCACAAGATGACGCTTTTTGCCGACGACTGCTCGTTAGTAGTACAGGAGTAAGACACCGTAAACTATGAAAATGCCATCAATCAAGTCTTTGAGGATGTAAACCTTTGGCTACTAAATAATAATTTGAAAGTCAACCTCCTTAAGACAAAATTTATGGAATTTTATGCACCACAAGGGAGGCCAAGAAATATTGACATAAACTATGATGGTCATACAATCGAATGTGTGTCATCAATTCGCTTCTTGGGTATTATTTTAGACTGCCACACAAACTGGAAAGACCATACAGAAATGCTCATAGATAAATTGAACAGGTTTATATTTGCCCTGCGAAGGCTCTCTCAAATGTCTTCACAAAAAACTGCCCTATTAGCATTCAATGGTCATGTTATGTCCAATTTGCGTTATGGCCTAATACTTTGGGGTAACTGCAGTAATATGCTAAAAGTATTTCTGCTCCAAAAGAAATGTATACGGGCTATATGTGGTGTGCATCAAACAGAACCCTGTCGACCTCTTTTCCACGGGTTGAAAGTGATGTCGCTATCGCTACCATCATTATATATATATGAGATAGGTCTATTTGTCAAATACAATATAGGTTTATTTAAAAATAAGTCATCTACCAGTTTATCAATTACGAAACGGCACCGACCTATGTTATCCTTTTCACTCAAAGATAGCTTTCTTTGCGAATAACGTTTTATGTATCTCAATAAAAATATTTAATCATTTACCCGCCGAAATAAGGAACTCAGAAATGCCTGAATTTAAATACAAACTACATAAATTTTGCTTAGATAAATGTTATTATAAAATTAATGAATATTTGACATCTGTAAATGAATAAATAATTTTATATAATACTAATATTGTAAATCTTAGGTAGAAATTGACATTTGTAAATTAATAAATAATTATATGTAATAGTAATATTGTAAATCTTAGGTAGAAATGAAATCATATGTGTATACCTTAGCTTCAACTTGTATATATTTTAGTACTTAGCTAGTAAAAAAATTTTGCATGCTTCTTCAAGTGAAATGTACGCATCCAAAATTACTGTCCACCATGTTCATCACTACATTTGTGCAAATAAACATATCTTTATCTTTATCTTTCAATTAGCGGTTTTTGATTGTCTCCATCACATAATGCATTGTATCAATAAAAGAGAACATGTAGTTGCAATATTTATGGACATGCAAAAGGCATTTGATTATGTTGATCATAAACACCTCTTGGCCAAACTGAATTTGTACGGAATCCGTGGCAATGCGTACAACCTCTTTAAATCATACTTAGAGGACCGCAAACAAGTATGTGAGATAACTGCTATATTATGCTCTAGGACAAAAACTTTAGTTAAGCATGAATCTCAAGTAAAAACTATTAAATTTGGGGTACCTCAAGGAAGTACCCTTGGGCCCTTACTATTTCTAACCTACATCAATGATTTACCAGACCATATTTCTCACCCAACTGTCCTATTTGCAGATGACTGTACGATCATAGTAAAATGCACAGAAATAAATATGTTAAAAACAGAAATAAAATCTGCCATAACTAGCGCGGCGCAATGTCTGGAAAACAACAATCTTAAATATTAAATATTGCCAAAACTAAAATCCTGCAATTTCACCAGCCTCAGTCTAATCCGCCAAAAATAGAAATTAATCTTAACAATGTACCGATTGAATCAGTTGATAAATGTATATTTCTAGGAGTAGCTCTTGACCAAAATTGTAATTGGAAATATAACATTGAAAGAATATGCTCGAAAATAAATAGCTTTACCTATCCTCTTAGGCAATTACGCAAATTAGTTAATGAGGAAACTGCAATCACTGCCTACTATGGGCATGTTCATTCTATCATTATCTATGGCAATTGTTTTGGGTTAATTCAACAAATTGGCATAATGTATTTGTAATGCAAAAAAGATGTGTGCGTGCCATAGCATATGGGAATAAGCATTAGGGTAAGCTGTAAGCCCTATTTTAAGGAACTAGGAATATTAACTGTTCCCTGTTTATATATAATGGGATGCCTAACTTTCATAAGGAAATATGACGACCGTTTTCAGAAAAACCTAATCAATCCTGAACGTAATTTTCAACTATGAGATAAGTACAAAATTCCACGAGCACACTGTGCACTATTCAGAAAAAAACGTTTTCTACATGTCAGTCAAACTGTTCAATAAGTTGCCGGAATCTCTGAAAATGCTACCAACTAACAAATTTAGAAATAGAATAGGTAAAATACTTAAATATAAATGTTATTATGACGTACAAGAATATTTAAATGACTGTGTTTTATAATTGATATTTATTTAAGTATATTTAATGGCTTGATGGAAATTGTAACAATGTAATAATGTTTATTAAATAATTTGTAATTAGGTTTGGTACGTAAGGTGATGAAATCGCCTGACTTAAAATTTGTATGCCGTTTTATCGGCAAAAAGTAGAGATCCTCTGAATTGACAACATTTCATTTTATAAACACTTCAAAATGAATATATGATTCAAAAGCATATTGCCTTCTGAGCACTATACTATATTTATAAAAAAAATATATAGCTTAATAAATATAATAATATTATAGGCGCGCGCCTTCAACGCCTGGGTGATGCCCTTGCTTACTTACTCCTTTGGCGTACTAAGGTGGACTCAGACTGAGCTGGATGCCCTGGACCGAAGAGTCCGAGTACTGCTTACTGCGCATCGCATGCTACACCCACGCTCGTCTGTTATGAGACTGTACATCTCGCGGAAGTGTGGAGGTCGCGGCTTTTTAAATGCCAAAGACCTCCACAACCGCGAGGTGTGCAGTCTCAGGGATTATTTCCTCAACAACGAGTGTGGGATGCATCGCGACGTAGTAGCAGTAGACGGAAACTTCACCCCGCTTTCCTTGGCAAACGAGAACTGGCGCAGACTTAAAGTAATGAGCGCCGCGGACCGCAAGGCGGTGTGGAGGAGCAAGGAGCTACACGGGCGGTTCTACAAGGCCCTCACAGGGCCCGATGTAGATCTGCTCGCGTCGGTGAACTGGCTACGTTTCGGGGATCTCTTCGGGGAAACCGAAGGTTTTGTCTGTGCAATTGCGGACGAAGTTATCATGACGAACAATTACCGGAGATATATCCTGAAGGACGGTACGGTCGACATTTGTCGGGCATGCCGCCGTCCCGGGGAGTCACTCAGGCATATTATCTCCGGTTGTGGGCATCTTGCTAACGGCGAGTACTTGCACAGACATAACCTTGTAGGCAGAATTATTCACCAGCAACTTGCTCTGCTATACGGTCTTGTGGTCTCCGAAGTGCCTTACTATAAGTACACACCTGCGCCAGTTCTCGAAAATGGTCGTGCCACGCTCTATTGGGATCGATCTGTCATCACGGACAGGACTATTCTTGCCAATAGGCCTGATATCGTGCTGACTGATCGATCGAAACGCCAGGCAGTGCTCGTCGACATCACCATCCCCCATGACGAGAACCTCTTGAAGGCCGAGAAGGACAAAGCCAGCAAGTACCTAGACCTGGCTCACGAGGTAACCGCCATGTGGGATGTTGATTCGACGATTATCGTCCCGATAGTCGTTTCGGCGAACGGTTTAATAGCGAAGAGTCTCGACCATCACCTCAAGAGACTCTCGCTAGATGGCTGGATCAAGGGTCAGATACAGAAGGCGGTACTCCTGGATACTGCGCGGATAGTCAGGAGGTTCCTGTCTCTGTCGCCCTGACCACCGGCAGCTTAGGCCCCGCCTCGCTGCCGGCGGTACCCTAGGTTAGGTTTTTATAATTATTTTATTTCTTGTATGTATAGTTTTATATTTTACTTTTTATATAATTATTGTAAAAACCTAGCTTAAGAAGAAAATTTAATAAAGAGAATTATAATATAATTGCTCATAGATATTTGCTATATTGTAATTTAATTCTAATGTAGTAATTTTTATCAGATAATGTAACATAACTAATATTTCCACGCCGATTCGCGGCAGGATATGCTGAGCATAATATAATTATACCATCAACTGTACTGTACCATATTCAAGGAAATAAACATATTCTATTCTATTCTATTCTAAAATATTTAAAAATCAATTAAAAATATGGTCTAATTTTACCCATTCTACGACATAGTTAATGGATAGCCTGTGCCTTATGTTACAGAAAAAAAAAGCTCTGCTGTCACAAATTTGAATTTGACATTGACGTAAATTGTTTACTATCGAAGTTAACGACTGTAACCGAACGAAGTAAAATAAAATTATAAGATTCTATATTACTTATAGGGATTTATTGCCTACTATGGAGAAACCCGCATAGATCGACGAGGTGTCTACTCCTAAGTACACCAAGTATTGTTTCGTGCCAAGTTGTAACAATGACTCTTTGAAGAAACCGGACAAACATTTATTCCATGTACCGTATAAAAATAAAGCGGAGTGGTGTCGAGCAGTAGGGAAAGAAGTTATTCCAAAGATCCGTGTGAATGCAAGGTGTCGTATTTATATAATGCAGTATCGGTATCCCTTATCACAGCCAAATTCGTCGATAAAATCGTTTCTTTTTAACA
Organism: Epinotia ramella; assembly: GCA_947578815.1. Taxonomy (NCBI): domain Eukaryota; kingdom Metazoa; phylum Arthropoda; class Insecta; order Lepidoptera; family Tortricidae; genus Epinotia; species Epinotia ramella. The sequence continues at coordinate 12,534,207 of OX388209.1, forward strand.
AATATAAATATATATTTATATAAATAGTACAATTTAAACAAACAACACACCACAGACCTACTCCAACTCCAGTGACAATGGCAAAGTCAGATGTCATTGTCAATATCAGATCACTTTTTTTTCGATCGTGGTAAGACTAAGGTAAAGGCTATTCCTGCGTAGAATTGGAGTTACGCCCTTTTAAAATAAGTAAATATTGAAAAATTCATAACAAATTAAATACGAACCCTAGATAAATAAATAAACTATCAGCGTACCTATTTGTCTTTTTAAACCAAATACACAGAACCAATAATATTTAGGGCTCAAAAATATGAAATGTTTTCAATTGTCACATAACACCTGTTGTTAACATTACCTACTTTTTGCACAAATCAACTTTTGACTTTGACTTTGATGCACAATGCACTAGAAAACTATTCAAACGTTATTTGCGATCGGTAAAATAATATTTCCATACAAAGTCTATGCAAAAGTATAATCCCCAGCTGCATACATAATTTGTAACACAATAACCTACGTCTACAAAAAGAAGTGAGATCCCATAAAGAACATTCCATGTAAAAATTGGCCAAGTCTCGAAACTCTTCTACCGTAAAAAGTTGTGAGACTGAGATATTACTTATCTCTCACTTATAATACTTAAATCTCTAAATTAAAAAAAGTTTCAGCCAGTATCGAATTAAGAAGAAATTAATTTAATTAATTAATTATTTTTTTTTTTTTTTTTTTTTTTTATTAATTAATTTTTGTACGTCCGAAATGGGCAAACTGTTGATACCATTTAACGTATGACATGAGATCTTATGTACACAGTTTTGACAATAAATGATATCTATCTATCTATCTATCTAAGCATTGGTTTGTCCCGCGTGATCTCAGCTTCCCATGAACGGAAAAACATGTAACTTTTTTTGTAAGTACATTATTACTCTGGCTTCCGTTTAGGATAGTTTTTATCCGACTGCGACGATTAATTAATTTTCGGACACATTTGACCTCCTTAAATTATTAATTTCTTCTGTTTGAAATCGTAGCCGCCATATCTGTCAACTGTCAGTGACGTTAAAATGGCGGGCTTGCCATAACTATCCCACAGTAATAATTTCGATCCGGTGTTGTGATAGACCTTCACAAAACGCATATTAAAATCTAAAGCATAAAAAAATAATCGATTCCGATATGGAAACTTATATGCGCTAAATTCGTATTGAGGCGTAATTGGAATAAATGTATCAAAAAATTTCAACAATATAACGTGAAACGTCAAAAGTCTGACTCGTCCTTTTGTTTTAATGGCATGGCATAGCGATGTTCTTGCGTTCAGCCTTATACTCTATTTGATGGGGTGTATACATGTCACGATTTGTCAGCCCCAATTTATCAGAAACTGACTAATTGTTATATAGTCTGGAGGCATGTTGCGCTGCTGATCCAACTGTCAAACGAGTTGTACTGACAAATTGCATGCACATCACAATCAACACAATGTGGACCATGGAAATATTTATGATCAGCCAAGTTTTCTGTCAGATAATTTCGAAGTAAAATATTTAAAATATTATATAATATGAACCCATTAGCAATTTAGGAGACTATAATTATTATATTAATTTCTAATTGCTTTCAAAATATATATCTGAGGATCCCGTGGGACCTTAAATGTGTATGGATCTGACTGAAACAGAAAATGGTCGTAATTTAGTTTTTTTGTCTTGCTGCGATTGCTAGCAAAATCGATATCTGACGATCCGCATGTACCTTGAATAGGACTTTGTCATCAAATCTGACACAAATCGCTGAGACAAATTGCATCAACACAGTGCATCCTCGGGAACTATAAAGATATCCAGTATCAAAAATTTACAAAAACCAAATGTTGGTGATTAAATCAATAAGTAGTTTTCTTATACGAGTGTATTAAATCACACGATGGCCATAACTGAATCCGACCTCAGAAAATTGTCGCAGCTACTGCACGTTTACATACGCTTTGATTTTCCAAGATGGCAGCCGCCTGATTGGAAGAAAGACGCCTAGAAAAATGTTCTGGGTTGCCAGTCTATACATCGTAGTACAGGTGTCGGCAAACTTCGTGCGCAACGCGGGACGAAGAGGAGGGGCTCTTCGCAAGGCGAATTGTACGTGCGAGCTGTCCCCCCACTTCGTTGCGCACGAAGTTTGCCGGAACCTGTAATGGTAGTCAATGGTTGTCTAATTAAAAAGAGATCTTTTGTTCAACGTAAACACTTATGTACCGATCAATGGGTACTCGTAAGGATTATCTATTATTAATTCCTAAACACATCTTTACCTGAGAGTTGGAGTGACTCAAGATCATTTCAGTTATCACGTAATAAATAAAAACGTTATTACTGAAATGTTCCTGAGTCACTCCATTAATATAAAACAGTGTTAAAGATATGTAGAGCAGAAGATCAATAAACATGTAATGCTGCAGCCTGTGTCCTACCTGTTGGATCTATTGCCAGAAACATATACCTATACTAAATTTTTACCCCCTTATTCATAAAACTTAATATACCTCTGTTACATAAAACGAGTGTTGTCCCTTTCTTACTAATTTAAATATCAAAGTGACAGATAAGGACAAACAAATTTTAACGGCATTTTAGCTAAAATAGGTTTGTTCAACGTTTAACTTGATAGGTTAAATTAGATCTCCCACAAACAATACCAACATTACCATGCGAATGAAGTCGCAGGTACAGCTAGTAACTTATAAATCTTTATTTGCTTGGTAAATTTTTGTGACTTGGCCATCCATCACACAATACTACATAGTTTTAGGTATGCAAATATTCATAGATGCAGTAAAGTTTGATAGATGATAGATGTTTCCCATATGTTACAGAATTTTATTTAATGCCTGACTGGTGGAAGAGTCTCGAGACTTTGCCAATTTTAACATGGAATGTTTTTTATAGGATCACTTTTATTTTGAGATTGCTACCGATGGTAGTATGGTATATGGTAGTAGGTATTCTTAGTAATGCGTTCCATAATGTGATTCTTCGTGTCTACCTAGGCTCGAAGATTCCCATTTCCGGACGCATCACTGAGAATTGAGATTACTTGCTAATCCGTATTGAATGGTGTTTGTGGAGCCGAATGTGTACCAGATTGAATTTGAATTAGATTTATTGTGATTTAGTTTGACACGCGGCCGCCCAGTGGACAATAACAAGGTCAGAACGAGCTCATCCGGCAAGTACAAACCTATGGAATATAATATATAGATATCGATCGCGAGATTCGATCTATCTAAATATAATATATATGTGGAATAAAGTCTCACTGAATATGATACTCGTAATAATACGAGCATTATGTATGCAGATTCAGTTTCTAAAAAGCTTACATTGTCTGGCCCAGCTTGACAGGCACCAAAGTGAGAATTTTCGGGGGTTAAGCTCAATTTTAGCTTCCTGACATTTGTATACGCACAAAAGTATCTTGTTTTGTATAGGTACCAGGTGTGCAATGTATTTCGCTGAGTCAGCCAATTTGCAAACTTAATATCACCTGGGCCTCTATTCTAAGTATGATAAATATTTTCATTTATATTCTATTCGGTTGTACTCTATCTGCTTATAAGAATGTTTACACATACTCTACCCTATTATTATTATAAAACAGGAAAAGTCTGTGAGATTGTAGCTTTGTAAGTTTGTATTTATCTCCGGAATAAATAATTTTATTAAAAAAATCACCTGTGTATATGGCGATGAACTTTCAGGATGGACATCCATATTATCCTTACTAATATTATAAATGCGAAAGTGTGTGTGTGTGTGTTTGTATGTTTGTCCTTCTTTCACGTCGCAACGGAGCGTCGTATTGATGTGATTTTTTGTATGGAGATAGTTTAGAAGCTGGAGAGTGACATAGGCTACTTTTCCAGCGGGAAAACATCTAATTCCCAAGGGAAAATTCAATATGTTACATTTTCCTATAACCATGCGGGCGAAGCCGCGGGCATCAGCTAGTAATGTTATAAAAGCGAATGTGTGTCTGTCTGTCTGTCTGTTACCACTTCACGCTTAAACCACTGAACCCATGCATTTAGATGAAATTTGGTATAGAGATAGTTTGAGTCCCGGGAAGGACATAGGGTCGTTTTTTTCCTGGAAATAGGGGGTGCCTAATGGGATGAGCTGGGGGGTGATATTTGTATGGAGCAACGATATAAATGAGTTCCACGCGAAGGGGAGTCGCGGGCAGAATCTAGTAGCTATATGTTAAACGGGAGGAGTCACGCGGACAACTACTCTCTTATAATTTGGTTACGAGTGAACGGACTCGAGAGAAACCAATAAAATTCATGCTTGATCTTAGTGATGGCAAAAAAAAGCACCTGGAATAAAAAGGGTAGATATGTTTTCTATGCGAAGGATGAACTTACTCGATATTATATTCGAGTCTCGCTCGCTGCTAAAGAACGCCTAGAGTCGGAAAAAATATTGATGTGAGACGAGCAAATTAAATTATCCTTCAACAGAGTGGTACCTGTCTACGTGTAGGGGGATAAGTTTCGTAGTTGTTATTGATATTAATCAAGTGGTGCAAAAACTGCTGACAATAATCATACCAGACACCTGCTTTTGAATTTTTAGGTACTGTTCATTGTTGTCGGACAACACTTTTATGCTTAAGTAAGTAAAAGAGCTAAACAAAATACTTAGACTGTTATTTTCGCAATTCAACAAGATAAAGAGTGTTTATTACTTGATAAAGGCAAGAATAAAGCATCTGACACGATTTATAAAGGTTTATTGTGAGTTTTCTTTCATTTGTAGCTATTCTTGTTTATTATCTATCGCAATTTAAACGTGTTACGGTTGTATTATCACACGATAAAAGCAGCATTAAAGTATCCGACACTTTATGCCATTTCATTCTATAAATAGGTAAGTATGCATTGGATGTAGAAATACAGTTTATGAGTTTTTTGATCTGTATTCTTCACTTATCCCTGTTTGGTAAATTCCAGGCCCCGTAGCATGGATGGCGTTATCACGCGATAAGTGACAGGATAGGCGCGTCGTCTCGTTCTATCGAACGGTGTCAGCCAGGGACGGAAGCTCTATCCTGTCACTTATCGCGTGATAACGCCATCCATTCTACGGGGCCAGATAATATAGTTTTACATTGAGTTCTGGTTAAGCTAGGTTTATAGAGTATCCAAGTCCAGCTGGCAATGACACTGAAAACATCGTTATGCGTAAATTTTACACAATGTAAAGGTACGCACATAGCACGTAGAACCGATGGCCGTTGGGGCGGAAAGGTTCTCGAGTGGCGACGAAGGTGCGGCGTGGGTAGGCCCCCCGCAAGGTGGACTGATGACCTGGCAAAGGTCACGGGAGTCCGCTGGATGCGGGTGGCGAAGGACGGGTCATTGTGGCACTCTTTGGGGGAGGCCTATGTCCAGCAGTGGACGTCTTTCGGCTGATATGATGATGATGATAAAAGGTACGCCCACTTCGCTGCTCAAAATACGCAAACGTACCGTAAACGCAGCAAAATAAATGAAGAATACGTGACGCATTCGACACGTCAACGCGTATACTTACGCAGCGTCACTCACCGGTGTGGTCGCTCCCTAATTTGAAAAAACATGGGATGCATCGGGTCGTTAGTATTATAATAGGCACTTTACCAAATGTTATACCTTTTTATTTGTACGACCTTTTTACCATTACTATCTACTCAAAACACCAGTCATTATGCCTACTAGTTTAGATCCTTATCATTTTCGCTGAGTGAGAGCAGCGTGATGTATTTTATATTTTATTTTGTTGGGGGAACGGAGAAGATAGGGTAGAGTCGGTACCCTATCTTCTCCGTTCCCCTAACAAAATAAAATATAAAATACATTTTAATTTTATCCTCCTGGATCCTGGAGATATCGATTGTCCCAAAACGGATAGATACATCTCTTGATGTCGCAAAATTAATTTTAAAAATCATGGAGTTTTCTTCTCGCAAAACTGATCGCTGATTGGCGATTTGTGATTCGTTGTTTATTTTTCAGGTTGACAGTTTCGTCTGGAAACGTTCTGACTGCAGATTTTTTTAAATGTTATGTCCTCAAGTGAGGACCGGTTGATCCAGGAGGTTATAATAACAACAACAATAGACTGATGGATTCTTAGCAAGTTTCAATCACATCCCTTATTCCCAAATAACCATTTGTTAGTTATTGAAAAAAAATAGGTACTGAACACTTTCGAATTACAAATAATCGCCATGTTTGTGTTTATCCAAACTATACCCTATTCCGTCGGTAAGCGGTGTTAAATATCAGCTCGGCTTATATTACAAAGCAGGAAGGGTGTGAATACAACGGAATAGCTGTGACTAATTTGGCCAAACCCCCGCGCGCGACGCGTAGACGGGGCGGGGGGGAGGGTGGACGGGGGGCATCCGGGAATATAGAGTTTGAACAACTTACGCTTTTTTTACTACAGTACTTTGATCTCGCAAAAACATAACTTATGCTAATTGATGCTTGACATCAGCATATACAATAACTGGACCGTGAAGCGTATTTAAAATTGCTTTGTAAATATTGAAGTTCAATTTCTGACGGTATAATTACTTGGGAGTCCGGGTAAAGTTAGGTAATATTTTTCCTCCGGATACGTCCTCATGGAACTTTGGCTCGTGAATGGAACCCGGCGACCTAATACCGGGCTGTAGAATTAGATTTGATATATTTCTACCCAAAGACAAGCGCAATTAAGAAGTTTTTCAACTGTTTGCAAAATACACTCTTTGGTAAAAGTTCTTACAAGGTTTAAATGGCTTTTAGATAATACTATGTACATAGGAGTCCTTTAATTTGGGTCGTCCTGCAATAAATTACAGAAAAGTTAATAAAGGTTAGGTGAGCACCTAAATGAGAGATTTTTCCAGTGGCATATAATTAATTAGGGAGCTTAATTCGCAGACAAGATTGCGGTTGTGTGGACATTTATATCTCTCCACGCGTCAGACAGGCATATTAGCTTCTCTTATCTTTACTTGGATCGCTCGGAATCCAGGGAACGTTTTTAAGTTACCTAGTTAGTACTTAGTTATAATTTAATAAAAAAAATGTCAGCTAATAATTATGTATTTACGATTAAAAGTCTGAAATAACTAAGTCTGTACCGTACATTTAAATAGCGTTCAATATTTACTTATCTACTCGTACGAGTTTAATTACCAGAATTTAATGGATCTTTAGCCTAATCCTACCGTAGTTAAAGAATTAACGATAAAAAAGCAACGATCCATGAAATCACATTGATATTTAAAAAACAAATTGTACCTTTTCATGCTTGTGAAAGATTCTCTGTTTTGCGCAGTTGATGTAACAAACGTGATGGTAACGCACTTATTTTTCATTTTGTAATACTGTTGTTTACCTGTAGTAACATTTTCCAAGACTAAGATAATTAAACTCGGCAAACGCTTAATAAGAATTTTCCCTTCTCTATTTGGCTCGTACTCTATTACGCATTATTATTACTCTAAGCAGATGAAATACTCGTATCCAATATCCATTCGTTAAAAGTGTCACATGCAAAATAATTAGAGTTTTGTCAATCATGGTGAACAACAGATTCAAGGTTAATGGGAGCGGTTCAATCGTCATAAAAACTTTTTGTATAATTTCATGTAACATTATACTCTCTACCACATAATAAATGGTTACCATTATCATAATTTTAGTAAGCATAGTGCTCGAATTATATAATACGAATATATCATAACAACTTTTGCTTATAACGTTCATATTTCAAACAAAATTATGATATATGTTTTAAACATCTGAATATTATGACAACTCATCATTATTATTTATAAAATCTTGCTAATTGTTATAACACAGATTGTTTTTATACAACTTAATCACTGGAAATGAAATTATTGAATTGGCTTTTATATAAATCATTACACACCCATTCACGAGTGCGAGTCAGAAATTGTTTCGGTGAATGTGACTTTTCTTTATACTATCACGGCGACGGTGGCAACCATTCATAAGAGCTGCCTGATGACGAGCTCCCAAGGATGTGTTGTTAAAGTGAGGGAACTGCGTAGAGACGAACGCAGGTCCCTCGCTACAATGTTCCAAATCTGAGCCGCAAGTTTAGTTGATTTTATACCTTCAATATGTAAAGAAACTGCTGGCATGTACTTTTACATGCTACACAACACAAACATTTATGTCTACTACGTAGTTGATTAAATAGTCTGTCATAACTCGAAACATATCTCGACTATTCGTCTCTATGATACGTGCCTGTCACTCCACGCGCTCAAGAAAATGAATGTAAAAAGAAACTCGCAAAATAATAGCCTTAGTACTTATTTCTTAAGCTTTTGCTCGTGTTTATTGAAAAACATACAAAATGAGAAAAAAATAACATCACTCTGTTTTTGCAAACGTTTCCTCATTATGTTTTGTTTCTTAAATAGTAGCCTATATTATGAAACCGTAATAACACTTTTATATTTTCGTACATCGTAAAATTTGCCGCTAAACTCTCATTTATTATCCTAATCATAAACGCCAGTACGCAGTTAAAGTCGACGAGTATCCTCTCTCTTTGAAAGAAATTGCTTCATGAAGCAGAGATAATTTATTAGCACTTAGCTTTTTTATAATGCCGAGCAATCAATGACAAGACAGAACATTCGACTATAAAACATCGTGAATTTTAGAATATGTATATTTATTTGCGGACAATCTTACACAAATCGACCTAGTCCCAAACTAAGCAAAGCTTGTACTATGGGTACTAGACGATGATAAAAATACATATATAAAGAAATAAATACTTAAATACATAGAAAACATCCATGACTCAGAAACAAATATTCATGCTCATCAAACAAATAAATGCCCTTACCGGGATTCGAACCCAGGACCTCTTGCTTCGTAGGCAGGGTCACTACCAACTAGGCTAAAGCGGTCGTCGGATGTTTTATTTTATTTTATTTTACTCCCCAGTATCTATGTAATTGTTTATTTTCTGATAAATTCCTTCATCATAGGACTCTTAGATTCCAACAGAACTTTTCCGAGAGATGATGTAAATTGGGGAATATAAACGGGCCAAATGGAGTGGAATTCGACAGTCAATGACAGAACGCGATGTTACATATCATCATTACAATAGGCATGGTGCCTCATGTTCAAATTGATAACGTAGTGATGCTAAATGGATAGTAAACCATCAAATTATCGTAACAAAGTATAAATTAAAAAATATAATTAAAATCATAAAAAGATATGAACCTTGAAAGTTTCGAAAAAATATGCATGTTTTTTGTTATTGTCCAAGAGAAAATTTAAAGCTACCAATAGAATCCTTACGCTTTTATAGAAACAAAATTGTACTACAACTATGTACTTAAACGCAGTATTTCGCGACCGAAACAACAATTTACCTGATTTTCCATACAACGATTAGTACAAATATACTAATGTGACGTCACACTTGTGTGTCTATCAGTATGAAGCGTTTTGCGCTGCCGCGAGCGAGGTCAATCTATGTCTCAAATTTTTGGGTATTTATGTTCTTTAATTGTAGTTGCTCCCATACAAACATATTTGTTCCTCTCCAAAAACTGGTTTGAATGACATCATGAAAAAATCTTATTCATCATCCCTATTGTCATATATCCGCTTATGCTTTTACCCATGATATGATGCCTATCGAATAGCAACATGTTTATTACAAATCGCCAGTTGGGCCACGTGGGAGATGATATCCTATGCTGCCATTGAGACGGTGTCAAATACCGATCCAGTCAAATGAGGCATTTCAGTGTCGTTTAGAAGTGATCCTCTCCAACCTAAGCGCGCAGCCAGTGAAGGGATTTCATTATAATATTTACCGAACATTCCGTAGCAGTGAGTGAAGAAGTCAGGCGCGAGGGCACTGGCCAGGCCGAGCAGGCCCTGAGGCACCTCCGTCGAGAGGAACAGACCCAGCACCGCCAGCAGCATCCGCGTCGTCCGGTCTGTGCGGCTTGATCGCCGTGCAGACGGCTCTTCTGCGAGACATTGCTTCTCGGCCTGAGCGCAAAATGTTAAATTATCATAAAGGTAATACGCGCAAAAAAAGAGAAAGAAAGAAAAGAACACGATATTATTAAATGAAAGCCCAGTGTACGTGTAGACTTTAAAAGTCCCTCCTTAGTTCAATATTTAATCATGTAAAGCACTTCATTGAAAATAGTACGAAAATACATTAAAGACCTGCAAAAAACCAATTACATTGATAATGATTCAGCTTTTTGAGAGCAATAAAAACACACTCGGGAATCTGATTTGCGTTTCAAACGTGATTTTGCAATTAACAAACTGTTGAGAAATTCTTTATAAAATAAAACTCAATTGTTGGTTTTCAGCCGCATTTTACAAACGGTGGATTCTGTTAAAAGTTCTGAATATTCAACATGGCCCGTGATAAAGATTGTTCATTAATTATCAGCCTTCGTAATCCAAAAGATGAATTATGATAAATTGCTTTTATTGAGAAACTCTGATAACAAATTAAATTGAAACTTCGTACACTCCTAATACAGCTTCAGTAGGTAGGTATTTGCAGTAATATACGACATCAACATCACAAAGTTTCGTGTAAATCTATCTATATTCACTACTGGAAAAAAAAGAGGCTTGCCTGTTAAATCGGATTAATGGGCTTTAACGTTGACTAATGTTAAAGTGGCGTTAATTTGTGCCGAAACATCTGCTCGTTAACGCCCTCGATGTTACCTAATGGACGTCAGCCAAAGCACTGATCCGTATATAGCAGCCCGGTTTATTTCGTACTGCCGCTACCGGCATCACGCCGAAATGTCTAACCAAATTGTCGAAGCACTTAGCTCGATGACAATAAAAAACGGAACATCTCAGAAAAAATCATACACGACGATTACTGCGCTAAAAGTCTGTCCTGTGAATTTTCAGCTAAACCCATGATAGCTTACCCTAGCTTTTATTTCTCAATATAGTAAATTTTCAAATACCGTAAGACTTACGGGTTTTACGGTATTTGAAAGTTTGCTAATTCAATCGGTTAATGTAAATTTTCAATAATTGAATTATATTAAAGTTCCTTCTAATTTAGCTACGTTGCATTTCAGCTGGGATCAGGGTTAATTGACTACAACGGAAAGTCTAAAAAAGTTAAGCGTGTAATAAAGGTTCGATTCCATTAACACTGACGTTCGTCATGAAATAAAAATAGCATGCCAATTTTTCATATAAGTTTTACCAACCCCACCTGGAATCCGGCATTTTAGTATTCTTTATTTTTTTTTCATAATTAGAGCATTTAGCTTAAACGAAGCGCTGTCACTAATTACGCTCAGAGGGATCGCTCGAGAGGGTTTGCTAGATTTTAAATTCGATTAGTGGAGTTGGAGATGGCTCCTGAATTATTAAACCTTCGAAGGCATGGCGAGGCCTATCGCTCCTTACGCAACATGCAAATTGGATCTGGGAAAATACATTAAAGACCTGCAAAAAACCAATTACATTGATAATGATTCAGCTTTTTGAGAGCAATAAAAACACACTCGGGAATCTGATTTGCGTTTCAAACGTGATTTTGCAATTAACAAACTGAATCCGGCATTTTAGTATTCTTTATTTTTTTTTCATAATTAGAGCATTTAGCTTAAACGAAGCGCTGTCACTAATTACGCTCAGAGGGATCGCTCGAGAGGGTTTGCTAGATTTTAAATTCGATTAGTGGAGTTGGAGATGGCTCCTGAATTATTAAACCTTCGAAGGCATGGCGAGGCCTATCGCTCCTTACGCAACATGCAAATTGGATCTGGGTATATTAGCAACCCACCGGCCACTGCCGGCGGGCTGCCACTTGGCGGTTTCAGTTACTTAATATATCTATCTCCATTTATTGAGCAAAACTATGATTGATTAACTAAGTTAATTACTTTTCTGATAAGTTGACTAAGTTTAAATTGTTTTATTAGTACAGGAGAATGTAATTGCTTTTAGGGTAGAATCGCCGAGTGTCTAAGTCGTAGGCACTCGTGTATTACGAACGATTCATGTATAATATATTATGTAGGTTGTCTCGTCAAACTAAATTGAGGGAATGAATTGCAAAATTATGAGATTTTCCCAAGGTTGCCTGAACTAAGAAATAAATTGATTTCTTTTTGGGATAAGCGTATGGAAAGCTTGGGTCGTCAGATCCGAGAAACTACTTCAAGTCCTTGTGTCTTCACAGCTGTTCCAAGCAACTGGAGACCCCAGAGCTGGCTGGTAATCACCTCTCGCAACGAATTTCCATTGCGATTCAGAGAGGTAGGTAATGCTTCCAGCGTAATAGGGTCCATGCCTCAGTCCGACCTGCTAGAGGCGGTGTTCTTTACACAATCTTGCCTTTTTTATGCTTTCTATTATAGTTACCTATTGTACATCTCATTGTTCTTGTGAAGTTTTTGTTAAACGCATCTTGATTTATATTTAGTGTTTTGCCAGGAGCCGAAACAAGAATTTTTTTTTTCCATCGAAAAAAAGTCCAATTTTGGTACTTTATTTTCCTTCATTACTACTTCAAATAACGACACTGTCCAGTATAAATGACAATGTTTTACCACATATATATAACATTTTAAAGAAGCGAATATGAATAAAAGTTCACAAATTTAGATATTTATCGTAATTTGTTCAAAAACAGCCATTCCCAATATCATTTTCTCGTGCACGCAATACATAATTGCCGTGGGTAACAAGAATTGATGCATCCTCTTGAAACCAAGTAACACCGTGAGGAAAAGAATTGAAATATAAAATAAAATTACTTACCTATGTCATTTTAACTATCAATAATTCCTAACAAATGTGACGGGCTTTTGAACTTTCTATGATTCTCATCATTGTCGTTCACTGTCGTCTAATCGCGATATATAATTATGATTTAACCCAATCCTAGTTCAATGATTCGTGGCTTGCAAATTGAGGGACCGAATGAAATACTTGACGGTTAAGCTTCTAATTGTTTATCTCCAGAACTTCCAGAAGTCGTTGTGAGTTTCGAGGCCTTATCCTTCGTTGAATTATATCCATACTAATATTATAAATGCAAAAGGTTGTATGTCAGTCTAACTGTCGGTTACCTCTTCACGCTTTTAAAGTGCCGACCCGATTTATTTGATGATTGCCGGTACCCCAGCACCGTCAACTGGTCAGTCGTTAGCACGATCATAAGCTTATCTTTCCTCCATGCTGCTCTTACATTAAAACCGCTATTTCAAATGGGGCAGGTCCGAGCTCTACTACCGAATTAACGAGGACTTATGGGCTAAACTTCTAACAAGTTAAGTGGATTTCATAAACAGACAGGTTTAATAAAAAACGACGCCACTAACTCAATGGGTCTTGTTTAGGCTGGAATGATCACTTATTTTTAATACATAATATTGCTTGGATTCATTGTAATTTATTTGTAACTAGCTTCCGCCCGCAACTTCGTCTGCTTGGACCCGGGATAAAAACTATCCTTTATTTTAATCCAGGCTATAAACTATCTTCGTGCAAAATTTCATCCAAATCGGTTAAGCCGTTTAAGCGTGATTGAGTAACAAACATCCAAACATCTAAACATCCAAACATCTAAACTTTCGCATTTATAATATTAGTAGAGTTACAATAAGTATATTTTAAGGTTATGTTTGTGGCTGGGCACAGCGGAATGCCATCTTTGGAGCAGCCCAACTGGGGCAGTATAAAGCCATAATACCACTAATACTTGCTCTGCAAGTATGATTGTTGTCTTCATGGGTGTGAATAAGATCGTTAGAGCTCCAGAGGCCGCGCTATGATGAACTACCATTTGTCTCTTACTGCCGTCAAAGTGATTTATTAATGAATAAAGGGTCGACCGACCTGCTACTCCTCTACAACTTTTAGGCTACGTCCTTAAGGGGATACCTTGATTTGAGTCGTACACGCCCCCTAGACAGAGACACGCTGATGCCTTCCGCCCACGAGAAAAAGAGATATAACACTCTTCGGGAATCGCTGTTTTGGACAAATTTCAATAAATACCTAACTTATTGTTAGTGAAGGTTTATTAAAATTTCATAAAGTGAGATTTTAGATGAGATAAAATACTATAGTATTTACTTGATTGTGTCGTAAAATAATGTATCGTAACGATACATTAATATCGTTTGAGTAGGCTGAGTAAAAAAAGGAAAATACACACCCAACTTTGGATTTATTTAAATGTTAAGCAATCATGTATCCATAAAATCAGATGAACAATCATATTGTCAAGAATCATATATCTGAAAATCAGACCTTATTGTTTCTTAATCTAGTCAGAACGGCGTTACAAAGCACACGAAAGCCGCAGTGTATGTCACCTAGTTGTAAACTGATTGACCAATTGTTTTGTGGGTTACCCGTAAATATATGAAATGTCTATTTTTACCTATAGATAAGCTTGTTTGCTACCATTGCGGTATAGTAATACCGCAATGGTAGCAAACACCACCTACCTACCACTTACTTTTAGCCGTAGTATTAATTTCTGAAGACCTTATTATTATTAATAATATTATCTCGAGCCCGTTATGCTTATGGCCCACTGCTGAGCAAAGGCCATTAAAGATCTTAAATTTCCAGAGTCTAAAAGCAGTTCAGCACGGCTCTCTCGTTTTTTATCGCACTATTCGTCTCTCTCTTATTAGAAAGCATAGAAAGAGAGGTATAATGCGACAAAAATCGAGAGAGCTCGCGCGCCGTCTTGTGATAACCATGCTGGCCACATTTCTTCAATAAATAGTTTAAAGAGAAAAAAATCAACACGTTTTTAACTCCAAATCTAAGGATCTACCTTCAGTATAAGGCAAAATATTAGTCCAATTTGGTGAATGTTTCAAAGATAATGCAGAAATGATCAAGTTTTTTGCTACTCGCGAGTTAAATTTCTGTGCGTTTCCAATTAAATACGCAATATTGCATTCATTACATTCTGTCAACTGAGAGCTGATCACGTCGAATCCGCACGTACGTTATTATAATTCGTGTGAAGTTACGGTTTGGTAAACACTCAAAGTGTTATTGGTATGTCATTACCTTGAACGAGAAAATAGAACAGGCCTCTCATGAACTACGTATGGAGGCTATAATATAATAATATTATATTATATATTAATTGAATTACTATAATAATTGAATAAAATGTGAAAGGAATAAAGACTCAATTCATCCAGGAAGAGACGCAGACGTCGTTTCGTACATACTTATTTGACAAGTCAGTGGAACGCACAATGTGCGTTGCACCTTCTTGATTGAAACTGAAATAAAATCGGTAAAGGGCGAGACAGTAAAAAAAATACTAACTGTTACTTTAAAGGACATTGAGGCTCTGTGAAAATGTCAAGTCTAATCACACTATATTACAGTTGCTATGAGATAAGGCTCCCGCCCACAGTTCACACCCTTTGGTTACGGAGCCTAAAATTGTCTGTAATGCTAGCCCGTTTGTAGTAGTGAAATGTTTACATAAACTTCTTAGCTAATACATACTATATAATATACTTTATCCATACTATCCATACTAATATTATAAATGCGAAAGTGTGTCTGTCTGTCTGTCTGTTACCTCTTCACGCTTAAACCGCTGAACCGATATGGATGAAATTTGGTATAGAGATAGTTTGAGTCTTGGGGAAGGACATAGGATAGTTTTTATCCCGGAAATCATTCCCCAAGAGGATGAAGTGGGGGGTGAAAGTTTGTATCCCACCGAAAACATAAATGTAAAAAGGGAGAGCCAAGTTCAATACAAAAGTTATGCTTGGCTGTGGGCTTCGCCGCAAAAATAATGGAGATCTAAATGAGTGCCAAGTTCTATGCAAAATCCAAATATATGTATTTATAGGAACAAAATAACATTATGAACAAGTATTAAACTCTATTTCTTTGCTTTATTGCTAATTGCTGTTATTTAAAAATGTGAGATCTTAAAGTAGGTTAGATTTGACTTGGCCAGTTTTCATTACATCAGTCATTTTATAAAGTTATTCAACATATACTCTTATATATATATATATTTTAATTCTGATAAAAACTCAGTCTTACTCCATAAAGCGAACATAATCTGTTACGCTGACGATACCGTCGTACTCTTCCACGATAAGGCATGGGATGCTGTTCACTCCCTTGCGGAGAGAGGACTCTCGCACATTATTGAGAATATCTCCTCCTTTTTTGAAGTCGTTTAAAAATAAATCAGAATTACACGATAATATACAAGTAGAAAGCACACAATTTATGTGAATTTAATGTGCTCTGTAGACGGATATATAGAAAATATGACCTCGAAGGTTCATGGTACGGGCATGGATCCATGAGCGTGCTCAGTTTCTCTTTAATCGCTTATGCTATCTAACAATAATAAAGTGCTTTGGTATTTTTTAACTTATTACAATATACTATTTACACAAGCTTCTATCTAGTGAAAGGGGGTCCATATTGGCTCATATAAACTTGATGTGTCGATTTTCTCTAGTAATACCGCTTTGTAATCATAATCATCATTCTTCATATTTTTTTTCTTCATACCTTTTATGTTCCTAAATTTCTGTAACTATCATCGGAACTCATAACGAACAGTTTTCATAAAATGTTTCTTCATAATGTCATTACTAAGAACAGACTTGAACTCATAATTTGGTTTTTCATAACAGTTTCCTTCATAATGGACATATATCATAATTGTGTTAGTCCTAATATCATAACTAAGAACATACTTCAACTCGTATTCGAGTGTATTTAATATTTTTTTGCAAACAAGTTTTTCCGCTCTTTTATAAAAAAAATAACCTCAAAGACGAAAGCGGGAGCAAAGCTACCGCTTCCATCTTCTAACCTATCCGCGATCCGAGTCGGTTTTGCCATTAAGTCCCTGTTCCCTACTGCCTACTTGAACTTATACACCCACTATCTTGGCATTAGTTGATCTCAGAGAAAGGTTTATTTAACGTTTTATGCTTATTTGACGGGTTCTTCATGATGACATCGGCCATTTTTTTTATTAATCTTAATTGATCTTTGGTTGTTCTTTATTAATACAAAATTTAGCAATAACTACTAGTATGTATAGAAATAAATATGATATTAAACTATATTGCTAAAAATCGTTATGATATAAAAGTATATAAACATAGATAGTAGTAACAGAGATACTTATGTTGAATAACATTATGAATATAGGCAATTCGGAGTTACGATAGTTATTAGCACAAATAATTATAAATAGTGATCATTATGAGATTAAATTGTATGAGATTTTTTTTCGGAAATCCAATAATCGAAGTTGCAATTTTATATGAACTTTGGCGCACTCAGTGAAAGGTCAACCACTAAGCTGGCGATCATGCACGTAAACGTTTATGAGAGTGAGTGAAGTGAATAATTCCGGTATCAGCATCGTAGCAAGTGAAAATCCTGAATCTACCTAGCCCTCCGGAAGAATGGATGAGTGCTCTCGCGCGTGTGACACCGCCGCGAGAACACTCATCCTGAAGAAGAACTCCCAAAGAGTTCGAAACATGTCGCCCGTAGTTACATTGAATACGTGAGTCGAACCGTGTAATTGTTAGATTACCTTTGGTGAATGTTTCAAAGATAATGCAGAAATTGTTTGCTACTCGCGAGTTAAATTTCTGTGCGTTTCCAATTAAATACCTACGCAATATGCATTCATTACATTCTGTCTACTGATGGCTCTACTAGTATAAGCCCACGTTGATCCACCCTGAGTTGATCACGTCGAATCCGCACGTACGTTATTATAATTCGTGTGAAGTTACGGTTTGGTAAACACTCAAAGTGTCATTGGTAATGTCTTTACCTTGACCGAGAAAATAGAACGGGCCCCTTAGGAACTACGTATGGAGCCAAACCAACCCATTCAGGTGTATAATCGTATGATAATTGAATAAAATGTGAAAGGAATAAAGACTCAATTCATCCAGGAAGAGACGCAATCCTCCTCGTCGTTTCGTACATATTTGACAAGTCAGTGGAATGCACAATGTGCGTTCTGCACATTCTTGATTGAAACTGAAAAAAAACCGGACAAGGGCGGACAGTTAAAAAAAAACTAAATGTTACTTTAAAAATGTCAAGTCTAACCACACTATACTCGTATTACGGTTCTAATGATATAAGGCCCCCATCCACACTCTTTGGTTACGGACCCTATAAAATTGTCTGTAATGCTAGCCCGTTTTATCTACCTGAAGGCCTGTCCTTATATGTGGCTCATGCTCGTATTATAACAAGCATTACAGCATGTTGTTGACTCAACTTGAAAAATACAGCCGTATTCAACATGTATTGTGGGTTTGATGGACCATTCGTAGGTATGAACTGTACGAAGTAGGTATAATGAGAATGAAGGGCATCGGTGTACGGATATAGCATTGTATGAACTTTGTAAATTGTTGCTGTTGGATGATTAAAAAACTTAACCCTTCTTACGTGTAGTAGTGAAATGTTCAAATAAACTTCTTAGCTAATATTTAATAACTTAATAGTCATCATAAGATTAAGCATTGAATTGACAATATCATTTAATTTATTGTATGCAATTTTGTAAACTGTACACAACAAGTCAAGAGGGACCTAGTTTTTTGCTTAATACCTATGGATAACACTCTATAACTATTGTTTGTGGTAGCCAATATCAGCCATCAATGGTCCAGTATTTACGTAGGTACAGTCAAGGGCACTAATATGTATACACCACAAAGTCTCAAATATATGTAGGCAGACCTTATTTCTGCAACTACAACCTTATAGTTGTATACATATTTATGGCACTTTAAGTGAATACATATTGGTACCCTTGACTGTACTAATATAAGATTGGTAGTTTCATAAGGTTGTTAAATTTGTATGTAAGGGGCATTCTCCGGAACCACCTATATTTAGAGATAGTGTTTAGCAACAAGTCACGAATCGACAATCTTTCAAAAACTTTGCCTCCTAAAATTGGTAATAGAACTTATGAGCTGACTTAGTAAATAACGATTGTTATTTTATTGGATCTGACTGTAGCAAGTAACAATGACTTTGTAATGGAGGATTTAACGGGCTTAAGTAACAGCCGATACCCATTGATCACTCAAGCGTGATTGACCCCAAAAAGATAACGCAAATAATAAACGAAGAGCAAACATAATTTCCTCTAAACCTTACGAGTAAATATTTTACCTGAATACATAACTGACCTTAGGGATGAACATCGACTATGATCTATCTCGCGAATGTTTATAGACACACGAGAGACTGTACATAGAGCCGCGCGGGCCGCGAGTCTGTTGTGATTTATTTATATTTCATTTTATAAATTCCTACCATGCATTTTAGCTTCGCTTAACGACGTTATTGTTCAGACACGGGCCGAGCTATATAAGCAAGCCAGCTTAGTCTAGGCCATTAGGCCGCTTTAATGCAGGCTCAACACGTAATACCTTCATCCTATCAACTATTTTGTACTCTCTTGAACCATTTTGTGTGACTGAATATGTGTCATATGCAATAATATTAAAGTAAGTCTGTCTGTCTGTCTGTCTGTTATGTTACCTCTTAAACCGCTGAACCGATTAAGCTGAAATTCGGAATACCGAAATTGAAAAACCCGTTTTAATCCCGGGGACGACATAGGATACTTTTATACCAGCACGTCTATCATGAGACGGCCGCGACATACTCTCGGTTTTTCTCGCACTTTACCTCTTGTTCTAAGTGTTCTAATAAGAGAGAGGCGGATAGTGCGAGAAAAATCGAGAGAGCTCGCTCGCCGTCTCGTGATAGCCGTGCAGAAGATATCTCTTAATGGGGTGAAATGGGGAGCGGGAATTTGTATGGAGGTACGATATAAACGAGTTCTACGCGGACGACATTACAAGCAATATTTAAATAAGCAAAAACCTGTGTTGGTGTCTACGCTTGACGCAGCCTTGTAAGCTGTGAGTAGCAATATTACGTTGTATACCAATATTTAAATTAATACAAACAACCAATTTACTGTGGAACGGTGTCTGTCACCGAGAAGATTAAAGATAGAAAGTGTGCCTATGACACTGTCAGGAAGCAGATTAATGTTCCGTCCGAAGGGAGATGGCATTATATATGATACGAGTATCTTGTTTTACTATGAAACAAAGATAGTAATCGTGAGATAAAACCAACTTATCAATACTTTTGATAAGTATTAGAATAAAGAAAATAATTTACTTTAAAAACAAAGATTTAACCTCTTCAAATCTGTACCCAAATTGCTTCAACGAATGAAGCAATTTGGGTATTGATTGACGTACTGCTTGACGAATTGAGAAGCTCCTCCTTTTTTGAAGTCGTAAAAATAAATCAGAATTACACGATAATATACAAGTAGAAGGCACACAATTTATGTGAATTTAATGTGCTCTGTAGACGGAGCTGTGCTCTATAGAGAAAATATGACCTCGAAGGTTCATGGTACGGGCATGGATCCATGAGCGTGGTCAGTTTCTCTTTAATCGCTTATGCTATCTAACAATAATAAAGTGCTTTGGTATTTTTTAACTTATTACAATACACTTTTTACACAAGCTTCTATCTAGTGAAAGGTCAACGACTAAGCTGGCGATCATGCACGTAAACCTTTATGAGAGTGAATGAAGCGAACAATTCCGGTACTTATGAGCATTGTAGCAAGTGAAAATCCTGAATCTACCTAGCCCTCCGGGAGAATTATTATGAAATCCTCGTAAGTAATCGTACTATGAAAAGTTTATGTTCGGTTAGGTGCCTATCTACACGTGAAATTAGTTTAATGGGTCTAATCTGCTAAATTAGCAAAGTAAAGATATTTCATGTTACTAAGCCTTGGAATTTTTTACCTAAATATAATTGCGGAAAATATTCAAATTACGTTGATATTCTTTAAAGAAAATTTGTTTCTACAATTTGAAACAAAAGCCCCGAAACAATCCAATTTACGAGACGAGAGCGTGATAACATTTTTAGAAATCTAAAAAATATTAACAATGGAAGGTATTTAACCGAATAAATGTGAATTTCCAATTATTTGAGATAATTAGTTGCCTTCAGGTTTAGGTAGGTGTTTATTGTTTTATTTAGTGTTAATACTCGAACTATAACAACAACTGTAACTGTTCTGTGTAGTCGATGGTACAGTTGACTGCCAAAAGATGTATCAATTTTTATGGTTCCGTAGCCTAAATGGCCATGACCGCACTGTCCGTCCGTGTGTCACAGGCATTTTGATCAAAAACTTAAAGGCAATATGAATGAAATATGCATAGAATATAGGTCCAATAGTAAGTCGCTACAAAGTTGTGTAGTCAAATTAATAAAGGGTCGATATAGTCGGAGAGAATAGCTTCAAAAGTTAAAAAGCACTCTAATTTTCAAACCGTGCAGCCAAAAAATGAAATCTTGGACATAGCGTTCGTGCTCACTTATTAAATAATTTCTACAACAATTGTTTTGAACAAGATAGGTTTTTGGGTAATCACAAAACTTCTCTTCCTATTCAAAAGGACGTAAGTGCCCCACTTTGAATTTCCTCTGAAGGTACGATACCTTTTTATAACGGAACCTTTCATTGTATCCATCCAAGTATTTCAAGTATATTAACTGCATTCATGTTGTTATAGTATAATAAATAGTTGACACATGTTACAGTAAGTCTCAAACATGAACGCTGTAAGGGCATCGCAATACAGAAGAAACAATACAATAACATGTAGGTAGAGGTAGACAACAGGCGGTCTTATCGCTGAAGAGCGATCTCTTCCAGACAACCTTTGGGTATCGGAGAAAGAGATAAAACTAGATTATGTAGTAGGTGGTGCAGAGATTATAATAAGCCAATAATCAAAATAATTATATCAATACACGTACATAAATAGCTCTATATATAAACATACATACACAATCATACATATATACAAATAACACAAATAAAAATATATAAATATAATACATAAACAGTCAGCCAATAATAATAATAGTAAGACAATCGGGGTTAGGGGAGAGACAAATAATGTTCTTTAAGAAGAGATTTGAAGTTACCAATACATATGTATTTATAGATTAACTTACAACTAATAGTCTGATAAAATAACGTACGTAAGCCGTAGGCACCTACGGTTCACATGACAGATATAGATATTTATATATCTGTGGTTCACGTAGTTATTTCTAGGCATTTTGTGTGTATTGTTATGCATTTGTTGTTGATGGTAGAATTTAAATTATTTAACATATATATGTATGTGTGTGTACTGTGTTGAGATAAATATCATTTGGTAGTATATATGTACTTTTATAGTTTCATCATTGTCAACCGCAAACAAAATTAACGGTTCTTCCATGATTTGTGTGTCATTAATATAAATGACTACATAGTATAAAACAAAGTCGCTTCCCGCCGTCTGTCCCTATGTATGCTTAGATCTTTAAAACTACGCAACGGATTTTGATGGGGTTTTCTTAATAGATAGAGTGATTCAAGAGGAAGGTTTATATGTATAACATAGTACCGAAGCCTGGGCGGGTCGCTCGCTAGTGAGAAATAAAAGGCACCCGATTACACTCCCCTGTGGAATTGAGGATGTGATGGGTTTAAGGTCAGATTGCACCTTTCGTATCACACCAGTATTAAAATCGAACCTCTCTATTTGTAAAATATGATTTAAGCCATGCCCCATTCCTCCAATACCTATGCCATGTAATTTACCAAGTAGTATTGGGTATTACACTTTGTCATGAGCTTTGGTCATGTCTAATAGAATTCCTATTGCGTATTGTTTTGAATCTATTATATTGAGGATTGTTTGTATGTATTTGTATACTGCTAAAGTAGTAGAGCGTTTTTTACGAAACCCGTTCTGCGGTTTATTAAACATCTTGTATAATTCGCAGACTTTGCATATTCGGTTTGTCATAAGTTTCTCGAATATTTTTGAAGCTGTAGGCAGTAAAACAATCGGTCGGTAGTTGTTCGGATCTGTTTTCACGTCATTTTTATGAATCGGTTTAACTATGTCAGTTTTCAAAAGTTCCTTCAACGAATGACTGGTTTATTAAATCACAAAACGGTACAGTGAGTTCATCTGCACATTTTCTTATCAAACACAGTGGGAGCTCGTCAACTCCGTGAGTCCGTGACTGACTTTGTTTTTTAAACCTTTTATTATTGTTAGTATATGGTACTTCCCAATTAGATGCCAATACTTTCAGAGCTGATAGTACTCGTCCTTAGAAGTAGACCTAAGTAAAACATTAGGAAAACAACTGTGCCACGTAATAAATAACAATCAGAATTCAATGATTAAGACTACTTTGATTATCGTATGAAAGAAACCTCTTAACTGTCACTTAACTGGCCACTTCAACTAGATACGAGTAAATGAAACGAATATAAATGTCAATATCTAACGTGGTACTTATAGAAAAGTTACCTTCTAAAATTTTTCCCGCCAATCTTAATCAATGTCATCGATGACAAACAAGGACGCTCACTTGACAGAAAGTGATAACATGATTTTAGAATGACGTTGTTTAGATTTTTGACATTTTGACGCTCAGAGACCTTATACATCTCTGAGGATACCTATTTTGACGATTGGAGACCTTATACATCTCTCAAGATTGATTAGTGTTCTTTAATATTTTGACTCTCAGAGACCGCGTAGTTACATCTCTAACAAACATGGAATTGTGTTTTTTTTTCCCCTATTGTTTTGACATGTGCAAGTTTTATTATGTTAATAGTATATTGTATGACGTACATATGAGATTTAAATATAATTATTTAAATTTTGACACTTGGAGACCTTATACATCTCTAAGAAATAAGATTGTTTTTTTTTTGTCGTATTGTATTTGACATGTAAACTCTGATGTAGTTAATTCTATTATGAATAATGTACTCACACTATTTTGAGTCTATAGATAGACATTTTGACTTGTAAAAGTGCCGTCGTGGCCTATTTGCTGAATAAATATTTTGAATTTTGAATTTTGTAATTTTGAACCTTGTCAGTTAAATGCACAGAATGATTATATTTGGGCAGAATTTTAATTTAATTACTTTGTTCGGAAAAAGATCACAATTTTTTTTTTCTTTTTCTTAATGCCTAATTAAAGTAAATTATTTTGATGTAAGTTAACATCTCCTAAAGTATTGTATTATTACTATATTATATATTTAGTAGGCATCTAATTTGGAAGCACCTTATATATACTTCTTTGTAGCTAACTGCAAGAAACATTGTGTTCTCGGTAGGGTTCAGCACGGGGCGCCCTAGACGTTGGTCTTTCTTTTTTTCGTTGTTACGGCTGTTTTACCTATAGATATGAAATAGTTATTTTTAATACAGTTTCTCAAAAAGTGGTACTTTTTGTAGCTGCAAATCATGCGCAAAGTTGTATTTTGCGCACTAGTGCTTTTTACTTTTTTTTTTTTTAACCCTACCCTGCGCGTGGCCCAACACGCACTTGGCCGCTTTTTTTAATTTATTGTTGTTCCAAGCCATACATCCCACCAAAGAGTTGTACATTCAATTACTTTACTTTTTTTAGATTACGTCACTTAGCATTGAAAATGACCTCTAATAAATTTTTAATATTAAAATATCATATTTCACAAATAAAAGGGTTATTTAATATGAAAAAACCAATGACAGGATATGAGTATTACTCGAGACCGCCGGTTGAAAGAGTATTAATTCGCCGTAGGTTCATGGTCTTCTCTCCCTCACACTGAGCATAAGCGTGAGCGAGATGGAAGTGCGTGCTCGGAAGCGCGGATATCATGTTTTTTAATTTTAATTTTTTGGCCGTACAAATAAATAAAAAAGTAATCACTGAGTTCTCTCAAACTTGACTTGACTATTACCGATTTTTATAAGCAATTTTAATATTTTTAGTTTTTGTGCATAATTTGTTACGAATATTTTAGGTGTATTTTAGACCTATGTTCGTGATTTTTTTCTATCGAGCGTAAATTGCTTAATCATGTTTCGAATCACTGATCTCGCTGCAGAAAAGCCTCAAGATTACTATTCGTATTTTTTTGAAACCATATTATTATAAACAGACGCATTATATTGTTTCAAAAACTCTGTTCGCTTAACTTCGCTGAACCTACGGCGCCTTAAGCGAGACCGCGGCGTGGGAAGTATGGCCGCTTGCTTTTTACACCAATAAATTAGCATTTGTTTGGAAATAAATCAAATAAGTATAAATAATTTAAAAAATATCTATTGATTTTTCAATTTTAAATGAAAATTATTTACCATGAGACATTAAATCGCATCCCAATATATGTAGTTGTTGATTTGACTCAATACTCACAACGCTAATTTAAGCTACCAAAAACGCCTCAGTAAACACAGGCGTTTTCACTAACTCCATCAAGCATGAAGTTTATTTGAATATAAGCGTTTTTGCTTTTATGTTTCTAAAGTATTCCCATACCTATATTAATTACGGAAATATATAAAAAAAAGGTATTAATTATTATTTATTTTGTTAATATCTTATTTAGTGCTTATTAAGTTTTGCAAAATAACTTTCTTCGGATTGGCTGAACAGAGAAATGATTGCCTCTTGTTAGTAAAAGCGAGCCAATTTAAAAACAGATGTCCCGCCTTTTTCATAAAGTTTTCAATTTGATTTTAGTAGTCTTCAAGATCGAGGCTGTTTTATGTTAAGTTGTAGAATGAGTGAATTACAAGAATTGGAAATGGATTTAACACCACCAGACATACGCGCGAAAGCTACAATTGCAAGTAACAGCATTTTGCCGGAAAAATCCAAGGAAAAATATATTGCCGTGTACGAACATTTTATTGAGTGGAAAATGGAGCATAAAGCTAATTCGTTCTCAGAAAACGTACTTATGGCCTTTTTCTTGAACTTGCGAATAAATATCAGGTCTACCTTGTGGTCAAAGTATTCGATGCTAAAAGCGTCTCTCTTCATCATTGAAGACAAAAAACGACGTCGATATTAAGAATTATACAAAATTGACTGCATTTTTAAAGAGACTATTTGTTGGTCATCAGAGTAAAAAATCGAAAGTTTTAACAGCTGACAACGTTGAACAATTCATTAACGATGCTCCTGCTACTAAGGTTCTCGGTTATCTGTTAGTCTCGGTTGTCTGCGTGTGTAGTCTGTGTTCATCTTTGTTATATTAATTACAATGACTGGATGATATAGGGTCCTTTCCTTACGCCTAAAACGAGCGTATTTTCCAAAATGCTTGCTTGTTCATACAAGATTACGACGTAACTATTAGTATTTATTCAAAAACTGATAACGTAATTAAATAATCATTTCTTATTTCTTTTTCTGACGTGGAAACTCACGGAAATATGCTGTTAGTTAAAATACCCAATACATAAAACAACATTCCCAGATCTTTCAGCGTACGAGTAGATGGGCCGTTTGCCGAAATCATAAGAAAATACCAACGTCAACGTTCACCGAAAGGCAAAAATAATAAGTTTTTCCAAAATTATCAAAAGGGAAAGTGCACTGCTCAAGCAATCGGCATTAATAAATTCGGGAATAAGCCCAAAGAAATCGCCAGATTTTTAAATTTGCCAGATGCTGACCTATATACAGGTCATACTTTTAGAAGAACCTCTGCCACGTTACTCACTGATTCTGGCGCAGATATCACAACATTGAAAAGGCATGGCGGTTGAAGATTGAGTAGCGTCGCAGAAGGATACATAGAAAACTCCGTTGACAACAAACTAAAAATAGGGAAACAAATAGCACAGTCGATCCATATAAGGCCAACCACGGAAGACATTCAGACGAAGCAACATCTATCCAAAAGTAACGTTGATTTTGAACCTCAACCAGGTCCCTCCTATACTTACGACAATGTTGAACCTCAGCCAGGCCCCTCTAACTCTGTGACGCAGCTTAGTAGGCAAGATTCGGAGCCAGAATCGTCTCAAATAAGCAAAACTAATAACACTATAAATCAAACCCTAAACTTACCCGAAAAAAGGTATAATGTTACTCTTAATAACTGTTCTTATTGTACTGTACATTATTACCTGACAAAGAATTAATAAAGTATTAATTTTGATCTTTGTTTTTGTCTTTTTCTCGCAAATGTATTAAAAAACGTCGTTTGATACACGTGCGGAAATATCAATTTCACTCGTATCATATCTTGGCACTCGTGAAATAATGCCATATTTTCCGCACTTATATCAAAATTTACTATTACAGTACATATGGTGCTACTTTCCCGCACTAGTGCGGAAAGAGCACTTTCCGTGCATATGTCGAAACTTTGAAGAGTCATATGTACAGTAAAACGTTGTACGATACACGTGCGAATAGGTAATTCGCAACTTGTGTCGATTTAAAACACTCCCTTCGGTCGTGTTTTAATTTATCACCACTCGTTGCGACTTTCCTATTTTCGGAACTTGTATCGTAATAGTACATTGTTTAACGAGGGGCGGAAGTGGAATATTGCGAACAAGAGTCTATCAGAAGCCCGACGCCGAAGGCGGAGGGCTTTTGATGACTCGAGTTTGCAATATACTTACGCCCGTGTTATACACAATGTTTTTCATCACATTTGCGAGGAAACAAATACATTTTAGATGAAATGAATACAAATCATAATAAAAACTGCAACATGTCAGTCGTCCATTTTGTTGAATTTGACGTGAGGCGCGTATGGCAAAGACCCTTCTCTATACAGCCACGATTTGAAAACACTTAATAACATTTTACATAGACACTAAATAACTACATATTAAATCTGTAAATAATTCAGTTAAACATGTTTAAGTAGTTTTTTGAGTTTAAATTTATTTATAAATACGTTTTCAGACATCGTATTTGATATAAAACCTCTTTGCTTTGTAACTGCCGCATGAGTGACAGATACAATTTAAGAAAAAAACCATTGCGCCCGTGGGCGTAACACAGGCTATTACAGCTCTGTATGTCTGCGCATTATGAAGCCCTTTTCGAGCAAGTGTGATGAAAATGTTATTAAAGATATTGGCTACTTGTTTTGGGTCGGAGGTAGTTATATTATTAATCTGTAGTTTTATATTATCTTTTTCATTCCTTGGTTTTTCATTGTTTTTTTTTTCATATATTATATCCCCCCTCCGTTTCCAGAAGGCCTTTGCCCAGCAATGGGACACTACAGACTCCCAATAATAACAATAATAATTATTATTATTATATTCCTCATTATCTTTACTGTGTTATTAGATGTTTGGAGTCTTTTGTATATTATGATAATTTTTGTATATATTAACGGTTTTTTAAGTGTTACAGAATGAACCCTTCGTGTACCGGGCTGACTCGCACTTGACAAATTGTTAAATAAAATCAGTCAAGAAACCTTTATTTTAGTCTTAATTAACTTGCACTGTAATTCAGTTGATTGCGGGCTTAAAACAAATTGCATTGAAGATTTATATCCAATTCTGACGGACTCGAAACGGGTTTTTAGGCAAAAGCAGTCGTAAAAAGTAAATAAATTCTTAAAATGTGCCTCATACTTAAATCTGTATACCTACCGTAGTACCATGAACCGAAAAACTTCGTAGCTTAAGTAATTGAACAGGTAAAAGTACAAATAGGTACATACACCTGCTGTCATCCTAAAAAAATGCAGACTAAATAAACCCACCTGCACAGATGCGATATTTCTGAACAGCCATACTAATATTATAATAGCGAAAATAACACTGGTAACCTTTTCACGCTTCAACCGCTCAACCGATTGAGATAAAATTTGGTATGGAGATAGTTTATTTCTTTTGTCCCCGAAGTCATCCCCTTTGGGGGTGAAATGAGGGGCGGAAGATTGTATGGAATTACGATATACGAAGTGGGACGACGGGCAGAAACTAGAATAAACATTTCATATGAAATGTAATTGTTATAACATAAAACACATTCGTCATTATAATCCGAGCATCTTATATGATACTAAACTATTTGATTAAAATATTAAATTGTTTTAAAGACCAAAAGATATTGAATTGAATGTTCTAGAACAACCACAACCCACAAGTATAACTCACTTTCGTTTGTCCGTCTTTAATAATCAGCATGACATTGACATAAAACAATATCGATATCCTTATATTTGAAATGTACCTATTACCTAAGTAACTATTTTAATCCGATTTTTATGAAAAAAAAACGGAGATAGCTTATTTTCTCTGATAGGAGACCTAGATAGATCGATTTTACGCCCCACACTCAGAATTTCATTGAAATTGTTAGAGGCATTTTCGAAAACGTGAATACAAATATATAAACATATGTGCACTTGCAGTGCGTTACTGGTAAGCGAGCTTTTTTTTAAGTAGGGTAAATTAACGTAGGTAGTTCTTTAACTTAATCATGACCTTAATTGAAATAATTTACTAACCATAATTCCGACTTTATTAATTTTCAAAAAAAAAAAATGGCCAGCAATGTACAACAAAGTGAATTGACAAGTACTTAAGTGTAAATGACAGCTCTTCATACTTTGTTTATTACGGCGTCATACACCTAGTCCATTGAAGGTTTGTATTTTAGTGCAGTTAATTTACCTTCGTTTATCCCTGCTACCATCAGGTGGGCCGTAAGCTTGTTGCCACCGCCCGCCCTTACCATACACTTACTTGCGGGCGGGCGGGCGGTGGCAACAAGCTTACGGCCCACCTGATGGTAAGTGTATAGTCAGGGCGGTGGCAACAAGCTTACGGCCCACCTGATAGTAAGTGTATACTAAGGGCGGTGGCAACAAGCTTACGGCCCACCTGATGGTAAGTGTATAGTAAGTGTATAGTAAGGGCGGTGGCAACAAGCTTACGGCCCACCTGATGGTAAGTGTATAGTAAGGGCGGTGGCAACAAGCTTACGGCCCAGCTGATGGTAAGTGTATAGTAAGGGCGGTGGCAACAAGTAGGGATTGCAAACCGGACTGATTTTGAATCCGGCCGGATTACACTGGCTGGTTTTAAATAATTAAATGTCACGTGTTTTATTTATTTTTATCATAATTTGAGAAACGACGGATATTTTATCCTAATGGATTGTTAAAACTGCAGTTTTAAGTTTCAATTATTTTTAATAATCACAATCTGAGTAAGCCTAGGAAATATTATGTTATTTATAATCAGTCATCAATTGAGATCTTTTCTTAAATATGTACTGAAGGAGTAACAAAAAATAAATCTAAGGTTATCTTTACCAACTTGACATAAAGTCAAAGCCAAGCGACGTTTGAATATCGACGGAAACATTCAATCTTAGCAGTGTGTAATATTAGCGTACTAATATTTCGTGTTTTAGCTGGATGATTGACTTTACCGGATCCGGTAACCACAAAAAAGCGCCGAATCCGGCCGGAATTCCGGTCCGGCCGGACCGGATTGCAATCCCTAGCAACAAGCTTACGGCCCACCTGATGGTAAGTGTATGGTAAGTGTATGGACGCTTGCATCTCTTTAAGAATGTATACACTCCTTTTTTGAAGAACTCCATACTGTAGTCCCTTGGGAAAATCTCGGCACTCCTATACACATATTGCTCGTTTAATAGTTTAAGGGCCTGTTTCACAATCTCCAGTTAAAACATATCCGTCAGATAAATGTTGGCTGTCACTTTTCTTTTATATGACTGGAGAAAAGGATAGCAATAATTTTAACTGGCAGATAACTTTATCCGGCGATTGTGAAACAGGCCCTAAGTCAATTAAAGAACTTGTCACCGACTCCTTTACCTATATGATAAGATATGTAATGCTGGCTGCCACTAAGTATTTTCTTGCTTTAGTTTTAACTCGTACCTATATTTATTTGTCGTAACGTCGACTTACGATACCAATGCCAATTAACTAAGAGATTTGTCAAAGGTACAATTATTTAAACTTTGTGACGCGTATAATTATAGACTACTTAATCGTTTCAATTTTTAAAAGTGGTTCGATTTGAGATAATTTGCACCTGCAGACTAATGGAGAAGAAAGGACTCAAAGATAATGGGCAAGAGGCGTTTTCACAGCTAGAGCCTCAATTTGGTTCTATATGTCACGATAAAACTGAATTACGAAGGAATGAAACTGAGAACAGAACGGACGAACAAACAACCTGTGGGTTGGTGTTTTACTCCAGTAATGTCACGTAGGTACTTTACGACATACATACTTGTGTGATATTAAAATGTTACACCTACTTAGTGACTTTTGTCAAAAGAAAGAGTAACCACGCTTTTGAATTATTGGTTTTCCCGTTTTTATTCCACTGACATGGTTCACAGGCTGACTTAGGACTATAGCTAGACATATCAACACAGGTTGATTCTATCATTAGGACTTTAAATGCACCTACTCTTCACCTACTTTTGGTCTACAACTTTCAAGGGGCGTTACAATGTTAGTCTAGGCTCGGCAAGCGAACAAACTCGAGCCTAACAGTTTGACTGATGTCAAAAGCTAACACTTAACTCAATCCCTCTGTTAATTTTTCTATACAAACGTTCTCGACTGTTTCTTTCGAGGCTTTTGACCGTAGATTAATATTTTTTTGAAATAAGATTGATATCATCAATATCTGTGTCAGCATGTTTTGTTTTTATAGATGTTATTATTTCAATAAGTGCTAGGTTACTTCAGAGAAAGCTTAAAACGGGTAAATTACATAGTCCGCAAACTTACGTGTTACACAAATCTGTTAACAATAAGCGCAAAAATCAAAACAGCCCGACACCTTCTACACCCTGCTCCCGTGCAGGGCTCGACCACAACTTCGAGCGGTGCCGGCAGCGGCAGCAGTGGGCTCTTACGTGGGGAACAAACTGACTGGGGACAGCATTCAATACAGTTCCAGGCTTAAAAATGTTGCGCTAAACCATTTTCTTAGATCACACTCATTCTCACTCAAAATCATATTCGCTCCACAAAATCTGATAACTGACTTTGTTTAGAATCGGTTAGTTCCTGGTTAATAAAACATGTCAGCCGTGATTATAACGAATAAACCGGCAGTTATTTATTTATTTTGCAGTTCTTGAATGATGGCTGAATTATTTGAAGTCTTGTTAAACTTTGAGTAAAAATAACGTTCTAAAACAAATAATTACGTACCTCGTTTGGTCCCACTGTTGAACGTTTCAAAAGTATTTGCCTTCTTCGTTCCGTGATAGACAACTTTGAAATTAGACAAGAACTTAGTATCGATAGCGCTATACTAGGTACGAGTTTTAAAATTACACTGTAAATCCACATAATTGCTTTCACTAATTCTTCGTTCTTAGACATTACTAGAACGTAAACGGTACGATTTTCCGGCAGAGCCAAGTCCTCTGCGAACTCAGAATTATTGTGCTGTGTCACTTCACTTGGCAGTATATTCATCGCGAAATAAATAGGAAGACAAAGAAACGGGCAAATCACATATGCACTCACTATAGCCACAGTAGTGTTTTTCTTGGTGCACCAAGTCCGGTTCTTCGAAGGGTATGCGATTGCAACGTACCGCCACACTGCCAACGTAACTGTTAACCAGATGGATATCGTGTGGAAAGTCTGACTAAATATGGAGTGGAAGTAGACGAAGACTGCCCATGTGTAGGTGTTCTGGTTGATTTGAGGGCCAATTTTTATATTCATGTGTATCACATATGGTATGTATTCGAGCATGACTAGAAGATCTGCGAAGGCAAGGCCGGTGAGGATGGAGTTGGTGGAGCTGGTCATCTCGCGGCGGCTAAGTACTGCGATGTTGATAGAGTTGGTGGCCGATCCGACGATACAGATGACCAAAGCGATGTAGCCATGTAAACGGCTATAGGCCTTGTTGAAGTTGGTGGCGCCCGGCACGCAGAACGCGTCAGTCACGTTCGCCATGCTGGATGTCTGGTTGACCGCCGTCATGTCTTGTCATCGAGGAGGTGACGGTGAGAGCATCCTGGTCCACGCGGAAACCTCTTTCTCTCGAGGAGTCATCATCCCACCTGAACAAAAGATATACAGATTTACTTTAGCATATAGAAAAAAAAAAGCACCCATATTGTTTTAAACTGTATTTCATAATTGAGCCTATAGAAATCGCAGTGTGCGCTGCTGGCTTGATTAAAAAAAAAAAGATCTATGTTTCGGTATGACTTCAGGCAGCTTTATGACTAGAACTACATACTTAACTTAATTCTAAAAAAAAAAATGTTGTAACTGAGATTTTAAACTTTAAATTCAACACAGCACCTAGGATAAATGAATTACAGATCGATCAGTATTCTTTGTTGTTTATCTAAAATATTTGAAAGCATAGTATATAAAAACATGTATACACACTTTAAACACATAGCCAGTCCTAAACAACACGGTTTTTGCAGTATCGCTCCACTAGCAGTAACCTTATAAGTTATTCCGAATATCTCTGCTCCGCCCTGAATACAAGAACCCAAATAGATTTAATTTATACAGATTTCGCTAAAGCGTTCGACAGAGTTGACCATAATATTCTCAGTTTTAAAGCGGAACATATTGGAATTCATGGTTCATTACTTCGTTGGCTAAAAATATATCTTAAAAATCGATCACAGCTCGTAAATGTTCGAGGTTACTACTACTACTCTCTCCCTTTTTCTGCTAGTTCTGGTGTTCCTCAGGGATCAAATCTAGGTCCACTTTTGTTTGTTACTAGCATACGCTGAAGATTTAAATATATTTAATAAGGTCAAAAGCGTTGATGACTGTTACTCTCTCCAAAAGGATCTAGATTTGTTGAACGAATGGTGCGTCGAAAATAATATGACTACATACGTAAATATAAAAAGGTGCAATATTATTACATTTTACAAAAAAAAGGGCAATATTTAATTATAGCATAAATAGGATGCATAATTACAGAGTGTTTCTGTAATCAGGGACCTCGGGGTCTGGTTCAGCTTAAAGCTTACGTTCATTGCGCACTATGATCACATTGTTCAAAAAACATCAGGATTCATTTATAGAACCACCTTCATAATGCCATATATTTCTTATTAATTAGAAGTTATCTAGAATACTGTTCCACTGTTTGGTCACCCTACTATAATACCCATATTGATCGTATAGAATCGGTCCAAAGGAAATTTATGCGTCATTTAGTGTATAAAACGAAAACTACCGACATACGAAGACAGACTACAACATTACAAAATTGACAGTTTACAAAATAGAAGAAAAGTAAATGAATTAGCAATATTATATAAAATTATTAACAATACGAGTAAGTTAGACTTTGATCTCATTAGTAATATACAGATGCGAGTGTATTCCAGACCAAGTCGCAGTCCTGCTCAGTTTTTAGTACCAGTAGCTTCCAACAATGTTACCCAACACAGTCCCCTGGCTCGAATGTGTATATCCTACAATATTATCTGTAATGACGTTGATATATTCTATTTAGGTTTCAATAAGTTTAAAAACTGTTGCAAAATTGTCTCATAGTTAGATGTTTATTACACGATCTCATTATGTACTGTGTGATCTCATTACAATATTTAAGTTTAAGTTAATTACAATAAGTTAGACTCTTTCATAATTATCTTATTACGATTTGTTATTAGTATAATGTTGTGCTTGGTAGTTTATTGGAATGTAAATATTGTTTTAATAGAACTATGCTAAATATGTGTGTAACCAATTTCGCCTAATAAATAAATAAATAAATTGATAAATAATTACCTAGGTACTTGTTTGCAAAAGGAATAATAAAAAACCGGCCAAGAGCGTCTCGGGCCACGCTCAGTGTAGGGTTCCGTAGTTTTTCGTCCAGAAATTATTTTGTAAATTTTTTCAAAAACTATTCAACCTATCAAGCTCAAAATAATTTTCCTACAAAGTTTTTAAAGTTCTACTTTTGAGATTTTTTCATATTTTTAAAACTTATGTTTCAAAAGTTAGAGGGGGGACATTTTTTTTTACTTCTGGAGCGATTATCTCCGAAAAAATTAACATTATCAAAAAATGATTTTAGCAAACCCCTATTCATTTTTAAATACCTATCCAACAATATATCACACTTTAGGGTTGATATGAAAAAAAAAAACACTCCCCACGTTACGTATAGAGGAGGTACCCTAATAAAATAAAATAAAACACTTTTTATTTTACCACTTTGTCGACGTGATTGATATACATATTAGTACTAAATTTCAGCTTTCTAGTGCTAACGGTTACTGAGATTATCCGCGGACGGACGGACAGATCGCTTTGTCTGTCCGTCCGTCCGCGGACTATAAGAGTTCCTAGTTGACTACGGAACCCTAAAAAGACGTGCACGGAAATGTTACGTGGAGAAAACTAAATGTTTGGCGAGTATCTTGCCTTCACGATTTATTAATTCTAAACTTGATCAAAGTTAAACAATATTTATTACTTACTTCACTACAACAAAGTCGCTTCCCACTGTCTGTCCCTATGTATGCTTAGATCTTTAAAACTACGCAACGGATTTTGATGCGGTTTTTTTAATAGATAGAGTGATTCAAGAGGAAGGTTTGTATGTATAATATAGTACCCGTGCGAAGCCGGGGCGGGTCGCTAGTACCTAATAAAACAAACTTTCACTTATATCATCGTCTACATTTTAGGAAATGGTATATATTTTGGTGTTATGATGAGTCTCGGAATAGCGCCAAGGCCGACGCACATTGTGTATAGTTGTTGATTGATACACGCTGCTGTCATGTAGGCCACATGTGTGCAAATATGACCAAATATTTTTTTTATTATTTGAAGCATGAGAGCTAAAATGCAAAGTTCACATAAAATACTTCGTTAAAAATACGCTATGCTACTACGCTATTAACGGTGAGGGTTAAAGGAATGTCTTGAGTTCAACAGCTACAAAATGTGCAAGAAAATTATGTCAGCTATTTTCATGAAACTATTAAATTATGTAGGTACTTGGCAATGGCAAAGAGTCGAGTCTGAGTTAGAAGAGTAAATTCAAAATTCTAATATTTATTCTGTACGTAGGCCTCAAGGGCTCTTTCACATGTCCGAGCTTACAATCTTTAACATTAAATGGCATTAATACATAACAACAATGAAAACATAGACAATACCTGGGCACACATTTCCCGAGAGATGTATAGAGTCTCCGGGTCCATTATATCACAATAATCTTATTCTATTTAATAAGGAGATGTAAAGTCTCCAACGTCAAGATTAAACACAATAATAATAATAATAATGTATTTATATATAATTATTGTAAAAACCTAGCCTAAGACGAAATATAAATAAAGAGATAATAATAATGTCAAATAAAATAAAATAACTGAGATGTAAAGAGTCCCTGGTCAAATATTATTGTTTTGGAATAAACTACGGTACACATAACTACGGCTACGGTATACATAACTTGCATGTATATATTGCATGCAATATGTC
Source organism: Epinotia ramella (assembly GCA_947578815.1). NCBI lineage: Eukaryota > Metazoa > Arthropoda > Insecta > Lepidoptera > Tortricidae > Epinotia > Epinotia ramella. The sequence goes on from OX388209.1 coordinate 12,570,746, forward strand.
AAAATCAAAATAAATATTTCAATGAAAGACAAAACAAAATAGACATGAATTGAGATAGCCAGTAGCAGCGGCGTCCCAAGCAGCACGCGAGTCTCTCCAGGACACGACTAACAAAGTTGCGACGGCTTTTGAGACCGAAGGATTTTCCATGTTTCTTTGTCTTCCATATATTCTTCGATCTTGTAGTATCCTATCTTCAAAAGAGCATTTTTTATATATTTTTTAAATGAATAATAAGGAAGATCCCATGCTTCTTTGGGTACTTTGTTGTAGAACCTTATACAGTTAGCCAAAAACGATTTATTAACTTTCTGCAAACGAAAATTTGGGACAGCTAATTTATGTCTGTTTCGTGTATTTCTACTATGGACATCAGACTGCTTCTTGAAGGACTTTATGTTTCTGTGTGTATACATAATCACGTCCAGTATGTACTGTGAAGCTACTGTGAGGATACCTATGTCCTTAAAGCGTTCTCTCAGCGAGTCTCGAGAGCCAAGATTATAAATCGATTGGATCGCTCTATTTTGAAGGACAAAGATAGTTTCTATATCAGCTGCTTTCCCCCAGATCAATAAGCCATATGACATGAGACTGTGGAAATAACTGAAGTAAACTAGGCGAGCCGTCTCTACGTCTGTCAATTGCCTGATTCTTCTTACAGCATACGCGGCAGAGCTGAGCCTATTTGCCAAAGCAGGGCAGTCTAAGGTGAGCCCCAGAAAAAGTGTGTTTTCGACAAGGTCCAGCTTCTCTCCATTTAATATTATAGCTGTCTCAACCTGCATTACATTTGGCAACGTAAACTTCACACATTTCGTTTTCTTTGCATTTAGAAGTAGATTATTTGCCGTAAACCATTCAAGCACTTCTTTCAAAATTGCATTTATATGTTCAAAGTCAAGTAATAAATACTATTATAACACTTTTTGAACAGCGGCCAGGTCCAGTCAGAGTACGGTAGCGTCGATATTAGCGTTCCTCAAGGATCGTCGTTAGCAAACTTGTGTTTTTTTAATTCAGGTTAACGATCTACCCAAAACCGTTAATGGTGACATGTATCTTTTTGCTGACTACGCATGTAATATTGTAACAGCTTCTTCATTGCTGCAGTTGGAGGAGCAAATAACCGTTGACATTAGACACATGCAAAATTGGTTCACAAACAACGGCCTAGTGTTAAACCTTGCCAAAAGACACGTCATTCATGTCAATCTAGGGGGCAAACCTCCTAGATCTCTAAACGTTCGCATCGACGACACATTTTTCGAACAAGTGCAACACACTAAATTCTGTGACTGTGGACTCCACCCTCAAATGGGACAAACACATAAATACACTAAGCGGCAAACTATCAAGCGCATGTCTTGCGCTAGGGAGGCTTGCTCGTGTTTTACCGCAAAAGCAATTGCGCTCGACTTATTTTTCTCTATTTCACTCTATTATGTGCTACGGGCTCGAATTTTGGGGTTCAGCAGCTGAATGGCATCGCGTCTTTGTCTTGCAAAAACGTGCTATAAGAATAATATCCATGACGCCACCAGGAACTCCAGCTAAACAATTATTCATTGATAACCATATTCTCACTACCCTCACAATACATTTTCAACATTGCTTCACATGTACACTCACACAAACATACTTTCTACACAAGCAAACTCACGCGTACCCGTCTAGGCAGTAAAGAGCGACTTCTGTCGTCTAGTCACCGACTGACCAAGTCCTCCAAGACAATGCACGTAATAGGTCCCAAGGTGTATAACAAACTACCCGAATATATTAAGGTGGAAGAGTGCACAAACACCTTCAAAAATAAAATAAAAAAACCGGCCAAGTGCGTGTCGGGCCACGCGCAGCGAAGGGTTCCGTAGTTGCCTGTCTGTCTTAGTTACATCGACGTGCGGTGCGGTTGCGTCGGCTGAATTTGTACGAAAATTGGTCTTTCCAACTACACATTAAGTTGGTCGACTATGACTCTGTAACTACTTATGCTTACTTGTCCATGATAGTTTTCCTTTTAAATTCATTGTATGTACTACTACCACGAATTTTTTCATATCCCCAGTAGTAGCCATTTAGCCAGCCAGGACACATGACTCGAACAAAAATTAGGGCTTTGAAGCTGAATATCTCGCAAACGAATCACTGATTTGAAAAATGGATTTAGAAAACTCATAGTTTTAGTTTTTAACGAGCTATCCAACGACACCCCACACTATGGGTTTAACGAGAAAAAATTGCATCCCCGCATTAGGTGTAGGGGAGGCACCCTAAAAAAATTTTTTTTTCAAGATTTTATTGTATAGTTCTGTCGGCGTAATTGATTTATATACCCATGCCGAATTACAGTTTTCTAGTAGTAATGGTTACTGAGCTAAGCCGAAGAAGGACAGACAGACAGACGGACGGACATGGCGAAACTATAAGGGTTCCTTGTTGACTACGGAACCCTAAAAATGGTTAACTGGACATGCCTTTTATAATTTAAATGATTTTTATAATAATAATAATTGAATAATATCTATAAACATTTCTTAATTTTAAATGATAATACCTATATGCAATGGTGATGCTAATAATATGTGACATGTAATATTTAGATAATATTATAAAATAATATTATATAAATGAGTATGAGTATGAGTATAGTGCTGTGTGATTGTGAAGTCATAATGTCTGACGCTACACTTATTGGCAGACTTGGCTTTATACGAAGTTGCACTACTGTAACGGCAGTTAGCAAAGCTTCATTTGTTTATAAAAAAAAGAAAATGAGATATAACTTCTGTTTGTCAAGTAGTAAATCCTACTATACTACTAATATTATAAGGACGAAACTTTGGATGTTTGGATATTTGGATGTTTGTAGAAGTTTAGATGTTTGGCTGTTTGTTACTCAATCACGCTTAAACGGCTCCACCGAGTTGGATGAAATCTTGCACGAAGATAGGTTATAGCCTCGATTGAAATATAGGATAGTTCTTATCCGGGATCCGCGCAGACGAAGTCGCGGGCGGGAGCTAGTGATGTATAAATACAAATTTAACAATGTTTGGTTTGTAAGTAAGTATTTTCTTAAACTTAGTAAACAGAAAAAATACTGGGAGTACTAAAAGATCAACCTGCAAAGCCCATTTTATATTTTTTTAAATAAAGTATGCCTACTTGGTTAGTATGTCCTGGAGAATTAACTAGTTAAATATCGTACATTAGTAAATTCCGTTCTCTTGATTATTCGGTACCATATATTTCACGTTTTCTTTAATATTTGGAACATAGACAATGAAGGCTTAAAAGCGACGTATAATATTATGTTGCGTACGCGTCATACGTGTCATAATCGTGAACGGGAGCTTCCGTTCACGATTATGACACGTTGACGCGCACGATTGTGGAGTCAGAGGCTCTGTTGATAATAAGATAGCAAGTAATACTTGATGTCTCCTCAAACGTTTCATTTCTACTTGAAACGCATGTTAATCGAGAATTAACTTTTTAATTGCTTTTGACATGTGTCACTGTCTTCTTCTTTGATTCTGGCGCTCATGCGAGCAACATCGTTTCCCAGGTTCTATTCCGTAATCTTTAATTATATACATAATCTTAAGGATTGTGGTCAATATAAAGTACACATTATCCGCATCAGTCGTCCTATTTTATTTCTCTCTCCAGCCAAAACCTGACATCACCACTGCCGTCAACTTTCTAACAGGCTCTAGTATAAGTTTTAGCGAAACAAAACTTTACGATCGCGTTTGCGTTTTACCCTCAATTTGTATGGGATTTGACAGCTAAACGCAAACGCGGTCGTAACGTTTTGTTTCGGTAAAACTTATACTAGAGGCTCAGGTCAGTTCAAGTATGCAAGGACGACAAGTAAATTAATTATAGTGTTCAGCACAATTGACACGAGAGATTTCACACTGTTCTCATTTGACTGACGCCGACGGTCAGAGACATTATATACACACCTATGAGATTTATATTGGTAATTTTGACCCTTGGAGACCTTATACTCGTACATCTCTCAAGATTGATTAGTGTGTCGTATTACTTTATTTAGACACGTAGACGCCTTATACATATCCAACACACCTATATACTATTATTATTTTCTCTAATGTTTTTCACATGTATGATATCAGATATGTCATATATATACGAATAACTTTTATAATGAAAGTAATTCAATATTCATTTAAGAATGATGTATGAGTTAGGGAAGTGTACTGTGTATGTACTTTCCATAACAACGAATATTCATCATTTCACCTTGTATAAAAACTTGCTCAAAAATAATCTGTATTATAACATTTAGTATAGGTAATGTCATAAAACATAATGATCAGTTGTCATAATATTCAGATGCATAAAAACAAATATCATAATTTTGTATGAAGTTATAATATTCTTTTTTATGCTATATGTACATGATATAGCAAAAGTTGTTTTGATATATGAGTATTATATTATTTGTGTATTATGCTTACTAAAATTATGAGAATAGTTTTTATGGTAACCGTTTATTATGTGTTTCGAACTTATAAATGTTACATTAATTTATACAAAAAATTTTATGACGATTGAACCGCTCGCATCATTGAGAGTTAAAACTTTTACATTTTAACTTCTATAAGTGCCCTTGTGCATATTAGTAATTTATCTGCAGTGTATTTATGAGTACAAGTTAAGTTGGATTGTTATTTTGTAAAACAAACATGTGAGTGAGCACATAATGCGGTTTCTCATTTTAAATGGTGTTATAGTATTGTTTATCTAGATGAATGTCCTACAGATTGAATATGTGATGTTGTCATTGATCAGGTCGCAACCTTCCGTCACATATGATCGGGAAGGCGATGGCTGAGATTCGCATCATGCTCGTGAACGAGTGCAGTTCATGTTTGCAAGGACGAAAAATATGTAATTTTATCATATCATAGTGTTCAGCGGAATTGACATGCGAGACTTCGCTCTGTTCTAATTTGATTATATGAATATATTATTTAAATTTAGAAGCTTACAGACCTTATACATCTCTAAGAATTATAAATTGTTAATTTTTCTCTTATTTTATTACCACGTAAAACATTGATAATGTAGTTTTTTTCTTATGAATGATGTATAATTTAGAATGAATATATTAAATTGTAAAGTGCTCTTGCGGCCAATTAGCAGAATACATATTTTGATTTGTTGCTCCGAGAAAAGTGAACTGAATGCGAATATTATTAATTTGACATAGACAGATCTTCAAATAGACAGGCTGAACTGTATTCTGTCAGTGTACGTACTACTTCTCGTTATAAACTTTAAGGAGACCCTCTACCCTTGTTGAACAACTCCTGCTCGAAACAATTGCTAACATTTCAAAAATAATTCACCAAAGTAACTTGATTCGTTTTCGACGTTTCTCTGACTGTGCTTTTTAGTTGAATACTCGACGAGCACTGACGAAAAACTGCGCCATTATGTTCATTATATTATGTTTTGTAGTAAATTCACCGGGACCGAAAAAGATACATCTTGTACATTTCCTGCTGCATGCACCAGTAAAAGTTGAAAAAAAATGGAACCAATGTAATGTGTTTTATTAAAACGCTGGGGCTGTTGTGGGGGGTGTGTACGAGCGGTATACCGCTAAGCAGATTGCTGCGGCGATAGCAGAGATGACCAAAGGAAAATCACCTAGCCATGACGGCCTCAGTGTTGAGCACTTACGGTTTGCGGGAGTCCATCTGCCTAGAGTGTTGGCGATGTTTCAACCTGTGTATTGGCCACACTTATCTTCCTCAAAAGCTTATAACAACCATCGTTGTACCAAAAAAACAAGACCGGAAATACTGCTGATAAAAATAATTACCGTCCCATATCGTTGGCAACCGTGGTGGCGAAAGTTTTGGACCGTCTTCTTCATCGTAATCTTTCTCAAAGTATATTGCTCAATGAGGCGCAGTTCGGTTTCAGACCAGGGCTTTCTACCGAAACAGCGATTTTGCGACTCAAGCATACGTTTCATTACTATACGTGCACGTGCTTTTTGGACCTATCGAAGGCCTTCGATCTTCTTCTCTTCTAGTACATAAATTACTTGATTGATGAGCTCACTAGCACTAGCCAGGGTGGGGTGCTCAGTTGGTGGCCAAATTATGAACAACGTTAGCTACGCTGACGATATGGCGCTGCTGGGCCAATCAATTGGGGCCCTCGAGATTTTGGTTGGCATTTGTGAGAGGTACGTGGAGGCCGACGGTCTCAGATATAACTCTAAGAAAAGCGAGCTACATGTGTTCAAGGCTGGGAACAAAAAGCCGAAATCTGTACCACCGCTTAAACTTGGAGGAACGGTGTTGACTAAAGTCACGAAATTCAAATGTCTGGGGCACTGGGTCACCGAGGACCTCTAGATGATCTTGATGTGGAGCGGGAGCGTAGGGCATTGGCAGTGAGGAGCAACATGTGGGTCCGCAGGTTCGCACGTTGTACAAAGGATGTCAAAATAACCCTTTTTAAGGCATTTTGTCAGACATTCTACACGTGTAGCTTGTGGACCAAGTGCACGCAGAGAGCTCTCAATGCCTTACGTGTCCAATACTACGTATAATGGTTTCAGGATGTTGTTGGGGCTGCCTCGCTTTTGCAGTGCATCAGGTATGTTTGCAGAGGCTAGAGTTGATAGTTTTCAGGCTATACTTCGTAAACGAGTTGCCTCTCTGTTGCGCCGTGTGCGAGACAGTGACAACAGCCTCCTGAACACCAATGTTGATAGGTTGGAATGCCCGATGGTGGAGCACTGGAACTCCTTACATGTTGGACCTAGTTATTGTATTGTGTTGTTTTAATGTTGCTAATTTAATGATTTTATTTTATTTTATGTGTTTGAATGTAATCTTTCTGTTTAATGAATTAATGTTCTTTATTTTATAATTAAATATGGACTTATGGTTCGAAATAAATGAATAAATAAATAAACAAAATAAATCAATTGCAGAGCCGATTAATAGTACCTACATTATTGCGGAGGCCGGAATTACGCAGAATGAGTTAAACGATAATAGTTATATAATAAGATTAACCGAATTTGTTATGTTTTATTACTGTAAGCATAGATTGATTTTAAGGCATCAGAGTGTACTATGATTAGTCTCCGAGTAATTAAACATATTACATTCGATTTCAATAATAAATGTGTTATCGCAATCTAATGGCAATTATTCAATATTGCATTACTTAGTCTATTGACGAACTAAAAGCGTATTTAATATTTTACGCGTAAGAAAAATGTGTTTATATATATAAGGAGTATAAACCCTAACGGTATAGAATATGTGTAATGAAATTAGAACAAGTAGAGCACTTATATTCTAAATTTCACCTAAATTCGTTTAGCGTTCGGTTGTTGCGTGATTGAGTAACAAACTTCAGCCTTAATGACATGTCTTAAACACATGACAATGTCAATGGACAGAACGAGTGAAAATTGTTATGAATACAATCTCGGGAGTCATTATGGATTTAATTGATGCACCAATTTACTGGATATATTAGTTTAATTAAATTTATCACACGGAACATACTGCCTCTTGACATAATTATTGTAGATTCCTCCCTTTTTCGATTTTTCTCAGAACGAGTAATGAGGTACGTTTCATTGTGCCAAGTTGAGGCTCGGAGTTTTTGTGTAACATTCTTTTGAATCTATTGTACTAAAGCTACACAACGACTCGTAAAAAGAGGGTTAATGTTACGTTTTATATTTCGCAGACAACGTGCGTAGAACTAATATTGAATATGTGGGATTGGTACTTTTTGATAATTTTGTATGGAGATGTAAGATGATGCACAAGAGAGATCGAATGTATTTCAATGATTTTCGAATGATGAATAAGTTGACGTATGATGGAGTTATATTTGCTGTCTTTCGTCGGCCCGAAAGAAGGGGTTGTTCTGTTGACCAATTCATGCTTATTTACTTAAGCGTGCGTTGCTAAACTGGTCTGTAAAAAAGCTCTCGATGCTTTTTTACAGACCAGTTTAGCAACGCAATAGTAAAGACAAAGGCTATGAGAATTATTTAAAACATTACTCGTCTCAAACAACGAAATTACAATAAAGAAAATACAACGATTTGCAATAACGATTAAAATTATGCGCGTAATTCTATTTTGCTACTAAAACAATGATTGCTTAACGAAACTAACGTAAGTAAACCTCTCGTATTTCTGTAGAAAGTAAACTTGTCGAAATTGCTGCAAAAGGTAAATTAAAATTATTTGAGTAAATATGAATATCTATTCAATCAAAGAGTTTGTTATTCTACATTTCGAGGTTATCGTCTTCTATAAAACAATTTTTTCAATGATTACAACTTAATTTTACTTCGGCCCTGTGCTGAATTGTAGGTATAATATGTAGGATTTGGCGTTTTTATTGTAGGTGATGCTAATAATTCTAGTTTAAAAAAGTCGGCTGTTTCGAAGTCGCAACGAGGCATCAGAGGTTTTCATGGTCCATTAAACAATGCTTACTTCGGATTTACAGCCAGCTATTAACGTGGGCTGAGTAACTTTTAAACAAGATCACGACGAGGCTCTTAAATGTAAAAGCATTTTCCTGAGTTCATACGAGTTCATGTTACATAAGAAAAAGAAATTGATAACATTTAAACTGGTGGCTCTGCTCACATGTGAGCTATAAGAGTATAGACCACGCGAATCTGTATTTTGGTAAGTAAAAAATTGAAATACCAAAAAAACCATGTAATTAAGAACCTGCTCACAAAATTTCACAAGAATCGGTTGAGAAATGCAACCTGAGAACAGCCGGACATCCGGACAGACATTCGAAAGATTTTTTGCCCAAGCTGAGAGAGCTTCATTCGATTTGCTCCCTTGTTTACATACTGACATCAATCTAAGTAAGGACCTATTTATTTATTTAAACTTTATTGCACAAATATAAAAATAGAAGTACAATTGGCGGACTTAATGCCTTAAGGCATTCTCTACCAGTCAACCATTGGGCTAAACAGAAACTTTAGTGGTGCAGGATCCTAAGTACAGAGACTCGAATGGAAACACAAATCAATTAATTTAATTAATATACATACATATATAATGCATACAATATAAACTTACTTATACTTACATAAATACATACAATTAAATGTACCCGAACAAAGATATCATGAGGATCATCAATGTTTAATGGTTAATAAGAGATGCTTACGCAACTTGCATTTATAGGTGAACTTGCTCTGAGCTTGCCTGACCTATTCTACATTTTCAGTCGAAATTGCATTTTATAAGACCATAATAATCACACTGCTGACGATTGAAGTCTTAATTACAACTAAATAGATACTTAAAAAAAATCACGGACTTGATTTTGATCCATCACTTTATCAATGTATTCACATAACCGTTCTGCAACGTTATCTCTGCGCGCGTGGAAGTGAGCACGCGAAACACATTCGTGCTAAAAGATGAACATTAAGAAGCTGGCTGAAACAAAAATAAAGTATTTAAGATTATTTACGTAGTTAATCTGAGACATTATATGCCAGTCATTATATTATTTTAAACCCCAATACCTACGACATCAAATGTTGTCGTCCGATTTCATTATAAGTAGGTTTACCTCGGTGTTGTGTCCTGCAGATGGATTGGAATATAATAAATAGTTTTGATTAGATAAACATTTATGGTGTCAATATTAATATAATATAACAATGATAAGATAAACTAGATTACACAAACAAAGAAAGGATAATTTATTTCTGTTATTTGCGCAGCGGGCTAGTTGTTTGTCGCTGTTACAAACATCTGAAGAACTTGTTCTCGTCAGTTTATAGGGAAACAGCATATTGTATCTAACCATCTTTTCGTGGACCATATTCTGTAGTTGACCAACCGGGGTCAGAAAACTCCTCAACCTTCAACGTCAAATTAGAAGATTTGAAGATAAATTACAGGACGCAAACTTCGACGCGCCAGTATAAATAATAGGCAAATAAAAGGAGTTAGTGGGCCTCCCTGATAACCTGTTCGCTTTTATCAGTTTCAGCAAGATATTTGATGTGTTCCTTCGTACTATTACCATGTCATTTCAACTTAAAGTGTTTTTAGTGTTGCAGTCAGTGGTTATTCATTTATTTAATCGTATGGCGATCTGTAGAATAGGCGTATATCCATGTGACACATGGATGAATAAGCCATGTGATATTTTCAGTGGTTGAGCTCCTTAAATAATTTTATTGATAATCGCTATATCCCGCTCTTCATTGCCTCATTCGAGCTAAGCGACCCTCGATTTTAATTAATAAAACTGTTAAGCTTCACATAAGAGGGAGATAGGAAACCTGATTAAATATGGCGTGAAATATTACATCGATATATCCGCTGTTATTTATTTGTAGTAATCCAATGACAAGCGAAGCGAATACAAGCAAAATTGCTAATTAACAGGGTAATTAAGAATTATAAAATATAATTTGGTACACAAGCAACCCGCCCCGGATTCGCACGACATCCAGATTCGGGAAATCCAGTTTTTTTTTTATATGTTTATCTACTTACATCCAAAATAAATGAATGTATACAAATCAAAAGGAAATAACAATATACATAAGTAGGTATTCTTACATTACAAGGCAGTCCCGATAATCATTACAATAGTACATTACTACAGAGGCCGGGCATTAAGGGGTTGCCGGCCGAGTACCTACATATAGACGGCCGAGCGTAGCGAGGTTGGATAGTTATGAGGCTGGCAACCCCTTTTCGCACCGAGGTATGTATAGTGCTTTTCTCAAACATGCAATGGAATAAATTTTAAAAAATCCAAGAAATCAAACTTTAATTTTCATGGCTGAACGCCGTGGTCTTGTGCCACAAATTGTGGAATGGAAATTAAAAAAGACCATCTTGCAGGCTTCCAATTTTGTATGAAATACCATTACGGCTCTCTCGTCTCGCTGCGCCCGAAACGTGACACTTCGAAGCCCATTATGAAGACCACAACGTCAATATTTCATTTGCACATAGGTTCAAACTTTCAACCTCCTTAGGAAATTAATAGATATCTTTATAAATTGTAGCCTAATATTTCATATTTTGATGAGTCTGAGCAGTTACTGAAGAGTTTCATAAAAAAACCATTTGGTACCTACTTTTCGCGATTAAGACGGAGAAACATCGGCTCGTACAGATTAATATTAAAATATTATTTATTTTGTTTAAAAATTTGTTGACAGTTAAAAAAAATACCTAGCATGTAACAGTTTCTATTCATTAAAAGAATTCTTTGACATAAACAAATATTATAAATAGTATTCAAACTGAAATTCAGATATTTATATTATACTAGCTGTACCTGCGTCTTCGTTCGCATGCTAATGTTGGTATTCTTTGTGGGAGTTCTCATTTAACCTATCAAGTAAAACGTTGAACAACCCTATTTTAGCTAAAATGCCGTTAAAATTCGTTTGTCCTTATCTGTCACTTTGATATTTAAATTAGTAAGAAAGGAACTAAACTCGTTTTATTTAACAGAGGTATTTTAAGTTTTATGAATAAGGGGGTAAAAGTTTAGTATATGTTTGTGGCAATAGATCCAACAGGTAGGACACAGGCTGCACCATTAAATGTTTATTAATCTTCTTCTCTACATATTTTTAACACTGTTTTATATTAATTGAGTGACTCAAGATCATTTCAGTTTTCACGTTTTTATTTATTACGTGATAACTGAAATGATCTTGAGTCACTCCAACTCTCAGGTAAAAATGTGTTTAGGAATTAATAATACATAATCCTTTCGAGTACCCATTGATCGGTACATAAATGTTTTTTACGTGGAACGAAAGATCTCTTTTTAATTAGACAACCATTGACTACCATTACCGGTGCCGGCAAACTTCGTGCGCAACGCGGGACGAAGTGGGGGGACAGCTCGCACGTACAATTCGCCTTGCGAACAGCCCCTCCCCTTCGTCCCGCGTTGCGCACGAAGTTTGCCGGCACCTGTACTACGATGTATAGACTGGCAACCTAGAACATTTTTCTAGGCGTCTTTCTTCCAATCAGGCCGCCATCTTGGAAAATCAAAGCGTATGTACAATAGCTGCGACAATTTTCTGAGTTCGGATTCAGTTATGGCCATAGTGTGATTTAATACACTCGTATCGTATAACAAAACTACTTATTGATTTAATCACCAAAATTTGGTTTTTGTAAATTTTTGATACTGGATATCTTTATAGTTCCCGAGGATGCACTGTGTTGATGCAATTTGTTTCAGCGATTTGTGTCAGATTTGATGACAAAGTCCTATTTAAACATGCGGATCGTCAGATATCGATTTTGATAGCAATCGCAGCAAGACAAAAAAACTAAATTACGACCATTTTCTGTTTCACTCAGATCCATACACATTTAAGGTCCCACGGGATCCTGAGATATATATTTTGAAAGCAATTAGAAATTAATATAATAATTATAGTCTCCTAAATTGCTAATGGGTTCATATTATATAATATTTTAAATATTTTACTTCAAAATTATCTGACAGAAAACTTGGCTGATCATAAATATTTCCATGGTCCACATTGTGTTGATTGTGATGTGCATACAATTTGCCAGTACAACTCGTTTGACAGTTGGATCAGCAGCGCAACATGCCTCCAGACGATAACAATTAGTCAGTTTCTGATAAATTGGGGCTGACAAATCGTGACATGTATACACCCCATCAAAGGCTGAAGCAACATCGCTATGCCATGCCATTAAAAAAAAAGGACGAGTCAGACTTTTGACGTTTCACGTTATATTGTTGAAATTTTGTTGATACGTTTATTCAAATTACGCCTCAGTACGAATTTAGCGCATATAAGTTTCCATATTAGAATCGATTATTTTTTTATGCTTTAGAATTTAATATGCGTTTTGTGAAGGTCTATCACAACACCGGATCGAAATTATTACTGTGGGATAGTTATGGCAAGCCCGCCATTTTAACGTCACTTACAGTGGACAGATATGGCGGCTACGATTTCAAACAGAAGAAATTAATAATGTAAGGAGGTTTAATGTTTCCGAAAATTAATCAATCGTCGCAGTCGGATTAAAACTATCCTAAACGGAAGCTAGAGTAATAATGTACTTGTAAAAAAAGTTACATGTTTCCTTTCATGGGAAGCTGAAATCATTCGGGGACACAACAATGCTTAGTTTGATACTGGCTGATTCTTTTTTTAATTTTGAGATTTATTATAAGTGAGAGTAAAGTTACCTAGGTATATTATTTTTAGATTAAATAATTTTGATAACTACCTAGGTATAGGTATTACTATAGTTTTAAGTTTTGAGTTTAAGCGTTGCAATACCCTTAGGCATATGTTTAACGGACCACCAGATATAGTAAAATATGAACACAAAAAAAATACTTTTGACGACCAAAAATAGTAACTGAGCACCTAATTTTTTTCACCATTTTAATGTGAAATGATAACCTAAATAATAACATCTTACTATCCTATTTCAAGAAAATGTCTCCTAATTAATCATTGCTAACACATAAATAGTAAATGATCACCAAAATGTTACCACCATTTTTATGTTAAATGAAAACCAAATTATAACATCTTACTATCCTATTAAAGAAAATGTGTCCCAACTAATCATTGCTAACCCAAAAATAGTTAATGAGGGCCAAGATTTAATCACCATTTTTATGTTAATTGATAACCAAATTATAACATCTTACTATCCTATTAAAGAAAATGTCTCCCAACTAATCATTGCTAACCCAAAACTAACTCAGTCTCCCGCCCTCCGCCCGGGCTCCCGCCAGAAACTTGCTTCTGTCTCCGCGGGCTTTTATATACACTCTAGGGGTAAGACAGACAAGACCACGTGGAAGTGGGGTACGCTGATTCGGGTTTTGGTAGCTATTTTTACCTTTCGATCGCTTTATTTGGTAATATGCATACATTTTATGGCAATCATAGTGACTTATTTAGGTAGAAATATTGTATTAATTTGTTCGCTAAGATTAGGTGCTCAGTTACTAAATTTGGTAATCATTTACTAAATTTGATCTTTGAATACAATTTAATTGTGCAGTCGTTACTAAAACAGGTAGTACCATTGTAATGGTAGAATTCTTTTTTTGGTGTTCAGTACATTTTTTTGGTAAGAAAGCTTGAGGGTATCAAAGTATTTTCTGGTGGTCATTATATTTGTTCCCATACCCTTACAGGGTCCCGTGTTGTACCTACTGTTAATTTTGTATGCCAACATGAAAGCAATAAAGTTGTTTCTATTTCTATTTCACAAACATTCACGTTTTTAATATCTACCTATACCTATATCAGATTTTTCCATAGAGAGTTATTTTAGTTAGATCTAATAAGGAATCGTATTTTCTTTTAAAAAAACGATTTTGAACTAAGCCTTAACAGCCCTGCTACTGCAACTTGTTATACTTAGGTGTTATAACCTCACTGCAAACCCAGTTTATAACCTCACCTCATCTGTCACTCACTTATAAATCTTAACAATTTGATTCACAGTAACTAAGCGTAATCAGAGGTCTAGTTTCACTAGGCGTGACAGGTGAGATAAGGCGCATGAGTGCGTACAGAATAACAGCCCATATCTTACTTTCCGACAAACTTATTACCTCAGGCAAACCAGTAAAAATGTGACCTCTAATTACCCATTGCTGTTACGAATTTCGAGATCAACGTAACCTTGAGAGAGAGAGTGGCTACGTGAGTCAAGATAGGCTTTGAATCGTATAGCCGTATGACCCCAAAATGTACTTCAAACCTCACTTTAAACCTACACCATTCAATGTTTCGGTTTAAAGTGAGGTTTGAAGTACATTTTGGAGATGCGTATCAGTTCAGTTGAAACACTGACTACCTATTTGTAGTTTCCCAGTAAGTTGATAATGTGTTTGATCGTGTGGATTGCAAGCACATGTGCAGTAGTGTACATAGTTGCTAGGCGTGACATTCCATCAATGAATAATAATTGCAGTCGTATCATGGGAAGTAGGGATGTGAGTTGTTTGATTTGTAACATTGAGCCTAAATATGTAGTGTATTTTGAATTATGTTAAAAGGCTAACGGCCGTATTCATAAACGTTCTATACAAGCCTGTTTTAACTAAAATGCCGTTAACATTCGTTTGTCCTTATCTGTCAGTTTGACATTTGTGTTCGTAAGAGAGGGACAAAACACATTTTATTTAGCAGAGGCATTTTAAGTTTTATGAACAAGGGGGTTAGTAGTTATAAACTCTTTTGTGGATCCGAGAAATTGAAGAGCCAATTAAAAATGATTACGTACGTGAAATTTTCATTTTTTATACCTCCGTTGCAACGGTTTTAAATATGAACTAGATTGAAAAGTTTAGTTTCCTTTTTTTGTAAAATTCTGTAGTTGTTTCATTAATTAGACATGAAGCTCTTAAATCATGTTTTAAGACGCTTCGCTGGTAAGTAAATAGATAAACCTACAGAGTATACTAAAATACCAAGAAACTAATTGCTCCGTTAAGAATCCTTTGCTTTCAATGTGTAACTAAAACAATTTACTCTTTATAACAGAATTCATTCATTGTTTATAAATAAATTATCTTTCATTTATTTACTACGTGACCCAAACTGCACAATATAAAACCTCGATGAGCGGTAATAATGATATTAATTGTTATTCATAAAACTACTTTATACTCATGCAAAAGTTAAGTTTGTACCTATTATGTAAACAGTGTTGTACAGTAGTGGCATATAATAAACAGTATAAATAAGTAGGTACCTAAAGTTAAAAAAAATGCTTTTGGTTTACAAATACTTTTTCACTATAAAAATTATAATAAGAAAATAAGAACTACTGTCTTATATTATAAAATACTGGTACAGTTGCATCATTCGTCTTAGGCTAGGCCATGTGTGTTCCCCTGAATTTCTATAGAAGATTAAAGTTAAAAACAGCGCGGAGTGTCTGTGCGGGCATGGTATTGGTTCAATTGAGCACATTTTTTTCGAGTGTCCTACAACTCAATTCTCCCTCTACAACCTACTAATAAAACTTAAAGTTCAACTCCCCACTAGTGTTAAAGCTCTCTTGGCCAGCTTTGAGCCCAGTGGCCAAGGCTTTGGCTTATTTTATTGATAAAAATAAAATAAAATTATAACTATTTATTAATAATAAGTATCTTTTTAGCCACTATTATTATTCCTATACATATATAGTATTTCTGTATGATTATTTATGTGTATTATGTTCAGTCCCCAGAGGCGCTACCGCGAAACGAAAACGAACTTCGTTCGTGTATCTCTCTCCCTGTCGCTCGAATATGCAAGTGCGATAGAGACGGAGATACACGAACGAAGTTCGTTTTCGTTTCGCGGTAGGCCCTCAGGGCAAAATTTTTAGGTGCACTCCACAGATCCTTATTCCGTAAATGCAAATCTCCCCCACTTGACATTGGCAAAGTGCCTAAGTAGGAAAAAGCCACAAATTACGGAAAAAAAAAAACAATTCAAATGACATTAAGGCACCGATTGTCTATAAATGTTGTATTGCGTACTCAAACTTGAATTTGCGTACTATTTTTAAGAGCTGCGCGTAACGAAACGTAAAACCCATCTGGCAACATTGCATCAGCAGGACCTATAAAGAATGGACTTTCAGATTGGACCAGGCCTTTAAATAGCGCTATTTATCGTTATATATTGTTGTTTTATCCCTAAATAAAGAAACTAAATCAAATAGAATTGAGACGACTCTAATCTAATGATAACGCAACATATTATAGGTATGCCAAAATCCTTCAAGCCGCATAAGCTGGACACCACGCCAAAGTTATAGGAATACATATCACATATTCACACAGGTTCACAGGTAAATTCATTATGAAGATTTGGGGAATAGCTATGTTCACTGGAGAAATATAGCATTTTGTGGTTGTCTAACTATTAGCATTCCGAACGTTTCAAAATTATCCTCTAATAATAATAAATTTAGTTTTGTGCTCTCTGAGGCTTCCTTTCATTTTAGAAATCTTTAGACCATAATTATTTCTTTCAAAACTTCCTTAAAATATAAAATGGGGTCAAATTTACTATAAGTAGATTAAGTAGGTAAATGCAGCATTCTTCGATGATATATCGATTAAGTTGGTTACCTAAGTAAACTTTTTATTGACCTTGAAGCGACTCTGTATATGTATATGCCATACGAATAAATAAATAACCTAATTAAACAGTATTATTTTAACTGTAAGTGAAGTTACTGTTCTGCTACAAGTGCTGCTGGAAATAGAAACATATTTTGTCATTAAACTGAATTATGAATGTGGCCACATTATATTATTCTTATTCAGTTTAATCATTTCATATTTGTTTTTTTTTTTGTTAATATAGTAATAATAATAATATGTTTTATTGCACCACATCATAAGAAACACATGTTACAAGAGTACATTAAATAAATAAAGGTAGGTTGCTTTATTTAATACAGGCTATCTTATCGCTTTAAAGCGATCTCTTCCAGACAAGACATTTTTGGGTAGCAGGAAATTTTCAAGAAGAGTTGTAAACAGGAATAAATCCAGAAAAGCTTACCTACTAACACATACATCCACATTATTTGAAAACTAAACACTCAAATACATACTTTCATAAATAAGTATAGTATAAATACATAGATACATACATACTCGTACAAACTATAATACAATTATATATCTAGATTACAAGACAACAAGGCAAAGGCAGCGCCAAGGAATATTGTTTCAGCAGATTTTTGAAAATTTGAAGAGGTTTTGCACGTCAACGGCAAAGCATTCCACAGCCGAACACCCTGCAAGGTGAATGAGTTGTTATAAAACTTGGTAGATGAAGGCGGTGGAGCGAGAAGATGGTTTTGTGAAGATCTGATGGAAGTGAGGTGATTAAAACGCTCTTTAAGAAACGGAGGAGTTGAGGGAATATCATGTCTTATATTACTATTCAATGAGCAACAGTTATATTATTGATTTGTAATATCGGCTCTAGAAATTTCGATGTGTTTTTCGGGGGTTTAAGGAGACGAAGAATCGATTAATAATGGAATTTTCCAGGTTTTCACACACAATGTAAAATCCGCGGATTGCCATGTTATTGTTAATTTTGCCAGAATAAGTAGTTCTGTAATTGTAGCTTGGATTACGAAACCAGCAGAGTTCGCGGCTGTCGTAAGATCGAAACCGGCAATTATATTAGATTTTTGTTTTTTGAACATGGTTTGTTTTCATGGCATGTTCTGAACAAAACAAAAAAAAAATGTTTTATACCTAGGACTAACAAAAAATTAAAGACCCCTAGCAAAGCTAGGTTTCCCAGGTGTTGTATAATGATGAGTAGGTATAATATTTCAAAACGAATCAATAAACAATTATCGTAAAGTAATAACTATTCTCATAATACAGGTTGCACAACGACTTCACTTGACTGATTATAATAAAGTACTAAACTTACACAAAAAAGTAAAATTAGTATTTACTCATAAATAGAATAAGAGATTGTAAAATCCAATTATGAAAATAATTGATATGATATCTGACTCAAACATTTGACATTGAAATCAATTAGATACTTATGGCACTGGCTGAGATAAGCCAGCACTAATTATAATAGACACTAATCCGTTATAGGCAAATGGTTTCTGAACGCGTGTAATTGCTCTTTGTGAAGACTTGACGTAAGATTAATCTACAATATGAATAATTGATAAGTTGACATTGGAGTACTTATAGGATGCAGCGCTTTAGATGAATTCGAAAATCTATTTTAACAATTTAGTTTTCTAAAAATGCCCTACGAAATCAAGCGTCGCTAACTGACTCGGGAGAAAAAACCCTACGAAGAGACTACCTAGATTTTAATAACTTGTTCATCACACTTGCTCGTAAAGGCTAAAATTTAATGTTGTAGTTTAGTGTTTGTGAATTAGTACATTATTGCCGTGGCCGGGAAGGAGGCAATTGCAGGCTGAGTATTTGTTTAAACGGACGAGCTTGCGAGTTCGAACGTCGTGTTTGCAACAGAAAAATACGAGTTGACTTGGCTGAATACGAGCTGTCCCGTCTTTTATATGCCAGTTGCCAATATGTAGCGAGTTATGTTCACTTTGCGGGACATTTTTGAGAAAAATATTTTTATGTTCATATTCTTATTCATTTAATCCATTGTTATCATGTTCATCAGCTCATAAAGGTCTTACATTTTAGTCTTAGTAGGGACATGATACCCTGCTCGGGCATACAAAATAGGACATGTCATATTATACAACTTAATAACTAAATAAAAATTACAATTAAGTACAATAATTATCATGCAGCACTAGGTTGAACTAAATTTAAACACAAGAGCAATTTAAAAGGTTGTTTCATTTATTTCATTTCATTTAGTTTCATTTCAGTTTGTACATGTCAACATAGTTACTTGATGTCAATTAATTATTAATAAATTAATTATAATTCAGTATATTATGTCATGTTAGCTAAAGATTGGTCCTCAAAAAATTCGTCTACGGTATAATAACATGTCTCGATAAGTATCTTCCTTAATTTATTTTTAAACAACTTAATGTCGCTTAATTGTTTAACAGTTTCGGGGATTTTATTCATTATTTAATTTGGACACATCGATAGAAGGGACCATTTTTAACTATGGCAAGCTTGCTAGGCGGTAAGACAATTTAACAGTGGTTTTAACTTTTAAGTCATAGCATAGCTGTATGCCGAAGGGTCTAAGGCCTTATGCGCCTTGTCATATTTAACGAAATGGACGACTTACATTATGTAGTTTAAATTGCGATTAGTATTAAATTTTGTAAATGTTTTTGTTCCCTCGCCAATGCGATGAAAAACTCTGTGTGCGACACGTACAGTAAGAATATTACGTACAGTACAAACTAATGGACTCTCGTCCGTAAAAAAATCTCTTACCGTACTTGTGGCACAATGTACCATCAAGAGTAACCATGATCATTCAACTCTTATTGTTTTTAATTCCACATGAGTGTAGTTAGTAAATGTATAGGTACATTACATGAACTACAAATATAATATACCATCCAGGATCTAAATAACTAAGAATACTTAATGGTCACATTATTATAGTAGCATCATTTCTTAAAGTAACCCCAATATTGGTACCTATGCACAATTTATGTTTAGGTACTTGTTTCTTGGTATAGAGCGGCCTTCGTACCTACACCAAATTACCTTTGTTATCCGTTGACGCCGCACGCTCCCTCAATTGTCTTCACTCACTCTTCAGATTGCCTTCGTTCGAAAAAGCTTCTTTGGCAGGATTATTTTTTACCAAATAATAGTTCACATATGTAGATATGTATTTACCGAGTGACATTGAGTACTTACGAGTACTTCTGTGACATGACATCGCATCACGATTATGTTTCATTTTATACATTTACAAAACGTAATGAATTTGCTCAGAGTTTTCATAAAAACTATTCATGATACTTAGCTTGATCCTATCTTGGTATCTAATAAAATTGTATTTTGAGTAGCATTTTAACACCTCACATTACGATAAAACAAAGACTTTTTTTTTAATTTTAGAAATGTAGGTGTCGACAATATCAGTAGCTCTACAAAATGAAAATGTAATTTTGTGCCGAAAAACATAAAAAAAAAAAAAAAAAATCTAATAGCATTTTTGAGCATATTTGATGTATTTTTCAGCAAGTCACGTAGTTTGAGAAGCTATTTATTACATTGACAAGGTAATTAAGCATTAATAAAATACTACTTATTTCATTAAAAAACTTCGCGTAACTGATTCACTAAGCTTTTATATAACACGACGTTTATTACCATTTTTAGGGTTCCGTAGCCAAATGGCAAAAAAAACGGAACCCTTATGGATTCGTCATGTCTCTCTGTCTCTGTCTGTCCGTCCGTATGTCACAGGCATTTTACTCGAAAACTGTACGGTGTATTTAAATAACATTTTGAGGATAGGTGTATTTTGTTAGCCGCTACATAGTTTTGTAATTAAATTACTAAACAAAAATTTTTTTAGGGGTGCTCTCCATACATAAAACTGAAAGTCAACATTTTTTTTTATTGCAAGCCCACGTGTGGCACATTAATCGATAGGTCTTTCAAAATAAATATAAAGTTTCTCAGCAATTTTTTTGATTAAGTGAATAGAGTCAGAGATAATCGCCCCGATAGTCACTAAAATTGTGTCCCCCCTCTAATTTTTGAACCGTGTATTTTAAAAATATTGAAAAAATCGTGCTTATTAAATTCTTTCAGCGAAAATTGTTTTGAACAAGATCGGTTCAAAGGTTTTTGAGATATTTCTAAAACTGCCTTCCTTAAAGAAAAGGACGTAAGTGCCATAAGATTTCAATAATGATACGACCTTTTTAATAGGCACGGAACCATCGTTGTGCGTGGTCTGACACTCACTTGGCCGCTTTTTCCCATTAAAAACTACGAATTACGTGGAAGAAATTGATTAAGTAAATTGGCAACACTGTTTACTACCAAGTATTTTAATAGAGATGTTGGTGTCGGCCATATTTAGTCGCATACGGACCTTCAAAGTTAGTGCACGTCGCTTCAACACGAAAATATAACGTGGTTTTTTAGTGATTTAAAGGTAAGTTTGCATTGTTATTGTATGTAAAAAAAGACTACCTAGTAGCTTAATGTTTAAAGTATGCAAAAACGCTTTGCGAAGTTGTTTCTGTGTTGTTGTTGTCTTACAATGTAGGTTTTATTACGATTTTCAAGACGTTAGGGTCGGTATATTATGTAACGATGTAACTGTTTTATGGAACTTTTTGTAACTTATGTAACACTTCTTGCCGATTTCTGATGTAACGTTACTTATTAGTGGTGTAAGGCCTATTCCACGGTTGACAACCAACATAAAAAAATGATTTGTATATTAAAGATACTTTAAATATTTATTTTTACTAAACGGGACTTAATCGCGTATAATTACCTTATTTATGTACCGCTCTGAGGTCTCCCGACGGCTAGGACGTGTCGCAACATCCTTGGTCACGACACAACTGGCTTGAGCGCGTGTAAACATCTTCTTACTGCGCGGGTTTTCAGAACTACCCGCACTTTTTTTTATGTTATCTCAGTACCTATATATATATATCTATCTTTCTCATATATATATCTCAGTGCAATTTTAAAATAAAACGTAATAATACCTATTTAGTTAATTCAACACAATAACTAATATATCTACTCTGAAACCAAAATGTTCAAAGATGAAAAATAAATGTAGGTATCTAAAATCATTGCTCAACAATTTCGAAAGTTAATAATTTAGGATTTTAGGAGAGATAAATAATTGTCAAAAGTAATATTGTTGGTTTATATATAGTATGTTAAATGTTGATTAATATTATTGAATTGTATTATGATAACTGTCGAGATAATTACTCGGCTAAGCTTATAAGCTGTGATTGTTCGAATCGCTGTTCAAACTGGACTACAAAAACATTGTTGGACAGTTTGAACTCATAGATGGTCTGTTCGTGCGACGTCCAACTAACTAAGCTTTGAAGCCTGAATTCTAACCATCTTTTGCCACATTTCCGAGCAGTGGCGTGAAAAATACTTTTTTACGTTTTTTTTCTCATATTTGTTAATAGAATATTAGCCATCATGGCCCATCATAAGGACGCAACTACATATGTGTTAAAGGGAGAAAGACATAGGTAGGTACCTACTTCCATTCCAACGCATACCCGTGATGGCCCATTGTGTAGATGTCCACACACCGTTGTTACGATTTTCAATAGATACCAAGTTTGTTTCGGTACGGTAACGGTACTCGACTTTGAACCCTCATTGTGTAACGATTGTATTAAATACTATATGAAACTCGTAGCATTGAGTACCTATTACACTCTATGTTCCACTACTATAGCGCATACTACGATTTGCTACAATTATTTAATATATCTACTACATAGCTATTTTGTATCATATTGTTCCTTTTATTCCGCTTACACGGAGCTTAAAGACAAACTTTAACTACTTACAAAGTTGAAAAATAATTTAGGTAGGCATTCCTATTGTTAGGGAAGAGAAAACAATAGAACTAGCACAAGTTAGGTTAAACAAGGTTAAGTTTAGGGTTAAGGTTAATACCCGCCGTTTTTATTTAAAATTGTGAATGTTTCAATTAGATTACGTTATCGTTAGCTTTATCTTTTGTTGTGAGCCTATACAAAGCGCGATTAAACAAGCTGTACTCAGATAACTCGACATCCACTACCAAATAATACTATTTTATAAATTAAAAATCGTATCTTGAGCGAATACACGAACATTTCGTTTGATGTATGGTTTTCTAATGCTGCCGTCAATAGAACAAACAACACGAATGACATCATGGAATTTTGTCAACAAACCTCTAATATATATTGTAATGATTTCGACACGCATACATAATATATAAATTAAATCTAAATATAAGGTGCTTTCATTGGCTCGTCCAAACCATTCGCAACTGCATCCGTGAATTCACCTACGTGGGAAATGTGGGTCTTTGGTCTATATTTAATAGCTTCGACAAAATGTCGATTAAATTAATCAAATTTCGCGTACAGTATACTCCCTGAGTGTGCATGTAACCAGTCTTAAGTAGGTATATAATAATGTCATACATATTATATACTAAAAAAGACTTCATCGCGTATCATTAACTTATAACCTTTGAGGCTTCCCGACCAAGGATATTGTGACACATCCAAAACGTCAGGAAGCCTCAAAAACGTAAAAAAATAAGTTAATTATACGCGGTTAAGTCCCGTTTACTCAAAGTAATGTATGAGAATTGTGGATGTTTAAATCAATATATAACAATGTCATGTCGGTAAAGTATTCTACTGCACTTCATTGTATGTCGCTCAAAAATATGATCTTCTTTATTTACTGCAAGTTTTGAATGCGAAAGCTTTTAGAGATTGCTCGATCAAAACTGTGTTTGTAGTGGCTCGCTTCTTTCAACCTTTCAAAGTTGTTGATGAAGGCGACGAGCCAATATTTATTAAAAGTTTTCAGGCAAATTCCATCAACAATTTTAGAGGGAACTCATCAAGTCTCAAAATGAATTCAGAGTGGAATGAAAGAGTGGGTATTGTGGTTGAAAGAATGTTCGGTAAAATATTACGTATACATAAAATACTGATATTTTGCTTGATTAGCCAATAATATACTAATACCAGAAGGTAGCAACAGCTGAATACCTAATGATTTTCCTTAAAACATGAGTTTATTTTAATCATCATCCTCCTAGCGATATTCTCGGTCGGTGAATAATGATTTCACTTAAAACAGTTTATTTTAATAATTTATGTAATCATGTTAGGTAGGGCTGTGCAGTACTAGCTTACCTACTGGACTTCGCTTACTACCGGGCTCCGCAGGCGACGGATAGTGGAAGGGCCATTAGATATGACGGTCAGCTGCGTATAAATATATTAAATAAGCAGACCCCGACCACACAGCGGCAGCGATATCAAGCAGTCTTGTAGGAGCCTCTATGAAAAGCTGCAATATCCCGTGACGATTCTGTGACATGGCGAGTAATGTCTGATGTCAGGCAGCAGTGGCACTAGTACTGACAAGAGAACGAAGATGGAAATCTGGAAGGGCTCGTGTTCAGATACACACGAGACAAACACTGTTTGTAAATTGCGGTGTAAAAGGCAAGAGGGTAACCACCAAACTACAATTTCCTAAATTGGAGTAATGGCAATTACTAAAAGGTAAAATAAGTTGGAAAGTACTCCTAAGTCAAGAGCCTTAGCTCGTAAAGGGCCTTCGTAAAGGGGTAACCTTGTATGAGAAAAATTATCGTTTTTAGGGTTCCGTAGCCAAATGGCAAAAAACGGAACCCTTATGGATCCGGCATATCTGTCTGTCTGTCCGTCCGTATGTCTCAGCCACTTTTTTCCGAAACAATACTATTTTTTTTTCTAAACTGAATAGTTTGGGCGAGAGACACTTCCGAAGTGGTAAAATGTGTCCCCCCCTCCCCCCCCCCCGAAACTTCTAAAATAAGAGAATGATAAAACTAAATAGAATATATGATGTACATTACCATACAAACTTCCATCGAAAATTGGGTTGAAATTAAAATTGGTTTTGTGGTTTAAAATTGGTTTGAAGTTGACTTCTAAAATAAGAGAATGATAAAACTAAATAAAATATATGATGTACGTTACCAATTTACCATGCAAACTTTCACCGAAAATTAGTTTGAACGAGATCTAGTACCTAAGTAATTTTTTTAATACGTCATAAATCAAAGAACTATAAATAATAAATAAATAAATAATATTAAAATGATTCGTTGTTCGATACTGAGCTGTTCAAACACCACCAAAAAAGGTGAAGCTGTTAATCGTGGTATTTCCTATCATAGGTAAGTACTATTTGTCCTAAAATACCTGTCATTAATTAAAAAAACAATTTATTTATTTCTCTGTATTATTTTCATCAAAATAGATTATGTCCAACTCTAGTTTTCCATTGCGGCTTTAGTTTGACGAGACACACTTGACGTGCGTTCAAAACCAGCGATGTATAAATAGGCTATTCAAATTGTCGAGTCGCTTCATGGTCGATTTATTCATTTTTCTGTCACTAGTGCTGTACCAGTGTGCTGTACACTGTGATTTTCTTACTCGGTTAAATCGATTATAAAAGCAGAGAAATAAAAATTACGTTTTTATATTATTATCTACTCTTGCGTTCCTGACCGATTGACAGACAGCGCACGGCCTAAACCGCTAAAGATATAAGCATAAAATTTCGAACATATATTCTTTACAGTACGTGGACGTGTACTAAGAACGGATTTTTCGAAATTCAACCCTTAAGGGGGTGAAATAGGGGTTTAACCGTTGTATGGAAATCGTTCATTTGGAAAGTTAAAGACTCGAATCTTTGTATGGAGGTTTCTTACTAAAAAACAAAACAAAAGATTTAGCGTTGTTATAAAAATTCATCCACTGAGGGGGTCAAATAAGGGTGCAAAGTTTGTATGGGGGAAACTTTATTTTTTGAGCTAGAGACTTGAAACTTTGCAGAAATATTACATATTAAAATACAAAAATAAGAATTTTCAGTGTTTTAGGAAATACCACCCTTAAGGGGGTTAAACAGGGGTGCAAAGTTATTATGGGAGAAATTTCATTTTTTGAGCTAGAAGCTTGAAACTTTGTAGAAAGATTACTTATTTAAATACAAAATAATAACCTTAAAGTGTTTTGGAAAAATTCACCCCCACGGGGGTAAAAAAGATGTGAAAAGTTTGTATGGGGGAAACTAATTTTATAAGCTAGAGACTTGAAACGTTGTAGAAGGATTACTTATTAGAATAAAAAAGTGCTTTTAGAGGTTTCGAAAAATTCCACCCCTAAGAGGGTTAAAACGGGATTCAAGGTTTATATGGAAAGCAAGAAAATACTATAGTAAGAGATTTGTGACTTTGGTCTTAGCCTGTAGGTATGTAAAAAGACTACAAAACTGATTTCAGTTTTTTTTTTATCCATCCCTTAAAGGGGGTTCCAAGTTTGTATGGAGAGAAATGTAATTTTTAAAGTAAGATATTTTTAACTTTGGTCTTAGACTGTTTATTAAAAGACTACAAAACCGATTTCAGCGTATTTTTTTTCATTCATCCTAAGAGTGTTAAAAGGGGTTTCGAAGTTCGTATAGAGAGCAAGGCATTCTTAACCGAATTCAAAAAGAAAGGAGGTTCTCAGTGTGACCTGTATGTTTGTATTCATCCCCTTAGAGGGTTAAAAGGGGGTTCGAAGGTTGTATAGAGAGCAAGACATTTTTAAAGTAAGAGCTTTATAACTTCAGGTTAAGACTGTTTAAAAACTATAGAATTTTCAGTGTTATTGACTGATTGCCGAAGGAGAGGAGGGTTATTTTGAAATGTTGTAGGTATTTATTTATTTATTTATTTATTTATTTATTTATTGCATATAATTATATATATAATGTAATTATATATATATATAATGTATTATATGTATAATGGTATATGATGTCCGTAGTGAAAATCAATATTATTAACAAACAGGTTATGGTTACTTCTAAATTGCAATTTTGTTTCAGTTTTCCGAATGATCCGCATGTTAAAAATAAGTGGATTGAAGCAACGGGTCGTATTAAATGGTTTCCTACAAAATACAGCCGGATTTGTTCCATACATTTCCACGAAGACACCTTCAGAAATTTGTTCAAGATGCTTAGGGAGTGAACATACTAAAATTCTCGACGAGTTCTTTCCTTCTAAAAATACTGTTAAAAAAACTAAGACTTTTTTACGACTATTTTTCATTTCTCTGTCGGTTCTTATCGATATTTTGAATCGATACAAAATGATTACAACTGCCGCGTGCTAGTCGATGTTGACGAATCGATTTCGCGCGGATTATGTTTCTCGTCACTAAATTACGCTTGTGACGTCAAATTACCTACGCAAAATGTTACACGCTCGGTTCCCATACTAATCGGCGCGGACTTTCCTTCTATCTTGATATAATTCTGTGTCATAAATCGTAAACCGCAATTGGGTCATTGTCAGTCAGTAAAACAAAAAACGTCTTTTCAGTGGGCAATAGTTAAGGGCTTATGTTTATATATAATATATTATAATAGGTTTATCGCATAGAATTATAGAAGAGGCAACAGCGTTTATGCGGATTCAGAGTTCTACCAAAAATTAGGCTTTAAAGCCCTTGCTTGCTTAGCTTTGGACGTCCGCTTTAGCCTAGTTGGTAGTGACCCTGCCTACGAAGCAAGAGGTCCTGGGTTCGAATCCCGGTATGGGCATTTATTTGTGTGATGAGCACGAATATTTGTTCCTGAGTCATGGATGTTTTCTATGTATTTAAGTATTTATTTATCTATATAAGTATGTTTATCGTCGTCTAGTACCCGTAGTACAAGCTTTGCTTAGTTTGGGACTAGGTCGATTTGTGTAAGATTGTCCCCTAATATTTATTTAATATTTATTTATTTATTTTTTATTTTAACTTTGGCAATGTCCACCGAAAAGACGCGAACCTAAATCTGACATCGACCCAATTTACCTATCATTCAATCAACTCGAATATAAAAATAAAAACCCTAAATACGGAGCCCTTCATGGGCGAGTCCGACTCGCACTTGGCCGCTTTTTATTTTTTGCAGCAGCCAAGGATGTTTTTTTAATAATCTTTTAGAGGACCTCTTAATACGCATAGGTATATAAAATAAAACGCGTTATACAAAATCGGAGCCGACATAGGTATTTCAGTTTTATGTTTTGTTTATAAACAGGTTATAAATAACTTTTCAATGTCACCTGCGGAAATATATATTGCAAATATCTCGGCTTCGATGCAATTTAGAGTATTACATTTCATAACAAAAAATGTTTGTTTAGAATAGATCTATCATAATATACAATTTTAACGAGTGGCCGCTCATCTAAAAACAATTACAACACATTTACCCAAACCCCTTTATGATGATAATGTAACAATGACAATATGTATACTTGCACTTGTATAAACATAACTTTATCTAAACATATAAATCGTAAACCCTCTATGATATATTGGGAACCATAGTAATTATTACCACGATTGCAAACTTCCTATTGCAATCGCTGCTGTACCAAGAATTCTTAGTGGCGTTTAAAAATTTCGCTAATACCTACTGTCTGTGGCGCTCATATTTTTGCAATAATTTTTCACCGTCTGTTTTTTATGTGTGATTGCAAAAAGTTGCCGTGTATAAGCGCTCTATGAAATAGATAAGTAAATAGTTTGGATATAACTGTTTTTATACTCGTCGACTTTAATCTTTAAATTAGAACCTCGCAAACCATAACGCAATGGAATATTTTTATTCTGATGAAAAAGTTTATGCTCTATGGACAATCGAAATAATAATTATTCAACTGTACACAGAACTGAAATGAATTTTGACCACTCACTAGGCTCGATTTCCAGACGCGCAAAAATAAAAAAGCGGTTGGCTGCATTTCGTTTCAGCAGGGCGATTTTCAATAGTTGGTATCTATTATGTAAAACTATTGTTTAATAAATTATTATTTCCGTTAACTCGTAGAAAAAGTATTATATGCAATAGTTATATAATTAGCTTTTTAACTCTCGTACCTTAAGTAGGCCACTCAGCAATATAACAATTGCATAAAATACTATTGTCAATACGCACACGGCGATTATTGGACTTGTGGTTTTTCGATACTATTACAAAAAAAATCTATTTGTACGTGATAGTCCCAATTAGTTTATAATTACTTCACAGATGATACCTCCTGGGCGTAAGAAGTAACATTTGAGGTCGATATTATTATTAGTATAATTGAAACTCCGGTAGGCCTGTAATTTAGCCGACGTTGAGAGTGAGAGACTCGACGTTGAGAGTGATAGACTCGGCGTTGGCTGAGGGGTCTGCAGTTGTGTAACAAACTTACTTTGGAAACAGTTCTGTATAATCTGCTTAGTTCGATACTACTTTAGCTTCCTTTATATACTCGTATATTATTAATATTATATAACTCAATACAACTCCCCAAGTTTCTTGTATTACAATACATTATTATCCTTTATTCATTGTTCATGTTAGTGTTTATACAATAATTGTATAAAAGGTGAAATATAAATTTATACATACAAAACATAAAATCATTATACAAACCTAAACTAGGGTGCCGCCGGCAGTGAGGCGGGGCCTTAGCTAGTAGGTACTACTAGTGGTCAGGGCGACACAGAGAGGAACCTCCTGACTATCCGTACAGTCTCCACGAGTACCTACCGCCCTCTGTATCCAGCCATCTGACAATGCATTATTATTATTATACTCTAAAATATATATACATCTAATGCTACGTTGGTCCTTTTACCTTTGGCCGCCCCGAATGTCTATTACAGAATAGAGTACCATGTTTTTTTGGGTTGAAAATCCGTTATAGATACCTCTGCACCACGTGGATAGCGCGGAGGTTATGTCGGACTAAAAGCCCCCGTTGTTCTCCTCGACACATTTCGGACGGCTCTGGGATCTACGGAACGCACAAGTGCCGCCCTAGCATCAGGCCTCTGAAGTTCCTACCCTATATTTTTTATAGACGATCGCAGGCCCCAACTGGGACCGTGTTCTGCAAAGTCAGGTGAGTAGTTTTGTAGATTGCCCCCTACATATAAACTTACAAGCTACAAACTTTAATTTGACAGACGTAATGTCCTCTTTATTATTAGATAATGAAAACATTTTTTTATTTCCCGGCAGAGCAAAAGCTTTTGCAAGGAGAAATTGTTGCTGTCTTCACAAAAATCCTTAAGATAAAGTGTCATACGATTTAAGTAAAAGTACTACAATAAGCAGTTATTTAATTTAAAAGCTCGACTCAACTTTCATCTTGTTTAATTAAGTCTAATGTTGTGTTGGAATTCGTACGATTTTTCATTAGGCAGAAGTCAATTGTGCGATTTTATTCAAGATATTCCCATTAACTCAAAACAATGAGCTTGGAGCGTTTGATTCTGATGTATCAGTTGATAAGTCTAGCTTTTCATCTGCATAAAATGATTATTGCCACAGAAATGTCGTCTTGCCTCAACAGGGATAGTCAGATCAGCTACTTTTTACGAGTATATGTAAGATGTCAGTATACGACTGATGGCCAGGATGGATAGATGGATGATTTCACGATGTTCTACGTGGTAAAGAAGCGTCGATTTTTTGATCTTTTTTAATTTCGTGAATTATTATTGGTAATTTAAGTTATTTTGACTGTCGTCAACTATTTAACGTATTTTGACGCAAATGGAGTTTAGTAAAACGCATGGTTAAATCCCTATTTAAAAAATACTCCCATTTCTGGTATCCTCCTTGCGTTATTCCCGGTTGTGCCCTAAAGGAGCCCGGGGTCCGCTCTTACACCTAATCCCAAGATTTGGCATAAGCAATAAATAGTTTTACGAAAGCGACTGCCATCCGACCTTCCAACCCAGAGGGAAAACTAGACCTTATTGGGGTTACACCGGTTAACTCACGATGTTTTCCTTCACCGAAAAACTAAAGGTAAGTATTCCGTACATTAGACGAAGCCAGTGCTGTCTTGTTATTTTATGTAAAGCACTGGCGGGAATAGAGCGCCGGCCTATTTTTCAAGCCGGTGAGCCAGCACTGGCTTCGTCTAAATCTAGCTTTATTTCCAAAAAACTCATTGGTACGAGCCGGTCCTATTTCCGGTGTATGCATCAATAATATCAATATACAAATACAAATCGGGAACCCTCTGGGGAACGGCAAATTTCGGGTTGCCCTTTTATTCAAATCTTATGATGTGTCTAAATACGAGTATACCGTCCTTATCTGATTTACAAGCACAAGGTTATTAGCGTTTCGTTTCCGGGACTGTACAAGTCAATTGTTTAAAAACACAATGGACATCTCGAGCTCGGAACTAACGTGGCCGTCAATGGAATTTGATAACCATGTAAAGAAAACGCCATATTGAAATTGTCTTTCAATATGGCGGTTTGTTTACATAAAAAACTACGAAAGTACCTAATGGTTTTATGTAAGGTGGCTGACGTGCACCTGACACAAAACCATTAGGTACTTTCGTAGTTTTTTTAGTGATAGGCCCCTAGGCCCTATTTTGCTTAAAAGAAAAGTAAATGAGTGGTCCATGCAATAACGGCAATTTCGAGGTCCGATTCTCGACTGTTTCTCCTTCCAAAATTTAACCTGTGTACGAGTGAAAACCTTTGCATATTAGGGAATAGGATTCAATTTACGTTTAAACTTTTCGAAATACCATTTTAATCGCTGGGATTAAAAAACAGACGTTCAAGTTTCTTTGAACTTGTTCCCAAGTTACACCTCTGATAACATATTTACGTAATTAGAGCAAACGAGTGCGTGGGCGGCGCCACCAACACACTCGTCTCACTCCACGAATCGTGTACTTACTGTTAGGAAGTTACTCCGCAACATCAAATTAAGTTATTTGTTTTTACTCGCAGGATGTAGGATAAGTTAATGTTTAAAAGTTGGAAAAGCGCGTTGGTGACATAACATTATTGATACATAACATAATGTATACCTGGGTCATTGTCAGTCAGTGAAACAAAAATCGTCTTTTCGGTGGGCAATAGTTAAGGGCTTATGTTTATATATACTATGTTTTTATCGCATAGAATTATAGAAGAGGTGACGCCGTTTATGCGGATTCAGAGTTCAACCAAAAATTTGGCTTTAAAGCCCTTAATTTTGGCAATGTCCACCGAAAAGACGCGCACCTAAATCTGACAATGACCCACCTACAATAACTGCACAATGAAAGCTCATTTTTAGCGAGTTCAGCATAGTTAAATGCCAAATCGTTATGCCCTTTTTACATTTGTCGTTGCCAAGTCATGCAAGTTACTAACGAGTTCTTTCTAGATAGGCACGTGCAAGTATCCGACGTAGGCAGGGCTGAAGTCAATTACTTACCTATGAGCTTATATGATTAAATGCGGTGAAATGGAACTGATTGGAAAAGCGCATCGTCAGGTATTTCTGGCAAACATGTTTTCGTTGTAGAGATTCTATGAATTATGGACCACAGATATCTCGCTCTCGACGGATTTACCTAAATAAACATGAATAAGGATATTATAATATGTATTATGTAACTTATGTATATAGCATGGAATTGGAGATGTCGACGTCCCTAATATATTTATGAATGCTATTTACAGAGAAAATCACTCTTAACTTATAGGTACCTAGTTATACATAGGTATAATATAGCAAGTTTGTTAGAAGCTACGTTGGTAGGTACACTTCTAGTCATTCGTCATCATCATTTTCAGCCTTTAATCGCCACCCAGTACGCCACTTATCCCGGTCCCGTGCTAGTCTCATCCAGATATGACCCGCGGTCTTGTTTACGTCGTCAACCCATCGTGCTGGTGGACGACCGACGCTTCTTTTTCCTGTAAGTGGCCAACAATCCGTTAACGTTTTGGTCCACCTACCGTCACGCTGCCTGGCAATATGTCCTGCCCAACTCCATTTGAGTTTGGTTATGACTTCTCCGATGTCATTGCGTGGGATATAACGGAATTTATAGAAGGTTCAGTTTTACTATTCAGCAACTACCTTGGCTTCACTGATGAATTATCACCAAAAGCATATTTATTTAAGTACAAATCGTTCATCAAGCAACGTGAAGCGATCATTAGTTCAATTTGCAAACTAGGAACGAAAGTAATAATGGTATAACTGTACAAAATAACACAGCTCAGGAGACAACCAAATATTTAGTTAAGTTCAGAGCTTGATTATTAAGCGTCCCAATATTAGCATTAAATTAGGGAAATACTGCGAATGTTACTCAATGGCGTGACGAACGTATTGATCAAATTATCTGTATTTACTTTATATTATAGACTAGCGACCCGCTCCGGCTTCGCACGTGCACTATTATATTATAAAGTGGCCGTCAATAGAACTTGCTAACTATGTAAACAAACAATGTATTGAAATTGACATTTTAAATGATGATGATTTGATTCACTAGGCAGAGTGCCCATAAGGCTGACTGCGTTGCCTCGCTGAATGGCAATGCCGATTCCCTGTGCGAGGAACGAGCCAGCTCTACGGTCACCAGAGGACCGGATGCGCATGTGTAGCAGCTTAGCTTTTTAAAAAGCTCAACTGCATCCGGTCCCGAAGGACCCAGGGTCTCGAGGGTAAACGCCGCAAATATGTAACTATATGTTCATTTACTTTTTTATTTATTTATATGGATTCGTCATGCGCGTTTACATACTGTGGGTGTCGTGATGTGTTAACACATTCGCTGCCAAGAATTGCTACTCTCGTAGCCGATCCCGTGGCTTTCCTCGTATGTATCGGAAAGCGACTACGGCGTAGGCACCCGCCAGGCGGGTTCCTGGTAGTGAACGTGTTAAAAATAGGCACTAAAATATAGAAGACAGTTTTTTTTTTTTGAACCGGTTCATGTGCAGCAGCCAGAGGGGCTGGCTTGTGGGTAGACTCTACTATGGGGCTACCCGACTGCCGAAAAGTTTAATGCGCGAGCACTCGGGGCGCGCGGGCGCCTCGAGGCAGTGTAAGATTTTATCATGTGTCGAATTTACATTTAAGTTCTCTTCAGCACCGCCTTAGTTAAGCGATCGACCTCGTATCGAAGACAGTATACGAGGTCGATCGCTTAACTAAGAGCCTTATCACACTTGCGATTTCCAAGCGTATTTTGTATGAAGGCGATCACGCAGCGTGTTCGCCGCGACTGATAATTGTATAGAAAACACGCTCGCAAATCGCAAGTGTGATAAGGCTCTAAGACGGTGCTGAAGGGTAGCGGGTGGCAGGGAGCTGTCGCCCGCTGCCCGTCCAGCCCCCCTATTCTATAACTTTTTTTAAGCTCACCTCAACGCTCACCCACAAATATATCTTGACATCGCGATGCGTAGTAACTAAGCGTAGCTAGAGGTCTAGTTTCGTGACGGGTGACCGACGGGGTGAGCCGCATTAGCGCGTAGTAATAACAGCCACAGGGCTGTTATTACTACGCGCTAGGGTACAGACCCTTCGTCGTCTCACCTGTCACTCAAGCCCCGTTATTCTGTAACGTGTTTTAACCTCACCTCACCGTTTACCCACAAAGATATCTTGACGCTGCGATTCGTAGTAACTAAGCGTAATCAGAGGTCTAGTTTCGTTAGGCGCGACGTGTGGGGTGAGGCGCATGTACGCGTAGAGAATAACCGCCCAGTTTTATCATGTGACAGGTGCCGTCTCGGTTTAAAGGCCGTTACATATCAAGTACAGTCACAACAACTTGCTATAGTTGGAATGAGACAGCAATCCATTCTAACTAGGTATATCAAGTTGGTAAGCCTATAGAGTAAATTTGATTAACAAAAATATTATATTAATTTTAAATCGGTTTGGGGAGTTACGGTTAAGGGAGTTATTCGGAACCCTAATGCGTCTCACCTCACCCGTCACGTCTAACGAAACTAGACCTGTTCCTACGCTTAGGTGCTACGAATCGCAGCGTCAAGACATATTTGTGGGTGAACGGTGAGGTGAGCTTAAAACAAGATTGAAAATAAGTTTCTGACAAATATTTCATTTTTGGTACAAGCTTTTATTGCCGACTGTACTTTTCTGTATAACATCATAAACTACTCATTCAGACGATTCTAACGAACCCAAACTCAACGGGGTTACGTCGGTTAAGTACTGAATTCCCATGGCCACCTTCTGTCTCCATCATCAGATCAGCTCGATGGTACCATAATATTGAATTGTCATCCAAACTATACTTATACCCAAAATTTCAGCTCAATCCGTCACCGGGAAGTGGGTCAAATTTAACTTGCAAGATTTGATTACAGACATCATTACTAACAGGGCAAGTTAAATAAAAGCTTGTCAAAATAAAAGCTTGTCAAAATAAAAGCTTGTCAAAATAAAAGCTTGTAATAAGGGGGCTGCTTGACTCGCGTAGAAGTGTTTTCGATTCAGTAGATACGCTAAGTCAAATAAACCTTGTTATGATTACGAATGAAAATGCATAATTTAGGTATATTTGCCACAGAGCAAACAAAATGATACTTGGACAATATGTTTAAAGGGCATTGGGTAACCTTGTATGAGAAAAAATGTCGTGTTTATGTTTTGCAGTGGCCAAGGATGTTTTTTTAATAATCGTTTAGAGGAAAAAATTAAACGCGTTAAACAAGACCGGAGCCGAGATATTTAAGTTTGAAGTTTTGTGTATAACTTTTCAATATGACCTGTGAATATATACGTATTGCAAATATCACAGCTCCGATGCATTTTAGTGTATTATACATTTCATAACAAAATATGTTTGTTTTGAGTAATCTACCACTTTTACGAATGGCCGCTCATCTAAAAAAATTACAACATTTTTACCCAAACCCTTTTCACAACTCAAGTACAAAACACGGTCTTATAAAATAACATTTGAATAAATAATGCCTTGATATATAAACGCCATCAATTGCAAACACACAAACATTTCATTTAGTTTTTCATTCATCTAATACTCCTTATTAATATTATAAAAAGTATATTGTGGCATTTGGTAACTGATGACCTTAAGGACGATTTAGATATGGAGAGGGTGCGCAGAGCGTTGTCAGTCCGGGCGAACATGTTGGCCCGCAGTTGTACAGATACGGTGAAAATAACGCTGTTCAAAGCGTATTGCACATCATTGTACTCGGCAAGTCTGTGGTTCAAATATACCCAAAAGTCATACAATGCTCTGCGCATCCAATTTAATAATGCCTTCAGGGCGCTGTTGTGGCTGCCGCGATTCTGCAGTGCGTCATTTATGTTTGCCGAGGCGCGTACAGACGGCTTTGACGCCGTTTGGCGCAAAGAGTCTGCCTCTCTCCTGAATATAATGCGCGGAAGCAGCAACAGCATCCTGAAAATGATAGCTGGTAAGTTTGATTGTCCCTTGACAAAAATACTTACCTACCGCACCAAATCCCTTTTTACCATTAAGTACTAACCTAGACTAAGAATAACTGACACCAGTAAACCTCATAGTTGTCTTGTAATAAATTGAAATAAATAATAAAAAGAAAAAGTCTGTCTGATTGTAGCCTCCTAAGTTTGTATGTAATGGGTAATATCCAAAACCGCTTAACCGATTTAAAAAAATCTTACATGCATGCATGTAGAATAGACCTGATTTTATATCGCGGGTTTGCCTGCGTTATTTATTTATTTATTTATTTCACCATAAAGTAATATGTGCATTACATGGCATGTCAATAACAATTCGTTAAAAGGAAAAAAAAAATACAATAAAACAAAACATATACCTAGTGCTATAAGGCTAACAACACACACACATTTCAAAATTTTGTAAGCTAATGTTGCTTGTTAAATATTCTGACACTGAGTAAAAGGCATGTTTCCTGAAATAATTTGACATTTTCTTCTTTGATATTTTTTTATTTAATTCGTTATTTTCAATAGGCAGGCGAAGCCGCGCGGGCACTTAGTTATTAGGTAATAGAATCTGATCACGTTTTACTAAGTCTAAATAAAGAAAAAAATCGCATAAAATAGGTACAAACGTAGTCAACAAGGACCAATAAGGTTGCTGATTTGACTGAACCCTAGAATTAGGTACATAAATTGGAATAGCGATAGATAAAAAGGATTCAACCCCCGCATTTAGATGCTACCTGCGTCGCCCTGGCGTCCTCAACCACAGTGGCTGAATACTAGTACGCCTCTGTATAACGGTCCGTGAAAATAAATTCAACGGCAATATTTATAAAAGTTTACCACGAAAATCCCTGAACTTACAGTATCAATACGCGCGAATATGCAATACGTGTAGTACCTACGGTTCCTCTGATATTTTTGTGAATAGTAGGTATTTAACGTTTTGCCAAGAACTTACGGTACTATATACCTACGGATTATTTTTCAAGACCCAATTCATTTCTCTTTGTGCCTAGTAAACAAAGCGATTGTCTTATGCTTTGTTAATTGTAACCGCTGATTGATACTGTAAAATAAACGTAATAAACATCAACATTTCAACCAAAAGGCAGCTAAGTCTAATTAAAGATGGTCCACGTATAAGAAATACTACCTACCAATGCTGACCATTTTGTATTTAGAACTACTTTGCTACTTTAATAAATACGGTATTTTCATTTCGAAGCGTTTACAAATTCAACCAAACTACTAAACATTACTGACCAATAGTAGCATTGTTTTCATTTGCAACAGAGATAGCTGCAACTGATAGTCATTTTCATAAACGAAGCAAAGCAGTTTCTTCACTTTTAAAGTACATATTACTAAATTCAATGAAGTTTTTAGTCGTTCGTGACAGCGTCGCTAAATGAAAGAGTAAAGTTAGCGGTACGTACGTCTACGCAAGAAAGAAGTAGGTAGGTACATTCAAATTTATTTTTTATACTCTAAGTACCTATTAGTCCCTTAGAAACCAGACATACAAAAAAGTTGAAATAAAGCAATGAAGACTTCTCTTGCATAATTGTTTGGAATGTAAGTACTAGTCTTAAAACAATATAATTTAATTACTTATTAACTGTGCACCTTCCTATAATTATTTCAGTTAGTTAGATATTAATGTAAAAACAAGTATATAACATCATAAGACCTGAAGATAAGTATTGCTCAGAGCAAAAAGCCCATTAGTGAACGGAGATCCTGCGTCCAGTTTCATCGCAATATCGATTCGGTTTCCCAATAGGAAAAACAACGGTGTATGTGTGTGACTCGGTTTTGACCATTACTTAGAAACAGCAAAAATTACTGGTTAATGACTTAAATGACATCAGGTCTTCGTAATAACACTAATTCATTTACTTATGTAATTTCGCTCATAAAAACTGCATGTAAAGTACCAAATACCTAGTATGTAGTAATGTATTTTAAATACCTAGTTGTCTTGCTTATTTTCACTCAAATGTAATGAATTATATTTATTGAAAACTGCGGCCTAATTGAAAATAAATTATTTTTAAATAGGTACTATTTTTTTTGGATTCTGAATTTAATTATGATAATTTATTTAATTTTAGTATTTTACATATTATTTTTTCATGTAATATCATGTTATGTTGGGTAGCCATTAAAACACGGTTCGTTTTTTGGTACGAGTATGATGCCTTCATGTTAGTATTATTCCGATTGCATTCTAAATGAGGCTGCCTTTCTCCAGCTACAAAAATGCTTACTACGTACATGTTCTGTTTGTTCTCCAATATAATAAATAATCTAGGACTGGCAGTATATATTTTGAAATTTTCCAACGTCCATTCAGCAATAATGGATGAGTATACATCCATTATTGCTGAATGGATGAGTATAAATCGAGACGTTGTTTTATTTTCTCAACATTTAAAAAGCGTACGAACAACACTGTAATGCGGTTGTTTGTCTTATGGAATAGGTTCTTACCTATGTAATCTCAAGCGGATTTACTTCCTGGGATCGATTTTTGGCTTACGAGCGCTCGACTCTTTCACTCGAAAACTGACAAAAATTATGAAATGCTATTTTGAAACAGCGATAGAAAATTGAAAAACGAGTGGTGTTGACCACTCGTAATTAATTATATTGGTAGATAGTAAGTGCCTGCCATTTTGACACTACAAACGTATTTACTTTTTTCCACTCCTCTACCGTATCTGTCATTTATATAGGCTCTAGCTCAAATACAATGACATCGATAATATGTCGTCGAAAAACTCTATGCTCTATGGGCCATAGAGCATAGAGTTTTTCGACGACATAAAAGTACACTAAACAGTGCGTTTATGGGCCATAAACGCACTGTTTAGTGTACTTTTATGGTTCATACATTTTTCATAAAAGCACTGTTTACCACGATGTCAAATCATCTAACTTTTTTTCAATCGGCCGCCATATTGCAGTGGTACCAACTTCATTAGCAAATTTTTCGAAATAAAAAGTTTTACTATCAAACATTTGTAGACCATAAATTATTTACTAAAATAAAAATAAATGATCATGAATTGTGTGTATACGTATTTTACCAAGCATTGGTATTATTTATAAATATAAACCGATCCGATTCGGTTCGGATCCGGGTTCAGTTTGGTTTGGATGGCAAGTTCAAGGAAATTAAAAACAAAACAAACCATAAACAAGAGGTGTCAATGTGTCATATTTCTAACTTCCCACCAAAATTCACAATTAAAAGGCGAAATAGACCCTTATTAACTATTCGTTATTAATAACTTATTAAGATTTGATTCGTGTTTGTGAATTGAAGAAAACTGTGTACGTTCCTTTTAAAATGGACGAAGAAGAAAATAACTGCACCGCTGAGGAAATTGCGTTAGTAGTAATAGAACGAACGGAAAAACTACTGCCGAAAAGCCACATGCTATTTATTTAGAATTCTTCGTAGAAAAAGTATTGTATGCAACGGTGTATAACTTGGTCTTAAAACGCTCGTGGCGTCTTTAATTGCGATGCCCGCCAATCGCCAAGGCTCGCATCGCAACTCACGCCGCTCGCGTTTTAAGACCCTACTTATACAACAGTTGCATAAAATACTATTATTTGATTTTCGAGCACTCGAAAGTCAAAAATCGGGCATAAATGTGACATTTCGCATGTATTGATATTAATATACATACATGTACATATTTTGCGCGCTTGTTTCAGACGTTAGCTTATAACATGGAGATGCCAGCAAACCAGAATGCGAGGTGTAAGTATCCGATGGATGACTTCCAGGTAATACAACGTTATTTATTAGTTATTTAATTCCAAGCGTTCTGGGCCGCAATTCCATTTGTCTTGTGTGCCAGTATGAGACAGGATATAAATTTGTCCATCCAAAGTTAATTTCCCTTTGACGTGCCGGGGGCGTTAGATTTCTTCATCTCGAACTGTGCACCTGAAAAGTCGCTTTTATTCAACGAGCGAGCGAAGCGAACGAAGTTCTCTTCGCTCTTGAGCCGGATGTCCAGATGTACCGTTGTCCAGCTGTTCTCCCCTACAGGTCGCATTTTGCAACCGATTCTCGTGAAATTATATAGAATTTATTTGTCGATTAAAGTTTTCGAAATTTTAAAAAACAAATATTTTAAGAAAAGACTATCTCGCAAGTTTTATTGCTCAAAGAGCTACTAGTGGTAGACATTCTGATAACGTGTGAGGTTTAGTAAGGACCCTATTCAATGTAAGAGTCATGAAATCGCCGAATTATGACTGTATTTTTTTCAGAAAAAACATTTTAACTCCTGCACCTGTCCCATTTGTCACTCTGGGCGTTTGATTGATTGAGTAGCCTCCTAAATTGACGGGAAGATAGTTTAAATTTAGAAGTCGTGTAGACTGAATACGATACTTTAAAAATAATAACGGGATTTATATTATATTTATCACAGCCTAGAAAGTTTTGTTCGAAACAGTACTTTTTAAATACAAACTGCATATTTTAGGGCTTAAAAAAACCACTGATGGCGCTGTCAATCTTTCTTTACCTTTTTTAATGTAACAAAATCACGATCTCTTGTTTTTACATCGAACCTCCGAACTCCAGTCAGAGCACATTTGAACAAAAATATTATCATCGCCCACTCGCACCTAATTAAACCTATAGATTCAACCCGGCGGCACGGTCACTATTATTCAGGTTTCAAGAGCATCTAAATAAAACTTATTTTCTTTAAATTTAAAAATACACACACGTGTGGCGTTTGTAGTGGCAACAAACATGTTTTGTAAGATATTTAACGTAGTGTGAAATTGACTTTTATTGATTGTTACTTTATTGTAAGTAATAACACATTGAGAAAACGAAGACTAATTACGAATTAATTTCGGTACACGTCATTAAAAAACTAAAACACTGGCTACTTTAATACATTTTTAAAGTACATGTATTATTTTAATCTTGCATTAATTACACAGTTAAAATGAAACCCCGAAGTTACAATGAAGCAAATATAAAGGAAAAAACACTTACCGAACTATTTATTGTTCACGGTAAACACTTGTTTTCAAGAGCGCGTCGTCGGGGAGAGGATCGCAGCATCGAGCTGGCGGCGGCGGCGCGGTCTCAGCGCGCACTGCCGCGCCGAGCGTACCGTGCCGTCGCCGTCAGCGAGCGAAGCATGCCCGATTGTTTCAAAGCACACTGAAACATCGCTGAAGCTAGGTGAATTTGATTCTACAGATTTTATCAATATAGTAACTACCGTTCATAAACTATCAATATCATAATCTATCTACAAATTGGAAAATGAGATCAAATTGGCATGATGT
The DNA here is from genome assembly GCA_947578815.1 of Epinotia ramella. Taxonomy (NCBI): domain Eukaryota; kingdom Metazoa; phylum Arthropoda; class Insecta; order Lepidoptera; family Tortricidae; genus Epinotia; species Epinotia ramella. Next base: position 12,612,707 of record OX388209.1, read on the forward strand.
GGACGCACCATATCCTACGATTGTTTGAAAGAATTATTCCACATACGTCAGCATCCACTTACGTCAAAACATGATTGCTTTTTTTTTAACTGAACATTTTATTACATTTATTCCGTCATTTGGCTGTGGCGACGGTACCAGATATTCTTTCAATTTTCTGTTACTAAATCGCAATTGTCTGGTTATTCATTATTATAAACAATACTCGTAGTATACCGAAATGTATTTTAAATAAAACGGGGCAAGTGCGAGTAGGACTCGCGCACGAAGGGTTCCGTACCATTATCTACAAAAACGGTAAATTGTCTGTTATTGTATGGGAGCCCCCTTAAATATTTATTTTATTCTATTTTTTAGTATTTGTTGTCATAGCGGCAACAGAAATACATCATCTATGAAAGTTTCAACTGTCCAACTATCACGGTTCATGAGATACAGCCTGGTGACAGGCGGACAGACGGACGGACGGACAGCGCAGCGCAGCCTTAGTAATAGGGTCCCGTTTTTACCCTTTAGGTACGGAACCCTAAAAAGACAGTCGCCATTATATCCATTATAAATGGTGCTCACAAACCTTTGTACACGCCCCTGTCTAGACCCAGGCATAAGTGTTCTCATAAGTATTTTTAAACACACTTGCTTACCTACCAGACACAAATATTACTTCTCAATATACTTTCGACAATATTTATTTTAATACGTTAAATAAGTATACCTAATACATCGCAATCTTAACTCATTGATTTGACCACCAAAATGTACTATTTTTTCTGTGGCAAAGACTATCTATCATATTAAATTGGCATATTATATCTGACGCGATTGGAAGTCATGTACTTAGTCACGTGGATGAAGTCTTAGCTATGAGTATTATTATTATTTTGTATTGAGCTGTACACTATTTATATTCCAGAAACTTTTTACGAAATCTCAAGTACTAAACGAAGATGAGAATCCCACTGTCCTAGTTCGTCGCGTCGGGCAATATCGGATTTATCGAGTATCTTGAACAAAACTGTTTGTCTATTTTTAAACTTGAGAAATTGGAATTGACGAAGTGATTCTGCGCATTTGTTTTGTAGTTATTATATTTATAGTAGTTGTACAATTTATATTTACATAAATGAATATGTTGGTATTTGTCTTAGAGATTTCTTTGTGTTCTTGGTTTGGTCTATATGCTTTTGTACAGGGTGTAAGTTTGTCTATAGGCGGATCCACGCCGGACGAGCGGCTCGGCCGAACACGGCTCGCCCTAACGTGCGCGCTCAGTGTAGACGTGGTTCGCCGAGCGCGTCCAGCCTATCTGTCGGCTTTCTGACAGAGATCAAAGGGCCGGACATACGTAAGCATTTTTGCCCTATAAATATCGAACACGCTCACAAAATTTGACGAGATTCTGTTGAGAGATGCGACCTATAGAGGGGACAGCCGGACATACGAAAGCATTTTTGCCCTATAGTTAAATATCGAACTCAGTCACAAAATTTCACGAGATTCTGTTGAGAGATGCGACCTATAGAACTCGCTTTCACTCTAAATGCAAGTTTGTAGATATGTAAACTTGTATGTCCAAAACAACACAACCGTTTAAAATAATCTTTTACTAGTGTAAAAAAGTAACTTTACAAGGACATAAGGATATATTATTTAGCCCGCGGGCCCACCTAGATTTTCTGGTAATACCTGGGCGGAGCTGCGCGTGTAGCTAGTTATTAATTTATGTATTTATGTACGTGTTATATATAGGTACAAATTTTGTATAAACATTTTAAAATTACGAGGTCATTTATGAAGCTCACCTCCGAATTATTATTCAAATGTTAATGCATACGCATACGTATAACTATTAAACTAAGTACGTTGACCTTTGGCCAATCACATTACGGCATAATTTATACCAGTAATATCTGTGAAATGCCAATTTTGTATTTTGAAGCTTTGTTTTGTATGTAGGAAGTAATCTCCAAAACAACTCCACCGACTAAAAAAACTCACCATTATATTGAATAGATCTTTGGGATGGACTAGGCTATATTTTATCCTGTGGCGCTGCCTGGGTTCTTTGTAATTAATACGCGGGTGCAGCAGGGTAATAGCGAGTTCGTGTGTCTCCCTCTCTGTCGCACTTGCTAGTTCGTGCGGCAGAGAAGGAGATACACGAACGAAGTTCGTTTTCGTATCGCGGTAGCCCCTCAGTACGCAGTCAGACAGTACGAGTGGAAAGATCGGACATAGCGCTTGCTCGCTTTGACTTCTTATCACAAGTGAAAACAATTAACGGCTGGGACAAAGTTGTTTTCCTAGATGAAACTGGTTAAATGCGAATCATAGTGTTGGAAAAATATGGACACACACCTCAGTCGTTAACGAAAGTTCCTGAAGGAAAGGGCCAAAGGCTTATTATATACCATGCAGGGAAGGCCAGAGGTTTTGTACCGAACTGCTTACAGTTCGGTGGAAATTCGTACTGACTTTTGTTTCAATACCGTTACAACGTTACGTTCCCAACAATATTAAGTATACCGTCGATACTTTTAGCACTAGGTATACACTGCATTCGAATAGTATCGATAGTTTGCATAATAGTGGTAGCACCTCTAGTTACGTTAGTCTGGCATCTGTCATTCTAATCTTGCTAGAAAAAAATACATATAGTAATGATACGATATAGCAGGATAAAGCTATAAAGGTTATTTACCTCTACTTTCCCTTCCCAGGTGTAATTCCAAGGGGCATTACTGCCACTCATTGCCCATGAAAGCCGACACGCTATCTCTGAATAGCTTAGCTACGGTTCGCCTTCTCTCCTCATTGTCTAACCGACGGTTGAAATGTATCACAGTCCTTTTGTTTCTTGCTTTTTATTATTTGATGAATCGACAAAAAAATCGATATGATTATTGAACCTGCTCTCAAAATCGGTTATAAATGCATCCTGTTGCGGAGAACAGCCGAACAGACGCCGGATATGAGAAATAATTTTAGCCCAAGCTGAAACGGTGAAATTCATTCGCTTCGGTCATTCGTTCAATAATTAAGCATATTTTAATAAAAACATACCAAAATACAAGTATTTGCCTCACCGGATAAACGCAAATAATTGTTGTACCGAATCATTTTAATTTTAATTCGATGTCAGAATAAGCAAATTAGATGAAAATTTATTTAAATTAATTAAATATTTCGGTTAATTTGCTGTGTGTATGTGTAAATGGAACTCGCTGAATATCAAGTACATAAGTTATGAAAGTTAACAGTGTATTAAGCAAATTGTACAACTGTAGAAATCGGAGGGCCTTTAATAAGGTACTGATTCAGGTTAAATAGGCTCAGCTTCGATATAACTATAATACGGTGATTTAGAACGTATGGGTCGCGTGTCGTACCTCCCGGTAGATCATAGTCGTAGTCATATCTAGTCATAATCATTTATTCACATAAGAATATACATTGTGTTTGAATATAATAATAAAACTAAAAAATATATATAACAATACAAATAGGTAAATGAATAGTATCACAATCAATAACATTGTCATAGCATAAATTAATTTAAAATACAACACAACATAACATAATTCATTTAAAATATAATTTAGAAATAGTATGTCCGCAATTTAAAAATAATGTCAAATTTCCAATAATGTTGTCATGTCATACAAATTTCATACTTAAACCCATAGGCTGACTAAAATCCTCAATCGAGTAAAAACATTTATTCAACAAAAAATCCTTTAGATTATGTTTAAATTCCTCCTCTTTTTCTGATATTATTTTATATGATGTGTTATTTAACGTAATAAAGTTTACTACTGTAAATGTTTAAATTAGGAATGCGTTTTAATCCAGCGGGTAGCTTATTAAAGAGACCAATAGCTTGGTATCCCGAAGAGTGTATGACAACTTTGAGTTTGGTGGTAAACATTCGTGGTATAAGTCCATTCTTTTTGTTGCTAGGCGCTTCAGTCTGTCTTCCGGTGTTTCAATACAGTTTAGGTACTTGATTAAATCACTAAAAAGTACAGTTATATACACGATTCTTTTTAATTCATGATCAGGATTAATTTTTTCTAATTCTGTAATTGATACCAAACACGATTAACTCGAAGTTACTTAACACAAACGTTCTTTATTTTCTCAATCGTTTAAATAGTTTCTCAATAAAACGGAATATTCGAAATCGTTGTCACCCTAACGGTCACCCTTGACTTATATGTGTTTGACGTATCTACTTTAACTTCAAGAAATGTAGAGTGACCAAACATTCAGTGGACATTAATGTTAGCATTATAATTAAATTGAATTAATTAAACAGTGATTTCATTGCATGAGACCTCATCCATTGAAATCCGTTTTGGTTGTTTATCAATATTTTTCGACTCCTGATCACGGATTAAAAATCATCGTGTATAGACTAGGAACAGTGAGGATTTGGAACTCAGAACAATACGGTTTACAAGATGCAGTCGGAGATATTCTGGCCATGGTTCTGATGGCTCTTTTCTGGGCTACAAAGGCGGACTGAATGTTATAACGGTAACTGTTGCCCCAAAATTTAATGCCGTATCTTATTTCAATTCCACCAAATCATAACAAACCATTTTTAGTCGAAACATCTTAACAAGCAGAGCTGACCCCGTATCATGGTCGGCCTTATCACACGATAAGTGACAAGATAGAGCGTACGTCACTGGCTGACACCGTTCGATAGAACGAGACGACGCTCCTATCTTGTCAGGCCGACCATGATACGGGTCTGACAGACTTGACTGGTGAAGACAGTTCATCCTTCCAATTTAAACTCGAATCAATCCAGACGCCGAGAAATTTCGCTGAAGTTATTTGCTGGATTTTTACTCCATTTAATGATATCTCTAGGCTGTTTTTGCTAGGTAGCTTTGCTTAATATAGCGAAGTTTCGCCATGTGTACGCCTTCGCCCATGCTATCGGATAACGCCCACGCGCGTATTTGTGCACTCCTACTTGAAATTGAATTAAATTAATGTGAAGCTAACCTTTTTCTTCTTCGTCGCATCCGCCTGACTGAGGGTCGTGACTACTGGTCGTCCCTTTGCGCACTGGTCCTCTCCAGGCCACTCAGGTTTTGGCTTTCCGGATAGACGTCTGCAAGTTTTCTTTGCAGATTTATTACACTGCATCGGTCATATGGCACCGTGATTTGCCATGCTCATTTTTCTTTCCACGTGTCCCACAATAAAGGTAAGGCTAATATTGTACAATCAATAATGTAAGTTTTTAGGACCAACAGAGATAGGGAATCCTGAAATCAATTTCACATTTTCATAAGGCATCGTTATTAACCTTTTTCTAATAACAAAGGCATTGTAAAATAAAGTTAAAAGACGAGACTAATGTCATTGCATAAAAAATATGAAACAGAAAATCTAATTTGATATTGTTCAGTAAACACTGAAATATTTGAGAGAGAAGGTTCGTGAACATCGAAACTGAATAACAACGTACGCACACATATTAAATTTCAAATCATAATAACTTTCAAGCATTTATTATCGATGCAGAGTAACAAAAGCACGATATCTGTAAGTATACATCTTATTTTCCAAATATCTTTATACCATAGGTTTATTATTTACCAGGACTCAATAGGGTGAAATATTAATACCATTAGTGACGACGCCGACGCATTCAGGTGTCGTTAGTGCTGTATTATTCTTTTCAAAATCATGAATTTATTTTTTGCGAAATGGAATAGGTACTCAACTTCGTTATTATTAAATAATTGCTACATAAGGACATTGGCCTACCGTTGGCCGTACCTACTCTGCAATGGACGTCTATCTTTGTTACCTAGGTACCAAACGGCTGTCTGCTGTCTGGAACTCCTCGATAACCTACATATATTGTGATAAACATAACGTAAAAAAAGTATTTATAAGTAGGTAGTCGTACTAGTCGTCAATAAAATCTTGTCTTGAAAATGAAATGTGCGAAACAGGTATTTATTAACATAAAGGTGTACATGAAAACCATAGCAAATGTTACTCAACATAGGTATTTAGCTGTCCTCTAAGACGGTGAGTAGATTCTAAAAGCACTAAAGGAAAATTCGTGTCTCGTTGTTAAGTAAGTAGGATGAGATTTCTTTTTAAGGCGAGTAATGCAAAATTTTGGTTTTGGAAGTGCAAATACCAAAAAGGAGCCGGAGAAAATATCTGAAAAAAGTATAGTAGGTCTCTTTATTCTTCAACATTTCATTGTTAATCTGAACTTAGGACGAACGCAATTACTCAACCTAATTTTCTAGTAGGACACTAAAATACTAATATGTGAAATAATTCTTGAAAAAAAAACAACTTATTTGCCACTACATCAACACGAATTAAAAAAAGATCGCAGTTTTTAAAGAAATAGATAGGGTTATAAAGTAAATGCTATGATCAGATTTTAGATAACTTAAGTTGGTTCGATTTCCATACAAAACGTACGATATTAGTTTGTGACGTCATACTTTGGGAAAACCATTTTTCTCAAATTATTCTAGTTTATACAAGTTTATTCAAGACAAGGGGGAATTTCGCGCAAATGGAAAGCCAATTTATGAAAGTCAGTTACATTAGTTTCTTAAAATATCACGCCGTTAGCCTGCGAAATTCAAATAACGATTTGTATGGAAATCGACCAACCAATTTTTTTTTTAATTTTGAAATAATCAGTTTGTAATCAGTAGCCCGGCCGTGAGCGGGCGAAGGGTCTGTATCGAGCTAACATTAGCAGACGAGCGAGACAACGTTTTTAGGGTAACCTTAAGATTTCAGAGTACCGAAGGTGTTAAAACCGTAATCCGCTTTAGGCGGTCAAATTGGGTTCAGGTCGGGTCACAGAATTGGTTCGGTCTCAACCTCTTATCGTCTTATAGTCTTAAGTCTGCCGACAATAATTATCATTATTTGCATCCACTCGGGTAGAAATGCACGTCAAACTTGGTCCACTCCGAATCAGATCCTTACATGAGTCAGTCAGTACAGTGGTCTTTATAAAAGAAAGAAATAAAAACTCGAAAAAACTAATATGCAGGAAAGCTACACGTATATGTGTTACCCGTGCTAACCGTGTTAATAGTGTAATTTTTATTACAAGCTTTTATTTAACTTGCAATGTCTGTTTGTCCGGGTGGAATCCTTCAACTGAATTTTAAATCAGTTATCTTTAACAGATTGAGCGAAAATTTTGTGTTTAAGCATAGTTTGGACGACAATTCAATATTATGGAACAATCGAGCTGATCTAATGATGGAGACAGAAGGTGGTAATGGGAATTCAATACTTAACCGACATAACCCTGTTCAGTTTGGTCGTTCGCTAGAATCGTCTCAATGAGTAGTGATGACAGTATACAGAAAAGTACAGTCGGCAATAAAAGCTTGTACCAAAAATGAAATTTTTGACAGAAACTTTTAGTATTCCGTTCCGAAAATCGCAAAAGAGAGTACTTTTATCACTATATTTGAGCATGCACTGGTGGCGTTTTCCATCTTGGTATAGGGCACTATAGGTTAGATAGATAGATAGATAGATATCATTTATTGTCAAAACTGTGTACATAAGATCTCATGTCATACATTAAAAGGTATCAACAGTTTGCCCATTTCGGACGTACAATATTTGAACTTAAAATTAAACTTAATTGTTTGTAGATCTATACGAAATATTCATTAAGATTGTAAAAGCATTTAATTGCAAGCCATTCCTTCAGTTCCTTTTTGAACTTGGTACTCTCGAGTGACTTAATCAATTCAGGCAAGTTATTAAAGATTCTGATTCCAGTAGCATAGGTACTCTTTCTAATGATGTAACTAGAAGGCCTAATTGTACACACATCATATTTATATTGGGATCTTAGATTAGTTTTGGAGTCACTTTTTTTATTAAAAATATCATGTCGTTCCTTAACAAATAAACAAATTTCTAGTATATAGATACACGTCAGAGTTAAAATTTTATTGCTTCTAAAGATTTCCCTTAAGGATTCCCCGTTTTTTAAATTGAATATTATGCGTAGGCTTTTTTTTTGAAGAATAAACACAGACTGTACATTCACTGAATTACCCCAAAAAATTATGCCGTATTTAAGTATAGGATAAACATTTCCATAATATGCCTTTTTTGACACTTCTAATGACGTTATTTTGGTCAATATAGATAGGGCATAACAACTTTTGGCAAGTCTGTTGTTTATTTTATTGGTGTGAGACTTCCAGTTTAGGTTGCTGTCTATTGTAACTCCTAAGAAGTTTGTGTCTGTAACTTGTTCAATTTCTTTATCTTCGATTTTTATGCTCAAACTCTGCGGTATCTGCTTATAACTAGTAAACTGTACAATTTTTGTTTTGTCCAAATTTACACATAAGTTTAAGGATGACAACCAATCAGTAACAGTTTTTAAGGTAGTATATAAAACATTAGTAATATTAATGTCATTGTCCTCACTTATAAATATAGTGGCATCATCCGCGAACATCACACACAGATGGTTGATCACTAGTGGAAACTCATTAACGTATACCAAAAACAATAATGGGCCCAGCACACTGCCTTGGGGTACGCCTTGAAGATTTTCCTCATAGCTTGACTGTATATTTGTTACTGTTTTTGTAATCCTGTCATATGAGGCTAGTGTTGTAGCTTGGATTCTATTTGTAAGATAAGATTCAATCAATTTCAAGGGAATACCACGAATTCCGACATGCTCAAGCTTCTCTAAAAGCATTTTGTGAGAAACGCAGTCGAATGCCTTAGATAAATCAATAAACAATCCAATTGTTGCTTTTTTTTTATGTGTGTCTGTCCATATTTGCTGCAAAATTTTGAATATAGCTAATGTAGTATTTTTCCCTTTTTGGAACCCAAATTGATTAGCGTTTAGTGTGTTATTTTTATTAAAAAACGACATAAAGCGATTTAATATCATCTTTTCAAATATTTTGGAAAAATTTGGCAACAATGCAATCGGTCTATAATTTGTTATGTCCTGCCTGGAACCTTTTTTATGTAGAGGCTTTATTAATGCCTTTTTTAATTCGTCAGGAAAAATACCACTTTCTAATGTTAGGTTAATAATATAAGCCAATGGTTCTGCTATATACTCAATGCTTGATTTTATCACTTTTAAAGGTATTTCATCGTATCCAGTACTTTTCTTATTTTTTAACTCTTTGACTATTTTTTTTATTTCTTGGATGGTAACCGGGGTCATAAATAAACTATTCAAGGTGGGTTGTGTTACATGCCGGACATGCTTGTCATTAGTGGTATGTGCATTGTTTGAGTTAATGAAGAAGTCGTTAATAGTGTTCGCAATTTCAGATGGATTTTTAATAACAATATTATCTTTTTTTATAGATTCTATTGTATCTTTTATCTTATTTACTTGTGTTGTATTTTGTTTTATTATTTGCCATGTAGCTTTACTTCTGTTGTTACTCTGATTTATGAAATTACTATTTGTGTTACGTTTCAATTGTCTTGTCACTGTTTTCATGATTTTACAGTATTTTTGATAATTTTGTTTGATGATATCATTGTTAGTTTTGAGGGTTTGCAAATATAATTGTTTTTTTCGTTTGCTTGCTATTACAATCCCTTTAGTTTTCCAGTTTGGTTTTTTTTTGTAGGTTACTTTAATTTTCTTATTTGGTACACAAAGTTTGTAAACAATTTTATAAGTATCTATGAAGGCTTTATAAGCTTCATTTGGATCTTTTATAGAGTAAAGCTCTGAGAAACTGAGTTGTGATATATATTTTAAAAATATTTCGATGTAGCTATCTGGACTTTTACAATACACAAACCAGTAATGTTCTTTAAAACCTAATTCAGTGTAAACCGTAATAACCTGACAAGTATGGTCGGATAAACCGAGGTTTAATACTTCCTCTCTATATTGCTTTATATTTGTGAAAATATTATCTATACAAGTTTGGGAATGTGTGGTTATCCTGGTAGGTACTGTGATTGCATGGTAAAGTTTGTAAGACCCAAACGTGTTGAGGAAAAGTTCACTTTTGCTGTTCTTGTCGAGAATATTTATATTAAAATCGCCCAAAACAAATATTTTTTTATGGCTATTTCTAGCCCTTGTCGTTAACTTACTTAGTAAAAAATCCAAATTTACGAGGAATATGTCTAAATTACTATTCGGGGTTCTATATATACATATGATTACGTAATCAAGTCCACATATTGTAACACCACAGCATTCAAAGTGACTTTCCACTGCCATTTTTGATACCCATTCTAATTCACGACAGTCAACTGAGTGCTTTGCATAGATTGCAACACCGCCACGTTTTTTGTGTTTGCGGCCAAAATGTGCAACATTTTTATATCCCTCTAATACTTCCGTTGTAATACTTCTACTTCATCGTCTTTTAAGAAAGTCTCGCTGAAACGAGACCGAAAACGCATTAAACGAGTAATATAGGGACAGGTTATGGCGTCGTCAGCATTCCGCGCACCCATTATTGAACAAACGAGCGAAGCGAATGAAGTTCTCTGTTTCAGCTTGGACCAACATTCTTTCGTATGTACAGTACCTACTCCTCTACGGGTCGCATTTCTCAACCGATTCTCGAGTTATTTTGTGAGCAGATTCAATCCTTACTTAATATTATAAATGCAAAAGTGTGTTTGTTTGTCCTTCTTTCACGTCGCAACGGAGCGTTGTATTGATGTGATTTTTTGTATGGAGATAGTTTAGAAGCTGGAGAGTGACATAGGCTACTTTTTCCAGTGGGAAAACATCTATTTCCCACAGGAAAATTCAATATGTTACATTTTCCTATAACCACGCGGGCGAAGCCGCGGGCATCAGCTAGTAATTATATATATTTAAGAAAGTTAAAGAAGGTACTGGTAAAATGGTTGCTGACGTTATCATATTCTAAAACAGAGAACTTGTTATCCTCTCATAAGTAGGTTCACACACACACACACACACACACACACACACATCTCTATTAATGCTGTAAATTGTAACCGCCTTCCGTATGGCATTTTTTAATAAGTAATAATAATTAAATATATATAAATCATATAGTTACTAAATAGGTTCCCTTGAAACCATCAAAAAAACCACCATAAATTATAAGTTTGTAACTAAACTAATGGCTAAACCTACCCATGTATTTTTTGAAGGGAGTCCCTCTGCCAACAAACTGTCCTGCAGTTTGGCAGAAGAAAATATTGTAAAACCAAGGGTTGTTTACCTATGTGAATTAAACGAGCCAAATGGATCCATTAAAGCAAGGGCCTAATCCGGTACCCATTTCTCACGAGTTAAAATGAAGATGTGGCTAGCCTGGTTGCGTGCGCTTATCTACAACGATAAGTTATAAAATTAAGATGTGGGTAGCCTGGTTGCGTGCGCTTATCTACAACGATAAGTGATAAAATGGCAACATGCTACGCCCGCAGAATGTTAGCTGCAAAATGGAGGCCCAGTAGCTAAGCCACAAAAGTTAATTAAGGTTTATGGAGCTTTCGCGTTAGGTACTTTTACGACTCAGATGAAATAGTGAACCAACGCAAGGTTACATTAAGTACGTTGATTCTGTATATTTTCCAAGTTTTCAAAATCCACCTTAAAACGCGATCCTATGGTCTTTCTATAATTTGTATACCTACTTACTCCTGCAAGTTGAATACTCTTGAACTCCTCACTAACTTTACGATCTTGTAAGCGTATTTTGCAAAAACAGAATTCATGTTAATTAGTTTTATGTCACATTCGTGCAAAAAATTAAATCCGTGCGTTTTTAATATACTCGTGGATTTATTATTTATATTTAAAAAGTCAATAAACATGACATTAGTAAACGAAAACGCCAAAAAGAAATAATGTTATTAAAATTTATTAAGCAAGAGAGTATTAGTACTCGTAAGTGGAAATCCGTGATCTTTGGTTCTTTTCGGGAATCGAACGCGATTATATGTAGGTATGTATTAAAATCGATAATTACGTTAAAAACAAATGAATATGTGTCATTTCATATTCATGTTGTTCTTAAAAACCAGCCAAGTGCGTGTCGGGCCACGCGCAGTGTTGGTTTAGATTCAGATTCAGATTCATTTATTTCACAACATACGCAGCACTTAAAATTACTTAAAGTCTATGTACGTTGTGATCGTTGGTTTTTGAAGAAAACCAAATAAGTAACATTTAAATTATCATTCGATTAAGGAAATATTTACAGGTACTTATGTCAACAAGTTACTAAGTGAACATATGTCAATAGATTTCAATAATTAATGGTTTAAAAAACACTAGAAAAACACGCTTTTAACCTAATTGTGGTCAAAGTTCATTACAAGACTTTTCTAACAAATCCAAACACAGCTATGATACGATGTTCCATCATGAAGATCCAGTTCATATCTTCCGGCTCCATCATCAGATCAGTTCGACAGTACCATATTATTGTATTGTCATCAGAACTACATACGGCTGTCAATTTTCATGACGCTACGATTCTTGGAAGATGGTTAAATTAGTTACTTTAGATTCCATTACATAGTTACATACGCCTTTACATGGGTCTTTATTTGTAGGGTACCGTAGTTGCCGTAGTGTTCCACTTGAAACAAAAATTAGGGCTACAAAGCCAAATATCACGCAAATAATAAATAAATAAATAATAATAATAATAAATAATATTTCTTAACAAGCTATCCACCCCCCATATCATGGAATTAAAGATAAAAAAAATTACATCCCAACTTTAAGTGTAGGGGAGCTAGCCTTTTTTTTAAGGTTTTGTTCTCCTTGCTTGATTAATTTATATATCCATGCCGAATCAACTGCCAACAACTTACTCCAGATATTCAGTTAAAAAGGCTTTAAGCATGCTATCCTACCAGCAATGTTACGTGTGGTATGTGATAACACATGTAACGTTTCTCCGGTTTTTAGGAAAAAATATTTCATAGATCAATGAGTCATAAGGCATCGGGCCTTGGTTGGGTTAAATTGCATATAATTAAACACTGTTTAGGCTGTTGTACACTTGAATCCCCTAGCCTGATACCCCAGGGGAAAAAAAACAAAATTAATTCTTTTTTCATCTTAATTATTTTATATTTTTTGTAGACTCTAAGGCAGGTCGGTGTAGGAGTGCGAGGCGAACTGCGACCCTACAGCGCGCGAGCGAAGCGAGCGTGACGCGGCAGCGTCCGGCGAAGCGCCATAACCGAACATTATATTTTTTTCCTAGTTGAAGATAAAATATTTGCCGTTAAGTTCCCCTGGGTGATCGGGGTCAGGTGATTAACGTGGATAACGTGCTGTTAAGGCTACATATTGCTATATACTATTACTTCTTAATAGAACCAAAACGGTTACCTATCGCAATCACAAAATTTTATTTTCCAACTGTATCGTTTGCCCGAATCGTCCTAAAGTCATTTTCTGGATTAAGTATTATAAAACAAACCTAACCTAACCTAATGGGTTCTACTTCTACGTGATAAGTATTTTAAAATAATCAAAAAAATTGCGGTCTTCTAGTAAACTGGCCTTTTGCCGAAATGAAAGTTCGGACGAACGATACGGTTGGAAAATTAAATTCTGTGATTGCGAAAACACATTGACCCTCTTCTCGGCTGTATTCTAATAACCGGTACCCTCTTCTTCTTCTCGTGTCGATGGTTTCCTATGTCCGTGTAGCGCCATCAGACTTACCAGAACGCATAACCGAATCAAACACGATCTAGCGTTGAATTGAATTAACGTGTTGAATTTTATTCCGTTTGGTATTTGTCGCGTGCTTTTCTGTGACTATCAGCGCAGGTGGAGGCTAGCGCTCGAAACAAATTATGCGTTCTAAAAAAAGTCATCAAGTGCGAGTCTGACACGTACAACAAGGTTTCCGTACAATCTTTCATACATTATACCCGTCTCGACCCTGAAAGTACTTCCTAAATACATACCTAGGAATTTGAAGAAATAAAAATGCATTAAAAGTACCTATAAGTATTAAATTACAAACTGATTACAACTGATGTTTATAAAAAAAAACACTATATAGCTTATCGTTATCATTTTCCGGTAATATTAGGGTCGTTTTTCTTTTCTAGCGACAATAGTTCGTCTTATTACAGCATCTCATTTAAGTATTGATGTTTACGGTTTTATAATGTTGGAATGAACGCCATATTATTTTATTGATTAATATTATTTCATATATTACTAAAAATCAGTAAAACGTCGGTTCATTGTCTTCTTAATCCTTTTCTAATTTTTCGCTTGGTGCATTTCGGAGTTCAGGGACGGGGGGGGGAGGCTATTTTTTCAACATTTTCCTTTATAAATCGAATTTAAGCACGGCAGAAAATTGTTTCAGAATGTGCAACTCCTTTAATATGATATTTGGAATAATATCCAGAGATATACAAAATACTTTTAAAAAGTATTTCAATACAAAATGCAAATGCTTTTCTAATTTAATATTTAAAATGCAAAATACAAAATACTTTTGCTTTTTGTATTTAAATACTAAATACAAAATAGGTATTTTCATAATACTTTGTTCAAATAAAATACTTTCAAAAAGTAATTTAAGTAAAATCGAAGTCAATCTCGTTAAAAAGCGAAGCGCAACGTCATGTTTCACAGATAATAACGCTTATTTTGTTTTAACTGTCATTTTGCACATATACTTTCAAAGTTGCAGCGCCTCTAGTGGCCATTTGCCGAATCGCTGACCCATTCACTTGAAAATTTGAGTGGTAAAGGTAATCCTTCGAAACGTAGCAGTAAAAAAGTATTTTATATTTGACAAATATAAAATAAATTATAAAAAGTAAGTACTTATTTCAAATAAAATACAAAATACTTTGAAAAAAAAAGTATTTAAGTACAAAATATAAAATACGTATTTTGTATTTTGCATTTATATTATATAAACCCCCTGAGGTTTCCGCTGGTGTAAAATGTTGTAGCACTAATGTGTTTTTAATATTTTGGCCAATAAATAAAAATAAAAAAAATGCATTTTAAATACAAGTATTTCAAATAAGTCACAACTCTGAAAATATCTAAAAGGTATCTGCGGGTAATAAGGCTTGTCGGCTAATAAGGCCTAAGTAACCAAAATCGTATTAAATACGGGCGCTCGCGCTAAAGGCTACACGTCCCATGATGCCAAGCAGACAAACAAGGAACTGAACTGGCTCGATTCCCCGCTCGCCACCGCCAGGATTGCTTCATACATTTCGGCAGGTGGGCACGTGGCGCGTGGTACAAAACTTGGGCCGAAACAGACGTATCTATTAAATAATAAATAAATAAATATTAGGGGACAATCTTACACAAATCGACCTAGTCCCATAGTAAGCTCAGTAAGGCTTGTGTTATGGGTACTAGACGACGATATATATAATAGATATAAATACTTAAATAAGTACTTAGAAAAACTTCCATGACTCAGAAACAAATATTCATGCTCATCACACAAATATTTGCCCTTACCGGGATTCGAACCAAGGACCTTCAGTTTCGTAGGCAGCGTCACTACCCACTAGGCTAACCGGTCGTCGTCTATTGTAATATTACATTAATAATGTCAATTTGTACTCAGTTTTTCTCCCTAATTAACGCTTGTAATGTGATACAAGTTTCAATAACGTATTGTGATGCCAATATTTTATATTTCGTTTTATTTATACACGTGTTCGGTGGCGAATATGGCCTACAAAATTTAAATGAAATGTACGAGTAGATATAGGTACTTTCAAAGATAATTTTCCGCATCACTCCGTTTTCTTCGCTCAGGCACTTTGAGCTTGATATTAGAAAACATTCTATTTGTAAGTAGAATATTTTCTTTAGTTCTCAGCTCATACTAAAGCTTAGCTAAATATGCTATTTCTCTGAGCGGTGTTAGTTGCTTAAGTAGTTTTTTATGAACGGAAACGAGTTTTTTAAACAGCGTATTTATGTATAAAATCCAATATTGCGATAATAATAATAAATATGTATATTTATGAGTTATGACATTTGTCATAACGTTGGTTTCAGTTGATGATTATGGTACTTATTTCTAATCTACAAACCCACTTGGCAGTGACGTCTATGTAATATTATGCAAGGCTAACGTTTATTTTGTCACTCTTTAGCACCACCGAATAAACGAGACAAATAAACGTTCTAGTATTAAAGAGAGCGGCTATCCACACGGCGAGAAATACTGTAACACCAACTGAAGCTATCACTTGCCTCGGAACCCTGAATGTGGACTTATAATTTGTTATTGCATGAAACGTTTATTTATATACGCCATACGATTAAATAAATAAATATGCAAGGCTTAAATAGTGCGCTCATTTGTCTCAAACTCCAAATAAGATTGGAGATCTTTAGACGTTTCACCACCGCTATTTATTTTGCTACTACGCTGACTCGATGACCCAATGAGGATCTTGGGCAAGGATGTGTGTATACAATACACAAGAGATAGGTATGTACTCCTCTTTATTCAATCATGTTACAGGGCTACCATTAACCTGAGTTAGTTCTACTGCAACCTGCGCGGTGCGGAAGGAATCTATTTGTGTGAAATTAGAGCTCAATCTATCGCCCGTTTCGCTGGCATTGTTACCCCTCCCTGACTCGGCACCTACCGTAAGAACCGACTCAGTTCAAATGATTACGGTATCACCGCAGAAGCATATCATTCGAACAAATACATTGAATCCTAGCTAAGCTCAGTAAAGAGATGGCGTTTTAATATCAACACTGAGTGCTCCGAGGAATTGTTCGGATTAATCCCTGCCGCTTCTTTTCGCCATCGTCCAACGCGACAACATTACCATCCTCACCACTTAGATGGTTGGCAGTCCTCAACTGTGCGCTTCTCCAGAAACTTCCTGCCTCGCACAGCTAAACTGTGGAATGGATTGTCGCCTGCGGTATTTCCGGACCGATACGACCTTCAAACCTTCAAGAAAAGAGCGTACTCCCATCTTAAAGGCCGGCAACGCACTCACAACACCTCTGGTGTTGCAAGTGTCCATGGGCGGCGGTAATCGCTTACCATCAGGTGATCCGTCTGCTCGTTTGCCTCCTATATCATAAAAAAAAAAAAAAAAAAAAAAAAAAAGGCACCGGTTTCCTGCGAGTACCTATTTAAGTAGAGGCATTGAGAATTTGGCTATCGAGGCAGACTGTTATGAGAAGCAACAAACGTGGGAACGATGCCGCGTGGCGAGTGATCCTTCCCAGCGACGAGAAACTGTGCGCTAATTCGCTTTGAAATTAATGCGTTCTTAATTACTGAATCAAAATAATAACTACCTAGTAGGAAGATTTTTTTTTATCAGCTATAAACAACCCTACCCTTCACAGGTACCAAACAACCGCGAGCGCTATCAAAATCTTCTTGTAGATTTAGAATATTGCTTCCGCTTTATTCCTTTTTTCCTCGGAAAACATCGGAAAATATCAAATTATTTACATATTTATCCGAGAAACCAACCATGACAAATCTCGTTGCCAAATTAACGTCTGACAGCGGACACCCTTCGGCCGGATTCACCATGGAATCGGTTAAATAATGGACAAATCTATTTAACTACGAGAATAGTCAGAGATTAAAGAGCGCATTTGGCTGCTAGGTCGCTACACAGCGTAAAAAAAACATCGCCTTTCCTGTGGTCAATAATTAAGGGCTTTCGCGCATATAAAAAATGTTTTTATTGCATGAAATCATATATCGTCGTTTGAGAAATATGAGTCTAACCATAAATTAGGCTTTACGGGAGTTAACTTTAGCAATGTCCGCAGAACAGACGCGAACCTACACTGTATGATCCATCTATGTCTTTTTTAAAAGCCGTGATCATATTATTTATTGTCACATCTACTATATATTGAACGTTCTACTTATATATACATAAAGTTAGTTACTTTTAACTAAGCAGCAGAAGAAAAAATATTACAAAGATTACATAAAATTACATTCAATAAGTATAATTAACAAGGTCGCTGATGACCGGGTAAAGGTCGCGGGAGTCCGCTGGATGCGGTTGGCGCAGGACCGGGCAATTTGGCACTCTTTGAGGGAGCCCTATATCCAGTTAGTGGACGTTTTTCGGCTGGTATGATGAGATATAATTACAAATACAGTTCTATCTTGTCAAATAGTTACGCTCCCATGAATATTCACAGTATCAGCTCTGAGTGAAATCAAAATTCAATTATATTGCGTTTCCATCCCAGTCAGTAAATTCCTGTATTTCGGTTTCCGTTTTACCCCTAACACGAATTTCATTCACAAGGATAGTGGACTACACTTGACAGTTTTCCGTTTAAGTACAAACATTATTGTCCTCGCACAAACAATAAAGTTGATATATATTCAAAAACCCCTTAGGACATTTTATGCCCCTATGATATTTTTTTTGTATATCCTTGTTTTATTTATCTGTACAGTATACATTTTCACTTGCTATTTACTGCAGGCTAAGGTCTCTTCTAATGTTGCAATGAGAAAATTATCCTGTAGGTGGGTATTGCATGCGTACATGCATATACAGGATGTTAACGGGGTCATGATCCGGAATGACAAAAAGCGAATAAGATGATCATACTGAATAACCTTTCCCATGGGACCAACCACGAAATCGCAAAAAAAAAGAGCCAATTAAGAGTTAACTGTGAGTTAACTGCGATTTAATTGAGAGTTAATGTATGGAATACCTGGTTTTTTTTTGCAATTTCGTGGTTGGTCCCATGGGAAAGGTTGTTCAGTATGATCGTCTTATTCGCTTTTTGTCATTCCGGATCATGACCCCGTTAACATCCTGTATACAGTATTGAACCATGCTACCCTGTAATGGCATCATTGGTATTGTTATGGTGCTGGAATGAACATCCGTTTCAACAACAACAACAATTCACGCTACAAATATATTTCTTATTAATATCCACGACGTTTAGTCAGATCAGATGGATCACCATCACCACTGATGACTAAAAATATAACGAAATCATAGGAAAATACAAATGAAGAAAGCTTTGCCGTCCAGGTTTATCAATACAAATGAAGAAAGCTTTGCCGTCCAGGTTTATCAATACAAATGAAGAAAGCTTTGCCGTCCAGGTTTATCAATACAAATGAAGAAAGCTTTGCCGTCCAGGTTTATCAATACAAATGAAGAAAGCTTTGCCGTCCAGGTTTATCAATACAAATGAAGAAAGCTTTGCCGTCCAGGTTTATCAATACAAATGAAGAAAGCTTTGCCGTCCAGGTTTATCAATACAAATGAAGAAAGCTTTGCCGTCCAGGTTTATCAATACAAATGAAGAAAGCTTTGCCGTCCAGGTTTATCAATACAAATGAAGAAAGCTTTGCCGTCCAGGTTTATCAATACAAATGAAGAAAGCTTTGCCGTCCAGGTTTATCAATACAAATGAAGAAAGCTTTGCCGTCCAGGTTTATCGTAGTTCTGCTCATTCTATTTGTTTCCGTTTCGAAGACAACCAAGAAAATACGGTCTTTTTAGGGTTCCGTAGTCAACAAGGAACCCTTATAGTTTCGCCATGTCCGTCCGTCTGTCTGTTCGTCTTCGGCTTAGCTCAGTAACCATAACTCCTAGAAAACTGACATTCGGCATGGATATATATAAATCAATTACGCCGACAAACCAGTACAATAAAATTTAAAAAATATACTTTTTTAGGGTACCTCCCCTACAGGGATGTAATTTTATTTGTGGAGTATCGTTGGATAGCTCATTTAAAAATATTATGGGTTTTCCAAAACCACTTTTCAAATCAGTAATTCGTTTGCGAGATATTGGGCTTTATAGCCCTAATTTTTGTTCGAGTCAAGTATCCCCCCCTGCCGGCTAAATGGCTACTACTGGGGATGTGAAAAAATTCGTGGTAGTAGTACATATAATGAATTTAAATGGAAAACTATCACGGACAAGTAGGCATAAGCAGTTACCGAGTAATAGTCGACCAACTTAATGTGTACTTGGAAAGGCCAATTTTCGTACAAATTCGGGAGACGCAACCGCACCGCACGTCGATGTAACGAAGATATGCAACTACGGAACCCTACACTGCGCGTGGCCCGACACGCACTTGGCCAGCTTTTTAAAATCGATTACCTACGGGTTTTTGGTGCATGCATCCAACTACACAGTGATACCACCCACAAAGATATTCCGAGGATGTGTTGTGTTGTGTTGAGAGTCTGTAGCTATCGACACAACGAATCCTAATATATAAAGGGTCGGCAACGTGCTTGTGATTTTTCTGGAATAGTACCTAAGCGTCTATAGACTACGGTGTCTGTTTAGTGTTTACAATAGCAAACCGTATGCTTCTTTGCCACAGTTGTATTATAAAAAATGAATCTTATTATTATAACCCTTATTATTTTTCTCGTTTCTATAATACCGAGAACGGTGTCTCAAGATATACTTCGAAATAAACAGCAATTGCAAGTTAAAACAACCAGCCCACGCTTTCATATTGTCAATGAACACTATCTTTTTTTTAAACAATATGGGCGGAGCCCAATCACTATACATTCAAATTAGCTAGATTAAACACATGTACACAAGGGAACGGACTAATTTAATCATAAGTTCACGTAGCTCAAAAGGAGTGGCCCTTGCATTTTTGTCGAGGCAGTGTTTTTAATGTACCTACAATAATACTGCGTTCACTGAACCGCCCGAGTAATACCCATGTGAAACTTAGTAGATATAAATCGATAGTTCAAACATTTTACTAATGATGAGTGGGAAAATCGACAACTACCTATTATACGTCACACTTGAAAGTACCTACCTACTCGAGGATTAATTATCAAGAATTCACAACTATGAATTATTGGCTCCTAATAAAGTTCTTATTTAATACGGTTCTAATGTAACTGTCGTGATCGTGAAGTATTTAAGTTACGTGACTTGTAAAGTTGTAACTTGTGTAGCTTGTAAGTAATAATGAGGGGTAATAAAGGCTCCCTTTTCGCATAAAATAGCATATTTCACAAATAAATGGGTCTCTATTGTTTCCCATAAAATTTAAGATCCGATTTTTTCAGTCTATAACGTTTTCCACCATAATTATTTCTAGTCATATTGTCGAAAGTCATAAAATTTAACAATATAAATTGGAGTTCCGATTTTTGCAGGTCATCATTATTGTTAGTCATAAAATTGTTTAGCCATAACATTCAATGTCCCAATGGTATGCAATTACATAATATTAAAGGCAATAATCTAGTTTATAATCATTGTTGTAAGGTCTTTTTGCGCAAGTCATAATACCTAATTGGTAGTCATCTGATTAGTTAGTCATATTATTCAATGTCATATTGGTGTCACACTTCATAATGTTAAAGCCTATAAACACACTCCCAGAAAAATAATAAAATACATAAAATTTTAACTATCGAATGCTACTGAACGCGTTCTTCCAGACTGCTTTATAATTAATGTGGGTAGGTACTTGGGCAAAAATAAAGAGGGTATGGAGTGATGCGATTGAAAGGTATCTATGCCGCTCACTGTTTTGTTTAGTGATCGCAAATATGTCGGACGAAGCGATTTCAAAAAAAATATAGAAAAATCTGTGCTTGTAAAAATTTCGATGTGTTGTGTCATTATTAGTTCTGGCGCTTCGCCGGCCGCTGCCGCGGCACGCTCGCTTCGCTCGCTCGGCTCGCGCGCTTAAGGTCGCGGTACCACTACGCTCCTCCTCGCTTCGCTCGTCGTCGTACCTACACTGGCCTTAGAGGTCCAATATCTTGGCCATTTTTAATTTCAGACAAAATTCTGTGCGATAATAATACAAAAAGTACATGCCATAATGACACCGCACAGTTAGTACCTAGTACCCCTTTCAAATGTATGTGTGGAAATGTTTCTGAGTTATTATCTATATGACTATGAATGTTATAGAAATGTTATGAATGTTGTGTTTGGTCTCTTGGACGTAATTCACATTAGGCATTAAAACGATATGAATAACAACCATTAGTACGTTGAAATATATGCCTTAGAATATTTATGAATAATTATTGATAGACCTCTGATCGTTATATACATCAATTTTCTGACTTGTGATTATAATACTTAATATTATAGGTAATTAATGTTAGAACTATAAAGCGTTATACTTAACAAAAATGATGATTGATGTTTATGTCTATAAAATATATGGATATCAATTTCTGACTATTGAAATTCGGAACAAAAGTTTATGGGAAACAAAAGGGACCCCCAAATAAATGGGTTATTTAATATAAAAAAAATCCGACGGATTTGATAATGTTGATTGATTGAGTATTACCAATGACAGGATATGAGTATTACTCGAGACCGCCGGTTGAAAGAGTATTAAGCGAGACAGAGCGGCGCGGGATGTACGATTAGGCCGCTTGCTGTTTACACCAATAAATTAATATTTGTTTGGAAATAAATCAAATACCTATAAATAATTTAAAAAATATCTATTAATTTTTCAAGTTTAAATGAAAATGATTTACCATGAGACATTAAATCGCTTCCCAATATAGTTGTTGATTTGACTCAATGCTCACAAGGCTAATGTAAGCTACCAAAAACGCCTCAGTAAACACAGGCGTTTTTACTAACTGCAAGCATGAAGTTTATTTGAACATAAGCGTTTTTGCTTTTATGATTCTAAAGTATTCCACTACCTATATTTATTACGCAAATATATACAAAAAGGTATTAATTATTATTTATTTTGTTAATATCTTATTTAGTGCTTATTAAGTTTTGCAAAATAACTTTCTTCGGATTGGCTGAATAGAGAAATGATCGCCTCTTGTTAGTAAAAGCCAATTTAAAAACAGATGTCCCGCCTTTTTCATAAAGTTTTCACTTTGAACTTAGTAGTTTTCAAGATCGAGTCTGTTTTATATTAAATTGTAGAATGAGTGAATTACAAGAATTGGAAACGGATTTAACACCACCAGACATACGCGCGAAAGCTACAATTGCAAGTAACAGCATTTTGCCGGAAAAATCCAAGGAATAATATATTGCCGTGTACGAACATTTTATTGAGTGGAAAATGGAGCATAAAGCTAATTCGTTCCTAGAAAACGTACTTATGGCCTTTTTTCTTGAACTCTCGAAGAAATATCAGTCGTCTACCTTGTGGTCAAAGTATTCGATGCTAAAAGCGATGATGAAGACAAAAAACGACGTCGATAATGAATTATACAAAATTGACTGCATTTTTAAAGAGACCATCTGTTGGTCATCAGAGTAAAAAATCGAAAATTTTAACAGCTGACAACGTTGAACAATTCATTAACGATGCTCCAGATCAGCAATATCTTGCTACTAAGGTAGGTATCTGTTAGTTATTGTTCATCTTTGTTATATTAATTACAATGACTGGATGATATATTTATAATTAACTTGTGATTTTGTTCAACCTACGAACCTGCTCTTATATTCGGGATTTCCGGCGCATGCAGGCGTGAGGAACTTGCAAATATAACACTAAAGGACGTGGAATCTCACGGAAATATGCTGTTAGTTAAAATACCTAATAAAAAAAAAAACATTCCTAGATCTTTAACCGTAGATGGACCTGGGATGGTATAGATGGGTTTGGCGAAATCATTACAAATTACCAACGTCAACGAAAGGCAAAAAAAAGTTTTTCCAAAATTATCAAATGAACTGCTCAAGCAATCGGCATTAATAAATTTGGGAATATGCCCAAAGAAATCGCCTGATTTTTAAATTTGCCAGATACTGACCTATATACTGGTCATACTTTAAGAAGAACCCCTGCCACGTTACTCGCTGATTCTGGCGCAGATATCACAACATTGAAAAGGCTGGCGGTTGGAGATCGAGTAACGTCACATACATAGAAAACTCCGTTGACAACAAACTAAAAATAGGGAAAATAGCACAGTCGATCCATATAAGGCCAGCCACGGAAGACTTTCAGACGAAGCAACATCTATCCAAAACTAACGTTGATTTTAAACCTCAACCAGGTCCCTCCAATACTTACGATAATTTTGAACCTCAACCAGGCCCCTCTAACTCTGTGACGCAGCTTAGGAGGCAAGAATCGGAGCCAGAATCGTCTGAAATAAGCAAAACTAATAACACTATAAATCAAACCCTAAACTTACCCGAAAAATGGTTTAATGTTACTCTTAATAACTGTTCTTATTGTACTGTAAATTATTACCTGACAAAGAATTAATAAAGTATTCATTTTGTTCTTTGTGTTTGTCTTTTTCTCGCAAATGTATTAAAAAACGTCGTTTGATACACGCGCGGAAATGTCAATCGCGCGAAATCAGTAATTCGTTTGCGAGATATTGGGCTTTAAAGCCCTAATTTTTGTTCGAGTCATGTGTGCCCCTGCCGGCTAAATGGCTACTACTGGGGACGTGAAAAAAATCGTGGCAGTAGTACATATAATGAATTTAAAAGGAAAACTATCACAGTTAAGTAGACATAACTAGTTAACGAGTAGTAGACATAACTAGTTAACTGGTAAGAAATACACTTAATTTCGGGGGCGTATACATTGTGAATTGTCATTAGAATTTGAACCTTTTACCGTGGACGGTAGAGTTGCTTTTTCACGGCACGGTGCTTCTTGCCCGCGGCGAAAGACCTGTACTGTGACATGCCCCCCCACCCGTTGCAATGCTAAAACTTAGGCGGACTTACGGCACGGTGCTTCTTGCGCGCGCGGCTAAAATATCCTTTCTGTTCTGTTGTTCTCAGCTGAGTGGTCGCTAACCGGCACATGAAATTAGGTGGTCGCTAACCAGCGAAATGACCCTTTCCATTGGTGTGTTATAAAAATAATCATATTTACGATTATTTACGAGGGTAAGCTATAATAAAAACCCCAAAAGCCCCTTTTAATCATATATCTGAAAATCAGACCTTATTGTTTCTTAATCTAGTCACAACGGCGTTTCAAAGCACGCGATTATTTCCAATGCACCGCCTTAAGTCTGCATTCTGTGACAGACGGGCAACTACGGAACCCTACCCTGCGCGTGGCCCGACACGCACTTGGCCGCTTTTTTAAATTTATTGTTGTTCCAAGCCATACATCCCACCAAAGAGTTGTACATTCAATTACTTTTCAACACAATTGCTCGTAACGGACCTCTTATTGTGTCGCTTTTAGGCTCATAATCCTGGATATTAAACACGCGTGTGTTATAACATTACGATATTTGTGTGTAATGGTTATATCCCGATTAAGTCACGTTGACACCTTGCAGCAAGATGTATGCATGCCGCACGGTGCATTCTTAAATTAACCGGGTTGTACAGAATGTACAGCTTTTTTTTAAATTCTCGGCAAATTGATTCTTACTCGACTAAACAAATTAAATCCTTTTTGTTAATTAATTGACTATTTCTTTTTGGATATGATATAGAAACGTTGAATTTAGTAAAACTATTCACTTTTGATAATATTTTACATGAATTAATAAAGATAACATTTTAAAACGAAAATATTTATTTTATTTTGTATTGGCTGTTTAGAGATATCATCTAAAGCGCGCGGACTGCGCACACTTCACGAAAAAAACGGTTGCGCGCCATTATAGGTTATTTCAGAGATATTTGTAAATATTGTTAATGCGTGTTTGGTTATTTACAAAAATGTTGACTCCTGGTGACTAGAAAAGTGATAAACAGAATGGATGCTACTGGAAATTCTTGGCGATGTATACAAAATCGGAGTAAAAACCTGTTGCCATGAATAAGTAAAGAAAATAACTTGGCAGGCCCATAAAATTTTCATCTTATGAAAAGGATTTTTTCCTCGCAAAATGTGTTGAAAAACGTCGTATGAAACGCGTGAGCTTTGATAATTACATCCTCGGCTCTCTTATCACGCTCACCTGCGGCTCGCGTGATAATTCCGCCTCTGTTGTAATTATCAACATACCTCACTTGTATCACAATGTACTATTACAGTTCTTTTTAGATTACGTCATTTAGCATTGAAAATGACCTCTAATAAATTTTAAATATTATAGTAGCATATTTCACAAATATTATTTTCCGCACTTGTATCTAAATGTAGGTACTATTGTAGTCGCAAGCGTCCAAAGACTACATTGTCTTGATACCATGGTCATATACTTGTTTATTACCGCCGTAGTATAAAAGAGGTAAATATCAATATAGTTTAATGTGTGATAATAAATTAACAAATTACGAGTATTTTTCATCGAAAACTTGTGAATAAGCAATATACATGTATAGGTACATTTCAAACAAAAGCAGTTTTTCTCGCTAGCAATGTACCCATTCATACGGCGATCAAGGAGAAGCTCAGTAACCACCTTATAATACCGACGAC
This sequence comes from Epinotia ramella, assembly GCA_947578815.1. Taxonomy (NCBI): domain Eukaryota; kingdom Metazoa; phylum Arthropoda; class Insecta; order Lepidoptera; family Tortricidae; genus Epinotia; species Epinotia ramella. The sequence continues at coordinate 12,639,105 of OX388209.1, forward strand.
TGCTATTAATGGAAAAATAATACCGTGGAAACCAAGACTATTTATGTCCCGACTCTAAGCAGTCAACACAACACGGTCTTTTATTTATTTGTCAGATCTGCGTCGACTTCCATTAGAAAACATAAAAATGAATATAAACATTTTCAAAGCTCATTAAAGTGTTGATTCAAAATATCAAGTTACTCTTAATTTGGAATTGTATCCGTCTGGAAATTGAGTATGAAACGAGTTTATTCCTCCGTTTTAGAAAAAAAATGTCTTATTTTTAACAGGAAACACGCTACAGTTACGTCCTATTGTCCGCAATGAACAGTATACTGGTAATAATTTGATATTAATTGGAACTCCGTAACTTTAAGGAAGAAAGCTGGTATATTAGTATAAAACGCTGTAAAGTTTTCGAATAATCGTAATAAATAGTATAATGTCGTAATTTACAGACGACTGATTTCCTTAACTTAACCGGCCCGTCAATAAAACAAGCCATTTTTTTGGCAACACGACCCATTGAGATATAATATAATATATAATGCCTTATAAACATAGATATTGTTGCGAATACCTCATCAACATAATATTAAAGAGCCTTCCTCATAAATATGTAGAGTACCTAATAGATATTGGCCAATATCTATTTTTCCGAATTGGGGAATGTAAACGTGGTAGTTTACCCACATGCCTTTCATTCGGAAGTATCCAAATGGCTAGTTTCATCCTTCCACTATTGCGTGGTCAAAAGCCCTGCCGGAACCTGATTCCTCGGTTTACTGGCAATACTGATACAAATTGTATCATAAAACTGCTGCTCTGCACCAGGGGAATGTTTATTGAATATTGATTCTTAAAAAAAGATAAAATTGTTTGATGATGAAATACATTTTTTAAACGTTATACATAACAACATACAAAAGGACAACAAATATTAAACGTGGCTGAAAACCTTTTTGTTCCATCGTCCAAGACTGAAACTTGGAAAATATATAACTAGTTCAGCCTTCGCAAGCTTTCTATATCAGGCGCTTTCTATCAAAGGCACTGGTTTTCAATTATTATTTTCAATAATGAGCGTATTTGCGTATAAATGATTCCCTTGTGTAGCTACTTGATACGCTTGATACGCATAAACTAACCAAATCAGTAAGACTACTTTAAGTTTAATATCTTATCTTTAGTATTAGCTAAAGACGAGACCTAAGGAGTACTTGCGGGGTTATTAACATAAAATATAACTTTTATAATAGAATATATGAGGTATTGTTAATATTTGAATAGCAATAAATTAGTGATTATAGCTATAGAATCGAAATAACTAAACAGTAAGTGGGCCCTGGTCTGCACGATGTCAGTTAATTTTATTTCACAAGTTCTCCATAAAGACTTATCAAAATAAATATTTTGTTCAAATAAAAAAAAAAAAATATTCTTCTACAGAGTAATCAGAGTTCGGTAATTGTACTGATTTTATGCACACGACGTCTAGACTTTTTGCTCGTAAAGGATATTGACATGTGCACGTTTTATTTTAATTGTATGTAATTACGTTATTTTTAGTTAAAAAGGTTCTGGTTCAATGATTGCTAACGCTATATATACTCCAAAACAGAGAACTTGTTATCCTCGCATTAGTAGATTTACACACACACGGTACATACAGTCACATCTTAATAATATAAAATGGTCTATCTTTATCTCTATGTACCTATCTTACTAATTGTTTCATAGTAGGTAATAATTACTAGTATGTTTGCCTTAAATGTTTAAACACACTTTTTGTTACTAAATCTTCTCTATGTATCAAAAACACGTGTAATTTCTGTAACATCTTCCATGGCTCACAAGATACAGGCTTGGCCTAGTTTACGATCCACTCAATGTAATTTTTGTAATGTATTTACGTCCTAAATAAATATTTCATTTTATTTTCAAATAATTAACGACCCCTCATCGTCACTGAACGTTGTTAGGTGCAGAAAATATGAAGCGATCTAATACATTTGTGTTTTACTATTTTCACAAGTATCGTCTGACGTTATGCTTAACATCGTAATAAAGCAATAGGCTTTATTGTTTTTATTTATATGTATTTGTTATTATGGAAAATGTTAAATAACTGAAATGGATGCACTTTATTTTTGAAGTTATTAGTAAGTACCTAAATAATTGAACGTTTAATGTAGAGCGAATTCAAAACCCACTTTACGGGGCCATGGTTGGACTTTATATATGTAGTACGAGAATGTTTAGAAATTAGGGCCTAATCCATGAAGAATGCCATTCTAGGTTAAGTAAACGGGCTGATGAAATAATTATTTCTTTCCACGCCTAGCGAAGCAACGTGTATAGGTACCTACATTTCGCCTGCTCGTGCGCCTAGCGTACTCATATTCATTCGATCATTTTTCCATTACACAGTTCGCCGCTAGGTAGCACCTAATATTTCATATTTGGATCAAGTTCCTCCCCTTTCTATGTGTGTGTCTGTGCGTGTGCGCGTGCGTGTGCGTGTGCGTTTGCGCGTGCGTGTGCGTGTGCGTGTGCGTGTGCGTGTGCGTGTGCGTGTGCGTGAGCGTGTGCGTGTGCGTGTATGTGTGTGTGTGTGTGTCATATGACGCGATGCAGATGTGTGTTAATTGCCTGAAATAACGAGAGTATCCGATGATAAGGAGATATTTTTTAAATTCTCTGCATTTTGTTCGATCGAAATATGTTTTGCACGAAACGTGACTTAATTGTATCTGTTGAAGAGAGCAACCATCGAAACAAATATCGAGACGAGACGAAGGTAATAATCCTAATCCTCCTACCAAGGATAATGCGTTTTTTCTGCCACAAAAACTCGTTTGATTGTGCACGTCTCGATAGTTCAGTTTTACCAATCTGATTCTTCTACAGATTATTTAGGTATGTTCACTGTTGTTAAGTTTAACTGTCAATGAATAACGGAATATTGCAGTGACAAATCGCTACCCCTAGTCCACTACTTGTTTAAATATAACTCATTCCTTGCACGACACGACACCCACGAGAAAAGAAAGTGCTATTATTTGAATCCGGTACCACATACTCTATTACAACTGTGATAAATTCTTTAAGTTCATTTATATTGCTTTACGGTCCACTAGTTTACAAAACTGCAACCTTAGTACCCAGAACTACTCAGAAAAACATGTAGTAACACGGGTTTGTTGTAAGCACTATCTATAAAATGTAGATAAATCGAATTTAACGTCTTTCGTCTCGTCTAAAGTGTTCCACGTGTATATTATTCCAAGATTTTATAAAAAACATCCATACACATACCTATTGAGCTATTGTGTATTTAGCAGGTAGGTACAAGAGAGAATAGAGAACGAAATAATATTTCATGTTTCGAAATACAGAAACAAACTATACCTACTTCGACAACGTAAAATATTATTTTGTGCTCTGCTGATTGGAGCCGACAAAACCTTTATCGGACGCGAAAATGTTTACCACTCCAAGAGGACACATTGCTTTCCACCCAAATCAATCAAATTCAACGTAATTGAAATTCAAAACGGCTATAACAATTTATGCTAAATCCTGTCAATACATATTTATTGTTGTTAGATACAGGAATTTGGCCAAAATCTTTTTTGGTTCACAGAACACAACAAACATACTTTACTTATTTGTAATTCTAATTCATTGCCGACGTCCGTTGTATTATCCGATTACACACCCGAAGAATGTACCTACTTCATTTGGGTTGAAACGCAAACTAATCTATGAGAGATATTTCAGCAGAGATAGGAATGTTTTTAGTAAGTCGGACGACACTGATTCAAGACCTGTAACATCAGCGCTACACAATGCTGAAAATGTTGTTCGGAAAAGGAGAGAAAGGGCCTTAGAATTACCGATATTAATTTACTTTTCTTAACTTTATACGGATATTAGAACCTACAGACTGAAGCGTTGATTAGGTATGACTATTGTTGAATATTTGAAAGTTTCAAAGGAAATTGCGACCGGGGGCACTTGTCGAAAACGAAATCCGGCGTATTTTGACTATATATTTACATAAAAATAAGTCGACGATGAAGAAACTCCGGAATCCGGTCGATTGTTCTGACTTTGAATAACGGTGGCCGGAGGGGATTGAAGCCTCTAGGGTCAAATTAAAATTCAGGATTAAGCTCAACAACACGACCTTTTAAGAATGCTTATAAAAGGGAAAGTTGCAATATTCCAATTTTTAACCATATTGAGTCTCTCTTACGAGGAGTTACGATATAAACGAGTTCCACGCAGACGAAATCGCGGGCAAAAGCTAGTATTATAGCTAGCTTAGGGGCCTTGCTAGATAAAGGCTTAACGCGTGTGTTTAATTAAACTTGTCAGCAGGTACAAGGCTACGTAGGATAAAGATTTAAGTAAAGGTATGCTTTAAAATAAGGAAAAGCCACTTTATACAAAGACTTTAGACGCTCGTGTATCGAACAATAGTGCAACAGGTTACGCATTGATCAGCGACAGGGTACCTGGATAGATTCATGACCGCTATGAGAGATTATTTACTAAGCCGTTAATCCTATTGTCTAGGACAGCAGTTGTTAATCCAAGTTAGGCTTAGAACATTTAACAGTGAAGTTGCCTGCTCATCTGAGAATAAGATCCTGTCACCCTCTGATCTAGGCCGCTTTGTAAACTAGGGGCTAGATAAATTCTGAAATTCTGGTGAATTTTTTAACTTTTCCTCAATAACCAAAATTGAGAGAAATATAATCCAGGATGGGAAAATTATCTACTCTACACTTATAATAAATCACTGAATTAAAAAAAGAATCTACCATTCATTTCAGACATTGTTTTTTCACGAAGGATTTTAGCTCCCCGTGAACGAAATAACATGAAAAATAATAATATAGGTAATTATGCTGGCTTTATGGCAAAATTTCAGACATCAAAAAATTATAAATTAACTAGCTTTTGAAAAGTCTGAAAGAATATTAATTTATATTTTTGTCTTTATTTTGGTTCATTTACATTTGCTCTATAATATTCAAGATAAACCATATAGAAAAGGACAATGCATGCTTCGTTTAAATCTACATAATTACTTCCGGATGGAAAGTTTGTCAGATTCTTGAATCATCTTAGAAGAACATTTTAAAATGAAATCAACAAAAAAATTGCTATTATTAAATGAATGTTTTTCAAAACAGTATTTTTCTTGGAGTAGTGAACATCCACTAGTTCCCGTCACGTACGGCGCCAGTGGAAATAATTGGCTTAAAAAACTGGCACAGCCAGCGGACAATCTCAGGGTTAGTGTAGTTAAGTAGTTAGGTTGAAATGAAGAATGAAAATTAAAATTATTTAATCGTAACAAACAAAAAACATGTATCTTTCTTCTTAACAGTGGTCTTCTTTTTCAGAAACGCTGGTAGAATGTTGACTTGTAAAAGTGCCATTACGGCCTACTTGCAGCATAAAAATTAATTTATTTCATTCATTTATTTATTGAATCTATTAAGTACATACATATACAAAGACATAAAACTATTTGTTTGTTACGAAATGGTCCCGCCTCAGCATAATGCTTTAAATAAATAAATAATGCTGGCTCACGAGCCAGCGCTGGTCTTCCGGCGAGACCTATGAGTAACACGTTTTACACGATCTTTGCCGTACGTGCGATCGAGGTTGGTGTTTTTGTTTTTTTTTTAGAAACATTGATAATCACTTTAGTCTAGAGGCATGTTTTACTAATAAATATCTAGGGTCTCCTTGGGATCACTAGATCAGCAAGAGAGGGAAGGAATTGAAAACGGATAAATTATCACATAGATAGTTTTCAGAGTTCCATGATCAATGCGATGTTCTTTTATCTAGTCATCATCATTATCATATCAGCCGAAAGACAACTTCTGGACCTCTTCCAAAGAGTGCCACAATGACCGGTCCTGAGCTACCAGTACTTAGTCAGCGGACTCCCGCGACCTTTATCAGGTTATCATCAGTCCACCTTATGGGGGTAGACACCCACAAGTATCTAGTTACTAACACTAATCGGTGTTATCGAGGCACGTCCTACAGACAATGTATCATATTAATCATCATCATCATTCTCCTAGCGTTGTTCCCGGTTATGACCCTAAAGGAGCTCGGGGTCCGCTTTGACACCTAATCCGAAGATTTGGCATAGGCGCTAGTTTTACGAAAGCGACTGCCATCTGACCTTCCAACCCAGAGGGAAAACTAGACCTTATTGGGATTAGATCGGTTTCCTCACGATGTTTTCCTTCACCGAAAAGCTAACGGTAAATATTCCGTACATAAGTTCCGAAAAACTCATTGGTACGAGCCGGGTTTCGAACCCACGACCACCGCTTGACAGCCGCATGCCTGAACCACTAGGCTACCGTAGCTATTTAATGTATCATATTAATGATTATGAAAATACTAACTGTGAAAATTTGATTACATAACTACACCATTGCCCTGTTTTATTTGTTTTGACGACGGATAAGTTAATAGATACAATAACTATAAAAGAACTCTAAACATTATCCAAACCTTGCAAATTTGATTTTTCATGCTCCATTACAGACTGAAACGGTGAGTTTAGCTTTTAATCAATGGCTTTCAAGAATCCATTACTGCTGAGGTGTATTTGCTCGGTGCGATCTTAATCAGTTAATGGTCGTAAAACCTCATATAATTCTATCAACTGCTTTCGAAGTGCTTCATTACACAAACTTATTAACCCATTTAATATTTATATTATGACGGGAGTACAACACAAGAATGTACCTTACATATTACTTACAACCAATATGAATATAGAGCCCTACGTTGTGTATGTAAGTATACCTAAACAATACTACAATATGTAACTATTTCATAACATTCTATATTCATGAACATAACTTTTAAGGCCAGCTGATATAATTATTTAAAACCGGTTTTCTATTTTGTTTACGTAAGCTACCCTTAACGTGGCAGAGGGAGCGCATGCAGCAAAATACGCATGCTTCTTGGACTTGTCGAAGGCATTCGACCTGGTGTCTTCCGAGGTTTTATGGGAGAAAATGGAAAATGAAACGGAAAAACCCAATAACATATGTACCTGCCAAGAGTGTAACAGATCCCCAGGCTCGTGGAAGCATTTTATCCCGTGAGTCCGCTTGGGCTCATTGTGGCGGTGGCGAAGCCGTGAGGCAGGGCTATCACAAGACAGACCGCTAGCTGCATATACTAACCGTCTCTTTCTAAGCATTCTACGACGACGGGTAGTCTACCCCGCCGCAACACAGCTCGCGGGTCGTCCTTTGATAGCCGTCCAGGATATAGTATAATTTATCATGTACTACTAAATCCTTGTCGATATTTTGAGGTTCTGCTCGTAGACTGACTGCTGCTGCAATGACTCGATGCATCAAGATGTCACCTTCATCATCATTATCATCATATCAGCCGAAAGACGTGTACTACTGGACGAAGAAGACCTCCCCCAGATCAAGATGTATTTGATTAATATTATTCGCGTCATAATTTTTATCCTTCATGAATAATAGTCACGGTAAACGCAAAGACGATATTAAACATTTTGATACTTTATTTTTATAAGTTTATTTAATTTATATTGTCACTCGTCGACATCAAATAGTAGTAAAGTCAGTGATTGAAATTAGTACCACTAAAAATCAGCGATATGACAGGGTATCGCTGATTTTTAGTGGTGCTAATTTAATTCACTGACTTTATCTACTATTTGATGTCGACGAGTGGCGAGTCGTCAATATCAAAATAGTAAACCAGATTACAAATTGCTTGATATTTGACAATTTCAGCTTCGCAGTGCTAAAATAGAAGGGTGGCATGTAATTAATATATTGTAAATATTGTATTGCTTGTATTTAGGGCCTATGTTGCATGAAAATAAAATAGTAGATTGTATGACAGAGGCTAAATAAGCCATATTACCACGAGATGGTTATTTTGTTCGAGTGGTAATATGGCTTTTAGACCAGAGTTATAAAGAGAAAACAAAGATTATCCATCCACAATCCATAATAAATTCCACAGCGAAAAGATTGTTCATTTGGCGTCATGATTTTTTTAATAAACTGGATGACACAGATACAAAATATTGACACCACGAATAAACGCTACTTACCGTATACAGCCGTGTCCAAACGGCCGAGCGCTGCGGACAGCATACGCTGCATAACATAACTCAATCTAATAGGTTATGTCATATTTGCAGGCCACCCCGATTGAACGTTTGGACGAGGCTATAAACGGCCAATAGCGTTTATTTTTTTAATGATTGTTAATTCGGGAATAAAAAAACGCCTAATATTTGAAATTTATTATGTTTCCTGATTGGTTGATTTTAATATATAGCTGTATTCTGATTAGTTGATAGCAAATACAAATGGTTTTTTAAACAGTTATGATTGGTGAATTGGAACGTTGAAGTGTTTTATTGGTCAAATTAAATGTTTTAAAATCATAAACATGTTTACATATATTTTCCCTAGGGGAATGTCTTACTTTAGCCCCGCTATCTAAGCCTAATATGACACACTTTTTGAGCATGAGAAGTGAAAAATATTTTTTACTTGATCAAACGAATATTATTTTTTGATGCCTATATACCTATACCGCTACACTCTAATTTTTTTTATACCAAGCACAGTTATATAAGAAACGGTTACGTTAGCTCATGGACGCCGCGTGCAACTCCACGGGACTCACGAATGCGCAATACTGATCTTATTCAATTACACTGTCGTGCGATGGTAGAATGTGCCCTTGGCCATCATATTCAAACAGTTCTTCGGGGCACAACCCGTTATACAATGGGTAGTAACACAAGAAGCCAAGTCTCACTAAATATTAACTCGTTTAAAAAAAAATTGAAAATGAAAAAATCAGGGCAAGCCTTTTGAGGTACGGGACCCTAAAAATTAGTCATGCCCGGCATTTCATTCGGATGTCTCCACTTTCATCAACAAACGTGATAGGTTTATCCCCTTCTACCATTCTATCAATTAAGACAAATGGGACACGTGTAGCTAATGACATACTGTTTGACCTTGGATTAGATAATATATTGGTACACACGCGACATGATTAACCCTTTTTATTAACAAAAGGAGACTTAAAAAAAGGTGGAGGTTCTATGTTCCACCGTATGTATTTATTTTTATTTTATTACCCGTGCCGAAGGAAGGTTATGTTTTTCGAGCGTATGTATGTATGTATTTATGTATGTATGTATGTATGTGACCTTATTCTTTGGCACGCCCTGCAGCCTAAACCGTTTGACGGATTTCGACATATGAGGTGTCGTTGGATTCCTCTTAATCGTGGGAGTGATATACTTAGGCCATAAAATTTGAAAAAAGCAGTTGGGTATTTTGAAAAATCTTTTAATTTCACTTGTTATTTATTTACGAGTATGTAGGTGTTAACCGATTCTCTGTCGATTGTCGACAGATTAAAAAAATATATATATATATATAAATTGTATACTCCTGTGGTGGTCCCATTGTCCCAAGTCAGGATCTGATGATGCGATCCCAGGGAAATTGAGGGCAACCCTCAAACTTTACAGGCACGCGTGTAGAAGTGGAACTGATGATGAAGACCACAGATAACTTATGGAAGGCCTCAAGGATGTAAAGTAGGAACGTCAAAGTTTCTGGCATGATTCAACAAGTTGAAACTAATGAAGTGTCAATTCTGAAATCCTTGAGGAATCGATGGAACTCCTCAAAAATTATCAGCCACTAGTACCGACTTGGGTTTTGTTCTGTAATAATCAAAGCATTTAGTCTCGGAAAGCAGTTCATGTGGTAAATAGGAAAGAAAATGTGGACATTTTCATGTACTTACCCATGTGGCTTTGGCGAAGTAGGTACTGAATTGAAGTTGGCTTAAACTTTGTTTTTAAAGTAAATTAATATAGAACTACAGAATGAAATGGAAAATACTCCACCGTGAAGTGGATAACTCTAAAATTTGTGAGAATGGCGGAAAAACCGAATTGTTCAAAGAGATATCAATCTATAAGTATAAGAACCGGCAAGCGGATTGAGTTCCAATTTTAATCTAGTGCTCGCTTTACGGGACTGGTATTTACATTTCACATTTGATATATTTTTTTATATCGTTTTCAAACTCAAACTCAAATAATAAAACACATTAAGGCTTTCGCGTAATGGACCCAGCTCAGCATGTTGCTAGCTTTACAGCTAACGCTGGTGGTGGATTTTGTTAAACAGGCACGTTAATAAACGCTCTCCCTAAGCCCGTTAGCGTTTACTGTTTAATCATGTGGAGGTTGAACTCCTACCAGATCATTAGCTATGCTGTTTATCTTTGTGACGCCACTGGATTAACGTAATGTACGTATGAGAATTTACTTAAATTGTCGAGCTCGGTAGTCATCTTGGTAAAATTTTCGTAGTTTGCACATCGCTGCAATTAAGAGTTTATTTGGATACACATTAATTAAAGAAGTTCATTAGTCCATTTTCTTGTTCATGTTGAACTTGGAAAGTTACCTGCTGAAAGGAAAATTCAATAGACTCAACAATAAGTGTAGGTAGCAAGTTTCTTATGTTTTAACTTGTATAAAATTAAATAATTGTTAACATTAAACGTAGACTGTGAGATCGTAACAAGGCAGAATAATTAAAAGGAACTTAAGGGTTAATAAAGTCACCGTGTAATATGACCTCAAAGCTGTATGTAGCGAGCGATACGACGTAGTAATTTATTCCATAAAAGGCGCTTGCAGTCACACTCCGTGTAATTGTGCTTGAAGTAATTAACATCGTCATTAAAATGATATCCTTTCAGTTTATTCCCAAGTAATTTCTCGTTTAACGGAGCTTAGAAAATGCCATAAAAAGTGTCACTGAACCGTTGCCTTTATCCTCAGAATCGGTTTGATATGAACTTTGTGAAGTGACTGTTATCATCAATTTACTGACTAAACAAAATGTATCAAAGAAGTCACAACAATAGTAAAAACCTGACGTATCCCATATGTCAAACTACAGAAAATTCGAGGAAATATTTTCTTTATCAGAATATTACCTACTTAATCCTGAGGAAAAAAGTAAAAGTATCTCTTTTTAAACGCTCTATTGGGTAAAAAATATTGATAATGTTTCAATGTTCCCTCCAAATTTCTGTCCCAGGTAAATTATTCTCATTTAAGGTGGTTCGCCGACCATACAAAACGTTTTTTGAAATTCGCAGATTAACGGCATGGTATTTTAAGAAACTTATGTAACAATCTTTCATAAATTGGCTTTCCATTTGCGCAAAATTCCCCATTTCCTAGAAAGAACTTGTATAAATTAGAATAATTTGAGAATAATCGTTTTCCCAAAGTATCACGAGACAAACTAATTTCTCAAATTATTCTAGTTTATACAAGTTTATTCTAGGAAAGGGGCAATGTCGCGCAAATGGATAGCCAATTTATGAAAGTGTGTTACATAAGTTTCTTAAAATATCACGCCGTTAATCTGCGAATGTCAAAAAACATTTTGTATGGTCGGTGAACCACCTTAACGCTTGATACTCTAGAGTAGACAATTGCTTTTATACGAGGGTCAAACTGAAAGTTCTTAGAAAATCAAAAACTGAGCAATCAAGCAACTTATTACTTTTATTATATCTTTTCAAAATAGCCTCCCTTCACATCAATACATCGCTGCATTCGATAGAACCACTGAGAAAAGCACTTTGCCCACTCGTCCTTAGGGGTCTCTTCGACGGCCTTTTGAAACGCAGCCACTGCTTCGTCGGCGTCCATAAAACGTTTTCCTCGAAGTTTTTCTTTAATTTTTGGGAATAAATAAAAATCACAAGATGCAAGGTCGGGGCTATAAGGTGGGTGACCCAGTAATTCCACGTTTGCCGTCGCCAAATAGTCGATCGTTTGCTTGGCTGTTTGCGATGAGGCGTTGTCGTGGTGAAGCAGGATCCTACTGCGAGGCCGTTTTTCTCGAACTTTTTCCAATACAAGTGGTAAACAATTGTTAGTGTACCACTTCGCAGTAACTGTTTTTTGATCCTCTAAAATAATTGTTGCGTAATGACCAGTCCTTCCGAAGAACGAGGCCACCATCTTTTTTCCCACACTTCGACCTCTCTTCACTTTAGTAGGCAACTCCTCGGAAGGAAACACCCACTCAGCAGACTGTCTTTTAGTTTCAGGATCATAACAGTAAATCCAGCTTTCGTCACCCGTAACTACGTCGAACACAGCATTTGAGTCACCTCCGTTGAATCTTTGACCGATTTCACGGCACCAATCAACACGACGGACTTTTTGGGCTTCTGTCAAATTATGAGGTATCCACCGGGCACAAAGCTTCCTCACCGCTAAATGTTCATGGAGGATTTTGTGGACTTGACTCATACCAATGGCTAAGCTTGTACGAATCTGCTGATAGGTTACTCTTTTGTCAGTCTCTATCATACGCCGCACAACACTGATGTTTTCTTCAGTAGTCGCCGTAGAAGGCCGGCCCTCACGCAGATCATCAGTGAGATTAGTGCGGCCACGTTTAAATTCATTAAACCAGTTGTAAATAGTAGCACGAGATGGGGCTTCATCGTGAAAGGCCAATCGAAGTCTATCATAACTTTCTTGTTGACTTAAATTACATCGAAAGTCGTAAAAAATCATTGCTCGAAAATTTTCTCGCGTTAAATTCATGCTCACGTAGTACACACAATTTTCAATTTGCCGCCAAATCGTAAAACAAATGACAATCGAGTGGAATTCGTACACAAAAATATTAAGAAAGAGTTCCATTTTCAAATTTTGAACTTATTTTTTTATTATATTTATTACAAGTGGCCAGTTCTAAAGACTTTCAGTGTCGCCCTCGTATTATCAAATTTTCTACTTTAAACACTGATGTAATTAGGTACAATATTTTAGGGCGGCGCATTTATAATACGTACTGTAGGTAGATGGGTCATTGCTTAACTTCAAACGATCGTTAGGGCAAAAAAAAGACAATGAGCTCTGCCTAACGTACGTACAAAACGTTACGCAAACGATTAGCAGATAATAATTTTCCTGTAAATTGTACTAGGTACTCGTACATACATTATCGGTTTCTATTGTGACATTACGAATGCTCGAGATCCTACAAACACATACCTACATATCGTCTCTCTTAATAGAAGAAAATGACATTTTCTGTGCTATTTTGGATCCGGAAACAAAAAAGCGTCAGAAAAAGGCCCGTAATTAATAAAATAATAAAGGTACCCCGAAGAGCAGATTATTAAAAAGGGTACGCATAAATAACGTAGGCACTTTAGTCGTTTTGTAATTATGGAAAAATATTAAATTCAGCAGGGTAATTGCAAAATTATCGTTGGTTTGGATAATGGTTTACTCATTCGTATACCATATTTTTTCTAGGTTGATTAGAATGATAGATGTCACTTCATGATGGCATGTAACTTTGTAAGGCGGTAAGCAAAATTCATATTTTTTCCAAGGGAGAAATATTGCCTGTAAAAATTAAATCACGTCTAATATGCGGATTTTATATAGACTTGATCTCAAAACAGTTAATCTAGATACCGTGAAAACACTACGTAATATTTACTTATATTCTTAAGTGAACGTCATTACAATGTTGTTTCAATACGCTTGGATTGCTAGAGGTCAGGGTTATCGATTAAGAAAAAAACGATAAAATAATGTGTTACAAAATAAGGAATTCTAATATAAATTGGCAACACACATATACATGACCTCCGTGCCGTGCTGCCATTTTGTATTTCGATGTCACCGCTTGTCAAATAACAATAATCAGCACGGCTATCGCGCGACGGCGCGCGAGCTCTCTCGATGTTTCTCGCACTATCCGTCTCTCTCTTATTAGAACACTTAGAAAAATCGAGAGTATGTCGCGGCCGCCCCATTATAAACGACCAGAGGACTTACCGCGAAACGAAAACGAACTACGTTTCTCCCTCTCTGTCGCACTTGCTAGTTCGTGCGGCAGAGAAGGAGATACACGAACGAAGTTCGTTTTCGTTTCGCGGTAGCCCCTCAGTACGCAGTCAGACAGTACGAGTGGAAAGATCGGACATAGCGCTTGCTCGCTTTGACTTCTTATCACAAGTGAAAACAATTGACGACTGGGACAAAGTTGTTTTCCTAGATGAAACATGGTTAAATGCGAATCATAGTGTTGGAAAAATATGGACACACACCTCGGTCGTTAACGAAAGTTCCTGAAGGAAAGGGCCAAAGGCTTATTATATACCATGCAGGGAAGGCCAGAGGTTTTGTACCGAACTGCTTACTTGCTAGTAAGCAGTTCGGTGGAAATTCGTACTGACTTTTGTTTCAATACCGTTACAACGTTACGTTCCCAACAATATTAAGTATACCGTCGATACTTTTAGCACTAGGTATACACTGCATTCGAATAGTACCTATCGATAGTTTGCATAATAGTGGTACTTAGCACCTCTAGTTACGTTAGTCTGGCATCTGTCATTCTAATCTTGCTAGAAAAAATTACATATAGGTAGTATATCGAAAATAAAACCAATCAGCGCACTTATTTTGGAATTTTCATGCAAGATTCCTATAGTCACCAGTCACCACATAAAGAGTGGATAAGACACTGACAAACATGTGGTGTCATAATTATGGTGATATTTTATAATTTATCGCTGTGAATAAAACATCCGTCACTTTCGCAATCGCAATACTTACTTGTTAGAACATGACGGGAGTGCTTTAGCGATCGCAATAATACTTGTACCTAACCTAACCTACCATAAAAAGTGTTTACTTTCCAGGTTAAAATCCCTTTGAAAAAATCGGTCAAGTGCGCGTCGGGGCCACGCGCAGTGTAGGGTTCCGTAGTTGCCTGTCTTTCTTAGTTACACGCGTGCGCCCACTAAATGGTTGCGTCGGCCGAATTTGTACGAAAGTTGGCCTTTCTAAGTACATTTTAAGTTGGTCGACTATTACTCGGTAACTACATAGTTATGCCTACTTAGCCGTGATAGTTTTTCTTTTAAATTTATTATACGTAAGTGGCAGTGGGCGGGGCACATAGCACGTACAACCGATGGCCGTTGGGGCGGAAAGGTTCTCGAGTGGCGACCACGTACCGAAAGGCGCGGCGTGCAGGGTAGGCCCCCCGCAAGGTGGACTGATGACCTGGTAAAAGTTGCTGGAGTCCGTTGGATGCGGGTGGCGCAGGACCGGTCACTTTGGCACTCTTAGGGGGAGGCCTATGTCCAGCAGTGGACGTCTTTCGGCTGATATGATGATGATGATGATGACTACTACCACGATTATTTTCAAATTCCCAGTAGCAGCCATTTAGCCGGCAGGACACATGACTCGAACAAAAATTTGGGCTTTAAAGCCCAATATCTCGCATACGAATCACTATGTTGAAAAATCGTTATAAAAAACCCAGAATATTTTTAAACAAGCTATCCAACGATATGCCACACTATGGGTTTAACGAGAAAAAATATTACATCCCCACTTTAGGTGTCGGGGAGGTATCCCAAAAAAAACTACGGAACCCTAAAAAATGCGCGGCTCTACCCGTGTGACAGTAAAAATAATATTTTTTGTCCATCTCGAAGGTACATTAGAATAGACAGCTTAAAGAATTTTTAAATCGGATGTATAGTTCATTAAATTAACTTCTACATACAAAATTAAACCCTCGCAAAACTGCAAAACTTTAAGTACCTTTTTTTGATAGAATTACCCATAGATAACGACTGTCCCCATGTGACTGTATACTCACTAGGTGTGTCTGGCCGCATTGCTTAAGGCGAATTAAGTAGCTATAAATCACAAGAATATCCTCCAACAACAGCGGGGATGCTAAATGTTTAGTTCGTGACCGATTTTGTAATGGCACCATACGAAGAAAAATATTCACTGTCGAATGGGACTTAAACACGTGCGTATAAGTAATACATTCCATTTCCCTCTGGAGTTGGGTCCGCATTGCAACTATTGTGTTCGGAATGTGCAAACATTTATTTCAGTCACGCCTCCTGCCACTTCATGACATAAATTACAGTTTAAGTTGAATAATTTCTGTTACTATTATAATAAAACGGGAGTTTTCTATATACTCGAAACGCCAATAATCAAGCTTAAATACGCTTTCTCTTTTTTCTTTCGAATCTCCTGGACCGATAAAATTACAAATATAGAAGTACCTACTGGGGAGAATGAGGAAAAAGATGGAATTAGGTCATAATGAAAAAGAGAAAGGTAGCCTATTTCGATCACATATATGCAAATAACAAATACCTACTGCGGTTAATATTGGAAGAGAGAATTAACAAGAAGAGGGGAAGGCAAGAAGGAGGATCAACTGGCTTGATGACATAAAGAAATGGACTAGCATAAAGAACGCAGTTACCCTGGTAAACATACCTAAGAACATAAATGACAATTGTGATCGCCGACGACAGTAAAGACATGGTATTTGAAGAAGAAGAATGCACTTTCAACAAAATGTACTGACTAGCTGGTCAATCACGTAACGCATTGTTGTACGTACGTAAGGTAGACCTAAGTGTCAATGTTTAAATGGAAAAATGACAGCAAAATAGTCCTAACGCGCGTTACGTTTATTGGGTCTCTGGTGTCTACCAGTCATTATCAATTTACGTAGTTAAGTTTTTCTTAAATTTACAATAAAACACCTGTATATTAAATAAACGTTAATATTCAACAGATAAATACTAAATGACGTAATCGTAAGTCACTTTTATTGGTTGCACTTTTTTGCACATTCAGGATCCTGTATCGGCAGTAAAATTACATTTATTGCTACTTTATCACCACTATTGTCAAGGCACATTGTTCGCGTGAGAGACTCCAACACTGGTTTGAATGATCTACGTAGCTGCATTGTCTCTTTACTAAATCATAACAACAATCAATAGTCATAAAACGATTTCACATAGATGAAGTCCAAGTTGTGTAACTGTTAATGAATCTCCTTCACTATGTTTATTACACTGACTACAACGTGTCGACGTGGACGCATGTTAAACTTATGCCTAATCTAACCTAACCTAAACTTAGTACCATTACAATATGGGTATTGTAATGGTACTAAGAGCCTTATCACACTTGCGATTTCCAAGCGTATTTTGTATGAAGGCGATCACGCAGCGTGTTCGCCGCGACTGATAATTGTATAGAAAACACGCTCGCAAATCGCAAGTGTGATAAGGCTCTAAGGTTATTTCAGAATTAAAAAAAACATTAAATTAGTGTCAAAATGTCTGACTACTATTAAGCTCGGTTCAGACGGTAGGTACAGACCAAACTCGCAAAACATGGTATAATATTTAATTAAGAGATACATTAATAGTACATTGTTGTTTTATTTAATCGTATGGCATATTATTTCGGCCTTTAAAGCTTGTCGCTCTTTAGTACCAACCAGGGGACACGTGCAGGGTTGTGCAAGTTTGTAGGATTCGTAAATATAGTATCTTAAAATATGTATTTATGAAGGAGAAAAAAACAGGCTATTATAAATTAATGTTTGGCGAAACCGTAAAATGACTGGAGTACTATCACATTTAAATTATAAAAGTATGTTATTCATATAGTTTTGACTTAGGAAATACGAATATAATTTATTTAATCGTATATTTTGGCCTTTAAAGTTTGTCACTCTGTAGTACCACCCAGGGGACACGTACAGGGTTGTGGTAGGTAGCTCCTGCGCCCCCTCGAGGGTGCCCGCCTTGTCGGCGGGGGGGCTTAGTAACCGTGGACTGGTCACCCACGGTGAAGCTAAGAGGCACCCAGGACCGGCCTGTTTGGGCTGCCGGCTGGCCCGAGGAGGGCGCTCCTAGCGGGCTTGGCGAAGCCCGTTTAGGATGCGAAGGGGAGGGACCGTAGAAGAAGAGGAGTACCGGTATTGCGGTTCGCCGTTCTCCCTATCTTCTGCGGCCGAGGCGGGATCGCAGGGGGAGAGGCGTGTTGGTATAACGGTGCGCCACTCTCCCTACCCCCTGCGAACTTGGCGGGGCCGTTCCGCTGAAACGGCATTGGTGGGACCGCAGAGGAAGAGGAATGCCGGTATTACGGTGCGCCGCTTGCCCTATCCTCTGCGGCCGAGACGTGGTCGGTGGCGGAACCACAGACCTGATCCGCCACCGGGTGCTGGATTTTCCGCACCCACGATCTCCTCGTAGCGGACTCAGGGGGGATCCGCTACTTAACAGGTGGACATCGAGGAGGCAGGCGCGTCAGAACATCTGGCGCGCCTCACGTGGAGGGCCTTCGGGCATCCGCGAGGAGCCGCCTGTGGGCGGCTGCCGCCGGCGGGGTCGCGGATGTGTGCGCAAGCGTTCCCGTAACCTCGCCACATGGCGGCGAGGTGGCAAGTGGGGGGTTTTTAGTGGGTACACCGTGGGTCTCATCAGCTCATACGGGAGTCCCACATAACCATTCGGGTCACCCCCTGTGCCCGGGTGGTATGCGTAACGCATTTTCCCCCCCTAAACAAAAAAAAAAAAAAAAAGGTAGCTCCTGCGGACGCGAGTAACAGTTGTCCCCCCTTTGTCAAGTGAGTGGGCAACTCGACTGTTACAAGTTGTCAAGCCGCCCGAAGGCCTCTAACACGGCTTAACGACTACTGTCATAGACAGCAGCCGAGATCAACTGCTTAGCGTGCCTTCCAAAGCACGGAAGCGCTCATTTATATTAACCACTCAAACATCAGGCGGTCACCCATCCAAAGACTGACCGCTGCCATCTTTGCTTAACCTGCGTTATCGTTTCCGACTCGCAGGCGCCGCTAGGCTATGAACGCTTCATACATTGTTGTAAAGGCTAGAAAGTAGGCAATAGATGGACGAGGGGGTCCGAGGTCCAAGCCGCTAGGTGAGGACCTCGAAGGAGACGAGTCCCTCTATTGCACTTTTGGCCGAGACATTACATAGTGCTTTTCACGCCTACTGCGAGGAAATTGCAAATCATTATAACTATAAGTCAAAATTAAGTACCTAATTAAAGATCATAATATGAAACACTTTAGCGCGGCCGCTCGCGTGTTCGGGGGGCACCGCGCCGAGCCGCCAGGCGCGGTGCCCACCGACACGCGAGCGGGCGGGCGCGGGGAGCTGTGATTGAACACATACATACGCGCGCATGCACACGCGCACACACACACACACACACACACACACACACACACACACAATAGCACGTTCTTTTCTCGTGGGTGTTGTGTCGTGCAAGGAATGAGTTTAAACAAGTAGTGGACTAAGGGTAGCGATTTGTCACTGCAATGTTCCGTTATTCATTGGCAGTTAAACTAAACAACAGTGAACATACCTAAATAATCTTTAGAAGAATCAGATTGGTACAACTGAACTATCGAGACGTGCACAATCAAACGAGTTTTTGTGGCAGAAAAAACGCATTATCCTTGGTAGGAGGATTAGGATTATTACCTTCGTCTCGTCTCGATATTTGTTTCGATGGTTGCGCTCTTCAATAGATACAATTTAGTCACGTTTCGTGCAAAACATATTTCGATCGAAAATTGCAGAGAATTTAAAAAATATCCCCTTATCATCGGATACACTCGTTATTTCAGGCAATTAACACACATCTGCATAGTGTCACATCACACACACACACACACATACACACATACATACACACACACACACACACACACACACACACACACCGCGCGCGCACAACACACTCACATCCCAACGCACGCGCGCCTTGTCGCACTTACGCATTAACACATATACAGTAATACACACACACACACACACACACACACACACACACACATAAACAATCACATATAGCCACATACATACACTTACCTAAGTCAATAAAACCTAAAGATGAACTTAAATAGAAATATTCGATTTTTATCCCGTGGTAATTATTTTTATGTTAAGTTTTAGCGTGTACTACTTGTTTTTTTTTTTCGTTTATATGTTGTTGTTAGAATTCTTATGTTTACTTTATTCTTGTATTTTTGTGTTAATTTTGTACCCACTTCGATTTAAGTTTACATAAAACGATACTTACTTAACTATTGTTATGTGATTAGTAATTAGATGGTAAAGCATAATTATCAAGTGATACTTATTAAATAAAGACGGTGAATCCTGCCTGCCCCACCGTGAACGTGATACAGTGCAATCTAGTACGGGGGTCAGTTGACGTCAACATCAAACTATAAAAGGTTTATTTTAGATTCACTACAATGCATTGCGCAGCGTTAGTCTGTACGGTCTGAACCCAGCGTAATATCATGTTATTAGGGGTAAAAGGAATCAGCATTTGAAATGTGAATTCAACCTATGAAATGTGCTCCTTTCTAAACGGTTAACAACAAAAGTTCCAACCTCATTGTTGTACAATATACCTACGTACCTGCCGATTAATTTCCGTTTTGATAGTCATCAAGAAACATAATTTGTGCCATGACAACTTTAAACGTTTAACTTTCAACTGACAAAAGCTTTTACCATTAAGTAAATGAAAATGGCAAGTTGCAAACTTCCAACCGCTGATGTCTCGTTGTTAAGTTAAAGGTCATTCAATTCATTCATTGTTATTGTCGCGGTCTAGTTTTGTAACATAGACGAAACGTGGTTTAAAGCCCTGAATACATTGCGATCCAGTCTGACCTATCCGAAATAGGTTTTATTCATATAAATCTGTATTTGCCCATGTTTAAATCGTCACAAAATACACAAAATAAACGGGTAATTACAATAATACAACAACGAGCAGGGCACAATTTGTCTTTTGTCTGCTGAACATATTTTTAAAGTTTTGTTCGGAATAATTTAAATTGTATTAATGTTTACCTTCTACTGACCCACAGTTTTATATAACTACCATTTAAGAGTTCGAGATAAATTTAATGTGTTTTACTGGGCTGCGCGACAGTAGGTATATACATATCATAGGTACCTGCGGCAAATAGGCGTATAACAAGAGCCACTTCTACAAAAACACACTTCCAACCGATTCCTAGGCTCCGCGTACGCACACATCCTAACGGACCAATAGGAAAGCTTATTTCCGAGGCCACATTTCATTTCATTTCATTTATTTATTTCAAGTACCAATATACATTGCGTTTGAACATTATAAAAATCCAATCTAAATAAAAAAGCAAATTCATTAACACAATTATTACAAAAATATCAGTAGGCATGTCAATAGAAAAACAAAAAAAAATCAATTAAGAAAACAAGTACATAATAATAGTACAGTTAAATAAACAAAATAAAAAAACATGTATATTCTTGGATGACAATACGCCATAGCCATAAATTCGTCAACCGAGTAAAAACACTTCCTCAACAATTCCTCTGAATTGAAAAACTCATCGACTGACGCCATTTTCAGAGGCAAACTAAAAAAGATCTTACTGGACATGTCGTGTTACGCCATTGACGAATTTAATGATAAGGTATTATTGATCCACGCATAACTTAGTTAATAACCCTTAATTAGACTGACATCTACAATGTCAATGAATATTTTTTTAGGAATATTGTATATCTATTTATAATTAAAACTACCTTGACATGTATAAAACGTATGTAACTACCTACTCTATTTGACATATAAAATAATGTATTTTATGAATAAAAAATCTGAATCTGAATCTGAACAACAAAGATTTCAGTCTATTTAAAAAAATGCTAGGGCCAGTAAGTGATTTCAACTCAACGGGCAGTTTATTGAAAAGATAACATGATCGTACGTTCCACCATTTTGCCAGAGAATGCGTACAGGTTAGTTAGTCTGCGTCACACGATAGTCAAAATCTCTCCACATTAGTGAAAAAATATGCATAAAATAATTTGTTTCTTGTAATAGCTGCTGTTTAATAGTAAAATATAGTGATTAATTAGTGTTAACTAATAAAGGTAAGTTTTATCGCTATATTAACATTTAACAATCTTACGTCCAAAAGTTTAAGCTCGGTGTCAGAGTCTAATAAGGGCCACCTAAAAGGTTGGTTAGAAGGGCCAGGGCCAGCTGGAGCCGCTAATGTTAGATCTCATTAGTCTAGTCATTAGTTCAATTTTTCTTTGTTTTGTTTAAGATTTAAACAGTGTTATCAACAATTTATTCAGAATGATGAAAATTGTGTTTATATTATTTTATTTCATACGTTTTAATGCAAATTTATGTTACGATATTTTAATAAAGCCCATCAGGATTTTCTAATAAAAAAGGATTAGCTGAAAGCTTGATTTGTTAGAAAATCATAATTGACGTCGGCGGAAGACAGAAGACTGTTTGTTCTTAATGATATAAGTCTCTGTCAAAACTTTCATTTTTGGTACAAGCTTTTATTGCCCACTGTACTTTTCTCTATACCGTCATCAACTGCTCATTAAGGCGATTCTAACGAGCCCAAACTCGATGGGGTTATGTGGTTTTATTACGGAGTTCCTATGATCACCTTCTGTCTCCATCATCAGATCAGCTCGATGGTACCATAACATTGCATTGTCATCCAAACTATACTTATACCCAAAATTTCAGCTCAATTGGTCACCGGGAACTGGGTCAAATTTAACTTGCAAGACTTGACGGACAACTTACTTACATACGAACGAGTCAAGTTAATATAAAGCTTGTAAAAACTGAACAAACCTATATTTTGATATGGTCCTTTTTAAACTATGTACCGATTTTAATAAGGGCCACAGAGAGAGTTTTAAAAAGGCTGATTTGTGACGTAAAATTATGAATGAAACTCAAAAAGTTGTACTTGTTTGTACTGTTAATAAAGCAAATATTTGTCTAGTGTTATGTTTTATATTCGTATTGCTTAGACATTTAAAATCATTAGTTTTTAATTAAGGCGGCCCTTATTTGCCGCAGGTACCCAGCTAGCTGTTTTGTAATACGGCGGGTTGACGATCAGGCGCACTGAATACTAGATATGAGCGCCGATGGGTATATCGCCGGCGGCGGCGCGCCGGTAAAAATTGACCGGCGGCGGCGGCATCGGCGGCGTGACCTTGTAAAAACCTTTGATTTAAATATTTTTCAAAAAAAATACACAAAGGAGCAATATTTACGATATTTTAAACCAATATATTGCCGGACACGCGCATCGACGTTGTTTTTACTCTATCGCGCATATCGCGTTGACGGACACCCCGATTAGCATCGGTGTTGTACTAAAAACGCACTAAATTTCACTCTGAATGTCGGCGTATGATAAAGCAATGTGTCTGACTCCCATTTAATTATTTTTGAGTTACGTAGCTATACACATAAACTCGCGGACCCGACGTTG
This sequence comes from Epinotia ramella, assembly GCA_947578815.1. Classification (NCBI taxonomy): domain Eukaryota; kingdom Metazoa; phylum Arthropoda; class Insecta; order Lepidoptera; family Tortricidae; genus Epinotia; species Epinotia ramella. The sequence continues at coordinate 12,662,459 of OX388209.1, forward strand.
GTCTGGCGGAGGACCCTAGCTAGACTAACCCGACACTATACCGACGACATCCCAGGCATCAGCCTATACGAGATTGTTAATGGCTTTTAAACAGCTCAAGAAAAACAAGGCACCCGGTGAAGACGGAATAACAGCCGAACTCCTGAAGGCGGGTAGAAAACTGGTACTTACTGCCGAACTTTAGAAGTTGTTCGATTACGTCTTACTGGAAGAGAGAAAGTTGTGTTGGTACTGTTCTTCAAAATAGGTGACAACACCCTGCTGAAGAATACCGACCTATCTACTGCTGAGCCAAGTCTTTAAACTGTTTTCGAGAGTCATAACAAATCATCTCGTTCACGAGCTAGATAACTTTCAGCCTTCCGAACAAGCCGGTTTCCGAAGAGGCTTTAGTACCGTAAACCACATCCATATGCTCCTTTAGGCTATAATAAGACTGAGGAGTATAACCTGCCTCTTTGCTTAGCATTCGTGAACTACGAGAAAGCCTTCGATTCGATCGAAACCTGGGCTGTACTAGAATCTCTCAAGCGGTGTCAAAAATTACCACAAAAACCACCGCGCGTAGACCACCGCTATATCGAAGTACTGAAGTGTCTGTACGAGAACTCCACAATGTCAGTCAGGACAGTAACTCGAAACCTAATTCCTCTGCGGCGGGAGTCAGGCACTAGAAGATGTTTTCAAAATTCTCGATTGGAAAAGGCTAGGCATCAACATCAACGACGAGTACATCACTCACCTTCGCTTTGCTGACGATATAGTAGTCTTGGCTGAGACCATGGAGGACTTAAGTACGATGCTCGATGACTGATGTGCCCAACAGGGTTCACAAAGCTCTAGCTTATAAGTTTATTACCACCTGTACAACTACTTTGTGAAATTGCAATAAAATATTGAGTATTGAGTACCTTAGTAAAGCTTCCGAGCGAGTTGGTCGGAGAATGAACATGGATAAGGCGAAGATCATGTTAAATGCCCATGTAGTACCAACTTTCAGACTCTACACTTCGAGAAGAGTCAATTGGCGAATCCAACTAGCCGAGTCAGGTCGAGGGCAGCGTTCTGGAAGCTACGGCACATATTTTCATCCAATATTCCGCAGTCTCTCAAGACGAGTCTTTGACCAGTGTGTGTTGCCAGTGATGACATATAGCACTGGAACGTGGTCGCTTACAATATTGTCTGTGCTGGATGCGGGTGGCGCAGAACTCGTCATTGAGGCACTCTTTGGGGGAGGCCTATGTCCTGCAATGGACGTCTTTCGGCTGATATAATGATGACGCATCATATCGATTAATATTTTGGATTTTGTAATTAAACGATTCAGTTGAGAATAAAAAAAAAAACTCCTATTGAATCTTCTTATGATGCGGTTTTGTTTGGGTTACCTACTAAAACAAACAAATAATACTATGCTTAAGATTTCATTTCAACACTACAATAGCAGCTTTTGGTGTTCTATATTTTAACAGTTCTACATGTTCTTGACTCTATTTGGTTAAAATCTAGAAACAAAATAGCATCAAAGTAGGAGGTTCTTTATTTGATTTAAAATTGGAATACCGAGCTGTAGTGGTGAATCGTATTGTTGCCTTATACCATTCAAGTTTGAGAACTTGCTGCGAAAATTTTGAACCCGACACCTAAAAATGAGATGAGCAACAGTTTAGTTAGTAGTAGTTAGCTTCAATATCAGGAGATAAAGTATGAATCATTTAGGATAACTGAATGTTCGGAACACTAATTGCTGGGTTCCGAGTCGCACTTGGCCGATTTTTTGCTTTGCGATCTGAGAAACGCGCGACGCGGCGGGAGCGGGAGGGGAACGTTTGCGTTTGAAATCAGCAAACTAAGTTGTTTTGCCAATTCTAATCAATATTTATTAAACTTTTTATAAACAGTTTTGTAATTAAATACCACATTTTAGTTAGTGTCAATAATTTCACATATATTGTTAGTGATAACTTTAAAAAATTTAATTGCATTATTAAACGGCTATGCAGAAATCTAAGTTAGTAAAAATTTAATAAAGTAGATTCAATTACTATTAGGCACTTAATTGCGAAACTATTACTAAACGTGTGACCTAATAATTACTTTAATTAGCTCACGAGTTTGCTCACCATTAACCAAACATTTTGTGCATGCAGCTAATGTGTATTAGCCTACTTTACAACATTTGAATGTTTAATAATAGCAAAACAAAAATAGCTGCAGAAGAACACAACTTATTAAAGATTTAATAAAGTTCACAGAATAATTTCTAGACACTTATTTGGTAATTTATTGATAAACGAATAACATATTAATAGTTAATGAATGCGACAACCAGCAATCAATCAGTTTGTTCATGTAGCTTTACGAGTTTATCTAACTCACTTTGGTAGAGGTTAGTTAAAAATGTATCTAATAGTTTTGTAAATTTAGTACTAAGCACAGTTTGGCTATTCCTCAAGTAGTTCAACTAGTTCAGCAATTTTTTTTTTCAGTGTAACAATATACTGAAAATTGCTTTATTTGTATGACATTAAAGTTGACAATTAAATGAAGGCAAACTATCTGTCAGTGGTTAACTAACAGTAATCGTACTGTACGGTGGGTTGACGACCATCGCAGGCGGATTGAATACCGCTGAATGAAAATTCGCTGGATTGTCAAAGGCCTCCGTTAGGTACGAAGAAGAGCGAAGCAAGGAGGAGTGTTAGGCAGAACTGCTGCTAACTGATATTCATTGAAGGAGCGAGCGAAGCGAACGTAGTTCTCTGCTTCAGCTTGGGCCAAATTATTTCCGGATGCCGCCGGCTGTTCTCCTCTAAGAGCCTTATCACACTTGCGATTTCCAAGCGTATTTTGTATGAAGGCGATCACGCAGCGTGTACGCCGCGACTGATAATTGTATAGAAAACACGCTCGCAAATCGCAAGTGTGATAAGGCTCTAAACCGATTCACGTGAAATTTTGTAAGCAGGTTAACGGTGACTTTTCAAAATTAAAAGTAAAAGACAGGCCCGTGAGTTCTACATGTTACAAAGCCACTAGTTTAATTATACCACTAGAATACAATTTATCAACATAACACCTTACGCCATGGCATGAAATTTGTTTTATGTAATAAATCTAATAACGAAGTCGATGACCACTTAATTGAATAAAATGGCTTTAATATGAGCAAGAGTCGTTGTCCAACTTTTATTGGGACCATTATGTGTCAACGGCCACACACAACTGATTTAAATTCTTATGAATCGTTTTCGTTTAAATATCAGACCTACAATTTGGTTTCAATAGTAAGATAGACGGACGAGCTATTGAACCAAACATAGGAAAATATTGCAGCGTTCTAGTAGTGATAAAAATTACAGGAATTTTTATCCACTATCAATCAAGCAAAATATAAAATTTCAAATCAATGTCCTGACCTAGCTCTATGCCTGTCTGAGATGTTTTATACATCCTTTATCGAGACCTTACTGAACTCATTTTTTCATCTATACTATAGTCTAAGTAGTTAGCAGTAGTTAGTTCGCCAGGATCCTAAGAATTTGGAGAAATTGGTGGTAACCGGGACATTAGATGGCAGATAAACTGACATTGTACGCGTATGAGGTATGATATGATAAGCTCTTATTAGCTCCATAGCGCATCGTTCTTAGCACACTTCTATTTCCAAAGTCGGTTCTTGCAAAACCCACGTGAAGAACGGGTGGCCTCTGGTTCTATTCTAACCGGATACTACTCGGGGATCACACATTAAAAATGCAAAATAAGTAATATGCATAAATGTATGCCTAGGATATATGCTGTCTCGGTTCTTAGGCCAAATTTTAAAAGTAAACTGAGCATCGAAGGCATTATTAAATGATGTGAGTTTTGGTGGTGACTGAGTGTGAAGGTTGGTTCAATTCAATTATTATTTACAAGTCAAAAGTCGGATACAAAATCAATGTCCAATCCACGAGGACCATTTCTCATCGTGTAGGTACTAGTTTGTGTTTTGGCCACAGTGTAAGTATAAAAGACCCGAGTGGAGTAAGAAAGAGTAAGATATACCTTATGTTAAAGGAATACCGTACAGTCAGTGCTCACTGCCCTGCACTTATGATACTTTGGAAATTCGCACCGAAGACGATACTGTTTACTCTTTTCACAATGTTGTATTCTTAACATAAAATAGCTTTATATTCTAAGTTAAGAAGAAACACACTTAAAATATAATATACACAATAACTTAAAATATAATTCTCAATTTGATGGTAATATAAAATTTCGTACGAATTTATTGGAATAAAATAGCGAGGCAAAACGGTTTTCCATCTTAAAACCTTTTATTTCAGTAGGTGGCAGGTATTTTTCCTGCCCCTTACAACCAATTGAATTTTGGAAGGTTCTCAAATAATGTTTCGTAAAAATGTTGCATGAATATTTTTTTGATTTAAAGAGAGACGGGAACGTCTGACTGTAATTGTAGTGTACATAAGACATTAATTCATCCTGTATTCTATTTTAAGTCTTAACACGTAATTTATGTTACAGAACATTGTCTGATTGATAATAACAAACTGTGATGTTGGATACATCTCGTTGTGATGTTGGATACATCTCGTTGACAAAGTAACATTGGATAGGCCTACATTTGACGAACACACGACGTATGTACCCATTGGTTGATCCTACTAATATTATAAATGCGTAAGTTTGGATGTTTGTTACTCAATCAAGCTTAGCAGTTTAATTAAAATAAAGCCTGGATTAACATATAGGATAGTTTTTATCTCGGGTCCACGCAGACGAAGTCGCGGGCGGAAGCTGCCACAATAGTAAACTTTCACAATTAGATACTACTGATTTTTAATAACATTGTGCATGATCCTGAAAATTATGCCTAAATTCCGGTGAATTGGCTGCAAATCTAAATTGGAATGTCAATGTCGCATTTGAACGGTAGACGTTGCGATTTTGCTTTCAAATTTAATCTTTTACGACGCAAGACAAATCGGATTGAGTAACGTTTCGATTCATGCGTCGAATTAGCTTCGAGATTTGGAAAAGTATACAAATACAACCTTACACGTGTCGAAGAAACCCAAACTCTTTACTCTCCAGGAAAGTGTGCGGGGTGGTCGAGTAAACATAAGATGTTTGTGTGACGCCAAGCCCTTATGGTAATTGAGCCCGATCGAGAGTCGGGGCCGCAGTAAGCCGACAGAACTGACGCCCCCAAAACAAATCACGTGACACATCATGCACGAACTTTTAGACAAGCTGTGTTTGTTGAAAACTCCACATGAACATAATATGAATAGACTATACATGAATATACACTTTTCGCGTGTCTATTTAAAGTAGGTTCTGATTACTAAATCGAGTTAATCTAGACACGCGGTAAAGCGCGGCAGGCCAAGTTCAAGCTCACAGAACCGGTGAGCAACACCCAGTGTAATATTACACGAACCATTTGCAGCCACTTTTGACCCCTCATAACTCAATAACTATTTAATTAATATAAACGTATCAAATTTGGCTCATATATTGAGACTTGCAAGATAAATATGTGCTCCAAATTTCATGAACGGCTCTAACGATTATTTAGATATTAATGTCCAAAAATCAACATTTTTATCACTGACCTATATAGATCAAAACTCTAACCCAGTTCCAGATGACCTAGAAGTTCAAATTTGGCATTCAGATAAGTAGTTGGGTAAATACAAAGGGGGAATAATCCTTACTAATATTATAAATGCGAAAGTGTGTGTGCTGGTATGTTGGTCCTTCTTTCACGTCGCAACGGAGCGTCGTATTAATGTGATTTTTGTATGGAGATAGTTTAGAAGCTGGATAATGACACAGGCTACTTTTTCCAGCGGGAAAACCTCTAATGCCCACGGGAAAATTCAATATGTTACATTTTCCTATAACCGCGCGGGCGAAGCCGCGGGCATCAGCTAGTTTATTATATTATTTTAGTTAATTGACTCAATTAGGAACGCTTAACTTACTAATAGTGCCTGTAATGTAATGTAATGTAAGATTCAACAATCAAAATTGATGACAGCCGGTCTTCATGTGGATTTTAAGGTCTTCCTACTAATCATTTCTGTACAAAAAGTAATGATATTTCATCAAAAACATAAGTGTAAAATGAGAGCCAAGTTCAATATCATGATATATGCTTTGGTTGTTGACTTCAACAACAAAAGAAGTGAGACCTAAATGGGTGCCAAGTTCAATGGTCAGTCCTGAAATGTATTTATGACAACATAAAATAATTAAATGTAAACCGACTAACTGACGGATGGTCGAAGTACAAAGGGAATCTATACGCTGTAGGCTATCCGTGTTACTCGTGTGACGGAAACTAGGTCATATATTGAAATACATTCCAAGAGTCGTATCCAAAGATAAGGTCAGAAAAGATTTTTTTATACTCGTCGACTGTAATCTTTAAATTAGAACCTCGCAAACCATAACTTTTATTCTGATGAAAAAGTTTATGCTCTATGGACAATCGAAATAATTATTTCGATACGCTCTAGACAACAGCTCTAGCTCAGTCTAGAGACAGAACTTCGTATTTCAATAATGTGTCCTTGTATAAGGAGACTCGATCCGATACAAGATTGCCAATCTATGGCGTTTCAGAACGGAGCAGCGTCGCGTCATCTGTCAAAAATCTACTTGAACTTGCTGCTGTATCCAGGGCATAAAAATTAAAAAAAAACTACGCTTTGTGATTGGCTAGTATTTAGACAATCACAGCACAGTACTGCAACATTACGGACGCCGGTGGTGTGATGTGATAACTTTTCTTTTCAAAGTTAAACTTAAAAAGTGAAAATAAAAACTAAGAAAACGAGTAGTGACACTGTCGAAACATCTTTAACTCCTCAAGAAATAACTAATATGGCAGAGGAAGCCACACTTACTTTGCTACCTGAAAAGTCAAAGAGCCTTTACAATAGTCGAACTAGACAATATACCTAGTACCTACTTACGATATTTAGTTTTCTTATATACTCATATTAAGGACTTAAATTATTAATTTTAATGAACCCGTACAAAAAGTATTGTTCACAATAGTGTCATAATCAAGCTTTTTAATCTCGTACCTCAGCAAGCTTCGTGGCCTAAACGCGGTACTCGACTAAAAAGCTCTCTATTATAACACGATTATGAAAAATACTATTCTCCGTTACCATTTTTATGATATTGACATACGATTGAATTTCACCTGGTCCGTGGAAAAGGTTCTTACAATGTAACTGTGTAGTCGAGAAATTAAAAGGCTCGTCACTTTTCGACTTTATTTCAATGCCAATAAGGGCCAAAAGTTATAGAAGGGAGCTTTTCATTGCGACACTGTACTATGTGTTGTGTATGTTTTATGTGCTTTTCTTGTTTATTTTATTATTTAATATGTGTGTCATATGTTCGTGAATAAATGTATCTTTCTTTCTTTCTTTCTTTGTGTACAAGACCTCGTAAGCTCTTGATGCATTGAGACTACTAGTGACATCTAACGCGAAAGCTTTAACGCGCGCGGAACGTAACTCCCCGCCCTCTGTAGAGACTGTAGCTTACTAAAATACAGGGTGTCTAGCCTGAAAATGTTGTGAATCCCCCCTTTCCCGGCAGATGACGAACGATTCACTTTCTATCTCAATACTGTACAAAGAATATTTTTTTACTTACTTGAATATTTCATTGACAATTTGATATTATGTTGTTTTAGAGATATTGTAAATTAGAAAACTAAAAATGTTTTTCCATATATTTTTCATAATTTGTTTGAAATTTTGTAAGGTTTAGTTTAGTTAGGTAAGTTTTGTAAAAAGTACTGGCCGTAGTCGTAAGTACCGTAGAGGGACGTACCAATACATACTTTTTCATAATAAACAGACCATGTCTGTGAAATGTAGGTTTCTAAGTTTGTACCCATATAGGGGTTGATGTTTGAAATTACTCATCCATTTTTCACCAGTAGATATATAGAAAGCTCTTGGGGATGGACTATATTTTATTCCGTGGCTCTGCCCGGGGCGTTCACCGTCTTTGTTATACGCGGGTCGAGCCACGCGGACAGATATCGAATTATTTGGTAGTTAGCTAATCAGGTTAAATTATACATGATAGTGAAAAATAAATTAGTTAAGCCATTGTTCTTCTTGGGGGACCCTTCTTCCTGGCCACCTAAGCTAATCCCTAGCATTGACATAGGTTTTTTTGCGTAAGCGACTGCCATCTATCATTCTAACCCAAAGGGAAAACTAGAACTTTAGGGTCAAGTGGGTCAGCAACTTGACTTGCAAGCCTCAAGTTCTCAAGCCGCCTGAAGGCCACTAACTCAGCTTAGTGACTGACGGAATACTATTGGGATCAACTCTTAAACATTCCAAAGCACGGGAGCGTTCAGCGGCCACTGTTGTTTAAGGGGATGCCTCGATGCGAGTAAACGTGGCACGAGCAAACGTGATACAGCACTCTTCGGGAATAGCTTTTTAATTTATTAAAATGGCAAAAACGGAACCCTTATAGTTTCGTCATGTCCGTCTGGCCGTATGTCACAGGCAATTTATTCAAAAATATAAGGTGTTTTTGAATTAAATTTGGAGTACAGGTGTATTTTGTTAGCCGAAACATGGAACTAAAAAACTACTACTACTACTTTTAACTTGAAGTAAAAAAAAACAGTGTACATAGGTCCAAATGTGGCTAATCAATCGATCTATCTTAAAAAATATATATAAGTCACTCAGCATGTATATTGATTACTAGCGACCCGCCCCGGCTTCGCACAGGTACTATATTAAATACATATAAACCTTCCTCTTGAATTACTCTATCAATTAAAAAAAACCGTATCAAAATCCGTTGCGTAGTTTTAAAGATCTAATCATACATAGAGACAGACAGCGGAAGCGACTTTGTTTTATACTATGTAGTGATGAAGTGAATATATTCGGAGATGATGGCTCCGACAGACACAAAAATGATGTCCCGTCTATCGAACCTTGTAATTGAAAAAGCAGCCAAGTGCGTATCGGCCCACGCACAACGAAGGGTTCCGTGCCTATTAAAAAGGTCGTATCGTTACTGAAATCTTATGACACTTACGTCCTTTTCTTTAAGGAATGCAGTTTTTTAGAAATATCTCGAAAACCTTTGAACCGATCTTGTTCGAAACAATTTTCGCTGAAAGAATAAGCCATATCACTATGTCCATGATTTTGTTCATATTTTTAAAATACACGGTTAAAAAATTAGAGGGGGGGGGGGGGGGGGGGGGAGGCACAATTTTAGTGACTTTCGGGGCGATTATCTCCGACTCTATTCACTGAATCAAAAAAATTGCTGAGACATCTTATTTTGAAAGGCCTATCGATTGATGTGCCACTCGTGGGCTTTCAAGGAAAAAAAAAATGACTTTCAGTTTTATGTAGGTATGGAGTGCAGCCATAAAAAAAATCTTTTGTAGTAATTTAATTACAAAACTATGTAGCGGCTAACAAAATACACCTATCCTTAAAATGTTGTTCAAATACTCCTTATATAGTTTTCGAGTAAAATGCCTGTGACATACGGACGGACAGACAGCAGACAGACAGACAGACATGACGAATCCATAAGGGTGCTGTTTTTTGCCATTTGGCTACGGAACCCTAATGTTTCGATAAGCTTAACTTTGTGAAGTTTTATTTATATTTCCTAAGGTGAGATTTTAGATAAGATAAAATACCATACTTTAAACTTGTGTCGTTTAATAATGTATTGTTTGAGTATAAGGAAAATTAATACCTTACTCTGTTTTTTTACAATTGAGGAAATTTTAAGCATTTTGTTTTGGTGTTAAGAATATTATCCTCCTCCTTATTGTTTCGTAATCTTTTCAGAACGTAGTTTAAAGAACGAGATATAACGACCTTAAGAGCCTTATCACACTTGCGATTTGCGAGCGTGTTTTCTATACAATTATCAGTCGCGGCGAACACGCTGCGTGATCGCCTTCATACAAAATACGCTTGGAAATCGCAAGTGTGATAAGGCTCTAACCTACACGTTGTACCTATCATTTAAATGAGAAAGCTTGTTATTAGGAAACAAACGTTCCAATATCTATGCAATTGTAATAAGTTATATATATTTTGATGTTTTACTTTTCGTAATAAGTACCTAATACAGGTATTCAGCTGTGTAATAGGACTACCTTAACATGAAGATAGGTATTGCTCAGAGAATACTTGATGGACTATTCCGTTATGATTAAATAGAGTCCATCGCCATGAATAAAGTCATAAAACGATGTTTGTGGCCTCCATTATTGTTTTCTTATCACATCTCTGTCAAAGTTGTGAGCTACAAAATGTAAACAAGTGTCTGAAATTTATTACAATTTACAGCGACGTGGTTGTTAATGGCAAATAGATATTAAATGTTGACCCGCCACAGGTTAACGATATATAGTCTTATAATCATTTGTAATTTCACTCAGACCAATTTATATGGATATTTTACATTCATATTTTAGGTTTTATTTAAACCACATCGCCCAAAAACCCATCTATCTAGCTCAGTTAAATCACATTACTAACCTAATTACTTTAAATAGTGCGTAAAATATTGGCTAGGGAAATTCTATTGGGCTTACTATAGTATTATAAAGGGTAATGGTATATTTGTAGTCAACAGAATTTGCCAAAAAATTAACAATTGTACTATTTGACACATAACCTAAAAAGTGAACTTTATTGAAAACTAGCTTTTGCCCGCGACTTCGTCCGCGTGTAACTCGTTGATAACGTAACTCCATACAAACTGTCTCCCCCCTTTCTCCATCTCCATCCCAAACACCTCTATGGGTTCAGCGCTTTAAGCGTGAAAAGGTAATAACAGACATGCAGACATACAGAGTTAGTATGGATTGTATAAAAGAAAAAGGGTCCTTATCGCTGAGTCACATTATTTTATAGATTAGCTTACTCAGAACATCTTTTTTTACATAAATAGACTCCGCCGCAAACTTGGTTACTATTACCCACCTCTCCAAAATAGATGTAGGCTTTTTTCAGTATTATTTTTCACATTTTCTTATCACACGGCCGTAAGGTACCTTATCTGCTAAACCGAAGCCAGTGTGATGCAGGCCTTACATTTCCTTTTCCTGTATTTATTCCTTCACTCCTGTATATAAATGACTCATCTTTGTACTTATTTATTAAAAGCCTTATATAAATTTCTGTCTTCAAATAATATCAAACTTTAATGTATATTAATTATACTACCCTTTCCTGGCCTTTTCCTTATCTTCCAAAATGTTCGATCTATTCGTATTTTCTTTAAATCCCGTTCCTCATACTTTGGCTGAAAGCGCCAATAGAGCCGTGCCATTAAAAAAAACAAATTCGTGTTTCATTGGTCGAATTTGTTGATACATTTATTTAAATTACGGCTTAATACGAAATTTGCGCATAAATGTTCTCATATCACCAGGCCTCGGATTATTTTTCGCATGGTAAGATGAAAGAAAACTATGGAGTCGATATTAAAATTAAATTGTTATTTATATTCATACTCATACTCATTCATTTAATTAAGAACGAAATTAAATTATAAATAAAATTAATCATTTAAATAGAAATAAATTATCATTTAAAAAAAAAAAAAAAAACATTAGTTTCGTAATGTGCTCCTAGTTTCCTATATCCATAGAGCTTGTAGATACGGGAATGAGTGCCTCAGAATCTTGACAAGGTATGGCATGTGTATTGTCCATTTCAAAATTACAATTGTAAAACGAGTAAATAATGCCAACTTTTTCCATATTTTCTGGGGTAAAACTGGTTCTATATTGGTTGAAAACCCACTTGTGACTTGAAAAAGATCGTTCTACGTCAACGGAAGTTAGTGTAGCATATTCTAGAACTCGCTCAAATTGTTCAGTACTTGCCATGTGCCTTAAGTCTATGAAGTCCGGATTTCTATTGAGTACACTTTCCAATTTATTTTTAACTGTTTCAGGGCCGTTTACCGCAACAAAGTAGTCTGAACAAAACAAAATAGTAGCTATATTGATATAGTTACAGGGTAATGTAACCCTTTACTAAGCGAAAGGCTTAACACTTCCCAAATCATACTACATAAATAAATTTTAATTACATTGAGTAAGATTAATTTTCGATTAACAATTTCGATCTGTCAACCTGCATAAGGGACAAAAGTATTACGGGACTAAGAAAATTAGTGAGTATGAGTATGAATATGAGTAAAATTTTCGTTTTAATATCGACTCCATAGTTTTCTTTCATCTTACCATGCGAAAAATAATCCGAGGCCTGCATATCACAATCGATTCTTTTTCTATGCTTTATCATTTGTTATGCGTTTCGTTAAGGTTTATCGTATATCAGATCAAAATTATTGATAGGTAAAAGACAAAACAATTCCGCCCTTTTGACGTCACTGACAGCCTGACATCCATGACGGCGATTTCCCCGAAGAAAAAAAAAACAAATAGAATGAGGTCAAATGTTTCGAAAAAAATATTCATTCGCAGTCGCAGTCGGATAAAAAAGTAAAAACTATCCCAAGCCGATAATAATCTACCTATAACAAAAAACATGCTCTTCCGTTCATGGGACGCTGAGATCCTTCGTGACAAAACAATGCTTGAAATTATACTGGCTGATTATTTTTTTTAATCAGAGATTTATTATAAAGTATAAAAGTAGATAACATAAATTGGTTGCTGGTTCAATAAAACTCGCTTGAATCCAGAATTTAATAATCAAGACAGTGTGTTAATCGTTAATAGGATCGCACTTGAATTTCAAAAGGACATGGCATGTTCTGACCTCGTTTATAAACCTAAATATACGGCACACAGATGAAAAATGATGTTATGTCAGCATCTATGTTTGTAATCAGAACTGTCTGTGTCAATAGAAAGCATTAAGCAGGCCCAGTCATTTATCTGTTTTTTTTTTTTATACAACGACGGTGGCAAACAAACGTACCCGCCTGATCGTAAGCGGGCACTGCAGCCTATAGACGCATGTAACTCCAAAGGAGTAACATGGGCGTTGCCGACCCTTGATATATTGAGGATTCGCCGTGTTGACAGCTGAAGGAACAAATTCCCTCGCTCTCAACACAACGCGTCCTCGGGAGCTCTGGCGACCTTGCTCACCTCCAGGAACACAACACTACTACAGAGAAAGTAGTTGTGTCTGTGTGTTATCTGATTTATTATTACTATACGAGTCTATGTACAAAATCGTTTAGGAGAGTGATCTGGTAGTCAGCCAGAAAGTCAATCTGACACGATGTTTCTTATTGAATGCGTTGATCGCGCTCGCTTTTACGCGCGCAGAGCTAAAGTGTCAGAACGAGTGCGCGAAACACATTGATATCGTTTAGCAATGGGAAACGTCAAGGCAGATTCACGTCCAGGCAGGTTAGGTACGAGTAATTAATCTTTCAAACAGGGACCGTTTCAGCGCCTCGACAGGACAAACAACCGTAATTGAAATCGAAAAGAGGCTATTAAGAGAGCACGTTGTATTGAATCATTATAAGTAATTTAATACAAACGTCTTGAGCTCGAATTTCAAAACGCGAACACGAAAATTGCTTTCCGAACACAGGCAACGTTCAGCTTAGTTAATCAATAACCTTCATTGTTTCCAGTATAAATATTAAAACTTCTATCGACTTATGAAGAGGGTAACAGTTTAAAATATGCAAAAGAACAACTTGATGTAGTGTTACCATTCCATTCCGAGTCTGAAACAATAATTTCTTAAAACAAGCGTCAAAGCTCGCGATGAATGAATCTATGTAGATATTTGAAATGTTTCAATAATTAATTACAATTTTTAAGTACCTCTACTAGTTTGGAGATCGTCTACCGAATTTACCCTTACCTTAATCCCAACTGCCTAATATTCAACAACACAGAAATTGCTTATTACAAGTACAAACTAGTGCAAACTGGTACTTGATATACCTACAACCCCGAGCTTACCTAATGCCAGTCCATATTAATCATCTGATGTATGTGGCAAAGGCCTGAGTAACGTAATAGTACATTACTGCAGAGACCATCCTGGACGAGTATGATTTAGCAATTCAATCATAAAAAATATAGTCTTTATTTAAAGTATGTACGTAATCAATCATCGAGGTAGGAAGAAATTTGTACGGAACCCTCGGTGGGCGAGTCCGACACCGTGCATATGCACGGTTATTCTATTATTTTACAGATTTGTCTGCAACGAGGCTAGCACAAAAGTGACACCGCAACACAAGGCGAGGCGAGAAAATCTACCCTTTTTTTAATTTGCATAGTGCGAGTGAGGAGCGAGTTAATGAGTCGCGCGCGAAGTGATTTGACGGCAACTTGTGTTACGCTCTTTGAAGTATAATATTAATATGATAATACATACTGCAGCATTAATTGCATTCATCCTTGCAGAACTATTTAAATTCGTATGACCGTTTGCCTTATATTGCAGCACCATCTAGCGCATTATTACTGAAGTTCAGTAGTCGCACAAGGCGCGTTTCCGATGGTGTGCATTTTCCTTATATACAACTTTACCGACGGGTTTGCCTGCTTTGGTGCTGTCTGGTTTTTATGAATGAAATTGGAAGAAGTTTTTGAAATTTGAATTTGATTGTTCGAGAATGATTCTTGTTTATTGTCAAATCATCAGAAAAGAAATGGGAGTCAAAGAGAATAGTTCTTGGAGAGTGAAGTATTATTTTTCCATTGGTCTATTAGCTGAAAGTGTGAAGCGTGGTGTACCGTTTATAGGGTACAGACCCGAGTTCCTCGTCCACAGTTTTTTGTATTAAGAACAACAGTTTTCGCGCTAGTGCATCAGCGTTTTTCTCAAGCCCTGAGGCGAAGCTCGCCGGTGGTGGAACCAGTTGTGGTTGTTGTCACACTGCACTGAGGGAAACGTAGAGTTTCTGCCTTTTTCTGAAGGCCGGGTGCTGTTTTAGCACACTGGGTAAGCATTTTCGCCTATCGGTTGTGGTGGATTTTTGGCTTCTAGTCTAGACGGTGGAGTAGAAGTATTTATTGTGAAATTTTGTTTCATAGCTTCCGGGTTTAGGCCCCAAGCCTAAGTTCGCGGTGGTTGTTGCCCGAGGACTGATGCCAGTTCGAGTGCGCTGAGAGCCATCATCCGGAGTCTGCGAGCCGGAGGGAGAAGCGATCGGACTGTCCCGCTTACCAGCGCTTCCGGTTCTTGATCGGGAGAACCTCCGTCGGAGACGCCGCCAGGAGTTAAGTCGCGTTTAAAGGACTCCCGAGAGTTCGGCGTGTATTCCTTTTTGTTTGACCTTCGGTCAACGTCAGGGTCCTTTTTTTAATGTGTCTATTACCCATGATATTCTACCATACCGTGCCGCCGTTGGATGGTCAAACCTCCGACCTTAAGATGGGATCGATGACTTCCGTTCTCCTGTAAAACCCTCAAAATTCAGAAAGGCCCTTTATCGCCGAAGTTGTCAGAACGATCGTTTGGATTTCATTTAGGCCCCATACACTCAATCAACACACAACCTTTACCAACACTAAACATCTCGTCGAACCCAGACGTTTTACATCCCTTTTTATTGTCGTGCTGGTTTGTCGACCGTAAATCACCATGTTTTGTCTATCATAGTCCAATCGTGTGCCGCAGCAACGGCCAGAGCACGGTTATACGTTCGGTATTGTATTGCAAAGTGTTATTTAACATGATCTTATAAACCTGATCGCGTTCGGGTCGTGATGTTTTATATGCCGCTGTTATATGTAATAATTTTAGGAAAATAAAAAAATAAATTACGTTCGTATCCTTGTGTGAACCTTTTATTCCATTTTCACTACAAATTTGGCGCCCGAAACAGCTGGTAAGTACCCTGGCTTGTTATAAATTGAATTAATCTTTGTTCAGTCTTACTGGGGGGAGGGTCCGTCCTATTACGGACGCGTCACAATAACCTTGTTCTAGATTACAGCGTACGGTTATGAGGAGTGTCACGCTGCCCTGTTAACCCCGGATGCCGTCTGCCTAGTTCCGCTACTGCCACGAATTTTGGATCCTGTCAACGCCGGCGGAACGTGACCCGTGACCGATTAAATATATCTGAAACTCTGGTTGAAATAGGTAGCCGTAGAATGAAACAAAACTGTGTTTTCCCTGTGCTTTTTATTTCAATTTCCAACTAAAACAACCCGATTTACTTATTTAGTAGACTTGTGTACCCCTTGTTTGTGCCCGTAGAATTAGGGAAATACTGCAGGTAAGCGTTTTAGCTGTAGTTAGTTCCTCGACCGTATTGTCTTCCTGGTGATTCTTACTTTCCGGTTCGTCTTGTTGCTTTTTTTTCGTCACTGTGTTTAGTTTGATCGCATCTTGTCCATTTCATATATTCAGTGTTAGCACATATTTAGGTTTTATGGGCGTTCCTGTAGACAGCAAGCGCATTTTTTCCTCGTTATTCTCGTAATTAAATGTTGTGATAAGCAATCGTATAACATATTTCTTGTATTTACGTAACATTTGACATGTTGTTTTACGTTTGTTTGTAGCTTAGCAACCTGTCACGAAATTTGACGGCGGAGTTCTTAAAGAGGTTGAGTTTGTTAGCTTTGAACTTTTACAGCAGTTTTTCTTTGAAAAGGTAGAGTATTTTCGTTCGGTCATCTAATTGTCACCGTGGTCTAGTGGAGGTACACTCGGACTAGTGAATACGTGATCGAGGGTTCGATTCCCGACCAAGTTATTCTTTGTGAATTTTCTTTCGAGAGGGTATGTCATCCATAAGTTCCGCGTGACATTATTCAATCGGAGTGAATGATTATTCTCAAGTTTAAACATTTATTTAGAGAATTGATCGTTCTTATTTTCTGGATTTCTTCTAACGTAGAATAAATTCGGTTACTTAGCTTCGTTTCAGTGGGGTGTTAGGCTTCATTGTTCGGATATACCTAAAGGCTTCACCGAAGTTTTTCTGAACCGATTTGGATGGGATAGTCTATTGGTATTTCATATTATTCGACTATTGTGTCTGTCTTAAGGCTTTCTTTGGTTTCTGACGCGACTTCGCGCTTATTCTAATTAGTTGTTATTCCCGGTTGCTGTTGATTTTTGTTTTTGGAGTTGTTTTTATAGTTGATCGTACGTGTTCATCGTTTATATATGTGGTCATACTCGATCATACCTGATCATAAGTGATAATACTTGATCATACCTGATCATAAGTGATCTTACTTGATCATACTTGATCATAAGTGATCATAGTTGTTTTTTGTCGTTCGTCGTAATCGTTGGTGGTTCTTTCAGGATGTCACGATCGAACAGTGAGGAGTCGTTCCGCGTGACGCCTCGCATTCCTTCAGAGTTGAGGATGCGTCAAGCCCGGGAGCTGGACCCGCTTGCGAGTGAGGATGAAGAATTCTTCGATACCGAGCCGCGGTTCCAGGGCGCTCGGTCCCTAGATTGGCAGCCTCGTTGCGCGATTAAGAACGAGTCCCTCACCAAGTGGAATCTGACCTTCTCCGGCGAGACTTGCGTTCGTGAGTTCTTTTCACGTATCCGCGAAGAGGGGATTGCGCGTGACGTCAACCCTTCCTACGTCGTCAGACGCTTTCACGAGTTATTAACCGGTAGTGCTTTAAAATATTTCCGGGCAATTAGGCGTCCAGACTTGACGATCGGGGAGTTGAGATCGGCCTTTTTAAGAACTTTCGATGTCGCAGATTATGATTTTAAGGTGGAAAGCCAACTTCGCGCGTTGAGGCAGAAAGCAGGCCAGTCAGTGGTTGATTTCGTTATCCAGGCTCGCGATCTTAATGCCAAGCTTCAAAAGCCGGTACCCGAAGGCACCTTGTTCAACATCATCAAATACGGGATGAACCCCAGGTACCATCCGTGCCTGGCCACCAATATCGTTAGGGATGTCGACGGTCTATTGGAGGTCGCAAAGAACTTCGAGTCCTTCCAGGGTGTGCGGTCGACTGGTTTGGCGTTGGGTCCTGTCGGTACTGTCAACGTTGGCGAGATCGGTGCTGTCGCCTGTCTGAAATGCGGCGCTATCGGGCATGGGTATCGCGATTGTCCCAATGTTTCCGGTGCTGTATGCTTCAAATGTAAGCGGGCAGGGGCGATTACTCGGGACTGTCAATACTGCAATCCTGGGACGTCAAAAAACTAGTTGAAGGCGCACTTAGAGGTCCGACGGTGTCACCGGTTGTTTTAAATAAGTCACCGGATAATAGACTGTTTATTGAAGTTAATATTTCAGGAGTCACTGTCAAAGCTCTTCTGGACTCTGGTGCGCAGGCTTCCCTCATTGATGTTTCATTGTTGTCTGAATTAGGTTTCAGTTATAGTAAGGAGATTCGACCGTCAGTGGTATCTGCCGATAATTCTCCTATTGTTATTTTAGGTGGATTGGATATCCCTATTTCTTTTAATGGCTTTTGCGCTAATCATCCCTGCCTTGTAGGTAGTGACTTGCCTACTCGATTTATTTTAGGCATTGAATTTTGGAATGCTTTTGGTCTTACCGATATTTTGAAGCGCGCGTTTGCAGGCGATGGTCCTGGGAAACTTCTTATTCCAGATCCTGTGTTACCGAAGGTGGGGTTTCAGGTTGTTGGCGAGGTTCGATACGTTCATCCGCGTACGGAGCTCACACCTAGTCAAGAATTCGGTCTTCAGGCTGTCATCAGCGAGTTTGATGAAATTTCTTCTGATAAGGCTGGTTTAGGTTGCACTACTTGGCTCTCTCACAAGATAGAGACAGTCGGTCCGCCGATTAGGCAGAGGTATTACCCGCTCTCACCTGTCAAGTTGAAGGTTCTTAACGAAGAGATCGATAAGATGCTTGAAGCCGGCGTCATTCGTCCTTCGCGGTCTCCATGGGCTTCACCAGTGGTTATGGTCACTAAGAAAGATGGTTCCGTCAGGTTTTGTGTTGACAGTCGGAAGTTAAACAGCGTTACCGTTCGTGATTCATACCCGCTTCCACGTATCCAGGATATTTTGGATAATTTGAGAGGTGCTAAATACTTAACTTCACTTGACTTTAGGAGTGCTTTTTGGCAGATTCCTTTGGCGGACAAAGCCAGCTGTGAAAAAACTGCCTTCATCGCTCCACAACGAGGTCTATTTGAGTTTGTTCGACTCCCGTTTGGTTTGACCAATGCTGCGTCGGAGATGCAGCGGCTTACCGACATGATCGTCAATTACGAGCTGACCCCAGAGTCTGACGATTTCATTTTCGGCTACGTAGACGACCTAATACTGGTCTCTAGAGATTTTGATAGTCATCTTCGGCTCATTCGAAAAGTTCGTGACAGGTTAAAAGAGGCAGGGCTCACCGTTAACTTGAAAAAGTGCGAGTTTTGTAAGTCGGAGTTGAAGTATCTGGGCTACATCGTTAATGAGCGCGGTCTACAAACTGATCCAAAAAAACTCGAGGCTATTAACGACTATCCCACGCCTTCAAGCGCAAAATCCCTGCGGGCTTTCATTGGCATGTGTTCGTACTACCGGAGATTCGTGGATAACTTTTCGACCATTATTGCTCCTCTTACAGCGTTGATAGGCAAGAGGAAAGGCCGAGATCCGATCGATTGGAACGACGACGCAGCAGCAGCTTTCGTCAGACTGAAAGACGCTTTGATGAACTCACCGTTGATCGAATGTCCTGATTTTTCTAAGCCCTTCATCCTTCAATGCGACGCTAGTCAGGTCGGTCTCGGTTCGGTGTTGGCGCAGGAGTTTGACGGAGTAGAGCATCCTATTGCTTTTTATTCGCGGTTGTTCACCAAAGCGGAACGCAGCTATGGTACGTCTGAGCACGAGCTTTTGGCGGTTCTCGAATCCATCAAACACTTCCGAGGTTACTTAGACGGGATGAAGTTCAAGATCGTCACTGATCATATCGCGCTAAAATGGCTGACTACACTCGATAATCCTTCCGGTCGTTTGGCTCGGTGGGCTACTGTCATTTCCCAGTATAATTATGAAATCGAGCATAGGAAGGGAGTTTTGAATGTGGTTCCCGATGCCCTTTCTCGTGCGCATGTAGGTTTGATTTCGTTCACTCGTGGCGGGGATCCTTCTGGCGATCCATGGTATGAACGTGTGTTTCAGGGCGTGAGTGAGGCTCCTCAAATGTTCACGGCGTATGCTTTGCGTGATGGCGTGTTGATGCGCAAAATGGCAGTTGAGAATCCGCTGGCTCCTAATCCGTGGCGTATAGTTTTACCTGCTTCTAGGAGGAACGAGGCGATCGCTGAAATTCATAATGATTTTCCTAATGTTCATCCGGGGGTGATGAAGACTTACCTAAAGGCGAGAGATTTATACTACTGGCCGTACATGTACAAAGATATCGCCAGGCAATTAGCAGGTTGTCAAGTCTGTAAGGCATATAAGATCGCGAATTCGCAACCACGTGGTCAGCGTTTATATCCACGTCCCATCGCTTCGCCAATGGATCTTCTGTCGATCGATTTGATCGGACCACTGCCAGGGGCCAGAAATGGGTTTCGTTATATCTTGACAATAGTTGACGTCTTCACTAAGTTCGTCTGGTTAGTCGCTCTGAAGAGGGTAAACGCCGATACTATATCCTCTGCTTTGGAAAGGGAGGTTTTCTTGAGGTACGGTACACCTTCTAACGTTTTGTGTGATAACGCAACTGTTTTTCATAGTGGGTCATTTGTGAATTTCTTGGCCTCCTTTGATATTCCTAGACCATGTTATACCCCGTATTATTCTCCCCAGGCAAACATTGCGGAGAGGTACAACCAAGTTGTCATTACAACGATGAGCATTCTGGTGGCTGGTGACCAGGGTAGTTGGCCCCGTCATCTTCCGAGAGTAGCCTTGTATCTTAATTCATGCATCAACTTGGCGACCTCTTATTCGCCTAACTTTTTAATGTACGGACGCGAGGTGCAGGTAGACCGACAGTTAGTTGCAGGTCAGGTTGAGAACCAGGAGGTGGGGCTCAGCCGGGTCGAACGAGCAGAAAATCTCCGCACTCTACGTGAAGTATACGCGAAAGTGTCTGATGCTTTGGTCATGGCTTTCCACCGCAATGCGGTAAAGTATAACTTGAGTCATAAGTCGTTGAGACTGGCTATAGGTCAAATCGTTTGGCGCAGGAATTTTCAGCGCCGGACAATGGACGAAGCTAGGGGTGGTAAGTTCGCACCACGCTTTATCCAGTGTCGGGTCGTGAGGCGAATTTCTCCTCAGGTTTATGAGCTCGTTGATATTGAGACCCAGGTGGTTGGAACATATCACGTTAAAGACATCCTCAAGTAGGAAGTTTGGTCGCCTTAGGTTATTTTAAATCGATTTTTTGTTTTATTACACCTCTAAATTCTGAAAGACAAGCTGCACGTCATTATTAGTTTTTTTGCTTCTCTGTTTAGACCTTATTTTGCGTTTGCGCTTTCCCTCTAAATTCTGAAAGACAATCTGCACGTCATTATTAATTTTTTCGCTCCTCTGTTTAGGCCTTATTTTGCGTTCGCGCTCCACACAACAGTTCTTCATTATAGACTTATGGGTCAAGGCGTCGATTGAAAAGGTCATCGACGGTCGGATTTAGCTTATAATGTCGTGACCTGGTGTTGTTAGCGGTTTTTTTGTTATTGTTAGTGTTCTACATCCAACCAACAGTTCAAATGAAGGTATTAGGTTAATGTTGTTATCTACTCAGCGAAGGTCAACTCGTAGTTTTATAGTAGGTTAATGTGTTTAGGTTAGGGCTAATGTAGCATATATTTGCCGGACGTGACGTTGTTTCAGCTTTATGCTGGATTTGGACTTTTTGTGACTACGTTCTTCGACATAGTTCGAGATCGTTCATTCACTGTCTGTGGGCTAGCACTCGACAGTTGAAATACTGTATCACCCCGTCGGGGAAGGATACTTATCCGGACAACGACACTTATTTACGGTTCCTTGCGTTCCGCATAAGCCTATGGGCTATGGTTTACGAGTATTTCACGGATAGGACAAATGGTTGTGAACTTCGGTTCTCAATCATGTCTTTAAATGTTTATTTCCCTCTTAGCTGAGGTTAGGTTTAAGTTCGTTCTAGGCGTCTAGGGTTGGTTGATCTTCGTTGTTCTTTGTTTGGTGTATAAGTAATTTAGTTTTCGGTGGTATCTTAGGTGTTTGCTAGGTAGTAGTTGTTCCTTAGGTGGAATTGTTGGCCGCAGTAAATAAATTTTGTGGGTCAACATTCGGTTTCCTCCCTTTGTGCGTGGCAATCGCATTGGTCAGTGTTGTTTTGGTTTTCCTCGATTTCAACTCGCTATGAACCTCCCTTTGCAGGCGAGGAACTTCTAGCATTTTTCCGGATTTTTTCCTGCCCCTTGCCTCTAGCCTAGTCGTTAGGCAAGTGGAGCGATCACGTGCCACTCCATCGAGAGTTTGGATGATGAATCGTAGTGTTAGTTTTTAGGATTATTCTTGCAATACCTTGTGGGCATTTAAATGTGTTTATTATTCTAGGGGGATCTCGAGTTGTGTGTTTTTTTGTTTTGTCTTTTCAGGGGATAATCTGCAGCATTAATTGCATTCATCCTTGCAGAACTATTTAAATTCGTATGACCGTTTGCCTTATATTGCAGCACCATCTAGCGCATTATTACTGAAGTTCAGTAGTCGCACAAGGCGCGTTTCCGATGGTGTGCATTTTCCTTATATACAACTTTACCGACGGGTTTGCCTGCTTTGGTGCTGTCTGGTTTTTATGAATGAAATTGGAAGAAGTTTTTGAAATTTGAATTTGATTGTTCGAGAATGATTCTTGTTTATTGTCAAATCATCAGAAAAGAAATGGGAGTCAAAGAGAATAGTTCTTGGAGAGTGAAGTATTATTTTTCCATTGGTCTATTAGCTGAAAGTGTGAAGCGTGGTGTACCGTTTATAGGGTACAGACCCGAGTTCCTCGTCCACAGTTTTTTGTATTAAGAACAACAGTTTTCGCGCTAGTGCATCAGCGTTTTTCTCAAGCCCTGAGGCGAAGCTCGCCGGTGGTGGAACCAGTTGTGGTTGTTGTCACACTGCACTGAGGGAAACGTAGAGTTTCTGCCTTTTTCTGAAGGCCGGGTGCTGTTTTAGCACACTGGGTAAGCATTTTCGCCTATCGGTTGTGGTGGATTTTTGGCTTCTAGTCTAGACGGTGGAGTAGAAGTATTTATTGTGAAATTTTGTTTCATAGCTTCCGGGTTTAGGCCCCAAGCCTAAGTTCGCGGTGGTTGTTGCCCGAGGACTGATGCCAGTTCGAGTGCGCTGAGAGCCATCATCCGGAGTCTGCGAGCCGGAGGGAGAAGCGATCGGACTGTCCCGCTTACCAGCGCTTCCGGTTCTTGATCGGGAGAACCTCCGTCGGAGACGCCGCCAGGAGTTAAGTCGCGTTTAAAGGACTCCCGAGAGTTCGGCGTGTATTCCTTTTTGTTTGACCTTCGGTCAACGTCAGGGTCCTTTTTTTAATGTGTCTATTACCCATGATATTCTACCATACCGTGCCGCCGTTGGATGGTCAAACCTCCGACCTTAAGATGGGATCGATGACTTCCGTTCTCCTGTAAAACCCTCAAAATTCAGAAAGGCCCTTTATCGCCGAAGTTGTCAGAACGATCGTTTGGATTTCATTTAGGCCCCATACACTCAATCAACACACAACCTTTACCAACACTAAACATCTCGTCGAACCCAGACGTTTTACATCCCTTTTTATTGTCGTGCTGGTTTGTCGACCGTAAATCACCATGTTTTGTCTATCATAGTCCAATCGTGTGCCGCAGCAACGGCCAGAGCACGGTTATACGTTCGGTATTGTATTGCAAAGTGTTATTTAACATGATCTTATAAACCTGATCGCGTTCGGGTCGTGATGTTTTATATGCCGCTGTTATATGTAATAATTTTAGGAAAATAAAAAAATAAATTACGTTCGTATCCTTGTGTGAACCTTTTATTCCATTTTCACTACAATACATACATACATACATATACTCACGCCCGTATGCAGAGACTAAGGAACGCCAAATACTACGGTCCTTACATACTTCTTTCGCTTCGATGACATCCATACATCTTCTCATACAGGCTCGTCGGTTGCGTTTACTCCTGACCTGGCCTTACTTATATTATTACTATTATTATTTTATTAAGAGCCTTAAGCGTCCCACTGCTGGGCAAAGGCCTCCCTCTTTTTCATCCCTGTCTTGTGCAGACTCCAACCAGTCTTAGTCAAAGTTGCATTGTGTTTTTTCTCTTTTAATATAAATAACTTAAAAAAAGACGTCAAGCTCGTCTCGCCATCTCCTACGCGGTCTACCGCGACGCCGTATTCGGTTCTGTGGGACTGTGGTGGGTGGGACCCAGTTGGTGGTAATTGTAGCCCACAACGCTTCCGGCATGCGGCAGACGTACCCGGCCCCGTCCCATTTAAGTTTGGCGGCTGGGTGGGCTACGTCAGCTATCTGAGTTATGGAACGCATTATTGTATTGCGATATTTGCGATCCGTTAATTTTAAGCCCAAAATACTGCGTTCTATGGCTGTTTGGCAAACCTTTAGGGCAGATTGTCCTTCGTGGGAGAATGCACATGACCTTGAGTTTGCGTTTTAACGATATCGGAAGGTGGAACCTTCATGTACTCCTGCACAGCCCTATACGTTTGAGGTGCGTCTGGCGACCTTTTTGTCTTGTCGCGCCTGGAAGGAGAGTAACTACTCGTATTTGACCCAGGCATACCTCATAATACGTATATAAACTATAAATATTATAAGCTAACGCCTAAACTAGGTATTCCGTTTGATATTTCCCTTGGGGTTAATCCTTCGAATCACTAACGCCTGAGCTTGATGTAACCAGAACTTTAGTGCTTTCTAAATCTAAAGTTATAGCAAGCCATCGTCAAGAATACTATAAGAAGCAATTACCCAGAGATTTTCTGCCAGCATAGGCGGAAAACTCTTTCTAGTCAGAAGAAAAGATAAGTACCTACACAATTAACACTCTTCATGTAGGTATACGTATAACATGGAATATGGAACACACCAACTAGTGACGAGTAATGGACACAGAGTAAATTAATCAAATTAGATATAATGTAGGCAGCACAGCACATTTTGGTTAGTGCTGGCCACTGATGGCCGCCCCGCCCTCATATAAATGGCTAATCTACGTTGTTCAATTAAGGTTGACATGGGAATGTACGTTAATGTGACCGTTTGATGGCATTGACACGTACAGATAAAGTGAAAATAGTTGCGACACGTCAAAGTCTGCGGCATTAAGAGGACTGTAACCCTCAAAATGCTGTCTCGCCCGCTCTCAATTACTACTATAATACATTATTATTTATTGCGACATTGGAGTAAAACATCATATGATATATATTCGGGGGCAGATTTTTTTTAAAACATAGTGGGTTGACTATAGTGAACCCATTTTTATATATTTCGTTGCTGGCGATTCTGGGATTTTGTCTATGACTTTTTGTCCAAGTCCTTTTAATTGTAAAACAGCTACTTTATAAGAATAAAATTGTATTGACATAGTGATGTGTCTTACTAAAAAAAATACCAAGAATAAGATACATTTTATTGTTTTTTTGGGTTGTACGTTGTTTTATAGAATTTCATTTCCCATACTTTTTTCTCATATTATCATTTCATATAATAATCAATACGCAGAATAACTTTGAAGAAATTGAAATCATTGATTTTTGTTACAAATACAATTTAATGTTTCGATATTCATATCATAGAATAACAAATCCGTTCCGAAGCCCTATACAGAAAAATCCGGATTGATTTATACCCAACGACCTCGGCGAAGACTTATGGAAAAACGATTTTGCCTACGAATCGGTACATGGAATGTTCAAACTATGTTACAGAGTGGAAAGATGGATGAAGTTGGTCGTGAGCTAGAGAAATACAAACTCGACTTAATCGCTCTCCAAGAGATCAGATGGCAAGGAACCGGTTCTAAAGATAAAGCTAAGTACACACTGCATTACAGCTGTGCCGAAAAACAGGGGCACCGTGGCACTGGTGAAACTCCGAAGTTATGTACTGGGCTTCAAACCAGCTAGTGACAGACTATGCAAATTACGTATAAAAGGAGAGCTCTACAATACTACGTTTGTTTGTGCATATTCGCCGACGGAAGACGCAGCAGACGATGTCAAAGAAAAGTTCTACGAGGACCTTCAGGAGCTATGTAGCAAAGTGCCGAAATATGATGCTCTTTGTGTACTGGGAGACTTCAATGCAAAAGTGGGGAGAGAGAGTATTTATGCGGACGTAATCGGCAAACATTCTCTACACGAAGACACCAGCGACAACGGAGAACTATTATGCAACTTTGCAATAGCAAACAATCTTTTCGTATGTGGTACAAAATTCTCCCCCAAGCAGATCCACAAAGGTACGTGGGAGGTCCCAGGTAGAGCGCAGTACAATCAATTTGACCACGTATTGTACAGAAAGCGTAGATTGTCAAACGTTCAAGATGTGAGAGTATTCAGGGGTGCTAACTGCGATTCTGACCATTTTTTGGTTGTTGCTTGTTTAAAGGCGCCGGGGCTTGATACTATAACCTCAGAGTTGCTCAAAAAAGGAGGCAGCGATCTCGAGGAGCGAATATTCAGGCTAGTATCTATGATATGGGAGGAGGAAAGGATGCCAGAAGATTGGAATTTAGGTATTATTGTGCCTATTTTCAAAAAAGGTGACAAGAGCATCTGTAGCAATTACCGAGGTATATCCGTTCTATCTACGGCTTATAAGGTCCTATCAGGAGTCGTTTATGGGCGCCGTTGCGGCTATGCTGAGGAGATATTAGGAGAATACCAATGCGGATTTAGACCTTACCGCTCTACTGTAGACCAGATTCACCTACTGCGGCAAACACTGGAAAAGGCATACGAATACAACATCGACTTGC
This sequence comes from Epinotia ramella, assembly GCA_947578815.1. NCBI lineage: Eukaryota > Metazoa > Arthropoda > Insecta > Lepidoptera > Tortricidae > Epinotia > Epinotia ramella. The sequence goes on from OX388209.1 coordinate 12,689,455, forward strand.
ATCACATGTTCGTGGACTTCAGGCAGGCATTTGACAGTGTTAACCGCGCACACTGTTCAGCATGTTGTGTTTGGGTGTGCCCAGCAAGCTGGTTAGACTTGTTGAAGCTACTTTGAAACACTCCAAATCGGTCGTGACGATACAAAACGATCTGTCGGAGTCGTTTGAGATTCGTTCGGGAGTGAAGCAAGGAGATGCTCTTTCGTCCATAGTTTTCAACCTGGTACTTGAAGCTGCAACGCGTAAATTAAACATCAATGGCTTGATCGACTACAACACCACCCAACTTGCTGCATACGCCGATGATATTGTTATCACCAGTAGGTCGAGAAACAGAATGGCCGATCACTGCCTAAAGCTGCAAACAAAAGCCGCTACGTTTGGATTGCGTGTAAACGTATCCAAGACTGAGTATCTTGCGACATCAAGGCAGCCTGAACCGCCACAGAGCATCTTTGTCGACAATCACAGCATCGAAGGTGTTAGCAGCTTCAAGTATCTAGGATCGACAATTACCTCTCAAAATAGAACCGATGAGGAGATAAGGGCGCGAATAGCTACTGGGCACCAATGTTTTTACTCGTGTGGCAAACTTTTGGGATCTAAACTGCTTAGCTTAAGATCAAAATTAATTATTTATCGCACCATCATCAGACCAGTCGTGACTTACGCCTGCGAAACCTGGACCCTAACCCAGAGAGACGAACTTAAACTAGCAGTGTTCGAAAGAAAAGTGCTCAGAAAGATCTATGACCCCATAAAAGAGCATGATGGTATCTATCGTCAACGCATGAACCACGAGTTAGATGCACTCATCAAACACGAGAACATCGTCAGGTTTTGTAAGTCGCAGCGGCTCAGATGGGCGGGACACCTTGAAAGGATGCCAGGTTATAGGGCAGCTAAAATAATGACAAGGTGGACGCCGCCGCAACAAAAAAGACCGAAGGGCAGGCCTAAGAAACGTTGGATGGATTGTGTGGAAGAAGATCTCAGGAAGATGGGGAAATTTACCAACTGGAAGAAGGCCGCCAGGCTCCGTGACATCTGGAGGAAGACTGTGGAGGAGGCCAAGACCCACCAAGGGTTGTAGCGCCAACGGAAGTAAGTAAGTAAGAATAACAAATCAAGTATTCTTTAGCCTCATATTATTTAATGAATGAACTTATTACCAAGAGAAACATTAATCGAGCGGCAGTTTCTAAACGTCTCAATTCATTTGATAAATATGAAAACATACAACATCCAAAAGAAAATATAGCAAACATAACGCTTTGTTAATTATTGTACTGATATGTATTCTGTGCATTATGGAAAAATACACCGATAAAATAATATTCGTAAAAAAAATCTACTGATTGATGCTTATCAAAAAATAAAATATTGTTAAATAAAAAAAATAAAAAAATTCAGTGAATTGTTTTTCTGTGAAACATGATCATTCAAGTAAACAGAAAATCAATAAAAATAAATAAAAATACAAGGACCAAATATTATATATGAAACAATTTATGCGAAACGGAAGTCTATGAAATTTCTGTCTGCGAAACAAGGGAACACCGTTTTTTGTCAGGTCATTTTGCCTTAGCGCTTCGAAAACCAACATTTTGGCATCAAAACCACATATCTACTCGCCTTACGTATCACTAGATAGATAATATTTCGTCTGACATGTACTTATCGTTAACCACCAACATACTCAGTCGACGTTAATAAATTCTAGTTACAATTATTCCATTAGTTGCGATTGGTCCTTATCTAGACGGGCTTTTATTAACCGTCTAATCGGATAACTTTTCCCATTACGTTTACAAGCTGGATTTGTTTATGACACCTTCAACGACCCGTTTGCGTGCGGGATGGAGACCGGTTATTAATCATCTCACAATATCAAACAAATAGAACGCTGTAAGAGTGCTAACCCATTGAAATACATACGTCTTTGCGGACCTGAAAGACCGTGTATTGCTGTGGGAATAGTTTTCTGATTATAGAATACTTTACTCATTAGCTATATTCAACGTATGACAAACGAGGCTTTACTATGATATGTAATCGCTGTTTCAAGCTAAGTTATTTGTTTTTTATATTCATTTAAAGTTGTTATTACCGAAGTAAGTAAAGCTTGTGTTTGAATTATTTACTAGCTGACCGCGACACTCCGCCCGCGTAACAAAGAAAGGATAAATAGCCTATCTTTATCCCAATCTTTATCTATACATTTTAGTGGCATAGTTTTTAAACGGAGGAGTAGTTTAGTAAATTACCCCCCCTTACATCAAAATTCAAAAACCTACTTACTTACAAATGTAATCTTAAAAATTAAATCAATTCGGATTGACTTGGCAATCATGATAGTGTAAATCTTCGCAGACACTGTAACTAAAATGTCCAAAAAAACTTGCAAATGCAACTTGTTTGCTTATACTCAAATAGTTTAAAGCTAAAATATTTTTTAAGTTTTTTAGCTACCTATAGAATATTACTTGCAAATATTTACTACCTACTTTAACAATTTACAATTTATCTTATCTGGGGGCACGGCAGAGCCCCCGCCAAGTCGAGCAAAACAGCGAGCGGCACGGCCGTACCATCCTTTTCTCGAAGCAGTTCAGGCCATTTTTGACCCCCCTATAACTTCGTTGGATAAAACTAGAAGCCTCAATTTTCAGTAACCAAGCACGCATTGTACAACCACGATATATTTCAAATTTCATCCAATTTGAACCAGTGGTTTAAGAATTATAACTATTCAAAGTTTCTTAATTTTTTCACTCACTGGCTGACTCACAGATCATCAAAAGTCTAACGCACTTCTAGCAGATAAAGAAGCTTCAAATTTAGAATACAATTAGTGTTTAGTGTATAAACAAATCAAGACAAAAAAAAATGCAATTTCACTCCTGTTTTCTAGATAAATTGATAATTGCCAAGTCGCAGAATTTTATTTAGCTAGCAAATAAAGAATAATAAGAATGCCTGAGATTTGGTACTACGAAATATCTCACAACTTTTTACGATGGAAGAGCTTCGAGACTTGGCCTCTCTTTTACATGGAATGTTTTTTATGGGATAATTTTAACATACTATATAACACTTACAACTCACAGTCTAGCATATTGATTCAATACGGTTGTTTTCCGTAATATTTGTCAATTGTTGTATCGATGTGTTTCATTATTATCAGTGATCGGTTTTTTGGATTCGACATGGGGTGAACGACCTCAATCATTATGTTAGTATGGATATGCCCCGGGAATCCGGGCTTTATGTTGTTAGAAAAGGCAAAAAAATACAATGTGATTATTTTATTACACTTTAAAACATCTAAGTAGCTGATAAACGAGTACTTATATAGTCTCCGTTCTTTTGTCTAAATCGAACAAATGAGCAGAAGTGTTTACGCTCATTTGCTGCCTCCAAAGCGGCACATTTTGTACCGTTTGGATAAAAGTTCAGCGAGTAAGTACGCGTGTCTATCAGCTAATATATGGTTACTACGGGTTAATTGTTTGAATAAATGAATTCGTTATCAACAGAGATCGGTCTAGTACTCCCCGAGAATATTCCAATCATACGCGAATAAAAAGTTCAATTAGAGTAAGCCACAGTTGTCGTAAAAGATAATCTCAGAAACAAGTCGATGAAATGAAAATTGAACCATAAATCATAGTGTGCGAACTTAACGTGGATACTTATTTATTGGATCGCCTTTGAGCTATAAGATCTATGTATTTGCACTTATACGATAACCTGTGACCTAATATTATAGCATAAATTATACAGCTAATACCTATTTATTTATGCAATCCTTAGAAGCAAATAATTAAACTGAAATCCAAAGAAAATAATGAAATGTCAATATCAAGATTTTGAAGTATTTTTTCCATCATGACAGATATATAAGCTAATACTTTGTGGAGGTTTTAATAATATTTTGCTTAATAGAAGTTTTTGTCTCAACTGGTTGCCATGTAAGAGTAAAAAATTCCTTACAGATAATTTGAATTGTTTTATATTTGTACGCTTTGTTCGGTATCGCGGGAAACTGTCGTATCTATATTAACTTTTCGACTTGACATCCCGCGAGGGAGAATCCAAATAACCGATCACTGGTTATTATAGTCTGGCAAAGCGTTCATATCCCAGGCGGAAAAAGACAAATTAAAATTTAAAAAAAAATCTAATAACGGATTAAAAAACTCATCAATTAGGAGAGAAGTCAGAGAGATAAAATACCAGTGAAGCCTTTAATGCTCATTTCATTTGCCTATTTTACGCTTCTTGGGCTCATTCATTGCTCATGAACATTTGCGGGGACAGTAATAGTAGATTACTGCAGAGGCCGTGAAGTAAGGGATTGCTGGACGAGATTGGGGTAGACGGCCGAGTCGTAGACGAGGCCGAATACAACGAGTCCAGCAATCCCTGTTCCGGCCGAGGATTGTATAGTACTTTTCTCAAACGATGTGAGGAAATATTAAAATTAAAATAAATACTAGGTAATCAATTAAATAATAGGTAATTTGCGCCTTTTTTATTTTTTAAACATGCCATTTGAACAAGCCGTTCGAGCACCATGTTTAACCGCACATAAAGTATAGTACCATAGATTATTTTTATTTTTTTTATGAAGCAAGTATGCTTACGGTGTCTAGTGGTGGTTGGCAGTATGTAAATTTTCCTTTGTCAGTTTAATATTAGTAAGCAAATTTAAAAAGTTAGAGTAGCGGACAATAATGGTTTTACTTAGGGTTTTCATACATTACTTCTTGGCGTAAGGCCAAGAAGTAATGTAGGGAGCCATAAACAAGAAACTTCACGTCTTCATTTCGTGATATTACCTAACGCTTACATTTCCGAGCATGTTTGAGAAAACTATATTTATATTGTCCACAGTTACGGTTATAATTAAGAATTTAATTAATTTTGGATCATCTTTAAATCCTTGTAAGGAATATTCATGTTTTTTTTTATCTATTCTATAAGTAATTATATAACCGGAAAAAAATACAACATTCACAAAATTATTAAATAAGCTAAAAAAAAAAGCCCGGGTTGCACTCCGGGAGTGCAAGCAGAAGTGAAAACTCAATAACATTGTAACAGTTTTTCGATCAGGTCACGTGACATCTTATGGTGTCACCCTAAAAATGAATTTGACGCAAATTTATAAACAGTTATCAATTATTTAGGCGGACGGGCCGCGGGCGCGTTGGGTGCGACGGGCCGGCTCGCCCGTCGGCGGCGGCAAACAAAATACCAATTTGTTTTTGCCATTGCCAAATATTTTTCAAAGCTTTATCTCTTTAGGAATAACGTCCAAATTCGAACTATTCGAATTTGCAAGAACAGCAGACGGCGGCGGAGAACAAAATATCAATTTGTTTTTGCCGTTGGTAAATATTTTTCAAAGCTTTATCTCTTTAGGAATAACGTCCAAATTCAAACTATTCGAATTTGCTCAATAGCAAAACGGTGAAGGACGCTTGGACAAAATTACAAATTTATTTGCAGAATATGCTATTGCAAAAAGTGTTTAACGGCTTTGTATTCTTACGAATAGCGTTCAGTTTTGAATGAAGTCGAATCGGCTAGCAGCAAAATATAAAAGCTTGTGACCTCCTTCACATCTGACGTCACAAAAATCTGTCGCGTATTTAACAATTTTTCCCCATCCCAAAAAGTGCTCAGCGCCGTAAAAGAAGTTTTCATTTCAAAAAAATTAAAACTACTATCATTTTTGGACGATCAAAACGCCACCATTTTGGCGCGTTTATTTGTGACGTCACCGTGCACTAAGAACAAATTAACAACAAAGTGTTTGATTCACACTTTTGATAAATGTGAGTGATTAAAACTTATAAGATCAACTTATTGTAATGGAAGAGCAAACAAAAGCTTATTATAAATATTGTATTGTCCCTATGTGTGAAAATAACATTAAAACTGCAAATATTTTCATATACCCAAAGGTGCAAATATAAGGATAAAGTGGCGTAAAGCGATGAGGAGAGATAATGTATCGTGCTTGAGTAGTTTATATTGTTGTGAAGATCATTTCGACGTGAGTATTAAATATGTATGTACCTAAAATCTTTTTTATTAGGACTCGCGAACAATATAAACAATAACCTAACCTCAAAATTGTATTATAGGTACCTATACTTATTCATAATACTATTCTGATTCCCAACTTTTAGGGTTCCGTAGTCGACTAGGAACTCTTATAGTTTCGCTTTGTCTGTCCGTCCGTCCGCGGATAATCTCAGTAACCGTTAGCACTAGAAAGCTGAAATTTGGTACTAATATCACGCCGACAAAGTGGTAAAAAAAAGGGATTTATTTTATTTTATTAGGGTACCTCCCCTATACGTAACGTGGGGAGTGTTTATTTTATCATTTCAACCCTAACGTGTGATATATTGTTGGATAGGTATTAAAAAATGAATAGGGGTTTGCTAAAATCATTTTTTGATAATGTAAATATTTTCGGAGATAATCTCTCCAGAAGTAAAAAAAAATGTGTCCTCCCCCCCTCTAACTTTTGAACCATAAGCTTTTAAAATATGAAAAAAATCTCAAAAGTAGAACGTTATAAAAACTTTCTAGGAAAATTATTTTGAACTTGATAGGTTGAATAGTTTTTGAAAAATTACATAAACTACGGAACCCTACACTGAGCGTGGCCCGACACGATCTTGGCCGTTTTTTTTTTAGTTATTAATGTTACAAATATTATGATTTTTGTTGATTAACAGCTGACTTTATAGACTATAAAAAGGCCTTTGATACCCTGGACCACGATATATTACTGCAAGCGATGGATGAATGTGGAATACGAGGTCCCACGAACCAGTGGTTCAAAAACTTCCTGAGCAATAGAAGGATACGCACATGCATCGCGGGTGTGACGGGGGATGAGGCAGTCGTGGAGCTAGGGGTGCCAACCGGCTCCGTGTATGGTCCCGTCGGATACGCGATGCATGTGAACAGCGTCTCGAATGTTGTCAGGGAGTGTCGCGTGTTTATGTATGCAGACGACATGTGTCTGCTTTATGCTTCCAAGGAGATACAGCAAATACAAAAGTGCGTACAAGTGGACTTTGAAAGTATAACTAAGTGGGCACACGACAACGGAATTATTATAAACTTTTCAAAGACCAGGTGCATGCATATATACTCGCCATACAACCGTCGAGCAAAAAATGTAAAAAAGGAGAACTTAGATATAATAGGACACACATACGATTGCTTGCATGCTGATAAAACTAACTGTAGTTGCACCAAATTGGAGTATGTTAGGACATTTAAATACTTAGGCTTAACTATTGATACAAATTTCAACTGGAAACCACATGTAAACAATGTGTGTAATAGGCTGAGGTCTGTGTTAGGGAAATTTTACCAACTAAATAGATCAATAAATAAAAATACATTAAGGATTGTGTATTACGCACTGGCTGACTCACTCATCAGTTACGGGCTCATTGTTTATGGACGAACTTTTGTCACCTACATCAGAGACATTAAACAACTACAAACAAGACTGATTAAGTTCCTAGTTAGTAAAAAAGAAAAGGAAAAGTCTAATAAGGAATATGACAAACTATTTCCCCTCTGTAAAATTCTACCAGTAGATGGTAAGACTAAGTATTTGATTGCTTTGGAGCACTACTATTCCGATGAGTATAAACTCAGTGTTACAAATACTTATAGCACTAAAAGTGTGAGGGAAAAAAAACTTGTACAACCTAGGGCTAAAAACTATTATGGGCAAAGAGTATCAAACTTCATAGTACCAAAAACTTTCAATCAGATTAGTATATTAAGACAAACTCCTAAATTAAGTAAATCTATTTTAAAATCAAGATTAAAGGACTTGCTCCTTAACGACAAGTCGATGTCAACAGATGGACATCCACAGAGTAAATAAGAAGGTAGTCCTACTTATTTACTCTGTGGATAGGATACCTGTGCCTACATAGTAACTAGTTAGGTAAGCTGTTGTCGTCCACTGTCGCCGGAGGTCGAGCCATAATACGGTATTTTATTATTACTAATATTTTTAATTGCCATTCTACCTAAATCTGTAAAAAGTTTAGAGAAGAGATTAGGTTAGTAATAAAAGCAAATTAGGTTAAGTTACAATAGTTGTAGTAAATGAGCGCGTCTCGCCATCAAACTTAATAGTTTGGCGAGTGTATATTTGTAATTTATCATGTAACTTGTATTTGGAAATAAATAAAAAAAAAAAAAAAAAAAAAAAAAAAAAAACTACGAGTGTTGATTTTGATCATGAAACGTTTTAGCTAAGTTTCTTTGTTTGCACTGTTGATCGAAGATCGAAGTTGAAAGAATTTAATCCTTTTTACAGAGTGACCTACACAAAGTTTAATTTATAAGCCTTGACGAAAACAACCTAGTTTGTTAATGTTCATAAAGATGTTCTCAACATTTAACATTCCTAATAGTCTACATATCTTTGATTATATAATACAAGCTTCTGCCCGCGACTCCGTCCGCGTGGAACTCGTTTATATCGTAGCTCCATACAAACTTTCACCCCCTACGTCATCCCTTGGGGGATGATTTCCGGGATAAAAACTATCCTTTGTCCCCAGGACTCACTATCTCTATACCAAATTTCATCCAAATCGGTTCAGCGGTTTAAGCGTGAAGAGGTAACAGACAGACAGACAGACACACTTTCGCATTTATAATATTATATACTATAGAGTATAGTATAGTATAATAGTTTATAGTATGCATAACTATGTACCGTAAACCAGGGTTACTTTGATCAATTTTAGACTTTGACACCATTTTTTGACGATCCTAATAAACGTAGAAATATGAAATTAAAATATAATATTCGGGTTTTTCTCTTCTTTAAACCTGCTAAATAAATAAAAAAATGGACTTGTAGTTTTTACAAAAAAAAATAAAAACAGCGCGATCAAAGTTATATTAATGCATTGATGGACAGTAGACGCCTATAGGCGTAATTCTATTGTTATTTCTATTGTGTCTGGAGTAGTGTCCATCAACGTGTTAAGAATGGGTTACTTTGAAACCACAACTTTTTTTGCTGCCAATCTAAAGTAAACCCGCTAAAAAGCTTGTAAAAAATTAAAAAAGAAAATGTTATATATATATATAATGCGTGGGGGTTACTTTGATATCACACCAAATGATACAAATCAATAATTTGAAGCGAATTATTAGATTATTAACTAGAGAAAACGTAGGTAACTTTACTTATACAGGTATAAAAGTACCTTTCCTTTTAATACTTTTTGATCACATACATAATCAGCCTGTTTTCAAGGATTTTTTCAAGGTTATATTTATAATTATGTGACTCAAACTTTCTCTTGTCATATTGTGGTATTGTTCCTTCAAAAAAATACCATATACACTAAGTTATTATTCAAATGAACAGAAAAAGCGCCAGAAAACGAATTCCTGAGGCTTAATCGTTATGTCAATTTCACCCCATATAGGTGATCAAAGACACCCCTACCCATGGATTCCCCGGCTAAGGGTGCAGTTTTAGGATTGAGGATTTTTTTTTCTAACTCACTACTAACCAGTGATTAACTTAGAATACCGAACAAATCAATTGCATTTATTCTTGACATATGTATAGTAGAAGTTTTTTAACCATGATAATCAAGAGGAAAAGTGTCCTTGCCGTTAACATTTTTTTTCTCCATGAAATAATTGCACTACGCACTTACCAGTTGACTATGTGACGAAGCAACTACCAGTCTTGCCAATAATGCGAAAGAAACTACTAAGGTGCTTTTAAACTCTTTAATACAAGTAGTTTAGTAGTGGATGGAAGTTGTTATCAAAGTCGACCCGCAAATCAAAGTAACCCCGGTTTACGGTACTAGTTTTTTATTCCACTTATTTAACAAAGACACCTATTTGAAGTAGTTTAAAAGTAGCTATTTGAATCGCCAAAAAAGGTTATAATTACTTAATTGACCAATCTCACGAGTATAAAAACAAGGAATATGAAAAATTATTGAATATCTGTAACTTATTTACCTTGCAGCCTTTACTCCTCTTAGTTCAGCGGACGTAAAGTCACAAATATTTGCGAAGTACGTATTTAGTCATCATGAACACATCAATTTTAGGCAGATTATCCGACTGTGCCTTGACAAACCCGCTTTCAGTCATTGTGACGAGTCTTTTTTCACAAGGAGTCACTGCTTTCAGTTAGTAAAAACCAAAAAACCCTGATTATTTATTATAAACAGTGGCAAAACAATGCGAATAACTTTTAATAATCATACAAACGACCTGTTTCTACTGTTACCGAGTGCACGGTGACGTCACATTTCCCTCCGCCAATAGCGTTGCGTTTTGGAAATTTGCGAGAGAATTTGAAAAATGGTACTTTTAAACAATTAAATTTATCAATAGAAACAAGATAATTTGTAAAAATAATCAAATCAAATCAAAATCAAAATTATTTTATTTGCAATAAGTATATAAGTATATACATGCAAATACATATTAAATTAACACATTATTGGTAATCATTATAATCATGTGTGTATATTTATTAAGCAATATATGTAGATTACACGTGTTTTTTTTTGTCCATTTCTAAATCACATGCATATATATTTCCTATTGTTTCAGTAAAGTCACAATCTCTACAGTTTTCGTTCAGCATTTCATTCCCATTTTCTATGATAACTAATAACAATACAATAGAATACAAATATGATTACTATTTATTTACATACTTGTCTATTTAAAGGACCCGCTTGGTCTCTTGGTATAGGTAGTAGGTACCATGCTCAAAAACTTATCCAATCGTGTATCCGTCAATGACACATTTAAGAGCCATTCTGTTCGTTTCTTTGCTAATTTATATTACTTCAAATTGGGGAATAGTATTGTAGTGGTTACCCTATTTGCCTTGCACATCGCAGTATACATTCCTACATAATGGCCGGTTTCATCCTCCTAGTTTGATCAGTCCGTTCTTTGGCTTTCTGCATACTGATACTGCCTGGCTGTTGCTTAATAAAGTAATATTAAGAGTCCGCAGTAAGCTCGGCCGAATTTCATTTTCCCATACAAACGGAGTTTCGTTCTCATTTTAAAACTACGTGTTGGATTGTGACGAAACATAATAACATGAGGTATATCTATGTCTGTAATTAGTTTATATGGTTCCAGTTTATAAAACAAACGAAATACAGCTAAAACAAGTTTTGTATGAAAAACTTGAATTCGCTGTATTTTTTTTACTATGGTATCTGAAGCTATATAAACTAATTAGAGACCTGGATATATCTCATGTCATTGTACATGTAAAGTTTCGTTACAATGCAACACGCAGTTTTAAAATGAGAGTGTAACTACGTTTGTATGGAGAATCGAGCTTATTACTGCGGACTCTTAAATTTATATGTTAAATCTAATCTTAAGGTTGACATGTAACTTTAATTATCATGTAGGTAACGTAATGTTGTATTTTTAGGGTTTCGTAGTCAACAAGGAAACCATATAGTTTTGCCATGTCCGTCTGGCCGTCCGTCCGTCCGTATGTCCGTCCGTCCGTCTTCGGCTTAGCTCAGTAACCATTACTACTAGAAAACTGTAATTCGGCATGGGTATATAAATCAATCACGTCAACAAAACAGAAGAATAAAATCTTAAGATTTTTTTTATGAGATTCCTCCCCTGGGCACACCTAAAGTGGGGATGTAATTTTTTTCTCGTTAAACCCATAGTGTTGGATAGCTTGTTCTAAAATATTATGGGTTTACAAAACAATTTTTCAAATTAGTGATTATATTGCTTTAAAGCCCAAATTTTTGTTCGAATCTAATAAAAAAAAATCGTGGCAGTAGTACATATAATGAATTTAAAAGGAAAACTATCACGGCTACTTATTTAGGCATAACTAGTTACCGAGTAATAGTCGACCAACTTAAAATGTACTTAGAAAGGCCAACTTTCGTACAAATTCGGCCGACGCAACCATTTAGTTGGCGCGCGCGTGTCGAGGTAACTAAGAAAGACAGGCAACTACGGAACCCTATAATGCGCGTGGCCTGACACGCACTTGGCCGATTTTTTCTATTCTATTTTATTCTAATACCAATAAAATACCACAATAAACATAAAACACCTAGGTATTCGGAACGCTCTAATGCGCCTCACCTCACCCGTCACGTCACGCCTAACGAAACTAGACCTGTATCTACGCTTAGTTACTACTAATCGCAGCGTCAATATATATTCGTAGGTGAAAAAAAGTAACCTACAGAAGCGGGGCTCTGACCCCGTCGGCAGCCTGTAGCTCGGTCCCAACATTAATTTATCTATATTTCGTACAATCATGTATTGAGTAATCGTAACCCTTCGTTATGTCTGTTTGCAATATTACACGGTATAAATCTCAAAACACTCAGTATTTGAGAGCGGAGTGATATTATTTTTCAAGATGAAAATCCTAATACAATTGTGTCAATTCGGTTATATTGAAATATCGTTGCTAATGAAAATGTGTCACCAATATTAATTTCCATCCGGAAATTGATTGCAACCTGCGATGATTGGTTTTCGGCTGAAATTTAGAGGGTACCTACCACACGCACCGTGGGACGTAATTACTAGAACAATCAATCTTGCTCATCACAAGACCGATGTCCTTATACAAATGCGAAACAAAAGAAAACTTTCAAATTTCACTTGCCTAATTATTAAGTCCCTCTTGTTAGTACTGCCCATTCATAATTCATAATATTTTCTTGTCATAATCGCAAGTTTACTAAAATAATATGTAAGTGTGCGTCTTCAAACTAATTTTATATTATGAGTCAATAACTTTTTAACGTAGTTTAATAAACTTGAAACTTTAAGTATTTGTTGTTAAAGCAACTCTCAGATTTTATGAACGTAATAATTTTTACAATGTACACGGTTGAAGAGAAGACGGCATGTAAAAACCTCATTAAATCTTTTTATCTCAGCTCGAAGTTGATGTTTACGTAAACGTTGAAATATTTTAATACCATACTTAAATATATAATTTATGTATTTAACCCAGATTCATGATACGTTTAATAAAATTTCTGAAGTTTACAACGGGCCGAAAACTGAAGGTCATAATCGTCACCGACATCAAAATAAAACCTTTACCGATTACTTTTACAAATAGGTATCAAACGTACAAGTGGTAAATTGTTACCAACCTAGGTGTCTGCATAAACTCGTGTTTTCGTCACTTAGATATATATTTATGTCCTTGCATATAACATTAGTATTTTAAAGGAAAAAATCGTCTACGTTTCTTCGGTTATCAAAGATGTTAAAGAGAAATATTGTACAGTCAAATATCTGCCATATTAACAAAGCCGGCGAAAATATCTGACACGTCTTTATGGCATTAGACATAGAGTCACGCCAGATATGTATGCGTGCTTTGTTATTGCAGATATTAATGCTGGTGGCTGTACTCATGTCATACTTATTTCGGTTATTAATTACTTTTCAAACTAACGCCACAATTTTTCCTACGTATAAGTATGGTCATTGGACATGTAGTTTTCTTTGAAATCGCATGACGCGCGTGTTTGGCTGCCTTACCACACGTCAAAATTCAAACTTGAATGCATAAAACAATTTGATATCAAAGCGTTCATCGTCAGTACAAAGCAGCAACTGAAATGCAAACAGACTAATATAATTCGATTACTTAACGAAAATACGCATTAGCAGCGTCACCCACATAATCGCACTTACCGCGGTTCATTTCATAGAGTGCTTCGCGAAGCTAACGCTTCATTAATTAGTGCTAGAGAAACAACAACCAAACAGTTTTTTATAATTCAGCCAACGTTTCGGAGAACAAAACTACCCTACATAATATATAATTCTAAAATCGGACTAAAGGTGTAATCAATCAGATAAACTGTTCTTCACGAATTCATATTATACTACATACCAGTGGCGGAGCGCCATACACGCCCATTCCTACCGGCTTGCCTAAAATTTCTTGCTTTATATTACCAAACTCATAAGTCATAAAAAAAGCCCTTTTTTGCTCCGGGTTGTGCAGTGAAAATTCTCACGCGTGCCACTGCTACATCTGCCAGTGTGCTTCCTAATGGAGCCTTTTTTTTGACACCTGACTGTTGCTATATATAATAGGACGATCCGAATACAGCGGTCGAATTGCGTGGTTGGAGGCTGGGGAAAAACTAGGGAATACCTCCGGCACGACCCACGCGGGGGCAGTTTAAACACTAGAATACTCTACGAGTTTGCGCTCCAGTGACGTGGGTTTAACGGTATCAACCGAATCTGGGGTGTGAGTGGTGTCGAACTACTGGGAGTTTTATCGCTGGTTCGCTAAAACCTAGCCTAGCTGCGAAGAATGAACAAAGGGTCTAGCAGGCTAAGCTAACAAGAGTGCCCCCCGCAAGGGATTTGGTTGTACTCGTAATTTGAGGTGCAGTAGTGGCAGGACCTAAGAACACTGTATGCGTAATATCAGCCTTCGATCTTCTTTTGTTTCAGACAGAATATAGTGAATATCTTTTATACTAATTGTAATTATAACAATTAGTATAAAAGACATTTATTATATTTATCACTTGGTATAAAACGTGTTTATCATAATGACTTACTTGACATAATTCGTCAATGCTATAAATTTCAGAAAATATAAGTTGATTTTACAATAAATAACTTTAGATGTAAATAAATCATTAAACATTAAAAATAATAAATGAATAATAAAAAAAATATTATGCGAGACCTTTTAAAAACTTCTTCTCGTTCTCTATTGTGCTAAGGGGTTCTAAATAATTAAGGTTGATATATAGAAATAGCATAATTCACCTTAAGGCAGGTCTCAGGTAGGTACGACGACGAGCGAAGCGAGGAGGAGTGTTAGGTAGAATTGCGACCGTATAGTGCGCGAGCCGAGCGAGCGAAGCGAGCGTGCTGCGGTAGCGACCGGCGAAGCGCCAGAACCGATATTTTTTTAGTAATACTTACATTACATAGTATTAAAAAAGTTTACGGCGGAGGGCGGGAGATTGAGTCCCAGAAACGAAAGTGGGGTTCCGTCAACTTCTTGGTAGACATTGTTATATGAAAGTGCAATTATTTTAAATAATAATAATAATAATAACGAGAGTACGAGTTTGAAACCGCAGCCGACACCAGCAGCAGTTCAAGTGACGAGTGCGGGTCGCCGCCGCCGCCGCCACGACCACCTGCGCGGCGCGGGCGGCCTCCGCTGCCGGCACGCTTGGGGCCTGCGGGGCATCCTGCTCCGCCCACGGCTCCCGCTGCCGGTGGTACAGTGCGCCGCATGCAGTGGTCACAATCGATCAACGAAAACTGCATGCGCGCCTACTATGGGGCGACAGAGGGAGGAACTAATCTATCCGCGTACCGTGTCCGGATGCTGCCTCTGTTTCAGGCGCTTGAGCCGGCCGTCACCGTGTCTGCGCAGCGTCTATCGGATCAAGTGCGCGTCATCCAGCAGCACAAGCGGTTGGATGACGCCACACTTGATCGGTTACGCCTGGAAGCACTCTCTGCTCGTGCCGCCTCTGCTTCGGCGCGGGATTTACCCGCTACGTTGCAGACTCCGGTGCCCGCACCCGACCTGGCACCGGGGGCACCACGGGTTGAGTCCAGTGCCGACGAGGAGGACTGTGCGAATCAGAGCGTGAGTAGCCAGACCAATGAGCAACTGAGGAGGGCTCTGGAAGATGCGATTACGGGGTATCGTTCCACAAGCAACACTAGGCCACGATTACCACGCCTGCCCGTAAATAGACGCAATCTAGCGTTAATGGGAGCTCTAAACGGTCTGCTAGATCCGTATATACGGGCTAGTGAAGACTTACTTGATACACACTCAATCATGTACTGCGGGGCCATCGCGGCGTGCCGTGTTGCTCGCGTCAAGTTTCCGGACGCTGACCGTGCACCTAGGACCACCGGGGGTGTCCCTGCATGGCAAGTACGGATTGAGTGCCGTATCAATACGTTTAGGACTCTCATTGCAAAGCTGATCTGCTTCAGGGGGGGCAACAACCGCCCCCGAGTCATGCGCTTTGTGAACCAGGCCTTTTCGGGAACTGGTATCAGGCCCCGCGACTACATGGCCTTTTTCACAGAGCGTATTGACTTTCTGAAGCAGAAAGTCTATGCATGGGCAGGCCGTATTCGCCGCTACAGAGAGCGTGTGGACCGATACCAGCAGAATCGCCTTTTCCAGAGCGATCAAAGGAAGGTATACCGAAAGTGGGAGGGAGCCGACCTTCGTGTGTCCGATGGGCGGCAGCCGGATGCTACTGCGATGGTTGACTTCTGGCGTAGTATCTGGTCGGTGCCGGTCGAACACACCGAAGGCGAGTGGATGAGTGTTGTTGAACGTGAGTTTGAGTTCATCGAACCCATGGGGACTGTTACCGTTAGCCCCGAAGACGTTAGTTGTGCCATCCGTTTGGCGCCGAACTGGAAAAGTCCTGGACCGGATGGATTACACAACTTCTGGCTGAAATGGTTTCGATGCTCACACCTGCGTTTGGCAACGCAGTTCCAGCGAGCGCTTGAGCTCGGTTCCCTGCCATCTTTCTTGACAACTGGTATCACCTCTCTGCTCTATAAGTCCGGTAGTACCACGGAAGCGAAAAACTACAGACCCATCACGTGCTTGCCTACGCTGTACAAACTCCTTACATCCATTTTGAGAGCAAAAATTAACGCACACATTGTTGCAAACAACGTTTTGGCCCCTGCTCAAAATGGATGTAGGGTTGGGTCTCGTGGTACTAAAGAGCTCCTCCTCATAGACATGACCATTTGCCAACGAGTCCGGCGGAACAAAGGGGCCCTCTCGGCCGCCTGGATTGACTACAAGAAGGCCTATGATTCGGTGCCTCATTCATGGCTGAGGAGGATCTTAGAGTTGTATAAAGTTGATGCAGTTCTGAGATCCTTCTTAGGCGCTTGCATGGGGCAGTGGACCACAGTCCTTCGTCAACCGGGGGGAGGAGATTGCCCGTCTGGTCTGCAAGACTATAAGGATTGAACGTGGGATCTTCCAGGGCGACAGTCTGAGTCCTTTGTGGTTCTGCCTAGCGTTGAATCCGCTTAGCACCCTGCTGAAGGATTCAGGGCTAGGTTGCCGGCTTCGGAGAGAGGGTGAGGTCATTTCTCATCTGCTCTATATGGATGACCTTAAGCTATTTGCACCGAATGCACATGACCTGTTGGAACTACTGAAAACAACAGAAGTCTTCAGTAGCGCCATCAAAATGGAATTTGGTGTCGATAAGTGTGCGGTCATGCATGTACAGCGGGGGAAAGTTGTAAATTCAACAAATTTGCAACTTTCTGAGACAATGACCCTCAAATCTATCTCCGAAGCAGAAACCTATAAGTATCTTGGTATGTCACAGTCATTGGGTATTGAGGGTGAGGGCGTAAAGCGGGCGGTGAAGGAGCGCTTCTTTTGTCGCCTGACCAAAGTACTTAATAGTCTTTTGTCGGGCGGCAACAAGGTGCGCGCCTTCAACGCCTGGGTGATGCCCTTGCTTACTTACTCCTTTGGCGTACTAAGGTGGACCCAGACTGAACTGGATGCCCTGGACCGAAGAGTCCGAGTACTGCTTACTGCGCATCGCATGCTACACCCACGCTCGTCTGTTATGAGACTGTACATCTCGCGGAAATGTGGAGGTCGCGGCTTTTTAAATGCCAAAGATCTCCACAACCGCGAGGTGCACACCTGCCTGCCTCAGGGATTATTTCCTAAACAACGAGTGTGGGATGCATCGCGACGTAGTAGCAGTAGACGGAAACTTCACCCCGCTCTCCTTGGCAAACGAGAACTGGCGCAGGCTTAAAGTAATGAGCGCCGAGGACCGCAGGGCGGTATGGAGGAGCAAGGAGCTACACGGGCGGTTCTACAAGGCCCTCACAGGGCCCGATGTAGATCTGCTCGCGTCGGTGAACTGGCTACGTTTCGGGGATCTCTTCGTGGAAACCGAAGGTTTTGTCTGTGCAATTGCGGACGAAGTTATCATGACGAACAATTACCGGAGGTATATCCTGAAGGACGGTACGGTCGACATTTGTCGGGCATGCCGCCGTCCCGGGGAGTCACTCAGGCATATTATCTCCGGTTGTGGTCATCTTGCTAACGGCGAGTACTTGCACAGACATAACCTTGTAGCCAGAATTATTCACCAGCAACTTGCTCTACTATACGGTCTTGTGGCCTCCGAAGTGCCTTACTATAAGTACACACCTGCACCAGTTCTCGAAAATGGTCGTGCCACGCTCTATTGGGATCGATCTGTGATCACGGACAGGACTATTCTAGCCAATAGGCCTGATATCGTGCTGACAGATCGATCGAAACGCCAGGCAGTGCTCGTCGACATCACCATCCCCCATGACGAGAACCTCTTGAAGGCCGAGAAGGACAAAGCCAGCAAGTACCTAGACCTGGCTCACGAGGTAACCGCCATGTGGGATGTTGATTCGACGATCATCGTCCCGATAGTCGTTTCGGCGAACGGTTTAATAGCGAAGAGTCTCGACCATCACCTCAAGAGACTCTCGCTAGGCGGCTGGATCAAGGGTCAGATACAGAAGGCGGTACTCCTGGATACTGCGCGTATAGTCAGGAGGTTCCTGTCTCTGTCGCCCTGACCGCCGGTAGCTTAGGCCTTGCCTCGCTGCCGGCTGCACCCTAGGTTAGGTTTTTATAATGATATTATGTTTTGTATGTATAGTTTTATATTTTACTTTTTAGATTAAATTATTGTAAAAACCTAGTCTAAGACGACATTAAAATAAAGAGAATAATAATAATATATTCTTTATTGCACCACAACATAAGAAAAACATGTTACAAAAGTATAGACAATAAATAAAGGTAACAACAGGCGGTCTTGTCGCTTAAAATAATAATAATATGTATGTTAAACATATTTATGTCATAAATGCGTTAATATAATAACGCAATTATTTTAAATATTATGTATGTTAAACATATTTATGTCATAAATGCGTTATACGAAAATTGAATTATGCCACTTGCAAATTATGTCATTTTGCCTATTATATCAATCGATAATTAAAGTACTTAAAGCAAAATATAGCAAAAAACCGTTATATAAAACGTTACATTATGCTAAATAACTTTATGCCAATTAAATGTAATCGAGTTTATGTTCGTTTTTCTGACTTTATTTGAAACATTACGCACCCGTTTCACTAACTAGTAAATTATATAGACCTACATATATACCTGTAAGTATATATTTCTTTTCATTTCAATTTATGTTGAAATATATTATCCCCTTTATTCAAGGAAAACTACATACGAGTACCTCACTTAGTACAATAATCGAATTTAAACTTTCGTGAGACACGTTGAAATAATACTAACAATTAAGAAAGAAAGAAAGAAAACATTTATTCCAGGCCAAAACAATGGGTATAAAAAACAAAACACAGTAACGTAAAAGTAGCAGGGTCCACGAAAAGGCCCCGACTCAGCATGGTGCTAACCTATGTAGAAGGCCAGCGCTGGTCTTCCGTCGGAACCTTTACATGAGTTACCTCCTGGAAGGCAACACAAAACAAATACTGACATTACACGGTTCAACTCACGTATTCAATGTCACTACGGGCGACATGTTTGTTAGTATTAACTTTAGAATACCTGTCATCCTAAATATAGCAAGTTATCGTGACAAATTCCTACGTGTGTCGTTATTTTACATTAAAGTATTTTTAAATAAAAGACGATCCACAAATAACGGAAAACTGAGATAACTACGCAAAACAAACTCAAAATCAAATTGTAAAAAAAGGTTTCTAATGGCCGACCGGTTCCAATAATCAATCCACCGATAGTTTTCCTTACCGGCAGTCACATTTTGACAGATTACCCGTAGAAAATGTGTCAAAATGTAACTGTTCGTAAGGAAAACTATCGGTGGATTGATTATTGGAACCGGCCATTAAGTAAGTAGGTAACCGTAAGGTAAGTCAGCTAATAGTAAAAAGTTCAATGCAAAATGTACGGAAGTTAAGACATTGATAATTGATAATGATAACCGACATGCTGATTGTAATTAGTGTAATTACGAAAACAATTTAACATTAACGCTACTATATAACTCAGCATGTAATTGTGTAGATGCGTCTGAATAATTCAGACCCGAATAGTTGGCTTATAAATGCAAATAAGTATATAAGTCAGAGAAAAATATTTTGAATAAGAAGTTACCTAACTGACAATATTTATAATAGACGAACACTTAATGAGTAATAAGTCGGTTTGTGGCCATCGTAAAGATTATCCGATAAGTTTCCAGCACTGTCCTGCACCCCAGTTTAACAGTAAGTTAACAGGCTTCTCGGGATCCCAACTAATTAGTGTTTGTACTACAACTGACTAACTTGTGGTTTCAAGTTTCCGCTATGGCGTGAATTTAACCATATAGAGGACTTATCTGCTCTGTTTATGTTCTTAAACAAGCACAACGTGCTGAGATAACAACACAGTTTAGCGGACTCGGGATACTAACTAGTTTAGACGTAGGTGCTGGCGCTGCTTGGTACATGTGCGGTGCATAATTATGCAATACTTGAAACAGTGTTTTTATGTATCTCCTCTGTGGACTGACGAGCATCGTGTTCAAATTTGAAAGTTGTCACTTTTATAATTTACTAGCTGATGCCCGCGGCTTCGCCCGCGTGGTTATAGGAAAATGTAACATATTGAATTTTCCCGTGGGAATTTGATGTTTTCCCGCTGGAAAAAGTAGCCTATGTCACTCTCCAGCTTCTAAACTATCTCCATACAAAAAAATCACATCAATACGACGCTCCGTTGCGACGTGAAAGAAGTACAAATTCACACACACACTTTTCGCATTTATAATATTAGTAAGGATTATTCCCAATAACTTCATTACAAACAAACACACACACACACTTTCGCATTTATAATATTAGTAAGAATTATTCCCAATAACTTCATTACAAATAAAAGATTTTTCCAAGTTGAAAACTAAATATTGTCAGTTAGGTAACTTCTTGTTCTTAGTTTGCCAGCGAGGTAACTATACTCTCTGTATATACGTAAAAATATCATTTGTTTCGCTTCCAGATTATTAAAAGACTTACATACATCATAAGTGCGGCATGCTCACACACACTCGCTGGGAAATAAAATAGTGCTACCGGTACAACCCGAATTCAGTGAAAAGCTGCAAATGGTGTTAAAAGCATGAAAATGGGAAGATTGATCTTTAGGCCATACGAATCAATTAGACCCGTAGCACGAAAAAAAAACTAAAAAGGAGAGGAGCTTTGACGACAAATATTTAGAAATTTAAAAAGAAAGCATAATTTAACATACTAAGTGTAAATATTTTCAAAAATGCTTTCTTGGGGTTGGATATGAGGCTATTGCTATTACATATCATTTTAGGTATATTTTACAAATAATGATTCTACCGTATCATATCTGGAGCCCAAACTTGGTATGTTTTGAAAATGGTTTTTAGTTTAATTTAAAACTAGTGACTGAAATATAATGATGTGATGTGATATATTTTTAGAATTGGCTTAATAAGGTCTTTCATTAGATACTACACACGATAGGTTTCAGAACAAAATATATTTTTTTCCCATACAAAAAAAAGATGTCGTCATAACTCCTCTCCTTTTTTGTTTTTTTTTCGTGCTACGGGTCAAATTGATTCGTGTGGCCTAAAGATCAATCTTCCTATTTCATGCTTTTAACACCATTTGCAGCTTTTTTTGGCGTACCGCTAGGACTAAAAGGAGAGACAGCATATGAACCAAGATGTATCGTATGTAATGAATTCCACTCGGTACCTCAAAAGCGCATCCCGTGATTTGTGTATCGTTATCAGAGCAAATTTGTTCATTCTTCATTTCTGATATCGGTGGGTAATCGTTAATAATAAGTAGGGCCGATAACGCGGGGGTTCTTTGTTGAAACCGTTCTCAGGCGCCCTGTAGAATGAAACTGTTCCCCGGAAAGTCCACGCGTTCGAACTGAGAAATATTCTTTCTCACTGTGCACTATTCAGTTTTTACTTTAGGATTGACGTGGATTGACGCGTTATTGCTTACCTGCATTCGCCATTTATAACACCCGGAACCTATTATTTTAATGGCTACGAATATGGCTTTATTAACATTAAAAAAAAATATGTACAAATATCCCGCCCGCTGACGTCCAGACCTGAGTGTGTGATAATTACTTAGCAAAATCCCATTTGCTTAGGAAACGGGGGCACCATTCGAGGGAGAAATATATAACATACAAGTTAGGAACCCTCTCTAAGATCGCTGTTACGTGACGGATTGTGCCTAATCCTGATGAAATTTCTAGTAACACAATGTCACCGTACTGTTCTGTTACTAATTAGGAAACTAGCCATGCATTAAAGCATTAGTAAATGGTCAAATGAAATTAAGTGGGGTGGATGTCACAATAGTAAAGGGAAGGGAATTCGGTTTATACATATCATTATGTGTATATGTTACCGTCAGATTATGAACACCGTCAGTTTATAATCTTACTCGCGATATTATAAACTGCCGAAAAATTGTGATGGTATGTATGGTAGCTTCAGAAACGCCAGATCCACCTAGAAATAGTTTAAAATGCCAAATGACAAAATAAATGGAATAAAATGTTTAGTAAGTAAAAGAAATAATAATATAGGTTGACGTAAATGGAATAATTCGTTCAACCAATCAGCTCGCAGGGTATGTTTCATAGCCTGCCAATTTGATCTCAGTTCACAATTAGAGGATTTGACATTGATAGATTATAAGCCTATACAATAAACTGAGCAACTATTCAGAGCAGGAGTTGGACATACACCATGACTGTTTACACCGCTTCGAAACGAAATTGCTGTCGATAATCGATTGAAATGCCTCATAATAACCATAGAAAATCTGTTTTAGTCCCTCTTATACTAAAGTCGCCGTCAATAGAATTTGCGAACTATGTAAACAAACCGCCATATTAAAATTGTCTTTCACTATTGCGGTTTGTTTACATAGTTAGCAAATTCCATTGACGGCGACTTTACATACTATTCCCCCTACTATTCACTCACAGTAATGTCTATTTATTTAATTTCTTTAATTTTTTAGTCGACGCTTTCTTTAATGCATTCACCTGTAATTGGCGGCGCAATTCAATATAAACCAATGTTTTTTTGTATTAAGAGTCCGCAGTAACCTCGATTCTCCATACAAACGTAGTTACGCTCTCATTTGGATTGTAACGAAACTTTGCATGTACAATGACATGAGGTGTATCCAGGCTGCAATTAGTTTATGTAGCTTCAGATACCATAGTAAAAAAAATACAGCGAATTTAAGTTATTCATACAAAACTTGTTTTTGCTGTATTTCATTTGTTTTATAAACTGGAACCATATAAACTAATTACAGACATAGATATATCTCATGTCATTGTATATGCAAAGTTTCGTCACAACCCAACACGTAGTTTTAAAATGAGAGCGTTACTACGTTTGTATGGGAAGGTGAAATTCAGCCAAGCTTACTGCGGACTCTTAAGTGTTTGTGTTTGTTTTTGCCGCTGTTGGTGATCCTTAATAATAAATAAATAAACTTACGAAAGATAATGTGTGACATTGTGAACGGTTTTGACAGTTTATAATTTTACAATAGTTTAAGTATGTATACCTAATATCGATAGGAAGGTATTCCCAATTTAACAGTTACATATATACGATCGTAGCAAAAGTTGGTATATTATAAAGAATTGCAGAGCATATATATGTGTAAGTATAAGTAACATTAATTTCGCTCCAGCCTAGAATCAAAACAAAATTGTATCTCACCGGACGCGTATTTTGTGTTGCCGGTAGTAGAGAAATAATTACCTTTCGAAGAAGTACAATACCTAAGTCAGTGAAAAACGTTTTCTGGGCAGCTTTAAAGATATTTAGTAAAAATCAGGTTGGGTACTAAACATAATACGCATGGTCTAGTGTTGCTATTAACATCGTTTGGCCAATGAGGTAGGTACCTAGACAATAGATTAGAAAAAAAAGAATAAAAAGTTAAATCTAGAAAGAAAAATGCACTTGCAAACACAGCAGTCGTAACTGTAAAATATTTATCACACGCTTATAAACCATCAATCTAAAATCAAACAGATCAATGAGATATTTGAATTAACTACAGTCGACGCTGACTTTTAAGTACTCGTATTAACTATTATTTGTAAAAAATCTGCATTCAGATTTCTGTAAATTTAACATCATGCAAAAAACAAGAAAATCTCTCTAGGCAGCATCAGGTGTTGTAAAATAAAGTTACAAAACCGGTTAAATGAACCAAAAGAGTCCTTGTAGAGATAAGCAGTTATAATTATGGTCATCAAATATTTTATTGCATTAATATTACGGGTAGACACTGTACGCTCTCAAGGAGCCAAAATCATAGAACCTTAAAACAGCGTTACGGCAGCCTTATAGCGCTCCTTGAAAAAAAAACGTGATTCATAAACGTCAAATACACACACAACACCCCTGGTATTGCAAGTGTCCATGGGCGGCGGTAATCGCTTACCATCAGGTGATCCGTCTGCTCGTTTGCCTCCTATACCATAAAAAAAAAAAATGCTAATGAGTCCACCAATCCGGTGTAAACGACTTGATAAACGTTGGGAGGGCCTTCTTTAAACCTACTTTGATCTCTGTTCTTAGGAAGATGGTCGCCGAATACTCAAAAAGCTGATCGATTTCATTCAAATCTCACCATGGTGAAAGCAAACCTGGCCTAGGCAGAAGTGTTTTTTTTGTTACAGACATGATAAGAATATATACTTCTTTTTGTATATTTTTATTTACCTCTATTGACAAAACGGGTTCTGTTTTTATAAGACATATTAAATCTCTATCAAATTTTGCACCATACTGACCACGTATGCATTAATTGACGTCTCTAATTTGTATTTTTTTTTTTAGAAAAACGACTTATAAATTACCCTGCTCATTTTGAGTTAAATCGCGAAATCTTGGATGCCAATATAAAGAAGGTGTTTATTATTTTACGTCACTCCGGGCAGTAAGTGAGATTTACCGCCCACGGGCGCAGCGGCAAATCTCCCTTCACACCCAGGAGAAGACGTAAAATTGTGTACGCACCACGGGCGGTAATTCGTAAAGCCCCAGATCGCATATTTATGGCCCTCACCTTCGGTTCGGGCCCCAAACACCTGCGTTCTGAGGCATTCACGAATTCACCGCCCTAGGTACGTAATATACTAATTATCGAATTTACACCATCAATCAACGTTAATAACTCAAATAATACAACAAAATTGGCTAAGCTCCACTCCTTCGTTGAAGAAATTCATTGAACAACTGTAATCAATTAAAACATTCGACAGTGCTCAAATAAACGAGCTGAAATTGATTTAGCAGGAATTACTTGGATTATGATGGTCAACTATTGAACCCAATGTGATGGATCGCCACCATTTTTAGGGCACCGCGGCCACTGATGAATTAAGGTACCATATCATTCCAATACTACGCTACTAACCGGCGTAATGTGACTCGATTGCATTATTTAGCCCAATTCAATTCTAGCAAGTACTTTTTCCTTCATCCAGGAGTAATTATTGCAATAAAGCTGTTCTGAACAAACGGGGGCTAATAAGAAGACAGGAGAAATTAGGCGGATTTTGACCAGCCACTGAATTGTGACAAAAAGTCAATAGTCAAAATCATTTATTTCATTGACATACAATGCAATATGCATTAGAATATGTCTCTTATAACTAGGTTTAGGTTTACAATTATTTCGATTTGAGATTAGTAACATTTTATAATTTTAATTCAGAGATTAATATACAATTGCATTCACTAATATTCTATAATTTAAATTTGGTGTCATAGTACTCTTTTTTACAGTAAATTTTCAGTTAAGATCTGTTTAAGGTATGATTTATATTTAATGTCACTTAGTAGAGTCAGGTAAATGGTTATACAATTTAATGCTCTGATAAATAAAACAATTTTTAGATTTGGCTAGCCGCACAAGTGGAAGGCAGAGTTAATGTCTATTTCGTGTAGGGTACTTTTATGAATATCACATACTTTCTTGCTGCCACTCAGGTGTTTGCGAGCATATAATAAGTTTTTATAGATAAATAAAGAGTAAAATGTCATTATGCCATTTTCTCTAAAAATACTTCGGCAGGTCTCTCGCGCAGGAACACTGTAAATATTTCTCAGCAAATCGGGGCTTTATTTCAGCGGGAGAGGTGCGATGAGACATGGTAAGGTGCTATATCCACTACACGACCGGTGTAATTTAACTTAATTACCTACACGACCAAAGACAGAAATAGCGAACGTTTGGGCTGGGTTAGGAAGGTACTTGATATGACGAGATAATCTAACTTTTTTCCTCGGTTTGGAGGATACAAATGGTATTTTTACATTAAAAAATGATATGTCTCATGGTTACGAAATTGTAATAAAACATCATTGGAGGCACTTTAACTTGTGGCAAATTAGAAAACAGGTTCATTCTTGCTCATTTTACTTCAATGCAGTATTTAGCATTTTACTTCTTTGCAGCAGCACCAGAAATGGGCACAATTTTTACATTCATTCAAAGTTCATAACACAACTCACATTTGAAAAAACAATAATCATATTAAAACTCTTTCATTTGAAATACGCATCTGAAATATTTTTAGCACATGAAAGTTAAAAGCTTGTGCACGCGTGAAAGTACTCACCGTAATTTAAACTTTTTATTTTCAACATTATTTTTGCCGTGGGCACTGAATTTTGGGCAAGATGAACATGTTGGGTCTCTATTTTTTCCCATAAAATTTAAGATCCGATTTTTTCAGTCCGTGACGTTTTCCACCATATTTTTTTGTAGTCATATTGTCGAAAGTCATACAATTTAACAATATAAATTGTAGTTCCGATTTTTGCAGGTTATCATTATTGTTAGTCATAAAATTGGTTAGCCATAACATAACATTCAATGTCCCGGTGGTGTGTAATTACATAATGTTAAAGGCAATAAATTAGTTTATAATAGGTAATTGTTGTAAGGTCTTTTTTCGCAAATCATAATGATTGGTAGTTATCTGATTAGTTAGTCATAATCAATCAATGTCATGGTGGTGTCACACTTCATAATGTTAAAGCCTATAAATAAACACACTCCTCAAACGCACGCCTGAAACTTTTTTCTCTAAAATCAAAAATGGCCGAGATATTTGACCCGAAAGTTGGAAAAATCTGTACTTGTAAAAATGTCGATGGATGTTGTGTCATTATTGGTTCTGGCGCTTAGGGTCGCGGTACACCTCCTCCTCGCTTTGCTCGTCGTGGTTCCTACACCGACCTGCCTTAGAGGTCCAATATCTTAGCCATTTTTAATTTCAGAGAAAAAAAATCTAACAAAACATGCTTAAATACGTTTAAATACGTATTCTTTACGAAACAGTCATAAAAAATATAAAAAGTGACGTATATGGGAGCACTCCCTAGCTCCGAACCACGGGAAAAACTGGGATTTCAATAAATAAGGCAGCAGCACGTCTTACGTATTCAAAGATGTAATTCGGAAGACAAGTTAACAACTACCACCAAATATGACATAAAAATAATTATGATATTTTAGACTACCCGCGAGTTCAATGGCCGCGCGATCAGCTGTAGGTATACCAGCACCACTACATGTATATTACATATGTTACACCCTACTACTTAACAAGGACTACTAATAACGATACTAGACATTAAAAAAATAACCTCTTAACAGGTCACGCGAAATTCAATCTTATGTTAATGACATAAAGACTTCAACAGTAAACATCGGAATAATAAGGAATTTAAATCTTACATTTAGCAATAACAGTGTCTCTGGTTATTTATTAAATATGCCCTTACTCCTACGCTAACTTAAGCCGAAAATGCAGTTAAACTAGTTTGTCTTTATCTGTCACTTTGACGAATTCGTAATTCTAAGCCAGATCCATTTATAACAAAATTAATTTAACAGAGGTTTGGTAAGTTTTATGAATAAGGTGGAAACTTAACACTAGTGCATATTAAATGCTTATAGCTATATAATCTTAATATAATATAGGATTCCCGTATCGCTCGACGGGCATCCGCACACGTTTAGGTATTGGCGCGGGTGGTACAGGGGCCGACACAGGCGGCGCGCGCGAAACTGTGTTCTCGTTACCGTCGACTATCTCCGGGCACGCCGTTATAGCTAAACGTGACTTATTGCGCAATTGATCTATATGCCTTTTAACAGTTTGACCGCCTTCCCTTAGCACTAAGTAATTACGAGAACCTAGCTGCTCTGTTATTGTACCGCTAACCCATTTTTCCCCCTTGCTAAAATTCCTAGCCCAAACGTTATCACCAACAGTGTAGGCACGAGTCACGCCGCCCGCTTGCTCCTGCTGCCGGTGCTGTGCTGCGTGCGCGCACTCTTGTGCCGCAGCTCCCGCGTCCGCGCGCAGCAAGTCCAACCGCGCGCGCAGTCCTCTTCGCTGTAGCAATCTCGCTGGCGATTCCCCCGTGCTACTGTGTATGGCGTTTCTATACATTAGTAAATAAGACTGTAGCGCGGCATCCACGTCTTGCTTCTCTCGTAATGCTTTCAAAATAGCTTTTTTTACCAGCTTCACCGCGCCCTCAGCAGCTCCGTTCGACGATGGGTGGTATGCAGGGCTATGAGTTTGTACTATGCCATTAGATCGCATAAAATGAGTTAGAGCTTCGCTCGTGAAAGGAGGGCCATTGTCTGATACCATTATTTTTGGCAACCCAAACCTCGCAAACATTTCCCTTAAGACCTTGATCACGTCCTCCGCCGTCGTCCTTGACATTTGTTTCACCTCTATCCATTTGGAAGTTGAATCAATGACCACCAAAAAGGTCATGCCATTTAAAGGTCCTAGAAAATCCATATGTAATCTACTCCAAACTTCTTTGAAATATGGCCACGATTGTGGCGTGGCCCTGGCTGGAGCTGGTGCTTCTAACGAGCACGCCCTGCATTCCCTGCATGTTTGTTCTATCTCAGCATCAATCCCAGGCCACCAGACATAGCTTCTGGCTAGACTCTTCATCTTAACTACTCCTGAGTGACCTGCGTGTAATTCTCGTTGAATATATATCATCTGTTAAGGCCCTGGGTATCACCATTCTGTACCCCCACATTACACAACCTGCTTCTAAGTATAGCTCATGTCGTCTTATCCAATACGGCTGTAGCTCCGGGTCTTCGCACTTTGAAGGCCATCCCGACTGTAAATATATGACTACTTTTCTAAGCAGTTCATCGGTTTTTAAGCGGTCTCTAACTTGATCACTCGTGATTGGCAAAAAATCCTGCACAAATTGTACGTACGTGATTTCCACCTTGTCCGGAGCTTGTCTTCCTACCGGTAGCCTTGATAATGCGTCTGCTCCATTTTTGTCCGTGGGCACGTATTCTATGTCATAACGATAACCTGACAGAATTACCGCCCATCTTTGCAATCGGCTTGCTGCCATTGACGGAATTCCTCCTTTTTCTCCGAATATGGAAACTAAGGGCTTGTGATCCGTCCTTAGCAAAAACCTTCGACCGTACAGGTACTGATGGAATTTCTTGACCCCAAATATAATAGCCAAGGCTTCTCTTTGGATCTGAGAATAATTTCCCTCTGCTGCATTTAGTACTCTTGATGCGTATGCAATTGGCCTCTCCGTTCCATCTGGCATCTGATGAGAGATCACCGCACCCACGCCGCTCGAGCTTGCGTCAGTTGTCAAGCACAGCGGAAGGTCAGGGTCATAGTGCGCCAACACTGAACTGGACATCAAACTCCCCTTAACGGCCATAAATGCTTCGGAACATTCCTTGGTCCAAACAAATTTAACCCCCTTTCTCAACAACTGGTATAATGGTGTTAACTTCATACTTATATTTTCGACGAATTTACCGTAATACATAATCATTCCTAAGAAAGAACGCAGCTCGGTAACATTAGCAGGTATAGCCATATCCTTAATAACCCTTACTTTTTCTGGGCACGTATGGACCCCTTGTTTACTAATTCTGAACCCTAAGTATGTCACAGATTCTGAAAAGAAGGAGCACTTTTCTTTTTTTACTTTTAAGCCAAATTTCTGGAGACGACCTAACACCTGATTTAATGTACGCAAATGCTCCTCTTTGTCCATTCCTGTCAAGATTACATCGTCTAGGAAAACTCCCACACGCGGCAGGTCTGCAAAAAGTTGCTCTAGTTTTCTTTGAAAGATTCCAGGACTTGATGAAAGTCCATATATGAGCCTATTGTACCTATACAAGCCCCTATGGGTGTTGATCACAGTATATGGTTTAGACGCATCGTCTAACTCAAATTGAGCGTAAGCTTGGGATAGATCAATTTTAGAAAACGTTTCCCCCCCGTGCAATTTGACCAGTAAATCTTCGACCCTCGGCAAGGGAAAACGATCAACTTCTAGGCACTTATTGAGTGTTAACTTATAATCTCCGCAAATGCGAATACCTCCGTCACGTTTAACCACCGGTACTATGGGCGTGGCCCAATCCGAAGTCTCGACCGGTGTGATAATACCGTCGCGCTCTAGCTGGTCCAGCGCGCGCTCCACCGGCGCGCGCAGCGCGTACGCCATCGGTCGCGCGCGCAGGAACACGGGCGCTGCGCCCTCGCGCACGTGAAGCGCCACCGTGCCACCCGTGTACCGCCCGAGCCCGTCCGCAAACACATCCTTATACCTAGAAATCAATGCATCTGTATCAAGCTCAACTTTCGTATCAATTTTATTACAATACAACGATTCGAAACCTATTGACAATTCCTGCAACCATTGCCTTCCTAACAGTGGGTTTCTGCCTTTATCTATAATGAACAAATCTAAATTACTACTTTTATTTTTAAATCTAACCAATGGAGTGATCTTACCCACTGGGCGAACCGATTCTCCTGTGTAATAATTTAGCACTAAGTTCGATTTTTGAATAGGTATATTCTTAAATAATTTCTGATAGCAGTCAAAACTTATACACGAAATAGCACTACCTGTATCCGCCTCCATTGGTAAACATACTCCATTAATGTCCAACTCAACCAATAGGGGTTTGTAACAGCTTAAATCGCCTACAGTTAGTGCATTAAATGGTACCTCATTTAATACTGACTCCTCGTCTTCTTCGTTCGTGTCCAATGCATTGACCCTCGCCCCGGTAGACTGCCGTGGGCACATCTTCTTTAAGTGGCCTTGTTGCATGCACACGCGACACGAATACATGCGAAACTTGCACGTCATCGCATCATGGTTGCCCCCACACGCACGACACTGGCCCTGCTGTCGAGTTCGCGGCGCCCCCGCCGCTCGCGTCGTGGATGATGATGACCATGGAGACGTCCGTCCACCCCGTGCTCCAACTCGGGCTCCCGCCGTCTGGCTCGATCCACCAGCCGCCCAAGTGCCCGCGGTACCCTTTCCACCCTGCGATCTGGTCCCACTTGCTGCCGAATACAAAACTTCCACGACCTCTTTACCGGCGCCTCGTATCTTGCCATGCACTGCCGCGGCACCTTTTTCAGCCGCTTCCATGGCTGCCGCCAGACTCCAGGCCTTGCCGAAGGTCAAACCTTCGCCTACGAATAGCCGCTGCCGAATGGTATCGTCTGCAATTCCGCAGACGAATTGATCTCTAAGATTATTTTCTAGCTCCGTTTTGAAATCACAATATTTGGTCATCTTTTTTAAATCTGCCACATAATTTGCCAACGACTCGCCAGTTTTTTGGACCCTTTGACGAAATTTATAACGTTCCGCCATTACGCTACGATTAGGTTGTAAATGATTACTCATCAATTGGTTTAAAACATCAAATTTTTTTGTTGAAGGTTTGTCCGGCGTACACAATGTCACTAGCAATTCGTAACCATCACTCCCCATCACTGTTATTAAAGTCGGCACTTTTAAATCATCAGTCACTTTGTTCACTATAAAATACTGTTCTAATCTATCAATGTACAACGACCAATCGTCCGCACTGGGGTCAAACGGTTGCAACTTTCCAATCGACATTATAACACTGTTTAGTCCACTTTGCACGCTGAAAGTTCGATTTCGTCGCCAAATGACGTATATGGGAGCACTCCCTAGCTCCGAACCACGGGAAAAACTGGGATTTCAATAAATAAGGCAGCAGCACGTCTTACGTATTCAAAGATGTAATTCGGAAGACAAGTTAACAACTACCACCAAATATGACATAAAAATAATTATGATATTTTAGACTACCCGCGAGTTCAATGGCCGCGCGATCAGCTGTAGGTATACCAGCACCACTACATGTATATTACATATGTTACAAAAAGTACATGCCATAATGACACCTGCCCCTTTCAAATGTATGTCTGGAAATATTTCTGAGTAATTATCTATGTGACTATGGATGTTATAGATTTGGTCTCTTAGACGTAATTCACTTTAGGCATTAAAACGATATGAAGAACAACCATTAGTACGTTGAAATATATGCCTTAGAATATGTATGAATAATTATCTATAGACCTTTGATCGTGATGGACATCAATTTTCTGACTTTTGTGATTATAATACTTAATATTATAGGTCATTAATGTTAGAACTATAAAGAGTTATACTAAACAAAAATTATGATTATTGATGTTTATGTCTATACATTATATTATATGGATATCAATTTCTGAGTATCGAAATTCGGAACAATAAGTTTGTGGGAAACAAAGGGACCCCTGAACATGTTACCTTAAATAAGAGGCAAAAGTACAGAATACATAAGCCTTTATAATGTCAGCACAATGGACACAAAAGCCCTCTCAAAACGAGAGCTTTTTGTTAACAGTACTAAAAATACAAAGGGTAATTGTTTTCATATTTTCCTAATTTTTAGCTTTAAGGGGATGCCTTGATCCGAGTCGAACACGCCCCCTAGACAGAGACACGCTTATGCCTTCCGCGCACGAGAAAAAGAGATGTAACGCTCTTCGGGAATGGCTTTTTTGGACAAATTTCGATAAATACCTAACTTTGTGAAGTTTCATCTAAATTTCATCAAGTGAGATTTTAGATGAGATAAAATACTATAGTATTAACTTGATTGTGTCGTAAATAGTATTTTTCACAATCGTGTTATAATAGAGAGCTTTTCAGTCGAGTACCGTGTTTAGGCCACGAAACTTGCTGAGTGGCCTAAGTAAGGTACGAGATTAAAAAACTTGATTATGACACTATTTTGAACAATACTTTTTGTACGAGTTCATTAAAATTAATAATTGAAGTCATTAATACGAGTATAAGAAAACTAAATGTTCATCGATCAAATCAGATAAATCAATCAATCAGATAAATCGTCAATCATATAGTCAGGAATCATATATCTGAAAATCAAACATTATTGTTTCTTAATCTAGTCAGAACGGTGTTTCAAAGCACGCTATGATTTCCAATGCACCGCCTTAAATATAAAACAGATGAAACATGAAGCAAGCGAGTTGCTAACCTCACTCGTCTCTATTTCTAAATCCATTATATGTCTGATTGAGGTATGGTGAATTAGATTATAATAACAAACAGCAAATTTTATTGATATGCGCACTTTATTTTCCTATACAAGTATAAGTGGCCACGCTCCATTTTTATCGAATAGATTGTTCAAAAAATGGCGTTCCACTTCAGCCTCAACAACAAGCCAATGCCCTGTACCCAATCAGCCAAATCTGATATAAACGATTTGAATAATTCAAAAGCAAAATACACGTTCATATTACACGTCATTTCTATCTCATGTTTCCCATAAATATACATTTAAAAGAATTTACATAATGTGTAGGTAACGCAACATAAATATCAACATGCAAATGAGAGATAATAAAATTCATGTATCCCTAATCCTCCCTGCGAAGTCAACCGTAATTTAACCTGACTTGGTCTAAATACAAATCTAGTTGGAATTAAAATTCCGTTAGTTAATAACACGTAGATTACAATTAGAAACAGTTAGCCAAGGAAAGAACGTTGCTTCAAAGGAGTTTGAACGTTTAACACGATATAAAGTTAGGAAGTGGGAGCGGGATAAAAAAGACAATGTAGGCCTTAAGGGGTAAATGTTACGCGTCATAAGATAAAGACGTCATTGTCCAAACAGTAAAACAAAATGACTCGGAATTCACGAATGACTTGCCTTAAAACGATAGGACGATACGCATGCCTGGGTGGAACCTGGAAGGGTGGCACAACGTAATCACTTAATGCAGTTCACAGCCGCCTGGGCGTGTAACCAGGCTGAACAGTTAGATACTTTACAAGCCATTTTTAATATGTTGTTAACTCTTGTTAGAGTATCGTAATGTACTTATGTAATTTGTAATTTCGAAAAATCTGTACTCTGTGGATCTGGGAACCTACAGAGACTTACTACTTATACTTAGAATAACAATAAGAATTTATTTATTTAGCACACAAAACACGGAAAAAAGAAATACAATCAAAAAGGTAACCTTATATAAAGTGCTAAACGGGAGCCTCACTCAGCATGTTGTCACGGGGCCGTGACGCTGGTTTTCAGTGAGAGCCCCAAGAATAAACAAAACTATGCCTAACTAAACAAGCAATTTTATAATTTTTAGGCACTGTAAGAAAAATTCTAATGTTACCCGCTAGTTTTAAGTAGCGGGTAACATTAGAATTTTATTTGCATGCAACACTGAAACATGTAATTGACTCTGTACGTAATAAAAAACATCAACTAAAAATTTGGTAATAACCAAGCGTAAAACTACTATTACAATGAACTTAGTCTTATACAAATAAAAATAATATAGCTATGTGTTATGCAGCAATAAGATAAGTAAGCAGCCTACTACAACAGTCGGATTGTACTTGTGTAAATCGTAAAAGTAAGTACCTACCTATCTACCCACAGATTCATTTGGTAAAATAATTTTTCAAATCGGTCTAGTAGTTTCGGAGCCTATTCAATACAAAACACACAAACAATCAAATCTTTCCTCTTTATAATATTAGTGTAGACAAGTTATTAACGACCAATTTGTACATTAAAAAGATGCATCCGGAGTTTTAATTTAAAGCTTTGAATGGACTTTCAGGCGCGGAGAGGAGGAGGAATGATATTCCAGCACTTGGTTGCTGCGTAGCGGAAGCTGCCTCGAAATGCTGCCGTGTGTCGCCTTGGACAGACAAGCTGAAGGAATCTCGTTGACCTGACTCCCGAGGCCCTAGAGTTACGAAACCACATCAACTTATTGTAAAGGTATGAGGGAACCTGTTTATTAACTATGCGAAACATCAATGTGGCTAAGTGTAGTTTTTGACGTATGGACATTCTCAAAATACGATTTTGATTCAGGAATGGCGTAACGTGCGTGCGAGGCGGGATATGGAAACAGAAACGCGCACAAGCATTTTGCACTCGCTGGATCAGTCTGCGTTCGCGACAACAGACGCGGCGCGTACACAATGTCACCATAATTTAATTTTGATAGGACAAATGTATCGCAAAGCTGTATCCTAAGTTCGACATTAAGAAAGTCGCGAATTTTGTACAGTACTTTAAGCCTAAAAAAACAGTTGCGCACAATATCAAGTAGGTGTTGTTCAAAGCGCCGCTCGCCGTCCATAACAATTGCAAGATTACGAGCCTCGCGCACACGCTCGACTGGATCGTTGTTAATATGTAAATCGATTTTAGTTTTTCAACCGTATCTATTTGGATCTTCAAGCCTAATATTAAGTATTTCGACTTGTTAGGGTTTAATACAAGGGAGTTTGTGTGTGACCAATTATGTATGCTATTAGGATCCTCATTCAATCTGCTAGCTTGTAAACACGCATCTTGAGCCCGGCACGAAATATAAAGCTGAAGGTCATCAGCATACAAATGGTACTGGCTATTCTTAATAACTGCAGTTATGTCGGCAGTATATATAATGAATAGAATAGAATAGAATACTTGACGTGTTTTTCTTATAGATTCAGGGCAAAAGAGCTTTAATTACGTTCAATAATATTGATACAGCTTTAAATTAGGTACGTGAGCTATCAAACCAAAAATTTCACTCTAAATAGTGTCTTTTAAACAAATGTCGTCTATATAATTAATATCGAATGACGAATTATAAAATGTAATATGTTAAGGGTCGGCAGGACGCTCGACACTCCATCCAGACTTAGTTCGGTTCACGTTTTAAAACGGCATAGGTACTGGAATGACATTAAACTTTTTATACACAGTGGAATTCGCCGTATCTAGGTCGAAAACTAGTTTCTGTTACTAGAAATTATAATAGGAATATAATAGAAAAAAATAATCGATTAGAGGCTTTGTACGAAAAGCGATCTACTCGCTCTATTTTTTTTCTATATGTACTTCTAGCAGCAGCCACTACTTTCCGGTGGATCCCATTGTATATACAAAGTTTTATGTTAATCTAGCATGTCGTTTTAAACTGAGAACCGAACTACGTTTGTATGGAGAGTCGACTTGAGTCGGACGTGCTGGGGACTCTTAAAGAAATTGAAGGACATTTAAAATTATCATTATCACTGTGGTTAAAGCTATTCCACTCGTTATTTTATTTTTTTATAAGCACCCACTGTGCTTTTGTGCGAACCTTTGTGGCATAAACTAAAGCCGTCCGCTAGAAAAACCTACGAGCTCCTTTCAGAAATAGACTAAACAAACAAAACATCTCTTGTTCCCACTATCTTGGCAGAAATCAGCTGGGGTTTTCTAGTAAAATCAAAAGACTTTTGTGCCAAAGAGCGGAAATCGTGCATATCGGAAAGGTATGAAAGCAGTCGAGCGGTGAATAGGCTCGTGGGTTTATTTTCTTTATATTTTATTCACTTTTATAGCGTAGGTACCTAATATAGGGGCACTTACAACCAAAACAATACATTTTTCGAATTTTCTTCGTACACATAGGCATTTTGAGTCACGAATTCTCTTGCTACGAGACAATATTAGATTCGAAGCACTTTCGGTTCCTCATATGCATTATTAAATCACTGCAATACGATGCAAGAAAACAATAACACAAAGGGTAGTATTGCTACTGCACTTAAGACTCGCGCAAACTTTCTTATTGTTACCAGACCTCGGTGCACTCCTATATACATTAAAGTATTCTTTAGTTTTTGTTTGTTTGTGTTACATATACTTTCTTCAACATAAGAATCGAAAAGACATAAGAACTAAAAGTTATGTTTCGAAGGTCTAGCATACGATTCTAAAATCATATTTAATACTTTTAAGCCAGTTACTCATTTACGAGCGAGCATGTACGAGCTTGGTGAGGTATCAGTAAGCTTTATAGTCTGGATTAAAATATAGGATAGTTTTTATCCCGGGTCTACGCAAAAGAAGTCGCGGGTGGAAGCTTAGTATTCTATAGGGAAAGTTATATATGGTGTATAATTTATGTTCTAGGAACGTAAACAAACTCCAGGAGGATCAATTAATTACAGAACATGTCTTTGTCGTCGACAGTAGTCAGATATCAATCAATGTCCGCGGTATGTTATCGGGTAGTGAGGTGGAGAGTCGTCTGGTACCTACTTAGCTTCATCGGCACATTCAGTGAGCATCTAATCCAGCGTTATCGCCGGGAAATTGAAATAGCGTAAGATACTGGCCATGCACTTGGTTGTAACCATTCCGTTGAAGAATAGCTACAAAAAACAATGGTTTAAATATCTATATTTCCATGGGTTTTTCAGGACCACGCTTTAGGGCTATGACATTTTATTCGTAGGTACTTCAATAGATATTTCTATGAAAGCATTGAGGTAAGACTTTGATTGACTTTGATAGGAAATAATTTCATCAGCAGCAGTAAACACAGAGAAGATCCCAGTTATTTGTCTTTGTCCTATTTATATATAACTTATGTCAAAGGATTTGTTTCGATAAGTCTTAAATCTTGAGCTACTTACTGGGAAAAATTGGACGCCGCCTTCCAGTGACAAGTACACGTTATTTGGGAATAAATTGTACACGCAATGATCTCGGAAAATGGGAGCCCAGGCTACACCTAGTGAGCGCCCTGTAATTTGGAAATAAGCAAAAAGACAACTTGGAGTTTTACAGATGACAATAAATCGTTGTTTTAAGAAATAAGAAGAAAATGCGAATAATAAAATTTATTTTTAAGTGGCTACTTTAATAGAAACCGACATTTAGGTGAGCACTTGTTAACGAATTATACAACGTTCAGCCGTTACAGGTAAAATAAACATTATCAAACAAATTTCCCCAAAACGAAGCGCAAAGTAAACAAACGGTCACGAAAATAAATTCTTTCTTTACAATAACAACCGACTGAATTCATTCATTATGAATCTTGTTACGGAGGTAAAATTCAATTATAGAGAATTACATTAGCTACAAGTACCCATATATTAGGAATAGGTACCTACTTGAAATTTAATATAAACATTTCAAAAGGGCATGGTAGACAGTATGTCAAGCAAAAAGGTGTTTTACATTTTTAAACACAATATACATTAGCATTGAAATAGGTACACATTTCTGTTAGCCTCTCTTTTTCAACTCTCAACTCATACTTCATTACAATTTTAACCAAATTTGACCGTTACGTTCGTAATTCGCCATTTACTAGCCAGTAGGTATGCACTCAGCAGCATCTGTCCCTCGTGTAGATATAGGAATGAAGAAGCATTTGCCAGTAAGTACTTAGTGAAGGGATTCTATAAATAAAAGACTGAAACTATGAGTGAATGCCTTGAGGGAGTGTGGGTACCTCGATGTGAGAACAGACAGTCGTGTTTGTTCACTTTAGAAATCGAATAAACGTCTTAAAGTAATATCAAAGGTTTTCGCCATCATCCAGAATTGAACAGAGGAAACGTCCTACAAAAAGCACCTTGTTGATGTGAAACACTCAACACGTTTCCCTTGAATTATGGCCCAATTTTGCGGGTAAACCAACCTTTATTTTGGTAACAACGCTGATTTTACACAAATAAAATACAAACTTTATAGAGGCCGTGGTAATAGACTTAGTAACACAGTTTAATCGAGGCCGATTAAAAACTGGCATTCGACATAATCTATGCATACAAAACAGCTGGTACGTTTTTCCGCTACCTACACATTATTTTGCCATTTCAGCATGCCGCTCTCGGCATTAATTACCGAAGAACATGTTTCAGACGTTACTAGCATTAATTAAAGACCCTTAATTATAAGTAAAGTCACTTTAGTAAATATGTACCTACAGGCCACTCCTCGTTCAAAGCGAGGAAATTGGACCTATATTTAAGTGAAGCAATTAATTTTGTTTCGATATAGCATACGACCTGCATTTGTCTCAAGCTGTGTTCGTGTCAACACAACGAATCCTCAAACCAATAAATAGCCGGCCACGCGCTTCTGATGCTTTTGGAGTCGCAAGCGTCCTATGGCTTCGGTGTCTGCTTAGGCTTCAGTTGCTATTTTTGCATGGGAATGTGCTGGGAATAAAAATATTTCTTCTTTTGGACATACGAGGACATCAGGTGCAGTTCTAATTTAATTTATCAACTAGTTAAATAGCAGATGTTTGTGCAATGTATCAAACAGGTAGGGCGTAGGCTGCAGCATTAAATTTGTATACTGACCTTCTTTCTTCTTTACACAATTGTATGAATAAAACACGAGATGACAAATGAAAATAGTGAAATTAATTAGGTACACATATTTATGGAAAATGGCGCGAACTGTTTTTTCTGTGCTTTCCAGTTGCACTGCGCGCGCAGGTGAACAAAAAGCTCCAACCAGTAATATTAATTCAAATCATAATTCCTATTTAAATTAAATTAGTTTTCGTAAGTAATTGCTAAATAAAATATGGAAGGTTTATTTATTTTATTAGACCATATATGGCTACATTAAAACATGTAGTAACTAAAACCAACGAATATAACCACTAGAAACGTTCTACAACCACGTAGCGCATTGTTTTCATATGACCATGAGTGGGAGTGGGTACACTAAGACGAAGTGAGTCTCGTTCAGCTCGTCTTCATCTTATCTAAATATGACAGACTTAAAAACAGTCAGTGACTTACAACATAGAATTCAATTTCATATATACGGAACATATCAATCATCATCATCCTCCTAGCGTTGTTATTCCCGGTTGTACACTTAATCCCAAGATTATAGGCACTAGTTTTACGAAAGCGACTGCCATCTGACCTTCCAACACAGAGTCAAAACTAGACCTTATTGGGATTAGACCGGTTTCCTCACGATGTTTCCCTTCACCGAAAAGCCAACGGTAAATATTCCGTACATAAGTTCCGAAAAACTCATTGGTAGGTACAAGCAGGGATTCGAACCCACGACCGTCGCTTGACAGCCGCATGCCTGAACCACTAGGCTACCGTAGCTTACGAAACATGTTTAGGTATATGTACATACATATGCGAAACGTCGTACAGCCTGCCACTTTCTAGATGGTCCGGTATCGTTTATAACAGAGGTTATTATCTCGCGATAACTTATAGGTACTATCGACAACACAGCTAACTGAGGGGTTACCGCGAAGTGAAAACGAACTTCGTTCGAGTATCTCCCCCTCTGTCGCACTTGCTAGTTCGAGCGATAAAGACGGAGATACACGAACGAAGTTCGTTTTCGTTTCGCGGTAGCCCCTCTGACCATCGGTGCACCTTAAGAGCATTGTAATAAGGTTCTATATAAACACAGGATGGTCAGTTAACAGTGTTGTCGTTTGTACCAATATATTACCAATATTTTTTATTGCATAAATTGACGTGTCTTGCAGTACCTATTATTTGTCACTTTCAGTCAAATCTTGTGTACTTGCTCCCGCCATCGCCAATAACTGAAACCCATCACGCTGAAAAAACTAAAATATTTAGCGCAATTGTTATTTATAATTAGTTAAAATGTTTTATCATCATTAATTATAGCATCATCGCAGTAATTGGTTAACTATATTTAGTCGGTATTAGATTTAGTAACTTTGTTTTCTCAAACCCACTGCTCTATCACATATATGTACGACTCACAGTTTTCTTTTCGTATTTATTTTTCATTCTTTTCTTCTCTATTTCTTTCTGGTATCAGCACGAATACAGTGTATTAAGTACTTTCTAAATGGAAAATACATAAGGATCATGACGCAACTTATCTTGTCGAACGGATGTCAAAACTAATTGGACGTAAAAAGTGGGTCACCTCAATAAAGACTGATAAATTAATGTGTCGATTTTGCCGATATTAGGTGCCAATAAACGAATTGGTTTTCATTTTGAAACAATAATTTTAGTATAACTAACACATATAGGAGCCGAGCCCAAAATTAAAGCAATTGAATTAATGAAAAAGTCGTTACACTGGTACCTACCTATTCACAAATTTATGGTAAGGAATAAAAGCATGGACGTTTGCCGCTTTTTTTCGGGTAACGTTAACCAATAATAACATTTAAAAAAAACAGTTTACAGTCCAAAAACTACGGTGACAATATTCTCACTCTTTAACAGTATATCGGCAACGATAGAGGTCATTACGGTCAGGGCAATGTTGCATCGTTCCCTAGAACTCTGAAGAACATACTTCCAGTCAAAACGTACAAAACTCGCGATAATTTACTGTTCCCGGATTCCAATTTCAATAAATTTCTATTTCTACAGATTTTCCATTTCTACATACTCCCACGGCTGCAGATCGTTACGAATGCATTCCGTTGATGAGAATACCGACGAACAAAAATGCAAACACGACGATCGGTACAGAACTTGAACTTGTGGAGTCGTATATCACAATTCACAAATGTAAATAAAATCTTCAGTATTTTAATCAAGTGAGAGTTACTTGGCTTTTTCCACAAACCGGTAGCGTAACCACTCAAACTGTAAGACAAGGGCAACTAAATTAATACGAGTATGTTGTAATTACAACAGGGCGTTTGTCATAGTTTTAATACCCATAGGTATTTACTACACTTAGTAGGTGCATCATGTGAATGTATGTGTAATGATGTATTATCCGAATAAATTTATTTTCTATTCTAGATACTTACCAGTAGTCCGAGTATACAGTAGTCAAGAACAAATCTGCAAGAATACACAACGTAATATATCAAATCTTTATAAACATATTATTTGTTACTAGGCACAATATACGCATTATAAGACAATTCGGATAGAGGAAAGAAAATTGAAGGTACATAAATTCTCAGCTGCCTATATGAAGATCTCGATGAAGTTAGAAATTGTCCCGGAAACTTTTACCTTCCTGTTTACCTTCTAAATATTAGATTTCCTGTATCTAAAGCATGTAACGTTTACTCAATTTTGTTCCAATATGTTATGGCAAGCACAGCATCCATTTTTGCGTAATTCACGAAATAAGTGGCATTTTCCAGCACTTTTCAATACGACTGACTATCAGAAAGAGTGTTCCTCGTATTGAGACTAATTAGGTTACATCAAACATGCTAAAGTTAATCCTGAATATCCAGATAAGTATTATTAATGATATAAAATAATAGCCACTTATTTTTTAAGCTCTCGAACACCGTAATAGTTTAGTAATAAGAGAAAACAGAGTGTGTTGATTTTTTTTGCAAAAAATACGAGTACGTAGTAGTAAATTACGACTTTTACTGGATGACGCGAGCGTATACAAGCCTGTCTCATATAACCCTACTGCAAGGGTAACGCGCCGTATTAGGGCTGTCATCAGAGACTTAGAGGGGTCATTCGAGGAGGACGTTTTTCACCGGTTATATAGGCCTAAAATAGTGCAACCACCGAAATTGTACGGATTGCCGAAACTACACAAGGCGAACGTGCCTTTGCGGCCGATGAGGCTTCTCCAACTTACGATCTTGCGAAGCATGTTGCATCGGTGTTGCAACCGCTTGTGGGTGGAACGTCGTCTTTTGTGAAGGACTCCTGTCACTTTGTGGATATTCTCAAGGACATAACGTTGGAACCATATGACATAATGGTGAGCTTTGATGTTGAGTCATTGTTTACCAATGTTCCCGTTAAAGAATGTCTGAAAGTCGTCAGAAAGAGACTGGCTGACAACGGGATGCCGGAGTCAGCCATGGTATTGCTAAGGAACTGTTTGGAAGGTAGTTACCTTTTATATTGCGGAAAGCATTACCTCCAGGTTGATGGTGTTGCCATGGGTAGCCCGGTGGCTCCGGTAATGGCAAATATCTGGATGGAACACTTCGAATCCAATATCGATCTGCAACCATGGGCGGTGAAGTTATGGAAACGATACGTCGATGATGTGTTTTGCATTGTAAGAGGTGGCAAGCAGGAAGTTGAGCAATTACTCCAGCATCTGAATTCCATTCACGCAAAAATAAAGTTCACATA
This sequence comes from Epinotia ramella, assembly GCA_947578815.1. Classification (NCBI taxonomy): domain Eukaryota; kingdom Metazoa; phylum Arthropoda; class Insecta; order Lepidoptera; family Tortricidae; genus Epinotia; species Epinotia ramella. The sequence goes on from OX388209.1 coordinate 12,733,023, forward strand.
TGAATTGGAATCAGAACGCAGTCTGCCTTTTCAGGATGTTAAAGTGATAGGTCGAATGGATGGGTCCTTGACGCACACTGTTTACAGGAAACCGACTCACACAGATAAGTATCTCAACGCTCTGTCTCACCATCACCCCCGCCACCTACAGTCTGTGGTTAACTCCCTGCGGAACAGGGCACAGGACCTTTGTGATCCTGAATTTTTAGAGAGCGAGATGTCGCATATTCAGAAGGTCCTTAGGTGGAATGGGTATAAGTTAGACGGACGGCAACCCAGACGGAAGTCTAGAGGAAAACATCCTGATGTTCCAAGGCAACCAGCTTTTATGCCCTACGTTAAGGGAGTAACGGACAAAGTTGGTACAATACTGCGAAGGTATTCCATTAATACCATATACATGCCGTTATCCAAAGTCGTAGGACATCTAAGATCACCAAAGGATGTTATCCCCTTTCAATCACCAGGAGTTTATAAGATTGACTGTAGTTGTGGAAGTTTCTACATTGGCGAGACCAAGCGAACCATCGCGGAAAGGGTCAAGGAACATATTGCGGCTGTCAAAAATCGGCAGGTGAATAAGTCTGCGATAGCCGAGCATTTGTTGGAGTCAGGACCAAACCACTGGATTGAGCTTCATAAACCGAATTCCTGTCTACGGAACGTCATTTCTACAGTAGAAAAATACGTGAAGCCGTTGAAATCAGAAAACATCGTAATTTCAACCGGGACGACGGTTTTAAGAGTCCGCAGCAAGGTCCGCTCAACTCCGCGTTGAGATCGCGCGCTTACGCTTTAAAATGTTGTTGTTTCACCTAGAGGGAGACAGGGCGCTAGCAGTAAAGCGAGAGCGCGCGGGGAGGCGGAGCTATACATGTCGCAGTTAAAATATCGCAGTAAAATATCTTCATACAACGGCGAAATTATTGCGGTAAATAAAATATAACAGTAGAACATCTCCATAGCGAGATAACAATACAGTTTATACAGTGCGTAAGTGCGGCTAGGCAAATTTTAACTGATTATTTAACCTACTAAAAACGTAAATGTAGAGTACAGGCTACAAGTTTTGATGTGCCAACAAAAGTAGTAGTAACTAGTAACATAAGTATAACATACAATATACCAGGTTTTGTCATTTTAACAACCTAGTGCCATAATTGCATAGCAGATTTTCAGATACCACTACCACTATTTTTGTTATAAATGAAATAAATGAATATTTATTCTGCAAGTAGGCCGCCAAGGGCACTTTTATAAGTCAAGCCCTACCAGCGCTTCTGCAGAGACCACTGTCAAGAAGAAACGCCGCAAGAAACTTAACAGTCAGTCTTTTTCCCAAAACAAGCTTATTACAGTGATAGTACTTAAACTATTTTTAAATAAGTAACTCTAAAATCCGTATTATAGATGATCAAAAATATTAGACACGTATTTTTTCTTTTGGTCACTAAAGAAAAAATGTCGAAGTTATAAGTGCGCGTAACGTCACGGTTCATACGTTTGTGAAGTCACGCGGATTATCTACGCGCCATAACTTCGTCATTTTTACAGACTTCAAAAAAGCAGGAGGTTCTATGTTCGGTTGTGTGTATTTTTAAAATAGGTGTCCAATATCTTATGATCAATAAAAATACGCACTAATTAGAATCCAGATCTTTTTTCCTAGGAACCTACCCTATAAATATTTATTCACATTGAAGATTTGGTGTATTGAAGGAAATAAAAAAAGATCATACATTATTGTTTTTATTTTTGGTAAAAAGTACCTACTTACAACAATGATCCTAGTTGGTCCATAAATAAATGAAATTTGAATTTATAGCCTTATTATAACTTACCTATTAGGATTTATATTTTCTTTTTGACGACGAGCCGGTCCTCTTTTCTTCCTTCGAGCCGATAGCCATAATTTTGTCTTTGAACACCTTTTCGCTTCTAGAAAAAAAATAACTATAGGTAATTATAAACGTCTATACGCTCCCGTGATCGCTTACCATCAGGTGGACCGTATGCTTGTTTGCCCCCTTATAGTTTTAGTTGAAAAATATATGTACCTATGTACCTTGTACATCTTATATCTACAAATTGGACAAGCGCCAACCTGAGCACATAATATAGTAAGAAACTAGTACATACATAAATAATAAATACCTACAACCAAGGTACAAGTAGCACCGAGAAACAACTGCTATTGTCGCGTCGTCATTTTTTTATTTAGATACCTACCTAGTATTGTTATTGTCGGGTCACTCGATCAAAAAAGTGGAAGGGTAGGTAAGTGCCAATTTCTATATATAATTATGATATACAACGTGTTAATAAAATAACGCAAAACCTGAAAACAGTTTGTTCAGAATCGAGCATAGAATGCGAAAAAAATAAAAAATAAAAATTTGACAAGATTTATTTTTTACATTTGTATGGAGTGTTGGCCGTCTGGGGCGACCTGCTCCATACAAATGTAAAAAATAAATCGCGTCAAAAATTTTATTTTTTATTTTTTTCGCATTTTACTCTCGATTCTGAACAAACAGTTTTCAGGTTTTGCGTTATTTTATTAACACGTTGTATAGAAGTACGTAGATTACTATAGAGAGTGACGAAAAAACCTATCCTATATACTTTAGGATACTATACTATAACTTACATACCTACTTAGGTAAACTAATTAAAATTTCTAAGCAATAATGTGTGATAGGTAGTTTTCGTATAAAGTCCGTTCGTTCATCCTCGTCTTATTTAAATTTATAGCGTATTATTATTTTTTAACTAAGTAAGTATTTTGTTTTGGCTATATAAAAGAATCAAACTATATATCACCAAAGCCATATCCAGAATGATTTGACGTACCCAAGTGATATTTACGTAGGTACCTACCTATTTAATACCGAATGAGTACCTACTGTGAGATTAAAATTTTGTTTACCTACCAAATAAATTAAATAACACGTCAACTAAGGATTAATGACTAGGTACTCATATACATTAATATAATATGTACATATTACATGTATATAATTTATTTGTATACTTGGAACTTGACTAAAATGCATATAAGTAGGTACTTACCCGGTTTATCCATTTTTGTAACATAAAAATGCAAAGTCCATAAGAAAGCCACAGATCGTCGATCAGTATGATCAGTATGATCACACACACCACCAGTATCACCAAGAAAAATCAAATCCGTTTTATCAGTCCAAGTCGTGAATTGACCGCGATTATCGTAGGAAGATAATTCACCAAAATAATACGTCGCTCCCGCGCACAGCAAATGGGTCACTATTGTCACTAAACTAAGCGCACGGCAAGGAGTAGCTATGATAAGGGCGGTGCGTACCGCCGCCCCCCCCCCCGGACCGTTCCCCGCGCTAGAGTAATTCGCTGCAGTTTCGCATCAAATTTTTGTAATTTATTTTAAGGTTTTCGTAGTTACGCTCCCATTTTAAAACTACAAGATCAATTTTGATCAATCTTTTTTCTTTTCAAACTGCATAGTTTAATCGACACCGGAAATAGGTTTTGACTTCAATCTAAACTATATTTTGGTCATAGTAGGCCGCCGAACTGAACAACTTTCTGGGGTCTAAAAATGCAAAACTTGTACTTGCTCTATTTTCTTTCTATTAACATTTTAAGAGTCATAAACTAGTTTTAGCCCTAGATATATCTTACCTCATTATATTTAGAGAATTTCATGATAATGTGACATGTTATATTAAAGTAAGGACGTAACTACGTTTGTATGAAGAATCGAGCTTGCTGCGGACTCTTAAGATTTCATCTTCGTGGAATCCTATCATAAGTAAATGCCAGCGTCAAAAAACATCGTCCGTTATATCACCGGAAATTATTAGTGTTGTGTGTCGACAACCCTAGTGTACAAGTCGACGGTCCCTATTAAAAGAGTCGGATCTGCAAAACAGCTACTTTTTAGGAGAAGCTGTCAAAGTTGTTGGAAAAAAAAATTGTATGGGGGAAATTGTTAATTAATGGAATATCGTTATCAAACTTTGAATGTTTGCTTATTAGTAGGTTGTTTATTACTAGCCGTTGAGCATACATGTATTTTATCAGCCATTTTTCCAAAAAAATACAAAAACCTCCAATATTACTTTTTTAACCGGAATAGCTTAAGCATCATTTGTCGGAAGTGCCACATACGACATTTTTGTCTGGAAATTGTATACATAATTATGTCGGATGTACCACATCCGACAAAAAAGTTACTCCAAAAAATGTCGTAACTGGCAGAACTGACATTGTTGCACGGAAACTCTTATGTAACAATTTAATACAGAGAAACTTTACTTGACAACTTAACAGGCTGTAAATTACATAAAAAATACACAACAAAAAACACACTTTACTTTTCCGTGTAAAATAGTAGAATGTCTTATATCCGACACTTTGTCCTCACTGTGTGTCCCGTAAAAATGTCGTAACTGTCACAACCGACGTTTTTAAATGTCATCTGTTCTTAGATCCAACATTATTATCTTGGTTTTTACGAAAAGTATCGAAAAAAACTAAAATCTGTGAATGTGGTTTTAAAATTTAGAGTTTTTTACGACCTAAGCCGCTGAAAAGCAAAAATCTCAATTTTTGCAGTTCCGACTCTTTTAATTGGGACCGTCGGTGGTTAATAAAGACCAAATGCGGGTAGTTCGGAAAACCCGCGCAGCAAGAAGATGTTGATACCCGCTCAAGCCAGTTGTCCCGTGACCATGGATGTTGCAACACATCCGAAACGTCGGGAGACCTCAGTGAGGTAAATAAAATAAGTTAATTAGGTATACGCGATTAAGTCCCGTTTAGTATAAATAAAATAATACGAGGTTATTAAGATTTGAATTTACTGACTAAAACGCGAAAAGGTGGCAAAGTGACTGTTAGTATCTAAGATGTAATAAATGCAGCAAGACTAGTTTAAAAGTAATCTAATAAGGCTTCGGTAACACCGCCATCAGCGTAACGGAAAAATGAAAGCGGACGATAAATAAGATTAACGAAGTCTAGACACTCCGAGAAGCAGAAGCATGAACGTAAACCAAACTAAACCCGTCGGCAAATTGGCAACTTTGCACAACGTTTCGTAGGTTATTATGTAAAAGGCTTTAACCATTTTACTCTTTACCTTTCATTATTTATTTTTGAGAGTGGTCCATCCGTCACGATCATTATCACCGCACTGGTTTGTCTGCTGATAGCTACAGCTAATAATTCGGTTATTTTAACAATCATCATAAAATTAAGAATGGTAAAGCTTAAGTCATTTGAATATGAACGGACGCAGGTTAGGTAATATCCATATCATTTGATCAATAAGAAGAAGACGTAAAAATACTATAATCATATTTTTACGTCTTAGAGAGGTTTTATTCAGTTCCAATTTCCGGATTACTCAAATCATTTTAATATAATCTCACTCGCAATTTTTATTTAGGGCCATAAATAACTGAGTAGATCTAATTAAATATTCTAGGAGTAGTGAAAATATTATAAAAGACACCATTGGTAGAGATAATAAAAATTTAAAGTTTCTAATAAGTTTTAACCAAAATGTACAACGAACGATGTTTTTTTGCAATTCGACCTTCCACTGGGAAATATAGTTCTTCTAGCAAATTGAATAACTTGCAGCAACGAAAAGAATAATTAGGTACCACAAAGTTGATGCAATCATCATAACAAAAAGCTACTCCTTTAAATGAAACATTGAATAATATCAGTATTTTTTATATGTTTGCTTATTATTTATATTAACAATCATTACGCACGAGTAACTGAAATCTTACTTAGACAAACAAATACTGGTATCATGGCACGCTTCGTTTACATAAAGTTGTTTACAAATGCTAACGAACGCGAACACACAATTCATGAACGAGTTGGTATATTTCGTGCAATCATAACATTGAGGGCATTGAGGCCCTTCCGCATACAATCAGATATAAAACAGGTGGTTTCGATTTTACGAAAATGGAACACGATCCAATCGACTGTTTGTAGCCGGTTTCAGTATGAATTCCGAAAACTTAAGACTTTATTCGGCTCAAAACAAAAGGCGAGCGAGGTAAGCCAGAAGCAGAAAAGTGTGAATTAAAATCAGTCCACAATCAGTTTGATTGTGGAGTCAAATTGGAAATGGGCATAGTATTTAATTTTCATAAATAATATAAGCGGGACCTAAGTAAGCGTGACGTAAAGCTTATGTTTATTGTATAAAAAAAGGATATCTGGGCCTATCTAGCACCTGTGAAAGCATACAAAAATATGCGTTTGCGGAATAAAAAAACACATTATTATATGAATCAAATCATCCACCCTTCCAGCGTTTCCCCGGTTTTATGCTTTGGTGGCTAATCCCAAGATTTGGCGGAGGCACTTGTTTAATGAAAGCGGCTGCCACCTGGCCTTCCAGGCCAGAGGAAAAAACTGGTACACATAAGGCCTGTTGTACACTTGTAAGTTCTTACGTAAGTTCAGTACAAATACTGCTCACGTAAGTCGTCTGTAAGCAATATTTGTACTGAACTTACGTAAGTAACTTACAGGTGTAGGCCGCCTTACATAATATTGCAGACGGTGGTAAAAGCGTCATTGTTTCGTCACTCAGTAATAGGAGTAGGCATGCATTAAATTATAATTTATTCAACTAAAGGTACATATTTGTATAAATGACTTTCTCAAACACTTTGGATAAAACGGATAGTAATGCTACGGGTACTAGTTGGCTACGTTCTGTGTATCTCCTTTTTTGAAAAGTGGTTTTATTTTAGTAACTTATAGTTTATTAGGAAAAATGTCATACTCTATACATAAGTGCAACTATTTTGCCCACACTTTTAATACTCTTGTGTTAACTTCATCAGGTCTAGTACTTTCAGTATTTTTCAATGTTTTTTTTATTTCAGGAATGTCATTTGATGTTACTGGTGGCATAAATAATGAACTTGATAAATTATTGTGTATTGTGTTATAAAATGTCAGGTTTATAGAATGTTGATTGATATTTTGATTTTTACTGGCGATGTCTTATTCTTTTTTATTCTTTTTAGGGGAAAACACAGATCGTAAAATAGTTTAAACTCTTCTATAAAACTTTCAAGACTCTGATTCAGATCGCTTAAAATGAACGCTTCATTAAAAGTAAGATTTGTTATGCATTCAGTAAACTTAATAGCTATGTTCCCATCACAGTAGTCCCTACGATGTATGTACCAGTATTGAAGGAGGCATGTCCTTTTTACTGGACAAGTTATTAACTGAGTTGTATGATCCGACAGGCCGAGGTCCAAAACCTCACCTGACCCCGAATCACGGTCGGCCTTATCACACGATAAGTGACAAGACATAGCGTCCGTCACTGGCTGACACCGTTCGATAGAACCAGACGACGCTCCTATCTTGTCACTTATCGCGTGATAAGGCCGACCATGATACGGGGTCAGAACTCCCTCGAATATTGTGAATAATGTTGTGGATGTGGATGCATGTGTTACTATGTAATCGCGTTGGCATTTTAATTTCTGTTTAAGATTATAACTTGCAGATTATTTTTTTGAATTCTACAGAAGCATTGGTGAATGAAACTTCACAATTGCCATACATGGTTAGATGGTTACATACAAATTGTTCATTTAAAGTTCCAATCAACTTCGTGTAATTTATTTCGTCACAGCATTGCAAATATCAAATGGCTTCGTTGTTTGTTATTTATCATTTCAATTTTAAATGTAAATACATTAAAGGATTCCAAATTTAACGCGAATTTGTAATAATAGCAACCGGTCGGTAAAATCAGTTTCAGCTTGAAAACAAAGTTCGGCGAGTTTCAATAAGGGAGACCAATGATTCCGCCCGAATAATTACAATGTTTTGTAAATTATTATGATTTACGCGATACCTTTGAAAAGCGATATAGATTTGTAAAAACACCGAAAGTTATCTTTGGAGACCGATTTAAATTCAACAGAACATTTGCTTTGAACATGTAGAACTACAAAACTAACATGAACCCCGCTACTTGACCATTACCCTATTCTCATGAATACATACGATCTCTCTAGACTTTTTCTTACTACATAATTATCAAAGCATTATTATTAAATTTAAAGTCAATAAAATAAAGATTTAAACGGATTATATCAAGTATATTATGCATACATCCCGAGTGTCCAACACTTAAATACGTTTTTATACTCGTATAATAAAAATATAAATTATGTATCTATGTCACTGTAAAGTGTGCAAACTTCTAAACAGTCAAATACAATAATAAACATACAAATTTGTAAATACAAACCAAATCCATAAATATACATTCCAGGTGGACTCTTGGCGCAAGTTACACATGATCTTCTGGTCGTGTTCCACTATTCGATTATTTAACTCTTGTACAAAATATTTTTTCTGAAAAATGCTATGTAATCTTGCCATAACATAACCAAAGACTACAGTAAGTGGAACATACCGAAGACTTAGCAGAAGTGTCCAGTAAAACGCGAGATTATAAATTTAGAATCAATATTTTCCCAGTAAGTAAGTATGTCATTCCTTTACGTATCATGCGTCTATACAAAAACTAAAGATGTGAGGGCGATGAGGTCGTATATGAATTTAAAAAGTTAATTAATCACCTTGAACACGATTTTATTTCAAATATATTCTTATTTAAAGTATACTTGTTAATATTAGTTGTCTAAACAGTTGTAGAAGGAGGCATGTCTTTTTTACTGGAGAATAGAACAGAATGGAAATTACTCCACCGACAAGAGCCAAGCTCTTAAATAAATGATGATGACACAGTTGTAAAAAGTTGAGTTGGGAGCTCCATAGAAAAAAGTATGTGATTGAATTTTACGGTGGAAGAGTTTCGAGACATGGCCTCTTTTTTACATGGAATGTTTTTTATGGGATGTACTATAATACTCCAGCACTACCTTTCGATCATTTTACAAAACATAGGCGATAAAACCCGTTTACGTTTTATTTCACAAGTAATACCCGTGAAAACTGAAAACAACATGAAAACCGATAATTTTTTTATACGAACTAAAACTAATATGAAATCCGCGACATACCTTCTTGCATATTACCCAATTCTCATGTATACCTACTTACTACTAAGACTCTTTCTCATTTCTTTCAAAATAATGTGACCGCCTACTTCTCCTCAGATCGGTATCCACATGCAGCATTGTTATGTGTAAAATTAAGAGCAACGAGCTCTCCAACAATAGTAACTCTCGCATTCAATTGTTTTTGTGTACAACCGCAAGCTGCATGATTGTTAATTTTCGACAAAGGCGATCTCGGCCTGAATCAACTGCAGCATTGATTAGAGACACATTGCTGATATACATATACCACTGCATATAACCACTTGATTATTTATGATTTGTAAGTAGAAGCACGACGAACGGTAATAAATCCATACAAAATACTATCATTACATATTTGTTACGTAAGATTCTCTTTTCGGATTTTGCAATCTAGATATCAACTTAACTAAGACACTGGAAGAGATCCCTTACAGGGATAAGTTCGCCTTTGTACCGATTTAACTTTTTTTTTGTCTGTATTTTTACCTGTGTCTTGTGTACATTAAATTTTACATACATACATACTTGTGTTCTAATAATAAGCGAAAGTTATTTGCTAACTTCAAGTATCGCTGAGAAACATTTGTGTCAGGCAATATATTTGGGATGCCTAAGAACCTGTAAGTAAAAATTGCTATGTTTCAATTGCCTATTCCAATAAATTCGAATAAATATCAGAGGTGAGATTTTTGCCTCTCGAGCGCTCGACTCTTCATCTTACACGACGAAATGCTATTTCACATAATTAGTGATAGGAAATTGAGAAACAATACAATACAATACCACAACTCGTTGTCAATTATATCGGTAGAAAGTAAGTGCCTACAATGTTGACACTACAATCGTATTTACTCGTTTCGAGCGCGTGAATATAGTCTGGCAAAAGAGTAGAAAATAATAGGGGCGCCACTGATGATCTATCCGACCGTTTTCGGCCATGGCGACCACTCCGACTCCTATCCTGCATTTTGGCGCTCGTGCGCTCGAAGATGTATGTAGCCTATCCTTGCGGCGAAATTATTCCGTGCACATTGCGGGCACGTAAGTACGCCGTTCTGGTAGTTGTATACTATGGCAGCAGCAGCCTTCAACTGGTCGCGTTTAGTATCAAGGTCAACTATGCACCGATCCTCGAACTCGCGAACTTGGATGTTCACCATCCTGCGCCATTCTGATCGCTGTGCTGCCAAACACTCCCATTACGGCGCCACTATCGCTCATATAGCAACACGAATAGTATGACCTAGAGATTTTGATACTTCACTTTTTACTAGAACATTATTTAGATTTGGTTCCTAATTGAGAAAAATGTCATACAAATACATATTGGTAGAGACATACAAACTCACAAACATTAGGTACGTCTATATGTATAATGTTTATGTAGACAGAATGCTAGTAGTTAAAATACAAGTTTTGTTAACTAATTTAATTAAATAGTACAATATACAGTTTCTTCTTCCTCTAAATATTGCACTTTGGTAACAATTACACTGAATTAAAACACTTACAATTCATCAAATATATTGCAAGTACCAAGTTGGTTTTATGTAAACATAACCTCTAAAATGCACTATGTAAACAAGACGAAAATTATCAATTTACTGTAATTCTAGCGTTAGGAATAAATAAAATGAATATAACCATTCATTCCATCCAGCTTTCCAGCCTTCCAGCATTCCAGCAGTTCATCTATAAACATTGTCCAATTCCGACAAAATGATTCCGGATTGATATTCCGGAAGACATCTCTTGTAACATTATAAATTACTTCCCGAGCGGAACCGAGTATTGTCTTGCTTGTATTGAATTTTTGTTGCATTTAAATGTTAATAAATCCGCGAAATGTAATAAATACGGTAAAATTGTTATTGTTATTGTTACAATGACAATACATATGACAAGTTTCATGAAGTTACCAGGGTCTAAAAAAATAAGTTCCGTTTCTAGACTTTTTTGCCAAGCTGTACCTACGTCTTACATAAAGCAATGAGTAAGAGACCGATTTTTAAAATTTAATTGTTTTGAGGTAAGTAAGTTTAATCAGTTACTTTAAACGGCTTAATCTTACATTTGTGGTAAACTCGTGTGAGGGATAACTACTACAGAACCACAATAGTTATTTACGATACAAGTGCCGAAAATAGGAAATTCGCAACGAGTGGTGATATATTAAAACACGACCGAAGGGAGTGTTTTAAATCGACACGAGTTGCGAATTACCTATTCGCACGTGTATCGTACAACGTTTTACTGTACATATGGCTCTTTAAAGTTTCGACATATGCACGGAAAGTGCACTTTCCGCACTAGTGCGGGAAAGTAGCACCATATGTACTGTAAAACCTTTAAGATCGTAAGAATATTTGCTCTAGCTATAAAATAAACTTAAGTTAATTACTAGACTGGAATGAATTCGTCCCAGCCGTAACTTCAGCCTCATCGTAAACGTAAATCATAAGGAGCAGTAAAAGAAACCACAAAACAGGCAGGTGAGGTGAGGGTTTCACCAAATTTTATTTCTCTGAAATATCAAAATATACAAAACTGAAGTAAGTGGAACAGTTTCTAGCATAAAATAAACATTCGGCAGATACTGAGTACTTGTACTTACCGTTCATTCTGCACTAAAAACTGAAGCATAGTAACAGGATACAACCAATCTTTGATATTATAATTATTCCTGAACTGGTTTGTGCTTCTGAATATTCAATATGTTCCGGAAATTTAAGAAAATATAAACAAGCGCTTCGCTTTATTTCCGATTGCGTTCCCTTGGGTTTATATAAGGACTTTACCAAAGTTACCTACTCCACTTCCCATGGAGCGTGAGCGTAAACGTAGCCATAGTATCATTTTCAAATCAATTTCTAGCTTGTAATTATATTTCGGTATACGGAAGTGTTGAAATAGATCTGATGCACAAATATTTAAACCAAGTATAACGTATGAGATCTTTTTTGTGGTAAACGGTAATAAATTAATCCCATGCCATAAAAAAAACGGTATGTTCACTCGTCGTTATATATTTTCCAGCTAAATCCAATTTGGTACACGAATAAAACATTTTTGTTACCTTAAAGCAGGAATTGTTTTGACATTTATATTTATATGTTCGGATTAAACTCCAATAACGTGTTATATTTAAATGATGTACTTCGGTATTCTGCTCAATTTTAAACAAGAATAACATCATCTCTGAACCATTTTTCCATTTCGGCGACCATGTTCCTAATTAGAGAGAGCTCGTTTTATTCCCTGCGGTCTAATTATCTTCGTGATAAGGATAACGAGTCCTCCACGACCTATTAAGGAAAAACAATAACAACCGAGAATGTAACACGTTACAAGCCATTTCAAGAATGATCGTTTGAATTGCGCAAATGCCTGTGCGACATGGCCACAGCTTGTACCTAGTGAGTAATAATAATAAATATTATCATAATTACTTACACCTACTACTTTCACTTTTTTACGGACAAAACAACACTGGAAACTACAGCCAATGCCTAGAGTAAACAGAGAAAATAGGTAAATTATTCATAAAAACACTTGTGTGTTATGAATAATTTAACCATTTTTAGCCCAGCATTTGAAAAAAAAAATTGAAAGGTAGCATGCGGTCGATGTCACACGTCGTCTTGAAAAAGGGTTAAAAATATAAGGACACCGTCCACTTCTCCCCATCCTCAACTAAGTCATCATCATCATCCTTCTAGCGTTTTTTCCTGGCAGTGCCCTGCACGAGCCTGGTGTCCGCTTTGGCACTAAGTATTAAAATCATTACAGGTGACCCTGACGGTTTACCATTGAATTGCCGACAAACATTAAATCGAATATTAAACGTTTCAAGTATTTTCATTTCATCGACAAGTCATTGCGTCGAGGACTCGATACTAGGTCATTTGAACCAAGGTCTTTTAATTGGTAGTTGACTTATTTCAATAAAATTCATGTCATGGCTTTACATTTCGGGTTTTTTCTTTTTTCTTTTTTTTTTACATGTCATAATATTTATTCCGCATAAAATTATTTCGGATCTATATCTGAATCCCTAACCTTTTTTAACTTATTTTTGACGCGCAGCGAGTGGACGCCACCCCGCTGCGCGGGGTGTCTATTTCTGGTCTGAGGGACACAAGTGAACCCTAACCTAACCGACCTAAAACAGAGTTCGCTTATGACAAGCCATTTTTGTCCGCCCTGATATTTTTTTGTAATAAACGATTTACACCAATGATTCTTAGTTTTATCATACATAGAGATATTATATATATTTGTATGTCACACAGTTAAACTACATAATTTGAATTCGTAAGATAAATTTAAATAAATAGTAGTTGAAATAAAATAACGCCACCAACTAGTACTGAAGTTTCGATGAATCGTTGTCGATGAAATAATATTCGATGAAAAGGTTGTCGACAAAACAAGGGTACACCGACCCTGACACATCAGGCATGTCTCTCGGTAGTTTTGGGGTTCAAGAGGTCAGCTTCTCTTTGTCGTATTCGAATTTCAATTTGATCCGCGCACGTGCACCAAGTTAGCATGCCAGAGCGAACACGAGTAACATTGTAGATAAAATTAGAAGCGAAAGAAAGTGATGAGCCAGCTTTTATTGGGGCACTGCTTTCCGAAATTCAACTAGGTACCTATACTTCACAACTGGACGCTATAGTGTGTCAACCCGCAAGTCCCGAGATAATCACTTGTATATAATGCATAAGGTACATTTTTGAGTTTTTAAAATATGTGGGTTGACACAATATGCGTAAAAGAGAGAGATATTTTTTTTTGTCAACATGAAGACACAATAATTAATGTAATTTACCCTGAAGCTATAAGTACCTACCTATTAATTTACTTCATTATATTATAAAATGACTACACTTAAGATCATCCAAACAAATGTAATAATTCTTTGTATATAATTTTATGTAGATTAACCTACTGACATGGCATTTAAAATGCTGGTGTTAGCCGTTCTTCCACAAATTACAGAACGCTCTAAAGTTCACTTTATGGTTGAAGCGGTTGGGCGGAAATGGTCGGTGGATTGTAATTTTTAATGAAGGACCTCATTCAAGAGGATTTCATTAGTTTCGCATAAGCATTAAAATAAGCACGAGATGATGAGTATGAGATGCATTGGAGTATGTTCCAATAATTAACACCATTTTGTCCAGTAATTCGTCCAAAACGTCGTTTTTTTTTCAATAAAGCTGCTTCAACTCGGAATTATCCTAAAATAAAATTGAATCACAATAATACTCATCGCACACCGCCAAGCAAACGATCGACTATTTGGCGACGGCAAACGTGGAATTACTGGGTCACCCACCTTATAGCCCCGACCTTGCACCTTGTGATTTTTATTTATTCCCAAAAATTAAAGAAAAATTTCGAGGAAAACGTTTTATGGACGCCGACGAAGCAGTGGCTGCGTTTCAAAAGGCCGTCGAAGAGACCCCTAAGGACGAGTGGGCAAAGTGCTTTTCTCAGTGGTTCTATCGAATGCAGCGATGTATTGATGTGAAGGGAGGCTATTTTGAAAAAATAAAAAAAATAATAAAATAATAAATATTAGAGGACAACCTTACACAAATCTACCTAGTCCCATAGTAAGCTCAATAAGGCTTGTGTTATGGGTACTAGACGACGATATATTTAATAGATAGAAATACTTAAATACATAGAAAACACCCATAACTCAGAAACAAATATTCATGCTCATCACACAAATATTTGCCCTTACCGGGATTCGAACCCAGGACCTTCAGCTTCGTAGGCAGCGTCACTACCCACTAGACTAACCGGTCGTCAAAAAGATATAATAAAAGTAATAAGTTGCTTGATTGCTCAGTTTTTGATTTTCTAAGAACTTTCAGTTTGACCCTCGTATGAGGCAGTGCAGTGATTTAGTGCGGAATCGAGAAAAGTGGCGCACTCTCGTGTCGGAGGCCAAGATTCATTTTGGGTCGCTGAGCCAACGGAGTATGTAAGCAAGTAAGTATATGAGGCAGTAGGTATATTCACTAATGAAGTGAAAACAAAACGCACCATTTGAAAAAAAAATGAAATACGCTTTTGTGGCTGATTTCAGACCCAGGCTAGATAGAGTACCGAAAAGAGTTATGTTATTATACGTGTCTGAGGTCTGAGTAGGTAATTGTTTTTATGTATACATCATATGGGTCGATAGATGCTGAGCTGGGTCCATTTCGTGACAAAACCTATGTGTTTTTTTTCATTTATTATCCGTGTTTTTCTTGTCACGAATAAAAGTTCGAGTTTGTTTGTTTGTTTGAGTTAATGCGTGTCCTAGGCCAAAACTAGTGACAGGTGTCTGATCTGAAGCTTTGAATACTATTTATTACTAGCTACTGCCCGCGACTCCGTCTGCGTGGACCCGGGATAAAAACTATCCTATATTTTAAATCCAGGCTATAAACTATCTTCGTGCAAAATTTCGTCCATATCGGTTGAGCCGTTTAAGCGTGATTGAGTGACAAACATCCAAAGTTTCGCACCAGGAAGTAGGATACTTATATTCAAACCCAAAACTTTCAAATGTCAAAACATGACATAGTAGAGCCCCTCCCCCGCAGACGAACGCGGGGAATGTTTTCCATCCGTGACGGAAACCCCAGATATTTTGATTTCAAAGTTCAATACCTCAAAACTAGCTAAACCGATTTTGTTAAAACGTAGATAAGAACCATCTCGGTCACGTCAGCTTTCGGACACCACATTAAATCTGTCCATTCGCTTAGGAGCTAAGATACCACAGACAGACACACAGGTACTCAGATACCTACGTCAAACGTATTACACCCCTCTTTTTGCGTGGAGGTTTAAAAATGGTAAGTTCTAAAAACAATACGATAATTTTCCATTTGTCCAATACAGAAGTCATAAATAGTCATAATCGAAGAAGACACAATTATTATTTTTCTCAGAGCAAGCGACCAAATATTGTTTAATAATGAACAATAGAACATGGAATCATAGTAACTTACCGACGAATGTTGTAATTGTCCCAAGCTGTCCATATCATTTCTTCTTCAATATTACATTTGCTCACAATAGAATTACCAATAAAACACCGAACGACACACACACACTTTCATAAATTAATGTCACAAAACACGGTTGACTGATTATTCTCATAAAATAAATATTTCGTTAAAATCATGACTACTGCAGAGAAACCCAAACATTATGTTGACACGTTGACAGTAAAAGATCATTGATTGGTGGTGATTGGTGGATGGTTGATTCTACCTTCATGTTATGGAATTAGTCCTAAATATCAATGACAATATGACCACCTAAAGCCCGCGGCACACTGGCGCGGCCTGGCCGCGGTGGACAATAGTAAACTTGTCATTTAGCTGTCAAATTTACTATTGACCGCCACCGCAGGCCGCTCCAGTCTGTGAGAGGCCTTAAGCCGGCACACGTCCGGTTTTTGCTTCCGATTCCCAGATTCAGTCTTGAAATTATTACACTCGAAGGCGATAATTATATATTTTCCGCTAATTTGTGTAAGATTGTCCGCTAATATTTATTTTCTCTCTTTCGGCTAGCGTTATAAATGACAGGGCGCCTTTTTTACAAGCTCAATAGTATAAATATATATGTTATCTTATCTTATACAATGCTTGTTCATAGGTGCACGAGTACTTATGTAAATATGTACTTAAGTAAGTCGACCGTCACAAATGTAAACTACTTTTCATCCACTTTTACATGTACCGATCAACAGTATCGCCGGACGATATAAATATATTAAATCAGTTAAGTACCTAATCAGTTTGTCATCAAGTCTAGAACGGATAATTGCTTCCAAATGCAAGTGTGTAATGCGCGGTGATGCAGATCTGTATCGACAGATCTCGGACTGACTGTTCTGTCACTTGCGGCCAAATCGGCCAAACCGTTGCGAAAAGCCGGTAGGCCGCATGACGACCGTCGTCAGTAAAAATGTTAAGCATCTCACAACCTACCACGGCCTGCGGTGGCACTCAATAGTAAACTTGACAATTTAAGCCTCTCACAGAGAGGCGCCGCGTGCGGTGGCGGTCAACAGTAATTTTAACAGCGATTGTCATATTTAATATTGACCGCCACCGATGGCCGCGCCAGTGTGATCAGGCCCTTGGCCCGACGCACGTTATCGGCACGGCACGGCACGGCACGGCACGGCTCTTACTGAAGACGCCGAGGCAGTCTTCAGGAAGCTTAGGAAGTCTTCGCGTTGCTTCGGCAGCCTATGCTGCCAGCTCGAAGAACGCCAAGGCGTCCTTAGGCATGCCGAAGCTACCAAGCGATAATGTGGGGCCTTGCCTACAAGCCTGTTTTACCTAAAATATCGTTAAAATTCGTTTGTCCTTATCTGTCACTTTGACATTTGTGTTCGTAAGAAAGGGACAAAGCACATTTTATTTAGCAGAGGCATTTTAAGTTTTATGAATAAGGGAGTTTGCATTCAGAGCTTTATGAAATAAAACAGATATTCAATCTGTCTATATTTGACAGCTAACGTCAATTGACAGAAAACAATGATTATTGTGCAAGTGTAATACATTATTTTCATAAATATGATGAGAATACTGTCGAAAGCGCCCGTTTCCGCAAATTAACACAATTGCACGGTTTAAATTTTTTGACAAAAAACAATAATATGTGAATGTGATACTAAATATGCCATATTTTTGGGTTGTGCCGCAGTTCCTCAGTGACTCGTCTTCGTACTTAACGGATGCATTCAACGGGTACTTACAACGTACCAGAGTTCATTCGAAAGATGAAGTTCCATGGGAGACAAATACAAAAGTATTAGAGTCCAAGTGCGTTCAGGCGGGAAGTGGCATTATATCAGAATATATGGAAGTATCAACCCAGTGCCCCGTCTCGCTCTACAAAAAGACCAATAGAACTACAAGCGTATATCAGGTGAAGTGCTGTGATCGTAACACCGCAACACACAGTTGTGTTTATACAAACGACGCCTCCACAGAACCTCAGGAAAAAAAACTTTGCAAGAAACACTGTGACGTGTACGCCGCCCTCAAGCAATGGCCATTCACAAAGGTAACTTTAAAGTCAATAAATGACCATAGACCTAACAGGTTTACTCGATTTAAATTACGGCTTAGGAGTGCTCTAAATATTTTCCATCCAACAAAGATCCAAAACCTACCCTACGAACATTCCAACAACAGGGGTAATACATTAAGGTTATATCGCTGTGCAAGTATTGAGAATATCAATTTCGATCAATTTCTTACGGTAAAATGTATCGGAAATAAGAAAAATAAAAACAAAATATAACATAATTGTATATAATCATTTGATGCGAGTCCGAGAGGCGATGTCTGAAATACTATGTTTTCTCGTTATAAATTTTCATTAAAAATAAAATAATTAGAATTCAACTACCGTTATATTATTATCGTAAGACGATATTGAGCAATTTATACCTCTATAACCGTTACTATAGGAAATAACCGCAAGGTTGTGTCTATTGGAAATTCGCCCCTTTGAAGAATGATGAAAGGAATTGAAGCCGTTGCTTTGTTAAATATCAGTCGCGTTGACAAAACGTAGACGTCATTGGAAAATTAATTAAATAGATGTTTTTAAATATTTTGATTTTGCCAAATTGGGTGTAGGTATTCTATTGAAGTAATTATTTCAGTAACTCTCCCACCTCTCATTTACGAGAATAATATTTGTAGAAGGATATCTATATCCTTTACTAATCTATACTAATACTCAGTGGCTCTGTGAACTAAGAACGCGCGAGCCTGCATTAAAAAAAAAACGGAAGTATATAATTAGCGAACATGCTCCCAAAATTTTGCTATATGGTCGGCCTTATCACGCGGTAAGTGACAAGATAGGGGCGTCGTCTCGTTCTATCAAACGGTGTCAGCCAGTGACGGACGCTCTATCCTGTCACTTATCGCGTGATAAGGCCGACCATGATACGGGGTCTGTAGAGGAGAACAGCTGGACAGAAGGACAGACACCGGACACCGGACCTAAGAACGAATTTCTGGCCAAGCAGAAAGATAGCACTACGTTCGCTTCGCTCTCGCTCGTTCGAAAAGAGGAAATTTTTTATGTAATATGGGTAATCTGCGGAACCGCTTATCCGATTTAAATAAATCCTTCACCTGCGTGTAGAGTGGACTTTCTGGGTGTTTATAGGTTATACGGGGGGTGATCCAAAAGTAATGATAATCGGCATAAAAAACAGAAGTTATCCGTTATATATCATTTTTAATTATTAAATACACTCTTTACTAGTTTACTTACCTACATAATATATTAAAAATGTTTTAATTTTGCTACGTATAAAAAAAAAACTTTGGATAGACGAAATTAAGACTAGTTTTTACATCGACGCAATTGCACCGATTTTATTGACGAGTTTTCAATATCTAAGAATAAGAAGTAATAGTAAAAGAGTTGGTCTAGATTACACTGTAGGTAACTAGTTTTATAGAATTCACAAGCCTGAAAAACAGTCCTGGTACTCGGCAAGCTCGGCCAAGAAAAAAACTTATACATTTGGTACTTTTTTTCTTTGGTTTTTTCTGAGACGGCCCCACTTAATTGCTATAGAATTATGATGTATCACTCTCCCTTCGTATTTATATTCATATATTTGTAAACTAGGTTCACCCTGTTTAAAAAAAAAAATACTATATATTGATGGCCAGAAAAACCTACCTTGAACTTTCTTACGTGAGCTGTGCTTAAAAAAAACGATGACATGAGTTTAATTTATTAATTTCGTGGCATCAAAATAAATAAACTTTAAATTGTATTTATTTTTATTTTTATTACCACACCAGAATTTTGCCAACACCGCCCCAAACATGTAACAAAATATCCTCCGATTTTACTGACGGCAGAATATATTCCATACCATCATATTTATTTAGCTATTCAAAATAAACAAATGAATGAAATCTTTTTTTTAAGTTTTTAGTGTATTATTGAATAAATGCACAATAGGAATGACAATCACAAATTATCATCACGAGACCAAATCATGCTGATTATCATTACTTTTGGATCACCCCTCGTATTTTATCATGCTGGTTCGCCTGCATTTTTTGCATTACGCGGGCGAAGCCGCGCGGGCAGCTAGTTTATTATTAAGGAACATTCTAAGTTTGGGATACTTACTATACTTACTTAAGTGCCTCTCGTCATAAGATGCGGAAGTACTGGTTACTTCTTTAAGATATGTGAAATAATGAAATAATTATTGAAGGTTCATCCATTAACCCCTTTAAGCTACACCAACCTCCCCAAGCATCGTTTGCGGCATGTGGAGCAAAGACAATGTCTACATAAAATTTCATAAAGAGCATCAAAAATGTGTCGGTATTTATAACTGTTATAGAATAAATCGCCAATAACTGGCCACCTCTTATAACTACTAAATATAAGTTTCTGTCAAAAAAAACATTTTTGGTACAAGCTTTTATTGCCAACTGTACTTTTCTGTATACCATCATCAACTACTAATTGAGACGATTCTAACGAACCCAAACTCAACGGGGTTACGTCGGTTAAGTACTGAATTCCCATGGCCACCTTCTGTCTCCATCATCAGATCAGCTCGATGGTACCATAATATTGAATTGTCATCCAAAGTATACTTATACCCAAAATTTCAGCTCAATCGGTCACCGGGAAGTGGGTCAAATTTAACTTGCAAGATTTGTCCCATACATACATACTAACATACATACTAACAGAGCAAGTTAATATAAAGCTTGTAATTTACTCTATTCAGCTATAATATAATATTTTTTATTATAAGTTGTTAATTACTGGCCTACCTTTAATTTATACTTATTACTAAATTGAATTCTGTTTGTAAGGGGAACAGAGTTCATTATTAGTATGAGGGAGCCAGTTATTGGAGGGTGACCTGTGTTATTGGTGATTTACCCTAAGCAGTGATCGGCGCGGCGATTTGGATGCCACAAGGGGTGAATCATTATGTTAGTATATTTTAATAATTCCGAAAACCATGCTATTTCATAATCATAAACCTTGATAAATATTAAATACATTACGTATTTTTATCCTCAACGCTGTTATTTAAATGTTGTTTATTTTATAACTACATTATACTCAAATAAAGCATTTTTTCGTATTCGGGATTATTGTCGTATCCATAGTAACTTTTCTACTAGATGTCCCGCGGTGTGGCATCCAAATCCCCGATCTTTAAATAAATAAATATAAATAAATAAAAACTTTATTTCGTTACAACAGAAGTTAATTTGTACAACAAAAGTGTAGTTGAACCTAGTCACACAGTTATCTAGTTGTAATTTAAATATTGGTGCAGAATGAAGTCATTTACTTCCCGTACTAGTTATATAAACTGTATCACGGTGAAGTAAGCTTCGTCAGCCAACATCAATAGGTGTAACTGATATACTTATGTAATGTTTTTACATAATATGAGGTAAGTTATTTAATTTAATTTTATTAGATTACATTTTAGGCTGTGGATCATAAGTTTAGACTATTTTATGGTAAGTTAGATAAATCAACAATGTAGGTAGGTACTTGAGATTATTTGAGTTGGCCGAACCGCATCAAAGCAGTCCATTCAAAAGCAACTCACCGTCCGCGGCCGATTGCCGATTAATTATAAGATAGGTACGTATGTATAAATAGGGTTAAAAGTGTATATGCGCATTTTCCTCAGAAACGCGAAGTATAACTTAGTATTGTGTTATATGTATAGGTAAATGTACCTACTTATTTTTAAGTTGGTTAATTAGTAGAATTGAATTTAAGCTTAACGCAGAAACCGACTAATATTAAATTTCTACGACGCTACCCAAACTAATTTAATAATGATATAAGAAACGCCGCTAAATGAGGAGATGACTGCAATTTAAATGAATACTCGTTTAATTAACTGTCTCTGGTAGCAATTAAGTTCCCTTCGAAACGCAAAATACAGGCAGTGAAGAAAATAAAAGCTAGTTGCGTACAGGACAAGTATAAATATAAGTAGTATGGCTTTTTTGGACAAATTTCGATAAATACCCAACATACTGAAGTTTTATTTATATTCAAATAAGTGAGATTTTAGATGAGATAAAATACTATAGTATCAACTTAATTGTGTCGTAAAATAATGTTTTCTTTGAGTAGGCTGGGTAAAAAAAGGAAAATAAAGACCCAACTTTTGGGTTTTTTTCTATAGAGGAAACTTTGGGCAATCATGTATCGATTAAATCAGATAAACAATCATATAGTCAGCAATAATATATCTGAGGATCAGACCTTATTGTCTCTTAATCTAGTCAAAACGGCCTTTCAAAGCACGCGATGATTTCCAATGCACCCCCTTAAGTACAGGAACCAGGCTTGCTGTTACTTAAAAAAAGTGTTTTTTTCCTTGTTTTTTTTGGGAAACCACTTAGAAATTATTTCTGATAATAATCGATTGGTCGGCTTAATAATCCACCGTTTCATTTAATTGCTCCTATTACAGGCCACACCCTATATAGTCCTGTAATGAATTGACAATTTGTATAGAAAAATGTGAATTTTGGAAATAATTTATGATAGCATATTTTTTTCTGAGTAACGATTATATTATCAATTAAATAGTTAATACACTACTTAATAGTTACTACACCCACATAATTTCAGACATTAAAAAACTACAGCTTAAGTTAGCTTCTGAAACGTCAGAAAAACTATGAAGAAATGTTATTATCATAATTTTGGTCTATTTACATTTGCTCTATAATATTCAAGATAAATCACCCAAAAAAGACAATGTATGCTTCATTTAAATCTAAGTATATAATAACTTCCGGGAGAAAAGTTTGTTGGATTCTTGACAAAAAAGCATTTTAGAATAACGTTTTAAAACGAAATAAACAAAAAAACGCTATTATAAATTAATATTTTTGAAACCCGTAATTTTCCTGGAGTAATAAAATAACAAACATGACATGCTTGATGTCAAACCACTATGATTACACTATGTCACACGGTTCGTGTCACGCTTACGCCACACAATGTTTATGTCGCCTCCTTCCTCCTTATATTATAAGGCAATGTATTTCTTAAAGGAACCGCGTTTTTAGGAAGCAGATCCTCCTAATGCCTCTTAGCAGGGATCTGCAACTTTTCCTCGGAAAATTACATTAAGAAGCTCCACCAAACCTTTTCAGAGCTGTATTCCATTATCCCACCATTTTGTAGTGTCTGCACTCTTTTGAATACTGCCTGAATTAGCGCTTTGCTTTGTTTTTATCAGTGTTCAGTGAACTTTGCTTAAATGGAGTGAATCTTTTGAATAATCCTATTTATTTAAGAAGGATTGAGCTGCGCTGTATTGGCAGCGTTATATTAAATTGATAATGTATGATGCTATATGAAACTTTTATTACCTAGGTATGTAATACGTACGGTTGTTGCATTGCATATCACGAAAGCTAGTAGGCGTGCTCCTATTGTCATGACCTTTACAGTCTTAATTCGTCGAATCGACTCGCCTTCGTGAAATGCAAGAATGATAACATTCGACAATAACATTACCAGTTGAGCCATTTTTTTTCTAATCACTAGCTTTTGCCTACAACTATTTATGTCCACGTATATGCTCGTTAATCGGCTGAAGGGATTAAGTCTACGCCTGTACGAAACCTAATAGCATATATACTTTTTGACTTCCCACCATAATTATCGCATCGCATAAATAATTATCGTAATACTATCGAAACTTCCACTTAATTTTTCCGCCCGTCAAAGTTTGATTTCCGGGATGAAGAGTGTCTTTTGTCCGTCCCAGGATCTCAAACTAATCTTCATACCAAATTTCATCGAAATCGGTTCCTTAATTTAAGTGTGACAGACAGACAGAATTATTTTCAGATTTAATTATATTAAAAATAGATATATTGCATGGTTGGATAGTGTGCATTGTCATGAGTTCCATGTTTCATTGACAGGATACCTACTACATAGACCGCTCACCGTAAATAATTGGCTATAGCTACGCTAGCACGTAAACATACATAACAATGTAGACAAATATACATAACAATGTCGCATTGTCTTAGGTTGTCGTTAGTTGTCGGAAGCCTCATTCAGCGCTCCGTGGCACCCGAAACGAGTGACCCGTGTCAACCATAGCGGTACCTTATCAGCAATATTAACTAGCTATACCCGCCGTGCCGTCTCTCCTTTCTCGGTTTACTTAAGGAAGCGCAGTTGGATTTAATTAATCATTGTTTAAGGTGCTGAGCAGGTGCCAACCTCTCGTAGGACGTTACATTGTTATCGACTTAACACAGTCTTAAGCAAAACCTCTGTCGTTTAAATAAGGATTGTTTCAATGCTCAACGAAAGGAATAAGGATTGCTTCAACTAATAAACCTAAGTGGCAGCGGAGCTCCAAAGTGAAATTTCACAATACTGCCTAACCTAGTTGTCATCAAATTGACATCTTCCGTTCTCGGGGAATTGGGCATTAAAAATAAAATGTGTACCTAATTAGCCTGAGTTGTTATTGAAAATTAACTCAGTGTCAGTATTGTAACGACAATTAAGTAGGTATTCAGTATTAACTTTTTCTTTTAAAAATTCAAATTATATACATAAACACGTTATTTAAATGTGAAACAAGATCATTTTAACCTAATTTGTATTACTAATTTTCGTCGTTAAACTGACTCAAAGTGATTTTTGAAGTGAAAACTTCTTTAGCGGCGCTGAGCACTTTTTGGGATGGGGAGAAATTGTTAAATACGCGACAGAGTTTTGTGACGTCAGATGTGAAGGAGGTCACTTTTTGCTGCTAGCCGATTCGACTTCATTCAAAACTGAACGCTATTCGAAAGAGTATAAAGCCGTTAAACACTTTTTGCAATAGCATATTCTGCAAATAAATTTGTAATAATACCAACGCGTCCTTCACCGTTTTGCTATTGAGAAAATTCGAATAGTTCGAATTTGGGCGTTATTCCTAAAGAGATAAAGCTAAGAAAAATATTTACCAACGGCAAAAACAAATTGATATTTTGGTCGCCTGCTGGTCTGCGTCGGTCTGCTGTTCTTGCAAATTCGAATAGTTCGAATTTAGACGTTCTTCCTAAAGAGATAAAGCTTTGAAAAATATTCGGCAATGGCAAAAACAAATTGGTATTGTTTGCCGCCGCCCGTCGGCGGGCCGACGGGCCCGTCCGCCTTAGTAATTGATAATTGTTTATAAATTTGCGTCAAATTCATTTTTAGGGTGACACCGTAAGATGTCACGTGACCTGATCGAAAAACTGTTACAATGTTATTGAGTTTTCACTTCTGCCGGCACTCCCGGAGTGCAACCCGGTCTTTTTTTCTTTAACAACTCATTCTAACTGGGTACCTACACAAGCTTATACCCAATTATGAGATTTTTAAAGACGGTAGGTTGCCTGGGGGGCTAGCACAACTGACGCCGCACCGCGACGCCCTACCCTCCTCTTTCGAATTTGCACGGTGCAAGTGAGACAGGGGACGTGCAGTCGCGCGGGAAGCGACTTGTCGGCAAGTTGTGCTAGTACTGAACTAGGAAACATAAATAATAAATAAAATTAATTTTCGGATAATATATTTAACTACTAGCCTGCTCGTGACTCCATCCGCGTGGAACTCGTCTACATCGTAGCTCCATACAAACTTTCATCTCAATCGGTTAAGCGGTTTAAGCGTGAAAGGTATCAAACAGACATGTTACTTTCGCATTTATAATATTACTCTGACAACA
Source organism: Epinotia ramella (assembly GCA_947578815.1). NCBI lineage: Eukaryota > Metazoa > Arthropoda > Insecta > Lepidoptera > Tortricidae > Epinotia > Epinotia ramella. The sequence continues at coordinate 12,758,952 of OX388209.1, forward strand.
TCAACGAATTTTCACATTTATAATATCAGTGTGATATAGTCCCCAAAGTAGTACTCAAAGAGGTATGTTGGGTACGTTATTAATACTATACTGTGAAGGAGTTCCCAAATGAACAAATAATATGTCAAGCGGAACACAATGGAAATATAATGAATTTGAATTAAGGGGCTCCCATACGCCAATGACCTTCGATCTGAGTCCCTTAGTTTTCTAATGTTTTTTTGTAGCTTATTATTAACAACAACGGCTTTAAGCAATATAGTATCCCATATTTACTTCAAAGTTCATTGTTTTCGAGATATTTGGCATCAAAGTTGAACAATTTTAGGCCAAAAAACTGGTTTTCTGGCCATAAATTTGTGTTAATTAGTTTAAAATGAAAACCCTAGACACGTTTTTAGAGACCCAACCCAAATATGTACATTTCGTATAGGTATGTTAGATCTTTCACGTCAATAGAGATACGAAATAAGTGTTTTTTTAGACAATGTTTAAAAAAACCATACAAAATTAAGTATTCATTTCTTTCAAAATCCGGTAGACGAAAATGGAGATAAAATATTGAAAAACCGATAGCCGTTTGAATAATCATTCTATCTGTAGTGCAAAAGTAGGAAACACGATTCAAAACTTGTCAAAATCGATGAAAACCTTGATGGGTAGCCCCTTAATTTAATTCTTTACGCTGAGCTTCGTAATCTTTATAAATGAGAATAGGATTTCATTATTAATTGAATGGTTTTAAGTGCTAAATTTTGTTAAATGACAGATTAATACTGCAATTTACGATAGTTCGTAGTTTTCACGTTCATACGCAATAAAGTAGTTTACGCCTTATGCCTACTAGATTCCTCCCGCGACTTCGTCTGCGTGGACCCGGGATAAAAAGTATCCTTTATTTTAATCCAGGCTATAAACTATCTGCGTGCAAAATTTCATTCAAATCGGTTAAGCCGTTTAAGCGTGATTGAGTACCTAACAAACATCCAATCATCTAAACATCCAAACATCTAAACTTTCGCATTTATAATATTAGTAGGATACCTTAACGTCTTAATCCAGCGGGCCGCTATTATTACCTAGACGATTTAAAAATATGACCACGGGGAAATACATTTTTGCGAATGGTAACGGCCTCGGGAACAATAATCTTGTTTTATACATTCCAACCGCCGGGGGACAAGTTTACCTGCTTTCATTTCCATGAGACATATTTCAGACCAAAAAAGGCCGTAAACGAAATAAAACTCTTTTGTTTAAAATAAGGAAATTCATTACAAGAAAGCCAGTTAGGTAAAGCCACTAATTAACTGTTGAGTAGAAAAAATCGCCGAAGCCTAAGGTACCGGCGGAGTGAGCTATATAAAATGTCATGTATTTAATAGCCTTGTCTTCTCAGACGTCTCTCTCGTGCAAAAACCGCAACCTATTTTTACCCGTCTTTATCCTGCAATCTCTCTATCAAACGTAATAAATTAATTTGCTCTCTTATAAATATATACCACCTATTTTATGTTGTTCGATCTCCATATTGTACAGTCTGTTTTGCGAAATGTTTTTGAAAAGTAGTTCAAAATGGCTTCTTAATGATTCAAAGATTTTGGTATTTTAAATCAGATTAAATTATTCAGTCTTTAGACACGCAGACTGATTGCCGTGAATATAATATTCTAGTTAGAAACAATTTTATAAATAAAAATCGGCTAAGTGCGTGTCGGGCCACGCGCAGTGTAGGGTTCCGTAGTTGACTGCCTGTCTTTGTTACAGCGACACGCGCGCGCCAACTAAATGGTGCGGTTGCGTCGACGAAATTTGTTCGATGGTTGGCCTTTCCAATTAAGTACACATTAAGTTGACTACGGAATCCTAAAAACCGGGGATAACTCAAAACACTGTCTTGTTTCCTAAGTTATGGGTTCATGTTTTATTCAAATTCGATAGCGCCAATGCAATTTATACAGAGGTATCTAACCATTACACTACGACTTCTTATTTTGTGTACAAATATGTTATTTGAGTTATGTCTGGATGACATGACATGCCTATAACCGGGAGATTTTTGAAACCTAGGAATTGCATGGTACCCACGCATAGAATACATATTTATCTAACTTTACATTTGAGTGAGGTAAACAAACAAAAAGGAGGTTCGACCATACTTGCACATAATGTTTGTTGCTAAGAAAAGTTGTCAAATCATGTCAGAGTTGTTCGCTTAGTTTTAACACATTGACTCTTCGGTCGGGTACAACATAACACACACAAAATATATGACATGCCAGATGATCAGTCTTTTAGAACTACCTACAATTCCTCAACGTCCATTTGGCATGTTGTAAAAATATCAATGTAAGTCTGTGTCTGGCATTTTTTTCAGTCACAATATAGGCAATCACGAATCGAAAGTACTTGTAACATACTAACGTAATTGATCCCGGCATGTGCGATTTCAGATTACGTGGGACGTGGAAATCAAGACATAAAGGTTACACAAGCAATAGGAGTAAGTACCTCTATAAATGCAGAGCTCACCAAGGTACACAAGCGACTAAAGTGCAACTTAACTCGTGTAGTGTGTGGGCGATGACGGATTTGTCCACCGATATCAACGTTTTTAACCACTTGAGTGCCCGCGATTAAAAAAAAAGTGCTGTAAAGTGCCTAAGATTTACCGCGCGCCAGCGGCGCCGTGTCATGTTTTGTAAATAAATCAATTGCTTGGCTTTCACTGAACTTTTTGATCTGATTCTTTTCACGTTGTAATGCTAAAGAAACGGGCAATTTATTCATATAAATAATGAAATAAGTCAAAATAGTGAAATTAATATTTAAAAAATCACAAAGTTGACGTACAGTTTCGAATAGGGCCTTATGCCAGAAATATTTTTGTTTTTAAAAATCTAAATTACATGTGTATTTTTTATGTTTATTTAAAACTTTAATAGTTTACGCTTCGATTGGTACTAAATAAAGTATATGGTCGCGGGGAAATATTCCGCATAAAACGTTTTTCATTTGCAATGTCTAAAATGTCAGTTTCGCAATTCAACAACAAAACAACTTTACTTTTTGTAAAATTGTTCCATAGACTGCGGTTTTTTTTTTTAATATTGCCACATTAATCCTCTACCTAACTAAGTCAACAGAAAAGAGCTCTTCGCACGTTCCACATAGATATAATTTAAAAACCGTTTGAACTCCACCTCGCAACTAGTGTTGCGAGAGCACTTTGCGATTTGGCGAATCGCAACCGTAGTTGCGCTGGGCACTTGAGTGGCGGTGCTGCTACAAGAAGACTCATGTCGTGGCGGGCTTGGAAGCTATTGCGCGCCGCGCAACACATTGATGTAATTATTCTGTGCCAAATATTGAACCAAATTGTTTTCCAAATTTAACTAATACCCACATGGAGTTTCAGCCAACGCGATTGAAAATAAAATAAAATTTAACTAAGACTAGTTTATCATAGGTTACGACAGATACATAATTCTAATATATATGTAGTTACAAAACCACACACTAATTACAGACACAGATATACCTCATGTCATTGTATATGCAAAGTTTCGTCATAATCCAACACGTAGTCTTAAAATGAGAGCGTAACTACGTTTGTATGGGAAGATGAAATTCGGCCGAGCTTACTGCGGACTCTTAATTGTAAGGCGGTTTCAGTGTCGAAAATGTACATGTACAGATTTATGTAGCTAAATATGTAGGTGTACAGCGGGTGCCGAGATCAGTAACGCGTGGATATGAATAATCCGGAGTTACCTTTCATGGAATCAATTCATCACTAATAAATTGTACAACTTGCGGAAATTCATTGATGTATTTCAAAAACAGCTGCCACTTACCACCACATTATAGCCCTATAGCCCTTACTTTTGAAAGTACTAACTGATGAATAAAGTTTACTTGTGTTATTGTGTCTTATGTGTAGATACTTAATGTATACCTAGCCACGAAACACAATATACATACAATCATTTGATCTAAAGTAACACATGTCTAAGAGAATATATATATATATATATATATTTTATTCTACTAATAACCCAGCAGATAAATATATATTTTTTTTTGTTCAACGACGGTGGCAAACAAGCGTACGGCCCGCCTGATCGTAAGCGGACACCGCAGCCTATAGACGCATGCAACTCCAAAGGAGTAACATGGGCGTTGCCGACCCTTGATATGTTTGAGGATTCGCCGTGTTGACAGCTGAAGGAACAAATTCCCTCGCTCTCAACACAATGCATCCTCGGGAGCTCTGGCGACCTTGCTCACCTCCAGGAACACAACACTACCTACTACAGAGCAAGTAGTAGTGTTATTATGGCTGTGGTCTTCTGCAAGGCGGAGGTACTTCCCCAGTTGGGCTGCTCCAAATTCGAGCGGGATGACATTTCGCTGTGCCCTACCTAACCTGAATTAGGTTGGCCAATTAGGTTGATAAGTACTCTGGAATATATCTCATATGTATAAATTGATATGAACATTATTTTAATTAGGTAATTGATAAAACAACTTGATTATAGCATAAAACGTTTGTTAAAATGCATTGTGCAATTATAAGCACTGTAGGTATTTAGTATTTACCGAGACGTTCACTGTGAAATCAACATTATTTTCGTCCCACAGAGTGCCAATGAGTCGCCGTGACTAATGCTTACGGTTGTTTTTATGGTATAGACTGATGTGTACGCGTCTTGGCACAATTGTGTATTATAATAATACTCGTAGCCTTACCGAATTGTCTATGAAACCTTAGGTACTTTACCAAAGCGTCATGCGATCAACATACTTCTTGAGTTTCAAGTCCAATATCTAATATCACTCGCGGAGCTCCGAGCGCGTTATGCTGTTGCACCGGTGTAAAGTCGAACTGTTTCACCCTTTTCGTATCATCAGGATTTTTCCATAGTGGAATACTGATGCAGCGAAGGGTTATGACTAAAATACGCTTTTTACCAATCCTCAGCAGATCATTTGCTTACACTATTGTTGTAGTGTACACGCCCCTAATACACTTTTCCGTCGACTTTGCACCTTAGTGCTAGGCGGTACCTACACCCCGAAATTCAGTAAAAAGCAAATTCAATAATATTAATATGATTGAAAACTCCTCTCGCATTAGCATTTATCATCCTCAGTGTCTAACTAAAGTTGAACTTTTTATACATGTTTCAACTAAGTGCAGCTTTTTTTGGCGTATCGCTAGGACTACCTATAGAAATGAAAAATATGGTTTTATCTATACGTGATTTTAAGGGTTCCGTACCCAAAAGCTAAAAAAACGGGACCCTATTACTAAGACGCTGTCCATCCGTCTGTCCTAGGTTGTGTCATGAACCGTGATAGTTAGACAGTTGAAATATTCAAAGATGACGTATAACAACAAATACTAAAACACAGAATAAAATAAATATTTAAGGGGGCTCCTTTACAACAAATGTGGTTTTTTGCCGTTTTTATAAACAATGGTACGGAACCCTTTGTGCGCGAGTTCGACTCGCACTCGGCCGATTTTTTTTTCGCAATATCTTTATTAAGCAAGTAGTTTGGTGACAATGTTACATAATATGATCTAGTCTCATAACGAATTAAAGCTTGTTGACGACAATGTACATATACAATAAAAAAAATAAAATACATAGATAACATCACATCACACAACTATTTAGTTGTGCCGGTATGCTGGTATTTGAACCCGGGACGTCCAGCTTCGTAGACAAGGCACGTTAGGCTCACCGTTCTTGAATTGTATTATGTATGCATTTGGAAATTGATTGGTGCCTACCTACCAACAATTTGTAGGTAAGTAATTGTTACTCGTTTGTTTCCGGCTGAAATGATTACGACCAAATTATAATGATGTTTCACTTTTTTCGCGATAAGTTAATTGCATTTCTACAATGGGGTAATAAATGTTAAGGGCATGAATTGGAAAATCATGAGATTTTTCGAAGTACCAGAACTAAGAAACTAAATAAGTATTTATTCGGATATAGGAAGACAAACACGATTGTTCACAAATATCTGTATAGAAAATAAAACGTATGTTTAGTTCACTTTTTATAAAGAAAAACATCGTTAGGTAGGTAACTACTGGTTATAAGCGAGTTAAAACTCAAACAAATAAATGAGACTGAATATAAAGTATAGTTTTAGTGAAATATTATATACACAGTGGCTCATTTCCCATTTTTTTTTTAAACCAAAGCACGTTGATTGTGAATTTCAGCTCGCTACCACGACTTTTTCTTCATAATTTGAGCGTCCGAAAAAACCCGAGCCACTGTTACCGACCCTACGCATATTTTCCCTTACTACATGTACTGCTTTAGCCCCACTTGCTAAGCGTAATATGACAAACTTTTCGAGCATGAGAAGTGAAAATAAAAGTACAACTTTGTAAGGCTACAGCAGTCCCTACAGTTACGTACCTATTTACTAACTTTATTATTTGTTTCTGTTGTGTTATGTGATTCGTTAAGCGACATCGTCTTGTTTGACTTTGGTTAGTGTACACCCATCGTCTGTCAACACACGCTCCCTAAATATTCTTGTGGCATACTGATAACCCATGCGGATCAAATAATAATACAGTCCATATTGCAAGTTAAGTACGATTATGTATTTAGTACCTATCCGTCTGTGTTTGTATGTGAGCGCATGGATTTTAACTAGAGCCTATTTAGGTACAAAGTAAATCTTTACTTTGTACCCATTGACTATCTAGTCCAATACTTTATTTAAATAATCCTACTATAATATTATAAATGCGAAAGTTTAGATGTTTGGATGTTTAGATGTGTGTTACTCAATCACGCATAAACAGCTCAACCGATTTGGATGAAATTTTGCACGAAGATAGTTTATAGCCTGGTTTAAAATATAGGGTATTATTTTGTCCCGGGTCAATGCAGACGAAGTCGCGGGCGGAAGCTAATACATAAATATTATGGGACCATCTTGCTCAAATTAAACTAGTTCCAAAGTAAGCTCCATAAGCCCTGACCAGGATTTGAGCCCAGAACCGCCAGTTTAGTAGGCAGGGTCACTACCAATGGTTAGCCTCGTGAGGCTTAACCGGTCGACGATTACTTGAATTCCAAAACATGAGTGTATTTTATGTACGGAACTAGCTTATGCTCCGACTTCGAACGCATGAACTCTCAACCCAATTTTCTCGCCCAACTTCCGGATTAAGCGGGGCGGAGTTGGCTAGGTATCAGTAAGCTGTCAGTGTCAACTCAGTACAGATTACTTACTGCGCGCCTATATTTCAATGAAAACTTACTTACTGATGACGGAGGATGCGCGGAAGTGGGGCAGTACGAATGCAGTGCGCTTACGCACCGTAGGTATCATATACAACACTGCGCCAATATATTACTAGTATTCTTTGCGTTCAACATCATCATTATAGTCAATGATAGCGTAAACGTACTGTGAGGCAGGACTAACGTTCCTTATCCTTGACGACACATATATTTTGCTTATAAACACAATTTTCCTTTCATTTCATTCTACTTATTTATTTCAGTAGAGGCCTGATTAAGGGTGCAAAATGGATACCTATGTGTAAAAAAATAAGATCCTCCTGACTCCAATCTTGTTTAACATAATCCGAAGGAGTTGCCTCATCCTAAAATGCCTACCTACAATTTTTGTCTCTGCCAACGCATAATACTTTAAGCCATAAATCATTTTCACCGCGTTACCTAAATGTAATACCTACATTGCTAGGTATTCGCCGTCACTGTCGTTGTATTAACCAAAGTACCCAGTAACGCAACATATACTAAGTTCTCAAAATGATCTGAACAAGCTATTCATCTCTGGAAAATAGAATATATCATCGTGGAAAATTAATTTTGAACACTTTGTCTGTAGTCGATTAAATATACTCGTACAGTTGACGTCAATATATGTTTACGTATACGTATCTTTGAAGTTGTCTGTTTATCGACATAGTTTCTCTCAGGCGGTCAACTCTAAAATTATGGTGCTTCTGATACCTCCGTACTAGTTGCCTATACTCTTATAAAATAAAATGAAATACCTAGTCAACACTCTTTTACTTCAGTTGATAAACATAAGCGCCAAACGTGCCAAAATAGCGGGGTGCAATGAAACGGCGTAATAGTTGGTAAACAATTGCTTACTTTACATTATTGCAAGTGAGCATTAATATCATTAACTCGCTTATAACCAGTAGTTATAGGTATACCTAACGCTGTTATTTTTTCATAAAATGTGAACTATACATACTTACGTTTTTTTTCTATAGAGAAATTTGTAAGCGCTCGTGTTTGTTTGTATTCCTATATCCGAATAAATACTCATTTAGTTTCCTAGTTCTGGTAATTCGTAAAATCTCATGATTTTCCAATTCATGCCCTTAACATTTATTACCCCATTGCAGAAATGCAATTAGCTTATCGCGAAAAAAGTGAAACATCATTATAATTTGGTCGTAATAATGTCAGCTGGATACGAGTAACAATTACTTACCTACAAATTCTTGAAACAAAACCAATCAATTTCCAAATGCATCGAGCCTTACATGGCACTAACGTGCCTTGTCTACGAAGCTGGACGTCCCGGGTTCAAATACCAGTACCTATAGGCAATATTCGAACCCGGCATAACTAGGTAAATAGTTGTGTGATGTGATGTTATCTATGTAATTTTTATTTTTTTATTGTATATGTACATTGTCGTGAACAAGCTTTAATTTGTTAGCAGACTAAATCATATTACGAGTATGTAACATTATCACCAAACTACTTGATTATAAAGATATTGCGAAAAAAAACCGGCCAAGTGCGAGTCGAACTCGCGCACGAAGGGTACCATTGTCTATAAAAACGGCAAAAAAAAACGTTTTTTGTATGGGAGCCCCCTTAAATATTTATTTTATTCTGTGTTTTATTATTTGTAGTTATAGCGGCAACAGTAATACATCAACATTTCAACTGATTTAACTATCGCGGACAGACGGATCACTGGTTTGTAAGTGTTTGGGTGTCCAGCGCTCGCGGTAAATGAAGGAGACAGATAGATATTGCTGTTCTATCTAGGAAATATAGGCGCGACTGAGCCACCGTTACCGACCCGATTTATGATTTTTAAAACATTTCAATTTGACCAATCAAAATTTCACCGTATTCAATCGACCAATCGAAACTCTTTAAAAAACATTTCTATTTCCTATCAACTAACCAGAATACAGTTAGTTATTAAAATCGACCAATCAGGAAATATAATTCATTTCGAAGATTAGGTGTTTTTATTCCTTAACTCACAATTTTATAAACGAAAACGCTTTTGACAGTCTATAGCCGCGTCCAAACGTTCAAGCGTGGTAGACAGCTTATGCCATGTATGCAGCCAAACACCCTTGGCCGTTTGGACGCGGCTATAGACAGCCAGAGGCGTTTATTTTTTTGAATGATTGTGAATTCGGGAATAAAAAACGCCTAATATTTGAAATTAATTCTGTTTCCTGATTGGTCGATTTTGATATTAAATACTTATAGCTTGTATTATTATACAAATGCTTTTTTAAATAGTTGTGATTGGTGGATTTAATACGTTGAAGTGCTTTGATTGGTCAAATTAAAATGTTTTAAAATTATAAATATGTGTACATATTTTCCCTAGAGGCTAAATGTAGTTACTAGGTACTTTAGCCCTGCTATCTAAGCCTATTATGACACACTTCTCGAGCAGTTGAAATGAAAAAGCCATATCATTTTTCCGAAAAATAACCATCTCGTGGTAATGTGGCTTATTTTAGACCCTTGTCATACAATCTACTATTTGATCCCCACGGACGAATAAGTTATTATTATTATCTCTTTATTTGTATTTCATCTTAAGCTAGGTTTTTACAATAATTATATAAAAAGTAAAATATAAAACTATACATATAAAACATAAAATCATTATAAAAACCTAACCTAGGGTACCGCCGGCAGCGAGGCGGGGCCTAAGCTGCCGGTGGTCAGGGCGACAGAGACAGGAACCTCCTGACTATCCGCGCAGTATCCAGGAGTACCGCCTTCTGTATCTGGCCCTTGATCCAGCCATCTAGCGAGAGTTTCTTGAGGTGGTGGTCGAGACTCTTCGCTATTAAACCGTTCGCCGAAACGACTATCGGGACGATGATCGTCGAATCAACATCCCACATGGCGGTTACCTCGTGAGCCAGGTCTAGGTACTTGCTGGCTTTGTCCTTCTCGGCCTTCAAGAGGTTCTCGTCATGGGGGATGGTGATGTCGACGAGCACTGCCTGGCGTTTCGATCGATCTGTCAGCACGATATCAGGCCTATTGGCAAGAATAGTCCTGTCCGTGATGACAGATCGATCCCAATAGAGCGTGGCACGACCATTTTCGAGAACTGGCGCAGGTGTGTACTTATAGTAAGGCACTTCGGAGACCACAAGACCGTATAGTAGAGCAAGTTGCTGGTGAATAATTCTGGCTACAAGGTTATGTCTGTGCAAGTACTCGCCGTTAGCAAGATGACCACAACCGGAGATAATATGCCTGAGTGACTCCCCGGGACGGCGGCATGCCCGACAAATGTCGACCGTACCGTCCTTCAGGATATACCTCCGATAATTGTTCGTCATGATAACTTCGTCCGCAATTGCACAGACAAAACCTTCGGTTTCCCCGAAGAGATCCCCGAAACGTAGCCAGTTCACCGACGCGAGCAGATCTACATCGGGCCCTGTGAGGGCCTTGTAGAACCGCCCGTGTAGCTCCTTGCTCCTCCATACTGCCTTGCGGTCCTCGGCGCTCATTACTTTAAGTCTGCGCCAGTTCTCGTTTGCCAAGGAGAGCGGGGTGAAGTTTCCGTCTACTGCTACTACGTCGCGATGCATCCCACACTCATTGTTTAGGAAATAATCCCTAAGACTGCACACCTCGCGGTTGTGGAGGTCTTTGGCATTTAAAAAGCCGCGCCCTCCACACTTCCGCGAGATGTATAGTCTCATAACAGATGAGCGTGGGTGTAACATGCGATGCGCAGTAAGCAGTACTCGGACTCTTCGGTCCAGGGCATCCAGCTCAGTCTGCGTCCACCTTAGTACGCCAAAGGAGTAAGTAAGCAAGGGCATCACCCAGGCGTTGAAGGCGCGCGCCTTGTTGCCGCCCGACAAAAGACTGTTAAGTACTTTGGTCAGGCGACAAAAGAAGCGCTCCTTCACCGCCCGCTTTACGCCCTCACCCTCAATACCCAATGACTGTGACATACCAAGATACTTATAGGTTTCTGCTTCGGAGATAGATTTGAGGGACATTGTCTCTGAAAGTTGCAAGTTTGTTGAATTTACAACTTTCCCTCGCTGTACATGCATGACCGCACACTTATCGACACCAAATTCCATTTTGATGGCGCTACTGAAGACTTCTGTTGTTTTCAGTAGTTCCAACAGGTCATGTCCATTCGGTGCAAATAGCTTAAGGTCATCCATATAGAGCAGATGAGAAATGACCTCACCCCCTCTCCGAAGCCGGCAACCTAGTCCTGAATCCTTCAGCAGGGTGCTAAGCGGATTCAGCGCTAGGCAGAACCACAAAGGACTCAGACTGTCGCCCTGGAAGATCCCACGTTCAATCCTTATAGAGTCCTGCGGACCAGGAGGGCAATCTCCTCCCCCCGGTTGACGAAGGACTGTGGTCCACTGCCCCATGCAAGCGCCTAAGAAGGATCTTAGAACTGCATCAATTTTATACAACTCTAAGATCCTCCTCAGCCATGAATGAGGCATCGAATCATAGGCCTTCTTGTAGTCAATCCAGGCGGCCGAGAAGGCCCCTTTATTCCGCCGGACTCGTTGGCAAATGGTCATGTCTATGAGGAGGAGCTCTTTAGTACCACGAGACCCAACCCTACATCCATTTTGGGCAGGGGCCAAAACGTTGTTTGCAACGATGTGTGCATTAATTTTTGCTCTCAAAATGGATGTAAGGAGCTTGTACAGCGTAGGCAAGCACGTGATGGGTCTGTAGTTTTTCGCTTCCGTGGTACTACCGGACTTATAGAGCAGGGAGGTGATACCAGTTGTCAAGAAAGATGGCAGGGAACCGAGCTCAAGGGCTTGCTGGAACTGTGTTGCCAAACGCAGGTGTGAGCATCGAAACCATTTCAACCAGAAGTTGTGTAATCCATCCGGTCCAGGACTTTTCCAGTTCGGGGCCAAACGGATGGCACAACTAACGTCCTCAGGGCTGATGGTAACAGTCCCCATGGGTTCGATGAACTCACACTCACGTTCGACAACACTCATCCACTCGCCTTCGGTGTGTTCGACTGGCACTGACCAGATACTACGCCAAAAGTCAACCATGGCAGTAGCATCCGGCTGCTGTCCGTCGGACACACGAAGATCGGCTCCCTCCCACTTTCGGTATACCTTCCTTTGATCGCTCTGGAAAAGGCAATTCTGTTGGTATCGATCCACTCGCTCTCTGTAGCGGCGAATACGGCCTGCCCATGCATAGACTTTCTGCTTCAGAAAGTCAATGCGCTCCGTGACACAGGCCATGTAGTCGCGGGGCCTGATACCAGTTCCCGCGAAGGCCTGGTTCACAAAGCGCATGACTCGGGGGCGGTTGTTGCCCCCCCTGAAGCAGATCAGCTTTGCAATGAGAGTCCTAAACGTATTAATACGACGCTCAATCCGTACTCGCCATGCAGGGACACCCCCGGCGGTCCTAGGTGCACGGTCAGCGTCCGGAAACTTGACGCGAGCAACACGGCACGCCGCAATGGCCCCGCAGTACATGATTGAGTGTGTATCAAGTAAGTCTTCACTAGCCCGTATATACGGGTCTAGCAGACCGTTTAGAGCTCCCATTAACGCTAGATTGCGTCTATTTACGGGCAGGCGTGGTAGTCGCGGCCTAGAGTTGTTTGTGGAACGATACCCCGTAATCGCATCTTCCAAAGCCCTCCTCAGTTGCTCATTGGTCTGGGTACTCACGCTCTGATTCGCACATTCCTCCTCGTCGGCACTGGGATCAACCCGCGGTGCCCCCGATGCCAGGACGGGAGCAGGCATCGGAGCCGGCAACAAGGCGGGCAGATCCCGCGCCGAGGTAGAGGCCGCACGAGCAGAGAGTGCTTCCAGACGTAGCCGATCAAGCGTGGCGTCATCCAACCGCTTGTGCCGCTGGATGACGCGCACCTGATCCGATAGACGCTGCGCAGACACGGTGATGGCCGGTTCAAGCGCCTGGAACAGAGGCAGCATCCGGACACGGTACGCGGACAGATTAGTTCCTCCCTCCGTCGCCCCATAGTAGGCGCGCATGCAGTTTTCGTTAATGGATTGCGTCCACTGCATGCGGCGCACTATACCACCGGCAGCGGGAGCCGTGGGCGGAGCAGGATGCCCCGCAGGCCCCAAGCGTGCCGGCAGCGGTGGTCGTCCTCGTCGCGCAGGTGGTCGTGGCGGCGGGGACGGCGGCCCGCGCTCGTCGCTCGACTCGCTGGTGTCGGCCGCTGTTGCGAATTCATCACCCGATGACGATGGCGATGGCGAGGAGCTGGACGGCGCGGGCGGAGGTGGTGGGTGTGCGCGTTGTGCCGCTCTTGAGCGTGTCCTTGTTATCATTCTTATTCTTATCGTTTTAGTTTTCTCCGATATGCCTTTGACAGCTTATTATTATTATTATTATTTTTCATTCGTGACACTAACTTAGGTTATTCCGACATGTAGAGATAAAAGGGCTCCAGTATTATTATTTTTATTCACTTTTATTATTATTATTGACATATCTACCTATATTAAAAATGCATTAATTCAATTCAATGATATGCAATGAATAAATTAATTAAATATTGTGTGCCATACTCTGGCTGATTGTGACGAACAATAACCATACTGTGACCTTAATCACTCACTTTCCGAACGTCCATTCTACATACTGGTTAAATAATTTTTGAAATCGGATATATTGTCATGGATATTACTCCCAACATACAAAATTACAAACTCACAGTTACAAAATGTACCTCTATAATATTAGTATATATAGCTTTTGTAAATAGTCTTGATCTGTTCGTCCCACCGGATATACCTATCTGCTGCGGAACTTGTGCGCTGGCGCTATGCCAAAAGATTACGGAGAAATACGAAGGTTTGCTTGCTGTACATTATCACTATCCCTCTTTATAATTATAAGTGTATAAATGCATCAAGCGACTGAAATAAAGAGTACAAATAAAATATATACAAATCTCGAGGAGCCGAAACACTAATACTGTGTGAGTTTTAGCCAAATTCCTATTAGGCTCAACTTGCATGCAATCACAAAACTATTTTTGTCGGACGGATCACGCAATTTTATTTTACTGCTTCGGAAAATAAGCTTCTGGAATATTTTTGTTATTATATTTGTTGTTTTGATTTGATATGTCTAATAATTCATTCCCCGTTTATGTCTCTATAAACAGTGAAAGAAAATATTTCAAAGCAAAGATGAGTAACATGTTTATACATAACAACCCCTTTAGCCGTCCGTTCGACGAATTTTCCAGTTCATGTGGAAAAAGAAACTCTTTAAACGCGGTACTACTCTGCAGCATGCAAACACGCCGAAGTTTTGCAACATTTATTTATTCGTATCAAAGATTATTATTAACATACGGGTCTAACACGATATTTACTGACCTTAATTAAATGTCCGACGTTTCGACGCGAGTTTTAGAGTTACTCATGCAGTTATAAATAAAGTGGGCGTAGGTAATAAAATAACATATCGCGTTAGAATTTTTAAAATTTGTACAAATCCCGTGAAATTTTTACAAATCCCGTGAATTTAATGTGGTATTAAAAATGACGCCATTACTTCCTGTGTGTCTGTGCTGCACGGCTATCACAAGACGGCGCGCGAGCTTTCTCGATTTTTCTCGCACTATACCTCTCTTTCTAAGTTTTCTAAGAAGAGAGAGACGGATAATGTGAGAAAAACCGAGATAGCTCGCGCGCCGTCTTGTCTGTCCATACTGAGCATTTGAACATAATATTGATTTAAATTTTGAAAGTCGTTTTGATTACCCATTTTCACACCCACATACAATATGTATAAAGATTTAGACTTGGATGTTGCGATACGTCCGAAACGTTGGGAGCTTAGTCATCCTCCTAGCGTTGTTCCCGGCTATGCCCCTAAAGGAGCCCGGGGTCCGCTTTGACACCTAATCCCAAGATTTGGCATAGGCACTAGTTTTACGAAAGCGACTGCCATCTGACCTTCCAACCCAGAGGGAAAACTAGACCTTATTGGGATTAGACCGGTTTCCTCACGATGTTTTCCTTCACCGAAAAGCTAACGGTAAATATTCCGTACATAAGTTCCGAAAAACTCATTGGTACGAGCCGGGATTCGAACCCACGACCGCCGCTTGACAGCCGCATGCCCGAACCACTAGGCTACCGTAGCTTTTAACGTTGGGAGCTTAGTGAGGTAAATAAATACCCACCAAAAACAAATGTAAAAAAGGAGAGCCAAGTTCAATACAAAAATTATGCTTGGCTGTGGGCTTCGCCGCAAAAATAATGGAGATCTAAATGAGTGCCAAGTTGTATGCAAAATCCAAATATGTATTTATATGAACAATATAACATTATGAACAAGTATTAAACTTAAACAAACATTTCTTTGCTTTATTGGATATCTATAACAATTGCTGTTAAAACGGTTAGAGAGAGAAAACGCAAACGGTGTGTGACGTCACATTACAGGATCCTGCCGGGGGCCGCGTCGACGGCGGCGCCGAACACGATGGGTGGGCGCGGCACGTTGCCGTCTTCTGTGACGTCACATTCTTCCAGCGTCATCGTTTCATATGAAGTTGCGTTTTGCGAAAAAGGGACAGAACATACCCCTTCTTAAAACTTTGGACACTTATAACTTCGTGATTATTAAACCTTTTGCGTTGATTTTTTCTTCATTTGACAACATTTTTTATCCTTTTTCGAGAAAATATGACATTATTGTCGACGCCCCTATTACTAGTTTGTTCCTAGTTAGGTTCTGATCATACATTACAATCAGTGAGTGAACAATCAATCATCCCCTGTTTTCCTACCCTTAGGGTTAGTTTTTTTTTACAAATTTAAATGGGACCAACTTCGAGGTATATAGAGGTGTATATATACCCTTTCCAATAAAAAAGAATTATCAAAATCGGACTACCTGTAAAATGTTATGCGTGGTCATACATGAAAAAAAAATGACGGATGTTTGACTTGAGAACCTCCTCCGTTTTTTTCGTCGGCTAAAAAGGAAATATAGGCCTGAATCACACTGGCGCGGCCTGCGGTGGCGTTCAATAGTAAATTTATAATGACAAGTTTACTATTGACCGCTGCGGCCAGGCAGTGCCTGCGAGAGGCTCGAGGATTGACAGCAAAGAGTACGAGTAAAATAATATACCTATATTATTGTACTCGACCTTATGGTGGTACCTACTTTCGGAGATAATAAATGTTTTGATCGCTATTTTGAAAACTGGAAGATGTAAGTAACATTTATTGACGTAATTTTATTTTCTCAAACATGCTTGGAAATGTACGCGTTAATATCACGATATGAAGACATGAAGTTTCTTGTTTATGGCTCCCTACATTACTTCTTGGCCTTACGCCAAGAAGTAATATATGAAAACCCTAAGTAAAACCATTACCGTGTCCGCTACTCTAACTTTTTAAATTTGCTTACTAATATTAAACTGACAAAGGAAAAATTACATACTGCCAACCACGTTCATTTGGTCCTACGGTGTACAAGAAAAGGTACTTTACGGCCGTGTGATAAGAAAAGTTGCAAAATACAGTGAAACCTGGTTATTTGGGACCTGGATAATTAAGAAACCTCTATAATTGCAACCAAATGGCCGGCCTCGGTCCCTTGGCAACATAATACCTCTGCAATTGAAATTTCGGGACCTCTATAATTAACATTTGGATTTTTAAAAGTTTTTTCTTAATTTTATGCCTTATGGCAGAACATAGAGATACACTAATATAAATAATTGTAACACCTTTGAACCTATGTTTACAAATAAATATTTTGTCTTTTGTTTTGTATTTTTTTAAATAAATGACCTCTGTAATTGGCACACGAGGCACCGAAGACTCTCTATAATTGAAACGCCATTAAATCTCTTTTTTTTTTTTTAAATGAAATGACCTCTGTAATTGTTACACGACGCATTCAAGGCCTCTATAATTCAAAGGCCGGTAAGGGGCTTCACTCATGCGCTTTTTGACTGGTGTTGACGAGTTTTGAGTTGATATTCCTTCGTCATATCTATGGATATTTTTATGGCACAAACGCTTATCGGTTCGTCAATCCTTTATCTACATTTCCATGAACGTTTAAAAAAAAAGGAATATAACTTTTTTATGATTTATTCAAACATGGTCCAAAAAAGCTCTGTTTTCGATATTAGTATGTTGGTTAGGCACTTTTATATGTGAAACCTACATATAACTGTTCCTTATTGACGTCTCTAACAGCCCATGCGAGATTTTTATATTTAACTCATTTTCACAAAAGTTACGTCCAAAAAACTGGCACCAAACTTACCAAAGTTTGGTGCCATATATCTCGAAATTTGTGAGTTTTGAAGTAAACATGGGATACTATTTCGGTAAACCTCGTTGTTGTTAATACGATAAGCCATAAAAAACACGGAAAAACGGACGGTTACAGATCGAAGGTCATTGGGAGCTCCTTAAATCACACTGATATTTTTGCCTTTTGGAAGGTAGTTTTAATGTGGCTTACAAATATGATAACTTGTATTTCAAAATTGTGTTATTATAGCGATTTTCATGAAATCAACCCGAACCTACAAGTTTTCAAGTAAAACAGTTTAAAAATAATATGAATATTATAAACACGATCTGTTTGATCTAAGAATTCATTTACAAAAATAATATTTAAGTAGCAGTTTTTTCTATACCATAAAAACATATGATTCAGGTATTAGATTTTTAGGATTAAGTGTTTTTGTTATAAACTTGCACGACTTACACCTCCATAAAACAGCAGTATTTGGGTGAGGACCGAATTCTTGGCCAGTAGTTAGCCTGGTTAATCGGTAGTAGTTTAAAAAATCCGTTGTGACACAAAAATTAACCATAGATTTGTATGGCTAATTTTTGTGTCACAACGGAACTTTTTAACTACCTACTACCGATTAACCAGGCTACAACTACTGGCCAAGAATTTGGTCCTCACCCATTTACGACCTCTGTTATTGAGGACCTCTATAAATAAGACCACATTTTTGAAGAGAAAACTTATTTAGCGGCGCTGTGCACTGTTTGGGATGGGGAAAAAATTAACTCGCGTCAGTGACCGTGAGACTCATAAGACGTAAGACGTATTGTATGGAAGTTGATTTTTCTGAGAGATAAACTTTTTAATGTTAAATAATTGTAATAGTTCTGAAGTGTTTTTATGTAATGTAAATTGTCATGTTTGTGTACGATAGCGCAATAAATGAATATTGTATTTTACCACATAAATGATAGTACTTTTATTCATTCATTCATTTATTTCTTGATAAAATATTGTATTTTACATGTCAACTTAAATAATAATGATTTACATTTCGTTTCTAAAATAATGTTAATGTCAAAAAAATATAATCATGCGATATTTTTCATGGTACATACCGTAGAACCCCGTGACTTCGCCTGGATTTCGCAGTTTTTTGAAAAATTCTCACAGATTTACACTTGTTTTTGCTTGTTAAGATCAAAAAACTAATTAATCTATATGGGACTTTAGTTTACAGTAACTTAAGGTCTAAATTTCGCTAAGGAATGGCTACAATTGGACTCTAAAGGAGGTAGGCGAAGTGTAGACAAAATGCCCTGTCTTCGCCTACATACTGCCGGAGCGTCAGTTATAGACAAAATTTGAAGTTGCCGCCAACTATCTTATTAATTTTTAACCTGTTTTCGATTATGAACCGTAACTATCCCGGATAAGTCATATTTAAAAAAAAAAACGATGGTAGGCGAAGACAGGTAACAATCTGAAGTTAGTTTCATACATTTACTGTTTTTTCGATAGGGTTGTCAAAAATTATGTTGACTAACTCGACAGCAAAAAAGAAAGGGTAATGGTTTAAGTTAAGACTAATGAAAATCAGTTTTCCCGTTTAAGAGCTACGGTGCCACAGCAAACATACAGACATACACACATAGCGGCCAAACTTGTAAGACCCCCTTTGTTCGTCGAGGCTTGAATGACCCTTAGATTCAGATTCAGATAATTTATTCATAAATGTACATTTCAATTATATGTCAATTAAAAAAAATACACAGCTTAATATCTACCTACTTATACTACTTATACAATAGCTTAACATTAAGAACTACTCCGGTTATGGAATGAGCTCCCTGCCGAGGTTTTTCCGAGGGACTACAGTATGGGGTTGTTCAAAAAAGGAGTACGTATAAATTCTTGAAGGGTCGGCAACGCGCATGTAACACACCTGGAGTTGCAAGCGTCCATAGGCTACGGTAACCACTTACCATCAGGTAAGCTAAGCTTGTTTGCCACCGACGTGGTATTTAAAACTAAATAAGACATTTTAAACAGATCACAAATTTGGATTGACAACCCTAGGGGCAGGCGAAGTGTAGCAACAAGATGGCCGGAACATGACCTCAGTTACATTTAAATCGATTGTGACATATACACGTAACTTAGGTAAAAAATAATATTACCACAAGAAAGAGCATGAGTTGTAGATTATAATACAAAAAGCTTAGATCTATCTCTTCTTTGAGACTATTTATAGCAAAGTTCCGACAAGGTAAAAATAAACACGTGCTACCACTTCAACGAAAAAACGGCACTGATCGTAAATGGCGTTAAGTTAGCCACAATTAATGCGAGAATATTGCCATGCATAAAAAACACTATACATTTCGTAGTTTTTTGTGAAACCTGTGGAAAATCTAGGCGGGAATTTTAACTTTTATAAAAATAGGCGATGTTAGGTATCCCAGGCGAAGTCACGGGGTTTGACGGTACTTATTCTAGTAGTTATATTTTTCATTTTGTCTTTTGTCAGTCAACGCTATCCGACAAACTCATCGATGCTATAATATGCCCGGTCAATTAAAATCGTTTTCAGTTTATTTTTAAATAATCTATCGTTATCCAATTCAGATATGTCTTGTGGGAGCGAATTGTATAACTTGGCCCCAATGACACCAAGTGACTTCCTAGATTTAGCGAGTCTGCATCTGGGAGTTATCAAAAGATTTCGCCTACGAGTGCTCCTACTGTGGGCGTTATACTGATATTAAAGCAATTACGTGACCTGATCGAAAAACTTTTACAATGTCATTGAGTTTTCACTTCTGCCGGCACTCCCGGAGTGCAACCCAGTCTTTTTTTAACCTAGTTAATTGGTTAGATGAAATACCTCTTTAATTGACACAAAATTGCTGGTCCCTTGAGATGTCAATTATCCAGGTTTTACTGTAGTACTGAAAAAAGCCTACATGCATCTAATATGGTGAGGTGGGTCACAGAAACGAAGTATGCGGCAGAGTGTATTTTTTGTAATGTAAAAAAGGCGTACGGAGTAAGCTAATAAAAATCATGTAACGCAGTCATAAGGACACTTTTCGTACTACAGAATCCATACTATTATGATGATAAATGCGAGAGTATCTCTGTCTGCCTAAGTACCTTCTCATACTTAAACCGCTGAACCGATGGAGATGAAATTTGGTATAGAGTTACTTTGAATTCCGGGGAAGAACAAATAATAGTTTTTATCCCAAAAATTATCACGTATGTATGGAGATTGGAGAGTATCAAAGTTTTAATGGAGTTACGATATAAACAAGTTCCACGCGGACGTAGTCGCGGGAAAAAGCTAGTATACTACCTAAATGTTTGTTAAAAATGTACGAAGATAGTCTAGATACTCGTACCTTATAGAATATGGACTTTACGGTGAAACACATGCCTTCACCGTAAAGTCCATATTCTCTAGTCATAAGGTCAGTCAATCAATACGTAACAGATTAAGCTGTTATTGAACCCTAATTTATACAGTGAGCTAGAGGATTAATAGGCCTGATTATTCAGATAAAACATCCAGTTCCTAAATATGTTTATTTAGGAACTTGATGGGACTGGGAAAGAGTTATGAGGTTCGGATATATATTTATCAGAACAGTTAAATGAAATCGTTTATGGCTTTTTTTATTAGGGTTCGTTTGCATGGGACACGACAAAACCTACCTAACCTAGGTACTACTCCTTTAAGTACGTATACGTAGATGTACAGCTGTAAAATATTTAATTGTGATGTTAATTATAACAATTTCAGGATTCTTATTGGATAATTGGACAATTTTAATTGAACAATGCCGAAGCGTAAAATACAATAGCAGCAACGAAGCAGATTGAATGCTTGCCAATTAATCCATGGCTGCCTGGCTCCGGCAAAAGTATTTAAGTTACGTTTCACCCTACACTAACTTTGTACTTTTTCTAATCGGACGTTTATTGTAGGTACGTAGCTGATATTGGGTTTTTTATTTTATTTAAATCAGACAGCAACGATACATTTTTAATTGATATCTACTGTTCACACACAATGTATACCTGACCTACTGTTAGCTACATTCCTTGTCTATAGAGTATTTTTCCGTACTTTACGTCGAGAGACGTGAATGAAGACCCTCGTAATATGGCACTACGGCTGTAGACGGGAATTTAAATGTCACCAAAAGTGGAGCTCCGTCCACAGCCAACTATTTTTCATAGTATTTATAGGAAGCATATGACTCTGTGCCGTTTTTGGCTGTAGGTAACACAAACCGCCAGTGCCACAGCAAATACGCCTGCTTTTGCACACAAGTTACCTCTGTCACGCACACATTGGCAAAGCACGTGTTGTGACACTACGTCTGTGGACGGACAAATTTCTCTAGCCGATTTCGTCTGTGGCCGTTAGTGCCGTAACACAAACATTCAAAACGGAGTAATACGACAATCCGTCCCCAGATGTAATGCCATTTTGTATGGAGAATTTCTGTGTCGTATCACAAGTAATTCGAGATGGTCTTGTGTCCGTGAACGTGTTAACAAATATGCCTGTAGGCAACACGGGTCAGATGGCCGGTCGTTATTGGTCAAAAGATTTAATGTTCTCAGTTTATATTTGTAACTAAAATTTCATCTTGATGAACCTTGCCACTAGTATTTAAACGGAAATTCCAAATTCGTATAACAATTTTCCCAGATATCTAATAATGTTGAATGGCTATGTTGTTGAACACAAATAGGCCTATACTTAAAATTATCCTTATTCCTATATGTTGCGACGACCGCTTTGGCCTAGTTGGTATAGTGACCCTGCCTACGAAGCTGGTGGTCCCGGGTTCGAATCCCGGTAAGGGCATTTATTTGTGTGATGAGCACGAATATTTGTTCCTGAGTCATGGATGTTTTTTTATGTATATGAATATTTATTTATCTATATAAATATGTATATCGTTGCCTAGTACCCATAGCACAACGATTTATATCGATTAGTGTAAAAAAAACCTACGAAACTTGCTACGATACCAGTCAATCGTTCGTTGATCGATCTCTCCGCACCTTCGACAATGTACAAACATGTACAACTATTATATTATACTAGCTAGCTGTCTTCATTTGCGTGGTAAAGTGTTGGGAATTAACACATTTCTTGTCTTTGACATAGGACACATGCAGATCTAATTTCACCTATCAAGTAAAACGTTGAGCAAACCTATTTTAACTAAAATACCGTTAATTCGTTTTCTTTATCTGTCACTCTGATGTTTAAATCCGTAAGAAAGGGACAAAAACATTTTATTTATCGGAGGTATTTTAAGTTTTATGAATAAGAGTCGTTTGTGGTTTGTGGCAATAGATCCAACAGGTAGGACTTAGGCTACCTACAGCATTAAATGTTTATATTGAGCTTCTTCTCTATACATATTTTTATTTTAACAATGTTTTATATTGAATAAATAAAACATGTGATGTCTGAAATGGACTTGACTCACTCGAATGATATCAGTGCGAAACGTTGAGTTGGGAAATAAAACTTTGACCAAATAAAAATATGGGAAAAATAGTTTGGGAGTTAAACATTTGCCAAATAATTTTCGCCGAAACATTAGTAAACCCTCTAAGGCAGGTCAGTGTTGGGGATAGGACGACGAGCGAAGCGAGGAGGAGTGTTAGAAAGAACCGCGACGCGCGCGAGCGAGATTAGTAAACCGTTTTTATCATCAGAACTATCTATACGGGTTTGCCAAATATCCACTATAAATCATTAAAAAAATAATACATATAATTTGGTCATCCCACGATTTCACGCACGCATTAACAAATTAGAACGAGAGCCCACGACAAATTATGAACTGTTTCCAATCCAATAGATTTAGCTGAATCGATCCCTTAAAGCTTGCAAAGCTGTAGCAACCACGCTCACTGAAATTGAAAAAGTGTCTCGGCCCTTATACGAAGTGTAACTACCGAGTCTGAGTATAGTACGGAACAGAGCCTAAGTTCTGGTTTATTTGTATACGTCGCTTACGATCCCAATCATCAGCAAATGTCTCAGAATGAGAACATGGCACATTGACGATTGGGATATGTAAAAGATGAACCAAATTGAGGCCTTTCTGCAAAAAAAAATTCGTGTGCTTTTAGAATGATTGACGTTATGATGTTGCCAAGATACTTTAGTCCCACGCTCGCGCGTGAATATTTATTTACCAGCTATGTGATCTTGATCTCTTAAATTTATTTCGTTGTGAGAAGTAGACTAATTACTAAGAAATTTCGCAGGGGAAAGACAGATGCAAACGCTTCGTTTTGCAGTAAAAAAGTGAACGATGCAAACTTTTCTAGGAGTTTTTAGTATCAATATACTTAGTTTTAGATAGCGTATGACGGCTATATTATGGAACTTTCCGATGTTTACAGCTTCTGGGTTGCTGGAGTTTAGTACGAAAATGTTAAGACGAAAGTTACGCTAAACTAATAAACTATGTATGAACGCAAAGTTTTACTTAATGACCGGGTCGCTAAACATGAAGTTTTAGTACATTAATGTGCACAATAAAGTAGTATACGGTCGTATTTCCATTTCGATGTATTTTCACTGCCTACTTCAGCTGAGTGAAAAGGCGATTAGTTTTAAAGATAAGTTTATGATGCTGATGCTTTTACGAGCGTTCATTCTATGAATGAATTTATTTCGAAGCAAAAGTTCTTCATCAAACCAAATCTTAGGTATTTGTTCAATTTATGATTTCACTTTTTTAAAGCAATTTAAATAGGATTATGACATTAAATAAATGTCTTAACAACAAAACAGGCACGAAGACTTAATTCCGCGTGATCTCAAAATAAACTTTTAATCTGAGTAACTTTTTATGATTTTCTTTTTATCACTGATATGTATTTTAAAATTAGCATTCTATGTGACAGATACGTTACAGAATAGAGGAGCTGAACGGCAAGGCGGGCCGACCGCGGATTATAATATAATATAAGCGCTATAACTCTAACGCTTGGTGACTCGAGTCGCGAACAACCCAAGAAACATTAGGCTTCTAGTGGGGGGTGGGGTGTTCTGTGAGCTAGGTAAAAAAGCTGGTTGTATAGACCAATGGTTGTTGATAGCGGTGAGTTCGTACCCCAGCAATAACAAGTTTTTTTGTTAAAAAAAAAAAAGTTTAAACATACTTACATCATTTACAATAACTTTATTTTCAAATTATTCACTTCCTGTGTTTCAAACGCAATTGGCTTTCTGGAAAGGATGAAACGTCTGTATTGGACCAACTACAATAAGCATGACTAAAGGCAAAAATGAGAATTAAAATCTGACTTTGAAATTACAGGCACATAAGAATTGACATATCATTATGAGTCGTCGCAACTTATATTCGTACCAACCGGTGCATAGAAAGATATTTAAATTGTTATTTTGGAGTTAAGGCCGCGATCTGAACGCCAGCGGGCAGCGGGGTGACGAGCTTGGAAACTTCTCTGCATTGCTAATCACGAGATATTAAAATCGGACTCTAACGCATGTTCCATTATAACAATAAAAGTAAAAAGACGATATGTTTTACGAATACCGGGAAATATGGCTAAGTACGTTACTAAACTACAAAAATAAATGGATTATCTGAATAAGTAAAACCTAAAAATATGTTTATTTTAGACAATTGCAATTAAAATGTTTTAGCATCAATACCACAGATCACATGAAGCCACTGCGGATCATGTGCGAAAGAAATTTAGGAACAATATATGGACGAGAGGAGCATATTATATAGGACATTAAGGACCCTGCAAATCCGGAAAATAAACCGAGAAGTAATAGCCTACATAAATTATAAGGAAAAACCGGAACCTCCTACCTCCTACGCCGGGTGACATACGCCGCCACATAATATACCTACCGCGGTACCGTAACACTGTTATATGCTTGTTCTTGATATTAATGATACTGTAATATATCCTAATTAATATTATAAATGCGAATTGTTAGATGTTTGGATGTTTAGATGTGTATTACTCAATCACGCTTAAACGGCTGAACCGATTTGGATGAAAGTTTGCACGAAGATAGTTTATAGGATAGATTTTTTCTATTCTATTCTGTCTATTCTGTCGCGAGCGGAATCTAGTAATAATATTATAAACTTCAAAGTTTCGATGTTTATTACTCAATCACGCTTAAACGGCTGAACCGATTTGGATGAAAGTTTGCACGAAGATAGTTTATAGGATAGTTTTTTTCTATTCTATTCTGTCTATTCTGTCGCGAGCGGAATCTAGTTATAATATTATAAACTTCAAAGTTTCGATGTTTGTTACTCAATCATGCATACACGGCTGAACGGATTAACATGAACTTTGTTATACTTACTAATATTTTATAGTCAGGATTGAAACATAAGATTTATAATATTAGTATGGATATGGATGAAGGTGAAGGAAGTCTCAAAGGTTTACAAAATTATTATGGCTCATTATTTATTTATCATCTCATAATTAGGGTAAAACGTGTGATACGTAAGAAGAATCACTTTTTTCCCAATTTGTTTCCAAACTTCATGATTCACCTACTTACAAAAACTACCTTTATCTTACTCTTGTTCTATTTTTCAATTTCACTAAAAACAGATAAAACTATATAAAGTTTGAGTATGCTAGCGTGTATGCCGTGCTTAAATGTTATTTAGGTAAAGTTATTCAAACACGTCCTGACGTCGGTAATGCAGGTAGTTTGAATGAATACAAGAGTGTAAAATGTCGGCAGTTCTATTAACATGCCTTGTAACGTAACGGCGCGAGTCCAGTAATTTTGGTAATGACGATATTTGCACATAAGTGGATGACGGTAACGGCAATAGAATAGACTAATAGTTCGCGGCACTGGAAGATCTTATTCATAATTCATGAAATGTCTTGCATCGCCTAAGTTCTAACCGTAATTAAGGATTCCACACACATAGCGAATCGACTAAGTACTTGGGATTAAGTTAGCTCCTTGCTCCTTGCAATGCAAAATATTTGGGTTGTTCTTGTTTTTACTGACAATGAATCGACGTTTTTCTGTTTTTTTAGATACCTAATTGTGGTAAAAATAAATGCATATGTTCTTTAATTAGGACATATGTGTTTTTTTTTTCAATAATGTGAAAGTGGACTTTTCATTGAAGACCACATTTTTACCACTCTGTCACGACATTCTACGAAAAATAAAAGTATAAAGAGAAATGCTGGTTAGAGAAAGTGAAAGATTAAATAATGTTAATAGATAATATAAATATGGACATTCATTCAAACATTATAAAAGTGTAAATATCAATACTCTAAAGGGCCATTTACATGGTGCAACAACTAGTATGCGATTTTACATCGGAGCTGTGGGCTACTGAAATGAAAGTGAATGAATTCAATTAAATCATGAATGTAATAAAACTCGCATGCGAGATGTTGCACCATGTAAATGGCCCTTAATAAGATGCCATAATAAGACGGAGGACAGGCTATTGTCGGTGGAAAAGAAGAACGACCCAGTTAACTAGATAAAATGTTCATTTTATTTTAGTGACTTGTATGGTTTAAACTCCCGTTTTATTTTTCTATTATAACAAGACTCATTCGTAATCATTAGCACATCGCTGTAGCATTTGAATACCTCTCTTCGCTATCTTTCGCTACTGTGTGTGATATTATTTGTGTCCTACGTCTGCCTACTATTAAAAATGAAACGGCGGACCTGAACGGTCAGTAATGTCAGTTATGTAGATAACTATTTTTGCAATGTCTGATAACTGTAATAAAATATAGAATAAGATCTGGAAACGTCGTAGAAATCGGTTGAATTTTGGTTCAGTTAGATTTGGATAGTATAGACGTGCAAAGATAAGAATTAGTGGGAAATCCTAAAGCTTATCCATACTAATATTATAAATGCGAAAGTGTGTCTGTCTGTCTGTCTGTCTGTCTGTCTGTCTGTCTGTTACCTCTTCACGCTTAAACCGCTGAACCGATTGCGATGAAATTTGGTATGGAGATAGTTTGAATCCCGGGGAAGGACATAGGATAGTTTTCATCCTGGAAGTCACCCCCTAAGGGGATGAAATGGGGGGGTTGAAGTTTGTATGGAGCTGCGATATAAACGATTTCCACGCGGACGGAGTCGCGGGCAGAAGCTAGTATTAAATATAAACTCAAGCAAGGCTAGGGAAAAATCAACACACACATCGGAGTTAAGCGGCAATTACACTGCGTCGGTCACCTAATGCGGTCGCCGAATTCATTTTAAACTACTTGGGCCAACAATCGTCGTCTTCCCACCGACGTCGCCGTCGTCGTGTCCGCCTACTACGGCGACTTGGCAGCTGTCGATCGCCTAACGTGTTCTTTACACTTTTGCTGTCACCGCATGCAGCATGCGGCGAACGACGAAGTGTAATTGCCGCTTTAGTACACGTGTACGTTGACAGACAGTGATAGAAAGGCAAAGCAGTTGTTCGCATACAACGAAAATAACGCGCTAACTTGTGTGCATCGGGCGGTGAAATATTACAGTATGGACAACGTTTACGTACCTAAATTACATACATGCCTATATATGCGCGAACTTATGATACACACCGTCAACTGAAGCGAAAGAAGCCGGAATGTTTGTTACGCTATTTGTTCCGATGCAGTCATTTATTAACTTTATCGTATTAATCCCCTCAAGCCGGAACACAAAACACAAAAAACACAAATCACAATGTAACCCGGTAAAAATGATTCATTTAAATTCGGTCGTTAGTTTTGTCACCTTATCCAGTTACAGTCTTATCTTACACAGGGCTGCAATCAGTGGATTTGGTCCGAACGTTAATGGATTCGTGTAATAACGGTAGTTACCTGCCCATCTCGTCGCACCGCACAATCCACGCCTCCCTTTGAGAGTTATTATCCCTGTCCGTGAATCGTTATGCTTGTACAGGTAGCGGCACGTAAGTCTAGCGGTGAACGAAACATGGAGGGGATAGCTGCGCATAGGTACTGTCGCGAACGCAATTGTTATCACTACAACTTGATTACAATAATCCTTACTAATAAAAACTTGTTTTTGTTTGTCCTTCTTTTATATCTAAGGTAGTTCGCTTAAACTAATCTCATCACTAATATGGGGAGGTAGAAATAAAATATATATATTTTTTTTTATTCAGTAACATTAATCGGAATCTGATAGAGGTAGCACGCCCTCATGCATCATGTTATTCATGTTTAAATCCACAGTGCCGCTGTCCAAAAGTGACTGAGTTACATATTCGTAGTTTCGTCAATCTGACTTTTAATGTTTCAAAGAATCAATTAATTCATTCGTTTCTGTCTTTAAGAAAGAATGCACGTCATATACCATTTTCCGTGCCTGTCTTCTCAAAAAAGGGTTTTTCTTCTAGGCATACTTACTGTTTAAAATCACAAATAAACACTAACTTAATTAAAACAGTCAATAAAAAACAAACTCAAACTTAACACAAAAAAACGACAGTAATAACTAATAACAATACAATTTAGAACGTGACTGTACACCAGAAGTGAGCGGGGTGTCGTATCGGTGCGCGGGACAGAGTACGACTGGAGACTGGAGAGCCAATGAGCGCTTACGCACGCCCCCGCGCGTCCCCTTCACTCCCCCGAGATACCTTATTTTCGACTTCTGCGCATAAACGGTCAGCGCTAGACTTATGTGCCGCTACCTATAGGTATGGTGCAAATTTACCTTCGATGTTATTTACAAATATTGTTAATAACATAACTTGTTCATTAAAAAAAACAAGATCGTGACGTAGCAAGTATAATTAAGGGTTCCGTAACTAAAGGACTTATCTTCATAGAACACAGCCCTTAGGTACCGTCCTTAATATTTGTTTAGAAAAGCCAGTATTAGTATAGGTAGGGTCGGTAGAGCAAAAGACGTGCTAACAGTTCAACGGTGTGTATTAAAGAGTAGGTACATGGAGGTTCAGCGTGAACGATTGAATGGAATGATTGAGTGAACGAATGACAGATTGTATTCACATAATAAACGAAGGAAAGATAGACTTGGATTTTTGTATTATACCAACAGCCAGTTATAAAAGTATTATATATTTAAACTGCATGATATAGCGAACAAATATAATGGAAAAATAAACCATCATCGTCTGATGCCCAGGACAATACTCGAACTTGTGCCCTCTGCATTGCCGGCACAGCGCTCTGCCTCTGAGCTATACCCAGACATTAGTTTGATGTAGCGTATCTTTCTATCACATTTGCCGCCGCTACTATAATGCGACCTCTCGGTATTTCCTTGAAAGGTTCACAGCCTATAGGCACTCTAATGGGCAAGCTATGCGCTTGACCCATTCTAACGAACCATATCAAGCGGTTTCAGGTTAACGACAGAGATGGCGCTGATGTACTTTACACTTCTTAGTTAGTTAGTTAGTTATACTGGGCTTTCTCTGCAAGTCGACATCCAGTGTGCCTATTTTGCGTGAATCGGTGAGGTAGCGCTACTCTAACCACCCCAGCTCCTCCAGAAAGTTTGTGAGTGCCTTGGTGTTGCTGACTGCGTCCCGAGTGTGTCCGGAGACCCTAGGTGCTTTTACCTGTATACTTCTACCTGTTTGCAGTCCAGTAGAATGTGTTTGGTTGTTTCTTCTGCTTCCATGGACGCTCTGCACATGGGGCTGTATGTGATACCTAAGTTGTATAGGTGTCTGTTCAAAGTGTTGTGACCTGTTATTATTCCAACTATCTTGCGTAGTTGGTTTCTATGTGTCCTCAGTAGTGCGATTGTGAGTTTGTTGTCGCGTTTCGACAAAATCTCTTTAGTCTGTCTGCATGTGTCTATCTCCTCCCAATATCTTTGGTGTAGGTCTTTGGTGTATAGGTCCAGTTGATTATATATGTAGCTTTGTGGTAGGGGTAAAATTGGCTCCGGTCCGTATGCCGTTGTTTCTGAGCCTTTCCTGGCCAGTTCATCTGCTGCATCGTTTCCTCTTGAGCCACTGTGCCCCTTGATCCATTGTATAGTAACGTTGTTTTTATCTGCGCACACCTCTGTGAGGTTTTGGTGGCATTCGTATATCAAGCTTGATGTGATGCTATCACTGCTCAGTGCTTGTAGTACCGATTTACTGTCTGAGAGTATCCGTATGTTTGTGTCCTCGACTTGGCTCGTCTCTTTAGATTCAGATTCAGATTCAGATGGATGGATTTATGGCATTGCGGGCTTCAATTATCCCTACGCATTCAGCCTGGAATACCGTGTTATGTTCACCCAGTGGTTTGGATATGTGTATGTTAAAATCCTCTGAGAACACACCACATCCCGTTCCCGTGCTTGTTTTTGACTTATCTGTAAAGATTCTAAGGTCTAAACGATATGATACAGAGAAAGAATATAATGGAAAAACAAACCATCTTCGTCTGTAGCCCCCGACAGGATGGACAGGATCCTGTCGGGGGCTACAGACGAAGATGGTTTGTTTTTCCATTATATTCTTTCTCTGTATCATATCGTTTATAAAATGATCGGGGTAACTTCCTCGTTAAAAAATAACACGAAACAAAAATATTCAATTAAATAATTTGTTTCGTGAAAAGGGTATTCTAAGGTCTGTTTGGTTTAGCTCCTCCCTCGAGTCTTCCGTTAGTGATATACCATAGTATTTCCTGAAGACTGGAGTTCTTGGTATTTTGTCGATTGAAGCCTCCATGATGGGGAGGCTTGTGATCAGTGTGTTGTGGATCTTTGTGTGGGGTGTGTTTAGTTTCGTCCATAGGTTGAGGCTTTTTAGGCGTATTGCCGTCACAGCCGCTTCCTTTTGTATATGCATGTGTAAAGGTAGGAGTCCTAGCATGATTTCTAGTGCTGCTGTTGGGGTTGTTCTCATACATCCTGTAGCCGCAACACATGCTAGTCTTTGTGTTTTCTCGATTTTGGTAATTGCACTCGTGGTTTGGGTGCGCGGCCACCATACTATGGCACCATAGCTTATCATTGGTACTATCACCATTTTGTATAGCAACAGTACGATGTGGGGAGCCAGGCCCCATCTCTTCCCCACCATCCTTCTGCATTGCCAGAAGGCTACTATTGCTTTGTTTAGTCTACTGTCTAGGTGTTTGCTCCAGTTTAGTTTATCATCTAGTGTTATACCTAGATATTTCACCTCTTTCGAGAGTGTTAGTTTTGTGCCGAATAGAGTTGGCATTTCGTAAGTACCCAGTTTCCGTTTATTTGTAAAGAGAATTGTGTCGGTTTTCTTTGGGTTACCGATAGGTCATTCTCCTTGCACCATTTCTCTATTATTTTCAGTGCTGTTTGTGTAATTTCACACCGTGTGTTTATGATCAGGCCGCTGACCAGTATGACTAGGTCGTCAGCGTGTCCTATCGTTAGAAAGCGGTTATTGTTTAGTTTTGTTATTAGGTCGTTTACTACCAGGTTCCACAGCAGTGGCGAGAGGACGCTTCCTTGTGGGCATCCTATTATAACTAGCGCCTGGTGACTTTGGTTTTCGGATAGTTTTATGATTCTCTTCTTTAGCATGTTCATAATCCATTCTATGAGCAGCTGTTCGGTTTTGTGTCTTTCTAGTGCTAGTTTTATGCTGCTAAAGTTCGTTTTGTCGAAAGCACCCTCTATATCAATAAAGGTGCCTAGACAGTAGTTCTTTCTAGCGAGCGCGTCTTCTATGTTACAGCATGGAGGGTTGAGTCTGTCGATTTACCCTGGCTATAGGCATGCTGGTTTGGGTGTATCTTTATGTGTTTAAGGGCCGTATCCTTCAACTCCCTGTCGCAGAGTCTCTCCAGAGTCTTTAACATGCACGATGTTAGGCTTATAGGTCTAAATGATTTTGGGTCCGATTAATCACTCTTCCCTGGTTTCGGTAGGAAAATTACTTGTACCTCTCTCCATTTTGTTGGTATGTATCTGTAAGCAATGCAGCTGCATAGTAGGTTTGATAAATGCTTGATCAGCTTATGTCCTCCCCACTTTAATAAAGCAGGGTAGATACCGTCCAGGCCCGGTGATTTGTAGTCGTCAAAACTTTTTATCGCCCAGGCCGTTTTGTTCTTCTCTGTTATTCGTTCTGCTGTCTTCCACTCATTATCTGTTGGATGATAGTTTTCCTCCTGTTCTGCCCAGGTTTGTACGTCAACTACTTTGCACCCCGGGAAGTGGGTTTCCACCAGTACACTTTCAGTCTCAGATGGATTGCTGGTGTTGGTGTTATCTGGTCTCCTCAGTGTGCCCAGTAGTTGATTAGGTTGGTTGGCTAGTATCTTCCTTGTTCTGTTGGCCTGTGTGCTGCTAGATATGTTATCACAGAAGTTCCACCAGGAGGCAGATCTTCTGTATTTTACACCTCTTAACAAAACTAGTTATTTTATGAAATATTTTTGTTTCGTGTCAATTTAACGTGGAAGTTACCACGATATTTTTTTTCCCTCTTGAGTTACCCAGACATTAGTTTTATGTAGCGTATCTTTATATCAAATCAAATCAAATCAAATCACATTTGCCTTTACATTTGTAAATTGATACGAAACAAAATATTTAATAAAATAATTGGTTTGGTTAAGAGGCATGTAGCATATATTTGATGACCGGTTTAGCCAATACAATTCCTTACCGGTCCTCCGACGGAAAGACGCTTGGAGTAAAATATTCGTTTTGTTTAAATAATAAATAATAAATAAAAACTTTTTATTTCGGACGGAATCCATAGGTGTTAGTTACAGCCTTATATTCTAGTGTTATTTGTTACTTAAAAATGAAAGAGTAGGTACTACAATTAAAAACACAATTCAGGTATGGAGCTTAGTCCATCTCTGTAGAAGGGGGGAGTCCCATCTATCCGCTAGCGCTACCAGGATGCCGTTGGCGCTGCCTCGCCAGCGGTTTAGTAGTGAGGCACACCGTTTACGCATGATGGCCGCAAAACCATCAACCTGTGCCTCCGCAAACATTCCCGAGGCACTGCAGTGACGAGGCAGCCCCATAAGCATCCTGAAAGCGTTATTATATTGTACCCGTAGGTCGCTGTACGCCCGCTGCGTACAACTACTCCACAGGCTGCATGTGTAGAAGGATTGGCAGTAAGCTTTAAAAAGCGTAACCTTTACTGCATTCGTACAGCGAGCAAACCTGCGGGTCAGCATATTGCAACGAACGGCCAGCGACCTACGCTCCCTTTCAATATCACAGATATCGCTAAGGTCTTCCGTGACCCAGTGTCCTAAGTATTTGAATTTATTTACTCTATTCAGAGGTGACCCATTCAGCGAAACATCTGGCAAGTTGGTGTAAGTCTTTAACTTGGGCCTGAAGACCATTAGCTCACTTTTCTTAACATTATATTTAAGACCATGTCTCTCCGCATAGCGTTGGCATATAAAAGTCAACCTTTGCAGTCCCCTGATCGATGGGCTTAGCAGCACCATGTCGTCAGCATAGCTCAGATTATTTATGCACACTCCTCCCACATGGCATCCGATTCCGGTGCTGCTAAGCTCATTGATCAACTGGTTCACGTACAGGTTGAAGAGTCTGGGAGAGGTCAGGCCCCCCTGCCTTACCCCACACTCCAACCTGTATTCCTCAGAGACCGCGTTTCCCCATCTTACCAGGTTTTTCTGATGGTTATACCAGTATTCAAGCATGGTTATTATTTCAGGAGCCAGAGTCGTCTCTTTTCTTAGTTTATCCCACAACAGATTATACGATACCAGATCAAATGCTTTTGAGAGATCTAAAAATGCAGCAAACACTGGGGTTTTTCTGGTCGTATAATACTGCACGGTCTGCTTGAGGCAAAGGATAGCACTTTCTGTAGACAAACCTGGTCTGAAACCAAATTGTGCATTATTAAGGAACAGGTGTTTCTCTATTTGCCGATCAAGCAGGCCGTCCAGCACCTTAGCGATGACAGAGGCAAGCGATATCGGTCTGTAGTTGGACAAATCAGAAGAATCACCAGTTTTGTCCTTAATTATGGGAACTACGACCGTACGCATGAGATTGTCTGGCAGATACGCATGGCTTAGACATAGCGAATAAAACATTGCTAGGGACCTGGGCAGGTGATCTCCCGCGTACCTTAGGTGTTCGACGCTAAGATGATCATACCCAGGCGATTTTCCACCATCCATACCCTTAATCACACTTGCCACATCTTTAGCTGTGAAGGTCACAGTACACCGCTGTATCACAAACGACCCAGCCTCGGGCACTTGGAGTGCAGGTCCCAATGGAGATTCGAGTTTAAAGTGGTTTCGGAACAAATTACAAATCCCCACAGGGTCATGCACTCCGCCTACACTCGCGGGGAGACCAGGTCTCTGGTTCAAACTATTAGTATTTTTCCAGAACTTATTAAACCTTCTACTGAAATGATGTTGCGCAATTATATCTAATTTTATTTGGCCCGCGTTGTCTTGACACCATTTAAGTTTCGATTTAAATATTTTTCTGGCCTCGCACATACGGTCATAAAAAATACCATTTTTATGTTTACCATACTGAACCCAGGTCTGGAACCACAACCGCGCCTCCCCGTGAGCGTCTCGCACGTGTTTGTTCCAGCCAGTAACATATTTATTCTTAGGAACATGTTTAACAACATGCGTCAGTTCAGCGCCTTTAGACAATGTGCAAACAATTTGCCTATACATGTCATCTATAAGTAAACAATGTTTTTTATCAGAACACATGCTATCCGCACAGTTGCAAAAACTTAAATTAAAATCCAACTTCCTTAACCTATTGTTACAGTAGTCGCGATATTGATCAATCTGACCAGAGTCACGCTCGCCCCATCTTATTTTATTTTGCATCATATCGTTACACAACTGGAATTTAGGTGTTAATATGTCGACATTACACTCCAAAGATATAGGGTAGTGGTCAGACCAATAGGTGTCATATAACACTGACACACTCGCTACAGTTAATTTAGCCGCATTAGTAACTACGCAGTGGTCCAGCCAACGGCGACACCCGTGCGCATCGCTCACAAAAGTGAAAGTGTCCGGTGGCAAAAAGTAGGCATCAATACACGTCCAGTATTGTTCCGCACAGAAGTTGACAAGTTCACATGAAAATGACTCACCGGGATGCGCGTTATAGTCCCCTAACATATAGACACATTCAATACCTTGACTATCAATAATTGCATTTAGTTCACTCAAACATTCCGTAAACTCAATTAGATTATCACTGGAGTCCGTAGGCATGTAAATAGAAAAAACAAGTAATGAGCGACTGTGTAACACCACCTTAATCGCCGCCAAGCGCACACTCTTACACTGCACTACAGACACCATAGGAAACAAATCCTTCCTCCATAGCAGGGCAACTCCTCCGTAAGGCCTGCCTCGTAGAAGGCCAGCCGACATGTCCACTGCGGATTTACCGGTAAACGCAAACTTCTCGTCAATGCTTCCTAAAAATGGTATGTCGTGCTGAAGCAGCCACGTTTCCTGCAGGGCAACTATATCGGCTGATTTACACAACTTTCTCACACAGTCCACAGATCTTTTGACGTTTTTACAATTAAACGTAACTAGTTTTATTGTTTTATCCATTGTTGGCTTTTGTTGACTGATCTGTGTCTGGTTTATTCATGAAGTTAATAAAACGGCGATAGTGTACATTCTCGGGCCAAAAATCGTTCTGCATGAATAGATCTAATTTACTACTCGGCACGAATACCTTAAAAGAGTTGTAGGATTTTTCTACCTTCATGGTTATTTTTACAAGCTTAACTTTTAACTTCGTCTTATCTTCTATGTAAGTTTCGATATCACTTACGGTCGCCTCCTTCGACACATTATAAATTAAAATGGGAATACTGTATTCCGCCGCTTTAAAATTTGCCTTGAGGCCCGAAGTTGCTACTCCCTTCTGGCCCACAAAACGATCATTTACTTTGTTCTTCTGGTCCGACTTCTTACGCTTCCTGTTGGACGGAGTTATCCACTCGCCTTTGCTAGCGATGTCTGCATATGAGACTTTATTTTGTTTATGGCTCCGAGCGGCCGTGTGTATCGGGGCATTATCAGTCAGCTGCAGAGGTTGCGTCATCACATTATTCTCTCCGCTAACATAGTTATTGTTTTCCAATGTCTGTATGTTTACATTATCACTTTGACACGGACTGGCTATTTTATTGTTGGTTAGGTTGCATGCTGGTCTACCCTCGTCCGATTTACGTAATTCTGGCCCTGGCCGCGAATGGGCTTGGGTTGATGATGATGATGGGGCCCCAAAAACCTCTGTAGAAACCTCGTCTGTATCGATTAGCTGCAGTGCCTCTGGGCCGCTATTATAGTTAAACGAGGTCATTACGCAGGCTCCCCGTTTCAAGTTTACATTACAAGTACCCTCATAGTTATTTATTAATGAGGCCTTTTTAAGCATTTCTAGATCTGTTTTTATATACTCTAGTTGCTCCACCGTGGCATATTTTTCTTTTGCGAGCAGTACTTCTTGCTTTAGTAGATTCAAATCTTGCAAGATTCTCGTCACGTCAACGTGATCGAAAGACACAGGTGGTAATTTTCCAAGATCTTTTGCCACGAATATAGGGATTTCTTCCTGATCAGCTACTCTCAGCACAGATATTATGTCATCGATGGCTCGTAGTTTCTTCTTCTCCCCCTTCCGTATTATATTTTTCGCGCCAGGAAGGGATTCAAACAACATTTTTTTCGCGGTTACTATGTCCGCGTCCGAAAAAGCAGTTACACATATCCTACTAAGACTTTCATCGTTCATCACATGTAGTTTATTATCAATAAATGCAAGTACTTCACTAATCACAATATTGCACGAGGCACATTTCACTACATTTGAGGACATTGTCCCCTGCTCGCTCAATACCCGCTCAGTTTAAAAATACGTATAATTTTTTTCTTCTTAGAGGTTTTCTTTCGGGGTATTTTTTATTTTAAAGACTAATAATATATATCGTCGATGCAAACATTTTAATCTATTCATTTTGCCGTCAAATTTACAATCCAATTTCCGTATTTGTTCAGTACACCGGTGATCTAATTGCGGTTTTTAAGGTTCCGTAGCCAAATGGCAAAAAACGGAACCCTTATGGATTCGTCAAGTCTGTCTGTCTGTATGTTTGTCTGTCTGTCCGTCCGTATGTCACAAGCATTTTAATCGAAAACTATATAAGGTGTATTTGAATAAAATTTTGAGGATAGGTGTATTTTGTTAGCCGCTACATAGTTTTGTAATTAAATTACTAAAAAAAATTTTTTTAGGGGTGCACTACTACATCCTTCACTATATAAAACTGAGTCAAAAAATTTTTTTTCATTGCAAGCCTACGTGTGACACATCAATCGATAGGCCTTTCAAAATACATATAAGGTTTTTCAGCATTTTTTTTGATTAAGTGAATAGAGTCGGAGATAATCGCCCCGAAAGTCACTAAAATTGTGTCCTCTAATTTTTGAACCGTGTATTTAAAAAAATATATATATGGACAATGGACATAGGGCTTATTAAATTCTTTCAGCGAAAATTGTTTTTTTTTTATTGTTTGTTTTGTAGCTTTTTAATAGGCACGGAACCCTTCGTTGTGCGTGGTCCGACACGCACTTGGCCGTTTTTTTTTTCTTTTGGTGGTGGTTTGCTCTAATTATTTGCATGTTTGCACGTGCGGGCGCAATAACCGCATGAAAAAATACGTAAATAATTGCATCTCATCTTCGCTAATAGACCAACCAGCACGTTTATTAGCGGAATAGCAAAGGAATATTGTTCTCGTAACCTATTAATTAGGCATAATAGAGATGTTGTAGTTACGTACAACGTCAAAGTCAAAATTACAAATATCTGTTTCCAAACTAGGCCAATAAATGTCTACAACACAACGAAACGATCGACGGAATATAACTGTCTCAAGAACATATGTGTCTGTCTGGTAAAATTGTGTGGTGTGAGAGCGGTGACAGCCTGACAGCGCCAGCAAAACGGGCACTAGGTCTAACCTAACGTCACATTAAACACTTCCCTCCAGTACCGCGCACCACACTGGCCGGATTTCTTCTTATGTAGGCGGAAAACATGCACGGTCTCCGAGGGATAAACGAAAGACATAAATAGATTTGTCACGAAGACAAGGTTAGTGTATAAATGAGTTCTCTTTTCTTTTAGAAAGTCTTTCACCTTTTATTGATCTAGGTAGTTTATGAACTCATTAGACGCCCTGATAAGAACATTGAAAGATATACTTACCTATACTTATTTGTTACATTGAGTTGAATGAACGAAATCTGTATTTCAGGCAATACGAGACGAGACTTTGAATATGTTATTTAAATTACAGTCCCGTCCCGGCGTAAACGATTTCTTATATAGGCTCGGGAAGCCTAATAAAGCCAATGAAATAATATAAGTAAGTAGGTATACCTACATTGCCTACTTACTTATATTATATCATCTAAGTATTGTTAATTTCTATCTACAACTCGAGCCTTTTTATAAAAATGCATTAATAGGAGTCAGCCAAGGCATTGATCTACCTGCCTTCAATATGTGTCCTGTGTGTTAGTGAATAAATGTATATCTTTCTTTCTTTCTACCACATGTTACTTTACTTTTTACCTACACATTAAAGTTCTAAAGTGGAAAGACCAAAGACTCAAAGACCAACTTCTTGGCTTACTGTACGAAAATTTCCTGCTCACAAAATACACAAAAATATCGAGTATAGGTATGTGAGCAGCCTCGTTGCATGTATATACATAGATCATGTAAGTTGCATTGTTGACTTTTCATTACACCTCTCAATTAATAACACTCTTTCTAGCCGAAATTAAAAAATATTGAGTAAAAATTATTGGAATACTGCCAGTAGATGATATTACACAACAGTGCGTGGGTCAAGTTTGGCCAGAGCAGAAAGTGAGCGTGTCGTGAGTTATCAGTTATCACACGAACCGATGAAAAAATAAAAATAATCCCCATTATTTCTCCCATAAACAGTAGTAGTTAGTAGTATTTGAAAAGGTGCCAAGTTCGGCGCTAAATAGATAGTGAAACTTGTAATTTTTATCCGACACAAACAGTAGTCATACTCGTACCATATGAAGCACTTGACGTATTTTTTTCACTTATGTTTTGGTGGAATTATTTTTAGAGCATGTTGTAAGGTTGTACAGCCTTCCTATTTTTACAAGCTTTCCATTAATTAACTTGCAACTCAACCTAACTATGTAACTTTGTTTGTTCGGGTGGAATCTTGCAACTTAATTTTGAAGCAGATATCTTCAACCGATTGAGCTGAAATTTTGGGTAAAGGTATAGTTTGGATGACAATTCAATATTATGGTACCATCGAGCTGAGCTGATGATGGAGACAGAAGGGGGCCATGGGAGTTTGGGCTCGTTAGAATCGTCTCAGAAGTTGATGCCGTTGATGGCCAGGGAGCGAAACTATGGTGCCGATGACAGACAGACGTATGACGTCAAGCTACATACAGAGTGTTTTTATCTAGATTATAGATACTTACCTAATCAAATAACAACTTATTGGCCTCTTTAGTTTACTGATATTGAAACTTGAGTTGAGAGTTTTTATACATTTATATCCCGATTAAGTCACGTTGGCACCTTGCAGCAAGATGTATGCATGCCCACGATGCATTCTTAAATTAACCGGGTTGTACAGAATGTACAGCTTTTTTTTAAATCTCGGCAAATGGATTCTTACTCGACTAAACAAATTAATTAATTTATTTATTTATTTATTGGTATTTAGAATAACAACAGTCTTATAAAGCCAATATACTGTTTACATATGTTTCCTTACAAAATAGGAGGCCAATAATAGTTATCCGTTAATTACATCAAGAAAAATAAAAACTGAGATGATTAAGTATAACTAAGATAAGGAATGTGAAATCATGCTACAGAAAATTAACAACATGGTATACTTAGTTCAGATTATTTGAGCTGCCCG
The DNA here is from genome assembly GCA_947578815.1 of Epinotia ramella. NCBI lineage: Eukaryota > Metazoa > Arthropoda > Insecta > Lepidoptera > Tortricidae > Epinotia > Epinotia ramella. The sequence continues at coordinate 12,799,594 of OX388209.1, forward strand.
ACTTTTTTGTGAAACCGTCATTGTGAGTCTTTTAATTTCAATAATAACAGTTGCTTTTCGAGTGGACAAATTTGATAGGTAGGTACAATTTCGGCGTCTCAAACAAAACCAACTACACCTAATGATAATTATCAATAAAAGTTGATAATAGAAAGGTATAGCAGAAATAGCACATTTAGGAGAAAATAGGTTTTCTATAAAAAGTAAAAATAATAGTTTTTTAAGAAAAAATACACAGAAAACTCAAGTGTCTGAGCTAATCAAACCTTATGTATATTGAAATTCTATATATATATATTTATTTTATTTCTTTATACATTTACTACTAGTTCCTTTAGTAGGTTACCACCTACTTTACCCATATTGAATCCTTTTTGTTAATTAATTGACTATTTATTTTTGGATATGATATAGAAACGTTTAATTTAGTAAAACGATTCACTTTTGATAACATTTTACATGAATTAATAAAGATAACATTTTAAAACGAATATGTTTACTTTATTTTGTATTGGCTGTTTAGAGATTTCATCTAATGCTCGCGCACTGCGCAAACTTCACGAAAAAAACCTGTTGCGCGCCATTATAGGTTATTTTATTTCACAGATATTTTGTAAACATTGTTAATGCGTATTTGGTTATTAACGAAAATGTTGACTCGTGACTAGAAAAGTGATAAAAGTTCATACCTTCGACGCTATTCATCCACTTCTGTCGACGGGCCTCCCCCGAGGCGGATAGGAGTTTATTGGCAGTGGAGGCTTCGTTTTCTTCGAGGTATGGTCATTTCGCTGGTTACGCGACCACCTTCGGTTAGCGACCACCTGAAGGAGAAGGTTTTTTTCTATATTCATATTATATTCATATTCATATTTATTCATAATAATTCATATTATATGTCGACAATTATAATCATAAAATTACATACTTATGACTAGTAGTATAAAAAATGATATCTTTTGTACAACAAATTGTACATAGTTGTACACACTACAAAAATCAAGTCAAGTATAACATTCGCTAAATCTATAAAAAGTGTGCTCGATAAGCCATGATTTGAGTCGCGATCTAAAGCCGGCCAGTGACTGTGCATCTGTGATATGCGCCGGTAGTTGGTTGTACACGAGCGGTCCCATGACATGGGTGAGTTTGCCAGACTTCGCCAGCCTATGCTTCACACCAACAAGTTTGTTAGCGTTTCGGAGATTACGACCGTGTATATCTGCTCCTCTCGCGTATTCGTGCAAATGACATCGCACGTATGTAGCTACCTGAAATATTACTATGGAAGGTAGCGTGAGTATCCCGAGGGACTTGAAGTAAGGTCTTGCAGAGACACTTTGGCCTACCTGTGCAATCGCTCGTACGGCTCTCTTTTGCATGCGAAAAACACGCTCCCATTCGGCAGCGCGGCCCCACAGCTCTGTGCCGTATTGTAGAAGCGAGTGCACAGTGGCGAAATAGCACAAGCGCACTATTGAAGATGATTACTTGTACATGCATTTTTTTGTAGTTTTAGAATAGAAATCTACTAAAAAACCGAGAAAATATCCTTTCAGTTCACCAACTCAGCTTAAGTGGTCGCCCACCGGCACATTAAATTAGGTGGTCGCTAACCGGCGAAATGACCCTACTCTTGGTATGTTTCCTCTACTTCCGGGGACCAACCAGGGATATATTCTTTTCTGATGCCTCTAGGAATGCATCTTTTGGCCGCACCTATAACTATGCCACAGAATCTATCATAGTTTGATGCTTCTGGTTTGAGCCATCTTATATTTGCATCCATTTCTTGTTTGTATGTTTCCCAGTCAGCTTTCATCATATTCCAGCGTGGTTTCGGTAAGGAGTTGACAATCGGGACTTCCAGTCAAGGATAGGACTGGAAGTCCCGATTGTCAACTCCTAAAGAGCGGGGCGGTGCTGGCTACGGGGAAAATCATTTAGGATAACTCTGCTGATAGATAATATGTTTCCATGGTCATCCTCGGAGACAAAGCAAAGATCCGGATTAGTATCGCGCCGCCACCGTGCCGATCGGAAAGATCCCCGCTGTTTCGCGTCGAAGATAAGATGGTGGTTTTCCGTGGTTTTCCATTGGGGTTGCCGGAGGGCGGTGAATTGGGTTGGGTGCCATACGGCAACGCTATCTAGGTTATAATGGGTAAACATATTAAATAATGTACTAAAATGTATTCATCAATTACTACGAAAATGTTTGAATCAGGTTGGTGTTTAATAATGATTTGATATTAAATTTAGAGCGTTTTTTACCTGCATTAGAGGCATTATTAGGTGCATTACAACTACAAAGTACAGGAATAAAAAATATCAGTTCACGCCAATCTCCACAAATATTTGTAACCAAATTAATTATTGTCGTTCTGTCATAGCGTTTTTTAATAATTAATATCAAAAAGTGTTTAACACGTGTACCTAGAGAAGAAAGTCAATACAAAGTTTTAATACCTAATAAAATTAGGTACCTATTGCAGTCGGTGATGCTGTGACACTTAGCGAAAATATTTAGATCTGTTGCCACGAACATCTACTAAACTGTTACTACCTTATAGGTTTAATTGGAACTACCTATGTCCTCTTCGTATGTCCGAGAGAAAAAGATACATTTTCACACCTGCTTTTCAGAAAAGATTTATTATTGCCCTCGAATAAAGGGATTCCAATTTTCCTCATAGAAGTTGTGAAAAGCTGTATTTGTCACTCGGTAGCAAAATGATTTCCGTCTTGGGCGTATACACTTGAATTCCTCTTTACGCTCAATATTATATTTTAGAATCCCTTGCTACGCTGTGGGTTCTATTGTACAATCTATTCACTCGGGATTCAATATCATTTTGCTCCTATGAGACACAATGTACTATTATTCCCACCACATTTGCACGCAAACTGAGTTGCGGGTATATTGCTGTTTTTATCAATACATATATCAATTCCAATTACCTTTTAAAACTAGTGGCTCCTTGAGCTGTAGAAACAAGTCTGTCTTTTTTTTTTCAAATGTATGCTTTTTCAGTCGAGTACCCCGTTTAGGCCACGAAGCTTGCTGAGCTAATTATATAACTGCATACAATACTTTTTCTGGAAATAATAATTTATTAAACAAACTTGTTATCTATTGAAAATCACCCTGCTGAAACGAAGTGCAGCCAACCGCTTTTTTATTTTTGGGCATTGATGAAATTCATTTCAGTTCTGTGTACAGTTGAAAAATAATTATTTCGATTGTCCATAGAGCATAAACTTTTTCATCAAAATCAAAAGTATTCCATTACGTTATGGTTTGCGAGGTTCTAATTTAAAGATTATAGTCGACGAGTTTATAAAACAGTTTATCGAACCTGCTTACAAAATTTCACGAAAATCTGTTGAGAAATGCGACCTGTAAAGGAGAACAGCCGGACAGGAAACTGGCCCATTAGTAGGAGATCTTAGGGTCATCCCCTTGCATTTTTGAGACAAAGCAAACCGCTTGGAACAGGTATTCCTGGGGGTGATCCGAGTTGATTTAGCCCGGTTGCCACGAGGTTCCCCCCAGCAGGGGAGGGAGGGGAAGTGCCTCCGGCGCGCCTCACTCTAAGCTTTATATCTGCACACATCTAACAACTATATCAAGTTTGGTGTCTTTTTCGTATAATTCGGGGATAAAGAATTCATTTTTGTGATTTAATTTTCACTCACCCATACAAAAAATACGAGAAATTCAAAAAAAATCTTTACCGTTTTTTTTTCGAAAATCTTCTACAAAATTAAAACTATTAAGATTAGCTCTAGAAAAAAATACCTGTGAATAGCCCAGTTATCCTACTATATATAATAATAAACTTGTCAGCCATTTATGCCTTATAATTGTAATTAAAAAAAAAAGTTTTGTGTAGCACCGTGGACCGTGCTGAAGTCGCTATTTAGTTTAATGCGTAGGCATTTAGTTTAAGCACGCAGTTGTTAGATGTGTGCAGATATAAAGCTCAGAGTGAGGCGCGCCGTAGGCACTTTCCCCCCCCTCCCCTGCCCACCAGCTGGGGGGAACCTCGTGGCAACCGGGCTAAATCAACTCAGATCACCCCCAGGAACATATGTTCCAAGCGGTTTGCTTTGTCTCAAAAATGCAAGGTCCCCTTAGAAAACGGGCTCTAAGATCTCCTACTACATGCTGACACGGAGAACTCGTTAGCTTCGCTCGCTCGTTCAATAAATTTTATCATACATATTATAACGGTTTAGTATTTCGATTGTTTAAGATCTGTATTCGTTAATAAGTAGGAAAACATTGACTAAATACAAAAATAATATGAAAAAAATATATGTTTAGTTTATGGACAAGAATCCAGAATCTCTAGCCTGTATTCTCAAAGAGAGTACAAATTAAATATATGATTCCCTTCTCATGCACAAAATGGGCATTTTCCAAATTAAATATTTGAGTCAAATATCGCTGTTCCATGACTTTGGAGTACTTTTTTCTATTCAATATTTTTCTAAAGTATAATGTTTGTTTGTAAAAATGGTAAAATAACTCGTTAACTGTATAATTATGGTGAATCGCTTTAAAACCTTTTGAGCCTAAATATTAACCTTTGTTTAGGTTAGTTGTCAGTTTCGCTTTCTAAAATGTGATAAGTTGGACCTGCGTCACGCTGTGCCAAAAAAATGTTTCCACCACGAATATATACTGAAGGTAAGAACCCACTTTGAGGTTAAACGTGTATGAATTTAGACATATTGATAAGTGCAGTAACATGTAAAGAAGTTAGAAGTAATTAATTGCAAGGAATCAAAGCACTATTTCACTTTATTTAACTACTTACTATACTTACGTCACATCCACTACGGTAGATACGTATTGTATTAGTGGAACAAAAAACGTGACGTATGGAAGGAACTACTTTCATTCCATACGTGACGTTTTTTGTTCCACTACGTTTTATGCACTTCCTATACGTGAAGAATGATTCATTTATGTCACTTGGTCTTACTGTGGCTGTGATTGATTTTTCAAGAATTTATATTAATTATTAAGAATAATTGATACTCTTTGGATCTCATTTGTTAGGATACTATGTGCCAATTCTGATAAATATAACTTTTGATAGTTGTTTTCAGTATCAAAAATCAAGCATCAAAAAGTAACGTAAGGAAAAGATTTTTTTTATTGGTTGGAATTCCATTACGTCACGGAACTTATTTTGGAAATGCCCAAATACGACTTTTATGCTCTAGGGCACAAAGTAATTGTTTTTAAAGTCAATGATAATCAATTTCTTTTCTTTTTTTCAATTTACAATTTCGTAGAATAAACTAGTTATTTTATTTGACTAGCTTTATTAATTTCACTACCGTCGTACATAATGAAATCAGTTAAAACAGCAACATTTAAAAAAACAAACAACATTTCAAAACGTATCAAAAAATTAAATTACTTGGCAGTATGAAGTACCTATGTCAAAAACCACCACCACCACAAACCACCACCACCTACCACGTTTCGAAAATTAAACATTAAAAATTTAGTGAATTATTATTTCAAAACGCATCAAAACATTAAATTACTTGGCAGTATAAAGTACCTATCTAATATCGCGTTTCGAAAATTAAACATAACAACTTTAAAAAGTTAAGTGGCGGGAGCCATTATTTTATTAAATATTGCAAACATTCGTTATTTTCTCGCAATTGAAGTGAAAAGCAGTGTATACAGAGTGTTTTTTTTAAATGGGACAGTATGGGGAAATCCGAATCTAAAGGAGATAGAGGAAAAGTGTCCAAGGAGACATTAGGTGTTTTTTGATGTAAACAAATTTGGCTCGTTAAAATTTTTGGTCAAGCGTGAGGTGTTCTTAAAAAATTATAAAGTTGGTAAATTTTTTTTTTGACGCGGGTCGGCTCTGTTTCATGTAAGGATTATTTCATTGTATGGAAAGAAAAAAATCTGAACAGCAGAAGTTGGTCAAATTTAATGAAAACTAATCTTCATACAGTTGGTTTATTACTTGAGTAAATGTTCGATGTGGCCGCCGTCTTGTCTTATGCAGGTACGAGCACGCTTCAAGACACTTCTAGTTGCATTTAACAGAGACTTATGGTGAATTGTGTTTAAAGTGTTGTAAACAGCATCTTTTAATTCTTGCACGGAGTTGTATCGGGATTCATAAATTCGACCCTTAAGGTAACCCCATAAGAAAAAATCTAATGGCGTTAAGTCGGGCGATCGTGGGGGCCACTTTATCGGCCCATATGTACTCGTACCCATCCAACGGTTTGGAAACTGCTCGTCCAAACACAGTTTACTTGCCCTACTGTTGTGGGCTGGTGCACCATCTTGTTGGTAGATTATCTTACCAAAGTTCCTTAAAAAAATGTTCTTCTCTTGAATCATCTGGAGCTTTTTAGAAAGAAATTTAAAAATGGAATAATTTTACATATTTTTTTACACGTCTAGGCACTTGTAACAATATTAAAAGGTGAATACTGCAATTGTATGAAGATTAGTTTTCATTAAATTTGACCAACTTCTGCTGTTCAGATTTTTTTCTTTCCATACAATGAAATAATCCTTACATGAAACAGAGCCGACCCGCGTCAAAAAAAAATTGACCAACTTTATAATTTTTTAAGAACAACTCACGCTTGACCAAAAATTTTAATGAGCCAAATTTGTTTACATAAAAAAACACCTAATGTCTCCTTGGACACTTTTCCTCTATCTCCTTTAGATTCGGATTTCCCCATACTGTCCCATTAAAAAAAAAACACTCTGTATAACTCGGGCATAAATGAGCCATTTTACCCCTCGACTTAACTATCCAACCTCGCCGGTGGCTCGGGTGGTTACCTATCATAAACTCGAAAATCGTATTTCCGAATATTAACATTCCGAAAACGTTTCCCTTTTTATTCGTTGGCCGAATTTTTGTTTGCCCGAAATTACATTTCCCATATTATTATTTTCCCAATTCTCAGTTCGTTGCAATTTTATTTCGTTTATGATTCGAATAGACACTTATTTAAATTCCGAAGGATCATTTGTCATCTAGTTTTTGGTGACGAAAAGATTGAATCCAAAATATTATTATCCAAAAGATCGAAATTGTAGCATGTCGATGCAAATCATCAATGCATTGTTAAGTATATTCATGTAATTATTAGACACTTTAACCTAAACGAATCCTTACCTAATCGCCAGCGTGTCGACGTCACCCCGCTTCGCGGGGTGCCTATTTCTGCTCTAAGGGACACAAGCTAACCCTAACCTATCCTACAAATAATACCATTGTTACGATCATTTGTTGTTTTTTTACTGCGCCCCCCTTTTTTAACCCTTAAATGCATAATGATGTATATATGCATCGTATATTGTATATGTTTTTTTAAATACAATTATGCATTAATTATTAATTATTTTTTTCTTTATTTTTCCCTCAATCTATACAACATGACACATCTATTTCAATTTATTAAAAAGTTATACAAAAAATCATGCATTTAAGGGTTAATACGTCTCGTCTCAGTTAAAAAGGCTCGTTGTTTGCACTTGTTGTACAATCTACTATTTCAGTATCACTGCTAGTAATTATAAAATGTGATAAAAGCTGGTATTATACGTGAGTGGTAAAATTCTTAAAATTTACTGATTGTTGTCTGAAAGACTACTCGACCCAGACTCATAAAAATACTTGCGCAGCCCACTTAAGGAACAAAGTCAAAGATCAGGCCCCGTAGCATGGATGGCGTTATCACGCGATAAGTGACAGGATAGAGCTTCCGTCCCTGGCTGACACCGTTCGATAGAACGAGACGACGCGCCTATCCTGTCACTTATCGCGTGATAACGCCATCCATGCTACGGGGCCTGATATATTAAACAATATGATATAAATATAATGGCTGGGTAGCTCAGAGGGGAGCGCTGTACCGGCAATACAGAGGGCACAACTGCGAGTCTTGTCCAAAGGGGTAATCACATAACGTTTTCAACGCGTGTTAGGGGACAGTCTGTCATTTTTCCATATAAAAATTGACATTTAGATCTACCTAACGTACGTACAATGCGTTACGTGATCGACCTGCTGGGCTTTAGACGATGATGGTTTATTTTTCCATTATATTTCTTATCTGTATCATATCGTTTAAAATTTGATCGTGATAACTTCGACGTTAAATTGACACGAAACTAAAATATTTAATAGAATAAATTATTTCGTTAAGAGGTGTAATCAGATATATGAATTAATTTATACTTTTTAGTACATGAGAGGAATATAGAGAAGAAAATGAATGAAGGGAGGATAAGTGAATGATATTGTCCTCCTTATTGTTACAACGGGGAGATTGTCTGATGTATTTGGTGTATTTATGTATCGAGTGTGCGATCTCCAGACCACGCCTAGGCCATCTCTAGAGACCCGGACCATTTTATTTTAAAACAACGATGTATCATTTTTCACTTAAGACGTCGACGTTCCATTACGTTAATCGGTATATACCCAGCTTGGAAGCCTCTAGACCATTATAATAATTTATCAGTTTATTTATATAAAACGACATAAACAAGTTTATGAGTGTTTGTGATCTGTAAATAAAACGTGGAAACTTGGCAAGTGGCCTAACTGTAATTGCAACGCATGAACTTACGTTATTAATCTTTGTCACGCTTTCCACTCGTATCCAAGGTACAGGGAGGAATAATATGAAAATAAAATAACAACAATTTTTTTATTGTTTACTATCATGTGCCATGTTTTATGAGAAAATCACATTTAATCTTCCATATTACTTATCTAAATATAAATATAAGTATAAAGAAAAATTAAACGGGCATTATCATTGATATTACTACTACCTACTAAAAAGTTCATTTGAGTCGTTTTCGTTTACAATTTTACAAAGTTTAATTCAATTTTAGCTAAACAGCATCTAGATGTATATTTTACACTCTATTACATTTCACTATTACGTCTTATTCCCAGATTTATACAGACAACTATGATATTTAAACTACAATATACAAAATTTTATAATTACAGGTCAGTATGCGACGCCTATATGACGAAAGTATTAAGTACGTCGTCGCTACAGGGTATGAGGTATGTGAACATATAAATATTCACCTACATATATTTAAAAAAAACCCGGAATTAAGTAATGCGTATTCCGCAATACTCGTCAATTACTCTAATACAGGGAGCGAAACCCCTTATTTTCATTTTAATTCGTATTCACAGGCAGGTGACTGAATCCATTTATGAATATAAATTTTTCGGGTGGGGGGGACGGACGCTTGTACAGTGAATATTAAACTCGGTTTTAACTTTTTAACTCGTAATTTTGCAACTTGAATACGGTCGGCTGCGTTAGAATGACGAAGTCATAAAGAACATTGAATATCATCGTCGAACTGAAGTGAAATACTCTGATTGGCGAATCGGTTGAGGCAGCGACTTTCATTTTAATTTCAGAGAGGGATAGGCTCCATGTGGGATGAAGCATTTGTCAAGCAAACTTTTGGGTCCTATTCCAGTTGGGATACGTAAATGCGTCGTGAGTCGTGACCAGAAATAGTAATATCTAGTTGAATTGAATCCAGAATATATACGTCAAAAGTATGTATGTTTCTTTTATACAATCCTAAATAGTAATTGACATTATACTCGTACTAAGTAACAAAATAGAGGTAAATTAATTCTAACCAGCAGGTACTTTTAATTAATACGTTAGTTCTTGAAATATAAAATAAAACGAAAGATTTTTTGTTTAAATTAAGTTGCACTGCCCACATTTTATCGGCTTTGCCTTAAGGTTGACTGGTAGAGAATGCTTTTATAGCATTAAGTCCGCATTTTGTACCATAACATATTCTATTGTGCAATAAAGATATAATAAAATAAATAAATAAAATCCACATTAAACTTCAAAAATTCATACTTACCTTATATGTCACATTGTTATTTTTTAAACTATTCGTTAGCTAATATTTAGGTAAAACGAAGTAATATCGAAAAATATAGCATGACCGTGCTAGTTCAACTTTTTCAGTACATTTGTGTTCATGTTTACATTTCAACAAGGCATAATTAAAATATTACCCAGGGAAAAGCGGCCACAAAACGTACTTCCCTAATTCGATAGAGTGGCTGAACTACGTTAATACTACTTTATACCGAGCCTTATTCATAGTTCAAGGCGACAGACATCCATTTCAATTTCCACAGTCGTACCACTCCCGAATCTTAAGGCCGATTTTTCGGTATTATATTCCATTTTGTACCTACGTCTATAAATGGAATAATAACCCTTATTTGAATAGTTGACATCATTTAATAATAATGTTTCTGTTACAAAATGAGCAGAGTATATAAATACCCGTAGATTGAGGTTGAAGGTTTGTTTTGCATAGTTAATTTTACAATTAGTAGTCAATTAGCTATACCTATATTATCAACCAAATGCGTACCATAGATTTTAATTGTAATATACTAAGAATTCTGTATGAATTGCATTAGAAAACTTAGTTTAGGCTATAAGTCGTATACTTACAATTTCATTCAGCGCGGTGAGTCACGACATTTACCTGTATGAATTGTAAGACTAATTGTCCCTACCATACACAAGTAACAGATGTGGTTAATTATGGACGAATAAGGTCAACTATGATTTTTTTTTACGTTCCACGATTATATTTCTTATTTTCCTGAAAAATCGAGCCAAGAGATTCAATTACAAAATCAGCCTTTAGGCGCGCATACATAAAATGTGCGTGAATTAAGTGTTGACAGTAATATTGATATTTCATAATATATGGTGGAAATTATTATAATATTCTTTTTACAAGAACATAAATATTAATTCACTGCCAACGACATGTTCCACAAAATAGCGAAAGCTTAAAATCGAAGTCTACTCAATATAATAACGATTCTTATTAGATAGATACATTTATTTTTGCGTAATAGATTTTTACATGATTGTATACTTATTTGATATAGTCCAATACAATTGACTTACAATACATAACTCTAAAACATTTTGGTTCACAAGGATAGTCCATAAAATATCTACATCGACATTTGAAATATTATATACAATAAGCACCTTCATTACTTGTGATAATTTTGATTTTTTTCTACTCCATGTTGAGGAAATCATTAATATTATTCGTCCCATGATTTCTGCCAAAGTTGTATTCTTAACGTGCCCCATTAATTTAACTGACTCTGATCATGACCACGGCATTTTGAAACGTTAACAATACTGTACCTAATACCATCTTATTTGCACATACAATTATGATAACACACTCGCACGCAATTAAAACAATATTTAAACGCGATCGCTATCATCAAAGAGTTGCTAATACTAACAAACAATTGATTGAGGATGAAAGTTTAATTTGTTTGGAGTGAGTGTGCGAGTTGAATAATGTTAGGCAATTTATTTGCACGAGTCGTGAGAGAGTCAGTCATGGACTCTCAAGCCCGAGGATAATTAATTTACAAGACCTAAAATGTACCTACATTTTAGGTACCTACCTACACTTGCTAGTTTTGGATTTTATCACGTATAGGTAGTAAACAATATACATACATTTAATCAACAGACATTAGCTTGAATATACATTTCTTTTGAATAAATCTGATACCTAAATTTGTATTTATACAATGATTAATTAACAAATTGTTTCTTCATAGAGCGAAACCGTATCGCTCTCAGGCTATTAATAAAATGTACACTTGTGTCACAGCACATATATCTTAATATGAACACTTACCTGTCACTGTTACATTGTCCTTTGACTACACCCTACAGGCATGCACACATACATGGACGTTCCACCACATCGTTTAGGTATATGATAGTCGCACTTTCTGTTCCTCGCACAAAATAATTTGCAAAGACGCCACTAACTAGAATTTATTCCCCAAGGTGATTCGATCCAATCCAATCACTAGAGCACACTACTCGTATATATAGTTTTGTACACGTGATATTTTATTCCGGGATATGTGTATTCTTGAAGGCTGGTTGTTTGGATCATAGGTACGCGACAGAGGTGGTCGCGTTGCGTGAATGCTACGCCTTGCGGGCGGTGAGCGGCGCGGCGTCGGGTTGCGCGGGCGCCGGCAGGGGAAGAACCTTGCGCGCCAGACGGGTGAACGTGCAGCGGAACTGCCGGCTCATGCTGCAATACAGCACAAAGTTGATGGCCGACCCCACCAGCGCCATCAGATCCATCACCTCACCTGATAAACAAAATATTCATAGTTTGACTACAAACTGATCTTGACTTTACACGTTATAAGGATAGTAAAGAGCTATTGTATTATATTACAACTCGATTTTTAAACGTTCAATCGATTTTACAGAATTATTACTGTTAGTGACAGCAGAGTGAGTACATCTCAGGCTTTTTCCTGCTCGCATGCCAAGCAAGACCAAAGGGAAGGACCTCAAAAGGATGTCCGGCCATGCTTCCCCTACATAGCGCTTGCACTTCCGAGAACCTGGACGATTTTTGGGTTAAGTTATTAACTGGAAACGATCGCGTTTCATTTAGTCTATACAATGTTTGCGTTTAACGGCGGCTGTATTTACCTGTCATAAACATTATCGTGTGAAGGAAACAACATTTTACGTTACAAGCAGTATGTTTTTTAAATTGTTATCTGGCGTAACATAAAAGGCAAACTGATATAATAATTTTACATTTTTAAATAAAGGAAAAATTGAAAAATTTAATGCTCCGAGCCGGATTCGAACCGGCGACCACAGGCATTCATTGGCAAAAATGTATAATTTCGTTAGCAGCGTAACTGCTTAATACAAAATTAATAATAATGTAACGTTCAAGAACAGTCCACACCCTTGATAATTTATAACATTAAACCATTTATTTAATTTATCACATTACGCCATCCGCTTTCCTTTACGACTTTAAGCACTCTTTAATGTAGTGTCATGGATAGATTCACATTTTGCTATTTTGGATCACGTTCAAGATTCCACCCTGTATAGTATCAGGAAAGCGTAAATCTTCACAAAATTCATCTTACCCACTAAGGCCTAAAATATCAATTTTGTAACTACGTGAGGTCAAAAGTTCAGTAAAGTTACGTTGATTAATTACGGCTGTAAGCTTGGAAGAACGCCCGCTTAGTTGTCCGAATTTATCCTTGATACCCATCAAAAGTTCACTTTAAGACGGAATGTCTACTTACAGAGAAAGTAAGTTATGCCAGGAATCTTTCGTTACAATAGATTTTCCACCTTTTTGAAGTGAAAACTTCTTTAGCGGCGCTGTGCACTTTTTGTGATGGGGAAAAAAATTTAAACTCGCGACAGGTCACGTGACCGACAGATTCGTCAGATTGAAAATATCGTAAGACGGACACGTGACCTGATCGAAAAACTGTTACAATGTGCAGTGATGTGTTTCAGTTCTGCCGGCACTCCCGGAGTGCAACCCAGTCTTTTTTTTATGTTTGCGAAGTGTCTAAATCTTTTACAGTTGAGATCGATTTGAAGGCCTTTATGAAATATAAACAAATATAAGTATTTGGAGTTAATTTACAGCCTTACAAGTAAACTGAGCAAGAAAAACCAAAGTGACTTTCAAAGGAAAATAAAAAAAATAAAGGGAGGACCGCTCTATATCTTCATAACACTCGATTTCCTCTTACATCCATGTGAGTAAATTTATTTCGGCTGAGCATGCCTTCTAAGTGCAAACGTGTTATGGTCCTGACAGTTATGTTACTCAGCCGGGAAAGAGCTCCCGTCGTTTGGCGATGTCAAAAGGTAATGTGAAATAGCTGTACACAACACAACGCCACGACTTGGAGGTCTATCTGGCCCGACGAAGTGATATCATATTGGAATGACATTTGTCGGTCGCAATTGCTTCCGTACGCACCCCTAACGTCAAAAGATACGACTACTTACAAATACGTATCCGTTATTTTGTTTTTTTTTAATACCATGATGGCGGCAAACATGCATACGAGTACGACCTGCCTAATGGTATGCAGAGAACATAGCCTAGGGACGCCTGCGCCGACTATGGAATCGCAGGCGTCCGTAGGCTATGGGATCTGCATACCATCAGGAAGGCCGTGTATGCATGTAGAGCCGTAGGCTCCTATGGAGGAGTAGCAAGCAGGTTGCTGACCCTTTATTGATTTGAGGATTCGTTATGTTGACATCTGAAGGTCAAATGTAAGGGAAGTATCTAGTGGTGTTATTATGTCTGCAAGGTGGAGGCACTTCTCCAGTCAAGCTGCTCCAAATATGAGTAAGATCATATTCCGCTGGCCCTATCATTGTGAAAAGGTTCAACCGAGTATAACATTTTCACCGAACGGTAATGTTACCCATAGAAATCCGAACTAATTAAAACACTGAAGTTTGATTTAATGCCATGAAATATCTGGCAAAGCTAACAAGTCTGTTGGCGTCTTGAAATATAATTAAGAAACTTTGAATACAAAAATAAGTCTGTTCAGTCACTTAATTAAAGAGCAACAAAGCGCTTGAGAAGTTGAGTGAAGATATGTTATCACACAAACAATATGGTGACTGATCCATATGTTTTGTGTAAATTAGTATGACAGACAAAAGCAATTTGCATCGTAAAACAGATGCTGGTAGCATTTTCACTAGCCGCGCAATACTCGTAACGTTTATCGCACTCGTCTTTGACCTCTTTAATTGTCAGTAATTTAAAACATGTTTCATTTAGCTAGAGAAAATAACTTCGCTGAAATTTACAAATGTCTTGATAAGTAAGCCGACTCCACAGTCAAACCATTTTTTAATTTTTTTTTGAACTTGTATTGTGATATATGTCTTTTTATTGACAGTTTACTAAAGAAATAAATAATAATAAAATATAGCATACGCTAAGACCAGCAGATCGACCACGATGGCATGATAATTGCATTGTCACTAATGTTCCAATATTTAACAGCAAGTGGTTGAAATATGATCACTAACATTGCAAGTTAGTTATAAAGCTTAATAACAAACTTCGGTCTCCTTTCCAAAACTAAATTTCCTGCTGTTGTATCGTCGATCTACCTTCAAATCGAAATGATTCATTAAATGTTCACCTTGATTGTGAAAACTTGTGTTTAAATCGTTGATATAAGCAAAGTTTTGACACCCCGTTAACCACAGGCTATAAACTTCTTTCGAAAATGAAATTTAAATTCAACCTTTGAAACCGTAAATTAATCTTCACATTTTAAATGGTCGCGTAGCAATTAATTATGTAAGGTACTATTGATGTTATGATATTTATCTCAGACCGTCTGTTGGTACCTATACAATTTAGAACCATATTTATTATTAGTGTTTACGTGGCTAAATCTATATGATTAAACATAAGAAGATGACAACAAATATAAATAAACTTGACTAAAACTAATCTAACGCTTGGCCAAGCCGAACCTTGTCATTCATTGACACAACATTGATATCTGATCTAGTTCTGTCCACGTGTCACATTAGATTATTGCTACTTTTATTTATAGATGATGTCTCCGGTGACCCAAATATATATATCCTATGCCTGGTACTTTATTATGCATTGGACTTTCATTACAGAAGCGTTATTATTGGCTCCATGAGAGTGATCACAATACAATAAACGACACTTACGACTTTAATATCGTCCTAGGCCCTCATATTTTCATACAACATGTAGGTTTGCAATAAAATAAAAATAGGTACCTATCTCCGGAATAAAATTTTCTTAGGCCGCTTTGAGTCTACGAGGTAGTGAAGTTTTCATCCTAAAGGACCTTTTTTAGGTTTGCTGGTTTTGGTGTTTAGGGGGGCAGGTTTTAGTTTTGCTGGGTATGCATAATGCATGCATTTATCGTATACTAGCTTCTGCCCGCGACTCCGTCTGCGTGGAACTCGTTTATATCGCAGCTCCATACAAACTTTTACCCCCCCATTTCACCCCCTTAGGGGATGATTACGTGGATAAAAACTATCCTATGTTACTCTCCATACCTTCAACTATCTCCACTTAAAAAATCACGTCAATTCGTCGCTCCGTTTTGCCGTGAAAGACGGACAAACAAACAAACAAACATACACTTTCGCATTTATAATATTAGTACTTATGGATTTCGTAAATCAGTAAATAAAACCAATTGTACACGTGCTTAATAATCTCAATCACAATAATTATGAACGCGGTCAAATTTAGAATTGCATCCAATCGTAATTGAATCACATTATGTCACTAATGTTACTGAGGATTTTTGGACCGAGGGAGCGAAGCAAACGAAGTTATATGCTTCAGCTTGGGCCAAAAATCGTTTGTATGTCCAGGTTTCCCGCTTTCCCGCTGTTCTCCTCTACAAGTCGCATTTCTCAACCGATGAAATTTTGGGAGGTTATTATTATTAGATTCGTTAATTATATAGAACATTTATTTTTGTCGAATCACTTTTCCGAAAAAAAACAATTAAAGCCAGGCTGCGAGTTCTACTGCTCACAGAGTCACTAGACATAATACAAATATAATAGATATCACACTTCATCCAACATTTAAAAGAAGATAATTCCTTTATAATTTTTAGTTTTCTTTAATACATTTTCAAAATTGTGAATTTGCTAGCGGACACCATGTAGGCATCTATGTATATAGGGTGAAACATAAGTCGTAAACAGTTTTTTTGTTTCTATCGCAGAATTTTAAGGCAACTTCATTGCATTAACTCTCGAAGCACACAATTAAACTTTATTGATAATAATTTTTAAAAGCAAAAACACAAACCTTATGATCACCCTATTTAACAAGACTTGGTCTGGTCTGTAACTTATAGTGACAGTTTAACGTAGCAATTAGGATGACCATGAGACTCAGTAAATTTAAATATATTTTTTTAATTAACGAATTAACAAACAACGTTTAGATATTTTTGCCGGTTGTCACGTCCACGTTGTTAGACAGAAGAGAAAGAGAAAACAGTAAGAAACACATATATATATATATATACACATATTTCTGTTCACGACTTAGGATTCACCCTGTATAGAAAGAAGACCTTTTATAGACCATTATAGTTATTTACCCTCTCCAGATAAGTCGGTAACTGGATCTACTTAACACTGAACAAGATTAATCGAGTTGATTTAATATGTTGATATATTATGCTTGTTTTCGCATCAAACGTACTTATTCAAAGGCTGATTTCAACAGTGAATAAATACGGCCACATCACGCCAAACGTTGAATAAATGACAAAGACAAAGACAAAATATTTATTTGTAAACATTGGTTCAAAGGTGTTACAATTATTTATATTGAAATATTTATATTTTATTATTTATTTATTTGTTATTTTATTTGATTTATTTTTATTTATTTATGAATACATATTGTTAAACTTAGCTAACTGTAAATAAACACTACATGTAAATTATGGTCCACGTGCATATAAGCAAACGGATATCAATTTCCTTATTCAGTATCTGATATCGTCGCTAACTAGAGCGGGATAATGCGTTGTGCATTTAATTATTTACAAACACATAGCAAATTCACAAAGACTATTGTGATTATTCGCCTTCAGCTCGACATTAAGTGTCATTTGCGCGTGAAATGGAGCAGTTGATTGGAATGGGAGTAGCTGCGGATCAGGGCCGGCATTCCTCTTAGCTTTGCAATATCCTCAGATGGTTGACTATCTCGGTAATCCACCCTAATATTATAAATGCGAAAGTGTGTCTGTCTGTCGGTCTGTGTTTTAACTCTTCACGTTTCAACTGTTAAACCGATTTGGATGAAATTTGGTATGGAGATAGTTTGAGTCCCGTGGAAGGATATAGGATAGTTTTTATGCCGAAAATACTCCCCTAAGGAGTGAAATTTTGTACGGACTACGATATTAACGAGTTACGCGAACGGAGTTGCAGGCAGAAGCTATTATCACATAATTTATTGTACATCACCTTGGTCGGTCTAGTCCATGACTTACTTAAAAAATATACATTTGTCAAATCCGTGATCAATAGGTGAAGTTTGGATTTTTTTATTGAGTTTGAACGGTGGGACGCTCTTTTTTTCTATTTAACTCTTATTAATAAACTAATATTCCGATAAATTCATGAAATCTATACACGCATCTAAATATATTTTCCGTAGGTACGTTTTATATATCTTATTATACATATTTACAATTAATATTACCTATAGCGCCGTTGGACGCATGTGAAATTACCCTGAAGAGAACCCTGGTGTGTAGTAAATATGTAAGTAAATGTAATTAAGATTTAATCGTGATTGTTTATCAGGTAGGGCATTGGACAAGTATCTACAGTGAATTATTTAACGGTTATAATAAGAGATTTTCGAAATTCCTTAAATGAAAACCTTTTGGTTCAAAGTTTAGCCCAAATGATGTTAAATTCCCACTAAAAATTAAATAGACCATAAATACAGTAGGAAATTTTTAATCAATGAAAATGCTGTTTTGTCTATTTTGTCGTTATCGAAATTGCTGCTCGTCTTTTCACGTTAAATCCTATACTGTTTCCTCATGTCATTATTTGCTAGCCAAATTGTAATGAAATAATACTTACTTTCAAAATATTATTTTAATGTCTAAACTAGAAGATTCAAATTATACCTAATGCGGATATTTTATGGCATCATAAGTGACCAACATACACCTAAACCTGGTCTACTCTGTCATTGGTTGATGTATACTTACCGAATGTATAGTAGCACACTCGAAACAGGTGTGGCGCAGTCGCTGTCAGGAGACCGAAGAGTGCTTGTGGTAGCTCGGTGGCCAAAAACAGGCCCAGCAGAGCCAGCAACATGCGCGTGGTCCGGTCCGTGCGGCCGCCGCCGCGCTTGCCTCCGTCCTCGTTCAAACGAGCTTTTTCACCCTGCACACACCGTTATTCCGTTCACACTATTGCTGTCAATGGATACCTCTCCCCTCTAATTGGGTGCGATTTGGGCTCGCACCCCGGGAGAGCATAAATTTCTGCACCGTCGTGGTCCGATTCAAAATAATAAATCATCTTAATGAACCAACATAAATCACTACAAATAAAGACTTTGTAGTATAGGTATATAGTAATAGTAGTTTATGCAACTGATTCATAATGAGAGGCCTTAAAATATGAGTGTGGTTTTATGAAACGAGCGTTAGTGACTTTCATATTTAATAGGATCTCACACGAGTGTTTTAAGGCCTAATTATGTACAGTTGCCTACACTACTTTATCTACACACATATCATAAGTACTCTAATGGCCGGTTCCAATAATCAATCCACCGATAGTTTTCCTTACCGGCAGGTACATATTGACAGATTACCCGTAGAAAATGTGTCAAAATGTGACTGTTGGTAAGGAAAACTATCGGTGGGTTGATTATTGGAAGCTGCCATAAGATGGGTTCACAATTATAATTTCGTAACAGCAAAAAACCAACAAAAAAATGACAACAGCAATGGCGGTAATTCGAGCCTCCGTCAAGACGAATGGTTTTTTTTTAAATCATAGACAAACGAATGAAGTCCCTATACTCATGTCACTCGAGATCAAAATAATTTTATGTCGTTTTATTGTATGTCATTTAATGTCGTGCGTAAATATTAAAAAAACATAAGTAGGTAATGAATTGACGTTCCGTATCGATAACTGTTTTAATATATGGATACTAGAATAGATACCAACTTGAGTTTTGACAACTGTTCCAAATGTAAACTCATAACGTTACAAAAATCTATACTGTTATAACATTAAAGTGCAGATTTTACCTACTACCACAGACAAGAAAGTTCTCATAGTAAGATCGGTTGTAATAATTTATTTATTTATTTAAGGACCACCAACGGATACAACATCTAAACAATACATTTGGCTTAAGGGGCTACCCGAGGTTTTCATCGATTTTTGACAAGTTTTGAATCGTATCTCCTACTTGTGCACTACAGATAGAATTATAAATCAAACGGCTATCGGTTCTTCAATTTTTTATCTCCATTTTGGTCCACCGGATTTTGAAACAAATGAATACTTAATTTTGTATCATTTTTTAAACATTGTCTAAAAAAACACCTATTTCGTATCTCTATTGACGTCAAAAAATCTGACATATACGAAATCTACATATTTGGGTTCGTCTGCAACGTCTCTAAAAACTAGTCCAGGGTTTTCATTTTAAACCAATTAACACAAAAGTCATGGCCTAAAATTGGTCAACTTTGATGGTCAAATATCTTAACGAAAACAATGAACTTTGAAGTAAATATGGGATACTATATTGCTTAAAGCCGTTGTTGTTAATATAAAAAGCTACAAAATACATTAGAAAACTAAGGGATTCAGATCGAAGGTCATTTGCATATGGGAGCCCCTTAAATACAATAAATCTAAATAAGATGCTTAGCCACTTATAGGTGCCCACAGCTCGCACTTATAGGTGACCACAGCTCGCACATAATAATGCTGGTAATTTCCTACGGTTTCCGAACGCATTTTAGAGCAAATGATATGTGCGTAGTTAAATACTATTGTGCCGTTTTATCTATATTACGACGTAATATGAATAATTACATAGGTACCAATTTGTCAGGAAAACAGTAAGAGACTTAGAACCATTGATACAAAGAGTAAAAAAAGAAAAATTAAGTAAAAAATAACGTGTACCAAACAAAAACAAATATTAAAATGTATATGGTAAAAAATTCCATCATCCAACTGTATCTGTTTGTGAAATTAAAAGTTTTGCATACAAAATAACAATCACGCCACCGGCTAGCCGTCTATTGTATTCAGAAAGAAGATTTAAGTTTTATGATTACTGTTTCAAACTTTTACTCGACATAAATTTAGAATACTAAATAGAAATGGATTATAATTACCTCGTTCGTTGTAATAGCAGACTTTTTCAGCAGTTTTTGTCTTCTTCTATCACTTGATTTCATTTTCACAATCAAACAAACACTTAAAATGGATAGCACTATACAAGGTATAAGTTTTATAAATACACTGTATATCCAAAATATCGCAGTGAAAAGATCACCATTAGTCGTCATAGTGATGGCGAACTTGGAGGCAGGCTCTACGACACTAGAGGTCACGTTCAAGTCACTAGAGTTATTCATCGTGCCATTAGCACTGTCTCTACTGTTCAGCACTGGCTCGATATTCATAGCCAAGTAAATAGGAAGACACAATACTGGACTCACTACGTATGCTAACGTAATAGCTAAATTCGTGTTTCTTTTATTACAAAACGTCTTATTCATCTGTGGGAATTTAATCGCAATATATCTCCATATTGCGAGCGTGATCGTCAACCAAATCGAGACGGTGTGGAATGTCTGACTGAAGATTGAGTGGAAGTACACAAACACTGCGGCGGCGTAAGAGTTTCTGCTCTGTTCTGTGCCGACCTTGACGTATATGAGAAATGCGAAGGGGATGTAGTCGATCATGACGAGAAGATCAGCGACTGCCAAGCCGGTGAGGATGGAGTTGGTGGAGGAAGTCATCTCCTTGCGGCTGAGCACGGCGATGTTCACGGAGTTGGCGACGGAGCCGAGCAGGCAGATGACTAACGCAATGTAGCCGTGGAACTGCGCGAATGTGTGCTGAAAACTGCCTCCCCAGGGGTTGCAGTAAGCGGCCGCTAATGAGTCCTCACCACCGACTTCGGTCGACATTTTGGTTATGCTTCCTCAAAGCAGTGTGTTAACTTTGGTTATCCATGCGCCGAGTTACTTTGTATTACCTGAAATTAAAAAAATACCTTTGACATAACGTTTTACTGATTAGGTACCATTATTTATTTATTTATTTATTGATACATGGAAAACCAGCAGCGCAACATATTTATAGACAAAATAATAAAACCATATAGCCCATTACAGGTTCTCACTTATAGAAATAAACTAACACAAATAAATCTATAACCAAACTTAAACTTAGCGTACATTACGCACAGTAACCAATCGCGCACCAATATAGCAAGCATGGCAATGGGAATATACAAGTACAAGGTAGTTAATAAATTAGGATATATAAACTCTAGTAACCCGAGCCTACACCTGAAGTATCACACATGAAGAATCTTGTCAGTTTAGATTTTATTGCTTGTATGCTATCACAAAATAATATATGTCTATATCTAATTTAACTACAACTTTGTTTAAACTCATTTAATTATGGCAACATTGTAGATAATTAACAAACACAATGAATAAAAGGAAAAATAGGAGCCGTGTTTATAGTTAAAAAGTATATCTTTACAACAATTGCATTCAAATGGTTGAATGATATTTCTCAACACGACAAACGAGACCGCCATTACTCTTTCAAGGAACAACTCTGTATACGAATAGTGTCGCGTGGGGTTCTGGCAAGTTGTGGGGACGTCCTGTATTATCATTCCCGTCGGCAATTATTCAAGTCAGGGCTCGCGGTTTATTGAAGTGGGTGATACATTACTGCTACTATTTATTTTACCCACAATATAAGTACACTATTTCGGCTGTATTGTTTATTACTATTCTATTCAACATAATAACCAAGCCAAGCATATTCAAAACGCTACTCGTACTTTTTTTTTTTTTTTTTATTTATTTAGAAACACAAACAGTCGCTTAAACAAATATATAAGGGGTACACATAGAGTACCAACAGACATAATGCTACAGACCTGGAGGTTCATTAATATTATGATAATTGTGTTAACAAAAAAGGAATCTTAATCTTGCAACTAAAAATGAATGTAGACATTTTTCGGTTAGAATACCTACAAGGAGATCTGAAGAGTAACATTTACATTAGGTAATTATAATACTCCTGGAAGGACTAAGAAAATAACTTACGTTTTACTAACAATTTGATACTTAACAATGATTGATGAAAAGGATCCATCGTACTGTTACAACACTCGTCTAAAATTCACATTTCATTTCGCGAGTAATCTGACTGTAAAAGAAGAAAACATTTTCGCGTGTGTATTGTTCCCGAGTGCTGCGTACGCCCAGTGAGAGTCAAACGAAATATTCTTTTCGGTTAGAACTTTTTCACGTTAAGCACAAAGTCAGTGTGACGGAATGATTAATTAGCGTAAACTCGATGGATCCCCTTAGTGAGTCCGAAGATCACAAAATACTCGTATGCGGTGTCCGTATAGGCCGCTGGAGTGATTATGTTCACGACCGCGACTGTCTTGGAAAAAAATCTTGAATAACTTTTTTTACCTGAAAATGATCACTTTTAATAATAAGCAAGTATTTTTCACGAAACTTTATAACTTTTATAAGTGTTTGCAACGAAGGCGGTATCAATTTCAACAATCTCTCAAGTTAAAGAAGATTCTAAATAAAAATAAATAAATATTAGGGGACAATCTTACACAAATCGACCTAATCCCAAACTAAGCAAAGCTTGTACTATGGGTACTAGTACTAGACGACGATTTACATTTGAATATAGATAAATTTATTACTTAAATACATAGAAAACATCCATGACTCAGGAAAAAATATTGGTACTAATCACACAAATAAATGGGATTCGATTCGAACCTCTTGCTTCGTAGGCAGCGTCACTACCAATTAGGCTAAAGCGGTCGTCATTCTAGAAACTTACATACCTTTTTACCAGTTTTTTCAAACGGAGAAATTCCCAGTCATAAATTGAGTAAGAGTAAAGGATCGACCCCACACCGTGGCACCACGTTGCACATAATACGCTAACACACCATAAACGGATTGACTTTGCGCGACTTTTACGTCGATCGGTGTGATCGCGTCGCGTCCATAAAAAGTCGGTGAGATTACATACACATGCACACCTTTATTCCCAAAAGGGCAGAGCACATGAAACTTATATTCCAGTGCCCAATTACTTTTACTATTTTCACGCTAATGACAAAGCAAAATTGAATCACAGCATCTTCGCCGAGTCTAATTATTGGACTGCGTAGTGCTTTAAATAAACACCACATTCAGACCACTATATAATCATTTTTCTCAAATTATTGTGGAATTATCGACAGTGATTGATGATACATGAAAAAGAAAGAGGCACGTAAGACGCCTTCACTTATAATTTGCGGTTGTGTCTCTGGTGTGAACGCCAGTCGGTAAAGGCGCGACGTATTAAGTCACGTCACTGCGTTTACGGTGCGTCTGCTTATTTGGAGCAACAGTGTGGTCGGGCCTTTAGACTAATGAAATGCAAATGTAGTTGGATTTTTTATATCGCAGTAAATTTTTACCGCAGTCTAGGCTTTGACGTGTAGGTAACATCTTTAAAATCACACTGAAACATACAGGTACCAAGTCAGAAAAGTGGACCGTTACGAAAGGTCTATTTCGTCATACCTTAAGGTGCCGTAGGTTCATGGTCTTCTTTCCCTCTCACTGAGCATAAGCGTGAGCGAGATGGAAGGGCGTGCTCGGAAGCGCGGATATCATGTTTTTTGATTTTAATTTTATGGCCGTTTAAATTAGTAAAAAAGTAGTCACTGAGTTCTCTCAAACATGATATTGCCGATTTTTAGAAGCAGTTTTAATATTTTTAGCTTTTGTGCATAATTTGTTACGAATATTTTAAGTGTTTTTTAGACCTATGTTCGTGATTTTTTTCTATCGAGCGAAAATTGCTTAATCATGTTTCGAATCACTGATCTCGCTGCAGAAAAGCCTCAAGATTACTTTTCGTATTTTTTTTAAGCCATATTATTATAAACATACGCATTATATTGTTTCAAAAACTCTGTTCGCTTAACTTCGCTGAACCTACGGCGCCTTAATAACTAACTCTAGTCTTAAGACGCTGTCAACACCAAAATGCCCTTGAGGATTCGGGATACGGCGCACACTGTCTATTTGTATCGGAGTAAACGAGAGCGAAAGTGTTACTGGGCGACCAGCACGCTTAGCACAAGACGGCGCGCGAGCTCTCTCGCGCGTCAAAATGCGATATAAGGAGCGACATAGCGAATCCGTAGCACGAGACGCTTCTTGTCTCGCGGTCATATGTCAAAGCGAATTTTTTTTTGTCGCTGACAGTTGGACGCGAGAGACTCTCGAAACTCGTATCACAAGTGCACTTTAGAGCGACAAAATATATCGCTTTATTCGCGTCTCAACGTCAAAATGCGAGACATTGTGTTCGGGATGTGGAGCCCGCGACAGCGATAATAACTTGATAATTTGACTCACAAGGAACAAGAGCACACATTTTTTTTATTAATTTTATGTTATAATTAGGGACACATACGTAAATGTAATAATATTTAGTGTCCTTTTTACTACCTATACCTAATTTGATTAAATTTGAAAACCATTACTTAATTTAATAACTTCTTTGTACTTGTAAATTATTCAAAGAAAATATTGTGAGAGAGCAACAACTGTCTAGAGCTGCCATAAGCCAGATTCAGAATTCTAATAATGCTTTGGGGGGCATGACATCGTTTGGGGACCCCACTGTGGTCAGATTTCAGCACGATTTTGGTAAAGACTCAGATGCTTTCCCTGCGGCGCTACCACGAACTTCGAAAGTCGAAATTCGTAATATATGCATCCCTGTCACTCGATTCAGGGACTGCGATAGAGATGGAAATACCCGAACTTCGACTTTCGAAGTTCGTGGTAGCGCCGCTGGGCTGTTATTCGCTACACGCTAATGGCTCACCCCGCCGTTCACCCGTCACGAAACTAGACCTCTACCTACGCTTATTTACTATGCATCGTGGTGTCAAGATATATTTGTGGGTGAGCTTAAAACAAGGTACAGAATAAGGTGGCAGGGCACCCGAGAACCCGCTATTTTGAGAGTGAGGGTCCTACAATCGTCTCTGGCGGACAACACAGTGAAGTCGATCGCTTGTTTTCCACCGTCGCGGTATTACTTAATAATTTTCTCTCAAAAAATGGTAGCTTTTATTGCTGACTGTACTTTTTTTACAGTCATGAACAGTCAACTAATAGAGAAGGTTCCAATGAGCTCAAATACGACGGGAGACTATCTAGTGTACTTTAGAAGTTGCTATGGCAACCTTCAGTGTAAGGGTCACAGTTATAAACTAACCACGTTTTCTATAGAAGTTCTTTTTGTGTAGAAACCCTTTTAGGTAGGCTGTAAATCTGGGATATTGTATTTAAGTGTACAAAAAAATATTACTAACTTTACGTAAGTAGAAATTAACATTATATTATATGTTTAGTATAGGAAATATGCGTTATGCTTAAAGTATGTTATGTTAAATGTTATTACATCAAATGATCATTATATAAAATCATAATTATATCATATATAAATAATATATATATAGTAAGTTAAGTATAGTAAATATATTAAGTGTTGTTATATGGCTCAAGAATTATACTTATCAAATAAGCGGACCGGATGGCCTAGTGGGTAGTTACGACGACCGGTTAGCCTAGTGGGTAGTGACGCTGCCTACGAAGCTGAAGGTCCTGGGTTCGAATCCCGGTAAGGGCAAATATTTGTGTGATGAGCATGAGTATTTGTTTCTGAGTCAAGTTTTTTATGTATGTAAGTATTTATATCCATTATATATATCGTCGTCTAGTACCCATAACACAAGCCTTACTGAGCTTACTATGGGACTAGGTCGATTTGTGTAAGATTGTCCCCTAATTTATTATTTATTTATTTAATAAGCGGATTTGCGACGAATATTATTACAAAAAATATAGGCTTCTTTACGCGACGAAGATGCACGGTCACTCGATATCGGCGTGTCACATATTTCAAATGATATTTTATCATAATATTTGAAGGTTTCCTTCACATCCACGGGACTGTTTTTACATTTCGACGGTGGAAAGGCAAAACCACTGAAGCGACTTTTTTTGAATTTTACAGGAGAGCGTTTTAGTTTTTTTTTGTCACAAAAAAAACATAACGGTTTTTTTCAGTTATCTTAGAGGGTTAGGTTCTATGCACGGGTTATTTTTTTTATAGCTATTTAATTAAATTAATGTCATTCCCCAAAACACGGTGGATTCGAAAATAAGCGGCCCCAAATAATTCCCGGAAGAACCATTGAAGCGACACCATCATGCCGTAGACAGACCCTCGAAAATCGAATGAAGCAACTACTTATGTTGAATTTGTTCCCGGATTATTCATTTAACCAACTATAGTAAGGGTAACTGTTTTGTAATATATTAAAATATTTATCCAGTATTTCAAATTGGCAAAGCGATATCTTTCCAGCATAACTACGACTTTATTCTTTTTCGTTTTTTCTAAAGAGGTAATTAAAAACTATCAATTGGTGTAAAGTTCAAATAAACATGAATAAATAAATAAAAAACAAAATAAGAAAAATTGTTAAATCTTTATTAAACATTTATAGGACGTAGGTTGTCCTATCCATTTTTTTTTATATCTTGATATAGTATCAATAAACTAATGACTAGGTATCGAAAATTCCGCATAGACTTTTAATAACAGAAACATTAAAAAAATATTTTACCAAACTCCAGATTTTAACCACCAAGTTCTAAATAAATCGAGGAAAAAAACTAGGGTTCGAACAAAAATGATTTTGGTGAAATAAAAACTACAAGATAATAACAAAATGGAGTCAATACAATAATACATTGTGTGTATTTTTCTCAATGTACCAAATTGCCCTACTCTCCCTTACACTGGTCGGTATTCATTTATTCGATGTATTAAAAAACGTCTATTCAAACCAGTTTACTTTATTCATTCAATTTAAGGCGCCGTAGGTTCATGGTCTTCTCTCCCTCTCACTGAGCATAAGCGTGAGCGAGATAGAAGTGCGTGCTTGGAAGCGCGGATATCATGTTTATTAATTTTAATTTTTTGGTCGTTTAAATAAATAAAAATGTAAACAATGATTTCCCTCAAACATGATGTTGCCGATTTTTAGAAGCAATTTTAATATTTTGTGCATAATTTGTTACGAATATTTTAAGTGTATTTTTGTGTGTTTTAGACCTATGTTCGTGATTTTTTTCTATCGAGCGAAATTTGATTAATCATGTTTCGAAGCACTGATTTCCCTGCAGAAAAACCTCAAGATTACTATTCGTATTTTTTTGAAACCATATTATTATAAACAGACGCATTATATTGTTTCAAAAACTCTGTTCGCTTAACTTCGCTGAACCTACGGCGCCTTAAGCGCGTTCCAATATTTCTTTACTTAAGTATACGTAAGTGATTAACTTATTAGAAAGTTTTTAAGCTTTGATTTACGTGGTTAAAATTAAAGAATATTCATAATAATGGGTATTTCACTAATTATTTATACAGAATAACGAATTCGGTTTAGGTAGTTAGGTAGGTGGTTTCGATACTTTAATTCGTATAGGATATAAGCCAAACGTCCGAGTGCTTCGTATTTACTTTATATGTATTTCCGTTAAGTATGAATTATACCTACGGGGTATAATTCATACTTAACTGACTATGCCTTCTGGAAATCAATAATAATTTTAAGAACTGCTGACTGGTTCCTTACAAATCACTAATTATTTTAGCTAAAACATGAATAATTACACTAGTTTCATGGAACAACATACGCCCCCCGTTGATTATGGTAGCGAACGGCGAGACAACCACCACCCTCCACTGCTTGTCGCTGATTGAAGCGACCGTCCCATTAGACTACGTTTATAAAAACACTATTCGCGGGTATATCACGCTAAAACGATTCACATAAACGACATTCGACGGATTTGGATCACATTTCAAGTGCCATAACACCTCTTACGATATTCACTTAACCGAACTATTTTAGAAGTTACTTGAAGCGACAACTTCGGCAAAGTTATGACTTTCGCTTAAAGTAATGAAATGAAAGGTAAATTTAGCAACTTTCAATTAACCGACAAGACTTATTTTCCATATTTCCGGAAGAAACACTTAAGTACCTTATCTTATGAAATATGTACCTGGAATAAACACTTTAGTGACATAACATCGAACATGAGCAATTTTGAAAAATACTGTATGCGACCACGGTTATGATTAGGTACGGTTAAGTGACACAGGTTAGATTTAACTGAAATTGTGTGTCGCAAAAAGTAAGGTTTTTCAAATTTGGCGCTTATTTTTGTATTACTTTAAGCGACATGAAAGTCATCAGATCGTCGTGAAAAAAAATTCGCTGATTTCAACGATGTATATAACTCTATTTTGACCAAAATGTCGCTTCAGTGGTTTTGCCTTTCCACCGTCGATTTAATGATTATGATAACCAAATTTAGCAGCATTTTCAAAGTTATACACCCCACAGCAAAAATTACAGGTGTTACGATTTGATTATTATTATTTGCACTCTTTTCTGCGAAATTACAAAACACTTTTCTTCTTGGTTTTATTGTGACGTATTTTATTCGTCACTCACAACATAAATACGTGCAGTTTGAGTCATGACAAGGTCCGAACTGAGCCGATGCACATGTCTCCTCTGCGATATAAGAAATTTGAGTAAGAGATACTATATACATAGATACATAACCAATAACTGATGTGTAATTCATCAGTTTCGTATTTTACTACATTTTCGGAATCTTACTGGTAAGATTGCAAAGTTACTGGTAATATCCCAAACAGAAAGTTACTGTTAACGGGTATATTACCGCGGCAGATCACTACTTACTATGCAGACTAAGTTATCCTTTGCAAACAGTTAATTTAGTATTCTATATAACTACAGTTCATTACCATACACACCGTGTAGAGATTGCTATTGAAGGATTATTAGATTCGTTTTGGTTTATATAATATACTTGATCTAATATGAACACAGAGTACTTACAGAGTACCTACCTACCAATTACACGCCGTAGCCCGTACATAACATGTATGAAAATGAATGGTGAAAAAGACTGCAAGATACCCAGGTGCTTATTAATAATTTAGTAAGATCATGTCGACGAGCTCTGGCCGTTAAGTAATTAATATCCAGCCCAATTTCTTGCCTAGCTGACACAAAGCGGCTGGTACAAAAGGAGCCAATTGTGTTTCAACAAACCCTGGAACGTTTTTGTCCCTAAGACGGTAAAATGTCAATATTTGATTTATAACAAGAAATAGTAAATGTTATTCATATTATATTTATCCAGGTATTCCGTTGTTTATAAACTTCAAAGTTATTGTTAGGCATTTGCCCCTATTCCCTTGTGGCGAAAATTGTCGTCGTCATTGACGTCGACTGTACGAGCTGCTTATTGAATTGACCAAAAAGCCGCAATCTGTGCCAACTTTATGGAATTATCGTCGAAAGCGATGTTAAGGTCTCAAGTGATATTAAAACGTTATTTAATACAGATAACATTTTAAGGAGAGCCCCAAAGCGAATCAACCAAAGGCGGAGTCAAGTTATCCCAAACGACTTGCTGACTAAATTAATTATACTAAGTTTCCCAACTGCGTAATCTCGAGTTCGCAAACTTGTTTCGGGCCTGCTTTTAGTCGAAGCTGTAGTAAAGGTACAACTGTAGCCTTTTGTGAATCGAAACATTAGAAGCTAGAGGCCCTGCCTAGTTAAGTAATACCACGATATTGGATCACTAATGGGTTACATTTAGAACAAGAGAGTTTAAGTAATCAAAACTGAAAATCTTCGAACAGAGTTGAGTACTACAATCATGAGATAACCTTAGATTAAATGTTAAATGCTAAAATTTCCTCAAACTAAATCATTGTTAGAACATCCTTATTACCGTTGGCACCCGAATGTAAATATTACAATATTTACAATACAAGCACGTTGTAAGTTGTAAGTAGGCGCTCTTGGAAATACTAACTACGCGGTGGTTATCGCCATCTATGTACAATAAAACCAGTCAAGCGAGAGAATACCACATTTAGTCGGCATTATTTGCCAGAGTGGATTTACTCAATATGAAAAGAGGTTTGAGACGAACCTATTCTCTTAACAGTAATTCTACTACCTATCTGTAGCGCGAGTGAATTGATTCTCTTAATATTACTTGCAAAATTGCATTTTGAGTTTTAAAAGGCCCGAAGATCCGTGCATTTCGTTTGATTTCAGCACTATGACTAAGTACTTACCTACTTCTGGTATCCAAAAAGTTGTTGATTTAAAGCACAAAACTAAACGAATACCTACCTAAGTATCTTTTCATTTTGATTTTAGATATTATGAATTTTTGATAAAAATTATTATACAAATTTAAATTATTCTACACGGTGGTTCCTTCTTTCGCAGACAGAAATTTCATAGCATTTGGTTTCGCAGAAAAAAAATCGTATTTGGTCCTTGTATTCTTATTTCGAATATTATTGTTTCAGCGACTATTTACTTCAATGAAACATATTTCACAGAAACACAATTCAATGAATTTAAAAATCATAATCTTTTCTTCAATCAACTAATCAAACAGTAGAATTTTGCATTAACAAACACTGTTTGTTCGGAGATAAAATATTTTAATCATTACATTAAACATCATAATTATTAGCGTTTCATTAAAATAGGGTAACTTGAAAAGGGGGGCCCGGGTGGCAAAGCACCTCACAGTAAAATAACAAACAACTTGTATTATTGGTAGGTTAGGTTAGGGTCAACTTGTGCCCCTTAGAGCGGAAATAGGCACCCCGCGAGGCGGGGTGACGTCGACACGCTGGCGGTTTTGGTTAGGTTTAGGTTAGGTTAAAATAATTGTACGAGCATTATGCTCACGAGATATAAGAACATTATACATCATTTCATATTATAAGGTAGGTTCGTAAGGTAATTAAGACACCATTTATGACAGTAACAAGAATATTTCCTACATGACAAGAATTTACCCGCATTGTTATTATGAAAGCCCTGTTGCAATTTCATAAGAGGGTATTAAGTATGCATTTTGTCAAAGGTAAGGTGTGAATGGAAACGCTTAGAAACTGCCACTATACATATACAATGTTTTTCTTGTTAATAACTCTTATATTAACAAAATAATTTAAATCAATAATATATGCTTTGTAATTCAATCATATGAATACTTAAAAATAAAATTATCTTTGCAACAACAATCTATGATAAAAATTCTACAGTCAGTATTCCGCGCATTGATCATTTAATACAATGATTGTATGAGCAATAATTTTATTAGAAACCAAATTCTATAAAACTGTTGTTTTGGTAATAAAAATTACATAAACTAAATAATATGAGATGCAGAATATTGACTTGACATTCTATGACGTGAATATGGTAATGATAAAAGGTTTACTTGTAACAGCATTAACAGAAATCAATTATTTAAATTTTTATAACTATAAGAATTCTGCGAAATGAATATTTTACGAAATTATAATATGCGAATAATTTTATGTGAAACGAAATTCTACAAAACTGTAGCCAATGAACATCTACACACTCCTGACAATGTTACATTTACATTGTCAGGAGTGTGTAGACTGGTTATTAAGGCGCATTTGACTTCTAAATATTTGTACATCAGCTTATGGTAAAATAAGGAAGGACATGATAAAAATTGTAAAACCTAATTATACCCTTATTTATGCAAATAAATATATGATTGATATTCATCTTGTCGTAAAAACGAAAGAAAGAGAGGCAAACGTTTACTTCGTTGACTCAAGTCATCAAACAGAGGATAACGCCATTTCAGTTCTTAACGACATTTTTCTGTCAGACAAATCGAGTTATTCCGGTAAAATGGGTCCGTTTAGGAACCTTAACCGTCGGGTGTCCTCATTGACATTTTACCCGCAGTACCTAATTACGACTTAAACTTAGAATGCTCATTCACCAGAAAATGTGCTAAAATATGATTCAATACAAGTGCCACTAGGTGCCAAATGTATGGGAGTAAGTACAGCTTTGCATATCTAAGGTGGATACGCAGCTTCAAGAGTAGAATTATTTATCAGTCGAATGATAACGAGAGTTTTCATATTAAGTATGTTTGCAGTAAAGATATATGCAGCCTAAATATTGTTTGTAAAAAACATTGGAATCCTAATCTAAACTTTTCAGCCAAACACAAATTAGTGGCAAATCTATTTGAAGAAAACGCTTGGCCTATCATCTGCAACCCGTGCCGAAATACCTTTCCTTTAAGACAGTGCTCTGCTGTTCGGGAAAATTATAGTTGCGGATTTTTTTTACAAAAGC
The DNA here is from genome assembly GCA_947578815.1 of Epinotia ramella. NCBI lineage: Eukaryota > Metazoa > Arthropoda > Insecta > Lepidoptera > Tortricidae > Epinotia > Epinotia ramella. The sequence goes on from OX388209.1 coordinate 12,832,766, forward strand.
ATTTTCGTATTTTTTTCTAAATTGTCTATAATATACTTTTTTTTATTCATTTATTTCTTTTATACAACTACACTTAAAATTACACATACTTCCATCCATTCTTAGTTGTGATCGACGGTACTAACGTAATACATATTATGATTTTATTGTATTTTAGCTAATATACAGGGTGATTCAGGAGACATGAGCAGGATCAACCCTACGGATTCAATAGTTTATAAGCTACTCAGTCGTACCAGCATTGGTAAGATTAACGTGAATTTTTTTTTAGTTGTGTAGGGTGACCATGATTTATTGTGAATGAAACTTTTACACAAAATGTAAAAAAAAACTGTGGGCGTTTAACTTAATTACGATGGTAAAAGATCCATTAACATTAACTGTATGTGTAGGGTTGATCCTGCTCACGTCTCCTGAATCACCCTGTATTTGAATTATTATTAAACCATTCGGTTTACGATTCTCTTTATTTGCCCACTTATATCTACTGTGGAATTCCGTTTTCTAAGTCAAGTCTTTCATATTTACGATCCATAGCAAATTAGCGTAAAAATAGGATATATTTAGTGAAAGGGTACCCTATTTATTCAAGACGAACGTTTAGTGGAATGTTTCATTTCGTAGAATAGATTAGATTGGATTAGATTATTTATTTCATGATAAAAAATTACATTACAGATTTGCATACGTCATAAAAATAAGAATTTGTATCACGATCGTCAAAAACAGAGAATAATTAAGATGTCAACAAATGTAAGAACATAATTACAAGGAAATAGAAAAAACAAACCAAAAGCAAAATAATACAAATATATCAACCTATAGTTATCGTCATTCCTATACCTAATACCTATACTCTAATACCTATATGGTATTCTAATACCTATACTCTTTATCTCTGAAACCATATTTTTAACCCCCGACGCAAAGAGAGGGGTGTTATAAGTTTAACGTGTCTGTCTGAGTATCTGTTTATCTGTCTGTGGTATTGTAGCTCCCAAACGGATGAACCGATTTTTTATAATGGTTTTGGAAAGTTTAGGTATCGTATATATTCGTTTTGTGTTGCAATAGTTCAAAATTATTATACGTAGATATAAGAGAAAAAACGAAACCCAAGAAATTTAAATTCAACTGAGCGTAACTCGGTTTGAGGTAAACTAATAAATAAAGTTTGTGTTGAAATGAAATTTGTGGTAAACGTATAATTAAGTGGTGGCTAAGAAAAGGACGACTTTTTATTAATTTTATTAACCATCTTTCATTTTCTTGTGTTGCACCTTTTGAAGTTAAAAATGAGACAGAAATTCTAATTTATAGCACTGAGAAACGTTTCAACTTCTTGATTAAAGTGTCAAAGCGTTGAAGTGCAGCTGGCATTTGAAGTGAGAACATTGTTGCAATCACACAAAGAGATACGAGTAGTAAGCTGTATTTGAAGGCACTCGAACCGTTAATGTCGGTCTATAGCGGAGAGGACTGAGACTTCGCTAGAAGCTTGACGATAAACATAACTGCATCGGGTCACGTTCACGTAGCGTCAACTGAAGCTAAACATATTAAACTGTGAACCCTTTAGCGACTGTGAACGCGGCGACCCTGTACATTCTGTGTTTAAATAAAAAACGAGTAACAATATGCTGTTAATTTTTTACCGTCTATTTACTTTTTGAAGTGGATACTTCTTTGCTCGCGTTCTTGTATAGGGGTACAGTTCAAATTGGATCACGTGACTTCCGGAATAACTTTTTGTAGAGAAGCCTAATCTGATTTCAAATAATTGTTTTTTACATGTTTTAATCCTTCTTTATTTGCCATTAGTTGTTAATCACAAAATGTTATTTAGTTTATGTGGCGGACATGAAAATAATGCTGAAACGACCGCCTTTTTCAATGTATCGCGAGTCAAATGAGCTGCGTCAGTCAATGTTGCCATATATACCGATTTATCTGTACTTATACAAATTTTAGTGAATTCATTCAGATATATATTTTACGGGTACACCATAATAGCAGGCTTGGCCGGTTTTTTTTATTACGGTTCCATAGCCAACAAAGAAGTATCCACTTAAACTTTTTGTTTATTTATTATTATTATTTTTAATAAATTAATATTTGACAACGTATACTATATATGTAAAATACTATTTTGACGAGCGGTTAGCCTAGTGGGTATTGACACTGCCTACGAATCTGAAGGTCCTCGGTTCGAGCCCCGGTAATGGCAAATATTTGTGTGATGAGCATGAATATTTGTTTCTGGGTCTTGGATGTTTTTTATGTATTTAAGTATTTATATCTATTAAATATATATTTGCTTAGTACAGTCAGCATCAAAAGTAACTGCGCAATCGAAGACGTCAAAAGCTCTTATTCCCTTTTAATAAAGACTTTTGACGTCTTCATTTGCGCAGTTACTTTTGATGCTGACTGTACTCATAACACAAGCCTTTTTGAGTTTACTATGAGTCGACTAGATCGATTTGTGTAAGATTGTGTCCCCTAATATGTATTATTATTATTTCCTTTTTTTACATACAACCTTAGGATAGGCTTTATTAATTATTATTATGAGTATTATGTAAGTATTTTACTACTACTGCTTCTTACTAACTATTTCAAATAGCAATCAAATCCAACTGCTTTGAAATCAGTAATAAAAAATAATACTAGAGGGGTAATCACGTAACGTCGGTTTAACTGTAATTTTTCCATATAATATTTGACATTTTGATCTACCTAACGTACGTACAATGCGTTACGTGATCGACCTGCAGGTATCCCTTTTCGCTTCCGTCCGTCCGGCCAACTTGCTTAATACTTACCTAACCTAAAAGGACTACAGTTTCGTTGTAATTGCAGCCGTTGTGGAAAACGAGGATCGACTAATTAATTCTCTACGGCATTTGAGATTAGTTACTCAGTTTTCGTGGCTCGGCACCTAATTAAATTATGTGACCAATTATGTCAGCTAGAAAGCAAAACGACTCAAATTGCCGACCTAAATTCACTGTTAAAGCACACACCAGGCGCTCTGTTCAAACAGATACGTAGACCTGGGGCGATTGAATCCTCGGATAACTTGGTTTATTTGTGTACAAACTTGCAGAATCTGCTTAACGGTTAGGGTCTTCTCACTAAATTATATAAATAGAATAAGTAATAACACTGCCCCAGTAACCAGGTAATTCATAGTAGTTGTATACATATTTTTGGAATGTTGTGCGTATCCATATTTTTGGAATATTATTATTAAAACAAAAAGGTTCTGGTACGCTGTACGGTCGCGGTTCCACCTAACACTACTCCTCGCTTCGCTCGTCGTCGTACCTACACCGATCTGTCATCGAGTTTAGAGTTCTCCAGCACCAGTCGACCTTTGAGCAAATTTTAGATATATCTCGGTATTTGCAAATTTTAGAAAAAGTTTATTACATGCTTTACATGCTTATTTTGACGTATTCTGTAAGATGCTATCATAAAATGTTGTGTCAATTTGACATCTCACCTATGATTTTTTTTTAAAGTCCTGTTTATGTAAAATTTTGAGGTTAGGTACATATCGTGGCCATTTTTGATTTATGAGTAAAGTTTTTCAAGTAAAACATGTTTATTTTTGCATATTTTGTAGGATAAATCATAAAAATATGTGTCATAATGACATCCTACCATCGAAAAACTCTGGTTACCCTTTGCTACACCCCAACCGGTACCCTGAAATTGACTAACATAATATGTACATTGTCAAAGTCGGCTACAAATGTTTTTCTGCAGCGCCATCTAATGAGTAGGGAATGCAAATCGGTTATAACCGAAACCGAAAAAATCGGTTATAATCGGTTATTTCAGTCGTATTCAAAATCGGTTATTTTTATTTCATAATCGGTTATAATCGGTTGTTTAATATTTGTTTTATATCATTACATTTTCATAATTTTCGTAGTTTACCGAAACCAAACATCATTATAAACTAAGTAACTTAGTAGGAGGTACCTTATTTACCATACTTAAAACAAAGTTACGACTACCGAAACTGCCGAGCCGAGTTCCGAGTTCCGAGGAAACTCGGAACACGAAAATAATAATACATAAATGCAAATTATTACTTTTTTGCGTTTGTGGTATTATAGCTAATGTAAGTAATGTACCACGGCGCATATTTTTCTTCTTTGGAGATAAACATCTCCCATCTATTTCTCGTTCGTAGTCTATTACTTTCTATACTATATCAAGATTATCAAATCAAGTCAAGAAAATATATTTGATGATGATGCTGAGTACAGTAAGTAAACATCGTGGTAATTTAAATTTTGTAATATTTATGAAATTTACGCAGTATCAAAAACTTATATTTTTAAGAAAAAATAATTTAAGGGGGTAAAAAAATAACCGATTAATCGGTTATAACCGATTATTCGGTTATTTTTTGCTATAACCGATACAATAATCGGTTATGAAATTTTGTCGGTTATTGCATCTAATGAGGGCTACCGCGAGTGAATTCGCCGCTAGAGGCGCTAGTGGCGCTTTAGGTCTCCAAAATGTCAAATGCCATAGCTTGTGAGTGGATTTCGCGGGTTTATTCATAATTTCTAATAATGGTGTGAATATTTTGCATAGCTGAGATTAATTATGGGAAATATAAGTTGCATATCAGTGCTTAAAATGCGAATCTAAGAAAAAGAGGTGCAAAATTAAATCGGAGATAATAATAAGTATTATTACTTTAAATTATTTATTTACTCTTTTAAGTATGATTTAAATTTAAATATAATTTTACGCTCGTAATAATAAACTTCAACAGCTATACTTCCGAGGCTCTAGTATAAGTTTTACCGAAACAAAACGTTACGACAGCGTTCGCGTTTAGCTGTCAAATCCCATACAAATTGAGGGTAAAACGCAAACGCGATCGTAAATTTTGTTTCGGTAAAACTTATACTAGAGCCTCTGGACCCGACACGCCACGCCAGTGGGGCCAACTGGTGAGCGCGAAAACGGTAGCCGTCATTAAGCTGACAAAACTACGTTACGAAATGTTACTCGACAGTCAACACCGAACCTATATAATGCAAAAACTATTAGGTAACACCGCTCAATAATTAATACAGCTTACCTGCGGAAGAACACTGTCTAACAAAACTGATGTCAAAACGAAAGACGATTTTGAAAAAACAACTCCGTGCCGAATTTTTAACTTTTCCTTTATTTTCAAATTTATTTTCGTTAGCGTTACTGCTTAAAACAAAATTAATAAAACTGGTGTTCGACCACTACAACATTTGAATCATAGCATCGTGCTTATACTTAAGTATAGCAATTCGTGCTTGCAAAGTGTAGGTATTAGGTACGTATAGTGGTATTAAATGTCCCTCCCCTTTATAAATACAGCTACAGTAAGTATAAGATACGAGTATTCGCCTGTTACGAGCACCCGTTATTGCTATTAAAGAGCTCAGGATTTCGTCATGCGCCGCTGCTTCCTTATTACTGGCCATACTTGCCTTAATACTAGCCAGACTTGCCTTATAGTACTTACTCGTAAACAGTCCTACTGACCTTTAATGTCATATTACAATCTATAGCCAAAATGCAATTTAAGGTGAAGCTGGTAAACAAATATGAAAATTTTCCTAAAAAATGCGTCTCTTCTGAACTACTAAGTACTAATAATAATATAAATACGAAAACATGTCTGTTTCTCTGTCTTTCTTTCTGTCTTTCTGTCTGTCTGTATGTCTGTCTGTCTGTGTGTTCCTCTTCACGCTTAAACCGCTGAACTGATTTGGATGAAATTTGGTATAGCCTCCTAAGAGGCCGCGTACAAAAATTTGTACAAATTTCAAAATCGACTTTAAACTTTTACTGAATGTCAAAAAGTTCCTAATTCAAAAGCACTAAAGCGTACCCTGGGGTACTCAGGAGGATAGAGATAGTTTGCATCTCGGGGAAGGATATATGATAGATTTTATGCCAGAACCCTATAAGGGGGTGAAATGGGGGTGAAAGAGAATTCCCTTATTTTACCGACAAACGTTTCATCGAACTTTTTTTTCTCAGAAACCGCAAACTTTTTGGGTAAAAGTTAGGGTTCCCATCCGTTAGCTCTAAAAATCTCAAACCTATTTTCACTAGCCCTAATGTTGTGAACCCTAAAAACGCAAACCCGAATTTTAATTTTTCCTAATTATTCATTAGCCCTAATGTCAGTATCCCGCATATTCATAATGTCTAATTTCTCATGACCAAATTCTCACTATAACTATTTTTTTTTATCGATTTTTCCTAGGCCTAATATTTCAATACCTAATAATGACTACACCTTGTTATCTATGTCTCTAAAATCACAAACCCGAATCTTCATTTTGCCTAACTATTTTAGCCCTAATAATGTCATTATCCCGAATTTTCATAATGCCTAATCTCATGACTTTCACTTTTTCGTATGAAGTCGGTTCTGGCGCTTATTATTTTGAAGTAGTAGCACTAAAGAGCTTTATTTCGAAACGCATATACTTAACTGAAAATACAAATGTAAAAGACCCCCAAATCATGGAAGTTTACGGTCCGCCTAAAGCAAAGGGGGCGCAAAGTAAGGACTTAGAAAATTTTTGATCCAAAGTGAAAATTGTATAGGAATCATAAAATACTTAGGAAAATTTTATTCAAAACGCTAAAATAAGCATGTTTTATAGAAAAAACTTTTTCTCTAAAATCAAAAATGGCCGAGATATTCGCCCTCAAAGATTGATGGTTTTCAAGGAAGCTGGGACAGAAAAATTTCGATGGATGTTGGTGTTATTATAACACTCATGTCTTTTTTATATTGTGTCAGACACTGCCTTAGCTCCGGCGCTGCGGGAAGTGCAGCCCTTCCGCCCTTGCGTGACAAAGCACGGTCGCCCGTACTCCGCTTCGCAGCTTCGGCTTGTTGGTCGCCTTCGGCGACCAGCCTCAGCCGCTCCGCTCCGCACGGCTCCCGAGCTTTGTCACGGCGGGCGAGGGCTGCTCTCCCTCCGCGCCTCCGGCTTTTTATATACACTCTAGGGGTAGGGCAGACAAGACCACGTGGAATCGGGGTTGACAGCTTCGGTTCTGTGGCAAGTCTTATGATAATGATTTTTGATTTTAGAGAAAAATTGTTCCTATAAAACATGCTTATTTTAGCGTAATATTTACGATAAAGCAATAATAAATAGGTGTTATAATACTTATAATAACACCAACATCCATCGAAATTTTTCTATGTCCCAGCTCCCTTGAAAACCATCAATCTTTGAGGGCGAATATCTCGGCCATTTTTGATTTTAGAGAAAAATTGTTCGTATAAAACATGCTTATATTAGCGTAATCTTTACGATAAAACAATAATAAATAGGTGTTATAATGACACCAACTCCATCAAAAATTCAAAGTCCTGCGCCCCCTTTGCTTTAGTCCAACCAAGTTTACGAATAAGTATACAATACGTAGGTATATAAAAAGTTACTTTCACAGAAATTAATAACAATTTGAATAAAACTTTATATTTATGAAACATATTCATTCGAAATAAGTAATTCAAGATATGCATGAGTAAATTCATTATAAGTTTTATTTCACACAAAAGGCACCGAATTAAGTGGGCCGATTATCTATTCGTCTCCGAGCTCGCCCTTCGTATAATATGACCGCAAAATTTGTAACAACTACATCATGTGTGGGATCTATCTCTAAATGTATGTACTTTGCACTTCTACGTCTCTTATGCTGGCACTTCACTTCGCGATATTTGGCCAAATATTCGTGTTGCATCTTTTTCCTTCCTACGGCAAATTAAAGAGAGGCAACCACGCAACGCGAACACGCCAAGCCAACCTCACCTAGCAATGGATGAGCTTATTTCTATATTTTCAACAAAGCTTAAGATTCAGTAAAATATATAACCAAACTCATTCTCATAGAACATATAAGACAAGACGACTGCCTAAAGCAAAGTTAGAAGTGGTCTGAAATTATTGAACAAATTATAGAAATTAACGCGTAATAAACATATTCCCTTAAAAGATGCAAAACTTTGAAACAGTCAGCAAGTTTCCTAATATAGTGTAAGGAATCAAACACGAGGTAAGCTTAGAGAGTATCACACCACTATCCACTAAGAGATTCGATTGACAGTCACTAACAAGGTAAGTAAATACATTTAGTTTAGCCTAACCTTAGTAACAGGATTGATTGAATTTCTGCGCGGCGCGCCACAAACAAAAAGTAGGGTAAAAGTTAAGTTCAATGGATACCACACCACTCCACCAGTCTTAATTAGAAATGGATTACTAAGTTTTTGAGAGCCACTTTACAGCATTAAGTACGGGTGTTTACAAAAAGGAAAAAAATCGCCTTTGGCAGCTCGCTCGCCCGTCATCTAGATGAAAAAGTAAACGTCGGACAAGGCTCTTTACATATTCAGATCACGAGTCCTTGCCTCAAAACACACAGGGCTATGAGGCCAGTAAACTAAAGCCACATACTATAGAGACTAACCGAAAATTAACTACGTAATTATTACCCGATTACAAACAATTCCTTTAATTTGCATAGACGCCTGTAGTCTGATTCGCCTTTTGAGATAACAAAGACAAATAATGTGCGACCCTGGCCTCGAATATTTTCGGCACTGAGTAGGACTTACGACAAATATCCTTTAAGACAGGTCTTCATCTACTTGTAGTTTTGATTATGTAACTGTATATATCTATAAAAAAATATTTCATTGTTGTGTGAGGACACAAAATAACACTTTAGTCATCCATCATACATTTAAGAGTTATCCTTTTGTCGGTGGAGTATTTTCCATTTCTCTCTGTCGTACGCCAGCCCTTTGATTTGCTGATACGACACGACAGCTTTTTCCTTTATTTGGTCCATATAGCTACGCCGCGGAAGACCGCGGAATAAAGAACCAAATAAGGAAGGGGAGGCAGGCGAAGATTCCTGCCTCCTATTGCTTCTATCTTTCCTTCCATGATGGTTTTAAAGAAGTTGTCGTGCCATATCAAATGACCAATCATTTTTCCCCTTCTAGTGCTCATGGTGCTCAAGATCGCTCTCTTCCTTTTACTCTTCTTAACACGTCCTCATTTGTTATTCTCTCAGTCCAGCTTATGCCTTCCATCCGTCTCCAACACCACATTTCAAACGCTCCCAGGCTTTTTCGGTCCCTTTGTGTCATTGTCCAGGTATCGCTGCCATAAAGGGCAATACTCCAAAACACACACTTACACTTTAGTAGCGAATACTATTTACTTTTAGTAGCCCAGAGGAAATGAAGAATCAAAGACGTTATAAAGTAAAATCCAAAATAAATATATCTACAGAGCTACGAATAACGTGTTTGAGTGATAATAAATATGTAGGTATATAACATCTAAGTTCAGCAATGAGACAAAAACGAGAAACAGAAAGATCAAGATTTGCCTACGAGACACATAAAAAATCTAATAAATTAGCAAAGCCATAATAATTTCAACCTTAGTAAGCTGTCATGTCAGTCAACCGGAGTTGGCATAGAGTATTTTAACAGAGGGGTACTATCTGTACCTATTTTAATAACTGTCTACTTTAATGGTTTTTCTGCAAGTAAGATCTGTTTTCGCATCAATAGCACGCCACCGACGATGGTCTGAAATGCCACAGAAGCCATACCCCGGTGAGCGAGGTTGTGCATTGAGCAAGGCGAAGCACACTTTGAGCTACTCCGCTAAATTTGATGTTCTTTACAAAAATAAAAAAATAAAAATGTTTAGGATGTTACTAGTAAGGTCTTTTAAAATCTTCTTCCAAAACTCCACTTGTAATGCCGATCGAAGCGAATTTTGTATGTGACTCTTTGTCACTCCTTAGATATTAGGTAAAAATAAGAATTAACTTTGTGCGTTGTTTATTTTTTAAATTTATACAAATAAGGTTCGCACATATTAATTAAAATTATATATACCTATATATATACGGTATTATACGCTATTTTACGGTAAGTCATAAAGTGGTACTACGGTCTTCAAATATTGTAAATGGCCTCTATATAAGGGGACCATTTAACCCCCTTTCCGCTTTAGGGATGTTTTCGTAACACCCTGTATATGTAAAGACTTAACAAGTGTATCAAAATAAATTTAAAGCAAGCCAGTTAATATTATTCGGGGCCAGAATCACTTTATAAGTTCAGATCCGTTTGATAGCCATTTTGTTTTAATCCTAACGCGAACACGAATTCCTGCCTGAACTTGGGAGCGACAAAGATGCCTTTATGGAATATTTAAAGCGTTTCTGTTTTCCTCAAATTATATGCAAGACAATGGGGGTAAGGGACTTTTAATCCGACTTTAAACCCCTTTGATTTTTGTTTAAGTGAGCGGTTAAAGCTGCAATACAAAGAATAGATGTCGGGTTAACGTTATAAAATTCATATACTCGTATGTATAAGATCATAAGATACAGGGCAAAATCATTTGATATTAAGTTCACATATATGATATGTATGTATGTTCTATGATATGTTCTCAATGTCATAATTTTGCAGCAGATCGTCTCGTTCCCATCCCAATCGGTCTGGTGTAGGCTTAGCTTGGCGTTAGAAGAAGAAAGAGCACGAAACATTTGAATGAGATTGGTATCAGAGCTAAAACCACGAAAATCTAATTTCGAAGTTCGGATATATCCGTCTCGACCGCACTTATGGTACTCGAGAGACAGAGACATACGAATTTCGAGATTCGATTTTCGTGTTAGCGCCGCAGAAGTCACGAGCAGAAAGAAACCTGCAGGTTTAAAAAGCACCGAGGTACCTTTTTGGAACTTGCAGAAGTTAAATTGATTATATTTCTGTGAAAAACTTTTGGTAACTTTTTGTCATTTGTTTAGTCAACAATGTTTCTCGGTTCCCAAGTCAATTATAACTGGCGTTAAACAAGATGTACATTTAAATAAATTTACCCAAATTAATTTTTTCAATTTTACACAGGGATGTAAATGTCGGTAACTTGAGTTGAATACAATTTATTTAATTTCCTCAAAATTAAACGGAGAGTTGATATCGGTATTTAAATGAAGCACAAAATAGAATTTACTTTGACAAACGTCGAATTTAAGATGAACTTAGTAGAAATTAATTAAAGCAATATACTATAACTTCAGATATACGTTTTCCAAACGCTTGAATTAATGATATGGTTGAGAGCTGGTAGCGACTATGTAGTGTAAAATACTTTTTAATAAATTCTTCATAATCGTAATTACGCCTTACCATTTTTTTTAATGCTTTTTATTACCTAAACAACTTTGTTTTCTTAATAAATAGGTACTTACCTATTTATTTAGGTGTGTACATACTTATGTAATAACGTACCTAAGTACCTATATAATATTTTTCAACATACTACTCTTTTTACTTTCATAGTGTTCCCGTTAAATAAAATACATTGAAATGTGCCCACTTGCCAAGTTTTACTTACCTACTTGCAGTAGCTCGATACTAGGCGCCTTTACGATAATGATGTGCCCGCTTGCCAAGTTCTACTTACATACCTACTTGCAGTAGCTCGATACAAGGCGCCTTTACGATATTGACGACATTTCTCATCTAAAACCTAGACATTTCCTCGGTCCTGGCCCGCCATAAATAAAGTTATTATTACCATTACATCGTATTACGTTACTTTTGTTATGAAATGTGGGAAGAAGTCGCGACATTATACACACACCCGACGATACGTAATCACGTTGTGTCGGCCGGTATCTGGTCACCTTATTGCATTTATAAGTACATTTACCCGAGCCGTGTGTTCAAGGAAACATTGACAGTCACCAAATTCACTTTTCTAGGAAGTTCCTGGGAGACACAATACTTACATTAGACTGTAAAATTTGTGACTCGAACCAATACTTCATTTAATATAATTAAACCAAGTTATATTTACGTAATCGCTGCTGGTTAAGGGGCTCCTAGCTCCCACAATCCCAATGTCCTTCGATCTGTAACTGTGCGTTTTTCCGTGTTTTTTATGGCTTATCGTATTTACAACAACGAGGTTTACCGAAATAGTATCCCATATTTAGTTAAAAACTCACAGCTTTCAAGATATATGACACCAAACATTGGCAATTTTTGGCCAAAGAAAAACTGTTTTTTGGACGTAACTTTTGTGAAAATTAGTTAAAAATAAAAATATCTGGTAGAGACGGTAATAACGAACATCATCATACGGTAATTTTCGTAAGAGAAAGCAACACACGAGACGTGGCGCGTTTCAATAATATAGTGTAGGTATATGTTGTACCTACTTATTCTAAATTCAAAGAAAGTATTGAATTGAACTAATCTACCACGCACCGTTCAGTCGCATTTGTCGCTATTCGTTGTTCACCTAGGACGAGGCCTTAGCTATTTGAGCCCCCGCCCAGTGGCCGAATAACTACGCCCGAAACATTAAAGTGTAAATGTTCGGCGGATTCTTACCTAGGGCCTAATTCCGTAACGCGTTTTAAAACTACTAAAACTATACTTAACTGAAAATATATTCGTCTAGGTTCATGCTCTTCCTAGTACGCTTGTTGATCAAATATTGTTTTATCGACAACGAATCATCGAATTCTTAGTTTTCGTATTTTCGTTTGGCGTTATTTTGTTTCAGCGACTCAAATTAACTTGTGTGTATCAATTGTTCGGCGAAATGAATTGTCGATGAAATGAAAATCTTTGATACGTCTCCGTTGAAGTGATATTCGATTAAAAGTTTGTCGCCATTTCAAGGGTAAACCGTGCGCACGAGATTCTGAAGTTGTATATCTAAAATAAGGCCTCCACCCACCGAACGCGTGTCGTGCGTTTCAGTTTCGCATGTAGATATACCAAAATAAACCACAGTTAGTTTAACAGCCATTGCGCCATTGCAGTGCATCAGGGATGTTTTGCGATGCGCACACGGATGGGTTTCACGCCATAATGCGTAAGCGTGTCGCGTCCCTGCTGAGGCGCCTGCGCGGCAGCCCGAACAGCCTCCTGCAAACGGTGGCGGCGCGCCTGGATGGTCCCTTCCTATTCCACTGGGATAGGTTGCATAGGGCATCCTACTGACTTGTAAATAGTAATATAATACCTACTAACATAGCTTTTAAGACCTTTATTACTAACGAATTATGGAAACACTTCCGAATTAAATTATTTGATTTGATTTGATTTGATTTAACAATCGTTAGCTGCACCTAATCTATACGAAGACCACCATTGGTAGCCCTTAAATGTACCACATCCACCAATCCACCTTCAACCCATTGCTAATTTAACATTTACATAAACATGACTGCACCTGAGACCCCTTGTTCCGCGTTTTAACAGGGATTCAATGGCGATGCTACGTAAGATAACTGGTCCGGTCTGCGAGGAGCATTTATCCCAAGGACAGGTACGATTTGCAAGTTGATTAATTAATTCGATATAAGAATGAACGATTATGTCTATATTGCCCATTTAAATTCCTTGAGTCCATCCTTATAGACACATTAAGTTGCTTCGTGACGTTATATAGCAGTGACTGAATGAGCGCCTCGCTCGAAAACCAACACACACCTGCAGCAAACACCTCAATCGTGGCCATTTAACAAGTGTCTTAACTGAGACCATTTTCACACGTTTTGCATGTATGTAATAATTTTATTGTAATAAATGTCAATCACTACTTACATTAGATATTAAATAACTAAACGGCAAATAAAAGGAACGTCGACGGACACTTCAATAATGATAGCCCATTCTGGAAATATGAGATTATGGCCATCCCCGATGTTTTGAGATATGATTGGTATACCTAATAAAAAAGAAAAACATTTTATCACAGTAAGTTTTTAGTAAGCAGATACGTCTGCTAACGAAATTCCAAATTTCAATCAGTGGAAAATTGAAAAATTATCCAACATTCGTTTTGTATTCTAGTGCATAGTTTACAGAGAGACTCAACTTTAATTTTTTTTTGTACGTACGTACGTACCTACGTGGGTAGATCTAAAATGACAGTGAGTTGTCCTAACACTCGTTCGAAAAGTTACGTGATTACCACGTTTGCAGAATCTTATAATTTTTAATTCATGCCCGGGTGCCAGAGATTGTTTTACTAAGTATTTATAAACATTTTCTTCAAGAGAACGCATTACTACATTATCGTTATAAACTTCATACAATTTGTTTCACTTCATTAGATATTTACAGGTATATCGATTTACTTCAGATTGAAGTCACGAAGTAAACATAAAAACGGAATGGATTGATTTACTTGGATAAATGGCACGCAATAGCATCATTTGTTCCGAGACAATCACGAGAACGTACTCGTACATTGAACATTTTAATAAATAATTAGGTCTTCTTGTTTTATCATTTATATTGTTATACATAATAAACAGTGCACATGACTGACCGACACGGAACACAAGGCACTGTTAAAACGTATTTAGTACGGAGTAGATACAACATGAAGGTCGTATGCTGTGGTACAATAGTTTAGTCATTTAAGCACTACAAAAATTTACGTGAGTTTATAAAAGACATTTATCATATAAAAGTAACAAGAGCACAACATTTTTTACATTTGTTCCCGAGTCTTAGATGTTTACCGTATTTAGTCAAGTATTTGTTTATTTGTGTTAGTAAGAGTATGTATGTCGTCGTCTAGTACCCATGGTAAAAATCTTTGCTTAGTTCGGGACCCATTCGTGTAAAATTATACCCCAATATCTAATTATACAGGCTGAAATTGGAGATGTAATCAACAATCACTTTTTTTTTCAAGTCTATTATTGATCGCCTTTTCAGAACAACAGTCATCGCAAAAGGTAATCTTGTTTTCCCCTCACTGCCTCGGAAAGCCGTCTTTTATCCATTAAAACCAGTAGGCAAAAACGCATTTTATCCACTAGTGGGGAAAGTAATTTGACCTTGGAGCGTGTTTAAGTAGCTTTTGACAGATAAGAAAACGTAAAACGCTCATAATACTAAAAAATCACAGATGATGTATTTCTGGTGTGATGTATTATTGGTATAACAACAAATACTAAAAAACAGAATAAAATAAATATTTAAGAACTTTAAAAAAATTGCTTGTTGGCTTCATCAGGCGCTGGGTCTCAAAATGTATGGGAAAACTAAAATCCGACTCGCACTTGACCAAAATTCTACTTACTGTTAAAGAAATTAAAAAAATATTATTATTTAAATTAATTAAAGTTGTTTTGCATGTTGCACTTTTCTCGCTACAGTGAGGTGAAAAGTTTGGTGTTACACACGGGTGCAAATGTATTTTACTTCTCGTGTGTTGAAACACTCGCTACGCTCAGGATTTTATTTTTTTTCAGATTATTTATGGGCGGTGCTCACCTCAAGGCTCAACCACAAATATATCGTGACGCCGCAATTAGTAGTAACTAAGCGTAGGTAGAGGTCTATTTTCGTTAGGCGTGACGGGTGGGGTGAGACGCATTTAGCGCGTAAAAGTATTTTATGCAACTGTTGTATAAGTAGGGTCTTGAAACGCAGTGCCGTGAGTTGCCATGCGAGCCTTGGCGAGCATCGCAATTAAAGACGCCACGAGCGGTTTAAGAGCAAGTTATACACCGTGTCTACGACTAATTTTAAATAAATAGCATTTGACTTTTCAGGCAGAAAATTTTCCGTTAGTTCTATTACTACTCACGCAATTTCTTCAGGGGTGCAGTTATTTTCTTCTTCGTCCATTTTAAAAGGAACGTACACATTTTTCTTCAGTTCACAAACACGAATAAAATCTTAATAAGTGATTAATAACGAATAGTTATCATATTTCGTCTTTTAATTTTGAACTGGAACTTTGGTGGGAAATAAGAAATATGACATATTGACACCTCTTGTTTATGGTCTGTTTTGTTTTTAATTTCCTTGCTCTTGCCATCCGCGAACCGAATCGGATCGGTTTATATGTATAAATATTACCATTGATTGGTAAAATATGTATATTAACACACAATACATGATCATTTATTTTTATTTTAGTAAATAAGTTATGTTTGATAGTAAATAAAAACTTTTCATTTCGAAAAAATTGCTTATTAAGTTGGTACCACTGCAATATAGCCGATTAAAAAAAAGTTAGGTATTTGACATCGTGGTAAACAGTGCTTTTATGAAAAATGTATGAACCATAAAAGTACGCTAAACAGTGCGTTTATGGGCCATAGAGCATAGAGTTTTTCGACGACTTATTATCGGTGTCATTGTATTTGAGCTAAATTCTATATAAATGACAGATAACGAACGGTACAGGAGTAGAAAAAGAATATAAAGAATAACAGCATGGTTGTTATTCTGTGCACGTGCTTGTGCATACTCATCAATAGAAAGTTACCTACATTTTTGTTATTTTTCCGGGTAAATATTCTGAGATACCTAACAGCAAACTTTTAACCACGTTTAAACTTGAATAATTGTGTAGGTATAGAAACTTGTAATTTAATCCTGAATGTTTTCATCTTCTTTATAATTGCTCCAGTTATAGCCTTCGTTGCTAACCTTCTTTGGCAAACTTCTGAACAATAAACTGACAAGTTTAAATTTTTAGACGTCAGCGACACCGCAGTCTAAATTTGTGTGTTATCAGATGACAATGGTTATTTTCATCAAGTCTCCTCTTGAATTAATAATCTTATAAAAAAAAACCGGCCAAGTGCGAGTCGGAGTCGCGCACGAAGGGTTCCGTACCATTATCTATAAAAACGATTTATGACGTATTCAAAAAAAACTACTTACTAGATCTCGTTCAAAATTCAAACCAATTTTCAGTGGAAGTTTGCATGGTAATGTACATCATATTATTATCTTATTTTAGCAGTTACAAGGGTGGGGGACACACATTTTACCACTTTGGAAGTGTCTCTCGCGCAAACTATTCAGTTTAGTAAAAAATGATATTAGAAACCTCAATATCATTTTTAAAGACCTATCCATAGATACCCCAAAAGTATGGGTTTGATGAAAAAAAAGATTGAGTTTCAGTTCTAAGTATGGGGAACTCCCAAAATTTATTGTTTTTTTTTTTTTTTTTGTGTGAAAATCTTAATGCAGTTCACAGAATACATCTACTTACCAAGTTTCAACAGTATAGTTATTATAGTTTCGGAAAAATGTGACTGTGACATACGGACGGAGAGACAGACAGACATGACGAATCCATAAGGGTTCCGTTTTTTGCCATTTGGCTAAGGAACCCTAAAAATGAAAGCAGTCAATAGTAGATGGTATTACAAGGGAGCAAAATGGTATATTGTAACGAGGGTGACTGATTGAAACCAGAACGAAGGGAGGAATTCTAATGCGGAATCCTAAGCGTAGTGGGGATTCTAGCAACGTCGCCCGAGGTATTAAATAATTTTACTACCGCGTAATACACTCTTCTTTTCACTCCTTCCATGATAATTAAAAACACGATAATTACGTTAAATATTTAATTAATTACCCTTTGGGTACGCAACCCTAATAATAGGGTCCCGTTTTTACCCTTTGGGTACGGAACCCTAATAATAGGGTCCCGTTTTTACTCTTTGGGTACGGAACCCTAAAAATTGTGTATCATATATGATACAATGTCAAGAAAAGGGTTAACATCAACCTTTACTGGTTATACGTTATGTGTCCGAATATTTTTGTATATCGTCGGTAATTTTAAATATAGCCCGCAACTCCGAAGATGAATGCCACCTGCAAAAAGCTTGTGATGAATGCCACCTGCAAAATGTTTTACCTAAGAACAAGGTTTAATATATAATAGGTAAAAGGATGACTTTGTCATAGAGACAGCGAAACTAGGGAATAGTTTGACTATGGAACCTTCAGAAAGAGCAAACCGTTACAACTAAATGGATTTAAATCTATCGGTAGGTATTTATTTACTTACTGTTACGTATGTCGTTCATGCCGACTCACTTTAGGCGTGGAATATAATACTCCAAAGAGTCCAAAGAATAGAAGGCTGCTTATATTTCGAATAGTTCTTGAAAACGATATTGCACCTTTACTATTTTTCCACGCGGTTTCATATTAGGCGTTCAAATATTTTGTATTGCTTTTTGCAAGCAAAAAATTGATAATGACGTTTTATGCTTCCATTTATAACAAACTCGGGTGTTAACGTATCATTTTCACTTGAACTGGCTGAAATCATCATTATAAATTGAAATTATTAGTATATAGAAACAGCTTTTAAATAAGTGCATTTTTTTTATTTAATCTTCTAATATCAATATATTAGTAATCAAATAAAAATTGTTTGAAATATCCATGTTTTTATTTATTGATCATAATGATCATGTCAATATTCAAATGCGTTCCAGGAAGACAATATATGAGACCCTAAACGCTTCACGAAGAAAAAACTGGCCCACAGTGTTTATAGAACAATGTCTGTAGACTATACGGGGTTCAGTCAGGAAGGAAACCATGTAGTATCATGAAGACTTGGTATATTTCGGAAAAAACACGTTAAAATATATATAAAGAAATGTCACAGCGGGTAGTGTGATTAGGCTAGCGGTTAGCAGCGGACTGCCTTCCCTTGCCTAGTAACGGGTTGCATTACATATGACCGTTTTTAATTATGAACCTTAAGACTATACATTAAGGACTAGTTTAGCATAACACCTTATTTAAAAGAACAGATGCAAATATACATAGATATAAGGAGCGCATCGCTAACAATGTCTTTAAAGCTTTCTTCATGTGGTCTATGACGAGCGTGCAGGGAGCAAAACTGGATTTTGCACCCTTGGGCAAAAACACAGATTGAAAAAAATATGCAGAGATGCAAAAGAGATGCAAAAATATGCTAGTAAAAACTTGTTTTCGAATAAAAGGAGTGAAAAATAGGTTTTCATACTAACATACAATAAAATCCTTTGGTCGATTACGTAATATTTAATTATATCCCAGAATTTCAGATAAAGTTTAAAGGTGACAATTCTAATTGAACAATGAAGGTTAATTAACGAAGGTTCCAAATTGAAAATAGTAAAAATTTATCTGATGTGTTTAATAATAAACTTTTAATAAGTCTCGAAATGAAATATAAATTAAAAATTGAAGATTTTTCCGTAGATCAAAGTAAAAATATATTGTTTTGCCTTTTACCTCAAATTTATTATTTCTCTTTTGCGAATGTGGAAAGTGGAAAACTTTAAAATGAAAAACAGGTTTTTCATATCAGCTTTGATAGTACATTACTACAGAGGCCGGGAAGTAAGGGGTTGGGCTGGCACAGGTATGTATAGTGCTTTTCTCAAACATGCAATAAAAACTCCAGGAAATCAAACTTCATCAAAAAATTTTCATTGCTGAACTCCGTGATCCTGTGCCACAAATTGTGGAATGGAAACTAAAAAAGACCATCTTGCAGGCCTAGGCCTCCAATTTTGTATGAAATGTCAATGAGGGTCTCTCGTCTCGCTGCGCCCGAAACGTGACACTTCGAAGCCCATTATGAAGATCACAACGTCAATATTTTATTGCATGTTTGAGAAAAGATAATTATAGTTTTTATTACAATACCTACTTAATTCTCATAAGATATCGTGGACTGGTTTGGGGTTGGGCTCTAAATGTGTTAATTACTGTTTGCAATAAAACAATGTACCTACCTACCTACATACTTACTAAATTATATTTTTAGTAGGTTATTTCAAATGAAGTTACATATATGAGGCAGTGCATTTTACATATAGGTACATACCTACATTATACTAGATAAAATAACTTTGCCTCGTCAGTCGTAGGTATGTAGGTACACGACACAAGATTCGAGAGAGAATTATTCTTCATTCAAATGTATGGCTCGTCCTCCATAGGTACCCATGTACCTAACTTAGGTAAGTTCATTTCTTATGTACGACAAATCGGAAACTGGAACAACGAGATGTTAAAACCTACGTGAGTCCTTTATATATATAAATAATTTATTAGCTACACGTGGCTCGCAAGCTAATGGTACTGGCCCCAAAGAACTAGGCCTAAGTATGAGATAACAGCAATAACAGCACCCGGGAGAACCAACTTGCCGTGACCACAACATGCACTAGTAGTCCAGGCAATGAACTGACAACTTGTATGGAAAAAATGTCAATTTTGGAAATAATTTATAATAGCTTATTTTGTATGTGTAACGGATATATTTTCAATTAAATAGTTACCCAGCGACAAAATCCGACAAAATTTCAGACATCGAAAAAATTATAAGTTAACTGGCTTCTGAAAAGTCAGTAAAAATATTAATAAATGTTTTTGTCTTTATTTTGGTTCATTTACATTTGCTCTATAATATTCAAGATAAATCGTACAAAAAAAGATAATGCATGCTTCATTTAAATCTACATAATTACTTCCGGGTGGAAAGTTTGTCGGATTCTTGACTAAATCATCTTAGAATAACATTTTCACCCCAGCGGCTCGAACATGGCGGTTTTGCTGCTTGAAACCAGTGAGGAAAATGCAATTTTGCTGCGAGCGTGAAAAAAACTAACTTTTTAATTTTTCATATCGTAGGTAATACAAACTTAGAACATTTAAACTTCATTCTCTCTGTCACTTTCACTGCGTTACGAAAAAAGAGAGAGATAAAATATGTCGATTTTTCATTCGACTTCGAAACTTCGTAGTAGGCGCAAAAAGCGGGATCGAAAAACTCGTTCCGAAACAAAATAAAATTCGAACTCATGTTAAACTCGTATAAAAATATGAAACCTATATTAAGTCTAATATTATTTTTATCATATAAGTATTTAATTATTGTAAAAATACAATGAGGAAATGCGATATTTATTGCGAACATTTATTATTAAGTCTTTTGTTTTTTTTTATATATGGTGGACGAATATAAATTTATATACAGTTTCAGAACGCACTTTATATTCTTTAAAAAGTTAGCGCGATTGAACTTTTTAAATGTTATTCGTAATCGTATTACGTTTTCTTGGAGGTAAAACAAAACATAACTTAAACTAACTATTGTACTAAATATGAGTGAATCAAGTGACGAAGCCGATGTTTTAACTCCTCAAGAGTTGAGAGATGCCGTCAAAGAGGCTGAAATGTGTTTTCTGCCCGAAAAGTCTCGAGAGAAGTATTTAAAGACATACGAAATATTCAATAAATGGCGATCGGATAAAGGAGCAACCAACATCTCGGAAACAGTACTTCTGTCGTACTTAATCGAGTTATCCCATAACAAACAACCGACAACCATGTGGAGCATCTATTCGATGCTCAAAGCGACGCTGAAGACGAAACACAATATACATATTGAAACGTACAAAAAACTAGTTGGATTTCTAAAACAGTTGTCAGTCGGCCACAAGTCCAAGAAATCCAAAGTTTTAACGGCTTCCAACATTGAGAAGTTTTTAAACGAAGCTCCCGATTATAATTTCCTCGCTACAAAAGTAGGTAAGTATTGTGTATATTATATACACAATACTTACCTTATGTCTGCTGTAAATTTTGTATATAAGTGCACATATTTAGGTACCTACGTTACGTATGTTACGAGTAATAGGCCAGAGCTTTGATTGAGTTGCATGCGGTTGCCACCAAGGTGTAGCATTTTGGCAATATTAATCTCATTTTATATTTCATGTGCATCTGCTGCTTTCGCCTCTTAGGAATATGGGCGTGAGGATATGTATGAATGAATTGAAAATACAATTAATTATGCGACAATTGTGGCGCGGCACGGGAAAAGGGCCCATTGTGCGGGTTGTCCTTAAAATTGACACAGTGGTCCCATTTTCCGTGCAGCGCCACAAATGATTGTATTTTTAACATGTTTGTGATAATTTTACGTTGCGACGTGAAAGAAGGACAAACATACAAACACACACACACACTTTCGCATTTATAATAGGACATTTTTTTTCGCATTTATGTAAGGATTTAGGATATTCACACATAAAATTAATGTTTCAGGTTATCCTCATTATGGGAATTAACGGAGCATCGGCATGCTCCGTTAATTCCCATAATGAGGATAACTGAACTACTAAACATTACTCTGAATGTCATCGAAAAACACTCGGAAAACTTGATTTTAGTAAACTTACCAAACACAAAAACAAATATTGACAGGTCTTTTGTGATTCGTGAGGAATACGCTCATATAGTAGAAGAATACCGAAAATTACGACCTGCAAACACGAAAACCGAACGATTTTTTCTACAGTATCGAAATGGAAAGTGTTCGCGGCAGCCTATGGGTGTCAATAAAATAGGTGGGGCCCCACGTGAAATAGCCACATATTTAAAATTGCAAGACCCGCAGCTATTCACTGGCCATTGCTTAAGACGAACGTCGGCCACGCTCTTGGCAGATGGTGGAGCTGACCTGACCACATTAAAGAGACATGGCGGGTGGAAATCAAATACCGTAGCAGAGGGATACATTGAGGACTCGATAGCAAATAAGTCCAAAATCTGCAAACGTATTGTAAACAACATAAACATAAAAAAACTCAGACCCTTGGTCAGATCCACGTCCAGGTACATCAAAAGAAGCGGATTACGTCGGAACCCGCAGTCAGCCGCCGACAATTACAGTGTCATCTCAATCACCGACTCAACGCATTGTGGACAACATAAATTTAAAGCACTCAGACCCTTGGTCAGAACCACGTCCAGGTACAACAAAGAAGCGGATTATGTTGGAACCCGCCGTCAGTCACCGACATTTACAGTGACATCTCAATCGCAAACTTCTGTCCAAAGAACTCCCAACGAAAATGAAACCGCTACAACTACTCAAGTTGAGAGCACTACAATTACACTTCCCAACAAAACCGTAACCTTCAACATAAGCAATTGTAGTAATTTTACTTTTCATTTATAATTGTTTTCTTTATAAGTAAGTACATCTTGGACATTGGACAAGTTTGTATCAGCAAAATGCATAAACAAACGGACTTAACTTTTTCTTAACGTCATGTAAAGTTAATGTTATGGGAAAGAGTAATTGCAGTTAATGTTTGTTATTTCATATGTAGGTATTTGTTGTTTAATTTTTTTACATAAAAATGATTTACTTGCTTTTATGTGGCGTTTTATTCCTTCGCGTTATATGTTCTTGCCACTGAGGTGAAAAGTTGTATGTATCACACGAGAGCAAAGATATTTGCATCTCGTGCCTTTGAGTCCCTCGCTACGCTCAAGATTCTAATTTTGAATCACTCGCTACGCTCGTGATTCAATTATAGAATCTTTCGCTTGCTCGGGACGCAACATCAACACTCGCAGCAAAAATCTACTTTGTTCTCTTGTTGAACAAATAACTATTTCAAATGAAATCAACAAAAAAACGCTATTATAAATTAATGTTTTTCAAAACCGTATTTTGCCTGGAGTATAGAGAATACAAGTTTCAAATCACTCTAAATTCATACACAACATTCCAGAGCATAAATAGTACTGAAAAGTATCATAAATATTGTCGAGGTTTGTTCTGTGAACTTTGTACACGTACCATTTTATTCATTGAATGCATAGCTTGTCGTTCGGTGCTATTGCAGATAAAGCCCTGGATAAATATAACCTACCATTTCTATAAATAACTCGTGCGATTTCTTTGCAACAATTTTCTAGCTGCTGGAATTGCTTCTTAACTTAAAAGTAAGAATTCTTCGGATACAGCTCCTAATTTATAGTTATTTTCCTTCCGTTATGGCATGCACTATGGAACTTGTTTGCACAGATTAAGTAGGTTCCTGTAACATTATTAAGTACCTACGCAATGAAAGAAAACAAATTACCTACGTGCATGGGGAATGCAAACGAAAGCTTACATAATCAGACGTATGACAACATTGACAACACAAAACAATATACAGCTTATCCCGATAAATTACGATTCGAAGCTAAAATACTAAAAACGCAACATTTATTCTCGAACGGAACAACCGAGAATTTATTGAGATAGACGATAAAAGCAGTTCACAAAGGTTCCGCATAAAAACCCTGACGACTGGTCATTGTCTTTTCACTTTACGGCTGAGGAGATGGGCTCTTTTACCACTTTATACCCCTCCCTGTCCCTTAATGTCCCTTACCGAATTGTTAAATGAATGACGGCTTTATTAGAGCGTAAACATTCGTTAACGTTACAATATGTCGAATGAATAAACTAACGACCAAAACTAAAAAAACCGATTTATGTATGTTTAATTCAACACTGCTCAATTTCTCTTAAGTATGTAGTTGTATTTGTCACGAATTTATCAAAAGTGTTAGAGTTTTTCAGTTGCAAATAGTTATAATATATATATGTCAAAAAAAAATACATTAGTTAGGTATTCAATAATCCCAAAGATGTTAATGTACCGTCCGGACCAATTTGTGGGTGGTTCTTACAATTTAAAACCAAACTAGAAATTAAGAAGTAAATTAAGTATCTATGTTACTACAAGTCCTGTAATATATATAGTTGTAGTAGTAGTGAATACATTTTCGACCTGAGTGTATGATCAAATGTAGGTATTGCTCGTCGTAAAGGTACATGTATGTGTGTAAAGCACACGTTTTTATCGCGACATTAAGCTTAGATGTCTGCAGAGTCTATACCTACATCAATATTTATACCATCTTGCGTGACTCGTAAGTCACGAGGCGCGACCCACCCTTTTTAACCTACCGATCTGAGCCCTACTGTACAAAGTGCAACATTTCATTCGCAGCTACGGCTTTTTGTAGTTCTTGTGATAAATAAAAGCAAGGTTATACTCAGTACAGGCCGTGGTGTGTTTGCTCAGCTGACAACTCCACGGCTTCTCGAGATCGTCGTCGAGAGGTCAGAATCGGTTAATCCATATTCACTGAGACACTTGTGCGATCAGTAATCGTCGAGGTCGAATTGCAGGACCGAGGATCTAACAAATGTTTACTTATTTATCTCAAACGCAGTTAAACACTTCGAAGTGAATAAGTAGTTAAGGCGGTGCATTGGAAATTATCGCGTGCTTTAAAACGCCTTTCTGACTAGATTAAGAAACAATAAGGTCTGATTTTCAGATATATGATTGTTGACTATATGATTGTTTATCATCAGATAAACAATCATGATTGCTTAAAATTTCCTCGATAGAAAAAAATTCAAAGTTGGGTCTGTATTTTCCTTTTTTTACTCAGCCTACTCAAACGATACATTATTTAACGACACAATCAAGTTAATACTATAGTATTTCATCTCATCTAAAATCTCACTTGATGAAATTTAAATAAAACTTCACCAAGTTAGGTATTTATCGATATTTATCCAAAAAAGCCATTCCCGAAGAGTGTTACATCTCTTTTTCTCGTGCGCGGAAGGCATAAGCGTATCTCTGTCTAGGGGGCGTGTTTGAATCAAACCAATCATACCCTTAAAAGTTAAAACTGCAGGGAAAACCGCGTTCCTTTTCTATCGCGCGATAGGACGTAACAGACGTGTTTTTTTTTTTACTTATGTCAGTACATATGCCTTAATGCAAGTTAGACAAGTTACCCTGCTGGTTTAAATGGGACACCAAGTGCATAATTGCTAAAATATGTACGGTCATTCGAGCGGAAATGTGAGCATCCACAGTATCCACACTAACGGCGCTCCTGGAGCGAAATGCGATGTCACGCGACACTGCATGCACCAGGTTTTTTTTTTTGCCTTCTCGTCCTAAACCTGTGAGTATATTTACCTGCCTATACCACTCTATAATTTAGCAGTATGTATACGTACCTATTGACTACTTGGAGAGCCCGTTACGCATTGTAACGATTCTTCTTGTTGCGTTTGGCCTAAAGTATATACCTACCTGCAGTGAATTTATATCTAAAAAAATATAAAATATTGACGGAAATTTATTTATTTATTTATTTTATTTATTTATTTATTTGGAGAACCAACAGCTACAGAAACACATTGATTATATAGATAAAATACGAAAAGCCAATTACAGGTTCCCACCGATAGCATCGCAGTAAACATTTGTGAGATCACTATTTTTACACTGAATTTATGAGATTTCCTAACTAGGGGTTACAAAATGTGGAAACTTATGTATTCATTTAACTTAACTAAACAACAACATCATGCGGATAGGAACACAGTATGATTAACTAAAAGTTTGAAGCTACGCTCATTCAAAGTAACTTCTCGTCAATTTACGCCTCACAGCAGGAATATTACTGTTAAATGGAGAAATGCAAACCTTAAAAAGTTAAGGAATCAGTCGCGACCGCGACCCCTAAATCTTATCCATAAAAAACGTATGTTAATTTTTCTCGTATTAGAACAATATAAGAGGCACTCATTGAAATTTCAAATTTTCGGTTTTTAAGGACCACCCTAATGTCCAGATGTACGGATGTCCGGAGGTCCCGCTTTCCCGCTGTTCTCCTCTAAAGGTCGCATTTCTCGCTGTTCTCCTCTACAGGTCGCATTTCCCGCTGTTCTCCTCTACAGGTCGCATTTCCCGCTGTTCTCCTCTACAGGTCGCATTTCCCGCTGTTCTCCTCTACAGGTCGCATTTCCCGCTGTTCTCCTCTAAAGGTCACATTTCCCGCTGTTCTCCTCTACAGGTCGCATTTCCCGCTGTTCTCCTCTACAGGTCGCATTTCCCGCTGTTCTCCTCTACAGGTCGCATTTCCCGCTGTTCTCCTCTACAGGTCGCATTTCCCGCTGTTCTCCTCTACAGGTCGCATTTCCCGCTGTTCTCCTCTACAGGTCGCATTTCCCGCTGTTCTCCTCTACAGGTCGCATTTCCCGCTGTTCTCCTCTACAGGTCGCATTTCCCGCTGTTCTCCTCTACAGGTCGCATTTCCCGCTGTTCTCCTCTACAGGTCGCATTTCTCAACGAAATCTCGTGAAATTTTGTGAGCAGGTTCGTTAATTATACCTATTGTAATTTTTTGTCGAGACACTTTTTCGAAATTAAAAATAAATCATTTTCAAAAAAGACTATCTTGCGAGTTAAACAGCTCACAGAGCCACTAGTATTTATTATATATAAAATCGAAAAACCAGGACAGGATAAAACACGAAGGAACGAGCGAAATAGTGCCTTACACAAAACACGAACTCCGGCGTCACGTTTCTCAAAAACAACGCAAGTACGAGAAATTAATTTTAGAATCAATTTTCTGGATATTACGTTAGAATAAGAGCATAAAGGCTTCCGGTTCTGTTGCGTATCTTTTCTATAATCACGTAATGAAATCTCGATAACATTGACAATTTGAACCGTCGGCCATCGTTCGGATCGGTCTCGCTTAATACCTTACGTTTAAGTAGACGCATTTGGTCTCTAATAATACCTTAAGCCCTGCTTAGACTGTAAAACCACGGTTTGTGATTAAACAAAGGGATTAAAGGGGTATCTTTCGCACAAGTGCAATACGGAGCTATTTAAGTATCTATTATAAGTGAATAGAGTTCATTTTTAGTATGAGGTGGCCAGTTATGGAACTGTGGCCGCAGAGTACAAGAGGTTTTAATAGGGATGTAGACACTAAATAAAATAATCAATAATGTCATATTTGCTCGAAAAAGGATTACAAAATGTAGTCAAATGGAGAAAAATCAACGCAAGAGGTTAAATAATCAGGAAGTTATAAGTGTCCAAAGTTTTAAGAAGGGGTATGTTTTGTCCCTTTTTCGCAAAACGCAACTTCATATGAAACAATTGACGCTCGCAGTTTGTGACGTCACTAGAAGACGGCAACGTGCCGTGCCCGATCTTGTTCGGCGCTGCCATCGACGGAGCCTGCCGCGCGCGCGACGCGCTCTGCGGCAGCCTCTCAGTTTGTGACGTCACAAACTGTTTGCGTTTTCTCTCTCTAACAAGCAATATTAAAACGGTTAAAGCTTCGTAATTATTTGAGATATTGTCACTAGGCATATTTTTTTGCCTTCTTACTTATGGAGTAAGGTGAGTCGGGGCAAGAGTATCATACTTTTTTTAAAGTTTAAATAGTGTTTATGATCTTATTATTGCATTAATTCGTACAATAAAGCGATAAAATATAAGTAAATTTAATATATTTTTAATTGAAACTACCAAGCAAAGAAACTTTTAAAACATGCACTAATTTGTAAAAAAAATAAAATCGGCATGACTGTTCCTCTTGCCCCATGACTGGGGTAAGAGTATCGTACGTACCTAACTTGAACTAGGTTAGCTCCAGTGGATTTACGTATTTAGTAACACAGTTGGTAGACGCTGTCAAGAAAATGAATACCTTAATAAGTTGAAAAACTCTTCAAAATTCTGAGAAACTGCGTTTATACATGTTCTGGGGCAAGAGTGTCATAGTAGGTGTTATGAGGAGTGACAAACCACCTAAGTAACACTTAAATAAATAAATAAATGCTTTGACTTTTTTAATTCACTTTGATAACTATACTATTTACGAGTAGGTATTACAGTAGTAGTATTAAGGCACGCACACTATTGTAAAAGCGTGGGGCGCTGGAACAGGAAATACTTTCTTGTAAACAAATACTAATACTAACTTCCTGGCGGCATGAGGTCGCAAAAGATCATAACGTTTAAGGCGCCGTAGGTTCATGTTCTTCTCTCCCTCTCACTGAGCATAAGCGTGAGCGAGATGGAAGTGCGTGCTCGGAAGCGCGAATATCATGATTTTTATTTTTATTTTTTGGCCGTTTAAATAAATAAAAATGTAAACACTGATTGCCCTAAAACATGGTATTGCCGATTTGTAGAAGCAATTTTAATATTTATAGCTTTTGTGCATAATTTGTTACGAATATTTTAAGTGTATTTATGTGTGTTTTATTTTAGACCTATGTTCGTGATTTTTTTCATTCGAGCGAAATTGCTTAATCATGTTTCAAAGCACTGATTTCCCTGCAGAAAAGCCTCAAGATTACTATTCGTATTTTATTGAAACCATATTATTATAAACAGACGCATTATATTGTTTCAAAAACTCTGTTCGCTTAACTTCGCTGAACCTACGGCGCCTTAACGTTTAAAGTCGCTTAACTTGATTTCTCAGCAAGTTATACAAAAAGTATTTCCTTTTCCAGCGCCCCACGCTTTTACAATCAAATATAATAATGAAAAGCACATAGTTTTACACTTCAGCCCAGAAATAGAAACAACTTGAACGATCCAGATTTTTTTTTGTTTTTAAGTGCATTTAAAAAAGCGTGTTTTTCTAGTGTTTTTTATTTGTTTTGTTCGTAATTTTAATTATGTCACGATATGGTTGATTATTTATGTTTTTGAATGCTTGAACCCAACATCCGCATCCTCAAATGTCGAAAACTCGCATACGCACATGCCTGTGACAATGACAGTGCCAATTTGTAATAAAAATTACAATTTATAAAAGGTTCGACAGCCCTGACATGGGGTAAGAGTAGCTTATGACTCTCTTCCCCCGGATAGACATGTGCGCCGCGCCGCCGCGCCGCCGCCGCCGACGATTTTTCCACGCCGCCGCCGCCGATCAAATTGACCGGCGTGAAATCGGCGTGGCGTAATTTCGTTTTTGTTGGAACTGTTCCAATTAATTATTATATGCAATTTATTTAACTCATTTTAATTCTAACGCCGAACAAGGACTCTTTACAGCACATGTCAACTCTGTAATGTTCTACATTGAAGAGTTTGATTTAATTCGCTTCGCAATAAAATAAAAATCGGCAATTCTGCAGCGGGACACGTTCAAACGAAATGAATGCCCTCACGTGGTTTACATTCGTGCTATATACATGCATAATTATAATATTAGTGCGAACATTCTAAAAGTCTAGTCACAAACCTAATTCCATTTTTCAAATCATGCTTTGACTCTTTTATACAACTCAAAAGTTAATGTCATCAAAAAAAATTAAAATAAAAAACAAGACATGCTACTTATTAAAAAAATTCAAAGCGTATTTTTTAAGTGGATATGATGACTTTTTTAGGTACTACTACTGCAAATTTTACTTTTTTCGTATTTTTTGTTGTGATGTAACCGTGAATAGTGTTTTTGGACATCCTGTAAAATTGGGTCAGATTGAATAATAATAATAAATAATAAATATTAGGGGACAATCTTACACAAATCGACCTAGTCCCATAGTAAGCTCATTAAGGCTAGTGTTATGGGTACTAGACGACGATATATTTAATAGATAGAAATACTTAAATACATAGAAAACATCCATGACTCAGAAACAAATATACATGCTCATCACACAAATATTTGCCCTTACTGGGATTCGAACCCAGGACCTTCAGCTTCGAAGGCAGGGTCACTACCCACTAGACAACCGGTCGTCGATTGAGTGAAAAGGTTTGCGACTTTACCCGACGATAAGTAAATGTGAATTCCTTTCTCTAGCACGTCCATCCTTGAGCACGTGACCTAATTTTATATTCGACTGGGTCTAATTCCGGTAACAAAATATTTTTAACTCATTCCATGAAGAAATCTGTTTCCTCATTCCTCTGGGTATACAACTAAGGGCAGATTCCACTGTTATCCCACTACATAAGAAAGACTCTTCCCGTAAATATGACAACTATCGAACTATCTCTTTTATATCCCATGCTGGTAAAGTTCTATTGCACATTCTGAACAAACATTTGGAGTACTACATAAGCAAAAACATCACAATAGAGCAAGCATGCAGTTAAGGGTAGTGGCAGAATAGAGCAGATCCTAAATATCAGGCAGTTAATTCAGAAGAGCAGAGAATTTAACATACACATGGCCTTATGCTTCATCGGTTACACGAAAGCGTTTGACTACATAAATTGGCGAAAAATGTTTGAAGTGCTTGGGGAAATGGGTATACCTGAATATCTGTCCTTTTAAGTGCAAAACCCCTACCGTCCAAATCTCGTGTCCGGCTGGAAGACATGGCTCAATGACACACACGACCATAAAAGAAGTCAATGAGGCTAAGCTAGCTACACTTCTAAAGAAAGTCAAATTGATCAGTGCACAATATTGCCCCTCCACATCAACAGGAAAAAACGAAGCTGATGTTTATAGGTAGAGATGGGTTGATGCAGAGCGCATTGGGAACTGCAAGACCTGAGGGGAAAATACGTAACGTTTTGAACGAGCTTTAGGACAATTCAACTGTAATTTTCCAAAACAAAAGTTGACATTTAGATCTACCTGACGCGCGTGCTTTACGTAATCAACCAGCTGGACTTGGTACAAGACATTATGTTACTTGGACTCACAGATCTTCAACGACGGAAACTGTATGAAAAAGGTCATCAGAAGATCACGCTTGGAAAAGATATGGAGGAACAGCAATATCCACCGCAACACCAAAGACTGACTTCGTGCACGCTTATCTTCTCTATTTTTCTCTATGCCTCTGAAACATGGACATGGAAGCCGCGCGTGAAATCAAAAATAGATGCATTTGTCACATTTTAAATGCATCTATGTGCTGGCCTTAAAATATCCTGCGCATCTGACCGCTCCCGTTAATGGACTAACGCTAGATAGGAGTCGGAGTGGTCGCCAAGGCCGAAAAAGGTCGGACAGATCATCATCATCATCATGTGCTGGCGTAGAATGTCGGGCATCTCATGTATACAACGCCGATACTCAAGGAGCTTTCGTATTAACACCCAGCTTTCCAATACATGCTTCCAGAGAATGATGACATTCATGGACTACGTGGCTCGCCGAGACCAGGCCAGCTTGGAGAAGATGATAATGGTTGGCTGCGTCGAAGGAAAGAGAAATAGAGGCAGAGCTCAAGAAAACAAAGAAGATTATCAAGATTCCTGCTTGATATTTCTTTTTAGTATTTTTGGTACAATTACATTTCAGAAAAAGTGTCATAAATGAGATATTACGCTATATATAAGTAGTTATTTTTCGATACTCCGGGGAAAAAAATCCACGCCGATTTCACGCCGATCACGCCGCCGCCGCCGATCAAAATCCCACCGGACGCCGCCGCCGATGATTTTGCCATCGGCGCACACCTCTACCCCGGACTGAACTGGCACTCTTGCCCCACTTAAATAATTTCAGGTTAAAATTTTATTGGCTTGATAAAAACTTATTATCGATAGGAATTACAGAAAATAACGATGAAACATAAGAAATAAACTATAAATATTCGACTGACCAACAAACAAATCCGAATTAACAGCCATAAATCACACCGCTTTTGAATTATACACGTGCACTTCCACTTGTCACAAGTCGTAACCAGTCAAAATGAACCGCGTTTTGTTTCAATATGGCGTGTGAAAGAGACATCTATGATTTGATGATGGAACAAATACACGCCTGTCTGTTTTACCGACGGTACAAAAAGGCGCTCAATTCAAAAGAATTAGCTGGAGAAGCTTTTGACCCTCTTCCCCCGACTCACCTTAATAACATTTATTTAGTCTACACCCGTATTAAGGGGAGTCAGGGCAAGAGTACTCGTACCATAGATGAGGACTCGAACAAGAGTGCTGGGTAATAGCAGCATTTTCATTTTTATGATTACAAAAAACAGTTAGTTGGCCCGGTTATTCTATACTTGGCTTATTACACATCCTATTTATCGAATATGACGCTGTGGCAGTTCAATACATTCCCAGTCCAAAAATGTTTTTTTCACGTATCGAAATCATATGTAGATTCGCAACACATTGATAAAATTTAAATTTATAATCTTCACATCTTCATGTAAAAGTGCCCTTGTGGCCTATTTGCAGAATAAATAATTGATTTCGATTTTGATTTGATTTCACTTAGTTCCGTCTCCCCACTGCTCCCTTTTTTACATTTCAAATTCGGAATTTGATATCTCGACGGGATATACCGACCGACCGACCGGTTTAGCCTAGTGAGTAGTGACTAGTGATAGTGACTCAGTCTGCCAAGCCGGAGGTCCTGGGTTTAAATTTCGGCAAGGGCTAATGTTTGTGCTATGATCACGAATATTTGTTTCTGAGACTTAGACGGTTTCTAGGTAGAGGAAAATATTGGTTAATATCCATCTAATTATCAATTTCTCTAAAAAAGGAGACTCCTACAAACGAGACAAAGTGAAGAAGACACAACGATGAAACGGTCAAGCAGAAATAACCCTAACCTTGCCGCCACGCCTATGGGGAATTCGCAACACCAAGACGATCTTAATGGGTACCCAGGGCTTTACGAACCTCTTATTGCATCCGTGAAAACCACCACGTCTTATGAGAGAATGTCACGTCCATCATATCTTCATAAAATGAGGGAACCCCTTATATTTTTCGAAGGACACAGTCGTTGTCTTTTATGAAAATTACGAAAAAAGCTCAGTTCACCCGAGTATACATTTTTAAAGAAGTAATATTCCCCATTACATAAGCACCGTTTCTAGCTATTACCTTCCAATTCGTTTTTGATAACGGCCCAGTCACGCGTAAGCTTATTCAGAAAGTGCTCGACGAGGTACATGCAGGCAGGTGCGTGAAACTCAGACAAATATTGAAAAAGCGTGATTGGTTATTGGATTACTAGGTACTCGAGCTTTTGAAAGACTCGATAATACCGGCCTCATCTAATACGTCAAAATAAATTTATTCGCTTTGTACTTATTTTATTTCAATGTATTACACACGTACACACGTACACGTAGGTATATTGAACGCATTTAATCATTTTGCGTTTGAAGAAATCATGGACACCACGTAATTTACATTTTATAAGGTTCGTCGATATTGAATAAAAATCGGGTTTTAATGTTTTGTTAAAAATGCCACGCGCAGTGTAGGGTTCCGTAGTTGCCTGTGTCTGTCTTTGTTACATCGTGCATCGCCACGCGAGCGCCAACTAAAGGATGCGGTTGCGTCGGGCGAATTTGTACGAAAGTTGGCCTTTCTAAGTACGTTTTAGTTTGGTCGACTAGTAGTAGTAGTAATAGTAACTAATTATGCCTATTTAACCGTGTTAGTCTTTCTTTTTAATTTAATTATATGTTATTGCCACGATTTTTTGTCACATTCCCAGGAGCAGCCATTTAGCCGGCACTTGACTCGAACATTTGGGCTTTAAAGCCCAATATGACACAATTAGACCACTGAGTTGAAAAATGGTTTATAAAAACCCATAATATTTTTAAACGATACACCACACACCATGGGTTTAACAGGAGAAAAAAAAATACATCTCCACTTTACGTGTAGGGGAGGTACCGTTAAAAAAATATTTTATGAAAAGTCATTTATTTAAACAAAACATGAAAATAACAAAAAAATACGTAAGTATTTAAATCGTATGATCATGTCAAAAAAATAATATTAATAATATAACTAGCGACCCGCCCCGGCTTCGCACGGGTACGGTTTTATACATATAAACCTTCCTCTTGAATCATTTTATCTATTAAAAAAAACCGCATCAAAATCCGTTGAGTAGTTTTAAAGATCTAAGCATACATAGGGACTGACAGCGGCAAGTGACTTTGTTTTATACTATGTAGTGATGATAAAACAACAAGCTTACACACAGAGCCTAAAAAAGATAGATATAGAGTACCCTGCTGGTCCAACGGAAATGTGTAAATTAACTCTTCTTTTACACGTACAGCCAGTAAGGCTACGTGTTTTGGGTATTGTATATATAGCTAATCAAATTATTAAAAAAGGATTGTAGGCGATGTCAATTTTTGAAGTGAAAACTTCTTTAGCGGCGCTGAGCACTTTTTGGAATGGGGAAAAATTGTTAAATACGCGACAGAGTTTTGTGACGTCAGATGTGAAGGAGGTCACTTTTTGCTGCTAGCCGATTCGACTTCATTCAAAACTGAACGCTATTCGTAAGAGTATAAAGCCGTTAAACACTTTTTGCAATAGCATATTCTGCAAATCAATTTGTAATAATACCAACGCGTCCTTCACCGTTTTGCTATTGAGAAAATTCGAATAGTTCGAATTTGGGCGTTATTCCTAAAGAGATAAAGCTTAGAAAAATATTTATCAACGGCAAAAACAAATTGATATTTTGGTCGCCACCGTGCACCGCCATCTGCTGTTCTTGCAAATTCGAATAGTTCGAATTTAGACGTTATTCCTAAAGAGATAAAGCTTTGAAAAATATTTGGCAATGGCAAAAACAAATTGGTATTGTGTTTGCCGCCGCCCCTCGGCGCGCCGGACCCCGGCACCGTTGCGCCGCGGCGGCGCGTTGGGCCCGTCGCACCCAACGTGCCCGCGGGCCGTCCGCCTAAATAATTGATAATTGTTTATAAATTTGCGTCAAATTCATTTTTAGGGTGACACCATCGTTCGGTGACACCATCGATCGACGATCCATCGTTACATTTTTCAAATTCAACAAATATAACAAAACTTTCTAGGAATTGGTAGCTTTTATATCTTGGAACGAACAGGAGTTTTAATCATTAGCGAAGTAGTGCAGCACAACACTCTTTTTAGTTACATTTTCTCGTGTTCTTATTTTACGCGTTAACTGGCGGATTGCAAGGCAATCTCCGGGATGCTGTCGGCAATAAATCTGCCTTAATTAAGTCGCTTGTGTATCTCCTAGAAACTTCAGAGATCAGCTGTTACGCGAACAAGTGGTCAAATTTATAATTCAAAACAACTCTTAATCAGGATAATTAACACGAGGTTACCAAGAGTGAGATAACACTTGATGTTCCAGGCCGTTTATAGCAAGTATTCTTTGACAGAACCCACACATTATGGCCTTCCCTTTGATGAGGTTTCAGTACTTCGCAATTAAACAACTGAGAACTTTTGTAATTACATTCTATCCGTCTGTTTGTCACCGTCTAGGTTAATATACCAGTGAATCTGCTAATAATAGAAGAACTGGGGACCGATTTTTTACTTTGGAGCGCTCGACTCTTTCACTCGAAAACTGACAAAAGTTAAGAAAAGCTATTTAAATAGCGATATAAAATTGAAAAACGAGTGGTATTGACCACTCGTAATTAATTTTATTGGTAGAAAGTAAGTGCCTGCCATTTTGACACTACAAAAGTATTTACTTTTATTTGATTTTCGAGCGCTCGAAAGTCATAAATCGGTCCCCAGTAGCTTTATTCCGCATACTTCTCAAGTTAATAGTCAACATGTGTTGGTCCTGAAATGGTACGAGTAGCAACATAAATGAAAATGTAAAACAACGTACACCCTGCATGGAGCCGAAGCATTGTGTACGGTATCAAAATCTCAGGAATGCTGGTGAACTATTATTGTGTGTATTTTGTCACCGTAAAATTGTGAACATCGGTTAATTAATAAGCTAACGCTTAATATAATAAACTAACTTTTCAACACATTTGCTCGTAACGTATCTACTTCTTATTATGTCGCTTTTTGGCTTATAATCCTGGATATTAAACACGCGTGCTTTATAACATTACGACACTCGTTTGTAGGGTCATTTAGCTGGTTACGCGACCACCTTCGGTTAGCGACCACCTGAAGGAGAAGGTTTTTTCTAAAGAAGATAACATTCGAAAGTGCTCTCGATTCTGAGTAGAAAAAACCCGATTAAGTAGGTATATCAAAATTTAAAAAAAAGTCGAGTGTACAACTTTCCGTAAAATGGCCCAGTTATCAACATACCTCACTTGTATCACAATGTACTATTATGCAAATTGTTTGTATGTTATACGGGCTGGTTTAGTACCTACTTGTCCAAGCGCATCACTCACATGTAATGAGACAATTCGTAGTCCCAAACAATCATGGCTCACCTGCATGGATAAAATAAATTGAATGGCATAATGCCTTATGGCTTTAAGTTCGCCAACTGTATGTTATTTTTTGAATTGTGCAATAAAGTTTAAATAAATAAATAATTAATGGTTTACCTATCCGTTTAATACTCGGATAATCCTACGTATGCACGGACTTATGTTGAAGCCACCATGGCACAAAGGGTTGTGTTAAACGTAGAAATCATCCTGACAGATGAATGTAAACACTTCAGTAAAAGGTTTTTACGTGATGGGCCGAGCCCCAAACATTTATCCGAAGATGGGCCCGATCGGGGCAAAAAGTAACCAACCAACCTCGAGTGATCCGTTCATCAAGTGAGTGCTAACCTTTGACCGCACCAGTCAATGCCCCTAAAAGCAGGGATCGAAGATCAAGTATTGTTTTAGCACATAAATGAGAAACCAAATGTAATGAAGACCCTATTACTTTTACATATGGCTGCTAACAAAATGTCAGTTTCCTATGAATTTTTTTAAAATGATTTTCTCATAGATCAAAATATAGGGTCCAAAGTCCTGGCAACATGACTGAATGAGCTGAGTGTTAATTGTGTAGTTTTTTTGTCCTATTTTGAAACGAGTTTTTGGGGTATTACGATTAGGTTTGTGAATTATCTGGATTCACATAAGCTCTCTCCCGCGTTAGCGTGCGTCAGATAATCATATAAGATTGGAATTACATTTTAGCTGCAAAAAAGGCCCCGGCAGCCTGAGATTGGTTCGATTTCTGAAGGGACGATGCCTCTTGTGGAACGATTCGTGTCTAAGTGGGCCAACTCAACTTTTAGCTCCTATAGTACCTATTAAACGTTTTAAAAATGCGACTTTATGGGTTAAATCCATTGTCATATTTTTTAATAAGTAACTCTTTTATCAATGTTATTTCGTGGCTAACGGATGGATAACAACAAAAAACGGCAGATACAATTTTTTTATTCTAGTCCCACCTGAATCACACCGAGCTGCCGCTGTTTATGATGCAACCAAATCGAAGCGTTCCATGTCTTTGTTTATTAGTCCGGTACGCGAACACTGTAATGTGTCGTCAAACTAAC
This sequence comes from Epinotia ramella, assembly GCA_947578815.1. Taxonomy (NCBI): domain Eukaryota; kingdom Metazoa; phylum Arthropoda; class Insecta; order Lepidoptera; family Tortricidae; genus Epinotia; species Epinotia ramella. The sequence continues at coordinate 12,870,600 of OX388209.1, forward strand.
ATAACTCCCAAGTTTGATTTTTTTTTGTTATCAGCGAGAGTACCTTAAGTACTAACAGCGAAAAATAATTTCTAACAGTTTTTGATATTGGTTTACGAATAATTAACTTTTTTGTAAGGAACACTTGTAAAACTTTGCAAAGATTATACAAGTTATTGTTTTTTCCTATAATGCATCGTATTTGATTATTCAAACCTTACTTATCGTTTTCTAATAGTTTCGTCAAGAGATTACGTCAGCAAAAAAGGAAACGATTAAAAAAAATATAAATCTCCTGAAATAATATTTAAGTGACTATTGGCTACTGTAGTGTATTCAAAACTAAAAAAATATATTGCAGCACAAATTTCTAACAGATTTATCAATAGTCTTTTTTTTATTAGGAATTATATCTTGAAACCATTCTCCTTACCATAAAAGAAATCTCATAAATTCGCAAGTCGGCGTAATTCATTTCAGTTCTATCGAGGAATATATAAACACAAATTCTAACGGATTCATCAATAGCTCTTAATTGCATTAGCTTATCAGTTATTATCCGCAATTTAAATCTTTCGCGCGTGATTCGTGTGCAGCGTGCTGGCAGCCGAGTACTTCTCCAAGGCCGTGCCGTGCGTACGCTCAAACTTGTAGGTACAAACTTTTAGTACTTGATTTTACTTTATATTTAGTTACTAGTTGTTTTTCGGTTGCAATTATCTATTTTATTTTACCAATAAAGAAAGTTATATAGGGTTATTTAGTATTAAACTTAAATTAGCTTAAATTTTATTTGTAGGTACTTATTTACTAGTCGCGATGTCATATCTGATGTTACTAATATGAAGTAGATACAGAAAGTATATATACAGGGTTATTAGTATTAGTTATCTTTCTAAGTAGTAGTAGGTAGTAAAATTAGGGTGTAGGTAGGAGATAAACTCCGAAAGTTAGGTACTCAAGAATCTTTCAAATTCCGATTAGAGCCTAACACTAAAAGATCGAATTACCAAAAAAAATAGTTGTTCATCGAAGCGGAAGAGGACTTTTTTAATTAATTAATACTAAAAATCCGGAGTTATTGAAATTATAGAATTTCGATGCATATTTCTTACTAGGGAATGCATACCGGTTAACCGGTCAATTTTCTGAGTATAAGGCCGGTAGAAAACCAGTAAATTTAAATCAAAACCGGTAATTTACCTAAACATTAATTATTAGTAAAATAATATTTTTTTACAATTATTAATACTTGATCGTCATGATTATATCTCAATCAATACCCTCCTTTTGACATGTAAAATGTCAATTGATTAACTGGTTAGCGTTATAGTACCAAATTAATACAATATCGTTTGCAGAAGCTTCTTAAAATACAAACACGGTTCCGTTCTATAAAATATGAATAATGACCTGCTTGGATAAGTACGACAGAGAGCGCCTTCTTTAACATAGTTTGTAGGTAATAGGTATACTAATCATTTCATTTTCAAAACAAGGAAATACTTCTCTTTGTCTTAGTGAAAGAGTGAACGGCAAAGGCATCGAACAGAGGTGTGCTGGTGCTTTTCTTTAAAAATGGTGACAACACCCTGCTTAAGAAACACCGACCCATCTCACTTCTGAGCCGTGTGTAAAAGCTGTTTTCGAGAGTAATTACAAATCGTCTCGTGCGCAGGTTAGATGACTTCCAGCCTCCCGAACAAGCCAGTTTCCGAAGAGGCTTTAGCACTATAGATAACCAACTAGCTTGGATACCAGGGCACGAGGGCTTCATCGGCAACGAAAAAGCAGATGAGCTTAAAGCAAGAAGGGGGTCTACAAATTACTTTTCTCGAACATGAAATTATATATTGACGTTGTGTTATTCATAATGGGCTTCGAAGTGTCACATTCCACAATTTGAGGCACAGCATCACGGCATTCAGCCATGAAAATTAAAGTTTGATTTCTTGGAGTTTAATTTATTAATTTCATTGCATGTTTGAGAAAAGCACTATACATACCTCGGCGTAAAAAGGGGTTGCCAGCCTCATAACTATCCGGCCTCGCTATGATCGGCATATGTACTCGGCCGGCAACCCCTTACTTCCCGGCCTCTGTAGTAATGTACTATTGTAGGTCCAGAACAATTTGTGGTACTCTCGCCATGGAACGCGCGGAACCATGATAACGGCCTTTGAAGCCTACGCCAAAACCAAACACCAACATGAGTGGAGGAATGAGGCTGGCTTAAGGCAATCTAAGCCAGCTTATAGAAGGAGTGGACTCGGGCTTGACCAAAAGCTCTGGAAATCCAGCAGAAAGCAACTCAGAATTATATTTGGGGTGTTGACAGGTCACTTCGGGGTCAAGAATCTCTTGGCCAAGATGGGACTATCGGATAGTTTAGACTGTAGAATGTGTGGTGAGGAGGATGATACTATGGAACACTTACTGTGTGAATGTGTTGCCCTTGCCAGAAAAATAATTAATTACTTTGATAACGGCTATCCGCAACCAAAGGATTTTAAGGTACTTCCGCTGAGCTGTATCATGCAGTTTGTAGAAATGATGGAGCAATTTGGGAGTAGTCATAAATGAGACGTCAAATGCACAAAAGATCCCACTGGGTCGAAGTGTATCCGAAAGGGCCCTCACCTAGATAAGATAAAATAAGACCACCCGTCAAGTTATATAGAAGGCTGCGGAGTATAATCTGTCCTTTTGCTTAGCGTTTCTGGACTACGATTCAATCGAAACCTGGGCTGTACTACAGTTTCTCCAGCGTTGCCAAGTATTTTATATTTCAATTTTGTAATTTAAGGCCCTGGCATGGCTCGCTAAGCCAGCGCCATTTCTCAGCCACGACACATGGTTCTTTAGAATGTACTTCTTGCATGCTTTCTTTAGATATGTATATTATTATTATTTTCTTTTACCTTTATTGTTTCAATTTCGTATTTTATCAATGCCATGTATGTTGTGGGAATGAATAAAGTTTTAATCAATCAATCAAACGAGAATGCCACTTCACTGTGTAAATCTGACTCCAGAATTGGAACGCGAAACCTATTCCGCTGCAGCGAGTCGATCAAGGAGATGTTATTTCTCCAAAACTGTTCACCGCTGCACTGGTGCATTCTTTAAAGACTGGACTGGAGAAGGCGAGTATATCACTCACCTTCGTATACCATGGAGGACTTGAATACTATAAAGCCTCTGAGCGGGTTGGTCTAAGAATTAACATGGATAAGACGAAGATCATCTGATGCCCATGTATTACCGACTCTCATTACAATCGGACGCTTTACGCTCGAAGTTGTAGACGATTATATATACGTAGGACAAACTGTCTCCTGTCGACTCAGCTGGGCAGAGTTCGTTCGGGAAGCTACGGCACATCTTTTCGTCTAGTATTCCGAAGTGTCTCAAGACGAGAGTCTTTGGCCCATGTGTGGTGCCAGTCATCACTGGCGAACACATTTCAGTGTCATATGTCATCACATATGACACTGAAATGTGTTCGCGCACTATCGGCCTCATTAGAAGGCTCAAAGGGCTATGGAGAGGGCTATGCTGGGAGTTTGTCTGCGTGATCGCATTAGACTTTAGGTTACCTGCAGGAGAGCTAGGATACAGAAAGTATACATACAGACCTAGCCCCCCCAAATCGCTAAACCGATGCCACAATTTGGAACCCCATGAGCAACAGTACACGCTTTTCCTAGATAAAGTTAATAAACCATTTGTCCGAACGCTCTTTAGTAAAATGTTCGGTTACTATTAGTACCGTTTTCTCTATCTAAATCTTTTCGCTCCTGGTATGGTTGGTTACGTCTTTTGAACATTCCTTAGAAACAGCTATTTGGTAAAATACTTTTTTTTACTACTACGTGGGCTTGTAGTCAACTAGTCAGTTTGTGTTGTATAATTTTGATTGTTTTTTTATTCAGTAAATTATTGTTTTTTAGGATTGTAAATCCGTAGGGTTGCGTATCTGTAGATTTAGGAATCAAAAAAATGACCGAGGGCACTGTGTGACCCGCCGACGCCAATGATGGGTGAAGGGGACCACCATAATATTAATATTCACGTTAACCTTCGTCACTCCATATTCACTACTGGTACTGTTTTGTATTGTACTGATACTACTGATGTTGTAATGGTAATCTGTAAAACTGGGACCAATTCCTATTCCTACCCGCCTGCTAATCCCCAAGGAACGTCTTCAGTTGTGTTTTAGCCCTCCTACCACGGAGCAAGTTTTAAATACAAATACAAATACAAATACAAATACAAATACTTTATTCGTCGATCATAGGTATACAATATACATGACATAATATTGCAGATAGTGGTAAAAGCGGTGTTGTTTCACTATGTCGTACCCGGAGGCATACGAATTTTCATGCAGTCACTCAGTAGTAGAAGTGGCATGCATTAAATTATAATTGTTTACAGTCTTAAATAAAGGTAGTAACAATGACTAGTTTCAAATCTAATTAACGAATATTCTAATACAAGTAAATAATTGCTAAATAAAGTCAAAGTCAGAAAATATGCTAATTATAATAAAATATGATTCTAAGATGTCAACGTTTAAAATTCAATGTTAGTCACAAAACCATTATGTGCCTTTTGGCGAACAAATTGCCAGTTTTACATGTCGAATTTAAAAAATATGAAATACACATGTCATTGTCATATCACTAATACCAAGACACAGACTTAAAATAGATTTAAATTAGGATAGTAGTATCATTAAGATAATCCTCTAAATTATAATAACATTTGACCAGTAAGAATCTATAAAGTAAATATTTAAATTTAGAGGAGGTTTCCGACTTCCATGTTTCTGGCAATTTATTATACAGCTTTGGGGCCATTGTTATTACAGATTTTCTCATCAATGCCGTCTTGCTCCTATTAACTACTACTGCCGCTGGTCTTGGGCGAAGATTAAAATTATCTGCTTGTTTTTTCTGTTCGAAGAAACCTGGATTCGCTTTAACAAAGATACAACACTCAAATATATATAAACTAGGGAACGTTAATAACCTTAGTAACTGAAAATGAGGCTTGCAACTTTGCTGAGGATTTAGTCCACAAATAGCTCTTATACATCTCTTTTGGGCTCGAAATAGTATGACGCGATCAGAGGAGTTCCCCCAAAAAATTATACCGTACCGCAGGGTCGATGACACAAATCCATGATATGCTGTTAGCACTGTTTTGCGGTCATTAGTATGGGCTAGTCTGTAGAGCGCATAGGAAAAACGATACAATTTTTTACAAACTTCTGTAGAGTGAGATTTCCACGACATATTACTGTCCAAATAGATACCTAAAAATTTAGTAACTTGAACATTCTCTACACTATTGCCCTCATATTTAATATCTAGTCTAGGAACTGTTTTCCTTAATCTAAATTGCATTAATTTGGTTTTTTCTAAATTAACTTTTAAATTATTACAGTTTAACCAGTGAATAATATGTCGAAGATTTGTATTAACTTCATGTTCATAGTCGTTATTATTACTCTTTTCTATAAATATGGTACTGTCATCAGCATATAGTATCATTGGATATTTGCTGGATTTAGTTATGTCGTTGATATATACTAAAAATAATAAAGGACCTAATATGCTACCTTGTGGAATTCCATATGCGTTATGTCTACTATCGGAGGCGTATGTTTTTTCCTCCCCAGTTGTAGGACATAATTGAGTTAGTTCTGTGGTTTGTTGTCTATCCGCCAGGTATGATTTTATAAGGTCCTGAGCATTACCACGAATTCCACAGTGATATAATTTGTTTACTAGTAATTTATGATCTACGTGATCAAAAGCTTTCGTCATGTCCATATATATGGAACAAGACGGATTTCCCTTGTCAAGACTGTTTACAGCTCTATTAACCAAATCATAAATAGCCACATTTATAGAGGTATAGGTAAATATTAATGAAAATGATTATTACGACATTTACGGAACATGAAACCGCCTTTTACTCTTTATACTACCTTTTAGCTTATTTTTACGAGAAATAAACATCAAATAACGCTACTTATAAACCAAATTAAAATTACCGGGAATTTACCGGTTAATAGGTTTTGTCCTACTCAAGTCGGTAATTTACCGGTTTTGAATTTTGCCCGGTAATTGCATATTGCATTCCCTATTTCTTACATACGTTACGTAAACGCTTGCTTTTAGTTTTGTATGTTAAGTTAACATACACATTGTATCATATTAAGGCGAAACATTCTCTTCAATCATATTTAAGGCTAACCTTACCAAATATAGCAACGAAACCAAATGGCTATACTATGATTACATACATACGCTGGACAAAGAAAACCACTTATTTGGCTGGGCATAATTCATAATTATTTCAACTTATGTAATGCCGTCTTCTCCCTAAGGCGTTGTAAGAATGAACTGATTGAAAAAAAAGGTGACCGAGGTGGATTGTTCCTATAGCTCAGTTGGTTGAGAGTAGGGAATGCAAAACCGGTTTTAACCGAAACCGAAGAAACCCGTTAACCGACTGTAAGAAATCGGGCCGCGGCTGGGTCGCCTAGAGATCTGAGGGGTAATCACAAAACGTTTCAAACGCGCGTTAGGACAATTCAACAGTCGTTTTTCGATATAAAAAATACATTTAGATCTACCTAGCGTACGTATAAAGCGTTACGTGATCGACCTACCGGTCACTCATACGTTGTTTCAGTGGATCAACCTAGCTTGTTAAAGCTACACAATAAGTTGATTATTGCATAAGTAATTGCATAAGTACGTTGATAGTTACTCTTTAGGTTGATGAAGCTTATGAGTGTATAATTAATAGACGGAAAAGTCATCATTACAAAGATTTATTTATAAATTCATTCATCATTACAAAGATTTATTTATAAATTCAACACTTAATATAAATGAACACAATCGTAAAATCGACATTCTTTCATTTTGCAAGTGAGCTGATCAACAGAGGGGAGGCTACCGAGTAGGAAATAAGCAACGACGGCGTGCTGTGATTGGTTATGACGCTCTCGCCGTCGGCGCACTAGACTCGCGCGCAGTTCGTCGTGCGTTCAAATTTAAAAAATAATTGATAAATGAATACAATGTGGAGCTATTGATGAATTACTTAGATTTTTTATCAATAGATTACTATGATAAAGCTGGTTTATATGTGTCGACTTGAAATTTTTTGAGATTTATTTTAAAATAATTAGAAGGCTTTTAACATTAAACTGTTCATACAAATTTAACCTATTGATAAATATGTTATTAATTCAAACTTAGGTTATATTTGATAGTTTTTAATAGTATTCAGTAATCAAAACCAACTTGTATAATCTTTTAGGGGAAATATTTTTTTTTATTCGTTTCGGATTATACTGACGTAAGCACTTGACGAAAGTTTTAGCAAATTAAAGTGGAGATTATAATACTAAAATGCGATACTCTATTGAAGAAAAATACCACTTCTATAATTTATCCCTGGATTTACAAGGGTCGCTAAGAAAACGCTGTGTAATACCTAAAGCAACGTCAAATTTCCCTATCTTTTTTTACTACTAGTAGTACTCATCATATTCTAAATATTAACAAAAAAATCGCGACCTTGGGAATTATCGAAGGTGCATTCATTTTACGTACCGTACTATATGGATGCTATGTACTTTATAGAGTAGGTACTAGCTTCTGCCCGCGACTCCGTCCGCGTGGAACTCGTTTATATCGCAGCTCCATACAAACTTTCACCCCCTTAGGGGATGATTTCCGGGATAAAAACTATCCCATCTCCTTCCCCGGGACTCAAACTATCTCTATACCAAAATTCATGTAAATCGGTTCAGCGGTTTAAGCTTGAAGAGGTAACAGACAGACAGACAGACAGACACACTTTCGCATTTATAATATTATATATGTATGGATTTGCGGGTGACGATAAATGAGATAAGGTTTGCCGATCATAGTTAAGGCGTTGGCGATTCAAAATGGCAGTTTGTTATATTTGAGACACGATTCGAGCCGTTCATATTCATTTAATGGTTTAGGCGTTAGGGTTACGTAGTTTTTTGCTCTCATCATTGATTTTGACATGTTTAAGCATGCTTGCTGACATGTTGCTGATTCATTGTTTTCGTCTGCCGATACCTAATGATAGCATGGCTTGGCAAGCGTCCGCAAGCTCCAAGCACGCTTGGATGGCATTTACACGCTAGCGAGTGCGTTAGTGTGGTCCGAATAGGCAAGCATGGCAGACGTGGAAGTTGTGTCGGCTAATTTGGATCCCATATGCAGGATTCGCTTTGGTATGCCTCGAGAAAGGCCAAGGTTTGGTAGTTCGACCATACAGCACTCATGGCCTGGCATGGCATGACATAAAGGCCATATACTCCAGGCAAAATACGGTTTTGAAAAACATTATTTTATAATAGCGTTTTTTTTGTTGATTTAATTTTCATATATGTTATTCTAAGATGATTTATTCAAGAATCCGACAAACTTTTCACCCGGAAATAATTATGTAGATTTAAATGAAGCATGCATTTTCTTTTTTTTGTGCGATTTATCTTGAATATTATAGAGCAAATGTAAATGAACCAAAATAAAGACAAAAATATTTATTAATATTTTTTTTCGAGCTAAGCTAGTTAATTTATCTTTTTTTTCATGGCTGAAATTTTGTCGGATTTTGTCGCTGGGTAACTATTTAGTTAATAATACACGTTACACATAAAAAATAAGCTATTATAAATTATTTCCTAAATGGTTTTTTTTCCGTACAAGTTGTCAGTTTATTGACTGGACTAATATAAAAAAAGGCGACCGACCGTCGCGAGCTCCCGAGCGACACTTAACACGCGCCAACGTGTAAATACGTCGCAAGCGCTTGCCGAAGCTTCCTTTGATCTGTGTTCAAAAACCGACACTAGTCTTCGGGCCAAGCTCTCGCAAGCTCACGCAAGCCAAGCCAAACCCCCCCGTTTACACGCTTGCGCTTGTGGAGGCTTGCCAAGCCACCGCAAGCGTGTAAAGTAAATGCACCATAAGGTACCCGGTACAAGTTGCGTATATATATTTATGGAATGGATGACAGGAAACCGTGCCCTCGTGAAAGAGACAATCGTATGTCTTCCACGCACGAGAAAACGAGATGCATCACTCTTCGGGGACCGCTTTTTTTGGTAAAATTTCGATAAATATGTAATTGAATGAAGCTTTATTTATATTTCTTTATATTATGAGATTTTAGATGAGGTAAAGTACCATCATTTATACTTACATATTTGTGTGATTAATAATCTATTGTTTATAAGATAAAAACGGAACATAAAGACCCAACTTCGGATATTTTCTCTATAGAGGAAATTTTAAGCATTAATGTTTCGGTTAAATCAGGGAAACAATCATATACTTACATATTAGGTACCTAATTAGTAAAGAATCATATGTCTGGAAAGCCGTCCTTATTGTTTATAATAATAATAGTCAGAACGGCGTTTCTAAGAATGGGACGTTTTCCAGGACACGCCTTTAAGTACTAACTTTGTTATTTTTATGGAATAAATCACAGAAGTGGAATAAATGTATTATGAGGACAGAAAAAAAGGGAACGAGTGAGCCAATATTATATTATGGCATACTTAAATAGAAATTCATTTTTTACACTAGTGGGACATCGTGTATTTCGGCATTTAATAATAATATAATAATAAATCAGCCTATATACGTCACCTCTGGGCACAGGCCTCCTCTCATGGATGAGAGGGAACGGGCAGCAGTCCCCACGCTGGCACACTGCGGGTTGGGGACTTCACATACACCTTTGAATTTCTTCGTGGATGTATGCAGGTTTCCTCACGATGTTTTTCCTTCACCGAAAAGCTAACGGTAAATATCAAGTGATATTCCGTACATAAGTTCCGAAAAACTCATTGGTACGAGCCGGGATTCGAACCCACGACCGCCGCTTGACAGCCGCATGCCTGAACCACTAGGCTACCGTAGCTTATTATTATATGCATGCTGCATTTACCTATATGTATATCAAATTGAGTGGTTGTGGACTTCAGACATTATGTATGCCTTTTTGAGGTAAACAAATCAAGTTGGTTAGATATCGCTGACCTCTCCTTAAAAGGTAGATCATAGTTTTAGACACTCATGAAATATATGAAACCGTCATAAATGAGAGTCAACGACACAATTTATCACGCCCCAAACTTATACAATCTGTGCCCAAACTCAGATAAGATGACTCTGACATACTACGAGTATCTATCCTATCAATATCCCGACCCCACACAGCATGACATGAAAGCTTTCCCGGGAGGACTGGCCGGCATTACGGCGGTCGTGTTTAACGCATAGTAGTCACAAAAGCTTTCGTCACTTTTATTCAGACAGATAAATCACCACAATTTATTGGTTTTATCTTTATTGCATAAAAAAGAATTACCTACGTAAGGCAGACTTAATGCCGTGGGGCATTCTAGTCAATCTTTAGGTAAACCAGAGAGGTCTACGTGGCGCAACTACAACAGAAAAGAAAATTGATTTGCTTCATAAATGACGGAGTTCTGAGGTAACAAACATTGAAAAAAAAACAAAAAAAAAAACAATCGAATTGAGAACCTCCTTCTTTTTTTTGAAGTCGGTTAAAAATAGGGTTATTATACTTATAATAAATAAAAATGGAGGAATGTTTTAATCCCACTGGTCAAACAGAACCCTATATGACATACTTCATGAGGACTCATTCATCTTGACAAATGATTTAAGCTGCCGTACGCCAGGGTCAACGCGTCCTGTAACTATAGAATCCAACATTACATAAATAGTATATTGTATGATAAGGGTCTAAAATAAGCCATATTACCACGAGATGGTTATTTTCCCGAACGAAGTGAGGGGAAATTATTTCAGGCGTAATATGGCTTTCAGACCAGAGTTATACACTCTTCTTTTCACTTCGACTGCGAGAAAATAGTAAAAACAAAGATTATAAATAAATAAATATTTGCGGATAATCTTACACAAATCGATTATCTTAATCTGTTTATTTTCCTTGTACCTAAAAACCAGGATGTATGTGTAATAGAAATTACAAGTAGGTATGAGCTCCTAGAATATCTTTATTTTCAACCCTCGACGCAAACGATGCTGAGATGATATGAGGGGTGTTATAAGTTTAACTCGAGTAACTTAATCTATTCCGGGCATATAATATTATTTTTGCCCAGAGTAGAGCTGATTAGGCAAGACCAATCAGTTCAGGTCGTGTGCGTTTCATAGCAGATTCAGCACCGCCTTGTGTCAAGTATACCGCTTTGTGCCAACGTGTGCATGTGCTTATTAGGCAGCAATTCCCCGCAACTCCTCACATGCGTAGTCGGTTGCTAACGCCAAGGAATCAGACAACGCCTTTTTGCTAAAGGTCCTGATTAGCGCTTTAGCCTCAAGCCTCGAGTCGCTCTCTAAGCTGACTATAATGAGCGCTAACTATTCCAAAAGGCGCCACGCGTACGGAATCGGCGGACTGCATGCAGGCATGATTTCCGGACATGTAAATGGGTGCCGCAAGCACGGCGTCCAGCAAGATCTGTCACTACACCGCTCTATCTTTTAACTTCGTCCGCCGCGCTCGGACGTCTGGCGTCAGCTTATATTTGTTGCTACAATGAATTCATACTACGATTTTTAGAACCTTCGTGTATTCTAACATTATAAATTCAAGATTGTTGTACTTAACTATGGATCTGAATGTTAGGCGGTTAGGTTAGGTGACGGATGAAAAGAGTCTGCATATGTTACGGAAATGAGAATGTTGAGATAGATGTGTGGTGTGACTAGGATGGACAGAATAAGAAATGAGTATATTAGAAGATACCATCGTCTTGCGTGGTATGGGCATGTAATGCGTAGGGATGACAGTCATGTGACCAAAAGAGTATTAGGTATGAACGTGGAGGAATGGAAGAGACGAGGTAGGCCAAGGAAACGGTGCATGGGCTGTGTGAGAGACGATATGAAAAGGAAGGAAGTACCTAAGTGACGAGATGACGAGTGAAAGACATGCTGCGCCGATCCCAAGTAAATGGGAGAAGGGCAAGAAAATGATGATCATGAACTGATATTCATGAATATTTGAGTATGGACAGATCATAGCGCCTACATTACATTGAAACATACATTCATACAAATAAAATATCTCGTACCTACAAACAAACAAACATAAAAGCGCTAAACGAACACTTGTCTTGGCAATAACTTCTAGGGACTAATTAAATTAAACTTAACAAGGTAGGTAACTCAAATATTTCTTGCATAAATTAGTATTAAAAAGTTGTTCTGATGAAATTAATATACTTTTCGAAATTAAACATCATTTGTTTCCCAGGGCCGCCATATAAAGAAACATAGGTTTTTAACAATTACAATTAATTTGTGCATAAAATGTAGTGTTGTTGTAGCAAGCAGCCAGCGTTATTTCCCATAATATACAATACATAGTGTATTGTACAAACGCCAACACAGCTAACTGACCATTCTGTATTTATATAGAACCTAATTACAATGCACATAAAGGGCTCGGATGGTCAGTTAGCTGTGTTCTCGATAGTACAGCGTGTGCCAAACGGCTAGGGTAGGTAGGTACGGGTCCTTACAACATATTTTAGATACATTAACACTTATCCCGCCCACGGTTTTTACAAATTCTATTTCAGTAGTTCCTAAAATCTTATTATTATCGTTACCTATCGTTTTTTGCTAGCAAAATAGTTTTATTTTTATCTTGATTGCATGTGTTTTCACAGAAAACTGAATTTTATTAAAAACATGATAAAAAAATTGAAAAGCGTGTACAGTGTAAGTTTACCGAAAATAGTTAAAAATCTACAAGGTCAAATTCATGGCACACCACATGTTAGAAAAACTTTAAATAGGGATGCGGACTAAGATTTTTTTACGATGCCATTCGAACTAGTTTTTGGAGAGGAACAAATGTTTGTTTGGGAGCAACTACAATTAAAGAACATAAATACCCAAAAATTTGAGACAAAGATTGACGTCGCTGGCGGCAGCGGAAAACGCTTCATACTGATGACGTACCCACGCATGAAGTCACTTGTACAAAGTAGTTGTATCGTTGTATGGAAAATCCGGTAAAATGTTGTTTCGGTCGCGAAATACTGCGTTTAAGTACATAGTTGTCATACAATTTTGTTTCTATAAAAGCGTAAGGATTCTATTGGCAGCTTTAAATTTACTCTTGGACAATAAAAAAAAATGCATAATTTTTCTAAACTTTCAAAGTTCATATCTTTTTATGATTTTAATTACATTTTATAATTTATACTTTATTACGATATTTTGATGAATTACTACGAGTATCCATTTAGCATCACTACGTTATCAATTTGAACATGAGGCCGCATGCCTATTATTCGGCAAAAATGGGATTTGCTGAAAACCAACTGAGCTATCCACTCGTGATGACGAATCTTTTAATCACTTCGAGCTTGACATGTTATGTAAGCAGTTTTTTTAAGAAAAACTATTTCTTCTAGCACATCAAAAAAAATATATATTAATATTCATCATATTACAAAGCCCGGACGGAATTGGACGAAATCGGCTCGATAGAAAATAATTGCAAAGATTGGTCTTAAATTCATCATTAAACGGATATGTCTTTATTTTTTTGACGTATGGGTCTGCAATTAAAAACATAAAGTCAACATATACTCCAGGCAAAATACGGTTTTGAAAAACATTAATTTATAATAGCGTTTTTTTTTGTTGATTTCAATTTAAAATGTTATTCTAAGATGATTTATTCAAGAATCCGACAAACTTTTCATCCGGAAGTAATTATGTAGATTTAAATGAAGCATGCATTGTCTTTTTTTGTACGATTTATCTTGAATATTATAGAGCAAATGTAAATAAACCAAGATAAAGACAAAAATACTTATTAATATTTTTTTTGACTTCTCAGGAGCTAGTTAATTTATCATTTTTTTCATGTCTGAAATTTTGTCGGATTTTGTCGCTGGGTAACTATTTAATTGATAATATATCCGTTACACATAAAAAATAAGCTATTATAAATTATTTCAAAATTGACATTTTTTCCATACAAGTTGTCAGTTCATTGACTGGACTAATATTCATACCTAAACCGCGAACGAGTCATATTTCACAAATAATCCACACTTTTTTATTTCAATATTGATTTAGGATTATTATCTTCTAACCAGGGGACCGATTTTTGACTTTCGAGCGCTCGACTCTTTCACTCGAAAACTGACAAAAATTATGAAATGCTATTTTGAAATAGCGATAGAAAATTGAAAAACGAGTGGTATTGCCCACTCGTAATTAATTCTATTGGTAGAAAGTAAGTGCCTGCCATTTTGACACTACAAACGTATTTACTTTTATTTGATTTTCGAGCGCTCGAAAGTCAAAAATCGGTCCCCTGGCCGCCCAGTAGATAACACTCGCTCTCGTTTACTCCGATACAAATAGACAGTGTGCGCCGTATCCCGAATCCTCAAGGGCATTTTGGTGTTAACAGCGTCTAGCGGTTTACAATACATCGTGTATGAATAAATTTGATTATGGATCAAATATTTGTTGAATTATGTGTTAGTATCCGGGTGAAAATAGAGAAAATATGGAGAAACTGAATTTTCCCAGACCTACCTAGATCGATTTTTCGCTTACGTTAACCATATTCTATAAGTACTTCACGGGACTCCAAATGTCTTCAAAATCTTGAGAGCCGTTTTAAATAATACAAATATATACAAATATTGCTCGTTTAATTAAACGTATTATAGGATTACTTATTAATAACTAGATACGAGTATTGTCCACATTAAAATAGTTTAATGTCCAACACTTGCGCTATGTCTCACACAAAAAATTTCGATAAGCCGTATGACAAATTCGACTATTTTTACATTTTATAATACTTTCAAATTGAAATTCAAAAGAAGTTAAGTTGAAACATGAAAGTTCAATGTCGATTTTGTTTCATATCGGACACTAAAAGCAGCACATACCTAATCTGGACTTTAACACGATTCGTTGAGGGGCTGAGTCGAGACTTTGCATATTTTGTTAACTAGCTAAATACCTACCATCGTTCCAAATACACTTTAACTGCGTGTTTACTACGTTGAGCGTGGAACCGCGCTTTGCAATTCAGAACTTCATTCCGCCCATGGCCGCCGTGAATAAAATTTTACCTTTTACCTCTTGTTTTTATGTTAATTAAATTTGTTGCATAAGTTATTAACTTATTACATCGGTCCATGGACTTTTTGTAATGTGCTTAATCAGTGTTACCTAATTGAGAATTTAACATACTTAAAATTAGTAAACATTGGCAAAAGGCTTAACAAAATTGGTAAGTATTATCAATGTAACATAAATAGATAGTATCTATGTAGACATAAAAGTGATTGCGTAAATCACTCTGTCGGTATAGGTATATATTATGCATGTTGGTCTTACCCACAGCAGTGGTACATACACAGGGTCTATTAATTAAATGGGTAAATCTGAAACTATACTTAGGATATTAGGAAATTCGTGGAGGCACACGGCTAATTTAAGAAAAAATTAAAACTTGTGCAGGCCTAACGAAGGTTATTTTTTAATAGGCAAGCGCGACCTAAATTAAGGGCATGCATTGGAAAAAAATGATTTTACAAAGTCTGCCTAAACTAGGAAACGGTTTCTCGAAAAAATACCACTATATATAATTGCAAAATTTTCTGGGAGTTTCATGTTATTTCCACTAAAAATCACGAGCTCTTTTGACCCCAATAGGACAAAATATTGCCCAAATTGTATTTTTCCTATTGCGTTACAATATCCCATATACTTAATTGGTAATGGCGGTAACACAAAAGGAAATTTCAAAAATGTATGGAAATTTTGGGATACTTTTTTTCTATTGTTCTATTGGGACGAAAAGAGCTCGCGATTCTAATCAGAAACAAAGTAACAGTTGAGGAACAGGATATAAAAAATGGTGACATCATTTTAAAGAAATGCTCACAAAATGCAATAATTTTACGATACAAGTGCCGAAAATAGGAAATTCGCAACGAATGGTGATAAATTAAAACACGACCGAAGGGAGTGTTCCCATTCAGGGCCCATGACGACACATATGCGTCAGACCTCCGTAGTCGCTTTCCGCTACATACGAGGAAAACCACGGGATCGGCTACGAGCGTAGCGCGTAGCGATTCTGGGCAATGAATGTGTTAAATCGACACGAGTTGCGAATTACCTATTCGCACGTGTATCGTACAACGTTTGACTGTACATATGGCTCTTTAAAGTTTCGACATATGCACGGTAAGTGCTCTTTCCGCACTAGTGCGGGAAAGTAGCACCATATGTACTGTAAATAACTATTGGGCACATGGCCTACCACACAGGACATCTTGATTATATTCATAATTTATTAAAATCTCAAAGAAGATTAAAACTACTAAATTTTGACATTTATCGACATTTGCCAAAATAAATCATTCCCGAATTTGCATCTTTTACCAAGGTGCCTCTTCACGGGGCGTGGTTTTCAAGAATGGCATCCCTTGGTTAGAGCGTGTCTGACATTTTTGATCGCTTTATTTTGTCGTATGATACAAACTGCAACCGTTGTTGCGCGATTTGTCGTAGGTCCATACAATAATCCAGTGCAATTTAGATGGGCAATCTATTAACTGCAATACCACGTAGGTACGAACGAGTATTCATCACAAACTCCGTAAACTAAGCATATTCACACGAAATAACTTGAGTTGAAAGCATTCATCGCGCACCCGCCTCCCTGTTCGTCAAATAATTTGGGCGCAAATTCTATCAAAAACCTAGTCATGGAGCATTAACCACACGAGTGCACTCTGACGAGACAAGTTCATGAATAGGTTTTACCTCCAGTACAATATTAAAGGTAAATGGATTGCGTTTATGACAGCCGAGACGTCGGTGTATCCAACCTTTGAAAGGAATAGAAAAGTGAAAACTTCTTGTCACACTCTTGTCAGTCTATTTTACAGGGAAGCCATTTTATGTATTACCGTGAAATTTTTACATTTAATTTAATTAGTGCTAGGGTATCATTGATTACAAATATGCAGAGTTCAATCACTATTTCACTATTATCGGCTATGAAATTAAAATCAAGAAGCGACATAATTATCTAATTTTAACTGCCATTCAAAAAATTAAGGAGGCATCTACGTAGATACGGTATCTGTAATCTGTTGACGATTGTTTTCATGTAAAATGCATCAGTGGCAAATTACCAGTTTTTATTTTCCATTTTGTTGAACATCTACTTACCTATTCAAAAACAACGGGGCACGTGTCGTTTTTTCGAAATGTTCAACATCACTCAAACTGTCTTCTCACTGTGATCACAAGATGAACATAGGCATAACATCAACAAGAGCAAAAGTTCATTTTCCGTTGCTTATTCGAAAATCTTGTTCTGAATGTTAACGAGGCCACTGGGATAAAGTTGGGTAGACGACAACATTTCATAATTTTGTTGGCGCGGGAGTGTCGTGTCCAGAATGAATGTTCACGTTGCGAGTAGAGTGCCGGCGATGCGACGGATAGCGAGCGGGCGCGCCGCGCGACGGCCGGTATCATAGTGAGTCTGAGTTAGAGCTGGGCGTTTTTTCCCATAAGCGTTTTCAAAAACGGTTTCTCGTACAATAACGGAATAACAGTTTGTAGCTAGAAACACAAACTGTTTTTATAAAAACGATCGAACGGTCACACGCAACGGTTGCAATGCAAAACGTGAAAACGTAACTCGAACACTGTAACCTGTTTCATCCGTTTTTTCGTTTCACTTCGTTTGGCGACCGGCGACGGCGCCAACGCACGGAGAAACTAGTTATTTTTGAAACTGTTTTTCAAAACAGTTTTGTGAGAGAAAAAAACGGTTACGTTTCGTTTCACGGAAAAGTCGAAACGACCCAGCTCTAGTCTGAGTGCCGTGCCGTTGCCACGAGCGAAGCTTGCACGCCGCACTACGCTTGGTCCGCCGCGCCGCCCGCTCTACGGCGAACTTGCCGGCCCACGCTCGCCTCCATAGCTACCCATTTTTCCCGAAAATCCCGTGCCATTAATTAAGAATTAAGAGAATCTGGAACCGTCAAAACTGTAATTCATACCTATTTTAATATCCTGAAAAGTTGAAAGATACTTACTAAGTAGCCCGTTATCAATATCAAAGTATATTATACCCACTTATTACAAATTAGTTTACGTATAGTGCACGTACTACTAGGTATAGTCGTCAAATTGCAAACTGACCTGTCACCGACCTGAGAGTTTCCGCCATTAAAATCATTAGGTATTAGGCCTCTAAACGGTGTTCTGTGGCAATGTGAATTAGTTATGAACCGGCGGTCACTTTACCTGCTGCTGCTTAGGTATATGTACTTATTTACATATATGTAGGTGTTAAATCATTAACAGCAATTAGGCTAAGCACTAAAATATCCAACCACCACGCTACCCTATAGACACGACTATGGCAAGTGCATGATAAGATGATAACTCTATCCATATTATGTAAAAGGATACTCTAAACAAAGATTCTCAACCGGACTGAAAAGTAATAAACCTCCAACGCTCATGCGTAGGACTAAGTACCGTCACCGTGGCCGTGGATGCAAAATTGCTGAAGCTTAACCTTTCGTATTTTTCCTACGATTAAATTACATACATACCTACACATCAGTGAATACCGTCCCGTCAACCCTAATCCTGAACAACAGCAACTTTCCCTCAATCTTCTCCAATCGCCACCCCCACTGCTGGCAATATCAGAAAACTTATTTAGTGCCCCCGACAACTTGCCACCGGGGCTTAGCGAGTTTACAACTGTTATCCAATTACCTTCACCCACCGAATATTGTTCCTCACGTCGATAATAATATGACTTAGTTAATTAATACAGGAACTATGAAATGAAGTGGTGCCGGAACTTCCAAGTCCTATTGAAGGAGATTTGAATGCACTACTAAATCTAATGAGTGATAAAGTATGATACTTACTTATTTAACGCTTGGGTTGAATTTACCGGTAGCGGAAAACCGCTTTGTCATGAATGTTGCAGAATTTTTTGAGCTGGATTAAACCACCAAGCCCTCACTAGTCGGCTTTTTGTTCTAGAATAATGGGATTATAAAATCGACTTTGACTGATGATTACATAAAATTTTATGCTACGCAATGCACGCTGGTTAAATTATGTAAAGTTCACAGCTTTAAAACCGAAATACATTAGTTTTTTTTTTAAAAGAACCGTCAATTTTCTTTTTTTTTAAGAACAGAGATCAAGGACCGTGTAGTAGATATTATGATTAAAAAAAACTAGCAAAACAACCAAAGTGAGTGAGTGAAACGGTGAAAAGTATGAAACTTTTAAGTGTTGTCCAATACACATATATGCTCAGAAATGTTCGCCTCACTGTAGCAAAATAATTTAAAAATAATAATCGTAAAGTTCCTCGTTACTTATGAGTGCTAATTTATTAAAGTTAATAGTACTTTATTGCAGCGGCCGAGAAGTAGCAATTCGTGGATGAGTTGATTTTGTCGGATGAAGCAAAGCTGAATCCGACAATAGAGACGAATTGCCGTTCCCGCCAAGGCAGATATAGTGCTTTTCTCCAAAAATGCGAGGAAATCAAATAATATTTTCAACTTATTTTTTTAGTATGTACACGGCATGACTCGTAGTGCCAGTTTCAATTGGCATACATAAAAAAAGTTAAGCCATTAGAATCGGTCACAATTTTAAATGTTTTATGCAATTGTTAAAGATTAAACGGGATTGCAATCGAAATGCATTTCAGTTCATTGTGAGTTTTATTTCGATAAATATTTAGAACTATTTGAGACATTTTTAAA
This sequence comes from Epinotia ramella, assembly GCA_947578815.1. Taxonomy (NCBI): domain Eukaryota; kingdom Metazoa; phylum Arthropoda; class Insecta; order Lepidoptera; family Tortricidae; genus Epinotia; species Epinotia ramella. The sequence goes on from OX388209.1 coordinate 12,890,539, forward strand.
AACGTCACTTCGATCACTTTCAAAAGTACGCGTTTTGTCTATGACCATTAAAAAAAAAAAAACTCGAGAAAACTTTAGGCCTGCAACACACTGGCGCGGCCTGCGGTGGCGGACAATAGTAAATTTGACAGCTAATGACAAGTTTACTATTGTCCGCCGTGGGCAGGTCGCGCCAGTCTGTGAGAGGCCTAAAGCAGGCTACAAACGGGCGTAATTTGTCACAGCAACTTGCAATAGTTGGAAAGAGACAACCATACACTACTAACCAGTTTAAATATAGCAAGTTGTTGTGATTGCATGGTTTTTAAACGTACGAGCACTTGGCTGTTTGTAGTGATTTGCCTTAGTCAAAGCATATAGTTAAAAGGTAAAAAAGTATACAGTAAAGGAATTTCATACAATTTCCTGGCCGCTAAAAGTGTACAGTAATGACTTTTAACTTTTTATATTTGCGTTCTTCAGTAACGAGGAACTTCACGTACTATTTTTGCTACAGTAAGGCGAACGTTTCCGAGCATATTGGAGAAAAAATCATTACTGTTCTACCAAGAAAGTTTATGGAATTACATTACTAGATAATAATTGTTTTACCATTTAATTGCAATCTTTATCTAAGATAAAGTCACTACAAACAGCCAAATGCGCGTACATTTACTGGCTATTACATACCTAGCAATACAACTTGTTGTAGTTGAAGTGAGACAGCAATAGGTACATACCTTTCATTCTAACCATAGCAAGTTTTGCCACGTATCTTTCTTTTTTTAGGGTTCCGGAGCCAGAATGGCAAAAACGGAACCCTTATAGTTTCGCTATGTCCGTCCGTCCGTCCGTCCGTCCGTCCGCAGCTTAGCTCAGAGGCTCTTGGTACTAGAAAGCTGGAACTTGGCATGAATATACATATTAGTCATGCCGACAAAGTGGTAAAATAAAATCTTGAAAAACATTTTTTTTAGGGTACCTCCCCTACATGTAAAGTGGGGATGATTTTTTTTATTGTCGTCTACCCCATAGTGTGGGGTGTCGTTGGATAGGTCTTTTAAAAATATTGGGGGTTTGTGATAACAATTTTTCGATTAAACGATCCGTTTGTGAAATATTAAGCCTTAAAGTGCTAATTTTTGTTAGACTCCAGTGTCCCCACCCCCTGCTAGCTAAATGGTTGTTTTGGGATATGTGAAAAAATTCATGGTAGTAGTACATATAACGAAGTTAAAAGGAAAACTATCACAGCTAAGTAGGCTTTACACGTTTACGAGTAATAGTCGACCAACTTATAAAATGTACTTCAAGAAGTAATCGTTTCGTACAAATTCTATTGTAACTTATTATTATATATAATGGTACGGAACCCTTCGTGCGCGAGTCCGACTCGCACTTGGCCGGTTTTTTTAATTGACATATATATTAAACTATTCTCGTGTACAAGTAGCAGAAGTGGCGTATTTCAAATGTCTCAAATAGAAAAACATTAGTTACAAAATAAAATTCTAAATGAACTGAAACGAGTTAAGATTCAAATAGAAATATTTTTCAAATACATAATCGTTCATTCCAATCAATTAGGGTAATAAATTTGATGATTTTCCGTTTTTAAAATATTATTTCAACAGGAACGGGCATTATGAGTCATCAGAGTCAGATTCGGGTTCAGATAATTTTATTGGTAAAAGTACAGATACATTTTACAAGTCAAATTATTAACATCCCTTGTACTTGTTACAAATTGAACTTATCCACGAATTGCTATGAATGTTGGTGCAGTTAAACAATTTTCCTTCTTATTTGTGTCGTCCGCTATAATTACAAATACTAAAAAACCGGCCAAGTGCGAGTCGGGGCTCCCATACTTAACAGACATGATTTTTTCGCCGTTTTTAGGGTTCCGGAGCCAGAATGGCAAAAACGGAACCCTTATAGTTTCGCTATGTCCGTCCGTCCGTCCGTCTGTCCGCAGCTTAGCTCAGAGGCTCTTAGTACTAGAAAGCTGTAACTTGGCATGAATATACATATTAGTCATGCCGACAAAGTGGTAAAATAAAATCTTGAAAAACATTTTTTTTTAGGGTACCTCCTCTACATGTAAAGTGGGGATGATTTTTTTTTTTGTCGTCTACCCCATAGTGTGGGGTGTCGTTGGATAGGTCTTTTAAAAATATTGGGGGTTTGTGAAAACAAGTTTTCGATTAAACGATCCGTTTGTGAAATATTAAGCCTTAAAGTGCTAATTTTTGTTAGACTCCAGTGTCCCCACCCCCTGCTAGCTAAATGGTTGTTTTGGGATATGTGAAAAAATTCATGGTAGTAGTACATATAACGAAGTTAAAAGGAAAACTATCACAGCTAAGTAGGCTTTACACGTTTACGAGTAATAGTCGACCAACTTATAAAATGTACTTCAAGAAGTAATAGTTTCGTACAAATTCTATTGTAACTTATTATTATATATAATGGTACGGAACCCTTCGTGCGCGAGTCCGACTCGCACTTGGCCGGTTTTATAGATAATGATACGGAACCCTTCGTGCGCGAGTCTGACTCGCACTTGGCCGGTTTTTGCTTTTGATTTGCATAAGTATTACTTACGTCCAGGCCTTTAAAACGTTATAAAATGAACCGGAATTATAACGGTATATTCCGTTAGTGTTCGAAAATTAAGTTATAACAAAATCAATATTCTCCATAACGATATAAATACCGTAACAGAATGAATAACAGAACGATATATAATAACGTTATAATATCGTTTTAAAATGCGAGCCGCGCGCTACGGCTGCGCCGTTGCCGCTCTGTGCCAATGCCAACATGCCACCACGTGGGCCGTAGCGCGACGTGCGACGTTGCCGTTATGTTGTTTTAGCTTCTAAATCTTATTAATGCTTGTTTACCTCGATCATTTGCAAATTGGTTGTGAATTGTGAATATTTGGTTGGTTGCGACGATAAATGGCGGAATAAAAATGGGACGCAGGAAACGCAACGCTGTCCACAGATTCGTGGACTTGCTCATAAATAAAAAGAAAGAGTGCCAATCTTAATAGCCCCTAGGTAAACACTATTACAATATGTAAGAGGGTCAATATTTTTTATGTTAATTGTTTGTCTCGGCACTAAATCGCAGACTCCCAGTATTAGGACCTATTCCAAACAAGCCCTACGACCGACGGTGTTGCCGTGAGCAAAAAATTATGCATAGGTATGTTGGTATGTGCTTTTGTTCATTAATCGTAATAAAATTAAAATATACTTTTAGTTTCCGACATTTTATTTTATTTTTGATTTAGAGCCATTCCGAAAACGACAAGTTAAATAAAATCTGATTATGAAACCAAAGAATGTGTGAATTTTCGATTCCGGTTCTTCGCCATAATCTGTCTAGATAGGCTCGCGATAGATAGGGGAGACCAAGGACGATTGGTACACATAAATATGTTTTGATCCTCCTTTTCTTACGATTCATCCTCCTTTTCTAATTAATCCTTAGTCACTAAATATTTATATAAATAACTAGCTGTTGCCAGCGACTTCGTTCGCGTGGAACTGGTTATGGTCTTAGAAAAAATATTGCTATTAAATTATGTTCGGTGCAAGCTATTTATCGCTGTCCCAAACAAACTTCTACCATCTTAAAGATATACAAAAACTATCCTATATCCTTCCAAGGGTCTCAAATTATCTGTACGGGAAATTTCATCTAAATCCGTTCAGGGATTAGACCTACGTAAAAGGTAACAGTGCGATGAGTTCGTTAGTTTAAATTGATAAATCTAAATTGAAAACTTCGTTTTTACAAACATAAATATCTTAAGAATCATCAACAGACGTTTTCATACAGTATTAAAGAAAAATATATTTTTATATGTCTACTAAGCTACATTACTGTTATAATAATAAGTACCCAATGTTGATTAAATCTATTCGATTCTGGGAGCATCGCAGTTCTAACCTAACCTTTCCTACATTTCTGGTAACTGTTCAAATCTTACTTTAAAAAAGGTCTTGCTCTCTATACAACCTTCAAACCTTTTAACTCTCTTAGGGGATTAATAAAAAAACGCTGAAATCGTTTTCTAATCATTAAACAAACGGTCCATAACCTAAGTAATAAATCTATTATTTTAAAAATATCTTGCTCTTCGTATAAACTTTGAACCCCCTAGAAACCCTCTTGGGGGATGAATTTCAAAAACATTGAAATGTATTTTTTAGTTTTAAACAAACCGTCTAAAATCGTAGCTACACTAATGTTTTACTTTAAAATTGTCTTGACCCTAAACGGCCTTCGAATCCCCTTTAAACACTCTTAGGTGATGAATAAAAAAATCTACTAATCTGCTCTCTCTATTTTAAGACCAAAATTAAAAAATCATACTTAAAAAATTACTTTTCCCTCCATATAAACATAAAAAACTCTGAAATCAGTTTTGTTGTCTTTTAACATACAGACTAAGACTGACATTAGAAATATCTTACTATATTTTCTTGCTCTCCATATAAACCTTGAATACCGTTTTAACACTTTTAACCCCCTTAGGGGTGGTATTTTTCCAAGACGATGAAAGGATTTTTTTTTCTAATAAGTAATCGTACCACAAAGTTGCCCATCTCTACCTCAAAAAAAATGTTTCTCATCCTAATCTTGCATAAGTACCTTTTTAACCCCCTTAGGGATGGAATTTTCTAACACGTTAAAAGTACTAACTGTTTTTCTATTCTAATAAGTAATCTTTCTACAACGTTTCAAATCTCAAGCTCAAAAAAAGTGTTTCTCATACAAACCTTTCACCCCTATTTAACCCCCTTAGGGGTGGAATTTTCTAAAACGCTGACAGTCCTTTTTTGTATTGTATTTAGTAATCTTTCTACAAAGTTTGAAGTTTCTAGCTCAAAAAATAAAGTTCCCTCCATACAAACTTTGCACCTCTATTTAACCGCCTTAGGGATGAAATTTTCTAAAACACAGAAAGTACTTTTTTCTATTCTAATAAGTAATCTTTCTACAAAGTTTCAAGTCTCTAGTTCAAAAAATAATGTTTCCCCCATACAAACATTGCACCCCTGTCCCACTTAACCCCCTTAGGAGTGGAATTTTCTAAAACGCTGCAAGAACTTTTTATGCATCTTAATAAGTAATCTTCCTACAAAGTTTCAAGTCTCTAGTTAAAAAAAAAGTTTCCCTCATACAAACTTTGCACCCCTATTTAACCCCCTTAGGGATGGGATTTCCAAAAATTCCATCTTGTCCCTTCTTTTTAGTCCCAGTAGTTTCGGCTGTGCGTTGATGAAATAATTTACCATGTTATAACAATGCCATTAATACCTGGGGGCACGGTAGTGCCCCCGCCAAGTCGAGCGCGAAGCAAACACTGCCGTACCATCCTTTACTGGAACCATTTCGCCACATTTTCAGGCCCCTATTTGAGAACCTTTGGATAAGACCAGAATGCAGAAATTTTCGTCATCCAGTAAGCTATAATCACATACTTAAAATCCAAAATGTCAAGTCTGTAGGTCATTTAGTTCCGAAGTTAAGCGAAAGCAAAGTTTCGCATTTATGACACTCACTCATGATCATCAAAATAGAACTAGTACTTCCCATAAACTCAGAGAGCTGAAATTTGGCACAGAGTTAGGGTTTAATGGCCACATAAAGGGAAAACTATAAAAAATTGCTATTTCAACCCAGTTTTCTAGATACACCAACTGTATACATTACTTTGTAATCCTATACAAATATATAGGATTACAAAGTTACATTTGCAGTGAATGGGAAAATTCAAAAGCAAGAATGGGCCTCTGCATTCATAGTTTGTATGTATGGATAACACATTAACCTTCAAAAAGAAGTGAGATTCCATAAAAAACACTCCATGTAAAAAAGAGGCCAAGTCTCGATACTCTTCCACCGTAAAAAGTTGTGAGATATTTCGTAGAGCCAAGTTTCAGGCATTCTTATTAATCTTTATTTGCTTGCTTGACGACCGGTTAGCCTAGTGGGTAGTGACGCTGCCTACGAAGCTGAAGGTCCTGGGTTCGAATCCCGGTAAGGGCAAATAATTGTGTGATGAGCATGAATATTTGTTTCTGAGTCATGGAAGTTTTCTATGTATTTAAGTATTTATATCTATTATATATATCGTCGTCTAGTACCCATAACACAAGCCTTACTGAGCTTACTATGGGACTAGGTCGATTTGTGTAAGATTGTCCCTTAATATTTATTTATTTATTGCTAAATAAAATTTTGTGACTTGGCAATCACACAATACTACATAATTTTAGGTAAGTATGCAAAAATCTATAAATACAGTTAAGTTGTGTGATTGCCACGTTGCAGAATTTTATTTAACAAGCAAAAACATTCCATGTAAAAAAGAGGCCAAGTCTCGAAACTCTTCCACCGTAAAAAGTTGTGAGATATTTCGTAGAGCCAAGTCTTAGGCATTCTTTAATCTTTATTTGCTTGCTAAATAAAATTCTGTAACTTGGCAATCACACAACTTTCCTGCATTAATGGATTTCTGCATACCTAAAGCTATGTAGTATTGTGTGATTGCCAAGTCACAAAATTTTATTTAGCAAGCAAATAAAGATAAAAGAATGCCTGAGACTTGGCTCTACGAAATATCTCACAACTTTTTACGGTGGAAGAGTTTCGAGACTTGGCCTCTTTTTTACATGGCATGTTTTTTATGGGATGATGAATTTCCGATTAATGAGGCACAGAGTAGCTAAAGACAATCTGATTTGAAAATTATTAGTCAGGATATTCGTATCAGGCTACAACCTGCTCCGACAAGCCGAGCAAATCGAAAAATTCTCTATTTTACTATGACGTCGTGCACTCTAACAAACAACCTACGTTACGTAATCACATCGCTTACATTGCACGAGTAGGCTATACTGAATGCGAGAAAGGGGTAGCCTATAACGTTATTACATTATTATATCGGTTAAAAAAGTATCGGTTTTATATTAATGGTTTAGATTTATAACGTTATAATGGATATCGCTATACAGCGCATCAAATATCGGTTTCGAGTATAGCGGTTTTAGGAATAATAACGTTATAAATGATAGCGCTATACGAAAATAGCGCTATTTAAAGGCCTGCTTACGTCATACAAGATTAAAACTTTTTAAAATTGATCGATAACAATTATCGACCTTAGCTAGTTTGAGTAGCGAACCTCGGGACGTTCTCCAAATTAACGTTCAGAATAGCGAAAAAATACGCAGGATTATGAGCTTAATGTTAGAGAATTAGAACTGATATTTCCTTGACAACTGGCCGAAATTGTCAAGGAGATATTAGATTATTATAACAATAACCATACTGTGACCAAAAGGTCACAGTGTGGTTATTGTTGTAATAATCTAATCACTCACTTTCGAGCAATAAATTATTTGTATTTGTAAGTATTCAAATTTTTCCCTGTACTTACTACGATATGACTTGCCTTACATAGTTCTATGTCAACAGAAAGTACCCTATACATTTTGATTCCCTTGAGAGTGTCGAAATATACCTTTTTTGCGGCATAAACGGCCTTAAATTTATCTATCCTATCTTTAATTTACGTTAACTTAGAAGATTGATTTTTTCACAAGTCCAAGGGACTGTAGACCTGACTATATGGTTTTTATTTCAACTCGATACCTACGCGTTCCCGAGATAGAGGGTCTTGACAGACAAACAGACAGACGGACAACAAAGTGATCCTATAAGGGATCCGTTTTTCCGTTTTAGGTACGGAACCCTACAAAGGTAAGGCCGTTTTAAAAAATGATGTAGTTTCTAGGTATACATAGGTACTTTGATCTTAGGACCTTTGATTTTAGTAAAACAAAATAGGTTAGGAGCTACGGGCCATGTATGCTCGTGGTCGCCGGTTCGAATCCGGCTCGGAGCAATTACATTTTTCAATTATTCCTTAAATTTAAAACTTATTAATTTTATTACCAGCATTACTGGAAACACGCAAGAAAGGATACATCTGCATTTTTTAAATCCCCAATAATCATTTCCTCGCAATATTATTTTATTGATTTAAAATAATAACATTTGAATACTTATCAAAAAGCAATAGTTACAGCGATCAATGTCTTTTACACAATGCGTAGGTATAGGTAAAAATAATCTTAAATCTGAAAGTATAGAATTGACAGAAGTTTAATTTTATTAGAATTAACCACCCGTAAATGCTCTGCCCTAAACTTTGCCGAGTTAAGCAAAAAACCTGTCACCAGTTTCGTAAAAAACTACTCGCACGTCCTATCAATGAGTGTAAAAAGTCCATAAATTCGATATCGGGATTTGGAGGATCACTAAAGTCCCTCGGCCGTGTCTCGACACAATTTATCGCCACGAAGACGAAGTGAGTCGGACTAAAAATAAAGGCACAATTTGTTCGCCTTCAGTTGGTACACATGTAATAAAACTTCATGTACCTAAATTAGATTCATGATTCGAAACTTACCGTAAAATAGGGTTAAAGTGATTGATTTTTGAGATATCTTTTAGATCTATCTCTAAACTAAAATTACATCTTCTTGTCCTTGCCCATTCAATGGAGCAATGTCGTAAGTCTTAACATCGCAAGCATTACGAGTATGGGCACCTTTGTACCGGAGAGCCGGAGGCGACTAGGGGAGATTTATTTGAGTAGTTTTTATATATGTATATGTAATAATAAATAACATCTTATTCGTATCTGTATTACCGACTCCTGAAACTTTTTTGTACTTATATTCATCATCCTTCTAGCGTTATTCCCGGTTGTGCCCTAAAGGAGCCCGGGGTCCGTTTTGAAACCTAATCCCAACATTTAGCATAGGCACTAGTTTTACGAAAGCGACTGCCATCTGACCTTCCAACCCAGAGGGAAAACTCGACTTATTGGAGACCGGTTTCCTCACGATGTTTTCCTTCACCGAAAAGAAAACGGTAAATATTCCATACAGTTCCGAAAAACTCATTGGTACGAGCAGGGATTCGAACCCACGACCGCCGCTAGACAGCCGCATGCCTGAACCACTGGGCTACCGTAACTTGTTTTTTTGTATAATATAATATTAATCCCGGAAAAATAAACAGCGGTCCCATTATTACATTTTATTTTTAGTCGAACGAAACAAACTTTGGGTTCAACTTGGTAACCGCTCATATGACCACGGGTACAACAATTTAATAAATATTAATATTAATGCTTTTGCGGGTAATATAAATATTTTCATAAAAATAAGGCCCTTTGTATTAAGTTCCTGGTAGCATATTCTTGAACAAAATATATTAATTACTTACTAAAAAGCTGACAATTGATTTCACAAAATTTTCTGAAATGTGAAGAAAAATATGCTAGTAGCTAACCGTTTAAAGATTCATTACTGTTATTTACAATATTATATTTTACCATTAAATTTCAATTCAATAAAAGGTAAGCAACAATATCGTTATTTTTCAACACATTTGCTCGTAACGTACCTCTTATTACGTCGCTTTTAGGCTCATAATCCTGGGTATTAAACACGCGTGTTTTATAACATTACGACACCCATGTTTTATGGTTATATCCCGATTAAGACACGTTGACACCTTGCAGCAAGATGCACACGGTCCATTCTTCAATTAACCGGGTTGTACAAAATGTAGTTTTTTTTTTAATCCTCGGCAAATGGACTCTTAATAGACTAAACATAGGATTTATTTATTTATTTATTTAATATGTATTTTGTTTATTAATTGACTATTTCTTTTTGGATATAACATAGAAACGTTCAATTTCTGGTTAAAGACATTTATTTACTCAAAAGAAATATACATTTCACTTAATGAGTAATCTTATAATATAAAACAAAAATTATTTTTTTCTTGAGCAATTTACTAAAACTGTGAATAGTTTTTTTTACATTTGCTAACATTTAAAAGGTAACATTTTAAAACTAAATTTATTATTTTATTTTGTATTGGCTGCACGCACTGCGCAAACTTCACGGCAAAAAAATCCCTGCGCGCCATTATAGGTAATTTCACAAATATTTGTAAACATTGTTAATGCGTGTTTTTGCTTATTATCAATAATGTTGACTCGTGGTGAATAGAAAAGTGATAAATAGAATTGACGCCACTGGAAATTCTTGGGGATGTACAGTATGTGAGTAAAAACCTGTTGCCATCAAAAGAAAAAAACTTAGGAAGCCTATACATTTTTTTTCTAATGAAGAGGATTTTTTCCTCGCAAATGTGTTGAAAAACGTTGTATGAAACGCGTGAGCTTTGATAATTACATCCTCGGCTCTCTTATCGCACTCACCTGCGGCTCGCGTGAAAAATACCGCCTCTGATGTAAATATCAACATAGCTCACTTGTGTCACAATGTACGATTAAAAAATTGCACCATAAGAACTACAATCTTATATGGGACCCCACGTCCCACAAAAAGCCTTTTTATTTGTCGTACCAATATCATAAGCAACATCAATAAATTGAGTCTAATAGACCTCCTGTCTGAGCACCGATTACGCATAGTAAAAGTAGGGATGACCACTGTCGAGTATGAAGCCTATAGACGCAGACGCAGTAATGTAACACATTCCATGTACCTACTTATTCAATAATAAGTACTGCAGTTTAATAAAACGATAGAGATTTATGTTAAAATAGTTATGCAGCAAGCCTTTGGTTAGAATAGAAAGGGAACAAATATAATGACCACCAGAAAATACTTTGATACCCTCAAGCTTTCTTACCAAAAAAATGTACTGAACACCAAAAAAAGAATTCTACCATTACAATGGTACTACCTGTTTTAGTAACGACTGCACAATTAAATTGTATTCAAAGATCAAATTTAGTAAATGATTACCTAAAGTAACTGAGCACCTAATCTTAGCGAACAAATTAATACAATATTTCTGCCTAAATAACCCACTATGATTGCTATAAAATGTATTTAAAGACCAAATTTAGTAAATGATTACCAAATTTAGTAAGTGAGCACCTAATCTTAGCGAAGAAATTATTACAATATGTCTACCTAAATAAGTCACTATGATTGCCATAAAATGTATGCATATTACCAAATAAAGTAGTACTTGCCGCTCAACTCCGTCGCCCCGCCCGCGCCGCGAATTTAGGGAATATGAAGAGGTATCAGGTTAGTAAACATTTTCTAGTAACTTAAATGATTCCTTGTTTATAGCGATCGAAAGGTAAAAATAGCTACCAAAACCCGAATCAGCGTACCCCACTTCCACGTGGTCTTGTCTGTCTTACCCCTAGAGTGTATATAAAAGCCCGCGGAGACAGAAGCTTGCGAAGGAGGTCCTGAGCTGAGCGGGTGCACGAGGCCGAAGCGAAGCGAGTGGGGGGAGGTGGCGAGCGAAGCGAGCCGGCGACCTCCCGAGAGGAGCGTAGGTCGAGTGCGCACGTGAAACGAAGGGCCGACGAAGCAAGTTTCTGGCGGGAGCCCGGGCGGAGGGCGGGAGACTGAGTTAGTTTTGGGTTAGCAATGATTAGTTGGGAGACATTTTCTTTAATAGGATAGTAAGATGTTATAATTTGGTTATCAATTAACATAAAAATGGTGATTAAATCTTGGCCCTCATTAACTATTTTTGGGTTAGCAATGATTAGTTGGGACACATTTTCTTTAATAGGATAGTAAGATGTTATAATTTGGTTTTCATTTAACATAAAAATGGTGGTTAAATTTTGGCTCTCATTAACTATTTTTGGGTTAACAATGATTAGTTTGGAGACAGTTTCTTTAATAGGATGGTAAGATGTTATAATTTGGGTAATTATTTCACATTAAAATGGTGGTATCATTTTGGTGATCATTTACTATTTATGTGTTAGCAATGATTAATTAGGAGACATTTTCTTTAAATAGGATAGTAAGATGTTATTATTTAGGATATCATTTCACATTAAAATGGTGAAAAAAATTAGGTGCTCAGTTACTATTTTTGGTCGTCAAAAATATTTTTTTTGTGTTCATATTTTACTATATCTGGTGGTCCGTTAAACATATGCCGAATAGAAAACGTGACATAATATATTATTATTTCTGTGCCGAGGTTTTTCCAAAATTACAAATCCATTAGTTATAATGTAATATGAAAACAGAAGGCTTTACCCGAAAATTCAAAGGGGGCAGCGAGTCACTTAGGTAGGATAACGGGACAGCACCCATCCCAGCCACGCCTATATAAGCATGACAACGCACGCAAATTAAGGGTGTTCGTATAAAAACACCTCGTTCTCACCTTATGTCACTGGAGTGTGTAACACGTACTGAGCGTCGGCACACTTTTGCGGGCTGAATAATATACATTTTTATATATTTTTAGAAACGATCTAGAGTGCAATCATTGTAATAACAATATTAATATTCATGTCTTATACTCGTATATACCTACGTGCCCGTACCACCGCAACCTACAGTTGCAGATAACGCTAAACGGACCTTATTTAACAAGTGGCTCTGTGAGCAGTAGAACATGCGACTTTCATTTTTTTGTTATTTCAAAAAAAAAACAACAAAAAAAATCTATATATAGGTACCTACTACAGACATCGGACACTGGAACGACAGATAAACGATTTTCGGGCTAAGCTGAAGCATAGAACTTCGTTCGCTTCGCTTGCTCGTTCGATAAGCGCCTACGTTACATGGCTTATCTGTTGGTCTGTTGCTGCTCTCTTTAACTACAGCCGTGGTAAATAGCAAGTTTGCATTGATATTAGTAGCGCAACACCACTCCACTCATCCTATTACACGCTGCCGCCGTCACTAAAAACCATATGACACGAAATACACATTACACTTCGTCCACGTAGAACTTGTTACCATCTTAGAAAAAAGATTGCTATTAAATTATTGTAGGCGGAACCTTAATTATCGCCGACCCAAACAAAGTTCTACCATCTGGAGGATTGATTTCCGAGATAAAAACTATAATATATCCTTCAAAGGGTCTCAAATTATCTGTACGGAAAATTTCATCTAAATCCGTTCAGGGATTAAGGCGCTGTCAACACCAAAATGGCATTGAGGATTTGGGATAGCGCGCACACTGTCTATTTGTATCGGAGTAAACGAGAGCGAGTGTCACTGGACGGCCCGGTTTTTGAAGATAATAGTGCATAAATATTGAAATGAAAAAAATGTGGATTATTTGAGAAATGTGACTCGTTAGCGGTTTAGGTATGAATATGTTGACTTCATATTTTTAATTGCAGACCCATACGCCAAAAAAATAAAGACATAGAACCGTTTAAGATGATTTTAAGACCAATCTTTGCAATTATTTTCTATCGAGCTGATTTCGTCCAATTATGTATCGAGCCAGTCCACGCTCTTTGAAATATGGTGAATATTAACATATATTTTTTTTGATGGGCAGAACAAGTAGTTTTTCTTAAAAAACTGCTTAAAAACATCAATTTCAACAAAATTAGGTCTTGTCAGCCCCTTAAGCGTAAAAGGTAACAGTGCGATGAGTTCATTAGTTGAAGTTGCAAAATTTAAATTGAAAACTCCGTTTTTACAAATATAAATATCTTAAGAATCATCAAGACGTGTTGTTTAAATTGTATATTTTTTCATAATGTATTAAAGCTACATTCTATCTCCATCCGCCGTCCCCATTTAACGGTGTTAGAGAATAAATTATTTTGATTATCCAAAATATACTTAGTAAATTAACAAAATTATCCGCAGGTTAATGAAACATTACCTTCTTTTCGGTTCTGGGAGCATCGCAGTTCTAACCTAACCTAACCTACATTTCTGGTAGCTGTCGGATATGTATTTTGACTAATAAATGGCTTATATAATTCCCGGCAAACAACTTGACTTGTTCAAGTTGTTTGCCGGGAACTGTACCACATAGTATATGTATGACCTAAGATTTCCCTTCCTTCAAAAATTACTCGTTCCTCATACATTTTTTAAGACAGAAGTTACAAATCTTAGTTTCAAGTCTACCAAAAAAAATAAGTTTCCCCCCATACAAACCTTGCACCCTGTTTTGACCCCCTTACGGGTAAAATTTTCCAAAACGTCTTATCCCTATATTCTACTAGAACTATTAGTGACCTGAAGTTAAAAGGGTAAAGCCAAAATTTTATCACTAGTAACATAAAAGTAACAGAATAGTAACGTTAATACTTTTACGTTACCGTAACGTAAAAGTAACGTAAAAGTGTTATAAGGCTGCATGCACAATGAGGGCTACCGTTTACAACACTTTATTTATTTTAGAAATAAACGAGCGTAGCTTACAAAAATGTATGTAATTTGACGTTTTGATGACCTCACTATACAGCAGCGCCTCTAGCGGTGAATTCACACGCGTTAACCCTCATTAATGAGATTACGCAAATGACAGGCTACTGTTATTAGTCAAAATAATACACCTACCTTTATAATGCTTTTACGTTACGTAACATAAACTTCTATAAGGGGAAGAGTAACAGAAAAGTAACAGAAAAGCAACGGAAAAGTAACAGAAAAAGCTTCTGTCTACAGCCTTACACTAATTTATAAGATAATGGCGAGGAATTGTTAGCTGCGGCTGTGTTCGCACAAATCTTACGTTCTCAAACGTTAATCTTACATAAACAAGTAGAAAAATAACTTGAACTTACTTTGTAAATCGCAGGTACAAGTTCAATAGTTTTTTATCACGAAAACACGCCGCCGATTCACTTGTTCTATGACAAACAAAACAAAATGGTTGACGGCTAGAATTCTGACAGCGACAGATGCTATAAGTGTTGCTAGTGTAAAAAAAAAATAACTACTACGATTCCTTCAGAAATTTTATAGAAATTTAGTAGCGTAAATAGGGTAACGTAAAAGCGCGAGAATCAAAGACAACACAATAAAAGCTAAAAAAATGCTCATTTACTTTGAAGCTTAAAGGTTATGTAATAAAATCGACATTCCAGTAACCTCACACTAAATTATGAATCAGAAAAATAAGTATAAATGCTATAGACATTTCACTAGGGTACTCGACATATTTGGGTAGCAAAAACGGACATTTCTTTTTGTATGATTTTTTTTGTTGTTGTTAATTTGTCTTTAAATTTTTATAAACAAAATAAACGTATACGTTTGAAATTGATATTTACATAACTAGTAAATACATCAATGTTACAATCGGAAACAAATACTCGTCATATTACTCAATATGTTTCTTTATTTATCATTAGACGCAAATAAAAATCTAAGTGTAATAAAATTTTGGCTTTACCTAAAAGACAGTTTTTTTATAATTATGTACCTACCTAAGTTTGAATGATAAATATTAATAGTATTTAACTAGTATATATTGTCTTCGATTACAGCGATGTCACCCATTTAATACATCGATATACTTAAACTTACGAGTATATGTTCAAGTACAATGTAGGTACATAGTTTATCAATAGATAGATACTGTTTGTAATATATACCAACTTTTGAGTTCTTTACATCATCACTCATACTCGTCGACTGTAACCTATAAAACACGTCACGTTCCATGTTTTATACGTCAGAATATATTTTATTATTAATGTATGCAAACTCCAATTCAAATAACAAATCAGGAATAAAATTATTTATACGATATTCGTTTTGTATTGGCTGTCTTTGATAAACACTGAATGCAGCGCTGAAAAATAATACGAACGCCACATAGTAGACCGGTGATTTGTTAGGCGTGGCGTGGGCGAGCTTTAATGCCAAATGCATAATAATTTAAATACGCTGTCACATTGTTCCGAAAGTAATAGAGCAAATAAACGTCCCCCAGTTGTCAATTTATCAGTCGGTAACTGATTATTTATCGGTCTATCAAGACCGGTCACTATGGTTTCTCTCTTATTGCAATTACTTGCAAATGCATCGCAATCCACATGTTTGCTAAGTTGGAAATGTTTGATTTTCAAGGATTTTAGGGTAGCCCCATCTCAATCACCCCAGTGTTATGTTATTCGTATATTCATTGAATTTCTTATAGTTTGTAGTACTATATTTTTTGTACTTGAAGCATAAAGGCGTGAACAGAAGATTTATTTTTCGTTACTACAATAATTAAATTAATCATTATAATTTTTAGGGCGGGCCCAGTTTCAAAATTGTACCATATAGGTACGTACCTATGATGTATATTCCGCAAGTCGTAAGATCAGTGTAAGAGACCAAACCGAAAATGCCACGACGTATTTCATGAGCTTGGCATGCTGTCACATCCGATCAGGCTCAGTCGTCGGCGCTCGCCCGCTAGCGATATATATAATCACTATGAGTATACCATACTGGGCTGTTATTCGCTACGCGCTAATACGGCTCACCCCGCCGGTCGCCCGTCACGAAACTAGACCTCTACCTACGCTTGGTTACTACGCATCGCGGAGTCAAGATATAGTTGTGGGTGAGCGTTGAGGTGAGCTTTAAACAAGTTACAGAATAGGGGGGCTGATCATGTCCGTATCCGTCGGCTCCTACTGGGAATAACGAATATTTTACCGAGTGGAACACAAAAATCATCAATACATGAGATTTGTTTTGAAACAGCAATTCATTCATTTTGTTAAACACAAATATTTGCGAACAGAGGACAGATAGTGTGTTTGACCGGTTGGCGTGGGCGGTGGGATATTTCTACCCACGCTACAATTAAATACTCTGTGTTTTTTTCATAAAATCTGATCATACGGGAGTAAACAAACGGAGTACAAAACAAAAAGTATTTGTGGCGGATTTAGAGGATCAGCCGCAAGATTCTTGAAAGTAAAGAGACGAGAGGAATGTACGTGCAACTCAATTTAACTGGCATCCACAATCTGCCGCCAGCCGCCGTGTGTTCGCCGACTTTACCGAGCGAGTAAACTTTACTTCGACATTTCCTGCATAACCCACGTGCTTACTACGTGATCATAAGCCTCTTATTATTCTAACACAAGTATTAGGTAGGTGATGCGGAAACTTTGTTCATATTTAACAATTTACATACCTATACAATACATGCCCATTATATGCTGTTCAATGAAACAATATACACATGACTATGTGACACACTACTTCAATCATTCACACATTTTTATTAAACAACCAACAAAAACCTAAATTGTAAAAATATTGAATTCCTCGTAAAATTTTCGGTTTTATTGAAGGTACTATTGAACACCATTTTATGTCGAATGGCTCTGCCCTTTCAGCTACAATAATTTAGCCACATTACATTACTCGCTCGGTTAACACGCCTTGTGTGATTTATCATCACACGAGTAATAGCGGGCAAGACCGAAAAGAAAATCTTCGAGCGTGAAAAAAACTTAACAATTGCATATTTTTAGCTACATTTTCAATACTACTATAAAATGTAGTGTTCTCATGAAAGCTATGAAATTAAAGAAGCCATGAATAAAAGATGTTAGAACGAAATAAAGTAGGGTGTGTAATGAACTTCCGTTTGCCGTTTAAAATTTAGAATTCAGTAGCGCCGAGTCTAGAATTCAAATGAGCTCTCATCCTCTGGGATTGTGCCCATGGTGACATGCACAATCCTTAAATGCTTGTTGGGATTATTATAACAATAGCCACAATCACATTCTTTTAAACTTTAGACAACTTGATATTGTAAGAGAATAATCATTTCTTGCAGTGTACGAAAATGCAGAATGTTTTATGAAAGAAGTCGTATCGTGACGACTTACCAACCCATATTGTGGGCTTGGCAGGGTTGGTTAAGACATGTCACGTTCTGACAAGTATGCAAGTGCGAGAGTGAGGGATCCACAACGATATGTGAATTTGTTATGACAGGCGCGTGCGACTTTCGAGCGCGGCGGACTGCATACGGGCATAAGCTATAAGATATGTAGCGAGATAGAGATCAGAGTGATTTCTGTCTTGCTCTATCTTATAGCTTATGTCCCGAATGCAGTACACCGCACTTAGACGACTGGACTCGCCTAAAGATAGTATAGTCTAAGAAAATTGTGACTCTCACTCGTTACAGCTCTCTTATGACAGGGTCCCACGGCCCGTGTTATCACAGGCCAGGCCGGATCGTGACACGCCTGTGGATGCTTGTGCCGGTCCACAAGCCCGGCCCGCACTCATACAGGTCAGATCGCGCCAGGCTAGACCGACAGGCCATGGGAACCACGAGTCTGGCCTGGCGCGATCTGACCTGTGAGAAATCAGGCCGTGGAACCCCGGCATTACACTTTTACAGCGTATCCTTCGACGCTGACTGTTATACCTATCTACGCAAATGTCTATTCCTTCGATGCCAAAGTCCATAGGATAATTTATACGTTGTTTGTATGTAAGGCCAATTGTAACACCAATACCGCGTTGGTATATTAATCAAATTCAATTTAGCTGTAACTAAAAGTGTTAATTAATCTAAAAGCCATTTCAATTAACTATCTTGTCTCTAATCGTTTAGTTTAAGTAATTGACACAGATTTTTCAAAACTGAAAGGGTTGTTTTTAGGGTTCCATATGTAAGTTAAAAGTATTCCATTTTGTAACTTTTATTTGTCATACAAATTGTATGGTTAATTTTGGTTACAAAATAGAACATTTATAACTTATACTCGGTGACGTCACTAACGATGCATCTCTTCTCGCGAAAATGCCCACCCACCAGCCACCGAATCATGCGAAGTCCAAAAACAAAAGACTTAAGATTTGCGTGGCGTGATGATGGTGCCTCGTCGATTTTTTTTCCTTGGCGGCGAATGAGTTAATTCTACTACTGACTATATGCTTACTGACTAAAATAAATTTCTGTCATAAATAAACTCCTTCCAATGACTTGTTTTGTATCTTTATAAGTGAGTTTAAATATTATTACATTAACTAGTATCAAAAAAATCTTTTTCACCTCACCGGCTCGAAAAGGCTTGCTTTATCGCTCAATATCTGCGCCCAAAAGCCCATTATATCCGCTAGCATGGAAAGTGTTTTTGAATTTCGAACGTGACGCTCTATCGCGACAACCAAGATTTTTATATAAATTAATAATAATTAGGTATACGTTCCGAAACTTATCGTGTCATGCTAATAGTAGGTATTTAGCTGCCCATTGCCTACGGATTAATCCTGACTCCTTTAAAGATATGAAAATTATCCTGCGGACGCAATGTTTTTGTAAGTATAACGAAATAGACTTCTTACATGTCCGAAAATTGAACTGACTGGAATTATTGATTATATTTATTATTGCATAACCTAGTGACATGATGTTCGCGTCGATAACATAATGACTTTAGGGAGACGAAATATTTTGTATGTACGAGGAGTAATGAGCGTGGGTCGCAAGGGAAATCCACTATGGCTGCAGAATTGTAATATCGGAGGAATGTGTTAGTTATTTCGCCTAAATGATGAGCGCCACCTACCTAGTGATTTTCGTGCCGATCGAACTCTTGAGCGAAATACGCACTCGAGTCAAGTTGTATGTAAGTTTCCACCTACCGAAGACAGTTAATTCAAATTATAATGTTCACTTGCTACTTGTCGGTCATAGTTCATAGTTATAATATTTTAATGCCGAATTACGTGCAGTTGTTAACATGCAGGGCAGGTACATACGACACACATACAACACGTATTTATTAATCCACAGAGTCGTCAGGTGCTCCTAGCTAGCATTTTTATTGTTTGCAAGCCTAGCTTACCGCTACACGTCATATAGGTACGACTAGAAATATTCGGTGGCATCTCTCAATTTTTACTAGTCACATATTTTTAAATTAGGTACTTACTTGTTTTTAAATGTGGCATAATACATGTTTTTATGTTAATTAAGTTGTGTTTTATTCTGAGACACGCACTTGATTATAAAAGGCGCACGCGCTTTACTAGAATTTATTATACCTACAGTAGGTGGTTAGTTACTAGCTTTTGCCCGTGACTCCGTCCCCGTGGAACTCGTTTATAACGTACCTCCATACAATCATCCGCTCCCCATTTCACCCCCAATATGGGATGACTTCCAGGATAAAAAGTATCCTATTTTCTTCCCTGGGATTAAAACTCTCCATACCAAAATTCATCTCAATCAATTCAGCGATTTAAGGGTAAAAAGGTAACAGACATACAGAGTTCCTTTCACATTCCTAATATTATTATATTCTTAGTATACCCGTACGTGTCCCAAAAGTCAACGTCGACCCGAAAACGGTTATTAACAAATTAGAAAAAAATCGAAGTCATTCAATAAAATATATAAAATATGAACACCCTGTAATGATGTTGTAAGTACAACGGCTACAATTCTTTACTTTTCATAAATATGTTTTGAATAACCCTTCTGTAACTTGAATGATATAAAGTTAAAACACAAGTGGTTCTGTTTTCAATAAAATTACTCTTTTATTAACAAGCATGTACCTATTTGAAATCCTTAGAACAACTAACTTTAACAGACTGTATCTACTGGAAAAAAATGTACTACCCTAATTGGGCAAAAGATGGCCTGTTTAGTCCGAATTTCAAAATGGTATAGCACTTGGTAGATAATTGAAGTAAAACCTGTGTTTTTTTAAAGGAGCGTGAAGTTCGTGTTGTCAATAAAACACTGTTCAAATGCGATAGTAGAACCACTCTCGTACCTAGTTAATTTAAGTATACTTACTGGCATGTATCCAGAAAACCTAAAGGTAATAGTTGTTAAACCAATATACAAAAAAGGCGACAAAGAACAGTGTGAAAATTATCGTCCGATAGCTTTAACTTCAATCTTTTCGAAAATATTCGAAAGATCTATTTACAACAGGTTAAGTAAATTCTTCGAGAAATATAACACATTAGCTAAAGAACAGTTCGGCTTTAGGAAAAATAGATCCACTACTTTAGCTATCGTCGAATTAATGAACACAATCTCAGAATGCTTAAATACTTGTCAACCAGTCACAGCTATTTTCATGGACATGACGAAAGCATTTGATTTTGTCTGCCATAAGTTATTACTAAAAAAAAAATATAAATATGGAGTACGAGGGACCGCTTTCGACCTCATCAAATCTTATTTAGAAAATAGGAAACAGTACACAGTCATAACTCGCATTGATAAAAAAAGCAAAACCGAACTTGTCTCGAACTCGATAAATAGAACAGTAGAACGAGGAGTACCGCAGGGAAGTATATTGGGGCCTTTGTTGTTCTTATTATTTATCAACGACTTGCCCAACATAACTATCAATCGTACTGTTCTATTTGCTGATGATACAACTATCTCAGTTACAGGAAATGACAGCGGTACCTATCAAGACAGACTAAACTTGGCATTAAACAATGTTATGAAATGGTTCACTACGAATCAACTCATTGTTAACTTAAGTAAAACAAAATTTATGCAGTTCTACCTGCCACAGTCAAAACCAAAAGAGATTGTACTAAAATATGAGGATCTTCCATTACAAGAAGTAACAGAAATTAAATTTCTTAGGCTGACGTTAGACTGTCATGGAAGCTGGAAAGCACATACAAATATTTTTTTGTAAAAATCTTAGTAAATATGTTTATGCTCTTAGGAAAATCTCAATTATGTCTTCCCAAAATACTGCGCTCTGTGCGTATCATGGCCAAGTATCCTCTATCCTGAGATATGGTTTACTGCACTGGGGTAATTCTTGTAATAAAAAAGATGTATTTATTTTACAAAAGAAATGTGTTCGATCTATTGCACGAGCAAAACATACTGATAGTTGCAAGCCTTTATTCAGTAAATTTGGTATCTTAACTCTCCCCTCTATGTTTATATTGGAAGCGTGCATATTTGTTAAAGAAAATTTAAACCTCTTTAGGAAAATAGAAAAAAACCTGCCCCGAAACCATCAAAATAAATATGAGATACTCCCAAAACTCCCTGTAAAAACTGCCTATTATAATAAAAGCTTATATGTAATGGCTGCTAAGTTATTCAATAAGTTACCTGACTCAATTAAAAATCAGGGTGTAAAGGCGTTTAAAAAATCTTTAGTTCGAATACTGAAAAAGAGGGTGCCTTACAATATAAACGATTTTTTCGATATAGATTTCTCTACAACTTAGTAAGTGCCTTATTTTTTCTTCTTAGGTAAAACTAGGCTAAAAATTAAAAATGTGTTAATTAAGATTTAGATTTAAGTAAACTAATATTGTACGCCTGAAAGGCAAATTATAGTGATTCTACTAAAATACATAATGTAACCTTATTATAACACCTATAATTATGCAATAAATGAATTCTATTCTATTCTATTCTATTCATTATGCAATCTGGCTTAGAAAATTCAAAGTCCAATTTCCATCAATTAAGGAATAAAAAATATTTAAACATAACTTGGTTTTAACAACAAATACTAAAAAACAGAATAAAATAAATATTTAAGGGGGTCCCATACAACAAACGTGATTTTTTTGCCGTTTTTATGGTACGGAATGTACGGAATGGTAATGGTACGGAAACCTTCGTGAGCTAGTCCGACTCGCATTTGGCCGCTTTTTATTTTATTTTTTATAACTATTATCACCCGTTGGCGGTTTGACGTTGACTTTTGGGACAGTCTGTAGATATACTTATACATTATAGCATATGGTATATGGAAGTATGGATTTGAACACTTGCACAGAGCAGACCCTTCCTACTCGCGTAGGATTCCTGGCGGCAAGGTTAGGTACCGACCAGCATCCAAGCGATAATCTCTGTAGGTACATAGTTACTTGGGTAAATTTAAATAATAATTTATTTTGTACCTGAAGAAATCTTTGGTTCCGATTTAATTAGCTTGATGATGATAGATGATAAAGGAAAGCTTATCGGATTTCAGAGACTAGTTAGGTAGTCTATTAACTGATTAAAAAAAGGGAATAATACAAAAGTAACTTCTACTACCTAAAAACCGGTTGTAGTTAATAAATATTTCTATACAATCGTTTTTAGGGTTCCGTAGTCAACAAAGAACCGTTATAGTTTCGCCATACATGTCCGTCCGTCTGTCTGTCTGTCTGTCTGTCTGTCTGTCCGTCTTCGGCTTAGCTCAGTAACCCTTACAACTAGAAAACTGCAATTCGGCGTGGGTATATAAACCAATCACGCCGACAAATCAGTAGAATAAAATCCTGAAAAAAAAATTTTTTTTAGGGTACCTTCCCGTACATGTAAATTGGTGATGTATCGTTTTTATCGTTAAACCTATAGAGTGGGGTATCGTTGGATAGCTTGTTCAAAAATATTATGGGTTTTCTATAACTATTTTTCAACTCAGTTATGCGTTTGCGAGATAATGGGATTTAAAGCCCTAATTTTTGATCGAGTCATGTGTCGTCGTCCGTCCCCCCCCCCTCCCCCCCTGCCGGCTAAATGGCTACTACTGGGGACGTGAAAAAATTCGTGGCAGTACCTAGTACATTATAATGAATTTAAAAAGAAAACTATCACAGTTAAGTAGACATAACTTGTCTCGAACTCGATAAATAGAACAGTAGAACGAGGAGTACCGCAGGGAAGTATATTGGGGCCTTTGTTGTTCTTATTATTTATCAACGACTTGCCCAACATAACTATCAATCGTACTGTTCTATTTGCTGATGATACAACTATCTCAGTTACAGGAAATGACAGCGGTACCTATCAAGACAGACTAAACTTGGCATTAAACAATGTTATGAAATGGTTCACTACGAATCAACTCATTGTTAACTTAAGTAAAACAAAATTTATGCAGTTCTACCTGCCACAGTCAAAACCAAAAGAGATTGTACTAAAATATGAGGATCTTCCATTACAAGAAGTAACAGAAATTAAATTTCTTGGGCTGACGTTAGACTGTCATGGAAGCTGGAAAGCACATACAAATATTTTTTGTAAAAATCTTAGTAAATAATGTTTATGCTCTTAGGAAAATCTCAATTATGTCTTCCCAAAATACTGCGCTCTGTGCGTATCATGGCCAAGTATCCTCTATCCTGAGATATGGTTTACTGCACTGGGGTAATTCTTGTAATAAAAAAGATGTATTTATTTTACAAAAGAAATGTGTTCGATCTATTGCACGAGCAAAACATACTGATAGTTGCAAGCCTTTATTCAATAAATTTGGTATCTTAACTCTCCCCTCTATGTTTATATTGGAAGCGTGCATATTTGTTAAAGAAAATTTAAACCTCTTTAGGAAAATAGAAAAAAACCTGCCCCGAAACCATCAAAATAAATATGAGATACTCCCAAACCTCCCTGTAAAAACTGCCTATTATAATAAAAGCTTATATGTAATGGCTGCTAAGTTATTCAATAAGTTACCTGACTCAATTAAAAATCAGGGTGTAAAGGCGTTTAAAAAATCTTTAGTTCGAATACTGAAAAAGAGGGTGCCTTACAATATAAACGATTTTTTCGATATAGATTTCTCTACAACTTAGTAAGTGCCTTATTTTTTCTTCTTAGGTAAAACTAGGCTAAAAATTAAAAATGTGTTAATTAAGATTTAGATTTAAGTAAACTAATATTGTACGCCTGAAAGGCAAATTATAGTGATTCTACTAAAATACATAATGTAACCTTATTATAACACCTATAATTATGCAATAAATGAATTCTATTCTATTCTATTCTATTCATTATGCAATCTGGCATAGAAAATTCAAAGTCCAATTTCCATCAATTAAGGAATAAAAAATATTTAAACATAACTTGGTTTTAACAACAAATACTAAAAAACAGAATAAAATAAATATTTAAGGGGGTCCCATACAACAAACGTGATTTTTTTGCCGTTTTTATGGTACGGAATGTACGGAATGGTAATGGTACGGAAACCTTCGTGAGCTAGTCCGACTCGCATTTGGCCGCTTTTTATTTTATTTTTTATAACTATTATCACCCGTTGGCGGTTTGACGTTGACTTTTGGGACAGTCTGTAGATATACTTATACATTATAGCATATGGTATATGGAAGTATGGATTTGAACACTTGCACAGAGCAGACCCTTCCTACTCGCGTAGGATTCCTGGCGGCAAGGTTAGGTACCGACCAGCATCCAAGCGATAATCTCTGTAAGTACATAGTTACTTGGGTAAATTTAAATAATAATTTATTTTGTACCTGAAGAAATCTTTGGTTCCGATTTAATTAGCTTGATGATGATAGATGATAAAGGAAAGCTTATCGGATTTCAGAGACTAGTTAGGTAGTCTATTAACTGATTAAAAAAAGGGAATAATACAAAAGTAACTTCTACTACCTAAAAACCGGTTGTAGTTAATAAATATTTCTATACAATCGTTTTTAGGGTTCCGTAGTCAACAAAGAACCGTTATAGTTTCGCCATACATGTCCGTCCGTCTGTCTGTCTGTCTGTCTGTCTGTCTGTCCGTCTTCGGCTTAGCTCAGTAACCCTTACAACTAGAAAACTGCAATTCGGCGTGGGTATATAAACCAATCACGCCGACAAATCAGTAGAATAAAATCCTGAAAAAAAAATTTTTTTTAGGGTACCTTCCCGTACATGTAAATTGGTGATGTATCGTTTTTATCGTTAAACCTATAGAGTGGGGTATCGTTGGATAGCTTGTTCAAAAATATTATGGGTTTTCTATAACTATTTTTCAACTCAGTTATGCGTTTGCGAGATAATGGGATTTAAAGCCCTAATTTTTGATCGAGTCATGTGTCGTCGTCCGTCCCCCCCCCCTCCCCCCCTGCCGGCTAAATGGCTACTACTGGGGACGTGAAAAAATTCGTGGCAGTACCTAGTACATTATAATGAATTTAAAAAGAAAACTATCACAGTTAAGTAGACATAACTTGTCTCGAACTCGATAAATAGAACAGTAGAACGAGGAGTACCGCAGGGAAGTATATTGGGGCCTTTGTTGTTCTTATTATTTATCAACGACTTGCCCAACATAACTATCAATCGTACTGTTCTATTTGCTGATGATACAACTATCTCAGTTACAGGAAATGACAGCGGTACCTATCAAGACAGACTAAACTTGGCATTAAACAATGTTATGAAATGGTTCACTACGAATCAACTCATTGTTAACTTAAGTAAAACAAAATTTATGCAGTTCTACCTGCCACAGTCAAAACCAAAAGAGATTGTACTAAAATATGAGGATCTTCCATTACAAGAAGTAACAGAAATTAAATTTCTTGGGCTGACGTTAGACTGTCATGGAAGCTGGAAAGCACATACAAATATTTTTTGTAAAAATCTTAGTAAATAATGTTTATGCTCTTAGGAAAATCTCAATTATGTCTTCCCAAAATACTGCGCTCTGTGCGTATCATGGCCAAGTATCCTCTATCCTGAGATATGGTTTACTGCACTGGGGTAATTCTTGTAATAAAAAAGATGTATTTATTTTACAAAAGAAATGTGTTCGATCTATTGCACGAGCAAAACATACTGATAGTTGCAAGCCTTTATTCAATAAATTTGGTATCTTAACTCTCCCCTCTATGTTTATATTGGAAGCGTGCATATTTGTTAAAGAAAATTTAAACCTCTTTAGGAAAATAGAAAAAAACCTGCCCCGAAACCATCAAAATAAATATGAGATACTCCCAAACCTCCCTGTAAAAACTGCCTATTATAATAAAAGCTTATATGTAATGGCTGCTAAGTTATTCAATAAGTTACCTGACTCAATTAAAAATCAGGGTGTAAAGGCGTTTAAAAAATCTTTAGTTCGAATACTGAAAAAGAGGGTGCCTTACAATATAAACGATTTTTTCGATATAGATTTCTCTACAACTTAGTAAGTGCCTTATTTTTTCTTCTTAGGTAAAACTAGGCTAAAAATTAAAAATGTGTTAATTAAGATTTAGATTTAAGTAAACTAATATTGTACGCCTGAAAGGCAAATTATAGTGATTCTACTAAAATACATAATGTAACCTTATTATAACACCTATAATTATGCAATAAATGAATTCTATTCTATTCTATTCTATTCATTATGCAATCTGGCATAGAAAATTCAAAGTCCAATTTCCATCAATTAAGGAATAAAAAATATTTAAACATAACTTGGTTTTAACAACAAATACTAAAAAACAGAATAAAATAAATATTTAAGGGGGTCCCATACAACAAACGTGATTTTTTTGCCGTTTTTATGGTACGGAATGTACGGAATGGTAATGGTACGGAAACCTTCGTGAGCTAGTCCGACTCGCATTTGGCCGCTTTTTATTTTATTTTTTATAACTATTATCACCCGTTGGCGGTTTGACGTTGACTTTTGGGACAGTCTGTAGATATACTTATACATTATAGCATATGGTATATGGAAGTATGGATTTGAACACTTGCACAGAGCAGACCCTTCCTACTCGCCTAGGATTCCTGGCGGCAAGTTTAGGTACCGACTAGCATCCAAGCGATAATCTCTGTAGGTACATAGTTACTTGGGTAAATTTAAATAATAATTTATTTTGTACCTGAAGAGATCTTTGGTTCCGATTTAATTAGCTTGATGATGATAGATGATAAAGGAAAGCTTATCGGATTTCAGAGACTAGTTAGGTAGTCTATTAACTGATTAAAAAAAGGGAATAATACAAAAGTAACTTCTACTACCTAAAAACCGGTTGTAGTTAATAAATATTTCTATACAATCGTTTTTAGGGTTCCGTAGTCAACAAAGAACCGTTATAGTTTCGCCATACATGTCCGTCCGTCTGTCTGTCTGTCTGTCTGTCTGTCTGTCCGTCTTCGGCTTAGCTCAGTAACCCTTACAACTAGAAAACTGCAATTCGGCGTGGGTATATAAACCAATCACGCCGACAAATCAGTAGAATAAAATCCTGAAAAAAAAATTTTTTTTAGGGTACCTTCCCCTACATGTAAATTGGTGATGTATCTTTTTTATCGTTAAACCTATAGAGTGGGGTATCGTTGGATAGCTTGTTCAAAAATATTATGGGTTTTATATAACTATTTTTCAACTCAGTTATGCGTTTGCGAGATAATGGGATTTAAAGCCCTAATTTTTGATCGAGTCATGTGTCGTCGTCCGTCCCCCCCCTCCCCCCCTGCCGGCTAAATGGCTACTACTGGGGACGTGAAAAAATTCGTGGCAGTACCTAGTACATTATAATGAATTTAAAAAGAAAACTATCACAGTTAAGTAGACATAACTTGTCTCGAACTCGATAAATAGAACAGTAGAACGAGGAGTACCGCAGGGAAGTATATTGGGGCCTTTGTTGTTCTTATTATTTATCAACGACTTGCCCAACATAACTATCAATCGTACTGTTCTATTTGCTGATGATACAACTATCTCAGTTACAGGAAATGACAGCGGTACCTATCAAGACAGACTAAACTTGGCATTAAACAATGTTATGAAATGGTTCACTACGAATCAACTCATTGTTAACTTAAGTAAAACAAAATTTATGCAGTTCTACCTGCCACAGTCAAAACCAAAAGAGATTGTACTAAAATATGAGGATCTTCCATTACAAGAAGTAACAGAAATTAAATTTCTTGGGCTGACGTTAGACTGTCATGGAAGCTGGAAAGCACATACAAATATTTTTTGTAAAAATCTTAGTAAATAATGTTTATGCTCTTAGGAAAATCTCAATTATGTCTTCCCAAAATACTGCGCTCTGTGCGTATCATGGCCAAGTATCCTCTATCCTGAGATATGGTTTACTGCACTGGGGTAATTCTTGTAATAAAAAAGATGTATCTATTTTACAAAAGAAATGTGTTCGATCTATTGCACGAGCAAAACATACTGATAGTTGCAAGCCTTTATTCAATAAATTTGGTATCTTAACTCTCCCCTCTATGTTTATATTGGAAGCGTGCATATTTGTTAAAGAAAATTTAAACCTCTTTAGGAAAATAGAAAAAAACCTGCCCCGAAACCATCAAAATAAATATGAGATACTCCCAAACCTCCCTGTAAAAACTGCCTATTATAATAAAAGCTTATATGTAATGGCTGCTAAGTTATTCAATAAGTTACCTGACTCAATTAAAAATCAGGGTGTAAAGGCGTTTAAAAAATCTTTAGTTCGAATACTGAAAAAGAGGGTGCCTTACAATATAAACGATTTTTTCGATATAGATTTCTCTACAACTTAGTAAGTGCCTTATTTTTTCTTCTTAGGTAAAACTAGGCTAAAAATTAAAAATGTGTTAATTAAGATTTAGATTTAAGTAAACTAATATTGTACGCCTGAAAGGCAAATTATAGTGATTCTACTAAAATACATAATGTAACCTTATTATAACACCTATAATTATGCAATAAATGAATTCTATTCTATTCTATTCTATTCATTATGCAATCTGGCATAGAAAATTCAAAGTCCAATTTCCATCAATTAAGGAATAAAAAATATTTAAACATAACTTGGTTTTAACAACAAATACTAAAAAACAGAATAAAATAAATATTTAAGGGGGTCCCATACAACAAACGTGATTTTTTTGCCGTTTTTATGGTACGGAATGTACGGAATGGTAATGGTACGGAAACCTTCGTGAGCTAGTCCG
Source organism: Epinotia ramella (assembly GCA_947578815.1). Lineage (NCBI taxonomy): Eukaryota > Metazoa > Arthropoda > Insecta > Lepidoptera > Tortricidae > Epinotia > Epinotia ramella. Next base: position 12,920,068 of record OX388209.1, read on the forward strand.
ACTCGCATTTGGCCGCTTTTTATTTTATTTTTTATAACTATTATCACCCGTTGGCGGTTTGACGTTGACTTTTGGGACAGTCTGTAGATATACTTATACATTATAGCATATGGTATATGGAAGTATGGATTTGAACACTTGCACAGAGCAGACCCTTCCTACTCGCCTAGGATTCCTGGCGGCAAGTTTAGGTACCGACCAGCATCCAAGCGATAATCTCTGTAGGTACATAGTTACTTGGGTAAATTTAAATAATAATTTATTTTGTACCTGAAGAGATCTTTGGTTCCGATTTAATTAGCTTGATGATGATAGATGATAAAGGAAAGCTTATCGGATTTCAGAGACTAGTTAGGTAGTCTATTAACTGATTAAAAAAAGGGAATAATACAAAAGTAACTTCTACTACCTAAAAACCGGTTGTAGTTAATAAATATTTCTATACAATCGTTTTTAGGGTTCCGTAGTCAACAAAGAACCGTTATAGTTTCGCCATACATGTCCGTCCGTCTGTCTGTCTGTCTGTCTGTCTGTCTGTCCGTCTTCGGCTTAGCTCAGTAACCCTTACAACTAGAAAACTGCAATTCGGCGTGGGTATATAAACCAATCACGCCGACAAATCAGTAGAATAAAATCCTGAAAAAAAAATTTTTTTTAGGGTACCTTCCCGTACATGTAAATTGGTGATGTATCGTTTTTATCGTTAAACCTATAGAGTGGGGTATCGTTGGATAGCTTGTTCAAAAATATTATGGGTTTTCTATAACTATTTTTCAACTCAGTTATGCGTTTGCGAGATAATGGGATTTAAAGCCCTAATTTTTGATCGAGTCATGTGTCGTCGTCCGTCCCCCCCCCCCCCCCCCCTGCTGGCTAAATGGCTACTACTGGGGACGTGAAAAAATTCGTGGCAGTACCTAGTACATTATAATGAATTTAAAAAGAAAACTATCACAGTTAAGTAGACATAACTAGTTAACGAGTAGTAGACATAACTAGTTAACTGGTACGAAATGCACTTAATTTCGAGTGCATATACATTGTCATTGGAATTTGAACCTTTTACCGTGGACGGTAGAGTTGCTTTTTCACGATCGGAGATTTTCGTAATTATTTTACGTAAATAACCTGTTGCTGGTAAAAGTTTGCGATCTGCGGTTCGATTAGTTTATGTAGTATCTAATATTTACGATTATTTACGAGGGTAAGCTATAATAAAAACCCCAAAAGCCCCTTTTAAGTCCGCATTCTGTCACAGACTGGCAACTACGGAACCCTACCCTGCGCGTGGCCCGACATGCACTTGGCCGCTTTTATGGGAATAATAAAAAGAATCAGGTCTTATTTATTATATATATAGTGAGTGAGTGAACTCACTCACTCACTAAGTCCAGCCCGAGTCCCAGCTACGGAACACGATTATAACACGTTGTCATAATACACATACCTAAGTGAATCGTCTTGAAGATACACATGTGTTTAGACACTATTGAAATAGAATGTATATGGATTTTTAAGTTACAGAATGGATGCCCGCCATATGCTCTACATCTGTTACTACAAATATTACAGTCTAGCCGTCAACTATTGTACTAACACTCTTTATTATTCCTGATGCTTCCCGAACATGCGTGCTTTTGTGTATTAGAATTTTCCGCGCGGTTAGTATAGCCCGCGTGGCAGAAATGTAATATGCAACGAGTGTGCGGCTGTACGTAACATGTCCAATTCCGAGATATATGAGACGTAATCGGTCTTACGCCGCGGTCTGGACCCGTCGCAGCTCTCTTTGGCCCGAATTAAACGGCTTCCAAAACCGCACTTTAATACAGATTCTGAGAGAATTGACACGCTCCACGCCTGCCGCATTTTGTCGCGAACAACGGTTTATTGGCAAGCTCTTTAAATTCGGTCTCCTTTCAACGGGTTGCCGCACCCTCGCTAAACTTATTGACGTGAGCCGATGAAAAACTGAGAAAAAGAAAACCATCGGATTTTTTGTGTATAATTGGAATAAATACTATTTTAGGATTTGTTAAAAAAAACCTTGTCTTAATGAGTATGCTCATTACGGCGAGGCAGGTCTAGGCTGACATGTGAAGTGCGAAAATTCAGAGGCATAAGGTAACGGGCCATAATTTCGAGCTAGTGCGCCATTTCGTTAGTTTTATTTCTGACGCTTATAATAAATCCATATGGTGGAGTTGCGTTGTTATGGAGGAAGGCGGTGTTCCCGAATGTCACGGTGGTGCCGTGTAATAGTGATCGCGTCACAGCAATAAACGTTGTACTTTTGAATCGTTCTGTATTGATTTTTCCGGTGTATATGCCAACTGACTCCGCAGAAAATCTAGTGGAATACACCCAGTGTTTAAGTGAGATCGTAGCAATAATAGAAGCTTTTGACACCGAGGCAGTTTTTATACTAGGTGACTTTAATGCGCACCCGGGCGAACGATTTGCTAACGAACTCATAACTTTTTGTGATGAGCAATCATGGTCTTGCGTGGACATGGAGCTTCTGCTACCTGATACGCATACATTTATAAGCAGCGCCAACGGTGCGCTTAGGTGGTTGGACCACTGTGTGGTGACCGGCTCCGCGCGCCGACTTGTGGTGGGCGCTTCAGTTTTGTATGATGTGTACACGTTGGACCATTACCCACTGCTAATAAAATGTGACATAGATATAATTGTACATAAAACTGACTTGCCCAATTCTCACTACAGTAAGGTGGTATGGGGGGTCAGGGACGATGCGCAGGTGAGTATCAGGCATTCTGTCATAGTAGGTTAAGACAATTGATGCTCCCAGAAGAGTTACTTGAATGTTCAAATAAACAATGTACAAACTTAAGTCACAATTTGTTGTTGGAGAAACTGCATCATAATATCATAAGTACCTACTCTTAAACAAGGTGCTGAATACTCGCCTAGGGGTACATGTTAGCGCCGCGCACAAGGAGGCGCGTATGCGTTACCAAGTATGGTTAATGTGTGGGAAACCTTTGCATGACGATGTTTATAAAGGCATGTGCGAGTCTAGGCGGGTATTTAAAAGTAAACTAAAGTACTGTCAGGATAACCAACAACAGATTAAGATGGACATTATAGCAAAAAGCCACTCTAAGAAACGTTTTGGTGAATTTTGGAAACGTGCAAAAAATCTAAATGTCAAATCTAGCCTTCCCGCGAGTGTTTCGGGTTTGCACGGTCCAAAGGACATCGCCAATGCGTTTAAACAATATTTTAGAGTGGAGTCGCCGCTCCCCTCCATGGCAATAGTGGACGATGCTGAGACCGTCACTGCCGAGACGATGACTGTACAATTTTCAACTAAGGAAGTTGCCTCGATCATTCATAAAATGGTAAGAGGAAAGTCACCGCGGTCTGACGGCCTCAGCATCGAACATTTGAAGTACGCGGGCCCCCATCTGCCTATGTTTTTTAACCAGTGTATTGGCCACTGTTATCTCCCGGATGATCTCATGTATACCATAGTAGTACCAATAGTTAAAAATAAGACCGGGGATGCCTAGTAGTTGGACATGTCAGCATGTCCAACTACAGGCCTATTTCGTTAGCTACCATTTTAGCTAAGGTGTTGGACAGTTTGCTTGATAAACATCTTTCTAACCATCTAGACTTGCACGACTCACAATTCGGATTTAGACCCGGATTGTCCACTGAAAGTGCAATAATGTGCCTCAAGCAAACTGTTCATTACTACACTGATAGAAGAACTCCTGTGTTTGCCTGCTTTCTGGACCTGTCAAAGGCATTCGATTTAGTGGATTATAAATATTATAATGCATTATGGCATAAGCTCAAGCAGGAAACTACGTTGCCCCCCGAAATTATTTCCATGTTTCGCTATTGGTACAAAAAAATAGAGTAAGATGGGGAGCGTCATATTCAGATGAGTATGGGTTGGAGTGCGGGGTGAGGCAGGGGGGGCTGAGCTCGCCGCGGCTCTTCAATCTTTATGTGAACCAGCTAATTGGTGAACTCAGCAGCACTAATATCGGTTGTCACATTGGCGACGTATGTCTAAATAATATAAGTTATGCGGATGATATGGTGCTGCTGAGCCCATCTGTTGGCGGTTTGAGAAAACTGGTGGCAATCTGTGAAGCATATGCGGTGGCTCATGGACTCAAGTATAATGTCAAGAAAAGCGAGATGATGATCTTTAAGGCAGGGTCCAAGACCTATACAGACGCTCCTGGTGTCTCGCTCTGTGGTGCGCCCCTAAACAGGATGCAACAATTCAAATACTTGGGTCACTGGGTCACTGATGATTTAAAAGATAACTGTGATGTACAGAGGGAACGCAGGTCGCTGGCCGTCCGATGCAATATGTTGGCTCGCAGGTTCGCACGATGTTCACAACCAGTCAAGGTAACCTTATTCAAAGCGTTCTGCCAGTCCTTTTACACGTGCGGCTTGTGGGTCAATTTTACGCAGCGGACATATAGCGATTTGCGTGTCCAATATAACAACGCGTTCAGGATACTGATGGGTCTGCCACGGCACTGTAGCGCATTTGGTATGTTCGCGGAGGCGCGGACCGACGGTTTCGCGGCCATTATGCGCAAACGTTGCGCGTCCCTGCTAGCCCGGGTACAGTGCAGCACCAACAGGATCCTGAGCGTGTTCGCGGACCGCTGGGACTCCGCGCTCATGCGCCGATGGACACAGCTCCATGTCCTCGCAACACTTAGATAAGTAAGTCAACATTTATTGTTTGTCGCTAACTATAGATTAAGATTTTATTGTATATTACTAACACTTATGGGTGCAAGCCTGAAATAAATGATTTTAATTTAATTGAGTTGAATAAGCAACTCAAATTTTTTTATTTAGATTATACATATGTAAAAATTATCTATCATTAAATCTTTCCAAAAAATCAAATTCTAATATTTTTCTGACTAAACTAATAGCAACACAACGCTCGAAACTGTCGGTCGGCCGAAAACAGCTGTGCGGTGTGCGCGAACTGCTTGTTGACGTAAGGTACCTACTCGCTCCGACTTCTTAAGGAAATTGAAAGAGAAAGGGAAGACCATTTGAAAAAAAAACTCTTAACAATGCTTTGTCGAGTTCCTTAACAATGGATTTAATAAGAAATAAGTGTATATTTTGGTATAGGTGTCCCTTAAAATTGCAATAAATGGACTCACGAATTAACGGTCATTATATTTTTCGTCTGGCTCCTATTTCGTGTTACTACCGAATCAAGGACTTTATCCTTATATCTTTTGTATTTAAATAATACTTAAGAAATTATTTACGTTCGTTAAACGTTTATTTCAAAAATCAGATATTGTATTTAATGATGTTTTCATTGAGCTAAATTCGGTATATGTTTTATTCAATTGAATTCTCGTAAAACGAGGTTGAACGTGACTTAAATTTTCAATTTTAAGTAGAATTTGCATATTTACTTGCAGCATAATTTAGTTTATTGCTGGATTTCTGTAATGTATTTTTATGTTTATTTATTACATATAGGATAGTTAATGGTTATTGAACATAATTTAAAGGTGATCTACATTATTGATTGCGGGAATATTCAAGAACTAGTAACACGAAACAAGGGACTACTACTTTTAATATTTTTCCCCAAGTTCGTGACAGAGAAATCTATAGTGGTAGGCAAACAGATCAATCCTAGTAGGAGATAATGAGAAATGTGCAATGTACCCTCGTCTGTTATTTGATATTCTTCTTGAAGAGGTAAAATGTGTTGCCTGGGTACATCCCTGGAACCTTGTCATTTTTGCGGGATTATTTTTATTAAATGATTTTTTACTTTGTATCCTATTCAACAGTATGGGATTCCTCTTTCAAAAGTGTGTCCCATACAACATTGTCTAGATTTTAATCTTAGGTTACCTAATCAATAGATATATACAACGTGTCCCAAAACTCAACGATAAGCCGGCACCAGAGGATGGAGCTGCTTATGATTAGTCGAGAAAAAATAAGGAAAAAAATATATCTCAATTATATTAGAAATTACAGAAAAAAAATGAAATTCATCGAAAATCGACATCCCTAATGGTATTTTTAACGACCATGTCTACAAATATTCAAATATTACTGTTTTTTTTGTTGTTTTTGGAAACTTAAGTAGCCCTACTATCTAACACAGTTCTCAAAAATACCAAAATACATGTAGTTTTTACACAAAAAATAATCAAAATTCATTTTGTCCCTACAATTTTGAAAGATTTTTTCTTACAGTCCACTTTCAATCATCATGGTGTAAAAAAATAGTATCGACACCACTATGGCAATTATGCCAACATTAAATAATGTCGATTCTTGTTTAAAAATTCGTTGTTTTTTGTTGTGACTAGGTTTCCCAAAGTATTATACCATTTTGGAATCTTGGTTAGTTGCGTCAACTTTTGAAAATAATTGCCATAGTGGTGTCGATACTATTTTTTTACACCATGATGATTGAAAGTGGACTGTAGGAAAAAATCTTTAAAAATTGTAGGGACAAAATGAATTTTGATTATTTTTTGTGTAAAAACTACATGTATTTTGGTATTTTTAAGAACTGTGTTAGATAGCATGGCTACTTAAGTTTCCAAAAACAAAAAAAAAACAGTAATATTTGAATATTTGTAGACATGGTCGTTAAAAATACCATTAGGGATGTCGATTTTCGATGAATTTAATTTTTTTTCTGTAATTTCTAAAATAATTAAGATATATTTTTTTCCTTATTTTTTCTCGACTAATCATAAGCAGCTCCATCCTCTGGTGCCGGCTTATCGTTGAGTTTTGGGACACGTTGTATATAACTAGGTAGATATGTTATAAGGAATATTGACAAAAAATATTGAAGACGTTTTTATTATCTTTAACATTTGATATCCCGGGACTTGCTATTCCGGGGACTTTCTTTATTTTTAAGGGTTTTTTTTTAAAGAAGTGAAAGGTATCTACATATATATACCCTATTAAATAGAATAGCGTTTACAGATACATGTCACGTCCAAAAGGTTGCCTAAATATTTATCGTACGTTAAACAGTTTTGGTTAATATAGATAAGGTAACCTATGTGAGACACACTTTCAAAAAGGTGACCCTGTACTAATGGATACGTTATTTAACCTTACATTCCATTAAACAATCCTTAAAAATGTCCCGGGATTTTAAATACCGAGTTTTACCCAGTCTCCCTATTGGATTTTGCCAATAATCATGTTACTTACCTCTTCAATCATCTTGTTCAATATGAAATAACAAATGAGGGTTCATAAATATAACGTTTCTCTTACTATCTGGCACTCGAAAACTTTATGCCGAAACAGGAGCCAAGAACTCACAAACTTAGGAGCAGAGCCAAATTTTATCACGAAATGGGGTTCAAATACGAAGTCTACAAATAAATTATAAAAAAAAGTTAAGTTATTGAAACTAAAACTATACAATTCTTGCATTAAATAATAGGTAAGATATCAATGTTCATCACACAAAAAAATTCAAAGCGATATCATGTTCAGTATTGTCTTTAAAAAATACTAATTCATAAGAGGCTTAACATGCCGAAACAGTGAACGTTTACATAATTGGAATAAATACTATTTCAGGATTTGTTAAAAAAAACTTGTCTTAATGAGTATGCTTATTACGGCGAGGCAGTTCTAGGCTGACATGTGAAGTGTAAAAATTCAGAGGCATAAGCGTCTTACCGACCCATAAATACAGGTTTCCCGGTAAGTCGCATTAATAACATTTTCAAGTGACATTTAACCATTAAACGTCTAAAAGTCGAAATTCTCATTTCTCGGCTTCCCATAAACGGAAGAACATGAAACATTTTTTATGGGTAGTTTATTATTCTGGCTTCCGCTTAGGATAGGTATTATCCGACAGCGACCATTAATCAATTTTTCGAAACATTTAACGGCATTGAATTTTTAATTTCACTTGCTTTTTTTTTTTTTTACCTATTCATAATTTCGATTCGGTCTACGATAGACCTTCACGAAACGCATACCACATGATAAATCATAAAATATATGAGAACTTGTACTGGTCTTAAGGCGTAATTTCTATAAATGTATCAACAAATTCGAACAATATTGGTACCACGAATTTGTATTTTTTTAATGGCATCGCGTTCAGCCAAAGTATTAGGAACGAGATTAATGGCCGGTTCCAATAATCAATCCACCGATAGTTTTCCTTACCAACAGTTACATTTTGACACATTTTCTACGGGTAATCTGTCAAAATGTAACTGCCGGTAAGGAAAACTATCGGTGGATTGATTATTGGAACCGGCCATAAATGGAAATTAGGATAGATCTAAGATTTTAAAAACAGGGGAAAGATAATGGGCCCTATACCTAAATTATAACTTATAATACAAGCGGAAGTATCTTTCTAATAAATAATACAAGTTACAAGTTGTTATGCAAAGGACCCAAGGAACTGAACATTTTGTAGAAGTGGGTAAAAAAGACGATTTTTGAAAACACTATTTCGAAAACTATAAGATGTAACGACATCTGTTGAAGTAGTTTTACTTTTAGTAAGATATATTATATATGTAAATTACAAGTCGGTTAATTTGGTCCTACGGTCGAGTAGAAAAGGCGCCTTACGGCCGTGTGATAAGAAAATATGCATAAAAAGCTAAATTAAAAAAATTTAAAAACCTAATTATTACCTATTAAGGGTAATTACAAGGCAATAAGGTGTAAAAGTGTAAACATATCTTTGACCTCGACTGTAGGTACCTACATAAATTAATTTATATAAAGGTAGCAATTTCAATTAATCAGAAATGTAGAATTATAATATTGCATAGTTTTAGTTAATTTCATGAGGCAACGGCAGCCCCTCGGCGGATTTTAGTGGTTTTGTAATGACACCTTATTGTGCTTATATATTTTATGGTCGGGGGATTTTCAAAATTTTATTTAATTATTTTACAATAAATCCGTCGTGGGTTTTTCAAATTTTTTAATTTTATTCCAGCTGGCCCGAATAATACAGGAGGTCTTGTATCAAAAATACAATTGGGAGTCGGTCCTCGAGTGATGCTGAGAATAAACGTCATAGTCAGCGAGGGACTGGTGAACGGCAGCATGGGGGTAGTTCAGGGTTTTGAGTGGGAAGGGCTAAGAAGAGAGCAATTGGAAGATGAAGAGCTGCCCAAAAAAGGTTTTGTCCAATTTGATGACTGTTTTATCAGTAGAAATTACCGGGATGAAAATGGCTGGGTTCCTGCCGCAATAAAGGTGCAGGTAAAAAAGAAAGAGTAATGGTTCCACTCATATTAAGTTGGGCCGTTACTGTACATAAATTACAAGGCACAACAGTAGACAGGGCGGTCATATACTTGGGTCCCAAAACATTCGCCAAAGGTCAAACTTACGTGGCACTGAGTAGAGTAAGATCGTTAGACGGGATCGTAATAACCAATATTGATCAACGAAAACTGTTTAACAACCCACACCATACTATGGCACTGAAAGAATTAGAGCGGTTAAGAAAGTCGTTGCATGGGACTCGTATCGAGGAAACCGAAGAAAGGCCACAAGGTTCTCCTGATCCCATTAATTGTCTCATGCCGTTACCACAGTAAACCCCTAATTCCATGTAGGGTCGCAAATTGCTTCCGACTTCTCTAAAGTTAACACGGTAAAATAAAAACCATGCGTCTTTTCCAAGTTTCCTACAATGTTGGTCTTCTCCATCATCAGACCCTCAACAGTTTATGTACCGAAGCTACTTGGCAAGCACTATCTATAGAACCCAAACACAGTAATATAAATATACGCCTTCTGAAAATTCACTACGATGCTGTTCTGCTCCATTTTCAGACCCTCAGCAGTACAAGTAAAGTACCTACAGAAGCTACTTGGAAACCACTATCAGTGGAATCCAAACACAGTAGAATTGTTATGTTCCTTCTCAAAGTTCCCCACGATGTTGTCCTGCTCCATCATCAGCTCATGTTCAGAAGCTACTCGGCAAACACTGTCAAAAGAACCCAAACATGGCATAAATCGTTAAAGCCGTATTCGAGATAATTGGGATCCTTCGTGTAAAATATTCACTACAGCGCCCCCTGGTGAGCAAACTACATAATTTAAATGTAAGAACCATCCCTGACAAACCACAAACTCATCTCCGAAAATTGCATAGAAATCGGTCAAGCTGTTTTTGAGATAATTGAGAAAATTCATTTAAAACGTTTACTACAGCGCCCCATGATGACTAAACATCAAAACACCTATCTAAGAACCACCCCTGATGAACCACGCATCCATTTATGAAAACCGCATCTAAATCGGTCAAGCCGTTTTAGAAATAAATGGGAACATTGGTGTACACAAACAAACAAACAGCCTCTCACCCTAAACGCATAGGTATATACCTTCTCCGTTCCGTCGTGGGTAAACATTATCTCTCACTTATAATAAATCTCTAAATTAAAAAAGTATCAAACTAAGCATTGGTGTGTCCCGCGTGATCTCAGCTTTCCATGAACGGAAAAACATGTAACTTTTTTTATAAGTACATTATTACTCTAGCTTCCGTTTAGGATAGTTTTTTACCGACTGCGACGATTATTTAATTTCGGAAACATTTGACCTCATTAAATTATTCATTTCTTCTGCTTGAAATCGTAGCCGCCATATCTGTCAACTGTCAGTGACGTTCAAATGGCGGGCTTGTCATATCTATCCAACAGTAATGATTTCGATCCGGTGTTCATATGGGAAAATTCAATCAGACCTGCCCTCTAAGCCGTGGTTATTCATTCGAAAAAACCTAACATCTGTGATTATCCGTTTACGGCTGGGCCACATTTGTACGCCTGTATTTCTGGCAAAGATACGTGTTGGAGACCATTCTCTGTGTGAATGTGGTCTAGCAGAACACTTATTTTTTCATTATAACCGTATTGTCACTCCGTTGTATGATATCTTACCCTTAGAAATTCCCCGTCCCGTTAACATAAAATTCCTTCTCACTTTGGTTTATTCCCCCTTTGTATATGTGCTCTGTAAGTTTATTAAAATTAACAACCTGTTTGTGTAATAGGTAATTTGGCTAACAATAAAAATGTTTGTTGTGTCTTGTGTCTTCTGTTCCGAGAACCTGGCAACCCCAAGTCACCGGTCAAATGCTTTTCCTTGACGTTGACGTTGGCGCAATCATCGACAATACCGATGGGGGAATACCGGGGCCATAACATACAAAGATTGATTGATTGATCCGGTGTTGTGATAGACCTTCACAAAACGCATATTAAATTCTAAAGCATAAAAAAATAATCGATTCTGATATGGAAACTTATATGCGCTAAATTCGTATTGAGGCGTAATTTCAATAAATGTATCAACAAATTTTAACAAAATAACGTCTAACGTCAAAAGTGAGACTCGTCCTTTTTTTTAATGGCATGGCATAGCGCTGGTCTCGCTTTTAGCCATAAAGTCTACTTGAGTTTCTGCAAGATTACACGCTGAGTATTTGTCACGATACTGCACGGCTATCACAAGACGGTGCGCGAGCTCTCTCGATTTATCTCTCTCTCTAAGTTGTCTAATAAGAGAGAGACGGATAGTGCGAGAAAAAACGAGAGAGCTCGCGCGCCGTCTTGTGATAGCCGTGCTGGTTTTTCAGTATTTATATTTATCAGCAATAAACAGTATGTATTAAATCAGTATAGAACGGGCCAAGGCCGGAACATTTATTATCAAGCGCGTCAGTATTAAGGCGGTATTATAACTTCGTACTCGTACTTTGCGCCTTCAAGTTGACATTCAGCCATTTGCCAACATACAGGAAAATACTTTTATCATAAAGTCTGCAACAGACATTCATTAAGTTGGCAATGGCGGGAACATACACAAGATTTGGAAGAATGTGATAGTGCGATTTGAAACGTTGCAATATGAAAAAAAGAAACATATTACTTTAATATTTTTAATAATTACCTTTAATAGAAAGGGACTCGGACTCGCGTTATGGTTGTAGAACTTACCTAGTGGTTAGGTTAGGTTAGGTGGAAAATATAAATTGGCCGTCTGTTGTCTACATTGAGTTATGTTACTAGAGTAGACATCACCTAGCATAAGTTTGCGCATGTCAACATACTCTCATGAGCGTATCTTGGTTTAGTCTGTGGTGGGCAGTGATGGCGATCGGTTCGAGTGCAATTTTGACTCAAAATTTTAAAAAATGCCTTCTTTTGCATTGCGCTATTGCACCAACAACAAACCCCAACAATAGTAAAAGTACGGGGATCACTTTTCATCGGCAAATTCACAGATTTTTTAAATAACATGATTTTTTTCTGTAATTTATAAGATACGCGCCGATGGCGGCCCAAAGATTAAAAATGTAGAAGTGACAATTTTCTAAGACTATTTTGCCTTATTAGTAGAACATGAAACTTACTAGACTTACTGATTTGAAGCTTTAAAGATCTTAATTTTTGCGCCAAAATAGCAGCAACCATTGGTTTTTTTTTTATTGAATCGTTTTTATGAATAATTTTATTGGTAACGTTTAGTTGCTATTTAGATCTTAAGTTGTACTTTTTTAAATCCTAGGTCAGTTCTCTTATATAAATAATGTACGCGACGCGAGTATGGACTCCGAATATGAACCCATTAGCAATTTAGGAGACTATAATTATTATATTATTTTGTAATTGCTTTCAAAATATATATCTGAGGATCCCGTGGGACCTTAAATGTGTACGGATCTGACTGAAACTGAAAATGGTCGTAATTTAGTTTTTTTGTCTTGCTGCGATTGCTATCAAAATCGATATCTAACGATCCGCATGGACATAGGACTTTGTCATCAAATGTGACACAATTCGCTGAGACAAATTGCATCAACACAGTGCACCCTCGGGAACTATAAAGATATCCAGTATCAAAAATGTACAAAATTCGGTGATTAAGAGGCCGGTAACGATTTAAAAAAGTGCGCAGATACGATTTTTACACAGTAACCGAGCTCTCAAGGACATGGTTGGCACGAGTCTGCATGAACTACAATCGATTATAAGCTTTGTAGCAAACAGAACAAGGTAGAAGTTTGTTTGCGCGTTGAATAAAGAGCGGCGTGAACGGCGCACGAGTAGTTGGACTGAACAGTATTGATCCATCGCAGGCACACATAGCCTTCGGGACTGATGGACACTGATTCAATGGGGCCGCGCCGTTCCCGTGTTCGCTCGTAGTGTATTCATTTAAATCACAACGAAATGTAAAAACAACTGTTAAGTTTGATTGCGCTTAAAATCTCACACGCGACAAATTATAAATTAAAAATTCTTAATGGGGCAAAGTATTATTTTGCGAATGGGTGATAATTATAGTAAAGGTCTCTTAGTTTTGCGTTAGGTAAATGAGGTTTATTATTTACATATAATGAGTAGTGTTTTTTACCATATGTATCTGAACGATTAATTTTATATACCTACTTAATTATAAAGAATATAGCCCTCCTGAGCTATAACCACGAACATGGAATTACGAATTTCGCCATCTCTATAGCACTTATCACGCTCGTGTAGTGAGCGTCAGAGATGGAGATATGCGAACTTCGAGATTCGGTTTTCGTGGTAGCGCCACTGGTCTACTCGATGCTACTTACCGAATGCCGCCGCGCGGCACGTGCCGTAATTCAAAGGAAGCCGCCTCGTAGGTACGAAGACAGCGAGCCGCCAGTGCCACGATATCAAAAGGAGCCGAATAGGCTTGTAACTAAGCACCTACCAACCTAGTGTAGTTTAGCAACTATTATACTTACAAGGAAATATTTTAGGTATAGTATTGTGGTATTAAAAAGGAACCAGGTATAATTTAGTTCGAAGCGTTGTATGTTTTATAAATACTAGGCAAACGCACGCTAGAGTCGAGTCACACCAAACACTCAGTATTGATATTTTAGATAGATGAAAATAAAACAGGTTAATTTGGTGATAAAATATATTACGAAGTACAAACACAACATAGGTTTATAAACTAAACTTATATAATTTATAATAAATTGGTGTCGCTATCTATCAAAGGGACCTTGACTTTGGTGCTTACGTCACGCTCACGCGACTATGGCATAATAGCCACCAAAACTAACACACACAGAACATCATATTTAAATAACAACCCATCTTCGTCTTTGAAAAACGCTTGATAATAATACTTATTACTAGACAACATAGGTCTATAAACTTATGTATAAAAAATACATGATAATCAAATTGATATCAAAACGTTAATAAACTGAAACTCCCACTAGTCAAGGTAACTCATAATTATTATAAGATAGCTTTATCCAAATTCACTTACCGTCGGATCAAGATTTGGCGATCACTCTATTTTCACTACTACTCGGAACTCTCGGAAGTGAATGACCTTTTAGTAGCACCGTTGCGGCGAGCGATACGTCCACTCTCCGTAAGCTCTCAGAGCGGTGTGACGACGCGGGGCTCGTGCGGCCTAATTTATTGCTAATTTTAGGTTAACTTCCAGTGCTATTTTTACGAAAGTTTACTATGAGTTGGTATATATATTTTATTTTTAAAAAATTGTCCTTGAATTGAAATTACTTTTCTTATTTTTAGTTTGAAAAAAAAAGTCTTTTTGTAGCCAGAAACCTCGGCTAGTTATCGTGGATTTCTTCCGAAATTTGCCGGAATTCAGCATTTTTTTACTCCATAAGTTTATATTAAAATGGTAAAAAGTGAGACATCCATACAGCAGAAGAATATCATTGAAATAACATGTAATTTTTTCATACCAGTTTGATGCCAGTAAGATTGTAAAAAATTCCAATGTTTAAGACTCTGCGCGCTAAAATTAGTAAAACAGGTGTTGGGAAAAGATGGATTATTCGAAATTCAATTAAAGAATTTGAAAAGTTGTACATGTTTACATCTCGAATTGAAATGATCTTTCATATTCTGCATTAAAACTCGTAGAAATATGGTTATTTCTTGTAATATCATGACAAAAAGTTAGCCAAATTTCGACTACGGCCTCTTAAATCAATAAGTAGTTTTTTTTTTATACGAGTGTATTAAATCACGCTATGGCCATAACTGAATCCGAACTCAGAAAATTGTCACATCTACTGCACGTTTACATACTCTTTGATTTTCCAAGATGGCGGCCTGATTGGAAGAAAGACGCTTAGAAAAATGTTCTGGGTTGCCAGTCTATACCGTAGTAATAGTAAGTCAATGGTTGTCTAATTAAAAAGAGATCTTTTGTTTCGCGTAAACACTTACCGGTCAATGGGTACTCGAAAGGATTATCTTTTATTAATTCCTAAATACATCTTTACCAGTGACTCAAGATCATTTCAGTTATCACGTTTTTATTTATTTAATATAAAACAGTGTTCAAAATATGTAGAGAAGAAGATCAATAAACATTATATGCTGCAGACTGTGTCCTACCTGTTGGATCTATTGCCACCAACATCTACTAAACTTTTGCCCCCTTAATCATAATACTTAAAATACCTGTGTTAAATAAAACGAGTTTTGTCCCTTTCTTACCCATTTAAATATCAGAAAGACAAACGAATTTTATCGGCATTTTAGCTAAAATAGGTTTGTTCAACGTTTTACTTGATAGGTTAAATTAGAACTCCCACCACATTACCATGCGAACGAAGTCGCAGGTACAGCTAGTACTGAACTACTGACTAACTCCGTTCAAATAAAAAAAAAAACATGTTTCTAAGCTATAAGGACCCTTTTCGTTTCATACAATCCATACTATAATATTATAAATGCGAAAGTAACTTTGTATGTCTGTGTGTTACCTTTTCACGCTTAATCCGCTGAACCGATTGAGAATTTCATCATCTACGGGGATGAATAGTGGGCGAAAGTTTGTGCTATGATATATAATCGAGTTCCGCGAGGACGAAGTCGCGGGCAAAACCTAGTACCTAATAAAATGTAATGTGCTCTTCCGATCCCTTTTGGGAACATTAGGCTGGAATGTATTACGTGTGTCAACATAATCAGCGTTAATAAAATAAGTCAAGATAAATTAGCGTTAGTGAAATAATAAAATATTTACGTGAACTAAAATTCATGTAACCGAGAATGTCTACGCCGTTTATTTACTATACTT
Source organism: Epinotia ramella (assembly GCA_947578815.1). Classification (NCBI taxonomy): domain Eukaryota; kingdom Metazoa; phylum Arthropoda; class Insecta; order Lepidoptera; family Tortricidae; genus Epinotia; species Epinotia ramella. Next base: position 12,936,223 of record OX388209.1, read on the forward strand.
ATGAATATTTTTAACCTGGCCATCTCTTCTGGGTCATATCCTCGAAGTTGGAAGTTGTCTAGAGTCAAACCGATCCCGAAGGCAGGTGACACTTCCGCTTTAGAGAATTATAGGCCCATAGCTGTTCTTCCTACTCTTGGTAAGCTGTTTGAGGCTATACTTCACCAGACTTTGTCCTCACAGGTTCGGCCCTTCTTGTGCGATGCGCAGCATGGCTTTCGTCCTAGTCGCTCGGTCAACACGAATCTGTTGATATTAACGGACAATATTGCTGTTCATCTCGATAAATCCAGGACGATGTGCTCTATTTTGATTTCACGAAGGCTTTCGATCGAGTGGATAACGATGTGTTGCTTAGCAAACTTGACAAAATTGGTTTCTCTGCCAAACTGCTAACCTTTTTCGCCAGCTATCTGCGCGATCGACAGCAGTTCGTCCGACATGGTTGTTTTGTCTCGGCTCCTTACCACACCCGATCTGGTGTTAGCCAAGGCTCCATACTAGGGCCCTTGTTATTCGGGATCATGATTAACGATCTCGAATCGGTTCTTCGGGCGGCTCAATGTCTCTTGTATGCTGATGATCTCAAGTTGATATATGGAGTGGAGCAGGACATTACAAGGGGACATCGACTTGGTGTTTCGGTGGAGTCTCGAGAACAAACTTCATTTTAACCCTGCCAAGTGCTGTGTGTGTTCATTTGGCCGCTCTCTCGATCCCATATATGCTCAATATATGTTTGGGACAGAGCCGATAAATCGTGTCTCCTCCGTCAAAGATCTGGGTGTAGTGTTTGACACGCGGCTCACTTTTCACGAGCATATTTCTTCTCTTGCCACTAGCTGCTTTCGGAGACTGGGTTTTGTGATCCGAAACCTTCGCCACTTTCATGATCCGGTGGCCATAAAAATGGTTTACAATGCCTTAGTAAGGAGTAAGCTGGAGACTTCGTCGATCATATGGAACCCCTATGAATCGACGTATGCCTTACTCCTTGAGAAGGTTCAGAAAGCGTTTTTAAAGTTCCTTTATAAAAAAATATCCGGATTTTATCCGTATCTGTACCCAACAAAGTACCTTCTCGGCTCCCTCGGGTACAACTCCTTGGAGGTCAGGCGGAATTGTCATCTGATAATCTCGGCATGTCAGGCCTTGCGTGGTGAGTCGGACTGTCCCGAGGTTGTGGAGCGTCTGGTGCGACTGTATGTCCCTGATGTCCCGAGGATAGCCCTGAGACCTCGACAGCGCGACTTGTTGGCTGTGCCGTCGTCGAGGATCGTGTCGCTCAGGAATTCGCCGTTGCCCCGCGCCCTCTCACTTCTCAATGCGCTCCTGACATCGACAACCGAGTGTGACTTGTTTGCGTGGCGATGGGCGGCAGTGTGTAGTGAATGCCTGAGATTCTGTGAGGCGATTGATACTAGGTGCTCTACTGTTCCAAATTAAGCTGTTTGTTTATCTATTATTGTGAACCTTTTATTGTTAATTTAAGTTTTGTGACGCATAGGTTTATAACTGTAATGTCATAAAATGTTTTTATAAATAAATAAATAAATAAGTATTGACTGAAACGTTTTTTTATGAGCAGAATTCGCTAGCAAAAGTTACTTGGTCCAACTCGCCGTTTAGCAGTCCGGAGCTTGTCTTTCGCCGTCTTCCGTTCGCAAGATTCGCAATCTTCTATCGCGAATCTTTAAATATTCGTGATCTGTGTTTATAAACTGTTATAATATCGTTGGTAACGAAGCACAAAAATAAACGGACAGATTTATGATGGTTGTTCTAAAGACTCTGGGAAAGCCGATTTAGTTTTATCTACATATAACAACTAAACTAACCCCCAGCTTATACATACACGTTTCCATCCACGTCAAATATTACACTCATTAAACATTTTTAGTACTTTATTTTATGATATACTCGTATATGTCGCAGAGGAATAGTCTAATCCGCCGTTTCACGTAACAGCTAGCTGTTTTACAAAATGTTGCTTTGTAATACGGCGGGTTGACGATTAGGCGAATTGAATACCGCTGAATGAAAAGCCGCTGGAATGTGTTCGGCGCTAATCGTTCTTCAATACGACTAGCAGTAATGTAATACAGCGGGTCATTACCCGCCGCTTTGGATATTTTTAGTTCCCATTTTTAGGGTTCCGTAGTCAACAAGGAACCCTTATAGTTTCGCCATGTCCGTCCGTCTGTCTGTCCGTCTTCGGCTTAGCTCAGTAACCATAACTCCTAGAAAACTGTAATTCGGCATGGGTATATAAATCAATTACACCGACAAAACGGTACAATAAAATCTTGAAAAATATATTTTTTTTAAGGTACCTCCCCTACACCTAAAGCGGGGATATAATTTTTTTTCTCGTTAAACCCATGGTCTGGTATCTTTGGATAGCTCATTTAAAAATATTATGGGTTTCCTAAAACCACTTTTCAAATCAGTAATTCGTTTGCGAGATATTGGACTAATTTTTGTTCGAGTGATGTGTGTCCCCCCGCTGCCGGCTAAATGCTGTTACTACTGGGGATGTGAAAAAATTCGTTGTTGTAGTGTAGTGCATATAATGAATTTAAAAGGAAAACTATCACGGACAAGTAGGCAGAAGTAGTTACCGAGTAATAGTCGACCAACTTAATGTGTACTTGGAAAGGCCTATTTTCGTACAAATTCGGCCGACGCAACCGCACCGCACGTCGATGTAACTAAGACGGACAGGCAACTACGGAACCCTACACTGCGCGTGGCCCGACACGCACTTAGCCGGTTTTTTAATACTCGCGGCGCTATCTGACATAACAACAACAATGGCGTCGGCGAGTTTCAGAGGTTATAACTTATAATGCAAATAAAAACGTCAAAAATGGCTATGGATTCTGGTGTTCGGCGGAATCCAACACAACACAATATTAGCGGGATTGTTAATAATTACGATACGATCTACAATATCGCGTTTTGTGAAACCGCTAGCTGTTATGTAAAACGGCGGATTATACAATATGCCTGCGACATCTATAAAAACAATCTCTTAATAGCACACAATAATAAAATAAATAAACCTCAGCTGTTGTTACGTTTTAAATATTTATACGCCATCAATTAAATAAATGGTGTCCAATAAATTTTCCACACCAAAAATGTTGGACAGAAAAGTCTACAGCTAACAGATAGCAACGGTCATGTAACCCGTGTAGCTAAGTACGTATACAAATACCAAAACATCCATCTAACTGACGTTGAAAAGTCATCATCAATTTTGCTTGGATATTTCAAAAACTTTGTTTGTTCCCGTTTTCGTATGGCCATTGGCCCCCATTGAGTATCGGGTTGGTACCGGGGGTCGCCCGCACGTGACAATCACCTGACACTGTCTCCAACTGAATCATTCAATTAGATGAAGCCCTCGCTCTTTCATCTAATTGTCTAATCTGCATATTCCTCTGTCGATGGTAATTCCTATTAACTTCAACATTTCGTGTTAACGGGTTTGTGTTTTATCCCAGAACATAATGTGTTTAATGCATCGTCAAACAAGCGCTTCAAGTGTGAAACAATTTAATTACATGAGCAGTTTGCTCGTCCCGTACTCTCACTTAAGTAACTCTGTTATAAATAAGCATTGAAGGTTAGGACGAGTCAGGCGATGGTGCCTAGGTGTTAGACAATTTTTATTACTACAGGTGCGTGACTTCAATACCACACTAACAAACGAACACACAGACAGTAAGGCAGTTTACACACGAGCTTAATGTTACGCGACGCACCACGCGAGCTGTTTGGCGACTACGAGGGCTGCTCCGAAAGTTGTTAGCTGCTCCGGCTCTACTCATGCGATTACAACTGTAGCCAGCCGAAACGAGACCTCAAAATGTCAAATTAGGGAACAATTTACTACAGTCCGTAACTCGTATGAGCTCGGTTCCGTGATTGGATGAGTCCGAACATGATTTATAAGCAATCTCGAGGAGACAGCTCTGAAAGGTTCGATGTGGCGCGTAATCCCTGCCCGCCTAACCACCGGGTAGAATCATGTTTCATAGGTGTGCAATGTTTGTATGGGAGAAACATTATTTTTTGAGCCAGAAATTTGAAATTTTGTAGAAAGATACTTATTAGTGTTAGCTATTTTATAATCAACGACGCTAATATATACGTCAAACATAACGTCGGACGCTGCGAGTGGCATTATGTGGTAGTGGTTGGAGTGCAGGACAGTTGGCGGTTTTAAGAAAAAAAATGAAAGATTAGGTTTAGCGATGGTGAATGCAAGAGGTAGAAATTGTACGACATGAGTAAAGAAATATTAACAATAAGAAGAACAAGTTGTTTGTTATTATTAGAATACAAAAAAGAACTGTCAGCGTTTAAGAAAATTCCACCCCTAAGGAAAAGATAAGATAAGATAAGATAAAAATCATTTATTCAAGTAGGATTTCACAATCACTTTTGCATCGTCAAAGATTACATTGTATCCGTTTTATCACCAATATTACCATTCTGTTATACAAACAATCATACACATTTCTTAATTAAAATAACTAAAATAATTCATGTCACCTAATTCTAAGTAATTCAATGTATGTCTGTTTCAATTATTATCAAGGTGTTTATGTAGCCCTATAAGAGGGCCAGTCATCTTTATCATTTAAAAACTCTTCAACGGTATAATATGCCTTTTTCAGTAGAAAAGTCTTTAAATATGTTTTTACCCTAGGAAAGGGTAAATTTAATGCTTCCTTTGGTAGTTTATTATAGAAATGAATGCATTGGCCCAAAAAGGATTTACTGACTTTCCTAACTCGAAACTTGGTTATTGCAATTTTGTGTTTATGTCTCGCACTATGCATTTTACGGAACGTTTCTACATTTTTAAGAGCATATATAATAGTATCATAAATGTACTGTGATGCCATTGTTAATATATTTATGTTTTTGAAGTGTTCTCTCAGTGATACACGTGAGCCCATATTGTATATTGACCGTATTGCTCGTTTTTGCAAAACGAAGATGGTTTGTATATCAGCAGCTTTGCCCCAAAGTAAAATTCCATATGCCATTACGCTGTGGAAGTAGCTGAAATACACTATTCGGGCAGTTTCTACGTTGGTGAGTTGTCTAATCCTTCTGATTGCATAAGCTGCTGAGCTAAGTCTATTTGCCAGAGTAGATATATGTGGACTCCATTGCAAATGTTTATCTAGAGTTAAACCTAAAAATACAGTTTTTTCTACCATTTCTAAACATTCCTCATTAATATAAATGTTACCACTCACCGGCTTTACATTGGGTAAAGTAAATCTAACACATTTTGTTTTTTTGGAATTCAGTAACAGATTATTCACAGTAAACCAATTAAAAATTTTGTCAATAGTATTGTTTATGTCATTATAATTATCAGAATGTCGATTGACTTTAAAAATTAAGGATGTGTCATCTGCGAATAATACAATTTCACAAGCGTCTTTTACAATGCTTGGCAAGTCGTTTATATAGACTAAGAAAAGGAAAGGTCCTAAAATGGATCCCTGGGGTACTCCTAGTCTAATAGGAGCCTTTTCCGACTGAATTTTATTAATAACTACGGTTTGCGTTCTGTGGATCAGATAACTCGAAATAAGGCTTAGGGCCATTTCAGATAATCCATAATGTCTTAATTTAATTATTATAATGTCATGTTTAACGCAGTCAAAAGCTTTTGACAAGTCACAGAATATTCCCAGTGCATCGCAAGAGTCTTCCCAAATTTTATAAATATGCTTAATGAGCATGGAAGCAGCATCAGTAGTAGAGCGTCCCCTTGTAAAGCCGTACTGCTGTTCACGAAACAGTTTATTTTTTGCGAAGTGAGCCAGCAACTGATTCAACATGATTTTTTCAAAGATTTTACTTAGAACCGGCAGAATAGAAATTGGCCGGAAGTTCGCTAGATCACTTTTGTCACCAGATTTAAATAAAGGTAAAACTTTGCTAAACTTCATAAGGTTTGGAAATATACCCTTGCTTAAACAACAGTTAAAGATACTAGATAGATGAGGAGCAATTGTATCAATGATAAAGCTTATAGATCTTACTGAAGTTCCCCATAAATCTTCAGTACATTTATTCTTTAACGACTTGAATGCCTTCCATATGGTTTGTGGATCTATAGAACTAAATTCAAAGAGGTGTACACACTGACTAATTGAAGAACGTAGTAGCAGTTCAGCTTGCACTGAAGATGACTCAAGGTCTTTAGTGGTATCACTTGCTATATTCGAGAAAAAGTCTTGAAATGCTGCCGCTACTTCTATGTCTGAATTGATGATTTTATTCTCACGTCGTATGTTAAATTGAAAATCAAGGGGTTTTTGAGTTTGCCTCATACAAACTTTGCACCCATATTTAACGGGTTAGGTTCGTAAGGACTAGGTAGTAGAATGACTAGAGTCTGGCAAACGAAAGCGTGACCTGGACTTTTTTTTAAGTTTTAATATGGTAACATTAGTAATCTGTCAGATGCACGTCAAAGTCTTTGGTTAGTTGTTCGTATTTTGTAAACTCAATTAGGGGAATGATTGCCGCCATCTTGGCGATAGTCACGTCTATTTGATTTTATTATAGTTTAATTCGTTATTCGTAGTTAATTTATACACTTACTGACTCTGGCAAAGGCCCTCGAGGCTGCCATTTCTCTTTTATAATAATAATAATAAACTCAATTATTTCTCTCTCTGATATGAGTAAAACAATAAAAAGTAATGTGCGAAAGCTGCTACACACTATGATAAGTAAGTTCAAACAAAAACAAGAGGAGAAACAAGTTGTTTTACAGGAGAAACAACAATGTTTAGCTGCGATGTCGGATTTATTAGGTTAGTATGACTTTGTAATCTTAATCCTTGTCGGCTGATTATTTGAAATAATAATATTGACGATAATGATATTAATGATGATACCGTTTCTTATGCTTACAGATAACCTTGAAGATAAAGGAAGCTGTACTGTACTAGATTAAACATATGGTTGAAGAAAGTAAATGTTAAGTAGGTAAATATTATGTACATTCTAATAAATAAACCAACACACTCGTTTTTTTACTCACATCCATGACAGTTGCCCGTGTGGTGTCGGGTTAGAATAGCACCACCCCCTTTCTTCCTGTGGGTGTCGTAAGAATCGACTAAGGGACCAGGGTTGAAGTGTGTTGTGGGCGATGGGCTAGCAACCTGTCACTGCGATATCACATTTTTGTCGAGCTTTTATACCCAGATACCCACGTTTATGCTAGAAGTGGTACTGGAACACAAGTTTCATGTGCTCTGCCTACCCCTTTTAGGGATAAAGGCGTGAATGTATGTATGTATGTATGTATCCATGACAGTCAAGGCTTTGTCACACCTTAGGCACCAAACGGAGCCTTTAAAAATAAATGACTTTTGAAGTGTGTTTTTAACCACCGGTTAATATTTCTAAAGACGTGGTGGTGTGTTCCTCAAAAAAAGTACTCTCTAAAAAGTCTGCAAACAACTATCATACAAATTGATTGAAATAAATACAAAAACGGAGAGGTTCTTTCTCCTTCATGTCAACCACTGCTTTTGTACAAATATTCATATCATTATCAGTTATAACTTGGACGTTGTGCGACCACGACGTTTTGCTACCTAGACACTTTCAATCCAAGACGTTGTACTATCTAGACAAAATACATAATGTGTCATTATACAACCAAGGCATAATAAAATATGGCCCCTAAACCTACCTAGTCATTGAACAACAACAGCTGTCTGCTATATGTGACGATCGTGCAACCAAGACATACTGCTTACCAGGTCATTGTGTTTACTAAGGTATTATACAATTACAACGTTTTGCTGATGCCAGCTGTACACTCTCGGCGAGACCTTTCGCCGAGAGTCTCGGGGGAGAAGTTCTCGACGAGAGCACACCATGTACACTCTCGTTGCGTCATTTGAACAACGGAACAACCCTTTGACTCGGCCGCAAAAACCGACACGCGACCGAGACGAGCGGGCGAGAACAGGCGAGAGCATCATGTACACTCTCGTTCTCGGTCTGTCTCGGGGTGTCTCGCCGAGAATGTACAGCCGGCAACGGCATTACAACCCTAACCCTATTTAACCAAATATGGGTGCAAAGTTTGTATGAGGGAAACTTTTCCTTTTGAGCTAGAAACTTGAAACTTTGTAGACAGATTACTTATTTGAATACAAATAAAGTAAAACAAAGAACTGTCAGCGTTTTAGGAAATTCCACCCCTAAGGAAAAGTTTCCCTCATACAAAATTTGATTTAGATTTAGATTTATTTATTACACGATAAAAATTACAATATAAATTGCATAAATGTCAAGATTACAAGAATTTTACCATGTTCGTCAATTTTAATAATAAAAACTTAATGAGTCAACTGTAAATACAAAATATTATATTATTATCTATCCCGAAAAGGATCGTCATTCATTACACACAATAACATAATAGAATAATAATCCCACATAACATTTATAAATATTAAAATAACAAAAATAAATGTCAATTTAAGAAAACAAAATACACAATTAAAAAGTCATTTCCATGTACTTGTTAACGGAGTACAGAGGGTTTTCCAACAAAAGATTTCTCAGTTTGCGCCGAAATGTTTCGTCATATGGTTCATTCCTTAGATTGGCCGGTAAGTGTTCGTAATAAGTGGGTCCGATGACGCGGGGTTTCTTTGTTGAAAGCGCCCAGTAGAACCATAGTTATTTTCCCGGCAAATCAACACGCACAAACTGGGAAATATTGTTTCTTACAAATAACAGACAGTCAAATAAGTATTGTGAGTAAGTAGTGCATCATAATGCGTTGAGATTTGAAGAGTTCTCTACAAGGGTGCCTATGTTTTACTCCAACAAGTGTACGGATTGCTCGTTTTTGCACGATCAACACCCTTTTAGCATCTTTAGAGCTCCCCCAGACGAGTGTGCCGTAAGAAAGAAGTGAGTGAAAATAAGCAAAGTATACCTGTTTCAATGCCTCCCCTGAGATCAATGGTTTCAGTTTTTTCAACGCGAAGACTGCACTACCCAATCTATCGCATAAACTTTCGACATGGCGCTTCCAATTCAAATTAGCGTCAACTATGAACCCTAGGAAACTTACTCTCGTCGCATATTGGCATCGGACAACTAGCCATGCACGGCGGAAGCGGAATCTTTCGGCCTGAGAAAAATATTATATTTGATTTTGCACAGTTTAGCAATATTCCATTTGCCGTGAACCAGTTCCCTAATTGACTACAAGCCTGATCAATCTTATGGCTGAGCTGATCATAAGAATTTGCACTAACCAGTACTGTTGTGTCGTCCGTAAACAATACAGACGAACCAGCCACAATGTTCGATGGAAGGTCATTTATAAATATTAGAAATAAGGGATTTCCCAACGCAGAACCCTGAGGAATACCTATATTTATGTCCCTGCATCGGATTGCAGTGATTCGCCGTCAGTACGGAGTACGGAGTACTTTCACGGCTTGTTTGCGGCCTGACAAAAACGAGGTGAATAGATCGAGGGATCTGTTGTGAATGCCATATAGATTTAATTTATTTAGTAGCAATTTGTGACTAATAATGTCAAAGGCCTTTGAAAAATCACATAATATTCCTGCCATCTTATTCTTATCATCCAACCCAGTCATGATACAATCGAATATCCTGTACGCCGCGGTGGTAGTCGACATTTTTTGTCGGTACGCAAATTGATTTTCCGTAAACAGGTTATTCGACTCTAGGTGACACATTAGGTGAGACGATAAGATAAGTTTGGAGACAGTGGGTACTATTGTAATTGGCCTATAGTTGTTAACATCGCACCTGTCGCCTTCCCCTTTAAAAACTAGACACACCCTTGTATTCTTTAAAATATCTGGATATGTAAGTACCAGTTTCAAACATAAGGTTTATAAGGACAACAAGTACGTCGCCAACAACCGGCCATATCCAAAGAAGAATATTAGGTGATATGTCAAAAACATCAGCAGTGCTACGCTTCTTCATCAGCATAGGGAGAAAAGCCGCATCAAGCACATCGCGAGTGACGAGTGGCAGGTTAAAAACAGGCACATCTGACACTGCCATGTGCCTATGGAGAAACTGCGTGGATTTCAGCATGTCGCTCTGTATTGTGTATTTAGACGCCACTCCAAGAAAGTGAGAGTTCAAAGTATTTGGTATATCCTTCCTGTGCACTTCTAGATTTGTTGCGGAATGACGAAGGCAAATACCCTGAGATCTCGCCTTAGCTCCCACCTCCTCATTTACCACCTTCCATATTTCTTTCGGTTTATTGCCGCTCGCCGCCAGTCTATTTTCGGTATATGTGCGACGGGTATTAATTGTCGTTGACTTTATTAGACTAGCATAGTGCTCGATACATCCGGTCAGTATGGCGTTGTTATGGTACTGGTACCGCAAGTCATGGAGATCACTGTGCTTACGCATCAGTTCCGCCAATTCATCACTCAACCAGGGCACCCTCGTATTTTTTTTGCATTTAATTGTTTTCATGGGGAAGTGTATGTCAAAATAGGTTAATTGAATCTTCGTTGAAAAGCCGGCGCTCGACTACTTTTTGTGTTTTGTTATGGGAATCATTTTGCGTAGTTAATTCATAACGTTGCGCGTTATGATCGCTTATTGCAGTGTCGAGTGCTGTCACAGTAAGCAAATCGCTCGCCCAGTTAGACAGCCCGCAGTCGATGGACGATGCACATTCCGCGGTCACACGAGTAGGAAACGATACTGTGTTACGACACCCATATGACCCTAACACATCGTTTATATGGCGTTATGGTCGCCAACAATGAGAAACCTTTTGTTTTCGTCAATTAGCTTTTTTAATAACAATTCCAAATTTTCTATATATATGTCAAAATCACCATTACAATGCAATAATAATCTTACTACAAATATTTTCAATAGCCGAAAATTCGAAATGATATTGTACGATTAGGGTATGCAGGTCGTTTCGATGACGATATTCTATACCGTCCCGCACGTACAGCGCGGTACCGCCGCCGTGAGCGATAGTACTTCTGCAGTAATAATTTGCCAGCGTATACCCGCGTAACCTCACTCGTGCAGATTCGTTATTTCGGCTCCAAATTTCGCTAAATCCCAATATAAGTATATGGTTGTTCCTTACTTGTTAATAAATCGAATAGTGAAGTTTTTCCACATATTGATTTTACGTTTTGGTGGATAACAATAAACATACAATCTACTTTGTTTTCGTCGTGATTCGATTTCCGGGCAAGTTTTTTGCCTGCACAACATTAAACAATCGAACTGATACACCAGCTAGCCAATTACTTGTGTACCTAACGATCTTCTGGTTGTCAGTCGGCACATCCAGGCGGAACGACGCATATTTACCACGGGTGACGACCAGTTGCTCGCACACGGGCTTGGGGATACCCATACGAGTCTGCACGTGCTGGATCACGTCGTCTGGAGTAGGTAGTGTCCTCGCTGAGGTTGAATACATGCAGTCTCGTGATACGGGGACCTGCAGCGCGAAGGCCCGTGGCACCTCGCTCGCTCGAAGATCGAGTTGGATTTCTGATGGGTGCTGCCGCAGGTGGTGCAGCCGTTTGCACCCATATTTAACCAAATATGGGTGCAATGTTTGTATGAGGGAAACTTTTCCTTTTGAGCTAGAAACTTGAAACTTTGTAGACAGATTACTTATTTGGATACAAAAAAGTACTTTAAGCATTTTGGAAATATCCACCCCTAAGGGGGTTAAAAAGTGTGCTCGCATACACATCAGCTGATACGTATTTACCTTTTTAAAATTATTTGAACACAAATAAAGTACAAGGAAAGTGATCATACCTTTGAAGAGGTTTCGAAATAACGGTGTAATTGCTCGTGAATTAAAATTCGACAGGAAAACGAAGTAAACTGCAAAAATGTAATTACGCCAACGGACAATATTAAGTGAATTAGTGAGAAAAAACCCACATTGAGAACTTATTTGGCAGCAATACAGGTCAGTCAGTGCAAACAAGAAGGAAAACAGTGTTATTAATAAAAGTAAACGAACTTAATATCATTTCGAGGTTATATTAAATGACTAAAACAACAAAGACGTCACCTTTTGACAACAGCGCCATCTAGGGACGAGTAGCGGAGTTAGAACCAACACATCTATAGTAACATACGCACGACGACGTAACATTCTGAGCGCATCAACTCCACGCTAGAGGGCACATTCGTCAAGTATGGAGAATCACATCATGGATATGTTAAAACAAATACAAAATGATCTGGCTGAACAAAAGAAAAGTATCGGAAACATGGAAGAAAATATTACAACCTCGATCAACCAAAACATTAACGAAAAATTTAACTTTAACATTAAAAACAACAGAATTAAGCAAAAAAATCGAACAACAAGAAAATACAATCGAGCACCTAGAAAAACAAATAAAGAAGAAAAACATTATATTATTCGGTGTCGCAGAAACAGAACACAATTACTGGAGCCTACAAAAACTTATTTTGGATATCTTCAACAACACTATGAAAAGCGGTTGTCTATCGGGAGAGATAGAAGACGCAAGAAGAATGGGAAGAAAGAGCGACATAATCAGGCCCATTGCGGTCACCTTAACAACAATCGGCCGAAAACTTGAAATTCTTAAGGGAAGAAAATCGCTACAAAATACCGATATATACATCACAGAAGACTACACGAAAAAAGTACTGCAAAAACGCAAGGAGCTTCAGGAAGAGCTAACAAAACAACGAGAACAAGGGAAAAAAGTGATACTGAGACACGATAAAATTGTTACACTAAAACAAAACAGCTCTATAGCTGGCGAAAAGAAAAAATCGGCTAAAAGAATTTTGTCGGAATCCCCGGAAGGTACCAGAAATAATAACAAAAACGAAAAAACAAGTGGGGTCAACAATCGATCTACTAAGAAAAACAAAACATACGATATTACATCTTATATGCAAAAACCTACAACGTCAAACTCTGATACTTCCAACTCTACTTTGGGGAGAGACAGAATACAATTTGAAACTCTACAAAATAGAGCTGCTAGTGACGCCGAATCCGAATAGCAATTAAAACGCCTCCCTCACAAATTTGTACAATTCCAAAATGAACAACACAAGAAAGAAACAATAAACTTCCCCAAGCCGGCTGGTCACCGTGGGGATAGCGACCACAACCCTCCAACTAAAAATAAAAGATATGAACAATATTTAAAAATTGCAACGTACAACGTCAGGTCACTATTATCTACAGAAAAAATGATCGAACTTACTCATGCCTTACAGACGATACAATTTGATATCCTAGGCCTAGCAGAGGTAAGAAGAAAGGGCTGCTTTATAGAAGAAATGGATAGTTATATATTTTGCTACAAAGGCGAAACACAAGTATCACATGGCGTCGGTTTCCTTATACATAAAAAACACAAAACAAGTATTTACAACTTCACGGGCCTCTCAGACAGGGTAGCCCTTCTGGAAATGAACTACCATAACGAAATACTCTCTATAATACAAGTATATGCCCCCACGGAAAGGTCGAAGGACGAGGAAATTAGCAGCTTTTACGAAACGCTAGAACAGGCACACAAGATCGCTAGTGAAAAACTGATTGTTATCGGAGACTTTAACGCAAAGATCGGTCTACCAAAAGAAAATGAAGATACCATTATGGGCAAATATGGCTACGGGGAGAGAAATACAAGAGGAGAAATATTAGCACAATATGCAAACGAGTACAAGCTAAAGATCATGAACACATATTTCAAAAAGAAAAAAAACAGAAAATGGACGTGGATTTCCCCTGATTTGAAAACGAAAAATGAAATCGATTATATTTTAACAAATAATCCAAATAAAGTAACAAATATAGAAGTTCTAAACAACGTGGAATTCCCGTCGTATCATCGTCTAGTACGAGCTACCTGGAAAATAAACAACGCTGTGAAAAAGAGCAGAACTAACTTCAAATCTACAAGTAACAGACCTAAAACAGATAAGGAGATCGAATTGTATCTACAAAACTTAGAAAACAACTTACAAGAACTCTATACCTGTCAAAAAAGCACACAATTACAAACATTCTATGACACAATAGAAACTGTCATCAAAAATAGCTTACAAATAAATAATAAGAATAATCTACCAACGAAAGAAAATCGAATCATAAGTCAAAAAACTACATAAAGAACTCATTACAAGAAGATCGGAATTAATTAAAATGCAACACAAGTCAAAAGAAGCTAAGCAAGAACTCAGACAAATATTTAAAATGACTAGTAAATCGTTAAGGAAAGATTACCAGCTCTACAGAAAAAATGTTATAACGAAAAACTTAAAATGCTATAGAAGCACAAAAAGAGCTCTTAAAGAGCTGATTACCCAAAAAACTTGGATACAAAGCTTAAAATCTAACGACAGAGAGACAAAAACAAGAAAAGACATAATAAATAACGCAACTCAATTCTATAGAGAGCTATACAGCCAAAAAAATAAAAACATTCAAGAAATCGAACTACATACAGCGGCAATCCAATACGAAACCATCAAACCCATAGAGCCAGTAGAGTTAATAACTCACATTAAAAAATTAAAAATGGATAAGAGCCCGGGCCCGGACGGCATTACAAATGAAGCTCTAAAACTTGGAAAAGCCCAACTTATCCCAATACTGACAAAGCTCTTCAATACAGTCCTAGACACAGGCGAAGCGCCAGCACAATGGAAAAGCTCTGAAATAATTTTACTGTATAAAAAAGGCGACCCCAAAGATATTGCTAACTATCGCCCGATCAGCCTCTTATCCACTATACAGGATGTTAACGGGGTCATGATCCGGAATGACAAAAAGCGAATAAGATGATCATACTGAACAACCTTTCCCATGGGACCAACCACGTAATCGCAAAAAAAAACCAGGTATTCCATACATTAACCTCAATTAAATCGCAGTTAACTCACAGTTAACTCTTAATTGGCTCTTTTTTTTTGCGATTTCGTGGTTGGTCCCATGGGAAAGGTTGTTCAGTATGATCATCTTATTCGCTTTTTGTCATTCCGGATCATGACCCCGTTAACATCCTGTATATAAACTGTTTGCATCAATTTTACAAAGTAGAATGAGCGCTAAAATAGAAAATACACAACCTATAGAGCAAGCTGGCTTCCGCTCTGGCTTCTCAACAACGGATCATCTTCACGTGTTGCAACAAATAATGGAAAAGCATAGAGAATTTAAACAACCTTTATACGTAGCTTTCATTGACTACGCGAAAGCTTTCGATACCATCTCTCACGATTCTATCTGGGAAGCGCTCTACCAAGCCGAAATAAATGTGCAATACATTAAAGGCTTAAAAATCTTGTATAATACTAGCACCAGTAGAGTAAAACTGGAAACAAGAGGAGATATCATTCCGATATGCCGAGGCGTGAGACAGGGAGATCCCCTCTCACCGAAGCTTTTTATTGCCGTATTAGAGACCATATTCTCAAAGCTAAAATGGCAATAGGAAGGTATAAAAATAAACGGCAGATACCTAAGCCACCTCAGATTCGCGGATGACATCGTACTTCTCGCCTCTACCAGCAAAAAATTAGAAAAAATGATTAACTCCCTCAGAGAAGAAAGCGAGAAAATAGGATTGAACATGAATGAGAGTAAAACAACCAGCTTCCAACAACCAATTAATCTGCAAGATACGACTTTAGAATACGTAGAACGCTAAATATATCTCGATAAAGAAGTTTCTTTTAACAGTGACAACACACAAGACGAAATAGAACGACGTATAGCCTTGAGCTGGAAAAAATACTGGTCTTTGAAAGAAATACTTAAAGGTTAACTACCCATTACACATGAAAAAAATAGTGATGGACACCAATATTTTGCCGGCGCTAACATATGGCTGCCAAACCTGGAGCCACACGTTATAAACGAAAGCCAGAATAACCACTACCCAAAGAGCGATGGAACGGAGCATGCTAAAGCTAAGGAAAATACATAAAGTGAGAAGTGAACGCATAAGAAACAAAACGAATATAACTGATGCACTAAAATATGCACTTAAAATAAAATGGCGATGGGCCGGCCATGTAGCAAGATACACAGATAAGAGGTGGACCAAAGAAGTTACTATATGGAAGGGCCCTGAAGTAAAAAGAAAACCAGGACGACCACGAAAGCGATGGAGCGACGACATAGTAGCCACCGCCGGTCAAGGATGGCTAAATAAGGCGAAAGACAGAGACGAATGGAACAAATTGGAGGAGGCCTTTACCCAATAAAAGTGGGGTTTTTATCAACTTTTAATTTTTATATACATAAACATAAAATAAATAAAGTTTAAAGTATACTCAACAGTTAAAATACCTTTAGATAAGATAAATTAACAACAATATTAGTTAAGTAATTGTATGTATAGGAATGATAAGTCTGTAAGTAGTTGATAAGGAAATAAATAGGCTTTTTATTTATTTATTTATTATTTATTAAGGGGGTTAAAAAGGGGTGAAAAGTTTGTATGGGGGAAACTTTGTTTTTTAGATAGACTTAAAATTTTGTAGGAAGATTACTTATAAAAAAGTACCTGCAGCGTTTTAGAAAATTCAATCCCTGAAGGGGTTAAAAAGGGGTGCAAGGTTTGGATGAGAAACACTTTTTTTTGATCTGGAGACTTAAAACGTATAAAGATTTCTTATGAGAATAAAAAAAAACAGAGTTTTGAGAAAATTCCACCCCTAAGAAGTTAAAACGGGATTCAAGATTTATATGGAGAGTCCATATAAATCTTGAATCCCGTTTTAACTTCCCAAGAAAATGTTATAGTAAGAGATTTGTAACTTCGGTCTTAGCCTGTATGTTTAAATCTCACAATGTGTATACTACCACTTTCAAATACGATAAATTATCTGTTGACTCATATCCAATAATTACTTCACACGTATCTTTTCGATTTTTGCAGGCTTTTAATGTTTACACTTTTTTAGAGGACCGCGGTAGTTGCGAATCGACCCGTGTTTTTGATCTGTCAAAACTGAGTTGGTAAAGCAGTCCCAATAAAACTTTGCAAGGTTCCACTAGGCTACTTAGACGCCTTTAATGACAGTGCCATTTATCCACTTTGTGTTGTATTTATTGGAATACAGCGAAGTGACCATATTAACCGGATGACCATTACCCTCAGGTACCTTACTTGTAAAACATCTTCGTTAAGTTATGTTAAAACCAATTAGTAACGTTAATATATTTTTATTACTTATTATTATAGAGGTTATAATATATAGTACTTAATACATAATCTGCGGAAATTTCAAGTGTCTATACATATTACGGGTCTAGAGAAATAGCGATTGTTATGGGCGGGCAAAAAAACGCCATAAAATTACGTTTCATGTATGAGAGCACTGTTTAATTTTTAATCTATTTATTATTTTTATGAATGTACGTTAAAGCAGCAATAGAAAAACAACTTCTGTGAAAATTTGAACAGTCTAGCTATTGATGATACGCAGACAGCCGGATGGACAGCGGAAGCTCAGGAACAGGGTTTCGTTTGATATCCTTTGGGAACTCGACTCTAATAAATATCTAGTTGAATTCCTTGACCCCAAAGATGTATATTTAGACACTAAATTAAAGATGGCCGACGGAGGAGTTGGTTCTTATCAAAAATTTAAAGCTATGGACGTAACAAGTACCTGAAAAAAAGTTGGTGCTTTTGTCCAGCGTGTCCACATTATCACCTGAAACTGCCCTATTATTAGGCCACAAGGTGGGACTGATGACCTGGTAAATGTCGCGGGAGTCCGAAGGATGCGGGTGTCGCAGGACCGATCATTGAAGCATTCTTTGGGGGATGCCTAATATGTCCAGCTGTGGACGTCTTTCGGCTGATATGATGATGATGATGATGATGAAAGTGTGTCTGTCTGTCTGTTTCTTCTTCACATTTAAAGCGCTGAACCGATTTAGATGAAATTTGGTATAGAGACAGTTTAAGTCTCGGGGAAGAACATAGGATAGATAGGATAGTTCCTCACGGACGGCGTCGCGGGCAGATGCTAGTACCTACCTATATTTAAAAAAATGCTTTAGAATCGGATTTGTAAATTAATACATGTATTAATTTACAAATCCTTAATCCGCATGTATGCGGATAGAAAAGATGTTTGAATCTAGAAAACGTGTGCGAACATAAGTTTATTATCCTATACCTTTTATACACATCGACGACGCCAATATTTTGTCCAAGATTTTTTGCTTTCAATCAACTTATTAGGTAGGTATGTACCTAAGACTTGGAATACTTCATTACTTAACAGCGGTTTATTCCAAAGGATGTTTTCTTTTTCTTGTGTATTTTGTGTTAATTATTATCAAGATTAGACAGAAACCGACGCGACCGGAGACTGGTTAATTTTTGGGTAAGTATATTATATTATACACTGAGTGTATAATATAAATAATGTGCTAATATCATGGTAATATTCGTTTTGCAAGCTTACATAAATGTATATATTTTTGTAAGCTTGTACGCTGCGGATAAATATTATATTAGGTACAATATAATACATATTTGTCCGCAGGTTTGACGAAGCTGTTCCACGCATGTGCTATGTCGCTCAAACTCAATAACACCTCTATTGGCACCAAAAATTGAATTCCTAGTCTAGCAATTACATAGGCAGGTAGTAGATCGATAACTATTCTCCTGTAAATATTTGGATCTATTTAGGGTAGACCTTGAACAGTTTGATAATCAACGTAGCCGTTATTGCCACCTCGTTCGCTGTGGTTTTTGAATGTTTCAATTTGTAGATAGTATCCATGTTAGCCGCATTAGTATTAAATTATGTATTAATACTAATGCGGCTATTAATAATAAAATATGATAAAGTTTTTTTATTTAGTGCTCTATTTTACTACAGATTTATACGTGAATGGCACCGATTACACAGTGATTGTTAATGCAATATTTTTATGTAAAAAAAGTTAATTAAGTATTATTAAGTTACATGTTTGGATATTTGGTAGCTGTACTCTATTTTACTACAGATTTATGGCACCGATTACTACACACACAGTGAGTGTTATCGCAATGTGTTAATAACAATATTATTGCGATACCTCAAAAATGTAGGTACTTAATATAACGTTAGTTATGTAACGATACGTATTTTAAAAAAAAACCAGCCAAGTGCGAGTCGGACTCGCGCACGTAGGGTTCCGTATTTTATTATTATTATATCTATATATTATATTATTATCTATAAAAACAGTAAAAAAAAAAAAAAGTTTGTTGTATGGGAGGCCCCCTTAAATATTTATTTTATTTTGTTTTTAGTATTTGTTGTTATAGCGGCTACAGAAATACGTAATTTGTGAAAATTTCAACTGTCTACCCTAGTAGCATTTTCGTTGGCATTTCGTTGGGCCAACTCGGTGATCAATGGCCCAACGTGGGGCCAACTTAAAATGCTACTAGGGTAGCTATCGCGGTTTTTGAGATACAGCCTGAAAAAAAAAACGTTTGTTGTATGGGGGCCCCCTTAAATAGTTATTTTATTTTGTTTTTAGTATTTGTTGTTATAGCGGCAACAGAAATACATCATCTGTGAAAATTTCAACTGTCTAAGCTATCGCGGTTCTTCAGATACAGCCTGGTGACAGACAGACAGACGGACAGCGAAGTCTTAGTAATAGGGTCCCGTTTTTACCCTTTGGGTACGGAACCCTAAAAAGCTGTTGATATGCGTTTTTATTTAGAATAGTAGATTGTATGACAATGGCCTAACGTAAGCCATATTACCACGAGATGGTTATTTTCCCGAACGAAGTGAAGGGAAATAGTTCGAGGGGTAATATGGCTTTAGACCAGAGTTATAACTCTACTTTTCACTTCGACTGCGAGAAAATAGTAAAAACAAAAATTATCCATCCACAATCAACAATTATACCAAGGCGAAAATATTGTTCAATTTCGCGCCATTCTTTTTAATGGACTGCTTTGACACAGATACAAAATATTCACACCACGAATAAACGTCTAATAGCCGCGTCCAAACGGCTAAAGCAAGTGAAAACCGAATGGTCTCTGTGTAATTATATACCTTTATACCTACAAGAAATTCAATACTTACATATCATCATCAAATCTAATATACTTGTCGTACATAGCGTCTATGTATTGAAAATGAAGTAACAAACGAGTTAATATGGGATATTAATGAAAATGTACCTACTCCTAAGCATCACAGCCGTTCATGAAATATTGTTCCATTTTTTATGTTACCTACATTATTACATCGCTCACTGCTCGATATGAAGTAAATATTAACGGGATCGTATTTTATACTCATAAATAAAAAGGCACAAAATATCTACTGAATTTCTGTAGTACTCAAGTGAATTAGGCACTTAAATCATATTTCTCGCTAGATTATTTGCAACTGATTTATTACTCCGAAATTTTATGTTGCCTATCTGTAGATAAATATAAGAATCTTCAAAGGCGGAAATGAAATATATTGATAGATGGCTAGTTTTACATTGTGACAGTAAATGATGGCCAAAGGTTATCTACGAAGATATATGAATATGACGTTTAGATAACTAGTAGAATACCTATGTAAGTGTTGCTTTACTCTTTACTAAATGTACAATACACTAAACACAAAATAATAACCCAAAATAACTTTTTTAATACAGTTGCTCAGTTGCTGTTTAGCGTGTGTGTAAAGTTGGTTTTCGCGGACTAGTGCTTTTCACTTTTCCCACTCAATAATTGTACAAATTGTACGGTCGAGGTCATAAATACGTTTACACTTTTGCACCTTATTGCCTTGTATTAAGGTGCAAAAGTGTAAACATATTTATGACCTCGACTGTACCATGAATTATTATTTATTTATTTAATCTTTATTGCACAAAAGAGCAACTTATCGTACAAAAGGACCTTTGGGCAAAGCAGACAAATTGTGGGCGGTGCAACTACAGATATAAACACACATTGAATATACATACATAATAAATAAACAATGGGCCACGGTTAAAGGCTATTGTAGCTCAGTATGCCAGCGCGGGCAGCGCGTTATGAACAATTTACGTATGCGCCGTAACGCGTAGCACCATTTTACCGCTTTGTAGCGTTAATCTCTGTTAGAGGCCACGGCTCAACTCATTGTTATGTCATTAATCAGGTATTGTCTACGAACTACTGTTTGTATTTCATTAGTAACGAATGTGGAAGATTGGTGGTTGTTAGAGTATTTTCTTTTCTATTTTACAATAGATAGGCCAGGCAACGAAAAGGTGTAGAGGGAAATGCTTGGAACACAATTTTTGACTCCGTTACTTTGTTAGGACTAGTTAGGAAGTGGAAGTGTTAGGGGTGAACATATCAAAAGTGTCCCATTTTTCGGTTATATCTCAAAAATGATGTGTCCTAGCAACATAAGGGGTATGGGCGGGCAGAGCTGAGAGTTCATTAACGAATTTAACATTTTGAGTAACGGATTAACTTTTAAGTTAACTTAAAAAAAAATTTAGAGACTCATTTGATCAACTTCCGTTAAACTTCC
Source organism: Epinotia ramella (assembly GCA_947578815.1). Classification (NCBI taxonomy): domain Eukaryota; kingdom Metazoa; phylum Arthropoda; class Insecta; order Lepidoptera; family Tortricidae; genus Epinotia; species Epinotia ramella. The sequence goes on from OX388209.1 coordinate 12,957,859, forward strand.
TTGAATCCGTTAATCGTTCTTTAAGTATCTTCTATTTGCCCAAAGGACACCACGCGGACGCGTTCTGACGAGTAGTTTCGGGTTGGTTGGCGGTAGCCGGACGGTCCGTGCATGGCACGCTCCGGTGTTAGCCGGTGCCGGAACGGTCTAGTCGGCGTCACGTCATCTCATAGTTATGCATATATATAAATAATATTTTTGCACGTGTCGGTAAGGTTACGTTCATGGTATGATACGGTCAAGTGGGCTCCTATACTCTTTCATTCCAAAGGCAAAGATATTTTCACATCTAAACGAACGTCGCTTTCAGGCGAAAACTTTAGTAGGTATATACCTATTGATGTTTATGACCCTTCATCTACTTTGCTCACTTTATGTGACTTTATTTTAATTTGCAGTTATTATCGTCACTAACTGTATATTTTTCAGATCCTACCTAAATAACCCATACCAATTTTTTAGCAGTTTGACTAATGCAACGACGAAGTATAACTTCTATCACGAGTTAACGATTAACGATAACTTCCGTTAAGTCCTCCGAAATGTAACGCATTAACGTTTAACGAAAATAACTTTTTTAGTAACGGATTAATGATTAACGAAGTTAACTATTTGATTAACTGTGCCCAGCTCTGCGGGCGGGGACTTTTGATATGTTCACCTCCTAACTATAGTCCAAACAGTGACGAAGTCAAAAATTGAGTTCCAAGCATTTCTCTCTATACCCTTTTTTGAGCATTCGTTGCCTGGCCTATTAGACATTAATTTTAAACATGAAAATCACACCATACACACATGTAATATCCTTTTGAAATGGTTGGCCAACTTATCCCGGTCAAGTTAGGCACACCGGCCCGCCTGCAGCGCCGCCTATTAATCCATGCAATTCCCTGCAACCAACCTGCGAGTTAATGCCCAGGTATGTTCCTGGTTACAATTAGTGACCAAAATTATACTATCCTCTTGGGAAAGGAACTTTCCCCTGAGTTTACCATGTGCACGTGCAAGCAACAACTTGCACGAAAGTTTTGCTTATCGCCCTCAATATCTGCAACATAACCTAAACTAATTTACTTAAGTTTTACAATTCCCCTGAAGTGCTAAATCCGCGAGCCTTGAAAGATGCAGACTCAAGCATCAACGCGATTCATCAATCAATGAATGATTTACGGCTGTGATAAGTATCGACTTAAGCGCTCGTGCGTGGAAACCGTGAATTTTGCCGTGCCTATCTTTATCACCCTTTAGTAACAAATGTTAATCGATACTTTCGGAATTAGATTTGTCGTTGTTAGGGTACGCAAATATTTGTTTAAGGCCGACCGTCAGCGTATTCATTTGTTTTCAGTTACATTGACACCGAATTCAAGTTCGTTTATCCGTCAAGCATCAAGCGATGGAAGAATATTATCCTTAACAGGCCGCGATTCCATCTGTCTTCATTGACATTGACACTTGACAGAAGGGGCGTACCTTTAAGTTAACAGATAACGTATGTTATCGATTATGTTTCATATATTCGTCACTCTGATTTTAACATCGGGAAAGTGAGGACAGAAACCCCTAAGACATGCCGGGAAAATTACAATTTGACCCCTTAGTGCGTTATTTTTTGCACACGTACAACGATGGTGCCAAACAATAAACATGCCTCTTTAAAGTGATTCGTTTGACGACTGGTTAGCCGAGTGCATAGTGACCCTGCCTACGAAGCTAATGGTCCTGGGTTCGAATCCCGATAAGCGCAAATAAATTAGTATGAATATTTGTTCCTGAGACTTTGATATTTTGTATGTAGCAATGTAAGCATTTATATTTATTAATTATATTGTCTTCTAACGGTGATCAATATACAAAACAGGCTAAAATATTTTCACTCAAGAGTCATGAGTTTTACAACAAAGCCTATGTTCAAAGTATGAAACTCATTCAAAAGAAATTCAAACCAACATTCTAAATTAAATTTGGCACTCTATGTATATAGATATCATTGTATTTGAAACATATGTTTCTTATTGGCGGTATGTAAATTCTTCACAGGTTACATTACGAGTAGGTAGGGTCATTTCGCCGGTTAGCGACCACCTAATTTCATGTGCCGGTTGGCGATCACTTAGCTGAGTTGGTGAACTGAAAGGATATTTTCTCGGTCTTTTAGTAGAGTTCTATTCTAAAACAACAAAAAACTGCATGTACAATTAATTGTCTCAATAGGGTTTGTAGAATTGATGTTATCATCAATAGAAAAAACCTTCTCCTTGTTCGCTAGCCGAAGGCGGTCGCGTAACCAGCGTAATGACCCTACGGAGGGTGTGTAGTGAACAACACTCGAGATTCCTTTATTACATATTTTCTTTCCATAATAAAACATGATGTTTCTTGCGGAAGGATTCGCTTTGTCCCCACTATTCAACTTTGTAAAGTGTCACTTGAATTACTGAACGTAGAAAAATAATTTTCTATGTATGAGGGAAGAATTGTGTTGTCATGTGAAGTGCGTCTTGAGCCGCCGCCCGCCTGCCCTATGATTTCGACACGCGCAAGGGTCTACGCTATTACGCGTACATAACTTACAATACATTAATATATGTAAGTACATACATAGGTTCACCTTTTCCCCCAGCCCAGGGCTGTTATTCGCTACGCGCTAATGCGGCTCACCCCGCCGGTCACCCGTCACGAAACTAGACCTCTACCTAACGCTTGGTTCCTACGCATTGCGGTGTCAAGATATATTTGTGGGTGAGCGTTGAGGACAGCTTAAAACAAGTTACAGAATAGGGGGGCAGTAGTTGACTCGCAAGAGTGGAATCATGAATACCTATCACAAGCAATAGCGGTCATAACATCTGGGTATAAGCGTTCAATGCATATTTTCCAGTGAATGCTTTATAATTATTTTTTTCACAACGTTGAACTTTGCTAATGGACTCAATTCAGGAATGTGTCTTTGTTTTGACGATTAAAATCACATGCATATAATATCGCATGTATGTGTGCGTGCGACGAATTGACATCGATATGATAATAATATGAAATTTAAATAGAGATTTTAGTGAAGAATGAAGGCCCGGCATTCATGGTGCTCGAATATGAACGAAATTATTTCCTTTCTCTTCAGGATTGTCATAAGAGTCGAAAATGGCAATAGGGTTAGAAGTGTGTTGTGGGCTTTAGGTAAAAAGGTAGGTAAAAAACTTAAGCCCTTCCTTACCCCTTCTTGTATGTACCTAGTGGTTTTTTTTTTTTTTTTTTTTCTCAATTATTGCTTTTGCTCCTTGCTGTTTTAGCAAGGTGGATTTGCCAATATCAGTTTTTTGACATATTTTCACACGAGGAGAATGTTCGGTTTAATTTTGACTTTTTTGGGGAAGGATCAGTCTGGAAACCTAAAAACAAATAAAAACTATGGACATCACAGACAATCACCTGACATTTACAAACGTTATGAAAAAAGAGCGGGAAAGTGGATGACAGAGTGTTAATCATGCCAACATGACGGATATAGTGGAAAATGTATCACTATCATTAGAAATATATTAAAATGAAATAGGAGTGAAATAAGAAATATATTAAATTTTAATGCACAGTGGGGAATGTTTTAAAGTCTAATGTTGTGTAGGTACTTGAATATATTTTAAAATAATAGCAGTTATGGGAGAGTCCATTGAACAAAGAAGCGAGTAGAAATTTATAGGACGTGGGATTTTCTTTGGTAATACGTCGTACATCGAGTAACTAAACCTGGGACAGTTGAAAAATATGTGATCCAACGAACCCTCATCGAGCCCACATTCACACAAAGAGGTAAGGTAGTGGTAATTGGGAATGGATGAAAATATCAGAAGTGGCTGATCCTTTTTTTGGTGATAGGAATAACGTTCCTTAGCACCAGAAAAAAGTTTCAGATTTTTTCGCTGCGTCCTCTTGGGAAAGGAACTTCCCCCTGAGTTTACCATGTGCACGTGCAAGGTACCTACCTATAAGTGCTACATACATCCACCCTGCAGCGGCCGAATACACAGACAGGCAGACGGTGACCCATTGCAATCGCGTAGGAAGAAACAGAATGTCTTAATAGGCGGAATATGTGACTATGACCAACGATTCATTTGTCGGATTATATCTTTGTTAATGTATGGCCGGACACAACTCGGGCGTGGCCTGGGCTCGGCAATTGTACTTGGTCATCCTTTACCGGCAAAGAAAACCATCAGTTCTATTTTACAAAATGTAAGTAGCAGATATTTTAACAGGTACACTGGAAGTACATTTGGGACGACCGCTTTAACCTAGTTGGTAGTGACCCTGCCTACGAAGCAAGACGCCCTGGTTTCGAATCCCTATAAGGCCATTTATTTGTGTGATGAGCACGAATTTTTTTTCGTGAGTCATGGATGTTTTATATGTATTTAAGTTTGTATTTATCAATATAAATATGTTTATCGTCTTTTAGTACACATAAAACAAGCTTTGCTTAGTTTGGGACTAGGTCGATTTGTGTAAGAATGTCCCCAATATTTATTTATTTTATGTCTTGTATTGTATGTATGAGTCCTACTCTTAATGTCAGTTTTATTTTCCTACCTTTGTAAATGGGTACCTAATGCCGTAGATTTTGCCCCTTTTTGAAATTAAAAAGTGTCTCAAAGTTTGACTGCATATAAAAAAACTAACTAGTATTTTGTAATAAAATAATTCTTATTATGTTTTGTAGTTTTCTACGTGATACAATTTTATCTCAAAGTTAAAAAACTCCATGTAGTCCTCCAAATTTAGCAAAAAACCGCTTTGATGCATCCAAACACTCGGAACTACAAAATTAGTTTTTTTTCTGTGGAAAGTCAAATTCACTAGAACCAACATAAATAACATGAATTTAAGCAACTAAATAGTAATTTTGATCTTTAAAATAAAATGATTTCATGAATTTACTGCAGTTTGAAATGTTGTCTGATTGTCTCCGTATTTTTGCTTCTACGTTACAATTTTGTGCGTTACCAAAATTCCACCTGTAAATAATATTAAACTCTTAGCTTAAGCCTGGTTTTCACTTTGATTAGTGCGAGTGCAGGTGATTAGTGCGAGTGCAGGTGTGTAGTGCGAGTAGTGTCCAATTCACTGCGAGTGCAGGTGATTAGTGCGAGTGCAGGTGTGTAGTGCGAGTAGTGTCCAATTCACTGCGAGTGCAGGTGATTAGCGCGAGTGCAGGTGTGTAGTGCGATTAGTGTCCAATTCACTGCGAGTGCAGGTGATTAGTGCGTGTGCAAGTGTGTAGTGCGAGTAGTGTCCAATTCACTAAACACTCCTGTCCAGACGTGTTTAGTGGCAGGCACGCTGCGAGTGAGGGGGAAGCAGGGCACGCGGGACGTGGCTACTCGCAGTCCACTCGCAAAAAAATAGAACACGCTTCTATTCACTTTCTACACAGCCAACTAAAATCACTCACTCAATCACTTAAACTAATCAGTGGCTGTCCACACCTAGACACTAATCACCTGCACTAATCACCTGCACTCGCACTAATCAAAGTGAAAACCAGGCTTTACGTACTATTTTGTATTGACACTGGCAACACCATGCATCCAGGCGCACTAATTTAAAAAAATAAAGACGTCATTTTGTTGTCTGTGGATGCAATTCGGTGGTGTGTGTGTCTCGAAAATGTGTGTAGTGAATTCGGACGATTTGAAAGGTAAATAACAGTTTTTATTACACTTATTCCATATACAAATATCCATAAGTGCATAACGCATGCGCGATATGTGTATTTGTTTCTAATTTAGCTCAAATCATCGATTTATGGTGCATTCAAACCTAAAAAATCTCACTTCTACGGTACTTCTACGTAACCGGTAACGTTGATTGTATTTTAAGGTAACGTTGAAGTGTTGTAAGGATCCGTACATATAGTGCATTTAGTGTATTGATACTTCGATGGCTTTTTGTTGTGTTAATAAAATGTTGGTCAATAAACTGTTCCAACTGTGTGCGAGACACGCCAGCAACAATAAGGTGCTGCTTTAAAAAAGAAATACAAACCACATTTGGTCGATATCTTTTAAAGTGCTTGTTTTTTTTGTCCGTTTTTCGTACAACATTGTGTTTATACCAACACGGTGCAATATGAAATCGGCCTTACATACTTTTCTCGTTACTTTCGCGTTACTTCTACGTTGCCGTAACATATGTAGAAGTGTCTATGTTACTAAGTGGCAAAATCTACGGCCTTACCCAAATATCTTTTGGAGTCTGAATCCGGGATGTTATTCAGAACGCACTAATGTGCTCTACCTCACCCGTTCATGCCTAACGAACCCGAAACTATCTGATGACGCAGTTGCTATGCTACGAATCGCGGCGTCAAGATATATTTTTGGGTAAAAAGTGAGGTGAGGTACAAGTTACATAAAAAAAGGGGGCTGAAAACAAGATATTCCTGTTACCCTCGGGAATAGTAACAACAAAGAATGATGATTTGAATAACCGTAGTCCGTAGGCAAATTGGAACCCCAAGGCTGCAGGCTGCCTAATTAAATAAAAGCAAAGAGAGAGTACTATGATTATATAGAGATAGAGACGTCAGTCAAGGAAATGAATGCCGAGCGCCATCTAGCTTTTCGTCTCGTCAACAGACCAAGCGTGAGCTATAGCCGTATACGCTTTACCTAAACATGCATAGTTAAATATTTGTATCCTTTTTTATCTGCATTGCACAATATATTGAACTGGAAATTTGGAATCCTCGCACTTTGAAGTTTGAATGCGCTTACTTAACACAAAATTCCAATTCAAGACACTCACTGTTCAATTTATCAACCGAAAATAATAAAAACATTTTTTTAAGACAATTACAAACACGAAATATGAGCATTACTGCACGTCTATCATGGGACGGCCGCGACATACTCTCGATTGTTCTCGCACTATCCGTCTCTCTCTTATTAGAACCTTTACAACTCGTTTGACAGTTCGATCAGCAGAGCAACATGCCTCCAGACGATCGCAATTAGTCGGCTTCTGATAAATTGGGGCTGACAAATCATGACATGTATCGACCCCATAAGTCAGTTTCTTGGCGGCATAAAAAATTGTAATGTTACCAATTTATAGAATTATCCCATAATAGGGTATTTGACAACAGTGAACATAAATTGTGTTTTTTTCATTAGCAACAGAAACATTACAAAAATGCTCGGATAGTATCAATCTTTTATTTATGTTTGATATTTCAAGATTTTATTCATTTAAAAACTAACAATAAGGACGTTGAAAGTTTGTGACGTCACAAGCCATCCCTACAAATTTCATAGTGTTTCATAGTAACGGAGCGTTTTTGACGTTTCATAAAAGAAGCTGATTTGATTTTTGTCAAATACCGTATTTAAGGATCACTATAAATAACAAAAAACGGTTTTTCTAATCTAAATATGCCAGTCATTTAACGATTTTTTGTTCCATGTTTGTCGATTTTGATGGTAAGTGGTTATACCTTGCAATTATTGTTATACACTTTTATAAGGTTAGCCTTATAAAAGTGTATAACAATAATTGCAAGGTGTAATACTTAGGTATTCCAGGCGGGTTTTATAAATCAAGTCGGAGGCTAATGAAATTAAATCAAATCTTGAACGCTCGCGAGTCGCTTGAACTAGCAAGTGCGACAAAGACGGGGATACACGAACGAAGATCGTTTCGCGGCAGGCCCTAGGCCGCCGCGTGATTCGGCCTGTGTGGATGCATGTCGGAAGCACGGTGGCCAGCGATTATTCACATTGAAGACTATTCTAAAAAGTTCAATATGTATCGCCTAAATTGAAATGTTGGAGAGTAGTTTTGACTATTCTTGTTAAATATAAAGTAGAATGAAGTTAAGGAGTTTTGTTTCATATGACTTAATTACTTTACTATCTACTTCCAGCAGAAGGCAGCTCGCTCGATCAGTTGCATTGTGTGAATTGAAGAAAAATAATAATTGTTCAAGTATCATTATTATTTCATCGCGTTAAATACGGGGTGATGCAACGCGCTGTTTTTTTTTTAATTACCCTCTATTTTAGGCTCATCTTTCCCTGTCCAGACTCTAACTTTAGTAATTTCCTAAAATGTCCTAAAAGACGGTACACGGATATCTTAAGCGTGCTTTAAGGGATCTCTTTCTTTCCTATAAACTTATTGTTTCGAATTTCGATACTCGGAAATTGATATCCATAAACATAAACATCAATAATCATATTTTTAATTAAGTATAACGTTTAATAGTTATAATCAAATACTATAATCAGAGTCACGCAACTAGGAACAAAAAGAAGAATGACATCCATTTGCTCACATTCAGATAAAATCTGACAAGTGTCAGAACAAGTGACAAGTTTTCTATCTGTGCTTCTACCATGGCGGACACATGCTATCTCTTACTTCTGTTCTTTCTCTTTCTGTCATTGTGGCATTTGGATGGTAACCATGGATATTGTAACTTTAAGAGAAAACATGTGTGTCAAACAACCAATGCTTTTGACGAATACAACACGATCTTAATTATTTTCAAATTTATAAACATATGTATAAGATTCTCGTCATCAACCAGTTTCAAGCCAGCATAATAGATACCTACCAAGAACTTTAGGTACCTACCTAAGTACATACAAGTTTGTTTAACCTATAATGTTATAACGAAATATGTAAGTAGATACCCATAATGAAAATAACGAAATATCGAGCGTAAACATTGATTTACTTTTGAAAATCTACGGCACTTGGATAATACAAGCGGGAGCTGTCTTATAACAAGAAGAATTATGGAAATACATTGGACTGTTTGCGAACGAAAAAGAGACAGTATGGACAAATTGGTGAAATTTTGTCAACATAAATATACATACTCCTAAATAATTTTTATAATTAATAAATTGGTGTGAAATAAATAAACTGACAAAACATTTACTATCCTTTTATTACTTTGTTAGTGTCGATATACTTAGTGCAATAATTTGCTCTTCATGCAGTAGACCTGACCATCATAATTTATCGATATCGATAACGTTGCGTACTAATATTATCGACATCAATAATGTTAAGTACTACATCCCTAATCCCTTTCGTGCCATTATGTTGGTACGACTTACTTCCGTATTGAACTTTTTAATGTGGTATGGCAAAGTAGCCAAACTCAATTGAGTTATCATGTCAAAATCAAATGACAATGTCACTGTCATCCAAAACTTAGTTCGAAGTCCCGTCTCTTAGAACGTAGTGGTTATATTCTCTTTGACTATAATCACAAAAGTCATAAAATCACTAAACTAACTATAACGTTTAAAGGTCTATCGATAATTATTCAGAAATATTTTAAGGCATATACTCGTATTTCAACCTACTAATGGTCCTTATTCATATCGTTTTAATGCCTAAAATGAATTACGTCTAAGAAACCCAATCTATTACATCCATAGGCATTATAGAGAATTACTCAGATACATTTCCAGACATACATTTGAAAGGGATACTAGGTACTGGTAGTAGATATATGTATAATATAATATCAGTATTAAAAAAATATATATATGTGTTATAATTATTACGAGTGGTTTCATTAACTTATCACATTATGAAGTCTGACACATCATGACATTGAATGTTATGATTAACTAATCAGGTGACTACCAATTAAATATTAAGAAACTGCGAAAAAAAAATCTTACAAAAATTATTATAAGCTTTTAACATTATGTAATGTAATAGCACACGATCTGGATATTGAATGTTATGACTAACCTGCAAAAGTCGGAACTCCTATTTATATTGTTTAGTTGTATGACTTTTGGCAATATGACAAATAAAAATTATGATAACGTTATGGACTGAAAAAATAGGAACCTAAATTTTATGGGTAACAGTAGAGACCCGTTTGCTGTTTCTTTCCACCTTATAGCTGCGTCTCTTGGTTGTTGTGACAAATTGCTAGGTGTATAATAATGGATAATATTACTATAGGCGACGCCAAACGAGCGAAATTGGCGGACGGGCAAGAAAGGTCAAAGTAAATCTAGTATGGTGACCTTGATTTAGCTGGATGCCGTGCTTCCGGCACTTATCCACACGGGCCGAAATCACGCTGCGGAATGCAGGCAGTTCACCGATTTCATCACTGCTTATAATGTAAACACACTCTAAAGGGTTCAAGGAGGCCAAGGTCACTCCATGACAGATTTTCTTTGACCTTCCACGGTCGTCCGCCACGCTCGGACGTCAGGCATCGCCTTAACTTTGCGGATTTTTGAACTTGTAGTCTAGCAACACTAACTCGATCAGGATTGGAGGATTGGTTTGGCATGGCATTGGCAACTTGGCAAGGCAAATTCGTTCTGCTTCTGCCGGATAATGCCGGCTCGCGCTCGGCTATTTACCTTTCTTGAACTATGGCAAATTGGAAGAAAAATGCGACTTAATAAAACGATTCCATAGTGAGTACACCAAATACAGTTTGAGCAACTGACATTCTTAGTGAACTTAACATAGTCGAACATGAAAGTGTGTGACTCGTCATCAAAAATGAATTATTGGGTTTATTGCTTTCTGTCTGTGTTTTCTTTAATAAGAAACGCGACAGGGCTCGGTGAAATAATTTACGCAATCAACGCTGGCGGACCTGCGCATACTGACATTTACGGCATTCATTATGAGAAAGATCCTTTGCACGGGAGAGTTGGGACTGCGTCGGACTACGGCAAGCAGCTGGTGATGATCGGGCGCGCCAACCCGAAGGACGAGATCCTGTACCAGACGGAGCGCTACCACCACAGCACCTTCGGCTACGACATCCCGGCCAACAAGGACGGGGACTACGTGCTAGTTCTCAAATTTAGTGAAGTTTACTTCAACGCTCTTAACATGAAAGTGTTCGACGTGGTTCTCAACGGAGACCACACCATAGTAGCCGACCTAGACATTTTCGACAAAGTGGGCCGAGGTGTGGCACATGACGAGTATGTCCCATACTCTATCAAGAATGGTAAACTCTATTACAATGAGGAAGAGTCCGACATTAGAGGAGGAAAAATAAAGGTTGAGTTCATAAAAGGTTACCGAGACAATCCCAAAATCAATGCTTTATATGTTATGAAAGGTACTATAGATGAGGTTCCTAAGCTGTCACCATTAGTATGGCCCGACAATGAGGCAGAAGAGACTAGAGATGAGGTGGAGGAAAAGAGTACTCAGCCCCGGCGGGCGAGCGGCCCAAAGCAGCCTGACCCCTACTCCATTGACGAGAGCTCCGTTCTCATCCCTGTGTTTATCACCATCGGAGCCTTTGTCCCGCTCCTCTTCTGTCTCTGCAAATTGTAGGCTAACTAATGTTTTAACTTGGTCTGTGTGAGTAGGATATCTTATATAATTTGAATATTATAATGGATTTTCATACATTGAGTATGCTGTTTGTTCTTAACTTATTGCCAATTATTGTTTTACATAATTATATGTGCATCAACCAATATGAATTCTAGATGTGAGGTATTAATCCAAATGCCAGAAATAGTACAAACTTCTTTGTAAAATTATTATTTCCCGTCCTATTTGAAGTATAATATATTGAAACAAACACAATTAGGGGCACAATGTAGCAGGCTTTTACTTAAAAAGTAAATAGAAATTATGTAAATAAATAATTTTCAGTTACATATGCTTTTCATTTAACATATTGCTGTACAATTCAATTTCAGCATAAATAATATCATTAAGTTTCACATATTCTTACTGCATGAGTAGAGGAAGTAATGAAAAATAATAGGATTATTAATAATAGGCACTGTGGTGATAATTATTTTTTGTTAACAGTGGAGCGCTATTAAGTATATTTCTTTTTTCCTCACTATGGCTCCAAAAATCGTTAAAGGAAAATATGGCTAAAAACCAATTGAAGTTATTTTAAACTAAGTTTTATTTTAGCAGTCTTTGTTACAGATGTGAATAAGCTAATTTCAATGCATTGGCCTGTTGCTTATGTAGAATGATTTTCATTTCTTCTATTTTCTCTCTTCAACTTCAGTCTCTGAGATAATTTAACCAATTTCAGCAATCTGAAACATAAAATTCCCTTAGATTAATATCCTTAGAAAAACCCAGAATAATTAAACTAAGCTGGTACTAGGAAACAAGGGGAGGAAGCTCTCTAAAAGGTGCAAATGAAGCGATCAAAACTTTTCCCTGTTCCAGTCATTATGACATTTAACAAAGATTGTATTTCACCTGGGCTACGGAAAAGGGATTTTCGCCATTCCTGTGCCTAATTTATTTTCATGATTGATTGCTTGAATAACACATTATATTAATCTCGAAAAATAAAATGGGTACTTGAGTACCTACTTAATTTTTTACATATACTCAAGAGCAGTGAAATTGTGAGAGTCTGTCTGTCTCTTTTATCAGTTACCTTGTCATGGTTAACCCACTGAATCGATTGTGATGAAGTATGGTACAGTTGAGTTCTCCAATATCTACACAGACAACCTTTCAAATATATCTATAGAGAGACTTTATTGTTACTGACCTAAGACACATGTGTAGATATTTTTGAAAGGTTGTCTGTGTAGATATTGGAGAACTCTACTGTGCAGATAGTTAGAGATTAATTAGATACGTTATTTTTATCCCGAAAGGGTGAAAAATCGTCTGTGGAATGCGATTATGTAAACTAAATCAATTACCCCTGCTGACTGTACTTTACTTTGTCATCAATTGTTCATCGAGACTCAAACTCCTATGGCCACCTTCCGGCTCCATCTTCAGACCAGTGCCGTAAATCTATTATATTGCACTGTTTTCTGCTTTTAATACCTAAGTGTGGTAAAATTCAATTTAATTGGACTGCAGGAAGAGTCACAATATGGTTTGCAAAGTTAAATAAAAGCGCTCTTTTTTTTTTTTTTTTTAAACACGCTAAATTGAAAACCAATTCAACACGTATTTTTGTCCAACAACTAATGTCAAAAATAGCGTATCGGTTTAAGAAGCAAATCATAATTACTTTGATAACAGTAATTACTTGTTAACTTCTACACCGGTAACAATAGTACATTTGTTGCACAAAGTAGGAAAACACGATATCTAATTGAGCCAATTTGTAGCAAAACCATTATTTTAGAGGCAGGGCACAACGGAATGACATCTGGCTGATTTCTGGAGCAACCCAACTGTGTAAGTATGTGGTGTTGTGATCTTGGTGGTGAATGAGCGCCAGAGCGAGAGCTGCCGAGGATGCAGGTACGGAGAGTGAAGCACCTGCATTTGTCTCTAATTAGCCTAGCTGTCAACACAAACGCAACGAATTCTCAAATCAATAAAGGGTCGGCAACGCGCTTCTGATTCCTGGATTCGCAAGCGTCCAGAGACTACGGTGTCTGCTTGCCATCAGGCAGACCGTAGGCATGTTTGCCACTCACATAATATAAAAAATATATTACATTATGTCGTAAAGGTACCCAAATATGTTTATAATTAAATAACAATTTTGTTACCAGTTATCACCAACAGTGAGAGCCGTAATCATAATTATTTGAATGTACTATTTTACGCCCTTGACATGAAAGTATTAACTATTCACATGTTTTTTTGCTGGGTATATATACCTATACAAATGCCTGAATGCCTGATGTTGCCTTCGCAAACGCAACATGCTTATTGTCGGCCATTTTCAAATTAACGAACCAGCATACAAAAGTAGATCATAATATGTAATTACTTACGCATTGCCGGTGCCTTGCAATTTGAGCTCGCAATCACCTTTGAGGTTTAGAACAAAGCCTTTTTTACAATCCGTGCTGTTTGAAGACGTCGCTATTACAGTGACGTTTTTATCGTACGGAATTGGCGGAGTCGATGGCATAGTAATGAATTCGGTAGTTTTTTCTGTGGAAGACGTGTCTGCATATTGACTGGTTAGCGGCACCGGCACCGCAGTCGTCGGTACTGTGGTCTCGGCGCTCGACCACGTATCACTTTTTATCGGCTCGGTTGACTGGTCGGTTAAAGTGGTGGCTATTGTATCGTTTTCAGCATCAGTGGTTGTCGCATTTAACGGTTTCGGTGTTGTCGAACCCTTTTGCGGTTTTATCGTCATCTCAGAGTAATCGTAGGCATAGTCGTAATCCTGAAATAAAGATAGGCATACGTTATTAAACATTGTGGAATTGAGGATATGCTACGCAATGAATGTGTTAATCCGCTGCGGATTAAGGTCAATTGATGTATGAAGAGCACAAAGCGAGAGTTTGAAAAGGAATTGGGTCGTAATTTATATTATCTACTCTAAGTCACAATGGGAACGGTATCCTCACTTGTGCTTTATGCTGGTAGATTTACAAAATGTGAATATATTAACTGAAAAGGATTATAGAGTATCAAGACATAGTCCTTGTATGTATGTATTAAAAAATTAAGGTCAGCTTTAAAGCTATCAAAGCTTACGAGCCGCTCCAGCATCAGCCCTCTTAAGCCAAGGGTTGGCAATGGCATAGAACGATATTTATTCGCATACCGCATCATTAGGAACACATAATACACCTAGTGTTTCTTGAACTACAGGCTCATTTGGATGCTACAACAGTAAACACCGCTTAAATTGCGCTGACAGAGAGCTTCGATTAATCGTAGTTAATCCGATTCAAAATGACAGCAATTTTTCACTTCAATGGGAAAGATATTAGTTAAAAACTTGATTAAATAATAAACAGAGGTACATTACGAGCGGTTTAGCCAAGTGGGTACGTAAAAAGTGACGTACGAAGCTGAGATCCTAGGTTCAAATCCAAAAATATTTGTGTCTTGAGTTTTTTATAAGTATTTATTTAAGTATGTTTTTTTTTATGATATAGGAGGCAAACGAGCAGACGGATCACCTGATGGTAAGCGATTACCGCCGCCCATGGACACTTGAAACACCAGAGGTGTTGTGAGTGCGTTGCCGGCCTTTAAGATGGGAGTACGCTCTTTTCTTGAAGGTTTGAAGGTCGTATCGGTCCGGAAATACCGCAGGCGACAATCCATTCCACAGTTTAGCTGTGCGAGGCAGGAAGTTTCTGGAGAAGCGCACAGTTGAGGACTGCCAACCATCTAAGTGGTGAGGATGGTAATGTTGTCGCGTTGGACGATGGCGAAAAGAAGCGGCAGGGATTAATCCGAACAATTCCTCGGAGCACTCTCGCGAGGCCACATCTCTACGCAGCGCCAAGGGGTCAAGCCGATCCGAAATATGCTCGCTGTCGACAATTCGAGTTGCTCGTCGTTGGATGCGATCCAGAGGGAGAAGCTGGTATTGGGGTGCCCCTGCCCATAGATGAGAACAGTATTCCATGTGTGGGCGGACCTGCGACTTATAACGCTGCAGGCGGTGGGCCGGTGTGAAATACTGTCTCGATCTATTGAGCACACCGAGCTTTTTTGAGGCTGTTTTGGCCTTACCCTCTAAATGGCCGCGGAACTGGACTTCACTCGAAATGTCGACGCCAAGAATTCCGATACTGGCTGCGGCAGTCAGGGGAGTGCTCTCAAAACAAGGTGACACGTCGAACTTTAACTTTTTTGCGGTAAACGCGCAAACCTGTGTCTTGGTAGGGTTAAAACGGACTATGTTAAGTTAAGTATGTATTTATCGTCGTCTAGTATCTAACACATAATACATGCCTTAATGAGCTTACTATAGGCCTAGTTCGATTTGTGTAAGATAATCTCTTAATATAAATATACCATGGTACCTCTTTAAATATGGCATGCAATGCATTAAACCTTGGAGTAGGTACATAGAGTAAACGCGATAGTTATAAGTAGAGGTCAATAGGAACTCTTGAAAGGAACTGAGGTTATCCCTTAACTCAATATTATATATTTTTTGGGCAACTACAGGCCCATCTCGCTTGCCACTGTGCTAGCGAAAGTGCTTGACGGCTTGCTTAATGCGCAACTTTGTAAACATATTAAGTTGAACGACGCACAATTCGGCTTCCGGCCAGGGCTGTCGACTGAAAGCGCAATTTTGTGCGTTAAGCAAGCTGTCAGGTACTACAAGGATAGGAACACGCCCATTTATGCGTGTTTCCTGGACTTGTCCAAAGCTTTTGACCTGGTTGTGTACGATATGCTGTGGGATAAGCTACAAAAAACCGATCTACCTAGGGAGTACGTAGCTTTACTAAAGTATTGGTACAACAGCCAGGTCAATCGGGTAAGATGGGCGGGGGTTGACTCGGATGTATATAGGTTAAAATGTGGAGTAAGACAGGGAGGGTTGTCATCCCCTATCCTTTTTAACCTATATATAAACGATTTGATAGAGAGGCTCAGCAGTACGCATGTCGGCTGCCATATTGGCGAAGTATGCTTTAACAACATAAGCTATGCGGACGACATGGTCCTGCTGGGGCCGTCGGTCGACTCCATTAAGGACCTACTTAGACTGTGTGAGGGCTACGCTCTACAGCATGGTCTTAAATACAATGTGAACAAAAGCGAGGTGCTCATTTTTAAAGCACGAAAATATAACACGAACACATTACCCAAGATCATGCTGGGGGGCGAGCTTCTTAAAGTAGTGGATAAATTTAAGTATTTAGGCCACATGCTCACTGCGGACCTGAATGACGATTTGGATATGGAGAGGGAGAGAAGAGCGTTGGCTGTACGAGGCAATATGCTCGCCCGCAGGTTCACACGTTGTAACAAACAAGTCAAGTTGACGCTGTTTAAAGCTTACTGTCAAACATTTTACACGTGTAGCCTGTGGGCGAGATTTACTCAGAGGGCCTATAACATCCTGCGTATTCAGTACAACAACATCCTTAGGATGCTGTTGAAGCTGCCGAAGCACTGCAGTGCTTCGGGCATGTTTGCAGAGGCCCATGCGGACGACTTTTATGCCATTCGGCGAAAAAGAATAGCCTCACTGCTGAAGCGGATGCGAGGCAGCAGCAACAGTATGCTGAGGGTGTTGGCAGAGCGCCTTGATTGCCCGCTCACCAAGTATTGGGTTGAGGTGGTCATTGGCAGGGCCAAGTAGGGAGTAATATATCGCTACTTGCTCCTGCCTTTTTACTACATCAATATTTAATTTTAATTTAAATTAAAACTTAAAACTTAATGTAATGTAACGTGTAACTCTAACATAGTTTTGTAAGTCCCAATTGTTACTAACACTATTATGGATCTCGGTCTGAATTAAACAATTTTTATTTATTTTTTTTATTTTATTTATTTTTATTTATATATAGTATATAGGGTCATTACGCCGCTTAGTGACAACGTAAATTTAAAAAAAACCGGCCAAGTACGTGTCGGACCACCCGAAATGTAGGATTTCATAATTGCCTGTATGTCTTTGTTACATCGACACGCACGCGCTAACTAAACGTTGCGGTTGCGTCGCCCGAATTTGTACGAAAGTTGGCCTTTTCAAGTACATTTATTAGTTACGTTGGTCGTCTAATACCTACCTACTCGTTAACGAGCTGTGCCTACTTATCCGTAATAGTTGTCCTATTCAATTCATTATATGTAACCAGCTTCCGCCGCGCCCGCGACTTCGTTAGCGTGCATCCATCTTCGTGCAAAATTTCATCCAAATCGGTTGACCCGTTTAAGCGCGATTGAGTAACAAACATCTAAACATCCAATCTTTCAAATTCAAAAACATTAATTGTGTCGCTTAACTTCAAACTCAGATAAATCCATTCGACCTTCTCTGCAAATATCTACCCTATCACCTTTTCATAATACCAAAATCGCATGATCTGACAGATGGATTTACCTGAGTTTGAATTTAAGCGACTCAATTGTAAGTCACATTACAGTTAAAGAGATGGAATTAACGACAGGTTTACATGTGACGCCCTGCAAGGGCACAGCAACATAGTTAAGGACTAATTTATAACATAAGATAAGATATTTTTGACATACTAGCTACTATCTATAGGTATACTACTATCTATAAGATACATATAAGTCATATAACTATCAATACACTGCAATTTTATTATTATTATAAAGGTTCAACAGAATTGCACGGTTGAAGAATTAAAAATAATAAAATCGGCCAAGTGCGTGTCGAGCCACGCGCAGTGTAGGGTTCCGTAGTTGCCTGTCTTTCTTAGTTACATCGACACGGGCGCGCCAACTAAATGGTTGCTTCGGCCGAATTTGTACGAAAGTTGGCCTTTCTTTATTTTAAGTTGGTCGACTAAACTTGGTAACTAGTCATGCCTACTTAACCGTGATAGTTATCCTTTTAAATTAATTATATGTACCTACTACTACCACGATTTTTTTCATATCCCCAGTAGTAGCCATTTAGCCGGCAGTGGGGGAGGACACATGACTCGAACAAAAATTAGGGCTATCAAGCCCAACATCTCGCAAACGAATCACTGAGTTGAAAAATGGTTTTAAGAAACCCATAATATTATTGAACAAGCTATCCAACCATATCCACACTATGGGTTTAAAGAAAAAAGATTACATCCCCACTAGGTGTAGGTCTAAAAAAATTTTTTTTTTCAACATTTTATTTTACTGTTTTGTCGGCGTGATTGATTTATGGCCGGTTCCAATAATCAATCCACCGATAGTTTTCCTTACCGGCAGTTACATTTTGACAGATTACCCGTAGAAAATGTGTCAAAATGTAACTGTATTGGTAAGAAGAACTATCGGTGGATTGATTATTGGAACCGGCCATTATACACCCATGCCGAATTACAGTTTTCGAGTAGTAAGGGTTACCGAGCGACAGACGGACGGGCATGACAAAACTATAAGGGTTCCTTGTTGACTACGGAACCTTAAAAATGAAGAGCTATCGAAGTACTGGCCGCGTACCATGGTCGGCCTTATCACGCGACAAGTGACAAGATAAGAGCGTCGTCTCGTTCTATCGAACGGTGTCAGCCAGTGACGGACGCTCTATCTTGTCACTTATCGTATGATAAGGCCAACCATGCTTCGGGGTCTGTTACTTAATCATGAAAAAATCCGTTAAATTATACTGACCAAAACCATGAACAAACCCTACCATGCGGTACTTATTTTTTGAAATGTTTGTTGAATTCTGTATTTTCTTCAATGTTTAATAGAGTTCGGTATATGATTATACAAATATTTTGATTAGCTTGAAATGGGGGCTTGATGTTACTATTTTTAGTTTGGAGAACGGTAATTTGAGTTTAAGTTACGATCGTTTTTTTTTTCATTTCGGTTATAGGCGTGAATAGATGATTATGTTTCCTGACAAACTTACATACCTCGAGGATGTACAAAGAGGTAAGGGAGAGTATTTGATGTTTGATAAAACGGGGTTTGCAAGATTCCATTTGATCAATATTTGATTAGATGCGGATACATTTCTTCTGGAGGAGGAATATTTTGTCTACGTCGCTACTATTTCGCCACATTATGAGGCCGTACGATATTCTTCAGTGAGTGTATGCGTACTACGCTGCTGTCGCAGTTTGGAGGCCAGTTACTCGTTTCAGGTAATGAAGTTATAAGTTGAGGTAAGTGCGTAAATAAAGGAGGACAATTTTTTCGGCGGTTTTTGGATGCGTGGTTTCCAGCTCATATCGGTGTCAAGATCGGTAGCTGACTCCACGGTTTCGAGAATGGTATTGTTATGGCTATAAGTAGTCGGTAGTAGGGAAAAAAAAACTTAACTGTTTATTTCAATAGTTTTACACAATATTTGTTTTACGACTTAGCACACTCTTAACTTTTAAACATGATTGATTGGATTGATTTGGGATTTTTGGTAAGGTTTAAATTGGATTAGTAAGTTTATTTTTTTTCTAGATCAAGCTTAAGATGATTGGAGTCTAGCCAGTTTTTTTTTCCATTGCTAAAGTTAATTTAGTTTTTTAGTATTTATTTCATGAATTATGCCTTGCACGTAACTTTCGCATTTATAATATTAGTAGTGGCAGTATCCATGATTTTTTTCATATAAGTTAACTGGGCCGGACACATGACTTTAATAAAAATTAGGCTTTAAAGCCTATAATATTTAACACGCAAACGCATCCCTGAACTGAAAATAGTTATTTGTGCAACCCCAAGTAACACAGAAAGCATTTTATCACACGAATAGTAAACTTATGTAGAACTTAAGGTCCGTATAAACTCTTATATAAGTTCACCGAACATCTTGACGCTTTATATTGGCATTTCAAAACCATTATGATGCTTTACACTGTATAACGGTAAGATAATGGCATATCAAAATGCTTTTATAAAGCCTTTAGTTTTACTGCAGCAAACCACAACGCAATTGTACAGCTTTCAGCTGTTTTTAGTGCCATTGGATCTATAATAGCATTTTTAAGTAGTAAATAAATGCTTAATGCTATTTAATAGCATAAACGTGAACCATTATAATGCCATGTAAATCCGTTAAACAGCTTTCAGCTGTTTTTTAGGCCTTAGGGCCTACTATAGCATTTTTAAGTAGTAAGATAATGCCTAATGCTGCTGAACAGCAGAAACGTGAATCAATGTAATGCTTGCATTATTAAAGGTCACCCGAGTTCTGTTTTACAGCTAACAGCTCTTTAATCTAATACACGTGAGTGCGTGTAATGCGTAAAGCTGTATATAAACATTTATTTTACAGTATTCGTAAAACGATGTGTCCGTTAGTTATGTAGATAATGCGTTCAGAATCAGAAAGCCTTTTTATTCATAGGCAAACGGATTCCAACTGTACAAAAATTCTGAAATGGGTTTTATTGTTTTGCTCAAGGATCCCCAAAATTGCAATCAAGTAATGGCACTATTTTAGTCCACATCAAGTCTAGTGGCATACCGGTGAACCCATATATAACTACTTTATAGACAACGGCACTACAGTGGTTCACCAAAAGTCTTCTCTCTGGCCTCTGGCTTAATAATCGTTCACATGTGAGTATTTCTACTGCTTGCGGCATTAATTGGACTTTTTAAAGGCTCACCGGGCTGCTATAGCCCGACACCATTTTGTTTAATATTATAACCAAAAAATATTACCATGAGGACCTATTTATAAAAGTAATATACCTGAATAATAATGATATAACTTAATTGAATACTGCCAAACGAAAACTATTATGTCAATAATGCAAAATTCGTTGTATACTAGCAACAAAAAAAATGTTTTGGTTATTTCACAAATATCTTTATATAACACTTTATATAAAAACCACAAAATATCGAAGGCGCGTGAAAATATTGAATGAAACATATATAGACATTTACAGTAAACTACATTGCGCAGTAATATTTGAAGGCATAAAATAACTAAAGAGTTAAACACTTTACCATCTATCATAAATTTTGCAAACACTCGTCACTGCTGTCAGTTTTGAACACTCACGCATCCATATATTATATATTATTGCGAGACAATTAACATTTGTACTAGCGATGTATTCGATCGATGAAATTTTTATACTGATGTAGGCCTACATGTGAACATTTATAATTCTTTTAGTACATTCTAATTCTAGTCTAATGCTTTTGTAATGCAATTAACATGTTCATTATCAATAATATTGCCGGCTTAATGCTTCTGTAATGTCATTGGCAACTTCATTGACCATAATAATGCTGCTTTAATGCGATTGACACTTTCTTTGACCACAATAATGCTTGTATAATGCGCCTGTCATGCAATTAAACAACTATTGTGAACCTTTTTAGGATCTAAAGCAGTAAAATTTGTGCCCAAATAAGCACTACAATAGCCGTATAAACGTTTATAATGCTACTTTAGAACTAACTCAAAATGCCAAAACGATACACAAATGCTGTAACTCGGCTGTTATACTGCTTTGATGTGTTACTTGGGACAAGACAGCAAAGTTTGATTTTGCTGCGAGTGCTGATTTTGAGTCCTGAGGAAGCGAAAGATTCTAAAATTGAATCACGAGCGAGTGATTCAAAGTTTGAATCTTGAGCGCAGCGAAGGACTCAAAAGCACGAGATGCAAATACTTTGCTCTCGAGTAACACATACAACTTTTCACCTCAGCAGTGAGAACATTCACATTAAAAAATATACAATAGTATCACATACCTATTCGTCTCAAGATTATTCAGGAAGAAAACTTAATTAGGCGTTGGTTAGTGCTTGTTTTAACTCCTCAGCGCCGGCCACGCCTTTAGTCTATAGAAAGGCGAGACGAGGCGCGAGAAACCAAAGGATATTTCAGTATCTATACGAGTGTCGCGTGACGCTAACACATCACTAAAAACTAACCGTATTATTGTTAAAATTCACAGATTTTACTAATATCTTCGAGATATTTTAGAAATATTTATCATTATCACAAGGGCACACATTAGCATATTATATTACGTGTATCTCGCGTGCACACCAAAAACTAGCCGTAACTGTTGTTAAAATACTGCCTTCGTCACGTCACTGACTTCACTGTAGATGATAGTTAAGAGAACTGATTTATCGTAGTAGTTTTTAGAGTTCCGTAGTCAACAAGGAACCCTTATAATTTCGCCATGTCCGTCCGTCTGTCTGTCCGTCTTCGGCTTAGCTCAGTAACCATTACTACTAGAAAACTGTAATTCGGGATGGGTATATAAATCAATCACGCCGACAGAACAGTACAATAAAATCTTGAAAAAAATTTTTTTAAAGCGGGGATGCAAATTTTTTTCTCGTTAAACCCATAGTATGGGGTATCGTTGGATAGCTCGTTAAAAACTATTATGGGTTTCCTAAATCCATTTTTCAAATCAGTGATTCGTTTGCGAGATATTAAGCTTCAAAGCCCTAATTTTTGTTCGAGTCATGTGTCCTCCCCCCCCGGCCGGCTAAATGGCTACTACTGGGAATATGAAAAAAATCGTGGTAGTAGTACATATAATGAATTTAAAAGGAAAACTATCACGGACAATTAAGCATAGGTAGTTACCGAGTAATAGTCGAAGTCGACCAACTTAATGTGTACTTGGAAAGACCAATTTTCGTACAAATTCGGCCGACGCAACCGCACCGCACGTCGATGTAACTAAGACAGACAGGCAACTACGGAACCCTACACTGCGCGTGGCCCGACACGCACTTGGCCGGTTTTTATATTTAAAACCAATATCAATAACGCAACAATGAAGAATAATATGCCTAATAAAATCTGAAACAAATTAACAGCGCGCATTTTTTTTTAAAGGGGCGGGCCGCTGCGCTTGTGTTCGGAAACTGCATCTGTGTGTATAGGTACGTTCATAAAATTTAAGATTATTTAAACAAGAATTATTAATTATCTAGCGTAATAAAGTTTTTCATAATATATAGGTATTTATTATGAAAAACGGAGTTTATTCTGAGACCTTTTATTTAAATATTCTTCAAATGAAAATTTCCTTTGAATAATTATTTTGGTAAATTAAACTTGTGAAAATGATAGTTTTCGAACGTGTTACTTGTGTCGCGCTTTTTTGGGGGTCTACTTTGAAATTCGATGGCCGAACTTATGGACTATGTCTGCCATTTTCTTTTTTCGTAATGGAATGAAAGGGACAGCGCTAATAAAGTTAAAATATTCTGAACTTGTAATAGACCCCCATACGACGAAATGTCAGTGTTCCGCATCAAAATTAAAAAGCTACTTTGTCTCACGGAGTGAGCCAAATCGCATTTTGCACACTGTTTTCACGCAGCAAAATATGCTTGTTCGAGCTGCTGAGGTGAAAATGGTTTTTAAATACCCATCTTAGTTTTCATCAGTATCCAACGATACCGCACACCGGTTTACCTAGGGGAGGACCACAATTTATTTTTTTCTATGTGATACGCTACAATTTTTTCGGTGGAATTGATTTATAGGTATACTTACCTAAATTACAGCTTTCTCACTTTCTTTCTTTTTTTTTCATTAAGAGTCACAAGGGACGGATGGACCGATGGGCATTGGCGAAACTATAAGGGTACCGTTGACTACGGAACCCTAAAATACTTCAATGAACCATAAGGATAGCAAGTAACAAATATTCAGTACGTTTTAAGAGTTAAATCAATTACCGTAGATGATAGGTATGTAAATAATGTATTACCTACCTAACGTGAGATGCTTATTATCACCTCTTACGAGCGGGCACCGGTTCTGTGATGTGATTGAGCGACTATCCAGAGATTGGTAGGTGCATTATTCAACATGCTTACCACTAACTTACCTGACAAATGTTCCAAATTGCTACAGTAAGGACTGCATAATATGTAAAATTGAGGGTCTGTTATCACATACGGGAGCAAGCATTTATGCTAATGACCATAATACCTAGTAGCGTAAGTATATGCGCAGATGTGGACTAGACGAATATGCCGCAATTGGACGTGTACCTATACACAGACAGACCAAGGGGGTAAGACATCCCACAGAATATAGGTACTTAGGTACCTACACTTTGAAACTTCGTGTCGCATGACATGTACCAATGTACAAGTTGCAGACCATTCTGAAAATATCAGGAAAGTTCTCATTACTTTCCGGAAACTTTCACGGATATTTAAAAATGAGTTTCCGTTAGGATGTTTCCGATGGGAATTTTTGATGAATGTATCACTAATGACATCTAGCTGTCTATAATTCTTATGGCAGGCAAACAAAACAACAGATACCTAATGTATTTATCAGTATTTAGCTAGGGAGTTATTGACATGCTTTCAGTGTTTGTTAAATTTATGTTCTGAAAACTTTCCTTGGAAGAAATTTCGCAACTTTGGAGACTTCTCACGTAAATAGTGAACCACATGAGTAAGTAGATAATATATGCGATTTTTTTTTTTATCGTGACTATTATAAGTATTAACTACCTTCCCAAAGATAATATTTGGTTCTACTAATAAAAATATATAATTTTAATGTTCAATAATTACACCATAAAAATACATTATACAAATATGAAGAACTAAAATAAGAAAATAAAACTAAACTAAATTGTAACGAAGTAAAAATGCATATTATAAAAAGAACACCCCGTCGAGGAGATCCTCTTGTGGCATTTTCCCCATGACGCTAGCTGCTCTCGTTCCCAAATATAAAAGAAATATAGAATCCACAAACTACATAGGTAAAACTGCTTAAAATTATATTACAGCGTTGCGCTACGCACCCCATGTTTCGGGGAACCACATAACGATAATGACATGACACTGCCACTGAACTGGCGCCCTGCAGTGCAGCTACACAGTTTTGTTATTAAGGTATCTTTACTGAACAATAACAGACCTTATTAATAACGTTTCGTAATAAAGACATTATAGGGACGACGTATAAGAAAGTATGTACCTATTATAAAATTTAAATTACTTACCACATACTCTTCTTTGCCGCCCTTCATCAAAGCAATGATGTTGATATCCTTCAAATCAACTTGCACGTTTAAGTTCCCTGTCTGCCGTTGGTCAAACGAAGCCGACTCGACACAACTCGATAAAGCGGAGAACAGTAACAAAATGGTTTTTTTGCACATTTTGTATGCTAGTAAAGTGCTGGTGTCTGGTGAAGCGGCGTCGAGTCCCGCGAGCAGGCGACTGGCTGAGCTAAGCCTGCCCTGCGCGCCTCTGGACACCAAGTTATTTCCAACAACATAACAGTTCATTCAAGTAATCGTGGGAAGGTCGATAGCCTCCGCTAGTGCACTGCGTCCTCGGATTGCGTAAGGACCGTGGATAATCTGCCCAATGAACCGTTAAAACTAACAGAAGTTTTATGGAATCGGCAACACTCGCGACGAGAAGGAACTAGTTACTTTACCACATTTTTCTAGAAAAATATCTACTTATCTACTCTCATTCTCAGAAAGGAAGACTGATCAATTAACGGACACAGGATAAACATGAAGTAGGTACCTACTACCTAAGCATAGCTGGTACGTATAATATAATACAAAGGTCTAGTCCAGCATATTTTATTTTAGCACCTTTTGCAATTAGGATTTACAAAAAATACCTACGTTTAGAGCATGAATAAAAACATGTTTTACAAAAATGACTCGAAAAATAAAACCTTAATTATAACAAATTATCTCACGTGTGATAACTGATATGATATCTCTTCTACGAATTCTGAAGACAGATGACATGGTCCTTAGCATATTGTGCATTTAGCATATATTTTGTATTTTTAACTCTGTCGGAGGCTGACAAACCTACGGGGCCCGTCTGATGAGTAAGCGGCTACCGTACCCTAAGGACGCTCGCAACTCCAAGATAGAGCAATTAAAGCGCGTTGCCAACCCTACCGACCACTATTAGACCACCGCCTTGATACTTATTACCACCTGGGACCTCTCGAGCTCTCGAACCTTATTAAACTAATAATATTAGTACCACCCCAACTATTTTTTTTTACACGTTTACGAGTGAACGTTTCTCGAAGCTACTCTAATAAGATATTAGTTACTAGTTACTAGTGAACGTTTCTCGAAGCTACTCTAATAAGATATTAGTTACTAGTTACCAACTAATAAATATTACCTAATATTATTACAGTTAATTGGGTTTTGGTTTCATGAATAAAAAGAAGAATAAATATACACTCGTAAAATACACTAATAAAGCTAATGTCTCATACTTATCACACGTGAGATAATTTATTATTGTAAAAAATATTAGTCGAAACTATTAGCGTCTCATTTTACTAAACAAATTTATAAAATCTGGACTGATTCGGTGAAGAATAATTCGCCGTCGATGAAACTTAAAAATATTGGGAGTAGTAAATTTTCTAGTAACTAAATATACTAGTAAAGTAATAGTTTAGAGAAATAGGGCCCTGATAGTTATTTATTACCACCTTTTATTTGGTGTATTTTTTTTCACTTTTTTTTTTTCATTTATTTACCGAAAGAACAATACAAAAGAAAAAAATGTACAGCGGACAAAGCCGTAAAGGTTTAACTGCCGCTGTATTCACTCTTAAGCTAAATATATGTATATAATACAGTGTATTGTTGTGTGTGTGTTGTTGTGTGTGTATTTTACAGTAGTTCTATTTTTACTAAAATTATATTATTATAGGTACGTACAATAGATACTTAGTTAATTACTAATGTCCGTATTCATATGGAACCAAAGACACATTTTATGTATCATATCATGTAAAATTGACATTTAAATGTCAATTTCAATACATTGTTTGTTTACATAGTTAGCAAGTTCTATTGACGGCCACTATAGGCCTTTACATTTTTTATGAATAAAACAATAATAAAGTTCCATTTTTTTTTTTTTAGTTATAATACAGGATGTTAACGGGGTCATGATCCGGAATGACAAAAAGCGAATAAGATGATCATACTGAACAACCTTTCCCATGGGACCAACCACGAAATCGCAAAAAAAAGAGCCAATTAAGAGTTAACTGTGAGTTAACTGCGATTTAATTGAGAGTTAATGTATGGAATACCTGTTTTTTTTTGCGATTTCGTGGTTGGTCCCATGGGAAAGGTTGTTCAGTATGATCATCTTATTCGCTTTTTGTCATTCCGGATCATGACCCCGTTAACATCCTGTATATATTTCGTTTACACATGGAATGTGTGTATTGTGTTTAGCCTCCTAAGGCACAGGCCTTAGGAGGCTAAACACAATACACACAATAGCTGTCCAGTAATTTATTTACAGGCAACACTGATACAGATCAGTGTTGCCTGTAAATAAATCACTGGACAGCTATTCTGATGTTACACGCTAGTTTTAAGTTCACTTTTGTAATTTTTAGACTGTCTAAGTTTTTCTAAGTTTAGTTTTAGTCAGGGACAATCTTACACAACTCGACCTAGTCCCAAACTAAGCAAAGCTTGTACTATGGGTACTAGACGACGATAAACATACTTATATAGATAAATAAATACTTAAATACATAGAAAACATCCATGACTCCGGAACAAATATTCGTGCTCATCACACAAATAAATGCCAGACCGGGACCTTATTCTGCAAGACTTCGCTTGTATACAATAATTATTTGTGCAACAAGAGAGCAAAGTTTGTTTTTGCTATGAGTGCTGATTTTGAGTCCTGAGGAAGCGAAAGTTTCCAAAATTGTATCACGAGCATAGCAAGTGATTCAAAGTTTGAATCTTGAGCGCAGCGAAGGACACAAAAGCAGGAGATGCAAATACTTTGCTCTCGAGTAACACCATACAACTTTTCACCTCAGCAGTGAGAACATATTCACATTAAAAAATATATCATAGTAGTTATCACGTACCTATTCGTCTCAAGATTATTCAGGAAGAAAACTTACACACTAACACATCACTAAAAACTAACCGTATCATTGTTAAAATTCATAGATTTTACTAATATCTTCGAGATATTTTTGAAATATAATATTAATCATTATCACAAGGCCACACATTAGCATATTACGTGTATCTCGCGTGCACACCAAAAACTAGCCGTACTGTTGTTGTTAAAATACTGCCTTCGTCACGTCACTGATTTCACTATACTAGTTATGATATATAATATTTCCTAGTTAGATAGAGAATTGATTTATCCGAGTAGTTTTTATATTTGTAACCAATATCAATAACGCAAGAATGAAGAATAATATACCTAATAAAATCTGAAACAAATTAACAGCGCGCAATTTTTAAAAAGGGGCGGGGCTCTGCGCTTGCGTTCGGAAACTGCAACTGTGGTATACGTTCATAAAATTTAAGATTGTTTAAACTAAAATTATTAATTAGCTAGCGTAATAAAATTCATGTTTACCTATTTATTATGAAAAACGGAGTTTATTCTTTTATTTAAATATTGTCAATTGAAAATTCCTTTGTACTTATAATTAATTTGGTAATTTAAACTTGTTAATTTGATAGTTTTCGAACGTGTTACTTGTTTCGCGCTTTTTTGGGGGTCTACTTTGAGGTTCGATGGTCGAACTATGGATCGACCTATGTCTGCCATTTTCTTTTTTCGTAATGGAATGGAAGGGACAGCGCTAATAAAGTTCAAATATTGTGAACTTGTAATAGACTCCATACGGCGAAATGTCATTGCTTCGCATCAAAATTAAAAAGCTACTTTGTCTCACGGAGTAAGCAAAATCGCATTCTGCACACTGTGTTCACGCAGCAAAATATGCTTGTTGGAGCTGCTGAGGTGAAATAGTATTTTTCAGAATCGTGTTATAATAGAGAGCTTTTTAGTCGAGTACCGTGTTTAGGGAACGAAGCTGGCTGAGTGGCCTAAGTAAGGTACGACATTAAAAAACTTGATTATGACACTATTGTGATAAATACTTTTTGTATGAGTTCATTCAAATTAATAATTTAAGTCATTTATACGAGTATATAAGAAATGGTATTTTATGCAACTGTTGTATAAGTAGGGTCTTAAAACGCGAGTGGCGTGAGTTGCGATGCAAGCCTTGGCGAGCATCTCAATTAAAGACGCCACGAGCGTTTTAAGACCAAGTTATACACCGTTGCATACAATACTTTTCTACGACTAATTCTAACTAAATAGCATTTGATTTTTCAGGCAGTAGTTTTTCCGTTAGTTCTAAACTACTCACGCAATTTCTTCAGCGGTGCAGTTATTTTCTTCTTCGTCCATTTTAAAAGGAACGTACACAGTTTTCTTGACTTCACAAACACGAATAAAATCTTAATAAGTTATAAATAACGAATAGTTATCATATTTCGTCTTTTCATTTTGAATTGGAACTTTGGTGGGAAATTAGAAATATGACACATTGACACCTCTTGTTTATGGTCTGTTTTGTTTTTAATTTCCTTGAACTTGCCATCCGAACCAAACTGAATCCGGATCCGAACCGAGTCGGATCGGTTTATATTTATAAATAATACCAATAATTGGTAAAATATGTATACACATAATCATTTATTTTTATTTTAGTAAATAATTTATGTTCTACAAATGTTTCATAGTAAAACTTTTTATTTCGAAAAATTTGCTTATGAAGTTGGTACCACTGCAATATGGCGGCCTATTGAAAAAAAGTTAGATGATTTGACATCGTGGTAAACAGTGCTTTTATGAAAAATGTATGAACCATAAAAGTACACTAAACAGTGCGTTTATGGGCCATAGAGCATAGAGTTTTTTGACGACTTATTATAGGTGTCATTGTATTTGAGCTAGAGCCTATATAAATGACAGATAACGGTACAGGAGTAGAAAAACTAAACATCGTAAGTACTATATATTATTGTCTAGTTCTACTATTGTAAAGGCTCTTTGACTTTTCAGGTAGCAAGGTAAATGTGGTTTCCTCTGCCATATTAGTTATTTCTTGAGGAGTTAAAGATGTTTCGTCACTGTCACTACTAATTTTAATAGTTTTTATTTTAGCTTTGAAAAGAAAAGTTATCATATCACATCACACCACCGGCGTCCGTAATGTCTTGTCTAAATACTAGCCAATCACTAAGCGTAGATTTTTTATTTTTTTTATGCCCTGGATACAGCAGCAAGTTCATGTAGAATTTTGACAGATGACGCGACGCTGTTACGTTCCGAAACGCCATAGATTGGCAATCTTGTATCGGATCGAGTCTCCTTAAACAAGGACACATATTATTGAAATATAAAGTTCTATTTTCAATTTTTTTTCGGTTGGTTCGGTTGTTTCGGAAGTAACATAGACTATTCAACGATGAAAAGAGTGACGTTGCAGTATTCTCTATGAAATCTTAATACTTACACAGATTTTAATCGACGTGTACAAAAAAATACTTTCCGAGTGGAACTGCGTATTGTTTTGCTTATTGTATGGAATTTTTATTGCATTAGTTAGAATGTTAATAAATCTGCGAAATTAAATAAATACGCTAAAATAAGAACACAGATGACAATACTTCTACTAGCATAGGTATGACAAGTTTAACGAAATTAAAAGGGTCAAAAAAATATTGTTCCGTTTCTAGACTTTTTTGCCAATCTGTGTACCTACACATTCAAGGTACGCAAACTTTTATACTATTTCCACTGTTAACTCGCCCCGTTTCACATTTCTCTACTGTACCTACCTATGAAATCGCGCACACATAATGAAAACTTGATTAGGTAATCTCAAAACACTACCTATCGATAGTCGATAGGCATGTAGATAAAGAAAGATGATAAAGCAAAAACCCGTTCCGCGATATACCTAGGTACTAAACCAATGTTATTCTTTACGCGCTTATGCGCGTCACCCCACCCATCACTTCTAAGAAACTAGATCTCTGCCTACGCTTAGTTACTGCGCATCGCGGCGTCAAGATACAGGGTGTTTTTTTAACCGTCTTATGCTACATTTACACGCATGCGGTGGCTTGGCAAGCGTCCGCAAGCTCCAAGCCTTCACAAACGCTTGGATGGCATTTACACGCTTACGAGTGCGTTAGTGTGGTCCGAATAGGCAAGCATGGCAGACGTGGAAGTTTTGTCGGCTATTGCGTTCGGCTTGACATATTTCGCTTTGGTATGCCTCGAGAAAGGCCAAGGTTTGGTCGTTTTTGACCCCTTCCGGGGCACTATGTCCAAGGGTCAAAAAGTCCAAGGGGTCAATAGGTCCAAGTGTCCAAAGAGTCAGTATGTTCAAGGAGTCAACATTTCCAAAGGTCAAAACGTCCAAAGAGTCAATATGTCCAAGGGTCAAAATTTCCAAAGGTCATAACGTCCAAAGAGTCAATATGTCCAAGGGTCAAAATGTCCAAGGAGTCAATAGGTCCAAGTGTCAAAATGTCCAAAGAGTATGTCCAAGAAGTCAACATGTCCAAAGGTCAAAACGTCCAAAGAGTCAATATGTCCAAGGGTCAAAATGTCCAAGGAGTCAAAAGGTCCAAGTGTCAAAATGTCCAAAGAGTCAGTATGTCCAAGGAGTTAACATGTCCAAAGGTCAAAACGTCCAAGGAGTCAACATGTCCAAGGGTCAAAATTTAAACGGATGAAATCATCTACTTTTCTTCGTTTATCTTGGATATCAAAAGGAAATAACAAACACAAGGGAATAACTGTAATTATGATTAACCTTAGTAATATTATAAGTTAATCATGTAATTTAGATCAAGGTACTAACGTTGAAAATGAGTGCCTCATTTCGCCGTTAAACGTAAGTTTGGCGAACCTAATTTAAGCCTAAAATGTACCATACTTCTTTTTTTGAGAAATAAATTAAATTAAAAAAAAAATGTACTAGATTTACTTATTACTACTTACTGATCTTATATGGAATAGGGTATTTAATAAATAAGTAAGTACCTACCACTGGACCAAGCCGGGCGTGCGGCGGCAGCTACCTTTCCGTTTCGACCGAGTCTGCATTAAGTAGGTAGATATTATCTCAATATACCTAATTCGTTTTTTAAACGATTTATTAATTGAGGGTTCATATTTTCTGTCAACAAGCTGTTATGCAGTTTAATTATTTTATTTATTTTTATTTCCACACATACAATTATCATTACAGGCTGAACCCAATGCGGTAATGTAGCAAAAAATTATCTATTATAATAAAATAACGAACTATTTGGTTTGGTAGATAAGGTTAATTTTTATATTATGTAACCTTTTATTGTAATGAATAAATTAAAAAAAAAAAGTCCAAGGAGTCAATATGCCGAAGGTATCAATATGTCCAAGGGTCAAAATGTCCAAGGAATCAATATGTCCATGTGTCTTTGGACAAATTGACCCTTAGATATATTTACTCATTGGACATGTTGACTTCTTGGACATATTGACTCTTTGGACAAAATGACTCCTTGGACATATTGACTAAGTACTTGGATGTTTTGACCTTTGGACATGTTGACTCCTTGGACATATTGTGTCTTTGGACATTTTGACACTTGGACCTATTGACCCCTTGGACTTTTTGACCCTTGGACATAGTGCCCCGGAAGGGTTTGACCATACAACACTCATGGTCGATACGCGGTTACATAAAGGCCATATATAAATAAGCGACCGACCGTCGCGAGCTCGCGAGCGACACCAAACACGCGCCAACGTGTAAATAAATACGTCGCAAGCGCTTGCCCAAGCTTCCTTTGATCTGTGTTCAAAAACCGACACTATTAGTCCGGATACTCCGGATCGGGCCAAGCTCTCGCAAGCTCACGCAAGCCAAGCCAAACACCCCCGTTTACACGCTTGCGCTTGTGAAGGCTTGCGGTGGCTTGGCAAGCGTGTAAACGCACCATTAGAGCCGAAGCCACTATTATCTATTCTGTGCCGAAGCCCAGTTAATGTTACATTACAAAGAACTTAAAATAGAACATTACTGCAGAATCCAGTAAGTAAGCCTTCCTGGCCAAGTATGAGTTAACCGGACCGAACCGCAGGTGAGGTCCGGTTATATACGAGGCCAGGATGGCTTTCTTAATGGTTGAAGCTAAACTAGTATAATGCTTTTCTCAAAAATGAAAGAAAGTTTAACAACAAATTCGTTTAACTGATAGATGTTGTGATTGATTTACCGGGAGCATTTACATTTGTTGTAATAGGCATGATGCCTCATGTTCAAATTGATAACATAGTGATGCTAAATGGATAGTAAACCATCAAATTATCGTAATAAAGTATAAATTATAAAATATAATTAAAATCATAAAAAGATATGAACCTTGAAAGTTTAGAAAAAAAATGCATTTTTTTTTATTGTCCAAGAGTAAATTAAAAGCTACCAATAGAATCCTTACGCTTTTCTAGAAACAAAATTGTATGACAACTATGTACATAAACGCAGTATTTCGCGACCGAAACTACAATTTATCTGATTTTCCATACTACGATTAGTACAAAATTACAAATATACAAATGTGACGTCACACTTGTACTTATAGACACACAGTATGAAGCGTTTCGCGCTGCCGCCAGCGAGGTCAATCTTTATCTCAAATTTTTAGGTATTTATGTTCTGTAATTGTAGTTGCTCCCATACAAACATTTGTTCCTCTCCAAAAACTGGTTCGAATGACGTCACAAAAAAATCTTAGTCATCAATATCATCCCTATTCTTAATGTTTACGTCGTGTTTATTTTGCACTACACACCGAAGCATAGATATACACAGCCCATAAACTTGTCGGCTGCATTGTTTCGCGAAGAACATTTTCAGACCAACTGTTGGCTTGTTTTTCTGCCTTCCACTTCATAAATTTTGTTTTTTGCTAATTCGGCCTCAGCTTTTAAATCGGGAGGAATGCCATTTATTTCCGAATCAGATTCGCTTGAACTCAATTTTTGGGATTATTTATGTTCACGCGGTAAATTAAAACACAATTGTCGCAATTGAATGTGAAATCCCGCCAGTCATTGTTTTTTGAACTGAAAACTTCTTTAGCGGCGCTGAGCACTTTTTGGGATGGGGAAAAATTGTTAAATACGCGACAGAGTTTTGTGACGTCAGATGTGAAGGAGGTCACTTTTTGCTGCTAGCCGATTCGACTTCATTCAAAACTGAACGCTATTCGTAAGAGTATAAAGCCGTTAAACACTTTTTGCAATAGTATATTCTGCAAATAAATTTGTAATAATAC
Organism: Epinotia ramella; assembly: GCA_947578815.1. Lineage (NCBI taxonomy): Eukaryota > Metazoa > Arthropoda > Insecta > Lepidoptera > Tortricidae > Epinotia > Epinotia ramella. The sequence continues at coordinate 12,992,388 of OX388209.1, forward strand.
CAACGCGTCCTTCACCGTTTTGCTATTGAGAAAATTCGAATACTTAGTTCGAATTTGGGCGTTGTTCCTAAAGAGATAAAGCTTAGAAAAATATTTATCAACGGCAAAAACAAATTGATATGTTGGTCGCCACCGTGCACCGCCATCTGCTGTTCTTGCAAATTCGAATAGTTAGAATTTAGACGTTATTCCTAAAGAGATAAGCTTTGAAAAATATTTGGCAATGGCAAAAACAAATTGGTATTGTGTTTGCCGCCGCCCGTCGGCGCGCCGGACCCCGGCACCGTTGCGCCGCGGCGGCGCGCCCGCGGGCCGTCCGCCTAAATATATGATAATTGTTTATAAATTTGCGTCAAATTCATTTTTAGGGTGACACCGTAAGATGTCACGTGATCTGATCGAAAAACTGTTATAATGTTAGAGTTTTCACTTCTGCCGGCACTCCCGGAGTGCAACCCGGTCTTTTTTTTTACTAAAAAGTTTGCTTTTAGTTTTGAACATTGTTCTATTTTTACATTAAGTTAATGTTTTGGTAAAAAAAAAAAAAAATTGTTTTTGAAACTCCATGTTAATTTTAGAATGGAAAATTTTAATCCAACATGATTTATAAACTGAAATTACTAAATACAAACATAAAATCCCACACTATACTTCTACAACATTACTAAGTACAAAACGCAACGTGCATACTTTTTCTGCGTCGCGTTAAGTGTCACGGACTATAACAAGGCTCCAAAAATATATCTATCTCATATAATGTCATACCAAAAAGAGACATAGATAGCTTTAGAAACCTATCGCTCGCTCGGCCCCGGGCCGCCAGTCAGTCGAGGACCGGCACCGCGCGAGCGAGCACACGTGCGTCGTGCTGCCGACTTGAACGCGACGAACCGCGCGTATCTATTTTTAACCCCCGACGTAAAGAGGGGTGTTGCGGGGGTGTTATAAGTTTAACGTGTCTGAATATCTGTCTGTGGTATCGTACACCCCGTGCCACAAGGCATTCTCTACCAGTCAACCTTTAGGACAAACAGAAAATAATCATAGCTCGGGATATGAGAACACAGAAATAAAGTAAGCGGACTAATTACTGGTATGTTATATTAATAACATACCAGCGGTTAGGTATGTACTAGTGGTAAGGCGGTTAATAGTTATGTACAGTCGAAAATATGTCCATGCAGACCCTACACAATGTGTATTGCTTATACTTGATCAAACGAAATGTGCGGATACTAGACAAAAAAATATCGATAAAAAAATAAAAATAAAAATCATATTCAAAAAATGAAGGCGTTTTAATTTTTTTTCTGATGAATATTTCCGAGTTTGGTTTTTAATTCATATCTTTGCGTCTAAACGGTGTAGTTTCTCAAAAGTAGTCTTGTTTTAAAGCTACAAAATGCAGCTAATCGACCAACCAAAAAATAATAACAATATCAAACATAAACCTACAAAAAAAAGGCAATTAGTAGAAATTTGTGAAAAAGAACATTCTTTTTTTAAATTAGTGTCTGTAACTTCAAAACTAGCAGTTTGAGGTAGACTTTTTTGCACTTTTTTGGCTTTTTTTTTTTTTTTTTTGGTAGGCTTTTTTTTTTTTTTTTTATCGATATTTTTTTGTCTAGTATCCGCACATTTCGTTTGATCAAGTATAAGCAATACACATTGTATATAAGATATATAAAAGAAGACTTCCTGACAGATCATCAAGATCAGCCGAAACTACTGAGACTAGAAACTTAAAATGTATACCAGAACTTTCTTTTATGACGTAGACAAGAAATAAGACGGGATTTTTGGAAATTCGATCCCTAAGGAGCTTAAATAGGGGTGCAAAGTCTGTATGAGGGAACCTTTTTAGGGTTCCGTACCAAAAAAGGTAAAAAAGGAACCCTTATGGTGCGACTCCGTCCGTCTGTCTGTCTGTCTGTCACAAAGTGAAATATCTTACGAACTACTTAAGCTATCAATTTGAAATTTGGAATGGTATTAAATGAGAGCTATCCACGTGCATGGAACATGAGAAATTTAAATATACATTTTAATTTTCTATGAAAAATTACGAATATGATGGGGCGGCAAAAAAACAATTATTAGGTCAAGTGGGGTATCATGTGAAAGGGCTTGAGTTGCACTTTATGAAACAGTTTTTCTTTTTTTCCTACATTAGTAAAATTTTGATCTATGAAGGAAAATGTAAAAAAAAATACCATTCCCCCCCTTATCTCCAAAGTTATCCAAGCGAAAAATTTGATTTAATTACTTGTGATTAACATAAACATAAATATTACTGGAAAAGTATACATTTTTCTGTATCTCTAGCGTATTTTATGTTTTATTTTCAAAAATCATTTCCTAGTTAAGTTTGCAATTTAATCAACTTTATAAGTTTTTTTTTTTTAAATTCCTATAAGACTAATAGAAGTACTCTCTTTCAAATAAAAAGTAATAATCGAGATCGGTTCACATGATAAACAATAATCGCTAAAACACCAACATGCAACACAAAATGTCATGTATGCAGGCAACCACGCTTGAACGTTTGGACGCGCCTATAGTCGGTCAGAGGCATTTTTTTTTAATTATTGTGAATTATGGAATAAAAAACACAACTAATGTTTGAAATTAATTCTGTTTCGTGATTGGTCGATTTTAATTATAGCTGTATTCTGGTTAGTTGACAGCAAATACAATTGGTGGATGTAATACGGTGAACTGGTTTGATTGGTCAAATTAAAATGTTTTAAAATTATAAATATGTATACTTACATATTTTCCCTAAGGGGCTAGTTGTACTACTTTAGCCCCGCTTGCTAAGCCTAATATGACGCACTATTTGAGCATGAGAAGTGAAAAATGTTTTACAATGCATGTGATCGAAAAGAGCGTTTTCCAAGCAACAAAATGGTGCGGAAAGTGCCACTTTTTCGCACTAGTGCTTTTTACTTTTCGTCGTCAGCCCGACAAAGAGTTTTTATTGCTCGAGAAAAGTTTTGCAAATATTTTAATTACACGTTTTCTTTCACATAAAAGGTACATAAATACTAATAATGTATAAAATGATTTATTGATCTTTATGAATTTTGAATTTGGACAATAAATGAATTAATTTTAAATATTCACTTAATGTGTTTGGCTGAACGCATATCTTTCTTATGCCTTTTGCGATACGACAGTATTGGCATGGCCTCCCATCTAGAACAACGTATAATTGATACTAAAAAGAACTCATAGATGGCGACACAGGTACCGAGCGAAACATTTGAACCAGTAATCGTGTAGATAGAATGATTTTTACACCTTAATAAACTCAACGTACCTTAATTATATCACAAACATACTTTCGCACATACAATAAAGGTATATTTTATAAGTTTAGTAAATGCAATAAAATTTATACTAAATCCATGTAACTCGTACTATACGAGGCAGCTTTCAAGCTTGCTGCGTATTATTGGGCACTGTCACTAGATGGCGCCATCACGGGTCGCGAAAGTTCTATGGAACCACAGGCTCTAAGCATTTGGTTATGTATATTTTTGTGTGATGTGTAATATTGTCTCTAAAATACTACTTTTATATCGAAAAAATCAAAAATACTCTATTTGTTGCCCGGGAAGTCAACGCCATCTGGTGATATCTCAATGTATTACTAAAGGCTGACAGCGTCATAGCCGTGGTAGCTCGGATACTGCATCTACTGGTGTAGCTACGGGACTAAAATTGTATACAGAATTGCCTACATTAGGACGGTACGCTTTTGCTCTATGGGATTGGGTATCTGTACTTGTATTCTTTAATCTGTGGTATTGGCGACTTGCATATGCGCAATGCACATAATATGTTGACCGCGCTGTGTATCTAAAAAGGCCCGCCATTGTTGCGATTGTTGTTTACTTTGGATAACTCCATTTTATGTAAATATGTTAAAAATGTCGAGTGAAAGTGAGTAATCAATAACAATAATGATGTATTGCGTTTTAATGTCAGTATGTTTCTTTAAACTACGACCGTTTCAGCGTCTTTTTGTTGTTTAAGGGGCTCCTAGCTCCCAATGACCTTCGATCTGTAACTGTCGGTTTTTTCGTGTTTTTTATAGCGTATCGTATTAAGAACAACGTGGTTTACCAAACTAGTATCCTATATTTACATCAAAACTCACAGTTTTTTGGATATATGGCACCAAACTTTGGCAATTTCTGGCCAAAAAACCCTTTTTTGGACGTAACTTTTGTAAAAATGAGTTAAAAATAAATATCTCTCTTGGGTTTTTAAAGAAGTCAATAAGGAACAGTTATATGTAGATTTCATATATAAAAGTGCATAAATAACATACTAATATCGAAAAGAGAGCTTTTTTGGACCATGTTTGAATAAATCATAAAAAAATAACTATTCATTATTTTCAAGAAAACTCTCGTGCAAATGTAGATAAAGATTTGAAGAACCGATAACTGTTTTTACCATAAATATATCTATAGTTTTGACGGAGGAATATCCACTCAAACCTCGTCAAAACTAGCCAAAAAGCGCTTGGAGCCCCTTAATATATTGAGTTACTCAAAATTAATTGTGTTCTAACACCACAATACAATGGTTTTAACTATTAAGTGAATAAGCTTGACAGCAAAAGATGTGGAGAAGTTGTTAAATGCAGTTCCAGATAATAAGTAGTACCTGACAATCTACCTAGGTTCTTAAATTTTAACCTGTCTATTTTATACCGACATTTCAACATTGAATATATTTCCTCACACAAAGCATAGTAAAACGTTGTATGATACACGCGCGTAAAGATGATTTCCGACTCGTGTCGAATGACACTTGTCGGAAATCACCTACTTTCCACACTTGTAGCATAAATAACTATTTCAAGTGTCTCTCAAAGTATACTTCTCTTTTTCTAACTTTAAGGCCCAAATTTTTGTTAGAGTCATGCACTCAAAATAACGGAAGTTATATATTTATAGATTTTAATGCCTGAGGGGCTACCGCGAAGTGAAAACGAACTTCGTTCGAGTATCCCCTTCTCTGTCGCTCGAACTGGCAAGTGCAACAGAGAGGGAGATACACGAACGAAATTCGTTTTCGTTTCGCGGTAGCCCCTCTCTGATAAGTTAGCGGACACGGGTGAGTACCAAACAATACTTAGACTTTTTTTAATGTGGGTAAGTGTGGAGACTGTAACGTACGAAACGTACCTAACGTTACCCCACTGTTCATCGGAACTAACAAATAAATATCAGATTAACGTACCGCTAGCTAGCTTAACTAACTAGAATAGAATCTTCGCTAGAATGCACAGTGCCCAATAGCTTTACAACGGTCGTGTGTAATTTCCCGGTTCATCTAGCAAACAGGATTGCAATATACGCTTCGCAGGCGCTACAAACGTTTTACTCTGTAGGTACGTTTGGATGGAAGGGAACTTTGTACACCCAGTACAAAGTTCCATACCCACACACTTGCTTTCGAATTTTAAATAAGGTAGCCTAATAAACTGCTTCTAATTTTTCATTATCAAAGCAGCCCATACTTCGATTGGCAACCACAGTTGCCAGCATCAGTTTAGGGGTCCGCGAAATTGGCAACTGTGGTTGCCACAAGCAAGTGTATTTTTACATTATTGTAGGTATGTACAAAACAATAGATAGCCAAAAATATCTGTTATCGCTTTTGTGTTAATATAAAAGAGCCTTTTCTACAGATACTAAAAATTATGTGGCTGTCGTGGGTGACTGTACATGATGCTTATAATTGATACCTATTTGTCCCTTATTGTCATTGTAGAGAAAAAAGGCACGTGTTTCTATTTCCTTGACTTTAGGTACATACCTAGTTATTAAGTTCTGTTACTCGATTTGTACCTCTTTTTCTCAGTTAAAACAATTGCTACTACAAAAATAAAAAAAGACCGGGTGGCACTCCGGGAGTGCCGGCAGAAGTGAAAACTGAATAACATTGTAACAGTTTTTCGATCAGGTCACGTGACATCTTACGGTGTCACCCTAAAAATGAATTTGACGCAAATTCATAAACAATTATCAATTATTTAGGCGGACGGGCCGCGGGCGCGTTGGGTGCGACGGGCCGGCTCGCCCGTCGGCGGCGGCCAACAAAATACCAATTTGTTTTTGCCATTGTCAAATATTTTTCAAAGCTTTATCTCTTTAGAATCTCTTAGAACTATTCGAATTTGCAAGAACAGCAGACGGCGGCGGCGAACAAAATATCAATTTGTTTTTACCGTTGGTTAATATTTTTCAAAGCTTTATCTCTAGGAATAACGTCCAAATTCGAACTATTCGAATTTGCTCAATAACGCAAAACGGTGAAGGACGCTTGGACAAAATTACAAATTTATTTGCAGAATATGCTATTGCAAAAAGTGTTTAACGGCTTTGTACTCTTACGAATTGCATTCAGTTTTGAATGAAGTCGAATCGGCTAGCAGCAAAATATAAAAGTTTGTGACCTTCACATCTAACCTCACAAAAATCTGTCGCGTATTTAACAATTTTTCCCCATCCCAAAGAGTGCTCAGCCGCTAAAGAAGTTTTCACTTCAAAAAATGACAAATTTTGACAGCTTTTTAAGCTATAATTCTGTACTACGCAGCTACGTATAAAACTTATCTTGTCGTATCTACAACGAATTGGGGTCTGAAGGCCTCCACACACCGAACGCGGCTCGTGCGCGGCGCGGGTCGGGCGGTATCTCTATCTCTTTTGCACAGTAGCGCGGCGTCTCTGTCGCACAGTAGCGCGGGCGCCGCCGCATCTTTGCGTTGGTCTTAGAATACTAACGAAACATAATAAAATTAAAATAAGGAGTTTATTCTATGAAGTTAAAGTTGCTCGTGTGGCTGTTGGACCAATTGCCTTGGTCTTCGACGAAGATTTGACTTTAGGCACTAGAGCATAAAAAGCGACTTTATGTCGCCTACGCTCAGCATAAAGACGAACTTTTAGAGCATGAGAAATGAAAACTATAATATAACATCCACGTAATGGCACTATGGTTACTATTAACTTTGATAAGAATTATAGCTAAGATCTTCATTCATCCCACTGTACCCACTTTGAAATCGATCCACTGTGCTCCGGTCCTATCATTTTCATTTTATGGTGCAATAAGAAAAAATACCTTGTGCTAGCAATTCCTAATTTGTCGTCATATGAAACCTTAATAACTACATATTTAATAAGTTTAAACGATAAGTAGTTAAAAAGTTCCGTTGACTTGTGACACGAAAATTAACCATAGAATTGTATGGCTAATTTTCGTGTCACAACGGAACTTTCTTGCCCCGAGCGCCGTAGAAACTAGATTTGAAGGGGTGATGTCTGCTCGCGAATGTACTTACTGTGAAAAATACGCAGCAATATCCCTATTATTTCTGTACAATATGGTGCTGATCCAGTGTGCCCACATGGCCCACTGTTCCCACACTTACCTACGCCGTAATTATTGTTTGAAATTAGTATAAACTGAATTAAAACGTTTCAGTAGCTATTATTTTATGTTTTTTTTACAGTTTGGTCACAAAATAATGGTATAACGCGCGCAGATAAAGAATGGATCTGAAAATGGCGTCCGCTCGCATGCTATCTCGCTCACCACCGCTATCGCTGTCTATCCCACACTTATGTGTGAGTATAGACAGCGATTCCATTATTTATCTGCGCGCGTTATAAATATTATAGCTGCATCTTCCCTATTGCCTAAATTCCACACTAAATCTCGATTCGTCAGTAAAGTAGGTATTCGGAATAGAGCCCCGCTGCTGAACACAGGTGGTTTGATTCTTATATTAACCTTGAATACAATGTATTGTCTAGCTAAAGCTGGACAATATGCTAATGATATTTATGTAAAGATTGTACGACCGGACCACCAAAACCGCGTCGAACGAAGCAAGTGCGAGAAAATATTGTCGACTGGTAACATTCATCGTCACGTCAAACCATTGAGTGTGTGTGATTACATTCCAATTTCCATACTCTGTGGAAGCTAGCAAATCAGTCAGAAGTAGAAAATTGTTTTCGTCTTCGTTTCATTATTATTGTTTACGTCTACACAAGAGCGGATTCAATTACCGATGAAGGATTATGTTATTCCAAGCAGTGCTTCTGCTTCCACGCCTGACTTATTAGAATCAACAAAATGATGAAGTTTTGGAAGAGCGCAGGTAAACAGTGAAGTGAAACTAGACACGTAAAGTTTATATTGGTGTTGTAATAACTGTGCTTTATCGTGACTATTGTTACAGCAAAAGGAAAAACTGGTTGTCCAGTACGGCCGCCTGAAACAAGCGCAATCGACAGTTCCGGTAGCAAAACTTGTTTAGAAACACATATAGACAATGAGCAGAAAGGTATCTGAATGTATTTTTTTAAATAAATTATTATGCGGTTTTCTTATTTATTACAGCACCATGACGACCGGTTAGCCTAGTGGGCCTAGCTGCCTACGAAGCTGAAGGTCCTGGGTTCGAATCCCGGTGAGGGCAAATATTTGTGTGATGAGCATGAATATTTGTGTCTGAGTCATGGAAGTTTTTCTATGTATTTATATCTATTATATATATCGGCGTCTAGTACCCATAACACAAGCCTTACTGAGCTTACTGTGGGACTAGGTCGATTTGTGTAAGATTGTCCCTTAATATTTATTATTATTATTCTCTTTATTAAATTTTCTTCTTAAGCTAGGTTTTTACAATAATTATATAAAAAGTAAAATATAAAACTATACATACAAGACATAAAATCATTATAAAAACCTAACCTAGGGTACCGCCGGCAGCGAGGCGGGGCCTAAGCTGCCGGTGGTCAGGGCGACAGAGACAGGAACCTCCTGACTATCCGCGCAGTATCCAGGAGTACCGCCTTCTGTATCTGACCCTTGATCCAGCCATCTAGCGAGAGTCTCTTGAGGTGATGGTCGAGACTCTTCGCTATTAAACTGTTCGCCGAAACGACTATCGGGACGATGATCGTCGAATCAACATCCCACATGGCGGTTACCTCGTGAGCCAGGTCTAGGTACTTGCTGGCTTTGTCCTTCTCGGCCTTCAAGAGGTTCTCGTCATGGGGGATGGTGATGTCGACGAGCACTGCCTATTATTATTATTATTTACCTTGTTAAATTATATAGACAATAATTTTTGTCCTACTAACTCACCTGAAATAGTCCCTTAAGTTGCATCCTATGACAATATTGATGCAAATCCTAATATATATTTTTTTATATTACAGATGATTCACGGATATTCCTAAAAAAATCGAAACTAAACTTAAGTGTAAATGACATACTTGTAGATAAAAAAGCTATGAAATACTTTATCCAGTTTATGGAAACTATTGGCCAACATGTTCTTGTTAAATGTTGGTTGGAATTAGACAACTTTAAAGCTCTTGTATTACTACTAAATAGTTCAGAGAGTCAAAATGACAATCATTGGAAACTCAGTAGAACAAAAAGTTTTGACCTGCAATGCAACTCAAGTAGCAGAATGCCAGTCACACATGCGTCACAAAGATTCAGCTGGACTGAAGATAGCAGCGACGCCTACAAACAAACCGTGCAAGAATGTTCCACGAGTTCTCTTGGGAACTTAGCAGAACAGTCGGCATTAGAAAATATCACCAAAAGCAAACATAACCCAACGGAAGGAGCCATCAGTTTATTTAAAAAATATGTAGCACTAGAAGCGCCACATCAATTAGACTTGCCAGATAGTATAAGGAAGACAGTTATAACAAATATTTGCCACCCTGAAGGACAAATAAAAGAAGATTGTTTTAAGCCAGTTGAAGATGAATTGTTCAATCAAATTGAACAGAGATATTTTAAGGACTTTCAGAACAGTCCACTCTACATTAAGGCACAAATAGACATATTGACTAGTGGGTCTCTTGGACTGGAAGACATTTTGTATAATGAAGCCATCTTATTTTACTTTATGGAGTACTTGGAGCAGGAATCATCCAGTATTTTACTAGAATTCCTTATGGCAGTAATGCATTTCAGAGATAACCTAATAAATGCCAACACTACCAGCCCAGAACAGGCTCAAACAGATGCTATTGTTCTTTATGATAAGTATGTTTCACTCCAGGCAACAAGTCCTGTTGGCTTTGCCACAAATATAAGGTCTACTATTGAAAGTGATATTTGCAGAGAAGGTGGACCTCTTCCAACTTGCTTTGATCCACCTTATAAAATTATATTTAAAACATTGAGTCGGTATGTAAAAGCATTTTTAGAATCTGAATTATATTATAAGTATCTCTCTGAAATGATTCACTCTGTTGATAATATGTGGTCTGCTAATCATAAGTCACATTCAGATTGCAGCAGTGAATTTAGTTTTAGCACTCAAAATACTCTTCTTGCAATGGGTGATCCTATCTTCCGCAAAAAGAAACGTAACCATTCCGTGCCTGACATGACAATAGACTCTAACCAGCTTTACAATGCAGATTCATTATGGCAGAGAAAAAGGTATGATGGGTTGATTCTCGGCAGGGTGAATAGTTTGGGCCGATTTGAATCAAAATTTGAACCTGATCCAGACAAGAAACACAAGTCAGTTTTGAAAAAAATGGTCAGTCGGTTTGTGCCAATAAACACGTCTAAGGTCGATGAAGAAATGGCTTGGCAAATTGCTCATATGATCGTAAAAGACGTGACCGACTTGACCATGGCCCCACCAGAAAACGAACGTGATGATGTATGAACATGTGATAGTTATTGTTTAAAAGTATATTTTGTAAATGATTATATATGTATACTGTATAGAATACAAATAAAATTAATAATTAAATCATACATGTACTTTATCTTTCTTGTACTTAATATACTCATGGATAAGATTAACTCTGTTGAAATGTATGAAAAGTAGATAACCAAATTTTCGACCCAAAGAATGTAAAACATCGAGATAGTGCCAACCTCTCGATAAGTGCTTCCTATTTGTTATCTCAGCGTTCAGACAAATCAATAAACAATGAAGCAAGAGTTTGCCTCAAAAATTACACCACTAAATATAACATACAAAATAAAAATCTACATTCAATGGCAGGTGAGTAAACTCCATTGCCAATATATTTTTGTAAAAATATTTTTCGAGCACTAACATTTTCTACATACCTACTGATTACAAAATGTATACCCTATGCCATATATACGATTAGAAGAATCGTACGTTAATCGTCATGCGATTTGAAGAAAAAACAATTTGAAACGCAAAAAAATTGTATTGCTGTTTGAAAAGCACTTGATTGAAATAAGTAAAACTAGTGCACTATTTCCCTTTGATATCCTAGATAAACGACGAAACGTAGACAAATATGTTATCTGAAATGAGATATAGGCAGCGAGCGAAAAAAACATAGAATGTGAGCTCCTTATACATTTGTACCCAAACACGTGCCTAAAACCCGATATGCGCATGTTCGAATATAAAGGCTGCCTGGCATCGTTTTGACACCCCGCCCTCAACCCCGCATAATGGCAATGGCACCCATTTTGAGCTTTAAATACGCTGTGTACCTGAACCTATAGAGGTTTCCAAGTAAAACAATTAACCTTAGTTAAGTGTAAAGTTGAAATTAAAGTCAGAATATTTACTCATACAAAATACAAAAATATATTAGATTATGAATGAATAATCAACATAATTAAAAACAAGTAAATTTACTCAAAAATTACATTTCGTGATCTTATTTCTAACACACTTATCGTTACAAAAAACAAGTAACAAATTTACTATGTTCCATATACTTGGAAACATAGCAATAACAAACAAAAAGCGCTCACTCTCGTGCAGGTGTATGTTCACTTAAACTCTAAGTAAGAGTATAGTAAATACTGACAACTGGAATGTGAATAAGTACTAGACGTTATTATGCAAGATATGGGCGTATTAGGCATCGTCCTAACTGGAGTAACTGGCCGTCGCATCCATCGTTTGCGCGATTATGCGATGATCGTAGGATCTTGGAATAGTGGTCGTAGGCGGAAAATCGAAGTTCGTGTATCTCTATCGCACTTGTGTATTCGAGAGATAAAGAGCGAGACGCGAATTTCGACTTTCGTGGACTCCGTATGTTGGGAATGGGAGCAGTGCGAAACTCGCAAACAACAGCTAAGTTAGGACAATGCCTCCAATTTTGGTCATAAATAAATCGATATTACGCCCTAAATAAATATAAATTCGATGAGTGATCATCACAATTTTACCAGTCTACCAAAACATTTGCGTAGCTTTGTGACAACTGGCGGTGTCGGTATATCGACCAAAGATTACAGGGTTGAATAATTATTAATGCTAGATGGCAACGGGTCCAAATGCAGCCGCGGTGGTTCCGAGCCAAGTAGCGGGGACTGCTCGTCACTAAACTGGAAACCTTTGAGGGTAGCACTGGACATCGTCGGTGCCATACTGTATCCAGTGTTCCATTTACGGTAAACCATAGCGTTGAACAGAGCTTGCATCGGGTTCATTAATGCCTGAAAAAAACATTATAAGTCTCCTATAAAGTTGCATTGAAGTTTTTACGCAGGGAGGGGTTTCGATTCTCTGCGGCTGACTGTACATGCGTCCGGAAACTAGCCCTTCTGTTGCCGCTACCGCAGATCCCGGAGCATTTAGTCGGAGCCTGTTAGCCCAGATAAGATGTTGACTCTGCACGGCTAGCACAAGACCGAGTGCGGGATAAACTACCTAAACTACTCGCCTCTTTAAACTCTATCTCTCGCGCGGTCTTTTTAACCCCCGACGCAAAAAGAGTGTGTGCCTGTCCGTGGCATCGTGCATTGATTATTACATTACAGAAAATACCCAAATCACTATATGTTGTGCGCCGATAGTATTTGAGGAATTCCGTCGATTCCTCAAGGAGGCTCGAGGTTCTCATCTACTTAAACGGAAGAATATCAGAATATGTTGCGTACTTTACATCATTAAGTTCCATAAGTCACCTGTGTTCTTCATCATCAGTTCCACTTCACCAAATTTGTGGTTTCAGTATAGAAAATAACCAGATCACTACACGTGTACCTAATAAAATTGTGTTCCATCCTCCATCCCTCCATCCCTCCAAACCATCCAACAGTCTTTTTAAAAACAATGGAACCACTCTGGAAGCATATACTTTCAAACAAAAAAATAACTACGAATCGGTTCATAAATTACGGAATAAACATTTAGTTTTCTTACTTAACTTACCATTATATACCAAATAGATATTAGGACTTTAACTGGCATGTTGAACCACATTGTCCATAAAAGAATTCCATTCAAGAGATTGGGGAGCCAGCAAATGTAGTATACTGCATTTATCAAAAAAAACTTCAGTCTCAAAGCATCGACAACTCTCCGCTCCTTACTGGTGAACTGGAAACATGAAATGAAAAACTGTTAATATACCTACACTTTTTTAGGGTTCTGCGTTTAGGGTGCGAGGTTGCGAGGCGGAGAACGAGTAATAAATGGTCCAATAGAAAGCGATGCGTATGGTGGATTTTTTCACGGCGCACAGACTTTACTCTTTGCTCACCATTATATGGGGCGGTTATTGGAGTGCGGTGCGAGGCGTATGTTAGTCTGTAAAGTATTTTTAAGTATGGTCCTTAGTTGCCTGAGATAAATAGTTATTATTATCATTATGTTTTTTCCATATCTCGGGACCATGGGGCCCCGGTCTTTTGGAAGGCATGCGTAAGACCAAAGCCAACAGCGCAGAGGCCCTTTAGAAAAAAAAACTAAAGCGAGGGATACACGTAGCGGATACCATCTCCGAGCGCACAACGTGAAACAACCGGTGATGGTCCCCGCCAGGTGCAGACTATTGCAGTTTTTGGGGTGGCAGGATTTTGGGGTCAAACAATAAAAAACGTAAATAAACAACGTCCATCTTATGATATCACCTAATCATCAAACACGTTGAGAATAAATTACAATATAGCGGACTAATCAAAAACGCGTCTGCTCTCGGTCACAGAAACGAAAAAAGTTTTGGCTCCTTTCTTGTCGTAAATTGCACTACATCCGCATCCGCAAAAACTCCGCATCGATTTTTGCGGATGCTGATGCGAATGCTGATGTTGAAATTTGTGCGGAACTTCCGCGGTTGCGGATGCGGATGCGAATGTCTGCAACATCCCTGGTCTGGAAAATGGGTTATGCGAGGAGACTAGCGGACACCTGCCGTGACAATCAGTCTCAAAATTGTAAAGTGGCTCGCCAACTCGCTTATAGTGGCACACAAAACAGTCGCACGCACAGTGCCACAATACGGTATTTGACAAAAGTCAAATCAGCTTCTCTTTATGAAACGTCAAAAAACACTCCGTTAGTATGGAATGTGTAACGATTACTTGCTTGTGACGTCACAATTAAACAACGTCCTTATTGTTAGTTTTTATGAATTTAAAAATCTTAAAGTAGCAAACATAAATGAAAGATTGATACACTCCGAGCATTTTCGTAATGTTTATCTGATGCTAATGAAATAGTTATTTGTTATGCAAGGCTGCAAAGTTGTTGTTTGGCGCGAGTGCTCGTATTGAAAGCCGAGCTAGCGAGGGTTTCAAGGCACGAGATGCAAAACAACTTTGCCGCCGAGCGAAACACACTACTTTTCACCTCACCACAGCGAGGAAAAAGTTAGATTTAAGAAAAACTATTTAAGTATAATAAGTATTTTATTAATTAAATGTCTATTATATGGTACATCAAAAATTACAAAAAAATCTAAGTAGGTATCTACTTATTTCATTATACCTACTCATACATTGTATCCATGATACATCACATTTATTTTAAAAATTTAAAGTTAAATTACTGCAGTTGGTAATATGAATAGTTACATTTTTTTTGGGCACTGTTATGCTAGTGTTTGTTACTTGAGTACTATTGCTTTGTAAATTATGAGGAGATTGTTCATTTGATTGTAATACAGTGGTGAATGTTGGAGACTGCGAAGGACCGGCGGCCGTATCCGAATGACTTTCTGATATGTTTACTTTAGATGTTGATGGACATGTCCAGGGATCTGAGCAAGATTGGTTTAAGGTTATTCCTCCAACTATTCCCTGACAAATTTTAGACTTATTTTATATCGAGTCTTCTATTTATTTATTATTTATTTATTAACAAATACATTTACGTGACATTACAGTAAAAACCAATGCGTCACGAAACTAAAAACAACAAATAATACTATTAAGGCGACGAAACGGCGTGGCCCCGTTGCATCGTCATCTCCGGTGTAGGATTCGGCAGGTTGCCCCGGAACCGTCCAAACACCCTTCGGCCAGAAGTCAGCACATGCGATGGTCTCCTGCAGCGGCCGCGGCACGCGCACCACAAACGAGCTGAAGTGCACATAGTGGCGCGAACGCAGCTGGAACACCCTCAGCGAGAAGCCGGTCTTCTGACGAACGTACTCCACCACGTCATCAGCCGTGGCGGTGTAATGGTGTGGTGTCTATATACCCTTCCGCCACGGTACTAGACTTCCAGCCTCCGTGACGCTTCAGCGTGCTTAAATCTGCACCCGAGTCGGCTAAAAGTGTGGCTGACGTCCTCCTAAAACAGTGCCCTGTGTATTGTTCTGGTTCTTTCAGGCCTAGGAATGCCGCAATTTGTCGTGGTAAACCACCAATTTTAGTGCTGCCCATAGGTTGCCTAACACACTTTCCTTTGCGATATTGTAGAAAAAAACGATCAATTGGTGTATTATCTGGGCGCAAAGCTCGATATTTTTCGACGATTTTCACATATTCGTCACGAATAACAAAGTTTCTGTCCATATTTGTTTTCGTGTTTGGTAGGTTAACCAGCAGTCATTTATCTGAATGGTGCTCAATGTTCTGATTTGAAAGGTATGTTAGTTCATTAGTCCGGCAAGCCCCACTAATGCCTATAATAAGGACAACCTGGAAGATAAAAGAAGAAGATTAGTTTGACAGAAGACACTAAATCCGTAAGCAAGTAACATTACTTACTAGCATACTAAATACTCTAAACAAACCTATAACTTGAAAAAACTTACCTTGGTGGCAAGGTATTCGGAGTCAGGTGCTTCATTTAGGAACTTTTCAATGTTAGATGCAGTGAAAATCTTGGATTTTTTGGGTTTGTGGCCAGTAGACAACAACACTGAAAATTCTATAGTTTTTAGACAGTCTAAACCTGAAGTTATAAAGATCTTACTTTAAAAATGTCTTGCTCTCTATACAACCTTCGAACCCCCTTTTAAGCCTCTAAGGGGATGAATACATACATACAAACATACAGGTCAAACTGAGAACCTCCTTTCTTTTTGAATTCGGTTAACAATGCCTTGCTCTCTATACGAACTTCGAAACCCCTTTTAACACTCTTAGGATGAATGAAAAAAAAACGCTGAAATCTGTTTTGTAGTTTTTAATAAACAGTCTAAGACCAAAGTTAAGAATATCTTACTTTAAAAATTACTTTTCTCTCCATACAAACTTTGAACCCCCTTTAAGGGATGGATAAAAAAAACTCTGAAATCAGTTTTGTAGTCTTTTTACATACCTACAGGCTAAGACCAAAGTCACAAATCTCTTACTATAGTATTTTCTTGCTTTCCATATAAACCTTGAATCCCGTTTTAACCCTCTTAGGGGTGGAATTTTTCGAAACCGCTAAAAGCACTTTTTTATTCTAATAAGTAATCCTTCTACAACGTTTCAAGTCTCTAGCTTATAAAATTAGTTTCCCCCATACAAACTTTTCACATCTTTTTTACCCCCGTGAGGGTGGATTTTTCCAAAACGCTTTAAGGTTTTTATTTTGTATTTAAATAAGTAATCTTTCTACAAAGTTTCAAGCTTCTAGCTCAAAAAATGAAATTTCTCCCATAATAACTTTGCACCCCTGTTTAAGCCCCTTAGGGGTGGTATTTCCTAAAACACTGAAAATTCTTATTTTTATATTTTAATATGTAATATTTCTGCAAAGTTTCAAGTCTCTAGCTCAAAAAATAAAGTTTTGCCCATACAAACTGCACCCTTATTTGACCCCCTCAGTGGATAAATTTTTATAACAACGCTAAATCATTTGTTTTGTTTTTTAGTAAGAAACCTCCATACAAAGATTCGAGTCAACGGTTCGACCCCTATTTCACCCCCTTAAGGGCCCCCCCACATTACGGCGTCTTGCGAACGTTTTTCATACAAAATTGTGCGTTGCGTCGACGCAACGCACAATTTTGTATGAAAAACGTTCGCAAGACGCCGTAATGTGGGGGGGCCCTAAGGGTTGAATTTCGAAAAATCCGTTCTTAGTACACGTCCACGTACTGTAAAGAATATATGTTCCAAATTTCATGCTTATATCTTTAGCGGTTTAGGCCGTGCGCTGTCTGTCAATCGGTCAGGAACGCAAGAGTAGATAATAATATAAAAACGTAATTTTCATTTCTCTGCTTTTATAATCGATTTAACCGAGTAAGAAAATCACAGTGTACAGCACACTGGTACAGCACTAGTGACAGAAAAATGAATAAATCGACCATGAAGCGACTCGACAATTTGAATAGCCTATTTATACATCGCTGGTTTTGAACGCACGTCAAGTGTGTCTCGTCAAACTAAAGCCGCAATGGAAAACTAGAGTTGGACATAATCTATTTTGATGAAAATAATACAGAGCAATAAATAAATTGTTTTTTTAATTAATAACAGGTATTTTAGGACAAATAGTACTTACCTATGATAGGAAATACCACGATTAACAGCTTCACCTTTTTTGGTGGTGTTTGAACAGCTCAGTATCGAACAACGAGTCATTTTGTGATTATAACCTGACGTCGCACGCGTTCCGAGGTCGGGAGCGGACTGAAGTTCGCGGCGAGCAAAGAAGTCCATCGGACTTACTTTTGCCACGCGAAGTACATACACTCTTTCCTTCTATCTTGATATAGTTCTGTGCCTTTGATTAAGGCTTTATTTTATTTATTTATTTTTTATTTTTATTTATTGATACATGGAAAACCAACAGCGCAACATATTTATAGACAAAATAATAAAACCATATAGCCAATTACAGGTTCTCACTTATAGAAATAAACTAACACAAATAAATCTATAGCCAAACTTAAACTTAGCGTACATTACGCACAGTAACCAATCGCGCACCAATAGCAAGCATGGCAATGGGAATAAACAAATACAAGGTAGTTAATAAATTGGAATGTATATAAACTCTAGTAACCCGAGCCTACACCTGAAGTATCACACATGAAGAATCTTGTCAGTTTAGATTTTATTGCTTGTATGCTATCACAAAATATGTCTATATCTAATTTAACTACAACTTCGTTTAAACTCCTGCCTGCTCTGCACAAAAAACTATTCTTTCTATATTTAGTGGAAACATGGAACATGCTAATAGGACGAAAATGGCGGAAACTTCTTATGGGAGTATTGAAATGAATTTTACCAAGTAAATTAGGACAGTCAACATTGCTTCTTATTATATTTAACAAGTATAAGACATCAGCAAATTCACGACGCTTAACAAGGGGTATCAGGTGATGCTTTTTACATAAGGTTAAATAATTAGATGAGCTGTAATGTGTATGCATTTTATAGCAAAGAAATTTCATGAATTTGGATTGTAATCGCTCAATTCTATCGATGTAAATTTTATATTGGGCTTTAGCCTGTTTTTGTCCTTTGGCGAACGTCCACAGCTTGATTGCCTCTGATTTTTCTGCGCTGTTTAGCAGAGAATATGCTTTTCGTTTTGTGATACCTACCACAGAACGGTTCTGGGCCGACCAGGGTTGTGTCTGCGCCCTTCCTTGCAAGTTCATCTGGTTTTTCATTTCCTACTATGTTGGAATGTCCTGGTACCCATCTAAGTATGACTTTGTTGGAATTAGCCAGGGTGTTTAGATTGTTTTTACAATTCTGGACTAGTTTAGAGTAGGACTCTAGGGATTCTAGTGCCAGCAGAGCAGCTTGGCTGTCCGAGTTGATGTAGATGTGTTGGTACTGTTGGTACATATAAGAAATACATACCTGAGCTAGGGGCAGGGCCACAGCCATTTCAACATCTTTGCCGGCAAGCACATACATGATGGGGTTTATTATCATCACAAGTGCTATAGGCACATATGTCGCACAGTAATTGGGAAGAATTTTTATGAGAGCACTGGTTACTGATGTTAAATTATGACATCTGAAATGGACACAAATGATGGCAATTAAGTTATTTTTGAAGAATAATAAATCAATCAGTACAGTTTCCGTACATACTACTCGTCTTAATTCTAGTCTACATAAGGACATCTATTACGTTGTTTATGGTTATTGAATGCTTGAACACCTAATTTAAATTAAATAATAAATACTTAGAGAACTATTATAGGCCAAAGTGACCTCACATTATTTGTCAAATATTAATAGAAAATTAAAGTATACAAAAATACATTCTGCAACAGAAACAGGATAGTTCCGTTACAATTTTGCAGCGCCTAAATGGACTCCAGTCTAGTAGAGCGACCTTTTACAATATCATAATTATAGCACCATATACATTTTTATACTTAAAATAAACCTTGGTTTCATGATTCTGACAAAAAAATATAAAATAAACGATAAAAGTTACAAAGTTCTTGCAAAAATTGTATGGAACTTTTGTTAATTTGATATCTACCAATCAAGTACAAGGCAGTGCATTAAATAACTCGAAAGCACATGCAACTCTTGTCATATTCTGAAATGTATGTAACAGAAGACTTCAGGGTGGCGGAAACACTTTTGAAACTATCCAGGTATAAGAAAAACAAATTCAAATGTTTCTTCCATAAGAAGAGTTTTTTACACGTTTGAGATCTACTAGGGCTTCCAAACGTAAGACATCTGGTGAGGAGAAGGGCCACAAGAAATTCACCAGTTTGTCTAAAAATACCTTTTCACTATCATTAAATCACCATATGAATGCTAGATCATACTAACTTAATATTTACTTACGTTGCATTCGGATAATAGAGGATAGAAAGTCCTATTCCAGTAGTGACAGCCGGCAGTCCCCAAGCCACGGAGTGATAAATCATTTGGTGAGAGTCCCTGCCTTTGATAGTAAGCCAAGTGTCAATTGCATAGAATAGAGTCCAAAACCAAGTAGCTGTATAGAAATATTGAGTCCAAGCCTGTAGATTAACATAGACCTTTATTATTACATGTAGATCAGTGGTTTTTAACTAGTGATCCGCGGACCACTGGTGGTCCCTGGAAGCACCCGAAGTGGTCTGCAAAGCCATCATCATTGTGTGGACTCCCACACAACAACCCCTACACAGTAAGTGGACTATGGCAAAACAAAAAAATAATCAACTGGTCCCTCATCACTAAAAGGTTAAGAACCACTGATGTACATTGTTAAGACTTTCACTGAGAGAAAATATTTAACTCGAAAAAATTCAAAAAAAAAAATTAAATTATTTATTCGTTTTCCTTCTTTAATCTGTGACTGTACACGTGGTACGGGGGTGCATCAACCCCATGCCGCAATGAATGTGTTAAATACATAGAGTACTTACCATAAATTAATGGGAAAAAAAAAATCAAATATGAATTATAATTACTTACCGAAGTAATACTACAGAACAGAACACTAAATCCATCATCTGGCATTGGCAATATAGTTTTGAATTTCAACCACAGTGATGATCTGATCAGGATACCTAAACAAATATAGAAAATACTTGAACAATTTGCATATTGATACTTATAAATAAACATGTCACACATCACAATTGGCTATCTTTTATGAACAAAAACTGGTTTTTAATGTCAAAGTTGTTGTAGTTCAAGGCAAATACAGCAATTATTTTTACCAGAGGATGCCAATAAATCTGCAACAGCAAGCCACATAATTATATCACGCCCGCGACTTGACGGTAAGGTGTTGAATCTTTGTGGTATGTTTTGCCAGAAATGTGGTAGGATCTGAAAACAGAATCACTAGTTATATTAAAATGTATGATCATCTTAATATCAGCCGAAAGAAATGCCCCCAAAGAATGATCATTTGATCATATTCATCATAAATTATAATAATGCATGGAAAGGAACTAAATATTGAAACAATCTGGGTAACTTTCTACTTGCTTGGAGGACCACATGGATATGAGATATGCTCTTTCAACATAATATTTAGATATTTATTTTATTTATGGATAAAAATGTGTACATGACATTACAGTTTAACAACCAATGCGTCACAAAACTAAGACTAATAATTCAAAATTATATTGCAGTATCAGTATAATAAAAACAAATTAATTATATTGGAACTATAAAACAATAAAACAGAAAAAGACTTAACTAGCAACAGACAACTGCCGTTTATCCATCGCCTCGCAGAATTTCATACACTCGTCACATATACTGACCCAGCTACTGGCAAAAACATCACATTCAGGTGCTGATGTGAGGAGCGCGTTGATGCAGTTGAGCACGTGAACAAGTGATGATTTGCCGTGGGATGCAGTGCGCGCTTCCGGCACTGCCAACAGCTGACAGGTGCGTGGCCGGGGAATAAAATTGGCCTTCGCCAGTGAGGGCACATACAGGTGTACCAGTTGCGCTATTAACTCCGGACAGTCGGACCTATCTCTTAAGACCCTACAAGCAGTGGTCAGCAGCCTATAGTTGCGCCTGACCTCTAGAGAGTTAAAGCCCAGAACACCAAGCAGGAATTTAGAAGGGTACAAAACAGGGTAGTAACCATTATAACTATATAGGAAAATATAATATCTCGCTTGCGATAGATAATGTTGATTCAAAAATCACAATATGTACTATATTTGGGAACACAGCTAAAATAAACATGTATGAAAACGACTTAAAGTAAATACTACATATTTAGAGAGTACCTGGAATAAAGCACCCAGAATACCAATCGTAGAAGAAACTAAACAAACAGTGTTATAGGAATCCGTATTGAACTCGTTCATTATCCTCACTGCCATGTCTTCTTTATTGCCCGAATGATGACAACAGAATGTTTGTATTGTAGGATCAGACATTGTGTTTGATTGGACAGTATTATTTTACCATTAATGACCACTTTTAATTTAGTACCATCAAATACGATGTTTTGGGACTTTTGGGCAGCAAGCAAGCGCCGCAGAATCTGACAGATCAATTCAAAACATGGCGCAGTGACACTGACAGTGACGTTTGTGGCATTTGTTGCTAGGGTATTATCATCACTATTATCAGTTTCATACAACGCGTCCTTACTTGTATGGGCGATAAAAGCGTTAATAAATTTCCCGTCCGATTCCATTAGATGGCGTCACTTTCGATAATTCTTAACAATTAGACTATTTAAGCTTCAGTTCATTTCATAGTTTACTATTATTAATTTATAATAAATTTAAAATTATGCTCCTTTTTAATTGAATGTTTTAGTAGTTTGTTTAAAACTGTCAGGTCAGTCTGCTAAGGCAACATTAGTTTTTTTTTACAATGGTAGCGCCGCAGCTTACCGACCTACACTCCATTTCACGCTGAATATTTTAACACGT
The DNA here is from genome assembly GCA_947578815.1 of Epinotia ramella. Lineage (NCBI taxonomy): Eukaryota > Metazoa > Arthropoda > Insecta > Lepidoptera > Tortricidae > Epinotia > Epinotia ramella. The sequence goes on from OX388209.1 coordinate 13,014,977, forward strand.
TCGCAACCAAGAACCTGCGTAGCGGGCACTCGTAATGTTTGCTCAGATGCCGGCTCAGCCCGCTAGGCGGGCAGTAGCTATAAACCTATACGCCACGCCAAAGAGCCCGCCTGGCGGGCACACATCTTCGCCACCACAGTAAGGGTTGACACTAACAGAAAGGTTTTAATACTTCTGATTATTATGTGGTCAAAAAGTAGGTATACAGTTGATTATAAATACACAGGCGCTGTTTTTTTTTCACCTAAAGTGATTAAATAATAAAAAAATCTTATCGCTTGGATACATTAAATTGCATACACAAGTATGTATCAATAGGAGTTAGAGTTCTCGTAAATCGTAAAACCTAATTTGTGTTTACGAATATTTACAAACTGTAGGTAAACACCTATTTCTAAAACCATTTGGTGTCAATACTCATAGGCGGATTTGTAAAACAACATTCAGAGAAAAATTAACCAAGAAATTCAACCAAGTAAGAAGATTCTAACTTCTAAGCGGCAGTTCTCAGTAAAAGACAACAGGATTGCTGTCATAAAATGGCACTGCACTGCACCTGCATGGAAGCAAAACGTAACAAGTAGCTTTGAACAGTTACTGTAATTAGTACGGTCGTGTACATAGAATAAAGTCTCAACTTCTTTGATAAAAGGATGTACCTAGTTACTGCAATAATAAACTTAACCCTGGAGATCTGGTTTACCATTCTTTATCTATTTGAAGTTGGCGAATGCAACCCGGGGTTTTTCCAAACTTACCCATACCCGAGCACCCATCCCTGTGTATTGCAATCAGAGCCATTCTGTTATGGTATTTTATTCACGTATACCAAAGTTACTTAGCACAGCTCTGAGCGTACGTCTAGTGCCCGCCTAGCGGGCATGCGGCGTCCGGCATTGCGTTGCACGTCGTGGAACGCCTAGCGAGCGTAGCGAGTTCTGTCGGTTTCTGGTGTATTGTTCCATTTTTAGTCCGGTTGCGAAAGTGTTAAAAGATGTTTGATGCCAGCTTATTGAAACACAAAATAAAAATTGTTAACAAAATAAATCCATAACAAAGAAAATACATTAAATATGTTTGATTTGCTTATAATATTTTATTTTAATGCAATTTGAACGTAATAATTTGCTCGACTGAATGGAATGGAACGTAAGTATTTTATTTTGATACATGTTCGGTATATTGAAATTTTCCTCCAAATCTTGTTGAGTTCGTGGTGAAGTTGATATTTGCAAGATATCACATATCAGCCGAAAGACGTCCAGTGCTGGACAAAAAGTGCGAAAGTGACCGGTCCTGCGCCACCCGCATCCAGCGGACTTCTCAAGATGTCTGAGAAAAAATGTTGTGTCCCGAAATGTAATGTAACCCGTAACCGTAAGATTATAATTATTGAAAATTGTGCACATAGATCGTAAACAATGTCTCTTGCATAGACGTTCTTACGTGTTTAACATTAGAATATTACCTAAGTATAGGAAAATAAATAGACGAAATTAACTCACAATTTACTTTCATTTACTACCTACTCCTACACTATACCTCTATTCCCCATAGTTATCTGATGAGATTGGGTTCGTTTAGATGGTTTAATTTTAACTACGAGGTTTCATTTTCATTTGAATTAATTCGTTCTCTCATCAAAAACCAAAACATTATTCAATTGTACATAGCTGTATACCTATACGTGTACAGGTATACAGGAGCATATACATATGTACAATAAGTACCGCATAAATATGTATACATACGGAGTAGTCCTATCGTATACCACTAGATGTCGCTAGTCAGTACTGGCGACTGATGTCTCTATTCTCAGTATATATATATATATAGTACTCAGGGTGTTTAATTTACAAGTATTCAAATTAATTTAGGCATGTAATTAAATCGATATCTGTTATTTATTATTGTGAGCCTGTAGTGTCCCACTGCTGGGCAAAGGTCTCCCTACTTTTTCCAGTGCTCCCGATTCTGAGCAGTCTCTGGCCATTGTTTAAAAAAGGAGTCTAGCTCGTCTCTCCGCCGCCGACGGGGCTGCCACGTCTCCATTGCGAGCTGTCAGGCTGCCATTCTATGGCGATCTTGGCCCACGCCCCACAGAGCTATAACCACTAACTTCGAAACTCGGAGTTCGGGTATCTCCATCTCTATCGCGCTTATACGACTCGAGTGACAGGGATGCATGTATACGAAACGAACTTAGAGTTTCGATTTTCGTGGTAGCGCTGCAGTTCACTCGGCATGCGATAGACATGACCAGCCCAGTCTCACTTCAACTTGATACTTATCTGTATATTCCCTTTTTTCGAACAAAATATTACAAAGTTAAACCAAAAATACTGACTTGCACACACACATTATGCACACTAAATAAATCAAATGAAATATACCTACTGTTTAATGGTACTTATTTGCAGAACTGTTTTACTGAACTTATATCAAAATAGTATATCTTACAATACCTTAGTTCAACAAACATATTAAACCATTTTAAGGAAAACCATCACCTAATTTATCTCGTTTATTTTTTATCTCGCTCTATCTTATAGCATATACGCTCCGTCCGTATGCAGTCCGCTCGGACTTTTGGACTCGCCTCTTACGCCTCTCCGCCACGTACAGGCTGAATTCCGCCACCGAATCCCGCTCACAGCTGCGTTATACAGAGGGGCTACCGCGAAGTGAAAACGAACTTCGTTCGAGTATCTCCCTCTCTATCGCTCGAGCTAGCAAGTGCAACAGAGAGGGAGATACACTAACGAAATTCGTTTTCGTTCCGCGGTAGGGCCTCAGGTTGGATGTTTTCCATGAACCTCAAAGAAAATATATAGTCATATAAGGGCGTAGAATCGAATTGTAACGATTACACAAATACTTACTACAAACAAAAATTATAATGTAATAATACATTTTAATGATTGCCAAAACTATTCACCGCTGCACTGGAGGATGTTTTCCAAGACTCTGGACTGGAGAAGGCTAGGCATCAACATCATTCAAACCTCGATAACATTTTATTTTTACATATGCAAACTGAATGTTGTATATTATAATAAGTGTTCCGGACGTTTGTATTTTGTTTTTTTTTTTTATGATTTTGGGTAGTTCCATTTGATAACTTTAACGATAAATACGAAATCCCACCTCACCCCGTAGTCCCTCGTAGTTGGGGTGAGATGGGTTTTCATACAAAGGTGATTTTGGAAGATTGTTGGATCGTTTTTTTTATCAAGAATATTACTATAGCTCCATTTTAAATTGGAATACATTATTTAGGTAGCAGTAGCCTTAAAATTCCATCTCACCCCTCTTTCATCCCTTCTCTCCCCATTCATAACCCAACTCTCCTCGCGATCCCTACTCACCCCATTTTACGGTACCGAACTTCAACGTTCTTTCTTTGTGCAAACATAATTATATACCTAAGTAACCAAAATTTTGAATTGTTAGCTTTATGGCTGATATTCTTTCACAAGTATGTAGTAGTTACTTACCACTCTTATCAGCTGGTAATTGGACTTGATTAATTAGTAATTAGCGCGAGTTCATACATTTGCTGCAAGTGCGAGTAGCTTTTGTATGGACTCGCACTAATCACTAATCAAAGAGTAAACAGGCCCTTAGGGAGGACTAGGAAATGCTACTTATCTATACTAAACATATAAGTTTTAGCATCAATATATTGGTTGAGATCCTGCCACTTGCAAAACAAGACCGTCTTGACTGACAAGGCTTTTGATAAAACAAACCTCACAACACAATATTTACTACCAAGAATCGCTACGCGCTACGCTCGTAGCCGATCCCGTGGTTTTCCTCGTATGTAGCGGAAAGCGACTACGGCGTAGGCACCCGCTAGGCGGGTTCCTGGCAGTAAAAGTGTTAAATCAGTTCTTCGGTTTGGGAGCTATGATGCCACAGCACAGATGATAGACACACACGTCTAACACACATGTGGAAGCTTATCTATACAATGCCCTCGTAGCGCAGGGGAGGGACGCAGTTATGCGGTGGAACGAGATGGTAATGACTGCATGATGCCTCCATGCCAAGTGTGATGGACCATGAGATGATGCCTTTAAACTTATATATTTTTGCGTCAGGGATTAAAAAATTTCCAACGATGTTCGAAACCGACCTTAGTATCGCAGTACAGTCCTATTTTTTTACAAGCTTTTATTTAGTTTCACCTGTCGCGTTGTCTGTCTGTTTGTCTGTCTGTCTGCCTGTAATCAAATCTTGCAAGTTAAATTTGACCCACTTCCCGGTGACCGATTGAGCTGAAATTGTGGGTATAAGTATAGTTTGGATGACAATTCAATATTATGGTACCATCGAGCTGATCTGATGATGGAGACAGAAGGTGGCCATGGGAATTCAGTACTTAACCGACGTAACCCCGTTGAGTTTGGGCACTTTCTACTCCAGAATCTGCTGACTCTTTATCGATTTAAGGATTCGCTGTGTTGGCACTTGACAGCAATAGAGGAATGCAGATTTCTCATGCAGTGTCAACACAGCCCACCCCCGGAATGCACGCAGTGCAGTGTAGGTGCTTTATTTATACCGCTTTAAATACTTTCGGGTTTTAAAGGATAACAAAACTATTTATAACGTATTTGCTTATGTTATATTATAAATGTAACAATAATGTAGTCATTTGAATTTCACTCTTAATATCCCAAAAACACATGCTGCACATGGTGCCGCCTCAACTACCTACATTACATATATTAGGGTAAGTTTAAACACAACATTTAGCAACCATGACAAATTTCGTTATCGAGTTGTATTTGTACACTATATAGTCGGGTTACACCTCTAACTCCTACCTACCTACCGTGCGTGTGTGCCTTGCCTATACGTAGGGCTAAGGCCTCAGGTAATCTGACAGAATTAAAATCAATAATGTATTTTAATTATGTATATAGGTATAATTTTCATGCTTTTATACTTTATTTAAGAAAAAAAATATAGAAACTTTTTAAGCGGTATCGTCAAACGAATTCTATCAAATTGTCACAATACTACACTGGACACAATGTTGTCCGCGTTAGAATTCTTAGGTACCTAACTATCTAGGTACTAACTTAATTTCTAACCGGAAATACAACGAAAGTATCGATCAATTATGCTGCACTGGGGGTGGAGCTCACCAGGTCACTTGGCACAGTTGGGTCCAATGGAATCACTGTTAAATTTTGTGCTACGGAGAAACACGGATTAATGGGATCCCGAACGCCACCCGACTCCACCGTACAATTTAAACCTCCATTGTTAGGGTCATTAGCGTCACCGGAAAGCAGTAATGCCGTAGGTTGATTCGCCACAGTGAAACTTTCGTTGGCAATGTCCGTTCCATTATTAGGAACCACGGGTGGCTCCGTTACGTTGTTTTCTGCGGCTGTCCTGAGCAAAATAGAACATGGTATTGTCGTCATAAATTCTTTACCCGTCTTTGTTAGAACAGTAACAATGCATTCTGTTTTATCATCTGCGTTAGCGTCCTTAGTATTTTCCTTTACGTCTGCCTCGGGCGTGAAGGAAGTGGCAATTGCACAAGGAATGCCTAGCACTTCCGTCGCATTAGTGCTGCTTATTGTTAGAGTGCAATTCACCAAATCTCCTAGTATCGGGTCGACCACGGGCTCTGTACTGTTGTTCGGCGCTACCGCCACTGGTTGCCCTCTATTGTCGTAAATCACTGTATGGCGATGGTGACCAGTAGACCGCGCCAAATTCCATAAAGCTAACCCTGTTAAAAGTGTTCCTACGCCGGCACCTGCAATACCAACTCCTTTGAGTGCGCTGCTAGTGCGACTTCCACCTCCAAAACCCCTATTACCGAAGTAACCAGGTATTTGTGATCCATATCCAGGCCCCCCGGCGTAACCACCATGACCCCCGTAACCACCGACACCTCCGTAACCTCCGTAATGTGGTGCTGAATTTGAATAAGGCGGTGGTGGTCCTTGTTGATGGTAATTGTTACCGTAATTATTCGTTCCATAGTTTCCACCGGGTTTGTAACCAGAATATGAAGGAGGTGCTACTCCAGAACCCTGGTATGGAGGAGGACCTACGCCCGAACTAGGGTACGAATGTTGTGCGCCTCCAGCCGCAGAGTAGGGCGGGGGTGCTGCTCCAGAAGCGGAACCTCCTTGTGCTGGAGGATGACCGTTACCGGACAGGCCAGTCGAAGGAGGATAACCGCCGTTACCTGATGATTGTCCATTACTAGCTGGGTATCCGTTCACTGGTGGCTTATTCGCCTGTTGCGGTGCGTTGCTTCTTTGAATACTTTCTTGCGCGGGGTACCCGTGTCCGGATGATCCACTGCCGGACATTCCATTAGCAGGAGACTGACCACCGCTGCCAACACCACCTGACAAACCATTACCGGCTGGATAACCGGGCTTATTGTTTGAGGGTTGAGCTTGAGAACTTGATGCCGGCTTTGGTTGTGGGTTGTTGCCACCAGAAAGTCCAGTCTGACTTGATGGATATGAATGAGTTTTACTCCCCGTTGGATTGGATTGCCTTGAAGGAGTCTGCGTCTTGCGTTGAGCAGCAGTTTTTTCTTGCCATGCGAAGAGCGATGGTTTCGGCGCTGACGGCTGGGGGTTGCTAAACGAAGTCGGCACAGGCTGAGAATTAGATGTCTTCCCTCTCGTGGAACTTCGCGACCCAGATCCTGACCCCCGGCTTTTACCCGTTTTTTTTCCTTCCGCGCATAATAAACAACCAACCACCAAAAACAACGTAATTAGTATCTTTTTGTTCATTGTTACCGCATGAGTAATCTCGATTTTCCGCTTTCAGTAAGCTGCGTGTCACTGCGGACTATCCAACTCGCGGTCACACAAAGCAATGGCTTGACACAATCTGTATTTCGATCGTTATGACTGGGAGGTCATTAGTTAGTGGCTCTTGGTAGTTGTTCACAACACCGCTATCGACCTAACTACGTAGGGAGGTACAAATGAATATACACAGAATACATACATACCATTCTGTGTACGTGAGACCCACATAAACAGAGGCTCTAGTATAAGTTTTACCAAAACAAAACGTTACGACCGCGTTTGCGTTTAGCTGTCAAATTGCGTTGACTTCATAACACAAAATTGTATTGGCCTGTTTTTTGAGATACTTTAATCAGGATTATGCAAGTCAACTGACCCAATTAAATAAGTGGATTATTTTACCTTCGAGTAATTTCGAACCCTGAGAACGTTGTAGCAATAAGGGGCGTCAATCCATTTATCAATTGACTGGAGATGTAGGCACAAGTACTAACATAACAGGATAACGCTCATTACAGTTCAGAGGAATTGTATAAGGCACTTTGTACCCTGTGGTGGATGCAACAAAAGTATAGAAATGCGTATCGACGTCCTCAGGGTCATCAGCCCGTTTGATTGATGTGATATTGTCTCGCCACTCTGGCATGTAATATAATCTACCTAGATACTTTAACCATCCGGTTACGTTGAATAGCTTAGCTAGGTAATACACAAGTTATATAGCCACGTCACCTCAGGTAGATGTATGTAATTCATTATGGGTCCGAGTAACAATGTAGAATGTACCTGTACAGGTACATATTCTACATTGTTACTCGCGCAATATACTCAGCGATGTATCATACGTAGTCGGATTACTATAGTTCAGCAATACATACGAGTAAGTACATAGGTAGGTACCGTACGTGGGTTAGCGCACTTAGCGCATGCACATCGAATTCTTGGTCCGCCAGTTTTTTTGAGAAAACGCAACAAAATTCTGCTTCAAAGGTCTTCAATTCTTCAACAAAGGTCTTCTCTCCCTCTCACTGAGCATAAGGGTGAGATGGAAGTGCGTGCTCGGAAGCGCGGATTTCATGTTTTTTAATTTTAATTTTTTGGCCGTTTAAATAAATAAAAATGTAATCACTGATTTCTTTCGAACATGATATTGCCAATTTTTAAAAGCAATTTTAATATTTATAGCTTTTGTGCATAATATCTTACGAATATTTTAAGTGTATTTTTGTGTATTTTAGACCTATGTTCGTGATTTTTTTCTATCGAGCGAAATTTGCTTAATCATGTTTCGAATCACTGATCTCGCTGCAAAAAAGCCTCAAGATTACTATTCGTATTTTTTTGAAATCATATTATTATAAACATACGCATTATATTGTTTCAAAAACTCTGTTCGCTTAACTTCGCTGAACCTACGGCGCCTTAATGTAACTACATAAGTAGGTACTAATATACTATCCGCACTCGATCACTTATGATGTAAACGTCGATATAATTATTATATTTTCAAACGAAATCTTATATCATTATTGAAATTGTTTTTAGGTGCATAGTTATGACTAATAATAAAATAAATATAATAAAATAAATATGTATAAGATATTTCTTAAATAATTAGCTTAATACGTGATTAGGTAAGTAGATATTGAGAAATGCATTAGTAATTATAGTACGTATGAGTTCTATATAAGTCATTCATTAGGCATAATTGATAAGAAATTTACTATAATATAAAAGAGTAAATATCAAAATGCATAACTCATTCGTTATAGTATAGGTACGAACTCTGTCTGTGAACCTACGTCGTAATGGAAGATTTTTGCAAAACCAATTTGACCAAGTTAAAAAGTGATGTTAACCAGCAAGCCCGGCAGGTCATTCTAATACTTTTTTCACCTCAGCAGCTCGAACAAGCATATTTTGCTGCGGGATAAGTTGATAACAGTGTGCAAAATGCGATTTTGCTCACTCCGTGAGACAAAGTACCTTTTTATTTTTGATGCGGAGCACTGGCATTTCGTCGTATGGGGTCTATTGCAAGTTCAGAATATTTGAACTTTATTAGCTCTGTCCCTTTCATTCCATTACGAAAAAAGAAAATGGCAGACATAGGTCGATCCATAGTTCGACCATCGAATTTCAAAGTAGACCCCCAAAAAGCGCAAAACAAGTACCTAACACGTTCGAAAACGATTAAATTAACAAGTTTAAATTACCAAAATAATTATAGGTACAGTCAGCGTCATATAGTTAGTAGCCGCCAGAGTAGCCAAATATTTCGTAACACACCCTTATTCTTACAGTAATAGAGACGTGTACCGAAATATTTGGCTACCTTGGCTGCTACTAACTATATGACGCTGACTGTACAAAGGAATTTACAATTGAAGAATATTTATAAAAGATCTCAGAATAAACTCCGTTTTTCATAATAAATAAATAATAAATATTAAGGGACAATCTTACACAAATCGACCTAGTCCCACAGTAAGCTCAGTAAGGCTTGTGTTATGGGTACTAGACGACGATATACTCGTATATAATAGATATAAATACTTAAATACATAGAAAAACTTCCATGACTCAGAAACAAATATTCATGCTCATCACACAAATTTTTGCCCTTACCGGGATTCGAACCCAGGACCTTCAGCTTCGTAGGCAGCGTCACTACCCACTAGGCTAACCGGTCGTCCAAATAAATAGGTAAACATGGATTTTATTACGCTAGCTAATTAATAATTCTAGTTTAAACAATTTTGAATTCTATGAACGTATACCACATGATGCAGTTTCCGAACGCAAGCGCGGAACCCCACCCCTTTTAAAAAATTGCGCGCTGTTAATATGTTTCAGATTTTATTAGGTATATCAGCCCCCCTAGCACACTAGGTTTTATGTCCGACATAGAGCATTTGTCCCTCTTGCACTCGCATATTGGCCAGAATGGGACGAATGCTTTATGTCCGACATAAAACCTAGTAGGCTGGTAGGTATATGGTATAATATTATTCATTCTTGCGTTATAGATGTTGGTTTTAAATATAAAAACTACTAGGATAAATCCATTCTCTATCTAACTAGGAAATATAGTGAAGTCAGTGACGTGACGAATGCATACCTACTGCTTTAACAACAGTATGTAATGTACAGTACGGCAAGGCAGTTTCTGGTGTGCACGCGAGATACACGTAATATGCTAATGTGTGACCTTGTGATAATGATAAATATTTCAAAAATATTTCGAAGATATTAGTAAAATCGGTGAATTTTAACAATAATACGGTTAGTTCGTGATGTGTTAGTGTCACGTGACACTCGTATATAGATACTGAAATATCCGTTGGTTTCTCGCGCCTTGTCTCGTCTTTCTAGCACGACTAGCACGCGACGGCGCGCGAGCTCTCTCGATTTTTCTCGCACTATCCGTCTCTCTCTTATTAGAGAACACTTAGAACTTTTCAGCGGAAAAAACATCACATTCAATATGTTACATTTTCCTATAACCACGCGGGCGAAGCCGCGGGCATCAGCTAGTAAGAATATATAATGAAGGCCGTATTTTAACAACAGAATGGCTGGTTTTTGGTGTGCACGCGAGATACACGTAATATGCTAATGTGTGCATTTGTATCTTTTTAGCGCAATTCAAGAACAGCTCGAAAATATGAGTAAAATCTGTGAATTTTAACAATAATTATAGAATCTTTCGCTTCCTCGGGACTCAAATCAGCACTCGCAGCAAAAACAAACTTTGCTCTCTAGTTGCACAAATAACTATTCTTTGTTTCAATACTCTACCGACATTCCTTTTAATGCCTAACGCTACCTGCACTTAGGGTTACAGATACAAATTTCATAAGTCCTAACAAAATTCCTGATTTTCGGCCAAAATTCCTGACACGAGCTTGACGCGCTCGCGCTCGTAGGCGTAGTCCAGTCAATGAACTGACAACTCGTACGGAAAAAAAGTCAAATATGGAAATAATTTATAATAGCTTATTTTTAATGTGTAACGGATATATTATCAATTAAATAGTTACCCAGCGACAAAATCCGACAAAATTTCAGACATCAAAAAAACGATGAACTAACTAGCTTCTGAAAAGTCAGAAAAAATATGAATAAATATTTTTGTCTTTATTTTGGTTCATTTATATTTGCTCTATAATATTCAAGATAAATCGTACAAAAAAAGACAATGCATGCTTCATTTAAATCTACATCATTATTTCCGGGTGGAAAGTTTGTCGGATTCTTGAATTAATCATCTTAGAATAACATTTTAAAATGAAATCAACAAAAAAAACGCTATTATAAATTAATGTTTTTCAAAACCGTATTTTGCCTGGAGTATAATGTTGATGTAGTCAATGTTGATTGATTTATGTTTATATCGTAAAAAGATCATTACGATTATTTATAAGTTACAATTTATGAAACTCCAAAGTACTTGTTAATAGAGCTGCTATTATATGCAGCTGCAGTGTTGCACGTGGTGCCTACTATTGAGAGCAGCGTGGAACGGAGAAAGGAAACAGCGTAGATATATACTTATTCACGTTATATTATGTGACACACGGTTACAAGTATTAGGTTACTAGGATACGCACAGGCTATTATAACTTTATATTAGATGAGACATCTATCCACTACGACGGGCTGGTGCAGAAAAGGAAACGGCGGGTCAAGCTGCCTCGTGGTAAGCCAGTACTGTCTAGCTGGTCTATAATTAGACAGATATTCAGATGTACTCTATGAGTAATGATTGCAAGGATAATACATACAAGTCAAGATTTGAAAAAAAAGGAAACGGCAAGAGCATTGACAGCTTAGGTGTCATGCACGAATGCAAACAACCATTCACGAACATAGTAATGCATCTTGGTGTAACAACACAGGTACTCTCTTCCGAGACTCGTGAACCACGTGACTGACAGAAGGCTACGTCATCATGCTGTTAAATGCCGTTTGATGACGTAGGCTTGTGTTGTTATACCATGGTAATGCATAGACCATTCACTATCATTCTGAATACTTGTGGCTTTACCCTTTTTTTGTTATTGTTATTAAAAATAAAAGTTTACAGGGTATAAAACTTTATTGTTTCATTTATTTGCCGAAAATTCCTGACATTTCCCTTTTTCGGCCGGATTCCTGACATATGTCTAAAATTCCTGACATGTCAGGAAAATTCCTGACATTGGTCACCCTACCTGCACTATTGTTGCTCGGCCCGCTCCATAAGGCCGTGCAGGTGTGAGAGAGATAGCACGATTCCGATGATTTATGACCTGACTCGCCACTTAGTTTTGCGGATAGTTATAAAAAAAATGAGAGAGTTTAGAGTAATATAAAAATTAAAAATAAATTTTAGGCAAGCTGGTGGGAATTGTATGAGCGCTCCGCTACTGGTAGGTACCAACATACCTAGCAATTTACCTGAACTAATTTTAGTAGGTACTTAAGTGACAACACTACTTAATTGCAGCTCAAGTTAAATCCTAGCCAGGTCAGCACGGCTAGCACGCGACGGCGCGCGAGCTCTCTCGATTTTTCTCGCACCATCCGTCTCTCTCTTATTAGAACACTTAAAAGAAGAGGTATAGTGCGATAAAAATCGAGAGTATGTCGTGGCCGTCGTGTGCTAGACGTGCAGCTCTTCCATAATAACATTTAATGTTATATTAGACACTTATCTGAGGTTTTTGGGTTTGTACAGTATTCGTACACATAGATACAACATTTGGAATTCGGAACCACAAGATGTTTCATTATCGCCATCGCCAGGCTATAAACGTCCCATTGCTAGGCAGAAGTCTCCTCTCAACTCCTCTCATTCCCAGTGCAGCAGTGCGAGTTAAATATATCTAAAGCAGTTTCCTTAAAACGTTCTCCATAAACGAAAAGCTAATTTTGGAATTTGAAAAAGATATTCCGATAGCAATGGTAAGGGACAGTGAGTATTATTGCAATATTTTATGACAATATTATTGCGATACTCTAGACTTTATGGATAAGGTGCTTCAATAAAGTCAATATGTATGGTGATACCTACGTCGTTATTGTGATATGAGTGTATGCCGCCAAACTTTGAAAACCGCATGACTGAAGTTATGAACCACTAGTTTACAATTTATCATCCTACTAATATTATCCTACTATCCTACTTCCTACTAATATTATAAATGCGAAAGTTTAGATGTTTGGATGTGTGGACGTTTGGATGTTTGGATGTTTGTCAATCACGATTAAACGGCTCAACCGATTTGGATTAAATTTTGCACAAAGATAGTCATAGCCTGGATTAAAATAAAAAATATTTTTTATCCCTGGTCCAGACGAAGTCGCGGGCAGAAGCTAGTTACTACACAAATAAATAAAATATATAGATACCTACAATATACGTCTTTTGTAACATTTGCAGTAGACAAAGAAAGAAAGCAGGAAAATATGTAACACAATATATTACCGACCAGACAATAAAATTGCACATCAAATAGGTAATGCATCAGATCTATATCTTTTCGCTGTTTTCCTTATCAGTAATATTATAAGTGCTTTGTTTAAGATATAAGTCGAGGGGGAACCGAGGGAAAAATGGACCGCTTACAATTCTGCCACCAATCTTTCTTGCGGGTGGGAGAAAATATGTACTTACAAAATACCTTTGTCGGTGAATACTGTTAGCACTATTTTACTACTTATTGTTCGATTAAATAAAGAGCCCCCTGATGATTCAAAATGCACGTTAAAAAGTGGAGCCTATGAGGTAGTAATCTTCCATGTAAAATCCGCCCGTAACTGAAAATTTAACTAGGTTTCTCGGGTGGTTATTTATCTTGTTACTATCAAAGATATAATTTTACGAAATTCTAAGCCCGGAATGCCTGGAGCAGTTTTAAAGAAAATCGAAAAGAAACGAAAATCAATTAATATTATTTTTTAGCCCAACTAATGATTCGATTCTTTTGTTTTAGATACGCACATCATGTGCATAATAATAATATTCTATTGCCCAAACAAAAGGGTCACGCTCATTTATGAAGATTTAAACATGTACTTTTATTAAGTTTTTTTTGTTGTATATTTACGAGGTCGTCGGTCGTAACCTAAATGGCGCTGTAATCATCAAAGAAAAACGCATACCAAATGACTTGATTACTATGGTGAATATCCTAACAATATCCTCATCCACGTGACGGCACCAGTAATGGACACGGTCCCAATTATGGACATTTTTTTCGTTAATCGAATTTATTAAGCAACTGTCCCAACATTTTTCAACTGGCAACACTAAAGCATAACCAATAGACGTTTGAGCTGTCATTTTGACATCCGTCACCAAAATCGGCCATTTTGTTCTAAGATGCCTTCGAAGTGAAATCTCGTTGCGCGCGGTGGTCATAAAAATCCGTTTTTATTGTTGAAATCGTTAAGGAGGTGAGTACATATTTGTGCATGGTGTTATCTTGTGTTGTGTTGTAATAAGATTTGATGTTATTTTTACTGAATAATACTATATTGCAAGTAAATTGAGCTAAGTTGAATATGTCCAATCACAGCAATAAGTTTTTTGTGGGGTTTGTTCATTACTGGATTCGATATTTTATGAAATTCATTAATGGACAAGTGTCCATGCTTAAGTTTTTTATTACTTTTTTAGTTTATTGTATTAAGTTATTTAATTTGTTGCACTAAACATTTGGGTTGAGTTGATTTTGTGATTGCTCTTTATTTTCCAATAATGGACGATGTCCATAACTGGTTATTTTTAGTTGTCCATAATTGGGTTCTTTGTTTTGTCTTAGATGGCACCAAAGAAAAATTACACCCCCGAACAAATGGGGAGAGCATTGGATGCTGTAAGGATGGGAGAAAAAATAAGCACAGCTTCCCTCCGGTTTGGGGTTCCTCGAATAACCTTGCACAACAAGGTGACAGGCAAAAGTCCTGCAGTTGGTGCTATGGGGCCTCAAACTATCCTCACGGCATCGGCACAGGAAGAGGACATTCTGGTAAAATGGTTGATCGCAATGAGTGAAAAGCACTTTCCCACTGGATAGATATATTGATAATATTGATTATAGATATAATTGTGAAAATGTGATACTATATCTTACTTTTGATTATATTGTCAAACTTCCGTAGGTACAATGGAATACCCAACAAGATATTAAGCTAAATAACTGACTTTTATAAACAACGTAATTATTTATTATTTATATTTATTATTTTGGTACTTACATAATCTTTCTTCATTGAAGAATAAATGCTTTTTTTAGTTAAAGTTATACTAGGAGAAAAAGTAAACTTTTTTGATCGTTTTTTTTATATTATATATTTTATATTGTGCTTTATGATTGTTGTATTGCTAAGATTCTAATTTCTTACCTGATAGATCTCAGTTGATTGTTATGTAACCAATTCTAAGCTGCAGCTGCTGGCAAAGAGGCGAAGCCTCCATTAGAGTTTAATAAATGACTGAAAACCAGATGGTTGATTGAAAATCTGATAGTATAACGTGGAAATCTAAGACTGATCATGTTGAAAGTTCAAATAGCGTTAATAAAAGTTGATTAGTGACGTCATTTGTTTCATTTATGTGTTCAATACAAAAGTGTCCATTAATGGATGTTCATAATTGGGTCCATGTCCATGACTGGGTGTCCATTACTGAATTTTTGATGTCCATCAATGGTGATTTCGTAAATTTCAATTTATATATTTTTTATTAATTATATATTAAACATACAGGATTTTTGGTTTTGTTTAAGTGTTCCTCATGTATTTGAGTGCCGAAAAAAAAATCACCATTTTTGTATCGTCAAAAAACATCCCATTTTTAAACGAAATTCTAATTTAGTGCGCTTAACATGTCCATGATTGGTTCCGTCACCCTAGTTATCATTTTGAAAATGATAACTAGTGGATGAGAGTGAACTGTATTTAAATAGATGTATGAGATGATGGAAACAA
This sequence comes from Epinotia ramella, assembly GCA_947578815.1. NCBI lineage: Eukaryota > Metazoa > Arthropoda > Insecta > Lepidoptera > Tortricidae > Epinotia > Epinotia ramella. The sequence continues at coordinate 13,030,765 of OX388209.1, forward strand.
CGTTAGCACTTTAAAACTGGTATTTATTAAAATATCAATACACAGAACCAGCTAATAACATTGACGTGGCAAAGGCAGATCGACAACTGAACTGACACGTCAAGCAAGACATATAAAAACAGAATACAAACAAAAAGGTTACATTTCTGTATAAAAAGGTGGCACCACAGCCAGTCGCCAACATACCGGATCCCCAGTGGAACACTAACTACTAGTGGTGACTGACTGGGGTGCGGATTCCATTAAAACAAGTTTACGGGCCGGTCGGCGCAGCAGACCGCCCCGGGTCGTTCTCTCGTTTCGTCCGGATTTGTCATTTTTTACTTTTTTTTTTTTTTTGTAGTTATTGTGTTGATATTGATATCACTTAAGTGCATACTCATGTTATCTATAATTCAACGAAAGGCACCTCTATATTAATGTTATTTTAAAAATAAAGAGGTGGAATGTAATGAAGGCGTAGATGGAAATGAAATTCAACTAGACGGAAATGAAACGAAAATGGATGGGAATTAATGGCAAATTATGGAGGCCTAGGATTAAATAAAAGTTTATATTTTTAAGTGGTTACTTTATTTCAGACTCAACATTCAGTCTTATTATTTGGCAAGAATCAATCAGGACACTTATTTAAAATAGCTGCTTAATGATATGAGATCTTGAGTTTCTTAACTTGCATGCACAATTTGAATAAAAATAAAAATCTTCGACAATAAAAACAAGATACCAAATTATATAATAAAATCACATTATCACACGGTTATTATAAAATTATAAAAAAATGTTGTTTTTTTTTTAAAGAACCTAATTGACTTATTCTCAAACACCAAAACATATTAATTTCAGACTCAATCCTCGACTCTAGAATTATAATTAACATAATTTTGCCCATAAACACGCTGTGATCTTTAATTTAAAATTACACGCATTGTTATTTTTTTTATAAACTAATTATCACGCAATCAATCTAATTGGTTAGAACCAGAACACACATATAATAAATCACATAATCATCTTGAATGTCTCAACTAGTTTAAATGTAACATAAAACATCTTTTTCGAGTTAAAAAAAAACATAATACAAAATTATATAATATAATCACATTATCACACGGTTATTATAAAATAATAAAAAAATGGTTCTTTTTTAAAGAACCTAATTGACTTATTCTCAAACACCAAAACATATTAATTTCAGACTCAATCCTCGACTCTAGTATTATACTTAACATAAATTTGACCATAACAACTCTGTGAGCTTTAATTTAAAATTATACGCATTGGTATTTTTTTTTTTATAAACTAATTATCACGCATTCAATCTAATTGGTTAGAACCAGAACACACATATTATAAATCACATAATCATCTGGAATGTCTCAACTAGCTTAAATGTAACATAAAAAATCTTCCTCGACTTCAAAAAAACTACACAAAAACATATTGCAAAAATAATTACCTATGTTTTAGAACTACTGAACATGAGCTTTAAAGCATTCAAAAATTACAAACTAGTTTAATAGCAACGAGACTATCACAACATTATTTTTTAAGATATATTATGAACTTCTAAGTTACATTTTACATTTTGAATTTTAGTTTACTTAAAATTAAGCTTAGGTAAATTTGCAAAGGAAAACTGTCCTCTCCTGTTTTCTTGAGGATCCTCCAAACGTTGTACGATCTGGGATTCAGATACCGTATCCTCATCACTAACAGCTGGCCAACTAAATAATCCAATGCGTATTTTCCTAACGAATATTATTCTATATTCTTTGGTGACGGTGCACGTTTTAATAATTTTTCCAATATAAAACTGTGATGTTTTTTTCAGCTTGTATTCTACAATGACCCACACTTCAACATCGTATTTCACGTCATATTCAACGTCATTAAGAGTTGTTACGTGTTCAGGAGTTATTACCTGCTGGTCAGGATTAGTTGCTTGCTGGTCAGGAATTGCTACCTGCTGGTCAGGGGTAGTTGCCTGCTGGTCAGGTATTGCTACGTGCTGGTCAGGAGTTGCTACGTGCTGATCAGGAGTAGTTGCCTGCTGGTCAAGAGTTGCAAGCTGGTCACACTGAGGAGATTTATTATTGGCAGATAGATTCAAAAATTTCTCAAATTCCGTTTGATCAATAGAGTTAAATCCTGTTGAATGGCCACGAGCAGTAAATCGTTGATAATTGTAGGGTATATTGGATATAATGTTCACACTTTGTTTCACATGGCTTCCAGAGTCAGGTATAGAGTTGTCACGTATAGAGTTGAAAAATAATTCTTCATGAGTGATGCCGTTAAAACTGGAATTTACGACTAAGTTTCTCAAATTATTGTTAAAGGTCGGTGTGTCAATCTGGGGTGGTGAGAAACTTCCAACATGATCGTCAACATCATAATTCAACATATTAATGGGTAACTCCAAATCATTATGTATATTTAGGTCAGGGACCGCTGTAGTATTCGATAGTGGACTTAAGTTTCCTTCCATGCCATATTCTTGATCAGCTCTGTGTGCGCTTTCCTGGCGTAGTTCGTGGTCATATTGGCCACTATAATGAGCAATTGGACTTGGAGCTCTCATTCGAGTTGTAGCCATATCATTCATTCCCGTGCTTAAAACTCCAAGATGTTTATTATGTTCACAGGGTATAAAGCTGCCTCGACACGCAAAACAGCTAAGAGATCTGAATGCTACTGAGTACGGCAAATCTTTTGACCATATTGCCTGATGTACTTTCGTGGTACCTTTAAATCCGGGAATGTTAGTCAAAAACCTTTTTTTTGAAACCTCATGTTCAGGTATTATCATAAATTCCACTTTCTGGACATTTTGTTTAACTATTTGTGCAAAATCTTCGAAAGACCCAACGTCTCCTCCATATTTTACGTAGTTATCAGCCGCTCTCTTTACAACCGCACCAACTCCGTCGGGGGCTCCTTTGCCATGCCCGGCTTCTAAATACGACCACGTTACTTCCTGGAGGGACGAGACCTGATCTTTCAATTTTGTCAAAATGTGAAAGACAAATCGATTCCTATATTGACTTGATGGGGAATCGGAAACAAAATGTATTGAAGTCAAGGACGGAACCAAATTTTGAGCCATATCAAGTATAGGTTTAATGTGAGCCCAAATGGCAGAGGCGTCATGATTGAGACATTGGCTCATGGTACAGAATGATTTGGTCATTACACTTTTTTTTTCATCTACGTAATATAGAACGCCAGTATGTAGAGACACTTGGCCTCTACTTCCACCAAAATGAAAAGATTGTACTTCTTCGTGGTATTTAAGGCAATAATTTTCGCTGAAATCTATGTGACATAATATTTCGTTATGTGCCAAATTTTCTTTGAGTTTTAAGAGTTCGGTATATTGTACTGCTATTGTATTACAGTGTTTGAAAAGTGTTTTAAGCACAGAGTCCATTTTTTTAATGATATTTCTTGGTTTGTCTTCTTTCTTTTTTTTTATTGTTACATTCTTGAATCTCATTTTTCCGTCTCTTCCTGTATAACTCTGCTTTTCTAGCATCCACTCATAATAACTAATACTTTTACTATTGTCGAATTCGTTGTAGTTTAATATTCTACTTTTGCAAATATTGCATGATCGTTGTAAACAGGTTGAGTTGTCAACATTACAGCACAAGCTTGAAATGATATCCGTAGCTGACTTTTCATTAATTAATTGACCTTTATGTAGTGCATCAGCCAAGAGGTTGGCGTTGGCATGAAGTTTACATTGACATGTATCTCTTTTGTTACTCGGCTGAACAACCCAAAATGGTCTGTACCTACAAAAGGTTGAATAGCCGATATACCCCACCTGTTTACAATACTTTGCATGCAAATTCTTCAAATGATCCGTGAGGTATCTTTTTTGTTTCCTAATTCCATTTTTTTTAATGCACTCCTTCTTCCCGGCAGCAACCTGGCTATTAATATCCCTTTCAAAAAACTGCTGAATCTGCAGTTTGTTTAGAGCTGCTTTTTTGCCTTGGTCACATTCAGCTTGTTTTGTTTTCAAGGAAAAGGGCAATTTTGATACAACACGGTATTTTGCGAGCTTTTCTTTGCTTGGTACAACGCTTTCTGCAAGACTCCGCTTGTCTTTTTTATCAGTTTGCTTATATTTTTCGGAAAATCCTCTTGTGATTGTTTCTGAGAATAATAGTTGTCTTTTTACCTCTTGTATTTTGTCGTCTTTTATGTCTTTAATCAAATTATCAACTTTTTTCTCTAACGTGTCTTCCTTTGATTTCTGTTTTTTTTTCTATGTCTGGTTAATTTTTCGCAGCTTTTCATTTTCTTTTTGCAAAATATCAGTTTTTGTTGACATTTTTTTTAATTCCTTAAGGTAGTTGTATCTTATTCGCCTGATCGTTTTATTTACCTTTTCTGTATTTTCTTTCTTACTTGTGTTTTGATCAGCTTTAGGCTCAGGAGGTGCATTTGTTAAGTCAGCCAAAGGATCGTTTTGGATAAGTCTAGGCTCTTGAATGTCTTCGATTTCACTATCTGGCGGCGAATTTTCTATGAGAATTTGGGTTAATTTTTTTTGGAGTTTTATTTTTTTAAGGTATGTTTGAGAATGTTTTCTCCATTGGCGTCTTTTTTCCCTTTTTGCCCTTTCACTCATTTCATGGATACTGACAACCGTTTTTTTTTCTTTTTTTAATAAATATCGCTGTTTCTCTTTTTCTTGGGCAATGCAATAAAGTTCCGGATTACTTTTTATTTCAGCATACTTCAGCTTTTTGCGTAATCTATCCTTTGCTAACTTTTCTTCTTTAGTTATTTTCTTTTTTGTCTTCGCCATTCTAACCAAGGCGACAAAGTACCTGGAAGAAAGGTACATATTAGCAGTCTAAATAAAATAAGTTTTTAGAGCCCCTTGATAAAAACTTGTTTGGCATGTCAACAGCCATATATATCTCATAAAACATAGTCAACGATTTAATATTACAGTATTGCAAATTCTTCCTACGGAAATGCCTAGACAGGTTATAGTTATTTTACATGCCGTTTTAAGTTAAGTACATGGGTCCATTAAATTGACGTAGCCAACAACAACCAAGCTCACCAACACAGAACAAGTGTATCGTAGAACATTACACGCATCACATGTAGTAACGACATATATTTAATCATATCCATCCAAATCCATTCATTTCCTTCCACGAAAAAAATGGAAGGAACGGGTGGAAATGAATTGGAAAGAAATGAATTATCAACACTTAAATCCAAATTACTTCACATTCTTTCGTGCTTCAAGGTCACCAAGCAAACTGAATGAAGGTCCACCCAGATGTAATAAATAACGTGCTAGAGAAATAATTTGCATAAGACGATTTCAAAATATATCAAGGATAGTAATGAATACTTACCCGTACCAAACTCGATTTCCAACGGAGAGAACGCGAATATTTTCGTTACCACGTGCGCGCGACCTTCCACGTTGAGATGTTTCGGCAGACTGAGGTGGGAGGTACGAACGCCCTACGGCTCGTCGTGCATAAGGATGCGAATATAGACGTAAAACAAATTTCCATTCTCGCAGAAGGAAATGAAGTTATTTGTTTGACAAAATGAAAAAGTGCGTTCTCTCTATGATATATTATCTCTAGTTAAGGTTTCAATGCACTGACATAATATTAAATATCTACTTTACGCATACACAACAAAAACACGATAGGTTTATATGAAAAAAAATGTGGTATTTTGATTATCAACCCAATGGAACACATTCGGACATAGGAGTGGAATGAAATTTTGATAGGATTTTCAGGAATATTTCTTAGATTTTCAGGTTTAGCCCAATTATACGAAATACTCCTTTTGCGTAATTTGTGAACGAAATTTTATAGACCAGCCATGTTTGAAAATAATTATTTTTAACGCTCCATTCGGACCCGGAAACCAAATCCGGACGAAATGAGAGAACGACCCCCCCTAGTACGAACGTCCGCTACACGGACCGCTCCGTCAGGCCCTAAGTACACCTTCGCTATCCTTCCTAGGGGCCATAGGCCGCGAGGGAGGCTAGGGTCAGCGATCAGCACCACATCACCCTCGCTGAGATTAGACGCGTTGTTGGTGGCGGCTCCTCTTGGTCGAAGCGTCGGCAGGTACTCGCGTAGCCATCGTGCCCAAAACTGATCGGCGAGCCGTAGTGTTCTGCGCCAGACGCATCTTCGGACTAGGTCTGCGTCAGTCAGTGTTAAAGCGGTCATAGATTCCGGAGCCTCGTCAAATCGCAAATTTCGGACAGTTCGAGGACGTACTGTATGTTCCGGAAGTTTCCAGAAATCTTATCTCAGTAAGCTCGATCACAGCCCAAAATGGCTCAGTACTCTTCGCTGGAAATAAGGTATTTATCAGAAAAAATGTAGAATAGTGCTAACAGGAAATAAAACAAAAGATGGTCTCTATGAAACTGAATTTATTGCAAAATACACTAGCGAAGCGCTACTTACCGAGAGCGTCAATATCTGGCATTGTAGGCTAGGTCACGTATCCGATGTGCCGCGTCTAGCAAAAATGGTCAATGGGATCGAAATGGGGGGGGGGGGGGGGGGGGGTCATTTGAATTTTTTTTGCGAAATTTGCACAAAAGCAAAAATGACAAGAAAATCGTTAGCGGAAAATCATTTTAATCGGAAAGTTAAAAAATTACGTTGCCATAATGGTGGTGAATTCTCGAACAATAATCTAACCTCATGGTGCGAATCAAAAGGAATAGTTTTAGATTTAACGGTACCCTATTTCTTGGTCAATAGAAGCGCAACGGAAGAGAGATATAAAACACCAGCCGAAATGTGGTTTAATATCAAACCTGACCTATCTAATATTAGAAGATTTGGTTCTACAACCTTCTACAAAATCAATTCATACGTGGGTCACTAGGAAAGTTTTGAGATACTCAAAATTTATAAATAGAACGCAACTAGATTGAACCTTTTTTTTAAGATAAATTATTTGTATTTCGAACATAGAAAACCATATGATCAAATATTTAAAAATAAAAAAAATGACGGTTGTTTTTTGTTTCAATTCCGCGGGCTTTTATCGTCAACTATTGATTTTAAGCGAGAAAATTTTCGTGCGATGATTGTGTACGAATATAAATTTGGATTAAATGAATGTGAGTGCAGAAAGCGATTAGTTTCGGCGTGGGGACTATGCACCATCGCGTGCAACAGTTTTCAGATGGTTTGCTCAATTTAAACAAGGGATTTTTGAAAGAAGTGGCCGGCCTGCGACTTCAGTCACAGAAGCCTATCTGTGAAAAAAATTATTAAGGAAGACCCAAAAGTGACTTATAAACAAATAGAAGAGGTCGTGAAGATTTCATCGCCAGCTATTAATGAAATTTTACACAACCGGCTTGGAGTCAGGAAATTATGTTCACGATGGGTGCCTCACTCGCTTACTGCAGAACAAAAAGAAGCTCGCGTGACATGGTGCAAAGATATGCTCAGAAAATTTGATCAGGGAGAAGGACGGTCAATTTTTAACATTATGACTAGAGACGAGAGTTGGATTTACCAATATGATCCAGAGACTAAACGGCAATCGACAATTTGGGTGTTTCCCGATGATGAACCTCCAACGAAGGTGAAACGCGGGCGAAGTGTTAGGAAAAAATGGTGGCCACATTTTTTTCTGCAAGTGGTCATGTGGCTACAATTTCCTTAGACGACCAAAAAACTGTGAATGCTAAGTGTTATATTGAAGTGTGTTTACCTACTGTATTTAATAATTTAAAACAAAAACGACCTAAAATTGGTTTGAGGGGGCTCTTTTTTCATCATGACAATGCGTCGCCGCACAAGGCCATTGTCAGTATTGTCACCAAGGATTTTTTGAAGAGTACAGAGATTGAAGAATTGTGTCATCCTCCGTATAGCCCCGATTTAACTCCTTGCGATTTCTTCCTCTTTCCGAAAATCAAACTCGGACTTCGTGACACGCTATATAACAGTCCTGAGGATGCACGGAATGCCTACTTGCAGGCCGTAGAAGACCTCCCTAAAGAAGAGTACCGGGAAATCATGGTTTAGGCGGATGAATCGATGCATAGAAGCTAATGGAGAGTAGGTACTTTGAGAAACTGCGATAAAAAAAAAAACTTTTTTTCAATGTTTGTTACCTCAGACCTCACTCAATGATGAGCCGATTCGTCATTTTTTTTTTGTTTGTAAGTAGATGCTTCCAGATGGGTCCAATTATTTCAAAAATTCAGTTGGATGATGGGATCCATGAGGAATTGAGGGAACTCCTCAATTATATTAGGCACGCGTGTAGTGATTTTCGTATTTTCTATTATAACTCGTGTATTTACACCCGGAAATGAAATTTGGTGGAGTGGAATTGATAATGAAGACCACAGATGACTTATGGAACTCAATTATGTACTAGTTTAAAAGTACAAAAGTATATCACAGATTCTGATAAGGTTCCGTTGAAACAGCAACTAATGAAGTGCCAAAGGTGATCCTTGTGCAATCGACGGAAGTCCTCAAATATTATCGGCCCACATACAGCGATTCGGTTTTTTTCTCTTATAATCAACGCATTTGCTCTCGGAAATCAGTTCATGTGGTAAATTGGAAAATAAATGTGGAAAGTTCTCGTGCCTTGGCGGAGTACCTACTAAATTAAACGCGTTTAAAACTTTGTTTTTAAAGTAAATTATACAAGTCTAAACTGGTAACACAGATTCACTCAATTATAATGATTATAATAAAATATTTAGAACTTGGGAACTAGGTACTGACTATCTATTAATTAATTTAAAAGTAGGCCATTTTACCTTTGATTCCTCTGTTATCAACCACGTCATATTAGATCGGATAATTCAATCAAAAGTCAATTAGATATACTTGCTAGACCAGTAAGTTCTTAGTTGCTCAGCAATACATAACACATAACGAAACTCACAATTTAAAAAATGATTTTATGTGTCCTTCTTGCATTTGTGACAACGGGCTTAGCTCGACCTCCCCATGATTTCGAAGTCAACAACGTTGTGACTGTACCGCCGAACTGTGGTGCTGGTCAGCAATGGATCAACGGACAATGCCGTGAGGTTTGGAGAGCAGATAATATAGGCAGAACTCCAGCTCCACTAAACGTTATAACGGTACCAACCAACTGCCCTGATGGCCAGCAATGGATCAACGGACAATGCCGTGATATTTGGAGGGTAAATATTATTGATACAACTCCGGCTCCATTAAACGTGATTACGGTGCCAACTAATTGTCCCGATGGCCAGGAATATATTAATGGACAGTGCCGTGATGTATGGAGGGTACACAATATTGACCCAACTCCAGCTCCATTAAATATGATAACGGTGCCAACGAATTGTCCCGCTGGCCAGGAATATATTAATGGACAGTGCCGTGATGTGTGGAGAGTAAACAATATTGATGCAACTCCAGATCCGTTGAATATGATAACGGTGCCAACGAATTGTCCCGCTGGCCAGGAATATATTAATGGACAGTGCCGTGATGTTTGGAGGATAAACAATATTGATGCAACTCCAGCTCCATTGAATATGATAACGGTGCCAACGAATTGTCCTGCTGGCCAGGAATATATAAATGGACAATGCCGTGATGTTTGGATTAAAAACAATTTGAAGTAAGTATAATTGTTTTCGACTTTTACGTCGCTATTAATTTAGTAGAAAATAAATATGCCCGAGTATCCCATAGTTCTTAACAGCAGGGGGGACAAACATGTAGCCCGACCCAGCCAAATATACTTTAACCACTTCATCGCTGGCTGAAATATAATCGAAGAGGTGAAATGGAATTCAACCTAATCTAACACGGAAACCCTCAATTCACATCTATTGATTAATCAAGCACACTACACACATAGTATACTTAAGTATTCACTAACTCGCTATCACCTTAGGCTAGGAGAAATCTAATCTACCACAGAGTTATTGACCGATCAAATGATCAATAAACCGATATACTAGCGAAACTTTGACTAAGTACTATAATAATATATATTAAGCAATGTTCGTTTCTCTTTAACTTTAATATGTTCGGGTACAAGGACGGCCAAATAAATACTTACTTAGATACTCAATTATTACCATGTCAGATATCATCCATCAATCAAAATGTAATTATTGTTATTTAAACACCAACGAAAATTCGTAAATGTCTCTCTAACTGCGTTTAATACCTATTGTTTATTGTGTCTACAAACAAAGCAATCAGTCAATTTTGCTTATCTATTGACATACCCTTAATCAGCCATTTATTAAATTTACGTAGGTATAAGGGTGGTATTCCACTTGTCCAAGATCTGTGTCCAATAATCATTGCGTCTCACATTTTTTTAAAGCAAAATGTGAGATGCACATACATTGGGTATACGCGGCGATGCTCATACTTGGGTAAAATCATATTTGAAAGATAGACAACAGTTTGTACTAGGGAATGCAATACCCGGTGATTTTTAGTACCCGGGTATTACCCGACTTTGATGCTCGAAACCCGGGTATCCGGGTATTACCCGGACTACTACCAAAATAGTATTAAATATTTATTTTCATGGTTTTTACGGGTATTAACGAGTGAAAAGCACGTATAAGTAGGTACTTCAATTGTCCCGTCATATTTTCCCGTTGATTTTGACATTTGTGACCAATAAATAGAAAGACTATAATTTACGAATAACAACTTGTACTGTGTGATTTTAAGTAATAATGTGATTTACTGTGTTTTTAATAATTTAAGTTGTTATTGATTGTGATTAATAAATGAAAAGTCTGTAATCGTAGTACCAGTTATTAGGATACTTAACAAATAATCAGTAAAAGCATCAGAAACAACGTCAATATTAAAAAGTCCACTATAGTTAGGACTTCCTACTAATAACAGAATTAGAATAATGATTTTTTAATTTTCATAATTGTTACAATACATGTAACAACATAAATAATTTTCATCATTTGCATTAGAATTAAGTCTGCAACTTATTTTTAGACACTAACTACTATAGTGTTAAAGAACAATCAACGCATCTAATGTTCCATCGTTCATTCTTAAGCGTAATTTTGAGCATATAGGTAACCTTCAGTTGAAAATGTTCTTTCGCATTCTACACTTGTGGGTTTTATTGAAGTCAATAATGGATATACCATTTCTAGATATATACCTCTATTACCACCATTTTCGTAAAGTGCCATCTTGAAGCCTATAGTATTTGCACATGGGCCCGATTGTTGTGACTCTTTGTTGCTTTGTGTAGTTCTTTTGACTATCATCTGCAATTCTTGTGGTAAGCATTCTTTAATTGAAAGTTTCGATGTTGAAGGCTCACTAATTTCTATATGCGTAGTTGTTAGGGCAGTGGCCGAATTTTCATTTTCAATCTGTACGTGAACAGCTTCCGAAGATGATGTCGCCTGGGCCGTCACCATTGCATTGGTTTCTTTATTTAATAAAGCCAGAATTACGGCGGCTGGCGGCAATAACAAAGGGTTGAAAACGATATGACTAAGCCCGCTAAGATAAGCGTGCAGAAATAGAAAGTTACGCGATTGAAGTGTAAAATGCATTGGGGTCTTTTATGAGATGATTTTAAATGCAGTAAATTAGAGTTACAGCCGTAATAGAAGATTTTGTTATTAATTTATTTATGTTGTCACTCCTTTTTCTTAATATTTCTCTAATCGGGTAGAACCCGGGTTATCAGTTGAAAACCCGGGTTTTACCCGACTCCAAATGAAGTCAGGTACCCGGGTTTTCAGGTACCCGGGTTGCATTCCCTAGTTTGTACAAATTGAACACCATCATACTGATTCTTTAGTTATAGTACAAAAACTATTATCTCAGTGGCAAAGTGTCAACCGCTCTATCCCTCAGGGCAGAGTATTAGGATGTGCATTGTTCCTAATATAGGTACATACAACCTCTACATACGTATATCCTTTTCGCTGACGATATCTCTTTACTGTTTAACCATGACAATAACTCCAATGATTAAGAAAACCTTCGTTACAGGACCATAATCTAGTCCGTAATACAAACAAAACAAAGACTCCAATTTAGACCACGTCAAAAACGACCGACAGACATTACGTTACGTCCCTATCCCTACTGCTTGATATAAATATTTAAGAAGTTACCGAATTTCCCCTATTAGGACTCACTATAGATAGACTCACACCTCGACTGGAAAAAACATGTAGCTAAAACGAAAAGCAAATTATCTTCCTTCCTTTATGCATTAAGCGTTAATACAAATCTCAGAAGCAGAATACATACACATACGCAGAAGCATGGCTACGCTATGGAATTTTATTATGGGGTCATAGCACTGACTGACGCACACGATCTCTTCATATCCCAGGAAAAAAAAGACCGGGTTGCACTCCGGGAGTACCGGCAGAAGTGAAAACTCAATAACAGTGTAAAACGGTGAAGGACGCGTGGACAAAATTACAAATTAATTTGCAGAATATGCTATTCAAAAAGTGTTTAACGGCTTTATACTCTTACGAATAGCGTTCAGTTTTGAATGAAGTCGAATTGGCTAGAAGCAAAATATAAAAGTTTGTGACCTTCACATCTGACGTCACAAAAATCTGTCGCGTATTTAGCAATTTTTCTCCATCCCAAAAAGTGCTCAGCGGCGCTAAAGAAGTTTTCACTTCAAAAAATGCGTGTAATAATAGTTAGCAAATATCAAACAAACTGAAACCTGCAAACCACAATCCATAAGTCTTAAAATATTGGCAGTCCCCTCCTTATACATAATATATTGTTGAAATTAGCTACCTTCGCAAGAATAGTTATTTGTTATACAAGGGTGCAAAGTTGTATTTTAGCCGCGACTCCCGCGAGTGTGGAATTAAAACACGAGGAAGCGAAGAGCACACGAGAAGTAAAATACCTACATTCGCACCCGTGTGTAACACAAAACTTTTCAGTGAGGTGAAAAGTGTAGCGAGGAAAGTGCAACATGCAACAACTTTATTTAATTTAACCTCCTAAGACGTCTACTGTACGCGGGGTACAGTAGAATTATTTGGGGTTTACCACTGACAGATAGTTTGCCTTCATTTAATTTTCAACTTTAACCTCATACAAATTAAGTAGTTATTTCTAAATCGGTAGACGTGGGTAACAGTATTCTGAAAATTGCTTTATTTGTATGATATTAAAGTTGAAAAATAAATGAAGTAGTTTGCCTTCACTGTGAGTGGTTAACTAACAGTAATCGTACTGTACAAAATTTTGTACAGTCGACTACAAAGAGATGTATCCATACGATGTTACAAAAGTATGTATACATAGACTTTACTACCATAGTAATAAGATATACATACATAACTTTGTAACATTAAAAAACATACTTATCTTTGTAGTCGACTGTACACAAAATTGATATTAAACTTTTACTGAATGTCAAAAAGTTCCTTATTCAAAAGCACTAACGCGTACCCTGGGTCTCAGGAGGTTGTTATAATCTCTCACTTATAATAAATCTCTAAATTAAAAAAGAATCAGTCAGTATCAAACTAAGCATTGTTGATGTGTCCCCGAATGATTTCAGCTTCCCGTGAACGGAAAAACATGTCACTTTTTTATTAGTACATTATTACTCTAGCTTCCGTTTAGGATAGTTTTTATCCGACTGCGACGATTAATTAATTTTCGGAAACATTTGACCTCCTTAAAGTATTAATTTCTTCTGTTTGAAATCGTAGCCGCCATATCTGTCAACTGTCAGTGACGTTAAAATGGCGGGCTTGCCATAACTATCCCACAGTAATAATTTCGATCCGGTGTTGTGATAGACTTTCACAAAACGCATATTAAATTCTAAAGCATAAAAAAATAATCGATTCTGATATGGAAACTTATATGCGCTAAATTCGTATTGAGGCGTAATATGAATAAATGTATCAACAAATTTCAACAATATAACGTGAAACGTCAAAAGTCTGACTCATCCTTTTTTTTAATGGCATGGCACAGCGATGTTCTTGCGTTCAGCCTTAGGCTGGCCACACACGCACGGAATTTTCGTTCGGTTACCGAACGGAATGACGTCAAAAAGTGTTCCTGTCTCTGTCTGTCATATGGAAATGTCTCTTTCTTTGACCAGCCTTATACTCTATTTGATGGGGTGTATACATGTCACGATTTGTCAGCCCCAATTTATCAGAAACTGACTAATTGTTATCGTCTGGAGGCATGTTGCGCTGCTGATCCAACTGTCAAACGAGTTGTAGTACAACTTGTACTGACAAATTGTATGCACATCACAATCAAGACAATGTGGACCATGGAAATATTTATGATCAGCCAAGTATTCTGTCAGATAATTTTGAAGTAAAATATTTAAAATATTATATACTATGAACCCATTAGCAATTTAGGAGACTATAATTATTATATTAATTTCTAATTGATTTCAAAATATATTTCTGAGGATCCCGTGGGACCTTAAATGTGTATGGATCTGACTGAAACAGAAAATGGTCGTAATTTAGTTTTTTTGTCTTGCTGCGATTGCTATCAAAATCAATATCTGACGATCCGCATGTACGTTAAATAGGACTCAAATCGCTGAGAAAAATTGCATCCTCGGGAACTATAAAGATATCCAGTATCAAAAATTTACAAAACCCAAATTTTGGTGATTAAATCAATAAGTATAGATAAATTAACGAGAGCATGGAATTGCATATGTAGTATTGTATGTTTACAGGCATTCTATATTTGAATTTTCTATTTTCTCGTACTACCACTACAAATGCAATTCCATGTTTCATGTCATGTTCTCGTTAATTCGTCTATTTAACGTCGTTAGTCGTCGTTTAATTTAAAACAGTGTTAAAAATATCTAGAGAAGAAGATCAATAAACATTTAATGCTGCAGCCTGTATCCTACCTGTTGGATCTATTGTCACAAACATATACTAAACTTTTACCCCCGTATTCATAAAACTTAAAATACCTCTGTTAAATAAAACGAGTTTTGTCCCTTTCTTACTAATTTAAATATCAAAGTGACAGATAAGGACAAACGAATTTTAACGGCATTTTAGCTAAAATAGGTTTGTTCAACGTTTTACTTGATAGATTAAATTAGAACTCCCACAAACAATACCAACATTACCATGCGAACGAAGTCGCAGTTACAGCTAGTATTTCTTTAATTTTTGTAACAGTAATAATAACGTTAGTCATAGTAATATCAAGTAGAATTTTGGTCAAGTGCGAGTCGTCGGATTCAATTTTTCCCATACATTTTGAGACCCAGCGCCTGATGAAGGCATCAAGCAATTTTTTAAAAGTTCTTAAATAGGTATTTATTTTATTCTGTTTTTAGTACTTATTTGTTGTTATAGCGGCAACAGAAATACATAATCTGTGACTTTTGAAGTGAAAACTTCTTTAGCGGCGCTGAGCACTTTTTGGGATGGGGAAAAATTGTTAAATACGCGACAGAGTTTTGTGACGTCAGATGTGAAGGAGGTCACTTTTTGCTGCTAGCCGATTCAACTTCATTCAAAACTGAACGCTATTCGTAAGAGTATAAAGCCGTTGAACACTTTTTGCAATAGCATATTCTGCAAATAAATTTGTAATAATACCAACGCGTCCTTCACTGTTTTGCTATTGAGAAAATTCGAATAGTTCGAATTTGGGCGTTATTCCTATAGGTTATTATATTTGGCAATGGCAAAAACAAATTGGTATTGTGTTTGCCGCCGCCCGGAGCTGGCGGCCCGTCGCACCCAACGCGCCCGCGGCCCGTCCGCCTAAATAATTGATAATTGTTTATAAATTTGCGTCAAATTCATTTTTAGGGTGACACCGTAAGATGTCACGTGACCTGATCGAAAAACTGTTACAATTTTATTGAGTTTTCACTTCTGCCGGCACTCCCGGAGTGCAACCCGGTCTTTTTTTTGTATTATGAGCGTTTTACGTTTTGTTATCTGTCAAAAGCTACTTAAACACGCTCCAAGGTCAAATTACTTTTCCCACTAGTGGATAAAATGCGTTTTTGCCAACTGGTTTTAAAGGATAAAAGACGGTTTGCCGAGGCAGTGAGGGGAAAACGAATTATTAATTAATTAGGGCTATACATATAAGAAAGCTTGTTCGCAAGATACTGATAGCTTGGAAATTTTCAGATCCCCGTTTTTACAAGAGTTAGTACCTGAAGTTGAAAAACTTTCCGATGAAGAAGTTTTAGAACTCGCCGATGTCTCAGATTCTTCCAGAAACATTATAAGCGTACCAAACCAGTGTCCAGAGGGATATGCACCTGACGCACTCGGTGTCTGCCGCGAGATATGGGTATTATAAGTGAGCGATGTAAAGCTGTACGATTTGAACCATATTGATATTTAACATAATAAAACATGTGCCTACATTTTAATAAACATTTATGTTGAAATTGTGAAATCAGCTTTCATTACAGAGCCCTTAGTCCCTTCCTAGGCTTTCCAAGTCTCCTTTCACACAACTCTAGAAAGGGTAAATTAGCACTAAGGTGAGTCGGGGCAAGAGTAACATTGGGGGAAGAGGGTCAAAAGCTTCTCCAGCTAATTCTTTTGAATTAAGCGCCTTTTTGTACCGTCGGAAAAACAGACTAGGCGCCTGTCTGTTTTACCGACGGTACAAAAAGGCGCTTAATTCAAAAGAATTAGCTGGAGAAGCTTTTGACCCTCTTCCCCCAATGTTACTCTTGCCCCGACTCACCTTAGGTAGTTGGCGGCTAATTGAATGTGTTGGTGAACTGAAATGATATTTTTTGTTTATTCTGTAGATTTCTGTTAAGTATATAAAACTACTAAAGAAATGCATATGGCTCGCTATTTTAACAAGGTTTGGAGAAATCTCATCTCCTTCTGTTGGTTGTTGGTTGCCCAATGAAGCTCGTTGCGATACGATACCGGCACAATGCAACTTTCAATAAATTGATTAGCTGTTATCTCTTTTCAACTATAGCTGTTGTTGTGACAAAGATTTGCAACCATTAACGATAAATAGGTAAGTACATTCATTCTAATAAGATTTTGAATAATAAGCTTGTTGTTCTCTACAATTTTTACACACAATATCCTCCAGTGTCATAACTGTATTCCAGTATGATTCCAGTGAGTGGGGCAAAACGTATTTTTAGGATACACAATATATACAGGAGACCGATTTTTGACTTTCGAGCGTTTGAAATCAAAAGCGAGCGGTAGAAAATATTCGCAGACGAAAATTTGTCACTATTATTTTCGCATGAACCCAATAATAGCTATTTTAGAAATCATCACTCGAAAGCTAGTGATTGGCTATGGATACTTTTGCGTTTTGTTGACATGCAAAAATTAGATAAAATAAAAAAATAAATAATAAATAAATATTAGGGGACAACTTTACACAAATCGACCTAGTCTCATAGTAAGCTCATTAAGGCTTGTGTTATGGGTACTAGACGACGATATATATAATAGATATAAATACTTAAATACATAGAAAACTTCCATGACTCAGAAACAAATATTCATGCTCATCACACAAATATTTGCCCTTACCGGGATTCGAACCCAGGACCTTCAGCTTCGTAGGCAGCGTCACTACCCACTAGGCTAACCGGTCGGTAGATAGTAGATAATTACCAGTTTTTCAAATTTGAATTTTCAACATACCTACCTAATATAGTAATTTGTACTTAGTACTTTATTGGAAGTTGTGTATCTGTAATAAAGTAAATTGATTAATTTTAAATATAAGTATTATGCGTACCGGAAGGCGCGGCGTGGGTAGGCCCCCGACAAGGTGGACTGATGACCTGGTAAAGGTTGCGGGAGTCCGCTGGATGCGGGTGGCGCAGGACCGGATGATATTATGCGTTTCATAACAGAAAAAAAAACAAAAGTAAGTAGTGCGAAATAGTAAAGGAACGAACGAACTGTCCTCAGTTTGGCGGAACCTTATTTATTAAACTAGCTTATAAGATTTTGTGAAATAAAAAAACCGGTTATTTTCCCGCCAATCTATTCTAAGTATATTATATGTATATATCTCTAAAGATGTTGGTTTGCTACCACAAAATTCGGCAAGAAATTAAATATAATCGTACAAGCCAATCACTTAGCATCGAATCAATATATTTTATTTAAATATATCTATCTTTTAAATTAAGTCGGTCCAAAATTAAATAGTGTAAGACAAGTGAAGTGTCAAAATTTTCTACCGACAGAATTGAATACGAGTCTGGTCAACACCACTCGTTTTTCAATTTTCTATCGCTCGTATTAATAATTTACTTTAAAAACAAAGTTTTAACCGGCTTCAATAATAATAATAATAATAAAGATATTTATTGCCACAAACTAAACATAATACAAAGTAATTTAGGTACACCGCATATAAACCAATTCCACCAACCAATTCCCGTACCAATTTAGTACTCCGCCATGCCAAGAAAATTTTTCAACATTTATTTTCCAATTTACCACATGAACTGATTTCCAAGAGCAAATGCGTTGATTATGATAGAAAAAAACCGAATCGCTGCTGTATGTGGGCTGATAATATTTGAGGAGTTCCGACGATTCCACAAGGAGCACCTTTGGCACTGCATTAGTTGCTATTTCAACGGAATCTTATCAGAGTCTGTGATATACTTTTATACTTTTAAGTAGGTACATAATTGAGGAATTCCATAAGTCATCTGTGGACTTCATCATCAATTCCACTCCACCAAAATTATGATTTCCGGGTGTAAATACACGAGTTATAATAGAAAATACCAAAATCACTACACGCGTGCCTAATATAATTGAGGAGTTCCCTCAATTCCTCATGGATCCCATCATCCAACTGAATTTTTGAAAAAAATGGGACCCACCTGGAAGCATAATACTTACCAACGAAAAAATAAATTTATAAATCAGCTCATCAATGACGGAGTTCTGAGGTAACAAACATTGAAAATAATATATATAAAATAATAAAAAAATAAAAAATATATAACCGAATTGAGAACCTCCTCCTTTTTTTTAAATCGGTTAAATAAATAGCATTTCATCGTTTTTGACCGTTTTCGACTGAAAGAGTCGAGCGCTCGAAAGTCATAAATCGGTCCCCATGGTGGAATTCTTTAATGCCACCTGACCCCCTAGCACACTTAGTTTTATGTCGGACATAAAGCATTCGTCCCTCTCGCACTTACATATTTGCCAGAAAGGGACGAATGCTTTATGTCCGACATAAAAATTAGTGTGCTAGGGGGTCTGGAGGGAAAGTAAGTACTAAAACTTTCTTTTATTTTTGAAAAGTTTTGTTTATTCAAAAATGAAGGAATGTTTCCTTTACGTGAAATTTGCTATCTCCATTGTTTAGAGTAGGTGGGTACTTTCTCTCGAGGTGGCATTAAAAATTCCACCTTGTATATGGTATTCGTATTGTACAGAATCACGAGCCAACTACCCACTTTTATTTAATTCTGACGAAAAATAAAATAACTAAGCTACGACAAGAAAATAATAATCGGTCTAATTAATATTCAGCAAAAAATATTTATGTTATTGTGTTAATACGGTTGTAGATTCGAAAATTATTATTCCTTACTCCAAAAGAAAGAAGGCAAAACAATATGCCTAGTGAAGAATTACGAAGCTACACCCATTTTAATATTGCATGTTAGAGAGAGAAAACGCTCGCAGTTAGTGACGTCACAATCTGAACTGAACCATTTTGCCCGGAATTCCCCTATACAAATAGTATGGTCAATTTAAAATTTTAATGAAACACCGATAAAATCACCGTGATTTGACTTAGTAACTACCTACTCGCCGAATACAGCAACAGTACAAAATTCAAATAAAATGTTTTTTATTGTAATTCTTGCACTAGTGGCAACTTGCGCGACCAAACCTCTTCGAGAGGAAGGAGAAAAATCATCTGTTCCTGCTTTAATACCTGATGGTAATAAAACCGTGACTTCTGACTGCGGTCCCGGCCAGCTACGGATATCGGGAGAGTGCCGTCAAGCTCGAGTGAGAAGGGCTATTAATCTGCCGCCGCCGCCGCCTCGTTCGTGCCCTTGTCGTGGCTAGATGGCATCAATAATGGAATGCTTTCCAAATGGAAGAATAATCAGTTGATCAATGGGAATAAAGCTATTTTTGAATATTTATTTGATTTTTGTTTGACAATTACAAGTTAGTTTCGTAACTATAATACACCTTTTATGTAGGTATACCTAGTAGGTAGGTACCTATTTTTGAAGTGAAAACTTCTTTAGCGGCGCATAAATGTTTAAGTCACTTTATTTCACACCCATTTAGGAATTATAAAAATTATTTAGGAGTAGGTAGGTATATTTGTTTACAAAATTTCACCAATTTGTCCATACTGTCTCGACTGTCTCCCTGGCAGCAGTCCCAATGTATTTCCATAATTATTCTTGTTATAAGACAGCTCCCGCTTGTATTATCCAAGTGCCGTTGATTTTCAAAAGTAAATCTATGTTTACGCTCGATATTTTGTTATTTTCGTTAGGGGTATCTACTTACATTATAGGTTAAACAAACTTGTATGTAGGTAGATACCTAAAGTTCTTGGTATCTATTATGCTGGCTTTAAACTGGTTGATGACGGAAATCTTATACATACATATTATGTTTATACATTTGAAAATAACTGAGTACGTGTTTTAAATGTATTCGTAAAAGTATTGTTTGTTTGTCACACATGTTTTCTCCTGAAGTTACAATATCCATGGTAACCATCCAAATGCCACAATGATAGAATGACAGAAAGAGAAAGAACGGAAGTAAGAGATAGCATGTGTCCGCCATGGTAGAAGCACAGATAGAAATCTTGTCACTTGGTCTGACACTTGTCAGAT
The DNA here is from genome assembly GCA_947578815.1 of Epinotia ramella. NCBI lineage: Eukaryota > Metazoa > Arthropoda > Insecta > Lepidoptera > Tortricidae > Epinotia > Epinotia ramella. The sequence continues at coordinate 13,051,681 of OX388209.1, forward strand.
TTGATGCTGAATTTGAGCAAATGGATGTCATTCTTCTTTTTGTTCCTAGTTGCGTGACACTGACTGAAGCTTCATGAAACGGGCCCCCAGCTCCAGGCAAAATACGGTTTTGAAAAACATTAATTTATAATAGCGTTTTTTTGTTGATTTAATTTGAAAATGTTATTCTAAGATGATTTAGTCAAGAATCCGACAAACTTTCCACCCGGAAGTAATTATGTAGATTTAAATGAAGCATGCATTATTTTTTTTGTACGATTTATCTTGAATATTATAGAGCAAATGTAAATGAACTAAAATAAAGACAAAAACATTTATTAATATTTTTACTGACTTTTTAGAAGCCAGTTAACTTATCATTTTTTCGATGTCTGAAATTTTGTCGGATTCTGTCGCTGGGTTACTATTTAATTGATAATATATCTGTTATACATAAAAAATAAGCTATTATAAATTATTTCCAAAATTGTCATTTTTTCCATACAAGTTGTCAGTTCATTGCCTGGACTATAGAGTAAAACGCTAAACGAAACAACAAGAAAGTTGTTTATTGCGCAGTTGTCCCATTTGGAAATTCTCTTCCATTTTGTCATCCATTGATTCCTCCCTTCAGACAACACTGTCCAAAATAATGAACATTAATTTTGACTCCAGCACCAGAACTTGGACTCAAGCGGTTCTCCCAATAAGGCTTGGGGGGCTGGGCGTTCGAACCTCGGCTAGCGTAGCCCTACCTGCGGCGCTACCACGAACTTCGAAAGTCGAAGTTCGGGTATTTCCATCTCTATCGCACTCCCTTACTCGAGTGACAGGGATGCATGTATTACGAACTTCGACTTTCGAAGTTCGTGGTAGCGCCGCTGCATTCCTGTCCTCTGCTTATGGCTCGCTGTCTCTCGTCAGTATCATTCTTAACCTTCCCCAGATAGTTGACGATGAGATAGCGAGTTTGAAGGGGGCCAGGGATGCATGGTGTGACTCCTGCCCTGGAACGGACATCCCGGCCGATAGACATTTTCAGCGAGCTTGGGACTCCCCTCGCCTTAAAAAGGTGCAAGCATCCCTGTCAGAAAGTAGCCCGGACGATTTTGAACGGGCCCGGCTCCTGGCGGTTTCCGCCCCCGAGTCGGGACACTGGCTCCACGCGCTTCCGTCGCGACAGTTAGGCACCGTTCTGGACCCAAGCACCTTAAGAATTGCTTGTTGCTTGAGGCTTGGGGCCAGAATATGTGTTGCACATACATGCGTCTGTGGCAAAAGCGTCGATGGATTGGGTAGGCATGGCCTCTCGTGTACAAAAAGCGCCGGCCGCTTATACCGCCACGGCTCTATAAACGATTTGGTCCGTCGTTCGCTTGCTACCGCTTCTGTCGTTCTGGACCCAAGCACCTTAAGAATTGCTTGTTGCTTGAGGCTTGGGGCCAGAATATGTGTTGCACATACATGCGTCTGTGGCAAAAGCGTCGATGGATTGGGTAGGCATGGCCTCTCGTGTACAAAAAGCGCCGGCCGCTTATACCGCCACGGCTCTATAAACGATTTGGTCCGTCGTTCGCTTGCTACCGCTTCTGTGCCTGCAATACTCGAACCTACGGGTTTGGCAAGAGACGATGGCAAGCGACCTGATGGTGCCACATTAGTGCCGTGGAGGTTGGGTAGAGCCTTGGTGTGGGACGCAACGTGCGTGGATACGTTTGCTCCCACATCCAGGGGACTCGCTCTCAAGCCGGCGCTGCAGCTGACCAGGCCCAGGTGTTGAAGCGCCGCAAATACTCGTCTTTAGTTAAAGACTACGAGTTTGCGGCGCTTGCGGTAGAAACATTGGGTCCCTGGTCAGCTGACATGAAATCATTTATGAGGGCAATGACTAAGCGACTCATCGACGCTTCAGGGGACCATAGGGCTGGCGCTTACCTCTCGCAACGTATTTCATTAGCAATACAGAGAGGTAACGCCGCCAGCGTTATGGGCTCCATGCCGCAGACGGAACTGCTGGACGGGGTATTTTTGCTATGACTGGGTTAGGTTAGTTTGTAAGTTATTTTGTAATTAATTTATTGTTTCTTCGTTTATTTTATTGATTATGTTGTTATATTTAAAAACTGTTATTCGAATAAAATATATTAGTACTAAAAAAAAAAAAAAAAACAAGAAAGTTGTACCGTTGTTGTACCAGAGGGGCTAGTACGCTAAGTTTTATGTCGGACATAAAGCATTCGTCCCATTCTGGTCAATGTGCGAGTGCAAGAGGGACAAATGCTTTATGTCGGACATAAAACCTAGTGTGCTAAAGGGGCAGTTTTTTTTTTAAAAGCAGGTAAGTACTAAATATGTCTCCAAACGAAACAATTTATCGCTATAAACGCAGAGAAGATGAGACGCAACTATAGTCAGAATAACACAACAATAGATACCCCTCTCCCCTCTGAGGGGCTAGTACGCTAAGTTTTATGTCGGACATAAAGCATTCGTCCCATTCTGGCCAATATGCGAGTGCAAGAGGGACAAATGCTTTATGTCGGACATAAAACCTAGTGTGCTAGGGGGGCTGTTGTGTTATTCTTGTTGCTTCAAGAAACGGGCCCCTGTTTTTGCACCGTCGTATGAAAATCTAAGTGACATATCATGCACAGATTGGACCGTCGATATTTAGCTGTCAGTCAAATAACGTTGACATTTCACAAACGTCATTTACTGCGACGAGTTGCACTACTTGCATCAAATGCCAACCCAACAATCACTTTTGTTCAACTATAGATTAATCAGTTAAGTTCATAAAGTATTCCATTGAAATCGAAATTTGCTTGTGCGACATTATCTTCATTGTAACATTAACTGAAGATGTTCCAAAACTTACGTGAGTCATCGTGTAGATGACTGTTGTGGCTTACTTTCATCACTAGTCGCTAAATACTCAAAAATGTCTGAGGTAAAAGGGACGAAGGCCTTGGAACTATGGTGTAAACGCTTAATTAAGGATTGCCCTAATGTGCAGATTGATAATATGACCACATCATGGAGAAATGGCATTGCTTTCTGTGCATTAGTTCACCACTTCAGGCCAGACTTAATGTAAGTTATAATACTTTTTCCCGATGCTTGTAGGGCTTATTTTACCCATAATTATATATCAATGGGCCTTCTTGCAGAGATGTATCAGCTTTAAAGCCGGAAAATATTTATGAAAACAATCAGCAAGCATTTAGTATTGCTGAAAAACATCTGGGTATTCCGGCACTTTTGGATCCTGAGGATATGGTGGAAAACGAAGTACCGGACAGATTGTCTATTCTCACATATTTATCTCAGTTTTATCAACGCCTGGGCCACACAGGTAAGACATGGGTGAGGCCGTTATTTCTTGTTCCTGATTAAGCAGTTTAAATCGTCTACATTTTAATCACTTCCAGTGTGTTACGCCAATTAGCCATATAAATGGATTACTAATATTCGTAACACACTGGAATTGATTAAAATGTAGACGATTTAAGCTGCTTAATCAGGAACAAGAAATAACGGCCTTACCCACATACCATCCAAATCCTACTATAATTTTATAAATGCGAAAGTTTGGATGTTTGTTACTAAATCACGCAAAAACGGCTGAACGGATTAAGATGAACTTTAGTATACAAATGGAGTATAGGCTGGATTAACAAATAGAATACTTTTTATCCCAGTAAAAGTCCATAAAAAGGAAGTTGACACAAACAAATTGCGGGCAAAAGCTAGTGTTTTTAAATCTTTTGAAGTATAAAGCACGTGATTTTATCAATATGATTTATATGACTGGGATCCACTACAAAAAGTAGCATGTTGTGTCAGAGATATTTCCATAAATTTAAAGTAGTGAGTGAGTGGTGAGTGGTGAGTGAGGTGAGTGAGTGAGTGGTCTTTGTGTACTAATTACTAAATCATAATAAAAGAATTCAAAATTATTTTAAAAGTATTGTTATGTTGTTTATTTTTCATTACACTTGCTCATGAATGGTGTTATGCCATGCCTGTATACAGAAGGACAATAGCCTAAATAATAACAACAATAGTTTGTTCCCATGGGAGTTATGAGCTTGTGTGTGATCTGATTGGTTTAAGCAATTCTAATTGGCCGCGCGCCACTAGAATTATGCTCTGTGATTGGTTGAAAAAAATTGAGTTAGCCACGCGCCGCAGGAATACTACTATACTGCTTTGTGATTGGTTGAAATATTGAAGCTGCACGCTCTACTCATACTGATCTAGAAGTGAAGTTGTCAATTTCGACAATTTTTGATTAATGCTTTGGTTTGGTTGTATGAAACATACGTTTTTCTATCTTTTGTTACCATTTCCTCGCAAATGTAATGAAAGACATTGTGTATAACATGGGCGTAAGAATATTGCAAACTCAAGTCATCAAGGCTTATGATCGACTCTTACACTTGTCCCCTCGTTAAACAATGTAGTACTATATTTTACTTTCTTTATTTATCATTATTAAGTTATATTTAAAGCCCCATGGGAACATTTCCTAGCTCTGGCAAAACAAAAAGTTTTGAAATTAGCTTCTGTATCAAAGTTGTAATAAATTTACCTAGGTCAAAATGCCATCACAGAGAAAATAAAGCGGCCTTTAGATCTGGCTAAATGCAGTGCACTAACTAGGGGAGGGGAGGTAAACCTGCTATATTCAGTGAGTGTGAGTGCAGTTAGTGTACTGCATTTAGCCAGGTCTAAAGGCTTCTTAACCAATTCATATTTCGAATTTATTCTCTTGGTTTGAGAGTTAATTCAAGATGATTTCAGTTTCATTCAAGATAATGACGACTTCCTATTGATTTCTTGACTCAACTATTTTATTTGACTCTTAGAGACCTCGTACATCTCTAACAAACATGGAATTGTTATTTTTTCCCCCTATTGTTTTTGACATGTACAAGTTTTATTATGTTAACAGTAGGTATATTGATTTAGAGTTCATACATATACATTTTCACTTGTAAAAGTGCCCTTGTACTGCTAATAATTTATATGTAGTGTATTTATGAATACAAGTTTAAGTTGGCCAGTTAATTCGTATATAAGATATAGTAATAGTCCTTTCATGTAACATCTGAACACATATTGAGGTTTTTCATTTTAAAAGGTGTTCTTAAGATTGTTAATTTAGTCTGTATGAATGCCCTGCAGCTTGAATATGTCATGCTCGCCTAAAGGTCTTTGCTTACGGCGGCGTGGTTGATCGGGTCGCCACCTTCCCTAACATATGTTCGAGGGAGGCGATGGCTGAGATAAGCGTCATACTATTGATTTGCATTCTTATTATGCCAATTCATCAGTAATAACTAATAATGATCAAAAAGATGTTTAATATTTTACCTCTTGCCTTAAGATGAACTGGGGTTGACTGGGGGAGAGGATGCTTTATGGCATTAAGTCCTCCTTTAGCACTCTAAGTTAATCTTTTATGATGTAAAGATTGAATAAATTAATTAACTACTTATACGCATTAATCAAATTAGCCTTGATTTTTAAAAGTACAAAATCTTGAACCGTTTTGACCTCCTACATATATACAAACTTCACAGACATGAGATACCTCTTTATTATTAGAGTAGATTAATTTGTGTAAATTTACAGTGAACAGTAGAGCATCAGAAAATGAATCCAAGACTCCAGAGCCACCATCAACCTCAACAGCAGTGGTTTGTATTTTATTTATAAATGTTATCCTTGCCATTATCTTTGATATGTTTGCCAAACCTTGTTATATGGCCTTTAAAATCTATTTCATCTATACCTTAATAGCAGAATGATTCTATGGAATGGTATGGTACCTCTATCTATTCTATTTAAATATTTTACTCTCTACTGACCCATTTATTATACTTTGTCAGATACTATTTGTCCAATGGAAGATATTCTTCAGAGAGTTACAATAAAACAGCCTCTGTCATGAAAAATAATCTAATTACACCCCATGGCACATAGCTGTTTTGGTGATGACTTATTTATAATTTTCTAGTTGTGTCATATTTGATGCAAACAAAGTAATGTGTTTGCATTTTTGTATGTCTTTTACCACCTTTTATTACTGCACAATGTATGATATTTGTCTGTTATAAGTAGGGGTGTAGCATTAATAAATCCAAAAATCCTTCAAGCTCTTTAAAAATATACCAAGAACTGTGGGCTTTAGATATATGTGATGATACACCACCTATCTATTTTATTCTTTAATCTATTCTTTATTTATTTTCACTTATAGGCACCATTCAAGTTTGGAAAGACAGGTCTAGACAAGTGTGCTGCATGCGGCCTGCCAGTTTATCTAGCACAGCGACTCATTGTCTCACACAAGCTCTATCATAGAAGATGTTTCCGTTGCTCCAAGTGCTCCGGTCACTTGAACCCAAAGAATTTCCAAGTAATTGAAGGATCTGAATTTTGTTGTGATAGTTGCAAAAATGAAAAGACCATGCCAGCATTTCTTAACAACAATGATCAAATGGGAATGTTAGCATTTAATGATGACTTGTCTAAATCAAACACTGAGATTCACAGTGAAGAGCCAATTGTCCCAAAACATAAAACAAGACCCCAATCAATTTTAGGTAAGTGTCTTTACAATTCTTCTCTTAACTATTGTTTTTATCTATTTCTTCAGAACTAGCTTCATTGTATGTCAACTCTATGTTGTTTATGTTACCCTGTGTAAAATTAACTTTGATATTGAGCATATTTTAGTGCATTTAGAAACTAGTGCAACCAACTTCCAATATTTTCAGAATTAACTTCAAATTGTATACCGTAAGTGAGCAGTACATTAGTTATATAAGAGTAGTAACAGTGTGTACTGTCGACAACTTAAGTAACTGACCTTCAGTGAACCTTATTGCAACAGTATAAGGTCTACTAATGCTCAGTGTAGAATGTTGCTGTTTGTATGTGCAGCAGCCATTTTGTATATCTGGCCTAGTAATGCACCTAACACCTTGCAGTGGTTGATGATTGAAAGCACTTCATAACATTATATTCACTATAACATACAGGCACTGAAATTTTTTAATTACATATTATTTAACAGTCCATTATTGCACCAAAGTAGTACTTGCATGAAACAGTTTTGACAATTTAATGCCATTTGGATTCTACCGTAAGCCCAAGACACCTTTATTTACAATAGTGTCTGTTTCTTTGTTGAAGTGACGAACTAATTTTAACTAAAGTGGGTTTCACAGATGGTTATGAAATTATGGGCATTAGTCCTATACAGCTACACCTTCTCTACAACGTAATGATGGAATAACCTCGTTATTAGTACCTACCTAATTATAATAATTAATTGCGGACCTATTAAGACTAAGTATTAAGACACCTATACATTGTAACTAAGTACTTGATTTTATTACAGACAAAATAAATATGTTTGAAAAACAATCAGAAAAAGAAGTTAATATAGTGGACAAGTTAGTGAATATTTCTTTATCTGATAATTTAGATAGTAAAAATAAAGAAAGTAGTATGTCTAATGTGTTAAATACAACAAGCAAGCCACAATCCGCTACCGCAGAAAATATGGAATCAATAGTTGAAAATGTCGGTATAACAGAAAATACCGATTTATTTAGGCAAAGCCCTGAAAAAGTTTACAAGAGTGATATTAATAAATTTAATTTCTTACAAACCCAACTGGCCGAAGATGCTAAAGATGACGATCAGTATACTGTTGGCGATACTGAAATTCAACGGGAAAAGTTGGATGCTTTTAATAATGTTAACGAAATCAGCGATTCTGGATTTAAGGAAAAATTTGACTCTTCAGAAAGTGATCGTAAAGATGATAGTAATATCACTGACGACATAAGAATAGCAAAAAGCAATTTTGATTTACCACCTCAAACGGATTTTCCTGCGACTGAAACAGAGGAATCTTGTATTATTGAGCCACAAATATCCATGGTTGTACCTCCGCGGAAGAAAAAACACCTTATATCGAGTGGAAAATCACTGGAACATAAAAAAGAGGAACAGACAAAAGTTGACACTAAACTTTATCCTGGCCATTTAAACCCGTTTTCCGACGAGGAGGAAGAGGTATGTAAATAATTGACACAAGGAAAACGATCCTGTTTTGACCTCTAGCCGCCCAAACGACAATTAAAAGGCATCCTCTTCAGTTGAATTTGTATCATAAACTCTACTCCATTTCGTATTATAGTCATCATCATCATCATTACTTAAGAGCCATGCTCTTGTCGGTGGAGTAACCGCCACTTTTCTCTGTCCATTGCCAGCCTCTTGGCTTCCTCATATGACTCGACATCAGCTTTATCTTTTATTTGGCTAAAATATGTTAGCCTAGGCCTTCCTCTGCCTCTCTTTCCTTCAATTTTACCCTCCAGGATGTTAAGGAAGAAACTGTCGTGCCGTATCAGGTGGCCCACCATCTTGCCTCTCCTATTTCTAATACATCCTAGTAAACATCTTTTCTCAACTACCATTCTTAAAACTTCTTCGTTTGTCTTTCTCTTTCTTCGTATTATAGTATTTATAGTTAATTCTAATTTCATTGGCATTTTTAGGATTCCGTACCTCAAAAGGGAAAAACGGAACCCTTATTTATAGGATCACTTTGTTGTCCGTCTGTCTGCCAAGACCCTTTATCTCAGGAACGCGTGGAGGTATCGAGTTGAAATTAAAACCATATACTCAGGGTGACTCAGGTCTACAGTCCCTTGAGGCTGTGAAAAAATCAAACTTCTAAGTTAACGAAAAAAAAAGATACGGCCGTTAATGCCACGAAAAACTTATATTACAACTCTCTCAAGGGAATCAAAATGTATAAGGTACTTTCTGATGACCTAGAACTATGAAATTTAGCAAGTAATATCGTCTTGTACTACAAGTACAGGGAAAAAATTGAAACTATCCATTTGTAATTAAGTACGGAGCCCTCGGTGGGCGAGTCCGATTTTTTCTTGTTAGGTGTGCGGCTAGACGCTATGTTTAACCTCATAATCCTCTAACTTCATTTGTAATTTTAGCAGGAAGCCAATAAAGAGATATCGACGCAAGCTAGCACGAATCCTTTTGGCAGCAGCGATGAGGAAGACGACGATGTGCCGCCGATTCCTCCTCCTCCGAGGCTTCCCAGCGAGCAAACCTCTACTCCAGCGTATGTATTGTATAACGCGCGCAGATAAATAATAGATCTGAAAATGGCTGTCCGCTCGCATGCTATCTCGCTCACACCCTTTCGCTGTCTATACTCACACTGTCACACTGTGTATCTGCGCGCCTTATTAAATGATTCATGCAGTGGCGCACTTTAGGATGTTTTTACGAGTGCAATTCAACTGAAAAAAACTTTCTGAATTAGCATTGTTATCAATTAAGATCTCCTTGCCTTTTGACGACGGAGTCATGAGTCTCGCGCCCTTTTATATATTTCATAACAGCAAGAATGTAATCAATATAATCGTAATGATAACATTGATAACATTCATCATCGAAAAATATCTACATATATCAAGAGAGGAAGCGGTAGCTTAAGATTTCACGACTAGACTAATTTTCTTTTTACAGGAAACGTCTAATAGCCGCGAACCCCTTTTGGTCTGACGGTGAGGAGCCTTCGTCTGACGATGACGCTCATAATGGAAGGTAAGTTTTATTGTAATGTATTTTTATTTTTGACCCACGACACATTATAGTTTGATGCTAAGTGCCTATGCAGAATGCGTCTTTTCACGCGCCGTCGACGTGCGTTCCCCTACTGCCATCCGCTAGGTAGGCTCTACTTAATGGTCTATCCGAATAGGTAGTTAGTGTCAGAGCGAATCCATGTCGCGCAAGAAAGGCTAGTGGTTTGGTTTTTACTTGGGGTTTAAAAATGTTATTTATAAATTATAATAGATTGATGGTTATTTTGTTATTGTAGTGGAAACATGTATAAGTCTTCGTTGACAACAAGCACGCCGAATCTGCCGAGCGGCCGCCGCAAGAAGGTGAAGGCGCCGCCGCCGCCGCCCGTACTCGCCGTCACGGCCCCTACGACGTCCATGGACGACGTCGCGAGCATATCGTCCCTCAGCTCATACACCTCCACAGTACATTCTGATCAAGTAAGTCAATTCCGTAGGTACCTACACTCCGTCACGGCCCCTGCGACGTCCATGGACGACGTCGCGAGCATGTCGTCCCTCAGCTCATACACGCCCACCGTACATTCTGATCAAGTAAGTCAATAGGGGCGGAGACACTAAATAAAATAATCAATAATGTCATATTTTCTCGAAAAAGAATAAGAAATTCTCGATAAAGTCAAATGGAGAAAAAATAAACGCAAAAGGTTAAATTATCACGAAGTTATAAGTGTCCAAAGTTTTAAGAAGGGGTATGTTCTGTCCCTTTTTCGCAAAACGCAACTTCATACGAAACGATGACGCTGGAAGAATCTGATGTCACAGAAGACGGCGACGTGCCGCGCCCACCGTGGTCGAAGCCGCCGTCGACGCGACCTGCCGGCAGCATCCTGTAATGTGACGTCACACACCGACCGTTTGCGTTTTCTCTCTCTAACAAGCAATATTAAAATGGTTGTAGCTTCGTAATTCTTTGGGATATCTGAATGGGATTTTCGTCTCTAGGCATATTTTTTTGCCTTCTTTCTTTTGGAGTAATAATAATTTTCAAGTCTACACCCGTATTACGTGGGTACTCGCCGCGGCAGCCCGCGCAACGTCTATGGACGACGTCGCAAGCATATCGTCCCTCAGCGCATACACGTCCACCGTACATTCTGATCAAGTAAGTCAATTCCGTGGGTACTCGCCGTCACAGGTCCGCGACGTCCATGGACGACGTCGCAAGCATTTCGTCCCTCAGCTCATACACGTCCACCGTACATTCTGATTAAGTAAGTCAATTCCGTGGGTACTCGCCGTCACAGGTCCGCGACGTCCATGGACGACGTCGCAAGCATTTCGTCCCTCAGCTCATACACGTCCACCGTACATTCTGATCAAGTAAGTCAATTACTGGGTACTCGCCGCGGCAGCCCGCGCAACGTCTATGGACGACGTCGCGAGCATATCGTCCCTCAGCTCATACACCTCCACCGTACATTCTGATCAAGTAGGTCAACTCCGTAGATACTTGCCGTCACGGCCCCTGCGACGTCCAGGGACGACATCGCGAGCATGCTGTCCCTCAGCTTATTACACCTCCACCCACAGTACATTCTGATCAAGTAAGTCAATTCCGTGGGCACTCGCCGTCACAGCTCCAAGACGTCCATGGACGACATCGCGAGCATACTGTCCCTCAGCTCATACACCTCCACAGTACATTCTGATCAAGTAAGTCAATTCCGTGGGTACTCTGCGTCGCAGCCCGCGCGTCGTCCATATACGACGCTGTCTCAAGCATTTTTTTCCTCAGTATCGTCCACCTTACATTGGGATCAAGTCAGTGACTTTACTGCTGTACTCGTATAGTAATTACTACAGAGGCCGGGAAGTATGGAGTTGCCGGCCGAGCGTTTCGAGGTCGGATAGTTATGAGGCCGGCAACCCCTTTTCACGCCGAGGTATGTATAGTGCTTTTCTCAAACATGCAATGAAATAAATTAAAAAACTCCAAGAAATCAAACTTTAATTTTCATGGCTGAACGATCCTGTGCCACAAATTGTGGAATGGAAATTAAATTACTACAGAGGCCGGGAAGTATGGAGTTGCCGGCCGAGTACATATAGACGGCCGAGCGTAGCGAGGTCGGATAGTTATGAGGCCGGCAACCCCTTTTCACGCCGAGGTATGTATAGTGCTTTTCTAAAACATGCAATGAAATAAATTAAAAAACTCCAAGAAATCAAACTTTAATTTTCATGGCTGAACGATCCTGTGCCACAAATTGTGGAATGGAAATTAAAAAAGACCTCCAATTTTGTAAGAAATGCCATTACGGGTCTCTCATCTCGCTGCGCCCGAAACGTGACACTTCGAAGCCCATTATGAAGAACACAATGTCAATACTTCATTGCATGTTTGAGAAAAATATATTTCCATACATCTTAGACCCTAACATAGTTACACATTTGAATGTCTGGACGGTGCCGCCGCGTATACGTACAGTAAGTACAGTCGCCATCAGATATATCGGGGTGGCCAAGGTGCTCACAAATATCTGAACACGTCTCTATTGTCAAGGCATAAGAGACGTGTTCAGATATTTGTGAGCACTTTGGCCGCTCCGATATATCTGGCCCCTATTTCACCAACTTGACAATTGTCACCTAACAACGACAATTCTCTGCACATTGCTGGATCCACAAGTAACCTAGGACCACCTTAACTTCTAGATCAAGCAATGTATGTCGAATTGTCAGTGTTAGGAGACAATTGTCAAGTTGGTGAAATAGGGGCCAGATGGCGACTGTACATTCGGAGTCACATTCAAATGAGTCACTCCCATTATCATTTACATTGCAAGACTACGCTTACGCCTGCAGTTCGCTATCATCTTCATAGAATTTATAACCTTGAAACTTAATAATCATAACAGTTTATAGATTAACACCTGCGAATGACGACGTGTCTCGTGTTATTTCCATGTGAATGATAGCAACTAACATCGTACACCGCCGCCTTAGAATGAACTTAACTCAAATTGAGTGAAAACTCGAAATCAAATCATAAATTTTCGCCCCGACGGCCATCGGTTCTACATGCAATGTGCTCCGCGCACTGTCGCTTAAGTTTAGCGATTCGGAGGGCTATATAGCTACCTTAATTCTGCTGCGGATAGCCTCATTTCTGATGCGATCACGCAGAGAAACTCCCAACAAATCCCTCTTCATGGCGCTTTGGGAGACTTTGAGCCTTCTTACAAGTATGAGGCCCACTGGTAGCACACACTTATTAACTGAAACAATATAATGATTACTTTGTTACTTGGTTCCATTCATTTTAATCGAATAACTAAAGTTTTGAAGCTACGTAAGGTAAATCAAAGAACACTAAAGGTGCTAAACCTTTAGTACCCGCCTACGCGTGTTAATTCGAAACATCTGACTATCTCGTTTTGTTTAAGAAATCGTATGGCATGGCTACTCCCCGGCTGAAGAAGAAGCGGATTGCGCCGACGCCCCCCGACGGCATGTCCGTCTCAGGTTGCGGCTCTATGGAGAAAGGATTCGACCACTCTGACTTGCGAAACATCTCCGATGGTAACTATCTTCTCTACGACCGATCTAGGACCGATCGTCCGTCTGCACCGCATTCAGTACCCGGTCTGCTCTGCCTGATGCTGTTTTTTATACGTACACTTTATTAAAACATAGCCCCACAAAACTGTGGTAACAGTCGAAATTAGTGTTAGCCTTACCATTAAATTTAATTACACCCCAGGCCGAAAGTATGGAAACAAGCGTATATGACAATAGAAAACGTTAATTTTCACACGAAAAGTTTTATTTGAAATAAACAAATATAAAAAAAAAACAAAACGAACAAAATACAACACAAAATTAATTTAGTATGGGGTGGCGCATCGTTACTGACGATTTCTCAATATAATTTGAGACGTTGGTGCCGTTAAGAAGCTTTAGTCTTCTGGTAGATGTCGCTACACGCCTCCCTAAGGCGTTGTAGGAAGGAACTGATTGAAAGATTTGGTGGCCGAAACGGATTGTTCCGATAGCTCAGTTGGTTAGTAGCGACGGGCCATGAATGCCTGTCGTCGCCGGTTCGAATCCGGCTCGGAGCATTAAATAAAAAATAAAATCCTTTATTTAAAGATGTATAATTTTGTTAGCAGCGTAACTGCTTAATACAAAATTAATTTTGTATGGGGTGGCGCATCGTTACTGACGATTTCTCAATATAATTTGAGACGTTGGTGCCGTTAAGAAGCCTTAGTCTTCTGGTAGATGTCGCTACACGCCTCCCAAAGGCGTTGTAGGAAGGAACTGATTGAAAGATTTGGCGTCCGAACCGGATTATTCCGATAGCTCAGTTGGTTAGTAGCGACGGGCCATGAATGCCTGTGGTCGCCGGTTCAAATCCGGCTCGGAGCATTCAATTTTTCAACTTTTTCCTTTATTTAAAAATGTAAACAAATATATACAACAATTTACGAAATTTCTATTCCTATTCCCATTGACTATGTGTGCTGTTTTCAATATAGACCTTAACTTTGTTTTCATTAATGTATCCGCCTTTTGCTTTCATAACTGCAGCACACAATCTCGGCATTCTTTGAATCAGATTATCGATGGTATTTTGTTCAAGATTAGCCCAGGCTGTTGACAAATTCGTCCACAATGCTGATTTTGAAGTTGGACATGTTTTCTTATCTGCCTGTCCAGCTCGTCCCACAGTAATAATGGAAACACGAAATATCAAAGAAAACAACTTTGTTTCCATAAACAGTGATTTCATTGCATGAGACCTCATCCATTGAAATCCGTTTTGGTTGTTTATCAATATTTTTCGACTTATTTAAAAATCATCGTGTACACGCACTTGGCCGGTTTTAGTTTCGTGTGACTCGACGCTTGTGGCATTTCTTCTTGACCGTGTTGGATATTATCGCAAATATTTATTTAGATAGGTATTATAGGACGCAAAAACAAAGTTATCGGGTTGCGATGAATAATTTGTAAAAGCCGGTAATTATGATCGAAAAGTCTAGATAGGATAGGAATAAGCATGATAAAAGAAAATAATTGATTAGATGCCCAACTCGCACTGGAGTTTGTAACCTTTTTCCTCTTGGCATTGAGCAGCCCGTGCCCAGCAATAGGGCCAATACAGTGTGGCGTGGTATATTCAATTCCCTCTTTAAAAAAAGTAGGTACCTAATCCAAATTAGCTACATATACATTGCATATATATATACATTATATAGATGCCACGCCAGTAGTACACACATATTTATAATATATACATGTTATTGTAATACATAGCCGTTAATGCTAGCTTATAGCTGGGCATGTAGACTGTTGGTTGCTAGTCTGATGTAGCAGACACGACCGCGATTATTGCCGCAGTGAAAAAACTCGCCTTGCGACCAAGGGGCGAATCTTTGTTGATTTTGATGATGACTGAAATCGGACATACATGTGATAAGACCGTGCTAGCTTGTCAAACTGACGCACATAAAGTTTACGACCCTAAATATTCAGATTCCTTATGCGACGCAAAACATGGTTGGCTTAGCCATATAACTCTAGGCTAGTTGGAATGTCAGCTGTTTTATCCGTCAAGTGGTTTACATGAGTGCCTAATAAAATAAACATGATAACATTGATAACTAGTTAATTGACTAATATTCTCACTTCTGATAATGAAAACCACTTGAAATGAATACACGCTATCAAGGTAAATTCCCCTCGTAATCAAAAGAGGAATTTTCAAGCAAAGGTTGACATGGAAGTGATCACAAGATTTATCCCGTCCCGTTAATTTTTTTTTTATAGAACATTTGATTTTTAACGGACAAATGTTTATTTATCTAGGACTAGCGACCCGCCCCGGCTTCGCACGGGTGCTATATTATACATATAAACCTTCCTCTTGAATCACTCTACCTATTAAAAAAACCGCGTCAAAATCCTTTGCGTAGTTTTAAAGATCTAAGCATACATAGGGACAGACAGCGGGAAGCGACTTTGTTTTATACTATGTAGTCAAGTGATATCGAAAGGAAATATTTTACTAGTTTTACTTATATCGATCATTAAGCTCTTTTTAAACATTTAAACTGGTTTTCCTAGAAATCGCATGACGATTATTAACGCACGGGGAATAAATCATTTTGGCACGAATCACGCATATATTACCTATTAGTAATATTTGTGTTTTTTGTCAGGCGGTCGCCGAAAGGGCCCGGCGCCTGGACTCCCGCTGCCTGAGCGGCGCGAGGTGAAGATGCAGATGTCCCCCGAGGAGTTGCAGGTGCAGCTGGACATGCTGGAGACGCAGCAGCTGGGTCTGGAGCGGCAGGGTGTGCTCATCGAGCAGATGATCAGAGACAAGTGCGAAGGTTAGTAGAGTTGCCTGGAGTCCTGCCATTCCCGAGCTACCACTGATCGAGCGGCGCGAGGTGAAGATGCAGATGTCCCCCGAGGAGTTGCAGGTGCAGCTGGACATGCTGGAGATGCCGCACCTGGGCCTGGAGCGGCAGGGTGTGCTCATCGAGCAGATGATCAGAGACAAGTGCGAGGGTTAGTAGAGTTGCCTGGAGTCCTGCCATTCCCGAGCTACCACTGATCGAGCGGCTCGGGGTGACGATGCAGATATACCCCAGCATTCAAATCATTGTTAAAATAACTTTAACTGGATTGCCCACAACCTGTAGGTATTTTAGAAACTACGCCATTACTCTTTTTGAATATCATGAGAAATTGTTTGTGCTGGTCTTTGCTTTAATCACTTACATCATCATCCTCCTAGCGTTATTCCCGGTTGTGCCCTTAACGAGCCCAGGGTCCGCTTTAACACCTAATCCCAAGATTTGGCATAGGCACTAGTTTTACGAAAGCGCCTGCCATCTGACCTTCCAACCCAGACGGAAAACTAGACCTTATTGGGATTAGACCGGTTTCCTCACGATGCTTTCCTTCACCGAAAAGCTGACGGTAAATATTCCGTACATAAGTTCCGAGAAACTCATTGGTAAGCCGGGATTCGAACCCACGACCACCGCGTGACACAGCCGTATGCCTGAACCACTAGGCTACCGTAGCTTTAATCACTTACATCAACCTCGTTAATGTATAGCTATTTGAGTATGCATTCACATTTAAGTACCTAATTGGGTATATTTCATTAGATTTTTTAGATTAAGAAAATTAATACAAATAAAATACAATTTAACTAATGAGTGTTTCGAAAACTTGATAATGTAATAATTCCATAAGAAACTTTAATAGTAAGTAAGTAAGTAAGTAAGTTTATTTGCATAAAATAGTGTACAACAAGATGTCAGGTTAGGTATACAATTAGATCCAACTATTTTGCCTCATAGGCATACAAATGTCAAAGGAGCACAATTTATGTCACAACGTTATAATCTTACAGTAATAAATATAAAAATTAAGATGATTAGTATAATATTATAGTACAATGTCAAAAAATATTTAATAATTAATTTAATGGTAGAAAAGTCATGCATCATTAATTTTTACATTGTACATGTGGGTTTTATCATTCAGATTTATTTATAAATGGGTTTTCAAATATACAATTTGAGTTAAAACCTCCATGCTTTATGACTGACGTACCTATGTGTAACAGATACTATTTAAGAAAAAAACCATTACGTACATGGACGTATTATGGGCTATTGTAGTTGTATTTATGACGCCCTTAACAAGCGAGTGTGACTAATAAAATATTGCCCCTAGCATTATGTTAAATATGGCCTCAGGCAAACGGTAGGTACCTTTGTCATCTATGTTAATTTAATGTTACAAAGAGGTAAATGTTGTTACTTTATTAGTTTACATGTAACGGGAAATCTCTTCATCTGATTTTAAATTTTTTTCACAAGTAAGTACCCGAATAATGGACATTAATGATGTACATCAGCTATATTTATCCCGCTGCCTGCGTTCTTTCTAATAAGTATTTTTCACGCCACTGTTCGGAAATGTGGCAAAAGATGGTCAGAATTCAGGCTTCAAAGCTGGGGTTAGTTGGAACGTGCAGGCCAACTATGAGTTCAAACTGTCCAACAACGTTTTTGTTGGACAGTTTGAACAGCGATTCGTTCAATCTTAGGCTACTCCCCGCGCAGTGCCCCCCGGCACGGGCCGCGCTTATTGTGATCTTTAATTAGGTACTTAACTTTGACTTATAATTATAATTGACAACATTTCATTTTATAAACACTTCAAATGGAATATATGATTCAAAAGTATATTGCCTCCTGAACACTATACTATATTTATAAAAAAAATATATAGCTTAATAAAATTGTTAAAAAACAATTAAGAATATGGTCTAATTTTACCCATTCTACGACATAGTTAATGGATAGCCTGTGCCTTACGTTACAGAAAAAAAAAGCTCTGCTGTCACAAATTTGAATTTGACACTGACGTAAATTGTTTACTATCATTGTAACGACTGTAACCTAACCAGGGGCTGGAAACTTAGAAAAGAGGCGACACGCCGATTTATTGTATGGAAAGTAGTGACATCTCTGGCGAAGCGGATCGCTGTATTTAATGTTGTTGACAGAAAATGGAAATAGATGTCAGTACAATAGACCCACGACAATAAATTTTAAGATTTTGAAATGAAATAAAATATATTTTTATGTTTTGAGATAGAACTTATTAAGTATCCATTTTATTTAACTGAACATGAACAAATATCTCATTAATATGGAATTGTGTTTGTTGTTCGGCCTTTGTGGTTTTAGATGAAGTATACTTAGTATACATACCTACGTGTCAGTCAGTAAATAAATGTCAATGTATTGTCTATAAAAACATTGAATGAAAACACATTTAAATCATATTTAAATAAAATCAAGAATAGTTTTAGCCACAGTATCTATTTATAAAAATAATATCTAGGTATTATGTGTGCAGACAATAGTTTGAGGTTGTGTAATATGCAGTGTAGATCGGCTGTACGTGGATTTGTTAAATCTGGTCTAGGAGATTTAATCTCATGTTTTGAAGCTAAATCTCGTCCTTGTCTCGTGTTTTTTGTTAAAAAGGTTGTGCTTTGTTAAGTTCTTGTTACGTAATTTGTTATTTGTTAAGTTGAATAAATACTTTTATGAATGTTGCATGTTTCACTTTTCAGATCCATTTCATACTTAGTTGTGGGATTATTTTGAAACCTACAATGTGACTAGCAAAGTATGAAAGGAAGCGTACTTAGGTAACTAAAATGTGATTTATATCATGTTTTAGAAACGTTTTCTTCCTAACTTTGGTAGTCGCATTGTAGGCTTCACAATCAAAACAGAGAATAAAACTTGTTTACGTGTGTGCGTGGTGCGTGAATATGTGTGTGTGCGTTAGTGTGTATGTGAAGCGTGCACGCTGCACGCATGCGTGCGTCAGAGTAGTTCGACCACTTCCTACTAGGCGGCTGTGGGACCAGTAATTTCTTGGTGTTGCCACTCTTTACATAAATATACTTATTATACTCTTTGAACCTAACGAAGTAAGATAAAATTAAAATATTCTGTATTATAGGGATTTATTACCTACTATGGAGAAACCCGCGTGGATCGACGAGGTGTCTACTCCTCCTGAGTACACCAAGTATTGTTATTGTAACAATGACTCTTTGAAGAAACCGGACAAACATTTCTTCCATGTACCGTATAAAAATAAAGCGGAGTGGTGTCGAGCAGTTGGGAAAGAAGTAATTCCAAAGATCCGTGTGAATGCAAGGTGTCGTATTTATATAATGCAGTTTCGGTATCCCTTATCACAGCCAAATTTTTCGATAAAATCGTTTCTTTTTAACAAATAGTTAAATTTAAACAAACAACACACCACAGACTTACTCCAGTGACAATGGCAAAGTCAGATGTCATTGTCAATGTCAGATCACTTTTTTTTTCGATCGTGGTAAGACTAAGGTAAAGGCTATTCCTGCGTAGAATTGGAGTTACGCCCTTTTAGAATAAGTAAATATTGAAAAATTAATAACAAATTAAATACGAACCCTAGAGAAATAAATAAACTATCAGCGTATTTGTCTTTTTAAACCAAATACACAGAAACAATAAAATTTAGGGCTCAAAAATATGAAATGTTGTCAATTATTTGCAATTTCCTCGCAGTACGCAAAAGCACTATGTAATGTCTCGGCCAAAAGTGCAATAGATGGACTCGTCTCCTTCGAGGTCCTTACCTTTGGCTCGGACCTCGAACCCACTCGTCCATCTATTGCCTACTTTCTAGCCTTTACAACAATGTACTATAGTAGTTAATCTATGCGTTTTCGGAATAACTGTGTTAGCTGGCAACGATATAACAATTGACTGTTACGTATTTGTATTTGCAGGCGAGGACGCCGTCCCGGCGCCGCAGGAGGAAGTGGAAGACCTGGTCATTCAGCTCTGCGAGCTGGTCAACGAGAAGAACGACTTGTTCAGGAAACAAACTGAACTGATGTACATGTGAGTACAGCTCGGAACAATCCAATTTCTACCATAGGAAAATGATAATAGTTACTATTACAGTCGAGTTCCAAAATATGTGAACACGACGACTTTATTGTCTAGGGCAGTGTTTTTCAAACTGTGGGTCGCGATCCCCAGGGGGGCCGCGAAGCCTTCAAAAGGGGGTCGCGGCTACTCATATTTTTAAAGTTAAAGTGCTGTAAGTATTTTGAACAGCGTAGGGTGGGGGGTCGCGAAATATTTTTTTCTGTACTAAGGGGGCCGCGGCATGAAAAAGATTGAAAAACACTGGTCTAGGGCATAAGGAAGTTCGTACATATATTTATGGTAGTGTAAAATAAATACTTAAACTGATATAAAATCAAACCAGATATACATGACAGTATCTTCATCTAATCTTAAAACAACTCAATCATCGGATTGCCATACAATATTGTTGTGAATGTTATTTGGCTAATGAATTACCTACCAACGTATAGTCTACATCGATGGTCGTAATATTATGATTCATGGTGGCTAAGAAACTGAATCGATTGTAACAAGCATACAATCCATAAAGTTTATACCATTTATTTTTTAATTCTGTTCATAAGCATTTATAAAACTTCAGCAAAACTGTAACAGTAATTTGTAAATAAAATAATTCATTACTCTCGTCATGATTCTGTATTTATACCGATTTGCTTCAATGACAACCGATTCCAAATGATACTCCTCGTGCGTCACTGTAATAAAAAGGCAAAAGGTCGTAGAACGTAAACGTCCACTTAAAATTTTATGCGGATGTCAAAATTGACCAATTATATGAAGACTGAGCTGTAAAACAATATGGTTGGCACGGATCCGTACGAAAGCTTACGAGGGGTTAATATTTCGGAGTAATGCCAATATATTTTGTATGAGTAATATGATGGTCAAAAATCAATCAACAATGACACACAGATACAAATGTTAAACCTTTCTTTTCGGTCGAGTCGGGGGTTCAAAATAATTGTTGTTGTCAAAATAATAATACTACGCCTAAATACAGATATTGTTGAGTTTTATTTCCGCAATCCTATAACATTTGCGCATTTGCTATATTATATATTTGTTCAATTGCGTTCTTTAAATATTAGACATGCTTTCGCGCTTAATTTGTATTTTTATAATCAACACGGTTTCTGATTATCATTATTTTCTGCGAATTTTACATGCAAATGCGTAGAAAAAACTAACGCAAAATAAGCTAAATACATGTTTAATGCGATTGCGGGTTGCTGGTTGCGGGTGGCGCAGGACCGGTCACTTTGGCACTCTTTGGGGGAGGCCTATGTCCAGCAGTGGACGTCTTTCGGCTGATATGATGATGATGATGATGACATGTTTAATTTACAATGAATGTACAAGTAAAGTTATATGGAGTATAGGAGTATAGTAGTATATGTGGAGTACAGTCGGCATCACATAGTTAGTAGCACCCAAAGTAGCCAAATATATCGTAACACTTCCTTATTCCTATAGTAATAAAGACGTGTTCCGATATATTTGGCTACTTTGGGTGCTACTAACTATATGATGCTGACTGTACAGTAGCCGCGGGCGCGGAGGCGACAAGTCTTATTATGAGGTATAGTGTGACTTTGTAAATTTATATGTAAGGGGTTATGCAGAAATTACCATCCACTTAAAAAAAAACCACTGGTATAGTGAATGGATATGAAAAAAAATTCTCAAAAAAAAGTTTTGGAACAAACTTTTATTGCAGACTGTATTTTTCTGTATATCGTCATCAACTACTCATTAAGACGATTCTAGGGAATCCAAACTCAACGGGGTTACTTTTTTTTCCCATGACAACCTTCTGTCTCCATCATCAGATGGTACCATAATATTGAATTGTCATCCAAACTATACCTTTACCCAAAATTTCAGCTCAATCGGATAACGACAACTGACTGAAAAATGGATTGCAATTTTTGACGGACAGCTTACATAAGGCTTGTCCATAAATTACGTCATCGTTTTTGTCGATTTTTGTCATCCTGTTATTCCATGAAATGGACCCTTCCCGCCTAATAAAATGACTATCGTCATCCAAAGGCCAGACCCCCACCTATTTTGAAATGACGTTATATATGGACAGCCCCATAGGTATATACGAACAGTGCAAGTTAAATATAGGCTTGTAATAATGTAATGACATATAATATAACAAGTTACTAAGTTTTACTATGTAATGTACACTATATGTGATACGATATTTTTTCCTACACTTCTATAATTTTGTAGGCTCATAATACACTTATATAGTATTGTGGGATAGGGCCCTGGAGTGACATAGGCTACGTTTTATCCCGCGCTCCGCCCAAACCTTTTGTAATACGCAGGCCAAGCCGCGTGGACAGCTAGTGCTAACTAATCCCATCAACGTGTACATTTCAGTCGGCGACAACAGCGATTGGAACAAGAGCAGGCCGATATTGAACACGAAATCAGGGTCATTCAGTCGCGGCCCGCGGTTAATCGCATTGATGCAGATAAGGTAATTAAATTGACTAATTAAGGTGTAATTAATCGATTAGGATACGTCATACGGTCGACGGAGCGTGGGGAGGAGTCGACACGAATATAATTTATGTTATATTCGTAAATCCATGCATACTTATAGATACAAGTACAAATTCAAATCGAACTTAGAACTCTAATAGAATAAACGGAGATTTCAAATTCAATCGCTAATAAAATAACTATTTGGAACTTAGGCAAAGGCTAGACGTACAATCTACCACTCTACCGAAATCGCCACCTAACTATCTACTGAAATTTATCTAATATTGTGATATTTATTGATCGTCTAGTCCCGGGGTCGCCAAATGGCGGACCGCGGTCCGGACCGCCGACCCGTTTTGTGCGGACCGTGAGAACACAGCAACTTGCACAGAGTACCTACGTAATTAAATAACAATGTATCCACCACCGCATTTTTTTTTCTTTAAAATGTTGTGCGCGGACCGCGAACGCGATGGTTATTTCGTTTCTTAAAACGGACCCTGAGCGAAACTAATTGGTGACCCTGCACGTCTAGCACACGACGGCCGCGACATACTCTCGATTTTTATCGCACTATACCTCTTGTTCTAAGTGGTCTAATAAGTGAGAGACGGATAGTGCGAGAAAAATCGAGAGAGCTCGCGTGCTAGCCGTGCAGGTCTAGTCTAATAGATTGATGGGTGATAATATTTATTACGGAAATCTAGATTTCTGGATTCCGTAATCATTGTACGCAATACAACAGAATGTAATCCATCAGTATTTACCATATTGATGGACTTAAGTATGTATTGTACGTCTAGCCTTTGCCTTACGGGGTTAAAAACGTAACAGATGGTCCAATTTGACAAAGGATCGTCGATTTGGGAATCCTAACCAAAAATATGCTGTGTGCTACGGACTATCGAACATTCTGACGAACCGGATGCAATTAGGGAGTTAGCAGAGACGTCTTTACCTATAGTGCAGGATGTGCGTTGCACACGGGCGCAGCGGTCCTAGGGGGCGCCGAGCGCCGCCCGCTACGGAGCCCCACTCGGCGCGCGCGCTTACTAGGGGGCGCTAGAGTAATGTTTGCACGCGGGCGCTGCATGGGCTAGAGACGCCTCTGGGAGTGGAGTGAGACAGTCATATTGTTATTGCATTCGAACATGTAGCTACGCCCCGCCCTTAATGGTTTGGTTAATATTGGACAGGTTGCAACCATATTGACCACTCTCCACGTCTTTAGTGTTATTTAACCCTTAAATGCATAGTGTTGCCAAATGTCTACAAAGCCTTAGACAGCTCACAGATTTAAAAAAAAGGCTTACGTTCTTGAATGCACCGTTATACCAAACCTTTTTTTCTACCAAAACTAAAAAATCATGCATTTAAGGGTTAAACGATCGTATTTATGCAATGATATTCAGGCAGCAAACAAAACAAACAGAAGTCTTAACTAGCGCCCTAAAATGGCCCCACAGAAAGGGTGCCATGGCAGGCGGGGCGTCAGAGTTCTGACATGGCAGTGTTGTCAAACTTTTGAATAAACCAAATGTTCATTTTCAAAAAATATGTATACAAGAAGTTGTGCAGTAAAATGTTGTGCGAGTCGTTCAGAAAAGCACATCAAAAAAGATGAAATCACTTTTCACAAGTAACTAAAGCAATACACATATTATTTTGATTTTATTGTGAGGATCACATTTTAAGTTAAACACAGAATTTATGCTTTGGTATTTTTATTTATCTAGTACCTGGGCGACCGAGCTGATATGAGATGAGAACTATCGCTATAGTACATTGTTGTCAAGGCTAGAAAGTAGGCAATAGATGGATGAGTGGGTTCGAGGTCCGAGCCAAAGGTGAGGACCTCGAAGGAGACGAGTCCAGCTATTGCACTTTTGGCCGAGACATGACATAGTGCTTTTCACGCATACTGCGAGGAAATTGCAAATAATTATAAGTCAAAATTAAGTACCTAATTAAAGATCACAATAAGCGCGGCCCGTGTCGGGGGGCACCGCGCGGGGCGGCGCGGGGCGCGGGCCGGGGGGCCCTGGGATTGAGCTAATCGCTGTTCAAACTGTCTAACAATAACATTGTTGGACAGTTTGAACTCGTAGTTGGCCTGTTCGTGCGATGTCCAAGTAACACCCCAGCTTTGAAGCCTGAATTCTGACCATCTGTTGCCACATTTCCGATCAGTGGCGTGAAATATAGCTTCTTGTTGCATGTAACCATTCAACAATGATTAGTTTTCGTTGTCACTGTCATATAGCTGTCGTCCGACGTGATGCACGACGGGTAATCACAGCAATGCATACGTAGATTGACCAATCGCATCCATTTGTGTTGGGTAAGTGGAAATAGGCTGATATTTTGGGTAGCTGTGATTGGGTTGACAATGCGCATACCGGGTTTTAGGCTCGCCTTTTATGTTTTTTTCGTTCGCTGTATTCAAGGTATTTGGAAGAATGTTGCAAAGATTGTCAGACCTCCTTTAAAAAAAGACTACGACTATATTAACTTATTCCACCTAGTCTTTTCACCTAGGTTATAAACACCCTGCATATAATGCAGAAAAGAACTGTCATAATCAACAGATTAGAAAACTTGAAAACCCTCCGACAATTTCAATATTTAAAAACCGGTTAAGCCCATTTTGTTGAAACGTAACGAAACCATCTCGATCACATCAGCTTTCGGACAAGAAAACCGCTTTAAAATCGGCTCATTCGTTTAGGGGCTACGATGCCACAGACACATCAAACTTATAACACCCCTCTTTTTGGGTCGGGGGTTAAAAATGGGTACAGTAGTACCACAAATATAAGTTACATCGGCAATCTTCGTCCACGCCGACGAGTGCTGCTGACAAGTACCGAATGAAATCGAACGTATGACCATTTTTAATAAAGACCTTGTTGCACTATATGTAAGTTACAATATACAATGACAGGTGAACTCGTGCTTTCCCGCTCATGGCGCCAGACAAAATGGCGGGCGCCGGAACTGACGACGCGCGCAAATTTTTGCCCATGGGCGTTGAAGATTTTACCCGCGCAAACGCGCTGTCTTATGATTGGTTAAAATGTTTTCAAAAAATGATTTCTGCGCAGGTACATCGTTGTAACTTATATTTGCGGTGCTACTGTAATACCGTGGACAATAGGGGTATAGACTCGAAAATTATTATTACTCCAAAAGAAAGAAGGTAAAAATATGCCTAGTGACGAAAATCCCATTCAGATATCTCAAAGAATTACAAAGCTAGAACCGTTTTAATATTGCTTGTTAGAGAGAGAAAACGCAAACGGTGTGTGACGTCACATTACAGGATGCTGCCGGGGGGCCGCGTCGACGGCGGCGCCGACCACGTTGCGGCGCGGCACGTTGCCGTCTTCTGTGACGTCACATTCTTCCAGCGTCATCGTTTCATATGAAGTTGCGTTTTGCGAAAAAGGGACAGAACATACCCCTTCTTAAAACTTTGAACACCTTTTCTCGAAAAAGGATAAAAAATGTAGTCAAATGGAGAAAAAATCAACGCAAAAGGTTAAATAATCACGAAGTTTAACCTTTTGCGTTGATTTTTTCTCCATTTGACTACATTTTTTATCCTTTTTCGAGAAAATATGACATTATTGATTATTTTATTTAGTGTCTACGCCCCTATTGTATCGAATTTCCACTGTTGATGCAAACTATTCTCTTTTTCATTTTCTACAGAACGAACGTGCTTTTATTTAACTTGCTGTGTTAGTTAGGCTGGGTTCGCACAGTTTGAATTAATTCATTGAAATTACTCAAGAGTAAAAATAGGTACACCAACTGGTAGCAATTCAGCACAAAGTGTACCGTTTTATTTGCTCGTGAGTGTTTCCGGTTATGATTCAGTGCTGTGTATGTATTTGGTATGTATGTTAGTTTGGGTCAAATCTTGGAAGCTAAATTAGACCACTTCCTGACGTCCAATCGGCGTCAAAATTGGTACACTTGCGTCTTTGGCGACAATGCAGGCGGCAATAATATGGTACCGTTGAACTGGTCTGATGATAGAGTCGCAAGGTGGCCATAGGAACTCTTAATTTACAAAAGATAAACCCGTCATGCATGGGGTCCTTGGAACCCTCTCAATGGTGTAAAAAATAGTACAGTCGAGAGTCGAGTCGAGGTGTCGAAGAGCTTGTACCAAAATTCTTTTTATTTTTATTTTTCAGAAACTTGCTTTGGTAGTTGCGTTGTTATAATTCACTATGAATAAACAATTCCTTCTCAGGCCCGTGAAGAGCAGCTAGTGTCGCGGTTGGTGCAGATCGTGCGCATGCGCGACGAACTGGTGCAGCAGATCGACGCGGAGCGGCGCCGAGAGCGACAGGAGGATCTCGCCATCGCGTGCTCCATCGCCACCAAGCGAGGTAACCTCACACTAATACTAGTCAGGTCTAGTGGAGAGCAGCAAGTGTCGGGGCTGGTGCAGATCGTGCGCATGCGCGACGAGCTGACGTAGCAGATCGACGCGGAGCGGCGCCGAGAGCGACAGGAGGATCTCGCCATCGCGTGCTCCATCGCCACCAAGCGAGGTAACCTCACACTAATACTAGTCAGGTCTAGTGGAGAGCAGCAAGTGTCGGGGCTGGTGCAGATCGTGCGCATGCGCGACGAGCTGACGTAGCAGATCGACGCGGAGCGGCGCCGAGAGCGACAGGAGGATCTCGCCATCGCGTGCTCCATCGCCACCAAGCGAGGTAACCTCACACTAATACTAGTCAGGTCTAGTGGAGAGCAGCAAGTGTCGGGGCTGGTGCAGATCGTGCGCATGTGCGACGAGCTGGTGCAGCAGATCGACGCGGAGCGGCGCCGCGAGCGACAAGAGGGCCTCGCCATCGCGTGCTCCATCGCCACCAAGAGGGGTAACCTCACACTGACACTAGCGCTAGTCAGGTCTAGTGGAGAGCAGCTTGGTGCATACCGTGCGCATACGAGGTAACCGTAACTTTTCGCTTTCCTGAACGAGGAAACTATTAGAAAAATCGTCGCAGCATATACGAGACGTTGACTGGGCCTAGACTACAAAATCGTGCGTTACGACGGAGCAAGTTGAATGAATCTAAGAAGTTAAAGTGATCTTTGTATATATGTATTAGTTAGACATTTTTACCCTGTTGCCCCAAATGGATTTTTTTAGAAAAAATATATGTAATGCAATATTATATTTAACATTAAATAACAAAAAATTTAGGTTGTCCCTATCTCAGAAATATAAAAAAAAAGAAAAAAAAATCGTTTTTTAAGCCTTTAAAAAAAGTTAGAACCTTGTTTTTTTTTATTAATTACTATTAAGTATATGCAACCTCAAAATTTCAAAGAAATCAAACCATTAGATTGGCTAAAAAAAATTAAAAACGATTTTATTTTATTTTTTATTTTTAACCGAAGCAAGATGATTCTAGACTTGAAATTTGGTAAAATGATATCTTATAATAAGACAAATAAACGCACCTAAGAAAGCTATAATTTTCAGCCAGGGGCAATTTCACTATAGGATTGCGGCTAGACCCTTTATTTATTTTAACTTACACAAACACAAAAAAATACAATTGGCGGACTTGCCTTCAGACATTTCAATTAATGTTATTGAACTAAACGTTTCAGCCCAGAGGAACAGTGACTCAAACAGCTCATCTATGAAATCGGCGGAGGTCGTCCCCACTCCTAAGAAAAACAAAGTAAAGGACAAAGTTAAAAAACAATTCAAGAAAGCAAAGCACACACTCATTTCTAAGAAAAAGGACGAATCCGATAAAAAGGAAGCTAAAGGCGAAAAAGAAAAGAAATCCAAATAATGGCATAGGAATTCTGTTAAAAATGAGGAAGAATATGAACAGGAAAAGTAATCTAAATATTTGAAACAATTATATCAGTCAATAAACGAGAAGACTAGATGATATTGATCAATTATTGTAGTTTATCTATACTATATTATACAAAATACAGTAGAGGTCTGGTGTCAATTTTGCGATGTAGATAGATTCGTTGGCAACTAAAATATATGTAAATTATGAATACAAAACTTGCTAACGAGGTGAATCATATGGACAGTCGCCACCAAATATATCTGTACTCTTCACGGTGCTCAAAAATATCGGAATATGCACTCTAAGGCCTTGACAATGGAGTCGAGTTCAAATATTTGTCAGCATCCTGTACGCTCCGACATATCTGATGGTGACTATACAGTCACCAGCAATAACATCTGCCACAACATAGCACGCATAAATATCTGACTCGACTCTATGTCTAATGCCATAAGGAGGTCAGATATTTTTGCCGGCTTTGTTACGGCAGATATTGATGCCGGTGACTGTACTCGTAATTAATTTAAAGTGAAAAAATGGAAAACAACACTGTGATTAGTACTTACATATTAGTAACCTAGCGGAAAGTAAGAAATTAATAGTATTATCTACTTATTTTTTATTTAGTCGAGTTCGAAAATATGTGCACGGACAAAGTGATCAAAAATATGTGAACGCGACTTTATTGTTACGGGCACAAGGTTGCATAGATATTTTTGGACCTTTGGGAACATACATATATTTATGAACTCGAATGTACACAATATCGTAAAGTTTATGCGTATATTTAAATATCATGTAAAGCTTTCGCTATGAGCGACGCTGATTTCGTGTCAACGTAATTATGCTTTACTGTATTATTATTTTTATATTTTGACCCTGTTTTTTTTTTATTAAAGCATTGTAAAAGACAATTTTAATTTGTTGAATATACTTAAGTGGCATGGCGTACTGTAGTACTTAAGCAAGACTGAGACATTCCACTAACGAATATGTATGATTTACCTGATGACTTAATTGGAGGAATAGTGTCATAAAATGTAATATTATGTTCCACAAGGTATCGTGCCTATATCGGTAATGAAATACGCTTAGATATTTTTACTAATATTGATGTTTGTGGCTGTTCGGTATTTACAGGAATCCTTTAGAAGAAAGGTTGACCTGCGGAAATAAACGAGCGCTAGGAGCAGGACGGAGGCATAGTTTAATGCCTATTGAATAAAGGCACTGTTAAGTTAAATATGATGATGCCTAAACTGTGGGTTGAACTCTTCAATTATGGCAAAGTTAAAAAAAAAAGTTAGTCATCAATATCGTGCCACGCTATCGTAATATTTTATACTTCGTTAAGTTATTGTTATACGCATACACAAAAGTATTTTATAATCAGTTCTCACAAATATTGAATCAACAATATTTCGAATTTATATCGTTCTTGATATTACACTAAACCTTTATTTATTATTTGTCCTTACGTACGAAATAAATGCATTTGTTTTTGTTTTAGATATAGGTTTTATTTAGAACACATTTGTATGTATACATCAGGCAGCAAGTAGAAGCTCTTCTTTCTTGTTGATATATTTTATCCGTTGCTGACCTGTACCTTTTTAATTACTTAAGTTAAGCCAGTTTAGCTACTTATCAAATCCAAATGTATGTCAAAAATCGACAAAAAACGATGTAATATATGGACAAGCCCGAGGTACAGTCAAGGTCACTAATATGTATATAGCCAAAGTTGCATAAATATGTATACAACAACCTTATTTCCGTAGTAACAAGGTCTGTATACATGTTTCTGTAAATTTGTGGTGTAAACATAATGGTGACCTTGACTGTACCTGGTAGGTAGACTTCGTAATAATGCGTAGTTGGCAGTCGATAGCCGTGTCTACGCCGGACGCTTGCCGCGGTGGAGCGCGCCTCGCCCGCGCGCGCGCTGTACCCGTGCCTCGGCGAGCCACGCCGTTCTGCAAACTGTCCGCATGTACTTATATTTATTTATCGTATGTTAGTTACACACTAGTGATTATATACTATACCTATAGATTTCTAGGATACTAGGGTAGTTTGTCTTTCTTTATTATTTATGCTTTAATAAGCCTGAAAACATTTTCAAATTCAATTTCATTAAGTCTAATGAATTTGTCTTCTATGTTATTGAAACACAACTCTTGAAAAAACTCTTCCGGACTGGGTGTTTTCTAAAAAAAATCGCATCCACATGCGTCTAGGTTTTCTAATGCTTATGTTTCCGCTTCTGGAAGTGTAATCGAGGTAGTAGCAGCGACAGCTCCGCCTTGGCTCTCGCGGGCGCAACTAATGTATACCGTAAATAGTATAATAATATATAATGGTAGCGTCGGATGAGGCGCGGGGCAGCATGCCTCCGGTGTAGACACGGCTAATGGTTAAAGACATCTTTGATTCCTAACTAATAATTGCAAATATTATCTAAGAGGGTTTATATAAATATACAATAATAATAATAGTACTACTATATTAATAATATTAGTTTATTTATTTGGTACTCTGTTCTGTTTAGGCTGTTTATTATTGAATCTAAAAGCTAAACTGGCATAGTATTTACAAGATCTTGAATTTAACGAAATACTCTTGTCTTCCGAATTATTAAGTGTATGTATATTTGTTTGTGTTTAACGCACAGGGTTTTTATTTAACACTACTTAATTGAGCAAAAACTCGAATAGAATGGTCACGTTTTCCAGGTATAGTGGGAAAACTTTTGACAGAGAATGGGCTACACAACCTTCAATGCCACAAAGCTAATGTCAAAAGTTCTCACACAGATCTGTAAATTTCTGTTTGTATTAGTGCACATACTACTAATATGCAAAATAAAGATTTATTTACTACATATTTCCTTTTATTTTAACCTACTTTCTAGAAATTATACAATAGGTACATAGTAATCATAAGAAATGTGAAACCACACATGGCTTAATTATTCTAAAAAAATGTTTATTATGTATGATTTTGATTTATGACAATACACAATTGATTCTTATAATTCAAATTGGAATTAAGTAAAACACAAGTCAGGTATTCAATAGAATGGGACTGACCAAACATGAGGTATACATATAACCTAAACATTGGCCTAATTCATCATTAAAATACAACTGCAGTAGAAGTATTTCAATAATTTACCTAAATGTTAATTGCTTATTTATTATCTATTTCAATGCGTAAAGAGGTCCTTTTGAATTTACCAAGTCTATCTCTCAAATCATCAGACTTTGTTTGCTTTTTAGATTTTAAAATTTGTCTCAAGTCATTGTTTTCATTTGAATTAGTTGGCTTAGATTCTAATCTGGACCAAACATTTGAACCCTTTGCGGTGGATATTTTTTGAACTCTGCTCATTGTGTTATGATCAGAGTCATCAGAAGAGTTCTCCTCGCTAGACGATGGTAGATCTGCATGTATAATCTTTGCACCTAATCTGGACTGCACATTATTCTTAGCTGTATTTACATTTGATTTGTTATGGTATCTAAATTTTTCAGACAGTAATGTGGGTTCTCTTGGGGTGTAACTACTTCTTGAATTTACTACTTCTATTGACAATGGAGCATAAACATCTTTATCTGCAATAGCTTTAGTCAGTTCCAGTGCTTGTTTCTTTTTATTTTGTTTAGATTCTTCATCATCAGCATGCATTCTCATTCTAGGGGCTTTGGATTTCTTTTTCCACTCAGAATCAGAGTTGCTTTCTTCTTCATCATCCTCATTGTCATCATGATTATCGCTTGTTGGCCTTTTACCAAGGCGCATAGCAAGTTGCTTATTTTTAATTTGTACTCTTTGAACAGGTTCTGCTATCTCATCCTCATAATCATTCTTAGGTACTCTTCGGTTGATAACCTCCTGATTATCATATACTCCCCAAGATCTACATAAATCTCCCCAGGGGTTTTTACTTGGTGGTTCCATGCTGTCATCATAATACTCTTCTGGATCTCTTTTCTCAGGGTTTTTTTTTGGCATTTTTTTATCTCCATTCGTACCAAAACGCATCAATATCAGGTCTTTTTTTGGATGTGGAACACCTTCCCTCCAGTGATGTGATGACTTATTTAACATATTTTTTAAATCCTCGTTTTTGATTTCCCGAGAATGCACTAACAATGCCAGTGCAGCTGATATGTGATCTTGACAAACTATATTACCTGTTACAAAAAAAAAAAAATTATAGTGAAATCTTAAATATTGCTGTTGATATCAACATAAGTATTAAAAAAAAAGAAAGCGAGAAACTAGATGATTAGATAGAAATCAAGAGAAAAGGTTCAATATAGTATGTAGGAAATACCTAATATTATTATTTTATTAGTAGTTTCTTGTTAAATAACTACTTTAAGAAATAGATATGGTTCATGGTCTGTTGGTCTGTTTAGAGTCTGTTCTGTTCAAATGTTTGCTAACCAAATTTGGTAATGTAACCAGCATAATATCATGCAACTAAAATGACAATGCAATGTGTGTAATTGTTATTAATAATAGCCGCATATGTGCGCATTCTCAATACAATTCCCGTTACTTACAATTCAAACTTACAAACAATCCTGTAGACTACTCCCGTAAAAAACAGTTATTTTTAAAATTCCGCCTCTACTTTTGTTTAGTTATAGTTCATTTTTAATTGACTTTTAACTGACAAGACACTTCACAGGTTAAGGAAATTCATTAACTAACACAACAGTAACTGGCAATTTACACAAGAAACATAATGATAAATGATAAGTGTCATCTTAATAGTATTGAAATGACAGCTGGAAAGACTTACATGAGTTATCATCAATCCATTCAAGGCTGACTGGTTTGTAATCAGCCAGATACTCAAATATATCCTTGGTGTTAAGCCCATCAACTCCATTCAAATGCAGTGCATCAAAGCGAAAATGTCGTTCATTTCCACTTTCTATTCCGAAATTACTGTACAGCTCATCAATTTGTTTTTGTGTTACCACTCTATTTCCTGAGAGATTCAACCCAAATCTTTTAGCCCTTTCCTCCAACTTCGCTGCGTCGATTTTTTGTAGTTGTGTGATGACCAATCCCTCCTTTCCTGCTTTGTAAAGCTAAAAAAAGTATTTCATAACATAAGACTAAATACAATAAATGCCAATAATCACAAAACAATCATCCCCAACTTGTTACATACCAAAGTGGGTTTCACGTCTACTTCTGGAATACTATCATTATCTTCATCCCCAACCATCGGGTCATCGCTCATTTCTCCTTCTTCTTTATCCAATTCCATTGTTGTATTATTTTATCTATTTCACTTCTAGAAAACAAATAGGCTACAGCAGATTTTCTATTGTACGATTTGTACGTCGCAAAGTGACCAAACACCAGTGTTGAATGAATGAAATGAATAAATTGTCAATTTCATACCACAGAGAATTAAAATGCTTCGCTTGAGTGCGGTCTTCAAAAAGTGCTCTAAATAAAGTGCGTCCAGACGTCCGAGCGCGGCGGACTGCATGCAGTCGGTCGTGGTTACGACCCGTGTGGACACTTGCAGGACGCACACCGTCCAGCAAATCTGTATAGGCAGGTTTGGAGCCAGGTAATGCTCATATTTCGTGTTTGTAATTGTCTGTAAGCTAAGTAAGTGTTAATTAAGCGCAACCAAAGTGCGAGGATTCCAAATTTCCAGTTCGAAACATTGTGCTATGCAGATAAAAAAGGATATAAATATGTATGCATGTATAGGTAAAGCGTATACAGCTATGGCCTGCAACACACTGGCGCGGCCTGCGGTACCGGTCAATAGTAAATTTGAGAGCTAATGACAAGTTTACTATGGTCCTCCGCGGCCAGGCCGTCCCAGTGTGATGTGGGCTTAGAGTATGCGCGCACGAGCAACTTTTGTCTCTCATGGGGCATCCACTTTAAGTGATTTTACCCCAATTTGTCAGCTCAATTCATCAGAATCTGACTAATTGCTATCGTGTGGATGCATGTTGCGCTGCCGATCCAACCGTCAAACGAGTTGTCCGACTAATTGCATGAAAATCACAATTTGGACCATGGAATTGGCATGATCTGTCAAATATTTTTCATTCTCACAAATTTTGTTCAAATAAATTTAAACGAAAATTAAAAAATATATCCAAAAGAATAACGTTTTAATATTTTACACTGTAATTTTGTATTTTTTTTCAAACAGGTGTTTTGCAACTACTTTTTCATTCAGTGTGGCCAGTTAACAGTAAGAAAGTGAAAATTGCCGCATTCAAACGGTCCTGCAAAGCGGACTACAAGATTGTTACTAACCGATGAGATAGGGCGAGACAGCACATCTATCATGAGAGGGCCGTGACATACTCTCGATTTTTGTGTGCTGCATGGCTATCACGCGATAGACGATGATAGACGTGCTGTCTTGCCCTATCTCATCGGTTAGTAACAATCTTGTAGTCCGCTTCGCAGGACCGTTTGAATGCGGCCATTTTCACTTTCTTACTGTTAACTGGCCACACTGAATGAAATTGTAGTTGCAGTTGTTACGTCTGTACGGTACACCCAATTATGACTTCGACATGTTGGTCTGACAAATTGGGGTAAAATCACATAATCTGTATACCCCATCACATCAAGTCTATGGGTTAGTTTGGAAGTGCGCACACGGAGTCGCGTCGCTACTAGACTTGATGTGAGAGCCAAAATAGTGAGACAAAAGTTGCTCTTGCGCGCATACCCTTATAGCTCACGCTTGGGCTGTTGACGACACGAAAATCTAGATGGCGCTCGGCATTCATTTCCTTGACTGACGTCTCTATCTCTAACTCTATATAATATTCATATTACTAGTCTGTGATATTACTCTTTTCTTTACTCTTTGCTTTGGTAGTGCTATTGAGACCGTCGGCCGCCTGTCATTTATTGGTTGAAAGTACTTAAAAGAAATATAATTAACGAGAAATCTTTGCAGTTAACTAACATTAAATAATAAAGCTGCTCTGTTTCGCAGTTTCTCATTAACCTTTCTGGTATAACGGAAACAATGGCGTCATTTATTGATATGAGCCTAGAAGATATCATACAAAAGCGACGAAAAGAAAATAAAAGGTAATGCTTATTGTGTTAGTGGACTTAGTGGCAATCGGTGTATTGCTTGGAGATACAGCTTATTTACTTGAATTTTGGTTAATAATATATAATCTAATTCGTACAGATCTAAAACCAAACCTCAATCTGGTAATCCTAAGAGCCGTTTAGCTCCACCCGCTCCACCTCTAAGGAAGCTCCCGATTGTGGACGCTAGGAACAAAATAATATCAAAAAAACGTACTCAAATAACAGATGCTCGTGAAAAATTGTCTCAACTAGCCAAGCATAAGGATGCACGCCTGAAACTTGAACAAATGAGAAAACAGAGGGTAAGTCAACCTTTGATGAAGATTCATGTGAAGCACATGAATAGAACACAAGTAACATTAAACCTTACTTTTTTTGTGTGCACATATTTATAGCTACTAATTATAATAAATCTAGTAAGACTTTAATGTGTGAGGGTATCTGCCTTTAGATAAATAATATAAAATATAACATGTATCAATAATACATCAACAACCAGCAGCCCCAACACCACACACTGAGGAGCTGCCCAATATAGACTGTAGCCTGAAAATAATTTTGGATAACAAAGACAAAGTAATCCCAAAACTACTTACTGAGATGGAATCATGAACTGATTAACCCCAGCCCACACATACAAACTTACAAATCTATGTATAAGATTAGTATAGATAAGTAAAGTTAGAATGTTGTATGATGCTAGTAAATGTTGCTTAATTAAAGTGCCATGTAATGAACCTGATTTCAATAAGTTCTTAACTATACATTTTAATTTTAATAAAACAGAATTTATAAATCACATGTTCATTATTTATTCCAGAATGCAAAGCATCAGGCAAAGGATAGGAATATATTTAATAGGAATCAACTGCCCTTTATGAGAACTGTGCAAAATAAAGAAAGAGGTAAATTATCTTTTATTTTTTGTATCCCATAATAAATGTTAGTTGTGCTATTAGCATAAAATTCATATAATTTCAGTATTTCTCGACCCCTCACGACAAGTGCACTCTCAGCCTCTCAGGGCCAGGATGACTATGAATCGTCAGCTAACTACAAAAAGAAATATGGAAGGCAGATCTTTTGAAAACAGATTAATTGGTGAGTATTTTTACTGAAAAAAGATTTGATTTTTATTTATATGGTATTAAAATAGTATAATTTCAGGTCTGAAAACGAACAAGTTATCAGTTAATGTATCAAATCGGAGGTCCCAAAAGTATAATGGTAAGTGGAATAATCCAAAAGTGATGAATTGATGATATTATTTTTTTTTCCCAAACACATTCCATGTTTTGTTGACATCCTATCTCCGTGTATGTCTATGTTGGCTCATTTGATATTACACTAGCTATAGAATGAGACTATATACGAAAAAGATAATAACTATTAACATGACTATAAAATGAAGATGTGTGCATTGTTGTAAACCTTTTAGCAACCAAAGGCCACATAGGAGCTTACAAAAATACGCGGGCTGCCCTTCTTAATTATTTACAGTACATATGGTGCTACTTTCCCACACTAGTGAGGAAAAGAGCACTTTCTGTGTATATCGAAACTAAGAGCCATATGTACAGTAAAACATTGTACGATACACGTGTGAATAGGTAATTCGCAACTTGTGTCGATTTAAAACTCTCCCTTCGGTCGTGTTTTAATTTATCACCACTACGTGCGAATTTCCTATTTTCGGCACTTGTATCGTAAATAACTATTTTGACTATCAGGCAATTCCAAAATTCAGAATTTAACAGCCTGTACATGCAAAACAGCCCGGGAGGCTCGCGGGCAGCAAGGAAGGGAATCGCAGGCCACCTGTTGCCGACTTCTGACATAAATTGACAAGAAAGTAAAAAAAAAAAATAGTTGATAAAAAAAAATATAAAAACAATAGTTAAGTACCTACATACTTAACACAACACACAAGTGACAATACAAACAGCATAATTTTGCTCCACAAGCCGTGGGTAGCATGGGTGTGTATTTAAAATACGAAATCTAAACTAATATTATAAACAAGAACAGTCTGTGAGGTTGTAGCTTTGTAAATTTATGTGGGGTAGTCTCCAGAAGCACTTATATATTTTTTATTTTCATCTGTCTAGAGAATCGATTCACACGGGTTTGCCCACGTTTTTTGAAATGCGCGAGTCGGCCGCGCGGGCCGCTAGTACTATACATATAATCACAATAAATACCACATTCACAACCTTGGTCATTTGCCTATAGCTTAAAAATATGCTTCTGTTAAGAAAAAATATAAATTATTGTATCCTTATATTACGATTTACAGGAAATACGAGGAGTGCACCATTGAAACCCATTGTGAGAACTGTTGAGAATGACATTGAAATGTATGATGACCCCATGGATGGTGACATCGACTTTGAACCATCGCGGGTATCTTTGAACCGTAAAGCTAGTCTCCAACTCAAAATAATAGCACACAACAATGAGCCACGTGAGAGCAGAAGCTCTATTATGCACAGGTATTTAACACCGGTGTTAATGCACTCAGATTTTATGCAATATTGTGAGAAGTAGGGAGCCCAGGGTGCAAGGTCCCTAATGTTATCATGTTTTGTTTGTTGTAAGTCTTGACTTACGACTGCTGCTGGGGGCCAGTTGAAAGTTCTGACCAATTGGAATACTATTCTTCACTCCACCTCAAATCCCTTTGTCCTGGCTTAAGGCGCAGCCATACGGCTCTGCGTGGCGGACTGCAATCTACATAGTAGAACGAGATAGGGATATGAAGAACCTTTAATTCATATCCCTGTCTCGATGCAGCCACCACCCAGGAAAAAAGTTCTTGGTGCACCTTAGACGAATTGCTTCCCTTGATATTGCCGACTGTGTGGCACTGCGGATGGCATGTATTGCGTTGGTGCACCGCGTCTTACTTTTTCAGCTCGGCCAACATCCCAAAGTTGGGGCAAAGGTAGTCAGTAGTAGACCCGAGTAGGCAGAAAGTCATAATTCTCTACATTCTTACAAGTCAGTGAAATGCCTGATCGCGTTTATGTCGCACATGAAGCATACGTCCCGCCCGCACTTACATACTTGCAAGTAAGGGAGAGCGAGGCTTGTGTGAACATACCTATATTGATTTATTTTAGGAGTGTTCCAGGTGAAAGAGAGAGAGAGATTAGTCCACCTAGACCACCCTCAATACTCAAAAAGCGTCCAATGGCAGCTCTGAGAACTGAAAAGAAAGTCGAGAAGCCAGACAAGCCTAACACGGAGTACAGGATCATTGTCAGCAGCTTGGGCAGTTCTGTGACTGCTGGCGACATTGAAGTGAGTAAAAACCATACATACATCCTACTAATATTATAAATACGAAAGTTTGGATGTTTGTTTTTCAATCACGCTTAAATGGTTTAACTAATTTGGATGAAATTGTGCACGGAGGAAAACTACCCTATATTTTAATCCAGGCTATAAACTGCCTGGATTAAAATATAGGGTAGTTTTTATCCCCAGTCCACGCAGACGGAAGTCGCGGACTGAAGCTAGTAGGTACATAATAATTAATCACGCCCGTTTCTCGGAGGCGGAGGGGTAAATTTCCGCTTGCTGCGATCTTGTCAAACTTTTCTTGCTTCATTCACTTTCATGACATTCTTCATAGTTCATACATGCTCGTCGGCTTAGGGTACCTTTCTTTTGGAATAAAAACAATATTTACAATTTCGCTAGTTATAAGTATAAGTTAATCTTATTATTTTAGTGAAACACTTGGATAATTGATTGTGCCTTGACTATATCAGAGACATTTTTTTTACTCCTAAGTTGCCTGAAGTAATAATTATACTAGATTTCCGTGCAAAATTAGAGAACTTAGTTTTTGATTATTATATTGTTTATTCGTCATTGTATGATATTCGTCAAAGACGGATTGATAATCTCAATGAATAAGCTAAACGAGCGTACTTTTTGAGTCGTGAGTGGTGTGGAATTTCAGCCACAGAAATTGACATTAGCTACAGCAGTCAACGTATTTTGCATCCCCATGTGAACTCAATTACAGTGGATGAAATCGAATACAGCAGAAATCAAGCTAATTACATCTCAAAACTTACACTCCTTCAGCTTCACCCTTGATTTATTTAATTTTATTCACCTGTCTTACAATTATATCATCAAACAATGATGATGTTAGGCACATTAAATTTTTCATATTCTCGTAATGGTATTTCATATAAAATTGGAGGCCTAGGCCTGCAAGATGGTCTTTTTTAATTTCCATTCCACAATTTGTGGCGCAGGATCACGGCGTTCCGCCACGAAAATTAAAGTTTGATTTCTTGGAGTTTTTTTTAATTTATTTCATTGCATGTTTGAGAAAAGCACTATACATACCTCGGGTTGAAAAGGGGTTGCCAGCCTCATAACTATCCGACCTCGCTACGCTCGGCCGTCTATCTATATGTCCTCGGCCGGCAACCCCTTACTTCTCGGCCTCTGTAGTAATATACTATTCCACAATTGTTATGTTTTTCAGGAATTATTTGGTGACGTTGGCGGTATGATAGAGTCCCGTCTAGTGCGGCCTGGAACGGCAGAAGTGATCTACAAAACTTTGGAGGATGCTCAGAAGGCTGTGGATCTCTACCACAAGCGGCAACTTGACGGCCAGCCAATGAACTGCCTGCTCGTCACGCCCCGCTCTAACGCACCCACACCCAGGTACGCATATATCGAAGGTTTAATGTTTCAAATACAGCGGGTGAATAATGGAGCGTTTGAACCACCGTCATGATTGTAAACAAAATTGCAGACATAATTTTGAAGATAGCTTGTTCCTAGTATAGCTTAAGTACAACTCACACTCAGATATCTGTATCTAATTGTCATCCCTTTCATCAAAATCCTGTCTGCAAGATGGCGGCGATTCAAACTTGAATCTCTCGGCACAGATTAAAGAATACAAGTCTCGGTGAATAATGGCTGTCACGGTGGAAATAAGGTTTATATTTAAATTCCAACAAAAATCTTCCTGGCGTATGGCTGCACCGAGTGAAGATTGAAACTAGCATTGACATTTAAAGTTGATGCTAGTGTTAATAATGTGATATAATTAGGAATCGTCCGCGCCTCTGCGCTGCGCTGACCTGGTATGCGCCAATCCTTAGAGACTTGACAGTGTGTTTGGTCATATTTAATTAACTTAACCCAAATTCTAGTATGGTCCCCACCCTTTACATCCGGTTTAAAACGATTGTGAGCTTATTTTACATGGAACTGTAATTTTTGAGTGTGATTTCAGTTCATTTTTGATTTGGCAAATCATGATTTCTCGGTTGCAAAGGGCTAAAATAAACAGCAGTGGTTTTTTTTTCAGACCTGGCAACAAACCTGGGTTATACAGCACCAATTCAAATGTTGAACCTGATCTGTCCACTTTTCATAAGGTGTTATTCAGTAACTTGTAAGTAAATAGTAACCACAGAAGATAATCTTTTCATTAAGCATTTGAAAAAAAAATCCTTCAAAAATCTGTCTATGTTTGTTGTAATCATCATTGATATAATATCATGATATTGCTGTGTGTCTTATGGACTTTGGTATGTAAGTTAAGATATGAATAAAACAACTGAATACCTATAATTTAGACTTTCTTAATCTACCTATGTACCTGTTACGGTTCTTGTTATAGATTACTGTTTTAACATGTTCTGCGGAGTTAGATAAATACAGTACCTAACGATACGAAAAGCAAACATTTTAATCAGTTAAAGTACGAATTCAAGACAAACCAAACGGTTTAACGATGCTATTTTAATATATTTTACAGTACATATGGTGCTACTTTCCCGCACTAGTGCGGAAAGAGCACTCTCCGTGCATATGTCGAAACTTTAAACAGCCATATGTACACTAAAAGGTTGTACGATACACGTGCGAATAGGTAATTCGCAACTCGTGTCGATTTAAAACACTCCCTTCGGTCGTGTTTTAATTTATCACCACTTGTTGCGAATTTCCTATTTTCGGCACATGTATTGTAAATAACTATTACGTCACACCTGGCCATAACGTGAGTTTTACCGCACGCTGCGCGTACGGTAAAACTCGCATTGTGCCCAGGTGAAGACGTAAAATGGTGCACTCACCACGGGCAGTAAGAAAGAAAGCCCTCTACCGCATATTTACAACCCTCGCCTGCGGCTCGGGTCACAAATACCGGCGATTTCGGCCTTTCTTTTTTTTACAGCCCTTGGTAAGTAATGTACTATACTACATCTTTGTATAAGTATCTGAATAAATAAAAGAATGATTATTTCACTCGTAATATCTGGTTTGAAGGACCATACAGCCCACAAGACCATGTGGCTGGGGAGGCCCCATTTGATTTTTCAACAAGTTATAATTTAATAAGTCTAAACTGGCAACACTGAGGCGCGTGACCGATAAAACTGAATGCGGAAGACCTTCTATGCTCCTTTTAAGGGTGAAGACACATCTATCAGCATCGAATCGCATTTTGTAATACAGTAAACGTAATTTTGTATGAGATGCGTCCGCATCAATTCACCGTTCCGCATGCGGACGCATCTCATGCAAAATTACGTTTACTGTATT
This sequence comes from Epinotia ramella, assembly GCA_947578815.1. Taxonomy (NCBI): domain Eukaryota; kingdom Metazoa; phylum Arthropoda; class Insecta; order Lepidoptera; family Tortricidae; genus Epinotia; species Epinotia ramella. Next base: position 13,093,909 of record OX388209.1, read on the forward strand.
ACAAAATGCGATTCGATGCTGATAGATGTGTCTTCACCCTAACTCTCTTTCCCTTTCGTGTCCTCTTGAGGTCCAAAAAAAACAACTGAATGGCCCCACTGGAGGCCAAACTTAGGCCTGAATCACACTGGCGCGGCCTACGGTGGCGGCAAAGAGTAAAGTAAGTATATGGGTGGCGATCAATCATAAATTTGACAGCTATTGACAAGTTTACTATTGACCGCCGCAGTTTCTTTTGTCATTGACCGCCGCGGCCAGGCCGCGCCTGTCTGTGAGTGGCCTCAGTTGGTCTTGTTTCATAAAAAAGAACAGCGCCGGCAACATGCTGAGGGATTTCGTGACAAATCCTAAGCCTGCAACACATTGGCGCGGCCTGCGGTGGCGGTCAATATAAAGTTATCAAAACTAGTTCAGTCGTTTTTGGTTAAATTGGCAACACAGGTTGCCACTAACTATATACTGGTTTTAATCGTCGCCCGCCACTTAACCACAAACATGGCGCTGTTGTAGTCCTACTTGTTATGATCAAAATGCTGCACTTTATGAAGAAAGCAAGCCGCTTGGCACAGTGGTAGTAGGGACCAAGCTGATATGACCCGCAGCAACGGAAGTTTCACCCCTTAGGAAACGAGATGGCGCCACTTCTTTGAAAAATATTAAAAAAAATCTGCAAGCTAAACCAATGAACCAATTTTAATGAATAATATCTCAAATGAAAGCTTATTGTATTCATTACGTCCAAAAAGATGATTAAAAAAAATATACTCAATACTTTTGGTACAAAACCGCTTGTTAAGTTTTTTTTTTTTACCTAAATGGCAGTTTTTACAATGTAAAATGAATATATATATTACAAAGTAAATGACAAGTATTATAAAAAAACCTCGAAATTAATACCTTTCATACTTCAGGAAATATTAAAGTTTAATTGTGAGCGCCATTTCTTTCAAAAATATTTGAAATAAGTAATTATACAAACTAAAAAAAATAACTAATTTTGATATGTAATATGTCAAATGAAAGCGTATTTTATATCATATATATAAAAATAAAACAAAAATATATACTACAGTTTTTTGGCAAAAAATGGCATATTAAGGTTTTTTTTTTTAATTTGTTTGTAGTTTTTACTTGATTTCAATAAAAAAATGCAAGCAACGTGAATGTTTTAATGCCTATGTTTATTACTGGGGCAATAAAAAGTGTATAAAAAAAATATCTTTCATAGTTTACGAAATAGATGATGGTGCTGTGATTTGAATGTTAAATGTGTCATATGAAAATAATGTTAATATATAAAAAATATTAAAAAAAAACTGAATTAAAACTTGTTTGCCTGGTGCTGAATTACGAAAAAATATAATTACTTTAAAATTAGTAATTACTTTTATTTAGTGACTACAATTGCAGAAAAAAAAATGAAAACAATATCGTCCCCGGCATAGTTGGTTTTGACTACTACTACTTAAGTTGAAATGTTATGTTAAGTAACTTAGATAGGTGTGTCACGTCTTCAATCATGCTAGGACTCCTAGTGCAACTGACAATATGGCGCGGGGTAGCGGGGAGTCGCCCTATAGGCTCTATCTATAGGAGGTTATCTGTGCTCACGCACTAAGCGGCTAGCCGCGTGCGGTTGCGGCCAACCGCTGCGTAGTGCGTAGAGGTTTTGCGTTTGCGGTTTCATATATTATGTTTTGTCCAATCGCACGGCAAGCCGCACGCGGCTAGCCGCTTAGTTCGTTTCCGGCCTTAGAACAAGAGGTATAGTGCGAGAAAAATCGAGAGAATGTCGCGGCCGTCTCATGATAGACGTGCTGCACGGCTAGCACGCGACGGCGCGCGAGCTCTCGATTTTTCTCGCACTATCCATCTCTCTCTCATTAGAACACTTAGAACAAGAGGTATAGTGCGAGAAAAATCAAGAGTATGTCGCGGCCGTCCTGTGCTAGACGTGCTGTTGTATAAATACAATTTCCTTCAGAATATTCTTATTATTTCTCTCTGACCACAAATACAGCTCGCTCGTCGTCTTGTGCTAACCGTGCAGTACGGCTATCACAAGACGGCTATCTCTCGATTTTTCTCCCACTATCCGTCTCTCTTTTATTAGAAAACATAGAAGGAGAGGTATAGTCCGAGAAAAATCGAGAGCTCGCGCGCCGTCTTGTGATAGCCGTGCCGTGCTGCACGACGGCTATCACGCGGACGCGACGGCGCGCGAGCTCTCGTTTTTTCTCGCACTATCCGTCTCTCTCTTATTACATTATTATAAAAAAAATGGTATTACGATTTCATAGAGAATACTGCAACGTCACTCTTTTCATCGTTTAATAGTCTATGTTACTTCCGAAACAACCCAAATAATTTTTACGTCACATCTGGCCATAATGCGAGTTATACCGCACGCTGCGCGTACGGTAAAACTCGCATTGTGAATTCGTAAAGCCCCAGATCGCATATTTATGGCCCGAACCGAAACACCTGCGACCTGGGCCATTCACGAATTCACCGCCCTAGGTACGTAATGTACTATTACAGTACATAAGGTGCTACTTTCCCGCACTAGTGCCGAAAGAGCCCTTTCCGTGCATATGTCGAAACTTTAAAGAGCCATATGTACAGTAAAACGTTGCACGATACACGTGCGAATAGGTAATCCATACTAATATTATAAATGCGAAAGTGTGTCTGTCTGTCTGTCTGTCAAATGAAAGCTTATTGTATTCATTACGTCCAAAAAGATGATTAAAAAAAATATACTCAATACTTTTGGTACAAAACCGCTTGTTAAGTTTTTTTTTTTTACTTAAATGGCAGTTTTTACAATGTAAAATGAATATATATATTACAAAGTAAATGACAAGTATTATAAAAAAACCTCGAAATTAATACCTTTCATACTTCAGGAAATATTAAAGTTTAATTGTGAGCGCCATTTCTTTCAAAAATATTTGAAATAAGTAATTATACAAACTAAAAAAAATAACTAATTTTGATATGTAATATGTCAAATGAAAGCGTATTTTATATCATATATATAAAAATAAAACAAAAATATATACTACAGTTTTTTGGCAAAAAATGGCATATTAAGGTTTTTTTTTTTACTTTGTTTGTAGTTTTTACTTGATTTCAATAAAAAAATGCAAGCAACGTGAATGTTTTAATGCCTATGTTTATTACTGGGGCAATAAAAAGTGTATAAAAAAAATATCTTTCATAGTTTACGAAATAGATGATGGTGCTGTGATTTGAATGTTAAATGTGTCATATGAAAATAATGTTAATATATAAAAAATATTAAAAAAAAACTGAATTAAAACTTGTTTGCCTGGTGCTGAATTACGAAAAAATATAATTACTTTAAAATTAGTAATTACTTTTATTTAGTGACTACAATTGCAGAAAAAAAAATGAAAACAATATCGTCCCCGGCATAGTTGGTTTTGACTACTACTACTTAAGTTGAAATGTTATGTTAAGTAACTTAGATAGGTGTGTCACGTCTTCAATCATGCTAGGACTCCTAGTGCAACTGACAATATGGCGCGGGGAAGCGGGGAGTCGCCCTATAGGCTCTATCTATAGGAGGTTATCTGTGCTCACGCACTAAGCGGCTAGCCGCGTGCGGTTGCGGCCAACCGCTGCGTAGTGCGTAGAGGTTTTGCGTTTGCGGTTTCATATATTATGTTTTGTCCAATCGCACGGCAAGCCGCACGCGGCTAGCCGCTTAGTTCGTTTCCGGCCTTAGAACAAGAGGTATAGTGCGAGAAAAATCGAGAGAATGTCGCGGCCGTCTCATGATAGACGTGCTGCACGGCTAGCACGCGACGGCGCGCGAGCTCTCGATTTTTCTCGCACTATCCATCTCTCTCTCATTAGAACACTTAGAACAAGAGGTATAGTGCGAGAAAAATCAAGAGTATGTCGCGGCCGTCCTGTGCTAGACGTGCTGTTGTATAAATACAATTTCCTTCAGAATATTCTTATTATTTCTCTCTGACCACAAATACAGCTCGCTCGTCGTCTTGTGCTAACCGTGCAGTACGGCTATCACAAGACGGCTATCTCTCGATTTTTCTCCCACTATCCGTCTCTCTTTTATTAGAAAACATAGAAGGAGAGGTATAGTCCGAGAAAAATCGAGAGCTCGCGCGCCGTCTTGTGATAGCCGTGCCGTGCTGCACGACGGCTATCACGCGGACGCGACGGCGCGCGAGCTCTCGTTTTTTCTCGCACTATCCGTCTCTCTCTTATTACATTATTATAAAAAAAATGGTATTACGATTTCATAGAGAATACTGCAACGTCACTCTTTTCATCGTTTAATAGTCTATGTTACTTCCGAAACAACCCAAATAATTTTTACGTCACATCTGGCCATAATGCGAGTTATACCGCACGCTGCGCGTACGGTAAAACTCGCATTGTGAATTCGTAAAGCCCCAGATCGCATATTTATGGCCCGAACCGAAACACCTGCGACCTGGGCCATTCACGAATTCACCGCCCTAGGTACGTAATGTACTATTACAGTACATAAGGTGCTACTTTCCCGCACTAGTGCCGAAAGAGCCCTTTCCGTGCATATGTCGAAACTTTAAAGAGCCATATGTACAGTAAAACGTTGCACGATACACGTGCGAATAGGTAATCCATACTAATATTATAAATGCGAAAGTGTGTCTGTCTGTCTGTCTGTTACCTCTTCACGCTTAAACCGCTGAACCGATTGCGATGAAATTTGGTATGGAGATAGTTTGAATCCCGGGGAAGGACATAGGATAGTTTTCATCCTGGAAATCACCCCCTAAGGGGATGAAATGGGGGGTTGAAGTTTGTATGGAGCTGTGATATAAACGATTTCCACGCGGACGGAGTCGCGGGCAGAAGCTAGTTTCCTATATTCGGCACTTGTATCGTAAATAACTATTTTATACTCGTCGACCTTAATGTTTGAATTAAGACTTCGTACACCAAACTTAAATCAGATGCTTTTTACTATGAAGCTCCCAACTAGAGGTGTGCGCCGATGGCAAAATCATCGGCGGCGGCGTCCGGTGGGATTTTGATCGGCGGCGGCGGCGTGATCGGCGTGAAATCGGCGTGGATTTTTTTTTCCCGGAGTATCGAAAAAGAACTATATATATAGCGTAATATCTCATTTATGACACATTTTCTGAAATGTAATTGTACCAAAAATACTAAAAAGAAATATCAAGCAGGAATCTTGATAATCTTCTTTGTTTTCTTGAGCTCTGCCTCTATTTCTCTTGCCTTCGACGCAGCCAACCATTATCATCTTCTCCAAGCTGGACTGGTCTCGGCGAGCCACGTAGTCCATGAATGTCATCATTCTCTGGAAGCATGTATTTGAAAGCTGGGTGTTAATACGAAGGCTCCTTGAGTATCGGCGTTGTATACATGAGATGCCCGACATTCTACGCCAGCACATGATGATGATCATTTAAAATGTGACAAATGCATCTATTTTTGATTTCACGCGCGGCTTCCATGTCCATGTTTCAGAGGCATAGAGAAAAATAGAGAAGATAAGGGTGCACGAAGTCAGTCTTTGGTGTTGCGGTGGATATTGCTGTTCCTCCATATCTTTTCCAAGCGTGATCTTCTGATGACCTTTTTCATACAGTTTCCGTTGTTGAAGATCTGTGAGCCCAAGTAACATAATGTCTTGTACCAAGTCCAGCTTGTTGATTACGTAAAGCACGCGCGTCAGGTAGATCTAAATGTCAACTTTTGTGTTGGAAAATTACAGTTGAATTGTCCTAAAGCTCGTTCAAAACGTTACGTATTTTCCACTCAGGTCTCGCAGTTCCCATGACCTCTGCATCAACCCATCTCTACCTATAAACATCAGCTTCGTTTTTTCCTGTTGATGTCCACATCCCCCCCAGGGGTCCCCTCCAGGGGCAATAGTGTGCACTGATCAATTTGACTTTCTTTAGAAGTGTAGCTAGCTTAGCCTCATTGACTCCTTTTATGGTCGTGTGTGTCATTGAGCCATGTCTTCCAGCCGGACACGAGATTTGGACGGTAGGGGTTTTGCACTTAAAAGGACAGATATTCAATTATTCAGGTATACCCATTTCCCCAAGCACTTCAAACATTTTTCGCCAATTTATGTAGTCAAACGCTTTCGTGTAATCGATGTAGCATAAGGCCATGTGTATGTTAAATTCTCGGCTCTTCTGAATTAACTGCCTGATATTTAGGATCTGCTCTATTCTGCCACTACCCTTAACTGCATGCTTGCTCTATTGTGATTTTTTTGCTTATGTAGTACTCCAAATGTTTGTTCAGAATGTGCAATAGAACTTTACCAGCATGGGATATAAAAGAGATAGTTCGATAGTTGTCATATTTACGGGAAGTCTTTCTTATGTAGTGGAATCTGCCCTTAGTTGTATACCCAGAGGAATTAGGAAACAGATTTCTTCATGGAATGAGTTAAAAATATTTTGTTACCGGAATTAGACCCAGTCGATTATAAAATTAGGTCACGTGCTCAAGGATGGACGTGCTAGAGAAAGGAATTCACATTTACTTATCGTCGGCTAAAGTCACAAACCTTTTCACTCAATCGACGACCGGTTGTCTAGTGGGTAGTGACCCTGCCTACGAAGCTAAGCTAAGGTAGGTCCTGAGTTCGAATCCCGGTAAGGGCAAATATTTGTGTGATGAGCATGTATATTTGTTTCTGAGTCATGGATGTTTTCTATGTATTTAAGTATTTCTATCTATTAAATATATCGTCGTCTAGTACCCATAACACAAGCCTTAATGAGCTTACTATGGGACTAGGTCGATTTGTGTAAGATTGTCCCCTAATATTTATTATTTATTATTATTATTCAATCTGAGCCAATTTTACAGGATGTCCAATAACTAGTATTCACGGTTACATCACAACAAAAAATACGAAAAAAGTAAGATTTGCAGTAGTAGTACCTAAAAAAGTCATCATATCCGCTTAAAAAATACGCTTTGAATTTTTTTAATAAGTAGCATGTCTTGTTTTGTATTTTCAATTTTTTTGATGACGTTGACTTTTGAGTTGCCATAAAAGAGTCAAAGCATGATTTGAAAAATGGAATTAGGTTTGTGACTAGACTTTTAGAATGTTCGCACTAATATTATAATTATGCATGTATAAAGCACGAATGTAAACCACGTGAGGGCATTAATTTCGTTTGAACGTGTCCCGCTGCAGAATTGCCGATTTTTATTTTATTGCGAAGCGAATTAAATCAAACTCTTCAATGTAGAACATTACAGAGTTGACATGTGCTGTAAAGAGTCCTTGTTCGGCGTTAGAATTAAAATGAGTTAAATAAATTGCATATAATAATTAACACTGTTCCAACAAAAACGAAATTACGCCACGCCGATTTCACGCCGGTCAATTTGATCGGCGGCGGCGGCGTGGAAAAATCGTCGGCGGCGGCGGCGCGGCGCACATGTAGTAGACATTTCATAACTGTTGAGACAACTAAAATGAAATTGACCAATCACGTGGCGCCTTTACTGAACTATAATGTATTTGACCAATAGGACGCCGTCATGAGAAAGTCAAAAGGTAAATAGACATCAACGCGCAAAAAAGAAAAAGCCGTTGGTTGCACTTCGTTTTCAATAGATATGAAGTTTGTTTCATTAGTTCAGTTGACTCGTAGAAAAAGTATTGTATACAATAGTTATATAATTAGCTTTTTAAGTCTCGTACCTTAATTAGGCCACTCAGCAAGTTTCGTGGCCTAAACGTGGTACTCGACTGAAAAAGCATACATTATATACGATTGCATAAAATACTATTTCGATACTCTCTAGACAACCCAAAAAAAAAAAAAATAGTTCTATTCGTATTTTAATAATATGTGGCCTTGTTTAGGGGATGCGCGCACGAAGCAACTTTGTTGCCGGCGACAATACATCTGCCTCTTTTGCCCGCTCGAAGTGAGAAAACGAGAGATGTACCTGTACCTACTAAGTTGCTCGTGCGCGCCTACACTTAAGGAGACTCGATCCGATACAAAATTGCAATCTATGGCGTTTCGGCACGTAGCAGCGTCGCGTCATCTGTCAAAAATCTACTTAAACTTGCAGCTGTATCCAGGGCATAAAAAAACTAGGCTTTGTGATTGGCTAGTATTTAGACAATCACAGCACAGTACTGCAATGCAACATTACGAACGCCGGTGGTGTGATTTGATAACTTTTCTTTTCAAAGCTAAACTTAAAAAAATAAAATAAACACTACTTACGAAAATGAGTAAGAGTAACAGTAGAGTGACAGTAACGAAACATCTTTAACTCCTCAAGAAATAATACTTCAGGCAAAATACGGTTTTGAAAAACATTAATTTATAATAGCGTTTTTTTTGTTGATTTCATTTGAAAATGTTATTCTAAGATGATTTAGTCAAGAATCCGACAAATTTTCCACCCTGAAGTAATTATGTAGATTTAAATGAAGCATGCATTATCTTTTTTTGTACGATTTATCTTGAATATTATAGATCAAATGTAAATGAACCAAAATAAAGACAAAAACATTTATTAATATTTTTACTGACTTTTTAGAAGCCAGTTATTAACTTATATTTTTTTCGATGTCTGATATTTTGTCGCTGGGTAACTATTAAATTGATAATATATCCATTATACATAAAAAATAAGCTATTATAAATTATGTCCAAAATTGAAATTTTTTCCATACAAGTTGTCAGTTCATTGCCTGGACTATAACTAATATGGCAGAGGAAGCCAACTTACCTTGCTACCTGAAAAGTCAAAGAGCCTTTACAATAGTAGAAGTAGAACTTGACAATATAGTACTTACGATATTTAGTTTTCTTATAATTATGCTCGTATTAATGACTTAAATTATTCATTTTAACGAACTCGTACAAAAAGTATTGTTCACAATAGTGTCATAATCAAGCGTTTTAATCTCGTACATTACTTAGGCCACTCAGCAAGCTTCGTGGCCTAAACACGGTACTCGACTAAAAAGCTCTATTATAACACGATTGTGAAAAATACTATTTTGCGTTCTTTAAAAACAAATCCAGTGAAGGGATGCGCGTGTGAATGCTAAGCTTTACTCTGTGGTATATAATATAGTCCGTGGATTTTTTCTCGCCGTAGTTCACCGCAGTGTCATGGGGTCATGATTTGTCAGCCCCAATTCATCAGAATCTGACTAATTGCTATCGTGTGGATGCATGTTGCGCGGCAATCCAACCGTCAAACGAGTTGTCCATGGGGTATACAGATTATGTGATTTTACCCCAATTTGTCAGACCAACATGTCGAAGTCATAATTGGGTGTAGCGTACAGACGTAACAATTGCAACTACAATTTAATTCAGTGTGGCCAGTTAACAGTAAGAAAGCAAAATTGCCGCATTCAAACGGTCCTGTGAAGCGGACTGCAAGATTGTTACTAACAGCACGTCTATCATGGGGCGGCCGCGACATACTCTCGATTTTTCTCGCACTATACCTCATGTTCTAAGTTTTCTAATAAGAGAGAGACGGATAGTGCGACAAAAATCGAGAGCTCGCGCGCCGTCGCGTGATAGCCATGCAGCACATAAAAGCGAGAGTATGTCACGGTCGTCTCACGATAGACGTGCTGAGGTGCTACCGCGAAACGAAAACGAACTTCGTTCGTGTAGCTCCGTCTTTGTCGCTCGAATTAGCAAGTGAGACAGAGAGGGAGATACACGAACGAACTTCGTTTTCGTTTCGCGGTAGGCCCTCTGTCTCGCCCTATCTCATCGGTTAGTAACAATCTTGCAGTCCGCTTCGCAGAACCGTTTGAATGCGGCAATTTTCGCTTTCTTACTGTTAACTGGCCACACTGAATGAAATTGTATTTGCAAAACACCGGTAAAAAAAATTTTACTAAATTACAGTGTAACATATCAAAACAATATTCTTTAGTATATATTTTTAAATTTTCGTTTAAAATTTGAATAAAATTTGTGAGAAAAAAAACATTTGGCAGATCATGCCAATTCCATGGTCCAAATTGTGATTTTCATGCAATTAGTTGGACAACTCGTTTAGCGGTTGGATCAGCAGCGCAACATGCATTCACACGATAGCAATTAGTCAGATTCTGATGAATTGGGGTTGACAAATCATGTAATGTATATACCCCATGACTAATCGAAAGTCGAAGTCCGGGTATTTCCATCTCTATCGCACTCCCGTACTCGAGTGACAGGGATGCATGTAATACGACCTTCGACTTTCGAAGTTCGTGGTAGCGCCGCTGCGAAGCGGACTGCAAGATTGTTACGAACCGATGAGATAGGGCGAGACAGCACGTCTATCATGAGACGGCCGCGACATACTCTCGGTTTACCCCAGCACGGCTAGCACGCGACGGCGCGCGAGCTCTCTCGATTTTTCTCGCACTTTCGGTCTCTCTCTTATTAGAACAAGAGGTATAGTGCGATAAAAATCGAGATGTCGCGGCCGTCGTGTGCTAGACGTGCAGAACAAGTGACACATTTTCTATCTGTGCTTCTACCATGGCGGACACATGCTATGTCTTACTTCCGTTACGTAGTGGTTATATTCTCTTTGGTTCACCGGGTTCACCCGCCATTTAGTTTGATATTTTGTATGTTGGTAGCACTAGCGCTAGCTAGTAGGCAAGCCTTGGGCAAGCCGTGCTGTGACGTGTGACGCACTTCCAGCCTCCATCTTTTTTGTGAACGTCAACGAGAAAGTAGATGCGTGCCGAAACGCGTCTCAAGTGAAATTAATTGATTCCCAGTTTTATTGACCCTTGAAAATGGGCGACCGTGAGTATTAGTAACGTTATATTAATTGCACATTTACATATTTTAGTTACTTACATACATTCATGTTTTCTTTTAGATTACGCCTCTGGCGATTACAGCGGCGGCGGATATTCCGCTCAATATTCTGTACCTCCACCAAATTTGTCTTCAGGTGACAATAGTTATGGCGCTGGACAGCAGGGAGGATACAACCAAGGCAGTTATGCTGCCCAGAATCCAAGCCAAGATTGGAGCCAGCCAGCCGCAGGTAAGAACTCATTACTAATGCGTCTTTGCGAACACGCGGATGTTTCAAGTTATAAAATATTTAAAATAAAAATCCGCTTTAGGTGGTAACAGTTACGGCGGCAGCCAACCAGCAGGAAATAATTACGGGCAAAGCTACGGCTCCTCCGGTTATGGAGGTAGCGCAGGCGGCAATGGTGGAGGTGCAGGATATGACCGTAACAATGGCGGTGGATACAATGTAAGCGGTGGAGACCGCGGCGGGAGCGGCTACGGCAGCGACCGAGGGGGCTCCAGCTACGGCGGTGGTGACCGTGGCAGCAGTGGTGGAGGATACAACAGTGACCGTGGGGGTTACGGGGGAGGTGACCGCCCCAGCTACAATCGGGATAGTGGAAGTAGAGATGGAGGATATGGGTAAGTGCTATTGATATCCTCTGTTGTTATATTATTACCTCCACCTGCGCGGTTGATGAACTTCATGGGTGTGGTCAGTTCAAGAAGTTAGTGAAAGTATTATTGGGTCAAAATAACATTCTGAGTAATATTACCAGGTCATTTAGGGTGGTTAATGAGTACCTATATGACAACAGAATCATATAGTATGGTTTAACATTTTAAATCTGGTCTTCGAGAAGTGGTCTTTGTTTTCCACAGAATACAAAAAAATAGTTTTATGCTATATGATTATTCATTTCTATTGTATCCAATGTAACTTCCTCCAGTAAGGTCCCCATTTCATTATTAATTGTTGATCAGCATCCAAAAAGAATTAGTTTTCAATTTCTGAAGGAGGGCCCAAAAGACTTAAAGCCAGAAAGAAATCATGAACATTCTTAGGTGTAGTTTTTGGGTTGATGCATACCAAGTTTGCCTAGGTTGTTGCAAAATGGCATTACAATTTAATTGGCATCATTGTTAGTATTAATTTTGAAGACAATTTTAAGAGGTCTTATCCTTATCTAAACAAAGCAAGTTCTGAATATATAGGGTATTTGGAGGCCAGGTGCAAAGACTATCATGTATCATGGGTCAAGTCATTTTGGATCTTTTTGATCACAGATCACACTTTTACTTGTTGTATTTGTATACAAATAAATAAATAAATAAAATAAATAAATATTAGGGGACAATCTTACACAAATCGACCTAGTCCCATAGTAAGCTCAATAAGGCTTGTGTTATGGGCACTAGACGACGATATATTTAATAGATAGAAATACTTAAATACATAGAAAACATTCATGACTCAGAAACAAATATTCATACTCATCACACAAATATTTGCCCTAACCGGGATTCGACAAAGCCTTAAAGTTTTTGATATAAAGCTTATTTAAAGCTTATTTGATTGGTAGAATTGTTTGCATATAATGGATTTGAAGAAAAATGCTTGTGACATGACTTGTTGGCCAGGCTTAGTGAAAACTTATTTCGAAATCTTTTTTCCTTCTGACTACAATGTAAATACTTTACAAATCCATACTAATATTATAAATTCGAAAGTTTGTCTGTCTGTCTGTTATCTCTTCATGCTTAAACCTCTGAACCAATTTAGATGAAATTTGGTGAAATTGGGGGTGAAAATTTGTATGAAGCTACGCGTTCCGCGCGGACGGAGTTGGGGGCAGAAGCTAGTATTTTTATAAATTGATAGGAAGTAGGAAAAAGAAACATTTATTATATTGTAGTGATATGGTATTCAGGTACAGGGAATTCATTTAGTAAAACTTCATCACTCATCAGGTTCAACTGATGTCTGATACTGAAAAAGTAAAACATTTGAATTCTAAATTCTAATATATTCCAGTGTAGATTTTTTTTACTTTTCAATTTATTTGGGACAAAAAGCAGTTCAGAGCAATAAAAGCACACATGATTTCAAGCATTAAGTGTAGAAAAAACAAACGGTTCATGAGTGTGAGACCAACAACATTGTCCACGGAGTACTAGATTAGTTATGTTATGAATTAATCTACTGTAAGAGTGTCTGTGAGTGAGTTCATAAAGAAATGTATAAGAAATAAGTTTTCAAGATATGGACCAGTTTATCCATATCTTGAAAACTATGAGACAACCATGTGAAAAATGATCTCAACCCCAAAAGTTTTCCAAAATCCTTATAGAATAGAATGCTTGCTTTGTTTGTTTGGGTAATCAAACTAATCAAATTTGGGGGTGGACTGATCAAAGGTATTTTGCTTAGGTTATAGTTAAATGATGTAAGTCAGTAGCTATATCCAGGCTGATGAGCAGTTAGGTGGTATGCCATTCAACCAGAACAGTGGGGTGTAAACAACAAGGAGCGGGGGAACTCATGCACTACAGACAAATCACCACTCTATACAGCCTATGATAGGCGAGTGTCGCAGTGAGCCTGAGCAGTAAGAGCCTTATCACCAGAGCTCGGATAGGGTGAGCTGTTTTGAGAGTTTGCATTACATGGACATACCTGTCAATGGTATTTGTCCAAAGTGTAATTTAATTAGGTACCTTACTTTGTTGAATTATATCTATACTTAAGTCGATATCAAACGTAAGAAGAAATAAGTTGAAAATAGTAAATATAGAAAAACTGATAGTTCTTTTACACAGAAACTTTATAATAAATTAAAAATCGTAGAGAGTACTCTTTTTGCAATGCATTATCATTATAGTTTAATCATAATCAATTAAAGTTTCGTTTTGTTTTAATATTTATTTTCAGGGTGTATCCATATTAATATTAACGCATGACATTAATGACATAAGAATAGCTCACCCTGTCCGAGCTCTGCTTATCACACTTGCGATTTCCAAGCGTATTTTGTATGAAGGCGATCACGCAGCGTGTTCGCCGCGACTGATAATTGTATAGAAAACACGCTCGCAAATCGCAAGTGTGATAAGGCTCTAACACCCCGTTCACAATGTGTCCGTTTCCGTGTCCGGGAGCATCCGTCTCTTTCGCACTCGGGCGAAACATCGCAACCGAGAAAAAGAGGGATGCCTCCCGGACACGGAAACGGACGCAGTGTGAACGGGGTGTAAAATGGAAAACAAACACCATACCATAAAGGTGCATAGGAATTTGAGCGGATCAGCCTGAGACATGCTCGCCTCGTGCGGCATGCTACTCGTGAAATCGCGTATTATTGTTGCACATAAACATGCGCGGGGCGAGGCAGCGTGCTCGCGGCTAACCAACATTGCGCGACGATCAAAATCGCGTCGAACACGATTACAGCCGATTGATTTCGGGGTCCCACAACAACTTTTCATGCATTTGTATCAAAGATTGTTCAAAAGTTACAAGTTATTACACACGCACGGCAAGGCTCAGCCACTTGCTCAAATTGGTACGCGCCTCACGCACAAACAAGTCGTAGATATTGTCGTCCGCGGCACACTCGCTCGGCTACGCATACAAATTACGCGAGGCACGCACACTGAGGCGCCTTTGAGCACGGTCAAAAGACCGACAATTGGGTACTAATTTGAGCAAAATAGGTGAGCCGTGCGTGGCTCAACTCGAGGCTGCTCAAATTCACACCTCAGTTCACAAGTCTATTGATCCTCCTGTGTAAACATAATATATGTGCGTTTCTAGTAAAGGGAGCAAAAGTCATGTCATGGAACAATACTGCTTTTTCAGTCTGGAGAGGGTTATTGAATCATTAGATACATTATTTTGCCACGATCACAATGGAAATGGAAGATTATTGAAAGTTTTGTCAAATACGGCCAAAATTAGAATGAATAGCGGTCTTATTTCCATTCTGATCAGGGTCTAATAATAAAATGGGGGCTCTACTGATTATTATGTCGCTAAGCATTTTATTGATTTTTATTGATTTACTTTTAAGTATTTCCTATGGTGATCATGTCTGACGTGCATGTTGAAAGATTATGTAATAATTGTTTATAATAATTGTCAACAAATATTGTTCCAAGATTTTCAAGGTATCAAGGTTTTAACATTATGGTAACGAAAAGGATCGTCACGAGTAAGGTCACTGGTTAAGGTGAACCTAGGTGAATCCATCTGCGCGGCCGTACTCAGTGTCCCCGACCCGCCAGCCCAAGTGTACTAAACGCTCTTCTTGTTGTTTTAGTGGCGGCGGCAGGGGGGGTGGTTTTAATAAAGGTAAAGCTCCTCGCGACTAGCGAGCGGTGCTATTGTATATTTTTACTTCGTAATTACATAAGGGCTGCCAAATTATTTTATGATTATCTACTAGTGTGTAATCACTACTTGGCTGTTGACAAATTGCTGCTTCGGTTTATATATTTTAGGTTTTTAGAGCACAGTAGCGATTTTAGTATACAGGTCTATTGTTTTTTTTTTCAGTGTTCTGTATATACAGAACACATGTATGTTTTAACTCACCAATAGTATTATACTGGTTTAAAATAGGATTATGTAGGAAGTGTCATAGTTTAATAGTGTTTACGTTTACATTGTGTTTAGAAGGGATTCAATGAAAACTGGTTTTTCATGCAATAGGCGTCTGGTAAAGTGGTTCTTAATCTCCAAAGGAAAGTATCTGGTGTCAGAATTCATAAAATTTTACATGCATCACATTCCTGATGAATACATAATGGCTCAAATGATACTAAACAGCGAGCACGGCGAGGAGGCATATCTGTCATTAGCGGGTAATAGGTATGTAATTGGAGCTCTGTCAGCAGTCTTGTTCAGTGGCTAACAGGTTTCACAAGTCGTCAGGATATCGCGCATACGTGTAGAATATACAGAGTTATTGATATCGTGTCTTAGTTTCAGGCAGATTGTACACGTGATGAACATGACATGCATAATGGGTAAAATCACTGACTGTCTAGATAATTATTGCCATTCGAAGTTGGTGAGCTTCCTTCCAAGCATATAGCGTCAATAAAAAAAAACAAAGAAATTCTAAAAATCCTCGTAACATTCTATTTGACACTAGCGACCCGCCCCGGCTTCGCACGGGAACTATGTTATACATATAAACCTTCCTTTTGAATCACTATCTATTTTAAAAAACGCATCAAAATCCGATGCGTAGTTTTAAAGATCTAAGCATACATAGGGACAGACAGCGGGAAGCGACTTTGTTTTATACTATGTAGTGATGATGAGAACTATCATGTTCACAACTTCCTAAAATTATGGCCGCAATGATAACAGAAACTCTGTATATTGTTTTGGCAGCCCTATGGTTTGAATGTGCTATCGAATGAGTATACGTATACGTTTATTAGTATTAACTTCCGTATAGGTTCGCGATATTATGGATTTTAAAATGTAAGCAAAAGAGTATTGAAGTCGCCGGAAAACGGTGTGTTTTGTTAGTTGATAAAATATTTGAAATGGTTATTTATTCATCTGCATCTACCAGATTTAACACAAATCTAGCGTCATCTGCAATCAAATGTAACGTAACTGGTGGGTTTGACGACGTTGTATTTGTATAAGGCCTGCGTACCTCTCCGTGTATTCGAAGTTTCTGGCTGCTGACCATGGATTACATTCCAACATTGGTATAAAATTACTCACGCTATAGAGGGTTAATTAAACAGGTACCAAGGGTTAATAAAATGGGTTCTGTAGGGGAGTGGACACACCGGCTTCATCGGGCATAATAGGAATAATCCGTGTACATTCGTGGCAGTGACAAAAAAGTGCAGCTGATAGTGGTAACCCTCAAAGGTGATTTTCTCCAATAGGCTCATTGCAAATGTTCGAGGCTCAGCAACGAAATGATAGAATCACGTACATCACTAGCACGCGTGGATTACAGGCTGCAGTACACGAACCAACCTAGTCGCACCGCTATATCAATATCAAGGCCGTTCTAACATCGAAGCTGTTGTCATAACTTGTTGGACTGTACTTGGGAGCTGGACTGGGAGTGAAATAAACATCAGACCAAATACAACGTGTTTAGTAGAAAATAACTTACTAACAACGAACGTAATTTTACCAGCAAAGTTATAATGGGATATTAAGATGTCTTGTCTTCTCACGTTACAGGCTGGCATCTGACCGGATGTAACATGGTGTTTCGTAGGCCGTCGCTTACTAACGAAATGCGATATTTAAAATACTTTGTCAACAAATATTATTAAAAGTTTATCGAAAATCAAATAGTCTCCGTTTTAGAATGAGATAAATTCAATTCCATATAGACGTCTTACCTCGTAAATATCATAACTACTTATGATAGCTATTTGATAAGTACTTAGTTTCTAGAAAAAAATGACTTACACTTTATAATGAATAGATGGGAAATTTAACACTAGTAAATTCATAAGCAGTTATGGTAAATGCATATGTAAAGCCAATAAAGTAGTAGCAATGGAAGTCAATTGGCGTAGCTTTGCATAAATTAAGCATTGATTTCGGATTTATAGGTGGAGGCGGTGGCTTTGGCGGCGATCGCGGAGGGGGTGGGGGTGGGGGTGATATGGTCACCCAGGAAGATACCATTTTTATACAGGGTATGGATCCCACGACTACTGAAGATGAGATGTGCAAACACTTTGGAGCAATTGGCATTATTAAGGTAATTTTATCAATATATTTAGACGTGAATAGTAGGTAAAACCATTCGCTCAAAAACACATGTATGTATGCTCTATAATTTACTTTCAAAACAAAGTTTAAACCGACTTCAATTCAGTACTTCGCCAAGGAATATACATAAACATTTCCTTTCTACTTTACCACATGAACTGCTTTCCGAGAGCAAATGCGTTGATTATTGCAGAAATAACCCAAGTCGCTATATGTAGGCCGACAATGGCGATAATATTTGAGGAGTTCCGTCGATTCCTCAAGGTTCTCAGAATCACCTTTGGCACTTCATTAGTTGCTACTTAAACGGAATCGTATCAGAATTTGCGACGTACTTTACATCATTGAGGAGTCCCCTCAATTCCTCATTGATCCCATCACCCAACTGGCTTTTTGAAAACAATGGGACAAATATGGAAGCATATACTTTCAACTAAAATTAAAATTGTACAAATAAATGACGGAGTTCTCAGGTAACAAACATAAAACAAAAATAGCTAATTGAGAATATCCTTTTTTTTGGAGTCTGTTAAAACAAAACTGAATAGGTCAAATTGCGATTTTGAATTTTCAGATCGACAAGAAGACCCAACGACCCAAGGTCTGGATGTACAAAGATAAGGCCACCGGTGATCCCAAAGGAGAGGCTACCGTAACTTACGAGGATTCAAACGCAGCCTCCTCGGCTATTCAATGGTTCAACAACAAGGACTTCAACGGAACCGTGATTAAAGTCTCCCTCGCGCAGAGACAGAACACTTGGGCCGGAGGAAAAGGCGGCGGCGGCGGTGGCGGGGGCGGCGGCGGATTCCGCGGCGGGCGGGGTGGCGGCGGGGGCGGAGGCGGGCGCGGGGGCGGAGGTGGCGGCCCGCGCGGCGGCGGTGGTGGCGGTGGCGGCGGGGGCGGCGGCCCGCCGTCTGGCAACCGAGAAGGCGACTGGCGGTGTCCGAACCCGAGCTGCGGAAACACTAACTTCTCGTGGCGTAAAGCTTGCAATAGATGTAACGAAGAGAAGCCTGGCGGCGGCGGCGGCGGAGGTCCGCCCGGCGGTGGCGGTCGCGGGGGCGGCGGGCCGCCCGGCCGCGGCGGACGGGGAGGAGGCGGCCGCGGCGGCGGCAGCTGGGGCGGACGCGGCGACCGCGGGGGAGACCGCAGCGGGGACCGCAGTGGCGACCGCAGCGGCGACCGCAGCGGCGACCGGCGCGGGTACGGCGGAGGCGACCGCAACAACAGCGGCGGCGCTATGCGAGGAGACGGAGGGTAATTGAAATGAATTTTAGAATTATAACGGACATATTCGTGTGTTTTTTCGTTTATCTCGGTTTTCAAAGGGAGTTATTGTACTAGTTTTACTTTTCGGTCATTAAGTGCTTTCTAAACATAACCATACTAGTATTTTTGCGTTCCAAAATGGTTTCCTTGAAATCGCATGACGATAAACGCAATTTTTCTAATCTTATTTATACTCTTAACACAGACTGACTGACGATCAAAATAATCCATACACGGGAAACTTACTTAAGAAAATGTTTAAGTGGAACTACTGCCAATCCCTCTTGTACCCAGCAGTGGGACGTATAGAGAGAAATAGAGGCTGATAAATAAGACATAAGACATTTATTCAGCAGAATAGTTTACACGTAGTATATTACAATTACCAGTCCCTGCACTAAATGATAATTAGGGTGCTCCAAAGTTCATATAAAATTGCAACTTCGATTATTGGATTTCCGAATTTTTTTCTCATACAGTTTTATCTCATAATGATCACTATTCATAATTATTTGTGCTAATAGTTTTTTCTTTTGTTACAGAGGCCGGGATCGCCAGAGACCGTATTAAAGAGCTATTATTAATAATTAAGTTTATATAAGTTTTAAGTACTGTATTCCGACTGATTTTAACACACGCTGTAACGCCATCACCCTGTGTTAAACAATGACGCGATGGAAAATTTAATGTGAAAATTTTAGACGTGGGTGAAAAACTAGTTTGCTTGCCTCTACAGATTAAGTTCATGATTATATGTCAATGTGTTCGAATAGCCCGACAAAGTGCAAGCACGCACATTAGTGCAGTAGC
The DNA here is from genome assembly GCA_947578815.1 of Epinotia ramella. Classification (NCBI taxonomy): domain Eukaryota; kingdom Metazoa; phylum Arthropoda; class Insecta; order Lepidoptera; family Tortricidae; genus Epinotia; species Epinotia ramella. The sequence goes on from OX388209.1 coordinate 13,113,601, forward strand.
ATACGGGGGGTTAATACAACATGGGAACAACATCACCAGCATCTATAAATTTCGTGACCATTGGAGTAATGTAATTCTTTATTAAGTAAAATCTCCATAAATTTATTCTCTAATAGATAATGTTGTGTAAAATCAATTACGGTGGTGTAACTTTCCGAGTTGCAGTGATGAAATTTGTCAATAGTGACAAATAATAATAGTAACAATGCTAATTGCAGATGTTTCCGTTATTTCTGTAGCCGTAAGTTTTGGTGAAAAGATTAGGTATGAATGTGGCATTAATATTAATTGCTAAATAAATGTCTCTGAAAAAACTGTGCTTACTTACTGTATTTTATCGTTACCCTTGGACGCCAAAAACGACAAAGTGTTATGGCGTACGCTGTCTAAAGTCCTTCTGTCGTCAGGTTACATTTATTTTTTCAACCCTAAGAATTTCCATACCGGACCCATCAATACCCCCTGGGGGGGTCTAGCACAACTGACGCCGCGCGGCGACGCGAGTCGAGAAAGATCTACCCTCCTCTTTCTAATTTGCATAGTGCGAGTGAGACAGGAGACGCTCAGTCGCGCGCAAAGCGACTTGTCAGCAAGTTGTGCTAGACGTGCTGGGGGTAGGATGCGACTGAAACCATACCTCCAAAAAATTGGGAACAGACAAACTTTTATTTTGTTAAACTAATAAACTTCAAATCATGTGCGATAGCTGTTCTGGTTAAAATGAATTCAGGTTGAAGCTTATCACAATAACATCCACTCAGAGTAAGTGCACCAGTAAGTGAACGCTTCAGGATTTTTTTATTTCAAAAATTTTTTCATGTAAGATAGCTATACTTAATATCGGCCATGACTGTTTGTATAGATCAAATGCCCGTTTCAGAACGTAGCAGCGTCGCGTCATCTGTCAAAAATCTACTTAAACTTGCTGCTGTATCTAATTACAACTGTAAAAAATAAAAATAAAACTACGCTTTGTGATTGGCTAGTATTTAGACAATCACAGCACACATTACGGACGCCGGTGGTGTGATGTGATAACTTTTATTTACAAAGTTAAACTTAAAAAGTTAAAATAAAAACTAAGAAAATGAGTAGTGACAGTGACGAAACATCTTTAACTCCTCAAGAAATAACTAATATGGCAGAGGAAGCCACACTTACCTTGCTACCTGAAAAGTCAAAGAGCCTTTACAATAGTCGAACTAGACAATATAGTACCTACTTACGATATTTAGTTTTCTTATATACTCGTATTAATGACTTAAATTATTAATTTTAATGAACTCTTACAAAAAGTATTGTTCACAATAGTGTCATAATCAAGCGTTTTAATCTCGTACCTTACTTAGGCCAAAAAGCTCTCTATTATAACACGATTGTGAAAAATACTATTATGTCATATAATCATCTTAAGTAAGTGTACAATACAGGATGTTAACGGGGTCATGATCCGGAATGACAAAAAGCGAATAAGATGATCATACTGAACAACCTTTCCCATGGGACCAACCACGAAATCGCAAAAAAAAAAGAGCCAATTAAGAGTTAACTGTGAGTTAACTGCGATTTAATTGAGAGTTAATGTATGGAATACCTGGTTTTTTTTTGCGATTTCGTGGTTGGTCCCACGGGAAAGGTTGTTCAGTATGATCATCTTATTCGCTTTTTGTCATTCCGGATCATGACCCCGTTAACATCCTGTATATGTGAAGCACACTAAAATCGGTTGGCTAGAAAAAAAAATATCGAAGAAAAATAATATTTCGTTTTTTTTTAAACAAAAACTATAAAGTTAAGGGTGCTTAAATTTTGCACATTAATTACTAATGTAGAGCCACACCATCCATAAAAATTACAAGCCCAAACTCGATGGGGGCAGAATCACTTAGCTTATCGTGGCACGGCCTTTGCAATTCATGAAAATTGTATAGGAACCTAAATTTTTTTTTTTACAGCGAATCGTTATAGAGGTCAATTTGGTATAGCAAACGAAATGAATGCGAAATTTAAGGCTGCCGAGCGTAATATTCCGGTGCTAATTACGAACGTACACAATGACACTCAGGAAAAGGACATAACAGAATACATTTTGGCCAAAACGCAAGAAAGTGTGATTTTACAAAAAATAGGTACATTAAAAGGGACACGGGTCACAAAGCGTACAAGTTCATCGTATGTCCAAGTAAATTACCACTGTTTTTGGATAAAAACTTATGGCCTAAGGGAGTCATTTTCCGAAGGTTTGTACATTTCAAGTACAGACATCCGATTGCGAGATCTGAGTACGGCAATGAAAACAGAAAGCCTCCTATAGCGTAGCCTTTATGAGGTAAATTATGGCTAGTTATAATAATTAATTATGACATACAGTTTTTGTACTTTTAATTGCAAAGGCATGAAGCGATCTGTCGACTGTATTAGGGATTTATGCCAAAAATCGGATATAGTAGCCCTACAGGAGACTTGGGCGATGCCTGATGAGGTAGCATATCTAAATACAATTGACAACGAATTTTGTTCGACTGGGACCTCGGCGGTCGACACGGCGGCTGGCTTGCTCCGCGGGCGACCGTACGGCGGCGTTGGTTTGTTGTGGCGGCGCTCTGTGTTTCAAAGTGTTGTTGTGGTTTGTGGTGCAGTGCAATAATCCGCGTCTGTGCGCTATAAAGATAACGACCAACGAGAGTCAGCGTTTAATGGTGGTGAGTGTTTATATGCCTACGGACAGCGCAGGCAATTTAGCCGAGTTCACGGATTGCTTAGCAGTGGTTAGTGCATTAGTTGACGAACATAGCGTTGAATCCATTTATTTAATGTGAGATTTTAATGCCCATCCGAATGAGCGGTTTTTCAGCGAACTGATAAGCTATTGTGACGAACAAAAGTGGCGATGTGTCGATGTAGATAAGCTGGGGGTTGACTCCAATACCTACACTTTTTTGAGTGATGCTCATTTATGTAGACGTTGGCTGGATCACGTTGTAGTCACGCAGTCTGCGGTGTATTCTGTGCGAAATGTATATGTAGATAACTGTGTCACGTGGTCAGACCATTTTCCTATATTTGTAGAGTGTGATCTGAATGTCAAAGCCTCTAAATTACCTAAACCAATGTCGGAAAATAACAATAATAATGTAATTTGGGGGGAAAGATCGACTAAACAAATTGCATTGTTCAATAAGCATTGCCATCAATTTCTAAAATCTATCTATTTCCCTGTTGAACTGAGGGCCTGTGCTGATAAATTTTGTCAAGATCCTAGGCATGAGAAAATACTAGACGTTTTGTATGATAAAATAATACATGCGCTCAGGAAAGCGGCTATTGTTGGCAGGGGTAGAAAGAGGAATAGGGTTAAAAAACAGGTTGTCAGTGAGGCTCACGGGGTGGCCAGGCATAGGTTTCACGAATGGAATGTGGGTGGGAGACCAGCAAGCGGAACTCTTTTTGATCAGATGCTCGAGAGTAGAAAGATCTTTAAATCACGTTTAAAATGGTGTCAAGATCACCAAAACCAAATTAAACTGGACAGTATCAGTTCTCAGCACTCGGGGAAGGACTTCCGTGGTTTTTGGAAATCCACTAACAAGATGAAGCCTGTGGCAGGCCACCCGGCGGGTGTCGATGGCATGAGCGACCATAAAGATATTGCTAATCTGTTTAATTACCTTTTCTTTATAAGATCTCCATTGGGTCCATCGCTGCTGGGAGGGCTCGGGGGTAAGTCCCGTGATGACGAACCCAGTCCTGGGTTTACTGCTAAGGAGATTCATAATGTCATTAAATCTATGACAAGGGGTAAATCGCCGGGTCATGACGGGCTTAGTGTCGAGCACCTCCAGTATGCGGGAGCTCATGTGTCTAGATTGTTGGCAATGTTTTTCACGTTATGTGTAGGGGAGATAGGGGAGCATTGGGCAGTCGGGAGGTTCGGGCACCACCTTGTAAGTCGGGTCGTATGAAAGGTACTTAATTTTGTATACTGTGGTAGTTTAGCTTACTAACTGGCAACACCGCTCAGGCTAATGTCATCTGCCATTTTGATTAGTTGTCAGTGTCACATGGTGTCGACCGTTTCGTGCGTGCAGAAGTAAATATTTTGATGTGATTTCGAAGGAAATAATAACGTGATCTGCGTAAAGCCGTAAGTTTCTGTATTGTCATCTAGTTATGTGTTTACGAAAGCTAATATTAACGTATAAATTAAGGTAAAACATTAGACTACAAAAAACATATTTGAATTTATTTGTGAAATGAAGGGGTGGGGAGCATTGAGCACTAATTTTAAAGGGAGGTTTGGGCATGCCCAATGCTCCCGCCACTATTGTTTGTTTCGGCAATCGCTGTAAAAAGTAAGTTCTGTTAAAAGAAAATTATTTCGACGGGTTTAAATTGCGTGTAAATATTCAATTTTAATACTAAATACTTTTGATGTTTTATTATTGTTTGTGTTACTAATTGTTATATTATTTTTTCTAGAAAAATGCCGTTTGAATTTAAAAAGAAAAATAAGCGACGCGAAATCCCTAAAGAAATAATATTACGTGCCATAGAAGAAATTACAAAGGGAGCAAAAATTAAAGCGACTGCAAATAAATACGACATACCTAGATCAAATCTCCAAAGATATTTAAAACAAGGCACTGTAAAAGATGTTTCTTCTAAATTCATATCTTGCCAAATATTCGCTGAAGATGAAGAAGCAAAACTGTCAGAGTACCTCGTAACATCTTCTAAATTGAATTATGGACTTTCAAAAGTGCAAACGCGTCAGTTGGCTTATGACTATGCATGTGCAATAAATAAAAAAATACCAGAAAATTGGACTAAAAATAAAATAGCATCAAAAGATTGGATTAGATAGTTTAAAACAGTTGATTGTTTGTTGATTTTATTGCAAGTTTTTATGATTATATTATTTAATATTCAAGTAATTTACCATTAAGTGGCCTATTTAATACAGTGCCCAAACCTCCCATTGAGGTGTCCAAACCTCCCGACCATTGGGAGGTTTGGGCACTTTTGATAGTATTCAGAAAATCTCTTGCAATTTTGAGACTGATTATAATTGTATAAGTGTTCTTCGTTATAATTGAAGCCAAATATATGTGCTACTAATATAAGGAGTAAAAAGTTGATTTTGTTAAAAAATTGCATTTTTATTAAGGCTTAAGTAAAAAAGTGCCCAATGCTCCCCTATCTCCCCTACGGCATTCGTACTTGCCAGCTGACATGATGCGCACGATAGTTGTGCCTGTTGCTAAAAATAAGACTTGAGACCTCTCCGATAAAAACAACTACAGGCCAATATCATTAGCAACAATTGTAGCTAAAATATTTGACAGTGTGCTAAACTCACAGTTAAGTAAACATGTAAAGTTACATGACAACCAATTTGGCTTTCGGCCAAGGTTATCTACAGAAACAGCCATTTTGTGTCTTAAGCACACTGTCAAGTATTACACAAAGCATAGAACCCCGGTATTTGCGTGCTTTCTGGACCTATCTAGGGCTTTTGACCTGGTTTCCTACGATGTGTTATGGAACAAGCTTGAAAAAACCAGTATACCAGCGGAAACGGTTAGTATACTTAGGTACTGGTATGGAAACCAGGTCAACAGCGTTAGATGGGTAAATTTGGGGTAAATGCTCACTCTGATGAGTACAGGTTGGAGTGCGGGGTGAGGCAGGGGGGGTTGAGCTCGCCTACGCTCTTCAACCTGTACGTAAATGAACTAATCGAAGCGCTCAGTAGTACCCATGTCGGCTGTCACGTGGACGACGTTTGTGTCAACAACATAAGTTATGCTGATGACATGGTGCTACTGAGTGCGTCGGTTTGTGGAATACGTCAGCTACTCAACGTGTGTGAGACCTATGCTTTAAGTCACGGTCTCAAATATAATGCTAAAAAAAGCCAGTACATGGTTTTTGAGTCTGGTCGCAGCAAGATATCGGAGGTTCCTGCAATTTTCCTTAATGGCAGCCCCATGGACAGAGTCGATAGTTTTAAATATTTAGGGCATATCGTTGCAGCTGATCTAAAGGATGACTTGGACATCGAACGGGAGCGGAGGGCCCTATCGGTGCGGGCGAATATGATTGCTCGGAGGTTTGCAGGATGCTCCAGGGAAGTCAAGGTTACCCTGTTTAGAGCCTTCTGTACTTCCATGTACACCTGCAGCCTCTGGGAAAATTATTCGCAAAGGGCCTATAGGGCCCTTCGAATCCAGTACAATAACGCGTTCCGGGTGATAGTGGGACTGCCTCGCTTCTGCAGCGCATCAGGAATGTTTGCGGGGGCGCGTGTTGAGTGTTTTTATGCCACCATGCGCGGGCGCGCCGCATCCCTGGTGCGCCGGGTGCGGGACAGTCCCAATACCATTCTGAAAATGATAGCTGACAGACCTGACTGCACAATTATGTTACACTGTGCGGGATTGCATGCTCCCACTAGCATAATATTATGGTGAAAATGTCCAGATTTTTTATATTATGTATTGTCTATATATATGTGTCTTGTAGTTACACGAAATAAATGCTTTTGATTTGATTTGATTTGAATCCCGAAATATTATGCTGAATCAAAGTGATTTGTTAAGATTTCATCATCATCATATCAGCCGAAAGACGTCCACTGCTGGACATAGGCCTCCCTCAAAGAGTGCCACAATGACCCGTCCTGCGCCACCCGCATCCAGCGGACTCCCGCGACCTTTACCAGGTCATCAGTCCACCTTGTGTGGGGCCTACCCACGCTGCGCCTTCCGGTACGTGGACGTGGTCGCCACTCGAGAACCTTTCCGCCCCAACGGCCATCGGCTCACTGCCACTTATGTTTAGCGAGGGTTATATCGGTTACCTTGGTTCTGCTGCGGATAGCCTCATTTCTGATGCGATCGCGCAGATAAACTCCCAACATAGCCCTCTCCATTGCCCTTTGGGTGACTGAGCCTTCTTATGAGGCCCATAGTAAGCGACCACGTTTCCGTGCCATCCGTCGTCACTGGCAAACACACTGGTATGGTCAAAGACTCGTCTTGAGACACTGCGGAATATTGGACGAAAAGATGTGCCGTAGCCTCCCGAATGCTTCCCAGCAGAGTCGGATTCGACGATTGACCTTTTTCTAAGTTGGACCTACCTAACTGGACAGTCAGTCCTAGGTATATATAATCGTCTACAACGTCGAGCGTAGTGTCCGATTGAAATGCGAGTTGGTACTACATGGACGTTTGACATCTTTGTCTTATCCATGTTCACTCGCTCGGAGGCTTTACTGAGGTCATCGAGCATCGTACTTAAGTCCTCCATGGTCTCAGCCAAGACAACTATATCAACAGCAAACCGAAGGTGAGTGATGTACTCGCCGTTGACGTTGATGCCTAACATTCTCCAGTTCAGAGTCTTGAAAACGTTCGCCGGTGCAGTGGTGAACAGTTTTAGGGAAATAACATCCCCTTGCCTGACACCCCACTGCAGCGGAATAGGCTTCGAGCTCCGATCCTGGAGTCGGACTGATATAGTGGCGTTCTCGTACAAACACTTCAGTACTTCGATATAGCAACAGTCTACTTGGCATTGGCACCTCTGGAGACACTAGTGTTAAGATTTAGTTAGTAGAAAACGTTTTCTCCCGAAATGGAATTTAGGGGTTAAGGTGTCCGAGACAAACGCGCGCGGCAAGTCTGAGCCTTTGGGCGTTGCTGCACGTTGCATAGAAGTGGTTATCTTAAGACCTGACTTTTCCACATTCACCTGACGCATGCGTCACCCATCCATACAAGGCGTAAATTTAGCCTAAGGTAAGGTCTCGGGAGTCCGCTGGATGCGGGTGGCGCAAGACCGGTCATTGTGGCACTTTTTGGGAAAATCCTCTGGCTAGCAGTGGACGTCTTTCTGCTGATGATGATGCCATGACCGTGTATGGCTTGAAACTAGTGCAGTGCCTATCATTCAGTCAAAGCAGACCCCGGGTCACCTTTAGATTACTTAATTTTAACATCCGTATACGAGGGCTTAAGGGTCAAACGCCAATATAATTAAGGCAAGGAATACAGAATAAAATTTAAAAAACAGGCGTGGAATAAATAAACTTTATTTACATAGAATAAAGAAAATACTGTGTATTAAGCTGCAGGAAGCAAATTTAACAATGTCTTTGGTGTGGAGATGCTCTCTAATTAATTCATGAAAATGTAATTTTGGAACAATGTTGTAGATGGCAGTAGTTATCGTTTCTGGAAGTTGAATATCTTGATAAGTACGAGCCCCATGACCGTAGCCGCCGCCACGCCGATGCCCGCCTTCCACCACGAGGAGTTGTCTCCGGCAAAACTTGCGAAATGCTTCAAGTGTCTATATAAAACAAAATTCATTTTAGTATATTCTGACTGATATATTATTATTATTAGATAAGTACAATAACGCTTTGAACGCCATAAATTATGTACAAAAATCTATTCTACGAGATAATTAAAATGAACCTTTTTATTTTGAGAGGTACGTCATAACACCTGCAGTCGTCCTTGACATGCGACACTCTTAGATGATCTTTGCGTTCAAAGGGGGTGTGTAATGATGGGTGTAAAAATAAATAATATAATTTCATTCGCTATAACAAAACTTGATATATTTTCAAGGTATACAGGGTGGCTCATTCAGAGCGGTCAGTATGGGAAAGTCTGAAACTATAAGATATACGAAGATCTGTTCTTAGGAACCATGTCATCGATTTTAGTAACAAGAAAAACTGCATTCAGACATTTAAAAAAAACTTGTACTCAGCTCGGGAATCGAACACGGTCGTTTTGAAAAAAAAAACTAACACTATTTCTATTTAGATATCGATTTGTGTAGGTCTTAAGCAGTAAATGTTTCTATGGAACATGATGTCTAAAATGAATAAAAGGCATTGTTTTCACATACTTTAATTTATTTTAGTAGGTGTTCTAAGTGACCACCGTTTTTTTTTTCAATACAATATTCAACACGTTGCATGTGGTGGTCTTCAACGGTGTCATAGCTTGTTTTGTACACTTCATCCTTAACATAACCCCACAAGAAATAGTCTAGAGGCGTTAAATCGGGCGACCTCGCGGGCCATTTGATAGGGCCGTTCGTACCAATCCATTTCTGGGAAAAGTGCTCAGTTAAAAAGTCTCTAGCTATGCGACTATTGTGAGCCGGTGCTCCATCCTGTTGAAAATAAAGTTGTTCTCTTACTTCTGCTGACATCTCTCCTCTAAAAGATCTTCTAAGATTGCAAGGTACTTGAATCTATCCAAATGTCCATCATACATTTTAAACATGAGTACCTTATTATAAAGTAGGCCGACCCAGCAGTTAAATGAGAATCTAACTTGACGGCGTCCTTCGTGCATTCTTAAGGGATTTTCTCGACTCCAATAGTGATGATTTTTACGAATGTACATTCCGTTGTTGGAAAATTGCGTTTCATCAGAAAATATTACGCACTTAAAATGAATAAAAGGCATGGCATGGCAGGCGAGCTGAGTACAAGTTTTTTTTAAATGTATGAATGCAGTTTTTCTTGTTACTAAAATCGATGACATGGTTCCTAAGAACAGATCTTCGTATATCTTATAGTTTCAGACTTTCCCATACTGACCGCTCTGAATGAGCCAGCCTGTATAATCATAATCACTGTTGGTTATAATTTCAAAATATATATGTTTATTTTGTATAATCATTTATGGTATAATGCTCATGTTATATACATGTTATCATGTTATATCATAACTATCAAGTAGAATAATATTTTATTATCAAAAGAAAATGTAGCAAACATAACGGTTTGCAAATTGTACTATATAAGTACATATTAGGTAGTAAAGAAGTGTTCGGTTCTGGCGCTTCGCCGGCCGCTACCGCGGCACGCTCGCTCGGCTCGCGCGCTGTAGGGTCGCAATTCAACCTAACACTCGTCGTCGTACCTACACCGACCTGCCTTAGAGTCTACCAAAAAATATAATGCTAACTGTGCAGTATAAGAAATTAGCATTATATTTAAAGTATGTTATTTTAAATGTTATTACATCAAATGATCATTATATAAAATGATAATTATATCGTATGTAAATATATTAAGTGTTGTTATATGACTCAAGATTTATATGAAAAGAGTGTTATTGCGACTAATATTATTTCAATTTTTTTTATAGGTATCGTTACGCACCCGTTCAAAGGGTTAAAAGACAAACCTACCATACCCAGCGGCGCTACCACGCAAATCGAAGTTTACATAATCTCCCTCTCCGTCACTTGCATGTGCAAGTGCGATAGATATCCACGAACGAAGTTGGCGTTTCGTGGTAGCCCGCACATTCTTAAACTAAGATGGAGAAGTCATATTTTCTTCTAAATTTACTTGATTATAAGCTGCAAGTTACTGGCAACACCGGCGCTCGAGCACTAACGAGTGGCCATGACACCAGTGTTGCCGGTTTACACTTTTAAAATTGTAGCGTCGTGACGACGTTCCGGCCACATGTTGTACTAGGTAAAATTTTAACCGATAAAACTGCAATATACTTGTCTGGTCATAAGTACTGTCACGAGCATTTTCATGGATCAGCATCAATAACGTTTATATATATTATGTTATTTGTACATATATGTAGATGATTCAAAAGCTTTTAACTAAAAGATTGAGACAGTAAACAACCCGATATACGCAGATTTAAGTAAAAAAACCCAGCCAAGTGCGTGTAGGGCCACGCGCAGTGTAGGGTTCCGTAGTTGCCTGTCTGTCTTAGTTACATCGACGAGCGGTGCGGTTGCGTCGGCCGAATTTGTACGAAAATTGACCTTTCCAAGTACACATTAAGTTGGTCGACTATTACTCGGTAACTACTTGTGCCTACTTGTTCGTCATCGTTTTCCTTTTAAATTCTTTATATGTAACTACTAACTACCACGAATTTTTTCGCATCCCCAGTAGTAGCCATTTAGCCGGCGTAGGCGTATTTTTTTGTACTGTTTTGTCGGCGTGATTGATTTATATACATACATACCCATGCCGAATCACAGTTTTCTATTAGTAGTGGTTACTGAGGACGGACGGACGGGCGGACAGACAGACATGTCGAAACTATAATGGTTCCTTGTTGACCACGGAACCCTAAAAACACCGAGAACTACAACAAGAAATGTATTTTACTAAAACTTCGGTTTCAGAGAGAAAGAGTATTTACACATATTATAGTCTGGTGATAATGCATTATAATGAAATGTACCATTGAACTGGTCTGTTTACGTAGACGGAAGGTGGCCGTAGGAACTACACCATGCAAAACCTAAATTATACATGGCAAACCAGTCGTGTGATCCGTAAATAAAAGTACAGTCGGCAAGAAAAACTTGTTTCAAATATGTGTATTTTTGACAGAAGCTTGTTTTTATGTGGTAAAGCAAGTTGTGACAACTTACAACCTGAATAAGTACATAAGAATACAATAAAATTGTAATTACCTGTGTTTGCTGAATAAAACCCAAGCAGCTTGAAATTGACTGACAAAGAAAATTAAAATAACAGACGTAAGGTGATTATTGAGTTTAAATATCTAAAATGTTATTCGAGTACAGTGAAGAACAGTTTCACCCATCTAGGCATTGTGTAAACGGGTTTAGAGTTCGTGTTACATGGTGTTGAGACGTCGCTTATACAATGCCATCAAGTGAAACTATTGATATTAGTTCATATTTTTACGGTGAATACTAGTACAATAATGTTTATGATACCCCATTTGAAGTCAACTAACGCTGTGTGCTACGCTGACGGCGTAGCCGCATTTTCCCACTAGGGTACACCAATAGGGTAATTTAAACCCAAAAATCGAATTAAGCTTCTCAAGAATTTTTGTAATCTATTCGTGTGCGAAATTGCTCTTCAACACTTGCATGGTCTAAAAGGCATAGCACGGACATAGTAACGAAAATGCACTCCTTATCAGATCGTTTACAATTGACCGTCCATTTATTCTTCTATTTCAATTAAAATCTTACTATTGACCTTGGGAATGAGAGTTTCAAGAATGCACTATGTCACCAGCTGGCAGCTCTGTGGCAAGAGATGAGCTCTTGCAACATTGGTGGATTTTAATCATCATCAATTTGATTGTTGGATTTTATAAACTGCTGTCACAAAGAAATCTCGCCACCACAGCTGGCTTGACCGAGTCGGACATACGCGATCGATCTACCGATGCTGCATGGTCAGCACAAGCCGGCGCGCGAGCTTTGTCGCGGCGAGATAGACTATCAGTCTCTTTTCAAGTGTTTATTTATTTAAACTTTATTGCACAATACAAGATAAAGTACAAATGGCGGACTTTGCCATAAGGCATTCTCTACCAGTCAACCATTGGGCAAAACAGAAACATTTGGTACAGGCATTTAAATTTAAATGAAAACTTCATCCAACATAAACTTCTATCAAATACATACTGAAATAATCATACATATATACAAAATGTAGTGAAGAAGAATCTAGTGAAAAATAGTATGTTGACAATTATCCTACACTACATGCTAGTGTATTATCATCAATGTGATTGTTGGATTTTATAAAATGCTGTCAAAAAGAAATCTCGCCACGGTGTTGCCAGCTGGTGTGTGCTAGTGTTCTAATTGGAAAGGCACGGATAGTGTACCCCGCTGCGAGACAGCTCGCACGCCGCCGCCGTCTTGTGCTAACCGTGCAGGGCATCTCGGCGAGTGAATACTTACGGAAAGGCGGCCATGGTGGTGAGCTTGACGAACACGTCGTGCCTGTTCTCGCGCACGTGGAAGCACTGCGGCGGGAGCAGCTGGTACTTGTTGCAGAACACCTCCGGCTGCAGGATGTACTCCTGCCGCACGGGCGCGTCGCTCCGCGTGCCGACTATCAGCACCGGTATGTGGCTCTCGGCGAAATATTTCTGAAATTAAAATTCTCATTGAGACGAACTGGAAACCTGTGGGCCGGGTCACGACTTGCAATCTTATTATAGGGGTGTAGACACTAAATAATGTTGTAATCAGTAATATTGTATTTTCTCGAAAAGGGATTATAAATGTAGTCAGTCAAATGAAAAAAAAAAAACAACGCAAGAGGCACTAATAATCACAAAGTTATGTGTCCAAAGTTTTAGGAGGGGGTATGTATGGGTATCCCTTTTCCGCAAACCGCACCTTCATATGAAACGATTGTCATTTACTATGACGCTCGAGGATCTTGACGTCACGATCTCCTAGCGTTTCCTTTCTCTAACAAGCAACATTAAAACTCCCTTTTGTTGTAATAATACATTTTGAGTCTACACCGCTATCCTTATCCTTACTAATATTATAAATGCGAAAGTGTGTGTGTGTGTGTGTGTTTGTATGTTTGTCCTTCTTTCACGTCGCAACGGAGCGTCGTTTTGATGTGATTTTTTGTATGGAGATAGTTTAGAAGCTGGAGAGTGACATAGGCTACTTTTTCCAGCGGGAAAACATCAAATACCCACGGGAAAATTCAATATGTTACAATTTCCTATAACCACGCGGGCTAAGCCGCGGGCATCAGCTAGTTATTTATAAGGCTAAAGCAGGAAATACGCAATGAGCGGTAGCGGCACGGTGGCGGTACGGGAATTGTAATACGCAGTATAAAAAAAATACTCTACTCTACCAGTTGACGCAACGTTCTCCGCCGCGCCCCGCCTGTTGCGCTGCGTCTGCCTCTACAGCTGTCTGTGCGTTTCTAACTAAAATTGAAACGTCAACTAATGACGGGGAAGGTCTTAATGTGTTGCCGTTTTAGACTTAAAATCGTAACATGCAGGTTAGTGAAACGAAATAAGACCTTTCAGATGGTCGGTCGAATTAACTTAGCACAAGAAAATACTACACAATTCTGACAGAAATAATAGTCTCAAAACCCGCCGGCTCCCCTGGAAGCCACGGGATTCGAAAGATTAAGACGTAAGTGCAGTATACAGTACTTACAATATATATTCTAGCTATGTACTCGAACGAGCGACTGGCAGAGACATCGTACACGAGGCACGCGACATCGCAGTTGACCTCGCTCGGGTTGAGCGAGTCCGACACGCGCGCTATCGGTATCTCTTTCAGCACCAGGTTCTTCTCCTGCCCGTACACTTGTACGGTGTTGATGCAGCAGTTGTCTGTGGTGTCACCGCTTCCGCGCTCGTGTGTGTTCGGCTTTATTTTCTGGAATTATAAAAGCGTGTCTACACATATGTATCGCCCAATTCACGAAGACGCACCCTCTGCTAAACTCGGATTTTTAATTAGGCGAACTACAGTCCGACAAGGAGTAGAAATTAAATAAAATGGAACTAAAAAGTTGCCATTACGTCGAATAATGTGATAGTCCGTTTTCTAATGGGAATGCTTGTATGGAGGGGTGTACAATTTTGAGTAAAGCAATGCCATTTGGTATTGGTACGAATGATATACACATCCACCTGAGCCCAAATCGCCCGGTAGCCAGTGATAACTCCGCGACAGGTGGGGGAGAGGGGGGGTCAAAGTACAGAGCTCACGGCGCTCAGAATTTTTTTTCTGGCTGATTAGTTTGGACCTTTGAATCAAGTTTGGTGTCGTTATCAGGTATCTAAGTGATGCCTTATTCATTCCCTATCCCAGTTTTTTAGGGTTCTTTAGCAAGATATGACGCAATACTTAAAATAATAAACTTTTACGAAATCCAAACAAACGCTCATATTTTCATATTTTTGTAATAAACTTGGTTTATAAAAAATACTGTCCGAAAGTCCATTTAATGCAGATTCTAAAAACATTAACAGTAATTATACATTTAACTATTTTTAATGTAAAATAAATTATTGAAAATACAGCAAAGTTCGTCAGCGCAGCAGCGTAGGGAACAGCAAAAAGACCCGAAAAACAATACTAACTAGCCAAGTGCGAGTCAGACTCGCGCATTGAGTGTTCCCTACTTACTTATCCCATTAGGGCCCGGTTAAGGTAACACACACATCACAAACTTTCGCCTTTATAATATTAGTGTGATTTTTAGTCATCTTCAATTTATAAACGAAGGAAGTCAGGTAACATTGTTAAAAATAATATGCCCTCTGTGACAGTAAATGAGTGTCGCAAGCACTTGATCACAAAAAAGGACAGGCAAATAGAAAAATCCCACAGAAGCTGCCCTGAAACAACATACTTTAAGGGCAGTTTTACAGGCTGTTTATATTTGGGGGCAGTGCCTAAAGAAAACTCAAAATATTCCTTGCCCATCTGAATGGGGTTGGCAGAAAGCAGAAGAAACTTGGGTGCCACTGTGGATCCAAAATCCTATGGCTGCTCAAGCATGCCTTGAATTAATAAGATGTCGGCGCGTGAAATCTTGCAGTTCCAGGTGCAACTGTTTCAAACGTCAGCTCAAATGTACTGAGTTATGTAATTGTGGAGGTGGTTGTAAATAAAATTAATACACAAACGTTCTATTATTATTAATGTTACCTGACTTCCTTCGTTTATAAATTGAAGATGATTAAAAATCACACTAATATTATAAAGGCGAAAGTTTGTGATGACTGATGTGAGTTTTACCTTAACCGGGCCCTAATGGGATAAGTAAGTAAGGAACGCTCAATGCGCGAGTCTGACTCGCACTTGGCTGGTTTTTTGTTTGTTAATAGTGCTTGTTTTTCGGGTCTTTTGCCGTTCCTTACGCTGCTGCGCTGACGAACTTTACTGTACTTTCAATCATTTATTTTACATTAAAAATAGTCAAATGTATATTTACTGTTAATGTTTTTATAATTTGCATTAAATTGGCTTTCGGACAGTATTTTTTATAAACCAAGTTTAATGTGAAAATATAAAACTAAACGGGTTTATTTGATTGTGTCATTACTAAAAGTTTATTATTTTAAGGACTGTGTCATATTTTGCTACGGAACCCTAAAAAACTGGCATGGGGAATGAATTGGGCATCATTTAGTTACCCAATAACGACACCAAACTCGACTCAAAGGTCCAAACTAATCCGCCAGATTTTATTTTCTGAGCGCCGGGAGCTCTGTACTTTGACCCCGCCTCCCCCCACCTGTTGCGGAAGTTATCACTGGCAACCGGGCGATTTGGGCTCAGGTGGATGTGTATATATCATTCGTGCCAAATGGCATTGCTTTACTCCAAAATGTCATACTGTTTCCCATAAGAAAACGGACTATGAAAGTTACGTAGAAAGTGGCGCCCTCATTTAATTTCTACTCTTTCTTGTCGGACTGTAACTTGACAGTTCAGCACACGAATGTTGCCAGTTTCGCTAGTGCTGTTAATATCGATATTTAAAAAATCCAGTTCATACAAGAGGTTTAGGAAAGCAGTTTGTATACTAGTGTTGTTATCATCCTCCTTACAGTAGAATTATTTGGGGTTTACCACTGACAGATAGTTTGCCTTCATTTAATTTTCAACTTTAACCTCATACAAATTAAGTAGTTATTTCTAAATCGGTAGACGTGGGTAACAGTATTCTGAAAATTGCTTTATTTGCATGAGGTTAAAGTTGAAAATTAAATGAAGGCAAACTATCTGTCAGTGGTTAACTAACAGTAATCGTACTGTACTTGTACATGTATATTCCTTAACCTGTTATTGTGTACAATAAAGTGCTTACATACATACATACATACATACTTGTGTAAAAGTTATGTAAATAATAGCTTGATATAATTTGGTTTCTAAGAAGTTCTTTAAACAATTATTGTATGATTTGCACGTGTACGAATAAGGTGTATATCGTCTGATCCACCAGCCGTGTCACTGGAAGGCAGCTGAGGGACCAATTATATTTCTTTCTTACGTTAGTTTTAGTATTAAACATATAGTTGAGTTTGTATTTTCGGATTTTCTACTACTGACACGGTTGGTGGCCGGACTATGCAAGGTACACAACAAGATATGCAAGGGTCCTACTTTATGAATTCAAATTCCCATTTAAACTGTAAAAATAAATATGTAGATTCTGGTAAAGTTATTAACATAAAACACTTAGCAGACAGTGTAGCGTAAGCGTAAGTGAAGATGAAGATGACGAAATAAGTCAAATAACAGAGCCTGATAGGAAATAATCATTTTGGTGATATAAATTCATTTGTTTTACTTTATACGTGCTACTTAGAGATAAATGAGCCAGGAGCCACCCAAATGGAAGAGGCCACAATCGCCTGTAATGTAATAACAGCATCAGTTTTGCATTGTATAACAAAGTTGAGGAGTAAGTTGTAAATGTCCTATTTAAACCGTTTATGCCTAATATTAGGCAAGTATGTGTTAGTGTGAGAGTTATGACGATTTACGATTACTTGATAAAATACAATTTGAATCAGATTTATAATAGGTAAAACGTTATATCGACATAAACCTATCACAATTTTTTTTTTCCTATGTCAAACAGTCACCATTAAGAAACTTTTCCTGTGTATTGTCTTCCGATACATCAAGTCATTTCTTAAGAGTAAGCTTAAGTTAGTTTGTTAAAATCGAGTAGTTATCGATATATCCCCATACATCTATAGGTACATAATTATATCATTAGTTCCCCGGTCGGTGGAGCTGTTAGAGAGGTAGGACACAGCGGAAGTAGAACTTGAACTTATGTGGTGTAGGAGGTGATATTGAGCTCTCGATATATCGGTGACATAGAGGATTGTTTTTACGTGTTTGTGAGGCTGCTGCTTGTCAAACCACCGACGCTGCCGCAGCGGACGTCCACGGGGCTACATGATACAACATTCTGAAGCTTCTCACAAGTTATCGCCCGGGGGGAAGTGACGGACAAAATAAGTTTGGTTTTGGTACAAGCTTTTATCGCCGACCACAACACAAGTACTCTCTTCCGAGACTAGCGAACCACGTGACTGACACAAGCCTACGTCATCAAACGGCATTTAACAGCATGATGACGTAGGCTTGTGTCCGTCACGTGGTTCGCGAGTCTCGGAAGAGTGTACCTGTGTTGTTATACCATGATCGCCGACTGTACTTTTCTGTATACCGTCATCAACCACTCATTGAGACGATTCTAACGAGCCCAAACTCAATGGGGTTACGTCGGTTAAGTACTGAATTCCCATGGCCCTTCTGTCTCCATCATCAGATCAGCTCAATGGTACCCTAATACTGAATTGTCATCCAAACTATACCTTTACCCAAAATTTCAGCTGAATCGGATAACGGCAAGTGACTGAAAAATGGATTGCAAATTTTGACGGACAATTATAAACAATTATCAAGTATTTAGGCGGACGGCACGCGGGCGCGTTGGGCCCGTCGCACCCAACGCGCCCGCGTGCCGTCCGCCTAAACGCAACGGCGCAACGGTGCCGGGGTCCGGCGCGCCGACGGGCGGCGGCAAACACAATACCAATTTGTTTTTGCCATTGCGAATTATTTTTCAAAGCTTTATCTCTTTAGGAATAACGTTTAAATTCGAACTATTCGTCATATTTACATACACACGAAGATACGAACAGTGCAAGTTAAATAAAAGCTTGTAAAAATGCTCCTAGCTCGCGGGCAGCTGTAGTAGTAGCTGTGTATGCTTACCATCAGGCAGGCCGTGCGGTTGTTTGCCACTGCCATAGTATAAAAAAACCTTTGAGAGTGACATTCCCCGGGGTCGAGTCTCACCCCCATAAACGGTAGACAACCTCGTCTCTATAAAATTATCAATATCTATTTATATTTGTACTGTGATTAGTAGAGTGTATAATCCATCGTGTGCGTTTAGCCGCGCCGCCGCGCCGGGGAGACTTGGGTCATGCATGTGTGTATTATATTATTAAAACCTGCCATGAGCAAGTCTACTCTGAAAAACTTTTTGTGCTTACCTCTGGATATGCGATATGGCTCATATCAGCTTGCCTAATAAGAACAAATACCTAAGCATTTCATCAAATCCCTATTCCGCGTCGAGTGGGAAGACTGACAAGCGCCAATAGGCTACGGTATCCGTTTAGCATCGCAAAGCTAGCTAGTACAACATGGTCGGCACCATAAAAAAATGCTTCACTCCTATCCGTTTGTAAGTGCTAGAGCTAGGATGCCTGTACCTTATGTGCGATCCCGAGGAAGCTCCGGCAAATGGCAGTTTTCCCGCACGCCCGCGGGCCGATGACGTGGCACTGGTACACGTTGCGGCTCGACTGTTTCTTGGCAATGTCCACTTTCTTCTCCCGGGTTACTAAAACAGAAGTGACATCAGTTAGATCGACATCCGTTGGATGCGAGCCGGTTTGGGCGGCCTTGGGGATAATTACCGCCATAAATTATTGAATAAAATACGTGGTTCAAAGTCAAATAGCAACGTTTTAGACTGTTAGGATAATGTGACTAGACATACATATACAGATGCATAGGAACACATTGTGATTTTTGAAGTGAAACTTTAGCGGCGCTGAGCTCTTTTTGGGATGGGGAAAAATTGTTAAATACGCGACAGAGTTTTGTGACGTAAGATGTGAAGGAGGTCACTTTTTGCTGCTAGCCGATTCGACTTCATTCAAAACTGAACGCTATTCGTAAGAGTATAAAGCCGTTAAACACTTTTTGCAATAGCATATTCTGCAAATAAATTTGTAATAATACCAACGCGTCCTTTACCGTTTTGCTATTGAGAAAATTCGAATAGTTCGAATTTGGGCGTTATTCCTAAAGGGATAAAGCTTAGAAAAATATTTACCAACGGCAAAAACAAATTGATATTTTGGTCGCCACCGCCGCCTGCCGTTCTTGCAAATTCGAATAGTTCGAATTTAGACGTTATTCCTAAAGAGATAAAGCTTTGAAAAATATTTGGCAATGGCAAAAACAAATTGGTATTGTTTTTGTCGCCCCTCGCACCCAACGCGCCCGCGGCCCGTCCGCCTAAATAATTGATAATTGTTTATAAATTTTCGTCAAATTCATTTTTAGGGTTTTATTTTGAGTTTACTTCGGCTGGCACTCCCGGAGTGTTTTTATAGCGTCTGTGCGCCTCGCTAAGCAAAAGTCTCCTATCTTTTTCCTCTCATAATTATGAACATAACATGTTACATAATGTTGATCATTTAAATATGTTGTACTATGTTTATGTCTGATAAATCATGAGAATTCTTCGCGATTACGTACGACCAGATCTTCTCTTCAGTCTTACAATAAGTCTAAATTCTTTGGACAATTACGACATGATTCGTTTTTTATTTAATTTTAAGTTAAAAACAATATGAAGGTGACAATATTATTGGCGTATGAAATAAATATATATGTCGGCGGCCGATCGTAAAATCCGCCAGATCACGAAATTCCTAGGCATATCGTGAAACGCCGCCATTTCATGATTTGGCTAAAGGACATCCGCCATATCGTTCAAAACTTAACGTTTAACGATTTGTCTAATGACGTTTAGGCAGATCATGAAATTCCTAGGCATATCATGAAACGCCGGCATTTCATGATTTGGCCAAGCCAGTGACGTTTAGGCTGATCATGAAATTCCTAGGCATATCATGAAACGCCGGCATATCGTTCAATACTCACCGTTATACGTAAGTAGGGTGTCCAAAATTGAATTAGGTAAATTAAAAAAAATAAGAAGTGCGGACTGATAATCTCCAGCGAGTCGACGCCACCCCGCTGCGCGGGGTGTCTATTTCTGGTCTGAGGGACACAAGTGAACCCTAACCTAACCGACCTAAGACAGAGTTCGCTTATGACAAACCATTTTTGTCCGTCCTGATTATTAGCCCCCAACAAAAACGGCCGCCATCGCATGTGCAGCGCCACCAGTGGCCAAGAAAGAAACTATTTTACGATGTGCCCGGTATAGAGCTAGGAATATCGACGAATGCGTTGCTCTAATCGATCTGCCGTATTGTTTATCAGGCACATCGTGATAAGCCTAGCCGACTGTTAGGTTAGTTAGCGATATAAATAGGCGAATGTAAGGGTAGGCCTATGAGTGCATTAAACGGATTGAACGCTAGCGCACGTCTTGTCATTTATAACAGTGGCGACGTCCGGGATTTTTAAGAAAACACGCGAATACAAGTAGTTATAATGACTTCGACGATCGGAAACTTACCTGTTTTTGAAGTAGGAAGCGACTGGAAGGTGTTTAAAGAGCGATTAAGCATCTGGCTGAGTGCGAACGCAATAGTAAAAACAGATAACGTGGAAGGTGATCGACGGCGCGCGGTGTTGCTAAGTGCACTCGACGAGTCAGCGTATAAGTTGGTACGCGAACTCGTTTCTCCGAAGACGGTTACGGAACTGTCGTATGAGGGAATTTTGAAAGAAGTGGATAAACATTTACTGCCAAAAAAATCTCTTTTTGCGGAAAGGCACAATTTCCATAGTGCAATACAACGAGTGGACGAGGATTTGACACAGTGGGCAGCAAGAGTCCGTCAGTTATCGGAGGATTGCAATTTTGGTTCAGTTCTGGGTGAGATGTTGCGTGACCGTTTTGTGTTGGGCATGCAGTCGGGTCCCGAGAGAGACCGCTTGTTCACTGAAGATGCGAATACCCTCACGCTGGCGCGAGCGGTAGATATCAGCGTGTCATTGCGGAGCGCGAGGAACGCCGCCCGCCAATCGGCCGTGCCGCGCACCCAACTGATGCAACCAGCCGAGGTTTTTAAAGTGTCCAGAAGTTCGTCGTTTAGTGGTGTGGAATGTGAAGTGTGCGGATATAGTAACCATAGTGTCGATAACTGTCGGTTCAAAGGTTATAAATGCAAAAAGTGTGGCATGAAAGGCCATTTAAAACGTATGTGTAAACGTAAATCGGTAAACATGCTGCAAGCTGTTGAAGAGAGTAACGATGACGATGGTAAGATTCAATTAGTAAATTTTTCCGAGTCTATATGCAACATTCGTAGTTATCATGGTGAAGCGATGACGGTGTCCGTTGATGTATGTGGGCAGACATTAAAGTTTGTTGTTGACAGCGGCTCATGTGCCACAGCCATTCCACTGCATATATACAAACAGCATTTTCAAGATGTTACTTTAACGCCGCCAAAAATGGTTTTAAAATCATATTCGGGAGAAAAATTAGATACGGTAGGAGTAATGCGGACAGCAGTGAAATACGAAGGCGAAAGTAACCACATCGATATATATGTCGTGAAAGGTTGTGGCCCAGCATTGCTTGGAAGAGACTTCTTGTCTTTGTTTGACTTACAGATATCGAAAATATATTTTTGTGATAAGCAAGCAGAAATCGGTTTGTATGCTGACAAATACCCGGAGTTATTTAGCAGCCGTTTAGGTTGTTTAAATAAATTTAAGGTTAAGTTATCGGTAAAACCGGGTAGTCAGCCAATTTTTTTTCGAGCGCGTACGGTTCCGTTTGCTTTAAAGGGGAAAGTTGAGAAAGAGATTGATAGGTTAGTGGAAATAGGGGTTCTGCAACCAGTAGATCATTCGGACTTCGCAAGCCCTATTGTACCTATTTTGAAGCACTCCGGTGAAATACGCTTATGCGCTGATTATTCAGTTACATTAAATAAAGTACTTCAAATTGATAAGTACCCCTTGCCCAAAACAGAGGACCTTTTTGCTAAGTTACACGGTGGGCAACAGTTTTCTCAGTTAGATTTAACTCAGGCATATTTGCAATTATGTTTAGATGACGATTCTCAGTTACTGACCACAATAAACACGCACAAAGGTTTATTTAAATTCAAAAGGCTCTGTTTTGGATTATCCAACGCTCCCTCTATTTTTCAAAAAACCATGGAAAATTTATTACAAGGTATTGAAGGAGTATTGTGTTTGCTGGATGATGTTTTGGTTACTGGAGAAACCAAAGAATTACATTGCCAAAGATTAGAATTGGTCTTTAATCGGTTGCAGGATGCAGGGTTAGTGCTGAATAAAGATAAATGTCACTTGTTCAAGGACTCGGTCACGTACTTAGGCTTTGTTATAGACAAACACGGCATTCATAAATGCAGTACTAAAATTCAGTCTATGATTTCAACGAAGCCACCAACAAACGTTCACGAGTTAAAGTCGTTTCTCGGGTTAGTGAATTACTATCGGGTATTTGTACCTAACGCTGCATCGATCTTAAGCCCATTAAATCGATTGTTGCAAAAAGAGGTAAAATGGGAATGGACGCCAGAACATAATAACGCGTTCAATAAAATTAAGGAAGAACTCGTATCAGAGAAGGTGCTGGCGCATTTTAATCCAGACTTAAAATTGGTACTTACTGTGGATGCGTCTCCATGGGGCTTAGGGGCGGTGTTAGGTCAAGTGGAGGGGGGTACCGAACGGCCCATAGCTTATGCTTCGAGGTCTCTAAACAGGGCTGAACGTAATTACAGCCAAATGGAAAAGGAGGCTACGGCTATAATTTTCGGGGTAAGACGGTTCCACCAATATTTGTACGGATTGGACGTGCCGTTTATTCTCCGCACTGACCATAAGCCCTTGATGTACATTTTTCATCCACACAAAGGAGTTCCAGAAGTCTCAGCGAATCGTCTGCAGAGATACGCGTTGTTTTTAAACAGTTATAATTACGAAATAGAATATATTGCAAGCGTAAACAACTGTGCAGATTTTTTAAGTCGCGCATCAGCTGAGAATTCAGTTATCGCTGATAAGACGATTACGTCATCCGGCATTCCGCGGTCGCAGCGGCAAGGAGCGCACGCGTCCCCGCCGCCGCCCCTGGATCGAGCCACTTACGTAAATTTTGTAACGGATGGCGATTTACCTATTTCCATGGATGATGTAAAAAAAGCCATCAGAAACGACCAATGCTTAAATAAGGTAAAACATTATATAACCATGGGCTGGCCAAAGAAAAATAAATGTACAGAATTACAACCTTATTTTTGTTGTCGGTTCGATTTATCTCTTGAGCAAGACTTGTTGATGCGCGGACACAAAATCGTGATACCGAGATCCTTGCAAACAAAAGTTTTAGAGGAACTACACAGGTGTCATTTAGGCATAAATAAAACAAAGGCGGAGGCTCGTTCCAGATTCTGGTGGCCTAATATAGATAAGGACATAGAACTGAAAGTAGGCAGTTGCGCGGCATGTTTACAAAATAAACCAACTCCGCCGCGCGCCCCGTTAACTACGTGGAAGTACCCGCCTGGTGCGTGGCATAGGGTACATTTGGTTTTTTTTGGGCCAATTCAAAACATCATGTTTTTTATTTTAGTGGACGCATATTCGAAATGGGTAGAATGTTTTCCCCTCACTAACAACTATTCCAGTGCTACCGTGATTGCAAAACTGGAAGAAGTGATGTCCCGATTTGGAATAATGCACACCCTTGTGACGGATAATGGAACATCATTTACTTCTAAGTTATTCGATAGTTTTTGTAAATTAAATGGCATTACACACATTACTTCGCCAACTTATTCGCCGGCCAGTAATGGACAAATAGAAATTTACGTAAAAATTTTGAAAAAACACATTAAGGGGTTGTTGGTAGAAGGAAAAACAATGAAGGAGATTACTAGCAACCGGTTATTAGAATTTTTATTTCGGTACAGGAATACCCGACATACAACAACGGACAAGTCACCAGCGGAGCTAATGATCGGCCGCCGATTACGAAATCGGTTTGATTTGTTAAAAGTAAACAAAGATGAGTCATCTTCACCCTCAACATCAGGTTTGCAAATTAAAGTAGGTAGTAAACAGTGTTTGCAGGCTAAATATTATAGAGGAAACAGAAATGTAGATTTTAAAAATAATGAACATGTACTAATAAAGTTAATTGGTAACAATAAGTGGGTCAAAGGCATGGTTACACATAAGTTAGGGAAAAGTGTATACCAAATATATTTACCAGAAACAAACCAAATAGTGAAAAAACATAAAAATCAAATATACAAATATAGAGGTGGCGCTGAAAGCCAGAAAGAATGCCAGAGTGAGGACAGCAGTTTCGAGTGGACGGCGACGCCGACTTTTTCACAACAGAAATTAGAAGGGGAAGAAGAAGACGAAGAGGAGTGGATGGAAGCAGACACCGGACCGGTGGAGGTCACCCCACCCGAGGATGGGGGCCCACAACAGCCGACCGTGCCGCCAGAGCCGCGCGTTCCAGACGCCCCGGCCACACCACCCGGCGCGCCAAGCGCCCCGGCCACGCCACCCGGCGCGCCAAGCGCCCCGGCCACGCCACCAGGCTCAGACGCGGCTATCGATGCACCCGCAGAGCGCGAGGGCTCGCGACCCGCACGATTGAGGGATCTACCTCGAGTGTTGTATAAGTAGAAAAATGTTATGTACCTAGTTAAGGATTTATGGTGGAGGGATGTTAGGTTAGTTAGCGATATAAATAGGCGAATGTAAGGGTAGGCCTATGAGTGCATTAAACGGATTGAACGCTAGCGCACGTCTTGTCATTTATAACACCGACTTTTAGGCATATCATGAAATGGCGCCGTTTCACGATATGCCTAGGAATTTCGTGATCTGGCGTATTTAACGATCTGCCGCCGACATATATACAAATATTTTATTTTCGTATCTTTATGATTATCGCGTGGATCTGTATTATTTTCTTGGTGAAACAGGAAATATTATACTCACTATGTATTGCAGCTTTTTGTGACTCGTTTTCAAGGAAGTTAAAGCCCAGGTAGGCTAAATAGGCGCTTGTGTTCTGCAGGTCTACCAGTGCCATCAACGTCCAGCGACACATCCATCCTTGCAGCGTCAGATATCCCTAGTACATAAATGATTACAGTTAGAAATATTCAATAAAAAGCGGAATACACAAGGAAACTTGCTAATATAACTGACCAATGAATATCTACACTCTTCTTTCTAAACACCAAGTGTGAGAGAGAAAGGAGTTAGGGAGCTGCGCATCTTGCAACTTGGCAGTCAATTGTGGTAACCCTCATGACATAGGAAGTAATCAAACCTTTTCATTAGTAGGTACAGTATATCTCAAATTGTGCCAAGGGATTCTCGGACAACTGGAAAACACATTTTTCAATTCTGTGGGATTAAGCATGCCATCCTTATCCTGGTCATACTTTTCAAACAGCTGCGTCAGAAACTGTTGGCCCTTGTATGAAAGCTCGGATGTACAGCCTGATGACACCTTTATACTGCAAATAAGAATAAAAATTAGTCAATAAACCAAAAACATGTAAATATAACAGGGATACTCTTTGCTGTAACTATGTCACAACATAGTACACAAAATCTAGAACAAAAGAAATGCAAATGTGATGTTTAGAGAACAGTCGGATACATTCCATGGACACAACTTACTTTGCATACAAATAACTGTGCATCAGTTCTAAAGATTCATCATATCCAAACTTGCGGAGCACTGTCCATGTGGTCTCATTCCTCCCCCTTTGTATGAACAAGCAATGTAAAAATATAAAGCCTTTCATTGTGATACATTCACTCTCTATGCCTCCCGCAATGTTCTGGGCAATTACAGATTTCACTTCATCTAAAACCTGAAACAAATAAAATAATTATTAATACTTCTATTGACCTAATAAAGTATTATTGCTTAGAACAATCCTTCAATTGCTCTATTCTGATTTAGAAAATGTCACCTCCACTATCAACCAAATAATGTGGTGTCCCCCAATTGTATCCTCTAGCTATCCACCATACAAGAAAAATTGGCAATGAGATTTCAATCAAGTATGATAGGATAAACTATAACAACAATAACTCTAGGATAACTATGATGGAGTTTGTTTTAGTTTAAAATATTATATGTAATTTTGTACCAATTTCGAATTGCATTGAAGAGACCTTTTAATGACATATATTTTTACTAGTAAAGAAGGGTCAGACCGCAAACAAGCATTGATGTTACTTACCTGCAACTGCAGTGGAGTGTCAAAGCATTTCCTCTGGAATAATGTAATCTCATAATCATCCATAAGTCCATCACCATCCAAGTCACAGATCCTGAATATTCTTGAGAGGGCCTTTTTACATTTCTCAGTAAGCTAGAAACATAACATAAGATATCTAGAGTCAGATTTTTGTCAATGAAAGTGGTGTTTGACCTAATCTACAAAAAAGTCACATCACAACTAAATTTAAATATCACTATACAACTATTACGGTTTTTTGTGTAAATAGAATAATATTACCTCTTGCTCCTCAATACAATATATTGGTGTTATAGGGTGTAGTATTGCTTTTTGTGCATTGTAAAACATTTCTGAGACATTTGTCAGTGTTTTTGCTGAGCATTCTATACAACGGTCCACTTCTGGATATTCTTCAGCTATATCCCATATATTCTAAAAAAACATATATTTATATAATAGTAATCAAGTGGACCCATTCCATTTGTATGTTAATGAATAATTCAGGTACTTACATCGATAACAGAATAGTCAATCAAGTCTATCTTGTTTCCAACAAGAATAACTGGCTTCCTGTGCTCGTCCGGGCAGTTTTCCCTAACAAAAGGTAACCAGTACGAAGCAATCTTATTCAGTGTCTCTTGTTTTTCAACAGAAAACACTATGCATATTACATGAGCTTTTTCAATTTCTTCTCCAACTTGTTCTAACGATTGTTCAGCCACTGAAAATGCAGAAAATGTCTTAGAAAGGCTGAAGTTATTTTCTGTTGCTAGGAGAATGATTATATGAAACTTACTGCAGATATCCACAATGTTGGTTGGCACTTGTTCCGGAGTGACATCAGCTGGAATTGTGATTTCTTCAGCTTTAGGTGGCACATGTTCTGAAAACTCTTCAGTCACTAAAGAAAGAATAAGTGATGTTTTGCCTACTCCAGGTTCTCCAAGCAGGAGTATGCGAACTGTACGAGGCAAATTCTCGAAAACCATTGCGACAAACTAATTTTCTATTTATAAAACCATTTTTCGTTTATTCTTCAAAATAAATAGAAACTGATATTATGTAAACAATTTTAACAATTTTTATTCCAACCGGATCACAATTCTCTGACCTTTCAGAAATTGACTTTACCCACAGATAAAAAACCAAAATCCACACCGAAATTATTGCAACCACAGAGTAGGGAACGTATTCTAGAACGTAGTAGCTATATTCTCTAATGCCGCGTTCACATGCTCGCGTTCAAAGTGACATTCACGGGCGCGGGCACATGCACGGCGTGCAGCCTGGCAAGCTGCTTGGCATGTTGATCGGCAAGCAGCCCGTGCACTTCTGCGGGCCAAGCAAGCTGTTCACACGCTCGCGGGCAATCGGGCGTGCTTGTCAAGTGCTTGTCAGTGTCACTGTCAGTGCAACTGCGAAAATGGGAAATTTCGCAGATATAGATCTCGTGGGGGCTATACTGCTTTGGGTTTGATCTATTTTCATTGGAAAAGAAAACAAAATGATCGACGATGTTGTTAACAGTATGATGTAGCTAACTGTCAATTTCGCACGCGAGCGTGTGAACAGCTACACAAGCACGAGCACATTCACCCTTTGATCTTTGTCCAAAAACCGACAGTCGTCCCGATCGGCGACATTCACGGGCGCGGGCACGGGCGCGTGCACATTCAGGCTGTTCACACGCCCGAGCCCGTGCCCGCGCTCGTGAATGTCGCTTTGAACGCGAGCATGTGAACGCGGCAGTAGGACAACTCGTTTGACGGAGACGGAGATTCTGATGAATTGGGGCTGACAAATCATGTAATGTATATGCCCCATCAGCTTAGAGCTGAATTTGAGCAAATGGTTGTCATTCTTCTTTTTGTTCCTAGTTGCGTGACACTGGTTGTACTGACAAATTGGGGTAAAATCACATAATCTGTATACCCCATAATACATGATTAGTTTTTAAAAAGTAAAGACGAATAGCCTTAGGGTATGCACGCACGAGCAACTTTTGTCTCCGCGACTATTTTGTCTCTCACATCAAGTTTATGGGTTAAGTGGTTATTACATTATCCGGAATTCAGTCGTCCTAACTAGGAAGCGAGGGAGGGGATAGGAAGGAAGCTATCACACTATACAGAATTCAGTCACTGAATCAGTTTCGTTCTAGTGAGCGAGAGCGTAGTATATACGTGGCGTAAGCGATGCCGCCGATATTATCAAAACAACAGAAAATTGGCGTTGGCGTAGCACTGGCAGTAGCAACCATGTCAATAAAAAAAAGAAAACATGGGAAGGAATATTTACCATTACAGTAGAATTATTCCTATTTGCGTCATTTGACAGCTGTCATCCCAGTACGAATTATGTCAAATTTGACGTTTATTGTACTGGGATGACAGCTCTGTCATGTCGCAAATAGGAATAATTCTACTATAAGGAATAGATTAACATTAGCTACGATTGCATTGCAACCGGATTTCCGTAATTATTTCCGTATGAATACAGAATCATTCGAGGAATTATGAAAGATGGTAAATTTTGACGTTTTGGGCCTGGGGCATCTGGTCGCTGCCGCTGACGCGAGCCGACTGATTTGGCTAAATATTATTACACTATCCTAAACAGCGTCCTACCTAGGATGCTGGGTGATTCAGTTTGTCCGGGACCATCCTGCGTCCTAGATTGGATACGTTTTAGGATGCTTACTTGCTAACTGCGATTACACCTTCCGGAATCCTAGTTTGGACGACTGAATTCTGGACAATGTAATAACCGCTTTATGTAATTGCGCGTATGGAAGTGCGCGCACGTAGCGACGCGACTCCGTTCAAAGTTGCTCGTGCGCGCATACCCTTAGATGACAGCTGAGGTGACATTGACATATTGACATGCGGCGGCTGCGGCGCATGAAATTAAAAAATGCATAAATAAAATCGAAAAATTCATTTTTCATAATTATAATGGTAAATAGATGATAATATGATACTTTCGCAATAAATCAAAGACACAGATTTTATGTAGCAATGGGCGAAAAAGGCAATGAGTGGGACAAAGGACTGCGGGAGCCAGTTAAAACATTAGAGGTTAGTGTTTATTATTTTCTTACATTATAAAATTTCTGTGATTATATTAGTGTATAACTCTATATCACTAATTATACATTTAGGCACAGTGGGTATATGAAGATGAATGATAATAAAGGATTAATTAGAGGGAATTAATCTTTATTCGACATCAAACATGACATGAGAACACACTAACAACAAAAGGTGACACAAGAGACATAGATTTAAAATTAAAAAGAATATCAAGAACTGTATTCAGCCTGTTAAAATACGTAAGGCGTAACGTAACCTCTTTTATTCTAACACTCCTCCACACAGCGTAAACTTACCCTTTAACAGGGGTTTCGTAAGTATGTCCGCCACCATTCTCCCAGTCTCTACATACTCTAAAAGTACGTGCCCATGCTCAACAGATTCCCCAACAAAGTGGTGGCACACATCAATATGTTTTGTGCGTTGGTGGTGCACAGGGTTCTGCGCAATGACAATTGCTGACTGACTATCACTGTAGATAGTCAGTTGCCTCTCCGTTTCTCCGGTGATCTCGGCAACAAACCGTTTTAAGAATATTGCCTCTCTGGCTGCTTCTGAGATGGCAACATATTCAGCTTCTGCAGTTGAAAGTGCTACAGTTTTCTGCTTTTTGCTCTCCCAGCAAATTCCTCCTCCTTTCCACAGGAAAACCAATCTGGTGTATGACTTCCTGTCATATGATGTGGCATGACTCGCATCTGCATAGCCCACTAAATCCTTTCTGTCTTTTTTCGTGTACATGAGTCCATTACTTTTAGTACCCTTTAAAAATCTGAGCAATCATTTTGCTGCTGTCCAAAGATCCTCAGCGAAGCAGGTGTTAAACTGGCTCAGATGATTCACTGTATGTGCTATGTCCGGCCTCATGCATACAGATAAATGGTATGTGTGATGATCCTGGTTTTTCCAATTTTTGTCCAGGTACAGATGGCGTTGATGCAACCTTGCAGTCAACCATACCAAAATTCTTCAAAACCTTATCCACATAGCTTGACTGGTCGATTTTGATTGCATTCTCGCGTTGGGTAATGCGAATTCCCAGAATAAATTTTGCTTGACCGAGATCTTTCATCTCAAATTTTCTCATTAGATCTCTTTTTAGACTACGTAGTTCTTCTTCGTCATTCCATAGAATAAGAATGTCATCTACGTAAACCGCGAGTACAATGACCTTCTTTCCATTAGATTTCTTATAGACACAAGGTTCATTTTTGGACCTCGTGAATCCTAGTTGTAACAACTCGCTGTTCCATGCTCTAGATCTTAATCCATAGAGCGAGCGTTTCAGCAAACAAACATAGTCAGTTCCCATTTTCTCAAACCCTTCTGGTTGTTTCATATATACAGTCTCTGACAAGTCTCCATTAAGGAAACGCCGTTTTTACGTCCATCTGATCGATATTGAGTTGAGACGATAAGCCGCTGCTAATGCTAAAAGCGTTCTTAGCAAACTGTGTCTTACGACCGGGGAGAACGTCTCGTCATAGTCAACTCCGTATCTCTGACTAAAACCTCGAGCCACGAGACGAGCCTTATATCTCTTTACACAAGAGACATAGATTTGAAATTAAAAAAAAATATCAAGAACTGTATTCAGCCTGTTAAAATACGTAAGGCGTAACGTAACCTCTTTTATTCTAACAGATTAAAATAAGCTGTTGAATATATCAAGTCTTCTCTCCCGTAATTGAGTTAGGTAATGTTGCTCAAGGAAAGTAATCAAGAGTTGTTTTGGTGTTTAATATTTCAGGACAAATGGAAGCTGGTCCCATCTTTCCTCCAAGTTAAAGGACTCGTGAAGCAACACATTGATTCTTTTAATTACTTCATTAACGTGGAGATCAAGAAAATAGTTCAGGCAAATGAAAAAGTGTTTTGTGACTCTGATCCATTATTTTATGTTAAATATCTGAATGCCTATGTTGGTACACCGGACCTGGAGGAAGGGTTCAATGTGACCAAGCCCACAACCCCTCACGAGTGTCGGCTTAGAGATATGACGTATTCAGCACCAATCACAGTTGACATAGAGTACATAAGAGGCAATCAAAGGGTGATCAAAAATAAACAGCTAATTGGCAGGTCAGTATACCTACAAATCATTCAGTTCAGTAGTCCGTAGTATAGCCGATTCCTTAGTATTCTAGTTCATGATGTTTATTCTAGTATTGTAATCTGTAATTGTTGTACAATCACCAGCATTAATATCTGCAATAACAAAGTTGTCTGACATGTCCTATTGGGGCTAGAAATAGAGTTGTGTCAGATATTTTGGTCTTGTAATTTTCTGCAATATCAGTCATAAAATAAGAAGCAAATGATACCTTTTTCAGAATGCCTCTCATGTTGAGGTCATCAAATTGTGTATTAACCAATAAATCTGATATAGAACTGGCTCAACTGAATGAATGTCCCCATGATCCTGGTGGCTACTTCATTATTAGAGGTATTTCATACTTTATTATTCTTTGTTGAAAATTAGTAGATCTACAATAATTTATTAAAGATTACTCATGTTCATTATTTTTGTTCCTAAGGGCAAGAAAAGGTTATTTTGATTCAAGAACAGTTGTCTAGAAACAGAATGATTGTCGACGAGTTCAAAGGTGCCATACAATGTCAAGTTACAAGTTCAACTCATGAGAAGAAAACCAGAACCATTGTTATTTTGAAAAGTACAAAATATGTTTTGAGACATAATGCACTCTCTGATGTAAGTTAATGTATTATTTTATTTTAATGTTCATTACTTAGTTCATTTGTTTCTAATCTGCTCCTACTGTTCTTGTTAGATAAGTACAGTGTACATGCTGAAACTTTCGTACCTTTCTGATATGAGGCTGCTCATTTGTTTATAACTAGACAAATTTAAAGTGCTATTGTAGCTCCTA
Source organism: Epinotia ramella (assembly GCA_947578815.1). Taxonomy (NCBI): domain Eukaryota; kingdom Metazoa; phylum Arthropoda; class Insecta; order Lepidoptera; family Tortricidae; genus Epinotia; species Epinotia ramella. The sequence continues at coordinate 13,146,454 of OX388209.1, forward strand.
AACAAATGGACCGATTCTAATTGCGATTTTTTGTCTGAAAGCTGACATGATTGAGGTGGTTCTTAGCTATGTTTCAACAAAATTGGTTCATGCAGTTTTGAGATATTGAACATTGAAATGAAAATGTTGGTGGTTTTTCAATTTTTCTGAGTTGTTATATGAGTGATTGTTATATAGTATTAAATTTAGTAAGCAGGGGTGCGAAGAATCTCCGGCGAAGATCCGGCTACCAACACTGACGACCCATGGCCCTGGCAACATATAACACGCGCACACTGCGGACCGACGAAAGGATAGCGGAACTGGAGGAAGGATTGAGCAAGTTGCGTTGGGATGTCATAGGGTTATCTGAAGTCCGAAGAGAGGGCGAGGACACAATAACCCTCAAATCCGGCAACTTGCTCTATTTCCGGGAGGGCGACCAACAGTCCCAGGGAGGTGTCGGGTTCCTCGTCCACAAGTCCCTCGTGAACAACATGGTGAAGATCGAGAGTGTGTTGACTAGGGTGGCGTACCTAATACTCAGAGTATCCAACAGGTACTCATTGAAGGTCATACAGGTTTACGCGCCGACCTCGTCACACTCCGACGAAGAGGTGGAGGCTATGTATGAAGATATATCCAAGGCCATGCATAGTTCCAAAACCTACTTCACCGTTGTTATGGGGGACATCAACGCAAAACTGGGCAAGAAAGATGGTGAAGAGCTGAGATCGGGGCAATTTGGAGTTGGAAGTCGGAACCACAGGGGCCAACTACTGGCTGGCTTCTTGGAGAAGGAGGGACTCTACATGACGAATTCCTTCTTCAAGAAACGGGAGCACAGAAAGTGGACCTGGATGAGTCCCGACGGTGCAACTAAAAACGAGATTGACTTCATCATGTCGACGAGGAAGCATATATTCAATGATGTCTCTGTGGTCAAAACCGGGAGCGATCACCTTCTGGTAAGAGGCACATTGAATATATGCGTCAAGCAAGAGCGCTCTCGATTGATGAAGTCTACGCTCCGTCCAGCATCAATCCAAATTCAAAACCGCGAGAGCTTCCAGCTGGAACTCCAAAACTGTTTTGATTGCCTAGGCGGCGATGTGGACGAATTGAACGACGGGTTTGTGGAAGCTGTCCGTGTCACTGGGTCTAAGTTCTTCAAGGCCCAAGGCACCAACAGAACTAAAAGGCTCTCTAGCTCCACTCACAAGCTCATGAAGGACAGGAGTGAAATGATTTTATAGTCTTCAGCTGATGCGACATTATACCGGCAGCTCAATAAACAGTTCTCCAAGTCCCTTACCCGCGATCTGCGCCAATTCAATTCAAATCGTATTGAAGAGGCCATCCAGCGTAATTAGGGCACTAAAGTATTCTCGAGAGATCTGTCTATAGGGCAGAGCCAGCTCGCGAAGTTAAAAACTGAAGATGGTAGAATAGTTTCCTCTAAACCTGAGATTCTGGGTGAGATAGAGCGCTTTTACGGACAGCTATACACGTCAACGCGCAGACCCGAAGTTAGTCAGGCGGAAGACTCTAGAGCCAGACTAACCCGACACTGTACCGACGACATCCCGGACATCAGGCTGTACGAGATTGTAATGGTTCTTAAACAGCTCAAGAACAACAAAGCACCCGGTGAAGACGGAATAACAGCCGAACTTCTGAAGGCGGGTGGAAAACCGGTCCTTACGGCCCTTCAGAAGTTGTTCGATTCCGTGTTACTGGAAGGGAGAACTCCAAAGGCATGGAACAGAGGGGTGGTGGTGCTGTTCTTCAAAAAGGGTGACAACACTCTGCTGAAGAACTACAGACCCATCTCACTTCTGAGCCATGTCTATAAGCTGTTTTCGAGGGTCATTACAAATCGTCTCGTACGCAGGCTTGATGACTTCCAGCCTCCCGCTTGTTCGGTTAGGTTTCCGTTTCAAATGCCCATGTAGTACCAACTCCATTACAATCGGACACTTTACGCTCGAAGTTGTAGACGATTATGTACCTATACCTAGGACAGACTATCCAGTTAGGTAGGTCCAACTTCGAGAAAGAGGTCAATCGTCGAATCCGACTCGGCTGGGCAGCGTTCGGGAAGCTACGGCACATCCTTATGTCCAATATTCCGCAGTCTCAAGACGAGAGTCTTTGACCAGTGTGTGTTGCCAGTGATGATATATGGCACTTAAACGTGGTCGCTTACTATGGGCCTCATAAGAAGGCTCAAAATCACCCAAAGGGCAATGGAGAGGACCATGTTGGGAGTTTCTCAGCGTGATCGCATCAGAAATGAGGCTGTCCGCAGGAGAACCAAGGTAACCGATGTGGCCCTCCGGATCGCTAAACTTAAGTAGCAGTGGGCGGGGCACATAGCACGTAGAACCGATGGCCGTTGGGGCGGAAAGGTTCTCGAGTGGCGACCACGTACCGGAAGGCGCGGCGTGGGTAGGCCCCCGACAAGGTGGACCGATGACCTGCTAAAGGTTGCGGGAGTCCGCTGGATGCGGGTGGCGCAGCACCGGTCGCTTTGGCACTCTTTGGGGGAGGCCTATGTCCAGCAGCGGACGTCTTTCGGCTGATATGATGATGATGATGATGATATCTAGTAATGTACACTTAATTTCAGGACATCCCTATTGCAGTTGCTTTCAAAGCTATGGGTATTTGCAGTGATCAAGAAATAATGCAACTGGTTGGCACTGATGACACCACTATTAAGAAAATGGCTCCTTGCATCATGGACTGCCATAATCTGAAGATATTTACACAAAATCAGGCCCTTGCTTATATTGGCAGCAAGTTGAGGGTAAAAAGGTAAAAAAACCTTCTTAAATAAAATCTTGGATCAAAATTTTTCCATATTTTCCTAGGCATGTAAACATTTTTCACATCTCATGCTCGAAAAGTGTGGCATATTAGGCTTAGCAACAAAATTAGTCTTGACCAATCAAAACACTTCACCATATTAAATCCACCAATCACAACTCTTTAAAAAAAAAAAGACCGGGTTGAACTCCGGGAGTGCCGGCAGAAGTGAAAACTCAATAACATTGTAACAGTTTTTCGATCAGGTCACGTGACATCTTACGGAGTCACCCTAAAAATGAATTTGACGCAAATTTATAAACAATTATCAATAATTATTTAGGCGGACGGCCCGCGGGCGCGTTGGGTGCGACGACGGGGGCCGCCGGCTCGGCGCGCCGACGGGGCGGCGGCAAACACAATACCAATTAGTTTTTGCCATTGCCAAATATTTTTCAAAGCTTTATCTCTTTAGGAATAACGCCCAAATTCGAAAAATTCTATTTGAATTTTCTCAATAGCAAAACGGTGAAGGAGGCGTTGGTATTAATACAAATTTTATTTGCGGAATATGCTATTGCAAAAACTGTTTAACGGCTTTATACTCTTACGAATAGCGTTCAGTTTTGAATGAAGTTGAATCGGCTAGCAGCAAAAAGTGACCTTCTTCACATCTGACGTCACAAAACTCTGTCGCGTATTTAACAATTTTTCCCCATCCCTAAAAGTGCTCAGCGCCGCTAAAGAAGTTTTCACTTCAAAAATTGTATTTGTATCAACTAACCAGAATACAGCTAGTTATTAAAATCGACCAATCAGAAAACAGAAATCATCTCAAACATTGCGTGTTTTTAATCCCTAAAGCAGTTTATTAAACAAATTCATGTCGCCAAATTGAACCATCTTTTCGCCGTGAAATTTATGAATGATTACGGATGGATAATGTTCGTTTTTACTATTTTCTTGCAGTCGAAGAAAAGTAGAGTGTATAACTGGTCGAAAAGCCATATTACCCCTCGAACAATTTCACCATCTCGTCAGCCCCTTGTCATACAATCTACTATAATTTATATCTAAGTGAGATTTCCTCAGTAATAAACCACTGGGTTCTAATAGATTGACTGCCTTACCGCACCCTCTCCCCTAGACAGGCTGGTATGCATCAAGCTTTTTCATAAACAGAACAACAAAGCATTTCTAAAAAAAAAAACATAATTTTTACTCAGAATCATTTATCTTTCCATCCCAATAGGAGACAAAATATTTCCCAAAATCTCCATACATTTTTGAACTTTCCTATTGTTTCCGCCATACAAATAAAAAAATCTTTGGACATTTTTTCACCTATTAGAATCGAAAGAGGTCGTGACTCGCAGTGGAAATAACATAAAACTCCAAGAATTTTTTACAATTAATAATAGTGCATTTATTTTGAGAAACTTAAAAAAGCTATAACATATTTCTTTCTTCTTTCTTTTCTTTAGATTTCAGACAGCGAATTCCAAATGTCGTACACCAATCGACGAGGCACGTGACTTGTTAGCAACCACCATTTTGGCCCATGTAGCAGTAGAAAACTTCAACTTCTATGTTAAAGCCATTTATTTGGCTATCATGGTCAAGCGAGTAATTGAGGCAGAAACTAACAAGGCAGCCATTGATGATCCCGATTATTACGGGAATAAGAGGCTGGAACTAGCGGGCTCCTTATTAGCGCTCATGTTTGAGGATTTGTTTAAAAGATTTAATTGGGAATTGAAGTCTATTGCTGACAAAATAATACCCAAAGTGAAGGCAGCCCCTTTTGATGTTGTAAAGCATATGCGGCCAGACTTGATCGCTAATGGGTTGTTTACGGCGATTTCTAGTGTAAGTATTCCTACTAACTTATTTTTTAATGATAGAATAGTAGCTCAAGCTCAGGGCACCTCATGCTACAGACTGTTTTATTAATTATTTGTCGCCTCATTGGCTGTCACTTTTCAAAATTTCTTTCCTCCCTTTCCCTTTCCTGAATATTTTAAGATTTCTGTAAAAAGACCCCTTCACAAAAAAGATGACAAAAATAACATGGCTAATTATAGGCCCATTGCGTTGTTATCTATATTTTCAAAAATAATTGAAAAAGTTATATACAACCGATTATAGTTTATATATATACCTACTTCGAGTGTCAAAATTTACTTACCAATGAACAAAAAGGATTTCGTAAGAAAAAAACAATGAACATTGTGACGTTTCACCTTGGGTCTCTCAGGGTATACTCGTATAAATAAAACAACCATTGGGTGCTATTAGCTCAGGCGCGCAGACGTGACCTCGCTCACCGACAGCTAGCCAGCGACTGACTCGAGCTGTCGGTTCGCCACAGCACAGCTGCTGCCCTCGCATATATATTTGTGGTGGCTATACGCCACATCTCTCCTTTTTTTACAAATTACATAATATTTTACAATATTACAGTTTTACTTTAACGGTTTAGTCTACAAGTTTACACCGAGAAATTAATATTTAAATGGTGCATTTGTATTCCACACATTCATAAAAATATCCTTATTTATCTAGAATAGAATTCAGGAATACCTTATCAAATTGACGAAAGCCTTGTGACTAAGTTTAACTTAAGTGTATCTCTCTCTCTTTTTTTTTTTTCAATCAAATTCAAATTTCATTTTTGCAAATACACAAATTACCTTTATAACATTTACCTCTAGGAGGAGGATGTCACAAACATATAAGCTCTGAATAAATTATACACCGCTTATGATTATGATTTGTAAACAAGTGAAATTGAATATTCCTGCAATATTTTTTACTAAAATTATATTGTGAATAATTGTCAACCTTATAGTAATAGGGGTATTTCTTACCCAAATATTGGTAACATATGTACTAAAGATTTAGTTTAGTTATAACTTTTAACTTGGATTTTGATACTTCGCTTTTATTTTATTTCGTGGAAGTATAAAGTCTTAATTAGCAAAATAATATGTTAGCTAATACGATTGTAAAATTGAATAATAAAATTTCATGGCTAATTTTATAGCACTTTTTCCATTAATGCTTGTGCACCTATAAATGTCAGTAACTAACTACCACGTTCGGAAAGTTAGAAAGAAAGCCACGGGCAGAACCAGCGTAAAAACACGACCAAGTATAGGTAGGTATGTATATACATATGTAATTATATTCTTCTGAATACCTTTATTCAAGCGTCGATTAAGAAACTTTCTATTGGAAATTCCACTGTATTCTATAAGTGGATTTTTTGACATAACCGCTTTTATAATTTTTATTTTTTATTAAATTAAATTATTGTTATATTATGTAAGTACTGAAGATCCTTTTAGGTGAACTTTGATAACTATGACATACATTTAAATTAAGTGGACATAGTTATATTTCAATTGTTAGTTATTATTCTTCTAATTATTTTGATTGAATGTTATTGTATGTTATTGACGATAACAATAGGGATTCTTTTAAATTGACATGTAATTAATCATGTAATCTAATATTGTGAGCAAATGAATCTGAATCTGTAATATTAAAATATTAGTGCATTGTAATTTTACCATACTATGGTTTGGAAACCCAATTTATTTTTAACTTTTCTGGTAAATCACGCACACATGTATTGTAAGGTAGCTCCTATATATTTATTTTATTTATTTGCATACACACTACACGGCTCATATTTACCAATGTCTTACTAATTAGCATACATTATTAATCTATCCAATGACACACCAATAATGATCACATTTACTTAATTTCATCTAAAATGACTACATTTTACCCACAATTGTACGAGTATGCTGGACATGTAATTGGTTGATCATGGGTCATGTATTGAAGAGTCAACGCGATCCGACGGATTAAAATCCGATCCAGTCACTTTCATACAACTTAATTTTTTAGTTTCAGATGTTCTGATTTTTTTTTTTTTTTTGCAAGATGTTTATTTTTTATTTATAACTTAAAATTTGAAACATCATTAGGGTTACAATACCCCATACTTGATATCATAGTCATAGTATACCCTGAAGTATTATGGTTTAGTATCTATCTCACATTCGTTTATTTCCTCAGTGTTGGGTGAGACTAAGTTGCTAAATTCGCAGATTAAAATGAGATGAAGCTGTATTTCCTGTTTATATTATTCATTATTAAACTGATGATCTGATAAATTAAAACTGATGAAATATAGCAATACAAGCAAAACTATTTCATATATGTTTTTAATCTCAGTTCCATACATCGTCACAAAGTTTGGTATGGAAGTATACAACTTCTATTAAAATGATTAGTTTGGTGGCCTTTTCCTGGTACCTATTACACTGCCACGTTTAACCTTTATTATTTGATGTAAGTATCCATTACTTCGTGTCATGCACTTGTAGAGATCGATATTTATTCCACAGAGGCGCACACTTTTTAGCGTTTGGAAATGTAGGTAGTACTAGTACCTGATGTCATCAAGTTGATGAGAAGAAACGCCAGTCTGTTCTCAGTTTTCAATTTTGGGTTTATGTAATTTTTCCGAAAAATATACATTATTCTATGATATTATAAACCAGGGACGGCTATCAATTTACTAACTAGTTACCAGCCACATTGCACAACTGTAGCTAAAGCAATACTTATTATAAGAATATTAACTTATTCTCATTAAATTATTCCCGGCATTACTTGGCAAATGACCGGGACGTATTAAGATGAGGTCTTCAGTTAAAGAACTAAAATTTCAAGATAAGAACTTTTACATATTTGCTCTTGTCTAACAGTAACAGTCAAAAAATATTATCTGTATTTCTAATTTGATTTGGATAGCATTATTTAATTACGTTGACTGATAGCACATAAATATGTTTATAAAAAAATATTTAAAGCCAATTTTACCGTCCTTGCTCCAATTCATATTTTCCAGATTGCCCTTGGCAATCTAACCATCAATAAAAAGGTATCTGAATATTTTTATTTTACTTCATTATTTTCTTGAGACCTCATCTCAATCAGCAATTATTTTGCTATACCCACCTTATGGGATTGGTTTATAAAATTAGCACATGCTGTTTTTTTTTTTTTTTTTGTTTATTATTATTATTATTTTTTTCCCCACATTATGGACTTGCTTATAAACTAGCATACAACTTCTAAAATTTTACCCACATTATGGGTTAGCAACTGACGCTTTGTACTAACTCACATCATGAGCAGAATCAATTATTTATTCATTTTCTTTGACTATTTATATGACATGCATTCCATGTCATAATTGTGTATTAACTCACATCATGAGCAAAATCAACTTTTTATTTACTATTTATGTGACATGCATTCCATGTCATAACCACATTTTGGTCTATTTATTTGCTATTTATGTGACATGCATTTCATGTCATAACCACATTTTGGTCTATTTATTTACTATTTGTGACATGCATCCCATGTCATAACCACATTTTGGTCTATTTATTTGCTATTTATGTGACATGCATTTCATGTCATAACCACATTTTGGTCTATTTATTTACTATTTGTGACATGCATCCCATGTCATAACCACATTTTGGTCTATTTATTTACTATTTATGTGACATGCATTCCATGTCATAACCACATTTTGGTCTATTTATTTGCTATTTGTGACATGCATCCCATGTCATAACCACATGTTGGTCTATTTATTTACTATTTATGTTAATAGCATAACCAGATATACATCATATATCACTAGTTATGTGGAACTCGGGGAGATTTCGCTCTTTAGCACTTGGTGGGGGTATGGTGCTTTTGATTTAACCTTGGTAATTTTGATTTAGAATACACGAATAATTTATGTTTCATAGTTACGAAATATATTCGTAACCACTAGATATATGTTATTATTAGTGTACTACCATGGATAGCCGGTAAGGTTGTGCTTTCTTTAGACGTGACTAGAATTTACCGTTTAGATACTTATAGCCAAATAATAATATTGATATAAGGATTTTATCAATTTATATAAATGCCGTTTGTATAATGTGATTATAATTTAAAACGATCATGTAACACGTCTCATTGATGGGCACGATCCTAATTATGATAATTATTATTCTGGCCTTTCATTTAAATCCACAAAACTATAGATAACAATGACTACTGCATAGGTATAGATGATTTCTTTATAGTATGATAGTAACGTTAATGTAATACCTATATTCCATATTTTTGTCCTGTCTTGGATTATTTCCCCACAGACACGGTACAGGAAATTATTCATGTATACCTCATCATATATTTTATATATATATATATATATATATCACTTTATGAACCTTGAAATATTTTACACCATATGCTCAATGGCATATTTTACACTGAGCGCGTGCTCCCAGGCACCTAGCATCTACATCTAAACGCTTTCCTCCACCGTGGTACTTTTGTTGTTGTTTGGGGCTTACCTATTCAGTGTACCTATTAAATACGCTACTCGAAGAAGTTAAACGCAATAGGTTTAGATATATTTAAACTCACACTTGTTATTATAATTAGTGCGATTCCATTTTTTTATTTTTTGAAAGAAGGTACTTGTATGTTTATCGGTCAATCAACTTTTCTTGTCCCTTAGCTTTTCTTCATGGTCAGTTACCACGACATGTGTATTTGGTAAATTTTCTTATAGCCAGATAAACACTCTGTTTGAACATATAATGTTGCATCCCGCAAAACGTATTTTAGCAGAAACATGGTTGTCTAGGGGACAAATACAATTTTCATACAAATCGGGGACATTCTACGTTCCTGGCAACTGGTGCAATTGCACCAGTCGAGGGCAAATTAATATCTGTTAATACAATTGTCATTTAGTTTCACGCTATAATTAATTGAGTAAGGAATGCAACGACAGTTAGCAACAGCAACATCGTATTTCTCGTAATCCCCTTTTAGACAGCAAATATGACGGGGAGGACACTAAAAAGTTGATTCACCTCTATGCTTTAATAAATACCTTCTGCTGTGTCGTTAAAATACTACGAGTATCCAAGTAGGTACTTAAAGAAAACATAAACAACACAACACTAAATAAGTTGAGTTTTCGGTTTTATTGCTATCTCACTGCGAGATTAAGTAAAAGACTGCACCTGCAAGGTGCACACTATAGCTAGGAACATACTCGTACTTGTCCCACGTACGCAACGTATGCAATAACTACGCACAATTGCTATCTATAGATACCAATGCTAAAGTACTCGTATTCTCATTTCTGTGTTCTGCCACTTTGTAAATGACCATTTTGATATAGTAAATCAACCAATAATATCATTCTCGTCAATTAAATATCTAGAACTAGGTTACAAGTTACAACGACACACACGAAACACTGAATAAACACTCAACGAACGGTACACTGAATAGTTGTTATGCCTCGATAACTTTTATTTTATTGACACACACGGGTTCGTATTTGCTTCTTCTTTTCTTTTTAGCGTTTTTAAGAAACCCAAGGAATGTTTTAAATATGGCTTGTCACTTACTCGAGGACTCGTCGCCAATGTGACGTTTCACCTTGGGTCTCTCAGGGTATACTCGTATAAATAAAACAACCATTGGGTGCTATTAGCTCAGGCGCGCAGACGTGACCTCGCTCACCGACAGCTAGCCAGCGACTGACTCGAGCTGTCGGTTCGCCACAGCACAGCTGCTGCCCTCGCATATATATTTGTGGTGGCTATACGCCACAAACATGGCTATATTTGATTTGCTGCAGAGTGTAATATTAAATATGGATAAAAAACCTCCCTGTGTGTTTATACATGGACATGTCTAAAGCATTTGACTTTGTTGATCATAATATTCTTGTAGACAAACTGTATACTTATGGAATACGTGGCAATGTTTATAGTTTAATAAAATCCTAATTAAGTAATCGACAACAAATGACACAAATAAAAAGATTGTTTTTAGAAACAATAACAGAATTAATCTACACAGTCGCAGAGACGTTCTCTACGGAGTGCCTCAGGGCATTAGGGGGGGGGTATTAGGGCCTTTATTGTTTTTTATTTACATAAATGTTTACCAAGAGCTATCGAACATCCTATGGTTCTCATCGCTGACGCTAGTACAGTGGTATTTGCAGCCAAAAATGTAGAAACATGTGAAGCAGACATAAATAAAACATTCGATATTATTATACAATGGTTGACAACGAATAATTTGAAAATTAATCTGGATAAGACAAATATAATGACAATTAGACAAAAATTGCAGCCAACTAGTTTAAATGTAGCTTATAAAGGACATAGAATAAATGAAACTAATGTAAGTCGTTTTTTAGGGCTAAGCATAGACAATAAGTTGACGTGGAAAAACCAAATTGACATTATATGTAAAAGACTTAGTACATTTTCATATGCCTTATATAATCCAAACCACATTTTATTAGGTTAAAAATACTTACATTACCCTGTTTGTACATATATGAAATGATAAATTTTGTGATCCAAAATCGAAACTAATTTGGTAAATATAAAAGTGCCCGCCTTCAGAATAAATTGAAAGCGATTTCAAGTAATACAGCGTTATTGCAAAAAACACAATTGGTAGAGATGTACCGACTAGTCGGGAAAGCCGACTATCGGGCCTCATTTGTAGTCGGCGACTAGTCGACAAAATGTGCCGATTAGTCGGCACTTTATGGATCACAGGAAAACGAGACATAAAATAAGTAAACTGCCATTTTTTACCATTCGTTTTATATTTTACTCAAATACAGAGTTAATATCACATTTGGTACTTTGAACGCATGCAGACAGCTGAGACAGCGCGACGGCAAAGCGAAACGAAGTTTCCCGATTGCACCCGAACTTAGCCGAAGTCCACCATCGGCCTAGCCTTCTAGGCGGCCGACTAGTCGGCCAAACCCGTAGTCGGCCCATCTCTAATAATTGGAATGGCCCATAAGATTTTTAACAAACTACCACAGACTATCGTTGTAACAGTTGAAAATTATGTTGATATAAAACTATTAAAATATTTTCTATTAAGAAAGGCCTTTTACTCAATTAATCAATTTTTAGCTGACATATCAACTAAATAAAATTACTCTATTCTCTATTATATTTTAATAATGTTGACTACATAATATTTTTTAATTTGAATGGACTGCGAACTTAAATTTGTATATATTTTTAATAATGTTGACTTGCTAATGTAAATTATTTGTAAAGCATGCTGCATGCAGAAGCATGTTACAAAAAAGCCTTTGTTTTTTCAATTCCCTTGTGAGTTTTGCTAAATTTTCAAAATGTATGGGATTTTGAGGCATTTTGGGGACTGTTTTTTAATCAGAATCACTAGAGGATATTAAAACTCAATATGTTCAATTCTGAAGAAAAAAGTAAAAGATTATTTTTTTAGGGTAATTGGACAATCAAAAGATTCAAAATGGAACGCCACGGCGTGACCCAAGTACTGAGCAGGCTCAGCTACATATCAGCACTGGGCATGATGACAAGAGTCAACTCGCAATTCGAGAAAACCAGGAAGGTCTCCGGGCCGCGTTCCTTACAGCCCTCTCAGTGGGGCATGCTGTGCCCGTCGGACACCCCCGAAGGGGAGGCCTGTGGTCTCGTGAAGAACTTGGCTCTGATGACGCACATCACTACTGAGTGCTCGGAACACCCCATCGCGAGACTCGCCTGTAACGCAGGCGTGGAAGACGTTAGGCTATTGGGCGGCGAGGAAATTAATCACCCGGCCGTTTATATGGTGTTTCTGAATGGTAAGCCATGATCTTTTCTTGCTCCTAAACTAATCTACTAATGCTAGATTTAAATCAATTTTAGTGAAGTGTGCATTTTTTATTCGAGGGAAAAGGGTCTTTGACATACTGTATGTGAACTGGTATCCATATTGAAAATGTTATTTGCTATTTGTGCAATATTTCGTGGATTAGAGCTTCGGGTAAACATTTAATGACTATATTGTATCCCTTTTTTAGGTAATATCCTAGGAGTTTCTAGACAATATAAGAAGCTGATCAAAGTGTTCAGAATGTTCAGGCGACGCGGTCTCATATCGGCGTTCGTGTCCATCTACCCCAACCACAACCAGAGGACGGTCTACATTTGCAGCGACGGCGGCAGGCTGTGCCGACCCTACATCATCGTCGAGAAAGGCCACCCGTTGGTCCAACAACATCACATCAATGAGTTGAACCGTGGTATAAGGAAGTTCCAAGACTTCCTCAATGACGGCTTGATTGAGTATTTAGATGTGAATGAAGAGAATGACAGTCACATAGCCACACGAGAGGCCGACATAGATCCATACGTGACTACGCATCTGGAGATAGAACCGTTCACGATCCTGGGCGTGTGCGCCGGGCTCGTGCCGTATCCGCATCACAACCAGAGTCCGAGGAACACGTATCAGTGTGCTATGGGGAAACAGGCTATGGGTAAGTTGGGTTTGTGTTCCACTCTAGTATCATAACATCGTAAGATAGGGTTATGAGTGGTTTGAAACGAAGTACGATTTCTTTTTACTGCACTAAGCGGGTAAGATATCGAGTGCAAGGAACCGCAAGTCTCCCACAGGTTCATTATTGCTGAAGAAGACTGACGTCTAATACGATCTCATGTCATTTAAATTGTTTTCAGGTACAATTGCTTATAATCAGAAAAATAGAATTGACACACTAATGTACAATTTAGTATATCCACAATGCCCAATGGTTAAGACGAGAACTATAGAATTGACACACTTCGACAAACTGCCCGCGGGCCAGAATGCCACTGTGGCCGTGATGAGTTACAGCGGCTACGATATCGAAGACGCCTTGATCCTGAACAGAGCCTCAATTGACAGAGGATACGGTCGTTGCCTCGTCTATAAAAGCGCCAAAACAACAATGAAGAGATATAGCAACCAGACTTCAGACAGAATATTGGGACCTTCGAGAGACGCCACTACAGGGAAAATTATCAGAGCGCACGAAATCTTAGATTCCGATGGGATCGCTGCGCCGGGAGAGATGGTCGAGAACAGACAAGTTCTAATCAACAAACAAATGCCCCCAGCGACCATAAATCCAGTTAACCAGGGCCAGCCACAGCAAGTCGAGTACAAAGACGTTCCCATAGCCTATAAGGGGCCGGTCGAGTCCTATATAGAGAAAGTGATGGTGTCTTCAAACTCGGAGGAGGCTTTTCTAATTAAAATATTGCTGCGACAAACCAGGGTACCCGAGATTGGCGACAAGTTTAGTTCTAGGCACGGACAGAAAGGCGTCACGGGTCTCATCGTGCAACAAGAAGACATGCCATTCAATGATCGTGGAATTTGTCCTGACATGATTATGAACCCTCATGGGTTCCCTTCGAGAATGACAGTCGGGAAAACGATCGAGTTGCTTGCTGGAAAAGCTGGATTGATGGAAGGCAAATTTCATTACGGTTAGTAATTACTCATTACTGTTTTGATATTGTGGCGATTGTGAAAAAGAAAATGAAAAAAAAAAAAGACCGGGTTGCACTCCGGGAGTGCCGGCAGAAGTGAAAACTCAATAACATTGTAACAGTTTTTCGATCAGGTCACGTGACATCTTACGGTGTCACCCTAAAAATGAATTTGACGCAAATTTATACACAATTATCAATTATTTAGGCGGACGGCCCGCGGGCGCGTTGGATGCGACGGGCCCAACGCGCCGCCGCGGCGCAACGGTGCCGGGGTCCGGCGCGCCGACGGGCGGCGGCAAACACAATACCAATTTGTTTTTGCCATTGCCAAATATTTTTCAAAGCTTTATCTCTTTAGGAATAACGTCTAAATTCGAACTATTCGAATTTGCAAGAACAGCAGATGGCGGTGCACGGTGGCGACCAAAATATCAATTTGTTTTTGCCGTTGGTAAATATTTTTCTAAGCTTTATCTCTTTAGGAATAACGCCCAAATTCGAACTATTCGAATTTTCTCAATAGCAAAACGGTGAAGGATGCGTTGGTATTATTACAAATTTATTTGTAGAGTATGCTATTGCAAAAAGTGTTTAACGGCTTTATACTCTTACGAATAGCGTTCAGTTTTGAATGAAGTCGAATCGGCTAGCAGCAAAAAGTGACCTCCTTCACATCTGACGTCACAAAACTCTGTCGCGTATTTAACAATTTTTCCCCATCTCAAAAAGTGCTCAGCGCCGCTAAAGAAGTTTTCACTTCAAAAATATTGTACAAAAGAAACAATATGCATATCATGAGCCTGCGTTCTGAGCTAGGATAACCTGTGTTACAGGACCTAGTTTCGTATCAAAGTATTTTTTACACAAGTATATTATAAGTTGTACAGTCGAGTTCATAAATGTATGTACACTTTTTTACCTAATCGAACGCGTTTGCATACTAATTGTTAGCGGCCGCATTCGAGTTGGTAAAAAAGTGTACATATATTGGAGAACTCGACTGTACAGAGTATCATAAACTATATCGTTTTATATAAAAGGGTACTTTTTATCTGTATATATTTGTAGGTACGGCTTTCGGGGGTTCCAAAGTGCGAGATGTTTGTCAAGAACTAGAGAAACACGGGTTTAATTATAATGGAAAAGACATTTTCTACTCGGGATTGACTGGGGAATTGCTTGAGGCATACATTTACTCGGGACCGGTAAGTCGATAATAAAACAATATTTTATTCCCTGTTATGAAACGTAGCCATACAGGCATGTTTCAACCTATGTTTTCATTCGCTTCCACCAAAGGGAGCTACCTACTCCTATTGTTGTGTGAATGTATGAACAAGAACCTGCGCTGTAGTCAATTTTAGAGGGTGTGATCTGAACTGAGGCGGAGCGGAACAGATTTAGGTATCCTATCCTAACAGGGCAACAGTGCGGCAGGGGCCCCACGCATGCGCACTAGCGAACCTGCGAATGCTGCTATCATGGTTCTACTTGGGTGCCGGGACAGCTCCACCTCTATCGAAATTTGGATATCTGCATCTCTTTCGCACTTGAGCGAAGTTTGACTGTTGTATTTCAAACGGCTTCTTTTTCGTTAGTAGATAGGTCTACAAGGAAATAGTAATGATGATGATACAGTATTGGCTCGTTAAGACTATGAACCTACATCGGTACGGATACTCTAGAACTTGTTCTGTGCAGGTGTACTACCAGAAACTGAAGCACATGGTGCAGGACAAGATGCACGCGCGTGCGCGCGGCCCGCGCGCCGTGCTCACGCGCCAGCCCACCGAGGGCCGCTCGCGCGACGGCGGCCTGCGCCTCGGCGAGATGGAGCGCGACTGCCTCATCGGATATGGAGCCAGGTATGATGGTGATATACTAAAAGGTAAGTAGCATATCGATCAGACCAAGTAACATTGATGACATGAGACGATACCGCAATTTTAACCGTCTTAGAGCCGAAGCCCAGTTAATGTATACATTACAAAAAACTTAAAAAAAGGCTTTTTTTTTGTTTTTTTTGGATTAATATTAATTTTAATCATCCAGGCGAGTGACCGCAGTGACCGCTAGCCGCCATTTTATGTGGATAGCAGGGATGTCACGAATGTCAGTTCTATTACATTCGCGAATGCGAATATTTAGAATGCGAATATTAAGGAAGTACACTAAAATATCAAAGTACAGTCTACAACACAGCTAACTGACCATACCGTGAAAACCTAGAACCTTATTACAATGCACTTAAGGTCAGATTAGATTTCCGATGGTCAGTTAGCTGTGTTGTCGACTGTACGTAATCACTTTTTTAACCGACTTGAAAAAAAAGGAGGAGGTTTCGGTTGTATTTTTTTTTTTTCAATGTTTGTTACCTCGGAACTCCGTCATTGATGAGCCGACTCGTAACTTTTTTTTTTTGTTTGTAAGTATATGCTTCCAGGTGGGTTCCATTTTTTTTTAATTCAGTTGGATGATGGGATCCATGAGAAGTTGAGGGAACTCCTCAATTATATTAGGCACGCGTGTGGTGATTTTGGTATTTTATATTATAACTCGTTTATTTACACCCGGAAATCATAAATTTGGTGGAGTGGAATTGATGATGAAGACCACAGATGACTTATGGAATTCCTCAATTATGTACTTAAAAGTACAAAAGTACGTCACAGTTTCTGATAAGATTCCGTTGAAATAGCATCTAATGAAGTGCCAAAGGTGATCCTTGTGGACTCGAGGGAAGTCCTCCAATATTATCGGGCCACATACAGCGATTGGGTTTTTTTCTCTAATAATCAACGCATTTTCTCTCGGAAAGCAGTTCATGTGGTAAATTGTAAAATAAATGTGGAAATATTCTCGTGGCTTGGCCGAGTACTAAATTGAAGTTGGTTAAAACTTTGTTTTTAAAGTAAATTATTAATCATTTTATTTAACAATCACAAGTCACTACCCAAGTAGAAGTGCATTCTATTGGTTAAAATTAATCACGTGATACGGGTTGGTGCGCTGTGCGCGCATGCGCGAGTCGGCGGCTCGGCGGCAGGCGGCCGGCGCGGGCGAAACACGCCACGACTTGCATATATTCGCATTCGCTAAACATTCGCATCGTTTGATGCGAATGACAATGTTAATGAGAATATTTAAAATGATGTGAATCATTCGCATATGCGAATGCGAACATTCGCAACATCCCTAGTAGATAGATACGAACTCTAACCGGGTGAACGAACTTCGCACCGCGTGCCATATTGGATTTTTCAAACTCTAATTACCTTTTATTACAAAAAAAATAACTTTTTTTTCACGAATGATTAGTGGGTCAATCAAGTTTTAAGTGTACACTCAATGAAAATTTGAGTTTTTTAATTTTATTTGTTTTTTTTTTTATATTTCAACATTTTTGCTGTAGATAATTATTTATATTTTAAGAATTCACATGGAGCAGAACAATTTATTTAAATAAAATAGTAAATTTGACTCCGAAGTCCACATGACTCTAGTTAACATAGTCCCTTGGACAACTAACTAAATTGACTTCTGAACCATTTGAAATTCAGTGAAATTGTAAACCGTCACTTTATTCTCACTAAATATAGGATGGATTGCAATTTATCTTCCATAAATAAATGACGCGACTTTTAATTTATAAGTTATTACCAATAATATTGTCTCCTGGACAACGACAAACTTTAAATGTAACAAACTTTTCATTTAACTTGTAAAATAATCATTAATACGTGATATTGAACACTTTATGAATTCACTTTTAATTGTTACATTCATATTTGAAAATTTTGTAAACCTTACTGTTTTTTTTAAAGTAAAAATGACGATAATGTGTCTTTAGGAGACAGGGACAAAATGGTTGTCCAGTGGACATATACGGTTGTCCATAGGACATACTCGGGAGTGCAAAGGAGATACTAGGATTAAAATCGCCTGTATTTGTTCTTTTTATGTAAAAAAAAAAAACAACTATATGATAATAATTATCAGTTTTATTATAGGTACCTATTTTTTAACGAACTTAGTACTGAAAGAAAAAGTATTGCTTTATGCTGATTCTATCATTATTGTCCTATGGACAACCAAAATGTCCCACGGACAACGGTTTTGGTTGTCCAAGTGACTGGTTGTCCGAGTGACATTTATCAGTATTTGCGCTTCCTGGTAATAATAATGATATTTTGAATTAGGTCTTACGCGCAGTGAAAAATATAGATTAAATAGAATACATTTCACTTTAATTTACTACGATATATCAAATGTTTACGTTTTTGTGCTGGTTGTCCGGTAGACACACAAAAAAGCCACCCACTTTCTCAAAACGCACTCGGCCGACTGACGCCGCGGCAAAGATGAAATCAAAATAGCGGCTGGATGAGTGTTGTCACCAAATCAATCGACTTGTTCTCAAGGCACTGATCACGCCATCTATGTTTTGCTTTCGGAACGTTTTTACCGTTGTCCGGTGGAAGTCAGGATAATACAATATAATAGGGACCAAAATGAACATGCAAAAAACTCGTTAAAATTATGAAGCAAACAAAAATCTATATGCTAGCATCATAGTAGACATTGTAATGAATCATTATGTACAAGCGTAATTAATTGCCATATAGTATTTTTTGTATAAAGTAATGTTTAATTGCACTAAGCTACTGGGGGACAAACGAAAAAACACTACATCAGATGTTTTGTCACTTGGACAACCATTAAAATTCCAGTTTAATAGTGATTTATTTAAAATAATTTACTCGTATGTTTGCTTAATAATAAGATAAATGCGACATACGCCAACGAACCACTTAATTTTCTCTAGAACTGCGATTATTGGTCAGGGACAAAACATAGTACTTACAGGACAAATAAAAGTTGATTGACCCTAGTACGCTTTGGATACTTTAAGTGGGCTTCGGCTCTAAGACGGTTAAAAAAACACGTTGTATTAATCACGAGGTTGGCCCACGACTGCAAGTTACTTACACTGACCACTTCACGTTCCAGCATGCTGCTGATGGAGCGGCTGATGCTGGCGTCGGACGCGTTCAGCGCGGACATCTGCGGCGGCTGCGGGCGGCTCGCGTCGCGCGCCTGGTGCCACGCGTGCCGCTCCTCCGCCGCCGTCTCCACCGTCGAGATGCCCTACGCCTGCAAGCTGCTGTTCCAGGAGCTGGCCTCCATGAACATCGTGCCTAAACTTACCTTGAAGAAATATTGCTGACTTGTGCACTGATCGTGGTTGGATTGAAAAAAATAACACATTCACTGCCGAGAATAGCTACGCTCGTAGCCGATCCCGTGTTTTTCCGCTAAGTAGCGGAGAGCAAGTTCCTGGCAATGTTAATGCATTTTTATATGTCTTACTTTATAAAAATAACCTGTTATTTTAAAAGTTCTTTATTAAACCAAACATTAATCTTCATTAAAGGAAGGTTTCTTAACCTTCAAAAGTAACGTTTGATGCGCGTAGGTGTATGTTACGAATAAGAATAAAACAACATATTTAAAAAAGCTTTTTATTTAATTACGCCCTCATGCTTCCCACTATTTTACAAGTTGCCTTCGTTAAAACGAGGCACGCCCAGATTGTAAGGAGTATAAAAATATAAAACAGTCCGCTGGCAGAGTAGGATATTCTCAGGAGCACGTACCCTATCGCGAGCCAGGAGACGAAGGCCTGGGAGCCGAGCCTGCGGAGCGACAGGCGCGCGGGCAGCTCCTGGCTGACTACGTTCTGGTGGTTGGCGGCGTCCCGCGCATACGCATGCACAGTGCTCGGCGGTTGCAACACTTCTCGGGCGACGTAACCCCAGAAGTCCCTTCTATTCCACAAGTTGGAAAATTCCTCTTGATACTGTAAACATAGATGTTACACTAGATTTATTTAACTTGGTAGGTAACCAAAGTTAAGGCGCCGTAAGTTCATGGTCTGCATGGTCAGCGAGATGGAAGTGCGTGCTCGGAAGCGCGGATATCATGTTTTTTAATTTTAATTTTTGACCGTTTAAATAACTAAAAAGTAATAACTGAGTTCTCTCAAACATGATATTGCCGATTTTTAGAAGCAATTTGCTTACTCATGTTTCAAACCACTGTTCTAGCTGCAGAAAAGCCTCAAGATTACTATTCGTATTTTTTTGTAAACCATATTATTATAAACAGACGCATTATATTGTTTCAAAAACTCTGTTCGCTTAACTTCGCTGAACCTACGGCGCCTTAAGTCAGTCCTCTAGCAGTAACTGATAAAACAGTCAAGAAAAGAAAAGTCAACCGTGAAGGAGACAATATAAAAGTGCCTAAAAGTACATTCCATAAAAGTAACTCACCAGTTGATTCAGACTAGATGCTATTTGGTATAACATCCTCACCAAGATTGTGCTCTCATATGTCGCTATAGGCATTAGGTCAGGGTCACCCATGTAAGTAACGGTTGTAGATTTGCTGCGGAGCTAAAACAATGGATATTTTGTTAAGTTACTCGACAGAGAAAACTTCGGTTTTAGGATAATTATATCCTGTCCTTATCGTACTAATACGTCACTTACTTTTATCGAATGTTAGAAAGAGACAAACGCTCTGAAACAATTAGATACAAATGCACATTTGATATATTTCCTTTTCGCGGAAAAAACGAAGAGGGTCTAAGTTTTAGAACCCCTTCATTCTCTTCCCACGACCACTATTAGCCGGTAGATCATAAATCGTACGTCGATAAAAATGCACCCAAATATAAATTTTATTCATTTGACTCAAGGGCTACCTACACTAAGTAATTATCAGTTATTAATTTACCTTGTTTGTAATAGACAGTGGAAATTGTGTCTGGTTTGCAAACGACGAGTGTTCCGTTATGTTCTCGGCTACTGGATCAAGGGGCAGCAATGATGATTCTTGCAACTACAAAGACAAAGTACATGAATATAAGTTACAATCTCTTTTATTATTATATACTCAATTCACTCTGCCTACGAAAATTCCACATTTATAAATTAAATATTCATACCCCAAATATATCAGCAAAGAAGTGAATGGTAGCATTTAGGTAGTTGGGAACTTTCTTGCTTTCTTCCAAGGCCTGTGCGTCTTCATCATCAGAAATCAACATGAGCCAGTGCTTCAAACCAGCCCAAAAACCTGCAGAATACAGTGGGTATTTTAACTTACAAAAATCTTTAAATTCTAAAACTTTAAGCAAACTCTATATCTACTAAAACAAACCTCTATGTCTTTGATTCATTCTTCTGTCAAGGTCTTCTAAATTCTTCTTGCTGGCTACTTTGGCCGCAACTATATTTTTCACAAAGTCCAATGAAGTTTTCTTTTTGTTTTCACTCCATATGGGCTCATATTCTAAAGTAGTTGTCAAATTCAGTTCGGATATGGCCTGTCTCGCGACAGCAACCCATTTCTGTAGAGCGACACCGTTATAGGAATAACTGAAAAAAAAAAAATATTAATAAATCCTTTGCCTTTTCATTACTAAATAGTCTAGCTAGCAATAGAATATAGCCACAAACCTTTGATCAAGTGCAGAGGTGTTGAAACTTGTATCTGGACTAGAGTAAAATCCTGAATTATTTTCAGTTATTGCTTTCTCCAATCCTTTCAGTATAGGAACTAGATGTGGTTGAGAAAATACCTAAAAAGCGATACAAGTAAAAAAAAAGCAATCAAGAGATAAATCAGATTTTCGAACAGATTCAATTTAAGTTGTGATTGGAAAGGAAGAAGTGCTCCACAGTTAAACACCTCCTTATTCTCCTATTTGTATGGTTATTAGGAGAATGCTACAACTTGGGTTGAGACCCTAAATAATTAGCATCTATATAGGCGATAAATTAATTAAAAAAAAATGTGGTTCTTCGTCTTTCTCATGCAGAACTGAGCGTTCTTGATGGTATCAAACCGTCTCGTAGGCATTCGTCTTCGGTTGCTTTTTCCGCTATCTGGTCCAGTATGGAGCTTCTTTCAACGTGTTGCTGCTGGTTAGAATGTATAATAAAAGATAATCCTTTCATAATCTGAAGAAAAAACGTTCTTTTTTATATAAGACGTGAGATCCACTGTCATGAACCTGGACACCACCAGCTGTATGCCGGCGACTTCTCGTGCATCCTGTATATAGAGTAACACAAACCTTTCCCAATCTGAAGAGCATGACAGCATTCTTGTAAGACGCGAGATCCAGCATCGTGAACCTCGGCAGCACCAGCTGCAGGATGCAGGTGTACGCCGGGAAGTTCTCCGCGATGTACTGCGTGAAAGTAGAGTCCAGGCTACCCGCACTGCCCTCCTCTTGGTTGTTTGACTGGGGAAACCTACAAAAACAACGCGAATGTTTTGAACGTAATGAATGAATGAAATATTTTATTTCAGGTCTTCACCGACCCATATAAGAGGTGTTAGTTACAATTTAATTTAATTTAATGTAATGACGTTGACGGTTGAACGATCACACTTCCACTATTTTGCTACAAAAAAGTCGAGTTGGTGTTCAAAGGGTTAACTGCGCAGTCCTCTAACGCCTAATGCGGTCTGTAAATCACACTTGCATGCATTATGATGAAGTGTATAATCACGAGTGACTGTAGTCATTTGTGGCGGATAAAAAGGTCAGCTGAATGCGGTAATTACTTCTAATTATTTATGTCAGAATTTTAAAATGGTAATTTGAATTGCTGTATGAAATGACGAAAATACGTTTGGGTTTGAGGTCTTATAGTCTAGCCCAGGAGACACACACCACACAAGATATTAACCTTTTGCCCGAGAGGTTTCGGCAAAAGAAAAATACGTTTGTATTTGAGGTCTTATAGCCATAGCCTAGGAGAAACACACAATTTCAACCTTTTGACCGAGGGGTGTCGGCAAAAACAGCATTTAATGAGATGAGGAAAATACGTTTAGGTTCGAGGTCTTATTGCCTAGCCTAGGATACAACACGACTTCAACCTTTTGCCGGTGTCGGCAAAAACAGACCAAAAAATATTTGAATTCATACCTATCTTGATTGATATTGTTGTCAGCATATCTCCACGGCTGAATGAGACTTAACCACAGTTCCATGACCAGTCTGAAGGACGCGTCTAAAGGCCAGGTCGAGACCATATGCTTGATGTAGTGGTATGCGCGCGCGCACATGATTTGTCGGGCGTACGTCCGCAGCGCGGCGGACCGGCACGCGGGGTCCGATTGGTGCTTCGCCGAATACGAATGGATGTGCTTGACTAGCACTCTCACTGTCCGCACACGTTCTGGACTAGAGTTGGCGTTTGTATAGTTATTTTGGTACATCTGAAAGAATATACAGACTATTACAGTCTGTCCTTAAAGTACAAATAATAACAACCGAGTCTTATCAACAGGTACAAGTAGCATAATTAAATATCAGATTTTTTTTTTTAACAAAGGACGAGAGTAGTGTCTCTTCATGCTAGGGAATAGCATGTTAGGGCTTAAGAGGAATGTAAAACGGCAAGATTAAAAAAAAATCTTAGTTATATCCATACTTCCATACTAATATTATAAATGCGAAAGTGTGTCTATCTGTCTGTCTGTCTGTTACCTCTTCACGCTTAAACCGCTGAACCGATTGCGATGAAATTTGGTATGGAGATAGTTTGAATCCCGGGGAAGGACATAGGATAGTTTTCATTCTGGAAATCACCCCCTAAAGGGATGAAATGGGGGGTTGAAGTTTGTATGGAGCTGCGATATAAACGATTTCCACGCGGACGGAGTCGCGGGCAGAAGCTAGTATTTTATAAAGCTAATTTACACGTCAAAAAAATCATTTAGAATTTCTATTACACATGAAGTAATCGCATCATAATAAAAACAAAATAATCAAAGTGTAACTAACATAAGTCATAAATAATTTCTTTATATTAGGTAATTCTTTGTACATTATGTACTCATCAAAATTGTAGAGTGGGCGCTCAGTAAGCCAGTTTTTTAAACCGGCGTTTAAAACTGCAAATTTGGGGCTATGGTTACATTTTTTGGCAATTTGTTGTAGACTGTGGGGCCCAACACATAAATGAGCATGGACGACTTAGCAAGCTTGCGGCTTATACTCACAAGCTTATTTGCGTTTCGCGTATTGTACACGTGTACCATGGCATTCGTTTTGAAGGACGTAAGGTGTGTACTTACGCACTTAACTATTTTTGAAGTGAAAACTTCTTTAGCGGCGCTGAGCACTTTTTGGGATGGGGAAAAATTATTAAATACGTGACAGATTTTTGTGACGTCAGATGTGAAGGAGGTCACAAACTTTTATATTTTGCTGCTAGCCGATTCGACTTCATTCAAAACTGAACGCTATTCGTAACAGTATAAAGCCGTTAAACACTTTTTGCAATACCATATTCTGCAAATAAATTTGTAATTTTGTTCACGCGTCCTTCACCGTTTTGCTATTGAGCAAATTCGAATAGTTCGAATTTGGACGTTATTCCTAAAGAGATAAAGCTCAGAAAATATTTACCAACGGCAAAAACCAATTGATATTTTGTTCACCGCCGCCGTCCGCTGTTCTTGCAAATTCGAATAGTTCGAATTTGGACGTTATTCCTAAAGAGATAAAGCTTTGAAAAATATTTGGCAATGGCAAAAACAAATTGGTATTTTATTCGCCGCCGTTTTATAATCCTCATCAGAAATACAGTAATTTAACTCACTTCAACATTTCTGGCGTTAAACTGCTCCACGCTCATCCAGGTATCTATAAACACCTGCAGTACCGTCTCTGAGCGCCACACTTCATTCCGTGCCTGGTTTTGCGGCGGAGTGTGCTGATTACTTATGCCAGGTAGATCCGGAATTATCAGGAGAGATGGTGAATGTTGGCTGAATGCTCTGAAAAATTATAATTCGCCACATTTTGAATAAGATAAGAGAAGATATTAATGATAGCATAAGCGCCATTCCGCCGCGCTGCAAACGTATGCATGAGAAATCATGTGCGCGCGCACATACCATCGACATCAAGTATATGGTCTCGACCTGTCACTTTTCCCTCAGAACAACACATAATTATGGTGTTTGTTACCTCTTGTACAGCTCTTTGAATTATTTAATTGAAGTAGATCATTTACATTTAGGTATGTGCAATGTTGAAGATTGGATTAACCTTTTGAGATAACCTGGAAGATGGGTGACTGCCAAGTGAATTCGTAGAATACTTATATATATAACTTATGATTATTTATGTAACATATGCACCCATTAAAACGATATGATACAGAGAGTAAGAATATAATGGAAAAATAAACCATCTTCGTCTGTAGCCCCCGACAGGATTCGAAAATGATTGGGGTAACTTCCTCGATAGAAATAAGACAAAACATTTTTTTTGTAATTAAATGATTTGTTTCGTTATAAAGGTATAATATGCACCCCTTTTTAGGGTTCCGAACCAATAAGGTAAAAACGAAACCCTTATGGTGGGACTCTGTCCGTCTGTCTGTCTGTCTGTCTGTCACAAAGTTAAGTATCTCAGGAATTACTAATGCTATCCATTTGAAATTTGGAATAATTTTAATATATATTTTTAATATTCATCTAAAATTACGGATAAGAGGGGGGAAAAAATTCAAAGTTTAGCTACTAGGTCAAGTGGGGTATCATATGAAAGAGCTTGAATTGGACATTTTAAAACAGTTTTTCTTTTTTTTCTACATTGGTAAAATTTCGATCTATGAAGGAAAATGTAAAAATAATACCATTCCCCCCCCCCCTTATCTCCGAGGTTATACAAGCGAAAAATTTGAAATTATTACTTGTGATTAAGATAAACGTAAATATTACTGGAAAAGTATAACTTTTTCTGTATCTAGCGTATTTATTGTTTTATTTTCAAAAATCATTTCTTAGTTAAATTTGCAATTTAATCAACTTTATAAGTATTTTTTGTTTTGAAATTCCTATAAGACTATAATATAAGTACTCTCTGTCAAATAAATAATAATAATAATCGAGATCGGTTCACGTGATAAACAACAACCACTAAAACACCAACATACATACTAAGCTGATTGCCCTTGCACGTTAGTACCAAATAGGGCCGATAGATGGCACTGACCCCATTCCTACTTCGCGCTGTTAAGATTTTTCTAGAATTAATGGGGTTGGGACGGGTATATTTCAATAGCAGGTCTAAAAAAAAGATCGCGATTCATTTGTCTAATTGTCTTGGTAGTTTAATGGTCTTGGTGTAAAAGTTATTCATTGTTCGAAATTGAATTCTGTTGTGTTGGGTATAAATAAGTAATTTAATTTAACAAATATTGGGACATTTACTTTACCTTGAGTTAATTGATAGTTTGTACGGAACGGAACCCTCGGTGCGCGAGTCAGACTCGCACTTGACCGGTTTTTTTATATTATTAAAACTGATACAGACCTGTTGGCGGTTTGCAGTGGTGCTGCCATGTGGACTTTTCCAGAATAGTTTGGTATATGAGGTAGCACAGGCACACTTGGATCCGAAGGTAAGAAGTGCATCAAGTAGTCACAAGCTAATGCAAAATATGCACTGTTCCAATTCTCCCACGAGCTCTTGTTTTGACTGTAGTTCACCAGGTGCAGAGCAAAGTTGAATATATAAAAATCAAATGGATCTGAATAATTGGGTTCAGGAATAATGTATACTCAATAATAGAGAGACTGAAATTGCAGTAACCTACAATCTTTTCATTTTGTAAATTATTAAAATATACTAGCTTCCGCCCACGAGTTTGTCTGCGTGGATCAGGGATAAAAACTATCCTATATTTTAATCCAGGCTATAAACTATCTTCGAGCAAAATTTCGTCCAAATTGGTTAAGCCATTTAAGCGTGATTGAGTAACAAACGTCTAAACATCAAAACCGGATTTTAAGTGTTTTTGTCAAGAATGAACTGTGTAAAGATTTAAAACTCCGATTTTATTTGAAGGCATATCTGGGTAGTGGATAGGACTAGGAACCAAATTATAGTGAATACACAAAAAAAAAATAATGTGACAGTTGCACAACTGCACACAAACTGTGGCAAAGTTATATAAGCCTAGCATGCATGATACCTAGTGGTAATGTCTGACATATAGTGATCATACATGCATACTCGCTAGCAAGAGGCAAATGCTTTATGCCCTAAGCTAGGCAGACGTTACTTCAAAGTATTTAGGTAGTGTCCCATATGGATACAAACATATAAGCATCAAGTTAAAGGCTAGATACACTCAGGGTTCGAAAATATCCGATATTTATTATAAATATCAAAATATCGGATATTTATGATATACAGGATGTTTGCTCCATCGTTTGCCAAATTAAAACGGCAGGTAGGTTGGGTCATTAGCTATCTTTTCCGGCCTCCAAAAACTTTAGTGTCCACTGGTATTTTTTTTGTATTCTCTTAAAATAATTTAGAAATTTTCTATATGCTTACGCGTTTCAACTTGAATAAAAAAAACAACGGTCAGGGAGCACCTGGACAATACTTTCCCAAATTCGTGGATTGCGAGAGATGGCCCTATTCCATGGCCTCCACGTTCCCCAGATCTAACTCCGTTAGACTTTTACATCTGGGGACGGGCAAAAGAACTTGTCTACGCAACGGAACTCGAATGGAGCAAACACCCTGTATATCAAAAGTTTGATATATATAACCATTTTGTATGAAAGCCATATTATTATTTTATTGTATTATTTATGTACCTATACTACTTGCATGTGTTACATAAACATAATAAAGCAACTAAAAAACATAAAATCTTATGTATCATAAATCAACTCAAAAACATATAACTTTTTTTATAATTTCTAATAACTCAATGGTCATACCTACACTTTTTTCTCCATTGATATATATCGGATATATATCATGATATATATCCATTGATATATTTATATCCTCGAACCCTGGATACACTGTACGCACCATTTTTGTAAGAACCCTCTGACTGTATCATAAGCAAATAAATTTTCTGATTTCTGAAAGTATGTAAAGGATACTGAGAGCTAAAGCCACTACATTAAGTGACTGGGGGTCTATTGTCAGCATGTCTGCGTAGAACTGGGGACCTCTCCCTCTTTCCAAGGTCATCTGCAGCTCCACCTGAAATTCATGACAGTATTCAGTAGAAGAATTTTCATACACAAAAATCTAAATTTATTTTAAGTAAACAATGCAATCTGCTTCCAAACTTAGTTTTAAATATTTGGTTGCACTGTGTGCAGTAAATCACACAGGATATGCATTAGGCAACCAAATGTTGCCTAATGAATACCCGGCTTTAGGGTAAAGGTTGACATTGTCTGGTTTGACAGGGAGGATATGCTGTCTACACAGAGTCGGTAATCTTTAATAGTTTAATATAGTCATAATCATTACTCTAAATAATATACATATATTTAGATAGATTTGTTTTCATTTCCCTTGAGTATATTTTGGTGACACCGACAAGGTGGACTGATGGTAAAGGTTGCGGGAGTCCGCTGGATGCGGGTGGCGCAGGACCGGTCACTGGCACTCTTTGGGGGAGGCCTATGTCCAGCAGTGGACGTCTTTCGGCTGATATGATGATGATGATGATGATATTTTGGTGATTTTAGGAAGGCTGATAGATTAATAACTTCAACTTAGAAGCCTAGTAAATATTGATAAGTAAAATAAAGCATATTAAAAGTTACTTACTGGTAAA
This sequence comes from Epinotia ramella, assembly GCA_947578815.1. Taxonomy (NCBI): domain Eukaryota; kingdom Metazoa; phylum Arthropoda; class Insecta; order Lepidoptera; family Tortricidae; genus Epinotia; species Epinotia ramella. The sequence goes on from OX388209.1 coordinate 13,175,396, forward strand.
GCACTTAATGGCAGGTTGTACTTCAACTGAGGGTCCATCAGGAGCTTATAACACAGTCGGAACATAGGGCCCTGGGGCTCTAGGAAACGAATCAACAGCTCATACTCATATCTCTCAATGTCACAGGTCACTGAGCGCAGTCCCCAGCCATTTGAGAATGATGAAGCAAATATGTTATTGATGAGCTGAGGAAATATTGCGTGCAGGTCTTTGTTGGGACCTGATTGGTCTATAATTCTTGTTAGTGCTTTCAGTTTGTCCAGTAATGGATAATTGAGGCAGGTATAAAACTGGGTCTAAAACAAGCAACATTAGGATAGATTGTGAGAACTATTTTACACAAATAATGATTATTCAGGTCAGACTGTACCAAAGGGGCGCCTAATCTCCAGCGAGCCGACGGCACCCCGAACATTCTGGTCTGAGGGACACAACTGAACCCTAACCTAACCGAACTAAGACAGAGTTCACTAAAAAATAAATTCTAAGTCCTAAAATTAATCTTTGCAGGCATCAACTCTGCCATTTTTACAAGCTTTATAATATTCATATGTAAGTATAAAAGTAAGTATGTATGTAAGTAAGTTGTCCGTCAAATCTTGCAAGTTATTAATTTTGACGTGATCTACACATTATTATTATTATAAAAGAGAAATGGCAGCCTCGAGGGCCTTTGCCAGAGTATTATTATTATTATTATAAAATCAAATAGACGTGACTATCGCCAAGACTGCGACAATCATCTCCGATCTACACATTACAATCATTTAAACAGTGTCATAATGACACCACTTTGCCAAAAAAAAAAAATAAGTCCCAGCCCCCTCTTTGCTACAGTCCATCTCATCTTCTTGAGTAGAAGCTCTATCTGTAAACTTTGTAGGTTAAAAAAACATACGTTTCCGTACATGGTTTGTTTTATAAATCAACTATGAATTAACATTAGTATTCTCACCATAATATCGAGAGCCATTATTAACAGCTTTTATATGTATATATAGCTTCTGACCGGTAAATAATTACTTTATAAGAAAGTTACTTCATGCTAGATGTCGTTTTTAAAGAGTATCGTATGTTATTTAAATTATCCTTTATAAATAACAGAAAAGCAAGCTGTTTTGCAGCAACCCGGCACTTCAATTCACGTCAACTCAAGAGTCCACACTGACCACAGATTACTACACTGATCGACCACACTCCACTTTCCAGTAAGTACATTATGCTTTAATTCTGTATTAAAAATTATGTCAAAGCCGTACTACCATCTCAGGCATATTCATTAGTATGTAGCCTGTGGAAGAATGTAAAAAAAAAACATCTTTGACAATGACACATGCGTCAGTGTCATGGTGTCAATCAAAGATTGTCAAAATCGTGGCTCACATGGTGCATGATATATTATATTTATTAAACTCTTTGGCTGTACGCTCTTCCTATTTGAGTTAATCGTTTGAGTGGATAATAGTTCATAATGTCGTACGATTGGTATGAATCAATTGAACGCCCTCGTTTTGTGGTTGCACCAATGGTAGATGCCAGTGAATTAGCATGGAGACTCCTCTGTCGTCGTCATGGGGCCCAGCTGTGTTACACTCCAATGTTCCACAGTAGCATCTTTACTAAGGATCCTAAATACAGAAGGGATAGTTTAATAACGTGTAACGAAGATAGACCATTGATTGTACAGGTAGGTTATACTGGGCAAGATAATTGTTACTGATAATAGTGATAATGATAAAACAAGGACTTGGAACCTCGGACGTATTGCATGGGCTGAACTCGGGTTAAATTAAATTATATTCTTGTTTAATTTAATGAACACTAGGTGTGTGAAGATTTATTTACAAATTGTGTTTTTTACAGTTTTGTGGTAATAATCCTGAAATTATGGCTGCAGCTGCGAAGCTGGCTGAAAACTACTGTGATGCCATTGACATTAATCTGGGATGCCCCCAAGCCATAGCTAAAAGAGGAAGATATGGATCCTTTCTCCAGGATGAATGGGAGCTGTTGCGAAACATTAGTAACTATAAAGTTTTATTTAATTGTTCCTTTTGCAACAGTTATGTGTCTTCTGTGTATTGTTTGGGAATAATATTGTTACTACTTATTTCAGTTCAAGCCATGTCAAAGGCAGTATCAGTACCAATAACATGCAAGGTGAGAATATTTGAAAGTGTAGAAAAATCTGTAGAATATGCATTGATGTTGCAAAATGCTGGATGCAAATTACTTGCAGTTCATGGACGGACCCGGGAGCAGAAAGGCCCGCTCACAGGAGTTGCTGATTGGAAGCATATCAAAGCTGTTAGGTTTGTATTCAGCATTTCCCTATTACTCATACAGGCTGCCAAACCAGTGCTTCATGAGAAGGATATATTAGGTCCTTACATATGAAATTGGTGTTTTACCTGAAATAAAAAACCAGAAGAAATATATGAAATTATATTTTTAATCAATCGAAGTAGGTACCATTATTATCAATGCACTTTCGCCATTTTATAGGCAGTACATGGAAAATCATAGCAAAAAAAAATTTGGGACCGAGAATCGATTCATCTTTCATGGCGGTATGAACTGCCGCATCGGAATTGATTTTTTTCCCTATTCCGAAAAAAGTGGTACTCCGTTGGAGCGAGGTCCAGGGAATATGGTGGGAGTCGGAGACATTCCAAACGCAGCTCCTCTAATTTAGCAACCATCTGTGATGAAGTTGCCCACTCAATTCATGTGGTTCCCACTTCTCAAGCTTTTGAGATTGAAGCGGTCAATTCAACAAAACGCCAATTTCATAGGTAAGGGCGTAATATTTAGGTACCACTAACTCATTATAAATCACTTATCTACAAGAACTAAATGTAACTTTGTCTGTAGATTAAGTTTACACCTTATATGTTGTAGTATATGTGATCTATTAAATAGGTGTTACAATCTCACACTTATTATTATCCCACTGGTTGGCACAGCCACAATTATCAACCACTGTGTCAATAGTGTATGACTGAGGGGTAATTAATTATCAACTGCATACAATCCCTTCCTCATTCATGTATACTACACATATGAATGTAACCCCCTAGAATAGGTATAGGCACTAAAAATAAAAAAAATAGAAATTGTATACCTTGAATCCATTTGCAAGTTGTATATTTTACTTAGCTGTTTGTTTAAGGGGTGCTGTGTCAGTTCCGTTGTTGGCAAATGGAAACATCCAATGTATAGAAGATGTGTACAGGTGTGTAGAGTACACTAGAGTAGACGGAGTCATGAGTGCAGAAGGCATCCTCACGAACCCTGCTCTGTTCAGTGGAGTCAATGCTGTCACCTGGGAAATGGCTGAGGAATACCTTGATTTAGTAGAGCAGTACCCATGCCCATCGTCATACATTAGAGGACATTTATTTAAAATATTCCATAAAGTGTAAGTTGATTGAACTAGAAATATATATACATATATGCTCAATGTAATGATTAAGCTGAGATTAGTGTAGCGGTTATATAGAAGGTATCTTTGGAATCACAGCTTTTAATGCATAAAACAACTGCGCGCTTTAATGAAGAAATTATTGGTTACAGTTTTACAATAGAAGACAACAATGAAGACAGACAGCTTTTAGCTACTGCTCAAATCCTACAAGAGTTTAAGCAAGTGTGTACAAATATAAAATGTAAATATTTAAATTACCATGAAGGTACAGAACATTTTGATGACAATGAATCGATAACTAGGGTTGGATTTAATTTAATATTACCGCCTTGGATATGCCAACCATATGTGAGAATGTCACCGGAGGAACACACACAAAAAATGGAAAATTTAAGCAGATATCAGGTATTTATAAAGTTAATATTAATTTAGGAAAACACCTATGATTTTATTTCATTACTTATTTATTTAATTTATAGGTCCTTTATCATGAGTTGGAGGATTCTTATAGGAAGTCCCTTAACTCAATGTGGCTCGTGGCAAGGCCTCCTCCAACATCTGCCTATCTTCTCCAGTGAGGGCCTGCAGGGTATTTTATTTTCGGTTTCCTCCACGTTCTTGATTGATTGATTAATATTTAATTGAAAATTGTGCCTCCAAGTGGCACTAGCTCAGTATTTTTTGGAGAAAAACGATAATTAAACTTAAAAATATGAAGTTGCCATTTCAAAGACAAAGCAGGATGTTCCCCGGGATGCAGCCGCTCAACATTCCAGCACCTGAGATACCACAGGGGAGATATCCCCTGTGGTATCTCAGGTGCTACGGGAAACCGGTACGGGATACCGTACCAATTCAAAATACTTATATTAGAGTAGACTTTGTTCCGTTTTCAAAATCGAACGATGGGAAACAAATGCAACTCTTTTCCAATTTAGAATGGTATAAATTTCATTAAACAGTATATATATAGTACTCTTTGATTAAACAGTGGGATACTTATTATACTCTTTGACAGTGGACTACTGCGAAACGAACTTTGTTCGTGTATCTCCCTCTCTGTCGCTCGAACTAGCAATTGCGACAGGGATGGAGATACACGAAATAAGTTCGTTTTCGTTTCGCGGTAGGCCTTCAGAGGCTCTAGTATAAGTTTTACCGAAACCAAACTTTACGATCGCGTTTGCGTTTTACCCTCAATTTGTATGGGATTTGACAGCTAAACGCGAACGCGGTCGTAACGTTTTGTTTCGGTAAAACTTATACTAGAGCCTCTGGACCTGACTTGCATAGGTATGCGCCAGCGGTACACACGTATCAAATTAAGTTAGTTTGTCTATAAATCGCCCTTTAAATCGCCCTTTTCTCAGTACAGTGATAACCAATGTAAAAGAAATCACGAAGACGCAGATGGCAACACTATATCACGGAAAAAAATGAAGAAGCTCCGTCGTGTTACTAGAAGACCAGCGAAGCCTCAACCAAGGAGTGGCGAGATTTGCATGCACGAGAAGTGCCCTAATCCTCTTGTAAGTATTGCGTCCTGAGGCTCTAGTATAAGTTTTACCGAAACAAAACTGTACGGTCGCGTTTGCGTTTTACCCTCAATTAGTATGGGATTTGACAGCTAAACGCGAACGCGGTCGTAACGTTTTGTTCGGTAAAACTTATACTAGAGCCTCTGTATACAAACGTCTTCATCATCCTCCTGCTGCGTGCGTTATCCCGGGGTCCGCTTGACACCTAATAAGATTTGGCTTAGCTTAGACACTAGTTTCACGAAAGCGACTGCCAGGTCAGACCTTCCAACCCAGAGGGAAAACTAGACAATTTTGGGGTTAGATGGGTTTCCTCACGATGTTTTCCTTATTCCGTACATACGTTCCGAAAAATTCATTGGGCGGGAATCGAATCCGCGACCGCCGCATGCCTGAACCTCATGCCGCATGGCTATTGTAACTGCAAAGTCGTATATATGCTCGACATTGTCACGCGTCAATTTCTGTGGACAAACCAGTGAATAATTGCGATTTTTTTAAATGTGTTTTCCGTATTTTGATGGTTTATTTTATTTTGAAGTGAAAACTTCTTTAGCGGCGCTGTGCACTTTTTGTGATGGGGAAGAATTGTTAAACTCGCCACACGTCACGTGGCCGTAAGATGTCACGTGACCGTGAGATTCGAGAGATACTCGCAACAGGTCACGTGACCGTAAGATTCGACAGATTGAAAATTCGTAAGACGGACACGTGACCTGATCGAAAAAGTATTACAATGTCATTGAGTTTTCACTTCTGCCGGCACTCCCGGAGTGCAACCCTTTCGTTTTTAGGGTTCCGTAGTCGACTAGGAACCCTTATAGTTTCGCTTTGTCTGTCCGTCCGTCCGCGGATAATCTCAGTAACCGTTAGCACTAGAAATCTGAAATTTGGTACTAATATGTATATCAATCACGCCGACAAAGTGGTAAAATAACGTGTTTTTTTTTTATTAGGGTACCGCCCCTATACATAACGTGGTTTTTTGTTTTCATTTCAACCCTAACGTGTGATATATTTTTGGATAGGTATTTAAAAATGAATAGGGGTTTGCTTTATAGTTATTTACGATACAAGTGCCGAAAATAGGAAATTCGCAACGATAAATTAAAACACGACCACGAAGGGAGTGTTTTAAATCGACACGAGTTGCGAATTACCTGTTCGCACGTGTATCGTACAACGTTTTACTGTACATATGGCTCTTTAAAGTTTCGACATATGCACGGAAAGTGCTCCTTCCGCACTAGTGCGGGAAAGTAGCACAATATGTACTGTAAAATCATTTTTTGATAATGTCAATATTTTCGGAGATAATCGCTCCAGAAGTAAAAAAAAATGTGTCCCCCCTCTCTCACTTTACCACCATACCATAAGTTTTAAAAATATGAAAAAACATCTCAAAAGTAGAACTTTATAAAAACTTTCTAGGAAAATTATTTTGAACTTGATAGGTTGAATAGTTTTTGAAAAAAATTACAAAATATTTTCTGGACGAAAAACTACGGAACCCTACACACACTCAGGGTTGGGTAAAATACTGGCTTCATTGTATTTGAAATACAAATTACAAAATACATGTAAAAATGTATTTGAAATACAAACTACTTTGGTGACAGGTATTTGAAATACAAAATACAGTATTCAAAATAATGTATTTCAAATACAAAATACATTATTGAACTTCTTTGAAACGTATCTCACAACACTTTTCACACGTTTTTAAAAATTGAAGAAGGAATTTCCTTTCATAATAACTAAATTCCTAAAAGTATTGTCAGATAAGTTCCGTCTTGTAGGTGAATGAATGTATCCTGTCCTGTCAATGAAAACAGTCTCTCGACTGGACCGGAAGAACACAGGCTGAGACTACCTTTAATAAGTGTCTGACATTTTACACAAGATGCTTCAAATTTTACTGGATCTTGGCTTCTACCACGTGGACTACATGGACGTGAATTTAAATCCATTATCTTATCTATCCGAATCAAATCCTCCGTAACAGAAAAAACGCGTAACGAACTAAATTGGCATTGACGTGAAACTTACAGTAAAGTGTTGCCACAGTGCCCTAAGCCCCTACCTATATTAAAAAACGTTCCATTATACGGTTATAAAATTAAATAACATGTATTTTTGTGCAAATGTATTTTAAAAAGTAAAGTATTTGAAATACGAAATACTAAATACATGTGAGTGCGGTATTTGAAATACCAATTACAAAATACTTCGCCAATTAGTATTTGAAATACAAATACAAAATACGTATTTGTATTTCAAATACATGTAATTGAAATACTGCCCAACCCTGCACATACACTGAGCGTGGCCCGACACGCTCTTGGCCGGTTTATTCTTATTGTCATTTTAGATTTTTTACAATATGGGTATAAAAGTATAACAAAAATATAAACACATTATACGAAATCTAATCTAGGGTGCCACCGGCAGGGGGCGGGGCCAAAACTTTCTATTAGACTTCCCAATGGCGCATCATCACATTGTCACACTCCCATAGAACAGTCCATTCCATCCTTCACCCCTTTAAAGGAATTTCCGGCATAAAAACCATTATATCTCCTCCCCAGTTTATTATATTATATGTAATATGGTAGCATTAGTTTAATGGTATGTGCGCCACCGGGGAAAGTGCGCCTCATTCATCATTCAGTCATTTAAATCAATATAAATTCGCTGAAATCCGTGCAATAAACTTGTTTTAGTTTGTTCCATGAATGTAAGATGTCGTTCTTTGTGAAATATCTGTAGATCTCTCGATATGTTTGATTAAAGGCGCACTTACCCCGGGGGCGCACTTGCCCCCTCTGACCTTAGTATGGATTTTTATAGTGTTTTTTTTTCAGGGTGGTAAATGTGTTTACCGGCTCTGCAAGAAGTGCTGCAAAAACAAATGTTATGAGGAGAATCTTGACTGCAAGGGGCACAGAATTCTTGTACAGACTAGACGGGAATTGGCTAAGAAGCATGCTAAAGAGAATATTGACGCTGCAGAAAATAGTCATATGTAAAGTACTTGATAAAACGCTTGTTATTTTTTATGTAAATTGTATTTTAATATACATATGTAGATAAGTTGTAAATATAATTTAAATAAAAACATTATTATTTGTTTACTTGAAATTTTGAGTAGCCAGGAGTACTAGAGTACTAGTGCTAAATTCAACCTGGTATGTATGTACTGGCAACCCTTAACACCACAGTCTAATTGAAATAGTATTTTAATTTGTTCCGTTATTACAAGCTCTTATTTAACTTGCCCTGTTAATATGTTGGCATGGGACAAATCTAGCAAGTTCAAATTGACCCACTTCCCGGTGACCTATTGAGCTGAAATTTTGGGTATAAGTATAGTTTGGATGACGATTCAATATTATGGTACCATCGAGCTGATCTGATGATGGAGACAGAAGGTGGCCATGGGAAGTCAGTACTTAACCGACGTAACCCCGTTGAGTTTGGGTTCGTTAGAATCGTCTCAATGAGTAGTTGATGATGGTATACAAAAAAGTAAAGTCGGCAATAAAAACGTGTACCAAAAATGAAATTTTTGACAGAAACTTATTTTATGTTCAATTTAATAATTCCACTTTAGTCCTTTGTGAACTGTATGTATCCTAAAGAAGCCTAGGGTTCACTTTGACACCTGATCCCAAGATTTGGCGTAGGCACTAGTTTTACAAAAGCGACTGCCGATCCTTCCAACCCATACCTTCCAATGTGAGTTTATATGTTGCTATCGTATATATTTTGAATTCAATTCAATTGTTCCTAGTCTCATTCAGTTTTTTTTTAATATGCAATTACTAGCTTCCGCCCGCGACTGCGTGGCCCGTGGTTAAAAACTATCCTATATTTTAATCCACGCTTTAAACTATCCTCGCGCAAAATTTCATCCAAGTCGGTTGAGCCGTTTAAGCGTGATTGAGTAACAAACATCGAAATATCCAAACTTCTAAATAATTCAATTTAAATAAAATTCAAAACATCTAAACTTTCGCATTTATAATATAGTAGCGACCCGCCCCGGCTTCGCACGGGTACTATATTATACATATAAACCTTTCTCTTGAATCAGTCTATCTATTCAAAAAAAGACCGGGTTGCACTCCGGAAGTGCCGGCAGAAGTGAAAACTTAATAACATTGTAACAGTTTTTCGATCAGGTCACGTGACATCTTACGGTGTCACCCTAAAAATGAATATGACGCAAATTTATAAACAATTATCAATTATTTAGGCGGACGGGCCGCGGGCGCGTTGGGTGCGACGGGCCGCTCGCCCGTCGGCGGCGGCAAACAAAATACCAATTTGTTTTTGCCATTGCCAAATATTTTTCAAAGCTTTATATCTTTAGGTATAACGTCCAAATTTGAACTATTCGAATTTGCGAGAACAGCAGACGGCGCTGGTGAACAAAATATCAATTTGTTTTTGCCGTTGGTAAATATTTTTCAAAGGTTAGGTTAGGTGGTTAGGAATAGCGTCCAAATTCGAACTATTCGAATTTGCTCAATAGCAAAACGGTGAAGGACGCTTGGACAAAATTACAAATTTATTTGCAGAATATGCTATTGCAAAAAGTGTTTAACGGATTTATACTCTTACGAATAGCGTTCAGTTTTTAATGAAGTCAAATCGGCTAGCAGCAAAATGTAAAAGTTTGTGACCTCCTTCACTGTCGCGTATTTAACAATTTTTCTCAATCCCAAAAAGTGCTCAGCGCCGCTAAAGAAGTTTTCACTTCAAAAACCGCATCAAGATCCGTTGCGTAGTTTTAAAGATCTAAGCATACATAGGAACAGACAGTGGGAAGCGACTTTGTTTTATACTATGTAGTGATAGTGAAGTAGGAGTAGGATACTACGATGATAGCAAACAAGCATACGGCCTGCCTGATGGTAAGCAGACACCGTCGCCTGTGGACGCTTTTGCGCTCCAGAAGCATCACAAGCGCGTTGCCGACCCTTTATTGATTTGAGGATTTCATGTGTTGACTGCACTCTCAACACAGCGCGTCCTCGGGAGTACTGGCGACCCTACTCACTACCAGGAAAACAAGAGGGGCGTAGACACTAAGTAAAATAATCAATAATGTCATATTTTTCTCGAAAAAGGATACAAAATGTAGTCAAATGGAGAAAATATGAACGCAAAAGGTTAAATAATCACGAAGTTATAATTATAAGTGTCCAAAGTTTTAAGAAGGGGTATGTTCTGTCCCTTTTTCGCAAAACGCAACTGAAACGATGACGCTGGAAGAATGTGACATCACAGCAGACGGCGCGCCGCATCGTTGTCGGCGCCGCCGTCAACGCGGCCCCCCGGCAGCATCCTGTTATGTGACGTCACACACCGTTTGCGTTTTCTCTTTCTAACAGGCTATATTAAAACGGTTGTAGCTTCGTAATTCTTTGAGATATTGAATGGGATTTTCGTCACTAGGCATATTTTTTTGCCTTTTCTTTTGGAGTAATAATAATTTTCGAGTCTACACCCGTATTGCCAATAATTATTATGACTTCGTTATAAATTGTTTTCATAACAATAGAAGGTCACCGTTTTAGTTGTCATGGCAATTTAGGTCAAAGCACAGTACTATATGTTTATAAGACTATAATATTATTGCCCTTATTTTTGGGCGCCACCTTAAGAAGGTTGAATAACTAAATATGTGAAAACGTTAGTTCCTTTTTTGTCCACCCGCACTATTAAGTTTGTGGTTATTTATGAGTAAGCTCGTTTACGCTTGCGCACGAAGCTCCCTATCGAACATTTAGATTTAGGAGCCTAAACAAAACTATTCCACGGATGGCAACATATAGAACTATTATAAAAAATTAGCAATCAATTATACACAAATGGCCAAATGTTGCGCCACCGAGCAGACTCCCAGGCGTCAGCGTAGACTACACGGTTTACAACTGCCTTTACATTACCAGCAAGTGATAGGGTGGGTCGTATTTGTGGTCACTGCCGTATTAAATTTTACTATTTTAGTGAATATCCAATTCAGAGAGTTGAAAATTGTTTCATTGACAATCTTCACCGTTTTGTACGCGACACACATCGTATCGCACATTGCTGCGTTGCTCTTGGATCCGAGCGAAGAAGAATTGAAGAAGCTCAAAGTGAACAATGTGCCCGAATTCGATCGAAGCATCCACACCCACGTTATCGAGAATGGGAGGTGTCACCTGTGCAACATTTACACGAGCAGCAAGAAAACAAAACACTGCAGCATTTGCAACAAGTGTGTGGACCGCTTCGACCACCACTGCAAGTGGCTGAACAACTGCGTCGGCCAGCGCAACTACGCGGCCTTCGTCACGGCCGCCACCACGGCCTTGTTCATATCCACGTTCACCTCGTGTTTGTGCCTTATTGACATTATTTTATTCCTGGCATATCCTCAGAAATTAAGTGTAGCCGCACAAAACTATATTAACTGCTCCTCGATCCACGATCCGACTAGTTACAATAAGTATTGTAAGAGTTCTATTTGTTTTTTAGTATTTCTTATTATACTGTGTGTAAGTGCCTTTGCAATAGCGTGTGCCTTGTTACATCTGTGTTGTTTTCATGTATACATTTGTATATTAGGCGTATCTACATACGAATATATCGTTAAAAGTGGAACCCCCGACGCTCCGCGGATAAATTGCATTCCGAATGTAGGCTGTTGCAGAAAGGGCTGCACAAAAAAAAATTATAAAATTAAAAATAATCATAATATCACTGAGGATTCAGGAAAATCTGTGAATAGCGGAGCAGACGTCGGCAACTGGATTGGTATTTTGATTAATCATGAATTGGATAAGGCTAAGAAAATTTTCCTGTACGACAAAAATAAGATACACCCTGAAAATGAATTTGCGGAACGATAAACCAAGTTCCATGTCTCTGAGGGCTTCAAAGATTATAGCTTTGTTGAAACTATTTGGATTTTCTAAGTCATTTTTATGCTGAAGGCCCTCACGTATTATAAGGGTCAGTCAGCGTTTGTTCTATATAAGTATTATGCCTAATTATTTGAGGGCGCTGTTTCTTCAGTAAGTGATTATGAAATGTCTTATTTAGCTTTGGAAGAAAAATAGGGCAGCAATAGCTACAACTCGAAGTAGGTATTTGCCGATGAATCTGAGTGCAATAACTTAAAAAAAAGACCGGGTTGCACTCCGGGAGTGCCGGCAGAAGTGAAAACTCAATAACATTGTAACAGTTTTTCGATCAGGTCACGTGACATCTTACGGTGTCACCCTAAAAATGAATTTGGCGCAAATTTATAAACAATTATCAATTATTTAGGCGGACGGGCCGCGGGCGCGTTGGGTGCGACGGGCCGGCTCGCCCGCCGCCGGCGGCGAACAAAATACCAATTTGTTTTTGCCATTGCCAAATATTTTTCAAAGCTTTATGTCTTTAGGAATAACATCCAAATTCGAACTATTCGAATTTGCAAGAACAGCGGACGGCGGCGGCGAAAAAAATATCAATTTGTTTTTGCCGTTGGCAAATATTTTTCATAGCTTTATCTCTTTAGGAATAACGTCCAAATTCGAAATATTCGAATTTGCTCAATAGCAAAACGGTGAAGGACGCGTGAACAAAATTACAAATTTAACGTCTTTACGTTTAACGACGTTTAACGGCTTTATACTCTTACGAATAGCGTTCAGTTTTGAATGAAGTCGAATCGGCTAGCAGCAAAATATAAAAGTTTGTGACCTCCTTCACATCTGACGTCACAAAAATCTGTCGCGTATTTAACAATTTTTCCCCATCCCAAAAAGTGCTCAGCGCTGCTAAAGAAGTTTTCACTTCAAAAATATCTAAAATGTCAACTACCGAGCCGTTTCTCAGTCGTGTACTGCTTATCTACTTGACCCTCCTAGCGTTTTTCCCGGTAGTGCTCAAAGAGCCCGGGGTCCGCTAGGGCACCTAAATCCAAGATTTGGCTTAGGCACTAGTTTTACGAAAGCGACTGCCTCTGACCTTCCAACCCAGATAGATTAGACCGTTTTCCTTCACCGAAAAGCCACTGTTCAATATCGATATTTATTCGTACACTATCGTCTACTATCTACTTTTATGAAATAATTGCCAACTTGGTGAAAAACATAAAGACCTGATTACCTACGTCTCCGCTAAATGCGTCAACAATCAACATGGTGAATATTAATGTTACAATTCCCCAGTATTTAGAAAATGTAAAATTAACCAGATATATTTATATTTAAAATGGTTTAAAGCTCTTTTTAGGGTTCCGTAGTCAACTAGGAACCCTTATAGTTTCGCCATGTCCGTCCGTCTGTCTGTCTGTCTGTCCGTCTTCGGCTTAGCTCAGTAACCATAACTCCTACAAAACTATAATTCGGCATGGGTATATAAATCAATTACGCCGACAAAACGGTACAATAATATCTTGAAAAAAAATTTTTTTAGGTTACCTCCCCTACACCTAAAGCGGGGATGTAATTTGTTTTTCTCGTTAAACCCATGGTGTGGGGTATCGTTGGATAGCTCATTTAACAATATTATGGGTTTCCTAAAACCTCTTTTCAAATCAGTAATTCGTTTGCGAGATATTGGGCTTTAAAGCCCTAATTTTTGTTCGAGCCCCCCCCCCCCCTTCCCCCTACCGGCTAAATGGCTACTACTGGGGATATGAAAAAAATCGTGGTAGTAGTACATATAATGAATTTAAAAGGAAGTATCACAGACAAGTAGGCATAAGTAGTTACCGAGTAATAGTCGATCAACTTAATGTGTACTTTGAAAGGCCAATTTTCGTACAAATTCGGGAGACGCAACCGCACCGCACGTCGATGTAACGAAGATAGACAGGCAACTACGGAACCCTACACTGCGCGTGGCCCGACACGCACTTGGCCGGTTTTTTTGTACCTTTTTTCTGTTGCTCTTTATCTATAGGATATATAAATATTACAATAAATAAACCTTGTGCCTTTATAACATTGTCAATATTGTCATTCATTAATTATTATAGCTACCTAATTGGGATACACATTTGTTTTCCTCCACTTTATCTTTAATCATTATCAGAAACATCAGTCTTATCTCGAGTAGTGTCAAGTACGAATGCTTTATCTTTTCTTTTCCACATCTATGAAGATAAGGATTGTTAGGCTGTGGTCTCCGGTTGACGCCGCGTACCGCATCTCGTTTTATAGAGAAGCTGCGTTTCCATATAACTAGACGCTGTATACCAACGGGCTGGTTACCAACACCATGGCGTAAGCTGCCCGTCTAGTACACTAATCGGCCATATATTTACGTTCCGCCGTATAACCTTATGTATGTGTCAATTTTTACGTTACTTAGCTACCACAGTAATGACGTGACGTATATTTTTATGCCCTAGCATAAAATATATGTACCCAAAAAACTATGGTGTTGCCAATGTGTAAAACTGTAATTCTACCAAGTATTACATTCATTTCATTCGTTCAATTATAGTCTATGGATAAAAGCCTGTGTTTTCTGTCTCTTTCCGTCTTATAGCTGTGTCTCTAGATTATTGCGAAAGCTAGTGTATCTATTTACTTTTCTCCTTGCGCGAGTTTTGACTGAATACTGATGATTGCAGAGCAAATGTAAGTTTTTGACGAGTCCATTTATCATAATATTTGTAACTTACAAATATTATGATAAATGGACTCATCAAAAAGTTACATTTGCTTTGCATTAATTGTAACGCCGGTCTCGTATCGGTCTTCACAGTCACCAAAAACGATGTCTACACAGCAATGCTTAAATCGTCTGTAATAGACGTGAAGGCCTATGACGATGATAATAAATAATAGTGAATCACTTTGTAAGTCCCGGTGCGAAACCTTGTTCAATATACGTAAGCGAGGGTCGTCGTGATATGCGGTAATATCGAAGTCCAATGATCAAGCGAAATTTCGTAAAAAAACTAAATCAATCCGAGCATGTAGATAGACAAAACAGCAAACGAATTTAGTTTTGACTGAACCGTATGTATTGTGAACTTGTGACAGAAGATGTTTTCATAGTGTTAAATTTTACCGGGGGTCTCGAGCGACCTACATAAATTTACGCCCGTCATCAGTTTATACCGGCAATTTTATATGTCTAAATCAAGAGCATATTAGCACTTGACGTTTAAATTTTCGTTTTATGTGCAAGACGTATGAATGGTTACATTTTACGTAACTGACGGTCTACCATATTAGCCCATGACGTTAACAATTTTTACGTCTGTCTTGGACGTAAAACATGACGATAGAAGCTGTCAAAGTGCTAGTGTACTAGACCGGCTGTTATGTTGATAAATTGTATTTCCAAATAAATAAATAATAATAATAATATAACAAAAGTTATCGCCGGCGAATGTGACAAGAATAAAGTCGTGTTCACTTATTTTTGATCACTTCATCTGGAGTGCGATTTTTGAATGTCACTGGTGATATCAAAGTCACCGGTGACTAAAATTATCACCGATGACTTTTATGTCACCATTTTCCAAGAGCCGTATTTTTGAAAGTCACACGCTGTTTACCAACATGCAAATTTTTTACAATGTCAGTCAGAGACAATCTTCCCGTTACGTTTCTTTTTACGCAGATGTTATAGTGTTGTCCTTGATACCGGTTTTTAGGGTTCCGTAGCCAAATGGCAAAATACGGAACCCTTATGGATTCGTCATGTCTGTCTGTCTGTCCGTCCGTATGTCACAGGCATTTTACTCAAAACTATAGTGTATTTGAATACAATTTTGAGGATAGGTGTATTTTGTTTGCCGTTACATAGTTTTGTAATTAAATTACAAAAAAAAAAATTTTTAGGGGTGCACTCCTTACATAAAACTGAGTCAATTTTTTTTTTCATTGCAATCCCACATGTGGCTCATCAATCGATAGGCCTTTCTAAATTTTTTTTTAGTAATTGAATTACAAAACTATGTAGCAGTTAATAAAATACACCTATCCTCAAAATTTTATTCACATACACCTTATAGTTTTCGAGTAAAATGCCTGTGACCTTCGGACGGACAGACAGTCAGGCAGACATGACGAATCTATAAGGGTTCCGTTTTTTGCCATTTGGCTACGGAACCCTAAACACTGCCTTCCTTAAAGAAAAGGATGTAAGTGCCATAAGATTTCAGTAACGATACGACCTTTTTAATAGGCACGGAACCCTTCGTTGTGCGTGGTCCGACACGCACTTGGCCTCCTATTTATATTCTCAATAAATCGTCGCAATCACAAATATCACAATCGAGCCCCGCTGCTAATTCTTCCGAAAAACATACTTTGGTACTTTTGGCAGATGTCACAAAACGTCAACTGTCAAAAACAATCGCATGGTGATTTCAACTACGAGTGGGTAGGGGCACTCGTAAATCGATATCATAGGTATGACAAATGTAAGTCACCGGTGAGTTTCAAAAATACGAACTTTCGGAAATCACTCACATCGGTGAGAATTAGTCACTTGGTGAGATTCAAAAATCTATCCCCCGGTCAGCGAACGAAAAAAACAGAATTCGAGCTCCTTACAAATATCTACCAAAACACGTGCCTAAAACCCGGTATGCGAATGTTCGAACTAAACGGCTGCCTGGCATCGTTTGACACCCCGCCCCCCCATCGCGGCATAATGGCAATGGCACCCATTCATTTTGCGGCGCTACTTACGACTTCTATGGTTTTTACGTTCGCCGATCAGTACACACTTCCTTAGCAGTAGTAGCGGTAGTGTACCCGATATTGGATGAGGCCATTTATTTAACATCATACGTCAATGATTACAATAATATGACGCAATTTGTATGTTTAGATGAAGGCCACCTTCACAATACTCGCAAAACAAATAAGAAATGTACATACTTAATGGATTGACATTGAATGTATATGAAACACTCGAAAACAGCCTTGAACAAAGAAACAAAAACCTTTTTAAATAAAAACGATAAATAGGATTCCTGTTCCAAATTATTTATTCATGAACTCGTAATTTTACCAACAAATTAAATAATAATATTCATATGTTTAAAAGTAACACATTTGTGTTATAAACCAACAATCCCTCTTTTACCCAGTTACACGTATATTAATTAGTGCTAAAATGCAAGATTAGCATACAACTTAAACTTCATAATTTTTTATTAACATTGGTGCAACTGGCTTTTGCAAAACTGTTTACAAACCAAGTATTTATAACTATTCGTTTATTCACGCTTGCGGCGACGATCCTGCTCTTCCTGAAAAAATAAAAGGCAAATTATAACTGTTTTCGTTTAAGTCAATCAAATTTTTCTTATCATAATGTTCACAATAGACTATCGCTACGTGGCGTACAAACGGCGTAGCGATATTACGTCATGAGCAGTGACTTAAGCATTAGGATTTATTCAAAACTATAAAGAAAGATTTATTGTTAGTGTTAACCATATGAAGAATTCAGAAGTAGTACAGCCCGTAAGCATTTAGAATGGCATTCAGGTCTTTATTACTCTTTTGCTTGCTCTTACACATTCTTATGGCAAAATAAACGATTTCCCGGGAACCCAAATAATTTTATTAGAGAGCTCTCTCTCGGACTGTAACCAGAATTACCTTCTGAGTTAAAATGATCAGCAGTTTGCGGAAGATGCCAATGAAGTCGATGAACAGTTCAAGGGCGTGTTGCACGAAGTCCTTGTTGCCCGCGCGGCGCTTCTCGATGATCAGCTGGGTGTCGAACAGCACGAAGCCGCACATCAGAGCCAAGCCCAGGTACAGGTGGGTCTGGAATCATCATACAAACACCTACATGTAGTTCACTCAAATTACGTTAATAAAAAGCCGCCGGTAGTTAGCCGTGGCTCAGACCTTAATACACAAAGAATTATCAAGCTTACAATCTGTACAACTATTATTCTATTTTTATTAATGTTCTAATCTTTAGTATGACTAAGTTTGATTTGATTCAAATATGATACAGTGGCTTAAACAAGTCAGGGCCTGATTTACCCACAGGCTAGGACGCAAGGACCAAGCAAGGGCGCGGCGGGCGGCGTGGCACTGAGCTGAGACTTATTTGTATTTCATAGTTAGCCTAGAGTGGTCAGAACTTAAATCAGGCTCTGTGACAAGTGATGTTGCATCAGGGGACATAATTTTGTAATTAAAGTAATCATCTGATACCATATAATTAAGAAGTGTTAATGCTAGTACATCATAGTATTTTGTTTGTTACATATTTGGTATGTGGGGACTAAAAATCAATACATACTCCCAATGTCTAACAATTCAAAGACAAATTTACATTTCTAATTCAGCTTTACAATTACATTATATTTGGAGATAACTGGATAAATGCACCATGAGTTGTTTCAATCAAAATGATCACAATGTATGGACAATAAGCATGCATTTAGTTGAAATCAGTTCAGTTAAAGAAAACAATGCTATGAAAGTGATTGTTATAATAACTTAGGGGCAATATAGTGATGCGCGACTTTGAATGATACTAATTGGATTAGTCGATTATTATAATCATTCAACTAAGTCGACTAATTCGAAAATCATTCGATTATTAGTAAGCTAATCTAATGTGCCCGAATACAACTTGACGTTGACATTAGTCGCTAATGTCACTGTCATCTGTTACTAGTAGTGACAGGTGACAGTGACATTAGTTACAACTAATTAGTTGTCGTCATTCGATTATTAGCATTAGTATACAACTAATTTCCAATTCGAATATTGACATTAGTAATCGCTAATTATTCGAATAGGCAAATCATTCGAAGTCGCGCATCACTAGGGCAATAGCTGTACACATAATGTAAGTGGTCAGAAAACAGTATGACACATTCAATAATACACACCTGGTACAAAATTCGTGACTGTGTGAAGATGTTGACAAGGCTCATCAGAGTCATTGAAGTGAGTAGAGTTCCCAGGGTGCCTCCAAGGAAGAGCCAGCTGCCGCGCTCGGCCAGCATCGCCGCGATGGAGAAGCACACAAACACCAGAGTTGTGCCCAAGAGTGCAGTCACTATTATAGAGGGGTTAACCTCATAGACAAAGGCCAAGAGGGGGCCTAAACCCATACCTGTAATGATATATATATTTATAACTTGTGCTTTATAGTCAAAATAAAATAAATATGAAAAAAACCATTGAAATACCTGATGTTAAACCGAATCCCAAGAGGTATCCAAGACGCTTGCTTGTGTTCTTGCCGTAATCATCAGGAGTAGCAAGCAGCATCAACAAAAGACCAATTCCAGCAAGGGTGGAGAGGAAGCCAGTTTGATAGATGGCATGGTCAACATATACTCCAGCGCAAGTTGAAGCACATGTCATAGTAAGTGTACCATACACATTTTTCAGATGTTGGCGGACTGGAGTTTCCCTGGAAATAATTTTTAATTAATAAATTGGGGCAACAGACAGTTGTGTGACTATGAATGATTGTATCAATATGACCCAAAACCTGTTTGTTAACATTTAGTCACAAGATACTCTGGGAACTTCATCTGGCTTCATAATAGCCAAATGGTGTTCTTTTATTAACAATGGGCTATGACTAAGCAAAGAGCAGCCAAACGGATGCTTCACAGTTTACACCATGTTTACACAAATTGCCCTACATTGTTTTGTTATTGTCACTTTCTAGACGTTCTAGAATAATGGAGAAGGCCTTCACTAAATTTGTTAATTACGTCGATTAACAGCATACAAATGTACGAAAGGGATTGGAATGGGAGTTAAATACAGAATGTACAAACGACATGGTCATAAAATAGACTGGGTAAGCAAAAGAGGAACAAAATGCACAATTAAATATGATGATGATACTTACAGTCTGTTAAAACTGTTCGCAAACGTTTGCATACTGGGTATGGCCATTGTAAATAACTTTAAATTGTAGTCACTGCAAAAATAACAATAATTTACGCTCGTTCTCACAATATCCTGAAAATGACGCTCGGTTGCTTGGCTTATGTCTTCACTCTCAGATTCTTCACAGATTAATAAATACGATACGGTGTACGGTACGTGTAGCAAAGTGCAAAACAATTCTGTGACGTAACGCATGAACACAGATAAGACAATTAATGATATCGATATAATTTTAATCGATTTTATTACTAGAAAATATTATTATACTTCGCAAAAAACACACAGTAAAACTAAACAAATGTTAACGTCATAAACAACGGATGTAGAACCAATGTAGAAACAAATGAGCATATTTATAGGATATTTATTGTGTCTATAGATGAAGAGATGATGTATTTCAGTATCATACCGATTATGTGTCTCCCGTTTATCGACTCTTAGTGTTATCGATTATTTTGATACAGAATGTGGACCAATCAGAGCAACACACGACTTATTAAAAATATTTAATATTGTGTAACAGTTTTAATATATTGTTTTGTTTCATTGGGTTTTTGATCGAAACTGACCAGCAAATCAAGTCAGTAGCAATATAGCTAAAGCATGAATTCATAAAAAAAAAAAATTGTAGTTACATTGCTATATTTGCATTATATTAAGTTTACAGTTCAGCTAAAGAAACAAAATTAGTCGATCACGAACGCTTACAAGCGCTTCAACAGCTGTCAAGTCAAGGCATCTAGATCGCGAAGCTTGACGTTTCAGCTCTAAAAAAAACGTTGCTGTCATGTGGAGTGGACGGCACCAGCGTTGCCAGATGGGTACGCAATAGTACGCACGGCGTACTATTTTATGGTATTGCGTACTCGCGTACTCATCCGTCGATTTGCGTACTTTTTTATATTCTAGCAGCTCATATTAATATTACTTAGGAACGCACCCAAAAATGTTAACTACTACTACTTCTACAAATTCAATTCAAATGACATTAAGGCACCGATTGTCAATAAATGTTGTATTGCGTACTCAGACTTGAATTTGCGTACTATTTTTAAGAGCTGCGCGTAACGGAACGTACAACCCATCTGGCAACATTGGACGGCACGGCATTGTCAAATATGTTAACCTACTACAAAACATGTCATGTCCTAACCTAAAAAGTAAAATTATTTACTAGTAATTGTGGTGGTTCTATGATTTAATGGCAATAAGCTAAAACCATGGGGAAAAAGTCGAAAGTAGGAAAACAGCGTAAAGATAAATATTATCAATTAGCGAAGGAAACAGGTATGACATTTCTATAAATTTTAAAACGTAGTAATCACCTAATATATTTTACTGTCGTTCCTGGTTTTCATTTTATGATTGTAGGGTATTATTCTCATATAATGGTACAATATTTTAAATTACAGGTTATCGCTCCAGAGCTGCTTTTAAGCTTATTCAACTCAACAGAAAGTTTGGATTTTTACAAAAGTCACGAGTATGTCTCGATTTGTGTGCCGCCCCTGGAGGGTGGATGCAGGTGGCTCATCAGAACATGCCTTTATCCAGTATAGTTATTGGAGTGGATCTGTTCCCTATCAAACCTGTTCCTGGTTGCATCGGACTTACTGAAGACATCACTACTGAGAAATGTAAATCTGCCATCAAGAAAGAGATTAAAACATGGAAAGCCGACGTAGTACTCCATGACGGTGCGCCTAATGTGGGTCAGAACTGGCTCCATGATGCATACCAGCAAGCTACTCTAACATTGAGTGCCTTGAAACTGGCCACACAATTCTTGAGAGATGGTGGTTGGTTTGTTACAAAAGTATTCAGATCTAAAGACTACCATGCTCTCTTGTGGGTGCTGAAGCAGTTTTTCAAAAAAGTACATGCTACGAAGCCGCAAGCCTCCAGAAATGAGTCTGCTGAAATATTTGTTGTGTGTCAGGGCTATATTGCACCTGATACAATTGACCCAAAGTTCCTTGATGCTAAATATGTATTTGAGGATTTGGAAATGGTTAATAAGCGGCACACAAACTTGATGCACCCTGAAAAGCAGAAAAAGGCCAAAGCCGTGGGTTATAAGGAGAATGACTACACTACTCACCACAAGGTTCTTTTGTCACAGTTTATGGGTAAAGAGGATCCACTAGACCTTCTTCAAGGTTGCTCACAGGTAAGGAAATATAACATGATGACATTTTCAAGTTTGTTGGTTTTGCATGCAACTTGATGATTGATATATTTTATATGTTATTTCCAGATTGTAATAGATGACAAGAGTATAGAGGAACATCCTAAAACCACTCGAGAAATTAAAGAATGTTGCCAGGACATAAAGGTTTTGGGTCGGAAAGATCTTAAAGCTATTTTGAGTTGGATAAAACAGATGAAGGAACTGAAAACTGGTCAGGTAAGTTGACACTGCCTAGCAATTTGAAAAAAAATGTCAACTGTTAAAGTTGGTCAGATCATTTGGGCCAATGTATCACTACATAGTATAAAACAAAGTCGCTTCCTGCTGTCTGTCTCTATGTATGCTTAGATCTTTTAAACTGTGCAACAGATTTTGATGTGGTTTTTTTTTAATAGAGAGTGATTCAAGAGGAAGGTTTATATGTGTAATAGAGTACCCGTGCGAAGCCGGGCCTAGTATTGGATATTTTATCTTAATGTCATGTTTGTGAACTTGTGCAGGAGCAGAAAGAGGAAGTCGTAAAAACACCTGAAGAGGCTGAAGAAGAGGAACCTGCTGAGAAAAAGGAGGAGGATGCAGTGGACACTGAGATTGCTGAACTTCGGGTATGTAACTGGTCCAACACTTGAAAATTGCAAATAAAAAAATTGTTTTAGAGAAACCATCTAAGACACAATCAAAGATTTGTTTTCTGTTAGCACTTCATGCAATTTCCAGCTATTCCAGCATCTTTCTCAACCCATTGTATGCTTATGCACAGATCCAGGCCAAGAATTAGAGCCTATAGCTTTAAATCTCAAGGTCATTATTTGATTTATCTGCATATGAGGAGTTAACGGTCCATTTGTAGATAATGGTTAGTTCTATGTGTTTACTGTTTGCACACTCAACTACAACATGATGTACCCATTTTTTTCTTGTTACAATGCAATAAGATGAATAGATGAACAAATGTATACTTCTTTTTCTAGTTGACTGTACTTTGCTACTGACTCTATTAGATTTCAGAATGTGCATTGCTATAATACTGCTCCCTTCAATGGTTTCAGGATGAGGAGAGACGCCAGTCTAAACGAAAGAGGAAACAACTCAACAAACAGAGACAGAAGTTGGCTGAAAAGATGAATTTGAAAATGGTGCTGAAGGGAGATGATGGCCCGATTCTTGAGGCTAATGATATGTTTAAACTTTCTGACATAAAAAATGCTGATGTAAGTAAACTTTTTGTAAAATACCAAATACTCAATATATCGTAATTATCGTTGTCAACTATAACTATTTGAGATGTTTGAGTTGTATCAAAATAACATGTTCGATAATCGACCGTACAGTAGGGTGGTCCTTAAAAACCGAAAATTTGAAATTTCAATGAGACACCCTCTTATGTTGTTCTAATACGTGAAAACTTAACATATGATTTTATACATTTGATGATAGGAAATGAATAATCTTGAATACATAAAAAGAAATCACAAATTTTCAGCCATTCATTCAAAAAATAATTTGATTGTGCTAATATGCTGAAAACGGACTCTGGCGCTGATTTGGCGACTTTAAATTTGATTTAAAATAAATGTCGAAGACTTAGTGAACGAATTTCGTATTTTCTGGATTGTTTATTCCTTGATATAAAATGTAGCTCAAAAAAGTAGAAAAATGTTAAAAATTTAAAAAATAGGTTCTTAGTATGAAGAAATGCAAGCCTAAAAAGTTAAAAAAATCGGTAGCGACCCCTAAATCTTATCCAAAAATAAAAATAAAAAACATTTTATTTTTTCACGTATCAGAACAATATAAGAGGAAATGAATGAAATTTCAACTTTTCGATTTTTAACCCTTAATTTGGCAGTGTATGACACAATCAACAATTTTTTTGGGCACATTTTTCCATTTTTTTCAAGACCTACTTTTTGTGCTCTGTTCAGTGCAGCCAAGACTGGAACGCACGATTTTTTTGTTATTTGCCAAATAAAGGGTTAAGGACCACCCTAGTCTACAGTCTTGCGTGAGAAGGTCCATATTATTATGATTATAATTAGGTGAGTTTGTACCTTATATTACAACAAAACAAAAAATAACGTCGCAAGAAACTGATACAAGTACAGATAAATTACTTTCGAGACGTTTTTGCATTTGTAGTTGTGACCTCTGAGGCTCTAGTATAAGTTTTACCGAAACAAAACGTTACGACCGCGTTTGCGTTTAGCTGTCAAATCCCATACAAATTGAGGGTAAAACGCAAATGCGATCGTAAAGTTTTGTTTCGGTAAAACTTATACTAGAGCCTCTGTAGCGAGCCTCACACACACACATACGAGTGTCTGTGTACGTGTGTCCTTGTAAATATACAAATACTACTACAAATGCAAAAATGTCTCGAAAGTAATTTACCTGTATGATTGTTAAATGTTTGCTAACACTTATTCAACTTTTGTATATCATTCATTTGTTGATCAATTTGTTCAACTTATAAGTTACCAATGTTTCTTACAGGAATTAGCTCGCACAATAGACCAGCAGCCAGATCTTGTGGCAGATCCTAGTGATGATTCCGATGACGAGTTCAAAGTGAAACAGAAATATGTGAAGTATGATGTGGAAGCCTCAAAGTTGGACAAGTCGGGCCTGTATTACAAGGACTCTGACAGTGAACTGGAAATGGAAAGTGACTCAGAGGAGGAAAACGATAAAGAAACGTTAGGTAAGATTATATGAGTACACATTATCAATTCCATACCTACCGGGAGGTCTATTAGACAACCCATTGAACGGAAATCTAGTTCGGGTTTAGTGACAAGCCCGCGTGACAAGCCTAACGCGTCAAGAGCACACAAGAATGGCAATGTTTCATTAATTTTGTCTTTTTAGGGTCCCATACTCAAAGGGTAAAAACGGGACCCTATTACTAAGGCTCCGCTGTCACCAGGCTGTATCTCATGAACCGTGATAGTTAGACAGTGGGTATTTTCACAGATGATGTATTTCGGTTGCCGCTATAACAACAAATACTAAAAAACAGAATAAAATAAATATTTAAGGAGGCTCCCATACAATGATTTTTTTGCCGTTAGTTATAGACTCGCACTTGACCGGTTTTTTTGCTATTGCTATGTTACGTGTTAAAGGAAATGTTTCTTAAGTAACTCTTTGTTTAAATAAATATATGTTTTCACAGCTTTCTCTGACGACGAGAAGGAATCAAAGAAAAGGGCTAAGTTAACACAGCTAAATACATTAAAAAATAGCAAGCCAACCAAAACTCCGTCAATCCCCAAGAATAATCCGCTACTCACTGACTTGGACAACAGAGACCCGGTGTCGAAGCGCTCCATGAAGGCTGAGCTCTGGTTCCAAAAGGACTGCTTCAAGGACATTGATGAGGAGGACGATGAGGGTGTTGATCTAGACAAACTCGCGGAGACGTATAAGGAGAAAGGTACGTGTACTAAACTTGACGCCGTATATAGATTACAAAAAAATAACCTTAAAATTGCCATTAAAATTAAGAAAAAAACTAGCTACGTCCATCATTTGGAAGAGTGTAAGTTTACCAGTGTCGGTCGTCAAGTATAGGGGCTCCAATCTCTCGTTTGTACTTGTGTTTTTATTCGTTTTATTCATACCAAATGATGCCTAACAAGTATGGAATAGTAGATTGTGTCACAAGGGAGCAAAATGCCATATTTACGGCGAGGGCGTAGATTGAATCCCGAATGAAGCGAAGGATTCCAGAATATCCTCACTACGTTCGGGATTCTAACGTGGAATCCTGAGCGTAGTGAGGGGTTCAAGTGTTCACGCCCAAGATGGAAATCATTTTGCTTCCGTGTGACTCATACTGCTTTTCACATCACTTATGAGGATTGTCAGTAATAAAACACATGTATTTACACTTACTAAAAGTTTATTTTTAATAGCCTCATACGTAAAAACATGCTGCTGCATTCCGATATTGTGGTATTTTAATACGTTTCGTAATATTTTATAAGACAAAAAATATATGCAAGTAATTGATTATAAAAACTAAGTAATCGATTATGTGTATACTAATTTCATGTATTCGTTGGGATATATTTTTTTATTCTGGCAACAATATGTCAGAAACATTGAACAGAAAAGTGCCACTTTGATCCCTCCTAGCAGGGAAGAAAAAGCCCTTATCCAAATAGGTGATGTGAAAATAATTGTTTTTTCTTCAGGTAAAACTATTGCAAATGAGCTCATGGAGACTTCTACTGATGTACCAAGGAGTGGATTGAAAAGGAAGCAATCAGATCTGGAGAGTTCTGATGACGACTCATCGGACAGCGAGTACGAAGTGGAAGATAATGTGGCGCCAACTGCGGGAAAAACGGGCAAAGGCGGCAAGAAAGAGAGCTTCGAAGTAGTTTCACAGGACCCAGGTAAACCATCTAGGGAAATTGAGTACTTCGTTCTACTACTACGGTACTACGTTCATACGTATGAGCACTTTTTTCGTCATGTTAAGAGGCTGACAATACCTAATTTTGTTGAAATTGGTGTTATTTAAGTAGTTTTTTAAGATAAACTATTTGTTCTAGCACATCAAAAAAAATACATGTTAATATTCACCATATTTCAAAGACCGTGGGCGGACTCGATACATATACGACGACGAAATCGGCTCGATAGAAAATAATTGCAAAGATTGGTCTTAAAATCAGCATTAAACGGTTCTATGTCTTTATTTTTTTGGCGGTTGGGTCTGCAATTAAAAACATGAAGTCATCATATTCATACCTAAACCATTAACGAGTTCACAAATAATCCACACTTTTTTTTATTTCAATATTTATTTTATTTCTTATTATCTTCTAAGACGTAGCCGCCCAGTAACACTCGCTCTCGTTTACTCCGATACAAATAGACAGTGTGCGCCGTACCTCGAATCCTCAAGGGCATTTTGGTGTTGTCAGCGTCTTAAGTACGATATGAACGTAGCAAATACCTCGTTAATGGGGAGTCCAAATCTTAATACCATTACTATTAATTTCAGAACTAAAAAGGCTTAAAAAGACCATTAAAATGGACGCGGAGACGTTAGCCCTAGGAACAATGATCGCTACGTCTAAGAAGTTTAAGAGAGATCTGATAGATGATGCGTACAACCGCTACACGTTCAACGACAAAAATCTGCCGGACTGGTTCACGGAGGACGAGAAGAAGCATATGCAGAAGGAGGTGGTTGTTCCTGAGGTAACAACTATTTTCATCACATTTGCTTGTAAAGGGCTTCATAACGCGCAGCCATACAGAGCTACAACGCCCATGGGCGTAATGGATTTTTTCTTAAATTGTATCTGTTACTCATGCGTCAGTTATAATTATAAAGCAAGGAGGTCTTAATACCATGCAAGCTTACAATGTGGACACCTTAAGTCAAATACGACGAAAAATATATAAAAACGAATGAAACTGTTTAATTGAATTCTTTAAAGATCTAAAAATTTAAATGTGGTAATTTTGTGTCTCCGTAAAATATATTTTTTAATTAAATCGTGGATGTATGCCGAATCCCCTTTTGCCATGGAGACGCCGGACCTTATTCGCCTCACGTCAAATTCAACAAAATGGACGATTGACTTTTTGTATGTTTTATTACGGTTAATATTATTTTTGTTTCGAATGTATTTGTTTCCTCGTAATTGTGATGAAAAACAAGGCTCTCGTTCGTAAATCATCTCTTAACGTACTTGTGGCACAATGTACTATCGACAAAATTGAATCCTGACCCACCATGGAACCTTGTTACAATTAACTGACACATTAACGTCATATGATCGTACGTATGTTCGTTAATTGTAACTATGGTGGGTCATGATTCAGTTGGTTCGATAGTACTATTACGAACGGGTGTCTTTGAGAAGCCCGACGCCGAAGGACATACAAGAACATCTCTTACCGTACTTTTGGCACATGTACTATGTTAACTGACTCCAAAGCAAGAAGGAGGTTCTCAATTAGCATTTAATAATTGGAAGCATTGAATTATGCCAGTGTTCTACATATACATCAATAATAATACCCCAAGCCACCCTTTCATCAGACGCTTCCATCAGACGCTTCACCGAGAGCGGCAAATATATTGCCGCTGCCGTTTTGATTTCATTCAATTTCCAAATGACAGATTTTTTTCTCAAAACTTTATTCCGTAAAAATGATCTCTGAAACACGAGTGCTACTATGACTCTCAGAGAAATTTAGCAAAGCAAATCTTACTTAAAAAACTTTTTTTGAGCTTATCAAGCGAAGCAAAATACTAAAAATCTGGTCCTAAACCGAGTTTTACAAACTTTTTTTGTTTTTGAAAGACTAACCTCTTCATTTGTGTTATTACCAGATAAAAATGTAAAAAAGGCAGGTACTTTTGTGTAAATGTATTAAAATGTGCAAATATCTTGCCGCTATTGATTAAAGGGTTAACCCTAATGCTGATGGGTGATGTCGGAAGGTTTAATTACTTGATTTTATAACAGAATAGAATAAAATAGAATATAATTCATTTATTGCATAATTATAGGTGTTATAATAAGGTTACATTATGTATATAAACGTGTCTCAGCTGTACCGAATTTCGCATAGACAACGTACTTACCTCTTTTTTATATTACATCATTGCGTAAATAGTACATTGTTTAGCGAGGGGCGTAAGTGGAGTGGAATATGATGATTGATGACTCGAGTTTGCAATATTCTTATGCCCGTGTTATACACAATGGTTTTCATCACATTTGCGAGGAAACAAATACATTTTAGATGAAATGAATACAAATCGTAATAAAAACTGCAACATGTCAGTCGTCCATTTTGTTGAATTTGACGTGAAGCGCGTATGGCAAAGACCCTTCGGTATACAGCCACGATTTGAAAACACTTAAAAACACTTTAGATAGACACTAAATAACTACATATTCAATCTGTAAATAATTCAGTTAAACATGTTTAAGTAGTTTTTTAAGTTTAAATATATTTATTAATACGTTTTCAGACATCGTATTCGATATAAAACCTCTTTGCTTTGTAACTGCCGCATGAGTGACAGATACAATTTAAGAAACCTATTACGAGTTTGGACTTGTCCGTTGATAATAATATCGTAGTGTGGTAGATGTATGACTATATAATACCGAGGCCAAGGCCAACAAATTCAGCCCCGTGCCGTGTAGTTAGGAGACAGACGGGACAGATAAAGCCCAACCAGGAAAATAAAAACCTGCTCTGGGGGCGCTAAAGTAGCAATAATTATGGCAACACTAAAAAAATACTATATGATGTACCTACCAGTCATATTGACAACGAGGTCGGTGACGTTATTTAGAGGAATAGTCTAATCCTTCCGACTTTCTCTCCGACAAATACTTCGTCATATTGTAAATCACTTTTCTTAAATCAAATTTAATCGTTTCCGGCATTTTAATGTAACACAACACGTACCAACGACCCTCACTTTGACAGCAATTGACAGATTGCATTAATGACGTCTTCAAACTTACTGTTGCCAGTTGAATAAATTAGTTCCGATAGTTTTCCGCAATATGGCGAAGTTTTTTATTTTCCCGGTCGGGCTTAATTTTTATTTTAGTTATTTTTAAAGAAAAATTGACAAATTCAAATACGATGTTATACCTGATCCTAATCATAGCCTGTTTATTTTTAATACATTGTTAATAGAATCCGTGTTTTATTCCAGGAATACACAGAAGAATATAAAACTAAACTTCAGGACATAAACACGAGGCCAATCAAGAAAGTCATCGAGGCTAAAGCGAGGAAGAAGAAGCGCATGATTAAAAAGATGGAGCGAGCGAAAAAGAAGGTTGAGGCCCTTATTGAAAACGATGAAATGTCCGAACGAGAAAAATCTCAGCAAATAAGGACGCTTTACAAAAAAGCTCAGACCGATGGAAAGAAAAAGGTCACGTACGTAGTTGCGAAGAAACATACGACGGCAAAGCGCATGAAGCGGCCATCCGGGGTGAAGGGCCATTACAAGGTGGTCGACCCTCGCATGAAGAAGGACCTGCGCGCGCAGAAGGCCAAGGACAAGACCATGGGCCGCGGCAAAAAGGGCAAGTCGATGAAGGGCAATAAGGCTCCTAAGGGCACTAAGGCTCCTAAAGGCATACCGCAGAAAAAGAAAGGTAAAAAAGCGAAATGATTTAAGTGTTTAGTTTACCTTGTAGGAGTACACCGTAAAGTGGAAGCTAATTGATGAAGTATATTGTTTCATAATTATACGTTTTAAAATATTAATCGGTTATTATTTCACCACTTGAAGCTTGTAACACTTAGCTTCCATCCTACTTTTGAATCAACATGTAAGTAGTAAGTATGTAAATAACGCACGAGTAGTATTTGACAATGTTATATTATTTTATTGCGTCATTATAGGCTTAATATAAAATAACTTCATCATCGGCAACTACAACTATCATGTACGAAAAGGGGTGCACTTGCCATCGGGTCGGGTCGACATAGAGATATTTGTACGGCTGAGGTCACGGCCGGTGGTATTTAAATCCACGTGCGTCACTCGCGCTTAACGGCCACAGTTCAGGGACATACTCGCCATATAAATGATAATAACTTCGCCTCGACCTTGGCGCCTGATTCGGATTCGGTCCAACTACGCTGTCTGCCTACTAATTCGCATTTGTGTAAATAGGCATACGATCCACATCAAATCAAAAGACAAAAATATTTGTCTCGTTCGTCAGGTTAAACTAGTTCTAAATCATGACTAGAGCTAGTGATCCTTGATAAACTTTGAGGTCATCGAGGTATTGAAGCGCCGAGCCCGAATTTTCGAAAATGCTTCGGCAATTGTGTTTGCGTATACCACATTGTCGCGACAATTGAAAAGTCACCAATACTTTGCATACGACTAGCTGTGGTATTACTGACGTTTACCCGATTAGAAAACGTGCTTTCTCATATCAGAGGACTTACTGAAACTTTTAGGCTAGATTAATGAATACTTAGCAAACTAAGAAATTTTCACTCATTTTGTCTCATTTATGATCCCATAAAGAGATAGAGAGTAGTGCAACATGTGTAGTGTAATGTGGCCATAAAGCTACAGCAATACTATACTAATGTTTAAAGTAAAACACCCTCGGGCCGGAACCATAGGTACCTACTTAATAATAATAACAAATTGCTGTTTTTAATGCGGTCGTCTTTCTATAGGCTCTGATAAATCCGTGTCATTTGGTATATCTAACTAAATCAAACCCGCGAAAATAAACATAGGATAACAAGGGAGAGGGTACGGTGGGGTGACGCGGGTGGTGGGTGGCGGGCGGCGGGGGCGCTATATCGAGCGCTATCACGGCCAAGGTCGCGCCGCGGCGTCATTGCCGGCTCCGCTGTTTATGTACGTTGTACAATGTACGCCGCGGACTCCTGTACCCTGCAGGTCATGTTGCTTCCTGTAAACACGTTCCTCAAGATAAGGCACACCTTATAAACTAATCTAGAGCTGAGTATAATCGGCTCATAAGATTGATGCAATCGTAACGTAATCTTATGCAAATTTTCTATCCCAAATTAGATACAATACACTGTAACACATTATTAACACTGCGTAATCACAGCGTGTCGCAGGAGGAAATACCTAGGTATAGTGTTTTAGTGTGTAGATTACTACGGCGCTACCACGAAGGTCGACACTCGAAGTTCGTATACATGCATCCCTGTCACTCGAGATACGTGAGTGCGATAGAGATGGAAATACCCGAACTTCGAATTTCGTGGTTATTGCTCTGCTCCCTTTCTACGGCAATGGGGTAAAAGGGCTATTTTACAGAAAGTTGTACACTCAACTTTTTTTTTTAATTTTGATATAATTGGATTTCACTCAGAATCGAGAGCACTTTCGAACCTAATAGGAGAAAAAAAGTGTCCCAAGATATTTTATTCCATTCCGTTACCGTTTCCATACCTACTAAGCTTGTATGGTGGTAACGGAACGGAAAACCGAAAATGATATGAAACATTTCGGACAGTTTTTTCTCCTATTAGGTTCGAAAGTGCACTCGATTCTGAGTAGAAAAAACCCGATTAAATAAAATAAGTCGGTGTACAACTTTTCGTAAAATGGCCCAAAAATGTAGTTAAGTAGAAATGTAACAACACAGGCCGTATCGCTAAAGAGCGATCTCTTACTGAAATTACATAGATACGAGTAATCAGGTGATATTTGCGTAAGTCAATTAAGTCATTAGTAGAGCAAATGATACATCAGTTGATGATAAATTATATAAGTGACCTTTTAATAAAATTGAAAACAACAATGTGGCCACTTATTGTGATTACATGCGATGTTAACATAGCCACGACCTTGTTTTGGATATGAAGGTCATCGTGGTATATGTAGGTCTATGTTGGAGGGTTCCCGAATGACGTCCGCGGAGGCTCAGGTAGCTCGGGGGCGCCGTGACCTCGCCCCCGCAAGGTCGCCGATTTCATTCCACTCGGTCACATTCACATATATAGCTCGGCCATAACAAGGAACCTTTTTTATTTATTTATTATTAACCTATACTAGAAAAAAGCTTTTAACGAAAAGAGACAACTTTTAAGATCCAGTTTGT
Organism: Epinotia ramella; assembly: GCA_947578815.1. Lineage (NCBI taxonomy): Eukaryota > Metazoa > Arthropoda > Insecta > Lepidoptera > Tortricidae > Epinotia > Epinotia ramella. The sequence continues at coordinate 13,208,071 of OX388209.1, forward strand.
CATGTAGGAGCAAAAAGTTGCTAATAAAAATGTACATTTGGAGTATTGCCCTTTATGGCAGCGAAACGTGGACAATGACACAAAGGGACCGAGAAAGACTGGAAGCGTTTGAAATGTGGTGTTGGAGACGGATGGAAGGTATAAGCTGGACTGAGAGAGTAACAAATGAGGATGTTTTGAGAAGGGTAAAAGAGAAGAGATCGATCTTGAACACCATCAGCACTCGAAGGGGGAAAATGATTGGTCATTTGATACGGCACGACAACTTCTTTAAAACCATAATGGAAGGAAAGATAGAAGGAAGGAGAGGCAGGGGAAGACCACGACGCAGTTATATGGACCAAATAAAGGAAAAAGCTGGTGTCGTGTCGTATCAGCAAATCAAAGGGCTGGCGTACGACAAAGAGAGATGGAAAATACTCCACCGACAAGAGGATAACTCTTAAGTTAATGATGATGATGATGATTAGAACAAAATGCTTACGGCCGTATTCATAAACGTTCTACAAGTTAAAATTCGTTTGTCTTTATCTGCCACTTTGACATTTGCGTTCGTCGGAAAGGGTCAAAGCACATTTTATTTAGCAGAGGCACTTTAAGTTTTATGAATAAGAGGGTTAGTAATTAGCGTTGAAACTAAATTCAACTTTATTTTTACTCTGATTAAAGTTTTTCATAATCCTTTCCTCGTTGGAGAAAATAATTACCTAAGTAGGTACACTAAATGTCTGTTCAATTAATTACTTTAAAAACAAAGTTTTAACTGATTTCTAATCAGTATAGGTACCCAAATAGCTTCAAGTGTGCCTGTACAATTTGAAGAGTTCCCTCGATTTGTCCAGGATCCGATTATCAGATCCTGATCTGATGACCACGGGACCACCTGGTAAGGATACCCTTTCTAACAAAAAAAGGAATCCCATACAAACATTCCATGTAAAAAAGAGGCCAAGTCTCGAAACTCTTACATAAAAAGTTGTGAGATATTTCGTAGAGCCAAGTCTCAGGCATTCTTTAATCTTTATTTGCTTGCTAAATAAAATTCTGTAACCTGGCAATCACACAACTTTACTGCATTTATGGATTTCTGCATACTCGTACCTAAATCTACGTAGTATTGTGTGATTGCCAAGTCACAAAATTTTATTTAGCAAGCAAATAAAGATTAAAGAATGCCTGAGACTTGGCTTTACGAAATATCTCACAACTTTTTACGGTGGAAGAGTTTCGAGACTTGGCCTCTTTTTTACATGGAATGTTTTTTATGGGATCTCACTTCTTTTTGTACGTTATTGTGTTATCAATACATACGAATTATGAATGCAGTCCCATTCTTGCTTTTTCATTTTTTGTCCCATTCGCTGCAAATATAACTTTGTAATCGTATATGACATGATTATATGGGTTTACAAAGTTATTTATGCAGTTGGTTTATCTAGAAAACTGGACTGAAATTGATTTTTTTTTTAGTTTCCTGTTAATTTATACACTAAACACTAATGTATTTCAAATTTGAAGCTTCTATGTCTGCTAGAAGTGCCTTAGACTTTTGATGATCGGTGAGTCAGTCAGTGAGTGACAAAATTAAGAAACTTTGACTAGTTATAAATCTTAAAGCACCGGTTCAAATTGAATGAAATTGAAAATATATCGTGTTTATACAATGCGTGCTTGGTTACTGAAAATTCAGGCTTCTAGTTTTATCCACAACGAAGTTATAGGGGGGTCGAAAATGGCCTGAACTGCTTCGAGAAAAGGATGGTACGGCCGTGCCGCTGTTTTGCTCGACTTGGCGGGGGCACTGCCGTGCCCCCAGATTTTCCAAATCGGTCCCGGCGTCTTCGAGTAATCGGGAACATACATTAAAATAAAATCACTACTTGATTACTGTAATAAAAATTGTAATTTAATTGTTTCGTTTAGATTTCGCGATCAATGAACGTTTAACAAGTTAAACTATAAAATTGTGTAATGATCGTTTCCTCGTTTTCCAGTCATACCTACAACCCTGAAAATATTTGTGAAAGACTAATATAATACAGGTGCCTACAGCGTCAAAATCAGTCTGATTTTTCCTACCGCATCTGTATCGTAGTAGTAATAATTGAAATTATATCATGATGTGAGTTTCGCTTTGTCATGTATGTACATATAAACGTTATATATATTATTTAGATATTAATGATGCATAATAACTTAATAAGTTACACATTCATGCGGTCCCTTCTCGACAGCTTTTGGATATTTACGTAATACAATGAATAGAGAATAGTTGTATATAAACAGCCAACAGTTGGGTCGTATATCCCCACAAAGTCGTATGTGCCATTTATTGCCGGTCAAGGACTTATATTGCCTGTAAGTTTTAAAAGTCGACTGTGACTCAAACCCCTCAGCCAATGACGCAGGTAGGAATTGGCGCCTAAAGGGTGACTCATGTTGTTTTCGTTACATGTTTGTATAGTTTTAACTGACAATGAAATCAAGAAGATAGCCGGCTTGCGATAAATTGGTAATTCAGTCGTCAATAATTCACAAAAAATAATCAACCGGTTTTTCCAGCTTTGGCTGCCTATAGGTGTTGCCTGTAACAGGAATAAAATGTGACTTAAAAATAAATGTTAAAAATTTCTTTAGCTTTCGTAAATAATTTCTCGCAGTAATTTGTAGGCAGTATTTTAGTATCACTTATCACAGTTCTAATTTCATAGGTACCTCTCTTATTTTAATTCGGAACTGAACTAAACATTCATAAAAAAATCATACACCCCTCTTTAAAAGAAATTTTATTGATTATTATCAGTAGGTACGCGCACTGATTGACAATTCGAAAATTAATTAGTAAAGACCTCTCAACGCCCATTGATAAAATTACCCATGGGACCCCTAAGGGTCATACGAACGGGCTAACCCCCCTAGAGGCATATTTCCGGGAAGAACCGATCACGCAATACCCACGTGGAAATTTCCTGTGCAGGATATAGGTAATGTTTGTAGGTAGCGGGAAGCATAGCTACCAATGCTATAGTGCAATACACGAGTCCCGGCCTCCCGAACCTCCCCACGGCGCCGCCCGCCGCCCGCCGCCCGCCGCCCGCGCTCACGCTCCCGCTCCACGCTCCACGCTTGCCTACATTCTTCATTAATATAATCCGCCATTTTATAAGTAGCTTCGCCATTTGCTTTGGTTGGAATTACGTAGATTAGTCAGTTATCTTGACGGATTATTCGTCGTGGAGTTGTTTTGGTAAGATTTTGTGTAATTTGGACATGCATTTGTTGGATATATGAGTTATTTAGTGTGTGCACAGTCAACAAGGTTCTTGTTTACAAACATTTTGAATTTATGAGTAACGACCCGTCAAGTAGCAAGTAGGTATTACATATTTTACATTCTTGGCACATTTTCAGGGTCGCATTAGTGTTGGGTAGAGTATTCGTATAGGTAGCTGGGAAGCGATATTCACCATCTGTTAATGGGTTGAGGAGCTGCGTCATATAAAGCCGGTAACTACGATACTATAAGTAAGTACCTTGTATACAACTTCTTATACATAATTAGTATTATCCATTATACCCTACCAATAGGGAATATGCATGTGATTTAGAAATGGACAAAAAAAATCACGTGTAATCTATATTGCTTAATAAATATACACACATGATTATTTTTTCAAATTATCATGTTTCTATTGATAAAATAAATTGTTTAAAAGTACTATTTTTCAAATTCCCTCGCAAATTTCCAAAACGCAACGCTATTGGCGGAGCGAAACGTGACGTCACCGTGCAGGTCGTTAGTATGATTATTGAAAGTTATTCGCATTGTTTGGCCGCTGTTTATGATAAATAATCAGTGTTTTTTGGTAAATGTTAACTGAAAGCAGTGACTCCTTTTGAAAAAAGACTCGCCACAATGACTGAAAGCGGTTTTGTCAAGGCACAGTCGGATAATCTGCCTAAAATTCATGTGTTCATGATGAATAAATACGTACTTCGCAAATATTTGTGACTTTACGTCCGCTGAACTAAGAGGAGTAAAAGCTGCACAAGGTAAATAAGTTACAGATCCATACTAATATTATAAATGCGAAAGTGTGTCTGTCTGTCTGTCTGTCTGTTACCTCTTCACGCTTAAACCGCTGAACCGATTGCGATGAAATTTGGTATGGAGATAGTTTGAATCCCGGGGAAGGACATAGGATAGTTTTCATCCTGGAAATCACCCCTTAAGGGGATGAAATGGGGGGTTGAAGTTTGTATGGAGCTGCGATATAAACGATTTCCCCGCGGACGGAGTCGCGGGCAGAAGCTAGTATTCAATAAATTTTCATATTCCTTGTTTTTTATACTCGTGAGATTGGTCAATTAAGTAATTACTAATTAGAACCTATTTTGGCAATTCAAATAGCTAGAATTTTAAACTACTTCAAATAGGTGTCTTTGTTAAATAAGTGGAATAAAAAACTAGTACATATTTATCCAGACTATATACTATTATACTATACTATATACTATAACTATATCCCTACTTCCATCCATACTATCCATACTATATACTATCCATACTAATCCATACTTCCATACTAATATTATAAATGCGAAAGTGTGTCTGTCTGTCTGTCTGTTACCTCTTCACGCTTAAACCGCTGAACCGATTTGGATGAAATTTGGTATAGAGATAGTTTGAGTCCCGGGGAAGGACATACGATAGTTTTTATCCCGGAAATCATCCCCCAAGGGGATAACGTGGGGGGTTGAAAGTTTGTATGGAGCTACGATACAAACGAGTTCCACGCGGACGGAGTCGCGGGCAGAAGCTAGTATTATATAATCAAAGATATGTAGGTAATTACCTATTAGGAATATTACATTTTAATAGAATAATAAAAGATTTTAAGTACTTACATATTTAATACTCACGTCGAAATGATCTTCACAACAATATAAACTACTCAAGCACGATACATTATCTCTCCTCATCGCCTTACACCACTTTATCCTTATATTTGCACCTTTGGGCATGGGTATGAAAATATTTGCAGTTTTATCTTGTAATGTTATTTTCACACATAGGGACAATACAATATTTATAATAAGCTTTTGTGTGCTCTTCCATTACAATAAGTTGATCTTATAAGCTTTAATCACTCACATTTATTAAAAGTGTCAATCAAACACTTTGTTGTTAATTTGTTCTTAGTGCACACTGCACGGTGACGTCACAAATGAGCGCGCCAAAATGGTGGCGTTTTGATCGTCCGAAAATTATAGTAGTTTTAATTATTTATTTTTAGCTTATTTAATAATATTGTGATAGTGTTATATTTTTTTCCGTTTATATAATTACTTATAGAATAGATAAAAAAATAAAAAAAATTTATGAATATTCCCTATTGAGAGTCCCGAAGCGGAAGCGAGAGAGCAACATTAATATTGTTCCAATTTCTAATCAGTGGTGCTATTCGATTCCTTGATATTGTTCTCAAAACAACCGTAGGTACTTAATCACGAATAAATTCGGTCACTATAGCCTTTGTTACATACTTCGGAAGCGTGTTTGTGGTGTTATTTAAATACCTAAATCAAATGGATTACAACTAGGTTCTGTATGGCTGTGGTTTTATCTCAATTGCGGTGGTCTATTGCCACGAGGATCATATTGTTATCTCTTAGTTTGACCACTAAGTACACATTTAAAGAGTTGCTATGTTGCCGTGGTGTGTTACTTTATACATACGAGTAGACATCTAGATATATTTAACTATTTTTTATTTAAATTATCTTTTGTCCGCGTTAACATAAACTTAGGTACCTAAAGGAGAGTCTTATGGCTAATCAACTAATTGTTCTAGATGCTATCCGTGGGATATCATATCATATATTTTTTTTACATCAACAACGTTCATGTAACATTTCACCCCTAAAAGATTCCGCATAGGTGTACAACACGACAATAAAACGAGCAGTTGTAGACGTATCTTAGAAGGCCGCCAGCTGAAATGGGTCTGGGCTGGGCACGTTTGCCGCATGCCAAGTGAGCTCAGTGAGGCCAAGGTCAGACCAGAGAGGAACTCAACCAAGTATACCTCGATGGCGATGGATGCATTGTACTGAATATCACCAAGAACAGAAAAAAAATCGAGTCGCTAACAGGTTTCGTTTAATAATGAAATTATAACTTCATTTGATAGCGCAATAACTTCTCTGAAACGACGCAATTACTCCCCAAGAACAAACAAGGCAGGCAGAACGGCAAACGTTTTTCTTGATAGGATCGCTACTAGACTTAGTAATTGCATGACGTAGACTCGGTAGGTATATCAATTATTATCTTGCCCTAGTCACAGCCCTAGTTGACATGTTATAAGAAGTTTTCAAAATCATTGAAACTTTAACGTAGGTACATAACTAGGTAAACCTAATTGTTTCGGCAGCCTAGTTATCGCGATACTTATTTAAAAGCAAAAATGTGGAACCTGATCAGTTCGCCTTTTCACCGGATTTCATCAATATAATGGCTACCAAAGTTCCTACATATTCCCCAAATAACCTCTCGAGTGCTAAGACGAATATTTATCGACAGACATAAAACTATAATACCCTTCCCAACAAGGGAGTGAGATATAGGGCAGTTTGCATCAACCACACTGGCACACTGGCTGCATCTACTATATTTACTTTACACAGGCCCGTAAACGTTAAATAGCGCCAGCCTAGCTAGCACGATACGTTTTGTCGTTATGTTTTACGCGACGTTTCAGAATATTTTCTCCGTAATACGTGACGATAAAACTTATCGTGCTAGGGGCCTCAACTGTTGTCATCTCATAGAGAACTGTCTAACTTCCCATACAAATTTCGCCAAACGGAGGTGCGGTGCAGTGTCTGTGTGATACCGTGCGGATTTTGTATACAAAGTGAGGTGCTTTCATGCAACGAGAAAACCGTGGCGCCGCACACCACACCGGGAAGCGGCGGCAGTGTGAAAACCGTCGCGCCGCACACCGCTGCGGTATGTGGCGGCAGTGTGAAAACCGCCTATAACGGTCTTAAACACCGACGGTTTGGAACAGCCCTTAGTGTTATATTATATCGCTACAACGCAGTTACTTACATGTTGTGTTTCTAACTTGGTGTATTAATATAAATATGTATTCTTTATGCATTTACCTCATTATTCATAAAACTTAACTAGGATGTGTTTGGTCCTTTTCTCAAAAAAACAAATGTGAATGTAGATAAAGACAAACGGATTTTAGCACAAACTAATAAGATCAGTATATAATATAGGTAATAACTTGATCAAAATATTAGTCTGCACACACTACGCTCGTAGCGCTACGCCTTAGCCCGTAGCAGCTTAGTGTCCATATGCAGGGAATTCACTTGTGTATCGAGAATTCGTGATTAGGGCTGGGTTAAAAACCTACGCACTAGGGTCCGTACCTAATTTAAGAAAATAATAAACTGTATCGTGTTCGCATAAAGCGACTCCATCTTTATTTCCGACCGCTATTGTTCGGCTCGGAGCCATCGGGTGGCGGATGGATTGGCCGTTTGAGGGGACGTTACACAAATCCCGCGGCCAGCCGCCCCCGCCCCATAAAGACGCGAGTTTAGTGCGCGGGCGGGTGAGCGACCACGATCACGGACGGCCGCACTCGCGCGCAAACAAAGCGCGCATCTACAGTTACACAGGTAAACGACGATTAACCTCTCGCCGGAGCGGTCGTTAGCCGAAATGACTTCTCAAATAGAATTTGAAGGTGACGTGTTACGAATACCTTTGAGACGTTTTACGGTCACGGCGCGCCAATAAAACCTGCGACAAACTGCCGGCCGCTCCATTGTCCTTTCTTCACTTCGTTACATTGTATTCCTGATGATTCAGGCGTAATGGATTTATTTGTACGGATATTTTCGGGAAACTGGGAAGTGATAAGTACCTACCTAATGATTCTGGAAACTTTATATACAGGTATACGTAACGAAACTTCTCTATTGCAAGGAAAATGAGGATTTACATAAATTGTCTTCATTGGTTCGAATGATGGTTATATATTTATGCACGTTCAATTACTTGATACAAAGAATGAAGTCCCTTAGACAGGTCGCATTTCTCAACCGATTCTTAGTATGTATTGAATACGTAGTGAGATATCTATTCCTGTACGTCTCTTGTATTATTTATATATATGTATGTCTATAAATGTGGTGCATAATACCTACTTTTTTCCCTTAATGTTTTCTTAATAAAATATACACATGCTTCAGCCCGCGACTCCGTCCGCGTGGAACTCATTTATATCGTAGCTCCATACAAACATTCACCCCCCTTAGGGGATGATTTCCGGGATAAAAACTATGCTACGAGTATGTCCTTCGTCCTTCCCCGGTGCTCAAACTATCTCTCCACATTTCATCTAAATCGGTCCAGCGGTTTAAGCGTGAAGAGGTAACAGACAGACAGAAAGACAGACAGACTGACAGAAAGACACACTTTCGCATTTATAATATTAGTATGGATTTGGATTATCATACGTTTTTTTACGCCTTTTATAAGTCCCTGATTGACCCAATAGTTGGCTGGTAGAGAATGCCATTTGGCTCTAAGCCCGCCATTTGCACATATCTGTGTTTGTTCAATACAGTTTAGATTAATAACTAGGGGGAATTAAGGTAAACTACTAAAGGTACTTACTACGATGTGCATTCGTAGAATTTGTTAGTAAACATACATTTCCTGGTAAATATAGAAAATTACCTACCTTACCTACTTTTTAGGGTTCCGTACCTCAAAAGGAAAAAACGGAACCCTTATAGGATCACTTTGTTGTCCGTCTGTCTGTCTGTCAAGACCATTTTTCTCAGGAACGTGTGGAGGTATCAAGCTGAAATTTATATCAAATACTCAGGTCTATTGTCTCTTGGAGCTGTGAAAAAATCAAACTTAAAAACCAACGCAATCAAAAGATACAGTCGTTTATGCTGCAAATTTTAGAGTTTTTCGACACTCGCAAAACCTACGGGGTACTTCCTGTGAACTCAGAAACTTGAAATTTGGTACGAAGCAACGTTATATAGCACAGACAAAGGAAAAATTACGAAAAGTAGTCATTTTTAGTAAGATCATACAAAAAAATATTTTTTTAAATTTTAAACATAATACCTTTTTCCTCGTAAACGTGTGGAGGTATTATATTTAAATTCATGTCAAATACTCAGGGCTATAGGACCTTTAAGGTGTAGCAAAACCAAACTTTTATGTCAACGCAATCAAAAGAAATAGCAATTTAAGTCGCATATTTTGAAACTGAGTACTCGCAAGAAACTCAAAACCTAAAGGGTACTTCCCGTTAACACAGAAACTTGAAACTTGGCACGAAGAAACTTCATATAGCACAGACAAAGTAAAAATTACGAAAAGTAGACATTTTTAGTAAAATCATACATTTAAAAAAAAAAAATAATTTAAAACTTACTACCTTTTTCCTCGTAAACGCGTAGAGGTATTAAATTGAAATTCATATCAAATACTCAGGTCTATAATACCTTTCAGCTGTAGCAAAACGAAACTTTTATGTCCACGCAATCATAAGAACTAGCAATATACTTAAGTAGTCAAACTGAGTAGGTAATCTCAAGGGTATCAAAACCTAAATGTACTTCTACTGGACTGTTCTTGGTCGTGAATTCAGATAGATTTAACTCTCCCTCTGAAATATCAGAATCGAGTGCTGTTAGTATAGAAAAGAAAAGACTAGAGCAAAACGAATTGGTACCATATTTTAAATTTTTGCAATCACCTGAAGATAATGCAGTTCAAATTGTATTTAATAATGTGCAATCATTACGCAAACACTTTTCAGACATCATAGTAGATCCTATTATTCATTCCTTCCATGCAGCATTGTTTGTTGAAACCTGGGGATGTAGTAGTGACACTTTTGAACTTGATGGTTTTATGAGGTGTGCAGAGTAGATGGTCCAGCTACTCGTATATCTAATGCAAATCCAGGTTGGGGATCTATCGCTTATGTACGTCGCTATCTAAAGGATGCCATCACAGATGCATCATGTACAAGATATTTTTTAAATAACCCAGGTACTGCAAACGGCCATTGTGAATGCTTGCATTTTGAAATGTTTGATGTCAGAGTGATAACTGTATATAGGTCACCACAATGTCAAATTAATGTTGCAATTGAACGCATAAATGCAACAATATACGGCAGCAACCCCAATGGGTATACCCCGTGTGCCCGTTTGATTGTTGTGGGAGACTTCAATATCGATTTTAGAATGAATCCCCAAAATGGAATTTCCACATATTTTTCATCCATAAACATGTTTCCGTTAATAAGCACTAGCACTACACGAAGTAGTACAACTATGGATAACGTTTTTTCGAACTTCAATGTTCAATGTGGTGTGTTCAAAAACTATTCATACCTTTTTTAGTCACCATTTAGAGATCTGGTTCAAATGTTTTAAATTTAACAGTTAAATAGTATTTTTGAACCGGATTTATAAAAATATAGTGACTAAAAACTTTGTAAATAAACAACTTTGATAAAAGAAGTTTTGCCAGGCTGCTGCAAATTTAGTGTAGGTATTTCAGTTATATTATAAAATAAATGATGTGGTAATGTAATTTTTTTTTAAGGATTACTAAATTGATAAAGAGACCCTGTTTAAATTTATGCTCCCCCAGCTTTCCACATTGTAATGTCACGGATTCCATTTTCATTTAGTAATAAACATACTACAACTTTTGCTTGTTATAGGTTTGTACGGAACCCTCGGTGCGCGAGTCCGACTCGCACTTGGCCGGTTTTTTTTTCTAAACCTACCCTCCTGCCTAGTCAGGCTTGCAGCCTGCATTTACAATAAGCTATAAGTATATTATTAAATAGGTAGCGCAGGGGTTCATACATCAGGTTTTCGCTTAGCTCACGAGGATTTAGATCGGAAAAACCCTCTCGCACGTTTGTAACAGGTCCACAAACACATAATTATGTACATGATGCCAGTCGAACAGCTATATCTATCCTATTTGTTCCGCGCGTGAACCGCGTGGCGTACCCTAGATGTCGGGGTCTACGGCCGGCCGCGACACCGCTACGCTAGCGATAGCTAATACGGATAACATTCAACAATATTTTTCAATTTGCAGCCAATTTACGTCAGAGGTTTATTTGTTAGTGCAAACGTTGCAATTTGGATCGGCTCATTGAACATTGTTGATGAAATAAATGCTCGGTGCAAGGTAAAACAGTGATGCGACAATAGTTATTTACGATACAAGTGCCGAAAATAGGAAATTCGCAACGAGTGGTGATAAATTAAAACACGACCGAGGGAGTGTTTTAAATCGACACGAGTTGCGAATTACCTATTCGCACGTGTATCGTAAAACGTTTTACTGTACATATGGCTCTTTAAAGTTTCGACATATGCACGGAAACTGCTCTTTCCGCACTAGTGCGGGAAAGTAGCACCATATGTACTGTAAATAACATAACTCGTGAAAATGTATTGAAACCATTCTTGTTTGCAAAGAAATTCGGAAAGATGCCAAATGTAAAATCTTCTAGTACACCTAGATCGATAACAAATTAGCATTATATGTTCTTTTGGCATTAAATCATGAGTAGGTATGGCTCCTGTGTACAATATTTATGTAACTATGTAAAGCAATATACCTAAAGTAAATCTATCATATTAGTTAGTGAACCTACTTAAAACGTGTTTTTTTTTTAATTTTACGCACGTTTTGTTTATGAGGATACCAAAAAGCTCACGTTTTCAGGAAGATAAACGTCCGGTAAATGACAACTAAATGATACTTAGAATTATCGGATGATTAAAATAATTATATTTAATTTATAGTCAACGTCCAATTGACATGTTGACTTAAACACAAATTACAGCACTAAAGTACAAGCACCTATTTCTGCATATTTACAATACTCACACATGTTAAGCAATGAAAAAATAATTGATAAGCTGCATTTAAACTTGTAAAATAGATAGATTAACCATATGATTTTTCAAATAAACTGTAGGAAAACATTGACAAAACCTAAAAGAAGCCTTTTTGTTACCAATATCGTATGTATCTTTATTGCAATAACTAATATTTAAGAGAGCATTACAAAAATATGGCACGCAAACAGGCAGAAGGCATTACAGGTACCCGCACAAACTGGGCAGTGCTCGGCTTTATGTGTATTATTATTTTGTGTCGAAACGCGGGCCGCGCGGTCGTCGACCGAGGCCCTTGACTCGCTCCAGGTTCGCTGACACCGGCTGACACCGCGCGGCTCCGCTGCCGCGCTCGCTAGCCGCTCCTCGCTTCCGCCATACGCTCCCGCTACCGCTTTGTGTTTACTTCTTATGATTTTGTACATTTTCTTCTTTTAGGGGTAATGAAATCCACGAGGCTTGTTTGCTGATATTAGCCTAATAGGACAAAAGGTATACGTACTAATGAAAAGGATGTCAACGAATTTGCAGACGGGTATATATAGACCAAATAAAGGAAAAAAACTGGTGTCGTGTCGTATCAGCAAATCAAAGGGCTGGCGTGCGACAGAGAAATGGAAAGATGATGATGATGATGATGGATAGACAAGAGGATAACTCTTAAACTAAAAAAATATGTAGTGTCATCTAGCTGTTTGTCCCGTTGAAACAAATTGGTAGTAAATGCATAATCTCATGATCCACTTAGACAATGGTTATGTACTCGTACTCATTAAACGCGTACTAGTAACTATAACTATAAGTCTTAATAAAATAGTAATCGTTGCAGACTTTGAATTGCTATTAAAAGGGGTGATTACCCGATTATGTATAGCTCAAGTCTTTATAAATTGGGCCACCCATTGGCCAAGGCGTTCGCCTGTCTGCGTCCCTGGGAATTAAGAAGAGCACATATTGTATACACGTTAATATGCCTGTCTCCCGTGATTGGAACCAGTATTTTCGAACCCGATCGTCTGCGCTGGTCTTTTATTTAGTTTGATCGATAACTTGTTTGGATGCTGCTTCGCCTGATGCGGGCCTGGATATATTTCATTTTATATTACCTAGTTATGTTATGAGATTTTATTTATTTATATCTATTGGCAGAATTAGTAGACCTCCATTATGCGATTCAGATTTCTTTGCTTCCACGAATCGACTAATTCCCGTGCAATCATGTGTATCCGTGAAACTTACTCGGATAGCTAACAATCGCTTCCTCGTAAAGCGAAAACTTCGGATATAGCTATTTGTATACAGGTTTTACTTGGCTTCTTCGTTAAAAAAATATGACAAATTAGTGTTTATAGTCTAACATTTTATATGAGTATAGGTAGGTACATCGTTCTTTCACAACGCTTCTCATCCACTTTTAATGGCTGGATTGAGTCAAAATTTTGGATAAAATTACCGGTTTTTAGACAATATTCGTTTCATCTTTATTTTGGTTTTGCTGGATATAGGCAATATGATCTAAAACTAATTTCAGGATGGTAAATTCACTAGAAATATTTTTTTAATGGAACTCGTTGATGTCTTTAACACCAGAAATCAGCAAATACAAATTAGTCCAAAATAAGTCAAACAACAAGGTCTGAAGATTCAAAATGCAATGTTAACGAATCAAGTGTAAAAGGAGCCATATCAGCCGTAGAAGGCGACTTCCTTGTTGCCCTCTTCCTCGCCATAGATGGCGCGCAAAGGGCGTTTCATTTGTTTCTTTCGATGGCATTTTGCGAGCATAGCGAGGCTTTCAAGGCACGAGACGAAACTTTGCTGCCAAGGGAAACATACAATTTTTCATCTCACCACCGCGAGGAAAATTGTAAATGTACCTAATGAAAGTCATTTGGACCTTATACTCATTTCCAATAAAGGTATGTTTACATCTCATCAAGATCAAAGCATTTTATAGTTTATTAAATGTAACATAAACATTTTTGCATCTTAAATAACTCCACGCTTACCGACATTAAAAAAGTCAAAGTATTGTTGGGTACTCACGGGTAAACTATAAGGCTTTATTTTACTTTTTCCGCTAACATAGCAGGCATTAAAATTCATATAAGTATGTGTATATCTTCTGAACTAAAATCTATAAATAACTTCCATTTTTCTGATTTTACTTACTGTCGCTTTAGAACAGAACAAAACAAAATTAAATGTATATGATATATTTTTATAAAATTAACTTTTGAAACGTTTCAAATTGTGCACAAAGCGAACAGGTTTGAAAAATTAAACTACTTTTTAAATTATTTATTTGTGTTGTATCCTTATAAGTCAGTCTATTTATTAACATTTCATATGTAATTCAGAAAGAATAAGTATTATCAATTGAATTTTATCAAAATTATAATAATGAATTATTGGCATATCAACATAAGTTTCTGAAAGCAGGATAATGACCTCTCATTCTGTACAGAAAATAGTTGGTTCTCGCGTGTGACCGTCATGTTCCAAATTCAAAAACTCTTTCCACGCTAGCGGATATAATGGACTTTTGGGCGCAGATTTTGACCGATAAAGCAAACCTTTCCGAGCCGGTGAGGTGAAAATTACTAATTACTTTACTCTTTTTTTTCGACTTAAGGGGCAGCTTGCGAAACCAGAACGACAATTATGCTAGTGAGGTATGCCATCTCATTGGGTAGATCTGTATGCGACCACTCAAATTAATTATAGTTGAAATTATGTTGTATAATATAAGTATCTATTAAAAAAAACATTTTTCATAACAGCAAAGTGTTTTCAGTACCTATACGAGTAGATAATAATGGTACAGAATGTTTTCAGTATCAATAAAGAAAGTAATTTATACCTACCTATAGATATAATATTACTTATATTAGCATTTAAAAGAAAAACACTTAACTTTGTTTGCAACAATTGTAATTTAATCTGTAAGTATAAATAATAATCTCTGATCACATTATAGAAGCTGATTGAGCAACGTGGGGATAGTTTCCTTACTTCGGACTTTCAGGTGTCAGTTTACGTTCATAATTCAAATAAATATTAAAATCCATTGCGATTAAACGGTAAAACAACTTCTTGCTTTTGGATGTACCAAAATGATAAGTACGGTTACGCATTTTAAAACGTCACACTTTCTTTGCGATTTCTTTATTCAGCAATTGAAAACCAATCCTCGGAGAAAGTAATTTTATTTATATGTTGTTCATAAATAACTTTACTTAACAAGTTCATTGGTAACTTTTACATTTTGGCAATTTTAGTTTCGTGTGTTATACTTACCTAACTTCCTTCCTTCCACTGTCTCTCGCAAACACACTTTGTAAACGTATAAACCTGTTAATCTGGTTAACTTTAAGCTAATAAAAAACTATGGAACAGCATATATTGAGCTAATTGTGTTCATGAAGTTGAATAATATGTCTTTTTCCAATACGTGCTACAACTACTTACTTTGCGCTCCATTACAATGATAGACAGATACAGTCAGAATCAGAAGTAGCTAAGCAACACGCTCAAAATGACCTACACAGATCCTTATTCCCTTGACATTAGAGTTCGTGTGTAGATAATTTTGAGCACTATTACTGCTTAGCAACTTCTGCTGCTGACTGTACCATGTTGCACATGCGAAATTTCTTAATTTAATCATGTATACAAATGAAAAGAACCAAGAATATCTATGCTCGGATCACTTTTATGAGTAGGTCAAATAGCTCGGAGTGATGACAGCGCGATCGTAATTATAGTGAAGCAAGCCCTGCGCCTGATGCGCTACTAGGGCTTGGGGCGAGGGCGCGCGCGCACAGAGCAGTGAAAGTGGGTTGAATGCGGCGCCATTACTTTCAGTTTCTCTTGCGCCGCACGCCCGATCGCAGCTACAATAAACATAGCATCCCGTCGATTTCTCGCTCCACTAAATTTCACCTTTTCCACTACACTATCGCACTCCGCAGTATGACCTGACGAGTATAGAAAGTGCCTGCATTTATCGGAAAGTTGAGTACTTGGTTTGTTAAGTCGTCAACATGATTTGGAGTGTTTGTAGATTTACCTACTTGCCTACTAAATAATATCGGCTTTAGAAATACTTAATGGAGGTTAGAATTTATTTTCAGGCATGCTTAAATGATACAACGGTGAGTAATACCATGACGACCCTGGGCCTGATTCACCGCATGTCTGTTATTTGTCATAGTCTGGAACAAAAATAACATTTCACTGTAAATTGTTATTAATCTGTGCCTTTAGACCCCATGCGTAGTAGGCAGATGTGAATCATAACACGAGCGATAAATTTTGCGCGACTGCACATAATTGACCCATATAACACACGGGCATGTGCTGAAGTTAGTGGTTCAGTCATAAATTTCCATGTTGCGGGTTGCTTTGAATATTATACTATTAGAAAACTGGTGTGATATAAAAGTGAGTGATTAGCGTGCTGGTGAAGGTGCGGCCTAGAAAGTTCTCACTTTCGACAGTCGGCGTTTTAACCGTCGCCATCAGCAGCGGCACCGCATGCCCTCTGCGCCGGCGCTTGTTACATTACAACCACGAAAATATGGCGCAAATTATAGTTCTTATGCTGCAAGTACCAAGGTTTATATTAGCTTGATTTAAGCGCCCAAATTGGTTTATGTTTTGTTTGTTGTCTTAAATCCGGTTCACATTTTGTATTCATTAGCCCGTATCGATTCACGTATAGACAAAGCAAAAGGTATGACACGCCTACGCCGAAGGACAACAACACTGCACGTTGCACCTAGATGAAAGTTGTGTGTCGCAATCGAACCATCACGTTTTAAACTCGATAATAATTAGTGGGACGTGACTTTGTCTTGATTATTAATAAGTATTTACATTAAATAATATCGTTAGTCAGCTCATGTGTACACAGATGAGCTGTGACATAATAACAGCATTTTATCAATGACCGAAACAAATTGGCACTTCACTTTAGCACGTAGTTATGTCAGGTATATTACCTATTTAAGGCCAGAAGGATAATGTAGGAACGTTGTCCAATGATAACTGTTAACGATTACAGCCGACGATGTTCAAAGTATGGTTACCAAACTTTCAATTTAGACTATCGGAATACTTCTTGAATTTCTAGTTCGGAGATATCATCAAGAGACGCATTTACCCCATCGACGCATTTGCTCCGGTTGACCTTACCTTTTTCTTCTTCCTATATTCTGTAACTTGCGTAGGGTTATTTCGCCGGATAGCGACCACCTAATTTATTGTGCCGGTTAGTGACAAGTCAGATGAACTGAACTTCTAGTTTCTCGAAAAATACGAATAAATCGTTTTTGTTACTGTATTTTATTAAGTATGATGATTCTGAGTTGCTTCCTGCTGGATTTCCAGAGGTTTTTGGTCCAGCCCGAGTCCACTCCTTCTATAAAGAGCTTAGAGTGCCTTAAGCCAGCCTCCACTGTGTGGTGTTTGGCTTTGGTGTAGGCCACCTTTTTGTGCTTTCCAAGCTTGTTCATAGCTTTGACGCCATTATAAACTAGTCTAGAATCCAATTTCGGCGCCGTAAGCGCATTAAGGGCCACTTATGACTGTTACTAAGTATATAGATAGTCTACCGTCTGGCTTATCTGCCTATATTCTCCTGTCCAAAGCAATTATGGCGTATGTCTCCGCCTGGAAGACCTTCGATACCTGACCTCGGTGGTTCTAGACCTTGAGCCCATTCAGTCCTGGATGGAACTTTTATTGTGTAGTTCCTGTGGAAGTACACAATAAAAGTTCCCCAATCCATAAAAGTTGCCCAAGTAGGTATGTATGGGCAGCATGTTGTCGCATCGCATGTTTGTTTTTCTGTCTAAAAAGCCGTCAGTTTGTGTGCTTAGTCTTTGGCTTGCTATCGCTTCATAGTTGAAACGTTCTCAGTCTGTCGATTGATTTGCGCCTCGGACTTTATCACCATGTGTAAGCAGTAAAACTTCTAGCGCCGCTGTAGGCGTGGTTCAGCCATACATGCCGTTCTTTGCACCTTCATCAGGGCCTCTCTAGTGCTCATTGAAGTCCTTGGCCACCATACCAAGCTACTGTACAGTATTATGGGTCTCACCATCATGGTGTAGATCCACTTCAGTACCTAAGGGGTCAGTCCCCATGGTTTGCCATACGCTGATCCGCACATTCCAAATACTCTCAGTGCCTTGGTAATAGTGAGATATGTATGCTTCTTACAGTTCTGTTACTTATCCAGTTTTTTTTTAATATCATGGCATACCCAGTGTGACATCTAGATATTTCACGGAAGATCGACGACCACGATATTGCTACAGTTAGAAACGAAGTTAGTTAATTAACTATAATAAACCTTACAAAACCATTTACAGTACATATGGTGCTACTTTCCCGCACTAGTGCGGAAAAGAGCACTTTTCGTGCATATGTCGAAACTTTAAATAGCCATATGTACAGTAAAACGTTGTACGATACACGTGCGAATAGGTAATTCGCAACTCGTGTCGATTTAAAACACTCCCTTCGGTCGTGTTTTAATTTATCACCACTCGTTGCGAATTTCCTATTTTTGGCACTTGTATCGTAAATAACTATTGCATGGCATTGCAATTGCATGGTTTTGGTTTTGAACACTTTTTCTACAATTGTTTAAGTATGAATAAGTACACAAAGTCAAAGCCAAAATCATTTATTCCATTGACATACAATATGCACTAGAATATATCTTATAACTAGGTTTAGGTTTACATTATGTAAATTTGAGATTAGTAACATGTTATTATTTTAATTCAGAGATTAATAAAGCTTAATGTAACTTAGATAAAGGACCGCTTCAAAGCATTGACCCCACCGAACTCTATAAAACATCGTGAATAACAAAAAAACCCATGTTAATACCTATATTTTTTTAAATAAAATGTGATTCAAATTAACTCTCTAATAAATAAGTTTCCTAAAAATAAAGTAAACCTAGATTTTTTCATAAAGCATTTTCTTTAGCATTGTCCGTCAAAGAGCTCTAACTAGCTAATTTTCGGTGCATTATTGGGTTAAACAAAACAACCTATCCATAAAGAAAGGAGGTAATGAACACGCGCTAACCAGCGCGGCAAACGTCAAGCACGTTGCATCCGAAAAGAAATGAACGAAAATGAAAGTGACCCAGATCCCCGCCCGCGCCCCGCTCGCTTTCTCGCGCTTCTTTCAATCTAATCTATTAGTTATAGTTTGTGCGGCAGAGCCGTGCAGCTCCGTAGAAAGCCAGCAGGCCCGGCGCCTGCTCTGCGGAGACCCAGCCGCTAGAAAGTTATGCTCCTCTATTTTACCAAATACCATGATTAATGGCCGACGACTTGCCAGTCCAACTCCAATTTAGTACAAAAGAAACTGCGTATGTCAAAATAAAATACAACTCAACAAAGACCACTTGTTTGTTGTGGGATTGTGGGGACACTTTCACTGTGTAACTTTCTGAACTCAATGGCTAGGGTATTCATTTGATAACACGAAATGGCATGTAAAATTATTACTCTACGAAAGATATCTAAATTGCATCTTGTCCATGGTCACTAGACCAAGGAACAAGGTGATTATTCACTGGCAATAAATCTGACAATTAAATCGGACGGCACAATATACAGTATTTTTAATACCTACTCTGGTTTTTTGAACACTTTAGAATACATATGGTGCTACTTTCCCGCACTAGTGCGGAAAGAGCACTTTCCGTGCATATGTCGAAACTTTAAAGAGCCATATGCACAGTAAAACGTTGTACGATACACGTGCGAATAGATAATTCGCAACTCGAGTCGATTTAAAACACTCCCTTCGGTCATGTTTTAATTTATCACCACTCGTTGCGGATTTCCTATAACTATTTACGTGAAGTAAAACAAAGTAGTTGCCAGTCCACTCAGATTATTCCAATATTAGTTAAAATATTGAGTTGACTATTAAATGCCTGCCGGACCCTCCGTGCAACGTACATTTCCTAGGTCTAGATATAGCCGAGATCTGTGTTTGGAAAGTCAGGCCCGAAGATGTCAAGAAGGGAAAGCTCGGGCAAGGTCTCGAGATAGTAAATCACGGGGCATCAATGAGAGTAACCTGCTTCGGTGTACTAATGAATACTATCGGCGGATAAAAGTTAGGGCTAGAATTCGCATATTTGTACACTATTATTTATGTTGAGATTGTCGTTGTTGTTGTTGCGGTTCTTTGGTAAGTGTAGTTTTATAAACGTTATTGTTTCTTTTCGAAACGATGATAAATACGGAACCTTAAAAATGCCTGTGACAGATACTCGGACAGCGTCAATAGGGAATAAGTATGCATGTGATTTAGAAATGGTCAAAAAAAATCACGTGTAATCTTTATTGCTTAATAAATATACACTCATGATTAATTTTACAAATTATCGTGTTTCTCTTAATAAATTTGATTATTTAAAAGTACTATTTTTCAAATTCCCTCACAAATTTCCAAAACGCAACGCTATTGGCGGAGCGAAACGTGACGTCACCGTGCACTCGGTGTCTACTGTTAGCAGGTCGTTTGTATGATTATTGAAAGTTAATTGCATTGTTTTGCCGCTGTTTATGATAAATAATCAGTGTTTTTTGGCAATTATTAACTGAAAGCACTGACTCCTTGTGAAAAAAGACTCGCCACAATGACTGAAAGCGGTTTTGTCAAGGCACAGTCGGATAATCTGCCTAAAATTGATGTGTTCATGATGACTAAATACGTACTTCGCAAATAATTGTGACTTTACGTCCGCTGAACTAAGAGGAGTAAAAGCTGCAAGGTAAATAAGTTAAGTAGGTACAGATATTCAATAAATTTTCTTATCCCTTGTTTTTATACTCGTGAGATTGGTCAATTAAGTAATTATAACCTTTTTTTTGACAGATCTGAACGAGAATCTTATGTCGATTCAAAATTTTTAACCTTCTTCAAATAGACAGGTGGCTTTCTTAAATAAGTGAAATAAAAAACTGGTACATATGTATTTTAGGTATATAATCAAAGATATCTCTCAGCTTAATAGCAGATAACATAGACCTGTTTTCGTGTTCTCTGAATGAATTCACAAAGTCGCCATTGTTCATAATATGTTATAACTTATAATAAATAGATATAAATAGGTAACATGAATGTACAAATAGTTACACTATTGTCTTAGGCTTAGTACCTGTAAAGATAGTTGTAATTGTGGAAATAAAAATAAATATGTATGTATACCTATTAGGAATGTTAAATGTTGAGAACATCTTTATGAACTTTAACAAACTAGGTTGTTTTCGTCCAGGCTTATAAATAAAACAAATTTGGGTAGGTCACTCAGTAAAAAGAATTATATTCTTTCCACTTCGATCAACAGTGCAAACAAAGAAACTTAGGTAAAATCAACATCAACACTCGTAGTCAGCTGTTGATCAACAAAAATCATTATATTTGTAACATTAATAACTAAAAAAATTGGGAATCAGAATAGTTTTATGAATAAGTATATAGTTAATAAAATTTTGAGGTTAGGTTATTGTTTATATTGTGTGGTGTATTTAATACTCACTTCGAAATGATCTTCACAACAATATAAACTACTCAAGCGCGATACATTATATCTCCTCATCGCCTTACACTACTTTTTCCTTATATTTGCATCTTTGGGCATATGAAAATATTTGCAGTTTTAATGTTATTTTCACACATAGGGACAATACAATATTTATAATAAGCTTTTGTGTGCTCTTCCATTACAATAAGTTGATCTTATATAAGCTTTAATCACTCAGTTTTATTAAGAGTGTGAATCAAACACTTCGTTGTTAATTTATTCTTAGTGCACGGTGACGTCACAAAACGAGCGCGCCAAAATGGTGGCGTTTTGATCGCCCGAAAATGATAGTAGTTTTAATTAATTTTTTTTTAGGTTATCTAATAATATTGTGTGTTATGTTTTTTTTCCGGTTATATAATTACTTATAGAATAGTAAAAAAAAAAACATGTATATTCCCTATTGATTCCCTTCCTCTTAATAAAAATCGGCCAAGTGCGTGTCGGGCCACGAGCAGTGTAGGGTGCCGTAGTTGCCTGTCTGTCTTAGTTACATCGACACGCGCGCTCCAACTAAATGGTGCGGTTGCGTCAGCCGAATTTGTACGAAATTTGGCCTTTCAAAGTACCTTTTAAGTTGGTCGACTATTACTCGCTATTAACTACTTATGCCTACTTGTCCGTGATAGTTTTCCTTTTAAATTAATTATATGCACTACTGCCACGATTTTTTTCACATCCCCAGTTAGCCAGCAGGGGGGATACATGACTCGAACAAAAATTAGGGCTTTAAAGCCCAATATCTTATACAGGGAACAGAGAATCCATACGCATGTAAAAAAATACTTAATAAAACATGACATATTTAGATTGTCATAACACCAGCACTGAGAAATAATATTAGTAAACACGAAACATACAATAATTAAGTCGCAACTGATTCTTGCAAATAAGCCTAATTGAGGCTTCAGTAAGAATACAGCAATAAATGTATTAGCATAAGTTTATATTTTGAATAAATACAAGTCATTGAAAATGAGTGTGAGTCCTTGCATTACATTTACTATTTTCCTCGCGGTAGTGAGGTGAAAAGTTGTATGTTTCGTTCGGCAACAAAGTTGTTTGGCGTCTCGTACGGTCACGGACTTTAATTGTTGAGCCATTTAGAGCTCACTTTATACTGGACACTTCAAAGTTTGAGTATTAAAATACCAAAATTAGTTGACACCTAAATGGCTCAACAATTAAAGTCCTTGACTGTACCTGGAAAGCCTCTTGAAAACTCAAGATTGTATTTTGTAACCATTAGTTTCATTCAAGACAAGCACTTGCGCCAAACAACAACTTATAGCCTTAATCCAATTACCATACCAAATTTTCGATGTAAAGAAATGCTGATATCTATATATGTATTGTTGTTTTTTCATATATAGCGCATCTATGGGGGGGGGGGGGGGGATATAGCATATCAGAGGGGGGTGGGCACTAGGGGCACGTGCCGGTTACGTATTTAATAGTTTCAACTGACAGCCCCACAATGCACATTTTGCACTCTTTTTTTAAACATAATCAAGCTATAATAAATTGATAATCAAATGGCTATAGACACTGTCTATTTTCTTCGTTTCACTAGGTATTTTACAATCAAACGAGTCCATACAACTTTCTTCATCTTTGAGTTATCCCATTCGGTTTGAATCCTAACAATATGTCCCTTAGTCTATATCCATGTACATAAATAGTATCCACCTGCTTCATTTCCTTACAAATATTACGATGTTTAATCGTCACAACAATATCCGTAATAGTTACACATACTATTATAATAATAATACATACATCATCATCGTCACTATCATCAGCTTATATACGGCCCTCTGCTAGGCACAGGGCTCCTCTTATTGGTGAGAGGCAAGGGCCGTATGCCCCACGCTCACGCTGGGTCAGTGCGGGTTGGGGACTTCACTTGAATTTCTCCGCAGAAGATTTCCTGACGATAGGTACAATACAATACAAATATTCCTGCTCACCAGAAATCCTATCCTATATAATATTATAAATGCGAAAGTTTGGATGTTTGGATGTTTAGATGTTTGGATGTTTGTAACTCAATTACGCTTAAACGGCACAGCCGATTTGGATGAAATTTTGCACGAAGATAGTTTATAGACTGGATTAAAATATAGTATAGTTTCGCAGTCGCGGGCGGAAGCTAGTAGTAAGGTCAGTGTGGTTTATTTAAAGTTAAGTTTGATCGGATTTTACAAGGTTATTATTTATTCCAGGATAAACAGCCTAGACTTATAGGATGAAAAATATTATTTTTTACAATGTCGCTTTAACAAATTAACAAAATAAGCAAAACTTTTGCAAAAAAAGAGGTTTTTTTAAAACTCGGCGAGTAGACGATCTTCCCGTGATGTATAAGGTAAGGCCGTCTAGTACTCATTGCCGCGCTATTTGAAAGTCAATAGGCATGTAGATTACATTGTTGGTATCGTAATTTTATGCCATTCCAAATTATGTTTTGAGATCAGGGAGATAGAGTTGCAATTTCAAAATATACATATTTTTATGTTATAAAGGCAAGATCGGCATATCCGTGGAAGAAGAGATTGTAAACCTTTTCAAGTCTAAAATAAAAAAACATGATAAACGCAAAAATTTAATAAAAATTACAATTGGTTGTTTAAAATCGTATAAGATCCCAAAAATACTATGAAAGTATTCATCTTACATACTTATTAATTAAATGTAAACTATTAGATCGCAAAAATACTTTTTTTTTAATAAGAATATATCAAAAAAAAAATAAGTCCAAAAACCGGGCCCCCTTTCCGATACTCTGACCGGAAACCATCGGAAAACATTAAGGCGATATTATTGGCCGGTACTGTACGTAAATAGCGTAGTACACAAAAAGCAATAGTGTATCCATTATTGATACTAAACGGGACTTAATCGCGTATAACTAACTTATTTTATTTACCTCACTGAGGTCTCCCGACGTTTCGGATGTGTTGCAACATCCATGGTCACGGGACAGTTGTGTGAGTTGGATGTTTAGTATAAATAATGTGTGAGAATCGTGAAAATTTAAATCAATATAACAGTGTATACGTTTTAAGTAATTTAAAAAAAGTTTTACGTGTAAGTATCTCATTTATCGTGACAATATTTGAAATGAGAATATTTCAACGCAAAAGGTTGGCAAGATCTGGTTTAAGGCAAGAGCGGCACATGACGGGCTTCCCTTGATCATTTCAGACGGACTTTCCAACTAGATAAAATTTAAGGTTAGACATTTCGAAACCTAAAACTACAAAATTAAAGCATTTTGGCTATATTAAAAGCGTTAGACAGGAAAAGCGGTTATTAAACTGCTAAGTTACTCACCTCATTAACAAATACTGCGATTTTTTCAATTTTCTACGATTTATTTTCTGGACCACGTTGAACTCACTTATGTAGTTCGAAACACGAATGAAGTTGACAGTTGAGTTGCTACCATAGTTTTCGTCATACCGACATCTATGTTAGAGAAAAAGAACTAGGACGAAAAACCGCTTTACCGACAGAGTTATAAGTGGCGCGCGTATACAAATACAAGAGTTATGGCGTATAGACGGGCTTTCCTTATTGACGGACTTGCCCACACTGACCTTAGATAAAAGAAAAATAGAGGTAAATTAAACATAAACAATGGTAGACAAAAGGCGGTATTATCCCTAAAAAGCGATCTCTTCCAGACAACCTTTGGGTGGTGGCGACGATGCAAAAGAAAGATATGATTTGAGTAGGTGAAAACAGAAAAACTTACTTAGGTGAAAACATACTTACGCGATGTTTTACTTCATCGAAAACCTAATGGTAAAAAAAATATTTATTTATTTTATTTTTATTGATAAAAAAACGTTTACATGACATTTTACAGTTAAACAACCAATGCGTCCCAAAACTAAGACTAACAATTCTAAAATAATTTTCAGAATAATAAAAACAAACTAATTATATTGGAACTATAAAACAATAAAAGAACATAAAAACAGAAAAAGACCTAACTAGCAACAGATGACTGCCGTTTATCCATCGCCTCACAGAACTTCATACACTCGTCACATATACTGACCCAGCTACTGGCAAAAACATCACATTCAGGTGCTGATGCGAGGAGCGCGTTGATGCAGTTGAGCGCGCGAACAAGTGGTGATTTGGCGTGGGATACAGTGCGCGCTTCCGGCACTGCCAACAGCTGACGGGTGCGTGGCCGGAGATTAAAATTGGCCTTCGCCAGTGAGGGCACAAACAGGCGTACGAGTTGCGCTACTAACTCCGGACAGTCGGATCTACCTCTTAAGACCCTGCACGCAGTGGTCAGCAGCCCATAGTTGCGCCTGACCTCCAGAGAGTTAAAGCCCAGAACACCGAACAGGAATTTAGACGGGTACAAAAAAGGGTAGTAACCATATAACTTCTGATATAGGAAACGCAGAAACACTTTTTAGATATTCTCCAGAAGAAGAACGTAAGTGACTTCGTGCGGATTCCAGACGCCTGAGGCTGCCTCAAGTTTGCTTCTGACCAGCGCTGTGTATACCAGCTTGATAGCCCTGAGCTCATAGAAATCTCTGGCATTCCTGACGACGAACCCCAACCAAGCTAATGCTTTCATGTGATCGTGGAAGTTGAGTTGTGTGTCAAAAACAACGCCCAAGTCCCGGATAGAATGGACCCGGAGTATGAGTTCTGACCCCAGCCGGTATTCAGCTAGAAAGGGATTATGAGCGCGACTAAAGGTCATGACGGAACATTTTCCAGAATTGAAAAGTAGGCCATTTTCAATGCTCCATTTAAAAACACTGTCAATGAAATGATATAGATACCTAAGCTCCGAAAACCTCAGTATTAGGGATTGAAGTATGCTGCTGTAAAATCATAAAAGCTTGCATACACATACATGTTTACTGTATGTAACCTCGCATAGGTTGCAGTACTTGCCAGTGAGTGTATCTAGTAGGCATAGGCACGTCCACGTGCATAGATACAAGACGAAACGAGGTCGACAACCTCGGGTCGAGGGACTTGGCTCTACATTTTCAAAACAGAGCCCGCTTTGTGTTTGTATCATAAGTCGTTAGTTCTACAGACAGGCACCGCTATGACACTTTTTGCTAAATACCGTTTTAAATTTACAAGTGGCAAGTGGGGATTGGATCGGCAGTTTAATTTTAGTATATAGTTTACGTCGGTACCAACTTTTAACGAAAGTGGTGAAAAGCACATAAAACGGTTTTCATGTTCAGCATTGATGTAGCTATCCAGTAAAATTTGAAGTACCTACTATCGAAAAAGTAAATAAAATATGTTTGTATTTGTAGGTAATAAAAACAATTTCATGAGTAACGTTTCCCTATTACCTGGGGATTCGTCTCGTATATATTATATCTAACTTTTTACTAAGTACTTATATCTTGTATCTAAGGATTTTTGTTTGTGAACCTTTCTGTTTGACTCTTCGGTTGACTGGTGGATAATGACTTTGAGGCATTAAGTTTTGTTCAATTACGTTTAAATTAATAAATGCTTTCCGAAACAGTTGGGAAGTGAAACTAATCCAGGACGTAGAGGCCCTTAAATACACCATATACACATTTAAGAACCATCGAACGGATCACACTGTATTAGAAATGAAATATTATTATTGATTAATTGAAAAAAAAAAACAAGCAAGTAAAACGTCTGATTTGTTTCAAAATTCCAAAAGGACTGGTTTCAGCAAACGTTTTAAAATAATTTGAGTACAAATCCACAGTAACATTGTCTACATAGGACATAATCATAATTCATTATAAATCGTCGATGCCTTGAAATTCTATCACTCGTTATTTTTTTGCATCGGGCAGGTGATCGACACTTAATTACGTCGCTGCCACAGAAGCTAAGTCAAAATACTGGTAGGTTTCAATTTTAGTAAGAACATGGCCTATAGGTAATATAGTATAATATGCAGGTAACATTATTATCTAAGATAACTGGAATAGCAGCGGTATATGGTATTATAGGTATTATGTGTATTAGTTAATATTGTTAGTGGATAACCTTAGTGGTTTTCGTTACTCTGATAGTATCGGCAAACAAATAACAGTAATGTCAACGACCTGCCTGCCAGACGGCTAGGCTAGAGTTACATGAAAAAGCGCGGGAACGATTTGCCACTGATATGTACTGGATATTTTTGTAAATAGATATTTTGATCCGTTATTTATAAATACACGGGTAAGGTTGATTGGAAAAAGTTTATTCTTTCAAAACGTAGGGTATACTGTAGTACTGGCGAACATTACCTTAAATGTAATACCTACGGTTTATACCTACATTTTAACCGTATAATAGAATTTCCTACTCAAAATTGTAATCTACTACAATTACAGTAAGTATATCATTATGAAACTATTGATAGGAGTAAACCTGAGTTGTCCATAAAAAACATTGTTCGTCGCTAATCTGAAAGTCGATATCTGGAGTCTGCTCGAAGGGTGATTCAGTTCAGAGGGCTCGTGTTACAGGGTTCAGGTAATGGAGGGTGCGCGGTGCGCGCGAGCTAGTGAGCCGAGCGCTAGAGATAGCCGCGGGTCAGCGACCGCGGCGAGGCCGTTGCCCGCTGACGTAACGTTACGCGAATTCCGACCGCCCCTCCACCACCGCAACCAACGACCTAATTCCTACGAGGCCACTTTGTTTCATTTATCCAACACTAATTATAAAACGTAAGCCGTAACGTTCCACCGAACTAATTTTAATTGCGCTTTAATTAACGCATAGAGTGCAGCGTACCTACGACTGATTTAGCTCGAGACATGGCTCGCGTGTCCGGTCGGCTAACCAATTGTTTATATGCAAATCGATGTTTAACTTCCCTTGTTTAGCATGCCCAATTGTTCAAGGTTAAATTAAATAGTTTAGGTTAAGGGCAATTCATTGAGACGATAATTCTTTACCCTCTCACACTCTTGTCTCCTAACGTTTCACATGATTGAGTGAAATTTTACAAACCAATAACTTCATACTAACTTCCCTAGCTTATCCTAAATTAAAACTAGTCTGTAACTGGTGACCACGAGTAACCAGACAAATAAATATCATGATATATAAAACCAGACAAATATAGGTAAATATCATGATATAAAACACGAAGTTGACGTTAGATGCGGCGAACTAGAGATGGGTAAATCCGGACTTGAAGATTTAAATGATTCGAATCCGCAAGCGGTTCCGATCCCTTATCGACTCCTTTCAAATCTTATCGAATCCGAGGATTTATTAACTCCGACTCGGCACCAGAGCCGAATGCCGCGTACACGGCACGCGGATCGGAGCAAGGAGCGAGCGAGAGCGAGCCGATCGCGGATCGCGATCGCGGCGGCTATGACTGGTCACGTGGCACGCCATTCGGCTTCGGCTTGATTCGGCTCAAATCGGAGAACTTCGCGATTACATTGCGAATGATGCTAATGTCGACAATTTTAGCTCTTTTTGTATTCAATGCAGGTAAAAATGGCTCTTATGTCATAAACGTAGTGTTGGTTGTCCCCCGGCTGAGGATTTTAGTTAGATTCAATCAAGGTTGACAGTCCTAAGCCTGTGAAGTACGAAGGGAAATCGATCGATCGATAACAAGTATAACAACAGCTAGTAATATAATAAAATAAATCAAAGTAGTGTAGGTACTTGACCTTGTGCAAATAATTTTAAGATTTTATTAACTAATTTGTTATAATGATAATAACAACGCAATCCGCATTCGTAAAAAAACCAAAAAAACTAGCTCCATCAGAAAAAAAAAATATAATTTCGGATATTCCGATTCAATATAACTCGGAGATTGTATATGTCTCAAAAGATTCGGAAAACCGTTAATATCACTGAATTTGTATTAAAACCAACGAGTCCACTGAGTCCAGAGTGATTTTGTTTGAGGGATTCAAAGGATTTGTATTAAAACCAACGAGTCCGGAGTGATTTTGTTTGAGGGATTCAAAGGATTTGTATTAAGAGGGGGCGTATCGCCAGGGAAAAATCAGAAATCACCCGCGCGCCCCGTACCTGCCGCGCTGATGCGTCTATTGCTGCCCCGCTCCTTCTCGCATAGTATATGCCCCGACAGTCAGATGAAACATGATGAATACCTATAGATAATTATAATAAGTGGAAAGAAAGACAAAATCTGTAAGTACCTATATTTGAAGATATAATTTTCGCTAGTAGCTAAGTCAGTTTCGAGAGCTATAACTGAAATATGACCTTCCGTTTTTTTACTAAATCACGTAAGGGTTGTAATTTAGCATAATAATGTCTCGTAAAAGGCTAAGGCAAAAAAACAGCTATAATCGAATTTAAACTTTTGTGAGACATATCTAAATTACTACTAATAAATCCACGGTTAAAAAATTAACGTAAATGTCACGGCAGGCGACATGTTTCGAACTCTTCGGGAGTTCTTCTTCAAAACAAACATCGAAAACACTAATCCTGAAGAAGAACTCCCGAAGAGTTCGAAACATGTCGCCTGTCGCGTCATTTAATACGTGAATTTATTAGTAGCATTAA
Source organism: Epinotia ramella (assembly GCA_947578815.1). Classification (NCBI taxonomy): domain Eukaryota; kingdom Metazoa; phylum Arthropoda; class Insecta; order Lepidoptera; family Tortricidae; genus Epinotia; species Epinotia ramella. The sequence continues at coordinate 13,238,240 of OX388209.1, forward strand.
AAAAAAACTGTAATTTATTATGAAAACTTCGATCATGTTTATGAAAGCCAGATTTTCAGGCCACTGTGTGGCGGCCAAATTTTTCAATTCTGACCCCGTGTCATGGTCGGCCTTATCACGCGATAAGTGACAGGATAGAGCGTCCGTCACTGGCTGACACCGTTTGATAGAACGAGACGATGCCCCATCTTGTCACTTATCGAGTGATAAGGCCGACCATGATACGGGGTCTGATCTCGGATTCGTACTTGGAGACAATGGAGACGCTTTGGCCCTTTAGTTATCAATTTTGAACATACTCATATTAAAGAAAAACTGCAAAATTGTGTTCACTTTTTTTAATATAAAAATGTCCAACTTCGCAGGCAATAATTCGGGTGCAGACTCGAAAATTATTATTATTCCAAAAGAAAGAAGGCAAAAAAATATGCATAGTGATGAAAATCCCATTCAGATATCTCAAAGAATTACGAAGCTACAACCGTTTTAATATTGCTTGTTAGAGAGAGAAAACGCAAACGGTGTGTGACGTCACATTACAGGATGCTGCCGGCAGGCCGCGTCGACGGCGTCACCGACCACGATGCGCGCGGCACGTTGCCGTCTTCTGTGACGTCACATTCTTCCAGCGTCATCGTTTCATATGAAGTTGCGTTTTGCGAAAAAGGGACAGAACACATCCCTTCTTAAAACTTTGGACACTTATAACTTCGTGATTATTTAACCTTTTGCGTTGAATTTTTCTCCATTTGACAATTTTTTTTATCCTTCTTCGAGAAAATATCACATTATTTTATTTAGTGTCTACGCCCCTATTGTTGGAATCTAAAAGCGTCACCCGTGATGACTTTAAAGAAAAAAAATGACAATAATTACACGGTTCACCCACGTCTTAAACGTCACTACGGGCGACATGTTTCGAACTCTTCGGGAATTCTTATTCAGGATTGAGTGTTTTCGCGGCGGTGTCGCTTGAATCACGACAAGATTCAAGCGACACCGCCGCGAAAACACTCACTTTATAGAGTACAAATTACTTTAATTACCCAAGGAATACCACTACCTACATTTTGTTGCTTAAAAAACCACCGGAGCTATAACTGAAATACGGCCTTCCGTTTTTTTACTAAATCACGTAAGGGTTGTGAGCTAGCATAATAATGGCTAGTAAAAGCCTAAAGCAAAAAAAAGCTATAATCGAATTTAAACTTTTGTGAGACATGTCTAAAATACTACTAATAAATCCACGGTTAAATTCACGCATTAAATGTCACAACAGGCGACATGTTTCGAACTTTTCGGGAGTTCTTCTTCAAAACAAACATCGAAAACACTCATCCTGAAGAAGAACTCCTGAAGTGTTCAAAACATGTCGCCTGTCGTGTCATTTAATACGTGAATTTAACCGTGAATTTATTAGTAGCATTAAAAAAAAACTATAATATATTATGAAAACTTCGATCATGTCTATGAAAGTCAGATTTTCTACTGTGTGGCGGCCAAATTTTTCAATTCTGATCTCGGATTCGTACTTGGAGACAATGGAGACGCTTTGGCCCTTTAGTTATCAATTTTGAACATATTAAAGAAAAAGTGCATAATTATGTTCACTTTTTTAATATCAAAATGTCCAAGTTCGTAGGCAATAATTGTTGGAATCTGCACTCTCGATAACCCTAAAAGCGACACCCGCGATGACTTTAAAGAAAAACAATGTCAATAATGTCACTACGGGCGACATGTTCCGAACTCTTCGGAAGTTCTTCTTCAGGATGAGTGTTTTCGCGGCGGTGTCGCTTGAATCACGACAAGATTCAAGCGACACCGCCGCGAAAACACTCGTCCTTAAGAAGAATTCCCGAAGAGTTCGAAACATGTCGCCCGTAGTGACATTTAATACGTGAGTTGAACCGTGTAATTATTAGTACTGTTTCAACACGTCTCACGAAAGTTTAAATTCGAAAAGCAATGTCCGCCATCTTGGAATTCAAAATGGACATCATTTCTAGAATCTTCACCCTCGAGAAGCCTGTCAATGTATGTTGTTCTTTAAAAAAACGCGCATATTCATTTACAACGAATGTTTCAAAAATTTTAAATAATGCGACCACTTTTTGAAATATTTCTGACTATGAATTCGTATTTAGACCTCTCAGACATCGATTTTGAACATAACCGGATTTATTCTCAACTAGCGATCCGCTCCGGCTTCGCACGGATACTATATTATACATATAAACCTTCTTCTTGAATCACTCTATCTATTAAAAAAAACCGCATCAACATCCGTTCCGTAGTTTTAAAGATCTAAGCATACATAGGGACAGACAGCGGGAAGCGACTTTGTTTTATACTATGTAGTGATAGTGATAGTGATAATCTTTCATAAAGTAAATACACGATCGACAGAAAAATGGTCGTCTAGTTTTGCATGTACTGCACAAATTATTCTAAGAAGCCGGTCACCCGCCGATCGCTGCGTAATCTTATAGTTGTATTTTGAACTTTAAGATCTATATGTTAAGGTCGACTTTTAAATATATTATTTCAAAATGTAGCAAAATATCTACTGGAATGTAATTATACGTTCATTCACTGGACGAATATACTGGGTCACAATATTATTGAAATAATTATGTTCATCGTGCTGTCGTGAGAGCACAGAACGTAGTCCTCTCGTCTCAGCGGAGCGATTACGACTGACTCCGCCCGCGAACGGCAACAAAAGATATACAGAACCGCACGAAACACGCGACGGGAGAAAGGGTATCGCGCTAAATAAAAAAGGCCTACACGCCAAATACGTTTCACCTCAATAAGTCTGAAAAGGGACTACATAAAAATACCCCGCTAGTACTTTCATTAGGTAATGTGAAAAGCTATTATACACTCAACTTTTACTTAATTTATATGCACGGGAACCTCACACTATTGAAATTGAGTAAAAATAAGACATGTTTTGGCGGTTCTTTTCTATCGAGGCAATTTTGGTTTTGTATAGTTTTGTTCAGACGATTCAATTGCAAATATGATGTAGTTTTGGTATGTCCTTTTTCCTGGCATTCGCTTTAGTTTGTCATAGGTAAATATTCAATCTAAGAACCCCGATTTCGCGGAGCGCCCCCTCTTAAAACCAACGAGTCCGGAGTGATTTTGTTTGAGGGATTCGAAGGAGTCGAAGAGCCGATAAGCGGAGTCGGTACCGATAAGCGGAGTCGGTACCGATAAGCGGAGTCGGTACCGATAGCGGAGTCGGATTTAGTGTTTCGGATCACTCCGCGGAGCCGAGATTACCCATCTCTACGGCGAACCACTAATAAGTAACGGACTCCCATCCCAGCAAAAGGAGATCATACCATGTTGCTACTTTTTAACCGACTTCAAAAAAAAAAGGAGGGGGTTCTCAATTCGGTTGTATTTTTTTTTTTTTTTATATGTTTGTTACCTCAGAACTCCGTCATTGATGAGCCGATTCGTAATTTTTTTTTTGTTTGTAAGTATATGCTTCCGGGTGGGTCCCATTTTTTTCAAAAATTCAGTTGGATGATGGGATCCATGAGGAATTGAGGGAACTCCTCAATTATATTAGGCACGCGTGTAGTGATTCTCGTATTTTCTATTATAACTCGTGTATTTACACCCGGAAATCATAAATTTGGTGGAGTGGAATTGATGATGAAGACCACAGATGACCTATGGAATTCCTCAATTATGTACTTAAGAGTAGGTACAAAAGTATATCACAGATTCTGATAAGATTGCGTTGAAATAGCAACTAATGAAGTGCCAAAGGTGATGTATCTATGTATGTACCTAAGCACTTTATTGTAGACAATAACAGGTTAAAGAATATACATGTCACACAATAGATCAAAGTACAAAGGCGAACTTATACATATAAGGGATCTCTTCCAGCTAACCTTTGAGCAATTGAGAGGAAGGTAGGTAGAACGAGATAGGCAAACTTATACCGTGTACAAAAACACAGAGAAAATGAAAACAAAACCTAATAGAACCCCCTTGATCCTTGTGATCCTTGTGGAATCGACGGAAGTCCTCAAATATTATCGGCCCACATACAGCGATTCGGTTTTTTTCTCTAATAATCAACGCATTTGCTCTCGGAAATCAGTTCATGTGGTAAATTGGAAAAGAAATGTGGAAATGTTCTCGTGGCTTGACGGAGTACTAAATTGAAGTCGGTTAAAACTTTGTTTTTAAAGTAAATTATACTAAGTAATTTGATACAATCTTGCGTTGTTTCTTTATTTTAATGACATAATGACTAGCTTTAGCTATCTCTAGTATTGAGGTGTCTCCACTCTATTTGTCAAATCAATAAAGCGTCGGCAACACGCTGGTGACTCTTCAGGAGTTCCGGCGTCCATAGGCTACAGTGTCTGCTTAAAATCCGGCAGCTCGTTAATATGTTTGCCACCGTTGCGGTATTTTTAAAGAAGGTGCTTTTCAATTTTCTTTTCTTCTATGTAGTTACAGTTACTAAAACAATTGCATATATGTACTAAATATCTATCTAATTTTATTATTTAAACTACGCGTACACCAAGACTAGGTATATTTTCGCAGTAAGTAATCGGACTACACTATAATTCATATCTAGGTACTAGCTAAACTTAAGTATTGTTTTACAAAAAGTAAGTAATTTAATCCTGAGTCTAACAAAGTATTAGCATTGTTTAAATGTGTTGGGTATGAATTGATTGACAACATTATGTTTTTCTCACACAAAGATTAATAAAGGAATTTATAGCGTTTTGCCTCTTCACACATCAATAAAGAGCCGTTGGGCCGGTTTGCGACCAGCTTCAGGTACAGTAGAATTATTTGAGGTTTACCATTGACAGATAGTTTGCCTTCATTTAATTTTCAACTTTAACCTCATACAAATTAAGTAGTTATTTTTAAATCGGTAGACGTGGGTAACAGTATTCTGAAAATTGCTTTATCTGTCAGTGGTTAACTAACAGTAATCGTACTGTAGCCAGTAGCAGTAGCCACCACCTGAAGAAAAAGCTTTCTTCAATTAAAGATAACATTTCTACAGAGCCTGAAAAACAACGAACCGTATGCATTTTTTTTAATTGGTAGTAATAAAATAGTAAAATACCAAAAAAACAGGAAAATATCCTTTCAGTTAACCAATTCACTTATGTAAGTCGTCGGAAACCGAGACTAAATTCGGGCGGTCGCTAACCCTATTTACATAAATATACCTAATATTGCCTATTATTTATTTATTAATTATCACTACATACATAGTATAAAACAAAGTCGCTTCCCGCTGTCTGTCCCTATGTACCTATGCTTAGATCTTTAAAACTACGCAACGGATTTTGATGCGGTTTTATTTTATAGATGGAGTGATTCAAGAGGAAGGTTTATATGTATAATATAGAACCCGTGCGAAGCCGGGGCGGGTCGCTAGTTAACAATGTAAGAGTGTTTTTTTTTTTTAATTTTGTTAATCAGCATCCGTTATTGTTGCCAAAAACATAGTCGAATTTTTATATTATTGCAAAAATGTAAGCACAACACACTACAACTAGAAAATGTTGACAATATCAGATTAACTTTGGTTCTGACTTTTATTGATCGAAATAAACTAAAGTAAAGGTATACTGGAGTCATGTAACTTTATGACTGATGAGAAGAGAGAACCAATAAAATTGTAGGTTTAGAAAGTTGAAATGTTGTCAATTCTGTCAAACATAGTGGTAACTGCTAGAATAGTGGTTCTGACTGCTTAGTTCCGGATCATTAAGATTCATAGGTTTACTCTACATGGTGCTAATAATCTAACAGTTTGCTACTAACCTAACTACCTATATTATAGTTTAAAAGTATTTTTTCTCCATCTTTACCTAAACCTACCATTCCTTTGCTAGAAGACTAGGAGTGGCACTACCTACAAAATAAGTTTCATGCGCTGTGCACACTTATGGGAAGACATGAGTGAGTTAATGTATGTTAAAATAAAATACACTTAAAGAATACAATGTACCATGCGTGATTAAAAAATAAATAAATAAATAATTAAAGAAATAAATAAAAAATAAAATAAAAAATAAAACAATTTTTATATACTTAGTTCAAAAACACATATTTTGAATACTAGGTAAATATCGTTTTGTTACGAAAAGTATTTATATGAAAACGATTAATAAATAAATACAGCACATAACACATTAAACACATTATATTCCAAGGCTCCCTCTAATGTTTAATTTTCAATTTGCGTATTTTGTTTTTATTACAGTTAGATATTATGTTTGCATAGTGTAACCGACTGTAAACTAATGTTGTAAACTAGTTTGGTTCAACTGGCCCTTAGTATGCATTCATTACAATGTTGCATTACTGGTACCAGTTGTTATCGTTTAGGCGCTTACCCTTTTTTCTGTTGAAATTATGTTCGATTACTTTGCATGTTACCCTCTCTTAGCTACCTAGAAATTATGTTCGATTACTTTGCATGTTACCCTCTCTTAGCTACCTAGAAATTATGTTCGATTACTTTGCATGTTACCCTCTCTTAGCTACCTAGAAATTATGTTCGATTACTTTGCATGTTACCCTCTCTTAGCTACCTAGAAATTATGTTCGATTACTTTGCATGTTACCCTCTCTTAGCTACCTAGAAATTATGTTCGATTACTTTGCATGTTACCCTCTCTTAGCTACCTAGAAATTATGTTCGATTACTTTGCATGTTACCCTCTCTTAGCTACCTAGAAATTATGTTCGATTACTTTGCATGTTACCCTCTCTTAGCTACCTAGAAATTATGTTCGATTACTTTGCATGTTACCCTCTCTTAGCTACCTAGAAATTATGTTCGATTACTTTGCATGTTACCCTCTCTTAGCTACCTAGAAATTATGTTCGATTACTTTGCATGTTACCCTCTCTTAGCTACCTAGAAATTATGTTCGATTACTTTGCATGTTACCCTCTCTTAGCTACCTAGAAATTATGTTCGATTACTTTGCATGTTACCCTCTCTTAGCTACCTAGATTTAAGTCAATAATGTTTTCTCAGTAAGTGATTTTGTAAATCTTTTGAGAAATAAATATCTTAAACCATAAAAGTAACTTAAATAATGTAAAATAATAATATCTAAGTAGTGTCAATGTCACGACGTCTGCAGCCTCCGAGGCGAGGTAATCAAGAAAATGGTTCGTCTCCGGTTAATTGCACCTATGCGAATTAATGGAAGGGGCTTAGTGGGTTAGTTATAATTTGATAATGGATTATAAATTTTATAAAATACTTCCCTACTGACATTACGATATATTTCAAAAACTTTTTTATACGTGGCTGCTAGAGTAACTACCTTTGTCTTAATATTATTATGTAGCAAATGGCACGATTCCACAAAACTGGTGTAAGGATCGCTCGTTTCGGTCGCTTATAACTCGATTTACTCGTGTTACATTTTTTTTATTGACTTTTGGTATAGACATGGCCGCTCACAATGTACAGTCAAGGAAATTGAAACACGTACCTTTTTCGCGCTTGTCACTATAACAATAAGGCATAAAAAAGTACGTGTTTCAGTTTCCTTTACCGTACCTTGTATTTCAAAATATTGCCATTAAAAAAGTTATAGCGTTGTTATCAGCAACACGCGTGACGCGTGGAGCGAGCGTACGTGCGCTGACGCATGTGATCGGCGTATGCGCATTCATGCCGCGGCCGCTGCAGCCGCTTCGGGGAACCTCGATAATGCGCAAATGAATTGATATCTGCGGCGCTACGACGAACTTCGAAAGTCGAAGTTCGGGTATTTCCATCTCTATCGCACTCCCTTACTCGAGTGACAGGGATGCATGTATTGCGAACTTCGACTTTCGAAGTTCGTGGTAGCGCCGCTGCAATCAATCCCGTATTGTATCGCCTAAGTCCAAAATTACCATTCCCGCCACTAAGTAGTAAAAGTAGTTATAAAATATATTTTTTTTACCAGTAGGTATGTGCGTAAACAATTTCAAGTGTACCGAAATTTATTCCTTATTGGATGTTAACTGAAAAAGTGATAATAAAAATAAGTAAGTATATTGATAACGTTCAGTATACGAGGGCCGGTCCGAAAATGTATAGCTAAACAAAAAATAAAATTAATATAACAATACTTACTTTATTTACAACTTCTCAAAGTATTCCCCTGCTACAGCTATGCACTTATGCATTCGACTGAACCAACCTTCAAAAGAGGAAAAACACTGTTGAAGGTCGAAAAAAAGTTGCCTGAATTTACAAACATTAATTTGAGTTACTTAAAATACAAAATGAGAAGCTTCATAATATTTGAGCGATCTAATATTTGTTTGAGTGTCAACGTTACGTCCTGATTTTTTTTTAATATTAGTTAATGTTTTTTTTTATACTGAGCGGCATTTTATCTTAAATGAAGTGTTTCGAATACAAAAACCACTTTGAAAAATACTAAGTATAATGAGCAGAGGTTTTTCCGCTCTTCACAACCCACTTTTTGTAAGCTCGTTCTGGATTTTATTATTAATCAATATTCGTCGTTAGTTTAATTTTTCGCTTACTCAAGTTCATACCGCTCAAGTTATTAAAACAGTATGTCCATCATCAGTCGCTAAGTTTTTTTTTATTCGATCGTTCAATAATTCCCGTAAAAAAAAACACACAAAGCCCGGTCAGGATTGTACGCGGGGGTGTGGTAGCAGCTGCACACCTGATTTGTTCAAACACTCGATGGTTCTGGCAGCCGTGTAAGCTGGAGCGTAACAGTAACCATTTTTGAAGTGAAAACTTCTTTAGCGGCGCTGTGCACTTTTTGTGATGGGGAAAATTGTTAAACTCGCCACAGGTCACGTGACCGTAAGATGTCACGTGACCGTGAGATTCGAGAGATACTCGCAACAGGTTAAGATTCGACAGATTGAAAATTCGTAAGACGGACACGTGACCTGATCGAAAAACTGTTACAATGTCATTGAGTTTTCACTTCTGCCGGCACTCCCGAAGTGCAACCCCGTCTTTTTAGGGTTCCGTAGCCGAATGGCAAAAAACGGAACCCTTATGGATTCGTCATGTCTGTCTGTCTGTCTGTCTGTCCGTCCGTATGTCACAGGCATTTTACTCGAAAACTATAAGGTGTATTTAAATAAAATTTTGAGGATAGGTGTATTTTGTTAACCGCTACTTAGTGTTGTAACTAAATTACAAAAAAAAAAAAATTAGGGGTGCACTCCATACATAAAACTGAAAGTCCAAAAATGTCTTTTTATTGCAAGCCCCCTGTGGCACATTAATCGATAGGCCTTTTAAAATAAATATTCTCAGCAATTTTTTTCATTAAGTGAATAGAGTCGGAGATAATCGCCTCGAAAGTTACTAAAATTGTGCCCCCCCCTCTAATTTTTGAACCGTGTATTTTAAAAATATGAAAAAAATCATGCTCATAGGGCTTATTAAATTCTTACAGCGAAAATTGTTTTGAACAAGATCGGTTCAAAGGTTTTTGAGATATTTCTAAAAAACTGCCTTCCTTAAAGAATAGGACGTAAGTGCCCTAAGATTTCAGTAACGATACGACCTTTTTAATAGGCACGGAACCCTCGTTGTGCGTGGTCCGACACGCACTTGGTCGCTTTTTTTTTGTTGGCGCTTCGGCCGCTATCTACTTTATTGGGTAAATCACCTTCTTCATAGACCCATTCTGTCGATTGCTCTTTTGTAAGCAGAGGGGTGATCACGTAACGACGTAAGGACAACTCAACTTCCATACTAAAAGTGACAGATCTACCTGACGCGCGCACAATGCGTTGCGTGATCGACCCGCAGGTCGTAGCCAGGATTCGTTGGATGTCACAATGTAGGTTGCCTCCTTCGAATTGATGTAGCATATATTGGCACAAACCAACACGTCTATCTTTTTGCTCCTGTGTGAGAGAATGTGGTTGGAGCCGCAACCTTCCTAACTCATGCATAATGGTGGACACTGCCTGGGATCCAATCTTCAGGTCGTCTTGAATCTCTCACTTGGTAATGTTACGATATTCCTTGATTAGCCACTCCACCCGGATGACGTTTTCTGGAGTGACTGCCGTTGGCGGTCGCCCGGGTCTGTATAGGGTCATCTTTGACGTCGCTCCGCCCACGCTTAAATTCATGAAACCAGTAACAGTAACCAGTAGTGGCAAGAGATGGAACTATAATGCTCCAAAAGCACTGGTTACATTCTCATGAGATGTTATGTGTCTCGTGTAAGCTAACCCTCGTTTAAAATAATAATCATAGCATAGAATCCTTCCCGTGGTCGTCCATCAACCTCCATTGTAGCGATTGAAAAATGTCGGACATGTTTTTTTTCTAAATCCTTGAAAAATAACAGAATGTCCCTGGCCAAGTGATATTGCACGAAAGAGTTTGTAATGTAATTTGCCTTTAAAAAACATTAAAATTTAATCAATAAGATTGATATTTACGCCCATGGACCTATGATACTCAGGACAGGCTATACGTGATGCCACAACGAGGGACGGAAAAGCTCGTAGCAGCTAAATTAAGAACTGGTCTTAAAATGGCTGATGACTTGCCATAAACAACCTATACTACTCAATTTGGACGGGTAATGGTTTATGTGCCACAACTTCATACTAAATCAGTTGTGGCAAATAAAAAAAAGTGGAACTGTGAGAACGACAACGAATGATATTTCCCTTTCTGTCACACTTATCGAGATTTATATCCTAACAGGGGACCGATTTTTGACTTTCGAGCGCTCGAAAATCATATAAAAGTAAATACGTCTATAGTGTCAAAATGGCTGGCACTGATTTTCTACCAATATAATTAATTACGAGTGGTCAATACCACTCGTTTTTAAATTTTCTATCGCTATTTCAAAATAGCATTTCATAATTTTTGTCAGTTTCGAGTCGAGCGCTCGAAAGTCAAAAATCGGTCCCCTGTTCGTTCGCACGTGGTATTATTATTAACATAGCTTGTCCTGAGTATCATAGGTCCATGTTTACGCCGTTGACTAACTTTTTTTGGACCGGTCTAGGTAATATTCAGTCTTTTTTAGGGCAGCGTCATAAGCACGGGACCATCAAGTTGTTTGAAGTACTCCAATACAAGGCATATTGCAGGATACACTAAATATTACATTATGTATGACGCCTTTCGCCTGATTCAATTGACGACTTTTTGCATCTGCATGATTTAATAATTTAGTCACTTGTTTTTCTGTTTCAGCAACTCATGGGGAAATTTATGTTTTTGTCAAAACAAATTATTTATGAGGACAATAATAAACACGGTCACCGATAAATAAACCGCAATGACTGAAATAGGTATACAATATACATGTCTCCCAATCATTCCTTTGTTGCATGGTTCAAGGTTAAACCGTTTACTCATTGTTGACCACTGTACTGAATAACTAATGTAATGTAACTCTATCGATTTATTCGCTGACAGTTTATTTTAATATGCTTTTGCATTATGACTTTAGTAAGCGGTTATAGCCCAACAGCGTCGCCGGTAGATCGACACTGGTCTGCGTGGTAAAGCAACGTAAGGTTGGCCCAGTCTATTAAGTTTACTAACTGAGCATTTCCGAGCTTTGGAAGGCATGCTAATCCCTTGAACCTGGTTGTGGCCTATGACGTAGCTAAGCAGAGTCGGGTGGTATGACATTTCCAACAGTACCAATGTACTCGTACTACTTAATTGCCTATGTCCCAGTACGTCTAGTTTTCCCCTCTGAGCTCGGACGCATTTAGGATGCAAACGGGATAATCGCTACGATGAGGAGGATTATAACTTACTAGCTTCTGCCCGCGACTCCGTCCGCGTGGAACTCGTTTATATCGCAGCTCCATACAAACTTTTACCCCCCATTTCACCCCCTTAGGGGATGATTACGGGGATAAAAACTATCCTATGTTACTCTCCATCCCTTCCACTATCTCCACTTAAAAAATCAGGTCAATTCGTAGCTCCGTTTTTAACTTTCGCATTTATAATATTAGTATATGGAATTTAACATCATAATAAGTTTTAGAAACCCCATCATATTGTTGAACAAGCTATCCAACACCTACGGGTATAACGAGAAAAAAAATTACATCCCCACTTGGGCTACCCGAAAAAAAATGTTTTTCTAGATTTTATTCTCTTGTTTGTCGGCGTGATTGATTTATATACCCATGCCAAATTACAGTTTTCTAACGGTCGGACGGACGGACGGACGGATGGCCAGACGGACATGGCGAAACTATGAGGGTTCCTTGTTGACTACGGAACTAACCCTTCTATATTAAAATCTAGGCTATAAACTATCTACGTCCGAAATTTCATCCAAATCGGTTGAGCCGTTTAAGCGTGATTGAGTGACAAACATCCAAACTTTCCCATTTATAATATTAATAGGATATTTCATCGGTAACCCCCTAAAAATTGACTTTGTAATTAATCTATTGACATTGAATCTAAAATTAGTTTAACCACATCCTTCCTTGTATTAATCGTTTGATGCGCATTGACGCAAGTTATTAGGTACCTATTATACGTCCCAAGCGATGAGTCAGTCGGGTCTTCCTCTCAGGGAGTAGAGCTTACCTTTTCCATAAGCGTACGGCAAACGTCAAATATATGTTTATACTTTTGCACCATATGACATTGTATTAAGGCGAACACATCGTACATTTATTTGACTTAAATTGATTCATTTAATGCAGCTATGGACTTTGTCTGGAATAAAGAATGTTCATTTCATTTAATTTATGCGTTTACACGCATCTGGTCAGAAACGCAAAATGCCAGTTAGACAAAAGGCCAGAAACGTAAAAAGCCACAAACGCAAAACGCCAGAAACACAAAACGCCAGAAACGTAAAAAGCCAGAAACGCAAAAAGCCAGAAACGCAAAACGCCAGAAACGCAAAAAGCCAGAAACGCAAAAAGCCAGATTCTTAAAATGCTAGAAGAAAAGCAGAGACTAGTGAGAAGCAGCCATGCCAATGCGTTACCCGTGTAACTATACTACCAGTACCAGTGTTACCACCAGATGTACCCCGGGAAATTTTCCCAATTTGTCACCACGATTCAGTATGAAATAAAAATCTATTTAAGTATAGTTTTTTTATTTAAACAATAAAAATAACACAGAAAACAAACCTCTGCTCTCCTCACACAGATTAAAAATAAAATGCCGAGCCTTTTTTTAAAATAAACACTTGGTGTTTTTTGACAAAACTACTATTAACCATAAAAATAATATTAACAGTTACCCTTCAAACAATATTAAACCTTAATACATTTAAATCGTAAAAATGAATCATTTTTGTTTTAACTTTAGAATAATCAACTGCCTCAAAAAATCCATATCTGTTAATTCATTTTTATTTAATTTCTTTATTAACTTGTTGTATTTTTTGTCGAATTTTATATCTTTTTTTCTTCTCTGTTTATTACTTGTACATAGCGACACTTTTATTCTATGGTCATGAAACTTCACTTCCTTTTGTAGCTTGTACAAAAATAAATGAATGTTTGGCTGTTTCGTGATTTTTTTATTTATTCGATGGTGAAATCCCTCCAACGCGTTATTCGTTCGATGGCGGTTATCTTTGTGTGCCACACTTAATAAGTTAGAATCAAACTTATTTAACCATTGTTTTTCGACATAATCAGCAAACTTCTTCATTTCTTCTGTTAAATCGTAACAATCTAGAATGTGCTGCCAACATTCCTGAATGTGGCTTGCCGGCAATAGAGGCAAGTTTGAAACTATCCTTGTAAATTTTGTTCCGTCTTTTGTATTGTTGCATTGCAGTTTTTTCGAATTTTTCCATATAGCTTTACAAAAATGGTAGTGACAGCCTGATATATTTGCCTCTGGAAAAACTTCCTTTACGGTATTTATAACAGCAAGTTCGTAGTCGCACTTGAACGAATGTATGGACATATTTAGTTTCTCATTAATAAGATTAAAGAATCTTGTATATGTTTGCTGGGTTTTATTAGGTAACAAACCATATATTACCGGAATAATATTTGTTTCGTTGACATTTGATTCCACATCTAAATGCACGGTATACATTTGATAAAACGGGGTTGGTGTGGCTTTAAAAGTTCCATCCCCAAAATAAAAACCGACACCTCTGTATTGCTTAATAATTTTTTTTGCTGCTTTGCTGTACATAATTATGATTTTTTCTTCTTCTCCGTCTTCGATTACTTCCAACTCTTTAAGCATTCTTTTGGGTATTTTCACATCCTTTAGATTTTTATACACTAATTTATCCGTTTCCAAAAAACGTTTCCTTGCCCTGTACATTGAATCTTGTATTGATTTGCATGTTGGTAGGTCGACATCAATTTTCTGGCTGTCGCATTTTTCTTTTAGTGTTTCGAATTTAGATTCGTAGATATTTTGAATAGTTTCAAAATTTTTGCAAACTTCTTGTTTGCACTCAAAAACTGTTTTGTAAATTTCGTTCTTCATAGAGTTGGACATACATGTGTGCTGGCTTGATCTGATAACTTGAGTCCGTGACTGGTCCTATGTAACCGAAGCGTTACATTGGCTACGGCTCGCACATCGCCAGTTAGAAGTCTTATGCTTATTACTTGCACCAAAGTTATATCGCATGCCATTATATAACAAGGTCAAATTATCTTTTTGATTATTCAGGAATATCAAATCCTCTTCCATTCCGAAATGTATGCTGACTTACACGCAATAGCAATGATTCTGAATCGTTCTTGAACTGACACATGTAACATATGACATTGAGGTACTTTATTCAAGAGCTCTATTTTATCAGTGGCCAGTATACATTTCAAGTATAGAGTAGAGGTATATGAAATAGTTTACCTTCTGTTCAATGAATTTAGAATATTAACAATATTTTTACATACCCAGCCAATTCTCCTCCTGAGGACAAAAGCCATTTTCTACGTTTGAATTAAAATTAAAAATTAGTTAGTAGTTAGTACTATAGGAAAGGCCCATGGTTCTTAGGAGGCTAGCAACAAGCTAGAAAACGTATTAAATAAGGACTCGTTAAGATTTGCGTTTGGACCAGGTGCGTGTAAATGGTCTTTTTCCCAGCAAAAGGACTATCATGCAGGCAAATAAAAGTGGCATTATGCGTTCCTGGCATTATGCGTTTCTGGCATTATGCGTTTCTGGCATTATGCGTTTCTGGCATTATGCGTTTCTGGCATTATGCGTTTCTTGCATTATGCGTTTCTGGCCTTTTGTCTAACTGGCATTTTGCGTTTCTGACCAGATGCGTGTAAACGAATTTATGGCCGTATTCATAGATGTTCAACAAACCTATTTTAGCTAAACTGTCGTTAAAATTGGTTTGTCTTACCTGTCACTGACATTTGCGTGAGAAAGGGACAAATCATTTTATTAATCAGAGGCAGTTTAGGTTTTATGAGGTAGTCTTCGTCGTCGAATACCTGTTATCCTAAAATTGCAATTACCAAGCATCCTAAATGCACCGCATCGGTATCGGTGTCGGTATTGTACACCGGTAGGGAGAAGTAGCGAGATATTCTTGTTGCGGTTAAGTTGTCGGACGATTCACGATGAAATGTGTTAAGGCGCCGTAGGTTCAGCGAAGTTAAACGAACAGAGTTTTTGAAACAATATAATGCGTCTGCTTATAAAAATATGGTTCCAAAAAAATACGAATAGTAATCTTGAGGCTTTTCTGCAGCGAGATCAGTGATTCGAAACATGATTAAGCCATTTACGCTCGATATAAATAAATCACGAACATAGGTCTAAAATACACTTAAAATATTCGTAACAAATTATGCACAAAAGCTAAAAATATTAAAATTGCTTCTAAAAATCGGCAATATCATGTTTGAGAGAACTCAGTGATTACTTTTTTATTTATTTAAACGCCCAAAAAATTAAAATTAAAAAAACATGATATCCGCGCTTCCGAGCACGCACCTCCATCTCGCTCACGCTTATGCTCAGTGAGAGGAAGAGAAGACCATGAACCTACGGCGCCTTAAAAAAAAGCAATCCTCCTGAGACCGCATACCTACAGAAAAAATACAATGCAATTTGAACTAAACTCCTCAATCAATGATGAATCAGAAATCATATCAATGACTCTCTTCCATTACAATTTGATTGACATTCAATTGAACTATTTTATTCAATGGACAATGATGATGATAATGATCATTTAGATTTAGAAGTTAGTTAAGAATTTAGTTTTTACTACACGCCATACTTAGAATATAAGTTTAATTTTGTTATTGTCCACCTGCTTGCCTCCATATCTCATGAAATATTGATCCCAGCGAAAAAGTGTATCAGAATCTGTTTTGGAGAAAATTGTATATAGATATTACTTATCTATGAGAACACTTTTTTGGTATGGGCCACTGTTTACGGGAAACTAAAAAAAGGGACATTTACACCCCCCCTATCCGTTAGCTCCACCCCCACACCCAAGCACTTTTAGTATTTTGTTTATGACACATTTCCCTACAACTAGATTATTTCCCCTATTTCTTGCTCGTTGGGTAGGCTAAATGATGAGACCTGTCATATAGTATTGTGGTTAACAAATGGATATTTGATGATAATGATATTTTTTTATCTTAGGTACTTAGATAATTGATTACAAACACTATTCTACTATGGTACTTGGTGACTACGGACGTCATACACAGACCGAAAAAATATGTACCCAATTGCTGACAGTTAAGGACAGTGGACTCTAATTATGGTCTTTGAGGCATATTTATAGAGGTCCCGACGTAGATTTCGTCTATTAAAATGATGGGTACTCAAATACTGCTTGTCCCGCACAGTCTGGTAGGTATATCGAGCTCGATGTTCCTAGTTAGCCTTTTGTGTAGCTCACGAGTATTTCCTAAACCGTTGACAGGACCCGAATGCCACAATAAGCGCTAGGTGCTATTACGTGCGCTATTACGTGCGCCTTGATCTCAAAAGCACGTCAAGGAATCTGATCCGGGAACCTGCCGTGTGAGATAAGCCTAGCCCATGCCCATACATACCATTAAGCGTTTATATTTTATCATCAGTCCATTCGAAATAGTTAACAATTAGGACATTCATAAAACTAATTTGGTTTTTAGAAAACTAATACCGTCTTGGAAATTCCAGTCGTGGGCGGACGCCAGTGATCAGTCACATTTATTAATAATTTCAGTATGCGCGTGGGTTTTTCAGGCGATAAAGTCTTTACTTCTGCAGCCTGAATCTCATGGGTACAATAACTCTTTACTGCATAAGTCACCCAATCCACATCTCATATAATTCTCACATAATATTGGTACTTTTAATCTGTTAGCATTTAGAATACTTAATTAATGTAAGTATAGGTAAATACGAGTACAGTACATCGTCTTTTTCCGGTATCGCTGATGGTGACTAACTTCTTAAAATTATTTTTAAGATCTGACTCACCCTATCAAGTGCGTAACTGATCGATACAACATTAAAGTTTTCCTCAAGTGGTAGGTACCCACCGCTACGCCAGTCGCGTAGCGACGCAAACAGCTAAAAGCTTAACAATGAAAGGCCATACGCAAAGCAGACGTCTGCGTCAGTACCACACATCAATAAGCAACTGCGTAAAAAAAAAGTCAGCGGGCACTCAATGTCACCCCCCCTTCCGGCAGGGACGCGTCGCCCGCGCCGGTCGCAACAAAACAACAATTCAACATCTCGACCTATGCACGTCCTTTACAGTTTGCCTTTTATACCTACTCTGTAACCACATTTTGTCCTTCATACTTACGTAAGTCATAATCATAACGACACCGTTCTCGAACTGTTTTGCGACATTGCGAAGGATTTCCTTTTTTGCAAATAACAATTTCATCTGAAAGTCAGTGCGTCGCGCTCAAATACACTTGCTCATGCGCTTATGCTGGGGAGCATAAAAAATTGAAATTTGTAATATAGGGCTGAGAAAATAAACTTCATCTTCTTCTCCAAGTCCAGATGGTTCTTTTGTACCGTTTCGAACACGCGTTAGAACAATTTAACTGACATTTTTACAAGCTTTTATTTAACTTGCGCTGTTAGTATGTTAGTATGGGACAAATCTTGCAAGTTAAATTTGAACCACTTCCCGGTGACCGATTGAGCTGAAATTTTGGGTATACTCGTAAGTATAGTTTGGATGACAATTCAATATTATGTTACCATCGAGCTGATCTGATGATGGAGACAGAAGGTGGCCATGGGAATTCAGTACTTAACCGACGTAACCCCATTGAGTTTGGATTCGTTAGAATCATCTCAATGAGTAGTTGATGGTGGTATACAGAAAAGTACAGTCGGCAATAAAAGCTTATACCAAAAATGATTTTTTTGTCAGAAACTTATTCCATATAAAAAGTGACATTTAGATTTACCTGACGCGCGTTACGTGATCGACCTGCAGGTTCCTCAAATAAGAGATGCCCAATGGGTGCAGAAAATAAACTTAACGTTCATAACAATAGGATGAAATATTCATATTTAGAAATGTAATTGTTAACCATAGAAGGTAAACTTTGAAATAAGGTTTGGGTGTTTAATGTTCATCATGTTTTCCAGTATAATCGTAAGCATGGGTTGTGCAGCAGCGACATAGTGCACGTGTAAGTTTATTGCCGCGGTATAGGGCGTGCGCGAGAACGCACGCTCTCCGCGACCTTGCGCGAGCGCAGGGCTGGTATTCACCAGACTTACTGACTATTCGCCTTAGGCGAGCCAGTATGAGTCTAACATAGATACCGATGCCAACTTATAATGAAACACAGGACTCATACAGATAATTGTTAGTAATAGGGACGAACGGTGAGGTGAGGCGCGATAGGCCGTGAATATGCGATTCACGCCACACCCCGCTGCTATGATGGACACTGCTCTTACATTGCAGTTATGCGAACTGCAATTTAAGAGCAGTGTCCGTCATTGCCGCGGAGCTCGGATCAAACATATCAATAGCGGCTATAGGGCCACAAAGGGTTCTTATTCTAAGTTTATGCCCAATATTTCAGTAACATCTACTACTACATGAGTCCGTTGACACGTTATAATATGCTACCGGCAAGGGCACGTAATATTATAAGATGCTATGGAACGCTACATTACATATCTGTGTTAGTAAGACTGCTAACGGTCATGTATAAGTTGTTTTTTTTTGTTTAAATAAACTAAAAATAATCATAAAAATGCTATTATGCAGAGAAGGATTTTTAAACTTCTTTTCTCTTGTTTTTCAGCGACAGAAACGAGTTACCGACACCTAGATATGGCCGACCCCGTTGTGAATACAAAGTTTTGGATTATTCTAGCGCGCCCGCCGTTTTAAAATGTGAGCCAAACAAAGTTGTCTATTAATTACGCCGACTTGTGTCGCGCGCGCTGGCGAGTGGCGACTCCTAAGTTATTAATCAGCAAAAGAGTGCTATCGTTTAAATAATCTTTAATTAAATAGGTAGGTATAATTTTCAGAAAAACAATAGATGACTAGTATGGGCTGATAAGAGATCAATAGCGAATATTTCCGAGTTGGTGCTGATAGCGTCATCGTCACGAGAAATGCGCGCTAGGTACCGGTCCTTATCAGCGGATGCTCTTATCGCAAGGCTGAAGCCACGTGTCGCTGACCAACGCAAGGTCGGACTTTAACTACATTCGCCATTCCTCGTACGTACTAGCGATTTACCTATTTGCAATACTCCGTAAATCTTACGTACTGCGCTCTCAATTGTGTAAGTACTCTTATATTATTAGCTCGGACTTGGAAGGATTTCTCAATTTCATTAAGCATATGAATGCGTCGATACCTATTAATAGGTGCGTGAGTAATTATAAGTACGGAGATAAACTTTATTAAATTATGTACACCGGATTTTATGAATGTGGACGGATGTAAGAAACGAGGTAGGCCAATGAACAGGTGGAAGGACTGTGTGAGAGACGATATATGAACAGAAAAGAAGTGAGTCATGCGATGACACCTGACAAAGAGGTATAGAAGAAAAATACATGCTGCGCCGACCCCAAGTAAATGGGATTAGGGCAAAGAAATGATGATGATAGGAATGGGTTTTGTATAATCTGAATAAGCGATATTTATAAAAGACTAGCGGCCCGATCGGCTTCGCCCGCATATTGCAAAGAACGCAGGGAAACCCTCGCGACAAAATATTATTATACTTTATAATATTAGTGTATGGTTCCTAATATTATAATAGTACATCACGTACCAGGCCATAATTATGCGATCTGGGGCTTTACGAATTACCGCCCGTGGTGCGTACACAATTTTACGTCTTCTCCTGGATGTGAAGTGAGATTCGCAGCGCTCGTGGGCGGTAAATCTCACTTACCGCCCAGAGTGACGTAAAGTATAATAATATTTTGTGAAGTGAGGGAAAATTCCAAGCTACAAGAGACACTACTAGACTATACTTGAAGTTTCAGTTTTTTTTTTCAGTGGCCCGTTTGAATAATACACTCCGTATAAGTATTCGATTAGTATATATAACGTTGACATAGAATTGTTAAGTCTTAAGTGTATGCAGGTCTAGCAAGGGGTGTACAGCGTATCGGACACAATGACGTTTCATATATACGTAGTAACAACATCATTTCATTTATCGCACACCATTATACGAATTTAAATTTTACATCGTCTTGCTATGACGAGACAAGTAATCCCATTGTAAAATATGAACTGTTTTGTGAAAACATAATATGTATTCATGTATTTTATTACTTAATCCTGACTTTCCAGGCCCCGTATCATGGTCGGCCTTATCACGCGATAAGTGACAAGATAGAGCGTCAGTCTCGTTCTATCGAACGGTGTCAGCCAGTGACGGACGCTCTATCCTGTCACTTATCACGTGATAAGGCCGACCATGATACGGGGTCTGCAATTTTAATTTTTATTATCATATCATATTATTATATAAGTATCCAAAATGGATGATTACTTCGATAACAAACATAGAAACTAAAACAATTATTATAATTTTGGATGTTCAGATGTGTGGTACGTCGACAACCCTACCCCATTCTATGACTGTCTATTGCAAAAAAATTACAGCTAGTGTCATAACTTAGGCAGTGGACCGTCTGTACCTTTAGGTACTATTATTTATTCTGTGGTGTATGTAAGATGCAAGTCGTTGCATGAATTATTTTATGACTATCTACGGACTATTAACCCTTAAATGAATAATGATGTATATATGCATCGTATATTGTATACGTTTTTTTAAATACTATGATTTTTTTCTTTATTTTTCCCTCAATCTATACAACATGACACATCTATTTCAATTTATTAAAAAGTTATACAAAAAATCATGCATTTAAGGGTTAAGCATGTGCATCCCGGTACCCCTCAGGACGTAAAGGGTTAGGGTATAAAAAACTAACGTTAAAAGGACATAATAAGGAATCCTATTACCATGTCAAAAGTTCGGAATTGGGCCTGCATTGTAAAGTTCACTTTGTTCCAAACATTCCGCCAATCACCCGTGTCACGTGACACCTTGACCTGTTTTCATTTGAGCTCTCCGGCCTTGGGACTTGCGATAACTATGAGCAAAAATAAACGCGAGATTTTTTAGGCAAAATAAAAGGGGTGATAAGAGCATTGAAGATAATCGTTGGTCGCTACAAGGTGTATTTCGTGTTGGTAATAGTTGACCGTAGGAATACGATGTGCCCTTCGGTGAGTTTCATTGAGATGATTGGTGGAATTAAACTCAAATCTAAATTTCTCAATTATAATTTATAACGCTTTTGCTCTCGCTCACTGAAGACTGAATGCGTAAGAGATATTTCGGGTTCAAGTAATTGTAACAGATTAAGCTAGGCGCGCATGGAAGCGAGCGCGCGCCACCAACTCAAAACGGATTCCAATTAAATAAATACCTACTATTAAAAACTTACTGCACGCTGCAATTTCATTGCATTTATTTTATCGCTTATGAGGAAAACGTATACATACATAGATTCACGCCTTCATTCCCAAAAGGGATAGCCATACCACAAGAAACTTATGTTCCAGTGTTTTAAACTTATATACATTTAAAATTATGGTCATACTATAGTCCGTTTTTTTTAGGATTAGAAATACGGTAAACAAAGAAGTAGTCGTCGTCAACCTTTTCTGCTTGGGACATATATTAGATGTTACGAAGTCCTCAACAGAACGAGAACTTAAGGGGCTACCCGAGGTTTTCATCGATTTTTGACAAGTTTTGAATCGTATCTACTACTTTTGCACTACAGATAGAATCATAAATCAAACGGCTATCGGTTCTTCAATCTTTTATCTCCATTTTGACAGACCGGATTTTGAAACAAATTAATACTTAATTTTGTATGATTTTTTTAAACATTGTCTAAAAAAACACTTATTTCGCATCTCTATTGACGTGAAAGATCTAACATATACGAAATCTACAAATTTGGGTTCGTCTATGACGTCTCTAAAAACTGGCAGAGGGTTTTAATTTTAAACCAATTAACACAAAAGTTATGGCCAGAAAACCAGTTTTTTGGCCTAAAATTGTTCAACTTTGATGCCAAATATCTCGAAAACAATGAAGTTTGAAGTAAATATGGGATACTATATTGCTTAAAGCCGTTGTTGTTAATATAATAAGCTACAAAAAACATTAGAAAACTAAGGGATTCAGATCGAAGGTCATTGGCGTATGGGAGCCTCTTAACAGGCCTATTTTAGTTATTTTGTATTTTTCCTATGTAATAAATAAAAAGTGCGTATTTCCACTTCAATTTATTATATAAACAAAACTTGTAAATGTTGACCACCATACATTTCTTATTTGTTGTTAATGGACTCTGTTTCTGTCTCTTTGCTTTTGAAGAAGGCAAAACGTTCGGGGGAGAACGAGTCGGTCTTTTTTGCAAGCCACTTGGGCCTGCCTCCGGTTGGTCCATCGCAGTCCGCACGCCACCACACACAGCGAAAAATAAAATCTTAATATTAATTAACAAACAGATACTCATAATCTCGTAATCTGAATTCAACAATTTGTTGATTACCAAGAAAGCAAGAAAACGACGTCGAAATTGACAATTTTGACAATGTCGACAGCGAAAAAAACGAACCGGTTGTTTCAAACCTCTTCTTCTATAGGTTTTTTATTACACAACCTTTCCAGAACTGAATAACGAAATTTAAAACAACAAGAGTCAAAAATTAAATACTTTCAAAATAAATATATTGTTGTAAGTATTATTTGGATATAAATAATGAAAACACTTCTATCACTTTAGTGTCGACTACAATAATGTAAGTCTTTTTTAATGGCTGTTTGAGATACTTTGACAGTTGTGTGCCATAAAGTGTCTTATATAAAATACCTCGTGCTTCGTGCTTTATCCTTCTTTCTAAAAAAAACGCACTATAGCGGCCGCCCGCGACTTCGTCCGCGTAGATTTTTGACGATGACAAAGATATTAAAATAGGTAAGTGAATTTTATTCTTAGTTAAAATGGTCTAGACATATTACATTGGTAGACACTAATATGCAATTTCTGGACGTGTTCTGCGGTCTGCGGTCTGCGGTCAGGTCTTCCCTACAATTTTGTATGGGAGACCTGACCGCAGACCGCAGAACGCGTCCAGTGTGGCAAATCCCTTAAGGAATAATTAAATTAATTTGTTACACTAACGCCACCTGCTGACGAATAGCGAAAGGTATCATCAACCCTTATTTTGCTTGCTTAAGGAAATTTAACCCTGTTAGGGGTAGAATTTTCTAAGTAGGGGTAGAGTTTTCTAAATCGCTGTTTTTTTTAAAATTTTAATAAGTAATCTTTCTACAAAGTTTCAAGTCTCTAGCTAAAAAAATAAAGTTTCCTCCATAGAAACGTTGCACCCCTTTTTACCCCCTTAGGGGTTTTTTAAATAAGTAATCTTTCTACAAAGTTTCAAGTCTCTAGCTAAAAAAATAAAGTTTCCCCAAACAAACTTTGCACCCCTTTTTAACCCCCTTAGAGGTGAAATTTTCCAAAACGCTGACACTTTTTTTGTATTCTAATAAGTAATCTTTCTACAAAGATAGAAGTTTCTAGCACAAAAAATCAAGTTCCTCCATACAAACTTTGCACCCCTATTTAACCCTCTTAGGGGTGTAATTTTCTAAAACGCAGAAAGTACTTTTTTTGTATTCTCAAAATTAATCTTTTTACAAAGTTTCAAGTCTCTGGTTCAAAAAATATATTTTCCCCATACAATCATTGCACCCCTATTTAACCCTTTTAGGCGTGTAATTTTCTAAAACGCTAAAATTATTATTTTTCTATCTTAATAAGTAATCATTCTACAAAGTTTCAAGTCTTGCTAAAAAAATAAAGTTTACTCCATAGACACCTTGCACCCCTTTTTACCCCTTAGGGGTTTTTTAAATAAGTAATCTTTCTACAAAGGTTCTAGTCTCTAGCTAAGAAAATAAAGTTTCCCCCATACAAACCTTGCACTCCTTTTTAACCCCTTTAGGGGTGGAGTTTTCAAAAACGCTGAAATTACTTTATTTGTATTCTAATAAGTAATCTGTACAAAGTCTGTACAAAGTTTTAATAAGTAATCTTTCTACAAAGTTTTAAGTCTCTAGCTAAAAAAATAAAGTTTCCCCCATACAAACCTTGCAATCCTTTTTAACCCCTTAAGGGGTGGAGTTTTCAAAAACGCTGAAATTACTTTATTTGTATTCTAATAAGTAATCTGTACAAAGTCTGTACAAAGTTTTAATAAGTAATCTTTCTACAAAGTTTCAAGTCTCTAGCTAAAAAAATAAAGTTTCCTCCATAGAAACCTTGCACCCCTTTTTACCCCCTTAGGGGTTTTTTTAAATAAGTAATCTTTCTACAAAGGTTCTAGTCTCTAGCTAAGAAAATAAAGTTTCCCCCATACAAACCTTGCACTCCTTTTTAACCCCTTTAGGGGTGGAGTTTTCAAAAACGCTGAAATTACTTTATTTGTATTCTAATAAGTAATCTGTACAAAGTCTGTACAAAGTTTTAATAAGTAATCTTTCTACAAAGTTTTACTTAAGTCTCTAGCTAAAAAAATAAAGTTTCCCCCATACAAACCTTGCAATCCTTTTTAACCCCTTTAGGGGTGGAGTTTTCAAAAACGCTGAAATTACTTTATTTGTATTCTAATAAGTAATCTGTACAAAGTCTGTACAAAGTTTTAATAAGTAATCTTTCTACAAAGTTTCAAGTCTCTACCTAGCTAAAAAAATAAAGTTTCCTCCATAGAAACCTTGCACCCCTTTTTACCCCCTTAGGGGTTTTTTAAATAAGTAATCTTTCTACAAAGGTTCTAGTCTCTAGCTAAGAAAATAAAGTTTCCCCCATACAAACCTTGCACTCCTTTTTAACCCCTTTAGGGGTGGAGTTTTCAAAAACGCTGAAATTACTTTATTTGTATTCTAATAAGTAATCTGTACAAAGTCTGTACAAAGTTTTAATAGTAATCTTTCTACAAAGTTTTAAGTCTCTAGTTTAAAAAAAAAGTTTCCCCCATACAAACATTGCACCCCTTTTTAACCCCCTTAGAGATAGAATTTCCAAAAATCCCTTCTTATCCCTAGCCCACGTTAATAAAATAAAATAAAAGTAACCTACTGTGCAAAAATCAACTCTCTAACATCAGTAGTTTCGGCTGTGCGTTGATGAGTCAGTCAGTCAGCACTTCTTCTTTTAAGTATATGTATAGATTAACAATTTTAATTAGATTAGGTAAAAAATTATGAATATACCTACATAAAAATCAATTAAATTCTAAAATTCTCTTGCTCTCTCTGTCGCGCCTACCTGACTGACACTATACCTACCTAGGGGCGACTGAAAACTCAACAGTCCTGTTCCCACGTTTTATTGCTTCGCGTGCACAATCCTGTATAAGTTGAAACGATGTGCCATTTCGCTGAACACGGCACGGCAACAATAATACGCTAATGTAATATGATTATTACGCATTGTTATTAGTCTTAATAGCTTTTGAGTTCAGTTGACGCTTTGGTGTAAATCCATAAACGTATAGTATAGTGCATTTTCAGTGCGAAAATTAGAGGTGAATTCCTGACATATGATTGATGTATCACGTACATAGGTTACCTATGTTTTGCCAAAAAAAAAATTACAAAGTTTCACTTCTCAAACAATTTTTCGCAAAATTTCTTTTGACATTGACATGTTACTATAACGCGAACCTTATGTTTGGCAAGTGAATGTTTATACAATGACTCGCTTACCAAGTGGTACATTGGCCAAATTTCATGTAGTCAAATGTTTCAGTTGGAAATATATAAGTATAGGTATATTTTTTTAAATATACAATTACTGTAGCGTAACTTAAACCTAATCTAACCGCCAGCGTGTCGACGTCACCTTCGCCGGGTTCCGCTCTAAGGAACAGAAGCTAACCCTAACCTAACCTACAAATAATACCATTGTTACGATTATTTCGGTTTTTCGTCAAATTGTCAGTAGCTGGCCACCCTTCGGGCATTTAAATAAATTAAACTACTTATTAATTATTAACTA
Source organism: Epinotia ramella (assembly GCA_947578815.1). Taxonomy (NCBI): domain Eukaryota; kingdom Metazoa; phylum Arthropoda; class Insecta; order Lepidoptera; family Tortricidae; genus Epinotia; species Epinotia ramella. Next base: position 13,264,854 of record OX388209.1, read on the forward strand.
ATTAATTTATAAATATTTGATAAAAGACCAAATGCCTGAATGTTATGTTCCGTGGTAATAATTTTATCTTTATACTTTTTGTCATAATAATTCATTGTCTAAAGATTTTCTGGTTTAATAAAGTACTAGCTTCCGCCCGCGACTTCGTCTGCGTGGACCCGGGATAAAAAATATCCTATATTTTAATCCAGGCTATAAACTATCTTCGTGCAAAATTTCATCCAAATCGGTTAAGCTGTTTAAGCGTGATTGAGTAACAAATATCCAAACATCTAAACATCCAAACATCTAAACTTTCGCATTTATAATATTATACATATAGTAGGATTTAATAAAAGGCCAAATGCTTTTAAACGTTATTTTGCGTAGTAATGTTATGCTGAGTAAAAATTTGGCCAAATGAAAATGTGCCTACTAAAATTATTCCAAAGATTGCATTACCAAACACAACGGTTGCCAAAATTTGTTTGGGTAGTGAAATTTTACCAAAAGAACTGGCAAGACGGCAGGATCCACGTACCTACTTCGATTAGATTTCAATGTGCTAATGAGCTAACGAGTCAGAATGAGCGCGCAACACATTGAAATGAAATTTAAATTATTGTTGAATCGGCCCTCGGTGTTCTGAGTTCTCTCTCCCTGTAATGCGCGTGTGATCTTTGACAGCATGTGGGTGTCTATCGGTCTAAACGTTCTTAACGTTTTATATCAAATTGGCATTTGTTGCGTTTGCGTCAAACCTTGGGTGTCTAGTCTAGTCAGTATCAGAACGAATATGCGCATCAAATGTAAATTTGATATCAAACCAATATTTTTATTTATATAGACCTCCTCGTGGACATTATGTCGTCAATAGCTTCTCTGAAAATTACTTTGTGGAGGTTAAAACAACTTGTACCTACTACCTACTAAAGTACCTAATACTAACGCATGGAAACAATCAACCGATAACGCGCCGAGCGTTTACAAACGAGCCATTGTTGCTTTAGGGATTTTACTATACTTATTACTTAATCCTACGCATTGTCTCAGTGGGGAGGCATTCGTTGTTCGTGAGGCACGAGGCATGTTCAGCCGATTAAAGGACCCTTGAATATTGGGCCGGGATAAAGTTGAATTGGGAACCGAGGTACGACTCCTGGAAGTAGCCATCTCCTTTCCACTTGTCCCTAGTAGGTACCCATACCTTGATCCCGAGATTCTAAACGGCTATGCGTAGAGTTGTCCCGTGACCATGGATGTTGCAACACATCCGAAACGTCGGGAGACCTCAGTGTGGTATGCTATTGTCTCAGACAATGAAGATCCGACTAATTTATATTTAATTTCAATTTCATACAAAAATGACTAAAAAAACCAAGTAAATAAACATGACGGGGTCATCTATTTGGGAGCTACACGATGCATCAGGCAGGTTACGTTACACATACTCGTTTGACTTAATAGATAGGTACCTAAACTTGCGTTGGGGCCTGGGGGTGAAATACCTACTGTCGCCGTTTCTTTTACAATGAATATTTGAATTCGCTAACTTTAATTCATGTTATATGTTGACTGATTGTAGTATTGGACCCACGTAAATGCTTTCTTCGTTGACGCACCGGCGCTTGCTGACGTCTTTGCTCACTCGTTATCAAGATATTTCGCCTATAAACTATTGGTGACGTACCGACCGACCGACCTATCGAATGTAATGTGTGTTACCAAGTGGTACGATAGGTGTCGAACGTCGATGTCGATCTGCGACGGTGTGCCTGAGCGGGCGGGAGGGCAGCGGCGGTCGTCTCAAGATCAAGGCCGCGCGGCAGACGCGCCGCAAGGTCACCCGGCCCCGCGCCCCGCGCGCCGCGCGCAAATATTTGCGACCGTCTGTCCTCCGCGACCGATACGTCGAGGTCAGCCTGTCAAGCGGACCTTGAAATAATATTAGTCCGACCTCTTAAAGACGAGTAACACGTTGATAGGTGATTTATGTATCGGCTTCTGTGTTCAGCATCAAGGCGAGTTATCATTCGAATTCGGTTAAATAGTCTTTGTTGACGTTCGGGTTAGCCTAGCGATGCTGCCTGTGAAACTGACAGTCCTGGGTTCAAATCCCGGTAAGGACAAATATTGCGTGATAAACATGAATGTTTGTTCCTGATTCTTTAATTTGTTCTCTACATAGGTAGCATAAGTATGTATTTATATCTATAAAATTTATTGTCGTCTAGTACTTATTACCTAACCATAATACAAGTCTCATTTAGCTTACGGCATATGGTACTAACTAACCTTCTTGGTATTTACATCATAACTTAGTCCCTGAAAGAAAATGATAATTGATAACCATGTATTAGGTACGTTAAATCTAATAGATGTGTTATCATTAGATAATAGATACATATCTGAGATTTATCTTGTTTAGGTTTACCTAATATAGTACCAGTAGACCAAACGTGAAACGTTAAAACACTGGAGATTGTTTGTGAAACGGTAATGAATAAACTTTGTTGTAGAACATCGAATCTGCAATTACCGGGAAATGCTGTATTTAGTAATTTTCTTAGCTGGTAGGTAAAGCCAAGATATTTCTGTAAAAAGAATAGATTTTCAGTTTCGTATATTGTAGTTTTTCTTATATTCATAATTTGTCTTGGTTTCTTAGAACACTTTATCTCGTCGTGTAGTTTTCGTCTTCCACATAATAAAACTTTTATTAATTTTAATTACTTTGACTGGGTTTGATTACTTTGATTCCCGGTCTCGTCGTTATTTTCTTTCTCTTCCGAATGTCGTCGAAATTTCTGAATCTTACAATTTTGACTTCTGATTTTCCCTAGTTGAGTTGCTCACCCTGTAGGTACCTACTTATTCCAATGGTAGCAAACAAGTAAAACCCTTGAAACAAGCCGGTCAGAAGTTGGTCGTACCTACTAACAACTCCTATAAGGCAAGGCAAATAAATGACTATCCGCAATGCTAAGAAGGATGTACACTTTCTAGATGAAATAGCGTGGGTCAATATATCGCGAGATCTCGAAAGCATGAGATCTCGAGCGAATTTCCAAAATTTAATCTCAGTGGCAAGAAATCTCTTGTTGAAATCTCGATCGCTCGACTGAAATAATAGAAATCTTGAACGTACTAAAGTACGAAAAGCATGGTACTTTGGGTCGGACAGTACTTTCTTGGCAAAAATACTAAATATATAAATTATTAAAAAAATAATTGTGATATTGGTGCGTGTGTGCAGATTTTTTACGATTGTGTTGTCCATGTCACAAGTCAATAGAAAATGTTTGTTCAGTATTCCATACATAAGTTTTATGCTCAAAATAACTATAATAGCACAATACCTTAAGTATGTACTGGTTTAGTCGCATTCGGGCAATTTTGACCTTGATAATGCTATGTTTAAAAACAAAGTGGAATTTCGATACGTCCCATTCGATTGCGCGACTTGTTTTTTTTTTACAATTCACATTCCAATAATTCCAATTCCCATCTCTAGCGCTCGAATTGTGTAAGTGCGATAGACTGCGATGGAGGTTATATTCGTAATTCGTATAAAAAAATATAACCATATTTTGAAACTCGGATTTCGCGAACATAACAGCGGTGGTATCTACGTACGAAAAAGTGCATACATGAGGTGCACAGCCTCTCTTTCCAGTAATGCGAGTGCGGTACATACCATATTTTAAGTTTTATCCAGTGCTGCATATTCTGAAATGTACTAAATATAAAAAGGTAGGTACTGTATTCTGTCAGGCAACTGGATGATGGTAGGCAGGTATTTGAATGAATGATGTGATGTAATATGGAATATCATGGATTCATAGGGATGGGGAGGGGACTACCTACTTAGTTTTGAAAAATCGTCGATGACCAGTTGGATGATTGATTATGGATGATTAGGTATGTACCTGCAGGATGTATCAAAAATGCGGTGTGAACCCATCAAGGGCATGTTCGGTAGCGTAGTATTACGATTCCAAAAAGACTGTAAGTAGGTACTTAATGTAACCATAACAAAAATATCAATGTAAACGAAAATAAAATACTTATGCCCTTGCTCGGTTCACACCCAATACTAATATAATATTTTGTATTTACAGTTGACTCATTAACTAAGTGATTATTATTAAAATTGACGAACATGGTAGAAATTCTTGTAATCTTGACATTTATGCAAATTTATATTCAAATTTTTATCCTGTAATAAATAAATTTAATCTAATCTAATCTAATATTGAACTTTGGTAGAAACATCAATTAAAACTCGTGCAGGTAAACTTAAAATTATTTGCGTTTGGCGAGTTGCATCAACGTAATCCGTTAAAAACGACTTTGTTGTTTAAACTAAAAGATTCAAAATCAAATGCAGTTTTATAAAAAATATCGCGCAGCAATACATAATTTCACTTACAAACTGATACATAAATTGTTTTACGTCACTCCGGGTGGTAAGTGTGATTTACCGCCCATGGGCGCAGCGGCAAATCTCCCTTCACACCCAGGAGAAGACGTAAAATTGTGTACGCACCACGGGCGGTAATTCGTAAAGCCCCAGATCGCATATTTATGGCCCTCACCTTCGGTTCGGGACACAAACACCTGCGATCTGGGGCATTCACGAATTCACCGCCCTAGGTACGTAATGTACCTACTATTACCAACTTTATTTCTTAATGTTAATTTAATTTCTTTATCCGTAAGGTCCATGAGGGCATTTCCGTCATACTTTTTGATAAGTTCACTTTGGCTGGTCATAACTAAGCGAATAAGATGATCATACTCGTACTGAACAACCTTTCCCATGGGACCAACAACGAAATCGCAAAAAAAAGAGCCAATTAAGAGTTAACTGTGAGTTAACTGCGATTTAATTGAGAGTTAATGTATGGAATACCTGGTTTTTTTTTTGCGATTTCGTGGTTGGTCCCATGGGAAAGGTTGTTCAGTATGATCATCTTATTCGCTTTTTGTCATTCCGGATCATGACCCCGTTAACATCCTGTATAAATGTATTCATATTAAATCGCTAGTCCTGCTGGGTATATATATGTATTTTTTTTGAAAACATGTCAGTTGACGGATTTTCTCGACGGTTTGGGGCTATTCCGTCTACCAACGATTTTTCTTGTATCGTGACGTATTACAAACATATCCGTCAAGTGAACAAATGTATTTTTTTTGAAAACATGTCAGTTGACGGATTTTCCCGACGGTTTGGGGCTATTCCGTCTACCAACGATTTTTCTTGTATCGTGACGTATTACAAACATATCCGTCAAGTGAACAAATACCGCTGAACTCTTAATCGAAACTAAACTTTAGCGTACTCAATTTAATGTCTATTTTAGATTGTATTACCAAATATATTTTTTTGGGGCAATTCCGGCCCTTTCATTTATAAAAATATAATCAGGAATAGTAAACCTTTTAAAACGAATTCCCAAACCCTAGGGAAAATCCGTCAACTGACATCATGTTTTTAAAATAATGGGCTACTGTTTTTGTGCTCACCAGTTGGCGCCACTGTTGAGTAAGGTCCGAAGTACTTGTACAATGTCAAATTCATTGTTATTATGGGCGCGACAATATTTTTAATTTCAAATCATAAGTATTTAATAAGTAAATTGGACAGTTTGAAAATGTAAACGTAGCTATCTTAAGTATTCCCTCCTAATACAAGTCACACTGCTTGCGAGACGCACGCGTGCTCACGTCACACAAGCGGTAAGACCTGTCCCACAGAAATGTATACCTTCAAATGCAGTAGGTAGCGCACGTCTAATACATCTGATGTGCAATGCCTTTACATATAACAGATTTAGTACCTACTGATTTTCAATCAGGACTAATCTCCGTCTTCCGAGTTGAATAACAAATAAAAAAATAAAGCAAAAATAAAAAAATAAACTTGCTCATCTGCAAATTAAACTAAGAATCATTGAAAATAAATTATAGTATAACAATCATGGTTATTATTTAAGTAAGCCAAATCAAAAAGGTTGACAATATGTGAAATGGGGAAATTCCGGCACATGACGGTTTTGCCCGTTTCACAATTGACGGATTTGTCTACTCGATCATTTCGTTAATACCAATATTTAACCACTCATAGTTTCTCACCAACAGATTATAATTGAAAATTAATAAAACTACCATCAAACATGCATATCGAACTACATAATAAACATACTTACTAAGCCGTAAACTTACATTTTCTCATCGCACCGTCACGAAAAACAGCAGCACACTACACTCGAGTTCGAGTTCGGAGCGCAACTAAACTTTAAAAGCGGGGTTTTTCCGTTCACTGGCTAGACAGCGCCATCTGTTTTTGACTGCGGGTATAAAATTTTCTCTCTGCTTTACCGATCGAGTCGGTAAGCGTGTACTGTCGTTTGAATAGCCGCAAACGCCGTTTGACGGAAATGCCCCGCTGACGGAGTTGGCCACCCTGACCTACCTATACTCTGGTTATTAATCAGACAGAAAAATTGTAAGCACTGGTGTTGCCGCTAACAAGAACCATTTGCAGCAATGAGGAGATTTATAATTTTCGCAGTTAAACGAAACATACGTCCTATTTCAATAATATACACTCTAATTACTAAAAGAAAATTAATTTTGATAACGTATTTACCAAAATCCTCCCTCATAATTATTTTAAAAGATAATACCGTTTTTATGTGTAGAATATATTTATAGCACTGGTATCACTGCTGCGATACACCGGGATTGTGCATCTTTGGGTTGCTTACTATTTTTATCGGTAGCTGGATTTTTATTTTATTTGACGCCTGTCCTGACACTCAGCTCACTCGGCTTCTAACAGCTTTATCCACTATACCAGTGTTTCTAAACCTGTGGTCAGTGGACCCCTGGGGGTCCGCGAGTACCTATAGTTATGTACGGGGGTTCGCAGCAGTCTCACCCATAGACCATTTCACAATAATAAATAAATCCCACAAAAAGTCTTGCCTGTTTTTTATTATGAATCCTTGGATTTGTGCTTGATTTCCTAGGGGTCCGTGGACGGAAAAAAGCTCAAGAACCGATGCACTATACAATTCAATGCTTTACTAGCAACTAGTATACTGCTTATAAATAATTTTCAATTTTGCTGTTAAAGTAAACTTTAAATAATATTGCATGACCGACCCGTACTTTCAGAACCCCTGATATGTCACTTTGACACTGACATAACTTTGTTTACATTTTTTCTGTCTGATTAATAATCAGAGTATAGGTAACTACTTAAATTTTACCAGTTTACCTATACTTTTGGAACTAGCAAAATAATGTTAACGTACATTGTTTCTTCTAACAAGCCGTTTATTGCGACTTTATGTGGGCGATGAACGAAAGACTGCTAGGCATGTAGTACTTCCTTTAAGCCTGGGAGCAAAGGACTTACAACGCGATTATGATTACTCTCATTTTAAGCAATTCATGAGCATACGCTCTGATGATGTCATCACCAGACTAACTCCTATAATAAACGCCCATGCATACATTATTAAATTCACACCACACCAAGTTTCATGGGCAATACAATTTAACTATGTATATATTGGTATAATGTGTGTTGTATGTAACTTCATGCGACCTACTCACTAAGTAGGTAATTCAAAAGTTAAAGTAAGTCTCAATTACGCGGATCACTACATTTTGAAATCATTATAGGTCGTCACTAACCTAGATAGAGGGGTCAGATATTCTTAATCGATTTTACTGCCACTTGGCACTTGGTAGTGTCACCCTAAATAAAGGCTTTTAATCAATCGAAAAATATCTCGTGAATAGTCTCTATAAAATGTGGCCACACAAAAGTTTAGGTAGGGACCCAATTTCGATGAGTAAGTGGAACAACCTCTAGACGAGTTAACCGGTCGCGCCCAACTTCTGCGAAACGTTGCTCGTCCGTCTTTAGGGCAACAAAACAAAATTATTTTGTTGTTGTATTTACTTTTTTTCTAATTTTCTCGATACGATTTACCTCAGCAGACTCAAACAATGCTTTATTCAACGACATTATCAAGTTAAACGGATGGTTTTCTCTATTTTAAAAATCTCACAGAAGCAAATATGAATGAAAACCCGAAAAGTGTCGCTTCTCGTTTTCTTTCGTGCGCGGAAGTCATAAACTTGTGTCTTAGAGTGAATATCCACCAGAGTGATACTGTGTTTCCATAAGTTTGACATCTAGCTGTCAAGCTTTGGTTCACAAGAATGGAGGCATCTTCTCTCACAGACTGGCGCGGCCTGGCCGGGGCGGTAGTAAACTTGTCATTAGCTGTCAAATTTACTATTGACCGCTACCGCCGGCGGCGCCAGTGTGTTGTAGGCTTAAATGAATTTCGCAGCTGACAATGACACGTAAAGTGCGTTCTGTTCTGACAAATGAATTTACTAGGGCTTAGTCACCACTGTCACCATAGTGTCACCACATCATAAAGTTGTTATAGTTGGTATAGGGTAACATACTTAGTTATCACTCATTCGGAGTCAAGGCTAATAGAGTAATCAAATTAATAACTTGGTATGGAGTTGATATCATCGGCCTTCACTCCTTTTTGGGTCGGGAACACTAGGCGACAGACAACTCCCCTCCCCACCTTCCGTTCCATGGGGAACCTTGACACCTTTGCATTTGTTATAGACGTTATAGTTAACTGAAGAAACAAACCTAACGTCAGCTTTAAGTAGGTACGCACTGATGTTGATATTAAACAGTAGGCAGGCTACGAATACCAATTTATTTTAAACAAATGTTCGTTTGTATTTTAAAGGACACCGGTTCATTATTCACAAGGATTTTGAACACAAAACAATGAACGCCCGTAGGTAAAGGTCGGACAAAGTGTACAGACGAAATGCATTCACTAATTACCTTGATCTACGCTCAGCCGATAACAAATCGGCCTTTGTTCTTATAGGTATTAACCCAATTTATAGTGACTTAGAAATTTACATTAGTTTTCTCACGGTTTACAAGAACCTTAAATACGAGTCCTTTTGAACGCTATTCACCGACCTTTCCTATCAAACGTTTTTGATTGTTATCATCACGTTCGTAAGACAAAAACAATGATGTAATTAGAAGTAACGTTTGAAAACGTGTAAACAAACGTTAATGGTTTAACCGAGGTGAGAGCCGCGGGAGACATCACGGAAGTGGGGCAAGGGTAAGCAAGCACATTAAGTTTCGGTATTCTATTTAGCGGGAGGCTATTCACTGGTGTTTGCCTTTGTCGCCGGGAGCGAGCTGGTGAGCCTCGCACCTCACGCAGCATCGGGGCCAAGGTCCCTATGAATTATGGAGTAGATGGTATTATTCAGCCGCGATGTATGTCTGCGCTCTGATTTCGCGGCCGAAACGTTAATAATAGCGACTGAAGGTTCCATTCGACAACAGGAGGTCGTCTCTCCCACGATAATTTCCGGATTTTCATTGTAACTTATTTATTTTTGTATGCAATGTCAGGTGTTGCTAGGTCTCTTCAATGCCTTTGCATATATCCACATTAAGTCTCTGGCTGTAAATTTTATACAAATGGTTGTACAATGAGTTGGTAGGTTGGTACAGATAAAGTGAAAAAAAAAACCTCCCATATCATAGTCTTTATGACTTTCGCAATAAGGTTGGATTTCGATGGCCCGTGTGAAAGGTTTCTTTACTATACTGTCTTATTATCTAAAAAAAAAGAATTACTTAGACAGCAACATACGAGTATCATGTCATATTCGAGTATGTCGAGTAATTCGTACGGAGTAGTCATCACTCTCATAATATATAATCAGAAATATTACTTATGAGTAAACAAATGCCAGTGTAGAAGTAAGTAGGTACCTATATCGATATAAAATGTAGGTATAATTATTTCAGGTATAATTGTCTATAAAAAAACGATGATCCTATTGAAAATACATGTACCCATGGACAGTCAACTACACTCAAGAGCAAAAGTTTCGGGTGCACTTTGTATAGAATTTCAGTACTTTTGCTCTTGACTATACTTTTTTTTAGGTAAAACACATTTACAAACATCTTTCTGTAAGTAGTTGACTGTACCTACCAAACCTTTTTTTCTTTGTCGCACACAAGTAGGTAAAATAATACGAGTTCTTTTCGGCTGTCTGGGGTTGAGTTTGCCATCCACGCTACCTAATGAAGCCATATGATAAAGTGATGATTAGACCACGGCAATGGATCACGATCACGTGTGTAATCTGAGAGAGCTGAAGAATAGCTTACTCCGCGCCTATCAGCGGAGTACCTATGTCGGCGCTTGGCAGGTAGTCCTAATTTATTATTTAGGTCCTAATTTAGTAAGATTTTAATATGTAAAATATAAAAAAACCAATGACCGGACGCAAAGTTTTATGCGCGAAAAAAAGAGTTATGTAATAAATGACAGTGCACGTTCTGCGACGTCTATTACGTGTCTGTAAAAGTAATAACTTAGAAAAGAACCTGCTAATTATTTCAAATTATGCCATTAATTTACTTTTCTAACACACACACAATTGTAACACAACAATGGGTATATAATTTTCATGAACGTGCTGCTGCTGCTGTGTAGGAACTGTTAAAACAGCTGCAATTATCTTCTATGATTTTGTACATCCGTCCTTTTACAATATTTGATGAACTTGGGCAAACTAGGACATATTCGTATATGAAAGGCGAGTGAGCGCGGCAGCAGCCGCCGGCCCAAATGAGGTCAGTAGAACGCGGAACATTACACTTGACCTCTTTCTGTCGAGTCCTTACCTCCGCCAGACCTTCGCGCTTTTTTGCAACGCTTTTATGAGCTACGTTGGGCCAATTAAGTTTCGTCGAATGCACACACAATGACGCCCCCGTGCGGCAGATGCAGCGCCGACCCTACGGCCGCACATACTTGACACACATACGCCTCAATGCCCAGGGTTTGTTCTTGACCACTGGCGGCATTGTTGTTTTACTTTATCGATTCCAATGTCACGCTGGTTTTATTATATATGTTTTTATTTATTTAGTTGATTAAGAGTGTCCGTGATCTGACTGCTGAGCGAATGTGACGTGAATGATTTCATAAAATAATAAAGTTAGAGAAGCAGTAGTGACATAGAGCTGGGAATATTGTTATAATTACGCTTCAAATATACATATTATCTGTTCAGCGAGCGAAGGTGCATTAGAGTATACCTATCCATCAAAATCGCAGAATATTGACAGACTATTTTTATTTATTTAAATAACAAATTAAAAATAACATTACGGTACTCCTTATACAACAAGATATTTACTCAAATACATAAATAATATAAAAGTTAGACAAAAACTAAAATGACTTCCTTTGCTTGTGCTGCCTGCTCTTCAGTTATATTAGGAGTTAAAGAGTGATCAACTAGAAAGGCTTCATAATATCTTTAAATTAGGTACCATCAATCAGGCATGCTTGGATTAAAAGACAAAATAGCGTGAAGCCGATGTAAACTCCGGAAGACGCAGTCAGAAAACCATAGCAGTGATAATAACAGGAGGACTAAAAACGACACTTAATTTACTTATCAATTTCATCATTGTTTTTACACAATCCCTTGATCATATATTTTGCTAATACTTGAATTTATATATTCGCAAATACGCGTCTATGTAAATGAGAATTACTAAAACGACGTTAAATCGTTATACATACACGCTGAGACCTCAGTTCCTAGTAAACAAGGTCACGGTGACCTTGTCGTTGTATTGTTATTATTAATTTTATTATTTTTGCAAAGTAAAACCGCATAAACTATAAGGAAGCCGAGCGAGGTGCTTAGGTTACCGCATTAGTTAACCGGTTTAAGTTATAAGTTAATAATGTATTGTACTATACTAGTAGGTACTAATACAGGTGCCGGCAAATAACGTGCGCAACGCGGGATGAAGGGGAGGGGCAGTTCGCAAGGCGAATTGTACGTGCGAGCTGTCCCCCCCACTTCGTCCCGAGGAGTTCCCTCAATTCCTCATGGATCCCATCATCCAACTGAATTTTTGAAAAAATTGGGACCCACCTGGAAGCATATACAAGCAAAAAAAAAATTACGAATCGGCTCATCAATGACGGAGTTCTGCGGTAACAAACATTAAAAAAAATATATGAAAATGATTAAAAAAAAATACAACCGAATTGAGAACCTCCTCCTTTTTTGAAGTCGGTTAAAAATACCACAAGCACACCCAATAGGGGTAAGTATAGACAATAGACACTAAATAAAATAATCGATAAGTAATACTATATTTTCTCGGAAATGGATTAAAAATGTAGTCAAATGGAGAATAAATCAATGCAATAGGTTAAATTAATCACAAAGTTATAAGTGGCCAAAGTTTTAAGAGGGGGTTTCTGTCCCTTTTCCGCAAAACGTACTTACCTTAAACCATTGTCATTTACCTACTATGACGCTCGCAGATTTTGACGCCACTAACTGCGAGCGTTTTCTCTCTCTAACAAGCAATAATATTAAAACGGTTGTAGCTTCGTAATTCTTTGAGATATCTGAATGGGATTTTCGTCACTTGGCATATTTTTTGCCATCTTTCTTTTGGAGTAATAATACATTTTGAGGCTACACCCGTATTAGGGAATGAGCACAGACTTAGTACTACTTTTACTAACTTTATGGCCGACCGAGGTCCAGCTAGGGAAGGGACCACCAGTCTGAAAATCAGTGCCGGGCCGCGTGGCCCATCAGCACATGCTGAGACTGGGACCCATTGTCCACTTTTTTGCATTTAGTCTTGTTTCTTTTTCTTTGTATTTTTTTTTATTATTTCTCCATGTGTACTTGTATATAAGGTTCTTTTGCGCCAATAAATATTCTTCTGTTTCTGTATATTAATAATCACTTTTTTAACATTTTACAATTTTTTTCAATATTTTTCTATGAAACTACGTATTTTTTTGTCGATAATGAATTCCTCGTGTCTGTTTTAGTCAACATCTATACCTTACAAGCCCCAGCAAAAATATTTTGTCAGGAAGGCCACATCGCTTGCTACGCCAAATTTTTCCACATTCACCCCCGTTCTCCTGCCCTCATGGGGTGAATCCGACTGGTTTATGACAACATTCAACAAGAGATAATATTCATTCTAGAGCACCCTTAGAAATTTGATGCCTTGAATCCGAAGCGTACAATTTTGGCGGGATAAAAATGAGCTCATGTGATTTTTTGAAAAATACCCCTTTTTTTCGCCACACAACTTCTTTTCTGTAAGACGTGAAGACCCCGTATCATGGTCGGCCTTATCAAGATAAGAGCGTCGTCTCGTTCTATCGAACGGTGTCAGCCAGTGACGCACGCTCTATCCTGTGAATCCTGTCACTTATGATACGGGGTCAGATAAATAATGTATTCTTTGCTCCTCCTTGTTTTCAAACTTGCCATAGATATTTTTATCATAGACGTAACTCTAAGTGCTATTACAGAAAGGCCCCTTCAAACGATTATTCAGTGCTTGCTAACGCGCAAACGGCCCGAGGTCGGAAATTAGCTTTTTTTTCTTGACCTCATACCCGACTCATTTAAATAAAAAAATCTTCCTCTCCACCTTTTGTAAGGCAAAATCTCCCATTGGGTGGATTAGTCCTACAGTTAACAAATGCCCTATGATCAGTCAGCAGTAAGTCTCTTGACTAATATCAAATGCTATTTAGGTCATTTTTTGCATTTAGTCCGCGTAGGTATATATAATTTCTTTTTTGGACATATGAACATTGTTAACCGTAAATATTGTTAGTGTGTTGTGCATTATGGTGGGAGAAATAAACATTTTTGTTTGACCGACATATTCGCGTACAGATAATATTTATCAAAAAGGTGCATCAGAATCTAGGCGCCAATCAAATTCACAGAATGAAATAGGGAGCTAAATATTAGCTCTACACTTCACTATCAGAAATTGGGAAAAATGTGTGTCAATATGATTGAATTACACAGTATTGTGTACAATTGTATACAAACCTTGAAGTAGGTATAGCGAAATATTAAAAGCATATAATATTCGTATTTATAAAATGTGTCACAAAGAAGTCAAAGAACGGTTTCCTGGTACGGGTATGCATATCTTCCCTTTCGCATAATGGACACAAAGAGCCTTTGTGAGGCGCACTGTTGCACTAGATATGGCTGGTTTTTATCGGTGACGTTTAACAAGCTTATTAGGAAGTGCTAATAGTTATTTGTTTAACAAGAGAGCAAAGTTTGTTTTTGCTGCGAGTGCTGATTTTGAGTCCTGAGGAAGCGAAAGATTCTAAAATTTGAATCTTGAGCGCAGCGAAGGACTCAAAAGCACGAGATGCAAATACTTTGCTCTCGAGTAACACATACAACTTTTCACCTCAGCAGTGAGAACATATTCACATTAAAAAATATACAATAGTATCACGTACCTATTCGTCTCAAGATTGTTCAGGAAGAAAACTTAATTAGGCGTTCGTTAGTGCTTGTTATAACTCCTCAGCGCCGGCCGCGCCGTTAGTCAATACATACTAGAAAGGCGAGACAAGGCGCGAGAAACCAAAGGATATTTCAGTATCTATACGAGTGTCGCGCGGCACTAACACATCACTAAAAACTAACCGTATTATTGTTAAAATTCACAGATTTTACTAATATCTTCGAGATATTTTAGAAATATTTATCATTAGGTATCACAAGGATATTACGTGTATCTCGCATGCACACCAAAAACTAAAGTAAAATACCTACTGTCTTCGTCACATCACTGACTTCACTGTATATCCTAGTTAGATAGAGAATTGATTTATCCTAGTCGTTTTTATATTTAAAACCAATATAAATAACGCAAGAATGAAGAATAATACACCTAATAAATTCTGAAACAAATTAACAGCACGCATTTTTTTTAAAGGGGCGCGGGCTTTCGCGCTTGCGTTCGGAAACTGCTTCTGTGGTATACGTTCATAAAATTTAAGATTGTTTAAGGCGCCGTAGGTTCATGGTCTTCTCTCCCTCTCACTGAGCATAAGCGAGAGCGAGATGGAAGTGCGTGCTCGGAAGCGCGAATATCATGTTTTTTAATTTACATTTTTTGGCTGTTTACATAAATAAAAATGTAAACACTGATTTCCCTTAAACATGATATTGCCGATTTTTAGAAGCAATTTTAATATTTATAGCTTTTGTGCATAATTTGTTACGAATATTTTAAGTGTGTGTTTTAGACCTATGTTCCTGATTTTTTTCTATAGAGCGAAATTTACTTAATCATGTTTCGAAGCACTGATTTCCCTGCAAAAAAGGCTCAAAATTACTATTCGTATTTTTTTTGAAACCATATTATTATAAACAGACGCATTATATTGTTTCAAAAACTCTGTTCGCTTAACTTCGCTGAACCTACGGCGCCTTAAACTAGAAATATTAATTAGCTAGCGTAATAAAATTCATGTTTAGGTACCTATTTATTATGAAAAACGGAGTTTATTCTGAGATCTTTTATTTAAATTATCTTCAATAGAAAATTTCTTTGTATAATTATTTTGGTAATTTAAACTTGTTAATTTGATAGTTTTCGAAAGTGTTACTTGTGTCGCGTTATTTGGGGGTCTACTTTGAAATTCGATGGTCGAACTATGGATCGACCTATGTCTGCCATTTTCTTTTTTCGTAATGGAATGAAAGGGACAGCGCTAATAACGTTCAAATATTCTGAACTTGTAATATACCCCATACGACGAAATTTCAGTGCTCCGCATTAAAATTAAAAAGCTACTTTGTCTCACGGAGTGAGCAAAATCGCATTTTGCACACTGTTTTCACGCAGCAAAATATGCTTGCTGCTGAGGTGAAAAGGTATATATCTGTTTATTATGTAATGCCATGTGCAAATACTTATTTTGGGATAATACTTCTGGCAAAAAATATGGTACAAAACAATCAGCCGGTAAAAGATAGTTTGGAATTGTTAATCGAGCATTTAAGATGAACGATCCTGACGTTTAGAATCTAACCTTAAAAGTATTTTAATATTTTTATTTTTACATTCAATTATTTTGTAGTCGAATAGTTCATGGGCTAGTTCGACTCGCCTACTTTGAGAAGGTTTGTACTTTGTAGCGCCGAAATGTCAAGAGCGCAGTGACTCAGTGACTTTGGGTTATGTATGTATTTACTTTAGAATTGGTGCTTTAAGGTTACGTTAGGTATTGATTTAAATTATTGACTTCTATCTTTTCGAGTGAACAGTCGCCATCAGATATATCGGAGCGGCCTAGGTGCTCAAAAATATCGGAACACGCCTCTATTGTCGAGGCATTAGAGACGTGTTCCGATGATTGTGAGCACTTTGGCCGCTCCGATGTATCTGATGGCGACTGAACATTATGAATAATTCTTTAAACTCAATGAACACAAGTAATAAAAACTTTTCGCTAAATGATTGTCTATTTTAAAATCTTGTTTACTAACAATATGATAAACAAAGAAAAGTTCTTAATCATTGCAAAAACAAAGTGTAATGAATGTAATGATTCATAATTTGAGACTAAAAACATGACAATAAAAGCAAAAACTTGTTTTTACAACATGCTCAAATTAGCATCCAAACAAAAGAGTCATATTAAATGTGCCATCCGATGTAAGTATGGTAATATATAACCCTTAAAATAACTACCAGTCGTATTTGTACGGTATCAATCTGTTTTGAATACACGCGAACAAACAATCTCCGATACGGCAATAACCCCGGCTGGTAAACAGCAACTAGTGGCCGATAAGGCGGGGGCGCAGCGCCGACTATCGTTCAAGATTAAGGTCACTCCATCTAACGCCCTACCGAGACTCGTGATGCTCTGTCCGTGCGCATACGCAGTGCAATCGTGCTTCTCGTTGTATCTATAATAAATAATAAAACATCATATTCATATTTAAAAAATGTGACGACCTGTAGATGTTTTTTACTCGGTCGTATAAAAATATAGAACGGATTTTGATTATATTTTCTAGGGGGTTGATACGAGACGAAACGTTTCATTTTGATTTATTTTGGTTTACGCAGACGCATTATATATGCGCAGTATGTATGGTAGTCCGTAGAAATATGGCTTAAGAAGAAATCCGTACAAATATCCGATGTGATGCACTCACACAGATACGCGTCACTTCAATTAACTTAAGCGTAGTTCGGCGTAGAGGTGTGCGCCGATGGCAAAATCATCGGCGGCGGCGTCCGGTGGGATTTTGATCGGCGGCGGCGGCGTGATCGGCGTGAAATCGGCGTGGAATTTTTTTCCCGGAGTATCGAAAAATAACTATATATAGCGTAATATCTCATTTATGACACATTTTCTGAAATGTAATTGTACCAAAAATACTAAAAATAAATATCAAGCAGGAATCTTGATAATCTTCTTTGTTTTCTTGAGCTCTGCCTCTATTTCTCTTTCCTTCGACGCAGCCAACCATTATCATCTTCTCCAAGCTGGACTGGTCTCGGCGAGCCACGTAGTCCATGAATGTCATCATTCTCTGGAAGCATGTATTTGAAAGCTGGGTGTTAATACGAAGGCTCCTTGAGTATCGGCGTTGTATACATGAGATGCCCGACATTCTACGCCAGCACATGATGATGCAATACAATACAATACAAATACTCTTTATTGCACACCTCACACAAACAAAGCAGTTAAAAAGAGAAACAATACAATAACATGTAGGTAGAGGTAGACAACAGGCGGTCTTATCGCTGAAGAGCGATCTCTTCCAGACAACCTTTGGGTATCGGAGAAAGAGATAAAACTAGATTATGTAGTAGGTGGTGCAGAGATTATAATAAGCCAAAAATCAAAATAATTATATCAATAGACGTACATAAATAGGTCTATATATAAACATACATACACAATCATACATATATACAAATAACACAAATAAAAATATATAAATATAATACATAAACAGTCAGCCAATAATAATAATAGTAATACAATCAGGGTTAGGGGAGAGACAAATAATGTTCTTTAAGAAGAGATTTGAAGTTACCGATAGATTTAGCTTGTCTTATATCAAGAGGGAGAGAGTTCCACAGTCGAATAGCCTTAAAAGTGAACGAACTACTGTAAAATTTCGAAGATGACGAAGGCACAGTTAATAGCAAATTGTTAGAAGATCTAACAGAATTAAAATAACTAAAACGCTCTTTGAGATAGCGGGGAGTTGCAGGGTTAAAAAGGACACTAAACAGAAGCGAAATAATGTGAGAGTTACGACGATAACGGATAGGGAGCCACTTGAGTTTGGAACGGAAACTAGAAACGTGGTCATATTTGCGTAACCCAAATATGAACCGAATGCAGACATTTTGGAGACGCTCAAGCTTATTAAGCTGCTCCTCAGAAAGGTCGAGATAGGATACATCAGCGTAATCAAGAATGGGAAGAAGTAAAGTTTGAGCAAGCGCAATTTTAGTTGCAGTAGGCAGAAAATTACGAAGCCGCCTAAGAGACCCCACTGCAGCAAATATCTTCCTGCTCTTTATGCTGTTTATGATGATGATGATCTGTCCGACCTTTTTCCGCCTTGGCGACTACTCCGACTCCTATCTAGTCCTAGTTAGTCCATTAACGGGAGCGATCAGATGCACAGGATATTTTAAGGCCAGCACATAGATGTATTTAAAATGTGACAAATGCATCTATTTTTGATTTCACGCGCGGCTTCCATGTCCATGTTTCAGAGGCATAGAGAAAAATAGAGAAGATAAGGGTGCACAAAGTCAGTCTTTGGTGTTGCGGTGGATATTGCTGTTCCTCCATATCTTTTCCAAGCGCGATCTTCTGATGACCTTTTTCATACAGTTTCCGCCGTTGAAGATCTGTGAGCCCAAGTAACATAATGTCTTGTACCAAGTCCAGCTGGTTGATTACGTAAAGCACGCGCGTCAGGTAGATCTAAATGTCAACTTTTGTGTTGGAAAATTACAGTTGAATTGTCCTAAAGCTCGTTCAAAACGTTACGTATTTTCCCCTCAGGTCTCGCAGTTCCCATGCCCTCTGCATCAACCCATCTCTACCTATAAACATCAGCTTCGTTTTTTCCTGTTGATGTGGAGGGGCAATATTGTGCACTGATCAATTTGACTTTCTTTAGAAGTGTAGCTAGCTTAGCCTCATTGACTCCTTTTATGGTCGTGTGTGTCATTGAGCCATGTCTTCCAGCCGGACACGAGATTTGGACGGTAGGGGTTTTGCACTTAAAAGGATAGATGTTCAGGTATACCCATTTCCCCAAGCACTTCAAACATTTTTCGCCAATTTATGTAGTCAAACGCTTTCGTGTAATCGATGAAGCATAAGGCCATGTGTATGTTAAATTCTCTGCTCTTCTGAATTAACTGCCTGATATTTAGGATCTGCTCTATTCTGCCACTACCCTTAACTGCATGCTTGCTCTATTGTGATTTTTTTGCTTATGTAGTACTCCAAATGTTTGTTCAGAATGTGCAATAGAACTTTACCAGCATGGGATATAAAAGAGATAGTTCGATAGTTGTCCTATTTACGGGAAGAGTCTTTCTTATGTAGTGGGATAACCGTGGAATCTGCCCTTTGTTGTATACCCAGAGGAATTAGGAAACAGATTTCTTCATGGAATGAGTTAAAAATATTTTGTTACCGGAATTAGACCCAGTCGATTATAAAATTAGGTTACGTGCTCAAGGATGGACGTGCTAGAGAAAGGAATTCACATTTATTTATCGTTGGCTAAAGTCGCAAACCTTTTCACTCAATCGACGACCGGTTGTCTAGTGGGTAGTGACCCTGCCTACGAAGCTGAAGGTCCTGGGTTCGATCCCGGTAAGGGCAAATATTTGTGTGATGAGCATGTATATTTGTTTCTGAGTCATGGATGTTTTCTATGTATTGAAGTATTTCTATTTATTAAATATATCGTCGTCTAGTACCCATAACACAAGCCTTAATGAGCTTACTATGGGACTAGGTCGATTTGTGTAAGATGGTCCCCTAATATTTATTATTATTATTCAATCTGAGCCAATTTTACAGGATGTCCAAAAACTAGTATTCACGGTTACATCACAACAAAAAATACAAAAAAAGTAAGATTTGCAGTAGTAGCACCTAAAAAAGTCATCACATCCGCTTAAAAAATACGCTTTGAATTTTTTAAATAAGTAGCATGTCTTGTTTTTTATTTTCAATTTTTTTGATGATATTGACTTTTGAGTTGTATAAAAGAGTCAAAGCATGATTTGAAAAATGGAATTAGGTTTGTGACTAGACTTTTAGAATGTTCGCACTAATATTATAATTATGCATGTATATAGCACGAATGTAAACCACGTGATTTGGCAGAATTGCCGATTTTTATTTTATTGCGAAGCGAATTAAATCAAACTCTTCAATGTAGAGCATTACAGAGTTGACATGTGCTGTAAAGAGTCCTTGTTCGGCGTTAGAATTAAAATGAGTTAAATAAATTGCATATAATAATTAACACTGTTCCAACAAAAACGAAATTACGCCACGCCGATTTCACGCCGGTCAATTTGATCGGCGGCGGCGGCGTGGAAAAATCGTCGGCGGCGGCGGCGCGGCGGCGCGGCGCACATATCTAGTTCGGCGTAATCGGCGGTACATCAGTCCACGCGCCACGCATATGCCGATTGCCGGGGGTTTATTATTTTATTTATTTAAACTATATTGCACATTTCAAAAATAAGTAAAATTGGCGGACTTAATGTCGTAAGGCATCTCATTCCGCCGAGCGCAGGTTTAGCTTTAGCTAATGTATTTACTGTTTCCATAGGGTTCGATAAGCGAACGCGGTTTGCCGTACCTTACCCATGGGAATTACCTGACTCACGTTTACGTTCCTCGCTTGCGAGTACTTGCGACTGCTTAAAAGATTTGTATGAAAAATCTATTCACCGCCCCTGGCGGTCACGCATAGAACAGAAATCAAATTTGTACCACGAGTCACTTATACGTTTACTATACTCGCAATCGTTAACTCGACCGTTGGTATAGTTTATTCGATAGACGCGTACACGCATACTAGTCAGAACGTGACGGATGTCTTATCACCAGCATTTATCGTTTTAATTTAAATGCTAGCGTGTCCATTATGACATTTTAGTCCGGTACGTAAAATGAATGCACCTTCGATAACTCCCAAGGTCGCGATTTTTTTGTTAATATTTAGAATATAATGAGTACTACTAGTAGTAAAAAAAGATAGGGAAATTTGACGTTGCTTTAGGTATTACACAGCGTTTTCTTAGCGACCCTTGTAAATCCAGAGAGAAATTATACAAGTGGTATTTTTCTTCAATAGAGTATCGCATTTAAGTATTTTAATCTCCCCTTTAATTTGCTAAAACTTTCGTCAAGTGATAACGTCAGTATAATCCAAAACGAATACAAAAAAACTATTTCCTCTAAAAGATTATACAAGTGGGTTTTTATTACTGAATACTATTAAAAACTATCAAAGATATCCAAAGTTTGAATTAATAACATATTTATCAATAGGTTAAATTTATATGAACAGTTTAATATTGAAAACCTTCTAATTACTTTAAAATAAATCTCCAAAATTTTAAAGTCGACGCATATAATCCAATTTTATCATAGTGATCGATTGATAAAAAATCTAAGTAATTCATCAATAGCTCCACATTTTATTCAATTATCAATTATTTTTTAAATTTGAACGCACGACGATCTGCGCGCGAGTCTAAGTGCGCCGACGACGAGAGCGTCATGACCAATTTACGCACGCGGTTGCTTGTTTCCTACGCGGTAGCCTCACCTCTGTTGATCAGCTCACTTGCAAAATGAAGAACTGTTGATGTTTACGATTGTGTTTATTTTATATTATAAAAGAGAAATACAGTGATAGTGTATAAATAAATCTTTGTATGATGACTTTTCAGTTCATTCTTACAACGCCTTAGGGAGGCGTGTAGCTACATCTGCCTAGATGTATCGGACTTCTAACGGCACCAAAGTCTCAGATTGTGTTGAATGAATGATTATGATTATGAGAAATCGTCAGTAACGATGCGCCACCCCAAATTAAATTAATTTTGTACTAAGCAGTAACGTCTGCTAACGAAACATCCCTGGTCAACGTGGTAACGAAACTATTCAAACTACCGTCATACCAAATTTCATCTTAATCAGTTCAGCAATTTAAGCGTGAAAAGAAACCGTAATAAATATGCAATTACCGGGCAAATTCAAAACCGGTAAATTACCGAGTTCAGTGGGGCAAAACCGGTTAACCGGTAAATTACATCAATTTGGTTGATATGCAGCGTTATTTGACGTTTATTTATCGTAAAAATAAGCTAAAAGGGAGTGCAAAGAGTTTCATGTTCCGTAAATGTCGCAATAATCTTAATATTTAAAACTTGCTCCATGGTAGGTGGGCTAAAAACACAACTGAAAACGTTCCTTGGGGATTAGTATGTAGGTAGGAATAAGAATTGGTCCCAGTTCTACAGATTACCATTAAAACATCAGTACAATACAAAACAGTACCAGTAGAGTGAATATGGAGTCACGAAGGTTATCGTGAATAGTACATTGTCTGTTCCCCTTCACCCATAATTGGCGTCGGCGGGTCACACAGTGCCTGCGGTCATAGTTTTGACTCCAAAATCTAGATACGCAATCCTACGGATTTACAATCCAAAAAACAACCATTTACTGAACAAAAAAAAAACATAATAATACAACAAACTGACTACAAGCCCAAGTAGTAGTAGAAAAATTGTATTCCGCTAAATATATGTTTATACGGAATGTTCAAAAGACGAATTACCAACCATACCAGGAGCTAAAAGTTGGATAGAAAAAACGGTACTAATAGTAACCGTACATTTTACTAAAGAGCGTTAGTACAAATGGTTTATTATTTTTTTCTAGGAGAAACGTGTACTGTTGAGGGTTCCAAACTGCGGCATTGGCATTAGCGATTTCATCGGGAGGGCTATGTTTGTATGTTTACTTTCTGGACCCTAGTTCTCCTGTGGATAGCCTCATTTCTAATGCGATCACGCAGATAAACTCCCAGCGTAGCCCTCTCTATAGCCCTTTGGGTGACTTTGAGCCTTCTAATGAGGCACATAGTGCGCGACCACATCTCAGTGTTATATGTCATCACTGGCAACACACATGGGTCAAAGACTCTCGTCTTGAGACACTTCGGAATACAAGACGAAAAGATGTGCCGTATCTTCCCGAACGCTGCCCAGCTGAGTCGACAGGACTGAAACTGGACAGTTTGTCCTAGGTATATATAATCGCCTACAACTTCTGGATTGTAATGGGAGTTGGTACTACATGGGCATTAGATGATCTTCGTCTTATCCATGTTCATTCTTAGATCAACCTGCTGGGAGGTTTTATCGTACTCAAGTCCTCCATGGTGTCCGAAGATGAGTGATATACTCGCCGTCTCCAGTCCAGAGTTTTTAAAGCATCCTCCAGTGCATTGGTGAACCGTTTTGGAGAAATAACATCTCCTTGATCGACTCGCTGCAGCGGAATAGGTTTCGCGTTCCAATTCTGGAGTCGGACTGACTGTGAAGTGGCATTCTTGTACAAACACTTCAGTAGTTAGGTATCAATCGATTGATTGATTAAAGCTTTATTCATTCCCACAACATACATGGTATTGATTAAAGTACAAAATTTAAACAATAAAGGTAAAAGAAAATAATAATAATATACATATCTATAGAAAGCATGCAAGAAGTACATTCTGAATAAGCCATGTATTTTGTCAGAGAAATGGCGCTGGCTCAGCGTTATGATGTGGCAAGCCACATCGCTAGTATTCTCCCAGGACCTTAAATTACAAAATTAATATATTAAATATGATATAGCGATAGTCTACTTGACAACGCTGGAGAAACAGTAGTACAGTATCGATTGAATTGTAGTCCAGAAACGCTAAGCAGAAGGGCAGGTGACGGTACCATGGTCTTATTTTATTTTATCTAGGTGAGGGATCTTTCGGATACACTTCGACCCAGTGGGATCTTTTGTGCATTTGCCCTCTCCTTTATGCCTACTCCCAAGCTCGCTCCATCATTTCTACAAACCGGATGATGCAGCTCAGCGGAAGTACCTCGAAACCCTTTGGTTGCGGATAGCCGTCATCAAAGTTATTCATTCTTTTTCTGACAAGGGCATGACATTCACACAGTAAGACCTGTGATCCTGTGAACACCCCAGATATAATTTTGAGTTGCTTTCTGCTGGATTTCCAGAGTTTTTGGTCAATCCCGAGCCAGCCTCATTCCTCCACTCATGTTGGTGTTTGGTTTTGGCGTATGCTTCAAAGGCCGATATTATGATTCCCTGCGAGATTCCCACAAATGGTTCTGGACCTACAAAGTGATTTGTAGACCCATCTTGCAAGCTCATCGGCTCTTTCGTTGTCGATGAAGGCCTCGTGCCCTGGTATCCAAGCTAGTTGGTAATCTATATGGTGCTAAAGCCTCTTTGGAAACTGGCTTATTCGGGAGGCAGGAAGTCATCCAAAATGCGTACGAGACGATTTGTTTTAATTACTCTCGAAAACAGCTTTTAGAAATGGCTCAGAAGTGAGATGGGTCGGTGGTTCTTAAGCAGGTTGTTGTCACCATTTTTGAAGGAAAGCACCAGCACAGTGTTCGATCGTTCACTCTTCCACTAAGACGAAGAGAGGTATTTCCTTGTATTGAAAATGAAATGATGAGTATACCTACAAACTATGTTAAATAAGGCAACCTCTTATCCAAACAGATCATTATTCATATTTTATAGATTGGAATTGACATTTTACATGATAAAAGGGGGTATTGATTGAGATATTATCATGACGATCAAGTACTAATAATCGTGAAAAATGTATTATTTTACTAATAATTCATGTTTCGGTAAATTACTGGTTTTGATTTAAATTAACCGGTTTTTTACCGGCCTTATACTTAGTAAATTTACCGGTTAAATGCATTCTCTAGTAAAAAATATGCATCGAAATTCTATAATTTCAATATCTCCGGATTTTTTAGTATTATTTAATGAAAAAGTTCTTTTCCACATTGACAATCAACAACTTTCATGAGGGTTATTGGTAATTCAATAATTTATTGTTAGGCTCTAATCGGAATTTGAAAGATTCTTGAGTACCTAGTTTCGGAGATTACCTCCTACCTACACCCAAATTTTACTACCTACTACTACTCTTAGAGAGATAACTAATAACCCTGTGTATATATAGTTTCTGTACCTACTTCATATTAGTTAGTAACATCAGATCATTATGACATCGCGACCGGGAAAACCTAGTAAATAAGTACCTAATACATTTAAGTAATTTTTAATTTATTTTATTTATTAGCAAAAATATACATATCACTTACAGACTAGCCCAACAGATGATAATATCATTATGGACAAATAAATTTGAAGCTAAAGTAAGTTTAATACTAATAACCCTATATAACTTTCTTTACTGGTAAAATAAAATTGATTGTCATTGCAACCGAAAAACAACTAGTAACTAAATATAAAGTAAAATCAAGTACTTAAAGCTTGTACCTACAAGTTTGATCGTACGCACGGCGTTGGCGAGGTACTCGGCTGCCAGCACGCTGCACACCAATGGCGCGAATTGCGCGCGAAAGATTTAAATTACGGACAATAACTGATAAGCTAATACAATTTAGAGCTATTGATGAATCCGTTAGAATTTGTGTTTATATATTCTTCGATAGAACTGAAATGAATTAAGCCGACTTGAGAATTTATGAGATTTCTTTTATGGTAAGGAGAATGGTTTCAAGATATTATACATAATTAAAAAAAATACTATTGATAAATCTGTTAGAAATTAATGCTGCCACTTTTTTATAGTTTTGAATACGATTTAGTAGCCACTTAGTCACTTGCATATTCTTTTAGGAGATTTATAATTTTTTAAATCGTTTCCAGTTTTGCTGACGTAATCTCTTGACAAAACGATTAGAAAACAATAAGTAAGTTTTGAATAATCAAATGCGATGCATTATAGAAGAAAACAATTACTTGTATAATCTTTGCAAAGTTTTACGAGTGATCCTTACAAAAAAGTTCGTAAACCAATATCAAAAACTGTTAGAAATTATTTTTAGCTGTTAGTACTTAATGTAATAAGATAACAAAAAAAATCAGACTTGGGAGTTATGTTAGTTTGACGACAATTTACAGTGTTCGCGTACCGGACTATTTATGTTATGACATTACAGAATACGCGAATCGCGTAGGTGGATTTTTTAAGGAATCTACACCTTAAGCTTAAGGGCATTAAGTATAACTTAGTATGCGCCGATTTTTCCAATGATTCTAACTCAATATGGCGGAATTTGTGCCATTCATTTGGAATGTTAAATACAAAATACGTGACAATCCGAATTTTGCGGATATATGTTGTCAATTCAAAACCCTTATTTGTACACGTTCTTTAATTTGAGATAGGTCTCGATCGGATCTACGGTATCTCATGCATGTCAGAATAATAAGTTATCATGCGCTAATTTGCAAGTGAAATAGTTTACTACGTCGCTACGGTATTCGTCGATTCGAAATGTCAAATTTGTGTGCCATGGTACCGATTGCTCGTACGAATCGAAAATTTAAATTACTTACGCATCGAAAACTAAAGTCTAGCGAGTGACGTTTTGAAGTTGTTTTCGGAGAACATCATACCATACATCGGTACCATGAGATACAAATTTGACGGCTCGAATTTATGACAATCCAAATCTATTCAAAACGCGTTTACTCGCTCTATAGGCATATATAGGGGTTATTGGGCATAGCCAAGTAATGTGTGTTTTCGATAGTGACTCGTGGTGCTAGCTACTGTGCGTAAACGCGGCCTAACATTAAGACGCTGTCAACACCAAAATGCCCTTGAGGATTTTGGATAGCGCGCACACTGTCTATTTGTATCGGAGTAAACGAGAGCGAGTGTTACTGGGCGGCCCGGTTTTTGAAGATAAATATTGAAATAAAAACAAGGGTGGATTATTTGTGAAATATGACTCGCTAGAGGTTTAGGTATGAATATTTTAACTTCATGTTTATAATACGTCAAAAAAATAAAGACATATAACCGTTTAATGTGATTTTAAGACCAATCTTTACAATTATTTTCTATCGAGCCGATTTCGACCAATCGAGCTCGTCCACGGTCTTTGAAATATTGTGAATATTAACATATATTTTATTTGATGTGCTAGAACAAATAGTTTTTCTTAAAAAACTGCTTAAATAACATCAATTTCACCAAATTAGGTCTTGTCAGCCTCTTAAGCTTGGCGCGTGAGCTATGGAGCGCTCACGACAAATACAAAACCGATTCCAATTCAATATGAGTAACTATTGACAAAATGCTTTGAAATAAATACGAACAAAAGACTTGCACTTTCTCACTTCACTCAGAGAAATAATAAGATCTACATTCTACATGATGTATTTATCAAAAAAACACCATGTAGGTGAACCCACATGGGCCCAAGCACCCATCATCTTTTAAAAGTATTTACGATCTCATTCTGACGATCGCTTTAGCCTAGTTGGTTAATGACCCTGCCTACGAAGCAAGAGATCCCGGGTTCGAATCCCGGTAAGGGCATTTATTTGTGTGATGAGCAAGAATATTTTTTCCTGAGTCATGGATGTTTTCTATGTATTTAAGTATTTATTTATCTGTAAGAGAAAGGTTGACCGGAGCAGGTAATCGGGCTTCTTCTGGGGTATCGGGCATAGCGACGGGCTTCCTATCACGTTTCCAAATAAAAATCAGAAGAAATATAACCACTTATGCTTTATTCGCATTCACATAGTTAAAAGATAGTTAATAGTAACACTTAGCTAAACGTCGAATCGGATTTACACAACTATTAACGGTTAGCTATTTATTCGCCACTAGATCTTAACCTTATCCTAGGGTACCTAGGTATGCACTATATTGGAAACCGACAAGTCTCTTGGCGTGAACGTCTGTATAGTTCGAAAACAAAACCCAATCTGAATCTCACTCTAGTCGCTTCTTCGCCATTTTCTAGACCCGTTCCCGCCAAGAGCCATGTCCAAGCGATAGTGGGGAACTTACTCAACCATTCAGAGCAGAGCGTTCACCACCTCGCCTGAGTTTCCAGTGTACCAACATAGAAGTAATAATCGAAAACCAATCAGAATAAATAATCTAACGGAAACAGTGTACAAGTTAGCCAACTTAAATCTTAATAAAAATTGCCACACTAAGGAATCGATAAAAGAAGTAAAAATACAGTGTTGCTAGTTATTATAATTGAACGATTTCCGGTAAAAGTCAAGTGGTGCCGCCACCTGTTGACTGCTATTGAGATTAAACTTGATTCTTAACTTACAAAAAAAAATAGAAATCAAAACAAACTGGTGGCGCCGCCATTACAATTCGACATATCTATATAAGTATATGTTTATCGGCGTCTCGTACCCAATACCCATAGTACAAGCTTTGCTTAGTTTTGGGACTAGTTCGATTTGTGTAAGATTGTCCCCTAAAATGTCCTCTTCTTTTTTGAACCTGACTGTGGCTATAATAGGACGGACCCAATATAGCGGTCGAATTGCATGGTTGGAGGGTAGCCTGGGGTAAATCCAGGGGAAGCCTCCGGCACGACCACGCGGGAAAGTTTATACACTGGGCATTCGAAGCCAAATCGAGATCAGCTTATAGGCACATGAAGCCAACGCAGATAATGTTCTAATCTGTACAATATATCCGATATCACTATACTGGGCGCTGTTCCTCGGGTTACGCGGGGTGTCACGTGTAGAACTGTGTTCTACAAAAATACGAACGCTTCTACGTAAGTATGAATAGGACCATTTTAGTAATCATTTGAAATAAATAAATTCATAAATATATTAAATAGATCTCAAAATGTGAATCAAATCGTTCATAATTACGTAAGCCCCTAGAGAATAAGAAGGTTTAAGGCCTAATTAAATTAGAAATGTAAGAGTTGCAAATCAAATCAGATAAATATGTGGTTGACAATAATAACTTATGGATTTCCGGTATATATTAAAAAATCGACAATAATAGGTATACTTAGGTATATTATAATATTGTTGTTATTGATCCGGTAATAATAGATTTATTGTGACTTCCGTAACGTAAACTTCCGCAGTTGATACGAGTATGACGATATATTGTAGTACCTACTTACACTCTTAGATACTAATCATTACTTATTAAATGGATACTCTGGGATCGCACTTTACCATGTATTAAGGTACTAGCTGTACCTGCGACTTCGTTTGCATGGTAATGTGGTGAGAATCAACGCATTTATTCTCTTGGGCATAGGAAACAAACCTTGTTTTTAGGGTTCCGCAGTCGACAAGGGACCCTTATAGTTTCGCCATGTCCGTCCGTTTGTCTGTCTGTCTCAGCTCAGTAACCATTACTACTAGAAAACTGTAATTCGGCATAGGTATATAAATTAATCACACCGACAAAACAGTACAATAAAATCTCGAAAAAAAACTTTTTTTAGTGTACCTACCTCCCCTACATCTAAAGCGGGGATGTTATTTTTTTTCTCGTTAAACCCATGTTGTGGGGAATCTTTGGATAGCTCGTTCAAAAATATTATGGGTTTTCTAAAACTATTTTTGAAATCAGTGATTAGTTTGCGAGATATTGGGCTTTAAAGCCCTAATTTTTGTTCGAGTCATCTTGTCTAAATGCTTAAATTTCAATAAATAAAAACATGTGTAACTTACCTTAAAAAGTATTTTTTCACCCACGGAAACACAAAACCACTTGCTTCCCATGTGAACTGCGCGGGAGCGGGCGGATCACTTGGGCATAGGAAACAAACCTTGTTTTTAGGGTTCCGCAGTCGACAAGGGACCCTTATAGTTTCGCCATGTCCGTCCGTTTGTCTGTCTGTCTGTCCGTCTTCGGCTTAGCTCAGTAACCATTACTACTAGAAAACTGTAATTCGGCATAGGTATATAAATTAATCACACCGACAAAACAGTACAATAAAATCTCGAAAAAAAAACTTTTTTTAGTGTACCTACCTCCCCAACATCTAAAGCGGGGATGTAATTTTTTTTCTCGTTAAACCCATGTTGTGGGGAATCTTTGGATAGCTCGTTCAAAAATATTATGGGTTTTCTAAAACTATTTTTGAAATCAGTGATTAGTTTGCGAGATATTGGGCTTTAAAGCCCTAATTTTTGTTCGAGTCATCATCATTTTTAAATGAAATTTAATCAGTCGCATGCACGTTTTGCTTTCAATGTAAAATATCGGCCGTCAGCTTATACATAATCATCACATTTTTTAATACGTGTTATTTTAATAATGTTTTTTAAGTTAACCTTTTTAAAAGGTAATAAGTAGAATATTTATTATCCTTTAAAAAAAAAAGAAAAATAACTAACAAAACTAAAACTAAAGGTAAAATATTTGCCCCATGTCGCTGCCAGGCGGTAGTGTGCCCAGAAGGCTGGCAGCATTGCCACGTTGAATGGCAATGCTGATTCTCTGGGCGAGGTAAAAGCCAGCCCTCTGGTCACATGAAGCCTCGACCAAGCGCTTGCACAATCCATTGAAGATTCGGTGCGCGCCTGGTCCCCACGGTCCGAGGGTCTCTACGCCAAACGGCTCAAATATGAAGCCACTGTCGATGGCTCCATACTTGCGCCGTTTGAGACCCTCGGCTGAATCAGCAGCGGAGCCAGCCCCACACGAAGTCCCCGGTAGATGTGACGACGCCAGGGTGTCGACGCACGTGGCGTCCCACACTAGGGGTCGACCCATCTTCCAGGGAATGAGCGTCATTCCATCGGGCCTTCTTCCGTCGTTCCGTGTCAAACCAGTAGGTTCGAGGACTGCAGGGACACCGGCGCTGACGAAGGCCCGACGGATGATGTCGTTAAGGCTGGCATGACGCGGGATGCGTCCCGCGCTCTTGCTGCACGAGAGACCGTGGTGGGCCAGACGATCGACAGCATCTCCGCAGTGGCAGCGATGAGGGGCGACACACGTCGCTCCCAGACGTAGACATGCGGAGAGCCTGAAAGTATTATTGTCCATTAATGTGCCTAGGTTTTTAGAGGGAACAGCATGCAGCCACATACCAGATTCCCACTCCGCAGCCGCAAGGAGACGGGCACGCTCGGCAGGGCTGGTAGACGTTTGGTACAGATTTTTCCGTACCAGCCTGCAGAGCGGCTAATCCCATTGACGCTGGGAGTGTAGGGTTTGTGGATATGTTGCGTTTGGGCAAGCTGTGATCCAAGCATTCTTGGCCTCGGCAGTGGTATTGGCAGTAGTAGAACCTGGGGTAGTGTTTAAAATTTTGGCAACTAGATTTTGAGTGCCATGGACCGAGGACAGGAAGGCAGGGAGTGCAATATCTGCCGTTTTTCTAATGCCAAGGCCTCCATGCCGGATCGGAAGTGATGCCTGGATCCATGAGCGTTCGTCTAGTGTGATATTAAGAACTGCCGAAATGGTGTCTTTAATAATCTTGTCCAAGCTACTTAGTAGACCTGGGTGTTTCCAAAGGTGGCTGCAACTAGACGTGCGCGCCGCCGCCATAAGGAGGCAGCGCGCCGCCGCCGCCGCCGCCGGTAGTTTAAAATTCGCGCCGAATCAAAACCCGCAAGAGTAGCGGGAGGGGCGGGGGGCGAGCACAGCGAGCGCCGGCAAACTCGCGTCTAAGCTCAGAAGCTCGCCGTTCGTACGTACGCCTGCCAAGGAGTAGTTTTAGCGTTCGTTGTTTGATTTATTTTAATGAATCTGTGATCTGTGTATGTAGTATTGAGTTGTTTGTACCGGTTAGTTACTGTGTTACAGCGAACATGACGTCAAAAGCTGATATTGAAAAAATTAAGTTAAATAGACTTTCGATAGCAATACATTTTACCTCAAAAACAAAAAGCTCATGTTGGAAATATTTCGGGGATCTTGTTCTGCATGACGAGAGTAATACTAAAAGGAAAAAAGTGTTAGACAATTTTAGTATTCTGTAACGTTTGCCTTACCACTAAGAAGGAGGAGTTTGGTGGAGATACTACATTTGGATCGTAAGTACCTTATCATATGTAATAATTTATTTGGCTGGGTTTGCGCCTGTGACTGACTTACCTACCTACTAACTTTATTTTATTATGCATTTTTGAATGAAATTTTCACTTGAGAACTTTGAATTAATAATAAATTCTACCTAACTATTAATAACTTATTTTTATACCTACGCGTAACATTTTTTTTTTTTTTTTTGCGTTAGTGTGTGTAACTAAAAAACTTACTTATTTGCTTGACTTTATTCTTTTTCTACTTGTGTGCGTTTTTGAGTGGGTGACTTGGAATGGCTTTTACTTTTTCAGCATCAATGTAAAATCATACAATAAAACCGTTAGCACTGGAAATTTGATGCGACATCTTCGCGATGAGCATAAAATTCGATCTGATGAGGACGTGGCCAAGGCAAGGAGTAACATAAAACAATTCTTTAGCATCGATCGATTTTCCAAATCTGGTGGCGGGCCTGGTGCTGGAGCTGGAGCTAGCTGTTCAAAGTCAAATAATCCGCCTATGCGCACTACTGACAAATGGCTTTTAGCGAGAGACTTAGCGTTATGGTTTTGCAAATCATTGATGCCATTTGATTCCGTTGGTGATGAGGGAATGATAGACTTTTTGAAGGAAACTAACAACATATTGATTAAAACTTACACGTTGTCACTACAAAATAGGACTGAATTAAATACAAGAGACAGGTCCTTCGTGACAATGGGTGTAACGGTTATGACACGTCCGTCCTCAATAAATTATGTTCAATTTAACCTTTATCTCCGTTTTGTAGTGGCAATAAACTAACTGACACTTCACCTGTTTGTTTGCTTTGCTCTTGCATCGTTGTTATAAGTGTTTGTTCGTATTTAATGGAAAACCACAAATTTTAAATTTAAAACATTTAAATATTTATTCAAAAGATTCCATGTAATATTGCCATTCTTGAAAGTAGCTTAGGTAAGTAAAGTACCTCTTTTTTTCAGAAATATGGCATAATTCTGACACCTTCAGAGTTACCTTCGCGTGATACAATCAGTCGAGCAGCCCTGGATGATGTATATGAAAGTATGCTAGATAACATAAAGATACAAATAATATCTGACAAACCAAATCAGTTGGCTATTACCTTCGATTTGTGGACAGACTCCTACAGGCGCCTCAGTTACATCACGTTTACTCTACACTACATTACTATGGGTAAATAAATATAATATTGCAAATACAATCTATGCTCTGGCAAGCCAGCTTTGTAAGTAGAAAGACGGAAAGTTTGAAATATGTATGTTTGCACCTTAGCATCAGCTCCCATATAATTTTAATACCTCGCGCTATTTTCTATTGCCAAAGCTGGCTTGCGAAACTATATATATTTGTATGTAATAATGTATTGAACAAAAAGTTCAATAGGTTCTAAAGTAGAACAGTTATAATGATATGTTTTACTATTTTAGATTTCGAGTTAAAGACATTCACGCTGAAAACTGAGGTCATGGAAGGGAAAAAAACCGGAATGAAAATAAAAGAAGCAATAATTAACACCAAAAATGAATTTGGAATTCATGACAAGAAACTCTATAGTGTAACTGACGCAGGAGCTAATGTGAAGCGGGCAACAGAGCTGGCAGATATTGACAACCATCTTTGCTTAGGGCACGGCCTCCATAACTTAGTCACGGTTGATGGAATAAAAAAAACACCCGAAGTTTTAAGTCTTGTGACGAAATGCAAGAAAATAGTAAAAACAGTCAGGTATCGTTTGCCAGAATTGGAGAAAGAGGCAGAATATGAACAAAAGTTTTTACGCTCTTTGGAGACTGTTTCTCAAGTGATAGAGGAAGATGAAAATGATCCTGTTTCTGAAGACAGTGAAGACGCGGTAGAAGAGACAGAAGCTCGTGCCTTGTTTGGAAATTTGGCAAACATACCTACGGTTAAAACCTCTACTCCAACGAGATGGCACAGTGTCTTAGCAATGCTCGAAAGTATGGTGCACTGTTGTAATAGGAACCCGATAAATAGCATCTTACGTCGGATTGGGCAAGATACTATGACAATTCCCCAAGTAGAATGGATTTTGTTAGAGGATTTATGCAATTTTCTGAGCAAGTTTCGGCAAATTGTTGAAATTTTATCAGCATTAAAATCGAGCACAATTAACCTTGCTCTCGTATTTAAAGCCGAAATAAAAGACGTGCTTAATTCGATTGATGATGACGAGTCGCTAATAATAACATCCTTAAAAAAGAATATGTTGATGAAACTGGACACACGCTTCCCAGTCAGTAAGGCCGTTGTTGCTGCAGCCTTATTAGACTGTAGGTTTATGAAGCTTGGAGAAGTTGACCTCTACCTGACTGCTAACGAATTAACTCCAGCTGGTTTCTTGGCAGAATATGCCAAAGAAATAAACCCTTACCACGAACATAATCAACTATTATTACACCAGGGCCAGGGTCACCAGGAAGAAGCGAGTACAAGTAAAGTTTCAATACTTTCCCAACTCTCGCGCAAATACAGCATGCAACACAGTTCTCATGGTTCCGGCTTCGATGATGCTGTTGACCAGGAAGCTTGGAAATACTTAGCGACTGCTGATCCTGCGGAACTTGAAGACGGGGACATCTTGTCCTACTGGAAAACCAGACAATCTGCCTACCCACGTTTATCATCGTTAGCACAGGCTCTGTTATGCATTCCAGCAACCAGCACTCCGAGCGAAAGAGTGTTTTCGGTTGCTGGATTGGTTTTAACAGCTAAAAGGTCCCGGCTGAGTCCATTTAGGGTAAACAAAATCATTTTTGTGCACGACAACTATAAAAGTTGCAAGCAATTTCTGTCAAGCAATTTCTGTCAAGAAAAGTAACTAAGACATCTTTTTAATAAAGTTCTTTTGTTTAAGCGTGGTTTTTTTTCATTATACGTTTTAATATTAGAAAGTTGAAAAATCCCACGCCGCCGGCGTTACGCCGCCGCCGTGGACTTTTTCGTGGCGCGCCGCCGCCCGATTTTTTTCGACCGGCGCGCACGTCTAGCTGCAACGCAGGATGTAGGTAAATTTGGGTACAAATAGGCAGAAACGTATGATTGTATAAGCTGAATGTGCGTTAATTTCGAGTAGGCGTTCCGAGACCGAGTTAAAATTTTGAATTTTGTTTTCAAGGAAGGATGGGAAAGATTCTTCTCAAACGGGCGACCCTAGAAGGTGGAGTGATTTTTTGTCAATTTCTTTTATACTTGGAGCAAGTTGATGGATTTTAGACAAAACAGACACCTTTTCAGGACAAGAATCCGAAACGTAAATTTCACATTTGGCGGAATTTAGCTCCAAACCGATTGCAGAAAATTCAGACATTAAAATTTTAAAATCTTCCAAAACAACATTTGCTTCACCTCCTAGTATGCCGTCGTCTAAATAAGGTTGAATTTGGAATTTAGTTTTTGTATAGCGGGGTGGATGGCTAAACTGAAAAGAGCCGGTCCAAGCGGATCGCCCTGTTGACAGCCAGATGCAGAGTTTAGAATGTCAGATTTATAAAGTAGTTTGGAGCTAGTACTGTAACATTGCCACGTAAAATTATAAATATTCGGGATCTCTTTTCTGACTTGGGTCAACAGCGCGTCCCTATTAATGGAGTTAAAAGCATTCTTAACATCCACCTTCAGCAAGATATCGTTTGGATGGGCATTCATATAAGATCTTAGAGAATGAACTGCTGCTTCGCAACCTCCCTTCGAGCCAAAGCCAAGATTAATCTTTATAAATGACCCGTTATATACCGATTTAATACTTTCTGTTTAATTGCTGATACATAAATATAAATACTGACAAACCAGTATCGTGACAAATACTCAGCGTGTCTTGCAGAAACTCAAATAGACTTTTTGGCTGAAAGCGTGAACAGCGCGATGCCATGCCATTTCAAAAAATCAGAAAGTGAAGATAATCAATTTTGACGTGTGATGTTATATTGTTGAAATTTGTTGATACATTTAAGATAAGATAAGATAAGATAAATCTTTATTTGCTATATATTATATATGGTACAATATGGTGGTAACTTACATTATATTCCGGTACAATCACATATTTAGCTACATACTAGCATGCAAATTAAATGAGCACTTATAACTATGAATCACCTATACCTACTTAGCAGTAAATTCGAATAAATCACCTAATGTATAGAACACTTGATTTTTGAGCCAGCAATGAAGCTGTGTTTTAAACTGACTGAGCGGTAAAGACTTTATACTTTCTGGAATAGCATTAAATATTTTCATGCACATATAATAACTACTGTTCAAAAAGAGGGCACTATTGGGTATGAAATCGAGTACAAGTTTGTTGGGATATCTAGTGTTTCTGGGGTATACATCTTTAGCCTTCTTAAATAGTTCTGGATGTTTTTTTACAAATGTAGCAGCCTCGAAAATATACATAGACGGTAGAGTTAAAATGCCATGCTCTATGAATAACGGTTTACACGATTCTCGCGGAGATATTCCACACATTGTCCTTAAACATTTCTTTTGTGCTATAAATGCTCTATTGATGTCACAGGAATTTCCCCATACAAGTAGGCCATATCGTAGAGTCGACTCTACCATGCCCTCCCAACTCGAACAACGTATAATTACTACAAAAAAGAACTCATAGGTGGCGACACAGGTACCGAGCGAAACATTTGAACCAGTAATCGTGAAGATAGAATGATTTTTACACCTTAATAAATTCACCGTACCTTAATTATATCGCAAACATCCTTCCGTACATAAAATAAAGGTAAATATTGTATAAGTTTAGTAAATGCAATAAAATTGGTACTAAATCCATGTAACTCGTACATACGTGTGAGTTAAGTAAGTTTGTTAAGTTTGCTACACGTATTATTGGGTACTGTCACTAGATGGCGCCATCACTGGTCGCGAAAGTTCTATGGAACCACAGGCTCCAAGCGTTTGGTTATGTATAATTTTGTGTGATGTGTAATATTGTCTCGAAAATACTACTTTTATATCAAAAAAAACAAAAATACTCTATTTGTTGCCCGGGAAGTCAATGCCATCTGGTGATATCTCAATGTATTACTAAAATTATCAGGTAGGCTGACAGCGTCATAGTCGTGGTAGCTCGGATACTGCATCTACTGGTGTAGCTACGAAACTAAAATTGTATACAGAATTGCCTACATTAGGACGGTACGCTTTTGCTCTATGAGATTGGGTATCTGTACTTGTATTCTTTAATCTGTGACTCTACATATCCGTGATAGGCCATCAATACCGTATTCCAAGCGGAGATATTACGGAGGCGTCTTAAAACGAATACAAATTTCATGAGCTTTTTGCACACTGTATCTACTTGGTTTTTCCAATTTCAATTTTTATCTAAAGTTATCCCTAAAAATTTTGCAGAGTCGGTTTCGTTGGTTTTAATATTATTGTGGTGCACATCTAAAATCATTCTTCTATTTCTGGTATTACAAAATTGAATATATTGGGTCTTATTAAGATTAACAGATAAATTATTTGATTCAAGCCATTCCATTACTAATTTAATTGTTTGTTTTATATCATTATTTAATTGTCCGTCATTATCACAAGTCACTTGAATGGATACATCATCGGCAAAGAGAGTGCATTGATGGGTTGTGATATCTGGCAGGTCGTTAATGTATATAAGAAAAAGTAGTGGTCCGAGTATACTACCTTGTGGTACCCCTTGATTGTTTGCCATATACGCGGATTTATGGTGAGTAATTGTGGATTTATTGGAACTTCTAATCTCCACAGATTGCCGTCTGTTTTCTAAGTATGAT
Organism: Epinotia ramella; assembly: GCA_947578815.1. Taxonomy (NCBI): domain Eukaryota; kingdom Metazoa; phylum Arthropoda; class Insecta; order Lepidoptera; family Tortricidae; genus Epinotia; species Epinotia ramella. The sequence continues at coordinate 13,302,818 of OX388209.1, forward strand.
TTGAGCATTTTGAGCAATTTTAGAGCTTGACCCCGTATCCCGATATTATGGAGTTTTTTAAGCAATAGCTCATGAGACACAAAATCGAATGCCTTTGACATGTCAAAGAACTACAGCAGTTGGCTTCTTAATATCTATACTTCTAATTACAGCATTGATTAAGTTAAAAGTAGCAAGTGTAGTGCTTTTATTTCTTTGAAACCCGTGCTGACTGCATTCTCTTATGAATAGCCTTCTCAAATATCTTAGATATGACTGGTATAAGCGTTATTGGTATATAGTTGGACATTAGGGTCGTGTCACCTTTTTTAAATAGTGGTGTGACGACAGACAATTTTAAAGCATCTGGAAAACATCCTAACTCAAATGACAAATTTACTAGGTGGGTTATAACTGGCACTAGTTCATTGATGCATAATTTCAAAATCTTAGTTGATATGCCATCATATCCTGTGGAATTTGTAAGTTTTAGTGATCGTATTATACCAATTACTTCATTGTAACTTAATGGCGTCAGGAATATTGTGTTATTGATATATTTCGAATTAGTGTTATTTATAGTTGAGTTTGTTTGAGTGTTAGTTTGTTGGATTAAGTAGTTGTTAAATTCATGTGCTATATGGGTGGAGTTTTCAATAATAATACTGTCTTTGCTAATTTCTGTAATTAAAAGTTTATCTGTGAGGTGATCGGGGTTGTCTCTAATAATATTCCAACACGCCCTGCTTTTGTTAGAGGAGTTCTGTATAAAATTGTGATACTGTAATTTTTGGGAGCTGTTAATGCAATTGGTAAGAATCTTAGAATATAACTTGTAGTTTCGTTTCCTTTCTAAAGTTTTGTATTTGTAATGTTTGAACCGTAGGATTCGTTTATTTATGCAACTCGTTTTAAGGCCTTTCGTTATCCACCTTTGTGTTCTGCAATCGGTTGAGACTTTACACCTTATAGATGGAAAACAAAGTTCATAAAATAAGCGGACTAACTCATAAAATGACTCGAAAGCCTGATTCATATCTCGAGCATTTAGTCTCTGAAAAAGTTAGCGATTTTAAGCATTCTTGGTATTTCCGTATGTTGCTCGAACTATAATCCCTTCTCTTCAAATATGTTATTGTCGGTCGTATATATTTCGTTGTTACGGGTATATGTAGCATTTGTGCTGTCTCATGATCTGATAGACCTAACGGAAGAAATTCACCTACCGCTTCGCTGACGTTACTAATGATTAGGTCTATACACGAATTTCGACGAGTAGGCTTGGATATACGAATCTTTAAATTATAATGTAAAACCAAATCATTTAGATAAGTGGTCACTTTATTTTGTGTAATTGTGTTTATATTAAAATCACCAGCTAACACTATTTTTCTATCCTTTATTTTAGTCAGGCTGCTAAGAATAGCGTCAAGTTCTTTTAAGAATATTTTGACGTCTGAGTTAGGTGTACGATACAAGGTAATAATTATTAGTTTATTGTATGTTATCTCTACTGCACAACAGTCGAAAACATTTTGACGTGCATAGCTATTAATAAACAATAATTCTTTAAATTCAATTCCTATTTTTGTGAGTATACAAACGCCTCCTCTATTTTTCTCCCTTGAAAAGTGGGAAGCCAGTTTGTAACCTTTAATTTTAACATTAGATTCACAACCTCTTTTGATGAATGTTTCCGACAAACAAATAACATCGGGATCCTTCCCTTGTTCTCGTAACTGAGACAAGGTTACTTCTAGTAGATCCCCTTTTTGTAATACACTGGCAATGTTTTGATGGAGAACTATGAAATCTGTACTTTGGCCTTTAGGAACGAAAAAACACATTATTGTTATGTACTATGTCGTCCGGTGTACCACTGTCATTTGAAGTACGTCTACTGGCATCAGTTGTGTTATTAAATGTGGTAGGTATTTTTTCATCTTCATAACACTTGGTAAGGTGATGTTCGTTGTACATGCAGGATTCAACTTCTATTAAAAGAGCATTTAAGTCTTTAATAACTGTTTTAAATCCACTTCTGTTGATTTTTCCTGTCGTTTTTGAGAACACGCGATATGAATAGTCTAAGTATTTGTTACTATCTAAAATGTACGCATACTGGTGTACAAGGTTGTCCAAATATAATAGATTGTACACGTTTGTTAAATATGTTTGTGAATCTGCCTAATTTGAATATTGGAAGGCATACAGTAACATTTGTGTGCTGGACGGTTTGTAATTTGTTTTTTAAGTCTGTAATAATTTCTGAGTAGTTCTGTGTTACCTCAAAGTCCGAATCACCTATAAACAAAATGCAGTAGTCATCAAGAGTAAAGCCTTCCACTTTTTTGTCAATTCCTCTTATCAATTCCTTGATGTTGCCGTCAGTAGAAATATAGTGGCAGGCTTGGTCTGATGCAAAATTGTCCAGGACCAAGCCTCGCATATGCTGTTCATTAGTAGCGCTGATGATACAAATCTTCTTTGTAGATTTTCTCGTGTTTATGGCCCTGTGTTCCGGGACATGCAATTGTTTTGTCAGTTCGTCAATACGATGGAGCAGCTCAGTATTTACTCTTCTTGCTTCGCCAAGTCGTTGCTCAAATTCCTCTATATCTTGTTGTAGATGTAATAATTTAGTATTGTTAACAGGTTCAATGGATAATATCTTAGACGGTGAAGAAGGGTGTGACGATGCTTCTAGATCAGTCAAAGAATGCCTTTTTTTATGCTTTCTGCCGTCACTTTTACTTTTACTGATTGGTTGTGATGATTGGCATAAACACTTCAAAACATTTATTTCCGTCAAAAGTTTGCTGTTTTGTTGATGCAATACGTTCCTTTCTAGTATAGAATTATCTAGTTCATTTTTCATGCTTCTCAATTGTGATGTAAGATGGGATATAGTATCCTGCATTTTCATGAAGTTGGTTGTGTAGTTTTGGTCGATAATTTGTTTGGAGAAAAAAACGAGTCATCTGTCGAGTCGTTTCCTGAAAGTACATCTGAATCCAATGTCTGATCCAGGTCTGTGTTTTGAGATGCTGTGGTGGGCAAATCTTGGGAGCTTTGCATTTCAGGAAGAGGTTTAGATATTTTCCGATCCAGCGTGTCATTTGTCGAAGAGTTTGTAGCAGGTGGTCTTAGCTTATTTCTTAAGGTGGCGTTTGACTGGTCATCCGAACATTTAGGAATCATATTTGTTTCAGCACAGTGTTTACATATCCATTTTTTTTTAGAATCATGACTCCTTAAATTATGCAATTTTTCTGAGTAGCCTGCACAGTCGAAATGGAATATCTTTTTGCATACTGAACATAACACCATAGTATTTAAATAATTGGCCTTTTTGCATTTATTGCACGCTGTCGCTTCCATTTTTTTAGAACTACTTGTAGGCATTGTCTTTGGCGGCAGTAATCTTAGTCAATACACTTTATCCTCACTTTCACACAGCAATTGGACTTTGGCCTAAGCTGTCCGTCTAAATAGATACATTTTTAAATATGCATAGTATCAAATTCGAATATTTGCTCAAAGTTCACCAGAGGTCACAACAGTTCCCGGAATTCATTCAAACATTTGGGGATATAGCGCAGGCGTTAGTTCGCGCCCGAAATGTCGTAAGCGGCACACGATTTTCATACGTGATTTATTGAAACGGATAGAAAGATTCGCACGCGTTCTGTATTTATTTGTATTTTCTATACTTGTTGACTTATATTCTGACTAATTTGTAGTTACGCACAGTCTGTAGTTATACACATTTCAAACTATAATTATTTCACTCAAATATCACTGGTTCATTTGTTAAGTTACATACTGGTATATATATCCCTTATCCCTGTTTACAGTATTTGTTGATAACACTCACACCGCATAATTGGGTAGTACTTTGCACATCTATAATGTTTTTACACTTATACACAGTTTTTAACTAATATTAAACACATTTTTTATACGGAGCCGATGTTATCCGTGGCAGTTGACAATTTATTGAAATAACACCTTAATACGAATTTAGCACATATTAGAATCGATTATGTTTGTATGTTTTGACGTTTAGTATGCGTTTTGTGAAGGTCTATCACACACACCGGATCGAAATTATTAAATATTGGATAGTTAAGGCAAGCCTGCCATTTTGCCGTCACTGAAACTTGACAGCTAGGATTTCAAGGAGAAGAAATGAAAAACTTAATGAGGTCAAATGTTTCGGAAAGCTCAATTAATCGGCGCAGTCGGATAAAAACTATCCTAATCGGAAGCTAGAATAATAAGGTACTAATAAAAAAAGTTTCATGTTTTTCCGTTCATGGGAAACTGAGATCATTCGTGACAGAACAATGCTTAGTTTGATACTGGCTGATTCTTTTTTTTAATTCAGAGATTTATTATAAGTGTAGATAGATTACCTTTTAGAAACAAAGTAGTTACTTTACAAATCCTTGATTACGTTTGTATGTGTGCTCAGGCAGGTATGTTATAAACATCCGTCAGATCACCGGTATTTTATGATAACACGTGTCATATTTGTGATATGTAATTCTTGCAGGCATTTCTATGCAACAATCGCCAATGTTTGTCAAACAGTGTTGCGCAAGGGGGCCTGAACAATGCGCCTGGCAAGGAATGTTGCTAAAACACTGCCACCGGTGACGGTATTGCTCATTCATATTGGATGTGGGCTAAGTTTCTACTGACTGAGTTGGATTCTGAAACGGGATAGCTCGAAATTATTTTTTCACGCCACTGCTCTGAAATGTGGCAAAAGATGGTCAGAATTCAGGCTTCAAAGCTGGGGTTAGTTGGATATCGCACGAACAGGCCAACTATGAGATGTTATTGTTGGACAGTTTGAACAGCGATTCGCTCAACCACAGGACCCCCGGCCCGCGTCGGGCCGCCCCGCGCGGTGCCCCCCGACACGGGCCGCGCTTATTATGATCTTTAATTAGGTACCTACTTAATGTTGACTTATAATTATAATTATTTGCAATTTCCTCGCAGTAGGCGTGAAAAGCACTATGTATTGTCTCGTCCAAAAGTGCAATAGATGGACTCGTCTACCCACTACCCACCCACTCGTCCATCTATTGCCTACTTTCTAGCCTTTACAACAATGTACTAATGTGCCGTCCAACCCTTTGTGTTAAAGCCAGTTATTTCTCGGGAGACATGCCACCACACCATTTTTTTGTTATGTTTGATTTAGAGATTTCTCCATTAACTATGAATGGACGGCGAGGTGTTCCCTAGCGAACCATACCGTGCCCTGGGAAACCATGCCGGCAATACTTGAATGAGGTAGGTATTTTTATTTCCTTCGGCTACCCATCAAACTGTTTTCATTATTGAAGACATATAGGTAGGTAAGTAGGTTTGATCTATTGATTATTTTAAAAAGGCTTGCAGTGCAATTATCGATCAGCCTTTATTGACAGGTTATGTGTTTGCAGAATATAGTACCAGATGTAGTGAGTAACCACATAATAGCGTAGTCACGTCAGCTCATACAAACATGTGGTCTGATAATGATGCATTCTTACTTCTGAACAAAACCACGAAACACTAATGCAAAGCATTTGGGCAATAAGACGATTGTCACCTAAGTTTAAGGCAGTTTTTTACCTAAGGATTTCGCAAATGGGTGGCAAGGCCGACATAATATTTTGTGACGGAGTTACGTGTAGGTACCGATGAAAAGTATCGCGTTGTTTCGTAAGCAAGTGCCTTGCATAGGCCTACGTTATCCATACAAATCTATTTAGTTTTTGTACAAGGTATCGTCGGGACTGTCATGATCACCCTCCGATGTTTCTCATGTCTGAGTAGGTACTCTGAGTGAGGATTTATAGAGTTGGACAAACAATTTTTATTGAGGAGAGCGGTACGCGTACAGTATCTACTGTAATTGAACTTGACAATGTAGGTATATTGCCTTAAGATAACATGTTCTCGAAGAATAATTCCTTATCAAAAATGTCTATTGGCACTTCCGTCATACATTGAGTTGCTTTTAGTAGGTATACAGTTGTTTCAGTCTAGCCGTGAATGAGTCAAACTCGAGACAGGAGGATTAGTAACCATAAACTAGCAGAACATTTTACCACGTCCGCGTTTCTAAAAATCGAAATAAGCATAATATTTGTTCTACAATAACTTGTGAATCTTGTTATTTTCCGCAAATATTGATCTTGAAATGAGTTCCGCAGTGGAACGTCACCGCTGAAGATGTTATGTTTTATATACGTAATAATACCCATTATCTCATTGTGATTTACAGACAGCGTTCGAGGCGACTGAGAATTCAATGTTAGTTATCAATGACGACTGAAAACGCTAAACGAACAATACTTCCTGAATACGCTGTCGAATTGAGTCTGGAATACATTTGAATAAGTGAACGATATCCATTGATTTTCCACAAGCATAAAGTCTCAGTCTGTAGAAACTTGGACGCTCAAGAGTTTGGAAGAGATTTAACTACTTAGTCGTATCTATACGACCAATGCTACTTAAATAGAGTATGTGTTGTATGAGTGTTAGTATGGACCTTGTCGTTGATAAAAAAAAGTCAAATAAATTCGCTTTTGGTAATTCTAAGTTATGCATATGAAATGAAATGAAATTTATTTTCGTGAACGTAGGTTGATTGATACCTGGTTTAGATGTCAAGTTTATATATATGTCGCAGGGAAATGGCCAAAACAGAGATTTGAACAAATCTCTAAGGGATATGACCAAATCACGCAGGATGTTAAAATCGCCAATCCAGTTTATCATTTGCCTAGAAAAAAAACAGTCATTTGATCAAATCCCTGAATCTGTTTAGTGAAATGACGAAATCAGCCAAAAAAGGTGACTCCTTTTTCATTTCTCCAGATTTATTTAGTACTTAATTTGATAAGATCTCCGAAACACGTCAGTGAGTTGACGAAACAAACTCGCAATTTCAACTCGTTTTATCATTTTACTAGACACTTTTAGTGATATGATAATATTGATAATAGTTATTTGCTTTGAACCCTTGTATAAGGGTTCAAAGTTGTATTTTACCCGCGAGTGTGGAATTGAAACACGAGCAAGTGTTTCAACACACGAGATGTAAAATACATTTGCACCCGTGTCTAACACAAAACTTTTCACCTCACTGTAGCGAGGAAAGTGCAACATGCAAGAAAACAACTCATAAAAAATAAGCCTTTATTTCTACACATTATAATCACCATCAGGTTAATTATAATCATCATCAATATAGTATGTATAACATTATTAAAAAAACAAACGTTTCTTATGGAATTTTAAAGTTTATGACTTGAAATTATTAAATAAAGTTAAATTTGGTATTTTTTATTAAATTCTCAAACCATTTATTTAATGATAATTAATATCGAACGAACCATTATTATGGGCGTTTTAAGTTTTGTTATCTGTCAAAAGCTGCTTAAACACGCTACAAGGTCAAATTACTTTCCCCACTAGTGGATAAAATGCGTTTTGACCCGCTTGTTTTAAAGGATAAAAGACAGCTTTCTGAGGTATTGAGGGGAAAAGTCTGTACTGTATCATGGTATAGGTGATTTGACCAAATCTCTAGACTGGTTCAGTGTTACTCTACAATTAAGTTTGATCAAACCTCTCACATGATTTAGTGAAACAGTAAAATAAAATGTCAAAAGTAGGTACTAAAACTGTTTCTTAAATCAGCTTTTTTAATGAAATACAAGAATAGGACTGTAAACCGTGTTGAAACGATTTTATTCCGTTTTACAACCACCTATCGATTTAAAAAAGCTGATTTAAGAAACTTTTTTTATACCTATACCTACTTTTGACATTTTATTTAACTTTTTCACTAAATCATACAAGAGATTTGATCAAACTTAATTGTAGAGTAACACTGAACCACTCCGGAGATTTGATCAAATCACCTATACCATGTCACAGTAGATACTTTTCAACACATTTGCTCGTAACGTAACCTCTTATTATGTCGCTTTTAGGCTCATAATTCTAGGTATTAAACACGCGTGTTTTATATATAACATTACGACACTCGTGTGTTATGGTTATTTCCCGATTAAGTCTCGTTGGCACCTTGTAGCAAGACGTATGCATGAACACGGTGCATTCTTAAATGAACCGGGTTGTACAGAATGTACTTACAGCTTTTTTTTTAATTCTTGGCAAATGGATTCTTACTCGACTAAACAAATTAAATCCTTTTTGTTTATCAATTGACTATTTTTTTTTTGATATGATATAGAAACGTTTAACTTAGTAAAACTATTCACTTTTGATAAAATTTTACATGAATTAATAAAGATAACATTTAAAAAGTAAAATATTTATTTTATTTTGTATTGGCTGTTAAGAAATTTCATATAAGTCTGGCTTAACACATGCGCGCGCACTGCGCAAAGTTCACGAATAAAATCTGTTGCGCGCCATTATTGGTTATTTCACAAATATTTATAAACATTGTTAATGCGTGTTTGATTGTTATCAAAAATGTTGACTCATGGTGACTAGAAAAGTGATAAATAGAATGGACGCCACTGGAAATTCTTGGCGATGTACATTATGTGAGTAAAAACCTGTTGCCATCATTAAGTAAAGAAAATAACTTGGCAGGCCTATAAATTTTTAATCTTATCAAAAGGATTTTTTCCTCGCAAAATGTGTTGAAAAGCGTCGTATGAAACGCGTGAGCTTTGACAATTACATCCGCGGCTCTCTTAGCACGCTCACCTGCGGCTCGCGTGAACAATTCCGCCTCTGGTGCAATTATCAACATACCTCACTTATATCACAATGTACTATTATCGTATCACGTCATATCACGAAATGTGTCTATAAAATGATAAAACGAGTTGACTTTGCGAGTTCGTTTCGTCAAGTCACTGACGTGTTTCAGGGATTTTATCAAATCACTAAACAAATCTGGTAAAATGAAAAAAGAGTTGCATTGGCTGATTTCGTCATTTCACTAAACAGATTCCAATGACTGATTTTTTCTAGGCAAATGATAAAATGGATTCGCCATTTTAACATCCTGCGTGATTTGATTTGGTCATATCCCTTAGAGATTTGTTCTAATCTCTGTTTTGGCCATTTCCCTGCGACATATATATTTTACAGATATGTCTAGCCTATAGCGTACGAAAGTGTGCATGTTGAGCACATTATTATTTAAATAGGTATTAATTTCACAATACAAAATTAAGTCAGAATATAAAAATTTAAAAACCATTATACAATAAAAATATTTACAAATACAATAAAAAATTGGTGTCAATGTTAATTAAAATAAAGGGCTACTATTACACGTCAATCAACAATGATAAAATAAAAATGGCAAAAAAAAATAAGCGAGGTATAGTTCGAACAATTCAGAAGATAGGTCACGTTTTAACTGTATTTTCACCCCTTCAAGTATCTAATTTATCCTAGAACGAGTAATTACTATAACATGTAGCTCGTGTCTTGTCTCTCCAATGTAATTATGTTGAAAGGCTGGCAAAGGAGCCTTAATGGCGAAAATGGCGATGAGAGGTTAATGGGAATAGTTAGGAAGAGGTTAGCAAGGATAAGTGGGCCGCGAGGGGCGCGGGGAGGCGGGGCGGCTCGTGCGTCGTTGTCAAATATTTTTTCGCACTCACACAAGGTCGAGGCCAGATCGCTTGACTTCCTAGATCGACAGCGAACGGCCTTGCGCAGTGTAGCCACTACACACACATACACAACTCAATGAAAAGTATTTTTATATAGATATCCTTAGGTGCCAATACTTTGCAAAATAATCAAACAATTGAAAAAATGTTAGGTAGGGTCATTTCACTGGTTACGCGACCACCTGAAGGAGAAGGTTTTTTCTATTGAAGATAACATCAATCCTACACACCCTATTGAGACAATTACTTGTACATGCATTTTTTTGTTGTATTAGAATAGAAATCTACTAAAAAACCGAGAAAATATCCTTTCAGACCGGCACATTAAACTAGGTGGTCACTAACCGGCGAAATGACCGTACCAAGAGTTTACGTTTATAAGATTTGAATTAGACTTATAGGTAGGTACGGTTGGTTGGGACATGTGAACATATATATATATAACTATATACATAAATAGGACGATCGAAATATGAGACGCGACTCTCGATTTGCAGAGCTACCAAAATGTTTCAGATATTTTTGAGCACTTCGTCACAGATTATATAACAGTTCTAACTTCGTTGTGTTACATATTACTGCAGGTACATGTATACCTTATGTATAAAGATCATTGGATCGATCTCCATAATTTAATAAATGGGTTGATTATGGTAGTATTCCAGAGAGTCGTCGATTGGACTGCAACCCGGGTATGAGAGCGTGCTCCACGATCAATGTAATACCATTGAGATTGTCACGAACCTACGTACTTCGACGTTAAGCTATCGTAGGATACCATACCTACCAGCCTCATAATACCGCTCTTCATTTCCTGGGACATTGTGCGTTATAGCCTCGATTGTACTAGAATAATACGCTTCTGATAAAGACACATTACGTATATTTGTGACAGATAATCAACGCTATCAACAGATAGCGCGGTAAGTATTTGGCAGGTCCCCGTCACGTTCGTATCTACGCCAGAACTTTCCGCAAAATATTCGAACAAAAATATCCAGGGTCATGCTCAAGGTCCCACGCTTTAACTGATTAGCAGTGAGACGATAACACTCAGCCACGCACGTTCTAATTTAGTGTTTTCGTACTAGAAATTAGGACTAGTTTCTCTTGCACGCGCTTGCTTTGATAAAAAAACAATAACTGTAACGTTGCTGATTTGTTACTCCTGCAAGGTTACAGTTTATTTACTCGAAAAAAATAAGCGTGCACATGTATGTACTCGTACGGTGAGGTAATAAAATATTTATATCCGTAAAGTTAGGGTTAGTATCTTCCTGAAATTTACTGCGCACTTACTATGTGCTCTGTAGGTCTTCGAAGGCTCCTCCTGGCAACATGACTGCAAATTAGTTTAATTTCAGAAGGTCTGGTCACGCTGCTTATCAAATGGTGGCTACAAGTGGTCGTGCCTCGCGTGAGTGTAGTGGATACATGTCGCGGCCACCTCTACTAACGTAAACGTCAATACTATCTATAATCCATAAATAATAAAGGTCTTCAAAAGTGCAAGTAGGGATTTCTACCACTTTAGGTTGTTGATAGGTTAACGCGTAAGTCGAGTAGTCGCAAAGTCATAAATAGTGTAGAGAGGGAAAGGAATTTTTTTTTTTATGTAACGCAGTAGTGGTGATTTATTTTGAAATCAAATAAAAGGAATCTGTCGCTTTTCCAGTTCCACAAATTACGTACAGATATTTGGAATATATTCTGATTCACGCAGCAACGCGAAATAAAATAGATTCTTAGCGAATCAAATGTGTAAAATGATTAATAGTAATTTGGCGAGTAACACCGCGGTCGTTGGCCAGTGCGGTGAGCGAGCGCGCGCGCGGGGCGGGCGGCGGGCGGCGACCTTGTCCGCTGACATTGGCGCGGAGGCTTCCTGATATCTCATTTGCGATCCCCGACAATCGCGACCGGCATTAATCATTATTGGAACAAAGAATGTCCACTCGCGGTAATTGCAATTAGCACGGGGACCTTGACGCGCTCATTATCTGACCGCGGTCACCATGCCGCGGACGTCACAAAGGGCCATTCAATATGTATGTAAACAGGAATGTTTCCTTGATCATTGTTTTTGCTATTTATGAACGTGCGTAATTTTATTGAATTGAAGTTGATGTCGTACACCAGGAAGCTACTACAATCACTAGCAGTAGGTTTCATTCGTGTTTTATTTGTTTCGCCAGGATATTCATAAATAGTTCTTACTATCATCCACTATGACAGAAGGTAAGGAATGTAAAATGTGAGATCTTAAAGTAGGTTAGATTTGACTTGGCCAGTTTTCATTACATCAGTCATTTTATAAAGTTATTCAACATATATATATATATATATATTTTAATACTGATAAAAACTGGCCAAGTCAAATCTAACCTAATATATTTTATTATATATTTAACCTATTTTGAAATAACAGCAATTGTTATTATAGGTATCCAATAAAGCAAAGAAATAGAGTTTAATACTTGTTCATAATGTTATTTGGTTCCTATAAATACATATTTGGATTTTGCATAGAACTTGGTACTCATTTAGATCTCCATTCTTTTTGCGGCGAAGCCCACAGCCAAGCATAATTTTTGTATTGAACTTGGCTCTCCCTTTTTACATTTATGTTTTTGGTGGGATATCATTACTTTTTGTAAAGTAGATTTACTTCTGTTCTGTGTATAATTATGTGTGGTGCCGCGCGCCGCCGACGACACACCGTTGACCGGTTGTTTAGCGCGTATTACAAGTTTTCAGTCAGTAAAAATAGGCGAACACGGCAGTGATCACTGATCAGTTACCTGTAGGTTTTGGAGTTCCCCAAGGAGGTATCCTCGGCCCTACGCTTTTCTTAGTATATATGGATGACATCCTCAGATTAAGACTCCATAAAGCGAACATAATCTGTTACGCTGACGATACCGTCGGCGTCGTACTCTTCCACGATAAGGCATGGGATGCTGTTCACTCCCTTGCGGAGAGAGGACTCTCGCACATTGCGTCGTGGCTGCAAAGTAACCTTCTCACATTAAATGTCGCCAAATCTAGCTTCCTCGCCTTTTCTAAGACATCTGCTTCTTCAGACTCCTCGCATCACATCCTATCCCTTCACACCGTTGGTTGTCCCAATTTAGGTAACATTTATAGCTCCACCACCTGTTCTTGTAGCACAATAGCTAGAACAAATCAGGTCAAATATCTTGGCTTCATCATTGACCACAACCTCTCCTTCAAACAGCAAATTTTCACTCTTTCCACAAAGGTCAGGAAATGTATGTACATTATGAAGCGACTCCGCGACTGTACTACGAAGGACGTACTATATCTTGTCTACAGGGCCCTATGTCAATCAATCCTACAATATTGTATTGGAGTTTGGGGCAGCGCCGCCAAAAGTCACCTGCTCCTTGCAGAGCGGGCCCAGCGTGCTGTGATCAAGGTTATGCTAAGGAAACCTTTCCGGTTTTCTACTGACGCTCTTTATCGAGAAACAAACTTTCTGAGAGGCAGACAATTATACCTATATTTTGAAGGCTACAACACGAGCGAATGGTTATGCTTACACAGCATAACAGAAATAACTAAACAACTGTGAGACTATAGAATACTATTTACAACATAATTTAAATTAGAAATATTACACCAAACAATATTTAGAAGAATTTAACAGCTCTAATAAATAACAGAGGAGCGACGCACATCAATCTTCTCGCAGAACTTCAGACATTCATCACGCACAACATTCCATCTACTTGCAAACAAATCGCACTCGGGAGCTGATGCAAGGAAGGCCCATTCAGAACCTGCAAAGGGTGAACTAGCGGAGAACTCCTCCGCGCCACAGTTCGTGACGTTGGCACTGCCAGCAGACGGCGTTCACGAGGGCGGAAACAAATTTTGGTCAGCATAGGAGTATATAGGCGTACTAATTGCAATTAAAAAGAATTTTAGATATAAACTTTTACGGAAATGCCGACAATTACAAGTGTACAAGATTTTCTCATTTGTATAGCGTACTGCTAGGTCCCGAGATACAGGCTCAGCCTAGTTCGGGGTCTGCCGGATATTTTTCTGTATTTATATAAGCCCTGTATTTTTAAATAAATTTATATTTAGTTAATATAATATTTAGTTTTTGACTTAACTACATTTTTATATTATGTTTTATAGCAAATATAATAATACATATATTGGGATAGTTTCAAACACGATTCCAACGCTACTAGTAAAAAAAAAAAATTGTATGGGGACCCCCCCTATTTTTTTACTTTTGTTTATTTTTAGATTTTTTCCTACGCTTACACACAATTACCGAGCTGGATTCCAAATTTCATCCTTCTAGGTCATCTGGAAGTAGGTTAGGTTTAGGTACTTTAAGTCAGTCAGTCAGTGATAAAATTTACGACTTTTTGGCCTTCATATCTTTATAACCGTTTGAGCTAGCTTTCCGTTTCTAGATGTCCGGGATATAATTAAACACACGTAGTTTTATGAGTCTACGTTAAAGATGTTTTGAGTTATATAGAAGGGTCAAAAGTGGCACCAAGTGGTTCGTGTAATATTACACTCTGCGCTGGCTAGCTAGTTCCTTTGCTTGAACTTGGCTTGACACGCTGCCGCGTGTCTAGATCTATCTCATATATGTCAATCTTGGTGCGATATCGTTGCCAATAAACAACCACGTAAACGTTGCAGCAAAATCGATAGGTAAGTAATTGCTATTAGGATATCTAATACATAGTCATCGGTCACTAACAAAACAACCACTGTTGTTTGTAAACTAAGTACGTTATAATAAAATCTATATGCATTATGGAACAACGGTCCTACAAAGTATGCTTATTAATAAGACTTGCCTTTTGCCTTGCTTTTTGTTGCCGCTATCAGTTGGCAATACGGCCATATGATGAAATAGATCGGATATCGGCACCGCATCGCACGTGGTGATCTATGGCGATGGAGGAAAAAAAGCGGCAAAATGCGATGTGTGTAGGGCAAGACACGTCATAGTAATAACGAGTGCGCAGTGCGCAAACATGTTTACTGGCGAAGGCGCGCTCACAAAGTTCAAGGCCCGGCTACCGACAGACGTGGCGAGTACATAGCTAAGTACATAGGTACTCGACTTTTCCATGTGTCGGTCTCGAGGACACGACTTGGCTAGACTCGAGGAAGCGCTAAAAGTCACGTCTAGGTCGGCATTGAAATATTTTTTAACGAATAACACATTTATACGGCTTAAAACATGCTCAGTTACGTCCACACGAGAGTATTTGGAATATAAATTAGTTAGAAACTGTATCAATTCCGCATCCCCAGATAGAAGTCTTTAAATTTAGACATTTTCGGTAACTGCTAAGGTAGGGTATTACCTAGTCAGTATTACGTAATACCATGAGCGTTGCTGTAACGAACAGGTATATACACCAAATATCCAAGTTAGGCAACTGCATGCCTGCAGGAATATTATTTATTAAATTAAATGTATTCGTATATTATCCAACTACGGAGAAAGCTCTTCTGTGGGTATATAGGTGCAGTAGTTATTTTATTAGATAAAACTGTATACAAAGGCCAAATTAAGATATAGCGGAACCTACAATTACCTCAAGGTAACTTTATTAATATTTACACGACAAAAAGAGGCATTCAGGCACGTCTAAATATCTAAATTAGTTATTTCCTACAAATGTAGGTGCAATGGGCAAGGCGGGTTCGCATTTTGCACATATATCTGAATGGAGTCATTTGAGTGAAGGACGAGACAAACAAGCAGTCAATGATTTAATTGAGGTTGGAATATCAGGTTGCAACTCATTACTCCGGTATTTTGACCTTTGAATTTTAATACAGGGTGGAATCTTGTACGTGATCCAAAATAGCAAAATGTGAATCTATCCATGATTCTGAGCAACTTTTATTATGGGACCAACTTTGTGTTATGCCAAATTACGGCAAGCTGCGACCCAAGGTTTTCCAGTCCCACGACCTTAAACTTGCCACAAAAGTTAACGTCTACATGGCTGTTGTGCTGCCTAATCTCTTATACTCTTCCGAAACGTGGGTGCTCTACCGTAAACACATCCGCATACTCGATAGATTCCACCTCAAATGTCTCCGAGACATCATGAACATCAAGTGGATGGACCGTGTCAGGAATACAAATGTCCTGAGGCGCGCAAATGTCGGAGGCATTGAGGTGTATCTGATGAGGCGGCAGCTGCGGTGGTGTGGACACGTGTCGCGTATGTCGGACGACAGAGTGGCGAAGCGCATTTTCTTTTCAGAACTCCAAAACGGTAAGCGTAAATGTGGTGGCCAATACCTTCGCTATAAGGATGTTCTGAAAAGACACATGAAGAAATGCAAGTTAGAGCCCTCTGAGTGGGAGGAGAAGGCAGCACGGCGGCCCGAATGGCGACGTCTAATCCATCAACAAGTAAATGCCTTCGAAATTGAGCGTCGTAACGAGCTCGATAAAAAGCGAGACGAGCTGAAGGCTCGTCTACCGGCATCCATCCAGTACAACTTCGTGGGTGGGGTATTGACCTGTCCAATTTGCGCTCGTACCTTTGCAAAAAAGATAGGATATGCAAGCCACATGAGAGCGCACCAGAGAGTAGAACAACAAAACTCAAGTCATATCTAATCGATGATATCAAGTCCAGATCACACAGTCGCTGTGGCCGAAATCGGTCATGACATTAATATATATTATAATGTCACGTTTTCAACTCCAATCGGGTTCTGGTTGTCACAAAAAAATTAAGGATCAAAAAATATGATGCTGACAGCAAAATTCGTTTTTTCTGCCGCCAGGGTCTTAAATGAGCAATCAAGCTAGCCGATAAAAACGAGCAATATCGCTTGCCTCATTCATTGCGCATACGCAAGGGATCCTGTGACCTTATTTGCGAAAGTGCAGCAATAAAGGTGCGGTGCGCCAGGTGCGATTCCACCTGCGGCTGCTCGGCTTTCAACTGCCACTGACCGTTGTTCGGCACTGATAAATTACTACCAGATGTTCTCAATCTGATATTCATTTTGTAAATTTATTTTGATGACCTACTTGCCAACGGCACGTTTCACATATTGTGTTGTTACCCAAAGGATAACGATAGAAGCATCGTTAATTAGTACATACCTACTACATGAACATTTCAATAAAGTACTTGGTAGCTCTTACCCTTTTTTCTGATGAATAAAGGATGTTTGATGCAAATGGTTTTTTTTTGCATATTTCCTACTTCTTAAGTCCTCAACGAGGTTCATGTTTTTTTTCACATTCAGGTATTGCTATCTATATAAAAATCTCGAAATCCATCTACTATTATAAACGCGAAAGTAACTTTGTCTGTCTATTACCTTTTAAATTCTATATGGAGACAAGTAATTTGAGTACCCGGGGTAGGACATAATTATGATCGTTTTTATACCGTTTTCTTCCCCTTAGATGGTGAAAAGGGGGCGGAAATTTGTATGGACATACGATATAAACGACGTTCACGCGAATGAAGTCGCGTTCAAAAGCTAGGGATGACATTATAGGCCACCAAAAGAAGCAAGTAAGTAATAATAAACGCCAGAGTGTGACAAGTAATGAAAAATGCCAACAGTAGAAAAAAATCTAAGGTCAAATAATATTAGCATTCGCCTTGGTTTCATTTTTAAAGTCTAGAGATGATCTCAGCCTTACGCCCGACTTATACGTATACGTATTTATAAGTATTTAAATCACAATGGTTTTGTAATGCAAAACGGCTTATCTGAATAGAGAGAATAGATAAGAATAAGGTAAAAATGTGCGAGTATCTTGGCAGTCTGGCATTGACGGGGCTTCCTGTCTATTAACATCTCTATAGTTCGCCTTCGCATCAATGGCTGCGGGTCGAGGTCACTCGGCCCAACAAGGAACCGGCGGCGACTTCATGTCAATTGTGTGCTAAAATTATACTCAAGTACAAAATTGCCTCATTGAGCCGGCATTACGAATATTGCGAAAATTCTCACCAACTGTCCATTATATAACTCAATATAACTCATAGGTAATTAAATAAATATATTTTCAAACCACATGCTCGACAATGCCGAATTATAGGTCATGTAAACCCTACCGAAAGCAAGACATTAAATCCCTTGGTATTAGCCGGGTTATAATGTTGTACTGAATTTCATTATAACCCGCTGGTTAATAATATGATTTCACTTTTCATAATTCTTATTACTATATGCATAAAGTTTAATTTTGCTAAACACAATTTGTCCTAGGCCATGGCTTACTTGATTTGACAAAATAAATGAAGTTTGCCTCCGTGTGAACCCCGGTCCGGAGGAGCGCGGTGTTCGAAATTCGAATTTCGAATCCAGGACCACGGCTTGTGCTTTCGAATTTGGAACGTCGCGCGCCTTCATTTGTTCACGCGTGACGAACAAATCGAGTTCTTGTAGGTGCCTATAGAAGATTTAATTTCAAAAATAATATTGAAGATGTCGAGTGATGAAAGTGTTTTGACTCCTGAGTTTATCAAATTAGATGCCATAGGCATTGTCAACAATCTGCTGCCAGAGAAGGAAAAATACCTAAAAGCATACAACGATTTTGACAAATGGAAAGCTGTAAAAGGCGTAAAGTCTGTGTCTGAATCAGTGCTTCTGGTCTATTTTGAATATTTATCTACTGAGCCTGTTTTTTTGTCTCGCATAAGGTGTGAAAAGTAGAGTATACACCTCGGGGATAAGACTGTTTTAGTCTTGGGCGGTTGAACCCCTCACTGCACTCAGGACTCAGTCTTAATTCCCTCGCTTCGCTCAGGAATTAACTTATAACTCCCTCGCTACGCTCAGGAGTTAAAGTATGAGTCCTTCGTTACGTTCGGGATTCAATTCGCTCCCGTGACATAAAACAGTGCTTTATCCCCTTAGTGTATAATCTACTATTTTGTACTCGTCGATTAAAATTTGTGTATTACGATTTCATAGAGAATACTGCAACGTCACTCTTTTCATCGTGAATAGTCTATGTTATTTCCGAAACAACCGATATAACTTTTTCGATACGCTCTAGACAACCGAAAAAAATTGAAAATAGAACTTCGTATTTCAATAATATATGGCCTTGTTTAAGGAGAATCGATCCGATACAAAATTGCCAATCTATGGCGTTTCGGCACGTAGCAGCGTCGCGTCATCTGTCAAAAATCTACTTAAACTTGCTGCTGTATCCAGCGCATGAAAAAAATCCAGTACTGCAACATTAGGAACGCCTGTGGTGTGATGTGATCTTTTCTTTTCAAAGATTAACTTAAAAAGTTAAAATAAAAACTAAGAAAATTAGTAGTAACAGTGACGAAACATCTTTAACTCCTCAAGAAATAATTAATTTGGCAGAGGAAGCCAACTTACCTTGCTACCTGAAAAGTCAAAGAGCATTTACAATAGTAGAACTAGACTATAGTAAGTACTTACGATATTTAGTTTTCTTACATACTCGTATTAATGACTTAAATTATTCATTTTAATGAACTCGTACAAAAAGTATTGTTCACAATAGTGTCATAATCAAGCGTTTTAATATCGTACCTTAAGCGGCCTTCAGACCTTTCTAAATGCAGTACACTGATTCAGAGTGGCAGTGTGGAGTCTAACTAATTAGCGTGACTTACATGCTAACAGTCTTTAAGTACACTTGTCTTTCTGATTTAGTGTACTGCATTTAGATAGGTCTAAAGGCCGATTTACTAAGGCCACTCAGCAAGCTTCGTGGCCTAAACACGGTACTCGACTAAAAAGCTCTCTATTATAACACGATTGTGAAAAATACTATTTTACCAGTGCGTAATTGGTTGGTGGGCTGTTATTCTGAACGCGCTCATTCGCCTCACCTCACCCATCAGCCTTAACGAACCAGTGTAAACTAGACCTCGGACCTTAAAGCTCAACCTCAACGCTCACCCACAAATATATATTGACGCCGCGATTAGTAGATACTGTAGGAAAAGGTCTAGTTTAGTTAGTCGTGACGGGTGGAGTGAGTGAGAGTAGTAAATATTTACAGCCCAGATTACGCTAAGTTACTACGAATTGCGGCGCCGGCGTCAAGATATATTAGGGGTGACGGGTAAGGTGATGTTAAAACAAACAGAATAGCATAGCTAGTGTGTACTATAAACATACAAAGTCTGAAGGCCGGCGTTATTTAGTATAATAGCCTATTACTTTAACCTTACCTACGCAGTAACGTAACCTAGGCTTTTTAGATATTGGCAATCATGCTATTTATATAATACGTATGTAGGTAATATGTTGGGTAGAGGGGGGCAAGACGGGGTAGTTAACGTTTCAAGTTCAATAAAACTAAAAATACTTATTGTTTTTAAAGGGTTTTCTATTTTAATATTTATCTCTGGTAACCAGTCATTCATAATCAATGCGTATTAGGAACTCTCGTAATCATATTCATATTTTTTATTGGTAAAAGTATAACATTTTCAAGTCAATTTGTTACATTTCTGGTTAGTAGGTTACATACACAGACCACTTAAGTGATAATTAAAAATACAAAAAGATGCCATCTTCCCATCTCACCCTTGGGGTAAGATGGGGTTAAGAGACATGGTGCATATGTTAAGAATTTGACAAAAAGCCATAGGCGAAAAGCTACCTGTCAACTTATTGCGTGATAGTTGTGAGCAGGTTATATTAAGGCAACAAACTCACTCACCAAAAAAATAATGACAGCTTTTGTCCAGCCGGTCACTGTGCGAACTGATTAACATCATATCGGCGCATCATCAGGCAATAGCGGGATTCTGATTATTCAGTAGTGTCGCCATATAAAGCCGTTATCCCGTCTTACCCGTCACCCCGCCTTGCCTCACTTTCCCTGTCTTACTGATTGAATGTGATCAGTGTAAAACGCGACCTCATAGGAAAAACTTAATTGTCATAGAGTGTAACTTCCTGGTTGGGAAAAATCACTTGTTATTGTTTGCCGCGTAATATGAAGTAAGTAAGGTATTTTCCGTTCTGAGGAAATAATACGCAATGGACCTATTCACAATACCTACGTCGTGCTGGTTTATCCTGAGGTCCTGGTGGGGTCAGTAATTAATAATTATGTAACATCAAGATTTATTTCGTTGTTCGATTTGTACTACCTATAATACTAAGTACTATTACGACCAATTTTTGCACGTATAACTAACAGAAATGCTTACTTCGCATTTCAAATATTTCCGGCAGTTCAATGTCAGTGTTGGTGCCTCAATTCCTAGCATCGAATTGGGGTTGTACCGGCTTCATGTTGCTGAAACCCGAGCCGCGCGTGACGGCTCGGGCGCAGGCGGGTGACGTTTTTGACCCTGACTCTTGAAATAGTCTTCCGTGTTATCGCCGATACTAAAATACCAGATGATGTTACTACCATTGCCTAGTTAAAGCAGACTCGCACCAAAAAAGGTCACAAATTGCGTAACGTTCTTTGACATTTTCTCAGTCGGTAAATATATTTATGCCAGTTTCCGAGAAATATACAGACTAAGTATATAGTTTGTTTAGTAACGTAGTAGAGTTTGTTTAGTAACAAGTAACTCCCCATGTTAGGAGTTACTACATTTATTTTGTATTAAATATTGCCTTTATTTGTATCACGTGAACATTTGTGTATAAAAGTAAAACATTTCTATTAAAAAATAAATCTTCCTTATACATAGTAAAATTTCTCAAGTGAGATCAAGGTCAGAAAGTCGTTGTTTGCTATTATATATTTTTCATTTCTCATGCTCTAAAAGTTCGTCTTTATGCTGTGCGTGGGCGACATAAAGTCGCTTTTTATGCTCTAGTGCATAAAGTAAAATCTTCGTCGAAGACCAAGGCCGATCGGTCCAACAGCCACACGAGCAACTTTAACATCATAGAATAAACTCTTTATTTTTATTTTATGTGATAATTACAAGTAGGTACTTATTACTACAACTTATTTTTTTTTATTTTTTTATAGTTTACAGCGTCGCTCGTGAGGTCTTTGAAGTCGGAGGGCAGTCCGTCGTACTTGGTTAGAGGGCACTCGAACACGATGTGGTGCACTGTTTGCTTCGCACATCCACAGTCACATTCTTCAACGTCGCACCAGCCCCATTTTTTGCGCAGTTGAGCACAGTGCTCTATTTCAGTCCTTATTCGATTCAGGGAGCACCAGACACGTCGAGCTTCTTTGAAACCTTGCGGGTGGCGCCGGGGCAGAGTTCGAATAGGGTCGATGGCTCCGATTTGGCCAGCCACTCATCCAGCCAGGCAGATTGGATATTCCACTCGGTAGGCGATTTTCTGAGAGTAGGGCCGGGGGGTTCGGTGACTTTAGTCTGGAAGACCAACATGTTTAGGTCTGCGTTAATTGGCAGTTCGGGCCTGGCGTGGATCTTATCGACCTCTCTAAGGAGGTGTTGGAAGCGTCGCAGATGTGGTGGGGCAATGCTGCTGAGGGCCGGTAACCAGTGTCCAGGAGTTTGTTTCATGCAGCCTGTGATTAGGATGTTGTTCCTAGTTTTCAGCTTGGCTGCGACATTTTGTAGGTGTATTTTATAGGTGAGGCTTCGGTCCAGTGTAACACCAAGATACTTCGGGTAGGGATTATGCGTTAGGACAGTGTCTCCAAACCTGACGTTAAGCTTTCTTCCAGCCAGCCGGTTGCTAAGATGAAAGCAGCATACCTCAGTTTTGGATCCGTTTGGGCAAAGGCGCCATCGGCCGAAATAGTCTCTCATGGTGGCAAGATCTTGTTGCAGGGTAGGGTAAGTGTCAATGCTCCGCCCTTGAGAGATGATAGCTAAGTCGTCCGCGTACCCAAATTTCCTCGAGAGCGTGTCCGGGATGTCGTGTATGTAGAGGTTAAATAGCATGGGTGCTAGCACCGACTCCTGGGGTAGCCCGTTGTTGAGAATCCTTGGTCGGCTAACTTTGTCACCTAGGTATACCTGGAAAGGCCTGTTGGTCAGAGCTTGTTCCACTATTCTGTAGATCTTAATGCATGGGATAACTTTTATTAGCTTGGACAGCAGGCCTTGGCGCCAGACGGTATCGTAGGCAGCAGTGAGGTCTACAAAAGCTGCGGAGGACTTGAGGTTTTCCTCGAAGCCCTTCTCTATATGTGTAGTTAGTGCCAAGACTTGGTCATCACAGCTACGTCCTGGACGAAATCCTGCCTGCTCTTGTGGAATATGCGCTACAATTGCAGGTGCGATGCGATTGTAAAGCACTCGCTCGAAAAGTTCATAAGTCACAGTCAGCAGTGCAATTGGCCGGTAGCTTTCAGGTTTATCTGCTGGTTTTGCTGGTTTCAGTATTGCTGTTATTTTGGCATGTTTAAGCTGATTAGGGATTTTTCCAGAGTTTAGCATGCTCGTGAAGAATAGTGCAAGCCATTGCTGTACTCGGGGGCCGCAGTATTTTATAAACTCCGGAAAAATGTTGTCCTGTCCGCAAGCTTTGCCAGTTTTCATGTGTTTGATGCCAGCGGTCACTTCGGAATCGGTGATGGGGCTACTGTAGTTGCAGTTCGGGGTTGCACTGAGCTTGATTGTTTTCAGCTGCTTTCTGATAAGACGAGTGTGCACTTTGTCGCTAGGGGCTTTTGATAGCTTCACAATCCTGTCAGCAATCGCGCTTGGGCTGGCTTTAGCATGGCTGGCTTGGCTATTTGTACCGGAGGTGAAGCGTTTAAGAAGGTGCCAGGCCTTATGGCTAGAGTGGGTGAAATTCATATCTGTGACTGTGCTTTCCCATTTGGCTTGGCGTTCGGCGTTCAGGGATTTGACCAATTCGTGAGCGGTATTTCTGTCGCCTGTCTGGCTAAATTCCTGCCATAGGGACTCGGTATTATCATTCCAGCAGGGGGATGTACTGTTTGCGGTATCCTCGTGTAATGAATTTTTTGGCAGTCTCTATTATTAGCTTTTGAAAGCGTTCGTAGTTTTCTGGGAGAGGCGGAATCCATCTTATGGAGTCGTCAAGGCAGTCTGTATAGGCTTTCCAATCAGCTTTCTGAAAGTACCATCGGGGCGCTGGATGGGATTGGATCATGGGTATTTTAAGGCCGATATCTAGCATCACTGGGCGATGCTGGCTGTGTGGGAAGTCCTGTAAGATTGATTTTGCCACTGACAAAGGATTGCGATCGGCATCTAACGAGACAAAGGTGAGATCTGGATTGTACTCGCGTCCCCATCGGGCTGATTTAAAAAACCCTCTGTCTTTGTTTCCAGTTATCAGAAAATAGTCCGCCTCGTCCGCCCAATCGACGACTGCTTCACCATTGGTGTCATTAGCTACATATCCCCAGCTGGTGTGGTGGCTGTTGAAGTCGCCTGTTAGTATAGATCGATGGCCCAGGTTGGGTAGAGCTGGCTTCGGCCATGGGCTGTTAGGGGGTTTGTAGATGTTGCAAAATTTAATGTCTCCTAGTTGGAACACCGTCATTGCGATGTTTTCGGATTCTATGGTGTTAGACATTAAGAGAGTGTTCTTTGTCAAATTGTTCCGGAGGTAGGAGGCGGTTCCATATTGGGCGTGGTATGTGGCACTAATCATCGTGAAACCCGGTATGTTTCCTCGACGAACGAGCTGTGAAGCGTCAGCTGCATGGGTTACTTGCAGTAATATGATGTCAAGTTTGTTTTCTATGGCTATTTTAGTCAGGCATTCTGTCTTAGCTAAACTTATACTCTCTATATTTAATGAGCAGACGCGGATTGAAGATCCTATGTCTCTTGTCTGTGGGTACTGAGAAGTACTTTTTTGAGCGTTTCGGAGCATATTGATAGTAGGTAGAATAGGCCCACGATAACTCTGCATAAGATATTACGTGGCAACCCAGAAAAATAACGCTGCGGCAACATTTTGTTAATGTCATTGAGTTGTGAGTGAAAATTTTATTCGAGGTTTTTAGCGAATCCTGCTTTCGAAATGGGTAAAACTATTAAAAGTGGAGTTAGAGACCTTATATTCAAGATGATTACTCATTTCCAACATGTGAAAGAAGAAATGGAGTCCGTCCGTGAGCAAAAACAGCAATGTTTACATGAAATCCTAACCTCTACGAGTGAGTCCGTAATAGTCCGTTCTATTTTCTTGATATTTTATAACGGTTGTCTGTTTCTTTTTAATATTAAAAATATGGTAGACATTTCAACAAAACTTCACCTATTTTTCAATTGGCGCTAACGGGGTAATGTGATTGACTCAATAAAATACACATAACACCAAACAGCACGGTAGATAAGCAGAAGACTGACAAAATATTTTGAATGAAAAGCATCATGAAATGAAAAGGACCAAAACGAGTTGTTCCACTATAAATCAGTATTGCCATAAATAAACTTTTGATTTCTGCAGTTGTCAGTTCATTGCAGAGTTATCGTGGGCCTACTATAAGTAACACAGTGAGGTTAGAACCGTGAGATCGCAAGGACAGGGGACCGATTTTTGATACCTATACCTATTTTAATATAATATATTGATTCGATGCTAAGTGATTGGCTGGTGTACGAGTATATAGGTATAATTTCTTGCCGAATTTTGTGGTTGAAAACCAAGATCGTTAGTAGTTGGCGGGAACATAAGCGTTTCGTTTACTAATTACTCTGTAATGGCCGGTTCCAATAATCAATCCACCGATAGTTTTCCTTACCAACAGTTACATTTTGACACATTTTCTACTGGTAATCTGTAAAAATGTAACTGCCGGTAAGGAAAACTATCGGTGGATGACAATTGGAACAGGCCATTAGTATCTAAAGGAAACAACGGATCGGCCATAATTTATTTATTCTCTCTGTTACTCTCGCTGAAAATTATTTATCAGGTCACGCTCTCATACTGTCTCTTTCTCACACAATTACGTTTCGTTTTACAATTATTAATGTTTGCACCTTACAACTCACTACTTACTTTTGATTTTTTTCTGTTATGAAACGCATAATATATTTAAAATTAATCAATGTACTATATTATAGATACACAACTTCCAATAAAATACTATTCTCTATATTAGGTAGTGTAGTGAAAATTGAATAAAAGGTTCACACAAGAATACGAACGTAATTTATTTTTTATTTTTCTAAAATTATTACATATAACTGCGGCATAGAAAACATCACGACCCGAACGCGATCAGGTTTATTAGGTCATGTTAAGCAACACTTTGCAATACAATACCGAACGTATAACCGTGCTCTGGCCGTTGCTGCGGCACACGATTGGACTATGATAGACAAAACATTGTGATTTACGGTCGGCAGACCAGCACGACTATAAAAAGGGATGTAAAACGTCTGGGTTCGACGAGATGGTAAGTGTTGGTAAAGGTTGTGTGATGATTGAGTGTATGGGGCCTAAATGAAATCCAAACGATCGTTCTGACAACTTCGGCGGTAAAGGGCCTTTCTGAATTTTGAGGGTTTTACAGGAGAACGGAAGGCATCGATCCCATCTTAAGGTCGGAGCGTTGACAATCCAACGGCGGCACGGTACAGTAGTATATCACGGGTAATAGCCACATTAAAAAAAGGACCCTAACGTTGACAGAAGGTCAAACAAAAAGAGGATACACGCCGAACTCTCGGGAGTTTACTTTAAACGCGACTTAACTCCTGGCGGCGTCTCCGACGGAGGTTCTCCCGATCAAGAGCCGGAAGCGCTGGTTAGCGGGACAGTCCGATCGCTTCTCCCTCCGGCTCGCAGACTCCGGATGGTGGCTCTCAGCGCACTCGAACTGGCATCAGTCCTCGGGGAACAATCACCGCGATGACCTAAGCTTGGGGCCTAAACCCGGAAGCCAGTGTGCTAAAAGAGCACCCGGCCTTTTGGCCTGAATGGTCTTTTTGTCATACACAGATTCTCAAAATGTCTGCTCCTTCGAAATCATAACGGTAGAATTACTTACCTATAAATTAAGGTGTGGTCGCGAAGGTTGACATTTGATAGCAACTGTTCTCTGAAATCCAGAGCAGTTTGTCTGTAAGCGATATTGTTCTCGCTTGCAAATGATTCCTTTGAAACACGCTGCGACCTTGTGTTTTATACATGCCTGTATACTGTGTTAACGTGTGTAGTACGTAGGTACGACTAGTTGCGTACGTAATGTAGTAAATCACTCGCGGATCGCAGCTGTAAATATTCTGCCCACTCTGCGCGAAAAAAGAGTTGGCTTTAAAAAGCGCCTTGAAGGAATTAACAACCTTGTTTTACGAAAAATAACACCGATGTTTTGCTGCCAATTCTTTGAAGATTTCATTTGCGCCAATAAATAGTTTCTAAAACTCATTGGTTAGCTTAGTTAAATCTAGTTTTTGTTGGTCTACTAAAATCATGAAGTATTTCACTAATATAACTATAATAAATGTGAAAGTTTGGATGTTTAGTTAGATGTACCAATATTTCTTAACCACGCAGACACGGCTGGCTGAACGGATTTACATGAATTTTGGCATAGAGACAATTTATAACCTGGATTAAAACAAAGGATACGGAAAATCAATTCATAAGAAGGATGAAATTGGGGATGAAAGTTGATACCGGATTTCACGCGGACGAAGTCGCAGGCAAAAGGTTATCTACATGTTATCTCTCACAACCCTTTTGAAGGTTACGCAGAGGCATCAGAGGATGTGCCGGCTCTCGAGCTGAAGTGGCTGAGTCATTTCTCCCAACCGGCTGCACAATGTGCACTGCAAGCCACGAGGCGCTCCACGTGTGGTCACGTGGCGGCGATAACCGCTTCTACGCCGCGCTCGCCATGTCACTCGACAACAACTGCACTCAACTCAATATCAGCTGAACCAGTGTCCTTGGAGCTGACTTCCTAACTTACACGAAGTCAGCAGTTATAACATTTTTTTTTTATAACAATAATAAATGCCTTTGCTGGACATAAACCTTACAAAAATAACATTTATAAGTGTTCTCTGCAGCTAATATATATATGCATGTCTTTCCTTTGGTTAATCAAAGGAAAAACAATGCCCTCACCGCTGCTGAATGGCCGGCATTCTGCGCTGTCAGGTTTATGAGTAAAGTTGAATCAAAACATACCACTTGCTTTGTTTACAGTGTTTAACATACGAGTAAAGGAACTCGAAGAAAACTAAGCTGAGTACTCGACTATTGGAAGTGAGCAAACCTAAACAATCGACTTTTTGGACATTATTGATGTTTACCTTTTTGGTATTTTATAACGTAGTTACCGTGGAAAACTATGTTTAGTGCATATATGTAGATTTTTTACAGAAATGTGATGGATAAATTTTAGATGTGGGTCATAGTTTCGAGAGCCACCGTTAGAATGGGATGTATTTGGTCATCTCCGTGGTAGTAGGTAATAGACAATATCATACTTTCTATATACGCTATAGCCGCCCTATTAATTATCTACTGGTGAGTTGATAAAACATACGCTTAGTTAGAAGTACCTATATACCCACATGATTTGTTTCATGATTTATCCTGTATTTGTTTTCCATAAATGCCATACGATTAAATAAATAGATTTCTTTCATGGGATGCCCCTCAGATAAGCATCGTCAACGGTCGCTTAACACGAGGTAGTTGGTACCCGGGATCATAATAACTTTGCACTCTAAAACATGTCAGCGGAAATAATTTCCTTGCTAGCCGCCTTACTACCTATGGCATAATGTATGTAAGACTAAATGAAGACGATTGTAAAGTTTATTGTTCTAAATAATACACTGTAGAAGGTAGCTACTTTTATGTTTTTATAGGGGCTTGGCATGTAAGATTGTCTTGATCTTCTCATATATATTTTGCAATAAATCAAATACCTAACAAGGCAACCCGTTGAAATTCAAGTTGAAAAAATAATTTGAAGACTCATTCTGTAAGAACATTCCGTGTAATTTTTTACAAGTTATAAATTTCCGGGAAGGAATCTGTTAGTTTAGACTAGACACGTGCGCCGCGCCGCCGCGCCGCCGCCGCCGACGATTTTTCCACGCCGCCGCCGCCGATCAAATTGACCGGCGTGAAATCGGCGTGGCGTAATTTCGTTTTTGTTGGAACAGTGTTAATTATTACATGCAATTTATTTAACTCATTTTAATTCTAACGCCGAACAAGGACTCTTTACAGCACATGTCAACTCTGTAATGTTCTACATTGAAGAGTTTGATTTAATTCGCTTCGCAATAAAATAAAAATCGGCAATTCTGCAGCGACACGTTCAAACGAAATGAATGCCCTCACGTGGTTTACATTCGTGCTATATACATGCATAATTACTCGTATAATATTAGTGCGAACATTCTAAAAGTCTAGTCACAAACCTAATTCCATTTTTCAAATCATGCTTTGACTCTTTTATACAACTCAAAAGTCAATGTCATCAAAAAAACAGAAAATAAAAAACAAGACATGCTACTTATTTAAAAAAATCAAAGCGTATTTTTTAAGCGGATATGATGACTTTTTTAGGTACTATACTACTACTGTAAATCTTCCTTTTTTCGTATTTTTTGTTGTGATGTAACCGTGAATACTAGTTTTTGGACATCCTGTAAAATTGGCTCAGATTGAATAATAATAATAAATAATAAATATTAGGGGACAATCTTACACAAATCGACCTAGTCCCATAGTAAGCTCATTAAGGCTTGTGTTATGGGTACTAGACGACGATATATTTAATAGATAGAAATACTTAAATACATGGAGAGCATCCATGACTCAGAAACAAATATACATGCTCATCACACAAATATTTGCCCTTACCGGGATTCGAACCCGGGACCTTCAGCTTCGTAGGCAGGGTCACTACCCACTAGACAACCGGTCGTCGATTGAGTGAAAAGGTTTGCGACTTTAGCCGACGATAAGTAAATGTGAATTCCTTTCTCTAGCACGTCCATCCTTGAGCACGTGACCTAATTTTATAATCGACTGGGTCTAATTCCGGTAACAAAATATTTTTAACTCATTCCATGAAGAAATCTGTTTCCTAATTCCTCTGGGTATACAACAAAGGGCAGATTCCACTGTTATCCCACTACATAAGAAAGACTCTTCCCGTAAATATGACAACTATCGAACTATCTCTTTTATATCCCATGCTGGTAAAGTTCTATTGCACATTCTGAACAAACATTTGGAGTACTACATAAGCAAAAAAATCACAATAGAGCAAGCATGCAGTTAAGGGTAGTAGCAAAATAGAGCAGATCCTAAATATCAGGCAGTTAATTCAGAAGAGCAGAGAATTTAACATACACATGGCCTTATGCTTCATCGATTACACGAAAGCGTTTGACTACATAAATTGGCGAAAAATGTTTGAAGTGCTTGGTGAAATGGGTATACCTGAACATCTGTCCTTTTAAGTGCAAAACCCCTACCGTCCAAATCTCGTGTCCGGCTGGAAGACATGGCTCAATGACACACACTACCATAAAAGGAGTCAATGAGGCTAAGCTAGCTACACTTCTAAAGAAAGTCAAATTGATCAGTGCACAATATTGCCCCTCCACATCAACAGGAAAAAACGAAGCTGATGTTTATAGGTAGAGATGGGTTGATGCAGAGGGCATAGGAACTGCGAGACCTGAGGGGAAAATACGTAACGTTTTGAACGAGCTTTAGGACAATTCAACTGTAATTTTCCAACACAAAAGTTGACATTTAGATCTACCTGACGCGCGTGCTTTACGTAATCAACCAGCTGGACTTGGTACAAGACATAATGTTACTTGGGCTCACAGATCTTCAACGACGGAAACTGTATGAAAAAGGTCATCAGAAGATCGCGCTTGGAAAAGATATGGAGGAACAGCAATATCCACCGCAACACCAAAGACTGACTTCGTGCACCCATATCATCTCTATTTTTCTCTATGCCTCTGAAACATGGACATGGAAGCCGCGAGTGAAATCAAAAATAGATGCATTTGTCACATTTTAAATGCATCTATGTGCTGGCCTTAAAATATCCTGCGCATCTGACCGCTCCCGTTAATGGACTAACGCTAGATAGGAGTCGGAGTGGTCGCCAAGGCCGAAAAAGGTCGGACAGATCATCATCATCATCATGTGCTGTGCTGTGCATGTGCTATACAATGCCGATACTCAAGGAGCCTTTGTATTAACACCCAGCTTTCAAATACATGCTTCCAGAGAATGATGACATTCATGGACTACGTGGCTCGCCGAGACCAGTCCAGCTTGGAGAAGATGATAATGGTTGGCTGCGTCGAAGGAAAGAGAAATAGCTCAGCGCAGAGCTCAAGAAAACAAAGAATATTATCAAGATTCCTGCTTGATATTTCTTTTTAGTATTTTTGGTACAATTAAATTTCAGAAAATGTCATAAATGAGATATTACGCTATATATAGTTATTTTTCGATACTCCGGGAAAAAAAAATCCACGCCGATTTCACGCCGATCACGCCGCCGCCGCCGATCAAAATCCCACCGGACGCCGCCGCCGATGATTTTGCCATCGGCGCACACCTCTAGTTTAGACAGCTTATAAATTGTGTGCTGAAATATTGTCTTGATTCTTAATCGCTTTGCTTTAAAAGTGTTTTTATTGTAATGAATCTAATTCCGAAAATATCCTTTGTGAGACGGTCATTGCGCCCGTTTGTCAAAAAGTCACGTTTGGTTCCACAGAGAATAAATTAACCGTGGACAAAATAATCGGGAAAACAAGTGGTCGTGAGTTGAACTCGAATGCAGGTCAGTGACCGAGGAAAACGCCGCTCCCGTTGCACTGAAACATGAGAAATTGGGAGCTCAGTTGTAATATGCAATATATACCGAGAAAGTATGTCACAACACAAGTGCAGCGCCACTCGCTGAAGCCTACTTATCCACAACGTTGACGATCAACATTTACATTTTTCCGTCATGATTTGACCGTTATTAAATAGATGTATTAATTCCATTGTAAGTAAAAGTCATGGGTCTGCCAGTCTTAGCACAGAATAAACTTCATGCCGTTCGGTATTAAGACCCCTCGATTCGAAGGGTCCGAACACTCACAATCACTTCAATGCAACTTTGATGAGGTTTCTACATGATAAATCGGCGACCTCACAGCTGGTATGTTTCTTCCATCAGTAATGTAATGAGATATACCTAGTGAAGAATTACTGCCAGCGTCACCGTTACCATAACGCTACGGGACAACAAGTTACTTTACTTCAATTTAACTTATGATTATTGCTTTTATGTGTCAGCCTTCACACATAAGGCAGATGGGATCGAGCTGAAGCGAAGCATGAAAGACGGCGCGCGGCGCGCTGCTCTCAGCCCACTGCCCTGGCCTACATAGCATAGCAGATGATTGTATGTAGATTTTTTAAGTCATAAGTCAGTCGAGCCACGAATGCGATGACAGTATCCGTCTGTTTTCTCCGGCGATTATACGAAGGTACCGAGCACGCCCTCGTGCAGAGAAATTGAGGCGATATTGCTCGCAATACGACCACATGTGGCGCGCCCTAGTGGCCAACAAAGTGCTGCTCAATTCAATACAATGTTCACTCCTACTTAATCCATATGTCGTCTCCAATAATTGCTACTTTCCATACTTATGTACTTAGTCCATTGAAATTTAAACGTGAAAGCGAGTTTCTTTGATACTTGAATCTACTAGAACCTAATGTGCATAATATTATTTACACATTTTTATTTTATTTTGTGTACCTAAATAATATGCTCTGGCGTACTATAGATGCAAATGATGCAATACATCAATAAATGTAATAAATATTTACTAGTATTTAAACAATGAATAGACTTAGTACCTACCTCCTGCTTTATTACTATTTAATTATTTAAACTACTACACACATAATATTCATGGAAATTTCTTGATAAAAGTAGACATTTAATCCAGTAGTTTTTGCAAAATATCCCTGTTTTGTTTAACTCGTACTAGTATTATTTACTGCGAAAGTAATAAGTACCTAACTATCAATAAAACTTTCTGAATTAGCACATGGCCGGTGCAAGGAATTATGGTTTCACCGGGACAGTTTAACTTCATTTTGTTTATAACACGTTTTACGTTTTTCTGTCAGGGGTGCTTTTCTTATAAAAATGCCTATGTAACACAATAAAATATTCTTCATTCCCGAAAGAAACACCCCGGGACTGGGACTATTGTCGGTGATGGAATAATTAATGGTTTTTTTTATTTTTTATTTTTTATATATCTATCGTATGGCTTACAGATTCTCCTTAAATTTTAATGATGTTAAACTTATGGTAAGCAACTGCATCAGTCGAGAGAATCTTTAAATCAGCCGTTTTCCCGCAAAATTTGGTGGTAGGACAGCAAGACACTCGAAGATGATATGGTGTACCTTGTGTACCTACTCTTTCCATGAGACCTTACCTATACTTAGCATGCTCTTTTATTTTCTTACTGTTTTCCCAGCAGTAAATATTCTAAACTGTCAATCTCGTCACGTAAGTTCCATCTCACATATACATATTTAGTTCCGATTCCGACTGGCGCGTGGCGCGAAGGATTTGGGTCCTTTCTCTCGCGAGTTTCATCTGGCTGCACCCGCGCGGTGCCTAAGATTTCTCTCGCGTGCCCGTATTGGGATTCAGGTCGTGCGCGGAGCTCGCCCCGCCCAAATGTACTCTCGTTTGTTACTTACTGTGCTACATTTAACTAAACTAAGGTCCACTTGTTAGAGCATGTAGCGCGTTCGATCTAGTTAGTAGGGCTTGGTGTTGATCATTTTGAATAAAAACACTGGTAACCACTATAACCTGTTTACTTCCTGTAACTAAGTAGTATAGGTATTTATTAGGTGATTTATTCTACGTAACTCTAGATAATTGATGGATTGGTTTTTATTATTGAAATAAAACCTACTCCAATATGATTGTAATCTATACTTCTACACTACTATTATAAAGAGGAAAGATTTGTATTTTTGTGTGTGTGTATGTTTGTAATCAATAAACTCAAAAACTACTGTGCCGATTTCAAAAATTATTTCACCATTGGAAAGCTACATTCACCCTGAGTCACATAGGCTACTTCTTACCGCGGGAAAATGCTTCATTCCTAAGGGAAAACGGGGCAATCCGTGCGAAGCCGGGCCGGGCAGCTAGTATAAAATAAAACGGTTTTCCTTTTTTATTACTTGAAACATATTTTTTTATTCCTACTATCTTGAAATTTTATTTTCATAGTTATTGTGGATATCAGTGAGTGGGTACGATTCACTGAGCAAGCCCGAGCATGATCTTTACACCGGGCCGGCCTCGAGGAGCCAAGGCGCGGCGAATGCTACGCGCCTTCCTGGTTAGCAACTTAAACATCGGGAAATCGTTTAGAATGTCAAGTTGATATTTTTGCACGGCCATGAACACACAAGGTCGATATATTTGCGGAGCAATAATAAGTATGTATGGCGCGGAAAGTGATTCCGATCGACGTTTTATTTTTGGCCGCGTGCCAGCGCCTGAAACCGCGTTCTTTCGTTATAAAATGTTTCTAGGTAAAAACAGCGCTGAAATACCACTTGATGTCATAGCTGCGACTATCTTCTATCTAACCTTGAAGAAGATGAGCCTCGTGGTGTTGTTCCTCTGTGACTGAAGAAGGCGGAAGCCGAGGAGATTCGCTCGTCCGCGCGGTATCGGTCGCTATCTGCTCGGCGGGCACCACGGCGAAGGTCGCGCGGAGGTCACAGGCTGACGTCACGCTGATAACGATTCGCGCAATGACCTTGTCGCGCGAGCCGAATCTCAAGGTTGCAGCTATTTGTACATTCAGATAGTCGCGAGCGCCGCCCGCGCGCCCGCGCCGCCGCTCTGCGTCACCCGGAGGTGCCATTTGATTCTATTGCTATTATTTGTAGAGGCCACCAACTTGTCTCCTCTTTATTGGGCACGCAAAATTTTGGTTTGCTTACTCAGGTCCTTCAAACGTTGTTTGAAGCACCCACGTGTCTACATAACCTCTAACTGCCACGTTTTCAGAAACAGTACTTCCAATTATTCGAAGTAGTCGATACAGATACAGATGATAAGCCGTACATTCGCAGATTTGCGAGTATTGAGTAGTTCGCGGAAGCGTAAGATGACGAATTGACCATGGGTGCGCGAGCGCAAGCGGTGCAGCAACAAAATTAAAACGATCGGGAAACAGCGCGACTCGTCGCGGAAGCTACGCGCAAATTAGACGTACCCATTGACCGGCTAATTAGAATCAAGGCCGACACATTTCAAAGGCCAGAGACTGTCCATATGTAGGTAAAGTACGAATACGAATCCGTACGAATAATGCGAGTATCATTTTACTTGACTTTCCACGGCGCTTTGTGTACCTACGCTTCATAATAATCTAGCTAAAACCAATTTATGATTCAAATGCTGCTTTCATACCACACAGATACATTATCAACATATCAACGTACTGCCTGAGTAATGTTATTTAAAAGTCAAATACTGTCGAAAAACAAATGACGTTTATCGGAATGGCGCGCCAAATCCTGTATGGTAGTATTTACCTTCCTCCTCCGTAGATAGTTCTGGAAGGTAGATTGGGAGCGAGTACCACGAATGTTTCTCACGAAATGTGAAATCACGACAGATACCTAGTTAATCGACATGCCAGGACCCACCTCCGCCATCTCCGTCTCCGTCATATGTCACGGCTGCACCGGCTGTTGACGTGACGTTGACGTGCGCTAATTTGTCTTTGTATTTATTTGTTTGTCCCATGCTGCTTTCATTTGTTTCGAATATTATGATAATTTCCAAGCACATTTGAAAATACATCATATTTAATCGTATAGAGGTAATAACGAATTTAATGGTTATGCTTATGAACAGTCATCGGAATTCTCGTAGCATTTTGGAGCTGTCATTATAGGGACTTCTCGTTT
The DNA here is from genome assembly GCA_947578815.1 of Epinotia ramella. Classification (NCBI taxonomy): domain Eukaryota; kingdom Metazoa; phylum Arthropoda; class Insecta; order Lepidoptera; family Tortricidae; genus Epinotia; species Epinotia ramella. The sequence continues at coordinate 13,338,397 of OX388209.1, forward strand.
ATCGACTTTTTATAGAATTTTCAATGAGCACATGTATTATTATATTTATTATATATCGACATCTTTTTATCGATATCAAATCCCTAGAATGTGCTCCGAGTTGTCACAAGTTTGTATGAGGTTAGATTGGACTCCTATTGGTTAGTTGTGGTGCTCTCGCTATTATTAATACGTCAGTACTTAGAGCGTTCTGTGCGACTATACACCTGTTTATTTAAAGAAACCTATAACTCATAATACTATATTTATTATAAAATAAAGATAAAATGATGATGATCTACCAGGTGTAACGCGTCAATGGGGTAAATGCGTCTTTTGAAGATATCTTCGAAACACAACATTTTAAAACTCTTATAGCCCTCGATGTTCAAAGTATCGTTTCCAAATTTTCAATTTAGAAACTTGTAATAGTTCTAAAATGTTCAGTTTCGGAGATATCATCAAGAGACGCATTTACCCCAACGACGCATTTGCCCCGGTTGACCTTACGTAAAATGGCTGAGTAATTTGTGTGTTAGTGTATCACGTTTCGGTAACGCTTGTTTATTTTTTGTATGAGCACGTATATTGTATAGTGAAATGCGTGATTTAGAAAGCTTTTAACTAAACGAATGATTACTAAACATAACAGATGGTAAAATTAATTGTCTACATAAACAAATAGCTCAATAAATCACTGGGATGTCACGAGTTTCATTTAAAAGAAGACATAAACGATGACATGGATATTAGGGCGCCACTCGGTCGAGTCGGCCTCGACGCCGCCCAATGTCAGTGTCATTGCCGAAATTACACGTGGTCCCGGCTAAGGCAGTGATCACACGAGCAGATAGACTACTTTCCTTCTTAATAGCTGACTTTATACACCGTTCTCGAAGTACTTTCACTTATTGTAGACAACTGTCTTGCTTGTTTTTGTAATGGAGTATTTTAGCTAAGTATACGATGTATATGTGTATTTTTTTGTGTTACTACGTATCCCATGTGCTTTTGATATCAGCGACAAACTATATTTTGTATTGCATCTAATTTAAAGACAAATACGAGTAGGTATGATCCTGGTACATAGGTGTGTACGACGATTAAATCTTGATTTGAATAGGACGTCCAAAGTCACTGAAATTACGTATAAATAATAAATACAGAGACAAACTCTTAACGAGCCAATGTGTCCTTGACTTGTCATTACAGCACATTGGATGTCCTCTTGTTAAAAAAAGACGATGACTGATAATTTCAAAGCTGATCTAGGGATCATACCTACTTATCATGAAAAAATAAGGATGAGGTATGTGTAAATCTTCATAGTAGGTAAAATTATCATATTTAGGAGTATGAGATAGACATTTTCTACACACTGATTCTGATCCATAGTTTGAAATACTACTAATAATTTTCGGTTAAACTCACGTACACGTTAAATGTCACTAGTCACTACGCGACATTGCGCATATTGGGTGCTTCAAGCTACATTGCCGCGAAAACACTCATTCCGAAGAGTTCCAAACATGTCGCCTGTAGTACACACACACACACACGTACACATGATTTTACCATGGATTTATTGTAGTATTTTAGATATGTCTCACGAAGGTTTAAATTCGATCTTTAGTGTGGTAAGATTTTGAAGTAAGTGAAATAAGTTGTAAGATCTACAGTTTCAATAGACTTCAGGAACTAGATTGCCTAGTAATAGTCACGTGCGACTGAATCCTAAAGCCAGCCAATGTTCCCTGGACTCCCTGGTCGCAAACTAGACCCATGCAATAAGTTGTTTAATTGACGGCTTGACTGGATTGATTGCTCCTAGACGCGGCCGGGGCGGCGCTGGTTACGCAATGCGCCGCGTGAAGTGTGAAGTTCAATGTCACGCGCACACTCGCATGCGCAGATCCACGCATGTGTGAGTCTGATATCTGAATAATCGCCGCTAACCCGTTACTCGCCTCTGTTAACACTTCCCGGAATAATTCGCGAAAACAATTTTCCGCCCGCCGTCGCCGATAGTCACATTTCTGTGCAAGGTCGCTGTAAAGTCGTGCTAAATTCAGAACGCATTCGGCATAAACATATTAGTGACAATAACAATGCGTTGTTTCATAATCTTGTTAAGTACCTATATGTTATTTGCTATTTTAAAACAGAGCAATGATTCATCTGTAGTCATTCTGGAATGTTAAAACAGTCACAATAATCGACATGTAATCGCATCGTCTATTTATGACTAACTTATTTTTATCTCGGAATAGCAAGGAATGCAATCTCGATCTCGTAACATCTTGAACGAAATTTTCAACATTAAACAACGATGGCAGGAAATTTCGACTTTTGAAATCTCGGTCGAGATATCGTACCATAGATATATTATTTATTCGAGTTACCATTTTTTTACTAAATAGTTCTGAAATACATATTTTCTTCGAGTAAAAAAAAGAAAAAGAAAGAAAGAAGACATTTATTCACTACCTACTCAAAAGACACACAGAGACAAAGGGAGTAGACATACAATACAATAGACACATATTGTGTGTGTCTTTGCGGCAGTGAATCGGTCGCTGTCTCAGCATTATGCCGAGGTGTCAGACAGACACCTACAGCGCTGATTTTCAGACAGGACCGTACGTGACCCACGGAACGCAACACAACATACTACAGATACAAATGTATACACATAATAAATAAATAATTAATATAATACATTTGTAAAATATGTAACAGTAGCACAATGGAATGAAAAAACACAAAGTAAAAAACGCGACACGGTTGGGATGTTTTAAAAAGTGCTGGATGGGTTAGGGTTGGGATTTTTGGAGCGGCAACAAATAGCCTTTACGCTGGCGCCTTAATGTATAGGTACTTTACGTGTGAACATTATTATGTGGTACTCGTAATATTTTCACATACGAATATGAATATTTAAAAAAAAAAGGCGGCAACGCCAAAAAATATTTTCTGTATTTACATACAGTTGCTGGCTAGTTGTTTTTTCGGAAAATATAGAAAAGTGACGTGAAAATTATTCCAGATTTAAAAGAAGCTGCAAGCTCAGTTATTGATAATTTGCTCCTTAAAAAGCCAAAAGACAAATATCTAAAGACGTATGACAATTTCATGAAGTGGCGAGAAGAAAAACATGCCTTATAATTTTCAGAAAGTTCATTTTTGTTTTTAAGCACAATTTTTGAGAAAAGTACTATATTTGTCTCAGCCGGAAGGGCAATTGCTGGCTTCGTATTAAATTAAACGGACTCCCAAGGTCGTCCGTTTAAAATTAATACTCAGCCAGCAATTGCCTACTTCCCTTGCTTCGACAATAATGTAGGTACTAGTACTATTAAGTAGGTAGAAACGCCAATTTCATGTGTCTATTTAACAGTTACCTGTTGAACCAATTGTTTTATTTTAGAAATTGTTATTATTATCGTAGGTATATTTAAGAGCCATTATCAAACTTTCATGTAGGTGGAATGAGTTTCTACTCATAGTCGGCATTCAGTTTGCTTCTTTGCTGATACCTTGTTCTCCTGATAGGACATTAGATACCTGCATAGGTACTCAAAGTAGGATATAATATTATATTTATGAAATTTAGGCGATGGTGAGAAAAATAACGCAGATTTTTTGTTTAATTCGCATAAAATCCTGATCTCGATGCTATCGAGAATATTCGAGATCTTGTCGGTTTAGCTGACTCAATTTCGACTTCAGATTTCTTTGCGAGATCTCAAATTGCCCATCTCGACTAGAGGTTGCATTCCCTAATGGTTAGATACCCGTCATTTTGTCTGTAACACGTCATAGTCATAGTCATTGCATTTATTGCACGTTTGCTATTGTAAATTACATTGCTAGTCTTGCTTGTTGCAAATGGGTACTTATTTAAAGAATATGGAATCACGTTACAGGCTCGAGATCGAGCTATGTAAGACGGTAGAGATCGAGGTTTCGCTTTATCTCAAAGTCTACCGGTTATTTTTCAAAGTCAAGGAATATCTGTCACTTCATTCATATGTTGTCACAATGATAATATTTAAGATTTCTTGGACATATTTATGATATAAGATTGATACCTTACCCGGGCTTATAAAGAAAAAGAAAGAAAGAAATGGAAAGAAAGATACATTTATTCACAAACACACAGGACACACAGTATACCTATATTATAGTGAAACTTATGATATTTTAAAATTTAAATTGGTAATAAAGCTATAGGTACTATAGTAAACCCAGGAGAAAAATGCTGCCAGATTTTTAGGTGACTATGTATGTTACGAAATCTTACATATTTTTTTAACATACTTTTATTTTTCTGCACCATATTAATTCTACGAAGTGACTTAACTATTAGCTCCTCCGATTGTCGCTCACGAGTTGAGCCGTAACTCACTTATATGCCGAGAGAGCTGAAATAAACCACATTAGGCATTTAGGTAATCACAATGCTGTCGTCGGGTAGCTCGCGAGTGATTGGGACGACCTTGTCTAGTGCCAGCCGTAGGGCGCCGAGGGCGGCGCGCCCTAGTTCAAGGGCAGCACCACTGACCTACATCCTCGCCGCGGTGCCCTCGCAAGGTCACCTACCAGCCTATTCTTAAACCGGCTTCAAACAACTTAGTCACTACTAAATACAATTAGATCCTTAAATTCGTTACAACGATGCTTAACCGGAGCTCAGAGATATACTGATTCAATAGCCGAAGCGGCGGTCTTTGCGGACAGCCATTCTATGGTAGCATGCCCCACTTAACTAGTCGACGGAACACGAATGAGGCAGGCAATTACGCATTTTCAGACTGGTGGAGCCCTTTTCAGTTACATATAATGTACAGTCGAGGAAATTGAATGTTTAGCACTTTTGGACCTTAAAGTCATTCTAATAGAGTTGACATGTGCCAAACATTCAATTTCCTCGACCGTACATACATTGTAGATTGTTTGCTCTAAATTTAGTAGCGGGTACGTAACACTCAAGGGCTCCGGCCCGTTATATTAATATATAAATTAAGTCGTTTAAGAAGCATTAATCTTGTCTAAGTTTAAGAAAGCAATGTGCGATCGGGTATACAACTTCTGTTAAAAATATATTAAATATTCGACGAAGGCTGAAATGGTTTTCGAAAGAACAAATCCACAACTTTAGCCAATTACAAATTTATACAGGAAGCTGCAAAAACTACGCTATCGGTATTTTACTTGATATGACCAAGGAGTACGATAAAGTAAACTACAAACTTCTACTTAAACTTTCACGATTCTCACACATTATTTATACTACACGGGACTTAATCGCGTATAACTAACTTATTTTATTTACCTCACTGAGGTCTCCCGACGTTTCGGATGTGTTGCAACATCCATGGTCACGGGACAACTGGCTTGAGCGGGTATCAATCAACATCTTCTTGCTGCGCGGGTTTTCTGAACTACCCGCATTTGGTCTTTATTAACCACTTGTACACTAGGGTTGTCACCCGGCCGACACACAACACTAATAATATCCGGTGATATAACGGACGATTTTTTTTGACGCTGGCATTTACTTATGATAGGATTCCACAAAGATGAAATCTTAAAACCGTCGTCCCGGTTGAAATTACGATGTTTCCTGATTTCAACGGCTTCAGGTATTTTTCTACTGTAGAAATGACGTTCCGTAGACAGGACAGGACAGGAGGAACTTTCGGTTTATGGAGCTCAATCCAGTGGTTTGGTCCTGACTCCAACCAATGCTCGGCTATCGCAGACTTATTCACCTGCCGATTTTTGACAGCCGCAATATATTATGTTCCTTGACCCTTTCCGCGATGGTTCGCTTGGTCTCGCCAATGTAGGAACTTCCACAACTGCAGTCAATCTTATAAACTCCTGGTGATTGAAAGGGGATAACATCCTTTGGTGATCTTAGATGTCCCACGACCTTGGATAACGGCATGTATATGTTATTAATGGAATACCTTCGCAGTATTGTACCAACTCACGAAACGTCGGGAGACCTCAGTGAGGTAAATAAAATAAGTTAGTTATACGCGATTAAGTCCCGTATAGTATAAATAAACTACTACTTGTCAAGTTATAGCAAATAGGGATACGCGGAGAAGCTCATAAATGGTTGGCATCCTACCTTAGCAAATGGGAGCAATATACAGGATGTATCAAAAATGGGGTGTGAACCGAGCAAGGGCATATTCGGTAGCGCATTGCGATTCCAAATATGCATTTCTTTATGTTTTTTATTTTGTTATTATTTGTTTTTACATTTATATTTTTGTTTCTGTTTACATTCAGTCTTTGTTTTTATTGACATTACTTGTGTATGACGACATTGCCCCGCGAGGGTGAAGCGTGGGAGGGTTTATTTCATTTTCAACAGTTGCGCGCACAGAGCTGTGTTAGGAAAACAAATGTTTTGTGTACATTTTTGACACGCAGGTGACAGCTTTTACGTTTTTCATGTCATACACAAGCAATGTCAACAAAAACAAAGACTGACATGTAGTCAAAAACAAACATTTCCGCACTTTGACCAGTGGCTGGAGCGGAGATCGTGTGACCTACAGACTTATACTGGTAATCACCGGATATGGCTGCTTCGGTGAGTACCTAGTACCTACACAGAATAGGGAAAGAGCGGACTGCACGATATCACCATTGCTGTTCTGATCTGGATTCTGCCCAGCGTGGCAGACCGAAACGCAGGTCCTCGTGCAAGAAGTGGAGCAAGATCTCTCCTCACCCGCTCTCATAGCGGCAATGTTGTCAAGAAGCTTCGCTTGGAATGCGGCTGTCACATTTTGCGAGGGAGTCATGGTCCAGAAGGAGACCGCAAGGCGCGAACGGAAGCGTACCGATCGTGCTCGGAGTTGGAGGCGGCGACGATAACATGTCGCCGCTGCGCCCTGCAGCCTGAGCATTAGAATACGGCTACGGTATCCCCTGCATGTCGTACAAGGCGACTAAAAGGGGTCCTCGGGGTGGTACACGGTTACAGTAAAGGTAAGACCCACTGAGGCATGACACCAGCCCTATTCTGTAACTTGTTTTAAACTAACCTCAACGCTCACCCACAAATATATCTTGACACCGCGATGCGTAGTAACTAAGCGTAGGTACATGTCTAGTTTCGTGACGGGTGACCGGCGGGGTGAGCTGCATTAGCGCGTAGCGAATAACAGCCCTGGGCGGCACTGGTGCATTCCGTAGAACATTCCAGAGCCGTCCGTCCGAAATTCGTCGAGGAGGACCATCGGGGGGTTTTTAGACACATTATACATTTTAGAGCCAAACCTCGAATTGGCCCCTTTTTGGCGGCCGGTTTACTACACTCTCAAGGCGGCTATTTTTTCATAATGATAGAATAATTAAAAGTTTGTTTGTCTGTCTGTCTGTTTGTTACATCCCTTTATACTTACTTATAGCTTCCCTGTGGATTTACTTTTATGAAGGCTGGATTGCATTAACCCCTGGACTTTACATGCATTGTAGTATGGGTCACGAATGGTCAGTTAACTGTGTTGGGGTTTGCACCTAGTGAAATGATAACTGAAAACGATAAGTCTAGTTGTTTGTTACCTTTTTATATATAAGCTTATCTGTTTAGCTCTGCAGTTAAATAGTAGAGAATGCCTTTAGGCTTGAGGCACTAAGTCCGCCTTTCGTACTTTTGTTTGTGCATTAAAGTTTAAATAAATTAATAAAATATAGAGTAATTCGTGTCCTGGAAATCATCCTGGAAGTTTGTAGAGGAGTGCCCGTGGCGTGGATAAAGCCGCTAGCACGTGCTGTTGTATATTTTTATAATTACAACTATAAATTAATTAATAAATAATAATCAATTCAATTTTTAAATAGCCTGCTTTATTTAAAGTTAAGTTTGATCGGATTTTACAAGGTTATTATTTATTTCAGGATAAACGGCCTAGACTTATAGGATGATATATATTATATTTTACAATGTCGCTTTAACAAATTAACAAAATAAGCAAACCTTTTGCAAAAAAAGAGGTTTTTTTAAAACTCGGCGAGTAGACGATCTTCCCGTGATGTATAAGGTAAGGCCGTCTCAGTACTCATTGCCGCGCTATTTGAAAGTCAATAGGCATGTAGATTACATTGTTGGTATCGTAATTTTATGACATTCCAAATTATGTTTTGAGATCAGGGAGATAGAGTTGTAATTTCAACATATACATATTTTTCTGTTATAAAGGCATATCCGTGGAAGAAGACATTGTAAACCTTTTCAAGTCTAAAATAATAAAGCATGATAAACGCAACAATTTAATAAAAATTACAATTGGTTGTTTAAAATCGTATAAGATCCCAAAAGTACTATGAAAGTATTCATCTTAAATACTTATTAATTAAATGTAAACTATTAGAGATCGCAAAAATACTTTTTTATTTAAAAAAAAATAACATTTCTAAGTCCAAAAACCGGGCCCCCTTTCCGATAATCTGACCGGAAATCATCCGGAAACATGAAGGTGATATTATTGGCCGGTACTGTACTGTACGTAAATAGCGTAGTACCTACACAAAAAGCAATAGTGTAGGTATATGTTTTAAGTAATAAAAAAAAAAATACGTGTAAGTATCTCATTTATCGTGACAATATTTTAAATGAGAATATTTCAACGCAAAAGGCTGGTTTAAGGCAAGATTGGAACATGACGGGCTTCTCTTGATCATTTCAGACGGAGATCTGGTTTAAGGCAAGACCGGCACATGACGGGCTTCCCTTGATCATTTCAGACGGACTTTCCAACTAGATAAAATTTAATGTTAGACTTTTCGAAACCTAAAACTACAAAATTAAAGCATTTTGGCTACATTGAAAGCGTTAGACAGGACATGCGATTATTAAACTGCTAAATTACTCAGCTCATTACTAAATACTGCGAGTTTTTAAATTTTTTACGATTTATTTTCTGGACCACGTTGCACTCACTTATGTAGTTCGAAACACGAATGAAGTTGACAGTTGAGTTGCTACCATGGTTTTCGTCATAGCGACATCTATGTTAGAGAAAATGAACTAGGACGAAAAACCGCTTTACCGACAGAGTTATAAGTGGCGCGCGTATACAAATACAAGAGGTATAGCGTGTAGACGGGCTTGCCTTATTGACGGACTTGCCCACACTGACCACTCGCAAGCTCGTCCGTTTAAACAAATACTCAACCTGCAATTGCCTCCTTCCCGGCCACGGCAAGAATGTACTATTAAACTCGCGACAGGTCACTAAACAATTTTCAATTATTTAGGCGCACGGGCCGCGGGCGCGTTGGGTGCACCGGCCCGGCTCGCCCGCCGCCGGCGGCGAACAAAATACCAATTTATTTTTGCCATTGCCAAATATTTTTCAAAGCTTTAGGAATAACGTCCAAATTCGAACTATTCGAATTTGCAAGAACAGCGGACGGCGGCGGCGAACAAAATATCAATTTATTTTTGCCGTTGGTAAATATTTTTCAAAGCTTTATCTCTTTAGGAATAACGTCCAAATTCGAACTATTCGAATTTGCTCAATAGCAAAACGGTGAAGGACGCGTGGAGAAAATTACAAATTTATTTGCAGAATATGCTATTGCAAAAAGTGTTTAACGGCTTTATATTCTTACGAATAGCGTTTAGTTTTGAATGAAGTCGAATCGGCTAGCAGCAAAATATAAAAGTTTGTGACCTCCTTCACATCTGACGTCACAAAAGTCTGTTGCGTATTTAACAATTTTTCCCCATCCCAAAAAGTGCTCAGCGCCGCTTAAGAAGTTTTCACTTCAAAAATATCTGCAGCGGTCCGCGGAGGATCATCTGTTTAAAGAAACTGAATTGAAATCAAATTTACATTTGTTGCGCGCCCTCGATTCCCTTCATTCACGCGCGCCGAACGGGTACCGCGCATGGCATGTCACAAGTGCGCGAAACATGCACGTAACAAATGTAAATATTCACTATTCATACAAATCAATTTAGTCAGATAAACCCCTTGTTATAAATTGAACTTTGTTAGGTTAGGAAATGTTCACATGAAAACTTATGTTGCAAGTACGCACATAATAAGTTAAAGTGGAACAGATATGTCCTTGCCGCTGGGTTCTCCTAGAATTGCATAATGAAGTAGATTATGTCTGTCTATGTTTGACCAGATGCGAACACCGTCGGTGCTAGTATTCTGTTATCCGTTACCGTCACGTTGCACGTTTTGGGACTGCATTTTTGATTGCACTCTGCTGCATGCTGCATGTTGTACGCGTCTTTTGTCTGTGAAGCTTTTTTAACACTTGCTTTCTGAGACTATTATTTTGTAGCTGTGTGATACATACGAGTATATGTAAATGATTACCTTAAATAGGTATCGGAAATTTTGCGGTAAAACATAAGACTGTCCCCAAATTCATAGTGTTCGAGGCACTGAGAAACCAAGCGTGCGCGAAAGCGTGGTAAATACAAAACCGACGGCAAATTAAGTTTATTCGAATAAATCTCCATGTCAAGTAGCGTGGCATAATGTCTCCACTTGCAAGCATAACACCAAAACATGATTGAAATTAGCTGAAAAATCAAAACCTATAAGTAGGTAAGAGCTTCACCCATTCAAATTAAGTTTTGACTTTGACACGATTTTACGAACAGGCAAAGTAAAGTATATAAGTGATTTAATTGTAGGCTTACACACGTAAGGCAGACAAAGCGCCGCGACCCGAAGGTCCTTGCGCGACCTCCAGGCGACCTTCACGGCTTCCCCGGGCTCGTAGCGAACTTGAGTATAGGCACACGGAAAATTCTAGGTTTTGCTCTCATTAACCCTAATAGCGGGTAGGTATTTGCTCACCCTTAAGGTGTAATTAAATTATCAACACTTATAGACACTAAAATTTTGGGTACGAGTGCTGTGGATATTGTCGCAGACCTATGAACCCCCATAAAGTTAACCATCTACTATCTTAAGAATAGGTACGACATGTCGCTTGTCGCATGGTTTTGAATGCCGCGTGTGGAGGTGATCTGTGTTATGTTATGAATACATTGTACGCCCATGTTATTAAATTTAATACACGTTGATGGTGTACATACACTTACTTAAACACATACATGTCCCGCTCCTGATGTACTTACCTGCCTTGTTCAAATCGATTCGTAATATAAACTCGACATGTCCACACATATCACATAACTGTCACCCCAACTCAAAAGTAGGCCTCCATGTTGGTATAAGGCTAAGTATAAGGGGTGTACAAACCTGAGGCTCCACTTAACGTTTGAATCGTTTTCATCAGTCATAATAGATAGGTTTCTCGTGCATAGCAAGTATTATCTTGTATAAGTATATTGAAAGAACATAGGCGGGAAATACCAAACCGTTTCGAATTCAATAAACCTATACAAACCTCCTGTAAAAAATATCGTACCTACAGGTACTCGTATGAATGATTTAATTTTCAATGAGAAAAGACACGTTCAATGGAATTGGCGTGATATAGTTATAGCCCCAGCACGTCTATCATGAGACTCTCGATTTTTCTCGCACTATACCTCTTGTTCGAAGTGTTCTTATAAGAGAGAGACAGATAGTGCGAGAAAAATCGAGAGCGGTGCTGGAGAGAAAATAGATACAGTCTTACGTCTTCTGTGTATCTTGACGTCTACTGTATATAAGGGAAATATTTCAAATACGATGGAAAGTTTACGATATTTAAGCCTCATGTGGCAAAGGGCTTGAATGGGAAAGGAACGTTGTCGTCACGTGATTTTAAATAATGATAAGAACGTAGACATATAAATTGGGAATATTTATAGTTGGTGCTTGGGAACTATTTCTTAGTCATATTTATTAATCACTGTCGACTATTTTTGTTTCAGGCGATCGGGGTACAAGTGAGACTGGTGAAGTGTAGCAATCACAAGAGGCATTTCAGGCATTGATCGTAGGGATGACCAACTGATTTGAGATTGCATTTAACGATCAACATTATGTATTTAATATGATTACCTGTGAATCTCGTTCCGAATCACGAGAAATCTAGCGTGTTCGGGCGTTGCAGAATATAAATATGCGTTCTGCAACTACCGGCCCTGCGTACAGTGAGCATCATATAGTTAGTAGCAGTCAAAGTAGTCAAATATTTCGGTTCACGTCTTTATTACTGTAAGAGTAAGGATGTGTTACGATATATTTGACTACTTTGGCTGCTACTAAATATACGATGCTGACTGTACCTACTGCGACAAACATTACAGCTATGTAATGAACACGTGGTTCACATTGGCACTCTTTGGGGGAGACCTAATTAATTATGATTTGGTTGTGGACGTCTTTCGGCTGATATGATGGTGATGACGCTGATGATTGAACACCTATCTATCTTCCTCATCTAAGTTTTATCCTAGTTTCATTCCGGAAGAGCACGGGTCCGCTCAGTTACCTAATCCTAATTTCAGAGATACTATTGACAGCTATCTGTCAGCCCAATCCAAATTCTCAAGGCCGCAGTTCTACTTAGCAAAGCACCCAGGTAAGATACGGGTAAGAGCTTTCTTAACACAGAAATCCCTGCGGTCCTGTCCCAAATATCGTAAAAAGAAATATATCGGGATGTTATGTAGCACAACACTCACGTTCTGCGGGGCGGCGCGTGCTCGTAATTCAGGGCTATCTAGGGCGGCACTCGGCGGTAATGATGTTCGTCCTCGATCCCTGCGCCTGCCTTCGCACGACCTAGATTCTCCAAAAGCCTGCCCAAGGCCACTCGAATTGGAGGAGCAATATCACTCTAACCCTACTGGGTGGGGCTAATACTTTAGGCTATTGACATTAAAATTCACCAAAAATGGTAGATAATCGGGCCAACCATCATACAGTAATATCACATATGTATTAAGAGAATCTGGGTTTTATTTGCTACTGCCACGCCAAACTCTATTAAATCTAAACCTGTATCATGAATAGGGACAATTGACTCGAACGAAAATTTGGGCTTTCAAAAAATGGTTTTTAATAACCCATTATATTTTTAAACAAGCTATCCAACGATACCCAACCATGGGTTTAAAGAAAAAAAGTAACATCCCCACTTTACGTGTAGGGGAGGTACTATCGACAACACAGCTAACTGACCAGCCGTGCACTTTATGTGCATTGTAATAAGGTTCTATATAAATACAGGATGGTCACTCAACTGTGTTGGCGTTTGTACCCTAAAATAACTTTTAAATGACAATTTTTACTCCACTGTTTTGTCGGCGTCATTACAAATGCAAACATTACAATACAAATGCCGAAATACAGATTTCTAGTAGTAAGGGTTAGTGAGCTAAACCGCAGACGGAGACGGGCAGGAACGGAACCCAAAAAAAACCAACAGCATGTAGGGTCGGTTCGCCGGTTAGCGACCACTTAGCCGAGTTGGTCACTTTAGATTAGTAAATCTATAGGCATTCGTATAGACCCGGAGTATAGTCAAGTTTTGAAACCAACAATAAAATATAGCACTTTCATCCATAAATTAGTCAAAAATATAGAAAAGTTTCCAAAATAGAGAATTCGCTAGATAGCGACCGCTTTTGTCTGTTCAAAAATAGTTTATATCTAATACTTTATCTTATGGGTTTGTAAAAATGATAATACCTTTAGTTAATAAAAGTCAGTCAAGTCACCCATCCGAAGGTGGTCGCGTAACCGGCGAAACAGGGGATCGATTTTTGACTTTCGTTCGAGCGCTCGATAATCAAATAAAAGTAAATACGTTTGTAGTGTCAAAATGGCAGGCACTTACTTTTTAATACGAGTGTTCAATACCACTCGTTTTTAAATTTTCTATCGCTATTTCAAAATAGCATTTCATAATTTTTGTCAGTTTTCGAGTGAAAGAGTCGAGCGCTCGAAAGTCAAAAATCGGTCCCCTGCCCTACGTAAGATAAACACCTTAATTCTTGTAATTGTCACCCAGTTGTCTATACTATCAATCACCGAGTTGTTTACTGTAATATTCTTTTTGTTTACTTATTCAGGGCGAATCGTTTGAAGCTAGAAGTAAAATACATTTCCCTACCTAGAGGAAAAACAATCTTTTGTAAACGAAGCCGACATAACTTTACATTTAAATTATCTTTAAAAGGATGTACTCACCCTCTTAAAAATGTTAATCAAATTGAGCGCACAAATGTAATTCGAATCGTGTATCAATTAAAGGTCACAGTTCTATTTAGGTAACAGGGTGGCATCCCCTGTGCTAGTTATGACACGTGTCGCTTCGAACAGCCCACGCGACTTTACAAAACGTAGGCGAAGCGAAGGCAGAAAAGCATTCGTTGCATTTCAGTGATCCGCAAATAACCTAGGTACCTTGTTATCAGTTTCTTAGTAAAAGCGGTGGTTTTTACCAAGGCCGTTGTATGACACGTGTATGTTCTTGCTAACAAATCTATGCATATTTTATAAGATCGTAGGGCGTGGGCCTACTATGTTAAACGATTTTTATGAGAAGAGGTAAACGTGGGTGGTCTCATCACTAAATAGAAGTTATTCTAGACAACTCTAGGCCTTTCAGTAAAAAAACATACAGTGGGTTATAGTGTTATTAGTAACTACATATTGTGTAGTTTTTGAGGGTGAGGGATGGCGAATCTTCAATTGAATAAAGGCACGGCAACGTGATTAATGATTCCTTTAGAGCCCCAAGCGTTCGTAGGCCGTAGCCCATGAAAGCTAGCGGCTTCAAGGGGACACTGTAGTGACCGCCTTTACCAGAAGGCCCTGTGCTTATTTATCTTATCACCCTCGTGGTTTTCAAAAGGAACAGTAGTTGTCGCAAGTGGAAGTGCGCGCGCTACATAAACACCGACCCGATTTCAATTATTCAGGCTCTAATAAAGTATGTTTACAGTCCGTATCTATCTGCTTACTGTAGAATATTCCGAAGGCCAGCAGGTCTGTGACGTCAAGCGATGGGCGGCCTCAGCGATATCATCAATATAGTTCCCGGAAAAGAACACTAATCAAACATCGCTCATGTCATGCCACTCGACTCGACAAACCTAAAGGTCACTTACGGCAAGTTTGTTGCAGACAAACTCATTTCATTTGTGACAGAGGATTGCAGCGATGAAAAATGGATTGACGTGCCCACTTTAATATTATTGCATTTATTATTGAGGGTAGTTTTCATATTAGCGCAGACTACTGTATAAAATAAAGAGGTCATGCATGCATGGCTGGCGTTTAATAATGTTTATTTGTATTTTTACACAGCATAAGGTAAACCTTCCGTAACCACTTAAAAACTACGGTCTTATAGCTACGCGGTTCCTCGAAAAGGTAGGCAATAAATGTGTTAAAACTGTACAACAATAGTAGGTACATTTTTGTCGAGGTAATTAACTTCTCAGTCCGTTAGATGAATACGTACGTTTCTTTAAAATGGGGGAATTCAACTACTAAATTCAGTGACTGAACGTGAAAATGATGCAGCCGGTATTTTGTTTATCAGAATCGCAAGTGTATTTTACTAGCTTTCCACGGAAAACTGCAAACTGTATCAGACACAAACCAAAGTCGCGATTCCGACAAAACAGAATAACGATGTTGGTTGTTTGACATGGTTATGTACGACTACATCTAGAAATATCATACGCAGACAGATAATATGGCCGTTATAAGTTTATTTTAAAACAATTTACTTTAAAAACAAAGTTTTAAACTTCAATTCGACGAATACGACTTCAATTTAGTACTCCGCCAAGCCACGAGAACAATTCCACATTCATTTTCCAATTTACCACATGAACTGATTTCCGAGAGCAAATGCGTTGATTATTAGAAAAAAAAACCGAATCGCTGTATGTGGGCCGATAATATTTGAGGACTTCTGTCGATTCCCCAAGATCATCATCACCTTTGGCACTTTATTAGTTCCTATTTCAACGGAATCTTATCAGAATCTGTGATATACTTTTGTACTTTTAAGTACCTACATAAGTAATTGAGGAATTCCATAAGTCATCTGTGTTCTTCATCATCAATGCCACTCCACCAAATTTACGATTTCCGGGTGTAAATTACACGGAGTTATAATAGAAAATACCAAAATCACTACACGCGTGCCTAATATAATTGAGGAGTCCCCTCAGTTCCTCATAGATCCCATCATCCAACTGAATTTTTGAAAAAAATGGGACCCACCTGGAAGCATATACTCACAAATAAAATAAAAATTGTCGAATCGGCTCATCAATACGTAACAAACATTGAAAAAAAAAATAAAAAAAAAATACAACCGAATTGAGAACCTCCTCCTTTTTTTTGAAGTCGGAGCTCTCTCTCTTAAACTAGCGGGAACTACCTAACTAACTAGCGGGAACTACCTAACTAACTAGCGGGAACTACCTAACTAACTAGCGGGAGCTAGAATAATCAGGTACTTAATAAAAAAATATTCATGTTTTTCCGTTCATGGAAGCTGAGATGCTCTATTTACTCTGTGGATAGATACCTGTATAATACCTACATAGTAACTAGTTAGGTAAGCTGTTGTCATCCACTGTCGCCGGAGGTCGAGCCATAATACGGTATTTTATTATTATTAAAATTTGTAATTGCCATTCTTCAGATTAGGTTAGTAATAAAAGCAAATTAGGTTAAGTTACAATAGTTGTAGTAAATGAGCGCGTCTCGCCATCAAACTTAATAGTTTGGCGAGTGTATATTTGTAATTTATCATGTAACTGCCTGCAATGCCATAAAAAGACGACAAGTCGAGAATACAAACATACGGATACTGTCTGACAGTAAATCGCTACTACAAGCACTGAGCAGTGATAGCATCACATCTAGCTTGATATACGAATGCCACCAAATCCTCACAGAGGTGTGCGCAGATAAAAACAACGTTACTATACAATGGATCAAGGGGCACAGTGGCTCAAGAGGAAACGATGCAGCGGATGAACTGGCCAGAAAAGGCTCAGAAACAACGGCATACGGACCGGAGCCAATTATGCCCCTGCCACAAAGCTAATAATCAACTGGACCTATACACCAAAGACCTACACCAAAGATACTGGGAGGAGATAGACACATGCAGACAGACTAAAGAGATTTTGTCGAAACGTGACAACAAACTCACAACCGCACTACTGAGGACACAGAGAAGCCAACTACGCAAGATAGTTGGAATAATAACAGGACATAACACTCTGAACAGACACCTCTACACCTTAGGTATCACAGACAGCCCTATGTGCAGAACGTGCATGGAAGCAGAGGAAACAACTAAACACATTCTACTGGACTGTAAGCAGGTAGAAGTATACAGGAAAAACCGGCCAAGTGCGAGTCGGACTCGCGCACGAAGGGTTCCGTACCATTATATATAATAATAAGTTACAATAGAATTTGTACGAAACTATTACTTCTTGAAGTACATTTTATAAGTTGGTCGACTATTACTCGTAAACGTGTAAAGCCTACTTAGCTGTGATAGTTTTCTTTTTAACTTCGTTATATGTACTACTACCATGAATTTTTTCACATATCCCAAAACAACCATTTAGCTAGCAGGGGGTGGGGACACTGGAGTCTAACAAAAATTAGCACTTTAAGGCTTAATATTTCACAAACGGATCGTTAATCGAAAAATTGTTTTCACAAACCCCCAATATTTTTAAAAGACCTATCCAACGACACCCCACACTATGGGGTAGACGACAATAAAAAAAATCATCCCCACTTTACATGTAGGGGAGGTACCCTAAAAAAAATGTTTTTCAAGATTTTATTTTACCACTTTGTCGGCATGACTAATATGTATATTCATGCCAAGTTACAGCTTTCTAGTACCAAGAGCCTCTGAGCTAAGCTGCGGACGGACGGACGGACGGACGGACGGACATAGCGAAACTATAAGGGTTCCAAATAATTTATTGAATCAGGCGTTACTTTGCGGAAGTCCATGATATATTACGAGAACAATATTTCTTTGCTATTCCGCTAAAAAAAAAAAACGTGCTGGTCTATCAGTGAAGATAAGATGCAACTATTTGCGTATAAACATGCAAAAAATTACAGCAAACCACCACCAATATTGACAAAAACCTCGACACGTGTTTCGCCTCTCTACGAGGCATCATCAGGAGATGCTGGCAGGAGATGTTGCTTGCGCCACGTCCACTGAGCAAATGAGCCGCCCGGAGCCGTCCGCCATATTTATATTCTGTCCCCCCATACTACCATTCATGCGTGAAAGAGATGGAAGAACACGTAGTAACGGTGATGACGCAACATTCAATTGTTCGTTAATAATAACGCCTCTATTGTTGTACCTAATTATTTCTAGTTGTTCTAGAACACTTAAACGCAATCCTTTTTCGCAAACATGCAAGATGTTGTAAGAATGATTGTCAGACAACTCATGGTTATTCTCCAATAAATGTTTTGCAAAATTAGACTTGTCCGGGTGATTATGCCGGTACGACGCAACATGTTCTTTATACCTAGTGCTAAAACTACGGCCTGTTTGTCCCACATAAACTTTATTGCAATTGTCACAGCCAAGCTTATAGACTCCCGACTTTTTTGCGCTTTCCACTTTCTCCTTGCCATTGCACAGTCTAAAGCGCAAGGTGTTATTCGTTTTGAAAGCCACGTTTATGTCGTTAGACTTTAAAATGTTGTAGATCTTATCAGACAACTTGCCAACATAAGTTATGCTTGCTTTGTACTTTTTAGGTGGGTCCAAAGATCGTGCAGCGTACAGAAGATTGTTTGTCATTCTAGCCCGTTTTTTCCCAATAATACCATCCACGTGAGACTTGCTGTAACCGTTTGAAATTGCCAAATGGTATATATTACTTAATTCCATTTTATAATGATCATCAGAAAGAGGCACTGTCAATAACCTATGTGCATAACAATGAAAAGCAGCTAACTTATGTTGCCATGGATGAGTGGAAGAAGCCGGGATAACTGTATCTGTATGCGTAGGCTTACGGTAAATTTGGAATTGATGTTTGTTATCTACCTTAGTAATCGTTAAATCCAAGAAATTCAGTGAGTTATTCTGTTCTAATTCCTTCTTAAACTTGATTTTAGGATGCTTGTTGTTGATTCCATTCACAAAAGTATCCAGTTGACTCATATTACCCGTCCAACAAATAATCAAATCATCAACATACCGAAAATAATATAAAATATTATTATTATCCACAATGTGTTGGTTCTCAAAATGATCCATGAAAATATCTGCCATCAAAGGACTAAGTGGGGAACCCATTGCCAAACCGTCACCTTGCAGATAATATTGCCCCCCAAATCTAAAATAATTTTGTCGCATACAGACTGTCGCCAATTCTATTAATTCATCTACCTCCCCTGGATGCAGCCTCTGTTTTTCAAAAAGTGCTCTGAGAATGTCTAAAGTATTCAAATATGGTACATTTGTAAACAAACTATCCACATCCAGTGACAAAAGAATAGCATTTTGTGGCACGTTGACGTCTTTGATCCTTTCGATTAAATCCAAACTATTCTTTAAACAATATTTTGGCTCAAAATTAGACTTCTGTCTTATGATACCATTCAACCTTCTAGCCAATTTATAAGTCGGTGCACTCAAATACGAGACAACTGGACGAATCGGGATATTATCTTTATGTATTTTTGGAAGACCATACAGAATTGGTGCTTGAGGATTCATGGGTATGACCGTGTTTTTCTGATGCTCTGTTTCAAAAACAAATACAGAGTTCTTCACAACATTTCTTAGATCTTTCTGGAAACCAGGCGTTGGGTCCTTCCGTAAAACCGAAAAACCATCACCCTGAATAAGATCCATTACTTTCTGCAACAATACACAACAACAAACAATATAGCCAGAAAGTAATGGATCTTATTCAGGGTGATGGTTTTTCGGTTTTACGGAAGGACCCAACGCCTGGTTTCCAGAAAGATCTAAGAAATGTTGTGAAGAACTCTGTATTTGTTTTTGAAACAGAGCATCAGAAAAACACGGTCATACCCATGAATCCTCAAGCACCAATTCTGTATGGTCTTCCAAAAATACATAAAGATAATATCCCGATTCGTCCAGTTGTCTCGTATTTGAGTGCACCGACTTATAAATTGGCTAGAAGGTTGAATGGTATCATAAGACAGAAGTCTAATTTTGAGCCAAAATATTGTTTAAAGAATAGTTTGGATTTAATCGAAAGGATCAAAGACGTCAACGTGCCACAAAATGCTATTCTTTTGTCACTGGATGTGGATAGTTTGTTTACAAATGTACCATATTTGAATACTTTAGACATTCTCAGAGCACTTTTTGAAAAACAGAGGCTGCATCCAGGGGAGGTAGATGAATTAATAGAATTGGCGACAGTCTGTATGCGACAAAATTATTTTAGATTTGGGGGGCAATATTATCTGCAAGGTGACGGTTTGGCAATGGGTTCCCCACTTAGTCCTTTGATGGCAGATATTTTCATGGATCATTTTGAGAACCAACACATTGTGGATAATAATAATATTTTATATTATTTTCGGTATGTTGATGATTTGATTATTTGTTGGACGGGTAATATGAGTCAACTGGATACTTTTGTGAATGGAATCAACAACAAGCATCCTAAAATCAAGTTTAAGAAGGAATTAGAACAGAATAACTCACTGAATTTCTTGGATTTAACGATTACTAAGGTAGATAACAAACATCAATTCCAAATTTACCGTAAGCCTACGCATACAGATACAGTTATCCCGGCTTCTTCCACTCATCCATGGCAACATAAGTTAGCTGCTTTTCATTGTTATGCACATAGGTTATTGACAGTGCCTCTTTCTGATGATCATTATAAAATGGAATTAAGTAATATATACCATTTGGCAATTTCAAACGGTTACAGCAAGTCTCACGTGGATGGTATTATTGGGAAAAAACGGGCTAGAATGACAAACAATCTTCTGTACGCTGCACGATCTTTGGACCCACCTAAAAAGTACAAAGCAAGCATAACTTATGTTGGCAAGTTGTCTGATAAGATCTACAACATTTTAAAGTCTAACGACATAAACGTGGCTTACAAAACGAATAACACCTTGCGCTTTAGACTGTGCAATGGCAAGGAGAAAGTGGAAAGCGCAAAAAAGTCGGGAGTCTATAAGCTTGGCTGTGACAATTGCAATAAAGTTTATGTGGGACAAACAGGCCGTAGTTTTAGCACTAGGTATAAAGAACATGTTGCGTCGTACCGGCATAATCACCCGGACAAGTCTAATTTTGCAAAACATTTATTGGAGAATAACCATGAGTTGTCTGACAATCATTCTTACAACATCTTGCATGTTTGCGAAAAAGGATTGCGTTTAAGTGTTCTAGAACAACTAGAAATAATTAGGTACAACAATAGAGGCGTTATTATTAACGAACAATTGAATGTTGCGTCATCACCGTTACTACGTGTTCTTCCATCTCTTTCACGCATGAATGGTAGTATGGGGGGACAGAATATAAATATGGCGGACGGCTCCGGGCGGCTCATTTGCTCAGTGGACGTGGCGCAAGCAACATCTCCTGCCAGCATCTCCTGATGATGCCTCGTAGAGAGGCGAAACACGTGTCGAGGTTTTTGTCAATATTGGTGGTGGTTTGCTGTAATTTTTTGCATGTTTATACGCAAATAGTTGCATCTTATCTTCACTGATAGACCAGCACGTTTTTTTTTTTAGCGGAATAGCAAAGAAATATTGTTCTCGTAATATATAAGGGTTCCGTTTTTGCCATTCTGGCTCCGGAACCCTAAAAAGCACCTAGGGTCTCCGGACACACTATTGAACGCAGTCAGCAACACCAAGGCACTCACAAACTTTCTGGAGGAGCTGGGGCTGGGGCTGACCATAACCATATGGTTAGAGTAGCGCTACCCCTCCGATTCACGCAAAATAGGCACACTGGATGTCGACTTGCGGAAAAAGCCCAGTAAAACTAACTAACAGTCCTGCATTTAAATAACGAAATAAAACAATTAAGCAGACATATTGAATTTATTTAATAACCGAACTCGCATTTTGTTATGTTAATACTTAATATGCAGTCCTTTAAAGGCCAAAATAATGTACGATTAAATAAATAGGGGCTGAAAGATCGTCGACAAGACTGGCAATGATAGGTTTCGAATAGATGTTTTCGGCTGGAATGGGTTCGAGCCTCGACCCCATTCCAGCCGAATGTGCCGTTCCCAGGAATATTCCCATACTAAGGGAACATCCGAAAATATTGAAATTGTGTAAAAAAAAATAAAAAAATTAAACTGTTTATTATCAGAAAAAAATAAATAAAGCGTTTACAAACTTAGTTAATCTTTACATTTTAAGATTTTGCTTAACTAGGGAGTGCGATAATGATGTTAGGTGCTTATCTATTTATTTATTTATTTATTTATTGACAATAGTTATTTACGATACTTACAAGTGCCGGAAATAGGAGATGCGCAACGAGTGGTGATAAATTAAAACACGACCGAAGAAGGGAGTGTTTTAAATCGACACGAGTTGCGAATTACCTACCTATTCGCAAGTGTATCGTACAACGTTTTACTGTACATATGGCTCTTTAAAGTTTCGACATATGCATATAAATATTTACAGTACATATGGTGCTACTGTCATTACCTGTCAAGTTTACTATTGACCGCCACCGCAGGCCGCGCCAGTGTGATTCAGGCCTCAACCCTTAGTATAACCTACTAAGGGTGGCTGCCAGTTACAAGGTTCTTCCCATCCAAGTTCCTTGAAAGTAGGTAATTGCCTCTCTCCCGTGTAGTCTTATGATTTCCTGAAATCTCAATAAGCATTACGTTTTGCGTAAACCAGAGGGGGAAAAAGTTGATGTATACAATTATTTGTCCGGAGCTTGGATAAAGGTCGTCCCACGCAAGGCTAGGGAGTCGTCGGGTGTGGGGGTCGGCGGGGAAGCGGGCACGCGCGGGCACGGTGACCTTGCCCGGCTGTGACTCTGCGACCTTGGAGCCGACCGCCTGCGCTCCCTGTGCCCCCGCCATCGGCTCCTCACCCCCGCGCTCGCCATCCGCGCCACCCCCAACGCCTACGCTCATCCCACCCCCATCTGCCTACCGCCTACACCTCGTGCAAAATTTAATAGCTATCCCTAAAGTACGTCAGAGGGCACGGAAAAGAACAGAACAAACGACCTATTGCTTAACAATTCAAATTGCGGTGTTGTTGTTGCGTAGTTTAACCTGTGCCTGAAACCTCGGACATAGACTCCCGACCCGACTGTAACCGGAGGAAAATGTCGCTTATTTACCCGCAGAATAAAGGGGCCAAGGGGCCATCTTAACCTTGATGCATACCCAAGTTCACTTCCGCATCCAAGTACCATTATGTTTGGCTTATCTGTACTGATATTTGCAATAAGTATCTACTTAATTTTAAATGGCGATAAATTTATCTTATCGCGTGGTCCTGAGGTTAAAAAAAATGATAACCGTGTGACCTTGTTCACTTATTCGTCAAAAGCACCTATTGTTTAATCATAAATTGGTTAAGTGCTGGAGGTCAGTTTGGTTCGACATATAGCATATCACTATGATAATCAAAGTGTAGCTCGCGTTCGCTTCCTCGCAGAGCAGAGCTTTACATGTCAGAACGAGTGCTCGCTACACTTTATATGATAATGGTATCCGATTTGGCGTACCACATCGATCCCATACTAAAGCGTGATCCAATACTTTCCAGTGATATATATGTGTTGCTGATGTATCTGTCAGTAAACATCGTACAAGTAATTAAATTAAAATCGCCTATAAGAGAGACCTGGGTAAGCATCTTCGTTAAAGGCAGGTTGGGGTTATTTTTTTCTCTCATTGTCTTGTCTTTAATGTGCGCAATAATATTAACCAACGACAGTCTGAATGACAGTCGAAATGATTAAAATGAATAATGAAATACACACAATGTTACTATCCTGTCGGACGACCTCGGGCTGCAAGGTCGTGGGCAGTCTTTCGGGGCTTTCCGTATAAATCCAAGGTCTTACTGATTGTGATTACTCTATACTGAAACAATGTAGGTACATCAACGTCATACAATATGTCGACAATATGCTCTTTATTACATGCATTAGGTGGCGTGATAGTGCACTTCCAAGAACGTCACTCGATGATAACATTTATTTGCCACAGTGTCATTAATGTCACTAATTCTTGATTGTAATGAACTGATGATAACTGTATAATCAGTAAGCAAACGTAGTTTTCCTTTTGACATTATCGAGGCTGTTTCTAGTATTGGGAGAACTCATAGGCCGGGGAGGTACAATTGTACGTAGGTACAGTCAAGGAATTTAATTTCCGACCCAGCTAAGGCTCAATATTGTATAGCAAACTGTCACCATAAGAGCTAGCTAGAGCACGACGTTCCTTTGACATATCGCATGCATTGTTATATATTATGTTAGTAACTAGGCAACCAGATTAACTACGTTGACATGGTGAACTGAAATTTTAAACGTGTTATCTCCTCAATCCCCACTTCCTGGTGTAACTCTGTTATTTGTAGCTCTTAATAGTTCACGGTTAGCGGCAGGTATTTTATTTTTCAAATTAATAACGTAATTGAAAGTTATTTTTCAGATTTCTCGATTGACACTGACACATGTTCGTAATTAGAAAAGCAAATGATAACTTTTCGCAAAGAGGTTATCTGTAATGTGAAGTGACAAATTAGTAGATTACTGCAGAGGCCGTGAAGTAAGGGATTGCTGGACGAGATTGGGGTAGACGAGGCCGAATACAACGAGTCCAGCAATCCCTGTTCCGGCCGAGGATTGTATAGTACTTTTCTCAAACGATGTGAGGAAATATTAAAATTAAAATAAATACTAGGTAATCAATTAAATAATAGGTCATTTGCGCCTTTTTTATTTTTTAAACATGCCATTTGAACAAGCCGTTCGAGCACCATGTTTAACCGCACATAAAGTATAGTACCATAGATTATTTTTATTTTTTTTATGAAGCAAGTATGCTTACAGTGTCTAGTGGTGGTTGGCAGTGTGTAAATTTTCCTTTGTCAGTTTAATATTAGTAAGCAAATTTAAAAAGTTAGAGTAGCGGACAATAATGGTTTTACTTAGGGTTTTCATACAATACTTCTTGGCCTAAGGCTAAGAAGTAATGTAGGGAGCCATAAACAAGAAACTTCACGTCTTCATTTCGTGATATTAACGCGTACATTTCCGAGCATGTTTGAGAAAAAATATGTATTGACAATTTGACATTTTAATACTATCTATTACTGAAATAGAAGTTTCGACCTTAATGCATTGCGAATGTCTAACGACATTTCAACGAAATGGGTAGGTATTTAAATTCCTTGACTGTACATCTAGTCGTAACTACAGAACATTACAAGGTTCTGTGTCAATAACAATACAATAAGCAGGAAATCTATTGTACCATGCACTAAGTGACGTTTTGCGATTGGATGAAAAAATAATTCGTTGCGCGCGCTAACGCTTTATAAAAAAACACCGGCCAAGTGCGAGTCGGACCACGCGCAGTGTAGGGTTCCGTAGTTGCCTGTCTATGTCTGTATTTGTCACATCGTCATGCACCAAGTAAATGGTGCGGTTGCGTCGGCCGAATTTGTACGAAAGTTGGCCTTTTAAGTTGGTCGATTATTACTCGGTAACTAGTTATGCCTACTTAGCAGTGATAGTTTTCCTTTTAAATTGATTATAATTATGTACTATTGCCACATTTTTTTTCACATCCCCAGTAGTAACCATTTTACCGGCAGGGAGAGGGGGGTTTACTTATGTACCTACTGGTAGATATATGGCTCTATACTTTGAGTCACAATCAGAAACAAAAAAACAGGCGTCTTTCCTGTAGATAATCAATACAATATTTTACTCGTTTACATACCGGCGTGGCTACAGCTAGAAAATTAGGTGCCTGTTATAATTACTAATATTTAAAATATATGATACTGTCGGATCTTCGACGGTTTTAAAAACGCCTTAAACGGCCCGGTTGACATGCTGTCATTTTACGCGGCAATAGTTCTAGATTGTCACTATTTGATAGATTCTTGTACGATTGGTTGGTTAAACGTAGCTCTAAGGATTCTTATTGTAAAATAGTAGATTTGGATTTGATGTAAATTCATTTAATATTTGTCGCGAAGCCCCTTCTGGTCACTCTCATGGCCGCGAATGAGTACCTATAGCACTCTAGCTTAGGTATCTGTATTAGCATATATTATGCAACTATGAACCTTCACATACAGCTTCCGGAATCCTTTATATATCTGACAAATGAGTTGCCGCCTTATGCGTACCAGCTCCATCTGAGAAGTGGGGACCTTCGTCCCCGAGAATGTCCTCCACCTCCCCTTACAGACATCCCTTACCACACAACTGATACTGTACCAATTCACACACTATATTGTTCCAGTTATAATTACCCGGGTCCACCCTTGATTGATGACGACATGGCCTGAGGCTGAGACTACCGAACCTGAGACCCTGTTGTTAAACTTGTTACTAATCCTCTCACACTAAAGAACTCCACGACTAAGAACTGTGTTATCACATGTACGTGACATGTAGGAAAACCTTATTCATATACATAATATACCGTCACGCCTAAGACCTGTGGACGCACATAAATACATCACATCATGAACAATCATCGTCCGAGCTGTGTAAGCACATGAACACACGTGTAAATGAACCAAATCGTTACAATGTCATAGGATGCATTGAAAGTGATTATGGAAAGAGCTCACCCTGGTTTTCCTCCAAATCTAACACTACAAATCTGCACTTAACTGTTCGTACGCAATATAGCCGTTAGGAACTGACTACTCGCCTACCCGTCAACATTGTTATAAAAAGATTGTGGGTGTTGCTACATGAAATAAATCGGCTGTTTGAGACATGATTATTAACATCAATGTAAATACTATCGTGAATCATGACTATTCCGACAATATTTGTAGAAAAAGTGATTATAATTGTTATCTCTGATCCGTGTGACTTTTATTGCTAATAATACAAATAAACTCCAACGCGATAGACGGCGACGTAAGAGAAAATTTAATTGAATTTATCTAGACGAGAACTTCCACGAGATGAAGTTATAATATACTCATAAGTATAAATAGTTTATATTATATCGATTAGATTGCAAAGTTCAGGAGAGTGGGGTTTCAGTCGTTGCAACTGCTTTCAGTGAAATGCCTACCTACGAGTATGCCAAGATTCAGTCCAATCAGATAAAGGTAGGTACCTACTAGAACTGGGTCAAGACCATCTCACAAGATTTATCGACATAATCAGTAAAACAGCGGGCTAAATTAAATTAGCTTCCAAACATGTAAAAGGCCAAATTCAATTCAATTTAATCTTCTTAATGCTCAACTGTGATTTGTTCATGTTGATCTGTTACCATTAGTTTTAGAACTGTTTACGTACGTAAGTGCAATTAAATAAAATGAATATGAAAAAGAAAAACGGAAGGGGCCGAGCGACAGCGGGAACTTTTCCTACAAACATTTCTTCTAAATTATTGAATTACGTGTAAACTTAATACATTTTTAATTATTATTGTATAATCAATAATTATACTTATCACCTCATTCTCGCAAAAGTTAGAAAATTCATTAAATCATCATGATCAATCATCATCATCACGTAGTATATATGAATAAGTTAGTATTTTCGGACGGTTCGCAATGTCGCTTTGACGAGGGTCACAAGTTCACAACGACATACATGGGGCTTGTCAAGTTGACACCCCCCCCCCCCCCCCCCCGCCTAATAAAATGACTACTGTCAGACCCCCCCCCCCCCCCCTATTTTGAAACAAGAGGGGCCTTCCTTCTTTCTTAATCTTCCTTTTTAGTGGTTTTACCTATGTCTTCGCTTCAAATATCACATATTCTTTCGATATGAATCTGTTCTGAAAAGCATAGAAAAGGTTACCATAGGAATCCCTAGCACTGAGTGTTGGGCTTTGTATACTCGTACGTACATTGAAAAGTTCAACGTGTCATCCTGATATATTATTCGTATCGCAGTGTTCGGATTCTACTTTTACTTTGTGATTAGCCCAGGGGACCGATTTGACTTTCGAGCGCTCGACTCTTTCACTCGAAAACGGACAAAAATTATGAAATGCTATTTTGAAATAGCGATATAAAATTTAAAAACGAGTGGTATTGACCACTCGTATTCAATTCTATTGGTAGAAAGTAAGTGCCTGACATTTTGACATTACAAACGTGTTTACTTTTATTTGATTTTCGAGCGCTCGAAAGTCAAAAATCGGTCCCCAGCCCTATTAGTTAATGCGCCGACAAAATGAAACTGACCCTCCCTGTATCCGTACCGTACCTCATGAAATTGCCATCATAAGTCCGATTGTAAAGAACTTATTACGATTTCACATAACGCTACTTTGATACAGTTCCGTTCAGTCAACGTTCTATTTCGCCGACATAATCGATATCGCACACAATGCGTCGTAGATCTTCCCAAGCCCGACAAGATGGAGTTCATCACATATAGGTATTGTGATTACGTCGTCCGCAAAGTTCAGAGGGTGCCGTGGGCGGGGGGCGGGCGCAAGCGCGGGCGATGCACCGGAGTCAAGTACAGGGCCGCACTGCGCCGCTGCAGTGCCATGCGCCCGGCGCCCGGTCAATAGCCGCTTCAATGACACCCGTCAAACGTTTATTGACTTTATTAGATCTTATTGCGTTTCGGAATTCCACATGCATTACTAACCTCTTTCTCACTGTTTGTAAAGAGATTATTAGTTTGTTTGTCGAGCTAATCTCGGGAACTATATATAAATAAGGAAAAATATGTAGGTTTACTTTCTTCTCCCAGGTCATACTTATGCATAGGCATATTAATTTGCATTCTATTAAACATCTTTAAAGCCTTCATTATCTGGGTCCGAACCAGACCTCGGACAGGGTGAGCTGTTTTAAGAGTTTGCATAATATGGACATACCTACGTAGTCATTCAATGGCAGATGTGATGTAATTGAATAACGAATTAAATTATTCTATTTAGATCTTTACATAACTAGCAAAACAAATTAATTGTATAGCAGAAGGAAACAAATTAATTAATTAATTAATTTTATAACAAATTTCGGAAGGAACAGATGTGGACGGTATTTTAATGTACAACTTCACTCCGCTCACTTCAGTGGAAGTAGAAAGGTCTTTTTCCATCTATAAGTGGATATTAAACTCAAGAAGAAGTGCGTTGAAAATTGAAAATCTAGAAAAAATTATAGTTCTTTATTACAATAACCAATAACAAAGAAAAATTTGAATAAATAAATAATACTTACTCGTTTTGTACATAATGCACTGTCATTTTTGTTTAATTATTATTCATGAATTCTTTTTAATATTTCATCTTGAGGCATATCTATATTAACATCTACACTTGACATTAATGACGTAAAAATGGCTCACTCTGTCCGAGGTCTGGTCCGAACATCCCGGGTGAAGCAAACAATGCCAAATTATTTGTGTGGCATCTTTTGTTTTGCGACGTTAAAAAGACTCGTGATTCAATGATCGGCAAAGGTTTCGGAAGTTGGCAGCTACTTGTGTCGGTTTTATCCGAATTGAGTTTTTTAGACTATGGCGCTATTGTGTGGCAAATAACGGTCAGCGGTCTCCGCAACCGATTGGACGCATGGAACATACCTATCAATTTGGGGGCAGAAGTAGGTTCTTATAAAGTAGGTAATAATGTATTTATTTACGAAACAAGAATGATTAGGTACATAGGGTGATTAGATAGGTTCTTATTGTAGTAAATAAATAAGTAGTTACGTAGTTAGGTATAAGTATAAGTTTATATAAATGATTGTTTTATTTTCCCCTTCGCGTATCCCTATTTCGCATCAAGCAGCTTTCATTTAGCTGCTGCACATTCTTCAAAAAACACCGGTCATGTGCGAGTCGGACTTGCCCACCAAGGGTTCCGTATACATTTCCGGGTACCTACTATATAAATGAAATTATAATCTCAAAAAAAAAAGGTTTTTGGTTTTTTAACTTTGGGTTGACAAACTTTATAACTGGGGGGCACGGCAGTGCCCCCGACAAGTCGAGCAAAAGAGCAAAAAATCGGCCAAGTGCGTGTCGAGCCACGCGCAGTGTAGGGGTCCGTAGTTGCCTGTCTTTCTTAGTTACATCGACACGCGCGCGCCAACTAAATGGTTGCTTCGGCCGATTTTGTACGAAAGTTGGCCTTTCTAAGTACATTTTAAGTTGGTCGACTATTACTCGGTAACTAGTTATGCCTACTTAGCCGTGATAGTTTTCCTTTTAAATTCATTACATGTACTACTGCCACGATTTTTTTCACATTCCCAGTAGCAGCCATTTAGCCGGCAGGGGGGGTATTTTTGAACAACTATCCAACGATACCCCACATTACGGGTTTAACGAGAAAAAACGGACGGACGGACGGCCAGGGCGAAACTATAAGGGTTCCTTGTTGACTACGGAACCATACAAAAGGCACGGCCGGGTACCAACCTTTTCTCGAAGCCCTTCGGGCCATTTTCGACCCCCCTGTAACTTAGTGTGAAAAAAACTAGAAGCCTACATTTACAGGGCATTACATAGCTAGCAAGCAAAAACTAGAAGCCTACATTTAAAGGGCATTACATAGCTAGCAAGCAAATAAAGATTAATAAGAATGCCTGACTTGGCTCTCTACGTAATATCTCACAACTTTATACGGTGGAAGAGTTTCGAGACGTGGCCTATGTTTTACATGGAATGTTTTTATGGGTACTAACGTTGCTGTTGCGGTCCCGGTATAATAATAAATCAGCAACCAATTTATTGAAGTAGAACTGATGATGAAGTTCACAGATGACTTATGGAACTCCTCGATGATGTAGGTACCTACTCCACAGACTCCGATGAGATTCCGTTAACGTAGCAATTAATGAAATACCAGAGGTAGGTGAGATCGTGGAGGGTGGAGGGATCGACGTAACTCCTCAAATATTATGTCAGCCCACACTCAGCAATGTTTTTCTGTAGTAACCAACGCATTTGCTCTCTGAAAGCAGTTGGTGGTGGAGTGGAAAGGATGTGATACTTACCTATACTACTTAAATTAAGTTTTTTTTGTTGTTTTCCATTACCTATGTAGATACGTTCAGTTAATGTATTCGACTACTATATTTGCTGCAACCCTTCTACATATTTTTGCATACAAATAGGATCCTATATACAAAGAAAGGTGAAGTACCTACCTACACTGTCCCGTTTTCATAGAGCGCCATTATTCTATTTTGAGCACAGAGTAGTAGATTAGCTCCTACCAAACGTACCTTATAGAGTTATCAGTCAAGATCAGCGGTCGCGGAACAGCGTTAGCGGTAGCGAGCGCCAGGGCCGAGTCAACGACCGGCCGCCCTCGCCGCGAACCTCGGAACCATTGTCGCGACGCGAGCATCCCAATTTTTTTACCGTATTTTACTTCCGCGTAAAGATTTTGTTATTTTAGGTATCATATAGTTATTATAACTAGAAACTTTTATTATTAACTTTTGGTAAATTATGTGTTTTCTAGCGTGTTTTATGAAATTTAGGTACCACACGGGGGCGAAAAATCGATCTAGCAAAGCTTGGTCGCCTACTAGTTAGCAGGGTACTGAAGTATAGAAATAATAATGAGTGACTTTGAATGCAGATTGATATTTACCGTTCTGGCTTACATACTTTTAGTTAGAATGTTAATGGTCTTATAACATGCCTATTTTTGATACAAACTAAACAGTGATATTATTCCGTAGTAAACGATATTTAGTATTAACAAATCTGATCGTCATGTGTCTCAATGTGTAATTCGGTTACTTAGTGGTTTTTTGCTCCTGGCGCCTACTTCTCGATATAATCGATATTGCATAAATAAATTCTCGAAATACCACAAACGACGTCTCATTAACCCTGATAGAAGTTGATATTTTCCTGTTTCCTTATCAGTGTAAACGTAGCATGTTCTGTTGTGTACTTATGTATGATAAGACGTCACGTCTAGGGTTCAGTTCCGCATGGTCAGATGCATGTGTTTTACGTTCAATAGTGAGACTAACGTCATCGCAACAAATAACTTCCCGACAGGAGACGTATGAAATATTCGCAACGAATCACTAGGCTCACGCTTGGAAAATTGTTTAGTTACGTGCGTTGTGAAATGTATGCAGTTGTCACATTTTCGTCACTGACTATTCAATTTGCCCTTGACAAGATTAACACGTACTGAATGCATTAACTGTTCAACTCGTGATGTTGAATTTGTGAGTCTCTTTGGCTACAGATGTTTGGTTTTTCGGTCATTGCCGTTTCTAACAGAAAAATCTCGATCTCAAATGAGCCAATAAATTTCAAGTTCTCAATTTCTAGTTGATTTAATTTTAATGAATGATGCAATATACGTATTTCCAACTTGAGATTGATTTTTTCATTTCGTGTATTCGGTTGTTGGGGAATAGGAAATTAAATACATTAGTAATTTTTACAATTTCTGATTTATTTTAATTCGACAACCTGTCATTATATTAACAAACAAATGACTGAGCACACTCTCATACGCACATAGATACATACACACAGAAACACACCGCGACCGGCGCTGCATTGCATATAAATTATACTTATATAGTCTTAAATGATATTTCAGTCTGTTTGCACTCTCCTCGTCCGGCGCCGGCCACGCACGCTCGCGTCCTAAACGAATTATCACATATAATATATTAACACGATCTGCGAACGTTTATTATACTAGTTGATTTAATTTAAAGTAGGTCGGGGTGGGGTGGCGGAGACAAGATGCTCCGCGGGCCAGCCTCACGCCTCGAGCATGGGCGGCATGAAGGCGCGCGACGGCGACGGCGACTTCTTGGAGAGGTTGAGTGGCTGCGGCGCGTCGCCCACGTCCACCTGCAGCGCGAGCTGCGCGGGCGCCGGCGCGGGCGAGCCGCCGCGGTAGCAGGCCAGCAGGCTCTCGGCCGCCGCCTCGCCCCGCCGCATGTACTGCTGGATGATGTCGGTGCGCTTCAGCTGCTCGGGCGTCATGCGCGGCCCCTCCATCAGGCTCTTGGCCAGCACGGAGTGCGTGGACGACAGCGACGCTCGCAGCGGCCGCGGCGAGTGCGCGGGGTGCGCGGGGCTGCCCGGGTGCGGGTGCATGGGCTGCGGGGACGGCGTCGGCCGCATCGGCCGCGCCTCCGCCTCGCCGGTGTCGCGGCGCATCGCTCGGAACTTTTTGTGGGGCTTGTAGGCCTCGTCCATTAGTGAGGAGGCGTCATATAGGGGCGGCGCCTGAAGGACACGCTTTAGCACGGGCATGTCATCGGCGGCGAGTGGCCGTCTGTCTTCAGAGTGCTCTTCGAGTGATGAGCGCGGGCTGGAGCATCCCGATCCGGGGCCGACGATGCGCTCATGTTTCTCGTTGCCAGATTCGATGCCGGAGTCCGTGGGCGAATCGAGCTTGCGATAGCGTGGAGGAGGTCGCACTGGCGTAACCGTAAGTCCATTATGCGCTAAGTGCGCTACGCCGAGTGCTTCCTCGTCGACGGAGCCCCGCGAGTCGAGCCGCCGCCGGCCAGCCAAGGTGGCGGCCAGCAGGGGAGTTCCGCAATCTCCGAGAGCTTCACCGGATTCGCTGCTGGATACTGAGCCTAATGGGCTGCGTGCAGAATCATCAACACCGGAATCCGCCCATGGGCAACCCTCTTCATCACCCCACATTTGTTGTCTCAAAAGTTCTTTGTGCTCTGTCCTGAATACGACAAGTTTCTCTGTATGGAGGGTGCTGAGCGTCCTTAGGTCAGGAAGAGTGTCCATTAACTCCCGAAGGAAGCTCGGCCTGTCGGGTCTGTTCTGTGCGATCACGGTCTGCAGGCACGACTTCAGGCGCGCGTGCATTCGCTCTACGAGTTCAATGTTCCGTAGGCCCGGTCGGTCAGGCGTGATAAGGACTATGGCGCAGAACAGGCCGATCTCGGCGTCTGTGAGGTTCATCGAGTTCATGCGCTCAGCGAACTTGAATGTTGAGTCAACAAGGAACCGAGCGTTGGCACCGCTCTGAATGGAGTCCCGCTTCATAAGCTGGCCGTTGAGGCAGATAATGCTGTTGAGCGGAGCATCGAACATGCAGATGAGGCGCACGAATAGCGCATCAAAGAGTCCACTCTTGAGCAGCGTGAACTTGTCATCTTGAGTGAGCAGCTGGAAGCCGGGGATGAGCCCGGCGAAGTCGATCACGCCACGGATCACGTGGGCGAATCGCTGAGAGAATTCCTTCTCGGATTGCAACTCTGGCGCCGGGTTTAGTGGGCAAGCCTACGACAAAGAGAAAAAGATTATTAGACATTATTTCTATAAATTCAAGTGTGAAATTAGTTGAGCCAAATTGTATAAAAGATATATGACAAGAATGCTAAGATGCTTACCAGAGTCGGTTGTGAATAGGTGGGACAATCGCGTGCGCGAGCTCTCATGGCGGCGACACGTTCTCTGGTGAACTCGCAGGTGTCGAGGTGGGCGCGCACCACTCGCGCCAGTAGCCGCGGCGCATCGTCCAGCTCCGCGGCTGCGGCTTGTTCGTGCGCGCGCGACGAAGATGACTGCTGCATCGCCGCCAAGATCCTAGCCTTCTCCCGCTTCGGCACGCGACCGAACCGCACGGCTGCAACAAAACGAAACAAAGTTCAACATATGCTCGACTCCTTACTATAAAATTAAGTCGTTAAAATGAAACGAGTGCGTAGCTAAGAACGGGATTGTTGTGCAAGGTCGCGGCTAAACATACTGCGGGGTGCAGCTGTCGCGAGGCGCGCGGCCCGAGCCATGTGCACGCGCAGCTGACGCGAGGGTAGAGTTCATCGCCCGTCCCGCCGGACTATTGTCTGGCGAGCCTTTTAAAATCCGCGGGCCTACCGGATATGTAGCGATTCAGTGAACTAGTTTGGATGACGAGTGACAAAGCGCAAACCGCGAGGTCACGTTAAAAAGTGTTACGACTTTCTCGCGCTCGGCTGGAGTGTGGCGCGGTTGGAAAGGCCGTATGAGCCCGCAGGCGGCGCGCCGCTTACAGCGTTCGTGCGCGGGCGCCGGTGAAAGTGTTTGCGCGGCTCACGATTGAAAACGAAAGCGGAGAGCTCCCTCTCGCCATTTCTCCGAACTTTCGCTGCGCGAAGTGGGCCGCACCAGATGCACGAACCTATTGTTCACGACACTCCAATCTGCTTCGCTTATCTCTTAATGTCGAAACGCATAAGGGCAACATATTATGAAGAAAATGTGTTTGTATGTCAATGTACCTACTTGTCGTGTTTTCTCAATTGATAGAACATTAATTTTAATGACGTACCAAAAATGCTTTAATATTTAAATTATGCGAGAAACATCGACTGTTTCTTTTGATATTTATTTGATTATTAATTTTTAAGTTACTTGAAGTTATGTTCCTATAGCTACTTTAATACGAAATCGAAATAAAAATGTTTTTAAATTGTGTTCCATATTTGTAGTTTACGTATGAAACATTGTTTAGTACACAAAAATCAATGGACATTTAGTAAACAATACATTACTGAAAATCTCTAATATATTCACGCGATCAATATTAATGTTCGTAGCTGCTACGCCTCGTAGCACGTGCAGGTTCTTGCTAGGTAGTGGTAAGCAATTTTTTTTTTATTGAAAAAAAAATACTTAGAAAATATTTGGTTATTTTACAAATATTTAGTGTTTTGTTTGGAATTTCGTTAAAAAAAATACGTACGAGCATTGTGATATTTCACAACTCCGTTCAGGATTCCCTTCAGGATCGGCAGGTCTTCTCCCATTTCTAAGACCATTACAGTTTCTTTCACTAAACTATTTCACAGCCGAAGCCACAGATAACTATAAGCAGGTAACTTTACGTCAAGTCTATCACTAATTAAAATAATTTTATTCACTAGGTAATGTCACATAGCACAAGTAGAGTTGCATTCACAAGCACTGTAATCCGATGTTAATCCAAAGTTGATTGTCGGGTGTAGAGTTGTTGTTGGTTCGCGATCTCGTGGCCGAGTGAGCGTATGGCATAGCGGTAGCAGTAAGGGCTGACGACCGATGCGCGGGCCGGACTCCCTCGCACTGCGCGGCGGCGCGCGCCGCTCCAACCTTGAACTTGAGCGGGGCGCGCGCGCGGGCCGGAGGGGGGCGCCGTCAATAAACTCCGCGCAGGCCCCTGCCCCCGCGCCACCGCCACCCCCGCCCGCCACTTGAACCTTGCCGATATTACGACGTGAGAATTTTCCAAAACTAATTTCCGGTTTCCCCGAGATTACGCTCTACGTCAGTGTTGTCTTTATGGCTAATTAAGGTTGATGGTGCTATTTATACCAGTACTACATGACTTCTGGTGGTTGTTTTTGTTGACTTGCTACATTGTTTTAATTAATTACTCAACGGATTGGCACCTTGCATATTGTTTATCATTAATACTATTTGAAAGGCACCACTTTTAATTTGCGTAATTTTTTCTACTCTCTGAAACCCGAAATTATATTATGGCACCTAAAGTTAAGTCGTATTAATTATGAAACTCCTAACAACACGTTGAAAGTTACCAATAGAGTTTGTTTCGGCGTTTCTTCCTGACAGTGTTCTTCTTTTTCAGAAACGCTGGTAGTATTTTGACTTGTAAAAGTGCCACTACCTACGGCCTACTTGCAGAATAAAAACTCCTTGCAGAATAAAAAATCATTTAGGTATTTCATTTAATAAAGGCAAACATTTGAAATAAAAAGTCATTGAATACTCATTAATTAATGCAAATGATGCATGCATTAATATGTTAAGTTAATATTTCAATAATTCCAGTCAGTAGTACTACGTTTAATTCAACAAATGACCGCTTTCAGCTCGAGCGCTAGTGGCGCCGACGCGCGCCATCTATTGTCGAGTAGCAGAACTAATCACTGAGCGCAAAATACTTTTTCACTTAGTTTTTATAATGTTTCGTTCGCGATTTGTCCTATTTTCGTAAGAATCTGTTTTGTTTTTAATACCGACATAAAAAAAGTTTTTGCGAGTACTTAATCGAAAATATACGTGATTTTCGCAATTTTCCATAGTCAAAAGAAATTGCATCTTGACATTTTTTTTGCAGCTAAATATAATTTTATTGTCCTTTAATATGCATCTGGTTCATACGTAAGTGTAAACTTGATAGATTCGAAGATGGTGGAAAAAGTCCATAGATTTCCTATTTAATTAATGTATCATAGCTATACATATGTATCAAAAGTTGACATCACATTACTGACTGCGCACCTATTACGTGTTAAGTGCGTATAGAGAAACGCGAGGGCAACGAACTGCATTACGAAAGTGAAAACGTAAATTTCCCTCTCGCGCTTACGAAATGCGCCTTTCTCCGCTTTCACCGGTCGGACGGAGACGGGCCCGTGTCGCAAGGCGAGGCGATGTGGCGCGCGGTTGTCGACCCGGATAGCGTGCGATCACCCGCGCTTGCATAACGCGACCCCCACCGCACGCACCGACCCCCCCCCCCCCCCCCCCCCCCTCCGCTGACCCCACTCCGCGAAATAGGATCTTAATTCTTGCAGAAGCTCGCGCCGTGCAGACCTCTTGGCATGCGCACTTTCCTGTGCGTGCTAATTGAGTATGCACGTTGCAGCACGCATACACACACACCTGCCGCCTGCGTCGCCTCGTCATATTACTAACGTTGCATCATTTTCGCACTCATTTCGAATTAACATGACCCAATTTTAACATTTGCAAAATGATTGATGATAATTAACGAAGTATGAAAAAAATGTCGCATTTTTTTTACTTGAAATAATTACAAATTAAAATATTTCTGCACGTTTACGGTCTAATCATTTTTATTATTTTTCCCACTATGAAAAAGTCACTTATGTTTTTCTTTATTAGTATTAAATCACATGTATTATTTTATGCAGCACTTTATGAACTTATATTCAAATTCATATAAAAGCAATCAGCATTTTCATGAAAGCGATTACCGACATTTTTTTCATGCTACAAACAAACAAAATATGATCAGTCTAAGTAAAAAAATTAACTCACCATCTCTGCTCATGCCCACTGCGATGCATTTTTTCAATCGGCAATATTGACACCGATTTCTGTTGATTCTAAGGATGGAGCACTGCTGGTTTTTCGTACAGGGTCGGTACTGGATCTTCTGTTGGATGGACCGCCTGAAGAAACCCTGGGGATCACAGCGGCAGTTAGAGTCGGGCTCGAGGTCGGAGCCGTCGCTGGAACAGCCCGAGTCGGAGGACTCGCGCCGAGCCTCCAGCATGCTCACTAGCACAGAGTGCCGCTCACGCAGCTCGCCTGCGGCTTCGCAAGACATGCCACACACCATTCACTGGCACACACAGCCACAAGCACAACCACACGCTCTAGCTTCGCGTACGCGTGACCGAGTCTTGGTATAACGCAGTGAGTGCACTGACACGGGCGACGGTCGACTGCGAACTGTGCGGGCGCTGCGGCGCGCGGCGCAGTTAGCGAGCCGCGACCTACTTGCCGGCCGCCGACCCACCCGAGAAAGTGAGAGTGCCCCCGGCCCCCGCGCGCCGCGCTCCTAACGGTCCACGCCGCTCTAGAATGCGCCGCTGCCGCTGCACCGGTGCGTCGGATATAGGCCGGGCGCATCCCGGTGGCGTCGCGGCGCGCGGCCGTTTACCCCGGGTCAACGACCGCTCGATTGCACAACGCCGCTCCGCTCCCCCCGCGCCGCCCTCGCCCTGGATCTAGGGCGCGGGCCGCGTGGGTCGACGACCGAATCGCGCCCGCTGACGTCACCGACACGTCACGGCCTACCTCAATGCGCGCGCGCTCCCCGCTAGGGGCTGCAATGATCCAATTAGATCGCTACTAGTACCTACTACTCAGATATTGTGCTGATTACAATTGCCAACGGAATGCTACGATTCCACTATCATAGTATTACCCACTACACCCTATTCTACTACGAGACGTTGATAGCTGGCATTTAAACAACGCATCGTAAAAAGATCCATTGATAATGATAAGCAATAAAAACAACAACGCGATTTAATCAATCTAACCCGTTCTTTTAAATAAGTGATATTTGCTAATTAATAATTTTCCTTGTCGTAATTTGTGTCCCCCAGCGTAGCGTTGTTGATAGAGCCCGCGGCAAATATGTTCAATGCATAAAGTATGTTGTTGTCTACACCTCCGGAGGTAGAGTCGGCTACTAATTAGAGTAGAGCCTCTTGAGCTCGCGTCGAAGTAATTTGCTGGAGAGGCAGGACAAAGAGTGGCACCGTGTCGAGTCGCGGGCGGAGGCTGCGCGGCCGGGGGTGCGGCGCGCGGGCGGCGGGGCAGTGCCCCAATTTCGCGCTGCCATCGATCCATTGTGCGCTGTGCGAGTGGCCCATAATTGGTCGCAGCGCGGGCACTGACCGGCCGCGCGGTCGTTGACCTTCTTCCGCGAAAACAAACCCTACATCTACAATTATACTCCCGAGGCAGATATCGCCGTTCCCGCACCACCATGACATACCGAACTAGTGCCTCGTCACAAATGTCCCCCAGTTATATAATTAATTACCCACCGACGAGCCACTATCGACGAGTCAACGACCTCTGACTAATTAACACGGTGACTTCGTTTGGAGTTCCAGAAAAATAATAAATAATACTATTTGTCATTTACTCCCTATTTAGTTTCATAACTGTAAACAATGTGGGTTGTTTTGATAAAGCGCTCGATGTAATTAGCTGCGGTGGCCACAAATACTAAATATGGGTAGGCCGCAAGTAGGCATTCGCGTACGCGGTTCAGGAAAAACTTTTATTGATAACCTTTTAATAGGGGTTATTAGTAAGCGCATGGCCTCGATGATTCTCTGTTTTTTTTGAACGAATAATGAATAATGTCGAGCGGTGAGTAGTTGGTATACCTATCTATGTTTGTATGCTTATGTGGTATTATGCAGGCGCATCGGCCGGGAACTAGAGGGTGGTTACGAGGGTATGATGGTCGCACATTACTCGCCTGGCGTGTTTCACACGAGACTAATTTGCCCTCCTCGGTGAGTCAGTGCAGGCATAAAATAAATAAGTGGCACATAAATAAATACATAGCTGTACCGTGCAGGGTTTCGTCAGAGCGCGCGATGTGGGTCGCCACCGAGAATTTTCGACACAGCTAGTCGCCTAGCCGAGCGATAAGCGATCGACCGACACTTTTTGGTCGTTAACGTTACATTGACACAGTTAAGCTTGGATTATCGCTAACTGGGCTTATTGTGCCTAATTTCTTAAAAGTTTTAATAAAGCGCTCTTTCTATTAAAGACTGTGCTTCGAAAAAGTTCGACGCTTGAATGTGTTTATGTAGAAAAACCCAAGAAATTTAACTTTAACAAAGACTTAGTCACACTCACGACTTTATCATTCTACAAGCGTACGAGTGAAACAAGAATTTGTAGCGGGTCTTCGTTTAGGTTGACTCATAGCCTGGGAAACAATACGGTCTGTTTTAGGCACTGCACTATTAGGCTCGCCACACCGATATTAAGTGATCATAAATAATCGTAATATTATGACGGCGTGTGACATGAACCCGCCGTAACGGTGCAGGGCTGCAGGGGCAACGGACTCCATATACGAGATAAGAGCTATTCTTTGCGCGCTCATGCGGCCCACGCCACACGTCACGCCTAACGAAACTAGACCCCTACCTACGCTTAGTTACTACGAATCGCAGCGTCAAGATTGATTTGTGGTTGAACGTTGAGGTGAGCTTAAAACAAGCTACAGAATAGAGGGGCAGGACTTGCGCGCAATCACTGTTTCGTCTCACGTTTGTCGCCGGTGACGGAGTCGTTCGTGGGCTGAGCTGGACAGAATGACAAAATCCTGAACCAACTTTGTCACGAAATACTCTTACTTATCTATACTTAATATTGTAGAGAGGTAAAGTTTGTTAGTAAGTTGTGGTAATTTCAACTACTCACCCGATTTCAAAAATCCTTTCAGCAATTGTTTTTCAACGCGTGCGGACTGCGGAGCCGCTGTGATAGCTAATTGTTAATTAGCAATATTAGCATCTATTTAGTTAAATTCATGTACCTACTAATATGAAGATATATTTATTTACTAGCTTCCGCCCGCGACATCGTCTGCGTGGACCCGAGATAAAAACTATCCTATATCTCAATCCAGGCTATAAACTATCTTCGTGTAACATTTCATCCAAATCAAATTGAGTAACAAACATACAAACAAACAGTAGTACATTGTTGTAAAGGCTAGAAAGTAGGCAATCTAGATGGACGAGTGGGTTCGAGGTCCGAGCCGAAGGTGAGTGCAACATCATAGTTGGCCTGTTCGTGCGATGTCCAACTAAACCCAGCTTTGAAGCCTGAATTCTGATCATCTTTTGCCACATTTCCGACCAGTGGCGTGAAAACATCCAAACATCCAAACTTTCGCATTATTTATTAGCGGCTATTAATCTGTATACAACGGGTGATATTATTAGAAAAATCTGTAAGAAGATGTAACTGTAAATTCGGTAGTAAAGAGAATTGTATCCACAACAGCACATTAACCCCATAAGTGCGGTATTTCCTAGGAAGTTTAGGCCTTACCCGCTACGTGCAGATGCGCCAGATAGCGCCGGTGACTCACCGCCGTGATTCACTTCCCGTTCACCTAATAGCCGTTTATTTATAGCATGATCGCGTAATCTACCCCATTCATAATACACCTAACAATAACAAAAAGTTAATCATTAAAAAAAAGCTACTTAACCATTCGAAATTGCGATTACTATCGGTGCATTTTGCCTCATACCATAAAACTAGGAAAGAGGTAGGCCACGCCGCGTTACATTTTACGTTAACGACCGAGAGAAGCACTAAAATGTTTATTATGAAGAGTCAAGTTCGCTCGGCGGCGCCGCGAGCAGGAAGCCATGAACGCAACTTGCAGTGTGATGCTCCCAATAAATATGACTGTCCGGGGATCAACGAACTTTTGAGCTGACAGTTCAAAAATAATGTGGGTTACGTTCACGTAGCGTACGTTCGTTGGCCGTAGAAGTTGTTTACGGGTCTCGCTCGCGAGGTAAGCGGCGTGAGGTCAACGCCCGCTGCACGCAGAATGGTGTCGAAAAATAAGCGACCCACTATACGACACGAGGAAATTATGTCGGCCGACGAACAAAGGCTCCGAGCGAGGCCGGAGCCATAGGAACTGTAAAATGTGAGCTGCCATTTTACTCTAGTGTCTACACGAACGGATTTATGTGAATTTTATTCGATTTCGGAATGTGTGTGTAAAGATGGTTTTTATTTACATATCACGACGGTTGCAAATAAGCATACGGCCTGACAGGTTTTGTAAATTACATAAGACCAATTTACTGGGGACTTGACAAAAAGGGTAATATAGATTCTCCGGCAATTATCACGAAATATAATCGTACTAAATATTTGCTTTGGCGGGTAATGTGGAGATTAATATAATATTTAATATAATTATTTACTATAATTACTTATTGTTTATTTATAATTACCTAATGTAAATGTTACTCTTCAGATCTCCTTGTAGGTATTCTAACCGAAAAATGTCTACATTCATTTTTAGTTGCAAGATTAAGATTCCTTTTTTGTTAACACAATTATCATAATATTAATGAACCTCCAGGTCTTTAGCATTATGTCTCTTGGTACTCTATGTGTACCCCTTATATATTTGTTTAAGCGACAGTTTGTGTTTCTAAATAAATAAATAAAAAGATAAAATAAAATCGTCTATGGGAAAATTGTAATAAGACTATAGTCTTATTTCAGAAGGGATCAATTGTTATTACAAGACGTATCAAATCTAGACAGCCGATTTTAAATCAAATTATTCGGTAATGGAAATGCATGTTTGTGTTAGACAATTTAACCCTTAGATGCATACAGTATCATGAATGATACAACTGAAGTAACACAAGTAGTAATCAAATTAATGTCAGTTATAGACTTTGTCAAACTAGACACAGAGTCTCAAATGATGTTCATTAGCCATTCCGTAAGCAAAGTGATTGATACCAGATGCACCTGAGGGTTTTTTTTTTTATATTCATTTAGCAGTTCTGGAGCGCCCCCTCCATTGACTACTGGTTGACGCCGGGGTGTCTACCAGAGGGGACACCCCGGGGGGGTGGGCCTGAGGGTTAAATATGTAATGTCTATTTATACAAGAAGGAACTTATTTTTTTTACCTTTAACAACAACATGAATTCGGTGATAAATACCGTCAGCAAGAATTAAGAATAGTGTCTAAAGATGCATTTTTAACAAACGCTATTTCTTACAATCATCGTCCATGTTACAAATTCTTAGTTAATTTTCGTAATATTTCATTTAATAGATCGAATCAAGCTTTAGTTTAGATAGTACATTATACCTTAAAGAGATAGTCAGCTCATTGAATGTACTAAGATATTGAAGTCAAGGGCTTTACGAGCTACGAGTTATACGCAATCAATCGCGAGTGTAAAACTTTACGTCCCGCTCAAGATAAATAATCCTATTACACTAATCTTGGCAGTTATAATGATAAACATAAACAGCTTATTCAACTTAGTACGTCCAATGCCCATTCTCCTGTAGAATCGTGTATACATATCAATGTACAACATTAAAGGTTCGTTGACACCAGTCTGCGTAGGCAGATTCAAACAAATGAAAATCGACGGGCCGTGCCGTCACCGTGTTCACGTTCGCGCCACTCAATGAACGCTTGCTATTGTAGCCGCGTAGCGCCGTGGCAGCACTGGCGCTCCAATCTACCCGTGCGCCATCTCGCGGCGAGTAGCTGAACTATTCCGACGTGTTGCTTATTTACACCAATAGTTGGCGCTCTGCGCGAGTTACGAGCTGCCAGCTGAGCGAGAGATAACATCCGCGCTAA
Source organism: Epinotia ramella (assembly GCA_947578815.1). Classification (NCBI taxonomy): domain Eukaryota; kingdom Metazoa; phylum Arthropoda; class Insecta; order Lepidoptera; family Tortricidae; genus Epinotia; species Epinotia ramella. Next base: position 13,382,462 of record OX388209.1, read on the forward strand.
TCATAATTATTCGCAAAATCAAAAAGAGTAGGTATGGTTATCACGTTTTTTATTATAATTATTTTATAATATTGTATTCTGTTGTTTCTAGAATTTTGTAACTAGAAATTATGAAATTTCATCATATAATAAATAGGGTAAGCATTCCAATAAGATTCAAATAAGTTTAATCTGATTATTGAATGCTCTTTCAAATGCGATTAACGGCATAATAGAGCGATCAAAGTGGCCAGTTAGGGTGGCCCAAAAGCAGGCCCGGTTTCATCCGTGAAAGCCGTCTGGTGCATTGTGCACGATGGCCAGACGGCGAAGGACACGCATTGTCCGCCGGGAGCCCTGCCCGGGCGCTGCGCACAAACCAGTTTCTCTACACTTGCACTTACTTCTATCGCTGTCTGCTCCTCGCTTTCACGCTTATATCGACCTTTGTCGGGGTCGAGGGTCGGTTACCGACTGTGAGATTGTTACATTAAATTAAATTCAAATGCCGCACGGATGTTATTATTAAAAGGAAGAACATACTCGTAATTGCATTCTATCATAGCTGTTAAAGGAACTAGTGTTAAACTCGTTCACACTAGGAAGTAATTAGAGTGGGCCGCATTGCTCTGAACGTTCACGGGACACGTACGAATTTACTGCTTTCGCTAACCTTTAACGCGTGAACGTGAGACCGTCAGGTTTCCACAATTGGTCTTGTGAGCATGGCTATTTGTCGCTTCTGGTTTTATGTTGACTGACATTACAATACGTTGGAGATGGCTACCGCTCGACGCTCGACCTTGCGCTGTCTTTTATTTTTTGGTGACGACGGTGTCCGAGCCTGTAGCTACTTATTTACGGGTTGTTTCTCACGTCATGTCTGCCTACTTTCAATTAAAGCTTATCCGGAAGACAAAACTTAAAATTAACAAGGACAAAAAGCTGTCTATAACTCTTAAGTGCACAAGGATGCGGGCACTGCGGGTGTTACGGTCGGGATGTAGAGGACGCGACGTGACACAAGTGTTTACTACCCTAATGTCGAAATTTGTATTTCACTTGATGTGCAACATAATGGTTATGATGCATGTAACCGCTTCGCTTCATAATTTTGATCACGAAACAATGGCGCCGTCACATCAAAGACAAACTGGGTCAAAAGTATATTTACGGTTGGGGTGGTTATGTTCAAAGACGTTTAACCTTTTCGCTGACCTCGTCTTGTGCTGGTTGCACAAAGCAAACTAAATAATTATAACATTATAAAAGAGCTCGTTCCCGTGTGATTGTCCCGGGACAGGTATCAAGGAAAATAAAAAGTTATCGAGTGAAGAGGGGTCGGCTGACCGGCGGCAGGTACCTGACGACCCGAAAACCGCTTTCAATCTAACTAGTTCACACGAACTTTTTATATCTATTCAATACTACCATGTAAATCGGATTTACTGTGTAAATAAATAAGGTCATCTGGTCGCTTTGTTCGCAGAGATTGTGTTCCGCGTGGAGCGACCTTGCGGAGCTGTTGGCGGGGTGGAGTGCAACAGTCACCTGTCTCAAAACTTCCTGCTCCGAGAACTACCCTAACAACACTCTAGTATGTGGTCGCCCATGATTTAATTAACTTTATGATTGCGAAGGTCTAGAAGCTAGTGGTGTGGTTGTGCGGCGTTTTAAATCTTCCTCGAGCTAGAGAGCATGTTGGATATCGTAACGGTGGTCTCGTAATGAATGGCACATTAATATTTAAAAATAACAATATATATGTGAGTATAGGAACACTTTCAACATTATGGCGTGCTGCGGTGACACGCGAGTATGACGTTAGTGCGGCAGGTTTTTGCCCCCATGTTTTTGTTTTTATGTGTCATCACAATAACACCGCAGCTTTGTAAGTGTTCGTATAAATATGAGATTGTAAATAGGTATTAAAAATTGCATATGATAGATACCTTGCAACCCTCGCAGGAATGCACGCCGTAATGGAATCCACTGGCTTTGTCACCGCAGACGCGGCACAGCACCGTGGTACCGTCGAACTCTGCAACAAAAACAACAATTACATCAGCTGTAAATTTGCCTTACGTGCATCGGTGTTGTGGATGGTGTTCCGGGCTAGTGCCAAGCCAAACATCCTGAGTCGTAAGGATTGTATAACAAACACAGGCGGCGCGTGAGCACCGCTTGCTCGGTGGCCTGCAGCGCTACGTTCACAACTGCCAATAGCGAAAATGGTATTATTGCAACGCTTTTGCACCTATTGACAGTATTGACACCCTAATAATAGGCGCCAAGATAGATGGCGGAAGTTTTAGCTTAATGGACCAGCATTCTGAGTAGATGTGTATCAACTAATTATTCAACAAAGTAAGGTGCTCAAATCAAGTCATTGCACGAGTCTCATAATTACTAGCTGCACGCACAATACAGTTTTCTCTACTTTATCTCAATTTAATTCAAATGTTTCAATTTAATAGCAGTTAAAATATTTAGTCATTACGTAAATTCTTAACTCGTATACTTTTACTACTTATTATTATCACCAAATCTGTCTCACTAATGAAACGAGTGACGCAACAGCGTCGAGTTGCGTGCGTCAAGGTGACGCTTAATAGTTATTTTGGTTATATTAGAAAGCGCAGACCCACCAGTGACTTGAGCGGAGTCAACGACCTCTACTGCAGCTGTACTGACAAACAATGCGACATAGAATGCAATCATCCAAGGATGTGCAACAAAGCAAGAGTATAATGTTGTCTCTCTAATAATTGACAAGATGATTAGTTACTGCGGTGTCATTAGTGTTTAGTTTGTACATTAGACTACCAGTTGATAATGGGTAAATCGATTTGGTTAGTAGGTCAGTGATAGACAAAAAGTCCTGCGGTGTTGCACCGCGGCGGCGCGGGCGGGACGCGGGAACAGGTTTGCTGCGCCCTCGACGGCTCTCACTTTCCTCTCCCAACCGTTTGTTTATTTGTTAAGGGAGCGCAGCGAGCCTTTTGGAAGAAACTTTCTATTTCTGGCGTGCACCACTCGCCGCAGGTCGACGCACCGTCGTCGCTTTCTATGGAGTTATTTTCTTTTTTCTACAGACTGCTTGATTACCCTCCTAGTTATAATTTCGGTCTCATCTCGAGCAGCGTTTTCAATGGTGCGTACTCGCGGGAGGCTGCAGAGGGGATCACAATGGGGCAGGGAAAGTGCTCGGCGCCGTGAGACGTAACTGGTGCAGTTGCAACAGACGTAGGTGGCGTGCAGCCATTTCTCTCGAGTGATGCAACTCGCGCGTTTTTCTAAGCCGCGCGTGTGAGAGCTCGCTAGTTGGTTACGTCAATTAGACTCGAGGAAAGCGCGAGAAAGTCTCCGCCACGTAACGCGAGCACCGACCGTGCATAACATTGACGTTGCTGTTTCGACCGCGTTCCGAATCGGTGTCATGGCGATTCTTGTTTGTAAATACATTTCGCATGTAACTGTGCAAAAAGCACGTTTCTATTCCTACACTACTGTAGCACACGTTTGTGCACTATCCGGAAATGTTACCCAAGGTTACGGTGGTACATATTGCTGACAGATCAAATATGATCTAGTATCAAAAGTATAATGTCAGCGAACCACTCACCTACGTCACCAACGCAAACCTTCGTGATGTTACTCGGTTAATGGTAGGATATCATTATTATCATTACCTATATTTGTACAAGAATGTTGCATGTCTAGTGTGTAAGTACTTTACTGGCGGCTGGTAACAGCAGCATTCGCCACGGGAGAAAAGTAAAAGTGACAGCGAGAAAGCAGCTGACGCTTCGTGACGTCCACTCGCTGTGCGTATGATTACCATTCAGTTCTCTGCATAGCACAACCAGAGACCGTCGAGAAAGAAAACTATGTTTTTACGGCATTACAATTTGACGATGCAAGAAAGCGAGGGCTCTAGATGTGCAACGATTAACTCTTTTGTTAATTTATGAAATTTCATGGGAGAGAAAACGGAATAAAGGCAATCGATAAGATCATTAGGAATCGAATAGAAATGTATAAGGACTCCCTGTGGGCATTGCCCCAGACCCCTCAATTTGCAGGGGAACCAATCGATATTATTCGACGAGTGTATGTTTTGCACAATGCCGTTTTAATTGTTTTTGGAGCCCTTCCGCGCGGAAGTGTTGCCAGTTGTTAATCCATCAATAATTCGTTCTGCTAACGATCCGTCTTTCTGCTAAAACTTTCCTCTGTACCCTTTCATACCTACCTACTAATGATTCGAGTACAATCATTAATCTTATGAAAGTCGTTTGAAACTAATCTAGCATAAAATTGTGATTCCTGTTGTGGGCTTTTGTTATTATTTTTATTGTATTTTACCGTGGGTAGGTATGTACCTATATCCATAGCTATGCTAGTGGGTGGTTGTTATGCCGGTATTCGTTTTTGTCTGTTTGCCACATGATAAGGAAAAGTTTGCCCATACCTTTTACAAAAATAAAAATGAGACTATTCTGTAAAGATTCAGATTATGTTTATATTGCATCATAGGTATTCTAAACAATGATTCTACTTAATAGTCTTCGTAAACATTTGAAATAAGAAAGAATAATTTCAGAATAGATGTGTAGAAAGGAACTTTCCTGCTAACCAGTGCCAATAATACGTAGGCATAGGTATATAGTATATTTATTGTTGGTGAGTAGGTAGGTACCTACCTAAACGCAAAATAATATATGATGTTCATGAAAGATTCCTTACATATTAAGTAACAATGAATGTTATTGTGTTGGTTTGGTACCTATATAAATTTCAATTCGGTATTGGCGAAATTTTATGTGGTTTTTGAAAAGGAATATCACGTAAATAATATGTGAAAGTAGGTACCTAGGTAGTAACTGAATGACATAAACATTATATCAGTAATAAGGATTCTTGACGAATAGGTATAACATTATTCAAAAGCTAAGGAATATAAATATATGTTCAACTTAAGGGTAGTTGCAAGTTATTCCAGTCTGAAATTGAGCACAAATGTAATAATTTTATACAAAAAATAGCAAGGGGAAAATCCGTTTCCTGGTAGCAAAGGTAAACAAACAGTGGTTGTTTTTTTAGAGGTCAAGTCCTACCTATCCGCAGTTCGGGCTCCCGGTCCCGACGCGCCGGGTTGAGCATCTCGCCGTCCGCCGGCAGCGGCGCATCGTAGCGGCCGTAGCTGCTGTCCGGAGACATCACTAAAGTCATTTATTTGTCCTCACTGCACTACACGCTTCAGCACATCAGAGCCTCTGGGCCCCGCACACACGTCCTGCGCCCGCACTAGCCGCAGGACGGCACCTCATAAGTCGCTCGGGAGCGAGGGATGAAGGTCGATTCACTGCACGCGCCGCGTGCGCTTCGCTCGAGCTCGATCGACGAACTGAGCGAAGCCCGCGCGCGCTCCTGCTCGAAACCACGCAAGCCTCCCCTTAAGAGTGAAAGTCTGCAAAAAGATCGGCGCCCCGTGCGATACAATCGGTACGACAACGGAGCGCGCGCCTCAAGCGGTTCTCGCCTCTATCGACTCGTAACTCTGTTGGCCTATGTTCTTAGGAGCGAGGCTCGGCGCGCTTCGAACTCCGAGGTCATTGCCGCGCCGCCAGTGGACCAATCGTGAGCGCGCATGGAAATGCGCGGCGAGCGATTGGAGGACCGAGAGCCCCTCGCCCCTCGCCTCAGCTCGCGCTCGAGTTCGAAGACCCGAACCTTGCGGCGCGCCGCGGCCAAGGTCGCGCGCGAGCGGCACCGCGGCTGCGAGCGTGAGTGTTGGAGTGGGACACCGCCGCTCCGGTTGCGTCACACTACCAAAATATTTTTAGTGATGGAACGCGAGTGAACTTGAACACGAAATCGAGCTCACGGATGGTAAGCACTGGCTGTAGGTCGCCTCGTGCCCCTCGTGGCGGTCTGGCTCGCTGCGCTGCAAATGCGCGCCCTCTACCCCCTTCAGCCTGGCTTCAGCACTTGTACCTCCCATATGTACTTATGTTGCTACCCCTTTTCCCTGTTGCATGATTATAATTAATTCCTAATTTACCGAATGATAATCAGTGTTAATTGACATCATTACCAGGCCCCTATCTATGACAAATCGAATGTATCCGATAAACTAATGCAAAGCTATAGTTACCTCACGATCCACATACAGCGTGTTATTCTTATTATCGATAAACAAGTTTCCATCAACAATACGCAAGCATGTACTTACGTAACTTGTTATGTATACCTAATACGGGTGTGCGAACGTGTGCTCTAACGTCAGGGGGGAGAGGTGGTTTTGGCGCGGTAGTTGCGAGATAAGGCGCGGAGTGGGCGGAGGTGAACGAACTGGAAATTTTGGCGCAGGCCGGTCAAGGCCGCGGCGCAGGCGCGGACGGCCCGCGTGACTCGCTCCTGCCACACTGAACCACTGACGATGTCCTAGTCCATTTCCGCGCCATTTTCCTCCATACAATACATTTATAATATTTACGCTGTTGACATCTAATGTGCCAAAATTTTTGCTTCATCTTGCAGATTGAATTAGCCCGTACCGAACTAGACACCCGTGTCTTATTTAATTTATTAGTTTTATTAATTACTTACACGGTAACGTCATAAGGTGAACTATTATTTGCATTTGAAATAGACATCAACGATCTGAACGATCATCATCAAGAGCATTGTGCAAATGGCTTTGAATTTCGGTAGACTTCTCCTTCCTATCATTGCCAAGAATTTACATTAACAAAAGTATAAGTAAAAAGAGCAAAACAATTTATTTGCAAGCTTCCAAACCAGATGCCAAGAAAGTTTTTTAAAAATAGTAATTTGGGTAAAAATAAACATACGTCGTGCGCTTTTTAAAGGGTTGCACCCGAACCATCTGACAGAAAGGTGCGTTTATTTTTTTCAAGTTTTTGCCTCAATTATTTCGCTTCAATACTTTCCCTTTTGCACAAAGGGAAGCATTTTTAATGGCTTCGCAAATATCCTTCCACGTGCACCCAACCTCATATTTATCTATGTAAAAAACATCCTTCACTTTATAGTTCGCATTGATTCACAAACGGACTGTGTTTGACACTATTATCGCTATTTCAAATTACTCGTAAATGTCTAAAGTCATGTTATTTCAGCTAGAACTAAAAGACTCGATAATCATGTCATACTCATTAGACAATAAATAATGTGTAGCTAATAGGCAGTCACTGCTTTACTGATACACTTATAGACAATAAAAAATCATTAGCAACATGTGTGCGTATCGAATTAAAATACGAGAAAGTGAGTGAAAACACATTTTTTACTTCCTTCCGCTGGCCCTGTTTGAAGCCGGGGTGAGAATATCGAATTTCGAGGCTGGGTTCCCTTGCGATGGGAGCACGTAACAGTTAAGCGAAAACGTATTCTATCGGTTTTGAAATAGAGTTTACATTATAGATCCAACCCCGAAGTCCACGTTGGTGTCGTCAGTCGGTAGCCACATGTGCTGGTTCGTATTGTGCATTGTGACCACTGGCGGGACCGGCGCACTCATGATCTCGATTGATCGCTGCCATTTTTTATGGATTAAAAAAAAAACCTAATGCCATATTGTTAGCAATTTATGGCTTCCCCTTTGCAGTTCCGGCCGGATAAAGTTTTTAGACATTGCTTACTTCGTTTTTTTCGCTTTTGGCTAGTCATTAAATTGTGCACCTACCTATACCCTGCCGGAGTTTTAGTTCCAAGCACTGGGCTTCTGGGGACCGATTTTTGACTTTCGAGCGGTCGACTCTTTCACTCGAAAACTGACAAAAATGATGAAATGCTATTTTGAAATGACGATAGAAAATTTTAAAATGAGCGGTATTGACCACTCGTATTCAACTGTATCGGTAGACAGTAAGTGCCTGTAATTTTGACACAACAATAGCACTTTACTTTTATTTAATATTCGAGCGCTCAAAAGTCAAAAATCGGTCCCCTGCAGCGCGGGCAAGGCAAGTTCAAATTGAGAAGATAGGAAAAGAAAAAAAACCGATGTGGGTTTGGATCTGTTAGAAAAACTTGAAAAGTCTATTTGATATATATAGACAAAGGCATGTCACCGACCGACCCCGTTAAAGCTTGTTGTTGGGGATAAGTACAGGGAACACGGCGAATTATGAGGGTGCCCCTGTCACCTGTGCCGTGAAGGACATTCGGACAATGGGCAGCCCGCGCGGAACGGGACCCAACACTTATTTACTACGCCCATTATACCCGGTCATAAATTAGTTTAACAACTCCTTTTAAAGTTTGTCCAGGAACCTTTTTACGACTGACTACCGCAAGGGCCATATTGAAAATAATCATGGAAGTGATGACCTACTAACGGCATTAATGGCTCCCTTAGTAACTTGATCTCGTGTTGCCGATTCAATTTCACAAAGTAGACACGAATTGTGGGCTATTTCGTAACGCTGTTGTCAATGTCCGCTCTCAATAAACAAAACTTTTAAACTTAGTCGCAATAAGTTGTAATTGGAGGCGTGTCGGCTGCGAATTCATCGGAAAACATATCGCGAAGTTCTTAGAAGTCACGAGGAGCCTCGTTGGCAGTTTGGCAGGGACGGGCGTGGGCTCGGTCAAGGCCTTGTCTGAATCAGAACAATTTGAGAACAACAATGCCGGCTTGCCTACCTAAACATTTTGCGTCGGTGAAGCTTAAGGCGCCGTAGGTTCATGATCTTCTCTCCGTCTCACTGAGCATAAGCGTGAGCGAGATGGAAGTTCGTGCTCGGAGGCACGAATATCATGTTTTTTAATTTTAATTTTTTGGCCGTTTAAATAAATAAAAAAGTAATCACTGAGTTCTCTCAAGCATGATATTGCCGATTTTTAGAAGCAATTTTAATATTTTTATCTTTTGTGCATAATTTGTTACGAATATTTTAAGTGTATTTTAGACCTATGTTCGTGATTTTTTTTCTATCGAGCGAAAATTGCTTAATCATGTTTCGAATCATTGATCTCGCTGCAGAAAAGCTTCAAGATTACTATTCGTTTTTTTTTGAAACCATATTATTATAAACAGACGCATTATATTGTTTCAAAAACTCTGTTCGCTTAACTTCGCTGAACCTACGGCGCCTTAAAGGTCACAGCTCATTAGAGCCACCCGGCGCCCGACCCGTACCGCCTCGCCTCGAGCGGTTAGTATTCTTTATATGGATTTGTACGGGCATGCGCTCACTACAACAAGGCGGTGCGGGTCGGGCGCCGGGTGGCTCTAATGAGCTGTGACATTCGCAACGGACATCCAATTTTGTGCGAAACGTTGGTAATCGATAATCATTCGTTTGTTCCAACAAGCTGAATCATTGAATGACATAAGGGAGTTTTAAACTAGGTAAATAACTGTGTGGACACTAACGATTCGACAAATGGCCTAGGTAAATACAAATACCAATGTCATAGTTTCGTTGGTGAACGACAGAATTACGAGTTGCAAAGTTAATTTCTCTGTAAGGTAACAACGTCTAATAGGTTTGTTAATCGCAAAAGAAGCAGATGACACCATTATGAAAGATGCAATATTATGCATTATATAACTTGTCGAATGAGTAGGTTGATACCTACCATTACATCATAATATTGCTTTATAATGAATTTTACAGAAGATACGTAGTTACGTACCTACTCGTAGAGCAGGGGACCGATTTTTGACTTTCGAGCGCTCGAAAATCAAATAAAAGTAAAAACGTTTGTAGTGTCAAAATGGCAAGCACTTACTTTCTACCAATATAATTAATTACGAGTGGTCAATACCACTCGTTTTTAAATTTTCTTTCGCTATTTCAAAATAGCATTTCATAATTTTTGTCAGTTTTCGAGTGAAAGAGTCAAGCGCTCGAAAGTCAAAAATCGGTCCCCTGATAGCTCAACTTATGCTGACAATTTTTCGCGTATCTGCTTATCGCGAACGCCATTTTTGTCATATAGTACGCCTTTGTTTTTGTGGTTTCCTTGTCTTCTTAATATGGAATAAGTGACGGAGTGTACCGAGTGCTGTCGAGTTTTCCCGAAGCGAGCGAGGTCAGCGCGAGTCAATTACCCCGCGCAGACTGCCTGCGCCCGCGCCGCCGCGCCGCGGAGACAGCACCCGCCACGTCGGTGCTCCGCCGAGTTGCTTCCAGGAGCCTTCAAATTCAGGTTTCTCATGGCAGTTGTCTTTTGTGATCGATTTGCGTTGCAAAACTGGCACTTGACAAAAAACAACGATTGTTGCATTTATTTATTTAATCGTATGGCATTCATTATTTTGACCTTTAATGTTGTCACTCTTTAGTACCACCCAGGGGACACGTGCAGGGTGTGGTAGGTAGCTCCTGCGATTGTTGCATGGACATTAGGGACAAGTCTTTAATTGTTCAGGTGGCTATAGGGACTCTGAGCTTCAGCTGTGCTTATTTAATTTAATTAGACTATTACCCCTGACGGACGATGGTATCATAACTTGTGATTACGAGACAAAAAACATGTAGGTTCAGTTTTTTAAATAAATTGGATGGCGCCGAACCCCTGGCAATATCCTTTCCTGTTTCTTCTTGCCGACGACCAAGCGTCCACATTTCAGTGTATCGTCTCCCATTTTCCCAACAAGTCCCGCTGCCGCAGTATTTATTACAGCCCTAGAAATCAGAGTGTTGCTTATCCCTGATATGTAACTAGTTTAGTAGTGTTGTAGTTGTCCCTAGGCGGTCCGTTGTCACGGCGGCGAATTAGCAACATACAGGCCGTGTGATCCGGACGCGCCAATCCCCGCCGACCTCGGCCGATTCGGCAACCCGTGCCAACCAAGGCCAAGGTCGGTACTTGTGGCTCAATTAGTAGCGATGCGAGCACGGGGCCCGGCGCCGGTTGTTGTCCATCGCCTAAATAATTAGGTAGCCATGTTTAATTTAGGTCTCTTAGGGTGGGTTTGCCAAGCCGCCTGTAATCGTAAGCGGTGTTCGTTAAAATCTGAATGTATGAAACAGTTTGTCAAAGTTCTATGGAATGACAGCTGCCAGCGACCTATTTAGCGTTTGATCGGTCTGTACAAGTTGGTACAACCCACCTTTAGTGTCTAAGAAATGTATTGATTACTATGTATTCTATAAAGTTCATCATAATCATCATCTTCTACAATCGGAAATTGCCCAGTAGGTACTGAGCATAGGTCTCTCGTCGAGTACGTCAATTATCTGATATCGGGTTCCTAATATCTGCACCCTATCGATTGGTTGATGATACAATATTTTTTTCTATTCTATTCTATGACCGGCCGAGGCATCTTCTGCCTAGAAGTGGCCACCACCATAATAGTATTTATACTGTGCCACCACTCAGTCAAAAATATTTCGTGTCAAAATGGTTATATAGAGTTAAGGAATATAAATAGAGTAGAACTAAATTGAGTGTGCACCTACCATACTAACACCGACCGATTATGTATCTACTACCAACTATACGAAGACAATATACACTATTACCTAGTTGCTAATAATGTTATTCAATCAAAAACGTCTAATAGAATAACAAAACTAAAGTGACGAATTACGCAATCGTCCTTCAAAGCTAGGCGATTTTTTTTTGAGCATGTAAGTAAACTGGCTTTACGTTGACCCCGTCCGTGATTCTAAACTTAAATAGCATCTAATGAACACATTGTTTGCCAGGAAACTGTCATGACGCATCGAATACCTATACTCGTATACCATATAAAATAAAATATTTTGTTTGAAAATCGACTTTTCTGTGAATTAGATCACACATTCAGGTAGCATATCTAACAACTTTGCACAGCGGAAAATCAAATGTAAATCCATGGAATGCTCGTTCGTTTTACGATTAGTCTAACTAAACCAAACATTATTTTACAATGTTTTTAGCAATAGAAAATTGTGAGTCAGAATCAGAAGGCAATAAAACTGCTAGTATTTTAACTTCCTACCCATAAAACGCTGCTCATCAAAGTCATTTCAAATTCATTACATGTTTCATTTTCAGTAACACCAGGAACTGAATTACTGCTGTGATTGTACTTGAACACAAATAGCCGACATCCTCGCGACGACGACCCTGGCCAGAATAAAACTAGCGAGAACACTTCCTAGTCAAAATTCGGAAGTTAACTGGTACATGTCAAATGTCATTGACGGATCGCTCGAATTAGACCAGCGCTGCCAAGGTGACGTGCTAGGAGGAAGTTGGTGCAAAGGACCCTGGTAATTGTTCTGACCTTACCTACATTAGATGATGATATTTATAAACGTGTGTGGGTATGTTCATTACTCATTAGATTAATGAAATTCAGGATTAACATTTGCATGATATAAATATTATAACATTTATCATAGTACGACCATGAAAGGTAACCAACCAGTAACCATGTGTGTATGTACCTTTCGGATGCCTCACCTTGATATTTACTTGAAAGCTTCCTGCTCTTGTTGCAATTTGCTTACAAAAAGCATTCTAAAAATATCGCATCGAGATAATAAGTTCAGGAATTGTGGAACAATCATTCCACCCTAGCCCGTCGAGCGAAACTAAACCAAACGCAAACATGTGAAGTAGAGCATTGAAATCGGCCATTAGCAAAATATGCCAGAGCTTCGTCTGTGTTAATTACCTATACATTACAGGAGAGAAATGTGGTACAAATACGCGGAGTATCGGAGAAATTATTGCGCAGCAAGCACGCGCAATCAGAGCAGCGCGGCGCGGGCGCGCGTCCCGCGAATGATGCGCGTTGTATAATCCCCGATTATGTGCGCGCGCTAACGCAGCGTAACATTGCTGCACTACTCACCTACACTGCAGACTGCACACAAAACGCGCAAGAATGAGGAAGGACCTATTTTCCAACGCTTCCTACTCGAGCAGCGCTAAAGCGTGCGTTGTCACAACACAACACCATCAGCGCATGTGATGCGATCATTATTTCATATATTTTCATCTCACGTTGTAACATTATTATGTACGACCTGTAATTTTGTATTATAATATCCTCGGTGATCTGAATAGAAAACTGCGCAGTAGCCGAGTGTTAGCATTATTTATGGGGTTGCTTGCATAAAGATTGGTCGGTGACCCAGGCAGTGTTGACGTGTCTCGTCACATTAATATGGCTTGTCCCTCTAATATGAAATGCGTCGACCACTTGAACTCGAACCAAATATATTTTGATAAGCCTTCACCTTCGTCGAAAACAACAGGGAAATATGTAACATTATACTACATAGGTACTTAGTCGCTCGCAAACATGCCTGCTATATTATAAACTCTATGGTAGTACCTATTTAGTGATGAGTTGGTAATAACAATTGCAATCCTAGCATTATTAACACTGATGTTTAGTACTATCTACTAAGTCCTAATACTTTATTTAGCGCGTGTTTCTACAACTTTGGAATTCGACAGAAAGCGTGTACCTGTACTGTACCTAATACCACGATAACGTACAGTGTTAATTACGAAAGTACATTTACCACATATGGCGTTAAAATAAAGAATGTCACACCTAGTTATTGTAGCGAGAGTAAAAACCCACATAATGGCACCCAGAGTACAGTCAAGTACAAAAATATGTGTCGATTTAATCCTCTCATAAATATGTGTACCAAAACCTACACAAAAGCGATGGGGCATATTTATGAGTAAGTTGTGTGCACCCATATTTTACACTTGACTGTACCTACCCGCCAAACATTTGCGCCGAGTTTTGATTGGGTTTGTCTCTATCTCTACATATTTCTTATATATCTATCAATCTATCGATTTATATTTGTAAGTTTTAAATTACTACCTACTTACTTAGTTATAAAAGCTAGCTACCTACTTATAAAAAAATCACCATATCAAGATCTATTTAGGTATTATGCCTTGAAATACATTTAGAAATTTGGTCACATGCATTTCAATTTCGCAAATAAAAAACAAAGGAAAGCTTTGAAAGTGTGCCAAAATAGAATGGAGAGAAGTATGCTAAACATCAAATTGAAGGATAAAGTGAAACTAACACATATCAGAAAAATGACAGGTGTAACTGATATCACATACACAGTAAAGAAACTGAAATGGAAATGGATTGGGCACACAATTCGTAGCCGAAAAGCGAAATGGTCTAAGGACATCACTGTTTGGTACCCCCGTGACGGGAAAAGGAGAAAAGGCAGGCAAAGAAAAAGATGGGAGGATGAAATTAGAGAAATGGCTGGACCATTATGGAGAAGAAAAGCCATAGACAAAAAATTATGGCAAATTCTAGGGGAGGCCTTTGCCAAAAGGCAGACTGTCACAAACGAAAGCATCCCGGATGTCAGAACCACAAATTAGAATAAGTGATAATATGTAAAAGTCAGTAATAAAGGCTCTATTTATTTATTTATTTATTTATTTATTTCAATTTCGCAATGTTTCCGAAAAACCGCGGGCACGCGGGCGCGGGGGTGCGGTGCGGGGCGCGGGGCTCGCAGGCTCATCCGCGAACTGCGCACAATCTACTCCTGAAAACGTGCCCAAAGAAAGTTCACGGCCGCGCGTTGACGCCGCGGCGCGAATATTTTCCGTCTCTCGCAGCCTTCCGCCCGCTCTTCGCGCCCACGTTTAACTATTATATATCCTACTTATTTATGTGGTAAAACGAGCACAACCTAGATGCGAAAGGGGTTAGCGTTTATCGGAAGTATTTAAATTCAGACCCGATTGAACATTTTATTGGACGCCTCAATATTTGCCCCTAAAAGGAATAAGGCGAATCGAAAAAGACAGTCAAAATTTGTTATTAAAATTAATACAAATCCGCAGAACCTCGGGATGTTTAATCGATTTAGTGGCGGGAAACCGATATCGGTCATGCATGACTATCAAGCATGAATCCACGTGGAAGGTGTTCGTGTATGGCTGGCAGGTTTTGCGCTGGAGCCGCGCGGGCCGCAAGGGAGGCTCGGCCTTGGCTCGTTCGTTGGCCGCGCGGCGCGTGTAAGCGTGATAAATTCGGCACTCGCCGGTTGAGTCTACTGACCCCGTGTTTGCGACCAAATGGTCCCCTTCACTATATTTAACGGCTGCTGTTGAAAACAGTATCCATTTTTTGTTAGCATTATCTCAGCCTAGGAGATATTCTAGCGCAAAAACAATTGAAGAAGGCATTTGGCAGTTACAGACCTACGTGAGTCGGTGTTTAATGAGAAGTAGGTAGGTAGTGAGATCATGCCTCAGCATGTCTTTGGTTCAACAACACACTAATTAATTATTTACCCAAGTCGGTCACAAAAAACATTTTAAGGCAATAGAACACTCACGTAGGCCGTTGAAGTCAATTACTTAAATTGACTTCAATTCAATTTCTCGCAGCCTACACCCGAGTATATATAATGTATTTTACGTCACACCTGGCCATAATGTGAGTTTTACCGCACGTAGCGCGTACGGTAAAACTCGCATTATGGCCAGGAGAAGACGTAAATTTGTGTACTCACCACGGGCAGTAAAAAAGAAAGCCCTCTATCGCAGATTTATAACCCTCGCCTGCGGCTCGGGTCACAAATACCTGCGATTTTGGGCTTTCTTTCTTTTACAGCCCTTGATAAGTAATGTACTATTATCTACGCACATATCATTAGTGCTCTTAAATGCGTTCAGAAACCGTAGGAAATTACCAGCATTATGACAACCAGTTTTACTATGAGAACTTTCTTGTCTGTGGTAGTAGGTAAAATCTGTACTGTAATGTTATTACAGTACAGATTTTTGTCAGGTTATGAGTTTCAATTTGGAACAGCTGTCAAAACTCAAGTGGGTCTCTATTCTAGTATCCATAGATATTAAAACAGTTATCGATGCGAAACGTCAATTCAGTATGTTTTTTAATATAAACCGCAAGACATTTGATCAAGCGTGACATGAGAATAGGGACTTCATTCGTTTGTCTATGATTTAAAAAAAACATTCGTCTTGACGTAGGATCGAATTGCCGCCATTACTGTTGTCATTTCTTTGTTGGTTTTTGCTGTTACGCAAGTAAAATTGTGAAAAGTTGTTTGTAATTCACATTTTAGTTGAAAATATGAGTAGTAGTGACTCCGAGAACGATATGAACACTCCGCCGGATATCGTAAATACAGCCACGATTGCAACAAAGATATTTTACAGGTAACACTATAGTAGCAATGCAGGTCATTTTCCTACGGCTTCTGAACCCATCTTAGAGTACTTATGATATGTGTGTAGATAAACTCTGGTTGGACTAAAGCAAAGGGGGCGCAGGACTTAGAAAATTTTTGATGGAGTTGGTGTCATTATAACACCTATTTATTATTGCTTTATCGTAAATATTACGCTAAAATAAGCATGTTTTATAGGAACAATTTTTCTCTAAAATCAAAAATGGCCGAGATATTCGCCCTCAAAGATTGATGGTTTTCAAGGGAGCTGGGATATTATGTATTCAATATTAGGCTGCGAAAGTCCGAATCTAGCTAAAAAACGCTACGCTAAAATAAGCATTGCATTATCATAAGACTTGCCACAGAACCGAAGCTGTCAACCCCGATTCCACGTGGTCTTGTCTGCCCTACCCCTAGAGTGTATATAAAAAGCCGGAGGCGCGGAGGGAGAGCAGCCCTCGCCCGCCGTGACAAAGCTCGGGAGCCGTGCGGAGCGGAGCGGCTGAGGCTGGTCGCCGAAGGCGACCAACAAGCCGAAGCTGCGAAGCGGAGTACGGGCGACTGTGCTTTGTCACGCAAGGGCGGAAGGGCTGCACTTCCCGCAGCGCCGGAGCTAAGGCAGTGTCTGACACAATATAAAAAAGACATGAGGAGATAGGGAAAGTCACTATTGACATTAGGTTAGATTAGGTTTTATACATTTTGTTGGCATTTGCGACAACGGCAATCAATGAGCTTAATAGGGCGAATATCTCGGCCATTTTTGATTTTAGAGAAAAAGTTTTTTCTATAAAACATGCTTATTTTAGCGTTTTGAATAAAATTTTCCTAAGTATTTTATGATTCCTATACAATTTTCACTTTGGATCAAAAATTTTCGTCCTTACTTTGCGCCCCCTTTGCTTTAGGCGGACCTAAACTCTACATAATTTAGCCCTAAAACACTCGTGTGATCCTATTATGAAACCGAACTCGTATTTTCAGGCCTCTGATTATGTATCAGTTGCATAAACTACTACCGATAATAATAATAATTATTATGCACTCTCGTGATTTTATAATGTGGTGTCACAGGACAGACTTAGCCTAGTGTGAGCCACTGCTTTTTTGTATGGCCATAATATGTGAAATAATTTTTACTCTTTTACTCTTTACTCTTACTCTTTATCAGTAGTAATCGTCTATTGATCGGGTCATATAATAAGTTATCACAGGTTAGGATTCTGGTGGCAGTTTAGCACAAGTAATGCAGTGTAGTCGCTATTGTATATTTTTTTATTTGAATAAATGAATAACTGAACGATAAATCTATATTACAGTACCGGCCAATAATTAGAAATTCTACATAAAATGTTTTTACCATTCAGTCATTCGTTCAATTATAAAAGTAAGTATATAATGGTGGATTTACTACATTTCTTGTGCTAAAGTGCCACGAGAATCCTGACCCTAATAATTATATCATTGTACAGTACAAGTGAAATCAAACAAGAATTAATATTGACTCAGTATATAAGAGATATTTCGAATGAATATTATATTGCTACTACTGATACTGAAACTGAAGTATTCAGTAGTATACTGAAACTAATGCCAATGAAAAATTGTTCAAGACCTTGAATAGGTATAACATTAAACATTTCAACAATATATTACGTTATTATTGAATTTTTATGACTCGATTTACTTGTATGAAACCATTAAATTTAATTATATATTATTGGTTTATCAATCATTTATTCATTAATTCATTCAATAAAAAAAAATTACAACGACTCCATTGCTCTTTGTTCACCCCAATGCCACCAAACATCCCAACTCTAGACTTATCAGTTATCAGTTTATAAGTAGGTATATACTAAAGAATTAACATAACGTTTTATTTGTTATCTTTTAGTGATGTTTCGCTTTTCAGTAAGTAAAGATTGAAGTAAGTATACGTATCGCGGCGAATTTTGATCCCTATGACAGCTGTCATCTCAGTATAATTTCAAGTTTTAAGGTTATAAATTATACGGAGATGACAGCTGTCCTAGTGATCAAGATTCGCCGCGATACATACCAACAAACACAAGAAACAACAGTCCCTTATTTAATAAGTAAACACGTTGCGTAACTCTGGACGCGTTAAACGAGAAGGAACCAAAGGGCATGCTAAGAACTCGGTTGAAATGCAAGCGCAAGTGGTGAAAGTGAGCGCTACCTATTACAAACTTTCATCCGGACCGACCGGTTTTTCAATTGATTTTTTCTACCAAATGTCGTGGCGCCACCGTACTTTCCCACTGTTCATTTGGTAAGTATATTTTATTATGTTAGACCATGTAATGTGACAAAAAATATTGGTACGGTACAAAGTCCTATTGTGAGACCTCTCCAATTTTATTTAAAAATAATCTAGCATAAAAGTAGTTGTCATTTTTTTGTAATGTAAAGCCCAATGACTAGGTGGTTTACCCTAGATACGTATATATATTTTGCGTTTACGCCCAGTCATAAATATATTTTTTTGTTCAATGTATATGAGTCAAAATACCTAATTGGAATTAAATGTTGAAAATATTGAATACCTAATCTAATGGGATTACAGTTAACTTACACAGTCATCTGAGCAATAACTGCGAGGATGCTTATTTGCGAACAGTACGAGTTAGTATAATATTATACAGTGACTATAATTACGTACGGTTACTCCAGATTATTACATGTTGCTCGGGCGCAGTTCATTACACTGATACAAATTAGTATATTCTGCGTAGGACGATAAACTGCGATTTTAATTGAAAACGAAATACATGCCGAATCTATTTGGATTATCCCGAGTGACTAATAACAAACAAGCAAAAAATGCTCCCCTTTAGTCATTGTAACATGTTTTATTATGACGACGTAGAAATAATAAGAATTGTTTAAGCGGTTACTTTATTTTAAAACCAAGCATTTTGGAAACCGATTTGCCAAGTTTATTACTTCGTAAATATTAAAACTAAAAGCAGCCTGTCGAAATCGAACACATATTATTACGTTAATTCAAAACGAAGCAAAAACTTCCTTTTATGATCGGATTGGTTTCGATTTTTGGCAATCGGTAATTTGTGAATACACTTCCTCGTTCCCCAGCTGTCGGAGAAACGTGGCACGAGACCGCACCTTGTCATTAGTAAAAAGTGGATAGGTGGAAAGATCGTCATTTACATGGGCCCTTTGTTAACTTTTTCAAGGTGGGCGGTGCTGTACGCGACTCATACGCATGTGCCACGCACGCGCCGAGCGTGCCGCACGCAGCCAGCCGGCGGTGGTCTACGCTGTGGTAACCACTAAAAAACGCCCAACAGTACGACTTTGAACATATGCTCCACCGTTTTCTAGCTACAATTGTTGTCTCACTTATGAAACCCCTATGAGACTTTGAACGGCCGTTATGAGTAATGAATGAGAGGGTAAACCAGGCGTCAGGTTTGTATAAGGGTAGGTAACTATAATTATTTTCCTATGGCTTAAGGAGTGTTGTGTATTGAATATCCGTAATTAAAATACAGGCCAATAGTACAAACATACAAAGTTCAAAACACTGTATTGGTACACCTACCTACCTGCTTAGAAAAAAAATTGCATCTTAATTTCCCAGAATAAGTGTGACATTTATTGTTTCTCAATCTTTAAGACCCTATTTATTAACAACTATATAGCTGCCCGGCCCGGCTCCGCACGGTTAAGCGGCCTTTAGACCTATCTAAATGCAGTACACTAAATCAGAAAGACTCTGCAAAAAGACAAGTGTAAAGACTGTTAGCAAGTAAGTCACGCTAATTAGACAGTTAGACTCGACACTGCCACTCTGAATCAGTGTACTGCATTTAGATAGGTCTAAAGGCCGCTCTAGTAACGCACGGATAATTCTTACTACCCGTTGTCCTATTACCCGTTTTCCCATAGGAATGAAGCATTTTCCCGCGGTAATAAGTAGCTTATGTTCATCAGGGATAATGTCGGCTTCTAATGGTAAACGAATTTCTCAAATCGGTTCAGTAGTTTCGGAGCCTATTCAATAAGAACAAACAAACAATCAAATCTTTCCTCTTTATAATATTAGTGTAGACGAAATAATGCTACTGTTATAAAGTGATAATTTCAAGGTATGGTTTATCGTAGACTTATTCCCCAGGTGCAAGAAAGGGACCCGGGACCGAGACGTGGGTCACGGCGGTGTCGGCGACCGCCGCGCCGTGCACTCAACTCTGCTAACGGGACGGTCTAGCCTGGAAAGCCCTTCGGCCCTCGCCAATACAAATGCCAGGATATAAAAAACGATGACAGCCTTAGCTGGGCGATTATTCATTCATAATACGTAATTTGGCAATGCGCAAATTGGACTCCCAATATAATAAAAACAATCGGGGTATCTAAGTAATCAATATGCTGCGTTGGTCTGGACTGGAGGCGTTACACGTTTTGACAAAGTAAGAAACGAGTAAGTACATATGAGGATCTTTTAAGGTAAACTAAGAGAAAACCGTCTACGCTGGTACGGCCCCGTTATGTGAAGATGAGTATCATATGACCCGAAAAGTAATGGCCATAGATGAGGGCAAAAGAGGAAGAGGCCGCATGCCCACTACATGGACTAGAACTATCGTCATAAATACGTTGGGAATAAACCCAGAAAACACCGAAAACCGCCAGAAATGGCGAGAATGTTTTAGGTAGGCCGACCCCGTATGGGGATGAGAATGAGCAGCTCCGCACGTATCGGGGGGCTCGGACGATCAGGCTTAGCGACTCCTTTGCCCTTAGCTTCTTCCAATTGGATTCTGCCGTCAGCCGCGTAAGTCAGGCGGGACCTGCTTAAGCCTTAATAGATCCCCAATTTCGTGGGGAGCGGGAGGCTGCTAGCGACCACTGGCCGTAGTTTGCTCAGGCGCGCGTCGCCCGACGCACCACTTCCTCGGTGTGCTGCTTCATTGTGAGCCTGTCAATGGTGACCCCCAAGTACTTGGCTGTGTGCTGCCACTCGACCTCCTGTCCAAGGAGCTTCAGGGGCTGCCGCGGCGGTTTGGAGCCTGTCAGGAAGGCCTGTGTCTTGCCCACGTTCACAGTGAGCCTCATTTAGTCAGCCAGTCCGGCAGGACTGAGTGATCTAAGTAGTTTCAAAGCAGAATATTTCTCAGTTGTTTATTAACAAAATAATAAACGAAATTTTTATACTAACTTTCCTGTCGTTGGCTTAGTTCTGGTTGGGTGCAGTTTTGTTTAACGTTCCTAATTGTGGTCAAGCGTAAAAGAAACGTGTCGTCATTTCAATAGAGAAAAGGTAGGCCGTGATTTATTGGGGAAATTATGAGCCATAATGATCACAGTTACAAAAGTTCTTAGAATATTCATTATGGGACTCTTTGTCCTATTCTTGCTTTACACAGTTTTTGCTGCGCAAAGTTTCTTAGAGGTATGGCAAACAGTGTTTTAACTCAAGTGACCGTTTTATGTTATAGGCTCTAAGTTATGACGTGGGTTATGGACCGTAACTCATGGTATGAATTATTGTGCCCGGCCGATCGTGACCCATATTATATTGGGATCAGGGAGCAACTAGCGAATTTAAAAACATCTGCTCCCTAACAAAGCATCAATACAACTTTTCTAACCCTTAAGCGACTTCCTTTCATTGCGAGGATTTCTTCTTTTGAAGATTCCTATATATTTAGTTTTTACCTAAATTCAGCAAAAAATGCAGGTAACGCGCAAGGTCAATCATAAAAAAGCCATGCGATTCGACCTACCCTTTCTTTAGATCTCGGATTTCACGAACAGGTAAGTCTCAACTTTTTGTTGAATGTGTATCTTTGTGCAAGTTTCGCGATATTCAACTCTTCAGTGAGGATGCGAAAAAAGCTTAAAATTATTGTTTAATCGAAACCCATTTTTGACGACAAAAAACGTTTGGATTGAAATTTTACAATGAGAGATTTTTTAGCATTCCTTTTGTTGGATGGGTTCGTAACCGACATTCCCAGATAGTCGGACGCATTGTCCCGTCTCTAAACGATCGCGAGCGAGGGACGCGCTTTCAAATTCGCCTGTTAATGACAACACACCAGCGGGACGTCGCGCAATATTTTCACAATATTGTATTCTCATTATATAGTTACATGATCAAGATTTCAAGTTTACACGAATGATGAATCGTTCGTAATAAATCGTGTGATTACTTCCTTTATACGAATGCTAAAAAATAGTAAAACGATTAAATACGTCACTGCAATATATCAAATTCTGTCACGACTTTCTTCAACGACGCCGGTGTCACAAATTTTGCGTTTTGCCCACATAATGGCGGAACAAATAAACAAATTGTAACCAGAGTTGTTAAAGCGGTCCGTTTATGGCTGTAACAATGATTGGGCCGTGATGACTTTCTGTGGTCCCTTTTGCCCCAAAAGACCAGCGGGGTACACGGACATCATTAACGCTGTTAATTGTACAATGACCCATTCGATTTGTAAAGACGAATTCCAATTTCTCACAGTTTCCTCAAATCGCCAGGGGCGTGGCGGCGGCCGAGCCGGAGTCGATGCATTTTGTATGCGCACGCGGTTGATTTGCAGTTGCATTAGTAATCGCGATTGCACGACACCCGTCGGTGGCGCGATGACGGCAGCGAGCGGGCGCAGGGCGAGGCCCGTTAGGACGGGGTGACTGACTCCGCTGCAGCCTGGTGCATTGTGCTCCAATGAGAACACCACACTACGTACAATAGTAAAAACCGAGTCAGCTATACCTAGGTACTTTACCGACACTCCCTATACGCGTTGCCAGCATCGATAATCAGGAAACTGTCACTCACCTGAAACAAAAGAGAAACAATTTAATTTTGGACGCAATTTTCAAGTTAGGATTGGAGGGAGATTGGTATCGTGTGTCATTGACAATCTAGCGACTGAGCACGACATCAAGAAATAGAGTGAAAGATGAGTCTAGAAAAGAACTGCAAATTTAAAAAAACAGCGTGTGCAAAACTGTGTATAACGCGATAAAATAATGATACTTGATCAAAGATTAATGTTCTTCAATTCACATAATGCAAGTAATGCAACTGATCAAACAGAAGGAAGTGAAGTTATACCTATATGAAATAAAACTCTTTAACTTCGTTCTATTTTATACAAGAAGAATGTTCAGCACTCTCCAAAATGTCAATTTCGAGGAGACAATAATTGAACTTTTCATGATATTCAATGTGAATAATATTAGCAGTAATTCATTCTTTTAAAGAGCAAAATCAGTCCTATTTGTTATGGAACAGTTCCTGTGTTAGTTACCACATTAAGTGTCAAATTTAAGACGTTTGACACATTTGACAATAATATAAAAAGTTGTCATATAAAAAAACGCTTTTCTTTCCCTGGCCAGACTCTGCGTATGCAACAAGCCCCAGCCTTAATTTGCTATGGCTGACAGCTCTTTTTTAGCAAATTTTGACAGAACACCTTTGATATTGCCTACTCTACTCAAAATATCCTTATGATCGCCAAATCACAAACTGAGCCTATGTGCTGTTTACGCTTCTATAAATATTGCCTACTTCGCAGAGTAAACTGATACTTTAATTCAAATAGGTATAACTATAGAGGCCGTTCACACTGCACATAATCGCTTTATATGCTAATACGTATTGTTTCTAAGTCAAAGTCGATTAACAGGCATACGTTTAAATGGAAATTTATTTGTGTGATATATTTTGTTCGGTTGGCGCAGGAAGTGCAGGTCAACGATCGAAATGGTGTCGTTCACTGTCGGAGGTGGCTACTGAACTCATGCGGTCGTCCTTGAAACCGCCAAAATTGCCAATCACCAACACAGGCGTATGAAAGACGGTCTCACGAAATGACGCTCTTAGACCCAGGGCACACTGCGCCTATCTGTATCAGGGATGCCGCGGATGCGATTCTTTTGACATGCGGACATTTGGGGGCACACATCCGCGGATGCGGATGCGGATTTTGGGTCAAACACTCAAAAACGTAAATAAACAACGTCCATTTTATAATATCACGCGATTATCTAACACAATGAGACTAAATTACAATAGTAGCGAACAAATAAAAAAGTTGATTAGCAATTTTGTTTTCACCTAAGATTTGACTATTTCTATTGCGTTTTCCGTACACGTTGCGAAATTGTTTATTGGTGAAATTGTGACCTTTGCTAATGCGATAATATTGGAGATCAACTCGCGATTTTGATTCAGAATACACAGAGAGATCACATCCCGCGCACATCATTTGACTTCAATCATTATTAGTTATACAAGAAATTACTTCCATCATTATTTATTGTGTCACAACATATTACCTAACGCTTGCTCAGGCGCAGGCTAAATTAAAAAGCAATTTACACTCCATCGTGAAACGCTGTGTAACCTCAGCCTTAGCGTTGAAAGAGACACGTTAATATAACTCCAAGTTAACCCACACATGCGACTCTATCGGCGCTGAAGGATGGACTCATACCAGTATACCTACATGTAAAGCCACAAGTCAACGTTCGCCTTCCCAACTGAACCGTGGCATGAAAACATGAGGAATTTGTTTAACCTTTTTGTTGTTTAAATTTTTTGTTGTAATAGGTGTAAATTACATGCAGGTCTGATGGTGTCGCTGTAGGTACAGACAGTTCAACAGTAGGTAACATCAGGCTTGGGTGGGGACTTTAGCTTGGCTGTCATTTAGTAGGTATCGTAGCAACGAGGGTGCTAATAGTACGCTTCAGGAAATTTCTACTGAAACTAGGGTCATTTCGCTGGTTACGCGACCACCTTCGGTTAGCGACCACCTGAAGGAGAAGTTTTTTTCTATTGAAGACATCAATTCTACAGACCCTATTGAGACAATTATTTGTACATGTATTTTTTTGTTGTTATAGAATAGAAATCTACTAAAAAACCGAGAAAATAACCTTTCAGTTCACCAACTCAGCTAAGTGGTCGCCAACCGGCACATGAAATTAGGTGGTCGCTAACCGGCGAAATGACCCTATATGCTGTTTAGTAGCATGCTTGTTTGAGCATGCTCAATTATTATATATGCAAATAGCATGCTACTTACTAGCAACTTTACATTTACACATGCTATTTGCATGCTTTCGTGCTACTAAAGAGCATGTGTAACAGTACCTAGTGTTTGGCGCGGAATCTGGATATGATAAAACTAACATTTAACAAATAATATAAGCCCTAGCCCCAAACTTTCACCGCTTTCCATGTTGAGCCACGGAGCTGCTATTATTTGTAATGTGGTTACACTAACGTCACTAACTACTATTCTTGTTATTTTAATATATTTTTTTAGAACTTTGCAGTCTAATAGTAAATATATCCTAGCCCGATTGGATGACCACTTCTATGTACCTACTGGTAGGTACATTTAGTAGTATACTCTTATTGAATATTGAATCAACAATAAGTAGGTACGTAGCTGTGCGCGACATTTTGATTGCGCAACTTTGTAAATAGGTATTTAATGGTTTTAAGTAAATTTAACTATTATATCACAAGAGGTAAGATTTAAGTATGAATATCAATATATCAACGTGTGCAGAGATAGGTTACTCAACTAAATCTTCTTAATATAATGAATGTGTAAGTAAAAACCTACATATGTATTTACAAAAACATTCGGGAAAACATTTTTTTTTCAAGCATTACCAAACCTCACGGCGGGCCAACAATACAGCCGAAAACAAAATCGTATTTCTGTACCTGATGAGTAATTTCTGCATGAAAATTAGTCAATTCGCAAAACTGGCCGCGGTTCGAGTTCGGTAATAATAAAATTTGTTTCACATAGGCGTTCGCAGTGTGCGCGCGGGCACTGACCGCCGAATCTCAAGGTCTGGGCTGTTATTATTTACGCGCTCATGCGCCCCACCCCACACGTCACGCCTAACGAAACTAGAACTCTAGCTACGCTTAGTTACTACGAATCGCGGAGTCAAGATATATTTGTGGGTGAACGTTGAGGTGAGCTTAAGACAAGTAACAGAATAGCGGGGCTGCGCGCATCGCGGTAAACAAGTGCGCAGATAGCCGGCTAGGTGATCGCCTACATACCGTCTATACTCATATTATATACAGAGCACGGGCTTGCTCGGCGAGTCTGACCTTTACCAGTTAGAGAGGATATATAGAACCTATCTACGAACATTGGAATTGGATAATATTTCGTATATTTATGTAACGATGTGATATTAACCTATTACGTATCGTATCAACGTACTATAATAATATGTATCGTCATCAGCTTCTATAGAAGTCCCAATGCTGGACAAAAGTGACTATATACAGAAATGATGCTTTCCAATAATGCGTCATATTACCGTATTACTAATATTTGCATCGTATTATGCGAGGACGCTCGTTCATAATGATCTAGATAATTTCAATGATGTCTAGAGCTTTTTAACAAAGGTATACTCAATTAGCCAGTTTTTTTTTTAAACAAATTTAAACCTCAAACGATACGATGCGGTGTTGTAAGTAAATATTCGTATAAACTAATCAGTTTTTTTTATGTTACTCATAAGTTATTTTATTGGTTTGCTTTCAATGCCCATTTAAAGACAACAAAAGAATATTCCACATCCAAATCGGTTCATCGCATTGGGAGCGACGATGCTACAGACAGATTTTTCGTCAGGGGTTAAAAAATGCCACTTGAAACACGAAAGATATAAAGATATTTACATGTCACTACTACTTGAATTTTAAATTTAGTTTTTTAAGCCTACAACGGCGACGTGACAAATGGGCGCCTTGAAAACAGAGGGGCTAGGCTATTGAAAGTTCGGTACCACATGCAAATCGATCGTCATGTGTAAAACATAGTCCAAACAATAGTATCAGGTTATAAATAGTCGAGGCCACATTCAATGGTATATAAATGTGCTAACATGTACATAATATAAGAAACGTAATCAAATCCATAATAAATAACCTCAAATTGACGCACATACATAATTCCATTAATTGAGCAAACGTACGCAAATCTATGAAGGATTGCAAAAAGAACTCTGCAGCCTTAAATATAAGGTCGCTTGTAATTTGCAGGACGCTACGGCGCGCTACGTGCCTACGCGGGCTACGGGCTACGAGACGAGCTACAGATCTGTGCGCCACTGGAGCAGGCCAGCTCTCGAGGTTTGTGGGCGCCGCCATTCGGGGAAGTGGTTCGCGGTCACGGGGTTACACTGCACGCTCCACCGACCGCGCCGCACCACACCACCCGAAAAGCCAAACCAAGTCTATTCAGTAGGTAATAAGGTAAAAGTATTCAGACAAATTCGCCACGTGACTTGAACTGGCTAACCAACAATTATGTAGAGTGAATTAATACGATCCGAGGGTATTTGGTTGACCCGAATTCAAATTTGGTTGAATCCGTATCACAACAGTGGAAAGTTTTCAGAACAAAGCGATTCGGGTGCACGTAAGCACCTAATTAAATTCCCCTTTATCAAGTTCAATGACATCTTATCATTTCTCCTTGGATTTATCATCGCCTTTGTCTTGACAGCTGCGAGTTTCACGGTATGGCAGATAACTAATTTTGGCAAATATAACATAGATATTGAGGGTTATCGTCATATCAGCCGAAAGACGACCACTGCTGGTTATAATTGGTTACTGGTTGAGGGTTAATACTTGTTACATCAAATTTCGAAAATGTTGTAAAGGGGTGCGCTAGCCATATGGCGCGTGAAGCCTCGTTTACATCGAGTGATGCGCCTCTGCTTGCACAATGCACATCGATGACGACCGATCTAAGCGGCGAAACTGTGTAACCCGAGCTGTTTCCTGGTCGATCCAGTGTGTGCCCGAGGCTCGGGTATCCGCGAATAGACGCGATTTTCCGTCCAGTGCTCCGCTAAAGTGCCGCCGCGATGTCGATGGCCTCTTTGAACTTTCCACTCGTTAAACTTGGTTATTGACACATGGCGGGTGCTGGCTGACCGGCGTTACGTAACGCCGGATTGAATTTCTAAACATTTCTCGCCGGAATCCAGTTGAAATTTCTCTGGCGTTAGGTTCGAAATGTTTATAGGTAGTTTACCTTGTAGTTCTATTTTGTGGGTTCTTTGTGTTTATTTTTTAAATTTTTGATGCCAACGTTTTTGACTTGGTAAATGATAAGGGGACAAAATTGTTTTCTGGCAAGCACTCGTAGGTACTGATTTTTCCTCATTGATGCATGCTTAGCTTACTGAATCGCATTGACTGCACTACAGTAGTTGACATGTGCAGCGGATAGAGTAATTCGCATGCGTAACGCGTAATGATGGTGCCGGCAGGATTCGCACGGTGCATAGCAGGGTGCAGCGTGCGAGCGGGACGGAGCGAGTTCAATGGTATTTTATATAGTGCACGGGAGTTCTTTCACCCCTTAGCCTACCTGCGAATGAGGTACAGGCCGTTGAGCCTGCCTTTACGAGTACTATGACCACGCACTCGTCTTTATAGGTCGCTGCTAGGCGGGACCGCGCATTGCGACGACATGACTCAGTGATAGATGCAACAAAACTAAAGAAACCACCTAATATTCAGAAATGAAAAACTGGGGAAGACAATAAAATCATATAAGTGACTTGTATAACCGCTAGTGTGAACTATTAAGAAATTTATTGCCATGAAAGAGAAGTAACACAGAGCGAAATTCGATAACTCTCATTTATGTGTAGACATTGAGCATAATGGTTAGGTGCGAAACGAGTTTAGTATGCTCGTTTCCTAACATAAATCGTTCACTCTAAGAGGAAGAGCCCACTCCTTCTCATCGGTTGGTATTGTTATACCATTAAGTCTACACATGGGGAGTTTCATCGAAGCTGGAACGATGTATAATTTACGACATATTACTTACACCAATTTTCTAAAACAACTTTCTGAGCGAGAATATGTTAAATAACATAAACGAAACGCAACGGAACCCTAAAACAAAGTGTCATCCATCCACATTGCACTAATGATGTAACTAGTCTAGATATGCTGCTCACGCGACTTCGGCGCTCTGCGCATGTCAACTATAATCTAGGATTTAAAAATTCGCAGCAGGTGAGCTGCGGAGCAGTTGCGGGGCGAGGGGAGGGCGGGGCGGAGGGTGTCGGTGGACGGGTTTCCGTTGTTTCGCAATAACACGGGTTCAACGCCTCGGTATAATTGTTGGCGTGGCATGCGTCGCCGCGCCGTCGACCCCTTCACTTCTCTAACCGAGTGTACCCACCGTAAACATGATACACTGACCTTTCGATCACTTATTTACTTGCCATAAGCCACTACTTTACTGCCTTATAAAGTTATAATATTTTTAGTGGAAAGGGCAATTCTGATAGGTTAATGTTTGGCTAGTGAATAGATCGACCGACAATACCATTACTATCCTGCAGGGTATAATTTGTATCTTTGTAATACAGTACAATACAATACAATACAAATATTAATTTACGTCACCCTGGGCGATAAGTGAGATTTGCCGCTGCGCCCGTGGGCGGTAAATCTCACTTCACTTCACACCCAGGAGAAGACGTAAAAGTGTGTACGCACCAAGGGCGGTAATTCGTAAAGCCCCAAATCGCATATTTATGGCCGGCCACAAACACCTACGATCTGGGGCATTCACGAATTCACCGCCCTAGGTACGTAATGTACTACCTATTATTGCTCACCAGAAACAGTAGGTAGATAAAAGAAAAATAGAGGTAAACTAAACATAAAAAATGGTAGACAACAGGCGGTTTTATCGCTAAAAAGCGATCTTTTCCAGACAACCTTTGGGTGGTAGAGAATCATAATGTTTAACTGCTGCGAGTTATGCTCAAAACTGAATTTTCAAGTTTATGGAGCCAAATATTATGTTTGATGAACAAACGATTATAAATAACAATGTATTGTCTGTCAGTTTATCAAGGAGACTCATTGAAGTCGTTACTATAACAAAACAACGATTCAATTGCCAGATAATACAGAGGTAGTTAAGAAAGGGTAGCAAAGTAATCTAATATTGACTTGTCTACTGACCCACAAAATAGATAGATAAGTAGAAAGCAAATATAATCAATTAATGGTTCTATCAAATACTTGGTAATATTGTTTTCGTATTGACCTCTTTGTTGTGATCACTTCCTGCTGGTAGTTTCTGGGGATAACGAATACAAATTGACTGGTATTCTATATTTGATGGTAGAAACTGAATTCTCATTAACTCGATGATTTTTCATACCAGTAGGTACAGAATTGTAGAATACATATTGATCGACTTGACATTCTATGGTTACTACAGTACCTACCTATCGTAGGTAAGTTAAAAAAAAAGTTACTTTAATAAAATAAGTACATGAGTTTACTCTGTGTTCTAAGTTCACATTACTAAGCCGGGTCATGTGGCTTCACATTACTTAATTGCAGCAACTATACAGTTAGTAACATTATATCTACTTCTAAACATATGTACACACTTCCTATAAACTTTAAAGTGTCACAATTAAATGCAGGAATTCTTCCCCGTAATTGCACAACCGATACCTACATTATTTATGCGTACTTATGTTCAGTCCTTTTAACGTTCGACAGACGAGCAACCAAAATACGATGATGTTTGGGCAATTCCTACTGTGTCAATTACCAAACGCACAGCACATAAAAGTAATTAAGAACATAAAATGTAGAATTAGCCACGTTAGACGTTACATAGTGTTACGTGTGTCGTGAAAGCCGAGCCGTCGATGACCTCCGCGCGAGCGACGACCTCACACCGATACACTTCTATCACATCCAACACTGATTTAATAATAGCGTAATATGTAGTATACTGGTAAGCAGTAGGTACCACTACCAAATGTTACTTGTTAATCAGTTTTACATCTAGTGTCAGAAAAATGTGTCTGGTCTTGGAATCAACAATCGATTATAAACAACTTCTTGGTATCTAAACAGTAATTAAATAACTTGTCCTTATTGTAACTGGTTATCAGTTATTATAAAAAATATGGACCACAATTATGAACCAATGAAATATTTATTGAAAAAATATTTAAATTTCCTTTTTTAAATGGCTAAGTTGATTAAAAGAACTTGCACTAGAACCATCAGAAAGATATGACAAGAGAATTTTGCACCGACAAGAAACAAGCTCCTAATAAATACTGTAGGTATATCAGTTCTAATTCTTATAGAAATTACGATTGCGTGAAATAATAAGTATACATTGTGATGCAGATACTTAATGTATTTGAAACCCGTCGATTAATAAACGAGGGAGGGAGGTTCTGTTGACTGGGCTGGCACAAAGCGCCACGTGCCCGTGAATGAATCGACGCTTCGAGCACAGGGACACACAGATCAGTTTATAATAGTGGTGCGACCAGGAATAAATATTGTTGGTCGATTATACCTGTGACGTATTAAAAGTCAGAAATTATATTTACAAGCAAGTATGAACTGGCTACGCTTTATATGACAATTTATCTCCCAATTAAAATACATGAATTCAAATGGATATGAAAATTAACATCCGCAAAGCATTTTTATCTCGCACAATTCGAGTGGCTCAGCGAGTGCGTTTCGTAAGCCGTGGTCGATGACTCCGAACCGAACGTTCTAGTACATCTCTCCGCGAGCGTTACGTAACCGCGAGAAAGTTGACATCCGCCAACGTCCAACTGCATTTCCAGCTCCATTACAAGGTTCGAGAACGTTACCTCTTCCATCGACACAATTTACATCTTAACAAGCCCGTTTTATTGTAGAGATGTTCGGACTTTGACGTTGCCTCTGCGAGTCAACGATCGATGGAACATGGACCTCAATTAGCAGTGACACAATGTTCATGGGCGAACTGGAAACCTGGGATATTGTGACCATACCGCAAACATCAACAGAGCGTGTGACGCGATATACTCGTAATAAATGCGATTAACAGCTGTTATTTAACGTTTGTTACACGTGAATTATTATTGCTACATACGTGGTCACGTAATGTCACTGCCACGTTATCACAATCGAGGACATTTTTATATAATTCTGGGTCAATGTACCGCGCTGTTTTGTTCGGCTTATCGCGGGCCCTGTTATCACGGGCTATGTATGTCACTGATAATGCTCCTTATGTTTGTAGGTACAAAGCCATTATACAATACAGGTACAGTCATTCAGACAAGAGTCAGTAAAACGCTTACAGATTGCTGCATGTAAAACTCAGTAGTGGATGCAGGATTTTGATAAATGCATAACCTGAAGGGAGCATTCTAATAATCTTGTCAGATTGAGCTATAAGTAATTTAATTTAAATAACAAAACATACTGAGATGAGCTACGTTACTTGCGCGTGAAGTGGTAGCATTTGTAAATATTCGAGTAGGTACCTATATATTTTTAAGCCTTCTTTTTCACGTAGTAACGGAACTTTTGTGTAAACAATATTATACTGTAATTTATAAATACTCTACAATATCATGCTCTCGAACGACTTCAAATAGTATTCCAAGAACTTAAATGAACGAAACAGTGCAATAATAATGTAGATTTTATTGTTTTATCGTGACGGCGACGCGTAGTGTCTATACCTACCTATTGAAATCCGCCTGGAAAGGTGACTGACCTATTCAGAGGTATATTTTATTTGTACACTTGTGTTTGTAGATTCGATTCAAGGACGGCATTTACGTCAGTGGGGTAATGGACTAACCGCGAGCATTATCACACGCGAGTTTAACACATTTTCAGCCTTATCGCATACAACTAAAGCTTCTATTGCAAAGTCCACTTAAATATAAGTATATAAGAACTGGATTAAGCCCCGGATTTAGAGGTCAAAGAATCTGTAGTTGTATGATCTTCTTTGTTTATGTCTGTGTAATCTAGTCTTTTTCGAGGCTGGATTACAGGGGTCATCCACCTCTCTAGATGACCGTGTAGATAACGCAGTACAAAGCTGAAGTGGTGTATAGAATGGAGCGACAGTGTCTCGGCGCCTAGCGACCCGACAATGCGACGAGTCATTCACCGTCGCGCCGCCCTCGCAACCCTCGCCATTCAGCCACTTTCCAAACACTTTTATGTAAACAGTGAAAGGGTGCAATTTTAGCCAGTAATGCTCGTACCGTTATTGGCAATTGTGGCAAGTAAACATACAAAATTCTCGTAAGCTAGAAGAAACTCGTATAAGAAGGTCAATCGAGTAAATTGTTTCCTACTTCTTTACCATAATAGATTGCTCTGCTTCCTAAGAATATGGCGTAAAAATACTAGGCAGGAGGCATAAGGTAGAGCTGACAAATCAGAAAATGTATTTGCTTCAGAAACAAATATTCTTCTCAAAACGATTTTTTGGGCGATTACGAGTAGGTACGATAAAGAAAAGTTCTTACACGATGATACAGATTTGGAGAAATTTTACAAGCGACGTCGGTCAGCTTCGACTGTCATTTTGATTTGTTTTTCATTACTTGGTGGGATCAGGTTAAAAACGTCACCCAAATCGTTCTGGATTGTTTAGCAAGTACCTCCCTTGATTGTCAAATCAAACAGTAGTGAACAGTCAACTATTAAGTAAGCGACACTAGTCGGCATTGCATTAATTTCAAAAGGCTGAGCTCAAAAATATCTACACTAGCTCTTTACGGTCTTGTGTGTTTTAATAGTTGTGTTGTTAGCCGCAGCTTGGAGTTGCTCTATTACATTAGATATATTTAGTAGTCATCAATGCAGGACGTGTGGCAGCGACCCTGGCGACGCGGGCGCAGGATTGTTCGCCTACAGTTACATAACGGCACCCAAACGTTTCCGCGTTCACGCATTCTGATTGTCTATTACATTTTCATATTTCAATAATATTTTACTTCAGAGGCGACGAAAGTGCCGAGAATTTAAGAAGTCAGTAAATGATACAACACCCTGACAACACAAGCTGCCAAACCGGGACAGAACACATGGCCAAATGAGACACGCACTACCTAAATTCATAATTCATACGGTATCTAATTTGAATTAATAAAAGCAAATACAACGATTATTCTAATTCGATTTTTTCGTTTAATTTAAAATAGATCCAATGTGCTTTTCCATCATACGGAAGAAATTGTCTCATGAATGCGTTACCGTGTTGGTGACTACCGATTAATTTCACCAATAACCTTATTCGGTATCGGAGGGCATATGCGACACATCGGTTGTGTGGAGCCAGCATATGTCGGGTCGGAATTAGTTTCCGCGTCACAGTTACATTAGCCGATATAGGGGAGTCGTGCACGCAGCGCGGGCAACGACCGCGGGAACTTGTGACTACATCCGCGCTCTCCGCGATGCAACGGCCGAACCGCCACCGCCACCGCCGGCGCCTACGCCGCTCTTCTACTGTCTATAAGCTATGAACCCGCACTGGGCATAGGCGTTCGCAATGCCGACGGGGCTTCCGCGTTTAAACGTCTTCAGTTGTTTATTCTAGTCTAAAAATACTGAGAACCTCCAGTTAGAAAGGCATTGCCTTGCTTGAATCACTCGCGTCTTTTCAAAGTTACGTAATTAATAAAAAAACAGTTCATATCTCCGACTCATGACACCGCAGCGGTGACGCACCATCGGAACTGGCATCAATTTTACCTTAACTGAGAAAGGGATTTATTGATATGACGTAGCCGTACTAAAAATATTTTATGCATTCCCATATGAGTCAACCGCAAAGTAATGAGTTTTAAAACGACCGAGACGAGGAGTCAGCGTGGACATTGTCCTAATATTACTATTAAAGCAAAGCTAAACTAAATCCTTTTAATATAACTTATATAATAAATAATGAATAAGTAAAAACGTCATAAACAAAAAGTCTAAAGTTGAAGCTAGAGTCTCACGAACTTTTGACCGTCCTAGGAGAAAGGCTCGAAGAGTCCCCGATGTTACGTGAATTAGCGAGCGAGGACTGCAACGTAAAAGGAAATCGCGCGAAGACATGGAGGTGAGGCACGGGCGGGGAGGGTCCGGGCATTCGCGTGCACTGGCCTATATGCAGTGCGACGACACTGCGCCGGGAGCGATGCACTCCAAGTGCATAGTGCCACGTAGGTACTCTACAGTCTACGCACACACCGGCGCGCACCTATTTTCCTATTTGCAGCTGTGTAGGCCGCCGACGAGTCTCGCTTTAGAAAAATGTTTGCCTCAAACGCCTTTCAGGGAGCTGAAGGAGATTGCTGTGAACGCATGGAGGGATTGGAGTTGTAATCAAATATACACGAGCTGTTCGCCTTTGTTACTCATTCTAATTTCTTACTAGACTCAGCAATAAGAGGAGGCTTGGTATGAAAATATGAGTTCATACTTTTTCGAGTTGGAAGTTAATTAATAATTTGTTACTCACGTAATAGTACCTAATAAAGGCTATGAAGTACTGGAATAGTTTCACATATAGGTACAATGGTGCTACATAAAGACCACATGTATTAGTTACACTAGCCACATAATTATTGTATGACCAAATCATAATTTGAGTTCATTCAATAGTAACTACGGCAAACAACGTGTATAACAATCATATAGGCGATTAAAATTACGTCCACATGCGTAAAAGTGGAACGGATATCAATGCACCGATGGAATATGCATAAAGTGCAATGGAGCGCGGTGACCGCGCGCTGAGCTAACAGGTTCCGCTCTACAAGCGTGTGAACGCTCGCGTCTAACTTATCGAACCAGTAACTGGCTAAACAACTGAACACAGCACCCCAATTGTCCAAATAGTTCATCAACATCGCTTGCTGACGAGGCCTACCGGCAGCTTAATTAAACAGCGCTACGCATTAGTCTTGTAAGGGTACGAGATTATTGGGGAAATTCTGTGAACTTAAAAAATTCAACCTATCAGATTTTACAATTATTGCATTAATAAGTAAGTAAGGAAAGGGTAATGGTAGTTGCGGTATTGAACTGACGTCGAACATTGCCTGATTTTCTGAGAAATTACGTCAGCGGGTTCTAATAATAAACATTGGTGGTAGGGTTTTACGGTACTCGCATCTCGCATAACTACTCGCCATAGGGTAGGTACTAAGGTGCCTACAGCGCGTCATTATGTAACTAATAAGTCCCGAAGTAAGAAAAACCCCGACCGTGCATAGGACCTAACCCCAAATCCACGCTTTTGCTATCAAAACCCAATTGTTTACCACTTTCTAGTTAAATAAAAAACAGCCTAATTTAAAAATATAAACTAACTTCATTTTGAATATAAAATTCGTAGTAACCGTGTTAAATTAAAATATTGAATACATTTCCTTCCGACTCCGTTCCGTATACATAAGTTATTACACGAAGAAACTAAAAGTTATCCAAAAACAAAGTTTAAAGTTCGAGATAAATTATAGGTACCTAATTAGTCAAACCACATTATTGGAGTTCACGAGAGTTCACGTGATTATTGAAGTACAGAATTTATTACTGTATGAAATTTATGATTTCAATCGCGATCTTTTTTTCGTAAAAACAAGTGCAGTGAACTCACCGGTAAGTTGATGTCGTGAAACCGCGTCCATGACTTGGCGTGTCAAAGTAGCAGCGCAGGGTTAGGATCGCGCGCGACTAGCGGAGGTTTGGCGCGAAACGCGGGGCGAGCGCGTGGGCGCCCCGCGCATGCGTCCCGTGACGTCAATGGGACTACCACCCAGATTAATAATTCTAATTAACCACCCCCATCCCAGTGTATGCACTAGGTTTCCCTTTCCCTTCCCAGGAACAGGCAACACTTCCCACTCGACCGGCTCGTGTAACTGCGCGACGAGAACACTTTTCATGCTTCTTTTTACACTTCCTCATGATAAAGATAACTGAACATGGAAATGGATATGTGAAAGAAAAGATATTTATACCCGCAATTTTATGGATCACATAAATAATGAACGGAACATAAAAATATGGAGCGGAATCGAGATAAAAAAGAAAACAAACGAAGTACGCAACAGGAAATAAACTCGGTTACGTAAGCGAATATAAGTAGCGGAGCATCTAGTCTGTTGTGAGTGATAGGGGGTTCGGGTGGGGTAGGGCAAAGGGTCGAGCGAGTTCATGGCCACGCCGGCACGCCACCCTCGCCCCACCCGGCACCGCCGCTCGCGGGATGGGTAGCCCGCTTCCTCTATTTTTAGTGCTCAGCTCTGAAGCCTACGTGTGAAGATGTATTTACTAGTGCAGGGGACCGATTTTTGACTTTCGAGCGCTCGACTCTTTCACTCGAAAACTGACAAAAATTATGAAATGCTATTTTGAAATAGCGATAGAAAATTTAATACGAGTGGTCAATACTCGTATTAAATTCTATTGGTAGAAAGTAAGTGCCTGCCATTTTGACACTACAAACGTATTTACTTTTATTTGATTTTCGAGCTCTCGAAAGTCAAAAATCGGTCCCCTGAAGTGTATATAGTTTATGACAAATGTTGAAATCATATGAATGACGTCATTACACCTGTGATTATGAACATTGAGTATTGGGACGTTCCATCAATTACTTACTCATTCAAATTAATGACGTTAGAACAATACACATTATGTCGAAGATGAAACCTATAAACCCCTAGAGCTATCAGTATCGTAATTACGAGTGAACTTCTCCTACAACGTTGTAACTTCCAATACATTTTATACATTACACGTTTTATAAAAAAAAAATGGAAAACCTATCAAAACCGAATGATTCACTCGAAACTTGATTCCGTACCCTGTTTGTGTAGTCGCAATATTCTTTATTATCTATTTAGGTACATCAAAACTATTTCATTAGTAGAGTCGTTTTGTTATATGCCAATAAGAACTTAATTTCAGTTTATATATAGTATTAATGTATAATTATCAATAATATTAGCTACTACCACACTAACCATACTTATAGTACGATTACTGTACTTTTATTTGTAAATTATTATTATGTAGGTACTTTCTGGAAGAATAGGTACAAAGGTACAAAATGTACAAATGTACCTGGTCTATAGTTTAATAGTGCAGATTTTGATATTATTTTTCACAAGGATTTTTGATACTGAAGTTATTCCCTATACATGTTTTATAACACAAAAAAGAGTCGTCAATAAGTATTTACTTATTTAGCCTTTTGTCCAAACTCCATTAAATTACGTCACTAACATAACATCAAGAGTTTGGATGCTAGCGACATCTAGCAGACGTTTTCGTCGCCAGCTACTCGACACTAGGTGGCGCTAACGCTCGCCGATGTTTCTCGTTTGTTCCACTCCAAGTTCATTAATGGCATGCTAAAGTTTTTTTCGTAAAACATTGAAAAGGAAACATATCAATTAAATAAGAGTCAAGTTATTATCTTTCAATGCAAATAACTACGTAACTTATTTATATATATTAGAATTATATACATAAACTCCGTTGTTATCTTCGAGTCATTGTTGAAAATGTGATTGTATTAACGCAGGTGCCTATGTCAAAATTGGTTATTGACACTGACAGGTACCTACAGTCAACGTTAAAGGGATGTTTTAATTTTTCGCCTTATTACAGTGGAATAAGGTGAAAAAGTGTAAACTTACATGGGTTTGACGTCGACTGTATACCTACTTACTTCAAGCCATTTAAATAAATCTTCTTAAGAACTTATCTGGACAATTTAACTCTAAACAGCATCAGAGACAAAGAAACCTACCTACACGACTTTAAATTTCTGGATTTGTGTAATTCGGCGGGGTGTTTCGGGCGGGCTGAGTTCGTCGACCCCGCTCCCTAACCTACTCCGGGGTATTTGGAGCACGTAGGCCGCGCTCCCGTGGAGCCTGCATCTAGGTCACTCACTCACTAGCTCAGACTCACTGTTCACTTAGTCATCGAGTTAAGTCCCTTACGTGTCAATGCTGTCAAAAATACAGCCCAGTTTTGTAAGCGCCTGAGCGTGAAATTGGATTTTTGCTGTCTTGTTTCTATTGTTGTTATCATTTTCATAATCTCTCTTTGAAGCACCTACGAGTAGTTAGATATTTCTAGTTACCTATCTAAACGATATGATACAGAGAACAAATACAAATATAATGGAAAAATTAACCAACATCGCCTGATGCCCAGGACAAGACTCGAACTTGTGCCCTCTGTATTGCCGGGACAGCGCTTTGCCTCTGAGCTACAAGAGATTAGTTTGATGTAGCGTACCTATAACGTTAAATTGACACGAAACAAAAATATTTAATAAAACAATTTGTTTCGTTAAGAGGTTGTAAAGTACCTATCTGTGCTTATATACATAAATTACTATACCTATACTATAGGTATAACGAAAAACAATAAGCTGAGAGCTATACTTTTCTAATCGGTCTGATCGTTTCTGTGACCGGAATATTGGGTAACGTATTGACGCGTTTTCTTTATGGCATGTAATGCTCGTTGACGTCAGTACACCCACCTGTGGTTATGTTTTTAATTTATTGTTTTCAGTTATGCGAACTTTATTTATAGCTTACAGCAATGCAAAGGGAGAAGTCGATACGAGGTTACATAAGCACTGCGATGAACGTGCGGTTATCGCTCTCACTGCCTTGGCGCATAAACATTCTCATTTCTCACTTATAAATGTGTTATGCAGCTTATTCATTAAATCTCTTTTACGTTCACATTACTATTTTCACGACTACTCGCATACTCGACCGTAGAGAACGTATGCAACATGGAAACGCATGCTAACCGCTGTAGTAGGTAAATTTATTTCTTATTTCGGCTTCTTTATAACGCAGTCTCGTTTAAGCTTAACCCCATTCGTTAAAGGGACTCAAATGCTACGTTGTGACCTACAGACATCAATAAAAGTGTTAAAAAATCAGAACAAAAAGTTGAGTAAGGATGCAGGCCAGCTAAACACCTACGAAAATGAGCGAGAAAAAATGAGGTAATGGAGACGAATTTGTGGACCGCCTCTATCGGCGGGGCTGGGTTACCGGGCTACGGGAAACCGGACGAAAAACTCGAAGCGCGTCACGCGACCTGAACAATTATGGTTATTATTAGACAATTATAATTGTAATATTTACATTTTTGCGTTATTTTAAATCGCCGCTTTTTAAGTATGACACCTAATTAAATTATCATGATTGCTACGTCTATTTGAGAATTAATTTATTTC
Organism: Epinotia ramella; assembly: GCA_947578815.1. Lineage (NCBI taxonomy): Eukaryota > Metazoa > Arthropoda > Insecta > Lepidoptera > Tortricidae > Epinotia > Epinotia ramella. The sequence continues at coordinate 13,422,792 of OX388209.1, forward strand.
GTACGATAATTTGAGTTGAGGTCTTCGGCTCACCTACAAATAACCCACACCGCGGTTAAAATTGGACCACAATTATACATAGGCTATGCAACGTATGTGTGTTTCTGTAACGCCTGCAATATTCAGTTAAATCTTTCATTATGTTGCTGTGTCGAAACGTTATTGCAATGGGTATTTTCCGCCGAGTGCCTGGACGCGAGGTCCGCGGTATGACGCTAAAGCGGATCAAATTGAGGTCAGGGCGTCGCGGCCGTCGACCTGCCACTGCGATGCGATTCACAAGCCGTTCCGACTTACTGCATCTCTCACTCCCAGTATATATTGAACCCGAGTCCGGTAAAAATCGGAAACTAGATTTACGCTGGTTCGCATCAGGCGCCCGGGTAAGCGTTATGAATACCAGCCTCTGCTCCCCTCTCCGCCGCCGCTCTGTGCTCTTCTCTTCTCAATGCCTCTCGGTATTCGTATTACGCATTTATTTTTACATGATTGCCTTAAAGATAAGATTAACACTAGTCATTTTAATATCTTTTGTTCTAGTGTGAATTTAAATGCCGACTTTTGTTGAGTAGCGATTTTTATGTAACTTCTTCTAATGAATAAACCCTATTGCAAAACAGATTTTCATGTTTATTTATTGTTACCGGCGCAGCTATCTATTCCCAAATGATGTCACTCATAATATATTACAATGAATTGATGAACTTTGAATTGAATACTAAACTTTTTATAATTCATCACATGGCAGATAAAACGTAATAAATAATGCTTATTGGGGCTTTAAAAGCAACTTCACCCTTTTAGAAGACAAGGTGCTTTCTGTTACATGTGGTCTATGACGTATTTAGAAACAACTAGCTACGTACCTTCAAAATTACATATTTTCAAGATTTACACGGTGAGGTTACATTGTATGTAATTAATTCGAGACACACATATACAACCTCATTTTTTGTCATAAAGCCTTAGCTGTGTTTAGAAGAAGACCCCGACCGTTCAGCCTTTAACCTCGCGAGATTTACTTTCGATGTCACTCCATACAGTTTTATCTTATAATTTCAGACCGATTGTTATACGTTACATATTAGAGGGAATCTTTAGTCATTGTTAAAGTCAGTTGAAATCAAAATCTGCTGCTAGATTATTAGTTATTTATTACCTACCATCTTTCTCTAACTCCATTATTGAATAATGTTTTATGTCAAATATCTACATTTACATTTACTTACTACAAAATTTAAATAAATTATAAGTTATAAGTAAATGAGTTTATCAAAATAGTTTGACGTCACAGGGACGGATTTAGTGATTTAAAAACGGTTATTTATTATGTAGGAGGGCCAAGTCGGTAAGCATGACCTATTTGCGGGGAGGTGAACGAACGCGGGGCCTTGATCGCAATACCGCGCGCCCGCGCCCCGCGCGCCGCGCCCTGCACCGCCAACGTCACATTTTAAACCAAACCAACTAAATAAAGTGTGCTGATGTGAGATGAGATATGAAGTGATTTCTTACTTTATTTTCCAGTTATCGTGTTTGGTAGAAATGACGTCAGGGCATTTTTTCAGTATGCTATTCGGATCATTGTTTCATGTCCCAGCTTAGGTGGAGTTTTAGTGCATACAAAAGGCGCTAAGGAATTGTCTAATAATACCACTGTTAATTCGATTGCTTTGCTCGTTTTATTATTCAACTATTATTACTTTATCTGTAATAAAGTAAGAAATGGTTTTTAATTTTAATAAGAAAGGATTTTTTTAGGTTTTTTCACTAAGTACCTATGCCAATACGAATTACCTATAAGTACCTATACGAAGTCCTACATTTGGCTAGCTACGTCAAATGTAACATTAAATAAAGAATTGAACACTATTATTAATATTAAACAACCTACCACTTTTTTTATTAAAATATATATATTTCAGTTTTAATACGTTTAAGTAATGTAGGTATCCGCTGAAACCTAAAGGTAAGAGATTCGTAAAATTATTCATTATTTTTTTAGGTAGGTACCAACCATTAGCTCATTGGTACTAGACAAAGGATTTGAACTGCAAGTCTGGCACCGATTCAAAAATCTTTTTGGTCCAAATGGCAAAGCAACAGTCAGAATGTAAGTCAGCTGTTATGTAAACGTTCACCTATTATTAGTGTATGTACGATGAATATGTAGCGAGATCTAGAAACTTCGACAGAGCTCCTCTCTCCCATCGTATATTGCGTTAAGAGGAAAAGAGACGGTTGAAGCCGACCGCGGTGTGCGTGCGTGTAGTTACACATACTAAGTGTTGCGAAAAGAGTAGCATTGCCCGCATGTAGGCAGGTGTCGCGGGTGAGAGTAGGACGGTTGTATGTCCCAAGGCTCCGCGTGGATTATTATTAGAGTATCGGCGCTAGGTTATTCTGAGGCGACCTAGATAGCGCGGGGCCGTTGACCGCGGGCCCTCGGAGTGCGCGCGGCCTCCAAAATAAAATGGCATTCAGCGATGGGCTATACTTGCGAAACGCGCTCGTTCGCTCGCTCGCTACCGAGCGCGCACGAATTTAACTAGATTACATTATGCAAACTTAATCATCTCGATCATTAAATTAGGTATTATTAGGTACGTTTGATCTATATCCAAATTTCAGTTGTTGCCGTATTGAGTCATTCACTAATTGTAAGCCTTAAAACGGTTTCGTCGTTAACCAAGTTGCTCTTGTTCAAGATTAAGATTAAAAAAATTGGTATCACTTCATGAACTTAATAAATAAATTACGTAATTTTATTAATCCCTAACACAAACGTCAGCAACTGTTAAAGTTGCATTCCCGCCAAAATCATGTTCGTTTTCACGTATGCACGTTACGTTACGAGAGGGTGTGTGTCGTGCCTTAGCGCGCTGGGTCGGCGCGCGGCGCTCGGCGCGGTGATTAGCGCTAGCGCCGTCGAATATAGCCGGGAAGGCCGAGGGCAACGAACTCGGCTTGACCCAGATTCCCGCGCGCCCCGCACGCCCGCCCCCCGCGCCTCGTGTCGCAGGAAAGTGAAAAGGACTTATCCCTACCAAAAAATACTATTTTTCTTCACTTATGAATAAGAATAACTATAAAAATAAACTTTCGATTTCCACAAGTTCGCACGTTATCGATGCACATAATTGGCGCGTACAAGCGAACATAGATTTAAATTTGTCAAATTCTAGAAAATCTATTTTCATTTTTTATTCACGACACTGATTGTGGTTTCTTTTAAACATTTGTTCAAATTGTAACAACCCCATCATCACTAGATGCTTATAATAAAAAAAAATGGCGCAAAAATTTGACAGCTGGAAAATGACATATAACTGGACAACGATAAATTAGCATAGCATATAACTATGATATTCATGATTACTACCAATACTGATGAGCACATTGCACTGTGACGTAATAAAAACGAGACTGACAGCTGGTGATAAAGGAATGCCCATTTGACACATGTTTTTTTTTGTGAGAAGCATGGTTCAGTCGCTCACCTGCCAGGACCCTCCCCAGGAGCACATCGGCGTCGGTGGGCCTGCCGGGCCTGTCGGGCTCGCGCTCTCGCTCGGTGACCGTCATGGCGGGCATGCACGCGTGCCGGGTACGGCGGCGGCGTCGCGAATGAGCCGCCGCGCTGAGCGGGGTGCCCGCCCCTAGCGCCGCGCTTTAAGCTACACTTTAGGGTTGGTCTTGAAGACACCGGAGTTTTCCCTCACTTGGGTGGTACTCCACTTGTGCAATCATTGATAAAATTTATTTGACTTAGTAGTTATTCCTCAAATATTTGATCAAATCATCGAATGCACATTAGACAAGGATTTTCGACAAGTGGAATTAGATCCCTTAGATCTACTGGTTTAACACTTCTTCTTCTGGAATGACTGATGTACTACGTCCACGTCACATTTGAGACTCTGTGTTGAGTTTGACAAAGTCTATAATTGACATTAATTTGATTACTATTACTTGTGTCACTTTAGTTGTATTATTTTTGATATAACTGGTATCAAACGTAAAATAGCCTTCGAGACAGTACGGTTTGCCCTAGCTTAGGTGGTACTGTGTGTAGCTAACAAGTTTGTATATATGTTATAGAGTAGTCTAAAATAACAGACACTTATTTTTAAACTCAACCTGTTGGGAGAAATTGTCCTTCAAACTACTGAAATGTGACCAAACCTTCTAACTTCTGTAGAGAGATATGATCAAGCAAAATATGAAACTTTGACGTGTCTTGTTTTATATAAAATATGCGAAGTCATTTATATTTACTTAAGTACCTATACCGACGGTTCCTGCATAATGCAATTACATGCCAATAACTTTGGTTCATGCGCTCTCTTTTTCATTAGTGCAATTCTAGCTATAGTGTGTGCACGACACAGGTAATGAGATAAGATTTGAATGAAATTGTAATTAATTATTGTTTCAAAATGGGCCTCGTTTTCTCAAATTCCTCATCAACCTGTAAAATGCCAAGGACAATGCTTTGATTAATTGAGCAATGAACACAATTTGCTTTTAACCTGAAGTTTCCAAACTCGATAAGCAGTGAAAAGTCGCAGGCATTGATGAAGCGGGAAAAGTTTCGTAGCGCGTAGCACACGGCGCTCGCTCTCATTTTCCGAGGGTCGCGCTGCTACGAGCGCTACGCCGTAGCAGGCAATACTTCGCCATTTATTTATATCCAGTTTTTAAATAGCCTCCGTATTTATTAAACTTAACAAACCTCTGTTATCTAAAATGTGTTTTGTCCCTCTCTCACAAATACAAATGTCAAAGTGATTCATGAAAGAGCATTTTAACTAAAATATGTTTGATGGACGTCTATAAAGAACGGCCTAGTAGTATTTATCAAATAAATTCGGTATTAAAAATAGGGGCTCGCCTGTTCCATAAAAAAAAATTGAAAAACTAGTGACAAAAAATATTTATATTTATCGAACCTGAGCTTCAGATATTTAACATTGCGTATTTTACTTACGTTCAGTATGATTACAATTTACTCTCATTTTTACGCTAACCGCCTAATGCATTTAACTTGATTGTACTAAATTGGGCCTAACAATAATCGCTGCCAGCGTCTCCATCGGAAGCCAGCACAACCCACTGATCTGGAAACCTAAATCTAGAATTGGCGAATCGGTCGGAGAGCGCAGTTTGTAGGCCAAGGCGACCAATTACTCCGCCAGGAGCGCCGTGTAGCCATGAATTTGGCTACTTTACGAGACTCGAGAATCGTAAAGCGCCCGAATTAGCCGAAGTAATTAAAAGGTTTAGTAATCGAACGTGCACTGAGCTGTATATTTGATCGATTTATGGGGGTTGCAGTTTAACGTGAACTGAGGCTGCGTCCAATTGCAATTAATCTTGATGATTGAGTATGTGCATTCATATACTTTGGTTATTGTATTTATTTATTATATTCTATTTTATATATCAGGCAACAAAGGCCCGTATTACAAATACCTTAAAGACTAACATACATTCATGTTACTCGTATTGCTTTTCAGTGTCAGGGTTGATAATAAGGTGTATATTAGTTTCCCCTCTGGGTAGTAAGTTCAAACGACATTCGCTTGCGAGTAATGCCCAAGCCAATTATTTGGATTGGTATTAGAAGTATTAGAACGGATCCCGATCAGCATTTTTGGAATAAGCTTTTACTGCCGACTGTACTTTTCTTTGCTTGTCATCATCGCCAAGTACTCGTCGAGCGGGCGATCTTCTTTTTAACCGACTTCAAAAAAAAGGAGGAGGTTCTCAATTCGGTTGTATTTTTTTTTTGAATGTTTGTTACCTCAGAACTCCGTCATTGATGAGCCGATTCGAAAACATTTTTTTTTGTTTATAAGTATATATGCTTCCAGGTTGGATGGTCCATGAGGAATTGAGGGAACTCCTCAATTATATTAGGCACGCGTGTAGTGATTTTGGTATTTTCTATTATAACTAGTGTATTTACACACGGAAATCATAAATTTGGCGGAGTGGAATTGATGATGAAGACCACAGATGACTTATGGAATTCCTCAATTATGTACTTAAAAGTACAAAAGTATATCACAGATTCTGATAAGATTCCGTTGAAATAGCAACTAATAAAGTGCCAAAGGTGATCCTTGTGGAATCGATGGAAGTCCTCAAATATTATCGGCCCACATACAGCGATTCGGTTTTATTCTCCAATAATCAACGCATTTGCTCTCGAAAATCAGTTCATGTGGTAAATTGGAAAAGAAATGTGGAAATATTCTCGTGCCTTGGCGGAGTACTAAATTGAAGTCGGTTAAAACATGTTTATCATCTGTAGATTAGGAGTTGTTATGACCACCACCTGTCTCTATCATCAGATCGGCTAGGTGATGCCATGACAACGGGTTAGGGTCGTAAGGACTAGGTAGTAGAATTACTATGTAAGAAGAAGGTCTAATATGTATTAGGTCACGGTGGTAAAATCTCCAAGCACGTAAATTGCCACAATATTAAAATGACTGCGGTTATAAAATTGGACTTAGTTGTACAAGGTCCTTGTTTGCTAAATGGCTACATAAGCGAAATGGGTTACTAGCAAATCGACCAAGTAGCAGAACATACTAAGAGTAAAATGAGTTGCAAAACGCCGACATAACCGAATGACAAGACCTTTTTGTTAAAATATTAGTCTCCTTCATGACAACCACTGCTTTTGTATAAATATTCAATTCATTAACAGTTATAACTTGGACGTTGTGCGACCACGACGATTCGCTACCCAGACACTTTCAATCCAAGACCTTGTACTATCTAGACAAAATACATAATTTGTCATTATACAACCAAGACATAATAAAATATGGCCCCTAAACCTACCTAGTCATTGTACAACGGCTTTCTGCTATATGTGACGATCGTGCAACCAAGACATACTGCTTACCAGGTCATTGTTAAAAACAGTCATTGTGTTTACCAAGGTATTATACAATTACGTTTTGCTGATATAGTCATTCTACTACCTAGTCCTTACGACCCTAAAGCATGACAATGCGTTATCACCATACTTCCATAGATGGCTACCAAATTTCAAATAAAAATAACACAGACAAGTGGCTGAAAACCTGCTTTTATATATACCTACCTACTTAAATATGATCACAGCAATAATTTTGTAAAATATGGTATTCAAATACTGGTCATGACTTATTGGAGTATAACCACGTGATCGATGCACGCAATAGATCATCCCGACATGTTGGACCGCGGTGTTGCGTGCGCCAAATGTGTTTCTTGCACCAATCCATCATAAATAACATTAGCAGATTGTTATCAGCCATCAAAGCACGTCTTCATCATGTCTCGATAAATACCAGCGGAATAACGTAGGACGCAATACGAAGGTCTGGAGTGGCAGTGGTGTGTTAGTGTTTTGTCTCGTTCGCTCGCTACTGTTAGCTCGATATGCTGTGCTGTTCAGCCGCGCGCGGACACACTTGGGAAATTTGAATAAAAATTCTTAGTATCAAAATTATTTCGGAATATCAAACGTCTACGTTGATATTTTATAGATACTCGAGTATGAACTGCCATTATTTTCGAAAGAGCTTGCCGTAGCTCCTCCCCTTAGCTTGAGTCTAAGCTAGCTGAGCTGGGGTGAGGGTCAATTTGATACCTATATACGTGTTGCGCTTGCTCGCTTCCACATGCGCCTAGCTCAGACAAAAAAAATACTTTCTTCTTTTTTTCTTGGTCGGAGGCGCCTAGCTGACGTGTGAGAACGAGTGCGCAGAACACATTCACGTCAAATTGAAATTCAAAATGAGGTTATCTGATTGATTTCCTAACCAATAATTGTTAGTACCAGCAATTTCAAAATTGAAACATTATTCATTAATAGACATTTTCTCTCTTGCCTTTTTCTAGCTTTAAGTTTTGTGCTAATTATCCTCAGTTTTTGATGATTATTAAGCGTGACTGCATAGTATAGATACAATCGCAAGATTGAATCGATACACACGCCTGTCACACGCTAGTGTCGCGATGGAGTCGCCTGTTCATGAAACGCGCGGTTATATCGCTGCAAAAACTCGCAGTGCGTAACTGCTCTAAAAGTATTAGTAGGTAGTCAAATAAATCAACGTTGCGAAAATCTTTAATCAACTCAATATTTGATTTTCTCTAACAGTCCACTCACTAATGGACTGAATTGGGCCAAGCATCAGTGATGAAGTTTAGATTGAAAATTAGTGACTAACTTTTGTAGGTATCAGCACTTTAACAGAACGGAACCTATGACCCAGTTAGTAAGATTAATTGTGGCCTTCACTGTTCAGAACAGTCATTGCTATTGTGACTATTATTGTTGAGACGTTCGTTATGTTATGTCACAGTGTGTTATCGGATCCGGCATATGCTTTGTTCGGTTTAGCGGAGATGTCCATGTCTCCTCTGCTATATACTCATGTAAAAGTCTAGTCTTTAAAGTCTATCAGCGATATAATAGTAGATTGTTTGACAAGGGTCTAAAATGAGCCATATTACCACGAGATGGTTATTTTCCCGAGCGAAGTGAGGGAAAATTGTTCGAGGGGTAATATGGCTTTTAGACCAGAGTTATACACTCTACTTTTCATTCGACTACGAGAAAATAGTATAAACAAAGATTATCCATCCAAAATCAATAATAAATTCCAGGGCGAAGGGATTGTACAATTTGGCCTTTGGCGACATGTTTTGTTTTAAACGGCTTTGACAGATAAAAAATATTGACACCACTAATTAAACGCCACTGACAATCTATAAGCGTGTCCAAACGGCCGAGCGCGGCGGAAAGCATACGTCTTATAGCTTATGCCATGTATGCAGCCAACCACGTTTGAACGTTTGGACGCGGCTATAGACGGTCAGAGTCGTTTATTTTTTTAATGATTGTGTATTCGGGAATAAAAAACGCCTAATATTTGAAATTAATTCTGTCTTGTCTGCCTACTTATGACTTGACTTCGTGTTTTGAAATAAGCCTCATGTGTTTTGACAAAAGTACAAATTTCTCTTAGATAGAGACAGGGCAACGGGAGCATTTTTAGTTTTTTAAAAAGTGGAACGCAACTGTCATGCCATTTAGCTTTACTGGTGACCCTGACACACTTCTTTTGAATTTTAAAAACCCTCCCCATCTCCACTGCATTTCCCCACGATCAAATTAAAATGTTGTAAAATCATATTTTCCCTAAGGGGCTAAATGTAAAATTTAGCCCCTCTATCTAAGCCTAATATGACACACTTTTCGAGCATGAGAAGTGAAAAGTAAATTTAACAATTTTCCATCGCTAATCCTAGTTTGATGGTATTTGGTACGAATATAGTTTAGTTTACTCTAGATGACTTCGAATTTCAATAACTGTTAGCTTCTGCCGCTAACTCTTTTTTTTAAGACTATACTCACCTCACTCTCAGTCTTTAGGTAGGTACCTACTTAATGTTGTTTTCACAGAGACCGTTGCCAATAAGGTTTGTTGCAGGTTTCCTTGATCAGAGTAGGTACATCACTTGCTTATACCGACATGTTCCACATATTCATGCATAGTACACAGATGCATATGTAGGAGGTCAGAGCTCGGGTTAAGCTCGAGCCGGGGCAGGTCACGATGACGTCAGCGCGGGTCGACGACCTCTCCCTCGCCATCCTCGTCCTACATTCATGCAGTGCTGGTATTCCACAGCTTCACCTCACTTCAGCTCAGACCAACCAGTGTAAGTCAAACCTCTGGTTACGCGTTGTTACAGCGAATCGCGCTGTCAGGATATGCTAGGGGCGAGCGGTGAGTTGAGGCGAAACAAGTTGTGGGTAGCTTAGTATGCCTGGTAGTCACGTTTACCGACCACCTCAGACAAACCAGTATAAATCGTTACACCAGATTACACATACTTGCTTGGAATCTTAGGGTCGAGTCTACTACGGTAGAGGTACCTTAGTACTGGTCAGGTAACAAAAGTGTTCTGAATAGCATAACAGCACGGGCTGCTATTCTTTACGAGCGCTCATGCACCTCAAACCTCAATCCACACGCAATAACTCCTAACGAAACTAGACCTCTAAGTACGCTTAGTTACCACTAAGCGCGGCGTCAAGGTATATTTGGAGGCGAGCTTAAAACAAGTTACAGAATAGCGGGGCTGGTACCGAACTTCGTAACACGATATAGCAACTGGCCATCGGCACCAACTGGCACCGATTTCAACGCTACTAACCGATCATAATCATATCATCTGTTCAATCTCATTTTTAAAATAAAATGTGTCTGTCCAACCATTTAAAACCATTTTATCAGAAAAATAGCCCGGGGACATAAAAGCTATAGAATAGAAAAAAGAGTTTCTGATTTATTTCTTTATCTAGATGACAGCACAATATGTCGCCAAAATGATCAATTTGAGCATAAGCATGTATACCTAATTATTTATTGCACGTACCTAAGTACCCGCAAGTAGCAAGAACGAGGCGCTGAATGAGTGCATAAACCTATTGAAGATGTTAATTTAATTTCCACGCTGGCAAAGTTACCTATGTAGATAGTAATAAAATGTTTTACGACCGCGCTTACGTCATTCAAATCTGTAAATTCACCAACGTCGGTTCGCCCTAGCCGCTGCGCTGGGTTTAACCGCGCCGCATAAACTGTTGGTTCTACGAATGCGTTATCAAAATATTTGTAAACATAAGTCCAATTTCTGTGGTAGCAGTAGCTAGTTAATAAAATTATTTATTCAAACAGAGTTGAAGTTTTGTTCCCCGGAGTTATCTGTTACTAATTTCATATTACGTTAGAGAAACTGATAGACTAACCGACAAACATCAGACTCCTCGAGCACTCGAGGAGCATCGAACCAGATGTTGAGGCGAAATGCGTGAATCGGTCAGAATCACAAAATTAATAATAAATATAAGGTCTCCGCCATTACAATAAGTTCTATTTGAATAATTGAAACATCTGTATTTATTCTAAACTTCATCAGCAAAAGGACTGACGGATTTTATGTTGGGGTAAGTACTAAGTACATTGTAAATATAAGCAACTAGCGACACACGGATTACCCGTTTTCTCGTAGGAATGAAGCATTTTCCCGCGGTAAAAAGTTGCCTATGTTCATCAGGGATAATGACGGCTTCTAATGGTAAAATATTTTTTCTAATCGGTCCAGTAGTTTCGGAGTACTATAATACAAACAAACAATCAAATCTTTCCTCTTTATAATATTATTGTAGATAGTGTAGATAATCAAGAGGCAGCTGTTGTATACTCTTATTTAATCGCTAATCACTTTCACCTTCACTCGACCACAAACATACAACCGGTCAGCTTGTTCAAACGCAGTTGACAACACTCTTACGCATGAAGTAGTCAGATAGACACATAATGAAAACTAAACAGGCTCGGAACAGGGTTGACGGGGTTCTTGAACCCCGCTTCGAAAGTGGACCATAATGGCCCACCACTTTCGTTTTCACGCAACTCTCACCGACGCAAGTTGAGATCGAAAGTGTACTACTTTTACGGCTGCGTGCGCGCAGGCCCCCACACCAGCCCCCCTCCCCCTCGGATAACTTTCCTGCCTCGGTCGCGCTTTCTTCTGAGCGAGCATCACTTGTGCAATTCGCTTTCTAATAGCATTGTGATCACTTGTGCCTGATGCTAAACATCACCTCGTTGCTCCACTTTCTTACAATGATGTGATGACCATTCTATTTTAATTTGTAGACACTTGAATGAAATCTTTAGCAATACTCAAACGGCTTGAGAATCTTGAGATCAGATATGCAACCAATTTTATAATCAATGAACTAGAATCACTATATCGAAACTGAGTTCTTAATTGCTATTATTATATTTAAGGATTTAAAACTGCTTAGATTTAAATCTTCCAATCCAAACCGCCAAAGCTTAATATTTTTACCAATTAAATCGAATTATGACGAGTCTCTGACCTCATTGTAAATATTAATTTTAACTGGAAGATAAACAGACGAAGGCTATAACTTTTAACGACCACTAAACAATACAATAACTAAATGAGTTCCATTCCGTGACTCGTGTTGTTTATTATGACATTTGAGTTTACTGTGTCATAAACGAATTGATTACTGAGTGGAGGTTGACAGCACTAATGCACTTATAGACAAAACAATTAAGGCAACGAGGATACCACACGGATATTGTCTCAACTGATTCGTGAAACCGGTATTCTAGTTAAAGCCGTGCTTCCATTAGAGCAGCCTCACGTCACAACAGTCAAATATTTCAAATAATACGTGCCCTAACGGTCTGATTTGCTTGACGTAAAGTAGTACTCCTCATTTACTTTGCCATACAGGGTATCCTCATCCTATATACCTAACTAATACATATTTTTCACACAGCCGATGTGGCTGAAATCGGTCATGACAGCATCATCATATTCATCACCATCATAATTATCATTATATATTTTTATACTCTGGAGCCCTTTTACACTCCTTACTTGATTCTTTGGCCATCTTTTATTTATATTGACGCCGGAGATCAGATTAGATTAAAATGATGGTATTGTAATGGACCCGGATCTGTTCATCTGTCGGTATACGTGTGCCTAAATATTTGTCTATTGTGTCGATTCGAATCGCGACCGCATCATTTCATCATGGTAGCTTCAAATGATTAATGAATACCCTATAGCCTTCGCTAGCTTGCAAGATTAGATTAAGTATACACAGCTCAATATCTAACAGGATATTAAGCTTTGCGCCCAAGCTTAATCGTAACGCTTAGACTTGCCCCAACAATGATAATAATGCATCTGGCCGATCTGGGTCAGCCTCAGGCCCTTTCACTAGGCAAAGCACAAGGGAAATGAAGGACTAATTGATTGCAGTAATACCGATTCAACAGGATGTAGATGGAGAGCTTACTGTTAGCTTGAAGCTCATCGAATATCAAGCTAAGAAACGGTGTTATTTAGCTACACCTAAATTCACCGTATTTATTAAGTGCACTAAACTTCTTCTTATTTTACTTTGGAATAATGATTTAATTTTTAGGCACCTAATAATATTTTTTATTGTAATCGATACATAGTTATTATGATTTCCTTATGTTATCCATTGCTTTTATGATTGCTGAGTGAGACTTTAATTGAAAATATATTTTTCTATTATTAGATACGTGTATGTTGAAAAAGTTTCAGGGCCATTTCATGACGTTTACAAATAACGCCAATTGACAAACGTATGATATGAAATACCTAGGCGAAAATTATCTACATCTGAATTGAACCAGCGGGCTGAAACGTAAAATAAAACAATAGTTGATAAGCAAAACAAAAAACCTGGCGATCTGCCTAATACAAGTTACGTCGTCTTACAATACATAGTGCTTCACACATGTAACAAAGTGTTAAATGCACTACACTGCCTTTCAGTGCGTCACGTGACAACACGTAATAAACATCAACGTGCGTTAGTTACATCGCATTTGTGTTTATAACTACGGTGTTTCCCAATACGATCCCGTATACCGTGATCTACGTCAGAAGGATGTATAAATGTTTTTCAACAATGGTTATATGGCTTTTCGGTTGAGCGTGGAAGTATACGGGTCATAGAGGGTCCGTACCGTATTTGATGTAAATGAGCCATTTTCTTCCAGGACAATCACAATACGTGTATATGCATGTTTATTGTGCGACACAGGAAATGACTTGTAAAAGTGAACTAGTTCGCTTTTGTTACGGATAACGGGACTATACTCAGCTCTTCGGGTCGTTCGTATAATACATATGTTAGTGTTGGAACTTTGTTCCACTATTCAGTGTTGACGTTGATGTAAGCATTTTGTAATTTTATTCTGTAAGCTTTAAATTTAAAACTTGTTAGACCAGACGCCATATCAGTATGAATTGCATTTCTGTCGCGTATCTATACATTTGGTGATAAATACAACAAACATCACAAAAGGTTCACAAACGCACCATACATTCGTTGTTTATCTCAAGTCCACAATCTTCTTCCAGTTTGGTATTTATGACTATCAAATCAACAACGTGAAACTGACTTTGTTATTTATTGGTAAAACAATGCATTATGATGAATTTTTGTTTGACTTATTTTAAGTAGGTTAACAAACTATCATTGTAATAAGCTTTAGTTGGCCAAAAACGACTGACTGTTGAGTTTGTTTCGGCGTTTCTTCTTAACAGTACTCTTCTTTTTCAGAAACGCTAGTAGAATTTTGATTTGTTAAAGTGCCATTACGGCCTACTTGCAGAATAAAATTCATTTATTTCATTTATTTATTTCAGTAGGTACCTGTATAATCCTGTAGAATATTCATATTATATTCATATTCATTTATTTCGTATTAATCATACATTGTCATTCATTACAAACTATTTAATTATAAGAGATGGAAAAATAATTCTTACGATTTGATGCTTTTCTAGGTCCATACTTTACCCCATGTCATGTCTTTGAAAATAACGCCCTATTCTGTATGTTATCACTAATGACGTGACTCAAACCTCGTATTATTCAGTCTGCAATTTTAATCGCTTGATTCTTATCAGTACAGATTATCGTCACAGACCCTCAGAAGTATGCCAGTGTTCAGGATCTGGGTTTTGAGCGCAAGTCTATGTAGGCCTACCTACTTAAGTATGTATGTCAAAACGTAAGGAGGGCGCCTCCGCAATCGCCTCTTGTATTTGATGCTAGTCCTCGCAATGCTAGTTAAAAGGCCTTACTTAATACGCCACGGTAACTCTGGATGTAATGCGTTTATTTAATGAGACACCTGTCTCGTCCTAATTTAAATGTATAGGTACTCGTGTAGAACAAATGAAGTCCTACAAAAGTTAAATTGCGCCATGAATTTTTGAAACGGATTTTAGACTGAACGGAAACTAACAAACGAAAGAATTCCGTTAGCTTCACTTGCTCGTTCAACTATACTTCTTCGTTTTCCTTTTAGTATTTAGCAGGACAGTCCCGGTCATAAATTTATAAACAACTTGTTACATAACTAATGCATATAAATGATGCATAGAATAATTTCAATGTCTAAAATCTAAATATGTTAGTATAGTAAAGTAAAGAAAACGATCAGAGTGTCAAATGTCATAAAGAATGATATTCTTTATTTTACGACTACAACAGCCGGTCGTAATCGTAACTCCACGACGTGTGCATTCACTTGCCATGTTTAATACCGTTATTACTACACTATATACCTACATATAAGTAAATAACGTATTGTTGTCCCCTTCTCAATTACTGTTGGGTTTTACGAGGTGGCGAGATCGTCACGAGCCCGTGTAATAATGGACTCTTCAGATTAAGGCACAAGGGCGGTAATCACGTAACATTTTTAAAGTAGACGTCCACGCACTAGAATGATATTAGAAACGTACCTCTTATATCTAACGTCATCATTATCATCATATAATGATGACGTTAAAGAGTGTCACTATTACCGGTCCTATCTATTGACAAATAATTTAAATTATGAGTAAGGGACCGTTTCCGTACCTATGATGGCAGCCAACTGACGCCTGCTGCAAAAGTAACGTAGGTAATTACTCTGCAAACAATATGTGTATTGCGTTCCCAAAGAAGATATTTTCGATTTCATTACTCCATACTCCATATACATGAGTAGGTAGACTAATCATGTCTATGTTTAAATGTATATTTTAAACAAAGTTTTTTTTATCTACTAATCAGCAAACCTGTGATAACTCGGGGCACATTTTAGGGATTTAATATCGATAAAAAAGATGTCGATATATAATAATACATGTGCTCATTGAAAATTCTCGATTACTATAAAAAGGTTTTATATCACACCTGATATCAAGCGTCATTTAAGATAATAAATGTATTGTCATTTCATACAAAATTACAATTTACTGTCAGTGCTATTCATATGCTAGAGTAATAAATAATAAAATATTATAATGAGGTAATATTCCGCAACGATTGTTACGAAATTCAAAATAATCATGCCGCCCAAGAAAAAGTCACGCCCAAGTGAATATTGGCAATGGTTGACAGAGAATGCTTATGGCATTAAGTCCGCCATTTGTACTTTATCTTGTATTGTGCAATAAAGTTTAAATAAATAAATAAAATATTCTATTAACTCATGGATGTACTACTATTTATGTACTTTTAGCAATAAATGAAGATGGAGTAATGTTTAATATTCAAACTTACATATCTCTGTATATCTACTAATGAAATAAATTGTGTTATTAAATATCTTCTCACTGAAAATGTTAGCGCTACTAAAAGCAAATGTCAATCATGACAGTTCTATTTCTATGACAACTTCCTCATTCCTGCACCTGCGTGGTGTCAGAGCGGATTTGGGGCCACCTTAATCTGTTTCTGGTTTCACTACACACAAAGTGGACAGATCTATCATATTACTTTCAAACATTGACATCTAACCTCAAAAAACATCCTTCCTTTGTCAGCAATCAGCTAAAAATATCTTCACACTTGTTATTCAGAAAAGAATTGTTGCCCTAATGAGAAATTTCACTTTTGCACATAGAAGATGTGAAAAGCAGTATCTACCACTCGGTGGCAAAATTATTTCCATCTTGGGCGTAAACACTTGAATCGCTCGTTACGCTCAAGATTCAACCTTAGAATCTTTCGCTTCACTCAGTATTCAATATACCGCCCGCGCTGTAAATATATCATTTTGTACACAACCTACTATTGTACTTGGATATAAATGGATACTACTGCGGTAAACTAACGCTTCAGAGCTGCGAGTCATCTATGTCACACACCTGTGACGGTAAACACATATTTCTATACGCTCGTAATGAAAAGTAAGAGGCTCATTCGCCGGGGCCTTGATCGCACTGAATTGGCAATATCCTGGAGCCGCCAGAAGCCCGATTGGCGAAACCTTGCGACCTGCTAAAGTCGGTCGGTGAACTCCACAAGGCTGCACCGCGACCGCTTTCTTCGTTGCCGACATTGCAACACCAGGGCTGTTATTCATTACGCGCTCATGCGCCTCACCGCACTCGTCACGCCTAACAAAACTAGACCTTTACCTACGCTTAGTTACTACGAATCACGGCGTCAGACATATTTGTGGGTGAGCGCTGAGGTGAGCTAAAAACGAGTTACAGAATAGTGGGGCTGCTTGGATCACTTTATTACGGGCGGTATGTAAATATAGTGTATACTCCACGCCACGCATCTGAATAACAATGTTCATCTCACTTATGTATTGTGACCCATTTACAGCGACGTGCGATGCCTTTGAATGTACTTACACCAGATTAGGGATAACGATAAAAGTACCTACTAAACGTCGTTTTCTTACTGTAGGTAATAATATGGGACACAAAGATTGCAATAAAAACGACGTACTGTCATTAAAACTTGATCTGAAACACATAATATATGTTCTTCCCCCTCACACGCGTAATCGTAAATAAGGTTCGATTGGAGCTCTTTTTCGAACTTCAAAAAACGTCCACGTCTTAACTACGTTCTTGTTCTCACTCACGAGTAAATATACGCGCGTACGAGCGGGACGAGGAATAGATTGCCTGTTAAATCAATTTACGAGAGGCGCCAATTACCATGGGAAACCTGAATGTGAGCAAGTCTGATTTTCGCTAGATATTTGTTAATTCCGCCCTACCTCAACATCTCGAATGTTCACTTTTACTTCTAGTCTGGACAATAATACAAATTTCCATACCCGTATTTACGCTTTGTGCTACTGGTTCCGCGACCGAATATTCTAGTAATTTAGTTCGCTTTTAGCCGATAATACGGTTTACATACAGGGTACCCTGCAATTATAAAACTAGATAATAAAAAAAAAGTATTGCTTGGTTTGGCAGTTACAGCGATATTAAGTAACACCAAAAAATATTCCAATATCAATAAGATAATCTTAAATTGGAATACAGTTTTCATAATATTACACATAAAGTACAAAAAGTGAAGAATCATGCACTATACTTATTTAATAAATATATACTTTTTTACGGTGCTTTCACGTGAACAAATATGTACAGATTGTAGCGTTTTTTAATTGGCTTCCTCAATCTGACTCCTTCCAGAACACCCGTAGGTACTGTTATCTGAAATTCTACGAAATATTCGAAGGTGTATCAAATTCCTAATGCTTCGCAGTATATTTAATGTATGCCGATGTTCTCTTTAGCTCTCATCGTGTCAGTCAAAAGCAGGGCATCCAAAGGACAACAGCAACTTGCGTCACAATTTGCGACAAAGAATTAATGTCAACAAAAACGTCTTATCCTTATGTTACATAAGGAGACGAGTTAAACTTATTATGTGGGTAAGTGCTACATTTACGTAAGCAGAGGGCCATTCAATAGCAAGTCTCTACCGACAGGTTACGTAAACGTTTCTCGTATCGTTTGCTATTCTCTATTGAACAATGCGAGTAGACTATTTCTGCTAAACCATATTGCTGCGATGATGTCAGTTCCAAGAACTAGCTTAATTAACCGTTTGGGCGTCGTTCTGCAAACCAGTTCAGGACTAGCGAGTCTCCAACTAGAAAATCTACATATACTACTGCAGAGCTATTGTTTGAAACAGGCTGTTGGTATATATGAAAATGATTTGAACTACCTTTTGTAATAAACCGTGTCCACCTCTACTTAAATCCACCCTGAAATCGATAGAAGACCAGCTGTGAAAAATGCCTGTTCGATAACAAGTACCATAGAAACCTAGTCTTTTAAAATAGGTTGAGAACCGAACAGCTATCATTCTTCGAATTAATATTTCGTTGAACGAATTCGTATTCAACGTCCCCAAAACGAACACGGTTCTGGACGCTTGAGAAACACGACGTGCCAATGAGGTCGTCTTCATATAGGATTATCATTAAAATTAGAGTAGTAGGTGAACTCTAGAAGAAGTAATGTGTTTTGTTACAACAACTAAAATATTGCCAATGACCGAGAGACAAACAGTCGTATCGGCGTTTAATGTTTGAATAAAGATTAAACCTTAAGTTTTGCCAATTAGTTCTGACTTTGATTGTACAACTGTACGCCATGTTGGTAGGCATGTCATACGATTGAGTACAAATAAAGGCCATGCATTTACATTTGCTGCTGGAGCGTTGTTTCGCAGTTATCGTAATAGGCTCCATGGCCAAGTTGCAAAAAGGCAGGCGCGTGCGCCGCGCGCCTTACCGCCATCGGAGGGACGCGCGGGGCGCGGGGGAGCCACTTTCACCCGGCGAGGCTGCGCGGGCGACGACCCCCGATGCCCTACTCCGCTGACCCACTATGAACCAACCGAAACACTTCACTTTCATTTTTGTCCAATTTGTCATTAGGTCCATGGATGAGTGTTGCGTCCCTCGTTGCAGCGTTGCGATATTTTCGCCGCCGCCCGCGGGTGGGAGACACCGTCTCGATGACGCGGAGATAGTAGAAAGCGTGCTTGCGTAACACTTGTTATTGGCGAGAGTGAAAGTGGCGGTGCAGTCGCCATACTAATGAGCGCGAACTGGGTGCCCACGGGGTCCAGAACACAGCTCTCTGGGTTAGTGCCACGTCTACTAGTTTGGTAATTACACTTTGCCTTAGAATCAAAAGCGATCGAAGTGAACTTAAGAAGTGTGAAAACCGGCTGTTTCGTATAATCAGGGTTGTAAGCTCACATTACCGATGCTACTAGATTTTTTTTAGGTGCAGAGTGCTACATAGATGTTTTTTCATTCAAGTGGATTACATTTATTCATGCATACACTGCGTTTTTATTAAGGTTAAGCGTGACATTGTATTTTCAGTTTTACTTTGCCGAATATAATCTTTCCCAACACCATGGTGCAACATTCGAAAATCGCGCCGAATAGTCAATCGGCAGCTTCCGTCGCCATTCGGGTGTGTTCGCGCGGCCGAGCGCTTTGCAGCGACCTCGAGCGTCGCGGGGCAACGAACGCTGACTAGGACGAATGTATTACAAAGTCCGAGTCGGCCGCTCCCTGCCTCTCTGCCTTTGAGATCCAGCCTAGGCTCGCCTCTTACTGCGAGTGCTACCAATCGCCTGCAACTCATTACGCCAAGGTGAAATATATGTAGGCTATCATTTATTTATCCATGTACATATAATAACGCCGTTCACGTAACTAGTGTTTTCAATTATGTCGACGGACAATTTATATAAACTAACATCATTAGCTACGCCTTACTTAACAGTTAAATATACAACATATTTTTGCTGAAAAGATTTAAACTGAAATAAACTAATAATTATAGAAAAACAAGAGCGTATAGAATGTGATAAACGCCTAATTGATGTGCCCTTCTACTACTACTGAGTCTCCTGCTTGCATGGCGCCAAAGTTAATTAATTAAGTTCATGTGGGCCATTCTGCTACGTCACAGCTGGGAAGATTGATGAGGCTCTACGAGCTACGAGCCTCTCCGGGCATGTGCTACGCCACCGCTACGGATTTTCATTGATTTACTTAGTACAGCTACTTGACAGCTTTGAATATGTCAGAGTGAGTAATTTAGCAACGTTTGCACGAATGTGGTGTCCATACCCATGTAACATATTAAATCGGGTTAGTAATTCCAATAACCGTATCCGTCGAATACCCATTTCCATACTACGAAAACCAAAGCTCGCTTTCAGACTATTTAACAATTGTAATTCTAAATATAGTATTCAACATGGCATGAACAAATCAAAACAAGCACAAGTGGTCGATAAAATAACTACATAACAAACAAAACATGAGTAGTACACTTGGCCGTCCTGACACTTGCCACATTGTTCCACCGCAAAGTGCAATGCCAAATCAAATGTCACCGAAAGGCAAACACGAGCGCTAATCCGCGATTAGTACAATTCGCTATTAGAATGCGAATTTGCTTAGTGCTTGGGCCGGCGCACGTTCGCAAGATAAGTCAGTCAGGGTCGGCGCGGTGCCGACGAACGACCGTGCACCCGCCGTTGCGACACCCCGCGCCGCGCCCTGCCGCGCGCTCCAACCCTATTCCACACTCACACTTCAGCTGCACCGAAACTACAACCTAACCCGCAAATATAAAACACCCATCGACAACGCGCTTTGCGGTAAACGTCTTCAATAAAACACTGCCGCCGTTGTAACGAACGCTTTATCTAAACGACAACATATCCCAAGTCCACGCAACTCTAAGCAGGTGACATGTTGCGAGCGGCGAAAACTGCGCGTACAATGTGAATACATACTAAACGATATGAAGTTTTGTTGCAGCTTTTTCAAAAGAATACACCGTTGGTCGCAACTCGAACAGCCATAACCATGAGGAAAACAACAACACCCACGCTGCCAGCCATGACGTGTCTTTTACAACAGTACTTATTTATGAAACCGACATGTTGCTACCATGCCAGCTTTCAGGCCACAACCACCTGATGAACAATTGTTCAGCTGAACTCAATGTAGGTTTCCATTTTTACTAAGTCAATGTCACAACACGGTTGAAGAAACGAGCCAATATATCCATAAAAGCCAATATTTGACCAAGAAAATGTTAAATAAAATATACAGTTCGAAGACGTACTAGCATAGGTAGAACTAAATGATGGTAAAATGTTCCCCCTACGTGTATCAAAATTATGTTTCGGCTTTTATCCTAGCTAGCGAAATATGCTTCAAAATCTTCAAATAGGACATTAAATCGTGACGGAACCCAAAACTTCAACAACTAAATGAATATTCGTCGTGCCGGCGATGGATTTAACCCTCCCTAGAGAGCGATACAGTTACCGGGACTAGCCCGTGTTGCTCAATGTCGTCGAATTTAGGTCGTCCCGTGGCCAACTGATAACCGAAACGCTCGCTGGCCGCGTCACCCGATTTCGACGAGTTAACCACCAACGCGTGTAACTCTCTAGGACTATACGAGTAGTGATGAGTACATGGCGCGAGTATATCATAAATAACTAGCATAGGTACACTTGATGTATAGTTGTCATGTTACGAGATGGTGTTATTGTATGACTAAGCGAAGCAAAGGGAGGTCAAATTTTATAAATTCTGATGCCGCAGGGAACTTTTAAATGCTCAGTAAATTGATCATTATAATAAAATTATACTGTTTATAAACGGTTTTATTTTAAACTAGCCTCTGCCCTTGACTCCGTCCGCGTGGAACTCGTTTATATCGTAGCTCCATACAAACTTCCATCCCCCATTTTACCCCCTCAGGGAATGATTTTCGGGATATAAACATCCTCTGTCCTTTTTTGAGATTCAAACTATCTACATAGAAAATTTCATCTCAATCGGTTCAGCGGTTTAAGCGTGAAGAGGTAACAGACAGACAGACACATTTTCGCATTTATAATATTATAGTATATATAGTATGGATTATTGAAGTTAATTACGGAATAGTTAAATGAATAAACGCAAGGTTCCAATGCCTCTAAAAGGTTGCATGATGTTACTATGTGTGATCGCGTATACTTTTGTCTGACATAATCCAATATTTCGACAAGGGCAGTATATAGAAAAAAACAAAAAATTAAGAGAATAACGTTGATATTTCTTAAACGTATTGAAGTCAATTACGGAAAATATTGTTCGCATGGTTCTATTCTATGCCTCACACGGTTGCATGAAATTATAAAGTTTGATCGTTTTATTTTACCGACACTCCACAGCTATAAGTTATATATGGCAACCATACTGCGCCCGCAGGACATGAGGCGGCGTGAGGAGGGTGAACATTAAAGGGCAGGTTATGGTACACTCCTATTTAATTTAAAGATGAATGGATATAATAACGAGTACCAGCGTTAACCACACAACTGACAAGTTTGTTCCAGTTATTTACAATGTCCATTAAGGGTAAATATATTTAATTTGCGTTACAACAGTGTACGTCGATTGTAAACACGCCCGCGCGAGGTTACAATCGTTTGTTAACTCTTTTATCGATTACGATGCTCTGTGTCGGTAAGCCTGTACGAGGTCACTTTCAGGTCATACAATTGAATAGAAAGTCAATCGTTTTTGTTTACGTGTCTTTGCTCTGATTTTGAAGATGTAAAAATGGTGACGATAGATTGAGATACTTTTTCAAGAAACATTTCAGTATCGCAAATCTGATTGCTCTTTGTCTGGTCGTCCTTATTTGAACGGCAAAACACAATTACGTTGACTGTTAAATACTGTTCAACACATTTGCTGGTAACGTACCTCTTTAGGCTCATAATCCAGAGTATTAAACACGCGTGTTTTATAAGATTACGACCCTCGTGTGTTATGTTATGTTATATCCCGATATTTTTTTGAAGTGAAAACTTCTTTAGCTGAGCAATTTTTGGGATGGGAAAAAATTGTTAAATACGCGACAGAGTTTTGTGACGTCAGATATGAAGGAGGTCACTTTTTGCTGCTAGCCGATTCGACTTCATTCAAAACTGAACGCTATTCGTAAGAGTATAAAGCCGTTAAACACTTTTTGCAATAGAATATTCTGCAAATAAATTTGTAATAATACCAACACATCCTTTCCTTCACCGTTTTGCTATTGAGAAAATTCGAATAGTTCGAATGTGGGCGTTATTCCTAAAGAGATAAAGCTTAGAAAAATATTTACCAACGGCAAAAACCAATTTATATCTTGGTCGCCACCGCCGTCTGCTGTTGTGCTGTTCTTGCAAATTCGAATAGTTCGAATTTGGGCGTTATTCCTAAAGAGATAAAGCTTAGAAAAATATTTACCAACGGCAAAAACAAATTGATATCTTGGTCGCCACCGCCGTCTGCTGTTGTGCTGTTCTTGCAAATTCGAATAGTTCGAATTTAGACGTTATTCCTAAAGAGATAAAGCTTTGAAAAATATTTGGCAATGGCAAAAACAAAATGGTATTGTATTTGCCGCCGCCCGTCGGCGCGCCGACGGGCCCGTCCGCCTAAGTAATTGATAATTGTTTATAAATTTGCGTCAAATTCATTTTTAGGGTGACACCGTAAGATGGCACGTGACCTGATTGAAAAACTGTTACAATGTTATTGAGTTTTCACTTCTGCCGGCACTGCCGGAGTGCAACCCGGTCTTTTTTTTATAGTATGGCATACATTTTTTTGGCCTTTAATGGTTGTCACTCTTTAGTACCACCCAGGGGACACGTGCAGGGTTGTGGTAGGTAGCTCCTGCGACGCGCTTAGGTCACGTTGGCACCTTGCAGCAAGATGTATGCATGAACACGGTGCATTCTTAAATTAACCGGGTTATACAGAATGTACAGCTTTTTTTTAATTCTCGGCAAATGGATTCTTACTCGACTAAACCAATTAAATCCTTTTTGTTAATTAATTGACTATTTCTTATGGGAAATGATATGGAAACGTTTAATTTAGTAAAACTATTCACTTTCGATAACATTTTACATGAATTATTAATAAAGATAACATTTTAAAACGAAAATATTCATTTTATTTTGTATTGTCTGTTTAGAGATTTCATCTAGTCTGGCTTAACTCATGCGCGCGCACTGCGCAAACTTCACGAAAACAAACTGTTGCGTGCCATTATACGTTATTTCACAAATATTTGTAAACATTGTTAATGCGTGTTTGGTTATTATCAAAAATGGTGACTCGTGGTGACTAGAAATGTGATAAATAGAATGGACGCTACTGGAAATTCTTGACGATGTAGGTACAATATGTGAGTAAAAACCTGTTGCCAACATTAGGTAAGGAGAATAACTTGGCAGGCCTATAAAATGTTCATCTTATGAAGAGGATTTTTTCCTCGCAAAATGTGTTGAAAAACGTTGTACATGAAACGCGTGAACTTTGATAATTACATCCTCGGCTCTTTTATCACGCTCAGCTGCGGCTCGCGTGAACAATTCCGCCTCTGTTGTAATTATCAACATACCTCACTTGTATCATAATGTACTATTTTCTAAAAAAATATAAAATAAAATCTAAAAAAATATTGAATCTGAATCAAAACCCAAGTAGTATGAGAAAATTACAAAATCTGACCAAATAATTCGTGTATTATAGTTTTGAAAGTTGGTGCAATTATTCCTAAAGGTGTCCAGATTTATATACTAAAAGTCCCCGGGGGTGGGACCGGAGCCGGGAGGGGGGGAGGGGGGGAAAGGTCTCTTTTTCAACTTATTTTATTATAACTCCAAAACTATTAAAAATATCTCTATAGTGACTTCTACATTAATTATTTACATTAAATTTCCTATAAGTTATGTCCAAACATTTTTACTCTACGATCAATACTTTAGGAGATACAGAGTGTTAAAGGTGATAAAAATAAGAAACAAACTCTTTACTTATACAAATTTTAATTCTGAAAAATTATAGAAACTTTTGCACGCATATGCAGACTTATCAATCAAATTGTGTTTCATCTTCGTCATCTTTATCATTAACATTGATGGGGACTCCGTTAGTATAAGCCCCCAGGCAGCCTTTACAGATAAGACTACACTTAATGCCCGCTTTTCGGCAACTGCATTTTCCAGGACAACCACTTTTGCATCGGCAAAAAATTGATTTTAACAACGCGTCAGGAGCAGGAGAATCCAAGGTCGTGATTGGTTCTAAGTTTCCATCGACTCCTCGCTTCCAACCCCATATTTCAGGAGGCAGTTGGTTCCCAAGCCACTCTTGTACTTGATGGAATACTCTGTAAGAGTGATATTTTGCTGACCCTTTGGTAGGGGGGAGGGAAGAAAGATCTGGTTTGGGCTTGGTACAAGATTTCAGAAAAACTGTGAATCGATATCTGTTAATCTCAGACTGAGTACAGGGCGCTCGGTATACTTCAAGAAACATTTTTTCTCCGGCGTCTGCTATAACATCCGGAGTTGATGTTGGGTCATCAATAGTTTTGGAGTTACAATGAAATAAGTTCAAAAAGATACCTTCCCCTTCCTTGTTGTTTCTTTGTGTGTCGTAAGCCGTTAAAGAACAGAAAGTGCTTACTGAATGTTAATTTACCCCCGCAATAAAGTGAGACAGTTGAATAGCTTTACCAATAAAGCCACGTCGCGTGATAAAGCCAATATCTAGATAATGCTTGAAACCACGTTACCTAAGCATGAAGTATGCAAAAGTCCTTGAGGATAGTTGGTGTACACCGTCGTAGTTACGGGCTTTGTCCCAGGACCCAATTTTAGAACGCGTTTTGATTTTCAGAAATCGTCATGTGAATCAACTTGGTCGATGGGCTCCTCTAACGTAAGCGCACGTCCATGTATGTAAGACCGCGAGACAATGATGGTGAGATTGGTTGTATTAAAAAGAAATGAGATTTGTAGTTGTAAAATGGAGGCCCAGCGCGGAGGGTGCAGGGAGCGACCCACTTGCGGTTCAACGCCCGGGCTATATTTAGCTCTCCCGGGCGTACCTACTTACTCGTAGTCTAGGCTTGCATGTGCATTCGTTATCATACCAAATGCCACTTCACATACGTACATGTAAATTCCGTGGATTTCATGTTTCGCAATCGGCTTCGTGTTTACGGACTTACCTGAAAAAAAAAAGGAAAATATGTTTACACATTACTTATGGATTACTCTAGAATACATGTAGTTACGTGGCTATATAAAATACGTATTATGCGAATGCGTATATAGTTATTGTTTACGTATATCTTTTTTAAACTGTAATATAACGACCCGAGGTGTTCTTCTTCTTCAAGTGTTTTATTAGCCTGTTTATTTTACTTCATTGATAGAGTGCTTCTTCCAAGTATAGCTTTGGACATTGAACGTCATGAATTTTATTTTGTTTTGTAAACTGATAATTATGATTACTTATTTATATAAAAAAACATTATATTTGAATCTTTCATTAATTAAGGTTATTAGTAATTCGATTAGTAATCACCTTTAATCTAGTCCACTCTACGCATTGTACCAAATTATTAGAAACAACGTGAACTTAAAATTATACGAGTGAAACACTTCAAGCTACAACTGCCGTCAGAGTCAGCGTATTTGCCTAATTGATCAAATATAGTTCACCTAAACGGCGCACACAATAATGTTTCATAATCGTCTACATTCTGGGTCGAAAGTCGTTTGCTGCAAGCAGGCGCTCGAGTCGTTACGTTGTCATCGCCCTAATTTTGCAGTGTCCTCGTTTTTGAGGTCAGCATCTATCGGGGCAACGAACTCGTGCCCTTATAGCGGGGGCCTGAGGCGCGGGCCGAGCCGAGCTCCGCTTACGGAACTCGTGTTGTGCTCTACTCCACGCCAGATGGCGCGCTGTCGAGACTATACAAACAATGGCTAGTTGAACTTAAACGTACACGTAACATTTTCCCGTAATTGCATACGTATAGAAAGAACAATTATCTATTTTTATTTAAGCGCATCAGCTACGTAGCGCAAGTAACCGATATACTTACCAGTTCAGTTATTTATTCTTATTATTATTTATTTATTTATATAGTAACATTAAAGTTATAGTTTGTTATCAAATGCTTGAATTAAAAAATAAGCAAAATAATAAATATCGCATCGTAGTTACTGGTCGTCGTAACTGTTTTGAGCATTAAATTTACGTGTAACATTTCTTTTCAAAATAAAACTCGATGCAAATTAGTCGACAGCAGTGTTGCAATTCCATCTACCTAGTTGCTACGGGCTACGTCAGAACCGTATGCATAATGGCCCGTATATTTGCCCGTAGCGTAGAATCGTACCTCGTGTACGCACACAGCGCCGAGTTGTGTAAGTACGCGGGCGACTAAGCTTGTGGTGGCGGGTCGTCGGCCGGCAACCGGGGCAGCCTTGCTCCGTCCTCCGCGCCCTATTTCTGTCGCCTCAGTCGCCCTGCCCCGCGCGCTCCCGACCTCTCCCTACAACCCCCCACTTCAAACATTACTAGAGATTGTAATATTCAATACACTATTACACTACTATGCACATATTGGAAGTTATAATACGTTAACGAATACATTTTTATGACTGAGTGCCTAAATAGTGTTAAAACTTTCGCATTTTCATTTTGATAGAAATCACAGCCTTGTTCTTGTTACGCCTGCGAAATAAAAGTTTCTCATGAGTTTCATTCACCAGGCATTTAATGAGTTAATTTTTAGTACTTAGTTAAAAATTATTAGTTTGTTTCTTATTATTAAGCTTATACGATTGCTCCAGTGTAATAGAACGAACAACTTTATGCAAATGCCTTCGAGAAGATCAGATCTTAGAATTATTTTAGTGTTACAGAATTTTAACCAAAAAGACTTAGAAACCAGTAGTTTACCACGGTCACAGATTAAAGAATACAAGTACAGATACCCAATCTCATAGAGCAAAAGCGTACCGTCCTAATGTAGGCAATTCTGTATACAATTTTAGTCCCGTAGCTACACCAGTAGATGCAGTATCCGAGCTACCACGGCTATGACGCTGTCAGCCTTTAGTAATACATTGAGATATCACCAGATGGCGTTGACTTCCCGGGCAACAAATAGAGTATTTTTGACTTTTTCGATATAAAAGTAGTATTTTAGAGACAATATTACACATCACACAAAAATATACATAACCAAATGCTTAGAGCCTGTGGTTCCATAGAACTTTCGCGACCCGTGATGGCGCCATCTAGTGACAGTACCCAATAATACGTAGCAAGCTTGAAAGCTGACTCGTATAGTACGAGTTACATGGATTTAGTATCAATTTTATTGCATTTACTAAACTTATAAAATATACCTTTATTGTATGTGCGGAAGTATGTTTGTGATATAACTAAGGTACGTTGAATTTATTAAGGTGTAAAAATCATTCTATCTTCACGATTACTGGTTCAAATGTTTCGCTCGGTACCTGTGTCGCCATCTATGAGTTCTTTTTAGTATCAATTATACGTTGTTCTAGTTGGGAGGCCATGCCACGGTTAAATATATAGTTCAGCCTGAATATAACTTAACTTATGGCTGAATAAATAATGAAATAAAATAATCCTGAGATTTAATCATCGTTTTATGACATAAAGGTGCCTTTGTTACCTTTACTTTTACGTTAGTTAATCTTAATATGTGCAATGAAATGAGCTGCACTTTGTTTGCACAAATTTCTTCGCATGATTCACGAGTATGTTCAAGATAGCAAACAAAGCAAAAGCCGCTTTTGATAAAAGTAAAACGTGCGTCGAATATTATGAATGGAACTGAGGCATGCGTCATAACATCAAATCTAGTTTATTGTTCGTAAAATTTTATTTATGTTGTTAATTCATTATTAAATAGTTTATTAGTATTTCTTTGTTGCCTCGCTGTCTCGGGCAATTTTAAATACCTATAAAATAGCAGATTGGACCAGCTTTACATTTTGTAACAGTTCGTTATTTAGATAATCATTACAAAGTAGCGATTGTATTGCGCTTGCCCAAATCTCTGACTATAATTCGATAATGTTCAACCGTCATTTGTTGACGATATCATGTATGCAGGGTGCGCGTGTGGGTGTATGTGTTATGGCGAAGTGTGACGCGCGGTGCGTCTACTTTTACTCGCACTTTCTCGAGCGTTGCATCGCCTGAGCTTGCGCAACCAGTACATAACCACCGCCTCAAGTACGGGCTCACTCGCGTCATGACGCGGTGACAGCATTTCTTTACATCCCTAGCAGGATTGTGGAGGTCGCGCTAGTCGTTGTGGATAAAACATCCACTACCCCGACAGTCTCCACACCTACATGCTTGGCAATAAGAATATTGCTTCTATAGCCACACAATTACGTAACAAATGCTCGTAAGTCGGCCGCAAATTTTCTTTAAAGTGGAATCAAAGTTGACAATTAAATGATCTTTCTCCTCTTATATGATTTCCCGGCATTTTCCATTCGGACATGGAAAATTTTAATAAAAAGTTTTTGCTAACGGGATAAGAGGGGGCAGCGAGCGGCCGGAGGGGGGCACGCTGTACGTGCCCTAGTTCCGCGCGGGTGCATGAACTCAAACGAGGTAAGGCCACCGACCGAGGCGACTCATAAACAAAATTGCACTTTATATTCAAGTGGTCACGTAATGTTTTTGTTTGCGCTGACGTCGGTGAGCATATCGTCACTAGCCTATCTGATATCATACGGAGAAGTTGCTTGTGATGCCAGAACCAGCTTGTGACGCGACCTTCGTGCTGCGGCCTCGCCGACTCCAGCTAGCACCCCGTCACCGTCAGGTGCATATGGCATCATCCGTTTCAGATTTCATACAGCCTTCACTTGTTTCAATCAATTATTTGTTGACAGACATGAACAGTTCAAGTAAACGTATCCTACGTATTAAGCTCGATAGTGCGTGTGGCTTTTCAAATTGTGATGTTCTGGGAACCAATTAAAATATCGTTATTTACGAGATACAGAGTGTAGTTTTCATTGCGCGTCGAACCCAACGTCGCAACGTGAGCGCTCGCGAGAAATACACGTCCAAAACAAATTCTAAATCAATGGGCGTAGTCGAAAAGTCAATTTAACAAATAAAATAAGTACATATTCTGGCCAATAATCGACGAGAAATGCAAAAGTGCTCTTTTGTACGATAAAACTGTACTCGTCAATGTAAACCCACTCTAAGACGATAAGTCTTTAGACTATTGTGGTATCTATTTACAACTCAGATTATAGGATTCATAATTGATACGCTACCTTAGTCGGTTCATTGGCTTATGCTCAGTGTACTATTCATTAAGACCTCGTTAGGCCGTATTATCTTCTAGGAAAATCGACCGCTAAAATAACTGACCTAGTTAGTTGTCATGGATATAATGACATGCAATATAAACAAAGAATAACGAGAATCTATGGTCTTATAATATTGTTTGCTAGTAATATAGTTTGCCTAGGGTAAGTACATACTATTTTCCTTTTAGATAATAATTGCAACATAGCTTTGCGCTATTATAACTAGTATTTATTATCCTTGTCCTACACTATTAAACGAGCAATATTTATTTGGAGAACAAACAGACATAAATGTACAGAAGAAAAAAATACAGTATTATTTATATACTAAGAACATGCACCTAATTCTTACATTGCTTAAGAATGTACTACAAAAAATACAATTTAAGAATATAATAACACTGAAGGTACAGCGCATAGAAATAAATAGCTAAGTAATTTTTAGTCAGCCTACTCAAACGATACATTATTTAACGACACAATCAAGTAAATACTATAGTATTTTATTTCACTTTATGAAATTTTAATATACCTTCACTAAGTTAGGTATTTATCGAAATTTGTCCAAAACAGCGATTCCCGAAGAGTGTTACATCTCTTTTTCTCGTGGGCGGAAGGCATCAGCGTGTCTCTGTCTAGGGGGCGTGTACGACTCAAATTAAGGCATCCCCTTAATCCTTGGCTATGAAAATAACTCCAACCAGATACTAATTAAAAATAATAAAAACCATGCCTCTACCTACTAGAAATAAATACAAAAATTCGTATAACTACCGATCTGAAAGTTAATAATTATGTAGGTACATTGATTTTCCTCAAGCTGTATCACTATTCCTCAATTATTCTCTTTCTCAATTTGTATATATGCATCTGATATCACGTTCTCGAAAACGGCTCTAACGATTTCGATGAAATTTGGAATACAGGCGTTTAGCGAAAAATCTACCTAGCTGGGTCTCATGTCTGGGAAAATTATCTTTTTTCTCCGTATTTTTACCCGAGCAGAGCTCGTACGCCTAGTGACACTTACTGGTGGTGATAATACTTAATAAATTTAGTTTAATATAGTTGTTCCCGCGACTCTATCCGCGTTTCACAAATGCCATTTTATTTTAAGGGGATTATATATCTCAGTGCCTGAAGCTCATTATTGGCGGTATACTTAATGTTTGCAATTGGATGTCCAGCGTCGGAGATTGCTTATAACATAACATCCTAACTTGCACTACCTCTCTAAACAATAGTATTTTATGCAATCGTTATATAATGTATGCTTTTTCCGTCGAGTACTAGCAAGCTTCGTGGCCTAATTAAGGTACGAGACTTTAAAAGCTAATTATATATAACTATTGTATAAGTACAATACTTTTTCTACAAGTCATTGAAAATCGCCCTGCTGAAACGGAAGTGCAGGGAACCGCTTTTTTTTTTAAACGCGATGTTGTCTTTCTATAATCGAGCCTCGTGATTGGTCAAAATTCATTTTAGTTCTGTGTACAATTGAATAATTATTATTTCGATTGTCCATAGAGCATAAACTTTTGCATCAGAATAAAAGTATTCAATTGCGTTATGTGGAAAACAGCACAAGCGCTGGCCGACATATTCTGGTCTAGATGGACCAACGAATATCGGCAGACACTGCGGCCTAGAACGAGCCCTAATAACCCCGCCTACAGAAACGTGCAAGTAGGAGATATAGTAATCATAGTCGACGGAACCATGCCACGCAGCACCTGGCCGCGAGGTGAAGTAGCCCAAGTCTACCCAGGCCCAGACGGCAAAGTACGAGTCACAGAAGTCCGCACCGCAGCAGGAATGATGCGCCGTCCAGCCTCCCGTCTTATAGTCATCTGACTTAACTATGAACCTGTATAGATACTCCCTTAGTTTTAGGGTGTTTGCACACGTGGGGCGGAATGTCGGGAGTAGCTCTAAGAATTAATTAAACTAACCTAATTTAATGTCTAGATTTATATTGTATCAATCCTATATGTATAAATCTGTGTGTTAGTTTGTAAGTTAATCACGTAAATAATAAGTCGTGTTGTTTTACCGTTTTCACCATAAATATGTAATGTACCTACATAATAAGATTATATGTATTTGTGTTAATAAAGGGATGGTGAGGTCGATTTCACGGTATAACACATATCAAACATTAAATACATGGTAAGGTATCACGTAGAAGCCACGCCCATATTGCGACCTATCAAATGTATCGCGGGACTTTGCTCCTACGTAGTGAGGGCCCTTTTGCGAGCATAAGAATGGCCGCCAGAGGTCCCAAAATCAGTTTACAATAGGAATGATGCCTCATGTTCAAATTGATAACGTAGTGATGCTAAATGGATAGTAAACCATCAAATTATCGTAATAAAGTATAAAATATAATTAAAATCATAAAAAGATATACTTAAGTTTAGAAAAAATATGCTTTTTTTTTTTATTGTCCAATAGTAAATTAAAAGCTACCAATAGAATCCTTACTCTTTTCTAGAAACAAAATTGTATGACAACTATGTACTTAACGCCGTATTTCGCGACCGAAACAACAATTTACCTGATTTTCCATACTACGATTAGTACAAATATACAAATGTGACGTCACACTTGTATAGACACACAGTATGAAGCGTTTCGCGCCGCCGCCAGCGAGGTCAATCTTTATCTCAAGTTTTTAGATATTTATGTTCTTTAATTGGAGTTGCTCCCATACAAACATTTGTTCCTCTCCAAAACTGGTTCGAATGACGTCACAAAAAAATCTTAGTCATCATCCCTTATTATACACGCTTCAGGCAATACCTACGTAGTTTATAGAAAAGATCGTGTACTCTCGGAGGGTTCTAAAAAGGATGGCGGCGGAGTTATGATTGCAGTCTCACGTGACATTCCATCCGTTAGGTCAACGAGTTTTGAAACTGATATTGAAAGTTTATGGGTCACTTTATATATAAATCTAAATACCGGTGTAAAAAAGTTGACAATTTGCGTAGTGTACCTACCGCCTCCAGTTAGAGCAGAATCACTGTCCCGTTTTTTGTCTAGCGTAGATGCAGCTCTGTGTCATACTGATGACTTCGTACTCGTGGGCGATTTTAACTTGAGTTTTATTCATTGGAAGGTTCAAGATAACATGAGACAAATGACTCCGTCCAATTATAATAATACTCTGGGTTGCTTATTGATAGATTTTATGGCAGCAAATCAACTGAGCCAGATAAATAATATAAGTAACAGTGATAATCGCCACCTAGACTTGATTATAACTAATTTGCAAACCATTGAGGTAAGCAACCCTTCCGATACGCTTAGCAAATGTTATCAAAATCACCCCAGTTTGGTAGCGGATGTGTCATATTGTAATATCAATTGTTTAAAACCTAAAATACACGTAGACTATAATTATCACAAGGTTGAATATGATGCTTTAGTAAAGGAAATCAAAAGCATAGATTGGCAAGGCAGGTTGACGGGTTTGGGAAATGTGAATGAAATGACCAGTGAGTTTTATAAAATATTAAATAACTTGATTGATAAATTCGTACCAAAACGGAGATTGAGACGTTCTAGTTATCCTTCATGGTTCAGCCATGCATTAATAAAACTCTTGGGTGAGAAAAATAAAATTCGCTTAAAATACCGTAAATATCAAAACCCTCGCGATGAAATTGAGTTCAAGTTACTTCGTAGTCGCTGTTGTAAATTATATGATGAATGTCATAATAAATACAAGCAAACCATTGAATCAAATATCTCAAACAACCCGAAGGCATTTTGGAGCTATATCAAAAACAAAAGAGGTGGTCGCTCTACTCTCCCCACTAAAATGTATTTAAATAACGATACAGCGGAGACCGGAACAGACATTGCCAATCTATTTGCTAAGAACTTTTCATCAGTATATACTAGTAGCTCGCAAATCTCCAACAACAATCTTGTTGACGGTACTGCCAATATACCTGTTGATTACATAAGTAATATACAGATGACTGAAGCTGAGATAACAGGTGCTATTGGAAAACTTGATAGCTCGAAGGGTGCTGGCCCGGATGGCATACCTCCAGTATTTGTAAAGCGATGTGGTTCGGCATTGTCTTTGCCACTGTCACTACTATTTAATCGGTCACTTACCGAAGGATGCTTCCCTGACGTGTGGAAAGAGGCTCGGATCGTACCAGTTTATAAGAAAGGTGACGAAGCTTGCGTCCGGAATTTTCGTCCGATCTCCATCCTGTCCTGCTTCTCAAAACTATTTGAGTCTCTTATACAACCTGTGCTGTTAAGAATAGCTGAAACCTGCATATCAGACCATCAACATGGCTTTAGACCTGGTCGTTCAGTAATGTCGAACCTAGTGCCTTTTGTTTCTGATATATGTGAGCTAGTTGATAAAGGATCAGAGGTGGATACTATCTACACTGACTTTAGCAGCGCCTTCGACAAAGTCGATCACGTGATTCTATTAAAGAAGCTTAGCCATTTTGGCGTGGGTGGTAATTGGCTGAGTTGGTTCGCATCGTATCTCACCAAAAGACCTCAAAACGTCGTTGTTCATGGCTACAAATCGGAAACATACTACGCTGAATCTGGGGTTCCACAAGGATCGCACTTGGGCCCAGTGCTCTTCTTAATGTTTATTGATGACATTACGAACCACATTAAGCATTCAAAGTATTCGCTCTATGCAGATGACTTAAAAATTTACAAGTCTGTGGCCTGTGAATCAGATGCAAGAATGATCCAGAACGATTTAAACAATATAGTGTCCTGGTGCTATATTAATAATATGACTCTCAACCCGAATAAGTGCTTTTTCATAAAATACAGCCGTAAGAAAAAACCACTTGTGACAAAATACGAGATAGGCGGTGTTGAGCTATCAGAAGTGACTGAAATCAGAGATCTAGGTGTAATACTTGATAGTCAACTTAAATTTTATGCTCACGTAGACTCAATAGTAAAAAAGGCCGCACAGATGCTCGGTTTCCTGAGAAGAAACTCCAGGGAATTTAAACAGCAGAAAACTAAAATTATCCTATATAACACTCTGGTACGCAGCCATCTCGAAACCGCCTCGATTGTTTGGAGTCCTTTCTACCAGGTTCACTCGCAGCGGGTTGAGAGCATACAAAGGGCGTTCACAAGATACCTTGCATTTGGTACTCCTGGCTTTTCACACAGAAATACCTACAACAGTCGTCTTGCTAAGTTTAACATGGACAGCTTGCGAGATCGGCGGCGAATGTTGGATTTTTGTTTCCTGCACAAGGTAGTTAATGGGCAAATAAAATGTAGCAATCTGTTAGAAAGCGTCTCGTTAACAGTTCCTCGCAATTACCCTCGGCGCCCTATACCAAAACCTTTCGCTACACCGATCACCACAGGACAAACCTTGGATTGCAGTCTCCCATGGTAAGAATTTGCTCGAGTTTTAACGACTTTGTCAGCCAAAATAAATTCATCGACATCTTCCACGACCGCCTACCCAAGTTTAAAACGACATTATTGCCAAAAGTAATATAATTCTGTCACTGTTATTAATTCCATAGATATTTACATATAAATTCTGTTATTATTATTATTGTCTTTATTTTAATTTCGTCTTAGATTTATTATTGTTATTATTAGTTTAGCTGTTTAGGTCATATTTTGTATTGTATATAGCTATAACTTTTGTTGATCTCACTGCAACATGCGTAGCCAATGTTATGTACTTCCGTAATTGTTGTATATATCAGAAATAAATACCTCCTAATATACTAGCTTTAAGTGAAATGTAATATATATGATGTGGTTGTACTTAATAAATAAATAAAATAAATAAAAAATAAATAAACACCTCGCTACTCACCTCATCGACAGCGCCATGTGAAATCAACCAGTCTTGTTTTACTTTCTTCGGCTCCAGTATTCCTGAAATCTTCTATCCTACAAGCTACAGTCAACATAAGTGATACTTTTAATTGTAAAGATCAAACAGATCATGTTTAAAATATTCATATTATTTTTAAACTGTGTTACTTGATTTGTAGGTTCGGGGTGATTTCATGAAATCGCTATAATAATATTAATAATACAATTTTGCAATACAGTTGTTATCATATTTGTAAATAGGTAGGTACAACACATTAAAACTGCCTTCCAAAAAGCGAAATTATCATAGTGATTTAACGGCCTTGGATGCCTCATTACAGAGGTCATTACATTTTAAGAAAAAAAAAAAAGATATCTAACTGCGTTTCATATATAGAGGACTTCGATCCCTTGTGTGTCAATTACAGAGGTAATATTAAGAAAAACGTTTTAAAATTCAAATGTCAATTATAGAGGTCCCGAAATTTCAATTGCAGAGGTCTTTTGTTGCTAAGGACCGGCCATTTGGTTGAATTGGTTGCAATTATAGAGGTTTCTCAATTATCCAGGTCCCAATTTAACAGGTTTCACTGTTTTTAAGGAATCATTCCTATGTAAAATTAAAGCACTCTACTTTAACTCTACCGATCAACTACTACATCTAACTACATCTATAGTATCTATACTGTAATATTATACAATTGACAAGTCTGTGAGAGGTTGTAGAGTCTGTTCATCCGATTTCAACAATTCTATCCCCAGTATATTGGCTATTTTATAGTGATATTTCATACAGTTCCACCTAGGTTCTCTGCTCTCTGGGAGGCGCGCGGGTAGCTCGTGATGTTCAAAGATAAATACTATTATTATTAATTTATGTAAATTTTCGATGTCCTCACATAATTCAAATATTAGCCCTGACATTTCCGTCACTATGTTTGTACTTAAATCTAAAACTTTTTGCAGCGGTCATTCTCTAAATACATATTCTACTTAGAGAAGGATCGCTGCAAGAAACTCAGTGTTAGGAATAATTTGAGAGCGTCAATATTGTTTGTGGTATTTTACAAATAACATGATTAAATTAATATTTGTGTCGAACGAAAATTTAATAAAAATGCTTGTCTAAATATGTACATAAAAAGTCTGACAAGTGCTTGTCTGACTCTCGCACCGAGGGCCGAGGGAAACTTGTATTTTGGTTCATCTATTCTATTTTATTATGAGCAAAAAAGTTTGATGTCACTTTTAATATTTATTTTCTCGCGTAGGAAAACTAAAATGTGAATATTTGATGTCTTTATTTATGTACCCTACTTTGTTTCTCTTTTTGAGATGATACAACCTCACCGCACATGAACCTTAAATATTAGGGTTATTCCTGTATAAGAAAGTTTAACTTGATACCTGCTCGCGTTCCTGGGAAAAAGTCTTTGGTAGACAGATAACGAAAAGCGGAATCTTATAAGAGTTCCTATTTTCTATTAAGGTGCGGATCCCTAAAAACTACGGTAATCATTAAAAAGGATAGAGCAGACGCAATTATATGTTTAAAAAGCCAATAAATAATCTGTTTCTGGGACTGTATTAAACCTAATGATTTTGCGACGGAAAACCGTAGCCTACTCTTGAGAGTGCTTGAGCATAAACGATGTCTTTAAACGCATTATGGTATGATTAGCCACGTTACTTTTATTTACACAAGTTGAACAATGGGACCTTGTGGCATTATATGTTCTTAAATATAGCTGTTATATATTCAGAAAGAAGAGAAAAAACACACAATGCACTTCAATCAATCATAATAAGCGATGTTGTCACGGCATCCAACTTTCTTTATTCTTATCTCTGTTTTAAACGCGGCCGCAAAGGCGGCCGGAGTGACAGGATTCATGAATAATTCTATTGTATTTGTTTGTATATAGGTCACGTCGTCGGATGAGTAAACAGCTGAAGCCGACTCGGAGGCTATGGAATAATCCACGACGAGCTATCCCTCGAACTGGGACATCATAACACTCAATATGCGTCGTCAGTATTTACTCAAATACAACATCCACAACGCATTAATAAACTCACGTTTATAAACTGTATGTGGATTCAAACAATGCATACGTATGCATAATGATGCGTTCAAAGAAAAAGTAAACAACCTTTATTTGGGACAATAAACTTCATCAAGAACGTTCAATACTTAGTTCGATTGTTAAGTAATTAGGCATCTCATTATGTTTTAGAAGCGATAGCGGTTATCACGGCATTTGCACAGCAACGCACGCGTTCGCGGAGTGGGTGAGTGAGGTTGTTGGCTCCGGCTGCACAGGTGCAGCAGGCTTCACGGTTTGGTGTGAAGGATTCACAGTTGGTGCATAGCGTGGCATGTCAGTGCGGAGTATCGCGAGCGCGTCGCTGGAGGTTGCGGCGCGCCGCCCGCGCCCCGCCCGCCGCCCGGAGCAACAAACTCTGCAAGGCGACTACGCTATCGCTAGCTACTGAAAGCTACGATATTGCCCTTCTCCGACAACTATTTTACTTTATAGCTGTCATATCGGTAGCACGAAGGTTACAGTGAATGCTTGGCATTTTAACGTTCTAAGTAGGTACAGTATAGGTCACTATATTCTTAAGTGCAAACATACTTATCAGCAGCACCAACAACAACCTTCATTCATATAGTTACATAGATTGTTTTTGGAAGAGATCTCTAATGTCGTACCTACTTCATATATTTGAAGTCTGTAAAACGTACATGTTGGAATTTTAAATGGTTTCAAATTTTATTATTGACAGTGATCACATCATATCATTTCACTGAGGCGACGGCAGGTTCAAAGTAGGTGTGGGTGAAATTGTTTTTCTAGATTTGACTCGAATCGAATCTTACCTAAAACTAATTTGAAACTGAGCAAAGGCAAAATACTTGACTAATAACTGCTAATACTAATTTCTTTGTAAAACTGGATTATGTTCTCCTAGGAGTTTAAAATGCCTATCGAAAGCAACCTCGCGCACAATTGATACTCCGAGCGCCACCTACCGGCAAGTAGCGGAACTTACTCCATTGTCTGTATTTAATAGAGTTGCGTAACATGAACTTTAGTGTTGAATTAGGTTTATATTTATAATAGAATACCTGTCATCTTAATTACGGTCCACGACAATCAAAATCCTTCTACGAAGAATTAAATGAAAATGATCTCTTTTTTATTTTATTAACTGCCTTTAAAAAAAATATTTTTAAGAGTCGGTGAAGGTTGTTCCTACTCCTGTTTAGAATGGCAACCTGCCGTTAGTGACTGGCTAGCCATTGATGAGCATGGACTGTTCAATATAGGTACGGACATTTAAACATTTACAGAAACCCGTACATAAAATGCAACAAACAAAGATGACTCAACGCAATTTCGGCAAGCGGAGCGACGACCGCGTGACGCGGCCGTCGTCACGCCGACGTGCTGCGCGCGTCTCACCCCGACGTCACGCAACGCAACGAAAACGCATAGTCAACTGACTTAAGAGAAAAACCGTATTTAACATGTAAGGCCCCTGCATACAGAACTTTGAATTTAGGGTCCAGTGTTGTAAAGGACATAGTATTCTAATTAATCATATTTACATTCTTCTTTTAAATCCTCAAGGACTACTTACATTATTTTCCCTAATGTTCGACCGACATTGGATATTTTCATGAGGTGTGGAGATTGGGTACTTATTTTGAAAATGGTTGACCAAAAAAGTATCGAAAGCGAATTAAGTAGGGACGTTGTCGTGTCCATTTGGTATTTTGAAAAATGATGGCAGTTTAGTATGGACATTTCATTTCAAATGCTCCTAAAAACAAAGAATAGTAAATAATAAAGCCTGCCTATGTGAAAGCCAACATCGTTGCTACTATCCTAGTATCCTTTGTTATGGCTTGTTTCAGTCAGGACACACTCCTGTGTACCACGATAAGACCTCGCTTCTGTACCTCCCTTTAGTGAAACAATTATTGGGGACTAGCTGCTCCCGTATTACACAGAACGCAAGCGAAACCGCCTGATAAAAATATAGCGTATGTTCATCCCGGAGCAACCAAGTACAAAGCTACACTCTTTGTAATGTGCTAGTCTGTCATAAAAATACAAGAATCTATCGCATCTGTTCGAGTCAACCGCAGTGTGTGGCTTTGCAGATAAAAGTATGCCACATTGGTAATTAATTTGAAATCCGATGATAGTAAATAAATACCGCCAAAATACGGGTTTTATTTTTATTTTTATAAATTGACCTATAGTCCCAAACTACGCAAAGTTTGAACTATGGGTACTAGACGACGATATACGTACTTATATTGATGACTAAATTCATAACTCAGGAACACATATTCATGCTCATCACACAAATAAATGCCCTTACCCGGATTCGAACCCGGGACCTCCGGCTTCGTAGGCAGGGTCACTACCAACTAGGCTACAGCCTTGCAGAGGTCGTCAGAGGTTAATTATATTATGAAAACGAGTTTTTCTTATCTTTGTTTACTTATCTAATAAAAACAAGTACTTAATAAGAAACAAGCACATGTGCAGCGGAAAAGTTTTGCTAACCACGATTGTCTCTGGTACCTATAGACATTTATGTAGTTGAACGTCAAAATGACTCATTATGTAAAAAAAAAACATTGTTACGGTTGTTTGATTTATCAATATTTATACACAACAGTGACGCAAATCGCTTTTCTCCGAAAACGCACATCTCAAAATTTTTAAGTAAAAATATCGAGCGGTGGCGTTACAGTCGCTGGAAGCTTCTGAAACTTAAAAGCTCGGTTCATGTGCTTCGTACCGCCAGTGTCGCCATCTCTTAAAGAATGCTGGAACTTTCGAATGAAGTTGGCGGTCTCGTGTGACAGCGCCACCTAGCGCACATTTTCCAAACTGAGCAGGCTTCGCGGGTTGAACGCTTCGTGGAAAGTCACAGAAGCGCTACTAGAGATCGCTTTTTTTAATCTGTTGTTTAGGGCTATTAAATTCTCGCCTTTTTTTGCATCATTGTTTTTATCACTAACGAGTTTTTCATTTCATGTTTACTTATGAAAATAATTATTGTTTAAGAAAAACCAGTCACCAATTTCATACTCAACATATTTTACGTATAATCTACTAACCTACTCTTGTAATATCTAATACTAGCATTTTAATTTGACTACCAAATTTCACGTCAACCATGTGGATGAAGATAGATTTTGCAAAATTCCGTTGCATATTTACCTACAAGCGCAGTTAGTTTGCAATTTATATCTTAGGCTTGTGAAAATAATATCTCAACTTCCATAGCGATTGTAAAGCTACGGTGCGCTTTTTCTATTTAGTTAAAATCAATTTAATAACTTAATAAGTTATTAATTATTAGTATCCACGGCGATTATAAAATAACCCTCGTAACTAGCTGAACTAAGAATTTGCAATCGGGAATTAGGATACTACAGATATGATGAGACAATACATTTATGATCAATTACCTACTAGCTTCTGCCCGCGACGCCGTCCGCGTGGAATTCGTTTATATCGTAGCTCCATACAAACTTTTACCACCCATTTCACCCCCACATGGGATGATTTCCGGGATATAGAGTATCATATGTCCTTCCCCGAGATTAAAACTATCTCTATAAAAAAGTATCTCAATCGGTTCAGCAGTTTAAGCGTGTAGAGGTGACAGACAGACAGAAATACAGACGGACAGACACACTTTCGCATTTATAATATTAGTATGGATCATTATTTTAAAGATCCCGGCCATTTTA
This sequence comes from Epinotia ramella, assembly GCA_947578815.1. NCBI lineage: Eukaryota > Metazoa > Arthropoda > Insecta > Lepidoptera > Tortricidae > Epinotia > Epinotia ramella. Next base: position 13,465,148 of record OX388209.1, read on the forward strand.
TTATTAAGTACCGGAAGAGTTAAATTACTTAATAAACTCTTAACTCTTCCTGTAATTACCATCAAGGTCCAAAATCATGTTTTAGACAACTAGATAGTTTACCAAAAACAGACTGCTTTTTAGCGTTCCGTATTTTGTATTCTCATCGACTACTGGGTTTAGGGTATAATGTGATATACCTATTAGAGGCCGAATGACCATCTTCCGACTCCATCTCCATGCCAGCTTGATAGTAGGTACCTACCGCAAAACAGTATGTTTATCAGTTTAAATAAACGTACTAAAATTCTACTCCAACTCCAGGAAGTCGGTGAAATTTGACTTGTAAAATATGGCCCCATACTAGGCAACTAACACGTAATACGGCGAGTCAAATAAAAGCTTGTAAAAACGTTATCTTTGAAAACACTCCATTTGGTGCTAATTTATCATTGACATTATCAAATTATACTGAATTCGAACGTCAATAAAGAAATACGTAATGCAACCTCCAGCCGACTTTCCGACTATCATCCGGAATACATAACACGACTGACCTACAAACAATCGCGAACACAGAAAGATGTGGCTCCCCGTCCTTTTCCTGCCTCAACGCAGTCTGCATTGTGCGGAAGAGATAGCCGCTCTCGTAATGATGACGAACCTCCGTTCTCAATGTCAAGTTCACCTATTATTAGTGTTCAATGCCACAAAACACACGCAAGCATAATGGCGAAGCGCTGCCGCTGCCCAGGCGGATATACAGCTGTACTAACGATTTTCCTGGAATTTATCGCAATACCCTAATGCCAATGTCAAAATTTGTGCGAGAAGTCTTCCATCTGACGACCTTAGAAAAATCCAGATACATGCTTCCAGATAAATAACAATAACGACGCATTAAATCATTACTAAACATAGAATATTATGTTCTCATCTCTTGATTGTATATTATATACTAACGCTAGGTATTAACATGTAAATGCCCGCACATGACTGACTTAACGTCATCAGAACTGCAACAAGGTGTAACATTCATACACATCGATCTTTTTTAAACCAACATGTGCAGTCAAGATAAACAAAATGTGTCCGCGTTATATGTTATATCGCACGTCAATATAAAATGCTAACATTTCGTGGAGTCAATCAGGACGACCTCAAGGTTATCGGTATTGGCGTAGTCTTGAGTAATTAATTGGTAAATAAACATAAGTTCATGTATTTATGTATCAGGTGATAATTTGCTACCAGTAGGTACGGTGCAATTACTTACACACTGTTGTCTGATATGGTACAAAATTACTCACTTTATATATATATATATTAGGATACTTAGTAGGAAGTTATTTTCCTAAAGGTAAGAATTTCAGTTGGCAAGGTATTTTTTATATAAGCACGCAGGTATCCTTTATTTTATTCTTCTACTATTTATGTCACTAAATGTTGTTTGGGTGGCGCCGAGTCTGCCAACCTTCCTTACGTAATCGAGCTGTGTTCGTGCCGCCTTGCACTTGACCAAGATGCAAGGTCTTGCTCGAGAGCTAGCTAGCGTAATAAGTAATGGTATAATGTGATGTGACCGAAGTCTTTATCGGGGTGCGGACTAGTTTTCTGCGGAAACATATTAATATATCTATCTGCCCAGCTAGCACGATAGGTTTAACGGCCCAAATGTACTAAAACGCCACGTAAAACATGAAGATAAAACGTATCATGCTACTAGGCCGACAGTTATTTGCTACGAGCTCGTGCGCCTCACTTTCACACTCACCACGCCTAACGAAACTAGACCTGTTCCTATGCTTAGTTACTATGCATCGCGGTGTCAAGATATATTTGAGGGTGAGCGTTGAGGTGAGCGCTTGAAACATGTTACAGCTGGAGTGTTTCTTTATTTAAATATTTGAATATTGTATTAGAATTTTGATTTTCCTTTCTATGCTCTGTTATTTGTTCTCCGCGTCTATTCCGTACTTGAGACCGTGGTTGGAACACGATTTTATAGCTACTAACTGTTCATACGATTTTTTTACTACTTCCGTCGATATTTGAAATACAGATTTCAGCCAGTTGGCTTGGATCCACATAATAACGGTGGGACTGTAAGGATATTTTCCGTACTAAGTAAAAGACATTGACATAGAAAACATTATCTAGTATTATAGAATCGGCTTTATCATTTCGGAAAAGTTGAGAACTTTTTTTCATCTTTCTTATATTTTGTATGCGACCAAGAAAAAATATTAAAACAATGCTAGAAGTAAATGGTCCTCAACACGAGTTTATGATTATTAAACGGTAAGTATGCATTAGGCACGAGACAAATTATATAACCTATCACACGGCGCCATATTAGGACAACCTGTTACAAATACAATAAAATATACAGTTCTAAAACCTACCTACATATAAAATGTCAACTACATGTAAAAATAACACAAAACCACATTCACAACCCAATGCGGTATTTTGATACATATGATAATAAGGTGACAGTGAAATATGAGTCGAGTCGCTTCGATATTTTTTGTCCTCTTTTTAGGGTTCCGTAGTCAACGAGGAACCCTTATAGTTTCGCCGTGTCCGTCTGTCCGTCTGCAGCTTAGCTCAGTGACCCTTAACTACTAGAAAGCTGTAATTCGGCATGGGTATATAAATCAAACACCCCAACAAAATGGTAGAAGAAAATATTGAAAAAAATATTTACACACGTAAAGTGGGGATGTAATTTTTTGTTTTCGTTAAACCCATAGTGTGGGTTATCGTTGGATAGCTTGTTCAAAAATATTATGAGTTTCTAAAAACCATTTTTCATATTTAGTGGTCCATTTGTGTGATATTGGGATGTAAAGCCCAAATTATTGTTAGAGTCATGTGTCCCAACCCCCTGCCGTCTAAATGGCTGCTACAGGGAATGTGAAAAAAATCGTCGCAGTAGTACATATAATAAATTTAAAAGGAAAACTTTCACGGCTAAGTAGACATTACTAGTTCCCGAGTCTTACTAACTTAAAATGTACTTGAATTGAAAAGGTCAACTTTCGTACAAATTCGGCCGAAGCAACCGCACCATTTACATGGCGCGTGTCGATGTAACAAATACAGACAGGCAACTACGGAACCCTACACTGCGCGTGGCCCGCCACGCACTTCACCGTAATTTATTTATACTAACCGCGAATATAGTGTGAAACAACATACTGATCGGAATAGCATATATGCACCAACACGGGATAGCATTAGCAAATACGATTAAAATAAGTACCTATCCATTATTAGGTATATTGATGGAAAAAAAACGTTTTGCTACAAAATATCTGTCGTACGAAGGGAGCAGTTGTATTAGGAGACCTTTCGGTGATGAGCGAGTAAGTACTCGCAAGATACAGAATTTAAAAAAGTAACTAAAACGGATACCTACTCTTTATACACCTCCCGACAAAGATGAGAAATAGTAGGTATTTGTCTTTCGTATCAATGTTGCTACGTGTATTTTTAAATGTTTTGCTTTTATTTTATAGCCTCTATTTGACCCGCGAGTCTATTAATCACGTAAGTGTTATTTGCGAGTAAAATGAGCCAGACAGCACCAATTAGTCGTAGCAATACCTATAACTTCTGGGGAATGCGAACGCTTGAACATCGCACGAGACATAGCAAATGTCAACATAGACCCCAATAGAACCAGACAAGCAGTATAAGAACCCCACCCTGCGCAGCAGCGGCCGGCGCCGCCGGCGGCGACGGCGGAAATTGAAGGTAACTGTATCTAAACCCAAAGGAATAAACGATTTGTCAGATTTAAAAATTGCTCATAAAGCAGTACTTGAATTTTTGAAATATCCTACAGGTTCACCCGAATTCGTCGATTGTTAGAAAAAAATAAAGAGATTAGATACTTGCATAGATGGAAATAAAATTTACGCCAACATTAGTAAAATCCCAGTGGCAGATATAAAATTGTGTATGCATCTGGCCTAGTAACATGATACGTCTTATTTACGCCGTAAAACGCGACAATAAAACCTATCGTGCTAGGCGGCCTGAATGTAAGATTTGGGTAGTTAAGGACAAGGTTATATAGAGGATATATTTTTATAAATTTTAGGTGCGATTCCAGATTAAAATTAGGGATAGCGATAAGCAAGCCTAATATTATTTCGCTACATCACCCGTTAAGCAGTCAGTATCGGCGAGTCCCTGTGAGACATGCGTAGTGCACCACCACCACACCAGTGACCGGCAACCGCACGCATTTCCCGCTGCAGTATTGATCGCGGCCGTGACTCAGGCCGCCCTTGCCCGACATTCACCCCCCGGCACCTTATCACACCCATCTCCCTATTTTGGGGTGCGTTTTTATTACCGGAAATGATGGAAATTCTAGTAACTATCAGCGTAAGTTCTTTGAGATTGTGTAATGTGTACATAAGATCGTGACGTCTACGAGGAAGCGCCCCGAAAACGAAATGAAATTATGAAAATAATTAAATCGTAACAAACAAAAACATGTACCTATCCATTCCATTTCTACCCGCGCTGTAGCCTAAAATTTCGTAAAAAACAAATAGTTTTAAGCCTTTGTATGTATGTATCTATTACATACATACAGAGACTTAAAACTATTTGTTTTTTACGTAATTTTAGGCTACAGCGCGGGTAGAAATGGATTATCGTGAATTGAAAATGAAAAATTTATCTACTTATGCTAATATTACTAATGGCTATAGCTATGACTGTAGACCGCGCGAGTTTGCTTCATTTCATTTATTTTAATTTCCAAAAACTGGATTGATAAAATAAGCATGTAATTAAGGAACCTGCTCACAAAATTTCACGAGAATCAGTTGAGCAATAATAGAGGAACAGACATACGAAAGGATTTGGCCCAAGCTAAAACGGAGAACTTCGTTCGCTTCGCTCGCTCGTTCAATAACGAGGAAGGAGTCTGTGAGATGGCAGCAGCTTTCTAGTTTTGTAAGTTTGTATGTAATGGGTAATCTGAGGACCAAAGATTGGACTTTCTGGATGGGCATAGGCTCATCCCGGGTTTGCTTTCCTTGCATTACACGAGCAAAGCCGCGCGGCAATAGAACATATTGTATACAACTTTGGTATAAACTTGCTTACTTTTTAAACGCTGGAAACGGCAGCGATATTGAAAATCTTGAAGCTCCTCTTATAATTGTCAGTTTATTAGCACCGCAAGTACTTACATTGACACAATTTAATGAACAATAGTTATCAACGCAAACTAAAATACCAGCAATAATATAGTTGTGAAAACACTCATTCATTACACATTGACAACCAAATGACAAGACTTGTGATCCATTTGCGTAGCATCTGCTACCTCTATGGCATAAATCTACGATCGTGCAGACCTACTCTAGTATTGGTTATGGCTAAACTTTGACAGCTAACGTCATCACTAAAGGCAGTGGGCCAAAGAGAATATAACCACTACGTTTTACAGCGGGCCTCTCATATCTCATATTAGTGAGTATTATATTCTTTGGTGGGCCTTTTGTGTTTAAGTAGGTACTATTAATTATTCTACACAAATTCCTTTTATACTTAACAAACATTTACAGGTATGTGTAGATATGTCTGTATCTACCCGACAGCGTTCTACCCCGTGACCAACACACCCTACTAACTTTTATACCCTCATTCGATAGAGGAGAAATGGAGAGGGTTGCTAACAGGTAAAGATTTGAAGGAAAGTTAGGAGACGGCACGAGGGCCGTGCTCGCTGCTACTATTGATCTACATAGTCAAAGGGAGATTTTTATCTAACTTGAGAACACTTGACTGTTTGGTCGACTGTGATGGGAAATGAACTTAAGGGTTTTCCACTAATATCTGTTCTTACATATAGATATAAGTAGGTGGCTATAGAATAAGGAGTTGATTAATTTATGGGTAGTAAAAATCTGATTAAATGTGTTTTTATAGCACGAAAGTGGCAAGCAAAGCATACGGCCTGTCTCGTGGTAAGCAGGCACCGTAGCCTAGATCCCTAGGCATCCGCCTGCAACTCCACAAAATACACAAGCACGTTGCGAACCCTTTATTGATTGGTGGATTCGTTGTGTCATAACTTACTTCTTCCAAATGCTTCGTAGGATGAAAAACTGTATCCTTCCTCCCATCGAAATAATAACATTAAAAGTGATCAAAGTCCTCACAAAACCTTGTTCAAGAATTGATCGAATTTAGTTGTGTAACTTAAATAATAATAAGCCGGAGATGCAAGGACTCGAGACACCCTCTCGACAAGGGCACGGGCACGGGCCTGCCCCAAGGGATTACGTCATCGTCATGCCTATGTTAAGGAATTCCAATCAAATCGATTTGGAAATAGAAAACTGTCGTTATGGTTTGTTTTTGTATGGGTTTCTGAAGATAGAGGTACCGTAATAAAGGGAAGCTGCTTATGCTACTTACTGGGTAACTAACTATTTGAATTCGCGATATTGTATGCTAGCAGAAGAGCTAAACCGCAACCCTTATATCTTGCCTAGGTACAATGTATGGTAAAATCTTGACCCATTTATCGACGCTCAGGTTATGACCGGCATCCAAATTAAAAAATCTAGGGAGTTGTAGTTGTAGCTAATCCTGTAATTGCGTTAATTAGGAATTTCATCACAGCTCGCTCTCTTCGCGCGGCGTTGCAAGTCAACTGCGAAGGGCAAGCCTATACCCGAGCGCTCATCGGCGTCGGAACGTTTTCCACGGCGCTGTGCATTGCGCGCCGACGCCGCGCGGCTGATATCGGGTTTGTAATTATTTCATCATAGCTCGCTCTCTTGGCACGGCGTTGCAAGTCAACTGCGAAGAGCAAGCCTACTCGAGCGCTCATCGGCGTCGGAACGTTTTCCACGTTGCTGTACATTGCGCGCCGACGCCGCGCTGCTTATATCGGGTTTGTAATTATTTCATCACAGCTCGCTCTCTTGGCGCGGCGTTGCAAGTCAACTGCGAAGAGCAAGCCTACTCGAGCGCTCATCGGCGTCGGAACGTTTTCCACGGTGCTGTACATGGCGCGCCGACGCCGCGCTGCTTATATCGGGCTTGTAATTATTTCATCACAGCTCGCTCTCTTGGCGCGGCGTTTCAAGTCAACTGCGAAGAGCAAGCCTACTCGAGCGCTCATCGGCGTCGGAACGTTTTCCACGGTGCTGTACATGGCGCGCCGACGCCGCGCTGCTTATATCGGGCTTGTAATTATTTCATCACAGCTCGCTCTCTTGGCGCGGCGTTGCAAGTCAACTGCGAAGAGCAAGCCTACTCGAGCGCTCATCGGCGTCGGAACGTTTTTCACGGCGCTGTACATTGCGCGCCGACGCCGCGCGGCTGATATCAGGTTTGTAATTATTGTTTTTGCTGTAGGCGAAGGGGTGATTATGACGCATCTTATAAAAAAAAAAAACTCTTACTGTGACATTATATTAATATTATAGAGGTTTAATTTGTCAGTGTGTACACTCGTTGTGTTTGTATGTTTCTTTAGGAATTTTAACACGTTTTCTTAACATGCAAGTTTTTTGCTTGTATAGAAAATGCTTCAGCTTCAAGCTATGTCACGCATTATCATTTATCAATAAGGTTCATTACATATAAAATTTCTACGAATTTAAGTATTAGTCAGAGATACTAATGTGTGCTAACTAAACAAGTCTATTTAACTTGATCGGTTTATCAATTAATACCTAAGATATAGACGGACTCCGGATCCCTAATAACACCCCTGACAGGGTTTTATATTTGAGCACTACTTATGGAGTGCTTGCCCGCGACAGCGGCCGGCGCCGCGCCGCGCGCGCCAGCGTGCAGCGATGGCATACACTTTCCCGTTGCGCGAGGGTATGGCTGCCCGATCGATGCCGCCCCACGTTCACGGTCAACGCCCTCCGCCCGCCCTACGCTTCCGCGTCACCGGAGCGCCCCCGCACCCCCCGCCCCCACCGCACCCGAGCCAGCTAAATATACCCTGGCATCCCTTCAGCAAGCTGTTATGAAACACAATTAGCTGCACTATTTCGAGATAAGTATTCTGTCCAGTCTGTTGCTTGAGGCAGGTTTAGGGGAGCACGCTTTTAAATCTATATTTGTAACGGTTTTTTTATCGACACGCAATATTTTTCATGGCCTACTTTGTTCTTAAGTAGCAGTTTAATATACTTATTTATGGAATTCATATATTCAAAAAATATTACCTACTCGAATATGAATTCGGTAGAGAATGCTTATGGTATCAAGTCCGAATTTTGTAGGATAAGTTTTTGTTTCGTTTAAATAACTAAATAAAATGAAAATGTGTGCTGCTTAAAAGTACTGAACTCATCAATCGAGCTCTGTGCGAATGTTTGGTCTGTAGCAGGATATCCAGGATCTATCTTAAAAAAAAACCGGTCAAGTGCGAGTCTGACTCGCGCACCGAGGGTTCCGTACAAACTATCAATATTCAATTAAGTCAAGGTAAAGTAAATGTCCCAATATTTGTTAAATTAAATTACTTATTTAACCCAACACAACAGAATTCAATTTCAAGCAACGAATAACTTTTACACCAAGAGCATCGAACTACCAAGACAATTGAGTCGCAATCTTTTTTTTAGACCTGCTAGTGAAATAAACCCGTCCCAACCCCATTAATTCTAGAAAAATCTTAACAGCGCGAAGTAGGAATGGGGTCAGCGCCATCTATCGGCCCCATTTGGTGCTAACGTGCAAGAGCAATCAGTTTAGTATGTATGTTGGTGTTTTAGCGATTATTGTTTATCACGTGAACCGATCTCGATTATTATTTTTTTATTTGGAAGAGAGTACTTCTATTATAGTCTTATAGGAATAAACAAAAAAATACTTATAAATTATATTAAATTTAACTAGGAAATTATTTTTGGAAATAAAACAAAAAATACGCTAGATACAGAAAAAGTTATGATTTTCGAGTAATATTTATGTTTATCTTAATCACAAGTAACTAATTCAAATTTTTCGCTTGGATAACTTCGGAGATAAGGGGGGGGGGGGGGAATGGTATTTTTTTTTACATTTTCCTTCATAGATCAAAATTTTACCAATGTGGAAAAAAAAGAAAAACTGTTTCAAAAAGTGGAACTCAAGCCCTTTCATATGATACCCCACTTGACCTAATAGTTGATTTTCTTTTGTTGCCCCCTCCTCAAAAACCAAACAATAGTTATGTTATTTGTTATACAAGGGGGGAAAGTTGTATTTTACCTGCGAGTGTTCATTTGAAACACGAGCTAGCGAAAGGAATCTATGATTGACCACGAGCGAAGCGAGTGGTTCAAAAATAGAATCCTGAGCGTAGCGAGTGTTTCAACACACGAGACGTAAAATAACTTTTCACCCGTGTATAACACAAAACTTTTCACCTCACTACAGCGAGGAAAATAAGAAAAAGGATTTGTACTATCAATTATTATTTATCTACCTCTTTGTCAATACTATAATTTTGAAGTATTAGAAGTATTGGTAAAATCGAAAATATTACAAAATAGCCTAAGCATATCCAGTCTTTATGGAACTACTCCAATATTGACATATACAATCATAACATTTTATAGTACCTAACAAATAGACTAGCATAAATTATATAATTCCAGCCTCAGTAAGCAAGGTTTATCAAATGTAATATTAATTATATTTCTATTATATTATATTCAATACCTAGGTACATTTTGACAATATATTCCGTTTTGACAAAAATGGTACATATGTGTGTACTAATAAGTCTTTATTTATTTACATTTTAGTCACAGTATAAAGTAGTAATAAGTATTATGGATTAATTAACAATAATAATATTGCAATTATATTATATTATATTTAATCAATAACTAGGTATAGGTACCTAGAATTACAGTTTCTGAAAAGGTTTTTGCACCTTTTTTGTGTCTCCATGTATTGAAAAGGTCAAACGCTTTCATGTATCTTAAACGGGATTTTTCAGGCAACAAGCACGATTATGCATTTTGCACAGTATTCCGTAATTCCACAGGTGTTAATACGTCTTCGTCACTCAAATCATTCATTATTAATAACAAACCAAACTAGAAAAACATGCGAATATTTTAACGTCAGCGGCTTAGGTAATCTAAAAAGTGAAAAGTTTTGACTTAAAAGTTTATTTTTATTTTTTCGGATTTTAAAAACGGATAAAATGTTCTGACAGTCCAAGTAAGTCGACGTGCGACGTTCACACGTCGACTTACTTGGACTGTCAGAACATTTTATCCGTTTTTATAACAAAAATGAAGATTAATGTTAAAAGCTTTTCATGTTCCATACACGTGGATTAACTTTCTTTAAAACTATTCCAAATATCAAATGGATAGCATTTGTAATTCCTGAGATATTTAACTTTGTGACAGACAGAGAGACGGACAGAGTCGCACCATAAGGGTTCAGTTTTTACCTTATTGGTCCGGAACCCTAAAAATGATCTGGGAATATTGCACTAGTGTATCTCGTTGCAATAAGTCGACGTGTGCGGCTGTCCTCATGCGTTCACAGTGAGTTAATGAACGCCTACTGGTAAGGACCCAGCTATCAGTTAAATGAGACACTTTTAATACATACTCTACCCAACTAACACATTTTACTACGTCACTTTATGGCGCGAGTATTTCCTAAATTTCACTCTTTCGAAATTCAAACATTTTTTTTAAGTGAAAACTTCTTTAGCGGCGCTGAGCACTTTTTGGGATGGGGAAAAATTAGTAAATACGCGACAGAGTTTTTGTGACGTCAGATGTCAAGGAGGACACTTTTTGCTGCTAGCCGATTCGACTTCATTCAAAACTGAACGCTATTCGTAAGAGTATAAAGCCGTTAAACACTTTTTGCAATAGCATATTCTGCAAATAAATTGGTAATAATACCAACGCGTCCTTCACCGTTTTGCTATTGAGAAAATTCGAATAGTTCGAATTTGGGCGTTATTCCTTATGAGATAAAAGAGAGATTAGAAAATATTTACCAACGGCAAAAACAAATTGATATTTTGGTCGCCACCACCGTCTGCTGTTCTTGCAAATTCGAATAGTTCGAATTTAGACGTTATTCCTAAAGAGATAAAGCTTTGAAAAATATTTGGCAATGGCAAAAACAAATTGGTATTGTGTTTGCCACCGCCCTTCGGCGCGCCTACGGGCGAGCCGGCGGCCCGTCGCACCCAACGCGCCCGCGGCCCGTCCGCCTAAATAATTGATAATTGTTTATACATTTGCGTCAAATTCATTTTTAGGGTGACACCGTAAGATGTCACGTGACCTGATCGAAAAACTGTTACAATGTTATTGAGCTTTCACTTCTGCCGGCACTCCCGGAGTGCAACCCGGTCTTTTTTAAGGCAGTCTCGTGTTGTCCAGGTCACAGAGCCACTAGTTTGTATCTGTTTTAGCATAAGCTCGTGATTTCGTCCGCGTAACTTCCGTAAATCCTCCATCTCCAAATATATCCCTCTTGGATGAATCACTACGATTTTAGTCATTTTTAGGGTTCCGTAGTCAACAAGGAACCCTTACAGTTTCGCCATGTCCGTCCGTCTGTCTGTCCGTCTTCGGCTTAGCTCAGTAACCATAACTCTTAGAAAACAGTAATTCGGCATGGGTATATAAATCAATTACGCCGACAAAACGGTACAATAAAATCTTGTAAAAATTATTTTTTTAGGGTACCTCCCCTACACCTAAAGCAGGGTTGTAATTTTGTTTTCAACACAATTACTCGTAACGTACCTCGTATTGTGTCGCTTTTAGGTTCATAATCCTGGATATTAAACACGCGTGTGTTACAACATTACGATACTTGTGTGTTATGGTTATATCCCGATTAAGTCACGTTGGCACCTTGCAGCAAGATGTATGCATGCACACGGTGCATTCTTAAATTAACCGGGTTGTACGGAATGTACAGCTTTTTTTTAAATTCTAGGCAATTTAATTAGGTACTTAATTTTGACTTATATTTATAATTATTTGCAATTTCCTCGCAGTAGGCGTGAAAAGCACTATGTAATGTCTCGGCCAAAAGTGAGCTGTGCAACTCATAGTTGGCCTGTTCGTGCGATGTCCAACTAACCCCCCAGCTTTGAAGCATCAGAAAACATCTGACCATCATTTTCCACATTTCCGAGCAGTGGCGTGAAAAGTATAAATGTAGTGGAGTGGCGTGGCATGTAGTGGCGTAAAAATGCTATTACATTTATCACATTACAACATGTAAGTAGTTTAAGTATCGCAATGCAATGATATCCGCTTATTTCTCTGTTGTTTGTACGCAGCAAAAATACCGCGTAACTATCTCCCTCAGCCTAACAATAATTGGCAACAACAGCTTTTTTTAAAATTCTCGGCAAATGGATTCTAAACAAATTAAATCCTTTTTGTTCGTTAATTGACTATTTCTTTTTGGATATGATATAGAAACGTTTAATTTAGTAAAACTGTTGATTTCACTTTTGATAACATTTTACATGAATTAGTAAAGATAACATTTTAAAACGAAAATATTTATTTTATTTTGTATTGGCTGTTTAGAGATTGCACTGCGCAAAGCTCACGAAAAAAAACTGTTGCGCGCCATTATATTGGCGATGTTACAACATGTGAGTAAAAACCTGTTCCCATAAATAAGTAAAGAAAATAACTTGGCAGGCCTATAAAATTTTCATCTTATGAAAAGGCTTTTTTCGTCGCAAAATGTGTTGAAAAACGTCGTATGAAACGCGTGAGCTTTGAGTATTACATCCTCGGCTCTCTTATCACGCTCACCTGCGGCTCGCGTGATAATTCCGCCTCTGATGTAATCATCAACCTACCTCACTTGTATCACAATGTACTATTCTCGTTAAACCCATAGTGTGGGGTATCTTTGGATAGCTCATTTAAAAATATTATGGGTTTCCTAAAACCACTTTTCAAATCAGTAATTCGTTTGCGAGATATTGGGCTTTTAAGCCCTAATTTTTGTTCGAGTCATGTGTCCCCCCCCACCTGTCGGCTAAATGGCTACTACTGGGGATGTGAAAAAATTCGTGGTAGTAGTACATACAATGAATTTAAAAGGAAAACTATCACGGATAAGTAGGCAGAAGTAGTTACCGAGTAATAGTCGACCAACTTAATGTGTACTTGGAAAGGCCAATTTTCGTACAAATTCGGCCGACGCAACCGCACCGCACGTCGATGTAACTAAGACAGACAGGCAACTACGGAACCCTATACTGCGTGTGGCCCGACACGCACTTGGCCGGTTTTTTGATTTATCACGCCAATAAGCGTAGGTAAATAGCCCATCATTTATTTTTCCTCTACATATGGTAGAATCATCGAAAACGCTTATGTGAAATAATTTGGACATTAAACAACGTAAACCACAGACTTCCATTTATACCCGATCTGAAGTAAATGCAAACCCTAACAATAACAATCTCAGCTGGACTCTTCATTTAAATTGAGATGTTTCTTACTTTGGGATTCGGGTGATTTTTTTAATCCATATGTTGCATTGTCATCCGATATACATATATGTACCCAAAACTTCAGATCAACAGAACACAGGGAAGAGATTACACACACACCTCAATAGACAGGCAGACACTGGGAATGGTGAAACTAAGGTTGATAAAACCTATGAAATAATTAAACATTGTGAACATAATTACCACTACCATTACTCGTAATTGTATTAGTAAAACGACTAGTCGGTAGTTTTTGGTATACTTATGTATAGATACTAGTATCTATACATAAGTATACCTATACAAAGGGTTCAATATCACAAAGGCTACTTGGTAGGTAACTGCCTATTGTTCCTGGTACCTTTACGTGTACTATGAATCGGTTGTTTAGGTTTCACCTAGAACCAAATCCCAGGAAGCCATCCTATATCCTAGTGTCATATGACCTGTTACCCTAGAACTTTTGTCAGTGGTAACATAATAATCAGGTTACTAATACATCAAACTTACACCATTGTACATGTGTCTGTAATACCCTATCTATCCAATCCTAAACTATCTATACTCGATCGGTTCACTAGATGTTCGACATATTCAGACGGTCCATCCAATTAGTTCCCCTGAATGTAACATTCCAGTTATTGATCGCGCCATGGTTTCCCTACTGACATACGCTGCAGCCCGCCACCATGGCTATAAACTTGCATAGCTACATACAGAAAAGTAACACAAAATTGCTTCAAAAGCGACGAGGGCCCTCAGACGATTTTATGTACCTAAGTATAAAATATATTGTATAGCTACAGTGCAGTGAGTGGGTGAGCAGACTGCAGGCAAAGCCGGCTGAATCCCGGAAAACTACCGACCCAGTCTAGACATGGGGGCACTTCCCCTCGGGCTCCCGCCCCCCGCCGCGCACCCTGCCCCGCAGCCCTGGCGCTTTCACCACCGACTTGCAGACATTATAAAAAGAACACGCGCCAACGCTTTTGAGTGATGCGTCGTGTGACAAGCGAACAAAACCCGTGGAAATGGAGACGAAAAATTATGAAGCTGTTTTCAGCAGCTAGCTCTAAATGAGGGAGTGAGCACATGAGGACCGAGATTTATTTTTTTCGTTATGAAAGCACGTTCGCGTATATAGTGCGGCAGGGGAAGTGGCTTTGTGTTGATTAAAGTAAACTCAAATGTTTACCTACTGTCATTTTAGAAGATTGGTAATTTGAATTCTCATTAAACGATACGATTCTTGTATCAAATCAGTAACACTGACTATGCATGTTTACGTTACGTTATGCATTTTATTTTGATTATTCAACATTTCATTTTTTAAGCTATATTTAGTATGTAAAGATAAATGTTGTTTTTCAATCAAGATTATCTTGTCCATTTGACATATGACGCAATTTGGGTTTTTCCGCCTGCACAATCAAATTCAATAACTATATTGCTTATTTAAAAAACCATATCATTGTGCCTAAAGTAAAAAAATGCTCCACTGGCCCTTTAAATTGAGTGAACCGTTTTACTGGCTCAACTTAGATAGATAGGGTATGCATGATTGACTGTGCTGCAGTGGGTTAGTGAGAGTGAATTGCAGTCGAGGGGGTGCGCAGACTGCAGGGGGTGGCGGGCAGACAGGGTGGCCGGGGTGTGGGGCCAGACAGGAGACCAACGCACCTCGCTTCCGCACCGGCGTGCCCACACCTACAGTTACATGCACCGCGGTGATTACAGTCGGCCAACAACTCCGTCTGCAGACTTCATTACTGCCTACATATTATGGTTTAACGCGGTAAGCAATGCGCGGAATTCCCAGACTAGTTTGTCAATACCAATTTTATAAAGTGGAAAATTTTGTGAGATTGCAGCTTTGTAAGTTTGTATGAATCTCCTGTAGGTACCTCTTATCCGTTACCATGGTTGGCAGGTGGTTGAAAAGCGGTCTTCTACAAACCATGAAACGCAGGACTTACCTACTCGTTTTTAGAGTTCCGTAGTAAATAAGGAACCCTTATGGTTTGGCCATTTCATATCATATCGTTTATTCAGTAATAATCATACATTGTCATTGGTTTATATACATTTCGCTTATAGAAAAAAAAAGGATAAAAAATACAGAAATTCAATTAAATAGTAAAATAATTACAATGTCAATCCATCCATCCATTATTTTCATCTATCCTTCTGAAACCTTTAAAACCTACATCACGATTAGGTTTTTTTGTTCTAATAAGTAATTAATTTTTGTGTTGAATTAGGTGGTTCGAGGACCATACAAAACGTCTTTTGACATTCGCAGGCTAACGGCGTGATATTTTAAGCAACTTATCTTATGTATGTAACAATCTTTCATAAATTGGCTTCCCATTTGCGCGAAAGTCCCCATTTCCTAGAATAAACTTGTATAAACTAGAATAATTTGAGAAGAATCGTTTTCCCAAAGTATCACGTGACAAACTCATTTCTCAAATTATTCTAGTTTATTCTAGGAAAGGGGGAATTTCGTGCAAACGGAAAGCCAATTTATGATAGTGTGTTACATAAGTTCTTGAAAATATCATGCCATTGGCCTACGAATGTCAAAAAAGTTTTGTTATATGGTCGTCGACCCACTTTAGAGTGGGTAGGTGAAGGTACCTCCCTGACTGCCAAGCAATGCCGCACTTAAACTAACTTCACCTTATTAGTACATGGTAAGTAATGTACTACCTAAGGGCTGTAAAAGAAAGAAAGCCCGAAATCGCAGGTAATTCGCACGAAATATGCGATAGAGGGCTTTCTTTTTTACTGCCCGTGGTGAGTACACAATTTTACGCGGTGCGTGCGGTAAAACTCACATTATGGCCAGGTGTGACGTAAAACATTTTACCGTCTACTATCATAGAATGATTACGCGGTACAATAAGTGGTATATAGCGTCGCGATGGGATACAAGTTTCTAAGTTAGCTCTCGGCTAGTTAGAACGTCCCTGACCGCGCGGGCCTTGGACCCGGCCGACGCCCCGCCCCGCGCCCGCCCGAGCCGTATCACCATTTACACTTATACCCACTATTCAATGATAACTCCTATCCTACATTGTAATGTCCTACATATAACCACGACTGAAAAGGACCAAACACAATCGAAAATGATTTCGATAGATGTGGAATATATACGTTAGGTACGTTTTCGATGGCTTCACGATTCCTGCAAGTTTCGGGAAACTTTTGCAAGGCGCCGCAGAGTAATAACTAAGAAAGAAAGAAAATAATAAATAAAAATAGGCTTCTGCTTATGGATACGCGTGAGATGAGTGTCAAATTATGCCCCACGAAATGATTTAATGTTTTTTTGTCATATTTATAATTAAAAAAAAAATGCATAAGTTATAAGTGTTATAACTATCGTTTGCATTTCATTACAGTTAAAGTATTTTATTCCTAACAGTGCTTACCTAATTAAAGTTTTTGGTGACGATTCTTCACTTCCTTGCTTAATTTTAGACTTTTTTGTGTCACTTTTGTGATGAATAAATATTTTACATGCTACTTTAGACAACACCTTTTAAATCAATCTTCTATAATGAAATGTAGTCTAAGAATCAAACACAAACCTAATGAAATATTTTGGAGTTTATAAGGCAGTGGCAGGTATTGATCTTGACTTTCATGAGTCATGACATCCAGTCATGAAATGATGCGAGGGATACCTACAGGATAAAAAGTTAACAATGCGTAATAAACACATATCTTAAAACCCGGTTTAGCTTCACGTAATGACATTTATTAAAAAAAAAACGAATAAGAGACGTTGTTAGTGACTATGATAATATTACCACAGATTTTCACATTCTCTTACCTATCCTCCAAACCATCGTTATGTTTATAATATTACTCTGCTTAGCGGCTGCGCACGGTGGTTGTTTCTCCTAGGTCGTCTATTTTCGCGCAGGATAATCCCTGTGATACGTTTAGAAGATCCCACAAATTGCGAGGTTCAGTGCAACAAATGGTTGCAATGGAGCTAGCAGGGCACGGCGGAGGTCAACCGCCGACGAGGGCGGGTCGTCAACCGGGTCGCCTGCGCGCTGCACCGCGATGCCGCATCTGTATGCAGCGAGCGGGGCAAAAACTGCCCGCTCTCTGCCGTACTCAATTGCCGCACGACGTAATTCCATTAACATTAATAACCTCGGTTCACCTGCGTTTACGTTAAGCCAATAAATTGTGATAAAGATAGCCGGTGTAATAACTCGATATTATTGTGTAACTACACGCACTGGAACCGAGTGGAAGCCTGTTTAATTTCATTGAAAAGAAACAACTTTTAAGTGTTGTTTAGTGTTGATAAGTGGTTAAGGACCAAGTTCTTGGCCAGCTTAACTCACTCAATTAAATTTTCTATGAAAGTTTTCCGTTGTGACGCGAAAATTAACCATACAATTCTATGGTGATTTTTTGTGTCACTACGGAACTTTGTCCACTTCTTCAGTTTGTATGGCTAACTACCGAATAACCAGGCTAATTACTGGCCAAGAATGTGGTCCTCACCCAAGTAGCATCATCATTAATTATACTATAATCACATGACACTGAATAACAAAAATAGTATCCATCATAAAGATGTCCATTCAAATTGGCCACAGATTTGACAAAAGTCAAAAACCTACTTCCCCTATATAAAATTAAGGTCTAGTTTTCCCCTGAGATTGAAAATGTGCCCAAATCAGTTCTTAAGATAAGGTAAGGTTCTTAAGATAAGGTAATAAACGCACTCCGGGCTCAGGATGCGAATAGGATAACGCTAAGATAATGAGAAGTGGCGGCCCGCCATACTCAGATAAGAACCGTGTGATTATTATACCAAGGAAATAAAATATATCAACGTAGGATGTGGACAATCAGCAACTTTGTAAGCGACAATAATTTGCAAACATACGAGCCGTCACCTGTTTTGCAATTAATCATCTAATAAGGTGAGGTGGCAGGCTGTAATTCTGCGGCGTAATGTAAGGCTGCAGGGTTTTCCGGAAAGTTTCATTTGCCGAGCTGTGTAATTCCACATAGCCACTCGGTTTCACTCAACTGTGTGATTTCACTTGCACTTTCCATGACAAATCAAACAAGTACATATACTTAGCCTTTCTAGTGGTTAGAATGCGATTTTCCATATATTTCCAACACCGTTTTAACCTTTATCAAATCCATAAACGATTTATTAGGAATACGCTCTTTCCGTTTCAGTTTAGGTCGCCACTATTACCGACCTGAATTTACGTAAAAAAATTGGCGTTGTCTTTTAATTTTTGGGCCTGTGATGGATAAATAACATAATTGATAGGTGAACATTTGACTTTGTTATTTTATTTATTTATCAGCAATTACGATGTGAATGACAACTCTCAACCCAATCGCGTGACTTAGATTCTGTTTAAGTTCCACGCGCTAACCTAAATAAATAGGTACTCAATAAATCGTGCAAACATAAATACTTAGAAGCATCAACTAATAAATACTCTGTTTTTCGGACAGAACCGCAAAAAAACCGACGTATGTATTCTGAATATAAATGCAAAATCCCCAGCGCCCAGTGGCCACTACGGCCGAAAACTGAATCACAAACACCGCACACCGAATTAAAATTACTAATATGGTGGAGACCTGTAATAATTTATTTGAATTCAAGCATTTCAAAGGTTGTTGTGCCCACGAAGGTAACAATCGTCATGTCGCTCTTTATTTTAGGGAAATAACTTCATGTACTAATACGTCTTAACGAAACTTAAATATTTTTTGTTTCGTGTAAAACCAGGCACTGTACCGGCAATAGAGGTGGACACATTCAAGGCGATCACGGATTGTTTAATCCTTTGCATTTGTTCTCTGTTTCTTTTTTTATCTATTTCATTTCAGTAAGTAAATATGTAATTCCAATCCCATCTCTTTATCAGTGCGTCGCACTCACACACACTTGGCTCTGTGCTAGCTAACGCAATTTAGCTAAAACAGCGCATGAACCACAATTATTGTACCTGTACCTGTCATTTCAACGGAAACAAATGTATAAATAGCCTCACGGCTCATACAAAAATGTATACAATTTATACATTTAAATGTAAAGTAAAAGCCTTTTAGGTTTAGACGGTCGTGGCATTAAAGTCACTTCGTTAATATTCAGAGTGGCTCTAACAAGGCTTCACAACATATGTGATCCAAATTCAATTGATGACTCATAAAGAGACCTGAAATAGGACATGGCTTTGAGTCAGAGTGGGAATGCCCGGAATTATGAGTCACTCTTTGTGAAAGAGGGGAAAAGAGATAATACAGCCTTTTGATTATTTAGTCCTTACAAGGACGACTCATCGTGACTTCGGAATGTACTACGAAAGTTTCCACGGAGAAAAGTTCGTAGATACCTCTCGATTTACACTACCTAGTGTACCTACTCATTTAACACAGTTCTAAAGAAACGGTTTACAATCTTCAATTCTTGAAGAGGTAGAATTTACGTACGAGTATGTGCATTTTAGCACACATAAGAAAATTACAAAACCATAGCCCGTCTATCATTGACTGACTAATATTTAACCACAGCTTTTGCTCTTTTAACGAATATGGAAAAACGTATAATATATGTTCCACATTGTAGGTCTCTATATCTTCGCGGGGTGGTATCATTGGTCAGTCAGGTAGTCAGTACAGGCGACGTCAAAGATATGTTTACACTTTTGCATCTTATTCCATTGTAGTAAGGCGAAAAATGTTAACATCTCATTGACGTTTACTGTACAAGTCAGTTATATAATGCTTCATATATAACGTAAAAAAACAAAGTTACATGTGTATCTCATCAATATCTATCATAATATATCATCAATAAATACCCATGGTACGTGGCTTTCAATATCACATTATACCAGTTTTCAATTACATATAGTAGCGCCAAGAAAGCTCGTTTGAAATTATATAATTATGGCGTGGCTGAATCGTCGTAGCGAGCTCGTAGCAGGGCTACGGAGCGCGCCTCCAGGTCACTGGCACTGCCTGGCCACTGCACCCGACTTGCTTAGATACCTCTAACGTTGCAACTTTTTTTTCCTATTCCTAACATTCCTGTTTGGCTGCATTAGAACCACTTTTATATGTTGCCAGTACGAGGCTAGGTGTAAAATATGTAGCTGTACGTGTAGGCTGTGGCTAGGGACGCTTAGCTCTATGAAACTAACTTATGTGTGTGGGTAGGTACGTTAGAAAATCTAACTTATTATTTAAACTACTCATATTGTTTTATCTCGAGTTGTATTTCTGGGTATTTAAGGGGCTTTTTCAATGAAAAGTGTACCGCTGTAAGTAGTGGATAATTGGACATATTTGAGTCCTATTCAGAATAAAGAGTCGGTACGTATTGCTATTGCTGATTCTGATGAAGAAACCTTTTATTGCAGGATTTGCAGGGGAGTCCTGTAACATGTGGGTGAAATTGGCATTTTACAGGACTCCCCTGCAAATCCTGCAATACATTTATGAACAAGTGTCACACGACGGAATAAAAAAGGGTGGGTAACTTTGAATACAATCAATAATAAACGGTACTCATGATAAATAAGTAAAAAAAATATATTGCAATATAAAAGTTAATTACAATGGTAACCTACTATAATATTTGTTACCTTAACTCCACTAAATGAAACCCTGTTGTTCGGCTGTCTTACCAAAATTAAGATTATAGATACCAAGTAATGGACAAGTCGAACACTGGGATGCGGCCGTTTACCTTAAGTATTATTTATTGAAAAATACGTCATTGAAGCATCTACGAAACATACAATTAATTGAACGAGCGAGTGAAGCGAACGAAGTTCTCCATTTCAGCTTGGGCAAAAAATGTTTGGTATGTCCGGCGGCGGCAGTTTTCCGCAACTGGTCTCATTTCTCAACCGATTTTCGTGAAAACTTGTGATTTAATGACATAGTATTTTTTGGCGTTTCAATTTTACGTTGTTTTTTGTCAGACAAGCTCAGGGACACTAGTTTCATAGAGTGTTAATATATTTAACCCATTCACATAATGCGCCACCTTATACAGGTGCACGTCAGCAGACGGTGACGCCGTGCTCTAATATTTATTTTGTATTTTAATTGATTTTATTTTATTTTTTATTGCATTTTAGTTAATTTAATTTAATTTATTTTTATTAATTTCAATTTCAATTCAATGTATTAATGGAACTAAACTAATCTAATGTAATGTATAATATATTATCTCATTCAATTCCACACTAACATAGTTCCTTAAGCTGACTGTTACTAACAAAATACCTATGGACCACTGAAGTGTGAAATAAATGTTTTTTTTTTTTTTTGCTGTTGGTGCGAAGAGATTTGTTAATAGTAATGCCGCGGACGCGAAATAGCGTCATGATATGTTTTGAAATTTAGAGCTGGCATTAATAGTAAAAAAAGAAACTGATAATCATAATACATTTTACATTTGGAGGACCATTCTCGTTGCTTGCTGGTTTTTGATTTAAAGGAATTATATTTTATTTTTATTTTATCGCATTGCCGCAGTTGCAAAATCGCCTCATAAGATTTGTTACTGGCAATGCCGCGGACGCGAAAACGCATTATTAATTATTGCCTTTTAGAGATTGTAATAAGTATAAGTAAAAAAATAAGGGATACCTAAAATACACTTACCGTTTGGAAGATAAATTATATTGCTACTCATTTGGGTTTAGTCTAGGTAATATAATTATTTTAAGCATGTGCGCGGACGCGATTTCGCGTTCCGAGGTGTGTTAATGGTAATGCCGCGGACGCGAAATCGCGTCACTAGGTTAGTTAATCGTAATGAATGAATCGAATTCGCGTCGCTGATAACTATCCATGCCGCGGACGCGAAATCACGTCATGAGGTTTTATGCCATGGACGCGAATTCGCGTCATCGCTTGCAAGTCGCCGGTACTGCGGGTAAAGTAGAGATTTGGAGCGTAAGCAATGAATGGAACAAGATCGACCCGTCTTTACATGAACGCCTGAAAATGTTATCATAGCGCTTTCCATTGTTAATAAAACACTAAATAATGAGTAGCATTAACCGATTGGCGATAGCATTTAGTTAAGTGTGGATGTGAATCACTTTCTCGGTGCGCCTCGCCGCGCGCGCAATGAAAGTGCAATGCCCCGATGAACTTCGCGACGAAGTGGGCCGGGCGAAGCGCATCCCGCGCGCAATAGCTTTTCTATTAGGTACCAGTTGATTCCTGTAATTGCGAGGTATGATTATTTAGTCTAGATTCATTGTCTGATAAGATAAACTTACTGATTGGATTCATTTGTACTCAGGGCACCAATATACAGGCTCAGCCTTCTCGTCTGGGGTCCGCCAGACAGCCCAGACACTACTAGATATATGTATTCCAACGTATTGTTTAGCAAATAAATAGTATTATTATTTTTGACCGCACTAACTCGGAGAAGCTTGCTTTCTCTCAATATCACTCACAAAAATATCAATTTTAATGCCTGCTAATGCTGATAATGCACGACCCAATAATCCGCGTCCACATAAAGTGGACGCGGATTACCAGGCTGTAAATTATTGGGCCGTGCATTATCACCCTGAGCAAACTTGGTCCGGGGCAATAATTGGAAGCCACTTTTGTCCGGGCTGATAATGCACGACCCAATAATCCGAGTCCACAAAAAGTGGACGCGGATTATCAGGCTGTACATTATTGGGCCGTGCATTATTGGCTCCCCGTCAAGACGAATGTTTTTTTTAAATCATAGACAATCGAATGAATATATTTCTCATGTCATTCGAGATCAAATATCGCGCGGTTTATATTAAAAAAAACATACTGAATTGACGTTTCGCATCGATAACTGTTTTAATATCTATGTATACTAAAAACTAGAATAGACACCCATATGAGTTTTGACAGCTGTTCCAAATTTAAACTCATAACCTTACAAAAATCTGTACTGTAATAACGTTACAGTGCAGATTTTACCTACTACCACAGACAAGAAAGTTCTCATAGTAAAATTGGTTATAATAATGCTGGTCATTTCCTACGGTTTCTGAACGCATTTAAGAGCACTAATGATATGTGCATAGATAAATGTATATAATAATTCCGATGGTTAGATTAGGTGTCTCAAACTTAATACTCATTCGTTCTAAGAAAGGCGACCCTACAACACAGTTTACCCCTTTTTGGCTTCCATTTTCAAGCCAACCGTTCGTATGTCTTTCACATTACAGGTATTTCTGAAATGCACAAGCAATGCAGGGGTATGGTATCTAAGCGTGCTCTGAAATAGTCAGGACGGGATCTATTTCCCGGGCAGCTGCGCGCGTTCGTTGCCCCGGCGCAGGGCGTTAGAAGTCCAACGATCCCTGCCTTAGGGCAAGTGCACACAGCATTGACAAATGCTAGACGATAGATGTGACACAGCTAGAACTTTCAAGCTAATAAATTAATCAGAGCTGGATTCTTTAAAGCTCTGATAGGTACAATCATTTACAAGTTCCGCAGCTCATACACTGGCTACACTTATCACTACATAGTATAAAACAAAGTCGCTTCCCGCTATCTGTCCCTATGTATGCTTAGATCTTTAAAACTACGCAACGGATTTTGATGTGGTTTTTTTTTAACGAAGCCGGGGCGGGTCGCTAGTAATGGTATATAGTAATGTTTGAGGATTTGTGAGTTTGTATGTAGGAGGTAATCTCCGAAACTAAAAAAAACTTAATTCAATGTCATTAACACTTCGCCAGCGGAGCTAGGTGGACTGCAGATATTGATATTTATTAAATTGTGAATTACTTGTAAATTGTGCGAATGTTAGATACTTATAACTGTGTGGAAGTTATAGGTAAGTATTTAACATTAGTTAATTTGTAGATCTTATGTGATTACTTCTGATGCGAATTGATGAATGTCTGCTAGGATGTTTTGTAAAGTTGAGTGTGGAGCACGCCTAACAATCGCAAGCGCAGCTAAACTTGAACTGCGTGCAATGCGCGTGCACCTCACCTTCGCTTAGAAATCAACGCCTATTACATCTGAGATCACCGCGCCGCGTAATTGCCTCGCGTGGAAACGAAAAGGGAGAGCGCTCGTCGCTGTACCTATGGTGAATTATTAAAGTAATCTAAGGTTTATTTAAACCTATTAGGTTGTACCTGTATTAATGGTTATCGAAAAAAACACCTAAAACTGACAGTAACTGGGAGAATACATAATTTACTCCTATATTATATAACTTGCATAAAGATGATTTTACTTTATAATGAAAAATTACGTATGAGAGATTAGGATAAGTGACTTGGTTCACTAAATGTTGTAGACAATTCCTAGAACAATCGTCGCAGCATTTGTGCTTAGAGGCGCGTATCATACCAACCCCCAAACATTTCGCAGTTTTCTTTGTGGTGTGTTATTAAATGAATATCATCGTTAACAACCTACGTACATTTTGTTACTGTTGTTTATTACTCTGGGCAGCGTATACTCTCACGCTTTCTTGATTGACACTCATCCGAATCACCATTATGCTATCTACATCAATGGGAGTAAAGAAAAATATTTATACAAGTGAATGTTATGACTCCTCAAACAAATTGATCAGTTAGTTTATCTGGTAACAATCGGAAGCAGTAGATGTTTCTCATAACAGTCATGAGGTAACTAAATTAACCTATAGTTTTCATACATATGTATTGGCTGGCAAACTGGCTACGCCGTGTTAGTTACAATGTGACCGCCGAAAATATAAACTAAACGTTAATATAAACTAAGAACATATACTAAATAGATTATAAATGGTAACTTACGATAGCTAAATGTTTAGATACATCTTACATTAATGTACATTTCTATTCTATCTGTTTTCCGAAACACTATAGGCATTGCCAAAATGTGTACCTACATCCAGTATGCTATAAACGCATTGTATTATTTATTCCAATAACATAAACTAGTACGTAGGTGTACATAGTAAAAGTGCATGCAGTACTATCGAAAGTCATGATAACCTAGTACTCAGTTGCACTGAAGTGAACTGCATTGCATTTCCAAGCGAACGACGCGCGAGGCTCAGACCCACCTTATGACGCGACGACTACGCCGCGGTGTTATATTTATTAAACTATGCAATTAGTAAAAAAAAAATTGTATTTATTTGTTTTATTTATTTATTTAAGTATTTAAACTTTATTGCACAAAAGAAAACTTATCGTACAAAAGGCGGACTTAATGCCATATGGCATTCTCTAACAGTCAAACCTTAAGGCAAAGCGGAAAAGATTGTGGGGCAGTGCAAATAACAACTAAAAAAAATTACATTACGGTATTCCTATATACAACATATTTACACAAATACATATAGGTACATAAATAAAATAAATACTTACATACACAAATAAATATATATACATAAATATACACTACATACATACTTCCAAGCGAAATTTTCAAACCTGTAACCTTTAGTCTACTCGGATCTGTCAGCAAATAAATTACGCACAGATTTCTTAAAGACGAATTTGCTCGGGGCTTTCCTGATCGCGGGGGGAAGGCCGTTCCAAAGACGAACCACCTGCACAGTGAAAGAATTGGACATAAAGCCAGTACGGTGAAGAGGGATAGATAGAGAAAGATTGCCAGAAGAGCGAAATTGACGGTCACGAGAAGCACCATGAAAGTGAAAGAAAGATTTGAGATATTCAGGGAATTCATAATATTAGGGAATTCAGGAACCTCGTATTCTTTCTCTCTCGGTACACAAGTACAAAATAAGGTTCAAAGTCAGTAACTAATAAGAAATAAGGATTCGGTAAAACATCTAAAGCCGTGATAAAAAAATGTTTAAGGCTATTGTAAAAATTTACTCTACATGTACGAATACGTAAACGTGTAAGTGAAAATATATATATTTGGTATATATATAAATATACAATATAGATAGACAAACAGTATATAATAATAATAATATTAGGGGACAATCTTACACAAATCGACCTAGTCCCATAGTAAGCTCATTAAGGCTTGTGTTATGGGTACTAGACGACGATATATATAATAGATATAAATACTTAAATACATAGAAAACTTCCATGACTCAGAAACAAGTATTCATGCTCATCACACAAATATTTGCCCTTACCGGGATTCGAACCCAGGACCTTCAGCTTCGTAGGCAGCGTCACTACCCACTAGGCTAACCAGTCGTCGAATACGAATATATATATATATACGGATATAACCCATATATATATGGTTATCTGTGGCATAACACATATAAAAGTCAGGCGTAAGTAGCCTAGGGAAACTTGCAGTTGAGTGACGTGTTTGATCAAACAGTAATCATGAACTGTTAGTTTTACTTTAGAACTACCAGGGCGACCGAACCGTCGAAGAGATTGAATGCGCCAAGAAATTGACGCGCTGCAATCACATGCACTTCGAGAGATATAGCTGCGAATAGCGGGTGTGAGAGGGATGGCATCTTTTTGTGCATGTTGCGAATACTACTCTGACGTTTAAACTGCACGTGTTTGCAGTTACGCATTTTCCATTGGTTAATAAATTCTGTGGTGGTGTTTGATATAGCTTGTTAGTGGTGAACGGCGGCGTTGTATCGTATGGACATGTCTCGTCTCATCAGTAATGTAAATGGTCCTCTGTCAAGGGTATCTTTGATATCAGTGTGGCATTGCCATTTTAAGGTACAAAGGAAAAAAAGCTTAGCTTTAATACATGTATTAAGTTCCTAATATCGTATTTTAAGTACCTCATTATCCAATCTTCTCTGAAATCAAACACAGAAAACATACCATTCAAAATGTACGTATGTACTTCTAATTAGCTTTCCGAAATTCGTGTACATCCAAGCGGGCTGGTAATAATGGTATCCTGTGAAATTATTAAACGTTTCTCTTTCATTTGACCTCTTAGGACGACGACCTGCTGTTTGCAAGACCTTGATGTTTGGAAAGTCATGTCAGTTGGTTTGAAAATAAAAAGTGCCCAAACAACTCACAAAATCCTTATCTTTCACGACACTCGTAGGACTGCTATTTAGAATTGAAATACAAAACTTTTGTACGTATTTTTCTTTATACTATATTCGATATTCACTCTTTTCTTTTAATTAAATTTCATCGCATTAAAAATTCAATAATAAACCCTGATATAGGTCCTTCGAGACAATGACAGATTCAATACGATTGAATAATTTAGATGACTGTGTTAAGCATTATAGACAAGGTTCTATGTATATATTCTTTTACATCGGTATTACTTATTAATGTAGGTACATTTATTAAATATATATTATATTTTTAATCTAACGTCAACTATAATATCAATACCTACATTTTTCTATTACGAGAAAACTAAACCAAGTCAATAAAACGATCGTTGCATTCCCACATTACGCCTGTGTGGGTTGGTATTCTGTGCAATGACCCGACCGTGCTGCACCGTCGTGACGCGACAAGGCAAGGGCGTCTGAACGACCACCTCGCGCGCTCTGCTCTCCTGGTGACGAAGGTTCGTTTACCACACAACCCTTTTCTGGTCCTAGAACTATCGTATTCTGAAAAGGACTTAGTTGGGCGTGCATTGTTTGCAAATCACTCTGGTTATGGCTGCGTGCATAATATAACGAGTGCTGTCAACTCGGCGGTTAAGTTTTGGTGGCTACGTGATTTAATTCCTCGCGCAGTCGCTGACGTCTTAAAGGTTCTTCGGTCAAGGTCGGACAATGCAAATCAGGTTTCATGGAAGCGTGAAGCTCTACAGGCAAGACACAATTAAGTGAACACACGCTCTTTTTGCAATGCGGTTTTACGTCTACATTGTTTGCTTTACAACACATGTCCGTACTTAGCCTGTTGCCAATTATTGTTAGGCTGAGTGAGATAGTTACGCGGTATTTTTGCTGCGTACAAACAACAGAGAAATAAGCGGATATCATTGCATTGCGATACTTAAACTACTTACATGTTGTAATGTGATAAATGTAAAAGCATTTTTACGCCACTACACGCCACGCCACTCCACTACATACCACTGCTCGGAAATGTGGAAAAAGATGGTCAGAAAACAGGCTTCAAAGCTGGGGTTAGTTGGACATCGCACGAACAGGCCAACTATGAGTTGCACAGCTCACTTTTGGCCGAGACATTACATAGTGCTTTTCACGCCTACTGCGAGGAAATTGCAAATAATTATAAATATAAGTCAAAATTAAAAGTACCTAATTAAATTACCTAGAATTAAAAAAAAGCTGTACATTCCGTACAACCCGGTTAAATTAAGAATGCACCGTGTGCATGCTGCAAGGTGCCAACGTGACTTAATCGGTATATAACCATAACACACAAGTGTCGTAATGTTATAAAACACGCGTGTTTAATATCCCGGATTATGAGCCTAAAAGCGATACAATAAGAGGTACGGTACGAGCAATTGTGTTGAAATATTCATCCCCTAAGAAGGTTAAAAATAAGCTGAAAGTTTATAAGCTAAACATGTCGTTTTTAAAGTTAGACGTTTAAAAACATTGATATGGGAATTATTTCTAATTCATCCCTTGAAGGGGTTAAGATATGGGTTAAAAGTTCACATAAGTAATGTATGATCTTTAATGAGAAACTGTGGCTAGAACATGAAAGTAGCACAGCTGTGTCTTTTAAACCGACTTCAAAAAAAAGAGAAGGTTCTTAATTTCGTTGTTTTTTTTTATCATTTTTTTTTTCAGAGTTTATTATCTCAGAACTCCGTCATTGATGAGCCGATTCGTAATTTATTTTTTTGTATGTAGCTTTCAGGCGGGTCCCATTTTTTTCAAAAAATCAGTGGAATGATGGGATCCATGAGGAATTGAGGGAACTCCTCAATTATATTAGGCACGCGTGCAGTGATTTTGGTATTTTCTATTATAACTCGTGTATTTACACCCGGAAATCATAAATTTGGTGGAGTGGAATTGATGATGAAGACCACAGATGACTTATGGAATTCCTCAATTATGTACTTAAAAGTACAAAAGTATATCACAGATTCTGATGAGATTCCGTTGAAATAGCAACTAATAAAGTGCTAAAGGTGATCCTTGTGGAATCGACGGAAGTCCTCAAATATTATCGGCCCACATACAGCGATTCGGTTTTTTTCTCTAATAATCAACGCATTTGCTCTCGGAAATCAGTTCATGTGGTAAATTGGAAAAGAAATGTGGAAATGTTCTCGTGGCTTAGCGGACGACTAAATTGAAGTCGGTTAAATCTTGTGTTTTTAAAATAAATTGTATAATATGTATATACGTATCTATCCAGAAATATATTGTTCAAAACTTGCCCCCTAAAGGGGTGAAATAGGTGTTGTACCGAGAAGGTGTTCTTTTAAAAACTTAGAAATTTGAAAGTTCGTATTATACTTTCTTTATTTATAAACCAGTAATGTAGCTTTCTTTAATAAGTACATAAGTTATGAAAAATATACAATTTAAGCAGAAACGTCTGTTGCTGTTGATGATTCTCAAAATATTATTTGTAAAAACGGAGTTTTCAATTGAAATTTAGCAATTTAAACTAATGAACTCATCGCACTGTTACCTTTTAGGTACGCTTGATCCCTATCAATTTATCGAAATTTATCGTACAGATAATTTGAGACCCTTGAAAGGATAAAGGATAGTTTTTATGTCGGAAATCAACCCTTAAGATGTCGCCGACCCAAACTTTGTTTGGGTCGGCGATAATTAAGGTTCCGCCTGTAATAATTTAATAGCAATCATATTTCTAAGACGGTTACAAGTTCTACGCGGACGAAGTCGCGGGCAACAGCTAGTATTTCCATACCCGGAATGCTGGCTATTTGCACCTACTCCAAACCTAGCAATTAGCAAATAAAGACACTTCATATATTTACGCATATAAAGCTGCCGCCCCTGATAGAATTTCCTTCACTTGTGTATGTTCCAAAACCCTGCTGAACTGTCGCAATTTTTACAAATCAAGAGCAACCTTACAAAATACGGTAAGGTTAAACTTTTATTGACGTTTACAGACGACTTTACTGTTGTAGGTACGGGTTTCATTACGCGTGGGCTAGCTCCCTCGGCAGCCAGAATGTTTAGGGGCCTTTATTTTTACACCCGCGGACATTGACTCGTATTTCGAGCAAACAATGATCTGAAGCCATTGCTAAATTGCGCGGTGGCTTATGGAAATAAACAAATGAAGTCATGGTTATAATGGACCCGTTTTGTTTTAATTTGTACACATAGTGACGTTCAAACATGTACATAATATAAACGTCTTGGGACTAATATATTATTTATTAAGAACAAGACTTGTTTATAATTGTATATAAATGAATATATAAGATCTGATCAAAGATCACCATATAATCCCAGTTTTCCAACGACAATTTGAAGCATATTAAAAATGGTTAATACTTATAGATACTCTATTTGTCATTTAAATGGAATACTAACAATTTTAAGCATATTAAAAATGTATTAAAATGGAATACTATGCTATTAATCATTGGTACTTATTTAAGGTAAAGTGTCACTAGTTTATAACTTACATAAGTGACAATGATAACAATACGCATGGTGACTGATTTTTTTTGTGACGTCATTCGAACCAGTTTTTGGAGAGGAACAAATCTTTGTATGGGGGCAACTACAATTAAAGAACGTAAATACCCAAAAAATTGAGACTAAGATTGACCTCGCTGGCGGCAGCGTAAAACGCTTCATACTGATTGACAGACAGGTATGACGTCACAACGACATTTGTTAGTACAAAGTACATGTATCGTTGTATAGAAAATCAAGTAAATTGTTGTTTAGGTCGCGAAATACTGCGTTTAAGTACATAGTTGTCATACAATTTTGTTTCTATAAAAGCGTAAGGATTCTATTGGTAACTTTAAACTTACTCATGGTCAATAAAAAAATACATATTTTTTCTAAACTTTCAAGGGTCATATCTTTTTACGATTTTAATTACATTTTATAATTTATACTTTATTACGATAATTTGATGGTTTACTATCCATTTAGCATCACCACGTTACCAATTTGAACATGAGGCACCATGCCTATTGTAAATCCAAAATAATGGGATGCTGAATGTTTATCAATCTCAATAGAAACGCACATTTTACATCGTCATTGCCCGGGCAAGACCTTAGCCGTGAAGGTTAGCCTTCAACCTGCTCGCTCCCAAGGCCTGCTCGTGCTCAAGGTCTCGAATTGTCGATGCACCCGGGAGCCATCGATCGCTTCGCCCGTGACCATGGCAACGCGAGCTCTCTGCGTGGGTCAGGGACACATCTCCACTATGATTACTTCCGACATTGCTGGTGTCGCATTAGGCTTTTACACAGTAAAAATGTTTTGCGAATACTGTATACAGGGCGCCCATTTTACAGATATTTGACTTATGCGTTAACTTATGACGGAGCGCACGAACCAAGATGATTTAAATATACATAATCATAAACGTGTTCCGGAATTGGGCCTGGATATTGTGTGGTGCGTGATGGAATGATACATTTTATGTAGTTGCAAGTCAAGAATTAAATGTGTTGATATATGAACTAACTAGATAGGTACTTACTCTAATTATTTAGTCTAATGAAATTAAGTCGGTTTTCCTAATAACTATGCAATCGGTAATATACTGTATATTACCTGTGAACTCTACCAAACTCTACTACTCTAAAGAAACAGTAGCTTGTGCTCTTGAATAGGTACCTACTAAAAAATAACATTTCCTAATAGAATTATTATATATGTTGTGAAGTCTACATCAAGTAAAAACGGTTCCTCTTGACGCAAAAGTCCTTTGATTTCATACCGATGTAAGCACCTTTGTTATGATTTTTATTGCGTAAAAGCATAAAGCAATGTTACATTGCGGATTTCTTATCAGCGACCTTCGCTACGAATCATTACGATTTCCACGTTGAAACGAAGGAGTAGTTCTCCATATAGGTACCTACTTCGTTATTGAGTTTGTACCGTATGCACTTCTCATTTACTGCGCAAATGTCATTGCGGATCGATGGAATAATAACACATAGTATATATATGGTATCTTATCTGCACCATTTTGCTTTAATCACGACATTTTGTACATCAATTCTACAATGAATCCAATTGATATCAAGTCGTAATTCCTACTCTATTCGTCAAGAATCAAGATCAAGAAAAGTATTGTGTTAAGTAATCGTCTCAATTTATGACAAGTTAATTACAATAATTGACACCCTGCTGCGAGGAGACCTTTATTGCAAATATTGCAATGGTTTAACATAGACAGGAGCCAACTATTGTTGCAATTTTGAGCTCCGGAACATTTATCTTACTCTTCAAAATAACGCATTGAATTTTGTTCTATTGTGTCATAAGTATAATATAATACGTCTAATCGAATACAAATAACATTTTCGAAAAGTAAATTTATGAACTATCCATTTCATAATTGAATCTTCATTGAGAGCTCCAGATGAGACACGTGTTCTGAAAATATACAACGCTCGGCCCTGACCCCGGCCGGTCGCGGGGCGGACGGCTGCGGGGTGGGGGGACAATGAATAGACCTTCCGAATTTTACTTGTTTCCATACCAACTGTTAAGACGCTGTCAACACCAAAATGCCCTTGAGGATTTTGGATAGCGCGCGCACTGTCTATTTGTATCGGAGTAAACGAGAGCGAGTGTTACTGGGCGGGCCCGGTTTTTGAAGATAATGTTACATAAATATTGAAATAAAAAAA
This sequence comes from Epinotia ramella, assembly GCA_947578815.1. Lineage (NCBI taxonomy): Eukaryota > Metazoa > Arthropoda > Insecta > Lepidoptera > Tortricidae > Epinotia > Epinotia ramella. The sequence goes on from OX388209.1 coordinate 13,498,440, forward strand.
AGGGTGGATTATTTGTGAAATATGACTCGTTAGCGGTTTAGGTATGAATATGTTGACTTCATGTTTTTAATTGCAGACCCATACGTTTAATGTGATTTTAAGACCAATCTTTGCAAATATTTTCTATCGAGCCGATTTCGTCAAATTATGTATCGAGCCCGTCTACGGTCTTTGAATTATGGTGAATATTAACATATATTTTATTTGATGTGCTAGAACAAATATATTTTCTTAAAATACTGCTTAAATAACATCAATTTTACCAAATTAGGTCTTGTCAGCCTCTTAAAAGCCTTTTAGGCACAAACACGTAGGAAAAATGCTACTTTCTCAGAACCACTCAGCTCTAGTCACAATGATAGGTATATATGTAAGTAGATTAAGTAGGTATGTTATGAAACAATTTATATGTCGCGAGTGACGCGCCGTGACCTCCGCCAAGGTTGCCAACGACGACTTCCCTGTACTCAATCGTCCATTATGTGAAGTACTGGCTTGACTAGTTTATTCGCACCTCGATAGACATCGCTATACCTTTGTTTTCCGGGATCGAACATAAGTAATAATTAGATGCCTACATCAATTACTTATGTTAAATAGGATCATTTGAATACGGAAAACAAGAGTTGTCTCTTCAGTTCCTGAAATTAAAAAACACTGTAGAAACAACTTATTAGGTATTTGGGCATAAACTGCTCCCGACGACGTATTTTTCGTCTTTATCAAAAATTGTGGGTGTCCGTAATAATCGTAAACAGGAAAGACTAGATAGTTTTTCCTGCAGATTTACACATTAATTAGAGAATGATGACCATATCTATTCATAAACATTCAACAACCCTATTTTACTAACATCAATGCCGTTAAAATCCATTTGTCTTAAGGTTTAGTTTTTTAGGGTTCCGTACCTCAAAAGGAAAAAAACGGAACCCTTATAGGATCACTCGTGTGTCTGTCCGTCTGTCACAGCCGATTTGCTCCGAAACTACTGGACCCATTTTGTTGAAATTTGGTAAACATATGTGAATTGGTGACCCAAAGATGGACGCGTAAAGTAAATTAATAAATTCTGAATAGATTTGAAGTAATTGAGAAAAAACGACGAAAATTGACCATTCCCCCCCCCTTATCTCCGAAACTACTAGGCTTAAAATTCTGAAAAAAATATGGAAAATAGTTCCTTGCCTAAAGATTACAGGAAAACCTATAAGAAGTTTGAGTATTCAAAGTAACGGGAAAATTCTCAATATTATTGTGTATTTTGTATGGAGCGCCTGATGATTGAGCATAGCAATTTTTACGTCCGATTAAAAAAACACTTATGAAATTTAAACTATATACGGAACCCTCACCACGCGAGTTAAACTCGCACTTGTCCGGTTTTTTTTTTCTTTAGTTTTTATTTGTGTTTGCGTAAGTGTGTAAATCTGCATGACCCCTTATAATTAATGGATTGATGTTTAAAGATCCAATTTTTGTAGGTGTTCGTGTAGTTGCTGTGCTGTATAAGTAAATCTACTTATGCGTAGCTTTTTCCTTAATTTGCTTAAGCCTTGAAAAGAAACGCTCAGAAAAGACAGAATAAACACTTGATGTTTTTGTTATTTAGAGTCTTTTTACGGGACTGGACTGAAAGATTGATTAAATTGTCAATCAGCCTAAACTACACTAGAATAACACGTGGAAAACGTGCTTGTGTTGGGCTTTAAAATTGCACTAAAATCAGTAATTTCTTAGTCCCTAAGACGACACAAAAGTACAAACGTTTGGATGCGAATTTGACGCGATGAAATTGCGGAGATAAATCCATCAGGTTGTATACTTATGTACCATAAAATGAAATGATAAAGCAAGTAGTACCTGCCGCATGAAGATTATATACCATCATAGGCTAATTCTTAGGTTATCTCTGTCAATTCTAATATTAACTATTATTAATACCTAACTATGAGGAAGAGCGAAACGATTATATACGTAAATAGTCAGTTAGGTTGGAACATAATCACGTATCGCGTATCAGTAGGAAGTCATTTGCTCTTACAGAAGGCTACGTTGATAATGATAACGCGTTACGCATATTCATATGAACAGTGTTATGTATGTGGACAAATAAGGTTTTTGGCACGTGGCATAATGTCCTCGTATAGACGAAAACCACTCTGATAAGGATGAATTCATACGCAATTTTGTGACAAATGGCCCACGCTAATCGAATCTCTACAACCTTATCTGCATCGCCTTCGGCGCGTCAAGGTAAGTTAGCTAGGTAGCTAATGTTAATTACTTAAGTGTCCTTAATAAAGTACCTAAACAAAATTCGCAAATGTAAAAAATCTATTAGAGCTCTTTCAGTGAGAAGTGATCTTAACATTTTAACAAATCAGTTGTAACTGACTACACGTGAAACTTAACAATGGTATGGCAAATTTAATTTATGCTAATCCATAAGTTTCACACCTCCGCTACAATTTCAATTTGTTTTAAAGAGCTAGCTAGTAGTCCAGATTATTCTGAAAAAAATCCGCTTCATATATTATACCTAATCGAGTTAAGATTTTTGCCCTTTACGAGAGTAGGACGGTTAATTTGATTCACGTTATTGTTTGGCTCGTGACTCACCGGATAAGTTAGTGTCAAAACAATGATACGGTGATACGCAGGGCTCGCAAACAAGCAGGGTGCAGGGGTCGCGCACCTGCGCTGCGCCCGCGCCGCTGACATTGTCAGATAAGCACCGACTATTATTTTGCCCAATGTCACATTGACCTCAATGACACCGGCGCGTCATCACCACACGTCGCTGTGACCTTGCCATATTTATCTAATCTTACCGTCCGCGAAAATAAAGTTAACACGATTATTTTCAACAGGTAGGTCACGTGTTATTCAATGTGTTACGAAACTTATGAAAGAAAACGCATGCTTTACGCGATTATGCCACCTTGAGATTTTTTTATGCTAATTTGAGGTGATCTTGATGGACGCTTTTGTTTTTTAGATGTTATGAATATTCATTATACGAACAGATAGTTCTTATTTAGAGTACGATTTTCCTTCTTTGAAAACTACACTGAAATGTATGTCTCGCAATACGAATGTTATGACTTATGAGCAACACCTTAGAACCTAATTATTATAATCAGAGGCGCAGAACAAATGCAATGTCAATTTCTGCCTTAGAGGTAATAATTGCAATATATCTAACGATACTATATATAGCTGATGCATTGGAACAATACTATATGGTTTGATGAATACGACCTTCGTAACGCGTCATCACCCGGAAATCACTGTTAGCTGTTGACGCGCTGTTACAATTTTCCGAAGCAGGAAGTATAAATCCTCAGTCAAGGCAAAGTAAAATTGTTCCTATTATGTGCGTGTGCAGATAGTGCCCCTGAAACCGTGACCTAGTGGTCGGAGAAGCCTGGCGGTGGCGCAGGAGCGTCCTGAAATAGGACCGTCTAAGAGATCGGAAACAGACACGACTGTTGCGGGTCTTGAGAAGTGATCTTATCATGCTCCACGCGACTCGGACAATTTACTCGTATAGGGCTAGCCGGATTATCAATTTGAAAACTATGAGAAATGCGGCATGAACAATTTTTGCGGTAATTTTAACTGTGACCAATAAAATCCGGCTTGCAAAATTCGAACTCACTCTATCAGGGTCAACCGCGAAAAAACATTCTAAGTATTATGTGACGTGTCTTTGGAATAGGCGTATATGGTTCCAAAAAGTTTGCCCATTTTTTAGGTTTTCTATAAAAAATAATACCGAGTCAATCAGTTACTAATTTTATAAGTACATTTCGGTTGTGTATAGCTAAAAACAAAAATTATTTTTAAGTTAATAAATAAATATTAAATAAATATTTGGGGACAATCTTACACAAATCAATCTAGTCCCAATCTAAGCAAAGCTCGTACTATGGGTATACTAGACGACGATATACATACTTATATAGATAAATAAATACTTAAATACATTAGAAAACATCCACGACTCGGGAACTTATTTTCATGGTCATCACACAAATGAATGCCCTTACCGGGATTCGAACCCGGGACCTCCGGCTTCGTAGGCAGGGTCCAACCAACCAACCCCAATCAACTAGGCTACAGAGTTCGTCAAGTTAATATTATAAAACCTGGCCTATATACCACCACCCACTGATGAATACTTTCAGGCGGCCTCGAGGGCATGGGATTTTGTATAAAAATATCCTTGACTGTTGTAGTTTGAGCTTTGTATTAAATTTAATATAATTATTTAATTGTATCTAATTATTATTCAAACATATTTATGTTTTTTTTTGGATTTAGATTGACTACAAATTCTTATTATACAGTCCTGCGAACTATCACTAGGATATCGTAAGTAAGAGTGACAGTTAATGTTCATAGCGCGTCTGCGACTGGTCTACGAGCCATGTGCCTGTTGACCTAGGTCCAACGTGACTTCCTTATTGCGATACGTAGCATGTGATGCGACTTACCTAGATCAGGAATGGAGCTGGAAGGTTCCTCGAAGGAGGGCGGCTTGTGGAGCCTCGGCTGCTGCGGGGGCGGCGGCGGCGGCGGCCGCATGCACTGGATGACCGAGTGAACGGGGGCCGGCATCAGCACCGGCGCGCGGAACTCCTTGCCGGGCGGCGCCGGCAGCTCCAGCCGTCTCACCGGCAACAACTCCGGCTCGTAACCATTGTCCATAGGCTCGCGCTTAGGCGACATCTTCGGATAACACTGCATTGTTCCTTATTTAATACTGGCAAGTCTCTACCTTAAAACTTTAGAGTCATAAAAAGTTTCACACATACTTCATCAACTCATACGCGCAAATAAGTCCTGGCCGACATTGACATTGTCTGAATAGATTTATCAAGTGCAAGGGCGGGAAATGCGAGCGCGTTGTCGTATCGTGCGTGCGGTGCAGCGAGCGCCGCGCGTTCGCGAGACTCGTCCGCGCGCCGCGGGCAACTTTCTCTCACTGGCAGGCGGTCGCGGCCGGACGAAAGTGAATCTGCAGCGAGCGCCCCGCCGCCCGCGCCCCGCGCCCGCCTTCATCTCACCCTCAGGTGTCCTGCACCGCCCGCCCAGCGTCGCTGACGCCGATGCAACGCCCATCCGACATCAACTTTAACCTTAACTCTGACCTTTCATGGGTGCACTGCACTCACGACCTGCGGTGAATACACCACCGCTAAATTTCTAATAAATTTTAAACTATATTTGGAATTGCTGCAAAATCGGTTTTAATCCCCATGGCATAATTATTTTCTATACACAGCCATTATACTGTGAGTGATTTTTTGTAAACGTTTTGAGTTGTATATTTTTTAATTCATAACTAATGCGAAGAAATAGGTAGCTAGTGCAATTTTTTTCCACATTTTCGATATGACGAAAAATTATATGAATGGTTTTATAAAGTATACTTAGTCAAAAATAAATTAAAGTCGCTTAAAAACGCACACCGTGATATCGTGTAACATGCACACCAACCAAGCACTGAATGGCACTCCTAAAATTCGATCATATCAAATAACTCTATAGTTATGATTATTTAAGGCCGAGCCACACCGACTGCGTGTTCAGCACGTATGCGTCTACGTAAGCGTAGACGTGCACAGCACAGCAGACAGCACCCCTGTCCCACCGGGTTACGCGCGTAGCGTAGACGTGCACAGCACAGCACCCTGTCCCACCGGGTTACGCGCGTAGCGTAGACGTGCACAGCACAGCACCCCTGTCCCACCGGGTTACGCGCGTAGCGTAGACGTGCACAGCACAGCACCCCTGTCCCACCGGGTTACGCGCGTGTCCGTAGTTGTAATTATTTATTTCTGCATCATCTACTTTTTTTTTCTGCTATCATAAGGTTGTATCAAAGAGATATCCCTTAGCAATAAGTCCGACGGTTTCATTTCTCTGTTGTACTTTATATTATATTTGGGATTATTTCAGATCATACGTTAGTTTATCAACACGAAATTTACGATATACTTACTTCATTAATTTCACATCCAACTAAATCATCATCCTCCTAGCGTTATTCCCGGTTGTGCCCTAAACGAGCCGCGCGGTCCGCTTTGACACCAAACAAAATAAAGATAAGAATTACACTACCAATGTAGTACGTTGTGCTAAAAACATTTTTCATGAACCATAATACGTTTTTCATATAATTTTATATGCATATTTGTGATATGATATAAATTTAAGGTGCGTTCACACGCAACGACAATAATAGTTGCAGTGCGCTTCACAACGTATTTAAGTCGGACTAACTCGCGTCGTCCACATGGTACAGAATTAACTGCGCAACACGCACGCCACATGAAAAGGCTGACACTGATGCACTGCAACGACTATTGTCGTTGAGTGTGGACCTTACATTAAGGCCGCATATACGAACATGTTTGAACAGCGTGCGTGTGCATAAATGCGGCCTAAAAAAATGTATGACTATTCTTAAATACGTAATACTAATAGTATATCGCAAAAATCGCAACCTTCATATGTCTCATAACAAAGGAAATTCGGTCAGTGTTAATATCAGAGGCTTCACTTATCATCACATAGTTTTATCACTCCAATTCGGGTCCGCACGACACTGATATTGAAAACACGATCGATCCCCGATGACCGCCAAGGCACGCTCAGTGATAACACTGATAATGATCAAAATATATTGAAGCCGCATCACGAAGTAATGTGCTTCAACGGAGGTTCAAATTGACCATATCGTGATGAGAGATAGTACACGAAGTTCTGATTAACTTCTGACGTCATGCTCTTAGTATTCGATTCGATAGTATGTGAAAAATTACGTAAGATACAAAATAAACTGCATGTGACCTGTATTACTCTGCAATGCGACGTGATAGGCTGATGGCTGATGATCATAAAGATGATGAGGTAACTTGTTCTCTCAAATTAACCCATGCAAATCCTGATCTTTTCTGAATGGGCGTCCAAAGTTTATGAAGTGTTGATTGAGACTTTTAGGGTTGTGGCCATTGAAATGGAGTCTATTCTACTCATGACGAAGATGAAGGCCTCTTCATGTTCATGGCACTGTGCACTGCCCTGTTCTGTGCTAGTGTCAACCACTATTCTGACGAACTATTGGTATCATCGGAAATACCAATATACCGATAGGCTAGGCGCACTCGGAAGCGAGCACGTGTGTCAAATACAAAACTGATGTGGATTCAATACTAAGTGAAATAGACTCTTAGACCAAGTAGATAAGCTTGTGTGTATATTGGCGATAAGAATACGATATCGACCTATAGCAACATTAAAAATAAAACTACCTTTCAATTTCTCCTAAATTATTTTTAAAACCATATAATTATAAAGCAAGCAAGTGTGCAGAAGATCCATAATTACTGTCGCTGAAATGAGCTGTACACCGAACTATTCAGAGCCTATTTTATAAAGAGCCTTAATACGGTACATTTCTGTGATAATATTATTTGATCCCTAAATTTGTACCAACTATGCATTATCAGCATAGCATAGGTCGCACTTATACTGGTACATCTATATTTTACAGTGCGCCGATATAACCTTGTTGAATTGTCGCGGGGACCGATTTCGGCTTTAGGGCGCTGGAAATCAAAAGCGAGTGGTAGAAAATATTCGCACAAGAATATTTGTCACTATTATTTTCGCATGAACCCAATAATAGCTATTATTGAAATCATCACTCGAAAGCTAGTGATACTTTTGCGTTTCGTTGTATGCAAAAAGTTGATAATTACCGGTTTTTCAAATTTTAATTTTCAGCATACCTACCTAATATAGAGAATAGTACTTTATTGGAAGTTGTGTATTTATAATATAGTAAATTTATTAATTTTAAATATATTATGCGTTTCATAACAGAAAAAAAAACAAAAGTAAGTAAGTAGTGAGTAATAGTAAACGAAACACTTATGTTTCCGCCAATAGACTAACGATCTTTGTTTTCAACTACAAAATTCGGAAAGAAATTAAATATAATCGTACACCACTCTCACTCGGAAATGTGGCAAAAGATGGTTAGAATTCAGGCTTCAAAGCTGGGGTTAATTGGACGTCGCACGAACAGGCCATCTATGAGTTGAAACTGTCCAACAATGTTTTTGTAGTCCAGTTTGAACAGCGATTCGAACAATCACAGCTCCCCCCGCCCCGCCCCCACCCCCGCCGTCGCCACGCAGGCGGCCCGGTGCGCTGCTGCTGCTGCTGGCGGTTGTTTCATTTTGTGATCTTTAATTACTTAGGTACTTCATTTTGACTTATAATTATAATTATTTGCCATTTCCTCGCAGTAGGCGTGAAAAGCACTAATATGTAATGTCTCGGCCAAAAGTGCAATAGATGGACTCGTCTCCTTCGAGGTCCTCACCTGCGGCTCGGACTATCTACTGCCTACTTTCTAGCCTTTACAACAATGTACTATTTATTTAAATATCTCTATCTTTCAAATTAACTGTCAGTAAGTACAAAATTAAATAGGTACAAGTGAAGTGTCAACATTGTAGGCACTTACCTACTTTATAATACGAGTGGTCAATACCAATCGTTTTTCAATTTTCTATCGCTCGTATTTCAATAATAGCATTTCATAGTTTTTGACCGTTTTCGAGTGAAAGAGTCGAGCGCGCAAAAGTCAAAAATCGGTCCCCAGGGCTTTGAGCTAGCTACCAGGGCTCAAAAGCAAGTCTACGTAAAATTTTGGCTTTATTATTCAGTGTAAATTATTCAAAATTATAACTCAAGATATGCCTTTATTTCAAGTCTTTTGTTTAAATGAAACAAAAGACTTGACTTGCATTTAACTTATTTTATAATATAATGGCGAATATGTATTATATGTATGTACAGTGAATCAACAGGCGATTGCTTAGTGTGTGTAGAGCGTCAAATGGAGGGTAGACGGAGCTCTCTCTTGCCCCTGGGATGCAGGGGGAGGGGAAGGGAGTGCAGCGCGCCAGGTCACCGCCACCAAACTACGTCTATTTTGGAGGCTAGGCAATGACCCCGCAATTTCAAAGCCTTACAATTTAATGCGATACAATTTTAAACGCAATTTGCTTTGTGGAATGGGATTTCGAAAAGTTTGGACACCGTTATTGAAGCTACAGTTCTATCAATGTAAGGAGTAAAATAATAGTATTAAGTAGTTTATTTTCTTTCTGCTAGGGGTTGATATGGGAGGTTTGGTGAGTTCAAGACGCAGTGACTGTTTAACCTTGAAGTGAAATCTGTTAACCCTGAGCACTATTTTAATTCAAACAAAGAAGCAAGAAGAAGCAAGCCACGCGACTTATCTGGAGGTCGTGAGTTCGAAAACCGGCTCGTGAAGGTCAGATCTAGCAATAGCTTTCGTGAGACTAGTGCCTCCGCCAAATCTTAAGTTTGGGTGCGAAAGCGGACTCGGGGCTCCTTTCAGGCAACCGGAAAAAACTCTACGAGAAGGATGAGAAAATATGGTAGAGATAATTACGTAAATTAGTATTTTCTTTATTTAATCCTTAGACATCCGTAGACTAGTATCCAGTATGTACATATATAATCAATCTTATGCTGCGTATAGGGGATATAACATGAGATTATGATTTTAATGAGTTTTGCGTGCTAAACTCTCGTGTCAAACGGAGCACTTGGAACACATTTAAAATTTGTAAAGCTAAATATAATCCAGGATATTTGGGGGCCCACATCCGCGGATGCGGATGCGGATGCGGATTTTGTGGTCAAACACTCAAAAACGTAAATAAACAACGTCCATTTTGCAAGCAGGCTAGCAGGACCTTGGGATTTGTGATGAGGATTGCAAAACAATTTCATATGGGAGTGGCTAAAATTCTCTTTAGCGCATTTGTAAGGAGCAAGTTAGAATACAGTGCTGTTGTTTGGGATCCGTACGAGAGCAAATACTCTCTCATGATTGAGAAAGTACAACGCAAATTTGCTCGCTGGCTGCACAAAAAAGCCTACGGTTAGTAGCCGTACCGTTATCCCTCCATCTTTGTCTCGGGCATGGTCGGGCTAGATACGCTGGCGCTGAGAAGAAAGCTATTGCAACTAGTCCACTATCTGTCAGTTGTCCATCACCGAGTGGATAGTGCAGAGGTGTTGGCTCGGATCGGGTTGGTGGTTCCGACGCGGATACCCACGGACGCGGACGGGGCGGTGGCGCCGCGCCGCCGGTCGGGCCTGCTGCCGCGGCGAGCCACGCGCCACGCGAGCCACGCGCCTACCGCCCGTGCCAGACATGGCCGCATCTAATGCTCACTCAGCATGAGGACGCATGTTCGCTGATCGTTTGACATACTTGTGCAATATTGCTAGGATATTTTTGAATTGGCATTAAATTAATGGAATGACATTATAATTACGATTTGTGACATTTTTACCTGTGAATGTTTATCTTTTTTGTTATTTTAGTGATTTGGTGTATACTGGCAGTTTGCATTGTATTATTGTGAATAAAATCTTTTAACCCTCTAATCTATATATAAGCAATATACCGGGTGGAAAAATCGAATGCAACATGGATGGCAACTACCTTAAATATTGTAAATAGCACATTCTGTGTAAAGGAAACATTCCTTTGTTTTAAAAAAAAAAAAATTCTGCATTTAAGGATTTATGAAAAATCGCTTGCCTTAGTCGGGACTCGAACCGGTCAAATGTGACAAAAAATAACGTGCTCTATTTTATGATGTAGATTGAAAGGGAAGGTTCATTTTTCTCTAAATAACAAATACAATCAGAATAACGGAGTGCCATGAAAATTGAAAACTAAAAACTAAACCGGTTCGAGTCCCGACTGAGGCAAGCGATTTTTCATAAATCCTTAAATGCAGAATTTATTGTTTTTAAAAAGAAAGGAATGTTTCCTTTACACAGAATGTGCTATTTACAATATTTAAGGTAGTTGCCATCCATGTTGCATTCGATTTTTCCACCCTGTATAGTTGCCCTCATATATTTTAGTATACTAAAAATATTCCGTCTGTCCTGTATATCTGTAAAATGCGCTAACCGAGAGGGTTGACTTCGACAAAGCTTGTTGCAGATTTTATTATTTTCACATATTTCAAAAAAAGGTAGAAAAACTCATTAGTTGTATTAGTGAATGTTACTTACATTTTGCCACGATTTTTTACCAAAAAAGTTTGCCAATTAAAATTTGTTTTACTGATAGTCATAACACTCGTATTTTAGAGATAATATTGGCGGTATAAATAAGGCTTTGAGAAAAAAATCTGTTAATTAATTACCGAGTAATAGTCGCCCAACTTAAAACGGACTTAGAAAGGCCAATTTTCGTACAAATTTGGCCGAACCAACCACACCATTTAGTTGGCGCGCGCGTGTCGATGTAACAAAGACATACAGGCAACTATGGAACCCTACACTGTGCGTGGCCCGACACGCACTTGGCCGATTTAATTTACTCGTTGTCGATACCTATTCTAAGTCAGGCGCACTTCCCCTAGTATACGCTGTCATAATGCGACTCGTCACTTTATGCCCTAGACAAATATATTGCCGTCTTGTAACTCGTAAGTCCTCAACATAATATATACATACTTCTCTTTGTCAAAAATCACAAAGAAAACATTCATGCGGTGCGTACTGCTGAAATTTGTGTTTCAGTCTTATAAAAAAATATCCATTAAGGCGGTCGTCACACTGCTTGCAGCTCCGCACCTCCGTCCGGAAATGTTGAGCTGCATACAAATTCCGCCGGACGGAGGTGCGGTGCACTGTGCCGCTGCCGTACCATACGAAATTTCTATACAAACTGAGGTAAGTACGTTACTTGCATACAACAAGAAACGCACCTCCGTCCGGAGATGCGGCGCAGTGTGACATCCACCTAAGGGGTTAACGTTGTCAGACACATATCGACTCTCACTCAACTAATTCTATATTAAATCCTGGTGAGGTAGGGCACAGCGAAATGTCATCCCGCTCGAATTTGGAGCAGCCCAACTGGGGCAGTACCTCCGCCTTGCAGAAGACCACAGCCATAATAATACTACTACTTGCTCTGTAGTAGTGTTGTGTTCCTGGCGGTGAGCAAGGTCGCCAGAGCTCCCGAGGATGCGTTGTGTTGAGAGCGAGCGAATTTGTTCCTTCAGCTGTCAATACGGCGAATCCTCAAACATATGAAGGGTCGGCAACGCCCATGTTATTCCTTTGGAGTTTAACAGTAACTTAATGGTTTTCTGCAACATAAACGCATATTGCTTGTTTCAGCGATAACCCTAAGTGTATAAAGCTAGGAATATTCCAATAAAGCATTGCATTATATACCTGGTGTCACGTAAAAAGAACTTTTTACGTGAACTGAAGTCTACTACAGAGACTTGGCGTATTATATTCATATCCTAGTAACGCTGCCCGAGCCGAACCTCCTCAACCTCATCATAGTTCAATAGGCTGCGGTGTCCGCTTACCATCAGACGGGCAGAACGCTTGTTTGCCACCGTCGTTGTAAAAAAAAAACTATAATGAATAATGGATGAAGATTTGGATTAAGGCGGATATGCAAAGCCTTAGACTCGCCACATACAGACTGAATTCCGGCGCCGAATTCAGCCTGTATGTGGCGAGCCTTATACCGAAATAATCATTCGATTTCACATGAATTGCGCGGGCGAAGAGTACAGTATATCGAGTTACCACTAGCAAGCGAGCGAGACAACATTTGCAGAGTTGCAGTCACTTGAAGGTGGTGCCGAGTTGATATGTGGGCGATCTTTAATAAGTTTTAGTGCAAAACGTACATAATTCATTTCTTTCAAATTAGTACAATTAAAAGTAATCAATTCGTAAGGAAGTAATTAAGCAATCAGTAAATGCAGTGATAACCAGCCGATAGGTAAAATATAATATTAAACGTAAAAACGTGACAAATGAAAAAAAAAAAAACGAGACGTGTCGTATCAATATACCTATGTGAGATAAAATCTTCCTAGTGATAGGAAATTCTTTATTCAATCTTGAATGTACTATTATTTTCACGAAATCGTGCCGAGTAGTATTTGTCTTTATTATTTTATGAATGAGAGGTTGTTGTTTAAATCTTTATATAAGTGAGAGACTTGAAACTTTGTGTATCGTACTCAAGAAAAGTGATTTTAGGGTTTTAGAAAAACCCACCCTTAAGCGGGTTAAATAGGGGTGCAAAGTTTATACGGGGGAAATTTGGTATAGAGACAGTTTGAGTCCCGGGGAAGGCCATAGAATAGTTTTTATCCCGGAAATCAGCCCCTAAGGGGATGAAATGGGGGGTGAAAGCAAGTGCACATATATATCTGAAAAATAAAGACACACATGGTCTACGCAGCATTTCAGTTTCAATGAAACCGCTATGTAGTACCCCCATGTAGAGTGCGATTTACATAAATTTCCTGGTGTGGAGGTAAACATGTCCTAATCAGCACATTAATTTGAGAGTTTCATGATTTTAGCTCTGACGGATTGTAGGCTTTGCGTTGACTAGCCTTCAGTCACATATGCTAGACAGGTATTTAAAGTACCTATAGATTTAAGTTAGCTGAACGATCCACTCACGTCTAAAGCAAGTACTTGCTCGCATTGTTTGTATAAGCGAATTGAATGAAGCAAGCAAATCCTATGAGTGTGTCTGTGGACTTCTCCGGACTGGGTTTAGGGTAAGGATACAATGCGTCCCGCCGCTGCATATTGATCGACGGGCTCCCGCCGCCGGCTGTCTGCTGCGAGAATGCACTCACACCGTTCCTTGCATTTAATGCGTTAGGGTCATGCACAATTTAGGTTCTAATCCGTGTTTTGACTGGCTGATACACCTCAGAAGACCTCGCGTACAAACTAAGTTTCCTATTCAAAAACTTAAGGATTTTGGAACACTGAATATAGTCCTGAACTACGACAGGAGTTCTATCTGCGTATATACATTTCAAACACCAAAGTTCGGCTCCATAATTTCTTGTTTTTCAGACTTCGTACCTGTACAGAGATCAGCCCAGCTAGCATGAGTTTTGCATTCTAGCATTTGTCGGGCATAAGCATTTGTCCCTTACTCTTACTAGCAAGCATTTAAGTGCGAGTGGGACAAACGCTTTATCTTCGAGATATCAAAGCATGTTTTAGTATTTTGTTGGTGTATTCTCTCGAATAGGTACGATTATGCTTGGAAATATAGAGCTTATGGTCGCAATGCTTTTTTGACGTATTGAAAGAAAGAAAAAGAAAGAAAGAAGTCGTTTATTTACTACACAAAAGACACACGGAGACAAATAGAGTAGACATACAATACAATTGACACATATTGTGTGTGTCTTCGCGGCAGTGAATCGGTCGCTGTCTCAGCATTATGCCGAGGTGTCAGACAGACACCTACGGCGCTGATCTTCAGACAGCACCGTACGTGACCCACGGAACGCAACACAACATACAACCGATACAAACGTATACACATAATAAATAAATAATGAATATAATAAATTTGTTAAATATGTAACACTACCATAATGGGATGAGAAACACAAAGTAAAAAACGCGAAACAGTTGGGATGTTTAAATTGGAATCGTAAGCGAATCGTCATGGTTCGTGCGCTCCCTGTTGCATAAACCAATTCCGTGTGGGCGTGTTTGACAGCCACACCTGATATTCAAATACTATTGGTATCAATTTGTAGGAAGTTGACAAATGGTCCCTAATAGTGAGGGATGAATCTGGGTTGCAATTCTCAAATAATGCTGTTACTGCAGACGGTAACAACACAGATGTTGATGAACAGCATTTCACTTGTTTTTCTAAACGACGTTTAGTACCTACGGGGTTGTGGCGTCGTACTTCGCTGTCAAATTGTGGGATGGGATGGGATAGAAATATCATAAGACGGTAACCTCGTACACAATAAGTGCAAGACACATTTCGCCAGCAACCGGCATGGGATGGGTCGTTTTCAAAGATTGCCAGCAATGTCTGACTTTGACCATATTTTTTGTTTTTTGTAGTGCTATAATTTTAGTTGTTCCCACTCTCCTCAAAGGTCCTCTGTAAACTAATTGCGAATGACATGGTGAAAAAATAAGAAACTATATACTTATCCTATTATTCTAGGAGTGAAATTAGAATTAACTCCTAATTCCAAGTCTTTTAAGGGACTTTGATATGGATTCCCCGCCGATCCCTTCGCAGGTGTCTTTCCTCGCGACTATTTTTCACGGATTTGAATTTATTATTGCTTATAGAATTTTCGTGAAACGTAGCTACGCGTAGTCGTAAGAACCTGTCCGAGAAACATTCTAATGTAGTCGATATAGGCTACGTCCCCCAGTAGTTCATGCATTATACACAGTCAGGTTTGGATTAATGAGTACGGCGGACACTGCGCAGCAGGGTGCGAAAGTAAGTAGGGTAGTCCGGGGCCAATGGTACCACTTTAGAAATATTATAATGACCTATAACTCAGAATCTAAAGCTGCCACGTAAAAATCGCTTAGGATATAACATTCTAGTTGGCTATTAGAATCTAGAAAAATATTTACTTTTAATCGCATCAGAATGGTGCAAATTGAGTTTTTGTTCATGGAGTCCTTGTGTTACAAATGACCCCTAGTACGGGTCAATTGTACCAGATAATGAGAGGTAAATAAAGCCCAAAATAATGTCAATCAGTAATTATTGTTAATTTCTTAAGACGAATCAGTCTGTTACGTGAAATCAGTCTTAATTATAGAGACTCGTATTTACAGTACGATCAACGAAGGAAAAATAAAAACATGAAATCGTGTAATCTGGGTTATTATTTCAAATGGTAGGCGTGATACCCAGGTACAACATATTAAAAGTCCCCAGCGGGGGGGGGGGGCACTTGCTTTGGGCGGGGGGGGAGCAAATAGGTCCCATTTTTGTTTTTTTGTTATTCTCGTATATATATTTTTTAAAGATTCATTAATAAGGGAGATACGGGAGGTGAAAATGTCAAAAAAATATTGTTATTGCCCTCTTTATCTAGAAAGAAAGGAAAAGGTTATTTAATAGTGACTACGGTAGCCTAGTGGTTCAGGCATGCGGCTGTCAAGCGGCCGTCGTGGGTTCGAATCCCGGCTCGTACCAATGTGGTTTTCGGAACTTATGTACGGAATATTTACCGTTAGCTTTTCAGTGAAAAAAACCATCGTGAGGAAACCGGTCTAATCCCAATAAGATCTAGTTTTCCCTCTGGGTTGAAAGGTCACATGGCAATCACTTTCGTAAAACTAGTGCCTATGCCAAATCTTGGGATTAGGTGTCAAGGTTGGTACAACATGGAGGTATGACATGATCTTTGTCTTATCCATGTTCATCCTTAGACCAACTCGCTCGGAGGCTTTACTGAGGTCATCGAGCATCGTACTTAAGTCCTACATGGTCTCAGCCAAGACTACTATATCATCAGCAAACCGAAGGTGAGTGATTTACTCGCCGTTGATGTTGATGCCTAGCCTTCTCCAGACCAGAGTCTTGAGTGCAGCGGTGAACAGTTTTGGGGAAATAACATCCCCTTGCCTGACACCCCGCTGCAGCGGAATAGGCTTCGAGCTCCAATCCTGGACTCGGACTGACATAGTGGCGTTTTCGTACAAACACTTCAGTACTTCGATATAGCGGCAGTCTACATGGCACAGTTGGAGAGACTGTAGTAGAGCCCAGGTTTCGATCGAATCGAAGGCTTTCTCGTAGTCCACGAACGCTAAGCAGAGACGCAGGTTAATACTCATCAGTCTTGTGTATAACCTGGCGGAGCGTATGAATGTGGTCTACGGTACTAAAACCTCTTCGGAAACCGGCTTGTTCGGGAGGCTGGAAGTCATCAAGCTTGCGTGCGAGACGATTCGTAATGACCCTTGGAACCAGCTTATATAGATATGGCTCAGAAGTGAGATGGGTCGGTAGTTCTTCAGCAAGGTACTGGCACCCTTTTTGAAGAACAGCACCACCTCACCTCTGTTCCACGCCTTTGGCGTTCTGCCTTCCAGTAGGACGGTGTCGAACAACTTCTGAAGGGCTGTAAGGATCAGTTTTCCACCCGCCTTTAGGAGTTCGGCTGTAATTCCGTCTTCACCGGGTGCCTTGCTGTTCTTAAGCTGTTTCAGAGCCATTCTAATCGCGTACAGGCTGATGTCCGGGATGTCATCGGTGCAGTGTCGGGTAAGTTCTAGCTCTAGGGTCTTCCACCGGACCAACTTCGAATCGCTAAACTTAAGTGGCAGTGGGCGGGGCACATTGCACGTAGAACCGAAGGCCGTTGGGGCCGAAAGGTTCTCGAGTGGTGACCACGGACCGGAAGGCGCAGCGTGGGTGGCCTCCCACAGGGTGGACTGATGACCTGGTAAAGGTCGCGGGAGTCCGCTGTATGCGGTTGGCGCAGGACCGCTCACCTTTGGGGGAGGCCTATGTCCAGCAGTAGACGTCTTTCGGCTGATATGATGATGATGGAATAATAAACATTAATTTTTAAGGCAATAATTCCTTTTTTTCAGTTTGTATCAAGTTTATATCCCTCCCCTATCCTTTTGTATTTGTCAAACAAATACAATTAACATGTAATTTTTTAAAGGAATTTAATAAGCTTCATTACGTTTTAAGATTTTATTTTCCTACGACGCTTAGTTTTTGAAATATTTAAGAAAGACAAAATATGGGACATATCCCCCCCCCCCCCCACCTCTCCTAAAGCAACAGGCCCTTGACTGGGGACTTTTAGTATGTTATACCTGGGGGTCAACCCTATTGTAAAAAATAATAATCCAGACTACACGATTTTTTGCATTTATCTTCCAATTTCGGATCTTCGTTGACCGTACTACAAGACAAAGGTAGCATTTCAGTTGAACTAAACGTAATATAATATTGTCGATTTATTATATATTATAAATAAAATACTTAGACGTGCTCACAGCACACACCTTTCAAGCAATAACAACATCTCAATACAACAAAGTAACGAATTATTTAACTATTACTAATCCTATACAGTTACAACTGACCCCTGGTACAATCAACCCCATCCTTCACCACAAATAAATTTTAAATAATACCACTGAAACGGATGGCATTGCGGGTATTATAATTTATATACATCCCGAAGTATCGTGTTAATCGTCGGGATGAATCATAGGTATAACATAAAATACCCGAGATGTAACTTGCTACAAAAAATAATTAGTTTCAATTGTCTTATTTTGGCAGTCGTGTAAAAACTCTGGTACAATTGTAGCACGGGGTCAATTGTAACGTTACATTCCCCGAGTGTTGTGGTACAATTGTCCTTTTTTACTCGCACTCACTAACCTTCAGAAATCTCGATTTCTATATCTAACTGACCCCCACACTGTGACACATTAAAAACTTGAGAATCACAATTCAGTACAACTTTCACACTACGACTATTTAATTATAAACAATAGTACAAAACGTAAATCGTAAATACTTACTTTGGTCAGTCAAAAATGCAAATCGTCGTATAGCACATGCTTTTCGCACGGCAGCGAGTGGGCGACTAGTGAGCAGGTCGAGACACGCTCAAGGCACACTGGTGTATACATAAAAATGGATATTTCGATGTGATTGCAGAGTTATAGGCGATGGTACTAATATTGACCCGTGGTACTATTGACCCCGGTCTACCCTACTTAGTTAGTTACTACTTAATAGCGACGGCTAGCGAAGGCAAATATAGGGCAATATGGCAAAAGTGGCGATGTCGCTGGTGATTTGGGCTGTTACCAAGAAATGTTATTTTCGAACATGTCTATGCTCACATGATACGAGCGATATATACAAACTTCGATTTCGGGTGTTCGTGATAGCACCACTGTAAAATGATGCTAGTCGAAATGCATTCATTTATAGAACGTTAAAGTGGACATATGGCTCGAACGTCGTGAGCTATGTAAGTATTAAGAATATGCTATGAAAAATCTGTCTAAAAATAAAGTAGGCGAAATTCATCCTATGTAATGTGAGGTGAGGGTGATTCCTGGCAAAATGGATTAATTCAAAGAAAATTTAAGTGCTTAAGCCAATGTTACAATATTTGCAAAGTACTTGACAGACACGTCAAGTTTGTGTTAAAAATCCAAAATTAAACGTACGCATTTTTAACGTGCTTAGAGGTTGAGTGTAAATGCAGCCGCTGCATGAGCGTGCGTGCGCATGCGCGCTGCACAGACACCCTCGGCTACCCACGCTGCCCCGGTGCCCTTCCCATAGCGAACTTTCACTCCCGAATCTACTGTACCTAGCTATGACTAGAACGCACTGTCTGCCTTTAAACTGCGCATCGTTTTAAGTACTAAATCGATAAAATTCTACTAACTCGGTATATGTATGCGTTTTGGTTGGACAGTACTTTACTTATTTTGAGCAGCAAAACCATCCTTAGTATTTGGTTGGCATTTAGGTATATTGTACACCTTATGTTTTGATATGCAATTTGAATACTGTACCTCCATATTTTACACAAAGCTAATTTTAGACGACCTTCAATTGACCATTGTGCTGTAGCTTTCTGTGACAAAGGTTTTTATATTTGCCCAGTGAATTAGTTAAGTCGTTTTCTTGTAATGAAAATAAATACTGGTAGATTTCTGCATACATACGGTAAATTATACATATAGGTACTAAAAGGACTGGTTTTTACGATACAGTGTTACTCTTAGATTAGTTTGCTTTTAACTCTATGTACTTACTAGTATTCAAAGTTGTATAATTAACCGCTGCCATTCTCTTGGATTTTTTGCTAAGTACCATCGCAGTCCAGAGTTTGTTTCCATTATTTTTAGACAACAATACACAATCCTGGTAACACAAAGAGAGGCAACGTTTGTTGGTCCAATACTTTTATTTGGGCGGGGTTCCCACCCCTCGGGAGAAGGCGCTCGAGGACTGCAGCAGTGGAATGCCCTTGCAAGGGTAACTCAATGTCGGCCTTCAGGTGCCAGTCGTCGCCCTCGACCCCTCTCCCTAGCCCTCGCTTCACTCCCGAAACTTCATAATAGATGAAAACGAAAATTACAACGGCGATGTAAATAAACAATCCGTCTACATTCTGTACTCATACGTGTTTCTATCTAAACTATAACAAGTGACGATAAGGCCTACTTACTGTCTTACATTATGTGGCTTGATCTGATCGAGTCCCTAGATTCTGGAACTAACTACAGACGCATTACGACGAAATAAGCCTTTTAGGGACTTGAGGTTGATACGCTGTCGCTGACGCATCTCAATATGTAAAAGCACAGAATAATATAATAGTCTCACATTAGTAGAGTAAGTGCGATTCACTGATAATAAGATTTCATTTTAATTGAATTTTAATTAAGAGTCCTTGGCCGATTTGTATGAAATGGCTTAAGTTAGATCGAAAAGCCCAATGGAGATTTACCACGGCAAGGCGAGGCGAGGCGGAGAGGAAAATTTCACAACGTTGGCGTTAAAATAGTAATTTGTTTTACCGCTGAATGCGTGCAATTTAAATTCAATCTTTGCCTCTTCAGTGGAAAAATAGTTTAATGTCAACGCACGTGTCGTTGTAGGCCCGAGCTATTTATTATCATGGAATTAAAATTAAAACGCACCATTGTAGCAAATTTGTAGAAAATTAAAGTGAAGGAATGTAACCTGGCAAGTACGAATAGTTATCTCGATGAAAGTAAAATCCGGCGCATCCCGTAAACATGTTACGAATAATCGCTATTTTATCGTGAGCATATATCAGTCGCTGCAATCCAGCGGTCCAATACGAAAGTTTTTTTTTCTATGATGACATATACCTGATAAGTAAGTAGATACTTACGCATACTAAGTATTTTTATACTGTTGTCCACTAGAATCCCCTAGCCTGATCCCCCAGGGGAAAAAAACGGTTAAGTTGTTAGGTGAACTGCGACTCTACAGCGCGCGAGTCGAGCGAGCGAAGCGAAGCGAGCGTGACGCGGTAGCGTCCGGCGAAGCCATAACCGAACATTCTATTTTTTTCCTAGTTGAATATAAAATAATTGCCGCTAGGTTCCTCTGGGTGATCGGGGTCAGGTGATTAACGTGGATACCGTAGTTTTTATTACCTTAATTTAGAACAGTGGGGATTCTTGGCCGCAAGTATATAGGGACCGATTAATTATAAATGTGGGATAGAAATTCGCAAATTTCCAGCACCGCACCGTTTTTCGCGTTCAGTTCCGTAAAATCCTCAGCTTTCCTAACACTAATAAACTATGACACTGCTGGCTAGACAAAAGAAAAATACACCTGGTCTGCTGCCTGCCCGGGTAAAGATTTCCCTCAAAATTATAAATCTCAAAGGGCGTGGAATAGATAGAGTGGTCTTAGAATAGAACGCAGTCCCGTACTGTGATCGCGCCAGAATCTTGGCGGTGGGGACCAAAGGATTCGGCTCCTGCTTGCACGCCTCCCCGTAGGACCTTTCTGGAACCCCACACCCTGCGCAAGACGGCGAGCTATCCGGCTATCCGTCTCTTACTAAGTGTTCTAATTAGGAAGAGACGGCTAGCCTATCTCGTCGCAACACAGCTCGTGCGCCGTCTTGTGATAACCGTTCCGTCTGCGACTTGGAGTTTGTGTCAGTTAGGTCTTCGCACAGAGTACGGTCTACGCGCTGGGACATTACGTACTACAGTACCGAAAAGCGCAGGTCGTTTCTTCAGGCACTATACCCGTAGTACTGACTGGAGTACCTGTGCAGTACAAATATTTTTACTTAGCTAATAACTACAAATAAGTTGACCAACGTCTCATACTCAGTCCAAGGGAACAGGGTTAAAGTCTGTTGTGGACGATGGGCTAGTAACCTATCACTGCTATTTCAAATTTCGTCGATGATTTATATCCACGTTTATGGTAAAAGTGGCACTGGAACATAAGATTCAAGGCGTGAATCTATGTATGCATGTGTATGAGTATTTATAAATATCTGCCAATGTACCATCAATCTGGTCTGATGATGGAAACGGAAGGTAGCCATAAGAACTCCTAAATTTCACTTGATACACCCGTCGTGTTAACTCGAAATCTAGAAATGTCTTTAATCAGTAATTAGTTAATATTCGCACAAAAAAGTTACCGAACGAAAAGCAACCAGTTTCGAAAATTATTTCTAATTGAATTAATCGGTGTCCCAAACATTTCTGATGTGATATATAATATATACCTACCTCTTTTCGTAGAAATGTGCAACATAAAACTATGAGCATTATCATAAATTTCGGTATTCAGTCGAAATGCCTTCGCACTACGCACATAATGCTACTTAATCTTATATCAACGCATATTCTAGTACAGTTTACTAAAAATAAAAGTTAATACAATTTGTGGAAATGGTCGGGTATCAGTGCGGGTTTAGGCAGTGGTGTGAGGTGGGGGTAGGGGGATATTTAGCACGCGCTGCCGAGGCCGAAGCCTTCGCTGTCGTTGACTCCTCGCGAGGACGCACGGTCCAAGGTCACACCAGAACTCCCAACATAGGTAATCCCTCTCAGGGAATATAATATCGCGTCGGAAACTTTCCCGTACAACACCGATGGAAAAGATTTTTGTTGGCTACTTCGTTTCCTAGTGACCAACCCACCCATGCATATTATTAAGCGTGTGTATGTAGTTACACACGCTTAATAATATTTTTCCCGCATTTCAATAGCAATAAATTCATATTAATTACCTACTCCTCCGTCCCATAGAATAGGCGTGATTCCTTAGTTTTTTTTACTATGCTATTCGCCAATTTTAGGAAAGGAAGAAATGTTTGTATGGGAGCATCCACAATAGGGATGTGGATGTTTTCGGAGGTGAACAAAATAAATGTTTGTATGGGAGCAAGTACAATTAAAGTACATAAATACCCAAAAAATGGCATAAAAGTATGCCGTCACAGTCTGCTATTTGTACTAATCGTTGTATGAAAAATCAAGTAAATTGCTGTTTCGGTCGCGAAATACTGCGTTTAGGTCCATAGTTGTCATACAATTTTGTTTTTATAAAAGCGTAATTATCATATTCGGTCCCTTTGAATTTATTCTGACACGATTAAAAATTGCATTAAAAAAAAATATATATATATATCTTTTTATGATTATTATTATATTTTGTAATTTACACTTGAATGCAATAATTTGATGGGTTAGTATCCATATAGCAAAACTACGTTATCAATTTTAACATGACGAAACTATACCCTATTGATGAAGACATTCTGACACAGCAGGTGCCAATTCTAAAATGAACCTGAACCTTCGATGATTAAAGATATGTTTGGAACTTTCTTGCGGATCCTTTACATCGAGGCCGAGGGCATGTGGCATATATTCATTTGTATACATACTTTCAACGTTCAGGTTTACTTAAAAGTTAGGCGTAAGTGCCTAAAAGTAAATACTTACGTTTCTTTCCCAATAGGGATCATCACGGGAAATGTGATATATATTTTTTAATCATTCCCTCACACTGCGGCCGCTTGTTAGACGTCCGTTGTTTTCACCGGACAACGGACCGTTTTTTCGCCGGACTTGCGGTGTTGTATGGCTTATGTCGCCGGAAAAAATACAACGAAAACAACGGACGTCTACAAAGCGGCCTAGCTCTACCTCATATAAATCCATATTAATATTATAAATACGAAAGTCTATCTGTCTGTCTGCCTTTTAGAGGCAGAGCACCCACACGTTGGATTAATGGAATCCGAGATGTCACGGGCCTCAATATCCAAGGCGCAATACTCGTACAATTAGCCTAAAATAAGAGGGGGTTAGAGAATGGTTGTGAAGAACTGCGCTCTTGGTGGTCTCGACCCCCGGCCTTGAGGAACCAACGGCGAAGAAGAAGATTATCAAGATGCCTGATTAATATTTCTTTTTAGTTTTTTGGTGCAATTACATTTCAGAAAATGTGAAATAATAGAGAATTTGCGCTTTATATACGAGTAGGTAGTTATTATCAATACACCGCCAAAAAAGTATCACGCCGATTTCACGCCACCGCCACCGATAAAAATGGCACCAGACGCCGCCGCCGATAATTTGCCATCGGCGCACATCCCTTTTCATCCGTCATAGGATACTTCTAATCCCGGAAGTCATACCCTAAGGGGGTGATATGGGGGGTGGAAGATTCTAAGGAGGTACGATATAAACGAGTCCCTACGGACTCGCGGACAACGTCGCTGGCTAATGCTGGTTTGGTATCATTCCTTTATCAAAACGGTTTCTTTTACAAAAGAGAAAAGAATGATGCGTACAAATGTATACAAATTGTACAAAATACCCGTAGGTATTTAAAATAATGCCGCCGTACGCTTGTTTGCCACCGTCGTAGTATAATAATAATAATAAGCTATGATAATGTATATAGGTATTTTATTTTAGCTTATATCACACATATTTACTCGTTTGTTTTTATTATTGTCATCTCAACGACCGTAAAGCTTTTAGATAACTTAAATTGACTAATAAATTTACCGCATAGGGATAGCGTAGGCGTGTCACCACCAGGATCACTGAACTCCAAGTAATAACTGCGAACTCGTCCTGAAATTGACATTAGGGGAAGATTTTGGCATAGCACTGGCCCTTGGCAAGGTCACGAAAAAACGACCTTGTTCTCCGACCTCATGGAAAACTTACATCATAGTCACGCTATTATGCTGTTGAAGTACGTATTTAATTTAAACTTAAATACTTTATGTGACTTTAACGTTTATGTTAAAAGTTCGTTGATTTGAAAAATACTCTCATTATTCAATCAATTAAAAATATTCAACCTTTAAACC
The DNA here is from genome assembly GCA_947578815.1 of Epinotia ramella. NCBI lineage: Eukaryota > Metazoa > Arthropoda > Insecta > Lepidoptera > Tortricidae > Epinotia > Epinotia ramella. The sequence goes on from OX388209.1 coordinate 13,523,273, forward strand.
TTCTTTTAAGCCCAGTCATATTTTTTCTCAAAAATTAGACCACAACTTCGTTCCGGACCAGAAACATGGCAATAATTTTATTGTTACGGGAGTCTGTCGAACGAATACTTGACTTTCGGATATCAGCGCCATCTTTTATTATGTTGTTAGCACGTTGTTAAGGCATGTCTCCAGGACCCCAACAGCACCAGGAGACAATCTCTAAGGAGTCGGTTTCCCGAGTAATGATGACATCAAAATCGCCGCGGTCGTGCTTGGAAACCATGCAACGTAACGTACATACACGTGTGGGATATCAAAAAAAAGCTGTAAGTATTTTTTTTTACAATTCATTTTTACATTATATTTGATTACATACGCAAGTTTAAGAACTATTAGTAAAAGTATAAAAAAATTAAAACCATGAATTTTCAGACCTTGTGACGGAAAATAAGTAAAAAAAAGTTACATATAGTCTGGCAAAAAAGTCTAAAAAATAATGGGGGCGCCGCTATCGCTCATATGGAATTACGAATAGTAAGACCTAGTCTATTTTGATACTGCACTTTTTTACCAGGACATTATTTAAATTTGATTGCTAATTTAGAATAATGTCAATCTACTACATATTGGTATAGACATACAAACTCACAAACATTACCTGTGTATAATGTTTAAATTTAGACAGAATGCTAGTAATTTTACTTAAAAAAACAAGTTTGTTTACCAATTTTATTATTAAATAGTACACTTTACAGTTTCTTCTTCCTGTAAATATTCCACTTTGGTTACAATTAAGTACACTTCATTAAAACACTTAAAGTTCATCAAATACATTGCAAGTACTAAGTTAGTTTTATGTAAACATATAACCTCTAAAATGCACTATGTAAACAAGACGAAAATTATAAATTTATTGTAATTGTAATTGGAATAAATAAAATTTGTATAGATAATTATTCATAATTTAACACTAGTTTATTAGTAGTCTACAATTAAAAACTTGTCATTCCAGCAGTTCATCTATAAACATTGTCCAATTCCGACAAAATGATTCCGGCCGGAACCGCGTATTGTCTTGCTCATTGTATGATTTTTTTTGCATTTACGCACGCAAAAAATAATAAATACCTACGTTAAGATAACAACACAGGATGACAAAATGACAATACGTCTACTAGCATATGACAAGTATAACAAAGTTCCACAAACGTCCCAATCTGCGACACTGGCCAGGGGTGTAGACACTAAATATATTAATCAATAATGTTGTATTTTCTCGAAAAGGATTAAAAATGTAGTCAAATACAGAAAAAAGCAACCCAAAAAAGGGTTGGTTAAATAAACACAAAGTGTCCAAAGTTTTAAGAGGGAGTAAATATGTTCTGTCCCTTTTCCGCAAACGCACCTTCATATGAAACGATTGTCATTTACTAAGACGCACCGTACGTACGCACGTCGAAAATCGTGACGTCTGTCACGATACCCTAACGTTTTCTCTATCTAACTAGCAACATTAAAACGGTTGTAGCGTCGTAATTTTTTAAGATATTTGAATGGGATTTTCGTCATTAGGCATATTTTTTTGCCTTCCTTCTTTTGAAGTTATAATAAATTTTGAGTTTACACCCCTATTACTTGGCCTTCAATCTTATTTCATGGTAATATTTATAGATGATGGTGATGGTGCGCAACAGGCACCTACTTGATTATTGGGATGTGTGTTATTTTTAACAAGTAGGTATAGTTTATTTAGGCTGTTATTAAATTGTATTATTGAAACGTAAAAAAAAAACATTCGACTAGGTAGCTAAAAGAATTTGCAAATTAGGACCATTACCCACGTGTGGCTCATCGTGGCCTCATCAGAGGTACATTTCGGTGATTGACCACTTGCTATATCGTCAGTTAACGTTATAAAAGAAAGACAACCGTATGAAGTGATAGGTACTGTTTGCATATATGTATTTTACTAGCTTCTGCCCGCGACTTTGTCCGCGTGTAACTCGCTTAAATTGCCTCCTCACAAACATTCGCCCCCCTTTTCGCCCCCCTAGACGACAATTTTCGGAATAAAAAGTATTATTATATGTTAATCCAGGTTATACACTTAAATGTATATCAAAATTCATTTTAATCCGTTTAGCCGTTTTTGCGTGATGAGATCCAAACTTTCGTATTCATAATATTAGGATTTGCAAAATTTCCAGGGACACGACTCGCTTGACAGACTCTAGCGGGCATTTTTTAAGTTGAATGAATAAGGTTTATTCACGATTTTCGCTACGGTGGTAGAATTATGCAAAGTTTATACCAGCAAAGTGAAAATCTAATTGATAAAATGAAAATTAAATGATAATACTATACTACTAATACTACTGAATTATAAATGCGAGAGGTTGGATGGTTGGATGTTTGTGACTCAATGACGCCTAAATTCAACCGATTTGGATGAAATTTAGCACGAAGATACTTAGCCTAGATTCAAATATAGGATACAACTGGCCAAGATCGAGTCGGACTTACGCAGCGGTGAAACGCGCTGGGTGGGCTGCTGGGTTAGACGGCGAAAATGAAACAAAAAACCAATAACTGATGGTGTACCAAAATAAAAAGAAAACTGGCCAAGTGCGAGGCGGACTCGCGCACCGAGGGTTCCGTAAAATTATCTTTTCTCAACCTCATTCTCTTCCTTAGTAGACCTGATTTGGTATAAATTTTAGCTTGATACCTCCACGTGTTCCTGAGAAAAAGGGTCTTGACAGACGGACGGACAACAAAGTGATCCTATAAGGGTTCCGTTTTTTCCTTTTGAGGCACGGGAACCCTAAAAACGAATAAAAAGAAAACAAAAGACCTTCTCTTCGCTGGGGTTCGAACTCGCAGCCATCAACAAAGAAGATTATTAACCATTGGTCGTCGTCGAAGAGTAAGCTTACAGCCAGCTTTTTGTGAGAAAATACGGAAAAAACTAACTTAACTTTGTCGAAAATAAAACCAAGCTAGATCGGTTTCTCGGCCCCGTAAACCCCTATACTGCAAATTTCATCAGAACATGATTACAACTACAAGGTGATCAGTGGCAGAATTCCGATTTCAAATTCAAATAATTTTCGAACGTGAAGTCCGAGGGAGATGCCGATTGTTTTTTTAGTATTGCGAAAGTTGCGGATTGATAAGTCAAAATGGATCGCTGGCAAGCTGCGCAGCGTGCAGCATATGCAATAGAGGCGTACCTAACCAACGGTTTTTCGCCCATCATCGCATACGTAAGTTTTGTGTTCACTTCAATATACGGCGTATTTGTGATGGACCATCAACTAAATTGATTGAGAGCTGGGTAGCACGATTTAGAGCTACAGGTTCCGCAGTAAATAAGCGAGGACCGGGCCCGCGACCTACGGTTACAATTACAACTGAACAAAACGTGGACCGCGTCAAGCAATCTGTACTCCAAAATCCGCGACTGTCCACCCGCAAACGCTCTACGGTCTTCGATATTCCCAGGACGACATTGCAAACAATCCTCAAAAAAAATACTAAAGTTCCACCTTTACAAAATTCAAAAAATTTATTCCGCATTCATGATCTTTTTATGGGAATAAATAGCGTTGCTTAATATTCTTTCGTTTTTTTAAAATACATTTTTGAAATCGGATACCTGCCACTGACCACCTTGTCATATACAAATATTGCTCGTTTAATAGTATCGGATAAGACCGGTAGCGCCATCTATTGTGGAGTTCTTCACTCTGGATTTCTACATACAAACGCTCAAGCAAGTTTTAATCCCTTTAGAAGATGAATTTTCAAAAATGCTGAAATTATTTTTCTTGCATTTTAATATGGACCCATTTTGCAAAGTTTCAAGTGCCTAACTCGAAAAAAAATCACTCTCCATACAAATTTTCAACCCATTTTTGAACCCATTAAGGTATGAATTTTCAAAAACGCTGAAATTGATTTTCTTGTATTTCATTAAAGAACCTTTTTTACGAAGTTTCAAGTTTCTATATTAAAAAAAAAAAAATCCCATACAATTTTTCTACCCTTATAATCACCCTCTGAAGAAATGATATCTTAAAAAATGCCATGCTATGTCCTGTCCTATTCTGAGGTCTAGTTTTTGCTAAAACTTGCCACGAACGATATACTTACTGGTTGTCATCGCCGGCACACGGCATCATGTTGACAACAAAAGATGGCGCTGTTACGTATACTTACACGACTTTATCCAATCGGTTATTCTCAAATTTGGTCTGCGGTTCACCTTACTTACTCCATCAAAGATTTTTATACGTTTCATATGGTTTGACGGAGTTTAGACGCCGACAAAAGTCTGGAGAATGACTTACTACAGATAGAATATGCGTGGAAATTGGTGATTTTCTGCATGGCGCTATTGAAGTCTTTAATATCTGTTGTATAAATACAATCCCATAAAAAACATTCCATGTAAAAAATCTCGAAAATATTCCACCGTAAAAAGTTGTGAGATATTTCGTAGTACCAAGTCTCAGGCATTCTTATTAATCTTTATATGCTAGCTAAATAAAAATTTGCAACTTGGCAATCACACAACTTTACTGCATTTATGGATTTTGCGTACCTAAAACTATGTAGTATTATAACTTTGAAGATTATTCATGCAGTTGGTGTATCTAGAAAACTGGACCGAAATTGCAAAATATTTTAGTTTTCCGTTGATTTATACACTGAACACTAATTGTTTTCTAAAGTTGAAGTTTCTATGTCTGCTAGAAGTGCCTTAGAGTTTTGATGATCGGTCAGTCAGTCAGTCAGTCAGCTAGTGACAAAATTAAGAAACTTTGACTAGTTATAATTCTTAAACTAGTAATTAAATTTGAAATATATCGGGTTATCAAATGCCTACTTGGTAACTGAAAATTCAGGTTTCTAGTTTTATCCACAACGAAGTTATAGGGGGGTTGAAAATGGCCTGAACTGCTTCGAGAAAGGGATGGTACGGCCATGCCGCTGTTTTGCTCGACTTGGCGGGGGCACTACCGTGCCCCCAGATTTACTTCAATGTTTCCTTATTATCCACAACTACGAACTTTCATATTTATCATATCCGTGTCATACCTCATACCTAGATATTATCTCTCTGCATAATACGCGTTACACGATAAGACAATAAAGTCCTAGGAGTGTGTTTACTTAACAGGTTCAAGGCCTAACGGCCAGCTAACTGCCATTAAGTCGTTTCTCATTAAGTTACAGCAACAAAACAATGACGTGAGACAAAAGACTCACAATGTGTATTCATTACAAGAGCATGCTGGAACTTTAGCCAAAAAATCTAGGCAAATATCAGATTTTATTTCTAATTGAACTTCGAGATTATGACTAGGTATTTATAAATATTTCCAAACTTGTTTACCATCTTATTTCAGGTCAATAGCGCTTTCCGAGTATGTGGCTAAGGGGGCTGCAGAGGTCTGGTGCCCCCTCCAGTCTAGGGTGGAAGGAGGGTTACAGTGCATCGTACGAAAGGGCAACTGCAGATAACGCAGCCTGGGCCCAGACAGTCAACGTCCCGATGCACTCCCGGCCCCGCCCGGCGGCCCGCGGCCCGCGACCCCCCGCGACCCCCGCTCGTCCTCAGTCCAGCAGGAACCCGTATCCGGCGAGCCATCGTCGCACCACGGTTTTTACTTCGTTCCCGGCCGCCGTCCATTCTCTGCCGTTCATTCGTTAAACTAATGAAAACGATTACCCGGCCGCATACTTGAGACAATAAGCCTGTCAGTGAATGTCCCCTCGACTGTTTTTTTGCCACTGATACGATGTAATCGAGACGGTAGTCAACTGACATCATCTCATATGTAGAAACTTCTCGTTTCATAAACAGGATGTTAATCATTGATCATCAATTATGAATACTTAATAAATCTTCTCTATGTAGATACTGAATTTATTAAAGAATCCGATGTCACTAAATAAAACAAGAAGCATGGTATGGTCACCTACAATTTTAATCAGCCGTAAATAGTTATAATACCTGCCCCAACGTAAATCACTACTTTTCCCCTCGCAACTACTAGACACGATGTAGTAAAGGATTAGATATTATAATCCGCGAAGGATTTAATCACTACATTCGAATTCTGGTAAAGTTAGTTGGCTACATACAAATATTATTTTATAGGGGTCAATCTGAAACGTACTGATATTGCAATGATATAGTCTCATGGAGTTGGGCTTGTAATGGAGCATCTCGTAAAAGCACGTAAAAAAATCGCGAGTTTCCAAACTTAGTACAATTTTTCCGATCATATTTTACGAAATACTTTAGATACCTTTGTGACAAATGCACCAAAACAATCCACCTTTCAGATAGTTTGATAGTTATGCACAATAGTAAGGTTTGATGATCTTCTTTTCCGCTTTGCCTTAAGGTTTGACTGGTAGAGAATGCCACATGGCATTAAGTCCGCCTTTTGTACGATAAGTTTTTCTTTTCTGCAATAAAGTTTAAATAAATAAATAAATATTGGACATAAAATTACGTAAAATAATAACGTTGTAGTTGTTATTCGGGTCGAACACATCTATATTCTATATTCTGTTCAGTAGATAGATGTCATACTTTCCAAAGCGCCAAATAAGTACTATAAATACTCACTAAATTTGTACCATGTACGGACGTGGACCGACTGCGTCACCACGGACTATGTTGTCAAAAAAGTGCAGGCCGCTTTTCAGGACATGCGACTCTTAATGACATAATCCGCCGGTCTCTTGTCACCATCAATGTGCCTGCTCTTCTTGAGCCGCCTGGCATTGTCAGATGATGGCAAAATACGTGATGGAGTGTCTCTGGTTCCGTGGAGTTTGGGACCGGCCAGCGGTCGGCGGCCGGCGGTTTGGGGCGGTGCCAGTGTGTCTACACAGGTAGCGTCTAGGGCTCCCGCTACACGTGTTAACCCGCCCGCCCGAATACACGTGTTCTTAAGCCCGCGGTGCTAAGAGTCCGTTCTACACGTACACGCCCGAACCCGCCCGGCCCGCGGGCGGGTACCCGGGTACCCGTGTACCCGTACACACGTACCCGCGGGTTCTAATTACACGCGCGTTCGGGCGGTCCGTGGCCGTTTGAGTTGAGGCAAATAGAATATAATTATTTCATTTTACTCTATTTGCATTAGCAACTCTATAAATAATAATAATAATAAATAAATGTTAGGGGACAATCTTACACAAATCGACCTAGTCCCATAGTAAGCTCAATAAGGCTTGTGTTATGGGTACCAGACCACGATATATTTAATAGATAGAAATACTTAAATACATAGAAAACATCCATGACTCAGAAACAAATATTCATGCTCATCACACAAATATTTGCTCTTACCGGGATTCGAACCCAGGACCTTCAGCTTCGTAGGCAGCGTCACTACCCACTAGACTAACCGGTCGTCTATGGGTTTGGTGTGTATGATATTGATTTATATTAGGTATGTGGCAAATGGAAAATTCGCAGGAAGCCTATGTTTGCTCTATTGCGTCATAATATTGTATAAACCTAGTATTTTATTTAATGATTGCCCGACAAAAGGCACGCAAACTGTTTAACTTTTATTAATAGCCGCTTATAGATATGATAGCTAAACAAAAACAGTAGGTAAGTACAGTCAGCCAAGAAAGTGGTCTACCGTTTTTCGAATTTATTGCATGCAAAATAAGGTCCAAAAGTGGTAGACCATTTTCTTGGCTGACTGTACATGAGAACTATTTAATTTTAACCGAGCGCTTATTGTATTGTCCAGTCGAGGAAATTTAATGTTTAGCACTTTTGATCCTTATCGTCATTCGAATAGAGTTGACATTTGCCAAACCTTCTTTTTCCTCGACCGTACATGCCATTATGGTTCTAAATAAGGGACCGAATGTGTTATCGAAATTAAGGGTATTAACGGTACTTAATAAAGCAAGTAAGCAAGCTTGCAAGGTATACCGTTTTAAACCTTACCTTTACTCACGAGGTTGAATATGAGCACCGAATAAAGGCACTGAATCAAAACGATACTTGCAACATTACTCTGCCTACGATACCATCTAAAGGATACAGTAATCATTTTAAAAGAAAGGTACTCGAACAAAACGATATCATTGCGACAATTTGCTACAGCTTCAAAGTATACCGTTATCATTATATAATAAAAGTACTCGAACAAAACGATATTGCGACAATTTGCTACTGCTTCAAGTATTCCGTTATTATTTTAAAATTAAGGTACCTACTCAACCAAAACGATACTTTAACTTTTACGTTACCGATTCAAAGTATACTGTAATTATTTCGATATCGGATAACGGTACCGTAATTTTAAGAGTATAGTATATCCAAAACTCGAGTAAATTCTATCAAACGAATGCAAGCAAAAAACGATTTTGTGCTCTCATGATAAAGTCGTTTCTGCTTGCGTTTTTGACAGGATTTTATCTTACAATTTCGGACGTACTAAACATTGTTGATGTAGTTTAACGAGGTAAAAATAATTTGCAGTAACGAGATTATCATTTGGATAGGCATTATTCAGTGTCTTGCAACTTTTTTTGGATAAACCCAAAAGTCATAGCGATTAAATATTCATAAACAAGTCGTTGAATTCCAAAGCAATATTAAGTTTTATGCGTTTGCGATAAAGTCGAAATTTCAACAAAAAAATGGAAGCTAATTACTTACGTCTTAAGACTCCTAAGTTTCCTTTGTTTGTTTTGTTCGTGCCTGCCGGCGAAAAACCTTTTATGGCATTACTTTCTACAAGTAGAGCAAAAACGTCATCGTTCTAAAGAAGGTAATAATCCTTTATCTGTTATCTTCGCCGACCTGAGCTGTGGTGTTTTACCGCTGAACGGATATATTAGGGAGGTGGAAGGGGTTTTGAATGTGTAGAGGAAGACATTCAGTATTTGTTAGTGCATTCTATCAGACTCACTATTTACTTGTTAGTGCATTTTACTCTAGCAGACGTATTAATTATTTACCGGCAACATGGAGTTATTTAATGTTGAAGAATTTAGAAGGTGGAAAAAAGAATACGAGGCAGAAAGGGCAACAAGAAAGTAAGTTTAATAATATCTATAAAGTTATATATTTATTTATAATGTCGAGTAACAACAAATGATTGATAATTATTGATTACAGGAGAGCGACAGCGTCCAACCAAAGAAAACGAAGCAGCAGAGAAGAAGAAGGCAAAGATGCTTAACAGCAGAAAGTGTAAGTATTCTAGGATGTAATGTAATCCTTTAACAACATTCTTGTTTATAAATTGTTTGCAATGAGACTAATAAGATTTATGTTTTCAGATGATCAATTTGATAATAGACGATTAATTACAAAAAAAAACAAGTACCTGTTGGACAACGTCCCTGATGAAAATTTAGAAAACGTCTTCGACGAAGTGAAGGCCTTAATAGAAAATTATGACAAATGAAATGTTTCGTAAGTGCCATTTTAGCGAGTTGATTGTATTTAGATTTGTCTTTTTTGTGTGTTGATTTTTATAGTTGATTTTTATATATAGTTGATTTCTTGATAAATGCGATTAATATCTAAGCCTTTTATGTCAATTTCATGTTAAGTTTGCATTTAAATTAAACATTTCTTGGCATGCAGCCTCACGTGCAATGTTCCTTATTTAGTTGGTTGTATTTTGATTTTATTTTATGTTTTGATTTTTATATACCTATAGTTGTTTTTTAAATGTTATGTAACGAAATAAAAAATAAACAGTGAAATTAAATAAATTCGTTTCAATTTAATTAAACCACGTATTTGTAAACATATTTTTTACTAGCTTCTGCCCGCGACTCCGTCCGCGTGGAACTCATTTCGTAGCTTCGTACAAACTTACAGCCCACCATTTCATACCCTTAGGGGATGATTTCCGGGATAATAAATCCACAATGTAACGGTATCAAATATTGAAATAAGTTGCGTCATTGCCTACCGATTAGTATGCTATACCTCAATATAACGGTATCAAAACGATGTGACATCGAAATAAGTAGCCTTATTTCCTACCGATAGTATGCTATACCTCAATATAATGGTATCGAAACGTTGTGATATCAAAATTAGTAACCTCGATGTCTACCGTTACTTTGCTATACCATAATATAACGATACTGAAATTGTGTGTATCTTATTGGTTGTTATACCTTACTTAAGGGTATGACGTCATACCGGAAAAAGAATTGTAGTGCTATTAAGGGGCTATTCAGTCCCTCATCGTATTATTTTAACAATTAGAACTTTTAATTGTTACAATAATATGATAATGGTGCAAACTATCGCGTGCGTTTATTATGAGCCTTAAAAGGATTTTAGTGATGATAACATTTACCAATTCATAGATCCTAAACTATAATACATACTCCTAATAATACTAAATTAACTAAAACTACTAATATTATAAATGCGAAAGTGTGTCTCTCTGTCTGTCTGTTACCTCTTCACGCTTAAACCACTGAACCGATTTGGATGAAATTTGGTATAGAGATAGTTTGAGTCCTGGGGAAGGACATAGGATAGTTTTTATCCCGGAAATCATCCCCCAAAGGGGGGTGAACGTTTGTATGGAGCTACGATATAAACGAGTTCCACGCGGACGGAGTCGCGGGCAGAAGCTAGTTACTTATAACTCAAAAATGTGTCACAGATTATTTTTCCAGGATAGATAAGCATGGTTCAAGTTTCAATGAACTAATTAATACGCTTACTAGATAAGAATAAAGTGTTGTTAACACCGGCTTATGTACAGAAAGGGTTTATTTCCAATATTTTAGCCCAGGTGTAAATTCTAAGAACTAATGAAGGCACTTCCCAGATAAGGATTAAGTATTGTTTACGTCAGCTTCACATAGATGGTATTTTTTACCTGGAGCTGTAGTGGGTGTGAGTGAGAGAGAACAATTGCAATTAGAACTAGAGGCTCTGAATGAGTGATTTAAAATGTTCTAGTTGCAAATTAGTAAGACTCTAGTTGTCCAAGCAGTTGGTCGGTTGGATAAATCGTGCGGTTTTTAATACTTAATTACTTTCATGGTAGCTTTCTTCGTTACTGTTTTTGTTAAAGTTTTGTGTTTTGCTTTTTTTGTTGTTTATTGTTAAAAATGAAAAAAAGTTGGGTGTGGAGTTACGCCACTAGAATTGACGATAAAGCATATTGCAATTTGTGCTGTGACCGGACCAATAATGAATTTTCATGTGTTGGTGGTTCAACTGGAGCTATAGGAAGGCATTTAAAAACAGTTCACCAAAAATCACCAACCGTGACATCGCCTTCTGAGTAAGTATTTGAGTCTTGAGTCCTACTTATATTTTACCATAGGTAACATGTATTATTTTTTCAAAGAAGTTATTTTACCTAGTTTAATTAGATAGCTTACTGCTTTTAGTAAATTATAATATTGATATAAATGTGAGTATCATGTTAACTGCATGTAATTACTCCAACCCGTTAACTTGGACTTGTATTTTGCATGCATATCTACTAGGGCCAGCTTTTCAAAAAACCCAGTACCGTTTGTAGCGGTTTAAAATCCCGGTTCTTCGGTACTTTTCGGTATTGACTACTTTTTGTCAAGAGGCCAAGTCTCGAAACGCTTCCACCGTAAAAAGTTGCGAGATATTTCGTAGTACCAAGTCTCAGGCATTCTTATTATTCTTTATTTGCTTGCTAAATAGAATTTTGTGACTTGGCAATCACACAATACTACATAGTTTTGGTGTGCAAAAATCCATAATGCAGTAAAGTTGTGTGATTGCCAAGTGGCAGAATTTTATTTAGCAAGCAAAAAATATCTGACAACTTTTTAAGGTGGAAGAGTTTCGAGACTGGGCCTCTTTTTTACATGGAATGTTTTTTTATGGGATAAAACTTACTATCTTCTGCCCGCGACTCCGTCCGCGTGGAACTCGTTTATATCCTAGGTCCCTCCCCAAGACTCAAATCTCTATACCAAATTGTATCTAAATCGGTTCAGCGGTTTAAGCGTGAAGGGGTAACAGAAAGACACAGGTAGACAGACCCACTTTCATATTTATAACATTAGTATGGATTCGGCCTTACTTTTTTTTAAATCGGAATTTGAGAAGGCGAACTTTACGTACCTACTTTGTTATAATTTGTTACATTAGTTAATCTGTTATTTTTATTCACAAAAAAAAGATGTTATAATTGCAAAGCTACGAACACTTTTAGTATTTGTATGTAATGTACATTCTTAGAACAACGGGATAGTTCCTAGCTTCACACCTCTAGGACGGGTAGTACTACCCGCGTGCAAATAGGACGCGGGTACCCGTGTACACGTGTACACGTGTACACGGGTACCCGTGCGCTAATTACACGGATCCGTTCGGACCGGTCGCTTAAACCCGCGTGCGTGTTACACGAGCACGGGTACCCGACACGAATACACGAAACCCGGACACGACCGCGAGCCCTAGTAGCGTCCCACCTACAACAGACTACTTCTAAAGCGGGAGAGGATGTAATTATCAAAACTAACCCGTTTCATACGACGTTTTTCAACACATTTTGCGAGGCAAAAATCCTTTTCATAATGAAAATTTTATAGGCCTGCCAAGCTATTTTCTTTATTTTTATTTTCCTGGCAACAGGTATAAATTTACTCATATATTGTACATCGCCAAGAATTTCCAGGGGCGTCCATTCTATTTATCACTTTTCTAGTCACCACGAGTAAACATTTTTGATAATAACCAAACACGCATTAACAATGTTTACAAATATTTGTGAAATAACCTACATATAATGGCGCGCAACAGTTTTTTTTCGTGAAGTTTGCGCAGTGCGCGCGCATGTGTTAAGCCAGCGGCGCTACCACGAACTTCTAAAGTCGAAGTTCGGGTATTTCCATCTCTATCGCACTCCCTGACTCGAGTGACGAAAATATTTATTCTATTTTGTATTGGCTGTTTAGAGATTTCATCTAAGTCTGCGGCGCTACCACGAACTTCGAAAGTCAAGTAATACATGAAATCTCTAAACAGCCAATACAAAATAGAATAAATATTTTCGTTTTAAAATATTATCTTTATTATAATTCATGTAAAATGTTATCAAATGTGAATGGTAATACTAAATTAAACGTTTCGACATTCAGATGTACCTACACCATGAGTAATGATTGCAACGAAGGATATCATAACCAAAAAGAAATAGCCAATTAATTAACAAAAAGGATTTACAATACAATACAATACAAATACTCTTTATTGCACACCTCACACAAACAAAGCAGTTAAAAAGAGAAACAATACAATAACATGTAGGTAGAGGTAGACAACAGGCGGTCTTATCGCTGAAGAGCGATCTCTTCCAGACAACCTTTGGGTATCGGAGAAAGAGATAAAACTAGATTATGTAGTAGGTGGTGCAGAGATTATAATAAGCCAAAAATCAAAATAATTATATCAATACACGTACATAAATAGCTCTATATATAAACATACATACACAATCATACATATATACAAATAACACAAATAAAAATATATAAATATAATACATAAACAGTCAGCCAATAATAATAATAGTAAGACAATCGGGGTTAGGGGAGAGACAAATAATGTTCTTTAAGAAGAGATTTGAAGTTACCGATAGATTTAGCTTGTCTTATATCAAGAGGGAGAGAGTTCCACAGTCGAATAGCCTTAAAAGTGAACGAACTACTGTAAAATTTCGAAGATGACGAAGGCACAGTTAATAGCAAATTGTTAGAAGATCTAACAGAATTAAAATAACTAAAACGCTCTTTGAGATAGCGGGGAGTTGCAGGGTAAAAAAGGACACTAAACAGAAGCGAAATAATGTGAGAGTTACGACGATAACGGATAGGGAGCCACTTGAGCTTGGAACGGTAACTAGAAACGTGGTCATATTTGCGTAACCCAAATATGAACCGAATGCAGACATTTTGGAGACGCTCAAGCTTATTAAGCTGCTCCTCAGAAAGGTCGAGATAGGATACATCAGCGTAATCAAGAATAGGAAGAAGTAAAGTTTGAGCAAGCGCAATTTTAGTTGCAGTAGGCAGAAAATTACGAAGCCGCCTAAGAGACCCCACTGCAGCAAATATCTTCCTGCTCACTTCACTCACTTGAGGCACCCAAGACAAAGAGCGATCCATAATGATCCCAAGAACAGTACAGATTTTACCTACTACCACAGACAAGAAAGTTCTCATAGTAAAATTGGTTGTAATAATGCTGATCATTTCCTACGGTTTCTGAACGCATTTTAGAGTACTAATGATATGTGCGTAGATAAAATATATATCTGAATTCATTCACTAAAATCTGTATAAGTACAGATAAATCGGTATATATGGCAACATGGACTGACGTAGCTCATTTGACTCGCGATACATTCAAAATGGCGGTTATTTCAGCATTATTTTCATGTCCGCCACATAAACTGAATAACATTTTGTGATTAACAACTAATGGCAAATAAAGAAGGATTAAAACATGTAACAAACAATTATTTGAAATCAGATTAGGCTTCTCTAAAAAAAGTTATTCCGGAAGTCACGTGATACATTTTGAACTGTACCCCTATACAAGAACGCGAGCAAAGAAGTATCCACTTCAAAACGGAGTGACAAACCTGCACCCACCAGTGTGAAGAGAGAAAAGATATTATATATCATTATCTGTTATTCGATAATGACATAATCGGTTGTGTCTAGCGAAATCAAAACCGAAGCTGTTACATAAAATAAATACTGAGTAACTTTGTTGGGTTTCCTATTCATGAGGGTATGTATTATGTCACAAGGAATAGGAAAAATAAAGGTAGCCAGGTTTAAAGAAATAGTAATATGCAATCAAAGGTTTTTTATTCCCTACCCATGTGTTAGGTTGCCTCGGCAAAAGCTGGACGCAACCAAGGTTACTTAAACTGGTACTAGCTAGGTACTAAAATATCGTCATCTACATAAAATAAAACACCTTTAGCCAATTAATACTATTTTATTATGGGATCTTGAAGATTTATTTAGCCACTTCTAAAGTGTGACATTTATTACAAGTGTTAATATTGTGCTTATAATATATTAATACATTGTACAGTCTACATCAAACTTATGTTACAAATCCGATTTCTGAAATTACTTATGAATAAGAAGTCAAAAGAAAAATGTAAAAATAACTACCAAAAACTGTTTAAAATATGTAAAATCTTACCGGTAAGCTCTAAGCTGAAATACTTGCTTGCAGTAAATAACCATGTCAACGTGAAATACCTACACCTAGTTAGACACAAACATAACACAAGGACAATGACCGCGGATAAGTATGAAGTACCTAGAGTATCCAATTACTATGGTGATAAGACACTAAAGAAACGCATACCTTATATACTAAACACTCTGCCCGTGGACATTTTTCATGAACCTAATAAAGTTAGATTTAAGAATCGATTAAAAAAATACCTTATTGATGCCCTGTAGAAATCTTAATAGTACTTACCTAATATAAAATAATGTATAGTACCTATACATTGTAGATATTTAAGACACTACTATAATGTTAAAGATAAATGAGACTGTAATTTTTGACTCCACACCCACAGTCAAACTATCGATGTAGTTTTGTGGAGCAATGTATCTTACTATTCATGTCTAATTTTAGTTGTTAGTAAATAAATAAATAAATGTTTACACTCTTGCACTCTATTCCATTTTAGTAAGGCAAAAAATGTATTCATATCTTTGACGTCGGTTGTACTAACATTATTCACATGCATCTGAACTGAGATCCTGTATCCAGAGAGACGGTAATTAGTGCACATGAAAGGTACAGCAACAACTCCCAAACATAAAATCTAATAAGCAATATTTATTCATGAAGTGAGTTAGCTTGTGGTAATACTTAGATATTCACACAAAATAGGCAGTCGCATGTCGACTTGCGGAAAATGCCCAGTACAAGTAACTAAAATTGACGCCAATTTTCTTTCAACCCTTCTCTTACAGCAAAGAACTTGAAGCCGGGGGGTTTTATCATACTTGGAGCACATGTCTTTAGATCTCTATACCGTTTATACTCGCGGTCGTCTCATGGTGAATAAAACGTAACAAAATCAATACCCTGGCAAACCGAATCAATAGTCCAGTTTCAGATGCAGTGCTCGTCGTAAAACTACCCAAAATCAAATCTAGGGTCGAAGCGAGAAGTAGTCGTTCAGGCAGGCAATTATTAACGTTCGGAGGCAGACACAGTTCACAAAATGCGACGAATTGTAAAAAGCAATGGACTCATAGCGAAAACAAACAAGGTTATTATTATTATTATTATAAAAGAGAAATGGCCTCTAGGGTCTTTGCCAGAGTCAGTGAGAGTATAAATTAACTACGAAATAAAGAATTAAATCATTTATAAAAACTAATAAAACAGGACTCTCGCCAAGATGGCGACCGAATCTTACTTTACTTCACTTCACTTCACCTATTCCTATTTGATTGATTTTCAACAAACAAGGTTATTTTCGTTTAGTTAGAGAGCTGTAAGTCATAGTCAGTGTCAGTTTTCCACAGTTTTTTTTTTGTAATACCTATTAGTCGAACCAAGGAAAATGTGGTATATGGCCGAGTGAAGCCCAAAACGTAGGGGCGGAAACAGTTTTTATTTTTCAAAAATTATTGACGCAGCAAAAAAATCTGTAACTTTGTTCTGGTGCTAAGGAACGTTATTCCTATCACCAAAAAAAGAATCAGCCACTGATATTTTCATCCATTCCCAATTCACTTTTTTCTATGTATTGACGTGTACTTTCGAGTTGCAAAAAAATGATACTCAACTGCAGAGAAACGAAACGTTACCATACAAATGCACGTATCATACAAACTTCTATGTCGGGGAGTCACGCTGACTGTATATACACTTAAATAAAAAAAATCCAAAACCCTCTACTCGTGCCCTCGATTCCGATCCTAACTTAAAGAAATCTTATCAACAAATTATATCAAACTCCAAAAGTATCTGTAGGTACTGTATGTAACATGTAGTATGAAATTTCTCCTAAGTAAGTAATAAATGACAAAGGATGGTTGACAGGCTGTTTATGAGGCGTTCTCGCTCGTGGAACTGGAGTTCAAGGTCGGCCGCCCTCGTTACGGGAGTTGGGGCCTTCCTCGCGCCTCCCGTTTGTTACGCAATCATTTCCTGGGACACGTCGATTGTAAGGTCAGCCTCATTGGGTCTTGATTTACCGCTAAACATGGAATCTTATCCCAATCTTATTTTATTTTTTTCGGTTTCCGCTATTATTACTAGTCGTCAAGAGGGTAGTCTGAGCAAAATATAAACTTCCTCTGTCAAATTCATTGTCAAAACTCGCATTACCGTGAAACTTTGCACACACAAATTTCTGGTTATACATGCCCGATGCGGGCTCTTTATAAACATGCACCATGACCAGAAAGGTAGGTACAACTTTGGTCCCCCTTGGACTCGATCCTTCGAGTCCGAGGGGGAGAAACACATTTCTCCAGCGTCAAAAAAAGGTACAACTTTGGTATATTAAATCTACTGTTAAAAATATTATACGAGAACCACCACCACATTTTTAATCTATTATACCCAAACAATTTACCAAATAATCTAAACTAAGTTACAGTTAAATAAAACAGCCCTAGGAACGATGCCCCGGGCAACATTTGGTTGTGTTGAGGGCGGGCAATTTTGTTTGCAAAGTTTTTCACCTCACTAGCTCGGAAAGCCCTTTTTATATGTTTGATACCTATTGAGAAAACTGCTTTTTATCCACATGTGAAGAAAGAATTTTGACATTTGAACGTAGCTTAAGTGACATGTAACAGCTAACACAGCTAACAAAACAAAACGTAGAACGTTAAAAGTGCTAAATTTTTGACATCACAATGAATGAATTGCAGTAGCAATTGAGTAAAAAACACTAAATACAGTCTTACAACTTTATTTGAATTCATAAATATCATCAGCATTTATTTGTTATAAAAACGGATAAAATGTTCTGACAGTCCAAGTAAGTCGATGTGCGAACAAAACGCATCCGAAATAATAATAAAAAAACTTTTTCTCAAACATGCTCGGAAATGTACGCGTTAATATCACGAAATGAAGACGTGAAGTTTCTTGTTTATGGCTCCCTACATTACTTCTTGGCCTTACGCCAAGAAGTAATGTATGAAAACCCTAAGTAAAACCATTATTGTCCGCTACTCTAACTTTTTAAATTTGCTTACTAATATTAAACTGACAAAGGAAAATTTACATACTGCCAACCACCACTAGACACTGTAAGCATACTTGCTACATAAAAAAAATAAAAATTATCTATGGTATACTTTATGTGCGGTTAAACATGGTGCTCGAACGGCTTTTTCAAATGGCATGTTTACAAAATCAAAAAGGCGCAAATTACCTATTATTTAATTGATTACCTAGTATTTATTTTAATTTTAATATTTCCTCACATCGTTTGAGAAAAGTACTATACAATCCTCGGCCGGAACAGGGATTGCTGGACTCGTTGTATTCGGCCTCGTCTACGACTCGGCCGTCTACCCCAATCTCGTCCAGCAATCCCTTACTTCACGGCCTCTGCAGTAATCTACTATTTCTCAAACATGCTCGGAAATGTACGCGTTAATATCACGAAATGAAGACGTGAAGTTTCTTGTTTATGGCTCCCTACATTACTTCTTGGCCTTACGCCAAGAAGTAATGTATGATAACCCTAAGTAAAACCATTATTGTCCGCTACTCTAACTTTTTAAATTTGCTTACTAATATTAAACTGACAAAGGAAAATTTACATACTGCCAACCACCACTAGACACTGTAAGCATACTTGCTTCATAGAAAAAATAAAAATAATCTATGGTACTATACTTTATGTGCGGTTAAACATGGTGCTCGAACGGCTTGTTCAAATGGCATGTTTAAAAAATAAAAAAGGCGCAAATTACCTATTATTTGATTGATTACCTAGTATTTATTTTAATTTTAATATTTCCTTACATCGTTTGAGAAAAGTACTATACAATCCTCGGCCGGAACAGGGATTGCTGGACTCGTTGTATTCGGCCTCGTCTACGACTCGGCCGTCTACCCCAATCTCGTCCAGCAATCCCTTACTTCACGGCCTCTGCAGTAATCTACTATTAAGTCAAAACTTTTCACTTTTCAATTACCCACAGAGTATTTTTCTATATATGTACCTAAGCCGCTAACGCTAAAATATTCGCATGTTTTTCTAGTTTGGTTTGTTATTAAAAATGAATGATTCGAGTGACGAAGACGTGACACCCGTGGAATTACGGGAAGCCGTGCAAAATGCAGAATTGTGCTTATTGCCTGAAAAATCCCGTTTAAGATACATGAAAGCGTTTTCAGAAACAGTCATTCTAGGTACCTACCTATACCTAGTTATGGATTAAATATAATATAATTGCAATATTATTATTGTTAATTAATCAATAATACCTTTTATACTGTGACTAAAATGTGAATAAGTAAAGGCTTATTAGTACATACCTATGTACATCTTTGTCAAAACTGAACATATTGTCAAAATGTACCTAGTTATTGAATATAATATATTAGAAATATAATTAATATTACATTTGATAAAGCTTACTTATTGAGGCGGGAATTATATAATTTATGCTAGTCTATCTATAAATGTTATGATTGTATATGTCAATATTGGAGTAGTTCCATAAAGACATGCTTAGGCAATTTTGTAATATTTTCGATTTTACCAAAACAAAAAACTATTTTCCAAACACATATGTTGTTTGATTTCAAATGATAATTTTTGGAATTAGGTAATATTAGTTATTAATGTGTAGCTGAAAAAAACTTATTTTCCTTGAGTGCATTTGACAAGAACTTAAACCACCGTTTTAATTTAAAAGCTCATATTTCCCGTTGCATATATTTTTGGATTCAGGTCAAACATTTCAGAACTAGCATTTACAAAGAAGTTTTCATCATAAAAATACTGATACCATGTTTGCGGACAAAAATCACTAGTTTTCAGACACACATTTTGCACAACAGCAATTTTTAAAATATAGGTTCTTAAAATCACCTATAAATACAGTATAAAAAAAACTAGCTTGATATTTCATTATGATGTATGTTACACATATGTTGTTTGATTTCAAATGATAATTTTTGGAATTAGGTAATATTAGTTATTAATGTGTAGCTGAAAAAAACTTATTTTCCTTGAGTGCATTTGACAAGAACTTAAACCACCGTTTTAATTTAAAAGCTCATATTTCCCGTTGCATATATTTTTGGATTCAGGTCAAACATTTCAGAACTGGCATTTACAAATAAGTTTTCATCATAAAAATACTGATACCATGTTTGCGGACAAAAATCACTAGTTTTCAGACACACATTTTGCACAACAGCAATTTTTAAAATATAGGTTCTTAAAATCACCTATAAAAACAGTATAAAAAAAACTAGCTTGATATTTCATTATTTCCAAAAAAACCGTAATTTTCTTAGGCTAAATGTGGCCGGTCCTACACCACCCACATCCAGCCGACTCCCGCGATCTTTACAAGGTCTTCAGTCTACCTCCTTTCCGCCCCAACGGCCATCGGTTCTACGTGCAATGTGCCCCGCCCACTGCCACTTAAGTTTAGCGATTCGGAGGGCTCGGTTACCTTGGTTCTGCTGCGGATAGTATAATGTACGTATATATAATATATTATACATGTATAGCTTAACTATAGACGCTCTACGTTTTTTAACCTATTTAAAATTACCTCATCGGTGTTTTTTTATCTACCAATATAGGTACCGTACTGCCGTATGTTAGCATGTGACAGTTATTGATGAAACATTATGGCCTCCATTGAATTGACCTACTACTACTAAAGCCATTATATCTTCGAAGGGCACAGCAATGATATTATTAAGAATTAAATACTTTGTACATATTCGAAGGCTCTGTCAAGGTTCCCATACAAGGTTTAGGGCTGTTGACGAGGTCTATTTGACTGAAAGTATTAAATTGGAAGTGGTTTAATAACAGTAGCGCGTGCCCGCGATTACGCACATCAAGACTAACTTTAGAACGAACACTTGCGATAATTACCAAAATGATTTTTAAAATTATATGTTTCGCGAAATAGACCCAAAAATTGCAAAGTACGTACCATTACGATCGTCTGTAAGATAGTGAGGTTGTAAGACGATATCTCGACGCATCAATTGCAGTCTGCGGTATATGCAATTCATCGTTTCAACAGAAAATAAGGGTGAGGAGCAGATTCTTGGCCAGTAGTTAGCCTGGTTAGTCTGTAGTTAGCCATACAAACTGAAGAAGTGAATAAAGTTCCATTGTGACACATAACATTGTACGGTTAATTGAGTGAGTTAAGCAGGCCGAAAATTTGATCCTTACCCATATGGTTTTTTTTAAATAGTGGCTGTAATCAACAAAATAAGGTTGGGTAATTAGGACAAGTATGTAGATGTCGTCTATTTGAACAGGCCAAAATATAAAAGATTAAAAACTTGACCGCTTTTTTACTTTTATGTAATGTTACCTATGTCATTCCCATGGCTAAGTGGAATCTAACGACGCTCCACTTGTTAAAAATCCATCATAAAAGTCCCTCCTATACTTTTACACATATGCAATGAACTGGCCTAAATGTTTCCACGTGTAAAGTATGTTATGCAAGTATTACATAAATATTTTACAGTATTTACTCAATTTGTACACGTACCCCACGTGTCAAATATATTTATATATCAGAACTTTTCGTTTTAATGTTATCTCGGTTTGTTTCAAAGTTTGTTAGCAAAGCGAGACTAACGAGATTCAATTTAAATTTAAATCAGTAGATCACTGGAGACTAAGTTCTGAAATCTAAAACAATAGACATCTACGATAACGCTGTTTATTAGGCAGCTTTAATAACGTCAGAACAGGCGGCGCGAATAAAGAAATTATTTTCAACGTTTTCGCCTAGTTGGCGGTACAAAGAGGCGAAGGTAAATCGATCCCGTGGCAACCCTGAAAAACGGGCCCTGGTCGACGACCTCAGAGGAAATCTTCCAGGGACCTGACCTTGACCTTTCAGCGCGCACGCGCTGTGCCTCTTACCCAGTACCCTGACCCTGTTACAAAATGATCTGATTATACATATACTTCGGTATTATATAGCTAGTAGGGTCGCCACGCCGGAAGATGTATTAGTAGGCCTGAACAAATATTTGCCCGACTTATAAGTAATTTGCAATGCCGGTTAATGGTCACCTTTACATACTTCATTGTAAATTAATGTACCTACGGTATAAATAGGCATTTACAGGCACAATTTAGGACACTTATTTCTTTACACTTATTTCACTTATCAATTTAGGCATTATCAACTTATCCAAGGTATTGTATGTATTAAATAAATTGTTAATAGGTTAGGTACATGAATTCATTAAATCTTACTTACTTAAAATAATGGAATGGAATTGACATTTTCGCGTTGCAAAATATGTGAAAATTTCACAGGTGGACAAAACTAGCTACACTCTGGAAAGGTCCAACAGGCAAACGAAGTCGTGGACGGCCACAGTCGAGATGGATCGACGACATCAAAAAAGGTAGTCCTAATGAAATAACATGAATGCGCAGAAACGAGAGGATTGGCGAAAACTGGGAGAGGCCTTTACTCGTAACCACGTTATCCACGTTAATCCCCTAGCCTGATCCCCCAGGGGAATTAGCGGCAATTATTTTATATTCAACTAGGAAAAAATGATAATGTTCGGTTATGGCGCTTCGCCGGACGCTACCGCGTCACGCTCGCTTCGCTCGCTCGGCTCGCGCGCTGTAGGGTCGCAGTTCAACTAACAACCTAACCGTTTTTTTCCCCTGGGGGATCAGGCTAGGGGATTAACGTGGACAACAGCCTCGTAACGAGGTCCACGCATTAGATTAAGTAAAAAATATATATATACAATACCTATATAGAATAATTAATTTAATTTTGGAAATATAACTTTTGTAATGTAATAACGACCGGTGACGACCGGTTAGTCTAGTGGGTAGTGACGCTGCCTACGAAGCTGAAGGTCCTGGGTTCGAATCCCGGTAAGGACAAATATTTGTGTGATGAGCATGAATATTTGTTTCTGAGTCATGGATGTTTTCTATGTATTTAAGTAATTCTATCTATTAAATATATCGTCGTCTAGTACCCATAACACAAGCCTTATTGAGCTTACTATGGGACTAGGTCGATTTGTGTAAGATTGTCGCCTACGAGTATAATTATGTATTTGCGGAAAATCTTACACAAATCGACCTAGTCCCAAACTAAGCAAAGCTTGTACTATGGGTACTAGACGACGATAAACATACTTAATTAGAGAAATAAATACTTAAATACATAGGAAACATCCATGACTCAGCAACAAATATCCGTGCTCATCACACAAATAAATGCCCTTACCGGGATTCGAACCCAGGACTTCTTGCTTCGCAGGCAGGGTCACTACCAACTTGGCTAAAGCGGTCACGGGCGGTTTTTAGGGTTCCGTACTCAACAAGGAACCCTTATAGTTTCGCCATGTCCGTCCGTCTGTCCGGCTTCGGCTTAGCTCAGTAACCCTTACTACTAGACATGATATATAAATTAATCACGCCGACAAAATAGTAGAATAAACCCTTAAAAAATTTTTTTAGGGTACCTCTCCTACGTAAATTGGGGATGTATTTTTTTTCTCGTTACACCCATTGGATAGCTTGTTTAAAAATATTATGGGTGTTTTAAAACCATTTTTGAACTCAGTGATTCGTTTGCGAGATATTGGGCTTTAAAGCCCTAATTTTTGTTCAAGTCATGTGTCCCCCCCCCCGCCGGCTAAATGGCTAATACTGGGGGTGTCAAAAAATTATTGGCAGTAGTACATATAATTAATTTAAAAGGAAAATGCACTTAGCCGGTTTTATTATACTTACCTACTTATTTGGTCGGTCAGTTTTACCCTACAACACATTTTCCGATACTTATTATTTTAGAATGCTACGCGCTACGGCTTGCTACGACGTAGCACTGTACTGGCAACTATACAAATATAAATAAAACCGGTCAAGTGCGAGTCAGACTCGCGCACCGAGGGTTCCGTACAAACTTTCACAGAACATACACCGTCTTCCCCGCCTATTACTTCTGGAAAAATCTTAACAACGTAATAGCAGAAGTTACCGTCATGAGTATAGCGCCATTGACGGTGCATTTTATTACTAATGTGCAGGACCAATGAACTCTGTATGTATGTTGGTTTTCCGCTATACAGTTTTATAACGTGAACCGATTCCAATTTTTTTTTTTCATTTGAAAGAAGGTGCTCGCAGAATAATATAATAGGAATTTGAAGAGAAATATATACGTGATTAAATTACAAACTTACTTTGAAGGTGGCTGTGGCGGCTAAAATAAGCAGGTAGAGAGTATATTTAGGGTCAATGGACACTGGAATAAATATATAATATCGAATATACCACTAACTATTTCAAATCCTTATTACCTAATAATAATAAATGATTGATAGTCACCCTACAAGTATGCTACTCGTGCCAAACGGTATAATCGTGTCGCGCGATTTACTACCAAGGGTGAAGTTCGTTAACATGAAAGACTGGTTCTTACTTACCAAATATTTCAGCTTTTTGGTGTAGGCGTTACTTTTAATTACTCCCAGCTATCCTGTGAATTAATTCAAGCAATTTTTTACACTGTTACAAATGTCTTACACAAGTCATGTATCACTACCAATTTATGTAGCTATTCATATGTTTCATATTTTTTCGTCTCTCCTGTATTGAAAGTTGACTTTTCATGGGTATACTTATAGCCGGGTGGAAAATTGCGTTTTCTACCCTACGGCGGAGAGTGTTTTTTTATTATTAATATCAGCCACGGAGTCGAAGATAATTGAGTTACGGCATATTATTAAAATAAATGCTTTACATATAAGTAAGTATCTAAACTCAGCTATACATTGATCGACAGGTTTATTACAATCTACAAGTTAATACCTATTATTAATTACAGAAAATCTATATTCAAAATCATTCCTGTTTTGGGCGCCCGCCATAATGCCAAAAAATTCAAATTCAAAATCTAAATTTTGTAAACATAGGTTGTAAGGGTGACATTACACTACTAATGCCACTAAACTTTATTTTCTTGACGTTTCGGCATGACCCTCTAGATTAGTCGCGCCGCGGCCTACTCGATTACAATCTAGTAGGCCGTGGCAAGTGGCCAGTGAGAAAAGGTTGGAGGTTGGATATATGTATGTGTAATTATTTTATTTAGGTATATCTAATAATTTATTAATTTCATGTTCATAATACATGTAATTCTGTACATATATTTATAGAAATATACAATTCCAAAAAATAAAAATTAAACTATTTATATGTTTTTTAAACTTTTCTAAAGTTGGCAGTACGTGTATAACTGATTACTTTTAATAAACATTTTATGAAATGTACGTGTTGTAGTTTAGTATTTATGTATTGTTTTGTTTTATTAAGGTGCGCAAAAGCAGTATTCATACGAGTCGATAGTGACTGTTTAAAGAACGCTTACGAAACTGGCGGTCCTGGGTTCGAATCCCGGTGAGTAAATATTTGTGTGATGAGGTGAGCATGAATATTATTTGTTTCTGAGTTTTGGGTGTTTTTTATCTATTTAAGTATTTATATTTATTAGATATATCATTGGCGTCGTCTAGCAACACAAGCCTTATTGATCTTAATTTGGGGCTAGTTCTATTTATGTAAGATTGTCTCTATTTATTTTGCACTTTTATTTAAGTCTAGTTTTTCCACTAACAAATTATTATCTTTTTTCTTTATAGGCTTATTTATTTTTTATCTATATAATTTGGAGCTAGAAACTACGTTGCTTGGGCGCCGCCTACGTATAGATGAATTATCGAGAACATGGAATTGCATTTGTAGTGGTAGTACGAGAAAATAGATAATTCAAATATAGAATGCCTTTAAACATACAATACTACTACTGTATCTGATGAGGCGGCAGCTGCGGTGGTGTGGACACGTGTCGCGTATGTCGGACGACAGAGTGGCGAAGCGCATTTTCTTTTCAGAACTCCAAAACGGTAAGCGTAAATGTGGTGGCCAATACCTTCGCTATAAGGATGTTCTGAAAAGACACATGAAGAAATGCAAGTTAGAGCCCTCTGAGTGGGAGGAGAAGGCAGCACGGCGGCCCGAATGGCGACGTCTAATCCATCAACAAGTAAATGCCTTCGAAATTGAGCGTCGTAACGAGCTCGATAAAAAGCGAGACGAGCTGAAGGCTCGTCTACCGGCATCCATCCAGTACAACTTCGTGGGTGGGGTATTAACCTGTCCAATTTGCGCTCGTACCTTTGCAAAAAAGATAGGATACAGGACATTAATAATAATAATAATAATAATACTACTACATATGCAATTCCATGCTCTCGTTAATTTATCTATACGTATGTACTACATAGCCCGTTGCAACGGCTCCGCTGGGCCATTTTACGGAAAGTTGTACACTCGAGTTTTTTGTTTAATGTTGATATAATCGAGTTTTTTCTACTCAGAATCGAGAGCACTTTCGAAACTAATGGGAGAAATAAACTGTACCAAGATATGGCAACGGAACGGAAAACCGAAAATTGTATGTAACATTTTCGACAGTTTTTTTCTCCTATTAGGTTAGAAAGTGCTCTCGATTCTGAGTAGAAAAAACCCAATTAAATCAAAATTAAAAAAAAAGTCTACAACTTTCCGTAGAATGGTCCCGCTAAGCCTGCTGCTTCCCGCCCAAAGTAGTTTCGGGCCGTTTGCACTAGTGCGGAAAGAGCACTTTCCGTGCATATGTCGAAGCTTTAAAGAGCCATATGTACAGTAAAACGTTGTACGATACACGTGCGAATAGGTAATTCGAATAGGAATTTCCTATTTTCGGCACTTGTATCGTAAATAACTATTACAGTACATATGGTGCTACTTTCCCGCACTAGTCCGGAAAGAGCACTTTCCGTGCATACGTCGAAACTATATAGAGCCATATGTACAGTAATAGTAGATTGTTAACCAAGGGCTGAAAGGCACCCATTTCTGACGAGATATTTAAATACTCTACTTTTCATATCGAATACGAGGAAAGTAAAAAAAACACAGACGGGAAATTAAACAATAGGTTTATTTAAAGTATACAATTCAAAAACCGCCATTACCGTGACGTCATTCGAGCCGAAAGAATAGTCCCATCTCACCTGTCCTACAGAAAGAGGCAAATATCTGTCTCGCTCGCGCTTAAGGTTATATGGTGTAATTCGGTCACGTGACATAAAGTTCCTAAAATCAAAACTATATGAATAACATACTTTCATAATTTAATTGTGATAGACGAAAATAGCCTATTCAAATATGTTCATACTATTTGTATTTATTATTATAGTATTCGTTGAAGAGTGGGTGTATGCGTTTCTGCCTTAGCTCACATGTACAACTTTAAGTTAAAAAAGGTTTGTGGGTGTATTCCATTTGTCACCACATCATAGAGCCTAGTGAATATTTTAGCTAAAATAGAAGTAATGAATTTACATCATAAACTTATTTTATATTTAATAAAATAAATGCCGTGAACTAGTAAGAATAAAATTATTATCTTTGTCAGTGGCGGGGTAAGTATTGATATTTATTAGAATTCGTTTCCGCATAATGCTTATTAGGCGAGGACTAATTGGAAAACACTACTTTTCTGCACTAGAGCAGAAACGTATCACTTTCAGCATACTTTTTAGAACAACAACGACCCACTTTCAGAGCATGAGATATGAAAAACTTTGTACGATACACGTGCGAATTTCCTATTTTCGGCACTTGTATCGTAAATAACTATTATATCACATACACAGTATACTATTCATTTTTATACTAACCTAATCAAGGCCTCATATGATTCATGCCTCTACGAACGATTTTCGCTACAAAGCGGGAAAATGCTGCTACGCGCTACGGCGTAGCACACGTAGCATTGTTTGGGCTTTAATGGGTTTCTTAAGGTGCCTCCCAGGGGGAAATTACGGATAAGAGGGGGAAAAAAAATTCAAAGTTTAGTTACTAGGTCAAGTGGGGTATCATATGAAAGGGCTTAAGTTCCACTTTTTGAAACAGTTTTTCTTTTTGTTCTACATTGGTAAAATTTCGATCTGTGAAGGAAAATGTAAAAAATATATACCATCCCCCCCTTATCTCCGAAGTTATCCAAGCGAAATTTTTTAAATAATTACTTGTTATTAAGATAAACATAAATATTACTGGAAAAGTATACTTTTTTCTGTATCTAGCGTATTTTTTGTTTTATTTTATAAATCATGTCCTAGTTAAGTTTGCAATTTAATCAACTTTATAAGTATTGTTTTGTTTTGAAATTCCTATAGGACTATAATAGAAGTACTCTCATTCAAATAAAAAAATATTAATCGAGATCGGTTCACGTGATAAACAATAATCGCTAAAACACCAACATACATACTAAGCTGATTGCCTTTGCACGTTAGTACCAAATGGGGCCGATAGATGGCGCTGACCTTATTCTTACTTCGCGCTGTTAAGATTTTTCTAGAATTAATGTGGTTGGGACGGGATATTTCAATAGCAGGTCTTTAAAAAAAGATCGCGATATTCGCGATTCAATCATCATGGTAGTTCGATGGTCTTGGTCTTGGTGTAAAAGTTATTCGTTGTTTGAAATTGAATTCTGTTGTGTTGGGTTAAAATAAGTAATTTAATTTAACAAATATTGGGACATTTACTTTACCTTGAGTTAATTGACAGTTTGTACGGAACCCTCGGTGCGCGAGTCAGACTCGCACTTGACCGGTTTTTAGGGTTCCGTAGCCAAATGGCAAAAAACGGAACCCTTATAGATTCGTCATGTCTGTCTGTCTGTCTGTCCGTCCGTATGTCACAGGCATTTTACTCGAAAACTATAAAGTGTATTTGAATAAAATTTTAAGGATAGATGTATTTTGTTAACCGCTACATTTTTTTAGGGGGGGCTTTAATTTTTTTAACTGCAAACTGAAAGTCAACATTTTTTTTTTCATGGCAAGCCCACGTGTGGCACATCAATCGATAGGCCTTTCAAAATAAATATAAGGTTTCTCAGCAATTTTTTTGATTAAGTGAAGAGAGTCGGAGATAATCTCCTCGAAAGTCACTAAAATTGTGTCCCCCCCCCCCCCCCTCTAATTTTTGAACCGTGTATTTTAAAAATATGAAAAAAATCATGCTCATAGGGCTTATTAAATTCTCTCAGCGAAAATTGTTTTGAACAAGATCGGTTCAAAGGTTTTTGAGATATTTCTAAAAAACTGCCTTCCTCAAAGAAAAGGACGTAAGTGCCGTAAGATTTCAGTAACGATACGACCTTTTGAATAGGCATGGAACCCTCGTTGTGCGTGGTCCGACACACACTTGGCCGCTTTTTTTACAATAATGAAATGAAATAGTTTATTTGCAAGATTACGGTTAGAGGATCTTAAAAATAATAAATATACCAACGTAATCAGCCTGGATACAGGTGTGCAAATATTTATGAATTAAACATAATATATTTGTTTTTACTTCCATTATGTCAAGACTTAAATACTAATACTTACAGCTATTTGTTACATACCTATTATTTACTAGGTAGTTTATAAGACGTAAGTACCCACTGATAAGGGATTTTTGAAAATTCCACCCTCAGGGATGGAGAAAAATTTAAAGTAAGAGACTTGAAACTGTGTGTATAAGGAGTCCATTTATTTTATTAAAATACAAGAAAAGTAATTTTAGGGTTTTGGAAAAACCCACCCCTATGCGGGTTAAATAGGGGTGCAAAGTTTGTACAGGTGAAATTTGGTATAGAGATAGTTTGAGTCCCGGGGAAGGCCATAGAATAGTTTTTATCCCGGAAATCAGTCCCTAAGGGGGTGAAAGTTTGTATGGAGCTACGATAAAAACGAGTGCCGCGCGGACGGAGTCGCGGGCAGAAGCTAGTATAAACATAGCAGCTAATATTTTCTTTAAAAAAACACTGAGGGCTCACGTAACGTTTCAAACGTGGTTTAGGACAATTCAACTGTAATTTTTAGGGTTCCGTAGTCAACAAGGAAGCCTTATAGTTTCACCTTGTCCGTCCGTCTGTCCGTCTTCGGCTTACCTCAGTAACCCTTATTACTAGAAAGCTGTAATTCAGCATGGATATACTCGTATAAATCAATCACGCCGACAAAATGGTAGAATATTTTTTTTTTCTATGTGCCTCCCTTACACGTAAAGTGGGGGTGTAATTTTTTTTCTCGTTAAACCCATCGTGATCAAAAATATTATGAGTTTCTAAAATCATTTTTCAACCTAGTGGTCCATTTGTGTAATATTGGGCTTCAAAGCCCAAATTATTGTTAGTCATGTGTGTCGTCGTCGTCGTTGTCGTCGTCGTCGTCGTCGTCGTCGTCGTCGTCGTAGTCGTCGTCGTCCCAGCTAAATGGCTGCTATGAAAAAAATCGTAGGAAAACTATCGCGGCTAAGTAGACATTACTAGTTACCAAGTAATAATCGACGAACTTGAAATTTACTTGAAAAGGCCAACTTTCGTACAAATTCGGCCGACCCAACCGCACCATTTACTTCGCGCGTGTCGATATAACAAATACAGACAGGTAACAACGGATCCCTACACTGCGCGTGGCCCGTCACGCACTTGGCCGGTTTTATTTACTAGAATGCATAGGCATCTTCTTGGTGCGGCTTCATCGGCATCGTAACTCGTACTCGCAAAAAAATAAAACACGGCCATAAATCTCATAATGAATAAACTCGCACTAATCACTAATCAAAGTGTGTAAGTACAGTCCTTAAACGAGCGACTTATATTTTCATAGATCGGACAGTAGGTAATAGTAGTTCAGATTGCTCGAAAGTTAGCGACATCTACGGGTTTCTTGAGAACTTAGAAACATGTCAAGCTACGCACAGATACGCACACGCCACTTTAAGCTCTTACGTTTCTCCAAGACTCGCGCTAGATGGCGTGAAACATCAATGCGTGCACGCAGCTCAGCCTTGATGTGAACTTGCTAACCGCATAGTTAACCGTCAGGTGACGCCCGAAACCGCACAAAATATATTTTTACCCCCGACACTACCTCTGTGTATCTGCTTATATGTGTATGTTTTTGTGTGTTTGTCTGTGCCATCGTAGCTCCCAAATGGATAAACCGAATTCAGTGGGACTTTTAAATCGATAGTCTTTTCGGTCTTTTTTTTTTTTTTTTTACTCTGGTTTTTGATCCAAAGACCCCGCGAGAAATACGGGCGAACTTTGGTTCTTTTAACTATTATGAGACTAATAACTTGGAATTGAAATTTACTATGAAATAAACTTTACGTTAAGTGTTATTAAATTTTTTAAGGCTGTTTATTATTTTATTGATGAATTTGGTGAATGATTGGATTGAAGATTCTTTTTTAATTATACCTTTGATATCGTACGGGTCTATATTTATATTGTTACACATGATTTCGTGGTATATTCTACTCAAGTTAAATTTAGGGCATTGTCTGAGTAGATGGTCAATTGTTTGTGAAGTAGTGGTATCACACGGACACAGGTCATCCGCAGTGATTTTAAACTTATGCAGGTATGATTTGTGGTACCCATGCCCGGGGAGCACCTGTGTTAATTGGAAGCTGAGTGGAATAGCGCCTCTTACGCTTCTTACGTCGCAAATTTTAGGCAAATGCTGGTGCCCTCCAGTATCCGAGTATAAATAATTCCGTTCGTGAGCTAAATCAGTGTCCTTTTTTCTATGCTGTTTTTCGTAGGAGATTGGGAAATATGCATAATCGGTGCTTTGTGTAGATTTGTTGCCCTCTTCGCCTCAATGTCCGCCATTTCGTACCCAGCAAAATACTATTGTTCCTGTGCATCTTATTTGAATAGTAAGCCTGTGAATATTGTGTATGGTGTGTTGGGTGCTGTTACGATTAGTTAATTCTTGTAGGGCAGGCATGGAGCCGGAAAAGATAGCGACGTCTTGTAAGTGTTCCTGTAAGATTTTCCGGCAAGCCATTTCAATAGCTAGGCATTCAGCTTGGTAGCTGTGCAACTGTCATGTAGTTTAAACCGTTTTGTAAATTGGCTGCCATCCGGGTACAGCATGACGTATACAGCGCCGACCTTCCCGCCGAGTTTGCTTCCATCAGTGTACACCCGGACGGTATCGGCATCACAATACGCCTCCATATCCCTACTGTCCTCGATTTTCGAGTATTCTATTACTGGATGTTCTGCTGGGTGGATCATTTTCGTAGGCGCGACCTTCTGCTCCAGCCTGAGGTCGCCCGGTAGGTATGATGATGTGCCCCTGGATTTGGTCCTCTCAATCTTCATAACTTCCACAACCTTCAGGTCTAGAGGGGTGAAGTCCGCCAATGCAATTGCAGCTGTGGTGGATATTGTGCGGAACCCTCTAACCGCTTTTTTTTTTTTTTTTTTTTTTTTTTTTTTATGATATAGGAGGCAAACGAGCAGACGGATCACCTGATGGTAAGCGATTACCGCCGCCCATGGACACTTGCAACACCAGAGGTGTTGTGAGTGCGTTGCCGGCCTTTAAGATGGGAGTACGCTCTTTTCTTGAAGGTTTGAAGGTCGTATCGGTCCGGAAATACCGCAGGCGACAATCCATTCCACAGTTTAGCTGTGCGAGGCAGGAAGTTTCTGGAGAAGCGCACAGTTGAGGACTGCCAACCATCTAAGTGGTGAGGATGGTAATGTTGTCGCGTTGGACGATGGCGAAAAGAAGCGGCAGGGATTAATCCGAACAATTCCTCGGAGCACTCCCCGTTATACATGCGATAGAAAATGCAGAGAGAGGCCACATCTCTACGCAGCGCCAAGGGGTCAAGCCGATCCGAAATATGCTCGCTGTCGACAATTCGAGTTGCTCGTCGTTGGATGCGATCCAGAGGGAGAAGCTGGTATTGGGGTGCCCCTGCCCATAGATGAGAACAGCGCTACGCTTTGATGGCGAAGCCCCTCTGCATGGATCGTAGTGTTCTCTGCACAGTTTTATATTTTATGGCTGCTTCACCCCATATTTCTGCAGCGTATGTAATTAGAGGCTCTATGACATGTTTGTATATTATCTCCACATTGGTAGAGTGTATGCCCCAAGTAGGCCTTACAATTTTGCAGAGCTTTTTTTAAATGTTTAATGCTTTTCTTACTGTTTCTTTAGCATGGTGGATAAATCTAAATCGTTTGTCGATATGCAAACCTAGTAATTTTATGGAATTAGTGTAGTTAAGTCGTAGTTCATTCATTTTAATGTTGGCGCTCTGGGCTCTTGGGGTGTTCGTAAGCATTTGCGTCTTTTCGGGTCCAAATTTAAGCTTATTGTTATTTCCCCATTGTGTAATTATTTGTAATGTCTCATTGGCTCTATTTTCCATCTCTATGACTTCGCTGCCGGTGACGATTAATAGAACGTCGTCTGCGTACGCCTGCAAGTGACAGCCATCAGGTAGTGTCGTGAATAGTAAATCGTCCATTATTATATTCCAAATAAGCGGTCCCAGTACAGAACCCTGTACACATCCTCTCGTTAGGGTTTTGGTGCTAGTTGCATCACAATAATTAAGTTCTATGGTTCGGTCTTTGATGTAATTTTTAATTATAGAGAAAATGTTTTTCGAACATCTAATTTGTAGCAATGTATTCAGAAGAGCAGGCCACCAGGCATGATCAAAAGCTCCCTTGATATCCAGGGAAATAGCTGTTACGAGTTTTTTGTTTTTTTTGGATTCCTTCATCCTCCTGATGGCCTCGCTCAGGGCTTTAGTTGTGTTCGACTGAGCTTTAAATCCATATTGTCTTGGGCTTTCGGATTTAGTAACTTGTAAGTAATAGGTGAGACGTGTTGCAATTAATTTTTCTAGTAACTTTGCGAAGACGTTTATTAATCCCATGGGCCTGTAAGCTGTGATTTCCGTGTGATCAGTTTTTGTTGGTTTAGGGATGATTTTACAAACGCTTTTTTCCAAGGTGTAGGGAAATGTGATATATGAAGGCAACGGTTTAATAATTTTGTGGTCAATGCTGGATATGTTTCGATGAACTTTTGGCTGATGTCTGATGTTAGATGGTCGGGTCCTGGAGCTTTCTTTGGATGCATGCATTTTATGCAGTCTAAAACTTCATGTATTAAAAAGTCTGGGTCATCTTCGTTATCTGATGTGTTTTGAATTCTGTCTCTAATAGCTCTGTGTAGGTCATCGTCATCGGTGTCGTCAGGGAAGAAGTGTTTGGTTAAGGCTTGTGCAGTTTCGTCACTTGTTTTTGTATATTGGTTGGAGGCATTTTTTAGAGTTTCTGGTGGTCCGGTTTGACTAGTGCCTTTTAACAGCCGGTTTGTGAGCGACCAAACACTTTATTTGCCTTGCTGTGTACAGAATTCCCTGAAGTGCTCATTGGATGTCTTCTGAATAGCTTTAGAATATTCAGTGCGGATCTCTTCTTGTTCTATAAGGGCATTTTCGATACTTTTATTATTTCGTTTCAGGTCTTGTATTCTGTGATGGATATGAATGGCTTTTTTCTTTAGTAGCGTAAGTTCTTCTGTCCACCATGCTTTTCTAGATATTGTACGGTCGCATGTTGTATTAATGGTTATAGTCATTTTCTTTACATATTCATCTATTTGTGGTGCATCTAGTTGGTCTAAGTCTATATTGGCTAAGTTATTCTCCGTCATACATCGTTTCATTTCATCAGTAACTGCGTCCCAGTTCGTTCTTCCTGTATTGTACCTGAAGGTGGTAGTAGGTTTCTTCTTTTTTAGTGCATCATTATTTAGGTTATAGGTGAAATCGATCGCGTGGTGGTCGGATGGCATACACGCTTCATTATTTACTCTCCAGTTTAGGATATCCATCGCTGCGTTATCAGTAACAAGGGTAAGATCGACGATAGAAGTCCGTGTCTGCCCATGCGCATTCGTTTCGAAGGGTGGTCGGTTCCCTATGTTGCAGATCTCTAGGTCATTTGCCATAATAAAATCCATCATTTCTCTGCCTCGTTGGTTATTATTTACTGATCCCCATGCCGTATGCCATCCATTGAAGTCTCCGCCTATGTTGGTTGGTAGCGAGAAATGCGTAGATACACCTTTGGCGAACTATGCTTTCGGCAACGACGGGTGAGGGTCATGCACAGATTTAGGTTCGCGTCTAAAGCCAATTTTTTTGTTGGACTCTTAAATAATCCGCATAAGCGGCGTCTCCTATTACATTCATTTATGAGATAAAAAAAAACCTATTCTATTAAACGAGCAATATCTGTATATGTATTTGCAATAACGTTCTCGGAAACGGCTCTAACGATTTTGATGAACTTTGGAACGCGGGGGTTTACGGGGCGATAAATCGATCTAGCTAGCTCTCAAGTCTGGGAAAATTCGTTTTCTCCCATTTTTCTCTATTTTCACCCGAGCAGAGCTGTGCGTGTCAATTTTGAGACGGGTTTTGTATACTCGTAGCATAAGGTAAACGACCCAATGTTTGACAGTGACACCAGTAGTTCCCCTTTATTATTATGATCTTACACATGCACTTCATACATTTATTTATATGAAAAATGCAAATTTCCACATTATTGACCGGTCCTTCCCAACAATTCAGGGACAGTCACGAGTATCACGTAGCGTGTGGGAAGCTGGGATAATTATTTACTTTGATGTTCTTAAATACGTAACTATATGTAGTAACTGAACAAACGTACGTACTGCGTCATCATCCAAGGTCATTATCAGCGATATATTTACACTGCCAAAGTGGTCTTCACATGTTTTTATTTATCTTCCTAGCGTACATCGGTAAGTGTACTGTATTTCTTCCTAAGTATATAATTATCCCAGCTTCCCACGCGCTACGTGATACTCGTGAGTGACCCTGAATTGTTGGGAAGGACTAAGATACTAAGATAATCAGGATCAAGTCTAATCTGACCAATAACTGCTGGTCTTTTGACCAGGGTAGGTATGTCACTACCTGTGGCTTCGTGAAATGGGCGTCAGGTGTTGTACAGCCGACCAATGAGTTTGGTAGTGAAATTGTCTATGACGCTTTAAAAATACTCCCATAGATTCGGTGCCAAAATCCCCGACGTAAGATGCCCTAAGGGCCGGGTCTGCCGCGAAAAGAAAACGAACTTCGTTTGTGTATCTCTGTCTCGGTCGCACTTGCTAGTTCGAGCGATACAGAGGGAGAAACACGAACGAACTTCGTTTTCATTTCGCGGTAGCCCCTCTGCCTGCTGCCTGCCAAATAGTTAGACGCCGGTCAAAACGATCGATTGTAATTATTTACGTCCTAACGTGCTTGGTAATGAAACATTTTTATAGATACTGATACCATTCATAGGTAAATAGTGGCTAAAATGACCTCCAGACCAGATCGTTTGGCAGTCAAGTACAGAATTATTATGACTATTAAATTCACATATACATGTTTATTTTCCGAGACTATAAATGGTCTAGTAGACAAAAACGGTTCTGCTAATTAAACTGACGCAGACGCATACCGATACCTAACTCTGCCGACGAGTAGGCCCAATTTGAAAACAAGCTCTTGACATATTAAAGCTAATAGTCTTGGTTTATATGTTATCTCTTGCGTTAGCGTATCGCCAAACGTCTGTTATCATTATGCACTGCTAATAAGATTAGTTGTGAATTTAATTCATAATTTGAACTTATTTGTAAAACGGCCAAGGCATTCCTGGGTTAACACATTAACACTTTCACTGCCAGGAACCCGCCTAGCGGGCGCATGGGCCGTAGACCACATACCTAGAGAAGAAAGCTTAAAAACATTATTGTAAAAACACTGTGGGGGCAGAGCGAGGCCAGAGACAATATGTAATTTCAGTAGCGTGTTTAAGGAGACACTTTCATTGAGCATTTTTAAATACCGCGCTTTTTAGGGTTCCGTTCCCAAAGGGTAAAAACGGGACCCACGCAGAACTCGGTCGCCCAGGGACTGGAACTTATATGCGCTAAATTCGTATTAAGGTGTAATTTCAAGAAATGTACTTATCAACAATTTTCAACAAAATAACGACAAACGTGGAAATCTTCTCTTTCTGTTTTTTTTTTTATAGCATGGCATCGCGCCACTGTTCACGCGTTCAGCCAAAAAGTCTATTTTAGTTTCTGCAAGATTACACGCTGAGTATTTGTCACGATACTGTTTTGTCAGCTTTTATATTTAAGTACGAGTATCATAACATCATTCAAACATGAATTATCAATCGCGTCAGTAGGTATTAAGGCGGCATTATAACTTCGTACTTCGCGCCTTTAAGTTGACATTCAGCCAATATAGAGACAAAGAAATTGACCCAACATACAGGAAAATACTTTTATCATAATATGCCTTCGTATACACTTTATTCTCCAATAAATGAAAAAAAAACAGACAGGGGTAAATAAAATATCCAATAATGTCGTATTTTCTCGAAAAAGGATTAAAATGGAGAAAAAAGCAACGCAATAGGTTTCACAAAGTTATAAGTGTCCAAAGTTTTAAAAAGGGGTATGTTCTGTCCCTTTTCCGCAAAACGCAACTTCATATGAAATGGTTGTTATTTACTATGACGCTCGCAGATTGTGACGTCACTAACTGCGAGCGTTTTCTCTCTCTAACAAGCAATATTAAAACGGTTGTAGCTTCGTAATTCTTTGAGATATCCGAGGGGCTACCGCGAAACGAAAATGAACTTCGTTCTTGTATCTCCGTCTTCGTCGCTCGAACTTGCAAGTGCAACAGAGAGGGAGATACAGAAACGAAATTCGTTTTCGTTTCGCGGTACACCCTCTGGATGTGATTTTCGTTACACACAGTAATAATAATTTTCGAGTCTACACCCGTATTATGACAAAGGGGTTCGAGGTCGCCTTAATGGTTGTAGATAGGGCATGCAAACCGAGATCCCGGGATCCGAAATCCCGGAATCCTGACATGGTTTTTCCGATATCTCAATATCGATATTGCAAAGGACCAATATCGAAATATCGGAAATAGAATTACACAAATTGATTTTGATAATTGAGTCTAGCCGTCTTAACTTCAACGTCGACAGAGTACTGTTTTGAATCCGATCTATCCATTTCACTCTAATGTTGTGTGCGACTTTTATTTTTTTTTTCTTTTTTTTTTACACACAACAGATGGCGCCCGAGGTCTAAATAGAGATTCTTTAATGGTGGTTCTCCGCTGGTGATTAAAGTAATATTTTCAACATTTAATAATTATTTGTGTACATGTGCTAATACTGTTAGCATAAATGTTTGGCATAG
Source organism: Epinotia ramella (assembly GCA_947578815.1). Classification (NCBI taxonomy): domain Eukaryota; kingdom Metazoa; phylum Arthropoda; class Insecta; order Lepidoptera; family Tortricidae; genus Epinotia; species Epinotia ramella. The sequence goes on from OX388209.1 coordinate 13,561,758, forward strand.
TGTGAACACACTAGCACCTACTTGAGTACAATTGGTGGACTATATACACCTTACAGCCAAGATATTTGGATTTTTAAGTTTCACTATGACAAAAAATAGTGTAAACATTTTTCTTTTTTAAGCAGTCGCATTGCAGCACTGTTCTTAACTTAGCTTCACAATCATTGGCTGTAGGCTATATGGTCTGACACACATACAATTTTACTGTTAGAATTTTTTATAAAAAATCCACAATCATGTCCGATGATGGAAAAGGGGGTGGATCCCGGTTTGTAAACACACAGGCTCGGGGAAATAAAAATGTAAAAGACTTAAAGTTGCTGATGCCACAACCAGGTCCATCAAAGCAGCATATACCGTTAGCTACCCCACTGCCGACTGAGCATACGAATGAGATTACGGAGCGCGTCGTCCATGTTTGTAAGGAGGAGAATCTCCGCTCGTGGAATTTAAAGTATTCTGGGGATTCTGACGTCACGGAATTTCTCTTAAGGATCGATGATTACATGCGCAGCCGCGTCGCATCAGAACGCAAGGTGTTGAGGTGCTTCTCGGACTTGCTTAGCGGTAGAGCGCTTGACTTTTATAGACAGATTAGAGACAATATTTCTTCACTAACGGACTTGTTAGGGAAATTTAAGTCGTTTTTCACTCCGATAGATAGTGATTATGTACTGGAGCGAACCATTCGTGATAACAAGCAGTCGACGGGTCAATCACTAAGCATGTATGTGCTCGAGATGCAAGCAATGAACTCGAGGTTGAGCGTACCATTATGGGAATCCAACCTTATTGAGATAATTAAACACAACATCTCGCCTGCTTATGCACACTTGTTGGCCGTTTGCGACATTGACACTGTAGATAGACTCATTGCATTAGGAAAACGTTTTGAGGCTTATGCCAATCCATTTCCTAGCGAGCCGGCTATGAAACCACCCAGACCCCACAAACAAGTCACCGTCGTTAATACCCAACATCAAAAGAAACGGTTTACTCCGGAGACTTGTAGAAAATGTAAGAAAGTTGGGCACACTTATAGACAATGTCGAACTATACCGGGTATAGTGTGTTTTGGTTGTGGAGAAAGGGGGGTTCTATCGTCGACTTGCACTAAATGTCACTCTGACTTGCAGAAGCCGGTACAGCCTAGTCCGGCTACTGGTCCAAAAAACTAGAACAACCCGGAGCAACTCTGACAAATAGGGGAGTGTTGCATTTAGGTACAGTTACTCCGGGGTTAGTTATGATGCATGGAGATAATAGATTATTTGTAGAATTTGGAATTGGACATTTTTTTGACACAAATTTTCACGGTCTTCTCGATACTGGAGCTAATATTTCCATAATTGGGAACGGTTTCCATAGTAACTTAGAAAAATTAGGATATCAGTTACAAAGCGCTCGTATGAGCGCGAGGTGTGCCAACGGTTCAGTAGTAGAAGCAATCGGTGATATGACACTACCAATAAGCTTTAATAACAAAATATATAATACAAAGTTCATTGTTATCCCTGGGATAACCAATGACTTTATCTTAGGCATGGATATTATAAATCATATTGGTTTTAAAGATATATTAAATTTAGACAACAAACCACAGTCAGGTGACAACGAGTCACACCCTCGCATCAACGAGGTGTGCTCAATCATACCGAGACAGGAATTGTCACCGGCCGAGTCCATTGAATTAGATAAACTGGTTAGTAAATTTAAATCCATTTCAATGAAAGAGAAGGGCTTAGGCAGAACACATATAATTGAACATAAGATCGTGACAACCGGACAACCAATCAAACAGCGCTACTACCCATTGTCACCACCAAAGCTTAAAGCTTTAAATGACGAGGTGGACAGAATGTTACAGCTAGGGGTAATAGCAAAGAGCCGATCTTCATGGGCACATCCAGTTGTCATGACCACAAAAAAAGATGGTTCACTCCGATTTTGCTTAGACGCCCGGAAGTTAAATGACGTCACCGTTAAGGACTCATATCCATTGCCATATATCAGCTCTATATTAGATAACTTGAAAGGAGCTAGGTATTTAACTTCGATAGATCTTTCAGCCGCTTATTGGCAAATCCCTTTATGCGATACCGATAACACCGATGGTACTGGTACCTCGTGTCAGAAGACAGCATTTGTCGTTCCGAATAGGGGTTTATTTGAATTTAAGCGCTTAGCGTTCGGATTGTCCAACGCTGGGTGTGAGTTACAGCGTTTAATTGACTCTCTTTTTTTGCACAAATATGGAGAGAAAATTTTCGGATACTGTGACGACTTGTTGATCGCCACCAATACTTTTAAAGAGCATATATCAATCTTAAAAGATGTTCACGAGACGTTAACTAGAGCAGGTCTAACTATAAATTACGATAAATGTGATTTTTGTAAAGAAGAGCTTCGTTACTTAGGATATATAGTAGGATCACAGGGCTTGAAGACGGATCCGTTGAAATTAGATTCGATAAGTAACTTTCCTAGACCGACTTTTATTCTTTTTTTTACACACAACACTAAGTATGCTGCGCTCCATGGCCCTCTGGCAAACCTTCAGTTTGTTCTTTTGTAACTCTGTCAGCGACCAGGTTTGGGCACCGTAAGTTAGGATAGGCAGTATAAATAAACACGTCAACGATCCTCCGTTTGAGGGCCAATGGGAGATCAGGATCACCCTTCATTAGCCCCTTCATAGACCACTAGCTCTTCCAAGCGTTTTGAATCCGCCTTTCGACTTCTATATCCTGTCTAATTAGGTATCCGCTCATGTCATAAAAAACGTTTCATAAATATTCATTTTATAAACAACGTTTGGCAAACTAACGATTTACAAATTAGTCGCTTTATAAAATATTGTTTTACAAAGAGTTCATTAGACAAATCATTTACTTACCTAATTGAAAAAACATCATGTTATAAATCATTATTTGACAAATTACTCATTTATTATTCGTGACAATGGGCAAAGTAACGTATGGTAAAATAACGTTTAAGAAAATGCATTGTTTGGCAAATACCTTATTTAATAAATCATTGATCGTCTTGATAAAGTTTTAAACCACAAGTTGTATAATTCTATACAGGTATCGTATAAGTCTGTATGAGCACACGGATAAGTCTAAAAGTGTTTAGCAAGTAAGGTATCATTGCTAGCCTAAAAAACAACTTTTAGGTCTTAAAATGTACTGACAATAACAGATGGATTACCTATCTATTCTACTTTAAGGCAAGTGAGTGTAGGTACGACGACGAGCGAAGCGAGGAGGAGTGTTAGGTGAACTGCGATCCTACAGCGCGCGAGCCGAGCGAGCGAGGCGAGCGTGCCGCAGCAGCGGCCGGCGAAGCGACAAAACCGGTTTATGTTTAAATACGAATTTACTACAGGAATGTTTCTTGGCAAGTCCGCTAGATACCGTGATATGACAGATATGTACTTTTATGAAACAATCATTTATCAATCGACAATTTGTAAAATGACCTATTTTATAAACGGTTTATTTGGTAAGTGATCATTTTTAAAATGACAATTTAACATTCAATGTTTTTATAAAGTCAATATTTGTCAAATAATTATTTATAGTATAAGCATTTTGAGGAATGATAGGTTTGTGAAATGAATAGATTGTGAATCGTTGTTTATAAAATGATCATTTATGAAACGTTTTTATGAAATGATGGTGAACCGTCTAATTAACATTAACTAATTAAATTAAAACTAAGTTCTTTTAATCAAAAAAAGGCCTTCGAGGCATTGTACCGATGATGCTGGCAGCATTTCTTCGCTGAATTGCAATGCTGATGGGTTGCGCGAGAAACCCGCCAGCTCTTCGGTCACCAGTTATGTCAACCAGACGTTACGCGTTTTCCGCAAATAACTTTTGCGCACTGGGACCCCACGGACCGAAGGTCTCGACGCCAAATGGTACTAAGTTGTACTCTCTGCCGAGGCCTCTTTTCAGATTTTCGGCTTATTTGTAGTTCATTTTTGGATATTGCTACTACTTATAACGGTATAAAGGGATCACTTAGAGAAATTGGGCCTTTCTCTTTATCTTCTCTTTATTATATTGTCAGTTGGCTTAGCACCATGAAAATGAAAAAGATGGGTCATGGGGACATTACTTTTATTTGAAAGGAAATTCTGTTGATTATGGAACATATGTGATGGGGCCTACCCTATATGAAAAACTACCGAAGGGATTGAAAGACGTGCTCTGTGTATCGGAATTCGAGTCCCTATTAAAAAAAAAACATGAAGCCGTAAGGCTGAGAAGTCATGCAGTGTTATTTGTATTTTTAATTTTTTATTATCAATTATATTTTCATACCTTGACGATCATAGTATTAATTCCTATAGATTTACATTAATGTTATTTATAATGCAATGTAATATTATGAAATAAATAAATATCAATATCATATTTTCCAGAGAAAAGTGTTTTTTTAATGACAAATCTTAAAAACTCACCTTAATTTATCTGATTCGGATATCGGATTTCAATCCCGGGATTGAGAATGCTCCGATATTGCATGCTCTAGTTGTAGAACTTAAATGGTTAGGTATAGTTTGGAGAATATAAATTGGCCGTCTGATATCTAATTAAAAAGAGATATTTTGTTCCGCGTAAAGACTTACCGGTCAATGGGTACTCTAAGGGCCTGTTTCACAATCTCCAGTTAAAACATATCCGCCAGATAAATGACGACTGATGACTTTTCTTTTATATGACGGGAGAAAAGGATAGCAATAACTTTATCCGGCGATTGTGAAACAGGCCCTAAAGATTATTAATTCCTAAACACATCTTTACCCTCAGCCGGACTTAGTCTCAAGTCGGAGTGACTCAAGTCCATTCCAGTCATCACATGTTTTGTTTATCCATATCCATATCCATACTGACGACCGGTTAGCCTAGTGCAGTGTTTTTCAAACTGTGGGTCGCGACCCCCAGGGGGGCCGCGAAGCCTTCTAAAGGGGGTCGCGGCTACTCATATTTTTAACCCCCGACGCAAAGAGAGGGGTGTTATAAGTTTAACGTGTCTGTGTATCTGTGTATCTGTTTGTGGTATTGTAGCTCCCAAACGGATGGACCGATTTGAATGCGGTTTTTTTGTGTCATAGATAATTTTATCCCGAGTGTTCTTAGCCATGTTTCATGAAAATCGGTTGAGCTGTTTTTGAAATGAAAATGTCGGGGGTTTTTCAACTTTTCTAAGTTGTAGTTATTAAAGTTAAAGTGCTGTATTTTAAACAGCGTAGGGTGGGGGGTCGCGAAATATTTTTTTCTGTACTAAGGGGGCCGCGGCATGAAAAAGATTGAAAAACACTGGCCTAGTGGGTAGTGACGCTGCCTGCCTACGAAGCTGGAAGGTCCTGGGTTCGAATCCCGGTAAGGGCAAATATTTGTGTGATGAGCATGAATATTTGTTTCTGAGTCATGGAAGTTTTCTATGTATTTAAGTATTTATATCCATTATATATATCGTCGTCTAGTACCCATAACACAAGCCTTACTGAGCTTACTATGGGACTAGGTCGATTTGTGTAAGATTGTCCCCTAATATTTATTATTATTTGATTTATTTATTTATACTAATCCATATCCATCCATACTATTTTACTATTAATATTATAAATGCGAAAGTGTGTCTGTCTGTCTATCTGTCTGTCTGTCTATCTGTCTGTCTGTCTGTCTGTTACCTCTTCAAGCTTAAACCGCTGAACCGATTTAGATGAATTTTGGTATAGAGATAGTTTGAGTCCCGGGGAAGGACATAGGATAGTTTTTATCCCGGAAATCATCCCCTAAGGGGGTGAAATGGGGAGGTGAACTAGAAGTTTAGGTTAGTTGAATATAAAAACAGTGTAAATTAACGAAATGCTCCACGCAAGAAATTCCGCGTATCAAAAATAAAATAATCTATTCTGTAATCATGATTCTTTCAGAATTGAATCAGGGCTCTTCGACAGGGGTCTGACTATACAGGTTGCTGGTTACATTTAAGGACAAATAGCGATTATACAATAATATGTACAATCGGCTATAAAATCCCAATTTTTACACGCCGCAGATTCCAAATTCCATCACGTCACTTTTAGTTAATTTCCGTGTCACCTAGCACAATCTCACTTAGGCTATGCATAGGTTGGCAGCATTACGTGGGTGGTAGCCAGCGGTGCAGGGGAAGCGAGCATTAACCCTTGCAGTTCATTCGCCGTCTGGCCTCACCCCTGGCGACCGCCCGCCACCCATCGGCTGCAAGCCAAGCTATACTGCAACCCAACACTTTTTATAGGTACCTAATACCTATTTCTGCGAAAGTCATTACAGAACACGAAAAATTACCGTAACGTTTTAACTTGGCCCTGAGAAGAGGCTGACTAATGGAACATCTTTTTAAGGGGCTCCCCTACGCCAATGACCTTCGATCTGAGCCCCTTAGTTTTCTAATGTTTTTTGTAGCTTATTATATAAAATGGCGATAAGAGATTAAAGAACCGATACCCGTTTGATTTATAATTCTATCTGTAGTGCAAAAGTAGGAGATACGATTCAAAACTAGTCAAAAATCGATGAAAACCTCGGGTAGCCCTTTAAATAAATCATCTAATTCATGGCGTACCAATCCGCGCATAGAGTTAACGTGTAGGAACAACTTGCGAAACATATTGAAATCAGATTGATCATCATGATAGCCGAAAGACGTCCACTGCTCAATAAATCAGATTCGTATGACTCGAATTTGCATCGATGGCTAATTGGCTACGACCCTAATGGTTCAAGCATCTTTCAAACGGCGCGGCGGTCCGAGGTAACATGTTCGAATCCCGGGATTTTCGGAACTCATGTACGAATATCATTTCATATTTAGGTACCGTTAGGATTTCGGTGAAGGAAGACATCGTGAAACCTGCACATTACCTGCGAACAAATTCAAAGGTGTATGTGAAGTCTCCGACCCGCAATGGGCCAGTATGGGGACTCCCTCTTCGCCATATAGAAGGACTGAACCCAGCAGTGGGACGTATATAGGCTGATGATGAATTTCACCTCATTTCATATAACATTAGGATTTTTACGGTTCGAATTCGTCGACGTTTCTTGGTTTATCTCGGATATCAAAGGGAAACTTTGTACTTACTTATTTCAATCGATAAGTGCTTTTCAAACATAGCAATACATTTTTTTTTTGCGTGTCAAGTTGGTTTTCCTTGAAATCGCATGATGATTAACGCTCGTTTTTTTATATATATATGAAATACGGTATAAGTAGGTACATACTCATAAGATAATCTTAATCTAAGTAAATACGGAGCAGGGACTGTATTTGACTTAATTTGTATTGGATTATATTGGTAGTATTTTTTTAGTTTAGTATTTCTCGCCCGCGCTTTCATTTAATTTTAGAATACCGTTTCTACACATAACTCGTTTAGTAAGAATACCTCGGTTATGCAACGCGTCATGCCATAGTTCTACTTTTAATCTTTTCCTAAATATTAGCTTACTACTACACTTCTCTAAGGTTGAACATCATGTGGTGAAATGGCTTTCCGCGAGCAAATGCGATGTGGCTCCTACAGAAAATGTCCAAATCGTTAAATTATGTGGGCTGTAAAATATTCCAGAACCTTTGGTACCTACATCATTAAGGAGTTATGTGGGCTTCAATATTGGTTAGTAAATAGGGTTATTTACAGAACATGAGTTAGGTACTAATTAGCCTCGTCACCCAGGTCAAGGTTAACCAGGCTCACGCGCCATCTGGGATGTTGATTCGATGACCATTGTCCCGATGATGGTCGTTTCGGCGAACGCTCTAAAAACGAAGAGTCTGGGCCAACATCAATGTAGTCACACGGTGCGGCAGTTATTGTGAAAGACCTAACTTCTCGCTACTGGTCTGCAGGTTTTGAATGGGAACTTGGTATAGATATAGATAACTGTATCGCATAAAAATACTGGAATATAACCAGCGTATATATTACGCACTGTGTCTCGCGCGAACTCACCGCTTGTGCGCGCTCTGAACTACCTCAATGCCCTTGTCGCATCAACACCAGACTGTGATGTTTTTGGGAGTAAGTGGATGGATGTATATGTGGTGAATGTCTGACGTACTGTGAAGCGATGTAAAATTTGTCCATATGATCGTTAATATAAATAGTTTTTGTTATTATAATTTTTATGTGTAACTTTTATATATAGTGTGTTCTAAATTCCGCAGTGTCTTAGTGTAATACTGTAATGCTGTGTAATTAGTTGGAAATAAATAAATATTTGCAATCACGTTCTCGAAAACGGCTAACGATTTCAATGAAATTTGGAATTAGGGGTTTGCGGGGGCGAATTATCGATCTAGCTAGATCACATGCTCACATGTCTGGGAAAATTCGTTTTCTCCATATTTTCTTAATTTTCATTCACCAGGCACTGTATATGATATATATACTCGCATACGTGTATATATTTGCAACCACGTTCTCGAAAACGGCTTCAACGATTTCGATGAAATTTGGAATATGGGGGTTTATGGGGGCGAGTAATCGATGATCTAGCTGGGTCTGACGTCTGGAAAAAATCGTTTTCACCGTATTTTCTCTGTTTCCACCCGTGCAGAGCTCGGTCGCCAAGGGACTAAAGTCTGAGGGCACCGCAGTGCCCCCGCCAAGTCGAGCAAAACCGCGGCACGACCGTACCATTCTTTTCACGAAGCAGTTTTCGACCCCCCTGTAACTTCGTTGTGGATAAAACTAGAAGCCTGAATTTTTAGTAACCATGCAGGCATTGTACACGGTATATTTCAAATTTTATTTAATTTGAACCAGTAGTTTAAGAATTATAACTAGTCAAAGTTTCTTAATTTTTTCACTCACTGACTAACCGATCATCAAAACTCTAAGGCACTTCTCTACCAGACATAGAAGCTTCAAATTTAGAATACAATTAGTGTTTAGTGTATAAATTAAGGAAAAACTAAAATATATTGCAATTTCAGTCCAGGTTTTGTAGATATTACCAACTGCATAAATAATATTTTCTAATCCTATATACAGATTAATAAGAATGCCTGAGGCTTGGCTCTACGAAATATCTCACAACTTTTTACGGTGGAAGAGTTTCGAGACTTGGCGTCTTTTTTACATGGAGTGTTTTTTATGGGATTTAATTAACTACAAATCTGCGAGTACGGTACGGAAACCGCATGTCCGAGTCTGTCTCTGTTTAACACATTCACTGCCAGCTGCTACTTAGCGGGAAATCCGCAGGATCGGCTACGAGCGTAGCGCGTAGCGATTCTTAACAGTGAACGTGGTAAGTGAGAAAAATATAAGGCGAACAAGCTCTGCTCGGGTGAACCTAGAGAAAATACGGAGAAAACTAATTTTCCCAGACATAAAGCTGATTTTCCACCGGAGGGGCGAGACGAGACGAGGCGAGGCGAGAATCGAAATTTGCCATAGGAATTTCAATTCTCGGCTGGCCTCGTCTCGTCTCGCCCCTCCGGTGGAAAATCAGCTTGAGACCCAGCTAGATCGATTTGCCGCACCCGTAAAACAAATGAAAATTGCAATAAATATAGGGGTTTACGGGGCCGACAACTCGATCTAGATAGGTCTCATAACCTGTAGGCTCGGACAAGAATAGGTCTACGGTCTCCCCCGCCTGTCGTAGAAGGCGAGTAAAGGGGGTGATCGGGGTCGCAGTGTTCTGTCGGGGGCCGGGGCACTCGCTTAAGAACCCCAGGGAAGGCGACAACAACTCTTTGCCCTAGGACGAGCCAAATGTGGCGAGGCGCGAGAGGGGGCTCCAGGCCGTTCAGCATGAGATCCTGGAGTCCCCTGCATCAGAGCGCAGATGCAGGGCACCACCTAGTACACAGTAGAGTTTTTTGGTGGATAGAAATACCACTTAACCCAGTCATCCCCCGCTGATTGGGTACCTGGTTCGCAGGTTTTGTCCACGAAAAAAAAGAAGAAAAAAAAGGTCTCATAACCGGGAAGATTCGTTTTCTCTCGGAAAATACGATAATCGCCGAGACAAGTTAAAATTAAAATCAGTAAGATTTACCACACTCTGTCATTATCACTAAACCCCATATTATATGGGCGATGACAACATTTTGTATTTTCCTGAGAATCAGCGGCGTATGCAACATGCGCGTCCACGGGCGGCACGCCAAACGTGTCGAAGCCCACGCGACAAATGCCATGCCGAATTCAATTGAATACTTTATGTTGAATAGAGTCCTTGAAAGGTTGGCATGCTATATGATCACGTTGGTTACCCGACCAGCTTCGGATAACAACACGGTTTTTTATCAATTAAACATAATAAAACGTTTTTTCCCAGACATGAGACCCAGCTAGATCGATCGGTTCGGCTCGGTTACCCGAGCAGAGCGCGGTCGCCCAGGGACTATATATACTATTAAACGAGCAATCTTTGTATATATATTTGCATTCACGTTCTCGAAAACGGCTCTAACGATTTCGATGTCGTTTGGAATGTGGGGGTTTACGGGGGCGAAAAATCGATCTAGCTAGGTCTCATGTCTAAGAAAATTCGTTTTCTTCGTATATTCCCTGTTTTCAACCGAGCCGAGCTCGTTCGCCCAGGGACTAGTCTACTGAAAAAACGAGAAAATATCCTTTCGTTTCTCCAATTCACCTAAGGGGTCGCAAAACAGCATACTAAATTAGGTAGTCGCTTACCAACGAAATGACTACATTACGGCGCAATACACGATGCGCGCGCCTACATTTATTAAGGGGCTACCCGAGGTTTTCATCGATTTTTGACAAGTTTTGAATCGTATCTCCTACTTTTGCACTACAGATATAATTATAAATCAATCGGCTATCGGTTCTTCAATCTTTTATCTCCATTTTGGTCCACCGAATTTTGAAACAAATGAATACTTAATTTTGTATGTTTATTTTAAACATTGTAAAAAAAACACTTATTTCGTATCTCTATTGACGTGAAAGAATATACGAAATCTACATATTTGGGTTCGTCTGTGACGCCTCTAAAAACTGGTCCTGGTATTTTAAACCAATTAACACAAAAGTTATGGCCAGAAAACCATTTTTTGGCCTAAAATGGTTCAACGTTGGTGCCAAATATCTCGAAAACAATAAACTTTGAAGTAAATATGGGATACTATATTGCTTAAAGCCGTTGTTGTTAATATAATAAGCTACAAAAAAACAGACGACAGTTTATAATGCTATTACTTATAAATAAATCAACGCGTCACTTTGTTCTATCGCGGTGGAAAACTCGTCAGCTGAGTTTATGTGCCCTGTAGTTTGTAAGGCAGTAGCCCGCGTACTAGGCACAATGTTTAAAATCGTTTTCCCTATTTATTTATGTAATTACTTACAGAATCATAAAAAAAAACCGGCCAAGTGAGAAGTGAGAAGAGTCGGACTCGCGCACGAAGGGTTCCGTACCATTTTCTATAAAAACAGCAAAAAAAAAAAAAACGCGTTTGTTGTATGGGAGCCCCTCTTAAATATTTATTTTATTTTGTTTTTAGTATTTATTGTTATAACGGCAACCGAAATACATCATCTGTGAAAATTTTAACTGTTTAGCTATCGCGCTTCTTGAGATACAGCCTGGTGACAGACAGACAGACAGATGGACAGCGAAGTCTTAGTAATAGGGTGCCGTTTTTACCCTTTGGGTACGGAACCCTAAAAACTATCTGCTTACGACATATCTGAATTTAATCGAGATATGAAAATGAACACAAACATGCTCGTATTTAATAATTAAATTCAGATACATGGTGTACGGGAAATCGCAACGGAAACCGAATCCCTGGATTCAGACCATTATTCAGTTTTGGTTACTTAAAAAAGTAAAACGGCTATATATATACTAACAATATTACACAAATCATATAAGCTGCACCCAGACGAGCGAATTTGGCGGGGCAGTCCGGCAGGCCATTATAACGTACTGAAAAAAACAATTTCATAACGATATTAATAGTACACCTCTTAACAATAGCACATAAACTGTCATCTGACAAAATTTCAGTTGAGGGTAAATGACTGAAAAAGCTTTTTGTGTTGACGTGTTCGTGTGACCAGATGACGGGTTTTTAACCACTGTACATACAGCCAGTGGACGATTTTTTTTGTCATAATATTTGACTAACTATGATTTGATGATAAAATGAATCGGGGGTAAATGGCAGAAGTGAAAACTCAATGACATTGTAACAGTTTTTCGATCAGGTCACGTGACTTCTTACGGTGTCACCCTAAAAATGAATTTGACGCAAATGTATAAACAATTACGCGCGCGTTGGGTGCGACGGGCCGGCTCGCCCGTCGGCGGCGGCAAACACAATACCAATTTGTTTTTGCCATTGCCAAATATTTTTTAAAGCTTTCTCTCTTTAGGAATAACGTCCAAATTCGAACTATTCGAATTTGCAAGAACAGCAGGCTGCGGTGGCGACCAAAATATCAATTTGTTTTTGCCGTTGGTAAATATTATTCTAAGCTTTATCTCTTTGGGAATAGCGCCCAAATTCGAACTATTCGAATTTTCTCAATAGCAAAACGGTGAAGGACGCGTTGGTTAACAGAATATGCTATTGCAAAAAGTGTTTAACGGCTTTATACTTTTACGAATAGCGTTCAGTTTTGAATGAAGTCGAATCGGCTAGCAGCAAAAAGTGACCTCCTTCACATGATCGTCAACGCAAGCTGCGCCATTCTGTGAAATACTCTAAAGCTGCGTTTACACTAGGCGAGCCGAGCACGAGCGGAGCCACAATTCGTCTAGTGTGGGCCGACTTGGGCCTCGAACGCCACTTGACGCCGCCAACAGAACGGCTCCGCTCGTGCTCGGCTCGCCTAGCGTAGACGCAGCTTAAAGCAGTGGTTCTTAACCGGTGGTCCGCGAAGCCATCGATAAAATATATTAAATAAGTACCAACGACCCTTAAACAGTAAGTGGTCCATGGCAAAACAAAAAAAAAACAATCAAATGGTCCGGGATCATCACTAAAAGGTAAAGAAACACTGCTCTGAAGACTATCCAACACAATGGGCTATCATGGCGCGGGACTGGGACGCAGTTATGTGTATAGGAGTTTACATCACCGTCCAACGCATACCTATGTCTCTGTCCCGCGCGTAAATTTGACAGTTTACTATTGACCGCCGCGCCAGTGTGTGAAAGTCGTAATGGAGTATCCACATTATGTGATTTTACCCCAATTTGTCAGTACAACATGTCGAAGTCAGAATTGGGTGTAGCGTACAGATGTAACAACTGAGGGCCTACCGCGAAACAAAAACTAACTTCGTTCGTGTATCTCCGTCTCTGTCGTACTTTCCAGTTCGTGTGACACAGAGGGAGATACCGAACGAAGTTCGTTTTCGTTTCGCGGTAGCCCCCCTGCAACTACAATTTCATTGTATGGCCAGTTAACAGTAAGAAAGCGAAAATGGCCGCATTCAAACGGTCCTGCGAAGCGGACTGCAAGATTGTTACTAATGGGGTATCCACATTATGTGATTGTACCCCAATTTGTCAGACCAACATGTCGAAGTCATAATTGGGTGTAGCGTAAGACGTAACAACTGCAACTACAATTTCATTCAGTGTGGCCAGAGACCAGTAAGAAAGCGAAAAAAGTAACAATCTTGCAGTCCGCTTCGCAGGACCGTTTGAATGCGGTGAATTTTGCTTTCTTACTGTTAACTGGCCACACTGAATGAAATTGTAGTTTCAAAACACCGGTTTAAAAAAATTTACAAAATTACAGTGTAAAATATTAAAACAATAGTCTTTAGTATATATTTTTTAATTTTCGTTTAAATTTATTTGAATATGATGAATGAGAAAAAAAACATTTGGCAGATCATGCCAATTCCATGGTCCTAATTGTGATTTTCATGCAATTAGTCAGGATAACTCGTTTGACGGTTGGATCAGCAGCGCAACATGAATCCACACGATAACAATTAGTCAGCTTCTGATGAATTGGGGCTGATAAATCATGACATGTGTACACCCCATACGCAGTGCATCCGCCTCCTATCCACAAAGTCCGACAACATGTGCTCGAAAGTCTGTACGCGGCTATAGTAACTTTGGCTTCTGTAGCATTTTCTTCATATTGATCTCTAGAGTCCTCTTTGTAATTGTAGTGGTTATATTCACTTTGTAATCACAGTCGATTCTTAGGTAGGCAGCTTTGTATTAACTCATATTTTCACTCAAACGTAGTCTTTTGTGGACCATATCTTATCTGTGTTAGTGTAGTAACACTGATCTAAGATAACGGTGACTGTGACAACCCTGACCACACCGTGCGTGTGCGTGGCTGTTTGTCAAGAACATCAGTCAAAGAAAGACAATCCATGAGATTTTCATAGTATAATTGTATATGTTTGTACTCAAGATTATATAAATTATGCCGAAAAACAAAGGAAAAGGAGGTAAAAACAGGAGGAGGGGTAAGAACGAGAATGAAACAGAGAAGCGTGAATTAGTATTCAAAGAAGACGGACAGGAGTACGCCCAAGTCACAAAGATGCTCGGTAATGGCCGCTTGGAGGCCATGTGCTTCGATGGCACAAAACGTCTTTGTCATATTCGAGGGAAGCTACGAAAAAAGGTGTGGATAAACCAAGGTGACATCATACTGATAGGCCTGCGAGATTACCAAGATGCCAAGGCAGACGTCATCTTAAAGTATACCCCTGATGAGGCAAGGAATCTGAAGACGTATGGAGAGTTCCCAGAAACAGTGCGCATCAATGAGACTGTAGTCTATTCTGTGGATGGTCTGGATGAAGACATTGAGTTCGGCGACGAAGTTAGTTCAGAAGATGAAGCAGATGCAGTGGATGCTATATGAGAACATCTACCTATATTTATTTTGTTTACAGTAAGTCCGTGTACATTGTTTCCCTGTTATCATTAAACATGACTTGGTGATTTTAGTGATCAAAATTATTTCATGAACCTCATTTAAATTGTCTAGAGAACTGCCAGCATAATTCTCTAACCATAATTTGTAGTTTAAAATGATATTGTAATTCCAATCCATCATTCAATGAACAACACCATAATATTGTGCAACATTCCTTAGATAAATCACCACTCACAAAGTTTTGAGGAATGTATATAAATTATATAAAAACCAATATTGATTGTAATTATTTACTTCTAGTACCCAAAGACAAGAAGAAAGTCTGTGCCCTTTGTACAGTAAAAAATCATGTTTAATATGTGTCTATTAAGGTTTTAATAATGATATTTACTCTTCCAATAATAATATTGGCTCTAACTATTCAACTCACATTGCCAAGAAAATGATTCTCAAGTCCAATGAGTGTACATCACGTTAGTGGTGGTGTTAGGCATTTACATCTTTAAATCTCCCAGAAAACTGGATCCACAGGAAAAATGCTAAGTATGAGTACCATGAATACAATGATGATGGTTAGGAGGTGATGTGTAAAGATTTTGTTATTTGACTTTTCACATGGTCTAAAGTGTGCACCACATAAATATTCAACTTAATTTATGGCAGCAACCTATCTAACCCAGACAAAATTAAAAAGGATGCTTGCAGTATAAGTACTCTTATCAAGTAGAATCTAATATATACAGTCAACTTAATCAATATTAAAAGAAAATATCTGAAATATGTTAAAACATTGTAGTCATTGTCGAGGCAAATGCAAATAATGTCAAATGTCAATGTAACTTAATAGATTTTGGTACTGAGTAGCGGAAGAAAAGGGTTGTATATCTCAGCGCATATCATTTATAAAGCATGACATTCTGAAGAAAAAAAACCCAAATGTGATTTTTGATTCATAAGTTAATACATCACATCATCCAGGCCTAATGCCAATGCCACTGTTCGATTATTTTGGTAATGCAATGCTGATACTGAATTATTGGATACTAATATTATAAATGTGAAAGTATGTCTGTCTGTCACCTCTCCACGCTTAAACACTGAACCAATTGAGATTTAATTTGGTATGAAGATAGTTTGAATCCTGGGGAAGGACATAGGATTTTTATCCCGGAAATCATTCCCTAAGGAGGAGATGGAGGACGAAAGTTTGTATGGAGCTACAATACCGGAGTCACGCAGATGGAGACTCGGGCACAAGCTAGTGTATTTATAAAAATATACATATAAAATTTTACTACTTATTCTCTATGGAATCATTGTGTAACGAAGAAGGGTTACATTCAGGAGATTTAGTCCTGTGCCCAGCAGTGGGACGTAAATAGGCTGCTGATGATGATGATGACGGATGTTGCTGAACTAGATTAGTGACTAGTGTCAAATCGACCAAAGAAGAATATAGGACGGCCCGCGAGCGAGACTTAGAAAGAGACGGATAGTTCGCGTGCCATCTTCTGCTAACCGTGCACGGTGCAGCACGTCTATCATGGGACGGCCGCGATATACTCTCGATTTTTCTCGCACTATACCTCTTGGTCTAAGTGTTCTAATAAGAGAGACGGGTAGTGCGAGAAAAATCGAGAGAGCTCGCGCGCCATCGCGTGCTCGCCGTGCCGAGGGGCTACCGCGAAACGAAAACGAACTTCGTGCGTGTATCTCCCTCTCTGTCGCACTTGCTAGTTCGAGCGTCAGAGACGGATATACTCTAACGAAGTTCGTTTTCGTTTCGCGGTAGCCCCTCAGCGGCGCTACCACGAACTTCGAAAGTCGAAGTTCGGGTATTTCCATCTCTATCGCACTCCCTCAATCTAGTGACAGGGATGCATGTATTACGAACAGAGGGGTTACCGCGAAGTGAAAACGAACTTCGTTCGAGTATCTCCCTCTCTGTCGCACTTGCTAGTTCGAGCGATAAAGACGGAGATACACGAACGAAGTTCGTTTTCGTTTCGCGGTAGCCCCTCAGGACGGCTCACGAGCTGTGTCGCGGCGAGATAGACTATCCATCTCTTTCTAATTAGAAGGCACAGGTCACGTCCTGTGATAGCCGTGCTTAAGCGGTCTGCCGCGATCTAGACGGGTTAAAGCAGAGGGGCTACCGCGAAGTGAAAACGAACTTCGTTTGGGTATCTCCGTCTCTGTCGCACTTGCTAGTTCGAGCGATAGAGAGGGAGATACACGAACGAAGTTCGTTTTCGTTTCGCGGTTGCCCCTCTGACGACACGTATTATACGAAAGCGCCCGCGTTCGGACGTGTAGCGTCAGCTTAATTTGGTTCGGACATAACAATTTGTCAGTACAACGTGTCGAAGTGATAATTGGGTGTAGCAAAGAGAATAATTATAACCACTACGTTCTAGGGTGTAGCGTATAGATGTAACAATTCCACCACTTGTGCATGCAATTTCTCACTTCAGCACAACTCGTTTGACAGTTGGATCAACGCGCAACATGCCTCCAGACGATAGCAATTAGTCAGTTTCTGATAAATTGGGGCTGACAAATCATGATATTATATCCCCGTGAGTAAATAAATAAAACTTCTATGCGGATATTTAGAACGTAGTGGTTATATTCTCTTTTGGGATATTAGGCTCAACAGAATAAATAACTTTATAGATACCATACCACCAACATGGTGAAATATACGTGATGAGATTATAGTTTATAAAAAAAACGCCTCTTCATTTAATTTTGTGGATGTTGCCATCCTGCAATCGCCATATTGAATTTTGTTGTGCTTCGGAAAACATTGTGAGCACGTGGACTGTTGGATTTTAAATAAGGCGAAATTGGATAGTAATAACAGTAAACTCATTAATTCAGTTATTTTTCAGTTCTTTCGGATTAACATCAATTATTTATTGTGTGATTTCAAAGTAAGTACGCTTGATATTTGCCGGCGACAATCTTAATTCCACATTATGGTCATGGGCTTCCGATGTAGATCATGATGCTAAATACTAACACCTAAACAAATAGTTATTCCATTTTCAGTAGTAGGAACATAATACAACCTTGATGATATTAGTTTTACGACATAAGTAAAATTGCGTAACCTTCCTTTTTAAAATTCCTATAGCTTACGTGTTGCCCGTGAAGGTTTTTTTTGGTACGTTGCTATTTGCTCGTGACCCTCGATCGAGGAATCTTTATATGCCGAAAAACTGGATACATACGGTCTTGTTTTATGTGACGTGATTGATATTGAGCATATGCACTGTATACGTGTCGTAAATACAGTTGTTGGAAAGTGATTGTGATAGTCGCATAACACGAGTCGTGGCTCATATCGCCTGGAGCGCTGACGGACGATGTGCCGGTGCGCCAGATAGAGTAAAGATATATTTAACCTCAATTATTCTAAACACTTCTAAGTGTTGTTTTTATATTGTCATTGTTGTGCTGTGTTAATTTTGTCAAGTTAACGACTAAACACAATGTTTTGAGACAATAACCTACAAATCAGTAAGCACCCACATTCAGTTGCCATGTGATGATTAAACGCTCGCAATCATAATAATATGGATTTGCCAAAAGTAAGTAGGTCAATTTCTTATCTTATATTAGACATTTATACGCCACATGCTCTCACTGTGAGTGACTTCTTTTTTTGACTTGTAGTTTATTTTTGTTTCTTCCTTATGTAAAGGTTATAGATTAGTTTCATGAAAAGCATTGTTTTGGGTGTCCCATTGATATTTTTTGTCACATTCTAAAAGACCTCTGTACTTACACAGTGCTCTTTTATGAAATAAATATCCATCTACCCTCATCTGACTTTGTGCGTGTTACTGTGTCACCTCAAATCATTATCAGTGCGTCTGATTTTATTGTGGCTTTTATGGGTTTGGAATCTCAAACCTGTACCTGATAAGCATAACATTGTAAGTACATTTGTTGCAATTTTGCATTATTAATTGTACATCATTTCATGATTTCCTATCAGCCCATAATAATCTGTAAAATTATACTTACAGATGCTCTCAGGTATGGAATTCTTTAAATAATCATTATTAAAATTTCAATCTAGTTCAGAGGATTTCAGTAACATAGTAATTTATAAATGCTATATAATATTATTAACAAATTCGGGATAAATAGTGACTCAGTGCTTTTTCTGTTTTTCTGCCAAATTTATAGAATCATCCTAGGTATACAGATTTTCAGGAAAATTTTAGTTTTAAGTTCTTTTCAGTGGCATTAAATTTACGAAGCAGAATATCTGTCCCATGCCGGTAGTCTGACATAAATGCATCTTTGTCTGACATAAATAATTAGTGTCTCTCACATTCACTTGCTAGCCAAGTACCAATCCAACATTAATAATATGGTCATGAATATCATAATATGAGCATGTAATATGTAATTATATGTGACCACATGGAATTTTGACTGATTTTTGAAGCATATTAAATATCACAATATTAAAATGGCTAGGCGGGCAACATATTTGCATGCAGTGGCAGTTAAACCCTGCTGGGTTTTGTTTGCTGCCTGGCAGTGTATTGTGTAATAATGATAAATATAAAAATTAAAAAAAAGAGTGCTAATGTAATGTAAGTACCTATGATGTGATGAAAGATATTAAGTGAATTAAAACAACATGGAATTTTAAAGGTGTATACACATCTACAAACCATTACAAACCGCAATTGCCGTTCCCTGTGGTATGGTGCCAATAATCTATGTACACATCTACAAACCATAATTGCCGTTCCCTGTGGTATGGTGCCAATAATCTATGTTCCATATGCTAATATGTTCCGTTGCTAGATGGTAATGTCTCATCATCCTCCTAGCGTTATTCCCGGTTGTGCCCTAAATGAGCCTGAGGTCTGCGTTGACACCTAATCCCAACATTTGGCATGGCCACTAGTTCTACGAAATCGACTGCCATCTGACCTTTCAACCCAGAGGGAAAACTAGACCTTATTGGGATTAGACCGGTTTCCTCACGATGTTTTCCTTCACCGAAAAGCTAACGGTAAATATTCCGTTCATAAGTTCCAAAAGACTCATTGGTGCGAGCCGGGATTCGAACCTATGAACGCCGCTTGACATCTGCACGCCTCAACCACTAGGCTACCGTAGCTTCCTAATGTGTACTATTTTATATTAGTAAAGGTTTCTCTAACAGGTTAACACTCTGAAACATATATAGCATCTGGTGGCCCTATATTCTTCATGTCTGTCCCATACTATGATGTTTTATCCAAGTTAAAAGTAAATATTTTTATAATAAGTCTACCTGAATACATGATTTGCAGCAAACCTAAGTACAAACGTAACCTAAGTACGTGTAAATCATCTTCTGTTTACAACATTAATATCATTTGAAGATAATTATGGTTCCTTTTGAATATAGCATACCCATAAAGCAATAACACATTGCAGAATGACATTTTGTCTGTGATGATGTTCAATACCTGATTGATGTTAAGGTAAACTTCTTATGATATCAAAACAACTTAGTGTACAATAAAACTTACATCAAGGCACGAAATATCCCATTGGGATTCCAAGTGACAATAAGATAAGATAAATACTAAATAATTTATTATATGATAATATGGTTTGTTGGTATTATATATTGATGTCAAATACTTTGAAATATTTTCCAAATTCATGCATATGATTATAAGTATTATAACTATCAGGCCCAGCAGTGGGACACATCAGGCTTTGTATAATACACCGCATATGATTATCTTATAAATTATAAACCTATCCTGAATTGTTGTGGAAAGAGACCAAACAACAAATGTAGCTCTGTAACCAACTGTCACCTTCCTAACATGTGCTCATTAGAAAGCGGTGTCAATTGTTATAGCTCCAGAGGCTGAAGTGTCTTTGAAGTTGATCATTCTTTTTCCCAAACTCATTTAGTCATTGAGACTTGAAATATGGGCCTCCTCTATTTTTTTGTCAAATGCAGGAAATACATAATGGCCATAATGCTCTATCATTTCAAATATCCTACACTTGAGAATCTCCTCCTGTGCATTTTGTATAAAAAAAATATTTTACTACTCGTGGGGCTCAATGTGCAACAGAGTGTAGGTACATTCCATTTCAGCGGAATTTATATGTATATAAAATAATAATAAGTTTGTGACAAAAAAAGAATTGGTAATTGAGGTGCTATGGCCTTCCGCCTCTCTCATCAGGCCATCTTTATAGTACCATAAAATTGCATTGTCATCCGACTTACACAAGGGTACTAAATTTCAAGTCAATTGGACTACTTAAAGTAAGTCAGATTTGACTTACAAGATTTGACCCACATACATATACCATACTACCAAACTGACATAGGTAAGTTAAATAAAACTTGTATATAATTAAGTTCTGCTATTTCAAAACTAGTGAAATTACATATTTTCTGAATAGGCTGATATATTTTTTTAACATGATTCAGATTCAGATTTATTTATTATCATAATTTTACAATTAAAATCATTGGTACAGTAAATGTACAAGATAAAAATGTATAAAAAATATGACTTGTCAGTTACATAGATGTGTACAGATGTGTACAGAATAGTTATTATTTGTAAAAAATTGAAATTAATAATTTTAATGTCAGCTTAATAATATATTGTGCTATTGAATAATGAAGCGAAAGCAAATATAAAATAAATATGAATACAAATGTCAAGCTTTTAAGATAGTCATTTTCTTGTTTTCATAGTCATTTGAAAGAAACTCTTGCAAACTATACAGTGTTTTTTCAAGCAATAGTTGTTTTACATGGTAACGAAATGAGTTGTCGTTTGTTATGGTTTTAAGGTTTGAGGGTAGTCGTTTAAAAAGTCTTTGTCCTATTAACTTCGGAAGTTTTGTGCCTATTTTAAGTCTGGACGAGGTTGTTTTTAAGTCATTAACATTTCTCATAGGCCTGGAACTATTTTCTCCTCTCCTTTTAAATTCGTTTGGATTACGTTTAACATACATCAAAACTTCCAATATATAAGTTGAAACTGATGTTAAAATACTAAGTTTTTTAAAATGTTCCCGACACGAGTCTCTGTACTTGGCATACGCAAGTACTCTAATTGCACGTTTCTGCATCTTTAGGATACGCTCATAGTCCGTACAGTTGCCCCAGAGTATAATCCCGTACGAAAGTTGAGAGTGTATGTACGCGTAATACATCTCTTTTAAGCAACTTTCTGACACAAGTGGTCTTAATTGTCTTAGAGCATAGATGCCTTTTGCTAACTTACTGCATAATGCATCTATGTGATCTTTCCATGACATTATTGGATCAATATGAAAGCCAAGCAGTTTGACGCATCGTTCGTTTTGTATTTTGACACCATTTGACAATGTTATATCAGTTTTCTCTGTGAGGCTGCGTTTCGTTTCAAATATCATGATATTTGTTTTCTCAGCATTTAATTTCAGGCCATTTATTGCGAACCACTTACTTAATATTCTTACCGCATTTTCAATTTTTTCTGTTAGCTGTGTTTTTGTATCTGCATTGACTATAACTGTAGTATCATCCGCATATAGGATCATCTCACCATCTAGATCAAGACTTGCCAGGTCATTCAGAAATATAGAGAAGAAGCTGTTACCTAGTGCAGATCCTTGCGGGACACCTATTCTTGTAGCCTGCGTTCCGGATCGGTGTCGTTTTCCGTCTATTTTTATTTCTACAACTTGCTCTCGTTCTGCTAGGAAAGATTTCAGCAGTTTAGCGGTTTTTCCTTTTATGCCATAGGCACCCAGTTTAGAGAGCAAGAGTTCGTGATCTACTGTGTCGAATGCCTTCGAGAGATCCAGAAATATGGCTGCGACTTTTCTTTTTCTTTCTAGAAGGCCTACGATCGTCTCGGTAAACTTAAGTGCTGCGCTAGTTGTTGATGGCGGGCTGGGGCATGATATACCTAGATGAAGAAAAAGTCCATGAGATCATTATTCTTCATTGTTTTTTCGGCATTTTTTTTAGAATTCTTGTACAAAATTTATTAATTTTGTTTAGGTACTTAAAAGTGTAACCATGAACACCAATTTGTAAAATTTAACACCACTATAATATTGTTCCTCCGATTTATGGCCATGTAGGTTGCCAATGTATGCACATTTGATTTCATTTTTATTTGCTTCATAGACTACTACTGAAATAATTAAGAAATAAGATTTCCATGAAATACCTAATGATGTTATTATATTTTGAAGTATTTTTTTTGTTCTAGATTGTTGATAAAAGTGGCTCATTACGATGGTTCCTTGTCGCCAGTTGTTTATGTGGTCGGTCCCATCTATAGCAGTGCTTATTGGGATTTTTTGGTTACGAAAAAAGAGGGAATTTGCCAAATCTGACCCAGGTGGAAGAGAAAGGATAAAGAGTTTGCATGAGGAACTGGCCGAAGCCCTGAAAGCTGAAATTGAGGCTCAGAGAGCATCCCCGCTTGGTAGGGCTGAGCGCTCAATTATTAAATCAGCACCAATTGACATTTTACCTCAAGGCAGCAGCTCGCAGAGATCTTCGCCTCTTGAACTTACTGATGAAGAGATTGACATGGAAATTGAAAAAATTATAAAAAAGAAGTCTCTTAAAACAGACAAGTCTTCAATTGTTGGCAGCCAAAACCTAGTGATGAGCATTAAGCAGGCTTCATTTATTGTAAAGGAGTCACCGCCAAAGCAGATTTCTATACTTCAATCTGAAATGGCATGTATTAAGAACGAATTTGATAAATTGTCACTGACTAATGACACAAGTGTTGATAACTATAAAGAAATGTCAGAGTCTATAGGGAATTTGTCTCAGACATCTAGTGTAAAGCAGGAGTCAGCTTTGTCAGGTGTAAACATGGTTGAAGAAAGTATAAAAGCTGATACAGAAGAAACACATAATAATTTAGATAATCAATCTAGTGATAGTAGTGACAATGGTAATAATAGGTTCTCAACAGCACCAGCTAGACGCATTTCTGAAAGAGATTCTGCAAACCACAGTCCTGTTGATCCTATTTTAGCTAGTCCATCAATGTGTCACTTCTCTGATAACCATAGTGAGGTAATTAAACATTGGAATTATTTATGTAGTCTTAGAATACATTTCGCTTCCTATAAATTTTAATTGCGGATATGTTATGTATTATATATTAGGATGTATTTATTAGATACACTTGAATTAACTGATTCAGATTTGGGTGGTGCCATTATTCACTGGGTTTCGTGTCATTTGTTTGTCCTTTTTACTATATTACTTCAGCAGGCAATGCCATATAATTTCATGCATACCTATTATAATAACAGTCACCACATGTTACAATATAATGGTTGGTGGTAACACCTAAAAGGTGTTATTGTGAGGATTGAAATTAAATACCTGTGAGTGTATCTAAATACACACATTCTTTGTTGAACATTTCCGTTTTGCAAATTGCTATAAAAGCTACGACCCTCGTACGCTGCTAGGTATTAAACTGTTGACTATGTTACAGGGCTCAAGTGACAGTGGAAAAGGTTGCTCGGAAGCAGCCAGCCCCCCGCCTACGGGCATGAATATTGTGCCTACTGAGGCTGGACTTAGAATACACCAATTTGTAATTTCCCAGACCCTGGTTGGTCTACTAATAGGAAAACAAGGTTCTTTTGTAACCCAAATTAAAGCTAAAACTGGTGCAAGCGTGTACGTAAGGAGGCATCCGGACTCCGTGAAACAAAAGATATGCGCCGTTGAAGGTGAGTTCACATTTTTTATATGAACTCATGTTATTAATATAGTTTTTACTTACCTTGCAAATTTAACATAGCATATTTTGTAAATGTAAGCAAGTTTGGTGACGATACAATATTGATAAGATCAATCTCGTCAGATGGATATGGTAGTTGACAGAAAATCCTAAAGTACACATGATAAACCCACCGAATTTAGGTCACTTTTATTTCTGACAGATAATTAATTACTTTTCAGGAACTCAAGGTGAAATTGAAGCAGCATTAGAAATGATCAAGGAAAAATTCCCTGAAAAAAGGTTTCCTAACTTTTCAATGCAAGAAATTAGTGCAGAATTGTATCAAAGACTGGTGCCACTTGTTCCTGAGTTCCTCCAAGTAAGTGTACTGCCTATATAGAGGTCGAAAACAAGTTATTCTATCTGGGTGTTGTTCTAAAAGTATAGCCATTTCGGTTTCATCCTTTAGTTAGATCACGCCGACAATACATTAAAACATTTTACAGTACATATGGTGCTACTTTCCCGCACTAGTGCGGAAAAGTGCACTTTCCGTACATAAGTCGAAACTTTAAAGAGCGATATGTACAGTAAAACGTTGTACGATACACGTGCGAATAGGTAATTCGCAACTCGTGTCGATTTAAAACACTCCCTTCGGTCGTGTTTTAATTTATCACCACTCGTTGCGAATTTCCCATTTTCGGCACTTGTATCGTAAATAACTATTGTAGGGTACCTCCCCCTAAACCTAAAGTGTAATAACTATTTTTCAACTCAGTGATTCGTTTGCGAGATATTGGGCTTTAAAGGCCTAATTTTTGTTCGAGTCATGTGTCCCCCCCCCCCTGCCGGCTAAATGGCTACTACTGGGGATTAGAAAAAAATCGTGGCAGTAATACATATAATGAATTTAAAAGGAAAACTATCATGGGCAAGTGGGCATAAGTAGTTATCGAGTAATAGTCGACCAACTTAATGTGTACTTGGAAAGGCCAGTTTTCGTACAAATTCGGCCGACGCAACCGCACCGCACGACGATGTAACTAAGACAGACAGGCAACTACGGAACCCTACACTGCACGGCACGCACTTGGCCGGGTTTTTTTTTAATGGTATCCGTGATAAGTCGGAGCGACGAGCAACAGAAAAAGTTGATTATCATTCATCATTTTTCATGAAGAAAGTCGGCCTTCTAACAACACCTGCTCATACACATTACCATTAAAATGAATCTACATTACATCAAGTTCACCCATTACATTACAATTGACACCAGTCAATTGCGAAGGTGGCTACGAGCATTGTATGCGTCACTGCGTCAGTTGCAGCTCGTGGAGTCGGTGAACAACGACACGATCATGACGTGCCTGGTGAGCGCGGGGCACTTCTTCCTGCAGCAGCCGCTGCACCCCACCTTCCCCTCGCTGCACGCGCTGCACCGCCTCATGGCGGCCACCTACCTCAATCCGGATGTGCCCGCCCTGCCACGCCCTGTGAAAGGTAAACCACATAACGAACCGGTCCGAATCTGGGTCAACTTTGCAAAATTGCATTTTTATTATAGGCTAACTAGGTTGAACTTTAATTAGTTGCGGAGTATGAACGCGTTTTATAAAGAGCATGAAGTCTTTGATCGTTGGTGGTTATTTCGTAATTTCAACTCCAGAGGCTATCCATTGCCTGCGTTTAATTTTAGACTGGTTCTTTTCCGCACAAGTATGTATGTGCGCATTTCGCATTTGCTGTAAATCAGACATGGTTTTGATGGATATAAATCCGTTAGACTGTTTTTCAGCTCATGTATATAAATATTTAGACATTACTTAGCCACAAAAGGTTCTTTGTAAAATCAGCTGCCGTTAACACGTGCACATATCTGGATTACAAATTCTGTGTCACACTAATGCAAATTATGCTCGCATTTATTTGCCTTGTGGCGATGGAATAAACGGGTTTTAATGGTAAACTTACATATATTGTGAAAAGGTCATTATATGTCGTAACGTGGGATGGTTTGTCTGCGATCGTATGTTCTTAGTAGCCGCAACATTAGTATTATGACAGTTTTTTTTTTTTAATAATACTAATGACGCGGTTACTAAGATAATTCACAAAAATGTTAGACTAAGAACTAATAACGGGGTATGTTAAGCAACTTCGTTAAGGACGAACAAATCAACGACCATTGTACGGATATAGTTAAAATTTATACAGGGTGTTAACGGGGTCATGATCCGGAATGACAAAAAGCGAATAAGATGATCATACTGAACAACCTTTCCCATGGGACCAACCACGAAATCGCAAAAAAAAACCAGGTATTCCATACATAACTCTCAATTAAATCGCAGTTAACTCACAGTTAACTCTTAATAGGCTCTTTTTTTTGCGATTTCGTGGTTGGTCCCATGGGAAAGGTTGTTCAGTATGATCATCTTATTCGCTTTTTGTCATTCCGGATCATGACCCCGTTAACACCCTGTATAAACCAGAGCTAAAATCGCGTTTTTGAATTGGAACAAACCAAAAAATAACAACGTGAACTGGGCATTCATCTTAGTATGTTATCTTCAGTTTCCGCGATTATAACTTAAATAAAACGATTTAATCTGAATAACTTGGTAATAGTACATTACTGCAGAGACCAGTAAGTAAGCCAGCCGAAGGCGAGGTCCGGCTATAATACGAGGCCAGGATGGCACTTATGGTCGAAGCGTGTATAGTGCTTTTCTCAAAAATAAAACAATGTTTGAATAAAAGTTATATAATTGTTTGAATAAAAGTTAGATGAAAGTTTGAATAAAAAATATATAGGTACAGTCACCAGCATTAGTATATGCCATAACAAAGGCAGGAGAAGAGAAAACTTGAATAATTTGAAATTTCAAAAAAAGAAAAAAAATTGGTCTTACATTAAACTATTTTCCCCCCCGCCCCCAGGCCTCGTCCCAAATCTCTCACCATCCTACGGTCACGTGACCTCCTACGCATCTGACCTCCTGACGTCACAAAAATCTTTCGCGAGTTTAACAGTTTTTCCCCATCCCAAAAAGTGCTCAGCGCCCCTAAAAAAGTGTTCACTTCATAAATGTTCTATATTTAAATATTATGATATGTAATGGGATTTCATACTTACTTACTGGACACTCTTGCTCTATACTATTTAAATATTATGATATGTAATGGGATTTCATACTTACTTACTGGACACTTCTAAAAATTGTCCAGGATGAATCACTTTCGGATACTATCTGCACAGATGTTATGGGAACATTTCGTACTATTTTTGAGAAAACTACTTAAGAGTTGAGGTGAAACAGGCTACCCGTTCAACCACGATCGCTGTAAAGTTATTAGGTTATTACATATTATGATCACGGCATGCCGAGCCTTGCGTGGTGAGTCGGACTGTCCCGAACTTGTTGAGCCCGGCCCTCAGACCGCGACGACGCGACCTGCTGGCCGTGGCGCCGGTGCGTACCGTGTCGTGTAGGAACTCGCCGCTCCCCCGCGCCCGCGCACAGCTCAATGTGCTCCTGGCATCGACACCTGAGTGCGACTTGTTTGCGTGGCGATGGGCAGCAGTGTGTAATGAGTGTTTGAGATTCTGTGAGGTGATGGATGCTAGTTGCTCAACTGTGCCAACATAATTTGTTTTTTACTCTGAATGGTCAAATTTAATTTTTAAAATTGTTTTTAGTCTAAGTTTTGTGATGCATCTGTAATGTCATATAAACATTTTGTCAAATAAATAAATAATAATAGACGATAGAATACATGTAAATTGTATTATTTGATAGGTATTCATCGTTTTAGCTTTATAAGATTTATACGATTTTGCTTTAGTATCTGCCTAGTGATAGTGATGTGGATTTCGGATGAAACTCGTTTCGAAGTGGGACAAACTTTATAATATGAATGTTGTTATTTAACAGAGGGGTCAATCTGCGCGGCGCCGACTGAGAACAACTGGTACCGCGCGCAAGTGATCTCTACGGCGGAGGAGCAGGACACGTCCGTCGTGAAGCTGGTGGACTTCGGCGGGTACCTCACCGTCGACAACGAGCTGCTCAAGCAGATCCGCTCCGACTTCATGACCCTACCCTTCCAGGCTACAGAGGCCCTGCTGGCGTTCGTCAAGCCAGCGAATAACGGTTCTGATCTATTACCTTTGCTTAACGAGTCGTAGTACACCTAATTAGCATTCCGCAATCACATTTATGTTTAGAATTAGTATTCATTTATTTCAGCTTGCATGTAAGTCAATGCTTTAAAACATGTCCATTCAATAATTCACTTATAGTCTCCCAATGTCGCATTTACTAATTCTATGTGATTATTATTATATAGACGCCTAATTTCATTTGTTTCTTTATTATCTGTCATATCGTGTGCTTGTTCATGTGCTAAATAAATTAATTACACAGACATTATTAGGCGGCCCTTACACCTGTAAGTTACTTACGTAAGTTCAGTACAAATATTGCTTACAGACGACTTACGTGAGCAGTATTTGTACTGAACTTACGTAAGAACCTACAAGTGTACAACAGGCCTTACATTTATAAAAAGTCTGTGTTTGTGTGTGATGTCAATATTATATAATGGTCAAAGTCTCATATTTAATTCTTCACGTTTATAATATGACATACTACATACATTGGAATAAAATTTCTCACTTCATTATGCTTTTTTCACCCTTTTCATTTGAATGTTGCACATTTTCCACTCAGTGCGCTTTATAGCAAGTAGAATGAAAAACGCGTTCTAACTTCCCTTTCGGGTCGAAAATATCGTGTAGAATTAACTATAATTTCATATGTGAAAAGATGATAATTATATGTAATTAGGATGCACAATCGTATCGACTTAAAGTGCTATAAAGCCACTTATTTCACGTTTACTCAGATTACTAGTTCAAATATTGATAAGAGCGGTCCATGTATTTAGTAAGGCGAATAATACGCATCTACACGTGTGTTGTACAGTCTACGACAAATGTGTATACATTTTTCACCTTATTGCAATGAAATAAGGTCCAAAAGTGTAAACTGTCTACTGTAATATACAGTCTTCACTGCAGCAGCTGTAAGGCTTTGTAATGGCATTTCGTAAACAGTCGTACATTTTATTTTAAGAGTGCTATTAAATTTTGTACAGGTCGATTCACAAGAGCTGACGAGTAATGTCTATGAAATGATTGACAGTTTCATATATTTTCCGCGTCAGCTCTCGTGAATCGACCTGTAAATGTATTCATAGTCGGCACGTATTGTTACGCATATGCTCTGATCCAGTAATCGTTTTGTAGTAAAGTCATGTTCACTGTTTTATATTGCACGCTTGATTATTTATTCTTTTTTTTCTTAGTTATTGTTATTCACTAATCTATTTACAAAATTATAATTGACCAAAACAACTTAGTGGTTTGTTTTCGTCATTTTAATTACATCTACATTAATTACGCAGTCTTACTAGGTGTAAGTGATATTATTATCAACTGAGTTACACATAAACTAAAAACATTGGTAACATAAGCATCTGTTTGCATTTGCACCAATAGTTACATGAACATAATTAAAGTGTTTAAAAAATAGTAGATTACTGCAGAGGCCGTGAAGTAAGGGATTGCTGGACGAGATTGGGGTAGACGGCCGAGTCGTAGACGAGGCCGAATACAACGAGTCCAGCAATCCCTGTTCCGGCCGAGGATTGTATAGTACTTTTCTCAAACGATGTGAGGAAATATTAAAATTAAAATAAATACTAGTTAATCAATTAAATAATAGGTAATTAGCGCCTTTTTTATTTTTTAAACATGCCATTTGAACAAGCCGTTCGAGCACCATGTTTAACCGCACATAAAGTATAGTACCATAGATTATTTTATTTTTTTTATGAAGCAAGTATGCTTACAGTGTCTAGTGGTGGTTGGCAGTATATAAATTTTCCTTTGTCAGTTTAATATTAGTAAGCAAATTTAAAAAGTTAGAGTAGCGGACAATAATGGTTTTACTTAGAGTTTTCATACATTACTTCTTGGCGTAGGGAGCCATAAACAAGAAACTTCACGTCTTCATTTCGTGATATTAACGCGTACATTTCCGAGCATGTTTGAGAAAATCTTATTTTGTTACCGAATTTTTTAGTAATTATATATCAACTGCTTTACTATTTTTGATTATTAAGCTTGTTATGTTTATTTTTTCTTTATTCTTAAATCTATTAGGCCAGTTCTGATCATAAAGAACTGGGACATCCACAGATGAGCACTGATCCATTAGCACATGCACATAATATTTCTGTCCATTAAGATAATTTACAACCTACCTGATTAAACCGCTTTGGATATTACTGTTTGTGACTGAATGTAATGTTGTATTTATACTTCTATCGTAAAATAGCTATGGTCCTAGAACAATTGATGACCTTAAAACAACAGAGTATTGTACTGGACGAACTGGTCTCATAGTAGGTCTGTGATGTAAAGATAAGCAAAATGGTTTTGTAAAAATGTGTCAATTTTATTTTTCATTAATGGTATGCAACGAACGTTCGGTAAATTGTCTCCAATAGGGGTGTAGACACTAAATAGAATAATCATTAATATCATATTTTCTCGAAAAAGGATTAAAAATGTATTCAAATGGTGAAAAAATCTACGCAAAAGGTTAAATAATCACGAAGTTATAAGTGTCCAAAGTTTTAAGAAGGCTTCATATCAAACGATGACGCTTGTAGATTGTGACGTCACTATAGACGGCAACGTGCCGCGCCCCGTCGTGTTCGGCGCCGCCGTCGACGCGACCCCCCGGCAGCATCCTGTAATGTGCGTCACACACTGTTTGCGTTTTCTCTCTCTAACAAGTAATATTAAAACGGTTGTAGCTTCGTAATTCTTTGAGATATCTGAATGAGATTTTCGTCACTAGGCATATTTATTGCCTTCTTTCTTTTGGAGTAATAATAATTTTCGAGTCTACACCCGTATTAAAAGAATGAAAGCAGTGTTGTACAGTATAATGAGATGTGCGACTTGTTGTTTGTTGTTTGTAGAGCCGGAGTGGAGCAGCGAGGCGCTGCGCATCATGGCGGGGCTGACGGCCGGGCAGCTGCTGCACGCGCAGGTGGCCGGCTACGACGAGGCCGGCCTGCCGCTGGTGCACCTCTACCTCACCCTCCATCCACAGGTACGTAACGTGCACGACCCCAACATTTATTTATTTATTTTAAACAAACAGTCTCATATGGTTACATTTCACACACTAATAAGTTTCGGTCAAAAATTTCATTTTTGGTACAGGCTTTTATTGCCGACTGTACTTTTCTGTATAACATTATCTCATACCAACTACTCATTGAGACGATTCTAACGAGCCCAAACTCAACGGGTTTACGTCGGTTAAGTACTGAATTCCCATGGCCACCTTCTGTCTCCATCATCAGATCAGCTCGATGGTACCATAATATTGAATTGTCGTCCAAACTATACTTATACCCAAAATTTCAGCTCAATCGGTCACCGGGAAGTGGGTCAAATTTAACTTGCGAGATTTGATTACAGACTGACAACGGGACAGATAAACTAAATAAAAGCTTGTAAAAAGTACTAAATCATGGACTTACAGTTTCCTTAATCAGAATATTTTAACCTAAACATTAAAAACATTGAAAGTTTTGAGTTATTGCGATACATCGCTAATAGTGTGAACATTTCCAGAAAACTAACAGTTATGATACATTTGTATTATAGTTGTTGAATACATTGTAAACATAATAGTTTGAAGCTACAAAATGTCTAATAGAGAATATCTAACAACTGAAATTTTTCGTCATAAAGCCTGCACGCTCTTCTAATGAAACTGTTTTTTGCATAAGAAGTTCGACTATTCACTAACAGGATTAAAGTGTCATTGTTACCACAGGGCCTAGTTTGATTTGTGTAAGATTGTCCAATAATATTTAGGATTTAAAGTCAACTAATATACTATGTTTTGGTCGGTATTTTCATAACCTTACATACCTTACATTTCACAATCAATTCTTACATTGACCAGTGGGCCCGCTTTTGACTTTCTAGTGCTCCAAAATTAATACGAGTAAATACTATTGTAGTGACAAAATTGTAGGCACTTACTTTTATACGGATAGTGGTTTATACCACTTGCATTAAAATTTTCTATTGATGTTTTAAAATTGTTGTTCATCGTTTTTGACAGTGTACGTGTTTCAAAAATCGCTCCTCTGTCCCTACGCAACGCAACTGCGCTTGCCTCTACACTCAGACTTTTTATATAGGGGAGTAGTGGAACGCTTACCTAATGGAAGATATGAAACAATTAATTAACAAGCTTTCATTTGTTTCAAAATAGCTATCAATTTATATGTTAACCCTTGCTTACCAGGCTTGAACTGGCCAACGAAAGATGTTTATGAACCACTTGTGATATTTTTAATTCATATAACCTTACATGCAGGTCCTTAATTTATTGTATTATATCATAAGTTTTATTTGCCCCAAAGTCGTCCGCTTCCAATGAGATGTGCATTCAGCAACTAAAACCAAATCATGGAACCTCTGATAGTCAAAATGTAATATTTAGTCCTAGCGGTACACCCCGAAATTCAGTAAAATGCTGCAAATGGTGTTAAAAACATGAAAATCGGAACGATTGATTTTAGGCCATACGAATCAATTTGACCCTCAGCACGAAAAAAAAAACAAAAAAGGAGAGGAGTTATAACATCATCTGTTTTTAGTGTGGGAAAAAAATAATTTTCGTTCTGAAACCTATCGTGTGTGGTATCTAATGAAAGGGCTTACTAAGCCGATTCTAAAAATATATCACATCATTATATTTCAGTCACTTGTTCAAATTAAAATTAATAGTTATTTATGATACAAGTGTGGAAAGTAGGTGATTTCCGACGAGTGTCATTATTATACATGAGCGAGTGAAGCGAGCGAATGTATAATTCGACACGAGTCGGAAATCATCTTTACGCGCGTGTATCATACAACGTTTTACTATGCCTTGTGTGAGGAAATATATTAAATGGTGAAATGTCGGTTTAAAATAGACCTACTTATTATCTGGAACTGCATTTAACAACTTCTCCACATCTTTTGCTGTCAAGCTTATTCACTTAAAGGTTAAATCCATTGTATTGTGGTTTTGGAACAAAATTAATTTTGAGTAACTCAATATATTTAACAACAAAAAGACACTGTACCGTCGTAGTTCTAAGAAACATACTGACACTATTGAAACGCAATACCTAAATCATTATTATTATTGATTACTCACTTTCACTCGATATTTTTAACTTATTTACATAAAATAACTCCAAAGTAAACAACAATCACAACAATGGCGGGCTTTTTAGTTTTAAATACATGCGCGGTCAACATATGCGCAATGCGCATGTGCAAGTCGCCATACTGTCGTATCGCAAAAGGCAAAAGAAAGATGCGTTCAGCCAAACACATTAAGTGAATATTTAAAATCAATTAATTTATTGACCAAATACAAAATTCATAAAGATTAATAAATCATTTTATACATTATTAGTATTTATGTACCTTTTATATTGAAAGAAAACGTGTAATTGAAATATTTGTAAAACTTTTCTCGAGTAATAAAAACTCTTTGCGTCGGGCTGACGACGGACGTAAAAATTAAAACAAAATTGAAAAGTAAAAAGCACTAGTGCGAAAAAGTGGCACTTTCCGCACGATTTGGGTGCTTGGAAAACGCTCTTTTCGAGCACATGCATTGTAAAATCATTTTCAAAACTATTTGCATAATTTCATCGATTATGATCATCAATGTTAATAAATTCCATTTATATAATAAACAAACGCTATAATGGTCACTCTGTATATATTTCATGCTCATTATATGTTTTAATAGTTGTTCTTCATTTACTCACTTTCTGTGCCCTTCTCATATTAATTTAAGCTAGATAGAATGACTGTCGATTGGACAGTGACAGGACTCCGCCTTAGCTCCGGCGCTGCGGGGAGAGCAGCCATTTCGCCCTCGCGTGACAAAGCACGGTCGCCCGTGCTCCGCTCCGCTTTGCACGGCTCGGCTTTGTCACAGCGGGCGAGGGCTGCTCCCCCTCCGCGCCTCCGGCTTTTGATATACACTCTAGGGGTAGGGCAGACAAGACCACGAGGATATTGGGGTGCTCCGATTCGGTTTTGTTACCTGTGTCTGTTTTTCTAGGATGTGATAGCAATCACTTAGTAAAACGAAGTACATACTAAGTGTTGTTATCAGTTTTAATCATTATACTAAATGTATGTTATGCAAAAAGAAATTAGTAGACATAAACGTTATAGCAAATGTGGTGGTGATAAATGAGTGTTATGTTATTTAAATGTTATGACCAATAAAAATATCCATTTTGTTATTATGATAATAGTTTGTTATGATTTCCGTACGTATGCTACTTGAAATTATGCGTTTTGTTTTTATGGCGAATGAACGGCACCCGACTACTCGCAGTTACACTTTTTTTCCAAATGTTCCTTTTTTCTTTAACGTGAGCCATTGAGCAAATTGTTTTTCCGTTTCCAGCAAGTGATATTCCTGAACAGGGAGCTGGTGGACCGCGGGCTGGCCGAGTGGGACGTGCCGGCCGACTCGTGAGCGCGGTCCCTGCCTCGGACGCTGACTAGTAATATGGGATTGCATTTCAATCGACGTGTTATCGGGTGCTCGGACCATTGCTCCGCGCGCCTAATGTAGTTAAGCAAACGCAGTCTCGCAATTTTATTTGCGTACTTTTTAGTATATGACTTGGCACTTGGACCTCTTTAATAAACATCGTTTTGTTGATATACCTTTTGCTTATGAATACTTCGTATTTGAACACAAAACTTATCTCTAATTTTAGCTTATTGAAGTATGAGTAGTAAATTAAAACGAAGATTTGGTGAACATAGCACAGTGATTGTCTATTGACGTCGTACTGATATAATGACGCTCTGGATCGCGTGTAACTTACTATTGATGCTATAATAATGTCTAGTTCCCACGACCAGTACGGTACACTAGATTACAATACGCTTATAATTAAACTGTAGTTCTGTAACTGCAACTAAATCATGTGTCTGTTATTTGTAAGTTTATGTTTACGTCAGATAGTTTGATACTCACGATACACAACGAAGATATTGTATGTGGTGAGATTCTAAATAAGAGTTCCAGGATGCTCATTATATTATTAACACTGCCGACTGCATTTTTACTTAAAAAGTTTCCGGCATTTTACATGCAGTGGTATTTGCAAAACAACGATTACTGAATGAATATTTGGGTTTAGTTTCATTTTCACTGTTTCATTAGTGCCAAAAAAGTTTTTCGTTGTGTCCTAAATGTGTACAAATATGAACGGTTCGTGTATATACATGAATATTTTACTATGTCATGAGGCTATGTAGCCTTGTTAGGATGTGCCTTTGAAATTTAATTCTTCTGTTACACTTCCAACATACATGAATGTATGTAAAATATTATTTGTCACAAGGATATACGACAAATATGATTCATAACATGAATTGGCGGGCCTAGTGTGAGCGCGGGCCAGCACCCGACGTGCAGTGGAATGTACTGATTCGTATTCGACTAGGCCAGGGGCCTAATTCCCTCTCAAGTAGTTTCGTTTCGCCAACAAAACATTATCTACATTTAGAAATTGTTTGTGACAAACAAGTATTTTATTTATATTTTTAGATTGTAAATTAACCCTATTTCAGGGATTTTTGATTTGTAACAAATGACTGAGAATAAATGTAAATTATATCTGTATAAACTGCAAGTGCGTTAAGCGTAGTGTGAATGAAGAAGGTGAAATTGTATTGGTATGAACTTTTCAGCATTATTCTTGTTTGTGTTATTGAGGAAGATGGCTAGAAATATTGAAATTGAATATAAACCCATCTCAAATAACGGTGCCCTCGGCTCATTGTTGCTTCATTTATACTATCATTACTTCCATGAGGGTACAGTGATGCAATTTATCTAGCCATTTTTAATCAATGCTCTTTCCGCTCTCGGAATAGAAGTACAATCCGTTTGCTTTCTTCCAGATATTGATTACAGAACATGATAACCGCAATGTCATAATCCTGGTAAATGTTGAGTTTGTATTATAATTGACGTATAATGAGCACGTTGGTTGTCCTGACTAGCATTAGTCGTATAGTGTACATAATAGAACCTTTAAGTAGATTTATAGATATTTCTAGTATTTCTAATATGTTGATAAATTAAGTGGTTGTCGTTAGTGTATTTGATTTTTGTATGCGTATTGTCGTAGAACTTGGCATTTGGTATGCTTAGATTGTGACTTTCGTTTTTAGTTTATTGCAGCGCGGATTAGTGCTGATAGTTTTGATTAATTAGTTTATCGAGTAACAGCCAGTGTTCATTTTATTAAATTTACGTGTCGTAGTTGTTAACGACGATAAAACAATTAACGTAATTACTAGATTACACTTGGCTCTCGGTTTGCATATTGTTGACGTCCCTATTGTATATAAACTAATATATTTGCGGTTAAATCAATAAATTATCGTTTTGAAAACCACTTGGAACG
Source organism: Epinotia ramella (assembly GCA_947578815.1). Classification (NCBI taxonomy): domain Eukaryota; kingdom Metazoa; phylum Arthropoda; class Insecta; order Lepidoptera; family Tortricidae; genus Epinotia; species Epinotia ramella. The sequence continues at coordinate 13,599,041 of OX388209.1, forward strand.
CATTTTTTTATTGAGGCATTTTATTATCCTTTTGAATACTATCTAAGGACGAATATATCGCACCACAGCTACTTATGAAATACAAAAATGTAGCCCACTCGCCATTGAGGTGGTTCCTACAAGAAATAGCTTTTTGTAGATGTCCCACTGTTGAGCAAAGGCGTCCAGGGTTCCTCCCGCCAACCCAAGCGGAACGCGGCCAGCCGGGCAAATCGTCACGACATCTCCTTTTTAACCCCCGACGCAAAAAGAGGGGTGTTATAAGTTTAACGTGGTTGTGTATCTGTCTGTGGTATCGTAGCTCCCAAACGGATGGACCGATTTGAATGCGGTTTTTTTCGTGTCATAGATAACTTTATTTATGTGTTCTTAGCTATGTTTCATGAAAATCTGTTCAGCCATTTTTGAGATATTGGACCTTGAAATGAGAATGTCGGGAGTTTTTCAACTTTTGTAAGTTGTAGTTATTCATCTCTAATACTCTGAAAGTAGGTCATTGTTTATCTAAACAGCGGGTTGAAAGTGAGGCATGTCGCCCCTAGGGCTGAAAAGTAATAAAAAATGAAAAAAGCAATGGCAGAAACCTGTACAGCCACAGTTTCAGAAAATTGTACTGATTTTGAAACTTGTTGACAATCATGCGTTATTTCTTAAGTCGCCGTAGGTTCAGCGAAGTTAAGCGAACAGTTTATGAAACAATATAATGCGTCTCTTTATAATAATATGGCTTGAAAAAAATACGAATAGTAATTTTGAGGCTTTTCTGCAGGGTAATCAGTGCTTCGAAACATGATTAAGCAAATTTCGCTCGATAGAAAAAAATCACGAACATAGGTCTAAAACACACAAGAATACACTTAAAATATTCGTAACAAATTATGCACAAAAGCTATAAATATTAAAATTGCTTCTAAAAATCGGCAATATCATGTTTGAGGGAAATCAGTGTTTACATTTTTATTTATTTAAACGGCTAAAAAAATAAAATTAAAAAACATGATATCCGCGTTTCCGAGCACGCACTTCCATCTCGCTTACGCTTATGCTCAGTGAGAGGGAGAAGACCATGAACCTACGGCGCCCTAAAATATTGGCAATAAGGTTAATGGTCCACACACAAACCTGTCAACACTTCCCGCCGAAATGGTCCATACACAAACGCTTTTAAAATGGGTTCTGACTGATTTAGAAAATATTTAAGTTTTTGGCTTTTACCTTATTTCCTCGTATTCGAAATGAAAAGTAGAGTGTTTAACTCGGGGAAAGCCACCCATTTCAGCCTCGAACTATTGCCGCTCGAACGAATCGCTGCATATGGACTGCGAATTTAGTTAAAAGTGAGACCTGCATTTGTCTTCTTGCTGTCATCACAACGAATACTCAAATGAATCGAGGGTCAGCAACGATCATTTGATGACTCCTCCCTCTGTAAACTTAGCTATGGAGCAGAAAGGAAAACATCCCAAAAGTTGTTTTAAAAGTTAATGGACCGTAATTCCATCAAGTACTTAGAGTAATTTCCATTTTTTTTATACTTTGACGGTGGCAAACAACCATACGGTCTGTCTGATGGTAAGCAGACACCGTAGCCTAATGGACATTTGCAACTCCATGCATGAAAGTGATGCGCGCGTTGCCGTCCCTGTGTTGATTAGAGGATTTATGGTGTTGACAGCTCGAGAGAGAATGCAGCCCTTCACTATCACCAGAAGGCAACTCTGGGACCCCTGGCGACAATACAACACCACATGATTATGATCAAGTATTGGTGTTATTATGGGTGCGGTATTACTCAAGATGGATAGGTATGGTAAATGTACTATGTTGGGCAACAGCCCATCGGAATGTCATCTCATATTCGGAACACCGAATATGATAGAGATGACATTCCGCTATACCCTGCCTCACTCATTATACAACGTGTTCCCGCCAATTTCCGTTAATTGAAAGGGGGCATAGCTTAGGTCAAATAAAGGTAATTTCTCCAAGACACCAGTATCTTAACTCTTACTGTTAGCAAGATATTCAACATTTTAATTTTATCAGTTATGCAACTTTAACCAGTGTAAACGGTTTTTTGACGTGCATGACATGTGATGTCATTTGAACATTATCACATTTGACACTAACTTTTCATTAACTCTTAAGACCCTTGTACAATAACCGTTAATGCTAAATTTAATTATTTAGCATTAACGGTTATTGTACAAGGTAAAACTTTTTTTTTTTTTTTAAACTAATTATGCTACTTTGTTTCGGTGAATGGACTCTGCAATATGCCGAAGTTCAAGGAAATTCAGAAAAACACCCTGTATTGGTACAACTTATCTATGACAAAAAAGTGGTTAAATGATCTCTCTTTTCATGACAATTACTGGCCGATTCCAATAATCAATCCACCGATAGTTTTCCTTACCAACAGTTACATTTTGACACATTTTCTACGGGTAATCTGTCAAAATGTAACTGCCGGTAAGGAAAACTATCAGTGGATTGATTATTGGAACCGGCCATTAGCGATGCATTATCATTCAGTAGGTAAGTGTCCTAGCTGAACCGTTAGATGTATCCAACATGTATATCGGTAGTTTGGCTCCAAATATGTGAATGGAGACTTTGCCGTTATAGGAGCTCGTCAATGTCTTAACAGCAAGAGATGAGTCAGCGGGAATTTATTTATATGGCACATCACCACATTACAAATTAAATGTGAGTTTTTCAGGATTAAGCAACCTACCCGTTATACACCATTGTTGACAATGCTCTAATAAGAATACAATGAATCAATGAAGTTGATTCTTTGCATAATAATAAATAACACATTGTAATATAAAACTGTATAATATAAAGTCTCATAAATACAAAAATACAACTTTTATATTCTTAAATCTATTCCCAGTCCACTTACATAAAAACATGACAACAATTTATTAGTTTTTACTTGTACAAATACAACAATAACAAGCAGTACATTTTCGTTAAACGATATATTGACTATGTCTTCATACGTAGACGACGTTTAACCACTATTCCACTTGACCTTATTTACCTGCCTTCCAGCGTCAGCAGGAAATAACATTGAGCAAAAACAACATACGTGAATCTAATACACATGTAAGGTTTCATTTTATAAGTATACCTATCTATTCTCACAGCCGCTACATTTTATGGGAGTGCTAGTAAATAATTTCAAATGGAACACAACCATATACATATTTGTTCTGGAATATAAATAACGAATAGTAGTTTAACTTCGGTTAAATGAATAAATAAATCTACGTTCAATCACAAATTAGTAATCAAAGGTTAACAGAACAATGTATTCAAAATAAGTTAAGGTTATTGCTATAACCCATTTGTCGTCGCACGGCAATAAAGCATACAATTGCTACGTTATGTCTCACTCACCCTATTTTATACGAATGTAACATACATACAAACATAATTCATAATGCAGGTAACTTAACGGTAAAAGAAAAAAAAGATAACAAATTACGCTATCCATCTCTGTATGTAGGTACTATTCTATAACGTTATACAAAATATAGTACCTACAAGTAGTAATAGCATGGAGTTACCTACTTTACTACTAGCTTAAATGTATTAAATTCTTAAAATTATTTTATTTGTATTTCAGTTATCCGATTACGATTTAAGGCGCCGTAGGTTCAGCGAAGTTAAGCGAACAGAGTTTTTGAAACAATATAATGCGTCTGTTTATAATAATATGGTTTCAAAATGCATTAGAATTTAAACGGTTGAAGTCATCTACTTTTCTTCGTTTATCTAGGATATCAAAAGGAAATAATGTACTAGATTTACGTACAACTACTTACTGATCTTATATGGAATAGGGTATAAATAAGTAAGTACCTACCACTGGACCAAGTCGGGCGTGCGGCGGCAGCTACATTTACGTTTCGACCGAGTCTGCATTAAGTAGACATTATCTCAATATACCTAATTAGTTTAAACGATTTATAAGGTAGGTACATATATAAACAGCTTCGCAGTGTAATAATTGAGGGTTCTTGTTTTCTGCCAACAAACTGTTATGCAGTTTGGCAGATAAGGTTAATTTTTATATTATGTAACCTATTATTGTAATAAATAAAAAAATAAAATGAAAAAATACGAATAGCAATCTTGAGGCTTTTCTGCAGGGAAATCAGTGCTTCGAAACATGATTAAGCAAATTTCGCTCTATAGAAAAAAATCACGAACATAGGTCTAAAACACACAAAAATACACTTAAAATATTCGTAACAAATTATGCACAAAAGCTTATAAAAAATCGCTTTTAAAAATCGGCAATATCATGTTTGAGGGAAATCAGTGTTTACATTTTTATTTATTTAAACGGCCAAAAATTTTTTTTGGGTACCTCCCTACTCTTTAAGTGTAGGCCTTACAGCTTACCAAAAAATCATTTTTTTGGGCACCTCCCTACTTTTTAAGTGTAGGTCCAATACACCAGGCTCCCTACACCTTAAGTGGGGATGTAAATTGTTTTGCTCGTTAAACCCATTGTGTGTGGGGTATCGTTGGATAGCTTGTTAAAACATATTTTATGGATTTTTAAGACCATTTTTCAACTCAGTGATTCGTTTGCGAGATATTGGGCTTTAAAGCCCTAATTTTTGTTCGAGCCATGTCGTCGTCGTCGTCCCCTGCTGGCTAAATGGCTCCTACTGGGGATGTGAAAAATTCGCGGCAGTAGTACATACAGGGTGGAATCTTGTACGTGATCCAAAATAGCAAAATGTGAATCTATCCATGATTCTGAGCAACTTTTATTATGGGACCAACTTTGTGTTATGCCAAAAAAAACACACCTGTTCATACATTCTTGTCAGTCTAAAATGAGCAGAGTTAATGAAATAGTTGGATTTTTTTGGCATAACACAAAGTTGGTCCCATAATAAAAGTTGCTCAGAATCATGGATAGATTCACATTTTGCTATTTTGGATCACGTACAAGATTCCACCCTGTATAATGAATTTAAAAGAAAAACTATCACGGGCAAGTAGGCATAAGTAGTTAGCGAGTAATGGTCGACCAACTTAATGTGTACTTGGAATGGCCAATTTTCGTACAAATTCGACCGACGCAACCGCACCGCAAGTGGATGTAACTAAGACAGACTGGCAACTACGGAACCCTACACTGCACCTGGCCCGACACGCACTTGGCTGGACTTCCGAGCACGCAATTCCATCTCGCTTACGCTTATGCTCAGTGAGAGGGAGAGAAGACCATGAACCTACGGCGTCTTAAGAGCAATGCCTAGCTGAGCAACTTTTCAAATCTCGAATTTTTGACGCAATGTTTCTGTCGCGCTGCTGTGGGCGGGAGCTCCAATTCGTGCGATAAGGACAACTGCAGCTCGGACTAAAAATCCCACGCAAAAAAACTCAAAAATCGAGGTTTCGCTCTCGACTGTTTCCTCCTCCAAAATGCAACCAATCATTATAAAATTTTGGGAACCGCAAGAAGAAATAATCTACGCCGCTATGTTTTGATTTTTTTGATATTTGTTGTCATATTTGTATACTGCGCCTTTTTTGGCAGCCAATTCAATTCAGCCGTTTTTGCGATTTTCAAGGCGCTGTAAGTTTCTTTAAAATAAAAATATCCAAAAAAGCAAAACATAGCGGCATAGATATTGATGATATTGATCTTATTTGAAAAATTCATTGCTCTATGTTCAAAAACCAGAGAGGAAACAGTCGAGAGCGTTTGTATGGGAAAACGCAGGTAGGCATTCCTCTTAACTGAATTATGAATTCGTACTGTATACGAGGGCGGTTTGATAAGTCAGTGACTAAGTAAAAAAAAACATTTTAACATATAAACTTTTTCATTATAATTCTGGACTCCTTGGTAGCTGGAAGTCTTATTTTTTTTTGAAAAAGGGGAAAACAAAAAAGTTATAGAGTCATATGTCAGATGAGATCGGAAAATTGTTGGAAAATGGAGAAGCGAATTTCGTGTGTTAATTAAACATTACTTTTTACGTGGAAATATCAAAGAGACTGAAGACTGTTTCAAAAAATATTATAGGGAATTTGCTCCATCTCATGGAATGGTACACAAGTGGTTTACAGAATTTCGTTCTGGACGGACCACTACCAATGACGCAGAACGGTCTGGAAGGCCGATTGAACGTGACCACTGATGAGTGATGATGTTGTGAATAAAGTTCACGATATTGTTTTGGATGACCGTCGAGTGAAGATACGTGAGATAGCTGAGACTGTTCACATTTCATCTGAACGAGTTTTTCATATCTTGCATAACATTTTGAGTATGAAAAAGCTTTCCGCAATATGGGTGCCGCGTTTGCTGACAGCCGATCAAAAACGACATCGTGCAACAACTTCCGAGCAATGCTTAGCCAAATTCAAGAGTAATCCTAGTGAATTTTTACGTCGACTTGTGACGGTAGATGAAACGTGGATCCACCATTATACGCCAGAGACGAAAAATCACTCAAAACAGTGGACTTCTGCTAACGAAGCGAACGGGCCCCAAAGAAAGCGAAAACCGTTAATTCGGCAGGAAAGGTAATGTTGCAACCACTGTTTTTTGGGACAACCAAGGGGTTATTTATATCGATTATTTAGAGAAAGGTAAAATAATAAATGGCCCTTATTATGCTACTTTGTTGGATTTTTTTTACGCAGAAGTTGTGAAAAAACGGCCACATCTGGCAAAGAAGAAAATCCTTTTTCACCACGACAATGCCCCTGCACACTCGTCAGCAGTCGCAACAGCTAAATTAGTAGAATTGCCTTGCCGACGCCCCACCCACCTTATTCTCCGGATTTGGCCCCTTGTGATTTTTTTCCATCCCCAAACATTGAAGAAATGGCTCGGTGGGAAAAGATTTTCATCAAATGAGGAAGTCATAGCTGAAACTGAAGCATATTTTTCAGGGTTTGACAAAAAATATTTTTTGGAGGGGTTGCAAAAGCTGGAACATCGTTGGATGAAATGCATTGAGTTGAAAGGAGATTATGTAGAGAAATTAAATTAAAAAATGTGAAAAAGTTTTTTTTATTACTTGTCACTGACTTATAAAACTGCCCTCGCAAATCCGTAGATTCAAAGTCATTAATGTGTTATTACATAAAGCATCCATCTCCTTCTATCACTGTTTAATCGTTGACGTTCTCGATCAGTGATGAATGTTCTACGCTCGATATGAATGTGTGTGTGTAGTATCAACACGGTCACTTAAAATCGGTTATTTCGAAATCGTAACATCCGTTAAAATCTATTGGTATAGAAAGTAAGACTGTTTTTAAGGGATAACAGTTGCCGGCGCCATATATAACGTTTACCGGCCTGTAAAATGCGAACGAAAAACCACAGAAGTCTAAGTAGCGCCGCAAAATGGCCCCACAGAATGGGTAACATTGCCATTATGCGGGGATGGGGACGGGGTGTCAACGATGCCAGGCAGCCGTTTAGTTCGAACATACCGGGTTTTAGGCACGTGTTTAGGTAGAAATTTCTAAGGAGGATTTGAAAAGTGTGGTCCATGCAACCCGCCCTTAATGTCCTAATATATCGCTAAACAGTTGTCAAGACGGTTTGCTTGTGTGTGTCGAATAGTTATACAGTTTGTGCGGATTGATTGTTAAAAGATCGAATACTCGAAAACCGTTGAATTAATTTACCTAACGTGGGATATGCGGGTTTTAACTCCATACGTCCGCTGAATACTTTTTCATGGATTCAAGTTTCTTGAGGAACTGGATGGCGTCCGCCTCGCTCTTACCGCCCTTCTCCTGGATAGCCTTCAGGATGATGTTGCGCACGTCCACCGCCATGTTCTTTGCGTCACTGTCAACCAGACAAGCCTATTAGTTTTTATATAAATAACCAATTAATAAATTGTCTCATCAACTAACAGATAACTTACGCAACAATGTAAAATCCAATAGACTTTAATTAGCTGTTGGTGATAGTTACAAATGTAAAATAATTCTAAAACTATTAAGATCAAAACATATAGGAAGAACTAGGTATATCTACCATAGATAGGTATACTGAGTTCTTCCAATGCAAAGGTACAGGTTCTGCAAGTCTCAAGAAATTCAACAGCGTGCTTTTTTTTGCGAAAATGTAACTGTCTGCACGGCTAGCACGCGACGGCGCACGAGCTCTCTCGATTTTTGTCGCACTATCCATCTCGCTCTTATTAGAACACTTAGAACAAGAGGTATAGTGCGATAGAAATCGAGAGTATGTCGCGGCCGTCCCATGCTAGACGTGCTGGTGCGGATTTTCGTCTAGCGGTGTCATTGGCCCATATTTCTTTCAATATGAATTGACCGTGGGTCTATTGAAGGAGCAGTTCAATGGGCGTGTAATCAGCAGATTTGGAGACATCGGGTGTCTGTGTCAATAGATTATTTTTGTGAGGCTATATGTTAAATCATTAGTCTACCTACACACACAGGCCACGAGCACAACTGATGCACTTAATGCCGGCACCACACTGTGCTATGCGCTATTCGTTATTCGGCTTATACTCCAGGCAAAATACGGTTTTGAAAAACATTAATTGATAATAGCGTTTTTTTTGTTGATTTCATTTGAAAATGTTATTCTAAGATGATTTAGTCAAGAATCCGACAAGCTTTCCACCCGGAAGTAATTATGTAGATTTAAATGAAGCATGCATTATCTTTTTTTGTATGATTTATCTTGAATATTATAGAGCAAATGTAAATGAACCAAAATAAAGACAAAAACATTTATTAATATTTTTACTGACTTTTTAGAAGTATATATCATTTTTTCTATGTCTATTATATCTACTATTTTTTCGATGTCTGAAATTTTGTCGGATTTTGTCGCTGGGTAACTATTAAATTAATAATATATCCGTTATACTTAAAAAGTAAGCTATTATAAATTATTTCCAAAATTGACATTTTTTCCATACAAGTTGTCAGTTCATTGCCTGGACTATTATGCGCCAGTATTCGACGCAGTGTGAACGGTTTATTCGTATATGTTTGCTATATTCGCACGCATAACGCATAAACGCGAATAGCGAATACGCGTATCCGTCGACTTGTCGGTTTTTTGGTACACATCAAAGGAGGCAAATAAGCTGAATGCCCACACTTCGTTCACTTAACTCACTCATTTGCTCGCTAGCGGCGGTCGTGTCTAGACGTGTTCGGTGGGAGAAATGGAGTGGACAAACGAAATATTATACGATTTCTAAAATTGTGCTGCCAACACGTCCATCGCCGCTTTTGTGATTACACAAACAACACACATATTCTGCATACCGGCACGAAGTTTGTTTAGGTTTGTTGTTCGCGCACATAACTAATATTTTCGCAAATACGGCGCAGTCACATAACGAATAGCGCATAGCGTGTGTGTGCCAAAAAGTGTGTATAAGGTAAACATTACACGTGTTATTCGAGAGATAGAGCCTCAATTGTGTGCTAAAGTAATGCAAAATTGGACCATTCGTTTACATACGAGTAGCACAATGGAACACCGTGGACGTCATTTGAGTGAGGTAATATTCCATAAATAATGGCAAACCATGCATATTCACATAAATAAAAATTAATAAAATAAGTACTAAAATCATTGTTTAATTAAATTAAAAAAAAAACTGGTTCCTAATGGAAGACCCTGTATTTAAAGAGACTAGGCTAATTAAATAATTAAGAGGTTTGTTTAAATTTTCAGTAGATGCATCCCACTTCAAATAAGCAAGGATAGGGCAAACGCCCGTCATTTTGAAAACTTAACCCTGTTCTGTACAGTAGAGACTTCCTCATAATATTTAAAATTAAAATTAAATAATTATTAATTAATTTTTATTTTAAAATTTGGAAAAAATTGTCGTCATTCTTTTTCATTGGCGAAAGTGATTTATCGCCTTAATCATCGTCATTTGAATAATTTGTCACTGGAAACATATAAATTATGGTACTTAAAATAAATTTATAAAACATTACTTTTGTCCTTTGTTTTGTATTGTGACGAATAAACTATTCTTATTCTTATTTAGTACCTATTTTTTTTTATTAATATAAGGAAGTCTCTACTGTACAGAACAGGGTTAAGTTTTCAAAATGACGGGCGTTTGTCCTATCCTTGCAAATAAGTATGTATAGTATAGGTACAATACAATACAAATATTCTTTATTGCTCACCAGACATAGTAAAAAAATGAAAAGTATGTATATGGTCATCCTTAATGCTTAGAGCATACATAATTGGAGTAGCCCTTCAGTAACTTACCCCTCTGTTGAAAACCTTGCACAATGTGCAAAAACTCATATAAGACAACTAAGCTAAGCTTGCGCCTAATACATTGTGATACAAGTGAGGTATGTTGATAATCACATCAGAGGCGGAATTGTTCACGCGAGCCGCAGGTGAGCGTGATAAGAGAGCCGAGGATGTAATTATCAAAGCTCACGCGTTTCATACGACATTTTTCAACACATTTTGCGAGGAAAAAATCCTTTTCATAAGATGAAAATTTATCTATAGGCCTGCCTAGTTATTTTTTTTACTTAATGATGGCAACAGGTTTTTACTCACATAATTGTACATCGCCAAGAATTTCCAGTGGCGTCCATTCTATTTATCACTTTTCTAGTCACCACGAGTCAACATTTGATAATAACCAAACATGCATCAACAATGTTTACAAATATTTGTGAAATAACCTATAATGACGCGCAACAAACGCTTCTTAAACCATGTGTGCATCAAAATGAGAATGTGTTTTCCTTTTTCAAAATGGGTACTCAAATACGACATATAAGGCTACTCCAGTTATGTATGCTCTAAGCCTTAATAATTAGCATTAAATAACCATTTATTATTATTCGATTGTTCTACTTCTGTTATGTCATGTTAATGTTAAGTGAATACTGTCGATTGTTTCCTTTCCACTCGGTGTGACGTAAATGCACGTCCTTCAAATTGATTACAAACAATTCGAGTACATATATAAAGAAGCATCAACGTGCTTCAAAAATAATAGCGCGTAGAATCGGTTACTAACATACAAAACACCGGGTCAAAGAGATAACCTCGATTTGTGTAGTGTAACTATTAACTACAACTACAAGCTTATTTTTGAAGCTACGTTTCTGTGAATTTTACTACTATGAAGTTTGTCAAGTAAAAATATAGTACGACATCACACGGTTCACACGTCGTTACTAGACGAAGCCGCCTACCTTTACCCCATGAATACAACATCAAATTATCCCGCTCCCGGGAATATTTCCCGGGACATCACTAAACGTGACGGTCCAATTTTATACAGGGTGTCCAGTAAATAATGGACGAGCTTCTATCTACCGACAGGGCAACTTAGAGTGGTTCAGAAAATGGTTTTGTAAAAGATCCGTAATTTTCGAGATAATCGAACTTTTCTTTTCCTTCTTTATAATTGAATATTTTAATATTTTGACGCATAACCCAGTGGGTTCAATGCTATGCCCACGGGCTGAACAAACCCTTAAGCAATATATAAATAGTGGTCAATTGAGCCCGCGGGGTGAAAAGCCCTAGAAGGTGAAGAGCTATATATAGATAGTGGTTAACTGAATCTGCGGGCGCGGGCTTGGTTGACCGATTAAGTGGGTCGAAATACCTGCAAGGAAATTAAAGTGGTCAACGGAGCCCACGGGCTCAGTGGTCTCTGGATCAAATTGCGTCTCTGGTTAAAAATGAAGTATTCAAATTCAAGTCAAACTCGGCACGAAGTCACAAATGTGACGAAATTGGATTTCTGCTTGCCATTCCAGAATCAAAATGATACCTACCTATAGGACGTAGACGAATTGAAAAACAAATAAGCGCCTGTAACTAACTTAAGGACACTTGAAAGTAATTTTGGCCTTTGAATGTAGTTTTAATCTGTATTAAATGTTTATTATGGGTCAGTACTCCGAAGAGTATCCACCACAGGAAAGAACAAAGGCAAGACAAAGGTTTAGCTTGTTTCTCCCGTCTATTTTCACAAAGGGCATTGGGTAAAAGTGTTTTTAGGTGAGCTTTCATACGTAAAATTTGTAGGTTATGAATGTTATGATAGATCTATTCAAGAGCCGAGATATTTGCAATATATATTTCCACAGGACAAATTGAAAAGTTAATTTATTTATTCATTATTAAGGATCGCCAACAGTGGCAACAACAAACACAAGCGATTACTACAAAAAAATGGTTTATTTAAAAAACTTAAAAACTAAAATATCTCGGCTCCGATGTAATGGATGTTAAATAATGAGGCCGTGTTTGCAATACATTGATGGTGCAGTTAAAGTTAAAACACTAATAAATGATTATTTTACATAGTTACAGAACAAAAGTGGTTTAGTTTGACGAGCAGAATCTAATCTTGAATTTAAAGCCCCGGTCTTAGGCACACTGTATCTATGAGTACTAAGAGGTCCTCTAAACCATTATAAAAAAACATCCATGGCTGCTGCAAAAAAAATCATTTTTTTCCATACAAGGTTACTCAATGCCCTTTGATTATTTATTGGCGTGAAACTATAACAAGTCCACTTGTTCCACGGAAAACAATCGTAGATATAAGTGAAACTTTTTAAAATCACGATTTCCACTTGAGAGCTTATCTGCCCGTTGAATGCCATTGTTATCCTGTGTAAAGCCAACCGCTTATTACCTGTGCGAAATAAATACCATTTTTGAAGTGAAAACTTCTTTAGCGTCGCTGAGCACTTTTTGGGATGGGATTTTTTTTTAAAAACGCGACAGATTTTTGTGACGTCAGATGTGAAGGAGGTGACAAACGTTTATATTTTGCTGCTAGCCGATTCGACTTCATTCAAAACTGAACGCTATTCGTAAGAGTATAAAGCCGTTAAACACTTTTTGCAATAACATATTCTGCAAAAAAAATTGTAATTTTGTTCACGCGTCCTTCACCGTTTTGCTATTGAGCAAATTCGAATAGTTCGAATGTGGACGAGAGCTTTGAAAAATATTTACCAACGGCAAAAATTAATTGATATTTTGTTCACCGCCGCCGTCCGCTGTTCTTGCAAATTCGAATAGTTCGAATTTGGACGTTGTTCCTAAAGAGATAAAGCTATGAATGTTTATAAATTTGCGCCAAATTCATTTTTAGGGTGACACCGTAAGATGTCACGTGACCTGATCGAAAAACTGTTACAATGTTGAGTTTTCACTTCTGCCGGCACTCCCGTAGTGCAACCCGGTCTTTTTTTTTGTATACCACGTATTTGTTTAACCATGTGTTCGACTTACCCGCAGATGTAGAAGTGTCCGTTCCGTTTGCCGATGACATCCCAGATCTGGTCCAAGTTGTTCTCGAGCAGGTGCGTGACGTACACTTTCTGCGCCTGGTCGCGCGAGAACGCCAGGTGCAGTCTCACGTCGCCGTTCTTAGCCCATTCCTCCAGCTCCTGCAAGATACACAAAATCTACATTCAAATACAGTGCTTCTATTTTCTTAATCTGTCAGATGTATTCGTGTGTTAGTGTAGAAAGATATGGTGGCTATTAAGAATTCAATAGAGCTGAACAGCAGCAGTGTCTCAGAAACGCTTGGGACCGGATAATTTTTAATGATTGGAAATCGATGCGATGTAGTTCAATACGCTTATTAAAATGTTGAAGTGACTCAATGATAATTCTGTATAGATTTGGACTAAAAAACTAATAAATTTGCCTATTTCTGGAGCTACTGAAACGGAAAAATTGTTTATTATGCTTTGCTTTTTATTGCTTTATTGCGAATTTATGGAACGGTATTCATTTGTCATTTTATAATGCATATAATTATAAACTGACATTAATAGTCGATTCGATAGAGTAAAAGAAATTGACCAACTACCAGGAAATGGGTCATAGTTTATCTTGGATTAAGTTTTCATTTCAATTTAAATGCCTGCACCAAAGGTTTCTGCCTGCCTGATGCCTTATTCTATTGTGCAATAAAGATTAAATAAATAAATAAATTGGTAGTTTGTCAATTATTGTTTTATGTAAATTACAATTTCCCATTGCTAGGCGGCATTCAGTAGCCCCCATGGCTACTATGAACTCTGGGAGTCTCTCCCGTCGAGAAGAGCAATCTTAATATTACTGCGATGCTTTAAAAGTCTACCTATGCTACATTATATCACTCTTTTCCCGCTAAAATGGCAGTGACATAACCTTAACTAATTAAAATGATATGTTCCTCAACAAAACGAAAAAATAATGGCCGCAGAACTACGTAAGATGTTTATGCACTTTTTTAGGCAGTAGTCACTGACATTGAATATACATAATAAAATAAATATTCATATACTAGCAAAACGAAACTGCGTTCACTACACATTTTAGTTCAGTAGAAATTCATAGAAATGGAATGTACACTTGTCTAATTGATTGTAAGATTATAGTTAATGCTCAATTTAATTAGGATGTTCGACCTGATAGAAAGTGATTGTAATATAGATAAAGAACACAATAACCATAACGACCAACTCATAATTTTTACAACAGCATGCATGGTCACGATATTATTTACTTGCATGTAAAACGTGATATGATTCTGATAAAATTATATGTATGGCATTTAAAAATGGTTATAGTTACTTTAGTTGTTTTTCACTAGTACTATGACATTGAAGGTACCTAAGTAACAAAGATCGAGAAATTATCGTCTACTAGGCAACTACACGGTTTACATAACCTGTTCTGTCTGTATTTTTACTGTCGTGTACAGTCAAGGGCACCAATACGTATACACTCAGTTTCATAAATATGTATTACGTCACACCTGGCCATATTGTGAGTTTTACCGCACGTAGCGCGTACGGTAAAACTCGCATTATGGCCAGGTGAAGACGTAAAATTGTGTACTCACCACGGGCAGTAAAAAAGAAAGCCCTCTATCGCATATTTATAACCCTCGCCTGCGGCTCGGGTCACAAATACCTGCGATTTCGGGCTTTCTTTCTTTTACAGCCCTTGGTAAGTAATGTACTATACTACAACCTTATTCTTGCAGAAATAAGGTCTGTCTACATGTTTTGAGACATTGTGGTGTATAACACGGTCGTGTATAGTTATGAATGTATTTACATACATACAACTGTAAAATTTATTTTATTACCTAGTAACTGAATCACTTTTTCATGGAACAAAACCAGCCAGACTTAACACAAATACACTCAATAATAGTGTGAATGACATTAAAAATCCAGGTAAGAATGCGGAAAAGCGTTACATTAACTCCCAGAGGCGTCTTTACCTACGGTGCAGGGTGTGCGTTGCACACGGGCGCAGCGGTCCTAGGGGGCGCTGAGCCGTACTTAACGTAACCGTTCCATTTTGACCGCGCGCTTACTAGGGGGCGCTAGAGTAATATTTGCACACGGGCGCTACATGGGCTAGAGACGCCTCTGTTAACTCCTGTGAATACACCAAAATGCCCTTAAGGATTTTGGATAGCGCGCACACTGTCTATTTGTACCGGAGTAAACGAGAGCGAGTGTTACTGGGTTATTGAAGATAATATTACATAAATATTGAAATAAAAAAGGGGTGGATTATTTGTGAAATATGACGTTAGCGGTTTAGGTATGACATGTTGACTTCATGTTTTTAATTGCAGACCCATATTTCAAAAAAATAAAGACATAGAACCGTTTAATGTGATTTTAAGACCAATCTTAGCAATTATTTTCTATCGAGCCGATTTCGTCCAATTATGTATCGAGTCCGTCCACGGTCTTTGAAATATGGTGCATATTTTTTAATTGATGTGCTAGAACAAATAGTTTTTCTTAAATAACATCAATTTCACCAAATTAGGTCTTGTCAGCCTCTTAAATGACTATAACACGAAAGCTATGTCGACGCGGCGCGTCTTGGCCAAGGGGTCTTCCTCGCAAGACGCGTCTCGCCAACGAGGCTTCTGGCATGTAAGCGTGCTTGCCTCTCGGTAGATGTAGTCCTGCGCCTGGTGCCTGCAGCCGAAGTACAGGATGTTGTCGCCGACGTCCTTGCCGTGGGCGCGCGCGTGCGCCCGCTCCTGCAGGAAGCCGCGGAAGGGCGCCAGCCCCGTGCCCGGGCCCACCATCAGGATCGGAGTCTGGCTTTGCAGGGGTAACCTGGAACGACAGCCTCGTCAGGTGTGCACACAAACATCCGACCACTATTCATTGTCAAATTCAATTCGTGTAGTCAAATTATTTGTTGCAGAGTTAACGTGGACGCTACGTATCTCATTTTAACGGATAGCTGTCACATTAATGCTTTTCGCGTTCATTAGCATTCACGGTCTATCGTATGCGACCAAAACAAAGTGTTTCTTTAAGGGGATCCCATGCCCCAATGACCTTCGATCTGAATCCCACAACATCGGCTTTAAGCAATATAGTATCCCATATTTACTTCAAAGTTCATTGTTTTCGAGATATTTGGCATCAAAGTTGAACAATTTTAGGCCAAAAAACTGGTTCACTGGCCATAACTCTTGTGTTAATTAGTTTAAAATGAAAATGTTAGACACGTTTTTAGAGACGTCAAAGACAAACCCAAATATGTAGATTTCGTATATGTTAGATGTTAGATACGAATAAGTGTTCCTAGAACGTTCTTAGACTTATAATTCTATCTGTAGTGCAAAAGCAGGAGATACGATTCAAAACTTGTCAAAAATCGATGAAAACCTCGGGTAGTCCCTTAATTATATTTCTTTGTTTGTAAATAGGTTCTAACGATTCCGAGGAGGGTTACGATGCCGGGGTTTACGGTGGCGACAAATCAAATAAGCCCTAGCTTGTTTCCTTATTTTCTGTGTTCCACGTCGGCTGTTTCATCGGCGTTCCAGGTACATTACGTAATATGTATCACACGGACGTTATCATCAGAGCTCTGAAGAAAAGGCCAGCTCTGAAAACATATCCCTTGCGCTTTGACTGACTGCTCTTGTACCTAGTTTCTTATAGAGATCTATCAAAAGGGCTATTGCTTTATCAGATGATAACTTCCGTTCGATAAACTAACGCGTGCGATTGAACGATGCACAATATATTATACTTAAGGAGGGATTTATTCGTAATGCAGGTCATGGGTCCAGGGGAAATGTTAGAGCTAGACCAATAACTGTGCTTTGAGCTCGAACGACTTGCACACAGGGTTCGAAAGGATAATTATCAATGATAATTATCACGATAATAATCAAGATGGATAATTATCGATTGATAAAAACAAAAAATTGCGCTCGTGAAAGTGAACTGTATTCGAAGTATTCGAACGTGTATTTCCGCACTTGCGTCTATCCGAACGCACGAAGTGTGAACGTGACGGGCCGCGCCGTGGGGACTCCTCTTACAAGAAGAATTCAGTTCGGATTATGCAAAGTTGAGCGAACTCGAGTGTCATTGGTTCTTATACTGGTGATAATTATCCGTTAAATATCAAGAAGCGTATCTTGATAATTTCGAACCCTGCTTGCACGGCCACATTGATCGCTATCATTAAATCTTCGAGCAGATTATCAGTCCCTACTGATAGCTACCTATCATTATACTCGAATCCGGCAAACGAAGGTCATTCCGAAATGTTTGTTGTACAGCTATAGTTTTCACACCCAGGTACAGTCACCAGCATAAAGACTATGGACAATGCTGCAAAAATATCTGATCATCATTTGAAGGTATAATTATATGACGATACATAGCCGGTAAAAATATGTGATGATTTACAGCCATAAGTATCGAATCAGACGGAGAAAAATATCTGTTACTACTCTACAAAATCAAAATAATGTGACAAACAACCAGCATAATTATGCATTTTTGAAGGTCTATTTCTAAACAGTTTTAATGGGCGCTTGTGAATAAGGACGTAGTTTCTCGACTCAAAAAGCCATACATTTATTGATGGTATAAAAACAAGCATTCACCTGAACTGGGACTTCCTTATGAAGACGGGTACGCGCGGGTGCTCGCCGTGCTCGGGCCGGTGCTCCGCCAGCCACGTGGTGGCCACGCCCTTGTTCAGCCGCCCGGTGGGTGTCTCGTACTTCACCACCACCGCCGTGATGTGCACTGTCTCGGGGTGCAGCTACAAAACAATTAATAACACATTCATTAAAACAAGTTTATGTCTTGAACTTAAGAGGAAACAAAAAGGTCGAGATAATTGAGAAATTGGTATTTGTAAAATGTATTGCTGTCGCGCCAACGTCAAGCCTGCCGCAGAGCGCGTTAGAGACAACTGCAGCTTGGACCGAAAATACCTATTAAAAGAATATAAACTCAAAGTTTCGTAGTCCCCTGATATCTTCTCCAAAACTTGACCTATTGAACTATTTTTTTTTTATTAAAAATCAAAGAAAGGCTTTGGCCGTGTTCCTGTTTTCCTTTTTTTTAATAATCTAGTCGAAATTGATTTCTGGACACAGCGGAAAATCTGGCATTTTTTTTAGGTTTATGAAGGTTAATCTCTTTTAAAAATAAATTTATGAAAAAAAGGAAAACATAGAAACATGTCAATAGTAGCCATAGATTTATGGAAAAAAAAATTGCTCTACTGCCATTATCCAGGGAGAAAACAGGGGACTACGTTTCTATGGAAAAGCAGCCGTTGAGTTTCCTCTTAAGAGTCCGCAGTAAGCTCGATTCTCCATACAAACGTAGTTACGCTCTCATTTTAAAACTAAGTGTTGGATTGTAACTAAACTTTGCATGTACAATGTATATGCACAGTTTCGTCACAATCCAACACATAGTTTTAAAATGAGAACGAAACTCCGTTTGTATGGGAAGGTGAAATTCGGCCGAGCTTACTGCAGACTCTTAATTATTGTATTATTTATTAACTTGTTATAGACACTTTTTGTGTAATACTAATATTATTATATTTTTCTTTTATAAACATTCTGACATGTAATATTATGAATATAATAAGTTTAATAATAAATAATAAAAATGTTAATCCAGGCTATACTCTATATGTATACTAAAATTCATCTTAAAACAAATATAACAGGTCCAATTCCAGGTCCGAAATATCGGTAAAAAAAATATTTATTCTGTATATCAATAGTACGGCAATTATTCATTAAATTCTACGTATGAATACAAAAAGTATTTGGAATTTTAATGGCATAGTACAATAGTGTTTCAAATCTGATTTCAAAATGACTTAAGTGGAAACAGGAAAAATATATTTGTCAACCTTGTTTTATGTTTAAGAAGCTGTAAATAAGTAGTTATGCGAGTGCATACGAGTATGTATGTGTGTATGATGTAAAATTTAACTATATTGTTTTGAAATCCCCGTGTTATGTCGGGTTAGAATAGCACCACCCCCTTTCTTCCTGTGGGTATCGTAAGAGTCGTACTAAAGGACAGGGTTAAAGTGTGTTGTAGGCGATGGGCTAGCAACCTATCACTGCGATATCACATTTAGCCAATATGTTCTAGTTCTTATTTTGACGATCATTAACAGATAACAAAATCAATATTTATATTCCTTATTTTGACTTTATCATTAATCGTTTTGTATTACATATATTTATGTTGAAATGTTGTGTTGTACCTGTGAAATTTCATTAATTTATTATTATTTTAAGTTAGTTCATTTGTAATGTTAATTTATTTTATGAAATAAAGTAATCTAATCTATGTTATAACCACATTTATGCTAAAAGTGACACTGGAACATAAGTTTCATGTGCTCTGCCTACCCCTATTGGGAATGAAGGTGTGAATCTAATTATGTATGTATGTATGTTTTGAAATAAGGCTTACTTTGTTACTTTGCTTGTTAGTCGTGTAATACCTGTTATGTAAAAGTATCAACACGAGATGTGGTAGTTGTTTTTTAATTAATTCACATTCAAAATAATCTTTATTCAAGTACCTAGGCTAGTAACAAGCTCTTTTGAATTCGAATTATGTGATTATTACTGGACTCTTTGTGTGCAAATTTACCAGCTTGTATAGAAAGCTGTAGTTGTTTTTCTTTGTGCTGAGCTCACATAACTATCATACAGAGAACAGTGAAATTAAAATGTATAATTATATTCACCTTAGGGCTTGAAGAAATAGAATAGTATCTAGGCTGGAGACGGGGTAGCAGCTCGCAAAGGTGGTCAAGCGGTGGTTTACACGACTTGATGTCTTCCAGAATGTGCACAATGTTCCTGCAGGCCTCAACCACAAACGAGTGGTACAAGTCCTTGCCCTCTTGAGAGTTTGTTGCCATTAGCAATAGCTTCTTCTTGTCCTGCAATTAGAAATACATGATGAAATAAGCTATATTAAAGAATAAGTAAGAACTATTATACCTCCTGTTTCTTAGAGAGCTCTTTTAGAATGCAAGTACATTTTCAAGAATTATTTGTAAGGTGATAAAATATTGACCTCTTCATCAGTGCAGTATTCAGCCAATTCTCTAAGAATGTGAGTTCTGGGCAGGGCTGTGATCTCGATGTAATGAGACAGTGCAGTCCGGTAGGAGGTGGGGCATGGGAAGGGGTGCTTCTTGCTGCTCTCTTGGTCAGTGTTGATGAGAGAGAATATCTCGTCGAGATTTGCGGTTGTCAGCTTTCCTAATTGTTCTACTAAGTTTGTGTCGTTAATGGGGTACACAGCCACATGATCACCTGTAAAAAAGAAAGGTTATAAGAACGCTCTCCCAACTCTCGGGTTACATGGTGTCTGTATCATATCTCTCGAACATGAGCAGGAAGTGATGTTACTTTGTATATTTATATAGTCAGTATTGCGCGCTCGTTAAAATATTTGTCTTCCATTATATATTCCGTATTATTCATAGATGCATGATAAACATAAGCGGTAAAGCCGGCAGGGTCTATGAAGCACACACGACGCGTGTGACGAGGATCTATTGTTATTTAACTTCTCAAAAATTGCAGTAACATGATAACTGAGATAATCAATTAGTTAGAAATTTTAATATCCATGTTACAATAACTATCTCAATCAGTGGGTTTTTTTTTATTTAGGTTATAATTATTAGGATGATATTTTGTTTGATTGCTGAAATTTGCTTTTTTTCTTTACTGGTAATAAAATGACAGGACTAGTAGGACTACATATAAATACCTGATTCATATCGCATCTTGGAGTCAGAGATGTCGAGTTCAACATGCAGACACGATCGGCCGCCACCCTTGTGCAACTCCCTGTTCACCTTGACTTGAGCCAAGAAAGGATTCTTAGCATCATAAGGCCTGGATAATTAAACAGATATAAATTACCATTCCTAAGTAAAGAATAAGATTTATATATATAAACATTATCAAGCAGAATTATAGTAATACAAAATTGATTCATATGTCAAAACATAAATTGTAACCTTAGCCAAGGATTTCTGTGGCCTTTTTGAAGAGTTTTATTATTTTTCCGAAAAAAAGCTAACAAACACTTGTTATCATTAGCACTAAAAGAGAAAATGTAGCCTTAGAACATTCAATTTCAGAATGTAACGGTTTAAGAGTACCTAATTGGCAGCTGTTTGCCAAATAAAATAAGACGGATACTTTTTAAATGTCTTAACAATAAAGTTGATACATACTTTATTGTAAAGTATATATGGTACATAAAGCAAAAAGGTAAATGAAATAAATCATGTCAAATTGAACCAATCAATACTCACGGTCTCTGAACTTGAAGGGAATGTAACCGAGCAATTTCACCAGTGAAGACACTGTTGGGCGTGATGTCATCAGGGGCATGAGTCACCATACGGAACTGGCGAACAAGTTCCTCCTCACCCGTGCTTTCAATATGGAACTTCTCACAGACAGCAGGCCAGAACTTGTCTTTCCAGGTAATAAAATCATCTTCAATACTAAAAATTTGGATAGTTTTATAATTCAAATCATTAAATAACAATATATAACAATTCAATTATACAAATGATTTTTACTTGGCATCATCATCTCCTAAACCCACTTCATACACCCGAGCTGCACCCAACTCTTCTAGCTTCTTGTCTAAATAAATGGCTACTGCATTGTAATGTTCATAAGTCTTATTGCCTAGACCAAACACCTAAAACAAAAAATATATTCAATTAGATACACAAAGAAATGCATTCAAAATATTAACATTATAATCAAATACAACAATAATGGCAATAATATAATCAATAATCTTAAACCAAAATTGTACTCCAATATTAAACACATCCACTACTGAATCTCGATGTTTACCTATATACTCAATGATGTAATATAAAAAAGAGGTAGATAAATAGGTTATAGTATACAAGCGCTCGCGCGCGCGGTGTATATAAGCGCTCCAAAAGTGGCACACTAAAACTCAATTGCACCAACTTGCCTCAGCTTTGCATTGTCAATGGCAACATATACACGTCTCAGCTGTCAGTTTTGGTGGCAATTTATAAACATGGAATTTCGTATATAGACAATGTATCTACCACTTTTTTATATAACATCTGTGAAATACAAATTTGTATGCAGGGGGTAATCTCCAGAACTATTCATCAGATTTCAAGAATTCTTTCACCAGTACCATAGATTCAAACTTTGGAATGGACATAGACTATGGTGTTAATACACAAATAATTATACATCTATAGAACAGAGTTGCAGCAATGTCTGTTAAGTTTTCTTTGATTGGCCAAAACTCTATGGCAAAGCTAAAAAAAAACCCATACATACAAAAACTTTATGAGAAGAAGCAGCTTTAAAGGTTGAATGGAATAATCAAAGCTTTACTTAAATTGATATCAAATACTGTATAAACTAGAATATTTATTCAAAACTAAAGTATTGCATGGAAAGAACTCTGAAACGTAGACTATTTATACTAATATTGTTTTGTAAAATGTCTGGCCTAATATAAAACACAAATGAATAAGCATTAACGTAGAAACAAATTTTTACGTTGACGTAATATTGATTTTAATAGGTTATACATTTATAAACTTAGCAAGTGAAATAAAATCATACCATACATCGTAATTTACGCCATGGAAATACATTCCGCCTCTTACATATTATTTTTCTAAAAAAGGGTAAAGTCCGCACTACTATACTCATTATGTAGGTTTATCGAACTATTACTGTATTAAGGATACAACACATAGAACCGGGTGTTTAAATTATCACTATTGCACAACAAGTTTGTATGTTTTACTTAGTTTAATTTAATTCATAATGGATGTTTATAACAATGTTTTAAATTAAAAATATATTCCATCAGCCATACAATCACCACCTTGTGGAATGTGGACAATATAGTGACAGCCTTCACAGCCTAGTGACAGTGACAGCTAATGTCATTATGTCAGTTGTCAGATTTTAAATGAACGTTCGCAAACCTCTGATATATACGAGTGGTTGGATACTACAGCGCGTGCAATCTCGTTCGTGGTTCGTTGACGTTCATAGATAACCCAGACAAAGCACGAATAACGTGGTCACAAAAAATAACGACACACTTCCAGCACGGCTATCACAAGACGGCGCGCGAGCTCTCGATTTTTCTCGCACTATCCGTCTCTTTCTAAGTTTTCTAAAGGCTTGGCCAAACATATGGCGCGGCGCAGCGCGACGTCCGCGCAGCGTGATGCCGACGCGATGACTGTTCAAACAGTACTGTATCCGGGCGTGATTCGCGCCCGGATACAGCATGCGCGCGGGGAGGGTCGCTCATTCCTACCGAAGCCATAGAACAGTCATATTTATATAACTGTATTATCTCTTACGAGATTAATATATTGCTACGCTCGCACTACGCACCGCGCACCGCCTAACGTCCGACTGAAGTGACCCAGCGCGGCGCAGCGTGCGGTCGCCGCGCCGCGCAGCGCTGCGCTCGCGCCGTGTGGACGCAAGGGGCCGCGCGGCGCTACGTCGCGCCGTGTGTCTGGCCAAGCCTTTATAAGACTAATTAGAGAGAGACGGATCGTGCGAGAAAAATCGAAAGAGCTCGCGCGCCGTCTTGTGGTAGCCGTGCAGTATTCGTGCAAAGTTCGCATCTCTGTCACTCGAGTGACATGGGGTGTATACATGTCATGATTTGTCAGCCCCAATTCATCAGAATCTGACTAATTGCTATCGTGTGGATGCATGTTGCGCTGCTGATCCAACAGTTTTCCAACTAATTGCATGAAAATCAGAATTTGGACCATGGAATTGGCATGATCTGCCAAATGTTTTTTTTCTTACTAATTTTATTCAAATAAATTTAACGAAAATTAAAAAATATACTAAATAATATTGCTTTAATATTTTACACTGTAATTTGGTCAATTTTTTTAAACCGGTGTTTTGCAACTACAATTTCATTCAGTGTGGCCAGTTAACAGTAAGAAAGCGAAAATTGCCGCATTCAAACGGTCCTGCGAAGCGGACTGCAAGATTGTTACTAACCGATGAGATAGGGCGAGACAGCACGTCTATCATGAGACGGCCGTGACATACTCTCGATTTGTTGTATGTGCTGCATGGCTATCACGCGACGGCGCGCGAGCTCTCTCGATTTTTCTCGCACTATCCGTCTCTCTCTTATTAGAACACTTAGAACATGAGGTATAGTGCGAGAAAAATCGAGAGTATGTCGCGGCCGTCCCATGATAGACGTACTGTCTTGCTCTATCTCATCGGTTAGTAACAATCTTGCAGTCCGCTTCGCAGGACCGTTCGAATGCGGTAATTTTGCTTTCTTACTGTTAACTGGCCACACTGAATGAAATTGTAGTTGCAATTGTTACGTCTGTACGCTACACCCAATTATGATTTCGACATGTTGGTCTGACAAATTGGGGTAAAATCACGTAATCTGTATACCCGAACAGAGATGCAAACTTTGAGTTTCGATTTAGTCTGGCAAAAAAGTCTAGAAAAGATAAGGGGCCACTATCGCTCATATGGCAACTGTACAACAGGATTGAAATGGAACAGTTCATACGCGTAGGTCAAATTAATATGTCGTCTTCAATATCAATTGGGTTGGAATTAACAGACTTACGTCGAGATTTGGCTAGACTGTGCTTTTATGAGACCCTTGAGATCATAGCACAAAAAGGGCGAAAACGGTTTCCACCGGTCGCCGGCCACCAAATCTGACAGGCAAGTTGGCGGCTTGGCGCAATTGACTCAGTTTTAGGGTGGCATTTTTGGAGCGCTTATAACCTATCTACTTACGGCATAATTTAATCCAGTTAGGTCAGGATCTCCATTCTTCAACCACTCGTAAAACTCCATAGCATTGTCAGTCGGGTCTCCTTCGCCGTATGTGGCCATACAGAACACGGCCATAGAATTTGGTATTTCCTTGAGCTTAGTTAATTCTTCCTAAAACGCAAAAAATAAACTTAATTATTTGATAAGTATTCGCCCATATTATAAACAATAATAATAATAACTCAAGAAAAATACCAAGGGAATTAATTTATTATCTTCAGTTGTTACTTAGTACTAGTAGCATAAGTGGTAGTACTTAACTAAAGGGCTTCCACGCGGTCAAGTCAAACCAAAGCTATAAGACGGAGTGAGATAGAGATATGAATTCCAAGGTTGTTAAGAAATTTCAGATCCCTTCCCCCATCTTAATATATCGCATTTCACTATCTTAATATATCGCAACCGCACGGTAGGACCGCCATATATCAGCGGCATATATCAGCCAACCACATCAGAGTGTGTGTAAATGCTATCAATAATGCCCTTTGGAATATGATTCACTTCACCAGTTTTTCTGATCTGTCCCGCTATTCGGTAACGCGTTTTTAAGCTCACCTCAACGTTCACCCACAAATATCTTATACGTTGACGCCGTGATTCGTAGTAACAGATGCATAGATACATTTACAGCTATCTAGACAACTTACCATATCGCACTCTTCGGGGTCAGCGACCATTCCCTTCATCTTATATCGGATGCCCTCTTTGGCGAGGCGTCCGGCAAACTCTTCGCCGGTGCCAGTTTGAGATCCATAGAATACCACTAAACTCCTTCCAGACGTTTGCAATTTCTTTATGAAAGAATTTTCCGTAATTTGTATCGTACCGGCTGGTCTGTAAAACGACAGTGGTTAAAGTTATGCTTTATGGTTTCTTCAAGTAAAAATGACGAAAATGCACTAACGAGGGGCTTTCTTTTTGGTGCTAAATATGAAAGGAATAACAGAGATGTCATAAAACTGACCGAACCGTGGCACGTGGACTGGTTTTGCTACTGTTTGTTCTATTGTTTATGCGTAAATGTTTTTTGAAGATAACAATGAAACAATACATGTCGGTAAGGGTTGGTTAAAAGTACTTTTCGTCATTTTATGTAGAATAGACTACACAATACACATTAATAAAGTGACATACCACACCTACAGGGCCTAAAATAGTATTTTTAATTAACTGCAGTAAATTGCCAGACGTCTATTTTAACACCTACATACATGCATGCTCATAAAACTACACTAGCACAAAATTGCTTTTTTAAATACCTACTAGATAAAAAATATGATGGCCCTTTTCATAAACGTTCCTCAAACCTATTTTAGCTAAAACGCCGTTAAAATTAGACTTTATCTGGCACTTTGACGTTGTATTTGCGAGAAAGAGACAAAACACATACATAACAGATATTTGTTGTTTTAAGAAATAAGGGGTAGCTAAACGAAAACATTTTGAGAAAGTAATAACTTTCATACATAAACCTACTGTATACATGAATGCCATAAAAACAATCCATGTAAAAAAAGAGGCCAAGTCTCGGAACACTTCCACTGTAAAAACTTGAGAGATATTTCGTAGAGCCAAGTCTCAGGCATACTTATTAATCTTTAGTGACAGTTTTGTATAATATACGTAATTAATTAACTATTTTTTATTACAGATAATAATTAATAATAATTTATGACAAATAATAATAATAAATCACGTCTCTGCAATGCACAGTCAGTATTAATATTTAGTTGCTTGCTAAATAAATTCTGCAACTTGGCAATTCGTATTATTTATGCAGTTGGTGTTAGCTATATACATTGCATAACATTTTAGTTTTTCCTTGATTTATACACTAAACACTAATTAAATAAATAAATATTAGGGGACAATCTTACACAAATCGACCTAGTCCCATAGTAAGCTCATTAAGGCTTGTGTTATGGGTACTAGACGACGATATATATAATAGATATAAATACTTAAATACATAGAAAACTTCCATGACTCAGAAACAAATATTCATGCTAATCACACAAATATTTGCCCTTACCGGGATTCAAACCCAGGACCTTCAGCTTCGTAGGCAGCGTCACTACCCACTAGGCTAACCGGTCGTCAAAAAAATTGAATTCTAAATTTGAAGCTTACATGTCTGCTAGAAGTGCCTTAGAGTTTTGATGATCGGTCAGTCAGTCAGTCAGTCAATCAGTCGGCGAGTGACAAAATAAAGAATCTTTAACTAGTTATAAGTTATAATTCTTAAACTGCTGGTTCAAATTGAATGAAATTTGAAATATACCGTGTTTATACAATGCCTGCTTGGTTACTGAAAATTCAGGCTTCTAGTTTTATCCACAACGAAGTTATAGGGGTTCGAAAATGGCCTGAACTGCTACGAGAAAAGGATCCGACGTACCCGTGCCGCTGTTTTGCTCGACTTGGAGGGGGCACTGGCGTGCCCCCAAATTATGTGACTACTACCACTACGTCCGATCTGTGTTCATGTTTGCAAAGGCGTAATAATAGCTACTGGCTACCTAGTGGTATTCTTAATATATATGTATACAGGGTGTCCCAAAAGTCAACGTCAAGCCGGAAACGGATGATAAACCAAGTCATAACAAGAAAAAAGTTATTTTAAAATACTTATTTTTATTACTAGATGGAAATTTAACTTTGAGTTTCCTATGCCCGTATTATCTTATCTTACACTCCTTGAAAGAAACCACAAGATGTTCTTCAATAATCTATAGCAGTGTTATACCATTTGGAATTTCAGACTAAATAGCCCATCTTTTGAAGCTACTTCCCAAATTTACGTAGACTTTTGTCAGGATCACGGACTCGCTGGCTAGACTCTATCTACTAACTTTGTCTGTTTATTTATAAAGAGTTAATGTTATTGACAATAAGCTAAAGGGTATCCAGACGGACGGACGGTCCCGGCGATAAAATTTGGTATTCAGATGATTTGAGTTCACGCCGAGTTTACATTTTATCTTGGGAATCGTGACCTAAGTGTGTAACGCGGGGAGGTCGAGATAATTCGTATTTTAATGACCTCCGTAGCCAAGTTGGTAGTGACCCTGCCTACGAAGCCGGAGGTCCCGGGTTCGAATCCCGGTAAGGGCATTTATTTGTCTGGTGAGCACGAATATTTGTTCCGGTCATGGATGTGTTCTATGTATTTAAGTATTTATTTATTTACATTAAGTAGGCACGTCGTCTAGTACCCATAGTACAAGCTTTGCTTAGTTTGGGACTAGTTCGATTTGTGCAAGATTGTCCCCAAATATGTATTTATTTATTTAACAATATACCTACTACACGTACGACAATCCAAAAGCAAACATGCCCTAAGTAAGGCCATTACGAATTCAACATGGAAGAAGTCTCGGGCAACAACTAGTTCTTTTTTTTTTTTTTTTTTTTTTAATAATAAATAAATATTAGGGGACAATCTTACACAAATCGACCTAGTCCCATAGTAAGCTCATTAAGGCTTGTGTTATGGGTACTAGACGACGATATATATAATAGATATAAATACTTAAATACACAGAAAACTTCCATGACTCAGAAACAAATATTCATGCTCATCACACAAATATTTGCCCTTACCGGGATTCGAACCCAGGACCTTCAGCTTCGTAGGCAGCGTCACTACCCACTAGGCTATCCAGTCGTCAAAAAGTCGTCAGTTCATTATAAAGGTTTCCTCTTTCACAATATCCTAGGAGGTCCTAGTTTAGTTTATTTTTGTATTATTTATAACTAGCTTCTGCCCGCGTCTCCGTACTCGCGGAACTCGAGTACCTCTATCGTAGCTCCGTACAAACGTTCACCCCCATTTCACCCCCTTAGGAGATTATTTCCGGGACAAAAACTATCCATGTCCTTCACTTATCTCTACACCAAATTTGATTTACTTAAATCGGTTCAGCGGTTTAAGCGTGAAGAGGTAACAGACAGACACTTTCACATTTTTTATAGTATTAGTATGGATTATTAGGAGCCTGTGGTGCCCCACTGCTGGGCAAAGGCCTCCTCCTCCGTGTCCAGACATCCCGATACCGACGACACTTTCTTTTTGTATAAATAAAAAAATATATATAGTTAATGGACTAACAGCCTGAGAATGTGCAGTCACAGAAAGCAAGGGTTTATCACTTTTGAACGTTAGGTGTACAGTACAGGGTATTTAAATAATTAAAGTTATTTAATCGAAAACTGATAGATAACCCTGTGCATACCCCGAGTTCACGGAAATAGATATGCCTAAGTAATTGGAATCCTAAAATAAGTACTACACGATACGTATGACATTCTTCCTAACGAGTGTGATAAAAAATATAATAAAAATACATTTGAACTTATGAGCATGTGAAAGTTCAACTAGGTACAGTCGGTTACAAACATATTTCCTGATCACTAAAAGTTTAGAGGCAAGACAGTATTGGTGTCAAGATATTTTTTAGTGATGATCTGATGATACCTAGGTAGTAGTTTTTAGCATCAAATTGTTTGTATGGGTTGAAACATCTCAATTCCACTTAATATGATTTTGTAATTAAGTGGAATAAATACATTAATATTATATTCAGCTGCTGATTGTCTCATTCATACCTACCTATTTGCATTTATATTAATGAGGTGTAAATTGTATTAAAATGTACCTGGCGTTTCCAGCAAAAGGTACGCAGCACTAGTGACGTCCGTCTCGGTTGACAATAAAGACGATTTTTAATTGAATCGGTTTGTATTTGATTACCGACAAGGTGATAAGATAATGATAACCATTTGTTTGCGAACGACTCTATATTCATTATGTAAGCCCGTAGATTTATTTACTGCATAAATTAACTGTTCGGGTAGAATAAGTACCTATTTAATATTGTACAGTATTCATCACCGTTACAAACTTGAAGTTACCCGTTAGAAAGAGACGGATGTCGTGCTAATACACCGGTATAAAAACTTAGCCGATACATTTTGAACAGGTAAAGCATGTGCGCAGCGCGTGATACCTACCTACGTATGATTGACTAATTATAATCGCATTGTCCGAATTGACCGTTATTTCTGTAGTCACAATACTTCGATAAACAATGTTTAAGTAATTGATACCCGCATAGGTATACCACTTTGCTTTGTTCTGCTTCATACCTCTCAATCTCCACTTGCACTGTTAGGTACGGTCTTACGGAGCAACGACCATTACTGACATAAGGTTCAATTTTGTCTGACTTTTAGCAAATGATTCTTCACAATTGCACCTAGGCTGCGTTAGTAACATGCAATTACAACTTCATCTCTTTTGAACTAAATTAATCATTAATATTAAAGTATAGGTACCTTACGGCAGATGCCTAGTAGATGTCAAGGTTAACTAGGTACCATAAGGTCATCAATATCGATTTGGATTAATCGCGTACACCATTTTGTTACGATTAGGTGGCGCAACGTTTACTCAAGTTTGTTATTAGTCCACGCTACCAAGGTTATATTATGATGCCTGTATTTTTTTCACATAACTAGATATATTCACGACTCCTACTTAGTGTTTATTTTTCTAATTTTAATATAACTGTTATGACTTGGCCTATCCTATCACCCCTTTACGTCTATACCTTGTTTTTTCGAACAGGTAATAAATACATCTGCAGTGTAAGTATACCTATTACCTACTCGACTTCTAGTCCAGTAAGGTTACGGTTTTGGAAATTTATCGCTAATTTTAATAATAACTAAACTAAAAATAGCGTGTTTTATGTTTATTTCCTTTTAAAACGGTATTCTGAGACGCTTAATTCAAGAATAGTCACTTTCCATCCGTACCACAGAATAAATAATAGTTGTCCGTACGCAATTATATAAATATCGAAAAACCATTGGTCATAGAGCAATTAAAAATTAAATAGGTAGTTTTCCCATTTTTAGTTTATTACGTTTAGACATGGGATACGTCTAGCTCTACGTAATTATTAAAATTATGATTTTCCATAGATACCTATTTAGTAAAAATAAAATGACTGCACTAATCGTGTAAACAGGCTCTAAGTTAAATTAAACTTAGTTCAGACTAGGTAGGGTTAGTAAACTTAGTAGATTAGTATACCTGCGAGTATTTTAGTAATTAACCGTGTCTAAACATCAGACAATTAGTCGAGTAAATTAGTAAATCATTTAGTCGAGTCGTTCCATTTTTCTCATTTTTTCTGGCGTGTAGTGCCCCCTCCACACACACACACACACACATTAACACTGTAGATCACCCACAAAACAAGGGGAACCGGAACCGCTCGTTTAGTGGAGTTCCTTAGTTTAGTTGTTGCAAAATATTTAGGGCATAGTGTCTTTGGAATGATCCGAAGTATTCTTTAGGATCTTCCAATGCTAAATCAACTTGCTTGGACAATGCCAAGATTGTCTTTTCTCAGAATACATCACAACATAGCATTAGTTTCTTCTTTATTTAGTTCCAATATTTTTGCAGTGCATAGGTAGTTAATGTCTTAATTTTGAAATACACTTTTTGGTCAGTTGATAGATTTTATTAGTAGGTAAGCAACTATGTTTTAGTTAAGTACGCTTACTTGCAACTCGACTCAAACACTAATGTAGTCCGACCGAACTAGGCTTTAGTAACAACTAAAAGGCACGAATACATACGACCAATTGACTTTTAGATACGAATAGTTAAGAATGATAATTAATCACTCAAACAATGAACACTTGCGGACTTCAATTCTATCTTATCACCTTTTCATGGTATGAGTAGGCAATTTAGCTCCGATTTATGCGCAAACAGTTTATTGATAGCAAAATTTATTATTTACGTATATATGTCGAACACTTCTATGATTTTACACGCAAAAATCATTATACCTACCTACGTAGATTAAACTTTCTAGCAGGAGTTTTACTTTTGTGTAAACAGCGCAACAAGTTTACTTACTGTATGGAATATTTGCTGAGAAGTATTTCATCTTTCTTGTTGTCCTTTCTGGAGGTATAAAACCACCAGACTGTTCCTCCCAATAATATAACTAACATTATAATGTCAAAAGTGCTAAACAGTGATACGCTTGCAACCGCTGCCGCCGCGGCAGCATCCTTTAAAACTTCCTGCGAATTTTCCGACATTTTGTAGGTTATGTGAGCGCACAAGAAGCGGTTTATGTGGCTGTAATCACTCGATGCGAGGACGCAAGGTCACCGTTCTGCGGTTATTTAATAACTTCACGCGAGGACTTTTCGCTAGTCCTCTTGCAGTACGTCTTTCTACCGCCACTTCCAAAAGTACACTGCCAATGATGTTGAAATCTACGTCCAATGACGGAATAAGAGCGAGCGAGAACGCCTGTCAATTGCTTATCTCTGCGCCGCTCTGCGGACGTGAGTCGCACGACAGCAAAATGACGTAACACAAGCGGATGGAAACAAACGGCAGGGGCGACCTCCCAACAACACGTCTACATGGGGCGGATTGGTTGAGGCTATTCTGACATTTCTGAGTCGCATATATCAATTGAAAGTGTCTACGTGAGTTGAGCTCAGTCCGCTTGCGAACGTAACGTATCGGTCCACGTGCCGCGATCGTTGAACGGCGCCGCGGCCGGCGCGGCGGGCGGCGGGTGCGATGCGAGCTCGGCAAGCGAGATTGCGGTCGCCTCATCGTGGATTGCGACATTAACTTACTTACCAATTCAATGCAATCTTATCAGAATGTACTTATCCTATCTTAGAATAAAGAAAATAAATATCTAATTTAATTACACAAGGTATCTAATTTAGTAAAAAAAGGTTTAGAGCATCGAATTTTAACACAAGTCGGATCTCAGACATTTATACAGGCTGAGGGGCTACCGCGAAACGAAAACGAATTTCGTTCGTGTATCTCCCTCTGTTGCACTTGCCAGTTCGAGCGACAGAGAAGGAGATACTCGAACGAAGTTCGTTTTCACTTGGCGGTAGCACCTCTGTCCCAAAAGTCAGCGTCAAGCCGCAAACAAGTGACAGCCAAGTCATAAAGGCGGAATCAGACGGTTCACTCGGATGAATGTTCCCTCGGGTGATTGATTCTTTTTTCTTTCACTCAATGTTCACACAACTCAGGTAAAATGACATGTAAATGAACATTCACTATTCTAGGCGGAATCAGGCCCCCTAGCACACTAGGTTTTATGTCGGACATAAAGCATTCGTCCCATTCTGGCCAATATGCGAGTGCAAGAGGGACAAATGCTTTATGTCGGACATAAAACCTAGTGTGCTAGGGGGCAGACCGTTCATTTTTCGTTCATTTTTATGTTTCATTCCGCACCTTTCACCCGAAGTGACACGTCTGATCATGAAGTAAACTAAAAGTGCCGAATGAATTTACTAGTGAACGTTCTTTCCGTGTTTAGACCGTTCATTTTTCGGTCATTCGGAGTGCGAGTGAAAGATGCCGAATGAAAATATCAAACATTGTTGGATCGGTTCACTAGTGAATTCATTCGGCACTTTTGGTTCACTTCATGATCAGACGTGTCACTTCGGGTGAAAGGTGCGGAATGAAACATAAAAATGAACGAAAAATGAACCGTCTGATTCCGCCTTAAATAAAAATCCTTACTCGATGGCAATTGAACTTTGAATTTCCTATGCCATATAGGTGTTATGTTATAACACAACAACATACAACAGTATCATAATCTAGCAAGTGTTATACCATTTTTAAATTGTAAATACCTAGGTCATAACATTTATTAGAGACCAAATGCGTCTACTTAAACGTAAGGTATGTAATCAAGCCCACATCACATCACACTGGCGCGGCCTGGCCGCGGCGGACCATAGTAAAGTCTCATAAGCTGTCAAATTTGCTATTGACCGCCAACGCAGGCCGCTCCAGTCTGTGAGACAAAGAGAATATAACCACTACGTTTTAAGAGGCGGAACTTCATACATTGTTTTAAGATTCTCTTGTGTCTACTACCAACGTAAAGAAAATATTGCCAATATATTATATTCTGTATTAGAGTATACAGGGTGTTTGCTCCATCGTTTGCCAAATTAAAACGGCAGGTAGGTTGGGTCATTAGCTATCGAAAACTGCCGTGTCACTGGTCACTGCCGCACAAATCAAAACTGCATAGGCAAGCGCTCGCACCACAGATAGAGGTTATCTGTGGCTCACTCGCACACATACAGCCACGCGCAAAGATGACGAACTGCCAAAATGTTATTAAAATGATATAATCAATAATCAATTAATCAACGTATGTAAGTAAACATAACGAAATTATATAATCTTCTTTGAGAGCGGGCGGGGCAGCAACAGCGGCAGAAGCAGCGAAGCGCCGCAAACATGCGGACCTGACAAACTGCTACATATTTGCGGCCTTCGCTGTAGAAACTCTCAGACCGTGGAGTTTGGATGCCCACCGTCTTTATAAAATTGGCGAAAATACGGCTGACCATAGAGCTGGCTACTTCCTCGGCTAACGGATTGGCATTGCAATCCAACGAGGAAATGTGGCCAGCCTTATGGGCACCCTTCCGAGGGGCAGCGACCTTGGAGTGTGCATGTATACTAGTAGTTAAGTAGTTTTAAGTGTTAGTGTTAAGTTTTATATTTATACTTATGCTTATATTTCTGAGAACTTTACTATTGCAATAAAATTGTTCATCGCTTATAATCAATAAATAACATAGGTCTTTTTGACAGTTCCTAGCCATTTAAAAATAAAACAACACGTGACTTCTGCAGCCCCCTATTCTGTAACTAGTTTTAAGCTCACCCACAAATATATCTTGACACCGCGATGCGTGGTAACCAAGCGTAGTTAGAGGTCTAGTTTTCTGTCGGGTGACCGGCGGGGCGAGCCGATTTAGCGCGTAGCAAACAGCCCAGCTCACAGAGCCACAATTAAAACAAATATCTGTCTCGATAGTGTAAAATATCCTATCTTCAATATAAAAAGAAGCGGGTTGTGTTGGAGATACAACCGTTAATTAAGTTTAAGTGGATACTTGTTTGGTAGCTACGGAACCCTGTGTGCTGTGCTGTGTGCTATTGTTCAATTCAAAGTGTTTTAATTATTTAAAGGAATCTGCTATTATGATGTAACTACCTTTTTGGAACCAATTACCTAGGTAGATCAGTGCGAATGATAATGTACCCATAAAATATATATCTGAATTAATTCACTAAAATCTGTATAAGTACAGATAAATCGGTATGTATGGCAACATTGACTGACGTAGCTCATTTGACTCGAGATACATCGAAAATGGCGGTCATTTCAGCATTATTTTCATGTTCGCCACATAAACTAAATAACATTTTGTGATTAACAACTAATGGTAAATAAAGAAGGATTAAAACATGTAACAAACAATTATTTTAAATCAGCTTAAGCTCCTCTACAAAAAGTTTTTCCGGAAGTCACGTGATACATTTTGAACTGTACCCCTATACAAGAACGCGAGCAAAGAAGTATCCACTTCAAAAAAGATACCTACTTCGCTTCCTTTCGAATAAGTACGGCATATAGCCCTGGGACACTATACCTATTACCTATTCAGTGAGTCAAGCTTCGTCTGCTACGCCACGTGGTTTTTAAACGCCAAACATGTTTTTCTAACTATACAGGGTGCCATCGGAGACGTAATCAGAAACCACTTTTTCAGACCTGGTAATTGATGGTCATTTCAACATAGTAGGAGTTACATGAAATTAAACGTTCTTTTTTTTTGGTAATTTAGTCCTAAATTAAATCGCTGATTCACCAAATTATGGTTACCCTATTTATTTAATCAAAACCTCTTTGGTTATCTTTCAGAATAGTTTATAATTATGACAATTTAAGTTTATCTTTGCATCTCTTTCTTGGTTATAGGGTGACCACGCTGTTTAGAGGACATAATTTAATTTTAAAGATTGCATGATTAAGTTTAAATAATGCAACTAACCACCTCCATTCCTGTGTCATTGTAATCTCAGTTTAATGCTTAATTAAGTCTTGTCATTTCTGATTACGTCTCCGATGGCACCCTGTATATGTTTGGCGAAACAGACGGATAACATGTTTGATGTTTTTTTTTTAATCATCGAAAACATTGAAGCAGCGGGTGGCGGCGGCGGTATAGGTATACTTATTGCAACGCTAGTAGACAGCTAAAATCAAATAATTGGCTAAGCATGGGTGTGTATATTTTTATCCATCTACCTACTACGGTAGATACGAGTATGTATGTATACATATGAGACGATACTTACGTCGGCAAATAATAATATTTATTATATAAAATCGAAACACCACAAAGGGATAAAACACGAAGGAACGAGCGAGATAGCGCTTTACAAAAAACACGATCTCGACACGAGATACGGGTGACACTAGAAATAAATTTTAGAATCAATTTTCTGGATATTACCATAGAATAAGAGCATAAAGGCTCCCGTTTCTGTTTCGTATTTTGATAATTTGAACCGTCGATCGGCCATTGTTCGGAAATGTTTCGGCTAACGTTCGGAATGTTCGGATAGGTCTCGCTTTAGGCCTCTCAAGGCAGCCTTTGGAAACTCGCTTATACCTAATGAAAAAATGCACGGGGACGAAGTCCCATTGCAGCCAACCTAACAACACACAGAATACATGGACCTAAATACAGGGTGTTTGCTCCATCGTTTGCCACATTAAAACGGCAGGTACGAGTAGGTTGGGTCATGAGCTATATTTTCCGGCCACCAAAAATATTTTGTGTCCACTGGTATTTTATTAGTATTCTTTTAAAATAATTTAAAACATTTCTATATGCTTACGCGTTTCAACTTGAATAAAAAAAAAGTAAGTAGTAGGGCCTAATTTTTAATTTTATTGTAATGTGTAATGTTGTACGGCTCTATCAAAGTGAAAATTATTTGCAAGTAACGTCTACTTATTTTTATATTAACCCTCAAAAAAAATTTAAGATGCAAGAATTTTCTCTTGGGTAACTTTGATTTGCAATTTAAAAAAAAACTGAAAATGATAATGTTCTTAAAATTCTTGAAAAAAGTTCTCTTGTCCATCCTCTTTCTAATTATGTGCAATAATGCCAAAAACCCTTTAAGGGACTTATTTTTTTTTTTTGTAAACCAAACGTGACATGTGCTTAGAAATGCATCAGCTGCCTCTCTCTTTCGTCAAATAAACGATAAACGGTGCCAACCAGGCAATTAAACTCGATAAGCAGGTTTTTATGTAAATAACATACTGTAAGTAAGTAAGCTCAGTGGTGCAGATTATGTACATTAAGAATCCGTTCATTTGTAAATTTGGATTCATCTGTCCACAGAACACATAAAAAAAGTCGCGATCGTCTAATGCCGCGTTCACATGCTCGCGTTCAAAGCGACATTCACGGGCGCGGGCACGGGCGCGGGCATGTGAACAGCCTGAATGTGCACGCGCCCGTGCCCGCGCCCGTGAATGTCGCCGATCGGGACGACTGTCGGTTTTTGGACAAAGATCAAAGGGTGAATGTGCTCGTGCTTGTGTAGCTGTTCACACGCTCGCGTGCGAAATTGACAGTTAGCTACATCAGAGTAGGGATGTTACGGAGGTGGTTTTATCGGAACCGAAGCCGAAACCGGAGTTTTAAAATTTGTTTTAACGAAACCAAAAGCGAATCCGAAACCGAAAGCGAACCCATAAGCGAAAGCGAAACCGAAACCGAAAGCGAAACCGAATCCGAAACCGGAGCCGGAGGTGAAGGTAGTAGTAGGAGGTAGAGGGAAACTAATGTGAACCTAATCTATTTGTATATTTTATGTTAAGGCGGACTCAGGCAGTTCCGCCCTTTCTTGAGTATGTTTTCTCACATATTTTACACTTTGCAGTGTTTGCGTCTACTTCAATAAAGTAGTTCTATATGGGACTTACTTTAGCCTTCATCCGCTTCATCGTCAAATGTTTTTGTCACTGTCACACTAACACTAACACTTTGAAAAAACACACTGCAGGCCGTGACGTGAACCAAAACAATAAACGAATGAGTAGGTAAACAATCGTACTATAAAACAGGTGGGGTGATTCCCGGGGAGACAAGTCAAAACCTGTTTGTACTCCTAGGCACACGCCGCGTGCCGCGCCCGCTGACTTTCGGCTCCGTTAAAACCTCCGCTTAAAATTAGACGAAACCGAAGCCGGAGCCGGAGGTGTTCGCTTCAAATTAGACGAAACCGAAGCCGGAGCCGGAGGTGTGAATTCAGCCGAAAGTTTCGGTATATCGGAGCCGAAGCCGAACCTCCGTAACATCCCTACATCAGAGTGTTAACAACATCGTCGATCATTTTGTGTTCTTTTCTAATGAAAATAGATCAAACCGAAAGCAGTATATAGCCCCCACGAGATCTATATCTGCGAAATTTCCCATTTTTGCAGTTGCACTGACAGTGACACTGACAAGCACTTGACAAGCCCGCCCGGTTGCCCGTGAGCGTGTGAACAGCTTGCTTGGCCCGCAGAAGTGCACGGGCTCCTTGCCGATCAGCATGCCAAGCAGCTTGCCAGGCTGCACGCCGTGCATGTGAACGCACCATAAGTCTGTATGCAGCAAAAAACGACAGAACCGGACACGTTTCTCTAAGTCGTTCTTTTCAAGACCTGTATGCAATTAATAAAATACGCATAAGAATAAAATTTGATGATTCTTTTTAATTTCAACTACGTGAATCGGATTACAATTTACATTACATGTAAACCTCTTTTTAGCGTGTACGGGTTAATTAAACAATAGCAGTTTGGGTGATGCACAATCGACGTGAATAAAACTGCAGATCTTGAAAGATGCACTATTCATTTATTGCACCAAGCTAACGCTAATGGGCGTACAATAGGAAATTAGGAACTCACTCCGCTAGTCCTTTTTTATCACAGCAAATGAACAATCCTTCACCTTGACATCAAACTCTATCTCTTGTTTTCGCTCTGGTCTTGCCAGAGCTCTCTCCTATGTCGCTACACAGAGCTTTTGATTCGGATACGTGGCAATTCGCCACACCACCCCCCCACGGAGACAAACAAGCCACCAAAAATAAAAACATAAAATTAAAACATAGTTAACATGTAACACTTATTTATAGTGATTGTTTTATAAGACAAAAAATTAAATTATAATTGTAAATTATAGAGCATTCATTATGCTAAAACCTTATCCGGCCTTATAAATAAAAAAAAATCTTGCGCTTTATGGTTCTACCTGCTCTAGTGATTATAGGAGCAGGCTGGCTATCGCCAGGGTTAGTATCAGGAGGCAGAACTGGAAAAACAGGTGGTTCAGAAATTGGCTTAGGTGCTATACGAATAGGAGCCTGCATGGGTTCTGCGGTGTCCAAATATGCTGGTTTTACTCTGTCAATACTAACAGTGACATCCTTACCATTCACATGCAAAGTAAGATTTTTAGCTTGCCTTTTTTTTATTAAGAATGGACCAGTGTATGGCGGCATTATTGCACATCATTAGAAAGAGGAAAGACTATGGAACTTTTTTACAGAATTTTAAGAACATTATCAATTTAATTTTTTTTTAAAATTGCAAATCAGTTACCCAAGACAAAATTCTTGCATCTTAATTTTTTTTTGAGGGTTAATAAAAAAATAAGTAGACGTTACTTGCAAATAATTTTGACTTTGATAGAGCCGTACAACATTACACATTACAATAAAATTAAAAATTAGGCCCTACCACTTACTTTTTTTTTAATTCAAGTTGTAACGCGTAAGCATATAGAAAATTTTTAAATTATTTTAAAAGAATACAAAAAAAATACCAATGGACACAAAATTTTTTTTGAGGCCGGAAAAGATAGCTCATGACCCAACCTACCTGCCGTTTAAATTTGGCAAACGATGGAGCAAACACCCTGTGTATTATGGTCGCACTACACTTGGGAATGCGTGTTCGCGTTGCGTCGTTGCCTCTCTTTCATTTGCCGTAGGAAGAAAAAAGATGCAGCACGAATATTTGGGCAAATACCGCCAAGTGTAATGCCACTATTAGGTCCATGTATTCTGTGTCTTGTTAGGTTGGCTGCAATGGGACTTCGTCCCCGTACATTTTTTCATTAGAGTCTGGCAAGCGAGTCGTGTCCCTGGAAAATGGCGGTAAATTATAAAAATACGCACGCTGGTAACACGAATGTATGGCGGATTAATAGGTATACTTATGACTGACAGTTTATTTGATAGGTAAACTTGTTGCCATATAAAGAATTTAGTAAAAATGCTGTGGACACGACTCGCTAGCCACTCTAGGTATAAGCGAGTTTCCAGGCTGCTGTGAGAGGCCTAAAGCGAGACCTATCCGAACATTCCGAACGTTAGCCGAAACATTTCCGAACAATGGCCGATCGACGGTTCAAATAATTCAAATTATCGAAATACGAAACAGAAACGGGAGCCTTTATGCTCTTATTCTAAGGTAATATCCAGAAAATTGATTCTAAAATTTATGACTAGTGTCACCCGTATCTCGTGTCGAGATCGTGTTTTTTGTAAGGCGCTATCTCGCTCGTTCCTTCGTGTTTTATCCCGTTGTGGTGTTTCGATTTTATATAATAAATATTATTATTTGCCGACGTAAGTATCGTCTCATATGTATATGTCGCAGGGAAATGGCCAAAACAGAGATTTGAACAAATCTCTAAGGGATATGATCAAATCACGCAGGATGTTAAAATGGCGAATCCATTTTATCATTTGCCTAGAAAAAATCAGTCATTTAATCAAATCTCTGAGTCTGTTTAGTGAAATGACGAAATCGGCCAAAAAAGGCAACTCGTTTTTTCATTTCACTAGATTTGTTTAGTGATTTGACAAAATCCCTGAACCGCGTCAGTGAGTTGACGAAACTAACTCGCAAAGCCAACTCGTTTTACCATTTCACTAGACAAGTTTAGTGAAATGATAAAAATCTCAACTCTAGTACAGATTAAGTCGCTAGTGCGGTCGTGTTACCCCCCTCCTGCACCTTACCGCTACCCGCTCTCGCCCTTGCGTATTAGGCACCGGCCGGCTCAGTAGACCAGCGGTTGAACAAAAATGGGTTATTACAACATTAAAGTTTTTTCTTTTTTGATATGTCGTTGGACGCATGTTAAATAATACTTATGTAAAAAGTTAGAAAATTTTAGGTGGAGCTTTCGGCTATATTGAAATATTTTAGTTTTTGCCAATAACTATGTCAATATAGAATTAGAGTTACAAAAAACTGTAACATATCCAATAACACTTTAATTTATATACGATATTCTGTTTTTAGAAATCTGGAACTTCTGCATCCTGGTGAACGTAAAAATGCAAATAATTTTGTAAATAAAGAATTAGAGTAGCTGATATTGCAAAGTTACGATATTGTCGATCCACTTAACATATTGGAAAAAAGTTAGAAATGTAGACAATCGGCTTGTCTAGATATTGATTTCCGGTTAAACAGTATAGCCAATATTGAATTAAAGTTTGTAGAGTTAATAGTAAACGATCATGACAATGATATCAGTTACCAAACAAAAGTTTAGAAAAATAAACTTACGGCGACACTAAATATTGATACCTAAGTACTCCGTGCGTAAATGAATACATTTAAAAAGCGCGGCATGTATGCGCGCGCCGCGCTGTGCGCTGTGGCAGCAGGCAGCGATCAACGCAACGGTAGAGGAGTGCCCTTGATTGCGTCCACGATCCATAAAAAAAACCACAAAGAATAAATATCAATGGCATAACACATGTTATTTTGTTATACGTACTTTAATGGAAATACAAAGAAGAAATGTATCCTTATTTATTGCCAACTATACTAGGGATTGCCCGCGGTTTCGTCGAACTCGTTATCGCGTTATACACATAATTTAAAAATATTTTAGGGATCGCCCCTTATACAAATGACCACTCTTCCATGTTTTGTTACTCCTTTAAGCCAGCTGCATAAATACCTACTAACAAATAACCTACATGTATTTTTTTGCGACGTGGTCAGCAGTAAGCTATAGTTAAACTCAATTTACCTTAGATGAAATTGTTTTATGTATATTTAGGATGTAGGGTAATTTCACCGGTTAGCGACCACCTAATTTAGTGTGCCGGTTTGCGACCACTCGGGAGTAATGGTGAACCGAGAGGATATTTTCTCGTTTTTTAAGTAGATTCCTGCCTAATATCTGCTTTAAAAATTGCGTACGTACCGAGGTATTTTTACAGCCTGTTTAAATGTTATTATATCTTTAATTGAAAAAAAAAACCTTGTCCTAAAGGTGGTCGTTAACCGAAGTTGGTCACGAATCGGCGTAATGACCGTATAATATGGTGGGGTAAGTATAATACATGACGGCGAATAGGACTGGACAAGATATGACAATAGAAACCAGAATAAACAGAAATAATAAAAATAGTTGTGATTAGCTTGTATATTTTTATTACAATAACAGTCAAAAAAATTAATTGTAACTTTTTTCACATTATAATATAACTGACAGCGAGCTTTTATTAATACAGTATAATCTCGATTATTCGAAGTGTCAAAGAATAAAATTTTCAGTCGAAATATTATAAATTTTCGACGTTTAGTCCTTTATAAAGTAGGTACTTATTGTTTTATATTAAAGTCAGTATGGATGGCTAACACAATAGTAAAAAATTACAAAAAATACAACCATTTACGACAACATTATAATAAAATTGCAAGTAGGTATTGTATAAGTATTAATCATTCATATTTGTTTACACCTAATGACAATTCTAAGTGAACTTCTGCGACTTCTCATTATTCTGTGCAGCTTTTATCACAAAATAACTAAAATAATTA
Organism: Epinotia ramella; assembly: GCA_947578815.1. Taxonomy (NCBI): domain Eukaryota; kingdom Metazoa; phylum Arthropoda; class Insecta; order Lepidoptera; family Tortricidae; genus Epinotia; species Epinotia ramella. The sequence continues at coordinate 13,642,107 of OX388209.1, forward strand.
ATCGGAACTTTTTTTTCATTATTATTAAAATTTAACTCTTATTTTTACAGTGTAATCTCGATTATTCGAAGTGCAATAAAGTCTTAAATTCTAATCTTACAACTTTCTAGTAGTAAGGGTGACTGTGAGCTAAGCCGCAGACGGACATACGGACATGGCGAAACTATAAGGGTTCCTATTGTTGCCTACGCAAACCTGAAAAGGCTACTGGCGATTTTTTTTTATTCTGATCGAAAAAACACCGCACTCCTAGTATGGAAAAAAAGAACTGTGAATATTTTGATAAAAAAAAAACTATTTTGTGTATTTAAGTATGTTTAAAAATAATGAAGGTGCAAAAACTTTTTAAGTAAGGATTAGTTTTTCAATAAAATATATTTTGTGAAAACTGTTAACTGAACCAGAATTGAGCTTCATAGTAAAATGTAAGAGAAAAAAAAAATAAGTGGTTAGATTCTTCCTACTTTTACCAGTAAGATTTTTTTTCAAGTTATTTTTGAAACGATTCTTATGACATACATTAATTTCATTTCAATCTGACCACTTTTTTTTTCCATACATTTTACTATACAGCTCAAATCTGGGTCACCATTCACATTTCTTTTCCTCAAAATGTAAAGGTACTCACTGTTTTGAAATAATACACATTAATACGCAAAATAGTTTTTTCAACAAAATTTTCAACTTTTTTTTAATCCTAGGGAGCGTTGTCCTTTAGAACTTCGTTAGCAGACGTTTCTGCTTAGTAAACCTTTGATTGTCTCGAATATTCCTAACAAGTAGGGTAAATCGTCAATAACTGGCCACCTCATACTATCTATATCTATTCTATTATACGTGAATAGAGTTAATTTTTAGTATGAGGGGGCCGATTATTCAAGGGTGGCCAGTTATTGGAAATTTACCTTACTACAAATAATATACATACATACATACAAATGTACATCACGCCTATTTCCCGGAGGGATAGGCAGAGATCACGGATTTCCACTTGCTACGATCTTGACAAACCTTTCTTGCTTCATTCACTATCATTACATTCTGCATACAAATAATATTTGTAATCAAAGAATATATTTCTCACTGTTTTGGTTTAAATTATGCTCTACTTTCTAAGTTTTCTTTAATCAGGTACTATTAGAGCAGAAACGGCCTATTTTAAGTGTCAACGTAAATTGGAATGTTTAATTTAATAACGTTGGGTATTGACCCGCCGCTCCGGTTACGCGACCAGCTTCAGTTAGCGACCACGTGAAAGACAACGTATTTTTTTTTCAATTAAATATACCTAATAAAATGACATTACAACGCACTCTAAATAAACCGTGCCCCGCATGTATTATTTAAAGTAATTATTAAACAGGAATCTATTGAAGAAGTATTTAAGGACCGTAATATTTGGCGTTCCTTAGTCTCTGCCTACCCCAATGGGATACGGGCGTGAGTATATGTATGTATGTAATCAAATCAAATCAAATCAAATCATTTATTGCATACATGTTGTTATCTGGTGTTACACTAAGTTTATGTATCAAACATGCACCCTGCAAGGGCATCGCAATGTACCTAATACTTATTAACTAAGTTAACAATTCAGTAATAATTTTAGTACAATTTTATTATTATTATCTTTATATACATTTAATATTTTTTTTTTTTTTTATCGTTGTGTGTGTGTGTGCGTGTATGCGTGTGTGTGTGCATGAGCGCGTGCGTGCGTTTAGTTTATTGTATGTTATCGTCTAGGTATTCGTTGAGGGAGTAATAGGCTTTATTTATTAGAATTTTCTTCAATTTGTTTATAAATATATTATCTTTAGGTTCACTCTTTATGGTTTCTGGTAGTTTATTATATACTTTTATTGACATTTTAAGAGGACCGGTAGAGTGGATTTTTAACTTGGACTGAGGGGCCATGAGATTATTATTTTTTCTAGATGGATATCTCGATTGAGCATTTTCTCTTTTACTGTACAATTCTGGGTGTTTTCGTACGAATTTACAATTTTCTGAAATGTATAAACACGTAAGGGTAAGTATTCTGTGCTTCTTAAAATACGGTTTGCAGCTATCGGTGTTATTTATATTTACTAAAATTCTAATGAGTTTCTTCTGTAGTGTGAAGACTGCAGGTGCATCGGTGCTGTTTCCCCAAAGGATTATTCCATATGTGAGCCATGCATTAGCATAAGCATAATAAGTGGAGAGTGCTGTTTTGAAATCGGTGGTTTTTTTTATTTCTCCGAGGGCATACACGAATTTGGAGAGTTTAGCTTTAATGCTTTTTATGTGTGGTTTCCAGGTTACGTGTTTATCTATTTCTACTCCCAGAAGCGTAAAAGAGTCTACCACCTCCAATTTTATTGTGTTGTAGCTGTAGTCGACAGTTAGCGGGTCTTTTTGGTATGGATGGAATGTCATCAATTTGGACTTCTGGTAATTTATTTCTAGGCTGTGATCATTCATCCAGTTCGTGACTTTATTTATTATATTGTTAATTTTTTCATTTATTTCATTTTTATGTTGACACGAAGTGAGTATAGAGATGTCGTCTGCAAACAGTATAGATGTATCTTGTATGATTTTCGGGATATCGTTGATGTAGATAAGAAATAAGAGGCATCCAATTACGCTGCCTTGAGGAATAGAAGATAAAACGTTTTTTGTTTCCGACTGTACATTCAGAATTTTTCCCGTTTTAAAGTCATAGTACTCTAGTTCTACAAATTGGTTTCTGTTTGTTAGATATGAAGCTATCCACTGATGTGCTATTCCGCGAACTCCAATTCCGTAAAGTTTGCTTAATAGAATTGGGTATTGGACCTTATTACCTACCCTACCTTGGGTATGTATGTAATCTATTGAAAAAACTGAAAGGATATATTGTCGTTTTTTGCGGTAGATTCCTGACACCAATTGAAATGAGTGGTCGCAAACCGGAACCATAAATTAGGTGGTCGCTAACCGGCGATATTACCCTGCAACATGACCCTGGTGTTCGTAACAGCAATCCGTAATCAGGGGCAAACTAACATTGGTTTGCTTGCGGCGAGCAGCTATAGCTGCGTTTAACAACACCTGTGTAGTACATTTCTTTATTTCGCTGACAGTGATTCTGACACAGGGCGTTTGAGTTGACCCTGTTTAAACACTTCGTTGGCAGCTTCGTTGCAAAAAAGAACAAAAGTTTTGAAAATCAAAGCATTCCTCATCGTCACTAGGCTGTGCTACTGGTGCCTCCATCTCCATTCTTCTTTTGTGCGCCGATATAGCCTTCGAATCAATGTATAGTAATCTACACAACGACGTTTTTTAATACAGTTGCGAAAAAATAAGAAAAACAACAAGTAAGGAATTCGAAACTTTTATATTATTCATTCTGTAACGTCATTGTAATACAGTTGAAAAATGATGAAGTTCAAAAATCATTTTATTTAGTACAGCTCTATCTTATTTATTTTTTTATTGACATAATAATTAATGGTACAATTTGTACGATTATTGAGTGGGAAAAGTGAAACACACTAGTTCGTGAAAATCAACTTTCCGCACGCTAAACAGCTACGTAAAAGTAGCACTATTTGAGCAAATGTATTAAAAATTGCATCTAATATGTGCACAGTGAACAAACAAATGAATGATTTGAAAGACAACAGCACGCTTGCGCGGTAATGCGGGGAGGGCGGGGCGAGGTATCGCTCGCTAGGTCGGCTACGATCGGCCCCCGCGCGCCGCCGTTGAAGGGCCAGCGCGGCGTGGTTATGAATTTCGCGCCATTTTAAATAAATTATACTATTATTAATGCAAGCAATACACAGAATTTTCTTACTTTTCATAATATGGTTGCATATATTATTTTATAGTATTAGACTTATTTTTAAAGACTCTAATTCAATATTAGATCTTACAGGACAAAAAACGCATATTACTTTTATAGCATGTATCCTATTCTTCTACATTTTTAGCTTTGTCTATTAACTTAAGAAATTAGAGATATTGTTGAGGATTTTTAAACTTTAATTCAATATCGACAAAGTAATAACCTAATTCCGGTTTGACAAAGAAGCTGCGTAAAAAAAGTTCTACAAACTTAATAACATATAGCGTCATACATATTATAAACGATGAAGCTAAAACTTTGCACTTTAATTCAATATTCACAAATTATAAATAAAAATATATAAATACCTAATTTATACCTAACGCTCGTTCTAACTTTTCATCATATATTGCAAATATACTTAAAAATATGTCCGATGTCATATAAGCATCACTTTTTCATCTTTAGAATTATCAAAACTTATAGGGCAAAAATCCGGTCCCACTATTGATCTACAGACGCACGTGCGCAGTACGTAGCAGTTAAAATAGCACGCTGTTACCCTGCGAATGTCATTTTTTGTATGGAAAGCGAACCACCTTAAAATGATTATATTCTGGTTTACAAAATTCTTGTATACGGTTAAAAAATCTGATTTGACATACTATTTTATTACCTAATTTCGACATTTTATTTTACCATTTCACTAAATCATGTCAAAGATTTCAACAAATCTCTAAGAGATATGACCAAATCACGCAGGATGTGAAAATGGCTATTCCATTTTATCATTTGCCTAGAAAAATCAGTCATTAGATCAAATCCCTGAATCTATTTAGTGAAATGACGAAATCAGCCAAAAAAGTAAACTCGTTTTTTTTCATTTCACCAGAATTGTTCAGTGATTTGATAAAATCCCTGAAACATCTTGTGAGAGGTTTGATCAAACTTAATTGTAGAGTAACACTGAACCAGTTCAGAGATTTGATCACATCACCTATACCATGTTACAGTAGAGACTTTATCATTTCACTAAACGTGTCTATTGAAATGGTAAAACGAGTTGGCTTTGCGAGCAGTTAGTTTCGTCAACTCACTGACGCGTTTCAGGGATTTTATCAAATCACTAAACAACTCTGGTGAAATGAAAAAACAAGTTGCCTTTTTTGCCCGATTTCGTCATTTTACTAAACAAATTCAGGGATTTGATCAAATGACTGATTCTTTCTAGGCAAATGATAAAATGGATTCGCCATTTTAACATCCTGCGTGATTTGATCATATCCCTTAGAGATTTTTTCAAATCTCTGTTTTGGCCATTTCCCTGACACTCAAGGGCGAGAGCGGGTAGCGGTAAGGTGCAGGAGGGGGGTAACACGACCGCACTAGCGACTTAATCTGTACTAGAGTTGAGATTTTTATCATTTCACTAAACTTGTCTAGTGAAATGGTAAAACGAGTTGGCTTTGCGAGTTAGTTTCGTCAACTCACTGACGCGGTTCAGGGATTTTGTCAAATCACTAAACAAATCTAGTGAAATGAAAAAACGAGTTGCCTTTTTTGGCCGATTTCGTCATTTCACTAAACAGACTCAGAGATTTGATTAAATGACTGATTTTTTCTAGGCAAATGATAAAATGGATTCGCCATTTTAACATCCTGCGTGATTTGATCATATCCCTTAGAGATTTGTTCAAATCTCTGTTTTGGCCATTTCCCTGCGACATATGTATACATACTCGTATCTACCGTAGTAGGTAGATAGATAAAAATATACACACCCATGCTTAGTCAATTATTTGATTTTAGCTGTCTACTAGCGTTGCAATAAGTATTAGGTGGGCCCGCTGCGCCAATGTTTTCGATGATTAAAAAAAAACATCAAACATGTTATCCGTCTGTTTCGCCAAACATATTATATAGTTAGAAAAACATGTTTGGCGTTTAAAAACCACTATAACGTGGCGTAGCAGACGAAGCTTGACTCACTGAATAGGTAATAGGTATAGTGTCCCACGGCTATACGCCGTACTTATACGAAAGGAAGCGAAGTAGGTATCTTTTTTCATATTGAAGATATGATATTTTACACTATCGAGACAGATATTTGTTTTAATTGTGGCTCTGTGAGCTCGGCTGTTATTCGCTACGCGCTAAATCGGCTCACCCCGCCGGTCACCCGTCACAAAACTAGACCTCTAACTACGCTTGGTTACCTTCAAGTAGCATACGTACGGAAATCATAACAAACTATTATCATAATAACAAACTGGATATTATTATTGGTCATAACACTTAAATAACATAACACTCATTTATCACCACCATATTTGCTATAACGTTTATGTGTACTAATTGCTATTTGCATAACATACATTTAGTATAATGATTAAAACTGATAACAACACTTAGTGTGTACTTAGTTTTACTAAGAATGATTGCTATCACATCCTAGAATAATCTACTTTAAAAACAAAGTTTTAACCGACTTCAATTTAGTACTCCGCCAAGCCACGAGAACATTTCCACATTTCTTTTCCAATTTACCACATGAACTGATTTCCGAGAGCAATTGCGTTGATTATAAGAGAAAAAAACCCAATCGCTGTATGTGGCCCGATAATATTTGAGGACTTCCGTCGATTCCACAAGGATCACCTTTGGTACTGCATTAGCTGCTATTTCAACGGAATCTTATCAGAATCTGTGACGTGCTTTTGCACTTTAAGTACATAACTAATTGAGGAATTCCATAAGTCATTCATTATCAGTTCCACTCCACCAAATTTATGATTTCCGAATATAAATACACAAGATATAATAGAAAATACCAAAATCACTACACTCGTGCCTAATATAATTGAGGAGTTCTCTCAATTCCTCATGAATCCCATCATCCAACTAAATTTAAAAAAAAATGGGACCCACCTGGGTGCATGCATATACTTATAAACAAAAAAAAATTCATTTTCAAACATTGAAAATAAAAAATAAAAAAAAAATACAACCGAATTGAGAACCTCCTCCTTTTTTTTGAAGTCGGTTAAAAACAGACACAAGTAACAAAACCGAATCGGAGCACCCCAATATCCACGTGGTTTTGTCTGCCCTACCCCTAGAGTGTATATAAAAAGCTGGAGGCGCGGAGCGGAAGCATGTAATGAGCATGAAATATTATACAGAGAGACCATAATAGCGGTTTTTTATTATATAAATGGAATTAATTAACATTGATGATTATAATTGATGAAATTATGCAAATAGTTTTTATTCATTTTGTTTTTATGCAATTTAACCACTTATACAACCTGAAATTATGGAATTCGTTGTTATGCAAGAATTAAACCGCCGAAAAAAAAAACTGAAAAGCAAAAAATAATAAACCTTTTTTATTTAATTTAATAACTAAGTTCTTAAATTAATCTAAGTGTATCTAAGTCATTTTAAGTCGGCGCCAAACAAGCATATTAATTAATTACGTAATGTTAATGTTTATCACTGGAGATTTCACGTTGCATTGTTAATTTGATTTGGTGTAACTCGTACTTGTTTGGAGTAATCTTTGTTCATTGATTGTTTGGCGCCGACTCAAAATTACTTAGATACCTACACTTAGATTAATTGAAGAACTTATTTATTAAACTAATTAAAAAAGATTTATTATTTTTTGCTTTTCAGTTTATTTTTTCGGCGGTTTAATTTTTTTGTTAAAAAGTTTTTATTTTAAAATTTTCTGTGGCTTTAGTTACAGAACACAACACACACACAAACACGCGTGGTCATACGTTTCAATCAGTAAGTGAACAATCAATCATCCCCTGTTATCCTACCCTAAGGGTTGAAATTTTTATTTAAAATTTATGTGGGATCAACTTCGAGGTATACCATTCCTAATAAAAAAAGAATTATAAAAATCGGACTACTCTGTAAAAAGTTATGCGTGGTCATACATTAAAAAAAAATACGCGTACGCGCGCCCTATAATTCGATCTCTTTCGTTTACATAGCTGCCTCCTGCTCACGCGCCAACGTTAGCACAATGTGTACAGCCGGCATAACAAAGTAATAGAGTCTGGCAAACGAAAGCGTGACCTGGACTTTTTTGAAAGTGGCAACATTAATAATCTGTCAAAGGCACGTCAGTCTATTTTGCATTTATAATTACCGTAATATGGGTAAAACAATAAAAAGTAATGCGCGAAAACTGCTACACACTATGATCAGTAAGTAGAGATGGGCGCCGGGTATTTACCTCGGGTAGATATCGGGTAAATACCGGAAATTTACCCAGTTCACCCGGTATTTACACTATTTACCTTTTCTTTCTACCCAAATTAGTGGGTATTTATTTTTTGTAACCTATTTATCAATAATATATATTGGAAATATATTAGCTACGCTAATTTCTAGGAAGATATATCTTAGTAGTTGGCTATATGGGCTAATTTAATTTTTGAACACTACTATTTCTTTTCTACATATATCTCTCAGAAACGAATATGTTTAGTATAAAAACGACCAAAGTTGGAAAAGAAACTCATTCATATAATAAAAAAAAGGTAATTAAAACTAGTTCTTAGAATATTTTTATAGTTTCAACTCAACAAATCTGAGAGATCCGAGATGATTTTCCATTTTGTTTACAATGCAATATGCTTTTACGCTATAATGTGAAGTCACAATATAAACAGACGACTGAATTATTGTCGGATCCTGGCCAAACGGCCATTTTTTTGTGTCTTCCCACTGCTGGGCAAAAGCCTCTCCCCGTAATCTCCATGCGTCCCTACTACTAGGTGCCTCTTCCGCCTAGTTGCTGAAGAATACATTCAGGTCGTCCCGTCATCTCCGTCTAGGTCGGCCCCGTCTGCGTGGCCCATCATGTGGCACCCACTTGGTAGCTTGGTAGCTTGCAAGCCCATCTGTTTGGATGCAAGCGACAGACGTGGCCGGCCTAGTCCCACTTGAGCCTGGCAGTTTTCGCACCCACATCAGCTATGCGTGTTTTGGAGCGCAGTATAGTGTTCCGGACCCGATCCATCCTTTCGACACCTAGAATACTGTGCTCCATAGCGCGTTGGCAAACCTTCAATTTGGACTTTTGGCTCTCAGTGAGTGACCATGTTTGCGCACAGTAGGTTAGGACAGGCAAAATACACATGTTGACGAGTTTCCGCTTTAGTGACAGAGGAAGGTTGCCCTTCATTAGCTCCTTCCTGGACCGCTCTTCCAAGCGTTTTCGACCCGACGTTCGGCTTCCGTGTCTTGTCTGTAGCTGAAAGAGACTAACTGGCCCAAGTAAATATACTCGTCGACATAATGTATCATGTGCCCGTCTACCTCGACCCTGCGTTTCGTGCTGTTGGTCATGACCTAAGTCTTTGACCGATTCATTTTTAGTCCAATTTGAAGGCTTGCCAAGCTCAGATCTTCGAGCATGAGCTGAAATTCTGTTGCAGAAGAGGTAAAAATAACAATGTCCTCGGCGAAACGAAGGTTTGATAACCTCTTACTGCCACTGACTACTCCCCTCGCCTCCCAAGAAACTGACAGGCTCTTGAAGACTTCTTTAAGCGTGCTCGTGAATAGAGAAACCATAACAAAAGGCCAAATTCAAAGCAATGACCATGTTTGCGCACCGTAGGTTAGGACAGGCCAAATACACATGTTGACGAGTTTCCGCTTTAGTGACAGAGGAAGGTTGCCCTTCGTTAGCTCCTTCATGGACGAGTAGCTCTTCCAAGCGTTTTCGACCCGACGTTCGGCTTCCTTGTCTTGTCTGTAGCTGAAAGAGACTAACTGGCCCAAGTTAATATACTCGTCGACGTAATGTATCATGTGCCCGTCTACCTCGACCCTGCGTTTCGTGCTGTTGGTCATGACCTGAGTCTGACCGATTCGTTTTTAGTCCAATTTGAAGGCTTGCCAAGCTCAGATCTTCGAGCATGAGCTGAAATTCTGTTGCAGAAGAGGCGAAAAGAACAATGTCCTCGGCGAATCGAAGGTTTGATAACCTCTTACCGCCAATGACTATTCCCCTCGCCTCCGAAGAAACTGACAGGCTCTTGAAGACTTCTTCAAGCGTGCTCGTGAATAGAGAAACCATAACAAATATCCAAATTCAAAGCAAAGCTCAGAGCGAAAATCACACGTGGTACGTATTTAGCAAACTGGGTATAAACACAAAGATCTCAACCGTATGAGTGATAAGCAGCAACTGACCGTCTCCTATGACAATTATTGTACCCTTTCGCGGCGTTAATGCAAGCCTACCTGCAATGATGTGATCTGATTGGCTGCGTTGTAGCTAAGTAGTTTGCAGGTGTCTTATTTGTAATAAGGTAAATGTAAATGTTCACCGTGTCTTATGAAGATATACATTAAAAAATATAAATAAAATCTCTTATTTAAAGGTCCGTGGTTTTTTTGTACAGAAGATTTAATGATAAATATGGATTTCAGCTTTTATTTCATATTGACTGCATCTAAAAACTCATTATCAGCCCAATACTATAATAATTTCATCTTATTTCCACGTAAAAATCATTTGGATAACTTTTTTTATACCCGCCTATTGGGGTAGATACGGGTAAATACCGGGTAGGTTGGGTAGTTTCGGGAATTTTCCCGGTATTTACCCGCCGGCGCCCATCAGTAAGTTCAAGCAAAAACAAGAGGAGAATGAAGTTGTTTTCCAAGAAAAACAACAATGTTTAGATGCGATGTCGGATTTTTTTGGTTAGTACGACTTTGTAATCTTAATCCTTGTCGGCTGATTATTTGATATAATAATATTGGCGACAATAATGATACCGTTTCTTATGTTTACAGATAATCTTGAAAATATTCAAGGAATCTGTAAAAAAAAATATCCTACTATAATTAGTAATACCATAATATGCTAATACTACTACTACTTACTATACTACTAATTATAGTAGGATTATTTTTTTAGGAGGCGACCTGCTTAACCCGAAAAGTAATCGATTATGAAAACGTGACTAAAGTCTGGCAAACAAAACCGAGAAAACGCGGCAATTAAAAAAAAAATACATAATGTAATAAACTTTAGTCACGTTTTTATAATCGATTACTTTTCGCGTAAAGCAGATCGCCTATCGCTGCGCAGTATTTGAGAATGCCTAAGGTATACAGGTACCTACGGTTTCTAAGTAAGTACAGTACAGTATGCTACGACAAAATGCGTTTTGTTGCAATGCTCTGGTTGGCCCATGAGAACTTGAGCATTTATATTTTACATTTACTTTTGTTTTAGCGAGATAATTCCGTCGTCTATCGAATTCCCGCAACCAAATATCCCGAAGTTCCTGGAGAAACAGTCGGCGTCGTCGCACTTCGCAAAGATTTCGAAATCGATAACTGGTCTCAGTTATCGATTTCGAATTTAAAGTGGCGAGGCATCCAAGAAATATATTCCCACCGGTTTGAGCACCTCGTCTTGGTGTGCTCGAGGAAAATGTCCGCGCAACTGGAGCCGCGACATTCGAAAACACAATATAGTCAACAAGGTCGAAATAGACATACCGCTAGTGCATTTGTAATTACCTACTTGGAAGAGGAAGGATTTATTTGGCATTGAATACGCGATGATCATTGCACCATCACCAGGAAGTCAAAAGCAAAGCATCTACAGAAATGAGTCGTAGGTATAGGACGTTACAATTACAATACAACATGACATTGTTTAAAAAGCAAGTTTTTAAAATCACAAACAAGCGGGTCCAGCTCCAGACATGTATTTACTAAAGATGATATGGCAGAAAAAAACACTTCGCCCTCTATTTGAATAATGTATGGCCGTGTGACGGCACAGCAGCGGGTCAGCAACTCAAGGTGACGGCCAGTCGGACTGGCGCACGCTGCCATTTGTGGCAATTTGCGTCCAGATCACGACCGACTACAATTTAATTCAATAATTTCATGCTGTTTTACCTGCTTGAGCTAGCGAATGTACTCGTAGCGATCAACATTTACAGGAAATGAAGACTTAAAAACTTAAATAGTACCTAATCATTGTCAAAATTCCTCACCCATCATATTTTTAAGTAGGTACTTAACCTAATCAGTAATCACTTAGGTACACAAACTATTCCAGACCTACTTAAATGGTAATTAGTGTGCTTACTTTAAAAACAAGAGATTAAACATTGGTAGATAGATGTTGCAACATATTGCAGTAATCTTGATTGCAGAACCATATGATTTAAGTACTTTTAACTTGCCTTCTCGTAATAGTAACATTAAATCACCATAGATCTAGAGGATGTAACCGGGTAAACACAGTACGTTATGCACGTAATTAGTTTCCGGAACGGGAATATTAATTTAAGATTTACCTTGTTTGTTTCTACAGCTATACTTATAGAAAAACAAGTATTTTTTTCTGTTTGTCGTGCAAATTTGGACCCTTGCTAATGATACGGGATAATGAATATAAGTAGATACACCTTACACATTTCCGGACTAATTTTCCTTTACTAAATATATAATAAATCTTCATAACTTACGAACAAAAATTATAAACAAACAACAAGTTGTTTATTTACGTTACTTTATATCAATTATCTAAATCTGAATCGTCATCCTGCCCTATCTCCAGCATGGCCTACTCGTGCTCCCGGGATTTCCCGGGAGCACGAGTAATTTACCTCCTTAGCCCCCTAGGTACATACAAACATCCCAAGTAACACAGAAAGCATTTTATCACACGAATAGTAAACTTATGTAGAACTTAAGGTCCGTATAAACTCTTATATAAGTTCACCGAACATCTTGACGCTTTATATTGGCATTTCAAAACCATTATGATGCTTTACACTGTATAACGGTAAGATAATGGCATATCAAAATGCTTTTATAAAGCCTTTAGTTTTACTGAAGCAAACCACAACGCAATTGTACAGCTTTCAGCTGTTTTTAGTGCCATTGGATCTATAATAGCATTTTTAAGTAGTAAATAAATGCTTAATGCTATTTAATAGCATAAACGTGAACCATTATAATGCCATGTAAATCCGTTAAACAGCTTTCAGCTGTTTTTTAGGCCTTAGGGCCTACTATAGCATTTTTAAGTAGTAAGATAATGCCTAATGCTGCTGAACAGCAGAAACGTGAATCAATGTAATGCTTGCATTATTAAAGGTCACCCGAGTTCTGTTTTACAGCTAACAGCTCTTTAATCTAATACACGTGAGTGCGTGTAATGCGTAAAGCTGTATATAAACATTTATTTTACAGTATTCGTAAAACGATGTGTCCGTTAGTTATGTAGATAATGCGTTCAGAATCAGAAAGCCTTTTTATTCATAGGCAAACGGATTCCAACTGTACAAAAATTCTGAAATGGGTTTTATTGTTTTGCTCAAGGATCCCCAAAATTGCAATCAAGTAATGGCACTATTTTAGTCCACATCAAGTCTAGTGGCATACCGGTGAACCCATATATAACTACTTTATAGACAACGGCACCACAGTGGTTCACCAAAAGTCTTCTCTCTGGCCTCTGGCTTAATAATCGTTCACATGTGAGTATTTCTACTGCTTGCGGCATTAATTGGACTTTTTAAAGGCTCACCGGGCTGCTATAGCCCGACACCATTTTGTTTAATATTATAACCAAAAAATATTACCATGAGGACCTATTTATAAAAGTAATATACCTGAATAATAATGATATAACTTAATTTAATACTGCCCAACGAAAACTATTATGTCAATAATGCAAAATTCGTTGTATACTAGCAACAAAAAAAATGTTCTGGTTATTTCACAAATATCTTTATATAACACTTTATATAAAAACCACAAAATATCGAAGGCGCGTGAAAATATTGAATGAAACATATATAGACATTTACAGTAAACTACATTGCGCAGTAATATTTGAAGGCATAAAATAACTAACGAGTTAAACACTTTACCATCTATCATAAATTTTGCAAACAATCGTCACTGCTGTCAGTTTTGAACACTCACGCATCCATATATTATATATTATTGCGAGACAATTAACATTTGTACTAGCGATGTATTCGATCGATGAAATTTTTATACTGATGTAGGCCTACATGTGAACATTTATAATTCTTTTAGTACATTCTAATTCTAGTCTAATGCTTTTGTAATGCAATTAACATGTTCATTATCAATAATATTGCCGGCTTAATGCTTCTGTAATGTCATTGGCAACTTCATTGACCATAATAATGCTGCTTTAATGCGATTGACACTTTCTTTGACCACAATAATGCTTGTATAATGCGCCTGTCATGCAATTAAACAACTATTGTGAACCTTTTTAGGATCTAAAGCAGTAAAATTTGTGCCCAAATAAGCACTACAATAGCCGTATAAACGTTTATAATGCTACTTTAGAACTAACTCAAAATGCCAAAACGATACACAAATGCTGTAACTCGGCTGTTATACTGCTTTGATGTGTTACTTGGGATACCTACACAGCTACAATCTCACAGACTTTTCCTTTTAACAATATTAGTATACAATACATATTATATAAAATTAATTTTTGTATTAAGCAGTAACGCTGCTAACGAAATTATAAATTTTTAAATTAAAGGAAAAATTTAAAAATTTTGAGCTCCGAGCCAGATTCGAACGGGCGACCACAGGCATTCATGGCCCGTCGCTACTAACCAACTGAGCTATCGGAACAATCCGGTTTGGCCACCAAGTCTTTCAATCAGTTCCTTCCTACAAACAGCATTAAATTTTTACATTTTTCCTTTAATTTAAAAACATTATATAGATTAACCAATTGATGAGAACTGTACCTAATCGTGAGAACATTGCACTTCACACGACCTTTTACTAAAAGTGGCGTTTCAGTTCAAGAATTTTTAATTTAATTACAAAATAATACTCGGTACCGAAAATAACCGAAGTACCGGGAAACCGGAAATCTCAGCCCCGGTTCTTGGAGTGGTACCGGTACTGCATCACTGAATTACTTGTCTCCCGCCTTTATACGAAGGATTATAAAAGAGCAAAACTAAAATCCAAGTGAAGTGTTTCCAGAAAAAAAATAGAGACGTGGCGTAAGCGTAACTGTGGCGTAACTAGTAGGCATTATTACTTATTCTGTGGCGTAACCCTTTATTTCGCAATAAATAGCTTAGGAACCATAGTTCAAGTCTCGGTGGCGTTGAATAGCCCAACATTCTGGTCAGGAAAAAAATACAAAACGACGGTCAACAGCCGTGTCTGCATGCATGCATGCGTGCATGCAAATTAAAGGTCTCAGTAGCCAGGACATAAAATTCACAAAAAAAGTATACAATTCGGTTTGCTAGCGTGAAGGTAGGTACTATACGAAAAATAATGGAATATGGAATAATTTTGCAATATAAATATTGAAGGAAAAGTCAAAGTATTGCGCATTGCGTGCCACACGAGGACAGCGTGCACGCCATTCAAAAGCAAACTGGTTTGACACCCGGTTTAAAATAACGCCAGGTTGTCGTCATCTGACTGATGAGAAAAATATGTAGTAGAGGTATTCACATCATTCATCGGTAGTATATTCGTCCGCTGTATGTGCATTCGTTCCCGAACAATTTATTACCTATTTAAAAAATATATATTAGTCCCATAGTAAGCTCAAAGGCTTGTTATGGGAACTAGACGACGATATATTTAATAGATATAAATACTTAAATACATAGTAAACTAAACATCCATCCAATGTTTATGCTCATCACACATACCTATATTTGCCCTTACCGGGATTCGCTCGCAGGACCTTCATGGTCGCGCTACACTTGGGAATGCGTGTTCGCGTTGCGTCGTTGCCTCTCTTTCATTTGCCGTAGGAATAAAAAAGATGCAGCACGAATATTTGGGCAAATACCGCCAAGTGTAGTGCCACTATCAGGTTCGTAGGCAGCGTCACTATCACTACCCACTAAGTCTATACCCCGGCCGACTATTTCAAGAATACGTATACGTATACCTACCCCATAAAGAAACATTCCATGTTAAAAATAGGCCAAGTCTCGAAACTCTTCCACCGTTAAACTAAAAAGTTATGAGATCTTTCGTAGAGCCAAGTCAGGCATTTTTATTAATCTTTATTTGCATACTAAATAAAATTCTGCTCCTTTCGGTCTCGAAAGATTCTCTTAATTGACTTACTGCATCGGTGAACTCAACACTCAAGGTGAATACTATCTGTGATTAGCCAACCTCCTGGAATTCCGTAGAGTGGAAGATAGGCCATCACCCTCAATGTCAAACCGATTAGCATTGTCAATGCATGACTAGCTAAACGAATTGCACGGGTAGCGTGACGACTCCTATATAATATATAACCACGTTGGTTACTTGTTGGGAAAAGACTGCACCATCATATTTAGAATCTCGTAAAAAAAAAAAAAACTACATGTACACAGCAAACTTGGTCAATGACGCCAATCTTAAGAGCTCCAGCTATGCGTTAGAGGGAGAGGGCTTTAACTCGATCTCTTTCGTTTACATAGCTATGTAGGCAGCTGCCTTCTGGGCTGTTATTCGCTAAGCGTTAATGCGGCTCACCCCGCCGGTCACCCGTCACGAAACTAGACCTCTTACCTACGCTTAGTTACTACGCGTCGCGGTGTCAAGATATATTTGTGGGTGAGCGTTGAGGTGAGCTTAAAACAAGTTAGAGAATAGGGGGGCTGCTCACGCGCCAACGTTGGCGCCAGCAAGCTTTAAAACCGAACAAAATTTGAGAAAAACAATCTGAAGAATACGATCAGGATTAATCGAAGTTACCTGCACGGCTAGCACGCGACGGCGCGCGAGCTCTCTCGATTTTTCTCGCACTATCCGTCTCCCTCTTATTAGAACACTTAGAACAAGAGGTACAGTGCGAGAAAAATCGAGAGTATGTCGCGGCCGTCCCATGATAGACGTGCTGTACGTCTAGCACAACTTGCTGAAAAGTCGCTTCCCGCGCGACTGGGAGTCTCCTTTCTCACTCACACCGTGCAAATTAGAAAGAGGAGGGTAGATCTTTCTCGACTCGCGTCGCGGCGAGGCGTCAGTTGTGCTAGCCCCCCTGAAGTGAAGTTATTTAAGTTGAAATACCTACTGGTTGAAATCTTATGAGCAAGTTGAAAAAAGAAACCTGATTGGTAATTTACCTACTTATTGTTTACGTACTTTTATACGTCTAACCAACTGGGAAGATCACGAGCTCAAAACTATGCCGGGGACTTTAATTAAGTGACTGGGAAATTCCCGTGTGAGGAAAATGCGTCACGGTTTTCGTTCTAGTTCCGCCGGGCAATTAACTAAATAACTGGTTCAGACATTCACGGTGCCCCGAGAGGATTTCAAATAATTTAGGTAGTAACTAAGCGTAGGTAAAGCTAGTTTCGTGACGGGTGACCTAACCGGCGGCGTGAGTCGCTTTAGCCCGTAGCGAATAACTGCCCCCTATTCTGTAACATGTTTTAAGCTCACCTCACCGCTCGCCCACAACACAAATATTATCTTGACACCGCGATGCGTAGTAACTATGCATAGGTAGAGGTCTAGTTTCGTGACGGGTGACCGGCGGGGTGAGCCGCATTATCGCGTAGCGAATAACAGCCCTGCCTTAGTGATTTTTACATCACACAAGCACAAAATAAATAATTGAGACAAGTTCACCTCAGCACGTCACGTGACGTACCTAATACGCACTGCCACTGACGTAACAAACAAATGTATTGACGTATATATTAAGGTAAGTATCTACTTGAACATCCGCGTTTTATTAACGGTTTTCTTTCGCTTAAGTATTAATGTTTCTCCGTGTTCTCCGTACTATATACGAGGGGCGGCTGAAAAGTAATCTCCTTGGTTAAAAAAATATGCGAAAATGATACTGGCTGAAATGCATTCTTGTTCTTTGGTTATTCTTTTTTTGAATTATTTGAAGTTCATTTGTTTTTTCCGTTCCATTTTTCTACAATTCTCGAATGTTTGCGACATATCGGTTGAAAAAATGAATATCGCTAAAATTGAACATCGTGCAGTGATTAAATTTCTAACAAAAGAAGGAAATACTCCCTCACAGATCCGAGAACGTATGATGTGTGTGTTCGGTAGTTCGTGCCCTTCCGAATTTACTATAAAGTTTTGGTCTAAACAATTTAAACTTGGTCGTGAGAGCTTGGAAGATGACGCTCGTAGTGGAAGGCCGGTTTCTGCCGTTACAAACGAAAATGTAGCCAAAGTTAAAAAAATAATTTTAGAAGACCGACGAGTGAAGCAGTGGGAGATTGCTAGAGATGTGGGCATCAGTAAAGAAAGAGTCAATGAGATAATTCATGTGCATCTGAATATGTCCAAGGTGAGTGCACGTTGGGTCCCCAGAATGTTAACGGCGTTTGACAAGGACCGACGTGTCAAATGTTGTGAGGAGTTTTTGGAAATGAGTCGAGGTAATGAGGAAGAAATTGTTTCTAAAATGGTGACGTTGTGATGAGACCTGGATTCGACAGTGGGACCCCGAAAGCAAACAAGAGTTTTTGCAGTGGAAATTCAAGGATGAGAAGCCTCCTCGGAAGTTTAAGGTCAGGCCGTCGGCAGGAAAACTTATGGCTACCGTATTTTGGGATACAGAAGGAATTTTACTAATAGATTATTTACCAAAAAAAAGGACAATGAATGCTGAATATTATTCCAGCTTACTGCATCAGTTACGAGACGCGATAAAAGAAAAGAGGAGGGGTAAACTTAGCAAAGGGATCCTGATTTTACACGATAATGCACCTGTGCATACCGCCCGCACAACAATGCTTACCATGAAGGAATTAGGGTTCGATGCCGTTAACCATCCACCTTACAGTCCAGACCTAGCCCCATGCGACTATTTTTTATTTAGACACCTCAAAAAAGATCTCCGAGGAAGACGATTTCTGACCGATGACGAAATGAAGGCTGCAGTTAGTGACTTTTTTGACGAGAAACCGAAAGATTTTTTTTTTCATGGGTTAATGTCAATATTTGACAAATGTAATAAGTGTATTTCACTAGCAGGGGACTATATTGAAAAATAAAAAAAATACATACATGACAGTCTTTTGTTTCATACTTAGGTAGATTTATTTTCAGCCGTCCCTCGTATGTCCTATCCTACGTCACTTTCGCGTTATTCAACTTGTTTGAAAGGGATTACCTAACGCTATAGAGATATAAGGTACTTATGCAAAAGAGCAAAGTGCGCTTTGCATACCT
The DNA here is from genome assembly GCA_947578815.1 of Epinotia ramella. Classification (NCBI taxonomy): domain Eukaryota; kingdom Metazoa; phylum Arthropoda; class Insecta; order Lepidoptera; family Tortricidae; genus Epinotia; species Epinotia ramella. The sequence continues at coordinate 13,661,176 of OX388209.1, forward strand.
ACCTACCTACTACTTCTATGAGTTAAATGCAATCACAGAAGCAACTAATACAATCTGTGACAAAATTAAAATAATAAAAAAAAATATATACCTACTTATAATTAGGATTACTGAGTTTGTAGTCTGTTTGTCTGTCTAGGTCACGTCGCTTTTTCTTAGGAACACGTAGAGATTATCAAGATGAATCGCGACCGGTCGGAGGGACACCGGGCCAGGGCGGGTGTGTGGGATGTGGGATTCCAGCCCCCCTATTTTGTATCAGTAACCTCAGCGCTCAACCACAAAATATATCTCGGCAGCGCGATGCGTAATAACTAAACGTAGGTAGAGATCTAGTTTCGTGACGGTGACCGCGTAGCGAATAACAGCCCAGGGTGATCAGTGATTAGGGTCATAACTTCATAGGTAAGGTGAGTTTTTTCATGGTTTTAGACTCAACACTGATTATAAACCACGAGTAGGGTGACTAGTTTCAATTGAACGCTAATTTCCAATATTTTTTCTTCACACAATAAGAACGTAACTACGATTCGACGTCATTGTCATCGATTAGGTGCTGTATAATATTAATATTTAAATTCCTGCGCGGATCTCCACTGGTTTATGCGTGCTTACAACAACCGGACTATTTGCGTATACGTATACTTACATACTTAATAAAAATGAATAGGGATTTAATTTACGACTGACTATCGGCAAACCCATTAGACGCGGAAATGTTTAGGTGCGTGGTTTTTCTAGAATAGCAGTCGCTTTTCAGAAACCTCTATCTTAATAGGTACTTACGAGGGGCGTCTGAAAAGTTCTAAGCCTAAGGTATTTCGAGGTTATATATGCGTTTATGATACTGGCCACTAGAAAGACCATTTAAAAACAAATTATTAAAAAATAACATGTCACAATTTTATTATTCTGTTTCGAGATATTCAACGGAAAAGTACATCATGTGTGAATTACCAACGAATATTACGAAAGTTGAGCACCGTGCTGTAATTAAATTCCTTACAAAAAGTGACAAATCACCGCAGTGTATTTTTGAGGAAATGGCTATTATTTACGGTGATTCTGGGCCTTCTTATGCCACAGTCAAAAAGTGGAGTCGCTTATTTAAACTCGGACGGGAATCGATCGAAGACGACCCCCGCTCAGGGCGGCCAATATCGGTAGTGACCGAAGAAAACGTAGCAAAAGTCAAAAAGCTGGTATTAGAAGATAGAAGAATGAAGGTTTGGCAAATAGCTGAGGTCTTAGGTATTAGTAAAGAAAGAGTCGGAGAAATTTTACATGAACATTTGTACATGAGTAAAGTCAGTGCTCGTTGGGTACCGAAAATGCTAACGGCCTTCGATAAAGTACGTTGTGTGGAAACTTCTCGGGCGTTTTAAGAATTGTGCGAAGATGATTTAGATGAAGTTTGTTCCCGAATAGTAACTGTTGATGAAACATGGATCAGACAGTATGATCCGGAGTGTAAGTCTGAGTCGATGCAGTGGATTGAAAAGGGTGAAAGGCCGCCGAAGAAATTTAAAGTGCAAAAGTCGGCCTCTAAGTTAATGGCTACGGTATTTTGGGACTGTGATGGCATTCTTTTAATCGAATATTTAGAAAAAGGCTCTACGATAAACGGAACTTATTATGCAAATCTAATAAGACAGGTGCGACAAGCCATAGTTGAGAAAAGGCGGGGTAAACTAAGGAAAGGCATTTTGTTTTTGCAAGACAACGCACCCGTTCACACCGCTAATGTTGCGAGGCGTGCTCTGAAGGAAGTTGGTTTTGAGGAAATTGACCACCCACCCTACAGCCCAGATCTAGCCCCAAGCGATTATTTTCTATTCAATAATTTGAAGAAAGAGTTGAGGGGAAAGCGATTTAGAAGTGACGAAGAGATGAAGGCGGCTGTACAGGAGCATTTTGAAGGGCAAAATAAAGATTATTTTTTTAATGGCCTAAAAGCACTGTATAAAAAATGTAAAAAATGCATTGATTTAGGAGGAGACTATATTGAAAAATAAACACGAGTTCATTTTTGTAAATTGTTTTTTTCTATCTTAGGCTTAGAACTTTTCAGACGCCCCTCGTAGGTGTTATTAGTATTGTTCTTATGCACAAACTTGGATCATAAGATATCATCCTGGGAAACAGTAATGTACAGAAAGGGAGCTTTTCTGCCAATTGTTCTACAGTTTGGCGGAAGTCGATACACAAGTTGTAAAAGAGTATTGTTTTCTTCGTGAATGAATGTTTTTTCTTATCGCCTGTTTACATTACACCTGCGGACGCAGTTTGGCTCTCATTACGGCAATTTCCACTGTCGCCACAGCATCTGCAGATACTTACTTATGCCTTGGCCAAACTTCGCCCGAATGTTGTTGCCATCCTTGTCTAACGTATAATATCCGTAATGGCCGCTGTACACATTGGGCCAACGTTGGCGCATGAGCAGATGCAGCTATGCGTTAGAGGAAGAGGGCTTTATATCGTTCTCATGCGTTTGCATAGCTGCATCCTGCTCACGCGCCAACGTTGGCCCAATGTGTACAGCCGGCTTAAGACGAGGACGGCAACAACATTCGGGCGAAGTGTGGCCAAGGCATTAGAAAACGAGTGTTCTTTGGGAACCACCGTAGAGTAGGTAGGTATAGGAACTTCCCTTTTTTGATCATCAGCTGCACCACGTTGCCACTATCTTTTTGTCCATTAATTTCTTCAGCTCAGACTAATACAGACCCGCAGTATAAAGCAGGACGATGTTTCATATAGTTGTCTCTGTCACTTCTTATGGGCAGCTGAGTGGAGTTAGAATGAGACTGAGTCTATTAACGACTTGTCTCCAACTACTGCCCACCAACGTCAAGTTGACACTTATGGGTGGATTGCAAAACAATTTGACGTAACACAAAGGAATATTCAAAAAATGTTACACAAATTTGGTAATTTGTATGGAATAACATTTTGTGTAACACCAAAACGTCACATAAATGACACAAAAACGTCACAAACGTAGCAAAATTGGCGCTGGGAAGCAAATAAAAAAAAAACCGAAAGGTATTTTAAAATTCGAATATGCCCAGCCGATTACCTATTTATTTCACCACCCAACTATGTAAAAACAGCAGTAAAAAATAAAGTAATTACCTATCTTTTTAGGGTTCCGTAGCCAAATGGCAAATAACGGAACCCTTATGGATTCGTCATGTCTGTCTGTCTGTCCGTCCGTATGTCACAGGCATTTTACTCGAAAACTATAAAGTGTATTTGAATAAAATTTTGAGGATAGATGTATTTTGTTAACCGCTGCATAGTTTTGTAACTGAATTACAAACAAATATGTTTTTTAAGGGGTGCACTCCATACATAAAACTGAAAGTCAAATTTTTTTTCATTGCAAGCCCACGTGTGGCACATCAATCGATAGGCCTTTCAAAATAAATACAATGTTTCTCAGCAATTTTTTTGATTAAGTGAATAGAGTCGGAGATAATCGCCCCCCTCTAATTTTTGAACCGTGTATTTTAAAAATATGAAAAAAATCATGCTCATAGGGAGCATGCTCTTATTAAATTCTCTCAGCGAAAATTGTTTTGAACAAGATCGGTTCAAAGGTTTTTGAGATATTTCTACAAAACTGCCTTTCTTAAAGAAAAGGACATAAGTGCCATAAGATTTCAGTAACGATACGACCTTTTTAATGGGCACGGAACCCTCGTTGTGCGTGGTCCGACACGCACTTGGCCGCTTTTTCAATTTTCGTGCCACAACATAAAAACGAAAATGGCTATCGACACATGCCGAGGCTGAGCTGCTGAGCCTCTGAATTATTTATGTGGTACGAGTAGGTGAGGCGTTTGGTAACTTTGAGAGACAGACTGGAAATACAGAGGCTCTAGTATAAGTTTTACCGATACAAAACTTTACGATCGCGTTTGCGTTTTACCCTCAATTTGTATGGGATTTGACAGCTAAACGCAAACGCGGTCGGAACGTTTTGTTTCGGTAAAACTTATACTAGAGCCTCAGATGTGAGTGAGCTGGACGTTTCTTTGACTACTTTCGTATACCTAACCTACCACATTAACTTTTGTATTGCTTACTTTAATAGATAACTAAAACTATTATAAAGATTATTATTATAGTTATTAATTACGGCTAAATTACATTTTAATATTTATTTAAAGTCCGATTCAAGTAGCTGTCTACCTACAACTCGCGTAGGTAGTTAAGTTAAGGTACCTATGGTTTTTGTTTTTATTGTTAAATGCCGTAAGTGACATTGAAAAAATGACTTCCATACTTAAAAGGTTAAGCGTGATTGAGTAACAAACATCTACTCGTAAACATCCAAACTTTCGCATTTATAGTATTAGCAGGATGCGCAATGCCTATACTAGTAAACACTAAACATATATACCTACCTACTACAGGGTGTAGGTATGTTTACTAACTAACTGTCTGTCAAATGCGTAATCGATAAAACATACACATTTGACGACCAGAGGCTCTAGTAAATATTACTAACTTATAAGTAGGTATATAGTAGTATAGTACCGTATAAGTTTTACTACTTAGTGCGAATTCATACATTTGTAATCAATGTAATCATTGTGTAATTTTTATTATTATTATTCTCTTTATTTATGTTTTGTGTTAGGCTAGGTTTTTAAAATAATTATATAAAATGTTGAATATAAAACATTCATACAAAACATAAGATCATTACAAAAACCTAACCTATACCTATAGTGGCGCCGGCAGCGAGCCGAGACCTAACCTAAGCCACCGGTGGGCAGCCCCCCTATTCTGTAACTTATTTTAAGCTCACCTCAACGCTCACTTGACAGCGCGATGCGTAGTAACTAAGCGTAGGTAGAGGACCTCTAGACCTGCGGCGCTACCACGAACTTCGAAAGTCGACGTTCGGGTATTTCCATCTCTATCGCACTCCCTTACTCGAGTGACAGGGATACATGTATTACGAACTTCGACTTTCGAAGTTCGTGGTAGCGCCGCTGGTCTAGTTTCGTGACGGGTGACCGACGGGGTCAGCAGCATTAGCGTTTTTTTTTTTTGAAATGGACTTCCGAAGTGATGGAACTACTGTTATATACAGGGTGATTCAGGAGACATGAGCAGGATCAACCCTACGGATTCAATAGTTTATAAGCTACTCAGTCGTACCAGCATTGGTAAGATTAACGTTAATTTTTTTTTAGTTGTGTAGGGTGACCATGATTTATTGTGAATGAAACTTTCACACAAAATGTAAAAAAAAACTGTGGGCGTTTAATTTAATTATTACGATGGTAAAAGATCCATTAACATTAACTGTATGTGTAGGGTTGATCCTGCTCACGTCTCCTGAATCACCCTGTATAAGGTCAGGGTCACGATCAAATCGAGGGAAATCTTCGAATTTTATTATAGGGACACCTATAGAGATTATTATTATTATTATCCTATTTTAGACAGGCAGCTTTTCGTATAGGAACTCGTGCATTTGCTCTTGAAAAGCACCATTTACTGGAAGTAGAATTGCCATCTGATCACGATCTGATGATGGAGTCCTGAAGGAATCGAGGGAACTCTTCAAATATTTTTACGTCACACCTGGCCATAATGTGAGTATTATCGCACGCTACGCGTACGGTAAAACTCGCATTATGGCCAGATGGAGACGTAAAATTGTGTACTCACCACGGGCAGTAAAAAAGAAAGCCCTCTATCGCATATTTACAACCCTCGCCTACGGCTCGGGTCACAAATACCAGCGATTTCGGGCTTTCTTTCTTTCTCAGCCCTAGGTAAGTAATGTACTATAGGCACACCTAGGACGGCTTTGGGTAATTTGTATAGTAACTCGTGCATGATCTCTTGAGAAACACAGTATAATTTCATAAATAACTTACTTTTGAGTAGTAATAAAAATATCTGTACAAATAGTAATGATATTCCACCAAAAACATAACTGTGAAAATGGGAGCCAAGTTGAATATTAAAACTAGCCAAGTCAAGTCTTGAGCATCAGTTTATCCTAAGTTACCTAACTTTGTGTAACCAAGGCTCTGCTTTGTGTAAATAATTCGACTGTTCTAATTTAAGAAGTTACTTATACTTTTATATTAGTAGAAAAAGTAAGAAAGTCTATGTTCTTAAGAATACATTTCGTTTTAGGATTATATACTGAACTTGGCACCCGTTTAGATCTCAATTCTTTTATCGGCGAAGTTGACAACCACGCATATTCTTAATATTGAACTTGGCTCCCATTATTACATTTATGTTTTTGGTGTGATATAATCATATCGTCATCTAGTAAAAAAAAAATATTGGAAAAACAAAATTAAGTTTTTTTTTTGATCCCTTCTTCACACGAGAAAGAAGAAGAAGAAGTCATCTAGTACAGCCAAGTGTAAAAATATGGGTGCATACGAGTTACTCATAAATATGTCCCATAACTCTTATGTCAGCGGATTAAGGCTTTGCTACTAATACTACTTATTTAACTTGCTATCGATACGATCGATTACTTTACTTGTTATCGATATATATTGTTGCACTCGACTGTACCTACCCATATGACCGTAAGCCGTGGGGAAACCACGGTAAGTATAACAGTTATATAATCGGTCGTTGACAAGGGGAATTGCAGAGTGGTATTCTTGGTGACTCAATTATGATGAAACAACGGCCCCACACAACATAATAACAAGGAAAATCAGATGCCATTTAAATGCATAAAGGAAATAAGTAGTATACCTAGAATTGTCGTTGCACGTGAAATTTTATATAAATAAATAAGGAAACAAGTCTCATATCATATGTATAATGTACCTAAGGATAAGTATGTAAGTATACCTGCTTATTGTAGGTATAATTACCTAAAAAATTATCACCGTCCATTCGCAATCATCAAACACGTTCAGACTAAATTACAATCGTAGCGAACAAAATAAAAAACCGGCCAAGAGCGTGTCGGGCCACGCTCAGTGTAGGGCTCCGTATATTTTCGTCCAGAAATTATATTGTATTTTTTTTCAAAAACTATTCAACCTATCAAGTTCAAAATAATTTTCCTAGAAAGTTTTTATAGTTCTACTTGTGAGATTTTTTTCATATTTTTAAAACTTATGGTTCACAAAAGTTAGAGGGGGGGGGGGGACATATTTTTTTACTTCTGGAGCGATTATCTCCGAAAATATTAACATTATCAAAAAATGATTTTATAAAACCCCTATTCATTTTTAAATACCTATCCAACAATATATCACACGTTAGGGTTGAAATGAAAAAAAAAACACTCCCCACGTTACGTATAGGGGAGGTACCCTAATAAAAATAAAAAAACACTTTTTATTTTACCACTTTGTCGGCGTGATTGATATACATATTAGTACCAAATTTAGCTTTCTAGTGCTAATGGTTACTGAGATTATCCGCGGAGGGACGGACAGACAAAGCGAAACTATAAGGGTTCCTAGTCGACTACGGAACCCTAAAAACGCGTCTGCTCTTGGTCACAGAAACGAAATGAAGTTTTTTTTACTAATGGCGAAATTATCTAAAACGCGCGCGTTAAGTTCCTTTCTTGTCGTGAATTGCACTACATCCGCATTCGCAAAAACTCCGCATCGATTTTTGCGGATGCGGATTCTGAAATTTATGCGGAACCTCCGCGGTTGCAGATGCGAATGTCTGGAACATCCCTGGAATGGACATTCGGGGTGGCGAGTCCGTTTTATGACCGCTCCACACGATGGACCATCCTGACCCATCATACAGGAAACAAATATGCGTTAAAGAGAGTAAGACATATTTATGACAAATGCAAAAACCTTTGTGAGGCAATGGATGACCGTCCGTCCTCAGTTAGTTAATAAGATTGTTTTTATGTGTACATTATGTCCTTCATTTCACAGTGCATTAGTATTTACAGTAATGCTGTGTAAGTTCCTTTGAACCAATAAATAAATGTCTCGTTCTACCGCATAGCCGCGTCCTGTATGATGGGTCAGGATGGCCCATCGTGTGGAGCGGCCATTACCCTGCGGCTGCGCTTGCGTTCCTTGAGCGGGAGGAGCGGAGACCATACAATATTACCATGAATAGCATTCTTATACTCCTCGATTTCGACTTGTAAGGGGCTCCTAAATCCCAATGACCTTCGATTTTTAACCGTCCGTTTTTCTATGGCTAATATCGTATTAACAACGAGGTTTACCGTAATAGTACCCCATGTTTACTTGGGTTTACCCTATGTTTTCGAGATAAATATGGCACCAAACTGGCAATTTTAGGCCAAAAAAACAATTTTTTGGACGTAACTTTTGTGAAAATGAGTTAAAAGTTAAAACCTCGTGGGTTGTTACAGATCGGAAATTCGGGAGCTTTTATACCTAAACTTCGACCCCAGTACCTACACCGCGTTGTTGTTGAGTAGCATGGAGGCGGACTCTATTTAATTTTACTAATAAATTTCCAGGGATTTCCCGGAATACCGAAAATTAGTATAACATGAACACATACGTATTAAAGTATTTAAATAAACTATTTTAGTTGTTCCTATATACAAAAGATTATTTAATTCATATGTTCATTTAACTAACAGTTAGATAACATCAAACCAAAATTGTTTTGTAACTTTTATTAAAAATAATGGTACAAACGTAAGTATCTCTGTTAAATCAATAAATTAAAACAAATGTACATAGCCACAGAAAAGTGAATAGGTAATCAACCTACAGCGACACACGTGGTATTTTTGCATTTCCGTCCTTGTCTAATGTATGTCGTTAAAACTGTTTACCAACGTGTATGTTGACAAAAATCGCTGAAAATAGTCATAACCTAAAAAAAAGGTAGGCTTTTCATGATGCTTTATACAATCCCGGAACTTAAATAATTAAAATATTATTTTTAAGAAGCCGACTCCATACTTGCTTCGCTTTTTCCGGGATTTTGCTAGGTTTAGGTATAAAAGCTCCCGAATTTCCGATCTCTAGTTGTTAGACGTCAATAAGTTACGTATATAGATTTTATCAAGTGCATAATCAACATACTAATATCGAAAACAAAGCTTTTTTGGACCACGTTTGAATAAATCATAAAAAAATGAATATTCTTTTTTTTTAAACTTGCCTTTATCTTATCACATCCTCCGTTGATATTCCACCTCAATATCAACTCAAAACTAGCCAAAAAGCGCGTGGAGCCCCTTAAACAGCAAGGACGCCTAAAGCCGTCGTGTGTCGTCTCTACGGCGCCAAGAACCACGAAAGGTGTTATCGAGTGCACTTGTAATGTAACACTAGTTAAGGTTGTAGCAATTATTTGGGCTCTCGCTTTTTCAGGCAAGCAGTTGATGAATATTGACAATTGTATGTATAACTAGTATTGTTTTACTCCTATATACATATTTGACAGATGCGGTCAGTTATATCACGCCGCTACCTGAAAAAGGGTTAAAAGCTTACTTGCTGGCAACCACATAAGGGGAATCACCAGTTTTTTTTGTATGTGACCTGCTGACGGTCTTTCCACATAGACTCCTGACGGTTTTATTCAGCATGATTTGGCTATCGTTTAATGATAAAATGAACCGGGGAAAATTACTTTTTTTTAAATTATTTGTTTGGGAGGCTGCTGCTGGGTACCCACCGAAGGAGCCGCAGCTGACGTTCATGATACGATATTCTGAAGTTTCTCACAAGTTATCACCCGGGGGTAAATGAGTACAGAAAAATGCACGTAGCTCGCGGGCTAATATGAGATTATGACAATACGCTAATAATTGCTATACGTGATTTTAGAGAATGTTGTGCTTTTGATAGTGCTGCAGCGTGTCCACGTTTACCCCCTTAATTACGCGTGACATGGCGCGGACGCTATTCTATGGAAATCCATAATATCTGACATGACTACGGAAATGCGGATGCGCATAAAAATTACGTCTAATTCGGGCTTAATTCTCATTTTACCCCATATGCATTCTCACCACGCCAATTAAAAAAGCAGGAATGTTTTTTTTTAGGGTTTTATTGTACATAAAATTAACATCCGCTTATATGATGCCGATTTTGTTGGCAACATCTAATGCGTCGTAGTCTCGGGCTAGCCGTACGTACGCCTTCTTCTTACCGTCGGGTCTGAAAAAAAAATGACATCATGTAAGTACTTCAAATAATGGAAAGAGGAATTCTATTGAATGGAATTAACATAATCAGAAGAGTGTTATTGTGATATCATTCTTAATCAATGAGATTCCCACAAAGTATCATCATTTCAAGGTTTTTTTTGGGAATTTATAGACGAGACAGAAAATTTTTGGGAATCTATAGACGAGACAGAAAATTGGATAGTTTTAGTTTAAATACATTGTTAATGTTAAATATGGGCACTACTAGAATCCCAGAAGCATTTCAAGACACTCTACTTAGTATAAAGCGTCCATAGGCTACGGTAACCACTTACCATCAGGTGGGCCGTAAGCTTGTTTGCCACCACCGTGGTATAAAGAAAAAAAAAAATAGCGCGGCTGGCAGAAGTCACGCGCGACGAAAAAAAGATCGCTTGTGCGTGCACACTTGAGCTAGCCGCGAGTCGTGAAGATCAGGGGGCTGGATGGGACAAAACCTCTAACCGTGAGATAGCAAAGTGATGCGCTATCTCAGTCTCTCCTATTATTAGGCGCAGAGTTGGATCGGGTCTCCAAATGAGTTGAAAGCCTTAACCCTTTAACGGGCACAAAGGCATCTGGTTTTTCATACAATTGAATCCTATAACTTAGAAATAAAGTTAATTCATGGTAGGAATATAGTTCCATCTGCCTTATATAAGGTGCTAACAAATTAGGTACCAATACTTTTAGAGCTGATAGTACTAGTCTCTAGGAGTAGAGTTAAGTATGAAACATTTAAAAGTGTGTATCACTTTTTGGAGATAATTAGGGATACAACGTTACTGCGTAAAAACACCCTGTTAATGAGATAGTCAACAATCAATCATTGACGTTTGTCACAAACGACGATGTTCACTTGACAGATAGTGTTTTAACATCTCGTCAGTTGAATGCACAGGCTGATTATGTTTGGTCGAAATTTTAATTTATTTATTTTGTAACGGAAATTAAAACAAAAATATCATATGAAAAGTTTTCTTAATTTCTATTTAAAGTCAATTGTTTTGATGTAATGTAACACCTCTTAAAATATTGGTACTTAATTTGTTAGCACCTTATATAGGGTCTTCCTTTGGCAACCAAAAACCTCCTCGAGTTGCAGGCTATGATGCCTGTTTACCACCCATGGGACGCCAAACAGTTAGCAACCATTCTGGTATAATAATAATAACATTCTGTTTGACAATGAGTCCACAAACCGCGATGTACTGGCTAACTGTTTGCCAGGCTTGTTTATGTTGATCAACGACGTTATATAACTCCTACAACTAGCTAACATGATAGATATAATCGCATTATGTCGGACGTAAAGTATTCGTTCTTCACTAGTGTGTAAGCGTGCTTTGACCGAAGTAAACATGCACAAAAAATGCAATTAGAATTGACATGTCAAGTTTGTAAATTTTATTACGGGATTTACGACTTTTACTATGTATGTAGCGCAGGGTGTACAGTTTGAGGCTTCCATTATTAATCGCAACCGTTCCTTCCCATAGGTAGTTGTCTCTTTACAGCATGGCAATTAGAAATCAACATAAAACAGTTAAAACTAAAATATATACCAACCTGATAAGGGTGTTAACTTTAGCAACATTAATGTCATACAGTTTCTTAACTGCAGCCTTAATATGGTGCTTGTTAGAGCTGGTGTGGACAATGAACACCAGGGTGTTGTTGTCTTCAATCTTCTTCATCGCCGCCTCAGAGGTCAACGGGAACTTGATGATGTTGTAAGCATCCATACTGGAAATAGGTACAAAATGCTTTTAACTAAGCCTTTTGACAACATAATATAATTTTAAATATTTAACTAACTGCATCAGAAATGTGTTTTTTTATATCATTGTCTATCAATGAGATTCCCACAAAGTTATCATCATGATATTTTGCTAATTAAATAATAAAGTTCCGAATAAAACTAAAGAGTAATGACAAAATTAATTAGGGAATGTTGTCCGAATTACATAATGAGTATACATACGTTTTATTCTACATAATCATAAACGTAATTGGTAATCATAATCACAAACCACTTATCTTTTGACATTAATGAGAAAGAAACACCATATCAATAATAACACAAGAATTAAATTTCAACACATAGTAATCTTGGAGAACTCATGAGAAAACTGTTTTGTATCATGCTTGAGCATAATATTGTTAAACACAAATTTGTATTAATTAATAGACGATAATAGTACATTACTACAGAAGCCGGGAAGTAAGGGGTTGCCGGCCGAGTATATATAGTGGATAGTTATGAGGCTGGCAACCCTTTTCACGCCGAGGCATGTATAGTGCTTTTCTCAAACATGCTATGAAATAAATAAATAAAACTCCAAGAAATCAAACTTTAATTGTCATGGCTGAACGCCGTGATGCTGTGCCACAAATTGTGGAATGGAAATTAAAAAAAGACCATCTTGCCGGCCCCCAATTTTGTATGAAATTCCATTATGGATCTCTCATCTCGCTGCGCCCGAAACGTGACCGCCCATTATGAAGAACACAATGTCAATATTTCATTGCATGTTTCAGAAAACATAAGAAAGCATACTCTGGCAAACGCCAAAATGATGCTATTGTATATGATGTTTTAACAATATCATCCTATTCTTAACCCGTCGACCGCGCGTCATCTGTAGAACAATTCGTAAAGGGCTTATGACCCATCTCCGCTCCCTAATTAGGATGCTAAATTCAGGTAAGGGTCCGTGAGCCCTTTTCTATTTTCCGTTAGCAACACACGTGTGCGTCTAGCGCGCTCGACGGGTTAACTTACTACTTGGCAATCGTCTCTAGTCTTTAAAATGCTAACTGTTTATTATTGGGTCAGAGTAAAGTTGAATACTCACCGATTCCTCTTGGGCAGGGATCTCCTAGGGTACTTAGGGTGCCTAGGTGCCTCATAAGTTTTGGGCCTGCGGAAATGCACAGTGTTGCGGATCTTTCGCACGCGTTTGCCATGTTCTCCCTTGACAACCTGGAAATTAAATATATATTTCATGTTTAGGACATCATTATATATACAGTTATCTCTCAACTACTCACTCAGACATAGTTGAGTGGTATCCATAAGGAAATAAAAGAAAAAGAGGAAGACCAATTATAAGATGTACAGACCTTAAAAAGAATGGTGGAGGAGTGTGGCTGCAGGACGCAAGGGATTGCAAGGGATGGAAAGCTTTGGAAGACGCCTTTGTCGGAGGACAAGTTGAGGTTGTTAATGGAGATATTATATTTATTAAAAGTTAAACCCGTGCAGCAAGAAGATGTTGATACCCCCTCAAGCCAGTTGTTCTGTGACCATGGATGTTGCAACACATCCGAAACGTCAGTAGACCTCAGTGAGGTAAATAAATAAGTTAATTATACGCAATTAAGTCCCGTTTAGAATAAATAATGTGTTAATGGAGATGTTATGTTATTAAGATGTACGTGTAAGTTTTTGCAAATTGTAAACCTCAGCAATAAGGGCTATTATTATTGTTTTATTTATATAGGAAACAATATTGAAAAAAATATATAAAAAGTGATCCTTACCTTCCTTTGAGCTTTAAGAGCCTTAACCACAGGCTTGACAACCTTCTTCTGTCCCTTAATGCCAGTCTTCTTGGGCTTAGGTGCAATCTTTAGCTTAGCAGCAGCTGGTTTGGGCTTGGCTGGCTTAGTGGCAGATGCAGCCTTCTTAGCTGAAGGTTTAGCACTAGACTTGGTCTTCAGGGCAGCAGCCTTGGCAGAGCCAGGCTTGGCTGTGGGTACAGCAGACTTCTTCTCAGCAGGCTTAGCAGCAGGCGCCGGGGCCGGTGCAGCCTTGGCTGCAACAGGCTTGGCCGCTGGAGCAGCCTTCGGCGCCGCAGCCTTTGGTGCGGGCGCGGGAGTTTTGGCCGAGACTGGCTTAGCAGCCGCAGCGGGGGCTGACGCGGCTTTAGGAGCTGCTGCCGGCGTTTTGGCCGTAGCGGGCTTCTTCTCCGCGGGTTTGGATCCAGCGGACCCTAAAAGCACCATCACAAAACACTAATAATTATCACCAAAACTATGTCGGGTATGAACCAAAAGGTGACGAAAACGAAAATAAAGTGGACTAAATGACGATTCTATGATAGATATTTATTGTACGATATGCATTTAGAACCGGTAGGCATGTATTTCGGCCAGACTACTCAGTATATACATAACCTAAAAATACATACACTATTGTCATAGGTGACTTGAGAATTAATATTATTTATAAATCCATGTTTACCAATGACACCACACTTTTAAGCGCATTTACATTACCAAATAACAGTAAATTTAGATGCTACATATGAAACAACCGCGTGGCCATACAAACGTCAATTTAATATAAGCGAATAACTTTCCTAAATTAGATGTCAATGCTTTCAAAACCTGCTTAATATGAGAAAACCGAGTTTTAAAACCATGGAACCACTTTTTAATCACATATCTCTGAATAAAACCATTAATTATAACATCTTACCGGATTTTTCGGGCTGCTTCTTAGGAGGCATCGTGACAGAAAAGATGGAGTCTATCTGTGATATGTGTTGCCAGACTAAACCATACCAGATTAACAAACTAATGGGGTATACAAATTAGCATACATGGGTCTATACATGTCATGATTTGTCAGCCCCAATTTATCAGAAGCTGACTAATTGCTATCTTCTGGAGGCATGTTGCGTTGCTGATCCAACTGTCAAACGAGTTGTACTGAGAAAATGCATGCACATGTGGTCGGATTGTTACATCTGTACACTACACCCAATTATGACTTCGACATGTTGTACTGGCAAATTGGGGAAACATCACATAATCTGTATACCCTGTATATTGGGTAACGTACTTTCGATATCAGTTCAAGTTTTATGGGCCATATACATTACATGATTTGTCAGCCCCAATTCATCAGAATCTGACTAATTGCTATCGTGTGGATGCATGTTGCGCTGCAATCCAACCGTCAAACGAGTTTTCCTGACTAATTGCATGAAAATCACAATTTGGACCATGGAATTGGCATGATCTGCCAAGTGTTTTTTTTCTCACAATATTCAGTCAAATAAAATTAAACGAAAATTAAAAAATATATACTAAAGAATATTGTTTTAATATTCAACACTGTCATTTTGTCAATTTTTTCAAACCGGTGTTTCGTTACTACAATTTCATTCAGTGTGGCCAGTTAATAGTAACAAAGTGAAAATTGCTGCATTCAAACGGTCCTGCGAAGCGGACTGCATGATTGTTACTAACCGATGAGATAGGGTGAGACAGCACGTCTATCATGAGACGGCCGTTACATACTCTCGATTTTTGTGTGCTGCACGGCTATCACGCGACGGCGCGCGAGCTCTCTCGATTTTTCTCGCACTATCTGTCTCTCTCTTATTAGAACACTTAGAACAAGAGGTATAGTGCGAGAAAAATCGAGAGTATGTCGCGGCCGTCCTATGTTAGACGTGCTGTCTTGCCCTATCTCATCGGTTAGTAACAATCTTGCAGCCCGCTTCGCAGGACCGTTTGAACGCGGCAATTTTCGCTTTCTTACTATTAACTGGCCACACTGAATGAAATTGTAGTTGCAGTTGTTACGTCTGTACGCTACGTCCAATTATGACTTCGACATGTTGGGCTGACAAATTGGGGTAAAATCTCATAATCTGGATGCCTCATTAGATATCTGTTATGGGGTGTATACATACATGTCATGATTTATCAGTTACGACCGGTTAGTCTACCCACTAATAACTGTTTTCGTTACATTAGGGTACTAACACTACACACTACTACTAGTTGGGTGTTTTCAACAAAAAGTTTACCTTTAATATTTTTACCAGTTTGCAAATTTTTGGTTTTTCCTACTAAAAATCGATTTAGGCCAAGAAAAAGTGCCTCCAATGTTTTCACTCCATTATGTGATGACTTCACCTATTTTGCATAGGTATTTTTTTATTCTATTCTAATCGGAGCTACATTTATCGAAACGCAATTTCAAAATAAATACCCATATATCCTGTGTCATCTTTGTGTACATGCCGCGTCCCTAAAACCAATGCCAAAACTTAAGAGGGCTTAATAATCAAATTAAGCCAATTAAACTTCATGGAAATTTCATAGTTTTCCTCCCCACTGCAAAATTAGGTATTGGTTGTCTTTGCAAAATTTATCCAAAAATATGCTATCCTATGTCTGACGACCGGTTAGCCTAGTGGGTAGTGACGCTGCCTACGAAGCTGAAGGTCCTGGGTTCGAATCCCGGTAAGGGCAAATATTTGTGTGATGAGCATGAATATTTGTTTTTGAGTCATCTATCTATTAAATATATCGTCGTCTAGTACCCATAACACAAGCCTTATTGAGCTTACTATGGGACTAGGTCGATTTGTGTAAGATTGTCCCCTAATATTTATTTATTATTATCAGTCCTAATTTATCAGAAGCTGACTTTGCTATCGTCTGGAGGCATGTTGCGCTGCTGATCCAAGTGTCAAACGAGTTGTCCTGACTAATTGCAGGATTGGGTGTAAATTGGGGCTGACAAATCATGACATGTATACACCCCATGAAAATCACAATTCAGACCATGGAATTTGAATGATCTGCCAAGTGTTTTTTTCTCACAAATTTCATTCAAATACATTTTATTAGTGTTTTAATATATTACACTGTAATTCTCATATTTCGACACAAATTTTAAACCGGTTGTAGATGGAATAAGAATAACTACGGAGAGTCGTGCTAGTTGATATAATATTAATCATATAAAATCGGAATCACTATCAGAATCCTCTAAGATCACATGCGCTAGAGCAAGCACTGTTTTCTGTTTTTATCCCAAAGTCTATTTTGACAGCCTGTAACGAGCACCAGACGGACCTGCGTTGCGGACTGCACGTGCTATACGAAGCTGTAAGATAAAGCGGGATGGGGATATGATATACATTTCCAGTCTCGCCCTATCTCATAGGTTCGCAGGACCGTTTCTATGCGGCAATTTTCGCTTTCTTACTGTTAACTGGCCACACTAAATGAACATTGAAATTGTAGTTGCAGAGGGGCTACCGCGAAACTAAAACGAACTTCGTTCGTGTAACTCCCTGTCTGTCACTCGAACTGGCAAGCGCGACAGAGACGGAGATACACGAACGAAGTTCGTTTTCGTTTCGCGGTAGGCCCTCAGAGGGGCTACCGCGAAGTGAAAACGAACTTGGTTCGAGTATCTCCCTCTCTATCGCTCGAACTAGCAAGTGCGACAGAGACGGAGATACACAAACAAAGTTCGTTTTCACTTCGCGGTAGCCCCTCAGATTTGCAGATTGTTACATCTACACGTCTATCATGGGACGGCCGCGACATACACTCGATTTTTCTCACACTAGGCCTGGCACTCTCCTGTTGTTCTAAGTGTTCTAATAAGAGAGAGGGACGGATAGTACGAGAAAAATCGAGAGAGCTCGCGCGCCGTTGCGTGATAGCCGTGCTGTACGACACACCCAATTATGACTTCGACATGTTGTACTGACAAATTGGGGTAAAATCACATAATCTGTATACCCCATTATATTTACGGAATAATTGCCTGGCTACACTATATACGATGTATAGTGTCGGAGCCTGCAACGAAATCTCATGATCTTATCTTGCTAATGCTATGTATGTGAATAGTGAGAATGTTTCCCATTGATTTTACTTGACCCGATGTCATTTCCGGATCTTATAACATACGTTTCACCTTCATGTTTTCCTAATATTCATATTCGTTCTTTTGTAGCAAATATGTTGGCATGTGTCCTTTTTTATGCATGATGCATGGCGTTCAAAGGGTTAAACAGTAAACTACTAACACACCTAGCAATTCGTGACAACAACATGCTATAGTTGGAATGAGACAGCAATACATTGGTTTAAAATTGTGACAAATTGCTATGAACACTTTACAAACGAAGCAAATAAATACAACTTTAGGTTCTAATATAGTTATTATATTTGTCATACTAATAATATTTTCACAATGGTAGCACACGTGCAGTTAACTTATTTGCAAAAAAATTAAATACTATTATATTATTTATAAAAACTAGATCAATGTCAAAGTAAGACATTTTTTTTTGATAGAAATTAAACTTCTTATCAATATACATGTAGTAATATTATCAAAATAATTAGGGATTATATTATGTAGGATTCCAGCAGTTATTTGATATTGTAATCACTTGGCGCTTGGGTTGAGCTGGTTCCAGTGCGGTGAAATGACCCTAAGTTCCAAGCAGGAGTGCCATAGTTGACATTAACTGAACCTTGTAATGGAGATGCCACATTTGCAGTAGACTGAATTGGTCTTTTGCCAATTATCAAGGGAAAGCATTCATCAGAAATACATGATAGTGCATCTTGTATGCGCTTCATTCTATTAGAGCAATCCTCAAAATGATCTGTTAAGTGCTTCAATTCCGGAGCTGTGCTGATGTTGTGATGCGTTTTTAAGTTTTTGTCAATTATTTTTAGACCTTCAACTGTATTGTAAGTTACTTTTTCTGCATTATAAAAAAAGAGCTCAATATCTGTTCCATTTTCCATGAGCTGGCATTTGGCTAAATGTGTATAAAGAGTAATTTTCGGTGTTTTCGCCTTTACAAGATCAACAAAACGAGATGCGTATAAATATTTCTTCCAATGTTTTTGTGGTAAATTATGGTAAGTAAAAACTTCATCCGGTTTTGGGTCATGTTCCAGATCAAGTTTAGGTTTATCCTTGTTATTATCCACACTATAAATTATAATTTTCATGCCATCCTTGGATATTTTACATATTTCTACAACTTTCTCCTCTCTATCTTTTCCCTTCTTTTTGATAAATTCTACGATCACACCACCAACTTCAATTTTCAGAATAGCATTACGGGTCTTGTGTGAGATCACAGGCAGTCTGTCTGCGCATAGAGGAGGTACACTTAAAACATTTGAGTTTACTTTACATGCTTTTGATATATTGTCTTTGTTCTCATCATTTATTTTACATTTGAGTTCATCATCAACATTTTTGCTATTAATATTGTGCCTCTTCATATCTTCTAAAAAAGGTGTACTACTAGCAGAACCAATACCTAGCTTCATGGCAAATTCATTACTTAAGTGATGTTGGTTCTTAGTATCAATATGATTCAGCAGTATATTCTCATTTCCCCTACCAACTGCAAACTTATAACTATTGCTCTGAGCAGATACATTATCTTGCATCCCTGAAAATATGTTTGTCACTGGCAGTCTTGCTTCTCTACTCATTGAGGTAGCATTATGTTCTCTGTAAATGCCCATATAGTCTGATCCTGTTTTATCTTCACTTCTTAACTTACTGCTATGTTGAGTGCTGTGCAAGGTTGTGATGAAGCCAGAATCCCTCGAAAAATCCTGTCTAGCCATGGAAGGCACTATGTTGCTTACAAATGGATGGTCAGCAACAGCTTTAAGTGTTATCCTTTTTGTTGGGTCTTTGCAAAGTAGTTTTTGTAAAATATCCTGGGCTTGGATTGACAGGTCTGTAGGTATTTTGTAATCAGCTTGAATCACTTTGTTAAGGGTGGTTTTAACATGCTGGGTATGAAATGGTGGACTGCCCACCAACATGGTGTATAACAAACACCCCAAGCCCCAGACATCTGCTGGCAGCCCATGAACTTCTCTGGAGGCAACTTCTGGAGAAATATAATTAGGTGTTCCACACATGGTCACATGTTTCTCATCTGGTCCATTGAGCTGTGTTGCTAATCCGAAATCTGCTATTTTTACCTTTTGTTCTTTTGTCAAGAGCAAGTTGCTCAAGGATAGATCTCTGTGTAAGATGTTATGTGAGTGCAAGTACAGCACCCCACTCACTACCTGCCTAAATATGTCAGCTGCAGCTTTTTCACTAAGACCGTGAGTTCCTAACTTAAAGTGTCGTGCTAATTCTCCATTATGAGCTAATTCTAATACTAAGTAAACATAATGTACATCTTCAAAGAAAGTGTACAATTCTAAGATAGCTGGATGCTTTAAGCGAGAGTGTATAATGACCTCTTGTCTCACTCTTCCAATCATCCCAGCACTTGCCATTAAAGCTTTGTCTATCATTTTGATAGCAACAAAAATATTTGATTTGTGGCATCTTGCTCTGTAAACATGTGCAAATCCTCCTTTGCCTAGGTGTTCAAATATTTCATAATCTTCAATCTTCTCACCAAACACACTCATGCTTAATAAATCCTTTTATCATACACAAAGTTAAATTGTTTGACAATTCTGTAAAGTGAATGGTTTTTAACATCCATTATTTTTTAGTGTACTGAAACAAAAAAAGCATTTTCTTTAACTCAGTAAATGAGTACAATGTTAGAGCTTTGTTACACTGCACTTAATACATGTAAACTTACTTTATTTACAATCCATTTGGCATCCTCAATACTTTTTGTAATCATTTGCTTCACCCTCTCTGGGTCTGGTTCAACTCTGTGTTGTTTATAACTCTGGAATAGATATATTACCTGTTTGTTAATGTTACTTGTAATGTTTGGGCTGCGTGTGTATTGTGATTGTCCAGAAGATGAGATAAACTTATTTTATAATTAAAATGCATAAATAATGAATATCAAGAAATACGTATTATAAATAAATACATAATACCTGTTTGGTGGCAAATTTGTAATATTTACCAGCATCAGGCGGTAATTTCTCGCATTGACGTAATAAATATTTGTATAGCTGTAAAGATGTCATAACAACCTTAGGATCTCCACAAAATTGTGAGTAACGACAAAACATTTGTGTTGACTTCAAGAGTGCATCTGCCGCTGCCGCTGCTTAAACTAGTATTTTATATGAATGGTAGCGAAAACAAAAAGAACGCCAAGCTAATTTGGAATCATAGTCTATCAATGTTGCCAGATGGGTTTTACGTTTCGTTACGCGCAGCTCTTAAAAATAGTACGCAAATTCAAGTTTGAGTACGCAATACAACATTTATAGACAATCGGTGCCTTAATGTCATTTGAATTGTTTTTTTTTTTCCGTAATTTGTGGCTTTTTGCTACTTAGGCACTTTGCCAATGTCAAGTGGGGGAGATTTGCATTTACGGAATAAGGATCTGTGGAGTGCACCTAAAAATTTTGCCCTGAGGGCCTACCGCGAAACGAAAACGAACTTCGTTCGTGTATCTCCGTCTCTATCGCACTTGCATATTCGAGCGACAGGGAGAGAGATACACGAACGAAGTTCGTTTTCGTTTCGCGGTAGCGCCTCTGGGGACTGAACATAATACACATAAATAATCATACAGAAATACTATATATGTATGGGAATAATAATAGTGGCTAAAAAGATACTTATTATTAATAAATAGTTATAATTTTATTTTATTTTTATCAATAAAATAAGCCAAAGCCTTGGCCACTGGGCTCAAAGCTGGCCAAGAGAGCTTTAACACTAGTGGGGAGTTGAACTTTAAGTTTTATTAGTAGGTTGTAGAGGGAGAATTGAGTTGTAGGACACTCGAAAAAAATGTGCTCAATTGAACCAATACCATGCCCGCACAGACACTCCGCGCTGTTTTTAACTTTAATCTTCTATAGAAATTCAGGGGAACACACATGGCCTAGCCTAAGACGAATGATGCAACTGGTAACTTTTTTAAATTTAATTTTAAAAAACCAGGGAGTAGACGGAATATTCTTTTGCAAATGATAGTACTGGAGCTTATTATCCGCGGCCCATAGAGCCGACCATGTTGAGTATAATTTTAACGAGGAGATCGCGTCTAAGTCCATGCTAAAACATTGAAAAAGAGATCTACTACCATTCACTGCTGCTTCCTTGGCAGCAAAATCAGCCAGTTCGTTCCCATGAATACCCTTGTGGCTCCAGCATAGGATTACTTCTAGATCAAGGAGACGGCAGGATAGGAGAGCCTCCTTGATGAGGCAAACCAACGGTGATTTAGCCCAGTATTTAATTTAATTACTTGTAATGGCTTGGAGAGAGCTTAGACTGTCCGAAAAAATTACTCAGTTAACCAGCCTGTGTTCTTTGACATACTTGTCAGCCTTCAAAATAGCAAAACACTCCCCAGTGAATATAGTGCAGATATTGGGCAGTTGGAATTTATGTACCCAGTTAAGATTGTCATGAATGAAGGCACATCCCATGGGCCCATCCCTGAACTTAGAGGCGTCCGTATAGAGACGGTCCCAATCTTGCCATCTTTCTCTAACGGATTCGAGGAATTTTTCGTTAGCCGAAGGAGAGGACCTATTGACTCCAATGTTCACTGTTTTCGGTTGGAACGTGATTGCAGCAAAAGGGATTGTGTATATAGGCATATTAGGGAGTTTTGTTAAGGTAGGCTCAATGCTATCTAATCTGATTAGGCTAATCAACAAATTTGGAATCGCTATCTATCGTATCTTAACATATCTAACTTGGGAAAAATGGGGTGGTGCTCTAGTTGGGCGCTCCTGAACAAGTATCTGTCTGCCAAGAATTGGCGTCGTGCCTTGAGGGGGGGGTCGACGCATTCCACTTGGAGAGCCCTAGATTTCATGGATCCCGTAACTATTCTAAGAGCCTTGCTTTGAATTGAATTTGTAAACTAGCTTGGCCATTGTCAGACGTCAGTGTCACTTACTTGTCAGTGCGACAGCCACAGATAATCCATAGAAGTAGTAGTAGTTAACATTTTTTGGGTGCGTTCCTAAGTAATATTGATATGAAAACCTAAAAAATATATTTTCTGTCAAGTGAAGTAACAGCTAGGCTGTCAGGTGCTAAAATATAAAAAAGTACGCAAATTGACGGATGAGTACGCGAGTACGCAATACCATAAAATAGTACGCCGTGCGTACTATTGCGTACCCATCTGGCAACGCTGTAGTCTATTTCGGAGTAAAATGAATGTAGTCACAGTCATACTAGTCATGAACTGTCAAAGTGGCAGTTGCGTTGCGTTGCGCTTGCTTGCATAGAAAAACATAAAATAAAATTAGAATTGCTAGATAGCTAATAGAATTTTTTTTTTACAATTATATATTCTTTTTATTTAAATACTGAGATTTTAGCCTATAAAGGCTTTTTTACATTCTCATCTTACATCGTTTAATCTCAATTTTCACCAAACATTGTCGGTGCAAGTTCTTTCAATTCAAGCAGGTTTGTGATTCGGCAAATACGAAAAACGGCTTAGTATCTGTCTGTATCACGGATATTGCAGAATGAAGTTAGTTCTTATTTTCATCGTATCGTTAAATTACTCCTTGTCCTGCGTTAGACAATAGCACAAAATGTACTGAAACAAATATCATCTTTCTTTCGTGTAAATAGTTCCAAGTGTATGTGCAGAATGTGTAACATGTTTGGTTGTTTTAGTATTTAGTGGTTCAAGTGAAGATTACTAACATTATGAGAAGTAATTTACCTTTTATGTT
The DNA here is from genome assembly GCA_947578815.1 of Epinotia ramella. Classification (NCBI taxonomy): domain Eukaryota; kingdom Metazoa; phylum Arthropoda; class Insecta; order Lepidoptera; family Tortricidae; genus Epinotia; species Epinotia ramella. Next base: position 13,684,808 of record OX388209.1, read on the forward strand.
CATGACTGTGTTTCTCTGATAATGATTTGTTAGCACTAATGTGCTATGGCACTTGTTACGATTCGACGATCTTCGAGTGTACAAACACCAAGAAAAACGGTAGGTAACAAAGAATAGTACTGTACAAGATAAATAAAGTGCACTCAATATGTTATTCAGTAACCTACAAGATTTTGGCTTTCTTTCGTCCTTGATCTATATTTTGTTTGAAACTTGGTAAAGTATTCAGTTATCACATTGTTCAGTGTAGCAATTTGTACACAGCTGTACCCAGTAAAAAAAATATATTGACTGTCACCCTCATGTATGTATGTGTATTAGCTGTAATGATATGCTTGGGATTTGATGGTATATCTCTTCCTGCCCCAGGAGATTAGGGTTTAATAAGCTGTGAATAATTATCTACTAACTTAAACTTGTCCTTTTTTGATATAATGAATACTAATACAAATACTCTTTATTGCACAGAACAAAGACACAAGATGTAATGATTTGCTTTGTATCTTCTTAGCTATATTTAGTTGACCAACTAAATAGTGGCAAGTAGGTATACTTAAACTCTTATTTGCAAGTATAGTTTTCACTCAACGCGGATGTTGTGGAACACATGGGTTAGGGAATATTGTCTCACATGCAACACCAAAGACCTGACTATTCCCAATGAGTACTGTAGCTGGTAAATCATTTGAATCACCTATATTCCTAACCATTTGGCTTCATGAACTTAGCACAAATTACATCTGGAAAAGCACCCATCTTTAACCAGTAGGTCATAAACTCACTATCCATAATCCACCAAAATGTTGGGGATAGAAAATATGTTTTGATCCAGGCTATAAACTTTTTATTTTATATCTATAACTATAACTTAAACAATCCATTTTTAACATCTATACCTGAGACAGTAGTAGACTAAAATATACATATATTGCGTGACACATAGAGATAACACACTACACATTTGCAATGTGTATCGTAATTCGTTTTATAAAACTTTAAGTGTAAAACTTTATATAATATCAAATCATATGGTGTACATATTATGTATATGTATATGGTTAGCCTAGTGGGTAGTGACGCTGCTTAAAAAGCTGAGGGTCCTGGGTTCAAATACCAGTAAAGTTAAAAAATAAATATAGAAAGTCTAGTACCCATAACACAAGCCTTATTGAGCTTACTATGGGGCTAGTTGGATTTGTGTAAGATTGTCCCCGGAATATTTATTTATATAGGGTAAGTCCGGGGTAGTTGACCATAGTTTTTTTGGAACACTGCTAAAATAAAAGCTTACACATTACAAATACATTTTTTATTTATTATTAAAATTATTAAACAAAAAAAGTATAATATCTATATAAATCACGTATAAAAAAACTGTTGAAAAAAAATCACGATTGGCCGTCTCTCCCAAGGTGTTCGGGTGTGATGATCATACCTTTACAGGAAAGATGGCCATAACTTACCTCTCTCAGTTAGTATGTTTTTCGTTATTTTTTTTATTCTTCAGCATGTGTCCTCGAATTCTTATGTAGCCAAAACTACACTGGAACCAGTCTTTGAAGAAGATAACTTAGGTATAATAATTATCCCCACAGCCGCGGCAGTTTCTTTCGTTTACACACCGAGCTGGCACTTTTGGATATTTTTTTCTTGTTAACTTTCCTGGATTGATTTATCCTCTCCTTTTATATACTCTTCTTTCCTTTTAGACACACATTCAGCATCATATCATAATGCATACCGACTAAAACTAGCCAGTGGCCATCTCTTGTTTTCTCGCGGGAGAGATGACCACACCTAAAATAAAAACTAGTCATGACACGACTTGCCAAAAACTGACCTTAGAACAATGAGACACTCAATACTTTGAAACAAATACAAAAAACAGCATTATTTTGAGAAACTGATAAACTACAAAAAAAATAACTAGATAAAACATAACCTCTCCAAAAAATATTGACACTAGAACTTTGTGCTTTTTTTCGCCTAATTGTTAATTGCACCCGTGCTCCCACGCACAAAGCGAAGCGAAATAAACAAAAACTCGCGAAATCAAGTCACTGGTTCTATGAAATGTTTGGATGGGCCATCCCCCCCTTATGACAATCTCCCCCGGAATTACCCTAGTCAAATTTAGTAACTTAATGCCATAAGGCATTCTCTACCAGTCCACCATTGGGCAAAACAGAAACATTTGGTGCAGGCATACTTATTACTTATCTTATCTATCAGATATGTAATTTACTGTCCTAGTATATAAATTAATTCATTTTAACTGTACTGGTTCATATCTTGATTATAGTGTTAAATATTTTAAATTTTGACTGTTTTGTACTTTTAAAAATATTTTTATTCGTTTTTCAAGAATTAGATTTGTCCCACAGACAACCAGGTAACTGGTGGTGAACATCTTGATTGGATTTATACCTTGTATAAGATTAGTATTAATGGGTGTAGTGAAATATTTATTTACCTTTATCTTCAATGTTTCAATGTGGATTTCACCCAAGTCAAGTTTTAGACCTGTTATTTTTTTTATTGTGTTGGAAGACTTGGAAATGGGACCTTTTTTCTGATTTATATACATGAATTAAATCATAATAATTGTCAGGCATTTATATTTTAAGTATAATATTTACATGATACAATATTTACTGTTTGTGCATGGAGAATGCACTTTGTGTGTATTTCTATACTAAATAAAGTTTCAGTTACTTAAAGTATTTTTTAAGATACATTTATTCCATTCCTATTCCACAACTGTTAAATATTCCATAAGTATTTTATAATTTTTGATTTTGTGTCATATTTTCTATATAATTTATTTATTTGCATCCTAACATACATATCATAACAATATAAAAAAAACAACTGACACTCGCGTCCGTAGGAGCTACCTACCTACCACAACCCTGCATGTGTCCCCTGGGTGGTGCTAAAGAGTGACAAACTTTAAATGCGGAATAATGTATGCCATACGATTAAATAATATTAAAAAAAACTCCAATAACACAATAGCAATTGCAATATACACACTCGAGAGTAGTTTTTCGACATGAATATGAAGCTGTAGCCGTGGGGGCCTGTATTGTACTGGCCGCGAACAAGACGGGCGTAGACTCAAAATTTATTATTACTCCAAAAGAAAGAACCCAAAAAAATATGCCTAGTGACGAAAATCCAATCAGATTACGAAGCTACGACCGTTTTAATATTGCTTGTTAGAGAGAGAAAACGCTGGCAGTTAGTGACGTCACAATCTGCGAGCGTCATGGTAAATGACAACCGTTGCAGATGAAAGCGTTTTGCAGAAAAGTGATAGAATATACTCCCTCTTCAAACTTTGGCCACTTATAACTTTGTGATTATTTATTTAAGCTTTTTTCTCCATTTAACTACATTTTTAATAATTTTTCGAGAAAATATAGTATTATAGATTATCTTATTTTGTGTCTACGCCCCTATTGATCCTTATTAGCACTTACTGTTACCCGAATAATGTTTGTGAATGAATTGAATTCATAGAATTATATTTTTTAGGATGAGGCAGCCAAATCAAGCGAAAGTCCTGAAGACGATGTCGGAAACCGTGTCAGCAAGAGGTAGGTAATAACTGTTTTCGTTACATTAGGGTACTAACACTACACACTACTACTACTCTAGGAGGTACCTATTAGTTGGGTGTTTTCAACAAAAAGTTTTTTTTTGTTTTTCCTACTAAAAATCGATTTAGCCCAAGAAAAAGTGCCTCCAATGTTTTCACTCCATTATGTGATGACTTCACCTATTTTGCATGGGTATTTTTTTATTCTATTCTAATCGGAGCTACATTTATCGAAACGCAATTTCAAAATAAATACCCATAAGAGGGCTTAATAATCAAATTAAGCTTCATGGAAATTTCATAGTTTTCCTCCCCACTGCAAAATTAGGTACTGGTTGTCTTTGCAAAATGTATCCAAAAATATGCTTTCCTATAAGTATACTTAGTTGATTAAGGATTGATAAAAAACTGTGAAAATGGTCCGGATATTAGACGTGTGTTTTTTTTCCTACATATTTACTTTAACTTGCAGTAGCATTCGAAATACTGACTAACGAATCTAAAACAAGCATTTGTATAAAAATACTAAACCCTCGATAAACTTGAACTTTTCAATCAGGTAAAATTTGCCTATCTGGTAACTTACGAGCTGCTCTATCTGTCTTCTAAGTTTGAACGTTCGTTTTAGGGACAGCCTGTAGTTAACACTACAATCATTTCGTTATGTGGCTTAGCAACTTGTTATCTTGAACTATTTAGCATTTGAAAGTGTATTAGGTGAAGTGAGTTTTTTGTTCTGTATCAAGGCGAGTATTTATCTACTTAGTAAGTCGAGAGATGCGGTTCGTTGATCAGTGTTCAAAGCATGAGCTGACCTTTATCTGGCTGAAAGGTGAAGGCATAAACTTTACCTATTTGTAAAGCTGCTCTACTGATCTAGCGTTATTTTGAATTGAGACAAGCCTTGTATTACCTTATGCCAAGTATATTTTACGTTCAATTTACTCGAATTAAGTACTTAGCCTTTTACAGGTCTACGTCAAATAACTGTCTCACACGCCACACCATTTTAATGTTAGATCCAAAAATTACCGTATGTATAAATATAAATCTTTAGCTCATTTTAATCTGTCGTTGGCGTTGAAAGGGCCATGCGGATATATCCGTAAGTGGCGTCGAAAAGGCCCATGTCGCTGAAATTAATAACATAACCTAGAGCAACAGCAGGGATTCAGGATGATGTACTCCGAGCCATAGACGTACCTACATCTCAGACGTTAAGGATTATCATGGATAACGTTGATCAGGATAGTTTAACTTCAAAATATCTCAAAGCTAGCTCGGCCTCTGAGAGTGCAGTTGCCTAGAAAAGTCACCATAAATAATAGCACTTGCGTGTAATTAATACAAGGGTTCATCTGTTTAGATATACCCCGTTTACCTGTCATATGTATTATGAATATATATCTTTAAACTTAGCGAATTGGGCATAACCCTCGAGATGGATCTGGAATTAATATGAGCTCGGTCCATTTACGAAGTTAACGTGTCACAACACTCACAACGGATATTGCATTACAAATTAAGCCTAAATGTGCGATTCTGATTATTGATTATTTAGACAGGAAATACCGAAATTTGCAAATAGGTATCCCCACTTATGTATTTTTTAAACAACTAAAATATATTTATACAATATTCCATTAATAACGTGTTCGGCTAAGCAAGTTACGAAAAGAAATTCTCTCTTAATTTAGCAACCTTAATATTGTGGAAAAAACATACATTATGCATATCTATATACTAGATACGTCAACTTGAAATCAATTCAAGCAATGAACACAGGTACCGGATAATCGATATGAACTTGCAGAAATGGAAAGCCCGTAGTCCCCTACAGACCTTTGTAAACATACTTCAGAAAAATCCTGTGGCATTGTGTATCTTACGTATATCGCTGTGAGGATTAATCATGATCTAGGTAAATATATATTTTGGTGGTAAGTTGTGCGCTTCTTGTTTTTACTTGGATATCGGTGTGCAGTGTTTATAGAATGTTATTTATATGCTTATATGAACGGTCGTATAAAAGCAATAACCGAGTCGGGACGCGTGAAGCGCGGTGTTTGTCGAGTGCGTCGTGTTCCTGTTCTGCGGCATGTGCGTCGAGTTTCTATATTTACGCGGCAGTTTGGTTTGTACTCGAGTCGGCTAAGGGGAGGCGTGAGGTCGTCTCGGGCGCAGTGGCGTGTCGCGCACGCAGCGACTCGCCGCGCCCGGGACGCGAGCCGCGCGTCCACCGCTGACTGCTTGCTGCATGTTGTTGTCGCACCATGTTTTGTGTTCATTGACAGTTTACTAGTGACTTGTGCCATTTATTATACTCGACATATAGCGTAATGGTTGCATTCAGGTAATCGAATTCTGCAATGTATGATTCAATTAGAACTCTTTATTCTTTGTTTATTTATTTAGAAAACCAACAGTGATATATATGTATAGTATATAACTTATGCTTAAGTAACACAGTATGAATGTTTAACTATGTGTTGCGGCTTTAAAACATGTACCTTTTTATCTATATTATAATTATCAAATTTAGAGAAGACCCGTATTAACGTATATATTATAAATTGAAATATAAATAAATAAATAATTATTTGCGGACAATCTTACACAAATCGACCTAATCCCAAACTAAGCAAGCTTGTACTTGTTGGGTTACCTACTAGACGACGATAAACGTACTTATATAGATAAATATATACTTAAATATGTACATAGAAAACATCCAAAACTCAGGAACAAAAATTCGTGCTTATGCTTGCAAATTTATGCCTTAACCGGGATTCAAACCCAGGATCTCCAGCTCGGCAGGGGCACTACCCATTAGGCGAAACCGGTCGTCAAATTATTCTGTGTGAAGGTTTTCTAAGGAAACGATAACTTCTGTCCTTCATGTTTCTCATAGAGCTTAACGAAATCGATTGCAATGTGCAAACATAATATAACTGATAATAGTGATAATCTTATACAAGTAACAAATATTCCATATTTTATTTATCATAATCGGTAGTATTGCAAATGATAAAGCTGTTATTGGTTAAACATATCAGGTTTTTTATTATTATCAGAATGCGAATATCTAAACCATTCGAGTGATAAATCGTGGTCCGTTAAATATATCTATTCGTTTTTTGTATCGAATTCTCCTGCGACAATAAATTAAATTAACATATTTGCATATTTTTCTAGATGTAAGTATACGTTTCACAAATTTCATTGTTAATGTTGCATTCAAATATATCGACTTGGTTTTTTTTTTTACTCCGTCGGTGGCAAGCAAGCTTACGGCCCACCTGATATTAAGTGGTTAGTTGGTTACCGTAGCCTATGGACGCTTGCAACTCCAGGGGTGTTACATGCACGTTGCCGACCCTTTAAGAATTTATACACTCCTTTTTTGAAGAGCCCCATACTGTAGTCCCTCGGGAAAACCTCGGCAGGGAGGTCATTCCACTAAGTTTAGTTAATTACACGTAACATCTTGAAGCCCTAGTTCCATCCTTCTAGGGCTGATGTCGTTGGAGAAGAAGGTTAGTTCCTGGTTAAACAATATTCTTTTCTGGGACTCGAACTATCTATCTCGATCTCGACGTCAAATTTCATCAAAATCGAATCAACCATTGGGTTCGAAATGGTAACAAACAGGTAAGCACTACTTATCGCACGTATAACATTATTTATTCGCATAGGTAGCTATATTTTACCACGCCAAATACCAAGGTAATCGTTTTGTATACCTACCTAATTATTGTAATGAAATTGCCTCTAAATTATATAAATAGGTAACCATTAAAATTACTACATTATTTTGTAGGTACTTTTCCCTATAAAGACGAGAATTTCTGTGCGGCGTTGTATTTGGGTATGTAATACTCGATTTACACGTATTAAGTTATTAAGTAGATAACTAAGTTTTAGCACACAAGTTTGTTTTGTCTGTGAGGAAGCTTCCTAATCTCAATTCTTATGTAATATGAAGGGAACTTATTATATGTACTATGTATGTATACCTGGCTTGTTTACACTGCGGCACGTTGCTGCGATCATGATCGCAGCAAGCAGATCGAAACGTGATGGAAATTTAATCGCGTACCTAGGCAGCGAGCTATGTTAGGTCTATACAATTACCAAGTTCACAGGAGTTGTGTTGCAAGGTGCTCGCGATGACTCGTGCAAACATATCGACTTTTACTTTGCGTGTAGGTTTTTAGCACACATCCTGCTAAGTAACTCGCGAGGGAGACGTGAGATTTGTATAAATCGTGAGGCGTGTGCTTCGATGGGCACCCGAAAACACATGCTGTGTATAAACAGACCATTTTCATTGCTCTTCACTATATTAATAGAAGACGGGCCGAGGCCTTGCAGAGAATTGCGAATTACGTTAAGGTGCGTCTACGCTAGGCGAGCCGAGCACGAGCGGAGCCGTTCTGTTCGCGGCGTCAAGTGGCGTTCGAGGCTTGTAATAGGGATGATGATTAAGATTTTTTTATGTCATTCGAACCAGTTTTTGGCGAGGAACAAATGTTTGTATGGGAGCAACTACAATTAAAGAACGTAAATACCCAAAAATTTGAGACAAAGATTGACCTCGCTGGCGGCAGCGCAAAATGCTTCATACTGATAGACACAGGTATGACGTCACAACTGACATTTACTTGTACTAATCGTTGTATGGAAAATCAGGTAAATTGTTGTTTCGGTCGCGAAATACTGCGTTTAAGTACATAGTTGTCATATCATTTTGTTTCTATTAAAGCGTAAGGATTCTATTGGTAGGTTTAAATTTACTCTTGGACTATAAAAAAAATGCATATTTTTTCTAAACTGTCAAGGTTCATATCTTTTTATGATTTTAATTATATTTTATAATTTTATTACGATAATTTGATGGTTTACTACCCATTTAGCATTACTACGTTATCAATTTGAACATGAGGTATCATGCCATTCATGCCTATTGTAAGTCGGTCCACCCTAGGCGAATTGTGGCTCCGCTTGTGCTCGGCTCGTGCTCGGCTCGCCTAGCGTAGCCGCAGCTTTATAAGCAGGAAGAGAACTGAAATAATTTCTCGGACGAGGAGGGACGGGTTTATATTCAGTTCTTAAAGTATTACTATTTATTGTTTTTATTTCTAATACCTACCTATACTCCTACTTAGCTGATAAGTATGAAATGAACCACCTGATCCATACTGTCCTTATACATTATATTATAAACATTTAATACTAATATTATAAATGCGAAAGTAACAACGTCTGTTTGTAATACCTTTTCACGCTTAATCCGCTGAACCGATTGAGATGAAATTTGGTATGAAGATAGTTTGAATCAAGGGGAAGGACATAGGATAGTTATTATCTTTGAAATCATCCCTTATACAGGGGCTGAATACGGGGCGAAAGTTTGTATGGAGATACGATATAAACGAGTTCCATGCGGATGAAGTCGCGGGCAAAAGCTAGTAAAATTATGAAATCGAAAGTAACTCTGGATGTGTGTCTGTTACCTTTTCATGCTTAAACTGCTGAACTGATTGAAATGAAATTTGGTATTGAGATAGTTTGAATTCTGGGGAAGGACAGGATAGTTTTTTATCTCGAAAATCATCTCATTCGGGTATTAAAGTTTTTATGGAGCTACGATATAAACGAGCTCCACGCCGACGGAGTCGCAGGCAAAAGCTAGTGTAATTTTATATTATGTACTTATGTGTTTAAAATTTCACAAATAACGAGTAAAGTTAAAATATATTAAAAATAACAGTTTAAACGCAAATATAATAAATATAACCAGGTTCAGACAAACGATATAATAAAATTAAAATCCATCCAATAGATGTAAAAGATTTAGGGAACCAAGTATAACCATAATTACCAGATAATAGTCTTCAAAAAAACCAATGTATCACATAACATAACCGATGTAGCGTTGCAGTTGGGGCGGAAAGGTTCTCAAGTGGCGGAAAGCGCAGCGTAGGTAGACCTCCCCACAAGGTGTGTACTGATGACCTGGGGGGCTAGCACAACTGACGCCGCGCCGCGACGCGAGTCGAGAAAGATCTACCCTCCTTTTTCTAATTTGCACGGAGCGAGCGAGACAGGAGACGCTCAATCGCACGCGAAGCGACTGAGCAGCAAGTTGTGCTAGACGTACTGGTAAAGGTCGCGGGAGTCCGCTGCATGCGGGTGGCGCAGAACCGGTCATGGTGCCACTCTTTGGGGGAGGCCTAGGCCCAACAGTGGACTTCTTGCGGCTGATATGATGATGATTACTAGTAGTCTTATATATTTTTGTAATTAATCCATACTAATATTTTCAATGACTGTAGGTACTGTATAATTGCGAAAAGCCTGTTTATACGTTTTCAGGCTAAACCGCTGAACAAATTTAAATGGAGTTAATTTCGTTTGAGTGCCTGAGAAGGACATACAAATTACAAACAAACGCTTACAAATACAAATACAAAACTACATTGGGGAAGAAAGGGGGAAAAAGTGGCTATATTTCCGGACCATGTTACTCATAAAGTAGATTGCGTTTTCAGGAAACCCCCGGTAGCTTCAGTATTAAATTGATAATAATTTGATGAGCTAGATACTGTTATAGCTGTAGACAAGTAGAAGTCAGATGCCCGTATTCGATTATTACATCAACCTGACCCGACTAATCATTATTATATAGTAATATATAGGTGTGTTACCTGCGTTATCTGCGTCCACGTACAAAGACTTTAAAAAACCATTAGTCACTAACCGTTCTAACCGAATGTATTGTATTATTATATTTCTCGAACTAAATAATTGTGTTTGTTTGGAATGTTTCCAGAAAGGCATCCGCCCTTTATGAGTATGATTGGCTTGTGTTCTGTGTATTGGATTAGTCCATCGTTCGGTTCAAGAATAATGTCGCAATTGAAAATTAAGTAGATAGGGAAATAAATTACTAATTTGAGGAATTTCTTACCGAAACATCTAAGTTGACTTGGGTTAGGTAATGACAGCGGATATCAATAATTGTTATGTTATTTGAGGGCATTTCGCATATACAAACGTCACAAACGAGACAGTCTCAATAGAAATGGGTTACTACTCTTATAAACCATGTCAATGTTTGTTCGACAATGTCAATGATTCAATGATATACGAGCTTTGTTTTGGTTGTCAACAGACGACATAAACGATTAGCAGCAGAAGTAGTACGCAGATGTAAGTAGGGGGGCGTCCATTAATTACGTGAGGCGTTTTTAGAAATTGTCTGGCGCCCCTTACCCCTCACACATCCCCCAATCTCACCAAGATTAGATGAGATTCAGCTGGACACCCTCCCTCTCTCGTACGACCGCCCCCTAGTGTTCAAAATGGGCTGTACGTGTAAAAGTTCTTATGTTTTCAAGTAAGTATCTACGTAGTAGTACGTGTGATGATTATTTAGGCCACACTCGTAACTACTTCTGCTGCTTCTGCTACTGTACACGTTTAAAGTTTTGATAAGGCAGAATCAAACTATGTAGTTCCCCCATGCCCTACCCCTATTGTATTGCGTAGGTATGATGTTATCTGAGGAAATGTTACGCGCCAGATAGTCATCGCCAAACTTTTATGTTCATTCATTATCATAAGGTACCTGATATAGTCTGTCATTGACGAATTCAAGCCAATGTTGATGGTATATACACGTGTGAAATATTTAACAGTATTGTTCGCAATCAAGTGATAATGACTTACTTTCCGGCCTCTCTTGTTCCGCCACGAAAGTGCAAAAAAGACATTTATTTTGGGACTCTCAAAATATGACTACCAAAACAAGGTACAGCTACAAAAATAAAGTTATGGTCCGTTCGCAGCCAAGGACTTTCTACCAATTTGTTTAACCGTAATGTTACTTGTAATCTCTGATTCGTAACGTAAACCTTGTCCCTAAAACGGTACAAGGTAATTTCATTAACATTACGTACTTTAGATTTCGAGAATGGCTTACTGTTTTATTGGCGACACGTTCCCGACACATACTCTTTATGTGTGTGGGAGTGAGTGTTGAGTGACGAGCCATGTGGTGGCGAGATCTTCGGCCGCGTGTGCCATAGTGCTGCGAACCCGCGCCCATTTGGGTAAAGCAAAGCGATGAAATGAGCGAAGCGCGCCGCGCTCCCGCGGGGCTATATGAGGGCGCAACGCTGCTTTGGCAAGACGCCGCAGCTATTTATAATGAACCTTGAAAGCAACCGCCCTTGTCGCTTTATTGCAACTAGACATTTGAAAAATATCACAAAATACGCGATATTAGCGTACATACCTATTGTTTCTCATTCTATTTTGGGATGCCACTCTCATACCTCTCCATGCTTGACTACGACTCTAACCCTCCCTAAATATTCTCGTCATTTATTTTCAGATTCCCTCTCATCTCATAATAAAGTTCGTTGCGGGTCATTTAATTGCCCTTTTAATTAGGAAAGTTATTTCCATCATCAGAAAACACATGACGTGGTTGGTTCACATATACGTTGTAGATGGTAAAGATCAATAACCACGAGGTTTTCCTTATACGTATCGGTGATAAAGCAACAACTGCGAGTTGCATTAAGTGGGTATACCGGGGAAGCTCGGGTCGTGAGTCACCGGGCGGGCGGAGGCGTCGAGGCAAGCCCGAGGGCCCAGCCAGCGCGTCGGCCCTCCGGTGTCAGATCTGTCGGCTGCGCTCGCGCTGCACGGTGAAAGGGAGGTTAAATGCCGCCGATTGCCGCCTCAAGACGGATTGCCGCAACTTTACTAAAAATGGCGTCATTCATACAGCTCGCGGTTTCATTAAAATATATAATTGAGCCAATTGTTGCCATGATGTGTTTTTGTATTAGTGGGATATCGAACTCTAGGTATTAGGTACTTAGACTGAAATTATTATGTTGCGAACGGACGTACAAGTTAATCAATCCTCAAATATTATATCTAACTGTCGGATATCCGTTTTTTTATCTACTTTTATGAAATAGGGCTTATCTGAAATTTGGCTACGTTTGGCCTGGGAGTTGGAGTAGGTAACTATCATAAAATAAATCCCATAAAAACATTCCATGTAAAAAATAGGTTATAAACTTATAGAAGTAATAAGTCTCGAAACTCTTCCACCGTAAAAAGTAGTGAGAGATTACGTAGAGCCAAGTCAGGCATTCTTATTAATCTTTATTCGCTTGCTAAATAAAATTCTGCAACTTGGAAATCACACATCTTTACTGCATTTATATGTTTGCATACCTAAAACTATGCATTGTGTGATTGCCAAGTCACCAGCCAGTTATGAATGCAAATACTGTAATAAAAATAATACTTGCTCCATCTTTAAGCATCGTTAAAAAAAGCGGCCAAGTGCGTGTCGGACTACGCACAACGAAGGGTTCCGTGCCTATTAAAAAGGTCGTATCGTTACTGAAACCTTATGGCACTTAGGTACGTCCTTTTCTTTAAGGAAGGCAGTTTTTAGAAATATCTCGAAAACCTTTGAACCGATCTTGTTCAACATAAATTTCGCTGAAAGAATTTAATAGGCCCTATGTCCATGATTTTTTTCATATTTAAAATATACACGGTTCAAAAATTACAGGGGGAGGGACACAATTTTAGTGACTTTCGGGGCGATTATCACCGACTCTATTCACTAAATCCAAAAAATTGCTGAGAAACCTTATATTTATTTTGAAAGGCCTATCGATTGAAGTGCCATTGCAACACGTGGGCTTGCAATGAAAAAAATTTTTGATGCTGACTGTACGTGTAAAATCATAATAATAATAAAAAACACTGGGGAAACTTTGGAGTTCTTTAACTTTTTCCTTCATAAACCGATATTTTACCAATGTAAATTAAATAAATTTTGTTCCACAATGTGCAACTCAAGCCCTGCCCTTTGATACCCCACTTATTGGTCTAGGCCAGGGGTTTGCAAACTTTTTAGACAAAGAGCCAGATCCCGGAAAAATTACGATTTTTCGGAAGCTCAAAGAGCCACAGTACCAATTCCAACCAAATTTTAGGGAAAATAATCATTTCGAGTGAGTCTGCAAAGTGGATATGCTGTATGGGTTCGATAAAAATAATTATATTTGCCTCGCCCTATTTACGATTTTTTTTGTCTGATTTCCATAAAAAAACTATTTATTTGGGGAACCTAAAGAGCCGCAACAAACCTTTCAAAGAGCCGCATGCGGCTCGCGAGCCGCGGTTTGCCGACCCCTGGTCTAGGCAGTATTTTTTCATATAACATTGTGATATTTTTTTTGATTTTAACACTTGCGTCAGCTATTTTTATAAGTATTTCAAATCATAATGTAATTAGTTCCTGAGGTATTTAGCAGTGTCAAACGGACAGATAGAGTCGGCCATAAGGGTACCTTTTTAGTACGGAACCCAAAAAGGAAGGAAACTCAACGAGTCTGTAATTAACCTAAAAGTATCTAATTATGTAACTAGACCGACCGGAATTAAATGTACTTAGCTAAATAAAGTATTTGTAACAAAAAAATACAGGGCGGAAACAATCACGGGCGAATAGGCCAAGGGCACGGTGAAATCACTTGGTGTGCGAATACGAGCTATTGAATCTCACGGAAACAAAGCCGCAGAACATTTAAGTAAAGAGATCAAAAAAAGTTTTACCCTTTAAAAGAAATCTTGTATCTATTTTGGATTATGTCAGTCAGTCCCTTGCCGAAATCTCTTTGCACACCGCGCGACGAATTAACGCGCTCGAACAATGGCATCGATAGCTAGCGACAATTGTTTTTACGCGAGTTATACGGGTCAACCAGGCCACCAACTTTTGTTTCAATCGGTTTACAAACCTAACGTCCTGTTATTTACTTCCAGCCTCAATGAGTGCTACTTCGCTAACAAAGGCGCGGCGCTGGTGCTCGCGGGCTGCGAGCGGCGGCGGTCGCCGGCGCACGCGCACGCGCTCGCGCCGCCGCCGCAGCCGCAGCCACAGCCCGACATACAGCACCATCTACAGGCCATGTTCTACCTGCTGCGGCCCGAGGAGACACTCAAAATGGTAACTGGACCACTCTATTCACAGAACGTAGGGTTCATTGTCAATTACTGCTGATTCGCGACGCGCAGCCTAAGCCCGCCGTATAGCACCTTCACAGGCCATGGTCTGCCTGATGCGACGGTTAAAACCCCTGAGGACGGTTAAAATTATTAGTATGAGTATGTCACAATAAAAAGGATAAGTAGAGTATAAATTAACTTTTAGGAGTTATTAACGATATGATACAGAGACAGAATATAATGGAAAAATAAACCATCTTTGTCTGTAGCCCCCGACAGGAGGGTTATTGTTCGGAGCGAAATTGCATCTGCACGCTCAGTTTGAGTCGCTGGGCCACTGGAGCCTGCTTCTCCATGGTGCAAGCGGCACCATGTTTGTTTGAACAGTTCTTACCCGTTATACTCAAGTTAGAGATTATTGGCTTTTTACGAAGTGCCAGGGAGGCGCCCTTTTGCATTCAACGCTAATCTCTTCTTTGAAAAATGTGTTGGTTGATGCTATCAGAAAACCCCGCATCTTTCATTAATTTCATTATCTTAGTTTCATTTTTTCATTGTACCATAAAAATACGTACTAGAAGAAATGCACCGCATTGCATCGCCACCGATATATAGTCTATTCAGATTTTTTGTAATATTTCTGCGATATTAAGGTCTTCAAAATATAATCAAGACACCTACAGCAGTATAGCGCAGTTACTGGTAAGTTTCCGGTGTTTACCACGGGGAATACGGCGCAGTGATATATGAATTATAAATACGATCTAAACCATCAGGGAAATTGCCGGGAGTTTAAATACTTTAAATCGCACTGCGGGAAAACCGGTGCTCATTCATCATAGTTAACATAGGTAAGCGGAGATTGAACGATTTTCGCCGAACTTAATTGAGACGTGCTAAATAAAATGAACGGTTCCTATTATCATTTTAAATGAACTGACTCTGACCGTGTTACAGGTTACAGACACAGTACGAGTAAATAGCTCGCGTGTTTCAGTCGTTAAAAGGTTAACTGTTAATAAAGAAACATTACAACGGAATCATTAATTTGAGAGTCCTCAGACGTCTGTTATATTTATATATCATTGCCGTCAACGGTGCCACTGCAGTAGTAAGGTAAATTGAAATTATATTACAGTTACAACAAAGAAGTATCTTCCCCATTGTAATCAATAGGCAATAAATCGACCGCTGCACTGTTAGCAGGAACTTGATTCCGATGTCGGAAAATTCTCGGTAAGCCACTTTTTCGCAGAGGGCTTCGTGTACGAATGTATTGTAATAATATCAAAAAATATTTGGTGTTGCTGCTTATTTTTCGCCGCACAAACTTACTTATCATTGATTATCCGGTCATTTTGAGAAGTGCGCCAGTGACCTATCACTTATGTAATGAGTTGACGCGAATCGCGGACACTAGGTATACGAGTTAAATTGACGGAATGAGTTGGTGTTGAACTTGCTATTTCAGGAATAATTTGATACTTTGATGTCGATATACATTTCCACGAGGAAGTTCCTCCAATTTCACACAGCACATAAATATATGGATATTTTCTATACAGGTAGCTCATATGTATATTTGCTATCGAAAGCCTCATTTGTTAACCTCTGGGCCACGAACGATAAGGGATATGTACATGTATGAAGTACATATGGTACGCTGTCAAAGTCACCATCATCCTTTTGACTAATCTTCATATTCACTTTTATCGAAAAAAAAAACGTTGACCTGTAGGCGTTACTTTCGTACGAGATAAATGGCGTCCAAAGAGGAACTGACGAAGTTGTATTCGGCCTTTTTTTAATTTTACATCGTAGAGTATGATTATTACCATATGAGTACCAAAGTAAAATACTAGTAGTTTATGCAACTGATACATAATCAGAGGCCTCAAAATACGGGTGTGGTTCATAATAGGATCACACGAGTGTTTTAAGGCCAAATTATGTACAGTTTCATACACTACATCATACGTACTCTAAGATAAGTTCAGAAGCCGTAGGAAAATGACCTGTATTGCTACTATAGTGCTACCTGTAAAATATCTTTGTTGCAATCGTGGCAGTCACTACTACTCATATTTTCAACTAAAATGTGAGTTACCAACAACTTTTCACAATTCTACTTTCGTAACAGCAAAAAACCAACAAAGAAATGACAACAGTAAAGCGGCCTTTAGATCTATCTAAATGCAGTACACTGATTCAGAGTGGCAGTGTCGAGTCTAACTGTCTAATTAGCGTGACTTACATGCTAACAGTCTTTACACTTGTCTTTCTGCAGTCTTTCTGATTTAGTGTACTGCATTTAGATAGGTCTTAAGGCCGCTTAATGGCGGTAATTCGATCCTACGTCAAGACGAATGTTGTTTTTAAATCATAGACAAACGAATGAAGTCCCTATTCTCATGTCACTCGAGATCAAATGTCGTGCGGTTTATATTAAAAAACATACTGAATTGACGTTTCGCATCGATAACTGTTTTAATATCTATGAATACCAGAATAGAGACCCACTAGAGACCACCGGTCAAGTGCGAGTCAGACTCGCGCACCGAGGGTTCCGACAAACTATCAATTAAGGCGCCGTAGGTTCAGCGAAGTTAAGCGAACAGAGTTTTTGAAACAATATAATGCGTCTGTTTATAATAATATGGTTTAAAAAAAAATACGAATAGTAATCTTGAGGCTTTTCTGCAGGGAAATCAGTGCGTCGAAACACGATTAAGCAAATTTCGCTCGATAGAAAAAAAATCACGAACATAGGTCTAAAACACACAAAAATACACTTAACATATTCGTAACAAATTATGCACAAAAGCTATAAATAATAAAATTGCTTCTAAAAATCGGCAATATCATGTTTGAGAGAAATCAGTGTTTACATTTTTATTTATTTAAACGGCCAAAAAATTAAAATTAAAAAACATGATATCCGCGCTTTCGAGCACGCACTTCCATCTTGCTCATGCTTATGCTCAGTGAGAGGGAGAGAAGACCATGAACTTACGGCGCCTTAACTCATGGTAAAGTAAATGTCCCAATAACCCAACACAACAGAATTCAATTTCAAACAACGAATAACTTTTACACCAAGACCATCGAACTACCAAGACAATTGGGTCGCGATTTTTTTTGACCTGCTATTGAAATATATGGGGGGGGGGGGTATATTTTTTTACATTTTCCTTCATCGATCAAAATTTTACCAATGTAGAAAAAAAAGAAAAACTGTTTAAAAAAGTGCAACTCAAGCCCTTTCAAATAAAACCCTACTTGCCCTTATAGTTGGTTTTTTTTTGCCCCCTTCTCATTTTCCTCATTTTTCATATAAAATTTAAATGTATATTTAAATTTCTCATTTTCCATGCACGTGGATGACTCTCATTTAATACGATTCCAAATTTCAAATTGATAGCTTAAGTAGTTCGTGAGATATTTCACTTTGTGACAGACAGACAGACAGACTTGCACCATAAGGGTTCCTTTTTTGGTACGGAACCCTAAGAACATACTGAATTGACGTTTCGCATCGATAACTGTTTTAATGTCTATGAATACTAGAGTAGAGACCCATATGAGTTCAGACAGCTGTTCCAAATGTAAACTCATAACCTTACAATCTGTACTGTAATGTTATTTTTGATGATTTACCTACTACCACAGATAAGAAAGTTCTCATAGTAAAATTGGTTGTAATAATGCTGGTCATTTCCTACGGTTTCTGAACGCATTTAAGAGCACTAATGATATGTGCGTAGATAAAAATATAAACACATTATAAAAAACCTAACCTAGGGTGGGGCGGCCCTAAGCCGGTGGAGAGGAACCTCCTGACTATCCGCGCAGTGTCCAATGTGTATTATTATTGTTAAAAATGTATTATTCGTGTAACAGGCGGTGAAATTGGAGTCGGCGCACGGCGGGCGCACGCGGTACCTGGTGGTGGTGTGCCACCGCGACGAGGCCGCGCTGCTGGGCATCGACTGCAACGAGCGCACCAGCGTCGGCCTGGTGCTGAGGGTGCTCGCCGACACATCCATCAAGCTGGACGGGGACGGGTAACCACTAATATTATACTGAATAGCATCATCATTTTTTCCGGTTGTAGCCTAAAGTTAGTTTTACGAAAGCAACCGCCATCTGACCTTCGAACCCAGAGGAAAACTAGACCTTGTTGCGATAAGACCGGTTTCCTCACGATGCGACCGAAAACTGAGTGTTTAATATAACCTGTGCTTCTACTGGGCTGGGGCTGATATGACCGGAAGACAGAAGAATCGGGCAATCAAAGTATTTCACTGTAATTGGTCGATTCTGAGCTTCTTCGCTTCAGTTAAATAAAAACGCACTCCCTCGGTCCGTCATCGGCACTTCTAAATATGGTGACTATGTGTGTTAATATATCTACCATTGGTAACTTCAGTGAAATAAAAACGCACTCCCTCCGTCCGTCATCGTCACTTCCAACGATGGCGACTATGTGTATTCATATCTACCCATTGGTCACTTCAGTGGAATAAAAACGCACTTCCTCGGTCCGCCATCGTCACTTCCAAATCAGAAAATCTGTTAGCTGCACGCCTGCTTTCTATTTTTCCAAATATCTGTTAATCTTACGAAAACAAATCTAACCCCGAACTTATACTACAGAACTATAAAGATGATATACTTGTAGACATATAAACCCGACTATTTTTGACTGATTCAACAACGCTGCAGGACTATGTCACGATATCTCGTGGTGGCGATTCATACACCTCTCAAGACGGAAATAATTTTGCTAAACAATTACAAATATTGCTTAATTCGTTTAATTACATGAGGAAAATAAGAAAACCTGGCCCTTAGTACCTAGAAAAGTCAAATAAATTTGAATTGGCGTATTACTTAACCCATCTTGACCTATTAATCATCATCATCATCATCATCATCATTTTCAGCCCGTAATCGCCCACTGCTGAGCATAGGCCTCTCTTCGAGTACGCCACCCGTCCCTATCCTGAGCTAATCTTATCCAGAGTCCGCAATCTTCCTAATATCGTCCACCCACCGAGCTGGTGGACGGCCGACGCTCCTTTTACCTAGAAGCGGCCACCAATCTGACACCTTTTTGGTCCACCTACCATCATTCTGCCTGGCAAGGTGTCCTGCCCAACTCCACTTGAGTTGGGTAATGGTATCTCCAACGCCGCGCACCTTAGTGCGACGTCGGATCTCAACATTCCTCGCTCGGTCCTGTAGTTTAATACCGAGCCTGGCGCGCTCCATGGCTCTCTGTGCTACTCGTATTTTGTGCACAGCCTCACTTGTAACTATTAATATTAGTTATAAATGATATCCTATCACATTCAATTGAGACGAACAAATCAATTGTTACACATTTGTTTTGAACAGTTGCAGCTGCATACTTTTCGGCAATGCCAAAAAAAGCCGCTGCGCCGTATTTGTCGAACAGTGGGCATTTTAACTTGAAGTCGTTTAGCTTACTGCGTAATTTTAAGTGTGGTTAGAACAATAACTAATTAAGCATTCATTGTCCGCAGGGGGTTCAGCGTGTGTGTGTGCAATCAACAACACATATTCAAGCCGGTGTCTGTGCAGGCCATGTGGTGAGTACGCGCGTAGATTATGATTATCGTATACAAATAATATACATATCTAACGTGATGGATGGACAATGTTAATGTTGACCTCATTCAAGGAGCAAATAATAAAAGTGTCTTTAACGTTACTGTTCTTCCTTAATAATGAGATATTGCTATGTATATATCTATTAAGTCTCGTTTTATTAATGCTTATTTATTGTACACATGTTTGGCTTATTACATACGTTAAATAATTTCGAATATTTCGTACTAATACAAACCCAATAAACCTTTCATAAATTGAGGGCACTATTTTCACAAATAGACCAAGCGGCCTATGTTAAATTCTGCAGAAATAATTTTTAGTCATCGTTATCTGAAATAATCCGGCCGATTATGAGATCGTTGGATCGTTGCTGATGGTATCTACGAGGATAGCCGTCTATTATTATATAGCTATTAATAGCTGCGTGATTTGTTTTTGCAATTTGAATGCCAGAAACAGCATTAGTGTGATAAGAGGTCGAGGTATATTAGTCATACAAGCAGAATAAAGAAGTTACATTCCATCTCAACCAGCTGTGGAGGGATTGTGGGGGTTTCCGCTAATTCTCCTTCGAATATAGCGCATTATTGTGAGAGCTCCATACCGTACGTCATTCGAAAAACGACACCCTTCTAGCAAACGTCTGTCTCCTTTCTGTTATAGTATTGAATGAACAGTATTTTTCTACCTAACAAGTGCTTCGTAATGCATGATGATGCTTTGCAATGCTGCACATTGATTCGACTTCAACGCTAAATAGGCGGGAATGATATTAGAAAGACACTTTTAAAATAGCTGTACAGTCAAAAAAGCATTTTGTCTCCGTTACACGGGTTTGCCCTTATTAATATTCATAATCGTCCATCAAATTCAAATCTATATTAGCTAAATTTCTGTTAAATTCATGTCTTTACACTTTGACATTAGTGTTTGTGGAAAAGGGACAAAATATATTTTAGTTAGCATTAGCAAGGCTTGTTAAGTCATTATGAATTTGATTTCCAATCGTTCTCGAAAATATTTTTGGTATCGTCGAAATGTTTTTTTGTATGTGAATTACTGTCCCTTAGAAGGCGTCTATTTCGCGCTATCGTCCCGTCAGCATCATGCACCACTATAGTTTTCATTGCCTGCAACGTCAGCAGCCTACACACTTCCAAACGTGGTTTGTCATCACTCTTGCGAGTTTGGCACGATTATGTACTGACATTGGCGTTCAAAATTTAAACGTGCCAATAAGTGAACTGAGTAAGTTGCGCCGCATTACATCGCTTTGTTCGCCGCTATTAATTGTATTATGCTCGGTAATTTTCTTTAGGGCTAGTCAAAAACGTAAGGCGGTAACGGTATGTTCACGTGACGACTTGTGTCTGCTAAGCGTGGGGTGCAACGTTAGCGCACGCCAGTATCGTCAACAAGGCAAAGTCATCACAGACGCTAAACGCGTCGCGTCAGTGTGGCTTCCGCCATACGATGCGAGTCAAACATTTAAGGGCCGGTAGTTCAAAATTAACGTCAAATTGAATTTTCGCCGCGACTCACTTGTTGGAAACTTTACTTCATTGTAGGGGAAGTTTGACGGTTTTCTAGGGGATGATGATCTGCTGATGATGGCAATACATTTAACATTAAGTATTGTTGATGCATCCCGCTCTAAGCGTTATTTTTTTGTTGCAGGTCGGCGTTGCAGACCCTGCACCGCGCGAACGAGCGCGCGCGCGCCCTCAACCACTTCGCGAGCGGCTTGTCTCACGCGTGGTGCGCGCACTACGAGGCGCGCGTGGACTCCGACCGCTCCTGCCTCAACGAGTGGAATGCCATGGACTGCCTCGAATCACGCCGCCCGCCCTCGCCAGACTCGCTGCGGCTCAAGTGAGTTAAGCGGCCTTAAAGCGGCCTTTAGACCTATCTAAATGCAGTACACTAAATCAGAAAGACTCTGCAAAAAGACAAGTGTAAAGACTGTTAGCATGTAAGTCACGCTAATTAGACAGTTAGACTCGACGCTGCCACTCTGAATCATAGCGTACTGCATTTAGCATAGTGTAAAGCGATTCAGAGACTCTGAACGCATCATTTGCTCGTTGACCGCGGGAGAGTGCGCACGCAAGCGGCATAATGTCAACCACCAAGGAAAAAGAAATAATTTTAAAAATTCTCGACCTCTACAGAGAGATTAATATGTGTTGCGGAGTTAATTTGCTTCTTAGTACTAAATACTTTTTAACCCAACACTTTTTTCGACGCTTTTCGCTTATTAAAATAGAGCTGGACGCCACCAAAGCCATCGCGAGCCCTATTCTTTGGTGTTTAGACGGCGACATTGCGTACGTGCACTTCACTTGAATTTTTCTTCCATACTGAGTTAGCACGCTAATTAGATCAAGTGTAAAGAGGACGCACTGAATCCCCCCGCACCGCTGTCTAAAAGCAGTGTACTGCATTTAGATAGGTCTAAAGGCCGCGTTAGATACAAACTGCTACAAACCCTGAGATCTGTTGTTGCATTCAATGCGCAGCTACAAAGAGAGGTCGCTCTCAATCACTTCGAGGGGTGCGCATACTATGAGGCCCGCGTCAATTAGGGCCGCTTCTGCCTCCCGAGTCCCGTCTTGCTGCGGCAAACGTGGATCGGACATTTTTTAATAATATTAATAATACAATGAGAGGGCGCTCTTTATTAGCTACTTCGAGAGTTCACGAATGCCACGCCACCACACCACACGTTACTGTAATATATCCCATGGTGAAACCTTAATAGTATTTTATGCAATCGTTATATGATGTATGCATTTTCAGTCGTGTACCAAGATACGAGACTTAAACAGCTAATTATATAACTATTGTATACAATACTTTTTCTACGAGTCAAAGGAAATAATAATATTAAACAAACTTGGTATCTATTGAAAATCGCCCTGCTGAAACGAAGTGCAGCCAACCGCTTTTTTTTCATAATTTAACAAAATTCATTTTAGTTCTGCGTACAATTGAATAATTATTATTTCGATTGTCCATAGAGCATAAACTTTTCCATCAGAATAAAAGTATTCAATTGCGTTATGGTTTGCGAGGTTCTAATTTAAGGCGCCGTAGGTTCATGGTCTTCTCTCCCTCTCACTGAGCATAAGCGTGAGCGAGATGGATGTGCGTGCTCGGAAGCGCAGATTTCATGTTTTAAAATTTTAATAAAATGGCCAAAGCCGTTTCAATAAATAAAAAAGTTATCACTAAGTTCTCTCAAACATGATTTTGCCGATTTTAGAAGCAATTTTAATATTTTTAGTTTTGTGTATAATTTGTTACGAATATTTTATGTGTATTTTAAACCTATGTTCGTGTTTTTTTTCTATCGAGCGAAAATTGCTTAATCATGTTTTGAATCACTGATCTCGCTGCAGAAAGCCTCAAGATTACTTTTCGTATTTTTTTTAAGCCATACTATTAGAAACAGACGCATTATATTGTTTCAAAAACTCCGTTCGCTTAACTTCGCTGAACCTACGGCGCCTTAAAGATTATAGTCGACGAGTAACTTACTTGTAACATTATGTAAGAATTATTCAAAGAACTACTTTTGCTCTTCCTGTGTGTTGCGTGTTTAGTAGTAAACCGCATGCATGTAATAGATCATCCTGCATGCAAACACCTAGACCTCATTTCGCGGCCTCCAATCCGATCGGACGTCGGTCAGAGTGTTCATTAAACGTGTTACTGCGTGAAAGTACAGGTTGAGGATCAATTAAAACATTACCGTCATTTAGCATTTTGGGCTTTTTAACACAGATTTTTCATTCAAAACTTCATTAAAACAATTTATCTCTAATCATGATAGTACTTATAGGTAGTTTAGTGTGTTTAGTTATGTATATTACACAGGCGGACGAGGTCGCGAGCATAAGAAATATCTCTATTATTTCCGTTAAGCTAAACTATCACTACATAGTATAAAACAAAGTCGCTTCCCGCTGTCCCTGTGTATGCTTAGATCTCTATAACTTCGCAACGGATTTTGATGCGGTTTTTTTAATAGATAGAGTGATTCAAGAGGAAGGTTCATTATGTATAATATAGTGCCCGTGCGAAGCCGGGGCGGGTGGCTAGTATATAATATAAGGATAAGCCTAGGTATATAGTATATACCTACCTACGGTGTCGGCCCCAATTTTAAGGCAATCGTTATGTGTAGTTGTGATTTTATGACATTCCAGCAAAAACTATTCAATGGGTGCCTTTCTGTGTTCATTTGTCGTTGAACACGAAAACGTGAGTTTACTTTACAAAAAAGCCATTAAAAGACAGCTTTAACCATAACATCTAAACCTTTGTTCCGTAGGCCACGCGAACGCGACGAAACGGAGCGCGTGATTCGGTGTACCCTCAAGGAAATCATGATGAGCGTGGACCTAGACGAGGTGACGAGCAAAGCAATACGGGGCCGGCTAGAAGACGAGCTGGATATGGACCTGGCTGAATACAAGTCGTTCATAGATCAGGAGATGCTCACGATATTGGGACAGATGGACGCGCCCACGGAGATATTTGAACACGTGTACCTCGGCTCCGAGTGGAACGCGAGCAACTTAGAGGAATTGCAGCGAAATGGGTATGTTCATGTTGACTTGTCTCCTTACAGATTCAGATTCATTTATCAGCGTAAAAATTACAAGAATTGCTACCATGATCGCTAATAAATAATAAGTACTTAATGTGCAAAAAAATAATAATTTTATCTCCCGAAACGATACACACAGTTACAGAGGGGCCCTAGCACGATAGGTTTTAGGCCAGGAACGCACTAAGCGGCTAGCCGCGTGCGGCTTGCCGTGCGGTTGGACAAAACATATGAAACCGCAAACGCAAAACCTCTACGTGCGGCCAGCCGCTAAGTGCGTACGTAGCCTTATCGTAACGTTTTACGTTATTCACTTCAACTTCATGAGTACACTTTATATGACATTCTTATTTACACTTCAAATAAACCATGAGGACTTTTGAATGATCCTTGGGACATGGCGGATCGTGCTCCAGACATTTTTTTTCATTTTCTGCATCCTGCTGTTTAAAGTATAATCTTGATTGTGTACTATGCAGTGAATGACGCAAACGTGACGGCTAAAGTTAATGAAGAATTTTCCTGGAAATGCGAATAACCAATTCTTGGGCATCATTCAGCGGTTCGTGGTCGCGGCCGCCATTATGCTTTGTACTGCTCCAGCTATCACCCAGTGCATCGTGAAGGCCTTCCACCGTACATCTTGCTTATAAATCTTATAATACTGTTTAATTTATACTCTCGCTGACTTTGGCAAAGGCCTTAGAGGCTGCCATTTCTCTTTTATAATAACATAATAAACCATGACATAATCTGAATGCAGCGCTATGATTGCATACTTGTGTAATTATATTTCGATGTTTCTTTTAATTTCAGGGTTAGACACATATTGAACGTGACTCGAGAAATAGACAATTTTTTCCCTGGTGTATTCGATTACCTAAATATTAGAGTGTATGATGACGAAAAGACTGACCTTCTGAAACACTGGGACAACACATTCAAATACATAAATAAAGCCAGGAACGAGGGTTCAAAAGTATTAGTCCATTGCAAAATGGGCATCAGCAGATCCGCCTCGGTCGTGATAGCGTACGCCATGAAGGCGTACAACTGGAACTTCGACAAGGCTCTCAAACACGTCAAGGCGAAGAGGGGCTGCATCAAGCCGAACACCAACTTCCTGAACCAGCTGGAGACCTACCAGGGCATCCTCGACGCCATGAAGAACAAGGAGAAGCTGCAGAGGTCCAAGTCGGAGACCAACCTCAAGTCGCCGAAGATCTCGAAGAGCGACAACAAGGTGACGGACCCGACCCCGCTGGTGCTGGCGCTGACGGGCTCGTACTCGGGCCGGCCGCGCTCCTGGTCGCCCGACACCAAGCTGGCCTCCGAGCTGCTGCCGCCCACCTCCGTGTCGCTCGAGAACCTCGCGCGGGAGACCCGCCACATGCTCATGCCGTACGGCGACGGCTCCTACAGCGTCTCCCCCAACCAGATCATCCGCCTCAAGCAGGAGGGCGCGCCCTGCGTCAAGCACATCGTGCAGGAGATCGAGACCGCCGCCTCGGGCGACCGCCGCGACGCCAGGAGGCACCAGAGACTCAACTTCGGCACCGGCGACTCCTGCTCCTCGGCTAGCAGACCCTGCGACGCGCCGGCGGAGCCGCCCGCGCCCGGCAAGCCTCCGCAGGTGTCGCCGCTGCGAAATCTAAGTCACAAATATCCCCTCTCCAATCTAGACACTGAAAAAATACACACGTGGGACCCCGGGGAGCCCGGCTGGCCTAGGGGAGTCGAGGAGAACAGTAACGATAATATAGTGAAAAGTGACAGTGGTATTATAGACGTAAAGACAAAACTGTGTGACGTTTTATCTAATTTAGTTGACCGGACCGAGTGCGACGAGAGGAGAGCCGCCGACGGGGAGGTCCCGCCGAGCCGGCAGAGCTCGTGGAGCTCGTTCGACAGCGCCGTGGTGCCCGACCTGTCGCGGCACTCGTCCTGGGGCTCGTACGACACACGGCTGCGGACCGACCGCGCCGAGCTCGCCAAGCGGCCCAAGGACGAGCGCGCCGAGCCCGCGCCCGCGCCCGCGCCCGACCTCGGCAGCATCCGCGAGCACGCCGAGCCGCGCCGCCCGCCGGCGCGCGACCGCGTCCGCGACGTTTCCGACAACGAACGCAAGTTCAACGAAACCTGTGCCATACTGAAGGAGTTCGTGACGGCGGCGGCGCGCATGGAGCGCGCGCGGGCCCGCGGCGCGTCCACGTGGAGCGGCCGCCTGTCGGCCTCCGCGCCCGCCGACACGTGGCTGCGCTCGGGGCTGCGGCGCCGCCGCCCGGCCTGCGCCTCGTACGGCGACCTGCCGCGCGCCGCCGCCGAAGCCGAAGCCGCGCCCACGCCGCAGCCCTTCAACGCGCTGGGCCTCGTCAGTAACCTCAAGAAGGAGTTCGAGGCTCGCTCCGAGACGGACTCGCTGCGGCGCTCGAAGTCCCGCGGCCGCGCGCCCGACGGCCGGGAGCGGGTGCCGAGCTCGCCGCCGGCCGGCGAGGATGTGTCGGTGAAGGTGCTGGTGGACCGGTACGACCAGCCGAGCCGGGCGCGGTGCGAGTCGGTGTCGGAGCCGAGTAAGCCGAAGGAGGCGGAGGCGCGGCGGCTGCCGGCGCTGCGCAACTCGATCTGTGGCGCGCTGCGCGGCGCGGGAGCGGGAGCGGGAGCGGGAGCGGGCGCCGAGCGGCCCCCTATCGCGCCCACGGTCGTGTCCATCGCGCCGCTCGACTACTCCAATGTGGTGGTTTCAACTGTGATGTCGAAAGCTCAAAACAAAAAACAATTGCAACACGGGAAGACCCACCCGTTGACGAGGCTCAACTTGAATCGGTCGAATAATAATAGATGTTCAAATCCTGTATATAATACTATGTAGAAGTATTTATGTTTTTTTTATTTATTATTAACGTAGACCGGTGATATGGGTGCACGAATGGACCGATGGAATTATTTTTAATGATGGCGTATAGAATTTGTCTGCATACCTATTGTTACGATTGTGTTTATTGCACATGTTTTAGAACTGCTTGTAATTGTAATATTTATAATTTACACACAACAGGAAAAGACCAAGTATTTCAATTTCCTTTTAAATGATAGTAAGGAAAACCGCAAACTAGCCTAATGAATGCTAGTAAGTATATCAAAAGGGGCTCGCGGTGAGCTCCTTGGCCGTCGACCCATTCGTACGCTGCCGCAACCGATCTAGTCGTGTATTATGAATTCTTGCCAAACTCGATATTTTATCTTTGTAGAGTTTTATATACTGTTTACAAAATGAAATCACAGTGTATTTGTCTATCACGTAAAATTGTATTAAGCGGCTGTTTGTGCGTAGAAAAATGTTAAAAGAGAATAAATTCAATACAACTGATGTACAACTTTCTGGAGAAGTTTCTTTTAATCCAACCGTTTTTAGTGTAATATAAAATTCCAAAAAAATATATATAAAAGAAATACAAAACAAAATGCAGTTGTCCAGATATTGTTTAGATTGCTTCACTGCCCAAAGTCCACTATCTGCAATCTTTTCCCGCTTACGTAGGCTACACGTGGTATGCTGCCAATTTCACTAATCTTTTTATATCCAGTGTCAAGAGTCATCTTTCTTCGTACCCTTCCGAAATCAAAACCGTAAATACCGCCCGGGTTATTGCGAATAGAACACTCCGTCTGTGGAAAAAAAACCTAAATGTCGTATATGTCGAAGGATTCAGCCGTATCCGGAACGGGGCGTTGTCAGATTGTGTAGTCAAGTTAGTCCACGTCATAAACGTCGGCCTGCCGAAGCAAATTATTAAATAAGTCAAGGTTCATGAACTGCGGAAATGTTTATGGGTCAATATCCGGGGTCGCGGCGATCGCGCTGATTAAAATTCATTATCAATACCGCCAACGAATATTATCACAGGCAATAACTTGTTAAGGGGAATAACTGAAACGCACTCAACATCAATTATGTACATAGTCAAGTATGTTATAGTCCTGAAAAGTGAAAGCTAATTATTTGCACCCCGCCGCTTCTGATTTTAATTTCCTTGCAGTAGATATTCGTCAAATGCGCTAGATAACGTCTTGGCTCGTATCTCCGAAGGATGATCGTAGGTGAAATTTTCTTCTGTTGGTTCTAGTGTCTACAACAAATTAACCTACTGCTGACTGAGCAATGCATGACCCCCCAGGTACGTCAGTGTTTAACAACAATGAAAATAAAATACTAAAAATGCTTGTATTATAGAATGAACTTACTATTTTAAGATTTATATCAACAACACGCAACATATTGATTTCTGATCCGCCGCAAACTATGAGACTCGTTTTTGGAACCATTTTACCACAGTAGAGTTTCGACTGATTGGCATCAGGGACAATAGTTTCGATCAATTTACAGGAGCCGTAGTCCCACAACTGAATACAGTCCTTCTCTTGCCAGGAGCAGGTTAGGAGCTGAAATGGTTTACCATTTTAAAGTAGGTAACATGGTGCAACACTGTAAAAGCAGTCCAGAGGCTCTAGTATATGTTTTACCGAAGCAAAACGTTACGACCGCGTTTGCGTTTAGCTGTCAAATCCTATACAAATTGAGGGTAAAACGCAAACGCGATCGTAAAGTTTTGTTTCGGTAAAACTTATACTAGAGCCTCTGAGCTGTTATTTGGATCTCGCTAATGCCGCTCACCTCACCCCTCACGCCAAACGAAACTAGACGGTTAGTTACTACGAATCGCGGCGTCAAGATATAGTTGTGAGTGAACGGTGAGATAAGTTTAAGACAAGTTACAGAATAGCGGGGCAGCTCAAGATATCGTTGTTCAATGCGCCCTACACCGGATGTGGTTCGACTTCGCGGATGGAACGCGCGGCCGAATAATCAATCCCAACGAGTGATTTAAATAACACTTCTTGTACTATTGTTGCCAATGACGACCTAGGCATAACGTCGCACAACGCCTACCGATAACTCGCCATAGGCGAATGAGTGTAACTTCAGATTATGCACCATTGTTAAGAATCTCGGTGACAAGAGTCAAGAGGGGAGAGTCGTAACAGGAAGTCACAGATAACTCCTGACCCCGTATCATGGTCGGCCTTATCACGCGATAAGTGACAAGATAGGAGCGTCGTCTCGTTCTACGAGGGCTGCCTTTTAAGTTCTGTCGTTTGCAAACCTCCCGTGATTGCATAAAAAAGAACTAGTGTCACGTTAAAATATTTGAGTTTAGAATTCGAAAACAAAAGAATGACTCGAAATCGGCCCAACCGTTTTAGTACAGCGTTCGTTCAAAGTTGCCAAGTCAGTTGTGAAAATGGAAATTTCGAAGGAAAATTTACGTGCGATAATTTTTTACAACTTCAAAAGGGGCTTAACGCGATTTCAGTGCTTCGAAGAGTTGACTACGATTTTCAATGATAAAGCACCATGCCTTCGGACTGTGGAACGCTGGTATTTAGAATTTCAACGTGGTTGCTCTAGTCTTGGTGATAGACATCGTGAAGGTCGACCAAAAACAGCCGTAACCCAGGAGAACATTGATGCTGTACGGCAACTGATCATCGAAGATCGCCATGCGACATACCGTGAGATAGAAGCTTCCTTAAGTATTTCAGGGACCAGTGTTCACAGTATTTTGCA
Organism: Epinotia ramella; assembly: GCA_947578815.1. Classification (NCBI taxonomy): domain Eukaryota; kingdom Metazoa; phylum Arthropoda; class Insecta; order Lepidoptera; family Tortricidae; genus Epinotia; species Epinotia ramella. Next base: position 13,715,342 of record OX388209.1, read on the forward strand.
TGATCACTTAGGCGTAAAAAAGTTGATCTCACGCTGGATACCACATTTACTCAGTGAAGACCAAAAAACGGCTCGCGTTCGATGGTGTCGCAAAACTCTGCGGCAATTCAACCGAGGAAACTCGAAACATGTTTACGACATTATCAGTGGTGACGAATCTTGGATATATGCCTACGATCCCGATTCTAAACAGCAGTCGACTGTTTGGGTGTTCCAAGATGAGCCAAAACCGACCAAAGTAATACGCTGACGGAGCACTTCGAAAAAAATGGTCGCCACGTTTGTGGCGAAAAGTGGCCACGTTGCCACCATCGTGCTCGAGGATCGTAAAACGGTTAATGCTGACTGGTATACCACTGTCTGTTTACCAGAAGTCATCGGCGAGTTTCGAAAAAATAACCCAAGACGTCGTATAAGACTGCACCACGATAATGCGAGCTCGCACACCGCCCGGCAAACTATTGCGTTTTTAAAAGAGCAAAACGTCGAAATTCTGGAACACCCGCCGTACAGTCCAGACTTAAGCCCTAACGATTTTTTACTTTTCCAAAAATCAAGCAACGACTTCGTGGTCAACGGTACCAGACGCCTGAAGAAGCGGTTGAGGCATACAAAACGGCCATTTTGGAGACCCCGACTTCGGACTGGAATAAGTGTTTCGTAAACTGGTTCGATCGAATGAAAAAGTGTATTACATATCACGGTGATTACTTTGAAAAACAACAAATACCATTTAACACTTAAATTGTCTTTAGTTTTTCCAAACGACACAACTTAAAAGGCAGCCCTCGTATCGAACGGTTTCAACCAGTGACGGGCCGCTCTATCCATGTGACTTATCGTGTGATAAGGCCGACCATGATACGGGGTCTGGTGGAGGTTCTATGCGCAGGAAGTAAATGGCATACCTGTTTTCCCGGCTTATCAAAGTCTATGCCCTCTCCACACATATGTACGCCGGAGAAGTAGCGCGTGGCGTACGGCACCCGGTCGTCCCAGCACATGACGTTGTCATCCCAGCCGCCTGACGCCAGCTCGTGGTTGGACTTCGGGTGGAAGGCGCACGCGAATATCCGGGACGTGTGCCCGTTTGTGACGCCTCTTGTTCCGCTGTTGCAAATTGTAGGGCGCGTGTTTAATAAATGGTGTACCTTTTATAGTTTTATTCTTTATTCTCGTGATTTGGAATACTTATACCTGTTTAAAGAATACATTTTGGGTGATATTTGGAATTGAAACCAGTCAAAGTGTGAATGACGAGTAGGTACAGTCAGCATCATATAGTTAGTAGCAGCCAAAGTAGCCAAATATATCGGAACACGTCTTTATTACCTATAGCAATAAGGAAGTGTTACGATATATTTGGCTACTTTGGCTGCTACTAACTATGTGATGCTGACTGTACCTACTGTAACTGGTACTGCATGCCCGCGTGCCTTTGCCCGCTTATTACAAAAAACGCTAGCAAAGCCGTTGTAATATAGTCTATGTACATCCGGAATGTTCATTCTAAACACAACTGAAAGAATTTTGAAATCGGATGTGTGGTTCCGAAGATTACTCCTACCCTACAGACACACAAACTTACAAAGCTACAATATAGCAGACGTTACCTTTTTATAATACCTATTAGTGTATATAGGTAAATATGAATTAATAGTAATAGATAGTCTAGTTTTGTGTCCCGCCGAGGTATGAAGTGCAGAAAATGGTTTTCTAATAACATGAGGGAGAGATCACAGTACTTAAAGCGCAATGAATTACCTCGAGTAAAAGGCTCTCTCTTGTGTCTGCGCTTCTTCATCGTACATATTAATTCTGGCGTCGTCTCCGTACGTCACAAACTTGCAAAAACGAGGGTGGTAACAGAGTCCCAACGTCTGTCTCTTCTCCCTTATCGTGTACAGGCATTGGTCGTACTTGTACATCCAGCATTTAATACAACCGTTAACATCTTAAAAACAAAATCGAATACTGCATATAAATACCTAAGTACGGGTTTACGGTGAATGGACTGCTGTCAGTTGGAAAACCACCACCAATAACATCTATTTTATTTTGTTTTCGTCTACATTCTGGGGAAAACTTCTTATCCCATCGAAAACATACATGTGAAAATGGGAGCCGAGTTCAATTAAATAATAAGTAGGTATCCTAGGGTTGTCGACTTGACCGAGAAAAGGATTGAGTTGAGATCTAAATGGGTGCCAAGTTCTGTAGATAATCCTTAACAGTCGAATTATTTACACCAAGTAGACAACATTCTATATAATTGTAGCTCAAAATTCGACTTGACAAATGGCCGTCCCATGTCTATAGTACCCATCTATCATATCATCTCATACTTAAATGGTGGTGGATTCTTACTACTCGTAGCTCCAGTTAAACGACCGTGATTTATGTTAAGTAATCGAATAAATAATAGTAAACGTAGATGTTGCTATCTTTTTTTACTGCATTCCACACGAACGGTAGACGACAGCCATACCTGTTAGGTACCTTTGATTTGCTAATGCCGCGCTCCAAGCCAATCAGATACCTAGCTTGCGGTTGTGGTCTGCGTTAGCCTGCAGTGCAGAACATCTAATTTCTACTTACATGTGGAAATTAGCGTGTTACTATTGGGGTGTGCTTCACTGACGGGCCGGTGTTTGAGAGACGTGACAGGGCCAGGGTACGACCGGCATTCGTCGTCCACCAGGGTGTGGGTACACTGTCCCGTATTGCAGTCAAACAGCCGTATCGTGCCGTTGGCGAATCCTGCCGCAATCTCACTCACATCCTCTGTATATTTGCAGCATTTTATATCCTTATCTGCGTCTCTTAAATAATTAGTTTTTATGTCTATGATTACAAAGATAAAAAAATAAAAAGAAAGAGTTGTTATTGATGGATGTTTGTATCTTACATGATAGACAACACATTCACTTGCCCGCTATATATCTGGTTTTCCTCGCTAGGGAAAGAGCGGTGCTCAACGGTAGGCGTGCTTGTGTGAGAGGTCTTTATTTCTTTATTCGGCACGACAGGCTTGAAGTAAGTGCAGGTTGCCGCCAAGTTCTTGCGTGCTGATTTTATACTCGTATTGGCCATAGGACCGGCCACTGCTTTCCTTTGAGGATCCATAAAGTCTATTATGGATGATTGGGCGACATAACATTTATATTCGGTAAATTTTAAACTTACGTAAAAACCGCGACAATGTACTTTAGAAGTACCTGTAAATTCTTATCTAGATGTCTAAAAGCGTGACTTAAGTGCCTGTCAGTCACATTTTATCATTAAGTTACATAAAAGTAAGTTTTGTACAGCTAGCCAGTACACAAAGAGACTGCATAGGTAGGTACTTGACAGGGAGAGAATCAGCAGCAAGTGATTATTATATTTTTTAAACAGCAGTGCTACCACTACCACTTAATTCGTGTATCTCTATCGCTCGAGTACTACTAGTGCGGTAGACGGAGCTATCCGAACTGGCATCTTAGTAGCTCAGTTTTCCTCCAGGTTTGCATGAAAATCACACCTAATAGAAAAGATGTGCTGCAATCCTCGCCATTTGCGGATTTATAATGGTACTAATTTAATCAAATACTCCGCGATGTCACAAAAAAACTATCCTATGTTTTAATCCAGGCTATAAACTATCTTCGTGCAAAATTTCATCCAAATCGGTTGAGCCGTTTAAGCGTGATTGAGTAACAAACATCCAAACCTTCGCATTTATAATTAGTAGGATTTGTTTATTTCATCCCATTCTTTACCGAGGCGCAAGTATTCCGTATAGTTGGACGCGATATCGCGTCAACGGGCAAGCAATGTGGGTACTGGGTGGGTAGGTATGAGAGCGCTTGCGTGAGTCAGCGGCCAAGAGGTTAGAGGTATAGGTACAGGTAAAGGTAGTATGACATTCAAACAGACGTGTTTTTTTTTATGATTTATTGGACCCAAAAAGACACCAACACCAAAAATGTCTAAAATATTGAAAATACTTATGGACTGATGTGGCACATTATCATCATCATCATATCAAATAATCAACAAAACTAAAACATTACAAACAGCAGACATACTGGCGGCTATGCTTAATGATTCAAGTAGAAATTGATCTTTACAAATGATGGTATAATTTAACTGCACTGGGTATTTTGGTAAAAACCATTCCAGAGTAGATGACTCACTTATTCGTCAACAAATATAGAACGTGAATTCAACAAAAATCCCCGTTTATTTGTTCAAATAAGCCAGACTACATCATTCATGAATTGCACTTGCTGTACAAGCCATGCATTATGTAGCTAAGAAAATACTATTCTCGAAATACGCTTAATGTTTTTCAAGCAAAATGACACATACTTAGATTCCATCGGTATAATAAAAAAACAAATGTATACTTTAAATTAGAAACAACAGATTTGATTTGGGTATATATACTACTCAATATCAAAATTGAAAGTTGATATATATTATAAACTTGTTGCTTTAAAAATACAGAAAAGATCCGTGAGACTTGTATATGTATTAAGAGTTGATTTGATTTGGTGTATACTCGTTTAATTAATTAAGTGTCTGCTCCAATATTTTAGTTATTGGGGAGTAACTGATAGAATTTACCTAACATTATAAGTCTTTATTTAAAACTAATCAACGATATTATATTTCTAATGTTTAGAAACAATTCGGTAATCATAACATTAATTAAATGTCACTTTATATAAACGTGTTAGATGATACCTATAAATGATACATGATTTTTACTTGTAGGTACCTACATAAACATATTGAGATTTTTGGCTTTTACCAAGCAACATAATTAAATACCTCCACTTTACCCGTCATGTCTATATGATTTTGTATTACATAATAATACTTATTAATAACATTATATCTATATCTAATTCAACAGGAACTCTCAACAGTCAATTATAATAACATTAACATCTATGAATACCATTTGGTAAGACTTATTTTTCGTCAACTTAACTATGTATATAAAAAATCTCGTAAGAGAATAATTGACTTGAGTATCAATGTGGTTCATAGACCTATTAGCACTAGCTGTTTTCGTGTACAAATAATAGCAACACAGTAAATTGACCATTAAAGTCGCCGTTAATGGAATTTGCTAACTATGTAAACAAACCGTCATAGTGAAAGACAATTTCAATATGGCGGTTTGTTTACATAGTTAGCAAATTCTATTGACGGCGACTTTAGATATGACAATGCTACGGTATGGCGAGTCGCCTTCTGCGTTCGCGCAGTATGACTTGTGTGCGTGCGCATTTCACCGCCTACTCAACGTGGACGTAGGTCGCAAGATGGATCTTGTAATGGCCGCTCCAGACAATGGGCCATCCTGACCATCATACAGGACGCAACTATGCGTTAAAGGGAGTAAGACATAATTATGTCTCGTTCTATCGCATATCCGCGTCCTGTATGATGGGTCAGGATGGCCTATTGTGTGCAGCGGCCATTACAGTAAGTTACAGTGTTGCATGTACATAATCAATATTTAAACTTATATTGAATCAACTATGGTAAATGGCGCAGGCGACATAATTCTCGCTATCGATCGTATTGCCCTGATGTTTGGTGGTACCTATCAAGAACGGGGTCACCAGTCACCTGTCACCTGTCCATCGAGCGCGGTAGGTAGGTACATGTCTACCAGGTGAGCTTGTGTTCCAAGTGGGCCCACAGCGGGTTGAGCGGCGGCGGCGCGCAGGAGCGGTAGTCGCGCAGCAGGCCGGGCGAGGCGTCGCCGAACATCACGTAGTCGCCGTCGTCGGCCGGCCCAAGCGCCGCGCGGCGCCGCCCCGACGCCAGGCGCACGCTGCGCATCATGGCCGTGGACTTGACCCGTTCTGCAATTTGCAAGACAGTCCTGAGAATGGCGGTAGCTAGGTATACGTCACCATCCTCCTAGCCTTTCCTTTTCCTAAAGGAGCCCGGGGCCCGCTTTGGCATTTTAATCCCAACATTTAGCCTAGGTAATGGTTAAACGAAAGCGGGTATCTGTTTAGTGTGTGTATTCAAAGAAAATTCAACATTTTTAGATGTGAACATAATTAAGCATGGTGTTTGAGAATTATAATTAGACATTATTAGATGCATATTATTGAAGTGAAAACTTCTTTAGCGGTGCTGAGCACTTTTTGGGATGGGGAAAAACTGTTAAATACTCGACAGATTTTTGTGACGTCAGATGTGAAGGTCACAAACTTTTATATTTTGCTGCTAGCCGATTCGACTTAATTCAAAACTGAACGCTATTCGTAAGAGTATAAAGCCGTTAAACACTTTTTGCAATAGCATATTCTGCAAATAAATTTGTAATTTTGTTCACGCGTCCTTCACCGTTTTGCTATTGAGCAAATTCGAATAGTTCGAATTTGGACGTTATTCCTAAAGAGATAAAGCTTTGAAAAATATTTACCAACGGCAAAAACAAATTGATATTTTGTTCACCGCCGCCGTCCGCTGTTCTTGCAAATTCGAATAGTTCGAATTTGGACGTTATTCCTAAAGAGATAAAGCTTTGAAAAATATTTGGCAGTGGCAAAAACAAATTGGTATTTTGTTCGCCGCCGGCGGTGGGCGAGCCGGCCCGTCGCATCCAATGCGCCCGCGGCCCGTCCGCCTAAATAATTGATAATTGTTTATAAATTTGCGCCAAATTCATTTTTAGAGTGACACCGTAAGATGTCACGTGACCTGATCGAAAACTGTTACAATGTTATTGAGTTTTCACTTCTGCCGGCACTCCCGGAGTGCAACCCGGTCTTTTTTTTTGTTTTACCTTTATCCAGACCCAATAATCCTTAAACTTGGATAAAAGCATTATAAGCGCTGAACCGTAGAGAATAAGCTGCATAATCAAGTTGTTTAAGCGCTAATGCAGCTCTATACCAGCTATTTCTAAATCCTGTGCAGACATTAAAGAGCTCAAGGCTGGGTATTTTGGGGCCTCTTTTGGCATTACAAGAGCTGTATATCCGCTGACACAGCCTTAGTGCAACAAGCTTAATCAGCTTTAAGTATATAATCATTCATCCCCATTTTTTGCAGCTAATGTGTTACTCCCCATACAACCATTTTAAGTAACATTCGGTAACTGTGTACACACTTTGCGTCGACACACGTAACACATTTAGTTATTGTTCGGTCGCAGTTCCGTCGCGACGACCAAAAGTGGGGAAGAATCGACACATAAAAACCGTTGCCTTTGAGTAACATTGTTACAACACAACGTGCACACAAAGTTTCGTATTTGCGTCGACGTTGGATAGAGAATTACATTCATTCATTCACTTGCTTTCGTTCATTTTGTTGTCATCGCGTGACGTCTCAGATATGTTATTTTTGATTTTAAAACATGATAGTAAATAAATGTCAATGAAATGTCAATAGTGTAATTTGTTTGTGTAATTGTGAGTTTCCGCACGAAAAGTAAGTGTCAAGGAAGTGCGAACGGAATTTCTTCGTGTACTTTTGAAAAATAACTCCATTTAAGCAACGCGCGCCTGTGATGTTGTAAAGATTAAATAAATTATTGTATTTAAATACGAGGTTAGAATAGTTTTTTTTCTACTAAAATAACAATAAAAAGGTACCGTCAAACCCCGTGACTTCGCCTGGGATACCTAACATCGCCTATTTTTATAAAAGTTGAAATTCCCGCCTAGTTTTTAGGGCAGGTTCCACAAAAAACTACGAAATGTATAGTGTTTTTTATGCATGGCAATATCCTCGCATTAATTGTGGCTAACTTAACGCCATTTACGATCAGTGCCGGTTTTTCGTTGAAGTGGTAGCACGTGTTTATTTTTACCTTGTCGGAACTTTGCTATAAATAGTCTCAAAGAAGAGATAGAGCTAAGCTTTTTCTTGTATTATAATTTACAACTCATGCTCTTTCTTGTGGTAATATTATTTTTTACCTAAGTTACGTGTATGTGTCACAATCGATTTAAATGTAATTTAGGTCATGTTCCGGCCATCTTGTTGCTACACTTCGCCTGCCCCTAGGGTTGTCAATCCAAATTTGTGATCTGTTTAAAATTTCTTATTTTGTTTTAAATACCACGTCGGTGGCAAACAAGCTTACGGCCCACCTGATGGTAAGTGGTTACCGTAGCCTATGGACGCTTGCAACTCCAGGTGTGTTACATGCGCGTTGCCGACCCTTTAAGAATTTATACGTACTCCTTTTTTGAAGAACCCCATACTGTAGTCCCTCGGAAAAACCTCGGCATAGCTCATTCCATAACCGGAGTAATGAAAATGAAAAAGTTTATTGTATAAGAGCAACATTACAATATAAATCACGACCCTGTGTCCTAAGCTAGGAAACCCTGTGTTACAGGACCCAGTTTCGTTGTTCCAAATACTTAACCTACGTATCTGTACAAGTGTACAAAGAGAGCAAAATACAAAATAAATATGGCTAGTTTTAGATGGTTAAAGTGTGTGTAGTAGTTCTTTATGTTAAGCTATTGTATAGTATAAGTAGGTAGATATTAAGCTGTGTATTGTTTTAAATTGACATATAATTGAAATGTACATTTATGAATAAATTATCTGAATCTGAATCTAAGGGTCATTCAAGCCTCGACGAACAAAGGGGGTCTTACAAGTTTGGCCGCTATGTGTGTATGTCTGTATGTTTGCTGTGGCACCGTAGCTCTTAAACGGGAAAACTGATTTTCATTAGTCTTAACTTAAACCATTACCCTTTCTTTTTTTCTGTCGAGTTAGTCAACATAATTTTTGACAACCCTATCGAAAAAACAGTACTTAAATGTATGAAACTAACTTCAGATCGTTACCTGTCTTCGCCTACCATCGTTTTTTTTTTAAATATGACTTATCTGGGATAGTACGGTTCATAATCGAAAACACGTTAAAAATTGATAAGATAGTTGGCGGCAACTTCAAATTTTGTCTATAACTGACGCTTCGGCAGTATGTAGGCGAAGACAGGGAATTTTGTCTACACTTCGCCTACCACCTTTAGAGTCCAATTGTAGCCATTCCTTAGCGAAATTTAGACCTTAAGTTACGGTTAACTAAAGTCCCATATAGATTAATTCGTTTTTTGATCTTAACAAGCAAAAACAAGTGTAAATCTGTGAGAAATTTTCAAAAAACTGCGAAATCCAGGCGAAGTCACGGGGTTCTACGGTATTGATATACCATATAATTGTTAAAATGTTTAGTGTCGTTAGAATTACGACTTTATAGTTGTTTAAACTACAGAAATTCAAGATTATTTAATACCTAACCGGGTCACTGAAATTTAAAATCTTATTCTACTGTTTCAACATTGTGTCGATAATGTGTCGACTCGTTCGTCAATTTATATCGATTTTAAAATGGACGGAGCATGACATGGGTTCTCAAACTATGTTTTAATGTTTGACAAGAACAAAACCTCAAAAATGTTTTCATTAAAGAAACATACTTAAATAGATACCTTCTTCAACTGATCAGAATATGGCTAAATTGGGCCCATTGTGTTTTATAATTTTATAATTGTAGGTATTTAATTGGTATTTGTAGTAAAAAACATTTATCACGTTATGTTAATTGATAAATCTTTAAGATTAGGTATTGTGAATAATACTTGTGGTCTGAGAGATCTCATATGAAAATCATTGATATCACATTATACAGGGTGAAATATTATTCACCGTTAAAATTTTGGGAGGTGATTCGGTGGGTCATTTCCAGGGTTGGGCAAAATACTGGCTTCATTGTAATTGAAATACAAATTACAAAATACATGTAAAAATGTATTTGAAATATAAACTACAAACTACTTTGGTGACAGGTATTTGAAATATAAAATACAAAATACAGTATTTCAAATAATGTATTTCAAATACAAAATATAAAATACACTATAGAAACTTATCTCAAAAAACTTTTTATACGTTTTTATAAATTGAAAAAGGAATAAATATCCTTTCAAAAAAACTAAATTCCTAAAAGTATAGTCAGATAAGTTCCGTCTAGTAGGTGAATGAATGTCGATGAAAACAGTCTCTCAACTGGACCGGAAGAGCACAGGCTGAGACTACCTTTAATAACTGTCTGACGTATCAGTGTCAATTGCCGTATTAGGAACATCCCCGTTTGACGTTGACACTTACAGTAAAGTGTTGCCACAGTGCCCTCAGCCCCTAATTATATTAAAAAACGTTCCATTATACGGTTATACAATTAAATAACATGTATTTTTGGGCAAATGTATTTTAAAAAGTAAAGTATTTGAAATACAAAATACTAAATACATGTGAGTGCGGTATTTGAAATACCAATTACAAAATACTTCGCCACTTAGTATTTGAAATACAAATACAAAATACGTATTTGTATTTCAAATACGTATTTCAAATACATGTAATTGAAATACTGCCCAACCCTGGTCATTTCCATCAAAATTGATCAAATAAGTTGTATCCAAATCGCAAAAAAAAACCAGCTGTTCCATACAAACGGTGAGCTCAGCCGCCAAAATGTATGGAACTGCTGGTTTTTTTTTCGCGATTTAGATACAACTTATTTGATCAATTTTTATCGAGATGGCCCACCGAATCACCTCCCAAAATTTTAAATGTGAATAATATTTCACCCTGTATATTAAGGACAGGGCCAACGGGCGGAACTTTGGGGCAAGAACGGTGGTGCTAATAGTAGCACCACAAAATAGATAAGTACAGAAGTCAATCACATGTATGTACCTACCTCACTTTTCATACCTACGCTCGTTGGACGCTCTAGGGTTGTCAACTGTGGCTTATGCACAAACAACTATACTATATAAAAACTTATCCTTCAAAACAAAACAATAAACCTGCCTAGTGCCTACTATTCCAATACAAAAAGCTTTCAAAACAGAAACATACCTACCTACATTTTACGTTTGTCAATTTTCACTTTTGAAAATCCCTAATAACTTCTAAACGGATTACCCTAGTTATACAATTTCTATTGCCCTATCCGTTTTAGACCTAAACCTATTAAATGACACTAAAAACAACACAATATCAACACAAACAAAAAAACAAGTTTTCAGCTTAAATACGTAAGGAATTTAGCTTGCAAAAATTTAGTTACTTCGTTAAGACTGATTCGAAATAGGAAACTATTATATAAATCGATCTTAGATTAATTCTTCGGGGGCCGGGGCGGGGCGCTTACCTACCCACCTAAATGTTCTGTTCTGTGTAACGTAAAAACGAATCATCGAAACACAAGCAGATACCTACAACCCTACAAGTACCTCTCTGAAACCACTAGCTTAAAAAACGACAATTCACCGTTTAATGTGGAATTTAAACAACCGTCCACTGAACGGAACGGATGGCACTCGCGCTCGCACTGTTCGCAACCTTTCCGAGATATCGTGTACGTGAGCAGTGTCTAATGTGTGCGTTGCTCGAGCGCACTTGTATGTAGGCAAATGATGTTTATGCGATACGTCATTTGTCCCGTACAAATGACGTGGCGCATAGATATCGTTTGCCTCAGCGGTGGCCTGGCTACCAAAGTAACAGGCCATAAATATGCGATCTGGGGCTTTACGCCCGTGGTGAGTACACAATTTTACTTCTTCAACTGGCCACAATGCGAGTTTTACGGTACGCGCAGCGTGCAGTAAAACTCGCATTATGGCCAGGTGTGACGTAAAATTACTATCGTTAGTAGGTAAGGGAAAGCGTAACGACAAGTTGTGTCAGGTATAAGGTCAATGAGGGCATTTCCGTCATACTTTTTGATAAGTTCACTTTGGCTGGTCATAATTAAGAGGATATTTACTTTTTAATAAACCTGATCACTGTAATAGATTGGGCATTTATTTAACTATACAAATGTACTCATATTAAATTGCTAGTATAGCTGGTTATTTAAATATGTTTTTCTTTTTGAAACATGCCAGTTGACGGATTTTCCCGACGGTTTGGGGCTATTCCGTCAACCAACGATTTTTCTTGTATCGTGACGTATTACAAACATATACGTCAATTGAACAAATACCACTGAACTCTTAATCGAAACTAAACTTTAGCGAACTCAATTTAAGGTTTATTTTAGATTTTATTGTCAAATATATTTTTTTGGGGCAATTCCGGCCTATTTTTATAATCAGGAGTAGTAAACCTTTTAAAACAAATTCCCAAACCCTAGGGAAAATCCGTCAAATGACATCATGTTTTTAAAATAATGGGCTACTGTTTTTGTGTTCACCAGATGGCGCCACTGTTGAGGAAGATCCAGTACAGTGGCCAACTCATTGTTATTATGGGCGCGACAATATTTTTAATTTCAAATCATATTTAATAAGTAAATTGGTCATTTCATTTCAAGTATTGAACGACCAATTTAGCTAAGACCCTAAATGCTCAACAATCGAAGAGCGTGATTACCAGCATACTGCTATTTTGCCTTTATCGATCAAAACGAATTATTTAACTTTGCAACCGTGCTTACAATTTTAATATTGAAATCGTATAATGATATGGACTAATTAACACGCGCTAAGACGTATACACACCAAATGGGTATACGTAGACAGGCATTAAAATGTAAACGTAGCTATCTTAAGTATTCCTTCCCAATACTCGTACAAGTTACACTACTTGCGAGACGCACGCGTGCTCACGTCACACAAGCGGTAAGTCCTGTCCCACGGAAATGTATACCTTCAAATGCAGTAGGAAGCGCACGTCTAATACATCTGGTGTGTAATGCCTTTACATACAACAATTTTAGTACCTACTGATTTTTAATCGGGACTAATCTCAGTCCGCCGAGTTGAAAAACAAAAAAAAAAATCAAGCAAAATATAAAAATAAACTTGATCCTCTGCAAATTAAACTAAGAATCGTTGAAAAATAAATTATAGCATAATAATCATAGTTATTATTTAACTAAGTCAAATCAAAAAGGTTGGCAATATATGAAATGGGGAAATTCCGGCACATGACGGCTTTGTTTATTCGATCATTTCGTTAGTACCAATATTTAACCACCCATAGTTTCTCACCAACAGATTATAATTGAAAATTAATAAAACTAGCATCAAACATGCATATCGAACTATATAACAAATGTATTTACTAAGCCCTAACCGTACATTTTTTCATCGCACCGTCACGAAACACGGCAGCACACTACACTCGCATTCGAGTTCAGAGCGCAACTAAACTTTGAAAGCGGGGTTTTTCCGTTCACTGGTTAGACAGCGCCATCTGTTTTTGACTGCGGGTATAAATTTTTCTCTCTGTTTTACCGATCGAGTCAGTAGGCGCGTACTGTTGTTTGAATAGCCATAAACGCCGTTTGACGAAAATGCCCCGCTGACGGATTTGGCCACCCTGACCTGACTATGGATATATTATGTAGTCTGGATGTGGCCAATCCTACCAGTAGGTAGGTAAATGGGTGCAGCCTTCACTTGAATATTTTTTTTCATCACACTTGCTCGAAAAGGGCTTCATAATGCGCAGACATACAGAGCTGTAATAGCCTGTGTTACGCCCACGGGCGTAATGGTTTTTTTCTTAAATTGTATCTGTCACTCATGCGGAAGTTACAAAGCAAAGAGGGTTTATATCAAATACGATGTCTGAAAACTATTTATTAATAAATTTAAACTTTAAAAAAATCCTTAAACATGTTTAACTGAATTATTTACAGATTTAATATGTAGTTATTTAGTGTCTATGTAAAATATTTTTAAGTGTTTTCAAATCGTGGCTGTATACCGAAGGGTCTTTGCCATACGCGCCTCACGTCAAATTCAACAAAATGGACGACTGACATGTTACATGTTGCAGTTTTTATTACGATTTGTATTCATTTCATCTAAAATGTATTTGTTTCCTCGCAAATGTGATGAAAAACATTGTATATAACTCGGGCGTAAGAATATTGCAAACTCGAGTCATCAAAAGCCCTCGGCCTTCGGCGTCGGGCTTCTGATATACTCTTGTTCGCAATATTCCACTTACGCCCCTCGTTAAACAATGTACTATTGTAGGTAGTGTTATATAAGTTTATGAAGGAGGCTTAACATTAGAAGTTGGTTACCTTCGTCAGTGCTGAGCGGGCAGTACTTGACGGTGTGCGCGCGGTCGCCGCGCGCGCCGCAGCGCTTGCACACGAACTTGCGCAGCACCGGGCACGTCACGCGCCCGCGCGCGTCCTTCAGCACGTGCGAGCGGTAGTACGACACGCACTCGCCGTTGTTCTTGCAGAAACGACACTCCTGATAGTGATAACCAGCAACAATATCAACATTCATCATTTTTAACCGACTTAAAAAAAAAGGAGAAGGTTGTACTTATTTTTGTTTTTTTTTTTTAAATATCATTATTTTTAATGTTTGTTACCTCAGAACTCCGTCATTTATGAACCGATTCGTACAAGTTTTATTTTTGTTTGTAAGTATCTTTTAAAAAATCCAGTTGGATGATGGGTTCCATGAGGAATTGAGGGAACTTCTCGAATATATTGGCACGCATGTAGTAATTTTGGTATTTTCAATTATAACTCGTGTATTTACAACCGGAAATCGCAAATGTGGTGAAGTGGAACTGATGATGAAGATCAGATGTCTCCTGCAACTCTCCAATGATGTACTTAAAACGGTAAAAGTACGTCACAGATTCTGATATGATTCCATTGAAATAACAATTACATTTACTGCCAACAATTTCCCGCTATGTGCCCGCGCGCCTACGGATAAAGCACCCGCTAGGCGGTTCCTGGCAGTGAAAGGTTAAATTAATCAGAATGACTTACATCGGGCACCCGTTTAGTCCTGGCCGCCTCGTCCCTCCTCTGTTCCAAGTCCCGCAGCAGTCCGTACAGAACTGCGTTAGGCAACGAGTTCAACACTCGTACTTGCTCCGCAGATATCGTTTCCAACTGATTCACTGGCGAAGGTGGCGAAATGGGGGAAAGAGGCGGTCTTATTTCGATATCTAAAACAAAAAAGGTCCTAATAAATTTTCGCATTTTTTCAAGTCTTTTTTGTATTTTTTTAACAACAATTTATCTGTGTGATGAAAGTGATGATTTAAGACACCTATTCCGTAGGATTCTTTTGACCGTTGACTTCGCCAGGAATTTTCGCGGGCTCGAGCATCGTCGTTGGAAGTGCAGGCAGCGTGCCGTGCAGCATCTGTTTACAGGTTTACGGGAAACACACGAGACCGACCGTTGTGATCGCTACCAAATAAAATTATGAAGGTGATGTGATCAGCGACAAGCTAGCACTACTGTTGCAACACGAGACAAGAAAATCTACCACTATTATTTGTGTGATGAGCACGAATATTTGTTCCTGAGTTATGGATGTTTGCTATGGATTTAAGTATTATAGCCTGTAGGTCTGTCTGCGGTAGATGGTAAAAGGCCTGACGGTTGCACTCTAGTGCCATGGCATCTGGGCCGTCCATTGGCATGGGACGTGACCTGCGTGGATACGTTGGCCCCGTCACATGTCGCGCGGTCTGCCAAAATGCCAGGCTCGGCCGCTAATGACGCCCAAACAGTCAAGTGCCGCAAATACGCTTTCTTAAAAGATAATTACGTATTTGCGGCACTTGCAGTAGAGACCCTTGGTCTTCCGACACTAAGGAGTTTGTTAAAAGTGTGGCGTCGTGCCCAAGACACTCGTCGCGTTTCTCAGTAGGGCGGGCAATTTTGTGTCCTATAAGTTTTGCTTCGTTTGTTTTAGTGTATATGAACAATTAATGTAATTATATAATAAACATTCAGTTTGCAGTATTTATTTATATATGTATATAAGTATATCCATCGTCGTCTAGTAGGTACCCATAGTACAAGCTTTGCTTAGTTTGGGACTAGGTCAATTTTTGTGTGGGGTTGTGCGCAAATAATTATTTAAAAATATTATTTATTTATGACTATGATTGCAGTGTCCAAGAGGCAACCGGATGGCTCGCGGAATTTGAGCTCCCGAAGTGTTGTGAAACTTGGACTGGGCGGAAAAAGATAAAAAAGTATGAAAAAAAAATTGTCGCGAGGCAGCCGATTGAAACAGCGGTTGCCTCCAAATTCCGTCCCAGTCCAAGTTGGCTCAGTTTGGGTTGTACAGTCATAGTCAGCGTCATATAGTTAATAGCAGCCAAGGTAGCCAAATATTTCGGTACACGTCTTTATTACTGTAAGAATAAGGGTGTGTTACGAAATATTTAGCTACTCTGGCTGCTACTAATGCTAACTAACTATATGACGCTGACTGTACATACAAGAAGGTTCCACAACGCTTCGGGTGCTCTAACACCGCGAGCCATCTCTCGGACACTGAAGCTGTGCGCGCCATTGCTTTAATGTAACCAGTAGATATTGTATATTATAGTCTTTGAATGTAACTATAATGATTACAGACTGATCGACGCTAAAGATGACGCCGACAGCTGCCATTCTATATAAAGTATATTTTCTCAAACATGCTCGGAAATGTACGCGTTAATATCACGAAATGAAGACGTGAAGTTTCTTGTTTATGGCTCCCTACATTACTTCTTGGCCTTAGGCCAAGAAGTAATGTATGAAAACCCTAAGTAAAACCATTATTGTCCGCTACTCTAACTTTTTAAATTTGCTTACTAATATTAAACTGACAAAGGAAAATTTACATACTGCCAACCACCACTAGACACTGTTAGCATACTTGCTTCATAAAAAAAATAAAAATAATCTATGGTACTATACTTTATGTGCGGTTAAACATGGTGCTCGAACGGCTTGTTCAAATGGCATGTTTAAAAAATAAAAAAGGCGCAAATGACCTATTATTTAATTGATTACCTAGTATTTATTTTAATTTTAATATTTCCTCACATCGTTTGAGAAAAGTACTATACAATCCTCGGCCGGAACAGGGTTTGCTGGACTCGTTGTATTCGGCCTCGTCTACGACTCGGCCGTCTACCCCAATCTCGTCCAGCAATCCCTTACTTCACGGCCTCTGCAGTAATCTACTAAAACATGTCAAATTTTCCATACTTACATAAAGATTTTAACGACCACCGCTTACTATTAATTAAAGGTACTGGTTACACATGCTCTTTAGTAGCACGAAAGCATACTAATTTCGAGAAAATAGCATGTGTATATGTAAAGTTGCTAGTAACAAAGATTATTAGTAAGTAACATGCTATTTGCATATATAATAATTGAGCATGCTCAAACAAGCATGCTACTAAACAGCTTGTGTACCAGTAGGTACCTTAAGGTACAGACAGACGTGCTCATTAGTAGCACGAAAGCATGCCACTATTGAGCAATTGCTCATTAGTAGCACGTGTGTAATAACAAGTAATGAGCATGCTTAAGTATTAAGAGCGTGCTCAAAAATCAACCGACGTTTGATTTTCGAGCATGCTACCTGAGGCGCGAGTGGAAGGGGGCGTGCTCCGAGCGCGTCTGAACAGTCCTTTGAACATACTTATTCATGAGTGAGTATGCTTAAAACAAGCATGCTTATTGCTGGCAAATGGGAACAGTTGCAGAGCATGCTAATTTTAACCAAGCTTATAGGTAAGCATGCTTTTTTTGAGCACGTCTGTCTGTAGCTTTAAGGTACTGTTAAACGTGCTCTTTAGTAGCACTAAAGCATGCTAGTTTCGAGAAAATAGCATGTGTAAATGTAAAGTTGCTAGTAAGTAGCATGCTATTTGCGTATATAATAATTGAGCATGCTCAAACAAGCATGCTACTAAACAGCATGTGTACCAGTACCTTTATAGATCATTTGATGCAACCCACTCCAGACAGGAGTCGCTAAGTCGCGCGCGATGCGTGGCAGCAAGCGTGCTAGATCACGCGAGATGTACCTACTGGTGGACTGTGGCATAAAACATACCATTGCAGGACATGTTAGTGTGCGCAAACTCTGACGCGGTGGTCGACTGAATCCACTCAGACTTAGGTCGCGGCAGGCGCTGCACCGGAGTCGCCTCGGGCTCTGGCCACGACTTCTGACGCAGATACACGCTCGGTGAACCCATGCCGATCAGGTCACCTGAAAGCGTTTTCATATGATTAAGAAAAAGATGCTCGTTTGTGGTTTTCTTTACAGTTATTTAATGCCGCGTTCACATGCTCGCGTTCAAAGCGACATTCACGGGAGCGGCACGGGCGCGGGCGTGTGAACAGCCTGAATGTGCACGCGCCCGTGAATGTTGCCGATCGGGCCGACTGTCGATTTTTGGACAAAGATCAAAGGGTGAATGTGCTCGTGCTTGTGTAGCTGTTCACACGCTCACGTGCGAAATTGACAGTTAGCTACATCAGACTGTTAACAACATCGTCGATCATTTTGTTTTCTTTTCCAATGAAAATAGATCAAACCCAAAGCAGTATATAGCCCCCACGAGATCTATATCTGCGAAATTTCCCATTTTTGCAGTTGCACTGACAGTGACACTGACAAGCACTTGATAAGCACGCCCAACCGGGCGACCAACCGCAACCGCCCGCGAGCGTGTGAACAGCTTGCTTGGCCCGAAGAAGTGCACGGGCTGCTTGCCGATCAGCATGCCAAGCAGCTTGCCAGGCTGCACGCCGTGCATGTGAACGCACCATTATACTACGCCGGTGGCGCAAGTATACGGGCTGTCTGATGGTAAGCAGACACCCTCGCCTATGGACGCTTCCAACACCAGAATAATCATAAGCGCGCTGCCGTCCCTTCACTGGCTTGAGGATTCGTTGTGTTGACTGCTAGAGACAAATGCAGGTCCCATGATCTCTCAACACAACGCATACTCGGAAGTTTGGTGTGAATTCCCCAACTATACTTGGCTAGTGTGAAAACTATAGCTTATTCCTTCTCATCCATGGAAGGGGCGAGTCACAACTTGCATTGGGACGTGCTTGGCAAAAGTCTATAACTCTGATTATTAATCAGACAGAAAAAATGTAAACACTGGTGTTGCCGTTGACAAGAACTATTTGCAGCAATGAGGAGATTTATAATTTTCGCAGTTAACGAAACATACGTCCTATTTCAATAATATTCACTCTAATTACAAAAAGCAAATTAATTTTGATAACGTTAATGTTTATATTTACCAAAATCCTCCCTTGTATTTATTTTAAAAGATAATACCGTTTTTATGTGTAGAATGTATTTTTAGCACTGGTATCACTGCTGCGATACACCGGGATTGTGCATCTTTGGGTTGCTTACTATTTTATTTGCTTAATGCGAATGGGAAATAATATCGGTAGCTGGATTTTTATTTTATTTGACGCCTGTCCTGTCACTCAGCTCACTCGGCTTCTAACAGCTTTATTCACTATACCAGTGTTTCTAAACCTGTGCTCAGTGGACCCCTGGGGGTCCGCGAGTACCTATAGTTATGTACGGG
The DNA here is from genome assembly GCA_947578815.1 of Epinotia ramella. Taxonomy (NCBI): domain Eukaryota; kingdom Metazoa; phylum Arthropoda; class Insecta; order Lepidoptera; family Tortricidae; genus Epinotia; species Epinotia ramella. The sequence goes on from OX388209.1 coordinate 13,734,760, forward strand.
GGTTCGCAGCAGTCTCACCCATAGACCATTTCACAATAATAAATAAATGCCACAAAAAGTCTTGCCTGTTTTTTATTATCAATCCTTGGATTTGTGCTTGATTTCCTAGGGGTCCGTGGACGGAAAAAAGGTTAAGAACCGATACACTATACAATTCAATGTTTTACTAGTAATTAGTATACTGCTTATAAATATAGATCATATTTATTTTCAATTTTGCTGTTAAAGTAAACTTTAAATAATATTGCATGACCGACCCGTACTTTCAAAACCCCTGATATGCCACTTTGACAGTGACATAACTTTGTTTACATTTTTTCTGTCTGATTAATAATCAGAGTATAGAAACGGAACTATTTTTTTCCCCCTTGGTAACTTCGCTAACTTGACATATGCTAGCAGACGGGTTGTCATCTGTGTCAAACCATTGTTGTTATTGTACCGTTTATTAAATTGCGCGGATTTATTAGCATTCAAATGCAACAAAAATTCCATAGAATGAGCAAGACAATACGGGGTCCGCTCGGGAAGTAATTCATAATGTATACAAGCGATGTCATGCGGAATATCAAGCCAGAATCATTTTGTCGGATTTGGACAATGTTTAGGTATAGAAGAACTGCTGGAATGACAGGTTTTTAATAATTGTAGACTACCTACTAATAATAATAATCAGCCTATATACGTCCCACTGCTGCGCACAGGCCTCCTCTCATGGATGAGAGGGAACAGGCAGTAGTCCCCACGCTGGCCTAGTGCGGGTTGGGGACTTCACATACACCTTTGAATTTCTTCGCAGATGTATGCAGGTTTCCTCACAGACTACCTACCTACTAATAAGTGTTAAATTATGAATGATTATATTAATTTTAATTATTCCTAACGCTACAGTAAATTGATAAATTTCATCTTGTTTAAATAGTGCAATTTAGAGGTTATGTTATTTGCTGAATTTTAAGTCTTATTAAGTGCAATTGTAACCAAAGTTAAATATTTGGAGGAAAAAGAAACAGTTTATTAACGAAACAACTTATTTTATTAAATATTTGTAACGTTTTGATTCAACGTGGAAGAGAAACAAACATAATGGAAAAACAAAACGTCACCGTCTGAAACCCAGAGCAAGACTCGAACTCGTGACTCTGTATTACCGGTACAGTGCTCTAGCCTCTGAGCTATCCAGACATAGACTGACGTAGAGTATTTTTCCATCACATGCGCCAACGCTACTAGTAGCGACCTCTCTGTATTTCCTTGAAAGGCTTATAGCCTTTACACGACTCTAATGGGTAAGCTATGCGCTAGACCCATTCATGAACAGGTGTGGTTTCAGATTAGGGAGAGAGAATGGCGCTGATGTACATTATACTTATTAAGGAAACAACTTATTTTACTTCGAACCAAATAAATATAATGTCCAAGTGAGTGTGTGTGTGTTTAGTGACGTATCAAAATCTCTAGGTACGTACTATTCGTGTTGCCATATTAGCGATAGTGGCGCCCCTATTATTTTCTAGACTTTTTGCCAAACTTATATCGATTGAAAATTCTTTGCGAGTTCGGGGCCTGTAATGGGTGTTCCAAAATTCACGCAAGATTTGAAAAGAAAACGGATTCCTTTCGATTTATTTTTGTGTGAATTTTGGGACATAATTTAATCATGCTCCTGCTAATTCTAAGCGTTATCCCAGTTGCATCTTAAGCGTGTCCGGACCAGCTTCTACCTCATAAGTACCAAATATTTGCGTGGGCAGTTTTTGCGGAAGCTATTGTCAGCTAACCAACCAACCCAAAGGGGAAACTAGACCTCTTGGCATTAAGCTTCGTCAAGTGAACTGCTTGGCTGTCAGAAATTCTCAAGCTCATTTCAAGAATATTAAGACGGTCATAGACCATAACCAGGATCAGCTGATTTACGCAACGGCGAAAGCGGGGCACTAACCTGATCTGCTGGACATGTTATCTTCGTCCGGGTGGTACGGCGTATCGTAACCGTTCATTTTGAATTCATCCATCATGTCTTGCAGCGTGCTCCTTCGGACCATCACTGTAATAATACCGTATAACAGGTGGAAAATAATACTATTATCTAATAGTAAGCATATAAAAAAAGACCGGGTTGCACTCCGGGAGTGCTGGCAGAAGTGAAAACTTAATAACATTGTAACAGTTTTTCGATCAGGTCACGTGACATCTTACGGTGTCACCCTAAAAATGAATTTGACACAAATTTATAAACAATTATCAATTATTTAGGCGGACGGGCCGCGGGCGCGTTGGGTGCGACGGGCCACTCGCCCGTCGGCGCCGGCAAACAAAATACAAATTTGTTTTTGCCATTGCCAAATATTTTTTAAAGCTTTATCTCTTTAGGAATAACGTCCAAATTCGAACTATTCGAATTTGCGAGAACAGCAGACGGCGGCGGTGAACAAAATATCAATTTGTTTCTGCCGTTGGTAAATATTTTTCAAAGCTTTATCTCTTTAGGAATAACGTCCCAATTCGAACTATTCGAATTTGCTCAATAGCAAAACGGTGAAGGATGCTTGGACAAAATTACTTTATTTGCAGAATATGCTATTGCAAAAAGTGTTTAACGGCTTTATACTCTTACGAATAGCGTTCAGTTTTGAATGAAGTCGAATCGGCTAGCAGCAAAATATAAAAGTTTTTGATCTCCTTCACTGTCGCGTATTTAAGAATTTTTCCCCATCCCAAAAAGTGCTCAGCGCCGCAGAAGAAGTTTTCACTTCAAAAATAAACGGCCGTATCTTTTTTTACGTTAACTTGGAAGTTTGATTATTTCACAGCTTTAAGGGACTATAGACTTGCGAGTAAAGAATATGGTTTTAATTTCAACTGGATACCTCCACGCGTGCCCGAGATAATGGGTCTTGACAGACTGACAACAAAGTGATCGTACAAGGGTTCCGTTTGTCCTTTTGAGGAACGGAACCCTAAAAACTCTAAAAAGGCAAGGAGCCTTTTTAGAGTTTTTAGGGTCCAACGGACGTTCCAACGGTCGGTGACGGGAATAGTAAAAGTATGCAAGAAAATAAAATACTCTCTCTGCAAAAATATGCTGATAGCGCCATGACACAATCGGATCGCGTACAAACGCCAATACAGTTAACTGACCATCCTGTAGTTATATAGAACCTTATTACAATGCACATAAAGTGCACGGATAGTTAGTTAGCTCTGTTGTCGATAGTATACCTCAGGTCAGAGTCGGCCTCGGACATGAACCTATAATTTAGTATGGACAGGCTATGGTAATAATAATACCACGTGCGAGCGAGCTGGTAGCATACAAATCTCGATAAGTGTGACAGACAGAGATATATCATTCGTTATCCTTGTCATAGTTCCACTTTTTTTCTATTTGGCACAACAGTTGTGGCATACAATGCTGTCAATGCTCGCGCGTGGCTGCATACGAATCCGAAATATTTAATATTATTGTGAATAAAATAGTGTCCTAAAAGTAATTTACGCACGATAAGGTATCTCGTGTTCCGTCTGTGCCAAGAAAATGGTTAATTGTTGCGTGCTTGGCTGTAAAAGCCGGTCGGAACAATGTGATGAAAATATAACCTTTCACACGTAAGTAGAACATCTTTCACTTTTCTGTATACGCAATACGTAAAAATAGCATGGTAAAATTACATTACGCTCAAAATCTTGTAAAATTTGACGATTACAATAGAAATAACATCATTGTTTACATTGTACAAGAAAATATTTCTTGACAAATTATCCGCCCAAATTACGTAGATTGTTTATGGTAAGCTGCGAGAGGTGTTAGAATGTCTTCTCGATTTAGCTTCTTTGCAATCATTTTAGGGATACCAGCCAATACAACTTATAAATACCCGATTTCTCGGGTAATTTATACTCTAACAAAATTCTCGTACTTGTTATTACATAACATTCGTATATAATGGATGGGATATATTCTTATATACGTATATTTACTCTGTACTCATAGTAAAGATAAGCTTTTATGTAGCGAGTAATCTCGGACTGTTCATCCGATTTCAGAAATTCTTTCATCTGGCTTTATTTAATCCTGCATCTGCGCCTCCGCTTGTGTTCTTTCTACTACGCGGGTGGAGAGGAGACGCGTGGACAGCTAGTAATAAGTAAAGACGATCGACGGTTTAGAATGAATCATAATTTTCTAAAAGCCCTTTGCTTGAAAAATTTTATGTAAAATAATATGTTTTTTTTTTCTAGGTTTCCACTAAATGAGGATGCGCGTGCGCGTAGTATTTGGGTTAAGGCTACATATATATATTTGTGATCGCATTCTCGAAAACAGTTCTTACGATTTTGATAGCATTTGCAGTATAGGGGTTTATGGGGGCGAAAAATCTATCTCATCATCATATCAGCCGAAATGGCCGGTCCTGCGCCATCCGCATCCAGCGGACTCCTGCGACCTTTGCCAGGTCATCAGTCAACCTTGTAGGGGGCCTCCCACGCTGTGCCTCATAAAAAAAATCGATCTAGCTAGGTCTCATATCTGGGAAAAATCGTTCTCAGCATATATTTACCCGAGCAGAGCTCTTTATCATTAATCTGTAATAATTTGAATATTTGAATAGTAAATGTTTTTTAATATGGTTGTGTCTCATTTCGGTATTTAGTGTCATTATTTTTCCCGCCTTAAGCCTGCATCGCGGTCAATAGTAAATTTTACAGCTAATGACAAGTTTACCATTGATCGCCGCGGCCAGGCCGCGCCAGTCTGTGAGAGACTTTAAGCCTCTCACAGACAGGCGCGGCCTGCGGTGGCGGTCAATAGTAAATTTGACACTAACTGTCAAGTTTACTATGAACCGCCACCGCAGGCCGCGCCAGTGTGATTCAGGCTTTATAATAATTAAGTAGATCAGCACGGCTATCACAGGACGCCCCGCGAGCTGTGTCGCGGCGAGGTAGACTGTCCGTCTCTTTCTAGTTAGAACGATTAGAAAGAGACGGATAGTCTACCTCGCCGCAACACAGCTCGCGGGCGTCCTGTCATAACTGTGCTGATAAGAAACTACCAGGTAAGCCGCTTGCACAAGGACTACTATTACTAGAATCATATTTCATGTTATTAAGCTGAATATTACTAGTGGTTGCGAACAGAGCGCCTGCTAGGCAGTGAATGTGTGTAAAGCTTCAGTAAAAACTACTTACAATAAAAGCGCATTATTTAAAATAAACATATGGAAGCGATGGGGTAATTTTTAGTTACATGGCCACCCCACGGGAATCATCTACTTTGTTGCCGTCCCTCATTGTGGCGACACTTACGTCGCCTCTGTAGGTATATACTCTAAGGCCTCGGATCTTAAGGCGCTGTCAACACCAAAATGGCCTTGAGGATTTGGGATAGCGCGCACACTGTCTATTTGTATCGGAGTAAACGAGAGCGAGTGTCACTGGGCGGCCCGGTTTTTGAAGATAATAGTGTAATGTGTTGAAATAAAAAAAAGTGTGGACTATTTGAGAAATGTGACTCGTTAGCGGTTTAGGTATGAATATGTTGACTTCATATTTTTAATTGCAGACCCATACTTCAAAAAATAAGATGATTTTAAGACCTATCTTTGCAATTATTTTCTATCGAGCCGATTTCGTCCAATTATGTATCGAGCCCGTCCACGCTCTTTGAAATATGGTGAATACGAGGGCTGCCTTTTAAGTTGTGTCGTTTGGAAAAACTAAAGACAATTTAAGTGTTAAATGGTATTTATTGTTTTTCAAAGTAATCACCGTGATATGTAATACACTTTTTCATTCGATCGAACCAGTTTTCGAAACACTTATTCCAGTCCGAAGTCGGGGTCTCCAAAATGGCCGTTTTGTATGCCTCAACCGCTTCTTCAGGCGTCTGGTACCGTTGACCACGAAGTCGATGCTTGATTTTTGGAAAAGTAAAAAAATCGTTAGGGCTTAAGTCTGGACTGTACGGCGGGTGTTCCAGAATTTCGACGTTTTGCTCTTTTAAAAACGCAATAGTTTGCCGGGCGGTGTGCGAGCTCGCATTATCGTGGTGCAGTCTTATACGACGTCTTGGGTTTATTTTTTCGAAACTCGCCGATGACTTCTGGTAAACAGACAGTGGTATACCAGTCAGCATTAACCGTTTTACGATCCTCGAGCACGATGGTGGCAACGTGGCCACTTTTCGCCACAAACGTGGCGACCATTTTTTTCGAAGTGCTCCGTGAGCGTATTACTTTGGTCGGTTTTGGCTCATCTTGGAACACCCAAACAGTCGACTGCTGTTTAGAATCGGGATCGTAGGCATATATCCAAGATTCGTCACCACTGATAATGTCGTAAACATGTTTCGAGTTTCCTCGGTTGAATTGGCGCAGAGTTTTGCGACACCATCGAACGCGAGCCGTTTTTTGGTCTTCACTGAGTAAATGTGGTATCCAGCGTGAGATCAACTTTTTACGCCTAAGTGATCATGCAAAATACTGTGAACACTGGTCCCTGAAATACTTAAGGAAGCTTCTATCTCACGGTATGTCGCATGGCGATCTTCGATGATCAGTTGCCGTACAGCATCAATGTTCTCCTGGGTTACGGCTGTTTTTGGTCGACCTTCACGATGTCTATCACCAAGACTAGAGCAACCACGTTGAAATTCTAAATACCAGCGTTCCACAGTCCGAAGGCATGGTGCTTTATCATTGAAAACCGTTGTCAACTCTTCGAAGCACTGAAGTCGCGTTAAGCCCCTTTTGAAGTTGTAAAAAATTATCGCACGTAAATTTTCCTTCGAAATTTCCATTTTCACAACTGACTTGTCAACTTTGAACGAACGCTGTACTAAAACGGTTGGGCCGATTTCGAGTCATTCTTTTGTTTTCAAATTCTAAATTCAAATATTTTAACGTGACACTAGTTCTTTTTTATGCAATCACGGGAGGTTTGCAAACGACAGAACTTAAAAGGCAGCCCTCGTATTAACATATTTTTTTTTTGATGTGCTAGAACAAGTAGTTTTTCTTAAAAAACTGCTTAAAAACATAAATTTTCTACAAAATTAGGTCTTAATGTCAGCCCCATCGGATTGGACGAGTATTGGGTGTTCATACAAATAAATGGCATGGATGCCTTCCGATTGAGTGATCTGATTACCGGATCAGAAGGAAAAATCAGACGTATATTGCCGCTATTATACTTACAGTCTAGTAGGTCTGTGGATTGGTACTGGCGGTGTCTGTCGGTCGTCTCAGATCGAAGCTGTGGCCGCGACGATGCCGATGGCGGCCACGAGTCCAAGCTGTCCCATGACTGAAAAAAAAATACATGATTCAAAATCTCTTAGAGCGTGTTCAAAATAGTTCAAATTGCAAACTGCCTTTGTTGCCACTTGCCAGTATAAGGTAAGGACCAAATTCTTGGCCAGCTTAACTCACTCAATTAAATTTTCTATAAAAAAAATCCGTTGTGACACAAAAATTAACCATAGATTTCTATGGTTATTTTTTATGTCACAACGGAACTTTGTTCACTTCTTCAGTTCGTATGGTTCTTTCGTTCTACAAACTAACCAGGCTAACTACTGTCCAAGAATTTGGTCCTAACCCATAAAGTTCTTACTCGATATTATCTGGCTTGTACAATTGGAATAATGTTTTTATTTCTTTTTGCGCTTATCAAAAATAATACGTAACACGATAAGCATAAATTTCGATTATGACGAGCTAGAATTGCGACCGCACAACACGCAGTATCGGACCAATATTATCGCGCAATGTGAACACGCTTTTCCATATTGTAGTGGCTGTATTCGGTACTTGAGGTCCAAAAGTATGTTAAAAAAAAACTGGCACCTGTATGCAGCCCATCGACACCTCATAGTATTATAAATCATGAACGTACTTTGTACCAACCTTGAGGCATAGAAATAATCTTATCGAATTAAAATGACTGCTGATGCATTTTGGTAGCAAATACCATACTTGCTAATCAAACATAGACGTATTATACTTTTCTTTAGGTTGGTATGATTGATTAATGTCAGATTATTAGTCGTGAATGTGGTTTGCCGCGTATTTGGCATTTATTGTGTTTTAGTTAAAATTACCTTAGATATTATTTAAATGGGGGGCAAATCTTTGAGAAAATGTGAAGTTTGTGGTATCAGGCGTGTGAGACGGTTAACTTCTGACGTATTTTTGGCCAGATTTCCACTTGAACCGGACGTCGGTAAACTGATGTTTTTATGTGATATTTTCAATCATTCTTGACTAAAGCTTTAAAAGTTACTAAATTAATTAGTCCGAAGTAGATTTAGTCATTGATTGTACAAATATTATATAAGTAAAGTACTTCTTGTCTAAAATACAAACAGGTAACCTAAAACACGAATAGTGTGCGAACAACTTATCGATAAACCTCTTATTTCAGATGTCGATTACCTATGGGTAAAACTAACAAGAAATGAGCATTTGGGAAATCATTTTCCACCCAGTGCCTTTAATAAAAAGGGATACAGATTACAAAGGAATGCCATACCACTTTTGAACCTTAATGCGCCACTATGGGACGAAATGTTAATGCGGTGAAAATGAGAAATAAAAATATTTTATAGCTTAGTTTTATTTTATTAATACCAGTAATACTCAAGTTTACTGGTATAGTACAGCAGCACGTATCGCACATTTATCGATATCGATAAACGTAGGTATTGGAAGTGTCAAGCCCTAGCGTTCTTTTTTATATGTTGGTAGGTTTTGGCACGTATTGGTGGGTTGGCACAAAGTACGTTCATAATTCGGTACAAGGCTTCTTTGAGAGTGCCGACTCTTAAATAAAACGTAGTGATTAAGTACTCTGTGCCTGTATGAATATATGCCACTCTTGACATGACATCTTCATTTTCGTTAGGTTTCTGTACGTTATATAATATATTTATGTAGTTAAACATATCTTGGAGGGCCGACCCGCCCATGTAAAAGACATTTGTGCGCTTTGCTAGTTACTGTGGTGATAACGATGTTTTCCTTCACCAAAAAGCTAACGGTAATGTTCCTGTAGTGTATGTAGGTAAATAATACACTCTACCGTCTCTCGTGACGTCATGACGTGCAGAGTTTTGGCGGGAGCGAGTCTATGGTCTATACTCTACTACGTCCGGAGGTTTGGAGAGGAAGACGCGTGTGTGGGCGAGCCGGTGTAAAGAGAAACAGTATAATTTACTTTAAAAACAAAGTTTTAACCGACTTCAATTTAGTACTCCGCCAAGCTACGAGAACATTTCCACATTTATTTTCCAATGTACCACATGAACTGATTTCCGAGCGCAAATGCGTTGATTATTAGAGAAAAAAAATCCAATCGCTGTATGTGGGCCGATAATATTTGAGGACTTCCGTCGATTCCACAAGTGCCAATCACCTTTGGCACTTCATTAGCTGCTATTTCAACGGAATCGTATCAGAATCTGTGACGTACTTTTGTACTTTTAAGTACATAATTGAGGAATTCCATAAGTCATCTGTGGTCTTCATCATAAATTCCACTCCACCAAATTTATGATTTTCGGGTGTAAATACACGAGATATAATAGAAAATACCAAAATCACTACATGCGTGCCTAATATAATATAATTGAGGAGTTCCCTCAATTCCTCATGGATTCCATCATCTAACTGAATTTAAAAAAAAATGGGACCCACCTGAGAGCATATACTTACAAACAAAAAAAAAATACGAATCGGCTCATCAATGACGGAGTTCTGAGGTAACAAACATTGAAAAAAAATATATATATATATATATATATCCGAATTGAGAACCTCCTCCTTTTTTTTGAAGTCGGTTAAAAATACGTGATTTATAGAACATTACAGTTCCGTGCTTAAGTTCTGAAAAAATCATTGGTACCACGGCTCGGATTCGAACCCAGTACCGCCGCTTGATAGCCGTATGACTGAACCACTGGGCTACTGTAGCTTTTTAGGGTTCCGTAGTCAATAAGGAACCCTTATAGTTTCACCATGTCCGTCCGTCTTCGGCTTAGCTCAGTAACCCTTACAACTAGAAAACTGTAATTCGGCATGGTTATATAAATCAATCACGCCGACAAAACAGTAGAATAAAATCTTAAAAAAATATATTATTCACCTCAGCAGCTCGAACAAGCATATTTTGCTGCGTGAAAACAGTGCAAAATGCGATTTTGCTCACTCCGTCAGACAAAGTAGCTTTTTAATTTTGGTGCAGAGCACTGACATTTCATCGGAAGGGACAAGTTCAGTTAGCTCTTTTTTTTATGAAAAAAGAAAATGGCAGACATGGTAGATCCATAGTTCGACCATCGAATTTCAAAGACCACCCCCCGCCCCTTTTAGAAAATTGCGCGTTATTGATTTGTTTCAGATATTAGGTATATTATTCTTCATTCTTGCGTTATTGATATTAGTTTTAAATATAAAAAAACTACTAGGATAAATAATACTTCACAGATTGTGCGGAAAATAAACGCACGGCAAAAATCCGCAGTGCGCGCTTAGCCTTAAAACAAGCAATCAGTAACGAACGCCTACTTAAGTTTTCTTCCTGAATAATCACGAGACGAATAGGTACGTGATACTACCTATGATATATTTTTTAATGTGAATATGTTCTCACTGCTGAGGTGAAAAGTTGTAGGTATGTGTTACTCGATAGCTTGTTTAAAAATATTATGGGTTTTTTAAAACCATCTTTCAACTTATATAGTGATGCGTTTGCAAGATATTGGGCTTTAAAGCCCTAATTTTTGTTCGACTCATGTGCGTATACATATTTAAGTAGGTAAGATAAACCCATTGTTTTTCGAAAAATAATATTGTCATAGGCCGCGATTTCACAGGCACAAAAAAAATATACTGCACTAAAACAAAATAAGGCCATTTACATTTTTTTGGCTAATTAATGACGTCTCGCATCCTTCAGAATCCAACCTGTTTGATGCTGCTTTTTAAGTCAAATAGCTGGAAAAAATATTTAAGTAGGTAGGTAGTAGGTACTGTTTAATATAACTTTCACGTAACGATCACCATGTGGCCCCTATTTTCTTTTCAGTAGTAGGTATATTAGTTTGCCCAACCATCTGTGTCAATAATTAAGTAAGTAATGTAAAGAACTCACTCACTCAAAATCAGCGTCACGGCTTCCGTGACAACATGCTGAGTGAGGGTCCTATTTAGCGCATTACATATATTTTATTACCTGTTACCTTTTTCATTTTATTTTTTTATTTTTTTTATGTGCTAAATAAATAAATTCTTATTCTTATTCTTATTCTTAAAGCAAATCAAATTAGAATAACGCTCGAATTCGACGCAATGAGCTCAGTGTGTAGCTACGTCAGCTGCAGAGAAACATGCCCCCATCCATACCAAACCCAAATTTCATACCAAACTTCTATGTTTCTCTGAAGCTGACGTACCTGCAAGTGATCAATGTACATGCTTTCGGGTGCCATATACAACAAATAAGTCATCGTACAAATGAAGTAGGGGTACTGTTCGTACCTATTCAGACCGTTTTAGTTACTTTGGCATAATAACTGCAAATTGACACCTACAATCATTGCTGTTAAATAATTTATTGTCTAAAGTATATACTTACAAGATGATAACTAACATTGCTTATTTGTAAAATTAAATGGCGGGAAGGCCTTCTCTATGGTCCAATAAAACCAATAAAAAATATTCGCTCAAGGAGTTTTATGAATTTATGATTTTTTTTTCACGGGTCTTACGCGATATTTATTTTGATTTTATAATGTACCTTTCTTTTTGACGTTTCGACACGGGTTGCACCCGTGAAAAACAATAATTTTAAGTACGTAGGTATGTACGAATAAATATAATATAGGTACCTCCTCGTAAGTCCCAGATAGATTTTTGCGATGTTGAATTTGGAACGTTTGTTAATTTTATTATACTTAGTTCGAAACTCGATTAGGTACAGTTTTGATGGCTCAATTATAGAAAGAAAGAAAGAAAGGAATATATTTATTGGTGTGTGGTTGTAAAAATTAAATAAATTATTGTTTAAGTACCTATAATATAATTGTTTAAACAACCGAAATGCACCAGAATGGATGCCACTCAGCATATGCCAGCAACAAATAATCAAGTATCAGAGATAAATATTGCCTTACCCACATTCTCAAGAAATTACTAGTTAGGTATTCAAACGGCACGGCCAGTCGGCCACGTGTTATCACAACCACATCACGGCGCGCGAGCTCTTTTCTCGTCTCTCTCTTATTAAAAAACTTAGAAAGAGAGCCTATAGTGCGAGAAAAATCGCGAGCTCGCGCGCCGTCTTGTGATAGCCGTGCTGATGTGATGTCCTTTAATTGTGGAAAGTCATACATATCATATTATGTACCAGTATACGCGGATAGCGTATTTATTGAGTAAGTATTAGCATAAAAAATCGATACCTAACTAATAATTATAGCAATCGTAATTAACTACAAACTTACCGATCTGTTGGAACTCCCGCTGCCATAGTCACTAAAAACCATGTTCTCCATTTATTTGCGTTCTAAATTTAAAATACGATCGAAAATCAACCTGCGCAGACTGGTTGTACGTACGCGTCCTGCCAAGTCCGTCGCTCAAACGAGAATGGGTTCCCTATTGGTCCATTTCAAGTTTCAAGTATTGCATTCAATTTACGAAGACGACTCGTTTGGTGTCGGCAAAAAACAAAGCGATATAATATATATAACAACTCTTTAGACGACGGTATGGTGACGCGAAAGTACTATCTCAAGCAAATAAGATTTATTTTGGAATTTATGAAGAATATTTAATTAAAGATCCAGAAACATAGCATTAATTTTCTTGGGCTGAAATATTATTTAGTAAGGTATTTAATTATTTACTAAAATCAAAATATACTTAAACCTTAGTATTTTAGGAGTTTACCTACCTGCCATATTGTTTTAAAATGACAATAAGCATCTATTACATTTTAAGCGTAAGCGGTCATGGTAATTAAAGAAGTAGGTGGTTGAGTTGGACAAACATGCTGGTAGGTACCGAAAACTTACTTTTAAGCGAGTCCCATCCCTTGGGATAATGACAATCCAGTTCCGCCTGTTACTTTTGCTGCTTTGGCTAAACCCGGCTCTCGCGCACCTGTGAGTTGCCGATACGCCCGTTCGCGCTGAGAGCGCGTGCGAGCGAGACGCCATGATAAAAAAAATCTAGCTGTCACATCGGTTTACACAGAGGATCTTCTGAATGTAAGTAGGTACCTAAGTACTATTATTTGTTCTGTGGTATAAGCTGATGATGTGTTGAATTGTACCTAGCCATAAAAATAAATTCGTCTTACCTGGGCTCATTAGAATCGTCTCGATAACCAATTGAAAACTTTACAGGAAAAATGTACGCCGAGCGCTTACAGTTGGCAGAAAAGTTTTTTTTTTTGGCGAGAACGGGACTTTCGTTCGGCTAATAGGTAAACTAAATGCGGTAAGGGTAAGGGTAAGAGCGTGTTCACATAATCTAGTACGATATAGGATCCGGCAACGATACCCGGACAACGGACAAGTACGTAAAACGCGCTACGTAAGTTAGCCTCAACTACTTCAACTCACTCTTTGCAACGCTACTACTACTACTACTACCTTGTAGCCAACATCATTACATCAGTCAGACAGCACGTTACCACGTTACGATATCGTTGCAGACTGACATTAGCCTGGGTAGGGTAGGGTAGGTATATTATGTTACCTACCTATCGTTGCCGGATCATACTCCGATATCGTACGGGATAACGTGAACACGCTCAGAGATTAGAATGAGAAACTCATTGTTAGTTGAGATTGTTTAATATGCCCGACTTTTTATAAAAACTGTCATCGAAATTTGAATAGTTTACCTTCGACAATAGTGTTGCTTTATGAATGGAATACTTTGATGCAATTCGGTCAACTTAAATAGTCTTAGTGCCGATACTTCTCGTATCAGAATCGTATTAATGAATTTAGGTTGTGTGTATACCTACACTACTTACCTACCTACTTATAAATGTATAATAGTTTCACTTAAGTTGGCAAAATTGCATCAAAATAGTCCATTCAAAAAGCAACTCTACCTTCCAAGCTAAACGATTCAAATTCCAATGACGCAGTTTTATAGAAACAACTTTACCTTCGGCACTTTGAAGCATGACACCTACCTATGTACGAAACCAAGACAAGGGTCTTGTTTGTTTCTCATTCGACTTTCATTTTATGGGAGTAACTAGACTAGGTACATGTATATTTATTTTCAACACAATAGGGATGATGACTAAGATTTTTTGTGACGTCATTCGAACCAGTTTTTGGAGAGGGAACAAATGTTTGTATGGGAGCAACTACAACTAAAGAACATAAATACCTAAAAATTTGAGATAAAGATTGACCTCGCTGGCGGCAGCGCGAAACGCTTCATGCTGTCTGTCTATACAAGTGTGACGTCACATTTGTATATTTGTTCTAATCGTAGTATGGAAAATCAGGTAAATTGTTGTTTCGGTCGCGAAATACTGCGTTTAAGTACATAGTTGTCGTACAATTTTGTTTCTAGAAAAGCGTAAGGATTCTATTGATAGCTTTTAATTTACTCTTGGACAATACAAAAAAATTCTTATTTTTTCTAAACTTTCAAGGTTCATATCTTTTGATGATTATAATTATATTTTATAATTTATACTTTATTACGATAATTTGATGGTTTACTATCCATTTAGCATCACTACGTTATCAATTTGAACATGAGGCATCATGCCTATTGCTCGTAACATACCTACCTCTTATTGTGTCGCTTTCAGGCTCATAATCCTGGATATTAAACACGCATGTTTTATAACATTACGCTACTTGTGTGTTATGGTTATATCCCGATTAATGTCACTTTGGCACTTTGCAGCAAGATGTATGCAATATACATATATATATGCATATGCACACGCATTCTTAAATTAACCGGGTTGTACAGAATATACAGCTTTTATTTAATTTTTGGCAAATGGATTCTTACTCGACTAAAAAAATTAAATCCTTTTTGTTAATTAATTGACTATTTCTTTTTGGATATGATATAGAAACGTTTAATTTAGTAAAACTATTCACATTTGATAACATTTTACATGAATTAATAAAGATAACATTTTAAAACGAAAATATTTATTTTATTTTGTAGTGGCGCTTGGCTGTTTAGAGATTTGATCTAATGTGCGCGCACTGCGCAAACTTCACGAAAAAAAACTGTTGCGCGCCATTATATATTTGTAAACATTGTTAAGGCGCCGTAGGTTCATGGTCTTCTCTCCCTCTCACTGAGCATAAGCGTAAGCGAGATGGAAGTGCGTGCTCGGAAGCGCGGATATCATGTTTTTTAATGTTATTTTTTTGGCCGTTTAAATAAATAAAAATGTAAACACTGATTAGGTAATTACCCTCAAACATGATATTGCCGATTTTTAGAAGCAATTTTAATATTTATAGCTTTTATGCATAAATTGTTACGAATATTTTAAGTGTATTTTTGTGTGTTTTAGACCTATGTTCGTGATTTTTTTCTATCGAGCGAAATTTGCTTAATCATGTTTCGAAGCACTGATTTCCCTGCAGAAAAGCCTCAAAATTACTATTCGTATTTTTTTGAAACCATATTATTATAAACAAACGCATTAATATTGTTTCAAAAACTCTGTTCGCTTAACTTCGCTGAACCTACGACAAAAATGTTGACTCGTGGTGACTAGAAAGGTGATAAAAAGAATGGACGCCACTGGAAATTCTTGACGATGTATACAACATGTGAGTAAAAACCTGTTGACACCAATAAGTAAAGAAAATAACTTGGCAGGCCTATCAAATTTTCATCCTATCAAAGGATTTTTTGTGTTTTAAATCGACACGAGTAGCGAATTACCTATTCGCACGTGTATCGTACAACGTTTTACTGTACCTAGATACATATGGCTCTTTAAAGTTTCGACATATGCACGAAAAGTGCTCTTTTCCGCACTAGTGCGGGAAAGTAGCACCATATGTACTGTAAAAGAAGTTTTCACTTCAAAAAATACATATATAAGTCAATATTTTACTGGTTGATGTAAGTAACAGTACGATATTACGTCGGATTAATAAATGATAATAATCACCAAATTGAAAATTTTCAAAACTGACTTCTTTCAAAGAGCGTTTTAATCATCTCACTTCCATCAGATCTTCACATAATCATCTTCTCGCTCCACCGCCTTCAACCACCAAGTTCTATAACAACTCATTCACCTTTCAGGCTCTCCGGCTGTGGCATGCTTTGCCGTTGCATCTAAGATGTGCAAAATCTCTTCAAATTTTTAAAAATCTGTTGAAACAATATTACTTGTCGCTGCCTTAAGTTGCCTTGTTGTCCTGTAATAAGTATATTTATATAATTGTATTTTAGTTTGTAGGTATGTATGTATCTATGTATTTATACTATTACGTATTTATGAAAGTGTGTATTTAGGTGTGTAGTTAAGCTTTTCTTGATTTATTCCTGCACTGCCTGTTTACAACTCTTCTTGAAAATTTCCTGCTACCCAAAGGTTGTCTAGAAGAGATCGCTCTAAAGCGATAAGACCGCCTGTTGTTACCTATATTTATTGATTATAAGGTCAATGAGGGCATTTCCGTCATACTTTTTGATTAGTTCACTTTGGCTAGTCATAACTAAGAGGATATTTACTTTTTAATAAACCTGATCACTGTAATAGATTGGGCATTTATTTAACTATACAAATGTACTCATATTAAATTGCTAGTATTGCTGGTTATTTAACTATGTTTTTCTTTTTAAAACATGTCAGTTGACGGATTTTCCCGACGGTTTGGGGCTATTCCGTCAACCAACGATTTTTCTTGTATCGTGACGTATTACAAACGTATACGTCAAGTGAACAAATACGACTGAACTATTAATCGGAACTAAACTTTAGCGAACTCTATTTAAGGTTTATTTTAGATTTTATTGCCAAATATATTTTTTTGGGGCAATTCCGGCCTATTTTTAGAATCAGGAGTAGTAAACCTTTTAAAACAAATTCCCAAACCCTAGGGAAAATCCGTCAACCGGCATCATGTTTTTAAAATAGAGGGCTACTGTTTATGTGTTCACCAGATGGCGCCACTGTTGAGTAAGATTCGAAGTACAGTGGCTAACTCATTGTTATTATGGGCGCGACAATATTTTTAATTGCAAACCATATTTAATAAGTAAATTGGTCATTTCATTTCAAGTATTGAACGACCAATTTAGCTAAGACCCTAAATGCTCAACAATCGAAGAGCGTGATTACCATCATACTGCTATTTTGCCTTTATCAATCAAAATTAATTATTTAACTTTGCAACCGTGCTTACAATTTTAATATTGAAATCGTATAATGATATGGACTAATTAACACGCGCTAAGACGTATACACACCAGATGGGTATACGTATCCAGGCATTAAAATGTAAACGTAGCTATCTTAAGTATTCCCTCCCAATACAAGTCACACTTCACACTGCTTGCGAGACGCACGCGTGCTCACGTCACACAAGCGGTAAGTTCTGTCCCACGGAAATGTATACCTTCAAATGCATTAGGAAGCGCACGTCTAATACATCTGGTGTGTAATGCCTCTACATACAATAATTTTAGTACCTTCTGAGTTTTAATCGAGACTAATCTCAGTCCGCCGAGTTGAAAAACAAATAAAAAAATCAAGCAAAATATAAAATAAAACTTGATCCTCTGCAAATTAAACTAAGAATCGTTGAAAATAAATGATAGTATAATAATCATAGTTATTATTTAACTAAGTCAAATCAAAAAGGTTGGCAATATATGAAATGGGGAAATTCCGGCACATGACGGTTTTGCCCGTTTCACAATTGACGGATTTGTCTACTCGATCATTTCTTTAGTACCTATATTTAACCACCCATAGTTTCTCACCAACAGATTATAATTTAAAATGAATAAAACTACCATGAAACATGCATATCGAACTACATAACAAACGCATTTACTAAGCCCTAAACGTACATTTTTTCATCGCACCGTCACGAAACACAGCAGCACACTACACTCGCATTCGAGTTCAGAGCGCAACTAAACTTTGAAAGCTGGGTTTTTCCGTTCACTGGCTAGACAGCGCCATCTGTTTTTGACTGCGGGTATAAAAATTTCTCTCTGTTTTACCGATCGAGTCAGTAAGCGCGTACTGTTGTTTGAATAGCCACAAACGCCGTTTGAGGGAAATGCCCCGCTGACGGATTTGGCCACCCTGACCTTACTTTTATAACATGTTTTTCTTATGTTGTGGTGCAATAAAGAATATTATTATTATTATTCAACCGATTTTTGTTGATAAGTATTTTATAAACTGCTTGACCGATTTTGATAAAATTTGATAGAATCGAATATTTTCACGAATGAAATTAGCGTTCATAAACATAAATGTATCAATGTATCATATACGTCAAACTGTTTTTATTGACACTAAGAAGGCAGACTTTCAAAATAGTCAATTATTTTTCTTATTTCAATATAAGAGCCTTATCACACTTGCGATTTGCGAGCGTGTTTTCTATACAATTATCAGACGCGGCGCACACGCTGCGTGATCGCCTTCATACAAAATACGCTTGGAAATCGCAAGTGTGATAAGGCTCTAAAGGTTGTGTTAGTTTTGAGCTACAAAGGAGGTTTTGTTGCTCATATCGTTCTTGTATTGTATTCAATAAGACAACGAGTAATATAATTAAAGGTCATATCTGTAAATTGATAACTCTATGTGAGATATGCAGATGAGGGATTCACGTCATTCACGACAATTACCGAGGTTGGCCGAATCGTTAACTGATTTTAATCGTATTGTAAGGTAAGGGTTCAATATTTCATCATTAGTACCTACAATATAAAATCCTATGCTAATACAGATGTATAGTGCATAATTGCCTTTTGTCGCATGTGGTCCCGTTCGCAAATCGTCCCGTTCGGCAATTCGTCCCGTTCGCAATTCGGCCCGTTGGCAATTCGTCCCGTTAGTAGATCGTCCCGCACACGCACCTCGTCCCGTTCGCGACTGGTCCCGTTCGCAATTCGTCCCGTTAGCAAATCGTCCCGGAAACTCACCTCGTCCTTTTCGCGACTGGTCCCGTTCGCAATTCGTCCCGATCCCGATGTCTCTATTTATTGCTTTGCGGGCAAATCGGGGACGGGGGGGATTGGGACGAAATGCGAACGGGACCAGTCGCGAAAGGGACGAGGTGCGTTTCCGGGACGATTTGCTAACGGGACGAATTGCGAACGGGATCAGTCGCGAACGGGACGACGTGCGTGTGCGGGACGATCTGCTAACGGGACAAATTGCCAACGGGACGAATTGCGAACGGGACGAATTGCCGAACGGGATGATTTGCGAACGGGACCACATGCGACAAAAGGCATAATTGTTTTCCATCGTATTTTCACGGAAACGTACGAACGTGTCTTGCTATTTCAGTCGGTCACAGTCCAAAAAGTACTGAGGTGGACTGAAGTAGCTAGCATGACAAATACGAACGTTTTGGAGAAAATACGATGGAAAACAATTATGCACTGTAGTGCATATATGTATCTGTACTGTACCTAATAATACGTAGTACTATTACTTATTCTGTGGTTTAGCCTGCAGCGCGGCCCGTTACAGAGTTTATAGACAAGGTCTGGGATAACCTTCTTAGGGGCTTGATGGGCCGCCCAGGGGCAAACCCATACCGACAGTGAGCCTCTGTGTTGAACTCTCCAGTCACCTGTCTTTATGTAAAAGAACTCACTGAGCCTTAGAGTAGTAACAAATAAGACCCTTGCCTGGAAAAATAATCTGAAGGCCACACTGGGCCGTCATCGCACAGGACAGGGACGCGATGCGCTGGAAGTACCTATTTCTTTCTCCCTCTACAAAGTTGCGTCCTGTATGGCGGACCATGCTGGCCCATTGTGTGGAGCAGGCTAGAAGGATTGCTCCGTAGGTATATACCTATATATATTTCTCTACGAAGGTTTGATTAATAGTAGGTAGGTAGAAAGAAAAACAAAAGAGTAACGCTAAATAAATTTTATTTCATTTATTAGTGTCCATGGAGTCATTATTCACACATTTAAATTACAATGTAAAATATATAAATAAAGTCGAATCTGTAGCAATCACATAATTATGTTAAATAGTATGTAATCTAAGTATCACGCGGCAGCAAAAATACGACATTTAAAAGTGCATTCATTCCATTTATGAGAAGTATGGAATTAAAGTAGGAGAGGTAGTCTGGCACCCCTTATGTATACATATCTTCAGTCTACAACAGTAGCTCTTTTGTTAGTTAGTAAAATTGACTACGTCCTTATAGAAACATTTACGTATGATCATTGCCACCACATGGGATGGACCTGACGGATGGCATATACATATATAGACGTTCTGGGACAGAGAATCGAGTTATTTAGTTAATATAATAGACATCGTGGCACGGCCGACGCAAATGTTGAGCACATCGAATCTGCCTTTGAAATTTTCACGAGTCGACCCGTATACAGTCAGGGAAACAATAATTTCAAATATTAGGATGCGAAAACTGACTCCTGCTAGTGTAGCACCATATATGTATAACGAAAAACGACGACGACACGACAAATTGAAAAATATTGTTTACTGAATAGGTACGGCCGAGGAAAATGAAGGTTTGGCACATGTCAACTCTATTTGAATGACGTTAAGGTCCAAGTGCTTAACATTAAATTTCCTCGACTGTTACATATAACTACATTAGGATGTAATTAAAATATTTCCTTAGAATCTTGTTTACGCATGGGTACGATTTCATAGGCCTGCCTAGAAGTTTTCGAGTCCTCTTATGGACTTCACACCTAGGAATGCCCATGATTGCTATCAACTCCAATGAAATGTACAGTGGCGGAGAAAAAGCTTTTTACCATTAAGTAAAAAAGATAATATTCTCATTTTTTTTTATTTGTTATGGGGAGGCACCGATGTGTGAATAAGATTTATACATTGATTTGTTTTCAACTGCTAGCTGGTAAAAATACCTGTAATACCACACACGGTACATGGTACGGTAGAAACCGTAACGAGTGCACTAGTGTACTTATTGAATTGAAAAATGAATATTGTATTTAATAAGTTCAATTGACTTGTTGTAGAATGGGTTTAGTTTTGTTTCATTGGTCACAATAATATTATATTACATACATTGTTAACACGACATATATGCTTACACTTACACCGACAATAAGTTAATAAAACAAACAAAACCAAGCAAAAACATACCTACCTATCAAAAAAATCAACTCTGAAGAAGAAACAAAAATCCTAGATATTGCTTTAGTGTTATCATCAATACCATGATAACGGCAAATATTATTACAGATAATTTTATGACGTGTATGCATTACTATTTGCCGGATTGACTTTCATTTCAAACATGGCCGCATGGGTATGACTGAAATAGGTGCACTACGACAAGTAATGAGACGTTCAAAAGAATTCTACACTCAAGTTTAACACATGACATAGCATATGAAAATCAAAAAAATTCTTACAATGGTTTGATATATTAACATAAATTATCGATATCCATTATGTACATTTATCTTTGATTAGCTGTATATGTAGTTTGAATGTCCAGAGAAGATGTTGCTAGCAAGGGATTTTGAGTGGCACATGTAAAGAATATTGATGTACATACCGACGAGTTCAAAGATATGTATACGCTTTTGTACCTTATTCCATTGTAATAAGGCGAAAAATGTATACATATCTTTGACGTCGACTGTACATTAAGTGCCCACATGCGTTCATTGTTGCTAACCAAACGTGCTAACAGCTAACATATACACAGCAAACTTCTTTCTACATTTCCATTATTTTTGGTAATAACTACTGCTCTGTGATGGGCTAGATAGATTATAGTTAAAGTAACACTTGGTTTTAGAATTTACGACATTCATTTGTCTATGTATATATTCTTACAGTCTTGAAATTTGTACAAGCATCCTTCCATAGCAGTAAATCTTGGATTATTCTAGTTCTCAGTTAACATTTACCCATTCTATACAACAATCCCACGTTGCTTTATCACAAAAATACTCAAACATTATTATTTCATAAAAAATAGACAATCTGATCTAATTACCACATCCACTTCAGGAAGCGTTCATAATAATTTAATAAACAACATTATTTGATAAACAATGATAACAATTCAATAGATTTCTATTTTTTATATGAACTTTCAACAGTCTGTTGTTCCTACCTATTAATGTACAAGCACAGCATCTAACTGTATTATAGTTACAAAATAAATGAAGATACAAATCTAAATAAATTTAAAATTGCATCTGCTAAAAGAGTAGCCAACTTAACTGTTTCAGGAAGAAAAACAAAAGTATTTCATTCATATAAGTAAGTATAACGAAAACATGATAGAAGTATGATGATGTTCAATAAGTCCAACTAATAGTACATTACTATAGAGGCCGGGAAATGAAGGGTTGCAGGCCAAGTAGATATAGACGGATAGGGATACGCGGCCGGCAACCCCGTTTCTCGCCGAGATTTGTATAGTGCTTTTCTCAAACTTGGAATGACATAATAATAAAAAGTAGTCAATTTGTTTTATAAATAATACGTTTCTGAAGTGCACCGCCTGCACCGCCGCCGCCGCGCCGGCAGCTAGCCCGCGCTCCCCGCCGCGCCCCCCCCGTTTAAAAACAAAAGAAGGTTGCTTTACAGGCCTAGGTGTGTAAGGCTGTATGGAATTCCTTTACATATCATCTTCACTCATCGCACCGGGTGGCACCGGATACGTCGTATTTCCGAACCTAATTTGAAGCAAGTCACATCAACATTTCATTGCAAGTTTGAGAAAATGTATTTACTTATGCCATTAGCAAAAGGCATTGTAAAGTCAAGTTGTTAGATAATAATTATGCATGCTTAAAAAAAATTGGGCAGTTGAAAAAAGCAACTTGTGAATGGAGGGAAGCCTAGTTGTCAATAGTCTGATTACAAACTCTTCCACTAGACACAAGTGCAGTGGTACTTGTACATACATGGCATGGATAATGATATAATATCCCATTAATACTAGTACTATTTGCCATTACTGTGCACTTGCACA
This sequence comes from Epinotia ramella, assembly GCA_947578815.1. Classification (NCBI taxonomy): domain Eukaryota; kingdom Metazoa; phylum Arthropoda; class Insecta; order Lepidoptera; family Tortricidae; genus Epinotia; species Epinotia ramella. The sequence goes on from OX388209.1 coordinate 13,757,996, forward strand.
GATGATGTAATATCATGGAAAGAAAACTCGTAAAGTACTAATCATCCATTCTAATGAAGTCTCATAGCTCCACTAGTCAAACCAGACCTGTGACATGAATCTTACATTTATATTAAAATAGACTAATGGCCAGCACTAACCTTTATGCAACTTTGTATGAAAATTTGTCAATTAGTAAATGTTTTCAAAGGATATTCATTATATAGCAATATTGATATCATAACCATTGATGCCATAACTATGTGTTCCATCTATGACAAAGAGGTATTTAATATATTACAGATTTGAAGAAAATTAACAAACACAAGCAATTTCATTAGAAATAAATAACATTAGTAGCAAACAATGTAGGTACAAACAAACCATCTCTCAGCAGCAGACTAAAACCCGTTATACCAATGACAACTATCTAAATGTTGCTACAATCACAGAGATTATCATGAGCTTGTCAAATCATACATTGGATCAAACAGAGTGGCCTTGGGACTGGTGCCGTTGTCCCCACTGACTAGAAGGACCCTGTGCAGAGTTACCTTGCTGCATCCAAGAGAGGAAGTTAGGTGGCGCCGGTGGTGCTGAGGAGCCTGGACCAGCGAATGCTCCTTGGTCTGACCCACCTGACGGTATATTGTTGATGAGCCCCCAGCCTGCTGCCTGGTTCAGTGCTGCCGCTACCAGAGCTTGGTTTACAGGTAGTCCACTCATGCCAAGCGGCATGCTCCCTCCCTGCCCCTGTCCTCCTCCACCAGCCACACCTGTCTGCCCATGCTGGCCGGACATTCCAAGTGCTTGCATGTTCACCATATCCATGCTTCGGTTGCTCCACGAGTTGTTGTTTGATGCAGAGTGCATATGACCTTCTTCATAGTTTCTACTCGGCAAATTCCGTTGGTTGGAGCCACTCTTGTTTTGCTTAGGAGATGCATTGGAAACATTCACTGACACACCTTTTATAATGTGATCTTGACCACACAAACTTTGTGCTACTTCGGGATCCAAAAAAGTAATGAAACTAAACGCTCTAAATGGCTTGGGTATGAAAACATCTGTAACTTCTCCAAACTGTGAAAAATACTCCCTCAAGTCATTTGCTGTTAATTCTTCAGTACAACGGCCCACAAAGACTTTACAAGGCATTGAGTTGACTGAGCCTTCCTTTGAGTTTGGTATTCGCACATCACACCAGCGCCCATCTATCATGTGTCTTTGAGCCAACACTCTCATTTGCGAAGTGTAAGAAGCAAATCTAATGAAAGCAAATCCCTTAGACATGCCTGTTTTAGCGTCTCGCTTCAATTGCGCCATCAGGACTTCCCCAAATTTCTCAAAGTACTCTCTCACAGTTTGCTCAGTTGCTTTCCATGGCAGCCCTAATACAATTAAATCAGAGCATAAGTTATCATTTCTCTTGTTCTTGATTGACGATGTTTCAGAGCTTTCTCCCGATTTCCTTTTGTTTTCCTTAGGAAAGCTGCAGATATACAAGTGATTGCCCCATCCTTCGGGAGGAGGGTACAGCCTGCCATCTCTTAATCTTATACCCCGATTGTTTTTCGTTTCCGGATGGCGATACTTGAGGCCGCAGCAACCAGGAAATTGCGCGGACACAGTTGTTAGCATCAACGTTCCATCTTCTTCGATTGGTAGTTCTATGGGTTCTTCATTTTCGTCTTCGGCCACGGGTAAGTACTCGAAGGACATTATATCTTATTCATGAACAAAATTATTGATAAAAATAAACTTTCAAATATGGATATTATACTTATCACTATACAAATGTACAAGTTTTAAATTCCTAAATATATAAATAATCACATTTATATTGAATTAAACGTCACCTACGGGTTCAGAACCCATTGCAGGTTGAAAACATAGTTTGACGTAACAAACTTGATCTATTTTCGAGGGGCAAAGTAAGGAAAATTTATCAAGAAATACAGATCAAGAATACTCCAGCGAAGTATAATTTAGCATAGACAAACAAAGATGACCATAACGTCCATAACTTTCGAAAGATGACATTTCATTCCCAATTATTACTAGTGGAAAAAAACGACACGAACAAAACGACCCACGAATTTTGTCTATGAGTAATACATGTAAATTTTGAAACGTTTATCCAATCGAAAAACGCCTTCATCTAAACCCAATAAATGTGAAATAGTCCATGTATTGTTATAATTACTTTTTGATCAAATACAAACGATTCGGTGAAGCTAACGCTAGAATAAGCATTTGGTTATTTTTCATGACAATCTGTGTATGTACAGGTAGACATTTCAAGATACCTAACCTTATTTAAAACTTCGCAATTATTATTCTCATTCCAGAACGGTTATGTTTTATCAAGAATTGATTTAATCTCAAACATGTTATTGTTGTAACAGTTATATACATTTATGTAATATTGCTATGGATGATGATTGTAAGGAGTACAGAAGAAGTAAACCACAACAAAGGCTGTATAAACCTGGCAGTGGACCGTTGCGGCGATCTGGTAATGGTATGGATGGAAAAATGGATTCATATGAAGTAGAAAACGGGACCAGAGCTCGAAGTCATTACGGATCTCATAATTCTGTAAACGATTTGGAAAGAGAGCACACTAGCTTAAACCGTCATAAGAAGCCTGAACAACAACTGTACGTGCCTAAGTCCATTGAATCGGGTTATGATATGGACCGACAAACAAACACGCCAATGCGGGGCGACAATACTTCTAGTCAGTATATGAACAGAAGAATGTCAAATAAACATGACAATAAACATGGGTTCAATAGTGCGTCAGGGTCTAGGGGAGGCCCCAGGAGAGATAGATCATATGCAGAGTATCAAAGCAAGGAAAGTACAAACGATATTAATTATAATAGACATTATAGACAGGTCTCTGAACCCAGAAACCAATCACCCACACAAGTAGCCCATGAGGGCAAGAATGTGGACAGAAACAGGGACAGCAGAAGTATGGAGACTTCTGCAGGACGGCATGCATCAGGCTCCGGGGCTAAGCCTCCATCTGGCAGACGCAACTCAGCAGGATATCCTACTGATACATCCCGACCCAAGTACACGGTAAACATAGATAACATACCACCAAGATTCAGGAAAAAGTTTCTAGAACAGTCTGGACACCACAGTTTTGATAGTGTGGATCAAAAAAGTAAGCAATTTTCTAATTACTCTGTCCAATCTAGTTATAATCAGGGCCTACATGCCAACACCAACACCAGTTGGTCCCAAACATTGCCATCAAGAGGCCGTGGGCGACTTCGAGACAATGACAACTTCGACAGAGACAAGTTCATCAATTCGTATTTGAAAAACTATGAAGTACAAAATTCTAGAAGATCAACTCCAAGCAACTCATATCTTAACTTGAGTGAGCCGAGTGCAAGTGAAGATCAAAATTTTAATGAGAACAAAACACTGAACCAGAAAACCTCTTATGATTATGGTAAAGTAGACATTTTTGTTTTTAACCATTCTGAGTAATTTTTTAAATATTTTTAACAGTTCCTTCTACATTTCAAATTTACCCATGTTTCAAACTATCATACAAATTTGATATCGTTTCAGTAGTACTTTTTTTTTAACATGTAAAATAATTGCATTATTACATTCTTGTCAAATGTAAGAACTTGTTAGTCACAACTTTGGATATTTATATTCCAGCTCCAAAAAATGGGATGATAAAAATGAGCCATGAAAATACTGCCTACCACGATGAGAACCAAAAACATGATTCTGATAATGAAGATGATAATGAAGCCATCTCTCACAGCTCATCAAACCTGCTAGACATGACCAATTTGGTAAATATGATTCTCATAACTTAACTTAAATTTATGCATTGGAAACTTAAATTCCGAAATTAATTAATATTTAATTTAATTTCATTTTTATAACTACTGATAAAGCTAATTATCAAGATTTTGAGTCCACTATCATCTTTCTGGCTGACCTCTGCCAAGCCAAACTAGAGAATGCGGAGTATATTACTCATGTCTTGATTGATTTGTATTGTCTTGTTGTGTCAGCATCACTACATAGCATAGTATAAAACAAAGTCGCTTCCCGCTGTCTGTCCCTATGTATGCTTAGATCTTTATAGATAGATAGATAAATCATTTGGCATATTGCAACAAAAAAAAAATAGAGAAAAAAAAGAAACAGTAAAAAAACACGGATATAAGAACAAGTAAAACAATTGTGACATGGAAATATAATTATAAATTAAAATTTAAGGCATACTTGTGCGTTGCAATGATGCCAAAAAGGTACTAGCTCAGTTTTGCTTTGCTCGTGTGAGCAAGCACTGATATTCTGCCAGTACCTTGGGTCACGATGCAAGTGAAATATTACAAGAGAAATAATAATAAATAAATAAAGCTTGCAAATAATATCGAATAAATAAAATAGATCTGTGTGATTGTAATATAGGCGTGCTTCTAAGGGACATCACACATCTCACCACACACTTTTTCATAATATATACACTCCTTGTCGACACATAGTTACACCTTATATTTTGTCATTTTTATTACTCACCTATCACTGATAGGTATAAGTGTATATATTATGAAAAAGTGTGTGGTGAGATGTGTGATGTCCCTTAGAAGCACGCCTATATTACAAAATCTGCAACCAAATAGCCATGAGGAATTCCTACCACTTGCTTGTCCAAGAGAAATATTTTAAATTTAAATTTAAAAGATTTCTTGGATGGTAATTGTCGAAGTGGTGGAGGAATGTTATTCCAGCATTTGGTTGCAAGATGATTATAACTACTCAACGGATTTTGATGCGGTTTTTTTTAATAGATAGTGATTCAAGACGAAGGTTTGTATAATATAGTACCCATGCGAAGCCGGGGTGGGTCACTAGTTAAGTAAACAGGGATAGATGTATATCCTTAGTTACTGACCACTTTTAAGATTGACTGGCCAGACTAATACGAAATAATAGTCTAGTTAGATAACGGCATTCATTAGACAAAAGTCGATTGGTGGAACTCTCAAAAGTTAAGTCTAATCATGTAAAAATTATTAGGATTGGACAGAAGAAGTGGAAAAGAATATCAAATTGGACGACATGTGTGACACATCAACTAGTTTCACTCAAAATGTTCAAACAACAACAACAGTGTCTCAGGAAATTAAACCAAGTGAGCCAAGGGAGTCCAAGAGACGGTCCCGACGACGAGATAAGAGGTTGGTATTGATTACTTCAAGTTCTTAACATGTATTGCCAAACAATACTATTTTTACATAAAGCCAAGTTTAGACAAAGCCAGTGCTGGCTTGTTATGATATGGAAAGAACTGGCTGCCAGCACGGGCGGGACTAGAGTGCCTGCCTATTTTTCAAGCCAGTGAGCCAGCACTGGCTTTGTCTAAACCTAGCTTAACTTTAATTAATTAAATGTTTTAATTGTTACTCATTGATTTATATATGCATCCTAATATTTCAAGTTCTTTGCAGCAGTTATGGTCTGAGTGGAGTGAATGTATAATCTAAGAAAAAATACTGTTCTTATCAGAGACCTTTCCACAATGAAGATACATTACTTAAAATAATGGGTTTTCATTTCTTTTATTACATAATCTACAAGTGTAATAAAATTGTTCGTGATTTAATTCCAAACATAATGGGGCAAGTCATTATTCTAAGTAATGCGTATTACCAGTTTAGAAGTATTCCTCAGACATGTACTATATTCATTTTACTGATTCAAAAGTGCAATTTACCGTATTAAGTTGTTATTATTGGTTTTTCCTCATAGAAGTTCAAGCAGAGGGCAAATAAATTCAGAGAAAAAGCCTGAACGGAACAGAAAAGACAGTAACGTGAGCATTCAGCACGACGCAATAGCATCCAGCATAAAGCATCGCGACAGAGAACGAAGAGACAGTTATAAAAGTACTCGCTCATCAACTATTGGGAATAGTAGGGATGATTTGGACCATTGGAGGTCATTAAGGTCGTACAGCAGGGAACAGAGCACAGAAGGGTAATTTCAGATTTCCTTATTTGTGTTATGTTAATTGTGGATGGTGTGGACAGGTGATTGAATAAAATATAATGGCCTCAGCAGATATCAGAACACAAGAGATACATTTTCCTTGTATTTAGTGTTCAAACTCGCTTATTTATTTATTAAAGACAAGCAGCGTTGGCAAATGACAAACAGCAGATATTTTTATTTCTGATATTTATGTTTGCCTGATCATGGGCTTGAACCTGGACTTGTGCCACTAGGTTTTCCATCATTAGATACTTAACAGTCGCTTTTCGGTGAAGGAAAACATCGCGGAAAAACCTCTGGGTTGGAAGGTCAGATGGCAGTCACTTTCGTAAAACTAGTGGGTACGCCAAATCTTGGAAAGAGGTGAAAAGTGAGAGATCCAAAGTGGACCTCGGGCTTCCTTGGGTTACAACCGGGAAAAGACTAGGAGGGTGATGATGTTGAGCACACTTCCATTCAGTTTTTTTATAACATCCATGGCCAATCGGCAAGGCCCGCCTGATAGTCAGCGGTAGCTCATGGCCGGTTGGCTGCTGATGGTATGTGATTGCCCTACATAACCAGGAAAACTTTTGATGGATTGTATTGTAATATTGCAGGAGGATAGTGTCCCAATGCAACAGCCGAGATGTGTCAGCCCACCGCGCCCTCAGCCCGAGAGATCACGACGGTTTTCGTGTCCCGGCCGCTATTTCAAAGAATGCTGCATGGCCATCTACTAATCAGGTAAAATATCAATTCAGCTAAAAATATGTTAGAAAAACATATTATTGTAATATCGTACCTCATTTACATCAAGAGTGTGGTATTTTCAAGACTTCAAAAAAAAAATGAAAAAGAGGAAAAAAAACACACCTGTGCGTTTCCTCAGAACCCCGTAATTTATGAACCGAATCATATTTTTTTTTTATTGAAAGTATATGCTTCCAGGTTTATCCCATTAAATTAAATAAATAAATACTTGCAGACAATCTTACACAAATCGACCTAGTCCCAAATTAAGCAAAGCTTGTACTATGGGTACTAGACGATGATAAACTTACTTATATAGATAGACTAGCTTCCGCCCGCGACTTCTTCTGCGTGGACCCGGGATAAAAACTATCCTAACTAACTATCCAGGTTATTATTATTATTATTCTGGTAGTGGCTTCCGGACTAGAGAGCCCTTATATCACTGCGACCATCGCTGATCTATTGTGATCGCCACTTACTACAATTCTTGGTGAAGTCCTGCAAACTCGAAGAATTGCAGGATACTGTTGATCTCAAGAAATTTAATCTCCTCCAGGTTATAAACTGTCTTCATGCAAAATTTCATCCAAATCGGTTGAGTCGTTTAAGCGTGATTGAGTAACAAATATCCAAACATCTAAACATGCAAACTTTCGCACTTATAATATTAGTAGGGTAAATGCTTAAAGGAGCAAATATTCGTGTTCATTAGACAAAAAAATGCCCTTACGAGGATTCGATTCCAGGACCAGTTGCTTCGTGGGCAGGGTCACTACCCAACTAGGCTAAAGCGGTCATTGTTATCTAAACTCTAGTTGGATGATGGGAGCCATGAGGAATTGAGGGAACTCCTCAAATAATATTATACGCACGCGTGTAGTAAATTCCGTATTTTGTATTTATAAATCATGTACTTACAAAATATGGAAATGTTCATGTGGCTTGGCAGAGTACTGAGTTGAAGTCAGTTTAAACTTTGTTTTTATAGTAATGCTTGGGTTATTTTTTCTATTAAGTGTCTATTCAACCAAACATGAATTTATGTAAAAGATAAAGTTTAAACAATTTTAACATTTAATCAACCTTATATTAAGTCTTTATTCGCGTTTAGTCGAATCTGGCCTATAGGAGTTTTGCTTTATAAGATTATATAGAATAACCATCTATAGTGACATTGTTGCCTTATCGCTTTATTGTTTTAACATTGCAAGCTAGCATAAACACCGTTTCAAAAACATTCTCATGTTTCTTTCCGTTGTTTTGGCTAATCTTTTTTTTTATACCGACTAATGTACGTTTCCCACCGAGAGAGTCGGGCCGGAGCGCATTCTATTACATGCAAAGGAATTTGAACCGTATAAAGAGTAGTTACATTTCATATTTGAATGAATCGTGCATCCACTGCGAGGCGGCAGCTACCGACGCCGTCAGTGGGGATTGTAATCAAATATGAATCGTATCTGCTGTATAGACGGTTCAAATTCCTTTGTATGTAATAGAATGCGCTCCGCCCCGACTCTGTCGGTGGGAATCGTACATAAGGCTTAGATGCAACACTCTTCTGGAATGGCTTTTTTGGACTTTCGACAAATACCTAACTTAGTGAAGTTTTATTTATATTTCATTAAGTGAGATTTTATATGAGATTTATAGTACATTATTGCCGTGGCCGGGAAGCCTGCAATTGCCATTCCGGCTGAGGCTAATATAGTACTTTTCTTAAAAATGGGGGAATAAAAAATACTAAATTTATATAAACTTTAAATATCGTTGCACAACGTGAAAATATTTACGTTTTCCCGCCGTTATTTTTAAACAGAATCGCAAGTGTATTTTTCCACCAAAAAACCGCAAACTATTTGAGACACATACATAAACGTCGTGTTTGCAACAGAAAAATACGAGTTGAATTGGCTGAATACGAGCTGTGCCGTCTTTTTTATATGCCAGTTTCTACTTAAAAAAAAATTGGTAGTCGACAAATAAAGGAATTTATATATAACATTCCAGGCGGCCTGCAATGTTTTTTATTTTTTAATCTAAATCTGACCTTAAACTATACACTTGGCCATTTTTGAGAAAAATACTTTTCTCAAACATGCAATGAAATATTGACGTTATGTTCTTCATAATGGGCTTCGAAGTGTCACGTTTCGGGCGCAGCGAGACGAGAGACACGTAATGGCATTTCATACAAAATTGGAGGCCTAGGCCTGCAAGATGGTCTTTTTTAATTTCCATCCCACAATTTGTGGCACAGGATCACGGCGTCAAGCCATGAAAATTAAAGTTTGATTTCTTGGAGTTTTTTTAAATTTATTTCATTGCATGTTTGAGAAAAGCACTATACATACCTCGGCGTGAAAAGGGGTTGCAAGCTTCATAACTATCCTTAGAGTCTATATGTACTCGGCCGGCAACCCCTTACGTTCCGGCCTCTGTAGTACACTCTAGTGACTCACTCGACTCTGCTCACTCTAGTGTAGTGTACTAATACAGTCGGTAATCGTAAGTTACGTCCGTTAAAATGTATACCTACGGGGTTTTGTCAGTTCTGTATGAGATGACAGCTGCCGGCGCCATTTCGCGCCACCTTTATCGATCAGTAACGTGTGCTCGATGCAACCAACCTAAAATTGTTTGGTGTCACTGCCAGAAGTGGTTCAGCGTTCTCTGTCTCCCATTTCAGTCATCTATATGTGAATTTGAGTTATTACTTGTCAAAGTCTTGAATTTCACCTGGCCTATGAAAAAAGATCTTTCAACATGTCAAATTTGCACGTATACTAATTTTATCTTATTTAATAATGTGTAACTAAAATAAATGAGAGATACTTATTCAGTTCGTTTAAGATGATAATGTAAGTGTCAGAGCAAAGGGTTGCAAAGGGGCCACCTAGGACTTTTTCAATTTGAAATGAAATGAAATGAAAATTATGTATTCGTAACAAATATATCTATCACATACATACGGGTAATACTACGGTAGCCTAGTGGTTCAGGCATGCGGCTGCTAAGCGGCGGTCGTGGGTTCGAATCCCGGCTCGTACCAATGAGTTTTTCGGAACTTATGTACGGAATATTTACCGTTAGCTTTTCGGTGAAGGAAAACATCGTGAGGAAACCGATCTAATCCCAATAAGGTCTAGTTTTCCCTCTGGGTTGGAAGGTCAGATGGCAGTCGCTTTCGTAAAACTAGTGTCTATGCCAAATCTTGGGTTTAGGTGTCAAAGAGGACCCTGGGCTCCTTTAGGGGCACAGCCGGGAATAACGCTAGGAGGATGATGACATACGGGTAATACTATTTAATTAATTAAAACTATGTGGGGTACAGCAGTGCCCCCGCCAAGACGAGCCTAGCGAAGCGCAACGCAAGGGCACTACCTAAATTTTCTCGAAGCGGTTCGTCGTTTTTTTGAACCCTCGTAACTTGGGTTTGGATTATACCAGATAAACAAAATTCTCGGGATATGATGTCAATATAATATACTTTTTAGCCAAGATGTAGAATTCGTAGAGCGTGGCTGGTAGTGGTAGAGTTACGCCGTGTGGAGTAGGAAGCTTGGCGCTAATTGCGATCTGATATCTTTTTCACGCTGAAAGCTGTATGAGCTATGGAGTCTTGGCATCACTTTACATGTAATGTTTTTGGTGGGATTTATTTGTTACGAAATGGTCCCGCCTCAGCATAATGCTGGCTCACGAGCCGGTGCTGGTCTTCCGGCGAGACCATTTGCCATTGACACGAACGGATGACCGCACTAAACGGAATTTCGCACTTTCAGAAAAAAGTAAACGGCAGCTGGGGCCACGGTCGCACGCCAAGTATAGAGCGGCGCCAGTCGCCCGCTCCCGCTGCCGCTCCCGCTCCGCACGCGCACGCGGAGGCCGGCGAGGGCGGGCCGCGGCGGCGCGCGGGCAAGCGCGCGGGCCGGCGCCGCGCGCGCAACGCGGAGAACATCGCGCCGCCCGCGCCGCAGCCGCCGGCCGCCGCGCCCGCGCCCGCGCACGCGCCCGCGCACGCGCACGCGCACGCGCACGCGCCCACCACGCTCAACTGGCGTGAGGAGATACTCAAGTCCAAGGAGCACGCGTAACTACTACTTTTATAGCTTTTGTTTAGACCCCAACTAATTTTTTTTTTTTAACACGTTCTCTACCAAGAACCCGCCTAGCGGGCACTCGTAGTGTTTGCTCAGACGCCGGCTGAGCCCGCTAGGCGAGCAGTAGTATGAACTTACACGCCTAGCGAATTCTGTCGGTTTCTGGTGAATTGTTGCATTTTTAGTCCGGTTGCGAAAGTGTTAAGACCTACCTCCGAAATGTACCTTTTTTAAAGTGAAAACTTCTTTAGCGGCGATGAGCACTTTTTGGGATGGAGGAAAATTGTTAAATACGCGACAGATGTGAAGGAGGTCACAAACTTTTATATTTTGCTGCTAGCCGATTCGACTTCATTCAAAACTGAACGCTATTCGTAAGAGTATAAAGCCGTTAAACACTTTTTGCAATAACATATTCTGCAAATAAATTTCTAATAATACCAACGCGTCCTTCACCGTTTTGCTATTGAGAAAATTCGAATAGTTCAAATTTGGGCGTTATTCCTAAAGAGATAGAGCTTAGAAAAATATTTACGAACGGCAAAAACAAATTGATATTTTGGTCGCCACCGTGCACCGCCATCTGCTGTTCTTGCAAATTCGAATAGTTCGAATTTAGACGTTATTCCTAAAGAGATAAAGCTTTGAAAAATATTTGGCAATAGCAAAAACAAATTGGTATTGTGTTTGCCGCCGCCCGTCGGCGCGCCGGACCCCGGCACCGTTGAGCCGCGGCGGCGCGTTGGGCCCGTCGCACCCAATGCGCCCGCGTGCCGTCCGCCTAAATAATAGATAATTGTTTATAAATTTGCGTCAAATTCATTTTTAGGGTGACACCGTAAGATCTCACGTGACCTGATCGAACAACTGTTACAATGTTATTGAGTTTTCACTTCTGCCGGCACTCCCGGCCTTTTTTTTTTGACACGTTCTCAACCAAGAATCCGCCTAGCGGGCACTCGTAATGTTTGCTCAGATGCCGGCTGAGCCCGCTAGGCGAGCAGTAGTATGAACTTACACGCCCAGCGAATTCTGTCGGTTTCTGGTGAATTGTTCCATTTTTAGCCCGGTTGCGAAAGTGTTAAGTTAAGGCCTACCTCCGAAATGTACCTTTTTTGAAGTGAAAACTTCTTTAGCGGCGATTGATCACTTTTCTCTTCAAAATCTTGTGTTTTTTTTAAAGAAGTATGAGATGCCTGTGGTTTTTTTTCTTATGTTACGCCATAGGGAACACAAAACTCAATTTCCATCAAGTATGGTTTTTTTTTAAACATGACTTGCAATTTTGTTTAAAAAAATATATAACCGTTATAACTTGGGGCTATCACCCGTTTGCGGCTTGACGTTGACCTTTGGGACACTGTATACATGTACGCTGCCGAAATACCCGCTAGTCTGGCTGTAGTATATGAACAGAACCGGATAAAAATCATGTTATCATACACGTGTAACGTTACGAAAAGGTTGGCTGTGAATGTGGTAACTTATGTGTTTATTAATTTGTTCTAGGGCACCAGAAAACACCCATCAGAGACACAGGCTAAATAGCGCCATGTCTGATAAATCGACATCAGAGACTTCAACATCTCAGCCGGGCCTGTTGATATTGCCACAGAGCTCTCAGTTACCGAAAGACCAAAGGTTTGACCAAATTATAGCATGTGGTATTGATATTCCAAGATATTACTGGGCCATAAAACTCGAGTATACTTGTGATTATTTGAGTTGGCCGCATTGCATCGAAGTTGTCCACTCAAAAAGCAACCCTACCAACCTAGGTACAAGATACCAATTCCAATGATATTTTTATAAAAAAGTTGGCCATATTAAATAATCTCAACTACACATCGTTTTTGGAATTATATTTAAAATATATGTTTGTTTCAGTCGTGGGGGCTCGATCGAAAATCAAAGAACCCTGTTTGATCATCATAATCCATCCAAACCAATTATAGTGCAAACTAGTCCAACCCAGATGAATATGAGAATGGAGAGAGGTAAGTTTTATCCAAGACCTAACTAGTTACATTTAAATACGAAGGTATTCAAGTTCTGCCGGGCTAGTACACTAGCACTTTGACAGCTTCTATCGTCATGTTTTACGTCCAAGACAGACGTAAAAATGTTTAACGTCATGGGCTAATATGGTAGACCGTCAGCTACGTAAAATGTAACCATTCATACGTCTTGCACATAAAACGAAAATTTAAACGTCAAGTGCTAATATGCTCTTGATTTAGACATATAAAATTGCCGGTATAAACCGATGACGGGCGTAAATTTATGTAGGTCGCTCGAGACCCCCGGTAAAATTTAACACTATGAAAACATCTTCTGTCACAAGTTCACAATACATACGCATACGGTTCATTTTCAAAACTAAATTCGTTTCCTGTTTTGTCTATCTTTTTTACGACATTTCGCTTGAAATGTCGTTTTGCAGGCCGCCTGGAATGTTATATATAAGGTGCTAACAAATTAGGTACCAATACTTTTAGAGCTGATAGTACTAGTCTCTAGGAGTAGAGTTAAGTATGAAACATTTAAAAGTGTGTATCACTTTTTGGAGATAATTAGGGATACAACGTTACTGCGTAAAAACACCCTGTTAATGAGATAGTCAACAATCAATCATTGACGTTTGTCACAAACGACGATGTTCACTTGACAGATAGTGTTTTAACATCTCGTCAGTTGAATGCACAGGCTGATTATGTTTGGTCGAAATTTTAATTTATTTATTTTGTACCGGAAATTAAAACAAAAATATCATATGAAAAGTTTTCTTAATTTCTATTTAAAGTCAATTGTTTTGATGTAATGTAACACCTCTTAAAATATTGGTACTTAATTTGTTAGCACCTTATATAAATTCCTTTATTTGCTGAGTACCAAATTAAAAAAAAAGTAGAAACTGGCATTTAAAAGACGGCGAAGCTCGTATTCAGCCAATTCAACTCGTATTTTTCTGTTGCAAACACGACGTTTTTGTATGTGTCTCAAATAGTTTGCGTTTTTTTGGTGGAAAAATACACTTGAGATTCTGTTTAAAAAAACGGCGGGAAATCGTAAATATTTTCACGTTGTGCAACGATATTTAAAGTTTATATAAATTTTGTATTTTTTATTCCCCCATTTTTGAGAAAAGCACTATATTAGCCTCAGCCGGAATGGCAATTGCAGGCTTCGTATTATAATTAAACGGACTCGCAAGCTCGTCCGTTTAAACAAATACTCAGCCTGCAATTGCCTCCTTCCCGGTCACGGCAATAATGTACTATTATTATAACGGCCAAAAAATTCAAATTCAAAAACATGATATCCGCGCTTCCGAGCACGCACTTCCATCTCGCTCACGCTTATGCTCAGTGAGAGGGAGAGAAGGCCATGAACCTACGGCGCCTTAAAGACGTTTACTGTATGTTCGTCCTCCCAGGTGTGTCGGAGCGCGGGCGCGCGCTGGAGACGAGCTCGGCGCGCGCGGCGCGGCACTGCGAGCTGCTGCAGCAGGTGGACCGCGCCGACGCCGTGCTGCACACGCACGCGCTGCTGTCGCCCGCCGCGCTCGCCGACCACTGGCCCGAGGTCGAGGAGACTAGGTATGTGCCATAACATAACACTAAATATAGCCACATAAAGAGAGAGCGAAAGATAAACGGACGCGGATTATTGGGACATTAAGTCGCCACGTTGACGCGATGCATGTTGCGTTTACAAGGCTGGTTGGGAGAGTTCACTCGGTGACTCGTCTTTACCTCGGTCGACGTGCAGCAGAAAGGCGACCCAATATTCGTCACAGATGCAAGACGCGACAGCTAAATAGGGTCATTTTTAGAGTCACACCGTAAGATGTCACGTGAGCTGATCGAAAAACTGTTACAATGTTATTGAGTTTTCACTTCTGCCGGCACTCCCGGAGTGCAACCCGGTCTTTTTTTTATAGCTTATAAGCCGTTAAAAAATAGTCCTTATCTTGGCCTTCAAAATGCTCCTGAACCTTAATTTCTTCATCGCAACCAAATCGTTTTACCCTTAATTATTTCTTTAAATTATTAAACAGAACATAATCACTATTGTAAGATTCATAATTAGGCGAACTAAATTGATAGCTGAAAATGTTGCCAGACATAGGAAAACAATAATAGTGATAGGTTCATGTCGATACAATAAATATGTCGATATAACCTTGCACCTGCTATAAATCTGATTCCAATTGTATTTTATCTTGTACAGTCGACTACAAAGAGATCTATACGGCCAATGTTACAAAAATATGTATACATGACCTTAATGTCAAGGCAATACAGTCGTGTATACATATTTTTGTAACTTTGGCCGTATCGATCTCTTTGTAGTCGACTGTACCTACTATTAATCTGATACAATTAGTAACAAGAATGATAACAACACTATTAAATACAACTCAACGACGTTACGAAAGATTCACAATCGCTGTACTAGATAGCTCCAAGCAGACCGATGACGGAAAGTCGAATTGCTTGGCTAATTAATGGTTGGAACTGTCAATAAAACAAAAAGGCGGACAACGACCTTAGCGATGTCCTAAAATGATATTCGATGTATTTTTAATTCCAACCGATTTTTTATTATTATTTTGTTTCATAAAATTATTAGTTTGATTTCAAAACAATCATGTGCTTAGCGACTAAACCTCTGGTATGAACTGGATTTTTTAAATATGGATATTAACAGCACTAGCGAAACTGTGGCAACATTCGTGTCGTGTGCAATGAACTGTCAAGTTAGTTCGCCTAATTATGAATCCGAGATTAGGGGCTAAATTCGGACTGTAGGGTGAGTGGTTAATTTCTTCGAAGCCGATTTACTTCAGAGCGAGCCTCGCAACACGTGTGGTGTGGACGGGTGCGTTGTCTTGCAATAACAAAATGCCTTTACTTAGTTTGCCCCTCCTTTTCTCAACTATGGCTTGGCGCGCACCTTTCTTAATAATTCGGAATAATAAAGTGCGTTTATTGTTGAGCCTTTTGCTAAATAGTCAATTAACTAAACGCATATACCTTCTCCGTTCCGTCGTGGGTAAAAAGAATACCATCGCAGTCCCAAAACACAGGAGCCATTAGCATAGAGGCCGATTTTTGCACTTTAAATTTCTCCGGTCTCCTTTCTCAATCCACTGCATAGATTCAGACTTGCACTCAGGATCATACTGTCTGATCCATGTTTTATGAACCGTCACTATTCGGGAACAAACAGTTCTAAAAACCCGTGAGAAGATTCAATACGACGTTCCTTGCCACTTCCTGACTATCTATGTTTTCTTCTGTCACAACCGATACGAGTATAGGCCGCCCTGAGCGGGGGTCGTCTTCAATGAACTCTCGCCCAACTTTAAACAGACGCCACTTTTTGACCGTTGCATATGAAGGCCCAGAAACACCGCAAATATTTGCCTTTCCGTCGAACATACTTTGCGGTGACTTTCCACTTTTCGTAAGAAACTTAATTACATCCCTATGTAAAATTTTCGTAAGATTTATCGATAATTCACACATGGCGGACTTTGTCGTTCAATATCCTGAGACGTAATAATTCAAACATGGAATATTTTCTTTTTAATAATTACTTTTTAAATGGCTTGTCTAGTGGCCAGTACTATGAAAGCGTATACAACCTCAAAATACCTTAGGCTTAGAACTTTTCAGCCGCCCCTCGTAATTATATTAAGATCACACTATCCTTTATTGTTTTTTTCAGGAAATTTTTACAAAACGCCCTCACGAAACTTCTCATGTCTGATCTCAAATACTGCCAAGCTGAAAACATAGAGCACAACTTTTGGAAAATTTTGTATTACACTTTCATAGAAAAACTTAGAAGAAGTTTAACTCAGGTCTCGCCAGAGGACAAACCAAAAGTAGACAAGCTTATAAACACTATTATTGAAGAAGGAAATGTTTATTTCGAGAATCTCGTCCAAATGTTAGAAAAAGCTTACAAATTTAATACTGATGATTTCATAAATGACAACCACGTCGTGCCACCAAAGGGTCTTGGGTACGTTGGGCTAGCATTAATTTCTGTACAGAAACTATACATTTTCTTGGGCGATTTGACAAGGTACAAGGAACAAACCAACGAAACCAATAATTACGCTAAGAGTAAATTTTGGTATACGAAAGCACAACAAATCAATCCAAAGAATGGACGGCCATATAATCAGTTGGCTATATTAGCAATTTATGCTGTAAGTATTGATTATTTACTTCATAAATATTGTCATGTATGAACCAATCTATCTTCTATATCGTAAACATTTATGTTTCAGAGGAGAAAATTAGATGCAGTCTATTATTATATGAGAAGTTTAATGTCGTCGAATCCGTTTCAATCAGCACGTGAAAGTCTGTTGTCGCTATTTGATGAGAATAGGAAAAAAGTAAGTATTCATTTTGATTTATAGTGTTTTCTATATATCTGTGTATGTACGTTTTGAAATCATGAAAAGCCCAACTTAGATATTTTCTTTAACAGTGTGAGTAAACATTACAAACAGGTCACTCAATAGCGAATTTACTAGAGCTTGATACCATGCTATGCTCAGAATTCGGCAGACCCTCTTACTTGCTTTTTAACGCCATGTATTATTCTGAAAATGTTAATTAAGTACTAAATGGTGACTGTCCTAATGTTACATTCTTACAGTACGAAGCGGCAGAGAGGAAGCGACGGGTGGCGGCTGAAGGCGCGCAGACTGAGAACGGGGACGCGGGCCACGGGCCGCGGCGGGAGGTGTGGGTGCGACCGAGCGGACACCGCACCACCACGCTGCGGCACGACTCCTTGGAGGAGCGCCTCGCTTCGATGACATCCGTCGAGGTTTGTCTCCCGTTGTCTACAGTGACTACTGAGTGTGGAGCGGCAGCGAGGAAGCGGTGGAGGGCGCGAGGTGTGGTTGGTGGTGACACATCTATGGTCAAGCGGCTCACTTCCACATAAACCTCAGAGATATGTTCTCGATTGTTAAGTATCACATATACCACGCTGAGACAAGAATCTATGGAGAGGTGGCTAGGTTCTATAAAAACCGTTGAAGTAGGTCATATAAAGCAGCGGAGGTGAAGCGGTTGAAGGCACGAGGTATGAGTGTTGAACGGACACCAGACCATGCTGCAACATCTATGGGTATATCCGGAGGACCGGCAAGCTTGCATATAATCCGTAGGGGTATGCCCACCACAGTTAATATAGTCAGTCTTGAAAATCATTTCATTTCATTTCATTTCACGAGATTATGGTTGAGTAAATAAATGAACGAAATTATTTCCCATTATTTTATTGCAATATCCAAATAGTTACTTGCAAGCAGAGGACAATGTATCATGTGTTTATTTTGTTGCAGTTAAACAAAAACTTCATCACGAGTTATTTACACGTACACGGGAAGCTCATAACTAAAATTGGGTAAGCTATATGAAATCACCTCAAGTACACTAACCATATTTTGTATGCTATTCTAATAAAATAACCAATCAAAACCAGCGACCGAAAAAACCACAGAATGCGAGCTATGCGGTATGCGCATGTTCGAACTAAACGGCTGCCTGGCATGGTTTTGACACCCCGCCCCCATCCCCGCATAATGGCAATGGCACCCATTCTGTGGGGTCATATTGCCGCGCTACTTAGACTTCTATGGTTTTTTCGTTTGCTGATCAAAACAGTTTATGTTATTTGAAAACGAACTTATGCATAGGAATTCACATCGGACTTGAACTTTTTGATGTGTATGTCATTTTTAATTGTCATATTTATAAAGTTTTCGGAAAGCACACTTATGACTCCAATGTCCTCCCTAGGATGGAGACGTTCCACGAAAGCGCGTCTCAGATGCTCTGCCAGTTCCGCTCGCTGCTGCACCGGCAGCCGCTGCCCACGCCGGCCGCGCGCCTGCTGCAGCTCACCGCGCTCAACATGTTCGCCGTCGAGGCCACCTCCACGAACAGAGGTAAGTCTCAGATGCTCTGCCAGTTCCGCTCGCTGCTGCACCGGCAGCCGCTGCCCTCGCCGGCCGCGCGCCTGCTGCAGCTCACCGCGCTCAACATGTTCGCCGTCGAGGCCACCTCCACGAACAGAGGTAAGTCTCAGATGCTCTGCCAGTTCCGCTCGCTGCTGCACCGGCAGCCGCTGCCCTCGCCGGCCGCGCGCCTGCTGCAGCTCACCGCGCTCAACATGTTCGCCGTCGAGGCCACCTCCACGAACAGAGGTAAGTCTCAGATGCTCTGCCAGTTCCGCTCGCTGCTGCACCGGCAGCCGCTGCCCTCGCCGGCCGCGCGCCTGCTGCAGCTCACCGCGCTCAACATGTTCGCCGTCGAGGCCACCTCCACGAACAGAGGTAAGTCTCAGATGCTCTGCCAGTTCCGCTCGCTGCTGCACCGGCAGCCGCTGCCCTCGCCGGCCGCGCGCCTGCTGCACCTCACCGGGCTCAACATGTTCGCCGTCGAGGCCACCTCCACGAACAGAGGTAAGTCTCAGATGCTCTGCCAGTTCCGCTCGCTGCTGCACCGGCAGCCGCTGCCCTCGCCGGCCGCGCGCCTGCTGCACCTCACCGGGCTCAACATGTTCGCCGTCGAGGCCACCTCCACGAACAGAGGTAAGTCTCAGATGCTCTGCCAGTTCCGCTCGCTGCTGCACCGGCAGCCGCTGCCCTCGCCGGCCGCGCGCCTGCTGCAGCTCACCGCGCTCAACATGTTCGCCGTCGAGGCCACCTCCACGAACAGAGGTAAGTCTCAGATGCTCTGCCAGTTCCGCTCGCTGCTGCACCGGCAGCCGCTGCCCTCGCCGGCCGCGCGCCTGCTGCAGCTCACCGCGCTCAACATGTTCGCCGTCGAGGCCACCTCCACGAACAGAGGTAAGTCTCAGATGCTCTGCCAGTTCCGCTCGCTGCTGCACCGGCAGCCGCTGCCCTCGCCGGCCGCGCGCCTGCTGCACCTCACCGGGCTCAACATGTTCGCCGTCGAGGCCACCTCCACGAACAGAGGTAAGTCTCAGATGCTCTGCCAGTTCCGCTCGCTGCTGCACCGGCAGCCGCTGCCCTCGCCGGCCGCGCGCCTGCTGCAGCTCACCGCGCTCAACATGTTCGCCGTCGAGGCCACCTCCACGAACAGAGGTAAGTCTCAGATGCTCTGCCAGTTCCGCTCGCTGCTGCACCGGCAGCCGCTGCCCTCGCCGGCCGCGCGCCTGCTGCAGCTCACCGCGCTCAACATGTTCGCCGTCGAGGCCACCTCCACGAACAGAGGTAAGTCTCAGATGCTCTGCCAGTTCCGCTCGCTGCTGCACCGGCAGCCGCTGCCCTCGCCGGCCGCGCGCCTGCTGCACCTCACCGCGCTCAACATGTTCGCCGTCGAGGCCACCTCCACGAACAGAGGTAAGTCTCAGATGCTCTGCCAGTTCCGCTCGCTGCTGCACCGGCAGCCGCTGCCCTCGCCGGCCGCGCGCCTGCTGCACCTCACCGCGCTCAACATGTTCGCCGTCGAGGCCACCTCCACGAACAGAGGTAAGTCTTTTTTAATTTTCGGCTATCAAAGATTTTTTACTATTGAATAAGGAAATTGGTGTGTTTGTGTTATCCATATTAAGGCGAAACAAGTCGAATGAAGCTACATACGCGACACTAAAATAACACTAGGCGGCGCAACATTATCGTAATTTTCCCCAGTGACACACACTACTACATTTCACGCACACCATATCACTTTACAGCGGCAGGTCACTAACCTTGGTTTTCTTTTTTCTTTGGTGACATTATGAATTGAAATCAATCGCCGACCTCCATAGAGCAAGCAAAATCGAATTTTTTGACAGTTTCGTATTCTGAGTAGTTGGTACATTTTTGTATATGAAATAACCTGGGGGCTTGAACCTGGATGATTAATGATTATCTACCAAATTTTAAAAATTCATGTTAATTCCTAAATGGAACAAATCACAATTGAGGGGCCATTTAGCGATCACGTTAGTCAGAATGCTTGAGCTTTGCTAGTATTTGTACCTTATTGGTATTTATATTAGGTTATACTTGTTTTACTTTTATAGTATGTCAGTTACGAAGTATTTATAATAATAATTATAAAATACCATCCTACATTCGGCTTCTACTGCGTAACGTATTGTTAAAGGTATAAACCATATTAATAAATTTTTAGGACCTTTTAGTCACTCTCACTGATGCACCTGCTTGCTTACGCTATGATTGTGATCTACGATTACTAATAATTATAGTATTCATAACTATATTATAGATTTTGTACTGCGGTTTCACTTACAAGAACCTATGTCCGGCTCGCACTTGACCAATGGGCAAGCAGAGTGTAAAAACAGTACAATATGTCTGATCTAGTGAATTCCTTGGCTTGAGAGTAGGTAGGTTAAGAAAATGAAACAATTACTTCATTTGTATGTTTTATATACCACAAGTATATAATTTTATGTGTAATTAATTACGTCATAAAATTGCATCATCAAATATAAAAATAAACAATATCTATTATTTTATTTTTATTGGCTTGTAAATGCACATTTATATGCCGTGGAATACGTTGCTATTTTAGCTGCATTTATATATCACAAATATTTGCTATCTACTTCTTCTTCTTCATTTGACTCTCAAACTCTTACTCAGGTCTGCCAGCATCCCGCCTAGCGGGCGCCTACACCGTAGGCGCTTTCCGCTACATACGAGGAAAAACCACGGGATCCGCTGAAATAATGACGCGTGTCGTATTGAGCGTAGCGCGTAGCAATTCTTCTTCTTCTTCTTCTTTCTTCTTATTCTTCTTCTTCTTATCAGTTAAAAACATGAAGTTGAAGTGTAGTTATTAGGTATCTTGAAGAACTGTATCCAATCGGGTGACTATATTTCGTCTTGAATTGATCACAATAACACAATTTGCCTCATGCTTACAGATTCCGAGTTGATATTATAAATATTCTGACAATGTATTTCCACAATATTCAATTCGTTGGCACTGCTGATTTTTGAGGAAGAAAACACGACAATTTCATTGGAGGGCTTCATTATTACGGCGGGATCGCAATATACGAGTATTATCATAATCGCCTTAGTTTGCACAACGATACGATGTTCCTTGTAGTTATACG
This sequence comes from Epinotia ramella, assembly GCA_947578815.1. Taxonomy (NCBI): domain Eukaryota; kingdom Metazoa; phylum Arthropoda; class Insecta; order Lepidoptera; family Tortricidae; genus Epinotia; species Epinotia ramella. The sequence continues at coordinate 13,779,997 of OX388209.1, forward strand.
AGTATTATTTTATTTATTCAAATGCACTTGCAAAATCAATAGTGTCTAAGACAACATAAATGACAAAATAAATGTCAAACCTACTTATATGTCAGATGTTATGACAAATACACACACACGTACACCCACGTACACCGTATAAGACAATGTGCCCTGTGTGATAATAGTTATTTGTTATACAAGGGTGCAAAGTTGTATTTTACCCGCGAGTGTGGAACACAAGCAAGCGAAAGGATTCTATAGTTGAACCACGAGCGAAGCGAGTGGTTCTAAATTAGAATCCTGAGCGTAGCGAGTGTTTCAACACACGAGAAGTAAAATACATTTGCACCCGTGTGTAACACAAAACTTTTCACCTCACTGTAGCGAGGAAAGTGCAACATGCAAAACAACTTTATTTCATTTAAATAATAATATTTATATTTTTTTAACAGTAATAAATATTAATAATAACGTTAAGTAATATCAAGTAGAATTTTGGTCATGTGCGAATCGGGTTTTAATTTTCCCATACATTTTGAGACCCAGCGCCTGAATGAAGTCAACAAGCAATTCTTTAAAAGTTCTTAAATATTTATTTTATTCTGTTTTTAAGTATTTGTTGTTATAGCGGCAACAGAAATACATGTGAAAATGTTGTAATATGAGGTTTTTACGTTTTGTTATCTGTCAAAAGTCTCAAAAGCTACTTAAAGACGCTCCAAGGTCAAATTACTTTCCCCACTAGTGGATAAAATGCGTTTTTGCTCACTGGTTTTAAAGGATAAAAGACGGCTTTCCGAGACAGTGAGGGGAAAAAATATATACCACATACTAATTAAACGTATTCGAAGTTTTTTGATTAAGAACGGGCTCTAAGAGGAAAAATCGGGTTGTAATGGTAGGTTTTGATTGTAATATTGGGTTTTATGGTAGCACAAATGACAGAAAATCTATTTTGAACGTTTAACTATCCATATAACACCCTATGGATTTTCCCTAAAAACGTATTATTTTTAGATTGCTGATATTAAATTAGCGAATTATACAATTGTCAAAACGAAAAAATCGCGACAGACGTCCTTCCAGTACGAGGCCTTATGGCCATCTGCCTACTAAAATTGAAAGGAAGTGACTTATGCGTGTCCGATTTGTGCGTGATTTTATATTTATGTGCTTAATTCTACTGATTTCTGTATATTAAAAATAAAAGGAGCTCACTTGTTTGTCACACATATAATAAGGAACAAAAGGATACACAAATAAATACTGAAAATTGAATAGCAAAAATATGGTTCAGGTTTTTAGTCTACTCGGGCTACCAAAAAACGCAAAACAGAGCTAACTTTGCCATCCTAATCTATCGAGGCAAATTAATCAGATCGTGTTTTGGGCCTCATATAATTGTAGCAAATATCTTCAAATATCATTTAAAGAAGAAACTGTCACATTTTATGTAGTTTTCGCGTAATAAAGTGGGAAATTCGAAGCCCCATTTTACACCTTTGTGGTAATTTCCTCAAGATGCCTCGCCTTAAGGAGTTGCGAGACTATACTAGCATTATTCTAATATAAACTTGACTTAATTTGTCTCAAAGCACGAGTAAATTGACACAAATGATAGCAGTCTGCATAGGCCCTAACTCGCGCTTGTTCTGACAATTTTTTTTTAAATTAATGAGACAATTTTACATATTGTGTAATATAATTCTTATTTGCAGTACGCGTGGCCCCTATGTATGATATCATATGCTTGCAGGCTGTAAACCGTGTTGCACAGAGTAGCGGAAACAGTTCGCAAGAACAATACAGTCCTAGAGTGTACCATTGTACGCCGTAACATCGGCTTTCAAGTGCAAGTTTAAGAATACGCAATTTTAATCTTATGCCGGGGCCAATCGGAGATGAGCGTTGCGTATTTCAATTTGATCTCAATGTGTTTATAACTCGTTCGCACACTCTTCCCTATTACGACGGTGGCAAACAACCATACGGCCTGCCTGATGGTAAGGACACACCGTACCCTATGGACGCTTACAACGCCAGAAGCATCACATTCGTATTGCCGACCCTTTGTTGTTTTGAGGATTCGTTGTGTTGACTGCTAGAGACAAATGCAGGTCGCTCGCTCTCAATACGGCGCATCGTCGGGAGCTCTGGCGACTTTACTTACCACCACACCACCAGGGACACAAGACGACATAGCGACAGGGCATGTAGTGGTGTCATCATGCCTGGGGTGTTCTGTTAAGGGGATGCCTTGATTCGAGTCGACCACGCCCCCTTGACAAAGACACGCTTACGCTTATGCCTTCCGCGCACGAGAAAAAGAGATGCAACACTCTTCGGGAATGGCTTTTTTGGACAAATTTCGATAAATCCCTAACTTAGAGAAGTTTTATTTATATTTCATTAAGTGAGATTTTAGATGATATAAAATACTGTAGTATTAACTTGATTCTGTCGTAAAATAATGTATTGTTTGAGTAGGCTGAGTAAAAAAAGGAAAATAAAGACCCAACTTTGGATTTTTTTTCCATTGAGGAAATTTTAAGCAATTCCTGCTGAATTCTGGAAGAGAATAGGAGATACGCCGTACTGTTCCTGGCGAAACTTTTCAACAAGTTCCTGGTTGATGGAATTCCCGACGAATGGCGAAAGAGCTTTCTTAACCCTTTCTATAAAAATAAAGGTGATATAAGACTCTGCGGCAACTACAGAGCTATAAAGCTAATCTCACATTCCTGTAAAATATGGGAACAAGTCATCAACAAAAGGCTACTTGAAATAACTAGCGTCACTGAAAACCAATGCGGATTCGTCGCCGGTAGATCCACAACTGATGCCATACATTCGATCAGAACACTGATGGAAAAGTACAGAGACAACAAAACAGACTTGCACATGATATTCATCGACCTAGAAAAAGCTTTCGACCGGGTACCGAGAGAATTAATTTGGCACGCTCTAAGGGCCCAGAATGTCCCCGAGCATTACATAATGACTGTCAAAGATATGTAGCACCAAGAATCAACCAAAGTGCGAAGTCCGGCCGGAACAAGCGATGCATTCGATGTAAAGGTTGGTGTGCCCCAAGGTTCTGCACTCTTTAATATTGCTATTTAATATTGTAATGAACTATCTCACCTCAAATCTGCAACGAGCGCCGCCATGGGACATCCTATATGCGGACGACGTCGTCATCATCAGCGAAGATGTGAAAAACCTACAGCAGCAGATTTTAGAAGAGTGGAGGGAAGCTCTCGAAACATCAGGTCTGCGAATAAGCAGAGCGAAGACCGAGTACATGCACTGCAACTTTAGTGGCGCCAACAACAAACACACCATCTGTCTGCAGACCACCCAGCTAAATGAAGTAGACCATTTCAAGTACCTAGTCAGTCATCAGTAAAGATGGGTCAATAGACACTGATGTCGCCCATCGCATAAATACCGGGTGGATGATATGGAGAGAACTGTCCGGCGTGCTATGCGACAGCCGAATGCCCGTGCGCATAAAGGGGCGAGTATATAGAGCAGCCGTCCGACCGGCCATGACATACGGAGCCGAATGCTGGCCACTCAAAAAGCAGCACGAAAATCAATTACACTGCGCAGAGATGAAGATGCTTAGGTGGGCAGGTGGTGTAACTAGGCTGGATCATGTCAGAAACACACACATAAGAGGCACCTTCAAAGTGAGACCTATCCCAGATAAACTACAGGAGAGCCGTCTGCGGTGGTACGGACACGTTATGAGGCGACCATCCGACCACATGACCAGAAAAGTGCTAGATGTCGAAACAACCCCGAGGACGAGGAAGACCCCGAATCACATGGATGTCCGTAGTAAATAATAACCTCAAAGAAGCCCAAGTCAACAAAGAGACGATCCAGGACCGAGCTGCCTGGAGACGCATGATACGGAGGGCCGACCCTAAATAAAATGGGAAAGGGCCAGGCAAAGAAGAAGAAGAAATTTTAAGCAATCATGTATCGATTAAATCAGATAAACAATCATATAGTCAAGAATCATATATCTGACAATCAGACCTTGTTGTTTCTTAATCTAGTCAGAACGGCGTTTCAAAGCACGTGATTATTTCCAATTCACCCCCTTAAGGCGGAGGTATTTCCCCAGTTGGGCTGCTCTAAATATGAGCGAGTTGGCATTCTGCTGTGCCCTCAAACATTACGGCTCGTGTGGATCTGAGCACACGACACTCATTGGAATCAAAGTGGAATGCGAAACGTGCATTTCAGATTGCCCCCTGCACTATCGTTGCGCAAGTAATATTAGCTGTCGCAAAACGCGGAGATAAAATTCAAATGTTATATTTGCAAGTGTGAAGTGAATACATTCAGTTGCACACAGACAAATATAAATCAATCTCGAGTATATTTATTGAGCTTCGAACCGTTCGAACGGTCAAATAGTCGACTCATAACATAATTGGCAATTCTTTACTTTGTAATACACATATCTTCACGGCGCCGTGGCTAGAGCATGGCAAATTGAACGAGGCACGGTAACAAAACTGGTAAAATGCGACTCGAACTCACGTCCAAGGTTTCATACTACTTACACGTGTGTATTACGTAGGAATGTTAAATTGCTTGATATGTTTTTATTATTGTCCTGCATATCGAGCCGGATAGCGTAATTGTGTACAGTCACCAGCATTCATGTCTGACACAACTCTATTTCTAGGGCCGTTAGGACGTGTCCGATATTTTGCCGACTTTGTTATGGCAGGTACAAATGATGGTGACTGAAATTTACTTAACCCATTCGCCGCCATTGACTCGAACTCAAGTTCGCGTTGCAACCGACCTGCCACCGACGACATACGAAGTCCAAAAACAATATTCTTAAAACTTGCGTGGCGTGGGGGTGCCACTTCGCATTTTTTTTCTGTGGCGGCAAATGGGTTAAGAAAGTGGAATTTGATAATTTTGCTTTTCGAGATTATCTATGCAAATGGTTTTTCATACCTAATATGTTTCTAAGAACGAAATATAATTTTAATCAATTTAAAATCGTCCAGCATTTGGATGAAGGAGATTCTCGTTAACTGAATAAAGAAATTAACCCATTCATTGCCGACGCTCGAAATTTCTTTCCCCGCAGTGCCGGCGCCTTGCAACAAATGTCGCGAATTCACATCCGCGGCATTACAACTGACAAGAGCCTACCCATGCGATTTCGAGTCCGCGGCACCTACGTAAAAAAAGTACACTAAACCAAAAACTACCAGCAACATAATTTGTCCCATAATTAACTTTTTCGTTATATATTTTAGGTAAAAAAAATATATACCCGAATCTAAAAATCAAGATCTTTAAAGACGCGATTTCACTTCCGCGGCATTACGATTATCAAACCTCGTGACATGGTTTCGCGCCTGCGACACCTGCGTAAAAAATTGTAAAACTTATCCACTAAATTAACAAATTGCTTGCTGGTATGTAATTTAAATTGTTCTCCCCTAAACTTGACAGTGTATCTTTAAATGCACTCATTTTTTAGTCACAGTTTTGCATTTTTTTGTGGAACTATATTTCGCGCTCAGTAGGTACAACAGAGGCGTGCGTTCAACGCACGATTTTTTTTATTATTGCCAAGTTTAGGGTTAAAGTTTAGTTGGTGTCCTTTGAAAATCATTTTATTGTTATTCATGCTTAAACAAGTCAAAATTAATATTAATAAACCTCTTGACGCGAATTCACGTATTCGGCAATGAATGGGAATCCCCAACCAATCCACACTGGTCCAACGTGGTGACCAAAGCTCCTTACACCCAAGTGAGGAAGAGAAAACTTGTCCTTGTTCTAATTAATCTAATACATCATGGCACCGCGGAGCAGAGCTGATGAAATAGATAGACGGAAGGTCGCCGATAGCAACTCCTAAACTACACAAAATTAACGCAATTTGGGCTCATTGGAAACCTCTTACTGAGAAATTGAGAACGTGCAATAAAAACCATTACCAAAAATAAACAATTCGTCAGAAATTTATTTTATTGATGAAAAGCGGTAATTCTATGTTAATTAACCTCGTAAGTCCTTGCGTACTTGTACAAATTTAAAATCGAGCTCGGGACGCTAATGGACTTGTTAACGAAGGTCTCAAATACCAAATCAAAGACATTGATCGGGGATTAACGAGGCTAAAGACTTAGCGCAAGCTACATCTTCGTACCTACGACTACAAGGCACATACTACATTTGATATTAGAAACGTAAAGCAGTTTGCATAACATGCATACAATTATATCTAATCTGACAACTGAAGCACATTGCGATCAAATTGTATCGTAATGTGACTAGGTAATCTTAGAGATAACATTTACGCTGATGAAGTCAAATGAAATTATTAACAGGACTCATGATTTTCCGATCTACTATGTCTGGCTTACATTAGATAACAAGTCTATTGCTATTAAAAGTAATGTTATTTCGAAAGCTGCCCTTGTGTAAAAATCTGTAATCATCATCAAATCTTATACCACTTTAGAACTAGGAAATTGTCAAAGAAATTCTAATGCCTATAGGCACTCAACTTACTGATAAAATGTAAATTACTCTACTGAAAGCATAATATAGGGAGTGCGGTGTCTCTGCAAATGTATGCATTTTAGAACCGCGCGTTTCTATAAGAGGGCATTCTTTTTAATATGTTTATCTGTCATCGTGTATCATACAAAACTCTTGGACTTGTTTTTATTAAGGAATACATAATCATTATCTTAATAAAGTGGGCTTAAACTTACCTAGTCCTGTTACGCAGGGATTATAAATATAGAAGGGCATCCAGAGTTAACTATTTCTGCAGCCCGTTTTTGTATTACCTTCACACAACTTGGTAACTCGTTTTTAAGCTTATTAGCTTCTATTTTTGGAACTAAGCAGACTAAGGTACTCGGGACGGGAGTCGGGATGCGACCTTGTGGAGAAATAGCAACAACAAATAGCGACTGTTGTAGCGTTTGCCAGTGGGAAATACTTATGTTAATTCATAAATTAAAGACAAAATATACCGGTAGTTTTTAGGTTTTATTGAGTTTTATTCGTATTTTTGTATGAAAAATACCGACCAGTTTTACACAGTTATAACTTTATTTCTGTGACCATTAATCTATTGGCAGAAAAAAGTATGATAAATACTGAAATGGTGTATAAAGTATATATTGCCTAATTCTGCCTGAACCAATTTTTTGGAAATTGGTAACGAAATTTCATATATTAATATTGATAATTGTAAAAAGATGGTAACGCAGTGGTAAATGCCTCCTTTTCATACAAATCGGGAGACAATCAAGGACCACTGAGTTAACGTGATTAAGAATATTGGTAGTGATTATTTATTAAACAAAGCTATCGGAATTGATAGCCTAAATAAGCCTCTTTCTCAACCAAAACATAAAAAATTGAAATAATTGGCAAGTTTTCTAAAATATGCATTTTACGAAAAAGTAACAAAAAATTATGGTCACGAAAAAGAAGAATTGCCCTTATACCGCTACTGTATAACCTGAATGATTAATTTTTACGGTGGTGAATATCTTAAAAAGTGTACGTCGTTAAAAAGAAAGGTAAACGGTCGGTGAAGTACACGAACATTTATCCGCGCGTTATCTAATCTGTCATAATCGTAATTTAGCTTCATCTTAATTGCTTGACCCCATTTTCGTAAAGACTGCAATCTACACAAATTAAAGACATGGGGTCATTGTTTTGCCAAGACATACGGTATCTAGCTGACATGAATTGGCGGCAAGATATTGAATTGGCGAAATTAATGTATAAAGTGTGCTTGTAAATGTGGTTATTTCCTGTGGCTCCGTCCGGGCGCAGTAAAGGCTTGTAATTACAAATTACAAGTTATCGGAGGTTGATGCACCGCGCTGCCGCGCGCCCGCCGCCTACCTGCGCCCGCGCCCCGCTCCAGTGCACCGCACACATTTGACGGAGACAGGTTCAACAAACTGACGCGCGAAGACGAAGGTGACGACCTCTCTTTTACGCCATTACGCGTAATGATGTTTTGGACTATTTTAGAAATAAATTACCATCCCTGATTGCTGCGATTGTGAGACGTCCTTCAGCAACGGTTTGGAGCTTTCTTTCGGAACGTTACATTATATAACTGTTTCATACGAAAATAAACCCTGATTAGTCGTAAAACAGTTTCGGGTATTGTCGGTCGCGTAATCGATATGTTTGAGCAGCTGGCGTGGAAGTCATATCTTAGATAACAATGCGGTATTGCATCGCAGGTGCAATCCGTGCTGTTATTTTTAGCCAGATCTATTTATACCTGACCGGCTCTAGTTCGCGGAGGCCGACCGAGTCGGGCGCCCGTCCACCGACGCGTCCCAATCACTCATTTAATGCCTATGTGTTGCACTTCCGTGACAAGTGGACCGGCGAATTACTTCTATGCTTAATCGCAGTTCTCGTCTAGATTCTATCTTTGTCTTGCCCTCAAAAGACTAAGAGACACGGTTTCTTTAGAACGGCTTATCATAGCTATGTGTCCTCGGTTCTCTGTTATGGCTTGATTTTGTGGGGTAACTCTGTAGAGTCTGATAGAATCTTTATAAATTTCTGAATTCTGATTTCTGATTGGCTTGGTATATACTTAGTTTTTAATTTAACTATAAATTAGATCATTAGAACACTAAGAACTCCCCATCCGCACACAAACCTCTCCAAGGTTTTGCCTAGGTGGGCATTGTAATGATAATTCATTGTTTTTGTTTTAATCAATAAATAAAAATAAAAAAAGACCGTGTTGCACTCCGGGAGTGCCGGCAGAAGTGAAAACTCAATAACATTGAACCAGTTTTTCGATCAGGTCACGTGATATCTTACGGTGTCACCCTAAAAATGAATTTGGCGCAAATTTATAAACAATTATCAATTATTTAGGCGGACGGGCCGCGGGCGCGTTGGGTGCAACGGGCCGGCTCGTCCGCCGCCGGCGGCGAACAAAATACCAATTTGTTTTTGCCATTGCCAAATATTTTTCAAAGCTTTATCTCTTTAGGAATAACGTCCAAATTCGAACTATTCGAATTTGCAAGAACAGCGGACCGGACGGCGGCGGTGAACAAAATATCAATTTGTTTTTGCCGTTGGTAAATATTTTTCAAAGCTATCTCTTTAGGAATAACGTCCAAATTCGAACTATTCGAATTTGCTCAATAGCAAAACGGTGAAGGACGCGTGAACAAAATTACAAATTTATTTGCAGAATATGCTATTGCAAAAAGTGTTTAACGGCTTTATACTCTTACGAATAGCGTTCAGTTTTGAATGAAGTCGAATCGGCTAGCAGCAAAATATAAAAGTTTGTGACCTTCAAATCTGACGTCACAAAAATCTGTCGCGTATTTAACAATTTTTCCCCATCGCAAAAAGTGCGCGCAGCGCCGCTAAAGAAGATTTCACTTTAAAAAAAACCGGGTTGCACTCCGGGAGTGCCGGCAGAAGTGAAGACTTGAATATTTTGACATTTCGAATCGACGAATACCGTAGCAACAGAAGTAAACTATTTCACTTGCAAATTAGCGCGTGAGAACTTATTGTGTGTAACATTTTTTCCGCATCCCAAAAAGTGCACAGCGCCGCGTCATTGCTGTGTGTGGTTTGATCTGGTAGTGGGACGCGTCGCAGCTCGCCGGGCCGGCGCCGATGGCCTGCCGCTCGCCCCGCGCCGTTCCCCAACGTCGCCGCCGCCAACCAATTTGTTATTTGCCATTGCCAAATATTTTTCAAAGCTTTATGTTCTTAGGAATAACGTCCAAATTCGAACTATTCGAATTTTCTCAATAGCAAAACGGTGAAGGTTTTCACTTGTTCGTGTTTGTTTAGCGTTAAAGCATTAACAGACGTTCGAATATGGTGCGCTCCGCACCGTCACCTTGGTCTGCTCCGAACAATATTCGATGGTATGTTCAGCGGTCCGCCGCACATTATTACTATTATTGACGGTGCGCTCGGTTCGATGATTCTCCCACAGGATTTGGTGCGGTCCGCACCAAGTCCGCTCGTGTGGACGGGCCACGCGTTACAATGTGGTCAGACCAAGAAGCCGTGAATATTACGGAAAAAAGATTAACTGTGGAAGTATTAGAACTTTACAAATATTTTCCGTGTTTGTGGGACTCAATTCACGACCTACTGCAACAAAGAAGCCCGCAGTCAAGCGTTGGAAATCATTTTAGAAAAATGGAAAACGTGTTACCCGCATGCCACCATAGAGGAAATCAAAAAAAAATGCGATTTTAGCTTGTTTGAATAAAGTCGGAGGCATCTCAACGTGATCCTACTGTAGCACGAAAAGCACTGGACCGTCTTTGTACGGTGCGGTGGTGTGGCGTGCCGAGCGCACCGCACCGGTCCGTCGGTTCGACGCACCATATTCGAACGTCTGTTAATGCTTTTACACATTGACACGAGCAATAAAAAGTCTATAAAGCGCGTTGAACTGTAAAAAACCCCATTAGCTGTGATTGTTCAATCACTTACACTTAAACATGAACATTATTATAATATGTAGGTATATCGTAAATAGCCTGATTGATTACAGTTTGCCCGCTTCAAAAGGGAAACCGGAGTATAATAAGATACTGTCGAGATTCCATAATGTAATTATGCAATTACTGCCCATGCTAACTTCCCTTATCGTCCTGCTTCTGGAAATCCCTACAAAAATAATCAGATTCCTGGAACCTGCCGCGGGTATAATTTTATGTTGAAGTAGTTTTAACAGGACCTCTTCGTGGGCTGAATAAGCTGTATAGCATCAAGCGTATACTGTATTTTAAAAACAAAACACCATTGAATGCGTCGTAATCAGGCAAAACCTACCATTAGGTCCGTTGTCAATAAGGTGGTACTGTCAGAGAAATGCGATTAGAAATAGTCTTTATTGACTACTGACAAAGCGGCACCCTTGAGATCGACACAAATGGCGACGTATAATTTATAGAAAAAACACTGTTATCCTGACTCTTAGACTCCAGACAGACATGTCTTCATGACTTTTTTATCTTCGCTCTGATGCCAACTTAATTATATTAACGTCGTTAAGCTTGGGGATGCTGAAATGTCCATTAACGGCTGACGGCTGGCATTGCACTAGCCTGACAACGCTGCGCTGGCCTCGTGAGTCCACCGCCTCATAAATATCACTTGAACACTATAAAATGTGCGGAGTGGAGACAGACCCACTAAACTTTCTTTAGATTACTACCTGCTACCACCTTTTTAATCTATTTACGCCCCTTGAAAAAATATGAATGACTAGCTTCCGCCCGCGACTTCGTTTACGTGGACCAGGGATAAAAACTATCCTATCCTAATGGCGTGGCTGTTCATCTGTAATGAACTTCAGATCAGCCAGCCGAAGTTATTTCCGCTTTGGCTAACGCATCTTGGTTGTTGGTTTTGTTTTAGTTCCCATACTGTTCGGCCGAATCGAACGCGGGATTTTGACAAGAAGCTATAGTAGCCCGATGGCTGTTCATCTGCGACACCTTACACAGATCAGCCAGTTGATCTTATCAGCATTTTCCTCTTTGGAGAAATCATCTAGATTTGTTTAAATGTCACCTAGCATAGCGGTTTCAAAGGATTTCGTGTGCAGGTGGCAACGTGAACGGGCGCTCCGCGTGGCTGGATTGCGCTCTGGGCGTGTCGCTGCTGATGTTCGGCGCGATGCTGGAGCGCTGCTGCGCGCTGCTGCCCGAGCCTGCGCAGTCGCAGCACCACGCCGACGCCCTGCTGCTGCTGCCGGCTATTAAGGTGAGACCGGTAATACCTGGTTGTCAACAACGACCTCCGCGTGGCAAAAAAAAATAAAAAATACTAATATTGTAAGTAGGATATACATACGTGTAAATGATTTAACTAAACACTTGAGAATGTTGGAATCGCACTATTTTTTTGCATTGCAGATTGATATCCCAATATATAGTCATACAACTTTTAATTGATGACGCGTATCTTTCATGGCGATATAGGGTTATGAATCGATCGACGAGTAGGTTTAAGACATCAACACATAGTCATTTGCAATAACTAATGAATCTTAAAAAGAAGTATAAATCTGTCTGTGGTGTTTGCTAATTTTCTTTCCACGTATAACCATAGGCCTAAGTTGTTTAGTGTAATTATTTTACCACCACAATCACCTCCACTTAGGTTTTAGTTATTAGCCACATCTGTAAATTCATTTGAGGGTTATTACTGCTTAACGAAGGCCGAGCGCTTACCGTTATGGGTTACGCACTCTTCGGAGCCCTTGCCGGTGCTACTTGAAATTTATATCGTCATGTTAATGGTTTCTAAAACTAAATAGGCAATTTAATGATTAAATGAATGTGCATTAATGCTCAGCTTTTACAGAGCTACATTCCCTCTTGGTCATTAAGCAACTAGAAACAAACGTATTTTCAAAGGGTGTTTTTTATTTTGTTTTGCAATATTTATCTTCCCTAGGGCGCCCACAACGGCGCCTATGCTAATTTTAGAGTTGAAACATTTTTTCGTTTTCTCACCCTACATGTCGCGGCTGGACCATTTATTTCTTTCTTTTGTCCAGGTGTGGTCGGATTGGATGCTATGCCACAGCAGCGTTTGGAATCCTCCGCCGTCCTTCGATCATTTCGAAATAGGGTGAGTGTCTTTCTTTGCCTAAATGTATTAATGTTATTTTGGTTGATCAATTGCATTGTATAAAATGTGTGTTTGTTTTAGAACTGAACGCAGTCCATGGGACTGGCTCGCGAAACTTATGAATATCCTGGAGGCTCTGGATGACAAATCGATAGAGTTGGAAAGTGAACCGAAAGAAGGTAATTACCCTAATATGTTTTTTATACTAAGTAATTTCCTGCAGAAACCAGCCATGTACGGCCGAAGAAAGTCCCACTCTTGGTGGCACCTAAAACGCGCGTGAAGGCGCAGTGATGAATATTTGTTACATGCGGAGATTAACGTGCTACGAGTTATAACGTGTTACCTATTAAAGTCAAATTGAATTAAACAGCCGAAGTAATTAAAAAAAACATTTTTATAGCCCATTCAATTTAATACTATTCCTGACCTGTTATCGCCACTTTAAGACCGTATTTATTTGCAAAAGTATAAAAAGATGACACTAAAACGGCTCCTTTATATTAATAGCTGTGCCCGCAAATAGCTCTATTTAACGGGAGAAAATACAGCCTCTGTCCACTATTAATAAGGCTGAAGTAACTTTGAAGTCATTATAATATATAAAAAAAAACACATATAACACTCTATAGTGGTCAGGTCAAGAGTACCCTAAACCGACTAGCATGTATGATGAATGTCATGAAAGTTAATGAAGTAAGAAAGGTTTGTCAAGGTTGTAGCAAGCGGACATCGGTGATCTCTGACTACTCCTCCGGGTAATAGGCGTGGTTATATGTAGGTATATATGTATCACACTACCTACAGACTAATACAAGTAAGTTTTATTGTCTATTTTTTACGACCTTGTGCAACCGGAACACCTAGCTGTATTCAGTACCGAATTTCGGAATCTGAAATACTCCGCTTTGCCTCGTACTTCCTTAAAAAAACAAATTACGAAATGCATTAGGTATATGATTTCTGTATGCGAAGAGTATTTAGATGTGGATCTGAAAATCGGTAACGTAAAACTTCGGACTGCAAGGTGACTAGATGCGTGTATTTTTGTAGGTTTGTATTCAGATTCTGGATTCAACAAATCATTCAGGATGTGTAAGTGTCTCGAGACAGGTTAGTTGCGCGACAGCAGATGTTTTCCCATTACTGCGCGATACGGTGGCCTGTACGTCTAGCACAACTTGCTGAAAAGTCGCTTCGCGCGCGACTCGACTGGGCGTCTCCTGTCTCACTTGCACCGTGCAAATTAGAAAGAGGAGGGTAGATCTCTCTCGACTCGCGTCGCGGCGCGGCGTCAGTTGTGCTAGTCCCCTTGGACCCATTCGGCTGTCGCGCTACTGCGTAGGGACCGATCAATTATGGCGCCGGCAGCTGTCATTCCATGGAAACTTGATAAACTTTCCATACATTCCGATTTTCACGAACACCGCTTCCAGACGGTTTGGTGCAACCCTTACATTCTACCGCCTAATGTGTAAGCAGTCTACGGCCTATCCCCTATCACCTATGTCTTGCAAAATTAACAAAACCCATACAATGGTCACGCGTGATAATACTTCATTTAGCATTTTAAAATTCTAATACAAAACGTAAAATCCATTTTTATTAAATAATTCTGCCTATTTTATGAATGTCGTGGATTACCATGAGATGACTAAACAAATGAAAAAGAAAATAAAAATGTCCCCTAATGTCAAGTAATATAGCCCGAAAAACGTGTGCATAGCAAGTGCATGCCGTCGTGCCACCTTAACACTTTTCACCGCCACGAACCCGCGTAGCGGACACTCTGTTCGTAGGCGTTTTCCTCTACTTAGCGGAAAAAACGGCATCTGCTGCAAGCGTAGCGCTACCAAATAGTTGGCAGTGAATGTGTTAAATGCGGGACACTGTCGTACAGGCCACGTGTCGGTGCGCCTGGGCGAGGACTCGTCGCTGGCGGGGTTCACGCCGCTCATGTACATGGAGCCAGCGGCGGCGTGGGCGCGCGCCGACCCGCCCGCCAAGCACCACGCCGCCGAGCACGCCCTGCGCACCAGGAAACTGCTGTTCTTCGGCACTGAGTGAGTACAGTACACCGGCTACTCGAGGTTTTCATCGATTTTTGACAAGTTTTGAATCGTATCTTGCACTATTGCACTGTTACATATATAATTATAAGTCAAACGGCTATTGGTTCTTCAACCTTTTATCTCCATTTTTGTCTACCGGATTTTGAAAGAAATGAATACTTCAATTTGTATGATTGTTTTAAACATTGTCTAAAAAAACGATTATTTCGTATCTCTATTGACGTGAAAGATCTAACATATACGAAATCTACATATTTGGGTTCGTCTATGACGTCTCTAAACGACGTGACTAGGACTATGACGATAGACACGTCATGTTCGGTTTAAAGAAACTTTATTGTCTAAAGAAATTAAGTATTTCACTTACAAGACAACTTATAAATAGTTAACTTATCTAAAGCTATTACAATTTAACGCAATAAGCAAGCATTTATGACAATGTTTAACAAACAGTGATATTTATATTTAACTTAGGGTTCAGAGAAAAAAATATAATTTAGGAATAGACCCTATAGTTTTAACATAAGGTTTAGATTTCAGTGGTTAGTAACAGGATCATACGAGGGTATCTTTGATTGCTCGACTCGTAACTACTTCACTTGTTAAACTAATGAATACAAAAGTTATGGCCAGAAAACCAGTTTTTTGGCCTAAAATTGTTCAACTTTGATGCCAAATAGATCTTTCTCGTTACTATGTATATCTAGAAAACAATGAATTTTAAAGTAAAAATGGGATACTATATTGCTTAAAGCCGTTATTGTTAATATAATAAGCTACAAAAACATTAAAAAACTAAGGGATTCAGATCGAAGATCATGGCGTATGGGAGCCCCTTAATCACTAGTAGCAGTAGAGACGTAGCTATCGAGCGACTTGTGGATGTGTGGAACAGGGGAAGGTCGAGGGCGCCAGACCGCGGGGGACAGACCAGATTAAAGCTGCAGTAGAAGGCGACTTTCAGAAAGGAATTGGCAGCGTGTTGTGAAGCTTGCCCCAACGCCTGAAATGATGGCCACGACCACTCTGTCAAGAGTGAAAACGACGAAGAAGAAGGCATATTGAGACCAGTTATCCACGGCGACTTTTTGCTCCGCGTTTCACTAACGTGCGAATGTCGCGCGACTCTAGCCGTGGATCACGTGTATCGATACTGTATTGCGTTGTAGCGCTGTGAGAAGTCGCCGTGTTGAACCGCTCTAATCACTAGGGCCCTTATTCATATTAGTTCATCAAACCTATTCTAGCTAAAATAAAATGCTGTAAAACTTCGTCTGCCTTTATCTGTCTGCTTTGATCTGCATTGGTTAGAAAGGGAAAAACATAATTTAGTTAACAGGCATGTTATGTTTTATGAATGAGTATTAGTCAACAAGTCACAGTAAAAAGTAGTTGTATTTAATATACAATGCACTAATGAGCGATAGAGATGGAACTTTATGAAGTTTGATCTTCGATCGGTGTGGCTACCTACCACCTTTGGCTAGATTGTTAGCCAACACGGACCGCCGTCTGTTCTGCTATTACCGTATTAGCAGAATAGACGGCGAATAAATATAATTTTCTCAAACATGCTCGGAAATGTACGCGTTAATATCACGAAATGAAGACGTGAAGTTTCTTGTTTATGGCTCCCTACATTACTTCTTGGCCTGACGCCAAGAAGTAATGTATGAAAACCCTAAGTAAAACCATTATTGTCCGCTACTCTAACTTTTTAAATTTGCTTACTAATATTAAACTGACAAAGGAATATTTACATACTGCCAACCACAACTAGACACTGTAAGCATACTTGCTTCATAAAAAAAATAAAAATAATCTATGGTACTATATTTTATGTGCGGTTAAACATGGTGCTCGAACGGCTTGTTCAAATGGCATGTTTAAAAAATAAAAAAGGCGCAAATTACCTATTATTTAATTGATTACCTAGTATTTATTTTTATTTTAATATTTCCTCACATCGTTTGAGAAAAGTACTATACAATCCTCGGCCGGAACAGGGATTGCTGGACTCGTTGTATTCGGCCTCGTCTACGACTCGGCCGTCTACCCCAATCTCGTCCAGCAATCCCTTACTTCACGGCCTCTGCAGTAATCTACTATTTAGTTGAGGTAGGGCACAGCGAAATGTCATCCCGCTCGAATGTGGAGCAGCCCAACTGGGGAAGTACCTCCGCCATGCAGAAGACCACAGCCATAATAACACTACTACTCGCTCTGTAGTAGTGTTGTGTTCCTGGAGGTGAGCAAGGTCGCCAGAGCTCCCGAGGATGCGTTGTGTTGAGAGCGAGGGAATTTTTTCCTTGAGCTGTCAACACGGCGAATCCTCAAACATATCAAGGGTCGGCAACGCCCATGTTACTCCTTTGGAGTTGCATGCGTCTATAGGCTGCGGTGTCCGCTTACGATCAGGCGGGCCGTACGCTTGTTTGCCACCGTCGTTGTATTAAAAAAAAAAAAAAAGAACGGGTTAACGTCATGTACTTACGTTATATCTTACATACTGTCAGTATTGTACACGTAAATAAATATCTGTACAGATGTAGTGCATAATGGTTTCCCATCGTATTTCCTCGGAAACGTTCGCTACTTCAGTCAACCTCAGCACTTTTTGTACAGAGACTGACTGAAATACAAGGTGGTCAGTGGCAGATTTCCGATTTCAAAAATGTATTTTAAAAAAACTAAAGAATATTAAGCAACGCTTTTATTCCCATAAAAAGATCATGAATGCGGATTTTTTTTTTGAATATCACAATTTCTTAATTATGATCTCCGTTGTGTACGAACTCCTCCAACCTACTCCGCACAAATACGCCGTAATACTATATTGAAGTGAACACAAAACTGCGATGATCGGCGAAAAACAGTTGGTTAGGTACGAGGGTGGTTTGATAAGTAACTTGGTTTGATATAAAAAAATACTTATTTAGGGATTATTATATATATTATTTTTCCACGTAATCTCCCCGAAGTTCGACACACTTGTCCCAACGTTTCTGCAACTTCTCGATGCCTTCGCGGAAATGAGTTTCTTCAAGGCCCTCGAAATATGCGTTTACCTCCCGTATCACCTCATTCGAATTAAATTTTTGCCCTGGCATTTTTTTTTGAGTTTTGGAAATATGTGATAGTCCTAAGGAGCTAAATCTGGTGAGTAAGCAGGGTGCGGAAGCAGTTCAAATCGTAACTCAGTCAATTTTTGTACAGCGACACGACATGAATGCACCGGTGCATTGTCGTGATGAAACATCACTTTTTTCTTCGCCATTCCTGGACGTTTCTCAGATATCGCCACCTGTAATTGGTCCAAAGGTGAAGCATAGTACCCTAGTGATGGTTTTCCCCTTGCCAAGGTAGTCAATTAAGAGGATTCCTTTTGCGTCCCAAAACACAGACGCCATCACTTTTGGGATACATTTTGCCTTCTTTGGAGCTGGCTCACCACGACTCGTCCATTGCCTAGACTGTTGTTTTGTCTCTGGGATATAGTGGGATAGAGTGATGAATGAAGGTTTCATCCATAGTAACAAAACGGCGAATAAACTCTGCTGGATTCTTTTCAAACACCTTCAAATTGTCAGCAGATATTCGCATGCGAATTCGCTTTTGTTCTGGAGTGAGTAACCGCGGCACCCATCTTGCACAAAGCTTTTTCAGGTGCAATTCCTTGTGCAAAATAAAAAGCACCCGCTCAGAAGAGATGTTTGTGGCTTCCGCTAATTCGCGTATTTTCATTCGTATGTCCGTTAAAACTAAATCATGGATTTTATCGACGATTTCGGGTAAAACCGCCGATTTCGGGGCTCCTGGACGAGGTGCATCTTCAATGCTTGTCCTGCCACGCTTAAACTCATTTACCCATAGTCTAACTGTTTCGTGGGTAGGACACGAGTTACCCATCGTTGGTAAAATCCTTTCATCAATTTCTTTCGCTGATTTACCTTCCAAACAAAAGAATTGAATAACACCACGAATTCCAATTTTTTCCATTTTGCCGCGTTCTACGATCAGTTTTGTTTTAACTACTGTCAAATCTAAAATTCCCGCCGAAAATGTCGTGACTCCACAAATTAAATATCTTTAGTTATTAAACTTCATGAATAAATACAAAGATAACGCTAACGCCATCTATCCGTATGCGAACCAAGTTACTTCTCAAACCGCCCTCGTACGCCTCTATTGCACATGTACGCTGCGCAGCTGGCCAGCGATACATTTTGACTTATCAATCCGCAACTCTAAAAACGACTCGGCATCTCCCTCGGACTTCACGTTCGAAAATTATTTTAATTTGAAATCCTTGTATCAAGACACGTTCGTACGTTTCCGTGAAAATACGATGGGAAACCATTATGCAGTACATCTGTACACGCCTTTATGACATTGACAATAAAGTCCTGTACAGATATTTATGTACGTATATTAATACCGCTGACTATACCCATTATGCATATAACGTATACGTGGTCACGTTTTCACATCATATTAGATGACTGACGTATAATTTTACGCCCGTTTGGGCCGTGAAATACATATGACACATAAACATTATAATGTTAGCTGGGCTGATATCATAGATTTCGATCGAAGTGGAAAATTGAAAAATTATTCACCACGAGAGGGATTTGAACCCACAACCAACGTTTAACGCTTAATAAACATTTACTGTTAAAAATGGGGTAGCGCATTGTTACTAACGATTCTCAATGTAACTTGAGACGTTGGTTCCGTTTCAGAAGTTGTAATAACTTCGCGGTAGATGTCGCTACGAGGCTCTCTAAGGTGTAATTAGAAGAGTGGAAGGGATTGAAAGATTCGTCGCCACTAGCGGACCCACGGTAGCTCAATTGGCAAGAGCGATGGACGGATTCCAGAGTTTGTGAGTTCAAATCCCGCTCGTGGCGAATAATTTTTCAATTTTCCACTTTGATCGAAATGTGAAATTTCGTTAGCGGACGTTTCTGCTTAATAAACATTTACTGATATCATAAAGATTAATTAGGAAAAAAAATGGACATAGGACATGCTTCTTTGGCCTAGAAAAAGTCAATCTATAATCTCTCCTATTGTATTCTGATTCGCCAAACTACAGTTACAACTTACAGAAAAGTTTGTGCAAATGGGAAAAAGACGTGTTGTTTGGTTGAAGGTACCTCGTAGGGGTTGAACCGCCAGTGCTGCGGCTGGAGTACTCGCCGAACGGCCCGCCGCGCTACGTGAGCGCCGTCCAACACGTGCAGACGCACCACACCCCACTACAGCACTTGGTGAGCTTTAAACATCTACTCATATTGTATACATCTTATACTCATCCTTAGACGCAACTTCTTCTTCTTCAAACTCACCCCCGCAGTGATCACGAGTGAACAAACGTTGAAGGAATACATAAGTATAGGTTTTATTTTTCCGTATGTAATTCTAAACGGTAGTTTCATTCATTTTAATGCCTTACAGTAATTTCGTGGTCGTTAAGGGGAAATAGGAATAGTTATTTATCCATTATTAAGAGTTAGTATTCCCGTTCATTCCGTTAGTCCATTTTACGATTACCTATACCGTAAGGTGTTATAAGGATTTAATTGAACATCCTGTTCTCGAAGTGAGCTGCAGAGATAAACAACCGAAGCAATTTGGGTAATTTTATGTAAAGGTATAACCCACCGAGTCGCAAATTCGGTTTTATTTGTTTCTTTTTACATATTTATTCGAGAAGTGGGCCCCCTGCTGAATACATATAGACACTCATTGTTTGAATCTTAACAGCAGTTTTGTACATACTATGTTAGTCATAAGCTAATGTTTGTGCGTCATATTTAACCAACTGTCTCAAGAACTATTGTCAAATATGATTGCAAAGCACAGCTACTCGCGTCTGATTATGTATCCTTCGTACTTGAATACCTGTTCACGATAGGCACAATCTAAGATTACCCGAACCGTAGCCGATCTGGTTTGTAAATTTGAGTATGAGTATATTAACGACCTCTTGCAATTAAAAACGCAGCAATAAAGTCCAATTTGTGTAAAAACTATTTTACAGCCGTGATCTGCAATTATCAACGCCAAAACAAGTTTGATCTTTTATTTATGGCGGCGGCTGAGAGATACAATTTAGGATAAGGATTTTGGACTATTTCACCAAATAAGCTACATTTATTGGCCATAAATCTAGCTTCAACGATTCAAATTATCTACAGATTGTTTAGAACAGTGCACGGCACTGTGGAGGTTAATAAATGTTACACAATCTTTTAAATTCTGTGATGTTTTGTTTTTCGTAAACTTATATACAATGGGCGTCGGTTACATCAAGTTTCGTTAATCGGAATATGATGTTGCAGTCGGAAGACTCCGAAGACGAAGATAGTACGAGCGCGGCGGCTAGCGGGCCGCCGAGCCTCGCTGAGGAGGGAGAGGGCCCCGACGAGGCCACGAGGAGGCTGCTGCGGAGGAAGGAGCAGCTCGAGTCCAGGAAGGCCAATCTAGAGAGGCGCAGGCAGCGCATGCAGGTCCGTATACCATTCAACAACTATTTCGTCACACTTGGAAAAACCCTCGTTAAACCGCTCATTTGATTTCGGATTTAAAAAAGGTAGTAGTTGCTTCTATATTTTCAGTATCAAAGTAGCCCATACTTTGATTGGCAACCACAGTTGCCACCATCAGTTTAGGAGTCCGCGAAATTGGCAACTGTGGTTGCACAGTGGATATAAAATATGTAATAGTAGGTTATCGATGGCTGTCATTTGAAATAATTCAACAATAGGCATGATGCCTCATGTTCAAATTGATAACGTAGTGATGCTAAATGGATAGTAAACCATCAAATTATCGTAATAAAGTATAAATTATAAAATATAATTAAAATCATAAAAAGGAACATTGAGAGTTTAGAAAAAATAGGCTTTTTTTTTTTATTGTCCAAGAGTAAATTAAAAGCTACCAATAGAATCCTTACGCTTTTCTAGAAACAAAATTGTATGACAACTATGTACTTAAACGCAGTATTTCGCGACCGTAACAACAATTTACCTGATTTTCCATACTTCGATTAGAACAAATATACAAATGTGACGTCACACTTGTATAGACACACATTATGAAGCGTTTCGCGCTGCCGCCAGCGAGGTCAATCTTTATCTCAAATTTTTAGGTATTTATGTTATTTAATTGTAGTTGCTCCCATACAAACATTTGTTCCTCTCCAAAAACTGGTTCGAATGACGTCACAAAAAATCTTAGTAATCATCCCTATTGCGGCGCAAACGTTTTTTTATATCTCTATATATGTAAAAGAGATGCCGTATCATATTAGCTCAACAATTATAACCGAATATTACGCGTTTTTTGGGCTTGTATTGTAAAGTAACGTCAGGATTTTGAATGTATGTAATATGTGTACTTTAAAAAAATACCAATCCATTAAGATCGCTTTTTAACTTACTACCTGTGACCTGTGTTTTATGAAGCAATCAGTTATAACTTTATGAGCCTAAACATGCAACACGGGTCAAATGTCCAGCGCCTCATTGTTGCCAAAATTATAATTTGTTGCTTGGGGAAACGGGCCACTAGATAACTGTCTGTACAAGCATAAATTACATCTTCACTTATTTAAACATATATTCGATCTCGAATCCTTGATTGCCACGCTCTGTTATTTTATAAAGCATTAGATTATTGCCTAATGAGTACTAATCATCAATACAATATTATATGATGTATTCTATTTCCCTTTTTGAAAAATTCCTAAATCGTGTAAATACAATCGTGCGCCTCTGTACAGATGAAGGCTATTTGATCGATTAAACCGAGGAAAGAAATTCACTTTTTTATACGAACGGTCCTTAAAGGTCAAAGTCAAGAGACGCGAGGTGCGTCGTTAGTTGGTTACCGTGTTTTATAACTTTATATTTGCATTCATTCTATAACGGCGTGACTGAGAAGTTATTTTTTCCGTTTTTATGAGTTTTTTTTGCATGACACGCACGTTTATTTTAAGTGGTAGGTGCAACTTAGCGTAAACAAATTAACCCTGCAAGTCTCCAGTATGACCGTTTCGTCGATTACGGCTTCCGTCATTGAGATTAGCGCGTTCGGAATCTGAGACCGTAATTATTGTGTCATGCGACTTGTTATTCTCACCGCGTGCATCCGAATACCATTCGGTATGTGACTTATTTAACGATGCCGTTAAGATTTGTTTTAGAATATTCTCGTATAATTAGTTTTTTGTATATTTTATTCAGTCTCAAGTTTATCTCTTCTTGCAATCTCCTTTTAATTTTCGTGTTTTTGTTTGCTGCTTTTTTTGTGTTGCACTGTATTACGAATACCTAAACTAACTAAAGACCTGATCTTATTCCTTGTCCTGCCAACACTAGCAAAAGAAAAAGGTTACCGAAACTACTCTCAGCTACTTTACTATTGATATGGCTATCTGCTTTCGGCTGATATGATGATGATGATGGCTATCTGACGAATTTAAAGACTGTAAATTATCTGCCCTTAAACGAGGTTTCATGAACATCTTAGACATTGTACAGTCAGAACGCGAAAGGAGTGCTCAAAATGAGCTGTATAAAGCACGTATCTCACCTCGTCAGCAAGAAGAGAGGTGATGCGAGCATTGCTTATGGTCGGCAATAAAACAAGCCTTGGCCGATAGTGTGAAATTTCCCGCCTCGTCTCTTCTCGCCTCGCCAGTACACAGTCACTCTATTACCGAATAAATGTGCAGAACAATCATAGTTCTGCCTCGTAGCTACTTTTTACATTTCCCAAACATACCACCACAAAATAGTTCAGTCGGTAGAACTAGATAGGCACGACAGCTCGCGAATGTAATTATTAATCGTTTTATCCAAGAAGAATCGCCTCACTACCCCACCCACGGCAAAGTGCCCCGTCACAAAAATAGTAAGCAATCAGAACAGGTGGAGCCCTTTCTTATGGATTGACTATTTATAAGAATAGGGGTGTAGACACTAAATAAAATAATCAATAATGTCATATTTTCTCGAAAAAGGATTAAAAATGTTGTCAAATGGAGAGAAAATCAACGCAAATAGTTAAATAAAAGTGTCCAAAGTTTTAAGAAGGGGTATGTTCTGTCCCTTTTTGCAAATCGCAAATCACTTCATATGAAACGATGACGCTTGTAGTTTGTGACGTCATTAATAGACGGCAACGTGCCGCGCCCCATCGTGTTCGGCGCCGCCGTCGACGCGGCCCCCCGGCAGCCTCGCGTAACGTGACGTCACACACTGTTTGCGTTTTCTCTCTCTAACAAGCAATATAAAAACGGTGGTCTTCGTAATTCTTTGAGATATCTGAATGGATTATTTTTTTGCCTTCTTTCTTTCGGGGTAATAATCGTTTTCGAGTCTACACCCCTATTGTTGCCGCTCAAAGAGTTAATCCTAGTGCCGGTCTACAGGAGATCCTGCGCGTGAGTGCAGCGACCGTGGAGGTGGAGGTGCGGCCGCGCTGGCTCGTGCCGGACACCAACTGCTTCATCGACCACCTGCTGCTGCTGCAGGCCGTGGTCGCCGTGCCCGACATGCCTTATCAGCTCGCCGTGCCTCTTATTGGTGAGTACCCTTTTAACATTTACTTTAGGAACGAGGATCGAGAGTTGACATTGTCAGTATATGACGAAAGTACAAATGTGTATGTTAAGTGAAAAGTATCCAACTCTCTTAAATTTACCATTAAAATGTACGACTTGTTTAGTCTAGAGGTTCATATTTAAATTTGACTTCGCATGTTTGGGATGCACTTAACTACGTCCAATTATCAAATTGCTAAATAAAATAAAAATATTTTATTTCGCAGGAAAAAGAACACATTGCTAGTTCATAGTTTCGGTAAACATTTCTATGGTGAAAACCAAAAATAACAGTCAACTGCCCCATACTAGTTTGCACTGTATCACGGTGTGCAAGGATATGGTTTGTTTATCTGCCGCATGTCTTTCCTGATCAGAAAAACGGACTAATTTGCTTTTACGTACGCTGTTGTTTACATTTAGTAGTGTCAATCAGGGTGTGCGCGCCAGCTAAAGCATTGGGAAGCAAGTAAGTGTATGCGTGGTCCTACTGGGGGTTTAGACTAACCGAACGAACAAGCATTCTGACAAGTTTTCGCGGAAAATCAACCGTAAATGCAAGTCTGCAAAAAGATCGTTTGGGCTATACCCACTGTTATTCTTGCAGTATTATAAAAAACCAGTAATTGCAATGATTGATGAATGACTCCTTTATGGATATTTCCAGACCACTTTTCAGAGAAACTGTCGGTCTGCTGGCTCCTAGGATATAATAATATACAGAAATAAAAGTGCATGGAACTAAAAATATAATAGAGTTATTACATTTTTTTTTTCATACAGTATTGAAAGAGCTCTCACGTTAAACAGGGTGAGATCTGTTGAACGGTAAACGCATGCAGACAAGGCTATATAAATGCGATTCGTCGCCAATATACTGTTGCCAGACGCCGCTCTGGTTTTTAATTAGTGCTCATAGCCTGACTGCGGCGGCGGCGGCGAGGCATTTAGACGGAATATACGACACGGACCAACTCTAAAATAGTTAAATTTATAGGATACGCAAAAACGAGTACAGTCAATCCTAGACATGTGAGATTGCACGGGACCGTTAATTTAATTTATTCCCACGAGTTGAGGTGTCGTTATTGTCACTCGATAACACACGTCACACGTGAAAAGATTAAACTTTAGTGTTAGTTACAGCTAATTTATCTTATTCGTACAAATTATGGGACACTATCCTAATAAATCGAGTTTGCACCAACGGAACTTAAGTTGTTCCGGCAGAATGTGTGTAATTGTGACGATTACGTCACACGGCGTTAATTATAACTGCGTTAAACTAGGTTTAACTTTTTGATACAAGTTCCCATTAATTGGAAGTCTAGTAATTAATATGTCATGGTTGTCAATTGTTTATTCAAAATTAATAAGGAATAATGATCTTTATAATACAATATTCTATGGTATAAGTAGTATCTCACTACTACTATAAAAAAAAAATATTTTTAAACGCACTGTGTGCTTCTTCACACCCAGCATTAGGCCGGCGTTATCGGGATCGTAAAAAAAACCGTGTATTTCGAGCTGCAATACCAACAGAAAAGTCCTTGAATACCAACAGATAAAACAATAACTTAAATAACTGCCGTAGGTCGACTTTTTATTGTAATGGGAGAGCATTACGTATTAACGCAGTGTATTTTATAACAAAGAGGATTTAAGTGCACATTAAAGTAGTTCCTTGTTCCCATAGTTCGCGCGAAGCTTGTTGCCATTGGTCTTAACTCGTTTTGCGTATCGAGCGTCATTGTTAGCCGTATTCGCGAGCTTAGGATGATATAATACGATCGTTATCTATCTATGTAAATACTTAGAAACATTAGTATTTACTTGTAATAGCTACTACTATATTTGACTCACCTTAAGTATTTAAAATACTAATAAAATTTAACTTTATTCTCATTCACTCAGGAGTCCCAGACTTACAGAAAATATAAAATGGTTCAATAGAATGGGATGAGATCCCCTTATTTCACCGACAAAGGTTTCACCGAATATTTGATTCAGTCTGTTGAGGCCCAAGGTTCTAAGTTTCCTTCCATACAGACTAACATTACATTTCAATACAAACTCCGGAACTTGACTCCATCCCTTCTTTCTTGGTGAAGTACTCCGGGCAAAATACGGTTTTGAAAAACATCAATTTATAATAGCGTTTTTTTTGTTGACTTCATTTGAAAATGTTATTCTAAGATGATTTAGTCAAGAATCCGACAAACTTTCCACCCGGAAGTAATTCTGTAGATTTAAATGAAGCATGCATTATCCTTTTTTGTACGATTTATCTTGAATATTATAGAGCAAATGTAAATGAACCAAAATAAAGACAAAAACATTTATTAATATTTTTACTGACTTTTTAGAAGCCAGTTAACTTATCATTTTTTCGATATCTGAAATTTTGTCGGATTCTGTCGCTGGGTAACTATTTAATTGATAATATATCCGTTATATATAAAAAATAAGCTATTATAAATTATTTCCAAAATTGACATTTTTTCCATACAAGTTGTCAGTTCATTGCCTGGACTAAAGGTTGTTGAAACTGTCACCACAACATATGTATATATATACTAGCGACCCGCCCCGGCTTCGCACGGGTACTATATTATACATATAAACCTTCCTCTTGAATCAGTCTATCTATTAAAAAAAAGACCGGGTTGCACTCCGGGAGTGCCGGCAGAAGTGAAAACTCAATAACATTGTAACCGGCGCCAAGAACAGCGGACGGCGGCGGCGAACAAAATGCCAATTTGTTTTTGCCATTGCCAAATATTTTCCAAAACTTTATCTCTTTAGGAATAACGTCCAAATTCAAACTATTCGAATTTGCAAGAACAGCGGACGGCGGCGGCGAACAAAATACCAATTTGTTTTTGCCGTTGCCAAATATTTTTCAAAGCTTTATCTCTTTAGGAATAACGTCCAAATTCGAACTATTCGAATTTGCTCAATAGCAAAACGGTGAAGGACGCGTGGACAAAATCGCGAATTCATTTGCAGAATATGCTATTGCAAAAAGTGTTTAACGGCTTTATACTCTTACGAATAGCGTTCAGTTTTGAATGAAGTCGAATCGGCTAGCAGCAAAATATAAAAGTTTGTGACCTCCTTCACATCTGACGTCACAAAAATCTGTCGCGTATTTAGCAATTTTTCTCCATCCCAAAAAGTGCTCAGCGCCGCTAAAGAAGTTTTCACTTCAAAAAACCGCATCAAAATCCGTTGCGAACTTTTAAAGATCTAAGCATACATAGGGACAGACAGTGGGAAGCGACTTTGTTTTATACTATGTAGTGATACATATATATAGGGCGAGAGTACAACTCTCAGTCAATTCAGTTCTGTATCATCCCAAGAAGGCAATAACAATGTTCCTATATTTGTTTACATGCTGTTTTATCGATGTAAGATCGAAAGATCTAAGGGTAAAGTAAAAAAAAACCGGCCAAGTGCGAGTCGGACTCGCGCACGAAGCGTACATACCATTATCTATAAAACGGTACATACCATATATATATTTTTTAATCTAACTACCACGGTTCATGAGATACAGCCTGGTGACAGACCGACGCACGGACAGCGGAGTTTTAGTATTAGGGTCCCGTTTTTACCCTTTGAGTACGGAACCCTAGAAATAAGTTTTAAGTATCTATTATATAAAGCTATAGTTGAATCGTTCCAGCCTAGCATTGATAGTCAAAATACTTGTTCATAATACTTAAAATGCCTCTGTCAAATAAAAATTGTTTTGTCCCAAATGTTGACACAAATGTCATAGGCAAACGAATTTTATCTAAAATAGGCTTGATGAACGTTTATGAATATGGCCATTAGACTCTAAACGGTCTCGTGTTGATTCTGTAAGAAACATACTCGCATCATGGTATATATATGCAGAAGCTACTTAGTTACACTTGCTAAGTAACGTCCATTCAAATGTAAAACGTGTGTTGAACATATTCGTGTTCGACAATTTTCTATGGGGTTCATTTAACATTAGGTAAAGAGTCCGAAAACTGTCACCGATGAAACCGGCCCTTAACACGTTCGCAACCAAGAACCCGCCTAGCGGGCACTCGTAATGTTTGCTCAGATGCCGGAGGAGCCCGCTAGGCGGGCAGTAGTATGAACTTATACATCTAGCGAATTCTGTCGGTTTCTGGTGAATTGTTCCATTTTAGTCCGGTTGCAAAAGTGTTAAAAGTGCCTTGGTAAGGGTATTGACCTGTGGCGTTTGTTCTGTGCAGTGCTGACGGAGCTCGAGGGTCTGCGCAAGTGCTCGCGCGTGGGCGCGCTGGCGGACGCGGCGCTGGCGTGGCTGGGCGGCGCCGCGGCCGCGGCCGGCGTGCGCTTCGCCACCAGCAAGGGCTCGCTGCTCGCCTCGCGCGCCTTCACCGAGCGCGACGAACGCGCCACCAATGACGACCGCGTGCTCGCCACCGCGCTTAATCTGCACGCCAACATTGCCAGCGAACCCGGTACCTACCTACCTAAACCAGGCTTTAGAACAACTTGCAAAAAAAAACAATGGTACTAATATGCGAAATTTTGGATGTTTGGGTGTTTAGACGTTTGTTACTCAATCAAGCTTGAATGACTCAACCGGTTTTGATGAAATTTAGCACGAAGATAAAAACTATCCTATAGTTTTTATCCAGTGTCCACGCAGACGAAGTCGCGGGCGGAAGCTAGTTTGTAATGTAATTAACTTAAAAAACAAATATGTTTACAGCCTAGCCAAATGTGTATGTGCAATATGTAACGCCCATGTTAGGGAAACAATTAATAACAATTAAATAACTGAATCAACATTCATTTCTGATACTTTAAAATTTAAATGATGTTTTGTGATTTTTAAGAGGAAACATAAATATTAAAAAAACACGAGAAATGTGTTTCTAAAATACTTTTATAGATTTGATTGATGGTGATTGGCGTCAATGACCATTGGGGTCGTTTTTCGAGTTATCCTGGCCGCGATCAATTATTGATCAGTAAAAACGGCTAGCTCGCGTTTGCTCATAGCAAAAACTTCATAGATCTCAATCTATCGGTTTTATTGATTTACCTGTCAATTGTTGTCGTGTCTAGTTTTGGCAGTATGATGTTTCGGAAGAGAGATGCACAGTATGTTTCAATGAAGATATTATATTATTGTTGCGTTGTGACGGTTTTGTGGAATAATAATAATTGTTTTTACATTTTTTATCAGCAATATCCGAATCACGGTCATGGTCAGGGTTGCTAGTTCAAACGCGATCATGTCACAAGGTGTGGCGATAGAGTATTTGTACATTCTCCATAAAATATATAGTTGCAGCGAAATTACGTTGTTATCATATTCTAGTTTAGCCAAATATACCGCAACATATCTTTATTACTCCAGGACTAAATATGTGGTACGACATTGTCGACTGTACAAAGCCAGCTTTCTCATTAGTTTTAATAAATTAGAATTTAGGGCAATCACCTGCAGAAGCTAGCTACGCCGACGAAGTGCTCTAAATAATCTGCACACGACTTTGTTGTCAATAGAATAAGGTTTGAGTACATAATTTTGATCACATTATATTGCGTAGTTACTTTTGCTGCTGACTGTACCGGCACGTATATTTGCGTAAAAAATGTGAGGTTCATGTGAAGGCCTCAATCTAAAGTGCACTGTTCGGAATGTTCACGATAGTAGTAGTCGCATATAGGCTGATGCTACTGCTGATGATGATGTGGTGATGATGATGTCGATGATTGTAAAATAACTTTAATATTAACAAATTCACTGAGAAGAACCCGCCTAGCGGGTGCTCTGTTCGTAGGCGCTTTCGTCTATTAAGCGGAAAAAGCATGGCATCGGGAGCGCTAGGAATTAGTTGTCAGCTAATGTGTTTATAATGTTTTAGTGTTGTCAACAGAGCGCGCAGAGGCGCCATCGCCATCGCCAGGGTCGGGGTCGGGGTCGGGGACGGCTGTGGGCGCGCGGCGCGTGCTGGAGGTGGTGCTGCTGACGGACGACCGCAACCTGCGCGTCAAGGCGCTGGCCGCCGACCTGCCGGCGCGCGACCTCTGCTCCTTCATGCAGTGGGCAGGCCTAGCCAACTCGGTAATGGGTTCTACACATTTCGGGATTTTACCACAATTTGTCAGTAGGTACAACATGTCGAAGTCATAGTTGGGTGTGGCGTACAGATGTAACAATCCGACCACATGTTAATGCAATTTCTCAGTACAACTCGTTTGACAGTTGGATTAGCAGCGCAACATGCCTCCAGACAATAGCAATTAGTCAGCTTCTGATAAATTGGGGCTGACAAATCATGACATGTATAGACCACACAACTGTCCCCCTAACAAAGCACTCGCTTACTGTTACTACGTATAGACTGGTCAGCTAGAACATTTTTCTTGACGTCTTCCATCAAGCCACCATCTTGGAATGTCAGTACTAGCTCCCCCCTACTACTATACAAAGATACTCCTACTTGAGCAGGTAACTCTATACTATATAACTCAATGTAACTGGCCGCCGAGGTGGCTGCCCGCGACTTGCCCTCTTTCGTCCAGTGGGCTGGTCTTGCCAATACGGTAATTAAAACACCCTGCCATGAAAATCAAACCACGCATGGGACTCATGGACGGTACTCGTGGGAAGTGCCGAACGATGTGTATGTGAATTTCATGGCTCAACGTCCCCTTTTGACAAGATAAGGGCCGACCTGGGCGAGGGCCGGCGGACGAGCGCCACCTTCTCGTAAACGTACTGACTGCCGAAATAGGGTAACTGCGCCTGTAACAAACAAACTTTTGCAGTCCTCCTACGTGAGACCAGGCCTCACCACATCGACCAACAACCTTTTAAGCTACGGTCAATCTAGGCGAGGGCTGACGGGCGATTGCAATACGTACATAATTTGTGTTTTATGAGGGTGACAAGATGTCAATCAATTTTCACCGAAGTATGGATTTCGACTGGCGTTTGAAATTGATGAATTAATCATTACATATTCACTTTTTTCAGAATTTGCTGCCAGAGGGAGATACCGACAAGGCTGCTAGTAGCAAATGAAGTTCTGGGAATTATCAACAAAAGTAACGACGGTTCATGTATTTTGTGATTGCATGTTAGGCATGCTGCGAGCTCGACTGTCCTAACGACCTGTTAGTTCGGCCGCATGTCCACGAGCGTTGAGGGCCACCTGCTCTCCTGGGCCTTAGTGCTTAAAAGTCCATAAGTCCGCCACCGCGGTTCACTAATGTGTGTCACTATAGTAATAGGAATTGAATAGACTAAGTAAAATCCGTACACCAATAGACGTTTATACAAATAATACATTTTGTTAAGGGCTCACGAACCGACTCTAACGTTCTTGAGCTACGTTTACGTTGTTATCATTATATTCTAGTTTTATTTCTAAGATATTAGGTAAATCGTAATTTTAGTGTTATACCGCTATTATTTTAACTGATTTTTAATGTAACATATTAAGTATATTTTTATTTTTTTGTAGTTAGGATAATAGAATTTAAATATACATTATCAATTTAGACACAAACATAATTGTCTTGTTTTCTTTTATTTTTATATTGATTTAATCGCGTTCCCAGTGAGAACTGCTCCGGGATGATATGTTACGGATTATCTATTTTGATAAAATTAAGTGTGCATGTTATAAAGATGGTAGAAACCATTTCTACATCTTGTGTTCGAACCTTTTCTCATGTTTTAAATATTTACTTACTTCGTGTATTTGTAAGAATCATGGGCTAAAATATTTTTTTATCACGTTTGCTTGCGTGTTCAGAACTCTAATGTATTTTTGACGAATTTCTTATACATGAATTATCCGAGTAATCGGTAGATCGAGAATTCTCACATCCGAATCATGGAACTCGTGTTACGTTTTGTCGTAGTTACTGAGAACATATATTTATAGTAGCCTGTAATACACGTAATATTTTATCGGCACGTCGTGTTTTGATGCAAGTTAGAATTAAGAGATGAAAGTGACATAAATAGACAAATTTATAACAAATGCAGTATGAACTGTTACTAACATAATGTACAAAGGTAACAAATGTTAACGTTTAATCATGTTCCGTTACCCTCTTAACTTTAGTCTTATTTGTGTTGTTGGACGAAGTACTTGTATTAATTGTACCACATTCTAGCATCATATTTTTTTGATATTTTTATTATTGTCACTTCACAAAATAACACACAACTACTGAAAAGTTTTATTACTTGCATATCTTGCTTGAAAGTTTGACTTTTAGACAGATGTGTATTAATAACCTGAATCGTTACACAGCTTAGACTATAGAACTAGCCTTGGACACGATGTTATTTTTAATGAAATCAATTTTATCATGTTTTCTTTTCACCTAAATCATGATGTTCTAATAAACATTGAATTACATACTTGATTACCTGGTATTTTATTTATATGCCCCTTTTTAGGCCCCCAAGGACTGGTAACGCAATAATATTTAATCGCTCATTAAACTCATCTGTTCGTGTACCTACTCGCAAATATCTTGCAACATTTTCATCGACAAAGCGTGGATTAAAAAAAAACGGAGGTCAGCCTTATCAATCAACGCGCCGTATTTATATTGGCAATCATACGTAAAATGCCTTTATAATAGTTACAGGAGAGTGCTCAAGTAGAGACTTAATCTCTCGGCGGCAATGAAGCAGACCAGTTAGTTGGCAATTAAATTGTTTATTTCATATGTTTATGTCGAGATAATGAATAGCGAATGTATTTATGGCGAGGAAGACAGTCGAGACCTGTGAGAAATTCCGATGTAAAGGCTATTGAGCAGTGAGAATTGGCAATGTTCCGAGGCGCGTCAGATCTAGGCGCGCACCGGTCGGTGCCGCGCGGGTTGTAAAAGCACCGTTATACTTATTTACCGTGCGCAAGCGCATCTCGCTTTAGGCGCTGTGTGGCTGCTTATTTACAATATACTAGAGATGGCGCGTGTAGCGTACTTGCATATCGTCAGTCAAAACATTCAGGCTCCTTGGAGGAAAATACCGTTCACGTTTGATTTAAGGCATAAGATAAACATTGTTCTTTTTCAGGGGTAACGCATTCAGCAAAACACTGATAGGTAGGTAATGCCTCGCCTTCTTTGGCATTAGAAAGAATAAATAAGAATAGTAAAGAAGGTGAGCGCCACTAAAAAAGTTTTACAATTAAGTTCCTTAAACAAGCATTACTTAACCCTTCGTATGTCTTAGCACTGATCAGTGTTTTTGAAAACTCTGGGAGAAGCTAGAAATACAAAATCCTTCAGCAACGTCAGTGTCAAAGCATCCGAAAGCTTAAAGTCGGTACTTAGTTTAAATTTTCCAACAAACTTGCCATTTTTAAATTTTATATGAACTTATTCATCATCATCATCATCATCATCATCATCATCATCATCACCATCATCATATCAGCCGAAAGACGTCCACTGCTGGACATAGGCCTCCCCCAAAGAGTGCCAAAGCGACCGTTCTTGCGCCACCCGCATCCAGCGGACCCCCGCAACCTTTACCAGGTCATCAGTCCACCTTGTCGGGGGCCTACCCACGCCGCGCCTTCCGGTACGTGGTCGCCACTCGAGAACCTTTACGCCCCAACGGCCATCGGTTCTACGTGCTATGTGCCCCGCCCACTGCCACTTAAGTTTAGCGATCCGGAGGGCCACATCGATTACCTTGGTTCTGCTGCGGACAGCCTCATTTCTGATGCGATCACGCAGAGAAACTCCCAACATGGTCCTCTCCATTGCCCTTTGGGTGACTGAACTTATTATATTATTTATACTAAAGAAGCTCTAAACATTGTGTTATAAATTACTAAAACTAACAAAACTGGAAATATTTAAAGGGTATGCCCACCCTATAACTAATCGAAGTCCTTAATTTAAAGAATATTTTTGGAAATGCCCAGGTACCTTTGTAGTCAACAGTGTCTATGATATTTGACTGATAGTCACATCAGCAACTTTTAAAAAAACTTCTAAAATGCTCTGTTAGTTTTAGTAGTAAAGTGGCCGTCAATTGAATTTGCTATGTAAAAAAACCGCCATATTGAAATTGTCTTTCACTATGGTGGTTTGTTTACATAGTTAGCAAATTCCATTGACATTTAACATAGGCACAGAGTTAGTAGTAAGTGACGTCACGATTTGCTTAAGTCAAACATCGTCTATTTCCTGTTTTTTTTACACCTATTCAAAATTCTTTAGAATAGCATTAGTCGAAGCGTGATTTTTCGTGAGTATTTTAGTGAATTTTGTTTATTTTACCGTCGTCAACTACCTACGTTATTTCAACCCTGAAGTGCTGCTGAAATTTACTAAAGGCCACAGGAGGAGAGGTGCAACTGTATGCAAACAGTACCAACTAGTAGAAGCTAGCTAGACCCGGAACAACCAGATACCAATATACTCTTGAACCATTGAACGTTTGTTATTTGCCTCTCTAGATACCTTATCCCAAATAGGTACCTAAGATTAGAAAAATCGTGCGCGAATCGTCATGCGATTTCAAGGACAACAAATTTGTAACGCAAAAAAGTAGGAACTATGTTTTGAAAATAATGAATGATCGAAATAAGTAAACTAGTAGGTACAGTCGAGGAAATTGAATGTTTAGCACTTTTGGACCTTAACGTCATTCTAATAGAGTTGACATGTGCCAAACATTCAATTTCCTCGACCGTACAATACTTCTGTTTGATATCCTCGTTAAACGCAGAAACGTACATGACTTCGTCCGTTAATATTTATGTTAAATGGAAAGAGGTATAAAGGCTAAAAGATTAACGGCACGCTACCTTCTATCACTGTCATAAACCATTCATCCCTCTAGGCCTTATATTCTAAGTAAGTACCAATAGTGAGATACGAATGCTTTATGGCTGCGATAAATGCACGTACTAGTTCCCGCAGATCGCGCATCATCCTGAGTATCCTGCACGGCTAGCACGCGACGGCGCGCGAGCTCTCTCGATTTTTCTCGCACTATCCGTCTCTCTCTTATTAGAACACTTAGAACAAGAGGTATAGTGCGATAAAAATCGAGAGTATGTCGCGGCCGTCGTGTGCTAGACGTGCAGATATAAGTATCAGCCGAACGACGACCACTGGACATGGGCACCTCCGAAGATCGCCACAATACTCGGCCCCTTGCCGTGCCGTAAAAAATATTCTGAGGGGCTACCATGAACCACTTTGAAGTTTTGTGTATTTCCCTCTTTGAATCGAGGGTAGGTAATACCTACTTAAGTTGAAAAAAAAAGTCGACGCGTACGAAGCCAACGGGCAAAAGCTAAGTATTGAATATATTTTTATAGTTTCGTTTCGTTAACATCAAAATACCCACGCAACACATGTATAATATTTTTAGCTGTATAATATTTTACAGTTAAATAATAAATAAAACAATATAAGACCTATAAACCAACAGCAATCAGCTATTAATTATATCCAAATAAAAATATTTGTTTTAATTGCAACAAATAAAACTACTATTTTGCTTTAACATTAAACGTAGTAGTATTATTTAGTCTGTGCTTAAACTAAATAAAAATCGGCCAAGTGCGAGTCGGAACTCAGCAATTAGTGTTCCGTACATTCAGTTATTTTAAATGATTCATACTTTGTAGCTTGAATTTTCTCAAAGTATCCTGTGAAATGCAGTTACGCATTCGTTCTTCAATATTCACCACTCTACGGCTCGGTATTCCAATTTTAAATCAAATAAAGAACCTCGTACTTTGATGCTATTTTGTTTCTAGATTTTAACCAAATAGAGTCAACAATATGTAGAACTGTTAAAATATAGAACACCAAAAGCCGCTTGTAGTGTTGAAATCTGAAGCCATTATTAAGCATAGTATTATTTGTGTGTTTTAGTAACCCAAACAACCCCGCATATAAGAAGATTCGATAGGAGTTTTTTTTTTAGTTCTCAACTGAATCGTTTAATTACAAAATCCAAAATATTCATCGATATTGATGCGTCATCATTATATCAGCCGAAAGACGTCCACTGCAGGACAAGGCCTCCCCCAAAGAGTGCCACAATGACCAGTTCTGCGCCACCCGCATCCAGCGGACTCCCGCGACCTTTACCCTGGCCCCGTATCATGGTCTGCCTTATCATGCGATAAGTGACAAGATAGAGCGTCCGTCACTGGCTGACACCGTTCGGTAGAATGAGACGACGCTCTTATCTTGTCACTTCTTGCGAGATAAGGCCGAACATGATAGGGGGTCTACCCACGTTGCGCCTTCAGGTACGTGGTCGCCACTCGAGAACCTTACCGCCCCAATGGCCATCATCGGTTCTACGTGCAATGTGCCCCGCCCACTGCCACTTATTGTTGTGTGTTGTGTAAGGGCTAGTTACTTACTTTACTTTACTGTGTTGTGTTAATAACTTTAAATTTGTCGAATCCGCGAGCGATAACCTCAGACCAAGAAAAAAGATAGACAGAGCATTACGAACAACCTAGTGAAGACGGTTTTCAACCAAGCCAAATAAGTTTAGCACATGCTCACGCGCACTTATACAAACAAAAAAATTGGAACACTAAACATGGGAACACTAAATAATGTGATAACTATGACGCCTCTATTTGGTTTACTAACCTTTGGTCTATGTATCAGCTTTAAATATGGAATACTAAACACAAACATTCATAAATATGGGAACACTAAATAATGTGATAACTATGACGCCTCTATTTGGTTTATTAACCGGAGTACGGAGTTAGTTATTTGAATTGGTATAGATTATGACAACAATAAATCTTATTTTTACTAGATGCAAATTATTCGTCGGATTCATTCGGAAATACGGAAATATAGGTAAACTATTCACAATCTATCTCTAAACTACCACACACCTCTAGTAGTTATGTATATATTGACTCCCAGATCCGCAACAACTACACCGAGTCGAAGGTCAGGCTTTACTGGATCGTGGGTAATTGTGGAAAACACCAGACCTGCGTTGTCTATTAATTACTTGACATCGGGTATTTTTCGGTTTCGGTCGGGCCAAATCGGAAACAGGAAACAACACGAAACACAATGCTGTGTTTTCATTATATCAATATTCATTTATCAGACTGCGAAGTGCAATGTACGTCACCAGGCACGGCTATACTAAAGAACCAGCGTGCAGCGTAAAATGAGAGGGTATCGATTTTATTTACTTTAATTTGTAAATAAAATTTAAACTATTAAAGCTAGCGTCATGTTGATAATTTTTCCGCTATCAACACACAAATTCCGTTATGCATGTGTATTTCCAAGTTTTAGTTGGCTATAGTTTTTGAAATAGAGCTGGGGACAGCACTGTATGAAAAAAAGTTACTTTGGTCATATTTACACTAGTAAGAGCTATCGTAAAAAGAACTCAAAATGTGTATAGCGTCTCAAAATTTTACGAGCTTTCGAATGATACCGTACACGTTCCTTACAATCCAAAAAAAAAATTGCGAAACCCCTTATTACCCCTCAAACTACCCCCTTTATTGGGGTTTACACATTTTTGACTTTATGAATGAATGAATGAATGAATGAATGAATGAATGAATATTTTATTTGTTAATGGTGGGTTTACAAAACGGTCTTAAAAGTATTACATCACTGTTCTCCACATTATGCTTACAAACTAGCGTACAAAACGCTCGCGCGCGTTTAGTGTTATTTATGTAATTATTTAGGCCATAAATTTCTATATCTATACCAAATTCCAGCTTCCTATGTCAAACAGTCTTAGAGAAAACTGGCTGTGACAGACGGACAGCCTCCGAGTGATAGCATAAATGTTCCGTTGGACCAATTTTGGTACGGAACACTAAAAAGGTGTAATCATTTCGATGCAGTGACCGACACGCTGATTTTATTATTTCGTAATTCTTCAATAGAATCTTGAAATTGGTATTTTTTCGTATTAATGAATATTTCTCCCATTTGGAAGCTAGCTACCAAATCTGACTACGAGATGGGACTTAAGAATTCCCGTTTCGCAGCCAGCATCGAATCTGGATACTCGTATTTGTTCTATTTGGAAGCTAGCTACGAAATCTGACTACGAGATGGGACTTAAGAATTCCCGTTTCGCAGCCAGCATCGAATCTGGATATTTGTTCTATTTGGAAGCTAGCTACGAAATCTGACTACGAGATGGGACTTAAGAATTCCCGTTTCGCAGCCAGCTTCGAATCGGGATTATCTCTCCCAATTGGAAGCCAGCTACCAAATCTGGCTACGAGATGGGACTAAAGGCGCATTTCCATACTATGCACTTAGTATAGTTACCTACCTAGATATATAAAACACAGGACAAAAATGCGAACATTGAATTTAGTGACAAGGGCACTTTAAGTTGCACATAACAGTCACAGTCATGATTGGTAACTGACAGATGAGTGTGTTGTATTGCTGTTTGCATTAAAATGGATGATGGATTAACTGACTCATCAGTCATCAATGCAGAATTGAAACAGAAGTTGCAAACCTATTCGAGCATGCATTTAATAATAAATTAATATTAGGA
The DNA here is from genome assembly GCA_947578815.1 of Epinotia ramella. NCBI lineage: Eukaryota > Metazoa > Arthropoda > Insecta > Lepidoptera > Tortricidae > Epinotia > Epinotia ramella. Next base: position 13,818,935 of record OX388209.1, read on the forward strand.
ACAGTCTTACACAAATCGATCTAGTCCCAAATAAAGTAAACCTCGTACTGTGGGTATTGTCATCATCAGAATACACATTTTGATCTTATTTCTAAGCAATAAGGTCCTGGAACCACCTTTTTTTTTAACGTTGGGGAAATGCGTTTACGCATCCCGTCCTATCCGGGGAGGCAGGACGGAACCACCTAGAATGTGCACATATTTATGATGTTAACTGTCCCTACTAGACGACGATAAACAGACGATACATTATTTTTGAAGTTTATGAAAAGCCATGGCGTAAGCTGTTATGTTGATAAATTGTATTTACAAATAAATAAATACCAATAGGTATAAGTACGTTTAAGATAAATAATTATATATTTACTTACTTAAATACATAGAAAACACGCAAGAACAAATATTGGTTTTCATCACACAAATAAATTTCCTTACCGGGATTCAAACCCGGGACCGCCGGCATCGTAGGCCGGGTCCCTACCATCTGGGCCAAAAACGTCGTCATAAAGGTAAACTATTCTTTCTATGAAAACAAAAGCCATACCCTAGACAGGATAATAACCAGTCATAGGGCAGCCGCCGTTCGTCTCTATTAGGAATATCTGTCCATGTAACGAAGATGTCATATACTCGTATAACTGCTTTGATTACCCACTTCAGTCAATTAAAAGTTTCAGTAGGTACCTACTTAGTTTGAACTGTGAATTTGCATTTTTTTTAATTTGTAAAGCTTTAGTGGCTACATCTATACTTACAGTAGGTTAAGGGGATGCCTTGATTCGAGACGACCACGCCCCCTTGACAAAGACAAGCTTATGCCTTCCGCGCACGAGAAAAAGAGATGCGACACTCTTGGGGAATGGCTTTTTTGGACAAATTTCGATAAATACCTACCTAACTTACTGAAGTTTTATTTATATTTCATTAAGTGAGATTTTAGATGAGGTAAAATACTATATAGTATTACGAGTAACTTGATTGTGTCTTATAATAATGTACTTACTGTTTGAGTAGGCTGAGTAAAAAAAGGAAAATAAAGACCCAACTTTGGAATTAATTTCTATCGAGGAAACTTTACGCAATCATGTATTGATTAAATAAGATAAATAATCATATAGTCAAGAATCATATATCTGAAAATCAGACCTTATTGTTTTTTAATCTAGTCAGAACGGCGTTTCAAAGCACGCGATAATTTCCAATGCACCCCCTTAATACCTCTCCTTCATCAGTTTCCCGTCGCAGTTAACGAACGATCTAAAGCGTCAGTCTTCTGAAGTGAGCAGTTGTTTATGACATTAGCAGTACCCTAGCATAGATTCAGTCTCGTAAGTGATTATGAGATAGTACGTAATGTTGGTATTGATGTTACGTTAACGTTACCAAAGGTAACATTTCGATCAATGGAAAGACGGTGGGAAAGTTTACTGAACAATAAAATTGCCGATCTTTTACTCTTGATCGATTAAGGAACACAATGCACACTCGAGATTCCAGTCAGCCTCGAGCAATTAAACCACTAAACGGTAAAAACATTGAGATATTTCATAGCACGCAATAAGCTAAAGCTCTATATGCACCTTACCCACCCACTCATTAAGTAACTAGCTACATTAATTGTTAGAATTATATAACGGAAATACCTATTTACAGGTTTTTTTCATAAGTCGGTAGTTTTATAATACTTATTCTCACTACCTAGTTAATGATAAATGTTAGTATTTAAGTATAAAATATGATTAATAAAAACGAAGTTACCTACATATACACCGTGTCCAATAAGTTCGAATACAGTTATGATCCTTAATGAAATAAATGTACGCGTAGTTTATGTTATGAAAATTATATTAAATGAAAGCCACATTTATATACAATATTTACAACAAATGTTTTGGAATTACTCCACCTTTAACTTTTTTTACAAGTTTCAAACGTTTCTCAAAAGAGTCACAAGCGGCACGCACCGCATCTATCGGCATATCGTCCCAAATTTGCACGATAACCTTTTTAAAATGGCTCAGGTTTGCGACTTTATAATTATTTAGCTTCGAGAGCATGTATGACCATACGAAATAATCTAGTACGTTTAAATCTGGAGAACTTGGTGGCCATTCATTTTAACGCCTTTATCAATAAAAACTAGAGGCAGTTTGCCCCTCTTACAAAGAGCACCCCAAACCATCACTGATGGTGAGCTCTGGAACCTAGGCACATTCTTTTCATACTCTGGAATGTCTTCTATCCGTGCTGCCCACAACCGGTCGTTCTGGGCGTTATGAGGCTGCTCTAACACAAAGAGTTTCTCGTCCGAGAAAACAAATTCGTCACCTGCGTGCCAAGAAAGTATGGTGCTACATCTTTCTACTCTCTTTTTCTTGGTTGCATCTGAAATGCCATGTACTTTTCGTTTTTTATAAGCATGACATCCAAGATCTTTTTTCAATATATTATGTACAGATCCCCTGGAAATTTTCAGATCAGCAGCTAATTTTCTAATAGAACGGTGTTTTTTCCGCCGAATTCGCTCTCTTATAGCCTTTACCACTTTTTCAGTTCTAGCTGAGCGGGGCCGACCGGATCTTTTCCTGTCCTCTGTAGAAGAGATCTCTTTATACCTTTTTATAGTAGTATATAAACCAGATTCCGTTTAATTCCATGGGGTTGTAACGCCTTGAATATAGCACATGGCCTGTCGCCTTTAAGGAATTTTCTAATAATTTCTTCACGAACGTACTTCATCGTGTATTGAAGCCAAACTAAAAATACGTGACTTATGAAATTATAGTACTATGTTTATGTCAATATACTTTTTAAATTAAAATAAGAATTTTATAGCCAGCGATCCGTATGTCTATACAGCAAGTGCTAAAAGTTTGTATTCGAACTTATTGGACACGGTGTATATACATAAATAAATAAATAAATAAAATATAAGTAGGTCTTAAAACGCGAGTGTCGTGAGTTGCGATGCGAGCCTTGGCGAGCATCGCAATGACGCTACGAGCGTTTTAAGACCAAGTTATACACCGTTGCATACAATACTTTTTCTACGACTAATTTTAAATAAATAGCATTTGACTTTTCAGGCAGTAAGTTTTCCGTTAGTTCTATTAAGTACTACTCACGCAATTTCTTCAGCGGTGCAGTTATTTTCTTCTTCGTCCATTTTAAAAGGAACGTATACATTTTTCTTCACTTCACAAACACGAATAAAATCTTAATAAGTTATTAATAAGGAATAGTTATCATATTTCGTCTTTTAATTTTGAACTGGAACTTTGGCGGGAAATTAGAAATATGACACATTAGCCGTGTTCCGAATCACGACAAAAACGTTTTAAGCGCGCTTACGATCGGACCGATTCACGCTTACAACGCTCACATAAATATCGTGACGTCATTGATGATGTCATGGACGACGCCATGTTGGCGCTTACGGTGCTCACACTCCCAGGCGTAAGCACCTTGAGCCAAACGTCAAGTTGACGTTTGGTTTGGTTTGACATGACACTTAAATTTTTTTAAGTGTCATTATGTCATTATATATTCATATGCGATTTAACTTTTCTACCAGAACTCAAAACGTAGTGGTTATATTTATTCTCTTTGCTCAGAACCTCAGACAGAATTCAAATGAATGTGCCGTTGACATTGACAGTTTGACACATGACAGTAAACGCGCTTATGACCGGACCGAATCAGTACACCACTTACGCGGCCTTGAGCGGCCTTGAGCGCGCTTACTGATTCGGACCAGCCGTAAGCACTGTAAACGCTGTGATCGTTGTAGTCGTGATTCGGAACACGGCTATTGACACCTCTTGTTTATGGTCCGTTTTGTTTTTAATTTCCTTGCACTTATTGCCATCCGAACCAAACTGAATCGGATCGGTTTATATTTATAAATAATACCAATAATTGGTAAAATATGTATATTAACAAACAATACATGATCATTTATGTTTATTTTAGTAAATAATGTATATTTTACAAATGTTTGATAGTAAATGAAAACTATTTATTTAGAAAAATTTGCTTATGAAGTTGGTACCACTGCAATATAGCGGCCGATTCAAAAAAAGTTAGATGATTTGACATCGTGGTAAACAGTGGTGTTTGTTGAATCTTGAGCGCAGCGAAGGACTCAAAAGCACGAGATGCATGTAACACCTACAAATTTCCACCTCAGCAGCGAGAACTTATTCACATAAAAAAATAATTATATAATAGTATCACGTACCTATGCTTAATTAGGCGTTCGTTACTGCTTGTTTTAACTCCTCAGCGCCGTTACTCAATACTAAAAAGGCGAGACAAGGCGCGAGAATCCAAAGGATATTTCTGTATCTAACTATACGAGTGTCGCTAACACATCACTAAAAACTAACCGTATTATTGTTAAAATTCACCGATTTTACTAATATCTTCGAGATATTTTAGAAATATTTATCATTATCACAAGGGCACACATTATTAGCATATTACGTGTATCTCGCGTGCACACCAAAAACTAGCCGTACTGTTGTTAAAATACTGCCTTCGTCCGTCACGTCACTATATTTCCTTGTTACATAAAGAATTGATTTATCCTAGTAGTTGTCGCGAATGGGGTTCGCGAGAACTAACCCTAATACATTTGTACATAGCAACATTGTTTGATACTGGTTGGAGTAAAACTCTATTTTATTTATGGTAAGCTTGCACTTCTTTCTAACGTTCATTTGTTTTCAATCCTGTTGTTTGTTTGAATTTTGAATTTTGAAGTTTGAATGTCCATAAAATTTGTGCACATCTTTTTGCCTGCCTACTGCCTGTTTCTCCGCCTAGAAGGAAGAGAGCTAAGTGCCTAGAAATAAGTTATCAATTATCCTTTCATGATTCTTAATAAGAGAGTGGAGGTGGGTTACCTGGCGAAACTCCATGAGCTGATCAGGAAACCTATTTCCATCTCGCTAATCTGATGCGCTTATGCGTAGCCATAATACTAGCTATTACATGTCCCAAAGGCTTGCGAGCTAGAAAGCATCCGTTTAAGAACCGACGGGTTCGCCTGTGTGAGTAGTATTGGCCAATTCTATTAGCAAGGTTTAATAGCCCGAAAGGGTCAGACTTAGCCACGTGTTGGCTAGGTATCAATATGGCCGAATAGTTTTCAGAACTTACCCTGAGCCCATGACAGGGCTAGGGAGGCATTTAATAAGGATGGTCGTACTCGTGGAGTGCGACATAAAAAAGTGCTTCTAAGCGCTCTGTTTGGTGACATTGTATAGCATACTAATTCTTAAATATTTTGATGTTTTACTTGTGTTGGAAGTATAGATGGGCACTTAGAGAGTCAAATCAGTTGATTCATAAATACCTTTAACCACAGGAGGAGCATTTCAACTCTGGCTTAAGGTGGCTTAAGGCATGCGCAGTCAGGCGGAGAGATCCACTCTATTATAAGGTAAGATAGTTGACATAGACACACACAATCTTAATTACATAAATTACAAGGTCATGGTCACCTTATTAGATTACTATAATAACATTACATAAATCAAAGCGAAGCAGATCAATTCATATTAGTAGCATAGTTAAACTCTTCTATTGAGCCCAAGAAGAGGGATGTTTCCGTGAGATCATTCCGTTAGAATGCTTTCATGGTGACATCATGTTCTTGTCCGTAGTCGAAGGTTTTGATGCGGTAAAGTAGGTAGTTTTTATATTTAAAACCAATATCAATAACGCAAGAATGAAGAATAATATACCTAATAAAATCTGAATTCTGAAACAAATTAAGAGCGCGCATTTTTTTAAAGGGGCGGCGCGCCACGCTTGCGTTCGGAAACTGCATCTGTGGTATACGTTCATAAAATTTAAGATTGTTTAAACTAGAATTATTAATTAGCTAGCGTAATAAAATTCATGTTTACCTATTTATTATGAAAAACGGAGTTTATTCTGAGATTGAAAATGCCTTTGTAGACTTAATTATTTTGGTAATTTAAACTTGTTAATTTGATAGTTTTCGAACGTGTTACTTGTTTCGCGCTTTTTGGGGGTCTACTTTGAAATTCGATGGTCGAAATATGGATCGACCTATGCCTGCCATTTTCTTTTTTCGTAATGGAAGGAAAGGGACACCGCTAAGAAAGTTCAAATACGTAATAGAGCAAAATCGCATTTTGCACACTGTTTTCACGCAGCAAAATATGCTTGTTCGAGCTGCTCAGGTGAAAAAAAATTACATCCCCGCTAGGGGCACTAGGTGTACGGGAGGGGCGGTACCCAAAAAATATTTTTTTGAGTTACGTATTGTTTTGCCGTCGTCACCCCATGTTTGTACATTTTCTTTATGAATAAATATATTATATAGATTGGTTTGTCGGCGTGATTGATTTATATACCCATGCCGAATTACAGTTTTCTAGTAAGGGTTACTGAGCTAAGCCGAAAACGGACAGACGGACGGACATGGCGAAACTATAAGGGTTCCTAGTCGACTACAGAACCCTAAAAAGAGGTAAGGATGTAGGCGAAATTTGATAGTTGGTTTGCGTTAGATCGTGCGGTTTGCTCACGCACAACGGTGAGCGCAGAACAAACACTGGCCAGTGGCCACACGGCGCAGGTCCGATTGCGGCTAATAACTACAGCGCATACACATTAATTACCCGGTAGCAGGTACAGTCAGGGTTGACATGAGGATCGTATTTATATCTGCATTTTAACAATAATACGTATATATCATACCCTATCCTAGAATCATGCCATTCAATTTTGTATAAAAATAACGTTTTATAACGTGTGAAACGTATAATATCAAAATATCATCATTATCATCATCATATCAGCCGAAAGACGTCCACTGCTGGACATAGGCCTCCCCCAAAGAGTGCCAAAGTGACCGGTCCTGCGCATCCAGCGGACTCCCGCGACCTTAACCAGGTCATCAGTCCACCTTGTGCGCTGCGCCTTCCGGTACAAGGTTGCCACTCGAGAACCTTTTCGCCGCAACGGCCATCGGTTCTACGTGCAATGTGCCCCGCCCGCTGTCACTTAAGTTTAGCGATTCGGAGGGCTCCCTAGTAGCATTTTCGTTGGCATTTCGTTGGGCCAACTCGGTGATCAATGGCCCAACGTGGGGCCAACTTAAAATGCTACTAGGGCTATATCGGTTACCTTGGTTATGCTGCGGACAGCCTTATTTCTGATGTGATCACGCAGAGAACCTGCCAACATAGCCCTCTCCATTGCCCTTTGCGTGACTTTGATCCTTCTTATGAGGCCCATCATAAAAGCATAGTAGAGAGTGCAGTGGAGTGGTGGAGTGGCACTCTTTCTACTATGATAAAAGCGACCATACATAATCGTCAACAACTCCGAGCATATAGTGTACGATTGCAATAGGGAATATTCATGACATTTTTTTTTTTTTAATCTATTCTATAAGTAATTATATAAACGGAAAAAAATATAACACTTTCACAATATTATTAAATAAGCTAAAAAAAAATAATTAAAATTACTATCATTTTCGGACGATCAAAACGCCACCATTTTGGCGCGCTCATTTGTGACGTCACCGTGCAGCTTAGTGCACGGCGGTTCTTAAACAAATTAACAACAAAGTGTTTGATTCACACTTTTAATAAATATGAGTGATTAAAGCTTATAAGATCAACTTATTGTAATGGAAGAGCACACAAAAGCTTATTATAAATATTGTATTGTCCCTATGTGTGAAAATCACATTAAAACTGCAAATATTTTCATATGCCCAAAGGTGCAAATATTATAAGGATAAAGTGGTGTAAGGCGATGAGGAGAGATAATGTATCGTGCTTGAGTAGTTTATATTGTTGTGAAGATCATTTCGACGTGAGTATTAAATATGTATGTACCTAAAATCTTTTTTATTACGACTCGCGAACAATATAGGTAAACAATAACCTAACCTCAAAATTGTATTATATACTTATTCATAAAACTATTCTGATTCCCAATTTTTTTAGTTATTAATGTTACAAATATTATGATTTTTGTTGATCAACAGCTGACTACGAGTGTTGATTTTGATCAAGAAACGTTTTAGCTAAGTTTCTTTGTTTGCACTGTTGATCGAAGAAAGTTAAAAGAATTTAATCCTTTTTACTGAGTGACCTACACAAATTTGTTTTATTTATAAGCCTTGACGAAAACAACCTAGTTTGTTAAAGTTCATAAAGATGTTCTCAACATTTAACATTCCTAATAGGTACCTACATATCTTTGATTATATAATACTAGCAGAAGCTAGTCCACGCGGACAGAAGCCCGCGACTCCGTCCGCGTGGAACTCGTTTATACTATCTCTATACCAAATTTCATCCAAATCGGTTAAGCAGTTTAAGCGTGAAGAGGTAACAAACAGACAGACAGACACACTTTCGCATTTATAATTTATTATTAAGTATATATAAAATATATAATATAACTAGCTTCTGCCCGCGACTCCGTCCGCGTGGAACTCGTTTATATCGTAGCTCCCCCCATATCCCCCAAAGGGATGAAGTGGGGGGTGAAAGTTTGTATGGAGCTACGATATAAATGAGTTCCACGCGGACGGAGTCGCGGGCAGAAGTTAGTATATATAATATATAAAGTTATAGTATAGTAAAATAGTATATAGTATGGATAAATATCTACTAGTATTTTATTCCACTTATTTAACAAAGACACCTATTTGAAGTAGTTTAAAAGTCTAGCTATTTGAATCGCCAAAATAGGTTATAATTATTTAATTGACCAATCTCACGAGTATAAAAACAAGGAATATGAAAATGTATTGAATATCTGTAACTTATTTACCTTGCAGCTTTTACTCCTCTTAGTTCAGCGGACGTAAAGTCACAAATATTTGCGAAGTATGTATTAAATTTAGTCATCATGAACACATCAATTTTAGGCAGATTATCCGACTGTGCCTTGACAAAACCGCCTTCAGTCATTGTGGCGAGTCTTTTTTCACTTAATAATTACCAAAAAACACTGATTATTTATCATAAACAGCGGCCAAACAATGCGAATAACTTTCAATAATCATACTAACGACCTGCACGGTGACGTCACGTTTCGCTCCGCCAATAGCGTTGCGTTTTGGAAATTTGCGAGGGAATTTGAAAAATAGTACTTTTAAACAATTTATTTTATCAATAGAAACATGATAATTTGAAAAAATAATCATGTGTGTATATTTATTAAGCAATATAGATTACACGTGATTTTTTTTGTCCATTTCTAAATCACATGCATATTCCCTATTGGAGATGGTACGGTCATTCTTAGACCAACTCGTTCGGAGGCTTTACTGAGGTAATAGCATCGTACTATTCATCAAGACTACTATATCGTCAGCAATCTGAAGGTGAGTGATGTACTCGCCGTTGATGTTCATTCCTAGCTTTCTCCAGTCCAGTCTTGAAAACATCCTCCATCAATGCACCGGTCTCCTTGCCTGAATATCAAAATATACAATACTAGCTGTTGCCCGCGACTTCGTCCGCGTAGAACTTGTTACCGTCTTAGATTAGATTTATTTATTACACGATAAAAATAACAATATAAATTTGCATAAATGTCGAGATTGGGTGTCCCTTGTTTTGTCGACAAACTTTTCATCGAATTTTATTTAATCGAAAACGTTTCAAGTAGTTCACGAATTATTGTTTGGTGTAATTTTATTTCATGACCAGATCATTCCAATTTTTATTATTTCATAGAATAACTGTTCAGGGAATAATATTTGACAAATTATTCGTTTTGTATGAATGTTAAATGGCAGAATAACAAAACAACGAATTACACTTGTTCGAAATTTTATTACAACATTACAAAAACAAACAACAACTGATTACAGGGGTTTAACTAGATTAGGGTAGCTAGAAAAGGGGGTTCGCCCCCCGCAGTAAAAAAACAAACAACCGTAACAATTGTATCATAAGTAGGTTAGGTTAGGGGTCACTTGTGTCCCTCAGAGCGAAAATAGGCACCCCGCGAAGCGGGGTGACGTCGACACGCTGGCGGTTAGGTTAGGTTAAAATAATTGCCAAAGACAACTGTGTATGCCAACTATTTTATTTTTTAAATAATAATCCTTGTAATAATATGTATGTTAATTAAATATACTTGAAACAATTAAACACAAAACGTTAATGAATCATCCGACAAGTAAAAATACATGATTTAAAATGACATGTAATGACCATTCCACGAACTGAATTGTCGACGAAATGAAAATACATGAAACGTTGACTTTGAAGTGAAATTCGACGAAGTGAGTGTATGCGAAAGTGTATGTGTGTGTTTGTTTGTATGTTTGTCCGTCTTTCACGGCAAAACGGAGCGACGAATTGACGTGATTTTTTAAGTGGAGATAGTTGAAGCGATGGAGAGTAACATAGGATAGTTTTTATCCCCATAATCATCCCCTAAAGGGGTGAAATGGGGGGGTAAAAGATTGTATGGAGCTGCGATATAAACGAGTTCCACGCGGACGGAGTCGCGGGCAGAAGCTAGTGTATTAAATAAAGCTTCATTACTGGACATTTTTGCCTAAATCCGCCCAGTAGTTTTACTCACGTTTGGACGGCTACCTGTAGGTATAGTTTTGAAAGCAAACTTATCAAATGTTCTAGACGTAGAACTTTCCATCTCCATCCGCCGTCCCCATTGATTATCCAAAAAAAACTAAAAAAAAAAACCGCAGGTTAAATTACATTAAGTACTTTCTCTTCGGTTCTGGGAACATCGCAGTTCTAACCTGATTATTTTGACTAATAAATGGCTTACCATATAGTATATGTCTGACCTAAGAATTCCCTTACTTCAAAAATTACTTGTTCCTCATACATACTTCCAACCCTTTCTAGCCTCCTTAGAGGATGAATTTTAAGGAGCGCTGTAATTAGTGTCCTAGTCTTTAACCGAAGTTACAGATCCCTTACTTTAAAATTGTCTTGTTCCGCGTAAAAACATCCAACTCCATTTAGCCCATTTAGGGGATGAATGTTTTTAACCCCCTTATGGAATCAATTTCAAACAGTCTAAAACAGAAGTTATAAATCTCTTACTTTAAAAATGCCTTGCTCTCCATACACACTTTGAACCCCCTTTAAACCCCAATAGGGGATGAATTTCAAAAAACTCTAAAATCAGTTTTGTAGGCTAAGATCGAAGTTACAAATATCTTACTGTTACATTTTCTTGGTCTCCATATAAACCTAAAACGCTGAAAGACCTTTTTTTATTCTGATAAGTAATCATTATACAACGTTTTAAGTCTCCAGCTCAAAAAAGAGTGTTTCTCATCCAAACCTTGCACCCCTTTTCCCTTAAGGAGGTAAGGGTAAGGTTACCCCTTAAGGATATAATTTTCTTAAACTTCTTTTTATATTCTTTTTATATTTTAATAAGTAATCTTTCTACAACGTTTCAAGTATCTAGCTCAAAAAAAAGTGCTTCTCATCAGCAATGTACAAATTGCAGAACATTCCCAAAAAGCGGAAACGTTCTGAGAATGTTCTCAGAACATTCCTGCAACATGGAAATTATTGTTCAAACAAGAGAATCTACTTGAAATAAAGTTTAAATAGCCATAACTTAAAACTAAATATTATTACGCATGTGTTATTGTCTATTACAGTTAGCTATTTTGTTGATAAGTGATAAGTTACCAATAAGTTGCTTAAATTCTCACTGTATTTCAGAGAACATTTCGACTTTCGGACTTCACACTTTACACTAGCCCTGACTTTTTAAACTAAGTTACCGAACTATTTCTTGATGCGTGTCTTTGGACTCTTTGATCGTGTCGTGTCACTCGTGTCAAATAAATAAATAAATTCTCGTTCTCGAGAACATTCTCAGAAGTTACCGAGAAATTCTCATGTGGAAAGTTTCGCAACTTTGGAAACTTCTCGTGAGTGCATTGCTACTTCTCATACAAACCTTGGAATGTACTTTTTTGTATTCTAATAAGTAATCTGTCTACAAAGTTTCAAGTTTCTAGCTCAAAAGGAAAAGTTTCCCTCATACAAACTTTGCACCCCTATATTACCCCCTTAATAATTAGTTATAGTGGTCGAGTAGTTTTCTGGTCTCCGAGTAAGTCCAAGACTGAGGATTTGATTCCAAGTCAGGTCCACTACTATATTATCTCTCACTTATAATAAATCTCTGAATTAAAAAAAACCGGCCAAGTGCGAGTCGGACTCGCGCACGAAGGGTTCCGTACCATTATCTACCTCGGCGTCAAAAAAATCACACCTTTCCTAACAGTCAATTATGGGTCATTCACAATCCAGACGTCACAGAAGTCACAACTGAAGAGCTCCTAGAAGAAAAAACCCACTGAAAATGGATACCACGGCAGAAGAAGCAGCTCAATGGCGGCCTTACTGCAAACCGGGCTACGGCAGGTTGAGGTTGCTCGGCAACTGTACATCAGCCGATTTCGAGTGCAATGGGTATTCCGACGGTTCCAGGAGACTGGTGGTTACATCAGAAGGCATGGATCCGGACGACGACACTGCACTACAGCCAGTCAAAAATTTCATTTTTGGTACAAGATTTTACCGACTGGCTGATTGCCGACTGTACTTTTCTGTATACCATCATCAACTACTCATTGAGACGATTCTACCGAACCCAAACTCAACGGGGTTACGTCGGTTAAGTACTGAATTCCCATGGCCACCTTCTGTCTCCATCATCAGATCAGCTCGATGGTACCATAATATTGAATTGTCATCCAAACTATACTTATACCCAAAATTTCAGCTCAATCGGTCACCGGGAAGTGGGTCAAATTTAACTTGCAAGATTTGTCCCATGTCCCAGTCGGAGTGATTCAAGTCCATTTCAGTCATCACGTGTTTTGTTTATTTAATATAAAACAGTGTTAAAAATATGAGGAGAAGAAGCTCAGCTCAATAAACATTTAATGCTGCAGCCTGTTTGATCTATTGCCACAAACATCTACTAAACTTTTACCCCCTTATTCATACAACTTAAAATACCTCTGATAAATAAAACGTGTTTTGTCCCTGTCTTACAAATTTAAATATTAGAGTTACATATAAAGACAAACGAATTTGAACGGCATTTTAGCTGAAATAGGTTTGTTCAACGTTTGATAGTTTAAATTAGAACTGCATGTGTCCTATGTCCAAGAGAAGAAAAGCGTTAATTCCCACCAATTTGCCATGCAAACGAAGTCGCAGGTACAGCTAGTCAATAATAGATTTTGTATCAATAGCTCAAATGTGGTGCTTCTACATGACACGTTGACGAAAAGTAGGTAATACGATTTTAGAAATTAAGGAATACTTAGGTACATTATTTTCTAATTTTTATCAAATTATTCATAAACTTATTCCACTAACTTACGTTCAGTAATTAATGCCCCTGCCCGGAGGGGAGCCAATAATGCACGGCCCAATAATTAACAGCCTGATAATCCGCGTCCACTTTTTGTGGACTGTGCATTATCAGCCCGGACAAAAGTGGCTACCATTTATTGCCCCGGACCAAGTTTGCTCAGGGTGATAATGCACGACCCAATAATGTACAGCCTGATAATCCATGTACAGTATGGACGCGGATTATTGGGCTGTACATTATTTGCCGTGCTTTATCATGGCTGTACATTAACCGGCACCTCCCGGAGCCCTATAATAAAACTACAGATAATGTTAATTAAAAAGCTATTAATGACTAAAGACTCGAGTAAGTAAGTATTACTATTAATTTTCAGAAGAGGCTCTTCGGATGTATGCGAAAAGCGAAGTGCACACAATTTGGGCTTAATTTCCACGGAAGCTTGATTCAATTTTAACGGTTTCATTGAAGGGAAATATAAAACAGAATTACGTAAATTACCCACATTTTACAGTCTCTACTGTTGCCTGATAAAGAAAACCTTGACACATTAAGTCCACCTATTTGTTTTGTGTAATGTACATGGATTAAATGAACATTGAACATTCTCGCGCAACATCGTTCAGCCGCCGACGTCATGGTGTTGACATCAGCTTATACCTTGTATTATGCGTATCCGGTTTCTTTTTTATTAGCTCAGTAAAGCACAATCATCCCGCAATTATAATACAAACACATATTTGTGAATCATCCCACCGTTTCTTTGGTCTGCGCCGTGCAGCGCGCAGAAGAGATAATAGGCGAGGTGCCAGAGACCTTACTAAGTTGTTCGTGTGAAATTCTTAGTCATTGGTATGTCAAGCAAAAAGTTGTAAAGCTAAAATATGTTGTGAGTACAGGCCAGCGGGTCTGTGATGTACGTCATTATTGAGTTTATCGCGTGATAGGGAAAAATAAAAATGAAAAATACGTCACTTTTCGCCTAAAAGGCTAAAAGTGTGGTTCGCTTAAGAGGGAAGAAAACTACAGTACGTAGACGTCCATACAAAAAGAGAAAATGTTTTCCCACTTCTGAATATTTGCCACATACAGCGATTGGGTTTTTTTCTCTAATAATCAACGCATTTGCTCTCGGAAATCAGTTCATGTGGTAAATTGGAAAAGAAATGTGGAAATGTTCTCGTGGCTTGGCGGAGTACTAAATTGAAGTCGGTTAAAACTTTGTTTTTAAAGTAAATTATCCTTTTATCATATATTTAAATTTAATTAGAGGCAATGTTTGGCGGTCTATTTATAATAATTTAATCTTATTATAATAATTTGTACACACTGACCTATGAACGAATTACTTATTTTATGGAGTCTAATATAATTGGCTACATGTTCGGCTATTTCGAGTGTTTCTATTATGTAAGTCGCTTTTCCTTTTAAAAAGATGTTTGTTACTGTGTACATACAGTCAAGGAAATTGAAACACGTACCTTTTTAGCTCTTGTTACTATGACAATAAGGCATAAAAAGGTACGTGAATACATTTCCCTGACTGTACATAAGATTTTCAAAAATGTATTGACACGTAGGTATAAGTCAGGATACCCCAAATTTCTCTCGCAGAGAAACTCTAACTCCCAGGTTGTAAACAGCTCGAACAGCCCGCTTTTGCAAAGTAAAGATGGAATTCACTTCTGAAGCATGCCCCCATAAGAGGATGCCGTGTGACATTAAGCTGTGGAAGTAGCTAAAATAGAACATTCGAGCTGTGTTCACGTTCGTTAGGGCTCTGATTTTCTTCACTGCAAATGCCGCAGAGCTGAGACGATTTGACAGTTTACGATACGGGCTCCCCATTGCAACTTGGCGTCCAATATTATGCCTATAGGTTTTCATTTTTACAAAATTTGCAATAAATTCAAACTTATAGGCACCTCTTAAACATTTTTTTTTAAACGCGAAACCTAGAATATATTATGCTGAAGCGATCGACATATAAACTTTCCAGTCTCAGAATTGGTGTATAGTTGGGGAGACTGGGGTCAATTCGAACGTATTTACAAAAAGTTATGACCTCATTTTTAATAGAATCTGTTGGGTAAATGTTTCAAGTCTTAGCCATTATATTTGGCTATATTGGCCAGGTCTTAAATAAGTTTATGGAGCTTCGGATTTTTCATAAAAAACTTGTTTTTGCTGTATTTCGTTTGTTTTATAAACTGAACCATATAAACTAATTACAGACATAGATATACCTCATGTCATTGTATATGCAAAGTTTCGTCACAATCACAATCCAACACGTCGTTTTAAAATGAGAACGAAACTCCGTTTCTATGGGAAGGTGAAATTCGGCCGTGCTTACTGCGGACTCTTAAATAATTGATTTCCTTTTAAATATGGTACCTGATTTCGTGCTACTAATGTATTATAATTTTGTCTTAATTGCCTTTAACATGCCTAAATAATTTAGGACTTATTTTGGTAAATGAAATAATCATTCATAATACAATAAAAATGGTTTTGCACGTTTCCTACATTTATTGCACGTAGGTACTATTTCAGTACTATCTTCTTTTGTGGTAGTTTAGTTTGTGGTGGGTAGTACAGGTTACCGACGTATTTTTGAAAGAATTACGTGCAAAGCAAATACATAGGCAATTAGTATACTGTTACTATTGCCCCCAATTTTGTTTTACTCCTGGTTACGAGTAAGATAGTTTCAAATCAAAATTAACACTAGAATATCTATAAAAATCAAAATCTAATTATTTATTCTGTAAATAGGCCATGCCGCGAAACGGATGGTACAAGTCCTGACACTAAAGCCGATAATTTTCTTCCTCTAGACCCGGCCGCTACCACCTGTCTAGGAGGTACTAGGCTTGTTTCAAATGACACGCGTTCCAATTGACCCCCGTCTCCCTAAAGCCGAAGAATTTGGTGGTTTTGACTTCCGCAGCCAGCTTCTTATCACAGTTTATCATGGGTTTATTCATCGTCTTATTTACGTTAATATTTTTTACATTTTTTTCATTCAAAAAATTGCAAATTAAAACCTGAGAAAGAGGTCGAGCTACACTTAAGGAATCCAAATTGGTTTTAGTCTAGAATTAAGACAAGACATCATCAGCGTTGCCTTTTCTAACATTTTTGATTAATATCAATAGTATTTTTAGGATTAAGTTTGTGACATTGTATTTGTAATTTATCGTACGCCGAAAGGTACATCATGGTTGTTCCATTTTATAATACCTACCACCTGTACATAACCTACCTAAGATGACGAAATAAATGATTATGATTATGATTATTATTATGATTATGAAAGTATCGGTATTATAAATAGGTCCTATACCTTTACCTAGTTATTCATGCTGCACTCTATATAGCCTTTTTTAAAAATAGGTACCTATTACTATTTACTACAGGACTTGTACCATCCGTTTCGCGGCATGGCCTATTTACAGAATAAAATATAATTAGATGTGTGATTGTGTGATCGCGTGATAAGGCCGACCATGATACGGGGTCAGGCAGGAGTGTCAGGACTGAGTTAAGCGCGTGGACTATAATGTGTCTCCTGAATCACCCTGTAGTAGTTATATAATGTACAAATAAGGGTAAGGACCAAATTCTTGGCCAGCTTAACTCACTCAATTAAATGTTCTATGAAAGTTTTCCGTTGTGACATGAAAATAAACCATACAATTCTATAAATAAATGCTTCCGGGGCAGATTTTCAAATTTATTGAACTGCCACTCGTGTCACCCTGCCCACTGGGGCCCAGTCCGTACGTGGTCAGTATATTTTCTGACAAAAGTCTGACCAAATCCATAATACCTTGCGACAGTAAGTTTGCCTTGCATTAATACAATACTAACATTTACGTGCATATATAAAAGCTTCGTTTAAGATCGCATCAAAATA
Source organism: Epinotia ramella (assembly GCA_947578815.1). Classification (NCBI taxonomy): domain Eukaryota; kingdom Metazoa; phylum Arthropoda; class Insecta; order Lepidoptera; family Tortricidae; genus Epinotia; species Epinotia ramella. Next base: position 13,836,258 of record OX388209.1, read on the forward strand.
TAATATGGTATCCAAAATATCAAGAAATGTTCATAAAGTAGGTAGGTAAGTATAAGAAGTCATTAGATCATTCTTACACTTATTGCAAGATGTTTCATGCTGTTGGAAAGAAGGTACATAAAAAGGCAATGAAAGGCTTTTTGTTATCGGCCTCCATGTTTGCCAGGGCTTCGGCAACGTGAAATTCCGCACGTCTTACAGTATACCTACCTACAAGTACTTTTTAAGTAACTGAACAATTACAAAGTAGCCATTTGCAACACTTTAATGCACCTATAAACTTTGCAGTTCACTGCCCGTAAAGGAATATTTTAATTTGAAGCGGTGTTTTAAACGCCGCCGTCATTCCGCGGCCACCACGGGCAAATATACTTACGCGGAATAGGAATGTTCGCGTTTGGTGGTTCCGACGGAATTATTGTAAATTTAACCGATGATTGAATTTTTTACAAGGTAATCAATGAGTCGAGGACGGGGGGTTAGCTCATCCGGCAGGCATTTCGGTGGTTTTTGTGAACCGCGCGAGGAAGGCCTTCGCGGACACGACTCGAACAAATGACGACATGCTTCGATTTATCAGCGCACTGCCCTGCCAGGATGCTCCCGCCTTCTGCGATACCTAACTGACGTCATTAGTTACACATGTAGGTATAATATGCACATAACGTTTTGGTTTATATTCTGTTTACCACTGATAAAAAAGGCATCAGAGCAATCAAAAACAATTTATGTCTCATTTAAGTCATTTAACACGTTAGGCAAATCAGATCTGTTCTATTAGGTAGAATATCGATATTTTATGTAAGGTCATCTCTAGTAGTGCAGCTTCTGGGTTTATTCAACTTAACACCATTGATATAATATACACCATTTGCATCTTCATTAGATACATACTTACATTACAAATTACCGTTATGTATATAGATATCTTTATAATGCATGTAAATGCAATTCATAGCGATGATTATGGTTAACGCATTAAGTATAATGGGTATTTATATGGTGAAGTTAATTTGGTTAATGGACTTGTATAACAGAGATTCATTCATGAGGTCACCTGATCGTGCGCGCTACGTTAGACATCGACGCTCGCGCCGCGGCCGCGGCCGCGCTCGCCGCTGTCCTCTGCGGAAGTAAACAAATAATAGGTAGTTCGGCTAATCATTACGAAAGAGTTGTGTTTACGGTTTTTATCGATACATCCCTAGGCTTGGATAGTTTAATTACACAGCTCTAATCGTGAAACAAACATTAGCAAGGTAAATAATAGTGTAATATTTGTAAGTAACCGTCATTCATTCGCTTCGTTTACTCGCCTAATCATTTTACGCTTTCCGAGTATGTACTTAAAGGCACTTAATGGTGACCAATGCTAGGTTTAGCATTGCCTATAACGTTATTAACGGTATATATACGTTCAAGTAGCAAAATATGCTATTAAATAGTTAAGTTTGAGGTACAATCGATTATACCATTAAGTAATAATTATACGCAGTATATTGCCGTGTACCGCGGCAGTGCCTGCGGTAACTGAGAACGGGCCCTACTGCACCGGCGGTCGACGCATTTTTCCGAGCTCTGCCTGGTTGTTCATTAATGAGCTTCGTTATAAAATAAGCTGAGGGTTCTTAACTGCCATCCGGCGAGATTGCTTTTCGTGGTCGACGTCTATTATTTATAGGCAAAGCTGAAGGAGGCTCAAACACGCCGAGTAGCGACGGACGCCTGTAAAAAGACAATGCGTCATAGTCGTGCCCCATCCGTATAATTACTTGCTCGCCTATGTTTAGCAGGACGGACCCAACCATGTTTTCCAACTTTGAAAAATATCGTATGAACTTCGAAAATGCTGCAAGTAAGTATTGCTCGTGATGTTCTCTCAAAGTCAACATGGGGAAGCTACTCAGCATATCAAAAATAAATGGTGTGAATGGTTTGCTTTAAATACTTAGCATGAAATCGATTTACTAGAATGTGCATAGATTTGTTCAGAGGAATGCCAGCAATCAAAGTTAACGGACTTCGGCGTATCAACACCTCGCCTTTTTTATGACTTTTAATGATCGCGAAGCGATTGTGGATGTCGGAATTGGTCCTACGAAGAGATTTTTAATTTGCATAATGTTACCGTTTCTGTAATTTGAAATTTTATGGCTTACGTAGCGGTTACTCTTCTAAATCGTAGAATCTATGTGTTCTGTAATAGAGCATGCGATGCGTGAAATCGATAGTTCGGACGCCAACTTACTGTGGAAAATTGGAATCGTGTTTAAGTACGCCATCCTGGCGACTGTCTAGAAAAAAGTTCCTAGCGTAAATTACTATAATGCCGTATCTGGGTAACCTATGATATTATGAGGTTCTTAAATTTATTGGGGGCGGGGTGTACTAAGTTTGAATTGAAATGCGTTATTCTAGACATTTCAGTAGTAATCCCTATGTCAATACAGGTATTTTTGATATTCGTTTTCTACAAAGGTTCGCGAGGTAAATTTTTTAGGTGTTTTGGTTATGGTAACACGCAAATACACATCATCAAGATGGAAGTAATTATTTAAATGTATTAATTACACTGACTGAATCACTAGAGCCAATCGATTAGTGAGAGTCGCCATCGCAAGCGCAACAAGTGATGACAAATTAGCTAATGCACTAGACGTGAGAGCACGCTAATGACAAAGAGCTACGGCGCGGCGCGGGGCTCACATGGCGCCGGCCGCGCGGGCAAGAACCCGAGCTGTTCGCGCATTCAAATACCAAGAACATATCGCCGTCATATAGCGGTTACGGCGGAAACTTTGATTATTCACTTTTATTTCCTATATTTAGGTAATATACACTCTACAGCTAATACATTTTAAGAAACTCGATTTGATTAACACTGGTGACACGGAAGACTCTTCGTCCATAATGGCGAACGGTAAAATTTTGTAATGTGCGGTCCGAATGTAATTTCATGTAGACCAGTCGGTGGTACCCTTGAACCTAAGTGGCAGCTCGCGGCCGCGTTGCCAATGACCCCGGCGCGGGCGCAGCGGCGCCGCACCGCGAGCTCGCTCGCTAATTGTTATGTAACGCTGATGACTTACGTGCAACGATACTCTCAAATGTACGATAAACAGCAATTGCTCGTTCATGCGACATGTCCGCGGAATCGGTAAATGGCCGCCGATATTGGGCTGCAAACAGGTTCGGCGGACGTGCAGCTTCTTGCCGTTGCCGACTCCACGGGAAGGGAAGGATCACTGAACTTGAACATCGCAAGCTTTATCTCATTCCTTCCTTCATAGTTCTTGAGATTGTAAAATATTTCGCTGTCAGCTGCGTTTTTAAACATTACTTTATGTTTTCTTGTTATCTGTTACGGAAAAAATATTTCTAATGGAATTACAAGAGAATAAGACAAATGACAGTTTACAGTGTCCTCTGTCTCCACTATTTAGGAAACCTCGTGGCTTGTGTTTGTTATTACAAATTGTAGCACATATTGGAGTTCATTGGCAAAGCAATCATGCCATATAGGTAACCTTGTCATTGGCTTGTAATTATCTTGAAAGTATTTGCATTGAACAATTAAAGTAAAAGTAGTTAGACATTCGAAGCATGCGAGAGCAAAGTTAATGCAAGTGGTTCAAACAAAATGCATGTCAAGTATAAAAAAAACAATGTCATGTAACATAAACCCAAAATAAAGAACATGATCTCTAATAATCGCTGCTCGACACAGAAACGTTGATGCGATGTGTTTGAAATATTTTCCACCTCGTTTATCTATTGGGCAAGCGAGCACGCGACGGAGGCGCCCCGAGCGCCCCGAGCGCCCCGAGCTCTTGTGCTAGAATTTTGATTGATATTTTTTGTCAGTTAACTCGGCCACAATAAGATGACAGCGGCAACAAGACGAGTGCAAAATAGACGACGTAACTGAAAGTATCAAGGTTAGCCGTTGGCGGCGGCCGGAACTCGGCTAACAGTAACAGTACCTACCTACCTACACCCACGGCGAGCGCCGCAAAAAGTGCACCGGGTGACGCTGCTGACGAGCCAGCTTTGTGCACCCGCCATTCAAAATAATTAGGTATATCTGCTATGAATGGAGGCTCCCGTGTAACATTCATTTATACATATTGAATTAGACATTTAACACGAGATTGGGTCAATCATTTGTGGATTCAAAATAAAACATATCCAAACATCATTACTGACGAGAGAGAGCTTGTCAATCGCTATTGAAGATGAAAGATGGAGATTTAATTAACAGCTACGATTTGATCCCATTTCTTTTGGATAATTAGCATGCAGTTGTATAGGTGATTAATATTCCCACACCGGATATGGACGGATGGTGTGTCGAGAGTTGTTGACGTGGCAGTAACGTGTGGCGGCCGGCAGGCCGGCAGCACGGCAGCTAGGAGCGCCGGCGCTGGCTACGATCGCTTTCTCGACCTCATTCGTCTCTGACCGTAAGTCGGAAGGCGCCATGTTCTCATAGTCGACAAAACGATGTATCTATGTCGATTGCTTGTAGGCGGCCTTGAGCGCCAGCCATTAATTTGTGTGCAGAACCGCCAGCGGGGTCCCGTTATAGTGAGCGCCTGAATCTCATGCCCACTCAACGATATTAGCACAAGTCTGATAGACTGTGTACGGGACATTCGCTAATCGCATCCCTAATAGATGCATCCGCCATCAAAGCAATTTTCAAACTCGAGAGGATTTCAAATAGGATACATAACTGGCAAAATATAGTTGCTTGCTTTTATCATATAAGATTAGTAATATCAATCCAATAATCAATTTCAGGTGCAGGATGGAAAACTTGGTTGGCTAGAAATGTTCCGCAAGTATTCAGTATGCAAGACGGGTAGAAACCTACACTATAAAATTTTCGTTACAGTTTTGCAAAAACTCTTGCAACTATCGCGTGGTATTACGGTTCTCACGCTCTTCAAAACCTGGCACGGGGCCGGCGACAGCGGGGCGTCGGGAATGGTCTGCACTTTTTATGTGTTCGAACCTTGGTAATATGCAATTATTGTTTTAGGTTTCGTTGTAATTTACAATATTTAGTTGTCGCTTTACACAACCATCCAACGAAGGGATCCGCTTATCTCCATGAATTTGTTTAATTCAATTTACTTACATTTATGGCACAGAAAAGCTTAGTATTTAATTGTATAAACTAATTAGCGCTCAGAAAATAATTCATGTTATGTGGTAATCACTTTATTATACACAATAACGCCTAAAACATATAATGTCACAAAATATCAAAGTAGGTATACAAAGGCGAACTTCTCTCTATAAGGGATTTCTTCCGTGATTTGTGTTACTAGACTATTGTTTTTTTATTATCTACAGCATTCAAAAAACTTTTGAAAAAAAACTACTTACTTAGAAAGTAACCATCGGCTTAAAATGCTTATAAAATCTGCGCAGGAAATTATAGCTGCCGCGCCACTATTAACCTATATTTAGGGATTGGTGAATTAGTTCGTTATCAGAAACGTTTAAGATTCAATTTTTTTTTGTCTACTGAAATTCAATGGAAAGCGCAAAAATCGCGCGACACGTAGATAACGATTTCGCGAGCCCTCACGACCGCGACACGCGAGCGCAGGCTGTGCTGCGCTGTGTGATCGGAATTTGTTTATGACTCGAATAGCTTACAGTCAGATTGCGCTCTCCTTTTGCCTGGGAAAATCTAAGAAATTAAGCGTGGAGCACTTAGAAAATACAAATTAAGTAAGTAGTCAATTTATAGCAATGCCAGTAATGCATGCTAGCTGAGATTAAAACACACGTTCGATTCGACATTTGAAGCTTCTTCTAAATCCTTATACTCGTAATTATGACAATCGACGAATTATTTTTGTAAGCAAATCAAAGTTATAAAAATATTTCTTGGAAATCAAATTATCATTATTGATAGCGATACCATTCACGATTTGTTCTACATAATAAATAAAGAAATATTAGGGGACAACTACACATATCGAACTTCGAAACAAATATTCATGCTCATCACATTCACAATATGATATGTAACATTACAGGATCTTTTAATTGCGTTATCTTAGAAGTTTGATTTAATTTATCACAGCTCAAAGGGATTGCTTTGAATGCCTATTTGATATTAATTTCAATTAGATACTTCCAAGCGTTCTCCAGAGAAAGCGTATCATCAATATCATCACCCTACCTAAGCCCCATACAATACGTCCCACTGCTGGGCACAGGCCTCCTCTCGTGGCTGAGAGGGAATGGGCAGTAGTGCCCACGCTGGCCCTGGGCTCTGACCCCGTATCATGGTCGGCCTTATCACGCGATAAGTGACAAGATAGATCGTCCATCTCGTTCTATTGAACGGTGCCAGCCAGTGACGGACGCTCTATCTTGTCACTTATCGTGCGATATCGATGTGGCAGAGCGGATTTTGGATCAAGAAGGTTTGTGTTGGTGTTAATAATGGTTCATTTCAAATATAAACATCCAAAATCAGACAGCACAGATGCCACCGGTGACCGAAGAGGGCTGGCAGTTATCTCGCACAAAGAATTAGCTTAACTATTCAGCGAGGTAATGCTGCCAGCATCTTCGGCACAATGCCGCAGGGGCCATTTTTAGATTTAGTTTAGTACTATTCTATTTTATTTTTAATTTAGTATTTAATTATACTTAATTTTTGTTTTCATATTATGAGATAATTAAATATTTATGTTCTTAGGTAAAAAAAAAAACATAAAAACTATTCTATGTCCTTCCCCAGGGCTCAAACTATCTCTATACCAAATTTCATCCAAATCGGTTCAGCGGTTTAAGCGTGAAGAGGTAACAGACAGACAGACAGACACACTTTCGCATTTATAATATTACTAGCTTCTGCCCGCGACTCCGTCCGCGTGGAAATCGTTTATATCGCAGCTCCATACAAACTTCAACCCCCCCATTTCATCCCCTAAGGGGGTGATTTCCAGGATGAAAACTATCCTATGTCCTTCCCCGGGATTCAAACTATCTCCATACCAAATTTCATCGCAATCGGTTCAGCGGTTTAAGCGTGAAGAGGTAACAGACAGACAGACAGACAGACACACTTTCCCATTTATAATATTAGTATGGATATAGTAAATATACAGGGTGCCATCGGAGACGGAATCAGAAATGACAAGACTTAATTAAGCATTAAACTGAGATTACAATGACACAGGAATGGAGGTGGTTAGTTGCATTATTTAAACTTAATCATGCAATCTTTAAAATTAAATTATGCCCTCTAAACAGCGTGGTCACCCTATAACCAAGAAAGAGATGCAAAGATAAACTTAAATTGTCATAATTATAAAGTATTCTGAAAGATAACCAAAGAGGTTTTGATTAAATAAATAGGGTAACCATAATTTGGTGAATCAGCGATTTAATTTAGGACTAAATTACCAAAAAAAAAGAACGTTTAATTTCATGTAACTCCTACTATGTTGAAATGACCATCAATTACCAGGTCTGAAAAAGTGGTTTCTGATTACGTCTCCGATGGCACCCTGTATAGTAATATAGTATAGTATAGTATTTAGTATATAGTATGGATTAGTCGTCAATCATTTTAAGAGGGGGCGTATCGCCAGGGAAAAATCAGAAATCACCCGCGCGCCCCGTACCTGCCGCGCTGATGCGTCTATTGCTGCCCCGCTCCTTCTCGCATAGTATATGCCCCGACAGTCAGATGAAACATGATGAATACCTATAGATAATTATAATAAGTGGAAAGAAAGACAAAATCTGTAAGTACCTATATTTGAAGATATAGTTTTCGCTAGTAGCTAAGTCAGTTTCGAGAGCTATAACTGAAATGACCTTCCGTTTTTTTACTAAATCACGTAAGGGTTGTAATTTAGCATAATAATGTCTCGTAAAAGGCTAAAGCAAAAAAACAGCTATAATCGAATTTAAACTTTTGTGAGACATATCTAAAATACTACTAATAAATCCACGGTTAAAAAATTAACGTAAATGTCACGGCAGGCGACATGTTTCGAACTCTTCGGGAGTTCTTCTTCAAAATAAACATCGAAAACACTAATCCTGAAGAAGAACTCCCGAAGAGTTCGAAACATGTCGCCTGTCGCGTCATTTAATACGTGAATTTATTAGTAGCATTAAAAAAAACTGTAATTTATAATGAAAACTTCGATCATGTTTATGAAAGCCAGATTTTCAGGCCACTGTGTGGCGGCCAAATTTTTCAATTCTGACCCCGTGTCATGGTCGGCCTTATCACGCGATAAGTGACAGGATAGAGCGTCCGTCACTGGCTGACACCGTTTGATAGAACGAGACGATGCCCCTATCTTGTCACTTATCGAGTGATAAGGCCGACCATGATACGGGGTCTGATCTCGGATTCGTACTTGGAGACAATGGAGACGCTTTGGCCCTTTAGTTATCAATTTTGAACATACTCGTATTAAAGAAAAACTGCAAAATTGTGTTCACTTTTTTTAATATAAAAATGTCCAACTTCACAGGCAATAATTCGGGTGCAGACTCGAAAATTATTATTTCTCAAACATGCTCGGAAATGTACGCGTTAATATCACGAAATGAAGACGTGAAGTTTCTTGTTTATGGCTCCCTACATTACTTCTTGGCCTTAGGCCAAGAAGTAATGTATGAAAACCCTAAGTAAAACCATTATTGTCCGCTACTCTAACTTTTTAAATTTGCTTACTAATATTAAACTGACAAAGGAAAATTTACATACTGCCAACCACCACTAGACACTGTTAGCATACTTGCTTCATAAAAAAAATAAAAATAATCTATGGTACCTACTATACTTTATGTGCGGTCAGGGGCTGGAAACTTAGAAAAGAGGCGACACGCCGATTTATTGTATGGAAAGTAGTGACATCTCTGGCGAAGCGGATCGCTGTATTTAATGTTGTTGACAGAAAATGGAAATAGATGTCAGTACAATAGACCCACGACAATAAATTTTAAGATTTTGAAATGAAATAAAATATATTTTTATGTTTTGAGATAGAATTTATTAAGTATCCATTTTATTTAACTGAACATGAACAAATATCTCATTAATATGGAATTGTGTTTGTTGTTCGGCCTTTGTGGTTTTAGATGAAGTATACATACCTACGTGTCAGTCAGTAAATAAATGTCAATGTATTGTCTATAAAAACATTGAATGAAAACACATTTAAATCATATTTAAATAAAATCAAGAATATAAGTTTCAGCCACAGTATCTAGTTATAAAAATAATATCTAGGTATTATGTGTGCAGTAAATAGTTTGAGGTTGAGTAATATGCAGTGTAGATCGGTTGTACGTGGATTTGTTAAATCTGGTCCAGGAGATTTAATCTAAAGTTTTGAAGCTAAATCTCGTCCTTGTGTCGTGTTTTTTGTTAAAAAGGTTGTGCTTTGTTAAGTTCTTGTTACATAATTTGTTATTTGTTAAGTTGAATAAATACTTTTATGAATGTTGCATGTTTCACTTTTCAGATCCATTTCATAGTTGTGTGATTATTTTGAAACCTACAAAGTGACTGGCAAAGTATGAAGAGAAGCGTACTTAGGTAACTAAAATGTGATTTATATCATGTTTTAGAAACGTTTTCTTCCTAACTTTGATAGTCGCATTGTAGGCTTCAAAGTCAAAACAGAGAATACAACTTTTGTATACGTGTGTGCGTGGTGCGTGAATATGTATGTGTGCGTTAGTGTGTATGTGAAGCGTGCACGCTGCACGCATGCGTACGTCAGAGTAGTTCAGTCCACTCGCTGCTAGGCGGCTGTGGGACCAGTAATTTCTTGGTGTTGCCACTCTTTACATAAATATACTTATTATACTCTTTGTGTGCGGTTAAACATGGTGCTCGAACGGCTTGTTCAAATGGCATGTTTAAAAAATAAAAAAGGCGCAAATGACCTATTATTTAATTGATTACCAAGTATTTATTTTAATTTTAATATTTCCTCACATCGTTTGAGAAAAGTACTATACAATCCTCGGCCGGAACAGGGATTGCTGGACTCGTTGTATTCGGCCTCGTCTACGACTCGGCCGTCTACCCCAATCTCGTCCAGCAATCCCTTACTTCACGGCCTCTGCAGTAATCTACTGTTACTCTAAAAGAAAGAAGGCAAAAAAATATGCATAGTGATGAAAATCCCATTCAGATATCTTAAAGAATTACGAAGCTACAACCGTTTTAATATTGCTTGTTAGAGAGAGAAAACGCAAACGGTGTGTGACGTCACATTACAGGATGCTGCCGGCAGGCCGCGTCGACGGCGTCGCCGACCACGATGCGCGCGGCACGTTGCCGTCTTCTGTGACGTCACATTCTTCCAGCGTCATCGTCTCATATGAAGTTGCGTTTTGCGAAAAAGGGACAGAACACATCCCTTCTTAAAACTTTGGACACTTATAACTTCGTGATTATTTAACCTTTTGCGTTGATTTTTTTCTCCATTTGACAATTTTTTTTATCCTTCTTCGAGAAAATATCACATTATTTTATTTAGTGTCTACGCCCCTATTGTTGGAATCTAAAAGCGTCACCCGTGATGACTTTAAAGAAAAAAAATGACAATAATTACACGGTTCACCCACGTATTAAACGTCACTACGGGCAACATGTTTCGAACTCTTCGGGAGTTCTTATTCAGGATTGAGTGTTTTCGCGGCGGTGTCGCTTGAATCACGACAAGATTCAAGCGACCCCGCCGCCAAAACACTCACTTTATAGAGTACAAATTACTTTAATTACCCAAGGAATACCACTACCTACATTTTGTTGCTTAAAATACCACCGGAGCTATAACTGAAATATGGCCTTCCGTTTTTTTTACTAAATCACGTAAGGGTTGTGAGCTAGCATAATAATGGCAAGTAAAAGCCTAAAGCAAAAAAAGCTATAATCGAATTTAAACTTTTGTGAGACATGTCTAAAATACTACTAATAAATCCACGGTTAAATTCACGCATTAAATGTCACAACAGGCGACATGTTCCGAACTTTTCGGGAGTTCTTCTTCAAAACAAACATCGAAAACACTCATCCTGAAGAAGAACTCCCGAAGTGTTCAAAACATGTCGCCTGTCGTGTCGTTTAATACGTGAATTTAACCGTGAATTTATTAGTAGCATTAAAAAAAAACTATAATATATTATGAAAACTTCGATCATGTCTATGAAAGTCAGATTTTCAGGCCACTACTGTGTGGCGGCCAAATTTTTCAATTCTGATCTCGGATTCGTACTTGGAGACAATGGAGACGCTTTGGCCCTTTAGTTATCAATTTTGAACATATTAAAGAAAAAGTGCATAATTATGTTCACTTTTTTAATATCAAAATGTCCAAGTTCGCAGGCAATAATTGTTGGAATCTGCACTCTCGATAACCCTAAAAGCGACACCCGTGATGACTTTAAAGAAAAACAATGTCAATAATATCACTACGGGCGACATGTTCCGAACTCTTCGGAAGTTCTTCTTCAGGATGAGAGTTTTCGCGGCGGTGTCGCTTGAATCACGACAAGATTCAAGCGACACCGCCGCGAAAACACTCATCCTTAAGAAGAATTCCCGAAGAGTTCGAAACATGTCGCCCGTGGTGACATTTAATACGTGAGTTGAACCGTGTAATTATTAGTACTGTTTCAACACGTCTCACGAAAGTTTAAATTCGAAAAGCAATGTCCGCCATCTTGGAATTCAAAATGGACATCATTTCTAGAATCTTCACCCTCGAGAAGCCTGCCAATGTATGTTATTCTTTAAAAAAACGCGCATATTAATTTACAACGAATGTTTCACAAATTTTAAATAATGCGACCACTTTTTGAAATATTTCTGACTATGAATTCGTATTTAGACCTCTCAGACATCGATTTTGAACATAACCGGATTTATTCTCAACTTGCGATCCGCTCCGGCTTCGCACGGATACTATATTATACATATAAACCTTCTTCTTGAATCACTCTATTTTAAAAAACCGCATCAAAATCCGTTGCGTAGTTTTAAAGATCTAAGCATACATGGACAGACAGCGGGAAGCGACTTTGTTTTATACTATGTAGTGATAGTGAGTGATAATCTTTCATAAAGTAAATACACGATCGACAGAAAAATGTTCGTCTAGTTTTGCATGTACTGCACAAATTATTCTAAGAAGCCGGTCACCCGCCGATCGCTGCGTAATCTTATAGTTGTATTTTGAACTTTAAGATCTATATGTTAAGGTCGACTTTTAAATATATTATTTCAAAATGTAGCAAAATATCTACTGGAATGTAATGATACGTTCATTCACTGGACGAATATACTGGGTCACAATATTATTGAAATAATTATGTTCATCGTGTTGTCGTGAGAGCACAGAACGTAGTCCTCTCGTCTCAGCGGAGCGATTACGACTGACTCCGCCCGCGAACGGCAACAAAAGATATACAGAACCGCACGAAACACGCGACGGGAGAAAGGGTATCGCGCTAAATAAAAAAGGCCTATACGCCAAATACGTTTCACCTCAATAAGTCTGAAAAGGGACTACATAAAAATACCCCGCTAGTACTTTCATTAGGTAATGTTAAAAGCTATTATACACTCAACTTTTACTTAATTTATATGCACGGGAACCTCACACTATTGAAATTGAGTAAAAATAAGACATGTTTTGGCGGTTCTTTTCTATCGAGGCAATTTTGGTTTTGTATGGTTTTGTTCAGACGATTCAATTGCAAATATGATGTAGTTTTGGTATGTTCTTTTTCCTGGCATTCGCTTTAGTTTGTCATAGGTAAATATTCAATCTAAGAACCCCGATTTCGCGGAGCGCCCCCTCTTAATGATGTACAAATTACTTCAAAAGTAATCTATTCACACGTGGAACAATTAATAGGTACCTACTTGATACGCGAAACGTAAATTAAACTATCCGTTTTGTTTTTATACATACATTTTATTAAACGGTATTGTTACCACATTTCAATAATTACGTAGAAAACAGAATTCCTTCAAGTAGGTACCTATTAATTGTTCCAAGTGTGAATAGATTACTTTTGAAGTAATTTGTACATGATTAAAATGATTGACGACTAATGATTAATAATTACAATAAAACTATTTGGGATCATTCTATATGCAGCGTGACGTCAAATTGATGTCATCGGCATGAAAATTACGGGCCCTGGTTATGTGCATGACGATATTTAATAAGTTACCGAAATGTTTGAAAGAGCTACCTTTAAATAGATTTAAAAACCAATTAATCAAGCTCTTAACTCCAAAGAACTATTACAATGTAAGAGATTTCCTGTCTCAGGACATTTAACAATAATATCTAAGATATTTGCATGCTAGTATTACACAATACAAATAGCAGAATAAGATACTTATTGTCATATACCAACTAAGGACACTGATGTACCTACTTATTCTAAGCAAATAAAGACTCTATTCTAGTTTGACTGAGTTAAGTAGTATGATTTTCATAAAAAAAAACAATAAGTAATAGTATTTTATGCAACTGTTGCATAAGTAGGGTCTTAAAACGCGAGTGTCGTGAGTTGCGATGCGAGCCTTGGCGAGCATCGCAATTAAAGACGCCACAAGATCATAATCATAAATCATAAATCTTTATTGTTGGTATACACCGTTGCATACAATACTTTTTCTACGGCTAATTTTAAATAAATAGCATTTGACTTTTCAGGCAGTAGGTAAGTTTTCCGTTAGTTCTATTACTACTCACGCAATTTCTTCAGCGGTGCAGTTATTTTCTTCTTCGTCCACTTTAAAAGGAACGTACACATTTTTCTTCACTTCACAAACACGAATAATATATTAATAACGAATAGTTATCATATTTCGTCTTTTAATTTTGAACTGGAACTTTGGTGGGAAATTAGAAATATGACACATTGACACCTCTTGTTTATGGTCTGTTTTGTTTTTAATTTCCTTGCACTTGGCATCCGAACCAAACTGAATCCGGATCGGTTTATATTTATAAATAATACCAATAATTGGTAAAATATGTATAATTAACACACAATACATTCATACATAATGTATTTTATTTTTATTTTAGTAAGTAATTTATGTTCTACAAATGTTTGATAGTAAATAAAAACTTTTTATTTCGAAAAAATTGTATATGAAGTTGGTACCACTGCAATATAGCGGCCGATTAAATAGTATTTTTCACAATCGTGTTATAATATAGTATTAAATATTGTCAAGTTCCACTATTGTAAAGGCTCTTTGACTTTTCAGGTAGCAAGGTAAGTGTGGCGTCCTCTGCCATATTAGTTATGTCTTGTGGAGTTAAAGATGTTTCATCACTGTCACTACTCATTTTCTTAGTTTTTATTTTAACTTTTTAAGTTCAGCTTTGAAAAGAAAAGTTATCACATCACACCACCGGCGTCCGTAATGTTGCAGTACTGTGCTGTGATTGTCTAAATAATAGCCAATCACAAAGCGTAGTTTTTTCATATTTTTTTTTGCCCTGGATACAGCAGCAAGTTTAAGTAGATTTTTGACAGATGACGCGACGCTGCTACGTTCCGAAACGCCATAGATTGGCAATCTTGTATCGGATCGAGTCTCCTTACACAAGGACACATATTATTGAAATACGAAGTTCTATTTCCAATTTTTTTTCGGTTGTCTAGAGCGTATCGCAATAGCATTTTATGTAATCGTTATATAATGTATGCTTTTTCAGTCGAGTACCACGTTTACGTTACTTTTACGTTTTAAGGTACGAGACTTAAAAAGCTAATTATATAACTATTGTATACAATACTTTTTCTACGAGTCAACTGAACTAATTAAACAAACTTGGTATCTATTGAAAATCTAAGCCCTGCTGAAACGAAGTGCAACCAACGGCTTTTTCTTTTTTGTGCGTTGATGTCTATTACCTTTTGACTTTCTCATGACGGCGTCCTATTGGTCAAATACATTATAGTTCAGTAAAGGCGCCACGTGATTGGACAATTTCATTTTAGTTGTCTCAACAGTTATGCAATGTTGAGTTGGGAGCTCCATAGTAAAAAGTATGTGGTTTAAGTTTGGTACGAAGTCTTAATTCAAACATTAAGGTCGACGAGTATAAAAAGGTCATTTTCGGTTGTTTCGTAAGTAACATAGACTATTCAACGATGAAAAGAGTGACGTTGCAGTATTCTCTATGAAATCTTAATACACAAATTTTAATCGACGTGTACAAAAAAAAGTTAGATGATTTGACATCGTGGTAAACAGTGCTTTTCTGAAAAATGTATGAACCATAAAAGTACGCTAAACTGTGCGATTATGGGCCATAGAGCATAGAGTTTTTCGACGACTTATTATCGGTGTCATTGCATTTGAGCTAAAGCCTATATAAATGACAGATAACGGTACAGGAGTAGAAAAAAATGATAACATGTAACTATAACTACTAAACTATTAAGATTTTTATTCCTTTATAATGGACAAATGCACTGCGACCTCCATTAAGAACTGGGTTTTTTTTTGGAAAATGGGTCTGTATTCTCTTTTTTAGGGTTCCGTAGATAACAAGGAACCCTTATAGTTTTGCCATGTCCGTCTGGCTGTCCTCGGCTTAGTAACCATTACTACTAGAAAACTGTAATTCGGCATGGGTATATAAATCAATCACGCAGACAACACAGTACAATAACATCTTAAGAAACACTTTTTTCAGGGTACCTCCCCTACACCTAAAGCGGGTATGTAATTTTTTTTCTCGTTAAACCCATGGTGTGGGGTATCGTTGGATAGCTCGTTCAAACATAATATGGTTTTTTTACAACCATTTTTCAAATCATTGATTAGTTTGCGAAATATTGGGCTGTAACGCCCTAAGTTTTATTCGAGTCATGTGCCCCCCCCCCCCCCCCTCCCTGCCGGCTAAGTGGCTACTACTGGGGATGTGAAAAAAATCGTGGTATTAGTAGTACATATAATGAATTTAAAAGGAAAACTATCACGGACAAGTAGGCATACGTAGTTACCGAGTAATAGTCCACCATGGGTAGGTACTTCCCCTACACCTACAGCGGGAATGTATTTTTTTCACTCGTTAAACCCATGGTGTGAGGTATCGTTGGATAGCTCGTTCAAAAATATTATGGGTTTTCTACAACCATTCTTCAAATCAGTGATTAGTTTGCGAATCAGTGATGATAAACGGACAGCATTGCCTATGGAAGTTTGTAACTCCAGTAACATGCGCGTTGCGTTGCTTCTTATTTCGTGAATGAAATATATGCCTCAATTATTTTGAACTCATTCACTGCGACAGCGTAAGAATTTTTATCCGAGCGAGCAGCCTAACTGCAATAAATCAATTTAGGCATACACGATGCGAGGCCCGACTTTCATCACGTGTCCCGCCATGGCTCACCCACCATTCATTGTGTATAGATTTCTAGATCATTTTTTGCATCACACACGTCAAAGATTCAATTGAGCCGATTTGACCGTTCGAGTGGAATCATGTCGGACACTTTCACTTACTGTAGGTACCGATATCGCTTTGGGTGGTAAAAACCAATTAGGTATGACTAATAGAAAATTTCAATCAGTAATTATACCTATAACTGACTGAATCTGATGTTTAATTACAATTATTTATTTTATTTATAGGTAAACTTGAACAAGATACGATAGGATAGGATAGATCTCTCAAAGATAGGTATGCTAGTCTGGTTTTTACGCATAAACCATTTTTAGGGTTTAAAGGGCAAAAACGGGACCCTATAACTAAGACTTCGCTGTCCGTCTGTCTGTCTGTCACCAGGCTGTATCTGAAGAACCGCGATAGCTAGACAGTTGAAATTTTCACAGATGATGTATTTCTGTTGCCGCTATAACAACAAATACTAAAAACAAAATAAAATAAATATTTAAGGGGGGCTCCCATACAACAAACGTGTTTTTTTTGCCGTTTTGTCCGTCGCCAGGCTGTATCTCAAGAACCGCGATAGTTAGACAGTTGAAATTTTCACAGATTATGTATTTCTGTTGCCGCTATAACAACAAATACTAAAAACAAAATAAAATAACTATTTAAAGGGGCTCCACACAACAAACGTTTTTTTTTCAGGCTGTATCTCAAGAACCTAGATTAGGGCTTCCAATCCCGGTATTCCGAGATCTCGGTATTCCGGGATCCCGCGCCTTTTTTTCAGTCCCGCTCGTAGCGGGATTACGAGCGCGGGATCCCGCGGGATTTGCGGAACTGCAAAAAGGCACATGAAAACAAATAATAAATTTGATATTTTAATAATTTGTCTTAAATTATAATTGAGTTCCTTACAGTTTGTTTAACATACGAGTAGGTTGATTTTGATCTCAATAGAACTAATAGAAGTGCAATGTAATTTTTTTATGTTTAATATTTAATGTTCAAAAGGTAAACTCTAATAAAACTTTAAATACGTACGTACGTTTAAGTGTAATATTGAATGATTAAAAGGTAGACTCTAATACAAGTTTAAATAAGTATGTTGATTATTTTGTTGTTTTATTTACCTTATAATTGATATCATTAATTTCTATGCGGGATCCCGCAAATACCGGGATCCCGCGGGATCGAAAATGTGTAATCCCGCAGGTACCGAGATTAAAGATAGACTGCGGGATTGGAAGCCCTAACCGCGATAGCTAGACAGTTGAAATATTCACAAATTATGTATTTCTGTTGCCGCTATAACAACAAATACTAAAAACAAAATAAAATAAATATTTAACCCTTAAATGCATAATGATGTATATATGCATCGTATATTGTATATGTTTTTTTGAAAACTATGATTTTTTTCTTTATTTTTCCCTCAATCTATACAACATGACACATCTATTTCAATTTATTAAAAAGTTATACAAAAAATCATGCATTTAAGGGTTAAGGGGTCCACCCATCCAACAACTTTTTTTTTACTGTTTTTATAGATATTAATGGTACGGAACCCTTCGTGCGCGAGTCCGACTCGCACTTGGCCGGTTTTTTTAATTATGATCAAGCAGTAACCCCCATGGTTTTTACGATGCATCTGTAAATCGCTAATCAGTATAATCACCGTTTTTATTATTCCATGATTTTCAAAGTCTTAGAAATGTCGTAAACATTTGGG
The DNA here is from genome assembly GCA_947578815.1 of Epinotia ramella. Taxonomy (NCBI): domain Eukaryota; kingdom Metazoa; phylum Arthropoda; class Insecta; order Lepidoptera; family Tortricidae; genus Epinotia; species Epinotia ramella. The sequence continues at coordinate 13,854,438 of OX388209.1, forward strand.
TAAATTTGCAAACAAAAACATAATGTTAAGACATTGTATATTTAGTATCGTTAATGAATAGCCGGCCTTGTGATCGGCCGCGGTCAGGATGATCTCAGGAAAGTCTCAGCCAATCTATGCAAGTTCTCACGGATCTGGGCCTCGAGGACTCCGCCACTCATTGTTATGTCGAAGCGGCGCTACCTCGCCACTTCTTAAAATTACTCGCATACCGTATTTATTTTGAATACATTTACTGAGCTGGATTCGCACATGACCTAAATCAATTTAATTGCATTACGACACATGTGCGGTTTTCTCGTTGAATTATAAGCAGCGCTCGTGTCATCAAGGTGGAATCTTTTTAGTATTTAGGCGCAGTTTCTGAACTATTTATATAAACGGAATATATATGCATTTCAAATAGAATTGATAATTAATAATAATAAATTGTTTGCAAAATATATTTAATAAATTCTAACGCGAAAGCAATACATAGCTTTTATTGGACTATTGCTTCATACATACAAAACCAATCCACAAAAAATATTGACACGCGTTTCACTATAAGGGAACACGCCGGGAACCGAACCCTTTATACCTACCCTTTGGTTTACCCGACTCGCTGGCACGCGTCAAACATTCTACTGCTATCATAAGGGTGAATATCCACGAGACATTCATATGAAGATTTATTTTCATATATTTGACACCGAGCTGACATTTTGGCACATCACTGGTGGATATGTACCTACCTATGTACAGTAAAGCTCTTTGTATCAACATTGCAATGGTTTTATTAATATTGCTCGCTTTAATGTATTAGCTACTCTCTGGGTATAATAATACTCATTAAAAATGATCCTAATAAAAACACAACATATTAGTAGGTTATAGAAAGTGTCGGAATTTATGAAAACCCGCACTTTGTATGAATTTTGGGAGAATTTAAGGAATGGAGTGACAGTGCCGACACGTCGTCACCGTATAACACTGTCAATGTGTCAGTGTGACAGTTTGAGGTTGCCTGCAAGCGCGCGCGGAGTGCACGGCCGGCGCGGGCGCGACGTGACCCGCTGCCTCGGCAGTCGGCACCCGCGAGACGTGCCTCTATTGTTGCCTCCATCCTGCAGATAATTAGTTGCCTGTTACTGTACTTTATATCTAAGCGATTGGTTCAGTCGACAATGCACGCGCGTGTGCTTGGATTAAAAATGTGAACTTTGTGTGGCTAAGTATCGGTATAACGTTTTTTAGGTACTTACTTAATTAGGCACCTACAACACAATCGCAGATGACAAAAATATGCAGCCGCACTGTAAGATGATTAAATATGGTAAAGTCCCAGTGTGTTTTTTCAATAGGTAAAATTAATTATAGTCGGAATATTTTTAGTTTAGTACAATTCTTAAAATAATATTATATATAGCCAATTAGTGCTACGAACGAGTAATAGATGTTCTCACGCTGAGATTGACGCATATTGATAAGGCAAGTAGGTCTGATGATTATAATGTTCGCATAACAGAACCATATTAGTTATATTAACATACTACGTGTAAATCAAGAATACATTAAAGAATTTGCAGTGCGGATTCTACAACTAGACATCAAACAAATGGCGGAAGTAAATACTTTAGAAATGATGACTATAAATAGAGATGATCGCATCAATTACGTCTTCGTTTAGTTATTGTTAAGGTCCATAAATTATATTATTTATTTCCCTATGATAACCTAGTTGTAGTGATGGCCGTCCACAAAAGAATTCCTGGGTGCATGTTCGCTCTGCGAGAGCTGCTGATTCAAAGGAAATAATAAATAAAAGTTGGGATATCAGGTTTCTCAGCGCGGTATTAGGTGGATAGATCGCCATAAAACAGGTATTAGTACGAGTATAGTAAGAGGCGCTCAGCCGGATGTCGGTTGCTGTAGTAAGGAGCTATTTGCATCTATTTCCAGTGATATGACTTGCGCTTCTTGCGCTGCGGCGGCCGTAGCGTGGGGCTCAATTTACGTCATTGGAACAACTTAACCTAGACATTACTAAGAAAACTTTGAATCATCTAATTGAACACGAACCCTACACAAGTTTTTTAACAAATGTCAGCAGCTCGAGTCTTTCATGTCATAAGCTGGACTCTAACAGGTCATTGTATTATGAATTGCTGCCCGGCCCGGCTTCGCACGGTTTTCCCGTAGGAATGAAGCATTTTTCCGCGGTAAAAAGTTAAGTTATTGAATATATCGTCTTCCAGTAACCACAACACAAGCCTTATTGAGCTTATATTAGTGGTGTATTTATTTATTTTACTCTGACCGCTGAACCGAATGAGATGGAATTCGGTATGGAGATAGTTTGAATACCGTCATAGGCCAGATTTTATCCCGGAAATAATCCCCTAAGGGGTGAAATGGGGGAGGGTCAAACGTTGTATGGACCTACGATACAAACGAGTTTCACGCGGACGGAGTCGCGGGCAGGAGCTAGTTATGATATAACTCTATGTATTAACAAGCACTTATGTAACAAAAAAAACCTGAATTTCTCAAACGGTGAAATAGTTATGATGCCAATTATGCCCATGCCTACGCCTTGCCTGCTTCAATAAATTATGTTTGAACTTTTTTAGTGTCTCTGCATACATAATGACAAAGAAAATACCTATTTGAATGAGACTAGAATGAGTTCGGTTACTGTAAGATGTCTTTTTAACTAGTTTTACATTAAACTCGCGTTCCACTTCGAAACCCTCTCCTGCCGTGACAGTTAGGTATAGTCGGCAGCAAAAGTAGCTAAGCGGGTCAAGTGCTCAAAATGACCTACACACGACTCTAATGTCAAGAGGATAAGGACCGTCAAGATCATTTTGAGCGTGTTACTTTGCGTAGGTAATTCTGCTCTTGACTGTACGACGCAAAAAAGCCAAATCAGTGGAGGTGTTCTCGAGTTATCATCTTTCACCTCTTTCATACATGAAGCTTATAATTTCAAACCTGACTACGGCAAAGCCAGAAAGAAGGGTTATATATATGTAACTCATAAGTAAGTAAGGTCTAAACGCCGATTTTTTACTTTAGGAAGCATCCAGATACCTTGCTAGGCTTCGTATGATTGAGGTTAACGCAATATTAATAGTTTACTAATGAAGTTAAATACATTTCTAACGAAAATGATTACTAATGCGTGATTAATAATAGTACCTGAAGGTAAGTCGGGGCCAGTAAACAAAATCCGCGGGCCGGGTCACGAGCGAGCGAGGATGAGTCACTGGACAAGGAAGATCGAGGAGGCATGGCGTCACCGTGGCCGCCGCCGCCGCCGCCGCCGCCCCGCCGCATCGCACTCACGATTCGCCGTTTACTATAAACACTACAATCCACTATATTCAATTCATTAACGACCTTCATTTATCGACTTTAGTCGAGACGACGACGGTTTGCCTACCTACTTTTTCACTTTCAATTAACCATTATTAAGTAATTTCGACGTATACCACTTTTACTTTTGCCAATACTGTGAGTTTGACGTTATTTTGCTCTCAGTCTGGTTTACCTGACGCTCGGGTCCGGTTACAAGGGTTTGGCTGCCTAATCCGGTCCGCGACCCCAAAATATTATCTTTAAATTGAAAATAAAACTAGTTTAAAGTCCGAAATGTTTTTTGTTCAGGTTGCTGAAGAGAAGCGTACCTAACCGCCGGCAGACTAACACGGAAGTTTCTTGCCTCGGTGTGATATCATCGTCTGGTGAATTATCAATCTTAAGTTTTCTGAAAGCAATCCTCAAGCAATAAATGAACATCGTCATACCTACTAACCAAAACATTAAAATAAGTCATCCATCTGCCCTTAACCCGCTTGGCATATGTATAGCAGGGAACTTTACAACATCTAGTAAAGAACCCGGATCAATCTGGTACGGGTACCATGAAGGAAGCAAAGGATAAATGTGCTGTGCATTAGTCACTCCTGGGCACTTGACCTCGCGTTTGGCCAAACAAGAGTCACGGCATGTCTAATGTATGTACTACTCTGTCGATATTTTCAAGGTGCAACAGGTTTTTGAAATCAAGTGTGTCTTTACCTGTTTGTATAATCAAGGTAATTTATTTAAGATTTAGTTTATTACAACCCTAAACAAAGTAATTTATGAGAATCATAAAGTTAGCGTGGTGCTTTATTATTTTTATGACGACAGTAAACGGTACTGGAAGCTCTAACTACACTGATTCCTACTTAGTCGTTAGTCCTTCAGAAAAAGCAGGAGTTTACATACAATATTACTTACTAGCGACCCGCCTCGGCTTCGCACGGGTGCAATGCTGACCGCTGCCGCTATGTCCCTGCATTTTAAATCTGTACTTAATACTTATCTTCGAAAATTTTCATTTAAATTACTTGCTGTAAAGGGCCATTGATCTATATGCAATGCACAATGTATTTAAGGTACTTCATTGGATAAAGATTAATGCTGCATTGCTTAAAATCGCTTCGTAAATAAGCCATTATTCCTCGTAAAAAGTAAAGGATAAAAAATGGTTATTGTGGGTTATCCCTAAGAGATAGACATATACCATCGCAGACTTTTTTGTAGAACTTTTGAAGGTGTACAATACTGTAGTACATTATTTTGATCTATCTCTTAGAATTCAGCCAGCGTTTGCAATGTAAGCGCAAAAAATGTGTTTATTTACGACATTACATTAGAAACCTCTAAAATTATCAGTGTCTCTATACTATATTACGCATGTTTTATACATATGAACCTTCCTCTTGAATCACACTATCTATTAAAAAAAACCGCATCAAAATCCGTTGCGTAGTTTTAAAGACCTAAGCATACATAGGGACAGACAGACAGCAGGAAGCGACTGTTTTTTACTATGTAGTGATGTAGTCCCCGTTATGTATACGGAGATCTACCACTTAAAAAAAAGTGATATTCCAGGAACGCCTCCTTTTGTCATTAGAGAGGCAACTGAAATCACGACCCAGCACGGCTATCACAAGACGGCGCGCGAGCTCTCTCGATTTTTAAAGTCTAACGGTATGCGCGCACGAGCTACTTTTGTCTCCGCGACTATTTTGTCTCTCACATCAAGTCTATGGGTTAGTATGGAAGTGCGCACACGGAGTCACGTCGCTACGTGCGCGCACTTCCATACTAACCCATAGACTTGATGTGAGAGACAAAATAGTCGCGGAGACAAAAGTTGCTCGTGCGCGCATACCTTAAGTGTTCTAATAAGAGAGATACGGATAGCGAGAAAAATCGAGAGAGCTAGCGCGCCGTCTTGCGATAGCCGTGCAGGATAACGCGGAAACAGTGCGGTACACCGATGTCGGTTACGTGTAGGGTTTGCAATATTCGTCCAATTTCAGTATTCGAATAATACGAATACTTCGATTTCCAATATTCGAATATTCGAATATTTCGAATAAAACGAATATTTTTGAAAATAAAACAAAATAATTATTCAAGTTGTGTAATTGTTGTTACAATTCAAAAATATCAACATTTAAGGTCGATGATAACAGTTAAACTTCTAAAATAATAATTACTAAATTAATCACAGCTGTTAAAATAAAATTTTACTGTCTTTATTTAAGTTACAATAAAAACAAATCAATAATGAGCACTTTTCCGTGCATGTGTAGGTTGTGTAATGCTATGAATATCAACTTTTTCTCGAGAATCGCGAGCAACAAAATTATTTTTTTCAAAAAAATCAACAGGTACTTACTAAACTATACCTATACTTAACTAACAAAAAAAAATAATTTTACATGTTATGTCATCATCATTCTCCTAGCGTTGTTCCCGGTTATGTCCCTAAAGGAGCTCGGGGTCCGCTTTGACACCTAATCCCAAGATTTGGCATATGCGCTAGTTTTACGAAAGCGACTGCCATCTGACCTTCCAACCCAGAGGGAAAACTAGACCTTATTGGGATTAGATCGGTTTCCTCACGATGTTTTCCTTCACCGAAAAGCTAACGGTAAATATTCCGTACATAAGTTCCGAAAAACTCATTGGTACGAGCCGGGATTCGAACCCACGACCGCCGCTTGACAGCCGCATGCCTGAACCACTAGGCTACCGTAGCTAAATACATGTTATGTAATTGTAAAATATCTGCCTGGTAAAATTTAAATATATAGAACTTTTGTGGTATTTTCTTAAAATTTGCCAGTATTACTTTGCATTATATATAATAATTAAACTTTTGAGATAAATCACAGCGCAGTTAAAATATAATATTACTTTGTGTATTACAAGTAACAGTAAAATTTAATCAGTAATAAACAAACTTTTTCCATGTGTAAAAAAACGGTTAGCATAACGTATTACGTATATGAATACGTACAAACACAACAATTTTAATGATGGGTTTAGTATTAGTAAACAGACTCACCATAACTGAATCTTATTGTACCTAATGGTTCTATCTGGTGAAGATGCCAGAAAGCAAATGTCAAAATGGTATCCTTAATCTGATTCTAAAATATAATAAATTACCTAATGAAATATTACTTTGTTTACATAAAGATACTTTAAATAAATATGCAGGTATAAGACAAAACAGTATGTAGCTGCCTTATTAAACTTTCACGAAATAATGGTTCTGTAAGTTCTGTTGAGGCCTTTCCTAATAACCGCTTATTATAGTTTGATTTTGGCAAGAGTAGAAAATAATATGTTATATGTCTTAGATTAAAGCTTTTTCAAAATATTTAAATCTATTTCCACGGAATTGTTAATGTGGAGGATATTTCCAGCATTTTATTTAAGATTTTCGCGAAGGTAAATAATTTCAGAAATAAGACATACGACATAAGACATTTATTCAGCAAAAATAGTTTACACGTACAAGTACCAGTCCCTGCACTAGGCTTTGCCTGTATCGCAGGAGACCGCATATTATTAAATTTTATTAAATTGGATAGTATATTAAATATTATAAATATCAGTTTAAATGAAGAATAAAATGTATGTGTGTTTGTAAAGTGTTTGTGTGTGTATGTGTGTATGTTTTACTTGACTATTTCCAGAATCATCTCTATGTCCTCATAAGGAAGTGAATAAATCTGCACTATTCGTAATATTCCTTTTATTCGAATAATGAATGTTGCCTAATTCGAATAATATTTGTGGCGAATAATTCGAATTGCAAACCCTAGTTACGTGACATTTCACATATATTTTAATTACTCCTGAATAGTTGATTTTCTAACACTTTTAGGTACCATTTATCTGCATTGCATATCTACAAGAATATCAGATAATTACTGCGCATAATCACTACGAATCTGAAAAATTGTTAACTCTTGGCATGCCTGGTAGGGTCTGACAGACCCGGGCTGTTAAAAAACCGTCGTTATTTTTTGAAATTTTAAATTTACCGCGTCGCGTTTCTGAGTAGCTTCGCGTCATGAACTACCCGACGTTTTGACGCTGCTCCCGCAGTCGGCCGCGAGCACCCTTTCGATTTGGACGTGCGTAAAGTGCTCGCGGGCCTGAGAAACCCGACCAGGCATACGGCGTAACATTTTATCGCTAAGTAAATTTACGTTATTTATCGTATAGTCACAATGATGGGATCCCCTTCATTGGCATAATTTTTTTTAGCCTAATATAGTTTCGCATAATTGATTTGGCATAATAATACTGTCGCATAATAATACTTTGGCCTACTACTTTGTTTGGCATACTATGGTTTTAGAATAATTTTACTTGGACTAATTTGTATTCGACTAATACTCATTATGCATACTATTGTATGGGCTAATAATTATTTATCATATCTGTTTTGAAGCATAATTTCTGTTTTCTAAATAAATAAAACACAGTAGGTTCGTTAGTTGCCTTTTGTCCCTCAGAGCAGCAATAGACACCCCGCGCAGCGGGATGGCGTCGACTCGCCGCACGGCTATCAAACAACACACACAAGCGAACTCTGTTTTAGGTCGGTTAGGTTAGGGTTCACTTGTGTCCCTCAGAGCAGAAATAGGGGCCCCGCGAAGCGGGGCTCCGTCGACATGAGGGCGGATCATAAGTAATTTAAGTATTAGGCAATATGCAACACAATTTTTATGTGTTTTGTAATGATGCCAAGTAATTATTATGTCTTTTTGTATTTATGCTATCTGATGTTAGTCTTTGTGATGATTATGCTATTTTCGTTTATTCTTTTTAATTTTATGCCTAAAAATTTATGCCATAACATGATTAGGCTTAACGCTAATTCGGCTATAAAAAATTATGCGTTATTATATTATTCCAAATGATTTTATGCGATCCAATAGAGAACCCACAATGATATATCAGTGCCTTAAATAAACCTAAGACTGACGTTGATCTTAGGTATAAGTTTAATTTTTATGTTTTTTGACATGAGAGTCTATTTTTGTTGATGGAAATATCAAATGTTTTTATTTATGTAATAAGTTCTTATGGAGTTTCTTGGATTAAGACTTGTATTTATTTCTAGTAAAAATAATGTACAAAATAACCAAAAACACACAAACCAACAAGTTAAAAAAACAATTCATATGTAAATTTTTTTTTTACGGGTTTGTCAGACCCACCAGGCATACAGTGTGACTTTCGTTCACCAGGCATGCCAAGGGTTAATAATAAAAATACATTCATGTTTGAATCCAGAATACTCTTCAAAAAGTTAAAAAATTAACTTCATTCAACATTTCAGTGATACTCATACTCATACTCATTTAAATAAATTGAAATATAAAATTTTACATTTCAAAAATAATATGAATTATAATAGTTAATATGTCAAATTAACTTGATTTTTCTAATTAGATCATAATATTTATAAATTACAAGTTACAAAATGTCAACGTTATACAATAATACAAAGCACATTTTTGGATGGGGAAAAATTGTTAAATACGCGACAGAGTTTTGTGACGTCAGATGTGAAGGAGGTCACTTTTTGCTGCCATCCGATTCGACTTCATTCAAAACTGAACGCTATTCGTAAGAGTATAAAGCCGTTAAACACTTTTTGGAATAGCATATTCTGCAAATAAATTTGTAATAATACCAACGCATCCTTCACCGTTTTGCTATTGAGAAAATTCGAATAGCTCGAATTTGGACGTTATTCCTAAAGAGATAAAGCTTAGAAAAATATTTACCAACGCCAAAAACAAATTGATATTTTGGTCGCCACCGTGCACCGCCATCTGCTGTTCTTGCAAATTCGAATAGTTCGAATTTAGACGTTATTCCTAAAGAGAAAGCTTTGAAAAATATTTGCAAATGGCAAAAATAAATTGGTATTGTGTTTGCCGCCGCCCGCCGGCACCGTTGCGCCGCGGCGGCGCGTTGGGCCCGTCGCACCCAACGCGCCCGCGGGCCGTCCGCCTAAATAATTGATAATTGTTTATAAATTTGCGTCAAATTCATTTTAGGGTGACACCGTAAGATGTCACGTGACCTGATCGAAAAACTGTTACAATGTTATTGAGTTTTCACTTCTGCCGGCACTCCCGGAGTGCAACCTGGTCTTTTTTTATTATTACGAATCATTATCCTTACTATTATACTATTAATATTATAAATGCGAAAGTGTGTGTGTTTGTATGTTTGTCCTTCTTTCACGTCGCAATGGAGCGTCGTATTGATGTGTTTTTTTGTATGGAGATAGTTTAGAAGCTGGAGAGTGACATAGGCTACTTTTTCCAGCGGGAAAACATCTAATTCCCACGGGAAAATTCAATGTTACATTTTCCTATAACCACGCGGGCGAAGCCGCGAGCATCAGCTAGTATATTATAAGTAGGTACTCACTAATATTATAGAAGGATTTGTCAGACAGCCATTTTTTAGGGTTCCGTAGCCGACTAGGAACGCTTATAGTTTCGCTTTGTCTGTCCGTCCGTCCGCGGATAATCTCAGTGACCGTTAGCACTAGAAAGCTGAAATGTGGTACTAATATGTATATCAATCACGCCGACAAAGTGGTAAAATAAAAAGTGTTTTATTTTTCCCTATAGGTACGTAACGTGGGGAGTGTTTTTTTTTTTTCATTTCATCCCTAACGTGTGATATATTGTTAGATAGGTATTTAAAAATGAATAGGGGTTTGCAAAATTTTTTTTTTGATACTAATGTTAATATTTTCGGAGATAATCGCTCCAGAAGTAAAAAAAAATGTGTCCCCCCTCTAACTTTTGAACCATGTATTTTAAAAATATGAAAAAAATCTCAAAAGTAGAACTTTATAATAACTTTCTAGAAAAAATATTTTGAACTTGATAGGTTGAATGGATTTTGAAAAAAATATAAAAACTACGGAACCCTACACTGAGCGTGGCCCGACACGCTCTTGGCCGGTTTTTGTCACATCGTTTTCTATTTTTTTCAATTCGGAGGGTAATTTATTGTAGATACCTGGCCCTACAACAAACATTAATTATTTTCGTTGATTTCATGAGTCAAAAACATGTCGTGGCCAATGTGTTCTTATTCATCTGAGCAAGCCGCAGACTTTTTGATACCTTTGGAAATTGGTGCATATTACTTCTCACGTATTTTTACCTATGTAGAAAATGTATTGTGAGGTTAGGGTCATCACGTTGGTGCTTTTAAAAAGTTGCCGTGCAGGGGTGCCTGGCGGTGCGAGTGGAATAATACGTATCTATAGCTCGTTTTTGGAGTATAAAAACTCGTTGCCATTCAGCTGCTGTACCCTAAAGTTCCAGCCCGTAGCACATCACCGAGTGAACAAGTGAAAAGTAACTCGATCTAAGTTGATGGTAGGGTCAAATACGTGCTAGTCTACTCAAAGCGAAACTAGTCCCTGGCATTTTACCACAAACGACTTCTATATGCGCGTCCCATTTCAGCGCCGCATCTAAGGTGACGCCCAGAAACCTGGCGGTACCTACCTGTAGTACGCTGATAGTTAGAGGACGTGGGGCTCTACCTCCGAGGTTTATGTGCAACACCTGGGTTCTGTGCAGATTTAGGTCTAAGCCGTTTGCCGTTTTGTAACCTTGATACTTCGGAGGGTACAAGATTCTCAAGTGAAGAGATCGTGTCGGCTCTCACTATGTCACAAGCATCGTCTGCAAATATGTACATGTCGCCATCAGCTACTTGGGGTAAGTCGTTCACCTGGATTAGAAAGCACAGATTTGCCAGGGATGAATCCTGAGGTACGCCGATATCGATATCACCGCTCAGCGATGTAGCCATTGTTTAGCCTAACACTTTGTTTCCGTAGATTTAAAAAGTCCAACATTAACTTAAGCGCCGGCCCACGAATACCAATGTGTTGGAACTTTATGTCCAGTACACTATGGTTACAAAGTTCGAAAGCCCGTGTCATATCACATATAGAATCGCAACATGAGATTGACTCTCTTTTGCGGCTATTATATTTTTTAGTGTCTCGCGAACTACGGCTATACAAGATCTGTTATGCCTGTATGCGTACTGTTTTTCGCTAAGTAACCGAAAGTTTTCAAGAAAGTGTCTTAACCGATTAGCTACGACGTATTCAACAATTTTAGCAAAGGCGGGGATGTAATATGCATATATTCTCGGTATTATAGGTATGTAATATGTATATATTATCGGTAAACTCGTCAACTCTGGTCACGCTTTCGTCCGGACACACAGTCCCCTGGTAATAGGATAATCATCATCATCATCATCATATCAGTCGAAAGACGTCCACTGCTGGACATAGGCCTCCCCCAAAGAGTGCCAAAGTGACCGGTCCTGCGCCACCCGCATCCAGCGGACTCCCGCAACCTTTACCAGGTCATCAGTCCACCTTGTCGGGGGCCTACCCACGCCGCGGCCCGCGCCTTCCGGTAGGTGGTCGCCACTCGAGAACCTTCCGCCCCAACGGCCATCGGTTCTACGTGCTGTGTGCCCCGCCCACTGCCACTTAAGTTTAGCGATCCGGAGGGCTATATCGGTTAACTTGGTTCTGCTGCGTACAGCCTCATTTCTGATGCGATCACGCAGAGAAACTCCCAACATGGCATGTAGTACCAACTCCCATTACAATCGGACACTTTACGCTCGAAGTTGTAGATGATTATGTATACCTAGGACAGACTATACAGTTAGGTAGGTCCAACTTCAAGAAAGAGGTCAATCGTCGAATCCAACTCGGCTGGGCAGCGTTCGGGAAGCTACGGCACATCTTTTCGTCCAATATTCCGCAGTGTCTCAAGACGAGAGTCTTTGACCAGTGTGCGTTGCCAGTGATGACATATGGCACTGGAACGTGGTCGCTCACTATGGGCCTCATAAGATGGCTCAAAGTCACCCAAAGGGCAATGGAGAGGGCCATGTTGGGAATAGGATAATATTATTAATTATTACCAATGGGCCAACTTAAATATGATAATAGATATAATATACAGCGTGTCTCTGACTTAGGGGCTTTAAATGCAAATGTCCATTACGGTCCTGAAACTGAACCACTTTTGTTCCGCAACTTTGTAAAATAACTATTATTTCTATCATTTATTCGTGTTTGAACTTTAACTGTACCATCAATGTATTGCAAACATGGCCTCATTATTTGACATCCATGACACTGACAAGTACGAAAACTAACTAATGGATGATGTACATTGAACATTTTATTTTATTTGTATGGAATAATGAAAATATAAAAAGAACGTATTTTTGAAAAGTTGTAGAGCAAAAGTAGTTCCGTTTAAGGAGCATAATTGACATTTGCATTTATAGCCCCAAAGTCAGAGACACGCTGTATATAAACAAATTAAGATTTGTTGTATAAAAACTTATTGTGACAGTTTTAAATATGAGAGGACTGCGCCGAAAACTGGCGGACAACACTGACTTAAAATAAAAAAAATAAAGTCCTTGAAATCGTCACTAAGAATTGAAGTTGTCTTAACATATTCATACAATAAAGAAAATGTTCAGTATAATTATGTGACAATTGTGATAAACAACGCTTTTAATTGCCAAGTTTTTGCCAGGGGGACAGTTTTTTGGGCACTTTAAAATCGTTTTTTATTTATATTGTTACGAGCGTGGGGGGGTAGGATAGAGTTAAACACCTTTTCAACATGACAATAGATTTATTCTGCGATTTACACAGGGTAAAGTCCTCTGAGTCCACATGTACTAACGCTGACAACTCAATTAACTCACACAAGTGACTGAGTTCGCGCCTACTAGTACTGACACAGCTACACTTTACTGTTACGCACTAGACCACTTCACTAATCACGACTTTCCACTGTACTTCTTCAACCAGTTCTCACCCGATACTACTCCCTTAGTATCCCATTCTGAGAACTCCACTCTGAAGACTCCACTCAACCCTGACTCCCCTCAGGACTGACTCCAAGTCTCCTCTTCAAGAACTCACTTCAAGACTTCCTTCCAAAACTGACTAGTACCGCGAACGTGGTCCCCTTATATACCCCTTACCGAAGATTCTAGTCCTTAATTTCGATCTTCATTTCGTTGTTCATTTCATTTCTCACTTGTTTTGAGTAGCATGGGCTTTTCCAGACAAACGTGCTACGTCCACGTTTCTTGAATATTCCAAGCCCATACATTCGTCTACAAATTTCCTTAAGCATCGAATGTTCTATTCGCTTACCCTTTCTAGAACATTCCATGCTACTCAGCGTTTTGAAAATGTACTCACCATTAATTAAAAACATACAAAAAGTGCATGTCGGTCGCTGGACTCGAACCCGGGCACATCGGCTCTTCGACCGCCGTTTGTACCGCTGGGCTACAGATGTCTTAGTCGACACAGCGAATTTTGAAACACCTTGACGGCGAGTCACTATGCCAACAAAACTGTTATTGACCCCGCCGTCGTAACATTGCCCTCCGCTAAGTCATGCTCGTCCCGAGCATCATTCAAACCGTGATACCGTGCTAGGTTGTCGTAGTACGGTGGATTCCTTATCACCGTACATGGTCTCTTCCAAGGTGGCTACTTTTTGCGTCGTACTGGGTGGTAAAGCCAGATCAATGTCCCTTTACGCCTGTCTCTGTATCTCGCCTTCAGCACTTCCAATAATTGGTCATATCCTGTACCGTGATTGACAGTTTCTATCAAAGCCAGGTCCCAGTGTCCAACAGTCAAGGAGGCTGCTGCCTGTTTGCTGCACCATCCATTGGCATCGGTGATCTTCCCGAACTGCATTCTATAGGCAGTCCAGAATAAACGACGGTTGGACTGCGGTACTCTGGGCTTCTCTACAGACGTTGAAATGATGGAAACACTGATACCAGCCCTGGACTCTGAAGTATCCCTTGCTACTTCATCCACAACAACAACAACATCTACGTTTTGCTCAACATTGTCCACCTCACTAGCAGCGCCGTGCAACTGCTCAACATCAACGTCCACCATTTCTTCTACGTCGTCCATCGGTTCCACAACTTCGTCCGCCTTCTCAGTTAAGTCGTCCACCTGGTCAACTTCACCGTGTCCAATAGCATCGTCGACCTGTCCCTCAACGTCGTCCACCTGTTCAACAACTTCGTCTATTTTTTCTACAACGCCTTCCATTTCCACCTTGCAAGAATCACGTGCTTGTTTCCATTCTCGACACCAACTAAGCTGTCGATACATGACTTCAGTAATACCCTTAACTAGTAACTCGGATTGCCGTTCGGCCTCCTCCGCCCGCTCTTTCCGGGCTCGTTCTGCCTGCTGTTCTAGGAGGCGGCGAGTCTCTTCCGCTTGCCGCTCCCAGGTTTGTTCCGCCTGCTGTTCTAGGAGACGGCGAGTCTCTTCCGCTTGCTCTTTACGTGCCTCTTTAGCTTCCGCTGCTTGCCGTTCCATAAATGCTAATAATGCTGCAAAGTCAACTTGCCCTGACGCAGTGCTAGCTCCTTTAGTAGCTAACGCTTCAGTAACAACTTCACTGGAAGTCGACGCGTCTGCCTGGCCACGCGTCTTGACTCCTTTTCCATCGTCGCGTTCTATTAAAGGTGGCATAATTGCTCTCTATCCCACTTCTGACACCAAATGTTACGAGCGTGGGGGGGTAGGATAGAGTTAAACACCTTTTCAACACGACAATAGATTTATTCTGCGATTTACACAGGGTAAAGTCCTCTGAGTCCACATGTACTAACGCTGACAACTCAATTAACTCACACAAGTGACTGAGTTCGCGCCTACTAGTACTGACACAGCTACACTTTACTGTTACGCACTAGACCACTTCACTAATCACGACTTTCCACTGTACTTCTTCAACCAGTTCTCACCCGATACTACTCCCTTAGTATCCCATTCTGAGAACTCCACTCTGAAGACTCCACTCAACCCTGACTCCCCTCAGGACTGACTCCAAGTCTCCTCTTCAAGAACTCACTTCAAGACTTCCTTCCAAAACTGACTAGTACCGCGAACGTGGTCCCCTTATATACCCCTTACCGAAGATTCTAGTCCTTAATTTCGATCTTCATTTCGTTGTTCATTTCATTTCTCACTTGTTTTGAGTAGCATGGGCTTTTCCAGACAAACGTGCTACGTCCACGTTTCTTGAATATTCCAAGCCCATACATTCGTCTACAAATTTCCTTAAGCATCGAATGTTCTATTCGCTTACCCTTTCTAGAACATTCCATGCTACTCAGCGTTTTGAAAATGTACTCACCATTAATTAAAAACATACAAAAAGTGCATGTCGGTCGCTGGACTCGAACCCGGGCACATCGGCTCTTCGACCGCCGTTTGTACCGCTGGGCTACAGATGTCTTAGTCGACACAGCGAATTTTGAAACACCTTGACGGCGAGTCACTATGCCAACAAAACTGTTATTGACCCCGCCGTCGTAACAATATAAACAAAGTTTATTTCAATAGGTTTGTGCACTTAGTACAGGTAGATTGAGATATTATCTTATATAGTTGATTTAAAATGATCGACACTTATAATAATAATAAGTCTATGAATTAAAAAAAGAATCAGCCAAAATCATTTCAAACATTATTTTGTCACGAAGGAGCAGCTCTCAGCTTGCTATGAACGGAAGAACATGAAACATTTTGTATAGATAGATTATTATTCTGACTTCCGCTCAGGGTAGTTTTTATCCGACTACCACAATTGATACATTTTCGAAACATAATTTGAACTCATTGAAGATTTTTTTTTTCAGGGAAATCGCCGTCGTGTCAGCCAAAATAAATGAAAAAGCAAAAAATAGAATTGATTCTGATGTGAGAACTTATATACGCACGTATTAAGGTATAGTTTCAATAAATTATTGGCCCTGCGCTCTCGCTTTCAGTCAAAGTATTACGAAGACCGGATTGAAAATACGGATAGATCGTAAATTTTGGATAAGGGAAAGACCAGGAAGGGATAGCAACGGGTTCGTTAACAAAATAATTATAAATTGTAATAGTTTTTAAGTATTAAGACATAATGACGTGTAAAATATTTTTTATCAATAAATGATCGTATCGTATAAATATACATTAAAGCTTGATATTATTTAAATACAAAAATGTATGTATGGCTTTAAATATATACAAGGATGAGTCATTTATATACAGCAGTGTAGGAATAAATACAGGAAAAGGAAATGTAAGCCTGAATCACACTGGCGCGGCAAGCGGTGGCGGTCAATAGTAAATTTGACAGCTAATGACAAGTTTATTATCCAAACCATAACTCTGCTCACTTTAAAAAATGCATAGGTACTGTACATGTCAGCAAAAATTTCAACCATCTGCCTAAAGAAATAAAAGCGCCTAGAGTACATACAATTTAAAAATAAATTATTTAAATGGTGCCTAAGTACAAGTCATACTAAATGCTAACGAACATTTTCAAAATAAAAATAAATAATGTCATTTCCAATATGCTACCGTTCCTGACATTATGTTGTTAATAATCATTAATTTTATTTAATTCTCATTTCAATATAATTTTATGAGTAATTTCATTACTTTTTTGTTTTTTTTTATGCTTCTTTTGAATAAAACGAAAACGGTCCTTATGGCTGACTTACACAGATTACCTACTCCGAACGCCTTTTTTTTACAAAATTAGACTCCGCCGCAAATTTGGTTTCTGTAACCCACCTCACCATAATAGATTGGTTCAGTATTATTTTTCATATTTTCTTATCACACGGCCGTAAGTTTTTCCTGCTTAAACCTCTTAACCGATTGAGATGAAATTTGGTATAGAGATACTTGAATTTCAGGGAAGGACAAAAGGATAGTTTAAATCCCAAAATTGATCACCCAAGGGGATGAAAAGGGGGAGAAATTTTGTATGGAGTTACGATATAAACGGGTTCCGCGCGGAGGAAGACGCGGGCAAAAGTTAGTAGGTATATAATAAAGTTTTTTTAATGTAAATTGGCCTTTACGATGAATTTTGAATTTCCAAAAAGGAGGTTACTCAAATATCTATTCGTTTTCAGCGCCTACCTATATTCCTACGTGTGGATATCCATTCAAATTGGTTTCGTGCATTCACATCATTAACAACCATACCTGAATCAACATAATAAGATTCAACACCATTAAATACGAACGCTCTAACTTTAAAGTGTTACACAGGTATTTACTTGGCACCAAACTGTGAAAGTAAACTAGGGCGCCTCATTGGGAGCGTTTACCTAAATCATATGCGTGAGTAAGACCGAATCCACATATTCGACCTAGACATTGATTCCCAAAATATATTATCATCCTACATTATTTTGTCCATTATAAACACATTAGCGTTGCGAGCAACGGCACTCGGTCCGCCGCCAAATTACCAACATTATCAATTTATACCCGCCCGTGCACAAACAAAAAAGTTCAATGTAGATGGCCGGTTCCCGTTAACAAATTCGTATTGTGCAATGTAGGAGAAAAATTGTAACTCGTGTTTTGGGTACGTGCTTTTTGTGGTAGGGTTTGATACCGCTATGGTTCAAGATATGTGTTCGCTTAAATGCTTTCACTGCGCCTCTGCGCCCGCACATCAATCAACTCGGAGAGCGCGCCCGCGCCGCCGCGAGCGCCCGCTGTCCCTCACCCATCAACGTGATCAACGACATTCGCTACTCCAATTTCGAATGAAAACATTCCTCTACGTGAGGATTTTTTATATTTAAATAATAATTTCACATCTTAATAATTTGTCTAGTTAATTATTATATTAATGTAGGTAGGTACCTACTTACAATAATGCCTTGACATATTAATCTAACATCAATGTATGCCGTATATTATACCATATATACCATACCATACTAGAAAAATGCAGTACCTACATACGCAGGCTATATATCTAATCCGATAAAACATCGTTTAAAGAAGGGCCCTACAAGACCTACTCGTCATTCACCAATGCACCAATCCGGCATTACGGTGTTGTGACAAAACTAGAAGAATGGAACGTAGTTTGTTAGATTAAATATGCATATCCTCATCGTCTACGGTGCACACTGAATAGGAATCTCAAGCAACGGTTATTGACGAATTGTTGAAATTGAATTAAATTCGTGATTTCGTCGTCAAATAGTGAACCATATCTAATGGAAATTAAACGTTTTTATCTTAATTCACCAGCATGGAGAGGCAGCGCGTAGCTTATAATAGTTGAAGTGCACGGTGATTTATTTTATTTTTATTGGTTTTTGACTATAAAGCTTTTGGCGTATATTTGTTAATGAATTTAATAGTTTGTTAATTAACTAAAATCGTGCATGTCTAATGATATAATGATAATATTTGAATAGAGGCAGATGATAAAGGTTACTTCCTTGATCTCATCGGCCTATACCTACTCGCAACGTTTACGTTTTAGATGCGCAGTGGAAGCTACACAAAGGTGACTGTCAAATAAGACAATAAGAGAACGTAAGCCAATTCTATAACTCATGCTGCAAAAATACCTATCTCTGAAAGGCTATATTTTCATATTACTGGTATAAATTCTTAGTAGTAATGTTGCGTCATCCATACTAATATTATAAATGCGAAAGTTACTCTGTCTGTCTTTCTGTTTGACTGTCTGTCTTTCTGCTTGACTGTCTGTCTTTCTGTTTGACTGTCTGTCTGTCTGTTTGTTACCTTATCACGCTTAAACGGCAGGACCGATTTAAATGAAATTTGGTATGTATGGTATTTTTAATCCCGGGAAGGACATGAAAGTTTTTATCCCAGTAATCATACCCTAAGGAGGTGAAATGAGGGGCAGAATTTTAACGAGTACGTAAGATATAAACGAGTTCCACGCGGACGTAGTCGCGGGCAAAAGCTAGTGTATGCCCAGTAAACGACTTCTGTGGACGGTTTTTGACGACGGCTTTGACGTCGGTATTTTGTCGACTTAGAAAAAGTGATAATGTGTAAAATTTAGCTAAATGTTTGCTTCCTATGAGCCAGCTATCGCAAAGAACCCGATACGATAATACGAATGGTAAAATTCGTCTATATTTTAATCGGAGTAAACCTTTATTGAAATAGTAATATATTCTCGTACGTAATATAGAAAATGAAAACCTTTGAAAAGACGCTAGTGAGAAGGCAGGTGGTATTACTGGGCGATTATCGATTAAATTAATCAAATAACTTGTTAGTAGCCAACAGATTAATAGTACTCCGAACCGAACTGAATAAGCCGGTACTCGATAGGCAAATGATCGGCCTTCGCAAGGACGCCGTGGCAGTAAGTGGTCGTTAACAACATTTTCAATTCATTGAAACTCAGACACGTGAACGTATCAATACGCCAGCAAGCTTGTTCGTGACGATCCGAGTAATAAGTCATAGATAACGAATTATTTACGCATATAAGTTATTTGTGCTGGTGAATTGATACGTCTAATCTCATAATATTAACATGTTGTTGATGATCGCCAAATAAATTCTTGAAAGGCAAAAAATTAATGAGCATTAGTCATTTATAGGTAGTTTTGAACTCTGTTGTAGATAGTCTGACGTGGTTTAGTTAGGCCTTTAAGTCGGCATTAACAAACTGAATAAATTAATGATTGTTGCAGACTAGGTACGCCATCAGAATTAACACCATACATTTCATGGGATTCATTTGAAACTTCATGCAAGCGCGGCAAATGTCCGAAATCAGGTTCGCATTATCACGGATACAATAAGAAAGCATCCCCATTCTACTAGATTTCGCAAATCTACTGGCAATTTCCAGAGTTTTCGCTCCAAGTGTGGGGATAATTCATTCGTGCCCCTCAGTTTTATGCGTTAGTCCCTTCCCCCGCCCCCCGCCCGCCTGGCTCCACCTGGTCCGTTCCCTGAAGCGCTCGTTCAGCGCTGTGATCACGAGCCTCATATCATTTATGAACTTTATGGATTTCAGGCGCTCCCGATTCTCTACCTTATTTATACAAGGTTAATATATTTTTATACACTCTATCGCGAGTTTGTAGAGACGACCTCGCCCACCGAGGGTTCCTTACACATTTGTAGGTGCAGCATCTAAATAGCTCGTCCATGACAGAGGAATCGAGTCGTTTACTTCGTTGGTCAAAGGTGGTGTAGGTACCTAACGGTAATAAACCTTAATATAACTTTTTTTTTATATACGTATGGGTTAACTCAAACGTTTGTCTTTTGTACAACTTCAAGGGACTGCGCTGACTACGTGCCTGAGTAGTATTTCGTATTAATTTCGGGTTGATACCTTCACGCGTTCCTGTGAAAGGAGATATTGACAGCCGGACAACGAAGTGATCCCATACCTAAGTTTTCCTTTTAAGGTACGGAACCCTAAAAAACGCTCAATGTTTTGTGAGATACTACCAATTTTGGTTTTTAAAGAGATGCGTTGAATATAATATTAATTCAATATAAATGACACGAAATACAAACAGATGGCATTATTTATTTTTACATGATGATTTAAGAATGAACCAAGTACCATTCCATTTGACCCGGTAACAATAATAAAAGTTGGCAACTCCCGTTTTCCGCCGGCAAGCGATGGGGCGATGTAACATATCAGATTGTTATGACATAAAGAAAATTAGTTTCCGCTGTTTCCTTTGTTTGTTCAACTCCATTCCATGTCATCCTAGGATAGGTAGTTACGGTTCCGGAAAAAGAGGCAAGGATGCGTAATCAAAAGAAAAACGTGATCCAATGTTAACATTAAACATTACGAGGTAACGTTCAGTTGCAATCAACTCGAGACCTAAGTGCCTTCCTCCTCCCGCAAGGACTGTTGATCTGTCGTGATTTATAACCGACATCGACTAGAGTTGGATGACTATACCGGCCTACCAATTGTAGATTCATGTTTTGTTTTGCTTTGATATATCAAATTTTATTTATAAAAAAATCATCTAAATCCGTTCAGGGATTAAGCGTAAAAGGTAACAGTGCGATGAGTTCATTAGTTTAAATTGCAAAATTTCAATTGTAAACTCCGTTTTTACAAATATAATATCTTAAGAATCATCAACAGACGTTTCTGCTTAATTTGTATATTTTTTCATAATGTTAATACATTATTATACCTTTAGTATAGTTTAGTTTATGTTAATACATTATTAAAAATACATTATAGAAAGCTACATTTACTGGAATTTTTTGCTTAATCCATCCAGTAGTTTTATTCACGTTAGTTCGGGCTACCTGTATAGTTTTGAAAGCAAACTTATGTAATGCTAAAAGACGTAGAAGTTTCCATCTCCACGGTGTTAGAGAATAAATTATTTTGATAAGATAAAGTATCCAAAATAAACTGTTTCAATTAACAAAAATAATCCGCAAGTTAAATGAAACATACCTACTTTTCGGTTCTAGGAGCATCGCAGTTCGAACCTAATCTAACCTACATTTCTAGTAGCTATGCGGTTCTGGAAGGGTCGTGGTTCTAACTGAATCTAACCTACTATTCTGCTAGCAGTCGCATTCTTAGGTCATACGTATACTAAATGGCTTACCATATAGTATATGTATGACCTAAGAATTCCCTTACTTCAAATATTACTTGTGCCTCATACATACTTCCAACCCCTTTTAACCACCTTAGAGGATGAATTTTAAGAAACGAAATTAGTTTCCGTCTTTAACCGAAGTTATTTATACAGATCCCTTACTTTAAAATTGTCTTGTTCCCCGTGCAAACATCCAACTCCTTTTAGCCCATTTAGGGGACGAATGTTTTTAACCCCTTTATGTAATCAATGTCAAGCAGTCTAAAACTGAAGTTACAAATCTCTTACTTTAAAATTGTCTTGCTCTCCATACAAACTTCACCCCCTTTACGTCTGAACATGTAAACTTTGATGTACCTAGTTAATTCTATTATGAATAATGTACTCATACTATTTAGAATCTATAGATAGACATTTTGACTTGTAAAAGTGCCCTCGTGGCCTATTTGCTGAATAAATATTTTGATTTGATTTGATTTGACGTAGGGGTGTAATTTTTGCAAAACGGTGAAAGTTTTTTTTTTACTCTGATAAGAAATCTTTATACAACGTCTCCAGCCCAAGAGTTTTCTCATCCAAAGATTGCACCCCTTTTTAACCCCCTTAGGGATATAATTTTCATAAACGCTGAAAAAACTTTATTTGTATAAGTAATCTTCTAAGTAGTAGTAAGTCTTTGTAGAACAAAGTCTCAACCTCAAGTCTCTCCCTCCCCCTATAACGCTTTTAGGGGATGAAAGCGCTTGTAGGTACATATTATGTTTTCCATATGGCCTTTCCACCCCCTAATGAATGAATTTTAATGAAAACCCTATGTCAATTATATGGTTTAAATAAAGAACGTATATACGAACTTTCATATTTCTAAGTTTTTAAAAGAACATCTTCTCTGTGAAACTCCTTTAATTCACCCCTTTAGGGGGCAAGTTTAAAAAAATATATTTCTGGATAATAGATAGAGGAATATAGATACATATTATAAAAGAAACCTGCTGTCCTACTTTCATGTTTCTAGCCACAGTTTATCATTAAAAATCACACATTACTTATGTGAACTTTCAACCCCTATCTTAACCCCTTCAAGGGATGAATTAGAAAAAAAATCCCTTATAAATATTTTTGACTGTACATTAGGAGCTTGTGACGGAAGTTTTAAATAGCTAAAGCGACATGTTTCCCATGCAAACTTTCAACTCTTTTTTAACCCCCTTAGGAGATGAATTTTAACAACAACGCTAAATCATTTGTTTTGCTTTTTAGTAACAAACCTTCATACATAAATAAATAAATAAATACAAAGATTCAAATCTATAACTTTCCAAATGAACGATTTCCATACAACAACGGTTCGACCCCTTTCTTAGTACACGTCCACGTACTGTAAGGAATATTATATGTTCCAAATTTCATGCTTACATCTTTAGCGGTTTAGGCTGTGCGCTGTCTGTCAATAGATTAGTAACGCAAGAGTTTTATAATATATATAGATTATCGTTATAGGATGAATCGCACTCGAGCATGAATTGGAAAATTAAAAGACTTTCCAAACGCCTGCCTGAACTAGAAATCAAAATGATTATTTTTCTTTTATTATGTATCTTGACTATTTACTTTGTGGTTTGTCAGAACCCAAAACACGATTAGGTGCATCTACATTTTCTAGATGGAAAAACATCCATCTTTGTTTTCCTTTTACACCTCAGCCAAATCAAACAATACACATTATTAAAATCAAGTTAAAGTGTGCCTCATATAAGCAAATATTAGTATCTAAAACTTCACAAATTCAGATATGTATGGTAATTTGGCATGCCCTTAAATACTTAAACATAGGTAAAAAGAGTAAGAGTCATTAATAATACATACTTGCAAGGTAATTTACGAACAGTGCACAATGTTTGTTGTATTCATAATAAAAATAATAATAAATCAGCCTATATACGTCCCACTGCTGGGCACAGGCCTCCTCTTATGGATGAGAGGGAACGGGCAGTAGTCCCCAAGCTGTGGGCCAGTGGTGCGGGTTGGGGACTTCACATACACCTTTGAATTCCTTCGTTGATGTATGCAGGTTTCCTCACGATATTTTTCCTTCACCGAAAAGCTAACGGTAAATATCAAATGTTATTCCGTACATAAGTTTCGAAAAACTCATCGGTACGAGCCGGGATTCGAACCTACGACCGCCGTTTGTCAGCCGCATGCCTGAACCGCTAGGCTACCGTAGCTAGTGTGTTGTATTCTATTAA
Source organism: Epinotia ramella (assembly GCA_947578815.1). Taxonomy (NCBI): domain Eukaryota; kingdom Metazoa; phylum Arthropoda; class Insecta; order Lepidoptera; family Tortricidae; genus Epinotia; species Epinotia ramella. Next base: position 13,878,596 of record OX388209.1, read on the forward strand.
GACCTCTGCCCTAGTAGTTACGAATCATAACACTTACTTACTCGTATGTTTACGATACTACAGGTAGGTCATTATTTTAACATTTTAATCAGCATCGCCGAAGATAAATCGAAAGCTGCACATACGAGTACATCGGGCACATCATCTACTGGCAAAAACAATAACTGGTTGATAAATGACCTCGTTACTGTAACAGTTAGGAGAGCTGCATGTTGTTAATTTTGAGGTCATGGCTATAAGTATTTCCAGGGCAACTGACAACAGGAGCAGGGAGATGGATTTTTTGTATAGGTACATACATACTTGATTTCGACGATGGCGATACATAATACATATGGCAGACCATTCGCAGAACTTTATGGTGGGTATAAGTTGCCAAGTTAGCTTTCAATCATTATTATTCGTTTCTCATACGACGTCTTATGTGTTGGAAGAATTTTCAGTATTATATGAAACATACGATATTTACCTGTATTTTACATGTCACAGCTGTTTTTGATTAATTGTGTATTTTAAGACTCAACTTAAAAAATACCTTTTATACAAATTTCAGCCGCTCGTAAGAAATTAATTTCGTAATAGGTTGTTAAGTGTAATACAACACTTCATGTACCTAATGTAGTCCTTTTTAGCCCCCGATTAACTATAGTATTAGCATTCCTATTTGCGTTATTTAACAGCTGTCATTCCAGTATAATAAACGTAAAATTTGACATAATTGTCCCAGTACAATAAACGTCAAATTTGACATAATTTGACGTTTATTGTACTGGGATGACAGCTGTCAAATAAAGCAAATAGGAATGCTAATACTATATGATTATCGATGAAATTCAAGAATTTTAGATAATATTAAAACATGGTGAGATAAGTTTTATGTTCTTTTGCCAAGGTTAAAGTTTCTATTGCCAATCAGTTAAGGCCACGTTATTCGAAATCGAGCTATTTTACATTCAATAATAAACAATGAAATACTGAGTTTTTTGATGGGATATTGAGGTTTGTTATAGTTTAATAATCGCCCTTGTAAGTTTTGAATTTTGCCGACGGAGAAGAACTCGATTCATGTACCACTACATAATTCCAAAGAGTCATTCATTTGTCCGAAAGCATACTTTTAGAATAGGGATGATGACTAACATTTTTTGTGACGTCATTCGAACCAGTTTTTGGAGAGGAACAAATGTTTGTATGGGAGCAACTACAATTAAAGACCATAAATACCTAAAAATTTGAGATAAAGATTGACCTCGCTGGCGGCAGCCCGAAACGCTTTATACTGTGTGTCTATACAAGTGTGACGTCACATTTGTATATTTGTAGTAATCGTAGTATGGAAAATCTTGTAAATTGTTGTTTCGGTCGCGAAATACTGCGTTTAAGTACATAGTTGCCATACAATTTTGTTTCTAGAAAAGCGTAAGGATTCTATTGGTAGCTTTTAATTTACTCTTGGACAATTAAAAAAAATGCATATTTTTCCTAAACTTTCAAGGTTCATATCTTTTTATGATTTTAATTATATTTTATAATTTATACTTTATTACGATAATTTGATGGTTTACTATCCATTTAGCATCACTACGTTATCAATTTGAACATGAGGCATCATGCCTATTGCATTATTCCGAAAACCATGGAGGACCACTATTAAAGGATCTTATGTTTTTTCATACAAAATACTAATAAACTTTACCTAACCTTTTTAAATATTCTATGTCTGCGACTGATTTTTAGTTAAGCGGAAAATGGCTTTCAGAAGTTTGAATTTTCGGAATAAGGTTTGTGTGTTCGGGACTCGATTACTATTCTTCAAAAAAAACTAACTCTGTTTTCGTAGCTAGAGGAAAAAAACGGAACCCTTTTTTGGGTTCCGTAGTCAATAAGGAACCTTCATAGTTTCGTCATACTGTCCCTCTGTCCGGCTGTCCGTCCGTCTGCGGCTTAGCTCAGTGACGCTTATTACTAGAAAGCTGTAATTCGGCATTAGTAGGTATATAAATCAGTCACGCCGACAAACGGTAGATTTTTATATTTTGTAAAAAATAAAATCTCTCTTTCTATGTTTTTATTTTCTCGGTAAACCTATGGCGGGGTTATGGTTGGATAGCAAGTTTTAAAAATAAGATGGGGCTTTAAAAAATATTTTTCAATTCAGAGATGCGATTGCGCGATATGCTTTAAAGCCCTAATATTAATTAGGATCATGTGGTCGGCCCTCTGCCGGCTAAATGGTTATTACTGGGTATATGAAAAGAAATATGGCAGTAGTAAATAGACAATTACTTGACTTCGTAAACTATCACGGATATAAGTTGGCATTAGTTAAAGAGTAAATATTCTTATATTTCGTACAAATTCGGGCGACGCAACCCCAACGTTTAGTTGGCGCGCGCGTGTCGATGTCACAAAGGTCAAAGAAAGACAGGCAACTACGGAACCCTACACTGCGCATGGTCTGACACGCGCTTGGCCGGTTTTGTTTAGTCATGTCCGTGCGTCTGACTGTAGTCATGCATTTCATACAATGAATATCGATATGAATTAAATCTGTAAGGTAGGTACAGCAAGACCCAAGTAATAAGGTGCGCGAGTTAAGCAATAATAGCCTCTCGATCAACTATTTAAGCGCCTTGACGCGCGCCATATTAATTGTGTTTACCTGTAGGTAAGTGTCTTGTGTGTGGCGCTACACTTATAATTATAAATTCATTTTAAAACAATAATAGACCGTGGGCCCACTCCCAATACACCTACGTCACATGACAACATGATAAAATGCAAGGCAGCGGGTTGAGAAAGTTGTGCCAAACAAGAAAAAAAAAAAAAGTAAGTAAATTAAATAGGCCGAAAGTTTGAAAATCCTTCACTTACACAGACCGCGATAGGCCCTTCAAATTACAAAAGCGAGCTTTGCGTATATTATGTCGGTTAAACCATATGACCACCCGGCTAAGGACTTGTTCAAAGAACATAAAATAACACTACCGTGTAATAAATATTGGAGATAAATACGTAAGAGCTAATCTGGACTGCTGTTACACTACCCGCGGACAAAATCACGGCAGAAACAACGCGGGCAACATCTGCTCGTCCCGTCTCGTCGACTCGCGAAAACACGAGTCACTCGGTGTCATTATTGGTGCGAAGATAATACACACTCTCCCAACTGAAATAGTTAACTCGGCAAGCGATGCAATATTTATTGATAGGATAAAAACTCTATTAGTTGACCAAGCATGCTATAGCATAGATGAGTTTTGTTTTAAGGCGCCGTAGGTTCAGCGAAGTTAAGCGAACAGAGTTTTTGAAACAATATAATGCGTCTGTTTATAATAATATGGTTTAAAAAAAATACGAATAGTAATCTTGAGGCTTTTCTGCAGGGAAATCAGTGCTTCGAAACATGATTAAGCAAATTTCGCTCGATAGAAAGAAATCACGAACATAGGTCTAAAACACACAAAAATACACTTAAAATATTCGTAACAAATTATGCACAAAAGCTATAGATATTAAAATTGCTTCTAAAAATCGGCAATATCTTGTTTGAGGGAAATCAGTGTTTACATTTTTATTTATTTAAACGGCCAAAAAATTAAAATTAAAAAACATGATATCCGCGCTTCCGAGCACGCACTTCCATCTCGCTCACGCTTATGCTCAGTAAGAGGGAGAGAAGACCATGAACCTACGGCGCCTTAAGGAAAAAAGAAATAATCCTACTACCTAAAATGATGATTAAGTGATTAATATTATAAAGAGGAAAGATTTGATTGTTTGTTTGTTTGTATTGAATAGGCTCCGAAACTACTGGACCGATTTGAAAAATTCTTTTAACATTAGAAGCCGACATTATCCCTGATGAACATAGGCTATTACCGCGGGAAAATGCGTCATTCCTACGGCAAAACGGGTAATCCGTGCGAAGCCGGGCCGGGCAGCGAGTAATATTATATATGCGAAAGTTTGAATGTTTGGATGTTTAGATGTTTGTTACTCAATCATGCTTAAACAGCTCAACTGATTTAGATGAAATTTTGCACGAAGATAGTTTATAGCCTGGATTAAAATAGGTATAGAATATTTTTTATTCCGGGTCCACGCAGACGAATAGCTACATAGTAATATATTAGAATCTATGTAACCTACTAACCAGCAATGTAACACTTGTAAAATGTTATACTTGTTTTTACCAATAAAATATATGAATATGAATGACTCAATCACGCTAAAACTGATCAACCGATTTGGATGAAATTTTACACGAAGCTCCTACTAATATTATAAATGCGAAAGTTTGTATGTGTAGATACTTGGATGTTTAGATGTTTGTTACTCAATCACGCTTAAACTAGTCAACCGGTTTGGATGAAATTATGAACGAATATAGTTTATAGCCTGGTTTTAAATATAGGATAGTTTTTATTCCAGACCCACGCAAACGAAGTCGCGGGCGGAAGCTCGTTTAATATAAATCATATAGATAAAAAATAATGAATACTTCATTTATATACATACATACATTACATGTTTAGAATTAGGTCTAGGTGGAAATTTGTAGGATTGTTGAATAAAGAGTCTTAGAATGACGTTTTAAAATGAAATAACCCAAAAATACGCAATTTATAATTTTTTCTACTCCTGTACCGTTATCTGTTATTTATATAGGCATTAGCTCAAATACAATGACACCGATAATAAGTCATCGAAAAACTCTATGCTCTATGGCCCATAAACGCACTGTTAAGCGTACTTTTATGGTTCATACATTTTTCATAAAAAAAGCACTGTTTACCACGATGTCAAATCATCAATTTTTTTTTTAATCGGCCGCTATATTGCAGTGGTACCAACTTCATAAGCAATTTTTTCGAAATAAAAAGTTTTTATTTACTATTACCTAAACATTTGTAGAACATAAATTATTTACTAAAATAAAAATAAATGATCACGTATTGTGTGTTAATATACATATTTTACCAACTATTGGTATTATTTATAAATATACACCGATCCGATTCGGTTCGGTTCCGGATTTAGTTTGGTTCGGATGCCAAGTGCAAGGAAATTCAAAACAAAACAGACCATATACAAGAGGTGTCAATGTGTCATATTTCTAATTTCCCACCAAAGTTCCAGTTTCTAAATTAAAAGACATAATAATATGATAACTATTAAGATTTTATTCGTGTTTGTGAAGTGAAGAGTAATGTGTACGTTCCTTTTAAAATGGACGAAGAAGAAAATAAACTGCACCGCTGAAGAAATTGAGTGAGTAGTAATAGAACTAACGAAAAACGTACTGCCTGAAAAGTCAAATGCTATATTTATTTAAAATTAGTCGTAGAAAAAGTATTGTATGCACCGGTGTACCTATAACTTGTTCTTGGCTCGCCAAGGCTCACATCGCAACTCACGCCACTCGCGTTTTAAGACCCTACTTATACAACAGTTGCATAAAATACAACTATTTGCTATTATGCAACTGTTATATAAGTAGGGTCTTAAAACGCGAGTGTCGTGAGTTGCGATACGAGCCTTGGCGAGCATCGCAATTAAAGACGCCACGAGCGTTTTAAGACCAAGTTATACACCGTTGCATACGACTAATTCTAAATAAATATCATTTGACTTTTCAGGCAGTAGTTTTTCCGTTGGTTCTAAACTACTCACGCAATTTCTTCAGCGGTGCAGTTATTTTCTTCTTCGTCCATTTTAAAAGGAACGTACACAGTTTTCTTCACTTCACAAACACGAATAAAATCTTAATAAGTTATAAATAACGAATAGTTATCATATTTCGTCTTTTAATTTTGAATTGGAACTTTGGTGGGAAATTAGAAATATGACACATTGACACCTCTTGTTTATGGTCTGTTTTGTTTTTAATTTCCTTGAACTTGCCATTCGAACCAAACTGAATCCGGATCCGAACCGAATCGGATCGGTTTATGTTTATAAATAATACCAATAATTGGTAAAATATGTATACACATAATACATGATCATTTATTTTTATTTTAGTAAATAATTTATGTTCTACAAATGTTTGATAGTAAAACTTTTTATTTCGAAAAATTTGCTTATGAAGTTGGTTTCACTGCAATATGGCGGCCGATTGAAAAAAAGTTAGATGATTTGACATCGTGGTAAACAGTGCTTTTATGAAACATGTATGAACCATAAAAGTACACTAAACAGTGCGTTTATGGGCCACAGAGCATAGAGTTTTAGACGACTTATTATCGGTGTCATTGTATTTGAGCTAGAGCCTATATAAATGACAGATCGTTAACGGTACAGGAGTAGAAAAAATACTATAATGTTATACAAAAAAATATTTTTAGTGGGGTATATGACACGCATATAACTGTTTGCGTTCCGTTCCGCTTCCGCGCACCCCGCGTCAATCCGGAAGCATTAATTGAAATGTATTGCGTGCAGTTAAGGCGCCGTGGTTCATGGTCTTCTCTCCCTCTCCCTGAGCATAAGCGTGAGCGAGATGGAAGTGCGTGCTCGGAAGCGCGGATATCATGTTTTTGAATTTTAATTTTTTGGCCGGTTAAATAAATCAAAATTTTAACACTGATTTCCTTCAAACATGATATTGCCGATTTTTAGAAGCAATTTTAATATTTATAGCTTTTGTGCATAATTTGTTACGAATATTTTAAGTGTATTTTTGTGTGTTTTAGACCTATGTTCGTGATTTTTTTCTATCGAGCGAAATTTGCTTAGTCATTTTTCGAAGCACTGATTTCCCTGAAGAAAAGCCTCAAGATTACTATTCGTATTTTTTTGAAACCATATTATTATAAACAGACGCATTATACTGTTTCAAAAACTCTGTTCGCTTAACTTCGCTGAACCTACGGCGCCTTAAGCATCTGTACTGACTCGGTACAGCTTGACTGATCTCGCACCCCCAACCGAAGAACAATTTGCTTATTTATATACTTAAATCAATTTACGTAATATATGTAGAAACATATGATTATATTTCACATCATACTAAGTCATACCTTTGAGGTATTTTACAAAAGCCTTTTAATAAATAAAATACTTCCATAAAGTATTTATTACATTTTCGAGGAATAAGCAATTAGATAGACAGCCATGTTGATATCTCTTTGAAGAAGTGAGGATTCGGTGAATACCGGTGATTGCACAGCTCGCTAAGCTTGTCGACTTTCAAACGCCAACATTGTCGCCTTTGTCCGCCGTGACGTGAAGGATGGTCACTAAGCCTAGCCTGGGTCAAAGCTCCACACTTCGGTTGTTCTCGCACCTTCACCTAAAAATACGTTTGATTAAATGTCACTGTCGCAATAATGTCGAAATCCCAGCTCAATAGAAGCAACTTCGATCGCAAGAAACAAACGGTCCATCACCCTAGGTTATGAATGATCCACATAAAAGTTTTTCGCATGCCTAATGCGTATCATGTGACTCAGGGTGTGACGTTCTCACAAAGGCATTCGCTGGAAAGTTATTAAGTCATTATGATAATGTCGCCGTGAGATAAAGAGCATAATAAGGCAAGGGAGACGGTCGGGAGCTCGGGTTATATTTGACACGCAATTCCTGCTATTGAATTTTTTCTTTCCAACGTTGCGGGCTCAATTAGCTGGTTAATTCGGAGTAATAACGAGAATTCACGCCGGCACAGAAACATAACCTACATACAAGACATGCAAGAGCACGTATAACTGTTTTGGTGTATCGAAACAATCGCGGCGCGCCCGCCGGAAGAAGGCCGCGCGGCGACCTTCCAAATGGTGGGCGCCGATCATTGACCGTACCCGGGCTTACCGCAATGCCATTCCTTATTTTCCTTATACTTTTGTTAGTTACTAATCATCTACGTCATCTTCTCAGAATATACTTTAGGCATTGGCATCATTCATCTTATAAAACCTATGAAGTATTAAATAAAAAAAATCAACCCTTTTGCCAAATGACGAGAGGGGTTCCTCAAAGATGTAGTAATATACTAGATTAGTGGATCTACTAGATTAACGCTAAGTTTAATACATTAATAAAATGCTCATTTAGCTGTGGTTCTCTAATAATTAAATTAGCTGCGTATATATTTAGATCCCTATACAACATCAACCCAACAACCAACCCAACACCACCAACACCTCAGGAACATCTTTTACTCGATCTAAAATAGGTACCTACTAAGAATCCTCGCATCTGCACGGCTATCACAAGATGCCGCGAGCTCTCGATTTTTCTCGCACTATCCGTCTTGCTCTTATTACAAAACTTAGAACGTGTAGTGCGAGAAAAATCGAGAGAGCTCGCGCGCCGTCTTGTGATAGCCGTGTGCTGATGCCCATATCTACTCGACGCGAACGAATCAAATAGTAGGTTCATCGTTATTAGCATGCAGGTTAATATTGACCAACATTTTGTTATCATTTTAGAACTTCTAAATTGTTTTCGTAAAATTGATGCTGGTTGGATATAATGGTACAACATATATTTTACTATTTTAGTCTGTAGGACTAGAATAAAAAGAGGTAAGTACCTACCCTAGGAAGAGGTAGGTGAGATACCTACGGCCAGTCCTCAAATTATACGGTAAGTGTCTGTAGCGAATTATACATTTTTTGTATCCATTTTCACAATGTGGAACCTAAATACTTAAATAGTGCCAAATTACATAAAATTAAATGAGACGTCTCTCGGGCTGGGCGTTGGCGCCCGCAGCCGCGGCCGCGCGGTCGCACGCACGTTGCCGCACGTAGCGAATTGCCCAACCTTCCTACCCAACTATTTACACCCGAAACTCTATACTTCCGTAACATAACAAAACGCAATTTAAACGTTGCTTTCATTCATTACAAAAAGGGCCCCTTAACAATACAGCTACATCACAAAACGGGCAAGATGTCTTTACACGGTCTTTATTTTTTTAGGACTTTTTAGACTCAAACGATTGAGTCGGTTGATCAAATGTTTATTAGGAGGTTATTTATAAACCGTTTTAAATTCAGTATAATATATTAGGTATTATCAATACTTGCAATCATTTTGATTCTTTATGTAGCTTTACGTTACTGAAATAAGCAAGTCCCAGGCTAGAAAAAATGTTGCCAACTTGTTGCTGTTTTTCGATTTACCTCGCCTTCTCATAAAGAGGGGATGTAATGTAATGTTTGCGTAACGGTAAATGTAAGGGGTAATCTAAGTGTGGTTTTTTTTTTTTTTTTTATATTAGGGGACAATCTTACACAAATCGACCTAGTCCCATAGTAAGCTCAATAAGGCTTGTGTTATGGGTACTAGACGACGATATATTTAATAGATAGAAATACTTAAATACATAGAAAACATCCATGACTCAGAAACAAATATTCATGCTCATCACACAAATATTTGCCCTTACTGGGATTCGAACCCAGGACCTTCAGCTTCGTAGGCAGCGTCACTACCCACTAGACTAACCGTCGTCGTGTTTGGATGGACAACTTGTTTAAAAATCTATTCGCGGGATGCGTTTGCGTGATATTGGGCTTTAAAACCCATTTTTTTATTAGTTATGTGTTTTCAGCCCTCTGCCGCGTTTGTATTCAATCTATATAAGATTAAGGGATTTCAAAAATACGTTGTTGTGATAAAATTTTCATCTGATGAAAATGATTTTTTCCTCGCAACATGTGTTCAGAAACGTCGTATGAGCTTTGATAATTACATCCTCGGCTCTCTTCTCACGCTCACCTGCGGCTCACGTGAACAATTCCGCCTCTGATGTAATAATCAACATACCACACTTGTATCACAATGTACTCGTACTATTCCAATGAACAAACTTACTCGGGCGCCTGGATGACAGTGGCGTCCAGGTCCTGCAGGTAGGTTAGGTTCGGCACGAAAAGCGCAGCGCCAACAGGCTGAGCGCGAGCGCGCGTATGCGCGGCGAGAGATTCGGTGTTACAGGAAAAGCTTTGGCGTTGATTCAATTGTATTTGTCAGATAGAGTTCAGCAAGTGCTGGTGAATGGAACGCGGTCAGCAGGGTCCGCCGTTAAAATTGGTATTCCCAAAGGGTCAATACTGGGCCCTCTTCTTTTTTTGACCTATATAAATGACCTACCATTCATGGTTTACTGCCAACAACCTTGTACTTAATGCAGAAAAGACAAAATGTATACACTTTAAGCTACCCAATGTTAAGCATCATATACAGGGGGTAGCATTAATGATGAAACTTTAAATGTTGTCGAAAGTACAGTTTTTTTGCGGATAACAGTAGACTCGAAACTGAGGACAGATATTCCAGGAGCGAAACGCTAGTAACTTTCCTAATACCTAGACCACCATGTATTATTAGAAGGGAAGCCTGAGTCCACGAATGATGCTTAACACCTAATCCCAAGATTTGCCGTAGGCAATAGTTTTACGAAAGCGACCGCCATCTGACCTTCCATTCCTGAGGGCAAACTAGTCCTTATTGGGATTTGTGTGATCGATGTTTTCCTTCACCGAAAAGCCATGATAAGATGTATTTAATGATACCTATATAAATAAGTGATATTTCGTACATACGTTTTGAAAGAACCCAGTGGCACGAGCCGGGGTTCGAACCAGGGATGTCGCCGATGCGAATTTTGTGACATCCGCGGATGCGGATATTCGGGGCCCACATCCGCGGATGCGGATGCGGATTTTGTGGTCAAACACTCAAAAACGTAAATAAACAACGTCCATTTTATGATATTACCTACGCAGTCATCAAACACGTTGTTACTAAATTACAATCGTTGCGAACAAATCAAAAACGTATCTGCTCTTGGTCACAGAAACGACAAGATTTTTTTTACTAATGGCGAAAATATCTAAAACTCGTGCAGTCAACACCGTTTGGACTTTTTTCGTGTCGTGAATTACACTACATCCGCATCCGCAAAAACTCCGCATCGATTTTGGCGGATGCGGATGCTGATGTTGAAATTGAAATTTGTGCAGAACTTGCGAATGCGAATGTCTGACACATTCCTGGTTCGAACACTTCGAACCCACGACCTCCAGATGGAAAGTCGCGTGCTGAGCCGCTCGGCTACTGTGGCTTCTCGGTTTCAGTGGGATGACAACCCTACCGAATAGTTATCATTTTTGTACGTTCTTTAGAAATTTGTACTGTTAACTCATATGGCCGGATATAGAGATTCGGTAAAAAACGTTATTCCTCAGCTCAGAGTCAGGCTCTTTTCAATCGGTGGAATATTAATGAACTTTCTGACGACAAATTATCTACTAGAAGTCGTACGTTTTTTAAGGATTGATTTGGTTGAAATCCGAATATAAATTGTCTATACCTAGTAGTCTTGTAATGGATCCTTGGGGTTGACATAAGCTATATAATATGTACCGCGACTTCGCTTTAGATACGCCGCGCGGGCAGCCAGTGGTAACTAAAGATATAACAAAGTAGCTAGTCGCGCATGTCCACCCGTATGTCACAAAGTACCAAGGGAGAGACAATGAGTGGTTCCGGAGATTATTTTATGTTTTTTTATTCATAATAGCCTATAGATTAACTGGCTGTCCGCGCGGCTCCGCCCGCGAGAAGCCTAGCTAAGTTAATAGTAGATACATCGGTTCTAAATGGATAGCCTGTGTCCATTCTGAAGACCCACTATACTACACGCCGATTTTATTTAAACCGGATGATTAGTTCCGGAATTTACCCCCAACTGTGCCCCCACTTTACCTCAACCTCAACCATACACAAATTTGCCTCTCTATAATATTTCTATAGATTTATAATTTTCGGTTCCGGACCCGTTTGTATGACTGCATCGTCGAACGGGATAGGGTGGTATACATTTGTACTGGTGCACCCATACCTACGCTACGAACGACGAATAATAATTAGTAGTCAGATCCACACTTCAGTGTTCAAAAATGGACAGTGTTGCCACTCCATCGCAGAATGCAAACGACAAAGTAGTTAATCATCGAACATGCGTAACAATAATTACCGATTGTACTTACATTTATTATATGTATACGTGTGTGTGTTAACTTTAGGCACGTGAGGAATTTTTACATACAGTGACGCCCGTTTACTTACAGTTGGAGGGATGGACAACCTTGATAACACACTTATATTTTGTTTTTTTTTTTTCATTTATATCATGTTTGTATTTCATGTAAATATTATGCTCGTAATTAAAGTTGTTTTTAAATGAGACGATATGATACTAACTTGTAGGTATTATTTGTTTTTATTTACAGTTTTAACAAAGTCTAGTTCGTCATAGACATCTTACTACCTATTGACTTGAAAACTTTAGTGGAGAATGGCTATACCTTCAACGATTTTTGTCATTTAAAAATTAAATATATGGTGTTACCTTGGTACGGTCAGAAAAGTATTCATCTGCACGGGTGGGTACTTTGCTGACTGTACGTTAAACGCTTTTTTTTTCAGAATTAAGTTCAAGCCTCCACCTCCACTCCAATAAGACGCGATAGAGATTGTCATTCGTGGTTCGATGCACTTGTGCATAGTTATTATTTAAATAGTCCGCCCATTAAGTACGTGTGAAATTTTTCGGATCTTACGTAGCATCTCCGTTATGTTGGTTATTGACACGTTTTCATTAGTACCTATCATTAACGAGACAAGAAACGAAATGTTTGTTTTAACACTCGGCTGAGTGGTTAACCTGTGATGTGACTCATAATTCGCATGGGTGTCCTGTATTGTAAACCTATTCAATTGAACACAAACCACGAGTGGTGTATAGATTAGTTGTTATAGGTAAGTAATTAGCCGTATTAGCGTGTTTTTCTGTCCTTTTGTGCGGTAATTTGTGATAATTTGATGATTGGTGAGTTGTGACGGACACGTGTCGCCCTGGCCGGCCGTGCCTATTGGTCGCTCTGTTTGCACAACGAGTGTAACGCCCTTTGTGTTCCTTGTTTTGTTACAAAATATTGAACACCGTTTTATTTAACACCAACCCACAAATTACATTGACAGGTGACGACACTGAGAACAGTTTTAGATAGAGCATGTGTCGTAATGTTACGGTTGGAAATCTGGACGATTGAAAAAATAAATAAAGTAGGATAGGTACGGAAGTACTGTATTCACAGGTGATCTTTGTTGTTTAGAAATTTAGATTCTGAAATGATATCAACTAGGTATATAAGGTTGTTTTCAGCACCAGCTGATCACACCCTAGTATTCTAGGTAAGTAGGAAGTAAAAAACCAAGTGCTTGGAATAACCAAGGTATCAATGACAGATATGTGAGAATGCAATTACCCGGCAAGTGTTTAATTTGTCAACAAGTTAATGGTAATGGCATGGCGACGACACGCTAGGAAAATGGTTACCAGTTTGGTGGGTTCCAGTATGGGTGCGTGGTGCGAGGAGGTGCGCTCGCGCTCGCGGCCTGCACAAATCCACGCGATGGATGCGCCAAACCGGGAATGCCAATGAACTTAGGACGGGTATTGACAGGTATTGCGTTAAGACAAATAGACGAACCGGCGGCTAAGACAGAGCCCCGTTCACTTGACCTGCCTTCCTCCTACATGTGTACCTATAGGCTCGTACAACCGCCAGCCTCCTGAGAACTTCTTTGTAAATAGTCACCGGAGTGTAAATAAGGAATTCTTGTAAGCAATTTTAAGTGCCCAATTGTTAACTGTAGTCGCGTGTTATTTTAGCGTTGCATTAAGTTACAGGAAGTGTAACGAAAAGTTGGAACCTAAGGGAACATTATGTTTGTGTAGGAATGTACGTGTGTATTCGGACTTCTGCCGTCGAGTGTTGTTAGTGTTCGTACGTATTACCTCATAGTACAATGCGTTCTAACAAAATTAAATAAATACTCAGCTTCTTTTGCGGTTTACGTACAATAGGTACTTACTGTCGAGTACGCGAGTACCGTTGAAGGAGTGCGAGTGCTCCACTCGGCGTCGTGTCGCCAAACTTTACTCGCTGAGGATAACACGGGATCGAGTGTTTGCATTACATTTCCATATTTTTTGTTATCCATTAAGTGGATATGAGACTATCAGTGGGAGTACAAACATTATATGCCGTGGTTGAAGATTAATAATTTACCGTAGGGTTATAAAATAAGGCGTTTCCTCTAACGGTATAAGTCACCTATTAGATGATCCTGTAATATAAACAGCGTTATTTGTAACTGCATGTTTAGTCAGCAGTTTTTTTGTTTTGTTCGAAGGTCTGTGTTTTTTTTCAAGTGTACGTACTGATAAGAAAGAAACAAATCTCATTTAATTGTGGTAAGTATAGGTTTATATAAATTAGGCATCAAATCAAACTACGATGTAGTAGTAAGGTAGGCAAGTTGTCGAGTAAAAACAATAGTATTGTTAATTATGTAAGTTTGTTAATTTGATTGCCTGCCTAATTAAATTAACGAATTACGAATAGGCGGGAGTGATTAGCGCGGTGGCGGCCGATTATTGATTGTGACGCGGTAATAGCCCAGGCAGTTTGTCGTCATAAATCAGATGCTGCATTACCTGCATGCAGCGCGGATTATGAGATGCAACTTGCACCGACTGACCATCCATCTCCATTAACGCTCTTCAAGTTAAATTAGTCTAAGTTATATTTTTTTAGATTGCCTTAGACCTGAAGTATTTCTCTAATATATTGAACGTGGAAGGTAGTGTGTGAAATGGCAATACTGGTTATCGAAATATTCCCATATAACCGCATTATGGTCAGCGGCTTGCGGTACCGGCGATTTGTCCACTTCTTCGATGAATCCTTGCGAATTGGCCACGAGGAATGCGATGAGTAACTTTGCCAACTATTTTTGGAATATTGCAATGCTGTGAGTGTAGTATTTATACTATTTTATGGATATATTGGTCTTGGTTCCTCTTTTACATACTTATGTACAAGACGAACTAAGAACATCTACGCTCTCTGCTTCTTAGCAGCTTTAAAAACTTAACCTGTAAGATATTTGATGAGGATGGCATCATCCTTGGATCGAATACTAAAGCCCAAAATTGTCTTAGAACGATTACTGGCTTTGGTGTGTTATATAGGGTCGGAGACCGATTTTGCGATTGTATATATGAATGGAGCTCACATTCGGCTAAAGTTTTTGTTGAACTAATTTAAAATAAATGAACTGAAAGGAGAGCCTCCAATCGATATTACATTTTTGGTTGCTTTATGCAAATTGACTTCAAAAGCACACAAAAATCTAAATATGGCTTATTTTGATACGAAAAGAACCTGATCGTCTCGATCATTGGCGATTGATGTTTTAACTCAAAATATCCCTTTAGGGAGCGCTCCTTATGCGCTCCCAATAGTATTTCAGAAAGTCACGGGAGTTTTCTACGCAAAAAAAGGTACCTACTTACCTATATACCTACTCAATTCTCCGCGGAATGCCGTTTTGTCCAAATTTTATACCCACATCCCTTGACGTTGGTGAACTATGATAATTCGAGATAAGTATTCAACTC
This sequence comes from Epinotia ramella, assembly GCA_947578815.1. NCBI lineage: Eukaryota > Metazoa > Arthropoda > Insecta > Lepidoptera > Tortricidae > Epinotia > Epinotia ramella. The sequence goes on from OX388209.1 coordinate 13,894,086, forward strand.
AACCTTATAAACAACTTTAGATGACCTCTGATTTCATAGCAAATATAGGAAGGCAGAGATCAAGGTTGCTGGTTTTTCAATATCAACAGCGACGTCATCAGTGACTGACTGAAGTAACAATATAATTAGGTCTCTAAAGTCTAACAGTTACTATCGGTGAAGGTATCAACCAGTTTTGGCTAAGATATTCAGATATCTTAGCCAAAACTGGTTGATACCTTCACCAGGGGCACGGTAGTGCCCCCGCCAAGTCGAGCAAAACAGCGGCACGGCCGTACCATATACCATACCTACCATCCTTTTCTCCAAGCAGTTCAGGCCATATTCGACCACCCAATAACTCTCTCGTTGTAGATAAAACTAGAAGCCTGAATTTTCAGTAACCAAGCACGCATTGTATAAATACGATATATTTCAAATTTCATTCAATTTGAACCAGTAGTTTAATAATTATAATTAGTCAAGGTTTCTTAATTTTGTCACTCACTGACTGACTCACCGATCATCAAAAGTCTAAGGCACTTCTAGCAGACATAGAAGCTTCAAAACTAGAATACGAATAGTGTTTAAGCGTATAAATCAAGGGAAAACTAAAAAATTGCAATTTCAGTCCAGGTACACCAACTGGATAAATAATCCCATATACATACTTACCTAAACATATAGGATTACAAAGTTATATTTGCAGTGAATGGGACAAAAATTAAAAAGCAAGAATTCATTCATAATTTGTATGTAGGTATTGATAACACAATGAACTACAAAAAGAAGTGAGATCCCATAAAAAACATTCAATGTAAAAAAGAGGCCAAGTCTCGAAACTCTTCCACCCTAAAAAGTTGTGAGATATTTCGTAGTACCAAGTCTCGGGAAGTCTTATTATTCTTTATTTGCTAGCTAAATAAAATTTTGAGACTTGGCAATCGCGCCAATTTATGAAAGTGTGTTACATAAGCTTCTTAAATTATCACGAATGTCAAAAAACGTTGTTTATGGTCGTCGAATCACCTTAACGAGAAAAAAGATTACATCCCCACTTTAGGTGTAGGGGAGCTACCCTAAAAAAAAATATTTTCAAGTTTTTATTCTACTGTTTTGTCGGCGTGATAGATTTTACCCATGCTGAATTACAGTTTTCTAGTAGTAAGGGTTACTGAGCTAAGCCGAAGACGGACGGACGGACAGACAGACGGACATGGCGAAACTATAAGGGTTCCTTGTTGACTACGGAACCCTAAGAACATAGAGTACCTATGTACATATTAACGTAGGTAGGTATACCTACTCCACATTATTTCTAATAACTCATAACTAAGTTCCTACAGAACTGGCGAATACCGCCTGGAAGACAAGCTAAAGGATGTCAATCTCCGATTATTTGCCGACCGTCACGTCGGAAATTAAGTACTTAGGTACTACCAATTTAAAAGACAAGATATAGTTGGGAAGCTAATGCTACGTATACCTACCTACCTACATGTATTATTCGCATGATTCGGCTTACGAGCCTGTGTAAATTCAAAACTATGTAAATCAGATTTAAATTCCAAAGAGCAAAAACTGAGTCATCACGCTCCAGTGACCATTTATTTATGAAGTCATCATTTGATGCCAATCATACCAAATCTAACGACGTGCTGCGGCTTTTTTGGATATGAAAATGAAGCAAGCAAGGACGTATTTCAGTATCGTTGTATAGTGGAGGAAAATGAAAGTTTGGCACATGTCAACTCTATTTGAATGACGTTAAGGTCCAAAAGTGCTAAACATTCAATTTCCTCGACTGTACCTTCCTATCTATATTAAAACAGAAACGCGCTTACAAGTATAGGTACTCTATATGTTTAAAGAGTATAGGTACTCGTTCTAGAGCTCATAATAGCTAATCCCAAATTTGTTAGGGTCGCCATCATCGAAATCGATGAGGAGGACTATTCATATAAGCTACCTATACAATTTGTTCGTCAAACTATATAGAGTGTTTAGTCACGGTACAATGTTTGAAAAAAAGTGCAACGCGAAATCCATACTAATATTATAAATGGGAAAGTGTATGTGTGTGTTTGTTTGTCCGTCTTTCACGGCAAGACGGAGCGACGAATTGACGCGATTTTTTAAGTGGAGATAGTTGAAGGAATGGAGAGTGACATAGGCTACTTTTTGTCTCTTACTAACACTTCCCTAAAATGGGGGGTGAAAGTTTGTATGGAGCTACGATATAACCGAGTTCCACGCGGACGGAGTCGCGGGCAGAAGCTAGTATTTTATAATTTACTGAATTCTAAATAAAAGTACTTTTAGTCCATTAAACAATGCGTGAAGGTTGTGCCTATATATTCGCATCTCCTACCTATTTACTAAGTGGTAGACTGGCAGAGAATACCATATGGCATTAAGTCCAACATTAGTAGGTACCAACGTCTTTTGTGAAATAAAGTATAAATAAATAAATATTTATTTATTTATTTATTGACCAATACATTTACGTGATATTACAGTAATAACCAATGCGTCACGAAACTAAAAACAACAAATAATACTATTTAGGCGACGAAACGGCGTGGCCCCGTTGCATCGTCATCTCCGGTGTAGGATTCGGCAGATTGCCCCGGAACCGTCGAAACACGACACCCTTCGGCCAGAAGTCAGCACATGCGATGGTCTCCTGCAGCGGCCGCGGCACGCGCACCACAAACGAGCTGAAGTGCACATAGTGGCGCGAACGCAGCTGGAACACCCTCAGCGAGAAGCCAGTCTTCTGACGAACGTATACTCCACCACATCATCAGCCGTGGTGGTGTAATGCAGGCGCGATACATATAGCGCCTTGCTTAATATATGCAGGTGTCTTTCGTACGAATCGCTTTGTAAGTTTTGGAGATAATCGGAGGAAAAGTATGTCATGTTCAGACTTTCCCCTGTACTTGTGACTTGGTTCTAGACATTTATTATATTTCCCTGCGAGTATCAAAATATGCGACAACATACGGCATAAATGGCCAAATCGTTTGATTCCTTTTACTTAGAAATTGTACATTTTTAAGATTCAAAGGACTGCAGGCAGATGGTCAGAAAGACAACATAGTTTTCTCGAGCAGTACCTAAGCAATGTATACTCGTACTTTAGTTATAAGTAAATAAAATCACTAACACATTTCATCTAGTCGTGTATGTTACTCGAAATAAATGATTTCTATTCTATTCTATAACGCAAACGTTTAGGTATAATTGACACTACTTGACGTCTTGTCGCTAAAGGCGAGATTTGAATACAGCATACAATAAAATTACAGTAATTCAGTTATTATCAAATTATACATTGCCTGCAGAATTGCAGAAGAAGCTCAAAGCTTGGTTAACCTTAAATTAAGATTTAAGATAAACCGAGTAGGTATGTATTTCCCGCTAGAAACCGAGGGCCCGGCCACATGTCCACGGCACGGCGCGGCGCCGTAAAAACCCACGTTACGGCGCCGTAAAAACCCACGTTACGGCGCCGTAGAAATCTACGGAATTTTTGCGGTGCCGCGCCGTGAGTTTCTACGGCGCCGCGTTGCATCGTTTTTCTAAGGTGCTGCGTCGTGATAGTACAAATTATTCGCCGGACTTTACACGACGCCATGGCCTCCCAACTAGAACAACGTATAATTGATACTAAAAAGAACTCATAGATGGCGACACAGGTACCGAGCGAAACATTTGAACCAGTAATCGTGAAGGTAGAATCATTTTTACACCTTAATAAATTCAACGTACCTTAATTATATCACAAACATACTTCCGCACATACAATAAAGGTATATTTTATAAGTTTAGTAAATGCAATAAAATTGATACTAAATCCATGTAACTCGTACTATACGAGTCAGCTTTCAAGCTTGCTACGTATTATTGGGTACTGTCACTAGATGGCGCCATCACGGGTCGCGAAAGTTCTATGGAACCACAGGCTCTAAGCATTTGGTTATGTATATTTTTGTGTGATGTGTAATATTGTCTCTAAAATACTACTTTTATATCGAAAAAATCAAAAATACTCTATTTGTTGCCCGGGAAGTCAACGCCATCTGGTGATATCTCAATGTATTACTAAAGACTGACAGCGTCATAGCCGTGTTAGCTCGGATACTGCATCTACTGGTGTAGCTACGGGACTAAAATTGTATACAGAATTGCCTACATTAGGACGGTACGCTTTTGCTCTATGAGATTGGGTATCTGTACTTGTATTCTTTAATCTGTGACGACGCCGAGGAGTGGATTTCTACGGCGCCGCACCGTTACCGCGAGTTCGCGGGAGGCATCCGTCTCTTTCGCACTCTGGCGAAACATCGCAAGCGAGAAAAAGAGGGATGCCTCCCGGACACGGAAACGGACGCAGTGTGAACACGCGGTAAGATTTTACGGCGCTGCGCCGCGCCGTATTACGATGTGGACATGTAGCCGAGCCCTTATGCGTAAAATACACGAAGCGGTTTAGCATTGCGTTGCGCGGCGACCGAGTGAACGCGCGTACAGGTTCACGCAACGCAACGCGCGAACGCACTGTGCCGGTCGGCAGCCGTGTGGACACTTTGACCACCGTCAGGATTACTATCCACTAGGCTAACTATTAGATTAGGTTTAGTTTAGGGAATCCCGACAATCCTGGGTTCCCGGCAAGGGCAAAAATATAGTTTTGTGAAATATAGCATGAATATTTGTTTCTGAGTCTTGGTAGTCTTCCAGTCTTTATATATTTAAGTTCGTATAAATATATTTATATCTGACTTGCCGCGGCTATGCGCGTTAGGAACGCTGCCGTGTTACTTTGCGCGGTGCCGAAAGACGTCGTGTGTTCTGCGCCTTACAACCGCGCGGGTGCGTATTTTAATGAGTACCTACGTTTGTTTTAAATTGAATTAAGTAGCTGGCCGGCGATTAGGCTCTTCGTTAAATCAATTCGTTGAACTCTAATGCTGACTAAAAGCACGTGACGACAAGCGGAAGTCCAAACCATTACCAAATGTGTAGTCATGTGGTTTTGAGTAAAAGAACGGTTGTTTTAAGATGGACTTGAAAACTCCATGTTGATTTCGTTTTAAGAAGGTCTAATGAGCTCTCTTGTTTGGTCGCTTTAATAAGACTTCACAAGTTTACATGCATCATCAACCACATGTCGGCGTAACGACCGGGTTTTGTTGCGGGCGCGTCCGCCGCTGCGCCATAACTAGATCAATAGTGGGACCGGATTTTTGCCCTAAAAGTTTTGATAATTCTAAAGATGGAAAAGTGATGCTTATATGACATGGGACATATTTTTAAGTATATTTGCAATATATGAAGAAAAGTTAGAACGAGCGTTAGGTATAAATTAGGTATTTATATATTTTTATTTATAATTTGTGAATATTGAATTAAAGTGCAAAGTTTTAGCTTCATCGTTTACAATATGTATGACGCTATATGTTATTAAGTTTGTAGAACTTTTTTTACGCAGCTTCTTTGTCAAACCAGAATTAGGTTATTACTTTGTCGATATTGAATTAAAGTTTAAAAATCCTCAACAATATCTCTAATTTCTTAAGTTAATAGACAAAGCTAAAAATGTAGAAGAATAGGATACATGCTATAAAAGTAATATGCGTTTTTTGTCCTGTAAGATCTAATATTGAATTAGAGTCTGTAAAAATAAGTCTAATACTATAAAATAATATATGCAACCATGTTATGAAAAGTTAGAAAATTCTGTGTATTGCTTGCATTAATAATAGTATAATTTATTTAAAATGGCGCGAAATTCATAACCACGCCGCGCTGGCCCTTCAACGGCGGCGCGCGGGGGCCGATCGTAGCCGACCTAGCGAGCGATACCTCGCCCCGCCCTCCCCGCATTACCGCGCAAGCGCTGCTGTTGTCTTTCAAATCATTCATTTGTTTGTTTACCGTGCACATATTAGATGCAATTTTTAATACATTTGCTCAAAAAGTGCTACTTTTACGTAGCTGTTTAGCGTGCGGAAAGTTGATTTTCACGAACTAGTGCTTTTCACTTTTCCCACTCAATAATCGTACAAATTGTACCATTAATTATTATGCCAATAAAAAATAAATAAGATAGAGCTGTACTAAATAAAATGATTTTTGAACTTCATCATTTTTCAACTGTATTACAATGACGTTACAGAATTAATAATATAAAAGTTTCGAATTCCTTACTTGTTGTTTTTCTTATTTTTTCGCAACTGTATTAAAAAACGTCGCTGTGTAGATTACTATACATTGATTCGAAGGCTATATCGGCGCACAAAAGAAGAATGGAGATGGAGGCACCAGTAGCACAGCCTAGTGACGATGAGGAATGCTTTGATTTTCAAAACTTTTGTTTTTTTTGCAACGAAGCTGCCAACGAAGTGTTTAAACAGGGTCAACTCAAACGCCCTGTTCAAGTCAGAATCACTGTCAGCGAAATAAAGAAATGTACTACACAGATGTTGTTAAACGCAGCTATAGCTGCTCGCCGCAAGCAAACCAATGTTAGTTTGCCCCTGATTACGGATTGCTGTTACGAACACCAGGGTCATGTTGCAGGGTAATATCGCCGGTTAGCGACCACCTAATTTATGGTTCCGGTTTGCGACCACTCATTTCAATTGGTTTCAGGAATCTACCGCAAAAAACGACAATATATCCTTTCAGTTTTTTGAATATATTACATACATACATACATATACTCACGCCCGTATCCCATTGGGGTAGGCAGACTAAGGAACGCCAAATACTACGGTCCTTAAATACTTCTTCAATAGATTCCTGTTTAATAATTACTTTAAATAATACATGCGAGGCACGGTTTATTTAGAGTGCGTTGTAATGGCTTTTTTTTAGGTATATTTAATTGAAAAAAAAATACGTTGTCTTTCACGTGGTCGTTAACTGAAGCTGGTCGCGTAACCGGAGCGGCGTATTGACCCAACGTTATTAAATTAAACATTCCAATTTACGTTAACACTTAAAATAGGCCGTTTCTGCTCTAATAGTACCTGATTAAAGAAAACTTAGAAAGTAGAGCATAATTTAAACCAAAACAGTGAGAAATTTCTTTGATTACAAATATTATTTGTATGCAGAATGTAATGATAGTGAATGAAGCAAGAAAGGTTTGTCAAGATCGTAGCAAGTGGAAATCCGTGATCTCTGCCTATCCCTCCGGGAAATAGGCGTGATGTACATTTGTATGTATGTATGTATATTATTTGTAGTAAGGTAAATCTCCAATAACTGGCCACCCTTGAATAATCGGCCCCCTCATACTAAAAATTAACTCTATTCACGTATAATAGAATAGATATAGATAGTATGAGGTGGCCAGTTATTGACGATTTACCCTACTTGTTAGGAATATTCGAGACAATTAAAGGTTTACTAAGCAGAAACGTCTGCTAACGAAGTTCTAAAGGACAACGCTCCCTAGGATGAAAAAAAAGTTTAAAATTTTGTTGAAAAAACTATTTTGCGTATTAATGTGTATTATTTCAAAAAAAGTGAGTACCTTTACATTTTGAGGAAAAGAAATGTGAATGGTGACCCAGATTTGAGCTGTATAGTAAAATGTATGGAGAAAAAAAAAGTGGTCAGATTGAAATGAAAATAATGTATGTCATAAGAATCGTTTCAAAAACAACTTGAAAAAAAATCTTACTGGTAAAAGTAGGAAGAATCTAACCACTTATTTTTTTTCCTTTACATTTTACTATGAAGCTCAATTCTGGTTCAGTTAACAGTTTTCACAAAATATATTTTATTGAAAAACTAATCCTTACTTAAAAAGTTTTTGCACCTTCATTATTTTTAAACATACTTAAATACACAAAATAGTTTTTTTTTATTCAAAATATTCAGTTCTTTTTTGTTTTTTCGATCAGAATAAAAAAAAATCGCCAGTAGCCTTTTCAGGTTTGCGTAGGCAACATGGAACCCTTATAGTTTCGCCATGTCCGTATGTCCGTCTGCGGCTTAGCTCAGTCACCCTTACTACTAGAAAGTTGTAAGATTAGAATTGAAGACTTTATTCTATTGCACTTCGAAGAATCGAGATTAGACTGTAAAAATAAGAGTTCAATTTTAATAATAATAAAAAAAAAAGTTCCGTCTTAATTATTTTAGTTATTTTGTGAAAAAAGCTGCACAGGATAATGAGAAGTCGCAGAAGTTCACTTAGAATTGTCATTAGGTGTAAACAAATATGAATGATTAATACTTATACAATACCTACTTGCAATTTTATTATAATGTTGTCGTAAATGGTTGTATTTTTTGTATTTTTTTACTATTGTGTTAGCCATCCATACTGGCTTTAATATAAAACAATAAGTACCTACTTTATAAAGGACTTAACGTCGAAAATGTATAATATTTCGACTGAAAATTTTATTCTTTGACACTTCGAATAATCGAGATTATACTGTATTAATAAAAGTTCGCTGTCAGTTATATTATAATGTGAAAAAAGTTACAATTATTTTTTTTGACTGTTATTGTAACAAAAAGGGTTCCGCAAAAAGAAATCCATAAATCAGGCTATATTTGATTTAATTAAAAAAGTTGTTACTTGCTTAGACAAAAAAATCCCCATATGCGCTTTGTATATGGATATGACAAAAGCATTTGACTTAGTAGATCACAATGTTCTCTATGACAAACTCTTTGCTTATGGAATTCGCGGTAATGTTCTCAGTCTAATACGTTCTTACATGACTAATCGGAAACAAATAACACAGATAAAAAGGATTTCTCCTACAACCAAAACTGAGGAAATGTATTCGTCGGACTATAGAAATATTTGTTATGGTGTACCTCAGGGGAGTGTATTGGGACCATTATTGTTTCTGATCTACATTAACGATTTGCCAAAGGCTACGGAACATCCCATGATTATTTTTGCTGATGACAGTACTATTCTATTTTCTGGAAAAACTGGTAATACATATGAATCTGACATTAACAATACATTAATTAAAATAATAGAATGGCTAACTAATAATAATCTTAAACTAAATCTTGACATAACTAATATCATGACATTTCAACAAAGAAACAAACCTGACAATTTATCTATAGCATATAAGGGACATAAAATCAATGAAACGGACGTAACAATTTTTTTAGGGCTTAGTATCGATAGTAAGTTGACATGGAAAAATCAAACTGACATTATATGTAGGTATGTAAAAAATTTAGTAAATTTTCCTATGCGCTATACAATTTGCAAAGAATCGCAAATCAGTCATCGGTTTTAACTACCTAACATGCCTTTGTAACATCCACTTTAAGGTATGGGATACTTTTCTGGGGAAATTCAACAAATAAGGAAAACCTATTTAAGGCTCAAATAAAGTGTTTAAGGTCGATATGTGGCATTAAGCGATATGACACCTGCAAACCGTATTTTATAAAATTAAAAATACTTACATTACCTTGTTTGTATATTTACGAAATGGTCAATTTTGTAAACACTAATTGCCATCAGTTTAATAAATTTAAAAGTATACGTCTCCAGAACAAATTAAAATCACAGTCAAGTAACACAGCACTACTACATAAAAGCATACTAGGGATGTCGCACAAAATATATAATAAGCTTTCTCAGCACATCCTTGCAAACAATGGAAATGAAGTAGATTTTAACAGGAGTTTGAAGTTATTTCTTACGGAAAAAGCATATTATACGGTAACAGAATTTTTGACTGATGTATTGTTATATCTCTTTTGACCTATTTAATTTAATTTAATTTAATGAATCAATTTATATTTCATGACATGTATGAAAATGACTATCTATTACTTTTACTTACTATGTCAATACAATACATGTTTTAACCAATATATTTGTACGCCGACAGGCATCACATAGTGATACGAAAGCTAATGTAACACCTTGTGCCCACATACCTATGTTGAACAAATAAATCTTTAAATCTTGAATCTTGATTGTAATAAAAATATACGAGCTATTCACAACTATTTTTATTATTTCTGTTTATCCTGGTTAATATTGTCATATCTTGTCCAGTCCTATTCGCCGTCATGTATTATACTTACCCCACCATATTATACGGTCATTACGCCGGTTACGTGACCAACTTCGGTTAACGACCACCTTAAGGACAAGGTTTTTTTTTTAATTAAAGATATAATAACATTTAAACAGGCTGTAAAAATGCCTCGGTACGTACGCAATTTTTAAAGCAGAGGCAGGCGCAATTTGGCAGGAATCTACTTAAAAAACGAGAAAATATCCTCTCGGTTCACCATTACTCCCGAGTGGTCGCAAACCGGCACACTAAATTAGGTGGTCGCTAACCGGTGAAATTACCCTACATCCTAAATATACAATTTCATCTAAGGTAAATTGAGTTTAACTATAGCTTACTGCTGAACACGTCGCAAAAAAATACATGTCGGTTATTTGTTAGTAGGTATTTATGCAGCTGGCTTAAAGGAGTAACAAAACATGGAAGAGTGGTCATTTGTATAAGGGGCGATCCCTAAAATATTTTTAAATTATGTGTATAACGCGATAACCAGTTCGACGAAACCGCGGGCAATCCCTAGTATAGTTGGTAATAAATAAGGATACATTTCTTCTTTGTATTTCCATTAACGTACACACGTATAACAAAATAACATGTGTTTTGCCATTGATATTTATTCTTTGTGGATTTTTTTATGGATCGTGGACGCAATCAAGGGCACTCCTCTACCGTTGCGTTGATCGCTGCCGGCTGCCACAGCGCACAGCGCGGCGCGCGCATACATGCCGCGCTTTTTAAATGTATTCATTTACGCACGGAGTACTTAGGTATCAATATTTAGTGTCGCCGTAAGTTTATTTTTCTTAACTTTTGTTTGGTAACTGATATCATTGTCATGATCGTATACTATTAACTCTACAAACTTTAATTCAATATTGGCTATACTGTTTAACCGGAAATCAATATCTAGACAAGCCGATTGTCTACATTTCTAACTTTTTTCCAATATGTTAAGTGGATCGACAATATCGTGACTTTGCAATATCAGCTACTCTAATTCTTTATTTACAAAATTATTTGCATTTTTACGTTCACCAGGATGCAGAAGTCCCAGATTTCTAAAAACAGAATATCGTATATAAATTAAAGTGTTATTGGATATGTTACAGTTTTTTGTAACTCTAATTCTATATTGACTTAGTTATTGGCAAAAACTAAAATATTTCAATATAGCCGAAAGCTCCACCTAAAATTTTCTAACTTTTTACATAAGTATTATTTAACATGCCTCCAACGACATATCAAAAAAGAAAAAACTTTAATGTTGTAATAACCCATTTTTGTTCAACCGCTGGTCTAAACCGGGAACAAAGCAGAACAGGCGCCAAAGCCAGAGCTTATCTTCAAATGTTAAATGGTTTTCCGGTAGAGAATTAATTGCTTAAATACTAAGACCACGACTTACATTGCTGTTTGTTACAGGAGAAGCAGTTCCGGAGTTACTACGCTCCCGTGCCGTATATAATGGTAGGATTAAAAAGTCCGGGAGTCAACGAGATAACTTCTCAGAGCCCACCTGGATTGAAAGTACTTATGAAGTTGTGAAAATCGCTCGTAATTCATCCGTAGTTCACAAACAAACGTGGGATGCAAATGCGAGGCGCTCGGGCCAGCGCGAGAGCTCATACTCGTTCAAATAAGAGACCACCGACCAATTCCCAGCTTCCGTCTAGACGGAGATTATGTTAAATGGAATAAACTTACTTATTCGTTTTTCAAGTTTTTAATACCAATAGCAAATTTGAGTTGGTTGCTTTGATATAAAAGACGTTTTGTTACGCGTTTTATGCGTTTTACACGGCACAGTTCTTTGCTCACTCTGCCGGCTCGGCTGTTTACATTTCGCGACAAATATAAAAATCTTCTTGACATTAAGTAAATAATTTATAATTTGTGAATGTAAATGATTTGATTTAATTTTATTTGATATATTTGTACCTATTTGTGTGGAATTTTAATGTTCTGAAATAAATATATTTTATTTTATTTTATTTTTATTTTTAAAAAGATACTCTTTCGACGCGATGTCCTAAATGTGGTCAGTAAACTACTTGATTTTTGACTGAAAAATATAAGGTAGGTATATATATTTTTAAACTACTACGGATTTGGAACTGATAGACAAACTCCTTCATCAAAACTTATTCGGTTATTTCAGACAATTTGGAGCTCTGTTAGAAATCAATGTAGGCGAGTTCCTGATCTCCACTCAATTGATCAAAGGTTGACTTGAAAAGATCCCTTTCGCCTTTGTACCGACTTAACCTATTTCGCCTGTATTTTTACCAGTGTCTTGTGTACAATATAGTACATTGTGATACAAGTCAGCTATGTTGATCATTCCATACGATACGAGGCGGAATTGTTCACGCGAGCGCAGGTGAGCGTGATAAGAGAGCCGAGGATGTAATTATCAAAGGAAAGGAGGTTTAGCTCTTGCGTTACATACGATGTTTTTCATGAGGTGAACATGTTGTACCTAAGTTATTTTCTTGAATTAAATGGATGGTAACATGTTTTTGCCCGACTACGGCAGAGCTGAAAGGAAGGGATATGTTTTTAGGCTGTCTATGTTAGTATTTACGTTTGTTCCACCGCAGTATTTAAGATACTGAACCGATTTTGATAAATGATCGATTCGTAATTAAGCTCCGGGTGACATAGGCCGGGTACCTTACGTAAGAAAAAAAAAAACAGTTTTTTTAAAACGTTAGTTTTCCTTAGCTGGGTTACAATTTTTAGAACTTTATATGTATGGTTCTCACATATTGTACATCGTTAAAAATTTCTAGTGGCGTCAATTCTTTTTATCAATTTACTTTTCACCACGAGTCAACATTTCCGATAATAACCAAACACGCTGTTAAAGAGAGACTTAGATGAAATCTCTAAACAGCTAATACACAAGTGAGATCAAAAGATTTTTCAAAAAAACCCAACTATTTACAGCCTAAGTATCTATGTATTTCAATTTTTTTATATCAATGCAGCCCATTCTTCGCTTGGCTACTCGTACAGCTACCAGGAGCAATTTAGGGGTGCACGAAATCGGTAACTGTGGTTACCACGAGCAAGTGAGTAGTTATTTCAAATATTTACAGCCTATGTCACTCGCACGTTTACGAAGAATTCAACGACACCTCATATGTCAAAACCCATCGAGCCGTTTGGACCAGGGATCGGAACCGGCTTTTTGCAAAAACCTCGAAATAACCACATATCTCGAACTATTTTATACTTCATAATACGTAGGATTCAGTTGTGTTTTGAGGTAACTACTGCGTATTATTAGATTCCCCAATTAGAAACGTAAATAATTAACAAAGAACGAAAAAATAACGTTTTCGTTCCCATACAAAAAATACCGGTGTCCGATCCCTGTCCCCCTATTCTGTAACTTGTTTTAAGCTCACCTCAACGCTCACCCACAAATATATCTTGACACCGCGATGCGTAGTAACTAAGCGCATGTAGAGGTCTAGTTTCGTGACGGGTGAGCGACGGGGTGAACCGCGTTAGCGCTTAGCGAATAACAGCCCTGGTTTGGACTGTAGCCCGTGAAATAGAATTTACCTTGTCCACATACATAAATACATACATACCTACGCTTGAAAAACATAACCCTCCTTTTTTTTATGGTATAGGAGGCAAACGAGCAGACGGATCATTACCGCCGCCCATGGACACTTGCAACACCAGGGATGTTGTGAGTGCGTTGCCGGCCTTTAAGATGGGAGTACGCTCTTCTGAGGCAGTCGGGTAAATTTAAGATAAATATTGTCGTGTCCAATGCACTTTCATGTAAAATGTTATCAAAAATAAGGAATTTTACTTAATGAAACATTTCTAAATCATAGCCAAGAAAAAATAATCAATTAATTCACAAAATAGAGAGCAAAGTTTGTTTTTGCTGCGAGTGCTGATTTTGAGTCCTGCAGAGGAAGCGAAAGATTCTAAAGTTTGAATGGACTGGACTCAAATAGTATCACGTACCTATTCGTCTAAAGATTATTCAGGAAGAAAACTTAATTAGGCGTTCGTTACTGCTTGTTTTAACTCTTCAGCGCCGGCCGCGCCGTTAGTCAATACTATAGAAAGGCGCGACAAGGCGCGACAAACCAAAGGATATTTCAGTATCTATACGTGTGTCGCGTGACACTAACACATCACTAATAACTAACCGCATTATTGATAAAATCACAGATTTTACTAATATCTTCAGGATATTTTTGAAATATTTATCACAACAAAAACTAGCCGTACTGGTGTTAAAGCAGTATATGCCTTCGTAACGTCACTGACTTCGCTATATTTCCTAGTTAGATAGAGAATTGAGAGAGAGAGAGTTTTTATATTTAAAACCAATATCAATAACGCAAGAATGAAGAATAATATACCTAATAAAACCTGAAACAAATTAACAGCGCGCAATTTTTTAAAAGGGGCGGGGCCACGCCGTTGCGTTCGGAAACTGCATCTGTGGTATACGTTCATAAATTCAATTTACGATGGTTTAAACTAGAATTATTAATTAGCTAGCGTAATGAAATTCATGTTTACCTATTTATTATGAAAAACGGACTTTACTCTGAGATCTTTTATTTAGAATATTCTTCAATTGTAAATTCATTTGTATAATTATTTTGGTAATTTAAACTCGTTAATTTGATCGTTTTCGAACGTGTTACTTGTTTTGCACTTTTTGGGGGTCTACTTTGAAATTCGATGGTCGAACTATGGTATGTCTGCCATTATCTTTTTTCGTAATGGAATGAAGGGATAGAGCTAATAAAGTTCAAAAGTAGTAGGTACGTGAAGTTCCTCGTTACTGCCGAGCGCAAATGTCGATGTGACGTTTTTAAATATGTCTCAAATTGTTTTAAACGAAGAAATAAATATACTGTCGAAATAAAATTCATAACGGACTAAAATGCGTTTAAATTTTAATCCCGGATTATGAGCCTGAAAGCGACATAATAGAGCAAATGTGTTGAAAAAGTTTTACATACCTACAACTACATTCATTACAAACATAACGAGTTAAGTTGGTTGAATAAATAAATAAATCCGAAAGGTATACAAATTTGTACTCAAACTGAAATGTCTCACAATAAAAGAACTGTTCAAGATCGTAATAATAATAAAAACTCATTGACCGACCTTATGTTACAGGAGCGACTTTTCGACGATAACTCAAAAAGTGTGTATCGTTATCTTGTTCTAAACAATTTTCGTTCAGTGTTCATATTAGCACTACATATAATAATGTACATTTTTTTGGGTTCCGTAGTCAACAAGGAACCCTTATAGTTCCGCCATATCCGTCCGTCCGTCCTCGGCTTAGCTCAGTAACCCTTACAACTAGAAAACTGTAATTCAGCATGGGTACATAAATCAATCACGCTGACAAAACAGTCTTTAGAATAAAATCTTGAAAACATTTTTTTTAGGGTACCTCCCCTACACCTAAAGTGGGCATGTAGGTACTTAATCTTTTTTTCTCGTTAAGGTGGTTCGACGACCATACAAAACGTTTTTTGACATTCCCAGGCTGACGGCGTGATATTTTAAGAAACTTATGTAACACACTTTCATAAATTGGCTCGTATTTTTTTTTCTCGTTAAACCCATGGTGTGGGGTATCGTTGGATAGCTTGTTTAAAAATATTATGGGTTTCTTAAAACCATTGACTCGTTTGCGAGATATTGGGCTTTAAAGCCCTAATTTTTGTTCGAGTCATGTGTCCCTCCCCCTGCCGGCTACATGGCTACTATTGGGGAATGGGGATGTGAAAAAATTCGTGGCAGTAGTACATTACATATAATGAATTTAAAAGGAAAACTATCACGGACAAGTAGGCGTAGTTAGCGAGTAATAGTCGACCAACTTAATGTGTACTTGGAATGGCCAATTTTCGTACAAATTCGGCCCACGCAACCGCACCGCACGTGATGGATGTAACGAAGACAGACAGGCAACTACGGAACCCTACACTGCGCGTGGCCCGACACGCACTTGGCCAGTTTTTCATACATACAATCGAGCGATTTGAAATTACTAATAACAAGTAAAGAGAATACAATTGTAATCCCATATCCATAATAGTAGTAGGTACGAGTATTATAAATGTTAACATAATGCTTCTGTGTGTCTGTCTATCTAGATACACCCTTCCACTTTTTTTTATTAAATTATTTTTATTTTATAATTATAATTATTTTATTAAAATTGGGTACTTATTACATTTAACCCGGAACTTATCCCCTGAAGATGTGAGATGGAAGGCGGAAGTTTCTATGGGAAGACGAATAACAGGTTCTACGGCCTTAAAGTCGCGGGTACAAATCAAATCCGTAATTAATGACAAACTAAAAAATATCGGTGAAAATTAAATACGAGTACCTACATGTTTCATTGAATGCCTTGCCTTTACGTATACATATATAAATGTGACATGAGACCAATACCTTACATAACAAAAAGCAGAATAATAAATAAAGTATTCCAATGTCAAATGCAACAGATGGCTGGATTCGCCGATTTGTAATGAAAGCCCCGCATTGTCAATACAAATGGCGGTCACCCAGTCGCATGCCCTACCAAAATATTTATAAAAGAATCACCAAATCTAGAGCGCAAATGTTTACTGCTTTCGAATCCCTCTAAATAGAAATTGCGGAAACTTAATATAAATCGTATAATCCAGTCTTGTGTAGGGGACCTTTTGGGTGGATAAATCTCAATCGGGGGTGAGGAGTGAGACAGTGCAGTGAGCGGGAGGGTCGCAGACGTCGGCTTGGGCTGCGGGCCCGACCATCTGCCGCGCCGTAAAATCGATATCATTATTTAGCAACCGAGCGATATTACTCACGTGGGTCTGTTGTCCCGCGCTCGCCGCCCGTCGCGGCTGCTGACTCTGCACAAATCGCACGAGACGAGCTGTGAGCGCGACCACACTCCTCTCCGTGGGGCAGCGTCTATAGGTTAACATTCATTTGGGGTAGGAAATGGGTCGCTGGGGGACTAAACTTATTTGTTTGCGTTCCTTAAGCTCATCAGCGTCAACTAGATAATGAGGCTCGGATGACCAATAAAATATGTCACACAGGATGTTAACATTTCGTAAACAATTTTTGCAAAGCAGACTAGGTAGGTAACTACTATAGATGGTACGTAAGCACTAAACTTAATTATGGGGGCATTCTTTTGCAGTACTTAGCTGTTATTATCAATTTACCTATACAGGGTCCGCTGGATGCGGGTGGTACAGGACCGGTAATTATGGCACTCTTTTGGGGAGGCATGTGTCCAGCAGTGGAGATACAGATACAGGGTGAAATTTATATCATTGTCTTAATTTCGTGGACTAAATCTATAGGTCAACATGTACTTGTACCTAAATATACTGAACAACTTTTGATACCAGAACCTAAATCGCGAAATAGTTATTTGTTATACAAGGGTGCAAAGTTGTATTTTACCCGCGAGTGTTTCAACACACGAGAAGTAAAATACATTTGCACCCGTGTGTAACACAAAACTTTTCACCTCACTGTAGCGAGGAAAGTGCAACATGCAAAACAACTTTATTTAATTTAAATAATACTTTATTTTTTATTTTTTTAACAGTAATAATAACGTTAAGTAAAAGTAATATCAAGTATAATTTTGGTCAAGTGCTAGTAGGAACTTAGTTTTCCCATACATTTTGAGACCCAGCGCCTGATGAAGGCAACAAGCAATTTTTTTAAAGCTCTTAAATATTTTTTTTTCTGTTTTTTAGTATTTGTTGTTATAGCGGCAACAGAAATACATCATCTGTGAAATTTTTGTATTGTGAGCGTTTTACGTTGTGTCATCTGTCAAAAGCTACGTAAACACGCTCCAAGGTCAAATTACTTTCCCCACTAGTGGATAAAATGCGTTTTAGCCCACTGGTTTTAGAGGATAACAGACGGCTTTCCGAGGCAGTGAGTGGAAAAATAAATTCCCTTTTTAAAGCCGGTTACTGAGGTCTGGAAGCTTCATAATATGAATCTATCCAAATTTTACGATGATTGTTACATATTATGTAACAATCTACCTATAATTTGGATAGTGATAGACAATTTACCTTATAAGTACCTACTTAATTGTATAGGTGCGGTTGACTGGTAGAGAATACCTTAGGAATTAAGGTACCTACCCATTTGTACTTTTTGTTTGTGCAATGAAGTTTAAATACGATATTAGATACGAGAGAAGTGACTGTAGAATTTCATTAGACAGTAAAGTACCAAAGTAAATATCGAGTCGGCACCCAATGTACACTAGACAGCATAAGTGCATGGTCAAGTCGCAAACTGTTTCCCTTGACGCGCTTGCTAACGCCATCTATGTGCACGACGTGTAATATCATTATAGATGTAAATGTAAACCTCAGAGGATCGGCATAGTTTCACTAGATGGCGTTGTTAACACAGATGGAAACAAAAACTAATTCCTCATCTTGGATATAATTATATTTTCTTGGGTTATTATTTTTCCTATATTATACTGTCAAGTAATCTTGCCAACGCATTATCGATCGATAATGGCGATATTATGACGCAATTTGGAATGTGCTTTCTATTTATGTGCTACCTTTGTGCATTTATTTTTCTTGCGATGTTTCCGATTCACTACTAGTGAATATCCAAACAAATCCAAAAACATTTCTTTCCCAACATTGCTTTCGTTGGGTGCGGGATTTGAACCCGCGACTCTCAAGCTAGGTCGACAGTTACTTGCCTCGTTAGCCACTCGACCATCGGTTCAATTGACTAGGCAGTCGAAATTCATCATAAGTTTATTTTGCTGCTCAGATATTAATCCATTACGACTACGATTAGTATAATAATCGATGAGGGTAGACGAATGATTCAAAACTACCATACTTATTCGTTTTTATCACAAAGATGTTACATATTCGTTCGTAGACCTACTTCAGCTGTGTTATTCATATTTTTTCTGGATATCATGAATATTAAAACTAGTTTTCGATGTAATATTGATCTAGTTAAAAGGTCGCAATTATTTGCGATATATATTGCGATATATAAAGAAGCTACAGAAACTGATCTAAACGTAAGTAGTTATTTTTACATGTTTGTGATATAATTATCTACTATAACTACTGCTAAACTATCATACATTTTTCTGATGATTTATTTACGAATAATATTGTTACAGCTTAAAAAAGGTTGAGCAAAAGGAAACGTCTCTGCTACACCGACAAAGAACGGCCACCAGCCATGGTAATGGACTACAAAGAAAATGATTTTGAATCGACAAGTCATTTCGTTGATTTATTGCACACAAGTGTGGACTGTTCGTGGTGTCTCCATAAAGAGGAGGGTTTATACTATCATGGGCATGCTGTTAAACCCTTGCTTACAGAGAAGCACATAAAACAGCAATTTCATACAATTTGGACACTGGACTAAATGTCATGTTTAGTGATGAGAAGTGAGAAGTGTTTAAATCTATTCAAAAGGACAATATAAGTTCACGTTCAGTGATCACGTAGTGCCTAACATGGAATCTGGTGGTATACCTAACTGTGAACATGCAGGGTTTGAAGAAAAACTGACCGGGTTATATGTAACAAATGACGAAAGTAACATATGAGTAGAATATTGTTTTCGTCATGCTTTTTTATCCCTATAGATAGTAGTAGTTAGTAATAGATGTGTTAAGTTAAGGAAAATTATAATTAAACAACATAATCATGTTAATTAACGAGATCGAGTGACATAGATAACCGTGGAATCCTACCATTATAATCTATGAAATATATGGTCGTTTAGTATCAATAATATAAGCCTTAGTGAACTGTAAGATTGTCCCGTATTTTATTATTATTTTAAATGTCATTAACACAAATGGCGGGTTTATTTACTTATTTCAAAGCTTACTTATAGATTTGGCTATAAACACCAGTATGCGTTCGCCTGATATATATATGATATCATAAAGCGGTCTGAAATTATTAATAAAATTGTCAATAGGTTTTATTTTTTTTGGGGTAAAGCTTCAATCTTTTTCCGATTTTCGGAAATGAAACTTAAGCTATAACCTCGATAACATGTTAGAAAGTGCCTAATTCACTAATACTATTAACAAAAACTTCTGTTAACAGTGTTGCATTTTCCTACTGAATAAATATAATTTTAAAATTAAAAGTTGTTTGAATTATTTAGGTAATTGTATGTAATGACTGTTATTTATATACAAAAAAAACTCCTTTTGGCTGTGTAAAATAGTGTAAAAAGCAGAAATGATAAAAAAACAAAAAAGGCAGTCAGCACCGTGTCATTTGCACTTAATGGGCTAATCCACAAGGCCATCCAATCTTATTGTTGAAACTGGTCAATCGTTTATCAAGGGTAAGTATATGTGTGCTTTATAGTGTTATGCTTATATGTATTTCAACTGTGAAACACTTATACCTTTGATAAACGAGTAGGTAGATGACAGTTGTCACACTAAAATACGGTTACAGTAGATTAACACTCGCTAAACTTGTTAATAATTGTACTCGCATCGCAAGATAATTTTTTGGTGATTACAGGAGGCTATTATTAATAGTGAATTTAGTTATATTCGTCTATATCTAAAGATTTTAGCCAGCAGCGCCATCTAGTTTATTTTGTGCGCACGACATGCAACCATATCAGCTGTAGATGTCAAACGATGCAAGCGAAACTAGACCGTAAGGTGTCCATGCAATAATGCAGCCGATAGTACCTACCCATTTAGGGTAACCACGAAGGAACTAACTATTTGGCAAACACAAGTTTTTTGGCACGTACCTAATGAAATCAGTGAATGTTTCTTGCGGCAACAATAATAGGAATTACTGGTCCTAAATAATTCCAATCACTTTACTCCACCAACACGGATCCCGTAAACTTCTCTGATTAACTTCTGGGAGGGAGTTGGACACGTGACATGTTAGCGAAGTGTGCAAACCTTTCCGCAGTTGATAAGATTTGTGGAAGGAACATACGTGCGAGAGGGCACTTAAGTGTTCGGTGGTTTCTTCGACGGCCGTTTTACCCCTGATCGAGAAACCCCTTTTTAGACGTTTGAACTTAACTTGATAACAATTTTATAATATATATATATATAAATAAATATCAAAGGGTCAGGTCAAGAGTCCGGTCAGCAGACCCTTGGAGCATTGTCAAAATCAGACTTCTAAGTTAACGCAATCGAAAGATCCGCCGATTACCTAACCTATTCCGCATATTGTGAGTGTAAATACAATACAATACACTTTATTGCTTACCAAGAAAACACTATGTATTATAATCTGCATGTTTTTTTATTTCCGAGTTCGATTTGTGTAAGATTGGCCCCCTGATATTTAAACTGTGATTTTTTATGTAAGTATAACAAGCCTGAACGCCGGTGAAGACTTCGTGACGGGACCTCACGTTACACTAGACATTCCCCAAAATAATATTTAATTAGCTACTATTCATCCCGTGTACGACATGGAGCCCTCACGCGCGAGTCCGACTCGCACTTAACGGCTTTGTTTATTTTTTCGAGCTTTATATTGCACTTGCACTGTTTTAGTCGGCTGGTTAGTGGTTAGCCTAGTGGGTAATGGTGGGTTGCCTACGAAGCTAAAGATCCTGGGTTCGAATCCTGGTTAGGGCAAATATTTCTTTGTTGAGCACGAATATTTGTTTCTGAGTCTTGGATGTTTTCTTTGTATTTAAGTAATTATATCTATTAAATATATCGTCGTGTATTACCCATAACACAAGACAAGCCTTTATTGAGCTTAGGTACTATGGGGTTAGTTTGATTTGTATAAGATTGTCCCCTAATATTTATTAATTACTAGCTTCTGCCCGCGACTCCGTCCGCGTGGAACTCGTTTATATCGCGCAGCTCCATACAAACTTTCACCCCCCATTTCACCCCCTTTGGGGATGATTTCGGGGATAAAAACTATCCTATGTCCTTCCCCGGGACTCAAACTATCTCGATACCAAATTTCATCGCAATCGGTTCAGCGGTTTAAGCGTGAAGAGGTAACAGACAGACAGACAGACAGACAGACAGACAGACACACTTTCGCATTTATAATATTAGTATGGATTTGCACAGATCGTAATGTAAGTAAGTTATCCGTCAAAATTTGCAAGTCTTTGACCAACTTCCCATATTTAGTATCGTTTTTCTGAGTAGGGTCATAAAACAAAAGTGTTTATGTATTTCTAGCAATTTTAATGGCGGAATTAGATCAACTATTATTCGCAAAAAAATCATCCGTACGTATGTGCAAGATACTCGTTAGTTCGTTTGATCTACACCCACCATAAGCGAGCGGAAATTCTGATTGTCAAGTTATTAAATAAATAACGCTCGGCATCATAAATAACGGATCCCTGTGAGTATTTTACGATATCGATATGTCGGCACGTAAACCACATCTGAGGGGTAATCACGTAACGTTCCGAAGGCGCGTTAGGACTATCCAACTGACGTTTTTCCATATAAAATCAACAGCATACATGTATACAATGCGTTACGTGATCGACCAGCTGAACGGACAAGGTAGGCCCACCTTTTGTAGGCCGATTGGAATAACTTGTCTGTGTGAGCTGACGACATCGCGAACCAGTCTTTTTAAAAACAATATAAAACTTAATCGAGATATTATTATTAGTCTGTAGGTACTATTTATTTGGTATTGCTTCAAGGTAAAAAGAAAGAAGACAAAAAAACTAAAACTTAGGACACTTCTAACTGTGATTATTTATTGTCTTGTGTTACTTTTTTCTCCATGTGACTATATCTTAAATCCTTTTTAAAAATGTAGACTTTTTAATATTACTGATAAATTTAATTTGGTGTCACCATCCGTATTACGAATCTGCTCACAAAATTGCACGAGAATCGGTTAAGAAAAGCGACCTGTAAAGGACATTCGCCGAGTAGACATACGAAACATTTTATTACCCAAGCTGAAACGGAGAACTTCTTTCGCTTCGCTCGCTCGTTCAACAATGTGAAGCTGTAAAACTCACGAGACTGCCGTTTTCAAAAAGGTTTTTTTTTTTAAATTTCAAAAAACATAATCGACGAAAGAATCTATATAATGATTATTGATTGAACCGCCGGCTCACAAAATTTCACGAGAACAGGTTGTGAAATGCGACCTGTAGAGAAGAACAGCCGCACGGACACCGGACATACAGACACGAAGAACTTCGTTCGCTTCGCTCGCTCGTTCGAAGAGTTCCTGGGTCAAGGAGCGCTCGACAGAAAAATACGAAAAATCTGGCTACCTCTGTTGAATTATCGAGTACGAGTATATCGGCATTTTTTTCAGCAATAACTATCTGTCATTCAATAGGTACATATTATATGCCTTATGATTATGACAAGCTTAATCAATTTGGGTTTGCTCTTATTAGATATAGGTGACAACTACCATTTCCGCTTATTCATTAGCTACGTAGCCAACGGTTATTTTTCCACGTATGAATCATTTAAGATAACACCGGTTTAGCACCCGTCATTGATCTTGGAACAAGTCATATTAAATTTTAGTGACGTCAATGTTGACGTCTCAAAGGTTTCTTTGGTGGATTGTTGCGGTTGCAAGAAGTGAGCGGACAACCAATTAAGTACGTAGTTCCCAATGTGCGTGGTGGTGGTGTGATGACCGGCCGGGTGAGTCACGGGAGCTGGCGCAGGGTACGCGTCCGCGCCACCGCGCCGCGCGCCTACATTCCGCGCGACCATTGCCTCCCTGCCTTCGCAACCACTGATGCAATATTCAACTTTACTGCGTCCTTGCAATGCCGTAATTCATTGTAACAACTTTAATCGCTCCCGAGTCATTTTTATCATTTTCTCCTCCGCAGGTTCTACGCTTGCCTTCAAGGCCATTTTAGCGCCCTTAATTATACCAAGCCACGAAGGAATGACGGATCACACGATTAAATAGGTTGAGGAGGTAGCTACAGTTTAATAAGAATAATTTAATATTTGCATATATAACTGTGCCGGCCGTCTGTTGGGTTTCTTTGGCGTGGACGTATTGTTATGTATTGAGCGCGAAACAAGAGTTATAAATCCAGTAGAGCACGTTAACGTTATACAAATAAACTTGTGTGAAGTGTCGGTGGCTGTCACGTTGAATGGCAAATTGGCGTTGTCTCCGCATTTGTTCCGCGCGCGGCCGTCGCCCGCGCCGCGCCGCTCAGCCTTGTGCCTACTGACCAATGTCTATGTCATTGCCGTTCGCTTTACGGCATCACGTTAACTTGCCTGGAATTTTTGGCCGATATCGTGGAATGGATAAAATAAAATTATTGAAATTCGAGAAAAATCCATTGCCGCTTTTTCTTAATTATTATAGATTCCATTATAGGTACCTACTTAGATGACGAGGAATAAACGTTAAAGTAAAGTACCTATTGAATGACACAGCTATATTTGCACTGTTATTGGGTCAAACTTACGGTGAGCATGACGTTGGTAGATAGGTAGTTAGATGTTCGATTTATGTAGGTGGCTGTGTTAGCTGTATCGAATCGAAACGGTGTTGTATTCAGTATTCTGCATGTATGCCGTCCTTACTGCAAGATGCCGGTCCCTGCATGGAAGAAACGATAGCTGATAACCCTTGTAGCTCTGTCTGATGACTTCGGCAAGATTACTGTTTCTCCGTTACTTTATTAAAGTATGAGGTGTCTGTGGTATTAAGTACGCCTGCATAATTTATAACGTACATACTTGACCAATAACAGTACACATGTGTACTTGGATTAAAATTAAAATAAGCAACATGTTCTACAGGACAACTTACTGCAATTGAGGAGGATTCAGCCCTGTATTTATAAGTGTTGAAATAGAAACAAAACTTAGATGAGTCAGTAGGAAAACACTTATTTTAGTTACAGCGTTGCTTATAGCTAAATAATTTAGCAAAAAACGGCAGGATGCGGAGTCGAAGGCGTGTCGAGTAGCCGACGACGCGGCGCGGGGCGCGAGCCTGCTCCAGCCTGATTCTACCGCTGAACTTCAACGGACAAGCACTTCTAGCCATACACATACACAATTAACACGATCATATGGAAACAAGTGAGGGAGCTCTCCTTTTTTACATATTTACGTTTTTAAAGAACCGTACAAACACTGTTAGATTTTTCTGTTTCTTACAGGAAATAAACGTAGATGGGCATCAGCTAATTTTTGCAATAGTTTTGCAATCAGAATCAGGCGTTGCGAGTGTCCGCGGCTGTCAGGCCGGACTAACCCGTCGCTCCAGGTCAGCGCTCCAGCGGGCTATTTATAGAGGTGCCCCTTAAACAGAGTAATTATTCATTGATTAGCACTGCGAGGAATAGGGGATTGCGCCTGATAGCCATCGCGCAAACCAGAATGGTGCTGGCGATGGCGCCGCGTCGGCCGTGCTTCCCGCCGGCTAACTTTAACTCTGCATCCAGCAATATTGATCATGGCAACCGCCTTGCGACATTACGTAAATAACTCATAACTCAATGCATGTATGTTCAATATTCACAGTGTGCTACGGCAGTTAACGACTAATTGTATGTATAGATAATTAATATGATAATATATAAAGAAAAGCCACCCCCCATTTTTTTAAATTATCATCATCAGCCAATACATATATCAATTCCGCAACAGTGCACGGCACCGGCCTTAGAAAGGCTGGTTTTTAAATATACATAACCATACTAATATTATAAATGCGAAAGTGTGTCTGTCTGTCTGTCTTTCACGCTTAAACTGCTTAACCGATTTCGGAAATCATCCTCTAAGGGGGTGAAATGTGGGGTGAAAGTTTGTATGGAGCTACGACTTAAACGAGTTCCACGCAGACGGAGCCGCGGGCAGAAGCTAGTATTCTGTAAATTATCAAACAGTTTGGTAATTGTACTATAGTCATCATCATCATATCACCCGAAAGACGTCCACTGCTGGACATAGGCCTCCCCCAAAGAGTGCCAAAGTGACCGGTCCTGCGCCACCCGCATCCAGTACTATAATGTAGTGTAGGTATGTGATTTTGTATGTAGGAGCTAGTTAACACAACAAGTACCTACATAAGATAAAAACATGTGTTTACTAATCAATGGTCTCTGTGATCACGAGCACTGTAAGTAAAGGGTTTAAAACGTCGGTTTTAGGAAACGAAAACGTGGTAATTAAATCATTTTTATGTTATTAATTACTTATTTAGTCAATAATATCCTTTAATTCACGCAAAATTAACATCAGCCGCAGCAGCAGCAGCAGCAGCAGCAGCAGCAGCAGCAGCAGCAGCAGCAGTAGTACTACAGTAGGAGATACGATTCAAAACTTTTGAATCGTATCTACTACTTTTGCACTACAGACTATAGAATTATAAGTCAAACGGCTATCGGTTCTTCAATCTTTTATCTCCATTTTTGTCTACCGGATTTTGAAAGAAATGAATAAGTACTTCATTATGTATGATTTTTTTAAACATTGTCTAAAAAAACATTTATTTCGTATCTCTATTGACGTGCAAGATCTAACGTAATACTTAAATACGAATCTACATTGAAAATCAAAGAAAGCATGAAGATTGGAACGATTGATCTTTAGGCCATACGAATGAATTTGACCCTTAGCACGAAAAAAAAATACAAAAAAGGAGAGGAGTTATAACGTCATCTTTTTTTAGTATGGGAAAAAAAATATTTGTTCTGAAGCCTATAATATATCACATCATTATATTTCAGTCACTTGTTTTAAATAAAAATTAAAATCATTTTCAAAATATACCAAGTTTGGGCTTCTCCAGATATGTACGCTTGAATCATTATTTGTAAAATATACCTAAAATGATATGTAATAGCCTCATATCCAACCCCAAGAAAGCAATTTTGAAAATATTTACCTAAATTTAGTATTTTTTTATAATTTTTAAAAATTACAAACTGTGATAAATTCACAA
Organism: Epinotia ramella; assembly: GCA_947578815.1. Classification (NCBI taxonomy): domain Eukaryota; kingdom Metazoa; phylum Arthropoda; class Insecta; order Lepidoptera; family Tortricidae; genus Epinotia; species Epinotia ramella. The sequence continues at coordinate 13,921,159 of OX388209.1, forward strand.
TTAGTTGAAACATGTATAGAAAGTTCAGTTTTAGATACTGAGGATGATAAATACTAATGCGAGAGGAGTTTTTAATCATATTTATATTATTTATTGATATTAACATAATTATTTTTATTTAAAAAACAATCTATAAACTAAATATTTAAAAAGAAAGCATAAAACATTGGTGTTATTGTTATAGCAATTTTTAATTTGCTCATTATTATCAATTATTATTATTTACCATTACAGAAAATTTAAAAGTTTTTTAATTTTTTACATCAGCTTAGTAAGCCCTTTCATTATATACCACACACGATAGGTATCAGAACAAAAAATATTTTTTCCCATACTAAAAAAAGATGACGTTAATAACTCCTCTCCTTTATTGTTTTTTTTTCGTGCTACGGGTCAAATTGATTCGTATGGCCTGAAGATCAATCGTTCCGATTTAAATGCTTTTAACACCATTTGCAGCTTATTTTGGCGTACCGCTAGGACTACTTTGGTAACTTTGGTTATGCCGTAGAAAACACCTAAAGGCAGGCATTAAGTAAGTCCGCCTTCGGTGAACATCTGAGCAAAGCAGACAAATTAACATTGTATCCAAAGAAAGCGACATGGTGAAGACACTTATTTGCTTGTAATGTTGAGATACGAGTAGCAATATAAAATTCCCATCACCTGATACATATATGTATATACTAAATGTTCTTAAGCGAAGGTGTCCTATACATGCGAATTAGTTTTCATACGAGGTTCGAACACCTATCACGTTTTGCCGAGGTATCGGGTGAGCAATTCCCAGGCTTGACCGGTTTAATCGGGAAATTCGTGGAAGGTCTCCGCATAGCCTGAGCCTCCTCCAATTCGAAATGTAATACTACGCTTTAAGGAAACTAACTAGTAAACTCGGTAAAATTCAAGCAATTTTTTCTAGTTAGTTTTAATCTTACCGAGTTTTCTAGTTAGTTTCAATAGATGATGTCATTTTTTTTTTATTATGCTGCTACGAAAGATGCGCACGGTGTTGTCGTAGCCAATAGTTATCCAAGACATGTTTATTTAACACAGGGAATCCTAGTTCAGGCCCTCGTAAAATGTATCCCTAAATATAATATTTTAGTATTAAGACATCATACTGTAAAATAAGTTTTTAATAATAAATGAATTATGAATTATGAATTTAAATGGCAAATATATTACTGCAAGCCACTAAACTAATACATTTATACTACGTCAATGCAATATCGCTAACCCCTACGATTCCTAAATATTATAGTGGCATTGATCTCGCTTGTCACGAGATATTGAAATGGCACTTTTGTTCGAAGTGTCGTCGATAATTTGATAATAATAGATGGGCAATAGTATTAGGCCGCGGAAAACGATGCAGTTCGGCGAGCGTTCGGTCTGGGGTGGACAAAATCAATAGTCGCTACCTACGAATAGCTACCACTACACAGCCACGGAATCTGCACACATTGGGATTCTTTATTTGGCTTATATCCGATCCAGCCGTGGCCGCACGCTCAACCAAAATTGTCTTCAGGGCTCGACGCAGGTGGCGTTCGCTACTACGCTTTATGATACTCCTCTTAAGTACAACATAACACCTTTAACTAAACAAACTTTTACAAATGACCAACAAGATGTCATTTAAAGTTATTGTAATGAGGGCCATTCCCAATGGTTTTTGCAGTGATGGGTGTCCATTATATTTATTGAGGTAGATTAATCGGAGTGTGGAACAGGCCAGTAGGTAGCATGATCATTGGCAAAACGAATAGAAACCAGTTGGGCATGTTCATCTATTAGTGCTCGGGTCGGCTTGCAGATACAAACAACAACTGAAGCATTCTTTATACGGTCAACTATCAATCATATTTCCGCTACAGTTAAGTCTATAAAATGTGTGTCACATTGCGGATGCCAAGAAAATACCCTAATAATAAATTAGCATAATAATGTTTGTAGCCGTTATGTTAGGATTGAGTCCGCCTTGATCAATATAAAAACTAGCAAACAGATAGGTGTCACTGGCCTTTAGAAACGAGTGGTTCTTCTAAGTAATTAATTCGGAGAAATAATTAAAGTCCTTATTAAAAATCGATAACTTAAGATTCTACCAAATATCATTTTAATATGTATATTAATAATCTGTCACCGTCGCATAGAATTAAGAATAAACACTAAATTTTATGGGAAAACGACGTGTTCAGATTGTTTGTTCAATAGATAAATTGTTTGATCAATTAAAAATGATCAGATTCATTCACTTGTAATGTTTAGTATAGGACCTAACAAAAAGCTAGAAAATGTTACTGTCCGTTTATAACCCGATTTGATCAAACTAAGTAGGTATATAAACTTATCCTGAGATCAAAAGTTCAAATTGCATTGTCTGATTTTGAATCAACTCTTTTCTTGTTGATGCGATTTTTTAGACAGTGATCAAATGAATTACCTACTTAAATGCCATGCATTGGTGAACTAGTGCTAAAAAAACAACAAGCAGCATTTTCACTAATTGACGCAGCCACAGCGCCAGTTTATTATGTATGGCGTTGATTGTTGAATGCCAATACGACATTTCTTGGTGTATTCTGACAGATAATATTGTGAGAACTTGTAATCTGTCACTTATAATAAATCTCTAAATTAAAAAAAAGAATCGGCCAGTATCAAACTAAGCATTGTTCTGTCCCGCGTGATCTCAGCTTCCCATGAACGGAAAAACATGTAACTTTTTTTATAAGTAAATTATTACTCTAGCTTCCGTTTAGGATAGTTCTTATCCGACTGCGACGATTAATTAATTTTTGGAAACATTTGACCTCATTAAATTATTAGTTTCTTCTGCTTGAAATCGCAGCCGCCATATCTGTCATCTGACGTCAAAATGGCGGGCTTGCCATAATTATCCAACAGTAATAATTTCGATCCGGTGTTGTGATAGACCTTCACAAAACGCATATTAAATTCAAAAGCATAAAAAAATAATCGATTCTGATATGGATACTTATATGCGCTAAATTCGTATTGAGGCGTAATTTCAATAAATGTATCAACAAATTTCAACAAAATAACGACAAGCGTCAAAAGTCTGACTCTATCTTTTTTTTAATGGCATGGCATAGCGCTGTTCTTGCGTTCAGCCATAAAGTCTATTTGAGTTTCTGCAAGATTACACGCTGATTATTTGTCACGATACTGCTCGGCTATCACAAGACGGCGCGCGAGCTCTCGATTTTTCTCGCACTATACGTCTCTTTCTAAGTTGTCTAATAAGAGAGAGATGGATAGTTTGAGAAAAATCCAGAGAGCTTGCGCGCCGTCTTGTGATAGCCGTGCAGTATCTTGACAAATACTCAGCTTATAGCCGTCCTGGTTTGTCAGTATTTATATTTATCAGCAATAAACAGTATGTTTTACATCAGTACAGAACGGGCCTTTTATAAACATTAATTATCAAGCGCGTTAGTATTAAGGCGGTATTATAACTTCGTACTTCGCGCGTTCAAGTTGACATTCTCCCAATATTATAGAGACACAGAAATTGGCCAACATACAGGAGAATACTTTTATCATGAAGCCTGCAAAACACATTTCATTCAGTTGGCAATGGCGGGAACATGTACAAGATTTGGCAGAATGTGATAGTGCGATCTGAAACATTGTAATATGAAAGTTAACTCGCGTTATTATTGTAGAACTTACTTAGTGGTTAGGATAGTTTGGAAAATATAAATTAGCCGTCTGTTGTCTTAAAAAGAGATTTTTGGTTCCGCGTAAACACTTACCGGTCAATGGGTACTCGAATGGATTATATCTATTACTAATTCCTAAACACATCTTTACTTGAGAGTTGGAGTGACTCAAGATCATTTCGGTCATCACGTTGTTATTTATTTAATATAAAACAGTGTTCAAAATATGTAGAGAAGAAGATCATTAAACATGTAATGCTGCAGCCTGTGTCCTACCTTTTGGATCTATTGCCACAAACATCTACTAAACTTTTACCACCTTATTTATAAAACTTAAAATACCTCTGTTAAATAAAACGAGTTTTGTCCCTTTCTTCCTAAGGGCCGATTTTTCAATCTCTAGATAAAGTTATCCGTCAGTTAAAATTATCACCATCTTTTTCTTAAGTCATATGAAAAAAAAGGACAGAGCTAACATTTATCTAACAGATAGTTTTATCTGGGAATTGAAAAACCGGCCCTAATTTAAATATCAGAGTGACAGATAAACAGAAACGAATTTTAACGGCATTTCAGCTAAAATAGATTTATTCATCGTTTTACTTGATAGGCTAAATTAGAACTGCATGTGGCATATGTGTCCTATGTCCAAGAGGATGAGATGCGTTAACTTCCACCACATTACCATGCAAACGAAGTCGCAGGTACAGCTAGTGATATATAGTTTTACTTTGTCAATGATAGATTACGTACGTTACTACTTATTAGCCGAGGGCGGCAGACGGAGCGCTATGTTTTTCGAGTATGTAATGTAACTTATGCCTATATCTTTGGCATGCTCTGCGGTTCAAATTGCTTGTTGGATTTTAACATCTAAGGTGTGGTTATACTCCTCTTAGTCGTGGGAGTAGCATAGGTTAGTATTATTTGTTGTTTTTAGTTTCGTGACGCATTGGTTTTTACTGTAATGTCACGTAAATGTATTTGTCAATAAATAAATAAATAAATAATAGGTAGTATAACTTGTCAAATAATATACCTAACAATACTGGGCTGCGATTCCATCCGAGTCTCTTTCTTTCTTTGTCATGCTAAAGCATATTGACAAAGACGTGAAAGTGACGATACGAGTATGACCTCTACTGTCAACTATCGAGGATGGAATCGCGGCCCTTATTTATTTGCTAATAGTTCATGAAAAGTGATGTTTTGAATTTGGAATAACTGCATGGGTAAATTTTTGAAGAGTTTTGTTTTTTGAGATTTGAAAGTGCTTGTTAATAGGCCTACTTGAATAAAGATCATTTTGAGTTTGAGTTTGAGTTTGAAAGGCCGTTTTTCCGACATTTGTATGTTTTTTTTTTTTTTAATATTAGATTCTTACCAACAACGTGAGGTAGGGTTTTCAAAAAGAAAAAATATGGTGCATGAGGCACCACTCTGCTTCTAATGGTTACCTAGCTAGATATTGATGCTTTATAAACACCGTACCATACCAATGTCGTCAGCGCCATACAAACGTCAACAGCGCCATAAAAAAGTCGATATAATAATAATAATAATAATAAATAGCTTTATTTCGGACCATTTTTTTTTTTTTATACATCCATATGTTGTTAGTATAACTTAACCTAGGTATATTACAGTGATTAATTACTTATATCTAAATTTCGCGATTGCCTTGATTTGACCGATCCAGTGCGCCAACATAGGGCAGTCGTACCTGTCAGCAAAGACATTCAGGATGCTGTTGGAACTTTCCCTTAATCGGCTCAGCATCGAGACGATTTTCTTGCGCATAATCGCTTGAAAACCGTCCGTGCGGGCCTCAGCGAACATAAGCGAGGCGCTACACCACCGAGGTAGTCCCATCAGCACTCTGAATGCGTTGTTATATTGCACGCGCAGGGCATTATAGGCTCTTTTGGTATATTTCACCCACAGGCTGCTCGAGTAGAAGGACTGGCTAAAGGCCTTAAATAGCGTGATTTTCACTTCAGTGGAGCATCGAGCAAACCTGCGGGCCAACATATTTGACCGTACTGCTAATGCCCTGCGCTCACGTTCAATGTCAAGGTCATCTCTCTGATCGTGGGTTATAATGTGACCCAGATATTTAAATTTATCCACAACAGCCAGCGGGGTACCCTGCAGTACAACATTGGGTATAAGGGTTCTTTTGTTCCTTGCTGGCCTAAACACCATAACCTCACTCTTCCTGGGGTTATACTGCAGTCCATGTTCCCCCGCATAAGCTTCACACACCGCTAGCAGCTTCCTCAGGGCACTGATCGACGGACTCAGCAGCACCATGTCATCGGCATAACTTATGTTGTTTACACTCACACCATCTATATAACAGCCCGCATGCATGCTGCTGAGTCCGACCAACAGCTCGTTCACATAGAGATTGAACAGCCTGGGGGAGGTGAGCCCTCCCTGCCTAACCCCACACTCAAGCCTATACTCTGAGGACAGCCTATCAGCCCATCTCACCTGGTTTACCTGATTTTGGTACCAGTGTTTAAGAATAGCCACCACCTCCGCCGGAGTGCCTGTTTCCTAGCTAGGTAGCTAGGAAACAGGCACTCCGGCGCTTTCTCCACAAGATGTCATATTCCACTCTGTCGAAAGCTTTTGACAAGTCGAGGAAACATGCATATACCGGCGTTTTCCTTCGCGTATAATACCCAACCGTATGCTTGAGACATAAGATGGCACTTTCTGTGGATAGACCGGTTCTGAAGCCGAATTGTGTATCCTGTATCTTTAGGTGCCTTTCCAGTATTGAGTCCAGCATACGGTCGAGTATTTTCGCAGCTGTTGTAGCAAGTGAGATTGGCCGATAGTTATCCCGGTTTGACAGGTCTAGATATAGTGCCATACAAATGTCGATTCTGCCATATAAATGTCGATAGCGGCATACAAATGACGGCGAGTGCCATCAAAATGTCGATTTTGCCATACAATTGTTGAAAAAGCTTAAAATATTTGTACAAATTCCAATGTCCATTAATTTCGTGCTTTACTTAGATTTTGTTTTGAATCGACATTTGTAAGCTACGTTCGACATTTGTACGGCCAAAAAAGCCGTACAAATGTCGCCATACAAATGTCAACATGAATGTTTTTTGGCTATCCTTCGTACACTATTAATTGAATTCACTAATTAGTTAAACACGAAACTCCTACCCCATATTGCTAACCTTTGTTATGAAAGACACATTTTTATTTCAATCTTATATTGATAAATAAACGCCCATACAAATGTCGTGATAGCCGTACCAAAATACGTCGTATAAAGAAAACCTGTTGCGCTCCGTCCACTCCCGTTGGTGGTTGAAGCCCAACTAACCTGTCTATCGTATCGTAAAGTAAATGTAACGGTGGGACAATAGAAAACCAGATTTTAAGGGTTTTGAGCTTGAGTCCTAATAAATGGGTCGCACGTGGGACAACGACTACTTCACTGGTTTTAATTATTCACGCATTCATTTTGCAAGATACTTTAATGAATACGCTAATCAATCTTCTTTATAACAGTACAAGTTGTTTATTTATACGTTGCCGTAGTCTATAGTTATGAATTTTTGTTTGAGCTAAACCGGAAGTTGGACACGCGCAAAAGCGGTAGATTTCGCTGTTTTACGATTTCAAAATACATTTTTTTCAGAATCAATTAATATTTAAGGTATTGTTATATATATTTCAAGTATTTTATAATACACGGAACACAAATATATAGTATCAACACTCATTGGTAAACTGACTTGAAATTATAGCCGTGGGACAGCAAAAACAGCTCGTTTGAAAATTGACCCAACTGCAAACACATACCTACTCCATTATTCATTTCGCTAATTCAACTTAGTATACCATATACCTAAGTATACATTCTCGATGCGCATATTAGTGAGCAATTAAATTACTTGGCGGACTATTACTGTAGTTGTAGTTACATGTAATATTTTATTCCTTTGCTACAAGTAATGATATGGGAGACATGGTGCGAGGGCTTCAGTTGAAAGCCGGGCAGCCACTATGAGCCATTGCCCTCGCTTAGATTAGCCAGTACTCGTACTTGCCACATCTTCACATAATAATTATAGCTTCTGATCCTGGATACCTGATTACTACAAAAAGTCTCAATGTGGCAATCTACAGTCTTGATGTATGCACATTATAGGGTGGAGCACTCTGTGGCCACTTCATCCTTCACACAAAAAAGCCAGTGCTATCGAAATTAACATTAAGCCGACATCTAGATGCCTACGAGTATTTACATACAATCTGCACTCGACGAATATATTAAAAATATTTGGACTATCTGCGTCTGGCCTGACACTGCTATGCGAAGGCATTGCATTTGACGGGTAAGTATATCAATCAGGACAGCCTTCGCACAGCAGTGTCAGGCCAGACGCAGGTAGCGTCTGGCCTGACACTGCTGTGCGAAGGCTTATTTGCCCCGCTTTTGGGCACAGTCCATTTATTTGATCCACGTTAAAATACGCCCACCACTAAGTACTTGGCTATTATTTCTTTACTTATATTTGTTTTGATTATTTAGTAATTTAACTAATAATTTAACCATAGATTCCACATGTTTGTCATGCTTTAGAAACTGCTACGGGATGTTAAAACATAACAATGAGACCCCTAACACAGAATAGTACAATCTGATACAAGTGAGGTAGATATGTTCCTCGGCTCTCTTATCACGCTCACCGCGTTTCATACGACGTTTTTCAACACATTTTGCGAGGAAAACATCCTTTTCATAAGATGAAAATTTGATAGGCCTGCCAAGTTATTTTCAGATTCAGATTCAGAACTTTATTGGTAAAATAACGTATTTTCCAGGTCAATATCGTATCAATAATAAAATAAAACAATCACTAATCATAAAATTTCTTATAAGTAGTCTAAAATGTTTTAATCATTATTTCATAATTTAGAAAGTGGGGGTACCTTGTTGTTGTAAAGCCCCAGATCGCATATTTATCACGACATTACATTACGTACCTAGGGCGGTGAATTCGTGAATGGCCCAGATCGCAGGTGTTTGTGGCCCGAACCGAAGGTGAGGGCCATAATTATGCATTATTATATCTTGTTGTTCCTGATCTCAACTCAATTGCTCAAAGGTTAACTGGAAGAGATCCCTTACAGGGATAAGTTCGCCTTTGTACCGATTTAACTTTTTTTTGTCTGTATTTTTACCTGTGTCTTGTGTACAATAAAGTATTTACATACATACATACTATGGGTTTAAGGAGAAAAAAATATACATCCCCACTTTAGGTGTAGGGGAGGTAGGTACCACAAAAAAAAAACAAGTTGGTTTACAAACATTTTGTTGGCGTGATTGATTTATATACCCATGCCGAATTATAGTTTTCTAGTAGTAATGGCTACTGAGCTAAGCCGAAGACGGACTGACAGACGGACGGACGGAAGGACGGCCAGACGGATATGGCGAAACTACAAGGGTTCCTTGTTAACTACGCAACCCTAATAAAACGGACCAATATAGGTGGTACAATGTCACAGTTTAACCAAGTGACCTCGAAATGTGGTAGTATCTCGGTTGTGTTTACGGCGATTGGCGGCCAGCGAGGGCTACAGCGGAGATGGCTGGCCTATTTTTTATGCAGGTCCATATTGCGCCGGGTGCCGCACAGCGCGCTGAGCAGCGTGTCTATGGCTTGTGCGACTATGCGTGTACCCGCTTTATTTTAATCTATGTATGAGAGAATTATAATATGTATAATCGACTTCCAATGACCGATGATTAATATTACTAAAACAGTAACATAAGACAAACAGTAACAGTTTTATAAGTAACATTGTTATTCCAAAACCATGTTTTACGTTAAGACTTTCTGTGGTGATAGCAAATAAAACAAATCCATCATCTCATTACATATTGATTCGTCAACCTGTTGATTTTATAAATGATCTTGTTAGTTATATGGCTGTAAGCTTTGTCGTTAAAATCAAACCAGTTATTAAAACTTAATAAAATTAATAAGATTTTTAGTCAGGCATTAGAATTAATGAATATACAATGTCCTTCCGGAAAAGTTTAATGGTAGACTCACACATTAGCTCCAGTAACGGTGCTTTAAATGGTTTTAACATACAGATTGATTTCAACTCGGGTATGATAATCCTCAGCAATTAAAGTTACAGTTCGGTTTTAATGAGATTAGAGCCATCATTTTAAAGTAGAGTTCTTTGGGGGCATCGGCTATGAAGATGCTGCCTTGCTCGGCGCGTGCAGTACCTACGTGTAATTACACGGGAACTCTTCAACTTTTACTTACTAATGAAAAGATCCTTATAAGGATTTTCGTGTTTGGGTCAATTTCAACACTACACGTTTTTTGCATCATTCCGGTGTGATCCTTTGTTTCGGTTTTTTTCGTGGATTTTTTAATGTCAACAGATAGTTCAGTCAGACAGTATTATGCATATCCTCTAAAAGGGCACTTGATATCTTAAATAGTTTTTGAGATAATAGAGAGTGAAAAATTAAACTCCCAACGGAGTTTCTCCGGACAAATATAATTGTACATAATTAAAGGGGCGCGTACAAATGAGATGTATAACGAGTCATATTTTTTGTTCCCAATTTATATGGTGTTAAAATGGAGGTAAAAGACTTGTAGTCACACATAGTTTTCGACTTAGGCCGCATTTTCCAAACAAAACTGGGTTCCGGACAACCCGCCTTGATGAGAAATTAGTCCTTCATTTTTTTTAAAATTATTAACTGAATTAATATTTGAATTTTAGCTATTGCCCGAGATAGCCAACTGGGAGATGTTTCCCAAAAAAAAAATGTACTTTATTATTTAAGCTTTCTGCACCTGCGTTTTCAGTCTTGCCATAAAAAAATATTGCTTTGGAAATTGACCCGTTTATACGTTTCCCTTGTGAGCTTCTTTGCAAAAATATGTATCGATTTAATCCTACCGAAACCTTAATCCGCTGACATAAGAGCGATGGGACATATTTATGAGTAAGTTGTATGCACCCATATTTTTACACTTGACCGTATCTCCTCTAGGCTCTAAGAAAAGATTAGAGCACCATGCCAAAGAACTTAAACAGATTGACATCCATCAAAAAAAACGTTGAAGGGCGTTATTTCTTATTTTTTCAATAGATTCACTTATAAATTTCAAATTAGTCCCAAAAATTACCAAAATTTTAACAAATTACCAATGTTTTAGGTAAAGACTTGCCGTTAGCCTCTAAGAAAATGTTATTGCTTGTTTATCCTTCCGTATCTTTCTTCATGGACAACGGTAAACCACTAAAGTTGTCATTTAGAGCCAAATAAATCAATACCCGTAAAACGTTAATGTTGATCTAACTTATATGTGAACGGATACGGTAAAAATCATTTGTTTATCATTAATTATGTTTGTCATTAATACGATACGTTCACCTTATTTTGCACGTGTAGGTAAATTTTACTACGTAGGCTGTAGTTACCGTGAAAAACGTTGAGACTTTTAAGTAGTAAAAATGTCAGTCCATTTTACGAGGAGAGAGATTGATGTTTCAACTTACCTTTCGGTATAATCGTTCAAACGGAAACAACCTCATTTAAAAAAAATATAAGGAAGAACTTAGTAAGCGAAGGCTTTAGTTTATGCGCAGGACCCGACTAGCGCGAGAAAAAGTGAGAAAAAATAATCTATATACACTCGCGGTCAAAGAAACCGGGTCAGTGACGAAAACCTCAATATTTTGTAAATCGTTGGTCGTATCTGCATGAAACTAACTCTGTTTTATAGAGAATTTAATATCCTTCTAAATCCAACCTTCAATGTTCTACGTAGTAACTGGAAAAAGGTTTAATTGAAAAAAAAAACCAATTAGGTACTTATTTGAAATTGCGTTCGTTTTACTTTTGCTTGTTTTTAAGCAATTGTTTTCAATCTGTCAAAGAACTATGATAAAAGGCTGTCATTGTTTTATTTTGTGGTCATTCTTGTATGTCTATCATGCCGCTAACACGAGATGAATGTACTCGTATCATCACTATGTTAGAAGAAGGAAGAAGTCAGAGGTATACAGCGAGAAGAACAGGTGTGTCACTTTCTACAGTGCAGCGAGTCCTCCAACGTTACCTACAAACTGGGCAGAACCTTAGAAGACCAGGAACTGGCAAAACAAAATGTACTACAGCTAGAGAAGATCGATTTATTGTTACAACCGTGCTCCGAAATCGGCACCTCACAGCAGTTGAAGTGAAAAATCAGCTTTTAGAGACCCGAAGGGACGGCATCAGCGAGCGGACTGTCAGGCGGCGGCTCGAAGAAGCAAATTTGACCCCACATAGGCCGGCCAATGGCCCAAAACTTGAAAGAATACATCGAACAGCAAGACGACTTTATGCCCGCGATCACAGATACTGGGGTGACGAAGATTGGGCAAGAATTTTGTTTTCCGATGAATCCAGATTTATGCTCTATGCAAATGACGGGCGGCAAAGAGTTTACAGACGGCCTGGTGAACGTTTTATTCCAGCATGTTTTGAGGAAAAAGTGGCGTTCGGCGGTGGGTCAGTCATGGTTTGGGCTGGAATCTCTTCAGAGAGTCGCTCGGAGTTAGTTTTAATAGAAAATGGATCATTAACGAGTGCAAGATATGTAGAAGAGATTCTTAATGAGCATGTCGGCCCATACTTAATTAATATGGGTGGAAATTCTATGTTTATGCATGACAACGCCAGGCCACACACAGCTCAAATTGTCAGAGATTATTTTTTGGAGGTTGGTATCAACTGTATGAACTGGCCCTCGAGGAGTCCGGACTTAAATCCGATTGAGCATGTATGGGACGAGCTTGGGAGGCGTGTAAGAGCTCGAAACCCCGCCCCAGCTACACTTAGAGACCTGAAACAGGCGTTAGTGGAAGAATGGGACAATATCCCGCAAGAACGCATAAAGAACTTAATAAACAGCATGCCGAATCGTCTAGAAGCTGTAAGAAGAGCCCGAGGAGGCAATACGAAGTATTAATTTTTATTTTTTGTGTTGTATGTGAAGTACCTACTGCTTATTTTTGTACGTAAAATTGGTTGATTTTTTGTTTCCTATGTAATTTTATTAAACAAAAGAATTACGATTCCACCATTTGATGTTATTTAATTCAGTATAAAATTATCTACAATAGGTATGCAGTTTAATTCATGTCCCTAGCTTTATTATTTTAGGAGATATTACAGATTTTCGTACTGACCCGGTTTCTTTGACCGCGAGTGTATATAAGGTGGGCCAAAAGAAGTCATCCGATGTTGTTTAGAGAGCCATACAACATCGGATGACTTCTTTTGGCCCGCCTTGTATATATAGATTATTTTTTCGAAGAACGAAACGAAGACTTCCTGAGTCAGGAATCCTGACTAATTCATCAACGCACAGCCGAAACTACTGGGACCAGAAACCTGAAATTTACACCAGAAGTTTCTTTTATGACGTAGGCAAGAGATAAGACGAGATTTTTGGAAATTCCATCCCTAGGGGGTTAAATAGCAAAGTTTGTATGGGGAAAACTTTATTTTAACTTTATTGGAAGATTACTTATTAAGATACAAAAAAAGTACTCGTTTTAGAAAATTCCACCCCTAAAGGGGTTAAATAGGGGTGCAAAGTTTGTATGAGCGAAACTTTTCCTTTTGAATTAGAAACTTAAAACTTTGTAGACAGATTACTTATTTGAATACAAAACAAAACTTTAAGCGTTTTGGTAAAGTCCATCCCAAAGGGGGTTAAATAGGGGTGCAAAGTTTGTATGGGGAAACTTTATTTTTTGAGCTAAAGACTTGAAACTTTGTAGAAAAATTAACTTTCAGCGTTTTAGAAAATTCCGCCCCTAAGGGGGTTAAAAAAGAGGTGCAAGGTTTGTATGGGAAACAATTTTTTTGAGGTAGAGATTTGAAACGTTGTAGAAAGATTACTTATTAGAAAAAAAAACAGTAGGTAAGTACTTTCAGCGTTTAAGAAAATTCCATCCCTAAGGGGGTTAAAAATATATGCAAGGTTAGGATGTGAAACACTTTTTTTGAGCTAAAATCTTGCAATTGTAGAAATATTACTTATTAGAATAAAATAAAAACACTTTCAACGTTTTGGAAAATTCCATTAAATTTTTTGCAGTTTTTTTTAAATTCATGCCCTCTTAAAGGGGGTTAAAATTTCGTATGGAGGCAAATTTATTTTTTAAAGTAAGAGATTCTTTAACTTTGGTCTTAGACTGTTAATTAAAAGACTACAAAACAGATTTCAGTGTTATTTTTCATTCATCCCCTAAAAGTGCTTAAAGGGGGTTCAAAGTTCGTATAGATCAAGATAATTTTTGAAGTAAAACATTTGTAACTTCGATTTTAGATGACTTGTTTAAAACTAAAAAACAAATTTCTACGTTTTTTGAAATTCATCCCCCAAGGGGGTTATGAGGGGGTTCAAAGTTTATACGGAGAGCAAGATATTGTTAAAGTAAGAGATTTTTTACTTAGGTTTTGGACTATTTAGAATAAGAATAAGAATTTATTTATTTAGAACACCAAACACGGAAAAAAGAAATACAATCAAAAAGGTACCCTTATATAAAGTAAACGGAAGCCTCACTCAGCATTTTGTCACGGGAGTAGCCGTGACGCTGGTTTTCAGTGAGAGCCCCATAAATAAATAAAACTAGGACTAAACTAAACAAGCAATTTTATAATTTTTAGGCACTGTATGGACCCGATTCTACATGCACATGGCTTAACTAGCCTAAAACTAAATTGTCTATTTTTTAGACATAATTTAGGCGGCAGATTAAAAACGAGATATTTAGAATAGCGTTTAGGCAGCTAAGTAAGTTGTATAGACCGCCTAAAATAAGAAACGTCAGTTTCAAATTAGCGCTGTCATTTGATTATGAGAGCTGCTCATAGAATAGCAAAGTGTTTTAGCGACACCTAAATAAAATTAAGAAGTTTAGAGGCCACTGTAGAATCGGGTCCTATGTCTAAAAATTACAAAAGTGAACTTAAAACTAGCGGGTAACATTAGAATTTATTTGCATGCAACACTGAAAGATGTAATTGATTCTGTACGTAATAAAAAACATCAAATAAAAATGTGGTAATAACCAAGCGTAAAACTACTATTACAATGAACAATATGAACATAATCTTATACAAATAAAAATAATAATAGCTATGTGTTATGCAACAATAAGATAAGTAAGCAGCTTACTGCAACAGTCGGATTGTACTTGTGTAAACGGTAAAAGTAAGTACCTACCTACCCACAGATTCATTTCTTATTTTATAAGTAACTAGCTGTCCGGCCCGGCTTCGCACGGATTGCCCGTTTTCCCGTAGGAATTAAGCATTTTCTCGCGGTAAAAAGTAGCCTATGTTCATCAGGGACAATGTCGGCTTCGAATGGTAAAATAATTTTTCAAATCGGTCCAGTAGTTTCGGAGCCTATTAAATACAAACACACAAACAATCAAATCTTTGCTCTTTATAATATTAGTGTAGACAAATAATTAACGACCTATTTGAAAACGATTTCAGCGTTTAGTTTTATTCATCCCCTAAGAGGGTTAAAAAGGGATTTGAAGGTTGTATAGAGAGCAAGACCTTTTTTAAAGTAAGAGATGTGTTGAACTTCGGGTTTAGACTGTTTGTTTAAAAACTAGAAAACAAATTATAGTGTTTTTTGACATTCATCCCTTAAGGGAGGGCTCAACGTTTGTATAGAGAACAAGACATTTTTAAGGTAAGAGATATGTAACTTCTGTTTTAGACTGTTTCTTATTGATTCCATAAGGCTATAAAAGCTATTCATCCCCTAAAGGAGCTAAAAGGAGTTGGAAGTTTGTACGGGACAATTTTAAAGTAAGGAAACGTAACTTCGGTTAAATTACAGCGATTTTTAAAATGCATCCTCTAAGGAGCTTAAAAGGGGTTGGAAGTATGTATGAGGAACAATTTTTGAAGTATGGGAATTCTTCGGTCATACTTAGGTATACTATATGGTAAAAGCCATTTATTACCTAGTCAAAATACGTAATCCAACTTGACAAAAAGTACGATAGGTAAAGTTAGAATCACGACCCTTACAGAATCGAACCGCTACCAGAAATGTAGGTTAGGTTAGGTTAGAGCTGCGATGCTCCCAGAACCGAAAAGAAGGTAATGTTTGATTAAACCTGCAGATTATTATGTTAATTTAAAAAGTTTATTTTGGATAGTGAAAATAATGTATTCTCTAACACCGTTAAATGGGGACTGGGGATGGAGATGGAAAATTCTACGTCTTTTAGCATAAGATCATTTTGCTTTCAAAACTACACAGGTTGCAGACTAACGTGAATTAAACTACTGGACGGATTTCGCCAAAATAATACAGTAATGTAGCTTAGTAGACATAAAAAAAAATCTTTAATACTTTATGACAAACTTAAGCAGAAACGTCTGTTGATGATTATTAAGATATTTATGTTTGTAAATAAGGAGTTTTCAATTTAGATTTAGCAATTTAAACTAACGAACTCATCGATTAGATGAAATCTTCCGTACAGATAATTTGAGACTCTTGGAAGGATATAGGATAGTGTTTATCTCTGAAATCATCCCTTAAGATGGTAGAAGTGTGTTTGGGACAGCGATAATTAAGCTTGTGCCTAACATAATTAAATAGCAATCATTTTTCTAAGACGATAACAAGTTCTACTCAGACAAAGTCGCGGGCAACAGCTTTAATACTACTATTATAAAGGAATATATTTTTTTTTTCTTTAAGTATCAAAAAACACAAACTTGTCAAGCATTTAAAAATGCTGAACGTTGATTGAGTAGGTATAAGTGAAAATAAATGGTTTTTTAATAAAATCCGACTGTTTTTTTAATAGGATTATAGGATATGTCACTCCCATGACTATACTATATTTTTTTTAATATTAGAATTATCTGTCAAACGGGTAAACAAAGAAGCAGAGGGGCTACCGCGAAACGAAATCGAACTTCGTTCGAGTATATCCGTCTCTGACGCTCGAACTAGCAAGTGCGACAGAGAGGGAGATACACGCACGAAGTTCGTTTTCGTTTCGCGGTAGCCCCTCAGTGGTCGTAAACCTTCCTTCTTCGATTTCGACCGATACCACTGAATTTCTCGGAACTTATGTACATACGAGTACATATCATTTGATATTTACCGATAGCTGAACGCATAGTTTTCACATTTATTACTAATTTGTTGGCAAAACTGTAAGTTATAAGTGTTTATAAGCAAGATGGCGGCAATAGAAATAAAATAAATAGAAATCACAACCGACTCAACCGACAACAATATGAACTCGAATGAAAAACCAACATGAGTGATAGTTGACAGATAGTGACAGTGACGTTTAAAAATAGACCATTGTGTGAGAACTCTGCCTCTTTAGGTTTTTTAATGTACAACCTTTCCATGAAAAATTGCAAACGCAATTTATTAAAATTCTTATCTTTTCATCTTAAAATATAAATTAACTAATATTATGTTTCTTATCTATTAATAAAACATGATAATAAATACGTGATATTTATTAACTCGTATTCACTGTTCGATCCGCAGAATGTGCTCGATAAAAAACCTTATATCTCGTTCTGCAAAGGTCTCTCTAATGCTAAAAAAAACAGAGTATAAGAGGAATTGAACGGCACGTGGCATGTTAAAATAGCCCTTTAAGCTGCAGAGCGCGTCAAAGAAGTAGAGTAAGTAGACGCATTCATACATAGTATACATACCCTCCAAAATGTAATCTACCTTCTGCCGCAGTTGAGTAAATATAAAATTATTTTAAGTTTATTTATTTAATCGTATGGCATACATTATTTTGGCCTTTTAAAGTTTGTCACTCTTTAGTAGGTACCAGCCAGGGGACACGTGCAGGGTTGTGGTAGGTAGCTCCTGCGGACGCGAGTGACAGTTGTCCCCCCTTTGTCAAGTGAGTGGCCGACTCGACTGTTAGAAGTTCTTAAGCCGCCCGAAGGCCTCTAACTCGGCTTCACGACTACTGTCATAGACAGCAGCCGGGATCAACTGCTTAGCGTGCCTTCCAAACCACGGAAGAACCCATTTATCACCACGCAAACATAAGGCGGTCACCCATCCAAAGGCTGACCGCTGCCATCGTTGTTTAACGTGCGTTATCGTTTCTGACTCGCAGGCGCCGCTAGGCTATGAGCGCTTCAGAGCGATTTGGCGAGAATCCATTGAAATTCTATAATAACGATGGAATGCAGCGAATAAAGCACCAATGTTGCTTTTTTATACCTCTGGGGTTTGAAACGTGTCAGTAAATAAAACTGAGCTTTTAATTACTTATCTACAAATGATTCAATACTAACATGTTAGAAATGCGAAAACTTCGTAGCTAATACGGTATACCAATTCTGTAACTCGAATTTAAATTTAAATTTGGCACCAAACTCATCTGATTATGAGCATATTGCGTTCATAGACAACTTCACACACACTTGGAAATGCCCTTATGTACCTAACTATAGTACGATTTTTAATTAGGCGAACTAACTTGACACCTGAAAATGTTGTCAGACATAGGAAAAAATAAATAGTGATAGGTTTATGTCGATACAAATATGTCGATATAACGTTGTACCTACTATAATTGTGATTCAAATTGTATTTTATCAAGTAATCATAGTAAGTATGGAAAAGGTTTTATACAATTAGAAAATAATCATGTTTTAGACATCTTGTACATACATTGTTGAATAATAAATCTATTTTATGTTCATAACTTTACCAGAATCTACATATTTATTTTTACAGTTTAAATAGGAATTTGAATTCATAAAGTAGGAACCTTGCATAGTCCTTCCACCAACCGTGTCAGTAGTAGAAAAGCTGAAAATACATACTCATCTATATGTTTATACTAAAACTAACGTAAGAAAGAAATATAATTAGTGTCTCAGCTGCCTTTCAGTGACACGGATGGTGGATCAGCCTGTATACATCTTATTCGTATTGGCAAATAATACAATAATAGCTCAAAGAACTTCTAAGAAACCAAATTCTATCAAGCTATTATTTACATAACTTTTACACAAGTAACAAGAATGATAACAACATTCGTATACAAACTGCTTTACTAAACCTCTTGTATGAACTGGATTTTTTAAATATCGATATTAACAGCACTAGCGAAACCGTGGCAACATTCGTGTGCAATGAACTGTCAAGTTAGTTCGCCTAATTAAAAATCCGAGTTTAGCGAGCGCATGAACCAAGACGGCATACGATTTCAATACGTTATGACACGTTCTGTAATTGCCCATGGGCCCATGGTTTGAATTAAAGATTGTTTTACATTTCACATTTCCCTAGCTGTAGTGGGGTGAATATTTTTGCGTCTCACACGTCAAGAAAGTTGATCTGCGGCTCGTGTCTTTGAATCCCGCACATTGGTGACTCTATTTTTAGTTTAACAACAATGAATTGAATGCGTACCTAAAAGAACAGGAGTATCGTGTCGTAATGATACAGTAAACATTTTCCTTAAAAAGTGAATCTGTCAATTATCCTTTAGAAGATGAACTTATGCGTATGATTTAAGACCGCACATTAGCTAAGCCTTTTTCAGACTCGAGAATTCTCAATAAATATTTCTGTCGCGTAACTAAGCATTGCCCTTGTTGGGTATTTGCTCAGCTGGTGAACTATGTGTCAGGGTTTTCTACGGTATTATGAATATTATGATATAAAAGTTTATTATATGATGAAATAAAAGTTTATTTTCACATTATTTCAATAATAATAAAATATTTTGACTAACTGCATTTCCCTTTCTATAATTCTCACAAAAGTCCATAATTAATATAAAAAGAAGATATCGATGGCTTTAGATTTATCGATAACTTTAAACACCACTGGGTTATCGACCTTTAGTGTCGACCATTGCCTAGGTATCACTTTTTCGTGTGTGTACGTATTTATTTACCAGATCATTACCGCCCCAAAAATCAGTGTGATAGCGCTGCTGCGACTAAAAGTTCTAAGTAAAAAATCATAAGAATCGAGGCTTCGTTCTCGATTGTTTCCTCCTCCGAAACATTATCAATCGTAACAAAATTTTGGGAAATGAATAAGGAAATGCTTAACGTCGGGCTGTTTTGAATGTTGTGCTTATTGTTAACAGATTTGTGTAATGGGCTTATGTTTGCGGACTATCTAATTGGGCCGTTTTGAGCTTTTTTTGAAGTAACCTAGCACTTATAAAAATAAGAATATAAAAAAAATCGAAACATATAACGACACAGATATTGATGATATTGATCTTATTTCAAAAAAACAATCAACGATCAAAAACCTCGGAGGAAACAGTCGAGAACGTTTGTATGGAAAATGACCAGTGGTGTATCCTCTTAACCATTCAAACTACTTTATTAAAGTCATTTGGTTTCTTTGCTTTCGCGATTGATAATCATAAGTGTAAATAATGCATTAAGCACAACATCGAAATAACAATCCACTTTAATTAGTCAATAAGTATGCGGTTAAGTGTTTAAATAAAGGAAACCGCATAATTGTTGCATTAGAGTTTTTATCAAGTAGTCTAATAGTATTTTTCACAATCGTGTTATAATAGAGCTTTTTAGTCGAGTACCGTGTTTAGGCCACGAAGCTTGCTGAGTGGCCTAAGTAAGGTACGAGATTAAAACTCTTGATTATGTATGACACTATTGTGAATAATACTGTTTGTACGAGTTCATTAAAATTAACAATTTAAGTCATTAATACGAGTATATAAGAAAACTAAATATCGTAAGTACTAAGTATATTGTCTAGTTCTGCTACTTATTGTAAAGGCTCTTTGACTTTTCAGGTAGCAAGGTAAGTTGGCTTCCTCTGCCATTCATTCTTTCTTGAGGAGTTAAAGATGTTTCGTCACTGTCACTACTCATTTTCTTAGTTTTTATTTTAAGTTTTTAAGTTTAGCTTTGAAAAGAAAAGTTATCACATCACACCACAGGTGTTCGTAATGTTGCAGTACTGTGCTATGATTGTCAAAATACTAGCCAATCACAAAGCGTAGTTTTTTCATATTTTTTTTTGCCCTGGATACAGCAGCAAGTTTAAGTAGATTTTTGACAGATGACGCGACGCTGCTACGTTCCGAAACGCCATAGATTTGGCAATCTTGTATCGGATCGAGTCTCCTTAAACAAGGACACATATTATTGAAATACGAAGTTCTATTTTCAATTTTTTTTCGGTTGTCTAGAGCGTATCGAAAAAAGTTATTTCGGTTGTTTCGGAAGTAACATACTATTCAACGATGAAAAGAGTGACGTTGCAGTATTCTCTATGAAGTCGTAATACACAAATTTTAATCGACGAGTACAAAAAATCATTTAGATATTACCTCATTATAAGAATCAACTGTTTATACTATAGCAAATTCTGTGACACGCTCATCTACCGATGTGCAAGTTGCGGAAGTTGTCCAAAAATATTAAAAATTTTTGGTTTCAGGAAAGTTTCATAAGAAATTAAGAATATTAGGTACCTATAGGGTTTTTTTATAAATTACCCAGATCTTTTCATTGGGAAAGTTCGCAATTTAGCAAACTTTCCGTCAACACATCAGTACCTACCCTACGCCTAACACGATGACGGACATCAAATGATAATTAAGCCACAACCTTAGCTTCTTATAGACGCCCCCAAATTATACAGCTTCAAATGTTGATTCAGCTGGTTAACAGCTGTATTATAGCATAGCATAGCAGCTGTAGCATACGCCAAAATAACAAGCTGATTTAGGGTTTAATAAAATTCCATTATGCAGCTACAAATCTACTTCTTGGATTTTTTTATTCTTATAGTACAGGCTCAGGATCTTAAAATTCTTCATATAAGAATTATTTTATTTGCACGGTGCAAAACTACTAGGTAGTTATTTTATAGATTTATTGAAACATGCATTGCGGCCGGCCATTATAATTTGTAGTGATGAATTTATTAGTCGAGTATAAGGACCATATTTCTATTCTCTAAATTTATAGGTTATACTTTGATGGCGACCCCAATTTAACGGCTGTTGTTCTTCTGGTACACTATTACGAAGCTATTTGCTGAACTGAGGTATAATATTAGAATAATTATCAGCTTAAAGAGTAATACTGTCCGTATATTAGAAATTTATTATTACAGTAGCTGCCGAAGAATTAATGTAACCCGCTGTAATGCAAAACTAACTAATGGCTGAACTATACGGAAAAACCTACACTAATCGCATCGGCTTTAGAATAGAGTTCCAATTAAGTTTTATTCAGCCAACAGCATTATATTACACTCTTGTAAAGGACATTGCTTTAAAAGAGTTTCCTAGAGGACTATTGATCAGCTATTATCAAGCCAAATTCCATTATGCAGCTACAAATCTACTTCTTGGATTTTTTTATTCTTATAGTACAGGCTCAGGATCTTAAAATTCTTCATATAAGAATTATTTTATTTGCACGGTGCAAAACTACTAGGTAGTTATTTTATAGATTTATTGAAACATGCATTGCGGCCGGCCATTATAATTTGTAGTGATGAATTTATTAGTCGAGTATAAGGACCATATTTCTATTCTCTAAATTTATAGGTTATACTTTGATGGCGACCCCAATTTAACGGCTGTTGTTCTTCTGGTACACTATTACGAAGCTATTTGCTGAACTGAGGTATAATATTAGAATAATTATCAGCTTAAAGAGTAATACTGTCCGTATATTAGAAATTTATTATTACAGTAGCTGCCGAAGAATTAATGTAACCCGCTGTAATGCAAAACTAACTAATGGCTGAACTATACGGAAAAACCTACACTAATCGCATCGGCTTTAGAATAGAGTTCCAATTAAGTTTTATTCAGCCAACAGCATTATATTACACTCTTGTAAAGGACATTGCTTTAAAAGAGTTTCCTAGAGGACTATTGATCAGCTATTATCAAGCCTAATATGATGGAGTTACAACAGAGTAGGTTTACACCAATAAAACACCAATATCCAGGTGGTAGCAATATTATATGCCCTTGTATAGCGTTAAGCAGTAAGTGAAGAAGAAAAAAAGAATAAATCAAGAGCTGCCAGCAGTCGTTATGCAACTGCAGTCTTCTAAAACAGCATAGTTTTTTTTTAATACTATACAGTGAATTTTTTTTCAACGCTTTTAAGAAGCTATAGGTAATAATTTCGACAATATACAGCCGTTCACCTGCTGTATAAAACGACACAGTTTATGCTCCAGTATAGCTTTATGTATATATTACACCATTAATCTTGATTTATAAGTCTTTAGCTGTTAATTAACTGGTTTAAAGTTATATTTTTAGCTTAAACATATGTTTATTAGGAAGGTACTATTAGGTACGTTATGTAAACAGCTAGAAACAAATGCAGGTCCTTCACTCTCACGGCATCCTCGCGAGCTCTGGTGATCTGACTCTCCACCGGCAACACAACACTACTTACAGAGCAGGTAGTGGTGGTTATATGTCAGCAGGTTTCCGTAAGGTGAAGGAACTTCCCCAGTCCGCTTCTCCAAACATGCGCACTAGTGAGCGAGATGACATTTCGCTGTGCCCTACTTCTCTAATATCTGACTAACTAGACTTAACAGCTGCACATACATCGTCGAGTATCCACAATATGTCAAGACCGTATTCTCACATACTTTGGACACCTCTCACGACGTTCTTCGTGGCTCGAGGCAGACCACCCGCTAGATGGAGCACACAAATCACTGCACTCTTACAACTACACCTGCACGAGGGCATACATAAAACGGGTGATAGGAGCCTTCGGATAAGTCTGGTCAACAAGAAGAGGACATGATGTCACGATCCTCAGCATTGAGGGAACGACTGATGATGATGAGACTTAACTACTTCTGTCATATACCAGAGTCAACGGCTTAACGTGCGTTCCAAAGGAATATCGCTCAAACCCACCTCGTGATCGGCCTCAGCCGACGTTGCAATGTCTGCGATTTCTGTGCGAACACGCTGGCGCCGATCGTTTACATATAGTTATAATTATGAGCGCTCCAAGTCACATCTTAACCTGCGCAAATAACTGCCGGGACAAGGGGCGCAAAGATATCTACCACAATCCTACTACCATTAGAGTGTGGTAGATGATATTGCGCGCTTTGTCGTGTATAATATTTTTACAGCCTACATAGAGCATGGTCGCGTTTATGTCGGACATAAAGCATTCATCCCGCCTGCGCTTACATACTTGCTAGTATATAGGTAAGGGAGGAACATGCACGCGATTATGCTAGCGACGCAGGTGACTGTCCTCGTGCTTAGTACTCTTATACAGTAAATAAACAGATGTACCCTAACATAATTCAGCCACGAAATGCGCTGGAACAGCATCCCTATATATTCGTAATTCTATAACTCTAAGTACTTTTTTCTACTCCTGTACCGTTATCTGTCATTTATATAGGCTCTATCACAAATACAATGACACCGATAATAAGTCGTCGAAAAACTCTATGCTCTATAAACGCACTGTTTAGTGTACTTTTATGGTTCATACATTTTTCATAAAAGCACTGTTTACCACGATGTCAAATCATGTAACTTTTTTTCAATCGGCCGCCATATTGCAGTGGTACCAACTTCATAAGCAAATTTTTCGAAATAAAATATTTACTATCAAACATTTGTAGAACATAAATTATTTACTAAAATAAAAATAAATGATCATGTATTATGTGTATACATATTTTACCAATTATTGGTATTATTTATAAACATAAACCGATCCGATTTGGTTCGGATCCGGATTCAGTTTGGTTCGGATGGCAAGTTCAAGGAAATTAAAAACAAAACAGACCATAAACAAGAGGTGTCAATGTGTCATATTTCTAATTTCCCACCAAAGTTCCAATTCAAAATGAAAAGACGAAATATCATAACTATTAGTTATTTATAACTTATTAAGATTTTAATCGTGTTTGTGAAGTGAAGAAAACTGTGTACGTTCCTTTTAAAATGGACGAAGAATAAAATAACTGCACCGCTGAAGAAATTGTGTGAGTAGTTTAGAACTAACGGAAAAACTACTGCCTGAAAAGTCAAATGCTATTTATTTAGAATTAGTCGTAGAAAAAGTATTGTATGCAACGGTGTATAACTTGATCTTAAAACGCTCGTGGCGTCTTTAATTGCGATGCTCGCCAAGGCTCGCATCGCAACTCACGTCACTCGCGTTTTAAGACCCTACTTATACAACAGTTGCATAAAATACTATTAAGCTCCACTTCAAAAAATATATATTTACCCTACAGCTCTCCTAGCCCGTGTCGTTAACTATTCATAATTTATTCTTTACTAGCTGTTGCCCGCGACTTCGTCCGCGTAGAACTTGTAACTGTCTTAGAAAAATGATTGCTATTAAATTATTGTGGGCGGAACCTCAATTATCGCCGACCCAAACAAAGTTCTACCATCTTAAGGGATGATTTCCGATATAAAAACAATCCTATATCATTCCAAGGTTCTCAACTTATCTGTACGAAAAATTTAATCTAAATCCGTTCAGGGATTAAGCGTAAAAGGTAACAGTGCGATGAGTTCATTAGTTTAAATTGCAAAATTTCAATTGAAAACTCCATTTTTACAAATATAATATCTTAAGAATGTACCAGAAGATGTATACCATGTTATAATGGAATGTGTCCGAAACGAAGCTGTCAGGAGAGTCTAGCATTTAACACCAGCTATGATGTCGGGGCCTGCAATAGCGCCCTGTCTACCCCGTTGTCAGACGCGGCCACAGCACTATTGCAGTTAGCTCGAAAGTGTGTTAACATTAACAATAGAATAATTCGAAATTAAGTAAGAAAAATATGTCATGTTGATTATAACGGAGCGACATGATCACCTGTGTGACAAGCTCCTTATAAAGAGAAAAAAAATCATTAACAGACGTTTCTGCTTAAATTGTATATTTTTTCATAATGTAGGTACTAAAGAAAGCTACATGACTGGAAATTTTTGCTTAAATCCGTCCAGTAGTTTTATTCACTTTAGTTCGGGCTACCTGTATAGTTTTCAAAGCAAACTTATCTAATGCTAAAAGACGGAGAACTTTCCATCTCCATCCACCGTCCCCGTTTAACGGTGTTAGAGAATAAATTATTTTGATTAAGCCCCTTTACCCCCTTATTTAGATCAAATAGATCTACAATTCTACATATTATAAGAAAAACCTGCTGTCCTGCTTTCATGTTTCTAGCCACAGTTTAGTATTAAAAATCACACATTACTTATGTGAACTTTCAACCCCTATCTTAACCCCTTCAAGGGATGAATTAGGAAAAAATCCTGTACATTAGGAGCTTGTGGCCGAAGTTTTAAACATCCAACTCTAAAAACGACATGTTTTCCATACAAACTTTCAACTCTTTTTTAACCCCTTAGGGGATGAATTTTTGTAACATCGCTTAATCATTTGCTTTGCTTTTTAGTAAGATACCTTCATACAAAGATTCAAGTCTATAACTTTCCAAATGAACGATTTCCATACAACGGTTCGACCCCTATTTCACCCCCTTAAGCCTTAAGGGTTGAATTTCGAGAAATCCTTTCTTAGTCCATCCACGTACTGTAAAGAATATATGTTCCAAATTTCATGCTTATAACTTTAGCGGTTTAGGAAATCACACATTACTTATGTGAACTTTCAACCCCTATCTTAACCCCTTCAAGGGATGAATTAAAAAAAAATCCCTTATCAATGTATTTGACATTACATTACGAGCTTTGTGACCGAAATTTTAAATGGCTAACTTTAAAAACGAAATGTTTCCCATACAAACTTTCAACTCTTTTTTAACCCCTTTAGGGGATGATTTTTTATAGCAAAGCTAAATCATTTGTTTTGCTTTTTAGTAAGAAACCTTCATACAAAGTTTCAAGTCTATAACTTTCCAAATGAACGATTTCCATACAACGGTTCGTCCCCTATTTCACCCCCTTAAGGGTTGAATTTCGATAAATCCTTTCTTAGCACACGTCCACGTACTGTAAAGAATATATGTTCCACATTTCATGCTTATATCGTTAGCGGTTTAGGCTGTGCGCTGTCTGTCAATAGATTAATAACGAAGAGTTTTATATATATAGATAATTATTATCCAATATTCTGTTAATAAGTATATATAGTCACTTTCCTTAGTACGCGTATTTAATATACATGCAACTTGTCACGTACAAAAACCTACTCCTAAATCTTCTAATAAGTCGTAATCGTAAGTCACTAATTTTATAAATATTAAATGTCATCATTCTTAAATAAAATTATTTTATATACTTACTAGGTATGTAAACGTTCATTCTGATATGCGTTACTATGTAGTTATCATCTTATTTTATCACTAAATGTATGTAGTACCAAGTTTGTCACTTTTTGGTGTTCGGAACTACCTTACAGCCCTGGGCTCCGTGGAAGACCATCAGCACTGTGGCATTGTTTAATGCCTATGCTGAGTGGTGTCCACTTGCTGCCACTATAGCAGTCTTCTTTTCATAGTTACACGTTATTCTTACTATAATTTGGTATTTATTAAGTTTCTTTTTATATATATATTGTGTTTTCTAATTAAGAACAAAATTGTGATGTGGTGTTGGCACTATTATGTAGCTGGAGGATTATGTAGCTTTTCGAGATACTGATATCAAATTCAAATTCAAATCATTTATTTCAGGCTTGCACCAGTTGCACCCATAAGTGTTAGTAATATACAATAAAATCTTAATCTATATCATGACACAACGGAACGTTTTAAAACTTATATAAGGCCTGTACCGAAATATTAGATTGTGGCTTAAAGGAGCAAAATGATATATTTACGGCGAGGGCGGAATATTGAATCAAGAATGAAGCGAAAGATTCTATAATATAATCCTGAGCGTAGCGAGATTTACGCCCAATATGGAAATTATTTTAATGTAGAGTGGCACCTACTGATTTTCACACCTTCTATGAGGAAAATTTAAATCCTCATTTGAGGGTAACAATGGCTCTTTTCAGAATAGGAAAATCCGGGAAGAAAAGTGCAACTTTAATCCCTTATTTGAGGGCAACAATGGCTCTTTTCTGAATAGCAAAAACAGGGAAGAAAATTTCAACTTTAATCCCTTATTGAGGGCAACAATGGCTCTTTTCTGAATAGCAAAAAGAGGGAAGAAAAGTGCAACTTTGATCCCTTATTTGAGGGCCACAATGACTCTTTTTTGAATAGCCGGTGCGAAAAGTAATATATTTACATGAACACATTTCAATAAAAAAACTTGGTACGAAACCCACAGAATGGCTTGTTAATATGTTATTGACGCTAGCTTTAGCTAATGTTTCCTGAAGAACAAACAGATTTATTCAAGCGAAGATTTCTTTTTATCCAAAACGGATGTTTTGTATTAGAAAAAACACCAATGAATGTATCACAACAAGAATCGGGATACATTAAATTGGCAATTAGATAAGCCTAAAATCGTTATGTATGCCAGATAGAGATGCCGATCATAACATCAAGTCGTGTAAATTGAACAAGGGTAATTTATATTGTATTTTCATATTATGAAATAAAGAAATCTAAATCAGAGCTAGTGATGGAAAAAATACTATATCTCAAAATCAGTTTAAAAGTAATTCACATACATGTATATATATATATGTACATGTTTTCATACATAAAATCAAATTTAAAGTAATTTCATGGTGAATTTTGGATATCAACAACATGAAGAATTACTGAGCTTTGTTTGTCAACCATCATTTGAAATAAAAAATATAGCAGTGGCGTGCAGTTTAAGCTTAACTCAGTGCTTAGCAAAACTTTAAAGTGAGTCTTGAAGGCAAATAATCGCTCCTTCTTTAAATTTTAATGAAAATAGTTGATTGATGTTGATTACTTAATCTTTATAGTGTAAAAAATAATGTTGACGTAAATAAAACTAAAAATCAAAGAAAATATCGCACCTTTAGAACGGAACTGACCTAACTCAAAAATACGTCAAATTGAGTCGTACGAGTATATCGACTCTAAACGACATATTGCGACTTAACATCTTTATTTGCGTTTTCCCAAAAAGTTGTGTTTTTGGATTAGGTCGGTTTCGTTCTAAAGCATATTTGTAAAGATACGTTACGGCACAGGGCTTATAAGAAAAAAAAATGAGATAAGTGTCCTAATAATAACATTATGACATAGGGCTATTACGCGCGATGTTACGAAGCCAGGAGCTGAAATGGGTGCGCACGGGAAGACAATCGCATAATTACTACACAGGACCAATAATGGGTATGAGATACGATAAATATAAACGCAGACTATAGGGCCCTGCATAAGGTTTTTAAATATTAGCCATATCGTTTTAATCAGCCGTTAATAATCTGATGCGAGCTTTTTCAGCGACCGTGATCAGACTTCAAACACAACTGAGCTCAATGTTGCAGTGTCATAACTGCAGTAACAATGCGTCTTACTTACGACACAATTGTTATGTGAACTCGTACCTGTAATTATAAGAACATAACATACGCGCCGTGCATGCAGCGGCGGTCGTGACATCGTTCGGAAGTCGAGGGTTTACTAATTGGGTGTAACAGAAAGATAAGCTATAAAATCAATGGGGAGGACAACAGCTGCATCTTCAATTTATGTGGATGTGGATTCGTGATGCGTCGCGGTCCGGCACCCCCGCCACCGGCCCTCGTATTTATACGCTAAAGCGGGCGTCGAGAAGAGTTCAATTCAAACGTGCGTCGGGCGCCCAGAACAGTAGACGATTGAGAAGCGAATCGCACCGCGTGGGTCGACAAGGGCGAGTGCAGTGTGCAGTGCGTACCGGTCGAGTCTTGTGTCGCTGAAAGCTCGCCGCGAAGCCTCCAGCTCCCTAGAGCGGCGGCACCGCGCGAGCGCCCGCCTCCGCCGACCGCCTCGCGTCAGTGCCGGGCCGGCCGCGCCGCAGACACCACGCTCCGGGCTCCACGAGACTCTCCTCAGCCCAGCTGGACTCTAGTGACATAAACATTATACTCACCTGCCAACGACGACCTCAACATTCGCACACACAATCAGTTATAGAGGTAAGTCTTGCTAATTAGGTACTTCACAATATTTGCGGTTTTACTGCACCATTATATTTACAAAAAACAAAAATAATAGAGTTAAAAGTTTAAACGGAGCTAATTAGAAGTGGTAAGTAAGTAAATAGTGAATAGTTGCCTGTAAGCGAGAGCGAGTTGTTGTATGTAGACGGGAAGCGGCTACGAGCCGGCCGGCGAGCTTTTCCGCCGCGTTCTTCGACAGAACGTATCCGCTCTGCCAGAAGTAATTGAACACGAACAACATTTTCTTTTCAGTTAGGCAGTTCATCCAGTTTGGGTCTTCGATTTTTATTTATTTGGTTGGTAGTTTAATAAGGGGCTTATTTCATAGTCGTTTTTTAAATTAACACAACTTTATTAGCTAAACAGAATAACATACGAAAAAATTTAATTAATAAAATTATTATTTGTTTCGTAACATAGCATGAAAACCTTTTTGTTTAATTATGTACTAAAAGTAGTTACAGACTGTATTAAAAAAAATACGTACCTATAACACGCACCATAAAATAAATTACAAGAATGCAACAAATTTTCTACTTGAACGCATTTGAAATTTCATACTTTAACTTAATTATTAGTCTCGGTAAACACGTCGTTAAACATATTTATAATAACGTAACTCTCCCGATTAAAGAAATGGTTTTACGATTGGCGAATCGCAGAAGTGAATAAAGGCTTGAATAGGTTCGCGTGAGTGGATCTGACCGGCCCGTGCGGCGCGGCGCGCTCGCGGCGTGGCCGATGCAATATTTCACACCGCCAACCACTAATCATTCTCGATTGTACCTTACAAAGTACATCACAATCAATTCGTCTACTTAATCCCAAACAATTCATTCAGCCGAAACAAGGTACTTTAAACTCTGAGAGTTTATTACAGGGCGTGTTGAATGTGACTGAAAACAATGAAAGGAGCTGTGATTATTTCTGACTTAGCTGCTCCGTACTACCTTGGTGCGCTCTATTTGTGATAATGCTTTCAGGAGGTTTCAGGATTATTTAAATAGTTTTATATCATCGAGTGGCGTTACGATTTTGTTAGAATTTCTTATCGGTTAACATATATAAATAGAAAACCCGAATCGAACAAAATAAATAAATATTTCTCAGAGATTACCACACGATATGCTTATTAACGATAGGGATTTTTTGTATACGCCAACTCCATGAGCAGGTACATAATGTGATTAGGTACATAGTAATTGCAATAAAATTAGCACAAATCCGTAGGTATAAATCGTCTGTAAAACTATAATTGTGGATGGTAGGTATCCTTATATCCTCTGCGATCGTTTATTAAACGGGAATTAATGAAATGACGTAAAGAATTAGTTTTGTTTTCGATTACCTACCTACAGTAATTTTTAAGAATAAAAAATATAACTCAACTGTTTATTTTAGTATTATAGACGTTTTAATATCATAAATAGGGCGGAGTGTATCAATGCTGGCTCGTTGTTATAACTTTTCCCAATTCTTACAACTTTTGTTGCAAATTGATCATTGTTTCACCTCCAAAACGCTATATCGATGTTGAATACAACATGAAGTGAGTACCTACTTTAATTAGTTAGTGTAGTTATGTTGTCTATTGAATGTGTCATAGATGGAAGTAATTAAGACGTGCAAGTGTATGAACTTTTGTTTAGGACGGTACGGTGGCGACCTTCAAGCCTAAAAAACGTTTGTCATGTTCATGTAACGCTCGTTAGCCGTGGCGGTGCACAAATTGACAAAATGTCCTCAATTATCTAGCATATCACCATACGAAGACGTTTAATTTATCATTATCAGTGCACCGTGCAAAATGTAATAGCCTACTTTAAATCTAACGATAACAATATCGAGAACATTAAATGTATGATTTTAACCATCTTTTTGTTACGTAGATACTTGTGGTTCATTCGGAAACTATGTTACAATAAGACAATTAATATTCCACGAACTATTTCATATTTATAATGCAATAACGACCCAACCCGGGAGGCGATTTTTGACTTTCAACCGCTCGAAAATTAAATAAAAGTAAATAGAAGTGAAGTATTAAAATTGAAGGCACTTACTTTCTACCGATATAATTGAATATGGGTGGTCAATACCACTCGTTTTTCAATTTTCTATAGCTATTTTAAAATAGCATTTCTTAATTTCTTACAGTTTTCGAGTGAAAGAGTTGAGCGCGCGAAATACAAAAATCGGTCCCCTGTACTGTCACTACAAAAATGTACACAAATAAAAAATTACGAGTATAGATTAGAGAGAGCCCATCAATATTATTCAATATCCCGAAATCGTCTTCGAGAATACGATAGTGAAAACTGCATTTTAAATTGTGCAAAAGTTTCTGAGTTTATCACGAAGAAACAGACACGACTGACGCTTTTTATAATAATAATACGCAGAGTACAGTTGATGTAGTTATTTAATAACAATGATTAAATAAATGGGTTTTACAACACATTGTTCCTTTCCAATAGTTACAAATGAATACGTCTAAAGTTAAACTTTTGAAATAAAAATTAGTAGGTAATTTAGTATGAATTAAAATAGAATCAAATCATAAAATCGTATAAAACAAAGTCGCTTCCCGCTGTCTGTCCCTATGTATGCTTAGATCTTTAAAACTACGCAACGGATTTTGATGCGGTTTTTTTTAATAGATAGAGGATTCAAGAGGAAGGTTTATATGTATTATATAGTACCCGTGCGAAGCCGGGGCGGGTCACTAGTTATTAATAAAGTTTTGTTTAGCTAGGTCTGAAAAAAAAGCTACAATCAATTAATATCGTAATTAAAACAACATTTTTGGTAAGTACAAGCTTTTATAGCCGTCTGAACTTTTTCACAATCAGCAACTACTCGCTGAGAGAGTTGTAATGAGCACAAATACGAGTGGTTTATGGTGTGTACTTTAGGAGTTGCCTTGGCCACATTGTGTCTCCGTCGTCACACCAGCATTATGGTACCTTAATATTGCATTGTCATAAGTGTAAAATATTTCAAGTTTATATAGGTTTGATACCTATAACTCCGTGAATTTGGTGAAATGTGACTCGCATGATTTGACCTAAACAAACTAACATACTTACATTGCGAGTTTAATAAACCCTTGTAAGAAATAGCGCCAAACTTGTTGAAATAAAAACTTTATAATCAGTTCCCCAGCCGTAATGTGCCATTGCCATTGAAAAATAGTGCGAATAGCTACTGTTAACAAACAAAAAGAATGAAAAATGAATCTATTACGCTTGAATGAAAGCGTTAATTGTAAAATTCGCGATCTATCCGGATGATTGCGTAGCGTCGTATTGGCGTCGCATCGCGGTGGGAGCCGGGCGCGGCGAGTTCAAGTGCAGGGTGAAGGTTCCACGCCGCGGCCACACGCCTTCGCGATGCACTTTGGAGACCTCCCCAGCGTCCCCGCAATACTCCACGACCTATTTATTTTATTTTATTCTTGTATCATACGACTCAACCTTAGAATAACCTGATTTACCCAGTCAAAATAATATATCCTGCGGAGTCAATATGATTAACATTGTTTTTAAAACTGTGGATGCTACGACATCCATTTAAAGTGTCGTCACACCACAAAACTGGATTTTTTCTCATATTTATACAGGAAATTCCGGTTCAGTTAGAGAAAAAAAATGTGTAAGTAGTATACATTATTTATTTGCTAACCCTTACATTGCCGAAAATTGTTAATTGTAACATAAAATCGCAGAAGTTACACTCGGTTAAGTATCATAAAAGTGGGGCGCTGCATTTTTACGATACCTAGAATATTTTTTTCGCGCTGGGAGGCTCAAATTACTTTATTGAAATTCTTGTTCAATGAAAGAAAAAACAATGCTTTCACCTTCTCGTTACGGCGTAGATATAAAATAGCTAAGTATATTGCAGTGTTTTAAAATTGGAATATGAATGTTGATTAATCCGTTACTTTATGGATGGTAAGGGCATGACGAATTTCATTTTAATAATGTAACTAAAGTCACGTAAACAAATAGCCATTGATGACGGCGGAGTAGCAAGGCCGACCACTAACGAAGCTTCCGAATCTTTTGTTTTGTACGTTTAGGCAGCGGATACACGCCTTACTGATGAGAGTTAAATGACTGAATTACCTTCATCCTTAACGTTTTATACCAGCAGTGTCTTAAAATGACTTTGAACAACTTAAACATTGCCACATTTCTGATACGTATGTCAACTTTAGGGTCAAATACCTTTAAAATTTAGGTAAGTAACTAAATATAATTCAAATCGAGAGTCCGATCATAACAACATTTTTTTGGTAAATACATAGGTGCTCTAACCAGTTAGTCGTGAATATACATATTTATAGGAAAGTGAGAAGAATACTAGATATAAGAATGAAAAACTGAATTCCTACGCAATCCTTTCCCATGTATGGCGAAATTGTAATCAGAGTCTCTATAAGCTAATTAGTGTCATCCATGATGAGACATAGCCATCATTTGAACGGCAGCTATAAAATGAACTGCCCTCAAAACGTAGAGAACGTCTGCTGACTTCGCATTAATGTGTGCACGTCAATATGCGCGCGCAAGCCCCGGCGTGACAGAATGCGCGGGCGCTCCGCGCTGCCACGCGCCGCCGCCGCTGCCCGCTTCCTGGGAAAATGGCAACTTATGGGGAACTGAATCTGCGCCGGTGCCATTGACCTCCACAACCTGCCACACATGTGTTGCCATTCACATTATTATTTACCTAAATAACTTCCATGTAGGTTTATGGTCTCGATCTCGAAAGAATGAAACTCCACAATTTGATCAGCCATATTTTTAATGACTGCAGTGAATCGCATGTAATTTAAAGCATGGAATTACTAGTTAATATTGTTTCAAATAATCGGGATTGGAAATTTAGATTGTTGTATGTTTCACGTACCGCTGAATATGTGTATTAGCATTTGGTGGGACGATAAATTGTTGGGGCTATCGGAATGTAGGCTCCGATGCAGTAGGAGGCGCGTGTGCACGACGCGGCGGCGGCTGTGCTGCGCCGGCGCGGCCGATGCTCTAGGAACGGGCACCGTTACCGGACCACAAGAATGTCGCAAAAAACTCGGAAACCGTTTCTGTTTCCCTTGCCATATTGTAATCACGGCTGTATTGAGTCAAGTGGGGTAGACCCGAAATGCGCGGGGGCCTGATCGTAATGTCGTGACGTGACTTTGATTTCATGCTATATTCATTGAGATATTCGCGTACTATTATGTAAGTATCAAAGCGTGCACATCGTGATAATCTAATCACAGCCTCGTGACAATCATTATAAAATGTATTATAGGTAATTATAAATACTCTTATTTGCTAATCATTACACATTAGGTACCTACAGTTATTTATAGAAACAGGTGATGAATATGTGTGAAAAATAAACTTCTTAATATTCTCTAAAGCAGGGGTCGGCAACCGACTTTTGCGGCCCGCGAGCCTCGCTAGCCGTTTTGTATGGAAAGGTCGTTATATTCAGAATTTTGAAGTTGCCTGTTAAAGGCACAGCAAAATATGAAGAAGAGCGGCCCGCGTCAATTTTGTTAGCGACTATGTATATATGGCTCTTGGTCACTAAAAGGATGCCGACCCCTGCTCTAAATTATAGGTACTTTAAAGTATTTTTTTCCTAAGGCTGGGCAAGGGCGGAAGAAATAATTAAGATACCAAATTTATACACGATGCATACACATATACAATTATGCTACAAAACGTACTAAAAATTTTCATTTATCTTGCATGATTCAAAAGTGGGTATATACGATTTCACAATCGTACCACATTTTAATTTGGGTCCATTGTTTCAGTCAATAATCCAAGGTTATATTCATATACTATATCTAAACCACATACCTACTCATTCAGTAAATAACAAGTGAAACATGTATTTAATAAGAAAACTTCAATGCCATGCATGCAAGCCTTGGTAACATTTACTGATGAGGAAAAAAGGTCACTTTGGTATTCAAAATATAATTTGGTGCTGCAGATACCTATTACTCTTCCAATTGACGTACGTACAAATATCATCATAATGTGTTGTACAGTCAGCCAAGAAAGTGGTCTACCACTTTTCGACTCTATTGCATGCAAAATAAGGTCCAAAAGTGGTAGACCACTTTTTTTGCTGATGGTACAAACGAAGGACCATATTGAAATATTTACCTCCCAGGTCACCTTACTTTCCGTGAGAATTTATTTAGAGCCCCGGCGGGACTAAAACTTTCTTCCATGTTAGCGCAAGAAGAAAAAGAATTTTCTTTTACGACGGGATGGTTATAGGTCCCTAACGCAGACGAGAAGCGAGTGGTCACCGGTACGAAACCCCGCGACGGGTCGCCGCCTGAATATCAATATCAGAATAAGAGCTGTGATGCAGGTCACAATGACCGATAAAGAGAAACACACAAATATGGCCCTACTCGAGGTCCGTTTAAAATTCACATTCAATAATAGCTTCGTTCGCTAGGCGCTCGGTGCCGCCAAATGGAATGTAGGTTATGATGTTATTTAGCTACAGTTTTTTGCTGTCTGAGTTTTTATTACAATAGTTATCTCCTTTCATGTCAATCAGTAACGTATAAGGCGTGAAAGTACTGACGTCACTGTGCCAATTCTCGGCTTGTTAATGTAATATCACCCCTGGCCATTGGATCGACCTGCTTATTTAGAGCTAACACTCTACCTCACTTACTTATTGCTCGTCTGACGTGGGAATGGGCTCACCTACATTAGTTTAGAATTAACAAAACTACAACTAGAATTATATTGTACGGTCACCTCAACGGTGTTTCCTGTATTATAATATTAGGTATGTGACGCTTAGAACGAATACGTTTACATATGATACCTACTTATACATATGTATACTGATAAGAGAAGATTTTCGCCTTAGATGAAGTAACTAAAAGTTTCACAGTTAATGTACAATTAATGTTTTTCAAGAGTACGTGAGCCAGTAATAGTAGATTGTACAACAAGTGCATAAAACGCACCATTTTACTCGAGACGTTTATCCATCCGAGCGAGCTTGCGAGCGAGGATAGATATAAAGTCGAGTGTAAAATGGGTTTTATGGACGAGTTGTACACTCTACTTTTCACTTCGATTGCGAGGAAATGAAACAGCAACATGTAAATATAGTAAATGCTAATTTAATTAAAATTGAAAGTTACATTAGAGCAATGAGAAATATTTAAAGTAATCGTTTTTCCTGGCATATTTAATGTTGTATTAGATTGTATTTGTGATGCGATATTTGGCATATTGTCAACTTCAGGTTCTTTTGAAGGAACGGGATTACCATTTAAGCTCTGTTCCAATGGTAAGTTAGCACTAGATGGGCCTGGTTCATTTGGGACTATGTCGATTCCTTCGGTAATCAAGTCGGTAATTTTAGCTTTTTGTTCTATGGATTCCTCAATATAGCCCTCTGCCACTTGGTCAGACTTCCAGCCGCCATGTCGCTTTAATGTTGTGAGATTTGCTCCAGAATCGGCTAACAGCGTAGCTGAAGTTCGTCGAAAGCAATGGCCTGTGTACTTTTCAGGGTTTTCTAATTTGAGAAAGGCTGCTATCTCCTTTGGCATTGCAGCGAATTTATTGCGTCCTATGGGTTGCCGTGTACATTTCCCGTTTTGATAATTAAGGAAAAACCGTTTCGTTGCCACATTTTCTGGACGTAGGGCTTGATACTTTCTAACTATATTTAAGTATTCGCCTTTGACGACGAATGTTCTTTCTTTATTTGTTTTTGTGTCAGGTAAGTTTATAGCCTGCAACTGAGTGTCCGTTTTCACGTCATCCACAGTAATGTTGATAAGTTCTATACCTCGACATGCACCACTGATTCCATATATGAGCGCCACCTACAATTAAAATAGTAATCATTATTACAACGTTGCACACTAATATAAGTACTAGGTAATGAATTATTGTACAATATTAAATTGCTGTTTAACAATGTAGAGTTTTACGTACTTTTGCAGCCAAATATCTTACATCCGGAGCGGTCTTTAAGAATGTTTCGATTTGATTCGCATTGAAAACCCTGGATTTTACACTTTTGTGCCCAGTGGAAAGCCTTTTCAGGTAACATGTGAGCTTCACGTAGGTTTTTATATGCACGTCGTTTTTCATCTGCAGCGTAGTCTTGAGCATAGAATACACACTCCATAGTGTAGACGGCTTAAACTTCTTAGATAATTCGTTGAAATACGTTAAGAAAACGCTCTCTGAGAAACTATTCACTTGTTTTTCCGCCCTCCAACGCATGAAATTTTCATAAGCGGTAAGATAAATTCGCTTAGATTTCGACGGCAATATCTGTTCAACGACGTTTTCCGCGTGCCGCTGCATTAAAGTGTTAGGAGTGAGTGTTATTTCCTCTTCGCTTGACGACATTATTTATCGTTAATCAAAAAACAATTTCAAGTTGTAACACAAATATTACAATGAAAAAATAATTATGGTTCCCGCCAATTAACTTTTTTTTCTTTTTTTTTCTGTAGGGACGTGACACCTGACTTAAGGTCGTTACATACTGCTCAGTTATAAAAACATTTTCTTTTTATAACTATGATAAGTTGTTGTTATGGCTTAAATACTATACTGATCTACTAAATTGAAAAATAAACAAATATAAAAAATAATAAATGAGACGAAATACAAATTATAAGTTTATTTCATGAAGTTTTATTGTGTACTTTGGCTGTTGATATCTTTGCCTTGGTCTTAGAATACGAACGAAACGAAATAAAATAAAGAGGTTGTTGTATGAAGTTAAAGATG
This sequence comes from Epinotia ramella, assembly GCA_947578815.1. Lineage (NCBI taxonomy): Eukaryota > Metazoa > Arthropoda > Insecta > Lepidoptera > Tortricidae > Epinotia > Epinotia ramella. Next base: position 13,959,879 of record OX388209.1, read on the forward strand.
TTTGTGTGGCTGTTGCAGCGATTGCCTTGGTCTTCGACGAAGATTTTACTTTATGCTCTAGAGCATAAAAAGCGACTTTATGTCGCCTACGCACGACATAAAGACGAACTTTTAGAGCATGAGAAGTGAAAAAATACTTATATACGTTTGTAGACACCTAGAGCAAATAATCGTCATCGCATTCCGCACGTACTCGTATAGTCATCCACAATAATTCACATAAATATTTTGAATACGAAAATGTGTCGGGTCTTTCTTTATCTTTTCTCACTTAACACAGGGAATCAATTAAGATGAAGTATGAGTTAATTTATACCCCGGAAAAGGTTTCAGGGTAGGCACTATAGGGCGGTGGAAGTTTGTATGTGCGTAAACAAACTAACCAAAGTGACAAAAATATCTGTAAGTGTGCTCTTTACACCTTATTCGATGAACATGCAATATATTAAATTGAATAGCTATATTTTAGTTCACTCTTGATGTGTATCGATATGATAGTACCTATATAACAAAACATTATAAATGACTAAGCTTAAATCAAACTGTTTTCATATGAAGCATTTTTTTTTAATTGTTTAGTTGTTTATATATTCCTGCATTTAATGTTGAGAATTTATTTCTAAACTCGACTATACTCTATTCCCCCCATCATCCTCGCACACTAATTATTAAGATTATCCATGCTAATTGTTCATTTTTCATCACAAGTACGGATAAACTAAACAGCATAGTGAACCATTTTAACCAGTGTCTTTACTTTATTGTAGAGGAGGCAACTTATTAGGAGATTTGTGTTACCGTCCGTATGGAAACTGAATGGCGATGTCTACGGTCGTGGCACACACACTCTAAGTAAAAAGACAAATAGACTTGTCCATTTTACTATTTACCGAGTAAAAATTCTCATGGCGTGTTTGAATAGGTCTTTTACCAATTAGTATTTGTACCGATATACGACGTTTGTGTTGCTGAGGTGTGTCTGCGGCTTTCTGCCAGGTTGTGTGGAATGCCACCGATAGTACAACATTTGTGTCAGGTCAGATACCTGTATGTTTTTATTTATTTAGATACTAACGGTCCTAAATTATATACAAAGTAATCAGCTAGGCTTATAGCTTTATACATTAATAATATAACTAGACCTACAGTTTCCTATTTTACAAAACAATTAAAATACATATGACTAAATCACTATAACCGTTATTATCAATTCACAACAACCTTAAGTAAAGTAAGATACATTTTTATAATGTTTTACACACCAGGGATGCGACTTTTTAGACATCCGCGGATGCGGATATTGGGGCAAAACACTCAAAAACATAAATACGCAACGTCTTGAGGGTCACGTAGGACTCGACGAACACGTTGCGACTGACACAATCGTTGCAAACCTAACGCATCACTAATAGCGAATACGGCTAATCGTCAGATTACAGAAACGAAATGAAGATTCTTATTGACTAATGACGAAAATACTGAACACGCGCGTGGCACGCGCCGTAGTGGCCCCTATCTGACCCCGTATCATGGTCGGCCTTATCACAGATAGAGCGTCCGTCACTGGTTGACACCGTTCGATAGAACGAGACGACGCTCCCATCTTGTCACTTATCGCGTGATAAGGCCGACCATTATACGGGGTCAGGTCGCGAACTGTACTACATCCGCATCCGCAAAAACTCCGCACCATTTTTTGCAGTTGCGGATGTGGATGCGAATGTTTGCAACATCCCTGTTACACACTATTTTAATAGGGTTCTATTTTACAAGCAATGAGCTTCAAAAACGCTTTAAAGTTAAGTAAAGAGTAATAATTTTTATTCATTTCAAAGACACGTATTGTTGACGCTGCTACTACACACATCATATTATGTATACTGTTGGTGACCCGATTAATCATCAACAATTTAAAGATTGATCACGTCGGTTCATATTTTCATATCTAACCTAAAGTGGGTATCTTTGCCAGTTAAATTGATTCCCATCGAATAACGCATGAACTTACCGTATTTCGGAACAACATTCGCAAACATTCCCAAAGCTCTTATTTACGTGAATAAGGCGAATGAATGGTCTTAAAAAACAGTTCACTGTTCGCGAAACAAGCATAGAGTTCTTAATGACGCAATTATAAATAGTATCTAACCGTTTTTACGTGAGTAAAATGGCACGGGCTCTCCATAATGTCCAGATCGTGTTTTATCGTGCGGAACGCACGATGTCATTGTCCTGGGAGGTAGGCGCTTGCACCTTGGAAGCTGCGTCTAACGCCACCGGTATCTTCCACTCTCCAAGCAAATACCAACAATTCAAGATTTCTTCCCCTATGCGATTGGATGCTTCACCAGCGTAATATTGCGTCAACTATTCACAAAACTAAAGTTAAGCTCTCATTTCAATATTTCATTGATATAATATTCATCTTAATGCGCTATACCGAAATATCAAAGGAAACACTTCACAACCCACGCGTTGGAGTACTGCGTTTATCACACTTTTCTCTTACTTATACATACTCGTATAGGGGAGAGTAGATGAAAGTAATATGTCAACCGAGTCTCCACATGAATTATTCACACTCGAGGAACGTTCAAAGGAAACGGATAACGAAAATCAATAAATTGGCGAAAAATACCCCTAAGGGTTCTATATTAAAAAGCACAAATTGATATTACAGGATCTATCCTTAGAAAAATCTTCTACCATATTGAAGGGCGTGTATGGTATAAATGAATGAGGTTGTATTGGGTAGATGATGTTAGATCCGAGGCGAGTACCTACTCCTTAAGGACTGCCCAGAGAGACGCGGCGGGCGTAGTTAATTCATATTATCGAGCGAGTTAAACGATCACGCGAGTACCTAATCTGCGACAGCACTTCCTGCTTCGCGCTTCCCTGAATTCAGTTCTAGACATTCGTGCGCCGACGTCTTCACCTTGAATGAATATAATATAGGCATTTTTTGGTGCTAGTTTTTTCATGGCAATAATTATAATTTTTATACGTATTCATTCAATATCTTGATGTTGGAGCTAATCACGATCGTTTCTGTTCTTATATGGTGTAGAAAAAACAGATTTACTTGATGGTCATTATGGATCTGGTAACTATAGGAGTGATGTAATGTGTGTCCTCACTTGAATTTTATGCATAAGTACCTATCTAAGTGAAGCCTTTAAGAATACTCTTACTTACTCGTACAGCATTTATCTACATATGTCAATTATATATAAAAGTTCATATAATATTCACGAATTCAGCATGCACGAATGAATACATAGTAAGTGACCTATACATTTATTCTGTATCGCAGCCAAATATAAAATATTTTTGAAAATAAATTAAAAGTAATATCAGCTACTTAACCCTTAAATGCATAGTGTTGCCAAATGTCTACAAAGCATTAGACAGCTCATGGATTAAAAAAAAAGGCTTACGTTCTTGAACGCATCTTTATACCAATCATTTTTTTCTACCAAAAATAAAAAATCATGCATTTAACGGATGCGGTTTACGCATAATATTAAAAATTATGAAAACTAATCTGTAGTTTCAGAAGCTACTCGACTACTATTAATGTACTCGACTCTCCATGTAAAAAACATTTTATATTAAATTATAATCTACCATAGATTTTTAAGTCGTCCCTAAAGAGCCCTAAAAGATCTCGTGTCGGATCAAGTTTCGTCATACGAGATTATCATAATGCCCATAAACGTGCAAATAAAAACACGTTTTTTCCCAAGTGATGTAAATTGATTGTAATGCGCTACATATTGGATGTTGTATATTGATAAGGTAAATACATAAAAGCTTCAATATATACAATTAGCCACGGTGCTAGTAAAGTTTCTGGTTTATGAGTTATTGATTATAATCGCACAGCATCCATTAAATAAATGACAGCCACAACGAACACACATACTTACCAACAAGAGTAACGTGTTGTTGTAACCGCGTACTATCTAACATCGATTCCAATGTTATTGTTTGTGATGCACCAAAATTGAACAGTGTCAAGTGTTTGATCCCACTTCATTGAAGAAGGTAAAAGTCAGGTAGGTCCTAACCAATTTAATACGAGTATAGGCAAAGTTTGCCGAGCCGTTGCGGGCTCAGTCACACACAACCGACGACGAGCCACTTTTTCAGATTTCATTAGATAAAATCGAAACGTCATTGAGTTCTGGTATATGAGTCTTGACTGATTCACAATACGTGCAAGTTCGAGATTTAGTATTTTTTTATAATTAAACAGATATCGAGAAATGACAATTCTAAATGTGTATGGACGTAAAGACTAGGTAATTCTGTTATTTAAATATTCGATCCTAATGTATTTACTACCTAAGCTACGACCTGTTCCTGATTTCGCACAAATTACGGTAAATCTTAATTAAATTGATTGTATGTGGACACAAAAAAGTTTAACTTTTATAAGGTATTTGCATTATTTCATAAATAGGTACGATGGTACAAAAAGGCTTGAACATTTCCAATTGGCCACGGAGCTAGTCGGGTTTCCGGAGCATGATATTATTACGGGCAGGTAAACATGTATTTCGATGCGGTAAGTGGTTTCTTAAAAATTGCGGCGGCGCAGTTGGTAACGGTACAAAACCACCATTAATATTGCATGTTGCATAATGACAAGTAATACGAGCTCATTTCCTGCTCCCGATGCTCTTTTCACGTTTATTGGATGAAAAACGGTTCTTGACCATCAAATAAGTTGAAGATTTTATTGTGAGTTAATATGTTTTAAATAAACATGTATGAGTAATAAAAACATAAAGCAAATATAAGAGTAGGTACCTAGATGCTTAGCTTAACGTATACTTATGTTGATGTTTTTGGGTAACTCGTGTAGATGAGTCGTGTAATTAGGCGGAAGGAGCGGAACCACGGAAGGCGCCAATAGTTTTTATCGAAATCACTTAACTAATCGCCAATTGACGATGAGTCGTTTATTTATTTTAAATTGAAATCTTTTTATACACTTATGATGGAGAAGGCAAAAGAAACGGGCGTGTAAACACAGCTCTTACGACGTACAGGCTGCTTTAGTGGGCGCGGCCGCTGTACCAATTTCAAACCGTTCTTTTGTTTCTCACTCCATTGTCAAAACAATACATTTCTCCGAAAGGCGTAAAGATTTCGAGGGAAAGATTATCCAACTTGTGGCAGTTTTACTAAATATTTATATATTAAACTTTCAGTATTACTTAGCCAATAATTAACTTATGTAGGTACCTACTTATATTATAATTAAGTATGTCAAACCGTGTGCACTCGTACAACGCTGTTTGATCGTCATTTAGAGTCGTGAGTGTTTTCTTTTCGAGGTCGAGACACGCGTGAGAAAGATATACGTCAAATATTTATTTTATATTACGTGGCCTGGTCATCTTGCTGGCAAGTAATTTAACGAAAACCCGATGTTAATATGGCATCGACGACGGCTCTGGCGGCCGCACATTAGGCTGCGCGGGCTCGACCGCCGCCATTGTGGTTCCGACTTACTAAATCAATATTTGCGCAGATGTAGGCGCAAGAGCATGCTTTGCCCGTAGCGACCTAATATCCATACAACTTATATGGCGAAGTTAGCGGTAAATTTTCTCAACAGCTACTTGTAATCCTTCAAATGTGGGTCGATGCTGCACGCACAGGTTGACCCCGGCGAGCTTCTCTCGGGGAAGCGGCTCATTCAGACCGAAGCTCGCGATCCCTATTATTGTAGCTACCCTCGTTCCCATGCAAAGCGAGAATGTCTATTTCCGCAATCGTGTTTATTCGCAATACCACAAGACAATTTGTGTGATATATAGGTACAAATGAATAATTTCCATACAATGATTGGGATTACAAATAAAATGTAAGAGTTTATATTCAACTTAAACATAAATATATATATCTAGTTGTTAACGTTTATAGCAAGCCTGAGAGGGACGGCAACTACATAGCTCGTCATTAAAACGAAACGAAACTATAAACCTACGCTATGAATACAAGTGAAGATGGCTTGAAGTAGTTGATTAAAAGTCAGTTTTTATAGCCCTCCCTTTATAATGCCTAAATAACAATAAACCTAGTACTTATCTTGATGAGAGTTGCGGAGTGCATCGTTAAGCTATCACGCGATATAATTACTGCTTCTCGATTGCAAAAATATGTGGTAGAATAATTCAAGTGCAGGATACCGGAGCGCCTCCGCCCTCGCCTTAGTTTTTTAGCGCTAGGGCTTTCTTTGTTTATGTGCGTTTTTTATCCCCGTGTGGTTTCCAAGTGAAAACGAATCGCATAATTTTCTGAGCGATGACCACGATTCCCGTGTAATATGATAATGCAATGTATATTTCATGGCTAGAGCTACATATTATAGTTTTTTCGAACTAACCGGTTCCCTCCAGCACAATCCCACTGTAAAACCATGAGCCACGACGCTTGTTTACCACTTCTCGCGGCATAAAAGTGGAATAAATAATAATTAAGAGTAGAGAATACTAGATGAGGTTAACTAGATTGCTAGGAAGTAAGAAGGACACAATTTGATTTTTTCCCTCCGTCACACATTTAAAGCGCTAAAAGGATTTTTTTAGAAGAATAAACCCCAGTAATACGTGCCTAACCTCTTAAAGCTCAGGCACGGCGTTGGTTCGTAAGAGCTCGCCATTCATTCCCTACATAGAGATATGGGCGTAATGACGGGCCGGCCGGTTAGCTATCGGCCAGACGCTCGTAAACACAGTTCGACACGAAGCATTCGAACATGCCTGCGAATGCAAGTCAATAGACATCGCACTGAAGCCCTCACTTCCTGGTAAGGTTAACTGTTAACATAACAAAACACAACTCACACGCCCACCCGCCATCACAAAAGCATATCAACTGGGCTTTAAATCGTAATTAGATTTCGTACTCAAGGGAATGGAATTCAAAAGTCACCGATTTAGTACCCGATGCATAGTTGGTTTAGCTTAGCTGTTTGTAAGTACGTGAGAGGGGCGCGTAAGTGGCACGGGTCAGCGGTCGCCCTAATAGCCGGTGTCAGGCGGGTGCAGCCGCGCCGGCCCGAGCACTCCGGTTTCATATTGCACCGGGATAACTTAGCTGTATTCGATTGGAAGACTAATTGGTAATTTTGCAAATTTATGGTCAGTCTTATGTTTATTTCCCGAAGGTTTACATAGCTGCTAACTTGTTACGCAGGTCCCAGAGGCATAGATTGCAGTCGAGTTGAATCCGCGGCGTGTAGGGTCGCATTGTCACCGCGCGCGCCCCGCAGAGAGCAAGGGCGGCTCTTCACTTGACACTTGGGGGTGCGCGCGGGACATTATAAAAAAATATATGATATCCAGCCATTGACAACAGATTAGATTCAATTACCGTTACTTAGAAAATTACCTACATATTAACATTTAATGATAGCTAATTTTGTTGTGTGATTCAGAATTATCCTTGCACACTTTTTTTTGTTCATCTAGGAATTTGTGGCTATGTATGCTTAAGGCTTATTGGTAAAGGCGATCGTGTGCAGTGTTACCTAGATCTTAGCAGGCCGCGGTAGGTAGTGGATAGGTATGCGAGCGGGCGTCGGGGGCAACGTTCATCGTGTGAGCGACGCGGCCGGGCAACAATCGCGAATTCAACGTATGCCTAGCAACAGAGCCTTCGCTGCACGCTGCACTCGCTGCGTGCCCATACCCACTAACGGTGGCTTTTTACAACACATATACATACGCTTAGACCCACTTACACAAAAGTTGCCTTGTTTAAAATAGCCCGGGTAATATCGTATTATAATAATTCCGGGGACAGATAGCGCAGTTATAGCCAGAAACTCATGTACAATATGCCTTGGCCAAAAGTATAGAGCACCCATGCGTTTTTTATATAAAAGTCTAACTTTAAATTGAGCATTCATTATATTTTATGATAGAACATTCTAAATTTTAGAATAAGTAAACCAGTGATCTTTTCGACGATAAATATGCAGTTGTCGTTTTATGACTTGTAAACCACACTTTAGCCTACAGTTTTCTAATGCATCTAAATAGCTAGGTACTCAGAAAACATATGGACTAAAGTTTTCTAGATGTTTGTTACCTTTTTACAATGAACGTCATCGCGTATTTCTACTATTGTTAAAATAAGGTTATTTGTAAGTTATAAAGGAAAAAAGGGATGCTCGCTTTAGGCCAAAGCTTTATAAAGAAATCTAAGTATGGTACGAAGACAAAAGTTCACCTCTCTAAAATCCATGAGCAAACCGAAATCATGCTAAAATGGAGTAGAAATAGATGATTCGGTGTGTTTGAGGATTAGAATTGTAACGGTGTAACGGTATAGGTGCGTCTAGAGCGGGTTTACCTAACTTATTCGGACTACGTTAGCGCTACGTGCTCGATAGCGATCCGATATTTCCCCGTGGCCTATCTTATGGACTTTTAACCAAAAATCCCAATGCATATTAAGAATAAGAACACGGACAGAATACATTAATATAATTTAACCATTTCCAATGGAAGTGTATGAATGTATTTGTATAATTCGTAGGTATACTTCTGTTATAAATTTACTTGTTATATACACTATCAAATCAACCATCTATAATAAACAAACAATAACAACAATATAAGCAGATTCCACTTCCAAGACCAACGCGGAAAAAAGACGCAGTTTTCACAAAGAATTTTCTGATTAATAGTTTTAATGTTTATTTTTTTACAGCGTACGTAAATATAGTTACCTACATACTTACCTAATCAATTACCTATGCACAAGAACATCAGACGCTTTGACCCAATGCATAGTCGCTCAGGACGTTCAGACAAATGGGAATTAATAGGTAACTACGTATAAATACAGGTATGTCGTAGTTTAACGCATCAGACGCTAGAGGCACATGAACACAGATTCGTTTCGCGATAAAGTACCTATGCAAAACACCGTTTGAAAAAAACCCAAGTACTGTTATATGTGATGATACAGTCTTGATAGCTTTCACTTTAATCCTCTAACACAAAATTCGCATGGGTCAACGAACCGAAAGCAGATATCTCATGAAGGAAACTAATATTTGCTATGTTCCTACCGATTTCCCTGAGGGACACCAACCCGCCAAGCCGAGTTACTTCCACGCGAATGTATACCTAATCTTCACTCAGTTTTCTATAGGCTGTGTGCTATCGAACTTACATATTATGTAGTATGTTTTTATGCAAATCACGAACACCATTTTACGTAACATGACAACATAGCAGACTAATTTGAGAACGATAATAATGTTTATTTAAACATCCATTCGACATACATCTGGGTTTGCTGGCACGCGGCATGCTTCAGCTACTTAGTATGTACACAAGGTCCATCTGCCGTTAATCGACCGCTACACTTCGATGACAATTATCGCCTAATAACGATGCCATGTAGGTTGTAGCCCAACTGTAACGACTCGCAGTCACAGTGTCCACGACTTATATGCTAATCACTTGTAATTTACGACGATCGATAATCGCGACACTGTACGTGAGCGCATTGTGCGAACGCTCGCGCATCGAGCCTCAGGACGACCCTCGAAGCTCCAGTCACGTGTGCATCTAATAATCGAACTTACACGTTCAGTCTCACTAGTACTTACAATTAAGATCGAAACAGATAAACGGGCTGTCTATCGTTATCGGGATCTCGGCGGGTCGGCATTAAAGAACTTAAAAGTTTCCGCGCTCGCGTAGCATTGGCGAGCCGACGCGAGCGCCGGTGCCCACTGACCCGGGACGGTCATCGCGCAACAATCTAGATCGCGGCTTCTTACCGTACCTACTGACATTGTAAGATATACCTCTTGAGAAAGTCATTTGAATAAAAAAGTTTTCTCTAGTTTATTCAAGTAGTCTGACGATTAAATTGTCAAAAAAAGGTCGTGTTTGACAGCTAAATAAAACAAGTAATTTATGTAAGCTCTATGTAAAGTACTACACGTTATTTATAACTCTGCCAAGGATAGTGAAAACAAGAGACAGTGAAGCCCTGATTTTAAAGTCATTGTCCAATATTCGATAAATTGGTGTCAATGCTCGCTGCGGTTGCAGTGCTCTGAAATTATGTGTTGGGCAACATCTCGGGCACGCCGCCGCGCAGCAGGCCACCGACACCGACCCGCCGCGACCGATCGCCCAATTCCCGACTCCCATCCGATCGGATCACTTCACTCGCTGTACGCCTTAATGATCATGTATCACATATATTACACCTTCTTTTATAATTTATTACAAACACAAAATTCATAGAATCGTAACTTTTCTCAAAGCGCAGAGAAGTAAAAGAGACGTCCGAAATAGGTAGGTTGTGCGAGCGTAGCGCGTCGTAGCACTCCGCTCAGCGCGTAGATGAGTCCGTGATCAATAACAGAGAGCGCCCATCTACAGTTACATGCTCGGGAAACCAATTAAGAGCGCCACACATTTGCGGCTTTCATCTGCATGCTTTTCAAATTTGAGTTTATTTAATCGGATTAACTGTTACTTTCCGACGTAACCACCGCTGGAGTAAACGGTATGCCAAATTAAGTAAGCTTGGGAAGTAGGCTTCTATTGTGTACATTGAAGGCATCGGAGTGCAGCGGTTGGCAGCTAATCAAAAACATTACTCCTCAGCTGAACATAAGTGTATTTTGTCACTTCTCTGCTTGTTTTGGAGGATAAGAAGTACAAGTAAACATATATTTTATTATAGAGATCTTTTTGAAGCTAGACTCTAGTCTACGTCGTACCTCAAAAGGAAAAAAGGCGGACAAGTGCAAGTCGGGCTCGCCCACCGAGGATTCCGTACAAAATTACAAATGTACAGTTTTCAGATTATTGTCTGTACTTGTAGTGAAAAACGATATTCCTTGCCAAGTTTCATAGTTCTAGGTCAACGGAAAATTCCCTATAAATTTTGATTCCCTTGAAATATACGGTTTTTGCGGTTGAAAGGATAGAAAGTGTCGAAATATACGTTTTTTGCGGTTTAAACGGCTTTTGCGGTTAACTTAGAAGTTTGGTTTTTTCACAGCTTCAAGGGACTGTAGACGTGAGTATATGGTTTTAATTTCAACTCCGATAACTTTACGCGTTCCTGAGATAAAAGGTCTTGCCTGACAGACAGACGCTTTGACCCAATGCATACAATGACAACAAATAGTGATCCTATAAGGGTTCCGTTTTATCCTTTTGAGGTACGGAATCCTAAGAACGGAACCCTTATACGTTAACAATAATAGACGAAAAATTACCCAATACGAGTAATATAGCCTAACGCTATACAAACGTATATTAGAAACAACTTACTAACTTTACCTAAACCTAGTCGAGCTATCCACCTGGCAAAATATCAGTATTTAGCTTTGTGCAAACAATATTGTTTATATGGCTTTCTTAATATTCAAAATAATGTTTCAATTATTTTCTAGTGTAAACATATTACAAGTACGAGATTGTATAACGATGTAGTCAGGTAATCGAATATATCCATTCCAGTACATTTCCAATTACCACCTATATGGTTATACACACAATCATGCCGTCACATCATAGATAAAAAAATCCATTAGTCTCAGTTCCACTTCAATTTCATATATGAAAATAACATTGGCATTATCCACATGTATATGAAAGGAAGGAACAAATAGAGGCGGGAAATTTTGTCACAACCGCATTTTTAGACAATCGCGAAAAGAATAGATAGCGCGGAAGCGGCATAACACGTGACGTGAATAGCTCTTCACGTCCGGAGCACGTGGTATCTTAGTAAAGCAAATAGTGACGAAGCTACCCTCACCCTCCGCTCGAGGCTCGCCGAGAGCGTCTAGACGGAGGCCGGAGGACCCCTGCTGTCATCTATACGCGCTTATTTATATTTATAGCAATATAATAAGGTTAGTATAAAGAGATCAGAGTTGGGACCAACTTGTGGCGTTTGGGTATGTGCTATTTTTGTTAGCAGGTACCTATTTTATGTCGCATTTAAAGAACTGGCCGTTTTTATACTGTTTTTTTTCACATAAAATTAACTTGGCATTAATAAACGGAAGGACTTAAAAAATAATGATAATTCTATTTATAAACTAATGGCTGCCCGCGCAGCTCCGGCTTCGTATTACACAGAGAACGCTAGTAAAGATGCGGGATAATAATATATATGTAGCCTATGCCCATCCTAAAGGATCATTGTATAATCTGGTGAAAGAAGAGTTCCCGAGATACCCGCTACATAACAACTTACAAATCTACAATCTCACAGACTTTTCCGCTTTAAAAGAATTTTAGATAGAAAAATGCAATAGCAAAGCATGTGAATTGTAAAAACTCCCCTTGTAAGCACCTTCGTCACCGAGGCAAGCTTGCATAATGCGGCGTTATTCACTAGTTCATATAGTGAACACTTCATTAACACAATGCACATGTTGAAGACGATCATTAGAAGATGACGGTAATTACTATTTGTAATGGATATTATTTAAAACCGTTTCAAACCACTTTAGTACCACGTACGGCCATTTTTAGTAACAAGCAGAATTGTATGCAATATATGATGGTCAAGTACAGTTAAGTAAGTAGACATAAATACAGGTGGCGTAGGTGCCGAGTGCGCGTGTGTGCGAACAGCATCAGGCCGGGCGGATGCGTTCCCACGGTAACAGCCCGAGCCCCGCGAATAAGCCCGAGTTACGATCATTTGCTCACCAGAGCTTGAAACTCTTTCAGTTAAGACTTTAAATAAATTTTCTCTCCTGCCAAGAAAACCGGACGCGCGCATGATTAACATGAATCACATTTAAATTGAATGTCATGCGAGGGTATGATAACATTAAGTGCTAAATTAAAATCAACTTAGCGATCGAGACTTGACAGTTATTAATAGATGACGACACCTCTTCAATTTTATATGAAGCGAGCACATAGCAATTACATACAAACCTTACAATATGTCTAACATAAGTACTACAAAGATTTTAATAACATCGCTGTAATTGCGGTAGGTAGGTATGCCGTAATTCGCAGAGGTTTTAATGCATGAATTCATGGCTCATAGTTTACCAACGCGCAAGGAACTAATTAATTTGCAGACGCTACCACTCCCGTAGCACACGTTGCCATTCCTAGCATAACTTAACTGCAGTTGACAGAAATGCTGATATTTATTGAATTCCCTCAAACCGCATTGTTGGCTATTGTCCGCGCGCTGCCGGTGAATGGACAGTTAAAGTCGCATTCACTCAGGACTAAACGGTTGCCTACATTTTTGCCTTCGACCCCCGTTTCCGCGTTCCGCACCCATGTGCTACAAAGAGCCCTACAAAGTTGCTTGGACTAGAGATGAGAGTGACGCTTGGGAAGTCAAAAACTCAACACGTTCACCCCACTAACTTAATGTAGGTAGGCAGAACTATTCGTTTATCTCACTACTAGGATACCTAGTCTGCTTTGTAAGTTTCTTCAATGAATGTTGCTAGTATGAACGAGCCTCATATTAGGTTCATCGTTTGAGTGTTTAAGTGATTATGACTAGTGTTGTTGGGTAAACGTTGATGTGTGTACAGTTACACCGACCAGGAGCCGCACTCCTTCGCCCGGGGCCCCCTCCAGCCCACCTTTTCACAAAAGCACTTTGTACTCATCTGTGAGCCCAATCTAGCATAATTTCAAACAAAATATGGATCAAGTTGTCCGAAATAAATATTTTTGATTTGATTTGTTTTGATAATTTTACCCCTAGATTTGCTGTAGCTATGGGTAATCGGAGTTCAGACTGAATGGTCCACCTGCAGCGAAGCGATCGGTATCCGCCGTGAATTGCCACTCTGCACGTTTCCATTCCACTTTATACTGTTTGCGTTTTTATATTCCCACTCCATGTGCAAGGCTATCTTACTTATTAATAAGCTCGACTGACTCTGCTCTCATTTCAAAACAGCGTGTGAGATTATTATAAAACTATTTAGATATATATATATATACTATATATACAATGGAATTGTACATAACTATCTTGTTATGGTACCAACCACCATTATAATGGAAAATATATTAGTCCCTATTACAGTTCCTTTTGTATATACATATGTATTCAATTATGCACACACGTCTCGATATAATTTTCTCACAGATATTTTTACGATAATTTTATATGTACATAAGTATCAAATTCCGAGCTTCCTGGCGACCCTTTCAAGGCTTAACAAAGCCACAGATATATTACTCAATATAAATAAATAATACAAGCTTTTTATATACGAGTATATATACTTATCCTTTTTATATTGGTATTTACGAAACTTAATAATTTGAAAGTGCGATCAATCCAATAGTTACTTGTTGTCTTAACTTGGAAAATCAATGTTTCGAAATTACCATCGAATAGAGTAAGTAGCAATATAATTTCTAGTGCTGTAGCGAAAATATCACAAAAATGATTAATTTACAATTATTGATTTCTAGATTGCAGTTACCGGGACTTTTAAATCATAACACGTAAACATCTAAACTTTTACATTTATAATATTAGTTGGATTTGATGGTTTCAGTCATGTTTATATGTACAGTACCTGCGCATGCGACATGTGTTCAGATTGTTCAGACATATTTACTGACCTGCTTATCAACAACTTTTAAACAAGCTTTAATTTCCTGTTTTTACTGGGTCTCTTTCGATATTGTGCATGTTTTTTACCTGCGTTTATATTTAGGTGGGCTTTAAGATCTCCAAAAAGAAACACTTTGAGAGTTGCGGTTCCAAAAACTTGCAAGAATTTAAAAAAAGTTGTACTTATTTGCATTTTATTGTTTATTCACATGTTCACACACAAGCTCCATGCCAATCGTTACGAGTAGATATGCCCTTTTTCCGGCCTACAGGTAAAATTTAATACCTATATGTAATTTATACCTATAAGATTTTGCGCGCTCCTAAAACGTCATTTGTCGTCGTGAAGGGTGACAGTTACCCATTACCGGTGTATTCGTTCCCCACTGTCCTTGAGTTGGAGTGGAGCGAAGTGAGGCAGGGTAATTGATTGGATTGTGTGATTGTTGCAGGCGACGGCAGATGGATCGGCGATGCGCGGCGGGGGCGCTGGTCGCGCTGGCCGCATGCATCGCGACCACGGCAGCGGGTGAGTCACTCCACAAACAACTAATCCAACACTAAATACTATGAAAATATGTTCAAACTCATACACATTCACCACTTTTTAGGGTTCCGTAGTCAACAAGGAACCCTTATAGTTTCGCCATGTCCGTCCGTCTGTCTGTCCATCTTCGGCTTAGCTTTGTAACCATAACTCCTAGAAAAGTGTAATTCGGCATGGGTATATAAATCAATTACGTCGACAAAACGGTACAATAAAATTCTGAATAAAAAAATTTTTTAGGGTACCTCCCCTACACCTAAAGCGGGGATGTATTTTTTTTTTCTCGTTAAACCCATGGTGTGGGGTATCCTTGGATAGCTCATTTAAAAATATTATGGGTTTTCTAAAACCACTTTTCAAATCAGTAATTCGTTTGCGAGATATTGGGCTTTAAAGCCCTAATTTTTGTTCGAGTCATGTGTTAAACACAACAGTCACTCGAATTACAAAATTGAAGTACCTAAGTACAATCACAGGTACGGGTTTTAATGCCAATTAGGTATGCATTTTAACATAACAAAACAAAACTAACTAGGTGTTTCAAACACAATATCTATCAGACCAAAAATAAAAGTAACCCTCACCCAAATACATATTGAGGGTTAGTCTTTGTTCAAATTACAACGCCGAATTGGAAAATTGCCTGTGGGAGATATGAATGAAAATTACATCGCCATAAACCGTCGACGCCCGTGAAATGAATGCCGAATTATTAAGGGGATGCCTTGATTCGATTCGACCACGCCCCCTTGACAGAGACACGCTTATGCCTTCCACTCACGAGAAAAAGAGATGCTACATTCTTCGGGAATAGCTTTTATAGACAAATTTCGATAAATGCCTAGCTTAGTGAAGTTTTATTTATAATTCATTAAGTGAGATTTTAGATGACATAAAATTCTATAGTACCTACCTATTAACTTGATTATGTCGTAGAATAATGTATTGTTTGAGGTAGGCTGAGTAAAAAAGGGAAAATGAAGACCCAACTTTGGTTTTTTTTTCTATCGAGGAAATTTTAGGCAATCGATCTATTTTATCGATTAAATCAGATAACCAATCATGTAGTCAAGAATCATATATCTGAAAATAAGACCTTATTGTTTCTTAATCTAGTCAGAACGGCGGCGTTTCAAAGCACGAGATAATTTCCAATGCAACCCCTTAACTACATGGGCTTTTAAAGTTGTAAATGTAACATGTGAGTACCTAAAAATGCAAATACTATGTTGTTTTCTCAAAATGTTTACGTTAACTAAAGAAGGATTACTGAATCTATACTAATATTAAAAAAAAAAAAAAAAAAAAAAAAAACATTTTGTTTATTTAGGTAATAATAACCCATTTTAAAATTTTTATAAAAATAAAATACTATACAATTCAGATTAAAAGTTAACATTAAATTAAAATTTAAAATTAAAAGTTACTCGTCATCGTAAGATAGCATGCTGTGGACACTATCTTAACAATACTGTTTGTCGATTCGCTCACTCTCATGACAAAGGACCAGTGCCTTTTACGCATAATTGCGTAAAAGTCGTCCACTCTGTTCACGGCGAACATCCCAGACGCGCTACACCACCACGGCAGCCGTAACATCACACGAAACGCGACATATTATTAATGCGAAAGTGTGTCTGTCCCTCTGTCTGTCTGTCACCTCTTCACGCTTAAAGCGCTTAACCGATTTTGATGTGGTAAGTACCTATAGAGATTGAGTCCCAGGGAAGGACATAGGATAGTTTTCATATCCCAAATTATCCGCTAAGGGGATGAAATGGGGGGTGCAAGTTTGTATGGAGCTACGATATAAACGAGTTCCACGCGGACGGAGGCGCGGGCAGAAGCTAGTATTATATAATACTCAATATTATAGGTACATTAGCTGTAAAAAACCTGATTATGTAGTAACATTCCTTCCCTATGACGTCTGGGAGTTCAATGATATCAGGGGGAAACCCATCGGGTGGCACGTCATCTAATCTACCTCTAACAATATCTAAATAATAGCCCAGAACCTTGTGAACTTCTTAGCATAAGTCATTACTCGCATATTTTAGCAACAAATATTACTAATAGATACATTCCATGAATTGCAAATGGTGTAAAAATATTTAACGGAACGAGATTCGACTATGAATAATGTATCGATGACATAGACTATTAGACGCCGCCAGTATACCGCTTGTCAGGTGTCATAAAAATAATATGTAAATGTCGTAACAATGTGGGTATTATGCCTTCTTCTCATTCATCATATCATCATAGAAAGGTAGTTTGGATATCTGGGAAAAAACATTCTGCAAGAGCAATTCATTCGACGACCTCTGTAGCCTAGTTGGAAGTGACCCTGCCTACGAAGCAAGAGGTCGCGGGTTCGAATCCCGGTAAGGGCATTTATTTGTGTGATGAGCACGAATATTTGTTTCTGAGTCATGGATGTTTTCCATAAATACACGGAGAGAAGTAGTAAAGAGTATATATTTAACTATATACCTAAGTATGTATATCGTTGTCTAGTACCCATAGTACAAGCTTTGCTTAGTTCGGGGCTATAGGTGAATTTGTGTAAGATTTTCCCCAAATATTATTATATTATTATTAGGTATTCTCTTGAAATGCTTTGTAACATAAAGTCGCGTGGTCTTATTTATAGTATCTCGTATACGACACTTTCATATAAAATGACCCATTGACCGAAACATTACTAAAATGGGTTACATAGATCAAACATCAGAAGGCGTTTTGGCGTAGGCGTTAATGTGCTACGGTTTTTGACACTATGAATAAATTATTCCGGTATTATTCATTAGCGTAATTGGTACTTTTCTCAGCGTTGTAAATAAGTTGTGTAGTATGTGAGATTACGGTAATTATCTAATTATGTTGTAGTCGGGTCGTCACCGCCCGCGCTATTAATTTCCGATGTCCGCCAGGAGCAAACTAACGCAGCCAGCTCCACTTCCGGTCGAACGTATAATTTCTCAATTTTCGCAGATCCACATAAACTAGTCTTCTACATTTTAATTTGATTGCAAGCTCAAACAGGTTCCTGGGGCGTCGAACTTTTATTGATGTAGAAGTATAATCCCAAATGCCCCGTTTCTTTTATGGTAATTTCTTTATATTTGTTCTCATAACTGTTCAGTTAAATCATAAATATCATAATAAACGGCAAGCAAGAAAACCCACGTTTTTAAGGTTCCATAGAAATGATAGAAAAAGAGAATAATTCATGCTGAAAAAAACGTACAATGACCATACATAAAAAACGAATATTAACTTACACATTTTTAGGAACCTACATACGCGGAGGTATTGCGAACATGACTCTCCTCATCTTTTAACAATATTTCTAATAAATAGTTCCATGGGAGAGCGTGGCTTATCCAGGAGCATCCTACAGTCTGGAGGTCTGTAGGTAGTCTAGGTGAACGAACGTGCCCTGCGTGTCTACCATGGGAGAGCGTGGCTTATCCAGGAGCATCCTACAGTCTGGAGGTCTGTAGGTAGTCTAGGTGAACGAACGTGCCCTGCGCCTAACTGTACAGGCTGTGCGTGTGTTTCGCGATGCATGTTATTAGATGATGCTATTTCGGTCTGCACTTGTAGATTTTGTATCCGCAGCACGGTCATTTCAAAGAATTCGCATTCAATTTATGTTACATAGGAAGTATATTTAAATGCGGCCTACAATCTTTAGGTGTACCGTGTGAACTTCATCGCGCATGGCGACCACGGCGACATTCATTCATTGAAACAACAATCCATATTAATGTAGTGCAAATTTCAAATTCAAGCCGGCTCCTGATTTCGATTGACTTGGCCCATGTTCCTAAGCGCACGATTTTGCATTAAGTGGTTTTTTGTTCGTGCAGAGCCTTTTATAAAGTTCACAGTGTGGTACATGCGGACGCAAAAGCCAATTCATTAGTATGGGGCTCGTAGAACGAGGGTCTACGTCACGAGAACTTTGGAATTTTTGATAGAGACTTTCTTATTAGCACTCTTGGCATAATATTTGAATTTATAAATATCAAATGGCATTAGTTAGTTCGCATGGCAGTTACAACTTATTCGGCATGTTTGTATTGAGGCGCGGCATAACCGGGCCGACTTGTGGTATTTACGATTCGATTTTGTATCAAGCGAACTTTATGGAAATGCTTAATTGTGTAACGTAGAATGTTTTGCTAGTTGAAATCCGAACTATCAAAACTACAATCTGAAAAATCTCTCTCTCTAAAATTGAAGCGCAAATTCCATTGATCGACCTGGGAATATCGCAACTAAAAATGCTAAACATAATAGCGCATTCTAAATTTTAAAGTATTTGCGATACCCATAAATATTTTTTACCATAATTGCAACATAATCATTTTTTGTCAGTGCTCTTTGCACACAATCTAAATGTTTTTGACTAAGCTTTACCTACCTATATAGCACATTATCAGGATCTTATATAATGATACCTAAGGATTTCGTATACTAAAATAAGTACGTATTATTCTTGTTGTAAGCATTTCATTGCTAATTAAATAAACTATTAAGATAATATCAACTCAACCATGGTGACAGGAAAGGTCAAGATCCTATAAGTGCGAGTAAACAGGATACCGATTTCCGTTTGCCAGTTCTAATTATTTCAGTTTTATGATCATGAGTAGAAGTGTGTTAGGATCAAAATAATGGCCGCAAAAACTGGATGTTGACGACATTCCTGGTGACCGTTAGCTGGACGATCTGCGCAGAGGCAGCGTGCACCCGCCTTATAGAGCCAGACAAGAGAGCCCTAACGGTCCGTCGGCCACAGCTGATAAGCCACCGCCTCGCATAACTTACCTGATCAATTAAACTGCCATCGAACAATTTTCCACGCACATTCCGATAAAACCACACATCGCACATTACAAGAAGGTACCTACCTATCTAAAAAGATATATATAACAACGGCAGAAGATATTACTTGCATTGCTCTGAATGAACTAGCTATTGCTTGTATTTAAATATTGTAAGTTCACGCTTTTATCAAAAACATAATAAGTATAATAAATAACGAATTATAATTAATAAAAATATTAATACTAATTAAAAAAGTAGTATAATATTCATTTAGTTAAGGGAAGTACGAGTAGGTATACCAATTTCAAAGTTCTCAGTCTCACTGCGTAACCTACACTAAAACCTATGCGTCATGTCATGTTACCTGGCTCACTTGAACACATTTTAATTAATCAGCATCACATCTGACGGCATCATCGATTTTGTTTTGATAATATGTCAAAATGTTCTAATTGAGGTGTGAGACGTCTTTAATTACGGATTAGTCGCATCTCGCTTCAGCGGGTAGGTACACACATGCAGTGTTATGAATATGAAAAATTGCTTAGCTCGTGACCGGTGACAGCCAGAACGATACAGTATCTTGGCCAAATTAGTCAAACCATAAAATTACTGTAATATGATAAGGGTTCATCGTGATTATTTTCAGCTGTACTGCCTTTTGTATACTCGTCAGTAGTGAGCCGTAGATGATCGTACAAACTTATATCTTCGAAAATTACCAAATTAAAATACAGTAGGTATAAGATTAATACTGTACGGCGGTAGGAAACAAGCATACGGTCTGCCTGATGGCGCTGAACTCATGACGGTAACTTCTAACATTATTAACATTTTTCCAGAATAAATGGAGTCGAAACGGGTATGGTGTAGGGATGTTACGAATATTCGCATCAACATTCGCATTCGCATCAAATGATGCGAATGTTTTGCGAATGCGAATATGTGCAAGTCGTGGCGTGTTTCGCCCGCGCCGGCCGCCTGCCGCCGACTCGCGCATGCGCAAAGCGCGCCAACCCGTACCACGTGATTAATTTTGACCAATAGAAAGCACTTTTACTTGGGTAGTGTAGTGATTGCTTTTTATGCTTGTGATTAATAAAATTATTAAAAAGTGATTACGTACGTTGGGTTTTTAGTGTACTTCCTTAATATTCGCATTCGCATTCGCATTCGCACATTCGCATTCAAAATATTCGCATCCGCATTCGCGAATGTAATAGAACTGACATTCGTGACATCCCTGAATACTATTCAAGTTTGTACGGAACCCTCGGTGCACGTGAACGGTTTTTTTTACACCATTTTTTAAGCTTTAATAAGTAGCCAAGGTATTATATTGTTTTAATAGCACGACCTACCCGCCGAATCTCCAGTTCCCACAAAATCCGTGGGTAACGCCGTCTGCGTCGTTGTGATGTGATTCGAACTGTGAGGACTCGTTTATATCGTACCTCCATAGAATCTTCCATCCCGGTAAAAAGTATCCTATGTCCTTATCCTTACGAGTACATAGGATAATGAATCCTTTCTCTATTAATATTAATATTATTAATGTCATGACCGATTTCGGCCACAGCGACTGTGTGATCTGGACTTGATATCATCGATTAGATATGACTTGAGTTTTGTTGTTCTACTCTCTGGTGCGCTCTCATGTGGCTTGCATATCCTATCTTTTTTGCAAAGGTACGAGCGCAAATTGGACAGGTTAATACCCCACCCACGAAGTTGTACTGGATGGATGCCGGTAGACAAGCCTTCAGCTCGTCTCGCTTTTTATCGAGCTCGTTACGACGCTCAATTTCGAAGGCATTTACTTGTTGATGGATTAGACTTCGCCATTCGGGCCGCCGTGCTGCCTTCTCCTCCCACTCAGAGGGCTCTAACTTGCATTTCTTCATGTGTCTTTTCAGAACATCCTTATAGCGAAGGTATTGGCCACCACATTTACGCTTACCGTTTTGGAGTTCTGAAAAGAAAATGCGCTTCGCCACTCTGTCGTCCGACATACGCGACACGTGTCCACACCACCGCAGCTGCCGCCTCATCAGATACACCTCAATGCCTCCGACATTCGCGCGCCTCAGGACATTTGTATTCCTGACACGGTCCATCCACTTGATGTTCATGATGTCTCGGAGACATTTGAGGTGGAATCTATCGAGTATGCGGATGTGTTTACGGTAGAGCACCCACGTTTCGGAAGAGTATAAGAGATTAGGCAGCACAACAGCCATGTAGACGTTAACTTTTGTGGCAAGTTTAAGGTCGTGGGACTGGAAAACCTTGGGTCGCAGCTTGCCGTAAGCCGCAGCTGCAGCACCAATTCGGCCATTAATCTCCGACTCCAGGTCGCACTTGGATGTTATTGTGCTACCAAGGTACTTAAACTTATCCACTTCAGATAACGCTTCTCCGCCGATGCTCACACCGGTAAAAGGCACGTTGTGAATGACATCCATGGTAGTCATGACTTCTGTCTTTTTCACATTTATCTTAAGGCCAAATATAGTGCAAGCATCGTTGAGATTCGACATTAAGCTCTGTAAACCTCCTGCAGTGTCAGAAACAAAGCATAGGTCGTCTGCGTACATTATTTCCGTCATAACTGCATGAGACACTTTGGTACGGGATTTAAACCTAGAGATATTGAAAAGTCCACCATCCATGCGAAAGCGAATGCCGATACCCTCGGACGAACTTTTCAAGGACTCTCGAACCACTACAGCGAAATACAGCGCAAACAGAGTCGGTGCTAAGACACAGCCTTGTTTGACCCCACAGGTAACGGGGAATAGCTCAGACTGCTCTCTGCTGACAGAAACGCAGCACCTCATGTCGTCGTGTAGAAGCCGCAGCAGTTTGACAAACTTGTCGGGACATCCCAGTTTTGACAAAATTACCCAGAGGGCTTCACGAGGGACGCTGTCGAAAGCCTTTTCTAGATCAACAAAGCAAAGAAACATAGGTTGATTTTGCTCTCGACTCTTCTCAAGCAGCTGACGGACTGAGAAGATGGCTTCGCAGGTCCCTCTGTCTGGTCTGAAGCCAAACTGAGATTCCGGAAGAATCGATTCCGACAGAGGCAGCAGGCGATTTAAAAGAATTCTTGCAAATACCTTACCCGGAGTTGACAGCAACGATATGCCCCGATAGGAATTGCAGTCGGAACGGCTTCCTTTATTTTTGTACAAAGAACAGATGCGAGAAATCTTGAAACATTCCGGTACCTGCTCCTCATCCCACATATGAACAAATAACTTCCATAAGGTGTTATGTAGATTGTCACCCCCGTATTTTAGAAGCTCTCCGCTGATGTTATCAGTACCTACCGCTCTTTTATTTTGCAATTGTCTGATGGCAATCACAGTTTCACTGAGCGTCAGAGGAACCATTAGCTCAGATTGTGGAGGTGATTCCGGAAGTGCATGGATAAATTCTAGATCTGCTAGACGATCGATGTTAAGTAAATGGCTAAAATGTTGTACCCAACGTTTCATTACATCCTCCTTGCTGGTCTGTGGAACACCATCTACAGATTTTAGGGGAACGGAGGCATGACTTGCTGGCCGTATCAGTTTCCGAACTTCGTCATAGAAAACCCCCAGTTGGTTGGTATCTGACAACCATTGCAATAGGTTTGACTTTTCTTGCCACCATTTATCTTTAGCCTCCCTACTGAACTTTCTGATCTTTGCACTACTCTCCTTTATGCCCTCCAGCACATGGTCTTGACGACTCCTTGTGTTGCTCGATTGTCTGAGAAGCTCCCTGTGTTTTCCAAGCGCTTTAGTGAACGCATCGTCGTTTTCATCGAACCAGTCCTCCCGTTTATGAGCTTTTAAGCCCAAAACCTTGGTACTGATTTCGATAAGATGCGTGGACAATGTCTGCCAAGATGTACTGAGGGGCTCATTATCCACATCAAGTGACAGCAATGCATCGTCTAGAGCCTTTATAAATACCTCCCTCGTCGGGATGTGCTGAAGTTCTTCAACATTAGCACGTAGAGTATTCACAGGATTACGCCTGCAAGGACGGCGGAGGCATATATTAAGCCTTGTCAATACAAGTCGGTGGTCAGTCCAACAGTTAGCATCCCGCATGACACGGGTGACTCTGACTTGGCCTAGATCTCGACGCCGCACAATGGCATAATCAATGAGATGCCAATGCTTTGATCGCGGATGCATCCAGGTAGCCTTGTGTTTCATTGCAAGTCGGAAGAAGGTGTTGGAAATGGACAGGCCAAATTGAGCACATAGACTTAGTAGTAGTTGGCCATTGCTATTCATATTTCCTATTCCATGCCTGCCAAGAACATTCGGCCATGCGTCAAAGTCGCGACCAACCCTCGCATTGAAGTCACCTAGCAGCAATATCTGTTCGCGAGACCTAATGCTAGATAATGTTTGCGTAAGTTCTTCGTAAAACTGATCTTTAATGTCATCGGATTTATCTAGAGTAGGCGCATATATACTAATGATATTTAAAAAGTTGTTATGTTCTAAGTGAAGTCGCAGTGAAATGACTCGGTCCGAGGTGTAAACAGGACACTCTTCTAAGCGCCTTACTATCTCGTTTTTGATAGCAAATCCAACTCCTGAACGTCGGGGTTCATTCACCGCAGTACCCTTCCAAAAGAACGTGTACCCGCCGCCATGCTCCACCAGTTCCCCTTCATCAGCAAGATGTGTTTCACTAATTGCAGCTATGTCAACGTTGTAGCGGCGTAGTTCTCGGGCCACTATAGCTGTTTTTCGCTCAGGGCAAGAGTTACCATCACGGTCGAGACCGTTTTACCGTTTCTCTATTAAAAGGATCTCCATTCCACTAAACTTCACCTCAATCGGTTTAGCGTAAATAGATAACAGACAAATAGAGTTACTTTCGCATTTATAATATTAAGTATGGATTTTCGGAAATATAAATTTTCGTATAACCTAGAATCGGTAGGTAAATACAGTGCCAACTTATTTTGTGAATAGCCTCCAACGCGGTAATTCTAAATTCAACTCGGGTGTTTTAATTTTTTTAAACAGTAAAACGCATATACCTTTTTTTTTTTTTTTCCTGATTTTGGTATGTGCAGTTTCTTATGCAACTTTCACACGGGTTCTGTCATGTTATAGGTAAACATGCAACATGGGTTTCATTTAATCAAGTCGATGCATGTGGAACGACAGAAAATTCATTATGGTAAATACATAATTAACCTATGTATTTAGTACACAGCAGCTTCATTTGACACGCATTGTAACTAACTTGACTCGTGCGCTGATAAGAAAAGTAAAGAAACTAACTAATGTAAAAACGAACACTACTGGTAAACCTATTCTGAATGCTCGGTTAGCATACCGTGATCGATTTTCTGAAACACTTTTTCGGTCTCTCGCAGGGATTTAATGATGTTTTGGTCGTGTTACTTTTTCTAAAAACATCACTATTAATTTTGGCCTAGATATAAAACCAAAGTAGTTACAAATCGTTCGTTATCTAACGAATACAATATGTCAACACACACACACACACACACACACACACATATCCGAGTTTTCGCAGAAATCGAAATTAACTTTGTTTTGTTTTATTTTTTTAGCACCTACAGCCAGCAATCAAACTGCACTAGATTTATATGAAGGTAAGTCAAAATGCTCATATATTAAAAAAACTGAAACTCGATTAGGTATTTCTAAAAGTACCTACTCTATTTCGAGTATAGTTTCATCAAATGTCGTACATTTAACAAATTGTGAACAATTTAATTTCAGGGGCTTCGGAAGGATGTTACTACAACTTCCAGCACTATGGGGAAGGCGATCGAATCATGACTAATGAGCCTTGTCTAAACTGCACATGCCACAACCGAATGCTGATGTGTTATCTCAGGGTCTGCCCATTCACCAAGCCGATCGGCCAGGACTGTTCCGTCGAGAAGCGCGCAGACCAGTGCTGCCCCATCGTTACGTGTCCTGATGGTAACTTTCTCACATTATTACATGAATATAACATTAAGTATTTAAGCGTTAATTTCATTATAGTACTTATAGTACAATTAATTATTTCGAGTAAAAATTTGGTACATTTCGGTCAAAGTCAGCTAGAGCGGTTTCTGTATAAAAATGATCTGTAATTTGAGACGCCCGCAAGATATATTTTATTTTTAGTGAAAAGTGGTTCTTATATTTGGAAAATATATTTACGGTCCCTGTTTTCCAGTTCCAGTTGACCTGCTTACATCGACTTCAACGTCATCTCCGTCTGAATATGGCGAAACTGGACTTGGCAAATTGGACAGATACGGCTGCAGCATTAACGGGAAATACTTCCCTGAGGGCGCCAAGGTGCCACCTTCTCCCAACAAGCCATGCGAGCACTGCTACTGTATTCGAAATATGACGACTTGTGTTATGCAAGAATGTACTCTACACGTGGATGGCTGCACTCCGATCTATCGTAAAGATGTATGCTGTCCTGTTCGCTACTCGTGTGGTAAGTACAAGCACATATATTTTAATTTCTTTCATACAGCACTCAGCTCCCCGGGATGTCCGGCTCTCCGGGACGTCCCTTCAGGACGTCCCAGCATCCATGCGTATATACTGAAGCTAGAATCCATAAAAATATGTAAAATGAAAAAGCAAAAAATACTGCACTCAGTAAAATATAAGTAATTACAATTGCTTGGAACATGATGCCCTTCGAGATCATGGGTAGGAATGGGGGCCCAACGCCGAGGTTAATACTTTAATTAATTATCCTGCACTAAACATGTCCTTTTAATTTAAGTTGCTTGTCAATCAATAACATATTATAGCAGATATAATAATAAATGAATGCCGCGACCCTTTTACTTCTTTTCTATTGTTTAGTAGTATTTTCTATTGTAGTGTTCTCTGTTAGCGAACTTTACTAATCGTAACCGTTATGTGTTTATAGATCACCCCGAGGATGAAATACCACTCTTGGATGACATGACCACTACGGTGCGACCTACGCCAGGATTCCTGCTGACTACCACGACTCTCTCACCTGTAACACAGATGTCACAAGATTGTGTGCACGACGACAACATTTTCGCAGACGGTGCATTAATAAAAACAGAAAAGGCATGTGAACATTGTTACTGTATGAAGGGTGACATCGTTTGTGTAGTACAAGAGTGCGGTACGCCTATGGAGAATGAAGGCAAGAATTGCACTTCTATGCCTCCACGTGAAGGTCAATGCTGTCCTGATACCTATATATGTGAAGGTGATGAATTAACTACTGAAACGAAACCTGATATTGCAACTGTAACCTCTTTCGAAGATATTACTACCTTATCTCCACCGAGAAGAGTTAGTGTTGAAGGCAGTGGATATAGAAATGAAAATGAAGAGCCATCTACTGATGTTCCCATATTTGAACCTGACAGTGAAGGCAGCGGAGAAGACCAACCACCGTTCAAACCAACTGAAACCAGCGATATGCTCATTCCGGAAAGCGAAACCTCTCCTCCATTTATAGTAACTGCACAGAATAATATTGAAGATAAATATAGCCCTAGCACAACTGAAATACCAGAATCAGATAAGGAAATGGTTGAAAAGGCAACTACTGAAGCAGACAAGGGAGTAACAACTGCACAAGATGATATAGATAAATATAGCCCAATTACTACTGAAGTACCAGAATCAGATAAGGAAATGGCTGAAAAGGCCAGTACAGAGGCAGACAAGGGAGTAACAACTGCTCAAGATGATACAGATAAATATAGCCCAAGCAGTACTGAAGTACCAGAATCAGATAAGAAGACGGCTGAAAAGGCGACTACGGAAGAAGATAAAGAGGTAGCAACTGCACATGACGATATTACAGATAAATATAGCCCAACCACTACTGAAATATCAATATCAGATAAGGAAATGGCTGAAAAGGCGACAACCGAGGCAGATAAGGGAGAGAATACAGTACCCAGTGGTGATATTGATGAAGATACTTCAGAGGCATCTGAACAAGACAAAACTTCACTAGAACCAGAAACCCCAACCAGTAACCTAGAAGCAGTGACAGATCCCTCTGTTGATGCAAAAACTACTGCGTTACCAGAAGGTGAGGTTTCCGTGAAAGATAAAACTACTTCACAACAAATAACGGCTACTGAACCAGCCTCTATTACGGAATCAACAATTGCTGATTATGAGCTAAATACATCCATAGGAAGCAGAACTACTTCAGAAGACGAATATGCTGAAACTACAATGCCTACCCGAAGAAAAGACAACGAAATAAATCCTACTGAAATTACAACACTGAAACATTCAGAAGAATTTTCCACAAAAGAAAGTGATCTCAGTTATCCGGATGATGTTGTTACTGAGAGTACTACTTCATCATTCATAGAACACCAAACTGAAACTTCAACTTCGAAAATACCTGAAAAAGAGAAAGATGTTACAGAACCTACCACTGAGGTAAAATTGGAACTTACCACAACATCTGATGTTATCAAGACCGATACCGAATCTGCCACAACTGTACAACCTGAAATCGCTGCTGAGATATCTACTCCCGGCAAAGTCGACTTTACTGATACTACATCAGCTAATCCAATTGAAAACGAAATTGATGAAGATTCATTCCCAACATTGGCACCTGGTAGAATACCTGGTGAAGGAGATTGCTTACTTGATGGTGTTACTTACAGTCATGAGAGTACTGTCCCCAGTAGCAGCAATTGTCACACGAGTTGTAGATGTATTAGTAGTATTGTCAAATGTGAACCAATCATTTGCAGTCCACCGCCAGATTATATGGATAATTGTCAACCTATGTACGATTCCCCTGAATCTTGCTGCCCTACTTATATTTGTGACCATCCAAAAGAAACTGTACCACCTCAATCACATAGTCAGATGGCTGGCACAGAAAGTCCTATTCCTACACCTACCATCGAATGTGATGGGGATCAGTGTGCAGTCGTTAAAGATAAAGAAGATGCCAAGCCCTCTGTGCCATGCACTTCCGAAAGTTGTACTGATGATTCAAGCAAAAAGCATGTCGACACTTCAGACTGTGGACCTCAAGGTTGCGGAGAAGTTCAAACTAAACCAGAAGAACATCGTCCATTGGAAACCTCTGAAGAGTGTGCTGGTGATAGTTGTTCATCGCCTCCGGTGGACTGTGCTTCTGGTAATTGTGGGATACCAATTCCAAAAGATCAGACATGTGATAACGAAAATGGTTGTGAAATTCCCTCCATTCAAACATGCCAAGGTGATAATTGTGCAATTCAACCAACTAAACCAGAAGAGCAACGTCCATTGGAACCCGCTAAAGAGTGCGCTGGTGATAGTTGTTCATCGCCTCCGGTGGACTGCGCGTCGGGTAATTGTGAGGCACCAATTCCGAAAGATCAAACATGTGATAACGAAAATGGTTGTGAAATTCCCGCTGTTCAAACATGCGAAGGTGATAATTGTGCAATTCAACCCGATGTTACTACGACTAAAAATGATTCCACTCCTTGCGATAATCCGGAAAGCTGTAAAGATATTCATATTCCCGATAAAGCATCAGAATGTAAAGGCGAATCTTGTATATCTGAATCACCAACTCAGGCCATTCCCCAAGAAAAACAAGATTGTAAAGATGACGGCAATTGCGCACAACAGACTCCTGCTATCGAAGAATGCAACGAAGAAGACTGCAAAAGACAACAAATTCCAGAAATTAATAAACCTTCTCCTAGTGTTTGCACTGGCAATGAATGCAAACAACAACAAGATATTGTACCAAAAACAACTGATGTACCAGAAATGAATACAGAATCGGCTCCAAGGGTCACTGGATTACATGAAGAACCAGAAACAAAACCTGAAGAACCGGTTACCAACTTACCAAAGACGACGGATATCAAAACAGAAAATGAACCCAGTGCAACAACCAAAGCCTCAATTTCAGAAAAAGAGAGAGAATACACACATGAACAATTAGGTACAACACCACAATATGACGAAAGTGAAAGTAATAAAGATACAGAACCTAAGCCGATTGTTCCCGAGAGCCCTGAAAAAGAAACATCAGAGGGACAGCAACAAGAAGCCGTTACTGAAAGTGCCGTCTATAAAGAAACAACTATGGTTAAAGAAATAATGCCAGAATTTACACCAGCACTTTCAGAAGGACCAACAACGGATATATCAAGCTTACTTGACAAAGACACTAAAGACATAACAACAGTACTCCCCAGCTTTGTTGACACAAAGTCTCCAGTAACAATGACGACTATTGATTATGCCCATACCGAAACGTCCGTAAATGAAGAGGCTGCTAAAGATAAGGACGTACTTGATATTATCACAACCGAACCTTCTCTGCCCGTTGTTTATAGTACATCTTCCGATATACATCAGGAAACCATACAATCACAAGAAATGCTAACTACGACTTCAGAAAGTTTCGATACCGATGGCCACGAGGAAACGACAAAGGAACCGGAATATGTGCAAGACACTGAACCAAAAGTAACGGAAACAACAGAACGTTACACATCTGCACCAGATCAAATAACTGAAAAATTGGATATAGAGCCAATTGAAGGACAAGAGCCACAGGGTGCGGCAACTACTCCTAAATCATACGAAATTCAAACGGATGTGCCGGCAGATCTCGAAACTGACGTACCTATTATGGAAGTATTGCATTCAAGCACTGATGTTCCTGAAACAATGACCTCGACACAAGAAGAAGATAAAAAAGAATCAGAACTGCCAGTATCTACATTAACATCTGAAGCACCTACTCCAGATAAACCAGATAAAACAATGGATACTGCTGGTATTATGCCATCGCCAGATACTAAGGCCGAAACTAAGTCACCAATCGATGTCGATAAACCTACAGCTAAACCAGAAATGGCGCTTGGTGGCAGTGAAACGCAATCTCCTGAATTAAATGTTACTCCAGGAGAAGAAGCAATTACAAAGGCTCCAGTCGATGAAACTGAAATTCAAACGGAGTCGTTTGAACCATTTGTAACTTTCCCACAAGAACCTGCTACCGAAGAATCAGATACTAAGGAAAAAGACATTGAAACGCCGGCATCGATTACAGTTAGTGTACAAACCGAAACTCCAATGTCTATAGTAAAAGACCACGGTAACGATGAAATTAGCAGCACGATTAAACCAGAGTCAGAAATAACCACTGCACGTGACGAAGTCGTCACAAAAGAACCAGAATCACCCGAATCCGAGCAGTCAACCGAATCGAAAGCCAAGCCTACTGAAACGCCATCTGAAAAGCCTGTAGAAATTGAAAAGATGCCCAGTGACGTGGAATACGCCGGTGCTACCACAGAAAAGTCTGGGGCTGATTTGGGAACTACGATATTTGAGGTCACGGATAATATACTCCCAACAAAACAACCTGTCCATGGTTCAGACGTAACAGCTACTCCTGAAATGGAAGCAAGCACTAATGCTGCGCCGGTATCCGTGCCAATTATCATTGAAACTATAAGCTCAGAGCCTTCCGTTACTAAAGCTAGTATTCATGAATCTAGTGCCCCACAAGAAGAAACTAGTGAAATTGCACCGATTACATCAATACCAAGTGAAGACATAGAAACCAAATCACCTGTCTCAGTCACAGAAAGCTCAGGTCAATCAATCACTGAAGGTGTAGAAATCATTACTCCTGCTCAGGGTCAATCAAATGAAAATACAGATGCCACTGAACTACCAGAATTAGTAATTCACGAACATCCGACTGAAACATCTTCAATTTTAAAAGAGTCTGATCAACCTGCGACTGAAGATACTGCCACTAACCTGCCAGATACGGCAGTAAAGGCACAAGATGTAACACCTGAAAAGGATACGTCTGATGCACCGTCACCACAGGATGACGTAACGGTGGCTCCAGATATACCTTCAAACGAATCAGAAGTGACGCTAATATCAGAACAAGAATCTGTTACGAAGATGCCAGAATTATCGCAATCAGAAACAACAGAATCTAAACCAGATGGTCCATCTCAGATTCCTGAACTATCTCCAACGGAATCACAACAGGAAGTTACTGACA
Source organism: Epinotia ramella (assembly GCA_947578815.1). Classification (NCBI taxonomy): domain Eukaryota; kingdom Metazoa; phylum Arthropoda; class Insecta; order Lepidoptera; family Tortricidae; genus Epinotia; species Epinotia ramella. Next base: position 13,991,974 of record OX388209.1, read on the forward strand.
GCCCAGATTCACAAGCTATTACAACAAATGCTCCAGAAATTGTTGTAACCGATGCCCAGAAGACAGCAACAGAAGAACCAACGATCCAAACTACCATTACTAGTGGTACCAAGATATCTGAAACAGAATCCCAAGAAACAGTAACCGAAGGAGTGGATGTGAAATATACTGTACCAGATGCAGACTTACTTGTAACTCAACCACACAAACATACTACAGACACTCCAGTGCCATATGATATGATCACCAATACTCCCGATATGGACACAGAACCTCACAAAGAATCTATGGATACAACTGAGATGGAGCCTCACAAACAAACCAACGGAATACATGATATTACTACAACCATTCCTGAAATATCTTCAACAGAGTCCCACAAAGAACTTACAGAAGCTCCATATTCACATGATGCTGTAACAAAGGTTTCAGATGTATCTCCTACCGAATCAGACAAGGTAGGTGTAGAAGAACCTCAAAATATGGTGACCAGCGTACCAAAAATATCGGCGACTGAACCACAAGAACAAACTACGACAGTACCGGAAGCTCATGATGTGGCAACCAATATTCCAGAAATAGAGCCCAAAAAGGATGTAACTGAAACTTCTGTAGCACAAGATCTAAGTACCAGTATCCCGGCGGTACCTGTTACAGAAAATGTACCTTTAGAAGATACAGTCAGTCCTATTTTACAGGACAAAGCAACCTCTGTTCCGGAAATAAATGTAACGGAACCTCAAAAAGAGGGCACAGAAACTCCAATTCATGATGATACTTCTGCTCAGACCGAACATGCAACTGAATCTCAGAAAGAAGTAACGGATGGTCCAGCAGCACAAGATGCAGTAACAAACGCACCAGACATATCAATTACAGAATCTGATAAGTATACACAATCAACAGAACCTGAAGATACTGCAACAAGTACTCCAAAACTAACAGAAACTGGACCAAAGAAGGAAACCACCGAATCTCCTGTGCAAGAAGCCAGTTCCATCATTCCAGAAATATCAGAAATAGATCCAATGAAGGAGGTTACAGAGATGCCAGAAATCCAAGTCATCACAGATGCTTCTGAAATATCAGATGATTCTAAAGCCCCTGCACCAACTTCAACAGAGGCGCAAGCGGGAGTAACAAAAGTCCCAGAAGAAAAAGATACGACAACAAATGCTCCAGAAGTACAAACGGAATCACAAAAAGAAGTTACAGAGGTACAAGAAACATCAGAAAAAAATGTAACCGAGGCACACAATGCGCCAACAGAATTACCAGGGTCTGAGAATACTGTAGCTGATCTAGCAGAAGTATTGACGACGGAATCACAAAAAGAAGCTACCGAAATACCTAATATTCCAATGACGATTGCTTCAATTGCTCCAGAAATGCTAGCAACTAAATCTGACAAAGACGTAACAGAAGCGCCAGAGCAAGTCACTGGAGAACTTACAAAGACACCGGAACTTCTACAAACCGAAGCTGAAACAGAGAAACCCGCTGTAACAGAAAAGGATGAAATATTCACAGAGACTCCTCAATTTGATGATCACACCCAATCTGAACCACAAGAATTTGTTACTTCGACTAAATCATCGAATATTGAATCAGATACATCAAAGCCTACGGAAAGCGGATTACAAGTTGAAGAATTTACCAAGGTTACTGAGTCACTAGTGACTGAATCTCCGGACAAGACTATTGGTTCAGATAGTGACTTAGATAAACCAAGCACAGGTATAGCGGCTGATGGGAAGAAACCTCAAGAAGGACAGGAAATAGATACAGAAACGCCTTTCACGGAACCCACAAAGACTGAATCGCCTATTTCTCCAGAATCAATTGAACCCGAGACTAAGGCACCGGAATTAATGGACTCTGAAACAAGTGCAACAATAACACCAGACTTAACTGTGACAGAAAAGCAAGATCATACACATGCACCGGAAAGTGAACCACAAGGATCAAGACGAACAGAAGCAACAAGTGCTACAGTTGATGAAGACGAAGTTGTTACCAAAGCTCCCCAAACATTAGAACCCCAAGATAAAACTACGAACATCTCCGAAGAACCCGAACAAACATCAGACTCTAAAGATCCAGAAACTACACCGTACTTAGTATTATTAGAGGAACACACGCATAAGACTGTATCCCCTGACGGAGACGTAACTGTTAGTCCTTCCGACGTACCATTAAAGGAATATGAACCATCAACACCTGAAGTCACCATTGACAAGGTAACTGAACCTGTCCCGAGTACGGAACCTGAAAAATCACCTGAAGATGTGATATCCGACAAGGATCAATCCATGCCAGAATTGACACAAACAACGATAGCAGAAAAAAATACTGAGTCTTCGCTTGTATCTGAAGAACTCACAACGATTTCTCCTTCGCCTGAATCACTTGATACTAAAAAGCCGCAATACGATGAATCGAATGAGATTTCTACGTCAGCACCCACGACAGATCAGGAACAAAGTGAAACTGAAAAGCCTTCAGTTCCAAGCGTTGAGTCTGAAACCGAGAAAGAAGTAGATGTGACTTCGCAAAAACCACCTGAAACTACTGCGCCAGAAGAAGAATTTATCTATGCAACAACCAAAGCCACTACTCTCAAAGAAGAACCTACCACTCTTTCGCCATTACTCGACAAATTTGGTGCACCTGATGACGAGCCAAAACCGGCTACTGAGTCTGAAAAACCAAAACCTGACACTGCAGAAGAAGTACCGAAACCAGGTGCCAATGAAGTGCAACCCACGGAAGAGGCATTACAGCCTGAGGAAGAAACCCACTTCCCGCCCAGCGGGACCAGTGGTTACGGACAGGAACCTGATTATGGAGAAGAAGACTCCTTCGGACCTGGTACTTGCCGTTATGGAGGAAAAGTATACGTATCTGCGCAACAAATACCAAGAGACGATCCCTGTGATTTCTGCTTCTGCTTCAGAAGTGACATTATTTGCTTGCAACAAAGTTGTCCTCCTCCTATTCATGGTTGCCATGAAGAACCTATTCAAGGATTTTGTTGTCCTCGATATGAATGCCCTGTGTCCATGGCGACAACTCTCAATGTCACGACGACAACGACAACGACGACCACAACGTTGCCGCCACACTTCCTACCTCACGCCTACAAGGGCGCTGCGCAAAGAAGAGGCTGTCAAATAAAGGGACACACGTACAAAGTGGGAGAAGTCGTGCGAGCATCATCAGGACCATGTTTACATTGCACGTAAGTATTTTTTTTTTATTAATAACGATATCATTTTACCGCCACTACCAAGCATACCTCCCCTCCGGCAACCTAACTTCATTAAGTTAGGTTACGTTAGGTTAGGTTAGGTCATTAATAATACAAATATAGCAATAATATAAAACAAAGTACAACATTAAATCCACTTAAAATTAAATGTAAGTAATACCCCTTTTTCAACAAATTCCAATGGAAATATATAAATACCAGTAAATACGCATTTTCGTAAATTTTGTTAATGCCTTTTTGTTTTACTGTTGGACGTTGTACCTACATATTGTCAAGAGCAAAAGTTTCGGTTACAGTTTAAGTACTGAAGTTCCATACAAAGTGCACCCGAAACTTTTGCTCTTGTGTGTAGTATCCGTGCTGTCTCTCTCTCTAACAGTAATAATAACTTATCAGGTTATTAATACAATTCATCATAGTTTCAGCAGATTTGTGCATACCTTCCGAATTTACTTGAATTAAATTAAATAACCAAATGACAAAAAAGATATTATATCCATTTTTCACCTTATTCTATTGAAAATTATGGTTTGATTAGTTAGTTGAATATTATTATTATTTATTTCGAAGAGGCAAAGGCCTGCCTCTTTTTCTTCCAGTTAGTTGAATAAGTGTAATTAAATACATATTTTGGAAGGTGACTGTGCAGTGACTGTACATGCACGGTTAACAGACTATTTATACTGATTTTACTCACATGTTTTTACTTACATTTCAGATGTGGAGGAGACGGTCAAATGAAGTGCGATCCCAAGGTTTGCACGCCAGAGCCCATGCTCAGACAGATGATAGCCGCGGCTGTGTCTTCTAAGCGACGAAGGTGAAATACCCCCGAAAGCGGACTCATTCGCCTGCGACATCACTAGGGTGAAGGACCTATGTGATAATATTTTCATCTACTCTTCTATGCACAAGAATAATGCTCAAATTATCCCCGAAGGAAGGAGTAGTGTAAGATTTCGTGTCATATATGGTAATTTCTTCTAACTTTCATAAAGTCATGGCACACACAACTCAATAATACTTGACTGTGATTAAAATATTGAATTAGATTTTTCTAAATCTGAATTGTTAGTGTTTTCGGGTCTTCATTAGGACTAATTTATTACTATTATTTATCTTTTCATTAACAAAAGTCAGTGCCAAACGATAGTGCTAAGTTGTAATCGACTATGCCTTTATGATTACAGAGTTTCAAAAATGTTATTATACTTAACACTCGAAAGTGAAAAATGACCAAAGCGAAGCGATTCTTGTCGAAAATAATAATGATTATATAATCGACAAAATACATCCAGCTTCGTAGAGAGGGTCACTAGATCGCCGAAATCTTGACCATTTTACTTGTACACTTAATTTACCGAAATAAGTTTAGTCAAAATCTTTGTTTTTACACGATGTTACAATAAGCGATCTAGTATCGTGTAAATATGAAGTAAATCATAAGGATCCCTGATGTAAATGCCTTACTTAATTTGTAATAATTTATATATTTTAGGTGTATAGTACTTAAGCCATGTTTTAAGACCAGTGACTATTATAATTTAGAAGTTAGAAAAAAGAAGCCACTTCATGTTGATAGGGCGAAAAGCGTCCGTCGACGCGCGGCGGGCGCCGCTACCGCGGCGTCGGCGCAGCCTTGGCTAGCGTTTTTCCAGCCTACACGTCTGACAGAAAGTGACATCGTGACTGATCTTGTTTTCTCTAATTCGTGAAGGTGCACAGTTTTTACTAGCACTTATTTAGTAATAGTGACCAATATTTTTAAAAGTGTTTTGTAAAGAACTTTTTGCAATATGATGTTAACATTCATATTGTAGGATCTTTTGTAACTTTTGATATTAAAGTGCTGGTAGACTTAAATACATGATCTTTCATGTGGTACAGATCGAGACGGGTACGAAAGTTGAATAGACTTTGCGATCGTTTTTGGAATGAAATTATATGTAGAGATGTAAATAACGATTGCATTAATTCGTACAAACCTTCTTCTGTGTATGTAAGTTGTAGTTATATTACTTCTTATTTATTTAAATTTGTAGATTTGATTGTATATCATGAAGAGATGGATTTCGACACGCGAAAAACACACGTTTTCGTATCCAAAATAAAACTGTTGTATTCTGATTGCAGGAAAATAGATAATTTGATTTCAACTATATTTTATTTGTTTAATTAGTTATTACCAAGCTACGATCTAGCTGTCTGTGCAAACTGCAAGAGAGTTTTAAATAAAATAATTCAAATGAATTACTGTATTTTATTTACTATACACCTTACTCAAAATAATGTACATTATAACAATGGTTATTTACGTCACCGAGCGAATTCTAATAATATTCATCCACGTGTTCTTAATTCACGTTTACGTTAGTCATTGTCAGTAATTATGACATGTGTTTGGAAAAAGACAATAGAACATTTATACAACAAGTGCATAAAAGGAGTCATTTTACCTGAGACGTTTCTATAAACGTAGGCTTGAGCCATTTTACCACTGTACTTTGGTAAGTACAGTGGTAAGTGGTCTTAACTTTTTAAAGATTTACCCCCTTATTCATAAAACTGAAAACGCCTCTGATGAAAAAAATGTGGTCCGTCCCTTTCTTAATAACGCAAATGTCAAAGTGACAGATAAAGACAAACGAAATTTAACGCCTTTTTAGCTAAAATAGGTTCGTTGAACGTCTATGAATACGGCCATTAATGTTTAATTTTCGACACTTGATATTAGACTTAAGTACTTCATAGGCCAAGTCATTTAACGTTTCGATTTCTTTTTTAAATAATAATAGACTTATGTTTTATCTGGTTCTATTAATTTAGTAATTGAGAGTGAAATTGTTTAATATAAAGCAAATAAATAGTTTATTCTACGAAATTTTATTGTGCGTGTGGCTGTTAGGCCCGATTATCTTAGTTCAAAAAAAATATTTTGTGCAGCTTACATCCAGCACAAAGGCGAACTTTGCAAGCATAAGAAGTGAAAAATCTACTTTAACCTACTTAGGGAGACTTAACTGCCGCCGAATAGAGTGTAATAATTTTCAAGTACATATATATTACTATAATGTAAGTTACTTACTATAGGTAATATGTAAGTATAATGTTATAATATAACTCATGTCACTCAAATGAGTTATTTATAGTTCAATAGGTTAGGAACGTTTTACGCGTCTCTCTTCTATAAGGTCTTCTCATAATCAACTTCTTGCTCCGCCATCTCCTTCCTCAAAATTCTACAATGGATCTTTTACCTTTCGCGCTATTCGGGTATAGTATGGAATGCTTTGCCATTGGATTTAAGAAGTAGGTACTAAGTCACTACCTGTTTTATACACTTATGGATGAATCTGTACCACTCTTTCCAATTATGCACTACCTACCTGTTATAGTTGAGATGATATTAGCCGTCCGTTTAGTACTTGAAAGCTTGTCTTGTGAACAATGGGCTGTTTCCTATTGTATAAGCCCACCGCAAATCCTCCGACCAGATAAAATTAAGCAAGTAACAATAAAACTCATACAAATAGCTACCATCCCCTGTAAATCACAAGGTTGAAATTTCTGTAGCATAACACTTTCGATAATGACACTTGTACATTGAAAGCCGCAGTCAGGTAAGTCACCGACGTTTTAGTGCGCCCACAAAGATTGTTACGAGTATTAACAAAATGACTTTCTTAATGAGTTAAGCTATAGCGATTTCAACCTTGTGACTTAGAGGAGATGGTAGCTATTTGTATGAGTTATATTGTTACTTGCTTAATTTTATCTGGTCGGAGGATTTGCCGTGGGCTTATACAATAGGAAACATGTCCCATTGTTCAAAAGATAAGCTTTCAAGTGCTAAACGGACAGCTTATATCATCTCAACTATAACTGCTGTGAGTTTTGTATTTCCTACTACCCAAAGGTTATTTATCTGGAAGAGATCGCTCTTTTAACGATACGATATTAATGTTTTATGTTTTGTTTATAGTTTTTTTCTCTTTGTGGTGCACAATAATAGTAGATTACTGCAGAGGCCGTGAAGTAAGGGATTGCTGGACGAGATTAGGGTAGACGGCCGAGTCGTAGACGAGGCCGAATACAACGAGTCCAGCAATCCCTGTTCCGGCCGAGGATTGTATAGTACTTTTCTCAAACGATGTGAGGAAATATTAAAATTAAAATAAATACTAGGTAATCAATTAAATAATAGGTAATTTGCGCCTTTTTTATTTTTTAAACATGCCATTTGAACAAGCCGTTCGAGCACCATGTTTAACCGCACATAAAGTATAGTACCATAGTTTTTTTTTTTTTTATGAAGCAAGTATGCTTACAGTGTTTAGTGGTTGGTGGCAGTATGTAAATTTTCCTTTGTCAGTTTAATATTAGTAAGCAAATTTAAAAAGTTAGAGTAGCGGACAATAATGGTTTTACTTAGGGTTTTCATACATTACTTCTTGGCGTAAGGCCAAGAAGTAATGTAGGGAGCCATAAACAAGAAACTTCACGTCTTCATTTCGTGATATTAACGCGTACATTTCCGAGCATGTTTGAGAAATAGTAGATTACTGCAGAGGCCGTGAAGTAAGGGATTGCTGGACGAGATCGGGGTAGACGGCCGAGTCGTAGACGAGGCCGAATATAACGAGTCCAGCAATCCCTGTTCCGGCCGAGGATTGTATAGTACTTTTCTCAAACGATGTGAGGAAATATTAAAATTAAAATAAATACAAGGTAAGTAATCAATTAAATAATAGGTAATTAGCGCCTTTTTTATTTTTTAAACATGCCATTTGAACAAGCCGTTCGAGCACCATGTTTAACCGCACATAAAGTATAGTACCATAGATTATATTTATTTTTTCTATGAAGCAAGTATGCTTACAGTGTCTAGTGGTGGTTGGCAGTATGTAAATTTTCCTTTGTTAGTTTAATATTAGTAAGCAAATTTAAAAAGTTAGAGTAGCGGACAATAATGGTTTTACTTAGGGTTTTCATACATTACTTCTTGGCGTAAGGCCAAGAAGTAATGTAGGGAGCCATAAACAAGAAACTTCACGTCTTCATTTCGTGATATTAACGCGTACATTTCCGAGCATGTTTGAGAAAAGTATATTATTATTAACAGTCATATCATTTAAATGTACTTCACTATTTTGTTGAGCATATAGTTATACTTACCTTCGTAAAAAAAATTATCGGTGCTTCTTCGCCTTAATTCCTCGGTGTGTTTTTCTGCGCCTGCAAGCACGCAATAGCAATAGCCAAGGCTTAAAAGCTTCACAATTACTATTTAACCAGGCATACCGTAATGTATTCGGCAAGAAAACAGCAATTGCTTGTGTAACTATAGTACTTGCTAATATAAGAAGCCCAGAAACTTGTAAACCCCATTTTAATTAATTCAAAATCCTAACTATGACCTCCATATATATATTTGAAATGTGCAAATTTGTAAGAAAACATCCACAACTATACAAATCCATTAGAGATCAACCAAGGCGTTACGAATCCAGGTTTAAAAACAACCTAGTTACAGTATCGGGATCCAAACTAAAATTACATACCTACTGTACTACCTGTGGACTAGAGGCCACACGCGATGTCAGTAAAAATTTGACTTTTTTCAGCTAAACTTGTTCAGTGTATGTAAGAAATTCATTGTTATTGTTTTAAGATTGTAATAATTGTAAGTTTCTGCTGCGCCCCATCGGAGTATCATGTAAATATTGTTTATTGTATGCGTTGGCATGAATAAACGAATACGAATACTATTTATGTATCTACAGCACTTCCGCATACCTACTATCATTTATCAGAGCTCATCTCATCACTCATAACTGATAATCTATCATGACCAAAATGCTATTCTTTTTAGGGGGAACCTCTTTGATATCGTTTTTTTGGTCTCTTTTATTTTGAATTAGTAATTTAAAGATTTACCATTTGAGGTATTAATAAAATTTAGAAACGGGAATCATGAATCTCTCGATACTACAGCAACCAGGTAAATATGAAGTAAAATGTGTACCCGATCTTCGACCTCATGGTGTGATTTAAAGGCCTAACTATTCGTTGTTTTTTTCTTATAATTTTCTAATAAGTACTAAAGCATTTAATTTAAAAGCAATATTATCGGCCGGAAATAGGGATTGCCTGCCTCGTATTTACCTACTATCTGAGCAGGCAAGTCAAAATCAAATCACCCACGTATTGGTATTTCCCGGCCACGGCAATAATGTACTATTAGATATGATATATGTATACCCTAACTACTGTAGTCGTAAGTGTCGTAACCCGGTAGTAAATATTCTAACCGTTCACACCTGCCTCGCTATTCTGTAACTTGTTTTACCCACACCTCACCCCGTCACCTACTAATATAACTTGATAGTCGCTATTCGTAGTAAAGTAACTAAGCGTAATCTAGGTTCTCTTGAATTTGAGGTCTAGTTTCGATAGGTGTGACGGGTGAGGTAAGGCGAATGAGCGCGTTCAGAATAACAGCTCGGGGCTGTATTTCGCAGCGTTATCGCACCTTCAGCGAATTTTAGTTTTGGTTTGGTGAATCCTTAATAAGGGAATATATTACATATTATATTGATAAGCTGATACACCCCATCTAGTGGCGAACCGACAAACTGAGCAACGCAGGGTTCAACCGACCACCGGAGAAAGTAGTCGGTTACCTACGTGGTTGTAGCAGCGCTTCAGTCTACGGACGATAGATGTCTATAGCTGACGCGCTTTTTAAATTGGTGTTACGTACGATACAAATAAATGATGTGCATTATTAAGAAGTTTAAAGTAACATGTTGATTAATTAAGGGTTATAGAAAAAAAAACGATTTTATTATACTTACCGATTTCGTTACAATTTATATGAAATGCGCAAGTCGCTGCACAATCACATCCAACTCGGCAAAATGTATAATAATAAGCCCTTAACAAATTTGGTAATTTTCCAGGCACAATAACCTAATGTAATAATTGACTACGTGAATTAGTGGTATTTATTAATAACTGCGCGTTATTATATTTTACGCCATTTAAGACAACAACTAACGATTTAAACTGCTATAGTAATTATCTACCTCCTATTCCCACTCTTGGCATCATCATCGAATCATCATCATAATTTAAGATCCTGGCTATTATCGGTGGATTAGATGCTAGTTCTTCATTAGCCGACGTCATACTCCTTTATTATTAAGATGATTTCCCCATTTGCCTTCCGTACCACAGTACAATGGCCGGTTTACCGCATACTACCCCGTCAGAAACCCATCCAGATTTTGCATCTTCGGCCCTCTGCTAATAATAGGGCCGCTATTGTCCAACGCTAGGGATATGTAGGCATTATATATTTGGTGGCGGCATGATCTCCCCATCTCTCCTCTATTCTTCTCTATACTCTTTTCTCTTCAGGTTTTCCTTTCTTTTTCTTTTCACTCTTCCCCCTGGGCGCCCATAAGGCCCCTAGTGAGGTTATCCATTAACATATTTGTAACAGGCCGCAATGCAGGCCTAACAAGATTAAAAAAAAAAAGAAATGTCGCACGTTTGCTGCAGGACCTTTTGTTGAATTTGAATCGCCTGGGCCTCCAGCACGTCGCTGCCGTTTGGGGAGTGCTTATTCACTATATTCGCAGCTGACCACCATATCATCGTATGGCCGTGTCACTACTGACTGACCTCGTTGCTAGCTTGCAGCTCAATCCCAACATTCTTGGCATGCATATCATCGTATGGCCGTGTCACTACTGACTGACCTCGTTGCTAGCTTGCAGCTCAATCCCAACATTCTTGGCATGCATATCATCGTATGGCCGTGTCACTACTGACTGACCTCGTTGCTAGCTTGCAGCTCAATCCCAACATTCTTGGCATGCATATCATCGTATGGCCGTGTCACTACTGACTGACCTCGTTGCTAGCTTGCAGCTCAATCCCAACATTCTTGGCATGCATATCATCGTATGGCCGTGTCACTACTGACTGACCTTGTTGCTAGCTTGCAGCTCAATCCCAACATTCTTGGCATGCATATCATCGTATGGCCGTGTCACTACTGACTGACCTCGTTGCTAGCTTGCAGCTCAATCCCAACATTCTTGGCATGCATATCATCGTATGGCCGTGTCACTACTGACTGACCTCGTTGCTAGCTTGCAGCTCAATCCCAACATTCTTGGCATGCATATCATCGTATGGCCGTGTCACTACTGACTGACCTCGTTGCTAGCTTGCAGCTCAATCCCAACATTCTTGGCATGCATATCATCGTATGGCCGTGTCACTACTGACTGACCTCGTTGCTAGCTTGCAGCTCAATCCCAACATTCTTGGCATGCATATCATCGTATGGCCGTGTCACTACTGACTGACCTCGTTGCTAGCTTGCAGCTCAATCCCAACATTCTTGGCATGCATATCATCGTATGGCCGTGTCACTACTGACTGACCTCGTTGCTAGCTTGCAGCTCAATCCCAACATTCTTGGCATGCATATCATCGTATGGCCGTGTCACTACTGACTGACCTCGTTGCTAGCTTGCAGCTCAATCCCAACATTCTTGGCATGCATATCATCGTATGGCCGTGTCACTACTGACTGACCTCGTTGCTAGCTTGCAGCTCAATCCCAACATTCTTGGCATGCATAATATACATTAACAGAAAATAATCTCAAACTACCTGCCCAACCTACATATTCAAACAGTGTAAATACCTGTTCTTAAAGTTGCTCCTGCAAGCAACTCTCTTCAACTTTTCTACTTTTTGTTCAATAATCATAACAAGGGAATGCCTTCCTTTGCGTCAGCCACATTTAAACGTGACTAGACCTAGTTACACGGAAATAATATATAATGTTGTACTGTTATCGATACTCCAGTAGGTGTAATTATAGTTGTGTCTGTATGATTCTTAATTAGAATCTTTGTATTTACTTCCATTGAATCCCAAGAAAGGTATTTACTAAATCGCTAAACTACTGACATAATTTCCTTAAAAACTATTAGGTACGGATACGCATCCTCCTATTAAAATGACTATGTCCATTCTCCAAAGTTTCAAAACTTGTGCATTATAAACACAAAAGATAATTATGCGATAAACGTAATGGAAAATTTTATCTGAAATATTCAATCAGGAATGTCCATACAATTCGTTACTAGCTATTTGTTACCTATGTAGAAATATGTACCCTCAATTTGAATAACTCTGTCCTACTCGCACTCACGACTTGCACGCTGTCTCACTCTATCCCATTACTTTTATATTGTTCGCTAACTTTCTTGTTTGTATAAGCAAATACACGTATTTGAAAGTTTGTATATTTGTAGGTTGAATTGTATAAGACTAAGTATAATATATTCGTTCTGTTTTAAAGCATTCTGAGTTCTGACTACCTACATAATACTGTATTATTGGTCGTTTCGAATTGTAATGGTAATTAACCTGGCTTATAATAGTTATAGTATAAGTATAGACAGGTATTTATCTCGTCTATACTTTGGTTTGAATTTGGAACGAAACTATTTTATATACCTATTATCTGGAATCTGGATCATTATTATATTATACTGTGGATTGGTATTACGTCTCTTAGTCTTGGTAGTCTAGGGTTCGTACAAATATAGATAAAAAAAATTCTACTCCTGTACCGTTATCTGCCATTTATATAGGCACTAACTCAAATACAATGACACCGATAATAAATCCCCCAAAAACTCCTTGCTCTATGGCCCATAAAAGCACTGTTTAGCGTGATGTTATGGTTCATACATTTTTCATAACAGCACTGTTTACCACGACGAAAACACCAAACTTAAAAAAAAACGGTCCTTATATATTGCAGTTGCATTGGTATTATTTATAAATAATCACAGATCCGATTCGGTTCGGATCCGGATTCAGTTTGGTTCGGATGGCAAGTGCAAGGAATTTAAAAACAAAACAGACCATTAACAAGAGGTGTCAAGGTGTCATATTTCTAATTTCCATTTCCCACCAAAGTTCCAGTTCAAAATTAAAAGACGAGATATGATAACTAATCGTTATTAATCACTTTTTAAGTAAGATTTGTGAAGTAAACTGTGTACATTCGTTTTAAAATGGACGACGAAGAAAATAACTGCACTCCTGAAGAAATTGCGTGAGTAGTAATAGAATTAACGGAATCTAACGGCCTGAATATTCAAAAAAATGCTATTTATATAAAATTAGTCGTAGAAAAAGTATTGTATGCAACGGTGTATAACTTGGTCTTAAAATACTCGTGGCGTCTTTAATTGCGATGCTCGCCAAGGCTCGCATCGCAACTCACGACACTCGCGTTTTAAGACCCTACTTATACAACAGTTGCATAAAATAATATTAATTTTCATGTATAACATATAATTATTCATCAGAAAAGTACCACGAATAATATTAATGATGCTTTAATAATAATGTGAACTGGACCTGCACATAAATATATATCTATCTAAACTAAGTGCTGGCCGTTCCTAAGATGCTTATCAGACAAGGACTTATACTAAATTATTTATCAAGATGAGTAGATTTATATCTGGCATGTTCAATTGAGGCCTAAATATTGTATTATGGTTCAAACTTATCAATGCAAGTCAGCATGACATCGCTTGAATGAAGCAATAGTATAAAAAGTGGTCTGTAATATACAAGTAAGAAAACTGATGATAGAAGTTTAGTGTGCATGAGTATAAAAGACTAACTAATAAAATTACAACTTAATGTAAGGAAAAGCATACACTAGAAGTTTGTGAACAGATAGATATAACCATACACATAATGGGCTCTTCTATACAATAAACATAATAGTCTAGTCTTGTCTGTTTTAAAAATAAACTCAAATCATGGCAGTTGAGTAGACGTTCTATAGTTTTGAATAGTTTTTAAAGCTAAAATAATACAATTAATAGCTATGTTAATAAACTAAGCTTATTTCGATACGTATAATGTTGAATTGTAACATTTTATTAAGAAAAAAGTATGAGTACCTATACAGAAAGGACAGATAGACAAAGCATATACCACGATATTTTTTTTTTTATAATATGCACACTACAAAGAGTACAACTAAATATTCTGGGTGAACAAGGGAACATACTAATAAACAATAGCGATATTTTAGAGGGATGGAATAGTATTTTATGCAACTGTTGTATATGAAGGGTCTTAAAACGCGAGTGTCGTGGGTCACAATTAAAGACACCACGAGCATTTTTAGACCAGTTATACACCGTTGCATAAAATACTTTTTCTACGACAAACTTTGAATAAATTGCATTATTTAGACTTTTCAGGCAGCATGTTTTCTATTTGTTATTTTGCTACTTACGCAATTTCTTCAGAAGTGCATTTATGAATTCCTTTGGCCATTTTAAAAGGAATGTACACTTTTGTCTTCACAAACACGAATAAAATCTTAATAGCTTAGGAGTTATAGTTTATCATCTTTCGTCTTTTCATTTTGAACTGTATTTTGGTGGGAAATCAGAAATATGATACTTCTTGTTTATGGTTTGTTTTGTTTTTAATTTGTTTGCACTTGCTATCCGAACCAAACCGAATCCGGACCCGAACCGAATCCGAACTGTTTATTATTATAAATAATACCAAGAATTTACAAAACATGTAAATGAACACTCAATAGATGATGATTTATTAATATTTTAGTAAATAATTTATAATATACAAATGATAAATCATAAATAAAAACTTTTTATTTCCAAAAATTATCTTATGAAGTTGGTACCACTGCAATATAGCGGACGATTAAAAAAAAGTTAGATGATTTGACATCGTGGTAAACTATCATCATCATATCAGCCGAAAGACGTCTACTGCTGGACATAGGCGTCCCCCAAAGAGTGCCAAAGTGACCGGTCCCGCGCCACCCGCATCCAGCGGACTCCCGCAACCTTTACCAGGTCATCAGTCCACCTTGTGGGGGGCCTACCCACCCCTACCTATCGCTAAACTTAAGTGGCAGTGGGCAGGGCACATAGCACGTAGAACCGATGACCGTTGGGGCGGAAAGGTTCTCGAGTGGCGACCACGTACCGGAAGGCGCGGCGTGGTAAACAGTGCTTTTATGAAAAATTTATGAACCATAAAAGTACGCTAAACAGTGCGTGTATGGGCATAGAGCATAGAGTTTGTCGACGACTTATTAACGGTGTCATTGTATTTGAGCTAAAGTGCTAAATAAATGACAGATAACAGACTACAGGAGTAGAAAAACGATATATTGAACAACTTTACAAGAGACGTGGTTTGGATGAGGATGACATAGAGTAGGAATAATTAGTTGGGGAAAATGACAAGGGTCCAGATATTCTGAATGAAGAGTTTGTCAAATGCTTGATGGGGATCGTCCTCTGCTGCCTTACCCATAACGGTAAGGCAGCAGAGGACGATGGAATTTATATCGAAATGATAAAATATTTAGTATGTGAGCCGATGATTTAGGAAATTTTGGAAATCTATTCAGAACATATATGCCACAGAACAAGTACTAATAGATCATCTACTAAGTAAAACAGTAGCGCTACCCAAAAAGCTTTATACTCTTAAATGTGAAGAGTACCGACCTTTAAGTCTCATCTCACAAAAATCCCAAATACTTGTCAAAATAATATAAAATAGGCTACGACCAATATCTGAAAACTACGTATCTACTCCAGGCAAAATACGGTTTTGAAAAACATTAATTTATAATAGCGTTTTTTTTGTTGATTTCATTTGAAAATGTTATTCTAAGATGATTTACTCAAGAATCCGACAAACTTTCCACCCGGAAGTAATTATGTAGATTTAAATGAAGCATGCTTTATCTTTTTTTGTACGATTTATCTTGAATATTATAGAGCAAATGTAAATGAACCAAAATGAAGACAAAAACATTTATTCATATTTTTACTGACTTTTCAGAAGCCAGTTAACTTATCATTTTTTCGATGTCTGAAATTTTGTCGGATTTTGTCGCTGGGTAACTATTTAATTGATAATATATCCGTTACACATAAAAAATGAGCTATTATAAATTATTTCCAAAATTGACATTTTTTCCATACAAGTTGTCAGTTCATTGCCTGGACTAATCTTCGATACGGCTTCAATATGGCTTCAGACAAAATAAAGGGACCAGAGAGGAGCCATTTTACTCGTAGCCCTTAGACTAATAATTAACAGACGACTGGAGCTCAACCTAGACACACATATAGCTTTTATAGATCTGGAGAAGGCTTTCGTTCGACAAAGTTGACTAGATAAAAATTATGTGTATTCTGCGTGAAGTCGGATTCCAGGGGAAGAAAATTTATATATGAAGTCGACAGGAACCAGGAAACCATCACAGACAAGAGCAAAGGTACCTAATGTGAAACTGACTTTACGGTGTTTAAGTTGTTCATTTCCTGCATTGAAGCGTATGGCAAGCAGGTAGTAAATTGACATTGTTAGATGACTGTATTGGCTTCAGCAATCTTAACCTAACCATACCTACATAAATGAAATGTGAAAAAGGAATTCACTCAGCACAATGTCGAGCCACTGAGAGGATGACTCGACGCTGATGAAATCTGCTCCTCCATGTCGAGGGCAGATATGACGATGGGCATTCATCTGGTTTTGGGGCTTGTACAAGAGGTACGAAGACTTTTTATAATTAATGATACCAAATAAGACTATGGCAAAATGCAGGCAGTACGACGGGCCTTATCAATAAAAGGGCAGAAACAGTTAAATATGCAATACTGTTGGGCCTGCCTCGCTGGTGCAGCGCTTCTGGTATGTTTTCAGAGAGTAAAACAATATTGCGGAAACGTGCTGCCACTGTGATGAGCAGAGTGCGACCCAGTACCAACCGCCGTCTAAGTGTTGTGCTGGACAGGTTCGACTGCCCTGTGGTGACGCACTGGAACTCCATTCACATGTGTGATAGGCTTAAAATATTTAACATTAAATATGAATAGTAATTGCACACCATCTTTATAGCTCAGTATATACAATTTGACATTGCTTTACTATTTTTCTAGTTTGTTTTTAATGTAAAATTGTAATATATGTGGGTAGACAGTTTCTTTATAAATGTGAACCGAGAAGAGGGTAGCCTCGCATTCTTTTGTCTCAATTAAATATAGTAACGAACGGACGTGTGTTATTCTATCATCCCTTAAATAGTCATCCCTTTCGCATATTTCTCAGTGGCGACGAGATAGAACTTTGCGCGTGTGCGTTGCAGATTGTTGTTAAATAAACAGGACAATGTCGATCGGAAAAATAGGCGAGTTCAATGTCGCGTCCGACAATTGGAAGTTATACGTGGAGCGACTGGAACAGTACTTTGTGTGTAACGCGATTAAACAGGAGTTACAAGTGCCGACCTTAGTAACTGTGATTGGTGCCGAGTGTTATGAACTTTTAGTTAACCTGTGTACACCAAATAAACCGACAACAAAGTCTTTCGCCGAGTTAACGAGCATTCTGGAAAAACATTTGCAACCCAAGCCTAGTGTTCTCGCGGAACGTTATAAGTTTAGGCATAGGAAGCAGGGAGATAACGAGTCTATGTCTAATTACGTGGCGATTTTAAAAAGGATGTCTAAAACGTGTGATTTCGGGGCGAATCTGGAAGAAAGTCTAAGGGACCAGTTTGTGTGCGGGATACACAGCGAGACCGTTCGACAAAGGCTTTTTGCAGAAGATAATTTAGATTTTACGAAAGCCTTTAATCTAGCCGTCAGTATGGAGGCGGCGGAGAAGGACGCGGCGCTGGTAGAGGAGCGAAGGAGGCCTGTAAGCTCCGAGACAAGTGGTGTGGTGCCTTGTCAAGTGATAGCGGCGGGAATGTCGCGGAGATCGAGCGAAGCAGCGCGCGGCACGTGGCATCCACGGGGCGCGGAGCGTGGCGGGGGCGCCGGCCATAGCGGGCGCGGTGCTCGCGCCGGCGGCCGGCGGCCGGCAGCGGCGGCGGCGGCGGTACCCATGATGAGACAGCGGCCTTCTTACTGCAGCGCTTGCGGCGGCGCGCACGATACGCAGACCTGTCGTTTCACCCGATATATTTGCAAGGTGTGCAATAAGCAGGGGCATTTGCAGCGGGTGTGCCCTTTCATGGCGGATAACCACAGTGCGGAAGTCTGGAACGTGGACCAGCAGCAAAAGTCTGATAGCGAGGACAGTAACGTGAGTGAGGAGGTAATTATTACATCCGTTAATCAGTTATCGGTAGCGGCATACAAACCTATTATAATTAGGGTGAACGTGCAAGGTGTTGACCTGGACATGGAATGTGACACCGGAAGCGCCATAGCTTGCGTTAGTAAAGAAGTTTATGAGCGATTATTTTCTCAGTTAGAAATTTGTAATTGTGATTTAAGGTTGCGATATTATACGGGCGAAATTGTTCGACCCGTGGGGGTGGTGAAGCCGCTTGTGAGATATAAAGATAAACAAAAGTATTTAGATCTGTATATAATTGAAAATGGCAAAACCATGTTGTTAGGGCGGCAATGGTTAGCGGAACTTGGTATGCATATACCTATACCACCGAAACTTTGTAATGTAAATAATACGATTACAGACGAAGCCGAGTTTAATTTAGTGGATTTTAGTTCCAGATTTTGTGACGTGTTTGCGGACGGGTTGGGCCGGTACACCGGTGGTCGCGTGAGCATCCATCTGCGGCCCGACGCGCGACCAATGTTTCTGCGCGCGCGCCCCCTGGCGTACGCGCTGCGTGTGCCGGTGGAGCGCGCGCTGGACCAGCTGGTTCGCGATGGCGTTCTCACCCCCGTCGACCGCTCCGACTGGGCTACCCCCATTGTTCCGGTAGTAAAAAAAGACGGCAATGTAAGGATTTGCGCTGATTATAAATTAACCTTAAATAGAATGATAGAGGTCGATCGATATCCGTTACCCAAGGTAGAGGATTTGCTGGCACGCCTGTATGGGGGGCGGAGGTTCAGTAAGATTGATTTATCGCAAGCCTACGCGCAATTCGAGCTGGACGAGTCCCGGAAATATACCGTCATCAATACTCACAAGGGGTTATTCCGATATAACCGACTCGTATACGGATTAGCTTCAAGTCCTGGTATATTTCAGAGGCGGTTAGAGCAGATGTTTGCGGATTTACCACACGTCGGGGTTTTCCTCGATGACGTCGTCATCACTGGCAGTGATACGAAATCACACACGGAAAATTTAGTAAAGGTATTTGAGCGTCTGCAACCTTACGGGCTGCGCGTTAAGAAAGAAAAGTGTGTTTTTTTTGGCAAGTCAATTGATTACCTAGGGCACGTTATTAGTGAGGACGGCATACACACATGCCCAGGAAAGGTGAAAGCCATCGAGAATGTACCAGCCCCACGAAATGTGTCCGAATTGAGAGCCTTCATAGGAATGGTGATGTATTATGCAAAATTCGTAAATAACGTGAGTAGTATTTTAGCACCCTTATATAATTTATTAAGGCTCGGAGTTAAATTTGTTTGGTGTGGGAAATGTCAGGCGGCTTTTGAGGCTATCAAGAAGGCTCTCGGTTCGAGTGAGGTGTTGACACATTACTCCGAGGAGCAGGCGCTGGTGCTGACGACGGACGCGTCAGCGGTAGGCGTGGCCGCCGTGATATCACATTTGACGCCACGCGGCGAGCGGCCCGTGGCGTACGCTTCACGCACGCTGACGCCGGCAGAGAGCGCGTACGCGCAAATTGACCGCGAAGCACTTGCGATTGTTTATGGAATTAGGAAATTTCACCAATACTTGTACGGTCGCAAATTTATTTTACGAACCGACCATAAACCCCTAACGTACATTTTCGGAGAAAAGGTGGGGATTCCGGTAATGGCAGCATCGCGAATTCAACGATGGGCGGTACTTTTATCAGGTTATACGTACAAGATAGAATATGTTGCATCAAAAAATAACTGTGCGGATGCACTGTCAAGGTTACCACAGGGCAGGGCCACAACCACTAGTCCAAGCGAAGTTACTTATTTAAATTTCGTGGAAGATTTTTTGCCGGTAACGAATAAGGAGGTCAGGGCTGCGACATCTAAAGATAGGGTATTAACTAGGGTGTTAACATACGTTCAGTCGGGATGGCCAACCAAATGTCCAGACGAGGAAATAGGCCCATACTTTACTAGACGGCGCGAGTTATATGTCGATCGCGGGTGTTTGATGTGGGGTTATCGTATTACCGTGCCGGGTTCGCTACGCGAGACGATACTAAAGCAACTGCATGTTAGCCACATGGGCATTGTTAAAACGAAGTAGTTAGCG
The DNA here is from genome assembly GCA_947578815.1 of Epinotia ramella. Lineage (NCBI taxonomy): Eukaryota > Metazoa > Arthropoda > Insecta > Lepidoptera > Tortricidae > Epinotia > Epinotia ramella. Next base: position 14,012,558 of record OX388209.1, read on the forward strand.
CGTAGTTATGTGTGGTGGCCTAATATCGACGCGGAGTTGGAGGCGGTGTGTAGGGGCTGCGAGACGTGCGCGGCGGAGGCGGTTGCTCCGCCACGGGCGACACCAAGTCCATGGACCTATTCCACTCAACCCTGGACTAGGATTCACCTAGATTTCTTGCAACATAAAGGCAGGACGTATTTAATTTTAATAGATTCAAGTTCCAAGTGGATTGAAGTGTTTGAGATGTCTCGTACAAACGCGTCCGCTGTAGTTAAAGAGTTGAGAGCGACTTTTGCACGTTTTGGATTGCCTGTGGTGGTGGTTTCGGACCAAGGTCCACCTTTCACGAGCGCTGAGTTCAGGCAATTCTTGACGCAGAACGGTATAGAGCAACAATTATCACCGGCATACCACCCGGCGTCGAATGGTGCCGCAGAACAAGCGGTCAAGTTGTGCAAAAGAGCTATAAAGAAAGCGTATAGGGACGGAGTAGATATCGACACAGCTATACAAGCATACCTTTTATCATATCGGAACAGCGTTCATGGAACTACGGGAGAGACCCCGGCGATGCTGTTGCAAAAACGAAATTTGCGCTCGAGGTTTGATTTATTGCGTAGTGACCGTGACCTAGAGGGAAAGGTGCGCGAAGCAACGCACCGCCAAGTCCAAGCTGCGCAGGGCGTTACACGCGACTTGGTAGTGGGCGAACCTGTTTGGGCTCGAGAATACACGGGAGCGGACAAATGGGTCAAAAGCGCTGTTGTAGGTAAGGAAGGATCGCGGAGATATACCTTGGATAACGGAGACGGTCGACTTCTAGTTAGGCACGTGGACCAAATAAAGCGCAGGTCACTTTTGTCGAGCGTGTCATGCCCGACCAACAGAGGGGTCCACGAGGGTGAGCAAGCGGAGCAGAGAGAAGCCACTGGGGCGCAACCTGGGGGCTTGGTGAATGTGGGTAAGGAAGGGACCGATATGATTAGAGGTGTGGAGTTACAAGAGACCCCGGATGAGCCCACGGCGGCTCTTCCTTCACCACGTCCACAGGTGCCCGCACGATCGCCGGTGGCGCTTAGGCCATTGCCTAGTCGTATTCGTAGGCTTAATTTAAAAATTGATTAGCTCCCTTATTCATGGAACTTGACAAGCCTCGGTTAACGGATATTGTGTTGTTTCTTTTTTACATACTTACTCAAGTATCGATACCAAAATGGGCTTGATGAACGTTTATGAATAGGGGCGTAAGTATAGGTAGATAGCTACGTTAAGTTAGTTAATAATTAGGTATCATAGTAATTTAGTGTGGAGGTGTAATATATGTGGGTAGACAGTTTCTTTATAAATGTGAACCGAGAAGAGGGTAGCCTCGCATTCTTTTGTCTCAATTAAATATAGTAACGAACGGACGTGTGTTATTCTATCATCCCTTAAATAGTCATCCCTTTCGCATATTTCTCAAAAATGAATGTAATTATGGATTGTAAATGGTATATATGGACCCAGAGTCTGAATTAAATAAACAAATTGATTTACTTTAAAGACAAAGTTTAATTAAACCGACTTCAATTCAGTACTCCGCCAAGCCACTTAGGTACAGTCAATGAAATTGTCCATATTTCCGTTCCAATTTCCGAGACCGTTGATTATTGCAGAAAAAATCCAAGTCGCTATATGTGGGCTGATAACATTTGAGGAGGTACGTCGATTCCGCAAGGATCGCAGAATTGATACTTCATTCGTTGCTACTTCAAAGGAATCATGTCAGTATCTTTGATGTTCTTTAGATCCTTAAGGTGACGTAGGTTCGTGGTCTTCTCTCCCTCTCACTGAGCATAACCATGAGCGAGATGGAAGTGCGTGCTCGGAAGCGCGGATATCATGTTTATTTTAATTTTTTGTGCGTTGAAATGAATAAAAATATATTTAACACGTAATACGTCCTTGTAAAATTAATAACCGTTGAGGAGTACCTTCCATCATCAGCTCACAAACATGAGGTGATGACTACCCGATTCAAATATTTGAATAGCTTTAGAAAAAACATTAAACACGTAATACGTGCTTGTAAAATTTGAGGGTTGCCCTCGATTTCCCTGGGATCCCATCATCAGATCCTCACTTGCGCTCACCTAAATAACTTAAAAGAATACGATCAAAAGTCTATACGTACCTATGGAATTTAAAGAAGAATCCTCCAACTCCTAACCGTTGAGCAGTTGTACCTTCCATCATCAGCTCACCAACATGAGGTGATGATTACCCGATGCAAATACTTGAATAACTTTAGAAAAAATATATTAAACACTTACGTGCTTGTAAAATTTGAGGGTTGCCCTCGATTTCCCTGGGATCCCATCATCAGATCCTGGCTTGCGCTCACCTAAATAATTTGAAAGAATACGATTAAAAGTCTATACGTACCTATATATTTTTTTAATCCTCTTAATCCTAACCGTTGAGGAGTTATACCTTCCATCATCAGCCCACCAACATAAGATGATGACTACCAGACGCAAATACCTGAATGGCTTTTGAAAAAACATGAAACACGTGATACGCATAAGAAATTATAGATAAGTTTAAGGTGACCGCCAATAATCAGATATGTCTCAAAAATCGAATGTAAAAGCCTAGAGCAGCAGCAATACTCCAGGCAAAATACGGTTTTGAAAAACATTAATTTATAATAGCGTTTTTTTTGTTGATTTCATTTGAAAATGTTATTCTAAGATGATTTACTCAAGAATCCGACAAACTTTCCACCCGGAAGTAATTATGTAGATTTAAATGAAGCATGCATTATCTTTTTTTGTACGATTTATCTTGAATATTATAGAGCAAATGTAAATGAACCAAAATTAAAACAAAAACATTTATTCATATTTTTACTGACTTTTCAGAAGCCAGTTAACTTATCATTTTTTCGATGTCTGAAATTTTGTCGGATTTTGTCGCTGGGTAACTATTTAATTGATAATATATCCGTTACACATAAAAAATGAGCTATTATAAATTATTTCCAAAATTGACATTTTTTCCATACAAGTTGTCAGTTCATTGCCTGGACTACAACGAGAGGGCAGCTCTGGTCACTTGATTTAAATGCAAAGCGACATACGACGGTAGAAGAAAAATACACAATTTTATTGGTTTTTTCATGCAATAACAGATACGAATTTGACTGTGCTCGGAAAAATGTTTGAGGTCGCTCGGAAAAATTACACAATTTAAAGGATCATGAAAAAAAAATGGAAATTCAAAATATGCATAGGGACCCACAAATACCCGAATATACAGAAAGGAACAACAAACACCAATGCCAAGACAGTGCAAGAATCCTATAAGATGCCGAAATCCCTTTTAATAAACTCTGCGTCATCGTCAGTACAACCCAAATGTCGATTGCACATCTCGCATTAGCTGAAACACCCGACTAACTACGAGCCCTGTAAAGGTGGTGTCTCCACCGACCCAAGAATTTACTGACAATACTGATAACACGCTTCAAACTAGTCCAGAAACATCATCAAAAATATCTGGTTGCCCTCTATTTCCCTGGGATCCTATCATCAGATCCTGACTTGGTGAAATTGGGCCCATCTCAGGAGTATACATTTTCAAATAAAACCATAATTTTAAAAATCGGTCCATAATTGACGGAGAAATCGGCGATTATACATTAAAAAAAAGACCGGGATGCACTCCGGGAGTGCCGACAGAAGTGAAAACTCAATAACATTGAAACAGTTTTTCGATCAGGTCACGTGTCATCTTACGGTGTCACCCAAAAATGAATTTGGCGCAAATTTATAAACAATTATCAATTATTTAGGCAGACGGGCCGCGGGCGCGTTGGGTGCGACGGGCCGGCTCGCCCGCCGCCGGCGGCGAACAAAATACCAATTTGTTTTTGCCATTGCCAAATATTTTTCAAAGCTTTATCTCTTTAGGAATAACATCCAAATTCGAACTATTCGAATTTGCAAGAACAGCGGACGGCGGCGGTGAACAAAATATCAATTTGTTTTTGCCGTTGGTAAATATTTTTCAAAGCTTTATCTCTTTAGAAATAACGTCCAAATTCGAACTATTCGAATTTGCTCAATAGCAATAAAACGGTGAAGGACGCGTGAACAAAATTACAAATTTATTTGCAGAATATGCTATTGCAAAAAGTGTTTAACGGCTTTATACTCTTACGAATAGCGTTCAGTTTTGAATGAAGTCGAATCGGCTAGCAGCAAAATATAAACAATTTTTCCCCATCCCAAAAAGTGCTCAGCGCCGCTAAAGAAGTTTTCACTTCAAAAAATACAGTGAAACATATAACCTCCTTATTTTTGAAGTCGGTTAAAAAATAACTAATAGTCGGGTGGTACAGAGTTATTAAAGTATTTTTTCTACTCCTGTTCCCTTATCTGTCATTTATATAGGCTTTAGTTAAAATACAATGACACCGATAACAAGTTGTCGAAAAGCTCTATGCTCTATGGCCCGCACTGTTTAGTGTACTTTTATGGTTCATAAATTTTTCATAAAAGCACTGTTTACCACGATGTCAAATCATCTAACTTTTTTTCAATCGGCCGCCATATTGCAGTGGTACCAACTTCATAAGAAAATTTTTCGATATAAAAAGTTTTACTTTCGAACATTTGTAGAACATAAATTAAAATAAATGATCATGTATTATGTGTATACATATTTTACCAATTATTGGTATTATTTATAAATATAAACCGATCCGATTCGGTTCGGATCCGGATTCAGTTTGGTTCGGATGGCAAGGACCATAAACAAGAGGTGTCAATGTGTCATATTTCTAATTTATATGATAACTATTTGTTATTTATAACTTATTAAGATTTTATTCGTGTTTGTGAAGTGAAGAAAACTGTGTACGTTCCTTTTAAAATGGACGAAGAAGAAAATAACTGCATCGCTGAAGAAATTGCGTGAGTAGTTTTAACTAACGGAAAAACTACTGCTTGAAAAGTCAAATGCTATTTATATAAAATTAGTCGTAGAAAAAGTATTGTATGCAACGGTGTATAACTGGTCTAAAAACGCTCGTGGCGTCTTTAATTGCGATGCTCGCCAAGGCTCGCATCGCAACCCACGACACTCGCATTTTAAGACCCTTCTTATACAACAGTTGCATAAAATACTATTGAGTTATATAGGTGTACTAGCTTCTGCCCGCGACTCCGTCCGCGTGGAACTCGTTTATATCGTAGCTCCATACAAACTTTCACCCCCCACTTCATCCCCTTGGGGGATGATTTCCGGTATAAAAACTATCCTATGTCCTTCCCCAGGACTCAAACTATCTCTACACCAAATTTCATCCAAATCGGTTCAGCGGTTTAAGCGTGAAGAGGTAACAGACAGACAGACAGACAGACAGACAGACAGACACACTTTCGCATTTATAATATTAGTATGGAATGGATAGGAGGTACAGGCTTTCTACAAGGAGAGAAGAGATGACAGAAGACGATAGCAGAGAGAACTGGGGAAGAACCAGGAGATGAATTGGGGTCGTAAATACATACTGGAGAGAAGAATAATGGACGAAAAAACAATAATTTAAACAAAGTGATGTCAACTAAGTTTAGACAAATCGTTAATCAAAATAAAAGTTGTTCAGAACTTCAGTATATAGTAGGTCAATCAAGTGCATGTAGTTATACCGTTACCGAGATACGCAAGCTCACGCTATTTAGTTGTTAAGAATCCTAGGCTCATGACATGAACAAGATATACCTACTTAGTGAGTATATTCGGATGCGATTACAATCTGACCTTCCAACCCAAAGAGGAAAACGTTAAAAACGTACCTACCATTGGGATTTCTAGTAAGTGCGCAACTAGACTGTTAAAGACGCTTGTAGACTTCCAACTCGGCTTAGTTAGTGCTGTCATTTACAACAACCTGGCTCAACGGCTTTACGTGCCTTACAAAGCACGGAAGCGCCCGTAACCACTCAAAGCATCGCCTATCGGGAGTATCGGGACTAGCTTCAGTCAACCTTGCTTGCTACTTTTCTTTAAAATGATTTGTTCATACAGGATTGATTAGCTTCAAAAGTACGGCACAACCATCAGATCAATCAAACGAAGCATTCAAAGAGTAGTAGAGTTAATTAGTATAATTTTGTCAGAATTCTCCATATACTTGTTATTCATCTATAAATCAATTTATACTCTGACGTGTTTTGTAACGGATGCTATAAACATTATATAAATACTTAAATAGAGGAACCAGAACGTATGGGTGCGAACGCAACCACAAAATATTAGAGACGAATGATTCAGCGGAATCTGGGTTTTTATCTACTTATAGAAAGTTACTAAAAGATTTTGGTGAGTGACGTTGTAAGGGAACAACAATATATGTAGAAAACTTTTTCTGTCATTTGATATTTAATTATCTACTTGTCAATAACTATTTAACCCTTAACGAAGAAAAAGTCGGATATGTTACTGTAAACCAGAAAAAAAATAGGCCAAGTGCGTGTCGGGCCATGCGCAGTATAGGGTTCCGTAGTTGCCTGTCTTTCTTAAATACATCGACACGCGCGCGCCAACTAAATGGTTGTGTCGGCCGAATTTGTACGAAAGTTAGCCTTTCTAAGTACATTTTAAGTTGGTCGACTATTACTCGGTAACTAGTTATGCCTACTTAGCCGTGATAGTTTTCCTTTTAAATTCAATATATGTACTACTGCCACGATTTTTTCACATTCCCAGTAGCAGCTACAGCCGGCAGGGGGGGACACATGATTCGAACAAAAAAAGCTTTAAAGCCCAATATCTCGCAAACGAATCACTAATTAGAAAAATCGTTTTCGTCTGACGTTTTCGTCGTCGTTTTGGGTGTCTACCCATAATATTTTTGAACAAGCTAACCAACGATACCACAGTATGGGTTTAACGAGAAAAAATAATTACAATCCCACTTTAGGTGTACCCCAAAAAAAATGATTTTCAAGGATTTTATTCTTCTGTTTTGCGGCGTGACTGATGTTATATACCCATGCCGAATTACAGTTTTCTATTAGTAATGGTTACTGAGCTAAGCCGAAGACGGAGAGACGGAAGGACAGATGGACGGCCAGACGGACATGGCGAAGCTATAAGGGTGCCGTAACTAAAAATGTGGGTTACGGTATTCCCATTGCCTGTCAAGGTAATGAACTGGCATATTCAATTTAGTGTCATGAATCATTATATTCTTGATCAGGCAAAGGGTGATATGTCTCCCAAATAGTATTCCGTTTAACATAGTTTACCGGGCTATCGACAGTGTAGTTCCCACATAGACAAACTCTTACAAGCCAATGGGATAATGTCATCCCACATACTAATTCTGGTCATATAACAAAAATCCACGAATATTTAGCAAAGTATAGGATTACATTAGCTTACAACACTCAAAATCTACAAACTATCAAAAAATTGTCCGACCTATCTACTTTTATTTCACTGAAATTTAGTAAAGTGTTCGGATATTGTCACAAATCATTGAAATTACTGGTTACGTGAATTCAAACGGCAGCCAAAGATACGTTATTGGATTTAGCTGTGTGTTGACAATGAAGATTATGAAACATATTTTCAGGGATTGATATAATGATTTGTAGAAGATTTGGAGTTAAAACCGGACTAGTTATGGAACACGAAATACTATGAGGGAGACATATCACCCTTTGCCTGGTAAAGGGTTAAGTCATGTTTCTTATGTTGTTATGTACATGATTAATACTCCAATAATTCCATAATTCTATATGTTTCTCTATATTGCGAACCAATGACTGTAACATGTTTGAACCAGAACAACCCTTAGGTCAAACGCGGGCGAAGTGGTGTCAACGTACCGAACCCGGCGTTTCATTGGGAATAATATTAGGCGGTTCAGATCGGGGGTTAAGCTACCAACTTTATAGCAAGTCAAAACCCTAAAGAACGAGCTCGACTTATCTTCTATGAAAAAACCTTTGAAATTTTGTAACCGGAAAATACACTGGTTTTAATTTTATGAGCATACTAGTAATAATAATAAGGAGAGATTACTTGGTTATTTTAATGACAGCAAAATCCATATCCATACTAATCCATACTAATATTATAAATGCGATAGTGTGTCTGTCTGTCTGTCTGTCTGTTACCTCATCACGCTTAAACAGCTGAACCGATTTGGACGAAATTTGGTATAGAGATAGCTTGAGTCCTGGGGAAGGACATAGGATAGTTTTTATCCCGGAAATCATCCCCCAAGGGGATGAAGTGGGAGATGAAAGTTTGTATGGAGCTGCGATATAAACGAGTTCCACGCGGACGGAGTCGCGGGTAGAAGCTCTAAGGTCTATAATTTTACAGTCCACGCAATGAATCTATACTAAGAGCTAAAGTTTGTAACTTTGTGAATTTGTATGTAGGGGGCAATATCTGTTTTTTCACAAGTAGGTACCTATGTAGAATGGGATTTCGGAACGGACTATATTTTATCCGCCGCGTATTCCATGTACTTAGCTAACGCAGGCGGAGCGGCACGGGCAGTTAGTCTATACCATGGTATAACAACACAGGTACTCTCTTCCGAGACTCGCGAACCACGTGACTGACACAAGCCTACGTCATCAAACGCCATTTAACAGCATGATGACGTAGGCTTCAGTCACGTGGCTCGCGAGTCTCGGAAGAGAGTACCTGTGTTGTTATACCATGGTCTATACCAACATTATAAAAAAGTCTGTAAGGTTGTAGAATAGACTTTCTCGATGGACATACGCTATATTTCATCTCGTGACCGTTCTTTGCAATACGCGAGTGGAGCCGCGTGGGCTGTTAGTATTTAATAAGCGATTTCATTTCATCTAGCCAACTTAAATAATAAATTAACTTCTTTAAACGAGATATAAATGTTTCCTCCGTACCAATATGCGGGTTATATTATAACCCTACGACATGGAGTGTTAGTTCGTCGACCTCGTTATCTGTAATCATATTTATGGAGTACTAGCTTCCGCCCGCGACTTCATCTGCTTGGACCCGGGATATAAACTATCCTATATGTTAATCCAGGTTTCAAACTATCTTCGTGAAAAATTCCATTCAAACCGGTTGAGCCGTTTAAGCGTGATTGAGTAACAAACATCCAAACATCTAAACATCCAAACTTTCGCATTTATAATATTAGTAGGAAACGTAGGTACTGTGGGCCAAATAAAATATCTACACTATAATCTACACTATTTACACTAATATTATAAAGAGGAAAAATTTGATTGTTTGTTCGTTTGTTTGTATTGAATAGGCTCTGAAACTCTTACCATTAGAAGCCGACATTATCCCTGATGAACATAGGCTACTTTTTACTGCGGGAAAAAGTGCGAAGCCGGGCCGGGCAGCTAGTCTGTCATAAACGAAAAAAGAGACAGATTATAGTGAACATTCAAAATAAAGTAATATCCAGACGTAATAAACAGAAACATCTCAATTCCGCATTATCTTAACTGGCTTGTTTTTATAGAGGGATTTGTCCCAAATAAGGCTGTATCTATTTTTTCATTTGGCGGGGGCCCGCGGGCCCGTGGAGTTCCGTGCACCCACCATCCCGAAGCCGCGGCGCCGCCCCGCTCCGTTCGCGGTCTCCATGGCGACCAGCTCAAATGACGTATCGATCCCGCGTGGGGCCCGTAGGGGGTGCCCGCGGGGTGGCGCCGCTCCACCCGCTGCCGCCCCCCTTGCACCCCTGCCACCACCACTCGACCGTTGGCCCATGCAAAATGACGGATGTAAAGTTTGGATATACCTCCTTGGAAGGAAATGATATTTTCATTAAAATGAAAATGAGGTAATGTTTTATGTTTTTTTTTCATTCTACAATACTTAATACTCATTACGCGAAACTTGAGGCTGACCTGGCTCTGAAGAAGCCTCTAAAGCTGCGTACGCACAGTTTAGACGAATTGGATTTGATGCATTATGGAATGAAAGGCAATTTCGTTCAAAACAAGCTTTAAATAAATTGCGATCTCCATTACTTAATTCGTACAATCAAATCCACCCTATTATCTCTTTGTATGTATGAAGTTGAACAATAACTGTTATCAAAGAGGCATATAGTGTACCTATTTATACAGTACGCTCCATTCTCTGGGAGCCTGAATAGAAAGTTGCAGAAACACTGGCTCAACTTTGATTAGTAGGTATAAGTTAAATTAATTTGCTAAAGTCAATAGCGAAATGCATTTAAACCAGACTGAAGAAACGAATAGATAAAATAACGCCATAAATTTCCAAGTTGAAGTCGTTTTTTAGGGTTCCGTTGTAGTCAATAAGGAACCCTTATAGTTTCGCCATGTCCGTCTGTCGGTCTGTCAGTCTGCGGCTTAGCACAGTAACCCTTACTACTATAGGAAACTGTAATTCGGTATGGGTATATAAAACAATTACGCCGACAAAACAGTTAAATAAAATCTTGTTTTTATTTTATTGTGGGTATCCTTTAGTACGGATGTAATAGTAGGGTATCGTTGGAAATATTATGGGTTTCTTAAAACCATTTTTCAACTCGGTGATTCGTTTGCGAGATATTGGGCTTTAAGGGGATGCCTTGATTCGAGTCGACCACGCCCCCTTGACAGAGACACGCTTATGCCTTCCACGCACGAGCAAAAGAGATGCAACACTCTTCGGGAATGGCTTTTTAGGACAAATTTCGATAAATACTTAGTGAAGTTTTATTTATTAATTGAGTGAGATTTTTGATTGTGTCGTAAAGTAATGTATTGTTTACATAAATGACCTCCCAAATGAAATAACTTACCCATCTGTTTGCTGACGATACATCAATTGTCATATCATGAGTACAGATCAGAGATGTTGCAGACATCCGCATCCGCATCCGCAACCGCGGATGTTCCGCATGATTTTCAACATCCGCATCCGCCTCCGCATCCGCAAAAAATAATGCGGAGTTTTTGCGGATGCGGATGTAGTGCAATTCACGACAAAAAAGAAGCTCACGCGGCGCTTACCGCGCGCGTTTCAGATATTTTCGCCATTAGTAAAAATAGTACATTACGTACCTGCGATCTGGGGCTTTATGAATTACCGCCCGTGGTGAGTACACAATTTTACGTCTTCACCTGGCCACAATGTGAGTTTAACCGTACGCGCAGCGTGCGATATAACTCGCATTATGGCCAGGTGTGACGTAAAACTTCTTTTCGTTTCTGTGACCAAGAGCAAAAGAGTTATTGATTTGTTCGCTACGATTGTAATTTCATCTCAACGTGTTTGATGATCGCGTCATATCATAAAATGGACGTTGTTTATTTGCGTTTTTTTAGTATTTGACCCCAAAATCCGCGTCCGCATCCGCATCCGCGGATGTGTGCCCTCAAATATCCGCATCCGCCTCCAGATGCCAAAAAATCGCATCCGCGGCATCCCTAGTAGGTACAGATGACCAAAAGTATGAAAATGAAATAAACCTGGCACTATGTAGGACGATACAATGGCTATAGAAAATAACAACTAATCAATAAATATTAGTAAAACTAAGCAAGTTCAAGTTATTACCTGTAGAGGTAGCAAGGAAATATAAGACATTAATTATATGGGAGATCGTGTTGACAAAACCAATAAAAGTATATTTTTCTGCTTCGAAAGTTACGAGAAAAGTTGTATCTCGAGAAGCTGCCATTGTGGCTATATAATGTCTATCCTCCGGTATCGTATGGTTTGATTATATGGGGAAGCTCCACAGATATAATGAATCATTAGTCACGTATAGGAACTACATGAAACGTAGTGGAGCAAAAAACATTACGTATGTAATGCAAGTAATTCCTTCTATACGACACGTTTTTTGTTCCACTAATCTCTACTACAATACGTATCGTAGTGGGTATGATGTAAGTATGCCGGTAGTTAAATAAAGTGAAATAGTGCTTTGATTCCTTGCAATTTACTACTTTTTTTTATCTCAAAGTCATGTGACAGCGATATTTGACTCAAATATGTAATTTGGAAAATGCTCTCTTACGTTTTCCGGTACGTGACGTGGTTGCCAGTCCAGCGGCGCTACCACGAACTTCGAAAGTCGAAGTTCGTGATACATGCATCCCTGTCACTCGAGTAAGGGAGTGCGATAGAGATGGAAATACCCGAACTTCGACATTCGAAGTTCGTGGTAGCGCCGCAGGTTTCGACGGCTATTCTATGAGCTGGCCTATACCCAAACTATAGGGTGAGTAAGGCTACTTACTTTATCCACTTAGTCATTCGAACCCGTTTTAAGAGTAGATCAAATATTTAAATTTATGAGACCTGCATTTAGATCAAGACAAAAACAATAATTTATAACAAAAATAATAGACTAAAATTTTGTACTACATTTTCACATTTTCTATCCACTTCACAAGTAATAACTGGAACCTATCTACATACGTACCTATGATCTATGGAACTCCTTAGTTCCATAGATCATTGTATATTCATCATCATCAGTTCCATTTCATAAAATTTTAGATTTCGGAATATAAATACATGATCACAGAGCAACTGCTATAGAAAATACCGAAATGGTAATTTGCTTGCCTATTGGTATTCGCTTGCTTTCGAACCAAAATCGGACAATTAGGTGCCAAAGCGGACCCCGGACTCCTCTTTTAGGGCACAACCGGGATAACGCTAGGAGGATGAGGATGCCATTAGAACCAGTTTTCTGAGGATCAAATATTTGTGTAGGACTTACTACAATAAGCAGCACATAAAAAACACAAAAATGAGAGCCAAAGACGGTCCTCGCTGGCGACAACCGAAACGGTTCGTACTAATTGGCATAGTACCTACTTATTATGACGACAAAACATTATAAAAACTACTGTTGTATCGAAAATCAAATAATTGCTGCACGACAAAACGTGGAATACTGTGTTTAGGTACATAGTTGTTATACTTTTTATGTAGCGTAAGGATCCTATTGGTTTGCTCTTGAAGGATAAAAAATAGCTAGCTGGGTGGTTAGCTGGTAGAGAAATCCATTTGGCATTAAGCCCGCCATTTGCACATTTTTGTCTAGTGCAATAAAGTGGCAAAAGCCTTCGACACAGTGTCAATTCCAATCCTGTTGTCAAAACTACATAGAAGCAACTGGGGTTCGAGGCCCGCCTCTCAAATGGTTTCGCAGTTACCTTACAGATAGAAAGCAGTGCGTCAGCGTTGGAGGATCCACTAGTGACCCAACTAAAATATCATTTGGAGTTCCGCAGGGTAGCATCTTGGCCCCCACCCTAATTTTTACTGTGTCTTAACGATTTATGCGCACACAAAATACAAAACACTGATATGATTAACTACGCAGACGATACAGTTGTAATTTTCCATGGTTCAACCTGGCATGATGTTTTTGAATTTGCACAGCAAGGGATGGCATTATGTGCAAACTGGCCGAATAACAACCTGCTAAGCCTAAACAGTTCAAAAACTAATTAAGTACCTATGCTTTTTCAAAACAAACGCATCATGTCCGGCACACGAAACTCGTATAATTTTACATACTTGCAAGAATCCTTCTAACGCAGCTAGGTGCCATGACTGGTCTCAATGGCTCACTATTTCGAGGGTTGCAAATATGGTTGTGGATGGTGATGTCTAGGAGTGGTGATTGATGAAAAGCTGAGTTCTAAGCAACATAAATCCGCCACGGCAAAAAGAGTGCGAAAGTTAACAACATATTATGAAATTTTTAAGAGACGTAGCTGATGCAGATTTATTGATAACGGTACACCTCAGTCTATGCCAATCTGTCCTGTCTTACTGTGTTCTGGCGTGGGGCGGAGCAGGGACCTCGTCGATAATGAATCTAGAGTGCGCTCAGAGTTCGGTTCTTAAAGTGATGCTAAAAATGACAACTCGCTTTTCCACAGATCAACTTTTCAAAGAGGCGAAAGAAAGCAGAAAGCTTTTCATGCTCAAACTAGTCAACAAGGCTCAACGGGAAGATTCGTCTGCGCCGGAAGTGGTGACACCTGGTCAGCTGCAAAATCGTATAGTTTCACGCACCCACGCACGCACGCACTGTTTTTAGTTGTAAAAGTGTATTTTTGGTCAATAAACGAATTTCTTATTATTCTCTTTATTCCGTTTTCTTCTTAGGCTAGGTTTTTATAACAATAATATCAAAAGTAAAATATAAAACTATACATACAAAACACAAACGCATTATAAAAACCTAACCTAGGGTACCGCGGGCGGCGAGGCGGGGCCTAAGCTGGCGGTGGTCAGGGCGTCAGAGACAGGTACCTCCTGACTATCCGCGCAGTATCCAGGAGTACCGCCTTCTGTATCTGACCCTTGAACCAGCCATCTAGCGAGAGTCTCTTGAGGTGATGGTCGAGACTTCGCTAATAAACCGTTCGCTGAAACGACTATCGGGACGATGATCATCGAATCAGCATCCCACATGGGGGATGGTGATGTCGACGAGCACTGCCTGGCGTTTCGATCGATCTGTCAGCATGATATTAGGCCTATTGGCAAGATAGTCCTTTCCGTGATGACAGATCGATCCCAATAGAGCGTGACATGACCATTTTCGAGAACTGGTGTGTACTTATAGTAAGGCACTTCGGAGACCACAAGTCCGTATAGCAGAGCAAGTTGCTGGTGAACAATTCTGGCTACAAGGTTATGTCTGTGCAAGTACTCGCCGTTAGCAAGATGACCACAACCGGAGATAATATGCCTGAGTATTTATAACTTTACCCCGCTGTACACCAAATTCCATTTTGATGGCGCTACTGAAGACTTCTGTTGTTTTCAGTAGTTCCAACAGGTCATGTCTATTTGGTGCAAATAGCTTAAGGTCATCCATATAGAGCAGGTGGGAAATGACCTCACCCCCTCTCCGAAGCCGGCAGCCGAGCCCTGAATTCTTCAGCAGGGTGCTGAGCGGATTCAGCGCTAAGGAGAACCACAGAGGACTCAGGCTGTCGCCCTGGAAGATCCCACGTTCAATCCTTATAGAGTCCTGCGGACTAGAGGGGCCATCTCCTCCCCCCGGTCGACGAAGGACTGTGGTCCACTGCCCCATGCGAGCGCCTAAGAAGGATCTTAGAGCTGCATCAACTTTAACACAACTCTAAGATCCTCCGCAGCCATGAATGAGGCACCGAATCATAGGCCTTCCTGTAATCAATCCAGGCGGCCGAGAGGGCCTCTTTGTTCCGCCGGACTCGTTGGCAAATGATCATGTTTATTTAATATTATTATTATTGTAAAGTTTATATACTTCAATAAAAATAAAATATATTTTTTTACTTCCAAGTTGTACCTTTTTATGTCAGAGCCTGACATTGAAAACGGCCCATATTCATTGACAGCTACATGTGGCGTCACGTCGTGCGTGGGAGCCCCTTTGGAGAAGTATTTAGATTTAAATTTTATGTTGGCAACTTAACAGTAAAATTGGTATTTTTGTTTGGTATTTTTCTGTATAAAATTAACTTGCTTCTGGTTAGTTTTCCCGATATTTTTTTCTCATTAATATGTTAAACGTCAAATCAGATGTCAAAACTGTCTGGCAAAGGCCCCTGAGGCTGCCACTTCACTATTAACAAACTAGATTTAAATTTTGATGTCTCATATATATTTTTATGACCTTGATTATATTTGGTAATTAACACATTGTTGTGTCAATTTAATGGTTTCTATCAGTATAGCGATACGGTTATAAATTTCAACCCAATTCCTTTAGCTACGTCATTTTCTTCTAATTTTCTACGAATTAATTAAATTTCACTCAGTATCTCCGAACCGAAAAGAGTGGTAACTCTCTCCATTGCACTTAGGCACAGTCAATATATTTAGTTATTTTTGAAGTGAAAACTTCTTTAGCGGCGCTGAGCACTTTTTGGTATGGGGAAAAATTGTTAAATACGCGACCGATTTTTGTGACGTCAGATGTGAAGGAGGTCACAAACTTTTATATTTTGCGGCTAGCCGATTCGACTTCATTCAAAACTGAACGCTATTTGTAAGAGTATAAAGCCGTTAAATACTTTTTACAATAGCATATTCTGCAAATGAATTTGTTATTTTGTCCACGCGTCCTTCACCGTTTTGCTATTGAGCAAATTCGAATAGTTCGAATTTGGACGATATTTCTAAAGAGATAAAGCTTTGAAAAATATTTGGCAATGGCAAAAACAAATTGGTATTTTGTTCGCCGCCGCCGTCCGCTGTTCTTGGCGCCGCGCCGACGGCGGCGGGTGAGCCGGGCCGACGCACCCAACGCGCCCGCGGCCCGTGCGCCTAAATAATTGATAATTGTTAATAAATTTGCAAATTCGAATAGTTCGAATTTGGATGTTATTCCTAAAAAGCTAAGGCTTTATAAAATATTTGGCAATGGCAAAAACAAACTGGTATTTTGTTCGCCGCCGGCGGCGGGCGAGCCGGGCCGACGCACCCAACGCGGCCGCGGCCCTGCGCCTAAATCCATCCATACTAATCCATACTAATACGTGTCTGTCTGTCTGTCTGTCTGTCTGTCTGTTACCTCTTCACGCTTAAACCGCTGAACCGATTGCGATAAAATTTGGTATGGAGATAGTTTGAATCCCGGAAATCACCCCCTAAGGGGATGAAATGGGGGGTCAAAGTTTGTATGGAGCTACGATATAAACGATTTTCACGCGGACGGAGTCGCGGGCAGAAGCTAGTAATTGATAATCCATACTTAATATTATAAATGCTAAAGTGTGTCTGTCTGTCTGTTACCTCTTCAAGCTTAAACCGCTGAACCGATTTAGATGAATTTTGGTATAGAGATTGTTTGTCCCGGGGAAAGACATAGGATAGTTTTTATTCCGGAAATCATCGTCTAAGGGAGTGAAATGGGGGGGGGTGAAAGTTTGTATGGAGCTGCGATATAAACGAATTCCACGCGCACAGAGTCGCGCCAAATTCATTTTTAGGGTGACACCGTAAGATGTCACGTGACCTGATCGAAAACTGTTACAATGTTATTGAGATTTCACGTCTGCCGGCACTCCCGGAGTGCAACCCGGTCTTTTTTTTATATTACGTGCATACATTTTATATACAAGGACGGGAGAAATGCTGAAATAATGTTCCTACAGTGAACAACGTATAATGTACCTATAGACGTAAACAAATTCAAATATTAGAATATCGGCGTCCAAAGCATCGAAATGAAAATATAAAATTGCAAATTACCATTTACATTTTGATTAGAATCGCTCCGACGGCGAACACCTAACTACTTACAAGCTAAAACTCTGAATAACTTTAAAACAATACAGCCTTCAATGTACTCACTACTCATGAAGCCTGAAGCGCTGAAGAATAACACCGTACTCTACAACTACATGTCTATACGGTACACACATTTAAGAGTAGGCTAAACAGAAACCCGAAATACTCCGGATCTAACAAGTGCAAAAGTCAATTTAAATGTTTTTAAATTAAAACATTACCATGTATAAACGTCTCTTATATAATTTTGTTTCGAACATTAACATAATTAAGTGGTTCTCAAAGTTTTCCCATTATAAACTTAGCGAGAAATTTTATTTTTCCCTCAAGTCAGGCGTCTCTGTGTGCGCGCGTATACACGACAGAGCGAATTGGATTTTCTCTAGTGTGAGTAAACCTACTTTGCTGAGAGGACAGTGGATCCGTGGAGCTGCATTAAATATTTGCAAATAACAACGTATGTAAATGCTTCATGGATTCATTTAAAATATATACATGACGCCGGTCATTACGCAAATGCGCACGGCTAGTTAATATAATACTACTAGCTGTACCTGCGACTTCGTTCGCATGGTAATGTGGTGAGAGTTCTAATTTAACCTATCAAGTAAAACGTTGAACAAACCTATTTTACCTAAAATGCCGTTATTTTCTGATATTTAAATGAGTAAGAAAGGGATAAAACTCATTTTATTTAACACAGGTATTTTAAGAATTATGAATAAGCGTAAAAGTTTAGTAGATGTTTGTGGCAATAGATCCAACAGGTAGGACACAGGCTGCAGCATATAATGTTTATTGATCTTCTTCTCTACATATTTTGAACACTGTTTTATATTAAATAAATAAAAACGTGATAACTGAAATGATCTTGAGTCACTGGTAAAGATGTGTTCAGGAATTAATAAAAGATAATCCTTTCGAGTACCCATTGATCGGTAAGTGTTTACGCGAAACAAAAGATCTCTTTTTAATTAGACAACCATTGACTTACTATTACTACGGTATAGACGGCAACCCAGAACATTTTTCTAGGCGTCTTTCTTCCAATCAAGCCGCTATCTTGAAAAATCAAAGAGTATGTAAACGTGCATCAGTAGATGCGACCATTTTCTGAGTTCGGATTCAGTTACGGCCATAGCGTGATTGAATACAATCGTATAAAAAAAAAACTACTTATTGATTTAATCACCGACATTTGTAATTTTTTTGTTGAACTGGCCATCAGAGAATGTTTTTATATTTGACATGCTTTTGAATTATGTTACATACTTGACGTTAGTAAACTCGGAACAAGGGAATATTTGTTTTATTATTTTTGATACTGGATATCTTTATAGTTCCCGAGGATGCACTGTGTTGATGCAATTTTTCTCAGCGATTTGTGTCAGATTTGATGACAAAATCCTATTTAACGTCCATGCGGATCGTCGGCGCCAAACAATCAATGAACAAAGATTACTCCAAACAAGTACAAGTTACACCAAATCAAATTAACAATGCAACGTAAAATCTCCAGTGATAAACATTAACATTACGTAATTAATAAATATGCTTGTTTGGCGCCGCCGCCGACTCAAAATTACTTAGGTACACTTAGATTAAGTTAAGAACTTAGTTATTAAACTAAATAAAAAAGGTTTATTATTTTTTGCTTTACAGTTTTTTTTTTCGGCGGTTTAATTTTTTGGTTAAAAAGTTTTTATTAATCTTTGAAATAATGGCCGCCATCGGCGCGTATCTTATAAATTACAGAAATATTCATGTTATTTAAAAAATCTGTGAATTTGCCGATGAATAGTGATCCCCGTACTTTTACTGTTGTTGGGTTTGTTGTTGGTGCAATAGCGCAATGCAAAAGAAGGCATTTTTGAAAGTTTTGAGTCAAAATTGCACTCGAACCGACCGCCATCACTGCCCGCCACAGACTAAACCAAGATACTCTCATGAGAGTATTTTGACATGCGCAAACGTATGTTAGGTGATGTCTACTCTAGTAACATAACTCAATGTAGACAACAGACGGCCAATTTATATTTTCCACCTAACCTAACCTAACCTAACCACTAGGTAAGTTTTACAACCAAAACGCAAGTCCGTGTCCCTTTCTATTAAAGGTAATTATTAAAAATATTAAAGTAATATGTTTATTTTTTTCATATTGCAATGTTTCAAATCGCACTATCACATTCTTCCAAATCTTATGTATGTTCCCGCCATTGCCAACTTAATGAATGTGTGTTGCAGACTTTATGATAAAAGTATTTTCCTGTATGTTGGCCAATGGCTGAATGTCGACTTGAAGGCGCGAAGTACGAAGTTATATTACCGCCTTACTTCTTCTAAACAAATTATACAAATATGGCATTCGCGGACCGGCATATTCTTGGCTTGAAAGTTACTTGTCTAACAGACAGCAATGCACTCAATTAAATATAACTATAAACAATAAAATCAGCACTTACAGCTCTAAATTCACACACAATTCCTACGGAGTGCCCCAGGGCAGTACCCTGGGGCCCCTACTCTTTATAGCATATATAAATGACTTGCCGGATTCAATCAAACATAACTGCATCTTATTCGCCGACGACACGACTATAATAATTGAGGGTAGAAACCTAGACACCTTTGAAAATAATATCAATCAAACACTAAATGATGTTATTCAGTGGCTAGACAACAACCATCTTCAAATCAATCTCGGGAAAACCAAGTTCATGCAATTTAAATCATATAGATCCCCTAAACATCATCTAAAAATAGAGCATAACTTAAATGCTATTGAAGAAGTAAAGAGTACTACCTTTCTTGGTGTCACTCTAGATAGTTACTGTAACTGGAAGGAGCATGTAGACATGGTTTGTAAAAAAGTCAATAAATTCCTATTTGCGCTATGGCGACTTAAACAAACAGTTTCGCTACAAACTGCACTTATTGCATACCATGGCTACATACTATCAGTCCTGAGATATGGGATCATCTTGTGGGGTAACTCACTCGATTCGAATCGTGTATTTATAGTTCAAAAAAATGTATTAGAACCCTTTGTGGTGTCAATTATCGCGAATCGTGCAGGCCTCTCTTCCAAAAACTAAATCTGCTTACCTTGCCCTCCCAAGTAACACAAAAAACCTGCATAAGAGCTGTTTATTAGAATATGTCTACGCTTAAAGCTGAATAACTAAGCTGAATAAGAGCTGAAAAAGCGCTTTTTCAGCCGTTATTCATCCTAATTGGGCACAAATTATTCAGCCTTAAGTTCACATGGCTGTTTAATAGCTTAATAGTGGCTGTATAATGGCTGTATTAAGGGTCACAGGCGACAGAGGCTGAATATTAGCTGTTTAAAAGAGCACGAGGGAGTTTATTCAGTCTCATGTGAACCCTTATAACTATCTTAAACCTCCATAAGTTCACCTTTAGCTGGACAAGTAAGAACGTAAGCTAAATGTTTTCTTCATATTGACATTAATATTTTTCTTTGAAAGCATTATAGATTATAGTGACAGAAGCTGAGCTTAAAGTGTACGTGATATCAATGGTGAATGGCGGAATATCTATATTTGTAATACGAGTACCTATTAACGGTAAGTGTACTTAAATTTTTGTTATATCAGTGAAAAATTATTGCGGGCACGATTTTATTGTGATTATATATATATATTATCTAAGAAAATTTTCACGCGCTCCAAGAATAATGCGTTTTTTACAAAATAAACGGCAAATATACACCGAAGAAAAGTATGCCAAATCCGTTTTCTTTTTTTTTCATCAATAATAGATCAGAAACTGTTCTAACTGGCCTTAGAAGAGTAAATATTAGAAATGTATTAACACTTTATGTTTGAAATATCCTCAAAAGTAAAGATAAAGGACCATAATTTAAAGGTTATACAAAAAAAAATGGTGACTGAGTTTTCTGCACCGATGTGAACCACTTTTATTCTATATTTCAGCTATAGTCTGCGTAATGATTCACTTGAGTCTCGTGATTCAGCCTAAACTAGTAATAAGTGTAACTTGTGACCGCAAATACAGCTGTAAGCTGTTTTCTGTGTCTTTGGTGATTCATTACAAACGGCCCGTTAGGGATCCGCAATAAAACATAAAACTTACCAGTAGAATCTTATACCAGTAATAAACAATAGATAAAAACAGATATATACCTTTGAATTTAAATGTGAAAACTACACAACACTGTATTAATTAACATTAACTTAATTTAGTTATTTTATGAAATTTTCATTTAACATGCAACTAAAACGACAACGCATAGCCTAAATTTAAATGTGTAATGTAGGTAGGTACCCATGTTTAGGCACAAGTAAATAAACATTCGCAAGCGCGCGCGCCCCTCCATAGTGCCTACCGAGCTTCGCGTTTGTTCGTATACCTTTATCTCTTTCGCACTTTTCGTATTTGAGCGACAGAGTAACTTTCCACAACAGCTTAGGCCTAGGGCCAGTCATGCCGAGTCGCCCGCACAGTGTGAACGTTTGGATAGCATATTTGCGCATATAAGCTTTCGTAGCTCGTACCTACAATTCGTATTTTTAATACAGTAGGCAGGTTAGGTCTGTATACGTACTGATAAACGTGTGGAAAGTTACGTTAAGACTTAAAAATATGTTACATAAGTATGTAAGTAATCGATTATTTCATTTATTTTTTACAGAAAAATGCCTTTTAAGATAGTGAAAACTTTGGAGAGGGGAGAATTTCAATTATGCGTTGTACCATCGCTTTGGGAGAAACAAGGCACATTACGGTGGCCTCCAAAATATAAAAATATTGACAAAATTATACGTAAAGAAGATTCAACGCCGGGTCATGATTGGAAAACCATGACGTGTGAGACAAAAAGAAATAGACCGATTAGATGGCCGGCCAGATCCCCGGACCTTACACCATTAGATTTCTTCTTTTGGGGATACGTGAAAGATATGCTATACAAAAAGCGATACGAGAACGTGGGCGAGTTGCAAACAGAATTGTGCCATATCACATCGAGTGTTCACCATAAAATGATAAGAAAATCAACAGGCAGCGGGCTCATTAAAAGATTGGAGATTTGCGGAAGACAAGAGGGATCACATTTTGAGCATTTAAATAATTAATTTACAAAAAAATACCTACTTAATTGACTACGGCAGTTTCATGTTTGTTTTTAATTTGATTAAAATATTAATTTCACGTTGTTCCTTTCTTTTAAAATACCATATTACTCAAGCAGAGTTATTATTTATTAGCTATTCTTTCGATTGGCATCATAAAAGTAGGGTGATTTTTTTTGACATTTAAGTCGGTTCGATTCCCAGACGAAGCAAGTAATTTTTAGAAAATCTATGAATGCAGAATTACTAACTTTTAAAAATAACATAAAGTCAAATTCACTATCTACGATATTTAAGGTACTTCCCCTTCATGTCCCATAAGTTTGGGACGCCCTGTATATCGTCCTATTACTGCAAATACCAACTAAGTGACTTTTTGACGAAATGCCTTTTCTTAAACCAATAGAAATATTTTTTCACTATCTACAGACTGGTAAAACCCCTGTTTTGATACGACCCCACGTTCAAAAAATAGCGTAAGCATAAAGTTACATATTGGTAATCTTGTGGCACTCTAAACAAGCAAAATCTAATATGTGTATGATAATAAGCTGATTCATGTTTTCACCTTCAGGTAAAAACTACTGTCGCCATATAGTGTTTTTTTGCATAAACATTTTGTTGAATATGAGCCAATTTATTCTCAGAAAATACGTTCTATATATACCTATTTGTTTTTGGCATACATGCATATCTACTAAGTTATATATTTTTACGCCAGGTAAAATATATCAAACATCTTTAACATGTTTTTCTAGAACTTCTTTGCATTCATTAACGACAATTTCTTACTGCCATAATATTGTACGGTGCCTAAATTGGTTTTGCCTGCATAGCTTTAATCCGATATGACCACAAAACTCTACTGGAAAAACCAACTAAGTGCGCTTACGAATTTCGCGCCGTAGTTAACTTCACTCAGTTGGTGCTTACGCGCCGATATTGACGGTTGGTTATTATTGTGTTGGTAGATCGATAAACAGTTTAAAAGCCTATGTAATGACGGTGTGATGTAAAGATGAATAAGAAGCAGAAGAATCGCTAGACTGGCAACAGGAAACAAGGATGCAGACCGTAAGTAACAAAATAAGTCAATAATACTTACAATTTAAGTTTGAGGGTAGTATTATAAAAAATGTTTAGGGCAGATTATGCGACATTTAGGTACATAAGAATAACATTGAATGTAAGAATAATGCATCATTTGAAGTAGATTTAGACAGTTACAACAATGAATGTAATTATGACGGTAACTTTTTCGTTTACTTACTTTTACACACCAACGGGTAGTTACCCACTTAAATAATTAAAATAAAATATAATATAATATAATAAATCGTGTATAATATAGTTATTTTATCTTTCTAAATAAGTGTATCAAGTTCTCATAGCTCGATTTTTAAGTCGGCGTCTGTGGATAAGCGAATCCTGGGTTACTTTATAATTTCGTTTTCGCAATGGTAGAATCTTGTGCAGGGTCCGCCCAGATATTTCAAATAACTGTATTGACACTGTTGTGTTTCGGAGAGGGGATTTATTAAATATCAATTTCCTATGGATGTCTTGAACTAGGCAGTTAAGGGCAGAACATAAATTTATGAACATACTTGTTTTAGATGAATATCAGCTGGAATCAAAACATAATCAGGCCTAGGACCTTGACGAATCTCAGGAACGTATCGCCGAGGAGATAAAGCAAATAATAAGTAACATTTTTATTTATTTATTTATTTTATTTATTTATTTATGCTTAAGGAGTACCAACAGCTGCAAAAACATAATATAAGTCTTACATAGTAATACAAAGCCAACTAAAGGAACTCACAGATAGAATTGGCACAGGTTATTGATGACTTTTCAGATGGTGACCCTACTTACCACCCAGAGGTACCACAGCAAAAGTCTCCTAATAGCTGCAACAGCAGCAATAATGACGATTTAATTACTTTGCAGGACTTGTTGGGCTCTAAAAACAATGGAAATATTCCGTCTGTCATTTCACCACAACCTGTTACGAGTTACGAAATTAATAACTACACAGACAGAGCCTCAGAGATCTCTCCTGATGATGACTTGATTACTTCGCATGATTTGTTAGGCTCTAAAATTAATGAAAGCATGCCATCCATAACTACTTCACCACAACCTGGTACCAGTCGCCAATATAAAAATAATAATAACAACGACACAGACACAGCCTCCGAGATCGCTGCTCTAATATTATCAGACGTGTTAGATTTAGTTTGAGATTCAGGAAGGAAGTTCTCAGCGAGCATATTGAGACGCTTGTTGATAATATGACAACCGGATAAAGGTAAATTTTCGCACTGACAAGGGTATTTTCGACCTGTCGCGCCTTAGGGCGAAACGAAAAACACAGACTGCTTCGGTGACGGAGACAGACAGACTGTCTTATGGCTGAGAGCTTGGAGGTCCTACAAAGTTATCTTGACAATTTGGACGAGTCTTGTCGTAAGTTTGGTCTGGTGATCAGCGTGTCGAAAACCCAGATTGTTAAACAACCTGCAAAAGGGAAATCTGCGAGCGACGCTGCTGTTCTTCTGAGGGGAAACGCATTGGATGACGTGGGAACGTTTCGGTACCTTGGAAGTCTTTTGCGGAACGATAACCGACTGGAGTCCGAGATTTCCGCACGGATCGCGAAAGCTGCTGCAGCTTTTGGCGGATTGAACCAACGAGTTTGGAAATCGCACGACCTCAGGCTTACCACAAAGCTTGCTGTCCATAAAGCAATCATTCTGCCTATATTGCTTTACGCCTCGGAAACCTGGTGTCTTTACAAAGGAGATGCCAAGCGCCTTGACTCCTTTCATTTAAAATGTCTCCGAGCAATTCTTCGACTAAGGTGGCAGGATCGTGTTCCGAACTCGGAGGTTTTGCGTCGGACTGGCATGGTTGGCATGGAATGTCTACTTATGAAGGGACAATTACGTTGGTGTGGACACCTTGTACGAATGCCATCATCAAGACTGCCTAAGGCAGTATTGTACTCGGAGCTAGCCTCAGGAAAGCGCAAAGTTGGCGGACAATACCTGCGGTACAGGGATGTCCTGAAGCGCCATCTGTCTGCAACCGGCATATCATGTGAGTCGTGGGAAGAGCTTGCTACTAGGAGATCAGACTGGCGAACTGCTGTCAACACGGGGCTCAGTAACTTTGAAAGTACCCGTCTCGAGAATCTTGACGAAAAACGTCAGTTTCGTAAAACTCTGCCCAAGCCCTCCTACCATTACACTTACACTCAAGTGGAGACCTTTATTGTTTTTCATGTCACCGGAGTTTCAAAACCAAGTTTGGATTTGCGAGTCATTCTCGCGCCCATGCTCGCAAATAATATCTTTTTACAATCGTCTTGTCAGGATGTCGCCGTCGACGGATACGTCTGGGAGGGCATCATCATCATCAGATTTAGTTTGGAATCAAGTTAAGACGATAAACCGTTGGCGTAACTTATTTGAAAAAAAAATATGTTTTGAGTTACCTACATCTAGTGAAGTTAAGGGCTTTTAATTAGATACTGCAATATTTCCTACGGATAAAACCGGCTAAGTACATGACACTTTTATTAATATTGTGTTTTTACCCTAAATAAAACAAAACTTGAGAACTTTTCATGATTAAGTAGTAAAAAAAATAAGATAAACTTCAGAATTTAATAAATACAAACCATATTTTACTATATTTACTCATAAAAAAATACATCCAAACTTTAAAATGTGATTATCTCAAAATAACTTTTTTGCAGATACTCGGTATTTGCAGTAATAGGACGATATATTCTTTATTGTACAACAAGGCACTGGTCAAAATACAGACATAACAGTTTTGACAGGAAAAAGGTGAACTTTTCCCTGTAAGGGCTCTCTTCCAATTAACCTTTGGTCAATTGAGTGAACTACAGGAATTAAAATATTTATAACTTGTTGTGTTACGAATAAATATTATTCTATTATATAATATAGACGCATATATATAGTTAACATATATAATACATAGGTATGTATCGCATATACCTTTTATGTAAGCCCTTGCTGGCGAGTCGCATATAAAGCATCGAATCTGAACCCTAATAGTTTTTCCAGAACAGTGAATTCCTTCATTGAGTACTTTTTTCATATCTCTAATAAAATCTTCTAAATAACTATTCAAATCTTTCGGTTTCCCATTTCCAAAATAAATTCCAATTATAAAAGGCCGTATGTTCGGCTTTTCGTGGATATTACATAAAATTAGCCAAAATTCCTGCTTCGAACTTTTAAATATTGGCAATCCATCAAAATTTATATTTAATGATATTTCGTTCACCTCTTCGTGAAAGTTATTTAAAATATCTTTCAAGGGGTTTTCTATACCGTTGTGCCAATATTCGCCACCTTCTATTAGTTTTATGTTGACTAGTCTAGGAGTAGATAAAATAGTCCTTGGATCTTTTGGCAATATGTCCGGTATCATCTTTTTCATAATCTTCGCAAGATCTTTTAAAGCGGTTTGGTTAATATTTTTTTCAACCGCCCACGTCCTTATTTTTTCCCGAAATAGAAAGTTTTTCTCATCATCGCCATCATAGTAGTCTTCATCCTCACTATCTTCTGAACTATATACTTCTTCAAAATTATCAATATCAATATCACTGCAAACAAAATCCTGTGACAGATCTTGACTATTTGTCGAACATGCACTCCTTGCTAAAAAATCGTTGCTAATATCTTGTACGGAACCCGCATGATGGATAGAAAAGTTTGCTGTCACATCTTGTAACGCACTGGAATTAGGTCTTATTTCATGCGTGTCTGTAATTTTCTGGTATTCCTTTATAAGTTTTCTTCTAACCCCTCCAGTTCTCGATTTCATTTTCCACGATTTATTCATGTTTCCTTAATTTAGAGAATTAAAACACTGCTGCCATAAAACACGCTCACACTAATGAATGCAATATACAGCCCCGTTTTGACGTTGTTAGCTACACAAAGGTTCAGTTGTGTATGTGTAATCAGCCAAAAGCTGTCTCAGACATCGCATGTGAAACATTGTTCAGCAGTAGCCGTTAATTTGGTTCACTAATATTATTCTAAACAGCTATAAGCATTCTGGTGAACTTCTAAACCGTCGCTATGCAGGTTGTATCAGTAGGCTTAATAAAGGCTGACTAGAAGGGAAAAAATCAGCCCTAAGCAATAGTAACGTCCACATGTAGCTCACTATACCTTTATTGCCGTTATAATAGTTCACAAGTGGTATCTTAAAAAGGCAACGTACCTAAATACATATTCACATATTGTGTTGTTTTACACAACACTTAGCATAATGTTTTCTACTAAGTTACCCTTAAACAGCTTTTAGTGTTTAAAAATGCTTAAAAATGGGATAAGACACGATCACACTAATTAATGCAATACAGCCTTTTTGACGTTATTAGCTACACAAAGATTCACTTGTGTATGTGTAATCAGCCAAAGTCTGTATCAGACATCGCATGTGAAACATTGCTCAGCAGTAGCCGTTAATTTGATTCACTAATATTATTCTAAACAGCTATAAGCATTCTGGTGAACTTCTAAACAGCCGTTATGCAGATTGTATCAGTAGGCTGAATAAAGGCTGACTAGCAGGGAAAAAATCAGCCTCGAGCAATAGTAACGTACACATGTAGCTCACTATACATCTATTGACGTTATAATAGTTCACAAGTGGTATCTTAAAAAGAAACGTAATAAATATTCACATGTGTTGTTTTAAACAGCACTTAGCATAACGTTCTGTACTAAGTTACCCTTAAACAGCTTATAGTGTTTAAATATGCTTAAAGCTGAATAAGGGCAAAAGTGTGTACCCTTTCTATACCGAAATACAGCTCTTATTCAGACTGAGCTGTTTAATTGGCACTAAATGCTATTATGCAGCTATAAGTTCACGGGTGAACTGTTGTAAGAGTTTATATCAGCGTTGAACTGTACATAAGACCACGAGTGATTAGTTATATTGCCTACTGAGTTACTTGGGCTGTCTTTATATTTTTGAAATTGTCAAATTTGTTAAAGTCCACATTGACCTTTTTGATTTTGTTGACAAGGAAACAACTCGACCGCAGAGAAAATGTCGTTTAGCATTACCTGTAGATAGTAAGCTAGTAATAAGGAACAAGAGTGCACACAACATGTGTATTAAAGTATATAATAAACTACCACCAACTCTAAAAACATTATCGGACATGGAATTTAAGAATAAATTGTATAAATTGCTTTGCGATGAATGTTTCTATAGTCTTAACGACTTTTTTGGACATAAATTTAAATGTTAATTTCCTGAATGTTTTTCCTAGTCTTACTGACTTTATTTGGACATAAACTTTAATTTTTTTTTTTTTTCATAATATAATAAATTTAGTATCTAATAATCTGAATGTTAATTATTAAATGTTATAATTAATTTTATTATCAATTGTGCTATCAACCTTTATTAATATTTACGACGTAGTATGTAAGACCTTACTTTCACATGCCTGTATTGGTAGAACATATCGAGGGAAGCAAACTGTGCCTTAATCCACCTTTAACTGTACCATGTGTTCTTGTGAATAAAGTTTCATTCATTAATTCATTCATTTATTCATTCATTCATTCATTTCATTCATTCATTCATTCATTAATTCATTCATTCATTCTTAATACTGACGGGCTTGATAATTAATTTTTATAAAAGGCCCGTTCTATACTGATTTAATACATATACTGTTTATTGCTGATAAATATAAATACTGACAAACCAGCACGGCTATCACAAGACGGCGCGGGAGCTGTCTCGTTTTTTCTCGAACTATCCGTCTCTCTCTTCTAACTACAACTTAGAGAGAGAGATAAATCGAGAGAGCTCGCGCACCGTCTTGTGATAACCGTGCAGTATCGTGACAAATACTCAGCGTGTAATCTTGCAGAAACTCAAGTAGACTTTATGGCTGAAAGCGAGATCAGCGCTATGCCATGCCATTAAAAAAAAGGACGAGTCAGACTTTTGACGTTAGACGTTATTTTGTTGAAATTTGTTGATACATTTATTGAAATTACGCCTCAATACGAATTTAGCGCATATAAGTTTCCACATCAGAATCGATTATTTTTTTATGCTTTAGAATTTAATATGCGTTTTGTGAAGGTCTATCACAACACCGGATCGAAATCATTACTGTTGGATAGATATGGCAAGCCCGCCATTTTAACGTCACTGACAGTTGACAGATATGGCGGCTACGATTTCAAGCAGAAGAAATGAATAATTTAATGAGGTCAGGTCAGAGGTCAGAGGATGTTTCCGAAAATTAATTAATCGTCGCAGTCGGATAAAAACTATCCTAAACGGAAGCTAGAGTAATAATGTACTTTAAAAAAAAGTTACATATTTTTCCGTTCATGGGAAGCTGAGATCACGCGGGACACATCAATGCTTAGTTTCATACTGGCTGGGTTCCTTTTTTAATTTAGAGATTTATTATAAGTGAGAGATTATTATTATTATCTAAACTAATATTTGAAAATAGTAAGAGGAGTGGGAGGAGGAGTCTGTGAGATTGTAGCTTTTTAAAGTATTTTATGCAACTGTTGTATAAGTAGGGTCTTAAAACGCGAGTGGCTTGAGTTGCGATGCGAGCCTTGGCGAGCATCGCAATTAAAGACGCCACGAGCGTTTTAAGACCAAGTTATACACCGTTGCATACAATACTTTTTCTACGACTAATTCTAAATAAATAGCATTTGACTTTTCATGCAGTAGTTTTTCCGTTAGTTCTAAACTCCTCACGCAATTTCTTCAGCGGTGCAGTTATTTTCTTCTTCGTCCATTTTAAAAGGAACGTACACAGTTTTCTTCACTTCACAAACACGAATAAAGTCTTAATAAGTTATAAATAACGAATTGTTATCATATTTCGTCTTTTCATTTTGAATTGGAACTTTGGTGGGAAATTAGAAATATGACACATTGACACCTCTTGTTTATGGTCTGTTTTGTTTTTAATTTCCTTGAACTTGCCATCTGAACCAAACTGAATCCGGTTCCGAACCGAATCGGATCGGTTTATATTTATAAATAATACCAATAATTGGTAATATATATATATACTTCTTCTACCTAGCGTTATCCCGGCCTTTGCCAGGGTCCGCGTAATATATATATATACATGATCATTAATTTTTATTTTAGTAAATAATTTATGTTCTACAAATGTTTGATAGTAAAACTTTTTATTTCGAAAAATTTGCTTATGAAGTTGGTACCACTGCAATATGGCGGCCTATTGAAAAAAAGTTAGATGTTTTGACATCGTGGTAAACAGTGCTTTTATGAAAAATGTATGAACCATAAAAGTACACTAAACAGTGCGTTTATGGGCCATAGAATAGAGCATAGAGTTTTTCGACGACTTATTATCGGTGTCATTGTATTTGAGCTAGAACCTATATAAATGACAGATAACGGTACAAGAGTAGAAAAAGTATGTTTTAGGTAAACTCTGGAACCGCTTATCCGATTTAAAATAATATTTCAGCTGCGTATATATAGAATGGACTTTCTGGATGGTTAATAGGCTATGATTTATCCGCTGGGTTTGCTAGCCGCGGGGGCAGCTAGTGTCATTTAAAGGAAGTCTCTGAGATTGTAGCTTTGTAATCTATACTCGTACTAATATTATAAAGAGGAAAAGTCTGTGACACTGTAGCTTTGTAAGTTTGTATGATTTTTTTAAAAATATTTCACCTGTGTATAGAATGGACTTTCTGAACGCAAGAAATCCCGCGCGGGCAGCTTGTATCGTTATAAACACAGTTCACACTGAACACTGGTCTAGTGCGAGAGGAAAACATATTTATACTATGTATAAGTAATACCTATATCAAAATTCACACAATACCAGACTATAATTCTGAAATAAACTGAAACACATTTTACTGCAAAAGACAACAAGACGCATATAAAAGTAATAAGTAGAACGATTCTAGCGATTCGCGTTTCAGTCATAACGTCTTCCCTCGATGTGAACTAAGAAATATAGATCCTCGCGAGCAAAACCTGTACTAAATCACTAGTCTGCATTATTACGTACGTATAATTCCACGATCGGTTGATAGTTGATACAATATTCGTGCTATTGCAACAGTTTAAAGGCTTATCCGCTTAACCTAGTAATTTAGTAATAATGCGAATAAATCATAATTATACTTACATTCAAGTTACTTAGAAAATTCCTTAGCAGCCATAATCATACAGCTACGTGACAACGTGGCGTCAGTATTTAGCAAATTGTTGGGAAATTTTAACAAAGGGTAAATAAAAAGAAAACCGCACAAGATATAGCCTTGAAAACGCCTTGAACGACTGATCGCCGTTTGTATATAACTTCGCAAAAGCGAAGTAGACCAATATTTACATTTTAGGCCGATGTTTTTATCAAAGCAAAACCAAAAGTAGGATAACGTAAATCAGCCGCCTATCTGTATGTGTGTATAATAGTATAAATTGTGGAATCTATTTGATCTAAATAAAAATTAATTACACCTACTTACAACAACGAACGAAATTCAAAGCTTCAGCTTGGGCCAAAATTCGTACGTATATCCGGATGTCCCGTTGTCCGGCTCTTCTACAAGTCGCATTTCTCAACTGATTCTCATGAAATTTTGTGAGCAGGTTTGATAATTATATAGACCTATTTTATCGATTCAGTTTTTTTTAAAGCACCTATGTTCTACACCTCACAGAGCCACTAGTTAATGATAAAAGGATAGACTATAATTAAATCGAACACATTTTAATACAAGGTCGGAAAGTACGTAGTTCCGCATGTGTATCCGACGACGATTTTTAATAAGTACCGGAAGGCCGAGCTTTCTTCGGCATTTATCCGTGTTTTCTCGAAAATGAGACTTAGGTAGATTGTTTTATACACCCGTACCCGTAATCTATTGGTAATACCAGCCTATATGAACATAAGTCTTACGGGATTTAAGTTGTGTATGTCGGACGAGTTTGAGGTATACATTTATTATCGTATATATTTAAGAAAACTCTTACACACACAATTTTATCTTTGGGGAGGAATTCTGTTGTGATCTTTGGAAAGGAAACTTAGAGAAAGTTACGTTTGTACCAGAAAGTAAAGAAAATGCCGAAGCAAGAACTGATAGCGATTGCTCCACCGACATCAACGGTAAATTAAAAAAATCGGCCAAGTGCGTGTCGGGCCACGCGCAGTATAGGGTTCCGTAGTTGCCTGTCTTTCTTAGTTACATCGACACGGGCGCGCTAACTAAATAGTTGCGTCGGCCGAATTTGTACGAAAGTTGGCCTTTCTAAGTACATTTTAAGTTGGTCGACTATTACTCGGTAACTAGTTATGCCTAGATACTTAGTCGTGATAGTTTTCCTTTTAAATTAATTATATGTACTACTGCCAGGATTTTTTTCACATTTCCAATAACAGCCATTTAGCCGGCAGGGGGGCACACACAGACCAAGATTTGGCATAGGCATTTTACGAAAGTGACTGCCATCTGACCTTCCAGCCCAGAGGGAAAACTAGACCTTATTGGGATTAGACCGGACCTTAAATCTACAACTATAAACATGGTTATAATATTAGCTCTACCGTATACAGCTTATCCATCCTATAGTATTAAAGGAACAATATTTGTACTAGCTTTCAATTGATAACCAATATTATTTACGTGCCTAGAACAACTTTTATAAAAGCTAGAGTAATTGAAGTTATATTTGAATCTGTTATGTGAATGCAGAATTGTATCACTCTATCGTTGTATACCTACTAGATTACTCAGCGAGATATTGAACCCGGAACGAATGAATTTTTATCGTTTGTTTTACATTCCTACTCAATGTTTGTAGGCATTCAATGAGACTAATAGATTGCATTTATTTGTTTAATGAACAGCCCGCATTCGACGGCGTGTTTAATAAATGTTACTCACAAATAGTACGGGGTATTTTTGAAAGCTCATCACAACATATCAAACATCTGATATTCAATTTATGGAATAATTCTTCGTTTACAGCCCGATTCGTCCACAGCAGGTCATAAGTCTCATCGTATTTGAGCTAGTATTTCCTTCTTATTGATTTATATGGACCATATTAGCTATTCTGTGCTGATATCTTTTTCTGTAGTGAAAATATTTAGTAAGTACCTATCTCTGTATCTTTTAAATCCGACCGATTTTTAATGGGTATCTTTTTGGGTATATTTTGAATATATCGTAACACGTCCTTATTACTATAGGAGTAAGGATGTGTTACGATATATGTACATATTTGTCTACTTTGGCTGCTGCTAACTATATGATGCCGACTGTAATACATACCTACTTAGATTTGCAAAAAACCCACCTTAGGGTGTAACGAGAGGTTTCGGAAATCGGAAAAAAATCAACTATTAGGTCAAGTAAAGCTCGGTAAAAAATACCATTCCATTCCTTTTTACTGAGCCTGGAACAGACCCGTCTTACTCGTAGTAGGTACTACCGGCATAGTACTAAAGGGGATGTTTGTAATATTTATTTGTTACATTGATAAGTAGCACCAGGGGTAATCTAAATCTCCAGTGGTACTACCTACTACCACACAGAATAGTAGTAACACGGTCAGAAAATAATCCCCTTGGTTCTACCAGCAGTACCCCACAGATAGTACCACGGGTAAGAAGGGAGAACGGAAACCAAAAAACTGCAACTTTTCACAGACCAACAAACTGCTGGGCTTGCATCATTTTGATTCAATATTACAAATAGTCCATTTTATTCCTTTTTTTGTTTTTTAAGTTTTTATTATAATTATTTTATATTTCCTCTTTATTCTTTTTTTATTTAGATATGTTATTGTTTGTTTCATGCCATTTGTGCATATGTCGTTGTTGCCCACCGTGCTGTTTCCGAAAAGACCCTGCGGAAGACCAGCGCTGGCTGTAAAGCTAAGCAACATGCTGAGCTGGGTCCATTTTGTCACAAAGCCATTGGGCCTTGTGACAAAATGATGCTTAGTTATTTATTTATTTTATTAAGTATTTGTGACGAATTAATGTCAGAATTTCAATTTTGAGAAAAGCGCGGCTAATAGTTAGCCATGTAAATTAGACACAGTAGATACGTATGACGTTATTGTAGTTTGTTTATAAAATAATATTGGAGTTTTATATGCTGCAATATACTTAATTACGTTCTCATTAGAGCTGGGTCGTTTCGACTTTTCCGTGAAACGAAACGTAACCGTTTTTTTCTCTCACAAAACTGTTTTGAAAAACAGTTTCAAAAATAACTAGTTTCTCCGTGCGTTGGCGCCGTCGCCGGTCGCCAAACGAAGTGAAACGAAAAAACGGATGAAACAGGTTACAGTGTTCGAGTTACGTTTTCACGTTTTGCATTGCAACCGTTGCGTGTGACCGTTCGATCGTTTTTATAAAAACAGTTTGTGTTTCTAGCTACAAACTGTTATTCCGTTATTGTACGAGAAACCGTTTTTGAAAACGCTTATGGGAAAAAACGCCCAGCTCTAGTTCTCATTCGCAAATTATTAATTGTAAAGCAATCGGATAGAGCCACAACGGCTATCAAGAGAGAGCCTTCGAGTCGAGTTATGACTACGAGATGTTAGTATACAGCGTGTCTCTGACTTAGGGGCTTTAAATGCAAATGTCCATTACGGTCCTGAAACTGAACCACTTTTGTTCCGCAACTTTGTAAAATAACTATTATTTCTATAATTTATTCGTGTTTGAACTTTAACTTTACCATCAATGTATTGCAAACACGGCCTCATTATTTGATATCCATGACACTGACAAGTATGAAAACTAACTAATGGATGATGTACATTGAACATTTTATTTTATTTGTATGGAATAATGAAAATATAAAAAGAACGTATTTTTGAAAAGTTGTAGAGCAAAAGTAGTTCCGTTTAAGGAGCATAATTGACATTTGCATTTATAGCCCCAAAGTCAGAGACACGCTGTATAATGTGCCTCTGTACAGATGACGAGAGGATGACATGGAACAGCGCTATCTATTCGCGGGATGATATTGATGTTGAGATAACTGTTTCAAAAAGCAATCATGTCATTTACAGTATCCCAATAAGAAATTTAATCAGAATCATGTAAAGTATTCATTAAAATTCTATAAATCATGGCACAATAGGGGATCTCCCCCCGCGCCCTGCCATAGTCCCCTCCCCTTCTCCACCCGCCATTAATGGAATGTCCATTGTCCCCCGATATGATGTTATGGCAGGCCACTTATGTCAATACTTTTGTCCGTATGAACTCTGCACTGAACTACAAAGGTTTTTGTTCGTTTAAGACATACTTACATTCTTGAAAAAAAAACTGAACATAATCTACTTTTATAGTTGAAATTCAAAGGCCCATCGTCTTATTTATTACTTCACAATCTGCAGGACTGCTT
This sequence comes from Epinotia ramella, assembly GCA_947578815.1. Classification (NCBI taxonomy): domain Eukaryota; kingdom Metazoa; phylum Arthropoda; class Insecta; order Lepidoptera; family Tortricidae; genus Epinotia; species Epinotia ramella. Next base: position 14,048,439 of record OX388209.1, read on the forward strand.
TTGAGACAGAATAACAAATGGGCAGCGCATATAAGAGACCCTTTCGACAAACGAAGTTAAGAGTCGTCCTTTTTCCAGCACTAATGAATGTCTACAAATCACGGTTTGACGACTTAGTGATATAATATAACGCGTTCCTTTACGAGCGTGCGAGCATGGTAATGTAATGTAACGCATAGTTGCAGCGAGAGCTTTTTATTACAATGTTGTGAGGTGAGGCTAGTGGTGGTTGAGTCAGAGAGTGGAGGCTCAGGCGGTGGACGAGTGCGCAGCTGTCAAGGCCAACTGAGGTCACTCCTCCGACGCTCTCCAAGCCACGATACCGGGGACCGGTTCTACAATTTTTAGTCTCTTTTTATTATTTTCATTTTTGTATAAGTACATGACGCTCAGACTAAACTCAACATTGTTTGTACGATTAGCTTTTGTTGCATAGTTACAAAGCTATAGCTACGATAACAAACAGATAGAACATAGACATACCGGAGTAGCCCTGTTTGCCGTCGTAAACATGTATAATCCTATAGTTTAGCACACATTTCTAAATTTTTTATAGAAATACATATATAGATAGTTCTTCTAAGTTACATATTATACAGAAAAATATATTCTGTTGCACGTCCAAGGAACTTTTATAACTGTAGGTACTAGCTGTTGCCCGCGACTTCGTCCGCGTAGAACTTGTAACCGTCTTAGAAAAATGATTGCTATTAAATTATTGTGGGCGGAACCTTGATTATCGCCGACCCAAACAAAGTTCTACCATCTTAAGGGATGATTTCCTAGATAAAAACTATCCTACATCCTTCCAAGGGTCTCAAGTTATCTGTACAAAAAATTCATCTAAATCCGTTCAGGGAGTAAGCGTAAAAGGTAACAGTGCGATGAGTTTATTAGTTTAACTTGCAAAATTTCAAAAAATATGATATCAGAATCATCAACAGACGTTTCTGCTTAAGTATATTTTTTCTTGTATGTCTTTGTATGTATTAAAGAAAGCTACATTACTGGAAATGTTTGCCTACATCCGTCCAGTAGTTTTACTCACGTTAGGTCGGGCTACCTGAATAGTTTTGAAAGCAAACTTATCTAATGCTAAAGACGTAGAACTTTCCATCTGCATCTACCGTCCCCATTTAACGGTGTTAGAGAATAAATTATTTTGATTAAGTAGGTATCCAAAATAAACATTTTCAAATAACTAAATAATCCGCAAGTTAAATGAAACATTACCTTCTTTTCGGTTCTAGGAGCATCGCAGTTCGTACCTAAACTAACCTACATTTGCTGGTAGCTGTTCGGTTCTGTAAGGGTCGTGGTTCTAACTGCACTTAACCCTTAACTTGACAGTGTATCTTTAAATGCACACATTTTTAGTCACATTTTTGCATTTTTTGTGGAACGTTTTCTCGCGCTCTATGTTACAGTACAACAGAGGCTTGAACGCACGATTTTTATTATTTTTGCCAAGTTTAGGGCTAACCTACTATTCTGGTAGCAATCGGATTATGTATTTTGACTAATAAATGGCTTACCATATAGTATATGTATGACCAAAGAATTCCCTTACTTCAAATATTACTTGTTCCTCCAACCCTTTTTAACCACCTTAGAGGATGAATTTTAAGAAACTAAATTAGTTTCCTAGTGTTTAACCGAAGTTACAGATCCCTTACTTTAAAATTGTCTTGTTCCCCGTACAAACATCCAACTCCTTTTAGCCCATTTAGGGGATGAATGCTTTTAACCCCCTTGTACTCAATTTCAAACAGTGTAAAACAGAAGTTACAAATCTCTTACTTTAAAAATGTCTTGACCTCCATACAAACTTTGAACCCCCTTTAACCCCTATAGGGGATGAATTTCAAAAACTCTGAAATCAGTTTTGTAGTCTTTTAACATACAGGCTAAGACCAAAGTTACAAATCTCTTACCATAACATTTTCTGTCTCCATATAAACCTTGAATCCCGTTTTAACCCGTAAACTTTGATGTACCTACTTAATTCTATTATGAATAATGTACTCATACTATTTAGAGTCTATAGATAAACATTTTAACTTGTACGCACTATTGTGTTATCTTTGTAGGAGAAAGTGATTTTAGTGTATCAACTAACTACTACAAATTAATTTTGTTTATACGAGAACAGGTTCAAAGGGTTCAACACACGAATGTCATCATTTGTTTGCCTACGTTCTTACTAAACAATTATGCAGGTCTTTGCAACAAGCAAATATAAATATTTAACAACCTGCTACACCTCGACAATCAAACACATGAATATGCCTACCTCTTGGATTCGAATTTAAATTTATCCTACTCGAACTACATGTTTTCAATGGGATCTGGGAAAATCAACAGGCGAGGCCTTGACGTAATATTTAAGGATCTAGAAAACCTAACAGAATCAATAAATATGCTTAATATTGAGATCAGTGCAGAGCAACCTATGTCTGAAAAGAGTCCTAAAATTTTTCGAGAAGACTAATAACTTCTCTATAATGCATCAAAATATACAGGGGGTTCTAAATAAGTTGGATCTTATAGAGTTTGCCCTAATGGAACTAAAGACTTGTGATAAGGAGGTAGACGTTCTCTGCCTAAGCGAGACCTTCATCCGAAAAGGAAATGGGGATAATTTGAAAATAAGTAATTTTAAGCAAAAATCAAAAAAGAGGTGGATCTTGCATACTAGTAAAGCATAATTTAAAATTAAAACCTATGAAAATTTCTACCGACCTTAGTGTTCCAACAGTCTTTGAATGTAGCGGTATCGAAATTCCGGGCCATAAGGTTATAATAGTAAACATTTATCGAGTTCCCAAACATGTAAACAAAGACCAGTTTCTGCTTCACTTTGAGGCCCTATTGCACCACTTTGGCCTAAAAAAACCAAAACATAAAACTGTTATGCGGACACTGGAACTATAATATTTTAAAAAAAGATCATGACACGGCAAGAATTATAAAATTGTTGGACAATTACAATTACAAATTGCACATAGATGTTCCGGCACGTGGTGAATCATGCCTCAACCAAATAGCAAGTAATATTAGGAAAATATCATCTGATATCCGATTACTGGCACTCTCAGACCATGAGACAGCCCAATTTCTCACGTTCCCTGTAAAAAATGCCCGTAAAAGTATACCGTACTTCATAAAAAAAAGAGATTACAGTGATGAAAACTTGCGTAAATTTAGAAACTGTATGGCATCGCTATCTTTCTGCGAAGTGCTCAACAGGAGGGACTCAAATGCAGCATTCCATGATTTTCATAAAACTTTGTGCTTATTTAATGAGCTGTGTTTTCCATATGTTCGTATAAAAGTGAACCATAAAGTCAATAACAACAGATGGATAACAAGAGGTTTGCGACGAGCATGTACAAATAAAAGGAAACTATACCTGAAATATATTCAAGAAATGCCAAACAAATCTCAAAACAAAATCAAATATACAAGATATACAAAACTCTTGAGAAAATGTATTAATAAAGCTCAGCAGTTACATAATACAAGATCTAATTCAGGCAAAAAATAAATCAAGGGCTACTTGGCAAATTATCAATGGTCCTACTCACACGGAACCTAACATCATAAACTGTATAAAAATTGACCAAAGACCATACTCTGACCACAATGCAATTGCTACTCTTTTTAACGACTTTTTTATAAACTTGACAAATCCACCTATTAATAATGAAAATTACACTGATTATCATTTATCACTCCCCTCGAGCCAAAAAACCATATTCCTTATCCCGTATGATGCGATGGATATATACAAAATTATAATGTCCCTGAAAAATAGCAATGCAGTAGTTGTTGATGGCATCAGTACTAAAGTCATAAAGCTTTGTGCAAAATATATCAGCATACCCCTGGCTCACATAATAAATCTATCTTTTGAGCAAGGCTGTTTTCCTGATGATCTAAAACCGGTATACAAAAAAGACAATAAGACTCTGGTGAATAACTACCGGCCCATCACTCTTATACCAATTATCTCAAAGATTATAGAAAAAGCCATGTTCAAACGCTTATCATCTTTTTTATACTCCATCTTAAACAACAACCAATATGGTTTTCGTAAGGGTAGCTCAACCACGTTAGCATGCTTTAACCTGATGAAGTTAGTAACCGATTCAATAAACAGTAAAATTCCCGTAGCAGCTATATTTTTAGACCTAAGCAAGGCTTTTTGATTTTGTCAATCATTCGCTGCTGCTAAAAAAACTAGAGAGCTATGGTATAAGAGGGAATGCTTATAATTGGATAAAAAGCTACCTCTCTGATCGGTATCAGTGTACGGAAATACAAAATATAGAAAACGGAGAACTTATATCAAAGAGGTCACAATACAACCATAACAGCTGTGGAGTACCCCAGGGAAGTATACTGGTACCTCTATTCTTCCTCATATATATAAACGACTTACCACGACTTATTAAACACAACTGCATAATGTTTGCTGATGACATGACTTTAATAATCAAGACAGACAATATTGATAATCTTAATCGTGATATAAATGACGCTCTTGCAGATATTATTGACTGATTGGATAAAAATAATCTGAAAATAAATATACCCAAAACTAACATTAGGCAATTTAGGACATCTAAAAATACTGACATTGACCTTAATGTAAATTATAACAATAAACAAATAGACGAAGTGGAAACAACAAAATTTCTTGGAATCTATATTGACATTTGTGTGTTGTAATTGGAAATTTCATGTTGCCTTCGTCTGCGAGAGACTGGATAAGTTTGTATTTGCCTTAAGAAGATTAAGCAGAACCTCGTCGAGAGACTTAGCACTTACAGCTTACCACGGCTATGTGTCCTCTATACTCAGTTACGGCTTGATTATCTGGGGTAACTCCGTAGAGGCCCAAAATGTATTTTTGGTCCAAATAAAAATGTGTAAGAGCCGTGTGTAATACTCATTACTTAGAACCATGCAGACCTTTATTTAAAGCAAGTAAAATTTTACCACTTCCATGCTTGTACATTAAGCAAATGTGCATCTTTGTGAGTGAACACTCTGAATATTTTGACAAACAGAGCACCGTCTATCCTAGATCGACTAGGTATGGGAGCAAATTGTTCTTGCCACGCTCTAGAGTCAATCTTCATAAAAACAATTGATACTGTATGGCTATCCAAATCTATAATAATTTACCCCATTTAATTAAAGAGTGCCCCACAAATAGGTTTAAAGGAATGCTTACTGAATGGCTACTAGATAAATGTTTTTATTCTGTCAAAGACTATCTTGCCTATAAGCTACATATCTAGGACTATTTTTTTTTTATGTTTATCATCCTAATTATAATCATTATGTTTCTGAATGCAACTAATTTATTTTAATCTTGATATGACATCCAATAATTATTTTAATAGTCTGACATAAAAAAGTTGAACTGATTGAATATTATGAAATTGTTAATTTGCATGCCTTTTCTGGTAGAACATAAGCAACAATGTATTTATTATGCCATCTTATGTACTATGTTCTCGCAATAAAAATTGATTGATTGATTGTAAGAGTGCTCGTGGCCTATTTGCTGAATAAATATTTTTGATTTGATTTGACTTGGGGGTGTATTTTTTCCAAAACGGTGGAAGATTTTTTTTTTAATTCTGATAAGAAATCTTTATACAACGTCTCCAGCTCAAAAAAGAGCGTTTCTTTAATAATTATATAATTTTCTAAATCACTGGAAGTACTTGTTTATATTTTAATCAGTAATCTTTCCACAACTTTTCAACTTTTCCCCTTGCACCCCTTAGCGGTGGAACTTTTTAAACGCAGATTTTTTTTTTGTATTTTAATTCGTAATCTTTCTACAAAGTTTCAAGTCTTAAAAAAAATAAGATTCCACCATACAAACTTTGCACCCGCTTTTGACCCCTTAGGGGTAGAATTTTCATAAACGCTGAAAATACTTTATTTGTATTTTTAAAAGTAATCTCACGCCCCCCAATTTAACGTTTTTAGGGGATGAATTTCAGAAATTGCCGTAGGTACTCAGCATGTTTGACTATATAAAAGGAGCGAGCCTATGCGCATAGTTTCAACTCTCATATTATGTTTTCCATATGGCCTTTCCACCCCCTAGGGAATTAATTTTGATGAAAACACTATAGTTTTATGGTTTATAAATAAAGAACTGATATACGAACTTTCATATTTCAAAATTTTTAAAAGAACGTGTTCTCGGTCCACCTCCATTGGCAAGTTTAAAAAAATATATATCTGGATAGATCTACATATTATAAAAGAAACCTGGCTGTCGTGCTTTCCTGTTTCTACCCACAGTTTATCATTAAAAATCACACGTTGCTTATGTGAACTTTCAACCCCTATCTTAACCCTTCAAGGGATGAAGTAGAAAAAATCCCTAATCAATGTTTTTGACTGTACATTAGGAGCTTGTGATCGAAGTTTTAAATAGCTAACTTTAAAAACGACATGTTTCCCAAACAAACTTTCAACTCCATTTTAACCCCCTTAGGGGATAAATTTTAATAACAACGCTTAATCATTTGTTTTGCTTTTTAGTAAGAAACCTTCATACAAAGATTCAAGTCTATAACTTTCCAAATGAACGATTTCCATACAACGGTTCGACCCCTATTTCACTCCCCAAAAATACTTTCTTAGTACACGTCCACGTACTGTAAAGAATGTATGTTTCAAATTTCATGCTTATATCGTTAGCGGTTTAGGCTGTGCGCTGTCTGTCTATAGATTAGTAACGCAAGAGTTTTATATATATATATATATATATATAGATAAAGGTTGTACTAAAAACTCTTTTTTTACTTTAGGCTGTTAAACTTGGATGCATAGGGGCTGTATATCTGCATATACAGCCATTGTACATCCAAAAGGGGCCCCAAATTATACAGCTTTAATTCTAGATCCAGCTGGTTAACAGCTGTATTATTGCTGTGTACGCTAAAATAACAAGCTGACTTAGGCTTTAATAACATTCCATTATGCAGCTAGTATTCTACGATTTGGATTTTTAGGGTTCCGTACCCAAAGGGTAAAACGGGACCCTATTATTAAGACTCCGCTGTCCATCCGTCTGTCTGTCTGTCTGTGCGTCTGTCACCAGGCTGTATCTCATGAACCGTGATAGTTAGACACTTGAAATTTTCACAAATGATGTATCTCTCTTGTGAGATGTTTCTCTCTTGTAGTGGTGCAATAAAGAGTATTTATTATTATTTATTATTATTATTATATTGCCGCTACAAACAAGAAATACTAAAAAACAGAATAAAATAAATGTTTAAGGGAGTTCGCATACAACAAACGTGACTTTTTGCCGTTTTTATAGATAATAGTATAAGGGTCCCGCCCTTCGTACGCGAGTCCGACTCGCACTTGACCGGGTTTTTTATTCTTATACAATACAAATATTATTTATTGCTCACCAGACATAGTAAAAAATAAGATAGAGGTAAATTCAACACAAACAATGGTAGACAACAGGCGGTCTTATCGCTAAAAAGCGATCTCTTCCAGACAACCTTTGGGTGGTGGAGACGATGCAAGAAAATTATATGATTTGAGTAGGTGAAAAAAGAACAACAGAATAACAACTTAACTATAAGAAAGACTATACACTTACATAAATACATATATATATATATATAAACCTACATACACATACAATAACTAAATGTCATAGAAACAGTATAACTTACAGCCGAAAACAAACAGCTACACCAAGTAGGAAATAGGAATGACTAGTTACGGAAGAGAAAAATAGTAATCCTTAAGGCGCCGTAGGTTCAGCGAAGTTAAGCGAACAGAGTTTTTGAAACAATATAATGGGTCTGTTTATAACAATATGGTTTCAAAAAAATATGAATAGTAATCTTGAGGCTTTTCTGCAGCGAGATCAGTGATTCAAAACATGACTTAGTTATTTTCGCTCTATAGAAAAAAATCACGAACAGAGGTCTAAAATACACTTAAAATATTCGTAACAAATTATGCACAAAAGCTATAAATATTAAAATTGCTTCTAAAAATCTGCAATATCATGTTTGACAGAACTCAGTGATTACTTTTTTATTTATTTAAACGGTCAAAAAATTAGAATGAAAAAACCATGATATCCGCGCTTCCGAGCACGCACTTCCATCTCGCTCACGATTATGCTCAGTGAGAGGGAGAGAAGACCATGAACCTACGGCGCCTTAAGTCTAGCTTTAAAAATGGGAAGAGACTTAGCACGTTTAATCTCAATAGGCAAAGAATTCCACAATCGAACAGCTCGGAAAGTAAAAGAATTGTTGTCAAATTTAGAGTTTCATGGGGGAACACTCAGAAGCAACTTCTGAGCAGACCTAGCAGAAGAAAGAAATTTAAAGCGTTCCTTGAGGTAGCGAGGAGTTGCAGGGTTAAAAAGAATTCCATAAAGGTGGGCAAGAATGTGAGAGTTACGTCTGCATCGGATAGGAAGCCACTTGAGTTGAGAACGGAAACTGGAAACGTGGTCATATTTGCGTAACCCAAATATGAACCTGATACATAAGTTTTGAATACGCTCAAGCTTGTTAAGTTGCTCCTCAGAAAGATCAGTATAGGACACGTCAGCATAATCTAAAATAGGGAGGAGAAGCGATTGAGCAAGTGCAATTTTGGTAGCAATGGGAAGGAAATTACGAATCCTTCTCAAAGAACCCACAGCTGCAAACATCTTCCTGCTGAACTCATTCATCTGTGGTACAGTCGACTACAAAGAGATCGATACGGCCAAAGTTACAAAAATATGTATACACGACTGTATTGCCTTGACATTAAGGTCGTGTATACATATTTTTGTAACATTGGCCGTATAGATCTCTTTGTAGTCGACTGTACCCACGAAAGAGTGCGGTCCAAAATAACGCCAAGGTCCTTAACTTGCAAAGAGTGCGGGATCAAAACGCCATCAAACAAAATCGGTGGGAGATTAACATAGTCAAGTCTAGAAATCATCTTAGCACTACCGATGATGATATGCCTGGGTCTTTGTTGGGTTAACATTGAGACCATAATTACTACTCCAGTCTGAAATGCGTACTAGATCGGAATTCGTAGCTGAGATGACTAATGGCAGATCGCTGACCTGAGCCTGGGAATAAATTTGAAGGTCATCGGCATAAAGGTGATATGATGATGATAGATTACGAGTAATGGAATTTATGAAAACGGAAAATAAAAGTGGAGATAACACGCCGCCCTGCGGAACGCCGGCTAACGTGCTACACCATGAGGAGCGGGAAGTATCCACCTTTATACGCTGCCGTCGACCGGTTAAATAGCTATAAAACCAATCAATTACCGCAGGAGATATGTTATAAGAACGCAGTATCGCCAACATGAGATCAAAATCAACAGTGTTGAACGCGTTACTAAAGTCAAGCAACGTTAACACTGTCAACTTCTGATCATTAATGCCTGACCGTATGTCATCCGTAATTTTAACGAGAGCAGAAGCCGTGCTATGAACAGAGTGGAAGCCAGACTGAAAAGCATTAAGGAGATCATTTCTATTTAGGAAAGATGTAAGTTGCTGGAAAACTAGGCGTTCAAGGACTTTAGAAAGGAAAGGAAGAATGGAAATAGGTCGATACTCTGAGAAAGTGGAAGTATTGGACTCCTTTGGTAGAGGAATAATATCAGCATCCTTCCATGTCGAAGGAAATATACTGGACGTAATAGAATTATTGAGGATGCTGGTAATTATAGGAGTCAGGAGGTCAAGGAGGGGAAGGATCATGTTACGACTTATGCTATCGACACCAACGGCATTTGAGGTAATGGATAGTATGTTCTTTTTAACATCACTGTCGGTGAAGCGATTAAGAAAAAAAGGATTTGAATCTGGATTTGGAAGAGACTTAGCAGGACCACTAAAGATTGTAGAGGAGGCAAAATGCTGATTCAGAAGATCAATATCGACGTTATTGGAACAAGAATTATGTTGAGATTTTCCAACTCCAAGTGACTTGAGAAATTTCCACACTTTAGCAGGGTCACCATTCTCAACTGACTTATGAATGTGATGCCTTTGAGCGTACCGACAAACAGTGCTGCACCGGTTGCGCAACTTGTGAAATAGGGCTTTGTTCGTATCTGACGCGTCATGTTTGTACCTGGCTTTGGCAAGATTTTTCCTTTCAATGAGCGACTTAATTTCCTTTGTGAGCCAAGGAGCAGGAAGATGTTTGACCTTGACTGGACGAACTGGAGCGTGCACATCGTAAATATGAGTGAGAAAGGAATTGAAAATATTGATTTATTCATCAACAGTATCAGCTCCAGAAATGACGCTCCAATCGACTCGCTTATAGTGCGGGCTCAGGCTGGTAAAATTCTTGATATAAGAATTATTTTATTTGCACGGTGAAAAACTCGTCATTTTAAAGATTTATTGAAACGTGCATTAAAGCCGGCCATTGTAATTTGTAAAGTCAAGAATTTATGAGTCGAGTATAAGGCGAATCGAGTATATTTCCATTCTCCGTCGAAATTCGGCATGCGGCTGCTACTTTTCCGTGAATATGTATATCAATTAATAGCAATAAACTTACGCGCCTTCGAAATAATAGATAATAATAGAAATTAACAAAAAAATATCCTACTAGCTAGTTTTTATTTGACCTACAACCGCGATTTTTGTATTCACTATACCTACTTCTCTACTGTGTCTAGTTACTTATTGTAATGAAATTTACAAACTTCGACGGTAAAATATTTGATGTTATATGAAATCAAATTCATAGGTTATGTTTTGATGGCGTCCCCAATTTAAACAGCTGTAGTTCTTCTGGTATTATGATATGAAGCTATTTGCTGAACTGAGGCATGATATTAGAATAACGTCAGTTTAGAGTTTAATTTTTAAGCTGGATTATAAACGTACTATATATATCTTTATCTACGCACATATCATTAGTGCTCTAAAATGCGTTCAGAAACCGTAGGAAATGACCAGCATTATTACAACCAATTTTACTATGAGAACTTTCTTGTCTGTGGTAGTAGGTAAAATCTGTACTGTAATGTTATTACAGTACAGATTTTTGTAAGGTTATGAGTTTAAATTTGGAACAGCTGTCAAAACTCAAGTGGGTCTCTATTCTAGTATCCATAAATATTAAAACAGTTATCGATGCGAAACGTCAATTCAGTATGTTTTTAAATATAAACCGCACGACATTTGATCAAGAGTGACATGAGAATAGGGACATCATTCGTTTGTCTATGATTTAAAAAAACATTCGTCTTGACGTAGGATCAAATTGCCGCCATTACTTTTGTCATTTCTTTGTTGGTTTTTGCTGTTACGAAAGTAGAATTGTGAAAAGTTGTTTGTAATTCACATTTTAGTTGAAAATATGAGTAGTAGTGACTCCGAGAACAATATGCACACTCCGCCGGATATCGTAAATGCAGCCACGATTGCAACAAAGATATTTTACAGGTAGCACTATAGTAGCAATGCAGGTCATTTTCCTACGGCTTCTGAACCGATCTTAGAGTACTTATGATATGTGTGTAGATAAAGTAGTGTATGCAACTGTACATAATTTAGCCTTAAAACACTCGTGTGATCCTATTATGAAACTCGCTGTCGCTCGTTTCATAAAACCACACTCATATTTTAAGGCCTCTGATTATGTATCAGTTGCATAAACTACTATTAGAAACACTATAAGAAAAAATAATAAAATAACCCATTGTAATGCAAAACTAATACTAATGGCTGAACTATATACGGTAAATCTTACACTAATCACATCGGCTTTATAATAGAGTTCCAATAAAGTATTAATCAGCCAACAGCAATATATTACACACTTGTAAAGGACATTGCTTTTAAATGGTTTCCTAGATAACTATTGATCAGCTACACTACAATCAAGCCTAATACGATGGAGTTACAACAGAGTAGGTTTACACCAATATCCAGTCGGTAGCAATATTATATGCCCTTGTATATCGTTAAGCAGTAAAACAGAACAGATCTAAAGTCATAAACAGTCGTTATGTAACTCTAGTCTTCTTGCTTAAAGTATTTTTTTTATACTAAACACTGTATTTTTGTGTTTTGCAATGCTTTTAAGAAGCTAAAAGTAATAAATTCGACAATATACAGCCGTAAACCAGCTGTTCTGTATAAAACGACACAGTTTATGCTCCAGTAGGTACAGCTTTATGCATGTGATTACTCTCTTAATCATCATTTATAAAGTCTTTAGCTGTTAATGAACTGGTTTAAAGTTTTATTTTTAGCCTAAATGTTACTTGGGACGAGTCTGAAACGGTTCGGACTCCTGCGTATTATTCAATCGCTAGAAAATATCGCGTTCTTCCTGATTTTATAATCAGTACAGGATGATTCATGAAAGGGTCAATTTTCATCGTCCAGGGGGAAAAAACCCGTAGAACTTAAATAACTAACCTATTTATTTCATTACAAGATCACTTTATGTAACTGGGGCACTATTGATTTTTTCTTCAACCGCCCAAGGACCCCTCGTACTAAATTTAGAACAAATTTCAAAATTGACTTTGTATTTTTACTACATGTCAAAAAGTTCCTAATTCAAAACCACTAAAGCGTACCCTGGGTCTCAGGAGGTTGGTAAGTAGTCCAAAGAAAAAACAAACACTCAAAATATCATTATGTTGGTGCGTCCATTGGCCATTTTGTTAATAAACTACCACAAAAGGAATAAGTTATGGATCGAAATCACAAAGTACTTATCGAAATCAACGAATGGATTGAGTACAATGACTAGAATATAAGTTTTTGATTAGGTGTAATAAATAGACACGGTTGCTGTTGTTATCGTAGTTTTTTAGAATCTACCTAAAAGGTATATCCAGAGCAAAGCTATCGTTCCCTCGGTGCCTTACTAACTATGTGTATGTGATAATTGTGTGTACTAAAACGTCTTCCAACGCGTTACAACATGCCGTACCTAACAAGCGTCAGTACCACTTCCAACAACACGATGAAAGGGCACGGTTCGTCGCTGGAGGTTTGAGCTCTGAAGATAGATAGTCAATCGGCTTTGGTTTACTGTAATTATCATTACCCTGTATTCAATCAGCCTATGTACGCCCCACTACTGGACACAGGGCATTTTTGTTTTTATTGGATAAACATGCTTATAATTGAATATTTCTTCGTACTTATTGTATCAAGTTCGAAAATTTTAAAAACGCCAGTGGTATGAGATTAGTAATCTAATTCTCAAGAATGACACTACACTGGGAAACGAACCTAATAAAGAGCATAGCAGGATAAGTTTTATAGGTACATTCACGTCAAATATATGTTTACACTTTTGCACCTTTATTCCTCTATAATAAAGCGAAAAATGTATACATATATCTTTGGTGTCGACTGTACAAAACATTTAAATAGGCCTTTCATAATTCATAACGAAGATGTGAGGATGAAGATCGTGAGACCGGTTTGTCTTTCCAGCTTAAAACATTAATAAAACCATTATTAAATGTCGGAGCATACCTACGGCTCAGGAAGTAAACTTTAACATACCTAGAAGTTCAAAATGAAATGTCAGTTTATGTAAACGAACCGAGAATGTCTATTAATAAGTTATGTTTATTTATTTTTACAGCTGGTTTATTTTTTCTGATTGGATGATGGCCACCAGATGGCGTTTCTACATGGTGTTCACAGTTCACACTGTAGTGCGTTGTGTAGGTATGGTTTAATTATTTAATGATTGGTTTACATGTAGGTACCAACACAATAATGTTATCACACTTTAGTGGGTAATTTTGCTATTTCGCGCCTACATGTTAACGGTGGGTTACTAATGAGTTGCATAAAATTGATTGTCATAATTTTATTTTGCACAACAGCCCTTGGCAGAATCATCATTTCGCAGAATTACTTTTCGCATAAATTTCATTGCATACAGTCATTTCGCATAACTTCCTTTGGCAGAATAGTACATTGGCATAATGACGATTGTAATAATAGTCCTATTGATCGAATAATCGTGTCACCGAATTTTGTATCACATAATATTTAGCTGGCATACTGTCATTTGGCACAACGTTCTTTGGCAGAATCGTTTTTTTGTAATCTTATTTAATCTATTCCTATTATTGATATTAAAACAAGTTTTCTGCTCTTTTATAAAATAAATAACCTCGAAGACGGAAGCGGGAGCAAAGCTTTCGTCTTCTAAACTATCCGCGATCCGAGTCGGTGTTGCCACTAAGTCCCTGTTCCCTACTGCCTACGTGATTCGTGAAAATATTTAAAAGTTAAAACAAAAATAATGGCAATTTCTTTTTTGTTATATAAAAGAGAAGAAAACTTGTTTTAATATGTTCGTTGATATTTAAACAAGTTTTCTGCTCTTTTATAAAAAAAAATAACCTCGGAAGACGGAAGCGGGAGCAAAGCTCCCGCTTTCGTCTTCTAACCTATCCGCGATCCGAGTCGGTATTGCCACCAAGTCCCTGTTCCCTACTGCCTACGTGATTCGTGAAATTCCGTAGTAATAGGTATTGTACAATTTCTCGCTTGGCTCGCGCGTTTTAGGGTCGTCGCTTCGCTTGTCGTACAGTCGCCATCAGATATATCGGAGCGGCTAAATTGCTCACAAATATCTGAACACGTCTCTATTGTCAAGACATTAGAGACGTGTTCAGATATTTGTGAGCACTTAGGCCGCTCCGATATATCTGATGGCGACTGTACCTACACCGACCTGCCTTAGAACGCTTTCCTCGCTAGTTGTCACCTAGAGCAGCACGGTTCAATATTTGTACGGCTTCGGCGAAACGTATATTCTGGCACACAAAATTTATGCAAAAATAAAGTCGGTGATATTAGTATGCTACAAGAAATTCGGCAGAATATACGTTCTGCTACGTAAAATTCTGTAATTCAAAATTCTGCCAAATGAGTGTTATGCGACATGATAGTTATGCTAAGTATATGATTATGCTAAAGTATCATTCGGCTAAAAATGTTTCTGCGATAACTGTTATGCGGAGTGTATTTCGGACAATCGATATTATGCCAGATAAAGGGAACCCGTTAACGGTAAATGACAACATGATGATATCACGATAAAAGACCAAGAAAAATTCCTACTTGTTAACCCGTAACCCGACTCAAGCGAGGAGCGCTATACCTACGTTTAACAAGTTTATATCCGTGTGTGTATTAGTCTCTGTCTGGTCAGGCCCCGTAGCATGGATGGCGTTATCACGCGATAAGTGACAGGATAGGCGCGTCGTCTCGTTCTATCGAACGGTGTCAGCCAGGGTCGGAAGCTCTATCCTGTCACTTATCGCGTGATAACGCCATCCATGCTACGGGGCCTGGTGGCATCGTAGCACCCAAACAAATGGATGTATCGATTTGAGTGCGTTTTTTAATCCGACGACCCGCTTTTTTAGGGTTCCGTACCAAAAAGGAAAAAAAAGGAACTCTTATGGTGCGACTCCGTCCGGCTGTGCGTCTGTCTGTCACAACGTTAAATATCTCTGGCACTAGTTATGCTATCGATTAGAGAGAGACGAGCCTAAGACACTCAAAGGACAATGGAGAGGGCCACAGAACTTGTTGGCAACTCCCTGCGTGATCGCATCAGAAATGAGGCTATCCGCAGCAGAACCAAGGTAACCGATATAGCCCTCCGAATCGCTAAACTTAAGTGGCAGTGGGCGGGGCACATAGCACGTAGAACCGATGGCCGTTGGGGCGGAAAGGTTGTCGAGTGGCGACCACGTTCCGGAAGGCGCGACGTGGGTAAGCCCCCCACAAGGTGGACTGATGACATGGTAAAGGTCACGGGAGTCCGCTGGGCGCGCAGGCACTCTTTGGGGGAGGCCTATGTCCAGCAGTGGACGTCTTTCGGCTGATATGATGATGAGCCTCAGACACGTGTATGTAAAATGTTTTTTTATATATATATTAGATAATCGCGAAAGTTTAAATCAATATTGCGAAGTATCGTCATATTAGACGGATTTTACCCACATTGGCTTTACGTAAAACTTTCGTGAACTTACTTTTAGGTGTCAAAGCGGACCCCGGGCTCCTTTAGGGGCATTACCGGGAATAACGCTAGGAGGATGATGAGAGTATAAAATGTACAATTTATAACGGGTAAAAAACCGGTCCTGTGCGAGACTGACTCGCGCACCGGGGGTTCCGTTGAAACATTCATACAACAAACCCGTATTTTCCCGCCCATTCGTTCCAATAAAACCTTACGTACTGGACATCCTGGAAACAGCGCCATTTACAGGGATAATTATTTATCACATGAACAGATTTATTTATTGTTATCCCACACACCAACACACACTAATTAATAGTAAATTACAGTTAAAAACGCCATAAATACGATAAACACGAAACTCGACTATACTCTTGGTTATAAGTAGTTATAAGTACTAAAACTGATATGTTTGGATTTAAAAAAACTAAGGGTTGAATTCCACTTGTTATATATTCACGTGAAGACCTTAAAATCCACATAAAGACCGGCTGTCATCAATTTTGATTGCTGATTCTTACATTACATTACTTAAAAGAACTATAGGTAAGTTAAGTGTTCGTAATAGAAATAGAAATAGAAATAACTTTATTGCTTTCATGTTGGCATACAGGTGGTCTTACAAAATTAACAGTACAACACGGGACCCTGTAAGGGTAATGCAACTCTTAAAATATAAAACTTAAAACTATAGTAATTATACCTAGGTAGTTAACAAAATTATTTAATCTAAAAATAATATGCCTAGGTAACACACTTCATATAATATAAATCTCTGAATTTCAGTCTGAATACTATTTATAATATTTCTTTATGTCAAAGAATTCTTGTAATGAATAGAAACTGTTACATGCTAGGTATTTTTTTAAACTGTCAACAAATTTTGTGTATTTCAGCTCTTCGCTAATTTCTTTAGGGAGATTATTATATATTCTTATTGTGGTCATATGGGGGCTTTTGTTACTCATTTGCAAGTTACTAGTAGGTAAGGCTATTCTATTTTGATGTCGCAGGTTCATGGTGCTAATAGAATCAACTAATCGAAAAATTATATTAAAAAGATAAAAATTTACTAGTTTCTGATGTATTTCTTTGTATTCACCTAACTACTTATCTGGATGCTAAATTTGAACTTTGTTGGTCATCTGGAAATGGGTTAGAGTTTTGATCTATAGGTCAGTCAGTGGTAAAACTGACAATTTTTGTCGTTAATACCTAAATAAGCCAGTCTCAATATATATGCCAACTTTGACATGTTTATGTGAAATAGTTTTTGAGTTAGGAGGGGGTCAAAAGTGGCTCCAAATGGTTCGTGTAATATTACACTCGGCGCTGCTCGCTAGTTCTGTTAGCTTGAACTTGGCTTGTACCGCGTGACTAGATAAAGGCCTAGAGTTAAGTATAGCCTCAATCTGTGCAAACATTGTTGTCAACTCCTACCCGTTTCATATGAAATTTCGCGGACCGGACAGCCGCTTCGTAAAGAAATCCAAAATTAGGAGCAGGCGAAAAATTAAATAGTATCTTATCATCT
The DNA here is from genome assembly GCA_947578815.1 of Epinotia ramella. Classification (NCBI taxonomy): domain Eukaryota; kingdom Metazoa; phylum Arthropoda; class Insecta; order Lepidoptera; family Tortricidae; genus Epinotia; species Epinotia ramella. The sequence continues at coordinate 14,066,058 of OX388209.1, forward strand.
ACAAACGAAGCTGACACAGAGTTAGAAGCAGCATTGAGAAATTCGCCTAGCTCGCAGCTAGCACCTACAAAATTCCGCCCATTATCGCAAAATATCTCGCTAAGAGCCCCTCGGCGAGATATGAAGCGACGCATTGCCAGAATAAAATCTCCGTGCTCAGAGAACTTACAAGGTCTAGATGAACTGCATTAACCTTAAAATGTATAAAAACACATAGGTAACCCTTATAGAGTTTTGCCCTACGGCCTTTCCTGTCACTAACTAAAAATGGGCCCGCGAAAACGGCTCAAACCACCTAAAACGCATATCTAGGTGTAATCCGCTGATGTGGCAGGTGACCCATTAGTTGTTGCGCAACTTCTCCTTTCATTATTTTTCACCGAGTGCAATCATTTTAGGTTCGCCTAGCAAGCACTCTGCCATTTAAAGGCCAATAGTGATCTCGATCTCTTTGATTTATTGCCCCCATCATACATTTAATTATTTTACTAAACTATAACGATATTATTAAACTATTTATACTTACGCGATTAAGTCCCGTTTTGTACAAATAATGCCTTTGTTATGTTGAGACAGCCATGTTTTTAGAATAGATAGAGGATCTGATGAGGGCAAGTATTCGTGGTACAACGACTGAATGACTGTTACCTTGGCCCATAAAATAAATTATTGGGGACTATCGTACTCAAATCGACCTAGTCCCAAAAATAAGCAGTGTGGGTGAAACAGACTGCCATTGCCATCCATGCAAAATAGACTTTTGTAAACAGAAAACTGCTGATTTTAAAGATCATCGATGAATATTTATGCATCTTTTTTTAATACGTACTCCATGTAACCCAAGCTTAGTACACCGTTTAAACATGGCACTGAGCAGCACCCTCGTGGCTGCCCGTTATGGAATTTAACACAAAAAAAGAAAAATATTTTGGGGCATCGTAGGTATGTGTGGCGAAAAAACCGTTACATTTTTCACGATATTAATTATTCATGTCGATATATACAACTGCAAAAGGACATATTAAGGAGAAAAATATCCCCTCAAATCATTACAACTTAGGTACTAGGCTGAATCGCCAGTTTCATCTCGGATATAAACATTCAATAGCGGTGCACAAGAGTAAAACAAACAGAACAGCCTTTGTCCTCCCTCTTCTCATTACTGAACCATATAAAAAGAAAAATTAAGCAAATCGATGAAAAGGGTTTCTGAAATAAATCAGCGGCAGACAATGGTAGTGTATCGCAGTCAAGTAGGCACTATACAAGCGAATATGTAGGTATGTATAATAACCTCATTTTAAATATCAATTGTTTCCATCTTTATTCTAATTTATTTAAAGCTCCTCTGAAATAATCCATTCCTTTAGCATACAATATCAGCTTTACGTCACTAATTATTAATGAACGTGTGCTTGAAGACAAAAGAGGTAGGTAGGCAAGCAAATGCACGTCTAATTTCTGTTCTCCTTTTATACTGTATTATTTTAAGTAATCGGCGTATACCTGTGACCAAATTAAATAGATCTAAGTACAAAATATACTGCCCAAAGCATGGCTCATAAATTCATAATAGGTCGTTAACAGGTTACAAATGTTACAATAAATGTGTATTTCCCGTTTTAAGCGTTCTGTATTAGTAAGTAATGTGAGCAATGAAGAGCCAACGAAACTAACTTTTTTACCGTTAGGTAGTTATAATAACATCTATGCTACTTCTAAAATGTCCTTTAACCTGACTATGAGATGTAATCTATGTATATAAGAGCCCTGTATATACATATAAACATATACTATACATAGCCAAAAATGTGCCTCTGGCTTAATATTTCTTAATTTTTCCAGATCCGTAATGTGCGGGTTGTCAGACATGTTGTATAGTAAATATAATGTTCATCGTACGTGCTTGTAAAGGGCTTCATGACGCGTACAGCATACAGGGTTATAAGTTTCAATAAGAACATCTTATTATTTTTTCCACTTTTACTGCCAGGAACCGGCCTAGCGGGCTACGCCGTAGTCGCTTTCCGCTACATACGAGGAAAACCACGGGATCGGCTACAAGTGTAGCGCGTAGCGATTCTTGGCAGTGAATGTGTTAAAATGTGTTAGTTTCCTCGCAAATGTGATGAGAAACATTGTGTGTGACACGTACAGTCAGCATCTCTTGTTCTCTGTTCATAAAACATATTTTACCAACCTCGTTGCAAAATGTACTATGTTAATGAATCACGAGTGACTATTCATATTTGGTTATATTATGTTTAAAATTGTGGATATTAGCGGCTTCTTGATACTATTACGAACTATAACAAACAGTAAATGGTATTCATGGCTCGCTTAGGCACGTGTATCACTGGCGTCCAACCGTTGAAAATGTTGGAGAAATATCAACGAACCGAAGAACAATGGAGTATTATGTGGTAATAGTGGAAATATATTCGTTGGCTCATGGTGGAAAAAGTGGCTAAACAATTAACGGGGTGCTACAAACAACTCGATGTGAATATAAAGTATGTACTTTTTAGCATCCACGAAAGAAAAACTTCCCCTACCTACTTAAAATTACATGTCCATGGAAATCGTTCTTTGGATTATACATATTTTCAACGTACATAGTATATAATGAATATACACGTTACCGTTCGAGTTGTCTTAATTACAAGATTAATACTGGTAATTATAAAAAATAATCTTCGCATATTGGTAGTCCGCAAAAAGTGTTCTTAGAATACACTCTGACGTATTGACTTACAACGATCCGTTTTATCCAAACACGTGAAACTCAAGAGTCACACGACGTCAAAACATTATTTTATGTTATCCTGGTTCGGGACAGGACAGAGTGCGCGCTGCGGCCGGGCCGAGAGCGCCTCCCTGCCCCGCGGGGCCCGCGCCACAAGTGTTCCCGCGCAGGGGCGCTCCCGGCCTTCGGGGACCTTTCTCGGTGGTCACGTCCGGAGCCTCGGACAAGTAACTTGTCGGGGTCATAACCTGTTTGTGACCCCTCCCCCGAGACCGCGGCTGTGGCTGTCTTGCTGTGACCCGAGCCCTTGACTCCCTTGACTGATGAACATTCGAAACATATTTTACCTATAAATAAGTCTGTTCACAAAGTTTCTTTGAGGATAAACAATTAAGTACCTGTGATTGATTGTGGATTCTTATTTCCTTCCGATTATGATTTCTAAATATTACTTGTAGAGCGAGGACGAACTTACTTTCCCAAATCGAGCCAATATAGTTTATCTAATGTGATCTTCTGGGCTCGACTTTTTAATTAAGAAAACTTAAAGATAAGTTAGGTATGAAAAGTTCTCCTTCATTCCCTCCTGAATGATAATTTAAATGTTTGTGTTTAGTTTTAAAAGTAGTAAACAGAATGGGGATGTAGATAGTTGTACTTGTATTCATATAGAAACGCTAACTAATCTCGTTTAACTAGATTTCCTGATCGAATTACAAAAATTACATCAGCAGTATCAGCATGTCGGGAATGGAAAACAGTGAAAAGATAAATTACGTAAAATGGAAACTAAGAAAATTGGGTAAGAGACACTGACCACAGTGCAGGGTTAGTTTTAAGGTTTAAGTATATTGTAATAAAATTGAACACAACCGTTGACTGTACCAGACTCTGTATGAAATGCTATTCCCACCCAGTTGCATCCAGTGAAGGGCATAAAATTGAAATTGGCTGGAATAGTCGATTTGAGATTGTTTTGCTTGGGTATTTGATTTGTTGAAATGACGTTGGTTGGCATGGCGTTGTGTTTGTTGTGTTGCGACGTCTGAGTCTCGTGGATATTGTTAAAGCGCACAATGCGACTGCGGGCCGTTGTGCCTTGTGAAATGTTGCGCGACTACTTTTTTCGTCTGGATTCTATACTCACAATACTCGTTTTTTAAGACGCGAGCCCAAGATGTACCGGTTTATCTGTTTAAAATGTATTAACATCGAGAAACAATTTAAAACCTTTAGTTAGCCCATAAGAGTTTTCATGTATGGAAATATATGCTATTATAACGTATTGTGTTCAGAAAGGGTAATGATATTTTGGACTGTCTTTACATGAGTAATTATTTATATAATATCATACATCTATACAATCATAAAGAGGTAAAGTTTGTGAAATGTACGTTTGTAGTTTTATATGTTTGTACATAAGGGGTAATCTCCGAAACTACTCATACGATTTTAAACGTTATTTCACCGTACATAGAATGGATATTCGGGATGGACATAGTACCTACCTACTATGCCCATCCCGTTAAAAAATGTTGTATGTTATATTATACCTATAATATGCAGACGGAGCCGGAGCGGAGGAAAAATTAAATGATAACCATTAGATTTACCTATTTAATTATTATTTTCCACTTATAATTAGGAACTTCTTTTACTTGTTTGTCAGAATTTGAAAAGTTTGGGTTTTTTTAATTATTAATCCAAATAGTGAGTACTCTTTATTCCGATACATAAAAAAGTGTTTATTCCACTTATTTGATGTTTTTTCATATACTTATTGTATATGGACAGTAACATAGCGAATCCTAAAAAAAATATAGACCACATGGTTCTGAGTAGAAAAAATCTCTCTCACATTAAAACGTTGCTATTGATGTTAGTATAATTTAAACAAGCTTAATTTACAATAAGTTGTAAACTACCTCAGCACGCTAGAAACTAAAAGTGTAACACTAATATACGGATGTAACCCTAAAGCCTAACTGCCCTCGTGGGTATATTCAAACGCAACCATTCACATAATTCATACCAACCCCAATTTTACTACAAGTTTCTATAACCTTTTTTAGTTACACAACTTCAAATTTGCTTATCAAATACAGCCCAAATAGTCAAAATATATTATGTCAAATTCATAAATAAAAAATGCCTCGGCCAATTACTATTTCCATGAGAACCATGTATTTGCAATGGAGCTGTTAGTGGGCAAGTTATAGCACTAAGGAGAAGAAAGTTTTTTAAATCGTTTTCTTTTGATGAACAATATTCTGCTCATAATTAAATGTACGTAGGCATGCGGCCTCATGTTCAAATTGATAACGTAGTGATGCTAAATGGATAGTAAACCATCAAATTATCGTAATCAAGTATAAATTATAAAATGTAATTAATATCATAAAAAGATATAAACCTTGAAAGTTTAGAACAATGATGCATTTTTTTTTATTGTCCAAGAGTAAATTTAAAGCTGCCAATAGAATCCTTACGCTTTTTTAGAAACAAAATTGTATGACAACTATGTACTTAAACGCAGTATTTCGCGGCCGAAACAACAATTTTGCCGGATTTTCCATACAATGATACAACTACTTTGTACAAGTGACGTCATACGCGGGTACGTCATCAGTTTTCAGGTTTTCCGCTGCCGCCAGCGACGTCAATCTTTGTCTCAATTTTTTGGGTATTTATGTTCTTTAATTGTAGTTGCTCCCATACAAACATTTGTTCCTCTCCAAAAACTGGTTCGAATGGCATCGTAAAAATTTTTTAGTCCGCATCCCTATTTTGTACTGGCTCTGACAAACGTAAGAAATCAAACAATCGATTTTCTTTTTTGGTGTACAATTTGAATGCTGTGTGATAACATTCGATTTTCCGCAGTATTTAATTTCCCTTAACCGATTCAGTTTAACAACGAAGTTTCTAATAATAACAAAAAAAGTACCTACAGTACATTGTGATTAGTGTTAGACAGATACGTAGAAGTAAGTACGCGGTCTTAAAACAAGAAGTATAAATTAGGTAGAGCAATCAAATTTATATAACTAGCGCGAGCATCTATCGCGGACCAACTTCTTGTTGTCTGAACTCCTGCTACGCTCTCTCTCTAGTCGTTCCCATATTTTAATGAAGGTTTCAGGGCTCGGCGTTTTTCCTCAATCTGTGACCTGCCATTGTTTATTTTTGCTATACGTGATGCACCGGCATGTAATGTTCGACTGTAAACCCTATCAGGAATATCGTCGATTATGTACGCTCCTCCGATTATTTAATGCAATCAATAGGAAACACAAGGTGGACTGATGACGTCGTAAAGGTCGCGGGAGTACGCTGGATGCGGGAGGCGCAGGACCGGTCACAGGGATGTCCACCAGTGGACGTCTTTCGGCTGATATGATGATGAATACGAAACATTAATAAATCACTTTTTGGGCACATCAATTTAAAACACTAAAAATCGTTCTATTAAATCTTATCCCAATGCCACCACCATCTAAAATGCTCCATTTGATTAATTTCGTCATAACATAAATCACGAACATTGTAAAGGAATGTAAATAAAAAACATAATTAATTACAAAACAAAAAGCTCTTAAAAGCTTTCCATTTCAAACTCAGTAGGGTTGGGGTGGCGCCCCTCGTTGTTATTACAAACTAAATTTCGCTCTGGATACATTTTCGTACGACGACGTAGGTAATACTGTCATTTACGTAATCAATGTTCTTTTATGAAACTACCTTAATTTATTTACTCGTGTGTTTTTGTTTCGCAATACCTACTGAAGGTGTTTAATTCATTACTCAGATAATATATTTTCCAACTATCGCTCTTATAGACGGTATTTATTATTGTAGTTAATTAAGGCCGATGTTCTCGCTACAAAACCACAACCCAAATAAATATATTGACAAACTAAAAAGATACTATTAACTGAAATGAGTCGGTATGTCGAGCTCCGTCGATCCATACGAGAGCGAGACACGTCAAAATCGTCAAATTACACATTAGATTTAATTTAGGAAATGTTTGTTTGAATTTTTTCAGTTGTAAATTGGAGTAGGATGAAGGAGTCCCGCGCGGAGGAATAACACATGGGGTGCAGCGGAGGGTGCGGCGCGGCGCGGGGGGCGGCCCACTGAAAAGTGCGCGGGTGGGGCTGAACAAACTCGCGGGGACTACCAACTGCGCGCTCACAGTTTTTCCCAGTTTTCCTTCCGTAGTACATTTATTTGCTCGAATTAGTAAATGATAGAAAATGTATACCATCGGTGATCACTTTTCCGACCCTACAATAGGCATGACGCCTCATGTTCAAATTGATAACATAGTGATGCTAAATGGATAGTAAACCATCAAATTATCGTAATAAAGTATACATTATAAAATATAATTAAAATTATAAAAAGATATGAACCTTGAAAGTTTAGAAAAAATATGCATTTTTTTTTATTGTCAAAGAGTAAATTAAAAGCTACCAATAGAATCCTTACGCTTTTCTAGAAACAAAATTGTATGACAACTATGTACTTAAACGCAGTATTTCGCGGCTGAAACAACAATTTACCTGATTTTCCATACTACGATTAGTACAAATATACAAATGTGACGTCACACTTGTATAGACACACAGAATGAAGCGTTTCGCGCTGCCGCCAGCGAGGTCAATCTTTATCTCAATTTTTTAGATATTTATGTTCTTTAATTGTAGTTGCTCCCATACAAACATTTGTTCCTCTCCAAAAACTGGTTCGAATGACGTCACAAAAAAATCTTAGTCATCATCCCTATTGAACGTCAATGTAATTATATGGGATTATGATTGTAACCTTATCACTTTTGACACACACTCACTGGTGTGACATACATACTCATAAAGTCGTATGGTGTATGTTGAATATTTTATCATTATCATAGTAACTCTCCTGTTTGCCGCTCCCTGTATGCCCTCAATAAGGTAGACGCGATGCAACTCTCCTGCGATCTGTTTGCGGATGGCTGGACGACTGTTGAAAGAGAGTGCTTGAAATTGTGTGAGATGCTTATTTATTTTTTTAAATAAAAACAATAATACTAGGAATAATATTAGGATAATTCCTGTAATGTATTTTTTTTTGTTATTTTCGAGTCTATAAATAAATGAATATGGACCAAAACAAAATTCTGTCTCTTTCTATTTATAATGACAACCACGCCAAATAAGAACGTTATTATGCTTTTAATTCTTCATAAAATCTTTTTACTCCCGATCACGCCTCCCAAAGTTGTACCACCTATGTAGTATACACCATACGGTAATGCCTACGTAACATTCACACGCGGATGCCCAAAAGGGATAGGCAGTACATAAAAAACACTGATCCGTTTCTGACAATTCATCATCGTCATTTTAAGAGAGAGACTCTTGTCGGCGGTGTAGCTCCCTCCATCGGACTCTGTCTAGGGCCGCCATTTCTGACAATTACAGGTTTAAAGATTGGGTAAAGTGATATTGCGGTTATAGGTTACTAGTCCATCTACTTAAACCGTAGTTGAGATTTACGACACTCATGGGAAAAAAGGGCGGTGATGTTATTCTAGCCCGACACCGCATGGGTAATAAATTATAAAATGCTATATAATCAGTACTAACTTTTACAAAAAGATACATATAACGCGTTGACTAGTTACTGTTATCATCAACCTTATTTTACTTTAAGCATAAATTAAGAAAAGGTAAAAAACCATAAAAATACTTGGTGACTTTACAATACGAAAAGTGGGTGATTGGGAAATAAAACATGACAAATTGCCAGTAAACTCGTTGTTAAAAACACAATAAGTGAGAGATAAGAATGTAACTACGATAGAAAGTGTGTCACATTCACGTTTGAATGAAGACGCATCCGGTCGTAAATCTTACGTAAACTGTTCACGATAAGTAAACTGGAAAAGTGCTAACGAAGTCGAAATAAGAAAAGCAAAAACGGTATATTAAGTAATGGGACCTATTTGAAATTACACATAGTTTAATAAAATCGATCAAGAGCGAGTCTGACTCGGATTACCTTTGTTTGGCCTATCAACGTTTTGCCTACAACGGTGGCAAACTAGCGTACGGCCCGCCTGATGATAAGCGGACACCGCAACGCATGCAACTCCGAAGGAGTAACATGGGCGTTGCCAACCCTTGATATGTTTGAGGATTCGCCGTGTTGACAGCTGAAGGAACAAATTCCCTCGCTCTCAACACAACGCATCCTCGGGAGCTCTGGCGACCTTGCTCACCTCCAGGAACACAACACTACTACAGAGCAAGTAGTAGTGTTATTATGGCTGTGGTCCTCTGCAAGGCGGAGATACTTCCCCAGTTGGGCTGCTCCAAATTCGTATCTGGCGCTTCGCCGGCCTCTGCCGCGGCCAGCTCGCTTCGCTCGCCCGGCTCGCGCTGAGGGGCACAGTTCTACCTAACACTCCTCCTCGCTTCGCTCGTCGTCGTACCTACACCAAACTGCCCTAAGGTACAAATTGTAACCCGAACGCAGACAGCAACAGCAGACGACGGATCGAGGTGTAGCAAAGGTTAACCAGAAAATGCATAGTGGTTAGTTGGACAGTGACAGGACTCTGCCTTAGCTCCAGCGCTGCGGGGAGAGCAGCACTTTCCCCCTTGCGTGACCAAGCAGTTGCTCCCCCTCCACACACAACACCACGTGAATATTGGGCTGCTCCGATTCTATTTTGTTACCTGTGTCTCAATGGCATATTAGGCAAAAAGTTAGTAATTTGTACAACTAGTACTTTTTAACAAGCAAATATTATAATGATTCAGTATTAGACAAAATAATTAAGTAAAAACGTTATTCTGCAATGTGATGATTAGTTAAAATAAGAACCAACAAAGTGATTTTTAGATAAAATAATATTAGATAAAACAAGAGTTATGACAATCGCCATTTAGGGTAAACGTATTTCGAACAAACGATTAAATTATGAAAAATGAAATTATACAAATTGATTTTAGACATACAAAGTTGTTAGACAAACTGAAATTAGACAAAACGTTATTAGGCCAAACAAGGGAATCCCGTCTGACTCACGCACCGAGGTGGAACCCTCATACGCTATGCCCGTCACGATCCCTAATGATTGCGGAACATTTTTAACAGCACATAGTCGAAGTTACCTTAACTTATCGGTACATTGTTTTACTAATAACTTGCAACTGTAATTGGTATCTAACCGGTCTTGTGAAACAAATAAATAAAAAGCGGCCAAGTGCGTGTCGGGCCACGCGCAGGGTAGGGTTCCGTAGTTGCCCGTCTGTCACAGAATTAGGGCTTAAAAGGGGCTTTTGGGGTTTTTATTATAGCTTACCCTCGTAAATATTAGATACTACATAAAGTAATCGAACCGCAGATCGCAAATTTTTAGCAGCAACAGGTTATTTACGTAAAATATGTAATTACGAAAATTTCCGAACAGCATCAACCCGCACATCACAATCTCAACTAGCCGCGCGCGCAAGAAGCACCGTGCCGTAAGTCCGTCTAAGTTTTAGCATTGCCACGGGTGGGGGGCATGTCGCAGGGCAGGTCTTTTGCGTGCTCGCCGCGGGCAAGAAGCACCGTGCCGTGAAAAAGCAACTCTACCGTCCACGGTAAAAGGTTCAAATTCCAATGACAATGTATATGCACCCGAAAATCCCGAAATTAAGTGCATTTCTTACCAGTTAAGTCTACTACTCGATAACTAGTTATGTCTACTTAACTGTGATAGTTTTCCTTTTAAATTCATTATATGTACTACTGCCACGAATTTTTTCACGTCCCCAGTAGTAGCCATTTAGCCGGCAGGGGCACACATGACTCGAACAAAAATTAGGGCTTTAAATCCCATTATCTCGCAAACGCATAACTGAGTTGAAAAATAGTATTAACAAACCCATAATATTTTTGAACAAGCTATCCAACGATACCCCACACTATAGGTTTAACGAGAAAAAAAAATACATCACCAATTTACATGTAGGGGAGGTACCACAAAAACAAATCAGGATTTTATTCTACTGTTTTGTTGGCGTGATTGGTTTATATACCCACGCCGAATTGCAGTTTTCTAGTTGTAAGGGTTACTGAGCTAAGCCGAAGACGGACAGACAGACAGACAGACGGGAGGACATGGTGAAACTACACTCGCGGTCAAAGAAACCGGGTCAGTGACGAAAACCTCAATATTTTGTAAATCGTTGGTCGTATCTGCATGAAACTAACTCTGTTTTATAGAGAATTTAATATCCTTCTAAATCCAACCTTCAATGTTCTACGTAGTAACTGGAAAAAGGTTTAATTGAAAAAAAAAAACAATTAGGTACTTATTTGAAATTGCGTTCGTTTTACTTTTGCTTGTTTTTAAGCAATTGTTTTCAATCTGTCAAAGAACTATGATAAAAGGCTGTCATTGTTTTATTTTGTGGTCATTCTTGAATGTCTATCATGCCGCTAACACGAGATGAATGTACTCGTATCATCACTATGTTAGAAGAAGGAAGAAGTCAGAGGTATACAGCGAGAAGAACAGGTGTGTCACTTTCTACAGTGCAGCGAGTCCTCCAACGTTACCTACAAACTGGGCAGAACCTTAGAAGACCAGGAACTGGCAAAACAAGATGTACTACAGCTAGAGAAGATCGATTTATTGTTACAACCATGCTCCGAAATCGGAACCTCACAGCAGTTGAAGTGAAAAATCAGCTCTTAGAGACCAGAAGGGACGGCATCAGCGAGCGGACTGTCAGGCGGCGGCTCAAAGAAGCAAATTTGACCCCACATAGGCCGGCCAATGGCCCAAAACTTGAAAGAATACATCGAACAGCAAGACGACTTTATGCCCGCGATCACAGATACTGGGGTGACGAAGATTGGGCAAGAATTTTGTTTTCCGATGAATCCAGATTTATGCTCTATGCAAATGACGGGCGGCAAAGAGTTTACAGACGGCCTGGTGAACGTTTTATTCCAGCATGTTTTGAGGAAAAAGTGGTGTTCGGCGGTGGGTCAGTCATGGTTTGGGCTGGAATCTCTTCAGAGAGTCGCTCGGAGTTAGTTTTAATAGAAAATGGATCATTAACGAGTGCAAGATATGTAGAAGAGATTCTTAATGAGCATGTCGGCCCATACTTAATTAATATGGGTGGAAATTCTATGTTTATGCATGACAACGCCAGGCCACACACAGCTCAAATTGTCAGAGATTATTTTTTGGAGGTTGGTATCAACTGTATGAACTGGCCCTCGAGGAGTCCGGACTTAAATCCGATTGAGCATGTATGGGACGAGCTTGGGAGGCGTGTAAGAGCTCGAAACCCCGCCCCAGCTACACTTAGAGACCTGAAACAGGCGTTAGTGGAAGAATGGGACAATATCCCGCAAGAACGCATAAAGAACTTAATAAACAGCATGCCGAATCGTCTAGAAGCTGTAAGAAGAGCCCGAGGAGGCAATACGAAGTATTAATTTTTATTTTTTGTGTTGTATGTGAAGTACCTACTGCTTATTTTTGTACGTAAAATTGGTTGATTTTTTGTTTCCTATGTAATTTTATTAAACAAAAGAATTACGATTCCACCATTTGATGGTATTTAATTCAGTATAAAATTATTTACAATATGCAGTTTAATTCATGTCCCTAGCTTTATTATTTTAGGAGATATTACAGATTTTCGTACTGACCCGGTTTCTTTGACCGCGAGTGTATAAGGGTTCCTTGTTGACTACGGAACCCTAAAAATAAGTAAATAAAATAAATTAACTGTTTGTTTTTCAACGATTATTCTTTATCACGTAAAACGATTTCGATATTATTTTTCCGTTTGAACGAAGATGTTTTCAGAATAGTCTCATAGGAAAGAAATACATAAATAAAAAGGATGGATCATTAAAAAATACGCTGGATAGAGGTAAACTTATACTTTTCCTGTACTATTTAGGTATATAAATCTCAATCATATGTAATTATTTAAAATTATTAGCTTAGTAAACTTCGGAGATAAGGGTGATAAAATGTAACCAATGTAGAAATAAGAAAACAGTTTCACAATGTGCAACTCAAGCCTTTATATATGTGAACCCGTTTGACAGAATCTGTGAGTTTGAATTTTTGTCCTTTTAATCCATAATTTTTCCTAGAATACTATAAACATAGATACGTGTTTATTTTTCCATTTTCCATACATACATACACGTGGGTTAGGCCTGTTTACAACTAGTCTTGATTTCAAATTTATAGCAGAAGTAGTTCCTCAGATAGATATTTAACGTTGTGACAGACTGACAGAGTCACACCATAAGGGTTCCTTATTCTTTTGAGTCAGAACCGTACGCAGCGCAAAAATTGTCATGTTTTTTTTATATTTGTTGCATACACAAAGATAATTTTACTTCTTTAAGTACTTATTAATTTTAAGAATAAGTAATATAAATTACAATAAGTTATTTTAGAGCGTTCTTCTTGCGTGAAGTAAATTGTAATTTATCCCGAATTCATAATATGATGTGTCAATTACCAATTCCCGAAATATCTAATCTCGGAAAACGCTCTAAAACTCATCACCCTTTGCGTGCGCTAGTAGTAACTCAACTTAAGTGTAAGTTCGAGGAATCATTTTTCGCCTCAGGGCCCAACAAGTGTAGTTTCACAAATGGCGAGTTAAATAAACCCTTATTAGGAAAAGAAAATTTGGTGGGCCGCAGTTGAACGTCCCCGCGGCATGTACTCTCAAATAGGGGAACAAGCATTTTAGCATTACCCCCGTGCAACTCTTCCCGCGGGGAGGAGGCGGGCCCACGGCGACGTAAAAATCAATATGCCGGAGTTGTTAAATCACGCTTATAAACGAGCACTCGTCTTCGTTTCATTTCTGAAATTGCTCAAGCATTTTAAGGGAAGTAAGTTTCGAATAACATAGCCACTTACAACTATTGAGTTGATGTCATCTGTTCCTATGGTTTTGATAAGAAAAAAACCTTAATGATATTACCCACTTAAACACCCATTAAAATATTGTAATTTTCGTCTAGCGAATAATGCATTAATAGATAATAATATTAGCTAGCTAGCTAAAGGTTAACTAGTTGGGTAGTGAAGTGACACTACCTACGAATCTGAAGGTCCTAGGATCAAATCCCGGTAAGGGCAAATATTTGTGTGATGATCATGAATATTTGTTTCTGAGTCTTGGATGTTTTCTATGTATTTAAGTAGTCTAGTACCCATAACACAAGCCTTATTGAGCTTACTGTGGATCTGGTTCGAGGTGTGTACGATTGTCCCCCTAATATTTATATTTATATTTATTTATTTATTCAAAGTATACCTATAACGAACTATTTGAATCCCACTTTATATTTGTAATACTAATGTTTTGTAACGTAAGTAAATCACTTGAACATAAATTAATTTACCTAAACAAGTGATACAAGTCAAACCAATAAGATCCTTCGGTTTGCCCGGCTGTGGTGTGCCGGAAACGCCGGGTTTATTGGGAGCAATCGTGTTTGTAGTGAACAACTGTAACCATACAGTTCATGGACAATTTTCCGGTTTACTCTACCAATCACAAATTCGATTTACAGAGTAAAGCTACTTATTTTTTATGACAAAATTGTGTTGCGTGTTGTGACTACACAGTATAATAACAATACAAATACATATTCGCAAAGCAATAAAATGGTAATCATTTCATCTAAATAAGTGTTTAAATTCTAAAATCCCGAACTTCCTATAAGGCGAGTGCCTTTTACATTTACAGTAAAAAAGTATTGTAATCTTGTCAGCATTTGTATTTACAATAATTCCAACATTCAGCTTAGCAGAGACCCGACCCTTTAACTGCCCAAGGGTTTCCCACCTTTCGCAATAAAATATACATCAAACACATATGATAGCCTCTTAAATAGCCATCCATAACCATTATGTTTATTTATGACGAATGTTATTGCATCAGGAATAAGAAACATTTTTAAATTTACACCGAATTTACTCTGAAGTATGCTGTAGTAGTAGTATTAATAAGTTAACTCGGAAGAGAAATTTTGCTCACCAAAACTCATTAACTGTTCTAAATTGGTGTATAATTATTATAATTAACGACCCGATACAGTTTTCACGAGTAAATATGTGGGAGAATGAAATACAGAGTATGTGTGAGAATTATGTAACTAAAACAAATCATTTAAAACTGGAACAGAAATGTAAGAATATAAAAGACCACATAATTAATTCAATCCAATATGCCCGCTTACAAAATAAGTGGGGTAGAATGGAAGCAATCAACAAGCGCACAGCTACACCGCTACGCTACTGCGTCAATAAAATAGCGATACATATATTACAATATACTTATGTTTCGCTGTCTTCTATATTATTATATTGTTCGTCGAGATGCTTATTTTTCCCGTTGAGCATGATCGTCAATTTCTCATTTGACTCCAACTTGACTTAATGTATAATAACAACAACTATAAATTAGGGCACGTAGATTCCCAAATACAATGATTATTAATCATTGTTATAATTTGAAATATTTTTGTATTACAAATTACAATAATAAAAATAAAAGGGTACTTAAATAAGCTACACGGGTGGTTATACAATACAAATGCTTGGGCCTCCTAAGGCCCGGCGTAGATCTGGATGGCGTTATCACGCGATAAGTGACAGGATAGAGCTTCCGTCCCTGGCTGACACCGTTCGATAGAACGAGACGACGCGCCTATCCTGTCACTTATCGCGTGATAACGCCATCCATGCTACGGGGCCTGTTCACGTCGGGCGTCTGACTGCGCTTATTTTTTTTTGTATCTTTGATTTTACCAGAAAGCAGTCCCCGCAAAGTCAATCAATCAATCCACCGATAGTTTTCCTTACCGGCAGTTACATTTTGACAGATTACCCGTAGAAAATGTGTCAAAATGTAAATAACTGTTGGCAAGGAAAACTATCGGTGGATTGATTATTCGAACCGGCCATGTGATTCTGTGTATGAATTATGAGTATGGTTGCAATGGATGATGGGTGAAATGAAGAAGAATGAACTATATGCCATTGAACTTTTTCAGGTTATTAACTATGGAGGTGGCGAGTTTGCAAAAAGAGGCTATTGTACTTTCTTTACGAATGATATCCTGCAGGTTATATGGTTAGGTAGGTCTAACTTCGGGAAAGAGGTCAATCGTCAAATCCGACTCGGCTGGGCAGCGTTCGGGAATCTACGCCACATCTTTTCGTCCAATATTCCGCAGTGTCTCAAGACGAGAGTCTTTGACCAGTGTGTGTTGCCAGTGATGACATATGGCACTGAAACTTGGTCACTTACTATGGGCCTCATAAGAAGGCTCAAAGTCACCCAAAGGGCAATGGAGAGGGCCATAGCCAGTTAGAGTTTCTCTGCGTGATCGCATCAGAAATGAGGCTATCCGCAGCAGAACCAAGGTAACCGATATAGCCCTCCAAATCGCTAAACTTAAGTGGCAGTGCAGTGCAGGGCACATAGCACGTAGAACCGATGGCCATTGGGGCGGAAAGGTTCTCGAGTGGCGACCACGTACCGGAAGGCGCGGCGTGGGTCCGCGGTGGACTGATGACCTGGTAAAGGTTGCGGGAGTCCGCTGGATGCGGGTGGCGCGGGACCGGTCACTTTGGCACTCTTTGGGGGAGGCCTATGTCCAGCAGTGGACGTCTTTCGGCTGATATGATGATGATGATGTATGAAGATATGACAGGACTGTGATGTCGTGGTTAAACCTCGGGTTTGTGAATTTCGGGCAGTCTTTTAAAAGGTGACCTCGACGGATTGTGAGGTGCTTCCATCGCACGGGCAAAGGTCATCGGCGGTTATCTTGAAGCGGTATAGGTAGGATTTGTGGTAGCCGTGTCCTGTGAGAATTTGTGTGAGATGGAATGAGATAATGGTCTTGTTTCGTAGATCTTGAATATGCTGCAAAGTCGGTAGCCAGTTTTTCAGGTGTGATCCAGTGGTAGATGTTTGGTAGAAATTGCTGTCTTTTTATATAGGATATGGGGTTTAGTTTGAAGTCGGGTGCTTTATGAAGGGTGGCCGCAATTTTGGCTTCTTTGTCCGCCTCCTCGTTTCCTGGTATTCCAGCATGCGCTTTGATCCAGCAGAATTCTATGATTCCATTTATTAGAATGTTTTGAATTAAGTGATGAATATTATTAATAGTATAGTTGGTGCTGCTCTTATTGGCTATTTCTTGCAGTGCTGACATGGAGTCGGAGAAGATTATGGCGTTAGTTATTTCGAGTTGGATGCACCACTCACAAGCAGCTTCTATCGCTACGCATTCGGCCTGGAAGACGGAACAGCACTTGTGAAGCTTTCTTTGTTTTATTATTGTTTTTTCCATCCGGATGATAGACGACAAAGGCTGCTCCCACCGCAGCGTCATGCTTACTTCCGTCGGTATAAATTCGGTGCTTGCCTATTTCGTTATATTGCTCGTGATCGCTAATGTTTTGTATTTTATTGATGACATTACTAGACGGGTGTAAGTTTAGCACGAGATATCCGAGTATCCAGTATGTAGGCAGGTGTTTACTGAATCCGGTGCGTTTGGTTTTTCCTATTTCAGCAACTTCAATAACTTTAAGGTGGAGTGGTGTTAGGTCTGCTAATGCGATGGAAGCAATGGTAGGTAGCGTACGGAAGCCTCGTACAATTTTTATAGCAAATCAAAAAATCTATGGGAAACTGCAAAATCATCCGGCCCACTTGGGAAATACACTCTGAAAATATCGCTATCATATACAAGCACTTAATCGAACCAAGGATAACATATGCTGCAGAAGTTTGGAGTAGATAGCGCCCTGAAATACATAAAAGTTACTAACGCTCTACTTAGCCTTCAAAGAAGATTTGCTTTGGAGACAATTAAGATGAAGATGTACACTGTACATGGCTAATAACTAAACAACCTGAGAGCCTGTACGATCGACATTGGTCAGGTACCTATACCATGGCGTCATATGCATTATAATTTATAATAGTCCACTCGGACATTGCCAACGGTTCTTCACAACTCACTGACGACGAGTACATGGGCTTGTAAAAATATCCACCAACAATTCCTCGCGCCGGGTTTGTGCAGTTCTCCTGTTTACTGGGAATATCCATTGGGAAGAATTATAAGCGTCCACCGGTTACGGGCCCCGAAGGACCGACGCGTAAGGTTACACTTACAATCGAGTTCGAGTTTTTTGTGACACTTATTTATGTTTTACGGAAGTCCAACATTGAGTACATAATGAAAATAGAGCATCAATAAAAATCGTTTTAAAACCTATTTGGGCATTTTTATGACCCCAACCAAAAATACAAATACCTAAATACATAGCAACCATCCAAATATTCTTGCTCAGTACACAAATACTTGCCCTTACCGGGATTCGAACCCAAGACCTTCAGCTTCGTAGGCAGCGTCACTACCCACTAGGCTAACCGGTCGTCTAATGACTAATGCTCATCAAAACACATTTACTTCATCATCAGTTCCAACTAAAAATGTGTGCAGCAAAGGTAATTATGAGTTCCTTCAGGAATTCCACGGAACTCCTCAAATATTAACGGCCTACCTGTAGGGATTTGAATATTTTCCGTAATGAACGCATCAGTTCTCTGAAAGCAGTTTATCTAGTGAAATAGAAAGTAGATTGAAAATGAGCATGAACGTGGCATGGCGAAGTGCTAATATAAATTAAAGGCCATCTTTTTGTTGACAATTCATTTACGAGTGCCATAAATACAGTGTAATAATTATGTTTATAGTTCGTGTTTGTATGTAAGTATGTGAGCAATTTTATTTTATTTTAAACAGGAAAAAATATTGTAACATAACTCATAACTTATCCTTATTAGAAACGCTATTAAAATTAAAGTATCTCGTAATAATAACTAAAATAACGAAAACGGAATCCATTCCGAGGGTGTATTCCTGTTTGGATTCGCCAAGATTGGACACGGAATTATTATTCCGGATATACCCCACACATATTACCCCATTAAGTAACCTATAGCAATTTAGCCAAATAGGAAAAGTTATGTATCCGTATGCAATATAATCGCGATAAAATATGAAATAGTTACCTAAAAGTAAAAAGTAATATTACTTGTCCCGTTAAAGTGGGTCACCCCCTGCGCCCCGCCTGCCGCGCCTGGCCCCATCCCCGTCCTCCGGCACCGTCTCTCGTCCACCCGTTGGCCCCCCTACCCCACCTTACCCCCAACATTCATTGTGCCGCAATATATTTATTTTTATGTGCAAACAGAAAAGTTATTTATTTAAATTTTCTCACGAATTTGCATCGCAATTTTATTTTATTATATTATTCGTATCGCATTTGAATGCCGTGTAAGTATGTACTCCTCGTATCAGCACTTTGTATGCATAAAGAAAATCTATCGAAAAAAGTAGGTACCTACATATGGGCATTCATATTTAATGTTGTAATACTTGTAATAGAAGGGGCACAAATTATCGGGAATGGATAACTTAGGACTAAGTTACCTGAAAATCTTCTTTTATGACGTTAACATTGGACTTTTGAAACCATAATGTCATTCAAATAATTATGAAAATTGATTAATTTTTACTAAAAATCTGTTTAAGTTTTTAAAGTTTGTAATGATCGAGAGCTTGCACGGAAAAATCACTGAGGGTCAACACATCATAAGGGTTATTTCCAAATTTTGCCTGGTTAAGCTTATTTTTTTGATGAATTTTACTTCCAGCCCAACGACAAAATCTCGCTAGCATCTCAGTATTCCCAGACCTAGCTCTATCTTCTATAGGTCGACTAAAAACAGCGGTAACTCCTGAATACATCCCGGTCGTGGAAAATAATAATATAGCATAATCTACGTGGTATGGATACCTCGACATTTCGTTATCTATAAGTATTTGAATGGCTCTAAAAAGAACAAGGTAATATGAAAAAACATTGTGTTTATAAGCTAGTTTCCTTTTGCGTTCCCTCATATTTTATAGGAAGAAGAAATCCAACTTGTGTTGATTTTTGCTCACCTACTCTACAAAAGTTCTGGTGAAAGGTCAAAATCCATAATAATATATTTTTTAGTTGCAAATTTAAAAAGCCTGAAATATCACGTTATCCGGGACTGATCGAAGTTTAAACTTTGTAATACGCCAGAAGAGCACGAAAATTTGTCATCATTTTAATGTCAACTTCAGCCTTGAATCATTGACATAATAAAAAGTTTTATAAATGCTAAGCAAAAGCGCTTACATCAACATAATTTATAATTAAAAATAAAAAATAAACATAATTGAGTTACATATTTGATCAGTTTTTTCTATTTCCGATCATTTCGGTGCGCTCTCGTTATACACTTACACTTTATATTGAGTGCTTACCTTAACCTGGGTTTTTTGTACAGCTAATTCGGCTAAAAAATCAAAAACATTTATCCTCGTTTTCCGCGTATCTACTCTACGCCATCGCTATTATGTCCCCAAATAATTAAATTTAAAGCGCTCGACGTAGTAGGGCATTATATTAAATTGAATAATAAAACTCAATTGCATTGCAAAGATCACAATTTCCTGACATCCGCCTGGAGAAAATCGGTAAGAGAACGAATTTAAAACGAATCTCCCTCGCTTTAGAGGTTAAGTTTAAATGAACGCGTGCTTATTGCGTTACAGACCGTTTTTGTTTGGTGTACTTCTTGTAATATTTACGCAATAATTCATCTTATCGAGCGTAGATAGAGAGCAAAGTAACCTTACCAGTGAGGTGAATTACGGTTGTAGATTGTAGAACAAGATTTAGATCGGCATCGGATCCTTGCGAGCTGATTGCCGGAACCTCTTCTAATCACTTTTACTCGTATTCATGGCGTGCTTCTAAACGCTCTGCAATGAAATCAATTATTGAGTATTTATGCGAATTATTCCTAACTAGCTTCTGCCCGGGACTCCGTCCGCGTGGAACTCGCTCCATACAAACTTTCGCCCCCCATTTCACCCCCTTAGGGACTGATTTCCGGGATAAAAACTATTTGTGGCCTTCCCCGGGACTCAAACTATCTCTGTACCAAATTTCACCCGTACAAACTTTGCACCCCTATTTAACCCGCTTAGGGCTGGGTTTTTCTAAAACCCTAAAATTACTTTTCTTGTATTGTGATAAGGAGTCTATATACAAAGTTTAAAGTCTCTCACTTTAAATTTTACTCCATCCCCAAACAAACTTTCAACCTCTTTTTTACCCCCTTGAGGGTGGAATTTTCAAAAATTCCTACTTAGTGGGTACTTGCGTCATAAAACTACCTATTGTGAAATAATCAGCTTTCTAGGTTTGGGCTGGGCGTTGATTTAAGTGAGTGAGTGAGTTAGTCAGGACTTTTACGTTTATAATATACTAGCTGTTGCCCGCAACTTCATCTGCGTAGAACTTGTTATCGTCTTAGGAAAAATATTGCTATTAAATTATGTTAGGCGCAAGCTTAATTATCGCTGTTCCAAACACGCTTCTACCATTTTAAGGGATGATTTCTGAGGTAAAAACTATCCTATATACTTCCAAGGGTCTCAAATTATCTGCACGGAAAATTCATCTAAATCCGTTCAGGGATTAAGCCTTAAAGGTAACCGTACGATGAGTTCGTTAGTTTAAATTGCTAAATCTAAATTGAAAGCTCCGTTTTTACTAACATAAATATCTTAAGAATCATCAACAGACGTTTCAGCTTATGTTTTTCATATATAAGGGATGAAATAAAAAAAAACTAATTTGTTTTTTAGTTTTTAAACAGTCTAAACCCGAAGTTAATAAAATAAAATAAAATAGCCTTTTATTCGCGACCTTCACAGTTGAATATAAAGTTATAATTAATTATTGACATCGGTGGTGTGGTCGGTTTGCCTCTCGGCATAGGCCTCCCCTAAAATCTTCCATTCTTTTCTATCGAATGCAGTCCGTCTCCAAGTCGGTCCTGCAACTGCCTTTATATCATCTTCCCATCTGCGCAATGGTCTGCCTCTCTTCCTTTTTCCATCTCTTGGATACCATTATGTGACTAGTTTAGACCATTTGTCTTTCTTATTTCTTATCATGTGGCCCGTCCATCTCCACTTAAGATTGCTTATAGCATACGACACTTCTGTTAGTTTAGTTTTTTCCTTATAGTTTTTAGTTTTACTCTGTCTTTCCTTTTAACGTTTAGTATACTTCATTCTATATTGTATGTATGTATGTATGTAAGCACTTTATTGTACACAATAACAGGTTAAAGAATATACATGTCACACAATAGATCAAAGTACAAAGGCAAACTTATCCCTATAAGGGATCTCTTCCAGCTAACCTTTGAGCCATCCGCACACACACACTTCTAGTTTTTTCTTATCTTTCTGTGTTAGTGCCCATGTTTGGTAGCCATAAGTCATGCTGGGGAGTATGCAGGTATGAAATAGTTTGCTTTTACATTTTAGTGGTATATCTGGATTTTTCATTACTTCTTTCCATGACCAATACTTTTTCCAAGCAATACATACTCTGTTGTCTATCTCTTTATTATTCTGGTTTTCTGGGGAGATCATTTGACCTAGGTATGTGTATTCCGTGACATATTCTAACTGGTTATTGTTTACAGTCATTGGTATTCTTCGATCGTTTGTCATAAGTTTAGTTTTTTCTGTGTTTTGTTCCAGACCCACTTTCATGCTCTCCCTGGTCAGTTGATGTAGCATAATTTGCAAATCCGTTGGGTTTTCCGAGAAAAGTATGATGTCGTCTGCAAATCGGAGATGATTTAATAGTTTTCCATCTATGTTTAAGCCAAAATAGTCCCAATTCAGGTTTCTGAATACCTGTTCTATAGTTGCAGAGAATAGTTTAGGTGATAGGGGGTCCCCTTGTCTTACGCTTCTTTTTATCTGGAATTCTTGGCCTATAGTTTCTAATTTGATTTTGGCAGAAGATTTCATATATACTTTGTTCATAATTCTTATGTACTTGGTTGCAACAATTTGACTTTCTAGGGCGTTCCAGATCTGGCTGTGAAGTAAGGAATCGAACGCTTTTTTGTAATCAATAAATGCTAGGTAGTATTTCTTACTATATTCATTGTATTTTTCTAGTATTTGTTTTATAGTATGGATGTGATCTGTGGTTGCAAAGTTTGTCCGGAAGCCAG
The DNA here is from genome assembly GCA_947578815.1 of Epinotia ramella. Taxonomy (NCBI): domain Eukaryota; kingdom Metazoa; phylum Arthropoda; class Insecta; order Lepidoptera; family Tortricidae; genus Epinotia; species Epinotia ramella. Next base: position 14,089,020 of record OX388209.1, read on the forward strand.
CTTGTTCATACGGTTGGTTCTCTTCTAGAACTCTCTCGATACGTTGGAGTATTATTTTGGAAAATATTTTGTACAAGTTCGACATGTCAAAACCCGAAGTTACAAAACTCTTATTTTAAACTTTTGATCCTCTCTTGTTTAGGGGATGAATATAAATAAACGCTGGGATCGTACCTATTCTAATCTTTAAACGAACAGTCCAAAACCTAAATAAAAAATCACTTACTTTAAAAATATCTTGCTCTCCGTATAAACTTTGAACCTCCTCTTAACCCCCATGGGGGATGAATTTCAGAAAACGTTGAAATATGTTTTTTAGTTTTAAACACCATCTAAAATTGAAGTTACAAATGTTTTACTTTAAAAATTGTCTTGATCTATACGAACTTCGAACCCCCTTTAACCCCTATAGGGCATGAATTAAAAAAAAACTCTGAAATCAGTTTTGTAGTCTTTTAACATACAGGCTAAGACTGACATTACAAAACTCTTACTATATTTTTTTACTCTCCATGTAAACTTTGAATCCCGTTTTAACCCCCTTAGGGGTGGAATTTTTCCAAAATGCTCAGTGTTTTTATTTTATTCTAATAAGTAATCATTTTACAACGTTGCAAGTCTCTAGATCAAAAAAAAATGATTCTCATCCTTACCTTGCATACCTTTTTAACCCCCTTAGGGATCGAATTTTCTAAAACGCTGAAAATACTTACTGTTTTTGTATTCTAATAAGTAATCTTTCTAGATAGTTCCAAGTCTAGCTCAAAAAATAAAGTTTTCCCCATACAAACTTTGCACCCCTATTTAACCCCCTCAGGGGTGGATTTTTCCAAAACGCTTATAGTTCTTTTTTGAATACAAAAACAGTAATAAGTAATCTGTCTACGCAAAGTTTCAAGTTTCTAGCTCAAAACGAAAAGTTTCCCTCATACAAACTTTGCACCCCTATTTAACCCCCTTAGGGGTAGAATTTTCTAAAACGCTGACAGTTCTTTTTTTGTATTCTAATAAGTAATCTTTCTACAAGGTTTCAAGTTGCTAGCTCAAAAAATAATGTTTCCCCCATACAAACATTGCACCCCTATTTAACCACCTTAGGCAAGGAATTTTCTAAAATGCTGAAAGTATTTATTCTGTATTTTAATAAATAATCTTCGTACAAAGTTTCAAGTATCTAGTTCAAAAAAAAAGTTTCCCCTATACAAACTTTGCAGCCCTGTTTAACCCCCTTATTGATGGAATTTCCAAAAATCCCGTCTTATCCCTTGCCTACGCCATAAAAAGAAGTTCTGGTGTAAATTTCAAGTTTCTAGTCCCAGTAGTTTCGGCTGTGCGATGATGAATCTGTCAGGAAGTCTTCTTTTATATTTCCTGACAAAGTGGCTTAGGCAACTAGATTACCACGAAACGGAACTCCTACTAGTCATGACAAAATAGGTATTGTTACTGTAGTAAAGTATAAATATATTATAGCCCCTACTACACGTATAGGTATATATATATATACATATTTATATCCAAATTAACACACTCTTACACACACACAAACAGACACACACACACGCCATACACACTCACACACATTCTCTGTACAACCTAAATATAATATAAGTACTTGTGTAAAAACTTTGACACGAAACTGGGTCCTGTAACACAGGGTTTCCTAGCTCAGGACACAGGGTCGTGATAAGCATATTGTATTATTTTTTGTCTAATAAACTATTTTCATTTTAATTTTTCATTTTCATATATATATAAGGTACATATACATTACACCAAAACAATTAACTTTAAATAGAAATTAAGAAAACTTTTTATATGATGTTTTTGTTTTAATTTCCGGAACAAAATAAATAAATTAAAATTTCGCCCAAACATAATCATCCTATCTGTCAAGTGAACATCGTCGTTTGTGACAAACGTCAATGATTGGCGGGAAAACTGTTAGTAATCAATTAGCTTAAGACACACTGGACATTGACATTTAATTATCTAAGTGAAGTGGCTATTGACTCATGACAGTCAAGAGGTTTCATAAGATAATCAAAGAGGACTTATAATCACGGATTGTTGAATCTCATTTAGTCCAGGCAATGAACTGACAACTTGTATGGAAAAAATGTCAATTTAGGAAATAATTTATAATAGCTTACTTTTTAAGTATAACTGATATATTATCAATTAAATAGTTACCCAGCGACAAAATCCGACAAAATTTCAGACATCGAAAAAATGATAAGTTAACTGGCTTCTAAAAAGTCAGTAAAAGTATTAATAAATGTTTTTGTCTTTATTTTGGTTCATATACATTTGCTCTATAATATTCAAGATAAATCGTACAAAAAAAGATAATGCATGCTTTATTTAAATCTACATAATAACTTCCGGGTGGAAAGTTTGTCGGATTCTTGACTAAATCATCTTAGAATAACATTTTCAAATGAAATCAACAAAAAAAACGCTATTATAAATTAATGTTTTTCAAAACCGTATTTTGCCTGGAGTAATTAACAGGATGATTTTACGCAGTAACGTTGTTTCCCTAATTATCTCCAAAAAGTGATACAAACTTTTAAATGTAATGTAAACGTATCGTATCGTTTCGTATCGTATCTAACGTATTGCGGCGTCCCTCTCGTCAGTGCCTGAATTCCGGACAATGTAATAACCACTTTAATGTGACATGCGCTACGGATAGTATAAATTAAAACCTCGTAGAGGATTGGCGTAGCACGTGCGTCATGTGAGCATCGTAACTCAAGTGAGTATTTTTTAATTATTATTTTTAACACATTTTCACAAAGAGTACCTACCTATCGTTTAGGCATATCTGTCAACGGTGAACCACGAAATGATAGCTAATAAAATACACTCGCGGTCAAAGAAACCGGGTCAGTGACGAAAACCTCAATATTTTGTAAATCGTTGGTCGTATCTGCATGAAACTAACTCTGTTTTATAGAGAACTAGCTTCTGCCCGCGACTCCGTCCGCGTGGAACTCGTTTATATCGTAGCTCCATACAAACTTTCACCCCCCACTTCAACCCCTTGGGGGATGATTTCCGGGATAAAAACTATCCTATGTCCTTCCCCAGGACTCAAACTACCTCTATACCAAATTTCATCCAAATCGGTTCAGCGGTTTAAGCGTGAAGAGGTAACAGACAGACAGACAGACAGACAGACAGACAGACACACTTTCGCATTTATAATATTAGTATGGATTTAATATCCTTCTAAATCCAACCTTCAATGTTCTACGTAGTAACTGGAAAAAGGTTTAATTGAAAAAAAAAAACCAATTAGGTACTTATCTGAAATTGCGTTCGTTTTACTTTTGCTTGTTTTTAAGCAATTGTTTTCAATCTGTCAAAGAACTATGATAAAAGGCTGTCATTGTTTTATTTTGTGGTCATTCTTGAATGTCTATCATGCCGCTAACACGAGATGAATGTACTCGTATCATCACTATGTTAGAAGAAGGAAGAAGTCAGAGGTATACAGCGAGAAGAACAGGTGTGTCACTTTCTACAGTGCAGCGAGTCCTCCAACGTTACCTACAAACTGGGCAGAACCTTAGAAGACCAGGAACTGGCAAAACAAGATGTACTACAGCTAGAGAAGATCGATTTATTGTTACAACTGTTCCGAAATCGGCACCTCACAGCAGTTGAAGTGAAAAATCAGCTTTTAGAGACCCGAAGGGACGGCATCAGCGAGCGGACTGTCAGGCGGCGGCTCAAAGAAGCAAATTTGACCCCACATAGGCCGGCCAATGGCCCAAAACTTGAAAGAATACATCGAACAGCAAGACGACTTTATGCCCGCGATCACAGATACTGGGGTGACGAAGATTGGGCAAGAATTTTGTTTTCCGATGAATCCAGATTTATGCTCTATGCAAATGACGGGCGGCAAAGAGTTTACAGACGGCCTGGTGAACGTTTTATTCCAGCATGTTTTGAGGAAAAAGTGGCGTTCGGCGGTGGGAAAATGGATCATTAACGAGTGCAAGATATGTAGAAGAGATTCTTAATGAGCATGTCGGCCCATACTTAATTAATATGGGTGGAAATTCTATGTTTATGCATGACAACGCCAGGCCACACACAGCTCAAATTGTCAGAGATAATTTTTTGGAGGTTGGTATCAACTGTATGAACTGGCCCTCGAGGAGTCCGGACTTAAATCCGATTGAGCATGTATGGGACGAGCTTGGGAGGCGTGTAAGAGCTCGAAACCCCGCCCCAGCTACACTTAGAGACCTGAAACAGGCGTTAGTGGAAGAATGGGACAATATCCCGCAAGAACGCATAAAGAACTTAATAAACAGCATGCCGAATCGTCTAGAAGCTGTAAGAAGAGCCCGAGGAGGCAATACGAAGTATTAATTTTTATTTTTTGTGTTGTATGTGAAGTACCTACTGCTTATTTTTGTACGTAAAATTGGTTGATTTTTTGTTTCCTATGTAATTTTATTAAACAAAAGAATTACGATTCCACCATTTGATGTTATTTAATTCAGTATAAAATTATCTACAATATGCAGTTTAATTCATGTCCCTAGCTTTATTATTTTAGGAGATATTACAGATTTTCGTACTGACCCGGTTTCTTTGACCGCGAGTGTAGTACTCATTTAATGAGAGCAAACACTTTATGACTTTCATAACAGATCTTTATGGCGGGGCCTATTTTGTCAAGATAAGTTTAGTAATGAGGCCAACAAAAGCCATAAAATAATTTTACGCTATGCTAGTACTTCACGCGGCCAAACGAAAAGTTTTGCAAAACTCCGAAATGAAACTGAAATATGCAAAATAGGTTTATTGCTCTAAAAGTATTCTCCTTTTAATCCTGTTAACTTTTCATATAAGCATTCCAGTAAAGCAGATAATCCCGGGCTTCTGTAAAATATGATAAAATTCAATTACTATTTTAATTTCTACTGAAATGATTTTTCAATGAGCGCGCATGATTAAGTCATTAATTAAAATTAATATAATTTGAAAATCTTTAATGAATTAAACTCTAATAGCATATTATTATCCTTATCATTTGTGTTTTTCTTTGTCAACTGCCTGCACCTGTAAGCTTCTCTGTTTAGCCCTGCGGGTGACTAGTAGAGAATGCCTTAAGGCATTAAGTCCGCCATTTGCACTATAAGTGACAGATAAGGACAAACGAATTTTGGCGCCATTTTAGTTAAAACAGCGGCGCTACCACGAACTTCGAAAGTCGAAGTTCGGGTATTTCCATCTCTATCGCACTCCCGTACTCGAGTGACAGGGATGCATGTATTACGAACTTCGACTTTCGAAGTTCGTGGTAGCGCCGCAGGCTTGTAGTACGTTTATGAATACGGCCGTAAAGGTTCATTGACCCGAGTCAGGTGAACTGATACGATTTACGGAAGATATTCGGATACTTACTTTAGGACGTCGTATCAATTCGTGTATGAATAAATTTGCAATCGGGATGATGATGTGTACTATGGTTATGTTCATGGGTAAGTAAACTATATACAAACGGCTAATAGCTCGAGCAATGTCGATACATTTTAAATATTTTAATATCATTCAATAGGAATTCTGTAGATACTCAACTTTAGATTAATCGGGTTCATTGTTAAACATCGGCTTCCAAGGTACCGGGAACCGGGAATCGAAACGACAAATTAAATTAGTTACCTCGTTAGTCGATAGTTTACCAAAAAATATTTATTACATGTATGTTTTTTATCCCTTTAACAAGCCGCGATAAAAACCGTCGCGAAAACAACTGTATGTTGATGTCTTGTACGAAATGATAATGGAATTCGTATATATGTTCCTGTAAAACCATAAAAAAAATGTGGAATACGATAATCCTATTGCCTTTCAGGGTAATGTACCGACGTATTCAATTCAATGTAGTGTAATTATATTCTTGTTCACGCAAGACAATTGACCGGGCAACGGGTAGAATACTCCCCCATAGTCAAACACTAACAAGGCTATGGAAAAGTGTCATGCCACATCCTAATTCAATACATATTACAAAAATACATGAATGTTTGGTTTCGTAGTCAACAAGGAACCCTTATTAGTTTCGCCATGTCCGTCTGGCCGTCCGTCCGTCTTCGGCTTAGCTCAGTAACCATTACTATTAGAAAACTATAATTTGGCATGGGTATATAAAACAATCACGCAAAACACAAAACTGTAGCATAAAATGTTGAAAAAAAAATTTTTTTGGGGTACCTCCCCTGCACCTCAAGTGGCCATGTATTATTTTTCTCGTTAAACGCATACGGCCGCATTCATAAACGACCTACAAGCTTGTTAACTAAAATAGCGTTAAAATTCGTTTGTCCTTACATTAGATTAGATTTATTTATTTCGAGATAAAAATTACAATATATATTCGCATACAATGTCAAAATTATAAGTATATCTGTCACTTTGACATTTGTGTTCGTAAGAAAGGGACAAAGCACATTTTATTTAGCAGAGGCATTTTAAGTTTTATTTATAAGGGGGATTAGCGTGGGGTATATCGTCGGATAGCTTGTTCAAAAATATTATGGGTTTCTTAAAACCTTTTCTTTAGTACCTTCAATTTAGTCATTCGTTAGCGAGATATTGGGCTTTAAACCCTAATTTTTGTTCGAGGCATGTGTGTCCCCCCCCTGCTAGCTAAATAGCTAGTAGCCTACTGGGGATGTGAAAACATTCGTGGCAGTAGTACATATAATGAATTTAAAAGGAAAACTATCACGGCTAAGTAGGCATAACTAGTTAAAGAATCATAGTCGACCAACTTAAAATGTACTTAGAAAGGCCAACTTTCGTACAAAGTCGGCTGACGCAACCGCACCATTTCGTTGGAGCGCGCGTGTCGATGTTACTAAGACAGACAGCCAACTACGGAACCCAACACTGCGCGTGGCCCGACACGCACTTGGCCGATTTTTTTATTGAAGTTGAACTGATAATTGCTTTCTTGCACAAATAAAAGTGCATTTCTAATTCCCACAAGCTTCACATTCCGAGTATCTCTCCTACTATGACATTGAGGGAAAATCTAACATGTAGATGCGTTTTTCTCCATGAATCCATGTTTTTCTGTTAAAGTTGTGTACTCGTACTACTTGTGCAGAATTTACTAAGCTTTATTTATTTATTTAATATATTGCAGTCATATACATTTCGTAAAAAAATATGCCTAAGAACTTTATACTAAACATGAACCCTGATAGGAGGGTGAGGCAATTTTAAATTACCCAATAATCAATGATCCACATAATGAATAATATAAAAAAAGTCTGTAAAAAGCACTAGACAGGATGTCATCAAAAACACGATAAGAAAGTCGTGGTAAAAATATGGTTTTAAATAATATCAACTATTTTTTCTAGTTATACATTTGGTGCCACTTCAGATAGCACTAGTTTTAATGGCGTCGCAATTTAGTCTATTTAAGTTTTTCTACGTAGGTAATCTATATTTTCTGCCAGGCTATTTCAAGTAAAAGAAAAGTACTCATACTCATACTTTATTCATAATAATAAAATACATGTCAACATTATACATACGTGTTGAAATAAGCTTATTGTTACAGTACCTACTGAATTCGGTTTTTGGTTCTAAGATAGACCACTATTTATTTCCGTAAAAAATTTCGTGGAAAACGTTTCCATAGTTTTTTGGGGGGTGAAAATCCCAAAATTGCAATCTTTTTTTGACTCCATGATGTAGCGCTCTTTTTCACGAATATCGGTAGGTATAGGGGACTTTTTTGCGTTTTCGAATTTTAATTATTTACACGCATTTACAATTGAAGATCATTTGGATCCTTATTGTCGAATTTAAGCCACTGGTAGTCCTGAGCTGACCCCGTATCATGGTCGGCCTTATCACACGATAAGTGACAGGAAGAGTGTCCGCCACTGGCTGACACCGTTCGATAGAACGTGACGACGCCCCTATCTTGTCACTTATCGCATGATAAGGCCGACCATGATACGGGGTCTGCTTGCAATACAAAAACTAACAGTAAGGCTAAGGACGTTGTTTGATTGTGACGTCACAAGCAAGTAATCCTTGCAAATTCCATACTAACGGAGCGTTTTTGAGGTTTCATATATATGTAGAAGCTGATTTGACTTTTGTAAGATTTATAAGGTCTTATCAGATACGACATATTCCGGCGTGTAAGTCAACTCGATTTTTGAACGTGCGAGCGTAGCGAGCAAAATTCTCCGAGTCTATTGGAACTTTTCGGCGTTTGTATGTATGTATAAACGTTTGTTCGACAATAACTCCAGTGGTATCGAATTAATGAGAAAAATATTATTTAATTCGAACATGAGCCAAATCGGTCAAGCGGTTGCCGAGACAGAGACGATTGTAAGAAGGGGAAGCTCGCGAGTTCACAGTTCGGGGAGAATCACTTGTAAGTTACATGGATCAAAAGTGCCCTGGCAGTGACAAGGCTCATAAGAGTTTGTAAGATATACCCATGGTAACTAGTCCGAAATTTAGTCCTTCCATTTAGTCGACATACGTTTTGTAGTGTTTAACTTTTTAGTTTCGATTGAGCGGCTTTTGCCTTGCAGAGAGCGGTCCTTGCATCAGTTACATCTATTTTATGACAATCCTAACACCCAGTAGCATATTCGACGATTAAGGGTAAGTGTAGGTACGGTTTCTGGTTTACAGGAAACAGGAAAAAAGGTCCTACCTGTTCTTAATTATTTATTGCTGCTGGTTCGTGTAGGATTTTAGAAACAAATATGAGGATCCCTAAAAGAAAGCGGGGTCTCCGACGCCCTCGGAAATATCCAAACAAAAAAACATTCGTCTGTATGGCGTGTTCTGTAATTTTTTTGCAATAAAAACAATCATATAACGCTAATGGACAACATTGGATTCTTATAAAATTCATTTCAATATTTGTTGCTTCACGAAAATTCAAACAAGCGCAGTTCCTTTACGATAAAACGGAAGGTAAATCCCACACTAGGTCAGAGCGTCCGTCGCCCCGGTGTCGAGATAAATATCATCGGCACGCGTCTCCGCGTCTCAAGGCGGCAAATTACAGTCGGAATCGTCGCGTCACTTCCAACAAAGTGGTGATAATGATAAAACGCGAGTCCATTCATGCCGCCGCGCCGCGCGCCGGGCGCTCGGCGTCCGCACGCTGACAGCTGATACTTTGTTTACCTTTGTTATGCCTACTCGATTTACTACAATGACATCTCACCTGAGGTGAATCGGATTACGTAATGGAGGCTTCCGTACGTCACTGCTTGCTATGGACCGGTCAGCCTAGCTAGACTGCATTTAACTAACATCCTTTTAACTTTATCACGCAGCGCTTCGCATAATCTCACCCAGCAGCTGTTGACGTTTAAATGAACAAGAATACCGTATATGAACAACTAGTTTATTGCAATGCGTAACCACGTACAACGCGTTTCGAATAGTTTCGATCAGCTGTTCGTCATATAATCGAGTCGTTGACGCTAGTGGGGTTGCTAGGACACGCTCGTTCACGCAATCTTGAGGTTAGGTAGGTGTAACGTGACGTATTTCATTGAGCCGGGATGTAAAGCAGGCTGCGGGCGGGGTCACCGTTAAAGTTAGTGTCGGCTCATAAACGTATCGGCCGGGCGGGGGCGCGCTGGCCGCCCCCGCGGCGACCGCACTCGACACGCCGCCGGCTGCCGGCTGCCGCACGTCGCCGACGCGCTGAATCGCACCCATTCACACAATAACACTAGAATGGATATGCCCACTATTTGTTCACACTTTTGTTTAGTCTTTAGATCTTCTTCTTCTGATATCAGTTTGATATAAGTATTTAAACCTTTGAAAAATTTAATATATTTGCATCGGAGCCAAACCTCGGAACTAATGACCCTAATACATATAACGCCTTTAAATATAATGGATCATACGTATCAGATTTTTGGCACAAAGGTGTCGTTATTTGTATGCATTTGACAAAAATGTGTAGTGAAGGTGTGCAAAAAGTCTTCAACTTTTATACATATATATTACATTACAGTGACCTTACTGAACAAGATAACAAGTTGGCATTTTAATTGCCTAGCTGCTTGCCTGCTGTTAGTTGCCTGCTAACTTATCTGTCAGAGTGACCTATTGTAAAATATTTTCCTGATCAGATAGCAAGGTTCTTTAAATGCCACTCTCTATTTGTGTCAGTATATATAGCTAATGCCTTCAACCTTGCTTAGATTAGAAAGTAGTTTGTTACTACTTCATTCGACGTCAGAAACAAAATGTTTGTATTTTATTATACAGTAGGTATCTACTTATAAAACACCGATGGAAAGATATCCGTGTCCGCAATATCAATGTCGGTTAATCTGGCGGCGTATCCACAATAGCTCCCCTGGGAAAGGCGGCGGCGGCGTTCCGACAACAGACAGCGGGTGTCAGCCGCCACGTGCTACCCAAGGCCACTCGCTTAGTGTCAAGGTCATTGCCACTCCAGTTCAGTACACGCGGCGCCCACGCTTCTCCTGTCACCACAAATAGACCGACCCACTCAACTCCATCCGCACCGCGACTGCACACCAATCCGTCGGTAACTGGCGCACTTGACCACCTTTTTGCGTCAGATCGAGACATACTCTCTGCGCAATCCATTTCAGTACGTCATTAACACAGTGACACGTCCTTGTCAACGAGCCTTCTGATCAAGAACCCCAGACATACGATCGAATATGAGACGAATGAATATGCATGACATACCTACCTAACTGACGAATGATGATCTCTACCAAGTCACTACTGAGTTACCCTTTAAAAACAATTGAAACAATTTAAAAGAGATTGACATGGATACTTTTAAACAGAAGGGAGCAAATTGAATACGCTCTACAAGCAGGGGTGGCCGCCACCACCCTAATTAAGTGAATGTTTTGCCAAGACAGGTGCCGTCCGGCCACTAAACACTTCTCAACATTACATCCCTGTTTTACGCTCAATTAATTACTGTTTTCTAACCATTTTCTTATTCTACACCAATGTTACAAACGTTCTAATAAAGGTGGGGTTACACTGTTAATTACTCTAAGGCACCTAATAAAACAGGCGCTGAGTAACGCTGCGCTTTATTCCAGGTGTCGAGCAAAATGCTTAACGAAATTCAACATCCTTCGTAACATGATTTGCCAGAGATGATATGCATATAGTTTCTTTACTTTATGTAGAATTATTTTCTTTACCTCGATATTTAAGATTGGAAAATAAATGGCGGTTTAGGGTGCGCTGTCCCTCGTCGTGACAATTTGGATTATGCTGATTGACAATCGCACTACTAGGTACTAAATTGAGATTTGTTTCTTCAAGTAATGAATCACAATTTCCATAAGAAGCTGGTATTGTATTGGTACGGAATTCTAGCTTGAAGGAATGACGTCAAACGTAAGTCCTCAAGTTTAATAGAAAACATTGGTGGAACCCTTAATTCGCGATTAAGGCAAACATGGTAGTGGGGTGGTGTGGAGACGAAGGCCGCGGAGTCAGTGCATGTGCGGGCGTGTAGGGGGGTGCGCGGCGCGGGCGGCAGGGGGGGAGCGCGGGGCGGCGCGCCGCGGGCCGCCACTTCTCTGTGCTCGAGGAGCCCCGGTACACCTCGGTTTCCGGCGGGCGCTCCCTCGCGGATTCGCAAGTATCCCGCCGCGGTCGCGCGGACCCGCATGCCGCCCACGTGGCCTCTCGCTTAAAAGACGAAACTCCAGTTTTTTTACGCACTCCCCCATTGATAAAATTCCACGTAATTATGAACATGCGATTTAGTTCGATACGTGCCTTTTGCTTGCGTGCAGCGCTCCCGTTCGTCTTTGACATGACTTGTCACGGAAGAGTTTTAAAGTTTTGAACGGTTGCAATAGGAATACATTATTACCATTAAATTCATATTTAGTAATACACTGGTAGTATTACTAAATATGGAGTTTTACAACATTCCATTATTATTTGTACATACCCTCATTTGTAGCACAAAGTTTACCAACGGTCCACATTGCCTGTTACAATTTGCCACGCATTCCAATAACTACAAAATATGAATAAGGAATTAAATCAACGGGCTGTACCTATCCCTCGGTGTCTAAACATACCTATATCAATTAGGTTGCCGACGGCTTCCTCGAGTTGTACTTCCTCCTAATCGCGCTTAGAACTCAAGCATAAGGCATTTCTAATCGCAGTGATCTTACTAATCAATCCACAGCGTTTATTTGTTGTTATATTTTGACGGGTCAAATTGAATGAATCTGTCAAATGGACCGTAATATTATAAAGACAGATTATAAAATCAATGAAGTGGATGTTTCAAGATGGAGCCAATACAGACGACACTACGCGATCAGGAGCGAGCGTATAAAATGTATATGTACACGGTAAGTTACAAAAAGATATGCCAATAAAATAGAAAAATATGTGGATAGGGAAAGAGAGAGGGAGAGAGAGATTTTGCTACGTCTCACGAATCAGTGGTTATGATTCGATATCTACGATGTACACCGCAAAAACTGCCAGACCGCAAATGGAACGCGCTAAAAATGCGGTAAAAATCGCATACGTCAAAAAAATAAAGACAGCCGTTTAATGTGATTTTAAGACCAATCTTTGCAATTATTTTCTATCGAGCCGATTTCGTCCAATTATGTATCGAGCCCGTCCACGGTCTTTGAAATATGGTGAATATTAATATATATTTTATTTGATGTGCTAGAACAAATAGTTTTTCTTAAAAAACTGCTTAAATAACATCAAATTCACCAAATTAGGTCTTGTCAGCCTCTTAAGTTAGGCATTCACGACCACTCCGACTTGCCGAATGGAATGGAGTAGCGCGTCGCCTAAATCGGTCCATAAATGTTAAAACTGTAGCGCTCAAAGATCCCGTCCCGTTTTTTTTTTTTTTTTGAAGTTTCAAATAATTTGATTTACTTATCGCAGAGTTTCATGGTATCAGTGCTAAAGCCATAAATGGCTTATTTACTGCAACTATAGTTCGGAATCACTATTTGCTATGTACTTACATTACATTCTCAATTATTTTTGAAGTGAAAACTTCTTTAGCGGCGCTGAGCACTTTTTGGGATGGGGAAAAATTGTTAAATACGCGACAGAGTTTTGTGACGTCAGATGTGAAGGAGGTAACTTTTTGCTGCTAGCCGATTCAACTTCATTCAAAACTGAACGCTATTCGTAAGAGCATAAAGCCGTTAAATACTTTTTGCAATAGCATATTCCGCAAATAAATATGTAATAATACCAACGCGTCCTTCACCGTTTTGCTATTGAGAAAATTCGAATAGTTCGAATTTGGGCGTTATTCCTAAACGGATAAAGCTTAGAAAAATATTTACCAACGGCAAAAACAAATTGATATTTTGGTCGCCACCGCCGTCTGCTGTGCAAATTCGAATAGTTCAAATTTAGTCGTTATTCCTAAAGAGATAAAGCTTTGAAAAATATTTAGCAATGGCAAAAGCAAGTTGATATTGTGTTTGCCGCCGCCCGGAGCCGGCGGCCCGTCGCACCCAACGTGCCCGCGGGCCGTCCGCCTAAATAATTGATAATTGTTTATAAATTTGCGTCAAATTCATTTTTAGGGTGACACCGTAAGATGTCACGTGACCTGATCGAAAAACTGTTACAATGTTATTGAGTTTTCACTTCTGCCGGCACTCCCGGAGTGCAACCCGGTCTTTTTTTTACTAAACAAGACTTAAGCACATAATTAACTTATTTCTTCTATTTGATTTGGCCCGTTCCCTCTCAGAGAGGAGGCCTTCGCCCAGCAGTGGGACGTAGTAGGCTAATTTAAAAAAAAAATGCCTGCTGTGCTTTAGTAAAAATGTAGTGTTTGAATCGTGAAAGTTTAACGAACCAATATACTTTCATTCAGTTTACTGTAACGATGGTGAACAATAACAGATCTATCACTAGGATATTCAAGGCGTAATCATAGTTGTTACTTGACATATCCAAACGGATGGAAAGTCATCGCGACGCGCCAACGCGCCATCCGAATGGAACGGTTGTGAATGTCCAAATTCAACATTGATACAATATTACGTTTGTAATGCCCGCTATGCCCAGCTTAAATAAGATCAAATCTCTATCGAAATATTTCGTCACCTACCTGATTAATTGATGAAGTACCGAACTTTGTACCTTATTTATTTTAGATTATCAAAATAACGGGAGCCTTATTCTCGAACTAATGTTTTGAGATTGGAAGGAAAACGCAATAGTGTCAAGTGGTCGCTTGCATTAACGCGCAGACAAGTTTGTGGGAGCCCCAAGCTGCTAGTCAAGTCAAATTGGAATAAAATAACAATTGTATTCTATTCTCAACAACAAAATGTACCAAACCTTACAAAATATCATATCTTAGTGAGACCGATGAATTAACTAGACATACTTTCTGATAACGACTGTTGTTTTTTAACGACTCGTACAAATTCGCAATATATCAGCATTTTCGACACTGGAAAGTAAAAATAGCAGCCACTCATTTTATTTTATAAATGTTTTGTTATTTTCGTTAAACTATGGACACTTGAAGTTGGTTACAAGTTATATCTTTTAGTTAAATATGGCGTCGGCAGCTGTCATCTCATGGAGATCTGTCACGCTTCTGACGCTTCCAATACGAACAGATTTTAAGAGGGGGCGCTCCGCGAAATCGGGGTTCTTAGATTGAATATTTACCTATGACATACTAAAGCGAATGCCAGGAAAAAGAACATACCAAAACTACATCATATTTGCAATTGAATCGTCTGAACAAAACCATACAAAACCAAAATTGCCTCGATAGAAAAGAACCGCCAAAACATGTCTTATTTTTACTCAATTTCAATAGTGTGAGGTTCCCGTGCATATAAATTAAGTAAAAGTTGAGTTTATAATAGCTTTTCACATTACCTAATGAAAGTACTAGCGGGGTATTTTTATGTAGTCCCTTTTCAGACTTATTGAGGTGAAACGTATTTGGCGTATAGGCCTTTTTTATTTAGCGCGATACCCTTTCTCCCGTCGCGTGTTTCGTGCGGTTCTGTATATCTTTTGTTGCCGGTCGCGGGCGGAGTCAGTCGTAATCGCTCCGCTGAGACGAGAGGACTACGTTCTGTGCTCTCACGACAGCACGATGAACATAATTATTTCAATAATATTGTGACCCAGTATATTCGTCCAGTGAATGAACGTATCATTACATTCCAGTAGATATTTTGCTACATTTTGAAATAATATATTTAAAAGTCGACCTTAACATATAGATCTTAAAGTTCAAAATACAACTATAAGATTACGCAGCGATCGGCGGGTGGCCGGCTTCTTAGAATAATTTGTGCAGTACATGCAAAACTAGACGAACATTTTTCTGTTGATCGTGTATTTACTTTATGAAAGATTATCACTATCACTATCACTACATAGTATAAAACAAAGTCGCTTCCCGCTGTCTGTCCCTATGTATGCTTAGATCTTTAAAACTACGCAACGGATTTTGATGCGGTTTTTTTTAATAGATAGAGTGATTCAAGAAGAAGGTTTATATGTATAATATAGGTAGTATCCGTGCGAAGCCGGAGCGGATCGCTAGTTGAGAATAAATCCGGTTATGTTCAAAATCGATGTCTGAGAGGTCTAAATACGAATTCATAGTCAGAAATATTTCAAAAAGTGGTCGCATTATTTAAAATGTTTGAAACATTCGTTGTAAATTAATATGCGCGTTTTTTTAAAGAACAACATACATTGGCAGGCTTCTCGAGGGTGAAGATTCTAGAAATGATGTCCATTTTGAATTCCAAGATGGCGGACATTGCTTTT
Organism: Epinotia ramella; assembly: GCA_947578815.1. Classification (NCBI taxonomy): domain Eukaryota; kingdom Metazoa; phylum Arthropoda; class Insecta; order Lepidoptera; family Tortricidae; genus Epinotia; species Epinotia ramella. The sequence continues at coordinate 14,104,890 of OX388209.1, forward strand.
CGAATTTAAACTTTCGTGAGATGTGTTGAAACAGTACTAATAATTACACGGTTCAACTCACGTATTAAATGTCACTACGGGCGACATGTTTCGAACTCTTCGGGAATTCTTCTTAAGGACGAGTGTTTTCGCGGCGGTGTCGCTTGAATCTTGTCGTGATTCAAGCGACACCGCCGCGAAAACACTCATCCTGAAGAAGAACTTCCGAAGAGTTCGGAACATGTCGCCCGTAGTGACATTATTGACATTGTTTTTCTTTAAAGTCATCGCGGGTGTCGCTTTTAGGGTTATCGAGAGTGCAGATTCCAACAATTATTGCCTGCGAACTTGGACATTTTGATATTAAAAAAGTGAACATAATTATGCACTTTTTCTTTAATATGTTCAAAATTGATAACTAAAGGGCCAAAGCGTCTCCATTGTCTCCAAGTACGAATCCGAGATCAGAATTGAAAAATTTGGCCGCCACACAGTAGTGGCCTGAAAATCTGACTTTCATTGACATGATCGAAGTTTTCATAATATATTATAGTTTTTTTTTAATGCTACTAATAAATTCACGGTTAAATTCACGTATTAAACGACACGACAGGCGACATGTTTTGAACACTTCGGGAGTTCTTCTTCAGGATGAGTGTTTTCGATGTTTGTTTTGAAGAAGAACTCCCGAAAAGTTCGAAACATGTCGCCTGTTGTGACATTTAATGCGTGAATTTAACCGTGGATTTATTAGTAGTATTTTAGACATGTCTCACAAAAGTTTAAATTCGATTATAGCTTTTTTTTGCTTTAGGCTTTTACTAGCCATTATTATGCTAGCTCACAACCCTTACGTGATTTAGTAAAAAAACGGAAGGCCATATTTCAGTTATAGCTCCGGTGGTTTTTTAAGCAACAAAATGTAGGTAGTGGTATTCCTTGGGTAATTAAAGTAATTTGTACTCTATAAAGTGAGTGTTTTCGCGGCGGTGTCGCTTGAATCTTGTCGTGATTCAAGCGACACCGCCGCGAAAACACTCGATCCTGAATAAGAATTCCCGAAGAGTTCGAAACATGTCGCCCGTAGTGACGTTTAATACGTGGGTGAACCGTGTAATTATTGACATTTTTTTTCTTTAAAGTCATCACGGGTGACGCTTTTAGATTCCAACAATAGGGGCGTAGACACTAAATAAAATAATGTGATATTTTCTCGAAGAAGCATAAAAAAAATTGTCAAATGGAGAAAAAATCAACGCAAAAGGTTAAATAATCACGAATTTATAAGTGTCCAAAGTTTTAAGAAGGGATGTGTTCTGTCCCTTTTTCGCAAAACGCAACTTCATATTGAAACGATGACGCTGGAAGAATGTGACGTCACAGAAGACGGCAACGTGCCGCGCGCATCGTGGTCGGTGACGCCGTCGACGCGGCCTGCCGGCAGCATCCTGTAATGTGACGTCACACACCGTTTGCGTTTTCTCTCTCTAACAAGCAATATTAAAACGGTTGTAGCTTCGTAATTTTTGAGATATCTGAATGGGATTTTCATTACTATGCATATTTTTTTGCCTTCTTTCTTTTGGAGTAATAATAATTTTCGAGTCTGCACCCGAATTATTGCCTGCGAAGTTGGACATTTTTATATTAAAAAAAGTGAACACAATTTTGCAGTTTTTCTTTAATACGAGTATGTTCAAAATTGATAACTAAAGGGCCAAAGCGTCTCCATTGTCTCCAAGTACGAATCCGAGATCAGACCCCGTATCATGGTCGGCCTTATCACTCGATAAGTGACAAGATAGGGGCATCGTCTCGTTCTATCAAACGGTGTCAGCCAGTGACGGACGCTCTATCCTGTCACTTATCGCGTGATAAGGCCGACCATGACACGGGGTCAGAATTAAAAAATTTGGCCGCCACACAGTGGCCTGAAAATCTGGCTTTCATAAACATGATCGAAGTTTTCATAATAAATTACAGTTTTTTTTTAATGCTACTAATAAATTCACGTATTAAATGACGCGACAGGCGACATGTTTCGAACTCTTCGGGAGTTCTTCTTCAGGATTAGTGTTTTCGATGTTTGTTTTGAAGAAGAACTCCCGAAGAGTTCGAAACATGTCGCCTGCCGTGACATTTACGTTAATTTTTTAACCGTGGATTTATTAGTAGTATTTTAGATATGTCTCACAAAAGTTTAAATTCGATTATAGCTGTTTTTTTGCTTTAGCCTTTTACGAGACATTATTATGCTAAATTACAACCCTTACGTGATTTAGTAAAAAAACGGAAGGTATAGCTCTCGAAACTGACTTAGCTACTAGCGAAAATTATATCTTCAAATATAGGTACTTACAGATTTTGTCTTTCTTTCCACTTATTATAATTATCTATAGGTATTCATCATGTTTCATCTGACTGTCGGGGCATATACTATGCGAGAAGGAGCGGGGCAGCAATAGACGCATCAGCGCGGCAGGTACGGGGCGCGCGGGTGATTTCTGATTTTTCCCTGGCGATACGCCCCCTCTTAACGGGCGAAACTTACGACTAACGAATTTGAAACAACCGAGCCCTTGTCTTTCACGAATTTAAATATAGATAGAGATACCTTCAATATATGCGGAAGTTACATTACACGTCTGTTAATTAATTTTCATGCTTAGGTAAACCGCTGAAGTGATTTATATGAAGTTTGGTATGGAGGTGCCTTGACTTAACTCCTCTCTCAGATGGGCAGGTCGCGAGCTCTCCTTTGACACATTTGGCCTAGGGCGTGTTGCATCACCTAAAATATGGCGGCAGCAGCTGTCATTCCATAAAACTTGTCTAACTTTCCATAACATTCCGCTTATAACTCCTCAAAGTCGCATGTGTGTCTAGTCGAGTCCACAATGTCCGATTACAATCAAGCAGACCGCATGCTAATGCTAATAAATAGAAGTTTGTACGGGTTCGGTACCAAAGGCCTAAGTTCCTTTAGCCTTGGCATTCAAAACATCTAGGAGTACATTTTAGGATTCGGGTATAGTGAGATTTTTTTTAAATCAAGATTTCCACTTGAAGCTTATCTGCACGTTGAATGGTATTGTTATCCTTTGTGAACCCAACCGCTAATTACCTACGTACGAGATAAAGACCATAAACAACAAAAGATGTTTTATGAATAACAACAGTATTCCTTAGGTAATAAGGTTCAAATTATCACAGCTTGCACTCAACATATAACCTTTTGAAATTAAGAACTGTGGTCACCCAGGTGTCTAGTTAAAGGATGATTAGATTTTTGTAACTCGTGTTAATTTTTGCAACCTAAGAGCTACGTGGGTATTTAAGTGGGGATAGATTTCTTATCAATTTGAGGATATTGTGCTTCAGTCGCTACCAAGTACCGGCATCGTTAGCTTCACTGTACCCTATTCACGATATTTTATACAATTGACAACTGGCCTGCATTTTGGATTTTGATTGCTTACCGATTGGGACTTTGTGTTGTGATAAAGTGTACGAACTCGACCACGGCTACGTATTTGGACTTTGATTAAGCGAAAATAGTAAGTGATAGTTACTATGTTTCGCCCTTGGGTGAGTGAAGCTGGAGCTTCATCGGAAGCCCCTTCCAACAACCCCATCAGTGCTATCTGTGTCGGTGAACATACACCATTACCGAAGAAGCATTTGCACCCGGCTGCTCAAGAAGTTGTTTTACATGTCTACAAAGTGATTTTAAGTGAAATAGGTCCTCATGGGGCTATTAGACGCACATCAAAATTGACAAACGCTTCTGAAAACACCGTCGGAAGACTTGTGAAAAAAGGACGGCCAACAGAACTGACCCGGAATAAAAAAAAGTTCGCAAGAATCGACAATTTCACAGAGGATTTTATTTCTAGAACTGTTGATAACTTCTATAGGCAAAACGTATCCCCTACCGTCGGCTTGATTTATAAGGAATTAACAAAGGACGGTGCCGTTTTTCCATATAGCTTGTCGTACTTCTTACATGTACTGAAAAACATGGGGTTCGAGTACAAAACATTAAATCAAAGGAAAGTGATAATGGATTCACAGAGGTTGATTGACCTTCGTGACAAATATTTGAAGCAAATTGAAAAACATCGTGAGAATGGAAAGCAGATTATCTACTTAGATGAAACTTGGTACGATACGCATGACGTCTCCAACAGAGGCTGGCAAAGAGATGGCAACACGTGTGCACTGGATGTACCTGCATCACGAGGAAAAAGGATAATAATATTACACGCAGGATGTGAAAATGGATGGGTGAACGGAGCTTTAATGCTGTCTGCAAAAAATATCGCCAACTGCAGTGCCGATTACCATCAGGACATGAACGCATCACTTTTTGAGACATGGTTCAAAGACCAACTGTTACCAAACATACCAGAAGAAAGTGTTATCGTAATGGACAATGCTTCATATCATTCACGCCAGACAGAATTAATACCTTGCACACAAACAAGAAAAGGAGAAATACAGGAGTTTTTAAAGAAAAACAATATTAATTATCCGGCCACGGCAAAAAAAGACGATCTGTTGAAGATATTAAAAAAACATTCATTTGCCAAAAAGTATTATGTAGATGAAACAGCAAAACTCAAGAATTGCGAAGTTCTAAGATTACCGCCATACTATTGCAATTTAAATCCTATAGAACTAATGTGGATTAGCTTAAAAAGAAACGTACGAAAGGATAACAACAATCCGAAGTTTAGTGAAGGCGTGCTTCAAATTATAAGGAGATCAATAGATTTAACACATGAACACTGGAAAAACTGTTGTCTGCATGTTCAGAAAATAGAAAAATCAATGGCCCGAAATTATAGCCACCCAGCTGTTATAATAGAGGTCTCAGGGAGCGACGATGATTCAGAAATAAGTTCGGATGAGTCGTAACTAATCAGTTATACGTAGGTTTAGTTAATTAGTTATAGTTTCATACATATTTACATATAAGTTTATACCTAAGTTTAATTTTTATATAAGTTGCATATTCTTATACATATTATTACCACGTGTTTTATAATGATTATCTGTAGATGTAAATTATTATTAAGTTAAGCGTATACCTATCCAATAAAATACTTTAATTTTTTATTATTGATACCCAATGTAAACTTTATACAAGCAAATAAATTATTAAAAAAATAATAGTGATTTTTATTTTATTGCAAGCTACTTATACTGAACAAGAACAAAAATAATTTAAATATAAATAAATACCACCCTCTAACGAACACTTGTAAAGCACTAGGCCAGGTGGTCCTTATCATGTTTCAATTCTAAAAGGTTATATGTGAAATGTGTCTTATGCCAATTTGACGCTTATTCTTAAGACCATAAGGTTGTAATTAATATTTTTACGGTTTTATCATTACTGCATTTCATTTTCTGCAGGCAATTAGCGGTTTGGTTCACAAAGGATAACAATGCCATTCATCGTGCAGATAAGCTTCAAGTGGAAATCTTGATTTTAAAAAAATCTCACTATAGCTGCCGGTTCAGTTAAGTTTTGTTTATTGACAGTTTTTGATGTATGATAAGTTGTGCCTGAGGCATATGTAATACGGGCCTTGAGGCCTGACGCAAATAAAAGACTTTCCAAAAAAAAACTGAGTCAACACGAAAATTCCATATAATGGGGGTGTAGATTAAACTAATCAATAATGTCATATTTTCTCGAAAAAGGATAAAAAATGTAGTCAAATGGAGAAAAAATCAACGCAAAAGGTTAAATAATCACGAAGTTATAAGTGTCCAAAGTTTTAAGAAGGGGTATGTTCTGTCCCTTTTTCGCAAAACGCAACTTCATATGAAACGATGACGCTGGAAGAATGTGACGTCACAGAAAACGGCAATGTGCCGCGCTGCATCGTGTTCGGCGCCGCAGTCGACGCGGCCCCCCGCAGCATCCTGTAATGTGACGTCACACACCGTTTGCGTTTTCTCTCTCTAACAAGCAATGTTAAAACGGTTGTAGCTTCGTAATTCTTTGAGATATCTGAATGGGATTTTCGTCACTAGGCATATTTTTTTGCCTTCTTTCTTTTGGAGTAATAATAATTTCCGAGTCTATCACATCGAATCTGATCACAAAATTGCACGAAAATCGGTTGAGAAATGCGACCTATAAGGAGCCGGACATACGGACAGATATAGGAAAGATTTTTTGCCCAAGCTGAAACGGAGAACTTCGTTCGCTTCAGTCGCTTGTTCAATAAATATACTGATGGCCGTAGAACTCGTGAACGGTAATCTATCGAAATATATATACTGGTGGCTGTAGAACTCGTGAACGGTAATCTATCGAAATATATATACTGGTGGCTGTAGAACTCGTGAGCTGTAATCTATCGAAATAGATATACTGGTGGCTGTAGAACTCGTGAACTGTAATCTATCGCAATAAATATACTGGTGGCTGTAGAACTAGTGAACGGTAATCTATCGAAATAGATATACTGGTGGCTGTAGAACTCGTGAACGGTAATCTATCGAAATAGATATACTGGTGGCTGTAGAACTCGTGAACGGTAATCTATCGCAATAAATATACTGGTGGCTGTAGAACTCGTGAGCTGTAATAGATTATACTGGTGGCTGTAGAACTCGTGAGCTGTAATCTATCGAAATAGATATACTGGTGGCTGTAGAACTCGTGAACGGTAATCTATCGAAATAGATATACTGGTGGCTGTAGAACTCGTGAACGGTAATCTATCGCAATAAATATACTGGTGGCTGTAGAACTAGTGAACGGTAATCTATCGAAATAGATATACTGGTGGCTGTAGAACTCGTGAACGGTAATCTATCGAAATAGATATACTGGTGGCTGTAGAACTCGTGAACGGTAATCTATCGCAATAAATATACTGGTGGCTGTAGAACTCGTGAATAGTAATCTATCGAAATAGATATACTGGTGGCTGTAGAACTCGTGAACGGTAATCTATCGCAATAAATATACTGGTGGCTGTAGAACATGTGAACGGTAATCTATCGCAATAAATATACTGGTGGCTGTAGAACTTGTGAACGGTAAACTATCGAAATAAATATACTGGTGGCTGTAGAACTTGTGAACGGTAATGTATCGAAATAAATATACTGGTGGCTGTAGAACTTGTGAACGGTAATCTATCGAAATAAATATACTGGTGGCTGTAGAACTCCTGAACGAAAATCTATCGAAATAAATATACTGGTGGCTGTAGAACTTGTGAACGGTAATCTATCGAAATAAATATACTGGTGGCTGTAGAACTTGTGAACGGTAATGTATCGAAATAAATAAACTGGTGGCTGTAGAACTTGTGAACGGTAATCTATCGAAATAAATATACTGGTGGCTGTAGAACTCGTGAAAGGTAACCTACCGCAATCACTAAATTTTCTTGACCAAATATTATTTGTCCGAAAACTTTTCGTATTTTTATGACTTCTCTGAATATACAATTCATTCCTTTTTAGGGTTCCGTAGTCAACAAGGAACCCTTATAGTTTCGCCATGTCCGTCTGTCCGTCCGTCCGTCCACGGCTTAGCTCAGTAACCATTACTACTAGAAAACTGTGATTCGGCACGGGTATATAAATCAATCACGCCGACAAAACAGTACAATAGAATCTTAAAAAAAAAAATGGGTTTCCTAAAACCATTTTTCAAATCAGTGATTCGTTTGCGAGATGTTCAGCTTTAAAGCCCTAATTTTTTCGAGTCATATGCCCCCCCCCCCCCCCCCCCCCCCCCCCCCCCTGCCGCCCCCCCTGCCGGTTACATGGCTACTACTGGGGATATGAAAAAAACCGTGGTAGTATATAATGAATTTAAAAGGAAAACTATCACGGACAAGTAATAATAAGTAGTTACCGAGTAATAGTCGACCAACTTAATGCGTACTTGGAAAGGCCAATTTTCGTACAAATTCGGCCGACGCAACCGCACCGCACGTCGATGTAACTAAGACAGACAGGCAACAACGGAACCCTACACTGCACTTGGCCAGTTTTTTTTTTTTTACCTTTTTCTGTTATCCAAATGTATCAGTTGTCCGAAAAACTTTTACAGGTACAGTCGTTTGAGTTATGGCTTTGTTACAACTTTTGTTTCACAGCTGATTTTTTACTTATTTATTTATTTATTTAGGTTTGCCAACAAGTGTAAAACTAAATACTTAATTAAAACAGAATATAAAATTAGGCTGCATGAGTATTCACGCAATTACAGTACAGGCAAACACGGCACATAAAAGCTAATGCTTACAAAATATACTTATTCTAAGTAGTACAAGCTCATGCTGCGTTTAGAAAAACAAGGTAGAGTAAAAAGTAACACATTGTCGGCGCTTCTTAAATTCATTTCAGAGTCTACGTGACAAAATCTCTGTAAAATAACTTAGGCATCCATCATTTATTATTATTAAATATTTATTATTAAGTATTAATTATACTTATCCATCATTACCACCCCCTATGTTCATTTTGAGTAGAGTTCAAAGTAATTTCAGACGGACTCTAAGGCAGGTCGGTGTAGGGTACGTACGACGACGAGCAAAGCGAGGAGGAGTGTTAGGAAGAACCGCGACCCACTTACGCGCGTAATACTTACATATCTATTATATGAGTACTATTTGCAAAGCGTGATGTTTCGAAGTTTTGTTTAAGTAGTCGGATTTATAAGTATGTAAAATATAATAAAGCCGATTTGATAAAACACGAACAGATTATCCACGGAATCTTTACGTCGGAATAATGTAATGATATTGCGGTTATACCAAAAATTGGGAATCATTGATTTGTCAAACAAATACCTACAAAAGCGAAACCAATAAATAACAAATTGTTAACGTTCGCGGTAAAATGTCGGACAAACGAAGAAAAAGTGAAACGAAACGAAGTATAAGTAGTAAGTAATAATTATTGCCAAGATGGAAAAAGGACAAAAAAAAACTTTTCAACAAAAAAATTAAACCGCCGAAAAAAACTGAAAAACAAAAAATAATAAACTTTTTTTATTTAGTTTAATAACCAAAACCAAAATATCAATTTGTTTTTGCCGTTCGTAAATAATTTTCTAAGCTTTATCTCTTTAGGAATAACGCCCAAATTCGAACTATTCGAATTTTTCCAATAGCAAAACGGTGAAGGACGCGTTGGTATTATTTCAAATTTATTTGCAGAATATGCTATTGCTAAAAGTGTTTAACGCCTTTATACTCTTACGAATAGCGTTCAGTTTTGAATGAAGTCGAATCGGCTAGCAGCAAAAAGTGACCTTCACATCTGACGTCACAAAACTCTGTCGCGTATTTAACATTGTTTCCCCATCCCAAAAAGTGCTCAGCGCCGCCGCTAAAGAAGTTTTCACTTCAAAAATATATACTCGTTGACTTGAGAACCTCCTCCGTTTTTTTCGTTGGTTAAAAATGGTGTTTCAGGATAGGTAACCCTCGTGAAAACGTCGTTATTTCTTTACGATAAATGAGTCTACAGAACAAATCTATACAATTATTGAACCTACTCACAAAATTTCACCAGAAACGGTTGAGAATGCGACCTGTAACAGGAGACAAACGGCCGGTATACGATTGTTTTTCGCGCAAGCTGAAACGGAGAACTTCGTTCGCTCGCTCGCTCATTCAATTGTGAAAGTTTCGCCAGCGTGTCTGTCTGTATTCCTACATACATACTTCTACACCCGAGTTCACCTCACGGGACGATGACGATGTTAACAAAAACTAGTGAGCTCACAGGGAGCTGTAGAACTCGCGAGCCAGTCTTTTTTCGAATTTCGAAAAAGTGCATCTATTAAAAAACCTATATAATCGAACCTGCTCACAAAATTTGACGAGAATCGAGGAGAACAGCCGGGCAGCGGGCAATCCGGACATACGAACCATTTTCGGCCCAACCTGATGCTTAAACTTCGTTCGCTTTGGTCGCTCGTTCTCAGGCCTTTAAATAGCGCTATTTTCGTATAGCGCTATCATTTATAACGTTATTATTCCTAAAACCGCTATACTCGAAACCGATATTTGACGCGCTGTATAGCGATATCCATTATAACGTTATAAATCTAAACCATTAATATAAAACCGATACTTTTTTAACCGATATAATAATGTAATAACGTTATAGGCTACCCCTTTCTCGCATTCAGTATAGCCTACTCGTGCAATGTAAGCGATGTGATTACGTAACGTAGGTTGTTTGTTAGAGGGCACGACGTCATAGTAAAATAGAGAATTTTTCGATTTGCTCGGCTTGTCGGCGCAGGTTGTAGCCTGATACGAATATCCTGACTAATAATTTTCAAATCAGATTGTCTTTAGCTACTCTGTGCCTCATTAATCGGAAATGTATCATCCCATAAAAAACATGCCATGTAAAAAAGAGGTCAAGTCTCGAAACTCTTCCACCGTAAAAAGTTGTGAGATATTTCGTAGAGCCAAGTCTCAGGCATTCTTTTATCTTTATTTGCTTGCTAAATAAAATTTTGTGACTTGGCAATCACACAATACTACATAGCTTTAGGTATGCAGAAATCCATTAATGCAGGAAAGTTGTGTGATTGCCAAGTTACAGAATTTTATTTAGCAAGCAAATAAAGATTAAAGAATGCCTAAGACTTGGCTCTACGAAATATCTCACAACTTTTTACGGTGGAAGAGTTTCGAGACTTGGCCTCTTTTTTACATGGAATGTTTTTGCTTGTTAAATTAAATTCTGCAACGTGGCAATCACACAACTTAACTGTATTTATAGATTTTTGCATACTTACCTAAAATTATGTAGTATTGTGTGATTGCCAAGTCACAAAATTTTATATAGCAATAAATAAATAAATATTAAGGGACAATCTTACACAAATCGACCTAGTCCCATAGTAAGCTCAGTAAGGCTTGTGTTATGGGTACTAGACGACGATATATATAATAGATATAAATACTTAAATACATAGAAAACTTCCATGACTCAGAAACAAATATTCATGCTCATCACACAATTATTTGCCCTTACCGGGATTCGAACCCAGGACCTTCAGCTTCGTAGGCAGCGTCACTACCCACTAGGCTAACCGGTCGTCAAGCAAGCAAATAAAGATTAATAAGAAACCTGAAACTTGGCTCTACGAAATATCTCACAACTTTTTACGGTGGAAGAGTTTCGAGACTTGGCCTCTTTTTTACATGGAGTGTTTTTTATGGAATCTCACTTCTTTTTGAAGGTTAATGTGTTATCCATACATACAAACTATGAATGCAGGCCCATTCTTGCTTTTGAATTTTCCCATTCACTGCAAATGTAACTTTGTAATCCTATATATTTGTATAGGATAACAAAGTCATGTATACAGTTGGTGTATCTAGAAAACTGGGTTGAAATAGCAATTTTTTATAGTTTTCCCTTTATGTGGCCATTAAACCCTAACTCTGTACCAAATTTCAGCTCTCTGAGTTTATGGGAAGTACTAGTTCTATTTTGATGATCATGAGTGAGTGTCATAAATGCGAAACTTTGCTTTCGCTTAACTTCGGAACTAAATGACCTACAGACTTGAAATTTTGGATTTTAAGTATGTGATTATAGCTTACTGGATGACGAAAATTTCTGCATTCTGGTCTTATCCAGAGGTTCTCAAATAGGGGCCTGAAAATGTGGCGAAATGGTTCCAGTAAAGGATGGTACGGCAGTGTTTGCTTCGCGCTCGACTTGGCGGGGGCACTGCCGTGCCCCCAGATATTAATGCCTGCATCAAATGTTTCTGCTTAGCCCGTTGGGTGACTGGTAGAGAATGCCTTATGGCATTAAGTCCACCTTATATACTTTTTTTTGTATTGTGTCACAAAGTTTAAATAAATTAAACCGGTCTCATGGCACCAGCACGCACATTACGGATGGATGGTCAGCTAAGATGCTTAAAATGAGGTGGAGAGAATGAGAAATTTGATTTATCTATATATGTAAAAGAAGAATTCCTGACTAATTCATCAACGCACAGCCGAAACTACTGGGACTAAAAAGAAGGGACAAGATGGAATTTTTGGAAATCCCATCCCTAAGGGGGTTAAATAGGGGTGCAAAGTTTGTATGAGGGAAACTTTTTTTTTAACTAGAGACTTGAAACTTTGTAGGAAGATTACTTATTAAGATGCATAAAAAGTTCTTGCAGCGTTTTAGAAAATTCCACTCCTGAGGGGGTTAAGTAGGGGACAGGGGTGCAATATTTGTATGGTGGAAACATTATTTTTTGAGCTAGAAACTTCAAACTTTGTAGAAAGATTACTAAATACAATACAAAAAAGGACTGTCTGCGTTTTAGAAAATTCCACCCCTAAGGGGGTTAAATAGGGGTGAAAGGTTTGTATGAGAAACACTTTTTTGAGCTTGAGATTTGAAACGTTGTAGAAAGATTACTTATTAGAATAGAAAAACAGTTAGTACTTTTAACGTGTTAGAAAATTCCATCCCTAAGGGGGTTAAAAAGGTACTTATGCAAGATTAGGATGAGAAACATTTTTTTTGAGCTGGAGATGGGCAACTTTGTGGTACGATTACTTATTAGAAAGAAAAAAATCCTCTCATCGTCTTGGAAAAATACCACCCCTAAGGGGGTTAAAAGTGTTTAAACGGTATTCAAGGTTTATATGGAGAGCAAGAACATATAGTAATATATTTCTAATGTCAGTCTTAGTCTGTATGTTAAAAGACAACAAAACTGATTTCAGAGTTTTTTTTTTAATTCATCCCCTATAGGCGTTAATGGGGCTTCCAAGTTTATATGGAGGGAAAAGTAATTTTTTAAGTAAGATTTTTTAATTTTGGTCTTAAAATAGAGAGAGCAGATTAGTAGATTTTTTTATTCATCACCTAAGAGTGTTTAAAGGGGATTCGAAGGCCGTATAGGGTCAAGACAATTTTAAAGTAAAACATTAGTGTAACTACGATTTTAGACGGTTTGTTTAAAACTAAAAATACATTTCAATGTTTTTGAAATTCATCCCCCAAGAGGGTTTCTAGGGGGTTCAAAGTTTATACGAAGAGCAAGATATTTTTAAAATAATAGATTTATTACATAGGTTATGGACCGTTTGTTTAATGATTAGAAAACGATTTCAGCGTTTTTTTTATTCATCCCCTAAGAGAGTTAAAAGGTTTGAAGGTTGTATAGAGAGCAAGACCTTTTTTAAAGTAACTTATAGATTTTAACAGTTACCAGAAATGTAGGATAGGTTAGGTTAGAACTGCGATGCTCCCAGAATCGAATAGATTTAATCAACATTGGGTACTTATTATTATAACAGTAATGTAGCTTAGTAGACATATAAAAATATATTTTTCTTTAATACTGTATGAAAACGTCTGTTGATGATTCTTAGGATATTTATGTTTGTAAAAACGAAGTTTTCAATTTAGATTTATCAATTTAAACTAACGAGCTCATCGCACTGTTACTTTTTACGTAGGTCTAATCCCTGAACGGATTTAGATGAAAATTCCCGTACAGATAATTTGAGACCCTTGGAAGGATATAGGATAGTTTTTGTATATCTTTAAGATGGTAGAAGTGTGTTTGGGACAGCGATAAATAGCTTGCACCGAACATAATTTAATAGCAATATTTTTTCTAAGACCATAACAAGTTCCACGCGAACGAAGTCGCTGGCAACAGCTAGTTATTTATATAAATATTTAGTGACTAAGGATTAATTAGAAAAGGAGGATGAATCGTAAGAAAAGGAGGATCGTTACATATTTATGTGTACCAATCGTCCTTGGTCTCCCCTATCTATCGCGACCCAACACATTCTTTGGTTTCATAATCAGATTTTATTTAACTTGTCATTTTCGGAATGGCTCTAAATCAAAAATAAAATAAAATGTCGGAAACTAAAAGTATATTTTAATTTTATTACGATTAATGAACAAAAGCACATACCAACATACCTATGCATAATTTTTTGCTCACGGCAACACCGTCGGTCTTAGGGCTTGTTTGTCTGTAGTCTGCGATTTAGTGCCGAGACAAACAATTAACATAAAAAAATATTGACCCTCTTACATATTGTAATAGTGTATACCTAGGGGCTATTAAGATTGGCACTCTTTCTTTTTATTTATGAGCAAGTCCACGAATCTGTGGACAGCGTTGCGTTTCCTGCGTCCCATTTTTATTCCGCCATTTATCGTCGCAACCAACCAAATATTCACAATTCACAACCAATTTGCAAATTATCGAGGTAAACAAGCATTAATAAGATTTAGAAGCTAGAACAACGTAACGGCAACGTCGCACGTCGCGCTACGGCCCACGTGGTGGCATGTTGGCATTGGCACAGAGCGGCAACGGCGCAGCCGTAGCGCGCGGCTCGCATTTTAAAACGATATTATAACGTTATTATATATCGTTCTGTTATTTATTCTGTTACGGTATTTATATCGTTATGGAGAATATTGATTTTGTTGTAACGTAATTTTTGAACACTAACGGAATATACCGTTATAATTCCGGTTCATTTTATAACGTTTTAAAGGCCTCCTCGTTCTATGTATTAGGCACGCTATTAATATTCCCAACAATTCTGAAAAACGATGTCGCGACCCTTCACGTGCGCGTAAAGAGCCCGGGGTCCGCGGGTCCGTGAAAGGCCTAAGAGTAAACGCACGTAGTTGTAGCAGTTTTCGATACTTTTCAATTCGATCACTTTCATCATCATCATCATCATCATCATCATCATCATCATCATCATCATCTTCATCAAAACGAGAGTGCAAGCTGTAGAGCGGTTTGCAACATGTAGAGCAACAAAAAAACTACAAAAAATGGAACAAGAGAGTGAATAATTGTGGAGTTTATACGTTACATTGCGAATTAAAGGGTTTAAGAAAAATCAAAACAACTAACTAAATCTAAATTGTATACCTATGTAGCCAATCTGGGGACCGATTTTTGACTTTCGAGCGCTCGACTCTTTCACTCGAAAACTGCCAAAAATTATGAAATGCTATTTTGAAATAGCGATAGAAAATTGAAAAACGAGTGGTATTGACCACTCGTAATTAATTCTATTGGTATTGGTGGTAGTAAGTGCCTGCCATTTTGACACTACAAACGTATTTACTTTTATTTGATTTTCGAGCGCTCGAAAGACAAAAATCGGACCCTGGTCGTTTTGATTCCCTCGAAATAAAACCGGCCAAACCGAGTTGGACTCACGCACGAGGGTTCCATACCGTATTGGCATGATTTGTAGCTAATTACACTTTAGTTTAGAACATGTTTAGTGTAACGTGACCGCCTGTCACTTTACGCTTTACCCTGGATACATTGAAAGTAGTGCAGCAGTATTTGTAGGTATGCGATAAATATGTATGTATGTAGTTACAAGTCCAGTTTCCGAAATTATTTCTTTACTTGTAATGATGAGACCTTGCTTCTTGCCATATTTCATAATTGTAGGTGTACAGGAACTACTTACTCTAAAGGTGTTGGTATAAAGAGAAAAATATAATAGGGTAACTATTTTCATCTATCAAAATTAAATGATCAGTGTTTTTTTATATAGTCTTCACCATAGGAATAACACTATTTTGTTATCAAACATAAGAGTTATTTTGAATGTGAAAATTAAAATCGTGGTTTTATTATCTGAACGTCATGTAACTTATGTAACTTACATGACCGAAAACGCCGATCACCATTTTGTAATCTGTGAGTGACGTCAGAACAGCAAATGCAAAAATCACAAGGCTTATATAAGAAGGACATGACACATTTGACGTTTCTATGTTTCTGCACATAGTATCTTCTTAGTAGTCTGTGGTTTGTTGGTGTTGCCGTTATGATGTCACGATAATGGCGGCTGCCTTTTTGCGAATATACAGGGTGACACATTGAACTTAATACAACTCATATTTTTTAATCTCATCTCGCTGGTGCTTAAACCCTCGGTAAGGTCTCGCGTCGTTAAATTCATCTTAATTAATTAATATCATTATTTTAAATTATCCTGGTTTTTTTATTTCTTCTTTCGTGTTAAGAGAAAAAAGTTTGAATCTAGTTTTATAGTGAACACTCACCTTTTTGTACTAGATATACAAAAAGGTGAGTGTTCACTATAAAACTAGATTCAAACTTTAATTAAGATAATTAATGTACAAAATTCATACTGGCACATTTTTGAAGTTATTTGTCATAGCAATAAAAAAAAATCTTTATTTCGTTATTGTAGCGGATTCATTACCTGCTTATCCGTTTACTAATTTTCAGCGATTTGTGATGGTAGAACTTTATGCTACCTCGCAGAGTACGGTGAGGGAGGACGCAAAGACGAGCGATACCCGGAGAGTCCAATCCCCACACGTCAATTGCTTAACTCATGTGTACAGAATTTGAGAGACTACGGACAGTTCACGGTCCCAGTGCATGCTCAAGGTAGAAGCCGACTTCCCAGGTACTCAGAGGCGTTTAAAACACGAGTACTTGGGTATTTTATCCGCCCATTTTATATTTGGAGGCTTTTGAATGCCGAAGGGTTACACCCGTTTCACTTTCACCGGGTGCAAGACTTTGTAGTTGTAGTAGTGTAGTGGTGCAGGTGCATTGACTTAGCAGATATTATCCCAGGAGAGTATGCTTTTGTCGCTGGCTATGAGAGCTATGTGTTCAGGAACGAGGTGATCATTTCAAACACTTGTTAAAATACGTCTGAACTTAACAATTTTCCTTTATACAGGGTGTCCAGTAAATAATGGATAACCTTATAACCACCAATAGGCCACCGTAGGCTGGACCAGAAAAAAAAAAAAAAAAAACTAAAAAAAAAAATACGTAAATAAAAAAAAAAAAAAAACAACAAATCAACAACAAATCATTACATTTCTCGTTACCACGATGATAACAGTCAAATAAGGAACCGAAAACTTAAAATTATGAAGTGTGAAAAAAATAAAATAAAATAAAATCATAAAAATAATAAAAAAAAAACAACAACAAATCATTACATTTCTCGTTACCACGATGATAACAGTCAAATAAAGAACCGAAAACTTAAAATTATGAAAAGTGTGAAAATCTCGAAAACCAGGGAACTTTTACTAAACCCTAAAGTGGATTTTCTGGACCAGCCTAAGGTGGCCTATTGGTGGTTAGAAGGTTATCCAATATTTACTGGACACCCTGTATAATAAACAATTTTAAAGAGATGTAACTTGTGTAAATACTAATGCCCCTTATCGTTTGTTTTGATGTTAGAATGATAACAGACACACACTGATAAGAACGTTTGACGAATAGGTACAGTCAAAGTCAACCAATTTGATTCCTAGGCCACCATAAAACTTTGTAATTTTAATTGCTAGGTAACCATAGCGACTGTTGTTTAAACGTGATCCACGTGATCATAGCAAACCTAACGATACATTATTTTAAAATACTAGATGCTTAACTTCCGGTTCCGTATCATAAGTTGCTAATTTGACTCGTTATGAAAGTATCCGATTGGTCGGAAGGACGGAAATAAGCATTCCGCGTCTGATTGGCGTTACTAAGCAGTCGTTCCTTAGTAACGTATAAACATTTTACAAAGCGCATGCTCGTCGTTAATAGCAACATACAAGCGACAGTCGTGTAACCAGCCTATGAACACAGCATTAATGCGAAATAGCTTTTTTGGAATGGCAATAAGAATATTTAATAAAATACCGAACCCTATGAAAAGTCTAGAGACACACCAACTTAAGAAACAGTTAGTTGCATTTTTGGTTGAAAAATGTTATTACTCAATAAAAGAGTTCTTAGAGGCACCTTACTGATGTTGCCGATTTCTATGATATATATATATATTGATTTTCGTTTCCTTTAATTTTGATATTTTATGTGTAGGTAGTGTATATTAACTATTTCTACGCCGATACTGGCAGGATGTGCTGAACTAACATTGATAATAACCTGAATTAATAACATTCACAGAAATAAATAAATGATTGATTGATTGAACATAAATGTTATTCTTGACAGGAAGAATTGTGGGTTTTGCAATTGGCAATTAGTCGGAAATAATCGTCGTCGCCTCATTTCATTTCACCAACTTATTTAAATGCGCATAAGTGCGTTGTCAATGGTAACACTTTTAATAAATGACCGATAGGTATTTACCGAGGTTGTGTCACCGAAATGTGCTCTTACTTAATCTTAATCTTATAATCTCCAGTTACAAATTAAGCAAGCCACAAGAATCGCTTCGGGTACGTGTACTCGTATAGACAATGTAGCACATAACATACCGAAAGCATGTGAAACAAGTGTGATCGAACTTGCTCTATCAGATCACACAGCACAGCTGTTAAAGATACCTACTAAAAATACTTGCACTGTCAACTCTTGGCGGATAGAAAAACGGGACTATTGTATCGATAATCTTAAGAAAAGACATTGTATGGAGAAAACTTCATTTGATGACATGTTGTATACAAATAATCCCAACGATGCTTTTAATATGTTTCACAGAACATTCAAATTGTATTATGATCTCTGCTTCCCCAAGAATACAATTACTATTAAGTCAGTTAAGAAGCCGACCTGGATCACGCCGGGTATTAAAAAATGTAGTAAAATTAAAAGGAGGCTTTTGTGGGCATATAGGTCCAAATCCTCGTTAGAGAATAAAATAAAAATGAAAAACTATTCTATAACATTCAAAGCTATTACTAAAATGTCGCAGCGCCTGCACAACATGAATGCTATACGAACTGCTGACAATAAAACAAAAATGGCTTGGCAAGTAATAAATAGAACAAAATTTTACCGTCCTAAGAACTACATACAAAAAATTAAATTAAATGACTATCATCTCTGACCCAAAAAGTATGGCGAATGCTTTTAACGACTAATATATTAATAAAACATCAAAACTAACTAAAGATTCTGAATTTAACAACAAAAATATAATCGCTAGATTATCATCTATGTTTATGTCACCCAGTACTCCTATGGAGATCTACAAAATTATTAATGAATAAAAAAATAAAAAAAGTGTAGGACATGACGAAATATCAACAAAAGTTATTAAATATGTTGCAGATTATATCTCGCCACACCTAAGTTACCTGATTAACCTTAGTATAAGTGAAGGCGTTTTTCCTGAAATTCTAAAGATTGGCATCATAAAACCAATGTATAAGAAAGATGACAAGGAAGATATGAAATCATATAGACCTGTTGCACTCTTGACAGTGTTCGCGAAAGTATATGAAAAGTTTATCCATAAGGAGCTGTACAATTATTTTGAAAAGAAATGTTTACTGACAAAGGAGCAACAGGGATTTCGTAAAAATAGGTCAACAGCTATGGCAATATTCGATCTCCTTTATATCGTCACGGCAAATGTTGACAGGAGAAGTCCTGTTTGTAGTATATTTATGGACATGACTCAGGCGTTCGATTTTGTTGACCACAACACCCTTCTGAAGAAACTGAATGCGTACGGAGTCAGAGGTAATGTTAATAAATTGATGGAATCTTATTTAAGTCAAAGAAAACAATATGTAGAAATATCTAGATTAGATTCAAAGACAAAAAAAGAAACGTCATTCCTATCCAAGAGTCGCACTAATACTTATGGTGTACCGCAAGGATCTGTGCTCGGACCATTGTTCTTCATTATTTATATTAATGACCTACCAAAAGTAGTAACTAACCCAATGACTTTATTTGCCGATGACAGCACCGTAATTGTAGAATGTAAAGATAGAATGACATACGAAAATGATATTAATGATTCAATAAATAATATTATTTCCTGGCTCGAAAAGAACAACCTTAGAGTAAACCTCTCGAAAACCAAGATCATGCATTATGGGCAACGCAAGTCCAATATACCACACACTAGCATATCATATGAAGGTCGTAAGCTGGAAGATGTAGACAGTATTAAGTTTTTGGGGGTTTATATTGATCAATCTCTTAATTGGAAAAAACATGTTGAGGTGATTTGTTCAAGATTAGCCAAATCGTCATATGCATTGCATAAACTAAGGCAAATAGTAAATGTAGAGAGTTTTGTCAGCAGTTTTAAGGTACGGGGTCATATTTTGGGGAAATTGTAGGGATCGGGAACATGTTTTAATAGGTCAAAAACGATGCATACGAGCTATGTTTGGCCTGAAACCATTAGACAGTTGTAAGCCATACTTTATCCAATATAAAATATTGACATTCCCTTGTCATTCATATTTATGAAGTAGCAGTATTTGTTCGCAGCAATCCTGATTTATTTCAGCGGGGAAATGGCGCCAGTAGTGCTCTAAGACCACGTGACAACAGTAAAATAAGATGCCTATTCGCCAACACTGCCTTACTAAAGAAAAGTGTATTTGGTTTAGCCCTTAGAATTTATAACAAGATACCCAAAGCAATTAGGGACAGCCCAATTAGAATCTTAAAGCGTAAGTTGTTGACGCTATTAGTAGGTAAATGTACGTGTGTGTGTTGTATACTTATTATAGCTTAAATGATTTTTTCAACGACATTTCACTAAATAATTCTATGTGATATTTGAGACAAGGATATAGATTGATCGAATGATGAATTATTATTACTATTTTAATATGACTGTATGCATGACATGGATGTAGATTTAAATAATAATAGATTACTATGATTGTAATTTTATTCAAAACATTTTAATCATCAATTTATAATTTTGACATCCTTAGTTTTTAATTTTATTTTTTATTGTTCTCACACTGTAGCTATATAAAATAATTTGTACGCCGAAAGTCAAAACATGAAGGACATTATTTTAACAATGACAGCTGTATGTACTTTTACTCATGTTTGGACAAATAAATTATTTATTTATTTATTTATTTTTGTTTATTTGGGGCATCAACAGCATTACAGGAAAATATTACAAAGCTTAAAAGCTAATAACAAAGCCAGTTATAGATGTCCACCGAAATACAGTGAATGGAAAAGAACGTAAACACAGAGTAATTTAAGAAACAAACTAAAAAATATCTCATGCTCGGTAAATACAAAATATCATAAAATCATAATATTTATAATAATATTTATCTTTATCTTTACGCTATGTCAAATTTTCACTTTGACGTTTGATGGCGTTTCGTATTCAGGCCTTTAAATAGCGCTATTTTCGTATAGCGCTATCATTTATAACGTTATTATTCCTAAAACCGCTATACTCGAAACCGATATTTGACGCGCTGTATAGCGATATCCATTATAACGTTATAAATCTAAACCATTAATATAAAACCGATACTTTTTTAACCGATATAATAATGTAATAACGTTATAGGCTACCCCTTTCTCGCATTCAGTATAGCCTACTCGTGCAATGTAAGCGATGTGATTACGTAACGTAGGTTGTTTGTTAGAGGGCACGACGTCATAGTAAAATAGAGAATTTTTCGATTTGCTCGGCTTGTCGGCGCAGGTTGTAGCCTGATACGAATATCCTGACTAATAATTTTCAAATCAGATTGTCTTTAGCTACTCTGTGCCTCATTAATCGGAAATGTATCATCCCATAAAAAACATGCCATGTAAAAAAGAGGTCAAGTCTCGAAACTCTTCCACCGTAAAAAGTTGTGAGATATTTCGTAGAGCCAAGTCTCAGGCATTCTTTTATCTTTATTTGCTTGCTAAATAAAATTTTGTGACTTGGCAATCACACAATACTACATAGCTTTAGGTATGCAGAAATCCATTAATGCAGGAAAGTTGTGTGATTGCCAAGTTACAGAATTTTATTTAGCAAGCAAATAAAGATTAAAGAATGCCTAAGACTTGGCTCTACGAAATATCTCACAACTTTTTACGGTGGAAGAGTTTCGAGACTTGGCCTCTTTTTTACATGGAATGTTTTTGCTTGTTAAATTAAATTCTGCAACGTGGCAATCACACAACTTAACTGTATTTATAGATTTTTGCATACTTACCTAAAATTATGTAGTATTGTGTGATTGCCAAGTCACAAAATTTTATATAGCAATAAATAAATAAATATTAAGGGACAATCTTACACAAATCGACCTAGTCCCATAGTAAGCTCAGTAAGGCTTGTGTTATGGGTACTAGACGACGATATATATAATAGATATAAATACTTAAATACATAGAAAACTTCCATGACTCAGAAACAAATATTCATGCTCATCACACAATTATTTGCCCTTACCGGGATTCGAACCCAGGACCTTCAGCTTCGTAGGCAGCGTCACTACCCACTAGGCTAACCGGTCGTCAAGCAAGCAAATAAAGATTAATAAGAAACCTGAAACTTGGCTCTACGAAATATCTCACAACTTTTTACGGTGGAAGAGTTTCGAGACTTGGCCTCTTTTTTACATGGAGTGTTTTTTATGGAATCTCACTTCTTTTTGAAGGTTAATGTGTTATCCATACATACAAACTATGAATGCAGGCCCATTCTTGCTTTTGAATTTTCCCATTCACTGCAAATGTAACTTTGTAATCCTATATATTTGTATAGGATAACAAAGTCATGTATACAGTTGGTGTATCTAGAAAACTGGGTTGAAATAGCAATTTTTTATAGTTTTCCCTTTATGTGGCCATTAAACCCTAACTCTGTACCAAATTTCAGCTCTCTGAGTTTATGGGAAGTACTAGTTCTATTTTGATGATCATGAGTGAGTGTCATAAATGCGAAACTTTGCTTTCGCTTAACTTCGGAACTAAATGACCTACAGACTTGAAATTTTGGATTTTAAGTATGTGATTATAGCTTACTGGATGACGAAAATTTCTGCATTCTGGTCTTATCCAGAGGTTCTCAAATAGGGGCCTGAAAATGTGGCGAAATGGTTCCAGTAAAGGATGGTACGGCAGTGTTTGCTTCGCGCTCGACTTGGCGGGGGCACTGCCGTGCCCCCAGATATTAATGCCTGCATCAAATGTTTCTGCTTAGCCCGTTGGGTGACTGGTAGAGAATGCCTTATGGCATTAAGTCCACCTTATATACTTTTTTTTGTATTGTGTCACAAAGTTTAAATAAATTAAACCGGTCTCATGGCACCAGCACGCACATTACGGATGGATGGTCAGCTAAGATGCTTAAAATGAGGTGGAGAGAATGAGAAATTTGATTTATCTATATATGTAAAAGAAGAATTCCTGACTAATTCATCAACGCACAGCCGAAACTACTGGGACTAAAAAGAAGGGACAAGATGGAATTTTTGGAAATCCCATCCCTAAGGGGGTTAAATAGGGGTGCAAAGTTTGTATGAGGGAAACTTTTTTTTTAACTAGAGACTTGAAACTTTGTAGGAAGATTACTTATTAAGATGCATAAAAAGTTCTTGCAGCGTTTTAGAAAATTCCACTCCTGAGGGGGTTAAGTAGGGGACAGGGGTGCAATATTTGTATGGTGGAAACATTATTTTTTGAGCTAGAAACTTCAAACTTTGTAGAAAGATTACTAAATACAATACAAAAAAGGACTGTCTGCGTTTTAGAAAATTCCACCCCTAAGGGGGTTAAATAGGGGTGAAAGGTTTGTATGAGAAACACTTTTTTGAGCTTGAGATTTGAAACGTTGTAGAAAGATTACTTATTAGAATAGAAAAACAGTTAGTACTTTTAACGTGTTAGAAAATTCCATCCCTAAGGGGGTTAAAAAGGTACTTATGCAAGATTAGGATGAGAAACATTTTTTTTGAGCTGGAGATGGGCAACTTTGTGGTACGATTACTTATTAGAAAGAAAAAAATCCTCTCATCGTCTTGGAAAAATACCACCCCTAAGGGGGTTAAAAGTGTTTAAACGGTATTCAAGGTTTATATGGAGAGCAAGAACATATAGTAATATATTTCTAATGTCAGTCTTAGTCTGTATGTTAAAAGACAACAAAACTGATTTCAGAGTTTTTTTTTTAATTCATCCCCTATAGGCGTTAATGGGGCTTCCAAGTTTATATGGAGGGAAAAGTAATTTTTTAAGTAAGATTTTTTAATTTTGGTCTTAAAATAGAGAGAGCAGATTAGTAGATTTTTTTATTCATCACCTAAGAGTGTTTAAAGGGGATTCGAAGGCCGTATAGGGTCAAGACAATTTTAAAGTAAAACATTAGTGTAACTACGATTTTAGACGGTTTGTTTAAAACTAAAAATACATTTCAATGTTTTTGAAATTCATCCCCCAAGAGGGTTTCTAGGGGGTTCAAAGTTTATACGAAGAGCAAGATATTTTTAAAATAATAGATTTATTACATAGGTTATGGACCGTTTGTTTAATGATTAGAAAACGATTTCAGCGTTTTTTTTATTCATCCCCTAAGAGAGTTAAAAGGTTTGAAGGTTGTATAGAGAGCAAGACCTTTTTTAAAGTAACTTATAGATTTTAACAGTTACCAGAAATGTAGGATAGGTTAGGTTAGAACTGCGATGCTCCCAGAATCGAATAGATTTAATCAACATTGGGTACTTATTATTATAACAGTAATGTAGCTTAGTAGACATATAAAAATATATTTTTCTTTAATACTGTATGAAAACGTCTGTTGATGATTCTTAGGATATTTATGTTTGTAAAAACGAAGTTTTCAATTTAGATTTATCAATTTAAACTAACGAGCTCATCGCACTGTTACTTTTTACGTAGGTCTAATCCCTGAACGGATTTAGATGAAAATTCCCGTACAGATAATTTGAGACCCTTGGAAGGATATAGGATAGTTTTTGTATATCTTTAAGATGGTAGAAGTGTGTTTGGGACAGCGATAAATAGCTTGCACCGAACATAATTTAATAGCAATATTTTTTCTAAGACCATAACAAGTTCCACGCGAACGAAGTCGCTGGCAACAGCTAGTTATTTATATAAATATTTAGTGACTAAGGATTAATTAGAAAAGGAGGATGAATCGTAAGAAAAGGAGGATCGTTACATATTTATGTGTACCAATCGTCCTTGGTCTCCCCTATCTATCGCGACCCAACACATTCTTTGGTTTCATAATCAGATTTTATTTAACTTGTCATTTTCGGAATGGCTCTAAATCAAAAATAAAATAAAATGTCGGAAACTAAAAGTATATTTTAATTTTATTACGATTAATGAACAAAAGCACATACCAACATACCTATGCATAATTTTTTGCTCACGGCAACACCGTCGGTCTTAGGGCTTGTTTGTCTGTAGTCTGCGATTTAGTGCCGAGACAAACAATTAACATAAAAAAATATTGACCCTCTTACATATTGTAATAGTGTATACCTAGGGGCTATTAAGATTGGCACTCTTTCTTTTTATTTATGAGCAAGTCCACGAATCTGTGGACAGCGTTGCGTTTCCTGCGTCCCATTTTTATTCCGCCATTTATCGTCGCAACCAACCAAATATTCACAATTCACAACCAATTTGCAAATTATCGAGGTAAACAAGCATTAATAAGATTTAGAAGCTAGAACAACGTAACGGCAACGTCGCACGTCGCGCTACGGCCCACGTGGTGGCATGTTGGCATTGGCACAGAGCGGCAACGGCGCAGCCGTAGCGCGCGGCTCGCATTTTAAAACGATATTATAACGTTATTATATATCGTTCTGTTATTTATTCTGTTACGGTATTTATATCGTTATGGAGAATATTGATTTTGTTGTAACGTAATTTTTGAACACTAACGGAATATACCGTTATAATTCCGGTTCATTTTATAACGTTTTAAAGGCCTGTTCGTATTTGACACATCAACAGAGCGGAGATCGGCAATGGTCGAGCAGCCGAGTTTTCCCAATATCTCCCTGTTTGTCACTTTACTTCTACAGGGTTCTGTCGCGGCCTAGGAATCAATTTGGTAAGGCACCTGCCTTACCTAAGCGTGACGTCATGATGGGTGACCACGCTACGAGATTTTAAATTCTTTATTATTTTAGCAAACTAGCAAAAATTAATTACAACGTATTTTAATAACTCAATTCGTGAATTTTGTTCTCTGTCGTCAACTGAGCCGAAATTGTTCAATTTGTATTACGTTCAATGTGTCACCCCGTATAACGTTCAAAATTCAACCATTATTTAATTGCATAATATTATTTTGAGGAAATAAATATACCAGTTGACTATTGAATCTATAGGTACGAACATTATAAAATATATTTAAAAAAAAATCGTAGAATAGCCTATTGTAGACAAAGAAAAGTAAGTAATAATACCTACATTATACAATAATTGCAAGTAAAGGAGCTTTTTACAGATTTAAGGAACTTTAGACCATAGTATTTGATATTCATTTCAATTTGATACCACCACGCGTTCTCGAGAAAAAGGGTCTTAAAAAAACAGACAGATAACGAAGTGATCCTTTTTATTACGGGTTTCTTTTGAGGTACGGAACCCTATATTATCTATTCTAATTTTAATATCAAATCGATTGTATACCTGTTTAATCAGTAAAATAATATTACTGTCCAAATAGTAAAATAATATTACTGACCAAATAGTAAAATTAATTTACTTACTGTCTAAACAGTTAAAAATATTTTACCGTCTAAACAGTTAAAATGATATTATCATATTACTACACAGTTAAGCACAGTCTAAAACAGTTTAAATCATATTTACTGTTTGATACAGTTAAGGCACGGGGTCCTTAAACAGTAGACATACTCAGTAAAAATAACTGTTATTCCCTGTTTAAAAAAAAAGTAGTGGTTACAGTTTTCCACAGTTGTCCCTATTTTAACGTCGAAAAAGATTAATATTCATCGGGATTCCGATAATACGTACTGTTTCATTTTTTCCGTGTAGGAGGATTAATGAACGTTTATTTTATATCTTTTTGGTGCAATAAATGATACATGCACAAACTGGTGACCTTTTGATACGGCAATCTCACCAAACTACTGAAATTACACTGTGTATATGTGTGACGTGCGAAATATCGTAACAAAAGAGCGAATCTTGCTGGCACTAATTACGTCATTTTGTTTAAGGAGATCCTTGGGCCATTAGTACGATGACCTAAAAAAAAAACTTATAGTATATTTGCTCAAAATATCTTAATATGAAATAGGTACGTATCTAATGTAGCAAAACTAATATGAAATGGTAGAGAAAAGACGCCTATCCTCTAAATTTTATCCATATACGAGGGCGGTTTAATAAGTGACTTTTAGTTAGTTGAAAAAAAAAACTTTATCACAAACGGACTTTTTTATTCTCATTCTTAAACTCTTTGGTTACTGGCTGTTATTACTTTTATTTTAATATTGGGAAAATTAAAATAAATCGAGTCATGTCAAATTAGATCGGGAAATTGTTGGAAATTGGAGAAAAGTGAATCGTGTGCTAATTAAACATTACTTTTTACGTGGAAAAACTATCAAAGAGACTGAATACCGGTAATAAAAATATTGTGGGAAATCTGCTCCATCTCATGGAATGGTACACAAGTGGTTTACAGAATTTAGTTCTGGACGTATCAGCACCAATGACGCAGAACGCTCTGGAAGGCCGATTGGAGTGACCACTGATGACATCCATCATCCTCCTAGCGTTATTCCCGGTAATGCCCCTAAAGGAACCCGGGGTCCGCTTTGACACCTAATCCCAAGATTTGGCATAGGCACTAGTTTTACGAAAGCGACTGCCATCTGACCTTCCAACCCAGAGGCAAAACTAAACCTTATTGATTGAAGAATTTGGTGCCCGAACCGGATTGTTCCGATAGCTCAGTTGGTTAGTAGCGACGGGCCATGAATGTTTGTGGTCGCCGGTTCGAATCCGGCTCGGAGCATTAAATTTTTCAATTTTTCCTATATTTAAAAATGTTTATTAAGGTATTTTGTTGGAAACTTTTAACGCAGAATTTGTGAAAAAACGGCCACATCTGTCAAAGAAGAAAATACTGTTTCATCAAGACAATGCAATGGCAATGGGTCGCTAGGTCTATATAATTATTAGTAGAATAACTTAATTCTATACTAATAATTATATAGAACAAGCGACCCGCCCCGGCTTCGCACAGGTACTATGTTATACATATAACCTGAATCACGCTATATACCTATTAAAAAAAATTGCAAAACCCCTTATTACCCCTCAAAACGCCCCCTTTATTGGGGCTTACACCTTTTTGACTTTATTTATGTAATTAGGCCATAAATTTCTATATCTATACCAAATTTCAGTTTCCTATGTCAAACGGTCTTCGAGAAAACTGGCTGTGACAGACGGACAGCCTCCGAGTGATCGCACAAGTGTTCCGTTCGGCCAATTTTGGTACGGAACACTAAAAACCGCATCAAAATCCGTTGCGTAGTTTTAAAGATCTAAGCACACATAGGGACAGACAGCGGGAAGCGACTTTGTTTTATACTATGTAGTGATGGTAAAGGTAAAGGTTGCGGGTGTCCGCTGGATGCGGGTGGCGCAGGACCGGTCGCTTTGGCACTCTTTGGGGGAGGCCTATGTCTAGCAGTGGACGTCTTTCGGCTGATATGATGATGGTGATGATGAATGTAGTGATGGCCACCCTGTTATCATTTTAATATGGATAGAGTCTGGCCAGTAAAAGATGAGTATGAAATTTATTTAGAACTTTTTATATGGCAACAATAATATTGATATTTGATATGCCAATTAAGAAAGTAACTGTTCCATAATAAATTGGACGGTTTTTGCTTATTAAGGGGCTCCCCTACGCCAGTGACCTTCGATCTGAAGCCCTTAGTTTTCTAATGTTTTTTGTAGCTTATTATATTAACAACAACGGCTTTAAGCAATATAGTATCCCATATTTACTTCAAAGTTCATTGTTTTCGAGATATTTGGCATCAAAGTTGAACAATTATAGGCCAAAAAACTGGTTTTCTGGCCATAAATTTGTGTTAATTGGTTTAAAATGAAAACCCTGGACCAGTTTTTAGAGACGTCATAGACGAACCCAAATATGTAGATTTCGTATATATGTTAGATCTATCACGTCAATAGAGATACAAACTAAGTGTTTTTTTAGACAATGCTTAAAAAAATCATACAAAATGAAGTATTCATTTGTTTCAAAATCCGGTGGACCAAAATGGAGATACAAGATTGAAGAACCGATAGCCGTTTGATTCATAATTCTATCTGTAGTGTAAAAGGAGATACGATTCAAAACTTGTCAAAAATCGATGAAAACCTCGGGTAGCCCCTTAAGGCGCCGTAGGTGCAGTGAAGTTAAGCGAACAGAGTTTTTGAAACAATATAATGCGTCTGTTTATAATAATATGGTTTCAAAAAAATACGAATAGTAATCTTGAGGCTTTTCTGCAGGGAAATCAGTGCTTCGAAACATGATTAACCAAATATCGCTCGATAGAAAAAAATCACGAACATAGGTCTAAAACACACAAAAATACACTTAAAATATTCGTAACAAATTATGCTCAAAAGCTATAAATATTAAAATTGCTTCTAAAAATCGGCAATATCATGTTTGAGGGAAATCAGTGTTTACATTTTTATTTATTTAAACGGCCAAAAAATTAAAATTAAAAAACATGATATCCGCGCTTCCGAGCACGCACTTCCATCTCGCTTACGCTTATGCTCAGTGAGAGGGAGAGAAGACCATGAACCTACGGCGCCTTAAGAGAATTAAAGAGTGGAGTTAAAGCTAATATTATTCACTTCACATTGTAGAATATCATAAAAAAAGTTCAATTATTGTGTTCCGTCCAAATTTCAATTTTTAACCCCCGACGCAAAAAGAGGGGTGTTTTATAAGTTTGACGTATGGGGTCTATGTATCTGTGTGTCTGTTTGTCTCTCTGTGGCATCGTAGCTCCTAAAGTATAGTAAGTTAGGACCCAAACGAATGGACCGATTGTAATACGGTTTTTTTTTGTCCGAAAGCTGACGTGATCGAGATGGGTCTCAGTTACGTTTCAACAATATCGATTCAGCCGGTTTTGAAATATTAAATTTTGAAATGAAAATGTCGGGGGTTTTGCAACTTCAAATGGAGAGTGATTTTGATTATTCTTCTTAAATATAAAGTACAATGAAGTTAATGTTTATTATTTTATATAGACTCGCTTCCTTCTGCTTGATCAGTTGCATTTTGTGTATTGAAGAATAGTACCAAGCGGTTACTAAGTCATTTTTTACGAACGAGAGTATTTCTAAGGCTTTGATAGCTCGAGGTTGCAAAAAATCTTACCATCCGGGTTGCACACAATGTTTTTCATCACATTAGGGAGGAAACAAATACATTTGAAACAAAATTAATACTATAATCGCAATAAAAATTACAAAATGTTAACCGTCCATTTTGTTGAATTGGCCGCGACTCGCGAGTCGCGCAAGGCAAAGAACCTTCGGCATACAGCAACGATTTAAAATTACTGTAAAAAAAAAAATTACACAGGCACTAACTGTGTCATAACTAAAACACAAAACACTGCAAAATACCGTAATTTAAGAAAAACGGTATTTTGTTAGAAACCGGTCAAGTGCGTGTCGGGCCACGCGTTGATGGTTTCGTAGTTGCCTGTCTGTATTTGTTACATTGACTGAAAGGTGTTTTCAGTTCATTTTGAATTCAGTTTTGTAAGTATCGTTTTTTTTCTATTTTAAACTATTTGAGACATTTTTAAAATAGCCACTTCTGTGACTTGTAAAAGTGAAGAGTAAAGCCTATGCTGCTATGCTATAGCAATAAAATAAAACCAGCCAAGTGCGAGTCGGACTCGCGCACGAAGAGTTCCGTACCATCTATAATATCGTACCCAAATCTGTCTAACTACGGAACCCTAAAAATGAAGAATACGTGGAAAATTTTAGGCACACTACGATCGATGCAATTTGTCACACCAACATGCTATGGTCGGAATGAAAAGTATGTATCTCTGTCTCACTTCAACTACAAGAGCGGAAAACAGGGCCACGATTCCATTTGTCTTATTTGACAGAAAAGGCCATCCCTCGAATATCGCATTTGATTGATGTCTCTTTCATTCTGATTTTGAGGGACAGATACTTAAAAGGCAGACATTCTTTTAACCTAACCTAGTGTAATTTTGAATGCTTTTACCTAGTGGACTGTGGGTGTGGATAGCGCCTATGATGATTAAAAGTATTAAGTAAGTACTGCACGTCTAACGTCTATCATGAGCCGGCCTATACTTATACCTCTTGTTCTAAGTGTTCTAATAAGAGAGACGGATAGTGCGAGAAAAATCGAGAGTATGTCGCGGCCGTCTCATGCATGATAGATTTGCTGTAACTCGCTGGAAGAGTGTTAGATGCGTGTGTAGACTGTGGAGCAGGGATGCCGCGGATGCGATTTTTTTTGACATCCGCGGACGCGGATATTTGGGGGCACACATCCGCGGATGCGGATGCGGATGCGGATTTTGAGGTCAAGCACTCAAAAACGTAAATAAACAACGTCCATTTTATGATATCACGCAATCATCAAACACGTTGATACTAAATTACAATCGAACAAATCAAAAACGCGTCTGCTCTTGGCCACAGAAACGCAAAGAAGTTTTTTTTTTAAACTGGTCCGTGAAAGTTATTGCATTTTTCATATGTTATTAATGTTATTATTTATTCTATTGTGTATATAATAGGTGAAATTCAAAAACATAGGTATGTACAGTTTTAAAAATCGAATTTAATGGTTTCGTATCTTTACTTTTCTTACACCCATCTATGCCTACATGCTTATGGTCCTAGAATTTATTTAAAAAAAAAATCTGTTTACACTATTTTCCGGTTATGTGATACAGTAACAGAAACACAAAATCTATAATCTCCATTTACCGAAATTTTAACAAAAATAGAGCTTCATTCTTAGTTGTCCGCTTCCAGCGCAATTTTAGCCCATAAATATTTGTCACACATTGTGTCCTTAGTTATCCGGAACAAGGAATAAAAATTATTATAGGTACATACAATCGATCCTTTTTTCCGAACACGAGTGATAATATTCTATTTATGTGAGGACTAGTAAAGATTTTAGGTAAAAGGAATGGCAATATGATTGAGTTATATGATGGACAGGATTACAATTAAGATTTAGCCTCTACTCAGAGTATATTTAACCTGGGGATCTATTCCAATAAGAATGTTGAATTGATATTACATATTGGTTTACACGCGCGCCGAACCTAACGTATGAATGAACGACATCGCGCGATAAATACAAAACCGATCTAATTTAATACGAATAATGGAATAGACTGCTTCAGTAGTAAATAAAACTAAAATCACACTCTTTGTTGTGAAATAAGTATTTACAAACTTGATATAAACTTTCACGATTGTCACACATTATTTTTGTATAGGTATATTATAGTTGAATGTGATCCCGTCTATAAGTAGCAAAAGTAACTAATTCGACACATAATGCTCCATTATAGCGTGGAACACGTTGCACGTGTAAACATTCTAACTGTAAAATCATATTTAGATTATCGCGACTTTATTAAGAACTGGGGTAGGTAAGCAATTTAAGTTGTACCGTTAACTATGGCGCAAGCAACGTACATACCACCGGTTATTATTGTAGCTCAATACTTTCATTGTATGGAAACTTACTTTATATGCATTCTGCGCTTTTCTGATACTAAAGCGAAATGAAAATAATGAAATGATAGTTATGTACACCTACCGGGCGATAAGGAGTATGAAGCGGAAAATTGAGGGAAATTGGATGCGAATTTCGTGATGGAACATTGTAGTCTGGCTGGAAGCAATCTGACATGAGTATTGGTAGATGTTGAGATGGTATGTGGTGGCCGAGCAGGGCTGGCGCCCCCGGCGGCGGCGGCCGGCGGCGGTACTACGCGCCCCCCGGCCCGCAGCCAACGCCACGCAGTCTTCCCGCGCTACTCGCACGTGCTGTAGCCTGCATTCCACGTGATACAATATATTACAACTAACTTTAACCGAACTAAATAATTACACTCGAGTGCAAGAATACCGGACTTAATTAGTGCAAGTTGTGCTTTAATGTGATCAATTACATCGTTTACTCCGTTAATAGGGTACTGTGTAATGACTTCAGTGCTCTATCAATTAAAGTTGCACGTAATTGTATTGCTCTTTTTACTTCCAATACATTAATTAAGATCTTACATGGGACCGGAACGCATTATTAATGTACGGAATTTATGAAACCCTTGGCTGGATGGAATATATTGCTGTAATTGATTTTTAAATGGTAGGTAAACTTTTTATAACTTTATATATTTTGTGTATAACGTATTCAAAGTGTATCGTACTCTAATAGAACTACGTGTAATTATGCATTATGTCATGTCATGTCATGTCATAGCTATTTCAAGTGCTGTTAAATTTTCATTAATTAAGAACGTTGGTCGTTGGTCGGACTACGACTAGGCAAAAATATTTGTATACTAATTGTGAAAGTAGAAATAACTATTAATGAGTGACCTGATTCATAATTATTATTCAGTAATATAGTACTGTATTGTATTTTCAGTACCTACGTTAGAACGTAGGTACTTAATTAATTATAGTTTTGATAAACTATATACGAGCACTTATCTAGCTGGCAAACTGGCACGAAAGATATTGATATAAAGATAAGATGTCGTTTCTTAATGAATATTTGTAGTCATATACACATTATTATCTAAAATTGCAACCTACTCTATTCCTTATTATTATTATTATGTTATTCACGTAAATTATGAATGTTTCTCTAAAGATACGCAGGTGTACGTACGTATTTGTATTCTAATGAGAATAAAGTTCCAATTGTGCGTGTAGCTGGATTTTAACTAAGTCGTCGTGGTGTCTACTATTTAACTAAGTCGTCGTGGTGTCTACTATTTACTGTTCACTTTCATCTTGTTCTTTGTTTTGTTGGACCTTATTTAAGAATGTTGAATATACATTCTTTCGTTTGTAAAAAAACATTTCTAAACACACATTCTACACAAAATGAATTTAACAGTGGACATTTAACATTTAACTTAACAAAGAGCACTCTGTATAACATACAGTCAATCGAAAAAAAATGCTTAACTTTTTTACTGCTAAGCAACGCTACGTGGGGCATTTTCCGCTATGAAGAGAAAATCGCTGACATTGGCCGCGCATGGGTATCATGTACCGCTATGTAGGTCCACTGAATTGGTAAAAAAATAAGAGGTATATTATGTTTCAAAGTTAAATGAAAATTACTAATATACCCGATTTGTTCTGCAGCTCTACATTTTTATTTATCACTAGCTGCCCGGCCCGGCTCCGCACGGATTACCCGTTTTCGTAAAAAGTAGCCTATGTTCATCAGGGATAATGTCGGCTTCTAATGGTAAGAGTTTTTCAAATCGGTCCAGTAGTTTCGGAGCCTATTCAGTACAAACGAACAAACAACACAATCTTTCCTATTTATAATATTAGTGTAGATATGGCAAAGTATTCTACACTGTGATCTACATAATGATATATTCCATCTACATAGTACTATCACAAATAATAATATGCATAAAAATAATAGAGCTTCCAGAGCACTCAAATCGAAAATATCAAAACAAACTTAACCGCAGCCTAAACGGTCCACCGGATCCCTAAAAACTGGTACAGCAGGTTCGTGTTTGCTGGCAAAGAAATGAGTCGCTACTAAATTGCTACGCTAGATGGCAGCTCCGACGTACTTTTCCCACATAAAACCTCTTACATCAACTTTATTGACGCTGATAATGGTTTTTTTATGAGTGTACTGTTTTATAGTTGCATGAAATTAAATGTGTAAAATTGCGTTGAATTAGGTTAGGACATCGATTTAGCAGATAAGGCGCATCACCATTTTCGAGACTTAATACATTTTGTGTACTGTAACACTTTATTAAATAAGGCTAGTAGGGTAGGTGGGTAGAGCTAGTTAGGAAATAAGTGCATTCTTTGCTTAGTGTCCATGTGTTATTAGTATACAAGTTCTCTTGTACATTTGTTTCTGTTTTTTTCTCCAATAAATAAATAAAAATAAAATAAAGTTAAAAACAAATTCGTACCGAAACTAAACAAACTTAAACCTAAATAAGTGTACAATCCATTGTGCATCATTTATACAATATGTCCTACAAAATCACTTTCAGGAGGTTTAGGTCTATAGAAAGATAGGGATAGATAGATAGGAAATCGGGATAAAATTGTTGAGTAACGTATAAATCGCTCTAACTTTGTAGTAAGCCAAATATACTACTATTAATCGTGCCAAACGTATTCTTAAAAGTATTCTTAAGTTACAGGATAACTGACCAGAATATAGGTATATGTCCCTTTATTTTAATTCGTATTAGCCGAGTCTTTATCTCTGAAAATACGAGCATAAACGCGATACGATTTTGATGAAAGACACGTTCCATTTGTAATAATAACATCAATTGATTTAACGCTCTTGCAGTTAGGAGCAGGCGGAGGTCACCGACCGGCAATTATAATGTCCTCCTAGAGAATACTACCATGCTCTCTGCCGGCATCGTATACCCGAACCTAGTCGTCGTAACATTTCAATATACAACTTAACAAAACATAAAGTAATTATATAGTTAACTAACCTAGTTTTAAGTTTACTAACTATCATGGACCACTGTTGTCTTAAATAAAGAAATTTTGAATTTTGAATTTTGATAAAAGTAGTTACGTACTTACGAACTTACACAATTCATTATAATTTATCTCCAAATTCACTTAACCTTATAGACAGCCTACTTTTCGAATGGTTTAATCTAACCTACCTACTTATTACAAAACTTTCTACTTTCCACGCTCTAAAAACATATTAGAAACATCGTATGATTATGGATGCCAGATTTAATTGACAATTATTGAGATATATCGGTTAGAAAAATAGCTCCGCTTGTTATCGTAATATCTCCTTTCAAGTTAACGTTTATTATAATGTAGGTTACTTGATGTTGAGTAATTGCGGCAATTACGTCGTGGCTTAAACGTATGTATAAAGGATATAATTATAGACGATTTACAAACTCGCTGCATGAGTGTCAGATGCAAACTATTATTTTACTAAAAGATACAAATAACACAGAAACAATAATCAGCATGTCCTTTCACTTGGTTATTGATAATATTGTATTTTGTGCTCGTTGCCCGCTGGGAGCACAGCCGGTGTGCCACGAAACCGGTCCGAAAGGAATGAGACCGACTTGTGGCTCAAGGTACCACTACTATTACAATGTTGATCAATCGGGTTTTGAATCGACTGAAACATTTACTTCACTTATTTAATAATCTATCTTGATACGATAGTTACTTTTTTAGACCATTTAGCATTTACCGTTTTATTGATAGTTTCACCTACTTATATTTTACTTTTTGTGGATGTTAAAAAATGTTCTTTGTCATGGTTTGTATGCCCACTCGTAATTATCTGTATTTACCAGGACGTAGAAAACTAGATATTTGTTATACAAGGGTGCAAAGTTGTATTTTATCCGCAAGTGTGGAATTGAAACACGAGCAAGCGAAAGGATTCTATAGTTGAACCAGAAGCGAAGCAAATTAGAATCCTGAGCGTAGCGAGTGTTTCAACACACGAGAAGTAAACTACATTTGCACCCGTGTGTAACACAAAACTTTTCACCTCAATGTAGCGAGGAAAGTGCAACATGCAAAACAACTTTAGTTAATTTAAATACTTAATAATATTTTTTTGATTTTTTAACAGTTAATATAATAATGTTAGTAATATCAAGTAGAACCTTACCTTAGTTTAAATACCCGTGAGTTGTTTGGTGTCTCGTGCCTTGAAAGCCTCGCTATGCTCAGGATTGTACTTTTGAACCATTCGCTTCGCTCATCGTTCAAACTTTCATTCCTTCGCTAGCTCGGCTTTCAATACAAGCACTTGCGCCAAATAACAACTTTGCAGCCTTAAATAACAAAAAACTATTACCATGTACCGTCCTATTGTCAATGTCCTCTGTTTTCGAATACAATATAAATTGGTACCTAATATAACATTTTACGCAAAGTGTCTGCACGCGTCTACTAAAAATAACACGCATGGAGTAAGACCTCATTTTATGGCCACAATGGCTATAAAATTTAGATTTCATTTGGTTCAAAATGTATCAGGAATGAATATCGTCAGTAAAACTGGCCGTAGGAACGAAACATGGAATCAAAGCATAGATAGCTAAGTAATAAACTAGGGATTGTAAATAAATGTTTCGGACCCAAACCAACCAAATGCTGTGAGACAGAGAATGGCATTAAGCTCAGCTCTCTACGCCACGCCATTCAATATTGCAATCGTAAGAAATACAACCTGTAACGAGAATTGCAGCACCTTTTTACTTTAGGCTCTAGGTAAATAATTCTAGTAATATCCAAATATCCGCGATCCTAGCACTATTAGAAGATTTTAGTATACTAACATTATAAAGAGGATAAATCCTTTCACCAGTATCGTAGATTGGACCTTCGCGATGGACTTTATCTAGGCTGACATCAAATGCCAAATTATTGTGGTTAGGTATATCCCGGGAATTCCATATATAGCTATACAGCGACACGATCATCCATTTTTAGGGTTCCGTAGTTAATTAGGAACCCTTATAGTTTCGCCATGTCCGTCCGTCTGTCTGTCTGTCTGTCCGTCTTCGGCTTAGCTCAGTAACCATAACTCCTACAAAACTATAATTCGGCATGGGTATATAAATCAATTACGCCGACAAAACGGTACAATAAAATATTTAAAAAAAAATTTTAAGGGTACTTCCCTACACCTAAAGCGGGGATGTAATTTTTTTTTCTCGTTAAACCCATGGTGTATCGTTGGATAGCTCATCTAAAAATATTATGGGTTTCCCAAAACTACTTTTCAAGTCAGTAATTCGTTTGCGAGATATTGGGCTTTAAAGCCCAAATTTTTGTTCGAGTCATGTGTCCCCCCCCACTTGTGTACTTGGAAAGGCCAATTTTCGTACAAATTCGGGAGACGCAACCGCACCGCACGTCGATGTAACGAAGATAGACAGGCAACTACGGAACCCTACACTGCGCGTGGCCCGACACGCACTTGGCCGGTTTTTTTAAGAAATACTCCGTTATTCAACAAGAACATACTCTCTAATGACACATTTATACTGGTATTTTAAATTGTCTTATTCTTTCATGCAAAAATATAATCGATATATACATAAAAGAGGAAATGCTGACTGATCAATGATCATCAACGCACAGCCGAAACTAAAAACATGCTGCGCCGAGCCGCGTGTAAATGGGATAACGACAACCGAATGATGAAGGGGGTTCAAAGTTTGTGTAAAGAGCAAGACATTTGTAACTTCGGTTTTAGACCGTTTTTTGAAGACTAGAAAACGAAATTCCGCGTTTAAGAAATTGATTCCATAAAGGTGTTAAAAGAAATTTGGGTTAAAGGGGCGAAAAGGAGTTGGGAGTTTGTACGGGGAACAAGACAATTTTAAAGTAAGGGAACTATAACTTCGGTCATATACTATTTGGTTTGGTAAGCCATTAAATAGTCAAAATACATAGTAATCCAACTGCTAGCAGAAAAGTAGGTTAGGTGAAGTTAGAACTGCGGCCCTTACAGAACCGAACAGCTACCAGGATTGTATATTAGCAGGAGGACGGAGAACGATTTTGGCTAATCAAAATAATTTATTATCTAATACCGTTAAATGGGGACTGCTGGGGATCGAGATGCTAAATAGATAATAAATCCGTTGAGTAGAACTACTCAACGGATTAAGGCAAATTTCCAGTAACGTAGCTTGGTAGACATCAAAAAATTATATTTACCTTTAATAAATAATAGTCTGTTGATAATACTTAAAATATTAATAAATAAATTAATATTTTCGGATCATCTTACACAAATCAACCTAGTCTCAAACTAAGCAAAGCTTGTACTATGGGTACTAGACGACGATATACATACTTATATAGATAAATAAATACTTAAATACATAGAAAACATCCATGACTCAGGAACAAGTATTCGTGCTCATCACACAAATAAATGCCCTTACTGGGATTCGAACCCGGGACCTCTAGCTTCGTAGGCACGGTCACTACCAACTAGGCTACAGAGGTCGTATAAACGGACATTTCAATTTAGATTAAGTAATTTAAACTAACGAACTCATCCCATTGTTATTTGTTACCTTTCACGCTTAAACCAAGAACGGATTTAGATTTCATTTGGCGTAGAGATCATTTGAGACCCTTGTAAGGATATAGGATAGTTTTTTTTATCTTGGAAACCATCCCTCAAGATGGTAGAAGTTTAATAGCTATATTTTTTTCTAAGACGATAACAAGCGGACGAAGTCGCGGGCAACAGCTAGTAATTGTAAAATAATCATTAAGGGGGTGAATTGGAAATTATCGCGTGCTTTGAAACGCCATTCTGACTAGATTAAGAAACAATAAGGTCTGATTTTCAGATATATGATTCTTGACTATATGACAGTTGATCTGATTTGATCGATACATGATTCCTACACTTTCCTCGATAGAAAAAAAATCCAAAGTTGGGTTTTATTTCCTTGCTTTTATTCAACCTACTCACACAATTCACACAATAAATTATTTTACGACAGAATCAAGTTAATACCATTAGTACATTGTGATACAAGTGAGGTATGTTGATAACCTCTAGACCAGAGGCGGAATTATCACGCGAGCCGCAGGTGAGCGTGATAAGAGAGCCGAGGATGTAATTATCAAAGCTCACGCGTTTCATACGACGACTTTCAACACATTTTGCGAGGAATAAATCCTTTTCATAAGATGAAAATTGTATTAGGCCTGCCAAGTTATTTTCTTTACTTATTGATGGCAACAGGTTTTTACTCACACATTGTAACTTACATCGCCAAGAATTTCCAGTAGCCTCCATTCTATTTATCACTTTTCTAGTCACCACGAGTCAACATTTTTGTTAATAACCAAACACGCATTAACAATGTTTACAAATATCTAACCTATAATGGCGCGCAACAGTTTTTTTTCGTGAAGTTTGAAGTCAGACTCAGATGAAATCTCTAAACAGCCGATACAAAATAGAATAAATATTTATATTAATGTTACCTTTATTAATTCATCTAAAATGTTATCAAAAGTGAATAGTTATACTAAATTAAATGTTTCTATATCATATCCAAAAATAAATGGTCAATTATTTGTGAAATATTTGTGAAATAACCTATAATGGCGAGGTGAATTAACCTATAATGGCGCGAACAGTTTTTGAAGTAAAAACTTCTTTAGCGGCGCTGAGCACTTTTTGGGATGGGGAAAAATTGTTAAATACGCGACAGAGTTTTGTGACGTCAGATGTGAAAGAGGTCACTTTTTGCTGCTAGCCGATTCGACTTCATTCAAAACTGAACGCTATTCGTAAGTGTATAAAGCCGTTAAACACTTTTTGCAATAGCATATTCTGCAAATAAATTTGTAATAATACCAACGCGTCCTTCACCGTTTTGCTATTGAGAAAATTCGAATAGTTCGAATTTGGGCGTTATTCCTAAAGAGATAAAGCTTAGAAAAATATTTACCAACGGCAAAAACAAATTGATATTTTGGTCGCCACCGCCGTCTGCTGTTCTTGCAAATTCGAACAGTTCGAATTTAGACGTTATTCCTAAAGAGATAAAGCTTTGAAAAATATTTGGCAATGGCAAAAAAAAAATGGTATTGTGTTTGCCGCAAGCCCGTCGGCGGTCACACCCAACGCACGCGCGGCCCGTCCGCCTAAATAATTGATAATTGTTTATAAATTTGCGTCGAATTCATTTTTAGGGTGACACCGTAAGATGTCACGTGACCTGATCGAAAAACTGTTACAATGTTATTGAGTTTTCACTTCTGCCGGCACTCCCGGAGTGCAAGCCGGTCTTTTTTTTTGTGAAGTTTGCGCAGTGCGCGTGTGTTAGACTTGGATGAAATCTCTAAACAGCCAATACAAAATAAAATAAATATTTTCGTTTTAAAATGTTATCTTTATTAATTTATGTAAAATGTTATCGAAAGTGAATAGTTTTACTAAAATAAACGTTTCTATATCATATCCAATAAGATATAGGCAATTAATTAACAAAAAGGATTTCATTTGTTTAGTCGAGTAAGAATCCATTTACCGAGAATTAAAAAAAAAGCTGTACATTCTGTAGAGCCCGGTTAATTTAAGAATGCACCCCGTCCATGCATACATGTTGCTGCAAGGTGCCAACGGGACTTAATCGGGATATAACCATAACACACGAGTGTCGTAATGTTATAAAACACGCGTGTGTAATATCCAGGATTATGAGCCTAAAAGCGACACAGTAAGAGGTACTATCGACAACACAGCTAACTGACCATCGGTGCACCTTAAGTGCATTGTAAAAAGGTTCTATATAAACACAGGATGGTCAGTTAACAGTGTTGTCGTTTGTACGATACGAGCAAATGTGTTGAAAAGTATTTTATCTCATCTAAAATCTCACTTAATGAAATAAGTGCTTTCTAACCGTCTTAGAGCCGAAGCCCACTTAAAGTATCCAAAACGTACATTCGTTGCATTCGTGAAAAAAAAAATGTATTAGTTAAGCTTTTACTAATTTTTAAGTTTGAAAAAACCTGTATGGCGCGCGGTGCGAAGTTCATTCACCCGGTAAGAGTTCGTACCTATCTACAAAAGATGGTGGCTAGCGGTCACTGCGGTCACTCGGCGGGGTGATTAAAATTAATATTAATGCAAAAAAAAACAAAAAATCTTAGTTATGTATACATTAACTGGGCTTCGGCTCTAAGACGGTTAAAAAACCATCCTGTATAAAAAAAAACTTCACTAAGTCAGCTATTTATGGAAATTTGTCCAAAAAAACCATTCCCGAAGAGTGTTGTATCTCTTTTTCTCGTGCGTGGAAGGCATAAGCGTGTCTTTGTCAAGGGGGCGTGGCTGACTCGAATCAAGGCATACCCTTAAGATCAACCTTATGTTAAACACTGCAAATAACTCTTGCCACAGAAATGATTAAATAAATAATAGATATCAGGGGACAATCTTCCACAAATCGATATAGTCCCAAACTAAGCAAAGCTTGTACTATGGGTACTAGACGACGATAAACATACTTATATAGATAAATAAATACATAGAAAACATCCATGACTCAGCAACAAATATTCGTGCTCATCACACAAATAAATGCCCTTACCGGGATTCGAACCCAGGACCTCTTGCTTCGTAGGCAGGGTCACTACCAACTATTAGGCTAAAGCGACTCATGATTCACGACTGCATGGATATTGATCTATTCGTCAAGCAAAGACACGGCGATAACTATAGACGTATTGAATAGCCATTGCTTGCGCTGCGGTTTCCATTTAATTAGCAATGCATTATACTTGAAAATCGAATTCAAACTTCCGCATTGAAGGGATCAATCACGCTAATTCTCAATCAACCCGAGTAAATAACTAGGATCGAATAATTTGCTCTTGTACCCGATAGTTGGATCTAATCAGCAATTTTCCCAGCAAAGACGGAGCGAACATTATTCCTTGGTAGTATAAAAAGTAAAAAGTAACATGAAATTGATCGTAACTATCATACTGGAAACTTAACGAGCCTATTGTATGTGATTATAGCCACTATATATTATGTTTATGTACTGGCCTTCGCCAACCTTACCCTAGTGTAGTAAATCGGATACCATCGATATCCATACTTTCATTTGCCATACATAACGCTATTCGTCATAATTATCATTTGCCATAAAAGTGATTTTCTCTGAAACCTTATCATTTTCAGGACAATTTATATACTTTGTATAGAACCCTTAGGTTCGGTTAGTTTTATAAAAACCTGATACGTTGACAGTTTCTGAGAAAAGCTAATTAGGGCAAATTATAATTATGGCACACGTTACATCTATGGCACATGAAATTATGTTTTTTTTTAGTAACCAGTAATAAACCGATTTGTCTTTTATAAAAAATAGTATCATTTATAACATTACATCTTGTTAAAGGACTGTCCCCTTTGTTAGAGTCA
Source organism: Epinotia ramella (assembly GCA_947578815.1). NCBI lineage: Eukaryota > Metazoa > Arthropoda > Insecta > Lepidoptera > Tortricidae > Epinotia > Epinotia ramella. The sequence continues at coordinate 14,147,945 of OX388209.1, forward strand.
TAAATCGTTATTATTGAGGACATTTATCTTTGTTGCAGAGACCAGACAATCTCGACTTGCCGCTGTCAGCCGCCCGTGACACTAAATCTAGTGTGTACGCTATGAATGATCAGGTAAGCTGTATTTTTTTTTATCATGATTCGCTTTTGGATAAACTACAAGTAAAGACTCTGTCAAGGAATTTGAGGCGCTACAAGCATATTGGCCGAACTATACATGGCAGATTTGAAAAACCGCTAGCAAGATTACTTTATCTACGTAAATTGATGTAGGTGTAAGTACTCGTACCTAAGTAAAACTTAATATGCGTCATACAAGTCAAAGCATAAAAAGCTATTTATATTGATAAATGAAAAAGAAATAAGTCCCACTGCTGGGCACAGGCCCCCTCTCATGGATGAATGAAACGTGCAGTAGTTCGCACACTGGACCAGTGCGGGTTGGGGACTTCATTGCTTATATTTTTATTTAGTCCCTGGGCGACCGAGCTAGTAAAGAAACTAATATTCCCAGATATGAGACCTATCTACTAGCCGGATCGATTTTTCGCCCCCGTAATTCCCGTAAACCCCTATATTGTAAGTTTCATCGAAATCGTTAGAGCTGTTTTCGAGAGCGTGATTACAAATATACTTATTGTATATATACAAATATTGCTCGTTAAATAATATAGCATAACTAGGTACCAGTACCTGGGCGACCGGGGCGGGCTCCGCGTTTATCGCGTTTTTCTAAGACTTAGATATTCTTAGAAATATTTATTATGCGCAAATTCAATCAATGTGGAGAAGTCAGGCGGATTTGAAGTACAGAGACTACAGAGTAACATAAAACACGACATAAAGCCGTGTTAGCCGGATAGACGGGATGGGTGAGAATTGGTTAAGTAAATAAAGTTTTTTGTAGGTGTAGATTATCTTGTTTTGTCGACAATCATCTTAATAATCGCTCTATTTTTTCCTATTGTTTATTGTCTTTTTTTTTAAGGATCGAGGTGACATTTGTGGGATTTAATGGCGAACAAGCTAAAAGTTTTTCCAGCAAAGATGAGACAAGCTATGTTTTCTAACAAATTGGCCAAGCTAAGCAATGAAGCTACACTCAGTTTAGCTCTGGTGAAAAAAGCCTTCCGCTTGGTGTGCCAATAATAAAGTCGTTTGTAGTCCACATTAGGGTAAATATTTCTATCGTCGGTACCCTTCCAATTACTGCCACGTTCACCCTTATTTCAAGGAAAAAATGGTGACAGCCCTGCAAAAACTGGCGCCATAGATTAGTTTATTATGGATATCATCATCATCATCATTATCATCATATCAGCCGAAATACGTCCACTGCTGGATATAGACCTCCCCCAAAGACTGCACCCTTCCTGCGACCTTTACCAGGTCAACAGTCTACCTTATGGAGGGTCTACTCGCGCTCGAGAACCTTTCCGCCCCAGGGGTATGGGTTAGGTATTAAGTGTGTGTTTAATGATTTTAATTATTTTCTAACCCTAAATCAAGTATGTTTAAGACAGGAATAACTGGCACAACACTTTTTCGAGGTAAATTCATACCCCTTATAGCGTTGCGGCCTGGCCTCAAAACTATACCCGAGGCCACCATGATAAAATCCGCTTTAAGCACTGTTATTACGTCGTTATAATTTAAGGATAACGATTATTTTTATGACTATGGAAATTATTAAGCCAATGTAGACCACACACGGTAATATATTATTATATAGAGCCTATTTATTCTCATTTACTAATGTGGCGGTAGACCTGATAGTTACTTACATTCATATTTTCAGGGTGTAAATAGAAGTAATGTGCAGGTAGCAGTAAAAACCATTTTGGAAATGTTATATTACAAAAGGTAGCAATGCAATTCGTATTCTCATGTGAATTCGTATTGATAACTAACTATCACATCATTTCTATAGTAAAGAAATACGTAAAGCCCTTCAAATCAGATAACATAGTAAATTTTAATGGGATAATAGTTTTAACTAAGATTTCATCTCCGTAGAATCCGATCATAAGTCAAAAAACATAGTCTGTTATATCACCGGATATTATTAGTGTTGTGTGTCAGCCGGGTGACAACCCTAGTGTCTTCTTCCTCTTTCTTGTGGTATCCTCATGGCCGAGGGACGTGACGGCTGTGGGCGCTCTGCACCCTAACCTAACCTAGTTCGGAAAACCCGCGCAGCAAGAAGATGTTGATGTTGATACCCGCTCAAGCCCGTTGTCCCGTGAACATGGATGTTGCGAAACGTCGGGAGATCTCGGAGAGGTAAATAAATAAGTTAATTATACGCGATTAAGTCCCGTTTAGTAAAAATAACTACGATGTAATTGGGTTACTTTCATTCGGAGGGCGACTTTGATCAAATAGGTTATTATCAGAAATCATTATTTTTACTTGTGTGTGAATGTGGCAGTGAATACATTAGTTTTCTATCTTTACTCGATTAAATCTTCTTAAATTCAAATAGTTCTGCTTTTATACTACATTCTAAACGATCAAAGTAGCCCCATTTTTTCCTAAAGTAATTCCACGGTTTACGTATCACATGTTTCTATATTCTTGTAAACCTCGCCCCCGACTTCAGACACAGTGTGTCTTCCTCGCACGACAAAACGAGACAAAACTCTTCGCGAAAAAGTTTTTTTAGGGAATTGACGATAAATAGTGTCATTGCGCCGGTTAGCGACCACTTAGATGAGTTGGTGAACTGAAAGGATATTTAGTCTTTTTTTAGTTCCGACGACCACTTTAGCCTAGTTTGTAGTGACCCTGCCTATGAAGCAAGAGGTCCTGGGTTCGAATCCCGGTATGGGCATTTATTTGTGTGATGAGCACGAGTATTTTGTTCCTGAGTCATGGACGTTTTCTATGTATTTAAGTATTTATTTATCTATATAAGTATGTTTATCGTCGTCTAGTACCCATAGTACAAGCTTTGCTTAGTTTGGGACTAGGTCGGTTTGTGTAAGATTGTCCCCTAAAATTTAATATTATTTATTATTAGTTGATTCATGTCTGCAGAATTTTTGCTATCTTTAATTGAAGAAAGCTTGTCCTTCAGGTGGTCGCCTTACAGAAGCTGGTCGCGTAATGACCCTTAGAGGCGATTCTCCCACTTAGCACCGCGTCGGAGCGGCAGATTTTACCATCGTATGCAAGAATCTCAATTTATATAGAAAACACGCCTACTACAACACACTGCCGACGCGGCAATGCGCGTGAATGCGCGTTTAAAATATCTGCGATGCGGTGCAGTGGGAGAATCGCCTAAGACCCTATCCAAATTTGTGAAGTATTATTATTATTCATTTTAATGAGATTTTAGATGTTTTTAATACCGTCATTTTAACTTGATCATGCAATAAATCACACGCGCTCCGATTTTAGACAGATTTGAACGGGTTTGATTCGCAGACGCGTTTGAGTTTCGTTTTAAATCTTTGTAACAATTTGATTTTTTTCTAAAATCATTTTGTGGCCAGAGTTATACACTGTTGCATACAATACTTTATCGAGGACTAATTTAAAACGAAGGTATAGTAGTGTTCATCAAAGACTATTGCCGCGATTTCTTTTTAGGGTTTTCGGGCTGAATGGAACCCTTATAGGATCACTTCGTTATCCGTTTGCCTGACCGTTGTCTGTCTGCATGCCCGTCAAGACACTTATTTCAGGAACGCGTTAAGTTATCAAGCTAAAATAATATTCTATGCAATCCCTTGAAACTGAGAAAAAAACCTAACTTCTATCTAAGTCAACTCAATCAAAAACTACTTCTAGTCCGTAAGCCCGCTCCAAAAATGCCCACGTCTCATGACAGCACGATAAAATGCATGGCACACGGTCGAAAAGTTGTGCTGAATTAGGATCGGGAATGCCCACGTCTCATGACAGCACGATAAAATGCATGGCACACGGTCGAAAAGTTGTGCTGAATTAGGATCGGGAATGCCCACGTCTCATGACAGCACGATAAAATGCATGGCACACGGTCGAAAAGTTGTGCTGAATTAGGATCGGGAATGCCCACGTCTCATGACAGCACGATAAAATGCATGGCACACGGTCGAAAAGTTGTGCTGAATTAGGATCGGAAGATTATCGCAACTAAAATTGGCTGGAAGTACCTATGACATAAGCCTTCACTTGCGGTCAAAATTGTAAGGGTCATGTGACATCAGGACGACATACGTGGCATCATTTAGCCCTTTAAACATAAAGTAAACATTAGTCGGTCAGTTCTGAAATGGTCGGAAGCACTTTACAGACGCTGCCAAAAATGTACAGTTACAGTGCCCGGCAAACCACTTGAACATGCGGGACGAAGTGGGGGGGCAGCTCGCACGTACAATCCGCCTTTGCGCAGGCAAGGTCATTTGCTCAAGTTGTTTGCCTGGCATTGTAATACACGCGAGGGACTTGGGGAGTTTTTGCAACACTACTTAACGACCTATTAAAAAAAAAAAAAAAAATAGACGTACTATAAAGGCCTACAATTGTTTGTTTTGCAGTGACATTTCGTAGACTCTATTACAAACCAATCTCAAAAGGTCATATTCAACGTTAACAATAGTGGTTATTGCATAATGATTCAATTCCAATTTGCCCTTAGCGTAGCATGCAATAATATATTTTTGGTGTTATTACGAGTCACTTAGCTTATAAGATAATACATTTGATAGGGAAGTTCCGTAACGTAACCATCGCAAAGCGCAACTACGGCATGAATTCACAGAAACCATTCCTTTACATGAACAATTGCAATTTCTGTAAGATCTTTTGCATGACAAGTCAATTGTAACTTCCGAAAGTTAGTCCTCAAAAGTCTTACTTTACCAGGCTATTTGTAACACCTCCTAAAACAATAACAATAAATTACCTTATGCAATTATCTTTTGTTTGCTATGCTTGTATCGCGGTGTTTATGATACACAACACGACAATAGAATTCTGTGTTGCTACTTATACAGCCTAACAATAGCACAAATTATACAAGAGCTTTTTACTACCATTAATATTGCGTAGAAATTGCTTGCGTTATTCTCTCAGGCCGACTTTCATACATCATGTTCACCATGGCTTTTCATCACCGTGCCTTTTCAGGGTCCGGTATTTTATGTATCTATCATGCATTTTTGCATTTTGCAACATCTAATTTAACTTTTTTTAAACCTTTGGAGTCTGTACCCATCTTTTGAAATGTAAGTCCATAACATACCAATATAACAATAAGAATCATGGCAGCATGGGCAGTACCTACCAATAAAAATAGAGAGTTGTAATTGTTGCATATGGGTCATCCAGCCATAATAGCCTATTGAATAGTTACTACAATAAAAAGTATGGATGTATCATAAAAGCGATACATGAATCTTGATGTGCTTATAGAGAAAACCAAATAATATTACGTTCTACTCAGTTAATAAGTTTGTGTCAAAAAAGAAATATTGTTGGTACAAGTTTTTTGCCTTTTTGCACATTCATCCCGTTGAGATGAGAGTGTTCTAATGAGCTCAAACACGACCGGTTTATTGTAAGTAGTTTAGTATGGCCAACTTCTGTCTCCGTCATCAGGTCAGCGCGATGTTGCCATAATATTGCGTTGAATTCATCACCTTCCTCTGTTGAGAGAAAACGACCCAGAATGTAATACAAGCCTTCATTTTGAACACGTTCGTTTCTCAGATGTATGACAAAAGAACTAGTGACCTCTGGGGAGTTTCTGTTCATGCGCCCAAATCCCTAATAGAAATCATAGCGTCTGAGTTGGCAGTTATATTTAACAACAGTGTCGATTGCGGTGAGTTTCCCGACCTAATTAAACATAGTAAAATAACTTCGTTATTCAGATCTACATATATTGCCAAGTCACAAAATTGTATTTAACGAAATATCTCACAACTTTTTACGGTGGAAGAATTTCGACACTCCTCTTTTTTACATGGAATGTTTTTCATAGGATCTCACTTCTTTTTGTAGGTTATTGTGTTATCAATACATACAAATTATGGATGCAGTCGTATTCTTGCCTTTAATTTTTTTGTCCCATTCACTGCAAAATGTAACTTTGTAATCCTATATATTTATATATGGGATCCTATAACCTATACATTTTATTTATGCAGTTGGTTTATCTAGAAAACTGGACCGAAAATGCAAAATATTTTAGTTTTCCCTTGATTTATAAACTAAACACTAATTGTATTCTAACTTTAAAGCTAGATGTCTGCTAGAAGTGCCTTGGAGTTTTGATGATCAGTCAGTGAGGGAGTGACAAAATTAAGAAACTTTGACTAGTTATAATTCTTAAACTGCTGGTTCAAATTGAATAACATTTGAAATATACCGTGTTTATACAATGCCTGCTTGGTTACTGAAAATTCAGGCTTCTAGTTTTATCCACAACGAAGTTATTGGGGGGTCGAAAATGGCCTGAACTGCTTCGAGAAAAGGATAGTATCGGCCGTGCCGCTGTTTTGCTCGACTTGGCGGGGGCACTATAGTGCCCCCAGATACTGTTTAATATAAACAATTTGGATTTACCCGGGGTCACTCGACAACCGACGCTCGTGTCAAGCTAATTAAACACATTTTCGATGCCTGGGAGGAATCACGGGATTGTTTAGGTATCTTCTGCGAATTATTCAAGGCTTTCGACTGCGTTTGTCATGAAACATTGATCAGGAAAGTCGACTACTATGGACTCAGAGGATCAGCACTGAATTTACTTAAGTCTTAATTACATGTTAGAATACAAAGGGTCGTTAAGTGAATGGACAGCGATAACCGGGGACATTGGTCTCGATGGGTGTACCGCAGGGATCAATATTGGAGCCTTTCCTTATCTACATAAATGACTTGCCATACCTCGTAAAAACCCACCTTGATATAGTATTGTTTGCAGATGACACCTCACTTATTTCCAAACTCCTAAGGCAGTAACCAAGCTTGCAATGATGTAAACAATGCTATTTTTAAAGTAGTAAATTGGTTTAATATTAATAAATTATTATTAAATGAGAAAGACTAAATTTATTAAATTAGTCACGAATCACGTTAAGCACGAGCAAGGAAATGTAGTTGTAAAGGATGAGGAATTGGAACTAGTTGAAAGTACAGTTTTTCTTGGTATAAAGCCGGGAATACACATGCCTGTCGGTGGCACACTTGCATAACAGCTCCTTGCATGTGCCATCTACTTTCATATGTATACACTAACTGGCATGCCTGTAACTGGTAAGCAAGTAGATCGCACACAATTTGATTTACTAGCATGCCCGTTGAGGGAGGGGTCGCGGGGGTTGCCGAACTGTCACGTGTGAACAGACGCGACAGCTACGGGCATGCCAGTAGATGAAGCAAAGGCACAACTTGCATGCCAGTATTACTTGCAAATGTATCCGCAGTGTCCCAGTTACTCGTACATGCCTGTAACTTTCATGCCTGCTACTTTCCCGATTTACGGGCATGTGTATTCCTAGCTTAACGTTAGATTCCAAGCTACACTGGGGACCCCATATTGCTAATCTCTCGAATAGACTGATGCAGGCATGTGCAGTGAGCTAGATCCGTCAATTAACAGACGTGAAAACAGCTCGATTAGTATATTTTAGCTACTTCCATAGCATTATGTCATATGGTATTTTATTGAGGGGCAGTGCTGCGGAGATTCATACGATTTTTTTCTGCAGAAACAGGCTATTCGGGCGATATATAAATGGAACCATAGACTCTTTTAGAGATATAAGTTTCAAGACATTAATAGAATGACAATACAATGTCAATACAAAAACTATGATATATATAATATTAATAGATACTAGAAATCAGCATAAGCCCGCGGTGCCCACCGCTCGGCTCCAAAGAATAAAAAAATCATTCATGGGTAATTGTGTAAGGTTTTATAACAAACGTAACTGAGTTATCTAATAATAAATTGAAGAACTATGTGAAGCGTAAACTTATTTCGAAAGCTTATTATAGCATTAATTGTGACTGAATTGTTATTTATTTATTTCGTTTGGAATTTATGACTGAGTTTTTAATATATTATTCTCGTTATATATATGTACCTATATATTTTTTGTCATTCGATTTCTAGAAACATTCTAGGCTGATATTTTTTTATACAAGTTTTAATTAATACAACTTGTATTTTTTATTTTTAATAAATTGCTCTTAAAAAGTACAATTTGAAAGTGCTTGTTTGTTACTAGGATCACTTGAATAAAGATTATTTTGAGAGGCAAACAAGCATACAATCTGCCTGATGGTAAGCAGACACCGTAAGCTGTGGACGCTTGTGCCTCCAGAATAATCACAAGCGCGTTGCCGACCCTAATATTATTTATGCATTCATTGTGGTGATAGCTAAGAGACTAAATTCTCTCAGCGCATCGTCGGGAGTAGCGACACTAGCGACCTTACTCGCCACCAGCCCCGCTATTCTGTCACTTGTTTTAACCTCAACTCACCGTTCACCCACAAATATAATCTTGACGCCGCGATTCGTAGTAACTAAGCGTAGGTAGAAGTCTAGTTTCGTTAGATGTGAGCGTGACGGGTGAGGTGAGTGGGACGTATGACCGTGTAAAAAATAACAGCCCAGGAACCCACCACGTACGTACAGAGCAAGTTGTAGAGTATTATGGCTTCGGTCTTCTGTAAAGTACTTCTAAAGTTGAGCTGCTCCAAATATGAGCGAGTCGACATTATTACGATGTACCCTACCTCTCCCAAAGCCTACCAAACTTACGAGTACATAGGGATGCCTGAAAAATGGGTTGCAAATTGTGAAGGACAACTTACATACCTACTTACATATTTACATACTAACAGTGCAAGTTAAATAAAAGCTTGTTAACTTGTGTACTTTCGCCGGTCCAGTCCAATCTGGAAATGGGAAAATCGTTAATATGCCGCGGTCGCTGCAGGAGACCATCGCATGTGCTGACTTCTGGCTGAAGGGTGTCGTGTTTCGACGGTTCCGGGGCAACCTGCCGAATCCTACACCGGAGATGACGATGCAACGGGGCTACGCCGTTTCGTCGCCTAAATAGTATTATTTGTTGTTTTTAGTTTCGTGACGCATTGGTTTTACTGTAATGTCATGTAAATGTATTTTTCAATAAATAAATATCTGGATTATCTGGGTACTTAAGGAAGTGTTATACAGGAGTACGTGGAGATTGGAATACAACCTACACCGGCCCTACTGTCAACCCCACCTGCACGCGCCGGGTGGCGGCGGCGACCAACTAGCTGGTTGCCGTGGTGCCTGCTAGAAAACCAACGGGACTCCGGCGACCGAGCAATGGCGGTATAACCATACACACACATCAGACGAGGCAACCTGTACAGAAGAGGCGTCAGAAACATTGGGAATCAAATACAGGGTGTATTTGATTCCAAAAGCAACGGCAACGGAAAACCACCGCACTATTATCCCACGAGAGTCATGAAAAGGTCTTTTGCAAAAGTCGACCGTGACATGACCACGACCACTCTTTCAAGAGTGCACGACTCAAGAATTTTACAAATATTATAGCATGTCACTCCTCCAATTACGAGGAATCCCACGACACCTCAATCCTCATATTATGTCGAAATCCGTCAAATGGTTTAGGCTGCAGGGCGTGCCAAAGAATAAGACATACACAAATACTACATACATACGCTCGAAGAACATAACCTCTCCTTCGGCAGTCGGGTAACAATAAACCATCATCGTCTCGCGTAGTTATTATTGATAAAAACGAACAGCATTTAAATGGTCACTCATGTATGTAAATAACAACAAGTCTGCAACGGAGGTAAAATATAAAAACCGATACAAAACGACACCCCTCCTAAGGAAAGTAAGATATTTGATGTAAATTAATGTAAATAAGGGCGCTCGGTTTAAAATTAATGACGTTGCATTTATGTGTAGAATATAGCAGCTATCCTTCTCGTTGCCGACGATCAATATTATTGTCATCCCTGTCTGTCTGAGCTCGTCTGAGGATGAGCAAAACAGGGTGAAGGTAGTAAGTGGCAGGGATTTATCTAGATAAATCGTAGGTAGATAGAGATTTACTAGCTAAAGGCATACCAATAGCCAGCACGAATATCGAGTGGTATCCATTACTGTCTGAACTGCGCAGCCGGCCAGAGGGCAATGCAATGCACAAAGCTGCCTGACCTCCCTATACGTATATTTGTTCTGAATTTTGGGGTCAATTTAGGAACATATTTTGTGACTAGGGGCAGATAGATGGCAACGGGGAAAAATGGGGCTTGGAATTTGCTACTTTATTACAATTATTACAAGAAAACTAAATAAGATGAGACAGTTCTTCTGACAGTCAGTTATCTCTATCACGCAAGAAATTCAGTTATACTAAAACGAAAATAATAATTTTAAGTAATACACAACCCGTGCTTGTGAATGTTATTTATAAGATGAATTATACAAAATAGATCAATCGATATACTGCATAAAACTATCTAGGCATAAGTATAGACAAGATGTTAAGTATAATCAATCACTGAAAAAAAAACCATAATGGTAACTACCTAAATTGCAATTTAAGTAGGTATGCAAGAACTTGCATGCAAGATTCATTACATTTCGGGGTACCGAGGTACATTATACTGAGTTGGATCACAAACATTAAATAGAAGGTATTTCGCGTATTTAAACTTACATTTATGGGTAAAAGGAGGCCTAAAAAAATGTACCTACTCTCGTTTTCACTGTATTTATGCAACTATTTATTTTCATGTATTTTTACAAGGACAAGTTATTATTTACTGTGTAGTGCTCATATCCTGCACCAGCATTGATTGAACGAGCGAGCGAAGTGAACGAAGTAGCATGCTTTAGCTTGGGCTAAATTTCGTTCGTATGTGTATGTCCGTGTCCGGATTTCCCGCTGTCCGGCTGTACTTCTCTACAGGTCGCATTTTCCACCGATTCTCGTGAAATTTTGCGAGGTTCGTTATTTATATAGTATTTTTTGTCTATTCAGTTTTTGGAATTAAAAACAAACGAAAAAGACACCCTCGCGGGGTTTAGGGCTCACAGAGCCACTACAGACAGATAGATGTTTGCGCAACTTGCGCTTGAATGAGATTTTACTCTGCGCGTGTCGTATCGTATGGTAAGAGGAAGATTTTATACACGCGGTCGAATGCTGAACGCGACGTAGTTTTAGACGGTAGTCCATGGTTTTTACCGCGGTTAAGTCTGTCATACCCCCTGTATATGGTCCCCCGATCAGGCGGGATGCGTAAATTGCACTTCCCTAAAGTAAAAAAATATTTATGAGTTTAAAGACCGGCCTTAAGAGCTACCTATATCGGTAATACAATAATAAGTACACTTCTGTTTCTTTGTTACAGACCTTTCATACACCATCTTTCGGCGACGAAGAATTCGACATCCCTTCCATCCACGGGCAGCATGCCAACGGGGGCCCACCTCCTCACATACAATATACACAAATGCATCATGCAGCCCCACAGGTAAACAAGACAAAAAATTATAAGTAAGCAGTAAGTATGAAAAAGTCGGGATGGTTTTCATCATTTTTCCCGCCGTGAAAGAAACATTTTTCACTACTTAGTAGCAAATTTCATTATTTGTACGTCAACCTTCTAGAAGAGAACTAAAGATAATAAAGATTAAAAACTTACAATAATTTGAAAATAAACTTACCCAGTCTTAATATTCCAGTTTTCAGCAAATTTTCAAACTGAACTGACATTTACTGACATGACATGACACCTTGACTTAAGGCCCCTCCTCATTCGCGCGCGAACGCGTGAAAGGGTGAATGTGGAGCCGATTCACTTTTTGTCGGTTTTTGACCCGTGTCAAAGGGCCTGCGAACGCAAACACTGTGACAATTGTGAACGCTGCGAATGTGGAGCCAAGGAAGAGTTCAAGCGCGATTCTCGCCCCGATACGCGCCGCTAGTCACGCCCGCGAATCGCGTGCGAATGTGGAGGGGCCTTTAGTGTCGCCAGTATAATGTTGCAACACATTATTAAAACGCGACGTGACCCGATGAAACGCGACGCGTGTTGAGTCTTATCAAATTCTATTATTTTCTATGACCAGAATCACACTATGAACATACGCATGGCGTCGCGTCGGATGTTCATAGTGTGATTCTGGTTAGAACGTTTGTTCCGTCCTAGTCCACTATAATTTTATATATTCTGCTTTATGGAGACGCTACACGGGCCGATATCGGCCGGACTGCATGCCGGCCGACGCGTGATTCCGCCCGTGTGGATACGTGTCGGAGCACGGCGGCCGGCCAAATCAAAGTCACTCCCAAAGAGAATATAACCACTACGTTCTAGTCACTCCGTACTAGATTATCTGTGACCTTGCTTGGCAGTCCTACCCAAAGATAATATAACCACTACGTTCTAGTCCTACCTATATCGCTCGTGTAGCCAAAAGTAAATATTAAACCGCTTACGTGCTCATCGAGCAACGATACCAACCGATAAGAAGTTAGCTACTTAGAGTGAGAGATGTGTTACTACTCAGACTACGAGAAGCCTGTACTCTAAGATGTTACTACTTTACAGCTCCCTTACACAATCAGCCATTATAGCCCATCACATCATACAGGACGCAACTATGCGTTAGACGCAAAAAAACATACTTCCATCGTACTCCAGATCATAACGCCGTCCTAGTCCTGTGCCATGATGGCTAATTGTGTGTATTATATTTATGCTAATGAAACAACTCCATTCTTGTAGGATCTTGTAAGGAGTAAATAAAAGCATGGATTCAACTGTCGCAACTCAAGCGTTCTATACACCTAGCAATGTGTCACACTGTCACAGCAACCGCCTTCAAATCGAATGAAATTAACGTTTGCTGTCTCTTTCTTTATTATAGCTGCGTCTCTATGTAGTTGTGACAAATTCAAATTGCTAGAAGTAATTATACTCATGGCAATAGCCCTGATAGTCGCACTACACTTGGGAATGCGTGTTCGCGTTGCGTCGTTGCCTCTCTTTCATTTGCCGTAGGAAGAAAAAAGATGCAGCACGAATATTTGGGCAAATACCGCCAAGTGTAGTGCCACTATGAGCATTAGCCCTTTAAAGAAATTATGTGGCGCTCGGAGTACCCATCTATCGAACCTTTCAATTACACTTGTCTCGTTTTACGGTGGTTGTCTTGAACAGTCTTAGGCCGGTTCACACGTATTAGGTTGTCAAGCAGTAACTACATTTTAACTTAATTTTAAGCGAATTATTACTAAAATTGTTTGTTTACACGCATTTAGTCACTTAATTAATATTAAGTTAAAATTTAGTTAATTAACAACTTAATACGGGTATAAATCGAGCATAAGTGACAGGTGACAAGTGGCATTTATTAAATGCCCTTTTCTTGTGGTCAAGTCTCTTTTCTTTCCGTCACGTATAGTTTTATGATTATTCGCTTTCGTTGCAAAAAAATACATTTTATATTCTACAACCACTTATTTTTTAACATTGCTATTAAAGTAATGTTCAGTCCTACCAGTTAGGAACCGATTAAAGTGTAACCCTAACGTTCCTTATTTTTATGATGTAAACAAGTGATTGTGTTTAACCTCCTGAGTCCCAGACACTGACAAAGTAAAATTGAAATTTCAACCTTATAGTTACAAGTTTTTATTTTTCTCGTAGTGATTATAGGCAAGTTTTGTCAAAGTTAATGTACATGTACAATATAATTCATAGGTGGGAATGATGAACCCGGCCCAAGATGGGTTGGCGCCGCCGGGCGGAGCTCCGTCATACCAACAACCTCTGTACTTGCAGGAACCACATACACCAGTGACCTCACACAGGTACCTCCTTACTCTAGTATCCCATTTCGATACGAATAATAAATCATAACTGAAAACGAATAAACATAGAAAACATGATGTTTTGCAAGACAAAGTGAATGACATGTATGCATACTAACCATAATTTTTCTTTTAGCGGTGCTGGGGCCCCAGCAGGAAACTATGTGATTCAGCAGCAGCCAGGCGGCCAGCAGAGGCTACTGATGATGCAACCATCCCAAGTAATGAATGGTCCACCAACTCCCAATGCCACAACTCAGAACTCTGCCCCCGTATACAGTTCTCCTCAGAGGGCCTCCCCACCTGGAACCACTAGTGATGACTCTGATGACAGTGTGCCTTCTCACCACTCACAGGTATTTGATTTTCCATTATTCTATTTCATGGCTTACCAATAAACAATATTTGTAAATTATGTCATCCAAATGAGTTCATTTCTTTATTTTGTATTTCTAATTGCGTTACTTACATTGCCAGAACATACATCTTTATGTGTGATTTTTGGAAGTAGGTATGCATGCATGGATTTTTTTCCTTGGAAACTGCATTTGCCTAGTGGCATCTTAATAAATTTGTGTTTGAATGAATGCTTGAACTACTTTAATTCATGAATTTTACTTAATAAACTATGTTAAACATGTTTTTAGCCACCTTATTGTTTTATATTTTAATATAGTTCATTGGCATATCAACTTCTTCATTCATAGAAATAATAAAGTTTAGACGGAAATGGTAGCACATAGAAAATTCTAATGGATTGGTTGTTTGTTGGTAGTTGCCTGGTGATGCGGAAAGCCTTCTGCCTATCCATTATTGCTCAGCGAGCCGGCAGCAACAAACTACGCTTCATCAGGTATAGGCACACTTTATCCCTTAACATACATATTTCCAGGAATATGTTAACTTTACATTGTTCACATTGCCAATGAACTATATTTCAAATGTAATATTCAAAGTTATTAGTAATATACTTAAAGCAATTACCTCTGCAGATGGGTGCTAGCAACATGGGAGTTAAAAGATCGTCACCTGAACCTATGGACAATGGAATTACTCGCGGTCAGATGCAGAAGAAACCAAAAGTACAAAAGAAAAAGAAAAAACGGGATCCTAATGAACCACAAAAGTAAGTTGTATTGTGCTTTTCCATCTGTAAATATAATTAAAAATTGTCATTTTGTAGTCTACCTATGATTGATATAATTGTCATTGTCTTGCAGACCTGTATCAGCTTATGCATTGTTCTTCCGAGATACCCAAGCCGCAATAAAAAGCCAAAACCCTAATGCAAGCTTTGGCGAGGTCTCCAAAATTGTTGCCTCAATGTGGGATGGTCTCGATTCTGAACATAAAAGTGTAAGTTATATTTAACTAGTTGCTCGATATTCAAAGTCAGTTTACATTCACCTACAGTGTACAGAGCATTTAGATGAGTAGTAGAAAACCGTGTATATTCAACACCAAAAAAATACATTTATTTGTAGTCTACATTATGCCTCACGAATAGAGTAATAATAACATTCACTAAATGGAGTCTATGGAAGACAAGTGCTGGCTGTAAAGCCAGCATTATGCTGAATTGGGTGGACCCCAGTGTCACGAAATGGATTCCGTGACACTGCAAAGTCCATATTTTTCTTTGTAATTTGTTTATGTCTTGTACCTATAATATACAGATTTTTACGAGTTTTATAAAAATCGAATATTATTATACTGATAAAATGTATTTATTATAGGTGTACAAACAGAAAACTGAAGTAGCCAAAAAAGAATACCTGAAAGCACTTGCTGCATACAGAGCGAGCTTAGTATCAAAGGTAAGGATTCAATTGTATTTTAATCTACAGGACCGTGTAGAGAATAGCAGCAGCACCGATTTAACCGAAGTCTTATTATTCGTGAGATAGATCGCTACATGTTTGATGAACGGAAACAAGTTTTGCTGGACTCTCTTTGTCTCGCTCGAAAATTACGAAATAACCGCCGAGCCACGGAGACGCGCCGAACGAGAAATAATAGCCTTCCATCTCTTTCTCGCAGCGGCGCCGCCGCGCGCCGTCAGAGTCGTCAGACCGATCAATGTTCGCTTGGCAACTTAACTAGTATCCGAATACAACGCTATCCTTGAAATTTAAAAAGTAGAAGCTTTTGAAGGGAAGTGTGTGCTTGAGCTTTTGTTTCTTTATTTATTTCATTCCTCGAAGTATTTTAGAGAACATAATTGTTGCAGTACTGGTGTTTTTCAAAATATCATTACGTAGTTTCAATTGATTGTGTTTAATAGGTTATAATAAGAATACACAATCTGAACTCACATAAGCGGCATAAATTTGAAAGGTTACGATTTTATTTTGGAATAATACATTCAATTCAGTGCTGTGCTAATGGATCTTGTGTGTATATCTTATTTCTTGTTGCTTTTTTAAGGTTGCGATAATACGACTAAAACGTGGATGTTCAAATGTTGGACACATACATTGACAACTATTGTTTGTAATATCAATTGTAGAACTTTTATTCACAACCGTAACTTAAAACCTTTTTTTTATTTAATAACTAGTGTAAGCCCTCAGTGCCTCAATTGCATAAGGAATAAAATTTGTCATATTCTGTAAAATAATAACTATTCATTTGTTCTAGGGAGGTGAACAAGAAAGTCCAACCATGTATAATCACGGCAACAATACCAGCTCAACATATGGCAATTACTATCAAGGAGTCCAAGGGCAAACATATGGGAATGGTCATTCTCCACAAGCATATGTAGCAAATGCCGCACCTCAAGGGTACACCCCACAGAACTACCCCGGTGGGCAGCCTCAGACAGCCTATACAGGTCAACCCGCTCAAGGCTACGCACAAAGCCCACAGCAGACGGCACAGAATTACCAAGGCAGCGTAGCACACAATCCCGCTACATACCAGGTATAATATTTTGATTATTACGTTAATCTTGCTCTGTTCTATACTTGCAAAATAACAAGTGTAATCAAATGAGTTTTCAAAAAACCCAACTTCCGTTTTCAAATATTAAAGCCTGTTACACTCACACAAATATGAGGAATCCAACAACACCTCATATGTCAAAATCCATCAAGCCCTTTTGACAGTACTGTACTTGTCCACATACATACATACGCTCGAAAAACAGCAGGCAGGCAGTCGGGTAATAATATAAGTGGCATATTGCATGATTCTGATGCATTAATGAATTTATATAAAATGTTGTTTATATTTAACACTTTCACAACTGAACAAAAAATGCAACAATTCACCAGAAACTGACAGAATTCGCTAGGCGTGTAAGTTCACTGCCCGCCTAGGGCTCAGCTGGCATCTGAGCAAGCATTACGGGTTCTTGGTTGTGAACGTGTTAAAGCTAGAAAATTTAAGAATGATGTCTCATATCTGGACACATAATATTTTCTAACCCAATTGACATGTCTACTCGGTTACAGGGTGTTCCAGGGCAAAATTCTCAAGGTTACCAAGGCAATGCAACAACACCGCCTCAAACCTGCCCACCCAATGTAGCTCAGTCGCCAAGGAACTACCCGCCTGGTCAGTCACCCTCCCACTATGCCCCTACATCCGGCATGGCTTCACCTCCAGGATACAGACAAGTGCCATCCCAATCACCGCCTATGGGACAAGTTCACAATGCTATGCAATACCACCATTCTCAGCAGGTAAATATATCATTCATTAAAAAGTTTTAGTAGCATTTGCCAGAGGATATCTAATGTTGGTTGTATATTTAAGGCGATTCTCCCACTGCACTGCGTCCCGCAGCGGTGCGCGGAGCGACAGATTTTTTACCCGCATTCACGCGCATTGCTGCGTCGACAGTGTGTTGTGCTAGGCGCGTTTTCTATATAAATTGAGATTCTTGCATAGAATGGTAAAATCTGTTGCTCCGCGCACCGCGGCGGGACACGGTGCAGTGGGAGAATCGCCTGCGACTAGATAAATGGATAGGTATCTTAAAACTTCATGTGTAGTCAGTTGCAGAGAAACTGAGGTCCACATTTCTCTGCGCCTGACTGATTTAATAATAATAATAAATAAGTTTATTTCGGATTAAAGATACGTCCATATTTGTTAGTTTATATATATTTAAGTTGTTCATTTGTTGTGCAGTTATGAATATAGATAATGTACTGTAGTTCAGTCCTCATCTGTCTTGAGAATATTGACCAGTCTCTTTTTTATAGCCCACATGATTGCTGTAAATAAAAACATGTGTATATCCTTTTGCTACTGCCAATTAGGTTGGCCACACTAGTATAATCCCTTTGAAAATACACAGTAAATTGAATTATATTACAACTTTTTTTTCAGCAAATACAACAGTCTCACCAACAAATGCAGTATCAACAGCAACAGCAGCATCAGCAACAACAGCAGCAACAACATCAGCAGCAGCAGCAACAACAAATCCAACAGCAACAGATTCAACAACAGCAGCAGCAGCAACAACAGCAGCAAATCCAACATCAACAACTTCAGCAACAACATCAACAGATCCAACAACAAACGGTGCAACCTCAACAGCAGTCCCAGAATCAAACTCTGAAACCCGAACCAAATTCTCCTAATAGCAATGGAAGTTCTGGCATGCCTCAGCACTCTCCAGAGGTAATTCGTCAATTTTACCTTACAGCTCTGAAAGGATAGTTTTAAATATTCAAGAAGGACCTTTATATCCCACCTAGCAACTATATGCTAAAGTTTAGCTTTACAAAATATAGATCAGCTTCCTGTTAATTGATTGTAGATACTTGTATCTTTTTTGTTAGTGATTGGCTAATATGTACAAAAGACGACATGTATTTTTATTTTCGAACCACCACACAGTTAAGATCTTCATTAGTGTTAGACATTTGACAAATGTGATCAATTGTCCGCAGCAAAATGAAAACCGAAGCACGCCGTCGTGCATCCGTCAGGGTTGTACCAACCCGGCCATAGCCAATAGTGAATGGGAAGACGAATATTGCTCTAATGAATGTGTTGTCAGCCACTGCAGGTAAATACAAAGTGCTTATTCCATTCAACAGACATTGTTTCTGATACAATTACACAAAAAATATCAAGAAACCTTATCACATCTCCACTCAGACAAACAATACAATTTTTTTATATTATTAGAGGCTTTTTAAACGTGTTGGGTTTTATAAAAGACTTGTCTTATTTTCAGGGATGTCTTCAGTTCATGGGTGGCCTCTAATAGCAACAACCAAATGCAAAGCTTTTCAGCAGTAAAATAAAGTATGAAATTGTACATATCAATGTTAGGTAAACTAAGTCCACTCTAGTAGGGGGTCACAATGAATCTTTTAGAAATACAAAATTGTGTCGGTTAAGTTATCATGTTATGTATTACATTTATCCAAATGATTATTTAACTGAATGTATATTAGAGCATTCTAAGATATGAATAAAACACCTCATGTTAGAAACACATTTATACAAATTTATATAAAGTTAGGTGAAACAGCATAAAGTGCACCATATTTGGGGTTTTATTGAAGAAAACAAATTTAATGTCTAGTGCTCTACTTTGCTTTAGATTGACTATTCATTTGTGGCCACCCACATAATATTAGTACGGGTATATAGTAAGACTGAATTGTATGAGCCTCGTCAGTCTTGTATACCCTATTTGCTATGTACAGTATAATATTCAGCCTAGACATAATAAACTGCCATAGAATTTATGGAATTCCATGTATGTATGAAATATTTTTGCAAGGAATAAAGTATTATTACCCATTACCAAACAATTTTTTACTGAAAATGTTATCTTTTTTGCATTTATACTTTTCCTAAAATCTATTGAGTTTAATATACATTCCGCAAGTAATTTCTTGTTCATTATTTCTAATACTGTGGTCTACTATTATTCCTTTGTATTCCATATAGTTATATAAGCTGCGTTCAGAAAATGTATTTACGTGTACCATCATTACAACATTCATTCATATTTATACAGAGAGCCACTCGTCGTGTATAAATAATGTTATTAAGACAGGTGGGCAATTCATTTCTCATTTTATTTATCTTTCGACATTTACACATTAAACACATTGACGGATTAATATCTATCGTACCAAATTCAAGCAATCTTAGTCGAAATATGTTCCTATCCAATAATTAATAATAATATCAGAAGTGCAAGAAGGTGCATACAGCCAGAAGTGGTCATAGAATGTAATATAGGATGCTTAGTCGACAAACCAATAAAAAAAATGTAAGCTTTCTGATCATACTTCCTTTAATAAATATTACAACTAATGTAATATTTCTAGATAGAACCTATTAATCACTTGTAGTCTCCAAGACACTATGGTAGCAAAATTTTGTATAGTATTTATATGTTTGGGCAATATTTTGCATTAGGCACCTATATTCCCATAAAAACATTTTTTTGTTGTAAATTAGAAGGTAAAATGAGGCAATAAAAACCAAGAGTGCGTTAATTTAATTAATGTTAAACTGAATACCTTCATAACTTTCGCAGTTGGTCTCAGTCGTCAATTGGTTTTCTTTTTTGACAAAAAAGAAACCATTGCCTTGCAAAATTGCAATTAAATTTGGCTTCCGATATAGAGCCTTCTTTTCCGGCTGCTTTTATATTCAAATGATTTTATTATTTGCAGCCTATTGGAAACTGTTATTTCGATACGTTTTGGTCAACGAAACAACATTTGTGCTTCTAAATTGTTTAATTGTGTAAAAACAACAAAATATAAGTTAACCATATTGAAATTGTATTTAATTCATTGTATGTCCCGAAATCATTTCCTACAATAGGTTTCTTTGCTAGAAAATATGTGTCTTATCACGGCTCGGTAGGTAACTACTCCTTACTGCCCTGTATACCTAACATCATAACGGATGCATTTAACCCACTTGTTGTTACGCCTAATTTAATGATGTATGTAATACATTGTAAATGTTTCATAATTATTCATAGATAATAAAAAAAATATAGCAATATCCGACAATTGTTCACTAGAAATTGATTTTCTATAGGAATTAGCTGGACCAAAATTTTCTTTGAATTGGAAGGGTGATATTTATAAGATACTACAAATCAAATGTCTATTGTATAATATTCAATACAATTTGTAAATAAAACCTGCAATAATAGAAGTAATAGAGAATAGTTAAAGGCATAACAATTATTCTTATTCTAATTTTATCTTTTTTATTTTATTATAATATTGTTAGAACTTAATTACTAGGAGCAAATTAACTTTATAAAATGTACCATATAACAATGTATAAAATGTAATTAGAACAATTATTTCATTAAATTTCTTAAACAATAAGCTACATTTGTCTTTGCCTTCTTGGTACTTTGCAGCTTTAAACCCAAACGACATCAAAAGATTTTTCGAAAACTCAACTGCTTTTTTATTACATTTTAATATTTAAAGTCCGAATCACGTAGTTAGGAAGTTGTGTCTCAGAAACAATACTCAGGTTGTTTAGTCAAGGGTTGATGGTTTAGGTTTTTAACCCTTAAATGCATAATGATGTATATATGCATCGTATATTGTATATGTTTTAATAAAAACTATGATTTTTTTCTTTATTTTTCCCCCAATCTATACAACATGACACATCTATTTCAATTTATTAAAAAGTTATACAAAAAATCATGCATTTAAGGGTTAATGTGGTAAATACCGTAAATGACATTTTGTATAGTATGGAGATACAATGTATTTACGAATGCCGCAGATTTCCTAATCAATGATACATTGTACTTATATGAACAGTAAATATGGATGTCGATAACTAGTACAAAAATATCTTTCGCTGCACTAAATCTCGAGGAAGCGAGATACATCGTGCGAGCGAGAAAGCAGAGACAATGACCTATGAAGACCTGGCAGACAACATAGTACTATCCCTTTCTTACTCGTACACAAGTAAGAAGAGATCGTGTATAAAAAATACGTTCAATTTATTAGAGCCAATCTGCGCTTTTCTTCAATCGTGGAGTGATACGGCTGAAGCCTCTCGCCTCTAATGGAGTATACAGATTAAGTGATTTTACCCCAATTTATCAGAATCTGACTAATTGCTATCGTGTGGATGCATGTTGCGCTACCGATCCAACCGTCAAACGAGTTGTCCTACTAATTCATGTACTAATTGCATGAAAATCACAATTTGAACCATGGAATTGGCATGAACTGCCAAATATTGTTTTTCTCACAAATTTCATTCAAATAAATTTAAACGAAAATTAAAAAATATATCCTAAAGAATATTGTTTTAATATTTTACACTGTAATCTTGTCAATTTTTTTAAACAGGTGTTTTGCAACTACTTTTTCATTCAGTGTGGCCAGTTAATAGTAAGAAAGCGAAAATGGCCGCATTCAAACGGTCCTGCGAAGCTGAGGGCCTACCGCGAAACGAAAACGAACTTCGTTCGTGTATCTCCGTCTCTATCGCACTTGCATATTCAAGCGACAGAGAGAGAGATACACGAACGAAGTTTGTTTTCGTTTCGCGGTAGCGGCTCTGACTGCAAGATTGTTACTAACCGATGAGATAGGGCGAGACAGCACGTCTATCATGAGACGGCCGTTACATACGCTACGCTAACCGTGCAGGGCCTACCGCGAAACGAAAACGAACTTCGTTCGTGTATCTCCTTCTCTGTCGCACTTGCCATTTCGAGTGACAGAGAGGGACATACACGAATGAAGTTCGTTTTCGTTTCGCGGTAGCCCTTCTCCACGGTTATCACAATATGGCGCGCGAGCGCTCTCAATTTTTCTCCCACTATACCTCTCTTTCTCAGTTTTCTATGAAGAGACGGACGGATAACGCGATTAAAATCGAGAGAGCTCGCGTGCCGTCTTGTGATAGCCGTGAACACGGCTATCATAAGACGTTTACATGCATCTCTGTCACTCGAGTAGTCTGAGTGCGATAGAGATGTAAATACCTGTACTTCGAAGTTCGTGGTTATAGCTCAGTGGCGATTATGGCGCGGCAGGCAAGACGGTAGACCTGCCCCTTTCATATCCCCGTCTCGCTATCTAATAGCTTCGTACCGCTTATGCCATGCACGAAGCAGGATCGTGGCGATGTGTGTATAGCGTTATAATATTCACCGTGTAATCGACCCCATTATTTAGAATGTTGTTATATAATAAAGTTCTCGGTTTTTAAGTAGGTTATATTTGTATATTGCCTGAGGATCGCCATTACACACTTATAGCCGGGATTCACTACACGACCCGCGAGCCGCATCCAAGCCACACCCTACCCACCGACTAATTCGTTGTCGCCCACAGACACACGAGCAATCTCTCGCACGTACACAATAGGGCTCTTCGACTTGTCCGCGAGCCGTAGGCACGCAACCCGAGGCGTTGCCGTAGCGTAGCCCGTAAGGTGCATCCACACGGGCCGAAATCACCCGGCGGACTGCATACAGAGAGATTTTTGTAGTGGCTGCCAAAGAGAATATAACCACTATGGACCAAAGAGAATATAACCACTACGTTCTACTATGGACCACTGCGGTTGGAATCCCATCCCCGACTGAATTCGGTCGTGGTTTCTGCCTGTGTGTAACGAGCCTTTATAAGTGGAGCATAGAGATTATAGAAGGGCAAAGCCACGTAACCAGCCGTCACATAAATTTCTGATTGGTCCTATTCTCAAATTCTGAAAATAAAGAGGCACTATTGGTCACAAATCTACCATTACGAGTAGAAATTCGGATTTTCCTTATGTGTCACACTTGTGTCATGTCATATATGTCATCATCATCATGGTTTTATCTGTGGGCCGACGTAGAATTAATTTCCTTGATTTCCTTCTTACGATACATTTATTCGGCTAGGAAACAAATTTATAAAGATAAAAGTAATTAATTATTCAATTTAGAATACATGTATTGCTTAGATAGATTTCTAGAACAACAGTTGTATCATTTTAGTAATGTGTCTGTACTAGTCTAACAAGACCTACCTAGTGAAATTTGTCGATATGATGGATGGAAATGATTTAACATCTGAAACATCGCGGAAGGGCATAATTTCACAAGGATGGACGCGTATATCTCAGGTAATTCTTTAGTTCCCGGACTCTCATTTTTCGAGAAAATATATATCATATGTTGTTGTTACAAGTTCATTTCGTCGACATGGTATCTAACCTACTTGTGGAACGGTAATTGAATCAAATAGCTACCAACCGATATAGATCCTCTAAACTTTAGTGAGGCCACTTCGAACTGATTAGAGTACATCTTTTCTCTATTTAGATATACCAAGGTACACTAGATAAATGGACTCCATACGCAAGAGGAAGATGGATTGGAACTATACTTCTACTTGCAGTATTTATGCTACGAATATGTGCCAAGCAAGTGAGTAAACTGTACACAGTATTCATTACAAGAATATTACCTGATATTTTTATAACAATTTGAACATTGGTAATACTTATGTTGCATTTTCAGTTATTACTTACTGTTTTTGATGAAAATCCTTTGAGTGATGAGAAACCAGTGAAATATTAAGTTTGCAAGTGCTAGGATATTTTTTGTACTAAGTGCTCACTGGCATCATAATTATGTTTACAGGGTTGGTACATAGTAACATATGCACTTGGTATCTACCATTTAAATTTATTCATTGCATTCCTTACACCGAAGATTGATCCAGCAATGGATTTTGATGGTAAGTTTATGACATTCCCCACAGAAATATCTATATGTATTAGTTGCATCAAATTTGTATTCCACAGATCATAAAATAACCCAATACTATCCTCATGTTATCAGTTTCACTGGAAACCGAAAACACTGAAAAATCTGTTTTACTGGAAAATCTTTGTTTTGATATTATTTAACTCAACATTAAATTATGACAGTCATAATTATCGTAATTACGTAGTACTTTAAACATTTGCCTGGATTTTAGTAATATAGGGGAATATTTTAGTTGTATTGATGTACTCAACCTGGTGTTCCACTAGTTATATGCATCTAAGCCTTTATTTATTGAATTATATGGGTAATAGGTTGAAACATTTTTACACAAACAAATTTGGTGATGTAGAACAGATCACCTTAGGAACTCCTCAATTATGTAGATACTTGACAGATTCCGTGAGCCACTAATGCTCATAAATTGTATATTACTTTGAGTAATCAATAGAACTCCTTAAATATTATCAGGTCAAACATAGAAACTTGGCTACTGTATTTAGTAACCACTGAATTTGCTATTGGAACAGATTTAAATTGGTCAATTCAGAAAATGTAAAAGTACAAAATTGAAGTTGGTTTTTTATGGGTACATATTATATGGTTTTGATTTAGCCCCATTGCTTAAATGAAACAGGATTTTTATTGAATTATTATTTGTGTTGCAGGCGATGATGACAATGGGCCAGCCCTTCCAACTCGTTCCAGCGAAGAATTCAGACCATTTATCAGGAGATTACCTGAATTTAAATTCTGGCTTTCTGTCACCAAGAGTACAGTGATTGGATTCTTTTGCACCTTCATTGATGCTTTCAATGTTCCAGTATTCTGGCCTATTTTAGTTATGTACTTCATTACTCTATTTTGTATTACTATGAAGAGACAAATTAAGGTGAGCCATTTTTATTTTCACAAAGTAAGGTTAAGAGACACTGAAAAATGGGTGGAATATCTTATAGGCGCATTTTCATTGGTTGTTAAATTGGTCGATATATTGCATGCGGGTGCTCCGACTAATGGACGCCATCAGCTGATAACACAGTCGCGGTGCATTGGAAATTATCGCGTGCTTTGAATTGCCGTTCTGACTAGATTAAGAAACAATAAGGTCCGAATTTCAGATATAATGATTCTTGACTATATGATTGTTTATCTGATTTGATGGATACATGATTGCTTAAAATTTCCTCAATAGAAAAAAAATCCAAAGTTGGGTCTGTATTTTCCTTTTTTTACTCAGCCTACGCAAACGATATTTACCACACAATCAAGTTAATACTATGGTATTTTATCTCATCTAAAATCTCACTTGATGAAATTTAAATAAAACTTCAGTAAGTTAGGTATTTAGCGATATTTGTCCAAAACAACCATTCCCGAAGAGTGTTACATCTCTTTTTCTCGTGCGCGGAAGGCATAAGCGTATCTCTGTCTAGGGGGTGTGTTCGAATCAAATCAAGGCATCCCCTTAAGGCGCCGTAGGTTCATGGTCTTCTCTCCCTCTCACTGAGCATAAGCGCGCGTGAGCGAGATGGAAGTGCGTGCTCGGAAGCGCGGATATCATGTTTTTTAATTGTAATTTTTTGGCCGTTTAAATAATTAAAAATGTAAACACTAATTTCCCTCAAACATGATATTGCGATTTTTAGAAGCAATTTTAATATTTATAGCTTTTGTGCATAATTTGTTACGAATATTTTAAGTGTATTTTTGTGTGTTTTAGACCTATGTTTGTGATTTTTTTCTATCAAGCTAAATTTGCTTAATCATGTTTCGAAGCACTGATTTCCCTGCAAAAAAGCCTCAAGATTACTATTCGTATTTTTTTGAAACCATATTATTATAAACAGACGCTATATATTGTTCCAAAAACTCTGTTCGCTTAACTTCGCTGAACCTACGGCGCCTTAACAGAGTCAAGTGTAAGAATATGGGTGTATACAACTTACTCATAAATACATCCATTCACTCTTATGTCAGTGGATTAAGGTTTTGGTACATATTCATGAGAGGATTAATTGAATACATATTTTTACTCGCCCTTCCGTAAGGGAAGGGAATAATCACCAAACCCTCTGCGGGGTTGCATGCGATCCCATGGCGTAGCACCATGGGATCGCATGCATTCCACCACGATGCTCCCCCAAGGCCATTGTACACCTAGCAATTTGTCACAACAACCTATAAACGCAGCTACAAGATGGAAAGAGACAGCAAACTTTCAATTCATTCGTTAGAAGGTGGTTGTTGTGCAGGTCACAAATTAAGAGGTGTAGGTATAGCACACCTTGGTAAATTGGTAATATGGATATTGATTGTTCTATGGAAAAATGTAATACACCTAGTATATAGATAAATTAACGAGAGCATGGAATTGCATATGTAGTAGTATTGTATGTTTACAGGCATTCTATATTTGAATTTTCTATTTTCTCGTACTACCACTACAAATGCAATTCCATGTTCTCGATAATTCATCTATACTTATCTATACTAATATTATGAAGAGGTTTTCCTCTTGTATCTGTGAGATTGTAGCTTCGTAAAATGTAAGTTTGTATGTAATGGAATCGGTAACCTCCGGAACCACTCAATCGAATACGATTTCGAAAATTCTTTCACCTGCGCGTGGAGTATACTTTCTGGGTTTGATATGTTATCCCGCGGGTTGACCTGCGACCTGTGCGACACGCGGGCGGCTAGTCATTTATAAATGAAATGCTGACTGCTACCATTCCAGTCATTTATTACTTAAGAGGGCCGTTTTTCCATAGAAACGTAGTCCCCTGTTTTCTCCCTGGATAATGGCAGTAGAGCAATATTTTTTTCCATAAATCTATGGCTAATATTGTTCCTAAGGGCCCCCCCACATTACGGCGTCTTGCGAACGTTTTTCATACAAAATTGTAACAACGCCGCGTCGACGCAATGCACAATTTTGTATGAAAAACGTTCGCAAGACGCCGTAATGTGGGGGGGTCCTTAGTGTTTCCTCTTTTTCACGCGACGTTGACGCGCGTTTCCCTACTACCTAGCAGATGGTAGTAGCGGAACGCGTGTCGACGGCGCGTTTCCCTACTACCTAGCGGATGGTAGTAGCGGAACGCGTGTCGACGGCGCGTTTCCCTACTACTTAGCGAATGGTAGTAGCGGAACGCGTGTCGACGGCGCGTGAAAAAAACGCAGTCTACATAGGCCCTTAATATAATATACATTTATTTGTTTCAGCATATGATGAAGTATCGATATTTACCGTTCACCCACAGCAAACCAAAGTATAAAACTGTGGACCCGTCAGTTACTGTAAACTGACAGTGAATCTTTATTCAAGAAATAACCATGAATAACAACTGGGAAAATAGACAAATTTGATTAAAAACTTGTATTCAGATATTTCAAGAAATACAGTTTTTATTATGTTTACATATTTTTAATTAACAGTGAAAACATACCATTGAATTTGTCCTATCGAACAGTGATATCATGGAACAAAATATGAACTATTTTCGTACATGCACTGGTAAGAATAAAATTAACATGAAAAATTTAATATATAATCCACCATCTAATATTCCATTTCTCTATTGTTTAGAATACTTAACAAAATATGTGTAATGTCAAATAATTCATTTAAATATTTTTTTGAAACCTCTTAAACCGTCACAGATGCGAGGGTGAGTGTTTAAGACAGAAATAGAACTTTATTTGCTTTTTATTAAGTTTACAAAATATGGTTTACACCAAAGTTTTGTTTTACTTTATTCATACCTAAGTTTAATTAATATTTTAGGGCTCCTTTTCTGATTGTTATATTATAGCTAAGTTTAGAGTGGATAATAAAACAGTGATATGAACAAACCATTTAATTGTATTCATAATTATTGTGCTTTTATGTATCAATATTTAGTAATGGCTTGCAAACTATTATTTATTTTAATTTTGATTCAGTGGCTTGATTGGGAAGAATCACTGTAGTCCAACAACAGACAGGACCATTGAGTCCATATCTCACTTCCGGCCTATTTGGCGGTTTCACTCTGATTACTGCTTATTGCACGGCTATCACAGCACGGTAGCACAAGACGACGCGCGAAGTCTCTCGAGCTCTCTAGCACTATCCGTCTCTCTCTTATTAGAAAACTTAGAAAGAGACGGGTAGTGGTAGAGAGATCCACAGAGTTCGCGAGCCGTCTTGTGCATCACAGCCCGCAATCTGTGTCGCGGAGAGATAAACTATCTGTCTCTTAGAGATCGATAGTGTATTTCGCCATGACATACATAGCTCACGGGCTGTCCTGGGATAGCCGTGTTGGTCACACAGTGTGCGAGCGCGACGCAAGCGGGACGTCCTTGCTGTGTGTGACCGTACGTATCGCGGACTCAATGCGTCGCTATAAGTAAGGTAAAGGCTCCTACTCAATGGCCGCAGGCCGCAGAACAGGACGCAGTTGTGTGTTGGAATGCGATAGAAGTATGTCGTTTTCTCTCTAACGCATAGTTGCGTCCTGAATGAAGGGCCATGATGCCCCATTGTGTAGAAGAGCCTTATAGGCAGAGATACGTTGAAGACATATATACCCTCTGTTCTGTTATTTGATAATGACTAATATTACTTGTTAGATAATATGTAGTGATAAATCCATTGACTTACTATTACTACGTAAAGACTGGCAACCAGAGCCTGATTAAGAGTTCTGACCGCTCTAGGCTAACTATGAAATGTAAGTAAGTCTCAGCTCAGTGCCGCGGCCCCCGCCGCCCCCTTGCTTGGTCCTTGCGCCCTAGGCTCTAGCCTTATTAGCCTGTGGGTAAATCAGGCCCTGCTGGCAACCCAGAACATATTTATCTTGACGTCGTCCAATCAGGACGCCATCTTGGAAAATCAAAGAGTATGTAAATGTGCAGTAGATGCTACAATTTTATGAGATCGCATTCAGATGTAGTGATTGAATACACTCATACATATAAAATAACTACTTATTGATTTAATCATCGACATTTGGTATTTGTATTTTTTTTTATACTAGATGTCTTACAGTTCCCGAGGATACACTGTGTTGATGCAATTTGTGTCAGATTTGATGACAAAGTCCTATTTAAGGTCCATGCGGATCCTCAGATATCGATTTTGAATCGCAGCAAGACAAAAATAAACTAAATTACGATCAGTTTATATATAAAATTTCAATAGTAATCACACAATAATAGTACATATTTTAGGTAAGTATGCAGAAATCCATAAATACAGTTAAGTTGTGTGATTGCCACGTTGCAGAATTTTATTTAGCAAGCTAATAAAGATTAATAAGAATGCCTGAGACTTGGCTCTACGAAATATCTCACAACTTTTTACGGTGGAAGAGTTTCGAGACTTGGCCTCTTTTTTACATGGAATTTCTTTTATGGGATACTATTTACAGTTCCCTAACCAAGATTACAAAAACCAAATTCGTTATATCCTCCGTGCGTGTACAGACATCTTACTTAGAAACTAAGATTTATAATGAACTAGCTTCTGCCCGCGACTCCGTCCGCGTGGAAATCGTTTATATCGCAGCTCCATACAAACTTCAACCCCCCATTTCATCTCCTTAGAGGGTGATTTCCAGGATGAAAACTATCCTATGTCCTTCCCCGGGATTCAAACTATCTCCATACCAAATTTCATCGCAATCGGTTCAGCGGTTTAAGCGTGTAGAGGTAACAGACAGACAGACAGACACACTTTCGCATTTATAATATTAGTATGGATATGGATTTCTATAACATAATTACCAGTGTACCAAACTTAGTTAAGTACCTACTATTTTAGATAGTGCCATACATGAAGTAAAATTTAACAAAAACCCGGCCAAGTGCGTGTGAGACCAATGTGAAGGGTTCCGTACCTACCTGCCAGTACTAGATACGTGTTAGTGAAAAAGGAGTATCTTCATATAAAACTCACGTCACTTAGGTACTTTAGGAAAGGCAGTTTTTCAGCAATAACTCGAATACCTTTGGGCCTTTCTTTCTGGTTCAAAATACAGTGTAAACTCTTTATAACGATACACTCCCTTTAACGTAGAACTGAGCACAATTTGGTTGGTTTACCTTAAAACCCATACTTTGATAAACTCTTTATAGCGCAGCAGCCATTCTCTATGACGAATAAATGTGTTCATATTTAGTCACAGTAAATATTCACTATCGGTATTATTGTTTATGTTATCGTATCAGGTTAAAAAAAGACGCCGACTTAACCTTTGAGGCTCCGAAACTCCGTCTTGCTTTTGTTATTGTTAATATTTAATTATTTTGTTAATTGCCTTGAACACGCCGTGCATCATTACTGCGTTTACTTGTAAATGATGGTCTAAACACACCAGCTGTACCTATCGTATTATCAGTCGTCAAATCGTCATCCAACTTTGAAACTGTTAACATGGCCAGTAGGTAAAAGAAAAGCGATAAGTGTTGACGAAAAAGTTTACGTGCTATTGAAAAGGGAGATTTAGTTTTTTTTTCTTTCTTCACTCCATATAACGTTAACCTCCATAACGATAAAAAATGCTCGGTCCCTTGAGTTTCGTTATCTATAAAGAGTTTACACTGTAATTGTCATTGAAAGTATTCCTTACATCTTATATTGTTCTGCATTTGTTTGTTTCATTATTATTAAATGGGACTTATTCGCTTATATTTATTTAAATGTATTTAGTCAAAGAGGTAAATTAATAAATATTATCATATATTATCATATCCGGCTTGTGTCATCCCATACAACAATATCAAAGTTCCCATACAATCAGATTTTAATGAACGGTTTGAAACTACTGGCCCTTAGAAAGATATATATTTTTCCTAATTCTAAAGTTTACTACGAAGTTTTCTACGACGACGCCGTAGTTCCCAAGTACCAATTTCTGTATGTCTAAGTTTACCATTGGCTTTCAATCCTCTTCCCCAGGCATAAGTTGGAAACCGTATACATGTTATTAGACGTGACTGTACCTATTAATTCATCCTGACTTTGAACCTAGTCACACATGAGTTTGACGAACGCGTTACGAGCGGGACGATGACACGTGACGCGGCGAGCCATGTATGTACACTGCGAAACACCACTCAAAACTCCCTCACAAAAGGCAAGTATGGAGCAGTTCAACCTGTAGGCTGCCCTATAGGGCATATATAGCATGGCCCATTATACAGGTCGCAACTAACAATTGCGCAAAAGGGATAAAGACCTTTCATCTCATTCCACCGACTAAGAGGGGCCATCACATTGTCTCTTGACTTGACTACATGCACCCGGAATGCCTACCCTTTCCTCCCATGCTAGGCGTTTCCGGGATGGACAGACCGAGGTCCCGGACACAAGTTTGGGCCTGAATATAGATCATGCTACAACCACCTTATTCTAAATATAGCAAGTTGGTGTGACAAATTGTATGCTTATGATAACTGATCCGAAAGTCCTCGCGACGCAAAACTTTCTCTGACAAGTGAAGAATCAGTTATAACTTGACTTATATATCAACATGTCCGCGACGAAGCCGGCCAAAAATATTCAACCGTTATATTGAACAGATAAATTATAATTTCACGCATTATCAATTTATCGTATATACCAATAAACGAGCAATTCATATTTGTTTGAAAATGGAATCTAAAATCGACAGTAGCCAGTGGTTAATGGGAGCAAATAATAATCGATGGAGTTGATCTAATCTCCGGGAAAATTTGACTATTTTTATTTACTTAGATATTACACCGAGCGAAGAAAACTTTGAGTCTCCTTAGTACTTTGTATACTAATTAAATGAGACTTTATCGCGGATAATTAAGCCAAAGACACCTCCCGTACTTGTCACACTTCCAAAGCATTAAATATAATTTTATGCGATTAACTCTCGCATCGTGTTACAATCTAAATAATAATTTAGCCTGCCGGATAATAATGATGCGCCAAGAGCGAGGTCAAGATCGATTTTGCGAAGTATCAGCCGCCGCAGAATCCCCGAAACCTAAATAATTATACTACCATAGCGCGGGTAACTTGAAAACAAATCGAGAATGCACTTATTACACACCTCAAAAACTAACACAATACAGAATATAAAGCTTAAAAAAGATTCAAATAACAGGCGGTCTTATCGCTAAGAAGCGATCTCATACAACTTTTGGGTAGCGAAGATAATGCAACATATTCATCAATTTGAGTAGGTGGCAAACCGAAATATGGAGAAGTTAGTATTTTTTTCGTAACACTGTATTTTGATATAAGAGCATTCGAAATTTAAAATAAGGCTAAATTAATTTTGAAATAATATACTCGTTGGCTTTGACAATATCGATGTACTTGTATGTATCACATCGATTCAACTCCACCTAGATTTTTCACACTAGCAACATTAAATATAACCGCAAGCCACACACACACGCACTACATATCGCTGAAATTGGCGAAGATTTGGAAAAATATCCAGCTGTATTACTTGGGCTATTATTGTTGCTGCATATAAGTTTTTAATTATTTTTGTTCCATGTAATTTCTCATTTTCACAAAAAAAAACATCTCAACTACAAACACGAATAGTTACCTAATCAATTGTTTTTAACTTGCCGCCGTGCCACTGTGGCTGGGAGATAAAGATACCTTGAAGAAATCTAATCTAATCTTAGACAACAGCTAGCTAGTTATTTTGCGAGCTCAGGGAGAATTACATATATGTATATGTAACAACGAATGAGAGTAAACCTTAGCTATCATTAAAAAACTACTATGATTTTGCAAGTTATTTTAGGATCTCGTAATACTAGTTTTTCTTGCCATATAAAAGAAGCGGCCAGAAATAAAATTATGTCTGTGATGTCTGGATTTTAATAGTTTTATTTATAAATTTTAATATCCTAAATTAGATTACGGTATAGTTGTACTGGCAACTGTTCCTAAACCCAGTGTTACTATTTAATGATATTTTCAAAAGTAATAAAACGCGCTCGATATCCCTGTTTATTTTATTGACCACTCGCCAGATGTTTGCGCATTGTTTTCCAGTGCGCAGTAGTTTCTCTGTCGTGAAATCGGGATTCTGTTTTAGTATTATATCTACTCTGCCATTTTGAAAATAGTGGCGTGTATGGATTAGACCTAGTGTTTTTTATGTGACAAATATGTCCGGGAGCAATGATAAAGTGTCGACTACGCAGCGTATGATCCAAAGTGTTGCTTTCCCTCCAAGCCACAAGCTCACTGTATCGGAAGTATTCGATGAGAAAGCTGCACTGCCTCTGCCAGATGTACTGAAGCAACATTTTATCTTAGAAGGTCGAATCGAGGAAAATGCAGCCCTACGAATCATCCAAGATGGTGCCACCCTATTACGATCTGAAAAAACGATGATCGAGATTGATTCACCGGTGACTGTGTGCGGAGACGTCCATGGCCAGTTTTACGATTTGATGAAACTGTTCGAGGTGGGAGGCTCTCCCTCTTGCACCAAGTATTTATTCTTAGGCGATTATGTCGACCGAGGTTATTTCAGTATAGAATGTGTTCTTTACCTCTGGGCTTTGAAGTTGTGTTATCCGAAGACGTTATTCTTATTACGCGGCAACCATGAATGCCGACATTTGACAGAATATTTTACCTTCAAACAGGAATGTAAAATCAAGTACTCTGAGAAAGTGTATGATGCTTGCATGGATGCATTTGATTGCTTACCACTAGCTGCTCTTATGAACCAGCAGTTCCTATGTGTGCATGGAGGGCTCTCCCCGGAAATTAACAACTTAGATGATATCCGTAAACTAGATAGATTCAAAGAACCACCTGCATTTGGAGCCATGTGTGATCTACTGTGGTCTGATCCCCTTGAGGACTTTGGCAATGAAAAAAACGCAGAACATTTCTCGCACAACTCTGTCAGAGGTTGTTCATATTTCTATAGCTATGCAGCATGCTGTGATTTCCTCCAAAGGAACAATTTGTTGTCTATCATTCGTGCCCATGAAGCTCAAGATGCTGGGTACAGGATGTATCGTAAAAGTCAAACCACTGGTTTCCCGAGTCTTATTACTATTTTCTCTGCCCCCAACTATTTGGATGTCTACAACAACAAAGCTGCGGTCCTCAAGTATGAGAACAATGTGATGAACATCAGACAGTTCAACTGCTCTCCCCACCCATACTGGCTGCCCAACTTCATGGATGTCTTCACCTGGTCTCTTCCATTTGTGGGTGAGAAAGTCACAGAGATGCTGGTTAATGTCCTAAACATTTGTTCAGATGATGAGCTTATGACTGAGGGTGAGGATGCATTGGAGGAAGCTAATCTCAGAAAAGAAGTCATCCGCAATAAAATCCGTGCTATTGGAAAGATGGCGCATGTATTCTCTGTGCTTCGTGAGGAGAGTGAATCTGTTCTGCAGCTCAAGGGGTTGACCCCTACAGGAGCTCTGCCGCTGGGTGCACTCTCAGGTGGCAAGACATCTCTCAAGAATGCTCTGCAGGGCTTCTCTCCTAACCACAAGATCACTTCATTTGCCGAGGCAAAGGGCTTAGATGCCATCAATGAGCGCATGCCGCCGAGGCGCGATGGGCAGCGCACACCTGACCCTCAGGAAAAGAAACCTCATGTAAACAGCAATGCACACTCGTGAAGTGTTAGCTCCATCTTCTCTTCGATCCTTACTTTTTGATCCACATTATAGTGGTAGTGAAATATGTGTGAAGGAGACTCAGCTTTTGGAATGATAATATTTCACATTCATAATACTAGGTGGATTTGAAGGGAATTGTCATAATAGATACAAAATATTTTTAAATTTGGATTTAACTTTTTTTCAATAGTTGAAATAAAAATTTCTCTTAAGATATTACCTCTCGATATTTAAAGTATGTCAGATCTGCAGGCAACAAATTTATTTAGTCAATTAAATATTAAGGAATGCACATTTATTTATAATGCGCTGCACTGTTTAATTTTTGGTAATGTAATTTTAAATTTTTCATATGAAAAAGACATGATATTGTAATGTAAATTTATTCAGATTATCTACTTATACTCTACATTGTTATCTACATTAGTGAAAATTAGACATGTCTATAATTTTCAAAGCATAATTAGCTGTGATATTAAGCGATGATCAGTGTATTATTTAATAGCGATCCGCTAGTGGAGTACAGGCATGTTCATTGGCTAATCATGCATTGAAATATGTAAAGTAAGCAGAGATCTTCTCAGCTTTGGGCGTGTCTTTATATTCTATTTAAGTAATAAAATAATGATGTACTATAGGGTGCAGCACATGGTGTGTCGTTGCCGTGCGTGTGTGCTGTGTAAATATGCCTCGTTCGTGCGTACACACACACGTTATTGCAGCTTTAACACTTGAGATAAATATTACTCTCTTTAATATCTTTGCTACAAGTTGTACTTAATTGTATTTTATTGTACAAAATATACTAAAATTACTATCTATGAACTATTACTTAAAGTTAATTTATATTTGGGTGTATGCTGGCCCCTTGTTGCCTGCATGCAGCTGAACTTGTATGCTGGAACATCACATATATTAACGTTTCTTAGCCATAATGTTTCGGTATATAAGGTGTAGTGGCTAGTCTGATTGCAGATTTTCTTACAGCTTCTATTCCAAATTTCACTTATATGATAATATATGGTTATGACCTATGCACTGTTGGAAAATCTCTTTTGGTCTGCCAAATAATTATTAATCGACGCAATAAGTTTATAATGTGAATACTAAAAGTGGCTTACATCATTTTCAAAGTCAGTACTAAGTATTTTATCTCAATTCAGTGTGTAGTCCTTCATAAATATGTTCTGTACTTTTAAATAAATTTTACCTATGTAAAAAACTAACCATATATTTAATTTTATTTTGTACTAATCATGGGAAGTGTTGTTTTATCCTTATAAAATATATTAACATTGAGCTCCATATATTATGGTTTTAATAATTGAAACTCGACTTAAATAAGGAGTAAATTTAGTATTTTTATGCAGCATTGTGTAGATAGATCCTAAAATACAACTAGGTATGTACCTACTTACTTTATTGATGCTGAAGATTAGAATATAACAATCTGGCAAATATAGCCTTAGCCTTCTAAATTTACCTAATTGAGTATTTGCCATATGGTATCTTATTTACAAGATGTGTATTTTACAAGAATCTTTAACAATACTTTTTAGTTATATACCGAATCAAATCTTGTAAGTACACCGAATTTGGCTCATTTCCTGGTCAGATTGGGTCTGCATGCATATCATCAAAAGATGACAAGTAATTCATTCAAGGCTCGATCATAACGTTATCTGCTACAGCGTAACTCATAATAGTTTAAAAATATTTGTAGAAAAGACGCGTAGAGTGCCTCATTCGTACTGAAAGAAAGTGTTAGCCAATAATCTCAGTTCTACATAATAAAACAGTTATTTGTGCCTATAACCGCATTGAATGTGTTAAAGAAATGTTGTTATTTTTGCAAGCTCACAGTTGCAGTCTTTATTTTTCTACCCGTCACATCAAAACATATTTATAAATCTGCTTCTTGGGGGTACGGCTACCTCACCTAGCTTTATCGCTGACACGGTGTCCATAATATCCGCCCCCCGACTTGCAGGCTAACTAGATGCTTTTACATCGGAGATTCGTTAGTAAGTATCAAGTAAGTAGTATAATCCACTAAACCGGCTTGGGCCTCGTCATTAGTTAACCATTATAGGCGTGACCTCTGGTCTCGTAGTAATTGTTCGAAATTAAAGTTCTTTTTGTTATTTCAGTCACTGACGTCTATGGCCTAGGGATAACATTGATAATAGGAACGCGAAGCAGTTGTGGACTGTTCAAGTAGGGCATTTGTTTTGTTAGTGGTACACATTTTAAACAGGTCACAGCTACATACGAGAGAGAGGCCTTTCTTGAGTTTTCTACCTATAGTGTAAAAATAATAATATAGGTACTTAACGGAAATCTGTGTAATAGATATCTGCAATGTGCTGTCCCCCTATTTTGTCAATGACTCATATCGAACGGCAGGCACCACGTCGTAACAGTGTTGGCAAACTTGCAGGTAATTAATTTATTCGTGAGGAAGGTACGTATATATAGCACAATATTAACCACGAGCCCGCCGCGCTGTAGCATTACTTACTCGATAGTTGCCTGGGATGGTATTCACAGCCCTTACCGATAACTCGCCTGAGGCATGCCAGTGTGTGTCGAGATATGGGAGAGTTGAGCAGTACCTAGGTTATCATTAAAGTAATTTTCACGATGAACTTGCTGTAAATGGATGAATTTAATCGAATTTTGGTATGGCGGCACCCCGAAGCCACGGAAAAGGATACAGTTAACATAAAATATTTTTCCGGAAATCACAGGTATTAGGGTCTATTTAGATGCTACAGTGGCTAGGATTTTTTCAACTGGCTGCTGCATGAAAAATATAAACGCTTGAAATGTTTGTTGCTGCAAACACAAAGCACTTATTATTAATTATCAGGACGTAATTAAGTAGTAAACAGAGACGGATTTTATTTTTACCAAAAAATCTTATACATATTTTTAAAACGGGAATCGAGCCAGTGTGTACCGGTACATGTATGTAGGTACATGGTAGCTAGGACCCCCCTATTACAAAGTTACCCTTTTAGTGCCCCTAACAGTACACAGTGACTCGAGCCATTGTGAACTAAGGCTAGTCGGTACACAGTGGCTACGTAGGAATCGAACCAATGTGTGTGTACTTGAACTACAGGAATACGTTGAATTACCAATACTATATATTTAGGGGTGAGGTTAAACCAAATTACAGAATAGCATAGCTTCCCCGCAGTTAAATTCTGTAACTTGTTTTAACCTCGCCTCACAGTTCACCCACAAACGTTCCTATCGTGAATTCTTGACGCCGCGATTCGTAGCGACTCAGCGTCCAGTTTTACGTTAGGTGTGACGGGTGAGGTGAGGCGCATTTAACGCGTTCCGAATAACAGGGCTGTGATTCGCGCTCATGTGCCTCACCCTACCCGTCTCGCCTAACGAAACTAGACCTCTAACTACGCATAGTTACTACGAAGCGCGGCATCAATAATAATAATATTTGTGGGTGAGCTTAAAACAAGTTACAGAATAGCGGGGCTGCCCTTATCAAGTTATCACGCGCTAATGGAGTGTGACTACCATTCCACGCGTAAGAATTCGCAACCAGGAGCTCGTTATTTTTAACCGACTTCAAAAAAAAGGATGAACCTCAATGTTTTTTTTTTAAATCATATATATCTTTTTTTTTTCATTGTTTGTTACCTCAAAACTCTGTAATTGATGAGCCGATTCGTAATTTTTTTTCGTCTGTAAGTACCTACATATATGCGTCCAGGTGGGTCCCATTTTTTTTCAAAAATCAGTTTGATGATGGGATCCGGAACTCCTCAATTATATTGGGAAAGCGTGTAGTGTTTTTGGTATTTTCTATTATAACTCGTGTCTTACACCCGGAAATCATAAATTTGGTGGATGGAGTTGATGATGAAGACCACAGATGACTTATGGAATTCCTCAATGATCGATGTACTTAAAAAGTACAAAAGTACGTCACAAATTCTGATAAGATTTCGTTGAAATACCATCCAAAGGTGATCCTTGTGGAATCGACGGAAATCGTCGAATATTATCGGGCCACATACAGCGATTGGGTTTTTTTCTCTAATAATCAACGCATTTGCTCTCGGAAATCAGTTATGTGGTAAATTGGAAAAGAAATGTGGAAATGTTCTCGTGACTTGGCGGAGTATAGGTATCTACTAAATAGAAGTCGGTTAAAACTTTGTTTTTAAAGTTAATTATTTATATACAGCCATAAAAACACCAAACCGAACTATGAAACAATAAAACGGCAAAAACAGTGCTCGTCTCACAAAATTCAAAGTCTTATGAGATGATGAAACATATGTTAAGCTAGATTATAATCAACTATACTTGAAACCATAATTAGATTCCACAAAAATAACCCCAAAATTGCCATTAAAATGAAAAAGTAACCGACACTGGCAGATTTACATTTTAAAATATTGGATTTCAGACCTCCAATCCGTACCATTTACTTAAAACAGATGCAACTACGTGAATTACCTACAAATGCTTTATTGTTTTGTTGGGGTAGATGAAACAAAGTACCTATTGTGTTGCAACTAAGTTTGCATGTCAGAGTACGATAGCGTGTAAAAGCTTTCATTAGCCGCAAGACCTTATTAAAATAATGTTGAATATTTTTCCTATGTAGGTAGGTAGGTTTAGATGCAATGGGGAAAATACATGAATGCTACATGTTTTTTATTATGTCTATGTCTAACTAAATACCTACGTATTACATGCGGGTCATATAACTACGAGTAGATAAGTACCCACGCAGATCATGACAAAATGTCCGTTCTTTCTCGTAAAGTTATTACTGCATATACCTGGGTAGTGGGTAATACACTGGTAGACTGGTACATTTATACCTAAGATTCGCATGTAGACACGGCTTTTACGCTTATTGGTTGTTACTTGCATACTTGGGTCATTCATTATCATTATGGCTGCGCGGTGAGCGAGGAAAAAATCCACCAACTAGCATTTTTATTACTTGGAGGGTGGTTTCCAGGATGAAAATAACCCTATGTCCTTCCCCGGGACGGGATTCAACCTATCTCCATACCGAATTTCATCTCAATCGGTTCAGCGGATTAAGCGTGTAAGAGATAACAGACAGACGGACCGGCACACTTTCGCGTGTATAATATTAGTACCTATGGCTAAGCTCCGGATCACCAAGATCAATCCAAGTTTGCTCTCGAGTGTTAGTTCACAGCCCTATTGAGAATAGCCCCGTCGAATTCCGGACCTCTTGCTGAACGTTGGGCAAGGTCAAGCACTACGCTGCTCTATCGAGCGACCGATTAGCAATTCAATCAATATATTGCACAAGAATTTTAAGTCCTTGTTCTGACAAATTTCAGGAGAAAATAAGTATTAGGTATATCGTAATAATTGACTTATAGGCAGGTGAAAGCGTCATGTTTTTGAGAATAAGTCAAGGCTAAGCTATGCATTATAAAAAAAACTTGATTGTTTTTTTTTTTTTTTCAATACAAATAGATTATTACAGCCTTTATAAATTATTAGGGTAAAACCCCTTTAATTTTTGTTAAAACACTTTGTAATGGCATTTTCTCATTAACCTATACTTCCAAGATATTTTTTTTTGAAGAAAAACATAGATCTTGTAATTATCATTGCGTCTGTTGTAATAAACTCAGTGCTACTAGAATTTAGATATACTTATATTTAAATTCTGCAGGTACAGGTAGGTTTTGTACTGAGCAATTAATAAAGTTTGTTTGCTAAATTGATTCTAAATTTTGAATAAAAAATATGCTCATTCACCTTCAGTATATTTATTCTTTGACAAATTCATAATCTATGATCGCACGTCACCCCGTGCCCCTTTTGGGGCCTGCCAGTCTCGGGCTGTTGTGCATGCTGTGCTTTGTTAACGAAATATTATTTTTCAAACGTTCGATGCTGGATTTTGTAACGGGTGAGTAAAAAAAAGTAAATAAAAAAAATAAAAAAATATCCTGTACCTAAAAAGTGCAACATAAGTTTGGAAATCGCTCATAATAAAAGTGTTGTTTGTTATGGTTTGTTGTTATTTTAACCTGGTTGTACCGAATTTGAATGGATTCTTAACGGTTTTTGTATTATGACGCAATAACGGTCGTTTTCTAACAAACCTGTGTCTCATTCTCCTGCCTGCTGGTGGCAGGTGAATTAGATAGAAATCAGGTGAATGAGATGTATTGACAGGTTAAATTTTAGTTATTAATAACTTTTCAGGTGAATTAGATTTTTTTACGATTCCTTTTTTTTCTTATTATTTACATGGTTATGCTTAAATTTGCATTGCTTTTAGGGTAAATGGAGCATGGGTAAACCGAAAAAACGCGCTTCAAGCACGGATGAAAGAAAGGCGCTAAAAAGGGAAAACGAAAGAAAAAGATATGCATGACTAAAAAGCAACCCTGAGTTATATGCAGAATATAAGGATAAAAATAAACGTAAATAGCAAAAAAGGAAGGAACAAAAGAAGGTAGTTTCAATTAAGGAAAAGACACCAAAGCAACAAAAAATTCAAAAAAGCCATAACTCTAATTTGATCATATAACTAAAAGAGTAATTGATGTAATGTGTAGGAGGACTTCACTATTCTTAATATATAATTTATGTAGATTTTTACTGCCTTTGCCGCATTGCATAGTCTAGTAAATAAGCAAATTCTCACGTAGCAGTCTATAAGATCGATGTTCAAGTAGTAAGTATATATTTAAAGAAAAAATGTTTTTTTTTTGTTTGTCACACTGCACCAAAGCTCTGTATGTAAGGTACCCATGTAAAGTGTTATAAGGAGTTTGTGATCTCGGTTAATAATATGTATATTTTTATGTCAAAGAAGAAATAAAAAAGATCTCAAATATTTATGCTAATTAAAAGTGAATTACTTACTTGTTATACATTTTCAGCAAAATACCTACTACCTGGTTTTTATTTATTCTCATTAACCTGCTCAACTCTAGTGGCAGTTTTTTGAGAATCACCCGCGAAGGGTCGGCAATGCGGTTGTATTTCTTGGAATTTGGATGTCTAGGAATGTTTCCTACCACCGTCTAAATTCTGCTGGGTTCATCTGGCCCGCTATTCTGAAGGTAAATAGTTTTCAGCTTACCTCAACCGCTCACCCTCAAATATATCTTGACACCGCGATGCGTAGTAACTAAGCGTAGGTAGAGGTCTAGTTTTGTGACGGGTGACCGGCGGGGTGAGCCGCATTAGCGCGTAACGCGGTAATGAACGTCACCTCACCCGTCACGACTCGAAACTAGACCTCTGATTAGCCTAAGTTACTACGAATACCGACGTCAAGGTTAAAACAAATTACAGAATAGTGGGGCTGGGCTGTTATTCTGTACGCGTTCATGCGCCTCACCTCACCCGTCACGCCTAATTACGCTTAGTTACTACAAATCGCGGTGTCAAGATATATTCGTTTCCGACCTAGATATGGCGGATCCCAAGTTTCAAGAACACTGTCGGGGCGTTTAACCTTCGCACAGACAGACAGATGACTAAGACTGGCCGACAACTTGAGAGACTATTTTGAAAGGACAGACTTATCGGACAAAGGGCATGACCAGTACTCAACAGACAGTGAGACGAGACTAGACGAGACAGAGCAAAAGACGAACAATTGTACAGACCGTACAACCACCTTTTTAAACTGAGAGCCACACTACGTGGAGCCAAGTTGAGTCGAGCGTCCTGGGGGGGGACTAGAGGAGAAACAAGTTCAAGTTACATAAATATGTAGTTAAAAATTATAGATTTGTCAGAAAAGCCTTTAAACCGTCTTAAGCGATCTGAGCCTGTATGCAAAATACAGTTAATACAGGTTGCTTACAGAGTGTAATGAATGAAGTGCCAACTAAACAAAAGTGTAATTTGCATTACAGTGTAAATGTCAAGGAGCATTTAAATGAGACAATCAATTTTCTCAGAATGTTTATTAACAATGTTGTTTTACAAGTATCTATCTATTTAAATACAGTTTCTTACAAACTTGGCGAATATCCAAATCATGCAGGTGTGGCACAGAATTTTCTTTAATTTCACTATCTGTGACAATGTATCTACTTTTAAAGCAACTGTCTTCTGCGGAACAAATACAAGTATCTGGAACTTTAAATCGATTAGCAACTTGACTGGCACAATAACTAGAATAGGGGTCTGTTATAGTGGTTACACTGTCAACGTGACTGGTCATACACAAATTGATGCTTGGATATATTAAAAAATTAAATAATGTTAATGCCACTAAACATTGGATTGGCACTGCTGTTGCCCAATATTTTTGTGGATAGTAATATATACTTAAATAACACAGATACTCATTGGGCACAAAAGCCCAAATAAGATATATTCCAAGTACTGTTTTACTGAACAAGTACATGAAAAACCCATACAAAGATCTTGCCGGCGTGGGTGCTGGAGTGTGCTCAGGCATTATTAACCTTTTCAATTTTGCTCAAACTGGTTAAATGTTTTTGTAATGAGAATTATACTCTTGATTATAGAATTAGCAGATACTCTAAGTCTTTTCAAATCTTGTCCATTCAGATTTCTGAAAAAAAAAAAATGATGTTGCTTAATCAAATTTTTATATCCCAGAATTAAAAGTGCAACCAATATAACATTCGAAAATCACAAATCAAATGTTGTAGAACTCACATTGCAAGAATCTCGCCATTTGTTGATACATTCCTTGAGACTCCACTGCCCTTCAATTCCTTGTCAACATTTAAAACATCACAAGCTAATGATGCATACTCGGCTGATTTGAAGGGTATTGTCAGACATCTGAAATAATATTTACATATATAATAATATACTATAAATACAAACAAAACTACACACACATACATATACTATCTATTATTATAATCCGCCAGAAAGGCAATTTACACTTGCTCCAACAAACTGCTCTTGGCGGTGAGAGAGTGAGACGCCAGCCCGTTGCATGAGCGCTGGAGGGAGTACCACAGGCCGGTTGTTGCGGGATCGGGGTTGATTTATTTAATTATTTGTATTTAATTTATTTTGCTTATTCTGATGTATTTGCTATATGGACTTGTTCCGGATTAAATAATTTTCATTTCATTTCATAATAAAATTACTGGAGTTTTTTAACGCCGGCTGTACACATTGGGCCAACGTTGGCGCGTGAACAGGAGGCAGCTATGTAAGCGAAAGAGATCGAGTTATAGCCCTCTCCCTCTAACGCATAGC
Organism: Epinotia ramella; assembly: GCA_947578815.1. Classification (NCBI taxonomy): domain Eukaryota; kingdom Metazoa; phylum Arthropoda; class Insecta; order Lepidoptera; family Tortricidae; genus Epinotia; species Epinotia ramella. The sequence goes on from OX388209.1 coordinate 14,192,461, forward strand.
TGCCTTCTGCTCACGCGCCAACGTTGGCCCAGTGTGTACAGCCGGCATAAGAAACATGGGTGCGCTCGCTGTCGTTGAGATTGTATCTAATATCTAATACCTATACATTTTTTATACACTGTATTGGGTTCAAATTAATGTAATGAGTAGCACAAATTATATGAGTTGATAAGCCATACTCAAGAACTTGTGAATGGGCAAATGGAGATCATCAGTTAGTAGAATAAAAACTAACCAAATATGATGACAGAAAATATACTTACAAATTAGTTTCTGGGCACTGTTCGAGCATCTTAAATCGTATTATTACAATCAAAATGAGATGACATACTATACTTAGTACTCGTTAAAAATAGGACACTAAAATTAATGCAATTATTGAAATAAAATTAGAACCGATATCGCTATCGCTATCATCTTCTAGTGACATCTGTCAGTTATCAATTCGGTTAGGTAGCGTTCGTTTTTGCAGTTTGACTCGAAAAATAGGCCGGCGCTCTATTCTAAGCCAGCACTCGCTTCGTCTAAACCTGGCTTTATTACTAACTTCGTTCGTGTGTCTCCCTCTCTGTCGCACTTGCTACTTCGAACGACAAAGACGAAGATATACACGAACGAAGTTCGTTTACGTGTCGCGGTAGCCCCTCAGTAATGTTATAATAACCGTGAAACATATTCTATTTTTTCTAGAGAATTTATATAGGCATCGAAAGTGTTTTGCCTGCTGAAGACATAAATATATTATGAACAGGGCGAATTATCATAATAATTTTGATAGAAGCCAGTTTTTTCAATAGAACTTGAACATTCATTTGGGAAGATTTAAAACTATTGGGGTATTCCTCTTTCCTAACACAATTCAGAGACCCAATACAATAGGGGTGTAGACACTAAATAAAATAAGGAATTATGTTGTATTTTCTCGAAAAATTATTAAAAATGTAGTCAAATGGGAAAAAAGCAAACTGTGTTTTGTCCCTTTTCGATAAAACGCAACTTCATATTGTCATCGTCGTCGTCGATTGTCATTTACTATGACGCTCGAGGATCTTGACGTCAATATCTCCTAGTGTTATCTCTATCTAACAGGCAACTTTAAAACGAACCGTAACGAAACGTAATTTTTTGAGATATCTGAATGGAATTTTCGTCATTAGGCATATTGTTTTGCCTTCTTTCTTTCTGCACCCCACCCCATTAATGGTGTCAATTTTGTCTTAAAAAAGGATTGCGTCTCGCCAGAGTAGAAAAGATCTAGAAGCAAAATCTACACAATCAGTAATGCAGCTTGAAATTGCTTATCCCTAGCTTCGGAATATGCCACCAATTACATTGTTGCCTCCAAATCCGTTCTAGCCGTTTTAAAATTCGTGAGTAAAGTTGACCCCTACGTTCGAATATAACCCATAGAAAGAGTGAATCCAAACCTCACCTCATTTACCGATGACGGCAACAACATGGACTATATCAACATACTTATTTGGGAAAGAAAACAACATTTCAATTCTTGTAAAAGATTTATTAATATATTTCAAACACAATTTGCTATGTACAAATTACTTTGTAAAAATATTCATTCTTGAGTTATTTATATTACTGATTCATTTATTGTTATAGGCAACACTTACAAAACATAGTATAGAAAAAATAAGATATGAAAATTATTATGAAAAAAATAGACATTTTATTATAATTTTAAACAATAAGTACACAGAAACATTTAAATTATGCACTCAACTAGGACAAACCACGAGATGTAAGTTAAGGATCCTCCAGAACGACGCGTGCACGGGCGGGTAAACAACATCATGCCACATCGTTCACTACCTTACCTATAGCTTTACATACTGTATTGTTTTACATACACATATGTAAATAAAATAGGAATCGTTTTACTTAAAATTACCCAACATGGTATGAAGGTCAGCTGCGTTAATAATTAGTATATCAATAAGATAGCTTAGCACAAGGCGGTTCAGAGGACTCTTAAAAACGGGTATATTTTATCAGAGAATATAGAATATTAACAACTTAGTCAAATGGCATCTTCCATTATAACATTACATGGTATATAATTCATTAAAATTAACATCATGCATACATAAATACGATAAAATAATAACTAATCGATCAGCCAATTTCGTTGCTAAAGTTCGGAACGAAAATGAATTATCGGAAAATGCAGCAATCTCACTGGATGCGTAAAAATAGATTGTCGCCTAAATTATGACAGCTAGTCTAATGTAATCGTAGGGCCCGGGGCGACCGCGCAGTCGAAATAGGCCGACCGATCGCGTCGCGGCCTTCGGGGAGTCGAAAATACCAGATTTTATTATAATCGTTCTTTACTATGAACAAAAATACATAATTATATGTAAATAACATTCGATTATATCAGTTACGCTCCTTTTTCGTGTAAATCTTTTTAGAACAAAAAATTACCGCTCGCTACGCACAGACGCGACGGAGAACGAACGCCGGAGCCACGCAACGGGCCCGCCCCGAGCGACGGCCGTCACACGAGTCACTAATGTAAAGGGAAGCGACTCGTATAACTGCGGATCCGGGCTCGCGGCGCTGCGGCTCGGCGGCGCGGCGGCACTAGCGGCGCGGGCCCCAGGCCGCGGCGGCGGGCGCGGCCTGCGGCGCGGGCGCGGCGCGCGGCATGGTCGGGAAGTCCAGAGTGGACGCCGTGTCGGGCGCGCGCTGCTCCCACGGCCCGCCCTTGACGACGAAGCCGGCGGCCGGTGGGCCACCCGCGCCGCTCGCGCTACCCGCGCCGCCCGCGCCCGGGCCGCCCACCGCGGCCGGCGGCGGCGCGGGCTCGCTGGCGAGCGCGTCGCCGAGCGACGGCGCCGCGGGCCGCGTGTAGCGGTCCGCCACGTCTTGCAACTGACGGGAGAATAACATTCGGTTACATATTGTTAGAAAAAAAGGAAAAGGTTGCACTCCGGGAGTGCCGGTAGAAGTGAAAACTGACGGAGGGCACCGCGCCTTTCCCCCCCGCCCCCAAGCCTCGTCCCGAATCTCTCTGAGAGAGATTCTCTCCATCCTACGGGCACGTGACCACCTACGCATCAGACGTCACAAAAATCTGTCGCGAGTTTAACAATTTTTCCTCATTCGAAAAAGTGCTCAGCGCCGCTAAAGAAGTTTTCACTTCAAAAAAACAAAGATATGAAGAGAAAACATGAAAAGCTAGGATAGGACATCCCTCATTTGACCCATTGCCATTATATTACACTAAGATAGTTAGCAGAGCACTCCGTATTCCTATACAATTAAACAAGCAAGTTTTGCTTATTAGTTTATAAATGGGTTCTGATACTGATAAGTTCTACCTTTACTTAATTTTCCGTAACAGATTTGACCTAGTTTAATTAAAATGGCGTACTAGTTCGTTAGCTGTTCGGTGTTTTCCTGTTTTCTTCACTAGCTGCCGGGAACGGGCGTATTGCGGAGAACGCAGCCAAACCCGCCGCATAAAATATAACCTTTATTCCCATCCAGAAACTCCATTACATTACAATAATTTTTGACATTGGATACGTGGTTCCGGAGAACTATTACATACGAAGCTACAAACTAACGGATATTCCCTTTTTTATAATATTGATGACGATGATGAAGAGGGGGCACAAAAATAAATAAAAAGGTAAATAATCTTACGTATTCCTCGGCCACGTTGAGCAGATGGTCCTTCGCGTCGAGCACGTTGTCCTCGTCGCCCGTGATGACGACGATGCTGTCGTCCCCCTGGCGCGGGAACCGGATGTCCACCTTGTACTCGTCCATTATCTTGCGGATGTTCTTGCCGCGCTGCCCGATAAGCCGCCTGTGCACTCGCGGGTCGATGTCCACTTCCTCGCGGTGTTGGTTGTCCTGATACAATTTTCAATGTAAAACTAAACGTTTGGCCAAGTATCACATCGCTAGTGATGGGTCGGTCAAATGTTTCGTGTTGATGTTATGTCCCGTTAGACATTGTATTGACACGAATTCTTTTGGATAGCTTACTTATGGTAAAATGTTTAACACAGCATCCTTAGGGTCGTTATATGGATAGTAAACAATTAATTTATCACAAGAATCTAAATTATAAAATGTCATAATAAAATTCGTAAAAAGGCATTGGAGAATTTCGAAAATATGTTTTTTTTATCTTCCAAAAGTAAATGGATTACAAAAAAGGTTCTTAAAAAAAAAAACGAACGTATATATAAAACAAGCATATTATGTACCTAAACGCAGTATTTTACGGAAAAACCACAATTTACTTGATTTAAATACAGCGAGCATATGAAGCCGCCACGTCGTGATGCCACATTAGCCGTAATTTAGTTATATTTGAAAATGGCGTAACAGTAGTAGTAAAACGACACAAGTAGTGTTTAGTAATAAATCATGATTTGAAAAAGTGACTCAGGAGACGCCACCATGGCAACAAGCTACAAAAATAGTTGATAGACCAATTAAATATAACTTTGGATAATATAGAAACTTTTATTAGAAAATTTCATAAACTTAATTTGTTATAAAATAAACATAATCTAATAGTTTTACACGACTTTAATATCCTGAGAAATGAAATGTTTGCCAAATTAAACAGTTGCCAAACAATTTGTTAATCGTGAACCGTGATATATCTTCAGTGGATCTTAGCATATATTGTAATCAGTATTTGTATTGTAGTAAGTTTGGCTAGGTTTAGGATTGTTTGAAGTTGGTTGTTTGTGAATTGTATCGAGAGTTTGTATATTTTATATTAAGGTAGTTCGATTTCCATACAAAACGTTATTTGACATTCGCAGGCTAACGCAGCATGATTTTTTAAGAAACTAATGTAACTAACTTTCATAAATTGGCTTTCCATGTGCACGAAATTCTCCCTTTTCTTGAATAAACTAGAATAATTTGAGAAAAATGGTTTTTCCAAAGTATGACGTCACAAACTAATATCTCAAATTATTCTACTTTATACAAGTTTATTCAAGAAAAGGGGGAATTGCGCGCAAATGGAAAGCCAATTTATAATAGTTAGTTTCTTAAAAAATCACGCCGTTAGCCTCCGAATGTCCAATAACGTTTTGTATGGAAATCGAACCACCTTAAATAACTCGCCACTAACAATATGACGATTGTGACTAACAGCCATTCCCATGGAAAATGTGTCAAAATGTAACTGCTGGTAGGGAAAACTATCCGTGGATTGATTATTGGAACCGGCCATAAGCTGGCAACAGTGTGAACCATGCATATGTGACTCACCAGCTGATGCACGATGGCCATGATGGCGTCCTTGGCCTGATGCGCCTTGTCCTCGTAGCCCTGAATGGTGATGACGTCATCGTCCGCTTCCCCGCGCTTGGGCAAGTTGATCTGCACGCCGTAGTCCGTGCGGATCTTCGTGATCACGACCCCACCCTTGCCGATCACCAGGGGATGGTATTCGGGGTCCACTTTGAACTTCAGCTCGTATGACCTGTCGTTATTGAGGTAAGTTACCACGTGTATTTGTGATGGTTCACCTGACCTTGCTAGTTGGCTCACTACGATTATATAGATAAGTTTAGTATCTAAGAAGTACATTGTATGTACAGTTTAGGTCTGGTATTACCAAGCTTACCTCCAGCTGCCAATAACATTTGAGATTGAATAGACTAATTTCGGAATAATAAATTCAATCAACACTAACTTACAATGAAAATGAAATAAATTGTTCTTTTTCAATTTTATGCCTCAACAGGCGATTTCTTTATAAGATATATTTTCCTGTTAAACTTTGAGAAGTTATCTAAATAAGATGTTTTTTAACCCCCGACGCAAAGAGAGGGGTGTTATAAGTTTAACGTGTCTGTCTGTGGTCTCGTAGCTCCCAAACGGATGGACCGATTTGAATGCGGTTTTTTTCGTGTCATAGATAATTTTATCCCGCGTGTTCTTAGCTATGTTTCATGAAAATCTGTTAAGCCGTTTTTGAGATATTGGACTTTGAAATGAAAATGTCGGGGGTTTTTCAACTTTTCCAAGTTAAAGTTAGTTAAGTATGAATTTATTAATGTAAAGGTATCTATATCGTCGTCTAATGACTATTAAACAAACCTTAATGAACTAGATCGGTTTATGTAAGTTCGTCCCCTCTAATTTCATAATGATACCTATTCATTATACATAGTAATACAGGCCTGTTCCGGGCTGTCTGCCCGTGGAATTAATGTAGTTTGTTGTCAAAGTAAAAGATGTGTTCTGTAGAGTGATTTTATTGACACTAAAAGGTAGTCACAAACATACTTTATATAAACGGTGCGAATTATAGGTAGGTATGTAAACGACGCAATATAATTGTGCTATATAGACATAAAGTTGCAATGTACAGCTCGCTTGTACATGCTGCCTACAACTAAAGGTAGAAATAAAGAAAAAAAACATAAATTATTATTTCCGAGACTGTCTAGTCATGGTCGGAGATGTAGCGACGTCGGCAGTAAGTCGTTGCTGGGCGGCCTCTGTCGATGCGGGTGTCTGGAGTACTTGCATCTCGTAGCTCGGGCTTCTCATCTCTGTGCGCGGGGTTGGATCAGGCTGTGGCTGCGGACATCTCCTCTTGATCTTCATTACTTTGCGTGTCCCTTTGTAGATGAGTAGAGCGAAGGCTATCGATACTATTATATATATCAATGCATACTGGTGAATGTCATGGGCTGATGCGGTGTCATCGTTAATGATATCAGCTTGTTGTTTCTTGACATCGTCGATTTTGTTTCTTAGCTCCCCTAACAGCTCAGCATGAATTTCTGTAGGAACCAGGAGCGTTGATGCATTATTTATCAGATGGTTAATTTCCGGAGGCGGTGGGACGATAATTTGTATCTCGTTTTCATTTGTTTCCATCATGGTGCTTTGACGACTAAGATGCGCGGGGATTGTAAATGTGTCATGCTTCAATAAACAGCCCTGACCTAGGGTAATTAGGCCAGTTCCTTTTAATGTGTTGGATGTGACACCTGTTGTGCAAAAAATGCGCACTGCGCATTCCTGGCAACATGAGAACAGCCAGGCGCCGCCGCTGTGTAATTGAACCCACTTGTCGGCACACGCTGATATCTCTGTTTTGCATTGAGTCAAATTATTATTGTTTATAATTTGTGCTTCGCAAATTGCCTCGGTCCCTTTTACATTGTATATTGGTTGTTTTAATGGACATAACATGTGTGTTTCGTCGATTATTGAGCATGCATGTAGCTGATCAGAATGCATAGTTATAAACATGTCCTTTCTAAGGTCGATTGCCACGTATTCTGATGTAGGTATTATCGAAATGCATCTACTATTTCTCTGCTGTGGGATCGGGATGATGTGGTGTAGCTCGTATTGGTCAATATTGAGAAGTGGCAGTTTGACCTCAAAAATTAAAAACTCATCTGTCAGTCTTGAGTGCACACGTAGCACCTTGTAGATTTTTCTCAGAGCTTGTTCATTGTTGTAGTTGGGTAGTGACATGTCGCTCGGTAGTTGACTGGTGATTATGCGTAGTTGTTTATCTAATTCAGCTGGGCCCATCAAATGTATATCCACTCTTCCATTGCGCATGTCTGTTACCAGGTCTATCAGGGAGTCCTGAATCCTGTGTAGGCTGGAGATGATGATTGCAGCTGCCAGAGTGCCACTTGTTGCGTACATGTTGTTCCGGTGTTGATTTTCCAACCGAATCTCCTGGGTCTGAAGGTCGTACAAATGTTTATTTATAATCTGATATTGTTTGTTCATCACTTCCTCACTTCGCTTGAGTACGTTGTATTCACCTTCGATAATTGATGTCTGTTGTTGGTATAATTTCTTCACGTGATTTTCGTTTTGTTGTATAAGTTTAATATCGTGTTTATATTGTTCAGCGAAACGCTCGTCTAAAACTCCGAACAAAGAGTTTGCGAGGTAACCGATGCCGTTTATAAGTCCTCTTCTTTTCCTTGTGGCATGCTCTAGTTGAAGTAATCTGTCGTTATGTTTCAGGTCATTTACTTCGTGCTGTAGTTGCGCACTTATTGAAAGGAAGGCTGCTTCTGTGCCACATATGGTGTGAAGGTGGTCGACGTAACTCTCAATGTTTCTCAAGCTGTCCCTGTATGTTGTGAGATTATAGTACACGACTATTTTCCATTGATCTTGAATGATGTGGATGTTGGCGATCTTATCGAAATAGACCGGTTTTGTAGACTCTAATGAAGTAATGTTGTATAGCTGTTGCGTGGAAGGCGAAATCATAGTGGCAAAAACAAGTAGTGTTGTTAGCAGATAGTGCGTCATGCTGTTGCCTTTTCTTAGCTTCTTGCTCGTAGATGCTGTTGTTGTTGTTGTCGATGATGATGGTAGCGATTCCGTCTTTGGTATATGTTCAGTCTTCACGTGCAGAGGGGCAAGCTTGAGGACCGGCCTTTTGGTCGTGCCGTTTTTTGTTTTCAGTGTAACGACACGTACAAGTCCATCCTTGCCAGGATGTGTTTCTTGAACTCTACCGAGAATCCATCTAGCTGGTGGGGAGTTATCTTCTTTAATCACGACAATTTCGCCGACCTCAATGTTCCTTTTCTTGGTGTTCCATTTGTTGCGTGATTGTAATGTGTGTAGGTACTCAGAGGACCACTGTTTCCAGAAGTCTTTATGCATTTTTTCTATGAGTTGCCACCTGGTGCGTATGTCTTCGACTTCGGCACCTGATGGTGCAGATAGGATGGGATCTCCAACCAGGAAGTGTGACGGTGTCAAGAAGTTCATATCTTCACAGTCTTCTTTGAGTGTTGTCAGCGGCCTAGAGTTAAGGCACGCTTCGATGTTAGCTAACAGTGTGGTGAACTCCTCGAACGTGAGCTTTTGTTCACCGAGGACCCGTTTAAGATGATGTTTCATCAGGCGTACAGCGCTTTCACAAAGGCCATTTGCGCTGGGCCAAGCCGGGGCGTTGAAATGCCATTCGATATTTTCCATCGCGATGTATTCCATAAACTCAGTGCCCATATAATGTTGACGAGCCTCTCTGTTTTCTTTGGCTAGAATCTTCGCGGAACAGGAAAAATTTGTAGCATTATCTGAATACATGTGTTTCGGGGGGCCTCTTCTGGCGCACATGCGTTTGAAGGCTGCGAGAAATGTGCTTGAAGTGAGATCTGAGACGAGCTCAAGATGTATCGCCTTTGTTGACAAACAGACGAAGACAGCGACATATCCCTTTGTGGTTTTTATCCCCCTACCCTTGTTTGCCTTGACTTCTACGTGACCGGTGAAATCCACCCCGCAGTGAGTAAATGGTCGAGATGGGGTCACGCGAGGCTCTGGTAGGTCGGCCATGAACTGATTGTTGCTGCTGGTCTTGAAACGGATGCATCTGACGCATCTTCTTACTTGTTCTGCAACTCTTCCATATCCTCCCAGAATCCAATATTTGTTGCGTAAGTAGCCCAATGTTAGTTTGGGCCCCGCGTGCAATGTCACCTTGTGAGCGTGATCAATTAGCATTTCTGTCACCTTGTGTTTTCTGGCTAGTATGATAGGATGTCTGGATGTTCCTTGTAGTGCTGAATGTTTGATGCGTCCTCCAACGCACAGTAATGAGCGAGTGTCTAATATTGGATTTAAATTAATTAAGTTGCTTTTGCAACTCACTGCACCCTGTTTTCGCAATCGAGTGATGTCCTCAATAAAATCCAACTGTGCTGTTTTCATAATCGCTGTGTGTGCATCTTGTATTTCTTTTGTCGTTAGGTAGCTAGTTCGTAGAGCGTTGACTTTGTCACGTGCATTGTTTATGAAACGTGATAACCAGCCGGTAATACGAATTAGTCGAGAAATTGAGCTATATTTATTTGTAAGCTCTAGTAGAAGATTCGGCTCTTGGTACTGCTGTACTGTAGCGTATGTTTGTTTGGCTTTGATTTCCAGTTTCGGAGTTTCAATTATCTGTTGCTCCTGTCTCACTTCGTTCTTGAGCCATGTGGGGGCTTCCCACCACAAGTTATAATGTACAAGTTGCGAGGGGGTTAACCCTCGACTCGCGCAGTCTGCAGGGTTTTGACCCGATATAACGTGTCTCCAGCATGTTGACGGCATGATAGCGACTATCTTAGTCACGCGATTTGCGACAAATGTCTTCCATCTTGCTGCGTCACCTTGAATCCAGCCCAGGACTACCATTGAGTCAGTCCATCCGTATATTGTTACGTCATGTCCGGATAAGGCTTCGCATACCTTTTCCATTAGTCTTGATAGTAACGTTGCTCCTAGAAGTTCGAGTCTTGGAATGGTAATTGCCTTTTTTAGTGGGGCCAGCTTGGTTTTGGCAGTGACGAGTCTGATGTGGGTTTCTTCATTGCTTGATATTGTCTTGCAGTAAATGACGCATGAATATGCCCTTTCTGATGCGTCACAGAAACCGTGTAACTCGATACGCTGTGTCGTGTTTCCCAGCCAACGCGGTATAATGACTTTTTCTATGTTCGGCATGTCGGTTTTGAATAGTTTCCACTCCATCTGAATATCGTCTGCTAAGGGGTCATCCCAGTTGACTGTTGATTCCCAGACCTTTTGAAAAATTAACTTGGCCTTTATTGTAATTGGCGATAACCAGCCTAAGGGATCGTATAATGTGGCGATGTCTGATAGCAATGTTCGTTTGGTAATGTTTTCTGTGACATCATTACCACGATGCATTTTTTGTTTGAATGTGAAATGATCCGTTTCTGGGTTCCAACGTAGTCCCAAGGTCTTGTTTGTTTGTGTATGTTTGAAGTCAAGCATGCTGGCGCTGATTTGTAGTGGTGATAAATTTTCAAGTAATTTCGGTTCATTGCTGGCCCATTTGCGTAGGTTAAATCCGCCGTCTTGAAGCATTTGGATCAACTGTTGTTGTGTTTGCTGTGCTAAATTGATATCGTCGTGTCCGCCTAGTAAATCGTCGACATAGAGTTGATTATTCAATGTGTCGCATGCTAAGGCGTATTTGGGACCTTCATCTATAATGAGTTGTTTTATCGTACGCATGGACAAGTAGGCTGCTGCTTTTGTTCCATAAGTCACAGTGCACAGCAAATAATCTCTCAGGGGCTCCTTCTCGGTGTTTCTCCATGTTATTTTCTGCAGGTGTTGATCTTCTTCATGCACCATAATTTGCCTGTAGAATTTTTCAATGTCGGCTGTGTAAACGTATTTGTATTTTCTCCAGCGCAGTAGCATTGTCTGAAGATCTTGTTGTAAGTTTGGTCCACACAGCATCAAATCGTTGAGACTCTTCCCGGATTGGGTACGGGAAGAACCATTGAACACTACACGGAGTTTAGTAGTAGAAGATTCCAATTTTAGGATTCCGTGATGAGGCAAGAAGAAGCTGGGGCTTCTGGGAATGCTGCATAACTTCATGTGACCAAGTTCTATATACTCATCGATGAACTTCGTGTACTGAGAACGAAATAATGAGTCTCTTGTCATCCTTCTTTCTAATTGAAGAAACTGGGCGACGGCCTGTGTTTTGGAAATACCTAGGTGTTGTTCAAAGTTCGGCTTCATGGGAATCTTGACTTGATATCTCCCATCTGGCGAGCGCGTTGTTGTTAGCTTGTAAAGACGCTCGCAATATTCTTCCTCGGCGGTATAGTTTATTCCATTATCATCGGTAATTTCTTCCATCTCCCAGAATCGCGACAGGTCTTCAATGTTGTTTAAGACTACGTGACAATTAAATGTTTTTGTATTGCCAAATAGTATCCAGCCAATCTTGGTTTGTTGTGCTAGTGGCGCGTTCGTTGGCCCTCGAAGTATTCCTTCCATTATGATTTCGGAGTATACGCTTGCGCCCAGTAAAATGTCAACTGATCTTGAGATGTTGTAGTCGGGGTCCGCTAGCTGTATGCCTTGAAGATGCGGCCATTGTTGTTTTTTGAATGTATTGTTGGGCAATTTGTTGAGAACCTTCGTCATGACAAGGGCTTCTGTTGCGAATTGGTAGCCGTTGTATAAGGATTCGCATGTTAATGTCATGACCCCCTTGCTCTTATTGGGAGAAGACCCGACGCCAGAGATAGTTCCGCTGTGATGACGCCTCTGCAAGCCAAGTCTCTGTGCGGCGTTTTCCGTTATCAAGCTTATCTGCGATCCTTGATCGATGAGGGCTCTCATTTGTATGTTGGTTCCATTTGCTGATTTTATATTCAATAGAACAGTTGATAGCAATACCTCATTGTCAGGATTCGACACGTGATTCGATGACGGATTTGAGTTCGTTGATCGCACTGCATTTTGCTGTCTAGGTGTAAAATCCATTGCGCCACGATCACGATGTTTGTACAAGTCGTGCAAAATGGTATTATGTTGATCATTGCAAACCTTGCATCTTTTTCTTGAGTTGCATGGCCTTTCGTTGTGGCAATATAAACAATTAGGGCAAATATGTAATTGCTCAATTGTTTTATGCTTAGCTTCCGACGTCATGCCTTGGAACGTTTTGCAATAGAAAAGTATGTGGTCTATTTTGCATAGCGGGCATTTTCTATCGTTATTCACGTGGTAGGATGTGTACAGATTTTTTCCTTTGTAATTGTTGTATTGAGAAGATTTCGGTGTGAATTCATGTTTAATCCCACCAGGTTTCTGAATAGCTGGCGTATACGTTGTCGACTTCTTGGCTTTGTTCATGGGTTCAAGAGCTGCAAACTTGCTTTCCAGGAACGTCATGAGCTCATCGAAGACAGGGAGGGCACGTGGTACCTTCCTGGATTCCATGTATGATGAATAGGTGTCGGAATCCAATTTTTCAGTGATGATGTGTACCAGTATAGGGTCCCATGTTGAAGTGTCGATCCCGAGGTTGTGCATGGCATGCACAGCTTCCATGCTTGTATCGTAGAGGCGTTTCAACTCATAGGAAGTTTGTTTATGTACCGAAGGTTGGTTCATAAGTAGTTGCACCTGCTTCGTAAATAACAGCTGCGCGTTGTTGTAGCGATAGGAAAGTAGTTCCCAGCACGTGTCGTAGTTTTCGGCAGTTATGTGAAGATGCTGTACCAGTCGTTCGGCTTCACCTTTCAGCTTTCCTTTTAAGTGTTGCATCTTCTGGGTCTTCGTTAGCGTGGGGTTGTTATGTATGGTCTCGGTGAAGAGATCCATGAATGTAGGCCACTGTGTGTAGTTTCCCGCAAATATTGGGATCTCAATTTTCGGCGTAGATTGCTGCATGTGCGATGTGGAGCTAAGTTTCTTGTTCAGCAGCATTTTTGTGGCTTCGTATGTTGCTTCATGTTCAGAATATTCCTGCTCATATGTTAAGTCAGATCCCATTAGTAGATTGTCGATCTGCCAATGTAGGTCATCAACTGTTTTCCAGCGCTGTTGTAACATTTGCAGCTTGTCCTCCAGTTCCCACTTCTCGGACATCTTGTTGATATCGATGCCTCTGATGACTCGTAGAAAGGCCCGAAAGTTCGTTGCTTGTTGATACTTAAGTTCATCAGCCTTAGAGGTTGCCGATCTCTCTTCTGTTGTTGTTCTAGCCTTCGGGTGTGGAGATGCAGTGAATGTCACCAATGCCTGACGAAACTTTTCGTAACGCTGTTTGAGAGTCTCGTACATCTCTGTTTCTTGCGCACTAAAAGGGGAATCCGCACTGGCGAGCTTCGTATGATTTCCTTGGAACTCGCTCCACATGTTATCTATGGCTTCTATTCTGCGTTGAATGTAATCCTCGGTCTTCCTGCTCACGGAGTCCTTGCCGAAGTTGATAGCTGCATTGTTGATTTTGTCGGCGAGTTCCTTTTGACGTTCAAATAATGCCTCCATGGTGCTGGCTCCAAATGTATGTATGTGGGGTAACCAGCAAGAGTAGGCGAAGGTGTAAATGCAGTAGTAAAACTGCTGTTGTTCACTTGGATGTCGTGGTGTTGTTGATCCAGTCCTTGACGCGGCCCAGTAGCGAAAGTCGGCAGTCCACTGGCGATGCCCACTTGTAGGAGATCGATGAACCGCTCACTAACACGTTGATACTGCACTAGGACTAGATCCGGCTCGAAGGACCAATGTTCCGGGCTGTCTGCCCGTGGAATTAATGTAGTTTGTTGTCAAAGTAAAAGATGTGTTCTGTAGAGTGATTTTATTGACACTAAAAGGTAGTCACAAACATACTTTATATAAACGGTGCGAATTATAGGTAGGTATGTAAACGACGCAATATAATTGTGCTATATAGACATAAAGTTGCAATGTACAGCTCGCTTGTTACCTCCAGCTGCCAATAACATTTGAGATTGAATAGACTAATTTCGGAATAATAAATTCAATCAACACTAACTTACAATGAAAATGAAATAAATTGTTCTTTTTCAATTTTATGCCTCAACAGGCGATTTCTTTATAAGATATATTTTCCTGTTAAACTTTGAGAAGTTATCTAAATAAGATGTTTTTTAACCCCCGACGCAAAGAGAGGGGTGTTATAAGTTTAACGTGTCTGTCTGTGGTCTCGTAGCTCCCAAACGGATGGACCGATTTGAATGCGGTTTTTTTCGTGTCATAGATAATTTTATCCCGCGTGTTCTTAGCTATGTTTCATGAAAATCTGTTAAGCCGTTTTTGAGATATTGGACTTTGAAATGAAAATGTCGGGGGTTTTTCAACTTTTCCAAGTTAAAGTTAGTTAAGTATGAATTTATTAATGTAAAGGTATCTATATCGTCGTCTAATGACTATTAAACAAACCTTAATGAACTAGATCGGTTTATGTAAGTTCGTCCCCTCTAATTTCATAATGATACCTATTCATTATACATAGTAATACAGGCCTATTAATACATCGCATAATGATTATGATGAATTAATTAACCCAAGTAGTGACATCACAATCAAACGTAATGTAACGTGATGCATACCGGCGTTTCTGTTATTCATAATTTACAAAGAAAAAAACACAGTGGGTACAAAATACGAGTCAAGATAGACTTTAAGCATTATGCAGATTGTTCCATTACACGGCCTTAATCCATATGTATGAGGGCAAAGACGACACTCGTGCAACGTGACGTCTGCTTTAAACAAATGTTGGTCACGTCGCGCATGTACTCGCTATTGTGAGAGGCCGCTAGCAACAGTTGTAGCATACGCGTCCCATTTGCATTAAAACGTATGATTTTGTTATACTCTGTACCGTAAGGCTCTGTCTTCCTTTTCTTTCTCCATCTCGACGATTTTCTCCACAAGTGCTTCTTTCGCCTTTTCAACATTTGTTGGCGTTCCAGTAACCTGTGTCAGTAAATTGGTATTTTTATATTTTCCTACCTTGAATGTTGCACTAACTATGAGCTGTTGAGGTTACAGAAAAATACAAAAATACACATTCATTTCTAAAAGTCGAAAATCGCAAACGAAAAGGCTAAATATAAAGTTCATACATAAGTATAGTTAACTATTTGGATTTTCGCATTTATATATGTATACCAGACATGCATGACGCATGCGGAGGCGGATGAGGTTTGGGGGCAAACGCTCAAAAACGTAAGTAAACAACGTTCCTTTTTATGACATCACGCAATCATCAAACACGTTGATACTAAATTACAATCGTTGCGAACAAATCAAAAACGCGTCTAATCTTTGTCACAGAAACGACAAGAAGTTGTTTTTACTAATAGCGAAAATATCTAAAACTCGCGCAGTAAGCACCGTTTGGGCTTTTTTCTTGTTGTGAATTTAAATTGAAATTAGTGCGGAACTTCCGCGGTTGCGGATGCGAATGTCTGCAACATCCCTGATAGCAGACGATAAATGCGACAAGAAGATGAATAATTATATCATTGGTGAGTTAACATATTGTTATCGTTTATTAAAAAGCATATGCTGCTTTATAGTAATATTTTTTTACAACCTCATTATACCAATTGGTCTACAATTGAATAATCCTGTCGACTAAAACTGTCTGTACTGTCGACTGTCCTGTTCACTTGTAAGGTTACCTGGTATAGGGACAGGGTGTTTATTATTACTAAACAGTAATAGTAAAATTACCTTAACGATGTCAGAGGGCTCGTCGTTTGGAGGCAGCAGTATGTGGACATCGTAGGTCTGCATGAGCTCTCGCCGCTTCTGGCCCGCCAGCAGTCTGTGCAGCTCGTTCGGGACCTCCACGTCGATGGTGATCGGGACCTGACATGATATTACCCTCATTAATATTGATACTATAATGGAACTTTTCAATTATAAAGATACTTCCACCGCCGCATATTTTTTTTTTTTTATAGTTCCTCAAACAAGCACAAGCCTAGTTCCGCCACGCTGTCCTTTTGGCTTTCCTCACAGCCTTGCTGAGTTCGGTGAGTTTTTGTGCATAGTACCCAAAGTCATTAAATATTGCCCTGGTTCCCCTCCTGAGCTTGACTATCTCTGGGTCTTTGTTCTCAGGTCAGGGTTAGTAGATTTATACAATATTCAATTATACATAAATACATGTGTGTGATGCAATAAGGGTAATGGTGGTATAGTAGAAAACCCTTGAGGCTCTCCAGTAATGGTAAAACGTATGGCTGCGCCTGTTAAATTTATTAGCTGATTGGAAAGGGGCGTTGATCGCCTAAAGTTGTAGTAATTAGGGCACACGAGACCGATCAACGACCGATTGCTGGGGTAAATTATCGGAATTCATTTGAATTAGAGATTATTTCGTACAAATACTGGGAGCACATAGAACCAGTGAAAGGGCTTTGCTCAAAATTGGTGCCTTTTTTTTTATGGCACACTAACGCCACCTTGTTAGATGTGTAGAGTCCTTCCATACAAACTAAAGTTACTATGACAGCTCAGCTCTAAAGTACATCCGTCTTGAGTTACGCGTCCTAATCTATAATGCGTATCTAATTATGAAAACTGAGAATATGAGTTAAGTACTTTTAATGGTCGAATACTATTATAGATAGGACGCGTAACTCAAGACGGATGTACTTTAGAGCTGAGCTGCCATAGTAACTATTGTTTGTATGGAAGTACTCTACACATCTAACAAGGTGGCGTTAGTGTGCCATCAAAAAAATAAAAGGCACCAGTTGCTCATACATTTCCAGCAAAGCCCTTTGGATAATTTTGATTGATACGTAGTTTAGGTATTTAAAACTTATCGCAGTAATCTCGTGTAATATGCGGTTTTGAAATATAAAAACGGGCGGCGTTATCGCGGTGATTCAGAGTCAAGGATTGCAAGGATCCGTCAATCCATGCCCCGTCCTTTTTTGACGCAAAACTCCACCATTCTCTCTACTATTCTATTATTCTATTTTTACTCTGGAACTACATCATTCGTAATGATTTATTATCGCACCGTGGTTAGTTTTTTTGATAAACATTATCAACATGCCTTTTCATATCTTTTCAGAACATATCGTATGATTCGTATGTCAATGGAATAATAATGACTTTGAATAAGCTAAAAATACATCATTTACAACGTAAATCTTGCGTACTGTTCATGATTATTAATGAGCAGAATAGTTTAGTATTGTTATTTCGACAAATTCTCATTAACTTTACTCAATTGATGTGATACTGTACATTTATCATTACACATCGGTAACTCGTGGCATTTAGAAATAAAAGTTTATTTAAATCACTCAAAACCAGATAAAATAGGTAATAACCTACATGATCTTAACATATGACGAAGTTTTTGAGTGATTTAAATAAACTTTTATTTCTAATTGCTACCTAAATGCCACGAGTTACCGATGTGTATTTATCATATTACACACTTTAGGTATATTAATATATGGTGCCGCTGTTGAATGCTCAATCGAAACGGAAAATATGAACAGCTGCGTAAATTAAATACATATTCAGACAATATCAACATCCAGAAGTATCAAGGACATGTAGTGCGTTGGAGTTGATATCTACTCGTTATTATACGATTAGACACTATGTGACCCACGATGGTATTATTCGCCGATTATAGCACTGTTATATTTACAGAGACAAACGTGCATGTAGCTATACCTACATCAGGACAACATAAGTGAGACTTTACTTTATTATAATTGAATGGCTCAACAAGTATAACTTATGTAAGTTATTATTGTGTAAATCTTGAAATAACTAACATTATGAACTGTAAATTCACCTAACCTAAGACCAAAGAACTAAAGAAACTGACTTTACTAAATTTGTAGGATTAAGATGAGATAGTAGTCGCAAGTCAATCAATTTTAGTAGCTACGCATTCCATAATTTAACGAAAATTTCAAACCACAGATAGTATGTCAACGTTACTTTAAGATACGGCGTAATATTTTGGGGTAATAACTTTTAGGCATCTACTTCGCCAATTACTACCTATACATTCAAGAATATTTCAATGGTATGCATTCTTAGCATAAGCAAATTATGCATGTAAAGTATTTGCATAACCTTGTGACCAAAAATGTAGTTCTAAGGTCATCATCATCATATCAGCCGAAAAGCGTCCACTGCTGGACATAGGCCTCCCCCAAAGAATGCCAAAGTGACCGGTCCTGCGCCACCCGCAAGTTCTAAGGTATTTCTATTAAATTACCTATTTGTACTATGTATTACCAAATTAATGTCGGATTGCTGATTACAATAAGGTGCCATTTATGATCCCAAAATGCAGGTCTAAAGGTCTTGGAAATCCATGATTACATTCGTCATTTTGCTAGTATGGCATTGAAACGCGGCCCGTGCACAAGCAGTCAAGTTTAAACAATTGGTGCGGCTACGTTTTAATAAATACTATGGCCGAATGATTCGAGGGGCGACTCTTATCAAATCGGTTTCTCTTGAAAATTATTGTTTTTATTCGTGGGTATGGCAGTGAATAAATTAGTATACTATCTTACTCTGACTACTACATTTTTGAATTCAACAATAATCAAAGTAGCCCCGTTTTTTCCTAAAGTAACCTTATTCCATATTAGTAGGTTCGTGGGGAACATAAGGTCTGTTTTTTCATTGAACGGAGTAAAATGACGTATAATGTGTTGTCAGTTTTTTACATCTCTTAAATAGTGATGTGCTTTAAACCAATATGGGTATGTCCAAAATGTCTCGGTAGAAGGTGAAAACACAAGAAATGCTGACTTGATGTCACTACTTCACTAGGGACGCATACAAATGCAGACGCGCACGCAGCCCACGCTAATGGGTTCATCAATAGAGTAATTATGCCGAAAACCGTCCGAAGTGGAAAAGGCTAACATGAGAGGAAGATAGACTAACCCGGATAGACCCTATATATGTAAGGGACGTCTACGTAGTAAGCTTTTTTTGGCAGCCTCGTATTTCTCCAGTCTGCTGAATCATCAGCATCGGCATCAGTCGATGACGTTTTTTGGTGGACTCGATGCCGTCTCAAACGGAGGGTCCATGCACAGGGATGGCGCTGCAGTATGCCTAAAATTGCCAGTGATGCGAATGACTTCATTGGCAGACATGTCGCCGTTGCGCACGTGGACGTGTTAGCACAGGGATGGCGATGCACTAGGCAGAAACTTTGAAAGGTTGTCTCTTCGAATAGAGCTTTCTTGACCGCCTTGCAATTCTCCAGCCTGCCAGTGATGTGAATGACTTCATTAGCAGACACGTCGCCGTTGCGCACGTGGACGTGTTAGCACAGGGATGGCGATGCACTAGGCAGAAACTTTGAAAGGTTGTCTGTTCGAACAGAGCTTTCTTGACCGCCTCGCAATTCTCCAGCCTGCCAGTGATGTGAATGACTTCATTAGCAGACATGTCGCCGTTGCGCACGTGGACGTGTTAGCACAGGGATAGCGATGCACTAGGCAGAAACTTTGAAATGTTGTCTGTTCGAACAGAGCTTTCTTGACCGCCTCGCAATTCTCCAGCCTGCCAGTGATGTGAATGACTTCATTAGCAGACATGTCGCCGTTGCGCACGTGGACGTGTTAGCACAGGGATAGCGATGCACTAGGCAGAAACTTTGAAATGTTGTCTGTTCGAACAGAGCTTTCTTGACCGCCTCGCAATTCTCCAGCCTGCCAGTGATGTGAATGACTTCATTAGCAGACATGTCGCCGTTGCGCACGTGGACGTGTTAGCACAGGGATGGCGATGCACTAGGCAGAAACTTTGAAAGGTTGTCTGTTCGAACAGAGCTTTCTTGACCGCCTCGCAATTCTCCAGCCTGCCAGTGATGCGGATGATATCGTCGACGGATTCGTCGTCGCCGCTGCGCACTAGTATATCTATGTACAGGGATGGCATTTCATTAGGGTCGAAAGTTTACCTGTTCGAGCAGAGCTTTCTTGGCCGCCTCGGAGTTCTCTGGCCTGCCAGTGATGCGGATGATATCGTCGACGGATTCGTCGTAGCCGCTGCGCACGAGTATATCTATGTACAGGGATGGCATTTCATTAGGGTCGAAAGTTTACCTGTTCGAGCAGAGCTTTCTTGGCCGCCTCGCAGTTCTCTGGCCTGCCAGTGATGCGGATGATATCGTTGACGGATTCGTCGTCGCCGTTGCGGACGGGGATGTCGGCGCCCTCGGCCGTGTCGCGCTCGGGGAACTTAATCTGCACGTCGAACTCGGCCGTGATGTCCTTCACTTTGGAGCCGCGCGCGCCCATGACGGTGCGGTGGTGCTTTTGAGGGATCACGCATTCGATCGTAACCTTGTAACAAAAGGGGAAAGTTACGACATGTGCAATGGTTTTTTGAAATATATTTTATTTATTCCCCAAACTGTATTCACAGTTTGTTGGCGAGTGATGCACTCTCTCATTTACATACATTTGCAAGCTATACCTACATATGTAATATTTATTTATTTATTTATTGATACATGGAAAACCAACAGCGCAACATATTTATAGACAAAATAATAAAACCATATAGCCAATTACAGGTTCTCACAAAAAATAAATAAATAAATAAATATGTAATATTAAACTAAATCAAGCAAACTAATTATAAATCCACGTAGGGTAAGTCGACGTCACGCCGTACTGCCAGAGATCTTAAATGCTATTACGCTATTCGAACCCTGTCTTGGCTCGCCTCTCCTCTCAACCTATTGTAACTTGATCACTATATTTGCTACGACTGTGTTTAACGAGAGGTCATACTTACACTGGTTCGCATCAGGCGATATCCTATCCTGTACTATTAAATGAGCATCATTTGTATATTTATTTGTTTGTCAATTAAAATGGTTCTAGCTTGGTCTCATTTTCGGGAAAATTTGTTCACTCACGACGCCGGGCTAAGCTCGGTCTTCCAGCACGTCTATCATGAGACGGCTGCGACATACTCTCGATTTTTCTCGCACTATACCTCTTGTTCAAAGTGTTCTAATGAGGGGCATTTCACGCGAAGCGGACAGGGAAAAAAAGGTTCACACTTCCGATTTCAGTTATATTTAATTATGTTATACCTGTATGCGTTCTCGACAAAGACACACAATATTTTTAAGGTGGCAAGCTTGGTTTAAAAAATGACGGTCTTTGAAGATTTGAGTTACGGTGAGGTGTGTACTACTTTAAATGTCATGATTCGGTTTAAAAAAGGTATGGTAAAAAAAATACTAATGGATTTTATGCTTTATTTAATGACCTTTTAAACCTCATAATTCGAATTCAAAATTAAAATAATTAACACGGAAAAAAAAGTAAAAACTTTTTTTAAAGTATCTTTTTACAAAGTGAGCATTTTTTTTTTTTTTTTTAATTAAATAAATATAAAGCTTATATTATGTTCATACTACAAGCCAAGTTTCATAATGGGCCGGGCATTTGTTAAGGAGCTATATGTATTTAAATGCCGAAATGCGGCGTCGCGGCGGCTCTATTGTCGCGCGACTTACATGGACTTTTATTTGAATAATAGGTAAGCAAGTAATATTGTGCCCGATTTTGAAACAATATAACGTTGGATATTAATAATGAACACTCGTATATACGAGTTTCATTCGACAATTTATGTTTTACTAACGCCATCTCTGAAGTAAGAAAAGAACTATTTAGTACTAGGTAATTGATCCTAGCATGAATGAGACATTTTGACCTTGAACCTCGCTGACCGAGTTTAAATTTGGCATTATTAGTAGTTGTTGGCTTAGCAAAGCAACTACTTACTAGGCAGTTGAGTGCGTGATAACTGATTAGTGTTTGTTATTGTTATGGCTCCTTATGGTGATCGGTGTTTTAACCCCTTTCGCTTGCCGTGACACAATAAAAATAAAAATTTAAGACAATTATCAAAAACATTAGCGGTAAAGTGGTCATTTCCAAGCAATTTATATGTGTGTAAACAATGCAGACAACGTTTAAATAGTGAATTGCCGCCGAAAGTTAGTCAAGATGTCGTTCCGAGTAGCCAATCATCAATTGAATATTCACAACAATCCCAAGGTGTATCTTATGTTCCTGAAGATAGTAAGTGTATGAATATTTCGACACAGACCGACGAAACGAATGACACTGAAATTCTTTTGCAATTAAAGGAAAAATTCAACGAACCTTCCACATCTAGTTCCGTAAAAACAATGATCCTCACTTTAGCGCCTAAATCTTGGAGTGAAAATAAGCTTGCTGAGGAATTTCAAACATCTAGACGGCAAGCAAGAAAGGCTAAGGAACTGGTTAGGTAGAATGGTGTTTTAACATCACCTAATCCACGTGGAGGTTGTAAAATATCATCTGAAACGATTGTCGAAAATTGATGTTAAAGGGATCGCCGATTCCGATGTAAGAGATGGAATGTCTCCACCATTTAACATCAATTTTACGTTTTGATGATAAATACACACGCAGACTATATGTGTGCCCGAGTCTCCAGCAAAAACGCATTGTTTAGGCCGCAGTGTGAAGAACTTCGTAAGGCCTACTTTTGTATCCGGATATTCCAATTTAAACTGTCGGTATAGCTCATCGATGTTGCACATTATGAGCTGCTTCTGTAAATGCACTCTTTTCCCGTCATTTAATTTGACAGACACAAAGTCTTTTTTCCCAGGCATTACGCGGGTATTATCCTCTCTTAGGTAAAATGTTGTCACTAGGTTTTCCGTTTCAGATGATATTTTACAACCTCCACGTGGATTAGGTGATGTTAAAACACCATTCTTCCTAACCAGTTCCTTAGCCTTTCTTGCTTGCCGTCTAGATGTTTGAAATTCCTCAGCAAGCTTATTTTCACTCCAAGATTTAGGCGCTAAAGTGAGGATCATTGTTTTTACGGAACTAGATGTGGAAGGTTCGTTGAATTTTTCCTTTAATTGCAAAAGGATTTCAGTGTCATTCGTTTCGTCGGTCTATGTCGAAATATTCATACACTTACTATCTTCAGGAACATAAGATACACCTTGGGATTGTTGTGAATATTCAATTGATGATTGGCTACTCGGAACGACATCTTGACTAACTTTCGGCGGCAATTCACTATTTAAACGTTGTCTGCTAGTTTACACACATATAAATATAAATGGCTTGGAAATGACCACTTTACCGCTAATGTTTTTGATAATTGTCTTAAATTTTTATGTTTATTGTGACACGGCAAGCGAAAGGGGTTAAAACACCGATCACCATAAGGAGCCATAACAATAACAAACACTAATCAGTTATCACGCACTCAACTGCCTAGTAAGTAGTTGCTTTTCTAAGCCAACAACTACTAATAATGCCAAATTTAAACTCGGTCAGCGAGGTTCAAGGTCAAAATGTCTCATTCATGCTAGGATCAATTACCTACGTACTAAATAGTTCTTTTCTTACTTCAGAGATGGCGTTAGTAAAACATAAATTGTCGAATGAAACTCGTATATACGAGTGTTCATTATTAATATCCAACGTTATATTGTTTCAAAATCGGGCACAATATTACTTGCTTACCTATTATTCAAATAAAAGTCCATGTAAGTCGCGCGACAATAGAGCCGCCGCGACGCCGCATTTCGGCATTTAAATACATATAGCTCCTAAACAAATACCCGGCCCATTATGAAACTTGGCTTGTAGTATGAACATAATATAAGCTTTATATTTATTTAATTAAAAAAAAAAAAAAAAATGCTCACTTTGTAAAAAGATACTTTAAAAAAAGTTTTTACTTTTTTTTCCGTGTTAATTTTTTTAATTTTGAATTCGAATTATGAGGTTTAAAAGGTCATTAAATAAAGCATAAAATCCATTAGTTTTTTTTTTACCATACCTATTTTAAACCGAATCATGACATTTAAAGTAGTACACACCTCACCGTAACTCAAATCTTCAAAGACCGTCATTTTTTAAACCAGGCTTGCCACCTTAAAAATATTTTGTGTCTTTGTCGAGTACGCATACAGGTATAACATAATTAAATATAACTGAAATCGGAAGTGTGAAACTTTTTTTCCCTGTCCGCTTCGCGTGAAATGCCCCATAAGAGAGAGACGGATAGTGCGAGAAAAATCGAGAAAGCTCGCGCGCCGTCTCATGATAGCCGTCCCATGATCTCAGATTTACCTTCATTGTTAAGCGCGCTCTGCTTCGATAACAGAAATTCTAGGGAAGATTACCTACAGTACCTACATATGGGCATTAATATTTAATGTTGTACTATTACAACATTACAAGGGGCACACCGAAATGATCGGGAATGGACAACTTAGGATAGGACTTAGTTACCTGAAAATCTCCTTTTATGACGTTAACATTGGACTTTTGAAACCATCATGGTATTCAAATAATTATGAAAATTGTTTAATTTTTGCAAAAAATCTGTAAGTTTTTCTAGTCTGCAATGATCGAGAGCATGCACGGAAAATCACCGAGTCAATATTTTTTTCAAGACTATCGCAAGGGTTATTTAAAATTTTGCCTGGGTAAGCATATTTCCCAATGAATTTTACTTCAATGCTATTTAATCTAATCCAGGCCAACAATATCTCGCTAGCATCTCAGTATTTCCAGACCTAGCCTCTATCTTCTATTGGTCGACATAAAACCCACTGTTTTATGTCGTTATATAACAGTGGGAACTCCTGAATACATCCGACCACCGAGTGGAAAAAAAAATTGCATCTATATGTGGTATACCTCAACATATCTATAAGTAATTGAATGGCTCTAAAAATAATAACGTTATCTAAAAAAAAATGGTGTTTGAAAGATAGTTTCTTTTGCGTTCCCTCATGCTTTATACAAGTAGGAAATGCGACTTGTGTTGATTTTTGCTCTACTATACAAAAGTTCTAGTGGGAAAAGCCATTTATAATATATTACTAGTTGCAACTTAAGGAACTATTACTAAAAGCCTGAAATATCTCGTTCGATTATGTTAGACAAAAGCGCCAAAAATATAAAAATAACATAATTAAGTTACATCTTCGATCGGTTTGTTGTGTGCCCCTCGCAAAGTGAACTTTCTTCTGGATATTCTTATATAAAAGTAACCAGAGACATTAACTGACCTTCGCCTCCAAATCCTCAATGATCTCGTTGATCCTGACTTTAGCTGCCTCGATGCAGTCCTTGGGCCCCTTGAGCACGACGCGGTCGCTGTTGACGCCCTGACGTGGGAACGAAATCTGCACGCCGCCGCAGTCGTCAGCGATTCGGCGCAGCACCTAGCAATTCAAAAATTAATTAATTTAATTAAGCGTTATTTGTACTGCGACCCTGCGAGCGGAGCGAGCGTGCCGCGGTAGCGGCCGGCGAAGCGCCAGAACCGATTGTTAGTGTTCCGTAGGCGACAAGGAACCCTTATAGTTTCGCCATGTCCGTCTGTCGTCCCGTGTGTTGGTGTAATCATTATGCAAAAAAAATATCTGCGAAAGTACTATTCGTTTAGAAGACAGTTATGCTCATTAACATTATGCCAATATAAGATTCGATATTATAAAAATCTGTGAAATTATTTATGCCATAGTATACTCTGTGTAAGGTGTTTCTGCCAAACGTTACTGCTGCCAAGTATCATTATGCAAATCAAATATATGTCAAAAAAGTATCTGCAAGACAATAGTTAACCCTATCAAGCACTTGATGAGTTTGAATTGAACACATCGTCACCGTACCTGTTATGTATAATCAGGACATAATAGGTATTACGATACATATAATCACGCCTATTTCCTGGAGGGGTAGGCAGAGATCACGGATTTCCACTTGGTCATTAAGGAAAAAAGAAGTTCCTGTAAGACTGTACTTTTTAGTGTCCCATAGCAAAATCCAACGGAACACTTATTTTTCATACTTTAGATCAGCTTTATGGTACAGTCAAGTGTAAAAATATGGGTGCATACAACTTACTCATAAATATGTCCCGTAACTCGTATGTCAGCGGATTAAGGTTTTGGTACTTATTTATGAGAGGATGTTATCAATACATATTTTTGCACTTGACTGTCCTATCAACAACTGTACTAAATATCAACTCGTTTGGACTACGGGAACTTGGTCAAATACTAACGAACAAAGGAACAAACGAAGTCACAAGGCATGTTTATCTACACTAATATTATAAAGAGGAAAGATTTGATTGTTGGTTTACTTGTATTGAATAGGCTCCGAAACTCCTGGACCGATTTGAATTTTACCATTAGAAGCCGACATTATCCCTGATGAACATAGGCTACTTTTTACCGCGAGAAAATGCTTCTTTCCTACGCACTAACCGTGCGAAGCCGGGCCGGGCAGCTAGTATATTATACAGCTTGCAATGAATAGTAATAGTACCTCTCCGCGGCGAGCGACGAAGTGCCTGTGGTGACGCGGCGCCACCGCCATCTCGCTCTCGGACACGTTGCTGATCTCAGCCACGGCCACTTCTAGCTGTTTGCGCGCAGCTTCCACCTGCTCCTCACGTCCTGTGACAATCATTTTATTTAGCCTAGTTTTTTTTAGCCTCTTTGAAATACTTAAAACTACGGTAACCGCACCGCAATGTTGATTATTTTACATTTCTGTGTGCCTATGGCAAAGGCCTCCCCCAGTCTTCTCCATTCCTCCCTGTCTATGACCACTCTGGTGTCTGCCGGCCATTTCTATAACCTCGTCCTCTCATCTTTTAAATTGTCTGCCTCTCTTCCGTTTATGTGATAAACATAACCAATATTAAATAGGATAAAAAAATATAAGTGAGTTCTACTCAGCTTATCTTATCTTATCTAGATGAGGGCCCTTTCGGATGCACTTTGACCCAGTGAGATCTTTTGTGCGCAACGTTACTCTACTCAGCTTAGCGTAACTTGGAGGAGTAAGTACGTGTTGGTTGCGCCAGCTAGTTTTTTTTATGCATTTCACGAAGGCGAATGGGTGCGTTCGTGAATATGACGATAAAGTCTAATTTCGTCAAATCAACTCGCCTTAAGAAATATAATCCAACGATTTAAGTAAGCAAAGCTAGTTGCGGACTCACATTCTAAGACAGACGGTGAACTAGACCTTTAGGTGAGGTTAGGTTAGGATTAGGTTTTTATCCAATAACTTGTCAATGACTAAGAAGTTCTCAAGCCATTATCACTATCATAGACATAGGTAGCAACCGGGATCAACGACTTAAAAGCGGTCCACCATCCTGTAAAAGGCCGTGGCCGACGTTGCTTCACTTCTGGAACCGTCGTCGGTAGAACATGAAACTACGCGATAACGATAGCTCTAATATAGCCTAAGCCCCCATTCGTTTGGAATTCACAATGTAAAACTCAAACTTATAAGTGTTTACTGACCGATGATAAAGATGGCTTCTTTGTCCTCGTCCTTCTCCGTGGGGAAGATGATGCGTGCGCCGGTTTGTTCGCGGATCTTGCGAATGTTCGCTCCGCTCTTGCCGATGAGGAACTTGTGGTGTTCGGCGCGAGCGCGCACGGTCGCCGTGTGTGAGGTCAGCTCGCGCTCGGACGCGTGCGCGAGTAGCTGCGCTTTGGCTTTTTCTACGTCCTCGCCAGGGCCCTAGAGACAAATGTATTGTAATATATGTTACTTACGTCACCAGTTACGTTCGTATCGTTCGTATTAACGAATAAAATAGACCAAACTCCTAAGTTATTTTATGGTGTTGTAAGGAGAGACATTATATTTTTTACGACTTTATAACTAGCCCCCATTTCAATTTGATTACGTGAAGTAGTACTAAATCCTACTAATATTATAAATGCGAAAGATTGGATGTTAACATGTTAGGATGTTTGTTACTCAATCACGCTTAAACGGCTCAACCGATGAAAGAAATAAGAAGATATAAAGAGGTACCAATCACGTAAAAAACAGATTGACTGAAGGCTTTCTCCTTTAGGAAATCCGTTGAAAATAATATCTGCAATCTAAAATTAATTATAAACAGTGAATTTATTTATGCATAGAAAATACCGGGCAAGCTGTGGTCTAGCTGTTACTGAAAATTTACGTAAATATTTACCTTAATGATGACCTTATCGCTGTCGCTATCGGCGGCGGGGAACTTGATGAGCACTCCGCCGCACTCCTCCATGATGGAATGGATGAGCTTTCCCCCAGCGCCGATCAACGAGTTGTAGTACTTGGGCGGGATTGTCACCTCCTCCGTGACTACATTAGCTTTCTCATTGTGGATCTGCTGGATCTTCTTGACAGCCTCCTCGACGTTCTCCTGCTTGCCGCGCACGGTGATGACGTCGCTGTCGTCGCCTTCAGCCGGCAAGTCGATCTGCGTTTGCGTCTCATCCCGGATCTTACGCAGATTGGCACCGCCTTTTCCGATAATGAACTTGTGGAATTGCTTAAAGATTGGCACTTCTTGGACGTATGATGATTCGGCGATTTCCTTGATTATCTTGTTTAGGTGCTTCTCGCATTTTTCAATGTCTTCCTGGGGACCTCTCAGTTTGATTGGACTTCTCTTCTGGCCCTGGTCGGGTAGAGTGATCAGGACACGCTCGAATTTCTCGCGGATCTCCTTTATCTTGTCTCCTCTCACTCCAATGAGAGACTTGATATACCTATGATCAACATAGACTTCCTTTGATCTTTCATTTTCTAATTTCATAACCATTTCTCTTAACTTCCTTTCTGCGTCAGCTACCCCTTGGTGGCTCCCTTCGATACGAATTACATTGTTTCCTTCATTTTCAATAATATTAATAACTACACCAGTCTCATCCTTCAGTCTGTTAACTGAAAATAAAAATAACTTGGTTATTGTTATTATCGAAACTTATTCAAGAATTATGATTGTTTAGGACTAATAGGACCTAACCTAACCTAAACCACTAATAGGAATAGTAACAAACATGTATTTACTTACTGTTAGCTCCACTTTTGCCAATAATATGTTTAAAGAATTTAGGATCGACAGTCAGTTCAACATATGTAAGAGTTGCGATTAAATTCTTCACAAAGTCATTCAGCTCCACCTGCGCACGTTCCACTTCTTCTGGGGGCCCGTCAATCTTAACCTTGTCTTCGGAATGCGTAATGTCAACATGCACCTACAAAACAAACATTTCATTACTAATTGATAGTCAAAGAGACAACATTCCAAACATGATAGTTTTGTACAGTACATTAAGGCGCTCTTACACGGGCGACTTTTCGGGCAATTATTGTCCGGCGACACGTTACCGAATTTAATGGAGCATTATGGGGCAATATTTCGGAAATATTGCCCCATATTGCTCCATATCGCTGACTACGATTTGCTCCACTGAATTTCTGTATTGCCTAGAATGGCGCCATATGGAGCAATAATCCCTCCATATGGAGCAATATTCGAATTGCTTGAAGTGGCCGTGACATCAAAATTTCCCCGAATTTCCGGCAATTCGGCAATTTTTATCGCTCGTGTAAGAGCACCTTTATAATACGGGAGGCGGATATCAAAGGCAATTTTGAGTAAAACTTACTAAGGATTATTAGAATTCTTAAATGAAATTGAGTGGCTGTGCTTGCAGAAATAAACGTGAAACTCACCTTAGAGAAGTCCTGAGTAATCTTTTTAATGTTAGAGCCATTCTTTCCAATAATGTATTTGTGGATCCATGTGGGAGCGTCAACTGTAGCCGTTTTCACAGAGTTAGCTTTTTCGCACACCTTCGATAAAGCTGTAAGGGAAAATTGTTATTTACGATACAAGTGCCGAAAATAGGAAATTCGCAACGAGTGGAGATAAATTAAAACACGACCGAAGGGAGTGTTTTAAATCGACACGAGTTGCGAATTACCTATTCGCACGTGTATCGTACAACGTTTTACTGTACATATGGTTCTTTAAAGTGTCGACATATGCATGAAAAGTGCTCTTTTCCGCACTAGTGTACGTACTGTGTGTATGTACTGTAAAGTGATTAAACAAACTGGTTTACTTTTCATATAAATATGCCACGTGTTAGTGGGGATCTGGGATTTTAGTTTGGAAGGAGCTGACCCCTATAGAGTATAGATTTTAGTTAAAACTAAGATGCTAAGGGGGCTCAAGCATCCCATGGATCTGCTGCCAGGGATTGTAACCGGTTTTTTGCAAAAACCTCAACATAACAACATATGTAGGACTCAGTTACATTGTGTTTTGAGGTAACGAAAGCGTACTCGTATTATTAGATTGCCCAATTAAGAAATGAAATAATTAACAAAGAACGAAAATATAACGGTTAAGTTCCCATACAAGAAAAAACTGATTACAATCCCTGGCTGCCAGTAGATTATTGTGAGTTTTCGCCTGTCCCGTCCGTGCTTGAGCAACCACACGGATATTCCAGCATACCTTAGTACTATTTACAACTATAACTTTAAATTGTATTCTTTTATTCTATAAGTTACCAAGGCCAATCTTGTTATGAGGTCCGTGTAGAGTGATGGTGCCGGTGGTCGAGTCGGGTGGTGGCATTTCGACGGAGACGCCCGTCTCCTTCAGGATCTCCTGGATGGTGGTGCCGCGCGCGCCGATTACGTACTTGTGTTGGGATTTGGGCACTTCCACGCGGACGGTCGAGCATTTCTTGGCCTATTAGAAATACAATTGTTTTCTCAAACATGCTCGGAAATGTACGCGTTAATATCACGAAATGAAGACGTGAAGTTTCTTGTTTATGGCTCCCTACATTACTTCTTGGCCTTACGCCAAGAAGTAATGTATGAAAACCCTAAGTAAAACCATTATTGTCCGCTACTCTAACTTTTTAAATTTTCTTACTAATATTAAACTGACAAAGGAAAATATACATACAGCCAACCACCACTAGACACTGTAAGCATACTTGCTACATAAAAAAAAAAAAAAGTCTATGGTACAGTCGACAACACAGCTAAGTGACCATCGGAAATCTAATCTGACCTTAAGTGCATTGTTATAAGGTTCTAGGTTTTCACGGTATGGTTAGTTAGGTGTGTTGCTGTGTGTACTATGCTTATGTGCGGTTAAACATGGTGCTCGAACGGCTTGTTCAAATGGCATGTTTAAAAAATTAAAAAGGCGCAAATTACCTATTATTTCATTGATTATCTAGTATTTATTTTAGTTTTAATATTTCCTCACATCGTTTGAGAAAAGTACTATACAATCCTCGGCCGGAACAGGGATTGCTGGACTCGTTGTATTCGGCCTCGTCTACGACTCGGCCGTCTACCCCAATCTCGACCAGCAATCCCTTACTTCACGGCCTCTGCAGTAATCTACTATTTTACAAAATATTGGTAAGTTATCTTGTTTGGAATGACCAATTAGCTGCCATTGAACTAGTTTTTACAGAAGATCAAATGTCTGTCTAAAAATATAAAAGACCAAAATTAGAGTTAAAATTAGACATCGCTTGTGTCCACAAAAACGGCACGACCTAATTGGCACATAATTATGAGGTCATGAATATGAGAACTCAAAAATAATTAAAAATATCTGTTTTTGTTGTCTATTACTGACCGACAAACCAGTCCCAACCTAGTTGGTTACTTGTCGTGAAATACTGTGTTTAAGTACACAGTTGTCAAACAATTACTTTTTTATCGAAAAATAACATTCCTGTGGGTAATTATTGATTTACTCTTGGACGATTTTGTTTTTTTTTTTTTTTCGTCTAAATCTTATTAGGCCAACAAGAGAGGCTAGTCTCTAGTAGCATCATACCATGCTGTCATGAATCTGCCCTATCGGCGGTTTGGCGGGGAGCACGCCGTTCTTCGCCCCGAACACTACAACCTGCTCGCTCTAAGGACGGCCCCGGTTTTGGCCGTGAGTGCGAATTAGTGCAAGGCCTGAGTGGACGCCCCGCTCTGAGCGGGGGGTCGAGCGTCCATATAAATTGCATTTGTTTTATATGGACGCTGCACGCCCCGCTGTGAGCGGAGCGTCCACTCAGGCCTTACACTAACGCTAACAACAAGGCTTGTTGCCAGTAGTTACGTACCATATCCTCGTGAATTTGCTCGATCTGCGCCTTGGCAGCGAGCACGCCATTCTTCTCCCCGGCCACAACGATCTCGTCGCTCTGCGTGGAGGCGGGCGGGATGTGGATGCGCGCGCCGGTTTCCGCCGTGAGGGCGGCCACGCGCTCGCCATATGGGCCTTGGATGAACGGATGGTAGATCTTCGGCACGGTGATCCTTTCGAACGCTTTGCGCGACTGTAAAAATAATACAAATATTTATAATGCAAGTAGTCCTCAATGGATGTTTTAACAAGTTGGAGTTAGTTTAGAGTATAGATATATATTTTATTTGTTCTTGGTAGGGGAAGGCAAAGTTGCCAATCCCAGATAACCTATCTGGGGACGCGGCACACTAGATATAAAAGACAAGTAAATGAATACCTGTTCCTCTGAGCAGACTCTGATTTCATGTTCAGCCTTCTCAATTCCTTCCTTGGTGCCAGTAATGGTGAGAGTCTCACTGTTGTCGGCAATGGCAGGCACACTGATCTTGGTGGCAGTCACTTTTTCCAGGTCCTTCAGCTTCTGTCCTAGCTTGCCAAGAATCCAGCGGTGGTGTTCTTTTGGGATGGAGACTTGCTTGCTAGCCTGTGAAATACAACATGTGTTTACTTAGTGCTTACAATAACCCATTGTGAATAACATCAGCAATGTTGGCGAGACAGATTGCAAGAAAATATCACAAAAAACAAAAACCGAGCAAGTGCGTGCCAGGCCACGCGCAGTGTAGGATTGCGTAGTTGCCTATCTCTCTTTGTTGGTGCGGTGGCGTCGGGTTAAAATTTAGGTCTTTAAAGCACAATATAACGCAAACGGATCACTTGATTCAAAAATGGTTTTTAGAAACCCATATTATTTTTGAACAAGCTATCCTACGATACCTAACACCATGGTTATGTGGATGGGATGTAATTTAAAAATAAAAACATCCCCACTTTACGCGTAGGGCCTAAAAAAATATTTTAAAAACATTTCATTGTACCGTTTTGACGGCGTGATTTATTTGTATATGTATATTATACCCATGCCGAATTACAGCTTTCTAGTAGAAAAGGTCACTGAGCCAAGCCGCAGACGGACAGATGGACATGGCGAAACTATAACAGCCAATTAGAAAATGAAGTACCTGTTGTTGGAAATGGGTCAAGATTTTGCGACGCGCGTCCAGTACGGCACTATGTTTTCCAGTAAGAAGAAAAGTCAGGCTTCCATCCTTGCTAGTAGATATCTCAATGTGAGCTCCGGTGTCCTTGGTGATGGCTTGACATGTTCTCAACGATTCACCCTCGCCAAATGTGTTGGCGTTATCCAGTTTCCTCTCTTCATATGGCACATGGAAAACCTAAAACAGATAAAAATTCAAGTTTCACGTTGAAGCAATTTCATGCACTTGACGGGAAAGGCGATACGGCAGAAATACCGGTGGCGTGAATGCGATCGATTATCGACTTTATTGCGTAAACAAAAAGTTGTTTTCACTTGTCGTAAATTGCGCAAATGAAATTAAAATATCATAGCGATTACGTAAGCGTAGCGAGCGGCGTGTCGGCGCGGCCGCGGCACGTGGCTAGGCTACATAGCGAGGCGGACGCGGCAGGTACCTGGGTGTGCAGCGAGGAGCCCACGCGCAGCTTGCTCGTGGCCTGCTGGATGTGACGCTGCACCGGCGGCGCCGAGTGCGGCAGCGCCGGGAACAGGTCGTCGTACGCGTGCGACCCGCTGTTCTCGTACCCCACGTTGTTCATTTCCTCGCCGTGCGGAATCTCCGGGTGAACCGGCAACATATCCCCAACCATCATGGATTGCTGATGCATCATATTCGTCTCCTCCAGCAGTCCTTGTTCGCGCCAAGTCGTTACAGTACTACAAGGCGGAAAGACAATACATATCAATGAGCCACATTACAATATGTGCACATTAAAGTTTTACATCACATTATTTAAACAACTGTTCAAATTAAAACTTAATGATTTGCAACTGAATATAGTGTTAAGGTTAACATATAGGTGTGACAACAGCTTGAACTGAATAAACTGTATGTCACAATCACAAATTAACTCTGAAATTGGAAGCAAATCAAAACTAAAAGCCCACCCACTCTAACTTGTGAATAATTTCACATCAAAAGGCACCAATACGTCAAATTAAATTACAATATCAAATTTATGTAAAGTTGGTTTATAAGCCATCCCATCATGTACTTTTCAGAAAATTCGCCACCACAGTGGTAGGATTAATTACAATGTAAAATGATCATGTTGCCCCTTGACCTTACAATATAAATTGATAACCTACATGTTGCTATCAGTAAATTATTTCAAGAAATGTAAGCAAAGAAAAGTCATTTTATTGTTGTTTGAGTAGAAAGTATTTATTAACTAAATAGTTTATCTAAGCCAATAAATTGAATTATCACTTAATGACCTTCATGATAATAATCTTATCTTATGAAAGTTATTAACCAAATTATTTTATCTAATCCAATTCAATTAACAAATTGCGTATGATGTGTATTTGTAAAAAGTTTCAATGTTCAAGTCACAAATTTACATTCATCACCAGGGATGGAATAATCGGATACATAAATACCTACTTGCATCGAGGCAGACTCAATAAAATTGTATTAATCAGAAATTCAGAATCCTGGGACTTATAAATAGACTACTAGAATAGTAAAAAATCGCGTATTTAAGTGTTATTATGTTATTTCATTTTAGTAGAAAGTTAAAAAAAAACAAAGATTTATCCCAAATATATAATAATATAATGGACAAATAAGTATTTCAGTTAAATTTAAATCAAATTACTAAGGCAATGCCTTGATTTGAGTCGAACACGCCCCCTAGACAGAGACACGCTGATGCCTTCCGCGCACGAAGAAAAGAGATGTAACACTCTTCGGGAATGGCTTTTTTGGACTAATTTCGATAAATACCTAACTTAGAGAAGTTTTATTTAAATTTCATAAATTGAGATTTTAGATCAGATAAAATACTATAGTTTTAACTTGATTGTGTAGTAATATAATGTATCATTTGAGTAGGCTGAGTAAAAAAAAGAAAATAGAGACCCAACTTTGGATTTTTTTTCTATAGAGGAAATTTTAAGCAGTCATGTATCTATAAAATCAGATGAACAATCATATAGTCAAGAATCATATATCAGAAAATCAGACCTTATTGTTTCTTAATCTAGTCAGAACGGCGTTTCAAAGCACGCGATAATTTCCAAGACACCCCCTTAACAAGCCGATTCCATAGTTGTTAAAAACAAATCGGTAATATGGCAACTTTACAGATTTATTTATCTGATTCCTGTTCATCATCATCCTCCTAGCGTTATTCCCGGTTGCGCCCTTAACGACCCCGGGTCCGCTTTGACACCTAATCCCAAGATTTGGCACAAGCAATATACTTCCATCTGACCTTCCAACCCAGAAGGTTCCGATTCCTGTTCATCACCCAACAATATTAGACAATCAATGTACATTTTCCCAATTAGGTAAAACATGCTACATCTTAATCACTATAATTAGCTAAATATGTAAAAGTGATGACCAGAGAGAGATAAGAAGTTTTATTGAATATGGTTGTATAAATATTATTATGTGTTAGACCAAATAGTCCAAAAACAGTAAATAAATGATCACAACAAAAATAGACATCCACTTTCTAATCATGTTGGAATACATTTTCATTGTATGGATGGAGGTTCTAGTTTTGTTATTGAAAGTCTAGAATATGTCTAATATTCACATGGAAATAAGTATACAGACTACAATTTTAAAAGTGTATAACACATAGACTAACTACTACGTTACTGAAATCTGCAGGATTATGCAGCTGTTGCATTGACTAGAAGCAATTATGCGATAAAAACCGCATGCAGAATCGGGTTATCAGATAAAGGTAGGGTATACAAGACATGGCATACATTCTTGTTTTGACATGCTATTCAATATTTTAAGTTGGAACGTGAAAATGTGAAGAGGAGAAAGGTAACTAGGTTATACAGATTAACATACGTACTATACTAGTAAGCGAGGCTACTTATATGAATTACTAAATATCAGCATCCCGAATTCGTGATAATACGTGTCACCTTCTTTCTCCCAACACATTTGACGTGGAACTCGTCACGATATAATAAGTCAAGACTTACCTAAGGTACTGTAGTCAATCAACCTGAAAGTTTATCCTTTCGACGCCAGGATCGGGTTTTCTCCTTCCTGTACGAAAATATGTACCAAATTAATAAAGAATTACGAGGAAAACAAAAAGTAATCTCCGCCACACACGTACCCTGTGCTGCAGCAAGTGAGCGAGCGAGAAAGATGTCAAAAATGCTAGAGTTGCCAACGCGTTGAAAATGTCATTGCCAATAATGATGCGTTCACAAATAAAATTATCGATCGATACTAATATTTATGTTGTTGGCACTACCGCTTTGTCTCTACATCCAGAATTCAGACTTTCGGCTTTTATAAATGAAGAATAGGAAGAGTTTAATGCAATACTTTCATAATCTGTGGGCTTACGCGTCGCGATCGGTATTTATTAGAACGTGCTGAATAGAAAACAATTTTATTTTGTGCTAATCGTTATTGTTTTAGTGCGATTGTTCTGATTTATTCATATTTATCTCCATGAGATATCATGGAGAAAATACCGAGGACTCATGAAGGTACAGTATCATAGCTTTGAATTCACAACCAGCCATATTTGCCAGCTTAGGTTGATATATTTCTTTATATTTTTATTTAGAAGTAATTATTGTTTACATTCCTCCTACAAATAACTATAAAATAATCTTTAAAACAGAAAGTATCGAAAGAAAGTGTATGAAATATATACATAGCAGATGCCTCAGCTCAACATAAGTGTAACAAATTTCTTACAATTTATCTATGTTTTTGACCGTTTTTGATCATTCATACTCATACTTTCATTCATACATTCATTCTATACTGATACAGAGTTGTATTACTTGTATTGCATAAAATTCAACTTAAATTACAGGACCTAAATACATAGCTAACCAATATCTAGACAAAACCACATTTTCATATAATTTCTTGCAAGTTTTACCACAATCCATTGTTACAGCAATTGAAGCTCAAATAAAAGAA
Organism: Epinotia ramella; assembly: GCA_947578815.1. NCBI lineage: Eukaryota > Metazoa > Arthropoda > Insecta > Lepidoptera > Tortricidae > Epinotia > Epinotia ramella. The sequence continues at coordinate 14,229,951 of OX388209.1, forward strand.
ATACAATCCAAGAAGAAAGAAATACAGGCAGAAAATGGTAACAACAAAGGAGTATCACTTGGTGAAACATACTATGACAGTGATATTTATGACAGCAGTGGGCAGGCGGGCAAGTCCAGATATGAGGGATATGTGACTTCCATCGCGGCCAATGATGAGGTGGAAGATGAAGATCTGGAGAATGTTCCCATTGCCCAGAAAAGACCGGGATACACAGCTCCTGCATCACTACTAAATGATATTGCACAGGTATATTTTACCAATATGACAGGAATATTTTCCTCTTATTTTTCTCTAGACTATAGAGCTGGGCGTTTTTTCCCGTAAGCGTTTTCAAAAACGGTTTCTCGTACAATAACGGAATAACAGTTTGTGGCTAGAAACACAAACTGTTTTTATAAAAACGATCGAACGGTCACACGCAACGGTTGCAATGCAAAACGTGAAAACGTAACTCGAACACTGTAAACTGTTTCATCCGTTTTTTCGTTTCACTTCGTTTGGCGACCGGCGACTAGACTACTAGACTAAAGCTTATTATTATTGAGTATTATTATACCCACATAATAATATATATATTGTATCCTTAGATATCTTTAATATCTATAATTTCATTTGCCACAACACTAGTGTTTGCTATAATCATCATATGCTTTAAAAGTGATTTAATTAATCAGGACAATTTTGGTAAATTATGTTTAGACAGAGCCATGTATGTTAGGTTAGGTTTGTATTATAACAATCTTGAAATGTTTACAGTTTCTGACCAAAAGGAGTTAGGGCAAATGATGATTATGGAAAATCAAATAAATTTTATACACTCTCGAGCAAAAGTATATTACTTTGCATTTGTTCATGTGCACCAAATATATTTGTAAACCATTTATTTTTCTAATTTATTGTAATGTAGTTATGTTTCTTGAGATCTAAACCTCACAAAAAGTAAACAAACATGGAAATTGGCCCAGTATTTTCAGATTATGGGATTTTTTAGAAGCTCTATAAAATAGTATATCAAACATGTAAAAAAATATATGTATAAAAAAAAAAAAAACTGTATTATAAATAATAAAATGACCCTTCTTATCAGAAGTCAACTAATACATATCTCTGCATATTTTCCCATGGAGAAAACCTGTAAAAATGGCACTAATGACGCTCAAGTCGCTGTAGTTGTCCGTGTCCTGCAAGATGGGCGTAGCCAACATTCAGTAGTTGCCAAGCTGAATTTAAGCCTATCTACAGTTCGCAGACTTTACCAGAGGTTCCAGCTGACAGGAACCTTCAAGACAGAGAGAACAGACAAACACAGACACTTAAAAAAAACGTAATTTCCCCCTGAATGATTCTATCATCAAATGATAGTTAATCTGGTATTGTGATGAAATAAAATCGTCAGCTCGCTGTATAGTGGTGTAAGATCTGTCAGCTGGTGCGTGGCAGCGGCCAGTGAAGTGCCAGCACCCAGAACAGTTTTTTTTTTACTAATACTTACATCCATATGTAGGATACTTCAATTTAGGATTAATGTGCGTTAGGATACATAATTATTATGACAAATAATATTTTACTAATATTATAAAATGCGAAAGTTAGGATGTTTAGATGTTTGTTTCTCAATCACGCTTTAACGGCTCAACCGAATTGGATGGAATTTCGCACCAAGATAGGATAGTTTTTATCCCGGGTCCACGCAGACGGGAGTCGCGGGCGGAGGCTAGTTAGGGAATAAAACAGTAGGACAATTCAATTTCTTCCAAAATGTATTAGGCGAATCATAAATAGGGCTAACAATGTTAGGACAAATGATTGTTATGGCAGGCAGCCTATGGAATACAACCAGAGGACAAAAAACGTTATGGATTCCAATATAGAATTCCTCTAGGACTATGTCGTCCCTTATTAGTATTTTTGATGAGGTGAACCCATTCATGGCCACTGACTTGAACTCCAGTTCGTCACTGTTTACCAACCACATGCCACCAACGTCATTATTGTTATTATTCTGATCCTCTTCTCTCAGTGGCTTCCAAACTGTGAGAGCCCTTATGTCACTGCGACCATCGCTGATCTATTGTGATCGCCACTTACTACAATTCTTGGTCAAGTCCTGCCAACTCGAAGAATTGCAGGATACTGTTGATCTCAAGAAATTTAATCTCCTCCAGGCACATAATGTGTTTGCCCAGAAAGGAGTTACGGCGGCGCATAAGACAGGTGCAATAGGTTAGGATGTGTGTAGGCGTCTCCTCCGCTTCAAGGCAGAGTCTGCACTGCCTTGTGTCACATAGTCCTAACCTTTGCATGTGCTTGTTTAGGCGACATTGCCCTGTAAGCACCCTTACCAACATCCGTAGACGGTTCCTGCTTAGCGCCAAGGCATCAGAACACGCCTTTTTGCTAAAGGCTCTAGTAAGCGCCTTGGAATGTGTCAGTCCGGGTATAGCTCTCCGGGCTTGAATGGTCTTGTAGAAACAATAGATCTTTAGAGTGAGCTCGGTCAGACTTTTGGTGATGCCACAGAACGGCTCTGGTCCGCAGTGCGTCCCCTTCGCCCCCGCTCGTGCAAGCTCGTCGGCCTTCTCGTTTCCTTCGATACCTGCATGCCCTGGGACCCAACGTAATATTACCTTGTTATTTGCGCCCAGGTCATTCAGTAGTTGCCGGCAGTTTTCGACCAGCCTCGACGTTGTGACGTTAGAGGTTAGGGCCAAGAGAGCCGAGTGGATATAAATTGTACGATTGAGGTAGGTGCTTTGCAGATTAGCTGTCGCACACTTTAGAATGGCGTATACTAGGGTGGGCCGTTAATATATGAAAAAAAAAAAACATTTGGAATTCCGCGACGCAAGACCTGTCAAAAGTTGCGGCTTGTAATGCTGATCTTAACGATATAATTTGTTTTTAGGAATTTTAATGTCTTGAGCCCTCTACCAGCTCTCAAAAAATCGACTTTTACCGATTTTTTCACTAGTTTTGAGTCGGTTGCTGCTATGACTAATGATGCAAAAGAGAATAATTTTTGGTCCTAGGAAATAAATAAAAGTATGTTTTATCAGAAAAACATTACATTTAATTACACTTTTTAAGAAAAAATACAAAAATGAATGCAATAAAACATAACATAATTAGCAGAATTTCGTTAGTTTTGGAGACCCTGAAAATCCTTTTTTGAATCAAATTTGGGCATCAGGGTACGAGATTTCGATGTATTCCTAATTAATCCATCCTTTTCAGAGGCTTCAGTCTAGTAATTTGACAGTTCTTTCAACCGCTTGGCAAGGGTATTCGCACGGCGGAAGTACATTCGTTTGTACCATTCTTTGCAGGTTTTCATTGCTATATTGTGAAAGCACTGGTGGAGGAGTTATAAGAATATCTTGCCAGTCTAATAAATCAGTGTAATCTGCAGCTAAAAAGTTAATTTGCGGTGATTAAATTCGGTTCCTTTCATTTGCACCGTGCGGTGAGAGCTGCAGCGCAGCTGTTCGTGATGACAGTCGGTAGCGATTGCATAAGGTCGCAACAGTTGGAAGTGAGACCTGGTTGTAATTCTTCTGTAGATCAACGGGGACAGTTGGAGTGTCATTATGAGGATCGGTGTTCGATTCATCAGTGTTCCTTGGGTCCTTTCGCTGAGCTCGACTAGTCGGCTTTGGCGAAGATACATTATTGTCGATTGAACTTTGGGCTTGTTTTTCTTTTCTTAACATCCTATTTTGAATTTTCTGTATCTCTATTTTATCTGTATTGCCAATAATCATTTTTCTCTCACTTCTTTGATCCACTAAAAATGCAATTTCTTTCACGGGTACCTTTCGTTCTTTCGGGCAACTGCATTTTTCTTTAGATTTACAAGAACTTATGTCAAACAAAATAATCAGGCAATAGAACTTAAAATCATCCCAGTTTTGTTCGAATGCTTTATTCTTTTTTGAATTAGGATACCTTATTAGCGAAAGGTATTTGTCAAAATGGAGTTTCGGTAACTGCCTAACACGGTCTTGAGAAACTGTCGGTAGAGAAGCGTTTTCCAAATAAGATGGATTTCATCACTTACCAATTGGAAAATGTCAGAGTGGGAAGGTTGTTACTCATTATGTTTCAACTTTAATTCGTGTCTCTTCAGTAATATAGACTTAATAACTTCACTTATTGTAGGGAGCTGTTTATTATTTATCTCAGCGAACGTTCCAAACATAGGGCAAACAGTTTCACTCCATCGTGCCCCAGCGAATCCAAATAAAGGGTCGTCACACATTTTTGTATTAAATGTAGCAGTATTGTAAGAATAAAAAGTACTAATCAGGTTTAAAAATATTCTCTTCGTACATGAAACCTTATCGAAATACACCCTACAGTACTTCTAGGTTTAAAGACTTAACGGCAGTGACGCGTCGTTACTAGCGGTTTTAAGGCAAAAATCACGTTAGCACAAGCAGCGATGAAATGTTGTGAACAGGTGTAATCTTGCTGGAATGTTGTTTATTAGTAATAATACCATATAACACCGTAACGACAGTCTAAATATGTTCTAAAAAAATGTTTTTCTATGAAATATATAAATCGAAATTTATATCAAAAAATGTATTTAAAAAAAAATTCAAATGTCGGTAGAGGGCTGAATATACTACATGGGATTTTTTGTATTATTTTTACTGCAATGAGATATTTTTTCTGCAACTTTTGCGGGGTCTTGCGTTCCGAAATTCGGAAAAAAGTTTATGCGGCCCACCCTAGCGTATACCTCTGCCTGGAATATAGAAGCGTGCTTACCCAGGTTCATGCTGATCGCTGTTCTGGGTGCTTCGCCATATATTTCAAATTCCAATACAGGTCCCCCGACTTTCTTCCAAACAGTTGCGTGTCGGTCGGAGAGGCCTCTTTGCTTGTCCCCCCGGCCAGGACTCGCGCTTTTGCCTCGTCCTCTCTGCACCAGGCGTTAGGGCTCCTCAATGATATTCTGAGCAACAACGTCCAGCTCGATTTATTTTCTACCCCGGAGCCTACTTTTTTGACCGCATCGCGCCGCTATTTGGAGTCCATTGTTACCGCTAGCACCATCAACATGAATTGAGCCCGAAAGTACCTACAATTATATAAGGATGGAATATAATCATATAAATGTTCAGTTGTAATGTGATTGACCTATTTAGTAATGTAATATAATGCGATACAATATATTAATTAATATAACACAATGTAGTATGACATAGTTAGCATAGTTTTTGAATCGATTCTCTACTCAAAAATAATCAAGCAACTTAACGGGTGGTTTTGCGATGAACAGCATGGATTTTTACCTAAGCGTTCAACTACATCAAATTTACTTAGTGCTGTGTCTATAATAGGTAATAATCTGGACAAAAAAATACAGGTCGATGTAGCATATTTCGACTTCCGCAAGGCATTTGACCGGGTTGATAGCGATGTCCTATTAAAAAAACTATGCATGTCCGGTTTTTCATAAGACTTGCTTGAGTTCATGGCCAACTACCTCTCAAATAGATACCAGTTCGTACAATATGGTAACTCAACGTCTATCCCGTTTATGGTGACTTCAGGTATAGGGCAAGGAAGCAACCTTGGGCCTCTCCTCTTCCTTATACTTGTCAATGACCTACCGGCCGCCATCAAGCATTCAACCACCCTATTATTTGCCGACGATCTAAAATTAGCACTACCAATTGAAAGTCCCAGTGATACTAATCGGCTACAATCAGACATAAACGCGGTTCTTACCTGGGCGACAAATAACAGTCTCGCCCTCAACGAGGACAAATGCTCAGTTATGACGTTCACTCGTGCTCGGCAACCGATGTACCTTGCTTACACAATAGAGGGCACGGCACTTAAACGAGTTACTGAAATTAAAGATTTGGGTACATGGTTCGACCCTCAACTTACTTTTAACCAGCATATTGTTAAGATGTGCAATGAAGCAAGGAAATGTTTAGGGTTCGTCATTCGTCAAGCCAAACTTTTCACCAATCAGCAGGCCATCAGCACCTTATACAATGCCTTTGTGAGGAGTAAGCTTGAAACGAATGCCGCAATCTGGAATCCCCACGAACAACACTACACGCTTCTTATAGAAAGGGTCCAAAAACCATTTGCACGATTTCTATACAAAAAAAATCATGGATACTACCCTTTCCTCTATCCAACTTTATTTGTAATTGGCATGGTAGGCTACACATCCCTGGAAGCTCGTATTTAGTTAAATATTTCCTCAAATTGATACGCGGAGTTGTAGCCAACCCTACACTACTAGCTATGGTACCAGTCAGAGTTCCCCCCTTCTCGACCACACTGCTGCGTGCGCGCAGCCGAGGCCTCTTCGCTGTCCCCACTGCGCGGACGCGCGCACTTGACTCCTCTCCCCTGCACCAAGCACTGATGCTAATAAACAATATTTTAAACAGTGATAGCCAACTCGATGTCTTTTTCACACCAGAGAACCGTTTCTTGACCGCATCTTATCACTATTTGGAATCAATTGTTACCACTACCTCAACTTGATTATTAATTACCGCTAATGATAATATACTATAAATTTGTTATTAATTATGATTATGCCTTCATATTTGTTATAGATTATTATTTATTGTAAAATGCTAAATCCTAGATTAGTACCTAGGATCTATCTTTGACCGACTTAATATTTTACTTCTATCAGAATGTTTTGACTTTATCCGCAATTGTGTTGTTATTTATTTTGACGTATTATGACTTATTTGGTTATGACTTTAAACAATTATTGTATTTCCTCGATTTATTTATCCTTCAATGACATTTAATCAATTATTTTATAACTACTAAATTCTACTGTAATGTATCCTAATTTAAATTAAATGTACCTATGATAATATTTTCACTGCACCTGTTACTAAATAATGCATGTTAGCTATTAATAAATGTAACGCCGATTAGCACGTAAGGCTAGACTGTTAGTGTTAATTATATGCAATAAATAAATAAATAAATAGTTATAAGTGAAATCTATCCAGTGACATGTAATTTTGTACAATGAATAATATGAACAATTAGCACGTAAGGTTTATTAACTGTTAGTGCTGATTTTATTTAATAATAAACAATAAACAATACATTCCGAGGCCTACTTCCGATCTGGATTTGGAGCCATCAGTGTACAACTTTAGGCTGCCTGTTTTCCAATCTATAGGGCCGGTTAACCAGTCCTCTCTCTCCTAAGGAGTTCCACAGAGTAGTTTGTCTGTGTACAGTGTTTTGGGGGCATTGTGTCTAGAGGCATCCCTAAAACAGGAATATCGTAAACTGAGTCCTTGAGTGTTCTCAAGGCTGAGGATAGCCAGTCTCCTCTCCTTGCTGCCGCTATTCTGAGCATGCTGGACTTCGCCTCCTTTTCCAAATGGAGGTTCAGGGGCGGAAGGTTCACCATGGCTTCGAGAGCAGCTGTTGGAGAGGTTGACATGGCCGCCGACGTCATACGAAGTCCAGAAACAATAGACTTAAGACTTGCGTGGCGTGGCGTGGGGGTGCCACCTCTCTTTTTTTCTGTGGGGCTGAATAGGTTAAGGTAAACACACCCTAACATAACCTTATGAGAAGTCCAGGCCAACAACTATTTATTTATCATTATTATCAATAGTTTTACATTCCCTAAATAACTCTTGCTGTTTGGTTAAAATCTGTTGTGTGGTGCCGTTGGATAAAACCTATACTCGGCAAAATTTAAGACAAAACTTTATACTATGATTTCAGAGTGACAAGGACTATGACCCATTTGCAGATAAACGGCGTCCAACCATTGCAGACAGAGAAGATGAATACAGGCAAAAGAGGCGTAGGATGATCATATCTCCTGAGCGTATGGATCCTTTTGCTGAAGGTACACTCATTTTATAATATGATTTAAGGAAGTAGGTAATCATTGAATCCTTTTGAATAAAACCCTTGTATATAATTTATTAATACAAATGTAATAAATGTGAAATATTTTCAGGTGGAAAAACGCCTGATGTTGGGTCTAGAACGTATACAGAAATTATGAAAGAGCAATATTTGCGTGCAGAAGAAACAGAGGTAAGAAAATAGTAGTTTCATACGTTTATATTTCAATATGCTTTGTTCGTTCATTTTACAATTGATATCACCATAAAATTATTATTATTTTAGTTGAGGAAAAAGCTGCTTGAAAGGGCAAGAGAGGGAACTCTAAAACCTGTTGCACAATCAAATGGGGAACAAACGAAAGCTGCTACAAAACGCAAAGGCCGCTGGGATCAGAGTTCTGAAGATACTCCTTCAGTGAAGAAACCAGTATCTACTACTCCAAGTTCGCAAACTACTCCATCTTGGGATAATGAGGTAATTAAACAAAACCAAATATGGTAATCAATACATAATAATTAACACTTTCACTGCCAGGAACTCGTCTAGCGCTGTGCTGTCATATCGTTAACTGCTGATTGTACTTTTCTGTATACCGTCACCAACTACTCATTGAGACGATTTTAACGAGCCCAAACTCAACGGGGTTACGTCGGTTAAGTACTACATTCCCATGATCACCTTCTGTCTCCATCAGATCAGCTTGATGGTACCATAATATTGAATTGTCATCCAAACTACCTTTACCCAAAATTTTAGCTCAATCCGTTGAAGATATCTATCAGATTAGATAGCTTCAAAATTGAGTTGCAAGATTCCACGCGAACAAATGTTATATATGTATATATGTTTGTTCATTTGTGGCACTCTAGAAATCAAACGCGTGGGTCGATTTTAATGAATCATACATCCATCGACTCGTTTGAATATAACGAGTGTCACTGTAATCAAAATTCAAACTTCGACAAACTATGTCATGTTGGGTATCGTTGAATAGGTATTTCAAAATCATTTTAGGTTTCTTTAATATTTTTTAGTGAAAATAACTGTTGCATTTATAACGAATTAAAGTTTGCTTAACAACAATTTTATGGAGAGCTGTATCTCGGTAAGTATTGAACCTACAGAGCTGGCCCCGTGTCATGGTTGGCCTTATTACGCGATAAGTGACAAGATAGAGCGTCTGTCACTGACTGATACCGTTCGATAGAACGAGACGACGCAGTTATCTTGTCACTTACCTATCGCGTGATAAGGCCGACCATGATACGGGGCCTGGTACTGTTCTCAAATTGTAGCAATTTTAGTCTACTTAAAAAACGATTTGGATTTTAAATACCGCATAGTCTAGGACTTACATATATATTGACAATACCAAAAAATGTGTAAAAACTTCCCGGTTTTTCGAGTGCACTTGGATATACGGCACTGGTAGTGTTCCTAACAACATATTAAACAATCACAACTAGCCGTTAGCTTAGCTTGCTATTTTAGCGATTTGACTGGTCAAATATGAATGGCCTATAGGTACATACATTGCAAGTTATATGCGGCACTGGTAGTGTTCCTAACAAATTGTTGTAACAGGTTGTTGCAAGCCGCTAGCTTAGCTAATAGCTTGCTACATTGCAAGTTATATGCGGCACTGGTAGTGTTCCTAACAAATTGTTGTAACAGGTTGTTGCAAGCCGCTAGCTTAGCTAATAGCTTGCTATTTTAGCGATTTGACTGGTCAAATATGAATGACCTATAGGGTACATACATTGCAAGTTATGTAGCTATGTGACTTCTCTTCATACCATTTATATGGGGAGGAAACCTGAATATTATATTTTAATTATTCTAGAAAAAGTTTATTGTTTGAACAACCTCTTTACTTTGACATAAAGCTGCGGCTCCGCTAGGCGAGCCGAGCACGAGCCGAGCACAAGCGGAGCCACAATTCGTCTAGTGTGGACCGACTTACAAGCCTCGAACGCCACTTGACGCCGCGAACAGAACGGCTCCGCTCGTGCTCGGATGGTTTTATGTAGTGTAGTCCTGACATGTGGCTTTCAAAATATTAAATGATGACGGAACATTCTAGAGAGGTGCCTGGGAAGAGACACCCGGGGCCGCGGGCCGCGGCGGCGAGACGCCCGGTGCGACGCCGTCGTCGCGCGTGTGGGACGCCACGCCCGGACACATCACGCCCGGGCACGCCACGCCGGGCCGCGAGACGCCAGCTCAACACGCCTCGAGGCGTAACCGCTGGGATGAGACGCCCAAAACCGACAGAGGTGATTACAAGATAAAAAACCGGCCAAGTGCGAGTCGGACTCGCGCACGAAGGGTTCCGTACTATTATCTATAAAAACAGTAAAAAAAAAAAGTTGTTTGGGAGCCCCCCTCTAATATTTATTTTATTTTGTTTTTAGTATTTGTTGTTATAGCGGCAACAGAAATACATAATTTGTGAAAATTTGAACTGTCTAGCTATCGCGGTTCTTGAGATACAGCCTGGTGACAGACAGACGGACGGACAGCGTAGGCTTAGTAATAGGGTCCCGTTTTTATCCTTTGGGTACGGAACCCTAAAAAAGGGTTTAACCTTTTTTTTTTTACCATTGCAATGTTAAAATATTACGGTATTCATTCACCATTTGTGTACAGTCGCCATCAAATATATTGGAGCGGCCAAAGTGCTCACAAATATCTGAACACGCCTCTATTGTCGAGGCATTAAGGACGTGTTCAGATATTTGTAAGCACTTTGGCCGCTCCGATATATCTGATGGTGACTGTACTAACTAGCCCAATTTTATGGGTTTATCTCCTAAGCATCTAAGGGTGGTATTCCACTTGTCCAAGATCTTTGTCCAATGTGCATTGCGTCTCAGTCACTCTTTAAGCAAAATGTGAGACGCAAATACACATTGGACAAAGATCTTGGACAAGTGGAATACCACCCTTACCAAAAACAGAAGGATATCAAGAGTAGCACGCTTTAATATGTCGGCTTTGTGACCCAAGAAGAAAACAACACTGTGTAGACACAATAAAATAATCAATAATGTTGTATTTTCTCAAAAAAAGATTAAAAATGTAGTCAAATGGAGAAAATAAGCAACACAAGAGGTTACATAATCATTCTGTCCCTTTTTCGCAAAACGCAACTTCATATGAAACGATGACGCTTGTAGTTAGTGACGTCACTAATAGACGGCAACGTTCCGCGCTCCATCGTCTTCGGCGCCGCCTTCGACGCGCCCGCCGCGCGCGCGCGGCTCGCTCTGCGGCAGCCTCGCAGTTTGTGACGTCACAAACTGTTTGCGTTTTCTCTCTCTAACAAGCAATATCCAAACGGTTGTAGCTTCGTTATTCTTTGAGATATCTGAATGGGATTTTCGTCACTAGCCATATTTTATTGCCTTCTTTCTTTTTGAGTAATAATAATATTCCAGTCTACACCCGCATTGAAAACCAAACGTGGCCTACGTTTGCTTAGAACCTACGATTATTAACCCCCGAAGCAAAGAGAGGGGTGTTATAAGTTTAACGTGTCTGTCTGTGTATCTGGTATCGTAGCTCCCAAATGGATGAACCGATTTTCGTTTAGTTTTTTTTGTGTCAGATAATTTTATCCAGAGTGTTCTTAGCCATGTTTCATGTAAATCGGTTCCGCCGTTTTTGAGATATTGGATTTTGAAATGAAAATGTCGGGGGTTTCTCGACTTTTTAACCCCCGACGCAAAGAGAGGGTGTTATAAGCAGGGACTGCATAACCGAAAAATACCGGTATGTTTTATAACCGATAAGCTTGTATATGGCGGTCGTGCTGCCAAATCTCTTGTACTCCTCCGAGACGTGGGTCGTCTACCGCAAGCACATCCGCATACTCGACAGATTCCACCTCAAATGTCTCCGAGATATCATGAATATCAGATGGACGGACCGCGTCAGAAATACAACCGTCCTGAGGCGTGCAAATGTCGGAGGCATCGAGGTGTACCTGATGAGGCGACACGGTGGTGTGGACACGTGTCACGAATGTCGGATGACAGAATGGCGAAGCGCATTTTGTTTTCAGAACTGAAGAATGGTAAACGTAAGTGTGGTGGCCAGTACCTTCGTTACAAAGATATTCTGAAAAGACACATGAAGAGATGCAAAATAGGCAGCGCGACGGCTCATCCATACGCAGGTTAACAATTTCGAAACTGAGCGTCTCAATGAGCTCGATAAAAAGCGAGACAGCTCAAGGCACGTCCACCAGCAGCCATCAGTTACAACTACGTCAGTGGAGTGTTAACTTGCACCAAGTGCGCTCGCAAGAAAGATAGGGTATGTGAGCCACCTGAGAGCGCACCTGAGAGTAGAAGAACAACACTACTAATAATAATTGTGAATAGCAAAGCCAAGAATACGCAGTCGCTGTGGCCGAAATCGGTCAGGACGACATCATTATCATCATCATCAACCGATATGACGTCATATCGGTTTTCAAATAGCAGTTTCGGTAGCGGAACCTTTATATTTCGCTATCGAAATATAACGGTAACCTTAATTTTCTTCGGTACCGTAACCGCTTTTTAACCCTTTATAGGGCACAATCTAAATTTCATAGGCAAAATGACCATCCATAAGGTCATCTTTTTGTATTTTTTCATGGGTCAGAATTTTTAGGTCTATACAATATCAAAGAGACTTGAATTATGAACAAATTTTAACTTTGCCCGTTAAAGGGTAGGTTACCGATACTATGATTTTGGCGTCGTTCCCAAACCGCCGGCGTCTTTCAGTTTTGTCGGTTCTGTTCTGATACTTTTCTGATTCGTTCGTTCGTTCGTATTGGAAGAAGTTGTCTGTGTAAGTGTAAGTTTCCGGTTTCGAACCGGCATTAAAAGGTTTCGGTTACCTTTAAGTCGATAACGGTAACCGATATTTCAAAACGGTTACGGTACCGATATGTTGGCGCGGCGCGCGTTACCTTTACACCATTACGGTACCGTAATGGAATACCGGTTTCATACCGGTAAAACCGTAACCGAAATCAGTCCCTGGTTATAAGTTTAACGTGTCTGTCTGTGTATCTGTCTGTGGTATCGTAGCTCCCAAACGGATTGACCGATTTGAATGTGGTTTTGTGTCAAAAAAAAAAATATCCCTAGTCTTCTCAGCCATGTTTCATGAAAATTTGTTCAACCGTTTTTAAGATATTAGACTTTGAAATGAAAATGTCGGGGGTTTCGCAAGTTTTCTAAGTTGTAGTTATTGATCTGACAGAAACTCCCGGGCACAACAGCGGCTGGGCCGAGACGCCGCGCACGGACCGCGGCGCGGGCGTGGACACGATCCAGGAGACGCCGACGCCGGGCACGAAGCGCCGCTCGCGCTGGGACGAGACGCCCGGCGCCACGCCGGCGCCCGCCACGCCCACGCCCGGCCACGCCACCCCCAGCCACGCCACGCCGAGCCACGCCACGCCCGGGAACGCCACGCCGTCCACTCCCCACACTCCCATCTTTACACCCGGAGGAGTAAGTTTCGGTTATACCCACACATGTCGACTTATTTTTCCTAAACTTCTGTATTCACTTTTAAGAATAAGTGCATTTTAATTGAACTATATGTTAGTCACCATTTTTTATTAAGTAGTCATACTAACGTGTTGGTAATTTGTTTAGTCTACGCCAGTGGGAATGAAGGCTATGGCTATGGCGACGCCCACGCCGGGCCACGTGGCGGCCATGACTCCGGAGCAGTTGCAAGCGTACCGATGGGAGAAAGAAATAGACGAGCGCAACCGCCCGTACACTGACGAAGAATTGGATACCATGTTCCCACCGGGGTACAAGGTTTTGCCGCCGCCTGCCGGTACGTACCTAACAATTTACTGCCCCTTACACTTCTTTTTTTTTTTACAATGTTGTCTTAACAATACTTGATGAAACGATATTGAGACGTTTTTAAGGCGAACACAGTAGTAAAATTAATCACCGCTTTAGTTTCAGGACACATGTATTAAACAAAGCCAACACCATACGGAAAACGAGCATCGTAATGAAATTAAAAAAATACATGTGTTGTTGAATTGAAAACTAGACAGAATATTCTATTTAATATTCAAATTTTTCTTTCAGATGATTGATGACAATAGGACTTAATGGTCTCATGCCGTTGGACTACCAGTTGCTTTATGAAATGAATCGCTTGTATTAGTTCCAGTGTGCATGTACATATTCTTTGATAAGTGTTCAATGGCATGAGATACAATTGTTAATTTGTTATGTTGTTGCCCAGGTTATGTTCCGATTCGGACTCCGGCTCGTAAGCTGACCGCAACACCTACCCCCTTGGCTGGTACCCCAATCGGCTTTTTCATGCAGACGGAGGAACTGGGCGGCTCGGCCGCCGCCGCCGCGCGCCTCCTCGACCCGCAGCCCAAGGGGAGCCAGCAACTGCCCTTCATGAAGCCGGAGGACGCTCAGTACTTTGACAAACTGCTCATTGACGTCGATGAGGAGACGCTCTCGCCCGACGAACTCAAAGAAAGAAAGATCATGAAGCTCTTACTTAAAATTAAGGTGAAAATACTATAAGCTCACGGTTTTTGTGTAAATAATAAGCAATCCGAAGATGCACTGATGGAGTGAACGCCGGAGCGTATGGGCCTTTGATATGAGCAGTTGATAACTAAGGGACAAACGCAGGTCCCTTGCCAGCAATCTTTCTCACCTCTAGAATAGTATATAGCTACTGAAGCTGTAATATTATTATGGCTGCGGTCTCTTGTAAAGTGGATGTTATTTCCCAACTGGTCGTGTATTACTGCAAATATGAGCGTGATAACATTATGATTTAGCCTACCACCACCTGCACTAAGAACTTTCTCATTGAATTTGTTATTTCAGAACGGCACCCCGCCCATGTGCAAAGCGGCACTGCGTCAGATAACTGACAAAGCTCGCGAATTCGGCGCTGGTCCGCTCTTCAACCAGATCCTGCCGCTGCTCATGAGTCCCACACTTGAGGATCAGGAACGCCATCTGTTAGTCAAAGTTATTGACAGAATTCTGTACAAACTCGACGACTTAGTGCGGCCATATGTGCACAAGGTCTGTATTTTAACATTTTTCTACACATCTTATGCAAATGACTCGTCCTCATTACCATTCCGTCCATGTATCATTCCCAACTTGTCTCCATTTCGAACTCGTTCCTATTCCCCATTAATATTACCCTACTACCTAACCTACTAATAACTAGAGGAATGTAAACGAATTATAAATGGGGACAGGTTGACCATGGAGATCAATTTCAGGGAGTTCATGGATACTTATTATCTGTTTTAGATTCTGGTCGTGATTGAACCTCTTCTAATTGATGAAGATTACTACGCCCGCGTAGAAGGTCGTGAGATCATCTCTAACTTGGCCAAGGCCGCCGGTCTAGCAACCATGATTTCCACCATGAGACCTGACATTGACAACATTGATGAATACGTGAGAAACACTACGGCCAGGGCTTTTGCCGTCGTTGCTTCAGCTTTGGGTATGAATACTTATTATACGTAGAACATAAAAATCTTGATAGAAACATACATAATATAAATAAATAATAAATATTAGGGGACAATCTTACACAAATCGACCTAGTCCCATAGTAAGCTCATTAAGGCTTGTGTCATGGGTACTAGACGACGATAATACATATAAATACTTAAATACATAGAAAACTTCCATGACTCAGAAACAAATATTCATGCTCATCACACAAATATTTGCCCTTACCGGGATTCGAACCCAGGACATTCAGCTTCGTAGGCAGCGTCACTACCCACTAGGCTAACCGGTCGTCAAAATAATATTCATAAACTTTCGCTTATACTGTTTTTCGTTACTATGTTTTATTGAATTACAGGCATACCATCCCTATTGCCGTTCTTGAAGGCTGTATGTCGATCAAAGAAATCATGGCAGGCTCGTCACACTGGTATAAAAATCGTACAGCAGATTGCCATTCTAATGGGATGTGCCATATTGCCACATCTCAAATCTCTCGTCGAAATTATTGAACACGGTGAGTTACTTTTAGCCCTATAAAATTCAGTGTTTTTTAAGCGGCAATAATTATATTCATTTGTTGCTTTCTTTTAGGTCTGGTTGATGAGCAGCAAAAAGTCCGTACTATAACTGCGTTGGCCAGTGCCGCCTTAGCCGAGGCAGCCACGCCCTACGGTATCGAGTCCTTCGACTCTGTCCTTAAACCTCTGTGGAAGGGTATCAGGACCCACCGAGGTAAAGGTCTGGCTGCTTTCCTGAAAGCCATTGGTTACCTAATTCCCCTGATGGACGCTGAATACGCCAACTATTATACTCGTGAGGTGATGCTTATCCTTATCCGTGAGTTCCAGTCGCCTGATGAGGAAATGAAGAAGATTGTACTAAAGGTATGCCTATTTTTGTTTTTACGAATTAGGTATTTACGGATGGCTGGATAAATTGGACTCTTTTTAGGGTTCCGTAGCCAAAGGGCAAAAAACGGAACCCTTATAGATTCGTCATGTCTGTCTGTCTGTCCGTCCGTATGTCACAGACATTTTACTCGAAAACTATAAGGTGTATTTGAATACAATTTTGAGGATAGGTGTATTTTGTTAGCCGCTACATAGTTTTGTAGTTAAACTACTAATAAAAAAGTTTTTTAGGGGTGCACTCCATACATAAAACTGAGTCAAAACATTTTTTTTTTCATTGCAATCCCACGTGTGGCACATCAATCGATAGGCCTTTCAAAATAAATATAAGGTTTTTCAGCATTTTTTTTTGATTAAGTGAATAGAGTCGGAGATAATCGCCCCGAAAGTCACTAACATTTTTGAACCATGTATTTTAAAAATATGAAAAAAATCATGCTCATAGGGCTTATTAAATTCTCTCAGCCAAAATTGTTTTGAACAAGATCGGTTCAAAGGTTGTCGAGATATTTCTAAAAAACTGCCTTCCTTAAAGAAAAGGACGTAAGTGCCGTAAGATTTCGGTAACGATACTACCTTTTTAATAGGCACGGAACCCTTCGTTGTGCGGGGTCCGACACGCACTTGGCCGCTTTTTTTTTAAGACTGGCCAGATATTTTTCAAGACGGCGAAGACTGGAAAAAGATAAGAGGAGGCCTTAGCTCAGCAATGGGGCTATAATTGGCTCAATATAATATAATAATACTAAATAAATAGACTTTTTTGGAGCGCAGGCAATGCTGCGGGCACACCAATTAAATAACGTATTCATGACCTCGTTATTAAATTTGTCTCAGTAGACCAGTATTTTTAACTTATATGTCATTTCAGGTAGTGAAACAGTGTTGCGGTACAGATGGTGTAGAGCCCCAATATATTATGGACGAGATTCTACCACACTTCTTCAAACACTTCTGGAACCATCGTATGGCTCTCGATAGGCGCAACTATCGGCAGCTTGTTGACACTACTGTGGAAATTGCCAATAAGGTTAGTATCAAATGTGTCTATTTTGAATCTAAATATTTTACATTTATTTTGAATGTACCATTAATACGTGTGACCTATATACCTTCAGGTTGGAGCTTCAGAAATAATTAACAGAATAGTAGACGATCTCAAGGATGACAATGAGCAATACAGAAAGATGGTAATGGAATCAATTGAAAAGATCCTCGCCAATCTGGGCGCGGCGGATATTGATTCGAAGCTTGAGGAGGCTCTCATCGATGGCATTCTCTACGCTTTCCAAGAACAGACTACTGAGGTAACTAAACAACATTTATAAAGCCATGTAAAATGTATACCGACATAGAATGAATTCTAAATTATACGATGAGAATCCTGTGTCACAGATTTACAAATACGGAACTTGTTAAGAAACGGAGTAGTCTGTTTTACAAACAAGAGGTAACGTCGCGGCATCACGTCATTAAACTGCATCCATAAATAAGAGTCTTAAAAGGTAAACAAATATGGCGGAATGGATAACCATAGACTACTATAGTGATGTGGTGTATGTCGAATAATGTCGATGTCGGCAACATTACTATAGCGGAAATGATGAATTACGATGATAAATGATAAAAAACGTGAATAATTTATTGAGTATAGGGTTATAAACCATCTTTCAATAGAAATTTCCTACAATGTAAACAAAAAACTAACTTAAAAATTTAATTTACCAGACATGTTGCTTTCACGGGAATATTGACATAAGTGATTAGTCAATTTTATTGATAAATTTTATTGTCGTCCGTGTGCCCGGTAGGGTTAATTAAAATTGTGCAATATAATTATTGTAGAATATTATTGTAGGTGGGTAGAAACGAAAAGTATTTTCAATGAGATTTTAAGCAATACTAAACACAAAACAAACATGGTGTTGCATACAATATTCAACAAAATAATTAAGTTATCTTTGGCAACCAAACAGATCGCAACGAAAGATTACATGTAGTTCGTTCCAAGGCTGCACTCCGTTCACTATGACAGCAGGACATCATAATTAAAATTTTCTAAGTGTGAAAGAGAAGGCACAATACGGTTGCTGTCAGAGCGTAGCGTTGTTTTTTTCTGTGTGCGGTTTTCTAGTAATCTCATTGAAAATGCTTTTTTTGCTAGATAACCGGACAGAATTGAAAACATGACCATTTACAATAAAAAAATTACCATTTACCATTTAAGTTAGCCAGAGTAAGTTAATTAAGCGTAGATTAGATTAAGGCCCTTAACTATGTACATTTTTTTTGATTTTCAGCCATTTGCCTCTGACATGTCTGCAACAATATGTTTCGGCAAACAATGATTTTTTTTAGAAATTTGGCGCACCGGAATACTTAATATTTGTTTACTAGCTCAACATCACTGCCTCGACCAAAGACTACTCTGCCATCGAGTTTTTATCGATGTGAAAGAACATCCCATACCTATCCACCAAAGCCAATACAGAGTATTTAAAATGTCAGTTGTAGGTTTGAGGTTACAGCGATCTCGGTTTTCTGCAAAAAAATAAGTGTTTTACGATAAAATTCACATATTATTATAGACATAATGGTGTTGCACGTGATTACCTAGATGTTACAACAATTGCCTACTTGTTATTGCGTGTGATTACACCAGGAATGTGTATTTTTCTACCGGTAAGTGGTTTGTTTACATTTTAAGACTCTTATTTATGGATGCAGTTTACGCCCACTGTTTTCTATACCAAAATGTTATATATTTAGCAGGCTTTCAAAGAGTAAATTTCACAGATTTTGCCCACACGGCATGCGTATCAGGGTCGTTCTTAGCAACATGAAGTTCGATAAGTAGATATATAATCCATAAACGACAAAATGTTGATAGAAAACTGCGAAGCACTCATCCTTTTCAGTGAAGAAATTTTAACCTAAGCCGTCTCCCGGTTTCTTCCGCTGGTGTGCGCGTAATTTATTTCTTTGCGCTATGAAATTGGTATCAATAGTTGTAAAAAGCTTGTTTGTCGTACAGGACGTGGTGATGCTGAACGGGTTCGGCACGATCGTGAACCAGCTGGGCAAGCGCGTCAAGCCGTACCTGCCGCAGATCTGCGGCATCATCCTGTGGCGCATGAACAACAAGTCGGCCAAGGTGCGGCAACAGGCCGCCGACCTTATCTCGCGCATCGCCGTCGTCATGAAGACTTGTCAGGAGGTAAATATTATATACGAGGGCGACACTGAAAGTCTTTAGAACTGGCCACTTGTAATAAATATAATAAAAAAATAAGTTCAAAATTTGAAAATGGAACTCTTTCTTAATATTTTTGTGTACGAATTCCACTCGATTGTCATTTGTTTTACGATTTGGCGGCAAATTGAAAATTGTGTGTACTACGTGAGCAAGAATTTAACGCGAGAAAATTTTCGAGCAATGATTTTTTACGACCTTCGATGTAATTTAAGTCAACAAGAAAGTTATGATAGACTTCGATTGGCCTTTCACGATGAAGCCCCACCTCGTGCTACTATTTACAACTGGTTTAATGAATTTAAACGTGGCCGCACTAATCTCACTGATGATCTGCGTGAGGGCCGGCCTTCTACGGCGACTACTGAAGATAACATCAGTGTTGTGCGGCATATGATAGAGACTGACAAAAGAGTAACCTATCAGCAGATTCGTACAAGCTTAGCCATTGGTATGAGTCAAGTCCACAAAATCCTCCATGAACATTTAGCGGTGAGGAAGCTTTGTGCCCGGTGGATACCTCATAATTTGACTGAAGCCCAAAAAGTCCGTCGTGTTGATTGGTGCCGTGAAATGGGTCAAAGATTCAACGGAGGTGACTCAAATGCTGTATTCGACGTAGTTACGGGTGACGAAAGCTGGATTTACTGTTATGATCCTGAAACTAAAAGACAGTCTGCTGAGTGGGTGTTTCCTTCCGAGGAGTTGCCTACTAAAGTGAAGAGAGGTCGAAGTGTGGGAAAAAAGATGGTGGCCTCGTTCTTCGGAAGGACTGGTCATTACGCAACAATTATTTTAGAGGATCAAAAAACAGTTACTGCAAAGTGGTACACTAACAATTGTTTACCACTTGTCTTGGAAAAAGTTCGAGAAAAACGGCCTCGCAGTAGGATCCTGCTTCACCACGACAACGCCTCATCGCACACCGCCAAGCAAACGATCGACTATTTGGCGACGGCAAACGTGGAATTACTGGGTCGCCCACCTTATAGCCCCGACCTTGCACCTTGTGATTTTTATTTATTCCCAAAAATTAAAGAAAAACTTCGAGGAAAACGTTTTATGGACGCCGACGAAGCAGTGGCTGCGTTTCAAAAGGCCGTCGAAGAGACCCCTAAGGACGAGTGGGCAAAGTGCTTTTCTCAGTGGTTCTATCGAATGCAGCGATGTATTGATGTGAAGGGAGGCTATTTTGAAAAGATATAATAAAAGTAATAAGTTGCTTGATTGCTCAGTTTTTGATTTTCTAAGAACTTTCATTTTGACCCTCGTAGCGAGTGCTTTTTTCGCAGTCAAGCACTAGAAATTACAGGTAAGGCATCGGTTCCGAACCGGGGCACAATAACGGGTAACGGGGCGGGTGTAAAACAGCTATTTTATGGGGGATAACAGAGTTGGTATCTAAAATCTTGATAACACAATACTACTTGGTTATTAGTTTATTACTGGGGGTAAAATCAGTTTCACAAATAGGTCAACAAGAGGTTAACGATATTGAAACGATTAGTAACCAACCACTGAGCTTGGGTTAAACCTTTCATATGCTTAAGCACTGATCGGTACTATTGGATATCTCTAGGACAGAAACGAAATTTGGACTTAATCAAAATAACATTTTATGTTATCTTTCCAGGAAAAATTGATGGGCCATCTTGGAGTAGTACTCTACGAATATTTGGGTGAAGAATACCCTGAAGTGCTAGGCTCAATCCTGGGGGCACTAAAGGCGATCGTGAATGTGATCGGTATGACCAAAATGACGCCACCGATCAAGGATCTACTTCCTCGATTAACACCCATTTTGAAAAACAGGTAACTAAAAAGAGAAGAAAAACTAGGTATTCAAGCATTATAATGATAATTAAGAGCTAAGCCACATTAATTTGGTGCATCTTGCGGCCGCGACGAGCGCGAAAAATAATCGCGGGAATGTTGCCTCATAGACGTGCGCCATATACATATAACACTCATCGCTGACGCAGGACGCGCCACGTTAGTGTGACTTTGGCTTAAAGTATTTCACTTAAAATCGATTCTATTTCGTAGTAAGTGATCCTTAATTATAAATAACACCTTTTTTTCAGACATGAAAAAGTACAAGAGAATTGCATTGATCTAGTTGGACGAATCGCCGACAGAGGTCCCGAGTTCGTGTCGGCTAGGGAGTGGATGAGAATATGTTTCGAGCTGTTGGAACTTCTTAAGGCTCATAAAAAAGCGATCAGGAGAGCTACTGTAAATACGTTTGGTTATATTGCCAAAGCTATTGGACCTCACGACGTGTTGGCTACGTTATTGAACAACTTGAAGGTCCAGGAGCGACAAAACAGGTAAGAAACTTTGCATTTATGGCCAGATTTAGTTTAATAGCCACCAATGAACATTTTACCACAATTGTAATCATGTAACATATTAAAACAGCTGCAAGATATTTGATTCAGATGTCTTATTAAACAACTTGTTAATGTATGATGTTATTATTATTATTGGGAGCCTGTAGGTAGTATCCCACTGCTGGGAAAAGGCCTCCTCCCTCGGTTTCCAGTGTTCTCGATCCTGAGCTTCTTGTGGCCAATCCTTTGAGAACGAGTCTAGGTCGTCCCGCCATCGCCGGCGAGGCCTGCCGCGTCTCCGTTTTGAACTATCGGGTTGCCACTCAGTGGCGGCTTTGGCCCACAGTTCACTCGGCATGCGGCAGACCACTCCCACTTCAACTTAGCCACTTTCGTCGACTATTTGAGTCTTGGAGCGCAGCGTGGTGTTCCGGATACGATCCATTAATTTGACACCTAATATGCTGCGCTCTATGGCTTGCTGGCAAACCCCGAGTTTGGACTTTTGAGATGGTGTCAACAACCAAGTTAATTATTTTCAGAGTATGTACGACAGTAGCCATTGCTATCGTCGCCGAGACGTGTTCGCCTTTCACTGTACTGCCCGCCCTGATGAACGAATACAGAGTGCCGGAGTTGAACGTCCAAAACGGTGTACTGAAGTCGTTATCATTCTTGTTTGAATATATCGGTGAAATGGGCAAGGATTACATTTACGCCGTGTGCCCATTGCTCGAAGATGCCCTCATGGACAGGTTGGTATTTAATGTCTAATGCCTTTATTCATGTTCGTCAAACCCATTTTTAACCCCCGACGCAAAGATAGGGGTGTTATAAGTTTAACGTGTCTGTGGTATCGTAGCTCCCAAACGGATGGACCGACTTGAATGCGGTTTTTTGTGTCATAGATAATTTTATCCCGAGTGTTCTTAGCCATGTTTCATGAAAATCTGTTCAGCCGTTTTTGAGATATTGCACTTTGAAATGAAAATGTCGGGGGTTTTTCAACTTTTCTAAGTTGCAGTTATAATTAAAATTAGTATATAAGGATGGAGGAGGAAAAATGAAATGCTAGTTGTTGCCAAGTCCATTACTTGAGCACGGGTAGTTTATTGTTTGTAAACACGAATGCTGTTTTTAGGGATAGAAAATTGAAATGAAACTTACATTTATGATTCTCGTGTGAACTCAAGGCGAAATACAACTCACGATTCGACCAGCGAAAATGAACATTACTTTAAACTTCTCATTAAACAATTACAAACCAGGGATGTTGCAGACATTCGCAACCGCGGAAATTCCGCACAAATTTCAACATCAGCATCCGCATCCGCCAAAATCGACGCGGAGTTTTTGCGGATACGGATGTAGTGTAATTTACGACAAGAAAGGAGCCCACGCGGCGCTTACCGTACGCGTTTTAGATATTTTCTCCATTAGTAAAAAAAAATCTTCGTTTCTGTGACCAAGACCAGCCAGCGCAGCAGACGCGTTTTTATTCATTAGCTACGACTGTAATTTAGTCTCAACGTGTTTGATGATCGCGTGATATTATAGAATGGACGTTGTTTATTTACGTTTTTAGTGTTTTACCCGAAAATCCGCATCCGCGGATGTCAAAAAGATTGCATCCGCGGCATACACACAAAGATTGAAGTAAGTTTTTATTGTGCAGAGATCTAGTGCACAGACAAACCGCATGCGCGGCGATAAAGCACATGGCGCTCGGCGTGTACGGGTTCGGGTGCGAGGACGCGCTCGTGCACCTGCTCAACCACGTGTGGCCGAACATCTTCGAGACCTCGCCGCATCTCGTGCAGGCCTTCATGGACGCGGTCGAGGGCATGCGCGTCGCGCTCGGACCTATCAAGATACTGCAGTATGCGCTACAGGTAACCCTAAAACCGCTAATCTTTCACAAATATATGGTGAATGACTAAGATTTTTATGATGTCATTCGAACCAGTTTTTGGAGAGGAACAAATGTTTGCATGGGAGCAACTACAATTAAAAAAACATAAATACCCAAAAATTTGAGACAAAGATTGACGTCGCTTTAAATTTACTCTATGGCAATAAAAAAAATGCATAATTTTTCGAAACTTTCAAGTTTTTAATTATATTTTATAATTTATACTTTATTACGATAATTTGATGGTTTACTATCCATTTAGCATCACTACGTTGTCAATTTGAACATGAGGCATCATACCTATTGGCGATGTATGGAGATACATAGATATAGTATAGTACTTGCGCATCTTTCGTACGTAGCGTGTCCGTTTTCATATACGCTTTAAGCCAAACTCAAGATCATTGTTGCAAAGTCTGCCTTGTCATTGTATTCAACGAAGTCTTTGACATAAGATGACAGGTTCACTTCAAAAACCAAAAAAAACACATCTGGCAATAGTGTCTGAGCATTGAAGATAAAAAACGATTGAATATATGTCGTATTATCACTGTTATCTATACTTAATCTTATAAATAGGAAGTGTCTGTGAGATTGTAGCTTTGTAAGTTTAAACGTTTGTATGTAATAGGTAATCTCCGGAACCGCCAATCCGATTTCAAAATTCTTTCACCTGCGTGTAGAATGGACTTTCCGGACGGTTATAACGGGCTTGCCTGCGTTGTTTGCAATACGCGGGCTAACCCGCGCGGGCAGCTAGTACGTTATAAACATGTATAATTATCGATTGATAATAACAAAAAAATGCGCTCGTGAAAGTGAACTGTATTCGAAGTATTCGAACGTGTATTTCCGCACTTGCGTCTATCCGAACGCACGAAGTGTGAACGTGACGGGCCGCGCCGCGCCGTGGGGATTCCCCCTACAAGAAGAATTCAGTTCGGATTATGCAAAGTTGAGCGAACTCGAGTGTCATTGGTTCTTATACTGGTGATAATTATCCGATAATTATCATGAAGCGTAATTATCTTGATAATTTCGAACCCTGATAAACTTATTATTGAACTTGCCTCTAGTATTATCTAATAATCTATGTTTTTTTTTCAGGGTTTATTCCACCCAGCGAGAAAAGTCCGCGATGTATACTGGAAAATCTACAACACGCTTTACATCGGAGGTCAGGACGCGCTGGTGGCCGGATACCCCCGGATACAAAATGATCCAAACAATCACTTCATTAGATATGAATTGGATTATTTGCTGTAAAACTAAAAATAGCTGTATTATAGTGCGTGTCGCGATAGTTATGGTTTTACTTTGCCAAGAGTTAGATAATTTCAAGGATTTTTAAAAACCCTGTCATAATAATGTAATGTACTTCAGAATTTTAATAACTGTCTATGTCTAGCCATGTTGAAAATTCTATTTTATGTAAATTATCTGTTTCTTCTTTAGTTTGAACAGGCCTCAAGAGCAAAGGGTAAGCTGTGTTAACATACTTGTATTTGAGCCCTCGCATGCTCCACAGCTGGGGGCATGAATGGAAACATGCATTACGCCATACACTAACAAGAATCCCGATGCTTGGTCAATTACAAACTTGTTTATGTATAACGTTAACCCATTCGCCGCCACTGACTTGAACTCAAGTTTGCCACCGTTGCCGCCGACTTCATATGAAGTCCAAAAACTTAGATTTAAGACTTAAGAGGCTGATAAGACCTAATTTTGTTGAAATTTATGTTATAAGCAGTTTCTTAAGAACAACTATTTGTTCTAGCACATCAAAAAAAATATATATATTCATCATATTTCAAAGACCATGGACAGACTCGATACATAATTGGACGAAATCGGCTCTATAGAAAATAATTGCAAAGATTGGTCTTAAAATCATCATTAAACGGTTCTGTCTTTATTGTTTTGACGTAAGGGTCTGCAATTAAAAACATGAAGTCAACATATTCATACCTGAACCGCTAACGAGTCATATTTCACAAATAATCCACACTTTTTTTTATTTCAATATTTATTTATTATTATCTTCTAAGACGTGGCCGCCCAGTAACACTCGCTCTCGTTTACTCCGATACAAATAGACAGTGTGCGCCATATCCCGAATCCTCAAGGGCATTCTGGTGTGACAGCGTCTTAAGACTATAGTGGCGTGGGGCTCGTATTTTTTTCTGTGGCGGCGAATGGGAGGTTTATGCAGACATATCAACCCGGCACCGTAACGACAATACGCGTCATAGTAACCTGTCTTTGCCATGGTAACTCAATATTATAATTCGGAATTACGGGTTGTGGCGGTGTTGAGTTGATAAGTGCGCGCCAACCCTAATTCTACACACTTGCACGGGCCGTGTCTGAACTTTGACTGGGAAAATGGCACCCGTCAAACGTTAAGCATTATGCAGTCCTGTGTCTTAAGGAATATGCATCCACTTAACTGACTCAACTCCTTCGTATTATATGTAACATGTATCTCCTGTAATAGTAAACTCCAAAGTTATTTGACTCGTATTAGGTGAGATATTGTTAAGAATAAAGAGTATAATGCAATGAGCCTCTTAATTTGCCCCAAAACCAACCGGTTGTGCGTGATAGTAAACGCACAATGGATTGTGCTCCGAAGAATTGTTCGACGAGATGCCCACGGCCGATTTCTACCACCGCACTGCTCGCCATCAGCAGCACGCGGCTGTCACGAAACGCGCGAGCTCTCGATTTTTCTCGCACTATCCGTCTCTCTCTTATTAGAACACTTAGAACAAGAGGTATAGTGCAAGAAAAATCGAGAGTATGTCGTGGCCGTCCCATGGTAGACGTGCTGGGCATTCATCCTCACATCCTAGAAGCTCAATGGTCGCGTAAGGTAACTATAAGTAGGGTTGGCAATATTCGTCCAATTTCAGTTTTCGAATAATACGAATACTTAATTTCCAATATTCGAATAAAACGAATATTTTTGAAAATAAAACAAAATAATGATTCAAGTTGTTACAATTCAAAAATATCAACATTTATGGTCGATAATAACAATGAAACTTCTAAAATAATAATTGCTAAATTAATCGCAGCTGTTACAATACAATTTTACTTTCTTTATTATAAGTTACAATAAAAACAAATCAATAAGGAGCACTTTTTCCGTACGTAAGGTTGTACAATGATATGACTATCAAGTTTTTCGCGAGAATCGCAACAAAATTAAAATTTTCAAAACACTAACAAAACTTATTTTACAAGTTATGTAGTTTTAAAATATCTGACTGGTAAAATTTAAAAATATAGAACAATTGAGGTATTTTCTTATAATTAGTCAGTATTACTTTGCATTATAATAATTAAACTTGAGATAAATCACAGCACAGTTACAATATAATATTACTTTGTAACAGTAAAATTAAATCAGTAATAAACAAACTTTTTCCCATGTGTAAAAAACGGTTAGCATAACGTATCACGTATATGAACACGTACAAACAACAATTTTAATGATGAGTTTAGTATTAGTAAACAGACTGATCATAACTGAATCTATCTGGTGAAGATGCCAGAAAGCAAATGTCAAAATGGTATCTTTAATCTGATTCTAAAATTAAAATAATTAAAAAAAAAATACAGTTCGTAATAGCTACCTTAATTATTAAAATTTCACGAAATAATTAAGTTCTGTAAGGTCTGTTGAGGCCTTTCCTAATAACCGCTTATTATAGTTTGATTTTGGCAAGAGTAAAGAAAATAATATGTTATATTTATATGTCTTAGATTAAACCTTTTTTTAAATATTTAAATCTATTTCCACGGAATTGTTAATGTGGAGGATATTTCTAAGCATTTTATTCAAGATTTTCGCAAAGGTAAATGATTTCAGAAAAAAATCTGCACTATTCGAAATATTCGTTTTATTCAAATAATGAATGTTGCCGAATTCGAATAATATTTGTGGCGAATTATTCGAATTCTCGAATATTCGAATTGCAAACCCTAACTATAAGGTACGGTTTCGAAAAAAAATCCTCCCCGAACGCTCCGGTTCTGGAACGAGCTCCCTGCCGAAAGTTTCCCAAAGGACCACAGTATGGGGTATTTCAAGAAAGGAACATTCCCAAAAAGTCCTTAAAAGTTCGACAACGCGCATGTGACACTACTGGAGTTGCAAGCGTCCATTGGCTACGGTGCCCACTTACCATCAGGCGGGGCGTAATCTTATTTGCCACCGACGTGGTGTTAGAAAAATATGAGAGTCGGAGAGAAGTCAAAAATTCTTAAGAATTTCTCGTTAAAGTTAGGGATGTAATTCCATAAACAAACAAATTATTATAGATGTTTGAAGTCGAACAATATTTTGTGTACATGTGTATATAAAACACCACACAAAATATTGTTGCACTACGAACATAATATGTTTGTCTGCTGACTGCTATGCATACTTGAGTTCCCCCCCTATTTTGAAATGACGTAATTTATGAAGAGCCCCCTGGTGAGTTGGTGACAGACGGACAGCGGAGCCTTAGTAATAGAGTCCCGTTTTTACCCTTTGTGCACGAAGCCCTAAAAAGTAGGCCTCATTATGTAATCTCAACCTTACGGTCTGGCCACGGACACGCGCGGCGGCGGCAGCGGCAGCGGTTTTTCTAATTCATTGCGTGTGATCCCAACTAACCACAGGGCGTTGCGCGTCTCGACCGCGCAATGAACAGATAAAACGCCTCGCCGTCGCGCGTGTCCGTGGCCAAGCCGTAATACGTCCCGAAAACGAACGTCAAGTCGCAAACGGGTGACAACAGCTTTGAACTTTGAAATTCCTATGCCGTATTACACAATTAACTATACTATATGCATCTCACAATCCTATAAAAAAAAGCGGCCAAGTGCGTGTCAGACCACGCACAACGAAGGGTTCCGTGCCTATTAAAAAGGTCGTATCGTTACTGAAATCTTATGGCACTTACGTCCTTTTCTTTAAGGAAGGCAGTTTTTTAGAAATATCTCAAAGACCTTTGAACCGATCTTGTTCGAAACAATTTTCGCTGAAAGGATTTAATAAGCCCTATCTATGTTCATTTTTTTTTTTTTTAAATACACGGTTCAAAAATTTGAGGGGGGGGGGGGACACAATTTTAGTGACTTTCGGGGCGATTATCTCCGACTCTATTCACTTAATCAAAAAAATTGCTGAGTAACCTTATATTTATTTTGAAAGGCCTATCGATTGATGTGCCACACGTGGGCTTGCAATGAAAAAAATAATTATGACTTTTAGTTTTATGTAGGTACTCTTCACCCCTAAAAAATTTTTTTTTTCCTAATTTAATTACAAAACTAGCGGCTAACAAAATACACCTATCCTCAAAATGGTATTCAAATACACCTTATAGTTTTCGAGTAAAATGCCTGTGACATACGGACGGACAGACATATAGACTGACATGACGAATGATGATGTTATTTACGGTTAGAGCCTTATCACACTTGCGATTTCCAAGCGTATTTTGTATGAAGGCGATCACGCAGCGTCTTCGCCGCGACTGATAATTGTATAGAAAATACGCTCGCAAATCGCAAGTGTGATAAGGCTCTTACAAACCAATAAAAATATTGAAGAAATGTAAAAGATTTGTAGCCGCAGTAACTAGTTTTTTTTTAATGTACTTCACCCATTTTCGGCATGACATTGACTTTTGGGACACGTTGTATATTATGTAGGTAAGATCCTCATTAGGATTGAGACCAATGATTGTTCTCAGAAGAGGACAGTCATTAAATTCTCTAAGATATAATTACAGTAGTAGCATTTTGTAGTAGGTCAAGTTAAATTTAATGCAGATAATTGACCATCTTTTGCCTCAGTGTGTGCTCATAGCGCTTATATCCGCCGTTGTTGCTTACTATGGCTTTAGGTTAATTTCTGAGGAGCAATCCAGCACCGCGCATGTTCCACTATCAAAACTTTTTCGACTATGTTGTACTTGAAATAATGTCGTACGTTTGACGAGGCACATCGAAGGAAATACAAGTACTCAATATTAACACTTTTTTAAATGCATATCATTTATTACATTGTAATTCTGCACAAGGTTATTTATAACATTATACTTTAGCTAAATTGAGAACTTAATAAAAAAATTCTTAATGACTAGAAATACATTAACTCATAATATCACTGCCGTTTAAAAAATAATATCTCATAATAACTTGGGTACCTAACACAAAATATACTTACGTATTTTCAACTGGTGTGCGAAGTGACTATTTGGGTAAACTGCAGAATTGGAGAAGTCTGTAATATGACACATGCAGTCAGTTTTAATAGTTTTACAGATTGCATTGTCGTTTTTTATTAGTACTTATACATTGAATTATCACTTACCTAAAACTTGGGGCGTAAATTAATTAAAAACGATATGAGCATAATAAATAGGAATAAGCCTTATAGTTGTCTAACTGGAGACTAAGATTATATCACATTACAATTTTGAAGAGATCTTTTACTTTGCCAACCATTTAAGGTGAAGTACATACATGAATTCATTTTAAATGGTATAAGATTTGTGTCACATTCTAAGTAGTAAGTAAACATATATAAAAGTTCCCAGATGAGGCCTGCCTCACTCCAAACAGCTGCAGTGATTTGGAAGATTCATTGTACTTGCACTCGTTCTATATTCAGCATATTTGCTATTTCTTTGGTCGAAAAGTTGTGTTATAAATTCCTCAGTTTCAATCGGTAACATTGTAAAATCGGCCACAACTTATCCAAGCTAGTTAGGTACATGTTTTGACATATAGTCCTTTTTGCTGACCGATACTGATAACCAGTTTATAATATTAAGACTACAGTAAGTATAATAAGAATTTCCAAATATACTTTTTCGGGTATCGAATTCTGTTAGTTGTTCTACGATTTCACATGCAGTTTACTGCCGTTTTAACATTACCTTACCTTAAACGTAAAGATGTAAGCTGTTAACTCATTTACGCCCGCAGTACTGGTTTGGGGACAGTTAATCCGAATCGGTCAACAAAAGGGATTCCTGCTATAGCTACTAATAATAAGGTTAAGTAAATGTAGAAAGCGGGCGTCCTCTCGCCGAGACGTGTACGAGGGAGCCGCCGGCCAGCACGGGCTGCCACGCGGAGCCCGCGGGGCTCTGCCGCGACACGCCGAGCCGCCGCAGCAGCACCCCCTCCGCGTCCACCGCCCACACGCCCTGCTCCCCGCTCGACACGTGCTTCAATGTCATCTCCGTATCTACAAATATAACGAACATTATCAACTATTTTGTACACTTTGCAGTTTTATGAGCACACAGGTCAATGTACCTACCGAATATTTGCATTATTAATCGATGCAGTGATAAAGCTTTTACCGAATTCATGCTCGTGTCGTCCGTTAATGGAACTAAAATTTTAACAGGGTTATTACATATAAGCTTATATACAATGCACCATATTATGGTCCAATTAAGAGGTTTAGTATGATCAGTATAATTAGCCGTTAGCCACTCCATAAAGCTACATCTTCATATACAACTTATATACCTGATAAATATTTCCACTGTTTTCCCCCTGGACAGGTCTTGGATATATCCGTCCTAACGACTGCGATACCGTTAGTTAGGAGAACCCAGGCAGCTCCGTTACACAACGAAACCAATTTTGCAGTCACGTTTGACTTGTGAGAAAAGCCAATGGTACATTTAGGTGGTTCAATCAACTTCCAGTTGGAACCTGCAGGATTGTCCGTGGAAATCCCTTCCCTGTAGTAAAGCTCTCCTTTACGGCCTACGGCCCAGACGACGTCACAACTCGTGCTAATCGCGATTAAAGGCTGTGGGTTGCTAATGTGTTCCCAGTGGTTACCCTAGAATTAAAGAAAACATTTTTAAATACGATTTTATTTTAAGCCAAATCCGCAACGTCCCTCCAAGAGTAAAAGGTTACTTACGGCTTATCAATTAAGAGGGAAGAAGTAAAAGGTTACTTACGGCTTATCAATTAAGAGGGAAGAATAACTTGCAGCAGCTAGCAGCTCGCGACCGACGGAAAGGTTACTTACGGCTTATCAATTAAGAGGGAAGAATAACTTGCAGCAGCTAGCAGCTCGCGACCGACGGAAAGGTTACTTACGGCTTATCAATTAAGAGGGAAGAATAACTTGCAGCAGCTAGCAGCTCGCGACCGACGGTAGGTATTTTTTTGATGGAATTTCCATTTCGGGAGGAAACGGTTTCCACTAAATAAATCTTAACAAACCACTTTGATTTTGACGTCGATCGCTTCAGCATAATATATTCTAGGCTTAAAAGGTTCGCATTAAAAAAAAGGTTTTTGAGGTGCCTATAAGTTTCAATTAATGCTGTTGTCCACTAAAACCCCTAGCCTGATCCCCCAGGGGAAAAAAACGGTTAGGTCGTTAGGTGAACTGCGACCCTACAGCACGCGAGCCGAGCGAGCGAAGCGAGCGTGACGCGGTAGCGTCCGGCGAAGCACCATAACCGAACATTATAATTTTTTCCTAGCTGAATATAAATAATTGCCGCTAATCGATAGTGATCGGGGTCAGGTTATTAACGTGGATAACGTGGAATTAATTGCAAATTTTGAAAAAGAATAACCAAACCTAGTCTTTCATTGTGTCAATAACGTACTAAAAATCATTCAAATTGGAAAATATTTAGAAGTGGAAAACCATTTTCTTTTTCTCTATGGACGACGGGGTATACCCCTGCCACACACTCGTCGAGTGACGAGGGAAATAGCGAGGAAAGCAGGCAGAGACATAGTGTGGCAACGTTTTCGGAATTGCCAGAGCACATTAAACTTACGTTTTATGTTCCAGTGCCGCCTGTAGCACAAATGTCGGTACGAGTGCAAAAGATCGACATAATGTGATATCACAGTGATAGGTTTTTACCCCATCGCCCACAATACACTTCAACCCTACTGGATTTTTACGACACCGGGAAGAATTTTTTTTAATTAATTAGACGTATTATTTTCTACATGTATTCATATAATAGCGGCGCCATCCAACACAGGCCTTTTTTTGGCTCCATCGCCTTGGATTATAGATAAAGTGTATCTTACAAAATAAAGTTTTTTTTTTAATTTGAATGTTATATATTCTCAAGATTTTAAACTTACCGCAGGTGTTGTGACCGTGACTCCTGTCCGGTATATTGCATCTCCACCGAGTGTGACTGCCCAAACTGATGTCGCGTCACCTTCATTCTAAACGAAACAAAGGGGAATAAATCAATCGGCCCGCTGTCAATACCATAAAGAGTTTGACATGAGAAAGCTTTTCTGAGCTGTTATTCTGACCGCTTGCCCTCACCCCACACGAAAACTCTTCAAACCAAACCACCAGACCTCTGATTAGGTACGCTTAGTTAATAAAGAGCCGCGGTGTCAAGATATACTAGGGGTCACGGGTGAGGTGAGATAAAAAACAAGAAACAGAATAGTATAGCTGTATCAAAGTTGGCCAAGATTTCGTGGTAATGATAAAGTTAAATGAATGATGAAATAAATTAATTTTTATACTGCAAGTAGGCCGTAATGGCACTTTTACAAGTCAAAATTCTACCAGCGTTTCTGAAAAAGAAGACCACTGTTAAGAAGAAACGCCGAAACAAACTCAACAGTCAGTATTTTTTTAAAAAAAAAAAGCTTATTACAATGATAGTTCTTAAAATGAATGAATGAATGATAGTTACCCATATAGATAGGTCCAATAGAGGGGTACTTCCAGCCCGCACCCATGGCCCTTCAGTTATAATCTGCGCTTTCCTGTACCATCGTCGGCGCCGAACACAATCCGTGAATATTTTTTTTCCATGGTATGGTGCTGGAAAATCGGTGGCGTACTGCCAACCGTCGCCGTCCACGCCGCCGGGAGTATTATAGTCCACCATCCATTCAGATATCTGAAGGAAAATATTTGTTTCAATTTGCCCGTGTGCGTGTGGCTAGGGAATCTTGAGTGACTTTCGTAAGAGAATTGTTGCATTATTTCGAGATATAATGTAACTTCCGGTATAATTGCTCGGCCCATAAAGGACATCTATGGGAATTAAGCTTCCATTACCAACACGCGGTGCGTTCCGCGTGGCGTTACTGGCGTTTCAAGGGGTGACGCGCGTGTATGAAACTGTGCTCCCTCTTATATAGTGCGATCTAATGAAACCGTTATTTCGAAGGGATAAATTATAAGAAGCTACGGTAGCCTAGTGGTTCAGGCATGCGGCTGTCAAACGGCGGCCGTGAGTTTGAATCCCGGCTCGTACATACCAATGAGTTTTTCAGAACTTATGTACGGAATATCATTTGATATTTAACGTTAGCTTTTCGGTGAATTAAAAACATCGTGACGAAACCTGCACACCAGATGTAGGCAAAATTCAAAGGTGTATGTGAAGTGCTGCACTGGGCCAGCGTGGGGACTAGACAGGAAGCCTGTGCCCAGCAGTGGCACGTATATAGGCTGATTGATTTGATACCCAATGAGCTCTACACGAAAAAAGAACGTTTGTTTTAGGTAACTTCGAGTTAAGTTAATAGTGTGTGATATCAATTACAGAATTTGAAAAATTTACTCCTGATCACGAATTAAAAATCATCGTGTATATACGTGTCGCGCGCGTATCGTGTATGCGTATGTGAAGTACGGATACGCATTTAGTGTCGAGAGTTTTCAAAAAGATGTTTACGCAACTTGCGCTTGAATGAGAATTTACTCTGAGCCTGTCGTATGCTAAAGGGGAAAGCATTTAGCTGAAGGGTTTAATTTGTATTAGGGTTGTTCCATGGTTTCAGCTTTATAAGTAGGTAGGCAGATGAAGGAACATGAGGAATAAAATGTTTTGTTTGAATACATACCCAGTGCCAATGTCGACTTAATAATTTAGTGTGTTCTCGCGTCCTCTTGTGTTTACCAGTAATGTCACTCCACATGTAGCGGTCGGTAGGCAGGCCGACTGATGTGTAGCCTGTGAGGGGATTCCAACGCTGGTTCTCATATATGCAATATGTTTGAGTATCATTCATTGAGTTAATGCCATCATTGCTGCCTATTCCTGTCAAAAAATATGTGTGTAAGATGTATTTTGCAAAGACTATCATTACAATTTACACCTCATTCTTAATCAATAAGGTTAATAATTAGATGGCTGGACTACAACTGTTTATCTCATACGATTTGAACTTTAAAAGGAAGATTATAATGTTACCTTTCAAAACTCCTCCACCCCATCCTCCAGTATAGACCCAAACTCTGTGGTCGTGTGTTATTCCCCAAACAACCCCATTTTTCCCACTCTCTACTCTCCTGAGATATCCACCTATCATCCGCCAATACATTTCGTCTGGACCTATAATAGGACTTGTTGTGCTGTATTCCATTGTATATAATTTCATAGGGCCCAAAACTAAAACTGATGTTATGCTATCAGGAGTTAGCCTGTGCCTATAAAAACAACATTTCTTCTCATTGACAAGAACCTTAAAGCCCTCTCTAATACAAATGATGTTGATAGTAAATTCTTGGCCTGGAGCGAGTGGCAAGTCGTGACGCTCTTCACAGTCCCAGATGCCTGCTACCTTGGTGTTGCATACAACAGTATGTTGATCGAATCTGACATTGAAATGCATATGAATTTCAGTTACTTCTGTTTCAACCTTATGCCTTTGTTTTTTTATCTCTGGGCCTTGTAAGTTAATATGGAATCTACAAATTTCATCAAATAAGCTGCCAACAATTTTTAGAGAGGTGCCTGGCGGGAAACTGTTTTCCAATGTTGTTACAAACCCTGGTACTATATTTTTCCCTAACAGTTGGTATTCCTTGGTATAACAGCCTTTGTTTTCAGTGCTTTGTTGGGCTAGCATTGGATCCCAGTTCAGTATGTCACCAGAACTAGTAACAGCCCACACAGAACTTACAGATGGTTTTCCAGATATACTGTTTATTTGTGATGTGATATCCACCAGTACATTGAGCCATTCTTCTTGTTCCATTTCTGTCATATATTGTATTTTAATTGCCTCTTTATTTTGTCGAGGAACTGTCAAGGCTAATCTAGGGCTTCCTGGTTCAGAGGCTGACATAATACTCGTAACTTCACCCAGATTCAAGATAAATTTAATTGTACCATCAGGTTTAAAGACTGATAATGTCCCTGTATTTTCCAAAGCATGCCAGTACAGTGAAAGTATGCAATCTTCCCCAGCATTACTAGCAGTCATTAATCTAGCTTCACAACTGCGAGTCCAACCTTTCTCATCAATTGCTATGCCATAGTCAGATAAGTCCAGATCCTGATTATTTCTATTTTTTAAACAGTCTAATATCTGGACGCGCCAGTAAGCACTCAAGTCTGAATTGACAGAATTTTGGCTATCGCTAAACCAATGTGGGGTTTGCATTGGATCAATGCAGCATGCTCCAGCCTCAACAAAAGTCCAATTCGTATCACACGTGCCCCATGCAGTCTGACTAACTTCCTCATCAAAATACATGCCAGAGTCCACATCAAAGACACTGCTGTCACTGTCTGGCTGAGCTTCCATCCCCACCACTGAGCCCACACTCCGGACTGGACTCCATGCTCTAGGATTTTTCAGAGTTGTTTCATAACTTTTACCAGTCAAATCAATGTCTGTGGCTGTTGTGATCTTTTTAGAATTATGTTCCTTGGGGGGTTTTATTGGCAGAGTAAGCTCTATTGGTGCAGAATGGGATTCTTCCCAAGAATTTTGGATATTAATATGTGATTTAAGTTGAGCTGTATCATTTAGCATGGTCAGACTGTGGTGCTTTGCATTTGATGCTGATGAAACCATGCTTGCAGAGCTTGATGTTCGACTCAGTTGCATATTGGCTTGTACCATCCTCCACCTTTTTCCAGTCAATTCTGCTGGTGTAATTCCACTTCGCCAATATATACTCTTGTCACTCTCTCCTATTGCAAATACCTGATCATTCACACCCACAGACACATGAGTCATGTTTCCAGTGATTTCTAACCATCCTGTCCCCATTGCTGATACTTCTGAAGTTCCAGCAGTGTTGCCATCTGCACCCTTTCTAAACCAAACTTTATTATCCGAACCCACAGCCCATACAGCATTATAGCCCACAGATATGTTAGTCAGCTTTGTTTCACTCGGAGACTTCACTTCTAACCAAGCCTCTCCTGTAGGAGAGTCCTTTGTAATACCCTTCCTCACAATGGCTCGGCCTGTCCAAAGCAGTGCCCAGACTAAACCTGTAGTGCCTACAGAGATTTGTTTAATATCACAATTGGGAGGAATGCTAATGTTAGTCCACTTCAAACCTTCAGGAGACGTGGCACTTACACCAGCTCTGTACATGACTCTTCCATGGGCAGTGATGGCCCACACAGCAAGTGTCCCGGGCCCTGCAAATGGTATTTGATTTCCTCCAATGCTCACATCAATAAATGGTTCTTGTGTAGGATCTTTGTGAAGGGGTGCTATTGCACACCAGGAGTTCATGGCACTAAATTTTCTATGCCTGATCCATTTTCTTCTCCTGACACAAGATTTCCACTGCTTGGTGGGTCCAAACTGGGCTGGGAAGTCAACTGCATAGGTCCATCCATCATGGTCTAAAGGATGTCCATCTAATGTGAGCTCTAGCTGCCATTCTCCTTCCCATTGCCAGGCCATTGAGGGCAACCTGATGCGTTGAATGGCTCTATCTTGAGTGCCATCTTGAGAAGAGAAGTGATACCTGTCAGTAGGCAGAAGTCTCCCACTGAATCCCTCCAGTGGCAGCCAACGTTCATTTTCGTACGACTCTTCTTGTAATCTGATGGGGATTTCTAATCCGTGAACGTGAAGGTAAATTTGCCGGTCCCCTCCCACCGCCCAGAGGAAATGTGGAACAGCTGACAAAGTCTTGAATTCCAATCCGAGGTACATAAATTCTCTCCAACAAGATCCACTTGTAGGTAATGCATACACTTTGCCTTCATTATTAAGCGAAAACAATAAAGAGTTACTCGACATTTTGCAAATACCACTTTAATTTTTGTGAAGGTACCTACATGCTATGTTTTAACTATACAAGTTCTTCAGCTTCATTTTTCTAGATCACAAGAAATGATTGCTCTCGAAATAACAATAGCTCATTAGTGTATTTTCGAATGGTAAAAAAAATCGAAGTTTCAATAATACCTCAAACCCCAACACTTGAAGTTTGAAGTCGAAGTCGACACAGACTAGGTATTTAGCTTAGAGTATATACCTACAGAGGCGACGTAAGTGTCGCCACAATGAGGCAGGGGCTGGAAACTTAGAAAAGAGGCGACACGCCGATTTATTGTATGGAAAGTAGTGACATCTCTGGCGAAGCGGATCGCTGTATTTAATGTTGTTGACAGAAAATGGAAATAGATGTCAGTACAATAGACCCACGACAATAAATTTTAAGATTTTGAAATGAAATAAAATATATTTTTATGTTTTGAGATAGAATTTATTAAGTATCCATTTTATTTAACTGAACATGAACAAATATCTCATTAATATGGAATTGTGTTTGTTGTTCGGCCTTTGTGGTTTTAGATGAAGTATACATACCTACGTGTCAGTCAGGAAATAAATGTCAATGTATTGTCTATAAAAACATTGAATGAAAACACATTTAAATCATATTTAAATAAAATCAAGAATAGTTTTAGCCACAGTATCTATTTATAAAAATAATATCTAGGTATTATGTGTGCAGACAATAGTTTGAGGTTGAGTAATATGCAGTGTAGATCGGCTGTACGTGGATTTGTTAAATCTGGTCTAGGAGATTTAATCTCATGTTTTGAAGCTAAATCTCGTCCTTGTCTCGTGTTTTTTGATAAAAAGGTTGTGCTTTGTTAAGTTCTTGTTACCTAATTTGTTATTTGTTAAGTTGAATAAATACTTTTATGAATGTTGCATGTTTCACTTTTCAGATCCATTTCATAGCTGTGTGATTATTTTGAAACCTACAATGTGACTGGCAAAGTATGAAGGGAAGCGTACTTAGGTAACTAAAATGTGATTTATATCATGTTTTAGAAACGTTTTCTTCCTAACTTTGATAGTCGCATTGTAGGCTTCAAAGTCAAAACAAAGAATACAACTTTTGTATACGTGTGTGCGTGGCACGTGAATATGTATGTGTGCGTTAGTGTGTATGTGAAGCGTGCACGCTGCACGCATGCGTGCGTCAGAGTAGTTCAATCCACTCGCTGCTAGGCGGCTGTGGGACCAGTAATTTCTTGGTGTTGCCACTCTTTACATAAATATACTTATTATACTCTTTGCAATGAGGGACGGCAACAAAGTAGATGATTCCCGTGGGGTGGCCATGTAACTAAAAATTACCCCATCGCTTCCATATGTTTATTTTAAATAATGCGCTTTTATTGTAAGTAGTTTTTACTGAAGCTTTACACACATTCACTGCCTAGCAGGCGCTCTGTTCGCAACCACTAGTAATATTCAGCTTAATAACATGAAATATGATTCTAGTAACAGAACATGACATGTAGGTCAGCATATAGGTGGCTTGTAGGTATTAATAGTCCTTGTGCAAGCGGCTTACCTGGTAGTTTCTTATCAGCACAGTTATGACAGGAAGCCCGCGAGCTGTGTTGCGGCGAGGTAGACTATCCGTCTCTTTCTAATCGTTCTAACTAGAAAGAGACGGACAGCCTACCTCGCCGCGACACAGCTCGAGGGGCGTCCTGTGATAGCCGTGCTGATCTACTTAATTATTATAAAGCCTGAATCACACTGGCGCGGCCTGCGGTGGCGGTTCATAGTAAACTTGACAGTTAGTGTCAAATTTACTATTGACCGCCACCGCAGGCCGCGCCTGTCTGTGAGAGGCTTAAAGTCTCTCACAGACTGGCGCGGCCTGGCCGCGGCGATCAATGATAAACTTGTCATTAGCTGTAAAATTTACTATTGACCGTGATGCAGGCTTAAGGCGGGAAAAATAATGACACTAAATACCGAAATGAGACACAACCATATTAAAAAACATTTACTATTCAAATATTCAAATTATTACAGATTAATGATAAAGAGCTCTGCTCGGGTAAACATATGCTGAGAACGATTTTTCCCAGATATGAGACCTAGCTAGATCCATTTTTTTATGAGGCACAGCGTGGGAGGCCCCCTACAAGGTTGACTGATGACCTGGCAAACGTCGCGGGAGTCCGCTGGATGCGGATGGCGCAGGACCGGTCATTTCGGCTGATATGATGATGAGATAGATTTTTTGCCCCCATAAACCCCTATACTGCAAATGCCATCAAAATCGTAAAAACTGTTTTCGAGAATGCGATCACAAATATATATATGTAGCCTTAACCCAAATACTACGCGCACGCGCATTCTCATTAAGTGGAAACCTAGAAAAAAAAACATATTATTTTACATAAAATTTTTCAAGCATAGGGCTTATAGAAAATTATGATTCATTCTAAACCGTCGATCGTCTTTACTTATTACTAGCTGTCCACGCGTCTCCTCTCCACCCGCGTAGTAGAAAGAACACAAGCGGAGGCGCAGATGCAGGATTAAATAAAGCCAGATGAAAGAATTTTTTAAATCGGATGAACAGTCCGAGATTACAAGCTACATAAAAGCTTATCTTTATTATGAGTACAGAGTAAATATACGTATATAAGAATAGATCCCATCCATTATATACGAATGTTATGTTATAACAAGTACGAGAATTTTGTTATAAATAAAGATATAAAATATATATAAATATATAATAATATATATTAATCGAGTATAAATTACCCGAGAAATCGGGTATTTTTAAGTTGTATTGGCTGGTATCCCTAAAATGATTGCAAAGAAGCTAAATCGAGAAGACATTCTAACACCTCTCGCAGCTTACCATAAACAACCTACGTAATTTGGGCGGATAATTTGTCAACAAATATTCTATTGTACAATGTAAACAATGATGTTATTTCTATTGTAATCGTCAAATTTTACAAGATTTTGAGCGTAATGTAATTTTACCATGCTATTTTTACGTATTGCGTATACAGAAAAGTGAAAGATGTTCTACTTACGTGTGTAAGGTTATATTTTCATCACATTGTTCCGACCGGCTTTTACAGCCAAGCACGCAACAATTAACCATTTTCTTGGCACAGACGGAACACGAGATACCTTATCGTGCGTAAATTACTTTTAGGACACTATTTTATTCACAATAATATTAAATATTTCGGATTCGTATGCAGCCACGCGCGAGCATTGACAGCATTGTATGCCACAACGGTTGTGCCAAATAGAAAAAAAGTGGAACTATGACAAGGATAACGAATGATATATCTCTGTCTGTCACACTTATCGAGATTTGTATGCTACCAGCTTGCTCGCACGTGGTATTATTATTACCATAGCCTGTCCTTAGTAATTATAGGTTCATGGTATTTAGGTAAAATTTCAGTTTCAATCTGTCATTACACTTCAATCTTCATGGTGTATGCTCTGAAACCAAATTTATTTGAAAAGCAAACTACAAAAAATATATTAATTTGTAATTTTTGAGCACCATCCTGTGTTAGTTGTATATTATTCTTATATTTTACATACACTTTTTATATACATGATTAAGTTATATAATTTGATAATAATAATTAGAATGATAGTATCTGCGTGGGTGGGGATATTACGGTCACCCGTGTGACGCGTGATAATCGATAATCGTGACAGTGACACTGACATTCGTGTTCGTGACTAGTACTTGACTAGTACGTTTGGCATATAACCAAACAAAATTGACATATTTATAATGATTTCCTACATTGCTGAGGCTCATTTTCACGGTCGTTTCCTGTTAGCAAACAGCGAAGACGAAGTTTTACTTTTCTATGGGAATAATTACATAAGAGGAATACCGTTTCGTGATTCACGCCTACGCAACGTGTAAACATGACTGTTTATAGTAAATGTAAAGTTCTTTTCAAGAAGTATCCTCTTTTACGAGGAATGGCATCTTATAGTGTTATCTGGCCCCTGTCCAGCCTCATACAGCAAACATTCGAAGGCAAGGATATAGGTAAGATATCATGAAACCACAACTTATTAGCATGAGCAACCAAAACTTACTTGGACATATCCCGAATTTAAGTGAGATTTACTATTTAGGTATTTGTGAACTTCACTGATATTCATAAGCTGGCCAAAGCTCAAGCTGGCTCAAGACCAAAAGATAAAATATTTTTGGGTTTTTCAGAAAGCTATGACTGGTCGAGATGTGCTCGTTATGGACTGTATGGATCTTGTTATGTAGCACCTACACTTTATACTTGGTTGACAGTAGCTAGCGTAATGTGGCCTGGAAATACAATTAGGGCTGGTATGATTAAGGTAATCATTTATTACAATAATTAGTATTCCATTGTATTATTTAAATAATGACTGAAACAGATTCCAAAAGGATTTTGTAAATTGCATCATCTATTCACAAGAGATGTCATTTAGCTATGGCAATAGGCAATATTATCATGTAATGGGGTAATTTACTAAACTTGTATTGACAATATACGGTATTTGCTATATTTGTAGAAGCTACCTTTTCATACAGGTAAATGATGTAATCTGTTTTATATTTCAGACATTAGTTGAAACATTGACATACACACCATGTGCAATGTGCAGTTTTTATTTTGGAATGAGTCTCCTAGAAATGAAACCTTTCCATGAAGCTATAGCAGAAGTCCAATCCAAATTCTGGCCCACATATAAGGTAATTCAAATTTAGCATTTATGAAGAGAACAAATTTATTTTATAATACATTTGTGACGTGAAAGTAATTTCTGGTATGAATTTAGTAAGAAAATATCTATCACATGTACGGAGTGGTATGGAGTACATGATATTAGAATAAGACCCTATTTTTTCACCTGTGTTTTACAAATAAATATTTCTATTCTATTCACAAATGGGGACCTAGGTGATTGCATAAGTTTAACTAATTTATTTATTACACAAAAATATTGATTACCACACCTGTTGGCAGAGGCGTCTCTAGCCCATGTAGCGCCCATGAGCAAACATTACTCTAGCGCCCCTAGTAAGCGCACGGACAAAGTGGAATGGTAGCGGGCGGCGCTCGGCGGCTCCTAGGACCGCTGCGCCCGTGTGCATTGCACACCCTGCACCATAGGTAAAGACGCCTCTACCTGTTGGATATCCCATGCTAATAGATTCATTGATATCAGGTTGGAGCATCAATCTGGCCGGCGATTGCCATGGTCAACTTCTGCCTCATCCCTGCGCGGAACCGAGTGCCGTTCATCAGCATGTGCAGCCTGGTGTGGACATGCTTCCTCGCCTACATGAAGCATTTAGACAAGGAGAAGGTGCCCAAAAGTGTTGTACTGCTTAAAATTAATATATAACACAGGTTATTAGGTAAAGTAATACCAGCTGTGCCTTTTAAAGGAGACAGATAGCTAGACCAATTGTAGGGTAAGAATAATGATGAGTGTGATATAATTTATTCTAATTGATAGACATGAATTCTAGTATTTATTCTGTGTATTATTATCAGAACTCTAGTCACAAATGTGACAATCTTTAAAATGTATTCATAATATTTGTATGTTGTATTCTCACTAATTGAAATTTTACTTTGACATGCTCGAGAATCTTGGGATACAATTTGTATCTGTGATATTTTTACATAATTTCAGAATATTTATAAAAAAGAAACTGCGATATAATAATATATTACATAGGTAGGTAAATATTAGGGAATGCAAATCGGTTATAACCGAAACCGAAAAAATCGGTTATAATCGGTTATTTCAGTCGTATCAATAATTGGTTATTTTTCTTCATAATCGGTTATAATCGGTTATTTAATATTTGTTTTATATCATTACATTTTCATTTCAGGCCAATAAACCAGTTCTATGGACGTTACTTTTGTGAAAATGAGTTTTTTTTATTATTTTATTGAGTTAAAAATAAAAATCTCTCGTGGGTTGATAGAGACGTTAATAAGGAACAGTTATATGTAGATTTCATATATAAAACTGCATAAACTGATATTAATATTGAAAACAGAGTTTTTGGACAATAGTTGAATAAATCATAAAAAAATGTATAATCATTATTTAAAAAAAAACTCTCGTGCAAACGTAGATAAAGAATTGAAGAACTGATGAGTGTTTGTGCCATAAATAAATCTATAGTTTTTACGGAGGAATATCAACTCAAAACTCGTCAAAACTAGCCAAAAAGCGCGTGTATCCCCTTAAGTTGTTATTTTACATCTAAGTTTACCTTTACTGAACGTAATTACCTAATAATTATAAAGCAACTAAGTACTTACAATCGAAGTAACGGAACTGACATTCTAATTTTATTTATTACAGAGCTTGTGTGATAATGGTAAACACCTCGAGATCGAAGAAATCGTAGAATTTGCTAGCAAAATTGTTTTTTTTTGTTGTTTAAAAAAATAGATAAGTACCAAACATCGTTTGCGTTTCATTCAGTAGTAGTAGGTAGCATAGCTTACCACGTCCACGTGAGCTTTAGATCATATTTCTTTGACTTTTTTTCAAAGTTTGAAATAATAGGTTATAACCGATTAATCGGTTATTTTTTGCTATAACCGATACAATAATCGGTTATGAATTTTTGTCGGTTATTGCATTCCCTAGTAAATATGTAACTTCAACTTATCTTCATCAACATGTGTAACATGTAAAATACCGTATTG
Source organism: Epinotia ramella (assembly GCA_947578815.1). Lineage (NCBI taxonomy): Eukaryota > Metazoa > Arthropoda > Insecta > Lepidoptera > Tortricidae > Epinotia > Epinotia ramella. The sequence goes on from OX388209.1 coordinate 14,274,574, forward strand.
TAAAAAATTAACTCTTTTATTGGTGTTATATATGAAGTAATCAAACTATTTATGGGTCATGAAAAACCCAATCATCACAAAGGAAAAAAATCTCATAATGTAACACATGTGGTCATACAAATGTGACACACACGTGAACCACATTAAGTCATGTATTAGTAGGGATTTGTTGCCTAATGAATACACAGTAAGGGTTGGTCGCGATATCAAACGCAGTTGTTCTTTTTGCGGTTTTCAGGAACCTTTTCTGAAAATCAGGGTAATCTAATCAGATGAACTGGTCCATCAAGGACACTGGCTCCCTGAATACCGTGTACCTTAACCAAAGTCCATTTGACATGGCCAATATCGGCGTCGTCGCTCGACATCCGACATCCGACGTCGCCGTCGCAGTGAACACGTGTCGCGCGTTGCTGCCAGATATGTCGAGCGAAGTTGGGAATGTTGCGCCGCTTCGTCTGAAGTCGCTGCCAACACGTGTTGCGTCACGGGACTTATATTCAAGTTATAAATAAAATTTACAAGTTATACATGAATTTTATTTGACAGATAGATTGAGGCACGTATTCGAGCTTTTCATCGAATAAATAGTACATTACCTCCTACCCAGGGCGGTAAAATAAAACAATGTCTCGAGTTGTCTCCCGAACAATATCTATACGGGCCGATAAAAATATGCGATCTGATGTAATGATTTGAAGCCTCATTTTTGAAGTGAAAACTTCTTTAGCGGCGCTGAGCACTTTTTGGGATGGGGAAAAATTGTTAAATACGCGACAGAGTTTTGTGACGTCAGATGTGAAGGAGGTCACTTTTTGCTGCTAGCCGATTCAACTTCATTCAAAACTGAACGCTATTCGTAAGAGTATAAAGCCGTTAAACACTTTTTGCAATAGCATATTCTGCAAATGAATTTGTAATAATACCAACGCGTCCTTCACCGTTTTGCTATTGAGAAAATTCGAATAGTTCGAATTTGGGCGTTATTCCTAAAGAGATAAAGCTTAGAAAAATATTTACCAACGGCCAAAACAAATTGATATTTTGGTTGCCACCGCCGTCTGATGTGCAAATTCGAATAGTTCGAATTTAGACGTTATTCCTAAAGAGATAAAGCTGAAAAATATTTGGCAATGGCAAAAACAAATTGGTATTGTGTTTGCCGCCGCCCGGAGCCGGCGGCCCATCGCACCCAACGCGCCCGCGGGCCGTCCGCCTAAATAATTGATAATTTGTTTATAAATTTGCGTCAAATTAATTTTTAGGGTGACACCGTAAGATGTCACGTGACCTGATCGAAAAACTGTTACAATGTTATTGAGTTTTCACTTCTGCCGGCACTCCCGGAGTGCAACCCGGTCTTTTTTATAATATAAAGTCAAAGTCAAGCCCCTCAGGCTTGTTCATCTCGCTGGTGCAATTCACCCGAACGCGGTTATCAGTGATGGGATGTGTACATGTCATGATTTGTCAGACCCAATTTATCAGAAGCTGACTAATTGCTATCGTCTGGAGGCATGTTGCGCTGCTGATCCAACTATCAAACGAGTTGTACTGAGAAATTGCATGCACATGTGGTCGGATTGTTACATCCAAAGAGAATATAACCACTACGTTCTAGTTACAGTACGCTACACCCAATTATGACTTCGACATGTACTGACAAATTGGGGTAAAATCACATAATCTGTATACCCCATGACACTTATTTTACAGGCCATTACACACCTTGCGATTTGCCACAACAACTTGATATAGCTGGAATGAGACAGCAATACATAGGTAACTGCATCGTTTCGTTTGTAGTGTGCTTCCCGCGACGCGACTGGCGACTGGTATTGTGGTACGACAATCACGCGCAAACACCAAAGAGTATAATAAGTATTATGCAAACACACACGACGTGAACTAGACGAAAGAGCATGTGTTATGCGGTGAAACAAACTGCCATTATTTGAGTTTTATAGCAGCCTTGGTTTTGTTAGACAAGACAGAGGACCTTCTGTACGTAAGTCCTTCCTATTATTTATTGTGTGACTGCGAGCTAAATAGATGAAGAAGCTGCCAACCTGGGAGAGGTATGGAGTTGTATACAGTCAGCAGAGAAAAGTGACACCCCCCAAGTACATAAGTTTGTCTGTAAGTGGAGTCACGGACCTCTACTACTGACTGTAAATATAGTCTACGTTCTACGGTGTCCATTTAGGTAGCATTAGCATCAGATGTGCCATGACCGTGACCTTGTTTGCAAACATCGTGGTCTACACAAAATAGTGTAAGGTCCCTACAGATAAGCTTTTCACATGGAAAAGGAGAATTATTGTTTCGAGAACTCTTTGGATGAACCGCTCGACTGAGACATCTAGGCACAACAATTTCTATGCAACTAATGTTTGTTTGTATATTTAAATTAATGACTGCTTTTAATTAGGGGTATACTGTGTATCAAAAGGGCGGTCGCCACCAATCCAACATACATTTTTATACGCCCGAAATGTAATAGATCTGGGGGCACGGTAGTGCCCCCACCAAGTCGAGCTAAACAGCGGCACGGCCGTATATGTCGTGAATAGTCATGATTCACGATAGTGTTAATAATCATGTCTCAAACAGCCGATTTATTTCATGTAGCAACACCCACAATCTTTTTATAACAATGTTGACGGGTAGGCGAGTAGTCAGAGTTCCTAATGGCTATATTGCGTACGAACAGTTAAGTGCAGATTTGTAGTGTTAGATTTGGAGGAAAACCAGGGTGAGCTCTTTCCATAATCACTTTCAATGCATCCTATGACTTTGTAACGATTTGGTTCATTTACACGTGTGTTCATGTGCTTACACAGCTCGCACGATGATTGTTCATGATGTGATGTATTTATGTGCGTCCACAGGTCTTATTCTATTTGGGAGGCGTAACGGTATATGATGTATATGAATAAGGTTTTCCTACATGTCACGTACATGCGATAACACAGTTCTTAGTCGTGGAGTTCTTTAGTGTGAGAGGATTAGTAACAAGTGTAACAACAGGGTCTCAGATTCGGTAGTCTCAGCCTCAGGCCATGTCGTCATCAATCAAGGGTGCACCCGGGTTATAACTGGAACAATATAGTGTGTGAATTGGTACAGTATCAGTTGTGTGGTAAGGGATGTCTGTAAGGGGAGGTGGAGGACATTCTCGGGGACGAAGGTCCCCACATCTCAGATGGAGCTGGTACGCATAAGGCGGCAGCTCATATGTCAGATATATAAAGGATTCCGGAAGCTGTATGTGTAGGTTCCTAGTTGCATAATATATGCTAATACAGATACCTAAGCTAGAGTTCTATAGGTACTCATTCGCGGCCATGAGAGTGACCAGAAGTGGCTTCGCGACAGTATAGGTCGACACGTAAAAAGAGCCCTGGCGGCCATGCATACATTTAATATGGCGCGCAGAGCTCTTTTTACGTGTGTCGACCCGTAGGTACCATCCTTTTCTCGAAGCAGTTCAGTCCATTTTCGACCCCCCAATAACTTCGTTGTGGATAAAACTAGAACACGGTATATTTCAAATTTCATTCAATTTGAACCAGTACTTGAAGAATACTAGTCAAAGTTTCTTAATTTTGTCACTGACTGACTGACTCACTGGCCGATCATCAAAAGTCCAAGGCACTTCTAACAGACATAGAAGCTTCAAATTTAGAATACAATTAGTATTTAGTGTATAAATCAAGGGAAACCTAAAATATTTTGCAATTTCGGTCCTGTTTTTTGGATACACCAAATACATAAATGACTTTGTAATCCCATATAAATATATAGGATTACAAAGTTGCATTTGCAGTGAATGGGACAAAAAATTAAAAAGCAAGAATGGGACTGCATTCATAATTTGTAACTACAAAAAGAAGTGAGACCCCATAAAAAACATTCCATGTAAAAAAGAGGCCAAGTCTCGAAACTCTTCCACCGTAAAAAGATGTGAGATATTTCGTAGTATCAAGTCTCGGGCATTCTTACTATTCTTTATTTGCTAGCTAAATAAAATTTTGTGACTTGGCAATCACACAATACTAGTTACATTGTTTTAGGTAAGTATGCAAAAATCCATAAATGCAGTAAATTTGTAGGGTTTTTACCCCACAGTTATTTTAACATTCAGTCTAGAATATCACTGTTATTTTCTATCGGGCCAATTCGAGGGAAAATGTGGTGGTATCTAAATGCAATATTTTTTTCAAACCACATGCTCGACAATGCCGAATTATAGGTCATGTAAACCCTACCGAAAGCAAGACATTAAATCCCTTGGTATTAGCCGGGTTATAATGTTGTACTGAATTTCATTATAACCCGCTGGTTAATAATATGATTTCACTTTTCATAATTCTTATTACTATAAGCATAAAGTTTAATTTTGCTAAACACAATTTGTCCTAGGCCATGGCCTACTTGATTTGACAAAATAAATGAAGTTTGCCTCCGTGTGAACCCCGCTCCGGAGGAGCGCGGTGTTCGAAATTCGAATTTCGAATCTAGGACCACGGCTTGTGCTTTCGAATTTGGAACGTCGCGCGCCTTCATTTGTTCACGCGTGACGAACAAATCGAGTTCTTGTAGCCTATAGAAGATTTAATTTCAAAAATAATGACTGTACTGACAAATTGGGGTAAAATCACATAATCTGTATACCCCATGACACTTATTTTACAGGCCATTACACACCTTGCGATTTGCCACAACAACTTGATATAGCTGGAATGAGACAGCAATACATAGGTAACTGCATCGTTTCGTTTGTAGTGTGCTTCCCGCGACGCGACTGGCGACTGGTATTGTGGTACGACAATCACGCGCAAACACCAAAGAGTATAATAAGTATTATGCAAACACACACGACGTGAACTAGACGAAAGAGCATGTGTTATGCGGTGAAACAAACTGCCATTATTTGAGTTTTATAGCAGCCTTGGTTTTGTTAGACAAGACAGAGGACCTTCTGTACGTAAGTCCTTCCTATTATTTATTGTGTGACTGCGAGCTAAATAGATGAAGAAGCTGCCAACCTGGGAGAGGTATGGAGTTGTATACAGTCAGCAGAGAAAAGTGACACCCCCCAAGTACATAAGTTTGTCTGTAAGTGGAGTCACGGACCTCTACTACTGACTGTAAATATAGTCTACGTTCTACGGTGTCCATTTAGGTAGCATTAGCATCAGATGTGCCATGACCGTGACCTTGTTTGCAAACATCGTGGTCTACACAAAATAGTGTAAGGTCCCTACAGATAAGCTTTTCACATGGAAAAGGAGAATTATTGTTTCGAGAACTCTTTGGATGAACCGCTCGACTGAGACATCTAGGCACAACAATTTCTATGCAACTAATGTTTGTTTGTATATTTAAATTAATGACTGCTTTTAATTAGGGGTATACTGTGTATCAAAAGGGCGGTCGCCACCAATCCAACATACATTTTTATACGCCCGAAATGTAATAGATCTGGGGGCACGGTAGTGCCCCCACCAAGTCGAGCTAAACAGCGGCACGGCCGTATATGTCGTGAATAGTCATGATTCACGATAGTGTTAATAATCATGTCTCAAACAGCCGATTTATTTCATGTAGCAACACCCACAATCTTTTTATAACAATGTTGACGGGTAGGCGAGTAGTCAGAGTTCCTAATGGCTATATTGCGTACGAACAGTTAAGTGCAGATTTGTAGTGTTAGATTTGGAGGAAAACCAGGGTGAGCTCTTTCCATAATCACTTTCAATGCATCCTATGACTTTGTAACGATTTGGTTCATTTACACGTGTGTTCATGTGCTTACACAGCTCGCACGATGATTGTTCATGATGTGATGTATTTATGTGCGTCCACAGGTCTTATTCTATTTGGGAGGCGTAACGGTATATGATGTATATGAATAAGGTTTTCCTACATGTCACGTACATGCGATAACACAGTTCTTAGTCGTGGAGTTCTTTAGTGTGAGAGGATTAGTAACAAGTGTAACAACAGGGTCTCAGATTCGGTAGTCTCAGCCTCAGGCCATGTCGTCATCAATCAAGGGTGCACCCGGGTTATAACTGGAACAATATAGTGTGTGAATTGGTACAGTATCAGTTGTGTGGTAAGGGATGTCTGTAAGGGGAGGTGGAGGACATTCTCGGGGACGAAGGTCCCCACATCTCAGATGGAGCTGGTACGCATAAGGCGGCAGCTCATATGTCAGATATATAAAGGATTCCGGAAGCTGTATGTGTAGGTTCCTAGTTGCATAATATATGCTAATACAGATACCTAAGCTAGAGTTCTATAGGTACTCATTCGCGGCCATGAGAGTGACCAGAAGTGGCTTCGCGACAGTATAGGTCGACACGTAAAAAGAGCCCTGGCGGCCATGCATACATTTAATATGGCGCGCAGAGCTCTTTTTACGTGTGTCGACCCGTAGGTACCATCCTTTTCTCGAAGCAGTTCAGTCCATTTTCGACCCCCCAATAACTTCGTTGTGGATAAAACTAGAACACGGTATATTTCAAATTTCATTCAATTTGAACCAGTACTTGAAGAATACTAGTCAAAGTTTCTTAATTTTGTCACTGACTGACTGACTCACTGGCCGATCATCAAAAGTCCAAGGCACTTCTAACAGACATAGAAGCTTCAAATTTAGAATACAATTAGTATTTAGTGTATAAATCAAGGGAAACCTAAAATATTTTGCAATTTCGGTCCTGTTTTTTGGATACACCAAATACATAAATGACTTTGTAATCCCATATAAATATATAGGATTACAAAGTTGCATTTGCAGTGAATGGGACAAAAAATTAAAAAGCAAGAATGGGACTGCATTCATAATTTGTAACTACAAAAAGAAGTGAGACCCCATAAAAAACATTCCATGTAAAAAAGAGGCCAAGTCTCGAAACTCTTCCACCGTAAAAAGATGTGAGATATTTCGTAGTATCAAGTCTCGGGCATTCTTACTATTCTTTATTTGCTAGCTAAATAAAATTTTGTGACTTGGCAATCACACAATACTAGTTACATTGTTTTAGGTAAGTATGCAAAAATCCATAAATGCAGTAAATTTGTAGGGTTTTTACCCCACAGTTATTTTAACATTCAGTCTAGAATATCACTGTTATTTTCTATCGGGCCAATTCGAGGGAAAATGTGGTGGTATCTAAATGCAATATTTTTTTCAAACCACATGCTCGACAATGCCGAATTATAGGTCATGTAAACCCTACCGAAAGCAAGACATTAAATCCCTTGGTATTAGCCGGGTTATAATGTTGTACTGAATTTCATTATAACCCGCTGGTTAATAATATGATTTCACTTTTCATAATTCTTATTACTATAAGCATAAAGTTTAATTTTGCTAAACACAATTTGTCCTAGGCCATGGCCTACTTGATTTGACAAAATAAATGAAGTTTGCCTCCGTGTGAACCCCGCTCCGGAGGAGCGCGGTGTTCGAAATTCGAATTTCGAATCTAGGACCACGGCTTGTGCTTTCGAATTTGGAACGTCGCGCGCCTTCATTTGTTCACGCGTGACGAACAAATCGAGTTCTTGTAGCCTATAGAAGATTTAATTTCAAAAATAATATTGAAAATGTCGAGTGATGAAAGTGTTTTGACTCCTGAGTTTATCAAATTAGATGCCATAGGCATTGTCAACAATCTGCTGCCAGAGTCAAAGGAAAAATACCTAAAAGCCTACAACGATTTTGACAAATGGAAAGCTGTAAAAGGCGTACAGTCTGTGTCTGAATCAGTGCTTCTGGTCTATTTTGAATATTTATCTACTGAGCCTGTTTTTTTGTCTCGCATAAGGTGTGAAAAGTAGAGTATACACCTCGAGGATAAGACTGTTTTAGTCTTGGGCGGTTGAACCCCTCACTGCACGCAGGACTCAGTCTTAAATAGGAGCAGTAGACAGAGAGAAAACAGCATTTTTTAAACATTATATTAACAACAATTTACATCAGCCAAAAAAACTGTGGAATTACCTTAAAAGAACAAAAGTAACGAACAATAATATTAGTATAGATATACCGGCAAATTTGAGGAATCCCAATGCTATCAATGAACATTTTCTGGATATACCAGGAGATAGCCAAATAGACAGCGACACATACATTTTTTTTACTACTAACATTAAGAATACTAGTAAATTTTCGCTAAGCCTAGTTTCGGAAGACAAAGTCGGTAAAATACTATTAAACATAAGCACAAACGCTTCTGGGTATGACGGATTAAGTGCTGAAATGGTTAAGCTGACTCTACCTGAGACGTTATCAGTCATAACGAGAATCGTCAATTTATCGATAGCAACCAGTACTTTTCCGAGTGCTTGGAAGCGAGCTCTTGTAAAGCCCATACCAAAATCTAACATAGTAGAAGAGTTTTGACATTTGCGGCCAATTAGTATACTACCCGTGCTGTCAAAGGTACTGGAGAGGGTAGTACTTGAACAAATGGAGGGGTACATAAGTCTAGAAAATATCATACCTAAGTACCAGTCTGGATTCCGAAAAGCACACGGCACGGAAACAGCACTCTTAAATGTTACTGACGATATACTCACAGCCTCGGATTTGGGTCTTAGTAGTGTTCTTGTCCTGCTTGATTTCTCGCGCGCCTTTGACTGCCTAAATCCAGATTTACTAGTAGCTAAATTATCCTATTACGGTTTCTCAGAGAGCGCATGTAAATGGTTCGAAACTTATTTAAATGATAGGGAGCAGTATGTAGAGCTTGAAAATGCGGATGGAAGCAAGGCTGTTTCAGACATACGCAATGTGCCTAGCGGAACACCCCAGGGGTCTATACTTAGTCCGATCCTATTCTCTATCTTCACAGCAGACATGCCTGAACAGCTCCAAGTGTGCAAATATCATTTTTACGCAGATGACACACAAATTTATTATAGTTTTAACTCTAAAGACACTGTAGAGGCACTGACCAAAATAAATAAAGACTTATATGAGATCTCTAAGTGGGCTGCGAAGAATTCTCTAGTTCTGAATCCGGCAAAATCGAAGTTTTTAGTTCTGGGCACAAAAATGCAAGTCTCAAAAGTTTTAGATCACAATCCTAAAATATATATTGATAAAGTAGAATTACCGATTGAGAACGAAGCACGAAACCTGGGACTTATTATGGACAGCGAGCTAAGGTTTGTCAAGCATGTGAACGAAAAAATCAGAAATGCTTTCTATAAACTCAAAGTATTGTACAATATTAGGAAGCATATTTCTGAGGAAGTCAGAATTCTATTGACTGATCTTCTGGTGCTCTCACCACTAAATTATTGCAGCGCAGTGTACGGACCTAGGTTATGGGGTAAAACGGAAAACGCAATACAGAGAGTGCAGAACGCCTGCGCTCGTTTTTGTTTTAATATTCCTAGACGAGCGCATGTCACTCCCTTCTTAATAAAAAACAAAATTTTAAATATGAAGTCTCGTAGAGAACTACACATAGCTTGTACGACTCAGAAGGTATTATGGAAAGGTCGGCCGGAATATCTTTTCGAAAAGTTTAGATGGTCCAAGGATGTACATGGCCTTAATACACGGTCTAAATTTAGAAATTGTTTAAATATTCCTCGATGCTATTCTGCTGGTTTTAGAGGCTCTTTCAAATATCGTGCTTCAAAGATTTGGAACAATCTACCGCCACCCTTAAGGAAGAAAGTCAGTAGTCAGACATTTAAAATTAAATTAAAACGAGTCTTGCATGAGAGGCAGAAGCAAGATTTTGAAATAGCCTTTAAATAGCTTTTAATTTAAATCCTAGCAATTACAATCACAAGATAAATTTCAGTCATTTATTTCATATATCACACGCACCACATGCACAAGCGCGCGCATACACACACACATACACGCACACACACACACGCACACATACACTCACACATATATAAACATTAACATACACAAACACACTGTATATAAGTTTGTAAGTACTATTTTTAAGTTAGTTTTGTTTGTTACCCGCTTATTCTTATTCTCCTTCCTCCTCGGCAAACATCTTAGACCGAGTGGGGGCACATTGAAAATCAGCGCTGGTGGTACATTTATGTGCCGCCAGCAGTTGCTGAATGTGCTCCTTTTGCCTTTAGTTTAACATTTTTATTTTGTAGTTTTTGTGTCATTATGTTTTTTTTTTTTTTTTGTTTCCTATATTTGTGTTAATTGATATGCTTTCTGTTAAAAGGCAATAAATATATTTTTCTTTTCTTTCTTTCTTTCTTTCTTTCTTTCTTTCTTTCTTTCTTTCTTTCTTTCTTTCTTTCTTTCTTTAATTCCCTCGCTTCGCTCAGGAATTAACTTATAACTCCCTCGCTACGCTCAGGAGTTAAATTATGAGTCCTTCGTTACGTTCGGGATTCAATTCGCTCCCGTGACATAAAACAGTGCTTTATCCCCTTAGTGTATAATCTACTATTTAATGATCATTTGACCTTTTTCGACACTTCTGCTGACAGTGACACTTGACAGCACCAAAGAGTACTAAGTACTACAACATTACACTACATTATTGTAAAAAAAAGTGGCAAAGTGCTGTGGAGGCGTAAACGTAATGAACATTGTCGTTAATAAAGTGAAAATTCATGTTTTTACCACAATTTAGCTGTTAAAAGCAAACATAAGCATTTACCATGCCCAGTTATTATGAATGGTGAGATTACTTTACAAAACAATAACGAAACCTGATTTACATGTATTGTTTGCAAATGATTAATATAAACGATCAATTTCTGTTTGTGCTGTACATAAACGTTTTGTCTGTGAGGGATATTCAAATTGGACTCTATTTTCACTATTCAATTTATTACATGTCATTGCTAAGGTAAAATTGTTTTATATTCATTGCAGGTCTTCAAAGAAAAATCGCCGAAGTGCTAAACATGAATACCCTAAATTTGAAGTGACAAATCATCCATTAAAGTTAAATATCGTAACTGCAGTAAGTTTCATAGAAGTTAACTAAATACATAAAACACTTGTTTATTATTACAAGCTTTTATTTAGTTTCACCTGTCCGTCTGTCTGTAATCAAATCTTGCAAGTTAAATTTGACCCACTTCCCGGTGACCGATTAAGCTGAAATTTTGGGTATAAGTATAGTTTGGATGACAATTCAATATTATGGTACCATTGAGCTGATCTGATGATGGAGACAGAAGGAGGCCATGGGAATTCAGTACTTAACCAATGTAACCCCGTTGAGTTTGGACTCGCTAGAATCGTCTCAATGAGTAGTTGATGATGGTATACAGAAAATACAGTCGGCAATAAAAGCTTGTACCAAAAATTAAATTTTTGACAGAAGCTTGCTTTAACTATAGTGCCCATGCGGATTTGCTAGCATACCTACTAATAAAAACGCAGGCGAAGATGCGTGATAAAGTATAGCATTAGTCGATCACACAGGTCCACTCTTACTATCTAACATACTAGTGAAAGAGATTTTGAAACTGGATGAGTAGGTAGTTGGAGATTACCCCTCACAAACCTGCAAACTCGCACTATATCTTTATAATATTCGAATAGATTTGATTATTTATTTCATGATAAAAAATTACATTACAGATTTGCATACATGTCTAAAAAATAAGAATTAATTATTAACGATCCATCCTTTGTTTGGCACAAATTAAGTGCAAATTGTACAATAAGACCATTCATGATAATAAAGGAACAGCCCAATATTCATTAATTGTTTCAGAAACCAAGTTCAAGTACAAGTTTTATTGAGAACTTGAATAAATGGAGTTCTGCATTTGAAGAGGTTGATCCACTACTTAGATTTGAGCAAATGGGTTTAGCAGAGGTAAACATTTATAAATGCCTGAAAATAAATGCAATGAAAAAAAGTTAAATAATAATATGTTTCAAGTGTTTTTCTTGTATTATGATTTCATTCTTCAGGAATCATTACCTGTTGAAATATCAGATGGGAGTACAAATTATTCTAAAGCTTGGACATCTAGGCGTGCTGTAATTCTCAACAAATACACAACTGGAGAAAAACTGACTATTATCAGCAGCTTTCTGCCAGGTGGTGAAAAAGGTATAACTGGTTTTTCAGTCGAGAGAGAAACCCAACCATGCATGTTTATTCAAAATTCAATTCAATTTCAATTTCTTTATTTGCTGATACAATACAATTATGATATGTTAAATATATTAATTTTAATCTAGTTGACTAATATGCTTTTATTTTTCTTTTTGGTTTTTTAAGTTAGTTCCTTTTCAGCTCTTATCCGACAGGTTTCCAATTTAAATGAGAAAGTGAAGCACAGGCTTGAACAGTTGGACGAATTTGATGAAGATACTGTGCGGAAAACCATGGGCTTGTCCCAACAGGAATTTGTAGCCAAGATCAATGTGCTGAATGAGGAAATTAAAAAGGTATTTCATACATCATGTGAGTCCGTAAATAATGTGTTAAAAAGTATACAACAACCATAAATTTAGACCACTGTTCTACCTTTTAATTGTCATAGGTTATCTTTTACATACAAAACTAATATAAAAACTTCTAAATCATATTATCTTTTCTATATTTTAGGCATGGGCAACGGAACAACGGGTCAAAGCTTTTAAAATTGCTATCCAGTGTTCCAAACTGTTATCTGATGTCAATGTAATGCAGTTTTATCCCAGCAAATTTGTCCTGATCACTGACATACTTGACACATTTGGTAATCTAGTGTTTGCTAGACTCAAAGATCGGAGCTATGGGTAAGTTTTCTTTTAATGTTCTAATTTGGTATTTTCAGGGAAAGTCATTAGTATGTTAGGCGCCTGCACTTTTTTAACAATGCTGTGACCCATTGCGACTAGCGTAGAAACCATACGCGCCATAATATTCTTTATATCACCAAAATAAAAAATGATTACAACAATTCCTTAACAGTAAATTAGGTAGCAACTGGCGGTTTTAATAAATAAATGACAAATTATTTATCTTTTTAGAGCAAATGGATCAAAAACGGTCCAAGATATTGACCCCTCAGAGATCCCTGAAGCAGCAAAAGAGACATGTCAGAATTGGCTCTTCAAAATGGCTTCAATAAGAGAATTGCTGCCCAGGCTATACATGGAGATGACTTTACTAAAGTGTTACACATTTATTTCCAAAGACCAAATAAAGCCAGCCATTGCCAGGCTCACAATAATGATTAGGGGCATAGGCAACCCATTGGTTGCCACTTATCTGAGACTTTACCTCTGCAAGGTTGCTTCTAATTTATTAGGGAATGATTGTGAGGAGTTCTTTTACAGCAATTTGAAAGAATTTCTTGAGGAATATCAACAGGTAGGTAATTTTTATTGTATAATCTAGGAGCTTCATTTTAAAACCAATCTGACGAGTTGTCAACTACCTGGTAAGGAACTTATTCCTGCCATGCCATCAACAATGTATTTTTTTGTTTAATTAATTCAAAGTTGAGGTAAAAATCAGTTATGGGATATATTACACACCATGCCTTACACAATTGAGCTTTAGTTAGACAGAATAACATAACATTTATTATTCTAGTCTCATAAATACTGTACTTACCTATTTATTTCAGATTTTCCTAACAGCAATTAGAAAAAAATATGAAGTCCAGTTATTGACTCTTGACAAGTACTTGAGTCTGTATGTGCCAGCAGTTGATTGGCTGATGTACGGAACAGTTAATACCACAAAATGCAAGTTCGCTCTATTAGAAGACTTGTTACAAAACTGCGAGAATATGGAAAATAAGTATGTTTTTCCTTATGTAATGTACAGTCAGCAAAATAGTTCAGTATGCACCTTTGCAGCATAGTTTTTGGTGAGGTAGGGCACAGCGAAATGTCATCCCGCTCGAATTTGGAGCAGCCCAACTGGGGTAGTACCTCCGCCTTGCAGAAGACCACAGCCATAATAACACTACTACTTGCTCTGTAGTAGTGTTGTGTTCCTGGAGGTGAGCAAGGTCGCCAGAGCTCCCGAGGATGCGTTGTGTTGAGAGCGAGGGAATTTGTTTCTTCAGCTGTCAACACGGCGAATCCTCAAACATATCAAGGGTCGGCAACGCCCGTGTTACTCCTTTGGAGTTGCATGCGTCTATAGGCTGCGGTGTCCGCTTACCATCAGGCGGGCCGGTTGTTTGCCACCGTCGTATAAAAAATAGAAGTTTGTATGCAGGGAAGGATCACTTTTCTCTGCTGCTGACTGTATACGCAAGTTAAACATCACTTTTTAAATTCAGTGCACAAATATCTACTACTAGAAACGTGGAAGGTATAATACATGCGATGTTTTTGACTTTCCAGTGAGCTGTTGCTTTACTGCCTCGTGTCTGCTTTTGATTCTACAAGTGTCAATAAAAAATCTACAAAAATATTGGATATGGTGCAGAGTTCCGCCGAGAAAATGGGTATGTTTTGATTGTTTTGTGAATCTACTGTGACTAGTGAAGCCTACTGATGAGTAGGAATATCATTTGAAATACCTTGCTGCTTTGTTAAGCTTACATTCTGTGGGTAAGCAAACCTTATTTCACTTTCATTATCATTTTAAGCCGTAATAGGCGCATAGGCCTCTCTTCAATTTCACTTAACGACAAGGTATTTTTTCCAATCTTATTGCAAGGTTCCTGAAGTCTCTTTTCCATTGACACAAATTATGTTTGTTTTGTTTTATGTCGAATAGTTATGCTAAGCGAAATACTGACTGCTCTGGGGGAACACCTGTGCGACACCGACAGCTACCCGCAGGTGGCGTCTGAGCCCTTGATCCAGACCTGGTGGAAGATCGCCAACAACATGAAATCGACTACAAACTTCCTTCAAGTATTGGGCCCCTGGTTGCAGTTTGCCTGTATACATCTGTCGGTAAGTGACTTGTTCTAAGCAATTTGAATGATTTAAAGGAGCTTCTTATTTGTAACTAGCTGCCCGCCCCGGCTTCGCACGGTTAGTAACGCACGGATAATTCTTAATACCCCTTGTCCAATTACCCGTTTTCCCGTAGGAATGAAGCATTTTCCCCCGGTAAAAAGTAGCCTATGTTCATCAGGGAGAATGTCGGCTTCTAATGGTAAAAGATTTTTTCAAATCGGTCCAGGAGTTTCGGAGCCTATTCAATACAAACAAACGAACTATCAAATCTTTCCTCTTTATAATATTGCAAGGATAGGACAAACGCCCGTCATTTTGAAAACTTAACCCTGTTCTGTACAGTAGAGACTTCCTTATACTAATAAAAAAAAATAGGTACTAAATAAGAATAAGAAGTACATTAAATTATAATATTTTGAGTAAACTTCTAAAAAAAAAAATATCATTAGGAAGTCTCTACTGTACAGAACAGGGTTAAGTTTTCAAAATGACGGGCGTTTGTCCTATCCTTGAATATTAGTGTAGATTTCGCTGTTCGAATTTTATATTAAGTTTTAGAAACATATATTGTTCCATATTTTGATGTGGTAACACTACAAATCCTATTAAACCACAGATACAAAGATCAAATCCGGAAAAATATCTGAAACGCGTTCAGTTGGTATCACTGGAACAGCGAAACCGCAAAACCGATAGGTACTGAAAGGCATTATACGCTATCGATTACGCCAGTAGGTCTAGACTTCAGTACTACATGTGACATCATATGATGGATGACGCTGGGCACCGAGTGGTTAAATTTTCTTTGTGTTCTGAACGTTGTAACTTTGGTTGGACCATATTCAGTTTAGTTCAAATGGCAGAAATGGATGATATGTATTAAAGTGTCGAATATGTCACACCGAATACCTACACAAATAACACAGTTGACAGTATCTTATGCTGCCTCCTGTATGTATGTAAATAATTTATTGTACACAAGACACAGGTAAAAATACAGACAAAAAAAAAGGTTAGATTTAGCCTTTTTTTTGTCTGTATTTTTAACTGATTAACCGATTGGTTAATCTTATAATTTTGTTTTAGACGCAGCATGTGAACATTATCCTGCGCGGGACCATCAGATACATGATCAAATGCGGGAAGCCTGCTGACGAATTCTCTGGAAATTTCCAATTTGTTGTTCGGAGGATGCTCAACTCGATTCCGGATGTTGAGGAACTATTTTTGATGGTAACGCAGTGTATCTATAAGTACACACTATGTAGCGTAACTGAGGCTTGAATGCAAGATCTGTTTTTTTGACAAGTATAGGGTTAAATAAAATAGTAATTGGAGCATAGGGCTATTATGGCATTATTTGAGCTCTATGTCCTTGTCATAAGGTCGAAAATTTACTGATGAAACTTGCTTTGCAGGACGCCTTTATGCCGCTTGTAGAGCTCGTGCAGACATCAAACGCCCGGACAATGATGGCTAAAACAGTCCTATCTATATTCTTTGCAAAGTACAAACTGGTACAAATAGAGGACCCCATCGTGATTGGGAGTTTAATGCGCCTGTGCTGCATACTTCATGAATCTATCAAGTAAGTAAATCCTATATCCACGGCCACAAAGGGGTGTCCACAAGGTGGGGTACTTTCACCAACTCTATGGAGTTTAGTGGTGAACTCACTCTTGGTAGGACTCAATAAAGGTCCCACCACACGGTAGGATATGCTGATGATTTAGTGATACTGGTTAATGGAAAATTCCCAAGTACGGTATCAGAAATCATGAACAAGGCACTGAAGATAGTGGAGAGATGGTGCGGCTGTCACCAATTATCCATTAATCCAGGCAAAACTGTAGTAATACCCTTTACTAGGAAAAGGACCCTTCGCGGCGTACAGCAGTTATAACTGTACGTTATCTCCATTTCTGGGACTCTCGCAGGAAACCATAATTTCGGTTTTTAAAGCCTAAGTACCCCAAAACCAAACACCAACATGAGTGGAGGAATGATGCTGGCTTAAGACACTC
Organism: Epinotia ramella; assembly: GCA_947578815.1. Lineage (NCBI taxonomy): Eukaryota > Metazoa > Arthropoda > Insecta > Lepidoptera > Tortricidae > Epinotia > Epinotia ramella. The sequence continues at coordinate 14,291,500 of OX388209.1, forward strand.
TAAGCTCTTCATAGAAGGAGTGGACTCGGGCTGGACCAAAAAACTCTGGAAACCCAGTAGGAAGCAACTCAGAATTATATCTGGGGTGTTAACAGGTCACTTCGGGGTCAAGGATCTCTTGGCCAAGATGGGACTATCGGATAGTTTAGACTGTAGAATGTGTGGCGAGGAGGATGAGACTATGGAACACTTATTGTGTGAATGTCATGCCCTTGCCAGACGAAGAATGAATTACTTTAGTAACGACTATCCGCAACCAAAGGAATTCAAGGTGCTTCCGTCCGCTGAACTGCATCATCCGTTTTGTGTTAATGATGAAGCGAGCTTGGCAGTAGACTTAAAGGAGAGGGCAAATGCACAAAAGATCCCACTGGGTCGAAGTGTATCCGAAAGGGCCCCTCATCTAGATAAGATAAGAAACCTGTGACAATCAATTAGAGCCATTAATAGTCATAATAGAGGATATAGCCTTCAAAACATTTTTATAACAAACTTAAACATAATTTTGGTCTAAATTAAGCATGCACTACTAGTGTAGTCATTTGTAGTCTTAGGCAAACTTCGTAGAATGTTTAATGTCCAAGAATTTCCATATGTCTGCTCGTAGCGCGGTGACGGTGGAAGACGAGGTGAAAGTGTGCGCGGACCTGATCACGAAGTACATACACGCGGTGAGCTACCACGACGACCCGGAGCAGCAGCTCACCTTCTACGTCGAGAGCCGCTCCGCCTTCATCAAACTGGACGCTGTGCTGATGGCTCTTGTGCACGTGAGTCAACACAAAAACAACAACTTAATAAAGTTAACACGGGTGTGGGTTTTATTTATTTTTACCTACTTTCTATAGTTTCGATTCATTTTGCTAATAAAAGATATTGTACTGTCACTCGGTAGTATTGAAAATGTTATGTATCTGCCTCTGCCTCCAGCTGTGTATAGTTAAAACCATTTGAACTGATCTCATGATTGGCCATTGTACTCAACTTACGAATAGACATTGTTTGCGGACAGCGCGTGACAATTTTGCAAAAAAAATGTTACCTCGTAAAATGTCCATTGAATATCTTCGTTTACAATAGATTCTAAATTAGCTACGAGATAAAATATCACACACAGCGTGCCAGGTATAACCCTAATAAATGTGACTTTATTATTTGTTACTTTATTTTAAAATATTTGGCGAGGACGATCGAGTTCATTATACGTGTCGGTATCATTTTTTTTTTTGCAAAATTGGCGCGCTCTGACTGCAGACAATGGCCATTCATGAGCTCAGTTCATATTGTTTTAACTATACAGACTACAGTTCCAAGCAACCAGACAACCTCGGTCGTGTAACTTTCTTCGTACTAGGCCGAGTCTATCTCGCTTCTATACTAGTTACGCCATTGATAGTATATAATTTACTTTAAAAACAAAGTTTTAACCGACTTCAATTTAGTACTCCGCCCAGCCACGAGAACGTTTCGACATTTCTTTTCCAATGTACCACATGAACTGATTTCCGAGAGCAAATGCGTTGATTATTAGAGAAAAAAACGTAATCGCTGTATGTGGGCAGGCCGATAATATTTGAGGACTTTCGTCGATTCCACAAGGATCACCTTTGGCACTTCATTAGTTGCAATTTCAACGACATCTTATCAGAATCTGTGACGTACTTTTGGACTTTTAAGCACTACATAATTGAGGAATTCCATAAGTCATCTGTGGTCTTCATCATCAATTCCACTCCACCAAATTGATGATTTCCGGGTGTAAATGTGTTTTAATAGAAAATACCAAAATCACTACACGCGTGCCTAATATAATTGAGGAGTTCCCTCAATTCCTCATGGATCCCATAAACTAACTGGATTTTTTGAAAAAAATGGGACCAACCTGGAAGCATGTACGTACAACAAAAAAAAAAGACCGGGTTGCACTCCGGGAGTGCCGGCAGAAGTGAAAACTCAATAACATTGTAACAGTTTTTCGATCAGGTCACGTGACATCGTACGGTGTCACCCTAAAATGAATTTGACGCAAATTAATAAACAACTAGCTTCTGCCCGCGACTCCGGCCGCGTGGAACTCGTTTATATCGTAGCTCCATACAAACTCACCCCCCCATTTTAGGGAAGTGGGGGGTTAGAAAGAGACAAAAAGTAGCCTATGTCACTCTCCATCCCTTCAACTATCTCCACTTAAAAAATCACGTAAATTCGTCGCTCCGTTTTGCCGTGAAAGACGGACAAACAAACAAACACACACACTTTCGCATTTATAATATTAGTATGGATTATCAATTATTTAGGCGGACGGGCCGCGGGCGCGTTGGGCGCGACGGGCGGCGGCAAACACAATACCAATATTTTTTTGCCATTGCCAAATATTTTTCAAAGCTTTATCTCTTTAGGAATAACGTCTAAATTCGAACTATTCGAATTTGCAAGAACAGCAGACGGCGGTGGCGACCAAAATATCAATTTGTTTTTGACGTTGGTAAATATTTTTCTAAGCTTTATCTCTTTAGGAATAACGCCCAAATTCGAACTATTCGAATTTTCTCAATAGCAAAACGGTGAAGGACGCGTTGGTTAAAATTACAAATTTATTTGCAGAATATGCTCTTGCAAAAAGTGTTTAACGGCTTTATAGTCTTACGAATAGCGTTCAGTTTTGAATGAAGTCGAATCGGCTAGCAGCAAAAACTGACCTCCTTCACATCTGACGTCACAAAACTCTGTCGCGTATTTAACAATTTTTCCCCATCCCAAAAAGTCCTCAGCGCCGCTAAAGAAGTTTTCACTTCAAAAATATTGTACGAATCGGCTCATAAATGACGAAGTTCTGAGTAACAAACATTGAAAAAAAAAAAAAAACAATGATTTTTTAAAATCATTTTAAGCCGAATTGAGAACCTCCTCCTTTTTTTTAAAGTCGGTTAAAAACAGACTTCCCCCAGCACAAGTTTGCGCGTGGTAAAACAACTCTCATAGGATTACCTTTCTATTCGCTAAATCGGCGCTGGAAGATTTAAGAAAAATGTGGCCAGCATCAATGCGCTACGGCGTAACGCATTGATTGATACGCGTACCAAAATTATAGGCAAGGTATAGTGAGCAGCAGAAGTAGCAACGCAAAATAACACGCTCAAAATGATCTAGACAGTCCCTGCCCTCTTGACATTAGAGTCGTGTGTAGGTCATTTTGAGCACTGGACATTTTTCACATTGCCACTTTGTCACATTGCGTCACGTCCGCAGCGCGTGAACGCGCTGGGAGCGCGCGGCGCGGCGGGCGGGCGCGGCTGGCTGCAGCGCGCGTGCGCCGCGTACTGCTTCGTGACGGTGCCCTCGCTGCACTGCCCGCTGGCGCGCGCGCAGCTCTATCTGCTCTCCGGGCAGTCGGCGTTACTCAACAACTGCATTGGACAAGGTGACTGTTCGCTGGACATGACTTAAAATCGTTGTTTATCTGAAAGGCTTGATGGATCCCACATCCCATCTTTTAAAAGTGACCTACCTATGTGTTCCATCGTGAAAATCATAATTTCCATCCACTTTAGATTCCAATCAATCGATGGAAGACGGGTCGCTTACATGTTTAATTTAGCAGTTACTCAGTTTTTGCCCTCGACTTGGTCCCCGTGACCTCCGGCGATGGTACCGATTTGATGGTGATGATAATCGGGATAACATGTATTATTATAGTGTTATTAATTAAGGGTAATAAATTCCACACCTAAGATGCTTCTGTTGTATATTTTCAGCGGAGGCCAATTTCAAGGCGCTCATCAGCTTAATACCAGACATTCCCGAATTCATTATGGAAGACGGTCAAAAGAAAATGACGCACTTTAAAGTTAGCAGTCTGATTAGTGACTTCCTCTCGACTCTCCTAATAATGCCGGTGAGTAAAGTCATCAGTTAACAATCCGCGTCCGGGCTCAAAAGGTATAGTCGATTACAAATATACCAGAATCCTCGTTCGTTCGCATCGTCTAAACTAAACTCGCCATTACATGATTATTGTAATAAATAAATCAATAAATATTAGTGGACAATCTTACACAAATCGACCTAGTCCCATAGTAAGCTCTTTAAGGCTTGTGTTATGGGTACTAGACGACGATATATGTAATGTAATATTGTTCAGTATTATTCGCCGAAAAAGCCCTATACACGGACCTATTATACTCAGGACAAGCTACGGTAATAATAATACCACGTCCGGGCGAGACGGTAGCATACAAAACTCGATAAGTATGACAGAAAGACACATTGTACAGGGCATGCAATACCGGACGATTCTCAATACCGGTATTGAAACTCGGTATTGGGCCTCAATACCGGAATTCCGGTAATGATACCGGTATTGGGGTATTTTATAAAAATTATTAAAAATAAAAGAAACTTCGGTAAAATTAGTTTAATTATTAATAAAAAAAGTCTCAGTGGACTGAAGAAATAAGATATTACTAAAGCAATTGAACGGCATACCCGAAATTTTTTTTCTAGGCAGTACATTCGCTTTGCGTACACGTTGTATTTCTAGGATGGTACGGGTGTTTTATTAACTCACTAGGTAAAGTTTTTTAGAAGTCCGATTAATTGAAAAGTTTTGGATACCTGTCTCACAGTTTTCTACAGAAAAACCATCTAGTAGTAGTAGTATACTTAACGAATCCACCTGTATAATCTATTATATATAAACTCAATACATATTTAATGTAGATTATCCAAACCTATCGACAGTGATTGTAATAGTAATGATTCTCTGATCTCAACTAAGTTTGCTACTTCGAGAGTATATTTTTCTTACGTAATATGATATTTGAGTGACTCTTACAAACTTAGACACAAGGTGGGTTTAGGTTTGAATATTTAAAGAGAGATTTAAAAAATAAGCTTAGTCATATAAATACCAAATGTAGTACTTACATTTTTCTTGATTTCTTCCCACATTCACGAAAATTCACCCCACATTCACGAATAATCGCAATCACTTATCACAACACAACAGTCGAAACACTCGAAACGGAAAGTACCCAAAAGAACCGCACAATTCAAGACAGCTTAGATAACTTTCGACATCTGTTGCTATTTTGCGACTTAATTGATATTTGTCATCATGGTGTTTTTACTTCCCACCCTGAATGCCAAAGTAAGTGATAACGATAAACCCCTTCCATAGACCGTATACCTGGTATTGACCTTGATCGGCCTGATAACCTGTGAAGGAAGAATACCAAGCGCTGACCGATACGGGCGCTTGCCGTTCTAAACATATATTAAATGCCAAAACAAGTCTATAACACGATACAGAGGGCGCTAGTCTTAGTGGGAATGTAATGCAAAAATACACAGCTTCCGTCACTGTCCTCGTAGTTCAGTTGGTAGAGCAGTCTAGCGTTAATAGAAAGGTCGCAGGTTCGAATCCTGTCGGGGGCTACAGACGAAGATGGTTTATTTTTCCATTATATTCTTTCTCTGTATCATATCGATTATATATTAACTCGTTCGCTGACAGTCGACTGGCGGGCCATATGTAGGCTTAACAACGCTTAATTGAAGGTACTGTAAACGAACGTGTTAATCACCCTACATTATATCATTATATACACGGCATTATAATGGTAATAATACAATATTTACAAGGTATGGTTATGAGTTTACTAGCTTAAACAACCTATATCACAAAAATAATCAAGAATTGTAACTCAAAAATGAAAACAGGAATTTCGGTATTAGTCCCTTGCAATACCGGTATTCAAAAATCGGAAAAATCCAGGCGAGATTCCGGTATTTCGAGATTCCGGAATTCCGGTATTCATGCCCTACATTGTACCAAGGACAATAACAACAAAACGACCAAGTTCTCGTAATATACACATCTCTGGCGCAGTCTGTCTTAGTGTACTGCATATCCGTTTGGGGAGGTGCAGCTAAAAGTCATTTTATAGACTTAGAACGAGCTCAAAGGGCATTAGTTAAAGTAATGTATTTTAAAAAGATTACATTTCCTACAGATCTACTGTACCAAATCAGTGGACTTTTGTCGGTTCGGAAACTATATATTCTACAAACAACCTTAAAAAAACAAGATTCTGCTAGTACGGGAAGTAGTGTCATAAGGTGCAAGTTTTGGTATCAGATGAATTCACTTAGCACAGATGTAATATACGTAAAGCTAAGCTAATTTAGCCCGGTAGCCATCCGCCACCCCCTGGGAAGTAGGTAGGGGGGGGATACAAAGTTACACATCGCCGCGCTTCAGAAAAAAAAACATATCAGCTTCTATTTACCTAACACCTCGAGTGTGGTGTCTTTTTCGGATAAATCGGACATGAGGAATTCATTTTTGAGACATTTAATGTATAGTTTAATGAAAAAAAAGGAAAATATTGACGAACATATAATAATTGGTTTGTTATTTTTTTTATTCAACTATCAGTAATTTTGAAAATCTTCAAAAACCTGGAAGCTACATTATCAGGCGATATGGAGCTACTGGCCAGGTACTTTCGAATATGGCGACTTACACCTATCGCAAAAAAACGAATAAAAATATAAAAATACTTTTATAGATGCATTAGACCATAAGCGACAGTCAATAACTAAGTTACGTTTGTATTCCGTATATTTTGCATAAAAAACCTACTTAATACTTGCAACAAATATGTGAGACTAGAGGATTGGAAAAGTTCCTAGGCACCGCCGCGTACCTTGTCCGATTTTTTTTTAGATATATGGATGATAAGTATATATAATAAAGTATATATTTTTTAAAAGCTACATAAATATTATTTAAGGTAGTATTTTTTCTTTTGCACAAAATTCAGGATTTTCAAAATAGCTGATAGTTGAATAAAAAAAATAGCAAACAGATTTTTATATGTTCGTCATTATATTTCTTTTTTTTCATTAAACTATACATTAAATGTCTCAAAAATGAATTCCTCATGTCCGATTTATCCGAAAATGACACCAAACTCGAGGTGGAAGGTAAATATAAGCCAATGTGATTTTTTTCCTAAAGCGTGGCGGCGTGTAACTTTGAATGCCCCCCTGCCTACCCCGCAGGGGGTGGTGGATGGCTACCGGGCTAAATTAGCTTAGCTTTACCTATCATACATCTGTGCCAAGTGAATTCATCCGATACCAAAATTTGCACGTTCCATACATTGGGTGACACTACTTCCCGTACTATGCCATATAACCCGAACTATAAAATAAAAAGAAGACTAATACCGAACATACCTATGCTACCTAAAACTATTAGAACCAAATTTGCTAGCTCACAATACCAGATACAAGCCTCACATCTCACATCTCTATAATAAAATAAATAAACTATAAGACATTCACTCAAAACCACATCATGAGTGTAAAAAGCTCATAATAAACTGGCTAAACACAAAAACATACGATGAGATTAATTGAGATTTATACTTGTAAATAACAATGCAGTGGATAACAAAATGTTATTGTACTTACCTCAAGTTACCTATGTAAGGAAGAGCGGTGTTTCGATAGTGCGAGTAAAATCGAGAGAGCTCGCGCGCCGTCGCATGAAAACCGTGCAGAGGAGTCAATCGCACTTAAAATGTAATTATAATGATTACGAGTATTACGTTCTAGGACAATATGGACAGCAGTGTGAAAGCCTATATACTGAGCGGCTTCATTAAGACCATGGAGAGGATTCACTGGAGGAAGACTGACCCGGTGTACTACATGTCGCTGCTGCGGGCACTAGACCTGCTCTGTGAAATGACCAGAGAGACCTATGGCTATGGTATAGAAGGAGGTTTGTCATTTATATCACTTTCTCAATGTTGATTAGCGTAAACTTATAACAAAATAGAGAGCACCTAAGACTGTAAATATAACGACGACCGCTTTAGCCTAGTTGGTAGTGACCCTGCGCCTACGAAGCAAGAGGTCCTGGGTTCGAATCCCGGTAAGGGCATTTATTTGTGTGATGAGCACGAATATTTGTTCCTGAGTCATGGATGTTCTCTATGTATTTAAGTATTTATTTATCTATATAATTATGTTTATCGTCGTCTAGTACCCATAGTACAAGCTTTGCTTAGTTTGGGACTAGGTCGATTTGTGTAAGAATGTCCCCTAATATTTATATTTTATTTATTTATAAGGGACCAATCCTAACAGAGCTTGACGTATGTTATGTTGTTGGTGTCTTTTGGTGTTAGACATTTGAATCGTAGTGACATTAACATAAAAATTGATTTCGCCGGTCTTGTACAAAGATTTTTTCATTGTGTTGAATTTATATTCAACCTGATTTGTCTTCCACATATGTAAAACATTTTTCCATAATTTTTTCAGTGTTGTCTAACGACAAATTATACGGATCCGAGACCGAATACATAGAGAGCATCGAAAAGTACTCCACCAACATATGTCAGGAACTCCTCGTCGTGTTGAAAGCGCTGGGTGACGCCAGGGAAACCAGGAAACAGTACGAGCTGGCCCTCGAAGTGTTCTGGAGAGTCGTCCGACGCGGGGACTTGGAAAACAGTTCTATGGTTAACCTGGCTGCGAATTTGTGGATGTTGTCTCAAAAATTACAGGATTCCAATCAAAGGGTGTCTGTGAGTACCTATTCTAATGATTGCTATTACAATAACTCTTTGTGTAATCCTCTGGGAAAAGAGCCGCTGTGAATCGTCGTATTTGTATAAGCGTTTGGGAAATTATGGCGTAAGCGCCAATTGCACAAAGGGCCAAGCGCCCATTTCCCAGAGAAAGTCACCTTTGATTCTATTCAGGTAACGTTTTAAAAAACGTCAGTTACGCAATTTAGAAGATTCTTTAACATCACTATCTCTCTAGAAGATTAATCTTAACTATGAAATGAAGATACAATACCTTGCACAGGGTATTAACTCTGAATAACCATCGGTAAATTGAAATAAGCTGGCGACTGTAATAAATGAGCAAAAGAATTAAGTCTGTATGTGAAAATGGCACGATGATATATCAACACTCACACAATGATGAATGACGTTTGTTTCGTTCTTTCTAGCTCTAGTGAATTTATCTATATTCTTGTGGTACACAATGCTCAAAGACAATTAATTGTAACTGGAATGTATGATCATGAATATATTTCTTATTTTTTATTACAGAAATCTATGCTAGTGACGTTGAAGAAAGATAAAAGCCAAGCTAGTCAACAACTACTTCAAAAATTACAGGAGAGCACGTGACCTGATGACTAAATAGACACAAGGGACTTATTGACACAGGAGTACACATGTCATTAAGAAATATGTATTTACACACTCTGCTGCATTTACTAAAGTATTTAATAAATTATATTCTGTGATCGTGTGAAATATGTTGGTGTACCTAATAAATGTAATATACATTTACGAGTATTTTGATTTGTCTATTTAATACCTAAACGAAAATACGGTTTGTCAAATCTATGTGGATGCGGCGCCAATCTCCCCATTGTGTCGGTATAGTAGGTACTAATTTTTGTTTTATACATAGCAATGGAAGGAGAGGGGCGCGTCTTCGTGAATTGATCGAAGTACGTCTGTAAAAGATATTTGATGAACTTCGTCGTTAACCTTTTGGATGCTAAGTGCTAAGACATACGAAGTGTTAACATAGTAATGTTAGCATTACGACAGTATTTACATCGTTTAAAACGGATTCCATAGATATGGACAGATGCATTTACCTATATGGAATTAGAAAACTAAGGTTTAAGCCTCATACACAAGTTTATATATTTTATAAGATATTAGGTATATATAAGCGATAAGACCGCCTGTTACTTTCCTCCGCCTATAATCGCTTTGTTCTTCATTGTTTTACTCCTTTTGAGGCATGCAATAGTACATTACTGCAGAGGCCGGGAAGTAAGGGATTGCCGGCCGAGTACATATAGACGGATAGTTATGAGGTTGGCAACCCCTTTTCACGCCGACATATGTATGTATAGTGCTATTCTCAAACATGCAATGAAATAAATAAATAAAACTCTAAGAAATCAAACTTTAATATTCACGGCTAAACGCCGTGATGCTGTGCAAATTGTGGAATGGAAATTAAAAAAGACCATCTTGCAGGCCTAGGCATCAAATTTTATATGAAATGCCATTACGGATCTCTCGTTCTCGCTGCGCCCGAAACGTGACACTTCGAAGCCCATTATGAAGAACACAATGTCAATATTGCATTGCATGTTTGAGAAAAAGAGATTTTTATAAGATAATTTTATGTGACTACTATAAAAATACGTTTCAATTCCGCCGTATTGCATATGTATATATATATACATATTTACTTCCTTCCTGGACAAATTTGAGTTTTCCTGACCGCCGGCTTAACGTCGGGTATTAGTATTAACAACATCTCATCGTCAGCCCTCGCAGTGGACTAGCACTAGCAGGGCCCGCGCCCGCCAGCGGGTCATGACCCGCGGATGGAGTAAGCGGGCATTGTGCCGAGACACGCTCGAGCGCACGCTCTCGGTTGCGCCGATCTTTCACCAGCGCAATATTCACGCCTATAAAACCTTGTCTTTGAAATATTGGCGCGTTACTTTCATTCCAAGCAGACGCAGAAAAGCAGCTAAACTAGCGAGGAGTAGTGGACTAGGGTTCTTACTTGGGTTTTCACCCATCTCTAAAATGTCTAGACTCGTATGTCTGGTACGGATTGATTAATAATTTATAATGTCAAGTAAACAGGTACAAAATCAGTGTTTTAATGTTTAATTAAATTTATTTGCAGTTGTTGATTTGGACGATATGTCAAGCAGTGCTCGCCAGTGAAGATAACGAAGAAGGGTTCGTCCAACCATTGGATTTTTCTCCAATTTTTGCCGGCGATAACTCTGGTTAGTACAGATGAGATGTATTAAACATTTTAATTAACATGTGTTCTGCGATATTTTAAGTAACTCTGCTTTCAAGTTAACAACCAAATCTTTAACGATATGGTTTTTTCAGGCATCACTTCCCTGGCTTCAAATCCTATTGCGGAAGCTTTGCTTAAAGTAGACAAGAGCCAATACCCTCAGTATTTCGACACGGTTGTCAGTAGCTCCCTCGACTCATTGCAAAGGCGGGTAGCCCCTCAAGATAGGACTTTTGCTGCTGAAAATTTCGGTTTCAATCCGATTGCTAGCCAAAGTTTCCTTCCTCCTGCAAAGCCGGCGCCCCTCGTGGCGCACCCGGCGCCGCGGGCTCCCGCGCCGCGCCCGCTGCCCTACCGCCAGCTCAGCCCGTCGCAATATGATATCAGACAGATACACGACGCCGATTACAAAGTGTACAAACCTGAGGAAAACCAACAAGGAGAGGAGATCCTATCCGCTTTAAAACAAAACCCCACAGTAGCAGCATACTTTAAGCCCGCAGTTACCAATTTAGAAGTATCCCACCCGCTTAATTACCGCAAGGAAGAATTATTAGAAAACCCTGACGCCGAACAAAACTATAAGCCCAATGGTTATATTGCAGGACCGCCCCGCTTGCGACGATACACGGGAGAGCGGAGAAGAGAGAATTTGAGGAAACGCAGTGACGATGAACAGGAAGATGACCCCTATGATTATAAATCTGAGTACGTTTCCAGGCCGAAAGCGTTCGACGGCGGAGCCTACAGAAGCGCTTACAAACAGGAAAAAGATCCTAACAAAGATTACGAATACCCCTACGGAGGTTATGACTCTGGCTACGACCACAAGGAATACGATCGAATTAAAGATTTGTCAGAGAAGCAAGCAGCGGAAATAAAACAAAATCCTGGAAATTGTAAACAAGTTAACAGGGATGGAATGACATGCAACGTGTGCAAGGATCCTAAGACGGGAGGAAATTATGAATCCTGCTCATATGTTGCGGAGCCCAAAAATAATAAATATGCTTATTCGAAGGAAAAAAAGTTCGACAGCAATGATGAACCCGATGAGCCAGAGGGTCAAAAAGCTGACGCACCTCAGAAGTCTTCAAAATATGAAGAACCGAAAGAGGATGACAAGTCCTCCGAGGAGTACGCAAAATTAAAAGCACCGAAAGAAGAAAGTGAGGAGGAGGATTCCAAAGAAAAATACAAGGCTTATTACGTGCACAATTCTAAACCTACCCCAAGTGAACGCTTACGCGCGGCGAGCGATGAGAGCTCCGAAGAAAAATCTGATACACAAAAACCTTACAACTACAAGCAAGCGTTGCCCGAATTTTACACTGACAACGAGCCCAAAAAAGACGTCGAACATGTCTTAGCCGAATTCAAGAAAAAGGATAGATCGGCTTGTAAACAAGTTCATAAAAACGGCATGACCTGCTTCCAATGCATCGACAAGAACGGCTTAAAGAATGAAGAATGCATGTTTGTATCGGAATCAGCACCGAAAAGAAGTCATCTAGCATATCAGGAACTGAAAGAATTTCAATCACAGCCCGCAGTACCGGAAATTACGAACGAAGGATCCGAGAGCAAAATTGTAACTACCGTTGCCCCTCCTGCCCAGAAATCTGCGGTATATGTAGTGGCTAATACTGGTTACGGTAAAAAGCTGAAACGGAAGAAAGCCAGCCAAGCCGGCGTAGCCGCTGCTGCGACCAGCCCGGTCGCCAGCGCCGTGCCTGCCGCCGCCGCGCGACGGTTAAGGAGAAGTGTGGACGCCGAGGCTGAAACTCGTACCGAAATCACCGACGAAACTGAATTGGCGCCGGAAGAGTTCGCAGGAGTCGATTCAAAAGCGGCATACTGGGCGGAAACAATGCCTCGCTACAGCGCGGCTTTAGGTGTTACTTTGCCTGAATTCATGTTAGCAAGGTCAGAGCATGAAGCTTCGTTCGACGAAATTGTTGCAGGCGCATAGGAAACTAAGGCTGATGTTATTATTTGCTAACGTAGTGTTAGTAGAGCGTATCCGTTGTCAACACCGTTTTAGATAAAGCCTGAACTGTAGGTAACGGGTATTTGTTGCGTAATCGAGCCAAGATTTCACTGTTTGCCATGCTTGCCGTTGCAGCAAATCGGGCGTGAAATTTCAAATAAAAACAAAACCACCACAAGAAATATAAATAGAAAGTTGGATTGTGACAAACGAGTTGTCCAATGTTTACCGTTTAAGAACATTTTCTGTATGTATGTTGCACTAAACCGGTGTACACGGAAAGGCAAAAAACCTTAGTTTTTTTTGGGTACATGTCCTCATATCCTTGGATTGTTAATTGTTAACTAGTTTTAGATGTTACGATGGAAATAAAATTACGTTATTGTTAAGTTTCGAGTGGTTTTATTTTTCTACTAGTAAATACGCTACGCTGCGTATTAAGTAGGTTAGGTACAGTCAGCGTCATATAGTTAATAGCAGCCAGAGTAGTCAAATATTTCGGTACACGTCTTTATTACTGTAAGAATAAGGGTGTGTTACGAAATATTTGACTACTCTGGCTGCTACTAACTATATGACGCTGACTGTACGCTTTTATGAACAGAACGTCTAATTTTGCCTGTTCATCAACAGACGTTCGCGATTTTATATGGATAAGTCCGTTACCTAGTTCTACATTAATATTCAAACCTCGTTATTAATATTGTATTCGAAGATATTCCCAGATCCAAGTAGAACCTGAGTCAAATATATCTGAACTCGACTTTAGGCACCAAGGCCTACACATATATTTTTGAACTCGGTTATGTATGTAAATGTTTTCGAGTGTACAGTCGCCATCAGATATATCGGAGCGGCCAAAGTGCTCACAAATATCTGAACACGTCTCTAATGCCTCGACAATAGAGACGTGTTCGTATATTTGTGAGCACTTTGGCCGCTCCGATATATCTGATAGCGACTTTACCTACCAGTGTAAATAGTCACAGGTACATTGTCTCAATTTAAATTGGAGAATTTTGGAAACAATTGAATAACTAGGTACTAAGGTTTATTTTGGAAATAGTGCTCTTTCCAACCGGATAAAATACATCTGAATAATGTTATTGAACCCTAATTAGGATTAGGCGCCAAAGCGGACCCTAGCACGGCTTTCATGCTATGGCGCGCGAGCTCTCTCGATTTTTCTCGCACTATCCGTCTCTTTCTTATTAGAACATAATAGTGCGAGAAAAATCGAGAGTATGTCGCGGCCGTCGCATGATAGACGTGCTGTACGTCTAGCACAACTTGCTGACAAGTCGCTTCGCGCGCGACTGAGCGTCTCCTGTCTCACTCGCACCGTGCAAATTAGATAGAGGGTAGATCTTTCTCGACTCGCGTCGCGACGCGGCGTCAGTTGTGCTAGCCCCCCAGGGTTGTTTGAGCTCTACCCGGAAAAACGCTAGGAGCATGATGAAGCCTATGATTGTATTACATAAATATCTGTATTATATTCGGATATTAAGGTAATACAATCATAGGCTTTAATAACAGTAGGGTATAGGATTAAGGCCTCACTGACCTACATACCGCATATTATAGGTCAGTGAGGCGGTGGTGGCCCTAACCTAAGCAAGCGTTTCAGACCACTCACACAGCCGGGGAAGGCCGGGTAAAGCGAACACCCCAGCCAAAGCGAATTCGGTCTCCCCCTCCCGATTTACTTGTCCTTGTCGCACCACTCGCCTATACGACGTTCGGAATCCTTCGCTCAGTGAGCGGCAGGCATAGTAGGGAGCGGTCACTGCGCGCTTCGTCGGTGACGAGTGGAAACGTGTTTTTGGTGAAAAAATATCGATGCTTAAAGGCAAGAACATTGTCTGTTATCTTGTCATAGTATTTTTCTCGAATCTTAATTTTGATTAAGATTCGAGAAATGCCTATTAAAATATCTTCCGTCTACAGTGCATTTCTTTTAGAACGAAGCAACGGTTATTTTTTGAACGTGATTAATTTCGTAAACTGACTGAATGGGCAAAGTGGATCGGGCGGGTGTTCCCGGTATAGCCTCGGGGATACTGGGAGCTCGCAAGCCCTCCAACCACGACAAGGTGGCAGCACCTCGGGGGGGGGGAATCTAACCTAAAAAATAGTTTTTTTTTGTTTTTTAACTTAACCTAACCTTTTTTTTTTGTTTCTCCGGGGGAAACCTTTGCCCGGCACTCTGGGCAAAGCGAATAAAATAACTTTTTTGGTTTTTTGTTCAAAATTACAAAAATGGTTAAACATTAGAGGCTAATGATGTTTTTTTTTTAAATTATTGATTAAAGACTGATTATAGACATCTTTTTAATTTCTTCCTTGTACAACTTTTCTGTTAATGTCGTGTCAAAGGTAAAGGTGATCACTATGCCCGGACTTCCCCTATATATTTGAGAAATGTGTGCATAGAAACTAGCACATAGATATTTCGGTAATGCATAATCGATTCGGCTGTAGTATCATTAGATTATTCCCGTAGCATTTACGTTCATTCATATAGGTACGTGTAGGTATGGGTAATGTTCCAAATGGAACTAACTGGCGTCATTGTATCAAGAATTGTTGGCACGGATTTCGGCCAGCGTCCCAGATGTCAATAATGGTTTTAATGTTCCTATTTTTGCTGGGAACTGTCCAAGTTATCATGAAGGAAATTGGTGTTCGGCAAGATCGAAAACAGACTGGGGAGAAAGTAATTAACTTCAGTAGTGTTTCGTCCGTGCGGGCGCACACTGTTCTGCGATTATAAATAAAACTGCTTGAGATTGAAAGCCAATAATAAAATTGCTATTAGGCTGCGCATGTTTTGAGCGGCGGACGTTTGGATTGTAATTACCGAGGATTGTGATTATATACGTCATAAACAGTAAGTACCTTAGTTATTTCAATGAGCTCGCATATAAAAATATGAAACATCTTAAAGCTTACAATACATCGAGACATTGTGTGACCTAAAACAATTCAAAGTTAAAGAAACTAGGATGATATGTCGACCTAAATTAGTTCGACAAGATCGAGTTAGATCTCCCTCATCGTTATCAATACCATAGTTGACCAAAAAAATTAAATGCGAGTAGTTACAATAAGTAGGTACCAGTGGCGGCGCGTAAGTCTTCGATGGGCAACCCGGAACAAAAAAGTTATTTAAGAGTTTAGTGTGTATATAACTATTAGGCTTGCCTAAAAATAAATTTTAGGCAAGCAGCGGGAATCGGCTTCTATGGGCGCTCCGCCACCGGTAGGCACCTATACCTACTTGAATGCAATCAAAAGCATGGAACGTTAATATAGCGATGTTTAGCAACCGCCTCATAAAAATGCTTTTTGATATATTGCCAAGTAATACATCTAGAAAAAACACCGCAATTGCGCAGTTCTTGTATATTTAAGGATCTAGATTCTAGAGCATACGAAGTTATTTCAGTGAATCTCTTATTCATAGTATATTTGCTTTTGTAATTGCTATCATAGATATCCGTTCAAAGATATACTTACATTAAACTTTTTGAACGCCAAAACGCCGTCATGTTATTACACAGTCAGCATCATACAGATAGCAAGCAAAGTAGCCGAATATATCGCAACGCATCTTTGTTACTGTAGTAGGAAGGATCTGTAATTTACAAGCTTTTTCATCTCTCATACTCTGAAAGTAGGTCATTGTTTATCTAAACAGCGGGTTGAAAGTGAAGCATGTCGCCCCTAGGGCTGAAAAGTAATAAAAAATTAAAAAGCTATGGCAGAAACCTGTAGATACAGTTTCAGAAAATTTTATTGATTTATCTCGTCGGGAATGGGTGGCTTTCAACCCTCGGTTAACAATCTACTATTATTTACTTTCACCTGTCCCGTTGTCTGTCTGTAATCAAATCTTGCAAGTTAAATTTGACCCACTTCCCGGTGACCGATTGAGCTGAAATTTTGGGTATACCTAAGTATAGTTTGGATGACAACTCAATATTATGGTACCATCGAGCTGATCTGATGATGGAGACAGAAGGTGGCCATGGGAATTCAGTACTTAACCGACGTAACCCCGTTGAGTTTGGGCTCGTTAGAATCGTCTCAATGAGTAGTTGATGATGGTATACAGAAAAGTACAGTCAGCAATAAAAGCTTGTACCAAAAATGAAATTTTTGGCGGAAGCTTGTCGCTATGAAGCCGGCAAACGATCAGACACCGCACCGTCACGGTTGCGACTCCAGAAGAAGCCAGCGAGTTGTCGACTCTTTATTGATTTGAGGATAGGTTGTGTGCAGCTGCAGGTCCCTCACTCTCAACACGGCGTCTGCTCGGGAGCTCTGGCGACCTTACTCAGGACCAGTTGGTAATGCAACATCACTTATGTTACGATATATTTGGCTACTATGGCTGATACTGTCTATAATACGATGTTGACGGTAATACCCCAGCCTCCACGCCTTCAGTTGACGTCCATAATTGTTATGAACTTTATTTGAGCGAGCGGGAGCCGCGAACGAAGTTCAGCTGGGGCCAGGATTTTTCGTATGTGCGGATGTCCTGCTGTTCCTATTGAGATCGCATTTTTCAGCCGATTGTAGTGTAATTTTGTGAGCAGGTTTGATAATTATTGAGTATTTTTTGTCAATTCAGTTTTTGGAAATTTAATAATAAATTTACTTTAAGGTGGTTCGATTTCCCTACAAAACGTTATTTGACATTCGCAGAAAAATGAATTTCCCAAAGTATGACGTCACAAACGAATATCTCAAATTATTCCAGTTTATACAAGTTTATTCAAGAAAGGGGGAATTTCGCGCAAATGGAAAGTCAATTTATGAAAGATAGTTACATTAGTTTCTTAAAAAATCACGTCGTTAGCCTACGAATGTCAAATAACGTTTTGTATGGAAATCGAACCACTTTAAAATTAAACCGACTTCAATTCAGTACTGCGACAACGTACATACATAGGTAAACATTTCCATTCCACTTTAGCACATGAACTGCTTTCCGAGAACAAATGCGTTGATTATTATTGAAATAATCCCAAGTATATGTGGACCGATAATATTTGAAGAGATCCGTTTACTCCTCGACGATCTCAGCATCACCGTTGGCAATTCATTAGTTTCTACTTAAACGGAATCATATCAGAATACGTGACGTAACCTACGTACTTTACATCATTGAGGAGTTCCATAAGTCATCTATGGTCCTCGTCATCAGTTCCACTTCACCAAATTTGTGGTTTCCAAGTATATTATGAGTTATGTTAGAAAATATCAAAGTCTCTACAAGCATGCTTAATCATATTGAGAAGATTCCTCAATTCCTTATAACAACCGTACCAACATAGGCTTTATAGACTGAGCGCACACGTTAGGACGCCGACGAACCATGTTCGGCCGAGCCGATCATCCGGTGTGGCTCCGCCTAATGACCGAGTTCTGTGGTAGCAAACATTCATAAAACACGTACGGAATTGAGAACTTCCTCATTTTTTTTGAAGTCGGTTAATAACTGACTCGCAAGTTCTACAGCTCACAGAGCCACTAGTACTAATAGGGTCTACTATTGTTAAACTTGATGCTCTACTACCTAATTAATTTGAAATCATACCAGCAGCTAAATAAACAACAAATCTCATGACATAAGAATCGCATAATTTGCGTTCGACTTTGGCTTTTAAAAGGATATAAGGTAAACGTCCGAGTGCTCGACGCTGTATTAGTACATGGAATGGGCACTCTATGTCAAAGCAATATGGGTGAAATTCGAACTAAGAGGTTTTTTCTTCATTCGAATTTAAGCCATGTCACTTTGACGTGTAACGTTCAATTCACAAATAGCGTCGCACCTATACTTACGACAACGTGGAAACAAGCTGACAAAACGGCTCTTTTTGCTTAGCATGGTAATTAGATCATATCATCTTTGAAAACGGTAGATTGGAGATTAATTCGATGCATTGTGATTACAATGATGTTCTGAACAAAGGCTGCCTTGCGATCATCATCATCATCATCAAAATGACTTGATCTTCACAAGTTGTATCTCCACAGCAGCACAATGAGCCGGGAAGGCAGCGCGGAGGTGGAGGTGGAGGTGCAGGAGGAGGTGGAGGTGGAGCAGGAGCAGGAGCAGGAGTTTGAAGAAGAGGAGTATGTGGACGTGAGCAAGTTGCCGCTGCGGCCGCCCGTGCGCGCCGCGCCGCCGCCGCCCGCCGCGCGCCGGCCCTGGCACCCCGTCATGTGGGACAGCTCTATCATCGGCGTGCCGCCGCCGGACCACGAGGAGGACTCCAATGAGGTGTGTTCTACGCACTTAAATCCCTCATGGATGAATTACAAAAATAAAACATGTCAGGCCTTAAATTAATCTGCTTTTTAAGGCAAATAAGACCTTCACTATGTTATCTCAAAAATGGCCCGCAAAGTGAACATAACTCGCTACATATTGGAAGGTAAAGTGTATAGTTTAAGGTCAGATCTAAATTAAAAAATTAATAACATTGTAGGCCGCCTGGAATGTTATATATAAATTCCTTTATTTGTCGAGTACCAAATTTTTGAAGTGAAAACTTCTATAGCGGCGCTGAGCACTTTTTGGGATGGGGAAAAATTGTTAAATACGCGACAGTAATGCCTTTGCCATTAAACACTTTTTGCAATAGCATATTCTGCAAATAAAATTGTAATTTTGTTCACGCGTCCTTCACCGTTTTGCTATTGAGCAAATTCGAATAGTTCGAATTTGGACGTTATTCCTAAAGAGATAGGGCTTTGAAAAATATTTACCAACGGCAAAAACAAATTGATATTTTGTTCACCGCCGCCGTCCGTCCGCTGTTCTTGCAAATTCGAATAGTTCGAATTTGGACGTTATTCCTAAAGAGATAAAGCTTTGAAAATTATTTGGCAATGGCAAAAACAAATTGGTATTTTGTTCGCCGCCGGCCCGTCGCACCCAACGCGCCCGCGGCCCGTCCGCCTAAATAATTGATAATTGTTTATAAATTGGCACCAAATTATTTTTTAGGGTGACACCGTAAGATGTCACGTGACCTGATCGAAAAACTGTTACAATGTTATTGAGTTTTCAATTCTGCCGGCACTCCCGGAGTGCAACCCGGCCTTTTTTTTTAAGTAGAGACTGGCATATAAACGACGGCACAGTTCGTATTCAGCCAATTAAACTCGTATTTTTCTGTTGCAAACACGACGTTCTTGTATGTGTCTCAAATAACACTGACATGTAATATTAACAATTACGAATAAATGAATATGAATATGAATAGTTAGCGTTTTTTTGGTGGAAAAATACACTTGCGATTCTGTTTAAAAAAAAACGGCGGGAAATCGTAAATATTTTCACGTTTTGCAACGATATTTAAAGTTTATATATATAAATTTAGTCTTTATTATTCCCCCATTTTTGAGAAAAGCACTATATTAGCCTCAGCCGGAATGGTAATTGCAGGCTTCGTATTATAATTAAACGGACTCGCAAGCTCGTCCGATCGTCCGTCCAATACTCAGCCTGCAATTGCCTCCTTCCCGGCCACGGCAATAATGTACTATTTCTCAAACATGCAATGAAATATTGACACTCTGTTCATCATAATGGGCTTCGAAGTGTCACGTTTCGGGCGCAGCGAGACGAGAGACCCGTAATGGCATTTCATACAAATTGGAGGCCTAGGCCTGCAAGATGGTCTTTTTTAATTTCCATTCCACAATTTGTGGCACAGGATCACGGCATTCACCCATGAAAATTAAAGTTTGATTTCTTAGAGTTTTTTTAATTGATTTCATTGCATGTTTGAGAAAAGCAATATACATACCTCGGCGTGAAAAGGGGTTGCCAGCCTCATAACTATCCGACCTCGCTACGTTCGGCCCTCTATATGTACTCGGTAGGCAACCCCTTACTTCCCGGCCTCTGTAGTAATGTACTATTTTTTTGCAATCCTCCATGATATCACGCAAACACCAAAACGTTCGCACTATACCTTGGCTTGTTCCATGGATCGTAGGTTTGGGACTCTTGCAAGATTCAGAAGAACAGTGATTTAATCTTAACACTAGTATTACTGGTATAACACTCAACAGTTGCTGTAACAGCGACTTTGTTATATCACTATTGAATCTCCTAATGTCCCACCCAACGTTTCTCTCAAAACAGTTTGACAAAGTGACACTTACAGGACGTTGCAGGTTGTAGGCACGGTATGCTATAATAGATGGCGTTCCCACACTGGACAGTCGCCTTTCAAAATCTCTTATAGTGTATCTCTTATATCAAAATAAAAAAAACTATATAGTAAAACATTATAAGTATTTTGACGTCTTTTTACCACACTCTACTTTTGTCCAATACATACAGGATGAGCAGTTCAAATAGGTACCTTAGTGAGAATAAATTAAAAACTATTAGAGATAGGGATATTCAAAGTTATAAAACCACGAAGTCGATTTAAAAATCAAGACAAACTACATTGATACACCCAACATATAGAATCAAATCCAGTCAAATAAAAGTTGACAACAGAGCAACATTCTTTTTTCACAGTACCTATCCAGTTAAGTAAGCAATACGACTTTCGGTTTATGTAACAGATTCGATCCCAAATCGTGTATGAAGGTATTTTTACGAGTATATATTTAAATGAATATTTCTTTATTGTAAAACCGACCTCGTAAATCAGACCCCTAGTAGTTTCTGCTTTCCACGTCATGTCATTTCGCCGGTTAGCGACCACCTAATTTCATGTGCCGGTTGGCGACCACTTAGTTGGTGAACTGAAAGGTTATTTTCTCGGTTTTTTAGTAGATTTATATTCTAAAACAACAAAAAATGCATGTACAAATACCTTCTCCTTCAGGTGGTCGCTAACCGAAGGTGGTCGCGTAACCAGCGTAATGACCCTACCCATTTGGATTGGTCATTCTGTGTATAGTGTAACGCATTTCCCAATTCAGGTAGGTAGCTACTCGTAATTGCTAAGTACAGTCAACTGTAAAAATATGGGTGCATACAACTTACTCATAAATATGTCCTATGGGAGCTATTATAGAGCTATGGCTCTTATGTCAGCGGATTAAAGTTTTGGTACATATTTATGAGAGGATTATATTGATACATAATTTTGCACTTGACTGTACCTAACAGCATTTGTCATTTCACCGTAACACCATCTCCGACTTCCGTACGACCCACTGTTGGGCACAGGCCTCTCATGGACTAGAGGGAAAATAAACCTCTGGTTTGGCATAGGTACTATCTGTAGTGTTTTCGTGCAAATATTTCTGCCTTATTATGATTGGCCTTTGAGCGCCAAGCCAACGCTTTTATGATGACATTGAGACATGAGAATGTGAGTAATTGATAAACAATAAACAGCTGTGCCAGATTTAGTTGAATATTTGGGATGAAGTCAAGAATAACACTACAAACTGCGGCGTGATTTTGTTATTTTACTTTAATGAAATTGTATTCTGCAAGCAGGCTGCAGTGGCAATTTTATTATTATTTCCTATTTCATTAGTGGTGTAGTACAGGTTGACATGTTGCAACTTTACTCGTTAAAGAAGGATTTATCGAGTTCATCTTAATGTTTATTTTACGTAAGATCATTGATCAGTGATAATTCCTTCATCTCTGTAAGATTTTTTTACAAACCTTCTGGAAGGTCTCGTAAATTTTACGATGATCTTATAATGGAATCCATGCGGTATCGACGGTACTTCTCAAATATGTATTGCCGCGCATTTAGTGATTTGGGTGTTTTTTTATATCTCTCGAAAAGCATTACATGTGGTGAAATGGAAAGAAGTAGGCGCAATGTGCAATCATGCGACATGTGAAGTATCGACTAATTGAAGTTTTGTTTTATTGCAGAGCACGCGGCCGGACGGCGAGTACCCGCACAAGCAGCGCCTGCGCAACCTGAAGCGGCTGGTGGCCGAGGGCAAGGTCAAGCCCACCAAGGAGAACCTCATCTTCTTCCTCTGCAACAAGTTCGCCGTCTCCGAGGACCGGGCCAACAAACTATCCCTCTAGGAATCCTACTCTCTAATGTCATTCGTGAAATGTATATACCATATGTTTACTATATTTTGCGTTTATTTACTCTCAAGTGTGATATCTATAAGCTTCTCGCTATAAAATCTCTGAATAATAAACAGGGTTGTAAATATAAAAAATAATATTTGTAAAAATCTAGCCTTGTAACTTTAATGTCTTCTTAATCATAAGAAAATGCAGGTATTGCAGCGTCCTCCACGTTAACATCGGGCGGGTAGATTCGAGTTCGTATAAAAAATATGCTAAAATCATCTCATGACGAACAACTGATACAATTTAAAATTGACCCTCCATATCGATCACCTCCGACTCGGCCGCGGCGCCGGATTGCGCCTCACACTAAAATATCCAATCTAGCGGAACACCGGACCAGACTACGGTCAAGAAACTCAAGGCCGGGAGGTACATATACTTTATATTCTTCATAAAAATTATCTACACACAAGACTTTAATATGAACAAAATCGAGTTTCTCAGATATAACTTACGCAAAGTATCGGGCGGGCGGCGGGCGCGCGGTGGCGCCGGCCGGGTCGAGCGCTGTACAGGCGGCCGGGCCGCGCGCCCGCGCCAATAAATTAAAGTCTCGGGACCGGACCGCGGACCGCGAGTCTAGCGTGGCTACGGTCGGGCCGGGGCGGGCGCCGGGCGCGGCCGCGCGCGCTAGGTGGCGGAGGCGGGCGGCGGCGCGGGCGGCGCGGGCGCGGCCGCCACCGCCGCCGCCCCCGTCGCCGCCGTCGCCGCCGTCGCCGCCAACTCCTCGTCCTCCTCCTCCTCGGGGTCGAACTTCAACATCAGCTGCTTGAACTGAAAGGAAAAACGATGTCAGACTAATCGAGGTGGCTCCGTAGAGAGTTGTGGGAAATTTGCCTTTATTCATTATCCGTAAAGTGATACAACAAACGGGCTTCGGAATTAATTCATCGCTCCCACCACGTAATGATTAAGACATTCAAGCGCGCCAAATTATGTACTCGCGACTTTTTAGTTGTCTCAAATAACTTATGGCGTTTCCGGAAGAAAATACACTTATTATTTGAAAAAAATATTCTGCTTTTACATTTTTGTGAAAATTGACGTGAAAATTATTCCACATTTAAAAGCTCAGTTATTGATAATTAGTTCCCTGCAAAGCAAAAAGACAAATATCTAAAGGCGTACGACAATTCCATGAAGTAGAGAGATGAAAAGCATGCCTCATAATTTTCAGAAAGTGTATTTTTGTTTTCTTGTACAATTTTTGAGAACTGCACTATATTTGTCTCAGCCGGAAGGGCAATTGCTGGATTCGTATTAAATTAAAGGGACTCCCAAGGTCGTCCATTTAAAACCTATACTCAGCCAGCAATTGCCTACTTCCCTTGCTTCGACAATAATGTACTATTTCTCCAATATGCTCCGAAATGTTCGCCACGCCTTATTGTACCAAAAATAGTAGGTACGTGAAATTCCTCGGTACTGACGAATGAAATTTTAAAAAGTTATGTCATAACATAACTGTACGGTTTTAGCGGCCAGCCCGTCTAGTACACTAATCGGCCATATATTTACGTGCCGCCGTATAACCTTATGTATGTGTCAATTTTTACGTTACTTAGCTACCACACTAATGACGTGACGTATATTTATGCCCTAGCATAAAATATATGTACCCAAAAAACTATGGTGTTGCCAATGTGTAAAACTGTAATTCTACCAAGTATTACATTCATTTCATTCCTTCAATTATAGTCTATGGATAAAAGCCTGTGTTTTCTGTCTCTTTCCGTCTTTTAGCTGTGTCTCTAGATTATTGTGAAAGCTAGTGTATCTATTTACTTTTCTCCTTGCGCGAGTTTTGACTGAATACTGATGAATGCAGAGCAAATGTAAGTTTTTGATGAGTCCATTTATCATAATATTTGTAATGCCGGTCTCGTATCGGTCTTCACATTCACCAAAAACGATGCTTAAATCGTCTTAATGGAGGATCGAATTGCCGCCATTACTGTTGTCATTTGTTTGTTCGTTTTTTGCTGTTATCAGGCCTATCCCACTGTCATTTTGGCACGAAAAGATTCTTATCTATGGTAACCTGCTGTGGAGGTCTAGCTAGGGCTGTACAGCGTATCGCACACAATGACGTTTCATATATACGTTAAGTTGTACGTAGTATCAAAATAGTTTCATTGAAACAAATCAACATCATTAAACGAATTTCAATTTTACAACATTAAGCTAACATGACGAAATAAGTAATCCCATTGCAAAATATGAACCGTTTTGTATAAACTTAATCTGTGTTCATGTATTTTACTTAATCTTGAGTTTCCGGCTTTCGTTTTTTATTATTATCATATTATATTATTATTTCCAAAACGGATGATTATTTCAATAACGAACATAGAAATTAAAACAATTATAATTTTGGATGTTCAGTTATGTGATCCGTCGACAACCCTATCCCACTCTATGATTGTCTATTGCCAAAAAATGACAGCTAACGGCATCCCTTAGGCAGTGAACCTTCTGTACCTTTAGGTACTATTAATTATTCTGTGCTGTTACAAAAGTAGAATTGTGATAAGTTGTTTGTAATTTACATTTAGTTGAAAATATGAGTAGTAGTGACTCCGAGAACGATATGAACACTCCGCCGGATATCGTAAATGCGGTCACGATTGCAACAAAGATATTTTACAGGTAGCACTAGTATAGTAGCAATGCAGTTCATCTTCAGGCAGATAATTAATTTCTTACATTTTCAATTTTCCTCGCGGTGGTGAGGTGAAAAGTTGTGTTTCGTTGCTCGGAACGTCTCGTGCCCTGAAAGCCTCGCTATGCTCAGGATTGCTCTTTTGAACCATTCGCTTCGCTCATGGTCTTCTTCATCAATCTTACTCCTTCGCAAGCTCGGCTTTCAATACAACTATTTGCGCCAAACAACAACTTTGCAGTCTTGCATAACATAAAAGTAACTATTCTGACTGTACGTAATATTGTCTACACCCACATTTGAAATCCTTTACATCGGCCCAGGAATCATAATAACGACCTGCATTCTCTGCAGTGAAACAAATAACCAGCTTAGCCGAACGCGGCGACCACAGTACACAAGACTGTGAGCTGACAGTGGCAAATACACACGTTCACACACGTTTCAAGGTGACGGCGTACACGCACAAACGAAACTATCCTAACTAGACGGCGGAGCACGCGCTATGCGGTAGAGCGGGATAGCATGATTCCTTGATTTCAAGCGGTCAAATATCGGTTTTGTATAGAGGACCGTCTGTACGTCATCATCCTCATTGCTTTTTTCCTGGTAGTGCCATAAACGAGCCCGGGGTCCGCTTTGGCACCTAATACCAAGATTTGGCGAAGGCACTAGTTTTGTGAAAGCGACTACCATCTGACCTTCCAACCCAGAGGGAAAACTAGACCGTATTTAGGTGAGACCGGTTTCCTCACGATGTTTTCTTTCACAGAAAAGCATCAAATGATATTCGTACATATTTTTTTAAGTTTTTGCGTAAGTACCATCATTAGGCCTGAATTACACTGGCGCGGCCGATCAAATTTACTATTGACGCCACCGCAGGCCGCGCAACTTAAGTGAGTACAGTAGTACCGCAAATACATATAAGTTACAACGGTGTACCTGCGCAGAAAGCATTTTTTTATAAACATTTTAACCAATCATAAGGCAGCACGTTTGCGCGGGTAAAATCTTCAACGCCCATTAGCCAAAATTTGCGCGCGACGCCGGCAACTCCGGCGCCCGCCATTTTGTCCGGACGCCATGAGCGGGAAAGCACGCGTTCACATGTCATTGCATATTGTACCTTACGTATAGTGCAACAAGGTCTTTATTGAAATGGTCATACGTTCGTTCGATATCATTCGGTACTCTAAGATTGCCGATGTAACTTATATTTGTGGTACTACTGTACCGTGACATCACCAAAGCCTCGAAAATTCGTCTGATGAGAAGCTTAGTCTTCCCAGTTTTCTTATATAGTGCAAAAACATGGACATGAAAGACACACAAAATTGACGCACTCGAAATGTGGTGCTGGCGTCGACTGCTGCGAATTCTATGGACAGCGTAGGAACTTAAAATGAAAGAGAGATCATCGTCGACTGTGCAAATACGAATCCTCAAATACTTCGGGCACAATACTTAAAACCAAAACTCCACGGAACGACTCGTTGTCCAGGGATAGATACAGGGTAGAGGGAAAGCGATCACGCGGTCGTTCTCCTACGCACTGGAAGGATTCGCTATCCAGTATTCCCATGATGCTGAAGACCGTAAAAAGTGGAGGACCACCGCGAGGGCTGCTGTATCCACACATGATCATGGAACCACGGTATGGGTGGTGTAGGAACATACCTCGAGGTAATCGTCGACGAGCCTCCGGCGGGCGCGCTCGTCGAGCTCGTCCTCGCCGGCCTCGTCCCGCAGCTGCGCGATGGTGGCGCGCGGCTCGAACGCCGGCGCCTGCCGCCGCGACACCGCCTTCTCGTACACTTTCACGCTCTCCGACGGCGAGTACTGGTTGATCTTCCTGCAACAACCATCATACATGATGAGTATACATTGTTTTATATTACCGCGGTGGCAAACGTGCAATCGCCTAGACACCGTCGCCTATGGGCGTTTGCGACAGCAATCTAGCAATACGGGTGTAGACTTAGAAATATTACTCCAAAAAAAAGAAGGCAAAAAAATATTCCTAGTGACGAAAATCCCATTCATATATCTCAAAGAATTACGAAGCTACAACCGTTTTAATATTGCTTGTTAGAGAGAGAAAACGCAAACGGTGTGTGACGTCACATTACAGGTTGCTGCCGGGGGGCCGCGTCGACGGCGGCGCCGACCACGGTGCGGCGCGGCACGTTGCCGTCTTCTGTGACGTCACATTCATCCAGCATCATCGTTTTATATGAAGTTGCGTTTTGCGAAAAAGGGACAGAACATACCCCTTCTTAAAACTTTGGACACTTATAACTTAACTTCGTGATTATTTAACCTTTTGCATTGATTTTTTCTCCATTTGACTACGTTTTTTATCCTTTTTCGAGAAAATATGACATTATTGATTATTTTATTTAGTGTCTACGCCCCTATCGGCAAGAATCAAAAGCGCGCTAGCGACCCTTTATTGATTTGGGGATTTATTGTGTTGACAGCTAGAGACAAATTAAAAATACGGGTCCTACATTCTCAACACAGCGCATTCTCGGATGCTCTGGTGACTTTACCTACTCACCACCAGGAACACAACACCAAATACCCATCAAGCACACACACCTTGTGCCCGTTTAAGGAATGTGCACCAGTCTTGTACACACTTAAGCTATGGCTAACCATTTTGCAGCACCATTGTGTCAAACCCATCCGTGGACAAGACGGCGGTAATTTTGTTATCTGTCTTGAATATCTGCAAGGAATGCTCATGTGTCATACAATAAGGAATCGGGTGGGGATCGAGGTCTACGCTCACCCCACCACTTCAAACTTGTGATACAAGATAGGTATTCATCCTCTTAAGGTGGGTTGCACCAAACTGCCTGCAATCGTAAGCGATGTTTGTTAAAATCTCATGTATGAAAAGTGCGGCGCCGTGTTTGACGTTGATCGGTCTGTAATCGTCAGTTGGTGCAACCCGCCTTTACTGACGTATTGGTGAACATATTCTCCGGCAGCCACGCCATCAGCGAAGAGGAGGCCTCCTCGTCTTCCTCTTCCTCCTCCTACCCTCCTAGTCTATGTGGCATAGTATAAACAAAGTACTGACGCGTCGGTGAACCCGTAGAGCTGCTTGAGGTGCTGCTTGAGCACGAGCAGCAGCAGACAGCCGCGTGCCTGGCGCATGGCGTCGGCCAGCGGCCGCGTGCACGCCGGCAGCCGCGCCACCAGCACCTCCGCCTCCTCCTCGTCTTCCTCTTCCTCCTCCTTCTCCTCCGCGGTCGTGCTCACGAGACCCTGCAGATAACAACTCCGTGTCACATATTTATACGTATCATCATCTCGCTTTTTCCGGACCGGGCAGCCAAATCGTGGATTTCTACTTCCTCAGGTAACATTTTTCATGCATAAACGTTGATTCATGAACCCTTTCCTAGTACCTTTTCTTTTATAACGTAAAAACAAAATATTCATTGACGTAGTTTGAAGCCACGATTCTATAGTCTTTTCTTAGTGCAAGGCCTGAGTGGACGCCCCGCTCTGAGCGGGGCGTCCACTCAGGCCTTGCACTTAGGGTTATAAGCAACCAGGAGTATATTATTTGCTACAGAAGTCTGATTTCTCTTGCTAATTTAGCAAAAACAAGGGCTCGTATTTAGAAACACCTACTTGACTGGGTTTAAACTTATGAGGTTATGAGAGCAAACTAACAGATCATAAAAGGTAAGGGATGCTGTGACTCACGCGACAAAAGAGGAGATTGAGAACTCTCGATGATTACTAAATTAGATTATACTAAAGAAAAATCCATAAAATTACAACAAATTACCTCACGAAAAACTTGTAGTAAGTTTGATCCTGATGTCGAAATGATGATGTCAATGTGGTGAATTATAAAAAGTGGTTCGTCTTGTACTTGAAACGGGAAGTAACTTAAATTATCTGCCAGGTACAACATTTGATCCAAAGGCGCAGTCTGAAACCAAGTTTTATTTATACAGAATTTGTTAACTGGAAAAAATTACTAATATAATGATAGATGTGTGAAGATGGGAAAGTAATTATTAAAATAAACTTACGGAGACATCGTCGAATTGCTTAAGTAACGACAAAACCAGCGCTCTCCTTTGTGGCCGCGTATTGCGTAGTAATGAATATAGGAATCCGTTGAGAGATGAAGGCAGTTCATCTTGATCTTTTTTCCTGTAATGACGTATGTAAGTTTAGATGATGTCTTAGTTAAACGTTGCGAAGAAATGTTAATTACAGCACTATTGTTACCTAAATCCTCGAATGACATCATCCTTGAGGTTGCTCTGAATTATCTTTTGTAACTGATAGGACAGCTTGATGCCAAGTTGCGCCTTCATATGAATAAATCCAGGGTATTTCTTATCTATTTC
Organism: Epinotia ramella; assembly: GCA_947578815.1. Classification (NCBI taxonomy): domain Eukaryota; kingdom Metazoa; phylum Arthropoda; class Insecta; order Lepidoptera; family Tortricidae; genus Epinotia; species Epinotia ramella. The sequence goes on from OX388209.1 coordinate 14,321,535, forward strand.
TTGTAAGTTTTTGTCTGCTGTGTGAGATACCGTCACTTCTAAATCAGTGCTCATACAGATCAGGTACGGAACAATCTGAAAATAAATTAATTATTATTAACACAGTTAAATAAATTATATACCTGCATACAAAGTAGGCACAAAGGCGAACAAAGTTAGAGCCCGCGTGTAGTACGTGGGCGGAGTACAGATTTCCATATCCCCACTTGGACGCGCTGCATACTCGTTTTTTTTTCTAGTTGTCCGTGGGGAATAGCCAGACGGATTGGTCTGAATAGGAATGATAAGTTAATGTGTGGGTATACCTGCACGGGGTGCAAGAGCTCATGCGCCAACACAAGCTGCACGACCTTCATGGCGCTGGAGCGCACGAGCGTGCTCGAGTGCACGAACGCGCCGAGGCTCTCCTTCAGGTAGAGCTGGATCACCGTCCAGCGCGGTCGTTTAGCATACTGTGGGCTCTTAGGAGTAAGGAAGATGAGAATAATAATAAGTGAACGTTGGTATACCTGCACGGGATGTACGAGCCCTTGCGCCAACACAAGCTGCACGACCTTCATGGCGCTGGAGCGCACGAGCGTACTCGAGTGCAGGAACGAGCCTAGGATCTCCTTCAGGTAGAGCTGGATCACCGTGGACGCCATACCGGACGACACGTCGCCCATCTCCTTTAAGTTCTCTAACTTCGATCGCTTCGACCCTGTTCAAAATTTAAAAAATATATGCTATCCTATAATATTACTCATCTCTCATGTGGGGCCAAAAGTGTTCAACAAACTACCCGTGAACATAAAATGCGCGGATCTGATCTTTCTTAGAAAATTAAAATCGTGGCTTCTCTCCCACTCTTTTTATGACATCAAAGAATTTTACAAATTACCACAATAATAATAAACGTGTACAATTTAATTTAAGAATGATGACATGTAATATTTTGAATATTATTAATACATGACTTATGACTTATTAAATGGGCAACGTTTGATTATGTATTAATTTGTGTGTAAATGTGTTCTCGAAATTGGCTCTAAAAATTTCGCTGACATTTACAATACACTGGTTTACGGGCGCGAAAAATCGATTTAGCTTGGTTCAATTTTTTGGAATACACCCAGAGGAAATAAATTCGGCTTGAGCCGGACTCGTTCTTATCTGACGCTCCGACGCCTGACACAACAAGACAGAATGTGAATATAACCGTTAAAAATGAATGAAACCGGTATTGTTCAATCAATCGCGTCACGACACGACATGTCAGACAAGTATCAATCATACCTTTATACTTCCGAAACCGAGTACTGTTCAATAAATTCCTTCATATCCATACTAATATTATAAATGCGAAAGTGTGTCTGTCTGTCTGTCTGTGAGCTCTTCACGCTTAAACCGCTAAATCGATTTGTATGAAATTTGGTATAGAGATAGTTTGAGTCTCGCGGAAGGGCATAGGATATAAAGGAGCTGCGATATAAACGAGTTCCACGCGGACGGAGTCGCGGACAGAAGCTAGTGTGAAATATTTATGGGTCAGAAATATCTATGGTCTGCTCTCTTTAGTACTGTTAGCAGTCCCATTAATATAACAATTTGGAGTTTTTTCAATGCCCACAAAGATTTTACTAAAAATACCTAGTCAGTTAAGGTTTTCATTCACTATCAGAGGGACTGATATTAGAACTAGTGGGAACACCTTCTAAATTCCATTTGAATAATATTCATTCGTTTTTGAAATTTAGCAGGTGCATTCTATAATCCAAACGGCATTCTGTTATACTCCCAGTCCTTGTGGTGTAGAAAATGCTGTTTTCTAAATATTAGGTTAATTTGAATTGGTTGAAACCTACTGGCGATGTCCAAGTTAGTAAAGTGTTTTGAATTACCTAATTTATATAAAATTTCGCTAACGTTCGGTATTAACGTACCTAACGTATAAGGAGTTCGGTTTGGTAGGAAAGTATATTGAGGGATATAATATAAGCATAGTAAGTGGTCAAATGAAATCGTTTAAATTACTTTACAGTACATATGGTGCTACTTTCCCGCACTAGTGCGGAAAAGAGCACTTTCCGTGCATATGTCGAAACTTTTAAGAGCCATATGTACAGTAAAACGTTGTACGATACACGTGCGAATAGGTTATTCGGCACTTGTATCGTAAATAACTATTATCGACTTACATTCTTTGTCCTGCCTGATCATCCTTTGTTCTTCTTCTTGTAAATACATTTCAACATTCCTGAGCACATCTGCTTTCATTTCTATAGGCGCGAGATCGGACGTGAGAAGTTGGTGGTAAAACTCTTTAAGTTCCGGCCTCAACATGAATTCGTAATGCCTCACGCATACGGAACCGAGCGCTTTTAGTGTGTGCGATACGAAGTCCTCGTCTTCCAACCCCACGAAGAACATCAACGTTGTGAAAAATTGTTCTTTGATGTCAGTCTGTTCAAAATAATTTAAAAATAAAGAATTTGCACTGTCATAATCACTTTAAAATGAAAACCAGTTAAACCTCACGTATTAAGAGAGGCGGGGCTAACAGTGCGGTAGCAGCCGCGGCCGTGATAACACTCGACCTAATCAATGACTCCCATATGAGCCGAAGACATGTAACCAATTAATACGTGAGTTAGATCTTAGTTATTATACGGTACAAAAAATGTATTATAAACTGTGACTAAGTCTCCATAGAGCAGTTATTTTGTTCTCCGCTATAAAATTGGAGCTTATAGGGCCCTGAATACGATGCCAGTCTTTCCGTAACAAAACAAAATTCCCAATGATCGAGCTAGGAGGGTTTTTATGAGTGTCACCAACCGCGAGTCCGTCGATGACTTTGGCGTCCGTGAAGTCAAAATATCGCAGCAACAGCCCGACAATGAAAAGCGACCGTCGAAAGTGAGGCCTCGCGTGCAGATTCCGCGTCATATCTGGATTCCTCTGCCAACTTGACTTCCATTGTAGAAGTATACCTAAACACACAGATAGTTAAAATATAAATATTAGTTGTAGTTTTAAGTGTTAAACGCAAAAATAGAAAATCAAATTGACTACATGGTAACTACATGGTAACGGCATGGAATTTAAGAGAGAGTTAGCGGGAGGAACTAGACCCTGCTGGCTACGGAGCCGGGCGGCCCTATATACGCTCATGCAATGCAGGGGCACGTAGCGAATACGTTTGGCGAGTTTAGCTGCGACTTTCTCTGTCAACCCTCCTCAGTCAGCTTTGAGGCCATGTTAAAGGTCCAAAGAGCAACCAGCATGGTATTCAGCCGCTAGGTGACGTACCATGATACTTGTTGAACACGTCTCTGATGAGCTTGTAGTTGCGCGTCAGATTGTTGACGATGGCGGCTAGCAGCGCGATGCACGCGGCGATGACGAGTTGCCCCCGCTGCAGAATGAGCTTCACCGCGTCCTCCTCTAGCTGAGCTAGGAACACCTCGCTAGGGTGCTCCATCAGTGGTACCACCAGCTCCAGCGTCGATGCTACTGTCGACATTATTTGCTGCTCGTGTTGGTTCTGTAGATAAAAGGATAACGTTATAGATCCATTTAAATGTTTAACGACTAATATATAAATTAAAACAAAACAAAGACAATGAACTGTTTCAAGAGGCATGCACGCACTGCTGCGAGTCTGTGCAAGGAATTATTTTCTAAGTTTACGAGTCTTAATCTGCTACGGGCCTCAGTGGAACAGAGAGAGCTATGTTTACGCATACAAATAGTAAGTATGCATTAAAATTAAACCATCAATGTGGTTATCTATAAGCAATATTAATACACAATGTCATGTTTTTGTAGATGATGGTTTTTAATGAAGTTGAATGTGATACATACCTGACATTTTAAACTCAGGTACGGTTGTAGAGTCAAGGCATGGTTTACTAATAACTGTGGCCTAATCTTAGCGAATAAATGCAGGGTGGAAAGACACGCGAGTATCCTTTGGGATGATCCACTTCCTGAAAAATTAAATAATTATTACATTAACATTAGAAATAACTGTGTGTAACTGTATAATACCTTATTTATTAAAATCATATTTTTACCTTCAGCACTAATTTCTTCTAATTGTATTAAATTTTCAATAAGGCAGTCGACGATTTGTTGACAGGCTAATAAAAGCGATTTAGGCGGTTGATAAATAATCTTGGTAGAGTCATCCTTGTCCTCTTTTGGTTTGAATAACTGCAAAGGAAACGAACAAGTACGATGATAGGATAGTACAAACGCTAACACAGTTAACTGACCACCACTCGATGGGGTTATGTGGTTTTATTACGGAGTTCCTATGATCACCTTCTGTCTCCATCATCAGATCAGCTCGATGGTACCATAATATTGCATTGTCATCCAAACTATACTTATACCCAAAATTTCAGCTCAGTTGGTCACCGGGAACTGGGTCAAATTTAACTTGCAAGATTTGACGGACAACTTAGTTACATACGAACAAGTCAAGTTAATATAAAGCTTGTAAAAACACATCAGTTGAACCGGGTTTACGGGTGGAAGATTGAACTTACAGTCATCAACAACTGCTGGAACCACTCGAGGCCCATGTCGCGGGAGGAGATGACGACGTCCGTGATGTTGAGCACCTTCCTGGTGAGCGGGTCGGCCGCGGCCGCCACCGCGTCGAGCGCGGCGTGTCGCGGCGCGGCCGCGCACGGGCTGAACCACATGTTCTGGAACACCTCCATCACTAACTTCCGGATGCCCTCCTCGTCGTTCACTCGCCTGATCATTTTTACACAAATCTCCGGTATTTTGGGGAATTCGGGGCACTCTGTACAAATGTCTTTCAGAATTTTTATCACACGTTTCCTCACAGACACACCGGTATCCTGAAAAAAAAAACATCGGCTTTTAATAAACAGCGTCCAGTTGGCATTATATCGAAACCAAAGAATTGGCAAACAGTCGAAAACTCTATTTGTCATATTTTTGTATAAGTAGCATGTATGGATTTTTTTAATGAAAACGTTATTTATTTTTTAACAAATAGTATCATACTCAAAATCAGGGTTCAAAATTATCAAGATAATTACGCTTCTTGATAATTATCGGATAAATCACCAGTATAAGAACCAATGACACTTGAGTTCGCTCAATTTTGCATAATCCGAACTGAATTTTTCTTGTAAGGAGTCTATAAGGCGCGGCCCGTCACGTTCACACTTCGTGCTTTCTGATAGACACAAGTGCGGAAATACACGTTCGAATACTTCGAATACAGTTCACTTTCACGAGCGATTTTTTGTTATTATCAATCGATAATTATGCATAATTATCATTGATAATGATCGTTACGAACCCTGCTCAAAATACCTATTAGCATCGTTTATATAAATAACTTTTCTTTTTTCAATATTCTACATTGTGATAGTTAAAAGCAGAGTTGGGCACTCAAGAATAAAATCATTATTTGAATAAGAATACGCATGAATAAAATCATGTTGATTTTATTCCCGTCAAAGTTATTCAAATAATTTCGCCGTGAATAATTCTTATGTTAGAAAATTGAATAAAGTTAACTTATTCTTATTCAAATAAATCTAATCATGATTTTTTATTTTAACTAATATACCATGAATAACATATGAATGTAGTTCGATCGGATACTCGGGGGTAAACAAGACGCATTAGGTAATTTTGGTATCGGTATAGAGGCACTAGTAGACTCTTGAATGTAGTGTAATTTATACCTATTGTATATGTCTGTGGATAGTGGAACTCCTCAATGGCTACTTGTATAGCCCTCGAGTTTGGGCTCATTTGGTTTGTTTTGACGAGTTCTATGCATTATACTTGGTGATGATGGTCTGATGATGGAGTGAGGAGGTGGATAGTGGAACTCCTCAATGGCTACTTGTATAGCCCTCGAGTTTGGGCTCATTTGGTTTGTTTTGACGAGTTCTATTCATTATACTTGGTGATGATGGTCTGATGATGGAGTGAGGAGGTGGATAGTGGAACTCCTCAATGGCTACTTGTATAGCCCTCGAGTTTGGGCTCATTTGGTTTGTTTTGACGAGTTCTATTCATTATACTTGGTGATGATGGTCTGATGATGGAGTGAGGAGGTGGATAGTGGAACTCCTCAATGGCTACTTGTATAGCCCTCGAGTTTGGGCTCATTTGGTTTGTTTTGACGAGTTCTATGCATTATACTTGGTGATGATGGTCTGATGATGGAGTGAGGAGGTGGATAGTGGAACTCCTCAATGGCTACTTGTATAGCCCTCGAGTTTGGGCTTATTTGGTTTGTTTTGACGAGTTATATGCATTATACTTGGTGATGATGGTCTGATGATGGAGTGAGGAGGTGGATAGTGGAACTCCTCAATGGCTACTTGTATAGCCCTCGAGTTTGGGCTCATTTGGTTTGTTTTGACGAGTTATATGCATTATACTTGGTGATGATGGTCTGATGATGGAGTGAGGAGGTGGGTAGTGGAACTCCTCAATGGCTACTTGTATAGCCCTCGAGTTTGGGCTCATTTGGTTTGTTTTGACGAGTTCTATGCATTATACTTGGTGATGATGGTCTGATGATGGAGTGAGGAGGTGGATAGTGGAACTCCTCAATGGCTACTTGTATAGCCCTCGAGTTTGGGCTCATTTGGTTTGTTTTGACGAGTTCTATGCATTATACTTGGTGATGATGGTCTGATGATGGAGTGAGGAGGTGGATAGTGGAACTCCTCAATGGCTACTTGTATAGCCCTCGAGTTTGGGCTCATTTGGTTTGTTTTGACGAGTTCTATGCATTATACTTGGTGATGATGGTCTGATGATGGAGTGAGGAGGTGGATAGTGGAACTCCTCAATGGCTTCTTGTATAGCCCTCGAGTTTGGGCTCATTTGGTTTGTTTTGACGAGTTATATGCATTTTACTTGGTGATGATGGTCTGATGATGGAGTGAAGAGGTGGATAGTGGAATTCCTCAATGGCTACTTGTATAGCTCTCGAGTTTGGGCTCATTTGGTTTGTTTTGACGAGTTCTATGCATTATACTTGGTGAGGATGGTCTGATGACAGAGTCAGAAGTAGGGCTCTGGATATCCATGGATCACGCCGACCCATAGCTACGTGTTCTTAACCGCGGCGGTACTAAGATCACGAATTTCACGAACACGGCCGGTACGTAGCCCGTACCTGCGTTCGCGTCCGGATTCACGTGACACGCTAAGATGCGTAGCCCGTACCTGCGTTCGTGTGCACCGGTTAGAACGATACACCCGGGCCTCCGCCAGTTGGAGTTAAAATTAAAACAAATTAGGACTACTAATGAATTACTTATTATTACTTAGTACGGGACAAACGGGTTTTTTTCTATTTGGATTTTTGTTTAAATTATATTTTTTGCGTCGTTTCAGTTATAATGGTTAGGTATATTTAAGTAATTAACGGCGTTATTCTGTTTTCTGTATAACCAGCTATTGTGATTTTAGTCAAAGCTAGCGATGATGCAAAATTCTCTAGTTCCATTAGTTATATTTGTATTAATTATACAATTTAGAGACTGCGACGTATAGCGTTATAGTACATAATTATCGTTAAATAAAGAGTAGTAAAAAAAATCTGCTATTCGTGAAATGAATTAATATAAAAGTTTACTATCTAAGGATGCAATCCTAATCTAAAGAAACAAAAGAGCAAATTTCTGCGAATCTTCGGTACGTATGATGACGGTAAACCCAGGCAAACAACACGTGCATGGACTAAAGAAGAAAACAACAAACAAAAACGTACACAGCTGCAGTTCTTATCGGTTTCGGCACATTACAAAGTAGATAGTGACATATTTTTGTTCGACTGAAGGTAAAAAAAGATTTTCATTAAATGGATTGTGGCTATATAGAATATAGAGTGTAATTACACTTCACCTAAATATATTAATTGATGAAAGTAAAAAACAAAAGCCGCAGACTTGATGACATTTTATTTTGCATCTATATATAAATATTTTATTCAATAATTTGAGTTCTCTCCTAGTTTAAAAATTATTGAGTCATTCATTGTAATTTACCTACCAGGGTGGTATTTTTGTAGATAACTGGAGTTGCACGTGCAGAATTGCAGATAACAATGGACTCGTAATAAAGGTTTGCGAACGACGTAATTAAACAAACAATACTCATAAGTAGCTTTCGGCTTTACCTGGTATACCACCGTTTTGTTCATGTAGTTCAAAGAAGTGACCGCGTTTTGTTTATTTTCGAATCTGGAGGGGACAGTTTAGAATATTGAACTCGTAGTGATTATCCATTAGTCACCACTACACACACTTCTCTTATTTTAGCCCCCGTTTAATTACTGTATTACCTATTTATTATATTTAATGTTGGTTTCCTTTTATTTACTACTCACTCCATCAAGTCCATGTTCTTAAAAATAAAAGAATGAAACGGAATAACGAGCTACGAATAAGAACTAACGATATATTTTTATTCGTCGCCTTTAGAGACACTGCATCTTATCTTCACTCAACGTCGCTGGCGGACCGGATCCGCGTGTACTTAAGGTACGTGAACCCGTGACACGGATCTACACGGGTACACGTGACTTAATTACACGTAGCCGAATTTCACGTGCCGAACAGGCCATAAAACCGTTGCCGTGTTACACGAAAACGGGCGCACGGCTACTTGTACACGAAACACGGACACGACCGCGATCCCTAAGTATAAATACGGATGAACCCAAACTCGAGGGGTATACAAGTAGCCAATGAGGAGTTCCTCGATCCACCTCTTGACTCCATCATCAGACCATCGTCACCAAGTGTAATGTATGGAACTCGTCAAAACAAACCAAATGAGCCCAAACTCGTGGGGTATACAAGTAGCCATTGAGGAGTTCCTCTATCCATCTCCACACTCCATCATCAGACCATCATCACCAAGTAGAATGTATAGAACTCGCCAAAACAAACCAAATGAGCCCAAACTCGAAGGATATACAAGTAGCCATTGAGGAGTTCCACTATCCATCTCCACACTCCATCATCAGACCATCATCACCAAGTAGAATGTATAGAACTCGCCAAAACAAACCAAATGAGCCCAAACTCGAAGGATATACAAGTAGCCATTGAGGAGTTCCACTATCCACCTCCTGACTCCATCATCAGACCATCGTCACCAAGTATAATGTATAGAACTCGACAAAACAAACCGAATGAGCCCAAACTCGATGGGTATACAAGTAGCCATTGAGGAGTTCCTCTATCCACCTCCTCACTCCATCATCAGACCATCGTCACCAACTATAATGTATAGAACTCGACAAAACAAACCGAATGAGCCCAAACTCGATGGGTATACAAGTAGCCATTGAGGAGTTCCTCTATCCACCTCCTCACTCCATCATCAGACCATCATCACCAAGTATAATGTATAGAACTGGCCAAAACAAACCAAATGAGCCCAAACTCGAAGGATATACAAGTAGCCATTGAGGAGTTCCACTATCCACCTCCTGACTCCATCATCAGACCATCGTCACCAAGTATAATGTATAGAACTCGACAAAACAAACCGAATGAGCCCAAACTCGAAGGATATACAAGTAGCCATTGAGGAGTTCCACTATCCACCTCCTGACTCCATCATCAGACCATCGTCACCAAGTATAATGTATAGAACTCGACAAAACAAACCGAATGAGCCCAAACTCGATGGGTATACAAGTAGCCATTGAGGAGTTCCTCTATCCACCTCCTCACTCCATCATCAGACCATCGTCACCAACTATAATGTACCTATAGAACTCGACAAAACAAACTGAATGAGCCCAAACTCGATGGGTATACAAGTAGCCATTGAGGAGTTCCTCTATCCACCTCCTCACTCCATCATCAGACCATCGTCACCAACTATAATGTATAGAACTCGACAAAACAAACTGAATGAGCCCAAACTCGATGGGTATACAAGTAGCCATTGAGGAGTTCCTCTATCCACCTCCTCACTCCATCATCAGACCATCGTCACCAACTATAATGTATAGAACTCGACAAAACAAACTGAATGAGCCCAAACTCGATGGGTATACAAGTAGCCATTGAGGAGTTCCTCTATCCACCTCCTCACTCCATCATCAGACCATCATCACCAAGTATAATGTATAGAACTCGCCAAAACAAACCTAATGAGCCCAAACTCGAAGGATATACAAGTAGCCATTGAGGAGTTCCACTATCCACCTCCTGACTCCATCATCAGACCATCGTCACCAAGTATAATGTATTGTATATAACTCGTCAAAACAAACCAAGTAAACCCAAACTTTTCATAAAATCCATTGTGTATAAATCAACTTACAAAATTTTACCGACGATACCAACAAATTAACTTTATTTGAATAACGTTTTATTTAAATAAAATGTTAGTTAGAATAACCCCATTTGTGGAATAATTAGTCCGTATTTTATTCTTATTTAAAATAAAAGTAGCATGATTTATTCACCTTCATGTTATTCTAAATAACGGGCGCAAGAATTATTCTTATTCAAATCAATTTGAATAAGAATAAAAATTCTGTTCTTATTCTTATTCTTATTCAAATAAAAATTTGCCCAACTCTGGTTAAAAGTTATGATACAACACTTACTAATATTCTATTGGAGAGCATTCCATAATACTTGTCTATCAGCTCGGGCCGACTAAGCACGAACTTGCCGACGAGATCCACCGCGGCCTCGCGCACGGCCGTCGACTGGTCGAGAAAGGAGCGGTTCACGCCGATCTGCATGTCCTGCCGCGCCAGTACCGCAGGGTCCGCTTCCACGATCATCGCTAAACACTTCATCGCCTTCGTGCGGATCGCGATCGTGTTCTCGCACAGAATCACCAGTATCTTCCTCAGGTACCGGTCGAAGCTCTGCGAGAACGACCGTTTCGAGGCCAAGTATTGCGAGATTAATTCCGCTCCACTGTAGTCGATGTACGATTGCATCACTTGTACTTGAGTGCCACCCTGATATCTGAACGGCCTAATTTTGTCGAGAAAAAATGTTTTCCGTCGCTCTATCGTTTTGAATTTCTCTGCTGAGACGATAGCGCTGGTGTTGAGCTTCCGATCCGATTTGGATTCCTTGATGTCGCCGTCGCTGTCGTCGTCGTCAGAATCCTCGTCGCTGGTCTCACCTTTGTACCGCTTCTTTGATTTGTGCTTAGGTTTCTTAGTGGGCGAGGAGCTTTTCGGTTGAACGACCATGTCTCTGTACCATTGCGTAATGTAGAAATGCCGCGCACAATTCCAGGCTTGGTCTTTCTGGCCGTTAACCGCGAGGTAATCGAGGAGGACTCGCTGTAAGAATTCTGTTCTCTCTTCATCCTCGTCGAGTCCCGCGGTGACGTTCTAAAAGGAAACAAAAATCTTATATCTTCTTTGAGGAGACCCACAAATTTTATCATTCTGGTGCATAGGAGATTAAACTGCCTGGTAAGTTCCAGTCAAGTTTGCAGTAAAAACCGATGTGACGAGCGATTGGATAGCGATAGCGAAATGTTAACAGGGAGTCTGACTACCTGTATACATTTTGTAAAAATTAGTGTATGTTTTTTATTTGTATATTTTGAAAAACAACAATAAATAATGGTTTAAAAGACAACACAGTATGTCCCTGTCTACTCACCAGTCCCTGGCTGCCGTCCTTCTCCTCCTCGGCGCGTATGTCGCGCACGACAGCGTCCATGGTGGAGAGCTTGGCGCGCGACGTGACGCTGTCGCGCCGCAGCCGCGCCGCCACCAGCCCGAGGTACTCTAGTGACGCGACGCGCACTGACATCTCCATGGATTTGTCCGACATGTATTTCACCTGCGCAGAATGCGATAATAAACAAGAAGCGCTATTTTGTTATAAAAGCATTGTTTTTACTTGGATCACTGTTAAAATTATAACATAAGATTGATTTGTCACAACAAGTTTAACTGCGGTCCAAATGGAAATTAACAACTTCTGCAGAAACAATGCCAATCATACGTAAGATAACAGGGATTTAAAATGAAAGTTTAAAACCATCATCGTTATGGTTCTAAGCAGATAACAAAGGAATTATATATTGGCATATTTAATTGTAACGGCCCATCTGTGAGGCGAAGTATCGAGGCGAGGTATTTTCGTTAAATGCTGTGTGCTCATGCTACCTCGTATCATATGAATTTAATTTTGCATAGCAATTTTGATGCATTATTTTAAGTTATTGATAGCAGTATATAATCGTTAACTAATTGTCACTAATTCTGTATGCTCGTCGTGTAATTGTATACGAGTAGGTTTACACTCTTTTAAAGTATTCTCATACTAGCTTCTGCCCGCGACTCCTTCCGAGTGGAAATCGTTTATAACGTAGCTCCATACAAACTTTCACCCCTAATATATAAGATAAAAACTATCATATGTCCTTTCCCGGGACTCAAACTACCTCTATACCAAATTTTACTTATAAATAAACATATAAGTATTATAATATAGTTCTATGATATATATAATTCCGTTAGGTACGTCATAATTAGAGATTAAACTGGTAAATTATTTAACGCGACCACCACGTGTTAGTATCAACAAAGTAAAGTAAACAAGTGAAAGCACTCACAAGCATTGTTCCAAGTAAACTAAGCAGCAACTCGGTGGCGGGCCACTCGGGCTTGTTGACGGTGGTGAGCAGGTCGTGCACGAAGTTCTCGAACAGGGGCCGGAAGTCCACCTCCTCGTTGCGGCTGCGGCACTTGTTCAGGAACGACGTGAGGAACGTGCCGCCCACGCTGATCGCTGCCTCGTACCTGGATATTATTAGCAGATCTTTGTCCACGGCCTGCAAGAGGGAATGAGGTGAGGATGGAACTTTTACATGGAAACTACTGCATGTATAATAAACAAGAAGACTGTCGCTCTGTAGTATAATCATTTATAATATTTTTTTTAGCTTTTCAAAATTGGAGAGCATCCCAAACAGCATTTTTTATTACAATTTTAGTCACACATATGACAGTGGGATTCTTCAAGGGCTAGTAGTTACTAACTATATAATGCACACATATGGGGGCCAGCACAACTTGCTGTCAAGACGCGTCGTGCGTGACTTATTTTTTATACACTCGTGGAAATTGGAAAGAGGAGGGTACATTTATTCGTGTCGCGGCATCAGTTAGAGCTAGTGTTCTTTTCAAATAGAATATAGCAGATAGCTATTTATATAGTGGTAGATACATCTTTCATAACCTATAGATAGACCCTATAGTTAACCAATACGTTACTAAATGGTCCACTGCACAAATGTTCCAGAACAGCAACAGTACGGGAGGATTGGCGACAGATTGTGAAGCTTGCCACCACCCCTGATGTGACGATCATGACTACTCTGACAAGAAATATGATGATAGTTACATATTTTATGAAAACTATAATAATAGTTACCTTTTTGCTAGATTCCGATAGTTCCTTGGCCTTCTCCTGACTTTTGCACATGGCCTCGGGCAGCGTGACCACGCACTGCACCAGCTGCAGCACCAGCGCCGTCAGCATCTGTATGTGCTGGTCAGAGCTCAGCTGAAACGAGCGCAAGTTGTGCTTGGAGCTGGGGATGCGCGCTATTGAAGCTAAAATGTCTTCTAATAGCAGCCTCCGGTGTTGTTCATATTTTGTGAAGATCTGAAAAGATTTCCACAGATATTGCCACAGTTCCCTACACTAGCACTAGCGATCGATCGATCCAGAAACGCGGCCGTCAAGTCGCACGCTAATGTAATCTGTATGAATGAAGAGGAAAGTATATGAAGTGGTAGATCCAGCACATGTAGCTTATGCCAATATAATGCAAGAATCACAAATATAAAATATTTATAAGATTGGACATATAAATACGAAATACGAAACTATTTCATTGAATCTTAAAATGAATGTGAGAGGCTGAGCACCGTCTTACTCCAAGAACTTAATTATTTATATAATGTTACCGTGGTAACGAGCTTGAGCGCAGAGAGCTGCAGCTCGCTGACGTTCTCAACGAAGAACGGCGACACGCCCACGGTGGAGGCGTGCAGCACCGTGGTGTCGGTGAGGTGGTGCGCGGCGAGCAGCTCGGCGAGCAGCGTGATGCACTCGTGCGCGTGCGTGTACAGCTCGCGGACCGCGCGCGTCGAGCCGCCGCCGCGCCGCGCCGCCAAGCCCGCGCCGCCCGCGCCGCCTCCGCGCCGCTTGCGACCGTCCACTGCAACCATTCGGTACTGCTCACTCATATTTCAGAATAGGTTGCGTTCTATGTCTTTCATCACACTTGCTCGAAAAGGGCTTCATAATGCGCAGACATACAGAGCTGTAATAGCCTGTGTTACGCCCACGGGCGTAATGGTTTTTTTCTTAAATTGACTTTATTTAAATTGACTCCCTTCGGTCGTGTTTTAAATCGACACGAGTTGCGAATTATCTATTCGCACGTGTATCGTACAACGTTTTACTGTACATATGGCTCTTTAAAGTTTGGACATATTCACGAAAAGTGCTCTTTTCCGCACTAGTGCCACCATATGCACCATATGTACTGTAAAATAATTTTCATCTCTCATACTCTGAAAGTAGGTTTATCTAAACAGCGGGTTGAAAGTGAGGCATGTCGCCCCTAGGGCTGAAAAGTATTAAAAAATAAAAAAGCAATGGCAGAAACCTGTACAGCCACAGTCTCAGAAAATTCTACTTATTTTGAAACTTGTTGACAATCATGCGTTATTTTTTTAAATAATGATAATAAATTAATTATTGGATGACTATTATTGCTATTTGAAGACTACTGAATATTTTTCAAGTCATAAAAAACCTTTTCATCACACTTGCTCGAAAAGGGCTTCATAATGCGCAGACATACAGAGCTGTAATAGCCTGTGTTACGCCCACGGGCGTAATGGTTTTTTTCTTAAATTGTATCTGTCACTCATGCGGCAGTTACAAAGCAAAGAGGTTTTATATCAAATACGATGTCTGAAAACGTATTTATAAATAAATGTAAACTTAAAAAACTACTTAAACATGTTTATTGTTTAACTGAATTATTTACAGATTTAATATGTAGTTATTTAGTGTCTATGTAAAATGTTTTTAAGTGTTTTCAAATCGTGGCTGTATACCGAAGGGTCTTTGCCATACGCGTCTCACGTCAAATTCAACAAAATGGACGACTGACATGTTGCAGTTTTTATTACGATTTGTATTAATTTCATCTAAAATGTATTTGTTTCCTCGCAAATGTGATGAAAAACATTGTGTATAACGCGGGCGTAAGAATATTGCAAACTCGAGTCATCAAAAGCCCTCCGCCTTCGGCGTCGGGCTTCTGATAGACTCTTGTTCGCAATATTCGACTTACGCCCCTCGTTAAACAATGTACTATTACTGCCACAACCTTAAAAATCAATCACAACACAATTTTATGGAAGTGTCCATAAAATTGTGTTGATTTTTAAAGCTTGTTGATAGTTATGTTGGAACTATTAAAATTAGTTTTTCGATATAACCACTTCAAAAGCGCTTCCAGGAAATGGTCCACACACTAACATTATTAAAATCTGTCAACAGTTCCCGTCCTAATGCAAATGGTCCATACACAAACGCTTTTAAAGTGGGTTCTATAGGATCTGACTGATTTAGAAAATATTTAAGTTTTTGACTTTCAATCCATTTCCTCATATTCATAAATGAAAAGTAGAGTGTTTAACTCGGGGAAAGGCACCCATTTCAGCCTCGAACTATTCGCTCTCTCACTTCGTTCGAGCGCCAAAATATCTCGTCAGGAATGGGTGGCTTTCAACCCTCGATTAACAATCTACTATTAATATATTTTTTAATAATTTTACAGTACATATGGTGCTACTTTCCCGCACTAGTGCGGAAAGAGCACTTTCCGTGCATATGTCGAAACTTTAAAGAGCCATATTATGTACAGTAAAACGTTGTACGATACACGTGCTAATAGGTAATTGGCAACTCGTGTCGATTTAAAACACTCCCTTCGGACGTGTTTTAATTTATCACCACTCGTTGCGAATTTCCTATTTTCGGCACTTGTATCGTAAATAACTATTACCATTAGAAGCCGTAGCCGACATTATCCCTGATGAACATAGGCTACTTTTTACCGCGGGAAAATGATTCATTCCTACGGGAAAACGGGTAATCCGTGCGAAGCCGGGCGGGGCTAGTCTACAGATAAATCTGCACCACTAGGTTCGACGCGATAGTTTTACCCATCAGTGAGTATCACATTTATGTGGCAAATGTTTTAGGTACCCTTTTTCCATTAGAGAAAAGATTGAAGTCGCACAATGAAAATGAAAACGTGAAGGCGAATTGAAATCCTCCTTTTTCTTTGAAGTAGCAACCTACGAAACAATTAACCCCTCATACACTTTAAACACGCAAAGGTTGGACTAAGGTATTCTCACGCCTCGCGTATTGAATTATCCTCATTATCTAAGCGTTATCGCGATTGCACCCTGAAGGAGCCCGGGGTCCGCCTCACGAATTATGATTTTCGATGTACTTATTTAATCGTATGGCATATATTATTTTGGCCTTTAAAGTTCGACACCCAGGGGACACGTGCAGGGTTATGGTAGGTAGCTCCATACACATTTTTACAAAGCAATTGCTCCAGCACTAACCTTTCTTCTTAGAAGTTGACTGGATGCTGTAGACGGGATCATAAACACAATAAATTGTGTTGTTTAACTGGAATTTTATGAACATTATGATCCTGTCAATGACGTCCTCGAGAAATATGCGTTTAGGCATGCTGGGTGACGTCATTATATAAAGGGCGGTAAGGCAGGAGTCAGAAGCGCACATGACTCGTTCCAGGGCGGACTCTAGCCATATCTGACGCATTTCTTCACTGTCCTCCTGTTAAAAATAAACATCACGTTATTATGTTGTTGAAAAGCAAATCGCCATGATTCCTGGACATGTATCATGCTTACAGGATCGCTAGCCAGGGACATTTTCTCAGCAGCGCGTATATTCTTCTCCAATATTGACAGCAATCGCACTAGCCGGTCGGAAGGGATAGCTTCCATAGCACCTAAGTTCTTAAGTTTTGCTGCTTCAGAACACAATTCCTGAAGTTGATACCGAGGTAACAATAAATCTTCAGGGATATCTGTCCCTTCTGAAATATAAAAAAAAAACGTATTTTAAATTGAAGCCGCAAAAATAAAAATATTTTAATAGAACGCCACAAAAATAACACATACCCATTTCATCAGTCACAATGATATCATCTTCAATAGTTTCGAACACCGTCTCAATGAGTTTGTTGAAACGTTGATACGTATTAGTCTCCATTAGTTCATCTACTGATAACATTTCCAAAACAGGTACTAATCTTCGTTCAACTTTCCTCAGTTTAGGCCGTACTGAAATATTACCAATAATGTGAATTTTAAACTCGTCATAACATTAGTTTACCTTAGAACTTTTTTATCCGATCATAAATTAATTTAAGTAAGTCCTTTATTCACCAATTGAAGCTTCACATTCCTCTTTTCTGCTTGCTTCTTCGTGTTTCCTTTTGACGGCTTCCCAATTTTTCTCCCTAGCTATATCTATTGCTTCTCTTTCTTTGTCTACGGCTGGAGCAACATTCGAGGATTTAGCTTTTAAAGGAGCGTTGTCATCAGAATCAGACTCCATTGTACTATTTTTTCGTGACCTTTCGTCACTTGCAGTCTCGTGCCTCTTCAACAACCCTTCCTGTTATTGCAAGAATTATCAGAATTAGCCGCTATACAGTATTGCAGAGGTCGGGAAGAGGCAATTAACGTGAGCATGAGGCCATACCTACTTCGATATAGATATAAGCACGAATTGCCATTTCCGCGAAGCAAAAAATACTAATTTTTCAAGAATAAAATTTAGCTCCATCAAAAGTCAAAACTTGCCTATATAAAAAAAAACTCGAGTACAGGGCATGACTCAATGTGCCATTTTCGTTAAGCCTTTCATAGACTGGCGCGGCCAATAGTAAACTTGACATGTCCAGTACGATTCAGCTCTTAAGCGGCCTTTAGAACTGGGTAAATGCAGTGCACTAACTGGGGGAGGGGGGATAAACCATCTCGATCTAATCAGTGAGTGTCAGTGCAGTTAGTGCACTGAATTAATACAGGTCTAAAGGCCTCTTAAGGCTTCAATCATAAAGAGACAATATTGGTAATGATTAAGTATAAAATAAATTCAAACTAAAGTATTGCATGCATTTAACAATTGAAATGTTGACTGACAGTATGAGTAACTTTTTATGAAACATCACGATTTTCTAAATATTGTCAAAGGGAGTACAAGTTGTTGATATTCATGTTTTTTTTAATATTAATTAGGCCCATTGCATAATAAATTACAACTTATAATACAAGCGGAAGTCTCTCTCTAATAAACGAAGTTGAAAGAGATTTATACTTAGATAATATAAGTTACAAATTGTTATGGCAATGGGCCCATTGTGTATTATATATTATTTTAAGATTAAAATTATAGTTATTATTTTAGACCACAGATGGAACAATTGTCGGTAAAACAAGGTACAACCCTAAAATTTACATATGATTGATTACCTCGTAAAAATAGCGGTATTCAATCAATGCTTATTAAAATTTACGAATGTACGAATACTATACCACTATCGCTATGAATAATGAAATAAATTATTTGCTGCTCAGCGTAACAAAAGTAGATTTTCAAATTTTCGGGTAGTATATGTATTTTTACTGTTATTGCCAAAGCTTTTACGTCATAAACGACGGAAACGCAAGGATGAAATACCACTGATTTTGGGGCTTATAAGTCAAAACCTAACGCTGTTGCGGGGCTTATAAACCAACAACCATGTATTTGGGCATTTTTGTGTTAGATCGTATGAGCCAACAAAAATATTAAACCTTTAAATAACATGGTCTTATACGTCATTTTTGATGGTCCTCGGTCAAAAATAGTACATTGTTGTAAAGGCTAGAAAGTAGGCAATAGATGGACGCGTGGGTTCGAGGTCCGAGCCAAAGGTGAGGACCTCGAAGGATACGAGTCCATCTGAGTGAGGTCAACCTTACGCCTTCATGAATTCGTCCATGCAATATATTGTATTTTCTAAGATAGACTATGTAAGATGATTCCATGAAAACATTCAAAATAAATTGACCTATTATTTCAGGATGTTTCTTTATAATATCATGGATGTTCATGTTTGATATAACAACATTAGTTAATAGTTAATAGATTACTGCATTTGATGCAAGTGCCAATCCCTACGGAATTCACCGACGCTGTTGTTTACGTGTGTATTCCTACAATATTTTTTCGATGTGTGCGTACTGAGGGGCTGCCGCGAAACGAAAACGAACTTTGTTCGTGTATCTCCCTCTCTGTGGGTCGATCTAGCAAGTGCGACAGAGACGGAGACACACCAACGAAGTTCGTTTTCGTAAGAACGCTAGTAGACAACTAGAAGGATGTGTGTGTGAACCTAATATTTACAATATTGTGCAATTTGTGGAAATGCACCTTTAAAAGTGGCGACAGCAGTACCAGACTAATTTTGCGGCTCCTTCTTTCTATGATCTAAACGCCCTTTTTTAATATACAGTATAGCTACCTACCCGTCGTAAGTAAATTTTCAGTATCATCATCATCATATCAGCAAAAAGACGATTGAATATAAAAATTTAATGATGAATGAATGAATTGAGGGAGTTGTTTGAGAAATGGTCATTTTTTGACTTAACAATTTTCAGAATTTTTATACACTTAAGTACTTTACAAGAGCCAAAGCACTTACAAATAGTTTATTTTCCTTAAGGGGCTAATGCGCTATTTGGCTAGTTTTGACGAGTTTTGAGTTGATATTCGTCCGTAAAAACTATAGATATATTTACGGCACAAACACTTATCGGTTCTTCAATCCTGTATCTACATATGCACGAGAGTTTTTTTGAAAATAATTAAAAAAGAAAATTGATTTATTCAAACATGGTCCAAAAAAACTCTATTTTCGATATATAAGTATGTACCCTTATCACGAAACAAATTATTTTTTTAATTAAACATTTTGTTTTTGTGTGCCAAGACGGTGAAACAAGTCTATAACACGATACGGAGGGCGCTAGTCATAGCGGGAATGTAATGCAAGAATACACAGCTTACGTCACTGTCCTCGTAGCTCAGTTGGTAGAGCAGTCTAGCGTTAATAGAAAGGTCGCAGGTTCGAATCCTGTCGGGGGCTACAGACGAAGATGGTTTATTTTTCCATTATAGTCTTTCTCTGTATCATATCGATTATATAAGTATGTTGTTTATTCACTTGTATATGTGAAATCTACATATAACAGTTCCTTATTGACGTCTCTAACAACCCACGAGAGATTTTTATTTTGAACTCATTTTACATCACAAAAGTTTCGTCCAAAAAACTGGTTTATTGGCTTGAAATTGCCAAAGTTAGGTGCCATATATCCCGAAAACTGTGGGTTTCGATGTAAATATGAAATACTATTTCGGTAAACCTCGTTGTTGTTAAAACGATAAGCCATAAAAAACACGAAAAACCCGACAGTTACAAGTCGGAGGTCATTGGGAGCTAGGAGCCCCCTAAGTGTAAAAAAAGTACCTATTGCAGCTGTTTTCGCAACACTAAGGTAAACATATCCAAATATGAAAGTGTATTACTATGAATGCTTTTAAATTTCAACATATTTCAGGATAACTTAGAGAGCTATGGTAGCCTAGTGGTTCAGGCATGCGGCTGCTAAGCGGCGGTCGTGGGTTCGAATCCCGGCTCGTACCAATGAGTTTTTCGGAACTTATGTACGGAATATTTACCGTTAGCTTTTCGGTGAAGGAAAACATCGTGAGGAAACCAGTCTAATCCCAATAAGGTCTAGTTTTCCCTCTGGGTTGGAAGTTCAGATGGCAGTCGCTTTCGTAAAACTAGTGCCTATGCCAAATCTTGGGTTTAGGTGTCAAAGCGGACCCCGGGCTCCTTTAGGGGGCACTACCGGGAATAACGCTAGGAGGATGATGATATTTCAGGATAACTTAGGACGAGACCCTGTTTATTACAGAATGGCACATATTATACTTACAGGTAATCTCCCGAGTTTAACAACAGGGTATCTATTGTTGATAACAGTATTGTTTTTATTTGGATCCTGTCTGTCTGGATTGAGGTTTAGTGGTAACTGTATCGGCGCGTACGGCGCGCCCATCGACGGCTGAGGCACTTGGGGTTCCTGGCGCAGCGGCGACGGCGCCACGCTCGCTTGAGCAGGAGACTGGCCCGTTACCACATTCCCATCTGCAACATGTCCTGTGTAAGTAAACATAAAACAAGTCCTACCAATGTATCAATATGAATACTTTTAAAGGAAAATGTTGTCTACCTTGTTCGAATGTCTTATCTTGGGATTGCACCATTAATCTCTGTTGGTCAGGTAAATTGCCAGGTGACATGGCAAGAGGATCCTTGTCCTCTGTTATATTAGTACCAAAATTTTGATTATCTTGCATCAAACTCCCATAGAAACCACCATTTTGGGGGTTAGAACAGGATGTATTTGACATAGGGCTTGTATAAGTGGAAGAATTAGC
Source organism: Epinotia ramella (assembly GCA_947578815.1). Taxonomy (NCBI): domain Eukaryota; kingdom Metazoa; phylum Arthropoda; class Insecta; order Lepidoptera; family Tortricidae; genus Epinotia; species Epinotia ramella. The sequence continues at coordinate 14,343,182 of OX388209.1, forward strand.
ACTATTCCATAGAGGAGATACATTGTTCTGGGCAGTTATGTTCACTTGGCTGCCGGGCCGGGCTTGTGATGGTGGAGAGCCCATGTTGACGTGTGGAGAGGACTGACATGGTGGAGCTAGCAGTTGCTGGCTTGGAATGGATGCAGGGTGAACTGTTGCTCCAAGTGAAGACGGACTTGAGTGAGCAGTGTTGTGTGATGCATAGTTGTATGAGGCCGAGGGTGACATTCCATTGAACTTGGATGTGACATGGTTGCCCCAATGGTTCCTCTGTTGTTGGTCAAATACATTAGGATTAACATGTAATATTGCTTTCAATAATTCTGGTGTAGCTTGCTGAGGGGCTGGGCTTACTGCATCGGGTATACTTTCCTCCTTAAGATCTCTGGAATACACATATATAGTTAATTAATTAATTGAATACATACCATAGTTATGTATAAATTATCTGCTTTCTCTCAAAGTAGTAACATGTAAAATGTACGAAAATTTGTACCTAAACGGACTGGAACATTTTAACACATGGATCATATTGGAAAGAGGTTGACATTTGTACACATTTATAAATTTAAGTTAATGTGACAATTTGTTGACATGTCAATTAAATATATTATTTAGTTGAGATTTATAACACACATTATGAAGATGAATAACATCAAACTTATATTTTAGTTGATACATTACATGTGATCAATATGTGATTAACTGTTTATTGTAAAAATATTGAATTAATTTTAAAACAAACGAGCTTGTTCTTATCTGAAGCTTCTAGACTATTGAGATAAATAAATAACTATATGTATACTACTTACATATGTTCCACAGATGTTTTCATAAGCGACTGTAAAAGCAGTGTAACCAAATTGTCATCTCGGGTAGCAAGCAATATAGCAGCTTCCTCAGCCACTCGGGGGTGAAACAACTGAGACTTGTTGTTAAGAGTTGATGGCAGAGGTGTGGGAAGTGGCAGCACTGGTAATACTGTCAAACAATTCAACCATATCATCCAATCTTAATATCAACACTTTTGGACCCAGCCAATATAACTCCGAGGGTTGATTACATCTTATTGCCAATTCAAGTACATATGTCACTACACTACATTTTAAGTTAGCAAAGCCTTGTTTTTCCAGTCAAAAGTCTCAAGTTGTAACATAATCTGGATTTTTAATAGCTGCTTGTTAGATTCTTACTTAGAGCTTGCAGTGGCACAGTTCCCATACAAAGTTTACTTTTAAAACAATAAAACCGCATAATACATAACTATACAAAGCCATTTTAAACACCTCAAAATTAACCAATTTTAATGGCTTCAAGGAAGTTGTTTATTCATGATTCCAAGGGGAATAAAGATGAATATTGTCAAATACTGATACATAAAAGTAAATTAATACAATTTGAATGCTTTAGTCTTTAATATCAATTAGAATTATGGTCATAATAGAAGAAATCACCACACTAAATACAAATCATTACAAATACGGTTACATTACTGTACTTACAATCCGTCAAACTGGCTACTCCTGCCAAAGTTGTAATAGGGACACTTGGAATATCCCTCTCATTCATCTTGATTATAAAAGTTTGGGAGTAAATTATTTCTTCAGTTGCACTAACACTAGCCTAGAAGGTAAAAAGAAAGTCTTTGCTGTCGTACTGTAACACACACCAGACGATGTTTGCGTAGTCACTGATGCCATTCTCATTTTACTTTCCACATGCGTTACACTTTACACGGTCAACTAAATCATAGCCGTTGGCGATATATCATAAGGAATACATTCCACAAATATAACAACAAATCCAAAGATTGTTGTGAAAATGGGGCAGCCGTCAATTTGATGCTTTGTTGTGCGTTGTGCATCAAAACGAAGGTCAGCGCATCTGAACGACACTCCCTGTGTTCCGTGGTAAAAGTCGCGTGTGCAGAATTAAATTGCTTTCTGTTATATTAAATCGATTTATACTCACTGAAACATTATGTTAATTAATAAAAATATACTAAAATCCGGAAAAACCAAACATTATTCCAACATTTAGATAATCACGGAATCGTGAAACAATGTTGCCATATTGACTAATAAAATCATCATAGTGTGGTCCTATTAAATAAAGCTCGTGAGATCGAGCGTGTTCGCAATTATGGGGTATACAGATTATGTGATTGTACCCCAATTTGTCAGTACAACATGTCGAAGTCATAATTGGTGTAGCGTACAGAAGGTCTAGCACAACTTGCTGCCAAGTTGAGTCGCGCGCCTCAGCGTCTCATGTCTCGCTCGCTCTGTGTAAATAAAAAGAAGAGGGTAGATTTATCTCGTTTCGCGTCGCGTCGTGGCGTTAGTTGTGCTAGCCCTGCAGATGTAACAATCCGACCACATGTGCATGCAATTTCTCAGTCCAGCTCGTTTGACAGTTGGATCAGCAGCGCAACATGCCTCCAGACGATAGCAATTAGTCAGCTTCTGATAAATTGGGGCTGACAAATCATGACATGTATACACCCCATAAGTTGAAGTTGAACGTAGTGGTTATATTCTCTTTGGTATACCATAATATTTGAACGTCTTGAATGATATCGATATCGTATCGTATCGGATCTCTCTGCACCGGCGCTATTTTGTGTTCTCTTCATTATTAACTCGAGGCATTTCTCTACCTCCCTATCCTTTATCTATATCTATGAACTAAATCTGGCCAAATCGTCTTCTTGTTTTTCCTTTACTTTCGTCTCTTCCTTTCACCATTTCATTGACGTGATGCTGGCAGAAATGTCATATGACGATTGCATTAAAAAAAAAAAACTCGAGGCATGCATACCAGGGGCTGGAAACTTAGAAAAGAGGCGACACGCCGATTTATTGTATGGAAAGTAGTGACATCTCTGGCGAAGCGGATCGCTGTATTTAATGTTGTTGACAGAAAATGGAAATAGATGTCAGTACAATAGACCCACGACAATAAATTTTAAGATTTTGAAATGAAATAAAATATATTTTTATGTTTTGAGATAGAATTTATTAAGTATCCATTTTATTTAACTGAACATGAACAAATATCTCATTAATATGGAATTGTGTTTGTTGTTCGGCCTTTGTGGTTTTAGATGAAGTATACATACCTACGTGTCAGTCAGGAAATAAATGTCAATGTATTGTCTATAAAAACATTGAATGAAAACACATTTAAATCATATTTAAATAAAATCAAGAATAGTTTTAGCCACAGTATCTATTTATAAAAATAATATCTAGGTATTATGTGTGCAGACAATAGTTTGAGGTTGAGTAATATGCAGTGTAGATCGGCTGTACGTGGATTTGTTAAATCTGGTCTAGGAGATTTAATCTCATGTTTTGAAGCTAAATCTCGTCCTTGTCTCGTGTTTTTTGTTAAAAAGGTTGTGCTTTGTTAAGTTCTTGTTACCTAATTTGTTATTTGTTAAGTTGAATAAATACTTTTATGAATGTTGCATGTTTCACTTTTCAGATCCATTTCATAGCTGTGTGATTATTTTGAAACCTACAATGTGACTGGCAAAGTATGAAGGGAAGCGTACTTAGGTAACTAAAATGTGATTTATATCATGTTTTAGAAACGTTTTCTTCCTAACTTTGATAGTCGCATTGTAGGCTTCAAAGTCAAAACAAAGAATACAACTTTTGTATACGTGTGTGCGTGGCACGTGAATATGTATGTGTGCGTTAGTGTGTATGTGAAGCGTGCACGCTGCACGCATGCGTGCGTCAGAGTAGTTCAATCCACTCGCTGCTAGGCGGCTGTGGGACCAGTAATTTCTTGGTGTTGCCACTCTTTACATAAATATACTTATTATACTCTTTGATGCATACTTCATACTTCTTTCGCCAATTCGCCATTGATATATAGAAAAGTACTCTGTGCGGTGTGCGCCATTGATATTTAGTTTACAAACAAAATAAGATGAAGCTCGACTCTTATGGAGGAATTATTTGGTACCTCAAATATTTCGGATTACCATTAGCATTATGCATAACAATAAGTAAAGTATACAATCGAGTATCGCTCAAAAAGCGGAGAGCTACATTACAAGGAAAGGCAAGTACACTCTGTATACCACTATTGTGTAGTGTTCTGCACGCTTCATTTTCACCCACTGTTCTGAGCTATTTGTATTTTATTCCATTAAGGTTCTGTTAAGGATGTGTTAAACCATATGTACTCAGGACATTTTTTCACATTCCTGACTAAAATAAGCAGGGGCTAACTTGGCAACCTATATTAGTGTATCGTAACTGTACTTCGTGTACATGTCATTTGGAACCTGCGTTTTTCTTTTTCAGGTAGTGCTTATTACTGGGGCCAGCTCTGGCATAGGGGAAGCATTGGCTCATGCTTTCTATGAGCAAGGAAGTAAAGTTTTACTGGCCGCAAGGAGGGAACATGAACTGGAAAGAGTGAAAATAGATCTTATGTCTAAAAAGCTGGTAAACAGAGTTATATGGTCACTATACAAATGGTAATCAATGGTAATGATAAGATCTCTGCTTTACCTTGTTTGTTTCTATTTACAGCCAATTACAACTTGTGAACCAGTTGTGTTGCATTTAGATCTATCCAATCTGGACAGTCTTGAAGAATTCGCAAAAAAAGTTCATTCTCTTTGTGGTCATGTGGACATCTTGATAAATAATGGTGGGATATCCCATAGAGATGCAATTCTACATACCAAGATTGATGTTGACAAACAAATCATGTATGTCAATTACTTTGGTCCTGTGTGTTTAACAAAAGGTAGGTGTAGGTAGGTGATATGAAGTAATTTTAATTTTATGATTGATAATTAAAATAATCCTATAAATACATTAATTTAAGTTGAACACACCCCTTAGTCAGAGATACACTTATGCCTTCCGCGCACCAGAAAAAGAGATGTAGCACTCTTCGGGAACGGCTTTTTTGGACAAATATCGATAAATACCTAACTGTGAAGTTTTATTTAAATTTCATCAAGTGAGATTTTAGATGAGATTAAATACTATAGTACTAACTTGATTGTGTCGTAAAATAATTTATCATTTGAGTATGCTGAGTAAATAAAGGAAAATACAGACCCAACTTTGGATTTTTTTTCTATCAAGGAAATTTTAAGCAATCATGTATCAATCAAATCAGATAAACAATCATATAGTCAAGAATCATATATCTGAAAATCAGACCTTATTGTTTCTTAATCCAGTCAGAAAAGCGTTTCAAAGCACGCGATAATTTCCAATGCACCACCTTAAATACTGTTTTTGTTTATTCCTACATAGAGCTTATTTAAGATGATGTTTATTTTAATCGTGATGAATAATATGATACACAAATACTTTTTCTCAAAGCCCGCAGAGTGAACATAACTCGCTACATATTGGAAGGTATAGCGTATAGTTTAAGTCAGATCTAAATAAAAAAATAAAAAACATTGCAGGCCGCCTGGAATGTTATATATAAATTCCTTTATTTGTCGAGTACCAAATTTAAAAAAAAGCGGCCAAGTGCGTGTCGGACTACGTACAACGAGGGTTCCGTGCCTATTGAAAAGGTCGTATCGTTACTGAAATTTAAGGCACTTACGTCCTTTTCTTTATGGAAGGCATTTTTTTATAAATATCTCCAAAACCTTTGAACCGATCTTGTTCAAAACAATTTTCGCTGAGAGAATTGAATAAGCCCTATGAGCACGATTTTTTTCTAATTTTTAAAATACACGGTTCAAAAATTAGAGGGGGGGGGACACACAATTTTAGTAACTTTCGAGGAGATTATCTCCGACTCTATTCACTTAATCAAAAAAATTGCTTAGAAACCTTATATTTATTTTGAAAGGCCTATCGATTGGTGTGCCACACGTGGGCTTGCAATGAAAAGAAAAATTTTGACTTTCAGTTGTATGTATGGAGTGCACCCCTAAAAAAATTTTTTTTAGTATATTAGTTACAAAACTCTTTAGCGGTTAACAAAATACACCTATTCTGAAATTTTTATTCCAATAAACCTTATAGTTTTCGAGTAAAATGCCTGTGACATACGGACGGACAGACAGACAGACATGACGAATCTATAAGGGTTCCGTTTTTTGCCATTTGGCTACGGAACCCTAAAAAGTAGAAACTGGCATATAAAAGACGGTCGTATTCAGCCAATTCAACCCGTATTTTTCTGTTGCAAACACGACGTTTTTGTATGTGTCTCAAATAGTTTGCGTTTTTTTGGTGGAAAAATACACTTGCGATTCTGTTTAAAAAAAAACGGCGGGAAATCGTAAATATTTTCACGTTGTGCAACGATATTTAGTTTATATAAATTTAGTATTTTTTATTCCCCCATTTTTGAGAAAAGCCCTATATTAGCCTCAGCTGGAAAGGCAATTGCAGGCTTCGTATTATAATTAAACGGACTCGCAAGCTCGTCCGTTTAAACAAATGCTCAGCCTGCAATTGCCTCCTTCCCGGCCACGGCAATAATGTACTATGATGTTCTCAACATTCCTTTCCAGCATTGCTGCCTAAAATGGTTGAAAGAAAGATTGGCCACATTGTCCTAGTAAGTTCTGTACAAGGATTGATAGCCATACCAGATCGCTCCGCATATGCTGCATCCAAGTTTGCCCTGCAGGCCTTCGGCGATGTTCTGCGATCCGAAATGCATCAGCACAATGTGAATGTTTCTGTAGTAAGCCCTGGATATGTCAAGACAGCAGTTTCCCTGAATGCACTGACAGGCAGCGGAGAAAAGCATGCAGGTAAAGAAAACTCTTGTATTTGCAAAAAACTTTGATAGCCTGAAAAATATTGTCAGTGGTGTGCCAGTGCCTTGATGAAATATGTATAATTCTTGTTTCTTTTTGTTTCCAGTAATGGATCAGTCCACAGCCCAAGGATTTTCTGCTGAGTATGTAGCTGATAGGATGCTCGACATGGTTGTTTTGAGAGAGAATGATCTAGTGATCAGTCAGTTGTTACCAAAAATTGCTATATTTGTTAGGCATAACATGCCAGCACTTTATTATTGGGTGATGACAAAAAGGGCCACCAAAACAAGTGTGCCATAGATTAATAGTTTTTGGTTGATGTGAGTTTAGGATAAGAGATTTTGGGTTTTATCTTAAATATGTCCAATTAAATGGCATTTTGTGTTTTATCATAAGGACTATTGTTTGCCTGCGACTTCATCCTTTATATCGTACCTCCATACAAAATTCTGCCTCCCATTTCACCCCCCTGATGATAATAACTATTTTATAAGATAAGTTACTCATACCTACTCATATTTATAAAACCAATACCATTATGACTGATAGAACCAATAACAATTTTGACTGCATATTTTTTTTTTACAAATTAAGAAATTGACTGAACTTTTACTGAATAATGTTATAAAGTTCCTAATTCAAAAGCACAAAAGCGTAGCCTCTCAGGAGGTTTTAGACATATTTTTAATGAATAACCACCTGTTTTATAAATATTTGTTGTAAATAACGGCTATCACAAGACAACGCGCGAGCTCTCTATTTTTCTCGCAGTATACGTCTCTTTCTAAGTTTTCTAATAAGAGAGAGAGGCAGAGTGCGAGATAAATCGAGAGATCTCGCGCGCCGTCTTTTGATAGCCGTGCTGGCCGCTAAACTTCTCATTAGCTGTAAAATTTACTATTAACCGCTACCGCAGGCCGCTCCAGTCTGTGATAGGCCTTATGCCGGCTGTACACATTGGGCCAACGTTGGCGCATGAGCAGGATGCAGCTATGTAAACGAAAGAGATCGAGTTATAGCCCTCTCCCTCTAAGCTGCCTTCTGCTCACAGGAAGAGGGGTTTATTTCGTTCTCATGCGTTTGCATAGCTGCATCCTGCTCACGCGCCAACGTTGGCCCAATGTGTACAACCGGCATAAGCCTGCTGTACACACTGGGCCAACGTTGGTGCGTGAGCAGAAGGCAGCTATGCGTTAGAGGGAGAGGGCTATATTTCGATCTCTTTCGTTTACATAGCTGCCTCCTGCTCACGCGCCAACGTTGGCCCAATTTGTACAGCCGGCTTTAAGCAGGCTTTAGACATCCACAGGACTGGTTACCATAGACAAACATCGTTTCGCGCCAAATTGACAGTGAGATAGGCCTGTATTTGGTCTAATGTAATGCATGGACCTATGATACTCAAGACAGGCTATACGTGTTGCCACAGCGAGGGACGGAAAGACTCCTTTACAGCTAAATTAAGAACTGGTCTTAAAATGGCTGATAACTTGCCATAAACAACCTGCCCCCCTAGCACACTAGGTTTTATGTCCGACATAAACTTTATGTCGGACATAAAACCTAGTGTGCTTTATGTCATAAAGCATTTGTCCCTCTTGCACTCGCATATTGGGCAGAATGGGATGAATGCTTTACGTCCGACATAAAACTTAGCATACTACTAGCCCCTCTGGTAATGGAAGTAATGGTTTATGTCCCACAACTTCATACTAAATCAGCTGTGGCAAATAAAAAAATGTGGAACTATGACAAGGACTATGAATGATATTTCCCTTTCTGTCACTTATCGAGATTTGTATGCTACCAGCTCGCTCGCACGTGATATTATTATTACCATAGCTTGTCCTGAGTATCATAGGTCCATGGTCTAATGAGTTCTACAGATTACGTGATTTTACCACAATTTGTCAGTACAACGTGTCGAAGTCATAATTGGGTGTGGCGTACAGATGTAACAATCCGATCACATGTGCATGCAATTTCTCAGTACAACTCGTTTGACAGTTGGATCAGCAGCGCAATATGCCTCCAGACAATAGCAATTAGTCAGCTTCTGATAAATTGGGGCTGGCAAATCATGACATGTATAGACCCCATAACGCATCTTAACCGGGCGTAATACCTACTACCTTCTTGACCTGACTTCGATTTATTTGCATTGTAATAGTATTATAATGCAATTTGGTTTTCATGTTATTAAACCTGCACAACTTCTATAGACGTCGCAACATTCAAGACATCCAAAGGCCCCTCCACATTCGCGAGTGAACGCGCGAAAAATATGCGCGAACGCGTGAAGTGAGCCGACTCCACAGTAGCTGGACATTCTCGCGTTCGCGCGCGAATGTGGAGGATGCCCAATAGTGATACTGTCACGCCAACGTGGTGACGCTGCGTGGCGGTATCATTGACGCAGGCAATACACCACCAGATCAACGAACGCCAACGAAAGATATTCGGCGTTGGCTACCGCAGGCCCGCACGTTCGTTGTTTCTTGAAGATCTGCCAAAAGAACGAACGTGCGGTAGTCAACGTTAGTAGTATTTTCTTCTTGATATCCCAATTTAAAATATTTGCGATTTCTATCCAGCAATCATTTCTCTTTGTTTTTTAACCAACTTCAAAAAAAAGGAGGAGGTTCTCAATTCGGTTGTATTATTTTTATCATTTCTTTTTTCAATGTTTGTTACCTCAGAACTCCGTCATTGATGAGCTGATTTGTAAATTTATTTTTTCGTTGGTAAGTATATGCTTCCAGGTGGGTCGCATTTTTTTTCAAAAATTCAGTTGGATGATGGGATCCATGAGAAATTGAGGGAACTCCTCAATTATATTAGGCACGCGTGTAGTGATTTTGGTATTTCTCTCAAAAATGGCCCGCAATGTGAACATAACTCGCTACATATTGGAAGGTAAAGTGTATAGTTTAAGGCCAGATCTAAATTAAAAAATAAAATACATTGCAGGCCGCCTGGAATGTTATATATAAATTCCTTTATTTGTCGAGCACCAAATTTTTTTAAAGTAGAAACTGGCATATATAAAAGAGCACTGCGGCGCTACCACGAACTTCGAAAGTCGAAGTTCGGGTATTTCCATCTCTATCGCACTCCCTTACTCGAGTGACAGGGATGCATATATTACGAACTTCGACTTTCGAAGTTCGTGGTAGCGCCAGGCCTTTAAATAGCGCTATTTTCGTATAGCGCTATCATTTATAACGTTATTATTCCTAAAACCGCTATACTCGAAACCGATATTTGACGCGCTGTATAGCGATATCCATTATAACGTTATAAATCTAAACCATTAATATAAAACCGATACTTTTTTAACCGATATAATAATGTAATAACGTTATAGGCTACCCCTTTCTCGCATTCAGTATAGCCTACTCGTGCAATGTAAGCGATGTGATTACGTAACGTAGGTTGTTTGTAAGAGTGCACGACGTCATAGTAAAATAGAGAATTTTTCGATTTGCTCGGCTTGTCGGCGCAGGTTGTAGCCTGATACGAATATCCTGACTAATAATTTTCAAATCAGATTGTCTTTAGCTACTCTGTGCCTCATTAATCGGAAATGCATCATCCCAAAAAAACATGCCATGTAAAAAAGAGGTCAAGTCTCGAAACTCTTCCACCGTAAAAAGTTGTGAGATATTTCGTAGAGCCAAGTCTCAGGCATTCTTTTATCTTTATTTGCTTGCTAAATAAAATTTTGTGACTTGGCAATCACACAATACTACATAGCTTTAGGTATGCAGAAATCCATTAATGCAGGAAAGTTGTGTGATTGCCAAGTTACAGAATTTTATTTAGCAAGCAAATAAAGATTAAATAATGCCTAAGACTTGGCTCTACGAAATATCTCACAACTTTTTACGGTGGAAGAGTTTCGAGACTTGGCCTCTTTTTTACATGGAATGTTTTTGCTTGTTAAATAAAATTCTGCAACGTGCCAATCACACAACTAAACTGTATTTATAGATTTTTGCATACTTACCTAAAATTATGTAGTATTGTGTGATTGCCAAGTCACAAAATTTTATTTAGCAATAAATAAATAAATATTAAGGGACAATCTTACACAAATCGACCTAGTCCCATAGTAAGCTCAGTAAGGCCTGTGTTATGGGTACTAGACGACGATATATATAATAGATATAAATACTTAAATACATAGAAAACTTCCATGACTCAGAAACAAATATTCATGCTCATCACACAATTATTTGCCCTTACCGGGATTCGAACCCAGAACCTTCAGCTTCGTAGGCAACGTCACTACCCACTAGGCTAACCAGTCGTCAAGCAAGCAAATAAAGATTAATAAGAATGCCTGAAACTCTACGAAATATCTCACAACTTTTTACGGTGGAAGAGTTTCGAGACTTGGCCTCTTTTTTACATGGAGTGTTTTTTATGGAATCTCACTTCTTTTTGAAGGTTAATGTGTTATCCATACATACGAACTATGAATGCAGGCCCATTCTTGTTTTTGAATTTTCCCATTCACTGCAAATGTAACTTTGTAATCCTATATATTTGTATAGGATTACAAAGTAATGTATACAGTTGGTGTATCTAGAAAACTGGGCTGAAATAGCAATTTTTTATAGTTTTCCCTTTATGTGGCCATTAAACCCTAACTCTGTACCAAATTTCAGCTCTCTGAGTTTATGGGAAGTACTAGTTCTATTTTGATGATCATGAGTGAGTGTCATAAATGCGAAACTTTGCTTTCGCTTAACTTCGGAACTAAATGACCTACAGACTTGACATTTTGGATTTTAAGTATGTGATTATAGCTTACTGGATGACGAAAATTTCTGCATTCTGGTCTTATCCAGAGGTTCTCAAATAGGGGCCTGAAAATGTGGCGAAATGGTTCCAGTAAAGGATGGTACGGCAGTGTTTGCTTCGCGCTCGACTTGGCGGGGGCACTGCCGTGCCCCCACATATTAATGGCATTGTTATAACATGGTAAATTATTAATAATTTAAATGCCTGCATCAAATGTTTCTGCTTAGCCCGTTGGTTGACTGGTAGAGAATGCCTTATGGCATTAAGTCCACCATATATACTTTTTTTTGTATTGTGTCACAAAGTTTAAATAAATTAAACCGGTCTCATGGCACCAGCACGCACATTACGGATGGATGGTCAGCTAAGATGCTTAAAATGAGGTGGAGAGAATGAGAAATTTGATTTATCTATATATGTAAAAGAAGACTTCCTGACTAATTCATCAACGCACAGCCGAAACTACTGGGACTAAAAAGAAGGGACAAGATGGAATTTTTGGAAATCCCATCCCTAAGGGGGGCAAAGTTTGTATGAGGGAAACTTTTTTTTTAACTAGAGACTTGAAACTTTGTAGGAAGATTACTTATTAAGATGCATAAAAAGTTCTTGCAGCGTTTTAGAAAATTCCACTCCTAAGGGGGTTAAGTAGGGGACAGGGGTGCAATGTTTGTATGGGGGAAACATTATTTTTTGAACTAGAGACTTGAAACTTTGTAGAAAGATTACTTATTAGAATAGAAAAAAGTACTTTCTGTGTTTTAGAAAATTTCATCCCTAAGGCGGTTAAATAGAGGTGCAAAGTTTGTATGGAGGGAACTTTATTTTTTGAGCTAGAAACTTCAAACTTTGTAGAAAGATTACTAAATACAATACAAAAAAGGACTGTCAGCGTTTTAGAAAATTCCACCACTAAGGGGGTTAAATAGGGGTGAAAGGTTTGTATGAGAAACACTTTTTTTGAGCTTGAGATTTGAAACGTTGTAGAAAGATTACTTATTAGAATAGAAAAACAGTTAGTACTTTTAACGTGTTAGAAAATTCCATCCCTAAGGGGGTTAAAAAGGTACTTATGCAAGATTAGGATGAGAACTAGAGATGGGCAACTTTGTGGTACGATTACTTATTAGAAAAAAAAAATCCTTTCATCGTCTTGGAAAAATACCACCCTTAAGGGGGTTAAAAGTGTTAAGACGGTATTCAAGGTTTATATGGAGAGCAAGAAAATATAGTAAGATATTTCTAATGTCAGTCTTAGTCTGTATGTTAAAAGACAACAAAACTGATTTCAGAGTTTTTTTTTTAATTCATCCCCTATAGGCGTTAATGGGGCTTCCAAGTTTATATGGAGGGAAAAGTAATTTTTTAAGTAAGATTTTTTTATTTTGGTCTTAAAATAGAGAGAGCAGATTAGTAGATTTTTTTATTCATCACCTAAGAGTGTTTAAAGGGGATTCGAAGGCCGTATAGGGTCAAGATAATTTTAAAGTAAAACATTAGTGTAACTCCGATTTTAGACGGTTTGTTTAAAACTAAAAAATACATTTCAATGTTTTTGAAATTCATCCCCCAAGAGGGTTTCTAGGGGGTTCAAAGTTTATACGAAGAGCAAGATATTTATCAAAATAATAGATTTATTACTTAGGTTATGGACCGTTTGTTTAATGATTAGAAAACGATTTCAGCGTTTTTTTTATTCATCCCCTAAGAGAGTTAAAAGGTTTGAAGGTTGTATAGAGAGCAAGACCTTTTTTAAAGTAAGACTTACAGATTTGAACAGTTACCAGAAATGTAGGATAGGTTAGGTTAGAACTGCGATGCTCCCAGAATCGAATAGATTTAATCAAATTTGGGTACTTATTATTATAACAGTAATGTAGCTTAGTAGACATATAAAAATATATTTTTCTTTAATACTGTATGAAAACGTCTGTTGATGATTCTTAAGATATTTATGTTTGTAAAAACGAAGTTTTCAATTTAGATTTATCAATTTAAACTAACGAACTCATCGCACTGTTACCTTTTACGTAGGTCTAATCCCTGAACGGATTTAGATGAAAATTCCCGTACAGATAATTTGAGACCCTTGGAAGGATATAGGATAGTTTTTGTATATCTTTAAGATGGTAGAAGTGTGTTTGGGACAGCGATAAATAGCTTGCACCGAACATAATTTAATAGCAATATTTTTTCTAAGAGCATAACAAGTTCCACGCGAATGAAGTCGCTGGCAACAGCTAGTTATTTATATAAATATTTAGTGACTAAGGATTAATTAGAAAAGGAGGATGAATCGTAAGAAAAGGAGGATCGATACATATTTATGTGTACCAATCGTCCTTGGTCTCCCCTATCTATCGCGACCCAAATCGAAAATTCACACATTCTTTGGTTTCATAATCAGATTTTATTTAACTTGTCATTTTCGGAATGGCTCTAAATCAAAAATAAAATAAAATGTCGGAAACTAAAAGTATATTTTAATTTTATTACGATTAATGAACAAAAGCACATACCAACATACCTATGCATTATTTTTTGCTCACGGCAACACCGTCGGTCGTAGGGCTTGTTTGTCTGTAGTCTGCGATTTAGTGCCGAGACAAACAATTAACATAAAAAAATATTGACCCTCTTACATATTGTAATAGTGTATACCTAGGGGCTATTAAGATTGGCACTATTTCTTTTTATTTATGAGCAAGTCCACGAATCTGTGGACAGCGTTGCGTTTCCTGCGTCCCATTTTTATTCCGCCGCATTTATCGTCGCAACCAACCAAATATTCACAATTCACAACCAATTTGCAAATGATCGAGGTAAACAAGCATTAATAAGATTTAGAAGCTAGAACAACATAACGGCAACGTCGCACGTCGCGCTACGGCCCACGTGGTGGCATGTTGGCATTGGCACAGAGCGGCAACGGCGCAGCCGTAGCGCGCGGCTCGCATTTTAAAACGATATTATAACGTTATTATATATTGTTCTGTTATTTATTCTGTTACGGTATTTATATCGTTATGGAGAATATTGATTTTGTTATAACGTAATTTTCGAACACTAACGGAATATACCGTTATAATTCCGGTTCATTTTATAACGTTTTAAAGGCCTGGGTAGCGCGTCAGCTCGTATTCAGCCAATTCAACTCGTATTTTTCTGTTGCAAACACGACGTTTTTATATGTGTCTCAAATAGTTTGCGTTTTTTTGGTGGAAAAATACACTTGCGATTCTGTTTAAAAAGAAAACGGCGGGAACAAAGAGTATAATAAGTATATTTATGTAAAGAGTGGCAACACCAAGAAATTACTGCGGCGCTACCACGAACTTCGTAATATATGCATCCCTGTCACTCGAGTAAGGGAGTGCGATAGAGATGGAAATACCCGAACTTCGACTTTCGAAGTTCGTGGTAGCGCCGCTGGTCCCACAGCCGCCTAGCAGCGAGTGGATTGAACTACTCTGACGCACGCATGCGTGCAGCGTGCACGCTTCACATACACACTAACGCACACATACATATTCACGCATCACGCACACACGTATACAAAAGTTGTATTCTCTGTTTTGACTTTGAAGCCTACAATGCGACTATCAAAGTTAGGAAGAAAACGTTTCTAAAACATGATATAAATCACATTTTAGTTACCTAAGTACGCTTCCCTTCATACTTTGCCAGTCACATTGTAGGTTTTAAAATAATCACCCAACTATGAAATGGATCTGAAAAGTGAAACATGCAACATTCATATAAGTATTTATTCAACTTAACAAATAACAAATTATGTAACAAGAACTTTATAAAGCACAACCTTTTTAACAAAAAAACACGAGACAAGGACGAGATTTAGCTTCAAAACTTTAGATTAAATCTCCTGGACCAGATTTAACAAATCCACGTACAGCCGATCTACACTGCATATTACTCAACCTCAAATTATTTACTGCACACATAATACCTAGATATTATTTTTATAAACAGATACTGTGTCTAAAACTATTCCTGATTTTATTTAAATATGATTTAAATGTGTTTTCATTCAATGTTTTTATAGACAATACATTGACATTTATTTACTGACTGACACGTAGGTATGTATACTTCATCTAAAACCACAAAGGCCGAACAACAAACACAATTCCATATTAATGAGATATTTGTTCATGTTCAGTTAAATAAAATGGATACTTAATAAATTATATCTCAAAACATAAAAATATATTTTATTTCATTTCAAAATCTTAAAATTTATTGTCGTGGGTCTATTGTACTGACATCTATTTCCATTTTCTGTCAACAACATTAAATACAGCGATCCGCTTCGCCAGAGATGTCACTACTTTCCATACAATAAATCGGCGTGTCGCCTCTTTTCTAAGTTTCCAGCCCCTGGGCGGGAAATCGTAAATATTTTCACGTCGTGCAACGACATTCAAAGTTTATATAATTTAGTATTTTTTATTCTCCCATTTTTGAGAAAAGCACTATATTAGCCTCAGCCGGAATGGCAATTCCAGGCTTCGTATTATAATTAAACGGACGAGCTTGCGAGTACTAAACAAATACTCAGCCTGCAATTGCCTCTTTTCCGGCCACGGCAATAATGTACTATTCTATTATAATATAACTCGTGTACTTACACCCGGAAATCATACATACGGACTTATGGAATTCCTCAATTGTACCAAAGTATATCACAGACTGATAAGATTTCGTTGAAATAGCAACTAATGAAGGGGATCCCCTTCATTGGCATAATTTTTTTTAGACTAATATAGTTTCGCATAATTGATTTGGCATAATTTCTATTGGCATAATAATACTGTCGCATAATAATACTTTGGCCTACTACTTTGTTTGGCATACTATGGTTTTAGAATAATTTTACTTGGACTAATTTGTATTCGACTAATACTCATTATGCATACTATTGTATGGGCTAATAATTATTTATCATATCTGTCTTGAAGCATAATTTCTGTTTTCTAAATAAATAAAACACAGTTTCGTTGTTAGCATGCATTTACACTTTTCGTGGACGCGGATTATTGGGTCGTGCATTATCAGGGCGGATAAAAATGGCTTGTCATAAGCGAACTCTGTCTTAGCTCGGTTAGGTTAGGGTTCACTTGTGTTCCTCAGATCAGAAATAGACACCCCGCGCAGCGGGGTGGCGTCGACTCACTGGAGATTATTAGTCCGCACAGATGACCGTCCCAATGTACATGGATTATCAGGCTGTACATTATTGGGCCGTGCATTATGCTTTCATTGCTTTGTGTAATGCATGATTTTATTTTTTAGGACAATTTTTATGCGTTTTGTAATGATGCCAAGTAATTATTATGTCTTTTTGTATTTATGCTATCTGATGTTAGTCTTTGTGATGATTATGCTATTTTCGTTTATTCTTTTTAATTTTATGCCTAAAAATTTATGCCATAACATGATTAGGCTTAACGCTAATTCGGCTATAAAAAATTATGCGTTATTATATTATTCCAAATGATTTTATGCGATCCAATAGAGAACCCTAATGAAGTGCCAAAGGTGATCCTTGTGGAATCGACGGAAGTCCTCAAATATTATCAGCCCACATACAGCGATTCGGTTTTTTTCTATAATAATCAACGCATTTGCTCTTGGAAATCAGTTCATGTGGTAAATTGGAAAAGAAATGTGGAAATATTTTCGTGGCTTGGCGGAGTACTAAATTGAAGTCGGTTAAAACTTTGTTTTTAAAGTAAACTATTTCTCTAATAATCAACGCATTTGCTCTTGGAAATCAGTTCATGTGGTAAATTGGAAAAAGAATGTGGAAATGTTCTCATGGCTTGGCGGAGTACTAAATTGAAGTCGGTTAAAACTTTGTTTTTAAAGTACCTAAATTATAATTTATACTCTTTATTGAATCCCAAAGACACGGCTTTTCTTTATACAAAACAATTAACAAAAACATTCAATATTATGGTACCGTCGAGCTGATATGATGATGGAGACAGAAGGTGGCCATGGGAATTCAGCACTTAACCGACGTAACCACATACATACATTTACTACCGAAAAAACGTTATGTTTTATCGATCGGCATCCGGCCGGATACTATGCCACTATTCGGTATTCGGGCGGTAGTAAAATTGTGGCCGGATATCCGTTGCATTTCTAGTAATTACTATATCCATAATCTATATAGAATTACCTATACGTATATTTTATAGTGGGAGACCCCCAACCAAACCCACTGAGTGAAAGTCAGTCTCTTTCGGGTTCTCTGTCGGTTCAGCTTATCTATGAATAACTGAAAAACTAGACTAGTGACTTTCAACATAGAGTTTAATTGAACTATATTTGTCAACGCTTTGGAAGAAATTGGTCAAGATCTATACGGAATCTAGTTATATGAAACATCATTGTACACGACACCAAGGTACTCTTGGAGGTCAAACGGTTACAGGTAGTAGGTAAGTTTAACTGAATCAAACCACAGACAACTACCTACTTAATTTGAAAAATAAATATTTCCTAAAATTTTGTGTGAAAAATATTTTCATTTGAAGCTATTTTATTAAAAAATACAACTTAGAAAAGTTGAAAAACCCCCGACATTTTCATTTCAAAGTTCAATATCTCAAAAACGGCTGAACAGATTTTCATGAAACATGGCTAAGTACACTCGGGATAAAATTATCTATGATGCAAAGAAACCGCATTCAAATCGGTCCATCCGTTTGGGAGCTACGATACCACAGACAGATACACAGACACGTTAAACTTATAACACCCCTCTCTTTGCGTCGGGGGTTAAAATGGTACTTACATAATGCATTTCACAAATTTCAAGACTTAAGTGGGTCAATCAACTTGCAATATTTTGTTTACAGATGGTTTTTTTTAAGTAAAGTTATCCCTTAGATACTTATATCAGATCTCACCTGAGAGTTCTATAGATTATACCCTTTTTTCACGAAACAAATTATTTAATTAAATATTTTTGTTTTTTTCGTGTTATTTTTAACGAGGAAGTTACCCTGATCATTTTTTATAAACGATATGATACAGAGACAGAATATAATGGAAAAATAAACCATCTTCGTCTAAAATAACACGAAAAAAACAAAAATATTTAATTAAAAAAATTGTTCTATAGATTATTCAAAAAACCTAACTTCAATTTACTATATTGCCATGCCAAAACCCCTTCACCGCCTACGAAACCAACGCTACGTAGCCACTAACCAGTTACGTGAGAAGAATTATTTTTCTTTCTACAAAACTAGTTACATGCCCATGATGCATTAAGTCCGCCTTTTGTATTTTTTTAGTTTTGTGTAATTGTTTAAAAATAAATATAACTACAACTTAGAAAAGTTGAAAAACCCCCGACATTTTCATTTCAAAGTCCAATATCTCAAAAACGGCTGGACAGATTTTCATGAAACATGGCTAAGAACACTCAGGATAAAATGCGAAATTATCTATATGACACAAAAAAAAACCGCATTCAACTCGGTCCGTTCGTTGGGAGCTACGATACCACAGATACGTTAAACTTATAACACCCCTCTTTGCGTTGGGGGTTAATAGTTATTTGTTATGCAAGGCTGCAAAGTTGTTGTTTGGCGCAAGTGCTATTATTGAAAGACGAGCTAGCGAATGATTCTAAGATTGAACCATGAGCGAAGCGAATGGTTCAAAAGTACAATCCTGAGCATAGCGAGGCTTTCAAGGCACGAGACGCCAAACAACTTTGCTGCCGAGCGAAACACACCACTTTTCACTTCACCACCGCGAGGAAAATTGTAAATGTAATGGAAGTAATTTGGACCTTATACTCATTTTCAATAAAGGTTTGTTTACATGTCATAAAGATATAGCATTTTATAATTATTAAATGTAACATAAACATTTTTGCATCTTTAAATAACTCCACGCTTACCTACACTAAAAAAGTCAAAGTATTGATGGATACTCACGCACGGGTAAACTAAGGCACAAATATACTTATTTCACTTTTTCCGCTAAATTAGCAGGCATTCAAATTCTTATATGTACATCTTCTGCACTAAAATCTATAAATAACCACCATTATTTTCGTTTTACTGTGGCTTTAAAACAAAACAATTTTTTTTTTTTTTTTTTTAATGGCATCGCGCTCTTGGCGCATTCAGCCAAAAAACGAGGAAACGGGATTTCAAGAAAATACGGATAGATCGGAAATTTGGATAACAAGGAAAAGATCAGGAAAGGGTACAATAAAATATATTAAAGTTTGATATTATTTAAAGATAAAAATGAATATAAGGCCTTAAATATATACAAGGATGAGTCATTAATATATAGGAGTGAAAGAATGGATACAGGAAAAGGAACTTTAAGGAATGACAGCTGGTTTAATAATATTGAGCGATCGTATTGTTGACATTCGAAAAATATGTGGTTTAGGTCACCGGGATCAGCTCCACAAATACATGCAGAACTGGCCACAATGCCTAGTCTTGAAAGATGCTCCGGTGTACACAAGTGACCCAGTCTCATGCGGATTAACATACTGGTTGCTGGTTTTGAAATTGATATTTTAGAAAACCATGGTTTGGTAGGAATTAAAGGTTGTATGTCCCGGTAGCGTAAACCCGTCCTTGCATCAGGTGATGTCCAAAGTTTCATCCACTCATCTCGTAAGTATACTTTGGGCAAAGCTAAAAGGTCTTCAGATATATTTTCATAAGGAAACATATCACCACAAACAATGGCATCACGGGCCAGCACATCTACCCTTTCATTTCCTTTTATCCCTCTATGCCCGGGGATCCAAGCGAGGGAAACGGAATAATCATTAAGAGAACATTTAACAAGAGGCTACGAATTTTATAAATAATTGGGTTATTCGATTTGGATCTGAAAGGAAATTTAGCAATTGATTGTAGAGAACTTAATGAGTCCGTAAATATTATCGTCTTTTTAAGACGCATAATAATGATCATTTCTATTGCTTTCAGGATTCCAAAGCACTCGCCACTATACACGGATGACTCTGGAGGCAACTTTACTTTTTGATATATATTACATTGAACATGTAGTACTCCTATTCCAACACAACCATTGACTGATATTTTAGAAGCATCTGTGTAAATATGATGAGCACCCAGGCCCTCAGTTCCAATGAAACTCAGGAACTGTTTATTTTGTTCCACATCATTCCTTGAGATGCCAATATTTAAGAGAACTGAAGGAACAAGTGTGAGAGAATCATAATCATGCTGGAAGATGGGCAGTGTAGAGGCGCTAACAGTGGGGGCAAGTATTGATTTAACTTTTTCATAACTTTTAATCAAGCAAGGGGGACTCTTGTGTTTCCAATATTTAGAAGAGATTATTTGAAAAGAGAGGTTTACTAAGATAGGCCAAATTTGGTGATTTGAAAATTGAGAGCAACGGAAGAGATACCTATCAGACAGAAATTGTCGCCGTAAATGAAGAGGTGGTTCACAACACTCAACCTGCATTGCATTAATGGGACTAGATTTCATGGCACCACAGATAATTCTGAGAGCTTTAGACTGTATACTAGATAATTTCTTGAAACCTATTACACTTCCTGGTTCTAGCAGAAATGTCCCATAGTCTAGAACACTCCTTATTAGGGCATTATACATCAGTTTTAGGCAAAAAGGATGTGCACCCCACCAAACTCCAGATACACACCTAAGTATATTAATATTCTTTTCACATTTGGAAACTACATAGTCACAATGAGGAAGACCTGTTAATTTTCTGTCTAAAATGACACCTAAAAATTTTGTTTGACTTTTTACAGAGATGGGATTGTTACCATATTTTACGGTGACCGGAGGAGGAAATAGTTTTCTTGTAAATAAAACTACTACACTTTTAGGAATGGAAAGTTCTAAACCATTAGAGTCTAACCATAATTTCAATAAACTCAATGAGTAAGAAACGGTTCTACTGGCTTGTTCCACAGAAACATTTGGTGAGTATAATAGTAAATCATCAGCATACTGCAAAACTCTAACACTGCCATTTAAAGATGATTCTATATCAAATGTATAAATATTGTACAACAAAGGGCTTAAAACAGACCCTTGTGGAAGTCCTCTCCACACTAAGCGAGTAATCCTATTGTTATCATCTATGAGAAGACTAATGGACCTTTGAGACAATAGATTAATTATAAAGTTGCTTAACATTATTGGTACACCTAATATGAAAAGCTTTTTTCTTAACACTGAAACTAAGACATTATCGTATGCAGCGCTAATGTCCAGGAAGGCAGCTACCACTGATTCATCTCTGGAAAATGCCAATCGGATATCTGATGTTAATATTGCTAAACTATCATAAGTAGATCTACCTTTACGGAATCCAAACTGACTATGAGCCAGTAACTTATTGCTTTCAATAAAAAATTCTAATCTGTTTTTAATCAAGTGTTCTGTAATTTTAGCAAATACTGAAGATAAAGCAATTGGCCTATAAGAAGAAACATCTGAAGCTGGTTTATTGGGTTTTAAAATAGGAAGGACTATTTGAGATCTCCATGAATCTGGGACTATACCGGACTGTGTAACAGAATTAATAATGTGTAAATAATAGATATGAATGCAATCACCGGCATTGGCCAGAAAAGAATATGGGACTCCATCATGGCCAGGTGCAGTATCTTTCAAGTTACTTAATACACCTTTCAACTCTTCAATTTTAAAAGGAGCATTAAAATTGCAACTGTATTCGGGATCATATAAAAAGGAAGAAGGCTGAAAGACATATTCTTCTGGAACTGAAGCAGGTGCTAATCTGTCCATAAATTGCTGAGCTAAGCTAGAAGGAAGAATCTGTGTAGAAGGCTCATTAAAAGCGTGTCGGAACCTTTTAATATTGTTCCACACTATGGAAGGTTTAACATTAGGATTAAGAGAAGCGCAGAATTGTTTCCATCCTTCAAATTTTTTCTTCCGTAATAACTTCTTAGTGTCACGCGCTACCTGCATGTACAACTCAAAGTTTTCATTTGTCATCAAGTGACGGTACTGTCTTTCAGTGTCCTTTCGCCTTCGAATTGCCTGAGTGCACTCAATGTCCCACCAGGGAGGAGATGGAACTTTTCCTGACGCACTATTTTTTACAGGGAAAGTTTCATCAGCCGCTTCAATGATGAATTAGGCTAATGCAACCGAGCAGCTCACTATGTCACTGTCAGCCACACTAGGCAGCTGCAACAATTTATCTTCAATATGCCTTTTAAAAACTTTCCAATCCGCGTTGCACAAGTTGTACTTTAGCCTTGGACTAGGCTTAGGGGATGAGGGAACTGGATTGGAATATGTAACTATAATTGGGAAATGGTCACTACCAAATGTTGATTCAAGTGTATGCCATGTTAAAGAAGATGAAATTTGAGCTGAACAAATAGACAAGTCAACAACACTTGTTAATTCAGAAGGTGCTGTTCGTCGGGTAGGAAGGCCAGTATTTAACACACAAAGATTATGATTATCAAGAATCTCTATTATACGCTCCCCATGGTAGCTAGATATTGAACTACCCCATAACTGATGTTGTGAATTAAAATCACCTAAAATCAACATAGGCCTTGGAAGATGACTTATTAATTGTTCAAATTCGTGCAAAATTGATGAAGATGGATGAGGAATATATACAGATATGATACACATGTTATTTACAGTGGCAGCAACAATTGACAAATCGTCACTGTGAGATGGGAGATGAACTGGTGCAAATGAAATGGTATTCCTGATGAGTAAGGCTACTCCACCATACCCATCAGGGCGGTCCTCTCTGAGACATGAATAACCAGTAACTCTAAGAAGAGCTCTAGGTTTGAGCCATGTCTCAGAGAGAGCGAAAACAAAAGGTTCATATTTGTTTAATAAATGACTTAAATCATGTTTTTTATTTATTACACTTCTGCAATTCCATTGAATTATTTTGTCCATTATTTTGAATGGCTACTGTAGTATTATTAAAAGACCAAGGTTTCTATTCAAAAGTTCTGTATTCAAAATCACATTAAGGACACAACATGACACCCAAGGATATAACATGACAGCCCGTTGGTTGTCATAATCAAGTGTCATAGATAAGACAGCAAGAGATGCAATATCTTACAACATCTTCCCCTATAAGAATATAAACAAAAGATAGTCGTTGATTAGACTAACAGTGCTTATAAAATTTAAAAATCTTATTTTTAACCATAGTTAAATTATTATTAGAAAATTGTTTAAGTTTCATAATCAGCATATTTATCTGAACGCTTTATTAATCTACCTGATCTAGTTCGTATTTGATTTGGGTCTGGAAGTTCTGTGTCACTGCTGCTAGGATCAGGGACACATTCTGAAGTTGCATTTGGGTATGATTCTTTTCCTTGTGAAGTTTCAATCTCCGGTTCTTGGTTTGCTATTGTTGCTTCTCCAGGCCTTATATATATTTCATTCCTATTGTATCTCTTTCCTTCCTCATTTTCCACAATATAAGATCTGGGTTGATCAGTCTTTTTCACAATTTTTCCTCTTATCCAGGTATTGTCTGTTGGCATTTTCTTAAATCTAATAGACTGATTTTCTTTGTACCTATGTCTTTCTCATTATTGCAGTCTTATCATAATCATGTTTAACCTGCTCCTTCTGACTTTCCAGAATCTTTCTATCCTTATCATACGTTAGTTTAGGGACCAGAGTCGCAAATGAGCAGGGAATATTTGTCCGTAGTTGTCTACCCATCAAAATAGCCGCTGGTGAATGTACTTTACCCCTGGGGGTGTTCCGATGGTTCAGCAGAGCCAGTAAAGGGTCTTCATTCCCGTCTTCAGCTTTTCTAAACATTTTTTTAACCGTTTTTACAGCACTTTCAGCTAAACCGTTAGATTTTGGATAGTGTGGACTGGACTTTATGTGTGTAAAGCCCCAGTCTTTGCCATTTGCAAAAGACTTGAATAGTTCTGAATCAAAGCAAAGTCCTCCGTCCGTATATAATATCAATGGAATTCCATGTCTCGAAAATATTGTCTTTAGTTGATTAATCACTGTTATACTTCTTAAATCTCTTAAGCCTCCAACTTCAATGTAGTTAGACAAAGCATCGACCACAACCAAGTATTGTTTCTGTTTGAATTCAAATATATCACAACCTACTTCTTGCCATGGTAGCATTGGTACTTTTTTATACTCCAAAATCATTTTTTGGTTATTATCCTGGTATTTCTTACAAATTCCACAACTATTCACAAACTTCTTGATATCTTGTGCTATTCCTGGCCAATACATAGTCAGTTCGGCTCTACAAGACATTCTTGAAATACCAGGATGTCCAGAGTGAAGACTTTTTAGCATGTCACCTCTCAGGGATTTAGGTATAATAAGTCGGTCGCCTTTAAACAGTATATTTTTATTCATAACAATCTCTTCACGAAACTGGTAGTATGGTTTCAATTCATTTTCAATATCTTTATAAAACTTGGGCCATCCCTTCAGGCAGATATCTTTGAGTTTGCACATTAGAGTGTCGTTTTCAGAAGCTTGTGAAATTTTTTCCCAACATTCTGCAGTGACAGGTAAATTTTGCAACAATAAACAAACTTGCAATTCTGTTTCCTGTTCCAGGTCAGTTTCTAGGTCACATCCTTTTATTGAAAAATCTCTTGATAAAGTGTCTGCAATGTATAAGTACTTTCCTGGGGTATATACCACATTTAATCTAAACGGTTGCAGTCGCATCATCATTTTCTGCAATCTGGCAGGTACTTTACATAATGGCTTATTTATGATTCCTAAAATTGGTTTATGATCAGTTTCCACTTTAACTGTGTCCCTGCCAATCAAATATTGTTTAAACTTTTCAACTCCAAAACACACAGCCAAAACTTCTTTCTCGATTTGAGAATATCTAATTTGCGTCTCAGATAAAGCTTTTGAAGCATAGGCAATGGGACATCCGTTTTGAAGTAACACTGCACCCAATCCAACTGAGCTTGCATCCACACTTAATGTCAATTCTTTTTCTGTGTCATAGAATGCTAATATTGGTGCATTTGTTATCTGTTTCTTAAGTTCGTCAAAATATTTATCGTGATTTTTGTCCCATGTATACTCCACATCCGTTTTTAACAGGTTTCTTAATGGTGCTGTTAGATCTGCATATCCTGGAATAAATTTTGACAAATAATTAAACATTCCCAGTACCCGTTGCAAAGCTTTTTTGTCTTTTGGAGGATCCAACTCTGTCACTGCTTTTACTTTTTCTTGGTCAATACTCACTCCATTCTGACTAATTACATGTCCTAAAAACGTAACTTCCTTTACAAAGAACTGGCATTTTTTTGGATTAAACTTAATTTGATTTTCTTTTGCTTTTTCAAGTACCTTGCATAAGATTCCTTGCAGTTGTTCTTCTGATTCTGCCCAACACAGCACGTCATCTTGGAAGGTAGCCACATTATCAATGTCCTGGAAAGTGTCACAGACAACTTTATGAAATATCTCTGATGCCGGGGAAATACCAAAAGGCAAACGTAAAAACCTGAATCTTCCCCAGGCTGTCTGAAAAGTACATAATCGGGAGCTTTCATCATCAAGAGGGCACATCCAAAATGCAGACTGAGCATCCAACTTACAATAAATCTTAGCACCAGCTAAGCGAGCAGTTATGTCTTCAATTTTAGGGAACGGATAATGTGCTCGTTTGAGTGCCTTATTCAAAGGTCTGGGATCTAAACATATCCTGAGAGAGCCATCTTTCTTTTGAACTACAACCATCTGACTCACCCAATCTGTTGGCTCCGTCACCGGTGAAATGATGCCTTTTTCCACCAAATGGTCCAATTCTTCTTTTACCTTGGGCATTAAACTATAAGGCAGTCTTCTGGCTGGAGAAACCACCGGCTTCACATTTTTATCCACCTCCAGCTTGACTACATGCGGTACGCAGCCTACATTTCCATCAAACAGTTCTTCATATTTTTCCGGAATCACCAACCCCAAATGGTTAATTTCATCAATTCTCTTAATAAACCCGAGCATTTCAGAACTTTCCAAACCCAAAATATTGTAACAGTCTGAATTTACAACAAAGAACTCTATGGGGTACAACTTAGACTTGTATTCACAGGACAGTGTACATTTACCTATGACTGGCACTTTTCCATTGGTGAAAGAAGTGATTCTTACATTTGTTTCCTTTAGTTTACTTTCACAAACACCTAATTGCTTAAATTGTTTCTCACTTAGAACATTACACTGTGCGCCGGAGTCAACCTTCAATTGAAATTCGCTGTTATTGAATCTGAGTGTCGCACAGTACCAGGAGCGCTTCATCTTGTTCATAGCATTATCCAAGGAGAGAATGGCTACTTCATATTCATCACTATTGTCATCATTATTGGTGTGCTCTAGTAAATTCACTTTTTTATTCATACATTTTCTTGCATAATGATTCTTTTTCTTACATATGGCACAAGTTTTTCCAAAATATTCTCAAATCGAGAAAGAAGTTTTGGCTGTGTGTTTTGGAGTTGAAAAGTTTAAACAATATTTGATTGGCAGGGACACAGTTAAAGTGGAAACTGATCATAAACCAATTTTAGGAATCATAAATAAGCCATTATGTAAAGTACCTGCCAGATTGCAGAAAATGATGATGCGACTGCAACCGTTTAGATTAAATGTGGTATATACCCCAGGAAAGTACTTATACATTGCAGACACTTTATCAAGAGATTTTTCAATAATTGTGTTGAACTTGTCTTCAGGGTTGCAGTCAAAGGTTTCGTACACGTCTTGACAGTAATCTCCACCGTGATGTAGAAGAATGCCGATTTTTTGTTTATCTTCAGCCTTCTCAAAATACGCGTCAATGTATGATATCAGTTTTCGTTTGAAAAGCTTCCAGTTTGTATGCATATCACCTTCCACTGATAGAGTTACAACTGATTTTTGTTCCATTTTAGTTTTCCGCTGTCACCATGTAGTATTATTAAAAGACCAAGGTTTCTATTCAAAAGTTCTGTATTCAAAATCACATTAAGGACACAACATGACACCCAAGGATATAACATGACAGCCCGTTGGTTGTCATAATCAAGTGTCATAGATAAGACAGCAAGAGATGCAATATCTTACAACAGCTACTAAAAGTATCTGAGCAAGATGGGCAACGTTGGACGGTAAGCTAATTTTCGGACTAGATAATAGATTAATTAGGGCTTGGATATCTTCAGATCCAGAATGAAATTCTTCTTTGTCAGGGTTCCTTTGCAGTGCACAACCGTTTTGGGGAGGTGGCATAGAATACCCACTGATCAAGGCATTATGAGCAGCAACATCATAACCCTTGGTGGTTTGTCTAACACTACGGGGTTTCAGGAAAATCGTTTTTCTGTAACTGGTGCTATTAGGCTGGGTGGTTGAATTTGAGGCTAAAGTAGGGACACTATGTGATGAAAATGAGTTGACTTGTGTCTGGGGTTGAGTCTGAAGGACATCCGCAAATGACTTGGAAACTGATGGATGGAGCTTAACTGCTTCTCCATAAGAGATGCAGTTATTAGCCATAGTAACTTTAATATCTTTTTGGCGCTTGTGCTCTGGGCAAGACCTGTTTGTAGCAAAATGAAAACCGTTGCATAAACAGCAACTGGCACAGTCTTCCTCCACTGTACAAGTGTGTCCAGCATGCATCTGCCCACACTTAAAACATTTAGGCTTTGATCTACAGCTAGTTTTTGTGTGACCGAATTTACAGCAGTTAAAGCACTGAATGGTTGGGAATATGTACAGTTCAACAGGAAGGGAATTGTAACAAGAAAATACTCTTTTTGGGAGGATTTGGCCATCAAAAGTAATAACTATGGTTTCTGAGGGTTGCCATGTAACAGACCCGTTAACTGGAACTCTATGGTTTAAGCGTCTCACCTTGAGCACCTTTCCACACCCAGCGGGCACTGAAATGTTTTCTATAATTTCCTCTTCTGACCACTCTGCAGGAATGCCACGAATTAAGCCCATGCGGGTAACTGTGAATGATGGGATAAATGCCGTCAAATTCTCAGCTTCAAGCCGAGAATCATTCAGAAAAACATTAGCGTCTTCATATTTTGTGAATGCCATAGATATACGGGACCTGCCGATACGTTTCACACTACCATTTATTATATTATTAAATTGATTCCTCATTAAGAACTTTCCAAATGATACCGGATGCAAGGAAGAGTTTCGTTCGGTTTGCTTGAGTTGGACATGAATTGTAAATGGTGCTGCATCAGTAGATAAGAATAAATCTCTGCCAACTTTTGTAAATTTTTCTTTGTTATTCAAGTCTAAACCTACAGGAGACTTAGTCACTTGGTCATTATCATTAGTATGATTTGAAAGGGATTCTCGGAGCATTGGTATATCGGAAGACTGACAAGCGCAAGCAATAACCTGAATGCCATCCTTACTCTTTCGAACTTTTTTATTACAATTTTTGCACCTCTTACTTAATTTACGCTTTAAAACACTCCTGCCACTAGCAGAAGCAACAGATGCATCTGTGTCCATTCCAGATTCGTTATTATCAATAACAACATTGTACCCAATCTGAAGTCGTTCCCCCCCAGGGTCAGGAGGTTCCTTCTCCTTCTCCATATTAAAAGTTAAGAAAACTTACCTAATCCAATGCTAATTTATACACTAACTACACAAAAATAAATATTTACACAAAATACAAGAAAACTATGTACAGATTACCACTTTCCTGATCTATTATTACTAGTATTTTATAATAAAAATTAACAGAAACGAAAAACTTGACCGCCACGTTCCACGTTTCCCGCGCTTTTTCCAAAACAAAATTAAATGTAGGTAAGTACATGAGTTTTTTCTTAAATTAACTTTTCAAACGGTGCGTTCCAAATTTGGAAAAAGCGAAAATTTTTGAAAAATAAAACTACATTTTAAAATTATTTATTCGCATTGTATCCTTATAAGTCAGTCTAAATATTGATATTTCGTATTTAATTAAGAAAGAATAAGTATTATTAATTTAATATTATCAAAATAATAACAATTAATTATTGGCAAACACCATCAGTTTCTGACCGCAGGATAATGAATTCTTTTCTATATAAAAAAAAAAAGTTGGATCTGGCGATTGACCGTCACGTTCCAAATTCAAAAACTCTTTCCACGCTAGCGGATATATTAGGCTTTTGGGCGCAGATTTTGAGCGATAAAGCAAGCCTTTTCGAGCCGGTGAGGTGAAAAAACTAGTAGTCTGGTAAAAATGAGAATCAAAGGTCAGTCAGTCATACTCAACTTGTACAGTCGGCGTCATAGAGTTAGTAGCAGCCAACTTCAACGTCTTTATTACTGCAAGAATAAGGGTGCGTTACGAAATATTTGGCTACTCTGGCTGCAACCAACTTGTACAGTCAGCGTCATAGAGTTAGTAGCAGCCAACTTCAACGTCTTTATTACTGCAAGAATAAGGGTGCGTTACGAAATATTTGGTTACTCTGGCTGCTACCAACTTGTACAGTCAGCGTCATAGAGTTAATAGAAGCCAACTTCAACGTCTTTATTACTGCAAGAATAAGGGTGCGTTACGAAATATTTGGCTACTCTGGCTGCTACCAACTATGTGACTGACTTTACTGGATGTTTCATGTATCCATGTGTAAGTAAGTAGTTGATATTGCCCCTGGGCACAGTGTGTTATTTCGGCCCGGCTGCGGCCATGCGTAGTTTATGATTTTAATTGATTTGACAAAGACACCGAAGCTTTTTAGATAATTATTTTATGAGTAATTGTGATTTTCTAGAGAAACCCATAGAAACCATAAAAACGCAATGTCTTTTCTCAGATACATTATATGCAAATAAATAAAATATGTTCTCATAAAATAAGTTCGTAGCTGTAGCCTTGCAAAAAAACTACATAAAAAATACGGTAAATTAAGACACAATTAAGGTTTTTACCTAAAATGAAAACTATTTTTTGTGGGACAGTGTCTCAATGGTCGCATTTAATTTTTTTATGGAAGGAATCTACACATAATCACATAGTTGTATAAAAAATATCAGCTAATTAAACTGAAAGGGGACGAGATATGAATTTCAAAATTTCTGTTAGGGGTTGTCACTAACTTTTCTATGGAAATTTAATTATCATATTCAGTCATATACATTGATTCTGCTCATATATGACATCGTATATTTTGGTTTATTATACTACTTATGTCATTAAATCACTCAACTTTTTAAAACAAAAAGACATAAAAAAACCTTCACGTTTAGGCTATAAAAATCACCCTGCTGTGCAAAAGTGGAGAGTAGCGAAAAAGTCGCCAGAAGCTCGTATTGAGGAAAGAAAAAAACAAATCCAAAAGGATATCAGACACAATTTGGGTCAATTGGTTGACTTATTTCGGCCCAATTCTGGAACAACCAATGACGGCAACACCGTACTGCTTTATCATACTCAAATCGAAAGACCTTTGTCAATATTTTAGGACTCTTAAGAATGGCTTCTTGACCACCTACATACTATTCTAGTGGCATTGTCATGCGGTTTGAAAATAAATTCTATGAAATTTCAGGTATTTTGCAACAATCTGGCTACCAAATACGTACAAAAATATAGCTGGTACTATATGACGGTCACGGTTCACAAAATATTTACATATGGTGCCAAAATCTTGGATTCTACTTCCTTACCCATTGGAATTACGATCGAGAACATCACACTCGCAAATTAGACCGTAAAATCACCGTCCTTGACTTGTTTCACCGAGCTTCAGTCTTCTGACCCTCTTTTGTCGACTATGTCAGTTGGTTATAGACAAAAAAAAAGAAAACATTCTGCCATTCCAGTAAAAGATCTGCATCTTTTGAAACCTATAATGGATAACGTAATTATTCATGACGACCCGTCACCGCAAAAATATTCTGATGATACTTTTAGTGAATTTGAACGGGATACTGACGATAACGAAGATAACGACATCGTATTCAAATCAGAAGAAATTTTGATTTATTGCGATGGTTAATAACAACATCGATAGTTTCTAATTTATTTATAATTTATTTTAATGGTTATATTTGGACAACCCTATTTCCATAGAAATTTCTAAAATACTTAGAAACGCTATATCTCTCTACCCCTTCTATTGTCGTGTGTAATTTTTTAGGACATAATAAACAACTATATTGTTCATATTCATAACGAAGAATAAAATGCGACCGAAACAGGATTAAATTAAAAATCAATAAAAAGTGAAAATAAGAAAATCTTAAATATGTCTTATAATATTACAGCTACATTTCCTATTTTTATTTTTTTAATATGAATACATAATGCAATGTTACGTTACTTAAGATACTAACAAAAACAGAAACAATTATATTTTAGGAGTAAAAAAATATTAAGTTTTCCTTAAGGTCATTGACAACTTTCAGAAAACAAATAATTTCTCTAAAAGTATACAGAAATATACCATCGAAATTTTTATCTGTTGGTCGCCATATCAAGCTCTTTCGAATAAACACAACTACGCGTGGCTGCAACCAGGCCGAAATTACACACTGTGCTGGGGGCTGAAAAGGGTAAATTTAGGATTGTATCCTGCTTGGTAGTGCTTATTATACATTCTATGATAGTGACAATATAATAATAATAATAAAATGCCTCTTGAAATATATTTTATTGCATTAAAATGGTTATTTCCTTGCCATCAATAATTGTCATCAGTAATGTTAACTGATTATATCCCATGTTTACCCTAGTTATTTATATAAAGAAAATATCTTTTGTACAGGCTCTTCTTTTATCTAAACCTACTGTTATAACTTTTTTACATTCTGCTTCCTACCATTTAATATAATTGATACAATATTCACTAGTAAGCTTCAAATAGTACTATCTACTTCATATTTGAGACTGGATCTACATAATGTACAGAATAATCTGCGTCCACACACTTTTCCATCTCTTTTTATGCATGGGTTAAAAAGAGATGATTATAGTGGATGCAGATTATTGGTCTGTACATTATATGGATCCTTTGAGAACAATATTAAACCTAGTTAAGCATGAATTGGCATTGGGACTATCTCTTGTTGAGCCATTTCATTTATTTGAATGTTTCATAAAGTCTCCATAAGCATATTGCAGCTGCCGCTATAGAAACTGAACTATGTAAATATATTTTCCGTCTGTTATCAGTGCGCACTAGCACAACAGGTGATGCAGATGTTAAATCACTCAATATGGGTAAGGTAGATAGATGCCGGCGATTCTTTTCCTCTTGGTACTTGCAGCATGGGTCCCATTGCCATGAAAGTGTGTAACAACCAGCACAGAGAATTGATGCAACACCAAAGGGTGTACAAGCTAAGGACCTCCATGTTAACCCTGAAAGTTATACAATACTTATACTCCAGGCAAAATACGGTTTTGAAAAACATTAATTAATAATAGCGTTTTTTTTGTTCATTTCAATTTAAAATGTTATTCTAAGATGATTTATTCAAGAATCCGACAAACTTTTCATCCAGAAGTAATTATGTAGATTTAAATGAAGCATGCTTGTCTTTTTTTGTACGATTTATCTTGAATATTATAGAGCAAATGTAAATGAACCAAAATAAAGACAAAAATATTTATTCATATTTGTTTTGTTTTCTCAGGAGCTAGTTAATTTATCTTTTTTTTCATGTCTGCAATTTTGTCGGATTTTGTGGCTGGGTAACTATTTAATTGATAATATATCCGTTACACATAAAAAATAAGCTATTATAAATTATTTCCAAAATTGTCATTTTTTCCATACAAGTTGTCAGTTCATTGACTGGACTATTACTAGACTGAATAAAAACGTAAAGGTGAAAATATAAAGAAGGTATAGTATTTTACCCGCAGCAAGCCCACAAAGTCCACTGTAGATAGAAATTTTATGCAATAGGTTGCCTACATAAATCCATCGTGCAGTCTCCTCTCCGAGAGACTCTGGCTCTATGACAATAACGCTCACGCCGGCCTCAAGTGCTCTTTCCAATTCCATTTCGAATTTGATGTGTGCATTTTCACTATCGTAAACTTCTCGTATGATTGCGACACTCGATGGCTTTAAATCGCTGTAAAATAATGTTCATTTGTTAAAATATGGACCAAACATATAACCCATAAATGTTAGTACAATGAAAAACGTAATTATAATACGCTGCAGTAAGAATTTATATATTAAATCGTAATTTGGCCGTGGAAAATAAAGTATTTAGGGGTATGCCTTATATTTACAATTACAAACCTGTCACTTTCATTACCCGCCATGTTAACTATAGACAAAAAGAGTAAAAACAGTGTTACTACAGTTTATATATGTAACCGGTGTACCTTTGTTTCTCTATGGTAAAAAAATATAATGGGTTATACAGATTAAGTGATTTTACCCCAATTTGTCAGGACAACATGTCGAAGTCAGAATTGGGTTTGTCGTACAGACGTAACAACTGCCGGGCTAGTACACTAGCACTTTGACAGCTTCTATCGTCATGTTTTACGTCCAAGACAGACGTAATTTTTTTTAACGTCATGGGCTAATATGGTGGACCGTCAGCTACGTAAAATGTAACACATAAAACGAAAATTTAAACGTCAAGTGCTAATATGCTCTTGATTTAGACATATAAAATTGCCGGTATAAACCGATGACGGGCGTAAATTTATGTAGGTCGCTCGAGACCCCCGGTAAAATTTAACACTATGAAAACATCTTCTGTCACAAGTTCACAATACAAACTATCCACACGGGTCGGTATCACGCGGATACCGACCCGTGTGGATAGTTTAGTTACACGGCGCCCGGAAAAATCATATTCCTATTTCGCTTTTTCTTATAACTTCGTACCGCTCATGCCGTCCGACGTGGAGATGCGGCTTAACGCAAAGCCAATGCCTTTTGAACTGGGGTTCCCCTTGTTTTTTGTTGCGTATGGTTATGAAGTTATGATACTTGTATGGTTATGTTCATATGCAAACTTACGAACGGCTACCGCGAAACGAAACAAACCCCTTTAAGCTTTTGTAGGAAGCCCTTTTGTGCTTTGGAAAGCGTGTTAAGGCATGGGTGCGGTTGTTTAAGAGATCAGTCGTTAAGCGGAGTTAGAGGTCATCGGGCGGTTAGGGAGCCTCTAACAGTGTATGTGCCCTTACAACACTTATCGACGAAGCCTAATCCCAAAAGATCCCTACCTAGCATAGCATTCAAAGTGTAGGCCCAGGTGAGAACGCTCTTACCGGGATTCGAACCTAGGACTGCCTCGTTCAACTTGATATAAGTCCCTACCCTACTATGAGATTAACTTCGCGAACGAAATTGAGTGAGTTGCCTTTGCATAATTGTTGTTAAGTGTGATAGTTAGACATTGTTTTGGGTAAAAGGCAATGTGCAATACAGGTCGATGTTTTATTTAATTGTAAAGGTCATTTTTGTATTGTAGGTATATTTAGGCGAAAGAAAGATGACAAATGAGTTTATTAGTACTCAGAATTATACAGTGCACGTAGAACTAAAAAAGCTTTTGTCCACGATCTCGTCTGTGTAAACATCGTTCGTTACTGGTACATAATATATGTACTTCCGTGCAAACTTCCAGCCCCTCCAATTTGTCTTTGTTCTAGATTTAGTATGAATTTATTCACCTGTGCTGTGCTCTGTTTCATGAAGCTAAGAGTTACAATTTTACAAGTCTAAACAGGCAACACAACCTTGTAACTTGTAGCTTCGTGAAACGAGCCACTGGTTAGCTATGCGAGTACCTAATTAGTTTTCTTACCCTCGTTGGTTCTAAGGAACTTGTTTAATTGGATACTTGGGTAGATACCTAAAGTACGTCATGCCATGTACATTGTGTAACTTGGTTAGATTGCGTTTCCTGTATACAACTGCTCAATAAACGTGATCCGCATTTTTGTGAACTGATCTTTTAGAAAACATTTTCCTCTACACACAACTGTCGCCCACTACTAGCCGTTCTAAAATCCGCTTGCCTGATTAGGTAAAGGTGAATGTTGCAAACTAAGAGCATAAGGAGCCAATAACGAAAAACGCTGGCTGGAAATTGTAAATATTAGGCTTTGTTACCTCTAATTTAGGGTTTGTGTTGGTTTGGCTCGTGAGTGTTGCATACTGCTTTGTTGACATGTAGCACGCAATCGTGTTTAATACTTTGATACGTATAAGGCGCGTGTGGGTGCAAGGCTGACCTTATAGGCGCTACCCACAGGCTATGCTGAACATTTGTATAATTTCCCGGCTGCCCACGCATCATAGCTCTTATCACCATTAATTATAGGTACCTGCTAGATGAACAATGAACAAAGAAATATGGCTAAGCCAGACAAAAATATTTGCTTTTAAATAAAACACATATATTCGCCTAAGCGGACAAAAAGAACAATTTACCATACCTACGTGTAATATTCAGTAATTTTCACAAAATTTTTGGGTGCGCGATGGCTAGCTGATGCCGGGTGCGCTTCAGTAATTACTTACCGAAATTCCATTCCGGCGTCTGAAATCACAGTGCCCCAACTGCAGCGATTCCCCAAGCACAGTCAATAGTCAACATGAGGGTGATATGTTTATGTACCCATGCATAAAAGTACTATTATATAGGTAGTGGGTCCTTATTTACATTTCCGCCTATGCTCTTCTATCTATCTATATAAACCCTTTGTTCTGAACTCCACATTGAGTGTATTAAATTTAATAGTAAGTGTAGTAGTAGTAGTAATTGCTCTTGATTAGGTACAGAAACGAAAATATGTTTTTTTTACTAATGGCGAAAATATCTAAAACGCGTAGGTACGCTAAGCGCCGCGTAGGGTCATTTCTTGTCGTGAATTGCAATACATCCGCATCCGCAAAAACTCCGCATCAATTTTGGCGGATGCGGATGCTGATGTTAAAATTTGTGCGAAACTTCCGCGGTTGCGGATGCGGATGCGAATGTCTGCAACATCCCTGGTGTATTTGTATATAACGTTATTTATTATTATTTTTTCAAAATTTTTCACGGTGAATTTGAGTAACCCGACAGATTTTAACCATAAATTCCTGATGATATTACGAGTAAATAATGTTATATGAACATAGGGCAAATACGGCAAAAAAAAAAAAAAAAAAAACTATTACCGATGCTACTCTCTTGTAAACAAATCTTTAGTTAAAGGAGTGAAAGAGAAAATTTAAAAAATAAATAAAAATAAAAAATTAAAAAAATTAAATACCTAAGCTCACTGATTTGTTAACAGACTGGCCGGAAATCAGCAGGTAGTAGTCTTGCGTATGAATGTGTCAGATCCATCTGGCTACGTCACGTCCTTAGGGTGTGTTATACTTGACAATTTTTTATGTGTATTTTTTTTTAAATAATTAATATCTCGAAAACTAGGCCGTTTTAGACCATTAGTTATACTACTTTTTTTACTCCTATTAGGCTCTGGAAGCGATGGTTAAAATCTGTCGGGTTACTCAAATTCACCGTGTATATATATATATGTACTTATATATTTTATTCTTTATACAGGGTGTTTGCTCCATCGTTTGCCAAATTAAAACGGCAGGTGGGTTGGTCATTAGCTATCTTTTCCGGCCTCCAAAAAAATTTAGTGTCCACTGGTATTTTTTTTGTATTCTTTTAAAATATTTTGGAATTTTCTATATGCTTACGCGTTTCAAATTGAATTAAAAAAAAGAAGTGGTAGAGCCTAATTTTTTATTTTATTGTAATGTGTAATGTTGTACGGCTCTATCAAAGTCAAAATTGTTTGCAAGTAACGTCTACTTATTTTTTTATTATCCCTCAAAAAAAAAATAAGATGCAGGAATTTCGTCTTGGGTATGGATGTGCAATAATGCTAAAAACCCTGGAACTTTATTAATTTGCCAATTTTGACGGACTAGGCTCTTAATCTGCGTACAATATTTTTTGTAAACCACACGTGACACGTGCTTAGAAAGGCATCAGCTGTCTCTCTCGTTCGTCAAATAAACGATAAACGATGCCAACCAGGCAATAAAATTCGATAAGGTTTTTATGTAAATAACATACTGTAAGTAGTGTAGGTTGTGTACTAGTCAAATTTTATTTTACGAGTCTTGCTCGAATTGACGGTCTTCATTACGAATGCACGCGAAGCATCTGTTTCTGATTTCTACTGTGGTTGTTCGTAAACGAATTTCCTCTTTAATAAGAGTATAACGCTGGCCATCTTTATGAAGACTAGAGTTTGTATTTTGAATTAATTAGAGTCTGTCAGCGCTGTCCTTGTCAATCAGCTTTTGTATTGAGAAGATGTCATATAATGTTTTCAAAATAATATATTTCAATATTTACATTATTTCCACTGCGCCCGTGTTGCTTATTTCTCTAAACTCAAATAATAACGACGAATGCCGCCTGTATGCGTTGGAATAAATCTTCTCTAGATTCGACTTCCGTTGCGTAGACCAGTTCTTTTGCCCGTCCCCAGATGTAAAAGTCTAACGGAGTTAGGTCTGGGGAACGTGGAGGCCATGGAATATCTCTCCTAATCCACGAATTCGGGAAAGTATTGTCCAGGTGCGCAGGACAACCGTCTTGTTGAACCACGATTCGCCTATCTTCATCAAAATGCGGCACACAGCTAGCAATTCAGGCAGTTCATTTTTCAAAAAATCAAGGTAGTTATCTCCGTTTAGATTATCGGGTAGGTAGTGTGGCCCAATCACTTTATCACCAATGACTCCTGCCCAAATATTGACGTTGTATCTCCTCTGAAAACAATCTGTCTTTTTACTCGGGGGTTTTCATCTTGTGCTGCCCTTTTCCTTGTCATGCGCAGTGGTGCAGATTATGTACATTAAGAATCCCTTCATTTGTAAATTTGGACTCATCTGTCCACAGAACACTTTTTAAAAAGTCGCGATCGTCTAAGTCTGTATGCAGCAAAAAACGACAGAACTGGACACGTTTCCCTAAGTCGTTCTCTTCAAGACCTGTATGCAATGAATACAATACGCATAAGAATAATTTTTCAAGATTCTTTTTAATTTTAACTACGTGAATCGGATTACGATTTGCATTACATGTAAACCTCTTTTTAGCGTGTACGGCGGTATATAACGGCGTGTATAATTAAACAATAGCAGTTTTTATTCAAAAATGAAATACCTTGTACTGGAGTGTAAAGCCCGCTCCACACTATGGGCCATCATGGCTCAACTCATCATACAGGACGCGGTTATGCGGTAGAACGAGACGTAAATATGTCTTACTCCCTTTAACGCATAGTTGCGTCCTGTATGATGGGCCATGATGGCCCATAGTGTGGAGCGGGCTTAATGAAGAGCGTGTTTGTTATTTTGGCGAAGAACTTTCCACACCTTCCAGATATAAATTTCGAGTAAAGCAGCTATTTTTCTTATGCTTCTAGTCGGGTCTTTCTCCAACAGTGCCAAAATTTGCTCATCGACTTCAACATTGTGTCGCACCATTTCATTCCTCTTTGATGTTACTTCATTGATGTTCAAATTCCCAGTCTCGCGTAAGCGTCGGTAAAAAACGTGTTGCGGGTTGGTAAGCGTCTATTAGGGAATCGTTCCTGGTAGATTCTTTGCGCAGCTCGTGCAACACAATTAGCTTTTCCGTATGCCATCAAAATGTCCGCATATTCTTCATTCGTGAATGTAGCCATTATCAAATTACCAAAACTCAACAATAACAAGGTTAACAGAAACAGTAACAAAACCAAAAAACTTTTTAAGATTAGAAGAGTGAAAATTCGCGGCATTGCGTTTTTTTTAATGAGTTGTCTCAATTACTAGCTGTTGTGCCAACAGGCCAATTGTGATTCAAAAACAAAGGTTGTCATGCAAACCGGAATCTGGATAATGTTTTCAGAAATTCCAGTTACAAAACCAGATGTATCTCCCTCTCTGTCGCACTTGCAAATTCGAGCGACAGAGAGGGAGATAGCGAACGAAGTTCGTTTTCGTTTCGCGGTAGCCTTTCAGATGCTACGCGTGCGTTCGTATGATAGTCGTCAATCTGCAAGTCTTGCTTACCTACTACTCGTATTTAGCGAAAGTATGTTTTTAATCGCTTGCCGGTTACGAGCCTAGTCGTCCCTTACACAAAATTGGCAAATTAATTAAGTTCATTGAAGGTTTTTTGGCATTATTGCACATTATTGGAGGAAAGACTAAGGAACTTTATTAAAGAATTTTAAGAACATTATCAATTTCAGTTTTTTTTTAAATTGCAATACAAAATTACCTAAGACGAAATTCTTGCACCTTAATTTTTTTTTGAGGGTTAATAAAAAAATAAGTACGTTACTTGCAAATAATTTTGACTTTGATAGAGCCGTCCAACATTACACATTACAATAAAATAAAAAAATAGGCTCTACCACTTCCTTTTTTTTATTCAAGTTGAAACGCGTAAGCATATAGAAAATTTCTAATTTTTTTCAAAAGAAAACAAAAAAAATACCAGTGGACACAAAATTTTATTGGAGGCCGGAAAAGATAGCTAATGACCCAACCTACCTGCCGTTTTAATTTGGCAAACGATGGAGCAAACACCCTGTATTATGTCTCTGAGTTCAGTATGCCTCCTGGCAAAGGCCTCCTCTAACCCCTTCCATTGCTGTCATTTGCGACTCTTCTCCAGTTTGGACCAGCTGTCAGTTTGAGCTCATCCTCCCATCTTTTGTATGGCCTTCCCCAGGTAAAAATCTAAAAAACCATTTTATGAATTACCTATAAAAGTTTTTTATAATACTTATGCACAAACAATGTAGTGTAGTGTACGTAACACCGTGGCTTCTAACAAAATAACTTGGTAAAAAAAACATACGAGTAGATATTTACCATTTGATTATTTAACTTACCTACTTTTTTACTTTCTGACTTTTTATACAGATTTGAATTAATTTAATTCAATTACTAATGTGAACATTTTGGCGTTAAATGTATTTGTGCATTATTAATAAATGAGCGAGTATAATAATTTTATAGTAATTTTCTTTATTTTCTCTTTGTTGATTAAACGAACATTAAATATGCTTAGCTTATATTATACTCAGTCGCTGAACCATATCAGTAACCGAATAGAAGACCACCCGTCATGTCAGTCAGTCGGTAGTTATTCACTTACTTGGTTCCCTAGGTAAGTGCATTTTCAGCCAGGGATTGTCAAACAGGGGTCGGAATTTACATAGACGGTGAATAAATGAGACCACCGCGGAGCATGAGTGAAAATTCGTCGAGCACTCACCTCTGAGTTTCCTTTGTTTTGCAATTGGTGGCACGTTCCTATTTTCAATTCTTTGTTATATTGTTCTCATTAAAACATCTGTTTTGATATTTGTACACTTGGCAAAATAGAAAACTAATTTATACTTTATTTCGATCGAACTAAATACATACATCACTATGCTTCCGCAAGTGAAGAGATACAATGGAATGTGGCAAGTTGCGCGAGGAACTCTGGACCTAATATATTTTTCAGTTATTGCAAACATGTTCTTTTGTGCTATGATATGCTTGATTAACTGTGGAATTGTGTATTAAGTAATGAAATGAAATGCGGCACAGTGATGCAATTACACGAGCATCCTCGTTTTAAATGTACTTACGCCAGTAGATGACACCCACTTTTATCATTGTACTACTTTTATCATATACTTATTTGATGTATAACGTTGTAATTTATATAGTGCATATACTACCCACAAAAGTTAGTCTCTTGGTGATAGGTAGGTAACAGTCGACTTCGAAAATACGTGCACGGACAAAGTGATCAAAAAAGATTAATCAAGACTTTATTGTTAAGGGCATAAGGTTGCATAGATATTTTTGAACCTTTGGGAACGTACACATATTTATGAACTTGACTGTACAATTAAACCCTAATGTTAAAAGGAAGTGAGATTCTTAGCTTTTTAACTATTTCTATAATTCACTCAATCCCTGAATGATGAAATTCAGCCACATCTAAGGAAACGAAATCGGTATAACGAAGTAGTTATCGGACGAGCGAGCGAAGCGAACCAAGTTCTCCGTTTCAGTTTGGGCAGCAATTCTTTCGTATGTCCGGCTGTCCGGCTGATCTCCTCTACAGGCCGCATTTTTCAACCGATTCTACTCAAATTTTGATAGCAGGTTCCTCAAATTAAATTATATAGAATCGAAATAAAAAAAACTTTTTTGTAAAAAGTCATGCTCGCGATTTCTACAGCTCGCAGAGCCATTAGAGTAGTAGTAGGTAGTAGCTTCATAGGTAGTAGTAACTTCAGTAAAATGTTTATTACGGAGTGCCAACCCATTATTACTTACTAGCTTCCGCCCGCGACTTTTTCTGCGTGGACCCGGGATAAAAACTATCCTATATTTGAATCCAGGCTATAAACTATCTTGGTGCAAAATTTCATTCAAAACGGTTAAGCTGTTTAAGCGTGATTGAGTAACAAACATCCAAACATCTAAACTTTCGCATTTATAATATTATAGTAGGATAATTAAGTATCCTTACGAATATCTACCAAGTAAAGAGGCGCTTTTTTTGTATAGTAGTAAGTAGCTACCCCATATGCTGACATAGTCCCCCTATATGATCACGGAAGCTATGTTAGTTGTAAGGGAAT
The DNA here is from genome assembly GCA_947578815.1 of Epinotia ramella. Taxonomy (NCBI): domain Eukaryota; kingdom Metazoa; phylum Arthropoda; class Insecta; order Lepidoptera; family Tortricidae; genus Epinotia; species Epinotia ramella. The sequence goes on from OX388209.1 coordinate 14,385,483, forward strand.
TGAAAAGTCTTATAGCATTCGTGCAAGAAAGGACGCCGTTGCGCTATGTGATCACGACCAGCGAGGGCATCTTATTGGATTTATTTCTCCGGTGGTATATCGTGCCCTAGGATGGTATGGCCCCCATTGTGGATAGTCCGCGATCGAACGGGCGCGGGTAATGAACCCGAGCATCCGCGGGACCCGCGAGCGCGCCCTCCCCCCCTCCCCCTCCCGCGCCGCCCGCTCCGCCCGCGCACGTCTCGTGCTCACGACCACGACCGTGCTCCTTAGGGCTCCTCGACTCCAAGAAAACAAACATGCTTATGTTTACTAACGATACGAGGTGCTTTATTGTATGTTTCAGTTTTTGTTTTTTTTTTTCAAGTCATAGAGGTAGTCTTTAGGGTACCTACAGCATAAAAAAACATAATATAGGGTTCAGTTGCACGGTAGGTTGTACGTACCAAACTACTATTTATTGAAAGAATAACCATGAAAAAAAAACAACAAACAGAAAGTTTTTTTTTTAAATATTGAAATAAAAAAAGAATGAATAAAATAGGGTTCAGTTACACGGTAGGTTACCTACTTACTATGGGGATATTATTCAACAATTTTCCTTTTCCAATAATCGTTTCACATTTTAGGTCTTAAACATATCATACAATACTCATGCGGCGCTTACGCAGTTTTCAATTTCAACATTTACCTAACCAAACGGCACTTACAATCCAAATTTGTCTCAACCTCTTAATACGGAACATTACAAAATGGATTAATGCAACGAGTACGTAATGTATCGTGACGGCAACAGTTTGCGGCAACGGCACTGGCGACGCACGCGACCCAGCGAACACAACTATTCAGTACACATACCAACAACTTCCCTCGTACGGACCAGCGTAAATCTGACTGTTATTTACACTAAGTTGCTAGGATCTCGTGGTCAAGATATACTAGGGGTGTTTGGTGAGGTGAGTCGAGACGTGCTGTGAATCACATAGCAACTCTTGTAACACTTTACATACCTTGCCAGCCGGTACATGCGTATTGCAAACAGGTTAGAGCCCTCTAGCGATATATGAACGAGTAAAACACTACCAAATAATTTATTTATTATTAGCACGTAAACATTTACACCAATTAGGAATAGCTAAACCATTAGTGTAAAGGGTAAATTTAACGCTTACATCTCGCATTCCTTTGTTATCAATATGTTTCGCACGGTCCCTTCCACGAGCGACGAGCCTAAGTTTCAGAACGAGCGCGCAAAATAAAAATTAAATTCAGCAAATATTTAGCACTAGCTTCGGCCCCCGACTCCCGTTTATATCGTAGCTCCATACAAACTTTCACCCCCCATTTCACTCCTTTAGGGGATGATTTTCGGGATAAAAAACTATTCTATGTCCTTCTCCGGGACTCAAACTAGCTCTATACCAAATTTCATCTAAATAATTTCAGCGGTTTAAGTGTGAAGAGGTAACAGGCAGACAGACATACTTTCGCATTTATTATATTAGTATGGATTACTGAATAGAAATATCAGCATAGGAGTATCGAGGAAGGAAGACATACCTATAGCCCGAGGCTCGACACGAAAGTTCGAATGCTCTCTCAGTGAGACTGGTTCGATTGGTTGCCCAAACTCGTTAATTCTAAGTAGTAAAATTTCCATTTGTGTTGATCATGAATTGTATTTTCCCCTGTCGCATGTTTCCCCAACTTTGGCATACATCATCTAAACAGTGCGTCTAGTTCGACGGAGCTCCGCTAACGTGGACCTCATATTGCTGTGTCCTTTGGCGCGTAGGAAGGTGTGTTTACTATAAAAACTACTGTTAGTTTGCATCACTAAAAACAATTAAAGAGAAAGCAATGTGTTTTATTGGTAGTTATAGTTGTAGCTAGCATAACTATTTAGAACGATTCCACCTAACACTAGCACCTAGCACTGCATTGAGTGAATGCTTCAGAGATATTCCTGGCAAATCGAAATCCATTTTTTAGATAAGTTTTGTTGATACAGATTTTTTTTTCTGCAAAACGGGCTGTGTTGAAGACACGATTATTATTAAGAAGATTCTATATGTATATATATATTCCGCGCTAATATATTCCGCTACAGATCGTCCTCTGGAGGCTACGGCTACGGTGCACGGTGTTTGCTTACCATCAGACGGGCCGTATGCTTGTTTGCCAACATTATATTGTGTATCTTTATATATATATATAAAAGAAGACTTCCTGAATGATCATCAACGCACAGCCGAAACTACTGGGATTATAAACTTGAAATTTACACCAGAACTTCCTTTTATGACGGAGGCAATAGATAAGACGGGATATTTGGAAATTTTATCCCAAAAGGGGTTAAAAAGGGTTGCAAGGTTTGTATGGGAAACACTTATTTTTTAGCTAGAGACTTGAAAATTTGTAGAATGATTACTTATATTACAATAAAGTACTTTCAGTGTATTAGAAAATTCCACCCCTAAGGGGATTAAATTATATGAGGGAAACTTTTTTTTTTGAGCTATAGCTCTATAGAGACTTAAAAGTTTGTAGAAAGATTACTTATTACAAAACAAAAAGTAGTTTCAGCGTTTTCGAAAAATTCGCCCTTAAGGGGGATAAAAGGAGGTAGATTGTAACTTCGGTCTTCGATAACACACAGGTTAAAAGATTTCAGAGTTTTTTGACATTCATCTCCTAGGGCTATAAGGTTCAAAGTTGATACGGAAATAAGATATTTTTGAAATAGGAGATTTGTTACTTCGGTTTTAGACTGTTTGTTTAAAGATTAGAAAACTAATTTCAGCGTTTTTGCAATTGATTCCATAAGTATGGTTAAAAGACATTCACCCCCTACAGGGGCTAAAAGGAGTTGGAAGTTTGTACGGGGAACAAGACAATTTTAAAGTAAGGGATTTGTAACTTCGGTTAAAGACTAGAAAAAACTTTACAGCTGTTTTTACGATTCATTCTCTAATGAGGTCAAAAGGATATGTAATATGTATGGGGAACAAGTAATTTTCGAAGTAAGGGAATTTCTTCGGTCATACATTAGTCAAAATACATAATCCAACTGCGAGCAGAAAAGTGTGTTAGGATAGGTTAGAACTGCATTGTTCACAGAACCGAAAAGAAAGTAGAAGTAGTCTGTTAATGATACTTAAAATATTTATATTTGTAAAAATTGACATTTCAATTTAGATTTAGCTATTTTAACCTTTGATGCTTAAACCCAGTACGGATTTAGATGAAATTTGGCGTAGATAATTTTGAGACCCTTGGAAGGATATATGAGATAGTTTTCATCTCGGAAATCATATCTTAATAATAATATGGTAGACGTTTTTTTGGGACAGCGATTAGCTTGCGCCTTAAATAATTTAATAGCAATCATTTCTCTAAGACGATAACAAGTTCTACGCGGGCAACAGCTAGTACTATATAATCGGACACCAGCATAGGTAAAAAATGGTCAATTTATTTATTCAAATAGATAATTTTCATATGAAGAATATTGCAAAAAAAAACGTAAAAATGAGTTCGTAGTTCCAAAAATGTCAAAGCGTGGGCCAATATCGGAATACCTACTACCTAATGCCGCATGTCCAATTTCGTGGCATCTCTATATTATTTGGGATTTCTCAGACGCTATCCGATCCGAAGTGAATTACGTCATCGTGATCTCAACGAAATGTCATTTAATCGGGTATATTACGCACGTCGCAAAAATGTATATATCACGTACCTATATTTAAATTAAACGGGTCATGACCTTATTGTTTGCCGTGTTTAAAAAAGCAACATGTTATCAAACAAGTGCCCATGGTTCTTTGAATATTCTGGTTCTTTGTATTAGGAATATAACTACAAGTGTACTTAATTGTAGATTGGTTAATATAGTACGATTCCCCAAACTCGTTAAATCCGCGTAGTAAAATCTATTCGCATTTTTCCACACTCAAATTTTCTGCTAGTAATAGTTTTCTTTGTTAGTAAATTCGTCTAGTGTCAGATTTCCCGTTCGCTATTTCTTCCTATATACTCGTAATTAGCATATTTTCTCAATTAATATAAAGGACACATTTTGCTTCCTAGCGTGAAAAGCGGGTTTTCCACCGATTCTATCATTAAATTACCTCCAGAAGAGGATCGCGCGAGTTTATTGACGTGGCGACCGTTACAGTGGGCAAGGGAGCGGAAGCAGCCATATCCTGAGCGATGGCATGCCGTCTGCATGTAATCAGGCCCGAGTAGCCCCTCGCGGCCTGCTATTCACATTTATCCCGTAATGGAATGGTGCAGTAAATTGCATTAAGTACGTTGGCGAGCGGGGGTTAAAATAGGGAAAGCTATTTTTCCCAGATATCAGACCAAGTTGGATCAATTTTTCGCCCCGAAATCGCCTTCATTCATCGAAATCGTTGGAGCCGTTGTCGACAACGTGATTATACAAATAAACTATATACTTTGCTTGTTTAGTAATATAGGATAGGATAAATGACCGTCTTGGAACATTCATTTAATACAGTCAATATTGTGTAGATAAGAGTGAGTGAGTCTTTTGAATAAATGTAGCCGTTCCGCCATTACCAGCAATAGGTACTTACTGTACCAAATTAGTATTCCGCCGGGGTGGAAGCCACAATAATGAATATGTGTCGGCTATGATTTCCTGTCTCCTTGCGAGTGTCGCGGAGTCACGCCCTGGCCGTGTTCCCCCCTCGCCCCTCCCAACTCCCCCCACCCCACGGCTCCTCAGGCCTCGCCCGCGATGCCCTCTGCCCGATCCGGTCACCGAGCACTGTGACCTCTCGCTGAATATCTAATAATCGCGGCTGGCGGAGATGTCACACAGATTATGACTCGTTGGTGTTTATGTGTATTCCACCTCAACAAGACCTTCAGATATTCTACTTTTTTTACTTTTACGACTAGATTGACAAAAACGTACATAAAATATTTAAATAAGACTTTAATCATTCCGTTTTACTTTATACTTCGATTATATATATATATACCTATTTACCTAATATGCCTGATGAAACAAGGTAAGATTTATTCGATTTATTTATTGGTGAAAATATATTGATTGAAGATTCAATCAAATATATTGATTGAATCTGGCTTTGGGGAAGTCCACGATAAGTTACGAGAACCATATTCCTTCGCTATTCCGCTATAAAACGTGCAGGTCTAATAGCGATGATGAGGTGCACCTATTTGCGTATTTTAGCATGCGGTTAGTGGTTAATTTAAAGTACGTAGATAATATAGACGAATACAGAAGGTTAAAAAAACATACGATTTTAGAAACAGACACGTCACTTTCGGTGTAATATGCAACTGAATTTGCATATTTTTATGCAAATAGTAAGCAAAATAAATATCAGAAACACTGTTTTAGTATCAAGTGGTAATACCAAAAAATAACATTACTACCTTCTGTAGGTACATAAAATAGTTTGAAAGTTCCTAGAGAGCGTACTTTCATAAAAGGTAACAGATTGATATCGGAATCAACAAATGGCTTCGTAACGATGAGATAGAGTTTTACTTTTGTACACGCTTTTTCTGTGCAATGAACAAGTTTAATTGAAGCAATCTGTAGATTATCTCGGGAGGAATCTGTTAAGTAATAATGCTTTATTGTTGTGTGACGGATTTGGTATTTCATTTATTATTTGGTGGCGAGGCGCGCCCGGGCCCGACGGCTCCTATAAAAGACTTCAACGGGCGCTGCAAGTGCATTAATCCTTAAATCTATGAGGAACGATGACAGCACCCGCCGCGCTTCACCTCATTCAACGCTATACTAATAATTATAACAATGTATTTAAATTATTCGGTGGATTAAAATTTGATTACTCAGCGCTATAATCAAAGACGTTTGTTGGTAATAATTATAATGGACCTAACAGCAGTAGGTGTACGTCCTGTGTGTGTTTTAACGCATGTTTGGGTAACTTTTATTTACATTTAAAATAAAATACCTGTTCGCTACCAAAATTGGTCCAGCGAAACACTTATTTTAAGAACGCTTTTACTTAATAATCCAACCAGTAGGATCGAGGTTTCAACCGTTTAGATTTAAAAAATTAAGAGTGCTAACTGTTAAAAAATAAACGAATAAATGATGATTTAATCTTAACTTGACTATTTGAAAATTGTATATGTATATCTGAAGGACAGACGGAATGATATACTTATTCTTGTATGACTCGACTATCAAGGCAGACGAGTGATATACTCGCATGACTCACACAGACATGTTATAATTTTTCCGTGGCGGGTTTAAATAGATTCTTGATAATCGCTGCTCCGATTTAATTTCACCGCAGTCGTGAGCCTTTGAATGCTTACCTGCAGGGCTCGGGCCTATAAATACATCGAGATTATAGTTCTACAGATAAAATATGATGCCTTTCAAGATTCCACACTGTGTTGAGCTTTACTTTTGTACAAAACATTTTATTTAATAGTAAGTTTTCTTTGGATTTGGTTCTTCAGAAGCCTGTCGGGAAAGTTTAAGGTACCTAGAACATATTAGAATTTACAAGAATGATACACAAAGAATACAAACTTGTGAAACCACTAAATATATGTAGTACTACTACAATAAATGTCTGATACGTCTCAATTCGCAAGAGCTTGCCAGACTGTATTTTGGAGCGCAAATTTTGTTGCATTTTATTGTTTTATTCGAAAGTTCGTTCAAACGAAATAAACTCACTTTCACATACCAAAATGTACGATCCTCCTACTAAGATCGCTTCTTTATCTTCTAGCAGATACTAATTAATAAAATTTAATTTGTACTTTTTATAAAAAAATATTATTAAATTACGTAGTTAGTGTAATAATAATCTATAATCTAACTTAAACATAAATAAAAAAAAAAAAAACTAAATTGGCTATAACTAAAAATGAAAGCATAAAAAAAGAAGTTATAAAAAGAACACCGCGTCTAGGAGGTCAGACTGCGGCATGGACCCCATTACGCTGGCAGCATTACCTCTCTGAATCGCAATGGAAATTCGTTGCGAGAGGTAAGCGCCAGCTCTGGGGTCACCAGTTGCTTGGACCAGCCGCGAAGACAACGCCTTGAAAAATATACACATATCTGACGACCAGGGACCCAAGGTTTCCACAGCAAGCGCCGCAAAATCGTAATCCTGTAACAAGGAGGAGTATTTGCGGCGCTTGTTCACTTGGGCCTGGTCGGCAGCAGCGCCGGCCTGTGAACGGGTGCCCTGGATGTGGGACTGGGCGAAGGTGTCAACGCAAGTTACATCCCACACCAGGGCTCTGCCTAGTTTCCAAGGCACCAATGTAGCCCCATCTGGACGCTTGCCATCGTCACGCGCCAAACCAACAGGTTCTAGAATTGCTGGTACGGAGGCGGTGGCAAGCGAACGACGGATCAAATCATTTAAAGTGCCATGGCGGTACAGGCGGCCGGCGCTTCTGTGACAAGAAAGACCATGTCTACCCAGCTGGTCCACGGCCCTCCCACAGTTACACGTATGAGCGACACAAATTCTGGCTCCAAGTCTGAGGCATACGGATATTCTCAGGCAGTTTGGATCCAGAACTGTGCCTATGTTCCGCGACGGGAGGGCATGCAGCCAGTGGCCCGACTCGCTCGCCGAAACAGCCAAAATACGAGCACGATCTGCGTCGTCCGGACTATTGGCAAGAAGTGAAGCATGGGTTAGCTTGAGACGTGGAGTATCCCAAGCTTTCTGAACATGCATTGAGTCGGGGACGTCTGCTCCAGGGCACGAGTCACACCAGGCTCTCCTGGCCTCCACCAGGCTCGCAATCTCCGTGTCAAGTATCTGTGGATGATTTAAGATAATACTGACAAGAGACAGCGAGCCGTAGGCGGAGGACAGGAAAGCCGGTAAGCTCAATACTAATTGTTCAAACTTCATATTGTACGCAATGATAGGTTTAATTATGAATTTACTCGTGTAATTACCACGCCGACCTCTACCCGGCTATTAACCAATTTCATCTGGTCCTTAATAACATTTCACGAATCGTTCTAGTGGTAATTATGTCTTCATACCATTTACTCTTAGACAGATAATTAGCCCGCTCGGTATGGCACTCGCTATAACTCGTATCCTTATGAGGAGGATAGGTACCTACGTCTTATAAACGGCACTGAAATACCAGCCTATACTTTGTTCTTTATTCAGGTTTGACAAAATATAGCGTTATCCACCATGTGAATGCTTGAAAAACCATTCCAAAACTGCAAACTATGCCTTATGCCTTCTTTGTAAATTAATTAATAATCAAAACAGGGATTTAAAGTCTAATATTTACCTCACATATATCCTACAATCCAAAATAAACAATATTTTTTTTAGAATTTGACTGTTCAAATTATAATCTGAAAACAGCGAAGTACGAGTAAGCACTCGTAACGATAAGTACATAGGCACTATTATATACTCGTAGATGTGATTGACTGATAAAAATACCATTATAGAATTATTAGGTATGAATAAGTATCTGTAAAAGCTAAAATAATCAGTGGCTCGGCAATAGAACAGATCTAAATGACTTGCGCATTGCATCGCGTGTGATTGCTTTGGGACTGTCTCACGACTACTATAATACTCGTATTGCAATCGGGTTGACAATGAAGCTAACGACCACGGGTTCAATTCCCGTCCCCACATTTACTGCAGAGGTCAGCTTTGGTAACTAAATGCGATCATACGACCATTTATTAAATCTTTCCACCACTAGACAAAAGACAAAACACCCACATAGCAAGACATAAAAAATAATATCTTACTGACTTTTTAATTTTAAAAGTTTTTGGAAAGCTAGAAATGTTGCAATCTCGAACATCGTTGCGTTGTTACTGCGAATAAATTCACAGGGGATCATATGTCATTTGAAATTATGCCAAAATATACATATTTAATATTCTTTTATTTAGAATTCTCAGCTTTTTTAATAATATTTACGACTAGCGACTACCCGAGTACCTGCGACTTCGTTGTGGTTTGCATGGTAATATGTAGGAAAGGGTGGGAATCAATGCATTTCTTGTCTTGGACTTAGGAAACATGCAGTTCTAATTAACCTATCAATTAAAACGTTGAACAAGCCTATTTTAGCTAAAATGCCGTTAAAAGTTGTTTTTATCTGGCACTCTGATATTAAATCTGTAAGAAAGGGACAAAACACATTTTTTTTATCGAAGGTATTGTAAGTTTTATGAATAAGAGGATAAAAGTTTAGTATATGTTTGTGGCAATAGATCCAACAGGTACCTAGGACATAGGCTGCAGCATTCAAGTTTATATTGAGCTTCTTCTCTACATATGTTTAACACAGTTTTATATTAAACTAGCTTCTGCCCGCGCCTCTGTCTGCGTGGAACTCGTTAATATCGTAGCTCCAACAAACTTTTACCCCTCATTTCACCCCTTTATGGACTGATTTCCAGGATAAAAACTATTCTATGGCCTTCCCCGAGACTCAAACTATCCCTATAACAATTAATCACCCAAAAATATATCAACTATCTCTATACCAAATAATCACTCAAAAATATATCACCCGTACAAACTTTGCATCCCTATTTAACCCCCTTAGGGGTGAGTTTTTCCAAAACCCCTAAAATTACTTTTCTTGTATTGTAATAAGGAGTTCATACACAAAGTTTCAAGTCTCTCACTTAAAATTTTACTCCATCCCCATACAAACTTTAAACTTCCTTTAAAGCCTTGTAACCCCTTGAGGGTGTCGTCATATAAACTACCTATTGTGAAAAAAACAGCTTTCTATGTTAAAAGGTTTGGGCTGGGCACTGATTTAAGTGAGTGGGTGAGTGAGTGAGTGAGTCAGTCAGGACTTTTACGTTTATTTTTAGATTTATTATATCTACATCTACAATGACATTATTAAAATATGGACCAGTTATAGAAATACGGCCTTTCTACATATGTTGCAACTTGCAGGTATGGCTTGTATATAATGCATTTATAATGCTGACATAGACTCTGTACCGTGCCAGAGAGTCAAGAGATGAAAATATAAAGGGCGGCTCATAGTATCTATTTAAAAAGCAATTATTAAACTTGAGAGTGGCCGGCGCAATGTCAAGTAACTTCCAATTTGAGTAATATTATATAAAACAAACATATCCTTCTACAATTCATTGTTTAACATCATATAAATTTTATTGCTACTCTAAGTCTTCTACACGTTTTTTAAAACAAGTATGCAAGATTTAGTCAGACAGTTATCATTGTGCAATCAAGTTGCAAATGTAAGCCTTGACTTTATTGGTGCCAAGAGCTTAAGGATAAGCGAAGTAGGCGTAGTGTAGGCGACATTTTATAATTTTTATATGATGACAACTGAATAGTGGATTAAACTATGGATTTTAAGTAAGAATTTATTAGAAGTCCAGATAAGCAACAGTTTATAGATTTAACTTATGTGTCATCTTAAACGCACAAGTAGATATATGTAACATACGAAGCAGATACTTGTCGCGTTAGAATCAGAATTTTTATTTGTGAAACATAGGTACAAATAAGCTGGTATATTACGAGTATATAACAAAATCGTTCTCTATGTTTTACCCACTAGTGTAGGTGTACAAATATAAGTAGCATGCAGATTATTATTGTAGTACGAAGTTTAACATTTAACGAGCGCACTTGGTAATTACGAAACAGTTTTTAAATATTATTATTAAGCGATTATAATTATAATAATTAATTCATAATCATAACAAAAGATGAATAATTATATTGACTTGTCATTAAGATAATCTTTTATAGAATAATAACATTTCTTTAACAACAATTTTTATTTTCCCTGAATAATTTAGAATTTAATTGTAATATGTCATTGGGTAATTAAGGTTTCCTTTGACAATTTTAAAGTTCCACGACGATGTTAATTGTTCCCATCATTAAATGTTCCCACCGACCGACGGATATCAAATTACATTTTCTTTGATTATTGATTAAGCACCTAATGCTTTTTATGACTTTAGCTTTTATCCAATGAACAAGATATCGACATTTTATTGGCTTTTAGTATTTAGTACCTACCGAATATAATATACTTAATTGTGTTCAGAGTTTGTTGAAATAAAAACTAATGCCAGGCCCCGTATCATGGTCGGCCTGGCCTTATCACGCGATAAGTGTCAAGATAGGTCTCGTTCTATCGGACGGTTTAATTTTTTAATTTTTTTAATTTAATCGTATGGCATATTATTTTGGCCTTTAAAGTTTGTCACTCTATAGTACCACCCAGGGGACACGTGCAGCCTGCAGGGTTGTGGTAGGTAGCTCCTGCGGACGCGAGTAACAGTTGTCCCCCCTTTGTCAAGGAGTCGGCAACTCGACTGTTAGAAGTTCTTAAGCCGCCCAAAGGCCTCTAACTCGGCTTAACGACTACTGTCATAGACAGCAACCGGGATCAACTGCTTAGCGTGCCTTCCAATTCCAAAGCACGGAAACGCTCATTTATATTAACCACTCAAACATCAGGCGGTCACCCATCCAAAGACTGACCGCTGCCATCTTTGCTTAACCTGCGTTATCGTTTCCGACCCGCAGGGGCCGCCAGGCTATGAGCGCTTCGAACGGTGTCAGACAGTGACGGACGCTCTATCTTGTCACTTATCACGTGACCGCCGATGATGATACGGGGCCAGAGGTTGAGGGTTCTGTATCCGTGTAACAGCCCCCTATTCTGTAACTTGTTTTACGCTCACCTCAACGTTCGTCCACAAATATATCTTGCCGAGGTCTAGTTTCGTTAGTCGTGACGGGTGGGGTGAGTCGAATGAGCGCGTAAAGAATAACAGCGTAGGTGGCAGCATGTGCGGGCTTGGACGGAGACAAAAGACGAGCTAGTGACACGGTCAGCCCCCTATTGCTCGTATTTACGTTCGTATCGCGTTCGAGAGCCGCAGGCGCAGGCCGCAGCAGTAGATAAGCAAACATGAGCATTCCTCATAAGCTTATAACGGAAGCTACTTATTATCTATCCTGCATTACATATTCTTATTGGTTTACGTAAATAATTATGTTGGTGGAATTTATTTTATTTGTAAGTAAGGTGCTCGATAATGGGGTATTTATTATCATAAAATATAATCTTTTTGTCCTAAAATCGTGCCTTGATTTCGTTTTTATACTGCATGTTAAAGGTTAGGTATTGTTTTACAGGCCGTCGATTTTAAAAACGTTTTTATATCATTGAGGCACGATAGTTTTTACGTTCTATTAGGTCATCATTATAATTTCAGAGGAATATCTATTGGACATATTTAATAGAGATACAGAACCCAAAAATCTTTCCTGTTAGTGTGAAAAAAGAAATGTATGGGGCATATACATATACTTATATGAGTATTCTATCTTCACAACATCCGAATGATTGTATTGATGTAAGCCTCTGGTTCTCCCACCCAGTACTGTGGCGACGACAAGTCATCTGTTCAAACACTCGAGCATTGAACTCACCGTGAAATCCACGTTTGATGGAAACAGGTCCCTGTGCGTATAACGTCGCCTTCATTGCTTTAATTAACTTCTTATTCAACATCTCATAATACCTTTTACCGTTATTCACATTTATAAACTAGATCATTTCAATCATATTTGGCGATTGATGACAATCTCAATAATTTAATTTTGCTTTATTCGATGTAAAGTTTACATAACGTAATGCTTATTTGTCAGTTCATGAGTTGACTTTATCACACCATGTTGTTTTATTATTTAACCTACCCTATATTACTTAAAGTGAGTTTATAGCAAAGGGAGAACGAAAATCCTAGACACAAGGATCATTATAACATTAAACTTACCGTGTTACACGAAATAACGACTTTACCCTCACCTTCTCACCTTCAACCATTATTTAAAACTTTGGAATGTTCTTGATTTTATTAAATAAATAGAGGCTTGGATTCCCCTAATGTAATTTTTTTTTTTTTTTTAATTAAAAGATCTGCACTTATTTTATTTTGGTATTAAATACTGATACATTGTGTATAATAACGAAGAAACACGGAAAACGTTATGCTTGGGATGATTTATATATTCCGGTACAGTTTTTGCCAAAGCCGATTGTTAATGTTCGCGATAAGTGCACATACTTATCCGTATGGACACAAAAAAATATTACTAAGAAGTGCAACGTTTACTTTTGCATGGCAATGAAATTTTTACACGACGCGACGTATAGTTTTTTGGATATCATTGTAAAACTTACGGAATGTCGCGTGTAACTATTTTATTACGAAACAGAATTGAATGAAAAAAGGATAATTACTTACTTAAATATGTATTTATTCAAGTTTATCAATTGTGATCAGCAGGAAAACAATGTATCGCCCACTTTGTATGAAACATATAAGTACTTTACGATGCTCGTGAGTGTAGTTGTTAAATGGTGTAGGTAACCATCTGGCAGTTGTGTCCAGGGGACGTATAAAAGCGTGGTTGGTGTCTCGCCCACAGCACCGCACAAGGCGACCGCTGCCGCTGTTTCTCACCTCGTTACCTTGCCCGCTTCCGTCATCACATCACCGGCTGACATCACCAACCTGTAACCACAAACAATCAAGAACCTCAAATGCCTTTATCACGGATTCTTGATTTATTACTTCATTAGGTACATCGCCATTATTTTTTTACTCACAATAAATTACCTAATCCCTCTAGGCTTATAATATGCATGCACTCCGAAGCGTGATTGACTACGTATACGTACGTTAACAATACAAAATCTACTCGCAAGTAACTTTTATACAGCTTAAGAATTCTTGACATCAATCAGTGACAGTTACAGCGCGGCATGGGAGTCGTACTTGCCTCGGCAGCTCCGTGTATAAGACAGGTCAAACGCTGCCGTGGAATCCACCGCAAGCTGATTTTCTGCTTCAAAGATAGTTTTGTTACTTATGCGGAATGTTAATAACCGATGCAAAAAGATTTGCCTACATGGTAAAGCAGCTAGTATACAATTTTAATACAAATTGCTTATAGAAACAGATTGCATGTACGTAAACTTATACACGGTCATAAACAACTGCATCATGTAGCCAGTGGAACCTATTTGAATTCTAATGTTTATAATAATAATAAAATTGCTAACTCGGTAGCCTTGGTAACAAAACAGCGTCATTCTCTTATTGGTGTCGCAGGGGCAACGATGCGAAGCGCTTTGCGTCGTCGTTAACATACATTTATTTTATTACTAGTGGAATCCATGGAACTTGCGGTAATTACTATACTTTTTTTGTGGAAAGAGTAGGTATCATGACATCACACAACGAATGGGAGAATGCCATTTGGATGAATAGTCCGCCATTTGAACACATTATTAAGTATGTTTTGTAAATTAATAGATAATATCATTGTATTGACTATTTATGTATTTAAACATAAAACGTATATTCATAAAAAACGGCCATGACAGACACTCAGACAGAAAGTCGAGGTAATACGCTATTTAGTGTTCCGTTTTTATATACCTACTAGCTTCTGCCCGCGACTCCGTCCGCGTGGAACTCGTTTTTATCGTAGCTCCATACAAACTTTCACCCCCTTAGGGACTGATTTCCGGTATAAAAACTTTTCTATGGCCTTGCCCGAGACTCAAACTATCTCTATACCAAATTTCACAGGTACTAACTTTGCACCCCTATTTAACCCGCTTAGGGGTGGGTTTTTACAAAACCCTAAAATTACTTTTCTTGTATTGTAATAATGAGTCCATACACAAAGTTTTTAGTCATCTCACTTAAAATTTTACTCCATCCCAATAAAATTTTTCAACCCCTTTTTTACCCCCTTGAGGGAAGAATTAAAAAAAATCCCTTTTTAGTGGGTACTTACGTAACATAAACTACCTATTGTGAAATAATCAGCTTTCTAGGTTCAACGGTTTGGGCTGGGCGTTTATTTAAGTGCACTCACTTAAATAAACGCCCAGCCCAAACCGCGAGTCAGTCAGGACTTCTACGTGAGATCGATTTCAGCACGGAAAGCACTATAAATGTTTATGATAATTTGGGTTAGTTTATTTTATTTTTGATTTAAAGAAGAACATTAATGTAGGTAGTAAGAATAAAATTGGTAAAATTTTAAATAAAAACTAACGACTTTCTGGAGCTGTAAGTTGAATATGTTAATTTATGCGGTGTTAGTGACCGAACGAACGATGGTAACTCTCTTCTAAGAATTGTTGTGCACGAATATGTTACTAAATAGTTAAGGAAACTACTATTGTTTAAAGATTCTGCTTAATACATATAAATATTCCCCCTAATCCCCGAGAAGATGCCTATGCCAAACTGCAGAACATAATAGATATGTGAACTGACGACGATGACTGTAAGATGACGATGAATACGATAGTAGGTATATTGGGGACAGTCTTACATAAATTAAAAGATGGATATTCCGAGAAACGAAATAATAGCATCTGAGTGTTCTTGTCGACTCTGTGACAATGTCCTGTACCGCAGACCGTCGCGTGCGGCATGACAACGCAGCACCTGACTATTGACGTCCACTAGCATTCAAATAACATAATTATTACGCTTCGAACTCCTAAGGCCACTTGATACTACCTACTTTAATAAAACATAATTAGATCGACCTGTGTAGGTATAATCATTTGCAATTAAAAGAGTATCCTGTTGGATTCTCTCATAACGACTACAATATTGGATGATTTAATCTCTATATGCGGCATGGTAAGCTCATCACTATGTAATTGAGCTCTCATCTTACACGGATGCTGATGTCATATTATGAAACCAGAACTCTTGTCATAAGCAACAATCGAGTTTCTTATAAATTAAAAGAAAACGAGTGATATGTATTTAAATTGCACAAAATATTAGTTAGTAGATAATGTTACCGAGATATATAATTACTATAAAATGGATATATATCTGGGCTTTACCTATATTCGAGTGATTGGCAGATCTAGGGCTACACAAGTACATTCGTTCATAGGACCGCTGATCATTTCGCCGGTCATAGGTAAGTGCTCTTTTATGCTGCCATGGTGACATAAAAAAAATCAGCCGAGTTCATGTAATTTATTTTTCTTATTATTAAGCAAACACACACATTACATTTTATATACACACTTTTTCATAAGTACAATTTATATTAGTTCTATTTACTGTATTGCAGTTTTACAGTTTCTGTAAAAACGACATTTACCATTATACACCACTAGGTATGTAAATCTATGTCTTGCCAATAAAACATTAAAATACTTATTACCTGACCAACTATCTGACCTTGCAATAAGTAATAAATATATTGGTATTATCTTCAATTAATTCCTTTACGTCACTCCGGGCGGTAAGTGAGAGTAACCGCCCACGGGCGCAGCGGCAAATCTCCCTTCACACCCAGGAGAAGACGTAAAATTGTGTACGCACCACGGGCGGTGAATTCGTAAAGCCCCAGATAGACCTGCACACACAACACCACACACAGAACACCTGCGATCTGCGGCATTCACGAATTCACCGCCCTAGGTGTCCAGGGGATCGATTTTTGAATCTCACCAAGTGACTAATTCTCACCGATGTGAGTGATTTCCGAAAGTTCGTATTTTTGAAACTCACCGGTGACTTACATTTGTCATACCTATGATATCGATTTACGAGTGCCCCTACCCACTCGTAATTGAAATCACCATGCGATTGTTTTTGACAGTTGACGTTAGTGACATCTGCCAAAAGTACCAAAGTATGTTTTTCGGATGAATTAGCAGCGGGGTTCGATTGTGATATTTGTGATTGCGACGATTTATTGAGAATATAAATAAGCGGCCAAGTGCGTATCGGACCACGCACAACGAAGGGTTCCGTGCCTATTATAATGGCAAAAAACGGAACCCTTATAGATTCGTCATGTCTCTCGGTCTGTCTGTCCGTCCGTATGTCACAGGCATTTTACTCGAAAACTATAAGGTGTATTTGAATAAAATTTTGAGGATAGGTGTATTTTATTAACCGCTACATAGTTTTGTAATTCAATTCCTAAAAAAAAGTTTTTTTAGGGGTGCACCCCATACATGCAGTATGGAGTGCACCCCTAAAAAAACTGAAAAAAAATATATATTTTTTTTCATTGCAAGCCCACGTGTGGCACATCAATCGATAGGTCTTCCTCCACCTCAAAAACCTTTGAATCGATCTTGTTCAAAACAATTTTCGCTGAAAGAATTTAATAAGCCCTATGTCCATGTTTTTTTTCTTCATATTTTTAAAATACACGGTTCAAAAATTAGAGGGGGGACACAATTATAGTGACTTTCGGGGCGATTATCTCCGACTCTATTCACTTAATAAAAAAAAATGCTGAGAAACCTTATCTATTTTGAAAGGCCTATCGATTGATGTGCCACACGTGAGCTTTCAATGAAAAAAAAAATTGACTCTTTTTTATGTATGGAGTGCACCCCTAAAATTTTTTTTTTTGTAAACTAACAAAATACACCTATCCTCAAAATTGTATTCAAATACACTATAGTTTTCGAGTAAAATGCCTGTGACATACGGACGGACAGACAGACAGACATGACGAATCCATAAGGGTTCCGTTTTTTGCCATTTGGCTACGGAACCCTAAAAACCGGTATCAAGGACAACACTGTAACATCTGCGTAAAAAGGAACGTAACGGGAAGATTGTCTCTGACTGACATTGTAAAATTTCTGCATGTTGGTAAACAGCGTGTGACTTTCAAAAATACGGCTCTTGGAAAATGGTGACATAAAAGTCATCGGTGATAATTTTAGTCACCGGTGACTTTGATATCACCAGTGAGATTCAAAAATCGCACTCCAGGAGTCATATTTCTAATTTCCGACCAGTTTCAATTCAAAATTAAAAGACGAGATATGATAACTATTAGTTAATAACTTATTTAGATTTTATTCGTGATTGCAAAGTGAAGAAAAAATGTGAACGTTCCTTTTAAAATGGACGAAGAAGAAAATAACTGCACTCCTGAAGAAATTGCGTGATTAGTAATAGAACTAACGGAAAACTTATTGCCTGAAAAGTCAAGAAAATGCTATTTATTTAAAATTAGTCGTAGAAAAAGTATTGATTGAGCTGCTATGTCACCTGCATTTAACAGATGTTTAGTCAAAGCTGTAAGGAAACGATTCAGTCGTTGGTTGAGTCAGAAGCGGGCTGTAATGAGTGCGTCCGACGTTAGCCAGCGTGGCCAGGTTGGCGGGGTGTAACTGGTGTAAGTGCAGTAAGGGCCCCGAGCGCGTGGGCGGTGCCCGGTAGCCGGCAGGTAAGGACGCGTCGTCGCGTGAGAACCCATCTGGAAGGCATCTCGACAGCTGTACTGCCTTCGCGTAGTTGCACTAGACTAATTGCAAGCAGGGTTCATCGGCCGGTGCACCGCATCTTATGCATTATGCAGGCCCCACTATTCACCTCTCTTTTCCCTTCGCTCTGCTCAACCGCACCCGGCACCGGCCTGACACAGCTTTTTACGTTTTATTCTCTAAACACTCTTTTCCTTTTTAATTGAACGACTGCTGGATTTCATCCTTCAATAGTAAGCTATTTGCATATTGATTTATAGTCTTTGTGTGGCGCGCTATTCTTTGAAGGAAATAAAACAAAAGCTGATCTTTGCCGGTCGCCGCATATTTCAAAGTGACCTCTGATTTTCCATTATTCATCATTATGTCTATTAGTTTGCTTGTGTTTGACAACCTTGGTTCAAGCATCGAAGAACCCGCTAATGAATCGGTAGGTATCTAACGATGACGACCCTATTCTTAGAGCTCATTGTGTGAAATGTCAACAACAAACCTAGGGGAGTTCAATAAAAATACAGACATTTGTATAACTAAGGTAAATAAAACTTTTATCATCAAATAATTAATTTTGAAAACCGATTTTGTTGAAACGTAGCTAAGAACCGATCACGTCAGCTTTTGGACAAAAAAAAACATTTAAATCAGTCAATTCGTTTAGGAGCTCCGATGCCACAGACTGACACACAAATACACATACACTTCAAACTTATAACACCCCTCTTTTTGCGTCGGGTGTTAAAAGCAGTTAGCCTGTTCATTATTATAGGGGATACGTTTCAGTAGAGAGCAGCGGTGCACGGTGACGTCTGAGTAAATTGCTTGAGAAATGTATCAATAGACGGTCGCCATGTCTGTTTAAGTGTGTTACCGGTTCGTCTGAAGATGCGTTGCGTAAGCGGCGATTTCGACAGCGGTCGGCGGATATAGCACGGGGCCGCTCTTACCTAGCCCACAGCCCACACCTATACTGTTTGAACAACATTGCCTGCATACGTATACTCGCTAACCGCTTGAGCAAACGGACCGACAAACACGAAAAATAGCGAGCCTTATCACTTGACACATTTTTTAAATGCCCACTAAAAAAAGTAGTTTGGTATTATATTGTTCCAAGAAGAATCAACTCATCGCGTATTGTAAATATACTCCGATACGCGAGTTTTTAGATCTTCAAAACACACACTTTTTATATATTTCATTAATGCCAATTAACACAATTGCTTTTTTTTATCTAAAATGGTTTATGTTGCTTCCGGGACAAGTACAGTCAAAGAAACAAACAAATTATTTTTCGTTCAGCTACGTGTATCTACCTACTGATATATTATTGAATCACGTCTTGTGTCATCCGTCGAGGTCTTCTGATGATCTCATTCTTGGCAAACCTTCTTTTACTATATTGAAAAAGCATATTATGGATTGCCAATTACGAAACTATTATTATACTAGGAGTATCTATTCAATACAAAATACAATTGGATGTGGCAGCTCAATCAATAAGTAATAAATTGAATATAATATCATGGAATCCGTTTTTATGTATCTCAGTAATTGGAAGGTCAGATACATGTAATTAGTTAGTCAGGCTATACTATTTTAATGTTTTATTTAGGAGACGTAGATCTTCGTAGAGTCAGTGGTATATAATGGTGTGACCCTAATACGACATAGGTTGGTACTTGTTTTAATTACAATTATGATCATTTTAAATACCTTTTCTCAAACATGCAATGAAATATTGACGTTGTTTTCTTCATAATGGGCTTCGAAGTGTCACGTTTCGGACGCAGCGAGACGAGAGATCCGAAATGGCATATCATACAAAATTGGAGGCCTAGGCCGGCAAGATGATCGTTTTTAATTTCCATTCCACAATTTGTGGCACAGCATCACGGCATTCAGCAATGAAAATTAAAGTTTGATTTCTTGGAGTTTTTTTTATTTATTTCATTGCACGTTTAAGAAAAGCATTATACATACCTTGGCGTGAAAACGGGTTGCCAGCCTCATAACTATCCGACATCGCTACGCTCGGCCGTCTATATGTAGGTACTCGGCTGGCAACCCCTTACTTCCCGGCCTCTGTAGTAATGTACTATTGATACTAGCTGAGGTATTGTAGTAATTAAAACTTTTTGTTTTCTGCTCTATCATCTACATCGCATAAAATATATGTAAGTGCTGTCATTTGTAGAAGCAATCAGCAGAGCTAAATTTAAGATTTAAGTACTGCAAAATGTAAAAAGAAATACATGCCACGGCCAGGTTGAAGAATGGTCTTAATGAGGGCAGACATTGAAATTAAATTTCCAGGAATGCGATGCGTTGCCACGTCTGCGCAGGCGCGGCGCGGGCGCGGGCGCTTCACACACGGTACTCGTGTAGCGCCGGTGCCGCCTCTGCCCATTCGTTTTCAACAAATTTTATAAAATTGAGTAAAAAATAAAGCTTCACAGCTGATAAAAATAAGCACTTAATTTAAACTTTCCGTTTCGGACGAGGTATGGTGTGTGTTATTTTATGATTGAGAGTCTATTACTAGCCCGACGACAAAGAAAATTCTTACCGTCCGTGATATAAACAATGTGTTTCATCACATTCTCGAGGAAATAAATATTCACCGCAATTAAAATAAATATTCATAATCATCGCAATAAAAATTACAAATGTCAGCCCCATCCATTTTGTCGCTTTTGACGTAAGGAGTATAAAGCCACAATTGAAAATCACTGTTAAAAGTATTAAATGCGGACACCAAATTGCTACATTATAATTTGAAAAAGATCATATAATTAATGTTAAAATTGTATAAAGGCGTATTCTAATTTGACAATATTTAAAGATAGATTTTCAAACACCACATGTGGCTTAAAACCTCCTTGGTTTAAAACTGACTTATGAGTGACAAAGGCCTGTACAAAAAGAATATAACCACTACGTTCTAAGAGACGGGACTTCGAACTAAGTTTTGGATGACAGTGACATTGTCATTTGATTTTGACATGATAACTCAATTGAGTTTAGCTACTTTGCCATACCACATTAAAAAGTCCAATACGGAAGTAAGTCGTACCAACATAATGGCACGAAAGGGATTAGGGATGTAGTACTTAACATTATCGATGTCGATAATATTACTACGCAACGTTATCGGTATCGATAAATTATGATGGTCAGGTCTACTGCATGAAGAGCAAACTATTGCACTAAGTATATCGATACTAACAAAGTAATAAAAGGACAATAAATGTTTTGTCAGTTTATTTATTTCACACCAATTTATTAATTATAAAAAAATATTTAGGAGTAGGTATATTTATGTTTATAATATTTCACCAATTTGTCCATACTGTCTCTTTTTCGTTCGCAAACAGTCCAATGTATTTCCATATGTAATTCTTCTTGTTATAAGACAGCTCCCGCTTGTATTATCCAAGTGCCGTAGAATTTCAAAAGTAAATCAATGTTTACGCTCGATATTTCGTTATTTTCGTTATGGGTATCTACTTACATATTTCGTTATAACATTATAGGTTAAACAAACTTGTATGTACTTAGGTAGGTACCTAAAGTTCTTGGTATCTATTATGCTGGCTTTAAACTGGTTGAAGACGAGAATCTTATACATATGTTTATAAATTTGAAAATAATTAAGATCGTGTTGTATTCGTCAAAAGCATTGGTTGTTTGACACTCATGTTTTTTCCTGAAGTATATCCATGGTTACCATCCAAATGCCACAATGACAGAAAGAGAAAGAACGGAAGTAAGAGATAGCATGTGTCCGCCATGGTAGAAGCACAGATAGAAATCTTGTCACTTGTTCTGACACTTGTCAGATTTGATGCTGAATGTGAGCAAATGGATGTCATTCTTCTTTTTGTTCCTAGTTGCGTGACACTGGGCCTGTATGCATTTGCGCGTAAGGCCTGAATCACACTGGCGCCAGTCTGTGAGCGGCCTCATGAAGACCTCAACGAGTGGATCTGCTGAAAAAATGTAAACCTAAAATTTTGCACTCTGTTACTATCTAACAAAGCAGGTATAAATTGAGCTTTGTCACAGACAGGTCGCACGGTTAAATATGGTTACAACTTTGCCGAGAAGGTTATTAACTTAAAAGACTTAGCAGCTTTAAAATGACTAAATAAATATAGCCAACAGGTGATTATTTTAGCGAACATTGACAAATAGCGGGTCGAACGCCTAATGCATTCGATTCTCCGCTAAACACCAGTCGAATAATAAGTAAAACCAGTCGAAGCAGTGACATCATCTTCCTGTGCCGCAAGAGGCCATGTCCTTTACGAATATATTAAGAGACAGACATAAATATAAAAATGGGCGCTAGTTTAGTTCAAAAGATTTATTTTACAGAAGTCGCTTAGCAGGATGATTTCCATTGGTATGTTAAGTACATTTAATGAAATACTGGCTGCCTGACGGCTCCGCTCGCATATAACAAAGAACACAGGTAGAGCTGCGGGACAGAATATATAACCTGTATGTACATCTCGATGATCCCTTCTATATGTCGGCGGCCGATCGTAAAATCCGCCAGATCACGAAATTTTTAGGCATATCGTGAAACGCCGCCATTTCATGATTTGGCTAAAGGACATCCGCCATATCGTTCAAAACTTAACGTTTAACGATTTGTCTAATGACGTTTAGGCAGATCATGAAATTCCTAGGCATATCATGAAACGCCGGCATTTCATGATTTGGCCAAGCCAGTGACGTTTAGGCTGATCATGAAATTCCTAGGCATATCATGAAACGCCGGCATATCGTTCAATACTCACCGTTATACGTAAGTAGGGTGTCCAAAATTGAATTAGGTAAATTAAAAAAAATAAGAAGTGCGGACTGATAATCTCCAGCGAGTCGACGCCACCCCGCTGCGCGGGGTGTCTATTTCTGGTCTGAGGGACACAAGTGAACCCTAACCTAACCGACCTAAGACAGAGTTCGCTTATGACAAACCATTTTTGTCCGCCCTGATTATTAGCCCCCAACAAAAACGGCCGCCATCGCATGTGCAGCGCCACCAGTGGCCAAGAAAGAAACTATTTTACGATGTGCCCGGTATAGAGCTAGGAATATCGACGAATGCGTTGCTCTAATCGATCTGCCGTATTGTTTATCAGGCACATCGTGATAAGCCTAGCCGACTTTTAGGCATATCATGAAATGGCGCCGTTTCACGATATGCCTAGGAATTTCGTGATCTGGCGTATTTAACGATCTGCCGCCGACATATATACTGATGAAATAATTTTTGAAATCACATGTGTACTTAATTCTAGATATTCCCCCCCACATATAAACTCACAAATACATCATTTTCATAAAGTTTTCTCAACACGAACTTACACATGTAAGTACCTTTATACTGTATGTTGTTCAAGTCGTCAAGGTTTAGAATCCTATAGATCAGTTAATCTAGCAGAGAGTTGCAAAAGTTTTTGCGATTAAGCGAAAGATACGATGTACTGCCTATTGTCTTATTTTACAGACAACAACAATGAACGCTACGCATGAACTCGCGCGTCGGTCTTTATCTATTTATCTAGCTCATCTATCTCGTCTCGACCTTGCTAGCTAAATTAAATTGCTTTGTAATTAGAGTATATGTACATGTTTACACAAAGAATATGACTGAAATGATACCCCGTAGAACAACTTACTGACAATTTGAAACGTACGTCATAGGTCTTCCAAAATCCTAAGAAATGATGAATGTAGCCTTGTGTTACCTTAAACAACCTGCCCACACCTATCTCCCAAAATTTAGTAGAAACGATAGACTGGTTTTATTTAATGGTCGTGTTTTTTTATTCAAATTGACAGTTGTGCTTTAGCTCATCTAAAACATTTTTCGATTTTTCACTCTAATGCATTAGAATGGTTGCCACGACGTTCAAAGAAATCGGCTTCAATCAGTCACGATTGGATCTATAAAGATGATGATAATCATAGTGAATTGCCAAACAGCTACGCCACTAGATAGGTTTAAAACACAATCGGCAAGAAAAGTTAAATAACTACCTAGAATTATGGAGATAAACCTTTTAAGTTATATATGCTATATCATGAATCCTGAATTCATATGATTTGCAGATATTAAAAAAAAACTGCAGTGAGAAATTTTAAATACCTACTCAAACAGCTTCAATCTATCTTACTTTAATAGCAAGATTGCAAGTAATGAGACTGGTTCAGACTTCAAACCAATTAGCTTATGTCTCGAAGGAGGCGAGGTGGCAAAGCCCTTTACGATTAAATACAAATGGCCTTGCAATCTGGAGCTTAGCGTCCGCAGCGGTTCGCGGTTCTCAAGATGGCGCTGGGGGATCGTGGGGGACTTTAGCGAGGGAGGGGTGCGTCCGGGCAGGATTGACCGCCAGCCAGGCCGTGAGCCTGCGCGCTCTATTTTTAGCGCTGTGTCACCCCGCTCGCCGCTGCTATGCAATTCACGACCTGCCTCGACTCACCTCACCACTTGTCCCTAATATATCCTAACCCCGATATTTTAAACAACAAGCGAATTGGAAGACTGATTAACTCTGGTTTGCTGGAGGTGAGTTGTTGAACATTATAAATACCAGTCCTGCACTGTACTCCTCTCCCGAACGCACGTAAACGGTCTCACCATATCATTACTTTATAAACAGAGATTTAAAAGGCCAGGCATGCTTAAGAACAATAGCACACAAAGTATTTGCCATAACATACTTTGTATTTCAAATACAACGCTTTAAAAGTCTGTTTGCAAGTATTATAAAATTAAAATGAAGATTTTCCAAATGATTGTTGCGTCATCCGACTACACTCCGGTCAATGTATGATGGGTCTGGGACACTGCGATATTGAACATAACCTGGATGTGGCTTTTGGCTGGCAGCTTTTCTGTTAGCGCCATTAATGGTGTCTGTTTGGCCCAATCGCTGGCTGGTAGAGAATGCGATTTGGAATCAATCCACCATTTATAGATTTCTGAGTCCTGTGCAGAAAAAAACATTTAATTAAATATAGTTAGCATGCTCCAAGATGTCATTAAAACCAATATAATTCTAGTGCTTCGCTACAAACTTGTTAATAGCTGTATAGAGAAATTGCGAGTTTACGTTACCTATCCCAGTAGTAGTTCACTTATACAATATGTTCACTTGAAATAGCATTTATATAGGTCAGTATCTATTATTATTTAAAATATGTGACGTGTCATGACATAAGGAAATCTCCACTTTTACGTATCTTTCTTTAAAAATCACCTCAGCTTTAAATCTGTTAATTAAGACAAATTAAAACATCGTGAGGAAACCTGTGTCATCCCAATAAGGTCTAGTTTTCCCTCTGGGTTGGAAGGTCAGATGGCAGTCGCTTTTGTAAAACTAGTGCCTATGCCAAATCTTGGGATTAGGTGTCAAAGCGGACCCTGGGCTCGTCTAGGGCACAACCGAAAATAACGCTAGAAGGATGATGATTAAACCCAAGAAATATACACCCAAGAGTAATGAAAACGGGTTAATTTGTTAGGAAATTTGATACAACGTGTTAGTGTTACCCGTTATAATTGTCTTGGCTTAAAATCTTCTTCCAGCTAAATTACCATAACCTTCTTCTTGTGTTGAATTCCATATGGTATATGCAGTCGAATAGAAAAGCCAGGGTGATTACTCGGCAATTAAGTACATAGGTATATTTTTTTGATTAATTACCTATCTGCTTCACTGCTTAAGATGAGTATCCACAGCGTAATATCAGTGAATAGAGATAGTATTAAGTGAAAAAAAAACTTTATATTCGTTGCCTTCCGTAACATTGGATGGTGGCATTAGAAGGCCGAGTAAGGATGCTTCATTTGCTGAACTATACCTTAGGGCTCAATTTGAATTAAAGTATTTAGTTGGAATCGGTTTTGTATATTTTGCGCGCGCTCTTCTGACACACGCGAGAAATATGAAACCGTTTCCAAATCAAGTAAGTTAAATAGAGTCGCTGGACTCGTAGACTCTGAAGGTATTTTAATAAATATTTTTATTTTTCTTTTTCATGGGCAGCAGCGTGGACAGCTCAACCTACCGATAAAATCCGAAGTAGGTTCATCTTTGAACTTAGATTGAATAAAGGAAAGAGCTATTAGAACAGACGTTACGTGATTCCAAGTAGGAACCAAATATAAAATGCAATAGTTCGTAGAACTGGTTTGACTCATAGACTTATAATATAACATGGTACCGTACCGCACTGTAAAAAGGATGTTGATTTGTTGAGCCTGGCCGAAGTTATACCACTGCTAAAACAGCATTTCCAATCGTTTCACAGCTTTCAACCACAGCTTGAGTACAGGGAAATAGGTGGGTACACACGTTAAGTCTCACGTGTCGTACCGTACGTGCTTGCTTATAACAGTAACCTTTTCAATCAACTATAGTCCGACAAGCCCCTATTTGACCCTGAGGTAGTGTCGCTGTAAAGCTATAACAGTAAACTTTTCAATCAACTATAGCCCGACAAGCCCCTATTTGACCCTGAGGTAGTGTCGCTGTAAAGCTATAACAGTAAACTTTTCAATCAACTATAGCCCGACAAGCCCCTATTTGACCCTGAGGTAGTGTTGTAAAGCTATAACAGTAAACTTTCCAATCAACTATAGCCCGACAAGCCCCTATTTGACCCTGAGGTAGTGTCGCTGTAAAGCTATAACAGTAAACTTTTCAATCAACTATAGCCCGACAAGCCCCTATTTGACCCTGAGGTAGTGTCGCTGTAAAGCTATAACAGTAAACTTTTCAATCAACTATAGCCCGACAAGCCCCTATTTGACCCTGAGGTAGTGTCGCTGTAAAGCTATAACAGTAAACTTTTCAATCAACTATAGCCTGACAAGCCCCTATTTGACCCTGAGGTAGTGTCGCTGTAAAGCTATAACAGTAAACTTTTCAATCAACTATAGCCCGACAAGCCCCTATTTGACCCTGAGGTAGTGTCGTTGTAAAGCTATAACAGTAAACTTTTCAATCAACTATAGCCCGACAAGCCCCTATTTGACCCTGAGGTAGTGTCGCTGTAAAGCTATAACAGTAAACTTTTCAATCAACTATAGCCCGACAAGCCCCTATTTGACCCTGAGGTAGTGTCGCTGTAAAGCTATAACAGTAAACTTTTCAATCAACTATAGCCCGACAAGCCCCTATTTGACCCTGAGGTAGTGTCGCTGTAAAGCTATAACAGTAAACTTTTCAATCAACTATAGCCCGGCAAGCCCCTATTTGACCCTGAGGTAGTGTCGCTGTAAAGCTATAACAGTAAACTTTTCAATCAACTATAGCCCGACAAGCCCCTATTTGACCCTGAGGTAGTGTCGCTGTAAAGCTATAACAGTAAACTTTTCAATCAACTATAGCCCGACAAGCCCCTATTTGACCCTGAGGTAGTGTCGCTGTAAAGCTATAACAGTAAACTTTTCAATCAACTATAGCCCGACAAGCCCCTATTTGACCCTGAGGTAGTGTCGCTGTAAAGCTATAACAGTAAACTTTTCAATCAACTATAGCCCGGCAAGCCCCTATTTGACCCTGAGGTAGTGTCGCTGTAAAGCTATAACAGTAAACTTTTCAATCAACTATAGCCCGACAAGCTCCTATTTGACCCTGAGGTAGTGTCGCTGTAAAGCTATAACAGTAAACTTTTCAATCAACTATAGCCCGACAAGCCCCTATTTGACCCTGAGGTAGTGTCGCTGTAAACCGCATTATATGGCAATAATGTAGATACGTCATGTATAGTCGGGACAGTGTGTATTGTTTGTTGAATGTAAAAATTATATGCTTTATAATAAATACCTATTCATCCATATCTTGTTCCAATTACGTATTCGATATTTAAGTATTTTTCAGATTGTGACTCCGAATACTCCGACGCTTATGTGTCGCTTTCAAGACCGCCGACCTTAATTATAAAATGTTCGGTCTGGGGTTGGACTGAAGGACCTTTTTCTATATTCATCTTCAATTTTTATTATTATGTATCTCCGATTTAAATTCACGGGGCGAACCCCGCTCATTTGAAAGGCGTGCGTGGGGATATAGTTCCAACATGTAGAGGCCCTTTGGAGACGAAGTTTAATGTGATGTATAACTAGAACCCATTCACGGGTAGGTATATCGGTAGATACCCGTGAACCGGTTACAACAGGCTTTGGGGCTATTGTGGGTAAAATGGATAGAGAGCTGGGTCTATGGTTATTATTATTATTATTATTCGTTATTATTAAGAACCTTATGGGTCCCTACTCACTGCTGGGCAAAGGCCTCCCTTATACATATCCCTGTCCTGGGCATAATATAATATTTTAATAAGAAAATAAATTACTAGTTGACTCCAACCAAACTAACCAGGGTTCAATCAATACACTCTTTATTATACTGTGTCAATACTAGGATTGCACTATAAAATGTCAGTACCGGTCATGTCAACAACCAATTTCAAGACACTGTTATAGAAATAATAAACAATCCGGCATCCTTTTTTTGCTATACATATTCAATTAGATTCAAAATAAGCTTTCTGACATCACTCTATGGATTGCTTTCGACATATTTATTGTAATTTATATTAAAATCACGAAGTATTTCGTCTTCCTAGCTGTTTGTGTACACATTCGATGATTTCTAACGTCTCTGTAGTCAAAGAGTAGACCAGTAAAAGAAATTAGTTCCATTAAAAATCTGCAACGCGGCTAGGGTCAAAAATAAACTTGTCGAGCTATACAATCATTACCGCCTACATTACTTTAATATCGATCAAGAGGTCTATGGACGCGTAAGATTAATTATACCCTCATTATACATGATAGCTTGGTCGCAAAAACTGAATTGGGTTCATAAATAACAGTAAGAAAGAGTGACTAACGCCACTAACGCTTAGATAATGGTGAAGGAGCTTTCGAACCGTGGGTGTCGCCTTGCTCCCACGCATGCTAGATGTCAGTTAGCAACTATTGCTAATGTATACATTGAAGTCGGAGTTAATTGACTTTTATTTGTGTAATAACACATATACATACGCTCTTTATGTTTGACGAGAAATATTGGCAGGCCTTCCCCGACCTACGCGGTCGTTGGACTCGTTGGTGGTTTGAAGACCGCTTCAAGCGTCACGGTATTGCACAAGGAAGACGGCAATGAATGATATTCCAGATTCTGAGGCTCTATTAAACCATACTTACAGTCTCGATGTAGAATCGTAGCTTAGTTAATTGATAAAGGTTCAACATTTCCATAACGAGGAGGTTGCAGCTGTTTTATTTTCTGTTTAAAGGTTTTGCTCCTGTAATTGTACTGTGACAATTGCCATACGCCGCAAACTTTGTTAAAAATATATCCGGTTGCAAATTGTGAAGAGAGAGATGAAAAATGGTTTCATGACATGGGTCCAATGAATCACCACCTCTCAGCTCTTATAATAATTCAGCAACTCCAATTATAGAGCTAGTTAGCTTTTAAATTGCTAAGAATGGCGAAAACAATATTTAAGCTTCCATATTTGTCACACCTCCGCAAAAGCAAGTGAATCATTGGTCATTTTATTGCCGCAAAGTGAGCGGCGAATGTAGAATAACAAGTATTAGTAATATTTAAAAGATAAAGCGGACTGCCTTGATATTTCGGTGTGGTTTTAAAATGTCACAGAGCGCGCTGCGGATGTTCTGACTCCTGCGACAGCGGCATGTTTCGCGCGATCGTTGCGACATCGACACACGGAGAAAGTGGCGCAGGCTGGCGAAATCACACCCACAGCAACCGTGCCAAATCTTCGAGATATGTCCCCTCGCTGCATATAAGGAAGCTTAATTCGCAAGTAAAAGTTGTTTAAGGTTGATCAACAATGAACAAGTTTTAAGGACGATCAACGTGCAGCGTAAAGGTTTGGCTTTAAATGGAGCATATTTATACATTGGAATACGAGTAGGTACAGGAGAAATGAAAGTTGTCCATTCAATTAAAGATTCATGCTAGTAGGTATTAGGTGTTGTTTTGCTATGCGTATGTTTTGGTATGAATTGGTGATTTTTGAACATTAACTTTTTTGGTACATTTGTCCCGTTTGAATAATTATGCATTTTTTCTGCAAAAAGCAAGTTAAACATGTAGTATTCGATTAAATTGTTGATATCGACTTACGCTGAAGACTCTATCTATACTTAGCCACAAACCGACATCATCAATTATTTTATCAAAGAAATATTATTTCTCATCTCTCTCGACAGGAGTTAAGTACAACCACATGTTCAGGGATAGCTTAATTTTAACCAAATTACGTTCATGATCCCTGTTATATAGAGGTAGTATATTGAGTACATGCAATATCTTTGGCTTTACGGTGAAAGAAACCAGAAAACATCTTTGAAAAAAATCAAATGCGTATGTGAAGTCCCCAACCCACACTGGGACAGCGTGAGAGCGTAGAGACGTATACATATAAACTGATGATGATGATTTATTATCATTATCATCATCATCATCATATCAGCCGAAAAACGTGCAATACAATACACATACATGACATAGCTGCTTTATTATATTTATATGTATATATTCCTAGGGATCCTGCCGTTTTGTCAAAGAACTTTTTTTGGTAAAATTTCATCACCCAAACAAATTTTGGCAACCGTTGCGTTTGGTAATGCAATCGAATAATTTTAGTAGGCCCTTTATCATTTGGTCAAATTTTCATTCAGCATAATATTACCACGGAAAATAACGGTTAGGCAATGAATTTTAATGACAAAAATATTACCAGGGAAAATAAAATAACATTTTTTTAAACAATATTAGTCGCAATTACGCTCATTTGATATAACTATTCAGTCACAAAACAACACTTAATTTTTATCACACTTGCTCGAAAAGGGTTTCATAATGCGCAGACATACAGAGCTACAATGGCCTATGTTACGCCCACGGGCGTAATGGTTTTTTTCTTAAATTGTATCTGTCACTCATGTGGCAGTTACAAAGCAAAGAGGTTTTATATCAAATACGATGTCTGAACACAAATTCTCTGCTCAATTTTATTCAAAATTTTAAACACTCCCGACGAATAGTAAACATGTTGCTTGTTGTACATGTATTTGGAAAAATAACAAGTTCCTATCACACTACGTATATATTCGTCTTTCTCTGTGATCTCTGTTGAATAAGTAAGTAGATTTTACTTTGCCACTATCGTGTATAAGTGGAGATAGTCTGTCTCTGTGATCTCTGTTAAATAAGTAGATTTAACTTTGCCACTGTCGTGTGTAAGTAGAGATAGTCATTAGTCTGTCTCTGTGATCGCTGTTAAATAAGTAGATTTAACTTTGCCACTGTCGTGTGTAAGTGGAGATAGTTTGTCTCTGTGATCTCTGTTAAATAAGTAGATTTTACTTTGCCACTGTCGTGTGTAAGTGGAGATAGTCTGTCTCTGTGATTTCTGTTAAATAAGTAGATTTAACTTTGCCACTGTCGTGTGTAAGTGGAGATAGTCTGTCTCTGTGATCTCTGTTAAATAAGTAGATTTAACTTTGCCACTGTCGTGTGTAAAACTCTACACACGTTTACAGTGTCTTAAATTGTATCTGTCACTCATGCGGCAGTTACAAAGCAAAGAGGTTTTATATCAAATACGATGTCTGAAAACGTATTTATAAATAAATTTAAACTTAAAAAAACTACTAAAACATGTTCAACAGAATTATTTACAGATTGAATATGTAGTTATTTAGTGGCTGTATACCGAAGGGTTTTTGCCATACGCGCCTCACGTCAAATTCATTTTTATATTATGATTAATTGATGTAAGTAATAATTTAATATAATATTACTTTTCAACACGTTTGCTCGTAACGTACCTCCTATTATGTCGCTATTAGGCTCATAATCCTGGGTATTAAACACGCGTGTTTTATAACATAACGACACTCATGTGTTATGGTGATATCCCGATTAAGTCTCGTTGGCACCTTGCAGCAAGATGTATGCATGAACAGGGTGCATTCTTAAATTAACCGGGTTGTACAGAATGTACAGCTTTTTTTTTAATTCTCGGCAAATGGGTTCTTACTCGACTAAACAAATTAAACCCTATTTTTTTAACTAATTAAATACTCAGGGAAGTGGGGCGCCGCCTGCGGGAAAAAGGCCTCGACCCCCGCTCCGGGTCATTCTGATTGCAAATTGCAAAGGTTGTCCATCGCAATCCAACGCGGCAATGCGGCGAGCGTGATGGGCACCTTTGCACCGGGAGTGACGCGGGGTGGGTTATTTGAGTAGTTTTAATTTAAGTAATTTAATTTCTTTTTCTGCCTTGTACCTATATTTAACGTCGCTTTTGTATATTTTTTGTTTAGTGTTTATTTAGATTCAATAAAACTTTTTATTATTAAATACTTATTGAATTTATGGATATGATATAGATACGTTTAATTTAGTAAAACTATTAACTTTTGATAACATTTTACATGGATTAATAAAGATAACATTTTAAAACGAAAATATTTATTTTATCTTGTATTGGCTGTTTAGAGATTTCAGCTAAGTCTGGCTTAACACAATATGCGCGCGCACTGCGCAAACTTCACGAAAAAAAAACTGTTGCGCGCCCTTATAGGTTATTTCACAAATATTTGTAAACATTGTTAATGCGTGTTTGGTTATTATCACAAATGTTGACTCGTGGTGATTGGAAAACTGATAAATAGAATGGACGCCACTGGAAATTCTTGGCGATGGACAATATGTGAGTAAAAACCTGTTGCCATCATTAAGTAAAGAAAATAACATGGCAGGCCTATACAATTTTCTTCTTATGAAAAGGATTTTTTCGTCGCAAAATGTGTTGAAAAACGTCGTATGAAACGCGTGAGCTTTGATAATTACATCCTCGGCTCTCTTATCACGCTCACCTGCGGCTCGCGTGATCAATTCCGCCTCTGGTGTAATTATCAACATACCTCACTTGTATCACAATGTACATGTTTAATGCATACTTCCTATAAGGAACATATGATAAAATGTTATTTTTATAATACCTCATACCTACTTACACATTATTTAAGTGCAATTTGCAAAGCGTTTTATTTTGCGCTTTGAATAATCATGCTTGGTTGCTTGCTTGAAACCTGACAATTCAAATCATTTGTCTTATTATATTTCGCATAAAATATGTTTTTCTAACTGAAAAATTTCACTACATGAAACTTGGTCAAAATACCAGTTGGTAAGCGAGTCATTGTTTAAACGTTGACTTGCCGATTGGGTTTGTGTTATAATTATTTGTTAAGAGTTTATTTGCCACATAATAATTTGGCAAATTAAAATATGCGTAAAATTGTTTATGAAGTGATACTTTGTCAATTTATTTTGGTAAAACAATGGTAACCCATATTCCTATCCGTCTTTATCTTTCAATGTCAGCCTAGAATACCGTGACAATTGTAATGTATATCATTTCCGAAACTAAAGTACATACATTATTAGTATTATGGTTAGAAGCTATTATACAACTACTATGAGTACCGATTATAATGTCTCTTAGATACTATTAAGTAGTGTCTGGCATATGGCATAACGTTACGTGCACACGTATTATTGCAACCTTGTGTGATGGCGGCATGATTGCGATGGCAGCCCGACCGTGACACTGACACGGGCTATGGTAATGACTTGTATCCGAGCAAGTATTCTCTGTTTCGGTGTAGTACCGAGTAGCTGGGAACAACTAGTGCCCTAAGAGTGTGAGTACCTCCGCGCCCGTTAGACGGTCACCGCTACGCGCCGTGCCCGCGCCCCCCCGTGGAAAACAACCACATTCAAACCGTTGGGAATTAGAAATAAGAACGGTTCTATACCCGACTGTGTTGATGTTGACTATAATAGCTTTCTACAGTTAGATATACGTCGAATGAGCTAGCCATTGTTTTGTCTAACCTTACTGCAATAACTGTATGAAAAGCAAATGTAATAAAAATGTATCCACAGTATGCAGATCCGGTGGGCGTCGGCGTTAAGTCCAAAGGCTGATGTCACGAGTTGCCGCTCTGTTAGTCGTACGAGTTCGTGAATCTTGCGTTAAACCTAAGCGGTTCCAAATGTTTCATGACGGTAGGTATACTTATTGATTATATTCACAGGTAACTATGCGATGTCAATGCGCGAGCGCATTTATTCATTCACTTTGATTGATTGATATTATGTTCCTCGTGTCTATAAGAGGCCAGTGAAAGTAACCGCTGTCATGTCAATAATGTATCGGTTTTTTATTGCACCTTTTTGCGTAACGTGTTGCAGAAACGAGTGGGTAATAGATAGTTATCAGTTATCGATTACAATATTGTAAAATATTAGCCAGGTATTATAACAGAGTGCGCCTACAAGGCGTGCAAAGGGCTAGTATGTTAGGGCGATGTTCGGGGTGGTGGCGATACACGAATCTCGCCGCATAACCACTTCGACTTTCTGTGAATTAATGCACTGCGAATATCAATAGTAGATTGTATGACAAGGGTCTAAAATAAGCCATATTACCACGAGACGGTTATTTTCCCGAACGAAGTGAGTGAGTTCGAGGGGTAATATGGCTTTTAGACTAGATTTATACACTGCTTTTCACTTCGACAGCGAGGAAATACTAAAAACAAAGAATATCCATCCACAATCGATAATAATACCACGGCGAAAATATTGTTCCATTTGGCGCCATTTTTGAAGTGAAAACTTCTTTTACGTCACACCTGGCCATAATGCGAGTTTTACTGCACGCTGCGCGTACCGTAAAACTCGCAGTGTGGCCAGATGAGGACGTAAAATTGTGTACTCACCACGGGCAGTAAAAAAGAAAGCCCTCTATCGCATATTTACAACCCTCGCCTGCGGCTCGGGTCTCAAATACCTGCGATTTCGGGCTTTCTTTCTTTTACAGCCCTTGGTAAGTAATGTACTATAGCGGCGCTGAGCACTTTTTGGGATGGGGAATAGCAGCGTGCGGTAAAACTCACATTATGGCCAGGTGTGACGTAAAAATTGTTAAATACGCGACAGAGTTTTGTGCCCTCAGATGTGAAGGAGGTCACTTTTTGCTGCTAGCCGATTCAACTTAATTCAAAACTGAACGCTATTCGTAAGAGTATAAAGCCGTTAAACACTTTTTGCAATAGCATATTCTGCAAATAAATTTGTAATAATACCAACGCGTCCTTCACCGTTTTGCTATTGAGAAAATTCGAATAGTTCGAATTTGGGCGTTATTCCTAAAGCTTAGAAAAATATTTACCGACGGCAAAAACAAATTGATATCTTGGTCGCCACCGCCGTCTGCTGTGCAAATTCGAATAGTTCGAATTTAGACGTTATTCCTAAAGAAATAAAGCTTTGAAAAATATTTGGCAATGGCAAAAACAAATTGGTACCTATTGTGTTTGCCGCCGCCCGTAGGCGGGAAGCCGGCGGCCCGTCACACCCAACGCGCCCGCGGGCCGTCCGCCTAAATAATTGATAATTGTTTATAAATTTGCGTCAAATTCATTTTTAGGGTGACACCGTAAGATGTCACGTGACCTGATCGAAAAACTGTTACAATGTTATTGAGTTTTCTGCCGGCACTCCCGGAGTGCAACCCGGTCTTTTTTTTTTAATAAACTGCTTTAACACAGATACAACATATTGACACCACGAATAAACGCCTCTGACCGTCTAATAGCCGCGTCCAAACGGCCGAGCGCGCCGGACAGCATACGGTGCATATGACCCACAGCAGACTCCACTCCTATTCTCATAGTCGACTCTTACCCTCGGGAAGAAAGGAGCACTCGAGTTCGTGCTCGAGGTGTTCACCTGCGTGAAGCAGGAGCGCGGCACCGCCTCGCTCGTCACCGCGCTCAAGAAGGGCCAGCTCGAGGGCAGGTCAGTACACATACTACAGAGACAAATACTTGGTTGAGGAAATTAAAAAAGAATCCAACCAATTTATACATTTCAGGGTATGGCCGCGGAGCGTTTTCACCGCCACACTTTGCTGAATAAAACCTTATGGTGGCATGTAGTTTAAATATATATTGTGTAAGTAGAAAAGCGAGCTTACTTGTTTTCAGGTGCTATATTCTAACCCCACACCACCCACGCCTCCTCCTCCACACTCCTGTTTGACTATGGAACCGGAGATCGCGGATTGGATCTTGGCCAGAGGCACTCGAAGACAACAGTTGTAATTTTATTTGACTTGAACTCTAGGGCTCTGTTGGACTTGTGTTGAATTGGAATGGGCTTTGTAAGTATCGTATCATAGCTAGCGAGCGCGGCAAATACCACTGATTGATTCTATTACAATCCGTTACGTCGAGTAGAGTCCCTGGCAGTTTGCGTGTAATTGTGCGTGCCCATAATGCAGGAAATCTTAGTGTAGGCCGTTGCGTGTGACGTTGTTATTTTCATTCGAGTTTCGAAGACTAACAGTCTTTTCCTATTTTCAATCTAAGGTCAGAAGTAGAGCTCCTTCGGAGAATCGATATCTATCTATGTCTACTGTACTACTAAGTAGTTCATAAAACTTAAGGGGCTACCCGAGGTTTTCATCGATTTTTGACAAGTTTTGA
The DNA here is from genome assembly GCA_947578815.1 of Epinotia ramella. NCBI lineage: Eukaryota > Metazoa > Arthropoda > Insecta > Lepidoptera > Tortricidae > Epinotia > Epinotia ramella. The sequence continues at coordinate 14,422,495 of OX388209.1, forward strand.
ATCGTATCTACTACTTTTGCACTACAGATAGAATCATAAATCAAACGGCTATCGGTTCTTCAATCTTTTATCTCCATTTTGACAGACCGGATTTTGAAACAAATTAATACTTAATTTTGTATGATTTTTTTAAACATTGTCTAAAAAAACACTTATTTCGCATCTCTATTGACGTGAAAGATCTAACATATACGAAATCTACAAATTTGGGTTCGTCTATGACGTCTCTAAAAACTGGCAGAGGGTTTTAATTTTAATCCAATTAACACAAAAGTTATGGCCAGAAAACCAGTTTTTTGGCCTAAAATTGTTCAACTTTGATGCCAAATATCTCGAAAACAATGAAGTTTGAAGTAAATATGGGATACTATATTGCTTAAAGCCGTTGTTGTTAATATAATAAGCTACAAAAAACATTAGAAAACTAAGGGATTCAGATCGAAGGTCATTGGCGTATGGGAGCCTCTTAAAATCGGTATTTGTATTTGTATAAGATTATGTTAATTGTAATAGTAGTTTTACGCTTGGTTATTAACACATTTTTATTTGATGTTTTTTATTACGTACAGAGTCAATTACATGTTTCAGTGTTGCAGGCAAATAAATCACTGTCAACAACGATTCTAATGTTACCCGCTAGTTTTAAGTTCACTTTTGTAATTTTTAGACATACAGTGCCTAAAAATTATAAATTTGTTCATTTAGTTTAGTCCTAGTTTTATTTATTTTTGGGGCTCTCACTGAAAACCAGCGTCACGGCCCCTCCCGTGACAACATGCTGAGTGAGGCTCCCGTTTAGCACTGTAGGTACATAAGGTTACCTTTTTGATTGTATTTCTTTTTTCCGTGTTTTGTGTGCTAAATAAATAAATTCTTATTCTTATAAAATGCCTCTGATAAATATAATGTGTTTTGACCCTTTTTTACAAACACAAATGTGAAGGTGACAGATAAAGACAAACGAATTTTAACGGCATTTAAGCTAAAAGAGGTTTGTTGGACATTTATGAAAAAGGGAATATACAATACGATTGGGAGTCAAAATGACACTGGGTAAGGCCGTTGAGATTATCACTTATAACACAAAAATAACACAATCACTTTTGTGATACCGTAACACAAATATAACACAAAAGTAACACTATTTTTTGTAAAGGTTGTTTCATAATAATATAAAATAAAGGGTAAGGAAAAATATTTTTTTTTTTACGTATGTTAATATATTTATAATGACAACATTTTAAAATACGTGATCGATCGGTATTTGACTAAATCTGTATTTTCGATGATGATCTGTTTTTATAAAAAAAAGATAATTTCCTTTTCTGTATAAAAAACAGATCATCATAAAATTATTTAATAGAAGACCTAATTCAAGTTTGATCGAATGCGGCATCACTGGTGTACATCGTCCGGTGAGAACCTAAACTGTCTAATTACACGTAATAGTAGGTACATGAAAACTCGACCTTATTTCTACGTTAACACAGATGATATTTGTTTTTTTTTTGCAAATGCACTAAATAGTGAGTTTTGGTTGTCACCCGACGACCATACTGTAAGAATAATACGTTTAGACTGTAAGTACTATTCAAAATAACAATTCGAATAAATCTCACGATAATATGAAAATGTTTTTCTTTACTATTACAGTATTCTCAATCTGCATGACTCTTTACACTCGTTTTGTGTTACTGAACACAAAAATTTATGTTATGCATAACACAAAACTAACACAAAACGCTATAATATAACACAAAACCAGTTTTTTACAAGCGTTTTAGGTTATAAAACCAAATTAAGTGAACTAGTTTCACTTAATTTGGTGGACGCAAATGTACATGTTTCATGTAAGCTTTAAACATAAACGAAAACAACCATAGTAAAGTGAACTTCTGAAACGCTTACTTACTTGAGATATTCATCAACACAAATTCTGACGAAAATATGCGACTCACTTTCAACTTTTCTCATAGACAAACTAAAAATGGCAGTTTCTTTTTTTTAACATTGATTGACAGCTTACGGTGTTGCTGTGCCAAAATACGTTTTCCCCCAGTTTTCTGTTAATATTTAGGGGTAATTATGCATAACACAAAAATTTGTGTTACGAAAGCCAAAACTCTGCCCACTAATCTAAAAACCTATAAAATACGCAAAACAAAATATTTAAACACCGTTCTTGGTCTTACAGAAAGTAATGTGTCTCACCTTTCAAACGTATTTAAACGTTTTTTTCTAAATGTTTAAATATGAAAATAATTCGTAGTTGAAAAGTACTCGGAAAAAAGCGACACGTCATTTTCGACCAAAATTAGGGGGGTTTGATGAACATAAATGCAAGTATTTTATAGAAACAACAACTTTTATTCAGTTTGCGAAATGGGGAAACAAGCTCAATAATTGCTTTATAGAATCAACTAACAACAACGGCGGTAGTGCTTACATATTTGGAGAAAACGTGCTGGAAAGTTTTGTTCCGACCAAAACTGACAATGTCGGCGGCCTTACCCCACTAAGCTTTTTCTATCGTTAGATGGTGAAAATAAACGTAAATGTTAGTGCAGGAGACGACTGTTAAGGTTCAAAATATGCCTATCACCAACTTACCAGTAAATTAAGTAACAGACCGGCAGCGGCTCGTAAAACTCTAATTATTCTTAGGCAGTTTGTGAGGCGAGACGTGGACATTTTGGAGAAATAATTCCAAACAGGTCGGCGAACGCTGTAATAAAATGAGTCACGAGGCGAATATACAAGGATCTTACAGCTAAATTCGGCAACGATCCGGTATGGCGATACTGGCTCCAGTCCAGTAGCGCATAGAGGCGGACACGTGGGATGCAATTGCTGCATTAAATTTGAATTCAAGGTGAATTCAGATTCAAGACGGAAATTATAAGCAACGTGTGATTTGGAAACGTTATAAGTATACAGTTGAGTCGTCTTTTACAATAATAAGTCTTTGATATGAGACGCAAAGAGATTGCCCCCCATTGATTGATCCCCATTGCATTACAATATGTTTCGCGTGCTCGTTCTGGTACAGTCACTTATATTCGGTGATGATCGCCATGCAGCTGCCTGCGCTGCTCCGCCCGCGTAGTACAGAGAACCCGGGCGAAGCCGCTAGCTTTTTTAAATCGGACGAGCAGTTCCGAAGGTTGCCCTACATAAAGATTTTTCCTCTTTCCAATATTAGAGTCGGTCCATATAAATTCTGGGTAGTCAGAGTTATAATGCAACTTACGCATCAGCCATGGCACTTTTATTTTTTACTAAGAACAAAATACATCAACTTCCATCTTGCTGAGTGTTTTCATTAAAGTTAATCAAGCTCTCCATGAAGACGTCGACAGCGTTAAATTAATGGTGTCTACAGTATTCACGAGAGCTGTCGTTGCGTCGGTAGCGACTGTTTCCGTTACTAATTCGTTATCCAGGCGGCTGCGTCGGCGCGCGTTTATGTCTAAAATATGGAACGACAAAAACGGGGAGCGGCATAAAAAACATCGTATTGTTTTATGACGCAATGGTTAATATACTTGGATTACATCATCAATGGATTCTTCTTATGTTTATATGTATGAGTTTTACCTAAAGTAAGTATAAGCGTATTAGGTAATTAACTTAAAGTTGGGTTTCTAATCATGAGATTTAGTTTAACCAAACTCGGATTATACTTATCTGTACTACGAGTTATACTTATAATGAGTTAGCTAATTTAGAACCTACCTATTGTATACCTGTCTTCGAGAAATGTATGTATTTATATATCAGTGGCGGCGTGTAAAAATTTTCGATGGGCAACCTGGAATAAATAAAGTTATGAAAGACTTTAGAGTATATACTAGGCTTCTCTAAAAATAAACTTTAGGCAAGCTAGTGGGAATAGGCTTGTATGGGCGCTCCGCCACTGATATATACAGGGTGTTCAAGATAACGATGTAGGAACTTAAGGAGGTGATAGGCTGGACTAAAAAAAACTATCACAGATTGGACTAAGACATGCAAGGTTCAAACTCTTTCTAATAGTCTAGCCTATCACCTCCTTAAGTTCCTACATCGTTATTCTGAACAGCCTGTACATTACCTATGGCTCTAACCATATTAAAGGAGATTTTCATTACACGTTTTGTGTACCTGTCTGGGCAGAGATTAGTGACAGTAATAAAACAATAAATTATTGCACATATTATATTGAATTTTTTATATGTTACTATATCCGACAGCCTCTAAAGCCAATTTCAGGCAAGCGTGTGCACAGTGAATCATTACTTCACTTTTTCGAATTAAAATGATAAAACAACGTAATGTAACTCACTCATTTCGATTGTGGGACTATTATTACTAGGCTTAGGACATTTGGTAGCATACCGTGGTTCTAAAATCCATGGAATCGCCGAATGTGTAATTTTCGAAGTGAACTTCAAAGTATGAAGTTATATGGCTTAGGACTTTTTGAAACATATCATGCTTCTATATTCTCTTTTGATGAGATATGCTATTGATATGGTTCACAACAAATATTTTTTTGTCGCTGTAAAATATACATCACATAAGGAACAATGAATACTATATTTTTCTTCATTATATTTTAATTCCTTAAATGGCTCTATCCAGTATTTAATCTCGGAAGTAGGAATATTATTCATTTTAGATGATTTAGATAAAATCAAAAACCAATTTGACGGTCTCGTATCAAAAGTGTCAACTGATTATGTCAATATTTTTTAATTATAAATTGCGATTTAATTTGCACTACTCACTAAACACGGGCATTAAAGAGGATGTATAACTAGATAAATAATATTGTAGCATCACATGTGATCAGTAATTAGTTATTATATAGGTTTGTGATAATATTAATTACGTTCGATTAAAATGCACTCAGTAACGATGTGACAGTATGTATAAATCTTTATAGTTAATAAGACATTATACTTTTTGACTTTCACTTTAACTTTGACTTCGAAATTTTTACACATGGCGACTACAAAGATTTTAGAACCACGGTATGCTACGAAAAGTCCTAAGCCTGATTATTACCTACAATTGTGCTTTTCAATAGCCATTACGAAAAACTGGCAGTAATTGGTAGCGAGAAAAAACGGAGGACGGTCATTGGGCGCATCCGCCGGGCGGCGCAGCTTCAAATAAGATAAACGCCCGCGACGGCCACGCTTTGTGATACAGCAACTATATACTACACACAATATAGATTTATTGATACGATACAAGATGAATAAGGGATAACCAATTAAGAACAATCTGATGCTGTCAAAGTGTAATGCAACCGGGTAGCGAGTTCATATAAGGTCCTAAGCAAATTTCAGCAAGCTTTATTTTTATTATTCATCGTCATACCAGTTTAGGTCGTCGGCAATATTTTTTGCAAGTTGACGAACGGGTTTCAGATTGGTTCGCCCTTGCAGTTTTATTATCTGGTGCAACGTAGAGCGGGCCCGGGCAAAGCTCGGGCATTGGGAAGTAGAGGGCGAGGTTGCAGGCCGGCGCAGGCGCCGGGCTGCGCGGGGGCCGCGGGGCGCGGGGCTGCGCGAGCGCCGAAGCCTGCGACTTCGCGCTCAGTCATTGTCCGACCGAAAACCTGGTCGTACGCCCAACCGCCGATCGGCCGTCGCTACTTCGTCTGTCGAGTGCCCGTTTTCCGAACGGTTTGCTCCGATCCCTGGAGTGTGCGTGCAGTGAAGTGATGGTGTGTTTTTAGCTGTACAGAAAACAGTGTATCGCTACAAAGTACCCCTGGTGTGTTGCAAGTTCCCCGGAGTTGTCTAACGGCTGTTCGCCTGCCGGCGAGGGAAGGCGGATCGCTTCAACCGGGAGGAATGAGCCCCGCACACCATAGCTCCTACACTCACCGATGATCTCAAGGTTGGAACTGCTACAGTTTTCTTTCCATACAAAGCTGAATCGAGCAATGTCGCAACTTCACACGACTCGACCCCGCGACCGCGCTCGCATTCTCTTCTACACTACCTACCATTTGTTCTCTTTGCTTTGAACTGGATTCAATAACATTGAAACTCTCTCCTCGCACTCGCCTGCGAAATAGGTACCTATTTACACAAGCAATAACAAGATTTTGAGTAACTATTGTTCAATTGGAAAAAAAAAACAGTTCTTATTGGAATTGCAGATCGTGTATATAGTGTTAGTTATGTAAAGCACATCTAAGAGATTCTCATTTTACAGTTACCAGTGGGTAGGTACCTACTTAAAGCCGATACTGAAAAGTGAATAAGTAGTTCTAGGTAATACAATGTTGTCAATGACAGCGTGTATTGAATATTCAAGCTAACGACTAACTAGTTATATCTGAGATACTGGGAGCATTACAAAACGGCGGTCATCTAAACTAGGTGGCGCCTCGCGAGCGCTGATGTAACACACGGCATGCAGAACATGGCACATACTTGACCATATCGGGATAGCTGATTTTCCCGCGTCATCCGGTAGCGCGTTATCGTCACCTCTGATGCAATCTAAGTAATACTTATAAAAATCTTTCCTTTCGATGTTATATTAAAGTTAAGAACCCTAAGTAACATTCTCCCGTTAATTGATACTTTTCTTTGGCTGGCCCTTAATTAAAATTACCAACTTCTAATTAATTGGATAATACAAAACAAATAATTCACAAAGAAGCTATAATAGCTATAAAAATACTTTTTACGCCACTCCACTCCGTTTACAGACAAACACAAGATTTTACTTTTAGTGTCAAATCCCGTACCTAGTTATCTATCCCTTGCCTTCGGCTCGTGCCGATATTTGTGATCTGACATATTATTTGTTTTACCGGCCTAAGTTTACATGTATGTAATGCTATTTTCAGCTTATACCGACACTACCAACCTCTAAATGACTCAATCGAGAAATTCCTTTGGAGGTGTACATCTAAATACCTACTAGCGTCGATAAGCCGATTGAAGCCGTAACAACTTTCGCTGCGAAAGCTTTTATTGCTAACGTTAGTCGGTTGCCCAGTTCAGGTCAATACAAATAAATATGAATAGGTTCTTACTGTCTGCTTGCTCATATTCGCAGTTTATTTGAATACCCATGTTTCTCTTTTTTATCCCTCTGTATAAGAGAAGCGGAGTATGTCAGCACCGACAACAGACGATGCATTTGCAAATAATCTCCCGATCATGATTTTGCAACATCAGAAAGCATCATAACGATAAGAAGCTTTTGGATTAATCTAACTCAAATAAAAATAATGTACAAAAATGTGGATGAGAAGAACGACTCCTTAGAAATTTACTGTTGATGTTATAATGATGGCGGCAACAATGGCAACTTTACAAAACCGTCGAATACCATTAATGAAATGCATTACCACTTATTGGCTTTTAGTTCAAATAAAAATGAGAATATAATTGCACTGACTTGATTTTCAAAAAGAGCAAATTCGATAACGATTATACAGGAGGCAGATGGGTGTGTTCCCACTAGTTTCTGTACAATACAATGAGTTCGATAAAAAAATAGTAGGGTTTTAAGTTAAACTTCGAAACAATTTTGCTCTTAGCCATTTCGAGTGAAATAATAGCTATTAAGTACAACTTCTGCGAAAATACTCCAACGATAAAATATTAGTAGAAATACACCAAAACACAGAGTACAAGAAAGATGTACCTCGCACATTATATTTCACATAAAGAAACCGTTTAGTCATGGGACGCGGCGAATCGGTTTGCGTATGCATAACTGTCCGCTTCGACATACGTGACTAAGATTCTTAATTGTGATGGTATATATGTTGTATGAATTTGAGCTAGTAAGATAAAAAGGAACACAAAAATCATAAGATTAAAATCGTGGGTAGAAACTTTAAACACGGTATACGTATTCGAAAATCAGGACACTTAAATTTTTATTATAATCACTGGATTTGCGATGGACTTTAGAAATAATAGATAAAAATTGGCAGCTAACATTCAAATAACGATGTTAAAGAGAAATGGTTATACTTTGGACGAGCATTGGACATAGAGACTACCCGTCTACTGTGATTACTGTGAGCTACGACTTAAACTAAAAAATAAAACAATCAAGTGCGAGTCGGTACCTGTACTTGGGCTGTCTTTCTGTCTGCCATTGTACGATTTTAGGTCAACGGGAAATAACCTATAGGTTTTAATTCCTTTTGAATGAATTAATGAATGAAAACATTTATTTCAAGTAACCCAGGACTCATACAGAAAATTACATATTACTTACAGATTTTGTATAAAAATTAAATTAAATTCTTATATAAAATATGCATATTTGGAGACTCAAAATACCCTATACTATTAAACGACCAATATTTGTATGTATAGAAATATATATATACCTACCTATATATATATTCGCAATAACGTTCTCGAAAACGATTTCGCAGAAATTTACAATATAGGGGTTTACGGGGACGAGAAATCGATATAGGTACAGTAGAATTATTTGGGGTTTACCACTGACAGATAGTTTGCCTTCATTTAATTTTCAACTTTAACCTCATACAAATTAAGTAGTTATTTCTAAGGTAGACGTGGGTACGTATTCTGAAAATTGCTTTATTTGTAAGTATGTCATTAAAGTTGAAAATTAAATGAAGGCAAACTATCTATCAGTGGTTAACTAACAGTAATCATTCTGTAGCTGGGCCTCATGTCTGGGAAAATTCGTGTTCTCCGTATTTTTCTCTATTTTCACCCGAATAGAGCTCGGTTCGCCCAGGGAGGCAGGGACTACGTCATCAACGGACGTATCTTTTGATCGTTTTGACTTAGAAGTTTGATTTTTCCACAGCAGACTAGAGATTTTATACTAGGTTAGTAAATTTCAAGTTGGCAATCTTACGAGTTTCCAAGAAAAAGGTCTTGACAGACATACGGACTACAAAGTGATATTTTAAGGGTTTCTTTTTTCTTTTGTGGTACGGAACCCTAAGAACGTAAGTACTAAAAGTATGAAGCAGGCTAAAAGCGTCACTTTTCAAATGCGCGTTAGGAATCCTCCTTTTTTGAAGTTGGCTAATATTGTTACCTTAAGGAAATTGTAGGTATAACTTCGCAATGAGACAACAGGGCTGTTATTCGCTAAGCGCTAACGCGGTTCACCCCGTCGCTCGCCCGTCACGAAACTATACCTCTACCTGCGCTTAGTTACTACGCATCGCGGTGTCAAGATATATTTGTGGGCGAGCGGTGAGGTGAGCTTAAAACAAGTTACAGAATAGGGGGCAGGTGTTCTGGAAGGAGTGTTGATTCAAAAGCTAAAATATTGCACACATTGGCTCTGTGCACTTACCTAATCAAGAGTGCCCATTCAGTGATACTCGAGAGGTAATGTTTATGTACTTTGTCCCAAGTAAACACGATTTTAGGACCAAGAACGGAGGAAAGGAAAACTTTGGCAGCTTTCGTGCCATACAGTATATAATCTATACTAGGTATATTATCAGTACAGTTATGATTGAGATTTATAGAACTGTCATTGGAATTGGAATCTTCTACCGTGGACGGTAGTTGCTTTTTGAATAGACTGATGGGTACTTTAATGCAATTCGGCCAACGCAAATAATCTCAAATATAACTACTAAACGTAAATTCTGAATAAATATTTATTATTTACTCATATAACAGATAACTTATTTATTACCAGTTAGTTGTTGTTGAGGTGATAACGTCATACCATCACGAGTATGACAGAATCTTAATGTGGTCATGGACATGACGAAACTTGACGGACCTTGTGTGTCCTTTTTTGCTGGGTTACATAGTCATTTAATTACTTATTGAGTTGGATTTATAACAGTTTCGTCCCACTTTATGCTTAGGACAGAGTACAGTGTTGGGCAACAGTGTATAGCTAATAATAACACAGGATAAAGTTGAAAATAGATGTGTAAATATTTTATGTAGTGTTCGTGGCCAAACTAAATAACTAAGTACTCTTACTAGAAATAATTATATAAGTATATAAAATATACAAACTTAACCAACCACCGTTGTTCTGCACCGTACTTCCATCGGTTCGATGCTTTTCGAGAGCAAATACGTGAGTCACCTTAGGAAAACCCAAACATATGGTCCTATATTTGAAGAGGCCGTTCATCAGATCCCAGTTCTAATAAAAATGAGAACATACAGGTGATTCCAGTATAAGATTAAGCTTTAAAATTAAATAATAAGTTCTAAAACAGAAAATAAATAAATAAATATAAGGGGACAATCTTACACAAATCGACCTAGTCCCATAGTAAGGCTTGTGTTATGGGTACTAGACGACGATACATATAATAGATATAAATACTTAAATACATAGAAAACATCCATGACTCAGAAACAAATATTCATGCTAATCACACAAATATTTGCCCTTACCGGGATTTGAACCCAGGATCTTCAGCTTCTTAGGCAGCGTCACTACCCACTAGGCTAACCGGTCGTCAAAAGTGGAAAATAGAGATGCGGACTAAATTTTTTTTACGATGCCATTCGAACCAGTTTTTGGAGAGGAACAAATGTTTTTATGGGAGCAACTACAATTAAAGAACATAAATACTCAAAAATTTGAGACAAAGATTGACGTCGCTGGCGGCAGCGGAAAACGCTTCATGCTGATGACGTACCCTCGTATGACGTCACTTGTACAAAGTAGTTGTATCATTGTATGGAAAATCCGGTAAATTGTTGTTTCGGTCGCGAAATACTGCGTTTAAGTACATAGTTGTCATCCAATTTTGTTTCTATAAAAGCGTAAGGATTCTATTGGCAGCTTTAAATTTACTCTTGGACAATAAAAAAAAATGCGTAATTTTTCTAAACTTTCAAGGTACATATCTTTTTATGATTTTAATTACATTTTATAATTTATACTTTATAACGATAATTTGATGGTTTACTATCCATTTAGCATCACTACGTTACGAGGGCTGCCTTTTAAGTTCTGTCGTTTGCAACCCTCCCGTGATTGCATAAAAAAGAACTAGTGTCACGTTAAAATATTTGAATTTAGAATTCGAAAACAAAAGAATGACTCGAAATCGGCCCAACCGTTTTAGTACAGCGTTCGTTCAAAGTTGACAAGTCAGTTGTGAAAATGGAAATTTCGAAGGAAAATTTACGTGCGATAATTTTTTACAACTTCAAAAGGGGCTTAACGCGACTTCGTATCAATTTGAACATGAGGCCGCATGCCTATTAATCACAATTTGTATCCAGTGTTAACCAGACCACTTAAGTAGGATTAAGCTGGGACTTAACGTAAATCAGACCGCGCAAACAATAAATAAAGCAAAATTTGAATTACTATCTAGCCGCGACCTCGAACCGGCCGCCGTAACCTGGCGTGCCGGATGCAACAGCTTCGTAAAAACAGTGGATTCGTTAAATTATTCTCGCTGTGGGCAAAACCATTGTTGACTAGAGAAGTTTAGTACGAACGAAGAAGTCGTAGCTGGAAGTTAATTATTTCTTTACTATGTTTACTCACGTAGGTAACCTACAGGGTACGTATCAGAATGTCTAAAGTTAAAAAAACTAACGTTAAATAGCCTACGTTCAAAATACCAAAAATCTAAATACCTAAAGGTTTTTTCACCTAAAACTCTAAATACCGAAAGGTTAAAATGGGTACGTATCCGAATGGCTAAAATTAAATAAACTAACGTTAAATAGCCTACGTTCAAAATACCTACAATCTAAATACCTAATGGTTTTTGCACCTAAAATCAAAATACCGAAAGCTTAAAATGGCTACGTATGGCAGTCTAAAATAAAATAAAAACTAACGTATCCCACCGTAAACCTACGTTCGATATCACTAAAATCTAAATACTTAACGCTCTTTTAACTATAATCTATATACCGAAAGCTTAATCATTAGGTATTTAAATTTTAGTGATTTGAGCCTATGTTTTTCTTAGTAGTAAATTGCCTAATTGTTATTAGTAGTAAGTTCAAATAACAAGTTTTTCCGGTCTTTTATAAAAAAAATAACCCCGAAGACGAAATCGGGAGCAAAGCTCCCGCTTCCGTCTTCTAACCTATCCGCGATCCGAGTCGGTTTTGCGACTGGCAGTAGGGAGCAGGGGCTTTTTTTTATAAGTGCGGAAAAACTAACAATTTGAGAATAATTTTACTGATCTACTACTTCATACAAATAGCTCGCAAGTGCATAATTTAAGGTATTTTGACCATTTGGTATTTTAAATGTTGGTGTATCAAACTTAGGTGTAATAGCTATTGATATTTTAAACATTAGGTAGTTAGTCCAATCGGTATTTTAAACATTAGGTATTTAGTCCAATCGGTATTTTAAACTTAGGTAATTCATAGGTAGGTGTTAGTTGCTTAGGTATTTAAATCCATTAGGTATTTAGATTTTAGGTATTTTGAACGTAGGCTATTTAACGTTAGTTTTTTTAACTTTATACATTCTGATACGTACCCAACCTACACTGTAAATCCTATAGTGACGACGATCAAGAAGAAAGACAGGAGGTAGCTGCTTTGACGAACACTAGAAATAGTAAATTATTGTTTAGAATTTTTTTTTTGTTGTGTTTTTGTGTTGTTCTTGAGAAGGGGGAAGAACTTGGATAATGTTGCCAATTATGTTGTACGTATAATGCGGTACATGTCCAACCTTTATCCCTCTACGTAGGTAGGTACATAGACCACTAGTATAGAATACAATCACGCGAGATTTCAGACCGAGCCGAGGTTACGAGATATCGCGAGATTGGGCGTTTTTCACTGAAAACGTATGCAAATGCTAAGAATTCCATTTAATGATTAACAACATATGAAATAAAAACTGACACTGCATGTAGTGGTTTATAATATCAGTTTTATTTCAATACTTACTAAAAAAATATTTTGTTTATACTTTTCATTTAGCCATCAGCTTTTTATATATTCAAAGTACCTACCTTATATCATTTAAATCAATTAATTGTATGTTTTAATCATCATGAGTCAGAGGAAACTTTTTCATGGCGTGATTTATATGGAAAGTTCAAACTGGCAATCTCGCGAGAATTCGTACGTAAATTTTACGAGATTCAATCTCGTAAAATATGCACGAGATCTCGCGAGATCGAGATTGCATTCCCTAACCACTACCTAGTTATAAAATGTGACTAGAAAACTTCTTTACTATTGTGGCGGTGTGTGGTCTTAAATCACAGAACGTAAAATTTTACTGAAAACTAGGTAAGTTAAGACCCATGACGCGAAATACGGCCTTGGGAATAATTCGTTTATCATAAATGAATAATTTAGTTGTATTACTGTTGTACATATGAGAATGTTTAGCGTAGTTTGGGTGACAAATATTAGTAAGTAAGTAGGTACCTTACCTTATGTTAAAATAACATTTATTGCAGCACCTGTGCTAAACAGTTTCTAAGTTATTAATTGTTTGTATTTTGTGTGCAACCAGTTTCGCTGAAGGTATTTAATGGTTGCATCCGATTTATACGCCTTAAACTGTGCCTAACTGGGTGTAAGAAAATCAAAGTAAATCGACTCGAAAGATTTTGTGTTTGAATATTTCAATAACAACTAGACCAGAAATAAACTGTTAAAAGTAGTGTCATCTAATAATAAATGCCCACGACGCCAAGGCCCCTTTGTTGTCAATGCAATTTATTCCCACAAAGCGGTTAATTGTAATCAGCAACGATCAAGAATATTTTCTTGTAGCGTTTCGACATACTTAGACAGTATTCTTTACTGGTGTAGTAAATTCATATATAATTCGCACGGTGTATTTTTGGAAGAAACCGCTCTTAATTGAAGGCCTCCTGATGAAATAAATACTATGGTTATTATCTTTTAAGGAGTGCGTGAACATCCACTTTAACTAAAAATTGGTAGAAATAGAATAATCACTCGGTTCACACTCGTTGTATTTATGTTTCAGTGAATTGGACTGTTAATCCCTGTTGATTTTGTATATGTACCTACTTACCTGCCTATTTATCATTCGCCATTAAATAAAGGCCGATACTATTTCCAGAGCATAAAGAATTTGGCAATGGATATAATAAAATGAATCTAATCATATCTACAAGATGGAATCTATAGAATGCCATATGGATGGATAAAATAGCGCTTTAAAAAACTAAAACAGTTCATTCTCACAACAAATATGAAATCCTGAGCAATAAAAGTGTGGTAGCGGCTAACGCAGACCACATATGGCGGGGGTCGGTGTATCGTGGCACCGCACCTGTCGCCAACCGGCCGCGCGCCCAACGGGCCCGTTATGTCACTCCATACCTCCGTAATGACGGAACCGTCCCATACTCTCACGCATCACTCATCCATCTTCCAATCACAATTATGTGCTCAATACAAATGTACTGTTTATTCTTTTCTCACTCGAAACAATAAAGCGTGTACAGTTTTGTGATGAGTTGCGTGACTGTGGAGGTGCGACTATTATATAGTTGTAACCAACTAATGAAAGTTTAAGTACAGCCGTCGGCATCGTTTTTCATGTAACACATTTATCTTGCTCTGTAATAAAAAGCGGTCTGACATGTAGTATGCGGATTTAACATAATAAAGTGAATTAATTGTCATGCTAAGTAATCGTTAAGTAGTATAAGCGTTCGGTTAGCATTATGCCATCCTGCACGCAGGACGTAGCAATTATCAGCTCCTTCATAGTTACTAGCCTAACTAATTATTAATAAATGTTACTAAACAGATGACACGTTACATCGCAAAGGCTTTTAAATTCTAATTAGTGTTTGTGTTGTTAGGGGTCGTATTTCAATGCTAGAATAATTAAGCCGCTACGAAAAAGGTGAAGGCTGCAAGCTAAATGTCAAATAGCGTCACCTAGCCATTAGCTGTGATAGTCAGCTAACATAGCTTGATGTCATGTACGTGAGCGCACAAATAACATATCCTGTAAGAAGTTTCAAGGTCATATGCTTACTTATATGTTGTGAGGGCGATTAGGCGTTTATTGGATGCTTAAATTAAGGCTAACTTCAAGAAATCCATAGAATCAATACGTTATGATAATGACTGCAGCTTCATTAGGTATTAGGAGTTCTTACTTACTTATAGTTCCAACATCATGCATTAATTCTTACGCAATTACCCTATCGGGAAAGTTTATTTTCAGTTAGGAAAAACGTGTTTGTAATTTGTATGCCTATTAATAGGTTAGATCATAGATAGATTGATGCAATAGTGTGTGTGTGTGTGTGTCTATATACTCAACTTATGCAAATGAGTAACAAAAGCCCCCATATGACCACAATAAGAATATATAATAATCTCCCTAAAGAAATTAGCGAAGAGCTGTATAAATTTGTTGACAGTTTAAAAAAATACCTAGCATGTAACATTTTCTATTCATTACAAGAATTCTGTCACATAAATAAATATTAGATATAAATAGTGACTACAGACTGAAATTCAGAGATTTATATTATATAAAGTGTGTTACCTAGGCATATTATTATTAAATTAAAATATTTTGTTAACTACCTAGGTATATTACTATAGTTTTAAGTTTTAGATTTTAAGAGTTGCAATACCCTTACAGGGTCCCGTGTTGTACTGTTAATTTTGTAAGACCACCTGTATGCCAACATGAAAGCAATAAAGTTATTTCTATTTCTATTATACACATTGTAATAAGATCATTATGCGAGAGTTGCCAACGTAAAGTTACCCGGTTATTAATAGTGTCACAGTTATGTGACTCGCACAACCTTGCAGTGATAACATCAAGAGCATAACATTCGAGTCCGCTATTGCCTTAGAAACAGTCGGACAGTACCGCTAGCAGTACCTCATACTACCAGTACCATTCGTGATACGGCTATACATCAAACGTTCCACGCAATCGGTTATTGTCTGGTTGCCAGCTTTTTTGCTCGTTGACAGATTTATAAAGAAACTATAGAATAAAGTAAGTAAGTAAATTCAACTTTATTGATATTTGTATCATGCGACTTATGCTATCCAAACAGTCCAAACCCTAGAATACTTATAAGTATTAAATAAATAAATAAATATTAGGGGACAATCTTACACAAATCGATCTAGTCCCATAGTAAGCTCATTAAGGCTTGTGTTATGGGTACTAGACGACGATATATACAGGGTGAATTCTTAATCGTGAATCGTAACCACGTTTACCGGTAAAGCTACTTAAGACTATTACAGAGCACTAGTGTTAATTACAATTAAGGACCCGCTTAATTAATTATGAACAAAGCCAGAAAGTGCGTCCCCACTTGTCATCCGCCTTGGTCACCCTACACGAGTCACGTGACTTGCAAAGCAATGTTTACCTAAGTGCAAAGGTTATCTTATCAATATCATGCATTAAATGCATTGTGCAGTTTGTTATTTATACACTCATAAAATTTTCCTTTAGTTTACTCACATAAAAAAGAAACAGTTTTGCACCATCCTCATAATTAAATTTTGTCTCGGTACCGGCGACTCAGGATACCTTCTTCCGAATAGTTCTTGCGTTTGACCAATTCTGCCAGTCTGAGCGTACCAAGATACCATATCAAACCTTTGTATGTTCGTGTACGGATACGGTGGAGGCATTTTTATACCATTAATCGTAATAAAACTGAATTATTTTATGAGTAAATTCGATTTAAATACATAAGTTGACAATGTCGACGATGTTGACATCATTGACAATACATGCCAAAATTCTATCCAGCCAACTTCAATATTAGGAGGTTGGATATCTAATGTTGAAATTTTCATGACAAGTGCGATACATAAATGTAGGGTGACCACGAGATTTTAAAAATTAGGATAAATCAAATTAAAAGTGGACAAAATAAAAACGTACTTATTTTAGGTTTAAAAGCATTGTAAGTTATTGTTAACTATGTATAGACTTCAAAAAAAATATTACGATTCACGATTTAGAATTCACCCTGTATAATAGATATAAATACTTAAATAGCTGGTTTTCCACCAGCTTTGGGCTTTAAACCACAAAATCTCATAATACCTTATTCACTGATACCCCTAAATCAAATTACCATCGGCTCATAAAATTCCTTACATAGAAAACTTCCATGACTCAGAACCAAATATTCATGCTCATCACACAAATATTTGCCCTTACCGGGATTCGAACCCAGTAAGCATTATTATTATATCTAACCTGGTAAAGTACTACTATAATACTATAGGGAAAATCTAAATTAATCTATTCTTGGCAAATAAAATCTTATAAAACATGTGTGTCTCATGGCGACCATAATAAGTGCTAGTCTTGTAAAATTGTAAAGAACACAGCCGAAGGAGATTTTTATGATATCATGCATCGAGATTGCACACGATGATACCTACTAAATAAGTTTAAAATCAACCCAGTGCAATAAGTATGGTTACATCGTGATCTAATGTACAATGGCAGCGAAGATGTATGTAACCCTAATTGATCATGTTTTAATTATGCGCCTATGGATAAGTAAATAACAAGCGATGTTTTAATCCTTCCATATGTGGTCACAATCCGGTCAATCGGGTTCGGATCAGCAGGTAGCTAATGCGGCGTTAAGAATGTCCGTAAGGTTCTCTAGGGGCCCCCCACACTACCGGCGTCTTGTGAACATTCTCTTACAAAATTGCACAATTTTGTATGAGAACGTTCACAAGACGCCGGTAGTGTGGGGGGCCCTTACAATTGGGATATTTGAGTGTCTGGGTTATTAATGTATCAGGATTGTCTGCAATATTGACAATACAAAAAACACGCTTCGTGTAAATAAAGGTCATCGACGTTGTTGGCATTTAGTTTGTGGCTGGGGTATCTATGCGTCGTTAACGTAATACAAATTGAGCTGTCAAACTGAAAAGTGATGTGTGAGCGCCATTGCCATACAAGTCCACAGCGCTGGCATAGGTACATCATGTCGATATAATAAGTCGAGACGACGTTTTGTTTGTTAACAGTGCTATTATAGTACTTAAACTAGAAAATTAACGTATACCTATTGTTTAAGAACCGTACACATAATAGTAAACCATTAAATGTAGTTTCTTTACTTTTACCTGTATAAATAGTATTTTTCACAATCGTGTTATAATAGAGAGCTTTTTAGTCGAGTACCGTGTTTAGGCCACGAAGCTTGCTGAGTGGCCTAAGTAAGGTACGAGATTAAAAAGCTTGATTATGACACTATTGTGAACAATACTTTTTGTACGAGTTCATTAAAATTAATAATTTAAGTCATTAATACGAGTATATAAGAAAACTAAATAGTACTATATTGTCTAGTTCGACTTTTGTAAGGGCTCTTTGACTTTTCAGGTAGCAAGGTAAGTGTAGCTTCCTCTGCCATATTGGTTATTTCTTGAGAAGTTAAAGGTGTTTCGTCACTGTCACTACTCATTTTCTTAGTTTTTAGTTTAACTTTTTAAGCTTAGCTTTGAAAAGAAAAATTATTACATCACACCACCGGCGTCCGCAATGTTGCAGTACTGTGATGTGATTTTCTAAATAGTAGCTAATCACAAAGCGTAGATTTTTTATTTTTTTTATGCCCTGGATACAGCAGCAAGTTCAAGTAGATTTTTAACTGATGACGCGACGCTGCTACGTTCCGAAACGCCATAGATTGGCAATCTTGTATCGGATCGAGTCTCCTTAAACAAGGGCACTGCATGTTATTGAAATACGTGTATGATCTATTTTCAAATATTTTTCGATTGTGTAGAGCGTATCGAAAAAGTTATTTCGGTTGTTTCAAAAGTAACATAGACTATTCAACGATGAAAAGAGTGACATTGCAGTATTCTCTATGAAATCTTAATACACTGATTTTAATCGACGAGTACAAAAAATATATTTCTTTATGAATGGAGTATTTATGACACTCGTCTCTTATTTAATTTACTGTAGTACCATTAAAATTGCTCGTCCTGTATAACACTTAGAAGATGATAGTCGCGATTTGTCGTTTATTATAGCGCGGGCTTCACCATACAAACTTACAAAACTTAAATCTCACAGACTTTCTTCGTCATAATATTAGCATCTAGACAAGACATCAGTACCTGGCGCACACACTATGTACGTCGGAACCTGGAAAATGTTTATGATGACGATCGATCGTGCACTTGATTGTTGCACAAGAAATCCATACTTCAGTTCAGATCATTGCTTTAGCTTTTAGAGGTTCCTTTTTCTGCCCTCTCCATTTCAATTCAACATTTTCAAATCAATCATTTAATACGTATTTAAGTACTAGCTTCCGCCCGCGACTTCGTCTGTGTGGAACCGGGATAAAAACTATCCTATATTTTAATGCAGGCTATATATAAGTTATCTTCGTGAAAATTGCATCCAAATCGGTTGAGCCGTTTAAGCGTGATTAAGTAACAAACATCCAAACATCTAAACATCCAAACATCCAAACTTTTTTTTCAGGATTTTATTGTACAGTTTTGTCGGCGTAATTGATTTATATACCCATGCCGAATTACAGTTTTCTAGGAGTTATGGTTACTGAGCTAAGCCGAAGACGGACGGACAAGGCGAAACTATAAGGGTTCCTTGTTGACTACGGAACCCTAAAAATGACAGTTGGATCTACCTAACGCGCGTTGAAAACGTTATGTGATTAGTGTGATTACTCCTCAGATGCGGTTTTTATATGGAAAAATGACAGTTGGGATATCCTAACGCGCGTTGGAAACGTTACGTGATTAGTGTGATTACTCCTCAGATGCAGTTTTTATATGGAAAAATGACAGTTGGGATATCCTAACGCGCGTTGAAAACGTTACGTGGTTAGTGTGATTACTCCTCAGATGCGGTTTTTATATGGAAAAATGACAGTTGGGATATCCTAACGCGCGTTGAAAACGTTACGTGATTAGTGTGATTACTCCTCAGATGCGGTTTTTATATGGAAAACTGACAGTTGGGATATCCTAACGCGCGTTGAAAACGTTACGTGATTAGTGTGATTACTCCTCAGATGCGGTTTTTATATGGAAAAATGACAGTTGGGATATCCTAACGCGCGTTGAAAACGTTACGTGATTAGTGTGATTACTCCTCAGATGCGGTTTTTATATGGAAAAATGACAGTTGGGATATCCTAACGCGCGTTGAAAACGTTACGTGATTAGTGTGATTACTCCTCAGATGCGGTTTTTATATGGAAAAATGACAGTTGGGATATCCTAACGCGCGTTGAAAACTTTACGTGATTAGTGTGATTATTCCTCAGATGCGGTTTTTAACTGGAAAAATGACAGTTGGGATATCCTAACGCGCGTTGGAAACGTTACGTGATTAGTGTGATTACTCCTCAGATGCGGTTTTTATATGGAAAAATGACAGTTGGGATATCCTAACGCGCGTTGAAAACGTTACGTGATTAGTGTGATTACTCCTCAGATGCGGTTTTTATATGGAAAAATGACAGTTGGGATATCCTAACGCGCGTTGAAAACATTACGTGATTAGTGTGATTACTCCTCAGATGCGGTTTTTATATGGAAAAATGACAGTTGGGATATCCTAACGCGCGTTGAAAACGTTACGTGATTAGTGTGATTACTCCTCAGATGCGGTTTTTATATGGAAAAATGACAGTTGCGATATCCTAACGCGCGTTGAAAACGTTACGTGATTAGTGTGATTACTCCTCAGATGCGGTTTTTATATGGAAAAATGACAGTTGGGATATCCTAACGCGCGTTGAAAACGTTACGTGATTAGTGTGATTACTCCTCAGATGCGGTTTTTATATGGAAAAATGACAGTTGGGATATCCTAACGCGCGTTGAAAACGTTACGTGATTAGTGTGATTACTCCTCAGATGCGGTTTTTATATGGAAAAATGACAGTTGGGATATCCTAACGCGCGTTGAAAACGTTACGTGATTAGTGTGATTACTCCTCAGATGCGGTTTTTATATGGAAAAATGACAGTTGGGATATCCTAACGCGCGTTGAAAACGTTATGTGATTAGTGTGATTACTCCTCAGATGCGGTTTTTATATGGAAAAATGACAGTTGGGATATCCTAACGCGCGTTGAAAACGTTACGTGATTAGTGTGATTACTCCTCAGATGCGGTTTTTATATGGAAAAATGACAGTTGGGATATCCTAACGCGCGTTGAAAACGTTACGTGATTAGTGTGATTACTCCTCAGATGAGGTTTTTATATGGAAAAATGACAGTTGGGATATCCTAACGCGCGTTGAAAACTTTATGTGATTAGTGTGATTACTCCTCAGATGCGGTTTTTATATGGAAAAATGACAGTTGGGATATCCTAACGCGCGTTGGAAACCTTACGTGATTACCCCTCGCATGCGTGTCACAACTTTGAAGCGTTAATATTAAGCCCAGAGGTGCAATTCGAGATTTTTTAGTGACATCTTCTTCTTTTATGGACATATTTCGATCTATCTCAGTAACAGTTACCGATAAACAGGCAGGATAATAAATTGACTCGGCCACACGGCGAGATTATAGAAACTAAAACTAACGACAAATTGCATCTTGCGAGGGAGGTAATCTTTGATAATTTGATGCTAAAAACTATGGCTCTACATGATAATTTACAATAGTTTAGTAGTACCTATGTAATACATTTTCGTCTATTTTTTACATGGATTATTTTTTATTGGTGTGTCGCTACGCACGTAACGTAATAACGAGAATGTCTCATTTTTTATTATGTTAATTTCGAAAAACTGGATTGACAAATAAAACTATATAATTATTGAACCGGCTCACAGAATTTCACGAGATAATTCAGATTCAGGAGAATCAGTTGAGAAATGCAGCCTGTAGAGGAGAACATCCTGCCAGCGGGACAGCCGAACATCCGGACATTCGAAATAATTTTGGCCCAAGCTGAAACGGAACTTAAAGACAAGTAAACTAACAGAGTGTCTTCTGATTAATACATGAACTTGAACTGGTTGATAATACGTTATTTCTAGGCCTCACGTTGGACCATCAGTTACAATGGACGCCTCACATATCTGTTTTAGCGAAGAAGCTCAGTTCTGCCGCATATGCAGTAAGACGAATAAGACAATACACAGACGTGGAAACGGCCCGTCTGGTGTACTTTAGTTACTTTCATAGTATTATGATTTATGTCTTAGGGCATAATAATCTGGGGGAAAGCAGCTGACATAGGTATATCGTTCTGCAAAAGAGAGCCGTTCGATCTATCTACAACCTAGGCTCTCGAGATTCGCTGAGAGAACGGTTCTATGATATTGGTATCCTTACAGTAGCATCACAATACATACTAGAGGTGGTAATGTACACACATAAACATATTAATAATTTTAAGAAGCAGTCTGAAGTCTATAACTTTAATACGAGAAATAAGCACAAACTACTCATGTCCAAATTTCGACTACAGAAAGTAAAAAAAAACGTTCATGGGTAACTGTGTAAGTTTTTATAATAAAGTACCCTTAGACGTTTGTTCAATTCAAACCATACATTAGAAATGCTCTTCTGAAAAAAGGATATTATAAGATCAACGACTACTTTGGAAGACAATGAAGCATGGCCAACCATTCAGGTTCGATAGTTGTTGCTCACATGCTGTTGATTTAATTTTATTAATATTTTGACATTTTAATTTAATTACTTTTCTTTTTAATTTTTATTCTGACATTAGAGACTATATAAATACATCTCTGTACCTGATTATTTTTCTTTTTAATTTTACTCTGACATTAGAGACTCTACACATCTCTGTACCTAATTATTTTTCTTTTATTAGTGACAAAATAGAGACTGTTTACATCTCTGTATTAGTTATATTTATTTGTAACTAGCTTCCGCCCGCGACTTCGTCTGCGTGTACCCGGGATATAAACTACTTTATATTTTAATCCAGGCTATAAACTATTTTCGTGCAAAATTTCATCCAAATTGGTTGAGCCGTTTAAGCGTGATGGAGTAACAAACATCCAAACATCTAAACTTTCGCATTTATAATATTAGTAGGATAATTTGTTGGAGACTATACATCTCCCGGTGCGTATGTGCCCAGGTTTGTAAGGCTGTTGCTCATTAAAAAATGTTATGTTATATTCATGCTCATTGTTGACTTGTGAAAGAGCCCATGTGGCACTGGCCTACTTACAGAATAAACATTTGATTTGATTTGATTTGATTTGAATCTTTGATCTAACTAAGGCATGATCTCTATTTGAACTCTACCGTTTATTCTAGCCTATCAAAGTCCTAAAAGTACCTACTTATGGAAGACGGACGTCATAAAGATAAAACTAATACTAGGCGGTTCTTGGAGTTAATATATATTTGTATAAACTTTGATTCGTGCCCAGAGGAAAAGTCATTTAAATACTAAATAGCAATTCTGACAATCGATGAATAAGTCAACCAACACACAATACATTTATGCAGACACGTAGGTATTTCATACTGGTTTGAAATTACGGATAAGTCACCGAGCCAGAAGCAAGTCCGCTAGTAAGGTCCGTTACCTCACGCGAACCGAACTGCCTTAAGGCCAGTTACTAGTGTTGCAACCTATTCTTATCTTGGCCGCGCCTGAACGGTCGCCTTTCGTAGTTACTATTATGTTAACTCAGTCGATCATTGCAAGTTTTATTTTGTTTTAGATATACTATAAAACAAGGTTTAATCTTCACGAAAGTTTAAAGCCTGTATGCTTTGATGATAATCTGAAATTCTGCAGTTAGCGCTTATAACCATCGATTTGGTTTGTATCATAAATACAATTATAGATTCATTCTATGGTCCGGTGTGGGTCACACAACATGTCGTCATATTCGTTTGAATGTACGAGTATTATATTCAGATAAATAATATTTGTCTGCGCGTCCATTCTTGATAAAATAACAGATCCAATGTGAACTTTCCGATATTGTTATGTTCATAATAACTATCAAATATACCGGAAAAAATGTGTACAACATGGTATCCTATATCGCAATCTCTAAATCACGTTTTCTCTCGTTTTAATTTTTAGAAAACACCAATGCTTTTGATTTTTTTTATACTTATCGTGTAGAACCCATTAGATTCGATTTGGTTTGTTTTATAAAAATCGTGATAATCTTCATAATATTCACAAATGAATATTATTTGCAGATGACACGTCATTTTAATAGAACGTAAAGATTAAATGACATACAATGATGATATAAATTTGACATTAGCTAAAACAATTAATTGGTTAGAAATTAATAAATCTTCTAATAAAACGAACTATATTCAATTTTATACGGAATGCAGTAAATCAAATAATTTAGAAGAAGAAGATACAGATACAGATAAAGCGATCATGCCTTAGTTAGAAGAAGTACAACACGCAAAGTTCTTAGGAATAATTATTGACTGAGAAAGAGCATGTAGATAAAGTTTGTTCTAAAGTAAATAGTTTTGTATTTGCTCTGACACGAATAAAGCAGACAGTTTCTTTACAAGCTGCTTTAATGGCATATCATGGTTACGTTAGTTCTACTATAAGATATGGGATAGTAATATGGGGTAACTCTACAATAATGGACCAACTTTTTATTGCGCCGAAACGCTGCATCAGACCTATTTTTAGAATCGGCCGTAGAGGGTCATGTCGCTCTTACCTCACATAAAAATCGGAGGTCTGCGTGTTTGTCCATAAATATAAAAACCAATTCACGGAAACACAAGAGATGTGCTCGCGTAAAGTAAGACCTTAAGATAAATTTAAATTATTTAAACCGCAAGGCTAAAGGCTAACTTAGACGTCCAAAAAACTTATGCAATGTGTATTACAATTTATGATAAACTGCCGGAGGTATTCAAAGACAAGAAATTAATAGTACATTACTACAGAGGCCGGGAAGTAAGGGGTTGCCGGCCGAGTACATATAGACGGCCGAGCGTAGCGAGGTCGGATAGTTATGAGGCTGGCAACCCCTTTTCACGCCGAGGTATGTATAGTGCTTTTCTCAAACATGCAATTAAATAAATAAAAAAAAACTCCAAGAAATCAAACTTTAATTTTCATGGCTGAACGCCGTGATCCTGTGCCACAAATTCTGGAATGGAAATTAAAAAAGACCATCTTGCAGGCCTAGGCCTCCAATTTTGTATGAAATGCCATTACGTGTCTCTCGTCTCGCTGCGCCCGAAACGTGACATTTCGAAGCCCATTATGAAGAACACAACGTCAATATTTCATTGCATGTTTGAGAAAAGGTATTTAAAAAAAATATGACGAATTGGTTATGTCAGAAATGTTTTTACAGCGTTAAAGAGTTCTCAAGTCATACATGTGTTAAGTAAATAATTTTAAATAAAATTCAACTGAAATTTATATTTGTACGCTCGTTTGTAGGCATAATGTCGAGATCAGAGATTAACATATATAACCATCCAAATCAAAACTTGGTTTAATAATAGTAAAAAATCCTGTTTTCTTACCATGTTTATTATCTAACGGAAGCTTATATTATACAACTTATACAACTTATTTTGGAATACGTCAAACGACGACTTTTTATTTATTGTATCTGGAACTTTTTCTATATTTATTTGCATAAAGGACTAAAAGTATACTTGTATTTACATAAAACTGGTAAAGTTTTCTAAAACTATCAAATAAAAGACTCCTTCGCGTAAAGTATTCAACGTTGAAAGAAGCACACGTTAAACAAAACGGCAGCTAACAAAGCGATGTTTTGTCGAGTACGGACTGACTGGCGGACATTGATAAGATGACACACAATATTTTCTCAAGAGAAACTGGTGTAAAGGCATTGTTTGCAGCCCACTTTCTGTAGCCGTACGCGGCAGAGCCTTGCGCATCGCGGCGGCAGTGGCGAGCTCAGTCGCTGGGACGTGAAAGTGAATGGCGCAAGCGAATGCACGGACGCCCGGACGCATTTTACGCTCGATTTGATACCACAGTCGTACACGCCGACATGAACGCATATCCTATCCGTGCACTTGCAACTCATAATATGATGTAACACTCGTAGGGATGAGGGTCAGTGAGTAGTGACTAGTGACAGAATGTTTTATTTTACTAAATATTTATTTTGTCACTACCTATATATGATGTTTTTATCTGATTCAATTGAAACGTTATGGGAATGGTGTGGCCACTTTCTCTTTTCCTAAACATAAAAAGCTAGTCATGTAGGTGAATGGGGTATTCCCTCCGATGAGATGATGCAGCGGAATAGATAAAATAATACCTATGTATTTGGAAGGGCTACGCATTAGCTAAGTCTGTCACGATTCTGAAATCAACAAAACCTTTGAATCAGGTTTATTACCCGCGTATTACAGAGAACCCTGGCGGTGCCGCGGGATACAGTATAGCCTATGTTCATTTTGGAAGGGCCATTCTAGGTAGATATATAACAGTTTTTTTTTTAAACCTGAAGAGTACCTAAGTAGTTTATTTCGGATTATTCTCTACAAACAAACTTATAAAACTTACAAATTTACATTTAATTTAGAATAGACTAAATTAAATGATATACTATTTCTACTAATATTATAAATGCGAAAGTTTGGATGTTTGTTACTCAATCACGCTTAAATGGTTCAACCGATTTAGATTAAATTACGATAATTTGGCACGAGGATAGTTTATAGCCTGGATTAAAATATATAGGATAGTTAACGATATGATACAGAGACAGAATATAATGGAAAAATAAACCATCTTCGTCTGTAGCCCCCGACAGGATTCGAACCTGCGACCTTTCTATTAACGCTAGACTGCTCTACCAACTGAGCTACGAGGACAGTGACGCAAGTTGTATATTTTTCCACTATATTCCCGCTAAGACTAGCGCCCTCTCTGTATCGAGTTATAGACTTGTTCCACAGTCTTGGCACCACTCTAATGAAAAGTGTATATTCGTGAAAAGGGTATATAGGATAGTTTTTAACCCGGGTCCACGTAGACGAAGTCGCGGGCGGAAGCTAGTATCATATATCATAGTACCTATAGATAATAATTGTATTTTGACCTACGGAATAGATAGACTATCTAAGATAAATTTCTAAAGAAAATTTGTAAATAAGTGTAACACTACGGGTGTGGTTACATACCATGCGGTATTGATTTACTTACCGTAATTTCTTATTTTAATTTAAATAGGTACGTACAGTCGTACACGTATTCCAAAGGGCTTTGCTGGAAATGTATGGGCCTAATCTCCTAATCTGTAATAGTATTCGACCATTCAAAGTAACTCATATTCTCAGTTTTCATAATTAGATACGCGTTATAGATTATAGGACGCACAACTCAAGACGGATGTACTTTAGAGCTGAGCTGCCATAGTAACTATTGTTTGTATGGAGGTGCCATAAAAAAAGGAACCAATTTTGAGCAAAGCCCTTTTGTTATCAGTTTGGATAAACTAACGATATATACAGGGTGTTTTCTGAATTTCCTTGAACTTCGGCATATTGCAGAGTCCATTCACCGAAACAAAGTAGCATAATTAGTTTTTCAAAAAAAAAAAAGTTTTTTTTTCGATTTTCATACAAAATAATTAAATTTAGCATTAACGGTTATTGTACAAGGGTTAATGAAAAGTTAGTGTCAAATGTGATAATGTTCAAATGACATCACATGACATGCACGTCAAAAAACCGTTTACGCTGGTTAAAGTTGCATAACTGATTAAATTAAAATGTTGAATATCTTGATAACAGTAAGAGTTAAGATACTGGAGTCTTGGAGAAATTACCTTTATTTGACCTAAGCTATGCCCCCTTTCAATTAACGGAAATTGGCGGGAACACGTTGTAGAATACCTATAGGGAACTTCTGTTTTGTAGGTACTCTACATGCCATATATATATATGTAAATAAAAGGCTAAAGTAGCACAATTGAACGTAAATAAAGCTTTACATGCAATGTTTGTATGTAAGTAAGTTTGCATACCATTTCCCAACCACCTGATGATCGGATTGAGTTGCGATCCTTATTGAAGTTTCGTAATAAAGCAGCGTTAGGGTACTATCAACTTCGTCTAACGACGAAGACCGGAAAGCCACGTCTATGAATTTCTAAATTACTCATAAAAATCATCGTCTAATCTCGTTAATGTGTGCGTAAAAAAGTACAGTCGCCATTAAAAGCTTGATTCAACATTTTTACTTTAACTTTTATCACGTGAACGACGCGCCGTCGTCGCGCAACGAGTAGGCACAGTAAATATTTCTAATATTCAGTTTATTTCTTAACATGTCACAGACTGAGTAGGTTTATCAGTTAAGGCAAAAATAACCACTTAGCAATTTTTCCACGTAGGTAATGATAAATATGTCAAGGTTTCCACGTTTGAAGATTACCGTTCTGTTTGTGTCTCTCGTCCTTAAGTACTTACGTAATAGTAGACTGTGTTATCCATGATAGAAACCTTGTCATCAATAGCAGGTACTTTGTTTTAACACAGTTGTGCTTATTGACCAGTGCGTATTGTTTTGAAGTACCTTTGTAATTATAGTTAATAGGCCTAGGCACAGGCCTATACCTATTCGTTACCAAGTAGTTATTATTTATTTGATACTTAAAACTCTGTGTCTTGGTCTACACAACAATTTGAAATGAAGTAAATATATCGAGTGGCGATAAAATGTAGCAAACTGAGTTGTGCATAGATAGAGGGAGGTAAACGTGAAACTCTGATCGAAAATCTGTTACGATAATAATAAAATAACAGATATCAGTCGAGCATTGATTCCATAACTGTTAAGCTTGGTGGTGGTACAGGACCGCTCCAACAAGCCGATTCGAGAGGCACCGCTCGGTCCATGCATGTCAAAACTGTAGCGATTAAACATGACTGGCGCAGCCAGTGTACGATGTCCAAACGGATGGGTAGCATAGCTATGCGGCAACGCGCCATCACGATGGAACATTGTAACACACCTGACACACCTCGCCAAGCCAGTTGGGTGCATCCATTTATTGTCGACTAACGAATGGCGCGCTAGGGAAAGTCGAAACAGCACACATAACCACATCAGTGACAGCTGGCGGGGCGAGCCCGTGATGTAATCTATAAATTAATAATGACCATAAAATAATTTAAAGGTGTATGTGAACATACACCTTTAAATTTCTTCGCAGGTGTATGCAGGTTTCCTAACAATGTTTTCCTTCACCGAAAAGCTAACGGTAAATATCAAATGACATTCCGTAAGTACATAAGTTCCGAAAAACTCATTGGTACGAGCTGGGATTCGAACCCACGACCGCCGTTTGACAACCGCATGCCTGAACCACTAGGCTACCGTATTACTCAATAAATTACGTCCTTCTATTTGTCACCGAGACAATCAGCTTTAGAGACGCTTAAGGCGATGATGCCGATGATCCAATCAATATGTATATCGGACAACAAGCTTAAAGATGCTGCAGCATCCTGGAAACAGTTTGCATGGAAACAGAAATTGGGAGCTGTTTATATTATAGTTCCAATTATCCATTTCATTATGAACTACCTGATCAATTATATTTTAAATTGAAAAAATAATTGATTGATAATTTTATAATAAATAGGTATACTTTTAGGGTTCCGTAAACCCTAAATCTCAGGTCAGTTGCGTGGTACAGCACAATAATCGTTCTACCAAAAAATGCTACAAGATGTTAAAAGGTACTTAACTGGAATTTTAATTAGTTATTTGGTCCCAACTTCACAATGGCTTACGAAATAAATAATGATTACATTAGTTTACCTTTGTTTTAAGATTTAAATCTATATTCCGTATACGTCTACGGGAGGCCATTAGGAATACAGTGCTTTTCTTTAAAATTATGGCTGTAATAAATAAATCAGAAGCTATAGCGATAAATAAATAGGTTATTATAACAAAAAGTATAAATAAATGATTTTAATTTTATACTTAGCTACGCCTTTGAACAGTAATCTGACTCCACCATGCAAACTACTGCATATTATATTTTCACATTTCCTATCCACTTCACCACATGAACTATTCCGAGAGGAAACATCATATCGTTATTAAGGTGGACCCAAGAGGATTGATATTCTAGGAGTTCCGTCAATTCCTTAAAGTAAAGATCCCATCACTTCATAATCCGTTCCACTTCAAAATGTGTAATTGATGAACATTAGTTGCTATTGCTAAGTCAACGAAATCTTATCGTATACTTTGAAATACCATATATAATAGAGGAGTTCCATAGGCCTTTATCATCAGTTCAACTTCACGAAATTTGTCAATTCCTCATGGGTCCCAATCAGATCTTTACCAAATTTATATGACACCCTTACGGATAATCTTTTCAAAATCGGATATCGTGGTAAAGGAATATCGCTGAGCATACCTCTACACTAATATTATCTACACTAATATTATAAAGAAGAAAGATTTGATTGTTTGTATTGAATAGGCTTCGAAACTCCTGGACCGATTTGAAAAAGGATTTTTCACCTCTCTACCTCGGAAAGCCCTTTTTGTATGTTTGATACCTATTGAGAAAATCGCTTTTTATTCAAATGTGAAGAAAGAGTTTTGACATTTGAACACAGCTTAAGGTGACATGTGACAGCTAACAAAATGTAGAACGTTAAAAGTGCTAAATTTTGAACATCACAATTAATTAATTGCATCGAGTAAAAAACACTAAATACAGTCTTATAACTTTATTTTCATTCATAAAGATCAGCATTTAACATTAATCTTCATTTTTGTTATACAAACGGATAAAATGTTCTGACAGATCAAGTAAGTCGATGTGCGAACAAAACGCATCCGAAATAATAAAAATAACTTTTAAGTCAAAACTTTTCAATTTTCAATTACCTAAGCCGCTAACGCTAAAATATTCGCATGTTTTTCTAGTTTGGTTTGTTATTAAAAATGAATGATTTGAGTGACGAAGACGTATTAATTAACCCCTGTGGAATTCGGGAAACCGTGCAAAATTCAGAATTGTACTTATTGCCTGAAAAATCCCGTTTAAGATAACATAAAAGCGTTTGACCTTTTCAATACATGGAGACACAAAAAAGGTGCAAAAACCTTTTCAGTTAGCAGCAGCTAGTTATTGATTAAATATAATATAATATAATTGCAATATTATTATTGTTAATTAATCAATAATACCTTTTATACTGTGACTAAAATGTGAATAAATAAAGACTTATTAGTACATACATATGTACCATTTTTGTCAAAACTGAATAAATTGTCAAAATGTGCCTAGTTATTGAATATAATATAATAAAAATATAATTAATATTACATTTGATAAACCATACTTACTGAGGTTGGAATTATATAATTTATTCTAGTCTATTTGTTAGGTACTATAAATGTTATGATTGTATATGTCAATATTGGAGTAGTTCCATATAGACTGGATATGCTAGGCTATTTTGTAATATTTTCGATTTTACCAATACTCCTAGTACTTCAAAATCATAGTATTGACAAAGAGGTATATATAGTTATTTACGATACAAGTGCCGAAAATAGGAAATTCGCAACGAGGGGAGATAAATTAAAACACGACCGATGGGAGTGTTTTAAATCGACACGAGTTGCGAATTACCTATTCGCACGTGTATCGTACAACGTTTTACTGTACATATGGCTCTTTAAAGTTCCGACATATGCACGAAAAGTGCTCTTTTCCGCACTAGTGCGGGAAAGTAGCACCATATGTACTGTAAAATAATAATTGATAGTACAAACCCTTTTTTTTATGTTCCTCGCTGTAGTGAGGTGAAAAGTTTTGTGTTATACACGGGTGAAAAGTTATTTTACGTCTCGTGTGTTGAAACACTCGCAGGTAAAATACAACTCCCCCCCTTGTATAACAAATAACTATTACCATTAGAAGCCGACATTATCCCTGATAAACATAGGCTACTTTTTACCGCGGGAAAATGCTTCATTCCTACGCACTAACCGTGCGAAGCCGGGGCCGGGCAGCTAGTAAAAAATAAATAAACCATGAAAAGCGAAGGCGAAGTGAGAAACTCCTATGTTTTATTAAATTCGGCAAAACAATATAACATGTAATTTGCGTACAGCTATATAACAAGTGAATATGTGGAAAACGTTTACACCACTACCGCCACTATTAATTACGTTGACGCTGATCATAGTTGACAGATAAAGCATAATATCGTTGTAGTTATAGAACATAACCGCGTGTTTAACAGATGTGAGTACGTTTAGCGGACGACGCGACAACTAGGTGAACTAGGACAACGACATTGAGTTACAGCTGGGCAGCGTGCAATTGCACTGGTGTGGCTACGTATACACACATATTAACCAAGCTCGCTGGTCGTCATGCTTAGTTGTTCGCTGTAAATACAGACATCTTACTAACTATCTATATCCAACAAAAACTTACTTATGTAACATGCAATGATTGAGCATTATTAAGTGGCCGAAATAGTTACCATTCACACAGTTATTTGACCTCGTAATACGGCCTTCGCCTTTGTCGCGAGTCGCTAGCAATACTGTAAAACAGAAACACTATAGGTACTTGCTGGTAAGGTAGTTATTAGAACACTAACTTTTACATTTAGTAGATACCTACCTATCTAACTAACCCGTCGTAACCACTATTACTTACAGTAATTCAACGAGGTGGCTCTTGACTTGAAATTTACTATAGCCTACTCGCCACTTAAGTCTTAGGTGCCCCCACATCTACCCTCGAGCAGCCCTCCTTCCACTTGGCTCCCATGCTTATAATCCCACGGACTGCGATATAATTATATTTCTTTTTGGTTCTTATATTCATGGGATTAAAGTTTACTAACAGTTTTCAAACATGCGGCAGCAACTTAATATAAATACATTTATTCACTGTAAGAATGATGCTTTGTGGTGGAAAGCATCATTCTTAGAATTAATGACAAAGGCAATGTTACAAATAGGTATACAAGACTTGTGCGGTGGAGACTGGTACCTGATCTAGAGGGAACCTGTATTTCAGATCACCAGGTCTCCAATCTCCAGATGTCTGCAGATACAATCATGTTTTAATACAGTTTAAATGAAGGAGCACAATAAGAATAAGAATAGCAAAAAGAAAAAATAATAATAAGAAAGAAAATGGAGTCTTCTTGTGTGAACTTCAATCCTACGAGGATCCTAAGTAAAGGGATTAAGTTTTTGGTTTCTAAATCATTCGTCATTTATTAAATTTAACATTAAGGCAAGCCTTCTTCAGTGACACCCGCATTCTATTCAAATAAATCGATTGAGGTATGATTCATTAAAATCGACCCACGCGTTTGATCCCTAAAGTGCCACAATAGTCCAGGCAATGAACTGACAACTTGTATGGCAAAAATGTCAATTTTGGAAATCATTTATAATAGCTTATTTTTTATGTATAACGGATATATTATCAATTAAATAGTTACCCAGCGACAAAATCAGACAAAATTTCAGACATCGAAAAAATGATAAGTTAACTGGCTTCTAAAAAGTCAGTAAAAATACTAATAAATGTTTTTGTCTTTATTTTGGTTCATTTACATTTGCTCTATAATATTCAAGATAAATCGTACAAAAAAAGATAATGCATGCTTCATTTAAATCTACATAATTACTTCCGGGTGGAAAGTTTGTCGGATTCTTGACTAAATCATCTTAGAATAACATTTTCAAATGAAATCAACAAAAAAAACGCTATTATAAATTAATGGTCACTTACCCAACAATTATAATGTAATTTTAATAGCATAAATAAGTATTCCCTAATGTATATTTGTTTTTTAATATTATTAATATTATTATGCAATGGAAAATTTAACCTATAATTATACTGTAGCATAAGAGGCGACAACTATATTAATAATTAAGAAATTGACATGTAAAATATTATTTTATAAATAAATGATTGAATTGAATTGAATTGAATTAATGTTTTTCAAAACCGTATTTTGCCTGGAGTACAAAGGAACAAACATCTATAAATAGACTGGTAATAGACACATTACCCTCCTATGCGTCGCGCAGTTGGAATAAAACAGAAGTTTACGCGGAACAGCGAGGCCCGCACGCTGGCAGAGTCGAAGAAACAAACCGAGCGGCAGTCGCCCGTTATGAGACCGTGAACTCAACATGTATATTGTATAGTTTCCAACAGAAATCCGGTCAAGTGCATGTCGGGACACGCGCAGTGTAGGGTTGCGTAGTAATTTTTATGTAATTATTACAAAAAGCTAAATCACAAATCTACCACAAACACCTAAGTTAATATAAATCTCCCCTTGCCGTTACCGGTGCAAAAGTGCCCATAATACTGGCGGCATTTCCACGTTGGATAGCCACGTACCCTTTGCTTTGATACTCAGACTCTTTTTTAAATGGTCTTACGTATGCATTAATAAAATTGATAGAGATAGCTAAATAAATAGTCACCTTTTTAATAATTGCCCCTTTGTTTTGTTTCAGAGACCATGTATATAGACACCTTACCGCTAGTGGTTTGGACGCTTTTAGTCACAACAGCACATGTAAGTACCTACCAATCTAATATGTAATATTTACAGCTAAGTATAAAAGTACAGATGCCATGCACGGTGTACCTACTTTACACTCGATAGTAGCTTATAACTTATTACTCGCATTAAGCCTGCATCACACTGGCGTGGCCTGCGGTGGCGGTCAATAGGAAACTTGACAGCTAATGACAAATTTACTATTGACCACCGCGGCCAGGCCGCGCCATTCTGTGCGAGACCTCATCATTCCACTATGTCGCCTGTCGGGACGATTTTTTATCGTGTGTCGTCGCCTCGTACAAATTGGTGTCCGACAAGTGTGAACAGCTTCACACAAAATTTTCTGCCACTACGACTCACGATAAAAAATCGTCCCGACAGAGAGTGAGTACCAGGGCTTACTGTGCCAGCATGTAATCATTCTTAAGGGGAGGTAGGCCTGGGCTAATATTCGGAATTTCAGTTAAATTTTCTATTGTGTAACCATTATTCAATAGTTCCGAAATTCAATCACTGAATAAATAAGCACTTACGTACAGAGGGTCCTTAATCTAACAGAACGGATAGCGTCCCCCATCATCTGGGATGCTATGCTAGCACGCGCTTGCCACAAACACGTGAGGCCTCGCTCCCAGCGCGAGACTGTATCGACACCTCGGAGGTGTGCGAGAGCCGAGGTTAACCGAAGCGAACTTTCAAATAGCGAAGCTACATAATGGTTACACGATTAAACGTAATATAAAGTTCGGCCGTTCTTAACATTTATTTTACTATGTACAGTCAGCCAATGAAAATGTTGCGCATGAACTGAAACGATGTTACAATTTCAAAATGACATGGTTCTATGTATGCTCAACATTTTCATTGGCCGACTGTACTTATTCTATACACTTAATTACCAACGGATGTCAGCTTCCGCTGTGTTTAATACATTTTCAACACATTTGCTCGTAACGTACCGCTTATTACGTAGCTTTTAGGCTTATAATCCTGGGTATTAAACACGCGAATTGTATAACATTACGATACTTGATCAATGAACAAGATGTATTGTATGCATGAACACGGTGCATTCTTAAACTAACCGGGTTGTACAGAATGTACAGCTTTTTTTTGAATTCTCGGCAAATTGATTCCTACGCGAATAAACCAATTAAATCCTTTTTGTTAATTAATTGACTATTTCTTTTTGTATACGACATAGAAACGTTTAATTTAGTAAAACTATTCAAACTTGCTAACATTTTACATGAATTAATAAAGATAACATTTTAAAACGAAATTTTTTATTTTATTTTGTCTTGGTTCAATGGCTGTTTAGAGATTTCACCTAAATCTGGCTTTAACACCTGCGCGCGCACTGCGCAAATTTCACGAAAAAAAAATGTTGCGCGCCATTATAGGTAATTTCCTTGTAATTTCACAAATATTTGTATATATTGTTAATGCGTGTTTGGTTATTATCAAAAATGTTGACTCGTGGTAAAAGTAATAAATAGAATTGACGCCACTGGAAATAAATAAATATGTGAGTAAAAACCTGTTGCCATCAATAACTAAAGAAAATAAGTTAGGAAGCTTTTTTCCTCGCAAATGTGTTGAAAAACGTATGAAGCGCGTGAGCTTTGATAATTACATCCTCGGCTCTCTTATCACCCTCACCTGCGGTTCGCGTGAACAATCCCGCCTCTGATGTAATAATCAAAATAGCTCACTTGTATCACAATGTACTATTTCATTACCTTGATTTATTGTAATTCTACTTGTTAGGAGCAGGAATTACCGTTATGAGCCTTTTCCTAATTGCATTTTTGTAATGCCGGCTGTACACAATCGTCGAGAGCTTCTCGCCCAGAGTCTCGGGCGAGAAGCTCTCGACGAACCATGTACATCTCGTTGCGTCATTTGAACAGCGGAACAACCCTTTCACTCGGCCGCAAAAACCGACACGCGACCGAGGCGAGACCCGAGCGGGCGAGACAAGGTGAGAACATCATGTACACGATCTTGGTCTGTCTCGGGGTGTCTCGAAGAGTGTGTACAGCCGGCATAACAGTTGGTATCGGCTTGAGATAACGTTTAGTTAACGCGGAAGGAAAACGAAGTTATAAGGCTACACTATAGTGTCCAGAAAGATAACGTATTTTTCGATACCCACTGTTGCAATTTTGAGGAGTTAATTGAAGACGCAAATTAGACAGGGTTTTTGTTATTTCCAAATAGGCGAGCGATGTGTGAAAATGTTTTCAATTGTTTCACAGGTAGCGACAGAAGGCCAATATGGAATAGGTTTAGGAATAAAACGAGAAGTATTTTTCTTAAATTTAGAAGACGGCTATTTTGGCTGTCAAGTAAACGAATCGACACAAATATTACAATTATATGAATTATCGAAATTATGCGACGGTGTGCCAGACTGCTATAAGGCTTCCGACGAACTTAGGTCAGAGCTGAAATGCACAGGTGAGTTTATCGAGTTTTTTTTATTTGATTTATAATAAGAAAGTAGTTGGTCCATCAACGCCTTTGTACATATACTTTAATCGCGATTGGAATGCAGATAACTGATTTTACCTAAATGTATTTAAAAAGTGTACCTGTAAGTAGTCTATGTATTTTAGTAATACTTTGAAGATAGTGTAAAACCACTCCTCTCTCTAATAAATAATAAACAATTTCTCATGAGTGACGTTGTACTATAAATACTATAATATCACTGTTTGTACAACATTTTAGACGATTGTACCAAAGAAGATGGCGCGCAGTGTATAAACGGAGCTTGCTTGAACGGTGTGTGCCATTGTAACGACGGTTTCGGTGGATGCAATTGCCAAGAAGCCGGTAAGTGTTTTTTACAGAATAGAAAACAATAGAATTACGATTTATTAAATCATTACGACAACTTAACTAACGTGCGTATCGCTGTTTTAGATGTAAACGAATGTAAGGAACGGCCATGTGATGTTTTTGCTCACTGTACTAATACGGTGGGTAGTTTCCAATGTTCCTGTTTCCCAGGCTACGAAGGCGATGGTTTCACTTGCAGAGGTTAGTACAAAGAATTATAAACTCATGTTTTATACTTGCGCTATTGCGTACATACAAAGACTGAAAAAGTATGTGACTGTATATGTCATTTTTGTAAACTCTAGATATAAACGAATGTGAAGACCCAGCAGTGGCATCACGATGTGTTGCGAACGCGGAATGTTGCAACCTGCCGGCCCATTTCATCTGCAAATGCAATCGTGGATTCGAAGGCGATGGCGAGGAAGAGTGCCGAGGTATATATATATCATTAGGTTTTACGGTAGAGGCACACTATGCACAGTCAGCAAAAAAAGTAGCTACGTATACCTTAGTGCTCAAGAAGACACAAGACTCTAATGTTAAGAGAATAAGGACTGTTTAGATTATTTCGAGCAGGTTCTTTTGCATAACTGCTTCTGCTGCTGACTATACAAGAAGAAAACAATAATACTCCATGTATTATTTAATCAACTTAGAAAAAGAAACAGGTTCTGTATTGATCGGAATCTTTAACTGGGTCTATCAACTGTTTCTTGTTGTTATTCTGCTCCGTTTGCCCATAAGTATAACAGAATTTCTTTGTTTTTTTATGACATGTGATGTGATCCTAAGGGTGTACAGTCATCATATAGTTAGTAGCAGCCAAAGTAGCCAAATATATCGGAACACGTCTTTATTACTATAGGAGTAAGGAAGTGTTATGATATATTTGGCTATTTTGGCTGCTACTAACTATGTGATGCTGACTGTACCCTTGTTTTGTCGACAACCTTTTCATCGAATATTATTTCATCGACAACGATTCATCGAAACTTTAGTACTAGTAATATTGTTTGGCGTTATTTTATTTCAACGACTATTTATCTAAATTTATCTTACTACGTAGAAATACTATTCAAGGAATATTACTTAATCGCTGATTTGTTACAAATTATGTATCTTAATTGGCACAACTACAAAACATTGCAATTCATTTCTTCGACGTATTACTTTAATACAATTTTATATGTCCTACTGCACATTTATACATTATTCAAATTATGTAGTTAATTGTGTGACATACAAATATGTATTATATGTATGTATAATAAAACTAAGAATACGGGTGTTAATCGTTTATTACAAAAATCAGGGCGGACAAAAATGGCTTGTCATAAGCGAACTCTATTTTAGGTCGGTTAGGTTAGGGTTCACTTGTGTCCCTCAGACCAGAAATAGACACCCCGCGCAGCGGGGTGGCGTCGACTTGCTGCACGGCAAAAATAGGTTAAAAACCGTTAGGGATTCAGATATATGTAGATCCGAAATAATTATATGCGGAATAAATATTATTACATGTAAAAAAAATATGAATGAAAAATACCCGAAATGAAAAGCCATGACATGAATTTTATTGAAATAAGTCAACTACCAATTAAATCGGAGATCGAAGACCTCGGTTCAAATTACCTAGTATCGAGTCCTCGACGCAATGACTTGTCGATGAAATGAAAATACTTGAAACGTTGTCTTTGAAATAATATTCGATTAAATGTTTGTCGGCAATAGGGAATATTCATGACATTTTTTTATTT
Organism: Epinotia ramella; assembly: GCA_947578815.1. Classification (NCBI taxonomy): domain Eukaryota; kingdom Metazoa; phylum Arthropoda; class Insecta; order Lepidoptera; family Tortricidae; genus Epinotia; species Epinotia ramella. Next base: position 14,461,637 of record OX388209.1, read on the forward strand.
TTTTTATCTATTCTATAAGTAATTATATAACCGGAAAAAAATATAACACTTTCACAATATTATTAAATAAGCTAAAAAAAAAAATTAAAATTACTATAATTTTCGGACGATCAAAACGCCACCATTTTGGCGCGCTCATTTGTGACGTCACCGTGCAGCTTAGTGCACGGCGGTTCTTAAACAAATTAACAACAAAGTGTTTGATTCACACTTTTAATAAATGTGAGTGATTAAAGCTTATAAGATCAACTTATTGTAATGGAAGAGCACACAAAAGCTTATTATAAATATTGTATTGTCCCTATGTGTGAAAATCACATTAAAACTGCAAATATTTTCATATGCCCAAAGGTTCAAATATAAGGATAAAGTGGTGTAAGGCGATGAGGAGAGATAATGTATCGTGCTTGAGTAGTTTATATTGTTGTGAAGATCATTTCGACGTGAGTATTAAATATGTATGTACCTAAAATCTTTTTTATTACCACTCGCGAACAATATAGGTAAACAATAACCTAACCTCAAAATTGTATTATATACTTATTCATAAAACTATTCTGATTCCCAATTTTTTTAGTTATTATTAATGTTACAAATATTATGATTTTTGTTGATCAACAGCTGACTACGAGTGTTGATTTTGATCAAGAAACGTTTTAGCTAAGTTTCTTTGTTTGCACTGTTCATCGAAGAAAGTTAAAAGAATTTAATCCTTTTTACTGAGTGACCTACACAAATTTGTTTTATTTATAAGCCTTGACGAAAACAACCTAGTTTGTTAAAGTTCATAAAGATGTTCTCAACATTTAACATTCCTAATAGGTACCTACATATCTTTGATTATATAATACTAGCTTCTGCCCGCGACTCCGTCCGCGTGGAACTCGTTTATACTATCTCTATACCAAATTTCATCCAAATCGGTTCAGCAGTTTAAGCGTGAAGAGGTAACAAACAGACAGACAGACACACTTTCGCATTTATAATTTATTATTAAGTAAGTATATATAAAATATATAATATAACTAGCTTCTGCCCGCGACTCCGTCCGCGTGGAACTCGTTTATATCGTAGCTCCCCCCATATCCCCCAAAGGGATGAAGTGGGGGTGAAAGTTTGTATGGAGCTACGATATAAATGAGTTCCACGCGGACGGAGTCGCGGGCAGAAGTTAGTATATATAATATATAAAGTTATAGTATAGTATAATAGTATATAGTATGGATAAATATCTACTAGTTTTTTATTCCACTTATTTAACAAAGACACCTATTTGAAGTAGTTTAAAAGTCTAGCTATTTGAATCGCCAAAATAGGTTATAATTATTTAATTGACCAATCTCACGAGTATAAAAACAAGGAATATGAAAATTTATTGAATATCTGTAACTTATTTACCTTGCAGCTTTTACTCCTCTTAGTTCAGCGGACGTAAAGTCACAAATATTTGCGAAGTATGTATTAAATTTAGTCATCATGAACACATCAATTTTAGGCAGATTATCCGACTGTGCCTTGACAAAACCGCCTTCAGTCATTGTGGCGAGTCTTTTTTCACTTAATAATTACCAAAAAACACTGATTATTTATCAATTTTATCATAAACAGCGGCCAAACAATGCGAATAACTTTCAATAATCATACTAACGACCTGCACGGTGACGTCACGTTTCGCTCCGCCAATAGCGTTGCGTTTTGGAAATTTGCGAGGGAATTTGAAAAATAGTACTTTTAAACAATTTATTTTATCAATAGAAACATGATAATTTGAAAAAATAATCATGTGTGTATATTTATTAAGCAATATAGATTACACGTGATTTTTTTTGTCCATTTCTAAATCACATGCATATTCCCTATTCAATGGTAAACCGATCCTAAGATGTTTTGATGGTGTTTCATGAAAAATTGGGTTAAAAAAACAACTAATCCCTACATTTGGTGGATTTAAACGGGAGCGTATGAAACCGGAAGTTCGTAACCAGTTACGATCAAAGCATTTTTATTGTTTGTGCAAGGGTTTAAACCCTTCGGCCACGGCCGCGTACTTAACCGTCAAAACGGTCGATGTCCGAAACAATATACTGGTTTCGTACAAAGAATAAAAATTCTTCGATCGTAACGGGTTACGAACTTGCGGTTTCGTACGCGGCCGAATTGGACTTAAACCATTAAAAACAGTTTTAAAAAGTGACCCAGGAGTCGTAACATCGGCGACTAGCGACAGAAAAATGTTGATTGGCTCAATTATGCATTTGGTCTGAATCGATTACGCGAAAAACACATTAATGGCTTCTTAAATTCATCAATTTATTTCAGACATCGACGAATGTCGGCGACCCGGCGCTTGTGGAATCAACGCTATCTGCCAAAACTATCCAGGAAATTACACATGTGCTTGTTTAGCTGGTTACACTGGAAGTCCATTTGATGGTGTAAGTTATTACAACTTCTTAAAAACGATGATTCAACGCTAAGTAACATATGTTTAGGCCTTTAAATACCGCTATTTTCGTATAGCCCTATCGTTTATATAACGTTATTTTTCCTAAAAAGCGTTATACTCAAAACGATATTCGACGCACTGTATTACGGTATCCATTATAACGTTATTAATCTAAACCAATATATAAAAGCGATACTTGCTTTAGCGATAAAATAACGTTATAACCTTATAACGTTATAGCCTACCCCTTTCTCGCATTCAGTATCGCCTACTCGTGCGATGTCACTCGCGCGGCTCGCATTTTAAAACGATATTATAAGTTATAACGTTATTCGACCGTATTTTATAATGTTATGATATTCATTCTGTTACGATATTTATATCGTTATGGAGAATACTGATTTAGTTTAGATAATATTTCAACACTAACGAAATATATCGTTATAATATCGCTTTTTTTCATTATGTTTAATGATTATTTCCTTCCTCTTAAGTAAATATGTAGGTAGGGTATTTTCCCGAGGCACTAGGTACATTAAGTATTGGGTTCTTCAAGGAAGGAGTGTACACGACCTGATAAGTTTCGGCAACGCGCTTGTGATACCTCCGGGGGTTGCAACCGTCCAAAGGCTACGGTGACCACCTACCAGCAGGCAGGTCGTACGCTTGGTTGCTACCGTCGTGGTATAAAATATAATTAATTACGTAGCGTAGACCGTTCGTTGCCCTTTTACCTACTAATACCTAAGTACGACAATAAACTGATGTATTAATAACGATAATTAGGTACGTGTAACATGCATGACATAAAGTATTCTTTGATTGGGCTAGTGCGTGGACGTGGACGAGTGCGCAAGCGGATCGGCGTGCGGCACAGGCGCGACGTGCAGAAACGTGGAGGGCGGGTTCGAGTGCAGTTGTCCCCCCGGCAGCGAGGGTGACCCGCGCGTCGCCTGCCAGGAGCTGGACGCGTGCGCGCGCGCCCACTGCGGCCGCGGAGCTCTCTGCCAGAACCTGCCCGGCGCTCACCGCTGCGTCTGCCCGCCAGGCTTCCAAGGCGATCCCGACGTTGGATGCACTGGTGAGCAACACAAACCAAAAAGCCTTAAAAGAACCGCTAACCTACTCTACTACTGTGTGGTCTAACGCTTTGTGGTATTGTAACCGGTCGCGTGTAACGAATCGCGCTGAACACTACCGTATCCGGACGCGCGGTAGCTTCACGCTTTTACTAATTATCACTTCATTCGAAACATTTATCGACAAATGTAACGAACCAATTTTCAGCGAGTTGGTGTATTGGCATCGGCGATCAAAAGACAACCGCCTGAAGACATCTGTACCTAATATGCTGTTTCTATGTTGGCGACACGAGGCATTGACGGATCCTTGTTCGTGAAATACTTATGTTGTGTTATTAGATGAAATTTCTTCCTTCCAGTTTCTACTTCACGACTATCGGTCGACTTCTCTAACACTGTTTTATGTTCAGTCGCCTGTTCTCCTGTTTCTTGCTCTTCGTAGTGGCCGTCGGCGTTCCTATTGCGTGCGTATGTCTTTAGACGAGGCTCGCCGGCGGTAGATGTAATTTAGACGTGAGTTGTTTGTTACACCAGACGTGGATGAGTGTAAGACTAGCGAGAAGGTGTGCGGCGAGCACGCCGTGTGCACCAACACGGTGGGCAGTTTCGTGTGCGCGTGCGAGCCCGAGTACACGGGTGACGCGCGCGCGCCGCATGGCTGCCGCGACGTCGACGAGTGCGCTGCACTGGAACGCCCCTGCGGCACGCACGCTGTCTGTGAGAATGCTGTGCCCGGATACAATTGCGTCTGCCCTCAAGGATATAGAGGAAAACCCGACCCACAAGTCGCTTGCGAACAGGTAATTCAAAGAAATAAACGTCATTTTGCTTGAACTTTGAGCCCAATTTCCCTGCTATCATGGTAGTGTTTAAAAGTGTTCCAATTTTCTTAAAGGTTACTATTAATAATGTTTACCTTTTGAATCTTCGCATTATGTCTTCAATTCAATTCAATCATTTATTTCGTGTAACTACATGACATCTATTTAAAATAAAACTAAATACATACTACAGCGACATTTACTACTAAGATGACACTGGAATGCAGCCCCGTGCACTGTAGCATATACTTAGATAGATTGATTTCACGGACACCTTTTTATCATTTATCATCTTAGTAATTGAGAACCTTCAGTTGTTCACCATGTACTCGTACATACATAATTTGACATTCCAATCAATTCTTTCAGATCGATGTCAATACACTATGTAAATCTAATTTTGACTGTACAAATAACGCCGAATGTATAGAGGATCAATGTTTCTGTAAAAAGGGGTTTGACGCAAAGGGATCCGTTTGCATCGATATTGATGAATGTGTTACGAAAACGTCTACATGTGGAGAAAATGCTTTATGTATGAATACACTCGGTTCTTACGAATGCGAGTGTGCTGGCGGATTCGTGGGATCGCCACCGACATTAAAATGCCGTGCTCCATGCGATGATGTGAAATGCGGAGATCATGCCTATTGCAAACCGGATGGCGCTGAAGCCTATTGCGTATGTGACGATGGATGGACTTTCGATCCTACAGACATAGCTGCCGGTTGTATCGATATTAATGAATGTGACACGTCCGTTGGACCTGTTGGTCATTGTGGAGTAAATGCGCGATGTTCCAATACACTTGGTAGCTTTACGTGCCAGTGTCCAGAAGGCTACACCGGAGACGCACACAAACAGTGCATAGATATTGATGAATGTCAAGGTGAAGGGGCATGTGGCGTAGGCGCAGAATGCATTAATCGAGATGGATCATATAGCTGTGAATGTGCCGAAGGCATGGTGCCTGATCCCGACCCACGAATCCGATGTGCTGAAATTCTTTTATGCAGAAATAATGACGAGTGCCCTGGAAACGCCATATGCGATCCAAACTCAAGATGTTTGTGTCCAGACCCTAACGTTGGCAATGAATGTAGACGTAAGTAAAACTTTGAAGTTTAATGGCCGGTTCCAATAATCAATCCACCGATAGTTTTCCTTACCAACAGTTACATTTTGACACATTTTCTACGGGTAATCTGTCAAAATGTAACTGCCGGTAAGGAAAACTATCGGTGGATTGATTATTGGAACCGGCCATAAGCCTACATACAAATCGTTGTATCCAGTCAGCAGCAGATACCGAAGGACAGCTCAATTATATCAGATATGACCATAATTTCTTAAAAATAGAGCCGTGTCTTGACTTGTATAATACTAATCTGCTTCTGATTCTGACTGAATCAAATGAAATAATTTACTAAAATCATCTCTACTCTCTTTGTCAAAAGTAATACAATATTAAATAAAGGTTTTTTATGGGACGGTGGAAAGAACTCCAATTAATGAATAATTTATTTTGTTCTTATAGATCCTTGCGAAACTTTACATTGTGGGAGCAACTCGGAATGCCTTCTAACTGATCAAACGGCTCAATGCACGTGTCGCAGTGGTTTCACTGGGAACCCATCATCTGTCGGAGGTTGTCAGGATATTAATGAGTGTGTTTCCAATCCATGTGGTATTGGAGCTGTATGTACAAATTTACTCGGAAACTTCCAGTGTGAATGCCCTGGCAGTTTCCACGGTGACCCATATGTGGATGGCTGTGTACCAGGAAAAATGCCAAGTGAATGCAGTGAAATTAATCCATGTCCTCTTGGCGAACAATGTATATCACACGACGCAGAGAATGTTTGCATTTGCTCTCAAGGTTACATTCGTAGTAAAGAAACGGGTTTATGTGAAGACATCAATGAATGTACGCAACATGGACACTCGCCATGTGGTTTAAACGCCATCTGTAAAAATCTACCAGGCAGTTACGAGTGCAAATGCCCTTCAGAATATAGTGGAAACCCATATAACTTATGTGAAGTATGCAATGATATTAACTGCCAGTGCCAGCCACCATATAAAGTCATGAATGGAAACTGCGTTCTGTCTGGCTGCTCAAAAGATAATAAATGCGGGAAGGGGGCGGAATGTATTGTTATTTCCGACGGAGTTAGTTACTGTGCTTGTCCTGCTGGATTTTCTCAAACTCTCGATGGCTCGTGCGAAGATATAAATGAATGCACCGCCGGGCAGCCTGTGTGCGGAATCGGAGCGGAATGTACGAATACTATTGGTTCTTTTATATGTAAATGTCCGCCAGGTTATGGACAAGATATCACTACTGGACATTGCAGCCTTAATCAAAAACGGTGTATTAGTGATTCTGACTGCTTTTCAAATGAAAAATGTATCGAACCTGGAAAATGCGTCTGCCCACCACCGTTTTATCTAGATGTCACTGACGGCCAAAGGTGTAAAAGCCCATGTGAGAGATTTACTTGTGGAATTAATGCCAAGTGTACGCCGAGCGACCCTCCCAGGTGCATGTGTATGGCGGGATTCGAGGGCGATCCGTACACGGGTTGCACAAATCGAAATGAATGTCACAGCGCACCGTGTGCGTACGGTGCGATATGTCACGACAAAAAGGGTGGCTTTCAGTGCGAATGTCCTCAAAATATGATTGGAGATCCTTATAAGATTGGATGTGAGTATAATTGTAGCTCAGTAGATATCAGAAACATGCATGGAAGTTAAGAAAAACACAATTCTTTTTTTTTACGTTAGTTACATTTTTTGAGTTAGTTAGTCATATGAATTACCAATGCGCACCTTTCCTTTTGTATTTTAAAGTACTCGGTGTTTACCCAGTTAAAGCCTATACCGGAAAATCTTTAAATAATGTTTTATTGGGTCTCCATGCTAACATGCATAGCTTGTCTGTTAGTGTTAATTAAGGGTTTATAAATAAATAAATAAATAAATAAATAATTATGTTAAATGTTCTTATTTTATTAAAATAGATTTTTGGTATAACTTAACTACCTACGAATGATAATTAATTCCTTTTTTTGATTTTAGGTAGCGTCGAGGAAGAGCCGACACAAAAACAACTTTGTAGTTCAGATAATGAATGCCCCAATACCCTATCTTGCTTGAATCGTAGTTGCCTATCACCATGTGGGACCGTTTCTTGTGGACCTAATGCATTTTGTGAGGTCGATAATCACGCAGCATGGTGTCGCTGCAACCCCGGATATACAAAACCGGAAGGCGGAAAATGCATATCTGGTAAATAATAAAGGCAATTATAAATACAGGATGTATTATTCAATCGGGAAAATCTGAAATAGGGATGCGGACTAAGATTTTTTTACGATGCCATTCGAACCAGTTTTTGGAGAGGAACAAATGTTTGTATGGGAGCAACTACAATTAAAGAACATGAATACCCAAAAATTTGAGACAAAAATTGACGTCGCTAGCGGCAGCGGAAAACGCTTCATACTGATGACGTACCTACGTATGACGTCACTTGTACAAAGTAGTTGTATCATTGTATCGAAAATCCGGTAAATTGTTGTTTCGGTCGCGAAATACTGCGTTTAAGTACATAGTTATCATACAATTTTGTTTCTATAAAAGTGTAAGGTAGCTTTAAATTTACTCTTGGACAATAAAAAAAAATGCATCATTTTTCTAAACTTACAAGGTTCATATCTTTTTATGATTTTAATTACATTTTATAATTTATACTTTAATACGATAATTTGATGGTTTACTATCCATTTAGCATCACTATGTTATCAATTTGAACATGAGGCCGCATGCCTATTACAAGAGATAAGGAAAATTTTCTCTTAAGGAGTCACGATATTTAGAAAGAATAAAAACTGCATTCAATGATTTTCAAAAAGCCTCATTCACGGCAGGGAATTCTAATCAGGGCAAATCTGTCTAAAAGTCGGAGTTTGTTTATTTGCGTAAAGTAATACTGCTGGAAGGAAGGATCGATTGTTGCTAAGGAACCTTGTATCTACGATCACAGGAAAACGCTGAAATATGGAAATGGATCTCCCCGATCTCCCCGTACAGTACCTACCAGTTTTTAAAAGATTAGTGTAAATAATAATAATAACTACTTTACCAATTTCGTCTAGTTTTAGCCGTCACATCTCCCCATGTACACTAACGCCATGGCTTAGTATTATTTCTGTAACTAGAAGTATGAAATATGGCATTTTCCTGTGATTGTAGATACAGTACAGAGTTTCATAGCGATTTATAATTGATCCTTATCCTTACATCCAGTAGGTACTATTAATTTACGACAAACGGTCTCGTGTCTGCTAAAAGCGCAATTTCCGTGTCTCATGTAGTTTCGGATTTTCTCTCACTGTCACGTTTGAATAATACACCCTTTATAATAAAAATTGTTATCACACTACCGAACGCCCTTTTTGTAAAGGTAACAATCAATTTTCAGGTTGCGATTCGTTCTCATGCGCCTCTCGTGCCCAATGTATAATATCAAAGTCGGGGCCAACATGTGTGTGCCCCGAGGGTATGGTGGGAAATCCATTCCCAGGGGGCTCATGTCGAAGAGACGTGTGCGGGCCGGGCACACCATGTGAGGAGCCGCTGTCTTGCGTGGCGGGACGGTGTCGCCAGCGCTGCGAGGGCGTCGTATGTGGAGTGGGCGCCTCGTGCAATGAGGAAAGTGGCAAATGCGTGTGTAATGCTTTCTTTGTCGGAAATCCTGATTTGTTATGTATGCCACGTAAGTGTACCTAAAGGGACATTCAATGTTAATTTACATTCACATTATAATTTATTTCCTTTTTATTTTAAAAATATATTTATGTTTCAGCTATATCACCACCAGTTTGCGAACCACGATGCGGCGAAAATGCACATTGCGTTTATGGACCATCAAACGCTTGTAAATGTAATAAAGGATTTACAGGAAACCCATATTCAAAATGTCTCTCTCGCAGGCAAATTACTTGCGCTAAAGCGTCTTGCGGTCGGAACGCTGTTTGTCAACAAACTCGATCACATGTGGAATGTCTCTGCCCGCCAGGTTATATTGGAAATCCTAATCTACAATGCATTGATATAGATGAGTGTAGCTCTAAACCGTGTGCTGAGAATGCAATTTGTATCAATACCCCAGGGAGTTTCAGTTGTATTTGCAAAAGTCGTTTTGTTGGCAACCCATACGAGCTTTGTTCGCATGTATCAATTTCTAAATGTACCGAAGGAAATAGTTGCACTTGTGCTCATAATGCCACTTGTCCAGATGGCTACATTTGCGAAAGATCAAGATGTGTGGATGCTTGTCGTAAGTTATCTTGTGGCCCGAAATCAATTTGTGAAGAAGGCGTTTGCCATTGTCTACCCGGACATACAGGAAATCCGAATAACTTGCAGCTTGGGTGTGTTCCCGATAATAAATGCATGACAGATGGTGATTGTAAAGATACTGAAATATGCTTTCAAGTAGCTAAAAATGTAAGAAAATGCGTGGACTCTTGCAGTAAGTTGCAATGTGGTCCTAATTCATTATGTGTCAGTTCCAGCCATCAAGCTCATTGTTTATGTGCCGAAGGATACGTAGGTAATGCAAATGATGTTAAATCAGGTTGCTTTTTAGAGCATAGCGAGCCAAATGAAATTGAATGCAATGGAAACAGTGACTGTACTGAACCACAACTGTGTGTACTCGTAGATGGATCTACGAATAGGTGTATAGATTTATGTTCTACCATAGCTTGCAGCGCTAACGAAGTATGTAACGTAGTGGATAACAGTGCACGTTGTGATTGTAAAGATAACTTCCGTTGGAATCCTGTTCGCTCTGTTTGTGAACAACCATCTACTCCAAGCTGTGAAAATGATGATGACTGTGTTGACAACAAATCCTGTCAAAAAGATGTACTCGGTGTAAGGAAATGTGTTGACAATTGTTTGGTATTTAATTGTCCTCCAAATTCAAAATGCGTTACAAGACGCCATAAAAGCCAATGCGAGTGTCTATCAGGTTTCATAGGAAATCCGAACGATCGTGATGGATGTTTACCAATTAACAAAAATCAATGCACCGATGATGCTCAGTGTCGAGAAAATGAAGTTTGTAAATACTTTGATTCTATCAAAAAATGTATTTCGGCTTGTCAGCAAATTATCTGTGGTCCAAATGCTGTTTGCGTTACTAATAACCACGTCGCTAAGTGTCAGTGTCCATCTGGACCATTTACCGGGAATCCCGATGATTTAGAAAAAGGATGTCAATCGGTTCCTTGCATATATAATACAGATTGCTTATCACATGAATTGTGTAATCGTATGACACATACATGTATGAACACATGTGCTGAGGATTCTTGTGGTGATAATGCTGTATGTATAGCAGAAAATCATAAAATTACTTGTCAATGCCCAAGTGGGTACAAGGCAGATCCATTACCAGAGGTCAATTGCATGAAAATTGAGGTGTGCAATCCAAACCCTTGCCATGAAACTGCTATATGTGCGCCACACCTTACATCGTATACATGCAAATGCCCCGCAGGATTAAGAAGTGATTTAGAAGGAGGAGCATGTCGAGTTCAAGCAGTATGTCCTAATGGTGATGAAGACTGTCCATTAGAAGCAACCTGCGTCGCTGAACGATGTGTTAACCCGTGTGACGGGGCATGTGGTATAAATTCTTTGTGTAAAATTGTGGACAGGGAGGCAATCTGCTTATGCCCCGAAGGATATGAAAGTATTCAAAGCGGTAACGCTTGTAAGAAAAAAATACTGACGTGTGAAACCGATACTCACTGTGACGGTGATGTATGTTATAATGGCCAATGTTTAACTGCTTGTAAAAATTCCAGTCAATGCGATCAAGGAGACGTATGCCTTAAGAATTTTTGTATGACACAGTGTGCGAAGAATTCACAATGTGGCATTGGACAAGCTTGTGTAGTAGGTCAATGTTTGGTTGGATGCAGAGGTAACGACGACTGTGCAAGCGATGAATCCTGCACAAACAACAAATGCGTTAATCCATGCCTTGCATCACGCGTGTGTGGTCCAAATGCTATTTGTTCGAGAATTAATCACAGTACGAAATGCGAATGTCCACTTGGATTTGAAGGAACACCAACTCCTCAACAAGGCTGCGTACGAAAACCAAGTGGGTGTAGTAGGTCAGTCGAGTGTCCACCAGATCATATGTGTATTGGATTTTTGTGCCAAGTGCCTTGTCAAGATAACTCTGGGTGTGCGATTGGTGAGAAATGCAGTGATAGCAAATGTCACAAAATCTGTCACTCTAGTAGCAACTGTTTGCACGGAGAACACTGCAGTTCTGGATTATGTGTACCCGGTTGTAAATCAGATGCAGATTGCTTCAGTAATGAACATTGTGAATCAACATCATGCACATGCTTACCTGGCTTTAGATTACTTATTGATGAATGTATGAATGTCAATGAATGTTTAGCCAATCCATGTCACCCATCAGCTCAGTGTGAAGATACAATAGGGTCTTTCAAATGTATTTGTCCTACTGGGGCAATCGGTGACCCTTACAAAAGTGGATGTATATTACCGAATCAATGCAGACGGGATGACCAATGCGACAGCTCGCTTGCTTGTATACGAGGAAAATGCCAGAACCCCTGTCAAACTAAAACATGCGGATTTAATGCAATTTGTTCAGTTATCAACCATAGGGTTTCCTGTTCGTGTAATAAAGGATATCTGGGCAACCCACTTGACAAAAACATTGGATGTTTTAAAGTGGAATGTGTCGATAACTCAGATTGTTCCAATGATAAATATTGTAATGGTAGGAGCAACAAATGTTCTGGTAAGTTTTTATTATCATCGCATATTTATAATAATTGGCCGAAGCTCATAAAAAATGCGTTGTATTTTATTTGCAGATAAATGCGACGATTCAGCATGTCAAGGTGGTTCCTGTAAGATTGTAAATCATAAACCCACATGCACATGTCCAATTGGTTTTGATTTGGTTAACAATGCCTGTGAGGATGTTAATGAATGTTTAAACAATCCCTGCCCCCTTAATGCAGATTGTAAAAATTCACTCGGGTCTTACGCATGCCGATGTATTAACGGAACTATATTAGATGCAAGCAAAGGAACTTGCAAACTACCTGGCGATTGTTATTCAGTTAATGACTGTTCGGAAAAAACCACGTGTATTAACAATCAATGTGTCAACCCCTGCGAAAAGTCATCGCCATGCGGTGAAAACGCACAGTGCATAGTGGAATCGCACCATGCTGTTTGTGAGTGCTTACCCAATAGCCAAGGAGATCCACATACGAAGTGTACTAAATTCGAATGTACGAAAGATACTGATTGTACATCCGAAGAGGCATGCGTCAATTATAAATGTATAAACTCCTGTAGTATTCCACGAGCATGCGGAAGAAATGCAAATTGTCTTTCTAGAAGTCACATTGGACATTGTTCATGTGCCCCTGGCTTTACTGGTGACCCTGTGCTGGGCTGCGTGCCATTACAGTACTGCACAGATGACAGCAGATGTTCTTCTGGAACTAAATGTGTTGATAATTTGTGCGTCGGTACGTAAAACGCTTTTGTAACAAGTTATTGTTTTATATTTTATAAAAATAATAATAATTGCCTTTGTACTTTGATCTATTGTGTGACATGTATATTCTTTAACCTGTTATTTTGTACAATAAAGTGCTTACATACATACATAATTAGGTACTAATATAATTAATTACTTATTTTAGGTTTATGCAAAAGCTCAAGGGAATGCCTAAGTGACCAAGTATGCATTCAAGGATCATGTCGACTAACTTGTGATTCCAATAATACCTGCCCAGATTTTCAATTTTGCTTGAATAGGGTGTGCACTAAGGAAGTTCAGTGTATGAACAACGAAGATTGTGCTGAGGATGAAAAATGTATAGTGAGCAGAAATGGGATTCCGCAATGTGCCAAAGTTTGTGATGGACATCCATGTGGTAGACAAGCTAACTGCATAGGCCAAGATCATCAACCCGTTTGTTCATGCAAACCTGGATATTATGGAGATCCCCGGCAAAACTGTAAGAGAAAAGAATGCGATGTTGATGATGACTGCACAGACGATAAATTGTGTGACAAGAATATGTGTAAAATAGCATGTCTGATGGGTAATGACTGTGGGGAGAATTCAGTCTGTTCGTCTGAAAATCATAAACATGTATGTTATTGCCAACCAGGATATACAGGCGATCCGTACCGGGGTTGCGTGGAAATTAATTGGTGCGAATCTAACAGTTGCGGCAGCGGAGCTGAATGTAAGAATACACGGAATCGCGCGCAGTGCACGTGTCCTGTCGGAACAGTGGGAAATCCTCACGAAGAGGGATGCCGAAAAGCACAGGAATGCCGATATAATAGAGACTGCCCAGCTGCCGCTCGCTGTACTGTTAACGGTGCTATAAGCAAATGTACAGGTAAGTGTCACCAAAATAAAATAAAGTTTCGTATTTACAGGCGTTTATTTAGCTTCAATAATTTCCTTTTTACTTCAAATGTTGCTTATAACATTGCGACGTATAATTTGCAACTTGCGTAAGATAAATGTCAATAAAATATTATGGTGTTATTGAGTTGATCTTATGTTGAAGCGCGAATGTGGCCATAGGAACTCTGTAAAATATACCTTATACATTTTAGAAGCTGACCAATGTAACGGTTTCAATTAGAAGTTACAAAAAAGCGCAGGCGGAATTACAAGATTGTCTTTTTAAGAGTATTACCTTTAATCTACAATGTTTGTTTGTTTTTAGATGCATGTGAAAACCTTAAATGCGGAAGAAATGCTGAATGTATTGCCTCTCGGCATATAGGACAATGTAAATGTAAAACCGGCTATATAGGGAACGCTAATTCTGCAAATGGATGTAGCCCTCGAGAGATTACATGCACTGGCAAAACGGATTGTCCGGATGATAGATATTGTCATAAAGGCATTTGCAAAGGTAAATATTATAAAGAACTATATAAATTGCAAATATACATTATACCTGATAATGAACTAATGACTTAATATGGAATGTTTGCAGCTCTCTGTCTCTTAGATGAAGAGTGTGATTCTTCTGAAAAATGCGTTACTGGGCAATGTCTTGACCCCTGTCTAGTGGAAAAAACGTGCGGCTTAAATGCTTTATGTCGGTCAGAAAATCACGTTATACAATGTAGCTGTCCACATGCATTTACCGGAAATCAAGACGTAGAATGCGTTCGAAGTGAGTTTTATTTTTATCACCTAAATACAGTTTTCAGATATACATGTGTGTTACGTTTATCTTTTTATTTAACACAAATCGTTTTCATTTTAGTTCCACGATTATGCGGTGGCGCTGGCGAATGTGAGAATGGTCATATGTGCCATGATTCAATGTGCGTTCCTCAATGTAAAATGGACGAAGAATGTGCTCTTAATGAAAGATGTTCTAAAGGAGCTTGTTTGTGTAAGTAAAATTAAAAATTTCGAATGGTTCCTACCTGTTAATACAATTGTAAAAATTCTAATGGTTCCTGTGTTTTACAGTAACGTGCAGACTAGATAATGATTGCTTCTTGGGACATATATGCTTAGACAATACTTGCCAATACGGATGCAGGCATGATGAAGATTGTGGCCCTGATGAATTCTGCAAAAACAATTTTTGTGATAACCCATGTGCTAGCAACATAAATCCTTGTGGACCGAACGCACTTTGTTCTGCAGTGGAGAGGAAAGCGCTTTGCTCTTGTCCAGATGGTCTTATACCAAACCCGACACCCAATATTGGATGCGTACGGACCCCGACTTTGCAATGTCGTATGCATACAGACTGCACTGCCGGTTGGAGGTGTGAGGACGATCGTTGCCGGCCGGCTTGTACGCTTGATGGGGCCGAGTGCCTGCAGGGTGAGCGGTGTGACGCCGGAGTGTGCCGTTACGCCTGCACTTCTGACGAACAATGCTCTGACGACGAAGTATGCGACGGGCGATTGTGCGTTACTGGGTGTAAATCAGATTCTCATTGCGCCAATCATTTCGCGTGTATAACAGGACAATGTAGCGATCCTTGCACAGAACCAGCGATGTGCGGCTCAAACGCTTTATGCACGACCAAAAATCATCGCCCCGTTTGTAGCTGTCCACCAACATTAGTTGGAGACCCCAAAACGGTTTGCCGGAGAGACATGACACCTTGTGATCAGAACAAGAATTGTGCTGACGGATTTAGCTGTTATGGCGACACTTGTCATCCATCTTGTAGAAGGTGAGGAATTAATTCTGGTCTTTCTAAAGCCATATACATAGCATAGCTTTAGCTAGCTCCCATTAGAACAGATGTCTAAATTAAAAACACGAAACAAACTTTGAGATAAGTCACACCTTCCTTGTGCAGTAATGCTATTATCTAAATAATCAGTGAATGGTTTGAAAACATATCGTGTAAATATACTTACCTACATTTTGTTTTTAGTGACGTAATCTGCCTGTCTAACGAAAAATGCATTCGGGGAATTTGTCGAGTCGTATGCAACAGCGATGAGGCTTGTACCGAAGGGCAAATTTGTGAAAACAGAATTTGTAAACAAGGTTGCCGAGATGATAATGCTTGCGAAGAAACTCAAGCCTGTTTCAACGGTCAATGTAAAGGTGAGCCAATTTCATTATGATGATTTAAAATTCCTGTCATTTGACGTTCTCTCGTGTCTAATATTTAGGTAATGTTTTAGATCCCTGCAAGGAAACCGACTTATGCGGTATTTGCTCAGAGTGCAATGTTTTAAATCATCGAGCACAGTGTAGTTGCTCCAGCAATTTCACTGGTAACCCTTTAGTGGAATGTAAAAGAAAACGATTGCAGTGTGATGGATATTGTCCATGTGATGACAGCGGATATTGTATATCTTTATGCGACGATAACTTAGATTGTTCATGTGGTGAAAAATGTGTTGATGGTGGTTGTCGATCAGTTTGCTCATCGAAAAACAAATGCCCTGAAAGACAGATTTGCGTTAGAGGAGCTTGCGTACCAGGATGCAATAGTGATAGAGATTGTGGAGACGACATGTTGTGTTCCGCAAAACTTTGTCAATCTGCATGTCAAGATAAATCTTGTGCCAAAAACGCGATTTGTTTACCGACCCGTCATCGAGCAGTATGTAGCTGCCCTAGTGGATTTTCTGGTGATCCGATGAACGAATGTATTGCTTACGAATGCCAGCACGACGAAGAGTGTGGTGCCGACGAAGTGTGCCTACAAGAAGGAAAGTGTAAAAATGTATGCATGGGAGCTTGCGGAGCTAACGCTATATGTCGCGCAATGAACCGCTCACCACAATGTTCGTGTCCGCCAAATTATATAGGAAATCCTAAATTCGAATGTTCAAAGCCTGCAGCCGGCAGCTGTCTCCGTAACCCTTGCGGAATAAATGCTCGCTGTCGTGACTTCGACGACGGCAGTTACGAGTGTACTTGCCCTCCGAACTGCGCTGGTGACCCACAAAAGCAATGCTACTGTGGCACCATGGAGCCTTGCGCGTACAAAGTATGTGGGACAAATGCTCAGTGTCGTATTGGACATAATAAGGAAGCACAATGTTCCTGCCCACGAAATTATCCTAACGGTGACCCAAATATAGAATGTAAGTATGCTATTTCATTTTATGTCATATTGCGATACCATTAAGATTCAACGCTTTGTGATAATTTATTATGGGTGCAATGCAATATTTTTCATAACCTTGGCAGTCAAAATCAAAAGGCGTTAAAAAAAGAGGTTTTATTGTCGATAAATTAATTTATAAAAGGCATCATTTGTTTATTAGTTTCAGAGATAACACCCTAACTTCCAAGTCACAAACCTATATAGATTATCATCATTAATGTTTAAGACCGATATAATGTAAATACAATACTAATCACTTGTTATTTAAAATCCCGGTAAGGGCATTTATTTGTGTGATGAGCATGAATATTTGTTCCTGAGATATGGATGTTTTATATATATATATATAAGTATTTATTTCTCTGTATAAGTATGTATATCGTCGCCTAGTACCCAAAGTATAAGCTTTGTTTAGTTTGGGACTAGTTCGACTTGTGTAAGATTGTCCCCACATATTTATTTATTTATTCCGAGTTTTGAGATGTAGTAAAGTATAAAAGATTTACAATATACGACTTGACCAATGCTTTACAGGTTCGCAAGAGCGTAGTGTGGTTGATTGTCGCACCACCGGTTGCGGAATCAATGGAGAATGTTTAAGAGAAGGAGCAGAGTTTGTATGCCATTGTATTCCCGGTACAGAAGGACAAGCCGATATCGAATGTCATACTAGTGAGTAAATACTGATTTACATTAATACGAGTTAAGACCACATGTATAAATGCACGATAAAGAAATTCGTCGAATCATCACATAGATTAAGTTAAAGGCTGTATGCCGACTTTTTCCCCTTGAGTGACTCAGTAAAACCCATATTTAAAATTTCCTGAACAGATTCAATTACAGTTATCATATATCAAGAAAAAGGATTGATCATTATTGTGTAGGGGACTGCACATGGTATATTATTGTGTCTGTACGTTTGGACGTGGACAATGTGCATCTTGTCAAATATATGTTTACACTTTTGGACCTCATTTGGTTGTGATAAGGTGAAAAATGTATATATATCTTTGACGTACACTGTACGACGTGTACCCGTCGTCACATGTTTGAACATACTTTTTTATTCATTCTACATAGTTACAATGACAGAAGTTACAATTCAGGGTAGCACCCTACACCACGTATGTAAATACAATGGTTTTTGGGCAATATATATAGAAGTTTGGGTGTCAAAGGATGTGGATGAACTCGCTCGTATATTTAAAATAATACGTATAATTGTGCTATCCCACTAGCAATGTACATCTTCGGATACCCCAATTATTACACTAAAGTTACGATTAACACTTAAGTAGAAAGCCTACACATATTTGGTTGAAGATGGATGATATCTGTAGGTACTTACTGTAACATGTTGTCTTAGTGGAAGCATTCTCACCGTTCGTGCTTGAATTATCAAACAGTCGGTAACATTTTGTTCGGCTTCATGTACATATCGCTTGTATTATATACCGTTATATACATATCTCTCGTCATAAACTATCAGTTTCGAAAAGCATGCACTGTCTCGTGAGAAAGTTTCCTCTTCGCGGCTGAAGGTACCGCCTCTTTCGACTTTGCTTCCTTCTTTCACATCTTCCTAGGTATCGAATGTACGAGCGACAAGGAGTGTCCTCTTGAGAAGGCGTGCCTCAGCTTGCATTGCGTGGACCCTTGCACTGTACGCGGCGCGTGTGGCGAGGATGCGCTGTGTGAGTCGTTGGCGCACCGGCCGCACTGCTCGTGCCCGCAGTGTTACGTAGGACAGCCACGCTTGGCATGTCGGCCCGATCCCACCTGCACTCCATCATCAGAACCAAATGCTACATTCACATGCTCTCCGACTAAGACTTGCCCGCCTCGACTGGCTTGTGACTTTGATGCTGGCCAGTGTCGCAATCCATGTCTCAACTACCAGAAATGTCGTCGAAACCAAAAGTGCGAAGTAAGAAATCACGAGCCCGTATGTGTTTGCCGCAATGGATTTGCTTTAAATGATAAAGGGGAATTAACTTGCGCACCGGAAGATGCAGAATGCACGCGGGACGAACAATGCCCATCAAATGCAGCATGTCGAAATTCCAAGTGTGTGAATTCCTGCTTGGCGTCAAAGGAACCCATGTGTCCGAAGGGAAAGCAATGCGAAGTTGTAGAACACAACGCTATCTGCGTGTGCGTCGAAGACTGTCACACCGCAGTATCAATATGCTTACGAGACATTGGGTGTCCACAAAACTTGGCGTGTAGAGACTTCGAATGCAGAGATCCTTGTATAGGTGCTTGCGGTGGTGCTCCATGTTCAGTAGAAGACCACCATCCCGTTTGCAAGTTTTGTCCTAAAGGATTCAATCACGATCAAAAACATGGCTGCATTAAAGGTAATTTGACAGAGATGCAATTATAAAAAATACTATTTAGTGATCCTTAGTTTATTAGCATCTTGTACCAATCTTAATAATCTTTTTGTCTTCATATTGCAGGAAATGTTGATAGTTTATACTTTATGACTTCATGCGTACTCATTGACTTCCTTTTCTTTTTTTCTAGCATGTTCTTGTAATTATTTTTCCACAGTTCGAACTTCTTCTGTATCAGGTAGTTTTCAAGCACGATAAACATATTTGTGTAAATATACATAGACGTACATTTATCATATTGAAAATAACTTCCACTCAAACATTTTGGTGTCGGTTGTGCATGATGACTTTACCTACCTTTTAACGCTTTTGATGCTTTGGTTATATAATAACAGCATTAAAGCTGCCACGAGACAGAATGTGCAATAATATTTATTTCTACTGCTTACTTATGTGTTGTTACCCTGTGTTTAATATAATATATTTAGTTTTAACAAAATGATTACATCACACTAAAGCTTTTCAATAACCTACTTACGAGTATAATATAAAATGAGGTTATTGCACACTATTTGGTAATTCAATATATTTTATTAAAACAGGGAATACGAGTGCTGCGCAGCAATGATTTCCGTTACGAATACTCATAAAGTATTTAGAATTTAAACAGTGGAACATAATAATTTCCTACAGTTTGTGTTAACTTCAATAGCTACGTATAAATGATATTGTGTATTATGAAGTTTATCAATTTATCAAATAGAACCTTAAAACATTGGTTTAGATATAAACTTTTCAATTCCATTACTGATATTGATTGAACTTTTCATCTGACAACAATATAAGTTTTTAATCAATGGGTAAAACTTTATCTAGTAGTTATAAACTCATAATGATCATAATTAACGAATATTTCGGTGTACACAGCTTTAGAATGCAGTTCGGACGAACAATGTTCGCCGAATCTAGCATGTGCAGGCGGGCGCTGCGCCAACCCCTGCGCACGTGGCGGTCCTTGCGCGTCCGGCCAGCACTGCACTGTATCCAATCATCAACCCACTTGCTCTAGAGGTAAGGACTATTTTTACAATAAAACCTGGGGTGTCATTGGAAAAAGTCTAAGTAGTAAATAATTATTGTTTTTATTTGCTAGGCCCTGTTACAAACTGCGCACACTGTCGACCAGGAGTACCTTGCGACCCATTTTCTGGGGCCTGCATGGAAAGTAAGTACTTAGTGAATCTAACACCGTTTAATATATATAGCGTAAATAAGTTTAAACTAAAATGATTGTTTTGCATCATTTTATTGTGCCTTAGCTTTAACCAAACAAATATTATTATGAATATCATCTATTCATTCGTATTATGTACATGTCATTAGAAACAATTGACGTATCGTGGACTCCTACTATAATGCTAGCAAGTCTACGGCTATTCTTATTGGCTATGTGAATAGCAAAACTAACTCCAGATGAACTGGTAATTGCTATAACTTCAACGTACTTATTTGTCCGATAAAACGCCACAAAGTTCTGGCTTGATTACCTCGGCAGACCCAGTGAGGAATTCAAGACTTCGGGGTAGTTATATTTTCATAGGATCTGTTAATTGGTTGCTCTATCATTATTGAAATATGGCACTGTATAATCTATCTACACGTGTGTTTGTTTAAGTGACAAATCGATATCGGTTCTGATAATAAACCAAAATTTTGGTCACAAGAATTCGACACCTGCATTTAATGTTAGTAAGTTTTCAATTTGAATCTCAGTCACTTAAATCTCACATACGCGATTTACTCTCTATTCTATCTATTTTCATAAGTCGTTGGGTTTGGTCTTAAATCGCATGATATCCTGACATCTTTTCTTTTATTCTTCCCAGCTTTCTTTAGATACATTCAGATAATATCACATCTCACCAATCAATTATTTATTATACATACATAAACCCAATCAAATAATATCGAAGAAAATTATAGTATGTTTTTTTTTACTACACTACTTTCGAAGGTTTTTTTATTAACAATTTTGTTGTTGCGTTCCTATTAACAGATGTTCCGCCTAAAATTCTCCCACTAACTGAAACATACCTCGATACAACAACGGCAACCATCAATCAGGAAAGTGAAGGCGAAACTGAGATTACTGACTTGACTATTTCGTCCCTAGACTATTCAAATTTCACTGACATTACTACTGCAATGATACCCAACTCAACTGACGTTGCAATCACACCACACCTACTAGATCAAACGATAACTGAGTTGCCCATCAATTCAAAAAACCCTACTGTAGAATACCGAGAGTCCAGCATAAAAATTGAATCATATACAGATGACCCCAAAAATACAGAATATACTGAAAATACAGACGAGTCTAGTAATAATATAATTTCAACTACAGTTGGATCATTAGAAACGAGAGTAGACAGCATGGAAACAACATTATTTTCTACGAATACAATAAATGACTTCACTACTACTAGTGATATACAGTTTACAAAAAACAAACCAACAGGAATTGATATATCTTCTGAAAGTCCAGGACATAGTTTGACACCAGAGTCTATGACTACCGATAATTTGACCAATAACAATCATCATTTTCCAACTCATCCAGAAGTAGATAGCGTAACAGAAATGACTAGTCTTTTCACTGAAGCTATAAACAATTATACTTCAACTCTAGATTCCGATGAATTAGTAGAAAGCAGCAGCACCGTTCATTTGAAAAATACTGTTAAACCACTGGAAACTACTGCGACGCCAATAATAAAAAAATACACCATACAAAGTTCAACCACATCTCCTAGTGAAAGTAAAAATACAAAAACACCTGATAATCAACGAAAATTAGGAAGTAACTATACTGAAAAAGCTACTGACATGTTTAACGAAACAATCAAAGATAGAACAACGTCCCCGCCTATCACTGTTAAGAATACATCTTCACCGGAGATGAATTATACTACAACAGCATCACCCAATAATAGTCCTGAAAGTAATACATCAACGGACGAGAACACTACTGCAATGTCCTCCTCTACTGAACAAATTACAAGAATAACAACGGAAACAGATGGAGGGACAAAACACCTTACAAACACATATCCCACTGATCAGAATCAAGACGGCACCTTACATAATCTGAGTACATATTCCAATGGTTACGAAACGTCTACTACGGAAAATATAGTAACTACCAATAAAGAGATTTTTCATAAAGACTCGAATGATATTTTGACCTCCACTAGTACAACACCTATCAATTACGAAGTTACTAATTTTCCAAGTCAAACTCAGTATATAGATATATTTCATGAAGATAACAATAACGAAATAACTGAGAGGACCGTAAACTCGATAGGCGTTACGAGTGAAATACCATCAACGACGAATATGAAAATACCTTTAGAGGAAATAGTAGGTTCAACTGAATCGTACAGTACTTTGAGTACAGACGGTCATATTCCAGAAGAAACAGACCAAGACACAGAAGATAATAGTTTTACTACACCTTTTAGTGCAAGTATTTTGGAAAACAAAAGAACAACTTATTCCTTCGATGTCACATATAAAAATACAAAAGACGTACAAAATTCCACTCAAAAAAATGTCACTGAGTCAGAATTTACAACAGCTACTGAAATATCAACTGCGTCTGAATCAACTATTTCAGGGCCCAATTTCAAGCCTTATAACAAAACCAGCTCTTATAATTTTACTGTAGTTGCTGACGTATCTGTAACAGAGCCTTTAATTGAACTAGTTGACACAACTTCTTCAAGTACAGAATCAAATGTTTTTAATGATTCTCATGACAAGCCACCGAATAATGTAACGGATATATACAATTTGGATGACACAACAATGCCTACAACGGCAATACAGGAACAACCGAACAGTCAAACAATTCCAACACAAACTATGTCATCTGATTCAGGAATATTGGATATAAAAGATTCTACCAATTTTGACTTTATTGAACAGGGGTCAACACTTGAATCAATGATCACTGATCCAACTGAATTGTATGACGAATTAATTACGACAAAAGTTTCAACTTATTCCGAAAACTTTGATGACAGTAAAACACTGACATCCGATTTTACAGAACACGATATTATCAAATCAACTGATTACTATGAATCGCACACAACTTTGTTTAATATCATCACAAAGCAATCCGATATCAACAGCGTTACTCAAGCTAAATTCTATCATGATTCTATTTCAACTAAAGCATTTGATATAAGTAAAACCACAACAACAGAATTCAAAGAAAAAGATATTACATCAACAACTGATTCATCAGACATATCTGACACTGAATCAGCTCATCACTTGTTCAATACTGAATATTCACGTACTACTCCGAATAAAGAAACTACAGATTTACCCAAAGACGACTCGTTTTATGTTACGTTAGATAATTTAGAATCCAAATCAACATTTTCTTCAACGGTAGATATGGAGGAAGCGACAGATACAGTAAGTGATTCTACAACCAGAAGTGGTCATTTAACATCGGAAACACACGACATGTACACGCCCACGGAACAAGCAAATGAAATTTCTGATATAACTCCTTTAGGCACTTATACTGATATGAACACAGAAGCTATTTCAATTAATCCAGAAACAAACGAAGTAATTAAATCAACTGTTGCCATTGATTCGAAAGCAGAATATGACACTACATATTCTACGGAGACTACATTTAAAAGTAATAATGGCGAAATTTTACTTTCGGCAGAAACATATCCTACGCAATCTACTACTATTACACCAATAGTGAATGAAAACATTATGCCATCATTGAGTCCTGATACAGTAACGACACAACCTGCTCATAGCACTGAGTTTGATGCACAAGATTATTCTTATATTAATAATAAAACGTTTAACAGTCTTGATGAAAATACTAGCGATGATTTAGAATCAATCACCAATTACCTGAATCATACAACCGAATTACCATATGAGAATAAAAGCGTTACAGATCAAATCTACACCGAAGGCATAACATATACTAATTCGGATACAAAACCTACAACAGATCAAATTAGTGTAACAATTGCTGGAGTAACAACTATCGAAAATGTACCAGTTAATACGACAACCGAGAACTCTTATAGAGTTCACACATCTGCTAGTGATAATGAAATCCTTAGAAATAGATATAACTCTTCATCGTCTGATAATGATGCCAAATTATTAACCTCGAGCGCTATATCAGTACAAACAATTAATACAGATTACACGAAACCTTGGGAAGAAAGTACAACAAATGCTTATAACTTTGCCGAGACTACGACTAAGGAAAAAGAACCTACAACAGACATAAATAGCGCTACGCTTTTCGAGCACCAAACAAATAAGGACGCTCTTAATGATACATCTACTGAGACTTATTTTAAAGCTCACACGTCAACCAGCGATGACGATTTTCTTACTAATGATGATAAATTGGAAACACTCGATAGTGATATTATTTCTACAACAAACACTATTTATACAAAAGTTATGGAGTATACAAATCAGTGGGAAGAAACCACGACAAACACCTATTATTCAGCCGAAACGACGCCAATAATAAACACGTTTAATGATATACAAACAGAACTAACAAGTATACAATATGCCGCCACTGAACTAACAAGTAACACTAATACAGGTGCACCTCATTCGACTACTCCCAACGCTAATTTATCATCACGTAGGAAAGATGTAGATATACTTGCTTGGACTGACTCGACTCCTTATACTGACATCACTACTACGGAATCAGCGCACCCCCAAATTGACACTTACAAGATAACTAGTTGTAACATGAACTCGAACTGCTCGACGGACAAAGCATGCATAAACGGAGTGTGCCAGAACCCGTGTATGATGCAGAACATTTGTACACTGGGCACGCCATGTATCGTTGTCGACCATGTGCCTTCGTGCATGTGCGATGGGATCACTGGGAGCAACTGTGTAAGAGGTATGCTACTAGGATAATTTGCATACTTGTAGAAACCGATTTAATTTAATGATTGATATAAATATTTGAAGTCTAAATGTTAATTAAATATTTACAGAACTTTGATGGTTTTGTTTTATCGGACAAATACGTACAGTGCGTTCATTATTTGTTTTTCATCTGTAATTAGTTGTAAATAAAGCACTAAAGTATTAATTACTCTTACCTACTACAAACGTAACATATTTACTAATTTACTATCTAACACACTAGAATCTCCTGGGACTCCTAAGGCACCAGAGCCATGTCATTCTGACCGCGACTGTATAGAGACAGAAGCCTGCTTTATGGGTTTATGTCAAAACCCTTGTGAGTTTGACAATGTTTGTGGTATTGGAGCCAATTGCCACCCTATAAAGCAGAGACCAATGTGTTCATGTCCCGCCGGGCAAGACGGAGATCCAGCTGTAAAATGTTCACCTAAAATATGTAAGATTTAACTCAAACTAATAAATAAATATTACTTAACAATATGCAATAGTTAAAGACCATCACTTACAATAAAACAAATCTGCAATGGGATTGTTTTAATAAGTTAACCACCTTCAAACCAGGACTTTATATTTAAACTTGCATCACCTGTAGGTAATTTACCTACAGATGATGCAATTTATCACAACAAGTGAAGGACGTAAATATAGTTGGAATGAGAGAGCAATATATAACCTCTCATTCTAACTATAGCTGCGTCTCTGTCAGTTGTTGTGATAAGTAAATTGCTTCGCTCGCAATGCTCTTTATATACATATGTGTTACTGTGAACAGCTAAGTAAGTGGGGGTATTTAAACTATTGTGGATAATAATATTAATAATTATTTGTACAAATAACTGGAATACTGACAGTTGATTGTTGTTATTTTAATAATAATAGCAGTTCTACTTTTAAATGACTAAAAATCTATATGTGTGGTTGAGGAGTAATGTAAATAATGAATGTATTTTACTGCACTTTATTGCCTTTACTATTGTATAATACAAAAAATACTTATTGCGCACAGCCGGTTGCACTAGAAACGAAGACTGTCTCGTGACCGAGGCTTGTATAAATAATGCATGTCAACTCCCTTGTGCCATACACAACCCATGCGCACCCAATGCTGCCTGTATAAATACAAACCATGGCTCGGACTGCAGCTGCCTCGAAGGATATCAAGGAAATGGATATATTGGATGTGTGCCAGGTAAGCTACTACTGCAGAACTATGCGTTGTTGATCAATATTGACAGAGATGAATGATTCATTAAATTTATGATTTTAGTTGTTGACCCACACTCAGTATGCCAATATAACGAGGATTGTCCACCAGAGCTTCTGTGCGATAGATTGAATAGAGTATGCATGAATCCTTGCTCTGGCAACAAATGCGGCGATAACGCAGAGTGCGTTCCTTTTAACCACGGCATTCAATGTCAGTGCCATGATGGATACACCGGTAATGCTTATTTGGAATGTTATCAAGGTGAGAATCTATAAAAAAACTAAAGCTAATTCATTATTTTTGTTCATTATAATTATTGTATTTAATTATTTTACTCGTTCCAGTACAAGGCTGCAGGTCCGACAACGAATGTGCAAATTCCGAAGCTTGCATAAACGGCAAGTGCGATTCGCCTTGTAGGTGTGGCATGAATGCTATTTGCGATGTTATAAACCACCGCGCGTCCTGTAAATGTTTACCAGGGTACAATGGCAATCCCTTGCTGGGCTGTGAGCCTCCAGTAAACCCATGCATTCCTAATCCATGTGGAATTAGTGCATTGTGTGAAACTGACAATGGAAGTCCAATATGCTACTGCCCTAAAGGATTGACCGGCAACCCGTTCAAGAATTGTAGTAAGTTACTAGTTAATATTAATTTTGATATCATCTTTGTGATCATGGAGTATTTTAGTTATTAGATATTTAAATATGTATTGTCTTCTTATTTCAGTACCAGAAGGCAATGAATGTGAGCCTAACCCATGCGGACCAAACTCTGGTTGTCGATTAATAGATAACAAACCAGCTTGTTTCTGTCTTCCAAATTATGAAGGAAATCCTCCTAGACAAATATGTAGACTACCAAGTAATCCCTGCAATCCTTCGCCATGTGGACCGAATACACAATGTACCGTATTATCTAATGGTTATGCGAAGTGTACTTGTTTACAAGGATTTGTAGAAAGTCCCAATACTGTTAGAGGTTGTGTCGAGGCTCGTAATCCTTGCGATCCTAATATGTGCGGCACCGGTGCGCGCTGTGACCCTAGCCGGGCCCCTCCTTGCTACTGCCCTGAGAGTACCATCGGTAATCCATACGTATCTTGCAATCCCCAAGGATATTTGCCACCTTCGACTTTATGTGATCCCGGCCCTTGTGGCCCTAATGCGGATTGTTATGTAAGCAGCAACAGAGAAATGTGTTTCTGTAAAACAGGTTATCTTGGGGATCCAAATGTTGGTTGCCAAGCTCAAAGAAATCCCTGCACACCGAATCCATGTGGTCCGCAAGCTATATGTAATGTCAACTATGATGGTCAAGCTTCATGCTCCTGCGCCGATAGCAGCACCGGCAATCCTTATGGTGTGGAAGGCTGCCTTTCACGAGAATGTGAAGTCGATGATGAATGCTCTCCGAATAGGGCATGTATTGGCTATACTTGCCGAGACCCATGTCCAGGTGCTTGCGGTTTGAATACTAAATGCCATGTCGAATCCCATCGCCCAGTATGCGAATGTGAAGAGGGACTAATAGGAAATCCTTTACTCTGCTGCTTGCCGCCAGAATCGCACAAATCAATATCACCTTGTAATAAGGTACAGTGCGGAATTAATGCGATTTGTCAGGATGTTGGAAATGAAGCTCAGTGCTATTGCCCAGTAGATTTCATCGGAGATCCATACATTGAATGCAAACCAGAATGTTCAATGAATTCAGACTGCCCTACGAATGAAGCTTGTGTCAATAATAAGTGTGCTGATCCTTGTTCATCGGAAAATGTTTGTGGTATCAATGCAGTTTGTTTGTGTTCGGACCACACTGTCTCATGCATATGTCCCGATGGATATATAGGGGATCCTTTAGTTCAATGTATTTATCGACGTAAGTATACCTTATATTTTTCAACTTGATGAGTAATATGATCTTCCTATATTTAATTTAAATAACGCAACTTTGTTTTCAGCAATTATCATTCCTTCTGACAATGCTACTGCACAGCCTTGCACACCGAACCCTTGTGATCGACAGGCTCAATGTGATACTTATGGAAATCAATTTGCAATTTGTGATATTTGCTTGGGACCGGACGCTGCCAATAATCCAATATGCAGGCCAGAGTGTGTTCTCAACTCAGATTGTGCTTTTGATAAAGCGTGTTTAAAGAACAAGTGTATAGATCCATGTCCTGGTTCATGTGGTATGAATACGGAGTGTACAGTTTATCGTCATGATCCAATATGCCGATGTAATAAGGACTTTGAAGGAAATCCTTATGAATATTGCAAACCCACAACGAAACGTAAGTACCCATCGGTTCGATTTAAAATAACTAAGAAGACTATTATAAAATAATATTTGGAGCATTACAATAAAACTGCATACTTTTGTTTCAGCAATTGAAGCCACAACTTGTGACAACATTCAATGTGGTGCTAACGCATATTGCCAGGATGCTAACGGTGTGCTGAGTTGTCAATGCCTTCCAAATTTTTATGGCAATCCTCAGTTGTCGTGTCGACCTCAATGTGTAGTAAACGGCGATTGCGTCACTAACTTAGCCTGTCTTAACAATAAATGTGAAAATCCATGCAAAGATGTGTGCGGTTTAAAAGCCCAATGCGAGACAGTTAATCACCACGCAGTATGCTTCTGCCTACCGGGTGAGACAGGCGATCCTTACATAAGATGCCAGCCTGCTATCGAACCTCGACCATCGCCTCACGTGTGCGACCCTTCACCCTGCGGAGCATATAGCCGTTGCCTTGTCTCGCCAACGGGATTCCCGGTTTGCTCGTGCTTGCCAGGCTACAGAGGAGTCGCGCCAATGTGTCAGCCAGAATGCGTCAGTAATTCGGATTGTCAACAAACAGAGACGTGTGTTAATCAAAAATGTGTCAACCCCTGCTTGGGTAGTTGTGGAATGAACGCTGACTGTATAGTAGTAAATCATAATCCTATATGTGCTTGTGGACGTGATAAGACAGGCGATCCTTTCGTTGCTTGCGGAGAGGCGGAACCTAGAGAGCCTACACCTAAACATCCTTGC
Source organism: Epinotia ramella (assembly GCA_947578815.1). Taxonomy (NCBI): domain Eukaryota; kingdom Metazoa; phylum Arthropoda; class Insecta; order Lepidoptera; family Tortricidae; genus Epinotia; species Epinotia ramella. The sequence goes on from OX388209.1 coordinate 14,491,330, forward strand.
GTGCCTTCACCTTGCGGGCCTAATTCGATTTGCGAAGTTAAATCTAACCATCCCGTATGCTCGTGTAGCTCTAATTATGTTGGAACTCCTCCGTTCTGTAGACCCGAATGTGTAATAAGTCAGGAATGCCCATCGAATCAGGCTTGCATAAACGATAAATGCGCAGATCCGTGTGTTGACGCTTGTGGAAATAATGCCAAGTGTAATGTCGTTAACCACACACCTCTGTGCAGTTGTTTAGAGGGCTACAGGGGGGACGCATTTATTGGATGTATTTTAATAATAAATGAACCACTGACACCCTGCAATCCGTCGCCATGTGGAGAAAATACTATATGCACAGTAGTAAATGATGTAGCCCGATGCTCTTGTATACCACCGAATATCGGCAACCCGTACGCAGGTGGTTGCCGACCAGAATGTACCATGAACCCAGATTGTCCTAACAATTTAGCTTGTTTATCTAATCATTGCCGGGATCCGTGCAAGGATTTATGTGGATTAAACGCCGAATGCAGTGTCACAAACCATGTTCCAGTATGTACTTGCTTCAAAAATTACGAGGGCGATCCATTCTCTTCCTGTCGCCCAGTTACTGTGATTCGTAAGTAGTAATATAAGAATGTTTTGGTCAGAACCTTAAATTAAGTTTCATTCGAGATTTATACATTTTAAAATTTCAGGCTTTGGCCATCCTTTTAAAGCCACCTTTTTTACAATAGTTCACTATTTCATGTCCGTATTCAATTTAATGAAAAATCTTGTTTCACTTATATCGACTCGACAAACGGTATTTCTAAACAATGTTTGTCACTGAATTTAAGGTACTCATATCAAGACTTATCAACAGTGCTTCAGAAACCAAATATTTCTATCGTTTTGTTAACAAGAAAATCAGCCATAAGAGATCAATTCATATCTATTATATCGGTATATACGGATGCATAATAAAATAAATGGCGCTAAATAGTATTACCGACATACTCCGTAGTCCGTACACAACGTTGAACCTGTTTTTTTACAGACACTCCGTTAAACCCTTGCGAACCTTCGCCATGCGGTCCTAACAGTGAGTGCCACGTGGTGAACCAGCGAGCAGCGTGTTCGTGTCGCGCAGGTTACCTCGGGGCCCCTCCTGCATGCCGGCCGGAATGCTCTGTCAACTCAGATTGTCCGTCTACACGAGCTTGCATAAACCAGAAATGCAAGGATCCTTGCGTGCACAGTTGCGGTCTTGACGCCCGCTGTCATGTCGTCGGACATAATCCGATCTGCACGTGCCCGGAAAATCTTCCCGAAGGCGACCCATTCATAAAATGTTACTGGAAAAGTAAGTTTCGCTATCTCCCGGTTCTATAAATATGCGTTAGACCTTAAATCGGTCCGCAATGTCAAAAAATTACTAAAATTGTATGTTATATTTGGTCTAACAGTAGTAATTTTATAACTACACTTAGGCTTCCTGACTTAGTTTTGTGGGACCCTGTTTATTATTAAGTTTCTATATTCTGTTTATGAAATAAAATAAAATAAATAAATAAAATTAAGATGTTATTAAATCCAACCTAAGTGCAGTTATAAAAATACTACTGTTGATGAGTAAGGGGTGAATCTTTTTTTGAGGAGTAACGACTTTGCAAGCATTATCAATTTCTGTTGTCGTTAATTGAATCTCCAGCCTCTTTTTACAAGATTTAATTTAACTTGAAATTTATGTTTCTTTGGTCCTTTTTAGTAATATACACTAACTAGGAAAAACGATAGGAGAACTATGATGATGTAAGTTTGTTTAGATATAGATAGCTTTATAAAGTCCAATCGTATTTTCTTGGTTAGTTGTGTAATTCAGATGACATTTAATTATTATGGTACCATAAAGCTGGTTTGATGACGGAGACAGGAGGTGCCCATGGCTACTCCTAAACCGCAAAAAAGAAACCATTAGTGATAAGCCTTTTGGACTTTAATACGGCAATAGAAGCGTGTACCAAATATGAAATTTTTGACAAAACATGTGTACTCTTGTATGCTAACTTATATTTCCCATTTACTATTATTAGTGACAGCTCCATACCAATCATATATAATATTATTAAATTACGTAGGTAGTACAGAAATTTAAGTGTTACAATAACAGTTGTTACCATCAACATTAAGACTATGACTCCTTTTTTTAAAGGTAATCCGCCACCAACTCCTCATCTGGACCCATGTTTGCCTTCACCTTGTGGACCTCATTCAACATGTGCTAGCGAAGGAGGTCGTGCTGTGTGCGCCTGCGAGGCTGGCACGTTAGGGGCTCCCCCGTCGTGTCGCCCTCAATGCATCATCAACCAAGAATGTCCTCTGGCTCTCGCCTGCCTTGCTGGTACTTGTGTCAACCCTTGCGTTGGCTCTTGCGGATTCAACGCACGGTGCGTTGTGCAAAATCATCAGCCAATTTGTTCGTGCGACGAAGGATATTCCGGCGACCCATTTGCTGGCTGCAATTTTATAGAAGGTTAGTTAAATGCCATGTGTGTATTGAATGACCATTGTGTAGAAGTTATTGGTTTAGAATGTTGTTCTTCACTCTTCTGCATGTTTTATTTTTGTAGTTTATGACAGCATGTTTATACACAATTTTTCAGTTGCAAAAGAGATACCAAACCATCCATGCAATCCATCACCATGTGGCCCCAACGCCATTTGTCGGGAAAGAACTGGCGCTGGTTCTTGCACATGTATAGATGAATTTTACGGCGACCCATACCTTGGCTGTCGTCCTGAATGCGTAATGAATACTGACTGCGCAAGAGACAGAGCCTGCTTTAATAATAAATGTGCGGATCCATGCCCTGGTACTTGTGGGCAAAACGCTGGATGTAGAGTGACGAACCACGCACCTTCATGTTATTGCTTGACTGGATATATTGGGAACCCTCTTCATGCATGTTCACCTGTTGCGAGTAAGACCTTCTATCTTCACAATTACTTTGTATATTTGTATTTTTTATTGGTTATTTTATATTTTTATCTTTCGTCTTACTTTCTCTATAGTTTCACCAGAACCTGTGGATCCTTGCCACCCTTCGCCTTGTGGCCCTTATAGTACATGTCGTACATTTAACGGACATGCTGTTTGTACATGTCTAGACAAATGCATTGGTTCTCCACCCAACTGTCGACCCGAATGTATAGCCACATCCGATTGTCGACCTAATAAAGCGTGTATTCACCAAAAATGTCAAGATCCGTGTCCTGGTATGTGTGGTTTAAATGCTCAATGTCAAGTGGTAAACCATAATCCAATATGTAGTTGCTTAAGAGGTTTTACTGGAGATCCGTTTTCGAGGTGTTATATTGAAGAAAGTGAGTAATGTTTTTTTCACGTTGTATTGAATATGATTACTGCTTTCAACAGCATATTTATTTAATGTACTTCACCAGGGCCATCTTCGCCACCTGTAGACATTTGCATACCTAATCCCTGCGGACCGCATTCTCAATGTAAGGAGATAAATGGTCTACCTGTGTGTTCCTGTTTCAATGATTACGTGGGTCGTCCTCCTAACTGTAGAGCAGAGTGTATTATTGACGTGGAATGCCCCGGAAACCTTGCTTGCCTTGCCGAAAAATGTAGAGATCCATGTCCCGGTTCCTGCGGAGTACATGCTACGTGTACTGTAGTTAAGCACATACCAGTATGTTCTTGTGAACAAGGATATACAGGAGATCCGTTTTCCGGATGCTCATTTATGCCTAGTAAGTTACACTTTATATCGACGGTGAACAGCTTTAATCTTGTAGCGACACATCGTAATATTTTGACCTATATTTTAGATATTGAACCCCAAATTCAAGAAAGTCCATGTTCTCGTTCTCCATGTGGAGCAAACGCTATTTGTAAAGAAAGAAATAGTGTCGGATCCTGCTCCTGCCTTCCAGAATATTACGGCGACCCATACGTTGAATGTAGGCCAGAATGTGTTTTAAACTCTGATTGTCCCAAAGACAAAGCTTGTTTCAATAACAAGTGTAAGGATCCATGCCCAGGGGTTTGTGGAATGAATGCGGAATGCCGTGTGCACAATCATGCTCCTTCTTGCGCGTGTTTACCAGGATACGAAGGCAATCCATTTTCATCATGTTATATAGGTACGACAAAGAAACAATTTAACACAACAGTATTCAATCCACCGACAAAAACAATCTAGAATGAGAACTTTTTTCGTTTTAGGAATGAATGATCCCATCGACCCGTGTATACCTACTCCATGCGGACCTTATAGCGTATGTCGTGTAAGCGCTGGCCATGCAATATGTTCTTGCCAAGACCAATACTTCGGGTCCCCACCATCTTGTCGTCCCGAATGTATGGTTAGCAGTGAATGTATGCCTAATAAGGCATGTAAAAACCAAAGATGCGCAGACCCTTGCATCGGAGCATGCGGCAACAATGCGAAATGTACTGTTGTTAATCACAATGCATTATGTAGTTGTCCAACAAATTACATCGGCGACCCATTCGTACAGTGCACGGAAGCACCAAGTGAGCTTTTAAAAATATTTTTTATCTAACGTTCTAATAGTTACTAATTCTGTCTTAAAGAGTATTATTGCTTAACAAATTTAAACATTAACAAAGAATAACAAATATCGATAAATATTAATAGCAATACATTTTTAAAATGCGCCTAAACTAACTATCAAATCGCTACCTTAAAATAATAAATAATACTTGAAAAAAACATTTTTTTTAGAATCACAACCAAAACCGTTGGGAAATCCCTGTGTGCCTTCTCCTTGTGGACCGAATTCCCAGTGCCGAGTGGTAGGAGAAACACCCGCGTGTTCATGTCTGCAAGGATATATCGGTAGAGCACCAAATTGTCGACCTGAATGTATATACGACGAAGAGTGCCCTAGCAACCTTGCTTGTGTCCGGGATAAATGTGTTAATCCGTGTGAAGGCTCTTGCGGTACATATGCAGAATGCGTTGTTATAAACCACAAAGCTGTTTGCCATTGTTGGGCGGGTTACACTGGTGATCCATATGGTGGTTGTCACTTTTTCGGTAAGAACTTGTTAGTCCTATTCGGTCGTACATACTTGAGATAATGTCGAGTATCTATATTAACATCAACAATTATTACCTATCCAGTTATTGTGCCGAGTGAAGAGGAATCAAATCCATGTTCTCAATCGCCCTGCGGTCCAAATGCTGTATGCACTGAAAGACATTCTGCTGGAGCCTGTACATGCTCTCCTGGTTATTTCGGAGATCCATATCTTGGATGTCGCCCAGAATGTGTAACAAATAATGATTGTCCATGGGACAAGGCTTGCTCAAACAACAAATGTACGGATCCTTGCCAAGGGGCTTGTGGCGTTAATGCTCAATGCACGGTTGCCCATCATAATCCTGTGTGTTCTTGTGTGGATGGGTATGACGGCAATCCCATAGTCTCCTGCCATCCTCGATTAATACGTTAGTAGAATTGTTAAATTAATAATTCCATTTCATTAAACAGTTTACATTATGGTAATTCATTTAAACAATTATTGCAGCACCAATTGCCGATTTAAATCCATGCATGCCTTCGCCGTGTGGAGCATATAGCCACTGCAAAGTGGTCGATGGTCATGGCGTGTGTTCATGTCAGGAAGGCTATGTCGGATCGCCCCCCACTTGTATGCCCGAATGCGTATCTAGTACAGATTGCCCACAGCACCAGGCTTGCATTAAACAGAAGTGTAAAGATCCATGTCCGGGAACTTGTGGTGTAAATGCCAGATGTCAAGTTATAAATCACAATCCTATTTGCACATGTAAAGCAGGATACACCGGTGACCCTTTCACATCTTGCCAATTAGAACCAAGTAAGAAATCATCAAGCAATAAAATTTGTTTATCAAATAAAAACGTTTAATTTTTGTCAACACGAAAAGCGTTATTCGGTGTTTATTAAGAATGATACATATTACCTTTGCATGAAATTTAAATTTTCTGTATATACATATTATTTTCATTTTCAATTTTTCCGTTTTTTTTCTGTTTCTGTCCTATGTGCTGTTTCACTTAATCTATTGTGTTTCTTTCTTAGAACCTATGTATGAGGGACCTAGAGGAAATCCATGCGTGCCATCACCGTGTGGTCCATATTCTCAATGTAAAGTAGTGGGGGAAGCGCCTGCATGTTCATGCTTACCAACCTACATTGGTATTGCACCTAATTGTAGACCAGAATGTTCTATCAATGCGGAATGTCCTGGTAATCTTGCATGTCAAAACGAGAGGTGTATAGATCCATGTCCGGGCTCATGTGGTCTGAACGCTGATTGTTCTGTGGCCAATCATGTAGCATTATGTAATTGTCTATCAGGTTTCACAGGTGATCCTTTCAGTGGATGTTCTCAAGTTGAGTGTAAGTTATCAGATGTGCAAAATGTGTTAATTTTGGTACTCTTAATCTACGTAACTCACAGAAGATAATTCTGAGGTTAATTATTACAGATCCACCGGAACCTTTGCCAAATCCGTGCAACCCATCGCCATGTGGTGCTAATGCATTATGTAAGGAACGAAACGGAGTAGGATCGTGCTCTTGTTTGCCAGAATATTTCGGAGATCCGTACACCGGATGCCGACCAGAGTGCGTTTCTAATTCCGACTGTGATCGAAACAAGGCTTGTTCAAACAATAGATGCAAAGATCCATGCCCAGGAGCATGTGGAGTAAACGCTGAATGTAGAACAGTCAACCATTCACCAACTTGCACATGCATGTCTGGATATACCGGAAACCCACTTGTTCAGTGTGTTGTTAAAGGTAAACAAATTAAAATAGATGAATATTTACAAGTTTCACTAGTAATTAATCCACCATTCACAACCTAAATTATTGAAACGAATTAACCCTGTTCCAGGCCAATAGCTGAAAAAAGACAATCGAATGTCTGTTTTATTTATTGAAATTAAGGTACAGTCGAGGTCATAAATATGTTTACACTTTTGCACCTTTTTACAAGGCAATAAGGTGCAAAAGTGTAGACGTATTTATGACCTCGACCGTACATTTTTGACAGGCAGTAGGTATGTGGTCGATATAACGGTTCTGCACGGGTTAAATAGATTTAGGTTTAGAATCTTTAAGAAGAACGTAAAGCATGAAAAGGGAATTGCATAAGAAATATCTAGAGTTTTGATGATAATTCATATTTTCAGAACTGACTCCTGGACGAAATGATGCAAAACCATGCCAACCATCTCCTTGCGGTCCCAATAGTTTATGCCGAGAAGTAAATGGTCATAGCGTATGCACTTGCGAGATGGGATACATCGGCACACCCCCTACTTGCCGCCCCGAATGTATTGTCAGCTCTGAGTGCCCACAGGATAAGGCGTGTGTCAATAAGAAATGCATTGATCCATGCCCAAATGCTTGCGGATATAATGCACGTTGCCAAGTTATTACACATAATCCCATATGCACTTGTACACCAGGTTACACTGGCGATCCATTTACCAAATGTGAGCTAGAGGAAAGTAAGTATATTCAAACATATAATAATTCAGACGCAGACAGAACGCTATTGATCATTATTTTGAGATTAAATGAAATCTAATTCTTTTTGACGATTTTTCAGAAATGCAACCTTCAAATCCATGTGAACCCTCACCCTGTGGACCCAATTCAGAATGTCGCATTATCGGAGATCAAGCTGCATGTTCTTGTATGCCAAATTATATAGGTAGAGTTCCAAATTGCCGGCCAGAGTGTACAATTGACGCTGAATGTCCTAGCAATACAGCTTGTGTTAACGAACGATGTAAAGACCCTTGCCAAGGAGCTTGTGGTCTGAATGCACTCTGCGTGACTGTCAATCACAGACCAATATGCAGTTGTCAACAAGGTTTTACTGGAGATGCGTCAAGAAACTGCATACAAGTTGTGATATCATGTAAGTGTGTTAGTCAAATATAGTCAAGGCGCGGACGTGGGTGCCACCCTTATGTCGTTGATATAACACTGATTCGCACTAAGCGCTTTGCTTCTAGTTTTCTCGCGGGGACAGCTAAAGAGTGGAACTCACTTCCGGCAAACCTATTCCCAGCTACTTATAACTTGGATCTTTTCAAGACGAGAGTGAATAGGCACTTTCTAGGTATGCATGTAACACTCTTTCGAGTCTCGACCTCATCATCATCAATATACTTAATAAAAAATATATGCAAGTAGGTACGAACATATTGTATGTATGTATGTAAGCACTTTATTGTACACAATAACAGGTTAAAGAATATACATGTCACACAATATCAAAGTACAAAGGCGAACTTATCCCTATAAGGGATCTCTTCCAGCTAACCTTTGAGCCATATTGTCATGTTTCAATTCAAATTTCTTTTTAGCTACTGAGATGACTCCAACATCGAGCCCGTGCACTCCATCCCCTTGCGGGCCTAACGCAGAATGCCGGGAACATAATGGTGCTGGTGCTTGCGTTTGCTCGGTAGGCTACGACGGCGATCCGTATAGCCCTAGTGGCTGTCGTCGGGAATGTGAGATCAATGATGACTGTGCGCTGCCGCTGGCGTGCACACGATTCAAATGTATAGACCCTTGCCCTGGCACTTGTGGCCAGATGGCTCAATGCTCTGTCGAAAGTCACGTTCCAATCTGTACTTGTCCAAAAGGCTATTCTGGCGATCCGTTCTACCAGTGTAATGCGGTGTCATATACACGTAAGTACAATCCGATAAAGTAGGTAAAAATGTAGGAATTTTGTTGCAATATGTAATTATATAAACATAATTACAGATGATTTAGAAGCCTAAAATAAAAACGCCTTAAAAACCTGATTAATCATCCTGTTTATAGGTGTATTATTTAGTACGTATAGCATAATCTAGTAGCCGATTGTCGATTTGTGCAAGTTTTTCCCCAAATCAGGGGCGGCTCACTCCGTGATTTAGTCGCGCCGCTACTAGTACATACCAGCTCTAAGGGGTATGTTAGCGCTGCTAAAGCAAGCACGCGTTCTGTCGCCGCGCGTTACATGCGATAGAAACGGATGGCAACGTTTAGGCTCGTTCGGCATACCTAAACAGGGGATTTGTTAACAGAGAACTTTGTACTATTATTTCTTCTGTCCCCAAATGTTTGTTTACTATTTAACACACAATGGAACTTCAGGGATATTAGTTTTTTCAAGATAGATGCATGTAATATCCTTGGACTGAACTTGCATGTTCTAGGCTACATCTAATTTAATGCTTACAATAAAATGTATTTAATTTTAGCTCGTCCATCGCAAAACCCATGCGAGCCTTCACCATGTGGACCCAACAGTCAATGTAGACAAGTCAATATGCAAGCAGTTTGCTCTTGTCTCCCAAGCTACGTGGGGTCACCCCCGTCATGTAAACCGGAATGTGTAGTCAATAGTGAATGTGATACCTCTAAAGCATGTATCAACCAGAAATGTGATGACCCTTGCCCTAATACCTGTGGACTAAGAGCACATTGTCAAGTTAAAAATCACAATCCCATATGCACGTGTCCAGCAGGAATGACTGGGGATCCATTCGCACAATGTTATCGTAAGTGTTGTCGAAAGTTTTACTATGATGTAAATATTATAAAGACCTAGTAGTACCTACAATAATAATCGTATTGGAATTAGACAAATTTTACCACCACCATTTTTTCTGTCTTGAGTTTAATCATGATTTTTGTATGAGACTACATTTCATAGTGTTTTATGAAAATGCATGTATTTTAGAAATTATCGCGGCCACTGAACGACCACCGTCTTGTACACCATCGCCTTGCGGACCTCACTCTCGCTGTCAGTTGTTGGTCAGTGGGCCCGCATGCTCGTGCTTACCCGGATATGTTGGATCGCCACCGAGTTGCCGTCCCGAGTGTACTATTAATTCTGAATGCCCAGCCGAATTAGCATGTGTACGGCAAAAATGTGAAGACCCCTGCCCAGGATCATGCGGAGTAGATGCCAACTGCCATGTTCTAAACCATGTAGCAGTGTGTGTTTGTAATGATAGATTTACAGGCGATCCATTTTCAAGATGTTTGCCAATCGTTGAAGGTTTGTTCATTTATGACTGCATAAAATACTAGTTATAGTTACTAACCTGCGTTATTTATACTAAAACTATATTTCCTCTTTCAGAATCTACTACTCCTACGCCATTAGATCCATGCAATCCTTCACCTTGTGGACCAAACGCTCAGTGTAACAATGGTTTTTGCACATGTTTGCCAGAATACAGTGGAAATCCATACGAATCATGTAGACCAGAATGTACTGGAAGTCAAGAATGTCCCAGAGATAAAGCCTGCTTTAGAAATAAATGTCGCGATCCATGTCCAGGAGTGTGTGGTCAAAATGCGAAATGTGATGTCATTAATCATATACCGTCTTGTTCATGCATGGCTGACTTCACGGGTAATCCATTTACCCAATGTCGACCAGTTCCAGTTATCGCAGATAAGAAAGATCCTTGCCATCCGTCGCCATGTGGTGCTAATAGCATTTGCCGAAATGTGGAGAATACAGCTGTTTGCGCGTGTGTCGAAGGATTCCAAGGTTCTCCACCATCTTGTCGACCAGAATGTATTATCAGCTCAGAGTGCGCTTCTACTAAGGCTTGTGTCAATCAGAAGTGTATAAACCCTTGCATTAATTCATGTGGCCACGCCGCAAGGTGTGAGGTCATCAATCATAGCCCAATATGTAGTTGTAACCCCGGTCAAACCGGAGATCCATTCAAAGGTTGCTACGAAATTTCAATTCCGCCATCTGATCAGATTGATGTATGTCACCCTTCTCCGTGTGGTCCAAATGCATTATGCATGGACAGAAATGGAAAACCTAACTGTAAATGCATAGACAATTATATCGGACAGCCACCAAATTGTAGACCAGAATGCGTTATCAATCCAGATTGTACTTCGAATCAAGCTTGCGTACGTAACAAGTGTATAGATCCATGTCCAGGCTCGTGTGGGGTCAATGCTGACTGTATTGTTGTGAGCCACACTGTTTCGTGCAGTTGTCAAGAGAAATATACTGGCAATCCTTTCCTACAATGTGTCGCTGAAGGAGGTAAGATTGTTGTTATGTTTAATGAGTGTATTTATGTCGCTTTATAGTCGGATAAACATAAAAATATACGTATTTATTGATGGTTTTTCATTCCAGAAAGGGAAACTCGACCATGCGATCCATCACCGTGCGGAGCTAATGCGATATGCACTCAGCGTGATGGTGCTGGTGCCTGCTCTTGCTTGGAAGGATATTTCGGCAACCCATACGAAGGCTGTCGGCCAGAATGCGTTCTAAGTTCAGACTGTTCTGCAGACAAAGCGTGTATTCGAAACAAATGTGCAGACCCTTGCCCTGGAATTTGTGGCTCTAACGCCGAGTGTACTGTCATAAACCACGTTCCATCTTGTGCGTGTGTTAAAGGGTATTCCGGAAATCCATTTGAACAATGTGTGAAAAACGAAGAAGGCCCGGTAAGACCGTGCCAGCCATCACCATGCGGTCCCAACAGTATTTGTCGAGAAAGCGGTGGTCTAGCTTCTTGCGAATGTCTTCCTGATTACAGAGGTGCGCCTCCAGATTGTCGACCTGAATGCACTGTTAGCAGCGAATGTCCATCAGATCGAGCTTGTCATAAGTTAAAATGTGCCGATCCGTGTCGAGGCACTTGTGGTTTAGGCGCACACTGTCAGGTCATCAATCACAGTCCTTTATGCAGCTGCCCTGCAGGAACTACTGGAGATGCATTTATCAGATGTGTAGAGCCCGTTGTCCAACAACGACCACCAACACAACCTTGTTATCCAAATCCATGTGGGCCTTATAGTGAATGTCGCGTACTTAATGACAATCCATCTTGCTCCTGTTTGCAAGGTTATATCGGCGGACCACCTAACTGCCGACCGGAATGTCTTGTAAATACTGACTGCCCTTCACACCAGTCTTGCATCGCTGAAAAATGCTCAAACCCTTGTGAAGGTTCCTGCGGATTTAGAGCCGAATGCAGAGTTCATGATCATATACCAATATGCAGTTGCCCCACAGGTTTTTCTGGGGATCCGTTTATTCAGTGCTCTGAATTTGGTAAGCAATTTCATATATAATCTTATTTACGCGTCATTTACGCATTATACTTAATTTAGAAACATATAAATAGTGCAGGGGTGGTTCGACGACAATACAAAATGTTTTTTGACATTCGCAGGCTAACCGCGCGGCGATATATTTTAAGAAACTTATGTAACACAGTTTCATAAATTGGCTTTCCATTTGCGCGAAATTCCCCCTTTCCTAGACTAGTCGTCCTGGAATAAACTTGTATAAACTAGAATAATTTGAGAAATTAGTTTGTCACGGGATACTTTGGGAAAACGATTATTCTCAAATTATTCTAGTTTATACAAGTTTATTCTATGAAATGGGGAATTTCGCGCAAATGGAAAGCCAATTTATGCACGGTTGTTACATAAGTTTCTTAAAATATCACGCCGTTAGCCTGCGAATGTCAAAAGACGTTTTGTATGGTCGTTGAACCACCTTAAAGGTCCTTTTCTCAAACGTGCAATGAACTATTGTTGCTGTGTTCTCTATAATAGGCCTCGAAGTATCACGTTTCGGGCGCGACGCGGCGAGAAATCCGTAATGGAATTTCATACAAATTGGAGGCCTGCAATAGGCATGATGACAGTAATTGAAAATCACTAAAATATGGTATTTTCTTAGTGAAATTTTAATCATAGAATTCGAAAAATGCTTATATTTTTTTATTAAGTAAGAGATTATTATTTATTTTGATAAAATTAAACTGAAAAATACGGACGGGGGCCATAATATGTTAAACACCAATCAGAGCGCATGACGTCACATTCGTATAAACAAATACTCACGAACTTATATAAGTACATACTGGACTTTGCCATCAGACAATGTTTTGAAACAAGAAAAAAAGCGGCCAAGTGCGTGTCGGATCACGCAAAACGAAGGTTCCGTGCCTATTAAAAAGGTCGTATCGTTACTGAAATCTTACGGCACTTATGTCCTTTCCTTTAAGGAAGGCAGTTTTTTAGAAATATCTCAAAAACCTTTGAACCGATCTTGTACAAAACAATTTTCGCTGAGAAAATTTAATAAGCCCTATGAGCATGATATTTTCATATTTTTTAAATACACAGTTCAAAAATGCATAGAATCTAACAAGTTTCACTCTGATTTTAGATCCAAATTGATTGCTAGTAGAACCGCCGATATTTTCGTGAAATGGCCACTTACCTGTAAAATTTAATAGCTGAATTCGGTCTCTAAGTTCTTCATCAGAGCGTCATTATACAAGAAAATAACCATTTTGCGATTAAATTGTAGCAAAGGGTTTATTTCACGAAATAAACTTTCGATATGGTAAAATTTGTTTTGGCATAACAGCCATATTTTTTAATTAGTATTGCCATAACAAGCAGTACAAGCATACCGTCAAAGTTAGGATTTTGACTGCGTTGGTATTTTTGGAGTGATATTTAGAAAAGTCAATACATTTTAATTTCAGTAAATTAATTTTCATTTGCATTTAATTTAGTGAAATTATAACAAAATGAATGATAACCGTATAGCGTAGAGTACGTCTTTATAAAAATGTCGCACTGTTTGTGTTTCAAGTTATAGCAACACATCACAAAACTAGAAAGAGATGACGGAAAGACGTGACGTCATTCAAGGTAGGTCATTTTTTTCTGGTTTCAAAACATTTTTGAATGGCAAAGTCCAGTATGTCTATAAGTTCGTGGTGTATACAAATGTGACGTCACTCGGGACGCCATGACACTGACAAGCGTTTTAGCGCCAAGTTTAAAATTAAAAACTAAAATGCATTTTTTTCCTACTTAACTGTTATTTTCTCTAGAAAAATCTTATTCGTTGTACATAATAAATGTTTCTAAACATTTTAGAACAGTTTTTCAAAATGTTTCATCATGCCTATTGGAAGCGACATCTTTTGTTTCAATATCAATTCGTCAGACGACGTCATGGCGTTCAGCCGTTAGAAATGTTGGGAGTCCTTTGTAATTTTCTTGCATGTTTGAGAAAAGGGCGTGAAAAGGGATTGCCAGCCTCGTATTCCTATCTGTTATCTATATCTACTTGGCCGGCAGTCCCTATTATCCCGGCCTCTGCAGTAATGTACAATTTCACATTTCTTTTTTTTTACAAAGGATTGTTGTTCATACCAACTACAGATATTGTATCTTTTCAATGACATTACAGTCAATCCAACGCCGGCGCCGGATCTCTGCAATCCATCCCCATGCGGTACCAATGCAAACTGTGACGCGGGTATCTGTACTTGTACAACTGGACACTTTGGAGATCCTTACGTAGGATGTCGCTTGGAATGCAGCACTAACGGCGAATGCTCTCCTACTCGTACTTGCCAGGGAGGCAAATGCGTGGACCCATGTCCTGGCGCTTGCGGCACTCGTGCTGTTTGCTCAGTCAATAACCACATTCCATCGTGCTCTTGCGCTCCCGGTACCTCCGGGGATCCGTTTTCATACTGTACAGAAACTCGACAACCACAAGGTAATTAAATACTGATGTGCAAAGTTTAGCTCTATGATATATTAAGATCATGAGATATTCATACGAATCTCCCTTTCTTTCGCACTTTTAGGACCTCCACAATCGGCATGTTCGCCGTCGCCTTGCGGTCCATACAGCGAGTGTACAGTGAGTGCAAACGGGGCAGCTGCCTGTTCATGCCGCTCCGGGCACGTAGGCTCTCCACCGTCTTGTCGGCCCGAGTGCCTTGTGAGTGCTGAATGCAAGTTGCAGCTTGCGTGTATAGACCGAAGATGTCGCGACCCTTGCGAGGGTGCTTGTGGACGTGGCGCCCGATGCCAAGTCGTAGCGCATTCACCAATTTGTACGTGCCATGATGGCCTCACTGGCGATCCGTTTACTTACTGCTATTCTATGCCAGGTATTCATATTTTTATAACATTTTTGTTTTTTTATCATTATTTGTTATATATTTTTGAATCACACCTTTTTTATAGTGAGTATACCGCCGGAGGACCAAGACCCATGCCAGCCTTCGCCTTGTGGACCTAATTCAATATGTATAAAATCAGGAGAAACACCGGCTTGTAGTTGCCAACCAGGTTTCATCGGTACTCCACCGAACTGCCGACCCGAATGTACGATCAGCGCCGAATGTCCAGCGGCTCTTGCTTGTGTGGCCCAGCAATGCAAGGATCCGTGCTTGCAAGCGTGTGGTCCACGAGCTCTTTGCTCGGTAGTCGACCACCGTGCATCCTGTGTTTGCGAACCCGGCCTCGAAGGAGACCCATTCCAGGGTTGTACACAACGAAGAGGTAAGAAAACATCTGTATTCTGATAGAGCTAGAGCTCCTAAACACATATCTACGAAGTGTGAAATTATTAGTGATCAATGATCAATCAATACATTCCCGTCTGCGCGACAAAAATTATTGAGTCATGTTTATATCTTCGTGGTAATTCTTCGATTTTATAGTTGACTTGGAAGTCACTTGTATCATAGAAATGTGGGGAAATTGTAATTTAAAGGTAAAATTATTGTTTATTCGTGGTTATAAATTAATTGTTCGGTATTAAAAGTTTAGATGCAAAATGCATGTAACCCCCTGCTTTGCAAAGCGTGATAATTCATGCTTGGAAAATTGTGCTTTCTTTAAAGTGTTTAGAAAATTATCACGCCTCACACGGTCTAGGTACTAATGTAAAAGCTATAGTTCGGCATAGGTAATTTGACTTCAGGATCGAGAGATGACCATGCCCATCGCTTGGTTCATAAGCAAAAATATCAATGCCGTAGCTATATATTTGCTTAAAATTCATAATCAATCATCGGATCAGGAGCGCGAAGACGGAAACGTTAATCATTGGATTTCGAAAAAGCTTCCAGAAGGGACGTAACATTTTGATGTAACTATACGTGTAGGAAATTAATGCCTTTGCTTGAGATCGGAGCACGCGGAGATAACCTAGCACTTACAGTAAGCTTAGACCGTTACCGTGACGGCCGCTTTTGGATGGTGCCGCTAGAGATAGTGACGCCGTCGCCGGACTAAGGAGTACACTAAACGACGCCGAGCCAGCAAGCTTCGACTAACGCTTCAGACGGAAGTGCTTCTACGGTGTCTGGCAGTATTTTGGTAAGTGAATTCATGTTTTTATAAACGTTTTCAGCTCCTCCCATGAATGAGTACCTAAATCCGTGTGAACCTTCCCCCTGTGGTCCAAACGCCCAGTGCAAGGTACAAGGTAATGCGGGATCATGTACATGCCTACTTGATTACACGGGAGACCCATATCAAGGTTGCAGACCTGAATGCGTAGCCGACTCTGATTGTCCTTTAACGGCTGCGTGTACCCAAAACAAATGTACTGACCCCTGTCCCGGAGTATGTGGCTACAATGCAGAATGTTATGTAACGAATCACAAACCTGCGTGCAACTGTAACGCAGGTTATACAGGAAACCCATTTTCAATGTGTTCTCAAATACCTGGTGAGTATTTGACTTTTTAAATTAGTAAACTAATTATGTGTGTAATGGATTATATTATAGGTAATATTTTATGTAAATTTACAGAAAATAGCATTTCAAAATTAGATGTATGCAACCCATCGCCGTGCGGTGCTAATGCTATATGTAAAGAAGTTAATGGACAGCCTGTGTGCTCATGTTTAACGAACTATGTAGGACGTCCTCCGAATTGTAAACCTGAATGCGTTGTGAATTCGGAATGCAAAACAAACAGAGCTTGTGTTAATCAAAGATGTGTCAATCCATGCCCGAGACCATGCGGCCAAAACTCTGACTGTAAAGTAATAAATCATAGTCCAGTATGTTCTTGTCGACCTGGATATTCTGGAAATCCATTTATGGCATGTACAGCGGTTTCATGTAAGTAAATAAAATAATAATAATAATAGGAAGCCTAAATTAATGTACTTAAATAACTTATTTATCTATAACACGATGTTTTAATTTCGAATTAATTTTAAGACCAAATGTTGAACGCCTTATTCTTAAGCATGGCATTAAGAGCATGTGGAACTGGCAGCTTTTATCACCAATGTACACAGATATTAATTCACCCATGTTCAGCAATAAAGAATTTCATTTCATTTCATTCCATAAAAAGAAGTAAAGTAATTAATTTCTTGTCTTTGACTATGAGTGAATTATTGAGGTGAATTTTAACTAGCTGTTACGTAACGATTATATACCTTTTCACAGACAATCAACCGAGTTTATCACCGTCAGATCCATGTATGCCATCGCCATGTGGTCCTTACGCAGAGTGCCGTAATATCAATGGTTTAGCGTCGTGTTCATGTTTACCTACGTACACAGGCTCTCCACCATTCTGTAAAGCAGAATGTGTGATACATTCCGACTGTCCTAGTGACAAAGCTTGTGTGGCTGAAAAATGTCGAAATCCCTGCGAAGGCTCGTGTGGCCTTTATGCGGATTGTTTCGTAAACAACCATGTACCGGTTTGCTTATGTCCAGACGGATATTCTGGAGATCCGTTTAGACAATGTATATTAAATCCAATAAAAGGTACATAATGATGATTCCTTAAAACAATCGTATTTTTTTCCTATTTATACAAGTCTTACGTTAACTTTTAATTTTCAGATGTCACTTTAGCAGTCACCTTCGATCCATGTGAATCAAGTCCGTGTGGTCCAAATGCCGAATGTAACAACGGAATTTGTTCATGTGTCATTGGTTATCATGGTGATCCAAAATTAGGGTGTAGACCAGAATGTGTCTATAACACAGACTGTCTTCGTGACAAGGGGTGCCAAAGGAATAAATGCGTTAATCCCTGCATTGGTACTTGTGGATTGCATGCTATTTGCGAAGTCCTCAATCACATACCTATGTGCACATGTCCAAAGGGTAGGACCGGCAATGCGTTCGTGGAATGTAGGCCATCATTAGGTAAAATCTCATTAAACACTTTATTGAACATTTGTAACCTTTAAAAAAAGAATCTTAATAAGATAAGATCCGTTTTATTCTCATTTTCCAGTTGCAACGGCTAATCCGTGTAATCCATCTCCATGCGGACCTAATAGCCAATGTCGTCAATCCAATGGTCAAGCGATATGTTCCTGCGTACCCGGTTTCAGAGGAAGTCCTCCAACTTGCAGACCGGAATGTGTAGTGAGCTCTGAATGCTCCCTGAAAGAAGCTTGCAACAATCAAAAATGTGTAAATCCATGTATCGGAGCTTGTGGAGTCGCAGCTGTGTGTGATGTTATTAATCACAATCCTATATGTACATGCTCGTCGTCATTCTCAGGCGACCCATTCATCAGATGCACTATTCGATGTGAGTACCTATGGTTATTTACTGAATTTGATGTACATTACGATACATACTAGTGGCGCTGTGAACTGTAGAACTCGCGAGCCTGTTTTTTTTCAAAAATATATTGTTGTTTAAATTAGAAAAAGTGATTCGGCAATAAAATCTATATAATTAACGAACCTGCTCACAAAATTGCACGAGAACCGGTTGATTAATGCGACCTGTAGAGGAGAACAACCGGACAGACACCAGACACCGGACAGACAAACGATTTTCGGCCCATGCTGAAGCATGAAACTTCGTTCGCTTTGCTCGCTCGTTCGATAACATTTTTGACTCAATCAACAAAAAGTCAAATGAAATGGCGGATACCATTAGTAGATATTGTACACCACTTTGAATTCTTGCTGAATATACAGGATGTATCAAAAATGGGGTGTGAACCGATCAAGGGCAGGTTCGGTAGCGTATTGCGATTCCAAAAATGCATACCTATGTTATTTTTTTATAAAATTTGTTTGCTAATAAAGTATTAAGTTATTATTATTAAATTACTAAGTATTTATTTGCAAATAAACTATAGATATTAAAATTATATATAAGTACCTAATATTAGCTGCCTTCGCGGCTTTGCTCATGTTCTACATGTAGTAGTGAGAAAATATATAGTTTGTGGCCACCCCCAACCCCACCCCGCACGTCCAATATATCTACTGGTGAAATCGGATGAGTAGTTCGAATAGATACTACCCCTTTACACACAAACTTACATAACTACAAGCCGTACCTCTTTATTATATTACTGTCTTACCGCGCGGCTTCGCCCGCGTATTACAAAGTACGCAAGCAAAGTCGTGGTACGAGTACATACGCTAGTGTAGCTCTACCTGCGCGTTATGGAGCCCTTTACAAGCAAGTGTGATGAAAATATACAACTTTACAAATGTTACGTCTTTTTTATAATATTAGGATAGAAGTATAAAGTATGTTTATAGCTTAACGAACTAATAATTGATGTTACAGTGGCAACTGAAGTTGAAGTCAATCCATGTGAACCGTCTCCTTGTGGACCTCACTCGGTGTGCAAAATTACGGGAAACAGTTTTATATGTGCATGTATGCCAGAATTTAAGGGTATTCCACCAAGTTGCAGACCAGAATGTATCAGCAACAGCGAATGTGATTACAATCTTGCTTGTCAGAACCAAAAATGTGTGGATCCCTGTATTGGTACTTGTGGATCAAACGCAGAATGCAGGGTAGTAAGTCATGCACCTATGTGTATTTGCCCAGTGGGTTATATAGGAGATCCATTTTCGTACTGCAGTCTTCAGACGCTCGCGGAAAACTCCGAAGTGTTAAGACCATGTAACCCGAGTCCCTGCGGACCTAATGCCCATTGCAGAGAACAAAATGGCGTTGGGGCATGTCAGTGCTTAGATGGCTACACAGGTAATCCATATGAGGGATGCCGACCGGAGTGTATTGTTAATTCAGACTGTCCACTCAATAGAGCTTGCTCTGGAATGAAGTGTATAGATCCTTGTCCGGGAACATGCGGAATGAATAGTTTCTGTTCAGTAACGAATCATGTGCCAATTTGTACATGTCAACAAGGATACACAGGAAATCCATTTAGTCATTGCACCATCATACTAGAACGTGAGTAAAAAATCTCATTCTTGACATCTTTGAGATAGTTTTTTATTAATTTGATATTAATTATATGTTAACTGTTACAGTTCCTATACCTGAAGCTTTTCCTTGTAATCCTTCACCATGCGGAGCAAACAGCCAATGCAAGGATATCAACAGACAAGCAGTATGCTCTTGCTTACCAAACTTTGTTGGATCACCACCAAACTGTCGGCCAGAATGTGTTATCAGCTCGGAATGCCCATCAAACATGGCATGCGTAAACCAAAAATGCTCGAACCCTTGTGTTGCTGCTTGTGGTCAAAACACTAATTGCAATGTCATCAATCATAGTCCCATCTGCATATGTAAGCAAGGCTTAACTGGAAATCCATTCACTACATGTTATCCGTCAATGGGTAAGTGTATTGAAAATAACAATAGAACCTAAGTTGCATGCATCTCTGGATAATTATTTATGGTCAATGACTTGTGCGGTCTTTAAAAATAATTACGGGGTTAATTTCAGAATCACAGCCTCCAACTCGACCAGCGAATCGCGATCCTTGTTTCCCTTCGCCTTGTGGCTTATATGCAGAGTGCCGTAACATTGGAGGCGCTCCCTCATGCGCCTGTCAACTGAACTATATCGGAAATCCACCCAATTGTCGGCCGGAATGCACGATTACTTCGGAGTGTCATAGTAACCAAGCTTGCATAAATGAAAAGTGCCGCGATCCTTGCCCTGGAGCATGTGGCCTGAACGCTGAATGTTCTGTATTCAACCACATAGCCCAGTGCAGCTGCATAGAACGTTATACGGGTGATCCCTTTAGTCAATGCCTGCTGAGGCCCGAAAATTATGGTAAGTGATTCTTAATTTGAAAGACAACAATTCTCCATGGTTTTTTCGGGTAGTCTTATCTACTTACCTTATGACCAATGGCAAAGATGAGTATACAAGCCGTGATTAAAGCAGAATGAAAAAAGTACCGAAAATGTAGGAACACTAATGATTGGTTGGCTATTTTATCGTCCTATATGACTTTGTTGTAAGTTTTTTCATAAAATATATATATACTTGGTTGATTAAGCATTCTGCCTATTCCCTCTCATCCTTGAGAGGATCTACCCAGCAGTGGGACGTATATAGGCTGATGATGATGATGATGATTCAGTCTCTACATTATTTTTCATTTACTCGTAACTCTAGGTACGTTCGTTTACCTATAAAAATGAATGGTAAATTTAAGCAATTGTCTTGGTAGTTAGCAGGATAAGTAATTGTTTGTGTCTCTCACGGCATCTGTGGTGGTTACAAAATAAGTGACAACCTGGGGTTAGGCGTTGGCCGTGACCATGTTTGTCAATTAATAACTTAACAAGGATGTAACATTCTTTTGTTTCTCAGATACAACTTTCAACGAAGATCCCTGTAATCCTTCGCCATGCGGACCAAACGCAGATTGCAATAATGGCGTCTGCACATGTGTGGCAAATTATCAGGGTGACCCGTATTTCGGATGTCGACCAGAATGTCTCATGAGCAGCGATTGCCCGCAAGCCAAAGCTTGCGTAGGAAATAAGTGTGTAGATCCATGCGAGAACACTTGCGGTCGTACTGCCGTATGTAATGTTTATAATCATATACCGATGTGCACATGTCCACCGGGATTCTCCGGAAACGCATTTTTTGAATGCCGTCCTGTGGCGCCCAGCGAGGTTGTAAATCCCTGTACACCATCTCCTTGTGGTCCCAATAGCCAGTGCAGAAGCATTAATGGTCAAGCTATATGCTCATGCGTTCAGGGTTATCGAGGCGCGCCACCGACTTGTCGACCGGAATGCGTTACGAGTGCGGAGTGTAGCCTCAATCAAGCCTGCTCTAATCAGCGGTGCATTGATCCATGTAAAGGAGCTTGTGGAATTTCAGCACAATGTCAGGTTATAAATCATAACCCCATCTGTACTTGCCCATCTGCTCTAACTGGCGATCCATTTTCAAGATGTGTCATCATAGAAGGTATGTTTTGGTGTTTTTATGTAAGGTATCCTGACCATCGTAAAACTTATAATTATACTGAAGAAGTTGTATATCTAAGTATTAACAATGTTTTGATCTGTTTTAGCTCTACCGCCATATATGAATCCGTGCCAGCCGTCTCCATGCGGCCCTAATTCCATTTGTAAAGAAATTAACGGTTCACCTTCTTGTGCTTGTCAAGATGACTTCATGGGTGCCCCACCAAATTGTCGACCAGAATGTATCTCTAACTCGGAATGTCCAAACCCGTTGGCGTGTATCAATAATAAATGCAAGGATCCCTGTCCTGGTTCCTGTGGAACAGGTGCAGAATGTCAAGTGATCAGCCACGCTCCGCAATGTATGTGCCCGTCAGGCTTTACTGGAGACGCTTTCATAGCATGTAGAATTCAAGACACACCTTTAATGCCTTGTTCTCCCTCACCATGTGGTCCGAATGCCATATGTAAAGAACAAAGGGGTGCTGGAGCATGTATATGCCTACCAGAATATTTCGGAAATCCGTACGAAGGGTGTCGTCCTGAATGCGTAGTAAATTCTGACTGTGCTACTAACTTAGCATGCATTCAAAATAAATGTAAAAATCCTTGCAATAATAATTGTGGCTTTAATGCACAATGTAATGTTATCAATCATCTGCCAAGCTGTGAATGTATTTATGGCTTGATTGGCAACCCTTATCAGCAATGCTACGAAAAAGTCCAGAGTAAGTACATTAAGATACATCTACTCTTATAAAATGAAGGTTTAAGTTGATTATCAATTCGCTAGGAATTCGCTCATTAGATATAACCATGCACGTGGCTTTACAGATACCCCTGTTATACAAAAAGATCCCTGTGCACCATCACCATGTGGACCGAATAGCATATGTAAGGTTTCGAATGATCAAGCGGTGTGTACTTGCATTACGGGATATTTGGGAACACCTCCTGCATGCAGGCCAGAATGCGTCTCAAGTTCCGAGTGCAATCAGCAGCAAGCGTGCATACGACAAAAGTGCACCAACCCATGCATCGGCGTTTGTGGCCTTAACACAGAATGCAAAGTAATAAACCACAGTCCAATATGTTCTTGTCAACCAACATATACCGGTGACCCCTTCAGTCGTTGTTATCAACTTCCAAGTATGTATAAATATTTTTTATTTAAGCAAACAGTATTTATAATTTTGAAGTATTTCCATTTGACAAACGTTAATTGAAATCATTTCAGCTGCAGACGTCGTTGTTGTTCCAAGTAATCCGTGTGTGCCTACACCATGCGGACCATTTTCTGAATGTCACGATATAAATGGTATTCCCTCGTGTGCTTGTATGCCTCGATACACTGGCAGCCCTCCGAATTGTCGTCCTGAGTGCACCCTAAATTCTGATTGTGCGAGTGACCAAGCATGCATCAATGAACGATGTGTGGACCCCTGTCCTGGCTCATGTGGCATAAATGCCATATGTAGAGTGCAAAGTCATTTAGCTATCTGCACTTGTGTAGATAACTATGAAGGCGATCCTTTCAACAGGTGTTCTGTGAAAGTGCAAAAAGGTAGGTAACGCTTCGTTGTCTTAGTATCTACGTTATCTTATTTCTGGTTATAATGTAGTGTGTCGCGTAGCGTGAAGGTGTATTGATTGAGTTGTTTTTTCAGATCCTATCCCTGATGATCCATGCAATCCTTCTCCGTGTGGCTCCAACGCTATCTGTAATAATGGAGTATGTACCTGCATACCAGAATATAATGGTGACCCTTACTTCGGATGTCGTCCTGAATGTACTATCAGCTCAGATTGCCCAATGGACAAAACATGTGTCCGAAATCGTTGTATTGATCCATGTATTAGCACATGTGGTACGAATGCACTTTGTCAAGTGGTTACTCACATGGCAGTTTGTTCATGCCCACCACAAACCACAGGAAATGCTTTTGTAAGATGTGATCCAATTAGAAGTAAGTCTTTCTTTACATATATACTTAATTTTTTTGGCATAATATCATCCACTGTCCATAGTTTTGTCCAAAAGACTTACACAAAGTACAGGTATCACTACAAAAAGAAAGTAAAACATTTAGGCATTTTTATCTCGTAATACTTACAGACTGCCACGAAGGAGTAATACAAAATTTGTATTACTCCTTCGTGGCAGTCTGTAAGTATTACGAGATAAAATTGTATTACAAATAGATATGCGAACCGATTTAAGTATTTAAAATGACGGTGTCTGTCCGTCCACGATTGGTGCTTTTACCTTAGCTTGATTTTTAATGATTGTTGTCTTATTATATTTTGAGACAATGGTTATGACGCAAATTAAAAAAAAATATCTTTACAGCGCAACCACCTCAGAACCCATGTCAGCCCACGCCCTGTGGCCCTAACAGTCAATGCCGAGTATTCAATAAGCAAGCCGTGTGTTCATGTTTAATTGGCTATCGCGGGGCACCGCCTTCTTGCCGGCCCGAATGCGTTTCCAGTTCCGATTGCCCACTTGACAAGGCTTGCAGCAATCAGAAATGCATCAACCCTTGCCAGGGCACATGCGGTGTGGGAGCTGAGTGTCAAGTAATTAATCATAATCCAATATGCTCGTGTCCATTATCACTGACGGGAGATGCATTCACTAGATGTATACCGATACGTGAGTACTATAATTATTAATATTTCGGTTTTAATTTTATGATTATTACGATGTCCTTTTTTGCTTAATATTGACTTCCAATTTCAGCAGTTCATACACCTCTACCACCTGTCAACTCTTGCCAGCCATCTCCGTGTGGCCCTAATTCAATATGTCAGCAAACTACTGGAAATATACCATCTTGTCAATGTATGCCCGAATTTATTGGGGCGCCACCGAACTGTCGTCCTGAATGTATTGCTAACAGTGAATGCGCACCACAAATGGCGTGTATTAACAGAAAATGCCAAAACCCATGCTTGAACGCTTGTGGAATAAACTCAGAATGTCAAGTCGTTAGTCACACTTCTATTTGTAAATGCCCGGAAGGCTATAACGGCGATGCAGCAGTGCAATGTACTCCTCAGTCTTTGATACCAGTCGCTCAGATTTCTCCCTGTTATCCTTCGCCGTGCGGACCCAATGCTGAATGCAGAGAACGCTCGGGTGCTGGTGCTTGTGTTTGCGTTCAAGGATACTTCGGCGACCCGTATGAAGGATGCCGTCCAGAATGTGTAGTTAGCTCTGATTGTGCGAGCAACAGAGCCTGCACTAGAAATAAATGTATAGATCCATGTCCTGGAACTTGTGCATCGAATGCTGATTGTCAAGTCGTAAACCATTTGCCTTTGTGTACATGCCCACTAGATTATACTGGCGATCCATTTAGACAATGTTTCAAGCAACGTAAGTAACTAGATACATATACATTTCTTGTTTGAAGGATATATTCTGTCAAACGAGGTTTCTTCTTCTTAGTTAGAATAACAATTTTATTATTTCAGCTGTGGAAGATGTACCTCTAACTCCATGCCAACCTTCTCCGTGTGGGCCCAACAGCCAATGCCGCGTAACGAATGGGCAGAGCGTGTGTTCTTGTCTGCCCGACTACAGGGGTTATCCTCCAAACTGTAGACCTGAGTGTGCGGTGAATTCAGAGTGTCCATCTGATAAAACTTGTATAAATCAGAAATGTGAATCACCTTGTCCTGGACCATGTGGGCAAAATGCAGATTGTAGAGTAGTAAACCATAGCCCTATATGTACGTGCCTAAACAAATACACGGGAGACCCGTTCTCAAGATGTTACTTGTTCACGGGTTAGTATTAGACCTATGTAATAATTATATTATAAGTAGCAAATCCATGGTGGATTAATTGTTTTTGAAATGTACATATTCCTCATTATAATTGAATTGCTTTGTATTTGTTTAATTTACCACATATATGTCTTGTAATAATGGTTAAATGCGATTTATTTTAGCACCTACAGTATTTACCCCGGAACAAGATCCATGCGTTCCATCACCGTGTGGTCCCAATTCAATGTGTAAAGATCTGCGTGGCATTCCTTCATGCTCTTGCCTATCAAACTTCGAAGGCAGTCCACCCAATTGCAGACCAGAGTGCACAATTAATGAAGAATGTCCCAGTAATCTAGCATGCATCAACCAGAAATGCAAGGACCCTTGCCCTGGCTCATGCGGTATAAACGCAATATGTCAGGTCGTGAATCATTTCTCGGTATGTTCATGCATCCAAGGATACACAGGGAATGCGTTTACGCAATGCAATCCCGTTCCCACACCAGGTAGGTCTTTCGCTGTTTTTTTATTAAGGTTAAATTAATAAACACGAAATACGTTGTATATCAAGGTGGATAAGAATTATTTTTGAACCAGTCTAATAGCAGCCCAGCGAGAGACGGCATAGACATGCATAAGATTTTTCACCGCATTAACGAGGAAATAAAAACATTTCAAGCAAAATAAACACTCGTTAGTCATCACAATAAAAAGTCGACCATTTTGTTGCTTAACTTTCTTTTGACGTGAGAACCTTCGGCATTCAGTGACGATTGAAAATACATGTTAAAAGTATTTTACCCAGCCACTAAAGTGTTAATAATTTTATCGCTTAAAGTTTTAATTTATTGTTCAAGTACTTAATTCAGTTAAATTTCGTGTAATTTTGTCACAAACAAAAAAAAACTAAAAAAAATTGGGCAAAATTTCAATTATATGTGTATGTATGGTAAATTTGAATACTTAAGAACACTTACTTGAATATTAGGGATATAAATTTAAGAAAAAAGCCATTTCGCCCATGGACGCCATACAGTTATTATAGTATATTGCTAAGTACGCTTTCGTATTCAGAAACTCCACCGTATAAGTGGGGAGACAATGACGTAGTTCTCGTGGCTGCCTAACGTTCTTATATTAAAATAACTTTTTATTTCCAGAACGAGACGATCCATGCGACCCTTCGCCATGTGGGTCGAATGCGGTGTGTTCAAATGGCCAATGCAGTTGTATCGCTGAATTTCTAGGGGATCCTTATTTCGGGTGCAGGCCCGAATGTGTGCAGAGCTCCGACTGTGAGCGCAATTTGGCGTGTTTAAAAAATAAATGCAAAGGTCCTTGCATCAGCACCTGCGCTGTCAACGCGATATGCACCGTCGTCAACCATATACCGATGTGCAGTTGCCCGAACAAGATGACTGGAAATGCACTTGTTGACTGTCAGCCGATTGCAGGTGAGTAAATTATGAATGTAATCATAATGTACATTATCGATTTACAAATCCAAATAACCACGACTAAGATCCCAACGATTTTCCGCAGGATAATGAGATATTAAGGAAAATTAAATCCATGTAACTATTATTTCAGAACCAGTCATTACAAATCCATGTCAGCCCTCTCCGTGTGGACCAAACAGTTTGTGCCGAAACGTAAATGGACAAGCCGCCTGCTCATGTGCTCCGAATAACATCGGTACACCTCCTTCTTGTCGCCCGGAATGCATCATTAGCGCGGAGTGTGCCCTCAACCAAGCGTGTAGCAATCAGCGTTGCGTCGATCCATGTATTGGATCCTGTGGAGTAAATGCAGAATGCAAAGTTGTAAACCACAACCCGATATGCACGTGTCCCACTACTTTCACAGGAAATCCGTTCTCACGATGCTTCAAACAACGTAAGCAATTAAGATTACTTATTTGCAAAAAGTAAAACGCTCGATAGCGTATTTAATACCAGACTTTTTATTTATTATAATCTTATTATTGCAGCTGAACAGATACCAGAACCCACTAATCCGTGTACACCATCACCATGTGGACCATACTCTTTATGTAAAGAAGTAAATGGAGCACCATCATGTACCTGCTTAGAGGGTTACCAAGGGTCAGCCCCATATTGTCGACCTGAATGCGTCAGCAGCGAAGACTGTTCCTTGCAGCTATCATGCATAAATAACAAGTGCAAAAACCCATGTGAGGGAGCGTGTGGTTCAAACGCCGAATGTAGAGTGGTTAGTCATTCGCCCAATTGTGTATGTGTGTTCGGGCTAACGGGTGATCCATTTGTGACGTGTTATCCAACCCCTCTGCAAACAGATCCATCAACTCCATGCTCACCTTCTCCATGCGGTGTTAATGCGGTTTGCAAAGAAAGAAATACTGCCGGTTCGTGTTCCTGTTTAGAAGGCTATATTGGTAACCCATATGAGGGCTGCCGTCCAGAGTGTGTTGTTAACACTGACTGCCCACTGAATACAGCATGTTTAAACAACAAATGTACTGACCCGTGCCCAGGCATTTGCGGATCGAATGCAGTATGCCAAGTTGTCAATCACTCACCATTATGTACGTGCGAAAACAGCTACACTGGTGATCCATTTAGATATTGTGTCTATCAGGGTAAGCAGTCGATTGACCTTATTATAAAAACAATCTGTTTTTCGTAATTGAAAATATTATTAATTGATGGTTTTTTTCTGTTTGCAGAACCTCATGTACCACCACCAACCGTTGATGTTTGTTACCCATCACCATGTGGGCCAAACAGTCAATGTAAATCAGTTAATAATCAGGCCGTATGTTCATGTCTGCTGGAGTATGTGGGGTCACCACCAAATTGCCGACCTGAATGCGTCGTGAGCACAGAGTGTCCTCACGACAAAGCGTGTGTCAATAACAAGTGCGAAAATCCATGTCCAAAGCCTTGTGGTCGGAATGCAAACTGCAAAGTAGTTAATCATAGTCCTATTTGCTCTTGTAGACCATCTTACACAGGAGATCCATTTACTATATGCACGTTTGTTCAATGTAAGTACCTACCCAAGATTAACGATTAATTCCGGACTTTTTGTGTTTTCAATCCTGTTAACATAGTTATTTTCTTTTAAATTGCCTCTTAAATTTGGATGTACTGCCTTTTCAGATGATTTACCACAGTCATATCCCGAAAATCCTTGCATTCCGTCACCTTGTGGTCCTAATGCGGAATGTCGTAACATACAGAATACACCATCATGCTCGTGTATGATCAATTTTATTGGCAGTCCGCCGAATTGCAGACCCGAATGTACTATTCATTCTGACTGCCAAAGTGGCCGTGCATGCATGAACTCAAGATGTCAAGATCCTTGCCCCGGAGCTTGCGGAGTCTTTGCCACATGCAACGTCTTAAACCACATTCCTATATGTACATGTATTGAAGGATACAGCGGAGATCCATTCACCAGCTGTAGAGTGAAGCCCGTAGAAGGTACATAAATTATTTTGTATGAATAAACATTTCTTACGTATTATAGTTGTATTAAATACATCTCGTGAGTAGTCGGCGCAGAAACGTGCACATCCTCTCCTTGCTTTTTAACGTACTCTTCAATCCTGCTTCTCCACATTATTTGTCTGAACGATTTACTTACAAGTATATGGCTGATGGCAAGTAATCACCGCTTGCGGTCTAACACTAACCTCACCCTTGCATTACCGTCTAATAAGACGCGCGTTTATTCTAAGTCTTTCACGGTGCGCGCTGTGAAGTTGTAGAATGGCTTGCCGTTGTCCTTTAGACAGTCCCATGTGGCATCACTCAAAGAAAAGTTGAAAAAGTTGTGGCTCTCCAACGACTTGTGATTATTTGTTTTTGTATTGTGTAAAGATGTTTATTTGTATATAAATATATATAGTTAAAGTATGTGTATACTATTTATTTTTATTTGTACTTGCATGTAGTATTGTATATATGTATTAAGATTAATTTCGGGGTAAATATGTCTGTACACATGTTAGACAAACGTCTATCTTTTTGATCCTGATCTCAACTCAATTGCTCAAAGGTTAACTGGAAGAGATCCCTTACAGGGATAAGTTCGTCTTTGTACCGATTTAACTTTTTTTTGACTGTATTTTTACCTGTGTCTTGTGTACAATAAAGTATATACATAATGCACTCCTTCCTATCTTAAAACGGTACGGTAAATCCAACGAAAGTAAAATTTCATAGGAATTACACCTAATGCTCTAGTGTTTGATGTATTTTTTGGTCGACCCCACCATGCTCGTGAAATTTCATATATATTACCGTTATTTTTTGCAGATAAACCTCTCATAACCGATGCATGTACTAACGTGCGGTGCGGTTCAAACGCAGAATGTGTGAGCGGACAGTGCCAATGTTTGCCAGAATTTAATGGAGACCCTTATTTCAACTGTCGGCCTGAGTGTATTTATAGCACCGATTGTGATCAAAGCAAAGCATGTGTTCAAAGAAAATGTACCGACCCGTGTGTTGGCGCTTGCGGTCAAAATGCAATATGCACAGTTGTTAACCATATCCCAATGTGTAGCTGCAATAATGGCTTCAGTGGAAATGCATTCGTGCTATGTATTCCAAGCAGAGGTAAATATAATAGATTTACCGATTTCAATGAATCCATGAAAATAGAGTTTCCGAGTTATTAATATAGTAACCGCCATTATTTATTATATTTTATTTGACAGCTCCTTCGGCGGAAAATCCGTGCAGTACGGCGATATGTGGACCAAATAGTCAATGTAGGGAAATAAATAACCAAGCTGTATGTTCTTGTCTGCCTTCGTACCTGGGCATTCCGCCGGCCTGTAGACCAGAATGCGTGGTAAACGCAGAATGCTTACAGAACCAGGCATGCATGGGACAGAAATGTATAGATCCTTGCATTGGGGCCTGTGGACTAAGAGCAACTTGCAAAGTTATAAATCACAATCCTGTATGCACATGCCCACCAACCTTCTCAGGCGACCCATTCGTGCAGTGCACTTTCGTGTTAAGTAAGTTCTTGTAAAATTTATGATTTAGTGCTTAGTACCTACTATGATGTGATAACCTTTATCTTATTAATGAACATTATCTATATTGTAGATGCACCAGAAGTAGTGAATCCATGTCAACCATCGCCATGTGGGCCTAATTCGATCTGCCAGGAAATCAATGAAAGTCCAACGTGTACGTGTATGCCAAATTATATGGGCCAACCACCCTACTGTAGACCAGAATGTATCAGCAACAGTGAATGCACATCACACTTGGCTTGTGTAAATCAGAAATGTAGAGATCCATGCGTTGGGGCTTGTGGATCGAACGCGGAATGTAGAGTTGTCAGCCACTCAGCCGTGTGCGTCTGTACACGAGGTTATATTGGCGATCCATTCACCCTTTGCATGTTGCAACCCCCTACTGAAATATTGAGGCCGTGCAGCCCATCGCCTTGCGGTTCTAATGCAGTATGCAAGGAACAAAATAATGTAGGATCATGTATGTGCAATGAAGGGTACTTTGGAAATCCCTATGAAGGATGTCGTCCGGAATGCGTGACTAATTCTGACTGTCCCGGAAATAGAGCCTGCATTAGCAACAGGTGCCAGGATCCATGCCCTGGCACATGTGGAATTAATGCTGAATGTTCAGTGATTAATCACTCCCCTAATTGCGTTTGCATTGCGGGTTACACTGGCGATTCTTTACGCATTTGCAATATTATTCCACGTGAGTAAATTTAGTTATTAATATTATTATAAACTTGTTTAAACTGCTGGATTATGTTATTTTCATAGATCAGATTGTCGATTTCACCTATTTGTATACAGATTGACAAGTCTTGACTTTATTGTTTGTTTTAGCTCAAAATACACCTATAAGAAACGTGTGCTCTCCAAGCCCATGTGGACCGAACAGTCAATGTCGCGAGATTAACGATCAGGCAGTCTGTAGTTGTTTACCCGACTATATCGGCGAACCGCCTTCTTGCAAACCTGAATGTTTGTTAAGTTCTGACTGTACATCTGATAGGGCATGCATAAATAAAAAATGCGTGAACCCTTGTCCTGGACCATGCGGTCAAAAGGCAGAATGCAGAGTTTTCAATCATAATCCAATTTGTAGCTGTGTATCTGGTTTTATTGGAGACCCATTCACAAGATGTTATGCAAAGCCACGTAAGTACCTTTTTTTGAGTATCTGCTCAATTTGATCTAAATGCAGACTTAACTGTACTTACGTTTTTATTCATTTTAGTGGCACAGGCGTCACTCCTGGAAAGAGATCCGTGCGTGCCATCGCCTTGTGGTATTTATGCGATATGTCGGAACAATGGAGGGCAAGCATCCTGCTCGTGTTCTCCAGGGTACTTTGGAAGTCCTCCTAACTGCCGACCAGAGTGCGTCACCAACCAAGATTGCGTTAGTTCACAGGCGTGCATAAATGAAAAATGCCGAGATCCTTGCTCTGGAGCATGCGGGCAAAATGCACGTTGCTCAGTTTTAAACCACATTTCTATGTGCAATTGTATAGAAGGCTACAAAGGCGATCCTTTCACTGCTTGCAACACAGTACAAGAAGGTAATATATTGACACGAAAAAAACTCTTATTTGTTGTATTGGAATTAAATAATAATTCAAATGTTCTTTTTTTGTACAGATCCTACACCGTCAGATGTATGCAACCCATCGCCTTGTGGTCCAAATGCAGACTGTAATAATGGAAATTGTAGATGTTTACCTCAATATAGCGGAGATCCTTATGTTGGTTGTCGACCAGAGTGTACCATAAGTACAGACTGTCAAAGAAACCAAATATGTATCAACAAAAAATGCGTAAATCCGTGCCCTGACACTTGTGGAAACAATGCAATATGCGAAGTCATCAATCATGTACCTATGTGCAGTTGTCCTCCAGGATTCAGCGGCAACTCATTTGTTACATGTAACCCTGCTCAAGGTATGTGTAGCTCAAGCTGTCTACATATAAATAAGTAATATTTTAACCAACTATGTACAAAACGGCATACAATTAAAATGGGAGCAAATTATACAATAATATTTTTTTTTTACTTTACAGTGCAGTTACCAACAATCCCATGTAACCCAAGTCCTTGCGGCCCAAATAGTCAATGCCGGGAAATAAATAACGTGGCGGTTTGCTCTTGTTTACCGGGCTATTCTGGAAACCCACCCACATGCAGGGCGGAGTGCACAACAAGCTCCGAATGCGCATTGAACAAGGCTTGTAACAACTACAAATGTTTGGATCCTTGCATCGGAGCTTGCGGTATTGGGGCTCAGTGTGTTGTGGTCAACCATAATCCCATTTGTTCTTGTCCAAAAGAACTTACGGGAGACCCATTTTCCAGATGTATCCCGAGACGTAAGTATTATTATAATTTTGCCTAACAACCTATCGCCTGATAAAATTAATATTTATTATACAATCTTTTTTTACTTTCAGCGGTCGAAGTTCCACCTCAAATTAATCCATGTCAGCCTTCACCATGTGGTTCCAATGCAGTCTGTCAAACTATTAACGATTTACCGTCGTGTTCTTGTCTACCACAATTTGTCGGAACACCACCCAATTGTCGCCCAGAATGCTCCAGTAACAGCGAGTGTTCTAATAACTTGGCATGTATTAATAGTAAGTGCGCCGACCCTTGTATAGGTGCATGTGGTACAATGGCCGAATGTCGGGTTGTTAGTCATACGCCGAACTGTGTTTGCCCTTTGGGATATATGGGTGATCCATTTGTTATGTGCCGTATACAACTCGATACTGAACCCCCGGTGCGACCGTGTGCCCCATCGCCGTGCGGAAGTAATGCTGTGTGTAGGGAAAGAAACAACGCTGCGTCATGCGCTTGTTCTCATGAATATTTTGGAAACCCATACGAAGGGTGCAGACCTGAATGCTCGGTTAACACAGATTGTCCATCTAATAGAATATGCCAGCAAAACAAATGTCGAGATCCTTGTCCTGGCACTTGTGGAGTAAACGCCCAATGCCAAACTATTAACCATTCGCCAATGTGTACTTGCTTACAAGGTTTTACGGGCAACCCGTTTCAAAATTGCGCACCTATTCAACGTAAGTAAAGGGCAATTTTTAAATATAATTTTAGTACGCAACATGAAATTATGAATTGGAATTAATATGTAATTATTTTACAGCTATGGAACAAAGAGACCCTTGTTCGCCGTCTCCATGCGGTCCAAATAGTGCGTGTAAAGTAATAAACGAGCAAGCAGTGTGTTCTTGCAAGCCTGATTATCAGGGTGCTCCACCTAACTGCAGACCAGAATGCGTTATTAGCGCCGAATGTCCGACAAATAAAGCTTGCATTGCTCAGAAATGTTCAGACCCTTGCATAGGTCAGTGCGGGCAGAATGCAAGATGTCATGTCATAAATCATAGTCCTATTTGTTCGTGCATGGATCGGTTTACTGGAGATCCGTTCAGCCGTTGCTACTTGATGACCGCTCCAGTAGAATTTATGAAGCCTCAGGACCCATGCTTACCATCTCCTTGCGGGCCTTTCAGTCAATGTAGAGATATAGGTGGAATACCGTCTTGCACTTGTTTGCCTACCTATATTGGTGCTCCTCCTCAATGTCGTCCGGAGTGCACAATAAATGCAGACTGCCCGAGTAA
Organism: Epinotia ramella; assembly: GCA_947578815.1. NCBI lineage: Eukaryota > Metazoa > Arthropoda > Insecta > Lepidoptera > Tortricidae > Epinotia > Epinotia ramella. The sequence goes on from OX388209.1 coordinate 14,525,852, forward strand.
TGCAGCGTGCATAAATCAAAAATGCACGGACCCTTGCCCAGGGTCATGCGGCTTAAACGCGCGATGCACAATTAAAAACCACACTCCTATATGTGCATGCATCGATAACTATGTTGGCGATGCCTTCACTGAGTGTAAATTGCAAGGTAATTTTATCGTTCGTAAAAATACATTAAGTATTGTTATCATATACAAAACATAAATAATGTCATTCAACTTCTTTGCAGTCATAGCTCAAGACGAAATCAACCTATGCAATCCTTCACCGTGTGGATCAAATGCACTATGTAATGACGGAGAATGTACATGTATTTCGGAATATCAAGGAGATCCCTACTTCGAATGCCATCCAGAATGCGTTTTAAGTTCTGACTGTCCTCAAGACAAAGCATGCATGCGCAACAAATGCGTAAATCCTTGTAATAGCGGTGTATGTGCCAGCAATGCGATCTGTGAAGTTATTGGACATGTACCAATGTGCCGTTGTGCTGAAACTATGACAGGAAATGCTTTTATTCAATGCCTGCACATGGAAGGTAACTAACCTGCTAAACCTATCAACAAAATTAAATAGATGTCTAATTCTGATAAACAAATAAAAATACCCTGTTTATATTACAGTTTTTAGGCCCGAGCCGTGTCAACCCAGCCCGTGTGGACCTAATAGCCAATGCCGCAATGTTAACGGACAGCCAGTGTGTTCTTGCGTGGTAGGATTTATCGGCGGTCCACCGTCATGCAGACCCGAGTGTACTGTCAGCTCAGATTGCTTACCGAACGAAGCTTGTAGTAACAACAAATGTATTAAGCCGTGTCAAGGAGCATGTGGAGTTCAAGCAATATGTCAAGTTATAAATCACAATCCTATATGTTCTTGCCCAACTTCATATACCGGCAATCCGTTTGTAAGGTGCATTGTTCAGAAGTTTGAACAGGAACCAGTCAATTCTTGTATTCCATCACCTTGCGGGCCTAATTCTCTATGTAAAGGGACCTCTGGATCTCCTTCATGCTCTTGCCAAGTTGGATTCATGGGATCTCCACCATATTGCAAACCGGAATGTATTAGTAATTCAGAGTGCCCCACACATCAAGCTTGCATCAACCAAAAATGCGCAGACCCGTGCGATGGTTCATGCGGGCTTAATGCTCAATGCCACGTATCCAGCCATTCTCCGTCATGTTCCTGCTTATCAGGATTCACAGGAAATCCGTTCTTCGAATGCCATATCCAGATGCCAGAGCAAGAAGTTACGTCTCCTTGCCAGCCGTCTCCGTGTGGCGCTAATGCCATTTGTAAAGAACTGAATGGTGCTGGATCATGCATTTGCCAGTCGAACTATTTCGGAAACCCATATGAAGGCTGCAGGCCTGAATGTTTAATTAACACTGACTGCCCATCGAACAAAGCTTGCCTGCAGAATAACTGTCGTGACCCATGCCCAGGTGCATGTGCATCGAACGCTTTATGTCAAGTAGTCAATCATACTCCACAATGCTCATGCCAACGAGGATTTACGGGTGATCCATTCCGCTTCTGTGTGCCTGGTGGTAAGTTCCCAATGACTATTGTCTGATATCTCTGATAGCTTTTTCATTATTCTAATAACTTATAGGTATTAATTTAAATTCAATTGAAGGGATGTGCAAAGCAACATAAGTACGTATGTAATGGGTAATCTCCCGACCCACTAATCCGATTTCAAAAAGTATTTCACCTGTGTGTAGTGTAGAATCAACTTTTTTAGTGGTAAAGGGTATATATTATCCCGCGGTTTTGCCTGCTTTGTTTGCAATACTGCTAGTCAACTATAAAGGTGGTTATATACTTGTATCTTATCACCCAAATGAAGGAATAAATACTTATTCTGACTATCCTTCTTTTTTTGGAAAAGTAATAAAGTAGCTCGTGAACCTAAGTGAGGTTTGTTTTTGTAAAACTTTGGTTAAGTTACCAATCGGTTTATGTGCGACAACACAATAAATTCAACTTAATTGTCTAGTATTTTATAAAGAAATAATGGGTAAATATGCTAATATTCTCTATTTAAGTATGATTAGGTACCTATATAATTAAAGTTAATCCTCAATGTTGCTGCTGTAATCATTAATATTTATTTACATGAGACACCTGGGTCCAAAAACTTAATCTTTATACAAGGTGTATTTTATTATACTGAAAACCTCAGACACCCCAACTGAGTTTTTTAATCCTTAATAAGATTAATACGTCCATTTACAAATACGTTAATTATTTCAAAAGATATTCGTTGGTTTTCTTTATCAAGCAGATCTACTTGATTCGTAACTCTACACTTGTAATCACTAATCAGTACTTGTCAGTGACGTAGATCCTGACGTTCACCTCACAACAACATCCTCCAACATTTCTCTGATTCGCGTATGTTGCCTTCGTAACTTTTAGACCCGGCACAATAAAAAAATATTTTTCAAAAAAAATACAACCTACCTTAAAAGATGGTGCAATCGATTCAGCTTTCGATTCTGAACAAACTACTTTCAGGTTTTCAGTTATATGATTTACACCTTGTATATATATATAACACTCGTTGCCATGGATGTCTTTTCTCCTAAATCACTTTTCAAAATTGTGGTTTTCGTACATAAGTGCAGTAGACACAAGGTTTTGAATAAATCTATTTTCATCATCATCATCATCATCTCCTAAGTATGCCAGATTCCTGATCTGTTTTGATTCAGATCCACGTTCATATTATTTTCATTTTCTACGAACCTCTGGCATAGTTGTCGCCTGGCAGTTGCTGGACAGAATAACGACAAAAATAGTTGATCCGCCCATTAAAATATAATATATGTAGACTTAGTAGTATTTAGTAGTAGTTAGTAGTACCTTTTATAGGCAGGATAAGTTACTAGATCACTTGTATGTATTTTGTATGTATTTTCCTTGTGATGGCTGTCAAATTTTTAAATAAAAAAATGTTGTTTTTTAGTTCAATATGACACACCAAAAGATGTATGTCAACCATCACCATGTGGACCAAACAGCAGATGCCGAGAAGTAAACAAGCAAGCTGTCTGTTCATGTTTGCCCGATTATATCGGGACACCTCCAGGATGTCGCCCGGAATGTACTACTAGTGCAGAGTGTTCAATGGACAAGGCATGCATTAATCAAAAATGTCAAGATCCATGCAAAGATGCATGTGGCCTCAATTCAGATTGTAGAGTTATTAATCACAGTCCGATATGTCAATGTAAACCTAGATATACTGGAGATCCCTTCGCAAGGTGTTCGCCGTTACCTCGTAAGTGTCCAAAACGCAATTTCTATCTAAGTATGTATAATAGTACATTACTTACCTGGGGCGGTAAAACAAAGAATGTCTCAGGTCGCAGGTATTTGACGCCCGAGCCGAAGGCAAGGGCAATAAATATGCGATCTGAGGCTTTGTTTATTACCGTCTGTGGTGAGTACAACATTTTACGTCTCTCCCTAACCAGGAACTGAGAATTTCTAGTTTATGGCCAGGTGTGACGTAATAGTACATTGTTTAACGAGGGGCGTAAGTGGAATATTATTCTTATGCCCGTGTTATACACAATGTTTTTCATCACATTTGCGAGGAAACAAATACATTTTAGATGAAATGAATACAAATCGTAATAAAAACTGCAACATGTCAGTCGTCCATTTTGTTGAATTTGACGTACGAGGCGCGTATGGCAAAGACCCTTCGGTATACAGCCACGTCTTGAAAACACTTAAAAACATTTCAGATAGACACTAAATAACTACATATTAAATCTGTAAATAATTCAGTTAAACATGTTTAAGTAGTTTTTTAAGTTTAAATTTATTTATAAATAAGTTTTCAGACATCGTATTTGATATAAAACCTCTATGCTTTGTAAATGCCGCATGAGTGACAGATACAATTTAAGAAAAAAAAAAAGACCGGGTTGCACTGCCGGCAGAAGTGAAAACTCAATAACATTGTAACAGTTTTTTCGATCAGGTCACGTGACATCTTACGGTGTCACCCTAAAAATGAATTTGACGCAAATTTATAAACAATTATCAATTATTCAGGCGGACGGCCCGTGGGCGCGTTGGGTGCGACAGGGGCCGCCGGCTGCTCGGCGCGCCGACGGGGCGGTGGCAAACACAATACCAATTTGTTTTTGCCATTGCCAAATATTTTTCAAAGCTTTATCTCTTTAGGAATAACGCCCAAATTCGAACTATTTGAATTTTCTCAATAGCAAAACGGTGAAGGAGGCGTTGGTATTATTTATTTGCAGAATATGCTATTGCAAAAAGTGTTTAACGGCTTTTTACTCTTACGAATAGCGTTCAGTTTTGAATGAAGTTGAATCGGCTAGCAGTGAAGACAGTTGAAGTGACCTCCTTCACATCTGACGTCACAAAACTCTGTCGCGTATTTAACAATTTTTCCCCATCCCAAAAAGTGCTCAGCGCCACTAAAGAAGTTTTCACTTCAAAACCATTACGCCCGTGGGCGTAACACAGGCTCAGCTCTATATGTCTGCGCATTATGAAGCCCTTTTCGAGCAAGTGTGATGAAAAATAATTTACACAACACGCCAATTGCCATTTTTTTACTTATATTATAGGTTGTCAATGTCCGACATAGGTCAGTCATAGTCATAGGTCATAGGACAGGAGAACAGTCCCAAAATATTTTTTTTGTTTTATTAACATTTTATATTTTTTGCAGCACCAATAGCAAATTCTGAGCTGGAACCATATAGGAATCCATGCCTACCATCACCTTGTGGACCGAATGCAGTGTGCCAAGATATTGGAAATATACCCTCGTGTGCATGTATGCTAACTTACGTTGGCAGTCCACCGAACTGCAGACCGGAATGTACTATCAATTCTGAGTGCCCTACTTCTCAGGCGTGCATACAACAGAAATGTCGAGATCCTTGTCCTGGATCTTGCGGGATCAGCGCCTTATGTTCCGTGACTCAACATAATCCAATATGCACGTGCCCTGAAGGTTATGCCGGAGACGCATTTACATCATGCGCTCCTAAACCACCCGGTATGTATCTATTTGCATCAGTCTGTCAAAGACTCTATTATGAATTTCTAAACTATAAGCACATAGGTAACTTATATTTTTTTAATATAAAAATATTGATTTTGTAGTGTTGGCTGATATCGTCGACAAGTGCAATCCATCACCATGTGGAACTAACGCAATTTGCAACGATGGTATATGCACATGCATATCTGAGCACCAAGGTGACCCTTACGTAGGTTGTCGACCTGAGTGTGTATTGAGCACCGACTGCCCTAGAGATAAAGCGTGCTCAAGGAATAAATGCATAAATCCATGCAAGGGTACTTGCGCTACGAGTGCTATTTGTGACGTCATCAATCACGTCCCCATGTGTAGCTGTCCACAGGGAATGACCGGAAATGCGTTCTACGACTGTACGCCAATTCAAGGTAGAATGATTAAAATAAAATAAAAATGTTAATTTTAAACTCCGCCCTATTTATTAATAATATTTCACTTGTATGTTATAGTGCCCATAGTGACAAACCCCTGCCGACCGTCTCCATGTGGTCCAAACAGTCAATGTCGAGAAATTAATGGACAGGCAGCCTGCAGTTGTGTCTTAGGTTACATAGGCAGCCCTCCACTTTGTCGCCCGGAGTGTACAGTGAGTTCCGACTGCCCAGCGAATAGAGCATGCAGCAACCAAAAATGTATTGATCCATGTGCCGGAGCCTGCGGAGTCGAAGCAAAGTGTGAAGTAGTGAAACATAATCCGATATGCACTTGTCAACGAATGTATACGGGAAATCCATTTGTGCGATGCACGCCTCTCGGTAAGTAATAATAAATTCTAAAGCAGTGTAGTATTATTCAGTGTCAACTGTCTAGAGAGCTATTACAACTCAAAAGGCACAAGAGCTGCGCATTGACGAGAAATCCTGACAGGACATTGCAAATTAAAGAAGCACCTGTTTCAAATGGGTATGAAACAGGACGCAACTTGCAGGTTCTGCCAGGGGACAGAGGAAACAGCAATGCACATTCTCTGCTCCTGCGGAACACTCATGCACAAAAGAAGTACCTGCCTAGGGCGGCACATCGTGCACCCAGAAGAGGTACAACATATCACCCCCCAAAGAATCTGGAATGTCCTAGAGGCAACGGGCCTTAACGGTGAAATCTAAAAAAGGGCTGCCGCAATAGATCACTTGCTGGTCGAAGCGGCATATAAAGGCCTACAAATCAACAATAATAATTATTATTATTCAGTGTGTCTTTTTCTGGATTTGAATAAAATTACATACAATTTTTCCCCACCATGCGTTAATGTAGCTCCTTCTTGACTCGTCAACGACTTGATTTTATATGTCTATAAAAAGAAGTAAATTTCTATTACCGGTTTTTTTTGATACCAGGTTATGTATATCTCTTATTTTCAGCTCCCACACATGATGTCGCAGCACCATGTACACCTTCGCCATGTGGGCCGAACTCTATTTGTAAGGAAACTTCAGGCACGCCTTCATGCACTTGCATGCCTTATTTCTTCGGATCGCCGCCATATTGCAGACCAGAGTGTTCAAGTAACAGTGAATGTCCATCCAACAAAGCGTGCATTAATTCCAAATGTTCCGACCCGTGTATTAATGCATGTGGTACTAATGCACAATGCAGAACAATAAGTCATTCTCCGATGTGTTTCTGCGATAATGGTTTCACCGGCGACGCCTTTTCTAACTGTTACGTATATCAAGATGTTATACATGAGAATCCAACACCTTGTAACCCAACACCTTGTGGCGCCAATGCCGTTTGCAAAGAATTGAATGCTGCGGGATCTTGTACTTGTTTGCCGGACTATATTGGGAACCCATATGAGGGATGCCGACCTGAATGCACAGTAAACACCGACTGCACATCAAACAAAGCTTGCATACGTAATAAATGTCAAGACCCTTGCCCAGGTACATGTGGAACCATGGCTTCGTGTGTCGTTGTAAATCACTTACCATCTTGTACTTGCATACCTGGATTTACTGGAGACCCGTACCGCCAGTGCGTTATTCAGAATGGTAAGTGAAAAAACGTATCATAAATTTATAATTTACATGTAATGCATGTAATGTACGATAGTCATTAATTGATACATATTTACAGAGCCAACACGGGATCCGGTTACGCCATGCCTTCCAAATCCGTGTGGACCAAACAGTGTCTGTCGAGCAGTCAATGGACAGAGTGTATGTTCATGTATGGCTAACTACATTGGCTCACCGCCTGGTTGCAGACCCGAGTGCACCGTTAGTTCGGAGTGCTCTAACAATAAAGCATGTATCAATCAAAAATGTGTCGATCCATGTGTCGGGCGGTGTGGATTAAACTCGAACTGCAGAGTTATTAATCACAGTCCTCTGTGCTCGTGTGCGCCAGAATTTACAGGCGATCCATTTACACGCTGCTACCTACAACGTAAGTACACAGACAATAAAATTGATTATAATTATACATATGATCTGAGACAGAAATATTATTATTGGTACTTCATTGATAATATCGATTAACATAGTATGTTTTTTTATTTCAGAACCACTATTATCACCTCCAGAACCTACGAGAAACCCATGCGTACCAAGTCCTTGCGGGGAAAATTCAATTTGCCGCGAAATAAATGGCGGTCCATCTTGTAGTTGCATCCCACAATATCAAGGACAACCCCCTAACTGTCGACCTGAATGTGCTATTAACCAGGACTGCCCGTCTAATACGGCTTGCATAAATATGAGATGCCGTGACCCATGTCCGGGAAGTTGCGGAGAAAACGCAATATGTACAGTTTTTAATCATTCTCCATCTTGCACGTGCGCTCCAGGTTATAGTGGGGACTCTTTTGTTGCTTGTAGACCAATTCCTCCAGAAAGAGGTAAGTTATTTTCATCAAATAATGTGACTTGAAATATAACTTGAGTGCCTCTCAGAAACGATTGATGAATATGTAATTTGTTTTCTCTTTATAGATGAGTTGCCATCTGACCCTTGTAATCCCTCACCGTGTGGTATCAATGCCCAATGCAGAAATGGAGAATGCACATGTATTAATGATTACCAAGGGGATCCATATTTCGCTTGCAAACCTGAATGTGTGTCTAGTACAGAGTGTACTCAAGACCGAGTTTGTTCGAGGAACAAATGTATCAATCCATGCCCAGGAATGTGTGCACCAACAGCTCAATGCAACGTTTATAATCATATTCCAATTTGTACGTGTCCAGAAGGAACAACAGGAAATGCATTTACCGGATGTCATATAAACACAGGTACGTGTGCGTAGCATCTTCTGGCTAAATTCATGTCAGCTGCAATATATCTACTTATATGCCGTCGTACATCCGTTATAAACTGAGTACAGCACGTTTATGGACCAGAGAATATGTGCACCCAAATGCTTCATCTTTTTGTGAATGTATTTTTATTGCAGTTGTTTTGGTCGAGCCGTGTAATCCAAGTCCATGCGGTCCGAATAGCCAATGCCGCACTATCAATAACCAAGCGGCATGTTCGTGTTTACCGACATTTATTGGAAATCCGCCGTCATGTCGACCGGAATGTACCATCAGCGCCGAATGTCCGCGGAATGAAGCCTGCAATAATCACAAGTGTATCAACCCATGTGTTGGTACTTGCGGCTATGGGGCTAAATGTGAAGTAATAAATCATAACCCGATATGTTCATGTCCAAATCAATATACCGGAAATCCATTCACACAATGCTCTCCAATACGTAAGTACCAGTGCCTGAATTTTCCAGGTAGAAATTTATAAAACTTTTTAATATTTAACATGAATTTATATTAAATATTAAAAACGCATTGCAGCTGCTACTCCAGTGCCGCAGGGTGACCCTTGTACGCCATCTCCATGCGGACCGTATTCCGTTTGCAAAGTAATAGGAGAGTCACCATCATGTACTTGCCAGCCGGAATATATAGGCCAACCTCCCAATTGTCGCCCAGAATGTGTCAGTAACTCAGAATGTCGAAGCGAATTGACATGCATTAATCAGAAATGCAAAGACCCCTGCCCGGGTAGTTGTGGATATAATGCAGACTGCAAAATTATTAGTCACGCTATGATCTGCACCTGTCCATTCGGCCTATCTGGAGACCCTCTTGTTTCATGCAATTCTATACCAGGTAACATATAATAATTTAAGTAATTAATACAAATTTGCGTTATTAAAGAACCCTTATAAAAATATAATAATTATTGCTTGTTCAAGATTCCATTATTTACGATTCTCCATGCGAACCATCACCGTGCGGACTTAACGCAGAATGCTCAGAACGAAATGGAGCGGGTGCATGCCGATGCATTGAATCTTATGTTGGTAACCCATATGAAGGATGTCGACCGGAATGCGTCATTAATACAGACTGCCCGCCTATGCTAGCATGTATTCAAAACAAGTGCAAAAACCCTTGCCCCGGCGTATGTGGATCAAACGGAATCTGTCAAGTAGTAAATCATTTGCCCACGTGCTATTGTCCACCAGGGCTGACCGGCAACCCATACTCCTACTGTGTAGCACAATTGGAAGGTAATTATTTTTATTTTTATTTTCGGTCTTTCGATTTTACTATTGATCTTATTATAAAACCGTATATGTAATTAAATATACGGTTTTATAATACAATAGTAAAATCGAAAGAGAGAACAAAAAAAAATATTTGTCTGTTGTTTAATCGTATGGCTGTATCATTTTATTTTAGATGAAAATAAACCTACGCCTTGTACACCGTCACCTTGCGGGCCGAACAGTCAATGCCGAGAGGTGAACTCACAAGCGGTTTGCAGCTGCCAATCTGAATTCATCGGCTCTCCACCCAACTGCCGACCGGAATGCACGATTAATAGTGAATGTCAAGCAGATAAAGCGTGTATTAATCGCAAGTGTGTTAATCCTTGCATTGGTCAATGTGCTAGAAATGCTATTTGTAGAGTAATATCTCATAATCCCATGTGTTCTTGTCAAGAGCGATTTACGGGTGATCCTTTCACCAATTGTATTCCAAGTAAGTTGTCACTAAGTAAATTAATTAATTTGTTATAAACCGCGCCAATAAAGAACAGAATGTAAAATATCGACACTCTCACCATCTCGCTCCCACCATACTGCAACTGTATACAGGTTGGAAAGTTGTGATGGGGCAATAAGGATAGATCCCTTGTTGCTACGCGAAAATGCTCTTAAGAGACCTTTACTAACTTTTTAAGTGATGACAATCGACATTCACAGATTTTTGATAAATTGTACAGTCAGCGTGAAAATCGCTCTACACGACTGCTGCCTCATCTCAACTTTGCAGCCTGTATAGTGCTACTATATTCACACACGTCATTCATACTAAAAGCTGCCATTTCGATTCTAGTATTTATTGGCACGGCTTGGCAATATTGACATGGCTAATATTATATTTAAAAAAAGTAATATTTTTATTAATCTCTGAATATTTTCACAGTAGTAGTGTCAGTGTCACCGGAACCTACAGAAGTAAACCCATGCATCCCGTCTCCCTGTGGACCAAATTCTGAGTGTCAAGTGTATAGAGAAAGCGCTCGTTGCACTTGTTTGCCAAACTACATAAGTTCACCACCAAGATGTAGGCCAGAATGCGTGACCAGCGCGGAGTGCAGCGCTGCCACTGCTTGTCTGAACAGTCGCTGCTTGGATCCATGCCCCGGCGCTTGCGGCCTCAATGCCCAGTGCAGCGTCGTCAATCACCTGCCGATTTGTTCCTGTACTCCTGGTCATACTGGGGATCCGTTCGTTGCCTGCCGCATAACTCTTGATGGTTAGTTATATCTTAATAAGCGTGATCATGCACTTGGTCTGATCCTGTTTAATCAGCAGAAAATTTTATTGTGCAAACATTAAATAACATTTTTTTTTATTTTTCATTTAGAACCAGTCGATCCTTGTTCTCCCTCACCATGTGGTTCCAATGCTGTCTGCCGAGATGGAACTTGTATATGCCAACCTGAATATCAAGGCGATCCATATTTCGGCTGCCATCCCGAATGCGTTTTGAACACCGAGTGCCCGCGTGACAAAGCGTGTATGAACAATAAATGCAAGGATCCTTGTATTGGAACATGTGGCAGTGGCGCTATCTGTGAAGTTCTCAATCATATTCCCATGTGTTCTTGTCCATCGGGATACAGTGGATCCCCATTTTCGTACTGCACAGAAGTTGTTGGTAAGTACTAGCAATACAGAAATACATTATTAAACATACTTAACGAACGAACAACCAACAACAATAGGTAGGTACTAGCCTTATAAAAATAAGCGAATGAACAGTATCTACTCCCGTGTGACACCCTATTTTATTTTATTACAGAGACACCAATCAACTTATGTCAACCGTCCCCGTGTGGTCCTAACACTCAATGCAGAGAAGTTAATGGACACGCGGTGTGCGTTTGTATTCAAGGCTTCATAGGGAGTCCTCCGAATTGTCGACCAGAATGTACAATCAGCAATGAATGTGCTTTGAATCGCGCTTGCTCTAATCAAAAATGCATTGATCCGTGCCCAGGAGCATGCGGCCGTAACACACAGTGCATCGTAGTAAATCACAATCCTGTGTGTACCTGCATGCCTGGATATTCTGGTGATCCATTTTCATATTGTCAACATACTCGTAAGTGTTAGTCACCTTATTTTTCTGAACGTTGTTAAAGAAGATTAACATGAATATTAAAATGTTTACTTTGCTTGTTTTTGCAGCCTCGGCGCCACCAGTAAGAGTAAATCCATGCCTACCGTCTCCCTGTGGCCCTAATTCGCAATGCAATGAAAATGGTGAAAATTACGTTTGCACATGCTTACCCGAATTTATTGGTACACCGCCCAATTGCCGACCCGAATGTACTAGTAATACTGAATGTGCTTCGCAAATGGCATGCATCAATAGAAAGTGTGTAGACCCGTGTATCGGCTCTTGCGGCGTGAACGCTGAATGTAGAGTTGTAAGTCATACGCCTATATGTTTATGTCAAAGTGGATATACTGGTGATCCGTTCCTAATGTGTTCCGTTGAAGTTGTTGCTACGGAACTTGAACGCCCTACACCGTGCGTGCCTTCTCCTTGTGGCGCCAACGCAGAATGCCGCGAACAATATAATGCTGGATCTTGTACTTGCATTGAAGGTTATTTTGGTAACCCATATGAGGCTTGTAAGCCGGAATGCTTACTTAACTCGGACTGCCCGTCCAATCTAGCATGCCAGAATAATAAATGTTACAACCCCTGTTCCGGTAGCTGCGGAATAAATGCGCTATGCAATGTGATCAACCACATTCCGAGTTGTTCTTGTCCAGACCAGCATTATGGAGACCCGTACAAAATATGCACATATAAGCCTCCACGTAAGTTTTTATTATTAGATATATACGAATAGTTAAGTCATCATCAACATTTTCATGATATTTCATTGTTATATTATTTAATTTGCAGCTGAAATTCAAGATGCCTGTAATCCATCACCGTGTGGGCCTAACAGTAAATGCAGATCCCAGAACGGGTTAGCCATCTGCACGTGTTTGGATGGCTACCAAGGATCACCTCCAATGTGTCGACCAGAATGTACAATCAGCTCAGAGTGTTCCATGGACAAGGCCTGTGAAAATCTCAAATGTGTGAATCCATGCCCGAATAGATGCGGAGTTAATACAAACTGCCGAGTAATTAAGCATAATGCCATTTGTACATGCAGGCAAGGGTATACTGGGGATCCATTCACGCAATGTTACGAGTCACCGGCGCCAGAACGGCCGCTTATGGATCCGATTAAGCCGTGCGTACCTTCGCCCTGTGGTTTGAATGCCGCATGTCGCGACATAGGAGGCATCCCTTCATGTACGTGCCATTTTGGATACTTTGGCAGCCCACCGAACTGCAAACCGGAATGTGTTGTAAACGCAGATTGTAATAATGACAGAGCGTGCATAAACATGAAATGTGAAAACCCATGTTTAGGTTCATGTGGATTAAATGCTTTATGCAACATAATCGGCCACGTGCCTATGTGTTCATGTCCAGAAGGATATCAAGGAGATCCATTTGCGATTTGCAACATCAAACCACCAGGTATAGTTATATTTTTCTTTAGGCGTTTTGTATCAATTATCAACTGTCTCTACTTAAATATAAAAAAAACTATAAATAATTGACCTGATTACACTAAATTGTCTGGAGTCTTAAGATACATTGTGAGTTAATGATATTGTTATTTTTACAGAACTGCCACAGAAGGTAGACCCTTGTAATCCGACACCATGTGGGGCTAACGCGCAATGTAATAATGGCATATGTACATGTCTTGATGAATATTCCGGCGATCCATACTTCGGTTGTCGTCCTGAGTGTGTCCTAAGTTCAGACTGTCCTCTGGACAAAGCTTGTGTGCGTTCCAAGTGCGTAGATCCTTGCAGAAACATGTGTGGCATTAATGCCGAATGCAATGTATATAACCATGTTGCTATATGCAGTTGTCCGGCTAGTATGACGGGTAATGCTTTTGCCCAATGTAACATAATTAAAAGTAAGTATAAAATGTATTTGTTATACTAGCTTCTGCCCGCGACTACGTCCGCGTGGAACTCGTTTATATCGCAGTACCATACAAACTTTTATTCCCCCCATTTCACCCTCTTAGGGGATGATTACGGAGATAAAAACTATCCTATGTTACTCTCCATCCCTTCAACTATCTCCACTTAAAAAAATCACGTCAATTCGTCGCTCCGTTTAGCCGTGAAAGACGGAGAAACAAACAAACACACACATACACTTTCGCATTTATAATATTAGTATGGATAAGGAAAATTAACATCAACCGTTAAATTCACGAAGAAGCCTCCTTCTTATGGAGTAGAGTGTTTTATCCATAACGAGTAAGCGTCATGGATTGAATAATGTAAGAAGTATCGTTTAGAGATTCAACAGGTATCAGGTATACCTGATACCTGTTGAATCTCTAAAACACATTTTATTTATTTATTTACAGAACCAACAAATAGACCTTGTGAGCTCTCTCCATGTGGGCCCAACAGTAACTGCAGAGAAGTTAACGGACAAGCAGTATGCGCTTGCGTAGACAATTATATAGGAAATCCGCCTAATTGTCGCCCCGAATGTATTCAAAGCTCTGATTGTTCTCCATCTCGTGCATGTATAAATCAAAAATGTGAAGATCCATGCCCTGGCTCTTGTGGATCCAATGCTATCTGCAATGTCGTAAAACACAATCCTATCTGCAGCTGTCCTGACAGATATACCGGTTCTCCGTTCTCACAATGTTATGGTATGTTAAAATCCATGAATGCACTGGATTTTGTAAATTTTTGACCAATTCATTTCTTTTTTACTTATGTTTATTTATGTTGTAGCATTCGTTCACGAAGAACTCCCAACTGACCCGTGCGTACCTTCCCCATGCGGACCGAATAGTATTTGCAAACCGACGAATAGCGGTTCGTCGTATGTTTGCACATGTCAGCCGACATTTGAAGGATCACCGCCACAGTGTCGCCGAGAATGTTCAACGAATGAGGACTGTCTAATGGACAAAACTTGTACTAATTATAAATGTAGAGACCCATGTCCAGGATCTTGTGGAATTAACACTGTATGCATTGTACGACTGCACAGTCCCATGTGTTCCTGTGAAGAAGGTTACATTGGTGATCCATTCACTTCATGCTACAGAAAACCACTGGCTGAACCGATAGATCCATGTAATCCCACGCCGTGCGGTGCCAATGCCCAATGCAAAGTTTCAAGAAATCAAGCTGCTGCCTGCATTTGCGATCCAGATTATTATGGCAACCCTTATGAATCGTGCAGGCCTGAATGTGTTGCACAAACAGATTGTCCTTATAATAAGGCATGCTTAAAAAATAAATGTGTAGATCCGTGTCCTGGAACATGTGGTGTTTCAGCCGTGTGTCAAGTAATTAACCATATCCCATCATGTAGTTGTACACCCGGATACACTGGAAATCCTTACGCGTATTGTCATATTGTAATTAATACTCCCGGTAAGTTTCAATTTTTGAATATTTTTTTGAAACTCCAAATTCTTCGTAACTTGCAGTGGATTTAGTAGATTTATTCAAGCGCACTTCGGTTTTTTGGTTTGGTTAAGCCGTACGGAAAATCCACCCGTACTACCGAGCCTTTGTAAAGATGTTTACCTATTTGTTACCCGTTAGTTGTGACCCCCGTCAGTTGGGGCCTGGTGTTAGAAGGTTATGTGTTGATAACTAAATCCTTCTCATTTATTACAGAACCGACCAAAAATACTTGTGTTCCAAATCCGTGCGGAAGCAATTCAGTTTGCAATAACAACAATGAACAGGTGGCTTGCTCATGTCAACCAGATTTTCTGGGAACTCCTCCGAATTGCCGGCCTGAATGTACGGTAAACTCGGAATGCGGAACCACGAAGAGTTGTTCTAGGCAGAAATGTATCAACCCTTGCACAGACGCTTGTGGACAAAACGCTGAGTGCAGAGTAGTCAATCATGCACCTATCTGCTCCTGCCGACCAGGTTTTGAAGGAGATCCATTTATCAGATGCTTAATAGTTGACAGTAAGTATTTTACTTTGTGTAAATAATACCACAGAATAAATAATAGTACAAGTACAGAAGACCCTCTGTTTTGATGTTCACGAATGCCGCCTTTTTACGTGCCTATTAATTATTATTAGCAACGGACCGCACGCCAGCCGCGCGTCATTGAGTTCTATTGCCCGGCGCGAAGGTCGACATTACTCCGCACCTTGCCGAAGATAGGGTTGTCACTTTTTTAAACGTCGTCGGTGGCAAACGAGCGTACGGTCCGCCTGATCGTAAGCGGATACGGTAGCTTTGCACTATTATCTATTCTGTGGCGCAAGCATCGACTATGTGCATAAATTTTACACTTAGCAGCTACTTAGGTAACACCAAAAACATAACAGGCGTGTGACCGCGAACCGTAACGAAGATCGTAAAGTCTATCTCCGTCTCTGTCACACTTACTATTCGAGTGACAGAGACGGAGATAGACTTTACGATCTCCGTTACGGTTCGCGGTCGCACGCCAGGTGTAAATGAGTCCAATAAGTACTGATTTATTTAATCACAATTCGGGATTTTCGTTCGATGTATATGTATACATATGTAGATATGCCGTTGACAGATACCTATTTAATTCAAGTATAACACTGTGCTGTTTTACTTGATTCTTGTGTTCGATTTACTATGAAAATATAGGTATAAATGAGCATTTAATGCTTACTACCTCACCTTTCGGTATCCTTTTCACGCGTCGGAACATAGAAAAACGTGCAATCCGAATTTTGGTCATTGTTTGTGCAACCCGCAGCAATGCAATATACCGTTGCCCTTACTTTATACATCGTATTTACGCGCTTGCGACGTTGGTATGCGGGAGACACGCGCGCGAGTGTCGCGGGCCACGGCGGGGCAACCACTGAATAAGCAGATCCGGATCTGCCGCCGGCATGTACTTATAATTTCACGCAGATCGGCGGAGTGACCCCCCCCCTGATAATACTGTGTTTATGTGTGCATGAGAGACGTAATATTATTATAAATGTAAGGAAAATGTTTATATAAGGGTTGACATTTTTGTTTTAACTCTTTTTGCAGGATCACCACAACAAGAATTGAACCCATGTGTTCCATCTCCTTGCGGACCAAATGCTCTCTGCCAAACTAATAATCAAGCACCTGTATGCACTTGTATGAGTAATTACATCGGGTCACCTCCAAACTGTAGACCTGAATGCACTGTCAACTCTGACTGTCCCAGTACAATGGCTTGCATGAATCAAAAATGCCGTGATCCCTGTCCCGGCTCGTGTGGCCTGCAGACTGTGTGCCAGGTTTATCAACATGCTGCTATATGTAGCTGCAAAGAGGGATTTACCGGAAATCCTTTCCAAAATTGCTACATACAAGAACACATAGGTAAATGACTACTTAATACCAAAAAATAACACAACGATATTTAAGAGATTCAATTCAACAAGAGATTTAAGATTGAAGATTAAGTAATGTTTAACAGAAGAAAGACGTAATTGGATCTTTATTTCATTTCAGAACCTCAACCTAGTGTATATGACAAATGTAATCCGACTCCTTGTGGAGCAAACGCTGACTGCAGAGACGGTCAATGCACCTGTAAACCGAAATATTTCGGCAACCCCTACATGAGCTGCAAGCCTGAGTGCACGCACAATTCTGATTGCGCGCCACACCTCTCATGCGTTAATAACGAGTGCAAGAATGCATGCGCAAATATTTGTGGACAAGGTGCCATCTGCGAAGTTTACAATCACATTCCAATGTGTAGTTGCCCATCTAATACCACAGGAAATGCCTTCTTCTCATGCACTCCAATAACGTGTAAGTAAACCGACCCTTTCGGTACAAAACAGAAATACGTTGTGACATTAATTCATCCTTGTTGTACTTTAGGGTTCAATGACACTTATTCATAAACTTCTGTCAACCTGTTAAAATGAAGATATTTTTCGTTTGTTTTCACCTATCACTGAATTTTGTGTTAGTACTAAAGGCACAGCGTATAGGAGACTCTACACGGGCTAATTTCGGCAGGACTGCATGCCGGCCGACGCGTGATTCGGCCTGTGTGGATGCGTGTCGGAAGCACGGCGGCCAACCAAATCAAGGTCTCTCCATACTAGATTTTCTGTGACCTTGCTTGGCAGTCCGCCGATATACGTCCGTGTAGCGTCTCCTTATCGCATTCACGTCGCACGCTTCATATACAGGGTGTGGCCTGGAATAGGAGCAAAAACTGAAACGGTAGATTATTGAGCTTGTGAGAAATTATTTCCAGTTGGTATTCATTGAAAAAATCTTTTTTTTTTCTTCTTTTTTTCTTTAAAGTAAGTTCACGTGTATTTTTTACTCTTCTGGGGTGACAGAAGTAGTCTTTTTATTTAAAAAACACCAAAAAATAACAAAAGAGTCAAAAAAATCACAAAAATATATTTTGAAAACAAAAAATGCAAAAACGATTATGACTCATTACATGATGTTACCTCAAAATCTGCATTGACTGCTGTGCTATGCTATGATCTCGTGGTGCCAAGATACATTACATGAAGGTCATAACTTTAGATCAACATTTCTCCGAATAAAAAAAATAGATAAAAAAATTGGACTCAAGGGGTTACTACAGATGCTCTAAGGAAGCGTCCTTTTAAATATTTGCCCCTGTCACAGGCCACACACTGTATACGTTCCGTTGTACGTAGTACAACATTATTTCATTGTGGCACACCGTTATATGAATTTCAATTTCACGTAAGAAGTAATCCCATTGCAAAAAGATGAACTGTTTTATAAAACTTAATCAGTAGACTCTGGCCAGGGAAGATGAGCCTATAAAAGAGCGGCAAATGTAAAAAAAAAACAGTGTGATGCAACACCATGTATAACGCGATAAAATAATAGAGGCATACGAATTTACATGCAGTCACTCAGTATTGTATTGATGACTTCTGTAGCCTAGTGGTAGTGACCCTGCCTACGAAGCAAGAGGTCCAGGGTTCGAATCCCGGTAAGGGCATTTATTTGTGTGATGAGCACGAATATTTGTTCCTGAGTCATTAATGTTTTCTATATATTTAAGTATTTATTTATCTATATAAGTATGTATATCGCCGTCTAGTACCCATAGTACAAGCTTTGCTTAAAACTCTTCTTATTACACCTTAGGGAGGCTCGTAGCGACATCTACCGCGAAGTTATTACAACTTCTGAAACGGCACCAACGTCTCAAGTTACATTGAGAATCGTTAGTAACAATACTCCATTTTAACAGTAAATGTTTATTAACCAGAAACGTCCGCTAACAAAAATCCAAATTTCGATCAAAGTGGAAAATTGAAAAATTATTCGCCGCGAGCGGGATTTCAACCCACAACCTCTGGAATCCGTCCATCGCTCTTGCCAATTGAGCTACCGAGGGTCCGCTAGTGGCGACAAATCTTTCAGAGATTTTTTTGCAGAGGTTGTGGGTGTATATTGCAAATAAAATACAGCTAACGTTAATGTTCCCGTTAAAGCAGCGCACTTTAATTGATTGTATGAGCAGGACAGATAAAACGATATCATCATTTTTAAAATCTAATTTATTTTTAGCTATACCAGACAGACGAGATCCTTGCACGCCATCGCCTTGTGGACCATACAGCGTATGTCGCACAATAAATGAACAAGCAATTTGCTCGTGCCTACTGGGATATATTGGCGGGCCACCTGCTTGCAGGCCTGAATGCACGGTCGATTCTGATTGCACAAGTTTAATGGCCTGCTCGAACCAGAAATGTAATGATCCATGCGCGGGCTCGTGCGGCCTTAACGCTGAATGTAGAGTACACAACCACAAACCTATTTGCTATTGTCGCAATGGTTTGACTGGTGACCCGTTCTCCAGATGTCAAATTGCTGTGGATCGTAAGTATTCGAGTATAATGTTCTAAAACCACAGAACTAGATGTTCTAAAACCAACCTTAATACCTATGTATTTTTTAAGGTGATCAACCTACAAGAACAGCTCCGTGTGAACCATCACCCTGCGGACCATACTCCATTTGTCGAGCTGTGAATAATGCGCCATCCTGTTCGTGCTCAACGTCGTTCGTCGGGATACCTCCTTACTGCCGTCCTGAGTGCATCACAAACAGTGAATGTAGCTTTGACAAGGCGTGTATTAACAACAAGTGTATCGATCCATGCCCTGGTTCTTGCGGACAGAACGCTGTTTGTCGTGTCATCAGTCATTCACCTCAATGTGTTTGCCAACTAGGATACGAAGGAAACTCATTTGATCAGTGTCTACCAATTAGAGGTACGATAAAAATACCCATCAACTACTTCTGAATATACCTCTCTCTCTTTCTGTATTGATAGCTCATGATACTTCTAATAGTACATTACTACAGAGGCCGGGAAGTAAAGGAATTTTCACGCCGAGGATTGTATAGTGCTTTTCTCAAACATGCAATGAAATAAATTAAAAAAACTCCAAGAAATCAAACTTAAATTTTCATGGCTGAACGCCATGATCCTGTGCCACAAATTGTGGAATGGAAATAAAAAAAGACCATCTTGCAGGCCTAGGCTTCCAATTTCCCTCCCGAAACGTGACACTTCGAAGCCCATTATGAAGGACACAACGTCAATATTTCATTGCATGTTTGAGTAAAGTTCATTACAGATTTTTACATATATTGATTTAAACTTTCACGATTCTCAGCACACATTATTTATACTAAACAGGACTTGATCGCGTATAATTAACTTATTTATTTATACGCGATTAAGGCCCGTTTAGTATAAATAATGAGATTTTTACATGTTATTGAACTAACAACAACTAGGTAAACCAATTTGCGTATAACTAATAGTCACTCGGGACCAAGTCGGGACCAAGTAAGGTGGGTGGCGAATTTCGCCGAAGCCACATCTTGCAACAGCAGCCTTGGCAATTGAAGCAGTGTGTCGGGTGCATTGTCGTGGAGAAGCCGAACACCTCTGCTAAGTTTTCCACGACGCTTCTGCTTGATCGCCTCTCGTAACTGCTCAATAACGGTGGCGTAATAGCTACCATTTACCGTAGTATTCCTTTCTTGTATGTCAATCAGTAGTATTCCGTGACAATCCCAAAATACCGTAGCCATTATCTTTTTGGTGGATTGTGTTACCTTGGCCTTCCTAGGCGGCTTTTCATCAGGACGACGCCACTCCATCGATTCCCTTTTGGAGAGAGGATCATAGTACAAAACCCTGGTTTCGTCCCCCGTAACAATTGACTCCAAAAAACTCTCTCCGTGTCGTCTATACGCGCCTAAAACTTCTTGAGAGCACGCTTTTCGCTCACTTAGCTGCAAGTTCGAAAGAAGTTTGGGCACCCAGCTTGCACTAACTTTATTCATGTGAAGATGTTCATGAAGAATACTGAGAACTGAATTTTTCGAAAGCCCTGTCCTTGCCGCTATTTCTTTAGTCTTCGATCACTCAGAACTTCCTCTTCCACTAATTTGAAGCAGTCCACGGTGAGTGCTTCCACAGGCCGGCCGGAGCGAGGTTCGTCGTCAATGGACTCCCGCCCTAGACGAAACTGCTTACTCCATTCTTTAATGGCGGAAAATGACGGAGAGTTATGTTTTTAGGGTTCCGCAGTCAACAAGGAACCCTTATAGCTTCGCCATGTCCGTCTGTCTGTCTGTCTGTCCGTCTTCGGCTTAGCTCAGAAACCATTACAACTAGAACACTGTAATTCGGCATGGGTATATAACTCAATCACGCCGACAAAACAGTAGGTACAATAAAATCTTGAAAAAAATTTTTTTTCTCGTAAACCCATAATGTGGGATATCGTTAGATAGCTCGTTCAAAAATATTATGGGTTTCCTAGAACCATTTTTCAAATCAGGGAACAAGCAGAATAAATGACAATCACAATGACACATTTTATTTTAATTTTTAAACTGCCATATTTCCACAGGCAGAAACTTTTGGACCGCACTGGTACTGTCGAAATATTTTTTGAAATCGGATGAGTAGTTACAGAGTTTACCCCTACCTACGAACAAGCTTACAAAACTACAACCTCACAGACATTTCCTCTTTTTAATATTTGTATAAGTAGATAAACTTAGAATTACTTTTTCATTTCAGTGCCGGATCGAAAACCATCCATCGTAAAGAAACCATGTCTGCCTAATCCTTGCGGTCCAAATGCGATTTGTCAAGAGCGTAACGACGTTGGCAGTTGCACATGTCTCAGTGGCTATTTTGGTAACCCTTATGAAGGTTGTCGACCAGAATGTCTTATCAATTCTGATTGTCCTGAGATTTTCGCATGCATGAATAACAAATGTCAAGATCCGTGCCCTGGCGTATGTGGTTCCAATACTCGGTGTCAAATGATCAATCATTATCCTATATGTGTTTGCCTCGAAAGATACGTGGGTAATCCTTACGATGGCTGCATTTTGAAAGAAGGTAACGAATCTTTCTAATCGTTTGCTTCAAATTATCTGCAAACTTGCACTTCTTCGTCTTTAATTTTCATGCAACATTTTCAATTTCAGAAACATCTACTGACCCATGCAGTCCAAGTCCTTGCGGAGCATATAGCACATGCAAAGCGTTGAACGGGCAGGCTATGTGTACATGTTTACCACAGTATTTCGGCAGCCCTCCTAATTGCCGACCGGAGTGTGTAACGAACCCCGAATGTTCTCCAAATAAAGCTTGCATAAAACAAAAATGTATTGATCCGTGCGTCGGAACATGCGGAGAAAACGCACAATGTCGAGTTCACTACCATAGTCCTTACTGCACTTGTATCCTAGGATTTGAAGGAGATCCATTTATTAGGTGCACCAAAGTAGTAACACCTCCGCCACAAAAACCACTTGTGTGTGAACCTAATCCATGTGGTCAATTTGCTACCTGCAGAGACGTTGGTGGGTCAGCTATATGTAGTTGCTTGCAAGGCTACATTGGTGTACCACCAAACTGTGCACCCGAGTGCACGATCAATGAAGACTGTCCCAACGATAAGGCATGTGTGCGAGAAAAGTGTGTCGACCCATGTCGTGGATCTTGCGGTGCATTTGCCGACTGTCGGGCAATGAATCATCTTGCTATTTGCACATGCCCAGTCAGTTATAAAGGAAATCCGTTTGTTAACTGCTACCCATTTACTGGTAAGAAATAATTATTAGTTATTAATAACAAATTATGTCGGGCTATTTTGCCAAGCACAATGAAATAATACGAAAACCAACGTATATTCTTGTGTTTTCATCAATGAAATTTTTCTTAAGCCATCATTAAAATGATAAAGCAACTCTTTAATATATCTTTACAATGCATGTGCTCGAAAAGAGCGTTTTCCAAGCAACAAAATCGTGCGGAAAGTGCCACTTTTTCGCACTAGTGCTTTTTACTTTTTATATTTTTTTTAATTTTCAAGTCGGTCGTTAGCCCGACACAAAGAGATTTTTTACTCGAGAAAAGTTTTACAAATATTTCAATTACATGTTTTCTTTCATACAAAAGGTACATAAATACTAATAATGTAATGATTTATTCATCTTTTTGAATTTTGAATTTGGTCAATATATAAATTAAAATATTCACTTACTTAATGTGTTTGGCTGAACGCATATCTTTCTTATGCCTTTTTCAAGTTTTTCAGTATGGCGACTTGCACATGCGCAATGCGCATATGTTGACCGCGCATGTATCTAAAAAGCCCGCCATTGTTGTGATTGTTGTTTACTTTGGAGTTATTTTATGTAAATATGTATGTTAAAAATGTCGAGTGAAAGTGAGTAATCAATAATAATAATGATTTATTGCGTTTCAATAGTGTCAGTATGTTTCTTAGAAAGTTAGAACTACGACGGTACAGCGTCTTTTTGCTGTTTAATAAATTGAGTTACTCAATTAATTAATTGTGTTCCAAAACCACAATACAATGGTTTTAACTTTTAAGTGAAT
This sequence comes from Epinotia ramella, assembly GCA_947578815.1. Lineage (NCBI taxonomy): Eukaryota > Metazoa > Arthropoda > Insecta > Lepidoptera > Tortricidae > Epinotia > Epinotia ramella. The sequence continues at coordinate 14,549,499 of OX388209.1, forward strand.
AAGCTTGATAGCGAAAGATGTGGAGAAGTTGTTAAATGCAGTTCCAAATAATAAGTAGGTACCTGACAATCTACCTAGGTTCTTCAATTTTAACCTATCTATTTTAAACCGACATTTCAACATTTACTATATTTCCTCACACAAGGCATAGTAAAACGTTGTATGATACACGCGCGTAAAGATGATTTCCGACTCGTGTCGAATTATACATTCGCTCGCTTCACTCGCTCATGTATAAAAATGACACTCGTCGGAAATCACCTACTTTCCACACTTGTAGCATAAATAACTATTACAATGCATGTGCTCGAAAAGAGCGTTTTCCAAGCACCCAAATCGTGCGGAAAGTGCCACTTTTTCGCACTAGTGCTTTTTACTTTTCAATTTTTTTTTAATTTTCAAGTTTGTCGTCAGCCCGACACAAAGAGTTTTTATTACACGAGAAAAGTTTTACAAATGTAAAACGAAACACTAATAATGTATAAAATGATTTAAAAATCTTTATGAATTTTGAATTTGGTCAATCAATTTATTAATTTTAAATAAGTATTCACTTATGTATTTGGCTGAACGCATATCTTTCTTATGCCTTTTGCTATACGACAGTATGGCGACTTGCACATGCGCATATGTTGACCGCGCATGTATTTAAAGCTAAAAAGCCCGCCATTGTTGTGGTTGTTGTTTACTTTGGAGTTATTTTATGTAAATAATATGTTAAAAAAGTCGAGTGAAAGTGAGTAATGAATAATAATAATGATTTATTGCGTTTCAATAGTGTCAGTATGTTTCTTAGAACTACGACGGTAGGTACAGCGTTTTTTTGTTGGGGAATATATTGAGTTACTCAAAACGAATTGTGTTCCAAAACCACAATACAATGGTTTTAACTTTTAAGTGAATAAGCTTGACAGCAAAAGATGTGTCACTTCTCGTTAAATGCATTTCCAGATAATAAGTAGGTACCTGACAATCTACCTAGGTTATTCAATTTTAACCTATCTATTTTAAACCGACATTTCAACATTTAATATATTGCCTCACACAAGGCATAGTAAAACGTTGTATGATACACGCGCGTAAAGATGATTTCCGCCTCGTGTCGAATTATACAATCGCTCGCTTCACTCGCTCATGTATAAAAATGACACTCGTCGGTAATCACCTACTTTCCACACTTGTAGCATAAATAACTATTAATATATAATTCGATTCTAAGGGATAAGTTCGCCTTTGTACTTAACATGTCCTCTTGTTAACCATATGCTATGTTTATTTTGTACAATACAGAGCTATGTAGTAGTCTCCTAAATTAAACACGGACGTAGGTACTTAAAATATTTGAACTTTTACAGAACCACGAAAAGATTTACCGCTGGATCCCTGCGCACAATCACCATGTGGTATCAATGCAATTTGTTCTAACGGCTCTTGTTTGTGCATCCCCGGTTATCAAGGAAACCCCTTTTTCGAATGCCGCCCGGAATGTATGAACGATAATGAATGCTCAAAACAACAGGCGTGTATCAGTTATAATTGTGTCAACCCATGCACGAATGCTTGTGGCCTGGACGCAATTTGTAGCGTTTACAATCACATTGCGATATGCGAATGCCCCACTCCACTACAAGGCGATCCTTTTATTGCTTGTCGCCCAGTTATAGGTAAGACTATTCGTGATAATCAGATGAATTATAATATATTTTTATCCGTGGGTATAATGATTAAATCGTTTTTAGTTCCAACGGTAACCGATCCCTGCAGTCCACATCCATGCGGCCCTAATAGCATTTGCCGAGCAGAGGGCACTGTAGCGCACTGCTCGTGCCGGCCACCTGCGTTAGCTGACCCGACCACCTGCCGACCCGAATGCCGTGCAAACTCCGACTGTCCCGCAGATCGTGCCTGTCGAAACAAAAAATGTCACGACCCTTGTTTAGGCGTGTGTGGCATTCGAGCTCATTGCCAAACCAGAATGCACTCGCCTATCTGCACTTGCCCAATAAACTACGTCGGAGATCCTTTTGTTCGCTGCTTACCAGGTAACGTACAAATTAGTGGAGTTTGCTTGTCATAGTAACTCATGTGAAAAGCCTTATTAACTAATCAATATTCTCCTTATTTCCTAGCACCTGCGGATGGCGAGGCCAAGGTCGTTTCACAATGCCCAGACTGCGGGCCGAATGCAGACTGCATCGATGGTCAATGTCGATGCAGATCAAATTACTTTGGAGCAGCTCCTTTCTGTCGGCCCGAATGTCTTAGTTCCAGTGACTGCGAGTGGCGTCTCACGTGCGTCAATCGTCGTTGCGTGGACCCATGTCCGGGCGCCTGCGGCCGGGCCGCAACCTGCCTGCCTGTCGCCCATGAACCTCGCTGCGAATGCCCCCCCTCTACTACCGGAAATCCTCTTGTTGACTGTCGCCAAATTAGTGACATCCGTAAGACAGACTCAAATAAAAGATTGCTTTGTCCTTTGAATTATTACGAATGTGCTGCTACCTACATCAAACATATTGTTAGGTTAGGTTAGACGGCAAGCTTTGTTTTCGCTTTTAAAACTTAGGCATGGGTTTTACTAGTGAAACTGAGTGAGCTGTTTATACCGAGACTTACGTACCTAAGCGTAAACGTGTCCCTAGGTCGCTTTACGAAAAGCGCTTTAAGCCTATCATTTTGCTTAAATGAGACGTAACAAATATGGCGACGTATCTTAGTTATAATATTAAATTTTTCAGAAAAACCTAAAGACGATCCTTGCTATCCATCGCCCTGCGGTCCCGGGGCAATCTGTCGCTCCAGGGGCACAGGAGCATCTTGTGAATGTGAGACCGGTCTCCGCGGTGACCCGTACACGGGCTGCAGGCCCGAATGTCTGGCGGACTCAGACTGTTCGCCGTCGCGCGCCTGCGTACGCTCTCACTGTCGTGACCCATGCATTGGTAGTTGCGGCATCGGAGCTGACTGCGAAACATTCAACCATTTGCCAACCTGTTCCTGTCCATCTGGAACAAGGGGCAATGCTTTCGTGCGGTGTGAAGAAGTGGTTAAATCAGGTAAATTTAACAGTAATATTATAATAATCACAACCAAGTGGTTTCTAAGTACTTATTTCATATTTCTGGTATTTTTAGTGCCGCCGTGCGATCCATCTCCATGTGGACCCAGCGCCCTGTGCACCGCCGTGGGCGAAAGCGCAGTATGCTCATGCCCGCAAGGTACCAGCGGCGATGCGGCCGGAAGCGGTTGTCGGCCCGAGTGTGTTGTCAGCTCAGAATGCCTACGTGATCGCGCTTGCGTGCGAAATCGCTGCGTCGACCCTTGCATCGGCGCATGCGGTAGCGGTGCCGAGTGTCGAGTCTTCGATCATGCTCCAATATGCTCCTGCCCGCCACCAACGACTGGAGATCCGTTCCTAGATTGTAGACCAGGAGGTAATATATTTCTACAAACTGCAATCTACGTAAATATTTAAATCGAAACGGATTTTTTGAATATTTTTGTTTTCATTTCAGTGCCACCAAGTAAGGGCCCATGCGACCCGAACCCTTGTGGACCACACGGCACATGTCGCAACGGTTTCTGCACCTACCCAGAATGTATTGTAAATGATGACTGCTCTGGAGATCGTGCCTGCATTAATCGGAAATGTACTGACCCCTGCGTGGGAGCTTGCGGTCTAAATGCGATTTGCTCAGGCGTAAGGCACTCGGCAGTCTGCTCATGTCCTAACGGTTACTCGGGCTCTCCATTTGTACGTTGTGAAAGAATTATTATTTCCATGCCGGCGCCAGTACCAGAATGTGTCAGAGATGATCAGTGCGCCGACAATGCCGCCTGCGTGGACTCTCGCTGCTCCCCTATTTGTGGACCCTCGAATTGCGGACTCAATGCACGCTGCATAGCTAGAGAGCACAGGGCTCGATGTGCTTGTTTACCCGGATACGAAGGCGATGCTTACACAGGATGTTATTCAGGTATACTTAAACGTTTTTCATTTGCTCTTAGTCAATATGGTACAGTTTAGAAATGAAAGCTAACGTTATCTTTATATTTTCACAGTACAATGTCACAGCAACAACGACTGCCCATACGACGAGAGTTGCGAGGGCGGTTCTTGCGTAAAGGTGTGTCCTCGAATTCGTTGCGGCGCTGAAGCGCATTGCGTGGCACGCGGACACGTCGCCACGTGCGAATGCGACAGGGGCGCTCGCGGCAACCCTTGGACGGCCTGTCATAGAGCAGAATGTGCTGTGGATGACGATTGCGCCACATGGCTGGCCTGCCGTGGAGGCACTTGTCAGAACCCCTGCCCCGGAGCCTGCGCCCCAGATGCGGTGTGCACCGTCACGCGTCACTCACCTGTCTGTGAATGCCCACGCGGCACTCGAGGCAACCCGAACGTAGAATGCCGAATTGGTAAATTTCTTTCACGTCTTTAAAGTTAGATTTTCTTTAAATAAGAACTGATGATCTTAATATAACTAAGTAGTAATAATAGGTTGTTTATCTAGGAGATAATCGATAAAATTTCATTTCATAAACGACATTTCATTTCATTTCATTTCATTTCAAAATTATGCAGTTTTCGTAACAACAGTTAATTATGATTTCCAGTTGTTGACGAAGAATGTGAAAATGACGCCGGCTGCGGCCCCGATCTCGCATGTCTACAAGGCAAATGCAAGAACCCCTGCGACGCTACCTCATGTGGCAACCGCGCTGTGTGTCGTGTGGCCAATACCCTGCCATTCCGAACACTAGTGTGCGAATGTCCTAAACCACTCTCTGGTGACGCCTCAGTGGAGTGTACTCCAAGTAAGTGTATCAAAGTAGTGGAGACCATCAACTATTCGTTGTTGAAATATCCGACATTAATATGTTATATATTATGCTTGTAGTAAGTACAATGCTAATGAATAAAAATATTAAAAATGTTATTGTTCAAAGTACAGGTGAAATTTCTAACAACATCGACGACATTGATTTGTACCAAAGAGTCCAAATAAAACGAGTGGGTATAATATAGCATGTTTTATAATATGCACAGTTGTATATACACGAATATCCACTGTATAAATTACATACACAATTGGTATATATCTTCTAGCGTAGTGATAAGTCAAAGTAGGTACACGGTACGTCTGATCTGACAGTCTGTTTTGGTCCACACTTTTTTTTTATGATCCTTAATTAATTATCATACGGTTGTGCATGATAAACAAAGAATATTGCATTAAGCAAACACGTTCAAAAATTATTCTAATAAAGATAATAGCATACCTAAAAATAAAACAAGATGTCGTAAAAATAAGAATTTTTAAAAAGATGTGAAATACGTTTTATAATGTAATATAACGTTTAATTTTTTTTATCGACGTAAACACAAGCTCAAAAATAAAAACCTACCCATCTAACCACACTATGTAACTAGGGGGTGAATGTAACGAAGATTCCGAATGCGGCGACGAGGAGCAGTGTTCCTCGAAGCGCTGCGTGCCAGTATGCGGGCTTGGCGCGTGCGGCGTGGGCGCCGAATGCCACGGGCGCGCGCACCGCGCCTCTTGCACATGCGTGTCGCCTTTGCGGGGTGATCCACGAGTCGCCTGTTTGCCAGGTTAGTACTCCTTACAGTGAGGAATTGCTTGTCATGTTCACGTATGTAAAATTTGATGTGCCTGGACTACGAAGGATTTAGATTAGGGAATGCTAACCGGTCAAATTTGAAAACCGGGTGATACCCGAATTGTGATAATTTATTTTCAAGATATGTGCAAAATAAAATTCAATTTATTATAGTGTAGTGTAAATCGTGATTGGTCTACCTTCAATGTCCGAGCCGCAGTCGGGGCACTCGTGTTGCATTCCCTAGTCTAGATCAGTCCTATTATGGTTTCCCCTTTAGAATATTTTCATCTAACACAGTAAAGTTTTGTTGACAACCATTATATAGGTAGTTATGAAGACCCTCTTCTTACAATTAAAAATATAGCATGTATTGTTTTTTTTACCTTATAGCTTCGTCTTTTTGGGACATATTGAGAATTATTTATTTGCTTAAAGTCCGGGAATAGGCATACCTATACTCTTAATCTTGTCATGTCATGTGTCTGTCATGTGTGTGAATGTCAAAATTTAAATGTATAGGATATATTATGATATCAACGAAACGCTTCTGATATTAAGTTATAGCAAGGGATACAGTAATAGTATCAATATATGTAGTTAAAACTACAAATTTTCTCGAAAAATTTAATCTCCAAATTGATTCATAATTATTGAATGTTTTTTTTATTTGTGTTTTTCCAGGCGTTCCAGAAGTTCAATGTACGTCGGATTCTGATTGCGGCTCCGCCGAAGCATGTGTGGCTCGACAATGCGTATCAGCTTGCGCTGGCGCTTGCGGCACCGGCGCCCTGTGCGAGGCCACACAGCATCGCGCGCGCTGCCACTGCCCGCCCGGAACGGCGGGCGATCCCGCACGCACTTGTTATACACGTAATACTTCTTCACTTTATTTCATACACACGTGAAAATTTGTTTATTTACGCTTAGAGATTGATGAAATATTATTTTTTCTAGCTGAGTGCACATCCGACGACGACTGTCCATTCGATAAGGTCTGCATTAACGGATATTGCCAAGACCCATGTATACTTGGATCACCCTGCGGTCGAGATGCAACATGCGATGCGATCGCCCACGTGGCGACATGCCGCTGCCCGGCGGGAACGCAGGGCGATCCACGGCGCGCCTGCATCTCCGCTGTCTGTCACTATAATGAGGACTGCGACGATAAGCAGATCTGTGACCGTCTCAATCGAGTGTGCCGCCCCGCTTGTTCCGACAGCGCATGCGCACCAGGGGCACTGTGCACAGCTAGGGAACATCGTCCAGTTTGCTCGTGTCCACCTGGCCGCTCCGGCGATCCTTACTCGCTTGGTTGTGCATCGTACGACAACGGCCCCGAATGTACGAGTGACTCAGAATGCTCGGCCCCGCTAGCATGCGTTAACACTCACTGCGTGGATTTGTGTGTGGGCAACCCATGCGAAAGCGGACTTGTATGTAAAACGGTTGATGTGTTGCCACTGCGCGCCGTAGCTTGCGTCTGTCCAGACGGAGGACGCATGGCCCCTGATAGCGGCTGCCGCGCTCCACCCGATGCTGAATGCTCCGCAGACTCAGACTGTGCGAATAGCCAAACCTGTCGTCGCGGAAGCTGTGTCGAGGCTTGTAGAGCGGACCCGTGTGGACTTAATGCCCTTTGCGAATCAGTCGACCATTCCTCCCGTTGCTCATGCCCGCCAGAATACACCGGAAACCCGAGAACAGAATGTAACTTAGGTAACTTATCTTATATTTTAGTCTGAAATTGGAATCTGTAAATATCCAACTGATTGAGCAGTAGTAACTTTTTTTATATTTTAGAACCGAGACTTCCTTCTATATGGGAGTGCTACAATGACGAAGAATGCGGCCCAGAACGCGCCTGTGACGATCGACGATGCGTTAACCCATGTAGCTCTGCTTGTGGCGACGGCGCTTTGTGTCGTGTCATAGACCACAAGGCGCAATGTTCTTGCCCGAGAGGATTCTCTGGCGATGCTCGTGTGAGATGTCAACCACGTAAGTTTCAAACAGATTAGGTACCTAGCAACTATTTGCTTCATTCATTCGCTCCCGACTTTTGATAGTGAAACACTTACCTATGAAAAAAGAAACAATGGAATGGAATATACTTACAGTCAATATTTTTTAAATACTTTCAGCGTCAGACGACAAAGTGGTTCCAGTGGGGTGTAAAACAAACTCGGAATGTCCGCTCTCCCAAGCGTGTATAAATGGAGCATGTGCAGAGCCATGCGCATGTGGGACACATGCAGAATGCAATGTTGTAAGACACCATCCCGTATGCTACTGCGAGGAAGGCTATTCTGGTAACCCGTACATTGGATGCACCAAAGGTAAGCTTCTAACAAAAACAGTACAATTTTTTTTTTTGTTTTTGTAAATGGTATACTCATACAGGCTTTTAATTTACAGTTGGGTGTTCATCAGACTCTGAATGTCCTGACAGTAACACGTGTTACAACGGCGCCTGTATCAATCCTTGCATTGTGGAAGCACCGTGCTCTATAAGTGCAGAATGCTTCGGTAGAAATCACCGAGCTAACTGCCGCTGCCCGGCCGGTACAAACGGTAATCCCTACACCAGATGCCAACCAGTAGAATGCGAAATCAATGCCGATTGCAACGATGACAGCGTTTGCAATAAAGGAGTGTGCCGCCATGCTTGTTCTACTGATGGAAGTAGCCCTTGTGCAAGTAACGCAGAGTGCTTCGCACGAAACCACGCTGCATCGTGTAGGTGCCCGCCGGCACTTCCTGTTGGTGATCCTTTAACACACTGCGAAAAAGTCATCATTGGACCAGAATGTATAATGGACGGCGATTGCCCCAGTGGACAAGCATGTCTCAGAGATCAATGTCGTGAAGCTTGCACAGAATTACAACCATGTCAAGCTAATGCAAGATGCACAGTATCTGATAGCGTACCTTTCCGCACATTGATATGCCGTTGTACTGAAGGTTACATTCCGGATGTCGGCGGCGCCTGCAGACCTACTCAACTGCCGGCTCCTAGCTGTTCGACTGACGATGACTGCAATGATCATGAATCATGTGTCAACCGCATTTGTAGGAATCCTTGTAATTGCGGCGAAAACGCAGAATGTTTTGTCCGCAATCATCGTCCGGTGTGCTCATGCCGCGAGGGCTTCGACGGAAATCCTTATCAAACTTGCCGCACTGTTGGTTGTCGCTCCAACTCGGAATGTGAATCCCATCAAGCATGTGTAAATGAAAATTGTATAAGCCCATGCTTATTAAACAGTAACTGTGGACCCAATGCCGATTGTTACGTGGAAAGAAACCAACCACTCTGCCGCTGTCGCCCTGGATTCGAAGGAGATGCATATGAGGGATGCAATGCGGTAGAATGTAGATCTAATGGAGATTGTCCTCTCGACAAAGAATGTCACGGTCACAGATGCATTAATCCTTGTTATTCGAAGACGAATTGCGGTACAAGCGCAGTTTGCTTAGTGCGAAATCATATCGCAGTTTGTAAATGTGAACAAGGATTTATTGGAAGTCCCTACGTAGAGTGTAAACCTGAAACTATAGCAGAATGTTTTGTTGATGCAGATTGCCCAGCTAAATCAGCATGTTTGTCATCTAGATGTGTTAATCCTTGTTCAGTGCTAAAACCATGCGCCACGCCGGCGCAATGTGAAGTCTCATCAACATTGCCTGTCCGCACCATGATCTGTACTTGTCCACCTGGTTACATCAGTAGCGGAGGAGGTTTATGCCGTCCATTCACCACCTTCTCGGACGTCGCATGCGAGATCGATACTAATTGCACATCTAATCACGCCTGCATATCTTCAGTTTGTAAAAATCCATGTGAATGTGGTCCAAATACAGATTGCCAAATTAAGAATCATAAACCAGTATGCGCATGCCGACCAGGATTCATCGGCGACGCACGTACTGGGTGCTACGATATACTTTGTCGATCAGACTCGCAATGTTCAGATGACGAAACTTGCATTAACAACCGCTGCGTTCCAGCTTGTTCAGCTGACGGCGAAATTTGTGGAACATCGGCTGAATGTTACGGAACTAACCACCGTGCTTCATGCCGCTGTAAGATTGGAACTGCCGGTAATCCATCAATCGGCTGTACACCTATCGGCTGTCGAGCGAACTCAGACTGTCCGTCAGATAGAATGTGTGTTAACTCACAGTGCATAGAACCCTGCACAGCGAACACCTGTGAACAACCTGCAGAGTGCAGGGTACATCTTCATGAAGTGCATTGCGTGTGCCCGCCTGGTTACCAGAGTTCAGAGAAAGGTTGCACAAAAACTATGGAACCCCAATGCACAACCGATTCAGAATGTCCTGCAGGAACTGCGTGTCTAAACGCTCAGTGCGTCGAACCTTGTCTTGAGACAAGCCCGTGTGGCGATAACGCTGAATGCAGAGTTGTCGACTCGCTTCCTGTTAGGACAATGGTTTGCGAATGCTTACCAGGATACAGAGGAAACGCTTTAATTGAATGCACACCAAATAACCGTAAGTTTATTGTACTTATATTATACTTGCGTTATATTTATTTGAATAGACCTAAATGTAAATTTATAAAGGCTTCATATAATAAGTTGCACGGCTTTCAAATTGTAAACCCTATGTTAATTTTCAGCACCTACTGCGGTATGCGTAGAAGGACAAGCGGTGGACGCGAACGGGGAATGCGTGCCGTGTCGTGCATCGGAGGGTCGCATTGTGGACTCACGTGGACGCTGCGTATGCGACGCAGGACGCGGGTTGGTGCTACGAGGCGATGAATGCCTGCCCGTCGCCGGCTGTCGCTCAGAAACAGACTGCGACGACCGCGCTTTGTGCCGCAACAGCGTTTGCATTCCCGCTTGCGACGCAGATCCCTGCGGTTTGCATGCCATCTGCACCGCCCAAGGACATCGCTCAATTTGCACTTGTGCCAACGGTTCTACCGGGAATCCAAAAGAACATTGCAACACTACTAACTATCGCACAGACTTCCCACTGCCGGACATGCAGGTGCGTAACATCTAAAAGACTTATTAAACATTAATGCAGTCTCTAGACTTTAGGATAACTTATTTATGATTTACCTTTCGCTTTATTTAAAGGCAAAAATACAAGCATGTTTCTCTAATTAATAAGGAAATCTATTTTTTAAATATATGATTATTTCAACGATTTCTTTTAGGTGCACTGTCTCGCTGACGCTGTCAAAGTGAGCCTGAAGATCAAGGACTTTAATGGAGTTTTATACGTAAAGGGATATAGTAAGGATGAACGCTGTAGACTGGTTGTGCAAATCCCCGTTCACGAAGAGAGCCTTGTTGATTTTACTGTGCACTTTGGGGACTGCGGTTTAGTGCACGTTAATGTGAGTGAAATCGATCTGAATTATTTAATGAAATAATTAACCCTATCGGCCTATTTTTTACCCCCCCTATTTATTTTTTATTTATTTTTTAGTTTGGGACTAGGTCGATTTGTGTAAGATTGTCCACTAATATTTATTTATTTATTTATTTATTTATTATTATGATTGTTGATTAAAAGAATCGTTCATTATATGTAGATTAAGCATTGATGGTTGCAATGAAATAAGGGGGGGGGGTTGTTCTATTAAATATATCGTCGTCTAGTACCCATAACACAAGCCTTATTGAGCTTACTATGGGACTAGGTCGACTTGTGTAAGATTGTCTCCTAATATTTATTTATTATTTTATTATTATTAATGAAATGCATTTTGCAGGGTATGGCGAGCTTCGTGCTCGTGATGCAGATACACCCGACACTCCTAACATCAAATGCAAAGGCGTTCCACATCAAATGTATATACCAGACGGGTGAAAAGAACGTAACGTTAGCGTTCAACGTGTCTATGTTAACCACAGCCGGCACAATCGCTAATACAGGCCCGCCTCCCACGTGCTCAATGCGGATCGTTTCCCGGACTGGTGACGAAGTTAGCTCAGCAGAGATTGGAGAGAATCTTGTCTTACAAGTTGACGTGCAACCGTCGAGTGAGTATATCTGAGAATCAATTCGCTTGTTTCGATTGGATTTCTCCATTTCACCTACAACCATAATCGTTAGTAGATATTATTTTCATTCAGGTGGTATCAATTTACCAAATATTCATTTGAATAATAACATTTGGCCACTAAAGTAGAATCCACCACTAGTGATGCGCGACTTTGAATACGAAATTCGATTAGTCGATTATTATAATCATTCGACTAAGTCGACTAATTTGAAAACCATTCGATTATTAGTAATACTACTAATCGACGCCCGCCCGAGTCGGCTTAACGCTGACATTGGTAATGAGCTTCAGGACGAGTGGAATTAGTCGAAGTCAACACGAATGATGCCCGAGTCGCCTGAACATGTCGATGTTGTGTTACTTACTACTAATCTGATTCCATTATTACAAATAGTTTTAGATTTGTAGTATAACGTTACACTTATCGATATATTTTTTACCGACTTAAAAAAAAGGAGGAGGTTCTCAATTCAGTTGTATTTTTTTATCTATAGGTACATATATACCCGTGACTATTTATTTTACTAGTCCTGGCGACATCTTCTGTTATCTACATCGGCCAGTTTAGTTCGCTTAATAGTGAATTCTACTTTAAAGATCACTCAACAAGACTGCGTTATAAGCAATTTCAGGAGACTACCAAATAAAAGAGATTAGTCAAGAATTATAAGTTGTTCCTCAGAACTTGTCTCGGTTCTAAATATAGACTGCTGTTTCTCGCAGGCATCTACGGCGGTTTTGCGCGCAGCTGCATTGCGAAGACGAGCGAAGCATCGACGAACGTGGAAAACGAGTACACTGTGACAGACGCGGATGGATGCGCCACGGATGCCACTATATTCGGCGACTGGGAACGGAGCGAGGATGGTAGTGCGTTGCGCGCCGCCTTCAACGCCTTCAAGTTCCCGAGCAGCGACAACATACGCTTCCAATGTAACATACGTGTCTGCTTTGGAAAATGTCAACCGGTAAGACCTCCTAGTTCATAGACTACTGAAAATAGACTACAAACAAGAAAATAGGAGTAGCCTCACTAACAACAAGCATTAAGCAGTTACTCGTAAAATTACAAACGAAATTTTCCATCGCAACTCCTCAAATTGTGCATGGGGAGGAGGAAAGTTTACTGGTTTTCAACATTAGGTACTTCATTAAAATTATATACTCGTAAGTAGGTAAGTTTATACACGGTGAATTTGAGTAACCCGACAGATTTTAACCATCGCTTCCAGAGCCTAATAGGAGTAAAAAAAGTAGTATAACTAATGGTCTAAAACGGCCTAGTTTTCGAGATATTAATTATTAAAAAAAAAATACACATAAAAAATTGTCAAGTATAACACACCCTAAGGACGTGACGTAGCCAGATGGATCTGACACATTCATACGCAAGACTACTGCTGATTTCCGGCCAGTCTGTTAACAAATCAGTGAGCTTAGGTATTTAATTTTTTTATTTTTTTATTTTTATTTATTTTTTAAATTTTCTCTTTCACTCCTTTAACTAAAGATTTGTTTACAAGAGAGTAGCATCGGTAATAGATTTTTTTTTTTTTTTTTGCCGTATTTGCCCTATGTTCATATAACATTATTTACTCGTAATATCATCAGGAATTTATGGTTAAAATCTGTCGGGTTACTCAAATTCACCGTGTATATATGCATGCACTCTGCAGCGAGTGCCGTCTAAAATAGTAGATAAAAAACTAAAATTACATATATAAATTGTATATCCTGCCATTATTTAGGCATCCTCCATCCTGACGTGTTGTATCTGAAAACAGATTAAAGGCCTTGCCTTCATTGGTTAACGCATTTCCGCAGGTCAATTGTCGCGGCGCTGATGCTTACGGAAAACGAAGAAAACGAGAAGCGATCGACACCGATGCTCCTCTGTCGACCAGCGAGGACCAAATTCGAGAAGAAGTGAAGGTCGAATCGAACCAGATACTGACATTAGAAAAGCGCGATCCGTCACGTGTGGCGCGACAGCGCGACGCGTCCGGCGGCAGCGGGGATGCGACGGCCGGCGCCGGTGAGGTGTGCGTGTCAGCGGCCGGACTGGCAGTGGCGTTAGCGCTGACAGCGCTGCTAGCGCTCGTGGCGGTGGCAGCGGCAGTGGCGTGCTGGCTGGTGGCGTGGCGCCGCGCGCGGCCACCACCAGCGCCCTTGCCGCATCCGCCTGACTTCCCGAACCCGCTGTTCCAGCGCTAAGACACACATACTACTAGTCCTCGCCCCGCTCCTCCGCCGGCGCCGGGCGGTGTCGGCTCCTTTCTTCTTACTCACTTAGCTTTAATATGTGCGCGCCGTCGGAGGACCGCCGGGCTAGGGCGCCGGGAGCGCCGCGCGGTTCGATCCGCGCCCCTCGCTTGCGCTACCAGCGCCCTTTTTAGATTTATATTGTATCTATAATAACGTGGAATCGTCAAATCCTTCGAATTTTGTGATATTCATAAATCATAATATACACTGAAAGAAATCACCAGATCTTTATGTAAAATAAACATAGGCTAAGTAAACAATTAATAAATAAGCGTGGTTTTTTTTTCAACTTACCCATGGGAAATCGTGAAAGTCAGCATATTCAAACAAGGTAAACGAAAAAAATTATAACCAAATTTTTCCTACTCAAAAATCCCTACCCTACCTTTACCTTTTTTTTTAATGCGAGGAATATCCCTTATGGATACCTCCGCGCCGCGGGAATAGTGCGAACGTTATGTCTCTGGGATCTCCTACGGAACGCATCAGTGCCGCCCTGTACGTCTACCACAACTTGCTGAAAAGTCGCTTCCCGCGCGACTGGGCGTCTCCTTTCTCACTCGCACCGTGCAAATTAGAAAGAGGAGGGTAGATCTTTCTCGACTCGCGTCGCGGCGCGGCGTCGGTTGTGCTAGCCCCCCTGGCGTCATGCCTCTGTGCGTCCTACCTTTTTTTAAAGATTGCATCCCCCAACTGTAACCGTGTACCACACATATAATATGTGCTTATTAAAATACAAATTGGGTACATTTTTTCCAACTATTCATATTTATAATATAATCAATCTAATTACAACAATACCTACTTCTTAAAGTAGGTAGGTTTTAAGGTAGGTAGTCCAGGTTTTGTGACAGGGCATTAAAAGACACCGATCTTAAAAACCTAAAAATATATCCAAACGGTTGTTTGGATATATTTTACGCCTAGCCAAGGCAAATAATTCCATAGCCTTGGCCGGAATTATTTTTACTAATTTGATAGATATTGAGGGTGTTTCGACAAGACCCATTTTAGCAGCATAAGACAAGCCTAGAACGATATAAAAACGAACAGCAGCTCATAGAGCGAATTATGAACATTGAAAATATTAAAGAAGAGTATCTAAAAACCAGGCACCAGTCGTAAGAAAATGCCCACAAGGAGGCGCCCTCTCACCACTGCTGTGGAACCAGTCAATCAGTGATCAGTAGTGAGCGATCTAATAACAAACCTACGCAATAGTCACTTTTTAAACATAGGATATAGGCCGTTTTAAGCATTTTTTGAAGCCATCTAGCACTTGCATAAATAAGAATATTTAAAAAAAGGCAAAACATACATACACATATATCGACGAAATTGTTTTTTTTTTTATCATTAGTCTACGGTCAAAATCGTCGGAGGGAACAGTCGAGAACGTTTGTATGAATAAATGGCCACTCATCTTTCCTCTTAGGCGCGGCCTTATAGACAGATGTAAAATGTGGTATCGGCTGCTAGCTAACTTATAACCAGGGCTCGGATTTTACATCGCACGGTAAGACGAAAGAAAACTATGGAGTCGATATTAACATTACAACTTTACTCATATTCATACTCACTCATTTTCCTAGTCCCGTAATTATTATATATTTATTATGCTGTCAAAATGACAACTTAGTTGCATAATACCTAGTTATCCAGACCATATTGTTGCGATAGACTTAACAGTGGGTACTGGCCGCTTTATTTAATTGCCTCATGTTTCAATCATTGACGGCTTTATACGTGTCATTTATTTAAATTTGCAATTAGTGCATACATTAATTAACTTAATTATTACGTGAACATTTTATTATATAGCTTATAATGTAATAAACATGATGTGGCGGTTAAGATTTGTATTTACAATATAATAAACTTATGGTATTAATTAAATGAATGAGTATGAGTATGAATATGAGTAAAGTTTTAATGTTGATATCGACTCCATAGTTTTCTTTCGTCTTATCGTGCGATGAAAAATCCGAGCCCTGCTTATAACAACTAGGGTTCGTTTTTAACTTGGATGATGTTAAAGTAGAACACATAGCACTAAGCACGTCAACTCTGCTGGACGGTATAAAAGAGGAATACTAATTTAGTAGCCAATCTTCTTGGTTAGATGATCTGTACACTGTACACAGACTGAGTTATAATAATGCTAATCATTACACGGTTCAACTCACGTACTAAATGTCACTTCGGGCGACATGTCATCCTGAAGATTTCAACATGTCTCACCAAAGTTTAAATTCGAAGACTGACTTATATGTAGTAACGAAAAGCGATTATATATAATTAAACGAAAGTGAATTACGATGACTGCAATGATCGCAGGAATACTTCATACCAAAACGTCTTGCAATGTTACTAGTATATTATTTAATCCCCCACAAGGTGGTCCCCCACAACTGATGACCTGGTAAAGGTTGCGGGAGTCCGCTGGATGCGGGTGGCGCGGTGAGGCTTTGGGGGAGGCCTATGTCCAGCAGTGGACGTCTTTCGGCTGATATGATGATGATGATATTAATTGATGCCAACTAATTAATTTTAACTTCGTCCGGTCGGACCTCGTTTAATATCGTAGCTCTATACAAACTTTCCCCTTTTCACCCCCTTCGGAGATGAATTTTGGGATAAAATACGGATTAAGCTAATCCATAAAATCATGTAACTCATGCTTAAGGACCCTTTTCGTTACGTACAATTTATACTAATATTTAAATTGCGAAAGTAACTCTGTCTGTCTGTCTGTTACTTCGCGCTTAAACCGCTGAACCGAGTGAGATGAAAAGTATGGAAATTTGGCGCAAGTTTATAAACAATCAATCAATTATTTAGGGCCGCGGGCGCGTTGGGTGCGACGGGCCGGCTCGCCCGCCGTCAGCGGCGAACGAAATACCAATT
This sequence comes from Epinotia ramella, assembly GCA_947578815.1. Lineage (NCBI taxonomy): Eukaryota > Metazoa > Arthropoda > Insecta > Lepidoptera > Tortricidae > Epinotia > Epinotia ramella. The sequence continues at coordinate 14,566,348 of OX388209.1, forward strand.
TGTTTTTGCCATTGCCAAATATTTTGGAATAACGTCCAAATTCGAACTATTCCAATTTGCAAGAACAGCGGACGGCGGCGGTGAACAAAATATCATTTTGTTTTTGCCGTTGGTAAATATAAACAAAGCTTCCTAAAAGGATAGGAATAACGTCCAAATTCGAACTATTCGAATTTGCTCAATAGCAAAACGGTGAAGGACGCGTGAACAAAATTACAAATTTATTTGCAGAATATGCAAAAAGTGTTTAACGGCTTTATACTGTTACAAATAGCGTTCAGTTTTGAATGAAGTCGATTTGGCTAGCAGCAAAATATAAAAGTTTGTGACCTCCTTCACATCTGACGTCACAACAAACTGTCGCGTATTTAACAACTTTTCCCCATCCCAAAAAGTGCTCAGCGCCGCTAAAGAAGTTTTCACTTCAATAAAACTATGTCAACAATGCTTCGAGAAATTATTAATTTTCGCTGTCGGTAAAACTATACTAATAATAATCTACCAATAGAATATATTTATGCTATTTCTTTCATGGAAAGCTGAGATCCTTCGTGACAATAAATGTCTGAAATGATATAATGATATGAGTGATACTTTATTTTATTAAGAGATTAATAGTCATTATTTTATTTTAATTAAGAGATTAATAGTTATCTTTTCATGGATTATTTCGTGTTTCACTTACCAGACCGCTAAGCCATGTACGATGTAGGTATTTCATCTCGGTACACCCATTGGTTACGCATTTTATGCAAGATAAAATCACATTTTCATCACACTTGCTTGCGTACAGAGCAGTTATAGCTGTTTTATCTCCCACGGGCTGTTAAGTTTAGTTTTAAAATATAGAACCCACTTCACTTCGGACTGAGGATGTTTCCAATCATCCAAGGTGTATTTCATATCTTCAAAAGTTTGCTACAACCAACTTTTAATATGTATAAAACATATATTTATATTAAATTTGACTGCAATTTAATGTTTAGCAGAATTATTTACAGATTGAATATGTAGCTATTTAGTGTCTATGAAAAATGTTTTTAAGTGTTTTCAAATCGTGACTGTATACCGAAGGGTCTTTGCCATACGCGCCTCACGTCAAATTCAACAAAATGGACAACTGACATGTTGACATTATTACGATTTGTATTAATTTCATCTAAAATGTATTTGTTTCCTCGCAAATGTGATGAAAAACATTGTGTATAACACGGGCGTAAGAATATTGCAAACTCGAGTCATCAAAAGCCCAATCCGTTCCGATAGACTCTCGTTCGCAATGTTTCACTTACGCCCCTCGTTAAACAATGTACTATTGCATCTCTTTAGTCGTCGGTAGCGACTACATCTGACCGATCGATTTGGAGCATCGTTGATATTTGATCGACATACATATCCTTGGTTTGAACGGAGAGTCAATGTAGCCGAGCGGTAAGACACGCGACTAATCATTAGTTGCAATCTGGAGGTCGTGACAAAACAGAGCGTCCTTTAAAAAAAATGTACGAAATATCATTTGATATTTGACATCGGTGAAGGAAAAAATCGTGAGGAAACCAGTGGGATTACCCAATAAGTAATCCAGCAACAATAGTCTTTGCACCTGGCGGGGACCATCGCCGGTTGTACCATGTTGCGCGATCGGAGATGGTACCGCAATGTGTATCCCTCGCTTTAGATTATTGTTATCTTAAAGGGCCTCTGCGCTGTTGGCTTCGGCCCCATGCATGCCTTCCAAAAGTCCGGGACCCTATGGTCCCGACCCGAGATATGGTGAAGACATACATAATAGACTTTAATTTAAAAAGATGTAATTGGTGACATTGGTGTAAACCGTTCTTGTTTTTAATAATAAATAAATAAATGATAATAATAAATGTTTATCCACTTTCAATGCTTATCAAGATAGGTAGATACAAATCTGCACAAACCACGGTGCGGTTCGCAGTGGCTTTCGTTAAACAAGTGCCTACGCCAAATCTTGAGATTAGGTGTCAAAGCGGACCCCCGGGCACTACTGGGAAAAACGCTAGGATGATCAGTATGATCACTTAAAGTTATAAATATTTACATTTACATACATACATAAATACATGACCATTGCTTTGAAAGTCCTCGTCAGCACCTTGTCTTGAAAATAAGTTTCTGAGAAAAAAATCATAAGAAGTACATGGTTAAAACTAGTTAAAAATATTTTCTGGCCATGATTGAGAAAACTACATTCTTGTACATTATATCCAAGGCTAGTGAGGACTGAGACTTAATAGTATTTTACACACCTCGAAAAACCACAACGGCAATCTTACCCAAGCAACAGCCACCAAGTAATGTCACACAGCAAGTAGGAATGTAAATTACTTGACTTGTAAATTAGGAATGCTAATGAAAAGGTAACGAATGGCGACAAACATATCTTATGTACAAAAGGGGTGTGTACTGTGTACTCTGGGGAGGTTATATATAATTTGATGCCTTTTGCCACTGTCCAGTTTGATCGAATAATCAGAACAGTAACGACCTACACCCGATGTCTCGTGTTCCGGTGCTTCTGAATTCTTCAAGGAAGAAATATGATCCAATATGGTGAGTTTCGACCTTCCTATAGCGTATTTGAAGTATTCGGACATGTTAACATAAGCTGTAATGAATATTCTAAAACAGCTTTTGTTAAAAAAATATAACTTTATTGTATCCATGTTAATAATCCAGCACACGATGTATTTTATTGCTACTCAAAATCTCGTCTTGGCGGCCTCCACGTCACAGATGTCGTTTTATTGACGTTTGTATGTTTTTACAGCACTTGTATTACACTGCTTCTCGAGAAAACTTTTAAGAACGGGTTTTGTGTCATTCCATAAATATGAAAACACCAAATATGGTGCTCTGCGTAATTTTACTAAAAATTAGAACCGCACTTATAAGAAAATATAATAAAACAAAAACCAGCCAAGAGCGTGTCGGGCCACGCGTAGTGTAGGGTTCCATAGTTGCCTGTCTGTCTTAGTTACATCGACGTGCGGTGCGATTGCGTCGGCCGGATTTGTACGAACATTGGCCTTTCCAAGTACACATTAAGTTGGTCGACTATTACTCGGTAATACTTATTTTTGAACAAGTTATCAAACGATACTCCACACCATGGGTTTAACGAGAAAAAAAGATACATCCCCAAGAGTAGCGGAGTCACCCTAAAACAATTTTTCAACATTTTATTCGACTGTTTTGTTGGCGTGATTGATTTATATACCCATGCCGAATTACTGTTTTCTAGTTGTAAGGGTTAATGAGCTAAGCCGAAGACGGACGGACAGACGGACGGACATGGCAAAACTATAAGGGTTCCTTGTTGACCACGGAACCCTAACAAGCATAACTAAAATAAGTAAGCAACTTAATTTCAATATAAGAAAATATCGACAGATCCATAGATTGGAAACATTAGAAAAGTGTATTCCGAGAACAGGAGGTATCAAAAAAGAGACTGGATACCCAAAATGAAGAACAAAAAGAGAGAACATTTCTGCAATAGCCATCAACTTCTTCCGAGAACTATACTCAAATAAAAAAAAAGAGCGGGTTGCACTCCGGGAGTGCCGGCAGAAGTGAAAACTCAATAACATTGTAACAGTTTTTCGATCAGGTCAATTCAGGTCACGTGACATCTTACGGTGTCACCCTAAAAATGAATTTGACGCAAATTTATAAACAATTGTCAATTATTTAGGCGGACGGCCCGCGGGCGCGTGGGTGCGACGGGCCCAACGCGCCGCCGCGGCGCAACGGTGCCGGGGTCCGGCGCGCCGATGGGCAGCGGCAAACAAATACCAATTTGTTTTTGCCATTGCCAAATATTTTTCAAAGCTTTATCTCTTTAGGAATAACGTCTACATTCGAACTATTCGAATTTGCAAGAACAGCAGATGGCGGTGCACGGTGGCGACCAAAATATCAATTTGTTTTTGCCGTTGATAAATATTTTTCTAAGCTTTATCTCTTTAGGAATAACGCCCAAATTCGAACTATTCGAATTTTCTCAATAGCAAAACGGTGAAGGACGCGTTGGTATTATTACAAATTTATTTGCAGAATATGCTATTGCAAAGAGTGTTTAACGGCTTTATACTCTTACGAATAGCGTTCAGTTTTGAATGAAGTCGAATCGGCTAGCAGCAAAAAGTGACCTCCTTCACATCTGACGTCACAAAACTCTGTCGCGTATTTAACAATTTTTCCCCATCCCAAAAAGTGCTCAGCGCCGCTAAAGAAGTTTTCACTTCAATATATAACATCACAACAGACTTGTCAAATGTAGAAAATCTACCAGAAAAATGCACACAGAAGTAGAATGGGATGTCCGATCACAAAAAAGGATAAGGCTCCAGGAGCCGATGGGATCTGAGTAATGAAATGCTAATGTACAATATATTTAGATCTAGTCACACCAGCACCTACATTTTCAATGAACTTCTGGAAAGTGAAATAATACCAGTGGACAACTTCATCTATCATATTACTCCACAAGAAAGGAGACAAGGACAACATAAACAATTATAGGCCCATAAGCCTAATGTCACATATACATATATATATACAGTTTTCGCTAAAGTAATTTTAAATAGGATAACTAAAATACTGGATGAGAATCAACCAAGAGAACAAGCAGGTTTTGAAGTGGTTAGAAGCACTTAAGAGTCAAGGAATTGGTATAAAGTACCAGTGGTAGTTAGTGGCCGTCAATAAAATTTGCTAACTATGTAAACAAACCGCCATATTGGAATTGTCTTTCACTATGGGGGTTTGTTTACACGGTTAGCAAATTCCATTGACGGCGACTTTACATTAGAATTCTGAAAAACGGAAACTCTTCAATACCTGTATCTTGCCAGTCCGCGTTGCCCGGTTGCCACACCTAGGCCCTTACCAAAGCTCACACAAGAAAATTAGAGGAGAAAGAATGTCGTTGGATTTTGCTATTGGCAGTGATGTTCAGGTGGCTGTTTTAGGTGACGTACTTACTGGGTCTTTAATACACTCTTTTTGTTTCTACTGTTGAGATAATATAGTCAATAAAATTGAAGAATGTTAGCATTTTGCCTGATAACGAAGAAAAAAGAAACTTGAACTTTGTCGATTATGAGAATAACCCATTTTTTACCTCGATTTTTTTTGGCATACCTAATGCAAAAAGAACTAGAAGTTATTGATAAACTTGGGGCCTACTAGGTTCCCTGTAAATTATCTTAAGCTACATAGTTTATCATTTAATTTATAATAGTTTATATTTTAGAGATCGTCACTCTGTACTAGGTAATAAGAAAAGTGGTTCTGAATTTACGTTTTTTTACAACTATGTATGCTCAGCTAATAGGGTATTTGACAACATTGAAAATAATTTGTATTTTCATTAGCAACAGACAAAAAATACGAAAATACTCGGAAACTATTTAAGTTTGCTATTTTAAGATTTTTAAAATTATTAAAACGTTGTTTGATTGTGACGTCACAGTCACAAGCAAGTAATCCCTACAAATTCCATATATATATATTTTTTTTTATAATTGATGTTTTCATGCAAAATGCAAAAACTACTTAAATCTATTGCTACACCTTTTGCTGGTTTAAATTTATGTTGGTATGGTATAGAGTATAGACGCTGTTTAGGTAACAAATGTCACGGAATGTCGACATCTTAGTCGTAACAACGTATACCGACGATTTTCGGTGGACACCGGTCATTTAAAACAACTATAATAAGCATGCGTGCGCTTAACGCACTGACCGGACGCGACAATGCTAAGTACGTATTATGATAACAATGCGTAATCGCAGGTCTGACTTGCTGGTCCATTTGATCGCTCCCGCAGGATGCAGCACGGGTATCACAAGACGGCGCGCGAGCTCTTTCGATTTTTCTCGCACTATCCGTCTCTCTCTTATTATAATACATAGAACAAGAGGCATAGTGCGAGAAAAATCGAGAGTATGTCGCGGCCGTCTCATGATAGACGTGATGCGGTGCACTCGAATAAGTCTTCGAAATAACAACGGCTTGTTCGTATTACATTTGCCAAATTGTGAACTTGTCAATAACTATTTCGGTTGATAAAGTACCGTTCCGATAGGTATATATAAACCCACTACATACTATACCGTTCAGATAGTTTTGTTGATAAGTGACAATTACAAAAACCGTACAGATCATTGCGAACATATGTACCTATATATTTTCATAACCTTACGAGTATAGCTGATAAGAACTTAGAAATATTTACTTAAGAAGATAAATACAATTGTTAGGTACAACTTATTATTACGAAATTAAGTCAGTTTTACATACTCATTGTTTCAATAAAAAGATATCTCATGCGACCGGCGTCTCTACGTGAAACCGGATTATAAAATGAAAGATAGCTATCTTGCTAGCTATAATATTTATATTTTTGTAAATAATGAATTAACCTGTATGTACTAAGATTAATAAAGCCCGACGGGGTTTATTAATCTTAGTACATACAGGTTAATTCATTATTGCTCGCTATAATATCTATATTTTTGTAAATAATGAATTAACCTGTATGTACTAAGATTAATAAAGCCCGACGGGGTTTATAATATTTAATCTTGAAAAGTAATTTAGCAGTGACGTGAACGCAGGCGCAGCTGTGACGTAACTGTCACCGCCAGCACACGGCGCCGAGCGCAGGCGCGGCCCCCTACCCTCCCCCCTTCCTGTCTTCTCCCCACTACCCAGAATCGCAGTTATTCACCAATTGGTACGATTGACGGACGGATACAGTCGGGTGTCCGCCACGCTTAGAGCGACCTCGTTCGCTCGCGTCCGTTCATTATTTAGCCGTCGCGCGTCGTTAGCGACGTACGCGACATCAGTCATAGCGTTATGGCCCTGTGAAACGATAGTATGAGTAAGGCAGAATCTTCAACGGAAGCCGCGCCCAGCGTGGCAATCAACGTGGACCAATATGATGACCCCGACGAGGAAAGTTCAAAACTTCTCCATGTTAACGCACCCACACCGATCGTGACGCCCTCTGGACAAATGCGCAAGGTGAAGAGCTTTAGCGATACACACAAAATCCGAGATGTGGCTACAGCATCAGGCGCAGCATCAGCCCGATGCCTGCGGCCATACGAGCAGGTTATCCCATATCCCGAAGGCTCTGAGAGTGGAACAAACCAATACGGAGCCCCATCAGTCAGATCTCTTGCATCAATCGGGATGGGATGCACAGATGGGCGTAAAATGGTTATTAGACGAGTACCAACTTCACCTACGGAACTGTTTCATCTAGTGCGTCCTCCTACGTGAGTATGTCAACAAGTGGACAGATAGATCCTTTATGGTTGTAGTTATTATGTTAGTTACAATCATTATACACGTGTGTATTTACGGATAGGATGAATTCAATACTCCAAGTGGCTCTACATGCCTACTTGGTTCGGTGTTATTAAACAAATCCATTCCATTCTTAAGTTTAGGTATATCCTGTGCCCACTTAGTGTGACTTGTTATCATATTATGACTGTTTTACGTGAGTTAATATAAGTATAATCTACTTTGTATAATATACAAGATGTGTTGCATTACGTATCTAATAAACAACCTTAGTTTGTGTGCATTTAATGTGGTTGTAACTTATCAAGGTTGTTGTTATATTGTTGTACACATATTAAATAAACAAACGAGAATGACACAAGCTATATATTATGTCTATATATCGTATAATAATATCGATTGTTTAAAAAACCCACAATTTGCATTTTAATGAATAAGATCTTTATTGAGAATATCACTAATCTAGAATATCACCGAGAAATTCCATAGGTCATCTTCACGATCACTTTTATTTAATTTATATGAGTTAGGTTAGCATGGACAGTCCCCAAAACACGCGTGCCTATATTACAATACAATAAAAATACTCTTTAATGCACGTATCAATATAGACACAGAAAAACACGGCGAATATAAACATATGCTTAGAAGAGGCGGTCTTATCGCTAAAGAACATTCTCTTCCAGACAATCTATGGATAGCAGAGAGATGAAAAATACGTAGGTACTTTTTTTTAAATCCGCCCATTTCTCATGTATCCCAACATTAGATCACAACAAAATAATTATAAGGTGCTAAAAAAATATACTATTATAAATACATAATAGATCACATATAGGATTCTTTTTTTGAAACGACTAAAAATAATGTCACCCCAATTGAAATTTAGCCTACTGTTGATCCAATTAAGAAATACCCTAATAAGAATATAATGATGAAAATCGGTACACCCACAATCAAAATGTCAAGTAGCATAATACACTAACCATAAATAATGAAATAAAAATTAAAAAAACAAGTATTACCTACCTGAGGCGCTGCATGCTGGCGTGACTACAATATTCCATGACACGGAGACCCTGAAGAACCTGTAAAATGTACTTCGTTTTAAAATTTATCAATTTTGTTGAGGATTAATTATAATCTATTGTACATAAAAGAAGAAGTCCTGAATGACTGACTCGTCAACGCACAGCCGAAACTACTAATATTAGAGAGTTGTTTTTGCAGTGTAGGTTACTTTTATAACGTGGGCTAGATATAAGAAGGGATTTTTGGGAATACCTCCCCTAAGGGGGTTAAATAGGGGTGCAAAGTTTTTTTTTATCTAGAGGCTTGAAACTTTGTAGAAAGATTACTTATACAAAAAAAGTAATTTCAGCGTTTTGGAAAATTGTACCTCTAAGGGGCTTAAAAAGGGGTGCAAAGTTTGTATGGGGGAAACTTTTTTTTTTAAACTAGAGACTTGAAACTTTGTAGAAAGATTACTCATTAAGATACAAAAAAAGACCGGGTTGCACTCCGGGAGTGCCGGCAGAAGTGAAAACTCAATAACATTGTAACAGTTTTTCGATCAGGTTACGTGACATCTTACGGTGTCACCCTAAAAATGAATTTGACGCAAATTTATAAACAATTATCAATTATTTAGGCGGACGGGCCGCCGGCAAACACAATACAAACACAATTTGTTTTTGCCATTGCCAAATATTTTTCAAAGCTTTATCTCTTTAGGAATAACGTCTAAATTCGAACTATTCGAATTTGCAAGAACAGCAGACGGCGGTGGCGACCAAAATATCAATTTGTTATTGCCGTTGGTAAATATTTTTCTAAGCTCTATCTCTTTAGGAATAACGCTCAAATTCGAACTATTCGATTTTTCTCAATAGCAAAACGATGAAGGACGCGTTGGTTAAAATTACAAATTTATTTGCAGAATATGCTATTGCAAAACGTGTTTAACGGCTTTATACTCTTACGAATAGCGTTCAGTTTTGAATGAAGTCGAATCGGCTAGCAGCAAAAAGTGACCTCCTTCACATCTGACGTCACAAAACTCTGTCGCGTATTTATCATTTTTTCCCCATCCCAAAAAGTACTCAGCGCCGCTAAAGAAGTTTTCACTTCAAAAATAATTTCAGCGTTTTAGAAAATTCCACCCCTAAAAGGGTTAAATAGGGGTGCAAAGTTTGTATGGGGGAAACTTTTTTTTTAGCTAGAGACTTGAAACTTTGTAGAAAGATTACTTATTAAGATACAAAAAAAGTTATTTCAGCGTTTTGGAAAATTTCACCTCTAAGGGGGTTAAAAAGGGGTGAAAAGTTTGTATGGGGGAAACTTTTTTTTTTAACTAGAGACTTGACACTTTTTAGAAAGATTACTTATTAAGAAGAGAAGCATTTAAGAAAATTATATCCCTACGGGGGTTAAAAAGGTTGAAGGGTTTGTACGGGGAACACTGGGTTTTTTAGCTTAAGACTTGAAACTTTGTACAGGTTACTTATTAGACTACAAATAAAGTACTTTCAGCGTTTTAGAAAATTCCACCCCTAAGACGGTTAAAAAGAAGTGCAAGGTTTGTATGGGGGAAACTTTATTGTCTTAGCTAGAGACTTGAAACTTTGTAGAAAGGTTACTTATTTAAAAAAAAACCCTAAGGGGGTAAAAAGGGGTGCAAGGTTTCTATGGAAGAAGCTTTATTTTTTTAGCTAGAGACTTGAAACTTTGTAGAAAGATTACTTATTAACATTAAAAAAAACAGCGATGTAGAAAATTCTACCCCTAACAAGGTTAAATTGTCATCCCTCAAGCAAGCAAAATAAGGGTTGATTTATACCTTTCGCTATTCGTCAGCAGGTGGCGTTAGTGTAGCAAATGAATTTAATTGTTCCTTAAGGGATTTGCCACACTGGACGCGTTCTGCGGTCTGCGGTCAGGTCTCCCATACAAAATTGTAGGGAAGACCTGACCGCAGACCGCAGAACACGTCCAGGAATTGCATATCAGTGTCTGCCACTGTTTGAAATGTAATATGTCTAGACCATTGTAACTAATAATAAAATTCACTTACCTATTTAATATCTTTGTCATCATCAAAAATCTACGCGGACGAAGTCGCGGGCGGCCGCTAGTATAATATAAGTTACGAGTATTATGAGACTTCGGTTCTATCAGTACCAGGCATAGGTATACTAGGCATTATCTATTTCTATACATACATTTTTTTGAGACAAAGGTAATACGCGATCAATGCCTTTTTACTCTACCTTTGGAATCAATTCGACGAAGTTACAACACGTCAAAATAATTTTCCGCCTAGATACGACACAATTGTTTTCCCCCTTGAATAGAGCATTCCTTAATCGCACTGTCATAGAAACTTCACTCCCCATTTCCCCGCCTTGAGAAATGAGTCTCGGGGCAAAAAGTATCCTACGTCGTTTCCTTCACACAATCTAAACTTCACAAATCTCACACATCGAATTCATCCCCATCGGTTCAGAGGTAGGTAACGGTTATAGGCCCGATAATATTTAGAACTTTGTTGCTTAGTGGATTACCTACTTTGTTACAAACGAACACCTCACATACCTACCTACATGCGTCTCTTAAGATTAAGATATCTTAGTATTCCAAGTTTTAAGTACACTAGCACAAATATGGTACTTATGTACTTTGCCGTGCTAGGTAGGTCCGGTCAGCCTCACAAGGGGCTTAACACCTTTGTACCGTGTCGCATTAACGTCATGTTAAACTGCCATATGAAGTTGTCAAACGAGTGAAACTGACAAGTTACTTGTGTTCAGCAACTTATGAGGCCGTTTGTACCACATATTTGCTTCTAAAGCACACCCGTGATAAACTGATTACGAGGGCTGCCTTTTAAGTTGTGTCGTTTGGAAAAACTAAAGACAATTTAAGTGTTAAATGGTATTTATTGTTTTTCAAAGTAATCACCGTGATATGTAATACACTTTTTCATTCGATCGAACCAGTTTTCGAAACACTTATTCCAGTCCGAAGTCGGGGTCTCCAAAATGGCCGTTTTGTATGCCTCAACCGCTTCTTCAGGCGTCTGGTACCGTTGACCACGAAGTCGTTGCTTGATTTTTGGAAAAGTAAAAAAATCGTTAGGGCTTAAGTCTGGACTGTACGGCGGGTGTTCCAGAATTTCGACGTTTTGCTCTTTTAAAAACGCAATAGTTTGCCGGGAGGTGTGCGAGCTCGCATTATCGTGGTGCAGTCTTATACGACGTCTTGGGTTATTTTTTCGAAACTCGCCGATGACTTCTGGTAAACAGACAGTGGTATACCAGTCAGCATTAACCGTTTTACGATCCTCGAGCACGATGGTGGCAACGTGGCCACTTTTCGCCACAAACGTGGCGACCATTTTTTTCGAAGTGCTCCGTGAGCGTATTACTTTGGTCGGTTTTGGCTCATCTTGGAACACCCAAACAGTCGACTGCTGTTTAGAATCGGGATCGTAGGCATATATCCAAGATTCGTCACCACTGATAATGTCGTAAACATGTTTCGAGTTTCCTCGGTTGAATTGCCGCAGAGTTTTGCGACACCATCGAACGCGAGCCGTTTTTTGGTCTTCACTGAGTAAATGTGGTATCCAGCGTGAGATCAACTTTTTTACGCCTAAGTGATCATGCAAAATACTGTGAACACTGGTCCCTGAAATACTTAAGGAAGCTTCTATCTCACGGTATGTCGCATGGCGATCTTCGATGATCAGTTGCCGTACAGCATCAATGTTCTCCTGGGTTACGGCTGTTTTTGGTCGACCTTCACGATGTCTATCACCAAGACTAGAGCAACCACGTTGAAATTCTAAATACCAGCGTTCCACAGTCCGAAGGCATGGTGCTTTATCAATGAAAACCGTAGTCAACTCTTCGAAGCACTGAAGTCGCCTTAAGCCCCTTTTGAAGTTGTAAAAAATTATCGCACGTAAATTTTCCTTCGAAATTTCCATTTTCACAACTGACTTGTCAACTTTGAACGAACGCTGTACTAAAACGGTTGGGCCGATTTCGAGTCCATCTTTTGTTTTCGAATTCTAAATTCAAATATTTTAACGTGACACTAGTTCTTTTTTATGCAATCACGGGAGGTTTGCAAACGACAGAACTTAAAAGGCAGCCCTCGTACTTTAAATGAAATAAATTAATTTTATTCTGCAAGTAGGCCGTAATGGCATTTTTACAAGTCAAAATTCTACCAGCGATTCTGCAAAATAAGACCACTGTTAAGAAGAAACGCCGAAACAAACTCAACAGTCAGTCATTTTTTGCCAATGATAGTTATTAACCTACTTAAAATAAGTCGAACTGAATATGTATACAAAGAAAAAAACATTATGATGATGCGTTGTCTACAAGAACACATGTCCGAATAAGCTATATGAATATTATGAATAATTATGCTATTTTGGGCTCTGGTTTGGGCCATGCATTTCTGTCAGGTAGATAGTCCTCGACCCTGTAATAAGCCTTCGAAATCAATGTTTTTTTCAAGTAATTTTGGAAAGGGTAGAGCCAAAATGAACGTATAATCTCCGAAAAGATTTTGATGATTGCTTGATTTCGAGGATTGCTGTAATTGTTTAATCGTAAGTAGTAGATATAAGTCGTGGAAGGGAATTATTATGAAAATTCAAAATACCTCGAGAGTATGCACGCGGTTTTCGCCCATGAGTGATGACTATGAAAAATAATTAATAATTCGTGAGGTAGGGCACAGCGAAATGTGATCCCGCTCGAATGTGGAGCAGCCCAACTGGGGAAGTACCTCCGCCTTGCAGAAGACCACAGCCATAATAACACTACTACTTGAGTAGTGTTACTACTACTTACTACAGAGTAGTGTTGTGTTCCTGGAGGTGAGAAAGTTCGCCAGAGCTCCCGAGGATGCGTTGTGTTGAGAGCGAGAGAATTTGTTCCTTCAGCTGTCAACACGGCGAATCCTCAAACATATCCAGGGTCGGCAATTCCCATGTTACTCCTTTGAAATTGCATGCGTCTATAGGCTGCGGTGTCCGCTTCCCATCAAGCGGGCCGATCGCTTGTTTACCACCGTCGTTGTATAAAAAAAATAGCTTGACAAACATTTGTAGATATCTACAATTTTAATAAATAAATATCGAATCTCGTTAAAAGGCAATTCGAGACGTTTTTTTTGTGTTCGCGGCCTCGCTTCCCCGAGCTGACACACATTTAAATCCACTTTAAATGTATCTCCCCAAAAACATCATAGCTTTTACTTGAGTTGCGCATGTATGTTATTATACTAGGTACCCAATAAGTAACCTTAATAAATTGCATCTTGAGTTCCGCTTATCAGTTATGAATTGCAGTAGACATCAATAAATCACTTTATCGCACTTCCAGATGAAACTAAAATTAGTAGGTATGTATGTTTTATATCACATTGACTTAAGCAAACTATCTTATTTACTATCTGCAACATAACAACCTAGGTACAACAAGTATTTTCAAGATGGTCATTTATCGTAGGTGCCAAGACCTACCTAGGATAAATTGCACTTGAATTCGCAAGTATTTATTTTATTTTCCGTTACTTAAAAGCTGAATCTGACACTTCGGATTGGATCTTGGAATTCATCGAGACTATGGTTTTTATTAGTTTTATGGAAGGAAGAATTGCGTCTTAGATCCCTTTTTTATGTAAATATAAGTCTATATCCCTCTACATTCAGTCCATTTGCATGGATTATACACTTTCCTTATCTTCTAAAATTCTATATCTTTATAAATAATAACAGTTAACAGTAAAATTAAAATGGTCATAGTCAAAACATGTTAGGTTAGGTTAGGTAATGTATATTATTATTAATCCGGTTAATTGATTTGTAGATTCCTTTCGAGTCCCACAATTTAGGACCCTGCACCACTAGTTTCTGTTTAGCGCAATGGTTGACTGGTACAGAATGCCTGAAGACGTTAAGTCCGCCCTTTTTAGTGTTCCGTACCAAAATTGGTCCAACGGAACACTTATGCGATCACTCGGAGCTGTCCGGCTGTCCGTCTGTCACAGCCAGTGTTCTCGAAGACCGTTTGACATAGGAAGCTGAAATTTGGTAAAGATATAGAAATAGATGGCCTAATTACATAAATAAAGTCAAAAATGTGTAAACCCCAATAAAGGGGGCAGTTTGAGGGGAAATAAGGGGCTTCGCAATTTTTTTTTTGGTTTGTAAGGAACGTGTGGGGTATCATTCGAAAGCTAGTAAAATTTTGAGACGGTATACACATTTTGAGTTCTTTTTACGATAGCTCTTACTAGTGTAAAATATGACCAAAGTAACTTTTTTTCATACAGTGCTGTCCCCAGCTCTATTTCAAAAACTATAGCCAACTAAGACTTGGAAATACTCATGCATAACGGAAATTGTGTGTAGATGGCGGGGAAATTATCAACATGACGCAAATTAGCAACATTTAATAGTTTAAATTATATCTACAAATTAAAGTAAATAAAATCGGTATAGCGTCTCATTTTACGCTGGTTCTTCAGTATAGCCGTGCCTGGTGACGTACAATGCACTTCGCAGTCTGATAAATGAATATTGATATAATGAAAACACAGCATTGTATCTCGTGTTGTTTCCTGTTTGCAAATTGTTCAGACCGAAACCGAAAAATACCCGATGTCAAGTAATTAGACAACGCAGGTCTGGTGTTTTCAACAATTACCCACGATCCAGTTAAAGTCTGTAGTTGTTGCGGATCTGGGAGTCAATATATAGTAGAGGTGTGTGGTAGTTTAGAGATAACTAGCTGTACCAGCGACTTCGTTTGCATGGTAATGTGGTGGAAGTTAACGCATCTCATCCTCTTGGACACAGGACACATGCAGTTCTAATTTAGCCTATCAAGTAAAACGATGAATAAATTTATTTTAGCTGAAATTCCGTTAAAATTCGTTTGTCTTTATCTGTCACTCTGATATTAAAATTAGGGCCGATTTTTCAATTCCCAGATAAAACTATCTGTTAGATAAATGTTAGCTCTGTCCTTTTCTTTCATATGACTTAAGAAAAAGATGGTGATCATTTTAACTGACGGATAATTTCATCTAGAGATTGAAAAATCGGCCCTTAGGAAGAAAGGGACAAAACTATTTAACAGAGATATTTTAAGTTTTATGAATAAGGGGGTAAAAATTTAGTAGATGTTTGTGGCAATATATCCAAAAGGTAGGACACACATATTTTTAACACTGTTTTATATTAAATAAATAAAAACGTGACGACCGAAATGATCTTGAGTCACTCCGACTCTCAGGTAAAGATGTGTTTAGGAATTAGTAATAGATATAATCCTTTCGAGTACCCATTGACGGGTAAGTGTTTACGCGGAACCAAAAAATCTCTTTTTAATTAGACAACAGACGGCTAATTTATATTTTCTAAACTATCCTAACCACTAAGTAAGTTCTACATTAATAACGCGAGTCCGAGACCCTTTCTTTTCTATTAAAGTAATTATTCCAAATATTAAAGTAATATGTTTATTTTTTTCATATTGCAATGTTTCAGATCGCATTCTGCCAAATATTGTGCATGTTCCCGCCATTGCCAATGTGTTTTGCAGGCTTCATGATAAAAGTATTCTCCTGTATGTTGGCCAATAAGGCCTCTCACAGACTGGAGCGGCCTGCGGTGCCGGTCAATAGTAAACTTGTCATTAGCTGTCAAATTTACTATTGTCCGCTATCGCAGGGCGCGCCAGTGTGGTGCAGGCATAATATTGGCTGAATGTCAACTTGAACGCGCGAAGTACGAAGTTATAATACCGCCTTAATACTGACGCGCTTGATAATTAATGTTTATAAAAGGCCCGTTCTGTACTGATGTGTAATACATACTGTTTATTGCTGATAAATATAAATACTGACAAACCAGGACGGCTATAAGCTGAGTATTTTTCAAGATACTGCACGGCTATCACAAGACGGCCCGCAAGCTCTCTGGATTTTTCTCGAACTATCCATCTCTCTCTTATTAGACAACTTAGCAAGAGACGTACAGTGCGAAAAAAATCGAGAGCTCGCGCGCCGTCTTGTGATAGCCGTGCAGTATCGTGACAAATAATCAGCGTGTAATCTTGCAGAAACTCAAATAGACTTTATGGCTGAACGCAAGAACAGCGCTATGCCATGCCATTAAAAAAAAGGAAGAGTCAGAGAGTCTTTTGACGCTTGTCGTTATTTTGTTGAAATTTGTTGATACATTTATTGAAATTACGCCTCAATACGAATTTAGCGCTTCTAAGTTTCCATATCAGAATCGATTATTTTTTTATGCTTTTGAATTTAATATGCGTTTTGTGAAGGTCTATCACAACACCGGATCGAAATTATTACTGTTGGATAATTATGACAAGCCCGCCATTTTGACGTCACTGACAGATGACAGATATGGCGGCTACGATTTCGAGCAGAAGAAATTAATAATTTAATGAGGTCAAATGTTTGGCTTTCGTCGGGGATGCGGTCAGCGGTGGACGCCTTGCTTCTCAAGCGGAGCTTCTGACGCTGATTGCATTATTGACGACTGACCAAACTACCGAACAACGTCGCTTTATAAGCAAACTTGACACTGGCGAAATCATCTTAACTTAGATGGAAGCCATTTTTTTTAAAAATTGAATTGAATTGAGGTCAAATGTTTCCGAAAATTAATTAATCATCGCAGTCGGATAAGAACTATCCTAAACGGAAGCTAGAGTAATAATGTGCTTATAAAAAAAGTTACATATTTTTCCGTTCATGGGAAGCTGAGATCACGCGGGATAGAACAATGCTTAGTTTGATACTGGCTGATTCTTTTTTTAATTTAGAGATTTATTATAAGTGAGAGATGAGAGATGTGAATAGTTTATATTTCCGTATTTCCGAATGATTCCGACAAATAATTTGCATCTAGTAAAAATAAGATTTATTGTTGTCATAATCTATACCAGTTCAAATAAAGACCTCCGTACTTTATGAATGTTTGTTTTTAGTGTTCCATATTTAAAGCTGATACATAGACCAAAGGTTAATAAACCAAATAGAGGCGTCATATTTATCACATTATTTAGTGTTCCCATATTCCGTTTTTTTTGTTTGTATAAGTGCGCGTGAGCGTGTGCTAAGCTTATTTGGCTTGGTTGAAAAGCGGCTTCACTAGGTTTTTCATAATGCTCTGTCTATCTTTTTTCTTGGTCTGAGGTTATTGATCGCGGATTCGACAAATTTAAAGTTATTAACACAACACAGTAAAGTAAAGTAAGTAACTAGCCCTTACACAACATACAACAATAAGTGGCAGCGGGCGGGGCACATTGCACGTAGAACCGATTATGGCCATTGGGGCGGAAAGGTTCTCGAGTGGCGACCACGTACCGGAAGGCGCAGCGTGAGTAGACCCCCTACAAGGTGGACCGATGACCTGGCCTCGTATCATGGTCGGCCATGTCACGCAATAAGTGACAAGACAAGAGCCTCGTCTCGTTCTATCGAACGGTGTCAGCCAGTGACGGACGCTCTATCTTGTCACTTATCGCGTAATAAGGCAGACCATGATACGGGGCCTGGTAAAGGTCGCGGGAGTCCGCTGGATGCGGGTGGCGCAGAACTGGTCATTGTGGCACTCTTTGGGGGAGGCCTATGTCTGCCTGCAGTGGACGCCTTTCGGCTGATATAATGATGACGCATCAATATCGATTAATATTTTGGATTTTGTAATTAAACGATTCAGTTGAGAACTAAAAAAAAAACTTCTATTGAATCTTCTTATACGCGGTTTTGTTTGGGTTACTAAAACACACAAATAATACTATGCTTAATAATGGCTTCAGATTTTAATACTACAAGCAGCTTTTGGTGTTCTATATTTTAACAGTTCTACATATTGTTGACTCTATTTGGTTAAAATCTAGAAACAAAATAGCATCAAAGTACGAGGTTATTTATTTGATTTAAAATTGGAATACCGAGCTGTACCTAGTGGTGAATCGTATTCTTGCCTTATACCATTGAAGTTTGAGAGTTTGCTGCGAAAATTTTGAACCCGACACCTAAAAAAAAGGCGAGGACCTAAAACATTAAAATGACTCGTTTTTCGTATCGAGACTGCTCGCAGCAGTTTAGTTAGTAGTAGTTAGATTCAAAATCAGGAGATAAAAGTATGAATCATTCAAAATAACTGAATGTACGGAACACTAATTGCCGAGTTCCGACTCGCACTTGGCCGATTTTTTATTTGTGCAATAAAGTTTTAAAATAAATAAATGATTATTGTATTAACTTTCGGTAAAGTAAAATGTTTTTATGTTAACCAGGGGTTCATTTGATCCCATAAATGACCACGTATAATAAACTCTATTTATGGTGAGTACGGCAGATATCAGTAAGGATACATTTCAAGTTCACTGTCTTGCTGAAATTTGAGTAATTGCGTGCTAATTATCTGATTTCTGGCTGCTGTTGGAAGCACCCATGCGTTAATGTGAGAATGGGCGATGTAACAAACAAGTATAAAAAATAAAATTATCACGTTACACTTACAAGTCAGTTACGCATTGAATTGTCAGAATTTATATCATTCGTTTGACGACGTGTCACATCTTTGATGAGTGCATTTCTTCAAGTAGGTACAGTCGAAGCCAAAAATCAACATTTTCTCTAGTAAAGATATGGTTTCGTAAAATATTAATTCATTGTAGCGTGTTTTTTTTATTTCATTTTAAGACTCTATCCTAAGATCGTTTATTCCAGAACCCTAGAAACTTTCCACCCGGAAACAATATTATACTTACATATAAATGTACCTAGTTTTAATGGTCATTTTATGTATGATTTATCCAGTCAGCAAATATAAATGAACCTAAATTAAAATTCATTAATAATTGTATCGATTTTTCAGGAGCCTTCAGGTTATGTTTTTTTTTGAGGTCTGATATGTTGTAGGATTTTGCGACCAGCTAGTTTTTTCTAACGATAATATTAACCAGTTTACTAAAAAAATATGCAATTAAAAATTTATTTTCCATACTACTTAGTGAAAATATAATGACTGGACTAAGTTGTAGAAATGTTTATTTTATTATCTATTGATAACTATTTTGGTCAATGGCGGACTAGAGCTCATATAATGTTGTTCCATAAGCATCGGTAAAGTACCTATTTATTCAGGTTGGAAGAAAAGGTTAACCTAACCTTTAAGCACCAAGTGGAAGCAAATTACGTTCTTAATAAGTTGTATTATACTCGTAGTAAGTGTGTAGATAAAGTAATGTTTGCAACTGTTAATTTAGAATACTCGTGTGATATTATTATGAAAAAAGAACTACACTCTTATTATGTATCGTTGCGTTATAGTATTTTATGCAACTGTTGTATAAGAAGGGTCTTAACGCGAGTGCCGCGGGTTGCGATGCGAGCCTTGGCGACCATCGCAATTAAAGACGCCACGAGCGTTTTTAGATCAGTTATACACCGTTGCATACAATACTTTTACTACGACAAATTTTAAATAAATTGCATTATTAATTATTTTGGTGGGAAATCAGAAATATGATACCTCTTGTTTGTGGTTTGTTTTCTTTTTAATTTGTTTGCACATACCATCCGAACTAAACCGAATCCGGACCCGAACCGAATCCGAACTGTTTATATAAATAATACCAAGAATTTATAAAACACGTAAATTAACACACAATATATGATGATTTATTATTATTTTAGTGAATAATTTATAATATACGAATGTTAAATCATACATAAAAACTATTTATTTTGAAAAAATTGCTTATGAAGTTGGTACCACTGCAATATAGCGGTCGATTAAAAAAAAGTTAGATGATTTGACATCGTGGTAAACAGTGCTTCTATGAAAAATGTATGAACCATAAAAGTACGCTAAACAGTGCCTTTATGGGCCATAGAGCATAGAGTTTTTCGACGACTTATTATCGCTGTCATTGTATTTGAGCTAAAGCCTATATAAATGACAGATAACGGGTACAGGAGTGGAAAAACTACTATAATTGCTCACCTACATTTAAGGTACAAGGTACCTGCAGGTCAGGCAGACATCACGATTAGCTCGTTTGTGTCATTGACTGTACCTATATCAACTTATCGAGGCTTAAGTGGAATTTTCTTCATCTCGAGAGTATCCTAAGATTCCATTAGGTTTACATCTGGGGTGTCTCCGTCGACTTGACCTTCATTCACTGGACATGATAAGGTTGCAACTTCGATATTCCGCATTTTATCTTGGAATCAACAATGAACGATGATCATACGGCCATGCTTATCACACCCTGATAATGATTAAAATACGTTTACCTACATACTTAGTAGTCCGAAGCCGGAAAGGTTATATCCTGTAAAATTGCCTTACCAAATCAAAGTTAACGTGTATGAAGATATTATTAATTAGGTACACTTAGTAATAAATTCACGCAGAATCGAGACAAAAATCGGCTGTTGGGGTATTAATCCAACAAAATTTCAGCAGGGTAATGTCATCAGAAAAATTGCCTTAACCGGTGTAAGTACTAAATCCCCTGAGCTCTATATGACGTCATTTTAATCTACCGCACTATGAGTTATCCATCTTTTAAAACCAAACAACTGACAAGGTTAAACAGCAAACGTAGAGCCCACTATCATTACTCTTCCGCGTGTTATTATTATTAGTAGCTAGTAGAACGCAAAATATAATACATTTCATATTATAAGTATATAAGCTAAGACTGCATCGTTTATAAACTATAATAAATAATAACGTAATAAAATAATAAATTTCCACACTTCACATTTAAATGTATAATGAATCATATCTGATAAATTACCTTATTTCATTTATATTAAGTTATTTGCAACGTAAAGAAATCGCACGTATGCACTAATGAGGATATGTACAAGCTTTAATTTGAGATGCATGACCTTAACGTCGTTTGTTATCTGTAACTTGTCAAGAAGGTGGTGCTGTTATGTATTTATTTAGTTGCGTAAACATGTCACTTTATTTTAAAACTTAACATCTCATCATTGTCTACATATGTATATGTGGAGACATCGTCACTATCATATTAAACAAATATTTGCTAATTAAGAAAGTACAACTGTATAAATGACAACATCAATAAAAACTTTCAAATATTACTACTATTTAGCCCCGGCGGTATCTGAAGATTTAACGACTCACGGCCGTATTCATAAACGTTCTACAAGCCTATTTTACGTAAATACTGTTAAAATTAGTTTGTCTTTATATGTCACTTTGAGATTTGTATGCGTAAGAAAGGGACAAAGCACATTTTATTTAGCAGAGGCATTTTAAGTTTTATGAATAAGGGGGTCAAGGAACAATTCAAATTCATCTCCACAAGTAGTACCTTAGGTCACTACGAATGTTTTGAGATACAAAAAAGTAGGTATTCAAGTTATTCAAATATTTATTATTAAAGTTTCTCAAAATACTCTCCTTTAGCTTCTATACATCGGTTCATCCGCCTAAACCATGATTTATAGCATGCCCGGTACAAGAGTACTAGCAGCCCGTAGGAGGTTAAGGAAGACCTTAAGAAGGTCTTCTACGGCCTGCTAGTAGGCATTCCCAACACCCTCACTCAGGACTGTTGAATCGCTTGTCACGAAGTCCAAGTTTGATTTTCGGGGAGAGGAAGAAATCACAAGGAGCCAAATCGGGGCTATATGGAGGATAACATAATTCTTGGATCTCAGTGCTCTTCAAAAATTCCTTGGTAAGAAATTTAGAGATGCGCCGAATATTCGATAATTATTCGGTATTCGGCATATTCGGCATGTTTTTCAATTTTCGGTATTCGGTCGAATTATTCGGTAAAACTGCCGAATATTTACCGAATAAACAAATGATATTTATCTGATAATAAATAAATCATTCATACTTATTTGTAGCTCTTAAAAGTTAAGTTATATATTTATTGTTATTAGGCATATAATAAAACTAGAAAACTTGGTTTTAGTAAGCTTTATTATTCAGTTTAATCACCATATCAACGTCTGTCACTAATTTCCCATCAATAACAATTGCAAATGTTGACATTGACAATGCCAAGGTCGGTCAAATTCGCGCTCAGCAAGCCGCGCGGACCTGCATAAACCTGTTTAGTTTTACCGAATAATTCGGCCGAATATTCGGTTCGGTAAGATCTGAACCGAATGTTCGGCCGAATATTCGTATTCGGCCCATCTCTAGTAAGAATGGCTTTGTGCGGTGACGCATTGTCATGATGGAAAAAGAGCCCCCTCAAACCAGCTTTAAGTTGTTTTTGTTTTAAATTATTAAACACAGTAGGTAAACACACTCCAGTATACCACTCAGAATTTACAGATTTTTGGTCATCTAAAGAAATTATAGCCACATGACCACTTGCAGAAAAAAATGTGGCCACCTTTTTTTTCCAACACTTCGCCCTCGTTTCACCTTCGTTGGAGGTTCATCGTCAGGAAATTAACCCAAACTGTTGACTGCCGCTTAGTCAGTGGATCATTTTGGTAAATCCAACTCTCGTCTCCAGTTATGATGTTAAATTTCTTCTCCCTTATAAAATTTTACAAGCATATCTTTGCACCACGTCACGTTGTTCTGCAGTCAGTGAGTGAGGCACCCATCGTGAACACAATTTTCTGACTCCAAGTCGGTTGTGTAAAATCTTATTAATAGCTGGCGGTGAAATCTTAAGGACCTCTTCTAATTGTTTATAAGTCACTTTTAGGTCTTCCTTAATATTTTTCTAAGACCTAGGTTTTCTTCTGTAACAGAAGTGGTGGGACGGCCGCTGCGTTCATTATCATTCAAGGAGAAGATCCCGCGTTTAATTTGACCGAACCATCTGAAAATTGTTGCACGCGACGGCGCGTAGTCCCCAACTATTCGCGCTCTGCACTCACATTAATTTAACCCAAACTTATAAATATTCCCGCTTGCGTTCTTTTTATATATTTTTAATATCTCAAAACTTTCCTAGTGACCCACGTAATAAGCAGACGTTAATGTGAAGTTGTGAATAGAATAATGTTTATTGTTAACTACAAACTTTAAATTGTTCTCCGATTACTATAAGATGAGCTAGACTACTAGAAGACTAGCTAAGACGACGCCACTTAAAGACGAGTGGAGAGGTGAGGTAAAAGGAGTTGTGAATAGCATAGTTGCTCCCTATTTTATATATATATAAAATAGGGTACCTACATTTACTTTAATAATAAATAATAATATCAATCATGACAGTTTTGAGTTGAGACAAGCTTTTATGGCCAACCTGTTTTGCACATCATCATCAGCTAGAGACGATTCTAACGGGCCCCAAAACGGCAGATCTGTCATCATGTAATTTAGTAGTTCCTATGGCCACTATGGTTCCTGTGTACTTACCATAATAATGCAGTCATCATCTTTCCAATCCGATCATGAACAATTCAGTCCTGTGATGCATTACTTTGATATCTAGATACTAATGAATCAGGAAGAGATAAACCGAATTGGAGCCCTACAATTTCAATTTTACTGACTGTATAATGAGCCACAGCAGTAATGTTTCTCTAATTATTTTATGTGGTAGGTACGTCATCGACGTCATAGTCAATATTATATCAAAATCCTATACAAGATAATTTGGGTAGATGTTCGGAGTTCGGAGACATAATATGTGTTTCATAAATAATGATAGGTACTTGTTTTTAAATTGCAGGCCACCGGATGAAGATACGGGCTCTCACGAAAGCGATTGCGACGAAGAAGAGGAGGATGCGGAAACTGACCACCTCAAACCACGCCGGCCCTTCTGGCCGAACAAGATACAGTTCGTGCTGGCGTGTGTGGGCTACTCCGTTGGCTTGGGCAACGTCTGGCGCTTTCCATATCTCTGCTACAAAAGCGGGGGAGGTAAGATTAACAACTGCCAATGCCAAGTATTACTCATTAGAGCAGCGAACAGAAATAATCACTTGGCATATATTTTGACACAAAAAAATTAGTATCAATGAATTTCATGCACTTTAAAGATAAAAATATACAAGATGTAACAAAAATAACGCAAAATCGTTTAAGGGCATCACAGGTATCGTGTTCAGACTCCGTATCATGGTCGGCCTTATCACGCGATAAGTGACAAGATAGAGCGTCCGTCACTGGCTGACACCGTTCGATAGAACGAGACTGACGCTCTATCTTGTCACTTATCGCGTGATAAGGCCGACCATGATACGGGACCTGATAAGAAACAACTATGCCCTTAAACGGATTTGCGTTATTTTTGTTACACGTTGTATATCGTTTTCCATGCTTCTTGGTAAACGGAGTTATCCAAGTACAAACTTAAGCGTTGAGAGCAATTTTTGCACAGGCCATTTAACACTCATTCAACGCTAATGTTAACAAGTTACGCTGTCGCCGGACGACGCTAAATCACTCATTAGGATGACAAAAACATCGTGATCTCCGTGGCATTGCACCGTGTTCTCTACAGGACATATCGCGACCATTTTATTATCACTTAGGTAAAAATTATCCTTTCACGATGTCATGGAATCATATATTATGGCGACCATGACGAAATTGAAACTAATGCAAGCTATTATATTCTTCACTGGCACCTTACCTCACGTGTCTATGCGAATAAATACAGCTATTAGGGCGCTAGAAAGAATAGTTATGACAACAATCACAAATATTTTGAGAGAATTCCCATATTTTCGATTCCTCCGAAATAGGGAATATGCATGTGATTTAGAAATGGACAAAAAAAAACACGTGTAATCTATATTGCTTAATAAATATACACACATGATTATTTTTACAAATTATCATGTTTCTATTGATTAATTTAATTGTTTAAAAGTACCATTTTTCAAATTCCCTCGCAAATTTCCAAAACGCAACGCTATTGGCGGAGCGAAACGTGACGTCACCGTGCAATCGGTGTCTACTGTTAACAGGTCGTTAGTATGATTATTGAAAGTTATTCGCATTGTTTTGCCGCTGTTTATGATAAATAATCAGTGCTTTTTGGTAATTATTAACTGAAAGCAGTGACTCCTTGTGAAAATAGTCTCGCCACAATGACTGAAGGCGGTTTTGTCAAGGCACAGTCGGATAATCTGCCTAAAATTGATGTGTTCATGATGACTAAATACGTACTTCGCAAATATTTGTGACTTTACATCCGCTGAACTAAGAGAAGTAAAAGCTGCAAGGTAAATAAGTTACAGATATTCAAAAAATTTTCATATTCCTAGTTTTTATACTCGTGAGATTGGTCAATTAAGTAATTATAACCTTTTTTTGGCGATTCAAATAGCTAGACTTTTAAACTACTTCAAATAGGTGTCTTTCTTAAATAAGTGGAATAAAAAATTAGTACATATTTATCCATACTATATACTATTATACTATACTAAATATACTATATACTATCCATACTAATCCATACTTTCATACTATAATATTATAAATGCGAAAGTGTGTCTGTCTGTCTGTCTGTCTGTCTGTTACCTCTTCACGCTTAAACCGCTGAACCGATTTGGATGAAATTTAGTATATAGATAGTTTCGAGTGGTGAGGAAGGACATAGGATAGATTTATCCCGGAAATCCTCCCCCAAGGGGATGAAGTGGGGGTGAAAGTTTGTATGGAGCTACGATATAAACGAGTTCCACGCGGACGGAGTCGCGGGCAGAAGCTAGTATTATATAATCAAAGATATGTAGGTACCTATTAGGAATGTTAGATGTTGAGCACATCTTTATGAACTTAAACAAACTAGGTTGTTTTCGTCAAGGCTGATAAATAAAACAAAGTGTAGGTCACTCAGTAAAAAGGATTAAATTATTTCAACTTCGATTTTCGATTAACAGTGCAAACAAAGAAACTTAGCTAAAACGTTTCATGATCAAAATAAACACTCGTAGTCAGCTGTTGATCAACAAAAATCATAATATTTGTAACATTAATAACTAAAAACTTTGGGAATCGGAATAGTTTTATGAATAAGTATATAATACCTACAATTTTGAGGTTAGGTTATTGTTTATATTGTTCGCGAGTCCTAATAAAAAAGATTTTAGGTACATACATATTTAATACTCACGTCGAAATGATCTTCATAACAATATAAACTACTCAAGCACGATACATTATCTCTCCTCATCGCCTTACACCACTTTATCCTTATATTTGCACCTTTGGGCATATGAAAATATTTGCAGTTTTAATGTTATTTTCACACATAAGGACAATACAATATTTATAATAAGCTATTGTGTGCTCTTCCATTACAATAAGTTGATCTTATAAGCTTTAATCACTCACATTTATTAAAAGTGTGAATCAAACACTTTGTTGTTAATTTGTTCTTAGTGCACACTGCACGGTGACGTCACAAATGAGCGCGCCAACATGGTGGCGTTTTGATCGTCCGAAAATGATAGTAGTTTTAATTAATTTTTTTTTGCTTATTTAATAATATTGTGAAAGTGTTATATTTTTTTCCGGTTATATAATTACTTGTAGAATAGATAAAAAAAAATAAAAAAAAATCATGAATATTCCCTATTGCCTACACAAACGAGTATTCTAAGCTTATCTCTTTTGAGTGTTGTTCATAGTTTTGCTTCCTCCTTCTTTTTCCGTCCTTGCCCACCTAATATTCCTTCTGTAAAACAAAGAAAGCAATCAAACAAAACTTCCTTAACGTTTCTAACACCCAACTGAGTCACGTTACCATTACCGGTGATGTATCGTCTCAGGAATATACTATCTTTATATTCCGGGTAAAAATAGACACGTCATAATTGTAATCAATCTACGTAAGTTAGGCACTATCGAATTAGAGATAAATCGCGATAAGAGAAGTAGGATTTATGTTAGGTGTACAACAAATCGTGAGATCGTGACTGAGATTTGTTTGTGTCCCTGAGTGCTAACTGTGACTAGTTGACACCGAGGTAGTATCACACAAACCAAACTAAACGAGAATGTGGTGTGAATTACAGCTGATGCCTTCTGTAAACTGATACTTCACACGTCGCAAACTCAAGATATCAAGTGATTATTAGTCGTTATCTTTATTATTGTTAAATATGCTGCTTACTAATACGGCTTGGAGTGTTTCCTAATTTTAAACAGCCTGGGTTTTATACTACCATTCGAATACCTGTTCACTAAATACAAACGAATAGAATCGTGTAATCATAATCAATACCAATTAACAAATAAGGCAACCTTAACAAAAAAAAAATACAAAGGAACAAATGGTGTGAATATATAGAATACCAGCATATAGAATTGTCTCGTAAGTACCTAACTAACTTCAAACAACGGAAAACACAGAAATCAAAATATACAAGAAGACGGCATCATCTCGTTGGGCGAATTAGCGGGTTAATTACGCTAGTTCCTGTAGGTCAATTCGTTGTTACACGTCTGTTAGTGCAAGGCGACAGCCTAGAGCAAATCTGTCTAGATATGCTTCTTCTCTCATGGTCCGTATACTACCTATATCTCGGTACCTCGGTAGTGGTCAACGAACTAGTTGATTCAACTATTGATCAATCATCAACGAATAAAAGGTTTCGTACGAAAGTTTCAAGTGCCTCCTTGTATGAATTTAACGCAAAATGGAACTGTATGGCTGCGGACTGAGGCTGAGAGATTACATTGTAAATTAAATTAGTAGGTACATACGTGGGTCACTACGAAAGTTTTGAGATACTCAAAATTTATAAAAAGAACGCAACTAGATTGAACCTTTTTTTAAAGATAAATTATTTGTAATTCGAACATAGAAAACCATTTGATCAAATATTTAAAAATAAAAAATACGGTTGGTTTTTGTTTCAATTCCGCGGGCTTTTATCGTCAACTATGGATTTTAAGCGAGACCATTTTCGTGCGATGATTTTCTACGATTATAAATTTGGATTAAATTAATGTGAGTGCAGAAAGCGATTAGTTTCGGCGTTTGGGGACTATGCACCATCGCGTGCAACAGTTTTCAGATGGTTTGCTCAATTTAAACAAGGGATTTTCTCCTTAAATGATGATGAAAGAAGTGGCCGGCCCGCGACTTCAGTTACAGAAGAAAACGTCCTAACTGTAAAAAAAAATATTAAAGAAGACCCAAAAGTGACTTATAAATAAATATAGAGGTCGTGAAGATTTCATCGCCAGCTATTAATGAAATTTTACACAACCGGCTTGGAGTCAGGAAATTATGTTCACGATGGGTGCCTCACTCGCTGATTGCAAAACAAAAAGAAGGTCGCGTGACATGGTGCAAAGATATGCTCAGAAAATTTGATCAGGGAGAAGGACGGTCAATTTTTAACATTATTACAGGAGACGAGAGTTGGATTTACCAATAAGATCCACCAACTAAACGGCAATCGACAATTTGGGTGTTTCCCGATGGTGAACGTCCAACGAAGGTGAAACGCGGGCGAAGTGTTGGAAAAAAATGGTGGCTACTTTTTTTCTGCAAGTGGTCATGTGGCCACAATTTCCTTAGACGACCAAAAAACTGTGAATGCTAAGTGGTATATTGAAGTGTGTTTACCTACTGTATTTAATAATTTAAAACAAAAACGACCTAAAACTGGTTTGAGGAGGCTCTTTTTGCATCATGACAATGCGTCGCCGCACAAGGCCATTGTCACCAAGGATTTTTTGAAGAGTACAGAGATTGAAGAATTGTGTCATCCTCCGTATAGCCCCGATTTAGCTCCTTGCGATTTCTTCCCCTTTCCGAAAATCAAACTCGGACTTCGTGACACGCCATATAACAGTCCTGAGGATGCACGGAATGCCTACTTGCAGGCCGTAGACGACCTCCCTAAAGAAGAGTACCGGGAATGCTATAAATCATGGTTTAAGCGGATGAATCGATGCATAGAAGCTAATGGACAATACTTTAAGAAACTGTAATAAAAAAAAATTAAATAACTTTTATACTTTTTTTGTATCTCAAAACTTTCGTAGTGACCTAAGGTATGTCAATTTACATGAAGTCATGGTATGATCGTCAAAAACCAAATAGTTATATATGTTAATAAAATTATTTGAATAAGCTATAACAGGTAGGTACATTTTAAATTTAAGGGCAATATAATCAGATAAAGATTGAACTCGATTAAATTCATTGGATTTTAATCAAACGGGTCCTCAGTGTTCAAAATCATCTTTCAAACTCAAATTTCGTCTTCCCAGCGGTCAAAGCACATAAATAATATTTTTTCGCATAATAATATACATATACGAGAGGCCGTTTATGCAGATTAAGAGTCCAACCAAAAATTAGGCTTTGTAGCCCATAACTTTAATAATGTCCAGAAAGACGCGAACCTAAATTTTGTGAATCCCAACCAGCACTTTTGTTTTTTTTTTTTTTAAACATCCCAATTGTTTTGCGTTTTTCACTTTGTGCCTCTCATCCCATTGTGCTTGTGTTACATATTTAACAATACAAATTTATTGTATTAATTATTTATTTATTATGTGTACCTATACGTTTGCATCGGTAGTATGTTGTGTTGCGTTCCGTGGGTCACGTACGGTGCTGTCTGAAAATCAGCGCTGTAGGTGTCTGTCTGACACCTCGGCAGCGGCATAATGCTGAGACAGCGATCGATTCACAGCCGCGAAGACACACACATTATGTGTCAATTGTATTGTATGTCTACACCCTTTGTCTCTGTGTGTTTTTTGTGTAGTGGATAAATGTCTTCTTTCTTTCTTTCTTTAAATCTGTGTATGACCCAACCGCTATGTGCTCTACGTTGATCAAATCAGTTATCAACGTCAAAGAACCATGCAGTTGAAGAAATCAACATCCCAATGTTTGCGCTCTCTGCTTAAGTAGAAATACGAAATTAAATAGATTTTCAACGTGAACAATTATACTGGGATTGGTATTTGGTATAGCAAAGCAATTTATAGTTGTCATTGCGGTTGCAATGATTGGCTTCACACATGGATAACTTTAATATATTCCTATTTCTAACACAATAATCATACCAACCCATAGGTGCGAATTAAAAGGAATGAAGTTAATAATTAATTATTTTGGTTTACATACGTTAATTTCACGAGGTCCATTTCAAATTTCAAGCTCCTTGATTACAAGGCGGTTAATCACACTGCAGTATCACTCCGGACGGAACCGATGGAGCTGCGGCGCAACGGTTTTCTTGTTTATATACAAGTATGTCAGTTTGGATGTAAATTCCGTACCAATGATGTAAAACCCGGCCAAGTCCGTGTCGGGCCACGTGCAGTGTAGGGTTCCGTAGTTGCCCGTCTGTCTTTGTTACAATCGACACGCGCGCGTCAGCCAAACGTTACGGTTTCGTCGCCCGTATTTGTACGAAAGTTGGCCTTTCCAAGTACCTAATTCTTTACAGTTGATCGGCTATTACTTATTAATCTTATTATCTAGCTATGCCTACTAAGTCGAGATGGTTTTATGTAGTACAGCACGGTTAGCACAAGATCGCGCGCGAGTTTTGTCGCGGCGAGATAGACTATCCATCTCTTTTTTATTAGAAAGCTTAGAAAGAGATCACCGCGACAAAGCTCGTGCGCGGTCTTGTGTGCTAACGGTGCTGCCGTATCATTTTCACATACACTGTAATAACCATTTATCCGGCAGTCCTACTTTTTTGAGTCAAGCGTACCCTACTCAATAAAGTAGAACTTTAAAGCCCAATATCACTACTACACCTCACCTATTATAACTTGTATAACTCACCTATTATAACTCAGTACATTTTTAACCGACTTTAAAAAAAGGAGGTGGTTCTCAATTCGGTTTTTTTTCTTATGTTTGAACTCCCTCATTTGTGAGCCGATTCGCACAATTGTTTTTTGTTTGTAAGTACGAGTGTATGCTCCAGGTTGGCCCCATTTTTTTCAAAAATCCAGTTGGATGATGGGATCCAAGAGGAGTTCCCTCAATTATTTTAGGCACGCGTGAAGTGATTCGGTATTTTCTATTATAACTCGTGTACCTAACACCCGGAAATCATAAATTTGGTGGAGTGTACGTAATGATGGAGACCACAGATGACTTCTGGAATTCCTCAATGTACTTAAAACTATAAAACTACTTCACAGATTCTGATATGATTCCGTTGGAATAGCAACTAATGAAGTGCCAAAGGTGATCTTTGAGGAATCGACGGAAGTCTTCAAATATTATCGGCCCACATACTCGTACAGCGATTCGGTTTTTTTCTCTAATAATTAACGCATTTGCTCTCGGAAATCAGTTCATGTGGTAAATTGGAAAAGAAATGTGGAAATGTCCACGTGGCTTGGCGAAGTACTAAATTGAAGTCGGTTAAAACTTTGTTTTTAAAGTAAATTATTTGACATCTTATCTACTTACCGACAGAAGGGCTAACATGTCTTTGTAAGTGTATAAACTAAATTATGGAGAAACTAACGGCACTTCTCCATAATTACATGTTTTTACTAAAGCTTTGTGCAGAATATATTATTAATTTATTAGGCTATAGAATGTTGCCGTAGAATAGATTTTCGCAGATTAACGTATGTAATAAAACTCTGATTATAAAGAACGTTCAACAAAGACATCGCGTGAGGAGTTTTGGGAGACGGAAAGGAAACACGAGTACACGAGCCTCATTGGGCATTCGTACCTACCTGGGTGAGGACAAAGTTCTTGGCCGTGACACAAAAATAACCATACAATTGTATGGCGAAATTTTGTGTCACAACGGAACTTTTAACTACTATCGATTAACCAAATTCTTGGCCAGTAGTTAGCCACTGGCCAAGAATTTGGCCCTCACCCACCTACCAAATTTCATGAAATTAAACTCTTTAGCTAATTTAAACTCTCGCGCTTTTTACACATATCTATTGGTTGAGTTTATTTAATGGCCGACTTTTTATAAAACTATCATTGTAATTGGAATCTTCTACCGTGGTCGCTAGAGTTGCTTTTTGGACGGTCTACTTTGACGCAATTCGGCCAACTCCTTTACACCCGTGTAAAGGCGCTCTTACACGGGCGATTTTTCGGGCAATCATTGTCCGGCGACACGTTGCCGAAATGAATGGAGCAATATGGGACAATATTTCGGAAATATTGCCCCATATTGCTCCATTCATTTCCGTGTTGCTCCATATCGCCGACTACAATTTGCTCCACTGAATTTCTCGTGTATGAACGTATTGCCTAGAATGGCGCCATATGGAGCAATAATCGCTCCATATGGAACAATAATCGCTCCATTTTGAGCAATATTCGAATTGCTTGAAGTGGCCGTGACGTCAAATTTGCCCTGAATTTCCGGCAATTCGGCAATTTTTATCGCTCGTGTAAGAGCACCTTAAAGGAACTGAAAAATCTAACGCGATATTTCTTTACCTTTACCTATTTCTGACGTTTCGAATCGGGTTACACAGGTCATGGTCCTAGATCACTGACGTCCCAGTCCCAGCAAGTTGTCAACGGAGATATGAGTGCAGAATATTTCACTACCCTACAAAGTCTACAAAAATGTGGAGGGTAGACTGTACAAAAATGTTTTGGGCACGACACAGGACACTCACAGGACAGGTTTTCTGGAGAAATACAATATACTTAGTGACGCGCAGCACGGGTTCAGGCGAGGCAGAAGTACGGGGTCGGCTCTGGCACAGTTCTCCAACGAAGTTAATAGCCGCTTGGATGAGGGCAAACAGGTTCTTACGCTTTTTATTGATTATAAAAAGGCATTTGATACCTTAGACCATGACGTGCTTCTCCAGGCAATGAGAGAGTGTGGCATAGCCGGCCCAGTCAACGACTGGTTCCGCAGCTACCTGGCGGGCAGAACCATGCGCACGACCATCGGCGGAACCACAGGGGCCGAGTGTGACGTCACGTTGGGGGTGCCGACCGGCTCTGTGTATGGTCCTGTCGGCTACGTAATGCTTGTCAACAGTGTTGTGAACGTCGTTGAGAAGTGTAGGGTATATATATGTATGCGGACGATATGTGTTTACTGTATTCAGCTGTTGATATATCGGAAGCCCGTAATAACATACAACACGACTTCGACAATGTCATTAAATGGGCCCATGATAACGGAATAATCATCAACTTATCCAAAACAAAATGCATGCACATATACAACCGAAAAGCGAAATATGTCAACTGTAAAGAACTGGGTGTGATAGGGCACGGATATGCGTGTTTACACGACCGCCAAATTAACTGTAATTGTGAACCGCTAGAGTATGTAAACACGTATAGATACTTAGGTTTACATATAGATAACAACTTTAATTGGAAAACACACATCAACTCAGTTTGTTCCAAACTTCGGTCTGTGTTGTTCAAATTCTATCATTTAAGTAGATTATTAAGTAAACAAACTATGCTTGTAGTATATTATGCATTAGCGGATTCCGTTTTTACTTATGGGCTTAGCGTAGGTATATGGTAGAACTTTCCAAACATATTTAGAAGAAATCAACAAGTTACAAACCAGATCCATATAGTACTTAGTAAATAAAAATACCAAAAACAAATATAGAGGCAATTATGATAAGTTATACAAAATTTGTAAAATTCTACCTATACATGAAAGGGTAAATTATCTGATAGGTGTAGAAAATTATTTTAATGATGAGTTTAAGGTGCTAAAGCAAAGTAAATATAAAACGAGAAATATTAGACTAGGGAAATATGTACAAAATTATTTTAACAATTATTATGGCAGACGAACAAATAAGTTCATGGTCCCGACCATTTATAACGAATTTAATTGGTTAAGAGAAGATAAAAAATATAGTTTAAATGTAGTGAAAAGCAAGCTAAAACAGACTTTATTAGAAAAATTACCTTAATTTTTTATTGTTATAGTTTCTAGTATGTTTAGGTCAGATTTATATTTGTGTTTAAGTAGTAAGTAACTTAGGTGCATTATAATACCTGTAAGAATGAGCGCGGTCTCGCCAACAAACTGTTCCGTCAGTTTGGCGAGTAAATTTGAAATTGAATATGCTAATTGAATACCTTCTTGAAAATAAATTAAAAAAAAAAAAAAAAAAAAACTCGCAGTATCCGAGCACATATCAGAAGATAGCTCCTGAGATGTCCGTTTCTGAATCACTGATCCCCAGTCTCCCACAAATAAAGAGCACAGTTTCCCCAAATTTTGTTCCTCTATTTCTACAGGATTAAAAAGTATAATTTGTTCCAGGTGCATTCCTCATACCTTACTTCATAATACTCTTAGTCTGCGGCGTGCCCATGCTGTTCATGGAGCTAGCAATTGGACAGTACACTGCGCATGGACCTATTGGAGCACTTTCGCAAATATGTCCACTCTTTACAGGTACCTACTTGATATTTTAGTACCTAACCGCGTGTTCACACGTTCCTTCCGCGAGTCCGGGAGGCATCCCTCCTTTTCTCGCTTGCGATGTTTCGCCCGAGTGCGAAAGAGACGGATGCCTGCCGGACACGGAAACGGACGCAGTGTGAACACGCGGTAACTTAGCTATTTTTTAGATTAGGAGTTTAACGGTTAAAGGACAATGCGTCATAATGGACCAAAAACCAACAGCGGTCAGAGTTAGGTCATTAAATCGGTCTTTAAATCTACTTCATTTCGTTCTATGGGCACCAAGTCGAATTCCATTGCAGAACAATAAGACCTATTTAATGACATAACTCTCAGTTCTGTTGGTTTTTGGTCCAGTTTCCATACTAAGTTGCCCATGGTCCTTTGATTCCATAACAGCGTACCGATAAGAAAGCACGAGGCATATTTTGCAGTTTATTTAATAATTTTCCAAGAAATTTCATGACGTGTAACTTATAACGCGATGTTATTCTTTTTCAAATTTCTTAAAAAACCGCGGTACCTACTTATTGAAATAGAGTCAAGAGGATTGCACCTTACGGTACGTCTTAGTATTGAAAATCTGGTTCACATGACTTACATGCTACGGTTTTATTGTCGATTTCGATAATGCAACAATATCAGAATAACACACATGTGGACTGTTACGCCGCGCCCATGTGTTTACGTAATGATTCACACCGAAGATATATTCATTCAAACCGCAAAATAAACGATACAGCATTATTTACAATACTCTTCCTTACTATATGAATTATGTATAGGTATCTGTACTTGATGTTACAATATATAACGCCTACTGTGTTTAATAAGGACTTTCAAAATGATCAGTGTGTTTAATTATTTACATAACATACCATTGGTAGAGGTAAAAGATATGAGGGCAATTACGCTCCGGTACCACGGGAGCAACGTAGCAAAAATACTCATAAATGAAATAGGTACCTACTTATAGGAATTATGAGTACATAAACTTAAGCGTATTTAAGTATATTGTCCATGCAACGGAAAATAAATGTATAAGTAGGTACGTAAGTATAATATTCTCTATCGAATTCCAGGTGCTGGGATTGCGAGCGTCGTGATCTCGTTTTTAATGTCCACATATTACGCAGTAATAATAGCGTGGGCTATTTACTACTTCTTCACGTCGTTCAAGACAGAAGTCCCGTGGGCTAGTTGTTCCAACCGATGGAACACGGCTCAGTGCTGGGTGCCTGCTCATAATCATACCAAGCCAAACGGATCTCAAACACCCACCGAACAATTCTTCGAGTAAGTTTGTTATGTCTGTTGACGCGCATCCGGGCGTGATAATTTTACATACTTCCACATTGTTATCTTTTTAGCTTTTCCCATTTTAACTATGAACATTTTATGACAAATGGATTTTTTACGTATATTAGTCACAATTTTAGGTAAATTAAGTTTCTTTAAACATACAAAACACTACTGTAATACTCATACTTATCGTACTCTATACTTTCAGGAACAAGGTATTAAACATGAGTGACGGTATTGAATTTCCCGGTGGCATGCGGTGGGAGTTGGCAGCTTGCTTAGTCTGTGCTTGGGTGTTAGTGTACTTCGCCCTTTGGAAAAGTATCAAATCTTCGGCTAAGGTGCGGTACATCACCACAACACTTCCATTTCTGCTGATTTTAGTCTTTCTTGGACGATCGCTGACCCTTGAAGGCGCTGATAAGGGGTTAAGATTCTTCTTCAAGCCGGACTGGGCATTGCTGAAGCAATCGAGGCCATGGGTCAATGCAGCGTCACAGATCTTCAACTCGATCGGCATTGCTTTTGGATCGATGATAATGTTTGCCTCATATAACCGATTCGACAACAACTTCCTACACGACACGTTGGCCGTATCGCTCGTCAACGCAGTCACTAGTCTTATTGTGGGAATATTTACCTTTGCTACTATTGGCAACATAGCTTTCGAACAGAATACATCTGTGAAGGACGTCATTGCCGACAGTGAGTACCAGAAAACTTTTTATATGTTTTGCACCTCTTGGATATATATATATACCTATAGTATATATATTTTATAATATATCTAAATCTAATGGTATATAAGACATCTTTCTAATGAGAATATTTTTCAGGTCCTGGGTTGCTTTTCGTTGTATATCCACAAGCTATAGCAAAGATGCCTGCGTCGCAACTGTGGGCAGTCTTGTTTTTCTTCATGTTTCTATGTCTCGGATTAAACAGCCAGGTATTACTAGGTCTACGTTAAATAAACTACCTATTTGAAATAATTACACTCTTATTAAATATTATCTTTTTGCAGTTTGCCATAGTGGAAGTAGTAGTTACTTCAATTCAAGATGGTTTTCCGGATATGATACGCAAGAAGCTGGTCTACCATGAGCTGTTGGTGTTATGTGTCTGCGTAGTATCATTTCTATTTGGACTGCCACACATCATACACAGCGGCATTTATGTTTTCCAACTAATGGACTATTACGCCGCTTCTCTCAGTATCACATATCTCGCCTTCTTCGAAGTGGTTGCTATAGCGTGGTTCTATGGCGGTGGTAAACTATCCCAGAACATCAAACAGATGACAGGTGAGGGAACGTTATATGTATCAACCACATGCCATAGTAATACGGCACCAAAATGAGATCTGGGTGGTCTAGTATAAATTTCTACAAATGAATTATGAATTCAAGCTCAATTTGTATATTTCAGGTCGTTATCCATCGCTATACTTCCGAGTATGTTGGCTAGTGGCGGCGCCGGCGCTGCTGCTGGCGCTGTGGGTGGCCAGCTTGGTGGACTACACACCGCCCAGCTATCGCCAGTACCAGTACCCTTCTTGGGCCCAGGGGCTCGGTTGGACCATCGCATCTCTTTCCTTGCTGTGCATACCTGTTTATGCCGTTATTGTAGTCGTAAGAGCGCCGGGAAAAACAATAGGCGAGGTACGAGTATTGACTGTTAAAATATAACTTCTTTTTGTGAAATATCATGTAGATTTTTAAACGGTTCCATTTAGCTTGAACCCATATATTTATTGTAACCAAACTGTGTTGATATTTCTAGGTATGTTAGTTTAGTAGCGTAGATATTATTGCAGCTAACTTTACTTGCATACAGGAGATTGACGGCCTAAGTACGTTTTCTCTGCAAAATAATACCTCCCTCCTGGGGGCTCTTTACACGTCTTTCATAGAAGTTTATCAAAGGGTTCAATGAACCAGGTTTATTGAAGTTCAATGTTCACTCTCGGACCAAAAAAACACTTTTCTTTGGGCGTAACAGAGCTTATATCTAACATGGATGAATTGAAATTATTTTTAGCGGTTATTTAAATTTGGCGGTAAAATCAGTTTCCATATTAGATAATGCCAAGATCAGGAAGAGGAGGTAAAAAGTGTCAGATACATTTATAAAATGTACTGATACCAAAGCCGTCAGGGTCGATCTACTTCTTGTCTTCCATGCAGCATTCGCTTCAAGCACATTTTACGAAATGTACCGACTGATATGCCGGCCGTCTAGATTGACGTCTTGTCTTCTTATAGAATAATACCCGCTCGTCTGCCCTGGCAATAACGAAGATTATCATAATAGCAATTATTTTCACTTTCAGAAATTGCGGTATTCCATTCGCCCTGCCTCAGTGTGCGAGTGTGGAGTGAATGAGTGTGACGTGTGCGGATCCGACTCCGAGCCACCCGACGACAAACCACCGACCATCACCTATTATCAACAACCATCGTTTCCTAGTCCTAATTAATACGTCGATAATAATTCTACAATAAGTGACCGCGAGACGTTATAGGTACATCAAAGACGTCTACAATCAAAAAAACAGACACTAGGATAATTGAATAAGTGTTTTTTCCGTGCTATCATTATCTTTTATTTATAATGAGCGTACGACGCACTTGACCTAATACTACTATCACAGTGTGTAGTGACACAATTTTCTTAGCACTTGAAGACGCAGTGCGAAGTACCTACTCCGTACGGTCAACTTGACGGTAATCAGAATCACTCATTCTACTGATTAAATCGAGATAACGCCAACTGTGTACGTAAGTCGAGTAGTTGTGTTGAATATTAAAATACGATTCATTGTTGGTATACTTCCCAGGTTTGTAAGTAAACGGCTTATGAAGTACATTTAATAACGAACTGTAAAGTTAGGAACGTCATACGTAATTTCATTGTCTTTACTTGAAAAGAACAGTGGCGTCCTCTGGGGGGGCCGTAAACAAAACAAAAATCACAAAGTTGATGTCGCCGACGCCCACATTTTGCCTAGAGCCTCCACTGGAAAATAATTACCGAAAATATAATGAAGATAGCATAAGTTCCTTGATTCAAAATTCAAAATTGTTATTCAGCAAATAGGCCACGAGGACACTTTTACAAGTCAAAATATCTATCTATAGACTCAAAATAGTATGAGTACATTATTCATAATAGAATTAACTACATCAGAGTATACATGTCAAATACATGATGATGGTGGACATACCTACTTACTCGTATATATTTTGTCCGTGTTATATACCAATCATTCCAAATCGCTGTGAAACATTGTTCATTTTTATAATACGTTAGTACAACTATTTAAGTAGGTACTTTGTGATAAAAAACATTCCATAAAATATTTTTGTTAAGAAAATAATGTGTATTGCATGATTGTTTTCTAAATTAGGTAAAATTAGTTATAAAAGGTCTAACAGACTGTTTCAAGTATTTATTATAACTATTAAGTAAATAATGGTTGTGTTGATTGATATTTGATACTTGTTCTGTTTACTATGATGGAGAAAAATCATATCTTGCACGTATTACAAGAACGGCTTACCAGGTCAAAGGGATAGAATAAATAACTTTTTGGTTTTGTTGCAGTCAATTGAAATAAAAGCCCTAATGCAGGCCTAACTGTACTTCTAGCTAAATTACTTTATAGGTGTTTTCTTACTAATGGCGTGATGCCCCCAGGTAGTTATACAATACACTATCCAGCATTTAATTATGTAACAATCTACAATGAGATCTTACTTTGTGTATTGACCATTTATTAGCATTATTCAAATTCACAAATGTAGATTTAAAATTAAAATTATGATCGACTTTGTTTCTTTGCATTACACTAAAGGTGGGTAGCACCAAACCGTCTGTAATTGTAAGGGGCGTTTGTTTCACTCTGAATGTATCGAAAGTTGGACAAGTTTGTATAGAATGCCAGGTGCCATCTCCATATTTAATGTTGATGGTCTGTAATCGTAAGTTGGTGCAACCCACCCTAAAGCTACATAATTTCGTGCAATGGTCAATACTAAATAGATTATCATATTACTATTTAAGAATTTACCTCAAATGAACATGTACTACAAACCAAAAGTGCAATATGGATAGTACACTACTTGAAGAAGAGAGTACAATGTGTACAAGAAGCTATGTAAATATTTAGGAATGTAAATATATAAGTTGCTTATTATGAGATGTTACCAATGTTAATGGCATGAGAAATAATACCCAGAGTATTGACAAATATTTTGATGTTTTATTTTCTACCCGTTTACACTCAAGGAGAAGGGTAATGAGCACATTTTGTATGGAGACCATAATATATATACATTATACCCATTTTCATTGCCCTCGACTATATTAACAACAAAAATAAAATAAAATAATAAGAATAGGTACCTATAAACTAATTCCTTCTTTTCTTTGGAGTAACAGGGACAGCCTCATCATCTTCACTATCATCACTCAATTCTGAAAATAAAATAAAATCATGAATACAAATGAGATCTAGCTTTTAGTAAACTTAAATAATAGAGCTACTAAGCTTTAAGACTAGAAATACTAGAATATAATATAACACTTAATGAAATGTTAATTCCAATCAATGTACTAGTGCATACATAATGTTAAATAACTTATGGTATCTGTCTTAAATTAAAACAATTAAGGCATATATTTTGGTTATGGACTTTGATTTCAACCATTTCACCTCTTTGATTTAGATTACAATACTGCTTTATTACGATTCAAATTAGTTGAATATTTAGGTTGCATTATTAAAACTTAGGTAGTTTTAATAATGCAATACTAAATTAATTTTTGTATTAAGCAGTAACGCTGCTAACGAAACCGAAATACCGAACCGGACCGGATTGAACCGGATTGTTCCGATAGCTCAGTTGGTTAGTAGCGACGGGCCATGAATGCCTGTGGTCGACGGTTCGAATCTGGCTCAGAGCATTAATTTTTTCAATTTTTCCTTTAATTTAAACATTTTAAAAATGCAATACTAAGTTAAAGTTAATAGTTTTTCAAATTATGATTTGATATTGTCTTTTATTTAAATGTTATTCTTTAATGACTGCTGTGAATTATGACAAACGCGTGTCATTTTCGAAACATAACCCTGTACCGTACAGCAGAGACTTCCTTATGTATATTGTTAATAAAAAATATTATTAGGTATTTTATAGATTTATTATACTATATTTTATATGTATTCAACAACAATTTTATTAACGATTGACATTCCGGTGTCAGTGTTTGAGAAAACCGGCCAAGTGCGAGTCGGACTCGCGCGCCAAGGGTTCCGTACCATTATCTACAGAAACGGCAAAAAAAACATGTCTCTTTTATGGGAGCCCCACTCTGACTCGCACTTGGCAGGTTTTTTAGTATTTGTTGTTATAGCGGCAACAGAGTATTTCTGAGTATCATCTGTGAAAATTTCAACTGTCTAACTATCACGGTTCGTGAGATACAGCCTGGTGACAGACGGACAGACAGATAGCGGAGCCTTAGTAATAGGGTCCCGTTTTTACCCTTTGGGTATGGAACCCTAAAAATCACTTTTGCCAATAAAAATGAATGACTAAAATTGACAATGTCACAGCCTGACAAAGGTGATTAGAATATTACGAATTTTATCTAAATGGCAAGTAGTAAACAAAGTCATTTAAATCAAGTATGAGTATATATCTGATGTGATATGTTTGGTACATAAGAACTGGGAAACTACACTTACTGGATATTTTTTGTAAACATGTTAGTAAATAAATAATATAAAATCGAAACATCATAAGGAAGTCTCTGCTGTACGGGACAGGGTTATGTTTTTAAAATGGCGGGAGTTTGTCCGATCCTTGATTATGATTAACAATAGGTTCATATAAAGTTTATTATTGTTCACAAAAATAAACCTCACATCCACATTTAAGCTTAAATGTGGATTTGAGGTCTATTTTTGTTAATAAATAAATAAAGATATGCTTGGTAAATATAAGTAATATAATTCTATAGTGGATAAAATTCAATGTTCGAACTCTATTTGACGGGTGGTTAGCCTAGTGGGTAGTGACGCTGCCTACAAAGCTGAAGGTCCTGGGTTCGAATCCCGGTAAGGGCAAATATTTGTGTGATGAGCATGAATATTTGTTTCTGAGTCATGGAAGTTTTTCTATGTATTTAAGTATTTATATCTATTATATATATTGTTGACTAGTACCCATAACACAAGCCTTACTGAGCTTACTATGGGACTAGGTCGATTTGTGTAAGATTGTCCCCTAATAATTATTCATTATTATTATCTATTGAAGTTTGATTTTTGCCATGAAAAATTCCGCTCTCTGATAATAAGTAATACAAAATTCATTATAGGTAAAAGAAAGGCTAAAGGGTTATTACACTTTCCTAAATTTAGGATTCTAAATGATATAGAATCCTAA
Source organism: Epinotia ramella (assembly GCA_947578815.1). Classification (NCBI taxonomy): domain Eukaryota; kingdom Metazoa; phylum Arthropoda; class Insecta; order Lepidoptera; family Tortricidae; genus Epinotia; species Epinotia ramella. The sequence goes on from OX388209.1 coordinate 14,608,897, forward strand.
ATTAGTAAAGTGTAATCGCGTTTAGCAAGTTAGGATGTCCTAATTAAGAGCAAGGATGCTTTCTGACAAGCTGAAAGATTTAGCATACTAGTTAGGATAGGTGTAATAACATTTAGTGTGCAGTCAGTCACCTCGCACACCTGACGGTGGGCGAACGTGTCTTGTTTTGTACTTGCTGACTGAATCAGTGACTAAATTTAGAACAGTGTAATCAGGAGCCTCCTTCCTATCCTAAGCATTCTAATTAGGATGACTAAATTTAGGAAAGTCTAATAAGGGCTTAAACCTAAAATAAGGTTAAGTTAAGCATACTGAAAGAAAGTATTATTATCAGCTTCCCACTGAGTACAAGTTAGTCTCTCGTTTACGTCTATCGCTTTTGCAGGGGTCCCTACGCTGCACCGGTGTCGGTGTCAATTTGACGAAAACATTACAAAAAATAATTGCAGGGTGGAGATAAATGTAATAAAATTAAAAGCTTTGTTGAATATTTATTTTATTTACCTTCATTATCTTCTTGGTTGCTTCCGCCACGGTCTTCTATAATATTAGTTATAGTCGCATTTACTACCTGTTGAAATTCTTGAAGTGATTTCACTAAATGTGAAAACTGAGGATTTGTTGCTTTTGAAACTGTATTAATTATTTGCTTATTCTCAGTAATTACCAATTGCATTTCTGGTACCATTCTTACTTTCACAAGAGCGATTAGTTCTTCAGTTTAGTGGAAAGAAATCATTAATCAAACTTCAGTTTGTTGCAAGTTTGTTCAAAATATTCTAAACAGACGCAAAACAAACTCGCATGCTTTTTTTTTCAATGGACAATATTGACATTTGAGTCATTTGACGTGCTGAACCTGTCTTGCCATGTTTTGCTGTATGTGGATTTTTAAAGGAACTTGTATTTTATTCATAACTTGAATTAAAAATATTAATGGTGAAAGGATAACAATTAACTTATGTTTGTACACATTAGCATACAGTATGAGGGAACTCTTTTTACAAACTTTTAATGTTTGAGCTGCTTTGCTAATACAATGCGGATCTTAATGATTTCGCGTTGTCAAGTATACAATTGAGGGAGCGCTCAGATTCTATATTTATTCATTCTTCATAAGGTTACTATCGCAAGATGTGGATTTAAATTATTATAACTATACCCCATAATAACAAATATAATCAAATACGAATGATTTATGAACACAATTCTGGTTCTTTTTTAAGTTTGATTTGATTTATAGAACTAAAGAATAAATATAATATTTATTTAGGATGAATATAAGAACGTTTCTCAACCCAATCAGCTGATTTGATTTATCTAATTCTAATTTTTGAATACTATACTGTTTAGACTCCAAAAACAATAATTCAACATGTAATCGCTTAATTTGGTTATACAGAATATTCAATCCTCCAACCGCAGACTATTATGCGTATATTTGGTAAATTTGGGCCATTGATAGGTGCCATAGATGAAGGAACTTCAAACGTAAAGTTTTTGGTAATCATCTACTTGTTTTATCGATATTCTTCTATATTTTCTTCGAAAATGAGAGAAATTAATTCATTTTAAATTTGTAGAGCTTTTTTTAAGTGAAACGTTAGTTCTGTTTCTCAAAAATCAACTTGAGTTGTCTAAACAAATGGTCTTGTTTTAAGCGTTTTCTGTGTGATTTTAAAGGTCAAATTATTCGTAGGTTTTTGCAGCTAATACTTCAGAAGTTTTAACATATCATCAAACATCTCTGAAACGCTTCAGTCCACAAGAAGGATGGGTTGAACAAGATGCACTAGAAATTTTAAATGCTGTTGTGGAATGTATTGAGGTAACTGTTTTATTGTATCTCCTAACAATGCATGAATGATTAATGTTTATTTTATTGTATATCAGATTAAATGATAATTTACATAAGCCTTATTAAATCCTCTCAAGAGATTCTCTTCATAGTTGTATTTCTCACGCAACAACACTTTAAACAGTTCAGATTAAAGTGTACCTAGTATTTACTTACACGGAAATCAAATAAATGCAAATCCACACGAATTTAACTTGATTATGTTAGGATGGTTTAACCCCATGGAGTAACCAGTCCAAAACTTTTAGAGCTCAGTATTTAGGTTGATTTTTCTGAACCTAAAGCAGGCGCCTGTAGTCCCGTGAATGGATGGTATATTTGATATTTTAAGTTGGTAATTGTGCTTTTAATCTGAAATAAAAATTATTTGGGTAATCAGATTAATTCTTATTGGGTGAGGTGATTGCCTGATAAGAGTTTGATAATTATTATGTTGTGGTTATCAATTCTATTACAGGTAACTGCAGATAATTTGAGAAAATTAGATATAAATCCTGAAGACATTGTTGGTATAGGAATAACAAATCAGAGAGAAACTACTATTGTATGGAACTCTGCTACAGGACAACCACTCTATAGTGCTATTGGTAATTTATTATATATATACATCATTAGTAACTTACAAATCGTCATCCTCCTAGCGTTATTCCCAGTTGTGCCCTAAAGCAGCCTGGACCCCTAATTACAAATATTGGAATAATAACTCAATAAAGTGGCAACATAGAAAATGCTTTATGGCATAAAATCCACCTTTTAATTCTAAAAAATCTTATTTTCCCCTTCTTCTATAAAGGACCCTTCCTCTCCCGCTGACCCATATATGGGTCACAGCTTTTGTCTCCATGCCGTGGGCTCCTGCTGACACACAGATGGGTCACTTTTTTACTACTATACAATAAATACTTTAAACTCAATTAATATTATATATCAAAATTCTAATTTAAACAACAACATGGAAATGTCCGGGATTTAAACACCCTTGCACTTTCAGGTTTCGAGGACAGAAAGGGTTAACTTAATAAATAAATATTGATAAAATAATAAATCATTCAGGTGTTATTTGGGTGGTGTTTACCATCTGTTTGAACTTTGGCACAACTAACACAATAGGGGCGTAGACACTAAATAAAATAATCAATAATGTCATATTTTCTCGACAAAGGATTAAAAATGTAGTCAAATGGAGAAAAAAATCTACGCAAAAGGTTAAATAATCACGAAGTTATAAGTGTTCAAAGTTTTTAGAAGGGGTATGTTCTGGCCCTTTTTCGCAAAACGCAAACGATGTTTCATGAAACGATGACGCTGGAAGAATGTGACGTCACAGAAGACGGCAACGTGCCGCGCCGCATCGTGTTCGGGCGCCGCCATCGACGCGGACTCCCGGCAGCATCCTGTAATGTGACGTCACACACCGTTTGCTTTTTCTCTCTCTAACAATATTAAAACGGTTGTAACTTTGTCATTCTTTGAGATATCTGAATGGGATTTTCGTCACTAGGCATATTTTTTTTCCTTCTTTCTTTTGGAGTAATAATAATTTTCGACTCGATTTCGAGTCCCGTATTGCTGACAGTTTTGCACTCAATTGAACATTATGAATATTTGTGTAGGATTTGAGTGAAAAGGAACGTATGAATGACGTATTGTGAGTGAATGAGATAGCATGAGCATAGGATGTACAAGTGTGAAAGGGAAGGACGAAAAGGGGGAGGGATTTTGAGATCGGAGCTATTAAGACGTGTCTGTTACATATTTTAGATTTTTATTCAATTATACAGTTTTTTGGAATTACAGTTGTTTCCAATCATCGCCACTTCCCACAAATTGGTGTCAGAAGTGGATTTTGGCGAAAGAAGACGAAAATACGCAAGAAAATCTCGATTCTTCGACAGCGGCAAGAGAACAAAGGAAGTACCGTTACATTTACCGTTGTAACTGCCTGTTTGGTTCGAAAGTAGAAGACGATTAAGACGATTAACTACAGTGAACCGAGGCAGGAACATGAACAAAGGCTCCAGACGTGACAGCAGACAACCAGACTACGAAGATGAATATGAAAAATCGCAAAGTGGCAATGGCGGGATGATGTTACATCTCACTGAAGGGCTTATCCCCAAATTCACTGGCCAGGAAAAGACGTATCCTGCGGCTAGATGGGTGCAAGACGTGGAGGATAATGCTGAGTTATGTGGATGGACACCGTTGCAGAAATTGCTAATGGCGAGAAGATCCTTGGCGGGAACGGCGTTATTATGGTTCCGAGCAGAGCGTGTTTTCAAGACGTGGGAAGAGTTCAAAGCAAGTATTCTAAAGGAATTCCCAGATAATATTGACGCTAAAGCTATTCACGAAATGATGAGCGCGAGACACAAGAAACATGATGAGTCATGTTTAGAGTACATGTTCGTGATGAAAGAATTGGGCAAAAGAGGGAAGATACCCGATTATGTAGCCATTAAGTACATTATAGAAGGCATCAAAGATCAAGAAGTGAACAAAATAATGTTGTACGGCGTTACAGCATACAGTGAACTAAAAGAAAAACTTAAGATTTACGAGCAGTTAAAAGCAAATATAGCAAGTTCAAGTCGAGAAGCAAGCCGGCCCAAGCACCCTGAGAAGACCTATGGACGAGCGTTTACACGATGCTACAGCTGTGGAGAGAAAAATCATCCATCCGCGGATTGTCCACACAAGGAAAGAGGCCTCAAGTGTTTTAAGTGCAACCAGTTCGGGCATATTGCTACACAATGCAAGTCACCGGGAACGGGAGCAGTGACAGCGACAACTTCACGTGTCAAGAATGACGTGAGTACAGCTGCGAATGGCGATGGTGGTAACACTGTGCGAAGATGGTCGAGTGACACAGGTGGCGCTGGCATCGCAGCGAAACGCAACTTTTACGGTTCGAGTTACAACACTACTCAAGACGACGTGATTGGCGGATCGAGCGAAATGGCGGATCAGTGCTTGACAACTGTCAGATCGGACACTGAGATCAACAACAAGGAACGGTCGATTTCGACAAATAAGCCGATAAAGCAAGTTACAGTGCTTAATAACAACGTTTTAGCTCTTGTGGACAGTGGAAGCGACGTTAATTTGCTGGCGTACGAGTGCTATAGACAGTTAAATGCGCCGCGGTTGGACAAAAGCGAGATTTCGTTATCAGGACTTGGTGCAAACAAAGTGAAATGTTATGGACATATCGAGTTAAATATCATTATAGACGAACAATGGTACAACGACGTTTTGTTTTACGTAATACCTACGGAGGCTATGCCTTACAGTATGATCTTAGGGCAAGATTTATTGCAAAGTTGTATTCTTGTCATGGAAAACAACAATGTTAAGCTGAAACCAGCCGGTAAGGGGGTGTATGACGTAAGTGTGTGTGATTCTTTTGTTGTAGGTTCGGAGGTTGGTCTAGATACTGAACATAAGGTCAAGGACTTGGTGGAGTCATATGTACCGCGTAAGACGAAGGAGGCACCTGTCAAGTTAAAGATTGTGCTGAAGGATGACATACCTGTGGCTCAACGACCGAGGAGATTGGCGCCAGCAGAGCAAACTGAAGTTAATCAGCAGGTGACCCAGTGGTTGGAAGACGGAGTTGTAAGGGTAAGCTACTCTGAATATGCTAGCCCATTGGTACTAGTAAAGAAGAAGGACGGAGGCATTAGGGTTTGTGTTGATTACCGACGTTTGAATCAGAAGATTGTCAAAGATGAGTATCCTTTGCCAGTGATTGAAGATCACATTGATAGATTAGTAGGAGCGAAAGTGTTCAGTACACTAGATTTGAAAAATGGTTATTTCCATCTACCAGTAGATGAGAGTTCAGTTAAGTATACATCGTTTGTGACAATGACAGCTCAGTATGAGTTCCTGAAGGCCCCTTTTGGACTTAGCATATGTCCAAAGGTGTTTACAAGGTTCATTACTGCGATTTATAGGGACCTGATCGCTAAAGGTATTGTACTGATCTTTATTGATGATTTGATAATCCCCGCAGCTAATGAAGAAGAAGCAGTGACCAGATTGGCTGATGTACTTGATGTGGCATCCCAATATGGACTGGAAATCAACTGGGAAAAGTCGCAGTTGATTCAACGAAGAGTGGAGTATCTCGGGCACATAATCGAAGACGGTGAGGTCCGACCATCTCAAGCGAAAACAGACGCAGTGGTAAGATTTCCAGAACCAACTGATTTCAAGAAGTTGCACAGCTTTATAGGGTTAACATCCTATTTCAGAAAATATATCAAGGATTTTGCATCGATTGCAAGACCCCTGACAGACTTATTGAAGAAAAAGATTGCATATGAATTTGATGATGACTGTAGAAGGGCATTCAACGAGTTAAAACAAAAGCTGGCCAGTCAACCAGTTTTAAGACTGTATAATCCACGTTTACCTACCGAAGTGCACACCGATGCATCTTCAGTAGCCTACTCTGCTATTTTGTTACAGCGAGGTGCAGATGATGGAATGCTGCATCCTGTTTACTACATGAGTCGAAAGACGACACCAGCGGAAAGCAGATATACCAGTTATGAGTTGGAGGCTCTGGCTATTGTGGAAGCTGTAAAGAAGTTCCGGTGTTACCTCTTTGGGACACGTTTCAAGATAGTCACAGACTGTAAAGCGTTTCAGATGACGTTGAACAAGAAAGACCTGGCAATGTCCACTAGAGTGGCAAGGTGGATATTACTTCTCCAAGAATACGATTTCGAGATTGAACACAGGGAAGGAGGCAAAATGCAACATGTGGATGCATTAAGTAGAAACCCGTATGTGGCATTTTTACCCAACTGTGGCAAGAGATGGGTTATGTTTTTAAAGAATACACCCATACATGAATGGTTACGTACAGCTCAACGGAAAGACGAAGGACTAAAAGCCATCATGGAGTTAGTGAAGAAGAATGTGCCATATAAGGATTACTACGTACAGCACGATTTACTCTACAAAGGAGAGGGAAAACATCTGGTAGTACCAAGTACTCTGGACAAAGAAATCATAAAAAGGGGCTCATGATCAAGGACATTTTTTAAAGAAAAAGATGATGGAACTCATTAGTAAAGATTACTACATTGAGAACCTAGAAAAGAAGATTGAAGAACATATAGTGTCATGCATACCATGCCTGCTCGCTGAGAGAAAAACCGGCAAGCAAGAAGGCTTCTTGCACACTATTGAGAAAGATGAAATACCTCTGTTTACATTGCATGCTGATCATATTGGTCCGATGACAGAGACAAAAAAGTTATACAACCACATCTTGACTATTGTGGATGCTTTTACCAAGTTTGTATGGCTATTTCCCGTGAAAAGCACAACCAGTAAAGAGACTATTGAGAAGCTAAAGATTCACCAGCAATGTTTTGGTAATCCTGCCAGAATAATAACCGATAGAGGTACCGCATTTACCAGTAACGAATTTCAGGAATATTGTGCCGAAGAAGGTATCCAGCACATCAAGATTACAACTGGAATACCAAGGGCAAACGGACAGTGTGAAAGGATACATCGTGTCCTGATCTCTGTACTCACAAAGCTGTGTGTAGAAAATCCTACACAGTGGTACCGACATGTCAGTCAAGTGCAGAGATGCATAAATAGTACTTACCAGCGCAGTATCAATACTTCACCCTTTGAGCTATTGATAGGAACAAAGATGAAACTAAAGGGAGACAACGAAATTTATGCACTGTTAGAGCAAGAAAACAGAGACAGCTATGTGCTAACGAGAGAAGAAAATAGGAGGAATGCGAAGGAGCAAATACTCAAGGTGCAGGAGGAAAATAGACATACGTACAATAGAAAGAGAAAAGAAAGCACTAAATACCAAGAAGGTGATTTAGTTGCAATAAAGAGGACTCAGTTCGGAGTTGGAATGAAACTGAAACCTAAGTACCTAGGTCCATACCGGGTCGTCAAAGCTACTGGAAGGGACAGGTACCAAGTGCAGAAGGTCGATGACTCCACGGAAGGGTCTAGAAACACTACCACCTCTTGTGACCATATGAAACCCTGGCCTATCAACGCAGATTAGAGGCAGGTAATTTAAAGTCGTTTTTTTTTATTTTTTAATGTTTTGTTATGATGCATACACCCAGACCAGGTTGGCTATACACTGTCGTTTCCATGACAAAAGATACTATTTCTTATGTAACCTACTGAGTATGTAATGTACCTAATGCAATAAAGTTAGAGTTTAAGTTTGAAGTCATTTAGCTGTTACAATACTGTTTCACAGCCAGACTGTTTTATACTTACAGGTGTTTATTTTAAGGTTGAACTTGCTATGTGTACATTTCTGAACTTGTGTAAAGTTTATGTTGTAGTGTTATGTTATGAAAGTCTGAGGACAGACTTAAGTTACAGGAAGGCCGACTGTAGGATTTGAGTGAAAAGGAACGTATGAATGACGTATTGTGAGTGAATGAGATAGCATGAGCATAGGATGTACAAGTGTGAAAGGGAAGGACGAAAAGGGGGAGGGATTTTGAGATCGGAGCTATTAAGACGTGTCTGTTACATATTTTAGATTTTTATTCAATTATACAGTTTTTTGGAATTACAGTTGTTTCCAATCATCGCCACTTCCCACATTTGTAATTTTGATTGAACATGCACTAACAGCGACATGCTTCACTTACCACTAAATAGACATTGTGTGGTTGCAATAAACTACACAAATTGTCGGTTAACTGAGTTGTCAATGGTACTCACATATTCCTACTTTCATCATCCTGCTAGCGGTATTCCTGGTTGTGCCCTAAAGGAGCATAGGCACTAGTTTTACGTTTTCACATATTCCTACATAATATCTCAATCATCACCATATAATAAATATTTATGTGATTTTAGTTTGGCTAGATGTGAGGACATCTAAAATAGTTGATGATCTTCTCAAAAACAAAGGTGCACAGGCAATCAACGCGGTGTCGCAAACTAGTGGCCTTCCGTTATCCACATACTTTTCGTCAGTCAAGCTAAAATGGCTTCTACAGAATGTAACGGCTATCAAAGATGCTGTGGCAGCTGGAGAGTGCATGGCAGGCACAGTGGACTCCTGGCTCATATGGGTAAATTTTATAAATCATCACTTATGAAAGGAAATGGACAATTTTTTTCTGCTTTACTAGATTAAGCCTAGTTAAATTTCTTTGATTTTCGTTGCATTAAGTTATTATGTGATGACATGACTGTGCCATAGAATCAAAAATTCAATAAATAAGTGTCATCATCCTCCTAGCGTTATCCCCGGTTGTGCCCTAAAGGAGCCCGAGGTCCGCTTTGACACATCGACCAATAAATAAGTGTCATTATCCTCCTAGCGTTATCCCCGGTTGTGCCCTAAAGGAGCCCGAGGTCCGCTTTGACACATCAACCAATAAATAAGTGTCATTATCCTCCTAGCGTTATCCCCGGTTGTGCCCTAAAGGAGCCCGAGGTCCCCTGTGACACATCAACCAATAAATAAGTGTCATTATCCTCCTAGCGTTATCCCCGGTTGTGCCCTAAAGGAGCCCGAGGTCCGCTTTGACACATCAACTAATACATAAGTGTCATCATCCTCCTAGCGTTATCCCCGGTTGTGCCCTAAAGGAGCCCGAGGTCCGCTTTTACACATCAACCAATAAATAAGTGTCATTATCCTCCTAGCGTTATCCCCGGTTGTGCCCTAAAGGAGCCCGAGGTCCGCTTTGACACATCAACTAATACATAAGTGTCATCATCCTCCTAGCGTTATCCCCGGTTGTGCCCTAAATGAGCCCGAGGTCCGCTTTGACACATCAACCAATAAATAAGTGTCATTATCCTCCTAGCGTTATCCCCGGTTGTACCCTAAAGGAGCCCGAGGTCCGCATTGACACATCAACCAATAAATAAGTGTCATTATCCTCCTAGCGTTATCCCCGGTTGTGCCCTAAAGGAGCCCGAGGTCCCCTTTGACACATCAACCAATAAATAAGTGTCATTATCCTCCTAGCGTTATCCCCGGTTGTGCCCTAAAGGAGCCCGAGGTCCGCTTTGAAACATCAACTAATACATAAGTGGCATCATCCTCCTAGCGTTATCCCCGGTTGTGCCCTAAAGGAGCCCGAGGTCCGCTTTGACACATCAACTAATACATAAGTGTCATCATCCTCCTAGCGTTATCCCCGGTTGTGCCCTAAAGGAGCCCGAGGTCCGCTTTGACACATCAACCAATAAATAAGTGTCATCATCCTCCTAGCGTTATCCCCGGTTGTGCCCTAAAGGAGCCCGAGGTCCCCTTTGACACATCAACCAATAAATAAGTGTCATCATCCTCCTAGCGTTATCCCCGGTTGTGCCCTAAAGGAGCCCGAGGTCCCCTTTGACACGTCAACTAATAAATAAGTGTCATCATCCTCCTAGCGTTATCCCCGGTTGTGCCCTAAAGGAGCCCGAGGTCCGCTTTGACACATCAACTAATACATAAGCGTCATCATCCTCCTAGCGTTATCCCCGGTTGTGCCCTAAAGGAGCCCGAGGTCCGCTTTGACACATCAACCAATAAATAAGTGTCATCATCCTCCTAGCGTTATCCCCGGTTGTGCCCTAAAGGAGCCCGAGGTCCCCTTTGACACATCAACCAATAAATAAGTGTCATCATCCTCCTAGCGTTATCCCCGGTTGTGCCCTAAAGGAGCCCGAGGTCCCCTTTGACACGTCAACCAATAAATAAGTGTCATCATCCTCCTAGCGTTATCCCCGGTTGTGCCCTAAAGGAGCCCGAGGTCCCCTTTGACACATCAACCAATAAATAAGTGTCATTATCCTCCTAGCGTTATCCCCGGTTGTGCCCTAAAGGAGCCCGAGGTCCGCTTTGACACATCAACTAATACATAAGTGTCATCATCCTCCTAGCGTTATCCCCGGTTGTGCCCTAAATGAGCCCGAGGTCCGCTTTGACACATCAACCAATAAATAAGTGTCATTATCCTCCTAGCGTTATCCCCGGTTGTGCCCTAAAGGAGCCCGAGGTCCGCTTTGACACATCAACTAATAAATAAGTGTCATTATCCTCCTAGCGTTATCCCCGGTTGTGCCCTAAAGGAGCCCGAGGTCCCCTTTGACACATCAACTAATACATAAGTGTCATCATCCTCCTAGCGTTATCCCCGGTTGTGCCCTAAAGGAGCCCGAGGTCCGCTTTGACACATCAACTAATAAATAAGTGTCATTATCCTCCTAGCGTTATCCCCGGTTGTGCCCTAAAGGAGCCCGAGGTCCCCTTTGACACATCAACCAATAAATAAGTGTCATTATCCTCCTAGCGTTATCCCCGGTTGTGCCCTAAAGGAGCCCGAGGTCCGCTTTGACACATCAACTAATACATAAGTGTCATCATCCTCCTAGCGTTATCCCCGGTTGTGCCCTAAAGGAGCCCGAGGTCCGCTTTGACACATCAACCAATAAGTAAGTGTCATCATCCTCCTAGCGTTATTTCCGGTTGTGCCCTAAAGGAGCCCGAGGTCCCCTTTGACACATCAACCAATAAATAAGTGTCATTATCCTTCTAGCGTTATCCCCGGTTGTGCCCTAAAGGAGCCCGAGGTCCGCTTTGACACATCAACGAATACATAAGTGTCATCATCCTCCTAGCGTTATCCCCGGTTGTGCCCTAAAGGAGCCCGAGGTCCCCTTTGACACATCAACCAATAAATAAGTGTCATCATCCTCCTAGCGTTATCCCCGGTTGTGCCCTAAAAAAGCCCGAGGTCCCCTTTGACACATCAACCAATAAATAAGTGTCATCATCCTCCTAGCGTTATCCCCGGTTGTGGCCTAAAGGAGCCCGAGGTCCGCTTTGACACATCAACTAATACATAAGTGTCATCATCCTCCTAGAGTTATCCCCGGTTGTGCCCTAAAGGAGCCCGAGGTCCGCTTTGACACATCAACTAATACATAAGTGTCATCATCCTCCTAGCGTTATCCCCGGTTGTGCCCTAAAGGAGCCCGAGGTCCGCTTTGACACATCAACCAATAAACATACATCGGGGTTTTCGGAGCGGGAACGTTTGACATTAGCCAAAGAGTAGGTATTTACTTAAAAACAGATCGTACCCTAGTAGGTTTCTACCGAATGAATAATTGATTGAAAAATAAATAAAGATTAATCATACATATAGGTACATATTTTATATTGGTCATTCATTATCAACCTCTTCAGTTAAGTCTATTCATTTATAAGAAAATGCTTCATAGATATCGAGCGTCAAGATTGACATTGTATTAGACACCTATTGTCAACCGTTACCCTTGCTTGTCTAGTAGATAAACTTATATGCAATTGTATTTTAAAAAACTGTAAATAATCAGTCAACACAAATATGCCTCCGAGAAAAAAATCTCGTTACGAGTTTATGCGTTCGTGGATAGAAAATAATCCAGAGATAGAGGTTCGAGATTCTTTATTATTTTGCACCAAGTGCAATGTGAGCTTCGCTCAAACGAAATCTAGTGTAACGCGACATGTCGCATCTAATAAACATACAGGTATGAAATATGATTTCAATAGTGAGCTCTTGAAATTTGTTGTGGGCTGTAATATACCATGGACGCAGGTAAACAATCCGATATTTAAAGATTTTATCGAAAATTGTGTTACCGGTAAATTTGGAAAAACTGCAAAAGTTCCTTCGCAATGTCAACTGCGACGGGAATATTTAAATAAAGCTTACGATGAAAAAATGAATAAAATACGGAGCGAGCTAAAAAATGAATATATATATGTGAGTGTTGACGAAACCACGGATGATTATGGTCGTCAAATAGCTAACGTAATAGTGGGAGCATTACGTGATGATCACATTGGCACTCAACACTTGATATCCAGTAAACGGTTAGACAGCACGAACAATGTATCAATATCCAATACGGTCACAAGTGCTCTTGATGAATTATGGGGTGCTAACCATAATAATCACAATAAAGTACTTTTACTTTTAACTGACGGTGTGGGCTACATGCTAAAGGCTGGAAGAAATTTAAAATGTATTTTTCCCAATCTTTTGCACGTCACATGTTTGGCTCATGGTTTAAATAGAGTGGCTGAACTAGTAAGAAAACTTTATCCAGATGTGAATGATTTAATCGCAAATGTTAAGAAGACATTTTTGAAATCTCCTAAAAGAATACAAAAGTTTAAAGAAATGCTCCCCGGAGTGCCTTTACCACCTCGACCAACAATTATTCGGTGGGGAACCTGGATAGAAGCTGCAACGTATTACAGCAAACATTACGATGAAGTGAAACGTGTTCTAAATACATTCAGTCCCACCGAAGCCCAGAGTATTAGAAAGGCAAAAAGAGCGTTTGGAAATGCAAATATAAAAAGCGACTTAAATTTCATAGCAAATCATTTGATGACTATCCCAAATGCTATTAAAAAACTACAGGATGCGAAGCTGTCCATCAGCGATAGTTTAAAAATAGTTCATGAAACCTATAGAGATGTTTCCAAATTAAACATGAGCGTAAAAGGAAAACAGATTTATGATAAACTGAAGTTGGTGTTAAAGAAGAATTCTGGCTATAGCACACTAAAAATTATAAATGAGTTGGTACAAGGCAAAGAAATAGAACTTCAATCTCAAACTTCTCGTGCATCAATTGATTCCTACAAAAAAATTAAATATGCACCTATTACAACTGTCGACGTGGAAAGATCATTTAGCTCCTTGAAATGGATATTTACAGCAAGACGCCGTAGATTAACTGTCCCAAATATAGAAAAAATATTAATAGTTTATTCTGAAAATCGTGTCAACTATTCAATTTACAGCAGGTAATTAATTAAAGTTATTTTAATTGTTACCTTATAAGTTATAAGACTTACGGAAATTAAAATAAAACTGTCACAGATTGTATACAACTCACAGAGAGGTAGTTATTCATTAGGCATAATAAGATATTTTCTTAGACTAACATATCTGTTTATCTCTACTCTTTCTCAAATCATTCCCGCTCCGAAAACCCCGATGTATGCCAATAAATAAGTGTCATCATCCTCCTAGCGTTATCCCCGGTTGTGCCCTAAAGGAGCCCGAGGTCCGCTTTGACACATCAACTAATACATAAGTGTCATCATCCTCCTAGAGTTATCCCCGGTTGTGCCCTAAAGGAGCCCGAGGTCCGCTTTGACACATCAACTAATACATAAGTGTCATCATCCTCCTAGCGTTATCCCCGGTTGTGCCCTAAAGGAGCCCGAGGTCCGCTTTGACACATCAACTAATACATAAGTGTCATCATCCTCCTAGCGTTATCCCCGGTTGTGCCCTAAAGGAGCCCGAGGCCCGCTTTGACACATCAACCAATAAATAAGTGTGACCCAAGGAAATGGTTTAAAGAATAACTAATATGTTACTATTAATATTCTTTTATGGCGATGAAATATACTGTTTATTATTTGAACCTAAACCTATATGTCATTTCATTATAACTAGGAATAGGTGAAGACAGGAGTGTCTCATATATATTATCTTTATTACACTTAGATGTGTATTTTGTTTTACCGTGCACCTATGAATTTCAGAACCTCACTGGTGGACCTCGCGGGGGCGTCCACGCTACGGACGTGACCAACGCATCCAGGACTCAGCTCATGTCGCTACGAAGCTTACAGTGGGATAAAGGGTTGCTGAGATTTTTTGACATACCAAAACAAATACTGCCAAAGATAAAAAGTTCCGCCGAAGTTTATGGCTATATTTCTATGGGATCCCTCCTTGGTGTGCCAATTGCTGGGGTTAGTAAAAATGATAAATACATTAGGATCATTTTAATACCACGGAAGTGGCAAGCGAGCATACGGCCTGTCCGTAAGCAGCCACCGTAGTATATGGAATATATCTCTTGTTCTAAGTGTTCTAATAAGAAAGAGACGGATAGTGCGAGAAAAATCGAGAGCTCGCGCGCCGTTGCATGATAGCTGTGCTGGAGACACAGACAGAGGTATATAGATCTCTATAGGAGGATTATTATACTTATTTAAACCTTATAACACATGTATAGCCTGACAAGTTTATTTTTGACCCTAGCCATGTTGCGGATTTTTAATGGAACTAATCTCTTTTACTTGTAAGGCAAGACTCTTTGACAATGACAACAGACGTTAGAAGACATCGAATCTCACCGATGTAAACAAACAGCTAGGAAGACGAAATACTTCGCGATTGTAAAATAAATTACAATAATATGTCGAAAGCAATCCATAGTAATCTCAGAAAGCTTATTTTGATTATAATTGAATATTTACAGCAAGAAAAGGATTGTCTAGTATTTCTATAAACAATGTCTTGAAATTGGTTGTTGACATGACCAGTAGGTACTGACATTTTATAGTGAGGTCGTAGGTATTGATTAAACTGTTTAGTTTGGTTGGAATAACTAGAATTTTTTTTGTTATTAAAATTTTGTAATAAAAATTGAAGACGAATATACAAAAAGGTCATTTAGTCGAATCCCAGACTGACGTTTTATTCACATTCTGATAAATACGTAAATATCGAATATATACTTGGAACCAGACATGGATGAATCATTGATGGATGATTTGGGTCAATCAACAATTTTATGTTGCTCGTTGCCATGGTTACGTCTCCTGGGTCACTCTTTAAAACTACGATTTTATAGGGTTTAAATCCACGAAACACGTGTTTTTGTTATATGGGTTAACCCATTCCCTGCTGGGGCATCTCCTTAGCATGAAATAAGTCCAATTTATAGTATTTTATCTTAGAAACCCTGTCACAGTTGTCTCTTGGCTTACCGGGACAGAATAACGACAAGAAAAAGTTGATTGACCCATTTATTATAATAAAGCATAGATTTTTTACATTCAACAAACAACACAATGCCAATGCACACTGTCCCGACTATACATAACGTATGTGAATTATTGCCGCCATATATTAAATATCGACTCAGGGTTAAATATGGACTTGTCGGGCTATACTCTTTTATGCACACCATTCACAAACGAAGCAGTTACAAAGAAAAAAACAGTAACATTCACTCATAAATATGTACCGAAACTTTAATCCGCCGACATAAGAGCCATTGGACATAGTTATGTTATGAGCTTATGAGTGAGTTGTATGCGCCTATATGTTTGCACTTGACTGTACTACGCCTCAGGCAGTTTTCAGATAACTTTTATATTTTTTACACAAAACTTTTTATTAATGAAATGCTGTGGTTATCAGGAGATTCAGAAGTATCAAGTGCGTCGGTGGAACACGGCGTATATTACTTTTGTTTTCAGTGCCTGGGTGACCAACAAGCAGCGTTGGTGGGTCAGGGGTGCCTGAGATTTGGTCAAGTAAAGTGTACATTTGGAACTGGTTGCTTTCTATTGTACAATACAGGTACGTCCGTCTAAATTAATATTGACTTGTCATCTACCGCGGACGGGGTTTTTTTTTTTTTGGAGCAAGGTTCTGTGCAGCACCCTGACGGGCTGTAGCTGCGGATCGTGTCTGGCCTGTGGGTAGGCACCACTATGGGGCTACCCGACTACCGAAAAGGAAGAGGGCGGACGGGCATTCGCGGCAGAATATTTATGTATTCGCGGGAGTCCGGCAGAGGACGGGAACGAACGAACAACGAACTTTATTCTATGCCATGTTGACAGTCTGTGTGACAGGTTGAGTAGTGCTGTTTTTGCGTTAAGAAAATTAAAGCGGCATATTTTCATTCCCTGATGTCCTACGGTACCCTCCTATGGGCTAATTCCACGGATGCGCAAAGAGTTCTTCCCATGCAAAAACTTGTTTTTTTCTATCAATAAATAAATAAATAAACATATCTACAGTTCGGGTACTTGTAGGAGTCAAGCATCGGTACCCTTGCCGGGAGTTATTCTCAACGCAACGCACAATGACGCACTGCTCACATTTCTTCGAGCTTCTCTTATTTCTAAGAAAAAACATGTCCCAGTTAGCGCGTGTGAATGTAACAGGCAAACAGTTTCATTCGACTGGGCTCCTAATGAGAGATCTTTGTCGCATGGCGCTTTCAAAGAAAAATCCCCGGGTTATACTAACGGCCTACTTATTGCGAGCATCTACCCGCCGATAAGAAACGAACCTTGCGGAGAAACATGGCGTAGATTGAGAAATCTTTTGTTGGATAACCCTCTCATTCATTGAGTCATTGATACCTAATCTGATACTATTTATTGTATAACATTTATATTGTATCTACTTTGAACTCGTAATACGTAAATTGACATTGTTTATTTTTGATTAGAATATAACAGCCACGGTATGACAAGGTTATAATTATCACCCCTAAGATTAGAATGAATTGTCAATTAGTTGTTAAATGATACTACTATTTCCACTTCCTGTATTGACTTTTTGAATATTATTTAATTTATATTCCTTATTATTGACGATCGTGATAAGAGTGCTTATAATTTTGACATTATATGCGAATCTATATTGCAATTTTTATCTCGAAATTAATAAATCTAAATCATAGAGTGGCAAAGTCCAACTACCTAATTCATAAACATGATAGATATCACTGTAAACATTTGTGTGTTTTGCCTTACTAAAAAGCAAAAAGGAAGGGCTATGATTTTAGAAATCTATGTTTGTATTTACGTGTGCTCCACGTAGCGTTTAGTTTAAGTTACTCAACTGACTTAAAGTATGAGGTATCTGCACTATAGTTTATTATTATTGCTTCACAGGTGATTCGATAGTGCACTCACAAAATGGTCTCCTGACGACGGTCGCGTACAAACTCGGGCCGGACGCACCCCCAGTGTACGCTTTAGAGGGATCCGTTGCAATAGCAGGTAAATAACTTATACACGGTGGAATTTAATCGGTGATCAGGAATCCAAAAATCTTAATTATCAATCTACACAGAAACCAATACGTGAGATCTCGTGCAATATAGCTCACAATCTAATTAATCACACTTAATTAATATCGGTAAAATGTACACTGACTGAATAAATGGACACCCTACTTTTATTGAAGGGAAGTTACTCGTAAGTGTACATACGTCAAGTGCTTGCTGGCTTTGGCGGGAAACTAGACAGATCAGACGATTTGAAGCAATTTGTTATGAATTTGACAATGACAAATTGACAGCTTATTGCTCATTTATGTTTTAAGTTTCTATGGCTGATAGTTTGAAAAGAGGTATTAAACTTTTCAGACTAAACCATTAGTAGGGTGACAATGACTTTTAATTAAAATTTAATTTCAACTTAAAAATTAGTTATGATAAAAAAAAACTTGGTTCCACTTAAGTACTACATAAACGTGACCGCCATCGATTACTGAATTAGAAAAATGGGTTCCTGTTCACCGATTAAATTCCACCGTGTATATCATGGACCCCAAAAGCCATAAGGCTTTTGGGTTGGCGTGTGTCACAAAATGAAAAATTTTCAAGTTTTGTCCGTATTTCGTACGACTTTAAATTATTTCAAAATGTTGTGTTGTAGGTATATTCTAGAAATGGAACGGTTCTCCTGTATTGGGTTTTATTTCAATACCATAAGGGTTCAAAAGTGACGAACCTGACTGTCAAGTCAGAAGCAGAAGTATCCGCGCTGTATTACAAGGCAATGAGAGCTTATTCCCTCATCTTAACCTTGCCCCGATTGCACTTCATAGGAGTCTCAGCTCTGCGCTGCTAACTAAGTAATCCCTGAAATTGGTATGGCAGACGTAGACCTAGTTTTTGCGGTTTTTGTTGTACCAAGTTTTGGCTGTACCATTGCCACCGTAACTCCAAACAGAGGGGAAAATTGATCTCATTCCGGTTAGGCCTCATCAAGTGGCGAACTCCCTGGACATTTCAGGCGGAAGTTCTCAGCCGCCCAAAGGCTTGAAAACTTGCTTTAACGGCTCTATTATTAATACAATGTTTAAACGACAATATGGTCTAATGCCTAAATGTTATCCAGGAGACACATTGCAGTGGCTGCAGCACGGTTTGGGAATACTTGAGGATGTGGCGGATAGCGAGTCACAGGCCGCCGAAGTGAGCGATAGCGACGAGGGCAGTTGCTGTTTCGTGCCGGTATTTAACGGGGTTTATTCACCGCATTGGAGGAAAGACGCGAGAGGGTAAATAGTAGATTACTATGTTCAATATTGTTGGAAGGGATTATCTATATAATAAAAGAGGAAGCACCAACTGATCATCACCGCACAGCCGAAATTACTGGGACTAGAAACTTGAAATTTACACCATACTCGTAACTTCCTTATATAACGTAGGCAAGGGATAAGAAGTGATTTTTGGAAATTCCATCCCTAAGGGGGTTAAATAGGGATGCAAAGTTTGTATGGGGGGACACTTTTGTTTTGAGCTAGACCCTTGACACTTTGTAGAAAGAGAAGAGAACTTATTAGAATTAAAAAAAGTCTACTTACATCGTTTCTGAAAACTCAAACTAAAAGGGGTTCAATGTTTGTATGGAGACCAAGATTTTTTTTTAAGTAAGAGTTTTGTAACTTCGGTCTTAGACTGTTTATTAAGACTACAAAACGTATTTAAGCGTTTTTGGAAATTCATCCCCTAAAGGGGTTCAAAGTTTGTGTGGAGAGCAAGAAATGTTTAAAGTAAGAGATTTGTAACTTCGGTATCAGAATGTTTGCTTAAAAACTAGAAAACCGATATACATGTGTTATAAAATTCATCCCCTAAGGGGGTTAAAAATGAGTTCTAAGTATATACGGAGACCAAGATATTTTTAAACAAAGAGATTAGCTACTTCGGTTTTAGACGGTTTAATAAAAGACAAGTAAATCAATTCCAGCGTTTCTTGAAATTCGTACAATAAAGAGTTTAAAAGGGGGTTCAAAGTTCGTATGGATAGAGATCAAGACATTTTTAAAGTACGATATTTGTAACTGCGGTTTTAGACTGTTTGTTTGAAGACTAGAAAACTAAGTACCGCGTTTTTGAAATTGATTTCATAAGGGAGTTAAAAAACATTCATCCTCTAAATGGGATAAAAGAAGTTGGAAGTTTGTACGGGGCACAAAACAATTTTTAAGTAAGGGAACTCAAACTTCGGTCAAAGAGTAGAAAATAACTTGGGTACAGTGTTTTTAAAACTCTTTTTTTGTATAAGATAATTTTGTTTTCAAAACTATACAGGTAGCGCGGATTAACGTGAGTAAAACTACTGAACAGATTTAGGCAAACATTTCCAGTAATATAGCTCTTAGTAGACATCAAAAAACATATTTTCGTTTAATACATTATGAAAAAAATAAGAATTTTAGCAGAAGCGTCTGTTGATGATAGATATTTAAATATTTATATAACTGTAAAAACTGTATTTAGATTTAGCAATTTAAACTAAGGACCTCATCACACTGTTACTTTTTATGCTTAATCGCTGAACGGAATTAGATGAAATTTGGCATATAGATAATTTGAGACCCTTGGAAGGATATAGGATAGTTTTTATTTCGGAAATTATCCCTTAAGATGGTAGAACTGTGTTTGGGATAGCGATAACTAAGCTTGCGCCTAATAGTTCATTGTGAATATTGTGGTACAAGTGAGGTATGTTGATAACTACATCAGAGGCGGAATTATCACGCGAGCCGCAGGTGAGCGTGATAAGAGAGCCGAGGATGTAATTATCAGAGCTCACGCGTTTCATACGACGTTTTTCAACACATTTTGCGAGGAAAAAATCCTTTTCATAACATAAAAATTTGATAGGCCTGCCAAGTTGTTCTTTACTTATTGATGTCAACAGGTTTTTGCTCACATGTTGTATACATCGTCAAGAATTTCCAGTGGCGTCCATTCATTTTATCACTTTTCTTTCTAGTCACCACGAGTCAACATTTTTGTTAATAACCAAACACGCATTAACAATGTTTACAAAATATCTGTGAAATAACCTATAACGGCGCGCAACAGTTTTTTTTCGTGAAGTTCGCGCAGTGCGCGCGCATTAGATGAAATCTCTAAACAGCCAATACAAAATGAGATAAATATAATTGTTTTAAAATGTTATCTTTATTAATTCATGTAAAATGTTATCAAAAGTGAATAGTTTTACTAAATTAAACGTTTCTGTATCATATCCAAAAATAAATAGTCAATTAATTAACAAAAAGGATTTAATTTGTTTAGTTGAGTAAGAATCCATTTGCCGAGGATTAAAAAAAAAGCTGTACATTCTGTACAACCCGGTTAATTTAAGAATGCACCGTACATACATCTTGCTGCAAGGTGCCAACGTGACTTAATCGGGATATAACCATAACACACAAGTATCGTAATGTGATAACACACGCGTGTTTAATATCCAGGATTATGACCCTAAAAGCGACACAATAAGAGGTCCGTTACGAGCAATTGTGTTGAAAAATAATTTTATAGCAATCATTTCTATATGTATTTATCAAGTTTGTGTAGCAGATCATAGCTGACTATGTTCTCTTTCAGAATAATGTGCGGGCTGAATAACTTCACGCGTCGCGAGCACGTGGTGCGGGCAGCTTTGGAAGCGGTGTGCCAGCAGACGCGCGCGGTGGCGGCGGCGGTAGGCGCCGACTGCGCGCCGCTGCGGCGGCTGCTCGCCGACGGCGGCATGTCGCAGAACGCGCTGTTTATGCAGATGCTGGCCGACACGCTCGGCATTCCTGTGGTGAGGGCTACTTTACTCCACGTTTTGTGTTAGGCTCTTACGACCGCTTTTTAAGACGAGGCGGGCAATCCCTGGTCCGGCCGAGGTATGTGAGTGTTAGAGAAATACGAGGAGACAATCCTGCCTGGCCGTCGGCGTGGCCCAAAACACGTTCCAGGCAACACTTCTAACCCTTCGAATTGAGGGAGATTCAAAATTCAGAATTGGGACGGTTCTTCGCTATGTGTGTCGTTTTTTGTTGGCGGTGTTTTAAGATTTGTAATGTAAGTGATAAGCTTGTGATGGTGTGCAGGTGCGGCCCCTGATGATGGAGAGCACGGCCCTGGGCGCTGCGGCGGCTGCGGGGCGCGCGCTGCGCGTGTGGCCGGGCAGCACGCCGCGCCCGCCCGCCGACACCTTCCTGCCCGCCATCTCGCCGGAAGGTTGGATCACCCGCTTTATTACTGATGACGTCAGCACGGCGCTGCGCGTGTGACCCGGCAGCACGCCGCGCCCGCCCGCCGACACCTTCCTGCCCGCCATCTCGCCGGAAGGTTGGATCACCCGCTTTATTACTGATGACGTCAGCACGGCGCTGCGCGTGTGACCCGGCAGCACGCCGCGCCCGCCCGCCGACACCTTCCTGCCCGCCATCTCGCCGGAAGGTTGGATCACCCGCTTTATTACTGATGACGTCAGCACGGCGCTGCCCGTGTGGCCCGGCAGCACGCCGCGCCCGCCCGCCGACACCATCCTGCCCGCCGTCTTGCCGGAAGGTTGGATCACCCGCTTTATTACTGATGACGTCAGCACGGCGCTGCGCGTGTGGCCCGGCAGCACGACGCGCCCGCCCGCCGACACCATCCTGCCCGCCATCTTGCCGGAAGGTTGGATCACCCGCTTTATTACTGATGACGTCAGCACGGCGCTGCGTGTGTGGCCCGGCAGCACGCCGCGCCCGCCCGCCCGCCGACACCTTTATTTATTTATTTATTTATTTAATGCAGAAACCATGGTTACAAAGGTGTTACAAACAAGATAAGTTCATACATGGTAGCCCTGTAAGGGCGTAGCATAATTTATAAAAGTACTTAAAACCTAGTTACCTATCCTAAATTTATAATTCTATATTATTATAAATGCATGCATGAAGCGTAAGAAGCTTTTGCAACCTTAAACTTAAATTTAATAAGAGGGAAGGAATTTTTATAGTCTATAATATATAATATTTAAAATTTTAAATCCGAGAGTAATGCAAAAAAGGTAGTCTAAAATACAACAAATAATAATATACTTATACGAATTTATCATTGAAGTATTCCGCGACTGTATAGTAGCATTTTGAGACCAGCAGTTTTTTTAAACGTTTTATGAAAGCTACGTCCAACTTTTCATTTCTTATTTCATCCGGCAATTTGTTGAAGATTTTTATGCACATAACATACATACTCTTTGAGTGCATTTTTAGTTTTGACGAAGGCAGCATTAGCATGTTTTTATGCCTGACTGAGTGGGATCTAGATGTGACATCTTCACGTTTTTTAAACATGTCCATGTATTTTTTTGTAAACTTGCAGATTTCTAAGATATACATTCCTGGTAATGTAAGTAAATTGTGTTCTCGGAAATGTGGCTTACATGTATCCGTATTTTTGATATTTACTAGGATTCGAACAAGTTTTTTTTGTAGTATGAACAAATCTGGGGCGTCCGTACTGTTTCCCCACAATATTATACCGTACTTTAACCATGCGTATGCATACGCATAGTAAGTAGTTAGCGCAGTTTGCTGGTCAGTAGTTTTCTTTATTTCACGAAATGCATAGATAAAGCTTGACATTTTATTCCTAATTTTGTTGGCATGTGCTTTCCAGTTTAAGTGTGTGTCTATAACTAAACCTAAAAGTGGAAATTCTTGTACTATTTCGATTTGTGTGTTTTTATAGTAGAAGTCGATGTCTAAAGGTGGTTTTTGATAGGGTCGGAAAGCCATTATTTTAGTTTTTGTGAAGTTAAGTTCTAGTTGGTGATCGTCCATCCAGCTTGTGATATCATCTAGTATTTGTTTAATTTTTTCGCTTATGTCCGTGTTATGTTTGCATGTTATTAGTAGAGATATATCGTCTGCAAATAGAGTGCATGGTATGTCCATGATTTTTGGCAGGTCGTTTATATAAATAATGAACAGGAGACATCCAATTACACTTCCTTGTGGAATTGAAGCATTGATTTCTTTCTTATCTGATCTAATGTTGCTGACTCTACTATTGTTGGTATCGGTATATTCTATTTCTACGTATTGCTCCCTATTTGCTAAGTAGGACGCGAACCATTTGTGAGCTTCTCCACGTATCCCTATTTGGTATAATTTGTCAAGTAGTATTTTGTAGTTTACTTTATCGTACGCCTTGGTCATGTCTAGTAAAATACCGATAGCGTAGTTTTTGGAATTAATTGTGTTTAAAGCTACCTGTATAAATTTGTAAATGGCTAAAGTTGTGGATTTGTTCTTTCGAAATCCATTTTGGCCTTCGTCGAATATTTTATATTTTTCACAGAAGTTGTATACTCGATCGCACATTGCTCTCTCAAATAGTTTTGATGCCGTTGGAAGGAGAGCTATGGGTCGGTAGTTACTTGGATCTGTTTTGGAGTCTTTCTTGTGTATTGGTTTTATTATGGCCTTTTTTAATAAATCGGGAAAGGATCCTTCATTGAACGATTGATTTATTAGTGTGCAAAAGGGAAGTGTCAGTTCAGCTGCGCGTGTGGCCCGGCAGCACGCCGCGCCCGCCCGCCGACACCATCCTGCCCGCTTTCTCGCCGGAAGGTTGGATCACCCGCTTTATTACTGATGACGTCAGCACGGCGCTGCCCGTGTGGCCCGGCAGCACGCCGCGCCCTCCCGCCGACACCTTCCTGCCCGCCATCTCGCCGGAAGGTTGGATCACCCGCTTTATTACTGATGACGTCAGCACGGCGCTGCGCGTGTGGCCCGGCAGCACGCCGCGCCCGCCCGCCGACACCATCCTGCCCGCCATCTCGCCGGAAGGTTGGATCACCCGCTTTATTACTGATGACGTCAGCACGGCGCTGCGCGTGTAGCCCGGCAGCACGCCGCGCCCGCCCGCCGACACCATCCTGCCCGCCATCTCGCCGGAAGGTTGGATCACCCGCTTTATTACTGATGAAGTCAGCACTGCGCTGCGCGTGTGGCCCGGCAGCACGCCGCGCCCGCCCGCCGACACCATCCTGCCCGCTTTCTCGCCGGAAGGTTGGATCACCCGCTTTATTACTGATGACGTCAGCACGGCGCTGCGCGTGTGGCCCGGCAGCACGCCGCGCCCTCCCGCCGACACCTTCCTGCCCGCCATCTCGCCGGAAGGTTGGATCACCCGCTTTATTACTGATGACGTCAGCAGGGCGCTGCGCGTGTAGCCCGGCAGCACGCCGCGCCCGCCCGCCGACACCATCCTGCCCGCCATCTCGCCGGAAGGTTGGATCACCCGCTTTATTACTGATGACGTCAGCACGGCGCTGCGCGTGTGGCCCGGCAGCACGCCGCGCCCGCCCGCCGACACCATCCAGCCCGCCATCTCGCCGGAAGGTTGGATCACCCGCTTTATTACTGATGACGTCAGCACGGAGCTGCGCGTGTGGCCCGGCAGCACGCCGCGCCCGCCCGCCGACACCATCCTGCCCGCCATCTCGCCGGAAGGTTGGATCACCCGCTTTATTACTGATGACGTCAGCACTGCGCTGCGCGTGTGGCCCGGCAGCACGCCGCGCCCGCCCGCCGACACCATCCAGCCCGCCATCTCGCCGGAAGGTTGGATCACCCGCTTTATTACTGATGACGTCAGCACTGCGCTGCGTGTGTGGCCCGGCAGCACGCCGCGCCCGCCCGCCGACACCATCCTGCCCGCCATCTCGCCGGAAGGTTGGATCACCCGCTTTATTACTGATGACGTCAGCACTGCGCTGCGCGTGTGGCCCGGCAGCACGCCGCGCCCGCCCGCCGACACCATCCAGCCCGCCATCTCGCCGGAAGGTTGGATCACCCGCTTTATTACTGATGACGTCAGCACGGCGCTGCGCGTGTGGCCCGGCAGCACGCCGCGCCCGCCCGCCGACACCATCCTGCCCGCCATCTCGCCGGAAGGTTGGATCACCCGCTTTATTACTGATGACGTCAGCACGGCGCTGCACGTGTGGCCCGGCAGCACGCCGCGCCCGCCCGCCGACACCATCCAGCCCGCCATCTCGCCGGAAGGTTGGATCACCCGCTTTATTACTGATGACGTCAGCACGTAGCTGCGCGTGTGGCCCGGCAGCACGCCGCGCCCGCCCGCCGACACCATCCTGCCCGCCATCTCGCCGGAAGGTTGGATCACCCGCTTTATTACTGATGACGTCAGCACTGCGCTGCGCGTGTGGCCCGGCAGCACGCCGCGCCCGCCCGCCGACACCATCCAGCCCGCCATCTCGCCGGAAGGTTGGATCACCCGCTTTATTACTGATGACGTCAGCACTGCGCTGCGTGTGTGGCCCGGCAGCACGCCGCGCCCGCCCGCCGACACCATCCTGCCCGCCATCTCGCCGGAAGGTTGGATCACCCGCTTTATTACTGATGACGTCAGCACTGCGCTGCGCGTGTGGCCCGGCAGCACGCCGCGCCCGCCCGCCGACACCTTCCTGCCCGCCATCTCGCCGGAAGGTTGGATCACCCGCTTTATTACTGATGACGTCAGCAGGGCGCTGCGCGTGTAGCCCGGCAGCACGCCGCGCCCGCCCGCCGACACCATCCTGCCCGCCATCTCGCCGGAAGGTTGGATCACCCGCTTTATTACTGATGACGTCAGCACGGCGCTGCGCGTGTAGCCCGGCAGCACGCCGCGCCCGCCCGCCGACACCATCCTGCCCGCCATCTCGCCGGAAGGTTGGATCACCCGCTTTATTACTGATGAAGTCAGCACTGCGCTGCGCGTGTGGCCCGGCAGCACGCCGCGCCCGCCCGCCGACACCATCCTGCCCGCTTTCTCGCCGGAAGGTTGGATCACCCGCTTTATTACTGATGACGTCAGCACGGCGCTGCGCGTGTGGCCCGGCAGCACGCCGCGCCCTCCCGCCGACACCTTCCTGCCCGCCATCTCGCCGGAAGGTTGGATCACCCGCTTTATTACTGATGACGTCAGCACGGCGCTGCGCGTGTGGCCCGGCAGCACGCCGCGCCCGCCCGCCGACACCATCCTGCCCGCCATCTCGCCGGAAGGTTGGATCACCCGCTTTATTACTGATGACGTCAGCACGGCGCTGCGCGTGTGGCCCGGCAGCACGCCGCGCCCGCCCGCCGACACCTTCCTGCCCGCCATCTCGCCGGAAGGTTGTATCACCCGCTTTATTACTGATGACGTCAGCACGGCGCTGCGCGTGTGGCCCGGCAGCACGCCGCGCCCGCCCGCCGACACCATCCAGCCCGCCATCTCGCCGGAAGGTTGGATCACCCGCTTTATTACTGATGACGTCAGCACGGAGCTGCGCGTGTGGCCCGGCAGCACGCCGCGCCCGCCCGCCGACACCATCCTGCCCGCCATCTCGCCGGAAGGTTGGATCACCCGCTTTATTACTGATGACGTCAGCACTGCGCTGCGCGTGTGGCCCGGCAGCACGCCGCGCCCGCCCGCCGACACCATCCAGCCCGCCATCTCGCCGGAAGGTCGGATCACCCGCTTTATTACTGATGACGTCAGCACTGCGCTGCGTGTGTGGCCCGGCAGCACGCCGCGCCCGCCCGCCGACACCATCCTGCCCGCCATCTTGCCGGAAGGTTGGATCACCCGCTTTATTACTGATGACGTCAGCACGGCGCTGCGCGTGTGGCCCGGCAGCACGCCGCGCCCGCCCGCCGACACCATCCTGCCCGCCATCTCGCCGGAAGGTTGGATCACCCGCTTTATTACTGATGACGTCAGCACGGCGCTGCGCGTGTGGCCCGGCAGCACGCCGCGCCCGCCCGCCGACACCTTCCTGCCCGCCATCTCGCCGGAAGGTTGGATCACCCGCTTTATTACTGATGACGTCAGCACGGCGCTGCGCGTGTGGCCCGGCAGCACGCCGCGCCCGCCCGCCGACACCATCCTGCCCGCCATCTCGCCGGAAGGTTGGATCACCCGCTTTATTACTGATGACGTCAGCACTGCGCTGCGCGTGTGGCCCGGCAGCACGCCGCGCCCGCCCGCCGACACCATCCAGCCCGCCATCTCGCCGGAAGGTTGGATCACCCGCTTTATTACTGATGACGTCAGCACTGCGCTGCGTGTGTGGCCCGGCAGCACGCCGCGCCCGCCCGCCGACACCATCCTGCCCGCCATCTCGCCGGAAGGTTGGATCACCCGCTTTATTACTGATGACGTCAGCACTGCGCTGCGCGTGTGGCCCGGCAGCACGCCGCGCCCGCCCGCCGACACCATCCTGCCCGCCATCTCGCCGGAAGGTTGGATCACCCGCTTTATTACTGATGAAGTCAGCACTGCGCTGCGCGTGTGGCCCGGCAGCACGCCGCGCCCGCCCGCCGACACCATCCTGCCCGCTTTCTCGCCGGAAGGTTGGATCACCCGCTTTATTACTGATGACGTCAGCACGGCGCTGCGCGTGTGGCCCGGCAGCACGCCGCGCCCGCCCGCCGACACCTTCCTGCCCGCCATCTCGCCGGAAGGTTGGATCACCCGCTTTATTACTGATGACGTCAGCAGGGCGCTGCGCGTGTAGCCCGGCAGCACGCCGCGCCCGCCCGCCGACACCATCCTGCCCGCCATCTCGCCGGAAGGTTGGATCACCCGCTTTATTACTGATGACGTCAGCACGGCGCTGCGCGTGTAGCCCGGCAGCACGCCGCGCCCGCCCGCCGACACCATCCTGCCCGCCATCTCGCCGGAAGGTTGGATCACCCGCTTTATTACTGATGAAGTCAGCACTGCGCTGCGCGTGTGGCCCGGCAGCACGCCGCGCCCGCCCGCCGACACCATCCTGCCCGCTTTCTCGCCGGAAGGTTGGATCACCCGCTTTATTACTGATGACGTCAGCACGGCGCTGCGCGTGTGGCCCGGCAGCACGCCGCGCCCTCCCGCCGACACCTTCCTGCCCGCCATCTCGCCGGAAGGTTGGATCACCCGCTTTATTACTGATGACGTCAGCAGGGCGCTGCGCGTGTAGCCCGGCAGCACGCCGCGCCCGCCCGCCGACACCATCCTGCCCGCCATCTCGCCGGAAGGTTGGATCACCCGCTTTATTACTGATGACGTCAGCACGGCGCTGCGCGTGTGGCCCGGCAGCACGCCGCGCCCGCCCGCCGACACCATCCTGCCCGCCGTCTTGCCGGAAGGTTGGATCACCCGCTTTATTACTGATGACGTCAGCACGGCGCTGCGCGTGTGGCCCGGCAGCACGCCGCGCCCGCCCGCCGACACCATCCTGCCCGCCATCTTGCCGGAAGGTTGGATCACCCGCTTTATTACTGATGACGTCAGCACGGCGCTGCGCGTGTGGCCCGGCAGCACGCCGCGCCCGCCCGCCGACACCATCCTGCCCGCCATCTCGCCGGAAGGTTGGATCACCCGCTTTATTACTGATGACGTCAGCACGGCGCTGCGCGTGTGGCCCGGCAGCACGCCGCGCCCGCCCGCCGACACCTTCCTGCCCGCCATCTCGCCGGAAGGTTGGATCACCCGCTTTATTACTGATGACGTCAGCACGGCGCTGCGCGTGTGGCCCGGCAGCACGCCGCGCCCGCCCGCCGACACCATCCAGCCCGCCATCTCGCCGGAAGGTTGGATCACCCGCTTTATTACTGATGACGTCAGCACGGAGCTGCGCGTGTGGCCCGGCGGCACGCCGCGCCCGCCCGCCGACACCATCCTGCCCGCCATCTCGCCGGAAGGTTGGATCACCCGCTTTATTACTGATGACGTCAGCACTGCGCTGCGCGTGTGGCCCGGCAGCACGCCGCGCCCGCCCGCCGACACCATCCAGCCCGCCATCTCGCCGGAAGGTTGGATCACCCGCTTTATTACTGATGACGTCAGCACTGCGCTGCGTGTGTGGCCCGGCAGCACGCCGCGCCCGCCCGCCGACACCATCCTGCCCGCCATCTCGCCGGAAGGTTGGATCACCCGCTTTATTACTGATGACGTCAGCACTGCGCTGCGCGTGTGGCCCGGCAGCACGCCGCGCCCGCCCGCCGACACCATCCAGCCCGCCATCTCGCCGGAAGGTTGGATCACCCGCTTTATTACTGATGACGTCAGCACGGCGCTGCGCGTGTAGCCCGGCAGCACGCCGCGCCCGCCCGCCGACACCATCCTGCCCGCCATCTCGCCGGAAGGTTGGATCACCCGCTTTATTACTGATGAAGTCAGCACTGCGCTGCGCGTGTGGCCCGGCAGCACGCCGCGCCCGCCCGCCGACACCATCCTGCCCGCTTTCTCGCCGGAAGGTTGGATCACCCGCTTTATTACTGATGACGTCAGCACGGCGCTGCGCGTGTGGCCCGGCAGCACGCCGCGCCCGCCCGCCGACACCTTCCTGCCCGCCATCTCGCCGGAAGGTTGGATCACCCGCTTTATTACTGATGACGTCAGCAGGGCGCTGCGCGTGTAGCCCGGCAGCACGCCGCGCCCGCCCGCCGACACCATCCTGCCCGCCATCTCGCCGGAAGGTTGGATCACCCGCTTTATTACTGATGAAGTCAGCACTGCGCTGCGCGTGTGGCCCGGCAGCACGCCGCGCCCGCCCGCCGACACCATCCTGCCCGCTTTCTCGCCGGAAGGTTGGATCACCCGCTTTATTACTGATGACGTCAGCACGGCGCTGCGCGTGTGGCCCGGCAGCACGCCGCGCCCGCCCGCCGACACCATCCAGCCCGCCATCTCGCCGGAAGGTTGGATCACCCGCTTTATTACTGATGACGTCAGCACGGAGCTGCGCGTGTGGCCCGGCAGCACGCCGCGCCCGCCCGCCGACACCATCCTGCCCGCCATCTCGCCGGAAGGTTGGATCACCCGCTTTATTACTGATGACGTCAGCACTGCGCTGCGCGTGTGGCCCGGCAGCACGCCGCGCCCGCCCGCCGACACCATCCAGCCCGCCATCTCGCCGGAAGGTTGGATCACCCGCTTTATTACTGATGACGTCAGCACTGCGCTGCGTGTGTGGCCCGGCAGCACGCCGCGCCCGCCCGCCGACACCATCCTGCCCGCCATCTCGCCGGAAGGTTGGATCACCCGCTTTATTACTGATGACGTCAGCACGGCGCTGCGCGTGTGGCCCGGCAGCACGCCGCGCCCGCCAGCCGACACCTTCCTGCCCGCCATCTCGCCGGAAGGTTGGATCACCCGCTTTATTACTGATGACGTCAGCACGGCGCTGCTATTATATACGGCATAGAAAAGGCAAAGTTCAACTTACACCGAGTAAGGAATATTTTATTTTATAAACATTACTTAGTTTATTT
This sequence comes from Epinotia ramella, assembly GCA_947578815.1. NCBI lineage: Eukaryota > Metazoa > Arthropoda > Insecta > Lepidoptera > Tortricidae > Epinotia > Epinotia ramella. The sequence goes on from OX388209.1 coordinate 14,639,938, forward strand.
TTATAACTGTTATGACTGTATTTCTAGTATATGTTGCTTCCATGGCAAAATAGTACGAATATCAAGATACGAATTCTACTGTATTGTATAAGTAACCTGTAAAAAAATTAAGAACTTGCGGATACATGTGTTTTGGACCTTATTGCTAACTTTTCACCTGTTGCAATTATTATTATAGATCGCGAAATCCGACGAGTTCGGTGGGAAACCGCATTGGAGCGATGTATGGGCTGGGTAAAAGAAGAATCCGAAGAATCCACTTTCAAACCAGGTGAGACTACCGACTACCTACCGAACATTCCCCGACTTCCGCGTACTGGACGGTGATATACATACTTCACGGGATTCGAACCCGGCAGGTCGATCACGTAACGCATTTTTATGGCAAAATGAGAGTAGAGTTGTCCTAACGTGCGTTCGAAAAGTTACGTGGTCACCCCTCCAGACCTCTTGCTTCGCAAGCATGGACTAGGCTAGTAGTCGTCTTTCCCCAAGCTAATTGTTTTTTTTAAATATAATAGATAGAGAATATTTGGCATGATAGCCTCTATCGTATGGCATCGTATTCTAAATCTATATTTTTGTGACAGCTAATTTGTATCTAGGAGTTAATCTCTGGAACTCATCATCATAATATCAGCCAAAGACGTGGTGGTTGGTGGTGGTATAACTTGTTTGCCATCGACGTAACATATAAAAATGCTCTTCAGTTTCAGAGGACATGGACCGGACAACGGCTGTGCTGCCTCCTGGCCTGTTTTTCCTCGGTACCGCGCTCCTCATAGTCATTGCAGATAAACTAAAGTCCATCTAGTTCATGTCACGTTTGTGAGCAAATTTTAGTCATTAGATACTACCTCCTTGCGTTACTGTTGGCTTGTACAAACAAAGTATTAATATATTAGTAGTCAAATTAACATAATATTTTTGTGATTGATTAGCTATTAGATCATTATTAGATTTCAGTCATTGTTTTTTATTATAAATGTGGTTCCTGAATGATGTGATTTTTCTAACGGTGCCACTCATAAATAAGTATGTTCAGTTTTCATCAACTTAAGGTTTGTTTTCTATGGGTTTCATTAATGAATTAGGGATATGTCAGTAAATCAAGACAAAGATCTTAAATAAGTATAATAACCTGAAATGCTGTTAATACAATGGTCTAGTAAAGTTATTCAACCCTTAATAACTGCAATTGGGCGTAGCTTGACAGTCTTCTTGCTGATACCAGCAGCATGGCATGTATTTACAACATCAGTAACATTTTTATAAGATTCTGGGGCTTCTTCCATAACTAACTTTGGTGATGCAACTCTTATAGAAATACCCATATTTTCCATTTTCTCAAGGACTTCTTTGTAGTCAATGTTACGCCTGGACTTTGCGCGTGATAAAGCACGACCCTGCAAAAAAATAAATAAAAATACACACATAGATTTAATCATGCATCTCGAGATACAAATGAGTATCTTTAATGTTAATGTTAAATAACTAACCGCTCCATGGCAAGTTGAGCCAAAAGTTTCAGTCATGCCCTGATGAGTACCGGTGAGCACATAGCTGCAGGTTCCCATGGTCCCTCCAATCAGAACAGGTTGGCCTGTCAGCTGGTAGTCCACAGGGATTAATGGGTGGTTGGGAGGAAATGCTCTTGTGGAACCCTAAAACAAAAAGAACATTAATGAGTTTTTATAGACTAACAAAATTATCTTTCAATGTAACAGGTTCGCAACCAAGAACCCGCCTAGCCGGCACTCGTAATGTTTGCTCAGATGCCGGCTGAGCCTGCTAGGCGAGCAGTAGTATGAACTTACACGCCTAGCGAATTCTGTCGGTTTCTGGTGAATTGTTCCATTTTTAGTCAGGTTGCGAAAGTGTTAATAAGGCTGGTATTTTACTAGCCGGTCAACTTTTACACAAGTGAATGTCAGTCTTGCCAATTTGAAATATAATACATGCTTGATGTGCCATGTGTTAATGATAAAATTTCTAATTTCTTTCCATACCTTTCTGTGAACAAGCAAAGTCTTAACTTTTCCATCCACAACATGTTCCTCTGTCTTTGCGATATTGTGTGAAACATCATAAATTACATGCATGTCTAGATCATCCGGTGTCATCTTGAATTGTTTAGCAAAGGCCTGTCTGGTGAGGAAAGTCATAGAGCTACGATTAACCCAAGCAAAGTTGGCTGCTGCAGCCATAGCCTTCAGGTAATCCTGACCTTCAACAGAGTGTATCCTAGCACAAGCTAGCTGGCGGTCATTGGTCTCAATATTATCTCTCTTCATAGCTTTCTCCATTTGCACTAATGCGTCAGTGGCAACCTGATGTCCAAAGCCTCTGCTGCCTGAGTGAATCATGACACACACTTGTCCTACTCTTTCCAGACCCATTTTTCCAGCTGCATATTTGTCATAGATCTCGTCTACAACTTGAATCTCTGCATAGTGGTTACCAGCACCAAGGGTTCCAAGCTGGGGTAAGCCTCTTTTCTTAGCCCGTAGGCTGACTTTTGATGGATCAGCAGTAAGCATTCTGCCATATTCTTCACAGTGTTCTTTGTCCTCTGCCCACACATACCCCTCTCTAAGAGACCAATCCATACCCATCTCCAATGCTTCTTCCAAGTCACGGGCATTCATTGGGATAATGCCTTTAGACCCCACACCCACAGGAATATGGTCAAAGAGACTTTGAGCCAGTTGCTCCTGAAATTGGAAAAAAAAAACCATTACCTAAGGTTATTTATTGTGCAGGTGAGGTTAGCCACCCCCTTGAAGAGTTGGTGTACTGAAAGGACGTATTCTCGTTTTTTTTGTAGATTCATAGGAATCTACATATATATATATATACCTTTTCATTATATAATTGTTTTATCTTTTGACAAATAACAGTAGGTTCAGTGTTGGTTACCATAGTGTTGGTTACACAACCCCCAAAGAAATATGTATTCTACAGACTAAAAAATCAGTAAGTTGACGGATTACAATTAATAAACTTACTGATTTTTAAGTCTATAATGAAAAGCTATATATATATATATATATATGTCGAAAAAAGAAAACTGCTACAGCACCTTCCTGACATGGTTTAGGGTTGTGCATGGAATTTATATATAATGTTGACAATAAGTGCTTATACCTGATGTGTGTGTTAAGCCTTGCAAAGGTCTTTTACACTACGTCTATAACTATAAATGTACAGTATGTGTATGTTTGTATAATACCTTGAGGGGCTGCACATCCTTTTCATGTAAGTTAGTCCTCAACAGTCTGACACCGCAGTTAATATCAAACCCGACACCCCCAGGGGATACAATTGACTTAGGATCAGACATATCAAAAGCTGCCATGTTGCCTGGAAGAATGCAAGATAAAATATATATGCAAAATTGTGAAATATTAATAAATGTTCATGTAAGTAAATGAATAGTTTTCACATTACCTATAGCAAAGCCATATCCAGAATGTACGTCGGGCAAACCCACTGACCTACCTACGATGCCCGGTAAAGCCGCAACGTTCGCAATTTGTTTTACACCGGGAAGAAAGCCGCCAGTCATGCCGGGACGACATGCATTCCTCAACTCGTCTAACATAAGCTTTTCAAGGGAACTATTCACATAAAATATGCCTTCAACGTTCATATTCGGTTGAAATCCCTTCTTAATTTTCCAACAATATGGATTAATTTTCTCTAAATATTTCAATTCTTCGGTATATTGACGGACAACCATCTTGACAAGTACGATGGAAATACGGAAATTACTTTATCAAGCTCTGTTCGACTTCTCACAGAAAAATAATGCAAAATAATCTAAAATCTCAACCACATCTCAACTCGACACGATCAAGACATGATCATGCTATGGTATCTTAGAAGAAGGCTCTAAAAATTAATTTTGACGCCATCTAATTTGCTTTCCCTCAAACTAAATACTGATTCTCAAATGTTGTTCATAACACTCGCTAGATAGCAGTGTAAAGCATTCTTGTCAGTGTGGCTATATGAAAATATATTTTACTAATTTTACTATTACTATTTTTTTCTATATATTTTTTTTTAGGATCAAAACATTCATTTTATTATTTATTTCTCTAATAAGCTTCAACAACGGCTTTATAAAAACAAAATAATTAAAGTTCCCAAATATAAGTAGAATTAAGTAGTTATTATGGCAACAATTACAACCATTTTAAAATAATGGCCGCCATTGCCGATGCCGTTTACCGGCCTCAATCTGAATTCGTCGGTCTATGCGTATGCGCTTGTCGTGTTTCGTTTAGATTTGTACGGCTATATTCAGTGCTTCTGTGTGTAATTAATGTTGAGTGCAGCTCCTTAGCGCCTCCATTAATTCTCCACTACTTACGTTGTTAAAAACTTTAGTGGTGATTGCATTTGTGTTAAGTTCAGTGTTTCGGGTGTGAGGCTTTTCTCAATCAAATTAAACACCACGACTCTTCGTGATGCCACAACATAGACGATGTTGTGTACCTTCCTGCAACGTTACTGCATCGGACAGTAAGTTACATTATATGAAATTTACTAATAAGTATTTTACCTGGATCCATTCGATGGCTACCGGTAACCAGACTTAAAAGTTAAATCAGAATCCGAAAAGTACATGTAACAATAAACTTTCAGATATAACATTGCATTCCTTCCCAAATCCTTGTGATGTTACAAAACCACAGGAACTGGAAAGGTTTAGAACGTGGGTCATGAGGATTGGAGGTGACATAGTGGATATGACTGTCATCGACACTTCGAAGGCAGCGTCGTGTATTCCTCTAAGCAACTTAATCGAATAGCCATACCGACCCTTCATATACCAGGTAAGTTCTCCATATAATGCTTTGTTTATTCAATGTTGAAATATTTTTTTAATACTGAGCTACATGACTAAATTAGACCTAATATTATACTTTCCAACCCATACAAAACTTGCCTGGAGAAAAAGTGAGAAAAGTTTTCCCTGTTGGTTTTTATGACATTGAAAGATTAAACTTCATATTTTTTGCACTATACCTGAATACAATTATATTGATTTGAAATATACCATATAATTTGCACTATTTATGGTGCCCTCTTTGGGTGTGGCTGTTTTTATAGATGCATTATACCTGTGAATCTTTAGGAATTCCCTTTTTGCTAAAAAAACAATTTAACTTTGATGATGTCAAAGTACATTACCATAATAATAATAGTGTATAGTGTATATAGTAGTGTGTATAGGTGTATAGTCAGAGAGGCTTTTCAGCTAGACGGTATAAAAGTACCTAGTATGGTCAGTTCGGGTAGGTGTGCCACAGGGGAAAGTGCACCCCCGGGGTAAGTGCTGATATCGATTTATATGACTGATTGATGAATGAGGCGCACTCTCCCCTGTGGCGCACTGTTTACCTGAACTGACTATACAGGGTGGAAAATTAAGTCGGGCCCTGGAGGGAAACTACCTTAAACCCTTAAGTTGGCTCATTTTACTTAAAGGACACATTCCTTTATTTTTTTAAAGAAACAAAACTGTATTCAAAGATTTTTGAAAACTCGCTTGCCTCACCCGGGACTCGAACCAACTAAAATTAAAAAAAAAACAAACATTCGCTATTTTATTACACTAATCGATAGGATTATTATTCAGGATAAAATTTATCTAAAAAACATTTGGTGTTCCTCTCGTCTGTCGTACCAAGATATCCATGAAGAATACCTATTTAGTACAAACGTGACCCATGGACTTCTTTTTATAGGGTCATGTAAAAAATGATATTTATGAAACCTTTTATGAAGCCGTGCAAGAGCTAAGGGTTGCGGTAGAAAATGTTATGCAGTGAGATGTCTAAGAATATCTAGAATTGTATATAGTCTGTAGGAATAAAAGAATTCCTTATTTGCAATGCAGAATGACTTTGTGAACAGTTGAACACACATTATGAACTGTAAATTAAAAAGTGTTGCTTATATTTTGCCCCCAAAGAGGCTTGCATTAAGTGTTATTTATTCCACTAAAATATATTCTTTTCGTAGCAATGATAAATTTATTCTATGGCAGAGCATTTCATTATCATAATAAAATTTATTTTTTCTAAGAAACTAAGCACTACTGTCTTTTGGCTTTCTCAAACAGAATAACCATCGTCCTTCTATAATTCAGACATTGAATAATACCATTCATTACCTTTTTTCATTATGTATTTTTAAGATCCATATGATTTGCTACTAAAGTACAGTATGCAATGCAGCATGGTGTATTGTATTTATTGTAATACTAGCTTCTGCCCGCGACTCCGTCCGCGTGGAAATCGTTTATATAGCAGCTCCATACAAACTTCAACCCCCCATTTCATTCCTTTAGGGGGTGATTTCCTGGATGTAAACTATCCTATGTCCTTCCCCGGGATTCAAACTATCTCCATACCAAATTTCATCGCAATCGGTTCAGCGGTTTAAGCGTGAAGAAGTAACAGACAGACAGACAGACACACTTTCGCATTTATAATCTTAGTATGGATAGTATGGATGTTCTATGATCAAACAAAACCTTTTGCTACTAGAGCTGTCAGTTAGAGTTGAATAGATATTTGTGATTATGGTACATTTGAAAATGGAACAGTCACATGTTAATAAAGACTTATTTTTAAATCTATATAAAGCTACCCAAACCGTGGTCATTGTAAAGGCAGGTAAAAAGTATTACATTTTGAATCATAAGTTGCAAGGACCACATACATAAAAAAAAAACTTGGTGAATTTTCTTGGAAAATTATTAATATGCTCATACTAAGTATATCTTATTTTTAATAATCATATGTCGTTTTAGAGAAATCATTGCGAAAATGTACCTAGATTCTGAGTTCCATACTTCCATAAGAAAAGTAGGTTTTACGGCGCTAACACACTTTATTCCATTTTGTTATTGCAAGGATGAGAGAAAGTGTAGCTACTTTTCTCTTGTGGCAAGTTGAAAACCGAATTATTCCGTTTCTTCACAATTATATTCTAAATGAAAGTTTTTGCCATAAAGCATGATTAACGATATTTTATTCGTAAACTGGCCCATGAAAGTTATATAAAATTTTTCATGGAATTATGAATTTTATTGTGTAGGTATGTAAAATATGGTAAACTAGCTTCTGCCCGCGACTCCGTCCGCGTGGAACTCGTTTATATCGTAACTCCATACAAACTTTCACCCCCCACTTCATCCCCTTGGGGGATGATTTCCGGGATAAAAACTATCCTATGTCCTTCCCCGGGATACCAACTATCTTCATACCAAATTTCATCTCAATCGGTTCAGCGGTTTAAGCGTGAAGAGGTAACAGACAGACAGACAGACACACTTTCGCATTTATAATATTAGTATGAATTTAAAAATATTCTAAGTACACAAAAAACTTAATTTATGTTTTCAATTTACTCGGCGAGGAGGATGAGAGTGATGAGACTATGGAACACTTATTGTGTGAATGTCATGCCCTTGCTGGACCTGGCTTACTTTGGTAACGGCTATCCACACCAAAGGAATTCAAGGTGCTTCCGCTGAGCTGCATCATCCGCTATGTGGAAATGATGGAGCGAGCTTGGCAGTAGGCATAAAGGAGAGGGCAAATGCACAAAAGATCCCACTTGGTCGAAGTGCATCCGAAAGGGCCCTCATCTAGATAAGATAAGATACTTGGATTGAGTTATTTTATTACTGAAGGTTATAATAACTGTAAAAACTACGTCTTTTTCAAAGCAGCATAACTTGGAAACTAAAACAGGTTAATAATTTGCTGTTTTTATAACATATATTTTTCCTTTCGAACCTGACCACTTTTTTTATTTTCCATAGCTTTTACTGTAGAGCTCAGATATATTTTTTTTCTTAAAAACTACATAGGCAACTGCTTGCAACTTTTATGCTCCTTCATACATAGATGAGCAAAATTCATCTTTTCCAAGAAAATTCATTGTGCTTTCCTTTTTATGCTAGTGCAGTGTCCCTTCCTTTATTCAGTTTTGATAACAAGAAACAATTGCAATACCTAATTTTGTCATTTATAAAATTTTATGCGAGCCCTATTCCTAGGCGGGAGCTGGGTCACCGGTTCAAATCGAGTGAAACGGAGAATTGCTGTTTGATTTTTTCCCCTTAATTTGAAACTTGAGATAGGATTGCTGCCTTATATTGTTTTATTAAGGTTTAAATTTTATTCACACTTATAGAGTGTGTAAGTGTATGTACAAGTATGTTAGATAGTTTGTTCGGGTTAAATTATATTTTTACCAACTTCCCAAGGTTCTATATAGCTAAAACTTGGTACACTTCAGTAATTGAGTATGACAATGCAATATTAAAGCTGGTATAAATAGTGATGGAGATGCCATATTTATTTATTTCATTTGGCTGCCTATAATTAAAAGCTTTTACCAAAGTTTTCATATTTGACAGAAACTTTTTACAGTACATGCAAATATTCTAAAGTCAAAGTCAAAAGTGTTTATTTGTTAAAAATAGGTATATCTTGTTACAGTGGGGTTAAGATAAACTGGTTTCACTGTTGTGCCTTTTGGCGTACAAAAACATTTTTACAATATTCATTCTATTAATTAGTACTACATTAATGGAAAAATAAAACCATTCAAAATAATTGAATATAACAATTTCAACTGTCAAAGTAATTTAAGATTTAGAAAATTAAGGAATAAAAATAAGTTTTTTTTATTAAATTTAGAATGTGTCACATGTCAAGAAATCTGTAATCGAATAGAAAAAATTGTCAATTAATTTAAAAAAATATTTTAAACTACAGTTAATGAGCAATAATCGACCAACTTAAAAAATGTACTCGGAAAAGCCAACTTGTGTACGATTCGGGCGACGCAACCGTAACGTAAAAGTTGGCACGCGCGTGTCGATGGTCGGAGATCTCAGATCTCAGCACGGCTAGCACGCGGCGGCGCGCGAGCTCTTTCGATTTGATCTCTGGCAAAAAGCCGACAACGCTGGGTGAGGCGTTCAGCCGAAGAAAACAACCATCCACATCGGCCGTGGCTCGCCGAACAACGTCTACACTGAGCGCACGCGTTCGGGCGAGCCGTGTACGGCCGAGCCGCTCGTCCGGTGTGGACACACCTATAATGACTAATATTACATGTTTGATAATATATAGATTGACAAATCGCACATGCGGCAGTTTTTCAGTTTACAAAAAAGTTGTCCATACAAAACATGTTTATTCTAACACGGTTTAGACGATAAGGTCATCAAAATGGGTGTCATAATAATGCGTTCTCGGTTGGAAAAAAAATCTAAGTCCTAAAAGTTATTATTCTATGCCCTTTATCTTGGTAGTTTTCAAGTTTACAGAAAAGTTGCCGATACAAAACATGCTTAGTTTTACACGTTTTTAAGTTAGGCAACCTTTTTTGTGTCCGGGTTTTGCATAGGCAACCTAACACTTTATTAAATATTTCAACTCCACTAGGTGGCCTCTCTTCAAACCTGGCAACCTCATAGCAGTCCAGGCTGTGAGTAGGCAATCCCTGTTTTTATTGCTCCTTGAGTCATATTCTCTCAGATAACTTTACATCTTCAGTTAGGCAAAATAAGTCAGGAGTACCACAAGGAAGCATTCTGGGCCCGTTGATTTTCCTACTATATATAAACGATTTACCACGTATAATACAGCATCCAACGGTACTTTTTGCTGACGACATAACTATATTGGTCGAAAGTGATAGTTGGAATGAATCGCATCCCTATGAAAATAAATTAAATACGGCTTTAGAAGATGTAGGGAAGTGGTTAACTAACAACAACTTGAAAATTAACCCCGACAAAACCAATTTTATTCAGTTCCGTACTAAGAAAAGCATAGATGCAAAGCTAGACGTTATGTATAATTCTAAGCACATAAAACAAGTAAGTTACACAACTTTCTTAGGATTTGTAATTGATGAGAGCACTGTGACTGGAAAAAGCACGTCGAGACAGTTTGTAGCAAAATCAATAGATTCGTCTATGCTCTTAAGAAAATAAAACATATTGCTTCGCAACAAACTTCCTTAATGGTTTACCATAGTTACGTCGGATCTGCCTTACGATATGGAATTATACTATGGGGCAACTCAACCGATGCCCATAAAGCTTTCTTAGTGCAAAAAAGATGCATACGAGCTATATGGGGCCTTCGATCGAGAGATTCATGCAAGCCAATATTTAAATTAAATAAAATCTTCACGCTGGTTTGCATGTACATACTGGAGGCATGTAAATTTGTGAGGAAAAATATGGAGCTCTTTATAGTAAAAGATAATCACAACAAGCGTACTATAACTCATAAACCTTTATGTTTACCAGTAACAAAACTGACTATTTTTAAGAATAATGCGTTCTACGCGCTAAGTAAAATCTATAACCATATCCCTAAATCAATTGAGAAGTTGCCAACTAATGTTTTTATTAAGGAACTGAGCAAGTGGTTAATAGAAGAATGCTTTTATTCAGTCCAAGAATTTTTAGAACACAATTGTACGAATCCTTATGCCAAGTGACGATATACATGTTACAACTTCAATTATAGACCACATCTCAAGATACCACTTAGTAAATTTAATATTGACATTCCATATTATTATTATTTCTTGTTCTATTGGATATTTTATTGTTGTGACATGAAATGATAAACGCTGACATAATGATTATTGTGTTATGTACTTAATTTGCTTGCTATGTTTTCTTTTATCACCATGTTCGGATATTGTTAATATTGTAATATTTTTTATGACCGCTCGATAGACTCGTGTTTAAACTTAGCTATAAGTACTTATTTATACTTAAATTTTGCATGTCACCGCGTGACGAGATAGATAGTCCTATATATTGTAACTAAGAACATCCACTGTACTCTATACTTTCTTACTTACTTACTATAATAATCTCTCTCAGACATAATGAATAACACATGAGGGTAATTGGATCCAAAAAGTTACTTCCTAGTTTATCTTATTTAACTGCTTCGGTCCAGGATTTCGCTAGGCAACCCATGTGCGATTTACCAATCAATATATTATCTAACATGTAATATCACTAATATTAGTAATTATTAAATAAATTATAATACGGAACCCTAATCTGCGCGTGGCGCGACACGCACTTGGCCGGTTTATTTAACTTGCCTTGTTTTATTGGGTAGTCAGTAGAGGGAATAAGGGACTCTGAAACTGTTATTTGTGCGATTCTCTGTAGTAAAAAAATATATATTATTCAATTAACAGGTTCTAATCGTACAATACGCATTGAAATAAACTTTACAGTACATATGGTGCTACTTTCCCGCACTAGTGCGGAAAAGAGCACTTTTCGTGTATATGTCGAAACTTTAAAGAGCCATATGTACAGTAAAACGTTGTACGATACGCGTGCGAATAGGTAATTCGCAACTCGTGTCGATTTAAAACACTCCCTACGGTTGTGTTTTAATTTATCACCACTCGTTACGAATTTCCTATTTTCGGCACTTGTATCGTAAATAACTATTATTGCATCAAAAACATTTTTCTACTGCCCTAGAAACAGCCTCTGGCAAAAACGTAGCAAAGTCAATATTGAATATTTATCATTTTCTTTATTGTGTGAATACTTTAAGACAACTGTAATTTTCACTGACAACAAAATACTTATTTTATACAGGATGTTAACGGGGTCATGATCCGGAATGACAAAAAGCGAATAAGATGATCATACTGAACAACCTTTCCCATGGGACCAACCACGAAATCGCAAAAAAAAAAAGAGCCAATTAAGAGTTAACTGTGAGTTAACTGCGATTTAATTGAGAGTTAATGTATGGAATACCTGGTTTTTTTTTGCGATTTCGTGGTTGGTCCCATGGGAAAGGTTGTTCAGTATGATCATCTTATTCGCTTTTTGTCATTCCGGATCATGACCCCGTTAACATCCTGTAGTATACTTAAATAATCGCCATATGTTATGTATTGTAGAAATATCGGCCCTACATAGTATTCCAGTGAATTATTTATAATGCCCATTTGTTTTTTTTGGCTGCAAAACTTTTCACGAGGACAAGTTCCGGTGATTGGTGGCCTCAACGATGTGCCAATGCCAATACCTTCCACATCCAGAACATCTGAACCTGTCGCACATACTGGTTCAGCATGTGGTAAGGTGTTGCTTTGGAAATGAATCATAATTATTCCGATCATCCCACCACCATCCACATCAACAACTTTTTCTACTGTATGGATGATGTGCTTCTTCAACCATCTTTATCTTTATTTCACTGCTCAGTTATATCTACTATTTTACCTTAAGCGTAAATAACCTCATTTTTTACATTACTATTGGTCATTATCAAATAGCAGATGAGGGTATAAATTTCTTCAAGAGATCTTAGACCATATATTCGTTTAAAATTCCGTTGAAATCGGGTGAGCCGTTTAATCGTGATTGAGTAAAAAACATCCAAACATCAAAACATTCGCATTTATAATATTAGTAGGATATATAGATGATCTACGGCTACGGTAACCCAGTGGTTCAGGCATGCGGCTGTCAAACGGCGGTCGTGGGTTCGAATTCCGGCTCGTACCAATGAGTTCGGAACTTAGGTACGGAATATAATTTAATATTTATCGTTAGCTTTTCGGTGAGGGAAATAAATCGTGCGGAAACCTGCATACATCTGCTAAGAAATTCAAAGGTGTATGTGAAGTCCCTAAACCGCACTGGCCAGCGTGGGGACTACTGCCCGTACGCTGTTGTCCACGTTAATCCCCTAGCCTGATCCCCCAGGGGAAAAAAACGGTTAGGTTGTTAGTTGAACTGCGACCCTACAGCGCGCGAGCCGAGCGAGCGAAGCGAGCATGACGCGGCAGCGTCCGGCGAAGCGCCATAACCGAACATTATCATTTTTTCCTAGTTGAATATAAAATAATTGCCGCTAATTCCCCTGGGGGATCAGGCTAGGGGATTAACGTGGATAACGTGGCCCGTACCCTCTCATCCATGAGAGGAGGTCTGTGCCCAGCAGTGGGACGTATATAGAGGATGATTTATTATAGATGAAGACCCCCCATAAAAGTTTGTTAATATATTTGCCATGTACAGACAGCGATCAGTTACGATTTTATTATATGTATGTATTGATGATCTCCCAAATGTCATATTATCCAAACAGGCACAGGCACACATAAAATAGTGTATTGAATAAGAAATATCGAATATTCCCATACCATGAGTTAGGACTGCCAATGAATTATTTATAATTGGCTGTTTTTTTATATCAGGAGGGCAAAGGCTTTCACGAGGACAAGTTCCAGTGATTAGCGGCCTCAACGACGAGGCAATACCTTCCACATCCAGACCGTCTGAACCTGTAGCACATACTGGTTCAGCATGTGGTAATGTGTTGTTTTGGAAATGAATCACAATCATTTGAATCATTCTCCAGGAAACGAGACCTTAAACCATCTTGTGATAAAGTTCTTTTTCGACTATAGCTTAATAGTGCACCAAGTTACCTCTTCCCAGAGAATGAGACATTTGTACTTTATGACTTCTCAAAACCTATTTCACTAGGCCTATAGGACAGAGGCCCTACCGCGAAACGAAAACGAATTTCGTTCGTGTATCAGCCTCTCTGTTGCACTTGCTGGTTCGAGCGACAGAGAGGGAGATACTCGAACGAAGTTCGTTTTCACTTCGCGGTAGCCCCTCAGAATACCACCAAGAAAAAAGTTGTTGATTACCTAGGCGTTATTCAGAATTGAAACATTTTCATTTTCTTAGCACTATAAGGAAAAATGCGTTCAATATTAATTTGTCGAATATAATTTTTGGCAAAAACTTTTTTTTTTATGTAATGCTTCAAATTGGTCACAAATTCGAATATTTTGACCAACGCATTTACAGTCCGCGCCACATAAATTTGCGTCAAGCTCGACAGGTGTGCGACTTGAGGCTAATAGTCCAGGCAATAAACTGACAACTTGTATGGAAAAAATTACAATTTTGGAAATAATTTATAATAGCTTATTTTTTATGTATAACGGATATATTATCAATTAAATAGTTACCCAGCGACAAAATCCGACAAAATTTCAGACATCGAAAAAATGATAAGTTAACTGGCTTCTAAAAAGTCAGTAAAAATATTAATAAATGTTTTTGTCTTTATTTTGGTTCATTTACATTTGCTCTGTAATATTCAAGATAAATCGTACAAAAAAAAAGATAATGCATGCTTCATTTAAATCTACATAATTACTTCCGGGTGGAAAGTTTGTCGGATTCTTGACTAAATCATCTTAGAATAACATTTTCAAATGAAATCAACAAAAAAAACGCTATTATAAATTAATGTATTTCAAAACCGTATTTTGCCTGGAGTATAACTTCACACTCTTTACAGACGCAAACTTCGGTGGCTCGTATTGTAATTCGATGTACCTAGTTTCAACAAAAAGTGTTAGTAACTCATGTTCGAGTAGGACGTCTTATTACTCAGGGCTGTTATTCGCTACGCGCTAATGCGGCTCACCCCGCCCGTCACGAAACAAGACCTCTGCCAACGCTCAGTTACTTGGTTATGGTTACTTAACTACGCATCGCGGTGTCAAGATAATATATGTGGGTGAGCTTCAGATTTGACGAAGTTGGGCGAACTTCCGCCCGTTCATATTCATTAACTACTCGTACTTTGTTACACTGTGAAACTGTACTTTACTTTTGCTCCGAAATTTGCTCAAATCAGATCTCTGGAATCTACATAGTTCGATGAGTATTACAATGTGAAACAGATGACCCGTGCTTAACTGTCGTTCTGCAATAACATTGCATGGCATTATAATATCGTCTTGGTGTAAATTTGAAGCATTACCCAAGGATTGAAAACTTGTACCTACTCATAAATTTTACGCCAATGTCAGTAATTTCGGTCCATACAATTTTGCATAGGTTGAAATTGTAGTTTTTAAGAAAGTTCTAAGTGTAAACAAAAAAGGTTTCGGTCAAAAAAAACATTTTGGTGTAAGCATTTATTGACAACTACTTTTCTGTATACCGTCATTTACTACTCGTTGAGTCGATTCTAACGAGCCCTGACTCAACGGGGTTACGTCTGTTGACTCCTGAATTCCCATGGCCGGTCACCTTCTGTCTCCATCATCAGATCAGCTCGATGGTAACATAATATTGAATTGTCATCCAAACTAAGTATACTTAAACCCAAAATTTCAGCTCAATCGGTTAAAGATATCTGCTTAAAAATTGAGGTGCAAGGTTCCACCCGAACAAACATGTTACATAGGTACATTGAAAGTTAAATAAAAGCTATTTAATAGTATATTACGTACCTAGGGCGGTGAATTCGTGAATGGCCCAGATACAATACAATACAATACAATACAAATACTCTTTATTGCACACCTCACACAAACAAAGCAGTTAAAAAGAGAAACAAGGATCGCAGGTGTTTGTGGCTCGAACCGAAGGTGAGGGCCATAAATATGCGATCTGGGGCTTTACGAATTACCGCCCGTGGTGAGTAAACAATTTTACGTCTTCACCTGGCCACAATGCAAGTTTTACCGTACGCGCAGCGTGCGGTATAACTCGGACTATGGCCAGGTGTGACGTAATAGTACATTGTTTACCGAGGGGCGTAAGTGGAATATTGCGAACAAGAGTCTATCAGAAGCCCGACGCCGAAGGCGGAGGGCTTTTGATGACTCGAGTTTGCAATATTTTTACGCCCGTGTTACAATGTTTTTCATCACATTTGCGAGAAAACAAATACATTTTAGATGAAATGAATACAAATCGTAATAAAACCTGCAACATGTCAGTCGTCCATTTTGTTGAATTTGACGTGAGGCGCGTATGGCAAAGACCCTTCGGTATACAGCCACGATTTGAAAACACTTAGACACTAATTAACAACATATTAAATCTGTAAATAATTCAGTTAAACATCTTTAAGTAGTTTTTTTAAGTTTAAATTTATTTATAAATACGTTTTCAGACATCGTATTTGATATAAAACCTCTTTGCTTTGTAACTGCCGCAAGAGTGACAGATACAATTTAAGAAAAAAACCATTACGCCCGTGGGCGTAACACAGGCTATTACAGCTCTGCATGTCTGCGCATTATGAAGCCCTTTTCGAGCAAGTGTGATGAAAAAATATTTATCTACTATTTAAAAATATAGTTGGGTATCCAGCTTAATATTTGTCTAGGTATAGCAATAGGTTAAGTAGAAGGCTATGAAACTAAATATACAATCGCACCATAGCGTTTTTTAAGTATTTGTACGACGAAACAAGCATACGGCCTGCCTGGTAGTAAGTAGTCTCCGTCACCTGTGGACGCTCCGGACACTACGGAGACAAGAGAAATCACAACCGCGCTGCCGACCCTTTATTGATTTAAGAATTCGTCGTGGGAAAAGAATATATCGAAAATGTATATTAAAATTTCTACTACGCTCCTGAATGGAAGCGATTTCACATTCAGTCGCCGAAAGATAAAAGTTATAAGTTTCTATCCAAAATGTAATTTTGGTGATGTTTTATTGCCGAAAATACTTTTTAGGGTTCCTTACCCAAAGGGTAAAACGGGACCCTATTACTAAGACTCCGCTGTCCGTCCGTCTGTCACCAGGCTGTATCTCATGAAACGTGATAGTTAAGACAGTTGAAAATTTCACTGATGATGTATTTCTGTTGTCGCTATAATAACAAATACTAAAAAACAGAATAAAATAAATATTTAAGGGGGCTCCCATACAACAAACGTGTTTTTTTTAGACAATGGTACAGAACCCTTCGTGCGCAAGACCGACTCGCACTTGGCCGGTTTTTTCATCTATGTTATATTTTGCAGCCGTAGACAGGGGATGCCAGTCGACCGATGAAACTGCTTTAGACTCTTGCTGGAATACAAATATAACTACTGACATAAGTTCTCAGCACATCGAGGTCCTCATCCTGCTTGAAAACCGAGGAGACACCAGGAGGAGGTATATATAATATTTAACTATTTTTTTAATTGCGTATCTTCTTCTTAATTTAAGAGTTATCCTCTTGTCGGTGGAGTAATTGCGTATACTTAAGGAAATAAGTACTTTGTGTTATATATGTATTTAAACTCATTACTAAAATAGTAGTCTTGTCTAGAATCTAAAACCATTCTGCCTTCTACCGATTTTGTATAACTGCGCGCAGCCCCGCACTACACGTTGTAAGTAGGTATAGAAAAATAAGGAATTTATGTTTCGGTCGTGGAACACTACGTTTTGGTACATGTTTAGTTATTATACGATTTATTTTATTGAAACATAATTTTATTTTATACATACAATGTTCAATTCTAACAAGCCTTAATACGATGATAATTGATGATTTAATATGTGTGTCCTGTGTGTTTGTGAATAAATATATCTTTCTTTCTTTCTTTCTATGATGGTTTTGCTGGTTTGTAATTTAAACATCATTGTGAAAATTTGATGGGTCAATATCCATAACGGTTTACGTTATGAATTTAATCATTAACGGCCGTATTCATAAACGTCCTACAAGCCTGATTTAACTAAAATGGCGTTAAAATTCGTTTGTCCTTATCTGTCACTTTGACATTTGTGTTCGTAAGAAAGGGACAAAGCACATTTTATTTAGCAGAGGCACTTTAAGTTTTATGAATAAGGGGGTTAGAAACTACCCAATATGGGTGTAGACTCGAAAATTATTATTACTCCAAAAGAGAGAAGGCAAAAAATATGCCTAGTGACGAAAATCCCATTCTTATATCTACGAACCGTTTTAATATTGCTTGTTAGAGAGAGAAAACACAAACAGTGTGTGACGTCACAATATGCGAGTCTGCCGCAGAGCGAGCCGCGCGCGCGGCGGGCCGCGTCGGCGGCGGCGCCGAACACGGTGGGGCACGGCACGTTGCCGTCTATTAGTGACGTCACAAACTACAAGTCATCGTTTCATATGAAGTTGTGTTTTGCGAAAAAGGGACAGAAGGGGTATGTTCTGTCCCTTTTTCGCAAAACGCAACTTCATATGAAACGATGACTCTTGTAGTTTGTGACGTCTTAAAACTTAGGACACATATAACTTCGTGATTTTTTAACCTCTTGCGTTGATTTTTTCTCCATTTGACTACATTTTTAATCCTTTTTCGAGAAAATATGACATTATTGATTATTTAATTTAGTGTCTACACCCCTATTATAAGCAACATCGCTGGACACTGTAAAACAAATGAAATATTTCGTTTTCCAGGCAGACAATGTCAGCTCGTCGCTCGCTCGCACAGCATCGCACTTCATCCTGGACACACAACTGGCTAATTCTCTCAACACGTCGAGGTCGCTGCGAAAACCGAGAATACGCCATTCAACAACATCCATTTTGATTGAAGCCAACACCACTAACTAACTAGCCATAGTTGGCGCTTTCCTTATAATGCACGATGTAACTCACGGAATATTACGTTTTTTTGAAGTGAAAACTTCTTTAGCGGCGCTGAGCACTTTTTGGATGGGGAAAAATTGTTAAATACGCGACAGAGTTTTGTGACGTCAGATGTGAAGCAGGTCACTTTTTGCTGCTAGCCGATTCGACTTCATTCAAAACTGAACGCTATTCGTAAGAATATAAAGCCGTTAAACACTTTTTGCAATAGCATATTCTGCAAATAAATTTGTAATTTTAACCAACGCGTCCTTCACCGTTTTGCTATTGAGAAAATTCGAATAGTTCGAATTTGGGCGTTATTCCTAAATAGATAAAGCTTAGAAAAATATTTACCAACGGCAAAAACAAATTGATATTGTGGTCGCCACCGCCGTCTGCTGTTCTTGCAAATTCGAATAGTTCGAATTTAGACGTTATTCCTAAAGAGATAAAGCTTTGAAAATTATTTGGCAATGGCAAAAACAAATTGGTATCGTGTTTGCCGCCGCCCGTCGGCGCGCCGACGGGTGAGCCGGCGGCCCGTCGCACCCAACGCGCCCGCGGCCCGTCCGCCTAAATAATTGATAATTGTTTATAAATTTGCCTCAAATTCATTTGTAGGTTGACACCGTAAGATGTCACGTGACCTGATCGAAAAACTGTTACAATGTTATTGAGCACTATTGAGTTTGTACAACCCGGTCTTTTTTTTGTTGAATTTTGTCCGTGATGGTATATTATTAAGGTTTTTTTTATTTTTATTGATGTCTAACCATGAATGTAAATTACTAAAACTAAAACTACTGTAAATTAAATACTAAACTACTCGTCTCACTTACCTCTGTCTCACACAAAAGGCACACGAAACGGCACGCCCAACTCATCCCCACGTTATGACTTTATTAAACTAGAATAAATGGGGCGCATCCTAGCAGATTGAATCATGATATCTTTGTTCTTATCTGTTATAGGTTGACGCGAGAGTACCTTTCCCTTTATAATGTTCTATGCCATCGAAGCTGCTTTAGCGTTTACTGTTGTTTTTTTAGAGAACCTATGAGTGTCGTATTCAACCCCAGTAAGTTACAAATATTAAAGTATAGGCCCCTGGAAAAAGCCACCGCTAACAAAATGACTTTGGTCCCTAAGGCCTGAATCACACGGGCGCGGCCTGCGGTGGGGGTCAATAGTAAATATGACAGCTAGACAAGTTTACTATTGAACCAGGCCAGGCCCCGCCAGTCTGTGAGACGCCTCACAATTTATTTTTTCGAGTAAATTAGATTTTAAATCCTTACTAATATTATAAATGCGAAAGTGTGTGTGTGTCTTTGTTTGTCCTTCTTTCACGTCGCAACGGAGCTTCGTATTAATGTGATTTTTTGAATGGAGATAGTTTAGAGGCTGGAGAGTGACATAGGCTACTTTCTCCAGCGCGAAAACAAGTACAGTCAGAATCATATAGCTAGTAGCAGCCAAAAAACCCAAATACTAATACACTTCAGGTAATAAAGACGTGTTGCGATATATTTGCATATTTGAAGCACCCAAAGCTTCTAACTATATGATGCTGACTGTACCTATCTCTACCATACCCCACTACTTGCTTTGTAGATAGATAGTTAAAGACGTCTGACATGTGAGTATTAACGGATACTAAATATATAATAACAAAATATGCAAAATAATATATACAAAATAAATAATTAAATCAACTAAAAGTTAAATCTAACCACGTATCACCTCATATGCTCGCCAGCAGCTGATATTTAAAACAATTTAAAACATGTATACTACTAATACGCTAAAAGAAACAAAAAATCATCATTTAATGACGAGGAGAGAACACGAAACATAAATAATAGAAAAATACTCCTCACAACAGCAGAAACTAAACGCCAATGACATTTCACATGACAGTGACACGAGAAAATGACAACCGTTGGATGTTCTAAGTCCTACGTCACCGTCAGATTATTAGAAATTACCTACATTATAAAAACAATAGAAACAAAAAGAAAGTGAAACAATACAAATCAAGACAGAAATATCACTGATTGGAAAACAGATTAAAACACATTCACCTCAAGGCACCACCTGTTTAGCGAACCGGCCGGTTGTAGATCGAGCAGATTTAGCTCGAGGCGCCTGCCCATGCGGCGGCAGAACCTTAGAACCGGTTGCAGGCGCCGCAGACCCCGGCTTCGCCTTCTCCGCTCCGACGATCTCCGCAGCAGCGTCCGGCGCAGGCAGCGCGCGCAGCTCAGCAAGCGTCGTCAGTTTCCGGCGCACCCCATCGTGACACTGCACGACGATACGGCCGTCGCTGGTCCAGCTGCCCTTGACTCCATACTGCTTGCGAGCTTCCAGGAACACGGCATGCCTGCCGCCAGTGAGGAACTCGGAAATAGTCCTGCCCGAGCCCTTAAGCTGTTTCTTTGCGGCCCAAACTTCATCCCGGGTCCTCTGGCAGACAAACTTTAATAGGACAGGCCGAGGCTTGGATTCTGCGTGTACCCTACCTAGCCGGTGACAGGCCAGGAAGGACAGTGCTGACACACCTTCTAGCTTCATACTCTGACGGAGAATATCTGCTACCACCGATGTAACATCTTCATTGGTGGCCTCCGGAATACCATGAAGAAGCAAGATGTTGCAACGGGACCGGGTCTCCATCTCTTCGAGAGTCCTGTGTACTAAGCCCATCTGCACCTGGAGACTCTCTACAGCTTTCCAAATAAAAGTTTTAAATTGTGTGTACTCGCCTATGTCAGAGCCGGTCCCTTGGGTGGCTGGACAGCTCTCAAACGTGGCCATTCTTGATGCAAACATGTCCTTCATTTGATCCATACTCTTCTGTAGTTGCACTAAGTGGTCCATTTCTGTGGTAAATCTGCTTCACTAAGACCACAGTTAGTGACCTTTGGACTCTAGGAGTGTTGTATGTAGATGCAAGGAGAGTGAAAAGAAAGTGGTGATAACAGCTGAGGGTGGCAATATGGTGTTAATTATCACATGTAAGTGCTTATTGTTTTAAAATTACAATAATTGTGATAAATAACATTAAAATTACTGCTCTACCAAAATTTGACGTGTTATTTGTTTGCCTACCCAGCACGAAAAAGATGTTCGTGGTTTTAAGTTATAAATTGCTCTCACTGCTCTTTTCTGCAGAACGAATATGCTGTCTACATTAGCAGATCTACCACACACCAGGATTCCATAAGACAATGGAAATAGCTGTAATATATCAATTTAGCTGTATTTATATCTGTAATCTGTCTTATTTTTCTTACAGCATATGCGGCAGAACATAATTTACTACTTAAAATAGCTAAGTGTGAATCCCACTGTAATTTACTATCTAACGTCAAACCAAGAAAAATCGTGCTATCCTAAAACTCCAAAACATGTTCTCCCAGAATTAAGTTGGGTTTATGATTAAGTTGATTTGGACGACAAGTTGAAAATATTAATTTTTTGGGATTAAGAAGCATGTTATTTATTGTAAACCACGTTAACGTTTTTTGTAAGACGGGATACTTTAAATAGAAGAGATGATCTGCAAATAAAACTGTGTTGGTCAAACCTTCCAGCGTAAGACATAAATTAAAAATTAAAAAGGACCCAAAGTAGACCCCTGAGGAACGCCCATTCTGACCAACATTTCCACAGATTTTGATCCGTCAACATCAACACTGGATTCTGTTACACAAATATGATTGGAGCACATCCAAGGACTTGCCCCTTACACCATAATGATTAAGTTTAGCCAACAACGTCGAGTGATCCACACAGTCAAAGGCCTTGGATAAGTCACAAAAAACACCGATGATGTCATGCGAATCAGTTCCGTTCTAGTGAGCGAGAGCGTTAGACGTGGCGTAAGCGATGCCGCCGATATTATCAAAACAACAGAAAATTGGCGTTGGCGTAGCACTGGCAGTAGCAACCATGTCAATAAAAAAAAGAAAACATGGAGAGGAATATTTACTATTACAGTAGAATTATTCCTATTTGCGTCATTTGACAGCTGTCATCCCAGTACAAATGATGTCAAATTTGACGTTTATTGTACTGGGATGACAGCTCTGTCATGTCGCAAATAGGAATAATTCTACTATAAGGAATAGATTAACATTAGCTACGATTGCATTGCAACCGGATTTCCGTAATTATTTCCGTATGAATACAGAATCATTCGAGGAATTATTAAAGATGGTAAATTTTGACGTTTCGGGCCTCGGGCATCTGTTCGCTGCCGCTGACGCGTGCCGACTGATTTGGCTAAATATTATTACACTGTCCTAAACAGCGTCCTACCTAGGATGCTAGGTGATTCAGTTTGTCCGGAACCATCCTGCGTCCTAGATTGGATACGTTTTAGGATGCTTACTTGCTTACTGCGATTACACCTTCCGGAATCCTAGTTAGGACGACTGAATTCTGGACAATGTAATAACCGCTTTATATTCTCTTTGTGTACTAGTACACACCAAGCCAACGAACGGCTATGTATAGGAGACGCTACACGGGCCGACGCTTGTTTCGGCCCGTGTGGATAGTGTCGGAAGCACGGCTTCCAACCAAATCAAGGTCACTCCATACTAGATTTTTCTGCAGTAGGGCCAAAATTGGCCCGTGTAGCGTCTCCTAAACTCATTCGAACTACTTGCTGTCACATAAATGCTTCGCGTTCGTTGGTCGTTCGTTTGCTCAGTGTGTACCCATAAATAGCTACATAAGTCGACGCTGACATCCGAGCGCGGTGGATCGCGATAATTTTGTTTTCCTAGGGCACCCCAGTGGTGCATAACCCCTTCATAAGCTCGCGCCACGCCTTCCTGGCCTAAAGATAAGTCACTTTACTCGGTAGACGAGTACATCAAAATTGTTAAATAAACTGAGAACCAATTTGAATTATTATGGTTTTAATTTTGATTTGTCTGTATCTATTACTTGTTATTTGTTTTTATTTGAAGTGCAGCTATATATTTTGTATATATGCTGCACATTGTTCATTATTTCCGCATTTTTTAAAGTTATTATGACTGTATTTTATAACGATCACTATGCGACGAGTAGCATAAGCAAATGTAATGTGTTATGTGAAATTTGTATACTGAGATAAAATAAACTAAACTAAACTAAACTAAACAACGTCCGTGGTCTCGCTCCAGCGGCGCTACCACGAAAATCGAAACTCGATCTTCGTATAGATGCATCCCTGTCATTCGAGTTATGTAAGTGCGATAGAGATGGAAATACCCGAACTTCGAAGTTCGTGGTTATAGCTCTGAGTGAGCGACACTCGACTGATTGTGTGCACAGGACGTCCACGAATTCGCCTTCCGTCCGGTGGCTTCCACTCAAAAGCGATGTTGGCGTTGTTTAGTTCCCCTCTTCGAATCGATAATATCGAAGTACACCCCTACAGGACGGTCGCCTTACTGGCAGTTTTCGTTATCGTGCAACCAAATGCTGGAATAACATTCCTCCGCTACTTCGACAATTACCATCCAACAAGTGTTTTAAATTACAATTTTAAAAGATTTCTCTTGGACAAGAAAGTGGCAGGAATACCTCATGGCCATTTGGTTGCAGATTTTGTAATATAGGCGTGCTTCTAAGGGACATCACACATCTCACCACACGTTTTTCATAATTATATACACTCCATGTTGACATATTACCTTATTTTGTCATTTTTACTACTACACAGGTCTATGTTACTTATTCGATATTATTTGCAAGCTTTATTTATTGATTATTATTTTTCTTTGAATATTTCACCTGCACCGTGACCCGAAGTACTAGCAGAATCAGCGGCGCTACCACGAACTTCGAAAGTCGAAGTTCGTAATACATGCATCCCTGTCACTCGAGTAAGGGAGTGCGATAGAGATGGAAATACCCGAACTTCGACATTCGAAGTTCGTGGTAGCGCCGCAGTGCTTGCTCACACGACCCAAGCAAAACTGAGCTAGTGCCTTTTTGGCATTGTTGCAACGCACAGTATGTCTTTCATTTAATTTATAATTCTTTTTTCGTAACACAATTCTTTTACTTGTTCTTTTATCGTTGTTCCCTTTGTGTATTTTATGTTTTTATTTATATTGTTGCAGAGTGCCAAATAAATAATTTATCTATCTATCATATATCATAACACTAGCTTCCGCCCGCGACTTCGTCTGCGTGGACCCGGGATAAAAATGATCCTTTATTTTAATCCAGGCTATAAACAATCTTCGTGTAAAGTTTCATACAAATTGATTCAGCCGTTTAAGCGTGATTGAGTAACTAACATCCAAACATTTAAACATCCAAACATCCAAACTTTCGCATTTATAATATTAGTCGGATAATATGAAAAATCGCGTGATAATAGTCATGTTGGGCTTAATACCCTAAAGGTAACGCGTGTATTCTGCCTGTGTGGATACGTGCTGCCCTTGCTGGAAGCACGGCGCAAGGCCAATCCAGATTTTCCGTACTAAATTTTCTATGACCTTGCTTGACCGTCCGCTAATAGGAGACGCTACACGGGCTGATATCGGCGGATCACAGAAAACCTAATATGGTATTTAATATACAAATCTAACATGTATCCAAAGAGAATATAACCCTACACGTATCCACACTGACAGAATCACGCGTCGGCCAGCATGCAGTTCGGCCGATATCGGCCCGTGTAGCGTTTCCTAATTTCTCTCGTTTGGCGGCTCCTCCGAAAAAAATATGGCCAAATTATTGGAATTTGAGTAAGCTAATAAAATTAAAGAAAATCGCGGAAGAAGTACTGTCAATGTCAACTGTCAAGTCAATTTTTCGCTAATATTTTCTTTCGGTGGTTTCGTAACGATATAACCCTGCATTAGTTATAAATTCTTAATTATTATTACGACAAGCGACATTTGTTATTCATTAATACAATGTCTGCGCTCATCAAGCTGCGTCACATGCCTGTGATACAACGGTGTCTTTGGAATCATATAAACAAGGTTACTCGTACCATTTCAACTTCCAAGAAGAATAGCGAAACAGCCACCGCCGCCTGCGCAACGAAACCACAAGATAAAAATTGGGTGAGCTATGGATTTGATTATGAAAACAAAGACGATGACACCAGTGCCCACCATGCATCTTACTTCTTCACTATCACCTTGTGTTTAGTCCTTGGTGGTTTCGCTTGGGCTTACGCACCAGATGTAAGTTTGAGGGATTGGGCTCAGCGTGAAGCTTTCCTGGAACTGCGCCGCCGTGAGAAAGCTGGCCTCTTTCCTGTTGACCCCAACTATGTTGATCCCAAGAAAGTGAAGATGCCAAGTGATGAAGAGCTAAATGGTGTAGAGATCATTATCTAATGGTTTTTGATGTTTAGTTTTTGAAATTTAATATTATATTTATGTAGAAAATGTTAATAGGCAATAACGTTTTTTGATTTCTTGAATTTGTTGAATTAAGGATACATTTAATATTTCTTTATTTTTTTCTTAAGAACAATTGTCTATTACCTGTATATATATCAAAGCCACGCCCATCTTGCATGGAAATAAATAAATCAAACAATTTGTGGTTTGTTTTTTTGGGTGAACAGTTACATCTCCTGAATCACTTCTTTAAACTGCGATTTTATGGGTTTAACTTCATCAAGTATGTACAAATCTTTAAAAACTACACTGTTGTTAGTCACCTTGTATTTCAGTTTAACTTATGATTAGGGATCAGCATTTGAAGTCAACAATTACATGAAATTTGGCCTCATACAAACCTGCAAAAGTCAGCAGTATTTGCAATATAGAACTCTCATTCAGGAAATTAAGAGTATGAAACTCAATTAACTCTTTTCAATTTGGATTACTTATATAATAATATACTCAGATAGGATGAATAAAGAAAAACGACTATATGTATAGGTCTAATATTTAATTGTACCTGTTAAGTTGATTGTTTATATTTAATATATTTTTGGCATCACAAATCACATAGGTTCCTGCAAGAGGAGGTACATTTATCCAGTACAATGTCTTACATGAACCCATGGCAATTAGCAATCCTGCATAAGCCTAAGTTGTAGAGGTATGTATATAGTTTTATAAACAATTCAACAATTTCTAAAAAGGTATTATATTTATGCTCCTTTGACACATACCACCCTTCCCCCGGCCAAAATGGAAAACACACTATCATCATGTGAAGCAACCAATCCATTGATGCAAGAGCCAAGTTCCAAAGACCCAGAAGCTTCTAGTTGATTTGCAGTAATTTTCCACCGCCTTAAGACACCATCCCAGCCTCCAGTCCAAGCATAGTCTCTAGTCACCGTCAGACTTGTTACAATCATATCACTAACCTGTCAAAATAAAACGTAATCCAAATGAAATAACTGGTCTATTTGTTCAACCATTTTCATTGCTCTTGACAATATGTCTGAAATTAAGTCCAGCCACTATGAATACAAGCATTTATAGTATCAATATAAATAATACACTATCAGACCTTAATTTCGTGCATCTTCTTAAAGGTGGTTGCCACAGACAAGTCGTGTAACGAAAGATTGTTTCCTCCTCTTGCCATGCAAAGGAGGTGTGTACCGGCAACTCTCAACGGAGCACGTCCTTCCATTGTGTGCCTCGTAACGAAACGGGTTTTAGATTGATCTGTTGGATGACAAATATACTAAGTAACCATTTTTTTTTTCAGAACAAGAGCAATTATATACTTATTTATCTACTGGATTGCGGCATCACACATTTTTGTCATTGCATCAACGCATTTTACAGGTTCCTAAGTACTCATACCATAGCTGACATCAATGTCGTTTTGTTTCATTAACAATCCAATCCGGGGGGGGCAGACGGTTGTGGAGTTTCTATTACTTTAACAAAATACTACAAGTTTATTTTTAACAGTTGTTGATTATTTATACCCACCTGCCCCTTGTGCTCCCCCCCAGAAAAAAAATCCTGAATCCTTCTACTGTTAAGTAGGTAAGTAGTAAGTACCTACTTACTGCGTATGAATGTTTACATACCGGGCATAATTTCAGTAATTGTCACATCCAGATCTCGAACGGTAAACAAAAAAGGCCGGCATAATACTAGATCCTTTACTTCTTCTAACACGTTGTATATTGCCTTATCATTGTATTTCTCATACACTCTTACCTAAAATGGACAAATAAAATATAAACGCGCCTTACAAGATTTAATAGCCGCAATTCACGTAAAGACGGGTAGGTAAGTGAAAATACCTTTATTCCAGGATGGTGGAATTCAATCTTATGTTAAATGGCATACTTAAAGACTGACAGAAAAAAAAACTCACTTTATCTGGAAACATGCGTTCTTGATTGACGTCGTTGTCAATCAAGAAAACATTAATATTTTCTATATCGCTAAGCTATGTTTTTGGTAACCAATCAAATCAATAAATAAAAAATCAATAAAAGAGCCCTGTTGAAACACTATCTCGACAGTATTTAAATACTTAAATACCTAATATCTTATATCTATCCACTTTATACAACATCATTTAAAGCTGTTCTTACTTCTTAAGACTACTAATTATATAGACTGATTAGGACTTTACCACTTTATATAGACTCATTATCATTAAGACTACCTCAAATTATACAACGTGTTCCCGCCAATTTCCATTAATTGAAAGGGGGCATAGCTTAGGTCAAATAAAGGTAATTTCTCCAAGACACCAGTATCTTAACTCTTACTGTTAGCAAGATATTCAAAATTTTAATTTAATCAGTTATGCAACTTTAACCAGTGTAAACGGTTTTTTGACGTGCATGTCATGTGATGTCATTTGAACATTATCACATTTGACACTAACTTTTCATTAACTCTTAAGACCCTTGTACAATAACCGTTAATGCTAAATTTAACTATTTTGTATGAAAATCGAAAAAAAATATTTTTTTTTTTTTGAAAAACTAATTATGCTACTTTGTTTCGGTGAATGGACTCTGCAATATGCCGAAGTTCAAGGAAATTCAGAAAAACACCCTGTATAGACTCATGGATCCCACAGTCAAACTGTGCAAACAGTTTTGTGGGACTTTGTATTTAATTTTAAGTCATTGTAAAGTGCTTTACTTAAATAATAAATAAATAATAATAATAAAATACAGTAATGAGAAAGAATAAGCAAACGAGACTGTGGTGGAACATAAATATTTGTAATTTTTGGACCTAATGGAATTGAAATAAAGTCAAAAAGTGACGATCCTTTTCATTAATTGCTTTTACTTTTTTTGCAGTCATTACGTCGAGACGATTCTGACGAAACATGAAGGGCGAATTTATCCCGAGTATTCGGAGTAGGTACTTCTATGGCTTCCTCCGGTCGCCATCATCAGATTAGCTAGGTATCAATATTGCATTGACGTTTTCCGACTTAAATAGGTGGGTAATTAACACAATTTAACTCTTAGGCCAGGCGCGCACTACGATTTTTTTTCGTGCGATAATCGCGTCGCAAAAATGCAACGTAGATATGTGTTTATATGTCAGTGCGCGCATATGACATGTGCGCGCACTGACATATAAACACATACGTGCAATTTTGCGACGCGATTATCGCACGACAAAAAATCGTAGTGCGCGCCTGGTCTTATACATCTTAACTGCTCAAATATGACTTGCGAAATTTGACTTAAAGACACAAACATAGTTTCCCTACATGTGAAGTTAACTGATAAAAGCATGTATGTAAAATACTCACAGTCCCCACTTCGTCACCGGTATACAACTCATCACCAGAGACGTATAATACACCAACATCGGCGCCCGTCACTGGTATCTCGGTGACCTTTTCTCCCTTCGCAGACCACACTCTGATGCTGCCGTCATTCGAGGACGAGTATACGTTGCCGCCGCCAGCCGCCAGGGCGAACGGCTGCACTGCGTGCGCTGGCCACGATGCGCCGGGGTTCAGTTTGTCGTCAAAGGACTATTATAATACAAGCGGGTAAGTTATCTTGCTTTTAAACTAATTATCAAGTGGACTAGAACTTGTTGAAAACCCTTACGATAGGCATAAAATTTGAATCTTCCTTTATTTTAAGAATCCTTTTTATTATAGGTAGCTTTGTAGGTACCTAAGTTAAGACGACTGGGATGTACATTACGAGTTACTGGTTTAATACTTTAATGGAAAAATACAGTTTTAACCGACTTCAATTTAACACTCCACCAAGGCACATTCATGAACATTTTCACTTTACCACATGAACTGCTCCGTGAGCAAATGCGTTGAACTACAGAGAAAAATCGATACGTGGGCCGCTAATGTTTGAGGAGTTCCGCCGATTCCTCAAGGATCTCCGAATCACCTTTGGCACTTTATTAGTTTCTATTACAGCGGAATCACATTGAGTCTGTGACGTACTTTTATTCTTAATTTAAAAAAAAATAATATTAGGGGACAATCTTACACAAATCGACCTAGTCCCATAGTAAGCTCAGTATTATGGGTACTAGACGACGATATATATATATATAATAGATATAAATACTTAAATACATAGAAAACTTCCATGACTCAGAAACAAATATTCATGCTCATCACACAAATAATTGCCCTTACCGGGATTCGAACCCAGGACCTTCAGCTTCGTAGGCAGCGTCACTACCCACTAGGCTAACCGGTCGCCGAAACTACTTACTGTTACTGATACTTACTGATACTTAGTGTTAAACTGTGCTCTACATCATTGAGGAGTTTCATAAGTCATTTGTGGTCTTCAGCATCAGATCCACTTCACCAAATTTGAGATTCTCGGGTGTAAACACACGAGTTATTTACAACACGCGTGCCTAACATGTTTGAGGAGTAGGTACTCTCAATTCCTTATGATTGCAAAAAAAAAAACAATCCTAAGGGTAGTAAAACAGGGGATGATTGATTGTTCACTCGCTGATTGTAATGTATGACCCAGAACCTAACTATATGAACAAACTAGAAATTAGCGCCTAAGTACCTATCACTAAAAAATAAAGCTTTAAAACAAAGGGAACGGCCTTCAAAACACCAACCCACTGAAAAGCACAAAATATTTTTTATATATATCTACCCCATTCCTATCCTTATCCAGTCCCTATCCCTATCCTCTCTCTATTATCTGGGTATTTATACTTAGTTTTTGAAGTCGGTGCCAAACCAACAAAACAAAAAGAATGCTGCCAAACAGAAAATAATACTACGAATGTACCAAACCAATAATGCCTCGAAGAAATAATAGCGCGTTCGAAAATTGACAGAAATTGCATCCACTCGTAATCTAATCACCTGCATTTTCGTTTGGCACAGATTTCAAAAACTAAGTAAATACCCAGATAATAGAGGTAGGATAGGGACTGGATAAGGATAGAGGTGGGGTTATACAAATTATTTTGTACTTTTCAGTGGGTAGGTTTTTTGAAGAGGGTTCCCTTTTTTTTTTAAAGTTTACAATTTATGAGTATTATTATATACGAATATCAACCTAACATATGAATAAATGGGTAGGTTAAGTTTATAGAGGTCTACGTCAGTCCTTAAGGCTAATAACAGTAATAACCCTCCTTCGGCAGTCGGGAAAAAAACGAATTTAATTTTAGTAGGTATTACTTCGTATGAAATTGCGATTAAAAATACTTACGTGCAGAAAGCCATCTTCTGTTCCAATATATAATTTGCCGTCCCATGCTAATACACACGGATCAGAACTAACTTTGGTTTCAGCTTCAATTTTAAGACTCATGTTTTAGGTACTATTCGGTTACGATGTTACCGGCGCCTGTGTGTTTTGGTCTTCACTCACAGTTCTCTCTTTGACGTTCCAACCTTTCATGACATTCTCACCACAACTCATGGATGTGTTTTTATTTTAAACGAATTTGCCAAACGCCAAAACATTATCTGTCACTTTCATCCTGGAAGTAACAAAAAGGAGAGCAATATAACGTCGGCGCGTTAGTACGTTACTAAAATACTTTGGATGCTGGCAGAACTAAAATAGACGCCATAGTGAGAGTGCGCTGATCTCGAAAGATTGTGTATAGAAACGAAGAGAAGGTTCGAGATTTCAAGATTGTTTATCCTATACGTAGGTAGGTACTATTAAACGAGCAGTATTTGTTAGCAAATGAATCCTCGAAAACGACTTTAATCTAATAGGTAGGTGTCATTTCCCGCAAACGCATTTATTCTGAAAAAAAACACGAAAGACGAGGTAAGTAAACCTCCGTCTTCCAAATAGTTAATAGTACTAGTAATACTTCTCACAGACACAGGTAGTAAGTAAAGTAGAAGTTTATAATCTGGGGGCACGGCAGTGCCCCCGCCAAGTCGAGCGCGATGTTTTTTACAGAAAACGTGACCGGATCAAATAGATATATATAAGTGTAATAGCTACTAAATTGACCCGAGTTTTACCGGGTACCTTAATGAAAATGATTTCGACTTTACCTTACCGGACAAAAAACGCAACCTCTTGAAGTAGCATCCGCTCCATTAAGAATTCAAGAAGGTATGTACTTTAAGCATGAAAACTTACGCAAATTACTTTCGTGCATTTGTCAGTTACGTAATTAAAATTACCGTGATTCACATGTTTTCGTTTTTAGCGTCGCTCTATCGTAATCGAAATCCTTCCTGTCGCTCGACGGGTGACTGTTTAACACCTATTGCAAATCAACTGCTGAAATATAGAGTCAATATTGCTTAAAGTACTTTTTGTCACGCAGGGAACTGTTTGAAAACAAGTTATGTAATGGTTACAATATGAATAATAGCTATTTACGAGTAGCTATATGAATTTGATGGTGATAGGCGAGACACATTCTTCAAGGACTTTATTTTCTGTGGTTTTGTGGTAATGTATTTTTGAGTCACCTCCTGGAATTTTTATTATAAGTATATAAAAAAAGGACGAGGTTCTCAGTTCAGTTGATTTTTTTTTAAGGTACCAAATCGATTATGCCAACTTCTGGACAAATATTTAGAAAAGTGGCTTGGTTGTTAGGTTGTTACTCCTTGTTAACTTGGTTGGCTGGTTTTCGACGAAAGTTACCATAACATAGGGAAACTAGATAGTAGATATTAAAAAATATCAACTTATGAAACATTTATTCATGTAAAAAAATAATAAGTATATTTACAAACATTGACATCAATTTGATGTAAGATACAAAAACTTGCAGAAGTTTAGCGTTGCGCCAGCGTTGCACACCCACCCTCTATGCTCGAGCGTACTGCGGGTGTTCCTTGCACGTTGCTTCAACACAATATCACAGTAGTACGCTAAAGAGACGAATCACACACCCCTTGTTTGCTTCTGTGTTTAGTAGTTTAGAGTGGGTGTGTCACGGCGGCCGGGTCAGCGGGCTCGAGATCAGTAGGAGCTACCGCCGGACGGGGCTCCGTACTCGGAGGAAGGCGCGGACGCGGGCGCGCCGTACTCTTGCTGGGGCGCGGCGGCGGGGTAGCCTTCTTGTTTCTGAAACAAATGAGTTACGTAGGTACTTAGTCAAATCTAAGACAAATTCTTAAAGGCGACAGCGACGGACGCTATATGAGCATATACTTGAAAGCCAAAATGTAGGCTAAAACAAGTGTTCTTAACTTCGGGAACAGAAGGGGAATTTTTGGACAGTACGAAACCCTAAAGGGATTTTTTTTTAAGTATAAAGAGCTAACATTTCAGGGACTCTCAACATTCATCATGTAACGCTGTTACATTTTATTTTATGGAGCTTCATTTAGATGGCCGAATGTACCAGCAATTATAATGCTATTAGCTTGAACTGATTCGTTTGAAGTTACGCAATGAAAGCTACTTATTCTGCGTGCGTGTTGGACGTGACGTGAGGTGAGGTACGTTCGCTCGACAAGTGTCTGACCTAATCTACGACCCAGCCGGATATCAGCATTATTAGAGAAATTAAAACGGAGTTCACGCAACCCATGGGACTGATATAATACGAGTGAAGTAAGTTATTTACATAAGTTGTCCTTAAATTCGAAAATATTTTTAAGCTATTTGCCTTTGTATCCGATTAAACTGAGATGTGGAATGAAAACGCAATAATATGTCACCACCGAGCTGATCTGGTGATGCCTACAGAAGGTGGCCATAGTAACTCCTAAACTACAGAAGAAAACCCCTCATTAAACTTCTTAACGAATAGTTTATAAATTACTCTGCAAAAAAGTATATACAATAGGCAATATAAGAGCGTACATAAAACATTATTAAAAATGACTTTAGGTTACCTACCCATATTTCTTCTAAGTAAATAAAGGTAAACTTATTCAATAATGAATTTAACTGGGTATAATATAACGATAGAATCGTTTGGGATGCAGATCTTCGTATATCTACTGCGTATATATAAGGATAGATGATTTAAAATGAAAACATCGTGAGGAAACCTGCATAGGCACATCTGGCTTCATCTGGGGTCGGTTTTAGAGATTGATTTTTGGGGAAATATCTTTCAGAATTATTTACCTACTACCTACAAGTTGCACTTCACCGGTTCATTTTATTTAATGTTCTAGCAAAAATAACTAGATTAGTATTTCTTCCGGTAGGATGAGGTGCTCCTAGTTAGGCTTTAAAATTGGAAATTCATTCTTTTGTATGCTCGTTTGTCAGTCGTATCTAAATATTAGGTAATTGAGAAATAATTACCGATGTGAGTATATTACACATTATGATTATTATCTATCCATGCAGCAGTCAAGGTATCCGATCTAGTCTTAACTCCAGCCGACCACCAAGATCTGTTACAAATGTTACAATAGTCCATTTGCGTTGCAACACTATCATAGCACTCATTACACGGGTACGGGTACCTAATGTTTGAGGACAGTAGCATCCTCGGTTGCGTAAACATAATGATGATCGCGGGTGTGTTAGACTTATGCAGATTGTGTAGCGACTTCCTGGAACATTCCAGGAAACGTTCGCGCACACTTTCACAAAGGCTGCGCGAGCGCATCCCCGCTTAATCACCGCTTGGCTTCAATCTCGCGCAATCACAAACTTACACGTTCATAGCAAATTACACGCTATTAACCATCTCTAGAGCAAAACTATTATTAATGCTATTAAGCTGCTATATAGACTGTAAATTAATCGCTAAGTTGTAATACTTCTGCTGGTTTTAACCTTTTACGATTACATCTTGCAGAATTTGCTGGAGCCAAAACGATCATTAATTTCATGGGGATATGGTTAATACGAACATAACTCAATGATAAGGTAATCGTCCTACTCCTCGACGTTGCGCTAGTCACACCAGTGTATGACATGCGCACTTTATGTCAAGGGAATATGGGTTGAATACAGCTATAATATTTACCATTATTTTGTGACCAAAATGTTGAAAAAACAAAATAATAGCTACTGAAACATTTTAACATTAGTTTATTTATACCAA
The DNA here is from genome assembly GCA_947578815.1 of Epinotia ramella. Classification (NCBI taxonomy): domain Eukaryota; kingdom Metazoa; phylum Arthropoda; class Insecta; order Lepidoptera; family Tortricidae; genus Epinotia; species Epinotia ramella. The sequence goes on from OX388209.1 coordinate 14,674,865, forward strand.
TTTCAAACAATAATTACGATTTGAAGTAATGTGAAACGAAACTTGTTTTAATCCAACAATCAGCGTCTGCTGACGTCACTCCTGTCAAAAGTCAAAACTTAGGCAACTCTTGTAGGGACGAACCACGGACAAACAAATATGGCGAGTGACACACATGAGACATGACTGACGTCACATGAACTTTATCTACAGTGCCTGTGACGTCACTGACTATTTAAACTTTCGCGCCTAAAAAAGTTTAAATTGTCAGTTTGTAACAGGAATTTTTGACTATAAATCATAGTATTTTAATTTGTTCATACTGTCGTGGTCTATTCTATGTACATGCGATTCTTTCAAATGAAAGCAAAATTGAAAATATCCTATTCAAACTAAGAAGATTTTTCTTCATTCGAATTTAACCCATGTCTCTTTGACATAGTACTACATAATTATGTGTACTGTTACACGAAACAAATGTTTTTTTTATTTTTTATAGTGCTCATGTCATACACTAGAGCAACCTCGAGGACTAGGACATTTACCTTAGGTATATATTAACAAGCTTTTGTTGGACTTTTACTAGGATAAAAAGTATTATATATATATGTTAGTGCAGGCTATACTCTATGTGTATTCACCTTATTCTTAATCCATTCAGGCGTTTTTGCGTGATTTAGTAACAAACATCCAAACTTTCGCATGTATAATTAATTACTAGAATTTCATTACCAGTAAAAAACCCAATTTTTTGTTGTTGGAAGAATTTTGCCAATACTTTGCCAAAAAGTCGTAAGATCTCATGTAAAGCCAAATGTGGGGTACCATATCCTTCCCTTTAGAAAATGTATTGTGGCTTTTGGAAAAACTGTCTGATGCAAGTGATGCAGAACGTTCATCCATCTATATCCATACTATCCATACTAATATTATAAATGCGAAAGTGTGTCTGTCTGTCTGTCTGTTACCTCTTCACGCTTAAACCGCTGAACCGATTGCGATGAAATTTGGTATGGAGATAGTTTGAATCCCGGGGAAGGACATAGGATAGTTTTCATCTTGGAAATCACCCCCTAAGGGGATGAAATGGGGGGTTGAAGTTTGTATGGAGCTGCGATATAAACGAACTAATATTATAAATGCGAAAGTGTGTCTGTCTGTCTGTCTGTCTGTCTGTTTGTTACCTCTTCACGCTTAAACCGCTGAACCGATAGCGATGAAATTAGGTATGGAGATAGTTTGAATCCCGGGGAAGGACATAGGATAGTTTTCATCCTGGAAATCACCCCCTAAGGGGATGAAATGGGGGGTTGAAGTTTGTATGGAGCTGCGATATAAACGATTTCCACGCGGACGGAGTCACGGGCAGAAGCTAGTAATTCATAATTCATCTATTGATAACATAATTCATATATCGCATCGGATTAACAGTCGCAATACATTTTTAATTTGGCAGTAATTAGCATGATTTTTTGGTTAGGATATTATTTGGCAGATTGTATATTACCAATTGTACATTAGACCAATAATATTTTTTTTTCAACATTATCCTTCATATATATCAAAATTTAACCACTGTAGATAAAAAGGAAAGCAGTTTAAGAATTCGCCACTCCAAGCCCTTTCGCATGAAATTTTTCATTTTCCATAGTCTTCTTCACAATTATTTTTAATTTCAAATTAATAGCCTAAGTAGTTTGTTCCACTATTGATGGGCAAATAGAGTACCTAGTTATAATCTAATTGTATAACTAGAATATAATACTAACATACCTATGTTAAGTAAAATGAATACTAATACTATATGGATAATTTGTCCGAGAGATATTTAATGTTGTGACAGACGGACAGACAGAGTCGCACCATAAGGGTTCCCTTTTGGTACGGAATCCTAAAAACGGTCAGCTGCAAGTCGGACTCGCGCACCGTGGGCTCCATACAAACTTATATAAATAGGTACTACGGTACTACGGTAAATAGTTCGGGAATCGAGTCTCAAAATATTTCCGAGTTTTCCCCGATTTTTTTTCCACAAAGTTAAGTATTTAGTCCACATAATTTTCGCTTTTTAAACGTCGCGCATAAATGCGGCTTTTTTTTACTTTTTCGTAATAAATCGAAAATGTATATAGACCCTCGATTCTTTGTATATAGGCCCCCATATACAAATAATCGTGGGTATCGTATTGAAAGGGCTTTATTAGCACAAGCTACAACCGGTTTTTAATTATGTTTACAACATATAGTTTTTGATTTATGAGGAAAAGATTAATAAAACTTTTCCCGCGTTTGTCTTTGAAGTTTTCAAAGTGAACATTTATACGGTTGTTGCATATTTACAGGTTTTGGAGACAGATTTTCGGGGAAAACTCGTTTTTTTTCATAACATAACAAAGATTCAAATAGATTCTAAATGTATCAGATTAGAATTATGCTGTAGTCTAGAACTACGAGTATAATGTCACTAGCAAAAAAAATGTGTAGTCGGTCATACCTGAGTCTTGTACCGGATGAAGTAGACCTCGGGCTTGGCGGGCTGCGTTGGCGCCGGCGTGGGGATCACGATGTCGGGCTGGTCCTCGGGCTTCTTCACCAGCACGTACACAAGGGTCTTCTCCTCGTTCTGCGGCTGCGCCGGGATGATCGGCGCGGTCGGCGTCGGCGGGGTCGGCGCCTTGATGAACACTATCTTGTAGTGCTTCTGGGGAGGAGGCACGTAGATCTGCTTGCGTGCGGCCGGGTACTCGTTGTCTGGGGGCGGCACGTGCACGTATACGTGCTTGTGCACTATGGGCTGCTGCTGCGGCGGCCCATACTGAGGGGCGGGGGCGCCATACGAGGACGAGGGCGCGCTGTACGAGGGAGACGGGGCTCCGTACGACGACGGCGGCTCCGGCCGCGCCACCGCACACGCCACCACCGCCGCCAGCATCAGCGACTTTAGTACCTGCACACACAAATTTGCGTTCAAACATCGACTAATTTAATTTTGTAGCTTTTGACTGGCATTAGGCAAAGGAGCGGTGGTTATCTGCACTGTCACTGACGCTATGGATGCACTGATTAATTATATCACCAGATCACTAGGTCAGGAGCCGTTGATCACAGCACTGAGCCGTGTTAAACACCTACCATTTTGTCACACATCCTGGATACACGCTTTGAGCAAGACGTAGCTTTAGGTAGTGTCCAGTGTTCAGGCGCCACCAGTGTTTATAAGAGATGCGCGTTCCATATCCGGAGGAGGGGGTACTTTCGATGGCACATGTGCGCACCTTGCGCAATGCAATGGTGCTCGCGCGCCGCCCTCCTATCCTACGGTGCACCGCTCGTCACTTGTCCGTTACGCGGGGGCAACTCGCTGTCGTTTATTTGCACTCATCTATTTAGTAAATCACACTTTTTTTTCCCTAAAGATGTTAAGCTGGAATGTACATTGTTAACTCGTATGAAGTAAACTTTATATCGACTCTGCTTGTGTAGGAAAAGTGCGAGTCATTTATTATATTAGAAAATCAGGTTATAGGGCATTATTTGCATCATATCGTACGAGTAGGTATATGTGTATATTATGTAAGTAAGTTGTCCGTCAAAATTTGCAGTCCTTTTTTCAGTCACTTGCCGTATCCGATTGAGTGAAATGGCCAGTCAAAATCGACATCAGACCTCGCAAACGCGCATGTATCTACGATTTTTTTATATGTTGTTACGTTGTTAGGTTCATTGAGAGTAGTTTACACCCAAGTTTGCAACCCTGAAAACCCTTGCTACTCCCATGGTGCTCGAAAAACTGGGAAATTTGGGCACTTGTTTCTGGTCGTTCTAAAAAACTACTCTAAAGAAGCGTTTTTCAAGTATGCCTGCTTCTAATCTAATAAAGCTAACTACATTTTCTACAATTTGAGCTTAACCCTAACACTCTAGGTCAATTGGTTGCAGAGATACAGCTAGTCAAAGGTGGGCAATTTTTAAAAAAAAGTGTAAATTTTGTTGTAGGGTCGTTTTCTAAGACACGTATCGGCTAAACTAATAATCGTAGATAAAAGTCATGACAATACAAAAATTTAGAAAATTAAATTAGCTCTAATTTAGTACCAAAGTGGTGCCTCTAGGCTTCATATTTTCTTTTAAAAACAATAAAATAGTAAAATATCGGATTTTGGCTAAATAATAAAAAACATTGTACTGAACAAATTGGTCTTTATTTCTTTAAAAAAACGGGCAAGAATGTTTTCTGGAGGAGGTGCGGGTCGGCATATGGTGTTGGGTCGTCCACATTCTCGTCCTCCTCGTCCAGCACGATAGGGATGGCGTTGTTGCAATTTCGCCCGTGGCAAAAGGAACATAAGTTACATAAGATAGAGCACTTGATCCCAGCCTTTCTGCAAGTGCACCCTAAGCAAAGTTTTTTGCATTTGCAAGCTACCATTTTAAGCAGGGTCTGAGGAGCGGGCTCTGCGCACATTGTGACAGGCATAAGACTTTGTTCACTGGTCGCCCATCCCCAGTCACACGGGTTTTTGTCAACCCCTAACCATTTTTGCACTTGGTGGTAGGTCCTCCAAGAATGATATTTTGCAGCCGGCGTAGTTGTGGGGAGGCGAGCAAGGTTGCATCAAGATCTTCTCGCCAGCATTTCCTACTTCTTCCTTGTTGGTGTTTGGATCAAGGAAAATGCTGGCGAGGTCTATCCAGTCGGGGTTTATTTTGAGGACGTTGCACCACTTCATCTTGCCTTGCCAGAAAAGGGCCGTGGTTGTGTCACACCCACTGATGGCATGCAGAAATAAAACCATCCCGCGTGGATCCTGCATTTTTCCATTTTGCTGAACCACCTCTGCTGCCTATCTGGAAGTACACGGTCGTCTCTCCAGAACTTAAACCGTTAAGAAGGACAAGTAGGTCCACGTCCTCCCCAATGATAAAAACTTGATCAAAATATGAGCTCTTGGAAAGGGCAGTCCTCACTATATCGGCATCGGCGTCTACTTGAGATTGATGGATCTCGATACCCAGCCTCTCAAATTCAGTACGCATCATGGTGATCAGTCGGCGTTTGTTGGATTAATTTGATTTGAAAGCAGTTTTGCTTGGGGCACTTTGATGGGTGTTGATTCATCAAACAAAATGTCACTGCAGGAGAGAGAAGCAGAGCGTCGCAGGCGTTCAGCTGATTTAGTGCTCCTCATAGCTGCATTTTCTGGGTATCCATCAAAAACCACAGCTGCGTTTATACCAGTGGTTGAAAGGTTCACTAATGTTTGACCAAAAAATTATTGACAAAAGTTCATTTGACAAACAACGTTTCACCTAATGATCATTTGGCAAACGAGACATTTGACAAAAGTATCATCTTACAAAAACTCACTTAGCAAATGATCAATTCGCAAACACTACACTTGGTAAATGGGTTAAATAATAAAATGTCAATTGACTTTTTTTCATTTCACCAAATAATATGATTCGCAAATTAAGCATTTGTCCAAATGTCATTTAACAAAATGTACAGGTAAGTTACAAGATTAGATTGGTATTAGTACAAAAATAGTCGGTTCTGGCGCTTCGCCGGCCGCTGCCGCGGCACGCTCGCTTCGCTCGCTCGGCTCGCGCGCTGTATGTTCGCAGTTCAACCTAACACTCCTCCTCGCTTCGCTCGTCGTCGTACCTAACGGAGACCTAGGTTTTTTCCATGATTAGTCTATTTGCCTTTTTACGTGACGCATAGTAGGTATACCTAGGGTATTTCCATTGTGTCTAGATGTAATATATCAACTAATACTTATATTATATTCCTTTCAGGAAAGTCCAGAGTAGTGGCTTCCAAAATTATTAAAATCGATTTCTGGTCATTTAAAATTATAAATAATAATAGTATTAATATCTTAATAAATAATTATTTTCCAAATAATTTGTATTAATTTGACCCATGCCATATAAAAGCCATGTCATTATATATATAATGAGATTTATTAATAAACGAACCACTTGTCATATTATATTGTACCAAACGTTTTTAGACCAATAGTAGTTTTGTCTGATAACTCAGTTGCTAAATGTTCATTTAGTCAAATAATTTATTATTATTTATAAAATGTAAATTTAACTGTTGATCATTTGGAAAAGTGAGTCTTTTGTAAAATGACTAGTAGTAAACTGATCAATTGGCGAAACATTTTCTTGCAAAACGTTGTTTGTCAAGTGTAATTTTGCCAAATGACTTTTGGTCAAACGGCAGGACACCGGTTGAAAACATAGCATGTACAGTTTTTTTTTAAATTGGCCACATTTAACTAGCTGTATCTCTGCAACCAATGGACCTAGAGTGCTAGGATTAAGCTCAAATTGTAGCCAATTTAGTTAGCTTTATTAGATTAGAAGCAAGCATACTCGAAAAACGCTTTTTTAGAGTAGTATTTTAGAATGACCTGAAACAAGTGCCGAAATTTCCCAGTTTTTCGAGCACTATGGGGGAGCACAGGGTTTTCAGGGTTCCAAACATGGGTATTAACTACTCTCAAGGGACCTAACATCATATAAAAAAATCGTAGTTACATGTGCGTTTGCGAGGTTTGCCTTTTTTGTGTTGATATTGACTGGCCTAAAAGTTATATTTTGGATGACAATTCATTATTATGGTACAATCGAGCTGATCTGATAATGGAGACAGAAGGTGGCCGTGGGAATTCAGTACTTAACCGATGTAACCCCGTTGAGTTTGGGTTCGTTAGAATCGTCTCAATGAGTACCTACCTAGCTGATGACGGTATACAGAAAAGTACGGTCATTGTATGTAATTTTATTTACAGAGGTTTATTATTATATGTAACGGAAGCCCTCAACTATTGACCAAAGCCCGTAATTTTCATGCCGATGACATCAATTTGACGTCACGCTGTATATAGGATGATCCCAAATCGTTTTATTGTAATTATTAATCATTAGTCGTCAATCATTTTAATCATGTACAAATTATTTCCAAAGTAATCTATCTATTCACACGTGGAATGATTAATAGGTACCTACTTGAAGGAATTCTGTTTTCTACGTAATTATTGAAATGTGGTAACAATACCGTTTAATAAAATGTATGTATAAAAACAAAACAAATAGTTTAATTTACGTTTCACGTATCAAGTAGGTACCTATTAATTGTCGGCATGAAAATTACGGGCTCTGCTATTGACCAAAGGAAAGAAGAGATTGGTTTTCCTCAATCTGTATGAATATAGGTAGCTCTAAACGTTTTCATACTGACATTTTCACACTAGAACAACCCTATTTTTAACCTACTTCAAAAAAAGAGGAGGTTCTATGTTCCACTGCATATGTACATATATATTTTTAATTTAGTTTTTTATTATTACTTTAGTTGATATACGCTACCTAATTATAATCTTGTACTTACAACAATATATTTATTTAGAAATAAAGATATTACAGACCTGGAAAAAAAATATATATACCGATTCACAACATTCTTTTCTTATTCGAAATATCCTGAGGTGGTCCCACTGTCACCACGTAAGGATCTGATGATGGGAACCCAGGGAAATTGAGAGCAATCCTCATTTTTTTTAGGGACGCGTGTAGTGATTTCAGTATTTTCAATTATAACAACTCGTGTAGGTACTATTTATTCTACTCGTGTACCCTCGGAAATCGCAATTTTGGTGAAGTGGAACTGATGATGAAGACCACAGATGACTTTTATGGAACTCCTCAAGGGTGTAAAGTACGTCAAAGATTCTGACATGATTCCGTTGAAGTAGCAACTAATGAAGAGTGAATTCTGAGACAATCGACGGAACTTCTCAAATATTATCACTTATCAGCCCACGTATAGCGACTTGGGATTTTTCTTTAATAATCAACGCATTTGGTCTCGGAATGCAGTTCATGTGGTAAATTAGAAAAGAAATGTGGTAATTTTCATATACCTATGCGGCTTGGCGAAGTACTGGATTGAAGGCGGTTTACGATCAGTGTCCATTCGTTTTATATTTAGTAGAGCTCTGAGATGCCTCAAAATTATATGTAAGTAGGTAAATACTAAATATTACCAATGCGAATACTAAGTAGGTATATAGACTAGGGACAGCTAAGTATAATGGAAGTGCGAGATAAGGCCGTTCGTTCGTAAAGTAGAGCGTAAAATGTAAAAATAAATAAGCAGGTACGTTTTTTAAGTAGGTCCTACGTAAGATTTTCATACATTTTATAATGAAGGAATTTCTGAATTGGACTTAATTTTTAGGGTTCCGTTTCAAAAAGGTAAAAAAGGAAGGTTCTCTCTTAGAAGGCATAAAGTCATTTGTACTATTATTGTTACGCATAATTGCTTTTTGCCGAAATAGTGATGTGCATAATTATATACGCATACAATTATGCGTAATGAGAGAACATTAAAAAGCATAAATACTGAAAGCATAATCTTCATGAAGACTAATGTCAAAAAGCATAAGCACAAATAGGCATAATAATCAATTGGCATCATATCAAAATGCATTACAGTAATGTCCTAAAAAAACCTAACCTAACCGCCAGCGTGTCGACGTCACCCCGCTTCGCGGGGTGCCTATTTCCGCTCTAAGGGACACAGGCAGACCCTAACCTAGCCTACTGATGAAGAAATTGATACCATTGTTACGATTATTTGTTTTTTTTTACTGCGGGGTGGGGCATGCCCCCCGAGCCCCACCGTCCCCCGAGTCCTTCCAGAACCAATAGCAACGTGGTTTAGCAACTATCATTCATCTAAGAAAATAAGTCAATATTACAACAAATGCTGTCACAATAATAAAAAATGCATTGTAATAACGAAACTGAGTTTTATTCATTTAGAAAACTGAAATTATGGATAATGACAGATATACCAAATAATTATTAGCCCAAACAATAGTATGCATAATGTGTATTCGGCCAATACAGATTAGTTCAACTGAAATTATGCTATTAGCTTAGTATGCCAAAAAAGTAGTAGGGAAAGTACTACTATGCGAAAGTACTATTATGCCAAAACAAATTAAACCACACCAATTATGCGAAACAATAATAGCCTAAATAACATTATGCGATCCAAGGGGATACCAAAAAGGAAACCTTATGGTGCGACTTCGTCCGTCTGACAATTATGATTAATTATCACCTGTATGTACCTATGACCTGTAACTAATGTTATTAATAAAATATTTCATTTCATTTCTTTTTTATGTCCGTAAGATCAATAAACATGTAATGCTGCAGCCTGTGTCCTACCTGTTGGATCTATTGCCACAAACATCTACTAAACTTTTACCCCCTTATTCATAAAACTTAAAATACCTCTGTTAAATAAAACGAGTTTTGTCCCTTTCTTACTAATTAAAATATCAGAGTGACAGATAAAGACAAACGAATTTTAACGGCATTTTAGTTAAAAAAAGGTTTGTTCAACGTTTGACTTGATAGGTTAAATTTGAACTCCCACCATTACCATGCGAACGAAGTCGCAGGTACAGCTAGTATATGATTAAATTACTTTTTCCAATGGTAGGTATACGCTAGGTACGTACGTATACCTACTACCTACCATTTGAAAAATACGTGGGCTCATAATATTTGAGGAGTTCCGTCGATTTTTATAAAAGTACATCACAGATTCAGATATGATTCCGTTGAAATAGCAGCTAATTAAGTGCAAAAGGTGATTCTGAGATCCTTGAGGAATCGAGGAAAGTTCTCAAATATTATCGGCCCACAGCATAGGTACCTGCCTACAGCGATTTGGGTTTTTTCTATAAATAATAGATACTCAACGCATGTCAAAATATTCGATTTTAACATGCGGCATCTTAAGTAAACAATGGTGACGTTATAAATGGCATAACACAAGGTACGAACGCTACGTACGTATACCTACCATTGGAAAAAGTAATTTAATCATATATTACATTTAATCAAGTGTTTAACTGTGATCGATTGATCTCGCCTCGCCTCGCATACTACCTATACGGCAACACGTTAGAAACGGAAGTTTTCTGCTATAAATAACGCCTTTGAGAAAGATAAATTACTTCATTGATGTAAGTAAGTTCGTCAATAAAGTGCTCAGTGACAACTTTTAGTGCAACATGTGTGCCTACACCAGAAATACAATACAGGTCAAAGGATAAAAAGGATTGAGAAGATCATTCTATGATTCTCATAAAAAATATGATGTGCTTCTTCGTCAAGTTAAGAAAAACCAAATGGAAGAAAAACTTTTATCTTCTTTTAACGTAACGTGGTTCCTATTTTTTAATGATTTAATCTACTTATCATCTTTTAATGTACATAATATTATGTAGATACGTATAACTACATAGATATGGACAAATTGTGAAGCATGTAGTTACTAGTCAAGAGGGAAGAATAGAGTTTGCAGCAGCTAGCAGGTCGCGACTGACAAGGGTACTTACTATACTTTTTTGACGAAAATTCCATTTCAGGAGAAAACGGTTTCCACTAACTAAATCTTAACAAATCACATTGATTTTGATGTCGACAGCTTCAGCATAACATATTTTAGGTTTATAGCATTCGATTTAAAAAAAAATTGAGGTGGAGTTTGAATTTATTGCGAATTTTGAGAAAAGGAAAACCTATAAATCTAGTCTTTCATTGTGTCAGTAACGTACTAAAAAAATCATTGACATTGGAAAATATTTAGAAGTAGAAAAACATTTTGTCTTTTGTATGGACGAGTACATAGTATTCTTCCCGCTTAAATACTGAATTCAAGCATTTAATGTTCTCTACATATATAAATGGATGGCAGTTTGAGTAGGCTTATTCGTTTTTTACCGTTCAAACTCTTATCGGTGTTTAATAAACTCAAAACGGCATTCATCGCTGTAAAATTGGTCGATTAAGGTTGATAAACGTTATGTTACTACAATATGATCTTCAGTTGCTTTGACGGCAAATATAAAAAGAAATCGGAGGAAAAGAGACGTGCAACGTGTCGACTGTCGTCGTGTGATACACTTCGGTTAACGAACTGTCCCATCTTCATGGCGAGTTAATTACCATTGATTGGTGTGCATGGTCGGCACCTATCACGGGTAGTCCTGGCTCACAGTGCGTTTGGGACCCGACAGCAGAACATCAATCACAAGATCATCATCATCAAGACATGTAAACAAGACGGTTCTGCTTTGTTACCGACTCATTGTGATTAAAACCGCTCTCGAGACTAAAGCGTAACGGCAATGGAAAAGCGACAACAGTTACACATGACCTGTTCGATTGTCTACAAAACTATGGTGAGTTATTGTTATTTTTTCGGCAAGGAATATAAATGTGGAACACATAAATATCCAAAAATAAAACAGAAAAAGAGGCACGGCATATAATAGTAAATTAATTAAAACCAAAAGTTGTTCTATACCTATAACATTACAAAATGAAACTGCATAAGGTAATCACTAATATTAAATGAATTCACCTTTAGAAGTAGTGATAGATCTCACATGCCCTTTTTAACTTTAAAGTTTCAATAAGCAACGTATGCAAGATGATTCGTGTTCTTCGTAGACCGGTGCTATTACTGGGTTTAGTATGAAAACCATTTAATATATAGTTATTTGTTATACATGGCTCCAAAATTGTTGTTTGGCGCAAGTGCTTGTATTGAAAGCCGGGCTGATGAAGGATTGTAGGATCAAAATTCTGAGCATAGTGAGACTTTCATTCAAGGCTCGATAGACGCGAACCAATTTTGCTACCGAGCGAAAAGCAACTTTTCACCTCACCACCGCGAGGAAAATAGTAAGTAGTAGTAGTAGAGCAATTTATCCTAAGTGATCTGCTTTGTGTAAATAATTCGACTATTCAAATTTAAGAAGTTATACTTTTATATAGCAAATATAGTTATAGTAGAAAAAATAAGAAATTTCATGTTCTTAAGAATACATTTTATTTAAGGATTATCTACTAAACTTGGCAACCATTTATATCTCAAATCTTTTGTCGGCGAAGTTGACAACCACGCATATTCTTAATATTGAACTTGGCTCCCATTTACACATTTATGTTTTTGATGGGATATTTTTTTTTATTATCCATTGCTCAAAAGTAAGTTTAGTTATGAAATTATATTGGGTTTCTCAAGAGATATTGCACGAGTCACTATACAAATTACCCAAAACCCTGCAGGTAATATTTGAAGAATTCTCTCGATTCATTCAGGACTCAATCATCAGATCCTGACCAGATGACAATTTTACTTCACTAAATGGTGCTTTTCAAGAGCAAAGCACTTGATACTATACAAAATACCCAAACCTCTTAGGTGCCCCTATAATATTTGAAGATCCTGATCCTGACCTGATAACAGTAGTAATCCCATTACTTCGGAAGTCCCTTTTAGGAAAAAAAAGTTTTTTTCAAATCTCTTTATTTTATAATGATGGAGTTCTGAGGTAATAAACATAAAAATATATATATATATAAATAATAATCTTCTAAATTCCCCGTTTTATGACTTTTTTATTTGTATACACACAATTACCCAGCTGACCCCCTAGCACACTAAGTTTTATGTCGGACATAAATCATTCGTCCCTCTCGCACTCGCATATTTGCCAGAAAGGGACGAATGCTTTATGTCCGACATAAAACTTAGTGTGCTAGGGGGTCTGGACGCCAAATTTCAACTTTCTAGGTCGTCTGGAAGTGGGTTAGGTTTTTGATCTATCGGTCAGCTAATAACCAAGTCGGTGATAAAAATGCCGATTTCTAGACGTTAATTTTCGATATTTTATTAATGTTAAAATTTTGGACTCTCGTTAATCTAAGGGCAATCTTGTTAGCAAATTTCATGTTTCTATGGTTAATAGATTTTGAGTACCTAATTCAGGAGTCATAAGTGGTTCCAAATTGTTCGTGTAATATAACACACGGCTCCTGCGTCGCCAGTTCCTTTTGGCTCTGAACTTGGCTGGACACGCTGCCGCGTGTCTCTACGTGACATTAATAAATAGTTATACAGGGGTATCCAAAATGGGGTGTGAACCGAGCAAGGGCATATTCGGTAGCGCATTGCATTCCAAATATGAATTTGTTTGTTTTTTTATTTTTTGTTTAATTTTGTTTACATTGACATTTTTGTTTTGTTTGCATTAAAGTTTTTGTTGACATTGCTTGTGTATGATAACGTTCCCCCGCAATGGTGAAGGGTGAAGGGTGGGAGTGTTTATTTAATTTTCAACCGCTGCGCGCACAGCTTTGTTAGGAAAACAAATGTTTTGTGTATGTTTTTTGACACGCAGACGCAGGTGACTGCTTTTATATTTTTGATGTCATACACAAGCAATGTCAACATAAACAAAGACTGTAATGTAAACAAAAACAAACATTTCAATGGACACAAAAACATATAAACTTAAAAAAAATAAACAAATGCATTTTTGGAATCGCAATATGCTGCCGAACATGGCCTTTAGTCCAGGCAATGAATTGACAGCTTGTATGGAAAAAATGTCAATTTTGGAAATAATTTATAATAGCTTATTCTTCATGTACAATGGATATATTATCAATTAAATAGTTACCCAGCGACAAAATCCGACAAAATTTCAGACATCGAAAAAATGATAAGTTAACTGGCTTCTGAAAAGTCAGTAAAAATATTAATAAATGTTTTTGTCTTTATTTTGGTTCATTTATATTTGCTCTATAATATTCAAGATAAATCGTACAAAAAAAGATAATGCATGCTTCATTTAAATCTACATAATTACTTCCGAGTGGAAAGTTTGTCGGATTCTTGACTAAATCATCTTAGAATAACATTTTCAAATGAAATCAACAAAAAAAAACGCTATTATAAATTAATGCTTTTCAAAACCGTATTTTGCCTGGAGTACTTGATCGGTTCACATCCCATTTTTGATACACCCTGAATATGCTACAAGTTCGAAAAGTAGGTGGTTTCCGACGAGCGAATGTTTCGACACGAGTCGGAATAAGTAGTACATTTCGATGCTAGTGCGGAAAGTATGTCATCACGTCACGAGCACCGAGATATCTTGCCACGAGCCGTAGGCGAGATTTGGATCCCGCGAAAGACCGTCAATTTTGAAATTCAAAATCATTTTCCGCGCTAGAGGATAAAATGGACTTTTCGGTGCAGATTTTGAGCGATAAAGTAAGCCTTTCCGAGCTGGTGAGGTGACACATTTATCTATTGAGGCAGGATATATTTCAGTATAGTAGGTACCTAACTGTAAATTTAAACTATGTTCGTAGTTCCTGTACATCCTCTTGCTCTAATTATTGATCATTGTGTGAGAAAATAGATCGGACACCATAAATCTAAAAATCATAGATATCTAAGTATATATTTTCTAGTTGACCCAAAACCCGTTTTAAATGTTGCACATCGACTATTTCAAAACGGCAATTAAGTAAGTGAAGGTGATGGAACAACCATTCGTGCTCGCTAGCCGCTGTCCAAAAGTAATTAGACGATTTTTCTAACATGCCTACTTCTACCACCGATAATTAGCTATATCACGTTTAACCTTTGACTGCTACCTACCTCACCTTACATATCGTGCATGGCGTTGGGGACACGCGTCTCTTCGACAAAGTCGCATTTACCTACAATAATCCATCTCGCTCCTATTGAGGTCTTCTTAGTTTTGGGCAGTTTTAATATAATATATATCAATATCCGTATGCAAACTGAAGTTTCATTTGATTATAGTTTGTTCTTTAGTTGATAATCGTCAGGCATCCTTAGCTACGTATTAGCTATACCTTCCTTGTAAAGAACCCTTGTATCACGGAGATACATTTAAAGTAAAATATTAAACGATACGCTCTAATTTAATCTGAAAATTTAATACACTTGTAAATGTAGGTCGTACAATACAATACAATACAAACCAACGTCGTACGTATAGAACGGTTGGATACAATCTAGTCTACTTAGCTACTAAGTAAAAAAATGCATGTGACCACGTAACGACTGGAAATCTTATAATGTTATTACGTAATTTAAATATAAAAGCACCAATGCAGGGACTTTCATTCCACAAAAGACCATTGTATAAAAATACAAAGATCCAAAATGTCTATGCCGGTCGTCATGTTGTGGTTTGTTTCTTGGCAAAATTCCATTCTCGCGCGTCAACATTTTCATCAAGAGTGACTGACTCCGTCCGCGTGGAACTCGTTTATATGGTAGCTGTAGCTCCATACAAATTCACTCCCCCATTTCACCCCGTTAGGGGTTGATTTCCGGGACTCAAACTACCTCTTTAACAAATTTCATCTAAATTGCTTCAGCGGTTTAAGCGTGAAGGGGTAACCTAAGGGGGTGAAATGGGGGAGTGAATTTGTATGGAGCTACCATATAAACTTTTGCATTTATAATATCAGTATGGATTCGTTCATTGTCCATATAGGTGAATGACTACACTTTCTGTCACCTGCTAGGACCTGCGGGGTCTAGTGTTGCTCTCGCTCGTCGTCACACCGGCCATAAGGTGGTATTTCCGCCCGCTACGGTTGCGGAATCCCACTTCCTGTTCAAGGGGAGACGTATATTTTTGTAATAACCACGGTGAGTAATAAAGAAAGCCTCAGATCGCATATTTATCACCTTTGTCTTCGGCTCGGGCGTCAAATAGATACCTACGTTCTGAGACATTCTTTGTTTTACAGCCCAAGGTGACTTTGTATTGTAATACAAACTTGAGCGAAGCGATGTTTGGCAATGTTGCGGGCGGTAGGATACTCGTAAGTGATATGTTACTCACTGGGGTGACGAAAGAGATAGAATAGTTCGAATTTGGGCGTTATTCCTAAAGAGATAAAGCTTAGAAAAATATTTACCAACGGCAAAAATAAATTGATATTTTGGTCGCCACCGCCGTGTGCTGTGCAAATTCGAATAGTTCGAATTTAGACGTTATTCTTAAAGAAATAAAGCTTTGAAAAATATTTCGCAATGGTATTGTGTTTGCCGCCGCCCGTCGGCGGCGCGCCGGACCCCGGCACCGTTGCGCAGCGGCGGCGCGTTGGGCCCGTCGCACCCAACGCGCCCGCGGGCCGTCCGCCCAAATAATTAACAACGGATAAGGACAAAGGATAAGGAATAAGGATCACTGCAGAAAAAATAAGCTAATAATTATACTTATAACTAAAGTTAATATTCCGACTCTTACTTTTTACAAACATATACATTTTCCCTCGCACCTACACATACACACCTACACACACACACACACACACCTACACACACACACACACACACACAAACACACACACACACACACACACACACACACACACACACACGAAAAACTGTTACAATGTTATTGAGTTTTCACTTCTGCCGGCACTCCCGGAGTGCGACCCGGTCTTTTTATTACTTAGGGTACCTCCCCTATACCTACGTAACGTGGGGAGTGTTTTTTTTTTCATTTCAACCCTAACGTGTGATATATTGTTGGATAGGTATTTAAAAATGAATAGGGGTTTGGTAAAATCTTTTTTTGATAATGTTAATATTTTCGGAGATAATCGCTCAAGAAGTAAAAATAAAAATAATTTCTGGACGAAAAACTACGGAACCACATGCATACCATTTTCTTTTAGAAATAGGGTATCTCATACTTACCTGTAGGTGACTTAAGATTTAAATCAATAGATACAAGTGTATTAGGGGTTGGTCATTACACTCGAGACGAAATTAATCACTGAGCCGCAGGCGATCGTGGTTAGAGAGCCGTGACTTTTGCTAGGAAAAATTTATAGGCCGCCAAGTAATTTTCTATGGCAACAGGTCAAATATTGTTCTGATTGCACATCGCAAAGTACCTAGTATACCAGGGCTGTTATTCGCTACGCATTAATGCGTCTCACCCCGCCGGTCACCCGTCACGAAACTAGACCTCTACCAACGCTTAGTTACTACGCATCGCGGTGTCAAGATATATTTGAGAGTGAGCGTTGAGGTGAGCTTAAAACAAGTTACAGAATAGGGGGGCTGTACATTCTATTATTTGTTCTTTTTCGCCACTATTTCATCAATTTTGATAATATGCAATGTCGAACACAAGATGACAATGGTTACAAATATTTTCAGATTAATGGCGCGCAAAATGGTTGGTGTATCTAGAATACTTTATTTTCGGGCGCTTTGCGCAATGCGTAGGTGCAAAGACCCGGGCTCTAACGAAATCTCGGCATACCAAATAATTTAAATATTTTCGTATTCAATTCTAAATTGATTTTAATTGTAATAAAAAGCTAGGAAAGGAAACGTTTCTACGTCACATATAACAAAGAATAGTTTATTTATGAATAATAAGGTTTTAATGTTTCTAGTCAAGTAATAATAATAAGAGCCGAGCCATCTTACGAGCAAATGTGTTGAAAAGAGCATTGTAGCATTGTACAACACTCTAATTGTCACGCATTCGCAACATATTCATTTGTTGAATCCAATGGGAAACAGAATGCACAGCAGTGTCCGTCGCTCTTGTCTTAAGTCCACAACCAAATAACTAGCGAGTAGGTACTTATAGGGGTATTCCGTCTTTGTCATCATCGTGGAAACGTTTTGAAACCATCTAGTCTAGATTGATCTCGTCCGGATTAACCTCACCTCACAGTTTACTTTCCAACTGGTGACCCGAGTATTCGTTTATGCACCCTACTCTGTAACATTATACTTAAATGTTTCTTAATAATACTTGTGTTGTTAAATTTACCCAAGATCATAAGTTGTAGGTTAAATTCGCATTATTTGTTAAGCAACTCTTGCTGTCAAACTGAATAATAATACTTATACCTAGAACATGTTGAACAGCTTCAGTGACGAAATAAAATAATCGTAATTGTTTGGAATGTAGGCACGCTACGTCACTTTATAGAGGAATGCTCATGCGTGAGTATAGGACACAGCGTAGTTAAGGTTTCCGGAACCATCCGGTTCGTGGGGGCTTCAGCCAGATCTCAACCGGATTATTTCGCTGCGCTCCCCGTTATTGTTATCGCTTCGTGTGACTAGGAAAATTACTGTGTCCGACTCAAACTCACTTAGCATGATTCATTCATCCATAACAGCATAATAAAAATGTTTATAGTAATTTAAATATGTAAACGGTCACGGCATTCGATTTTCCGTAATTGAAAAATAATGCGCCCGATGGTGTTAAATTGATCCAGCGAAAATTATTTCATTGAGCGGCTTGTATCGCCCACTCACCGATTATGCAATTATACACTTCACGTTTTACGACGTGATTGATACGAATGCGCTTTAGTTAATAGATGCCAGTATGGAGGCTAATTTGAAGACGCGCCTAAAATAAATAAACATTTCACAACGTTTTTAACATTTTAAATGTTTTACCATGGTGTTATGACTCTATGTAACTATACTACTTAAGTACGTATTTCCTTATTGAACTATAATATTATTTTCAGATATCGGCATTGTTATTTGTGTGCTGTGGTACCATTACGACAGCGACGCCGAATAACGTAAATGCAAATAGAACAATTGTACAAAATGAGACTGTGGTTAATCAACTGTTCCACTGGGAGGACTACAGCGTCCTGGCTACTATGCTGGTCATCTCCTGTGCGATTGGTGTCTTTTATGGATATTTTGGAGAAAAACAGACAACAAGTGACGACTTTCTGCTCGGAGGATCCTCCATGGGCACATTTCCAATGGCCTTAAGCCTTGCTGCAAGGTAAATCCAATTTTGATCTACCTTCGCAATTAGTTTACCTACTCCTTTCCTGATTGTATTTAAATAAACATTCCTTAATTTCAGTTTCATAACAGCCATAGAGTTGTTAGGAAATCCAGCAGAGATGTATATTGGCGGTGCTCAATTTTGGATGATTTGCGTTTGCTTCGTACTTGTGGCGCCCATCACAAGTCAACTTTACCTGCCGGTGTTCATGAGACTGCGTTTGACTTCTTGTTATGAGTACTTGGTAAACACTTCAATATTTTACTCAAAAGTATTTAATATGATAAGGTAAACGTCCTCCTAGTCCTCGACGTTGCACTAAGTGTATGACATATATGGATATTGCACTTTAAGTCAGTGATGACATGACTTAAATTGTAATGAAGAAAAATCCTCTTAGATCGTAAGCCATGGACATTGTTTTGGCATAAAGTGTGCCCATGTGATACGAGTAGGACAATTAAGACTAGCTTTTGCTGGCGACTCCGTCCGGCGTGGAACTCGTTTATATCGTAGCTCGTAACTCTAACTTTCACCTCCCATTTCACCCCCCTTAGGGGATGATTTCCGGGATAAAAACTATCCTATGTCCTTCCCCGGGACTCAAACTATCTCTATAATAAGTTACATCTAAAGCGGTTTAGAGGTAACAGACAGACAGACCGATACACTTTCGCATTTATAACATTAGTATGGATGTAGGTGTGTAATCTTTTTTTCACACCACATGCTCGACAATGCCGAATTATAGGTCATGTAAACCCTACCGAAAGCAAGACATTAAATCCCTTGGTATTAGCCGGGTTATAATGTTGTACTGAATTTCATTATAACCCGCTGGTTAATAATATGATTTCACTTTTCATAATTCTTATTACTATATGCATAAAGTTTAATTTTGCTAAACACAATTTGTCCTAGGCCATGGCCTACTTGATTTGACAAAATAAATGAAGTTTGCCTCCGTGTGAACCCCGGTCCGGAGGAGCGCGGTGTTCGAAATTCGAATTTCGAATCTAGGACCACGGCTTGTGCTTTCGAATTTGGAACGTCGCGCGCCTTCATTTGTTCACGCGTGACGAACAAATCGAGTTCTTGTAGGTGCCTATAGAAGATTTAATTTCAAAAATAATATTGAAAATGTCGAGTGATGAAAGTGTTTTGACTCCTGAGTTTATCAAATTAGATGCCATAGGCATTGACAACAATCTGCTGCCAGAGAAGTCAAAGGAAAAATACCTAAAAGCCTACAACGATTTTGACAAATGGAAAGCTGTAAAAGGCGTAAAGTCTGTGTCTGAATCAGTGCTTCTGGTCTATTTTGAATATTTGTCAGCTACAAAGAAGCCAAGTAGCCTGTGTGTGTGTTGGGTTTTTTTGTCTCGCATAAGGTGTGAAAAGTAGACTATACACCTCGGGGATAAGACTGTTTTAGTCTTGGGCGGTTGAACCTCTCACTGCACTCAGGACTCAGTCTTAATTCCCTCGCTTCGCTCAGGAATTAACTTATAACTCCCTCGCTACGCTCAGGAGTTAAATTATGAGTCCTTCGTTACGTTCGGGATTCAATTCGCTCCCGTGACATAAAACAGTGCTTTATCCCCTTAGTGTATAATCTACTATTTACTCATTTTAGGTAGCCATAGGTAATCATTAACATGACTTTGAGACAGACACTTCTGACCTGGCCCTTTTTGTTAGACAATATAGGTATACGTCATAAATGATATTATTTTACAGGAAGTGCGTTTCTGCAAGTCGATCCGCGTGTTCGCAAGCGTTCTGTATATGTTACAGATGATACTTTACACAGCAGTGGCTGTGTACGCGCCGGCACTTGCGCTTTCTGATGGTAACCGTTCGAAAATAATTACTTTTCTAATTAAGCTTATCCTCCTTGATCTTTCCCTAACACCCAGGACAAAATACAGCCGTTTATCGACGACGTAAAGCATTCGTTTCTTTCTAGCAAATCAACTACTTATGTAAGTGCGAGAGGAATGAGTGAATGTGTATGGCATGATTTACGTCGGCGACAAACGAATGCATGCGGCTGACATGCGGCTAACAAATCAACTACTTATGTAAGTGCGAGAGGAATGAGTGAATGTGTATGGCATGATTTACGTCGGCGACAAACGAATGCATGCGGCTGACATGCGGCTAACAACTACTTATGTAAGTGCGAGAGGAATGAGTGAATGTGTATGGCATGATTTACGTCGGCGACAAACGAATGCATGCGGCTGACATGCGGCTAACAAATCAACTACTTATGTAAGTGCGAGAGGAATGAGTGAATGTGTATGGCATGATTTACGTCGGCGACAAACGAATGCATGCGGCTGACATGCGGCTAACAAATCAACTACTTATGTAAGTGCGAGAGGAATGAGTGAATGTGTATGGCATGATTTACGTCGGCGACAAACGAATGCATGCGGCTGACATGCGGCTAACAACTACTTATGTAAGTGCGAGAGGAATGAGTGAATGTGTATGGCATGATTTACGTCGGCGACAAACGAATGCATGCGGCTGACATGCGGCTAACAACGATTTTAGTTTTTGAGCAAAGGTGCCAGTAGTAAGTCGGTCAACCGAACCTTTCATTGATATTTTGATTGCACTGTATTACATTGTTTGTATAACTGCACTTACAATTGGCATTGCTACTTTAATCGTGTTTCAACACTGTGTTTTGAGAAATATAGGTGAAGACGCTTTTGTTTAGCTGAAAAGGTATGCTTTAACCCGCACTCATCAGATCTTTTTTGCGATAATGATGGTAAAGTACCATTACCGAATACGGTAAGTACCTATTCTTAATAGGTATGTAACTATTGCAATATGAGGTTACATGTTAGTGATGTTAGTAATAACTAAACAGTACAACCATTAAGGTAACGCAATTACATAAAGCACTATCAAACCATTCCACTAAGGTGCATAGGGCCTAAATATAAATAAACAAAAGAAACTCACTCCTTATACTCGATTCGAGTTTTGCAACAGAAGTGATGACCAAACAGGGGATCAATTTTGGTATGCTATACATATTCAATGGCGTAGGATAGTGACAGTAATAGGTACTTACATAATACCCCATACCGAAACATTTACGTGACGTGATTCTAGGGTATTCGTACTCTAACGTGTGAAGGTTGTAGATAGTGATGGCAGTTTAAATGCGCCACATGACAATAGGTTTTTAGGTCTATGCTGAGGTAGAGGCGGTAATTTGATAATTACTCTACCCTACCCTGCAGGGAAAGAAGACTGTGACCATGAAAACGAGTTACCTACTTAAATAGGTTTGGGTAGATAACGTCATACGTCACAGTTAATAAGAAATGAAGAACCGAGAACGTACCTACTTATTACGCACCCTATTACGCACAATTATTAGTATTATTACAAATCAATGTACCAAAAACTATTCGAGTCACGTATGGGTCGGTCAGATTAATAGATATGTTACGCAATGGACATAAAATAAAGTAGGATAGACGTATTCGTACAAATGACGGCACTGCGGCAGTTAAACCGTCTATAGAAATGGTCCATAATTGTACCAAGCTATTATTACGGAATAACATTCTGATTTCTAAGTATAAGAATAGTGTATGCCGTTAGTGCCTTGTAGGGACGTGAGAATAGAGTTTCCCACCGTGTATACAGGCGCGTGTCGCAACAAGTAACATTTCCAGCCCCGCATAGGCCAGTGGGTTCCGCGCGGTTTTACAGTAGGTACCACAAACCAAGCAAGTAATGTTGCATGTCCTTATATCATATGCCTACTTACTAAACCTTTATCGGTTTCCCATTCAGTAATGTTATCATTAAGTTACTAATATTTGGATTACTAATATTTGTAGAGCTTGTCACTACTATAGGTACTGGTAATGTATGTAAGGTTAAAAATTACAGAGGCTTAAATTCGGAATTGTATGAAACTAATGTCAAGTTGTCTTTAATAAATATAAGTGTTTGCACGCAGTAAGTATTGTCATCGCTATGAATACATATTTCTAAATATAGTTTATTGAGTGGAGAGTGAAAGCACACGCCATAATAACAGCAATCATAAAAACGTTCATACATTATGTAGGTGAGTGCATGTAGACGCACGCGTCTATCTTTACGCAATGGGATGACGATAGCGTAATAAAATTAATTCAAATGTTCAAGATAATAAAATATAAGATAGAAAAAGTGTTGTACTGCTGGTAATTACTCTACAATATGTTCCAAATGCTTTAAACCAAAAATGCCAAAAATGTTCATGGATTCTTCAAACACATGACGGACCGTAGCAAATTAAAAAAATACATTTAGGGTTTATTTTTCCATTATATTCTTTCTTTCTGTGTCATATCGTTTAAAGTATGATCGGGGTAACTTCCTCGTTAAAAAATGTATAAAAAAATAGTTTGTATATAAATATATAGCACTAGTAAATACTGAGTATCTACACAACACCCGTAGGGCAAATCCGCGTAACTGGCATTGGTTAATATTGCCTATCTAACAAATATAGCCAAATTAAGATTTCCCGCCAACAAACGTAAAATCCTGATTAGAATACGCCAAGCTTCTCCTATAAAGTTGGGTGTTGTGTAGATACGCAGTATTTACCAGTGCTAGTTACGCGGTTTCGAACCATGGTTGTTGTGTCGCACTATTTACCAGTGCTAGTTACGCGGTATTGCACTATCCCCTGCGATATGCATATTTGACACTAGTTGTCCGATAAAACGAATTATTAATTGATATTCAACGGAGATTGCCGTTTTGCTAAAGCCTGCATAGGTACAACATTCACTATTCCGCCGTCTCAATTGCTATAATAGTTTGGTGAGTGGCAAGTGGAGTGCATGTGCGGTCGCGCGCGGCAAGCGAGGCACATTCGATTCGATGCATTTCCAGGGACGTGCCTCGACACACAAAGCGTTGGAACATGGTGAAGCGTTGCAATGACTGCACTCTCCATTTACAGCTGACATAATGCCACTTTTCATGATTTATGCTCGCCCGTTCTCTTAATGGGCGGCTTTATGCAGTTAGCTCTTTTGGTGTCTTAGCTATTGCAGAATCGGCCTTCCTCAAAGACCGATGATTAAAGAATATTAATGGTTTTGTTTTCGTTATGTTACAACGAAGTTTAAAATAGTAATGATTAGTTTGGTTCGTATCCACGCCAGGGGTGAAATAGACTTTATTTTTTCAGAATGTTTAATAACTATAAATACTATAATAGTCCGCGTAAAACTGCGTTCCGTGCGCCACGAAATTAATCGAAATGAATATGTACCTAAATGCAGCAAATAAGGATTTTCTAACTCCTTTATTTCCGCAAGTTTGACCAAAGCGCTACCCGTAAATGTAAATTTGATTGCTTGACTGGCACGTCTTCTTTGAAACATTTCTCTGTCCTTAGGTAATTCCTTGCTTTTCTTCCTTTATACTACTTACTTACACGTACTTATCAATTTTATTTTTTCATTTATGTTTTCAGTGACGGGATTAAACACTTACCTGGCAGTTACGATAGTGTACGTCGTGTGCATATTTTATGCTTCACAAGTAAGGCATACCTACCTACTTAACTCTTTATTTATTACACTTTATGATAATTTGATAATTAAGTGAAATGTAAAATAAGTTTCTGTCAAAAATTTCATTTTTGGTACAAGCTTTTATTGCCGACTGTTCTTTTCTGTATACCATCATCAACTAAGTACTCATTGAGACTATTCTAACGAGCCCAAACTGAACGGGGTTACGTCGGTTAAATGCTGAATTCCCATGGCCACCTTCTGTCTCCATCATCAGATCAGCTCGATGGTACCATAATATTGAATTGTCATCCAAAACATATACTTATGCCCAAAATGTCAGCTCAATCGGTCACCGGGAAGTAGGTCAAAAACTTGCAAGATTTGATTACAGACAGACAGACAACGGGGCAGGTGAAAATAAATAAAAGCTTGTAAAAAGTTATAGGTACGTGCACTTTTTTAAAACACTCAAAAACACACTTTACTGCTTAGTACAAAATTAATTTACTCGAACAATGTGTTTCAAAAGAAGAAGTGAATTACTAAAATATAATTTATCTATTTATTTTGTTTGGCAGGGTGGCATGAAAGCTGTGATAATGACGGACACGTTCCAGTCGGCCGTGCTGGTGGGGTCGCTGGCCGTGGTGCTGGGCATGGGCGCGGCCCGCGTCGGCGGCTTGGACGCCGTTTGGACCCACGCGAGGGAATCCAATAGGCTGCACTTCTTCGAGTAAATAAATACGCTCTCATTCACAAAACTTACCCGTCGCTACGCTATCGCTATAGCCGAACCAGCACGGCTAGCACGCGACGGCGCGCGAGCTCTCTCGATTTTTCTCGCACTATCCGTCTCTCTCTTTATAAAACACTTAGAACAAGAGGTATAGTGCGATAAAAATCGAGAGTATGTCGCGGCCGTCGTGTGCTAGACGTGCAGAATAAGTCTGACCTCTGATTATACGAAATTGAAACGAATTTCGGTATCAAACGAGCTCCCGAACGAGTAGGTACCTAAAATTTTATGTAAATGGTTTGGTGGTTTGTAGATTGCAGTATTTTGCCACATTAAGCGATCCTGCGAGGTATAGGAGTTCCGTCTGTATGATGGCACTGATGCCATAACATACCTACCTTCAGGGTCATATTTGATTCACTCGAACTCTATAGCGACAAAAAAGTCTTTCTTTATCTTTGCCATTTTGTGGGCTGGTCTAGTTATAGATGAATTAATTACGTTATACTTATGTAAGTGATATATAGACCGTGTGCCCATTTTGAGTCCATATTGAGACGGTACGTACCTACCTTTTTGAGAACAAAGTGTTATCTGAGGATACCTACCTACTGGATTGTTAAGGTCACTATGTCAAGTCGCTAGCCGCATCGCATCAGCCGCAAGCTTTAAGCTGTTTATCTAAGTGTTAACAGCAGCTTAACAAGTGATTTAATTGGACTCGATGATGCTAACGAATGATTAAAGAATTAGCTTTCTATAAAGTGAAAACTTTCGATGCATGAGGTGATGTAAGTAACCTGTTGCCGTGATTGTAACGCGAATAATATTACGTATGTACTTCAAATTTACTTGTAAACACATTCTAGCTGTCAACCTGAATTTCGGTCAAGCGGAGACAAAAATAACGATCGCGAGAAGAATTTACTAACTTCCACAAACTCGTATATCGATTATCATAGTAACAACATAAGTAACTACATTTGGGGGAAGCCTAATATGTCCAGCAGAGGATGTCTGATATGATGATGATGAATCAAATTAACTTAAGCAGTTTTCTTTTTATGGTTCAGTAGTTACAGGGAACCCATGTCCGTCTGTCCGTTTACTTGGCTGTTATTTTTTACGCGCTCAAGCCCACCCGTCACGCCTAACGAAACTAGACCTCTATCTACGCTTAATTCTATTCTAACTACGAATCTCGGCGACAAGATATATGTGGGTGAGTATTGATCATCAATCACACCACCAGATAAGGACTTGTTTGGTTTGAAATACGGCATCGTTATTTTATAATATTTTGCCGAATTCCATTAGGCACGCCGGGGCAAGATGGGGTACTTATTGGGTAAAAGTACACGAAAAGAAAAAGGTTATCAAAGTTGAAATGAAACTCGTAAATTAAAATCATCAGGCGTCAGTGATTCCGTAAATACTCCGTGTTTAAATATTGTCAGTCGCTATTTTGAGTCCACCAAAACACCTTAAAAATAATAGCATTTTTATTTTTATTGAACTTGAAACGTTAACTACCCCGTCATGCCCCCCTCACCCCTAAAATTACGGTAACTAAAAATTCAAGTCAAAAATCTTAGGCAAACTACACTAAAAGTAACCCATCAATAAAAAATACATACCTACCTATAGCTTAATAATCTACGGATTCTACGGTTTCATGTTTTCGCCTCTTTTTACAGTTCACACGATGTATTCCTATTCGTTTATCTAGCTTCTAACATAGACAAAGTACATTATGTATTTAAAACACATTCAAATTGTTAGGTATTTTGCAGTTCATGTTAAGATACAAAATGTCTAAATAAGTCATCAAATTAATTTTATGTTGTTTTTAATGGCATTATGGTACTGTTAAACAATCCATTTACAATTTAACACAACATCTCTTCAATCGTACCCAAATGTTACGTTTTATGTGAGTTTAGTAACGGAATGCATAGCAATAGCAATTACCCAGTGAGGGGTCACGGGTTGAACGGGTCGTCGCCGAGAGAAACCGCAAAAAAGCCGCTCTACTCGACTCGCATAATATTGCACACACACACTTCACGCTTGCTAATACGTCAGAGTTGCAGTCCCAATTTAGAATAGATAGATTTATCTAACTTTATTCAACTATACAACCTTTATATTCTATCTCGCCAAAAACCTCCCACTGAAGTGGCTAAAAAGTATATGCGGCGACCGGGATGTGCCCAACAAAGGTATACTTTTTAGGCAAGATGTAGAATTTGTAGAGCGTGGCTGGTAGTGGTAGAGTTACGCTGTGTGGAGTAGGAAGCTTGGCGCTAATTGCGATCTGATATCTTTTTCACGCTGAAAGCTGTATGAGCTATGAAGTCTTGGCATCACTTTACATGTAATGTTTTTGGTGGGTAGGTATATATTATATACCTATTAGGTACCAATCTTACACAAATTGACCTATAGTAAGCTCAATAATAAGGCTTGTGTTATGGTTACTATAGTTAGCCTTGTGGGTAGTGACCTAGTGACGCTACCTACGAAGCTAAAGGTCCTGGGTTCGAATCCCAGTATGGGCAAATATTTGTGTGATGCTGATGAGCATGAATATTTGTTTCTGAGTCTTAGATGTTTTCTTTGTATTGATATATATACATATAATGGATACCCACAAGGCTAACCGGTCGTCAGAATTGGGACAAAGTGAAAATGACGAAACTATTACGAAATTAGATCCATTTCAATTTCCATATAATGTGTCATCTCCTAGTGAAAAGTGGGTAGGTAACTGTTATAAATTGTTTGTAGCATGAACCCAGACCCGACGGTGCGGCACTCCTTCTGGTCGGTGGTCGTTGGAGGCACTATGTACTGGACGAGCATGTTCTGCGCCAACCAGGCATCCGTGCAGAAGTACCTGTCGGTGGAGCGCATCTCGCAGGCGCGCGTGGCTCTCTGGGTGTCGGCCTTCGGCCTCTTCGCGGTCTACTCCATCAATTTCGTCACCGGCGCCGTACTGGCAACACATTATGCTAACTGCGATCCAATTCAGGTAAACGCGTCATGAATTCACAATTCTTTCTGAATGTACGTACGTGCAGTTATATGAAACGATGAAATGACACGTAATCTTCATTTCCTACTCGATTTAAAGTATTGTCGATTGAGCCTTTGGTAGATGATCCGGTTAATTGATACCGGAGTAGGTACCGACCTCGGTATGTACAGTTTCCAGCTGTCTAGAGGTAGAGACAGCTGGAAACTGTTTGATTTTGTTCCAATACCAAAGTACCTAACTACTGGTCAGTCCTAGAATTTTGCCATTTCCACTTTATCCAATCCGTACTCTAGGTTGTGTTTTAACTTTTAAGCCTTCATAGACGTCACTTGTTTGTTTCTGGCACGTGGTCGATCATACATTTAGAGAATGTTGTTCAAATCCAATGCAATTACATTTACATTCTAGATACACATAGAATCATATGCACGAATCAAGCAATATTAGACTTTGGGGTATACTTCATAACCATTTCTCTAATGCAGTTATGAATTGGCCGTTTATTTTATGAGATGTAGGTAAGTTCATCTCGGAGCTAATTGATGCATACATACCTAGTATCATTTCATACTTACACTAGACGTAACCAATATTTCTTATGATTTCGTCACTGCAAGCTTACTGCAGTATTTGATAGGTCAGAAGATCAATCAATTTTAATACTGGATACCTACAAATTTTATATTATGATGGTCATATCGTGACATCATGGTATTAAATTAAAAAGGTGTTATTGTATAGAGAGAGAGAGAGAAACTACTCATCCGCCGCGCACTTTTTGTACATTAGTAGCTGTATACTACATATCATCACTTCGTCAATAAAGAAAAAATGCAATATCATTTACCTATTCTAAAATTAGCGTTGGTATTCAACGGTCCTTCAAGCCGGATAAAATTTAATAATAGGTAGGTAGGTACTATAATAAAATTACATAATTAAGGTACACACATGTGGAGATCAGAAACTGAAGTTGCGATATTACGAAGACCTAACGACGTATTTCATTCTCAAGATGATGCAAATCATTCCAAATTGGTGTTATTAATTTTAAATCATAATGGTTCACATTCACTCGTTAAAGTTTTGTGTAGGTTA
Organism: Epinotia ramella; assembly: GCA_947578815.1. NCBI lineage: Eukaryota > Metazoa > Arthropoda > Insecta > Lepidoptera > Tortricidae > Epinotia > Epinotia ramella. The sequence continues at coordinate 14,704,019 of OX388209.1, forward strand.
TGATTCAAGTAGGTTATCGGTCATTCAGGCTTTTTAGAAAAAAAAACATAAAAAGGTAATGTTTGGTATCTACGCCTATAGTAACTTTTATCCGAAATACGAACGAAATTTAACTAGGTATGTTATAGAGAAACGTTCAAATTCGTTTGTCGGTATGTATGACTGACATTTTTGTGTTTGAGGGAAAGGGTCAAAACGTATTTTTCACTTCTCAGCAAGCGGGGCTAAAGAAGTACATTTAGCCCCTATGGAAAATATGTATATCTATATATTTATGATTTATAAAACATTTTAATTTGACCAATCAAAACAGTTCACCGTATTACATCCACCAATCACAACTCTTTAAAAAACATTTGTATTTGGTAATATCAATTAACCAGAATACAGCTAGATTTATATAAAACCGACCTATCAGGAAACAGAATTAATTTCAAACATTATGTGTTTTTTCTTCCCTAATTCACAATCATTAAAAAAATAAACCCCTCTGACCGTCTATAGCCGCGTCCAAACGTTCAAGCGGGGTTGACTGCATACATGGCATAAGCTATGAAGACAAGACTGAGCGGGATAGACTGCTGTATATCTCGTCGCTTTATCGTATACCCTGTATGCTGTCCGCCGCGCCGCGCGGCCGATTGGACGCGGCTATTAGACGGTCAGAGGCGTTTATTCGTGGTGTCAATATTTGTATTTGTGTCAAATCAGTTTATTAAAAAAACAGTTGATCCCGGCTGCCGTCTATGACAGTACTTAAGCCGAGTTAGAGGCCTTCGGGCAGCTTAAGAACTTCTAACAGTCGAGTTGCCCACTCACTTGACACTGTTACTCGCGTCCGCAGGACTCGCAGGACCTACCACAAACCACAACCCTGCACGTGTCCCCTGGGTGGTACTAAAGGGTGATGACAAAGTTTAAAGGCCAAAATAATGTGTTTGTTGATTTTAGGATTCCTTGTGTTGACAGCTATGCCTATAGAGACAACTTCCCGGAGTGTAATCAATCAAGTCGAATTGTTGCACACTTATTGGAAGTCATGATGACTATAAAATCCAATTCTCATCAAACTGGTCGGGTGATGGAGATAAAAAGTGAACATAGGAACTCCTAAATCCTTGTCGTGTTGGGGCTCATTGCAAGTGTCTCGGTGAGTAGGGAGCACAGAACACCGTAGCGAGACTGCATATTTAGTATTTACAGCGCCCAAACATGAAGTAGGTAGGGTAAGTGCACCAGTGAATGAACGCATAAGGATTTTTACTTATATAGGCCATTACTGTTTGTATAGATCAAACAAGTATTCTAGTTTGGTTAAATTACTTTGCTTTTGCAATAGTTTTCCATAATTTTAAGTTATATGACCTTTTAGGTAGAAAAATGGGAAATCACCGGTGAATGAACACGGTTTTCTAGTAAATGAACAACTAAAACCAGTGAATGAACTACTGTTATAGTTATTATTTATTGGTTTAAATCGTTGTTTATCGATTTTGTTTGGCTTTATATCGATATACCAACAGACGGAATAGCAGTTATTGGTTTACTTTTTCTACAACAATTAATAAACTGTAACAAATGTACGTTCATTACCTGGTTCCAAAAAAAATAGTAAAACCAATAAATGAACTAAGTAATTATCGGTTGATGTTCATTTACTGGATATCTGTAAACCAGTGAATGAACTAACTTCATGTTGGAAAATGAGGTTTGTTCGAACACTGGGCCAACGATAGACAAGCCATTACTGGTTATGTTAATAGAAAGTAAATCTTATTACAATCACTACAACATAAGATATTGCGTATTAGCTGTCAATAAAACCTTTATTTTTAATATAAACTTATTACTGATACTTTGTAACGCGGTAGTTAGGGACGTCATATCAAAATGGGTCGCTATCTACATCTTCTATGCGGGATAAATTTCAGCTAACCTCCCAATGAGATAAATTCCGGACCACGCTTTAAGAGGGGGCGGTCCGCGAAATCGGGGTTCTTAGATTGAATATTTACCTATGACAAACTAAAGCGAATGCCAGGAAAAAGAACATACCAAAACTACATCATATTTGCAATTGAATCGTCTGAACAAAACCATACAAAACCAAAATTGCCTCGATAGAAAAGAACCGCCAAAACATGTCTTATTTTTACTCAATTTCAATAGTGTGAGGTTCCTGTGCATATAAATTAAGTAAAAGTTGAGTGTATAATAGCTGTTCACATTACCTAATGAAAGTACTAGCGGGGTATTTTTATGTAGTCCCTTTTCAGACTTATTGAGGTGAAACGTATTTGGCGTATAGGCCTTTTTTATTTAGCGCGATACCCTTTCTCCCGTCGCGTGTTTCGTGCGGTTCTGTATATCTTTTGTTGCCGTTCGCGGGCGGAGTCAGTCGTAATCGCTCCGCTGAGACGAGAGGACTACGTTCTGTGCTCTCACGACAGCACGATGAACATAATTATTTCAATAATATTGTGACCCAGTATATTCGTCCAGTGAATGAACGTATCATTACATTCCAGTAGATATTTTGCTACATTTTGAAATAATATTATTTAAAAGTCGACCTTAACATATAGATCTTAAAGTTCAAAATACAACTATAAGATTACGCAGCGATCGGCGGGTGATCGGCTTCTTAGAATAATTTGTGCGTACATGCAAAACTAGACGAACATTTTTCTGTCGATCGTGTATTTACTTTATGAAAGATTATCACTATCACTACATAGTATAAAACAAAGTCGCTTCCCGCTGTCTGTCCCTATGTATGCTTAGATCTTTAAAACTACGCAACGGATTTTGATGCGGTTTTTTTTAATAGATAGAGTGATTCAAGAAGAAGGTTTATATGTATAATATAGTATCCGTGCGAAGCCGGAGCGGATCGCTAGTTGAGAATAAATCCGGTTATGTTCAAAATCGATGTCTGAGAGGTCTAAATACGAATTCATAGTCAGAAATATTTCAAAAAGTGGTCGCATTATTTAAAATTTTTGAAACATTCGTTGTAAATTAATATGCGCGTTTTTTTTAAGAACAACATACATTGGTAGGCTTCTCGAGGGTGAAGATTCTAGAAATGATGTCCATTTTGAATTCCAAGATGGCGGACATTGCTTTTCGAATTTAAACTTTCGTGAGACGTGTTGAAACAGTACTGATAATTACACGGTTCAACTCACGTATTAAATGTCACTACGGGCGACATGTTTCGAACTCTTCGGGAATTCTTCTTAAGGACGAGTGTTTTCGCGGCGGTGTCGCTTGAATCTTGTCGTGATTCAAGCGACACCGCCGCGAAAACACTCATCCTGAAGAAGAACTTCCGAAGAGTTCGGAACATGTCGCCCGTAGTGACATTATTGACATTGTTTTTCTTTAAAGTCATCGCGGGTGTCGCTTTTAGGGTTATCGAGAGTGCAGATTCCAACAATTATTGCCTGCGAACTTGGACATTTTGATATTAAAAAAGTGAACATAATTATGCACTTTTTCTTTAATATGTTCAAAATTGATAACTAAAGGGCCAAAGCGTCTCCATTGTCTCCAAGTACGAATCCGAGATCAGAATTGAAAAATTTGGCCGCCACACAGTAGTGGCCTGAAAATCTGACTTTCATAGACATGATCGAAGTTTTCATAATAAATTATAGTTTTTTTTTAATGCTACTAATAAAATCCCGGTTAAATTCACGTATTAAACGACACGCCAGGCGACATGTTTTGAACACTTCGGGAGTTCTTCTTCAGGATGAGTGTTTTCGATGTTTGTTTTGAAGAAGAACTCCCGAAAAGTTCGAAACATGTCGCCTGTTGTGACATTTAATGCGTGAATTTAACCGTGGATTTATTAGTAGTATTTTAGACATGTCTCACAAAAGTTTAAATTCGATTATAGCTTTTTTTTGCTTTAGGCTTTTACTAGCCATTATTATGCTAGCTCACAACCCTTACGTGATTTAGTAAAAAAACGGACTTAAAAAACCACCGGAGCTATAACTGAAATATGGCCCAGTTATAGCTCCGGTGGTTTTTTAAGCAACAAATTGTAGGTAGTGGTATTCCTTGGGTAATTAAAGTAATTTGTACTCTATAAAGTGAGTGTTTTCGCGGCGGTGTCGCTTGAATCTTGTCGTGATTCAAGCGACACCGCCGCGAAAACACTCAATCCTGAATAAGAATTCCCGAAGAGTTCGAAACATGTCGCCCGTAGTGACGTTTAATACGTGGGTGAACCGTGTAATTATTGACATTTTTTTCTTTAAAGTCATCACGGGTGACGCTTTTAGATTCCAACAATAGGGGCGTAGACACTAAATAAAATAATGTGATATTTTCTCGAAGAAGGATAAAAAAATTTGTTAAATGGAGAAAAAATCAACGCAAAAGGTTAAATAATCACGAAGTTATAAGTGTCCAAAGTTTTAGGAAGGGATGTGTTCTGTCCCTTTTTCGCAAAACGCAAGTTCATATGAAACGATGACGCTGGAAGAATGTGACGTCACAGAAGACGGCAACGTGCCGCGCGCATCGTGGTCGGTGACGCCGTCGACGCGGCCTGCCGGCAGCATCCTGTAATGTTACGTCACACACCGTTTGCGTTTTCTCTCTCTAACAAGCAATATTAAAACGGTTGTAGCTTCGTAATTCTTTGAGATATCTGAATGAGATTTTGATCACTATGCATATTTTTTTGCCTTCTTTCTTTTGGAGTAATAATAATTTTCGAGTCTGCACCCGAATTATTGCCTGCGAAGTTGGACATTTTTATATTAAAAAAAGTGAACACAATTTTGCAGTTTTTCTTTAATACGAGTATGTTAAAAATTGATAACTAAAGGGCCAAAGCGTCTCCATTGTCTCCAAGTTGAAACTCCGAGATCAGACCCCGTATCATGGTCGGCCTTATCACTCGATAAGTGACAAGATAGGGGCATCGTCTCGTTCTATCAAACGGTGTCAGCCAGTGACGGACGCTCTATCCTGTCACTTATCGCGTGATAAGGCCGACCATGACACGGGGTCAGAATTGAAAAATTTGGCCACCACACAGTGGCCTGAAAATCTGGCTTTCATAAACATGATCGAAGTTTTCATAATAAATTACAGTTTTTTTTAATGCTACTAATAAATTCACGTATTAAATGACGCGACAGGCGACATGTTTCGAACTCTTCGGGAGTTCTTCTTCAGGATTAGTGTTTTCGATGTTTGTTTTGAAGAAGAACTCCCGAAGAGTTCGAAACATGTCGCCTGCCGTGACATATACGTTAATTTTTTAACCGTGGATTTATTAGTAGTATTTTAGATATGTCTCACAAAAGTTTAAATTCGATTATACCTGTTTTTTGCCTTAGCCTTTTACGAGACATTATTATGCTAAATTACAACCCTTACGTGATTTAGTAAAAAAACGGAAGGTCATATTTCAGTTATAGCTCTCGAAACTGACTTAGCTACTAGCGAAAATTATATCTTCAAATATAGGTACTTACAGATTTTGTCTTTCTTTCCACTTATTATAATTATCTATAGATATTCATCATGTTTCATCTGACTGTCGGGGCATATACTATGCGAGAAGGAGCGGGGCAGCAATAGACGCATCAGCGCGGCAGGTACGGGGCGCGCGGGTGATTTCTGATTTTTCCCTGGCGATACGCCCCCTCTTAATAGTTAGTTATACAGGGTTTTTCAATAGGCACGCTCGAACATAGCCAGCGTACGGCCATCTTGGAAGAGCAATTGCTGTAAAATTTGGTGGGAATATATCATTAATCGTGACATTTCATCATGGAAGGCTCTGCACTTCAACAACGCCTAGAAATTGTTAAGGGGATGCCTTGATTCGAGTCGACCACGCCCGCTTGACAGAGACACGCTTATGCCTTCCGCGCACGAGAAAAAGAGATGCATCACTCTTTGGGAATGCCTTTTATGGACAAACTTCGATATATATACGTAACTTAGTGAAGGATTATTTATATTTCATTAAGTGAGATTTTAGATGAGATAAAATATTATAGTAGGTATTAAATTAACTTGATTTTGTCGTAAAACAATGTATTGTTTGAGTAGGCTGAGTAAAAAAAGGAAAATAAAGACCCAACTTTGGAATTTTTTCTATCGAGGAAATTTTAGGCAATCATGTATCGATTAAATCAGATAAACAATCATATAGTAGTAAATTCTATAATTGCTCGTTTACATTCAAAGCCATTCGACTCTGCAATTCTCTGCCCGCCCGTGGACTTGAGGCGTGCTTAATCTGTCGCTATTTTCAAAGCTCAGCTCACCTAAAGGAGCGCTATCTGTCTCTGCCATGATTCCTCATCTCTCATCTCTCACTTATAATAAATCTCTAAATTAAAAAAATAATCGGCCAGTATAAAACTAAGTACTTGTGTCCCGCGTGATCTCAGCCGCGCTACCACGAACTTCGAAAGTCGAAGTTCGGGTATTTCCATCTCTATCGCACTCCCGTACTCGAGTGACAGGGATGCATGTATTACGAACTTCGACTTTCGAAGTTCGTGGTAGCGCCGCAGCTTCCCATGAACGGAGAAACATGTAACTTTTTTTATTGGTACTCTAGCTTCCGTTTAGGATAGTTTTTATCCGACTGATTAATTAATTTTTGGAAGCATTTGACTTCATTAAATTATTCATTTCTTCTGCTTGAAATCGTAGCCGTCATATCCGTCAACTGTCAGTGTCATTAAAATGGCGGGCTTGCCATAACTATCAAACAGTAAAGCCTGCTGTACACACTGGGCCAACGTTGGCGCGGAGCAGAATGCAGCTATGCGTTAGAGGAAGAGGGCTTTATTTCGTTCTCATGCGTTTGCATAGCTGCATCCTGCTCACGCGCCAACGTTGGCCCAATGTGTACAGCCGGCATAATAATTTCGATCCGTGGCCCGTTTCACGAAGCTACAAGTTACAAACCACAATCGAACAAGTAACAAGAACATAAAGTTACAATTTACAAGTACAAGTGTTTCTCGATGGTGGCCTTCCATGGTAGAATAATAAAATTGTACGATATTCTCGATTACAAGTAAATGACATCTCGATTTAACAAGTCTCTGTCACGTCCATATTTAAAAAAAAACTTGTTGATGTTTTGACATGGTTTTGACGTTTGTTTATTATTGATTGTCTATGTACGTGACTTTTATAAATTTTATAAATAGTTTTCAAAAGAAGAAAACTATTATTGTGTAGTTTATTTATGTTGTACCCGAGACTGCCTTTTCTCTATTATTATAAAATATTACTTGATAGTACTAGATACAAGGACAGTCGCCATCAGATATATCGTAGCGGCCAAGGTGCTCACAAATATCTGAACACGTCTCTAATGCCTCGGCAATAGAGACGTGTTCAGATATTTGTGATCACTTTGGCCGCTACGATATATCTGATGGCGACTGTACACACCGTAAGGTATAGAAAGCAACAAAAAAAAGACTGGGTTGCACTCCGGGAGTGCCGGTAAAAGTGAAAACTTGAATAATTTTGCAAAAAAAAACCTTCGTTGAATTCATGAACAGAGGTTCGGAACCCAGTATTCATTCTGGTCCGGAAAATTCTTGGTAACCGCTGGCGGAAGCTACTAGAAGCCGCATCATTATCTTCGTCATCAGTAGAGTCCCACGAATGCCACATTTTGCTCGAATAAAATGTATTTACAGAACAGAACAGAACAATTTACAAGTGTACTTAGCTCGGAAGCTAGGTAGTTTTTTTTACAATGTGACCAATACAAGTTGACAATATAACAAAATCTTGGAGAAACGTTAGTTCGATTTAAGCAATTTCAAACAATAAAATAATAAAAAATGTCTTTAGTTTTAGGCTAGTTAAGCCATGAGCACGTAGAATCGGGTCCATTGGTTGTCTAATTAAAAGAGATATTTTGTGCCGCGTAAACACTTACCGGTCAATGGGTACTCGAAAGGATTATCTATTATTAATTCCTAAACACATCTTTACCTGAGAGTCGGAGTGACTCAAGATCATTTCAGTTATCACGTTTTTATTTATTTAATATAAAACAGTGTTAAAATTATGTAGAGAAGAAGATCAATAATCATTTAATGCTGCAGCCTGTGTACTACCTGTTGGATCTATTGCCACAAACATCTACTAAACTTTTACACCCTTATTCATAAAACTTAAAATACCTCTGTTACATAAAACGAGTTTTGTCCCTTTCTTACTCATTTAAATAGTGACAGATAAAGACAAACTAATTTTAACGGCATTTTAGCTAAAATAGGTTTGTTCAACGTTTTACTTGATACGTTAAATTAGAACTCCCACCACATTACCATACGAACGAAGTCGCAGGTACAGCTAGTAGGGTCATTTCGCCGGTTAGCGACCACTTAATTTCATGTGCCGGTGGGCGACCACTTAAGCCGAGTTGGTGAACTGAAAGGATATTTTCTCGTTTTTTTAGTAGTTCTATTCTAAAACAACAACAAAAAAATGCATGTACAAGTAATTGTCTCAATAGGGTGTGTAGAATTGATGTTAGGTTCAATAGAAAAAACCTTCGGAATAAAAACTTTTTATTTAAAAAAAAAATGCTTGTGGAGTTGGTACCACTGCAGTACAGCGGCCGATTAAAAAAAAGTTACATGATTTGACATCGTGGTAAACAGTGCTTTTATGAAAAATGTATGAACCATAAAAGTACGCTAAACAGCGCGTTTATGGGCCATAGGGCATAGAGTTTTTCGACGACTTATTATCGGTGTCACTGTATTTGAACTAAAGCCTATATAAATGACAGATAACGGAACAGGAGTAGAAAAAATATATTATGGTAAACCTGTGGTGTGTGTCTGTTTAAGTACGCGAAGGAGAGTTTGTATGTACTACGAATCCGTATCTACATATTTTTTCTTTTAAAATTACAAAAACATGGGGTAATTTAACCCTTATGCATAGTGTTGCCAAATGTCTATAAAGCATTAGACAGCTCACAGATTTAAAAAACCGGCCAAGAGCGTTTCGGGCCACGCTCAGTGTAGGGTTCCGTAGTTTTTCGTCCAGAAATTATTTTGTAATTTTTTTCAAAAACTATTCAACCTATCAAGTTCAAAATAATTTTCCTAGAAAGTTTTTATAAATTTCTACTTTTGAGATTTTTTTCATATTTTAAAACTTATGGTTCTAGTTACTATTTTTCGTTATTTAATTATTTTCCGTCTCTATGGTTAACACTATATGTATAAGTATTTATGTAAGAATTTATGTATGTTTATTTGTGTGCTTTATGTGTGTATGTTTATTATTAATTGTGTATGTTGTAAGTTCGTTTACTTCCAATTTTGCCACCTACCTAGGGTCATTACGCTGGTTACGCGACCACCTTCGGTTAGCGACCACCTGAAGGAGAAGGTTTTTTTTTATTGAGGATAACATCAATTCTACAGACCACCCTATTGAGACAATTATTTGTACATGTATTTTTTTGTTATTTTAGAATAGAAATCTACTAAAAAACCGAGAAAATAACCTTTCAGTTCACCAACTCAGCTAAGTGGTCGCCAACCGGCACATGAAATTAGGTGATCGCTAACCGGCGAAATGACCCTATTTAGTAATTTTTTGTTGCTATTTCTTCGCTACCTAAAGGTTGTCTGGAAGAGATCGCTCTTCAGCGATAAGACCGCCTGTTGTTAACATCTATTTTTTATAAGTTGTTATGTCGATTTGTTTCATGTTATAAGTTGTGCAATAAAGAGTATATCTTTTATTGTATTGTATAGTCAAGAATCATATATCTGACAGACATTTGCTGCTCTGAAGGCCAACGTTCCCGCGTTCTTCACGAAATTGAGCCCCATTTATACGAAAGTGTCGCCTACAATTGGTCCAGGATCACCACCACCTACAGCGGAGTCGCTGCGGCCATTTAGCTGAGATTATATTTCATAAATAATGTCATCAAATGTACTTTAACATAATTTACTTTAAAAACAAAGTTTTAACCGATTTCAATTCAGTACTCCGCCAAGCCACATGAACATTTCCAAATTTCCTTCCACTTTACCATTAGAACATTGATTATCACAGAAAAAATCCAAATCGCTGTATTATTATTATTGGGAGCCTGTAGGTAGTATCCCACTGCTGGGCAAAGGCCTCCTCCTTCGGTTTCCAGTGTTCTCGATCCTGAGCTTCTTGTGGCCAATCTTTTGAGAACGAGTCTAGGTCGTCCCGCCATCGCCGGCGAGGCCTGCCGCGTCTCCGTTTTAAGCTATGGGGTTGCCAGTCTTGCTCTCAGTTCACTCGGCATGCGGCAGACATGCCCAGCCCACTCCCACTTCAACTTAGCCGCTTTCCGAGCTACGTCGACTATTTGAGTCTTGGAGCGCAGCGTGGTGTTCCGGATACGATCCATTAATCTGACACCTAATTTGCTGCGCTCCATGGCTCGCTGGCAAACCCCGAGTTTGGACTTTTGAGATGCTGTCAACGACCAAGTCTGTGCGAGAACTCTGTGTGAGAACTGGAAAAATGCACATGTTCATGAGCCTACGTTTATGTGATAGTGGCAGGTCAAAGGAGACCTGAGGTGTTTCATGGACCAATAGCTCCTCCAGGCGTATTCGGTCCGTCTTCCGACCTCTTTTTCCTGTCGCGCCTGGAAGTAGACTAATTGGCCCAAATAAAGGTATTCATGGACATAGCAATATGTTCTCCGTTTATCTCGACCCTACGTTGTGTGCAATTGGTCATGAGCTCGGTCTTTGACATATTCATTCTTAGTCCAACCTCGAGGCTTGCATTTCTGGTAGCTCGGATGCAGTTGAGGAGAAAAGAACAATGTCGTCGGCGAAACGAAGATTGCGGTTCTCCAACCAGTCCCCTATCTCCCCAATTCAGCGTAAGTTTCTGGGAGACGTACTCCAATGTACTGGTAAAGAGTTTCGGCGATAGCGGGTCTCCTTGATTAAATCCTCTCTCTATCTTGAAAGACGGGTCAGAGGATTGCAGTTTGATGGCGGCTGTGCTATTTGCGTATATGTTGCTTAGAAGAGTTAAGTATATAGCATGGGTTTATTCCCTGGTTGTTCAAGGCTGTGAATATGGAATTATGTGTAATGCTGTCAAACGCTTTGGAATAGTCAACAAAGGGCCGATAATATTTGAGTTCCGTCGATTCATCAAGAAAGGATATTCTGAGACTTCATTAGTTGCTATTTCAACGGAATCATATCAGAATCAGAGGGGCTACCGCGAAACGAAAACGAAGTTCGTTCGTGTATCTCCCTCTCTTTCGCACTTGCTAGTTCCAGCGAGAGAGAGAGAGATACACGAACGAAGTTAGTTTTCGTTTCACGGTAGCCCCTTTGTGACGTACTTTTACAGTTTTAAGTACATCATTGGGGAGTTGCAGGAGTCATCTGTGGTCTTCATCATCAGTTCCACTTCACCAGCTTTATGATTTCCGGGTGTAAATACACGAGTTACTTATAATAGAAAATACCGAAATGGCTACATGCGAGCCTAATATATATGAGGAGTAAATGATTCTGAGGTAACAAACACTTTTTCCTGAGTCCACGTGTGTGAATATAATTTACCTTTAGGCGCGGCTGATAAACGGCTCGGACCGGCTGCTGCCGCTGTACGTTGTGCAGCAGCTCGGAGACGCGCGCGGCGTGCCCGGCTTCTTCGTCGCCGGCATCTTCGCCGCCAGCCTCGGGTAAGTCCTAACCGAGCCAGGAAACACTACACTAGTGACTAGACCACCGAGATTGGTATACTTGGTATACACAACGCTTGGACAACTCGCCTCATGTGCGGGTAAGACGAAAAGTAAGTTTAGTCAGTGAAAAATCAACCGTTAGTGCAAAAAAAATTCGTTTGGTCTACGACTAAACTGACTATCAAAAGTATCAGACAAATCAGCTACTGAAGTCTTTCTTATACGCGATTCTCAACCTGTCCCAAATTTTAACCTCACAGCTTAACCCCAATATTCGTAACGACTATAAGTAATGGGACGTCAGGTTTACTGGTTTGCCTGAGGTGAGTTGTCGGAGAGCGTTGCTAATACCAACCCTGACGGCTTAAGAACTTGTACACTTATCCGGCCCAACTAGGGGTTGAGTTAACTCCGGGTTCGAGAAAACTGGGCTTAACAAATCCAGGGATATCTTAGCACCTACGTGGATTTGAGTCACGTCACTTATAATTTGAATAACTGTCACAAAACCACAAATTCGTCCCCAGTTCAACACGTTTCATATTCAGCAAGGATTTCTCGAAAGTCGTTTATAATTCACATTGCCAAAACCAGCGCGAAACTCATGCAGGCGTCCCAATGACTGCCGCTCTTACGCACTTCAGTCCAGAATGAAGAATTAACCAGACAAGTCCAGTTAGGATACCGGTTTCAATAATATTCTAAATTAACTCGATTTAGGTGTCAGCATCAGCTCGCACAATCATGGATACATAGAGTATAATGAGCCCAAGAACTGGTGCTACATTTAAGCTATTCGATTGCATAAGGACACCTTGAATTATCCTACCCTAAGCGTCAACGTCAAGAATGGACCTGCGGCGCTACCACGAACTTCGAAAGTCGAAGTTCATAATACATGCATCCCTGTCACTCGAGTAAGGGAGTGCGATAGAGATGGAAATACCCGAACTTCGACTTTCGAAGTTCGTGGTAGCGCCGCTGATAGAATAGGATGTACGGTCGAGGAAAATGAAAGTTTGGCACATGTCAACTCTATTTGAATGACGTTAAGGTCCAAAAGTGCTAAACATTCAATTTCCTCGACTGTACACGTAGATCCTCTCGGATGAAGTAAATTTATATTCACACTGTTGTAGCAAATGTTTTTGCGTATGTGAGACAGATATTTGTAAGTACTTAATGTATCCCATGTGTACTACATAGTATGTATGCCGAATTGAGATCAATGGGGTTTTAAAAGATAAATATTAACTACGAGTATCATTAATAGTGCGTGAATACTACTTACCTCCTAAATTATCCACAGCGCGCCGGTAGGTACCTACTCGTAACTTCTAAATCTTCCAATATATCTTAATTTCACAGGACTGTTGCTTCAACTTTGAACTCTTTGGCTGCCATTGCGTGCCAAGATTTAGCAACCGGCCTTCTAGGAATAAGTTTACCTGAAAACAAAGGAGCAGTGGCAAGTATTAATATCACATACTTATAAGAGTACTTTATAGGTACCTTATCTAATAAGTAATGTAAGTTTACGACTATCAATAAAAAATTTAGGTAACTGTTTGCAATTTAATGAGATTCGCGATGTAGGCAGCTGGTATTGAACTTTACCTGTTTGCTAAAGTTTGACAAGGTACTTAATAGTTAGTAGTTAGTACCTACCAACCTTCATATCAGTAGGTAAGTTAGGTATCTAGAAATCGAGATAAATAAAACACGCGCGTAGCTACGATGAAAATTAATGAACAAATGCAATATGTTTTGCCTACTAAGTTTAACAGCATTTGCGGAATCAGGCGTAGTTATTGCATATGAAAGCGGAGTTTCTAGTTAGTACTTAATTATTCAGCAATGTCAACGAGTAGGTAATAAACTACACTTACTTTCGTTGCACATCGAATAGTTCAGCCACGAGATAATCTGCAGTACAATGTCGTTTCGTCACATATTATACGTATTTAAACTATAAATCCTGACGTTTTAAATCCTGCCCAGAAAGAATGTATGGTCATAGAAGAAACATGGTCAAGAATATATATTACATAGTTAACCGACGATTCAATTTCTGATTAAATTTGCCGTAAGATTTTTAAATGTATAGCAGGTAATAGCACGATTTGATGAGCCAACAAAATCAAAATTATCTTCTACTAGCAAGCAAAAATACGGTAGGGTTGTTAACCTTGCTATATCACAGAATAAGTAATGCTATAATTACTGTAGTATAGCATGATCAGTCAGGCGACAGCAACACCCGCCGCGCCGGTTCTAAACCAAAGTTTATTACAGAAGAGTAAAGAGAAAAACAACGAAAACTCCTAAAGGGTTGAATATACACTTACACAAATGCATTCTTTAGTCTTTATACATACTATGGTTTTATACATAAGTTAGTGCCAAATGTTGGGATTAGATGCCGAAGCGAACCCCGGGCTCGAGTAGGGCACTACCGAGGGATCGCTAAAAGGATAATGATGATGATGCTGATGATGATGATGATGATGGTGATGATGATGACTATGGTTATGTTGAGCAGATCGCCCGCTGGGTGTGCCTGGCGTGCGGCGCGATATCGTTTGCGCTGACGTTCGCGGTGGAGCGGCTGGGCCCGGTGCTGCAGCTAGCGCTCTCCTTCAACGGCATGGCGGGCGGCGTCACCCTTGGCCTGTTCACGCTTGGTATGCTCTTCCCCTGGGCTAACGCTAAGGTAAGCTTGTACATACAGGATTACGAGTCAGGTACAGTACCGATACAGATGATTTCGACAGGTGATGTATGGGTAGTGCCGCGCGTTTTTATCGCTGACACAATAACCGCTCTTAGAACCCCAAAGAGGCGTTGTTGACTCCAGCTTGGAATTACTTTACCGCCCGTGTTACCTACACACAAGGCTTTTCATCAAATTGGCGAGGAAATTAAAATGATCCACCAACGCACTCTATATTTAAACTAATAGCGTCACTTTTAACAAACGGCGAGTTTTGTTTAGCAGCGTTAATAAAAAAAATATAGCTACGTACTTAGACCAAAGGTGCTGTCATAGGCAGGTACTCGTAGTAGATATTTCCCCGAGCATTTTCTCGTTTTTTTTTTTAGTACGAGTAAGTATATGAAAAATACATTGGAACGTCATGTTGAAATTTTCAAATAACACCAATCATCAACGGCAGCCATATTAGCACCACTACTTGCTTTGTGGGTATTTGGTGTTGTGATCCTGGTGGTGAGTACCGTCGTCAGAGCCCCCGGGAGGCGCTGTGTAGAGAGTGTTATTGTAATGAAAACAGAGGGGCTATGGCAGTAACTATTTATTTGGGAGAACACACGAGTAAAAACATTAAATATGATTTAGTACAAAACCATCTTGTAGAAAGCTATCAACCGGAATGAATGAAGTCTGACATTAGCAGACGACATTACCTATTCTCACTCTGCTCGTCATGCGCAGACGACTGGAAGTCAAATATAGAATTACGTATGGCCAGTGTGTGCCATCAACAGTGTACACACACCTCATTACAACAGAGAGTGAGTGTGGGACCCCCTTTTATCTCTAGCTGTCAACACAACGAATCCTCAAATCAATAGAGGGTCGGCAGCGCACTTGCCATTCTTCTGGTATCAGTATCTGGCCACCGTCGTACTTAGTATTTTTTTTATGATAATGATGGTGTAGGGCGCCGTGGCCGGCGGTGTGTTCGGGTTGCTGGTGGTGCTGGCGGCGTGCGGCGGCGCGCAGCTGTCGCAGGCGGCGCCGCACCGGCTGCCCGCCTCCGTCGCCGGGTGCCCCGCCTCCTACAACCTCACCGAGACCTACGCTGTCAACCCCAAGTAAGTACGCTTCTCTACAACTGAAATCAGTTTTGCAGTCTTAACATACAGGCTAAGACCGAAGTTACAATTTTCTTACTGTAACATTTTCTTGATCTCCGTAACAATAAACTTTGAATCCCGTTTTAACCCCTTAGGGATGGATTTTTTCCAAAACGCTGGAAATACTTTTTTATATTTTAATAAGTAATCTTTCTACAAAATTTCAAGTACCTAACTAGCTCAAAAAAAAGTGTTTCTAATACAAACCTTGCACCCCTTTTTAACTCCCTTAGGGGTGAAATTTTCTAAAACGCTGAAAGTACTTTTTTGTATTCTAATAAGTTATATTTCTACAGTTTCAAATCTCTAGCTCAAAAAAAAAGTGTTTCCCAGTCAAACCTTGCACCCCTTTTTAACCCCCTTAGGGGTGGAATTTTCTAAAACGCTGAAGTTATTTTTTTTGTGTTTTAATAAGTAATCTTTCTACAAGTTTCAAGTCTCTAGCTAAAAAACAAAGTTTCCCCCGTATTAACTTTTCACCCCTTTTTAACCCCCTTAAAGATGGATTTTTCCAAAACGCTTAGTTCTTTTTTTGTAAATTTAAATAAAAGGAAAATTTAAAAAATTTATGCTCCGAGCCGGATTCGAACCGGTGACCACAGGCATTCATGGGCCATCGCTACTAACCAACTGAGCTATCGCAACAATCTGTCTCGGCCACTAAATCTTTCAATCAGTTCCTTCCTACAACGCCTAATAGCAAGCTAGCTAGCCTATCTTTAGCAGCATTACTGCTTAATACGAAATTAGTACTTTTTTTGTAGGTATTCAAATAAGTAATCTGTCTACAAAGTTTCAAGTTTCTAGCTCATAAGGAAAAGTTTCCCTCATACAAACTCTGCATCCCTATTTAACCCCCTAAGGGGTGGAATTTTCTAAAACGCTGACAGTTCTTTTTTTTTATTCTAATAAGTAATCTTTCTGCAAAGTTTCAAGTCTCTAGTTAAAAAAAAATGTTTCCGCCATACAAACATTGCACCCCTATTTAACCCCCCAAGGGGGAATTTTCTAAGACGCTGAAAGTTTTTTTTTGTATCTTAATAAGTTATCTTCCTACAAAGTTTCAAGTCTCTACTCCTTTCCGGTCCTTGCCTACGTCATAAAAGGAAGTTCTGGTGTAAAATTCAAGTTTCTAGCCCCAGTAGTTTCGGCTGTGCGTTGATGAGTGAGTGAGTGAGTCAGTCAGGACATAGGCATTTATATGTATAGATAGTTCGTTTTCTACTTTTTGATAATCTGAACATACCCACATTAATAATATAAAATAAATATAATCTGAACATTTACATCCGTAAAGAGCCTAAAAAAACAACAAATCTAAGCTATGATCATTGACCAATTTTGTTGCAAATTATACTTAGGTATTCTAGATTCTGGGTGTGATAACACTGAGATTCTAAAACTGGATAGGTAGTATAATGTACCTAGCGAGCAGTTTTAACAGTATACTATATAATATTACGTCAATGTTATAAAGGTTTTGATGCGAGAGGGAAATCTTTTCTCACTGTATTCGTGGTATGTACGTAACTGAAGTAGGTACTTACCTACTAATACGTAATCATAAAATAATCTAGGCAAGCAGTTATCTCATATCCTCTCGATGACGGAAATACTACCTACCTATTAGATGAACTGAGTAGACTAACTACACACACGTTAATTGATAAAGGACAAACTATTTAATCTTTGAACTGTAATTGTGACACAGAGTCGTTACAGTTCCTCGGTAATTTTGTTGTTGTTGTAGTTAATTACAGAAGCCGAATCGATCCTAATCTAATGGGACTGAGGAGATATTTATTAACGGATTAAGTTTTGTGACATTCAGCACAAGTAGCTATGCGGACAATATTTTCTAAATGGTTTGCACAAGAACTTTTAATTAAGGTTAAGGCTGGTTTTAGTGTCATGCAGACCGTCAGTACGGATTGCTCCGCACGGATCAATATGTATTATGGGGCATCCAGATTATGTGATTTTACCCCAATTTGTCAGCCCAACATGTCGAAGTCATAATTGGACGTAGCGTACAGACGTAACAACTGCAACTACAATTTCATTCAGTGTGGCCAGTTAATAGTAAGAAAGCGAAAATTGCCGCATTCAAACGGTCCTGCGAAGCGGGCTGCAAGATTGTTACTAACCGATGAGATAGGGCAAGACAGCACGTCTAACATGGGACGGCCGCGACATACTCTCGATTTTTCTCGCACTATACCTCTTGTTCTGAGTGTTCTAATAAGAGAGAGACGGATAGTGCGAGAAAAATCGAGAGAGCTCGCGCGCCGTCGCGTGATAGCCGTGCAGCACACAAAAATCGAGAGTATGTAACGGCCGTCTCATGATAGACGTGCTGTCTCGCCCTATCTCATCGGTTAGTAACAATCTTGCAGTCCGCTTCGCAGGACCGTTTGAATGCGGCAATTTTCACTTTCTTACTATTAACTGGCCACACTTAATGAAATTGTAGTAACGAAACACCGGTTTAAAAAAATTGTCAAAATGACAGTGTAAAATATTAAAACAATATTATTTAGTATATATTTTTTAATTTTCGTTTAATTTTATTTGAATAAATATTGTGAAAAAAAAAACACTTGGCAGATCATGCCAATTCCATGGTCCAAATTGTGATTTTCATGCAATTAGTCAGGAAAACTCGTTTGACGGTTGGATTGCAGCGCAACATGCATCCACACGATAGCAATTAGTCAGATTCTGATGAATTGGGGCTGACTAATCATGTAATGTATATGCCCCATTAAGCTTAAGGCAGCGTTTTAGAGTAATGCGGACGGGTCCGTACAGACGACCGTCCGCGCGGTCAGCTCCGCCGTACATATTGGTCGGTGCGGAGCGATCTGTACTGACGGTCCGCATAACACTAAAACCAGCCTTAAATTCGCTTTGAGCGCAAGGACCAGAAAACCCCTTTTTAGGCTTAAGCCTATCGATTTGGTAATCCTATCAATTTGGTTACCTTATGATAGCATATCGGATTTGTTTAAGGTTTTCAAATTGGTTTGTGGTAAGTAAACTAAGCTAACTACATCCATATAGGGTCAATATGGAAGAGTTTTTAAAACAACTTCTAAAATAACCCTAATAATCCTCGGTACACACATGGAGTATATGAAACCTATCGGATCGGCATGGGTCTTGAATGCGGATGCGGCCTCACATTATTTATCGACCTACGATTATTTGTACTTGCAGGGGCCCACTGCGTCATCTAGTACCTAAAAGGAAGTATAAAAATTCGACCTAACCTAACATTGGCACTTTGATCATGTTGAACTGAACTCCCTATACCACATGAATGTCACGTGTCAATGTATTTTAACTCGCGTTATCGATATAATTTTTAAACTTATTTCACAAAACCACTTCTATCTCAATGGACTTCGGTCCCCAGGCATACTTAGCACCCGCCTGGAAAGAGATCCCTCCATTGCCCGCTCTCCTTACAAACTGTATCAAAAAGTATACTTCTATTATTCGTTTATTTCTTTTTCAGAAATCAACATGAAGAGTCAGTATTTTGGTTGTTCCGAGTCTCGTACCTGTGGTACTCCGGACTGGGCTCCATGGCGACACTACTCATGGGTCTACTCGTGTCGGCACTCACGGGGGCCACCGACCCGGCGCAGGTGCCGATAGACCTCATCTCCCCGCCTGTCATCACACTTCTTAACAAATTGCCGCGTAAAGTAAAGGTGAGAATGTCTCTATACACATCTCTTATTCCTAGTATGTAAAGCTACATTAGCTCCTAGTCAACTTAACCACTTTTCTCATCAAAGCCAAATGAGGCAAAAGTGATGAATACACAAACATGGAATATTTACCTAATCAATACATGTCGTCTTGTGAAGGTGCTTCAACTTATATGCCTTATTGGGGGCTTCCTGTTTCTACAAGTTCATATGCCGCTTTAATTGCCTGCTGGTTTTTTAATAAGGTACTTACCCGGTAATGTTTGGAAAATTACTTTTCATAAAATGTCATCTTTCGTCATGTAGGTAAGTAGCCATATGTTTAAGAGAGCTAATACATACTTCCATTATACTATAGGTACCGGGTGTACAATCCAAATGGGTCAGTATGGTGAAGTCGGAAACTATCAGAGATAGCGAGATCTGTTCTTAGGAACCATGACGTCGATTTTAGATTTAATAATAATTACATTCAAACTTTTTTATTAACTCTCATACATAACCGGGAATCGAACCTGGTCAATATTTTTGTAACCGCGTTAAGTAAAAAGGACCAAATTTGGCTATGAAATCTTGTGTAAACACAACTGAATTAGACTAAAATTGAATGTGAATGTAATTATTATTAAATCTAAAATCGACGTGATGGTTCCTAAGAACAGATCTCGCTATCTCTCATAGTTTCCGACTTCTCCATACTGACCCATTTGGATTGTACACCCGGTATATACGAATATATCCATACTAATATTATAAATGCGAAAGTGTGTCTGTCTGTCTGTCTGTATTTCTATCTGTTACCTCTTCACGCTTAAACCGCTAAACCGATTTGGATGAAATTTGGTATAGAGATAGTTTGAGTCCTGGGGAAATCATCCCCCAAGGAGATGAAGTAGGGGGTGAAAGTTTGTATGGAGCTACGATATAAACGAGTTTCACGCGGACGGAGTCGCGGGCAGAAGCTAGTAATATTATAAATGCGAAAGTGTGTCTGTCTGTCTGTTACCTCTTCACGCTTAAACCGCTGAACCGATTTGGATGAAATTTGGTATAGAGATAGTTTGAGTCCTGGGGAAGGACATAGGATCGTTTTTATCCCGGAAACATCCCCAAAGGAGATGAAGTGGAGGGTGAACGTTTGTATGGACCTACGATATAAACGAGTTCCACGCGGACGGAGTCGCGGGCAGAAGCTAGTATTTTTGAAATGAAAACTTCTTTAGCGGCGCCTTTTGCACTTTTTGGGATGGGGAAAAATTGTTAAACACGCGACATATTTTTGTGACGTCAGATGTGAAGGAGGTCACAAACTTTTATATTTTGCTGCTAGCCGATTCGACTTCATTCAAAACTGAACGCTATTCGTAAGAGTATAAAGCCGTTGAACACTTTTTGCAATAGCATATTCTGCAAATGAATTTGTAATTTTGTCCACGCGTCCTTTACCGTTTTGTTATTGAGCAAATTCGAATAGTTCGAATTTGGACGTTATTCTTAAGAAGATAAAGCTTTGAAAAATATTTGGCAATGGCAGAAATAAATTGCTTGTTCACGCGAACGGCGCGGGGCAAGCGGCGGGGCATCGGCGCCGGCTCGGTGCGAGCCGCGACGCGCTGCACTACCAGATCAAACCACACGGCGGCGTAATGACGCGTCCGTGATTTTTATATTAATATTTTTGAAGTGAAAACTTCTTTAGCGGCGCTGTGCACTTTTTGGGATGCGGAACATTACGTACCTAGGGCGGTGAATTCGTGAATGGCCCGGATCGCAGGTGTTTGTGGCCCGAACCGAAGGTGAGGGCCATAAATACGCGATCTGTTGCTTTACGAATTACCGCCCGTGGTAAGTACACAATTTTACGTCTTCACCTGGCCACAATGCGAGTTTTACCGTACGCGCAGCGTGCGATATAACTCGCATTATGGCCAGGTGTGACGTAAAAATTGTTAAACTCGCGACAGGTGTCACGTGACCGTAAATGGTGTGAGATTCGGGACGAGGCTTGGGGGCGGGGGGGGGGACCGATGCCGTAGTGGCGATGCGGCGCTTACCCGTTCGGTCGACACACAATAAGTTCTCACGCGCTAATTTGCAAGTGAAATCGTTTACTTCTGTTGCTACGGTATTCAACGATTCGAAATGTCAAAATATTCAAGTCTTTACTTCTGCCGGTACTCCCGGAGTGCAACCCGGTCTTTTTTATATTTTTCACCCACATCTAATATGTTCAGTGATATACCTAAGATGAAATTAACATTTACTTCTACTGGATGTGGTCGTAATGACTGAGTAATTGGTTTCCAGTCAATACTGCGTCTCCCGAACCGCATGGGCGCGGAGCGCAGACGCAGCTCGAGCGTGCGGCCGCCCAGCATGGCCGACGACAAGGACACGCGGCGCCGGCGCCGGCTGTCCGAGCTGGCGGGCGGCGTGTTCTACAGCAGCGCCGGCCTCACCTGCGGGAGCTGCGGCCACGACAACTTCGCGCTCGCGCCTAAGGACACGCTCGACAACCCTAACCATTCTCCTTAACAATGTTACAGACGAAACAATCAAATGTGCCAGTTTAAGGTTAACGCCCGCTTATCAAGTTTTCCTCGGCGCCCGATCGGCACGGCCTCAACCCGATATGT
The DNA here is from genome assembly GCA_947578815.1 of Epinotia ramella. Classification (NCBI taxonomy): domain Eukaryota; kingdom Metazoa; phylum Arthropoda; class Insecta; order Lepidoptera; family Tortricidae; genus Epinotia; species Epinotia ramella. The sequence continues at coordinate 14,725,993 of OX388209.1, forward strand.
TCAGTATCTATTTATTTATTTATTTAAACTTTATTGCACAATACAAGATAGGGTACAAATGGCGGACTTGATGCCATAAGGCATTCTCTACCAGTCAACCATTGGGCAAAACAGAAACATTTGGTGCACGTATTTAAATTTAAATGAAAACTTAATCCAAGGCGGCCCGTACACCTGTAAGTAAATTACGTAAGTTCAGTACAAATATTGCTTACAGACGACTTACGTGAGCAGTATTTGTACTGAACTTACGTAAGAACTTACAAGTGTACAACAGGCCCAAGATAAACTTCTATCAAATACATAGGTACTAAAATAAACATACACATATATAAAATATAGTATTCTATGTTTGAAACTTCATACTGCAATGCACGCTTATCATCATCGTAATAACATCCTGCCTCGGTACAGGCAAAGGCCAGGGTACAGGGGTACGAGACGAGCCGATGTCGGCGTGGTGCCGGTGGATAGGTGTGAGTAAACCTTTATGTGGCCTACAATTTTCTATGTGTCTAGGTCTGAATCAGTCGCCTACAATATCCTACATGAACCAACTTGACAATCGTCAGATTATGCTTGAATTTGTTTCATCCCGACTACAATGGGTTCAAATGTCAAACTATACATAAGTATGCTGTGCAACATACTCCAGGCAAAATACGGTTTTGAAAAACATTAATTTATAATAGCGTTTTTTTTGTTGATTTCATTTGAAAATGTTATTCTAAGATGATTTAGTCAAGAATCCGACAAACTTTCCACCCGGAAGTAATTATGTAGATTTAAATGAAGCATGCATTATCTTTTTTTGTACGATTTATCTTGAATATTATAGAGCAAATGTAAATGAACCAAAATAAAGACAAAAACATTTATTACTATTTTTACTGACTTTTTAGAAGCCAGTTAACTTATAATTTTTTCGATGTCTGAAATTTTGTCGGATTATGTCGCTGGGTAACTACACTCGCGGTCAAAGAAACCGGGTCAGTGACGAAAACCTCAATATTTTGTAAATCATTGGTCGTATCTGCATGAAACTAACTCTGTTTTATAGGGAATTTAATATCCTTCTAAATCCAACCTTCAATGTTCTACGTAGTAACTGGAAAAAGGTTTAATTGAAAAAAAAAGACCAATTGGGTACTTATTTGAAATTGCGTTCGTTTTAGTTTTGCTTGTTTTTAAGCAATTATTTTCAATCTGTCAAAGAACTATGATAAAAGGCTGTCATTGTTTTATTTTGTGGTCATTCTTGAATGTCTATCATGCCGCTAACACGAGATGAATGTACTCGTATCATCACTATGTTAGAAGAAGGAAGAAGTCAGAGGTATACAGCGAGAAGAACAGGTGTGTCACTTTCTACAGTGCAGCGAGTCCTCTAACGTTACCTACAAACTGGGCAGAACCTTAGAAGACCAGGAACCGGCAAAACAAGATGTACTACAGCTAGAGAAGATCGATTTATTGTTACAACCAACCATGCTCCGAAATCGGCACCTCACAGCAGTTGAAGTGAAAAATCAGCTTTTAGAGACCCGAAGGGACGGCATCAGCGAGCGGACTGTCAGGCGGCGGCTCAAAGAAGCAAATTTGACCCCACATAGGCCGGCCAATGGCCCAAAACTTGAAAGAATACATCGAACAGCAAGACGACTTTATGCCCGCGATCACAGATACTGGGGTGACGAAGATTGGGCAAGAATTTTGTTTTCCGATGAATCCAGATTTATGCTCTATGCAAATGACGGGCGGCAAAGAGTTTACAGACGGCCTGGTGAACGTTTTATTCCAGCATGTTTTGAGGAAAAAGTGGCGTTCGGCGGTGGGTCAGTCATGGTTTGGGCTGGAATCTCTTCAGAGAGTCGCTCGGAGTTAGTTTTAATAGAAAATGGATCATTAACGAGTGCAAGATATGTAGAAGAGATTCTTAATGAGCATGTCGGCCCATACTTAATTAATATGGGTGGAAATTCTATGTTTATGCATGACAACGCCAGGCCACACACAGCTCAAATTGTCAGAGATTATTTTTTGGAGGTTGGTATCAACTGTATGAACTGGCCCTCGAGGAGTCCGGACTTAAATCCGATTGAGCATGTATGGGACGAGCTTGGGAGGCGTGTAAGAGCTCGAAACCCCGCCCCAGCTACACTTAGAGACCTGAAACAGGCGTTAGTGGAAGAATGGGACAATATCCCGCAAGAACGCATAAAGAACTTAATAAACAGCATGCCGAATCGTCTAGAAGCTGTAAGAAGAGCCCGAGGAGGCAATACGAAGTATTAATTTTTATTTTTTGTGTTGTATGTGAAGTACCTACTGCTTATTTTTGTACGTAAAATTGGTTGATTTTTTGTTTCCTATGTAATTTTATTAAACAAAAGAATTACGATTCCACCATTTGATGTTATTTAATTCAGTATAAAATTATCTACAATATGCAGTTTAATTCATGTCCCTAGCTTTATTATTTTAGGAGATATTACAAATTTTCGTACTGACCCGGTTTCTTTGACCGCGAGTGTATTTAATTGATAATATATCCGTTATACATAAAAAATAAGCTACACTCAGAGGCAATGAAAACGGGTCACTTCCCATGGATTACTTTACAAAGTGACCCGTTTTTATTGCCTCTGAGGTAGCGTACCTTCATAGTTCACATTGGGAGTTACACTCAGAGGCAATGAAAACGGGTCACTTTGTAAAGTAATCCATGGGAAGTGACCCGTTTTCATTGCCTCTGAGTGTAGTATAAATTATTTCCAAAATTGTCATTTTTTCCATACAAGTTGTCAGTTCATTGCCTGGACTAACACAATAACCTTCCTATGCCTAAAAAGATTTCTCATCATTTAATTAAGAATTAACTAGCGCCAACCGTTTTCATTATTTTGTATCTTAGGTAAGTACTTAAATGATTTCCTTGATGAAAATGCATCTGATTTTAATTGTAATAGGTTTTATACGAAAAAAAGTTTTATCTTTCTTTCCTCCTGTTATAGAGCCACATAATTTAATGCGAGTAGGTTAGGTTACCTAATGTTAGTTCATAGGATTATAATAAATAATTATACAGACAAGAACTAAATAGATATCACCTGCACATTTAATTATTCAACCGATTTGACTTCTGCCTTACCCTAACCTTTTCTTGCTAAAAAGTAATATTATAATTACAACAACTAAAAGGAAAAGCAATACTCCTAACTACCTAGCACACTTCTTTACAATAACTTATGAAACTAGCTGCAGCCAAAACGGGTAAGTTGACCCAAGAAACAGCTAGATAACGAGGTGCTTCTTGATTTCCTCACGAGTCTAGAGAATGTCTGACCAGCCGCAGCGAGTCGTGGCATAAGCATTTTTATTTTATTTTTATATGGCAACAAATGTACCTATGAAATAAATTGTGATTTATAAACACATATAACTCCGAGAACCTTAAGAGCATGCGTTTTTCAAATTTGCCGCCTTTTTCTTATGCCACGACTGGCAGGGTAAGACTACGCCAAGCCAGATGCGCAGAGAAGTATCGTTTAAATGTATTTATAGATATTAACTACCTACTCAGTGATTCAAAAAGGGTATTGGCCTCCGAAACGGGAGCACACCGCGTATCCCGATCCTGCGCCACTTCTCGGCCACTTCTTATGGGCAGCTAAGCTGAGTTAGAATGAGACGAATAGTACGGTATTTTGCGTCTATTAACGACTTGTCTCCATCTACTGCCCACCACCCCAAAACAGATAATCTGAACTTAACTACCTATTTTAAGTCCTGCGGCGCTACCACGAACTTCGAAAGTCGAAGTTCGGGTATTTCCATCTCTATCGCACTCCCTTAATCGAGGGACAGGGATGCATGTATTACGAACTACGACTTTCGAAGTTCGTGGTAGCGCCGCTGTTTCCGAGACACAACTACTTACCTACGTGAGGTGTAGACAGCTACTTGATTCGGACTTGAAATAAATATTAAAATGTAATTAAGCCGTATTTAAATTTAACAACTGTAATAATAATCTCGACCCGTGTGGTGTCGGGTTAGAATTTCACCACCCCTTTCTTTCCCGTGGGCGTCGTAAAAGTCGACTAAGGGACCAGGGTTGAAGTGTGTTGTGGGCGATGGGCTAGCAACCTATCACTGCAATATCACATATTGTCGATTTTTTATACCCACATTTATGCTAAAAGTGGCGCTGGAACATACGTTTCATGTGCTCTGCCTACCCCTTTTGGGAATAAAGGCGTGAATGTATTACTGTAATAATAATCTGTATAGTTTTAGATCTATTAAAATAAACAATACAAAAGTTAATGTGGTAGTGTTAGGTATACGGAAGTAGTAAAATAAACCTCCAGCTCACTAACGCTTCGCCTACAACTACATAAATAGTTCACGCCGATAAAATTTCGATGAATATGAACTTTAAACACACTTTAAAACAGTTACAACACTAAAGTGTCAACTTGACGTTGACGTCTCGGTAATATTGTTTACTATTTTAACACTGTGGTGTGCAGTAGATGGAGACAAGTCGTTAATAGACTCAAAATACCATACTATTCGTCTCATTCTAACTCAGCTCAGCGGCCCATAAGAAGTGACAGAGACAACTACTTATATGAAACATCGTCTTGCTTTATATTGCGGGTCTGTATTAGTCTGTGCAGCCTATCTGCCTTTTTCTTTAATCTGCACGTCTATCATGGGACGGCCGCGAAATACTCTCGATTTTTCTCGCACTATACCTCTTGTTCTGAAAGTTCTAATAAGAGAGAGACGGATAGTGCGAGAAAAAACGAGAGAGCTCGCGCGCCGTCGCGTGATAGCCGTGCTGCACGTCTATCATGAGACGGCCGCGACCATACACTTGATTTTTCTCGCACTATCCGTCTCTCTCTTATTAGAACACTTAGAACAAGGGGTATAGTGCGAGAAAAATGGAGAGTATGTCGCGGCCGTCTCATGATAGACGTGCAAGTTATGTGGTCCGCCGACAACCCTATCCCACTCTATGATTGTCTATTTCCAAAAAATTACAGCTAATGTCATTACTTAGGCAGTGCACCTTCTGTACCTTTAGGTACTATTAATTATTCTGTGGTCCAAATAACTACCTGAGAAAATATGGATTATCAAAAATCTATGGATAATAAAGTAAACTAATTTAAAGATGGACATGTTTTACATTCATTTTAATATTAATTACGACATAGTTGATAACATAAAGTACATAATGGGAAGGTAATTAGGTAAAGCAAAAAAAAAATATCATTGGATATGGAAAACAATTTAAAATTGACTCATCATCACAGCATGAACTTTGATAGACTTCTGGCGTAAAAGGCAGCCTACCCTACTATCTATTTTAAGGCTCCTCTACACAATAGGCCATCATGGCCTATTTGAGTTTGGTTGGAATGCGATGAAATTATGTCTTTCTCCCTCTAACGCATAGTTGCGTCTTGTATGATATGCCATGATGGCCCATTATATAGAGGAGTCTCTAGATTACTATGGTGACACCTGGCAATTTGGGTGTCATCTTGATACCGTTTATAACCTCAAAACGTCATAGATGGCATAAATTGTCCCGGGATTACAGCTATCACCAATCACCATACCCAAGTAATCTGAAATACATAGCAGACAGATGTTATCCTGATTCTGTCATCAAGTTCTGTCCAGAAAATTATTTAACAATAGTCCACTTCCACAAGTATAGGTTGCAGCCACAATGATTTCATCTACAGTTCAGTTCCTTTACTAACAAGATTTTTATCCCCCAATATTGTATAAACATGATACAAAGTATAGTCGGAAAAAGTGGTAACATTGATAAGTCAATAGATGCCACAATTCATTTATAAACAATAATAATTATAATATTCAAATATTAACATATCTTAATGTATGCGCAAAACAAAAACCTATATTGGCAATATTTCTATTGGGTTTGCAGCATACCTTTGTTAAATAATTTTGTGTATTTTCATGACAGCAAATCTGGATGTTGTAATGTTTGTTGCTGATGGATCTCTTGCATGGTAGAGACCGGCAGAGTCGCACTGACGGTTATTGAAGGCATCCCTGGTAATGACACTGGTGTGAGCACTGGCAGGCCGCTTGCCATTGGAGGTTGTTGGACAGGCGCAAAGGTACTCATATCAAAGGTTGGAACTAAATTTGGTGCCGTTTGCGAAATAGGCACTGGTGGGGGTACTTGTGACTGTGTGTAGTTAGGCATCATTGGTATGTAAGGCTGAGGCTGGTTCATTGGTATTCCAGGCAAACTAGGCAGTGGTGCTGGGGGTTGCATGTTCGACACTGACGGTATGCTCCCCAAGTTGGTTAAAGTTGTATCAGCCAGATCTGTAAAAAAGGTATCATTTAAAAAGGCCTAAATTATATGTAACAATTTCCAAAGGCCTGAAACATTTGGCATACATGAATTGAACTAGAAACACATTGTGTAATTAAATCATAGAAAATAAAAAAGTTTGTTTATAATAATACTCACTACTAGAATAGGCAGCCATATTAGAAACCATTGATTGAGCTTGAGAAGTTGGATATTGTTGTGATAATGGCTGTTGAGTCAGTTGCTCTTGTTGGTTTATTGGTGGTGGGTTGCTAACAGGAAAGCTACCAGGGTTCACCATTGGGACTCCCGACAAGAATGGTGGTGGCAATACACTTTGGGTTTGCCCCTGAGAAGCTTGAGGTGCACTCATGAGAGGAGTCTTGGCTTCATTTAGATTCATATTTTGTACATCAGCAACCAAGTTATTTGGGATTTCTGGAGATTGTGTTGGTACCTAAAACAGAATTATATTCAATCTTTGTATTTGTAATTTATCATAAAACATTTTTCAAGTGGATGTACTCACCTTCGGGGTACTATTGTATGGAGTTTGTCCTGGTGTTGCAGGAGCTTGTCTAATTGGAATCCTGTGTAGATAGCCATAGCCAATTCCGCAGCCCAGGCTACCGTCACCTCCCCAGCTCAAGTTGGGGGTGATGAGCACCTCCCGACATGTGTCATCATTAATGTTGTACACATAAAGCTTCAGGGCTCTTCCTTCATGAGCTTCTATGAGAGTGAACAGATCCTCACTTTCATGCATTATTGAATCCGCTCCAATAATATAATCAGAGAATGGCCTCAACCCTGCTATTTCTGCTGGTGATGTTGGATGTACTTCCTATAATAAAAAACTAGGGTTATGAGTGTATATTCAATTAAAATTATAAATAGAGTTGAAAATCATGAACTCACCAGAACATGCCAAACATTCTCATTGGCTCCCTCAAATGAACAGAACCGAATACTGACACCAAGTAGTCCCTGCCCACCCCAGTCTGACCTGGGCTGTATCATTATCTCTCTCACAGATTGGCTTTTACTGCTATACACCATCATTTTAATTGTGGATCCAACATTTTTCTTAAGTAATTCCTTTAAGGTGTCATTGTCCTGGTCCAACCGGACATTTTCTATTGCAACTATAAAATCAAAAAATGCTTCAAGTCCAGCAATCTGCCCTGGAGAGCCGTCTTGGACCTGCATAATCAAAACATTGACGTGTTAAAATTTGATGAACGTAGCGAAATGATACCGATACCTAAGTAATAGTCGGCACCAACCCGTAGAACATGATACCCCTCGGAGCCGCCTCCTGGAACTTCAGTGCTTTGGGAAGAACCCATATCATAAATATATTAAAGTCAATGCACAAAACTTAATACTATAATTTATCACAAACGAATGACAGAATTTCAGCGTACATCTATGAGAATCTTCTGACTTTGACAATTATTTGACAGTTAGTTACATTACGTGGCAGTTGGTACGACCGTAAATTGAAACGTTTAGTTAGAGTATTAACAGACGATCGAACGGTCCGCCGGACCGAAAGGGGCACAGCTATCTATTTATTTATTTATTCGTATGGCATTTAGTCAGTCAGCTATGTATATAAACAGTGAAATGTATATAAACCAAGGACAATGACAATGTATGATTATTACTGAATAAACTATATGATATGATATGATTTGTCAGCCCCAATTTATCAGAAGCTGACTAATTGCTATCGTCTGGAGAATGTTGCGCTGCTGATTCAACCGTCAAACGAGTTGTACTGAGAAATGGCATGCGCATGTGGTCGGATTGTTACACTGTACGCCACACCCAATTATGACTTCCACATGTTGTACTGAAAAATTGTGGTAAAATCACATAATCTGTATACTCCATGAGCAAGGATAGGACAAACGCCCGTCATTTTGAAAACTTAACCCTGTTCTGTACAGTAGAGACTTCCTAATGTTTTTTTTTTTTTTTAGAAGTTTACTCAAAATATTATAATTTAATGTACTTCAACACATTTATCAATAAATTACCTATTCTTCTATCATCGCATTAGACACTACTTGATTTCAATGACTTTGTTTACTACTGGCCATTTAGATAAAATAGGTAATATTCTAATCATCTTTGTCAAGCATTGTCGATATAGGCTCACAAGTGAAAATTTGGAAAAAATTGTGGTCATTCTTTTCCATTGGCGAAAATGATTTATCGCCTTAATCATCGTCATTTGAATAATTTGTCACTGGAAACATATAAATTATGGTACTTAAAATAAATTTATAAAACATTAAATATTTTAGCATGAATTCCCTCTGTAACAGAAGACTTTATTTGGACACAATTTTCTTCTTCAAGATTCTAAAAAACGAAATTAATTGCCCAAATTTGCTGCAATATATAATGTTTCATGTACCGCATCGCTCCTTACGTCCACGTAATTTGTTTTATGTGAGTTCCGCACGTACTAATTATTCAAGACATACCTTTTCCAAACGAGTTTTAAAAAACTACAATGAGTATTTCTGTGACATCGATCCATTTATGCACTCTCTTGGTGTTTTAAAAGAACGTACGAGATCTAAATTGATATCGATAAAAAATACTTAGTGTTCTACCTACTTATTTTCCTACTCGCTAAGACGCTTTTGTATTTTTTACTTAATGTTTGTATTTATGAACCTCCAGGTCTGTTTTTATATATATAAGCAACTAACCTCTATCTTTTTATGTATGACTGTATGTGTTCTGAACAATAATAATAAAAAAAAAAAAAAAAAATACTTTTGTCCTTTGTTTTGTATTGTCACGAATAAACTATTCTTATTCTTATTTAGTACCTAATTTTTTTTATTAATATAAGGAAGTCTCTACTGTACAGAACAGGGTTAAGTTTTCAAAATGACGGGCGTTTGTCCTATCCTTGCCCATGAGAGACATAAGAAGTTAGAAGACGCTGCACGAGCGAAATTGGCAGGACTTCCAAGCAAGGTCACAGAAAATCTAGTATGAAGTGACCTTGATTTGGTTGGCCGCCGTGCTTCCTACACGTATCCACACGGGCCGATTCACGCGTCGGCCGGCATGTAGTCCTGCCGATTTTGGCCCGAGTAGCGTCTCCTTTACCGGTGGTGTAAAAAAAACATGAACCAAGTCAAGTGTCAATGTCAGTATGTCTTGTCACTCTTGTCAGTTGTCAGTCACGTCAAGTTGTCAAGAATGGAGTGGAGTGAAATCCAAAATTAGTGAAATAAATAATAACTAAAATGATAATAATTGCAAAATAGCCATATAGTTTTTGATATAATCACTACCAATATAGACAAACATATTGCGCTATTATTAGGTGAGTGACTATTTTCTGCTTTTGATGTAATGTAGTTAACGAATTGCATTGAAGCTAATTTTAAGGCAGCATAAAATAAGTGAACTACACGATAATATTGTTGTTTTTCTAAAATCTATAGATAGTCCTTAAAATTTGTTATAAACAATAAATAATGATATCAATGGACATGTGAATTAAAAACATGGGTAATGTGACGGAGGAAGCATTATTGACTCATAGCCCAGCCCCTCGTCCTCGACAGTAACAACTAAACTTATTCCGGCTTTTGTACCGACAGAAGGGATTCTTAACATTACAGAATCCTGTATCAAATATGCAAATTACTTAGTTGAATATTGACTAACAATTTACACTGTGATTTTAAATCAAATATTTTCAGAACCATAAATAAACCAACAATGTCCGATTGGAAGCACTTGATAAATGAATGGCTAAGCGAATATGCCTCGTTGCAAGAGAATGAAATAAAAAGTTTTGCGGCAGAGCATGAACATAACCATGAAATAGCAACTGCCATTTTTAATCTGTTCTATCATGAAAGTGACACTGAAGCAGCTGGCAGCAATGCCAAAGAGAATGAAAATGAGACACAGTATGAACAGGTATGTTTCTCCAGATTTTCTAATAGAAGCTATTCTGAGTTACATGCAGACCCCTCTTTCCCAGTGGGCACTTTGGCCAAGTGCCCAGGGCCCCGCGATCTTTAGGGGCCCCCCTCAGCTCAAATACAAAGTCATAGGGGCCCCATTATCCTAATATGCCCAGGGCCACCAATAGGTTAAAGACGGCCCTGGTTACATGGTTTTGACCTTGTGCTAAACGAAACCTTGAAGTCTCAACTCTCAAGTCAATATGTTAATTATGCTGAATAGTTAGTTTTCACTTGAAACATGTAGCTGAGCAATTAGGATAAACAAGAGTTTTTGTAGTCATAGGCATTGATGGTTGCACTACAACAATGTATTGTCACAGGAAGTTTGTAATGTAGCATACAAACTTACTAAAATATAAATGTACATCCATACTATATACTATCCATACTATATACTATCCATACTAATATTATAAATGCGAAAGTGTGTCTGTCTGTCTGTTACCTCTTCACGCTTAAACTGCTGAACCGATTTAGATGAATTTTGGTATAGAGATAGTTTGAGTCCCGGGGAAGGACATAGGATAGTTTGGTTGGACTGGAGCAAAGGGGGGGCCGTCACTTATAAAATTTTACCTCGTAGTGGTATCATTATGAGACCTATTTTGAATGATTGTATAGTATAGAACACGTTAAAATAAGCATCTTTTACTTGAACAATTTTTCTTTTTATCCCGGAAATCATCCTCTGAGGGGGCGAAATGGGGGAGTGAAAGTTTGTATGGAGCTGCGATATAAACAAGTTCCACACGGACGGAGTCGCGGGCAGAAGCTAGTATAGCTATAAAAACTTTTTGTTCAAATTTTAACAAGATTTAAAAGTTGATAAGATCTAATTGTTGGATTTTGTTACATCTTTTGTGTACACACGTACACAGTTTATTAATACACATTATGTATCTTATTATATTTTATATTTATAAGTACGGGAAGTAATGTCATAAGGTACAAATTTTGGTATCAGATGAATATACGTAAAGCTAAACCAATTTAGCCTGGTAGCCATCTGCCACCCCCTGGGGGGTAGGTAGGAGGGGCATTCAAAGTTACACACCACCATGCTTCAGTAAAAAATACATATCAGCTTCTATTTAACTAACAACTCAAGTGTGGTGTCATTTTCGGATAAATTGGACATGAGGAATTTATTTTTGAGACAGTTAATGTATAGTTTAATGAAAAAAAGGAAAATATTGAGAAACATATATAAAAAATCGGTTTGCAATTTTTTAATTCAACTGTCAGTAATTTCTATTATCCTGAATTTTGTGCAAAAGAAAAAACTATCTATAAGAATATTTATCTAGCTTTTAAAAAATATATACTTTATGATATATACATACTTATCTTATCACCCATAAGGTAACGGGCCATAAGTTCGTGCTAGTACGTCATTTCGTTAGTTTTGTTTCTGAGGCTTATAATAAGCAACTGAAATATATTTTTTTTAATTTATACATTTGTAAAAAAACTTTATCATTAAACCTTTCCAAAAAATCAAATTAAAAAATTTTAACGACTAAACTAATAGCAACACAACGCTCGAAACTGTCAGTCGGCCGAAAACAGCTGTACGGTGTGCGCGAACTGCTTGTTGACGTAAGGTGCTCGCTCCGACTTCTTAAGGGAATTGAAAGAGAAAGGGAAGTCCATTTGAAAAAAAACTTTTAACAGTGCTTTGTCTAGTTCCTTAACAATGGATTTAATAAGAAATAAGTGTATATTTTGGTATAGGTGTCCCTTAAAATTGCAATAAATGGACTCACGAACTAACGGTCATTATATTTTTCGTCTGGCTCCTATTTCGTGTTACTACCGAATCAAGGACTTTCTTTATACATCCTTGTATCTTTGGTATTTAAATAATACTTAAGAAATTGTAAATGTTAATTTAAAAATCAGATATTGTATTTAATGACGTTTTCATTGACCTAAATTCGGTATATGTTTTATTCACTTGAATTCTCGTAAAACGAGGTTGAACGTGACCTAAATTTACAATTTGAAGGTGAATTCGCATATTTACTTGCAGCATAATTTTGTTTATTGCTCGATTCCTGTAATGTATTTTTATGTTTATTTATTACATATAGAATACTTAATGGTTATTGAACATAATTTAAAGGTGATGTACATTATTGATTGCGGGAATATCCAAGAAATAGTAACACGAAACAAGGGACTACTACTTTTAATACTTTTCCCCAAGTTCGTGACAGAGAAATCTATAGTGGTAGGCAAACACACAGATCAAATGTGTACCCTCGTCTGTTATTTGATATTCTTCTTGAAGAGGTAACATGTGCATCGATATAATGGAATAGTGTTGCCTGGGTAAATTCCGGGAACCTTTTATTTTTGCGGGATAATTTTTATTAAATGAAAGTTTACTTTCTACCCTATTAAACAGTATAGAATTGCTCTTTCACAAGGGTGTCGTGTGTCCCATACAACATTGTCTAGATTTTAATCTTAGGTTACCTAATCAATCGTAGATAATCAATACATACTTATATCTAACTAGGTAGATACGTTTAAGGAATATTGACGAAAATGATTGAAGATATTTATTATTTTTAACATTAGATATCCCGGGACTTGCTATCCCCGGGACTTTCTATATTTTTAAGGGTTTTTTTTTAAGAAGTGAAAGGTATCTTTATACCCTATTAAACAGAATATCGTTTACAGATACCTACATGTCACGTCCAAAAGGTTTTGCCTAGATATTTATCTTACGTTAAACAGTTTTGGTTAATATACTCGTAGATAGGTAACCTATGTGAGACACATTTTTGAAAAGGTGACCCTGTACTAATGGATAAGTTATTTAACCTTACATTTCATAAAAAACATCCTGAAGAAAGAAAAAATGTCCCGGGATTTTAAATACCGAGTTTTATCCAGACCCCCTATTGGATTTTTCCAATAATCATGTTAATTACCTTTTCAATAATCTTGTTCAATATCAAATAACAAATGAGGGTTCACAAACAAAATGTTTCTCTTACTACCTGGCACTCGAAAACTTTATGCCGAAACAGGGGCCAAGAACTCACAAACTTAGGAGCAGAGCCAAATTTTATCACGAAATGGGGTTCAAATACGAGGTCTACAAATAAATTATAAAAAAATAGTTATTGAAACTAATACTATATAATTCTTGCATTAAATAATAGGCAAGATATCAATGTTCATCACACAAAAAAAATCAATGCGATATCATGTTCTGTATTGTCTTAAAAAAAATACTAATTCGTAAGAGGCTTAACATGCCGAAACAGTGGACGTTTACCTTAAACCTAAAAAAAATCGGACGAGGTACGCGAGACACCACCAGAGTTGACGTCGAGCTGATAAAATTCCATATCTCCGGCACGCTCCAATCTACCTACTCCTTTTTTTTTTTTTTTTTCTTCAAATCTGGCTTTTATTCCTTGCTGTTTTATCTACTCCTTGCCACTGTACGGTCGAGGTCATAAATATGTTTACACTTTTGCACCTTATTACAAGGCAATAAGGTGCAAAAGTGTAAACGTATTTATGACCTCGACTGTACACAGTACTGTCAAGAATCGCTCCACCGGACTTACGTAGAAATGTCGCCCTGTTACGAAAAGTAGCGAAGATCAATAGGTGCCCGCGCCCTGTGCCGATGTGGACCCACAGTTCAATAATGTCTTGTAGCTTCGAAACGCATGACTCAGCTAGAACCACAATATCTGTATCAACTTTGCCTATCATGATCCGTATAAATCCTTGAGCCACAGCGTCAGCAACATGCACCATTATATCATCATTATATATCATTATTATCCTCGTATCAGCTTCCACCAAAATCGCTGCTACTAAGATATCAGTTATATGGGCCGTAATATTCAGTTCATTTTCATCCGGCACCTCCATATAGTGACAGGCTAAGGACAGCATATAATAATAATAGGGATCAAGGGTCAGATACAGAAGGCGGTACTCCTGGATACTGCGCGGATAGTCAGGAGGTTCCTGTCTCTGTCGCCCTGACCACCGGCAGCTTAGGCCCCGCCTCGCTGCCGGCGGTACCCTAGGTTAGGTTTTTATAATGATTTTATGTTTTGTATGTATAGTTTTATATTTTACTTTTTATATAATTATTGTAAAAACCTAGCTTAAGAAGAAAATTTAATAAAGAAGATAATAACAATAAATATTAGGGGACAATCTTACACAAATCGACCTAGTCCCAGAGTAAGCTCATTAAGGCTTGTGTTATGTTATGAGTACTAGACGACGATATATATAATACATATAAATACTTAAATACATAGAAAACTTCCATGACTCAGAAACAAATATTCATGCTCATCACACAAATATTTGCCCTTACCGGGATTCGAACCCAGGACCTTCAGCTTCGTAGGCAGCGTCACTACCCACTAGGCTAACCGGTCGTCATATGCAACAGTTCTTTCTTGTTCTCATTATCACGTAGGAAATTGATCCACCCTTTAGGTATTCTAGTATTTGGGCAAACTCGGGTACGTGAGCCAATACCTCGCTTCTCCCAGGTACTGTTTTTGATACTGTTGTATATAGCTTCAATTTGTACCAGAACGTAATGACCGAAAATGTACCCTTTGGGCATGTTAATTCCTTTTCAACGAATGGTTTAAAATGTTATCCGCATAATCACCAAACGTACTAGATTGACCAGGATTAGGCATATGGACTATCGCCGGTCTACAAACGGGACCCGTAAAATAGGCAAAGTTTTTACAGTTTCAAAGTTAAAGTAAGTAAGTAGGTACCTAATCAATGTTAGTTATTGGCTAGTAGCTATTAGGTTTATTACCCGTTTTAGACAGCATACACTTGTTCATTTATCGTATACAATTTGGCAACCATTTGATGGCTAGGCGAGATGGTGGGGATCGAAAACCAAAGCCAAGCCATTAAAATGGTTACCAAATCGTAGGTACGATACGATAAATAGACAAGTGTAAAGCGGGTTTCATACAGCTCTCGCCGTAATTAGCGATTATTGAGCGAGCGTGCCGTTTTCCGATATTAATTTATTTTACACAATGTTTCAAATAAATTGAATAAAACTATTTTTGAAATTGCATGAATTTGGCTTTTCAACTATATTTTTTGTAAATACGATCTTGTACATATATTATAAAGTATTGTCTGCTGAAACAAAAAATATTAGCTGATGTTGTGAGATTTTTTCGTGTTATTTGCAAAATTTATATGAAAGGGTGTATTATTTGTAGGTACTAAAAATGAAAGCTACATCTTTAATTTATCAGGAAATTACACCAAACTCGAGGTGGTAGGTAAATATAAGCTGATATGATTTTTTACCTAAAGCGTAAATTAGATTAGCTTTACCTATCATACATCTGTGCCAAGTGAATTCATCCGATACCAAAATTTGCACCTTTGAATCGGCAACCTACATTGGGTGACACTACATATATGTACCCGTATTACATCTGGCCCTGAGGGACCCCAGACATTTTTCATACTAATGTAGCAGAACAGATATGATCTTGGTTAGTCTTGGTTTACGTCAATTTTGGTAATAATTGTCATGTACTAAGGAGGCTATCACTAAAATATTTGGAGCAGGTTACAATCCTTACCTTGAAATTCTGTCCAACATTGCTCTACCATGTCACTGTGCTTGCAAACTGTTATTAAATGAACCTAAGTGCCCAAGTGGCCATATGCTGCAAACCATCTACCTTTTACTCATGCTATGCCTATTTCATGTAATCTGGAGAAGAATTTGTTACATAATGCTATATTTGTAAGGTGTGTAAAACTTAACAAACAAGTAAGTACCTAAATAAAATGAGTTTTGCCCCCTTCTCACAAACACTAATATCAAAGTGACAGACAATGACAAAAATATACTGGGTGGAACAGATCGATGGACTTTTAAGCAAATGGGATGGGCCAAGAATGATATATGATCAGGTTTAGTGCTTTACTTCTCACCTAGTAACCATATTAATATTTCTAACGGTTACCAAGATACAACTTGTTAAACTTTGGTGAAAAAAACTGTATGTTTCAACCCTATCCAGCAGATTCAATGAAGTCAGCAAGATTCTTGTGACTTGTGACATGTGTCAATTTCAAATGAAAATAATAACTATGTATAGTATTAGGGTTGTCACTAAGATAAAATATTTCGATTTTTATGTTTTTTTTTTTCTTTTAAATCCAGCTTAACATTTATAATAGATCGTTTGTACGTCACTTATATAACACTGTCCTTTCAGCTTAGTCCAAGGAAATGTTACTCCCTGTATATAATAATCACACTGATATTATAAATGTGAAAATTCGTTGATGTTGTCAGAGAGACATAATAACAAGATCCTGAAGGAAATTGTATTTATACGACATACATTAAAAACTTCAATAGCGCGATGCAGAACATCACCAATTTCCACGTTTATTCTAGCCTTAGTAGGTTCCAGTTTTTTGTCGGCGTCTAAACTCCGTCAAACCATATGAAACGTATTGATAAAGTTTTATGGAGTTAAGGTGACCCGCAGACCAAATTTGGGAATAACCGATTGGATGAAGTCGTGTATTAGGCCAGTCAAAATCGACATCAGACCTCGCAAGTAAACGTGCATGTATCTACGATTTTTTTATTTGTTGTTAGGTTAATTGAGAGTAGTTTACACCTAAGTTTGCAACCCTGAAAACCCTGTGCTACCCCCATGGTGCTCGAAAAACTGGGAAATTTCGGCACTTGTTTCAGGTCGTTCTAAAAACTACTCTAAAGAAGCGTTTTTCAAGTATGCCTGCTTCTAATCTAATAAAGCTAACTAAATTTGCTACAATTTGAGCTTAACCCTAGCACTCTAGGTCAATTGGTTGCAGAGATACAGCTAGTCAAAGGTGGGCAAATATCGGATTTTGGCTAAATAATAAAAACATTGTACTGAACAAATTGGTCTTTATTTCTTTAAAAAAACGGGCAAGAATGTTTTCTGGAGGAGGTGCGGGTCGGCATATGGTGTTGGGTCGTCCACATCCTCGTCCTCCTCGTCCAGCACGATAGGGATGGCGTTGTTGCAATTTCGCCCGTGGCAAAAGGAACATAAGATAGAGCACTTGATCCCAGCCTTTCTGCAAGTGCACGACCCTAAGCAACCTTTTTTGCATTTGCAAGCCACCATTTTAAGCAGGGTCTGAAGAGCGGGCTCTGCGCACATTGTGACGGGCATAAGACCTTGTTCACTGATCGCCAGCTCGGGCAACAGCACCAGCCGTAAAATCGGCCCCTACTTCGTCGGCGACGCCGTACAACTCTTCTGCGTAGCTTTTGGAGGTTCGTTCACGTCGCGTAACATGTTAGTTATAAATCACGTGTTATCCTGTAATTAAAGGCGCGTTTAAGCTACGGTAGCCTATTGGTTGAAGCATGCGGCTGGCCTCTCATCCATGAGAGGAGGCCTTTTATCAGCAGTGGGATGTTTAGAGGATGATGTTCTTGTTGTTGTCACACGACATGACGCGAAACATTACGCCAGTACGTATCTGAACGCGACCGAAGTACCCAGTCACACGGATTTTTGTCAACCCCTAACCATTTTTGCACTGGGTGGTAGGTCCGCCAAGAATGATATTTTGCAGCCTCTGTAGTTGTGGGGAGGCGAGCAAGGTTGACTTTGACCGTTACTGACGATTTTAAAAATGCTGAGTATCGCAGGGTATTCAGTGTCACAGATTAAAGAATACAAGTACAGATACCCAATCTCATAGAGCAAAAGCGTACCGTCCTAATGTAGGCAATTCTGTATACAATTTTAGTCTCGTAGCTACACCAGTAGATGCAGTATCCGAGCTACCACGGCTATGACGCTGTCAGCCTTTAGTAATACATTGAGATATCACCAGATGGCGTTAACGTCCCGGGCAACAAATAAGAGTATTTTTGATTTTTTCGATATAAAAGTAGTATTTTAGAGACAATATTTCACATCGCACAAAAATATACATAACCAAATGCTTGGAGCCTGTGGTTCCATAGAACTTTCGCGACCCGTGACGGCGCCATCTAGTGACAGTACCCAATAATACGTAGCAAGCTTGAATGCTCACTCGTACAGTACGAGTTACATGGATTTAGTATTCATTTTATTGCATTTACTAAACTTATAAAATATACCTTTATTGTATGTGCGGAAGTATGTTTGTGATATAATTAAGGTACGTTGAATTTATTAAGGTGTAAAAATCATTCTATCTTCACGATTACTGGTTCAAATGTTTCGCTCGGTACCTGTGTTGCCATCTATTAGTTCTTTTTAGTATCAATTATACGTTGTTCTAGTTGGGAGGCCATGTCAGTGTTCTCTCATCTCCTCAGTAGAGTTTCATCAAGATCTTCTCGCCAGCATTTCCTACTTCTTCCTTGTTGGTGTTTGGATCAAGGAAAATGCTGGCGAGGTCTATCCAGTCGCGGTTTTTTTTGAGGACGTTGCACCACTTCATCTTGCCTTGCCAGAAAAGGGCCGAGGTTGTGTCACACCCACTGATGGCATGCAGAAATAAAACCATCCCGCGTGGAACCTGCATTTTTCCATTTTGCTGAACCACCTCTGCTGCCTTTCTGGAAGTACACGGTCGTCTCTCCAGAACTTAAACCGTTAAGAAGGACAAGTAGGTCCACGTCCTCCCCAATGATAAAAACTTGATTGAAATATGAGCTCTTGGAAAGGGCAGTCCTCACTATATCGGCATCGCCGTCTACTTGAGATTGGTAGATCTGGATACCCAGCCTCTCAAATTCAGTACGCATCATGGTGATCAGTCGGCGTTTGTTGGATTCATTTGAAAGCAGTTTTGCTTGGGGCACTTTGATGGGTGTTAATTCATCAAACAAAATGTCACTACAGGAGAGAGAAGCAGAGCGTCGCAGGCGTTCAGCTGACTTACTCGTAGTGCTCCTCATAGCTGCATTTTCTGGGTATCCATCAAAAACCACAGCTGCGTTTTTACCAGTGGTTGAAAACATAGCATGTACACTTTTTTTTTAAATTGGCCACATTTGACTAGCTGTATCTCTGCAACCAATGGACCTAGAGTGCTCAAGCTCAAATTGTAGCAAATTTAGTTAGCTTTGGGTAGCACAGGGTTTTCAGGGTTGCAAACTTGGGTATTAATAATCTCAAGGGACCTAACAACATATAAAAAAGACCGGGTTGCACTCCGGGAGTGCCGGCAGAAGTGAAAACTCAATAACATTGTAACAGTTTTTCGATCAGGTCACGTGACATCTTACGGTGTCACCCTAAAAATGAATTTGACGCAAATTTATAAACAAATATCAATTATTTAGGCGGACGGGCCGCGGGCGCGTTGGGTGCGACGGGCCGGCTCGCCCGTCGGCGGCGGCAAACAAAATACCAATTTGTTTTTGCCATTGCCAAATATTTTTCAAAGCTCTTTAGGAATAACGTCCAAATTCGAACTATTCGAATTTGCAAGAACAGCAGACGGCGGCGGCGAACAAAATATCAATTTGTTTTTGCGGTTGGTAAATATTTTTCAAAGCTTTATCTCTTTAGGAATAACGTCCTAATTCGAACTATTCCAAATTACAAATTTATTTGCAGAATATGCTATTGCAAAAAGTGTTCAACGGCTTTATATTCTTACGAATAGCGTTCAGTTTTGAATGAAGTCGAATCGGCTAGCAGCAAAATATAAAAGTTTGTGTTCCTTCACATCTGACGTCACAAAAATTTGTCGCGTATTTAACCATTTTTCCCCATCCCAAAAAGTGCTCAGCGCCGCTAAAGAAGTTTTCACTTCAAAAATCGTAGTTACATGCGCGTTTGCGAGGTTTGCCTTTTTTTGTGTTGATATTGACTGGCCTATATACGTAACAGCGCCATCTTTTGTTGTCAAGTGGACGCCCCGTGGCGGCGATGACAACCAGTATATTTTTGGGGGCAAAATATAGCAAAAACTACTAAACCGATTTTGATGAAACTTTCTAATATTGTATTTTAGACCTCAGAATAGGACATAGCCCCAACCCCATCCTGCGGTCGATAGCGGACAGGTTAGATTGCCCGTATATGAGGCACTGTTGTGAAATGCATGTTTCCAACAGTGTATATTTTATATAAGAATTTAATTTAATTTTTATGCAAAATCTAATTGTAAGTAATATGTAATTTTCTGTATGAGTCCTGGGTTACTTGAAATAAATGTTTTCATTCATTCATTCATTCATAGCGTGCCGTTTTTTTAGATATCATTTCTTCAGAGGGTGATATAATGTTCGAAACATTGTATGGGAATTAATTATTTTTTAAAGATAGAGACTTGAAACTTAAGTAGTAAAAAGGTTCTTTAATGAAATACAAGAAAATAAATTTCATCTTTTTTGACACTTCATACCCTAAGGGCTAAGGGGGTCAAAAATGGGTCGAAATTTTGTATGGGAATTAGTTTATTTTTTAAGATAGAGGCTTGAAACTTTGTGAAAAGGTTCTTTGATGAAATACAAGAAAACAAATTTCAGCGTTTGCGCCAGTTCACACCCTAAGGCGATCAAAAATGGGTCGAAAATTTGTTTGAAGAATGAATATTTTTTCAGCTAGGGACTTGAAACTTCGTAATATGATTCCATATTAAAACACAAGAAAACAAATTTTAGCGTTTTTGAAAATTCATCTTCTAAAGGGATTAAAACTTGGTTGAAAGTTTGTATTAAGAAAACCTAAATACCACAACTTTATCTACCTGTCACTAGATGGCATATGCTTTACACGTTTTTAGGGTTCCGTAGTCAACAAGGAACCCTTATAGTTTCGCCATGACCGTCCGTCTGTCTGTCTGTCTGTCCGTCTTCGGCTTAGCTCAGTAACCCTTACAACTAGAAAACTGCAATTGGGCGTGGGTATATAAACCAATCACGCCGACAGAACAGTAAAATAAAATCCTGAAAAAAATTTTTTAGGGTACCTCCCCTACATGTGAATTGGTGATGTATTTTTTTTTTCTCGTTAAACCTATAGTGCGGGGTATCGTTGGATAGCTTGTTCAAAAATATTATGGGTGTTCTAAAACTATTTTTTAACTCAGTTATGCGTTTGCGAGATAATGGGTTTTACAGCCCTAATTTTTGTTCGAGTCATGTGTGTGTGCGGTGTTACAAGCGGAAGTCTCTTTTCAATACCTTTTGATAGTAAAGAGACTTCTTCTCAAAAATCTGTCGCGAGTTTAACAATTTTTCCCCAGCGCCGATAAAGAAGGTTAAATAATGTTATTATTATTATTCATTTATTGATAAAAGCAATGTTTTACACGTCTGATATACAATTAAGATTAAGTTTATACATGATAAAATTATACATTTAGATATTAGATAATATATATATAGCTAGCTTCTGCCCGCGACTCCGTCCGCGTGGAACTCGTTTATATCGTAGCTTCATACGAACTTTGACCCCCCACTTCATCCCCTTGGGGGATGATTTCCGGGATAAAAACTATCCTATGTCTTTCCCCAGAACTCAAACTATCTCTATACCAAATTTCATCCAAATCGGTTCAGCGGTTTAAGCGTGAAGAGGTAACAGACAGACAGACAGACAGACACACTTTCGCATTTATAATATTAGTATGGATATGGAGTATGGAAGTATGGATTTAGATTTATGTCAGTTAGTTTGTACATTATTTTCAATAGAGTAGTAGGCAGAAATGAATGAGCTGTAGCTCGTTGCTGTTTTTACGCTCTCAGGGTTGTTATTATAGACCCTCGGGCCGATAGACTGAAGGCACTTTTTTTGATTTAGCGAGTCGCGTTCGGGGAGGCCGGAGTTTATCGCGCCGCCTGTTTGTATTTCAGAGCTTCGGAGGTCGATTGGAACTGATCTATGTTAGAGCTTACTAGTTTGGCTATCTCCAGGATATATAGGCAAGGTAGCGTTAGGATTTTGTTACTAATGAACAGTTCTTTGGCCGGGTGATCCCACTGTACGCTAGAAACCACACGGATTGCGCGCTTCTGCAGCCTGAAAGCTCTCTCACGACCAGCAGCGTCACCCCATAGGTCTATTCCATATATCAGAACGGAGTGGAAGTAGCCAAAGTACGCCTTTCTGACAGTGCTCGGATCTAAACACGGCCGCAGACTTGTGAGAGCGAAGCAGGCAGCCGGTCGCACAACAAATCAATGTGTGGTGTCCAAGTTAGGCCGGACTCAATCATCAGATTTAAGTTATAAGTGTCCAAAGTTTTAAGAAAGGGTATGTTCTGTCCCTTTTTCGCAAAACGCAACTTCATATGAAACGATGACGCTGGAAGAATGTGACGTCACAGAAGACGGCGACGTGCCGCGCCCATCGTGGTCGGAGCCGCTGTCGACGCGGCCTGCCTGCAGCATCCTGTAATGTGACGTCACACACCGTTTGCTATATTAAAACAGTTGTATCTTCGTAATTCTTTGAGATATTAGAATGGGATTTACGTAACTAGGCATATTTTTTTGCCTTCTTTCTTTTGGAGTAAAAATAATTTTCGAGTCTACACCCGTATTAAATTAAATACCTAAGTTGAAGCCTGTGTAATACTTTAAATTCCCCGCGTTATTTTTGTAGCGAACGTAACCGTTTGAATATAAGACGCATTAAAATAAATAATAAATAAGCGGATTCATATTGAAAATTGTACATTTATAGAATTCTAGCTTCCGCCCGCGACTTTGTTTGCGTGGACCCGGGATAAAGCTATCCTATATTTTTAATCCAGGCTATAAACTATCTTCGTGTAAAATGTCATCCAAATCGGTTGAGCCGTTTAAGCGTCATTGAGTAACAAACATCCCAACATCTAAACATCCAACCATCCAAACTTTCGCATTTGTAATATTATTTAGTAGGATTAATTATACCTACTTTACTTTATATTTTATCAATTAAATTTTCTATTTGTTGGTAAACTTCAGCACAATTCTATCACCGTAACGAAAATCGTAAATAAATATCATTCATTAAATTATTTAATCGTCTGGAATACATTACTTCTAACCGCCGACGCAAAGAGAGGGGTGTTATAATTATAAGTTTCGCGTGTCTGTCTATCTGTGTATCCGTATCGTAGCTCCCAAACGGATGGACCGATTTCAACGCGGTTTTTATTATTCGAAAGCTGATGTGATCCCGAGTGGTCTTAGCTATGTTTCGTGAAAATCTGTTTAGCCGTTTTTGAGATATTGGACTTTGAAATGAAAAACTCGGGGGTTTTTCAACCTATCTAAGTTGTAGTTATTGGCCTTTACAGTTTGTCACTCTTTAATACGGTATCCGATCATTTCATAAAAAACGTTTCATAAATATTCATTTTATAAACAACGTTTGGCAAACTAACGATTAACAAATTGGTCGTTTTATAAAATATTGTTTTACAAAGAGTTCCGAGATGGCCGTTGGGGCGGAAAGGTTCTCGAGTGGCGACCACGTACCGGAAGGCGCAGCGTGGGTAGGCCCCCCGCAGGTGGACTGATGACCTGGTAAAGGTTGCTGGAGTCCGCTGGATGCGGGTGGCGCAGGACCGGTCACTTTGGCAGAGGCCTATGTCCAGCAGTGGACGTCTTTCGGCTGATATGATGATGATGATGATGATGACAAAGAGTTCATTAGACAAATCATTTAATTGAAAAAACATCATATTATAAATCATTATTTGACAAATTACTCATTTATTATTTGTGACAATTGGCAAAGTAACGTTTGGTAAAATAACGTTTAAGAAAATGCATTGTTTGGTAAATAAGCTTATTTAATAATTCATTGATCGTCTTGATAAAGTTTTAACCCACAAGTTGTATAATTCTATACTGGTATCGTATAAGTCTGTATGAGCACACGGATAAGTCTAAAAGTGTTTAGCAAGTAAGTTATCATTCCTAGCCTAAAAAACAACTTTTAGGTCTTAACATGTACTGACATAACAGGTGGATTACCTATCTATGCTACTTTAAGGCAGGTGAGTGTAGGTACGACGACGAGCGAAGCGAGGAGGAGTGTTAGGTCAACTGCGACCGATTTATGTTTAAATACTATACTTTTTTATTAATTTACTACAGGAATGTTTCTTGGCCAGTCCGCTAGATACCGTGACATGACCGTGATATACCGTGGTATTTACTTTTATGAAACAAACATTTTATCTATCGACGATATGTAAAATGACAATACAATACAATACAAATACTCTTTATTGCACACCTCACACAAACAAAGCAGTGACCTATTTTATAAACGATTTATTTGGTAAATGATCATTTTTAAAATGACAATTTAACATTCAATGTTTTTTTAAAGTGTAACATTTGCTCAATGAATATTTATCAAATAATTATTTATAGTATAAGCATTTTGAGGAATGATAGGTTTGTGAAATGAATAGTTTGTGAATCGTTGTTTATAAAATGATCATTTATGAAACGTTTTTTTATGAAATGATGGTGAACCCTTTAATACCCACACAGGGGACACGTGCAGGGTTGTGGTATTGGTAGCTCCCGCGGACACGAGTAACAGTTGTGCCCCCTTTGTCAAGTGAGTGGGCAACTCGACTAAGAAGTTCTTAAGCCGCCCGAAGGCCTCTAACTCGGCTTAACGACTACGTCATAGACAGCAGCCGGGATCAACTGCTTAGCGTGCCTTCCATAGCACGGAAGCGCTCATTTATATTAACCCCTCAAACATAAGGCGGTCACCCATCCAAAGACTGACCGCTGCCATCTTTGCTTAACCTGCGTTAGTTTCCGACTCGCAGCCGCCGCTAGGTATGAAGCGCTTCGAAATTAAATAAATAAATTAAACTTAATATGCCTGTTAGAGTCTGTCAAGCGAGTCGTGTCCCTGGAAAGGAGATGGCTAAACTGAAGTATGGGACACTGCCCTAGCAATGTATAAACATTGTGCATAGTAATATATAATGCTGAATAGCTGAATATTAGTATTCAGTATGAAAAAAGTTTCAGGAACTTTTCATATCGTTACAATCCTGAAAATAAATCGTAGAAACTCCTACGTATACAGACTTCAACAAGGTAACAGAAAAATGTTTTGCTATGAATTTCGGGCTAGGCGCTTCTATTACGTATACTGAGATTGTCGGCACTTGATGGAATTCCAACAGCATTTTGAGTAAAACACACCAGCACGTCTATCATGCGACGGCCGCGACATACTCTCAATTTTTCTCGCACTATCCGTCTCTTTCTTATGTTCTAATAAGAAAGAGACGGATAGTGCGAGAAAAATCGAGAGAGCTCGAGCGCCGTCGCATGATAGCCATGCTACACGTCTATCATGCCACGGCCGCGACATACTCTCGATTTTTCTCGCACTATATCTCTTGTTCTAAGTGTTCTAATAAGAAAGAGACGTATAGTATATATATAGGGAAGCTCCAATAGCTCATTTTATAACTGCACTGTGGCGTTTGTTGGAACGAAATATTCTCATACTAATGCGCCACTTGTGCATAGACGGTGGCGCCAATATTTTAGTATATGGCCTAAAAAGGCTTGAGAATTAACAGGAACGAGATCGTAGATCTTTCCTTAAACGAATTAATGTTAAAAGTCCATGTTAAAACACTTAATTATATCAAATTCCCGTTTCCTTCGCTTGTGCTACTGCGTAAACGTAACGTACGTACGTAAACATTTATGTTAAGGTTCCTCGTGCGATAGTGCGTAGGTGTATATTTCACAGAGGTACAATGTAATCATTATAGGAGACGCTCCACGGTCCGATATCGGCAGGACTGCATGCCGGCCGACGCGTGATTTGGCCCGTGTGGATACGTGTTGGAACTTGGAAGCACGGCTTCCAACCAAATCAAGGTCACTCCATAATAGATTTTTCTGCAGTTCTGCCGATATCGGACCGTGGATCGTCTCCTTTAGTAATCTATGTACACAATGGACGCGGATTATTGGGCTGTACATTAAATTGGCCGTGGATTATCATGGCTGTACATTAACCGGCACCATGCGATGCGAAACATGACAAACCAAAACAACAACTTTTAATTATTTCATTATTTCATGAAAGTTCTAGGAGAATAATAAACCTGTAATAATTCATGAACGAATTTTTCAATGATGCGAGTTAGTAAGAAGTTCATATACATGCTTAGGGCAGTAATTTAGCCATCTCCTTTTGCAAATCCTACTAATATTATGAATGCTAAAGTTTGGACCTCAATCACGCAAAAACGGCTTAACGGATTTTTTTTTTTTCTCAAACATGCAATTAAATATTATATTGTCGTTGTTCTTCATAATGGGCTTCGAAGTGTCACGTTTCAGACGCAGCGAGACGAGAGATCTGTAATGACATTTCATACAACATTGGAGGCCTAGGCCGGCAAGATGGTATTTTTTAATTTCCATTCCACAATTTGTGGCACAGCATCACGGCGTTCAGCCATGAAAATTAAAGTTTGATTTCTTGGAGTTTTATTTATTGAGAAAAGCACTATATCTACTCACGCTACGCTCGGCCGTATATATATGTACTCGGCCAGCAACCCCCATACTTCCCGGCCTCCGTAGTAATGTAGGTACTATTGGTATACATATACCCCCTTATTCATAAAAATTTAAATGCCTGCTAAATAAAATGTGCTTTGTCCCTTTCTTACGAACCCGAATGTCAAAGTGACAGATAAGGACAAACGAATTTAACGCCATTTTAGTTAAAACAGGCTTGTAGGACGTTTATGAATACGGCCGATAGTGTATAACCTGGATTAGCATACGAGTATATAATACTTTTTATTCCGGGAATCATCGTTTAATGGGGCGAAAAAGGGGGCGAAAGTTTGTGAGGAGCTACGATATAAAAGAGTTCCACGCGGACGAAGTCGCGGGCAGAAGCTAGTACCTAATAATATAATAATGAACTCTTTATTTCAGACAAATTCTCCATATAGTATTAGTATTTTACTTAACCTATGTATGTTAGTATTATATTCTAGTTTTATACAATTAAATTATAACTAGGTACTCTATTTGCCCACCAATTCTGCCCAACTGTGTGACAAGATTGGGCAGTCATGCCGGTCTGCAATAACACCCAGAATGCTGAATAACATAAAATAATGAAATAAGTTTATGATTTATGAAACAGTACTTTAGCAACAATATACCTCTTTCCAAATAACATAAGAATTTTATTGGATAAATTTCTCCATGTTTCTTTGTTTATCTGTGATATCAAAGGGAAATATTGTACTAGTTTTATTTTGATCATTAAGTGCAAACATAACAATACTAATGGTTTTCCTTGTAATCACATGCCGATTAACACACAATTTCTCAAATTTGGTGAATTATTATGATTTTACCTGTAAAACTACAATTAATAAAAGTAATTATTTTTCTATTTCAGATGCTAGGAAATGTCTGCATTCAACTGTTCAGTTTTTATAGGTCTAAGGAAGTTGAACTACAAAGGTTCACTCTTCAGTTTGTCCCAACTCTTATCTATACATACCTCAGTTCAGTGGCGCAGGGCAATAACAAGTCTTTGAGATGTATTGAAACTCTGCTGATTGGTATTACTTGTTTAATTACGTACACTAAACAATATTGCATTTTACCGAATAAGTATGTATAAAACTGCAAGTCTAATGATACAATCTGTTATTTTCTAGGATTATACAACTTTGAAGTGGTTGATGAAGCAGGGAAACCTAGAGTAGTATCATTTAGACTACCATCTTTAGCCCAATCATCAATTTATCACGAGGTATTTAATACATCAATTTTGTACATGTTATGCCAAGAATTAAATAATAACTAACCTTACACTTTATTTTAGCCCCTCTCTCTAGGTGCTCAATTTTTAACAGAAAGTGCTTTGAGGAGATGGGAAGAATGCAACACGAAACTCGTGACATGGGGCCCACTACCACAGGTAGACGTCATCAATGCACAGAATCGTCCCAAAGTAATGGCAGCACTTTACTTCATCTATAACAGTCACTTGACCTTACTGCCTAAGCTGGCATTGAGACATTTCTGTATAGCAGCCTCCAGGTAAACAGAAAGATACATTCATGTTGTATTATCGCATATGTATCGCCTTTATCTTCGGCTTGGGCGGGCAAATACCTACGAACTGAAACATTATTTGTTTTACCGCGCGCCGGTGAGAAATGTACCAGTACTATAAGTACCTAATTTAATATGATTTATTTTCCAAATCACAGGATAGTCACTCAGGGATTCCATAAGAAATTGGGGACCACATCAGCTTCCAATAAAAATACACCTAGGATTCCAGTTTCATCTAATCTTCTGTTGGAGATGGTACAAGGAGCCTATTTTGCAATGTTCAATGAGTTTTACACATTAGCTTTTCAAGCTGTCAAAGACATAGACCAGAGAGCCCAATATGAGCTATTTCCTGATGTCATGTTGGTCACAAGTGCAGTCATGAACTCATTAAAGAATAATCCTTCAGGTAAGAATACGTTAACTTTATTAACCCCCGC
Source organism: Epinotia ramella (assembly GCA_947578815.1). NCBI lineage: Eukaryota > Metazoa > Arthropoda > Insecta > Lepidoptera > Tortricidae > Epinotia > Epinotia ramella. Next base: position 14,754,928 of record OX388209.1, read on the forward strand.
CGCAAAAAGCGGGCTGGTATAAGTTGGACGTGTCTGTGTATCTCTGTCTGTCTGTGGTATCGTAGCTCCTAAGTTTTTTTGTCCCAAAGCTGACGTGATCGAGATAGTTCTTAACCATGCCTCAACAAAATCGGTTCAGCAAGTTTTGAGATATTGAACTTTGAAATTTATATGTCGGGGTTTTTAACATTTTTGTAAATTGTTAATTTTGGATTAATTACGCTGTAGTTTGTGCAAGGTAATTTAGAGGCTTGGCTGTGTTTGCAGGGCAACCGTGCGACGGCCCGATGGGCATCAGCGTGGCGCTGTCGCCAGCCACGACTACGGTTACTATGTCCAAGTCAATGATTACAAATGCATCTTTTCGAACAAAAAAATTGCCAGGTAACAGATTCTTTCATCTTGTTTTATGTAACGCAAGTAAAAATTGTATTGACCCTTTAATCGTCATTGTCATATACACGACAGAGCATCTAGTCTAAACTAGACACCTAACTACATAATCGTTTTGAATTTTGTGAGCTCTTTTAGACAGTGTGTCGTTTAAAGGTTTTAACAACTTTAATAATCATTAAAACTGTTTACTCTGTTAATTTAATTATTTTTCATGACTTACTCACAGAAGAGCGTCACACTTTTTGCATGCTGCCTAATGAATGCTCGTGGCCTCATGGTATTGAAGATGCATTTTGGAATAAGTACATTTTTCCTAACGAGGATACAACACGTTCACTTTCGCGTGTCAATGGTCTATCTGACGGACTGTTTAAGATATTTGAAGGGGAATATTTTAAATGGACTCTGAAAAAGTCTCAAAGTATAAAGTCATCGGAACAGTCAGGCAGCTCTTCTGACGTAGACGCTATACAGTAATTCAATCACTTTGATTTTTATGTACAGTGGGTATTCTTTAAATGTCTAAATATAAGTGAAACACAGCTGTTTCCACGCACATAACAGTCGGTACTATGCATATGTGTATGAATAATCTGAAACTCATTCATTGTCACGTCCACGTCTTATCATCCAACACACGATATAATTGGAGATCCTCTAAAATAGTTCACAAATTGTTTTCATTTCTAAATGTCTTACTCGGCGAGATACCCATCGATCTAATATCGTTACAAAACATACTCGTAATTATAAGTATAAATGTAGTGAATAATCCTTTCCCATCGTGAAATCTCGGCACATACGACTACTCCCGAATGGTGCCGATGTGTCCATGAATTATTGTATTATTAAGTGACGTGTTTGTATCAAATAAATTGAGTACTTTATTCATCAATGTCAAATGTCAAACCACAAGGGGGGTAGCACAACTTACGCAGCGACGCGACACGAGTCGAGAAAAATCTACCCTCCTCTTTCCAATTTGCACAGAGTGAGCGAGATACAAGTCGCTGAATAGCGCGCGATGAGACTTGGCAGTAAGTTGTGCTAGACGGGCTGTTTGAAGTATATCACACTGAGATGTTAAAACCACCACGATCCAATCATATAAAGAAATCGTTACGTAAACAAAGATCAAACTAGTTACCGAGGATTTTTATTTCACTAAGAGCACTGATAAAAACCCAATTTCCAGTTTGCTAACATGACTATTAAAAAGGACTTAATACTGACTTAAATAAATCCTGTGGCATTAACCACTCTATATCGATACTTCGTCTCGCAATGCGACCGTCCCTACGCACGTTGTCTTGATGGGTACTGAGTATGAATGAAGTAGTAAGACGAATACGAACATTTCCGAGAAAATACGATGGGAAATGATTATTCACTACATCTGTACCTACATGGAATCTATTTAAGTAGTTTGCAGTTATTGCCCACATTTATTTTTACTTTTAAATAAATAAATTATAGGTAGCAGTTAAAGAAAACGTTACAGTTCAAATTATTTAATGTATTTCAATTGCAGATTAGAGAAATGAATTAAGACAAAAAAATTGTTTCCGCAACTTATTTCATAAAAACGTTTATTTTTGCCCCAGGTATGCCTATAAAATTATACTATCTATTAGGGATATTCAATAAGTGTTTAGAAACGAATTTTATTGATGTTATTATTATTCTTCTATAGCAGAGTCTTTCATTTAGCTATTAAAGAATAAAAAATGAGCATATTTTGTTTTTACTTATTTTTAGGTAGTTTTAACCCTTAAATGCATGATTTTTTGTATAACTTTTTAATAAATTGAAATAGATGTGTCATGTTGTATAGATTGAGGGAAAAATAAAGAAAAAAAACATAGTATTTAAAAAAACATATACAATATACGATGCATATATACATCATTATGCATTTAAGGGTTAATGAATGTGTGTGTGACACAGTATGAATAATAATGCCCTATCATCGTGAGACGTAATCATGCCGATTCCGAGAACTTATTGAACATCCCTCGTAGCGTAGGTTGTACCTAAATTCACTTTCTCGACAACTTAGAAGAGCCTTAATATTTGTCAATAACTACAAGTATTGTCGCTACTTTTAGCTATGCTTCTGATTCTATCTTGATTCTATTGTAAGACAATTCTGCATACGAGGGCTGCCTTTTAAGTTCTGTCGTTTGCAACCCTCCCGTGATTGCATAAAAAAGAACTAGTGTCACGTTAAAATATTTGAATTTAGAATTCGAAAACAAAAGAATGACTCGAAATCGGCCCAACCGTTTTAGTACAGCGTTCGTTCAAAGTTGACAAGTCAGTTGTGAAAATGGAAATTTCGAAGGAAAATTTACGTGCGATAATTTTTTACAACTTCAAAAGGGGCTTAACGCGACTTCAGTGCTTCGAAGAGTTGACTACGGTTTTCAATGATAAAGCACCATGCCTTCGGACTGTGGAACGCTGGTATTTAGAATTTCAACGTGGTTGCTCTAGTCTTGGTGATAGACATCGTGAAGGTCGACCAAAAACAGCCGTAACCCAGGAGAACATTGATGCTGTACGGCAACTGATCATCGAAGATCGCCATGCGACATACCGTGAGATAGAAGCTTCCTTAAGTATTTCAGGGACCAGTGTTCACAGTATTTTGCATGATCACTTAGGCGTAAAAAAGTTGATCTCACGCTGGATACCACATTTACTCAGTGAAGACCAAAAAACGGCTCGCGTTCGATGGTGTCGCAAAACTCTGCGGCAATTCAACCGAGGAAACTCGAAACATGTTTACGACATTATCAGTGGTGACGAATCTTGGATATATGCCTACGATCCCGATTCTAAACAGCAGTCGACTGTTTGGGTGTTCCAAGATGAGCCAAAACCGACCAAAGTAATACGCTCACGGAGCACTTCGAAAAAAATGGTCGCCACGTTTGTGGCGAAAAGTGGCCACGTTGCCACCATCGTGCTCGAGGATCGTAAAACGGTTAATGCTGACTGGTATACCACTGTCTGTTTACCAGAAGTCATCGGCGAGTTTCGAAAAAATAACCCAAGACGTCGTATAAGACTGTACCACGATAATGCGAGCTCGCACACCGCCCGGCAAACTATTGCGTTTTTAAAAGAGCAAAACGTCGAAATTCTGGAACACCCGCCGTACAGTCCAGACTTAAGCCCTAACGATTTTTTTACTTTTCCAAAAATCAAGCAACGACTTCGTGGTCAACGGTACCAGACGCCTGAAGAAGCGGTTGAGTCATACAAAACGGCCATTTTGGAGACCCCGACTTCGGACTGGAATAAGTGTTTCGAAAACTGGTTCGATCGAATGAAAAAGTGTATTACATATCACGGTGATTACTTTGAAAAACAATAAATACCATTTAACACTTAAATTGTCTTTAGATTTTCCAAACGACACAACTTAAAAGGCAGCCCTCGTAAACCTTGATTTCTGCCCGAATACTAGCATATACATAACGACAAGACCTTCTACCACAAATGTATGTCATTGACATGCATTTGCCTCAATGCAAACGGTATAACGTGTTTCTAAGTACTCGCTCGTCACAAGTTCTTAATTATATTCTACCTTTCATCTCTTTGTTGATCGAGCTTCTTGCTCCGCGCGATTCTCCAACCACCCCTACAAATCGCCCATACCACACCAATTCTTTATTATATTCAAGGCCCTTTCTATTCTACACATTCTTGTCATCTGGTAATTCTAATACATGTTAATATTTGAGACACTCACCAAATCATCCTGAAGACTTACTGTTCATGTTTATATTTCTTACTTCTATGTTCAGCATGATATGAAGAACATTAGCGTGCAGATGTTCTCTCTCACAATTCATTCTTTCTGCCTGGCTACTGATGAAGTCACCAAATATTATAACACCACTTTCTTGATATAGAACATCATTGACGTCATATCACTCATTCTCTTTTACAAGTATAATTTAACCCTAGGCCTCCAGCTTCTAGAGATCTCAGATCAACAACCACTGTCGTCCTTACAATCTTATCTCTCACTGGTCTACTTCATTCTAAGATATTTCCTTTGTCGTGCTTTTAACGGTACTCAACAAAGGACACAAACACAGCCGTCATTGACTACTGATCAATCCCTTGCCATTCGTATCTATTCTTAAACTCGTTCACAACAATTCTCACACTTCCTATTACGGTATAGCTGTAATTCTTGATACAAAACTAAATCTTTGTTCCAATAAGTTAGTTTCTTAACCGTCTCTTCTACAGTTCAAATTCTCGCCGTGTTGCCAGTCGAGTCGAGTCCGTTTCAGACATATTTTTACCGGCGTTGATTGATGATCGCTTTCGTCGCGACAAGTACCTCGCATTTCAATTTGAAATGACGCCTTTAACTTTTCATTATTTAGGTCGTGGTTTAAATATTTATTAAATACTAAATTATTATTCCGGTATATGCATACAGTCGATCTTTGAAACAATCAGTAACACTATACTTTTGTTTTGACGTCGCGTGTCAATGTGTTGCAAAACAGTAACCGCCTAACTTCAAAACACTCACGCTACGCACTAAAAACAACAATAGTCACCATGGGCACTCAGAACGTAGCCTTTTCAGGCATCATTGCCGTCCAAAATTTCAAATCATTTACTTATCGATGTGTTGTCCGATCCGACCGAGCGCATCACATCAAAGACGAAGACAGATTTATTTACGCACTCTTACCCACCATAGGTACCTACATTATCTGCAAGGTCCAGTGTCCCCTCCAAATTATCGGTATATCAGACCCCGTATCATGGTCGGCCTTATCACGCGATAAATGACAAGATAGGAGCGGCGTCTCGTTCTATCGAACGGTGTTGCTGCGTGCGTGTGTGCCAGTGACGGACGCTCTATTTCGTCACTTATCGTGTGATAAGGCCGACCATGATACGGGGCGGGGTCAGGCCTCGACTGGTTAACCGTATGTACGAGGGGCACACCGAAATTATCGGGAATGGATAACTTAGGACTAAGTTACCTGAAAATCTTCTTTTATGACTTTAACATTGGACTTTTGAAACCATAATGGCATTAAAATAATTAAGAAAAACTGTTTAATTTTTACTAAAATCTGTTTATTTGTTTATTTATTCAATTGTATAAGTCATGTACCTTTCAATAAAGATGTTACAAAGTAATAATAGTCAGGTCATGACGCCCTGTAAGGGCACACAATGATAAACTTAAAATAAGGTTGTAAAAAATATAAGTCATTAAAACAGAATTAAAATTTAATATTGACATTAACATTAAAAGCATTAAATTTACAATTTATCATCTCAGAATTACTTATTACAATAATATTGATACAACATTTCAATATCACAATTTATCATCATTTAAGAATTCGTCAATAGTATAATAATTAATAACATTTGTCAATTAATCTTTTTTTTTTTTTTTTTTTATAATGTCACGAGTTTCTTGTTTAATCGATTCTGGGATCTTGTTAGTAATTAAAATACATTTATAATGAGGACTTCTTCTATATATCGCTATATTCGGTTTTAGTAATAATAGTTTATTTTTATATCGCGATCTGGTTTTGTCAGTGTCTTTTCTTGCCTCGAATAGATTTGGATTCTCACGGACAAAAAGCGCTGCTTGCATAATGTATAGACACGGCAACGTTAAAAGTTTGTATTTTACAAAGTATGGGCGACAACTTGTAGGGATGCGTACATTGGCTAGTACTTATCTGGATACATTTTTTAGGGTTCCGTAGTCAACAAGGAACCCTTATAGTTTCGCCATGTCCGTCCGTCTGTCTGTCTGTCTGTTTGTCCGTCTTCGGCTTAGCTCAGTAAACATTACAACTAGAAAACTGTAATTCGGCATGGGTATATAAATCAATCACGCCGACAAAACAGTACAATAAAATCTTGAAAAATATTTTTTTTAGGGCACCTCTACACCTAAAAGGGGATGTATTTATTTTCTCGTTAATTCATGTGGGGTATTGTTGGATAGCTCGTTCAAAAATACTATGGGTTTCCTAGAACCATTTTTGAAATCAGTGATTATTTTGCGAGATATTAAAAGCCCATACTTTAAAGCCCTAATTTTTGTTCGAGTCATGTGTCCCGTCCCTCTCCCCACTGCCGGCTAAATGGCTACTACTGGGGATTTGAAAAAAATCATGGTAGTAGTACATACATATAATGAATTTATAAGGAAAACTATCACGGACAAGTAGGCATAAGTAGTTACCGAGTAATATTCGACCAATTTTATGTGTACTTAGAAAGGCCGTTTTCGTACAAATTCGGCCGACGACGCAACCGCACCTCACGTCGATGTAACTAAGACAGACAGGCAACTACGGAACCCTACACTGCGCGTGGCCCGACACGCACTTGGCCGGTTTTAAGTAATACAAATAGCAGACATTAAAATGTCAGCCTCAGTGCTGCCTCCCCAAATCACCACACCGTAACGGAGCCACGCATGCGCGAAAGAGAAATAGGCCGATAATGCACATTCAAAATTATTATTTCGTTTAGGGATATAATTTAGCGCGTACAGGAATTTTGACAATTTGTTGCAGTTGTTTGGATGTGGGCTTTCCAATTCACATTCGTGTCTATGGTTATACCAACAATTTATATTCCATTTATGTTTTTAAAGTGCAATCATCGAAAGTTTGCACAGAAAAATCACTGAGTCAATATTTTTTTCAAAACTTTCACGGGGCTATTTTAAAATTTTGCCTGTGTAAGCTTATTCTTTTGATGATTTTTACTTCAATGCTATTTAATGTAATCCAGGCCAACCATAATATCTCGCTAGCATCTCAGTATTTCCAGACCTACTTAGCTCTATCTTCTATAGGTCGACTAAAAACAGTGCTGACTCCCTGAGTGAGTACATACCGGTCGCGGAAAAAAAATACCTATAGCATAATCTAGATGTGGTATACCACGACATTTCGTTATCTAAAAGTACTCGAATGACTCTTTATCTAAAAAAAAAATGGTGTTTTAAAGCTATTTGCCTTTTGTGTTCTCTCATATTTTATAGGAAGAAGAAATGCGACTTGTGTTGATTTTTGCTCACCTACTCTACAAAAGTTCCGATGAAAAACGTCAAAAGCCATTAACAATATATTTTTTAGTTGCCTATTAGGAAACTATTACTATAAGCCTAAAATATCACGCTATCCGGCACTGATCGAGGTTTGAACTTTGTAATACGGCAGAGAAGCACGAAAATATGCCATCATTTTAATGTCAGGTTCAGCCTTGAATCATTGACATAATAAAATGTTGTATGTTAGGCAAAAGCGCTCATATCAACATAATTTATAAAACATAATTAAGTTACATCTTTGATCGGCTTTTTCTATTCCCGATCATGTCAGTGTGCCCCTCGTCCATCTTCGACCGTATCTTTGCTTTTCATCAGTGACCTAGCAGAACCGATTGTATTAGTTTTGTTCAGAAAGTTTAAATCAGTCTCATATGACTCATATCACTTGGAAGTCAATCAATTTACGTGCTACATTAATTATGTGTTAGTTGCACCTGGTTCTTATTCGCCGTAATCATTCGTGATTGTCTCTAAACTATTTGTCGTTTGCTTGTAATTATTCGTTCTTCAGCAACAAGCAACAACACTCAACAAAAGTGCCTGTACCATCTAGGAGTTTGTAAATGTTTGATATTCGTCTCGTATTTAAGAGGAAACACAAGGGCCGTTTTTCCATACAAACGTAGTCCCCTGTATCCTCCCTGGATAATGGCAATACAGCAATATTTTTTTTCCATAAACCTATGGCTATTTACCATTGACATGTTCCTAGGTTTTCCTTTTTTTCATAAATTTATTCTTAAAAGAGATATTAACTTTCAAAAACCTAACCAGATTTTCCGCTGTGTTCAAATATCCAGAAAACAATTTTGACTAGATTATTTAAAAAAAGGAAAACATTGGAACACGGTCAATGCCTTTCTTTGATTTTTAATAAACAAAATAGTTAAATAAGTCAAGTTTTGGAGAAGATATCAGGGGACTACGAAACGTTGATTTTATGTACTTTTAATAGGTATTTTCGGTCCAAGCTGCATTTGTCTCTATCGCGCTCTGCGGGGGGAGGCTTGAGGTTGGCGCGACAGCAATACATTTTAAAAATACCTATTTCTCAATTATCTCGCCCTTTAGTGTTTCCTCTTAATTTAACAATGATGGTAGGTGCTGGGCCATAACCAACCCCATTGCTGCCCTATCGATTTAGTTCATTGTTAGAAATGTGAACGTTGGTACATGCTAAATGAATGGTATTTTTTTTCCAGATGACATTCCCATACAAGCTGGTCAAGTAGTGCCCACTGAGTCGACGGACATGTTGACATCGATCACGGAGGAGGGCGAGGCGGAGTCGGCACCGATCCAGCGGGGCGCGGGCATCCGCAGCTCCAAGCAGAAACTGGGCGGATTCACCGTGCTCGGCAAAAAGACCAAGGATGCTAAAGATAAAAGCTCAGCCGGCACCGAAAAGAAAGTTACCCTCAAAGAAACTTCCAAGGGTATCTGGAATTCCATCAGTGGAGGCGGGGATATGGCTGACACACAAACGAAAACGAGCTCGGTCGATATAACTGATGCGAATGGTAGTATAAAAGATGATAAAACCTCCGTGAACTCCGCCCATAACAGTACCGAGAACTCCGACAGCCGGTCGCAGGTCACCACCGACTCACTGGACATGGAAACGACACCTCGTTTCGCCGCCATGCAAGTTAGTTCCGTATAATTGTAGTTCTCAATCAATATCATGGCTATTGATATATGTGTATCTTTAACTGTTTCTGAAACGCCTGTCGTACGTGTGTGGTGGTTTTTTGACATTTGAAATGTTGTCTGTCTGTAATTACTTACATTTAAATATTTTTAGTTTGATTTCAAAGGTAGAATGTTAATGGTGTACGAGGGTGGATCAAAAAGCACCTGTGTTAAAAATGAAGAATGAATCTAGGTCCTTACACTTTTCCCAGCGTTTCGGCCACTTCTTTATCCCTTCCAAAAAGTAGGATTTGTGAAACTCTTCAAAATACGCTTCTGTCTCAGCTATAACCACCTCGTTTGACCTGAATTTCTTTCCCCCAAGGCATGTATTCATATTGGGGAACAGAAAAAAGTCACAGGGAGCCAGATCCGGTGAGTAAACTCACGGACGACATTAATTCGTCCATAACACATTCCCCTACAAAGATAAATGAGTCTAAGAAAGTCACCATTATGCAATATTTTCCAGTCCTTAAAAATAAACCAGAAAATAAAGCGAAAGATAATTCCTTAGTCTACTCAGGCTACCAAAAAACGCAAAATCAGAGCTAACTTTGCCATCCTAATCTATCGAGGCAAATGAATCAAATCGTGTTTTGGGCCTCATATACTTGTAGCAAATATCTTCAAATATCATTTAAAGAAGAAACTGTCACATTTTATGTAGTTTTCGCGTAATAAAGTAGGAAATTCGAAGCCCCATTTTACACCTTTGTGATAATTTCCTCAAGAGGCCTCACCTTAATGTTATTGTTAATGAATTTAGCACAAACAACTCATCATTAGATGCAATCTGTTTATCTGAACATTTTATAACTGCAGGGCATGAGAAAAACTTTGTTTTACACGGATACACACTAGCGGCAATCTACTCGCGTAAAAATAATAATAGGGGGGGTACATGTATATTATTACGGGATGAATATATATTTGAAACACTACCCTGGGTAAAAGACTTATGTATAGAAAAAATATTTGAATGTTGTGGAGTGGATATACCATCCGTTAACATATTATTTTTATGTTTATACAGAATACCAGGTGCTGACATAGATGTCTTCTTCTTGAAACTAGAACAATTACTCGCTAAAATTACACTAAAGCTTAGGAGAAAAATTGTCTTAAGTGGCGATTTTAATATCGATAGATTCAAAAATAATCTCGAAATAGGCAAGGAGTTTGAAAGGTTATTGAATTGTTTTAACTTTAAATTACAAATGAACGAGCCTACACGAATAACAGCACGCTCGAAAACGTGCATTGATGACTTTGCCACTAATTTCAAGAATAATAATAAGGCTGTAGTTCATCATTTACAAATCTCTGATCACTGCACAAGCCATAGATATCATGACCAAACCCACTATCAACCATAATTACTGGTATGTCTGCAAACGTAATATGTCAGCTGAAAATAGAAAAAACTTCCATGACTGTTTACAATCTTTAAGTTTTAGTGAGATTTATCAGTGCAAAAGCATCAATGGTTCTTTTCCGGCTTTTCATGATTTAATAACAATGTTTTTTAATCTCTGTTTTCCAATCAGTAGGGTAAAGGCAAATGCTGCTGTAAAAAGTCATGGATAACGCATGGCATCAAAGTAGCTTCTAAAATGAAACGCAAGCTTCATCGACTATATACATTACAACCCAATATACAAAACAAGATGAAGTATAAAAAATACTGTACACATCTAAAAAGAATTATAAGAAAAAGCCAGAAAACCACCAACGAAGCCCATATTACAAATGCAGATAGTATAGCAAAAGCTACATACCTGGGGTCTTATTAATCAAACTGTTGGTAACAAACAGCCGAAACACATACTTCACAAAGTAAAGTTTAAAAGATTAGCTCACGGAAGACCCGAAGGAAATAGCTAATAAGTTTAACGAACAGTATATACAAATAGTAAAAGACAGCGATAATCTAAAAGTTAAACATACAGCTTGAAAATTCAATATTTTTGAAACCAACAGATGTGAACGCAATAAATAAAATAATTATGTCATTAAAGAATACAAGTTCAACCGGGTATGACGAATTGCCAACGTGTATTCTTAAAGATAATTGTGCTGCTTTGGCACTACCTTTAAGTTACATCATAAACCAGTCAATGGAGCAAGGTATTTTTCCAGAGAAAGTAAAGCTTACAATAACAAAACCAATTTTCAAAAAGGGTGCTCGACAAGATTCTGAGCAATATAGACCGATAGCACTGATACCAATCTTAGCTAAGGTATTCGAAAAGGTACTATATAACAGAACGATATCTTTTTTTAATAAATATAATATTCTATCAAAAAGCCAGTTTGGCTTTAGTAAAAGCAAAACCACGATTATCGCAATCTACGAGGTATTAAAAATCATCATGGACTGCAGGGATAAAAATATCCCAGTATTGACAATTTTTATGGACATGTCAAAAGCGTTCGACAGAGTTTCACACAAGTTACTACTGTCTAAATTATACAGTTTAGGGGTAAGAGGTAATGCCTACGAATGGTACAAATCTTATCTACTGAATAGATTGCAGTGCACTGAAATAACTAGCTTCTATCATAAAACAAAAACAGTCCAGACCCTGATTTCAGCAATGTTAGATATGGTGTACCACAAGGAAGCATTTTAGGACCCCTGCTTTCCCTAGTTTACATTAATGATTTACCTGACATCACCAAACATAAAATTGTACTTTTTGCTGATGACTTTTCTTTGGTTGTAAGAGGCGGTGACCGTTCATCCTATGAGTCAGAAGCAAACATGGCGCTTAACAATACCATTACATGGATGGAAGACAACAACCTTAAGATAAACGTATCAAAAACCAAATTTGTAGAATTTTATGCACCCCAAGGTAAGCCTAAGTGTGTACAGCTACTTTGTAATCTTAACTGCTGTAATCACCAGATAGAAAGAGTCCCTTTTATTCGTTTCTTAGGAGTAACTGTAGATTGTCACAATAATTGGAAAGAACACACAGATAATCTCATTGATAAGCTTAGCAGGTTTGTTTTTCAATCACAAGCAATCACATGTCAAAAAACAGCCCTTCTGGCATTCCATGGCTCTGTGATGTCGAATCTTAGATATGGTATAATTTTATGGGGCAACAACACAAATGTCCCCAAAGTATTTCAACTTCAAAAAAAATGTCTACGCACACTCTATGGCGCTAAACAAACAGACTCATGTCGGCTGATTTTTAAAGAATTAAAAATATTAACACTACATTCTCTGTACATTTACGAAGTGAGTCTATTTGTAAAAACCAATATAAGTTCATTCTCTAGTGTTGCGTCCACCTCAAAGTAAAATACTCGACATGGGTCAAACTTAAACTATCCGAGAACAACATCTGCTCTTGTCAATAAAAACATTGTATTCATGTGCACCAAAATTTATAACTACCTACCTAAAGAGCTGAAGGAACTAGACTTGCCCCAGTTTAAAAGTAAATTACATGCCTGGTGTCTTGACAAAATGTATTATGGCAATTCGGAGCACTTTGTAACACCTGTGAACTATAGGTAATAATGGGTGTACCCTTGTTTTGTCGACAACCTTTTCATCGAATATTATTTCATCGACAACGATTCATCGAAACTTCAGTACTAGTAATATTGTTTGGCGTTATTTCATTTCAACTACTATTTATTTAAATTTATCTTACTACGTAGAAATACTACGAGGGCTGCCTTTTAAGTTCTGTCGTTTGCAAACCTCCCGTGATTGCATAAAAAAGAACTAGTGTCACGTTAAAATATTTGAATTTAGAATTCGAAAACAAAAGAATGACTCGAAATCGGCCCAACCGTTTTAGTACAGCGTTCGTTCAAAGTTGACAAGTCAGTTGTGAAAATGGAAATTTCGAAGGAAAATTTACGTGCGATAAGTTTTTACAACTTCAAAAGGGGCTTAACGCGACTTCAGTGCTTCGAAGAGTTGACTACGGTTTTTAATGATAAAGCACCATGCCTTCGGACTGTGGAACGCTGGTATTTAGAATTTCAACGTGGTTGCTCTAGTCTTGGTGATAGACATCGTGAAGGTCGACCAAAAACAGCCGTAACCCAGGAGAACATTGATGCTGTACGGCAACTGATCATCGAAGATCGCCATGCGACATACCGTGAGATAGAAGCTTCCTTAAGTATTTCAGGGACCAGTGTTCACAGTATTTTGCATGATCACTTAGGCGTAAAAAAGTTGATCTCACGCTGGATACCACATTTACTCAGTGAAGACCAAAAAACGGCTCGCGTTCGATGGTGTCGCAAAACTCTGCGGCTATTCAACCGAGGAAACTCGAAACATGTTTACGACATTATCAGTGGTGACGAATCTTGGATATATGCCTACGATCCCGATTCTAAACAGCAGTCGACTGTTTGGGTGTTCCAAGATGAGCCAAAACCGACCAAAGTAATACGCTCACGGAGCACTTCGAAAAAAATGGTCGCCACGTTTGTGGCGAAAAGTGGCCACGTTGCCACCATCGTGCTCGAGGATCGTAAAACGGTTAATGCTGACTGGTATACCACTGTCTGTTTACCAGAAGTCATCGGCGAGTTTCGAAAAAATAACCCAAGACGTATAAGACTGCACCACGATAATGCGAGCTCGCACACCGCCCGGCAAACTATTGCGTTTTTGAAAGAGCAAAACGTCGAAATTCTGGAACACCCGCCGTATAGTCCAGACTTAAGCCCTAACGATTTTTTTACTTTTCCAAAAATCAAGCAACGACTTCGTGGTCAACGGTACCAGACGCCTGAAGAAGCGGTTGAGGCATACAAAACGCCCATTTTGGAGACCCCGACTTCGGACTGGAATAAGTGTTTCGAAAACTGGTTCGATCGAATGAAAAAGTGTATTACATATCACGGTGATTACTTTGAAAAACAATAAATACCATTTAACACTTAAATTGTCTTTAGTTTTTCCAAACGACACAACTTAAAAGGCAGCCCTCGTATTCAACGAATGTTACTTAATCGCTGATTTGTTTCAAATTATCTTAATTGGCACAACTACAAAACATTGCAATTCATTTCTTCGACGTATTACTTTCATACAATTTTATATGTCCTACTGCACATTTATGCATTATTCAAATTATGTAGTTAATTGTGTGACATACAAATATGTATAATATTTATGTATAATAAAACTAAGAATCATTGGTGTAAATCGTTTATTACAAAAAAATATCAGGGCGGACAAAAATGGCTGGTCATAAGCGAACTCTGTTTTAAGTCGGTTAGGTTAGGGTTCACTTGTGTCCCTCAGACCAGAAATAGACACCCCGCGCAGCGGGGTGGCGTCGACTTGCTGCACGGCAGAAATAGGTTAAAAAACGTTAGGGATTCAGATCCTGATCCGAAATAATTTTATGCGGAATAAATATTATTACATGTAAAAAAAAATGAATTAAAAAAACCCGAAATAAAAAGCTATGACATGAATTTTATTGAAATAAGTCAACTACCAATTAAAATACCTTGATTCAAATTACCTAGTATCGAGTCCTCGACGCAATGACTTGTCGATGAAGTGAAAATACTTGAAACGTTGTCTTTGAAATAATATTCGATTAAATGTTTGTCGGCAATTCAATGGTAAACCGTAATAATGTTTAGTTTAATCGTAAGTAGATATTTAGCTGTAAGATATTATAGATTTGTATGTCTGTGCCTCAGGCTGAAAATGGAGACGCCAAACTACATTTTAAGACCTTTTATGTACACCTATTTTCTACAAATAAAATAAAATATTCTATTCTAAGGCTGGTGTGGCAGCAATTCGTAACGTAGTTGGGTTAATTTGGCAGTGACAATTTTGGATGGATGTGCTGATGCGTTGTCATGCTCTTAGTTAGGAGCTGCCCTTACTATCCCAAAAAATCGTGGCCATGACTTTTCCGGCTGATGGGACCGTTTTCGCCTTGTTTGGGGCAGATTCGTTAGAAAAAATCCATTGTTTAGACTGCCGCTTGGTCTCAGGTGTATAATAATGGATCCAGGTTTCATCAACAATAACGACACGATGGAAAAACTCCTGCGGATTTCGCTTAAAGACACCTTCGACATTGACAGCCGTAACCGCTTATTTTCATCCGTGAACAATCACGGGCGGACACTTTTTTTGATATTTAATTGCTGTTCCGTACGACACCCCTAGCCTCTGCTAATTCACGCACTTTGGTACGTCGATCGATGACCATTATGTTTTTTACCTTTTGCACGACTTCTTCGGTAACCACGTCTGCCGGGCGCCCTGGGCGGTCGTCGTCGAAAACAGATGTACGAACTCGTTTAAATTCATTAAACCAATATCTCACGGTTGTCATAGACGGCGAAAGACCTCCGTAGGCAGCATCTAACTTAACTTTTATTTGTTCGCATGTTTTTCCATCCAAAAATAAGAAGCGAATTACGGAACGATATTACTCTTTCTCCATTTTGTACGAAAAACAAAACAAGTCTTACAAAATTTGCCGCCACAAAACAACTGAACCATAGACAATTGTTAGTTTTCATTTTTTTATTTGATAAGATCAATACTACACGACGGTAATGCCAACTTTCCTAAGTAACGCCACCTGCCATCAGATACGGGTACTATTGGATCCACCCTCGTATATGTGTATGTTATTTATTATTATAATGTGGTTACTTGATTAGACATTGTATAAGGTATGAAACGAAATGGAAGTTCGGGAAACATTTGGGGTCTGGTCTGGGTCGGGTACGTTATTCAGCCATAAAATGTTAAATAGAATTAAGAAATATCCATGCCATGCCATCGTGATCCCAGTTTCCTTGCCAACCTGTCCATATTATCACAATGTAGCTTTTGTCAAAATAATGATGTTGTTATATCGAGATTTTATTAGACACCAGAATTCTTCATACTATATGTAACAGCTTTGTTATTCTGTTGACTGTGACTATTAAAAAGACATGCGGGACGAATTGTTATCTTTGTTCGGTGAACCTTATGATATCTCCTACTGTCATTGTTATCACATCATTGTATGACAAACATTTATGTTTAGGTACTTAAGTTTAAGGCTAGGATAC
Organism: Epinotia ramella; assembly: GCA_947578815.1. Classification (NCBI taxonomy): domain Eukaryota; kingdom Metazoa; phylum Arthropoda; class Insecta; order Lepidoptera; family Tortricidae; genus Epinotia; species Epinotia ramella. The sequence goes on from OX388209.1 coordinate 14,771,243, forward strand.
ACAATCTAAAAAAAAACAGTATGTAGTGTGAAACCTACATGGTGTGGGCACCTATCCAGTTATTCACAGGACTTGTTTCCAGTTTATATTGAAGACCTTTGTGCAAAAACGGAGTGCCAGCACCGGTATTTTGGGAGGTTAATCCCCACCAGGTGCAATACATTATTTAGAAGATTCTCATGACAATAATGTGGAGATTGTTTACACTTTATATCATTTTCTACAAATGAAACACACAAATATTTACAAGGATTTTTACAAATAATTAACGGGTGTAATACGCCTTATTGAGCGAAGATAACAAAATAAGCACCACGATATCATTAATAGCCGTTATACACAAATGCGTGTCAGTCGCGGAAAAAACGCCCCGGTAGATATACAAGTGTCTTGTGTGTTGCAAGTAAAACAATATTCCTAATGAGGAATATTACAATTATTTTGGTTCTGGCCGTCGTCGCGTCGTGTGTAGCGATGGACCTGGTTGTGGGCAGCAGCTTCGGCGCGCGCTTAGCGAGGCGCACTAAAGTCAACGCTATGTCGTTCCCGCTTATAAAAAGAGTGAAAGATATATTCTATTCTAACCCTGAGCAAATGCCCATTCGAGTAAGTATAATCGTCATTTCAAGTTCTTATTTTAAATAGGTATTCCCCCCAATTTGTATTCTCAATTTCTACTCTTGATCCACCGTAACTAATATTAAAAAGTCATCTGGTTTTATACTGGTTAGCCGATATTCAAAAGATTTACAACTTTACGTAGATTCATATACATAAGCGATGAGCCACGGTCATATATACCTGCACAGATGCCTTGTTATTTTAATCATATAACAATGTATTTTTAGCAATGGTATTGTGTCCTATGTTCAGTTTGGTTCATGTGTAACGTTATCTTAACTTAGTAATCAGGTAAATAGTAGATTCGACATATATATGTCACCTAATTGATGTGGTTTTTGTTTTAGGGAATTATAGTAAGAGATCTGCATCGAACGGAAGGATCGGTGGAAAGCATCAGGGCCGGCGGGATGGGGTTCCCCTACGTCAACATACGCCTGAAGAGTCCCCGAGGGTTTGGACTCAATTATCAAATCGAAATTTACGTCTAGTCTTTGTGTCATTAAAATAAAGATGTACATGTAAGCGATTAATTTAATTTTTATTAGTGAATGTTTGAATAATACGACACTGGGATTCTCGAGACGACTTCATTTCCTTTCTTTCGTTGCACTGTGAAGATTGGCACTCGGTCCGGTAGCCCGTCGTTTGCTAGTGGTATATGGTCGTCCAGTCCTCGAGTCTTTGTGTTGGTCATCTCGAGTACCTGCCGCAATTTCGCAATCGTCGCTGCCTGCTCGTCGCGTTCCATCTCGTTTATCAGCACGGGTAGATTCAGAGCACACACCCACAGGTAGAACATTCCCACTGAAAATCAGTGTAGGTAAAGGCTCAGCCTCGACTTCGAGTGGCGGTGGCAGCGGCAGCGGGCGTCATACGAGGGAGCGAGAGGCCTCGCTCTGATCTCTCTCTCGTACCGCTGGCGCTGGGTCGCCGCTCGAAATCGTGGCCGAACCTAAACCCCTTGATTAAGTTGGGTCATTTATCGCATTCGACAGCCTACACCTCCGTACAAAAAGTGACAGTGACACTCGGACGCGATAATCGAACCAATGGTAAACAATAGCTTTATATTAATCATACTTACAAAGAAGAAACCCTCCGGCGACACTAGCACCTATAAGAAGTCCAATGTCCATAGTATTCTGCTTGAGGACCAATAACCCTGTGGCTACCAAGGTTGACAATATCAGCAACCGAATGAGCTCCGCCAGGATGAATCCAATCAGAAGAATGTTGCGGAACTACGGGCGCAAAACACATTTAATCATCATCGTTTAATATAATGTCTTATTTTAAGAAGTCGTATATAACTGAGCTTCACATATCTGCCTACCATTATGTAGCTTCGTTTGTTTCTAAGTTAAATATAAAATTAACAAACACTCCTTACCGTGTATGCGCCATAAATGAATAAGAGGCATGTCACTATGTAAACACACGAGACTGTCATGCAGAAAGCAATGTATCGTTCAAAATCTGAAACCAGGGAATATGTGTTAATTCCCTGCATGTTACATCGGTACGAACGTAACGAACTCTAGGTGTTCGTAAGATCGTGACCAGCATGCACCAGAGTAGAGGCCCAGGCTCCGTCATGTGCAAAAATACTCATAATCGTGGTCTGGATAATGTACTGCCAATCATTTCTCTCTCTTAGTACATTCACTGCCAGGATACGTAGGTACCTAGCCGAAAGCGACTATGGCGTAGGCGCCCGCTAGACGGGTTCCTGGCAGTGAAAGTGTTTATGGGTAAAAAATATACGGAGCTATAAGTAGACGGATTAATGGACCGTACATAAACCGGACCCTTATCCTCAGCACGTTACTAGAACCAAGATGTAGGTACTCGCGCAGGTTCAGTATTGCGCATGCTCAGATATATAGCATGCGTGTGTACCCCGCGCTCCCCCGTTGCTTAGTTTTTTCCCTTAGCCTATTTAGGTGCCCCACTGCTGGGCAAAGATGCTCCCCCCTTTTCCTCCACTCAGCTCTATTGCTGGCATGCTCCCGCCAGCCCACGCAGAACGCGTCCAAAGCGTCCCGCCATCTCGGAGGAAGCTATCTGGCCCAGGAAAACGTAACATTGTTGCAAAATTCATTATTGCCGGAAATGAAAACAATAAGTTAAACAGAACACATTTATACTGGGTGTTTTCGAGGTCATGATCCGGAATGACCAAATGCGAATAAGATGGTAATACTGAACAACATTTCCGATGAGACCAACTACCTACCTACTAAATCGCAAAAAAAAACATCTATTCCATGATTTAACTCTCAATTAACTCACAGTTAACTCTTAATTAGCTATTATTTTTTGCGATTTCGTGGTTCACCCCATGGGAGAATTTGTTCAGTATAACCATCTTATTCGCATTTGGTCATTGGGGATCACGACATTCACGACTCCGATGCCACCCTGTATATATACGTTACAAAGTAGGTAGTTGCTATTAATTTAGTGAATATTCAAATTGAATTAACTTGTCAAAAACTCGTCTAAATAATCCTTTGTATAAATTAACGTCATGTCGTGGGTCCACGTCGTGATGTCATGCTTCGCTTGCTCGGGGTGAGCGTAGGCCATGCCCCAGCCGATCAATACTACCAAGGCCTGCACCTGCACAGTGAAATACGGTTGTTATATTCAATTATTATCGACATCAACTGGCGTTATCGTCTATACTTACCTACCTTAGAACAATGGTACCTAGTTACCTACAATGCGTCACGCATTATGCGTGTAAAGGGATAAACTTTTTTTGCCCGGAGACTAAATTAGTATCTTTAAATTGTAGTACCTATATACTATAATAATAATTATACATCATGTGTACTTAATACACATGGGTTGTCGAAAACGGCTCTAACGATTTAGATGAAATTTACAATACCTACTGGAGGTAAAAATATATATAAGTAGCTATGACTTATTTCCGTAAATATTGTTTTCTCCAGTAAAACGCCGACCAAAGATACTGGAAACTTAAAATTCGTAGGTAAGTAACGAATATGTATAAGCTTAATTCACGTATAGGTTGGTTAGGTTAGGTTTGAGGTTACGAGTTGAATGGATAGATTACATAGTAATCTACCCAGTGCTAAGTATAGGCCTCATCTTTATTACGCCACTCCTCAGTCCTGTATCCACTGCTTGCTTGCTACCCGGCTGATATCGTCTGACCGGCGAGTATTAATCCACCATTTACCTAGTAGCCCGTTTCGTCCACCTCCGTCATTCCTCCTCGCCAAGTGTCCTGCCACCTCCACTTCAATTGTGTTACTTATTCGTTTTCCGGCGTCAACTACTTTCGTGCGACCCCGGATCACAGTATTAGGTACTACGTAACAAAATGTATTATATTAGGTACTCACTAGAGAAAATATACCGATCAAAATTCCTCCTAAGCGTAAGGAAAACCAAAAGCAACAACTGTAAACAAATGCCATGATAAGATCCCTTTTTCAAAACTGAATTTACATATTACTTTATCGTTGGTTCGAAACCAATATATAAAAGCTATCCGACACAAATAATGGGAAATTCAATACTGATGTTGTGTGGTTGTCTCATAACAAACTCAATTTAATAGATATAGATCTTGATATATAAATTTGATTATAAGCTTTTAGGAATCCGCACCTATCGAACAATAATCTAAACTTTTTTTACGACGGTGGCAAACATGCGTACGACAGTTAGTCCGATTGTGGCTGCAAAAGGTAGCAACTCTATATATGTGTCACATGCGCGTTGCCTTTATAGAAAAGTAAGTATGAAGAATACCTGCGCAGACGGCTCGGTCTTCCGTAAATGTGTGTTGGTGAGGTAGGGCACAGCGAAATGTCATCCCGCTCGAATGTGGAGCAGCCCAACTGGGGAAGTACCTCCGCCTTGCAGAAGACCACAGCCATCATAACATTCATAACACTACTATACTTGCTCTGTAGTAGGTGAGCAAGGTCGCCAGAGCTCCCTAGGATGCGTTGTGTTGAGAGCGAGGGAATTTGTTCCTTCAGCTGTCAACACGGCGAATCCTCAAACATGTCAAGGGTCGGCAAAGCCCATGTTACTCCTTTTGAGTTGCATGCGTATCTATAGGCTGCGGTGTCCGCTTACAATCAGGCGGGCCGTACGCTTGTTTGAAAAAAAAAAATATGTGGAGGTCATCTCGCTAGGATTGTGAGGAGTGTGAGGGGCTACCGCGAAACGAAAACGAGCTTCGTTCGTGTGTGCTCCCTCTCTGTCGCACTTGCTAGTTCGAGCGATAGAGAGAGGATACACGAAAGAAGTTCGTTTTCGTTTCGTGGTAGCCCCTCTGATAAGGGGTGTAATGCAGGCGCTATATGTATCGCGCCTGCATTATACCGCCACGGCTGGGCTGTTATTCGCTATGCGCTAATACGGCTCACCCCGCCGGTCACCCGTCACGAAACTAGACCTCTACCGACGCTTAGTTACTACGCATCGCGGTGTCAAGATATATTTGTGGGTGAACGTTGAGGTGAGAGAGTAAAACAAGTTACAGAAGAGGGGGGCTGATGATGTGGTGGAGTACGTTCGTCAGAAGACCGGCTTCTCGCTGAGGGTGTTCCAGCTGCGTTCGCGCCACTATGTGCACTTCACACTGACTTCTGGCCGAAGGGTGTCGTGTTTCGACGGTTCCGGGGCAATCTGCCGAATCCTACACCAGAGATGACGATGCAACGGGGCCACGCCGTTTCGTCGCCTAAATTGTATTATTTGTTGTTTTTAGTTACGCATTGGTTATTACTGTAATGTCACGTAAATGTAATTTACGCCGACAAAATAGTAGAATAAAATCTTGAAAAAAAACGTTTATTGGGGTAGGTGCCTCCCACAGCTGAAGAGAGGATGTAATATTTTTTTCTTGTGGGGCCATATTGTGGGGTAACGTTGGATAGCTTGTTCGAAAATATTATGGGTTTGTCAATAAATACTTAAATAAATAAATAAGGTGCTACTCGTAGTTGTGCTCCAAAGAATTGCAAAGGGATGCCGTCCCGCCGTGCCCGACACTCCACCGACTACACTAGTGGCTCTGAGCTGTACAACTATAACTTGGAAACGTAATTAGAGACCAAAAAAATTACCTTAAAATTGCCAATGAAAAAATAACCGACACGGCTAACTTACACTCTTCTAAATGATGGGTGTAGCTAAAACTGACTATGTCCATCATTTGGAAGAGTGTAAGTTAGCCAGTGTCGGTTATTTTTTCATTTTAATGGCAATTTTAGGTTGTTTTTTTGGTGTCTAATTACGTTTTCTAGTATAGCGCAGCTGGTTTTTTACATTCTTTTTTTTAATTTCGTAAAACTGGTTCTACAAAAATCTATAGGTATAATTTGTGAACCTGCTCACAACATTTCATGAGAATCGGTTAAGAAATGCTACCTGTGGAGAGAACAGACTAAATAATTTTTGCCCAAGCTGAAGCGTTCAAAAAAAGACCGTTTCACTGATTAAATCAAATAAAAAAAAATACTTTGTAGAGCCCGAGCCGCCAGAGCTCCCGGGGACGCGCCGTGTTGGGAGTGAGGGACCTGCATTTGTCTCTAGCTGTCAGCCCAACGAATCCTCAAATCAATAAAGCTTAGGTAGCGCTTGTGATTCTTCTGTTGTCGCAAGCGTCCATTGGCAATGGTGTCAGCTTACGATCAGGCAGACCGTAACCGTATACTTGATTGCCATCGACGTAGTATAAAAAAATAAAGATAAAGGAATTTAACTTTAATTAGGTAACATTCTTACGGAACCTAAAAAATAGTTTTTTCCTTGCGTGATTCGCTCAATTATCTACTCAACATAGTCATAGATTCTAATTTATCGTGTCGTGTAGGTAAAAACATTTAAAAGGTAAATTCTAATGAAGTTTCGACTCTAACGGTGTATATAACTACCTTCCTACATGTACTTACAACGAACTAAAATTATAAATTGATAATCATCGCTTATATCAATAGAGGCCGCTCCACATTCGCGCGCGAAAACTGTGCGCGAACGCGTGAAAACGTGAATGTGGAGCCGATTCGCATATTTTCTGCTTCGGTTTTTTGGCCCGCGTCAAAGGGCCTGCGAACGCGCGAAAGTAGACAAGACACAACAGCATTCGCGCCTTCACTTAGTTGCGTGCAGAGGGGCTACCGCGAAATCGCGTGTATCTCCGTCTATATAGCTCGAACTAGCAAGTGCGACAGAGACGGAAATACACAAACGAAGTTCGTTTTTGTTTCGCGGTAGGCCCTGCCTCGGTCATTACGATGAATAGCCGTCATCCACCATCTTCGTTTCCTCCATTTCTTTTTAATTTCTTACTAATACATAGGTAAGTACATATGTACATTTTTGATTGTTGTGTGTAATAATCTTAATTATATGCAGGGCTGTTTTATTTCTAACATTCACCAAATCTAGACTTTGTATTGCAGGCGATAAGTACACTTGTTTTTTTTTTCTTGATGATTTGTTTTTTACTTTTAATGCAGACATAATTACAATATGCAAATTAGAGATACAACGGATAGTGGTTTGGCCGGATACCGGATACCTAATATCCGGCGGTGCAGCTGGCCGGATATCCGCTATCCGGCCGCCGGATATTCGGCCGAAAGTTACATGCCTAAAATGAAGCGCGGCGCTCTGCATGTCTAGCAAACGACGGCCGCGACATACTCTCGATTTTTATCGCACTATACCTCTTGTTCTAACAAGAGAGAGACGGATAGTGCGAGAAAAATCGAGAGAGCTCGCGCGCCGTCGCGTGCTAGCCGTACTGTATACCCCATTACAACCTACACAGTACGGCTAGCACGCGACGGCGCGCGAGCTCTCTCGATTTTTCTCGCACTATCCGTCTCTCTCTTGTTAGAACACTTAGAACAAGAGGTATAGTGCGATAAAAATCGAGAGTATGTCGCGGCCGTCGTGTGCTAGACATGCAGATTAAGTGATTTTACCCCAATTTGTCAGGACAACATGTCGAAGTCAGAATTGGGTGTGTCGTACAGACGTAACAACTGCGACTACAATTTAATTCAGTGTGGCCAGTTAACAGTAAGAAAGCGAAAATTGCCGCATTCAAACGGTCCTGCGAAGCAGATTGCAAGAAAAATAGCGTGATAGCCGTGCAGCACACAAAAACCGAGAGTATGTCGCGGCCGACTCATGATAGACATGTCTCGCCCTATCTCATTGGTAAGTAACAATCTTGCAGTCCGCTTCGCAGGACCGTTTGAATGCGGCAATTTTCGCTTTCTTACTGTTAACTGGCCACACTGAATTAAATTGTAGTCGCAGTTGTTACGTCTGTACGACACACCCAATTCTGACTTCGACATGTTGTCCTGACAAATTGGGGTAAAATCACTTAATCTGCATGTCTAGCACATGAAATTGTAGTTGCAAAACACCGGCTTAAAAAAAAAACAATATTCCAGTGTAAAATATTAAAACAATATTCTTTAGTATATATTTTTTAATTTTCATTTCAATTTATTTGAATGAAATATGTGAGAAAAAAAACACTTGGCAGATCATGCAAATTCCATGGTCCAAATTGTGATTTTCATTAGTCAGGAAAACTCGTTTGACGGTTGGATTGCAGCGCAACATGCATCCACACGATGGCAATTAGTCAGATTCTAATGAATTGGGGCTGACTAATCATGTAATGTATATGCCCCATAACTTGTCACTCGCTATGGCAGGCTTTGATAGAATAGAAACATGCGCAAATTTATAAACTGACTTTGGCAATTAATTACTTTGTTGTTCGTTATTTATTCAACTTTATTTTACCTACTGTAGTTCTCTTTTCACCATTGTAATATTCTAGACCCTATACATTACATTTAATACCGAAAACAGTTATATTTTCGGTATAAAATACTATCCGGTATCCGGCCGGATACTATGCCACTATTCGGTATTCGGGTAAATTGAGGCCGGATACCGGATAGTGACCGGATATCCGTTGCATCTCTAATACAAATACACAGTAGGCCTGTCGAAGCAATAACTTATGCTGTGAACATAATTGTGAACACTGCAAATATGGAGCCAAGAAGAGTTCACGCGTGATTCTCACCGCTATTCGCAGTGTCAATGTGGAGCAGCCTTAAAAGGTAAAAAAAATATCAAGGCAAGTTTGTTTCGTCCTCCGAGCCGGATATGGCCAGCCACCTCATTTCGACTAACTGAAATCATTTTAAATAGACCCTCAGGCAGGTTTACAATGGACGAAATTTGTCTTCGAAAAACAAACATTGCTTAATAGGTAGGTATTAGTCCGTTTTCTTTTATTGTTTGTTAACAAAAGGGTCTTTTCGTCGGGGATGCGGTCAGCGGTGGACGCCTTGCTTCTCAAGCGGAGATTCTGACGCTGATTGCATTAATGACGACTGACCAAACTACCGAACAACGTCGCTTTATAAGCAAACTTGACACTGGCGAAATCATCTTAACTTAGATGGAAGCCATTTTTAAATAAAATTGAATTGAAATTGTTAATAAAAGGTGCTACATACAACTTCAATTGAAATGAACCTTTATCTAGCACAGTTAGTCGTATCTAAATTGTAGGAGATGGATAACAATGATGGATGGATGATTGTTGGTATACTATAAAGTAAATAATTCGTTTTTAAATATTAGATTACAAAAATAAAGTGCTGCCTCACGCCGGAAACACGGCGTCCTGCTAAATTCTATCCCACTAGAACACGCTACACGGGCCGATATCGGCAGGACTGCATGCAGGCTGCCGCGTAGGTACGTGAATGGCCTATTCTCGTAGTTTTATATTCTATAGGCCCGTGTTTGCTAAAATAGTAAACCATATTACGAAAAAGGGCGGGAAACTTCGTACATGGCGGACGCGGTTTCTTAACTTTATCTAAAATATTAGTTTATTTAACGTACAGAGGATTGGTTTTGGTATTTATTGTACATATTTGTAGTAATAGTGTTGTAAATATTGTAGTTTGCTGTTTAAATAGGTAAGTTTTATATATTTTCCAAAATTTAAACTCTTTGCATGGGGGATCAGCCCCCCGATCCTGGAGGGACGGTTCCTTTCCCTCCAGGATCAGAAGATGTTCCGTCTAAGATGGATATATTGGTTGCGGCAGTAGAGTCATCTATGGATACAGACACGTCCGTGGTTTCTGCGGATAACAAGTTGAAAAGGAAATTGTTCCCACGTATTTGTGCAACTTGTCATAAAAGAAAAAGGAAAGTAGGACAAGAGGGAAAAGAAGATCATAACGGCTGTAAATGTATTTCTAAAAATAAAGATACGTATTTGAGTCCCCATATTCAAACGCAAAATGAGTCCATAGAGCACACCACACCAAAAATTTCTAAAATGCCTGTTCAAAATAAAGGTCAAGAACACACTGTTCCCAATTCGTCTTCGCTAAATCCAGCAGTTACGAATTCCACTCCCCTGCATGTGCCCGTGGGTCGGGTTCAATATCAACAATCTGATATTTCTCCATATGTTGTCCATGTAACAAAAGAAGCTAGTTCTGATGGTACAACCCTTCACCCCATTACCTTTGGTAGGTTTTTGCGGCTTAATAATATTAAGGGTATAGAGAATGGTACATTAAAACGAGTGGGTCGAAACCGAATTAGCATGGCATTCACTACATACACTGATGCCAATAATTTCTTAGCACATCAACGTCTTGAACAGGAAAGGTACAAGGCCTTTATTCCCACCTTTAATGTCACACGCATGGGCGTCGTAAAAGGCGTTCCAAATGATTGGTCTGAGGAAGAGGTATTGACATGCATAAGTGTACCTGTTGGTTGTGGACCTGTATTAAAAATTAGGCGGATAAAAAGAAAAGTCACAGTAAACAATTCCACCCAATTTATTAATACAGGAACTGTAATAGTCACATTTGATGGACAAATACTACCCACCAGAATTTACATGTGCTACACTGCCCTACCAGTTGAACTATACATTTATCCTACTGTACAATGTTATAATTGCTGTCGGTTTGGCCATGTTAAAAATCAATGCAGATCAACACCAAGGTGTTATAGGTGCGGCCAGGGCCACTCTGGTGACAATTGTAACATTGAAGAGGATGATTATTGGTGCTGCTTGTGTAAGGGATCACATCAGGCCACAAGTAAAAAATGCTTAGAATTTGATAGACAAAAGGCGATAAAGGAAACCATGAGCAAGAGTTGCATTTCCTACATGGAGGCAACCAAAATACATCCACCTGTTTCTAAGATCTCATATGCTGAAGCCTTACTTGCAGTGCCAACATCATCCTCTCCATCATACATGCAACATGGACCTCCCAATGTTAATCCACCCTCTACCTCCAATAATTTGACCCACTCATATAAAAAAACCATATTTTTAAAGCCAAAAACGAACACCAAAACATATAAAGGATATGACCGTGTTGCTCATTCGGAAATCATCAGAGAACCTGTATTACCGAAAGGTAAACCTATCTTTAATAATAATAATAATGTCAATAATGACCACAACAATAAGAGTACCTCTGATATTATTGAAATTCTTATACAGTTATTATCCCAATCAAACCAAATATCACCGTCCAACGTTGCAGTAGTAATTGATGCTTTATATAGAATCCCAACTAATTATGGACCAGAGAGCCAGACTGGTACAGTGGAATTGTCTCAGTCTCACCACTAGAAAACCAGATTTAATTCATGTTATCAATAAACATGACCCTTTCCTCATCTGTCTCCAGGAGACTTGGCTGAAGAAGGAGTCATTGTTCAAAATGCCCGGGTATGTTTGTCTTCGTGAAGACAGACCTGATGGGTATGGTGGAGTGGCCATACTCATCAAAAACTCAATGCCCTTTACATCTGTCTCACTCCCTGTACATAGTGATAGCTTGTCTATTTTAGCAGTAATTGTAAATAGTATTTGTTTTATATCTTTGTATTATTCTCGTCCTAGCATTGAGATTTTTAATGAAATAAACAAAATTTTTAGTATGTTGCCAAAACCTTTTATATGTTTAGGGGATTTTAATTCCCATCATCAGTTGTGGGGCTGTTCTTCATCTACATATTATGGGGAACAGTTGTTGGAGTTGATTAGTTCACATGATTTATGTATCTTAAATAATGGGTCTCCAACACGGCTAGCACGCACTCCAAGTGCGCCTGATTTATCCATTTGCACAGCTGATCTTGCTTCATCTCTGTCTTGGTCACCTGCAGAATCCACTTATGGTAGTGATCACTTTCCCCTTATTATTACTTTTCCATTCACCAAACCTACAAAGCAAATAAGGCAACCACGTATTAGACACAAGTTAAATGATGCTGCTAATTGGAGTACATATAGGGAAGTCGTCCAACAAAAAGTAGAAAATTTACCTGAGTTAAACAATTCAAATATTTTAGTCTGCTCTCAATTACTAGCCACTGCATTGATAGAATCTGCAAATGAAACATTTCCATTAAAAAGTAGTGGCCCAAGTCTCATTCCATCCCCACCATGGTGGGATTCAGAATGCACCATAGCAGTCAATCAAAGAAAGGAGGCAGAACGGTGCTATTGTCAAGACATGACTGATGAACATTTTGACAATTACTTAGAAATTGCTAATTCTACTAAAGAGTTACTTAGGACAAAGAAGTTCGAGGGATGGCGCAGATTTTGTAGGTCGCTAAGTCCTAACGTTTCTCCTTCTGTTGTCTGGCAAAATATTAGAAAGTTTCGATCGGCATTTAAAGAGTCAACCCTAAACAAAATATCTCCAGATCTAGCAGAGCAAGTCATGGATCGTTTGGCTCCTCCATATGTACCTGAGCGTCCCGTGGCTTTACTGTCCTTGTCTAATAGCAACTGCATTGATAATGGTGATTTAAATTCTCCATTTACACTTTCTGAACTAAAAGGTGTACTGTCATCGACTAAAGATTCCGCCCCTGGTGAGGACGGAATTCCATATTCTTTTTTATCAAATCTTAATGACAATAGCCTGGTTTATTACCTTTCTTTGATTAACAATGTTATGATTTCTGGTTGTATTCCGCAACCGTGGAGGACTCAAACGTTAATTTTGATACAGAAGCCTAATAAACCGAGTTCAGACCCGACCTCATATAGACCCATAGCGTTGTCCTCCGTATTAGCTAAAACTGCCGAGCACCTAGTAAAAATTCGATTAGAATGGTTTTTAGAGCATAATAAGTTGGTTTTAGGAAAGGTAAATGCACTGTTGACAGCTTGAGTATTTTTACCACAGACATAAGATTGTGTTTCTCCAGGAATGACTCTTTGGTTGCTGCGTTCCTAGATATAAATGCCGCTTATGACAATGTCAATATATCGATTCTAAAAAATAAATTGATAAAGCTGAATGTCCCTAATCTATTAATTAATTTTATTGTAAATATGTTGTATGAAAGATATGTCAAATATTCATTAGATCAGTGTGGAGATGAATTTATTAATAGAACAGTATGGAAAGGTTTGCCACAAGGTTCTGTTCTAAGTCCTATACTTTATAACATTTACACGTACGATTTGGAATATTCTATTAAAAGATACGCAAATGTTCTTCAATATGCGGATGATCTACTATTGTATGTCTCTGGTCGATCTTTAGATTCCATTAGCGAGTCTTTATCATTTTCATTGGATGCCTTAAAAGACTGGTTGGATAACAATGGTCTAAATTTATCCCCGTCTAAAAGTTCTGCTGTAGTGTTTTCCCGAAAGCGAACTATTCCACCAATTCATATTAATTACAACGGTCTTGCTTTACCACATAAAGAACAAGGAAAATTTTTGGGCGTAATATTAGATTCTAAGCTTTCTGGAGTACCTCACTTTGAATATGTTTCATTAAGGTGTGAACGAAATTTAAATATTTTAAGGTGCCTTACAGGCGTCTGGTGGGGTGCCCATCCGATTACAATGAGACTGCTGTACAATGCTTTGATTAGGAGTGTATTAGATTATGGCACATTCTTGTTACATCCAAGTAATATAAGCGCAGCTAAAAAGTTAGATTCCGTTCAGTCTAAGGCTTTAAGATTAGTTACAGGAGCAATGAAATCGAGTCCAATAAATTGTTTACAAGTAGAATGTTGTGATCCACCTTTGAACTTGAGAAGACAATACCTTTGTGACAAATTCTTCTTTCGTTCATTCCAACTAAGTTCCCATCCACTATTTCCTAAATTGAGACAACTTGCTGATCAGATTGATACTTCTAGCTACTGGGCTCACAAAGATGCTCCCTGTTTAGTAAAAAGTTATAGAAAATATGAAAAATTGGAAGCACCCACCTGTCGCAATGATGTTTTACCTCTATACCAATACAACTATAACAGTCTTACTACAGTTCCGCAAATTAAATTCGACTTAGGAATATCCAAGAACGACATAAACCCAAAACTTGAATTTACTAATATTATTAATAATGACTGGTCTGACTGGCACTGCATATATTCGGATGCCTCGAAACATGTGGATAGGAGTTGTGTTGGCGTTGGGGTCTACCACCCACAGTATAAATGTGTACAGCAAATTAAATTTCCACCTGAAACTTCTGTCTATACTGGTGAATGTTATGGTCTATTTAAAGCAACTGAATATGTTCTCATGGTTAAATTGCCCAAGACAATAATTTTCTCTGACTCCCGAAGCTCTTTAGAAGCTATTATGAGGTTTCCGTTTAAATCCCATAAACAGTCCCCGATTGTTTTTGGGATTCGCAATCTTTTATATGAATGTTCACAGAAGGGTTGTACAATCGTGTTGGCCTGGGTACCGAGTCATGTTGGTATACCTGGGAATGAGAGAGCTGACCTACTGGCAAATGAGGCTATACGCGTAGGGGATATGTTTCCATATTCTAATTATTGTAGTGACTTGGTTAATTTATCGAAAGTTTTCTTGTACGAAGAGTGGAATCGGATTTGGAATAGTGGGTCACCAAAAGGTAAATTTTATAGAAGAATTCAGGTATCCATTCCCTTCAAGCCGTGGTTTAGCAAATTGACATTATCGAAGGCCGTTACGTCTATTCTGTGTAGGATGCGCCTGGGGCATGTTTGTACCCCGGCTCAATTACACAGAATGAATATTGTGTCGGATCCACATTGCTCCTGTGGAGAGTATGGGGATCTGAACCATGTAATCTTTAGCTGTGCACTGTATGACCGGTCTGATTTCTTTTCCAATCTTGAGGCTTTAAGCATTCCTTTTCCAACATCAATAATTTGTTTACTCCATACTAATTCTTATGATATATATAAAATTTTAGCAGTTTTCCTAGAAAAAAATGATATTAAACTATAATTAAATATTTCTAAGTATGTATTTCCATTAAACCCGATCCTTTGTCTTTCCAAATTTCCGATTCATTTTATACCAAATTCCTTAATCCTGTTTCCCTAACTTTTAACTCTTCAACGTGACTTTGGCTAATCCTAGAGAAAGCCAGAAGAAAAAAAAAAAAAAAAAAAAAAAAAAACCATATTACCGAGACGTCAACGTCAAGTTGACACTTATAGTGTTGTAACTATTTTAAAGTTCATATTCATCGACATTTTATCGGCGTGAATTCTTTATCTAGGCGAGGCGTTAGGTAAGTTTGAGAGACAGAGACTGAAAATACAGATGTGAGTGAACTGGAGGTTTATTTTTCTACTTCCGTATACCTACCATATTAACTTTTGTATTGTTTATTTGAATAGATAACTAAAACTATATAGATTATTATTATAGTTGTTAAATATGGCTTAATTACATTTTACTATTTATTTAAAGTCCGAATCAAGTAGCTGTAGTACAACTACCTACGTGAGGTGTAGACCTCACGTAGGTAGTTGTGTCTCAGAAACAGGACTTAGACAGTTAAGTTAAGGTATACCTGTGGTTGTTGTTTTTATTGTCGTAAATGACATTTTGTATACATGTATTTGAATGAAGAAATTAATTTACGAATGGTGGAGATGACGAATATAAGAAAAGTAAATATCGATGTCGAGAACTTGTAACAAAATATCTTTCGCTGCACTAAATCTCGAGCGAGCGAGATACATCGGTCGTGCGAAAAGGTAGAGACAATGACGTATGAAGATCTGCCAGATAACATGTTTCTATCTCTTTCTTACTCGTTGTTAAGTACAAAAGTGAGAAGAGATCGGGTATATAGAATACGTTCAATTTATTAGATCCAATCTGTCTTTTTTTGTAATCTGTGGCCCTATCAGCCTTTTTCTTTAATCTGTGGATTCTATTCTGTGGGCTTGGTCGGTCGATCGATCATTACTTTGTGTTATGTATATGTTTATTGTGGAGCTATTATAACATGTATAGTATCTTACGATAAAAAGAGTGTTTAGTCAACTATCAAATCAGAATTGCTATTTTACATAGCTAGCTAATCATAGCAAAATGGTGGAAGAAACATGTCCAATAAAAACACTACCAAATGAAATAATAACACTGATCTTGGAGAGAAATGATAGCTGCGAAATTCTACGATTCGGTGCAACTTGCAGGCGATTCAATGACTTTGTCAGAAGTAATCAATACTTATGGAAGGATATAACAAGACGAACGTGAGTTGTGATATGTCTTAATAAGAGTATTGTTGTGAAATATATATGTAAGTAGGTAGTAAGTATCATAATATTGCGACAAGGCAATCCAGTGGCTGATGGATCTTAAAATTAATGTATAGTTGTATTTATCCTGTTTCTGTTTTTCATAAATGCCATACGTTAATAGATATAATCATTGCAGGTTGCCAGAACATCTATTTCAGACACTTGAAGATTATACTGATGGAGATTGGTTGATTGAATTGAAGGGGTTTCACACAGTGAAGAAGCAGGTCTATTTAGCGCTCATTGGAATGTCACCACAATTTTATGGGTATTCGAAGTATATTAAAATCAAACTAAAACTCCTGTGTTAACATCATGGTTCATCACCAGGGCTCGGATTTTTCATCGCACGATAAGACGAAAGAAAACTATGGAGTCGATATCAACATTAAAACTTTACTCATATTCATACTCATACTCATTCATTTAATTAATACCAAAAGTTTATTATTATTGTAAATACAAATGTTAACCGCCACACCATGTTTATTACATTATAAGCTAAATAATAAAATGTTCACGAAATAATTAAGTTAACTAATATATGCACTAATTGCAAACTTAAATAAATGACACGTCTAAAGCCGTCAATGATTGAAACATGAGGCAATTAAATAAAGCGGCCAGTACCCACCGTTAAGTCTATCGCAACAATATGGTCTGGATAACTAGGTATGCAACTAAGTTGAAATTTGACAGCATGATAAATATATAATAATTACGGGACTAGGAAAATGAGTGAGTATGAATATGAGTAAAGTTGTAATGTTAATATCGACTCCATAGTTTTCTTTCGTCTTACCGTGCGATGTAAAATCCGAGCCCTGTTCATCACTAATTTACATTTTATTGGCTTGTTAAACAGAGTTTAATCACTGTCCCTTGGACCCCAACCTTCTAAATCCTTTCATACTCAGAATGGTTGTCTGGAAGAGATCACTGTTTAGCAATAAGCCTGCTGTTAACCTCTATTTTTAACTGATTTATGGTTTGAGGTGTACAATAAAGAGTATTTGTATTGTGTTGTATGAATTCAAAATCAGTTTTGACATGTAAAAGTGCCCTTGTGGCCTATTTGCAGAATAAATAATTGATTTGATTTGAGTTTTAAACTCAAAGAATTCAACATAATTATAAATCACATATTCACAATCAGATATATTTTTCTCACAATTAGACTATAGAGAAATAAGTATAATTTACTACAGTATCTTATGCTCAATTATAATCTGTCAATGAATTAAAGTCTATAATGTCAATGGAATAGACTTTAATTCATTGACATTAAGGTAGAAAATCAGATTATTATAATCTGTCCCTCTGTCTATGCTAATGAAATTAATTTACCTAGACATAACATGAAAGATTATAATTAGTGTCTTTACACTGCTGCTATTTTTTATCAGTTTTAATGTGCTTAGTTCTGCTAGGTTCTGCTTAATATTCTGTTTTATGCATGTATGCCTTGTTGTAACGTTGTGTGTGTAACTTAGTGCATTTTTTTTTCTTTATGTATCTAAATGAGAGTTCCTGTAATTGGCACTGTATCACTAATTAAGTTACAATCTGTGTATCTGTAGCTGTTGGTTCTCCTGGTAATATAAATGTAATTTATTACTTAAATATTTATATAAATAAATAAATAATAACTTGCTAAGTATAAAACATAAATAAATATAGTTGTGGTTTTGTTGAAGAAAAGATTTACTTATGATGTCAATATTATCTTTCAGGCAAGAGAATGATATAAACATACAGGATGCGAGACCTTTTTTTAAAGCAGGCCTATCCAGCAGATTCAGCTTCAATTTTTCAATATACATTTTACAAGATGTAATCCGGAAAGCTAAGGTTATGGTTGACAAAATATCCAAAACAATCAAAAAGTGAGTGTTCCTTTTTCTTCTCTCATAGTATAATAATGTAAATAGTCATGGGGTTTGTAAGTGCTAGGTACACAGGGTCATTTCGCCGGTTAGCGACCACCTAATTTAATGTGCCGGTGGGCTACCACTTAAGCTGAGTTGGTGAACTGAAAGGATATTTTCTCGGTTTTTTAGTAGATTTCTATTCTAAAACAACAAAAAAATGCATGTACAAGTAATTGTCTCAATAAGGTGTGTAGAATTGATGTTATCTTCAATAGAAAAAACCTTCTCCTTCAGGTGGTCGCTAACCGAAGGTGGTCGCGTAACCAGCGAAATGAACCTACCTCATAACCACTAACCTTGTAGCATATGAATAGCGAAATGACCCTACATACAACTGGAAAGGGAGGACCAATATCAATAAAAACCAGAGTATCCTGCCTTTTAACAAGATGTGATGTGATATGGCATTTACTTCTTTTAAGGAAATAACAAAGCTGTGACAAATGTAAAAAGGGTGAAGACATGATTTGCCTCTCTTTTGGATTACATTTTACGTTATACCATAATGTTATGTGGTGCAAAAGTGCTTTCCAGTTGTACATAATTAATTCTTAATAATTCCATGATTATTGATTGTTTAAAACTGGTCGTTTTTTTTATAACTGATACAATTTTTTTTTGATCTCAGGCCTTTCACTTTGACGGAAATGCACTATGCGAAGATTGTTTTGAGGCATTTAATTCACACATTTTTATCTCTGAAGTGGGTGCGGGCTCATGTGAATAATGAACTGTCACCCGAGGTTGTCTGTAATTTCTTCATTCAGTGGGTTGATACCCTCCATATACACCCTGATGAAAATATCGAAATAAGGGTAAAAATAATGTTAATCCTTTCATATAAGTGTTGTGAGATACAAAAATTTTGTGAAAAATATAATCTAGTTGAGTTTTATTTTCTAAATGATTATATTCCAGATAAATGATTTAGTTCAAAAGGTAAAAGTAATTTTGCTTGAGGATGAAGTTACTAAGGCAGCTATAGAAGATGACATAGAGAAGCAACGGATAACAGACAGGGACGTGCTGTCCGCTGTCACACAAGTGGTATACCATGACAGGCACATGGCCATCACCACTGCAGCTAATTTGGACACCCTGGACATTGTCAAGGTCTGTATTTATAATTCTATTATTATCCCTTAATGTCAATATCTTCCTTTAAAAAAATGCCTTGAGCTCTTTTGCAATAAGGAACTTGGCATTTGATACAAGGGTCATTCTACTTTGTAGTGCAGGTTTTTGTGTCCCCCAGACAAAAAAATGTCGATCTGCCATTTTCTTAATGAAATAAAAAAAAATTGATCAACACATGAAACTTCCGTAATATTTCCTTAACTTCTGTTAACATTGCCTATTTTAAGATAATTAAGGGTAACATAGTGGAATTTTATGGTAACATAGTTGTTTTCCATAGTATTGCAAAGTGTCCCCGACCCAATATGCGGACTAACTTAACCAAAAAAAGTATTCTTCTTACAGTGTAGTCCTATGCTTCAAAAATTTATTAAGTTTATTTAATATGTTTGCGTTTTTTATGTAGGCCTCATATATTTTTAAAAGCTTTATTTTTTTTCAAAATATTTACTTTAGTTTTGTCCCTAAGGAAGAACCGCAATACGGTACTACTATGTTACTGGTATTTTCTCAAAAAATCGTTAGATGTCACTGTACCGTCACTGGTCGGCTCGATTGGGTAGGTTGGGCATTACAAGAGCGGGGTGGAGGGGAATGGCAGTAAGCCGCGTGCCGCCACTCAGTCGCCGCCATGTTGTGAATCAAGACGCATGTATTTATTTGAGCCGTGTTCCGAATCACGACAAAAACGTTTTAAGCGCGCTTACGATCGGACCGATTCACGCTTACAACGCTCACATAAATATCGTGACGTCATTGATGATGTCATGGACGACGCCATGTTGGCGCTTACGGTGCTCACACTCCCAGGCGTAAGCACCTCTTGAGCCAAACGTCAAGTTGACGTTTGGTTTGGTTTGTCATATGACACTTAATTTTTTTTAAGTCATATGTCATTAGCCGTGTTCCGAATCACGACAACAACGATCACATCACAGCGTTTACAGTGCTTACGGCTGGTCCGAATCAGTAAGCGCGCTCAAGGCCGCGTAAGTGATGTACTGATTCGGTCCGGTCATAAGCGCGTTTACTGTCATGTGTCAAACTGTCAATGTCAACGGTACATTCATTTGAATTATATCTGAGGTTCTGAGCAAAGAGAATAAATATAACCACTACGTTTTGAGTTCTGAGTAGAAAAGTTAAATCGCAGAGGGGCTACCGCGAAACGAAAACGAACTTCGTTCGTGTATTTCCCTCTCGCTCGCTCGAACTGGCAAGCGCGACAGAGACGGAAATACACGAACGAAGTTCGTTTTCGTTTCGCGGTAGGCCCTCATTACACCACTTACGCGGCCTTGAGCGGCCTTGAGCGCGCTTACTGATTCGGACCAGCCGTAAGCACTGTAAACGCTGTGATCGTTGTTGTCGTGATTCGGAACCAGGGATCGGAACCGCTTACCCTTACACGGGTTTTTAAGCGGGTTTTCTTAACGCTTGTTTTGAGAAACCATATCATTCCGGTTAAGCTTATTAAGGGTTAATTGCATGAACGGCTAAGCCGATCGTTTGAGTTGATTCAAGTTAACTCAAATCCCAATCAAAACCCTGTTTAAGGGTTTTAGCGGTCAGCGGTTCCGGACTGAGCGTAAACTAAATGTATGTTTATCGACATAGTTATTCAGATCATTTTGGCTTGAAATGGCCGCGCCGTTCATTTGAATTAATTCAAATTAACTCGAAACCCTATCAAAACCCTTTCCAGGGTTTTTAACTTATAGAGCATTAAACGTAATCGATATTGGTCCTAAGAGTTATACAGATACGATTCAATTTTTAAATGAGGTTCGCCGAATCGAGCCAGCCACCCGTTGCGCCTCACTGCGCAGGCGGCGGTGGTGTCT
This sequence comes from Epinotia ramella, assembly GCA_947578815.1. Classification (NCBI taxonomy): domain Eukaryota; kingdom Metazoa; phylum Arthropoda; class Insecta; order Lepidoptera; family Tortricidae; genus Epinotia; species Epinotia ramella. The sequence goes on from OX388209.1 coordinate 14,792,448, forward strand.
GTCAAAGCTTTTAAAATGGCACCGCTACTATTTTTGCGTCACACAAATTTGCTACAAGCTGCCTTAGGAAGAGATGCCATAATCGTCTGAACATATTGCACCTGTTTCGGCAATTTGTTTGTTTACCTATGAAGTTCGTTACTTTCTTTGCGAATAGCAAACTGATGCACATAGTCATCGTGTCTCGACCGTCTCGTCTTGATGCGAAAAAAGTAACTTGACCGTTGTTACATCGACACGCGCGCGCCAACTAAACCTTGTGCCGGCTGTACACACTGGGCCAACTTTGGCGCGGAGCAGAATGCAGCTATGCGTTAGAGGAAGAGGGCTTTATTTCGTTCTCATGCGTTTGCATAGCTGCATCCTGCTCACGCGCCAACGTTGGCCCAAAGTGTACAGCCGGCAGACATTTATTAAGTTGGTCTTGTTGGTTTGGGTGGGTGTGGTTGGATATATGCCCACTTATGCGTGAGAGTTTTTGTAATTCATTATATTGACTACTGCAGTATTCTTTTTCATATTTAACCATATGGCCGGCATAAGGCCGGTTACACGACTCTAATAAAAAGCGGCCAAGTGCGTGTCTGACCACGCACAACGAAGGGTTCCGTGCCTATTAAAAAGGTCGTATCGTTACTGAAATCTAATGGCACTTACTAAAATATGGATAAAATCATGGACTTATTAAATTCTTTCAGCGAAGATTATACAAAAATATACAACATATTTTATTGATTTAAAACACTGGTTTACAGAACGGGCAAGGTTGAGGCCTCTCATTAGGTATATATGTACCTGTGTTGAGAAGTCTCGCTCTTCCAGACTAGAGGTGTGCGCCGATGGCAAAATCATCGGCGGCGGCGTCCGGTGGGATTTTGATCGGCGGCGGCGGCGTGATCGGCGTGAAATCGGCGTGGATTTTTTTTCCCGGAGTATCGAAAAATAACTATATATAGCGTAATATCTCATTTATGACACATTTTCTGAAATGTAATTGTACTAAAAATACTAAAAAAAAATATCAAGCAGGATCTTGATAATCTTCTTTGTTTTCTTGAGCTCTGCCTCTATTTCTCTTTCCTTCGATGCAGCCAACCATTATCATCTTCTCCAAGCTGGACTGGTCTCGGTGAGCCACGTAGTCCATGAATGTCATCATTCTCTGGAAGCATGTATTTGAAAGCTGGGTGTTAATACGAAGGCTCCTTGAGTATCGGCGTTGTATACATGAGATGCCCGACATTCTACGCCAGCACATGATGATGATGATGATCTGTCCGACCTTTTTCGGCCTTGGCGACCACTCCGACTCCTATCTAGCGTTAGTCCATTAACGGGAGCGGTCAGATGCGCAGGATATTTTAAGGCCAGCACATAGATGCATTTAAAATGTGACAAATGCATTTATTTTTGATTTCACGCGCGGCTTCCATGTCCATGTTTCAGAGGCATAGAGAAAAATAGAGAAGATAAGGGTGCACGAAGTCAGTCTTTGGTGTTGCGGTGGATATTGCTGTTCCTCCATATCTTTTCCAAGCGCGATCTTCTGATGACCTTTTTCATACAGTTTCCGTCGTTGAAGATCTGTGAGCCCAAGTAACAATGTAAAAGTAATCAAGTCAAGTGTCAAGTAAAAGTAATGTCTTGTACCAAGTCCAGCTGGTTGATTACGTAAAGCACGCGCGTCAGGTAGATCTAAATTTCAACTTTTGTGTTGGAAAATTACAGTTGAATTGTCCTAAAGCTCGTTCAAAACGTTACGTATTTTCCCCTCAGGTCTCGCAGTTCCCATGCCCTCTGCATCAACCCTCTCTACCTATAAATAATAATATTAAAAGGACAGATGTTCAGGTATACTCATTTCCCCAAGCACTTCAAACATTTTTCGCCTATTTATTTAGTCAAACGCTTTCGTGTAATCGATGAAGCATAAGGCCATGTGTATGTTAAATTCTCTGCTCTTCTGAATTAACTGCCTGATATTTAGGATCTGCTCTATTCTGCCACTACCCTTAACTGCATGCTTGCTCTATTGTGATTTGCTATGTAGTACTCCAAATGTTTGTTCAGAATGTGCAATAGAACTTTACCAGCATGGGATATAAAAGAGATCGTTCGATAGTTGTCATATTTACGGGAAGAGTCTTTCTTATGTAGTGGGATAACAGTGGAATCTGCCCTTTGTTGTATACGCAGAGGAATTAGGAAACAGATTTCTTCATGGAATGAGTTAAAAATATTTTGTTACCGGAATTAGACCCAGTCGATTATAAAATTAGGTCACGTGCTCAAGGATGGACGTGCTAGAGAAAGGAATTCACATTTCCTTATCGTCGGCTAAAGTCGCAAACCTTTTCACTCAATCGACGACCGGTTGTCTAGTGGGTAGTGACCCTGCCTACGAAGCTGAAGGTCCTGGGTTCTGTCTAGTGGGTAGTGACCCTGCCTACGAAGCTGAAGGTCCTGGGTTCGAAACCCGGTAAGGGCAAATATTTGTGTGATGAGCATGTATATTTGTTTCTGAGTCATGGATGTTTTCTATGTATTTAAGTATTTCTATCTATTAAATATATCGTCGTCTAGTACCCATAACACAAGCCTTAATGAGCTTACTATGGGACTAGGTCGATTTGTGTAAGATTGTCTCCTAATATTTATTATTACCTATTATTCAATCTGAGCCAATTTTACAGGATGTCCAAAAACTAGTATTCACGGTTACATCACAACAAAAAATACGAAAAAAGTAAGATTTGCAGTAGTAGTACCTAAAAAAGTCATCATATGCGCTTAAAAAATACGCTTTGATTTTTTTAAATAAGTAGCATGTCTTGTTTTTTATTTTCATTTTTTTAGATTAAGTACATTGACTTTTGAGTTGTATGAGTATAAAAGAGTCAAAGCATGATTTGAAAAATGGAATTAGGTTTGTGACTAGACTTTTAGAATGTTCGCACTAATATTATAATTATGCATGTATATAGCACGAATGTTAACCACGTGAGGGCATTCATTTCGTTTGAACGTGTCCCGCTGCAGAATTGCCGATTTTTATTTTATTGCGAAGCGAATTAAATCAAACTCTTCAATGTAGAACATTACAGAGTTCACATGTGCTGTAAAGAGTCCTTGTTCGGCGTTAGAATTAAAATGAGTTGAATAAATTGCATATAATAATTAACACTGTTCCAACAAAAACGAAATTACGCCACGCCGATTTCACGCCGGTCAATTTGATCGGCGGCGGCGGCGTGGAAAAATCGTCGGCGGCGGCGGCGCGGCGCACATGTCTATTCCAGACATAGTACATTGTAATGATCCACAATTTAGAAAAAAATAGTTTAGAGTATATTATACTAACTTAGTCTAAGTTTATTTCATACATTTCCTTACAAAGATTGTTTTGAACAAGATCGGTTCAAATGTTTTTGAGATATTTCTAAAAAACTGCCTTCCTTAAAGAAAAGGACGTAATTACCATAAGATCAGTAACGATACGACCTTTTTAATAGGCAAGGAACCCTCGTTGTGCGTGGTCCGACACGCACTTGGCCGCTTTTTTACTCGCTCGTCATCGGCCCCAGGAAGGGGTAAAGAAGTGTGCCAGCGTCATACCAATAAGTAAGCGGTTAAATTAAGCCAATAAAAACCCTTTCATAACCCCTACAAAAACCCTTAAAAACCCCTTCAAATAACCCTATCAAAACCCTAACCCAAAACCCTGAGGTTATTTAGGCTTAACTCTGTTGAAGGGCTTAACCCGTATATAAGTTAAGCTGAGGATACGGTAACCCAAACAAGCGATTAATCCTCGAACGGCTTAAGCCTTTCGAACGGCTTAAGCCAAAGAACGGGTTTTCCGGTCCCTGTTCGGAACACGGCTTTGGTGTGCACTTTGTTACCCGGCGAAAAGGTAAGTTTCAGAACTTTTACGTTATGTTTTAACTATTGATACGTGGCATTTATGTCACTGAATTGTATTCTATTGTTGGATTTGCAAATTATATGGTCATTTCGTAAATATCAGGTAGCATCATGTTATTTTACAACTGTGTTCGGCCCACTTTGTTACTCCGCTGTGGTAACGCAGTTGTAAAAACTGCATAAGTGCTGTGATTTTGGTAAAACGGATATAATAGTAGGATTAAATTATTATCTTCAACCTTTGTGGTAACTAAGAGACTGATTAGCTATTTTTGTAGAGAAGAGAATTGTCTATTGAAACAACTTTGTTACTGTTGCACAACTGTGTTACCATTATGTCCTTCTTTCTAAGTATAGGTTTTTCAATTTGAGTTGTACAATTGGCATAATAAGCTACATTACAGATATATCAGATGCAAGATAATATTTTATAATATCAATGTTAAATACGTTGTTAAGATATTTTTACATATTATATACATTTTATGTCAAATCTTTGTAAACTAAAGTGCACAACGGTAACATAGTTGTCATATAATGTGATTTATAAGACTTAATTAATGATAATTTGTTATTATAGTTATGGAAGAGAAAGATTTATGTTCCTAAAATACGTTTTGTTAATTGTTTGTTTGTAATGAGTAACTGAAGCTGCTCAATAGAAATATTTAGATTGGTAACAAAGTGGTTTGATTTTTCTACCTTGGTCTGCAAAACCTTCATTTTCAGAAAGAAATATGTACAAAATTTGCTGCTGGCAGTTAATTTCAATTGTCTGGATATAATTACGCATAAAAACAGTTAATTTACTTCATTTATCTCTAATGATAAAAAAATTAAAAACAATTTTTAACACCCAGCAGTGCAAAAACCTGCACTAAAAAGTAGAATGACCCACAAACCTTGACCTTTTAAATTTCACGTTAATTAGAAAACCGATACCTAACACATTGTTACAGGAGTATGGTAATTAATTGATCAATAAATGTTGATATCGACCATGATAGAATTCAGTATATCATACCAGATCAGCATGAAAACATTATATTTTGTTTATCTTTTAGGTCCTCGATAATAGATGCGGTAACGTCCTTGTGGTGACTGCAATTTATCAGGCAGTTGCCAAGAAGTGCGGTGTGAACTGCGAGTTGATTGCGTTCCCCAACCACCTGTTCCTGGAGTGGCGCGACAACTCGGACCCGCAGAACCCGCAGGTGCTGACGGTGGAGCCCTCCAGCGGAGAGCTTTACCGCCGCCGCCGCTGCCCCTTCTCGCAAAATGCGCCTTCGACAAATTACAGATATTGCCCCGATTCGTTACTGCAATATATTTGTTCGTCATTCCACATGAGCATGGGAGCAATACGCAACGGGTAAACATTGTGCAGCCTAATGTAAACCTTTATTTGAAGTTTTTGTTTAGGTAATTCAAAATATATGTTGTTTATTTTCAGGAATACACTTAATGCTCTGCACCTTCTGGATTTCCTGGGATCGAACCGCAATACGCTTAATTCGTACAAAAGTTTCATGCCATATTTACAAGACCCGACCCACATGTCAGCAATGAGCTTGCCTCTTAACTTGAAGCATGTAAGTTGAAGTTAGGCTGGTGCATTAGATTCATGGAATGTAACATCATAGAAACCTATTTACGATTGCTGTTTGTGATTTTTCAGTTGAACACTGTTCACATTGAAATAATAAGAACACTCTCAAGGAATGAAGTACCTGTTGATTGCTTCAAGAAGCGGGTAAGATCGAAGTTGCTTTAATTTTGTTAATAAGCAGATCTGATGTGCAATTTTGGGTTTTGACTAGTAAACTTCTTTGTTTTTTCAGGTCTGTAGAAAACGTACCAGTAATGTTAAATATGCCGTGGGCATGGCATGCTTTCACACCAGGTATGACTATGTGTGCATAGTCCGAAGCTGGGACCTGCATTGCGCCCTTAAATGGCAGTGTCACATGACGGCTGAAAGCCTGTACTATGGTGTCATGCAGCCCTTCTACAACGTTATCGCTGCTGATCAATCAGAGCGTTATGTACCCCAAGGTGAGATATCACCATTTCATCCCCCAATCATTAGTCATTTAGAGTTATAAAAGCTGATACTTGGTTCTTTTTAAATATAACAAAATGTAACAATCATCTATAGTTCTATATAATTATCCAATAATTGGCATGATGACAGTAATTGAAAATCACTAAAATATGGTATTTTCTTAGTGAAATTTTAATCATAGAATTCGAAAATTGCTTTTACAGTACATATGGTGCTACTTTCCCGCACTAGTGCGGAAAAGAACACTTTTCGTGCATATGTCGACACTTTAAAGAGCCATATGTACAGTAAAACGTTGTACGATACACGTGCGAATAGGTAATTGTATCGTAAATAACTATTATTTTTTTATTCAGTACTTAAGAGATTATTATTTATTTTGATAAAATTAAACTGAAAAATACGGACGCCCGCCATGATGTTAAACACCAATCAGAGCATGACTTCACACTTGTATAAACAAATACCCACGAACTTATATACATACTGACCTTTGCCATTCAGACAATGTTTTGAAACCCATGGCCTGTAACTAACCTGTAAAATTTAATAGCTGAAGTCGGTCTCCAAGTACTTCCTCAGAGCGTCATTATACAAGACAATAACCATTTTGCGATTAAATAGTAGCAAAGGGTTTATTTCACGAAATAAACTTGATGTGGTAAAATCTGTTTTGACATAACAGCCATATTTTTTCATTAGTATTGCCATAACAAGCAGTACAAGCATACCGTCAAAGTGAGGATTTTGACTGCGTTGGTATTTTTGGAGTGATATATAGAAAAGTCAATACATTTTTATTTCAGTAAATTAATTTTCTTTTGCATTTAATTTTGTGAAATTATAATAAAATGAAATGTAACAGTAATAGCGTAGAGCACGTCTTTATAAAAATGTCATTGTTTGTGTTTTAAGTTATAGCAACACATCACAAAAATAGAAAGAGATGACAGAAAGACGTCGTCATTCAAGTTTTTTTTTTCTAGTTTCAAAACATTTTTGAATGGCAAAGTCCATAGTATATACGTTCGTGGTGTATACAAAAGTGACGTCACTCGGGACGCCATGACACTGGCAAGCGTTTTAGCCCCAATTTTAAATTTAAATACTAAAATGCATTTATTCCTACTTAACTGTTATTTTCTCTAGAAAAATCGTATTGGTTGTACATTATAAATGTTTCTAAACATACACAAACAGTTTTTCAAAATGTGTCATCATGCCTATTATCTACTACTAGCTGCCCGGCCCGGCTTCGAACGGATTACCTGTTTTCCCGTAGGAATGAAGCAATTTCCCGCGGTAAAAAGTAGCCTATGTTCATCAGTGATAATGTCGGCTTCTACGGGTAAAAGAATTTTTCAAATCGGTCCAGTAGTTTCGGAGCCTATTCAATACATACACACAAACAAACAATCAAATCTTTCCACTTTATTATATTAGTGTAGACTACTAATTATCTAGGACTCCACTAATATAATAAAGAGGAAAAGTCAATGCGATTGTAGCTTTGTACGCTTGTAAGTTTGTTTTGTTTTCATTTAGTGACATTTGGTTTGTTAACCGTTTATATCGGTCCTCAATTTTCAAATTTTAAATTATTATTTTGAATGATTATATTATTTTATTGTAAATTACCGTTTGACATGTAAATGTGCCCTTGTGGCCGTTTGCAGAATAAATGATTGATTTTGATTGAGTGACTAATATCCGCAATTACTCGTCCAATTTCAAACAATCATTCACCATACAATGAACATTTGGGGTGGATATAGACTATATCTTATCCCAGGGCTTCACTTGTATTCTGTGAACGGCGGCGCCGTGCCGGCAGCTAGTATTTTAGAAATAGGTAGGCCCTGGCAAGAAGTGCCCGCAATCAACAAGCCTGTATGAGGTGATGAATGGATGTGATCGAAGCAAAGTAAGGACTTTTAGTATTTGGTGTTCATTGGTCTCTGTCTACCCCAATGGAATATGGACGCATGCATTTACGTATGTACATTTACAATTCAGAAAACCTCAAGGCGTTAGAACGGCCCACCCGCATGTATCACCTGGAAGAAGTGATCGCGACGGAGTTCACCCATTTCGACGGGTTCGCGTACGTCCCCAACGACGAGAAGCGCTCCGAGTTCCCCGACGACGAGCCCTTCATGAACGTGTACCGCGAGCACGCGGAGCTCCTGTCATAGACGCGAGGCCCCAACGACACGTGTAAAGTTACTGGTTTTTTAAGTACACACCTTTCCTCGCACGCGTCTGCCGCGACATTTTTTTTCTAATAGTTATCGTCCGTGGATCTGCGTAACGGCATCGATGTTTTGTCAGTAGCTGAGCTTGTGGTTTCGGCTACACTAAGTGAGCAAAGTAATTGTGTCGATAAAATCTTTTGTTTTAGGATAAGAAGGAAAGGTTCACTTCAAAAACCAGAAATCAGTCAAGGACTTTAAAACTTGGACCACTTCGAACTTATCACAAATGCATCACAAAAAGGACCGTGACTGAAAATTCTTGACCGTACGTTAATATCTTACAGCCAGGAACACAGGGCCCGCATTTTTCTCGAGGATCGTTATCCGCGAATATACTCTATGAATCTTGCCTAAGATACATAAAGCGAAGTTTGCCTAAGTCTATAGCTTTAGTGACTATCTATTCTAATAGATCCGTGACATATTACGCAAATTTGAAATCGGATCGGATCAATCGGAAAAATCGGTATGTTGAGTAATTTACAACTTTATTTCGTTGTTATTTTATAACCATTATAGTTATAGAATTGAAAATAAACATATACGAAAGTTTTAAATGACGGATATAAAAAAAATCTTAACCAGTTACTTGCTACTGAAACGAAGCAATTAGGTAAGTACTTCTTTGAAGCTGGCATTATCAAATTATTAATTCTATATATTAAGCCAATTTGGTGCGACTTTAAAACTGAGACCGCTGTAGGAAAGTAGTCTAATATTTATATTTAGTGTCTATGAGAAAGTATACCCAATTACAGCATTTACAGCAAAGTGTATCTAGAAATTCTAGAACCAATGTGTTGAATATGTGTCTGTACAATAAATAATTAATCTATTAAACTTAAATGTTAGATAGTATTAGGGCCCCCCCACATTACGGCGTCTTGCGAACGTTTTTCATACAAAATTGTGCGTTGCGGCGACGCGGCGTCGACGCAACGCACAATTTTGTATGAAAAACGTTCGCAAGACGCCGTAATGTGGGGGGGCCCTTAGTGTTGACGCAATTCATATTTCATGACAACCTCGCGCCGTAGCGAATGAAGCTTCAGGAGTGCGTAGAAGGAAGGCGACGAACTTTATTAAGGATAGGAAGGAATTGTGCTCAATGTCGACTGTGATTGAATAAAAATGCGTGAAGGGGATTGTAACGACTGAAGATAAAGAAAACGTAGGTAGTTAATATTTTTATTATAACCATTGTTCTCGATCTGTTCCAGTCTTTTCCGAATACCGAACCGTTGGGCGCCCTGAGATCAGTACTGTGTTACGAGTTGAGCAGCATTCGGCGCGGTCATGTTATACTTGTAGATAGCTTTGATCGTTGCTATGAAAGCCTTTCCGTTCCTAATGGAAGGCGCTTGAAGCCGCTTTGTCCCGGCTATGGTCCGTAACCCGTAACTACAGACGTTATACATTTTACCTATGTAAAAGACGAAGATCTTTCTTTTACCTACTATCACGATTTTGACAAGTGTTCAAGTGGAATGTGTCACCCCCAATTTCATTCTAATCGCGGTTTGATAATATGTAGTTTGTTATCATGTTATTCTCATATGACTATAAGTCTAACCCTCATACATAAGGTATTCGTTTTTCACTTGGGTTTGATGGAAATGGAATTATGGATAAAACGGGCTCAGGCTAATTATTTTGCTACATTGTATTTTATAAGTATATTTTTTGCGAATTTAAATAAATATATATTATATTTGGTATTCAGTGTTATAGGGTAAAAGCAATTTTTTGAAGACTCAGGTAATATTTCACTGACAACTTTTAAATAAGAGTGAACATTGTATGAAACATTCTCAAGCTAGAGATTGGTCCCCTGCTGCGGGAACAAATGTACGGGCTAGGTGAGGTGGCCACGCACGACAGAGCGGCACCACGCGGCACGAACGGCGTTATTGGCGGCACATATTGGGTGAAAAATCGACGAATAACATTTATTAGACGATTCGCGCCGCGAATATGGATGAATAGTATTGGTACTGTCGGGTTCTCCAATATCGATACGGACAACCTTTCAAACATCTAGGTACTTATGTACAGACTTGTTGCATTAGAGTTCGGGAGTAATTTGTATTGAGTTCGGGAATAATTTGGTTGATTCATTTGTTACGTTTCGTTTCACAACTTTGAGTAAATTAAAGTCGGGATATGGGGACCGATTTTTGACTTTCGAGCGCTCGAAAATCAAATAAAAGTAAATACGTTTGTAGTGTCAAAATGGCAGGCACTTACTTTCTACCAATAGAATTTAATACGAGTGGTCTATACCACTCGTTTTAAAACTTTCTATCGCTATTGCAAAATAGCATTTCATAATTATTGTCAGTTTTCGAGTGAAAGAGTCGAGCGCTCGAAAGTCAAAAATCGGTCGATTTTGTTTAATGTAAACTGCTCGAAAGTCGCATACATTTTGGGAGACGCATGACTCGAACAAAAATTAGGGCTTTAAAGACCAATATCTCGCAAACGAATCACTGAGTAGAAAAATGGTTTTAATAAGAAATGTTTTTGAACAAGCTATCCGACGATACCCCGTACTATGGGATTAACAAGGAAAAAAAAATACATCCCCACTTTGGGTGTTGGAGAGGTACCCAAATTTTTTTTTTTCTAAATTTTATTCTACTGGTTTGTCGGCGTGATTGATTTATACCTATACCCGTGTCGAATTACTTCTAGTAGTAAGGGTTACTGGGCTAAGCCGAAGACGGATGGACATGGCGAAACTATAAGCGTTCCTTGCTGACTACGGAACCGTAAAAAGGAAGCAAGATATTTTGTTTTTAATCAAATTCTGCTTTGCTTGGCGGAGGTCGCGTCCTTAAAAAGAACAACTAACTAACTAAAGCATTAATAGCTTCAAGTATCCCCATCCGCTTGATTCCGCTGACGCTCCTGCGAAATACGTGGCGTGCTCGCCGCTCCGCTCTTCGCCGGGCCAATGTCGTGACCAGGCGGTAAGGCGCTAACATTAGTAATTCCGCTAACCTTTACCCATCACTGTTAGTAGAGCGTAATGATTTAAAAGGAACGCACAAATGTCGCCTAAGCGCCGGACAGATACCGCCTCAACTCGCGCCGTAGTACTATTAATTATGTAACGGCATCGTCTCAACTCAGCACAAGCTAACGACGCATGTAAGTAACCGGCGGCGAGAGGAAAGCGCGGTGCGCAAGCAAAGCAGCCTACGTCAAACTTAAATAAGCTGTCAACCCATGTACGTCCGTTGGGTGACGAGGCGATAAGTGTAAGTGTACGGTATCCCTTTGGACGCCAGGAACACCCAAACGCGTTGTTATGCACACGGAGCCAATCACGAATATAAGTGTAACGGCGTACGATGTCAAACTCACCTTCGTGCTTTCATCTAAGATTCATATTCACTCTTATGGAAAAAAGTAACTAGGTGTCAATCAAAGGCGTCCAAAAGATAACCCTGACTCCTCGTATGTGGATGATATAATTGGTCAATCAAATGTGTCCGTATCTAATCTTAAGGTTAATCTGGAATGATCAGTAATGCACCAGTGACAACGAGCATTAACGTGTGGGGCTGGTCAGGCTGAAGTACCTAATGTAACTGGCACGTTGATGTTACAGATAGCCCAAATTGCCGACGTAGCAATCAGCCTGCTCGTACATACTCGGTGTTACAATATGTTAATTTAATTAGAAATTATTGTTGTCACTACGCTTATATGTCGTCTATATTGCAGCAAACTAATAAATAAAACAAGTAGTATTAAAGTATTTTTATTTATCCATATCCCTCGCAGTGCTCTAATAGTTGACAAATTTATGAAAAACGAGATCATTTCAAAGTCTGTTTGTTATACTAATGAGACTTTAAACATATTTACAATTAGTATCCTAGTTGTTAAATCTCGATTTCGAAAGGATTACAATGGCACTACTAGAGAGAAGGCCGACTTCCAATGCGAAGCGCCGATATTTATACGGACTACCCTTACGTCTGTGTAAGGTATTTAACTAATATTTCTAATTCAGAAAATAAAAGCACGAGTTATTTTAAGTACAGGGTTATCCTAAAATTTAATGATTTAGATTGTGGTTTACATACTATGAAGGGCTTTTGCTGATCGTCTCATATGTGACATGTTAAATTCTAATTGCCTAAGGTCGCGCGGTAAAATAATTAAATTAAAACTAATAAGGCAATTTCTGAATGGTCTTGACTAGTTAAGTTTTTACATTTGGGTGATTAGAAGCCCTTCGAGAGCCTGCAGGCCGCGGAGCCAGGGACGTGAAACAAAGTTAATTAATAGGTACTTAAAAGCGATTTTTTTGGCTTCATCATATTAATAGTAAAGTGAAATAAACAAAAAAACACCAGGAATGATAAATTTCAAAATCAGGCCGCGTTTCAATAAGTTCGTAGGTGGCTTCGGTTTGCCCGTTAAATGCAGAAAACGTCGATATAATCGAATCGAATAATAGTTCGTTGGTATTAATACGGTTATGGGGCTTGATCTATATATTATAACTACCTGACACGTGGTTAGTAAGGTCGAACGCGCGGTGGCAGGTTGTCTGTTGCCCGATACCTTAAAGCTTTGTATTTACGAGTAGGGTCGACGACAAACTCAGACGATACGCATTCTGAACATAGCGCACACTAAGATTATATTAAAATCATTAAAGAAGTTACATAGAGTACATCATTATTACAATTATGCTTCTTTGCCATCATGCTAACATTGCAAAAATATATAATAAAATGACTAATAACTACAACTATTAAAATAAGTAAAGAATTGGCAGCAATTACGGTGCTCTGACGGCAGACACCCATTCAGTATATTTAGTTAATAAAACCACGTCCAGATCAGCAAAAGCGCGCGTGCGTCGTTTTACAGAACACAAACGTGATATGAGCGAACATGATGCAATTACTCAGTACTCGTGATATTTAAACGCTAAGAGTAAACTCATTGAACAATTAATTGTAAATCTAACTGAATACTGCCCTGCTTCTTCGAAATGAAATGAATGGTCAGGGCACTTAGCGAATGGATGATTCTGACTAATGTTTTATCCCACAAAGGCTTATCGTAAGAAAACTATGAAAGTGAACGTGTTAGTGTAAGCGTAAGGCCTGAGTGGACGCTCCGCTCAGAGCGGGGCGTCCACTCAGGCCTTACACTAAGGGGAGTTCACACACACATGTCTCTGCGTGCACGAAAACCTTTCAAGCTCAGTGGCGCGCAGACATGTGCATGTTCGGTTTTCCACACAAGTACAATTTTGCCACAGATAAAACATCTATAACAGATATTTTAATCGTAATTAACATTGAACTATCACATCCAGTATTAGGTAAAATTTAAGTTTAATTACCACAGGAAATTTACAAATTGTCCATAAAAATTCTACATAATAAAGCAAAACTATAAGATCGTACATGTAGCTCGTTTAAAATCTTGAGTATAGAGTTGTCATTTGGATTTGGTTAAAATGAACTATAATTAATATTTAACTGTAAGTTAGCGATTGAGGTACACCATTGACAGTCTTTGATTTCAGGGTCCCGTTTTCGTAGGACATCACCGTCTCCCGCCCGTTCTCCGTCACCCTGTCAAAAAGAAACATAAAAGTATAAATATTGCATCAACAAGCGATATTTTCCTATGGAGTACCCATACAGAAGAAATGCATTAAAATTTCAACCTTTTGAATATGAGTGGGTAGGATCGAATAAAGAAAACGTTCACACATTTGACCGTAGACCAAAACATTGTAATACTCGTATGCGTATTTATCTATATATATATAAAAGAAGACTTCCTGAATGATTCATCACCGCACAGCCGAAACTACTGGGACTAGAAAGGTGAAATTTACACCACAACTTCCTTTTATGACGTAGGCAAGGGATAAGAAAGGATTTTTGGAAATTGGGATGCAAAGTTTTTATGGGGGGAAACATTATTTTTTGAACTAGAGACTTGAAACTTTGTATGAAGATTACTTATTAAGATACAAAAAAAGTACTTTCAGCGTTTTAAAAAATGCCACCCCCAAGGGGGTTAAATAGGGATGCAATTTACTTATTTTATTTCTTACACATTACATTTATAGGCTTACAGTAAAGTACCAAGGCGCCTATAATGTTAGGACTTAATTTAAAACTGTGCTTAATAAGTTAAATGAATACATAACAAAACTTACATACTAATCTAGGCACGTTGCTATATACCTACTAACAATACATGTTACATAGGGCACTTATTTTAGTGAGCAGGGTTTGCCAGCTATCGGCAAACACGTCGGCATCCTGCATCAACACGAGTTGATTGAGTAGCGCCGGCGCACGGGCCGCGGGCGCGTTGCCGGCGCGGCGCGTGCCGAGGCCCGGTGAGCCATGTTTGTATGAGGGAAACTTTTCCTTTTGAGATAGAAACTTGAAACTTTGTAGACAGATTACTCATTTGAATACAAAAAAAGAACTGAGCGTTTTGGCTAAGGGGGTTAAAAAGGGGCGAATAGTTTGTATGGGGGAAACTTTGTTTTTTAGCTAGAGACATACAATTTTGTAGAAAGATTACTAATCCATACTAATATTATAAATGCGAAAGTGTGTGTGTTTGTTTGTTTGTCCGTCTTTCACGGCAAAACGGAGCGACGAATTTACGTGATTTTTTAAGTGGAGATACTTAGTTGAAGGGATGGAGAGTGACATAGGCTACTTTTTGTCTCTTTCTAACCCCCCACTTCCCTAAAATGGGGGGTGAAAGTTTGAATGGAGCTACGATATAAACGAGTTCCAAGCGGACGGAGTCGCGGGCAGAAGCTAGTTAAAATATAAACGAGTACTTCCAGCGTTCTAGGAACGTTTATCACAAAGGCGTAACCCCCTTTGTGATAAACGTAAAAAATAAACGTGAAAAAGAGGTTCAAGGTTTGGATCAGAAACAGTCTTTTTTGACTTTGAGACTTAAAACGTATAAAGATTTCTTATCAGAATAAAAAACAGTTCTTTCAGCATTTTGGAAAAGTTTCACCTCTAAGGGGGTAAAGCGGGATTCAAGGTTTATATGGAGACCAAGAAAATGTTAGTAAGAGATTTTTAACTTCGGTCTTAGCCTGTATGTTAAGAAAGACAACAACACTGATTTCAGAGTTTTTTGAAATTCATCCCTTATACGGATAAAGGGGGTTCAAAGTTTGTATGGAGAGCAAGACATTTTTAAAGTAAGAGATTTGTAACTTCCGTTTTTAGACTGTTTGAATTTGATTCCATAAGGGGTTAAACACGTTCATCCCCTAAATGGGCTAAAAGGAGCTGGATGTTTGTACGGGGAACAAAACAATTTTAAAGTAAGGGATCTGTAACTTCGGTTAAAGGACTAGCCCTTTATCCATTAAACTTAAAATGCCTCTGCTAAATGTGATTTGTCCCTTTCTTACAAACACAAATGTCAAAGTGACAGATAAAGACAAACGAATTTTAACGCCATTTTAGTTAAGACAGGCTTATAGGACGTTTATGAATACGGCCGTAGGAAACTAATTACAGCGTTTCTTAAAATTCATCCTCTAAAATAAGGGTTGGAAGTATGTATGAGGAACAAGTAAATTTTGAAGTGAGGGAATTCTTAGGTCATACATACTATAATAACTTCCGCCCGCAACTTCGTCTGCGTGGACCCGGGATAAAAACTATCCTATATTTTAATCCAGGCTATAATTTATCTTAGTGCAAAATTTCATCCAAATCGGTTGAGCCCTTTAAGCGTGATTGAGTAACAAACATCTAACATCCAAACTTTCGCATTTATAATATTAGTAGGTGGTCAGCCATTTATTAGTCAAAATACATAATCCGACCGCTAGCAGAAAAGTAGGTTAGGTTAAGTTAGAACCACTACCCTTACAGAACCCAACAGCTACCAGAAATTTAGGTTAAGTTAGAACTGCGTTGCTCCCAGAACCGAAAGGAAGGTAATGTTTCATTTAACCTGTGGATTATTTTGTTAATTTAAAAAGTTCATTTTGGATAATCAAATAATTTATTCCCTAAAACCGTCAAATGGGGACGGCAGATGGAGATGGAAAGCTCTACGTCTTTTAGCATTAGATAAGTTTGCTTTCAAAACTATACAGGTCGCCCGGACTAACGTGAGTAAAACTGCTGGACGGAGATAGGCAAAAACTTCCAGTAATGTAGCTTTCTTTAATACATTATGAAAAAATATACAATTTAAGCAGAAACGTCTGTGGAGATATTTATAATTGTAAAAACGGAGTTCTTCATTTAAATTTAGCAATATAAACGAATGAACTCATCGCACTGTTGCCTTTTACGCTTAATCCCTAAACGGATTTAGATGAAATTTTTCGTACAGATAATTTGAGACCCTTGGAAGGATATAGGATAGTTTTATCTCGGAAATCTTCCCTTAAAATGGTAGAACTTTGTTTGGGTCGGCGATAATTAAGGTTCCGCCTACAATAATTGAATAGCAATCATTTTTCTAAGACGGTAACAAGTTCTACGTGGACGAAGTCGCGGGCAACAGCTAGTTTCATATAAAGAAATGACCTTTTTTAAACTTACGGTATATGATAGTGATTTTTAATGTGTAACTAGTACAGTTAAACCTGGTTTTATCAAAAAGACGGACTAAATTTTGTTTTTCAGGAAAGTAGCCAATATCATTGACAAAAAAATGTAATTAGTACCATTGTGAACTAGGGTATCGTTATATTATTGAATACTAACTTTTTAGTAGTAATCTTCTTGCCATTGACAACCCTCGTGGTGGTGGTGGTACTCCGCATGTTGCCGCTGCCCTGGCCCGCCAGCGAGCTGTTGAAGGTGGAGAACGAGGTGAAGGTGTTCCCGTTGGAGGCGCGCGCGAACATGTCCTCCAGGCCCATGCCGAAGCCGAACGGGCTGAACAGCGACGAGGTCAGCGACGTGCTCGGGTGGTGGCTGCGCCGGTTGTGCCCGTGTCTGTGTCCGTGCCCGTTTATTTCTGAAACGACCAATTTCATTATTTATGGTCTTACTAGCTTTTTCCCGCGACTTCGTCCGCGTGGGACCCCTTTATATCGTACCTCCATACAAACTTTCGCACCCCATTTCACCCCTTCTTCCCTTAGGGCTCGATTTATGGGATAAAAACTATTCTGTATCCTTCCCCGGGATACAAACTATCTCGATACCAAATTACATCTAACTCGGTTCCGCGGCTTAAGCGTGAAAAGGTAACAGACAGACTAGTTACTTTCGCATTTATAATATTAGTATAGATTTAGACAGATTCTATTTAACGCTTTCAGCATGCAATATGCCCGAGCGTTTCATGTAATTGTAATGATTCGTACGCGCCTACACGGCACTCATCAGACTTGGTTACAGGCCGAGAAGGAAGTGACTTTGTTAAAATGATGCTAAATTTCGTTACCTACTCCTTATCTGCCAGTGCCACTATGAAAATTGTATTTGAATAAAAGAGATCAAACATAACTTAGTTTTACGGATATGGTTACATTTTATCTATCACAATTTGTTAATCGTGGTCGAAAGTTTTCAAGAGCCAGAAGAAAATTGTTATGCCAATACCTACTAACTGGAATTTAACCGGGAACAGAACATCGCTTATACTTGTGTCATGAACAATGGATTTGACAGTAGTACATACATACGATACGTAGGTATAGGTATGCACATGATTGTGTGCAACAAAACAAACTGGAGTCATAATAAAAATAAAACAACAGAGAAAGTCTAATTAAAATGAAGTAGGTATTTTCTTACTCAATCGGATTTCCCGACTAAGAAGCGGGTTTTACCAAAATTATTTATGCTATTTGAAGCGACTTGAGTACCTACTTTACTTAATTAAATGCAAAATATTGAAATTTTCAATGACATTAGGTACTGCCTGATTAGGAAACAAAAATAATATATTTTTCGGATATACAGGATGGAAAAAATCTAAGGGTTCTGAAGGGAGACTACCTTAAATCCATAAAACAGTTAATTTTACATAAAGGAAATATATTTTAATTGCCCTGAGATCAATATGATACAGATTATATGATATTTGAGCTTGGTGTATCTTAACAACAGAACCAAAATAATAGTTTACCAAAAAACGCGTTCTGAGCATACTCTTGTACGGAGCCGAAACCTAGACGACGTATGCGAAGCAAAAGCGACGACTTAACACTTTTCACATGCGCTGTCTGCGTAATATCTCAGGCATTACGTGGGAGGACAAAGTAACAAATCAGAGACCCCGTATCATGGTCGGCCTTATCACGCGATAAGTGATAAGCAAGGATAGGACAAACGCCCGTCATTTTGAAAACTTAACCCTGTTCTGTACAGTAGAGACTTCCTAATGATATTTTTTTTTTTTTAGAAGTTTACTCAAAATATTATAATTTAATGTACTTCAACACATTTATCAATAAATTACCTATTCTTCTATCATCGCATTAGACACTACTTGATTTCAATGACTTTGTTTACTACTGGCCATTTAGATAAAATAGGTAATATTCTAAAAAAAATATTATATATTGGAAAAACAATATACCAATGTCAACAATTAGACATGCCCCAATGACGTCAGTAGACTGTGAACGCACTTTTTCGACTCATAAATGGGTCCTAAACTCACGTCGATATAGGCTCACAAGTGAAAATTTGGAAAAAATTGTGGTCATTCTTTTCCATTGGCGAAAGTGATTTATCGCCTTAATCATCGTCATTTGAATAATTTGTCACTGGAAACATATAAATTATGGTACTTAAAATAAATTTATAAAACATTACTTTTGTCCTTTGTTTTGTATTGTCACGAATAAACTATTCTTATTCTTATTTAGTACCTAATTTTTTTTATTAATATAAGGAAGTCTCTACTGTACAGAACAGGGTTAAGTTTTCAAAATGACGGGCGTTTGTCCTATCCTTGGTGATAAGATAGGAACGTCGTCTCGTTCTATCGAACGGTGTCAGCTAGTGACGGACGCTCTATCCTGGCACTTATCGTGTGATAAGGCTTTCCATGCTACGGGGTCTGAGGGTTCTTGACATAGCACAGCCAGGCCTTTAAAACGTTATAAAATGAACCGGAATTATAACGGTATATTCCGTTAGTGTTCGAAAATTACGTTATAACAAAATCAATATTCTCCATAACGATATAAATACCGTAACAGAATGAATAACAGAACGATATATAATAACGTTATAATATCGTTTTAAAATGCGAGCCGCGCGCTACGGCTGCGCCGTTGCCGCTCTGTGCCAATGCCAACATGCCACCACGTGGGCCGTAGCGCGACGTGCGACGTTGCCGTTATGTTGTTCTAGCTTCTAAATCTTATTAATGCTTGTTTACCTCGATCATTTGCAAATTGGTTGTGAATTGTGAATATTTGGTTGGTTGCGACGATAAATGGCGGAATAAAAATGGGACGCAGGAAACGCAACGCTGTCCACAGATTCGTGGACTTGCTCATAAATAAAAAGAAAGAGTGCCAATCTTAATAGCCCCTAGGTAAACACTATTACAATATGTAAGAGGGTCAATATTTTTTATGTTAATTGTTTGTCTCGGCACTAAATCGCAGACTCCCAGTATTAGGACATATTCCAAACAAGCCCTACGACCGACGGTGTTGCCGTGAGCAAAAAATTATGCATAGGTATGTTGGTATGTGCTTTTGTTCATTAATCGTAATAAAATTAAAATATACTTTTAGTTTCCGACATTTTATTTTATTTTTGATTTAGAGCCATTCCGAAAACGACAAGTTAAATAAAATCTGATTATGAAACCAAAGAATGTGTGAATTTTCGATTCCGGTTCTTCGCCATAATCTGTCTAGATAGGCTCGCGATAGATAGGGGAGACCAAGGATGGTTGGTACACATAAATATGTTTCGATCCTCCTTTTCTTACGATTCATCCTCCTTTTCTAATTAATCCTTAGTCACTAAATATTTATATAAATAACTAGCTGTTGCCAGCGACTTTGTTCGCGTGGAACTTGTTATGGTCTTAGAAAAAATATTGCTATTAAATTATGTTCGGTGCAAGCTATTTATCGCTGTCCCAAACACACTTCTACCATCTTAAAGATATACAAAAACTATCCTATATCCTTCCAAGGGTATCAAATTATCTGTACGGGAAATTTCATCTAAATCCGTTCAGGGATTAGACCTACGTAAAAGGTAACAGTGCGATGAGTTCGTTAGTTTAAATTGATAAATCTAAATTGAAAACTTCGTTTTTACAAACATAAATATCTTAAGAATCATCAACAGACGTTTTCATACAGTATTAAAGAAAAATATATTTTTATATGTCTACTAAGCTACATTACTGTTATAATAATAAGTACCCAATGTTGATTAAATCTATTCGATTCTGGGAGCATCGCAGTTCTAACCTAACCTATCCTACATTTCTGGTAACTGTTCAAATCTTACTTTATAAAAGGTCTTGCTCTCTATACAACCTTCAAACCTTTTAACTCTCTTAGGGGATTAATTAAAAAAAACGCTGAAATCGTTTTCTAATCATTAAACAAACGGTCCATAACCTAAGTAATAAATCTATTATTTTAAAAATATCTTGCTCTTCGTATAAACTTTGAACCCCCTAGAAACCCTCTTGGGGGATGAATTTCAAAAACATTGAAATGTATTTTTTAGTTTTAAACAAACCGTCTAAAATCGTAGTTACACTAATGTTTTACTTTAAAATTGTCTTGACCCTATACGGCCTTCGAATCCCCTTTAAACACTCTTAGGTGATGAATAAAAAAATCTACTAATCTGCTCTCTCTATTTTAAGACCAAAATTAAAAAATCTTACTTAAAAAATTACTTTTCCCTCCATATAAACTTGGAAGCCCCATTAACGCCTATAGGGGATGAATTAAAAAAAAAACTCTGAAATCAGTTTTGTTGTCTTTTAACATACAGACTAAGACTGACATTAGAAATATCTTACTATATTTTCTTGCTCTCCATATAAACCTTGAATACCGTTTTAACACTTTTAACCCCCTTAGGGGTGGTATTTTTCCAAGACGATGAAAGGATTTTTTTTTTCTAATAAGTAATCGTACCACAAAGTTGCCCATCTCTACCTCAAAAAAAATGTTTCTCATCCTAATCTTGCATAAGTACCTTTTTAACCCCCTTAGGGATGGAATTTTCTAACACGTTAAAAGTACTAACTGTTTTTCTATTCTAATAAGTAATCTTTCTACAACGTTTCAAATCTCAAGCTCAAAAAAAGTGTTTCTCATACAAAACTTTCACCCCTATTTAACCCCCTTAGGGGTGGAATTTTCTAAAACGCTGACAGTCCTTTTTTGTATTGTATTTAGTAATCTTTCTACAAAGTTTGAAGTTTCTAGCTCAAAAAATAAAGTTCCCTCCATACAAACTTTGCACCTCTATTTAACCGCCTTAGGGATGAAATTTTCTAAAACACAGAAAGTACTTTTTTCTATTCTAATAAGTAATCTTTCTACAAAGTTTCAAGTCTCTAGTTCAAAAAATAATGTTTCCCCCATACAAACATTGCACCCCTACTTAACCCCCTTAGGAGTGGAATTTTCTAAAACGCTGCAAGAACTTTTTATGCATCTTAATAAGTAATCTTCCTACAAAGTTTCAAGTCTCTAGTTAAAAAAAAAGTTTCCCTCATACAAACTTTGCACCCCTATTTAACCCCCTTAGGGATGGGATTTCCAAAAATTCCATCTTGTCCCTTCTTTTTAGTCCCAGTAGTTTCGGCTGTGCGTTGATGAATTAGTCAGGAAGTCTTCTTTTACATATATAGATAAATCAAATTTCTCATTCTCTCCACCTCATTTTAAGCATCTTAGCTGACCATCCATCCGTAATGTGCGTGCTGGTGCCATGAAACCGGTTTAATTTATTTAAACTTTGTGACACAATAGAAAAAAAAGTATATATGGTGGACTTAATGCCATAAGGCATTCTCTACCAGTCAACCAACGGGCTAAGCAGAAACATTTGATGCAGGCATTTAAATTATTAATAATTTACCATGTTATAACAATGCCATTAATATCTGGGGGCACGGCAGTGCCCCCGCCAAGTCGAGCGCGAAGCAAACACTGCCGTACCATCCTTTACTGGAACCATTTCGCCACATTTTCAGGCCCCTATTTGAGAACCTCTGGATAAGACCAGAATGCAGAAATTTTCGTCATCCAGTAAGCTATAATCACATACTTAAAATCCAAAATGTCAAGTTTGTAGGTCATTTAGTTCCGAAGTTAAGCGAAAGCAAAGTTTCGCATTTATGACACTCACTCATGATCATCAAAATAGAACTAGTACTTGCCATAAACTCAGAGAGCTAAAATTTGGTTCAGAGTTAGGGTTTAATGGCCACATAAAGGGAAAACTATAAAAAATTGCTATTTCAACCCAGTTTTCTAGATACACCAACTGTATACATAACTTTGTAATCCTATACAAATATATAGGATTACAAAGTTACATTTGCAGTGAATGGGAAAATTCAAAAGCAAGAATGGGCGTGCATTCATAGTTTGTATGTATGGATAACACATTAACCTTCAAAAAGAAGTGAGATTCCATAAAAAACACCATGTAAAAAAGAGGCCAAGTCTCGAAACTCTTCCACCGTAAAAAGTTGTGAGTTATTTCGTAGAGCCAAGTTTCAAGCATTCTGTAGCGTTCAGGGTTCGATTCACGATGAAAAAATAGGCAAATTACGCGACAAACTTATATTTTTGGAAATGGTCGGTACATAGACAAAATTACTAGCTGGAGGAGCGTGCGGCGAGTGCATTAGCGTATATCGACTGGTTTAAATTTGCTACGGTGAGGTAAAGTAACGGTCGCACCCCTCCCGCGCATCTCGCTCTCTCCGCGCGCCCCTAGCTTTGACAAATAAATAAAAGGTAGTTTATAAAACTGTAATTGCGTCGCTCACATGCCCCACCCCAGTGCTGTTCTAGCAGCACTCTTCTCCAATAGGTATCCGAGCGACGCGCGCGGCGGATCGGGTAAGGACACCTGTTTTCGTCCTTATCTTAACCATTCTGGTTCGCCCGTCTCTGCCGGGTAAAGTTTGCTCGACAATGCCTCGCGGCCAAATATTTCGGAGTCCATCAGGGTCGACGACAAAAACTAGGTCTCCCACTTATAAGGGCCTTTGCTCCTTGTTCCATTTCTGTCGTGGTAGCATATCGGGCAACACTTCTCGCACCCATCGTTTCCAATATGAATCGGCAAGCCTTTGCGCGATCCGCCATTGTTTCCGTAGATAAAACTCAGAGTCATCGAAAATGCCCATCTGAGGTAAGTTCGACGATGACCCCAAGAGAAAGTGGTTTGGGGTCAGTGTTTCTCTGCTTCCAGTTTCGACAGAGACGTGGGTTAGGGGTCGGCTGTTAACAATATTTTCCACCTCAGCGAGGAAAGTGTTAAAGGTCTCCTCCCTAGGTGCGCGTTCTTTCAGGACGACTTTCAGCGAGCTCTTTACGCTCTTAATGAGCCGTTCCCATGCCCCACCCCAGTGTGGGCTTGCGGCCGGAATGAAGGTCCATTTAGTCCCATGATTGATAGCTGTGTTATGAAGCTCTTCGTCATTTTTCAGTTCCTGAATTGCCTTTTTCAGTTCAACATCGGCGCCACGGAGATTCGTACCGTTGTCAGAGAAAATTTGCTTCGGCCATCCCCTCCTCGCGGCCATACGTCGTAGGGCCATAATCAAGGAATCGGTCGTGAGAGAAGCAACCGTCTCTAAATGAATGGCTCGTACGGTGAGGCACGTGAATATCACTCCGTACCTCTTCTCCCGTCGTCTCCCAATCGTAACTTCATACGGTCCAAACAGGTCAATTCCACAGAAAGTATAGGGTCGCTGGTGATGAGCCATCCGTGCTTCAGGTAAGTTACCCATTCTTGGGATTTCAGGTCTACTCTTCTTAATTCTGCAGATCATACATTTAGAGGCAACATTTTTAACAGTAGGACGAATTTTAATAATCCAATATTTTTGTTTTAGGTTATTCACTACAGACTCCTGGTTCTCGTGAGCAGCGCTGACATGGTAAGATTTAACGATCAATCTGGTTATGTAATCTCGCCCGTCTAGAATTATCGGTCTTTTAGTTTCAGGTGACACTTCGGCAGCAGCATCGATTCGGCCCCCGACACGCAGGACTCCGTGCTCATCAAGATATGGTGATAAGGTAAGTAGTTTACTATACTTCTGTATATATTTACCTTTTTTTAGGTTATTAATCTCATCGTTAAACGTCTGTGCCTGCGAATATCTTATCAACAGGCGCTCGGCTTCTTCCATTGTTTCGTAATTGAGGTCATCGGTAAGTTTTCGACACTTCTTTATAAACATTAGAAAAGTACAAGTACTTCTTAGCAGGCGCAACCATGATGAAAATCGTGTAGGCTCGGGTACAGGTAATAAGCTTTTGTTATTTACCGTTTGTACAATAGATATGCATTCTAATTCAAGGTCGTTTATTGCAGGTTGCATAAAATCCTTTGGCCAGGTGCGCTCATCATTGTATAAAAATACCGGTCCGTGAAGCCATTGATTTTGCAGAATCGTCACATCGTATGCCTCCCGTGTTCCTACGTCCGCTACATTAAGGTGCGTCGGAATGTACCTCCACTCGTCACTGCAGGTAAGTTCATCAATTTCGCCTAAGCGATTGGCTATGTATGGCTTGTAAGTGCGAGACTTATTTCTTATCCAGTGTAATGTTGTGCTCGAGTCACTCCAAAATATTTTACGATCTGCCTTTATTTTGTGTTCTTTTATTATAGTATCAGCCAATCTAGCACCAATAATGGCTGAAGTTAATTCTAGTCTCGGTATAGTCTGCAATTTGTTAGGCGACACGCGGCACTTACTAGCCACAAACGCTATATATACTTGCGCGTTATTCTCCCAGCGCCAGTATGAAACGGCGCACATGGCTTTAGAGGACGAATCGCAAAATGTGTGCAGTTGCAAGTTGCTGTAGCAGGCGACGCTCTGAGGCTGTGACGTAAGCGGGCGCACCGGCGCGGGCGCGTTATCTCGCTGACTGGTCGTGGCGGCCGCCGGGTTCGAATCGGGCTCGTTCACCCCCGTGTTCGCTGCATTGTAGTAATATCGAGGTAGCCTTATGTTGTGTAATGATTTCAGACAACTTATCCACTTGCACCATTTTTCGTATAATGAATCTGGTATTTGGTCGTTCCAATCGATATTTTGTTGCCAACATTGTTGTAAAATAATTTTCCCATTAATAGTAAACGGAGATAAAAAACCGTAGACGTCAAATATGGACATAACAACACGTAACATGTCTCTCTTTGTCGGCCGTTGTGTTCCGTTAATTATGCTTTCAGGGATCTTCTTAAAAGAAACATCGAATCCCAGTGCATCTTCATGTGGAAACCAGATCAACCCAAGTGTTCGTTCGCTTTCATATTGCTCTCCGATTTTGAACTTTACTGCCGCTTCGCCGAGAGTTTCTTTTGGCATAGACTCGAGAACTTGTTTACTATTAGAAGTCCAGTTACGTAATTCGAAGCCACCTTGCTGATGAATTGTTTTTATATCTCTTATCAACTCGATTGCAGTTTTCTCGTCCGGGACGCTGTCTATATAATCATCAACGTAGTGTTGGTTGTATATAGCTTGACATGCAGGCATCATCGTTGGTTCAAAACGCTCAGCGTTTTTATTTTTAATGTATTGGGCTACAAAGGGACTGCATGTAGCTCCAAATATAAGAGAAGTCATGACATATGTCTTCACGGGTCCCTTAGGTTCGCTTCTATATAAAAATCGTAGCGCATCTCGGTCTTCTTCTCTTATTTTCACCCTCAGGAACATATCTTTTATGTCGCCGGTTACACCAATTCTTTGCTCTCGGAACCGTAGCATTATTCCAAACAGTGACCTCAGTAGGTCCGGGCCCTTAAGAATGTAATCGTTCAGCGACAATCCGTTAGTTTGGGCAGCACAATCAAATACGAGACGCAGGCGCTTCTTGTTTTTATTATCCACTCCAAAATGAGGGAGGTACCATGATTTGCTAGTTGCCTCAGTATCGTGCAATTCCTGTGCGTAATCGTTGTCGAACAAATGCTGGACGCGATCGTTGTATCTGTCTTTGTACCCTTCGCATTTCTCCATCTTTCTCTCCACTGATTTGAGTCGTGACAGTGCGTGAGGAAAGGAGTCTGGCATCACGCAATCTTCATTCTTCCAGGGTAATCCGACGTACCATCGCCCATTAACCAGTTTAGAAGTTTTGTCTAACTTTTCCAGGGCACATACGTCGTTGTGGTTCTCACGTGGCTTGCTACTGACGCCCAATGAGTCGAATGTGAAGGACCGACGAACATCTTCATGTAAAATTTGCAGCAATCGTTTGTTCTCAGCCACGTCATCGCTGACGTCACTATCGCAGATAAACAATGTTGAGTGAGGCTGAGGCGCGTGCGCAGATGACGTCATACGCACAGGAGCCCTTCCGTGCAAACACCAACCAAGCGGTGATCGTGTGGCACAAGGTTCGTGAGGATTGCCAGTGACAACTTCCAACGGCAACAGTAGTTGGTAATTGTCTTGTCCTATCAAAATCTCGGGTTTTAATTGTTCACAACATAAGTCATTTTTTAGTCTTTGCAAGTGCATAAAGTTATCACAGTTCACTAAGTTCAGGCCTTGACTAGGTAAATTAAGTTCATTAACACTTCGCGCATTAATCGTAAACATTTGTCCATCTCGGTTAGATAAAGATAAATCGACCAGGTAGGAGTCGCACACTAGTTCAGTGTTGTCCCATGCGCCACGCACACGCATACACTCGCGGCGGCCGCGCAACCCCACCCGCTCTGCGAGTTTGGCACTTATTACAGTCACAGAAGATCCATCGTCAAGGAGACAACTAGTACTAATTACACCGCGCGGTCCGTGGATATTTACCGGCACTACTTTTAATAAAACTTTCGAAGATGATTTCATGTGGGCCACTACTTGGGGATCAGATTCAGTCTCAATCTCTGTCACTTGGACAGCACTGTTGTTATTGTTCTCGTATTGTCTTTCACTAGGCACGAAATGTAACAAGCGATGATGCGCCAGGCCGCAGTTATCAATATCGCACACGGGTGCCGGGCACATCTGTCGATCGTGATGACGTAATAAGCACTTATAACATAGTCCGAACCGTTTAACATAACTCCAGCGATCTTTTCTTAATGACTTCTTGAATTTTTTACAGTCAGATAGATTGTGATTAGGTCCATGACAATAACGGCACTTTGAATAACTTTGTTGACTTTGCAGTAAGATTGTTTGTGAGTTAGCATTATTGTCCGCATATTTACGCCTATAATTGTCCTTTGGTGTGTTTATTAACGCGACACTGCACTTAGATATTTTAACGGCTTCTTGGTTTAGGAAATCCGATAGTTGGTCGAGTCTAGTCGTGGTACTTTCAGTGTTGTGTGAGTAACTGTAGTCAGCCCATTTAGACAACAGGATTGTAGGCAGTTTTGATAACACAACGGTAATTAGACTCGAATCTTCAAGGTGATTTTCACGGCCAAGGGCACGCACAGCGGCGACGTAATTTTTTATTTTGTTTGAAAACACAATAATGTCTTTGTGATATTCTGTAGACACTGGATTTAACTTCTTGATTTCTTGCCTTATACGAGACAAGATTCCATCTGGGTTCCCGAACTGCAGTTCCAGCGTGGATATAAGTATTTCAGGAGAAGTAGCCGTGATAAGTAACGCCTGGACAGCATCCTTGGCTGCGCCACGAAGGCACTTTCGTAGGCGCCACAAGTTCTCCGAATCACTAAATTGACACAATCGGGTGGATTCTTCGTAGGCCATTTTAAACTGGAGCCATTCCATTGAGTCACCAGCAAACAGCGGCAGATCCTTGGGTGTGCTGATGCGGGTAAGTAAATTATTATTATTGTTGCTGTTGCATGCAGAGGTAGTTATCATATCCTTAAGTACACAGGCTAACTGTTGAATTGGACCATCAGTGCCGGCGTCCATGTTCGCCGGCGGGCACAGCACACCTGAAGTTTCGTCCTGCTTGGTGGCATGCTGTGACTCCAATTCTATTTGGCTGCGTTCTACCCATCTAGCAACATCACTTTGTTTATCGGTAACTGAAGACTGTGGACTGTATTCTTCTTCTAATTCAGCAAGGTCCGCTTCTAAGCGTTTATCGATAAGCTGCATTTCAATTCGTGCTTTTGCCTCGGCCGCTTGTAATTCCAGCTTCTTTTTGCGTGCTGCGACGGAGGATGATGAAGATTTTCTTGACAAAGACTTTTGGAAGGTAGGCTCATTCGGTTTTGGCATCTCGGACTTAACACTTCCGGCATCTATCACTATTGTTTTGTCAGGTTGCACTTTTTCTTCAACATCTGGAGCTGCACTTGTACTTGCCTTGCCTGGGTCGACCTCAGTAGCAGTAACTTTATTTTCTTCTTGTTCTTTCCTTACGGTGCTGCGTGTTTTAACCATATTTTTCGACGGCGGCGTGAAATACATCAAGATTCGGTTCGAAGACCACTTTTTAGCGTTCAGGGTTCGATTCACGATGAAAAAATAGGCAAATTACGCGACAAACTTATATTTTTGGAAATGGTCGGTACATAGACAAAATTACTAGCTGGAGGAGCGTGCGGCGAGTGCATTAGCGTATATCGACTGGTTTAAATTTGCTACGGTGAGGTAAAGTAACGGTCGCACCCCTCCCGCGCATCTCGCTCTCTCCGCGCGCCCCTAGCTTTGACAAATAAATAAAAGGTAGTTTATTAATCTTTATTTGCTTGCTTGACGACCGGTTAGCCTAGTGGGTAGTGACGCTGCCTACGAAGCTGAAGGTCCTGGGTTCGAATCCCGGTAAGGGCAAATAATTGTGTGATGAGCATGAATATTTGTTTCTGAGTCATGGAAGTTTTCTATGTATTTAAGTATTTATATCTATTATATAAATCGTCGTCTAGTACCCATAACACAAGCCTTACTGAGCTTACTATGGGACTAGGTCGATTTGTGCAAGATTGTCCCTTAATATTTATTTATTTATTGCTAAATAAAATTTTGTGACTTGGCAATCACACAATACTACATAATTTTAGGTAAGTATGCAAAAATCTATAAATACAGTTAAGTTGTGTGATTGCCACGTTGCAGAATTTTATTTAACAAGCAAAAACATTCCATGTAAAAAAGAGGCCAAGTCTCGAAACTCTTCCACCGTAAAAAGTTGTGAGATATTTCGTAGAGCCAAGTCTTAGGCATTCTTTAATCTTTATTTGCTTGCTAAATAAAATTCTGTAACTTCGCAATCACACAACTTTCCTGCATTAATGGATTTCTGCATACCTAAAGCTATGTAGTATTGTGTGATTGCCAAGTCACAAAATTTTATTTAGCAAGCAAATAAAGATAAAAGAATGCCTGAGACTTGGCTCTACGAAATATCTCACAACTTTTTACGGTGGAAGAGTTTCGAGACTTGGCCTCTTTTTTACATGGCATGTTTTTTATGGGATGATGCATTTCCGATTAATGAGGCACAGAGTAGCTAAAGACAATCTGATTTGAAAATTATTAGTCAGGATATTCGTATCAGGCTACAACCTGCGCCGACAAGCCGAGCAAATCGAAAAATTCTCTATTTTACTATGACGTCGTGCACTCTAACAAACAACCTACGTTACGTAATCACATCGCTTACATTGCACGAGTAGGCTATACTGAATGCGAGAAAGGGGTAGCCTATAACGTTATTACATTATTATATCGGTTAAAAAAGTATCGGTTTTATATTAATGGTTTAGATTTATAACGTTATAATGGATATCGCTATACAGCGCGTCAAATATCGGTTTCGAGTATAGCGGTTTTAGGAATAATAACGTTATAAATGATAGCGCTATACGAAAATAGCGCTATTTAAAGGCCTGAGCACAGCTGCCCAGTTTGACTGCTCTTCTCAAGACGCTTGCGGTGGCTGGGGCATTTGCACCGGATGGAACCTTCCAGAATACCTCGACGTACAGTCGGCCCATGAAAATGTTGAGCATATTTAAAACCTTGTCGCATCAAATTGCAAGCAACTTCGTTGACACAAAAATGTCATATAGGGTAAATCGCCAATAACTGGCCCCCTGATACTCTGTTCCCCTACAAGCAGAATTCAATTTAGTATAACGTGGCCAGTAATTAACACCTTATACTAAAAAAATATGCTATTATAGGTGAATAGTTTTCATTTTTAGTAGTATAAGGTGGACAATTATTGAACGGTGGCCAGGTATTGGCGATTTACCATACATTTGAAAGTTTAGGTATTTCAACAAATACCACTGATACATGCCATGTGACATTAAATTACCAAAATGATGCGTCTGTCAAAAGCTAAAAATATCAAACAAACATTGATATTTTAAATAAATTAAGACGCCTGTGACAATATCTGAAACGGAGTGTTGAAATTACGGCTAAGTATCAAGAGGGCAACTGTAAGTATTAATACTATTTATATCCAAACTTAATGATATTATCTTGAGTCCTCCCGGTTGTTTCCTGCATTGTTCCTGTATGTTGTCTTAGTATTCAAAGCTATCCATGTCATTGTATTGGAACAGTATACTAACAATGCTTTATTTTCAGTGTAATACCTTGAACCTATGGGTATGGAGATATGCTGTCGAAGGAACGATTCGTGGCCACCGTCACAATCTAATAATCGTCGGCAGTCAAGTCTAACATCTTCTGAGGAAAATATTAAATATTAATCAAGAAAACGCACTTTCCTACAAAAAACATAGCTGACCATCCATTCAGGAATTCGTCCCAGAGTGATAAGAAATTATTTGCTATCAATGGTTTGAACTACAGATTCATCAATAACACTCATTTTTATATTTTTTATAAAGAAAAATCGTAACTAAATCTCGTATTTTATTTCACCAGCACGGCTAGCACGCGACGGCGCGCGAGCTCTCTCGATTTTTCTCGCACTATCCGTCTTAATCTTATTAGAACACTTAGAACAAGAGGTATAGTGCGATAAAAATCGAGAGTATGTCGCGGCCGTCCCATGCTAGACGTGCTGATCAGTAATGAAGATGATTATGATGGCAACCACGCAAGAAAACGAATTTAGTCCAAGATTAGTCCTTATTATAACCAGTTTATTTAGATTTTAATCAATAATCGAGCTCAGAGTAAGGTCTTGTTCTACGGTCGAAAAAAGGACTTCGTGGATTTTCACTAATAAAGCACTAAAGTTTGTATTCTTCTACATATATTTCATGTCCGAAACTACTAATCCGATTTCATGAATACAATTCACCGACATTTAGAATTGCATAATTATGTGTTGCCTCTTTTTACAAGCTTTATATTAAATTAACTTGAAAAAAAAAAAACCAGGTATTCCATACATTAACTCTCAATTAAATCGCAGTTAACTCACAGTTAACTCTTAATTGGCTCTTTTTTTTTTGCGGTTTCGTGGTTGGTCCCATGGGAAAGGTTGTTCAGTATGATCATCTTATTCGCTTTTTGTCATTCCGGATCATGACCCCGTTAACATCCTGTATAAGTGTGTAAGTAAGATATCCGTCAAAATTTGCATTCCATTTTTCAGTCACTTGCCGCTATCCGATTGGACTGAAATTTTGGGTATTAGTATAGTTTGGATGATAATTCAATAATATGGTACGATCGAGATGATCTGATGACGGAGACAGAAGGTGGCCATGGGAATTCAGTGTTTAACCGACGTAACCCCGTCGAGTTAGGGCTCGCTAGAATCGTCTCGATGAGAAGTTTATGATGGTATACAGCAGTGTTTTTCAAAGTGTGGGTCGCGACCCCCTGGGGGGCCGCGAAGCCTTCTAAAGGGGGTCGCGGCTACTCATATTTTTAAAGTTAAAGTGCTGTAAGTATTTTGAACAGCGTAGGGTGGGGGGGTCGCGAAATATTTTTTTCTGTACTAAGGGGGTCGCGGCATGAAACAGATTGAAAAACACTGGTATACAGAAAGTAAATTTGGCAATAAAAGCTTGTGTGACATTGTGTCGTGAAACATCTACCCGTAGTTCTAATTTAGTTAACTGCAGCCTGTCAACATCGCAGAACAGAGACACAGATATCAACAACAACACAACGCAAGTTACAAGTCTACACTCTTTTGCATGGATGTCATAACAATGGGTTCTAAATTGAAATGGTTGACATCTAACCATCACGCGCGACACTCTCCCTTATAAATAGTGATTTAGTTTGACAAAGTCCTAAGAAGGTTCTATCCTATAAGTCCTTTAGGGTTTCGCGGTATTTTTGATTTTTGACAAAGTTGCGTTCGGCGCTCGAGGTCACAAACTTAGATATTAGAAAAAAGTCTGCAAAAAATCAGAACTACCGGACTTGACGTAAGCTCTGGATGTATAAAGTTACTGGACTATTAGTTAAGGAGAAAATCTTTCCAAATGTTTATATTTAAAGATTGATATTCGAATTGTGGATAAAAATTAATAACAACTTAGAAAAGTTGAAATACATTTTGATTTCTAAGTTCATAAGGTCCACCAGGGTTAATGCGTCAATGGGGTAAATGCGACTTTTGAAGATATCTTCGAAACGCAACATTTTAGAACTATTACAGCCCTCGATGTTCATAGTATGGTTACCAAACTTTCAATTTAGACGATTGTAATAGTTCTAAAATATTCTGTTTCGGAGATATCATCAAGAGACGCATTAGCCTCAAAACTGGCTGAACCAATTTTGTTGAAACGTAGCTAAGAACTATATCGCTCTCAACAGCTATCGGACACAAAAAAAAACATTAAAATCCATTCGTTTAGGAGCTACGATGCCACATACAGACACAGACACGTCAAACTTATATTATAACGCCCTGTTTTTGCGTGAAGGGTTAAAAACATGAATTAAGCTGATTCTCCTATTTTTACTATATCGAATAATAATTAACCAAACGATGCCTACTAGAGGTCTCGCGACACGCGTCGGCATCGATCAGAAATCACGCAAATTTTCTTGAAAATCAACATGCACGTGATGATATGAAGCCTTACGGCTCTACGAACAACCTCTCATTCGCAGTTTAGTGTGTTTAGTTTAATGTGTGTATAAGTGCGAGCGAGATGTACGACCTAATAAATTTGACCCTATACCCATCGGTACCTATATTTTGGCCTCATTACGCGATATAAACGCGATTTTGATGCCTAGAAAATCTCGGGACATTTTCCCACGCCTGAATTTGGCCAGGAATGATCATTATAACCTGCTATGTTGATAACTATTCAAAAAACGGTATGTCAGTTGGTCATCTATATTCAATTTCGATTTTACATACCAGCAAACAGATCGCCGAACGGGGAACCGCCAAAGAATTCTCTAAAGACATCTTCGGGGTCTCGGAATGTGAACGGGAAGCCAGTTGTGTAGCCGAAGTCATAATCGTCGTCCGCCGCGGCGCGCCGGCCTCGGGAGTTATTCAGACCCTCTTTTCCATACTGATCATACACTCGTCTCTTCCTTTCTGGAAACACAAGTAAAACCTGTTTAGAGTATTTTAAAGTACAAAAGTATTCCCGCAATTGCTTTACACTGGTAAATCCGGACAGGTTTTCCATTTCAAAGCAGTGAAATGCCATCGTAGACCTTATTTGGGGCATTTACGCCATTTTGTCTCACAATTCAACGCCAGCTATCGACATAAGCCAAATAAATAAGCTCCAAGCATTAAATGTGCCGTTTTAGTTGCTTATCCAACTTTTAACATTCCCTCTAGGTATATTCTGATAAATTATTTCGCATTTATTTGGACTTACATTTTTTTTTCTGTTTAAGCATATTTAAATATTTTATCATTTAGGTCTACTACGTTTCTGGCAAAAACTGTTAACTATAAAGTACAATTGTCACAAGGATAGCGCTAATGCCTTACTAAGTAAGTTAATGGAAGAATGTTTAAAATTGCAAGCAAGTAAAAAGATGTACCTATTATACGATTCAATCTATTAATAATAGGTATGTATGTATACGTAATGCAGATGTGAATTCCAAAATGTACACATAATAATAGACAAAACCGTATAAAAAGATCGATCATATCGTTATCTTGGTTATCTTCGATTCATCTAAGTTGCTGCAAAGCTAAACTCAAGGTTACCACAATGAAAGGGATATCATAAACAGTGAGCAAATGAAGTTACAGTGGAGAGCATGCTCAGTGGAACTCGTGGAAGACAATCGCGGTTCCTATATAAAATAGCTCACCATAAAATTCACACAGTTACCTATCTGAATTTTAGTTTGGGTTCTGGGTTAATATTAGTTTTAGGATTAGAAAAATAATTATCACTCAAAATCTCACTAGTTATTTGCATATAATTATAAAAATCTTTTAATCATTATGATTAAATCTCCGTTTAGTAGGGGTACAATTGTTATTTATTATAAAATTAGGTATATGTACATTACATTATGAATATTATCACATACTCAAGCTCATGTTCAGAGCTCGACAGTGTCCCCATCCCGCAAGCAGGTTCATGTTACGTATCCTGTTTACCGTTAAGAAAAAATAAAAGTAATAATAAGGTTTAGGATGCCGCATGCGGGATGCGGGCCCCGTCGACCAAAAATATGAGCTTTTATACATTACGACGAAATCTACATCAATAA
This sequence comes from Epinotia ramella, assembly GCA_947578815.1. Classification (NCBI taxonomy): domain Eukaryota; kingdom Metazoa; phylum Arthropoda; class Insecta; order Lepidoptera; family Tortricidae; genus Epinotia; species Epinotia ramella. The sequence continues at coordinate 14,827,503 of OX388209.1, forward strand.
TTATTCAATTAGTTTGAGCCGCGCTTTAAGTTTTAACTTTTTAGAATAAGCGGTATAATGTGTAAGTACTTATGATAATATTCATAACCCATCTGTATGTGGTCTACAATTATCACAAAACCAATCCTATAAGACAGGAGAAACTACCAAAGAATCGATGAAATGGCGTATCTCCGAAAAACCCTTTGAAGCTATAGTGCCGATGCCCATTGACTCCATTCTTGCTTTGATATCTGTGAGTGTGGTGACTGGATCCCCGGGCGTCATACATTTTCCGCTTGTTTTCTACCCAAAAATAAAACAGTTTTGTACAATTCCATAGCCATCTCAGACTAACTAGACTCGCCACGGTAATAATAATAAGTACCACTACCGAGCGAGATGGTCGTATACAAAACTCTGGGATTCATCCTCTGAGATATAGTTACGTCAGAGGAAGAAGAAAATCTAGGTAGGTATGCCTTTCTTCAATACTTTTATACCTATTCAGTATTAATTATTCTTCTTTGTGCGCATTGAGCCCTGGCCCCTATTTCACCAACTTGACAATTGTCAAGTTGGTGAAAGGGTTCTTATTATTGTTGCTGAGCAAAAATTATGCTACATATTTTTTGGCTTAAAGTAGAGAGAGGGTAGTGATTTGCAAAACACTGCTTCTACATCTGGGACAAGAGTCTCTACTCTTATCCTCTTCCGCAAACACACATCACCAGTCCCACGGGAGCACATGTTCCTCCTGCTCCTGACTCATCATCTATACACAAGACAACACATCTGGGACAAGGGTCTCTACTCTTATCCTCTTCCGCAAACACACATCACCAGTCCCACGGGAGCACATGTTCCTCCTGCTCCTGACTCATCATCTATACACAAGACAACACATCTGGGACAAGGGTCTCTACTCTTATCCTCTTCCGCAAACACACATCACCAGTCCCACGGGAGCACATGTTCCTCCTGCTCCTGACTCATCATCTATACACAAGACAACACATCTGGGACAAGGGTCTCTACTCTTATCCTCTTCCGCAAACACACATCACCAGTCCCACGGGAGCACATGTTCCTCCTGCTCCTGACTCATCATCTATACACAAGACAACACATCTGGGACAAGGGTCTCTACACTTATCCTCTTCCGCAAACACACATCACCAGTCCCACGGGAGCACATGTTCCTCCTGCTCCTGACTCATCATCTATACACAAGACAACACATCTGGGACAAGGGTCTCTACTCTTATCCTCTTCCGCAAACACACGTCACCAGTCCCACGGGAGCACATGTTCCTCCTGCTCCTGACTCATCATCTATACACAAGACAACACATCTGGGACAAGGGTCTCTACTCTTATCCTCTTCCGCAAACACACATCACCAGTCCCGCGGGAGCACATGCTCTTCCTGCTCCTGACTCATCATCTATACACAAGACAACACATCTGGGACAAGGGTCTCTACTCTTATCCTCTTCCGCAAACACACATCACCAGTCCCACGGGAGCACATGCTCCTCCTGCTCCTGACTCATCATCTATACACAAGACAACACATCTGGGACAAGGGTCTCTACTCTTATCCTCTTCCGCAAACACACATCACCAGTCCCACGGGAGCACATGCTCCTCCTGCTCCTGACTCATCATCTATACACAAGACAACACAAAACACTGCTTCTACATCTGGGACAAGGGTCTCTACTCTTATCCTGTTCCGCAAACACACATCACCAGTCCCACGGGAGCACATGCTCCTCCTGCTCCTGACTCATCATCTATACACAAGACAACACATAATGTGTAACTATCATATTTCAATTTTACTTTCTGGTACTGTTACATAGTTTAAAATTTAGCATGTTAGCTCCATTAGAGAGTGCACTGTGCAATGTAGATATAATAAAATTGCAATTTTAAGAAACCTGATAATATCGGAAAGTGTTTGAAGATGTAGATAAGTAATACAAAAATAAGTATAATACATATGAATAATTCTCACCATCTGATAAAACTTCATAGGCTTCGGAGATTTCTTTGAACTTTCGGTTTGCCTCGTCTGAATTGTCTGGGTTTTTGTCTGGATGCCATTTTAATGCTAGTTTCCTGTACCTGAAATGGGAGAAAACCATTTAGTGTAAGCATACATGCCCCAAAATATTAGTCTTTACGGTAGCCCAGCGGTTCAGGCATGCGGCTGTCAAACGGCGGTCGTGGGTTCGAATCCCGGCTCGTACCAATGAGTTTTTCGGAACTTATGTACGGAATATCATTTGATATTTACCGTTAGCTTTTCGGTGAAGGAAAAACATCGTGAGGAAACCTGGATACATCCACGAAGAAATTCAGGTGTATGTGAAGTCCCCAACCCGCACTGGGCCAGCGTGGGGACTACTGCCCGTTCCCTCTCATCCATGAGAGGAGGCCTGTGCCCAGCAGTGGGACGCATATAGGCTGATTTATTATTATTACATATTATTATAACTTTTCTCAAGACATCATTATATGAACTTTAATTTCTTGTCTTCTGTCTGTTCTTCTTTATTATAATGGACTGTGTAATACTTACGCTTTCTTTATTTCAGTCTCTGTGGCAATCTTATTAACACCCAAAACCCTGTAGTAGTCCACCATTGCTGGATTCCCTTAAAGGGCCCGGATCACCTGGAATAAGATAACTTTGGTAATATGCAATACAAATGTATGATCACAGGTTTAAATTATGGAATTGTATACCTAGTCGCACAGTTTTTCAAAAAACGTCTCTGAATTTCAGATGCACCTGGGTTTGTATGTCTCCTATGTTTATTAGTTCTTGAGAACCAAGTGGAAAGAATATTTGCAATCATCGGATTATTAGTTCAGCCAGGATACACATGGGGTAAATCTCACCTTTTTCTGCACTAGGACCTGATCCTAGAATATAATTTCTTACTTACAACTAACACTAGAGGGTGAAAAGATGCAATTGCCCTAAGTGAAGTGTTTATCCCTGTTGACTAGAATCTATGTTCAAACCAAACTATGTGATTGGCTAATTTAAAGTAATCTTTTGTTTTTAGTACCTGACTGAACAACCTATTGGGTGACCTGGGCAACTAGGCACTTCTGGACAATGGAATCTCTGCTAAGTCTGTAAACTGGCAGAAGGCAGGGAGCCCCAAGGATGATGTGGTGGTGAGATAACTAAATCATGTCCAGCTTGATTACTTTTATTTAGGTAATTATTTTATACTCTTGTCTCACCAAGTCAGGCTTATCAGCTCTATAAGGACCTTTGAATTGGACAAAAAAACTGTGTATTATACAGTGTGTGTCTACGACCCGGGCTTTTATAAAGACTGATGATAATATGCTTCGTTAACAATTGTTTGCACGTATTAGTAAATCATAATTATGTAAATTAACTGCGCAATTAATTTTCCAAAATACAAACCTTCAATGGACTAGGTGTATGACGCCGTACTAAACAAATTATGACGAGCTGTCACTTACACTTACTTGTCAATTTACTTTGCTGTACATTGCTGGCAATTAAACGTTTGTTAGAAAGTTAACAAAGTCTGAGATCTAGTTTATTAATTAAATTAATGTCATGGTTACATTATAAATATACGTTATATTAACCTCCTTTAAGAAAAGCCAGGGTTGTAGACACACACTGTATACCTAGTAAACCCCGAGGGAACAAAATATTGAGGTTCTTCACTGTACAATCTACAGTATTAATATAACACTACTATGTTCCCATATTAAAACTAGTAAATGAGGTTGAAACAGACAAAAGCCTGTTTATACAATATATTTCATTCCCCATCCAGGAATATGCTTGATGACATTGTCGACTTAGACAAACCATATTTAAAAAGTACATAAGTATGTGATCAACATTTATTATCATATCAAGTTAATTGGTAAGTAAGGCATGTGGGGAGATGAATTTTGTTTAGGTATAGACATGCCCAATGGAAACAAGTTGTCAAGCATGTCTGATTACAAATATGTATTTCAGCAACAACAGTACCTATACATTTCTGCAAGTGCAACATACCAATTGATTTCTAATAATGAAAACAATCATATCTGTAAGGAGAATGGAAATAACTAGTCACATAAATGTACCTTTCAATTAATTTGTAAATATGAGGAGTAAAAAATATTCAAAAACATTTATGGCACAAATTTTTTGTTTAGTTTTTTGATGTCTTCAAAAGCAGCAAAATTAAACAAATGCTGTCAGTTTGATTGATGGAGTGGAAACATGACAATTATGTTATCTATTGTTTATGGTGGTAGTCTTAAATTCCTATAATAATGTAGAAAAACCTACATGCTTATGATGATAGACAAATTTTCAATTCCCTTACTACAATTATTCGCAAAACTGTAAATGTAATGGCAAAATTTGGTTGTTTGAATTGAGCCCCAATCTTTATGACAAAGTCATACTATGAGTTTTTAATTTTAGTGCTTACCTCTTAATATTTTAGGACTTATAAAATTGAACTCTATAGGGCACTGTACAAAAGTTGGGATTTTATATTTAGTTGATCACAAAGATGAAAAACACAATTGAATATCAATTTAGTGGTTTCATTAGTGCCTTCTGGTTCCAATTTCATATACTTAAGTACGTTAGGAGAACAATCTATGTTTGTCATGCACTCACGCAAATGCATTAATATTGAAATTCAGTAAACTGTAAAGTTTAAAATTGAATGCCTTAACATGACTATGGTAACACTGCAAAGTGCAAGTGTTACCAAGACAGCTGTAACTTAGTGTAGCTTTGTTTGCATGACCTTGGAAAGCAGTACAAAAACAGAAATTTTGTAATCAGAAATGAATGGCTATAATTTACCAACACTGCAAAAACTAAAGTGCAACATTTAAGCATGTGATCACCATCGAAAATAAACATAAGAATACAAATTACAATTCCGATATTGTTTTATTTTGTATACCTATCTGGTCCTGTGATTACATTTCGCTTACCTCATAACTGCAATGCAACTTCACCTACCTACACATGGTGCTAATATTACGTTGTAATACTAATATGACACATTCAAATGACTTCTCACACACCTGTTTCGTAATAAGATAAAAAAATACCTGGGTCCACGTTGATTACGATCCCAGTTCTTAGGTGTAATAGAAATAGGTACAAACCTTAAAATAACATTGGCTGTTCCGGTGAGTAAATGGGTGCCAACCACGGATACTGCACGATGTTTTCCACCTCTAGTCACACGGTCTAGAATTTTCACCCTTATTATCACTTAACACGTTTCATAGAGGTTAACAGTCCTTTGGAGCTACGAACACGGGATGACACTTGCGGTGAGATTGTGCCCTACGCTACACACAGAACAGAATGAAACGGATGACTGATTTTTACCAATGACACCTTGTGTTCGATCAAATAACAATAACACTATAATATTTCAATAACTCCTATAATACAGTCAGTATCGACTCCACGAATTCGATCGCTCACAAAATCGATACAAAATTTCACATGAATTTCGGAAAAAATGTAAAAAGATAAGACAAAGCATTTGTAATGGAAGAATCGTTTTTGTAACCGCGCCGCGCCTCGCTAATGTTTAAAAGACTTAACACAATCGAAACACGCGTTATCTTCCGCTCAACTGACTTCGACTGACGGGACACAAACGAAGCGAAGGTGGCGGTTTGTCTCGTCTGCACCTATTCTGGAAGGGGACCCGACCGAAGCGAACACGATCAACGACGCTCGCTCGCCGTTCGCTATCGACTCGACTGCTGCCGCGAGTGCCGCGCGGCGCGGGGTAATCAAATAACGAACTATACAAATCATTGTCACTTAACGCTCCAATCTGTACCATCACATCAGCTGACCGTATGTATGTAAATAAATGTAAAACATTTCAAATTGTGAACACCTACTCTCAAATCTAGTACCTAAATTAATATAAAATCACATAGGCACCGCGCTCTTTTCGTTGACACCCACTAAAAAATATAAATGTAAAATAAAACAGGTCAAGTTCTCAATTTCGTATGGTGCCAAGTTTAGCGCTTTTAGAGACCCTTATATGTAGATTCGATATTTACGTTTACCCGCAGCTTAACTATGAGGAAGCTGTAATTCCCTCACCCACATGTAATAAATGAATGAATGTTAATAATTATAAACCCTTCGCTAGACCCCTTTCGTCCAAAACCGCAATCGCAGCTAGCTAAAATAGTAGATTGTACAACAAGTGCATAAAACGCACCATTTTACGCGAGACGTTTATCCATCCGAGCGAGCTTGCGAGTGTAAAGTGGCCGTCAATAGAACTTGCTAACTATGTAAACAAACCGTCATACTGAAATTGACATTAAATGTCAGTTTCAATACATTGCATTTGTTTAGATGGATATAAAATCGAGTGTAAAATGGGTTTTATGGACGAATTGTACACTCTACTTTTCACTTCGATTGCGAGGAAATGAAATGAAAATCTTTTTAAATGAATTTTTATTGTGTACTTTGGCTGTTAGTATCCTAGCCTTGGCCTTAGAATACTAACGAAACATAATAAAAAAAAATAAAGAGATTATTCTATGAAGTTAAAGTTGCTCGTGTGCCGATTGCCTCTGTCTTCGATGAAGATTTTACTTTAAATGCACTTTATTTACTTTATGTTGCCTACGCACAGCATAAATAAAGACGAACTTTTAGAGCATGAGAAATGAAAAAACATTTTTTTCTCTTGTTGCACAATAACTATTTAACCCATCTTTTATTTTAACCTTATTTGAAACAACACACGAAGTTTCAAACATGGTCATCTTAGGGTATGATTAGCTTATTTAAGCGAGGGGTAAGATTGGCGCAATTTGCAGTTTAGCGCTTTATTGAACCACATTAATTGACAACGTGTAAGCATTTTAAGTAGGAACTTATATCCTCTTTAGGGTTCCGTAGTCAACAAAGAACCCTTATGGGCATTTCTCAGAGGTGGCGTTTTTACGTGTACGGGGGCATAAACACGTGAATTTATTTCTAAAAAATCTGAATTAAATCATACAAATCGATCAGCATCTGATACACCTGGACAACTAAGTATTCCATATAGTATATATATTATAAGAAAATAAATGATGTGCTAAAATTGACGAACAGTGGGTATGTCCCACGTCCAGATTTGTTAAAACAAAAAATCTTAACTTAAAGGCGGGAATTATATTTTAATTTTAATTATTGGTTCACGTATTCTAGGTACATTACCCTATTATTAATATTATTTGACTCAAAATAATTCACGTATTAATATTATCAAATAAATCCAATTATTCGACTTGTCCCGCGGTAACACGTGATTTCACTGGAATTTATAAACCTTGTCGGCATTTCACAAAGGAATATACCAGGAACGCCGCGCCGCGTGCGCAGGTAGCTTCAGTGTCGCGCCACGTTTACCGGCGAGAGCAAACATCGGCTCTAGGTCTGCAAGCGGATTTTGTAAAGGTGTTTTCGGCATTCGGTGGGTTTGGTTACGTGATTTTTTGAATTCGGTGAAGCAATTAATTGTTTAGGTGCTTGTGATTTTTTCGGTTTTATAGTGTGTAATCCACCCTCAGAGGTATGTGATTTGGATATTAGAAACTCTTTTTCATACTATGATTATTATTTATGTAATTATTTAATAACGATTAAAATTGAATTCAGTAGGTGTGATTACCGCGGATTCGGTGGGTTTTTTAACCACCGAAATCAAAAAAGTCCACCGTTGTCAATCTTTATTATTAAATGTTCGTTATTTTTGTACTTTACAGTATACAAAGATAATTTAATTTGTTTATGTTGACAATATTAACATATGCTACTAGCATGTGCATATTGTGCATGCCCAAATAAATATATATTTTGATTGTTAAGCTGGTGTCACATTCATTGTATTTATTTATTTACAGTACAATCTGCAATCTAATATGAACATGCGTACAAAAAGCAGTAAAGTGTGGACTTAAATATTGATGTAGTTTTTACAATATTAGTAAATTTTGAATTCAGTAGCACCCTTTTTATGAATATTGATTTCGGCGTGTGATTGATTTCAGTGTTTTAAAAAATTTAAATATTTCGCGAACCCTTGCGTCTATAAGGAGGCCTTCACCACCATTATTTTTTAAATTTAAGCCTTATTCTTAATTTAAACATCAAATGTCTATAAAGTTAAAAAAAAACCGGCACTGAAGTCAGGCACCGAAGGTCACCTCTGAAAATCGCCCTTAGTGTCGCCATGTCCGTCTGTCCGTCTGCGGCTTAGCTCAGTGACCCTTACTACTAGAAAGCTGTAATTCGGCATGATTATACAAATGAATCACGCCGACAAAATGGTAGAATAAAATATTGAAAAAGCGTTTTTTAGGGTACCTCCCCCTACACGTAAAGCGGAATGATTTTTGCTTGGTCAAAAATATTACGGGTCTTTTATATGTAGATACATTGTGATACAAGTGAGCTATGTTGATAACTACATCAAAGGCAGGATTGTTCACGCGAGCCGCAGGTGAGCGTGATAAGAAAGCCGAGGATGTAATTATCAAAGCTCACGCGTTACATACGACTTTTTCAACACATTTGGCGAAGAAAAAATCCTTTTCATAAGATGAAAATTTTATAGGCTTCCTAAGTTATTTTCTTTACTTATTGATGACGACAGGTTTTTACTCACTTAATGTACATCGCCAAGAATTTCCAGTGGCGTCAATTCTATTTATCACTTTTATTTTCACCACGAGACAATTTTTTTGATAATAACCAAACACGTAATAACAATGTCCGAAGAGCTGGCGGCTTTCTCGCGCAACGTAACAACGTAAGTAAGTATCAGCATTGCAATTCAGCGAGGAAATGCCACCAGCATTCTTGGTAGGTCCAATGTCCAGCAAAGCCCTTTGCTACCAACTGCTTTTCACAGTTCTATGAGGAAAATTTAAATCCATCATTTGAAACAATGAATCTTTTTCACGGAACAAGTGATCTTTTCTGACTAGCAGGTGTGAAAAGATAACTTTTATCCCAGTTACCTATTACCCGCTAAGGGATTGTAATGGCAGGAAAGAATTATATCAATACGATTAACGTGTTCTACGCGAGCGAAGCCGCGGCGCGGACACAGACAGCTACTTTATTAGTGGTTATTACTTGGTGGGACATTGACATATTCACACGATATTTTACTATTTATTGCCGTCTGCTAACTTTCTAATCGAATTTGCATAAGTGGCTCTAGGTATTGATCCACTTGAGGCTGAAGTATTAATTTGTAACTGGCGGAAGCAGTGCGGCGCTCGTGTCTTGTTTCTATTTCTATTGCAGCCCCCATATGCGGAAGAGATGCGACGTGCTCAATTGATTTTTTGTTAGTGCCTATTGTTATGTTAGACTATTCTCGATACTTGCCGGGCTGGAAGTTCCACCGCACCGTTTTAAGTAAATAATATTGCGATACCTTCTTAAATGGTTGTAAGTACCTACCTAGGTAGATAAATCCTACTAATATTATAAATGCGAAAGTTTGGATGTTTGTTACTCAATCACGCTTAAAAGGCGCAACCGATTATGATAAAATTCTGCACGAACGTATAGTTTATACTCTTAATTAAAATATAGGAGTTTCGTTCAGACGCATAGTACAGTCGACTACAAAGAGATGTATCCATACGATGTTACAAAAATATGTATACATAGACTTTACTACCATGGTAATAAGATATACATACATAACTTTGTAACATTAAAAAACATACTTATCTTTGTAGTCGACTGTACCAGAAACGAAATTACCTTATACGCAGATGACCAGATACGCGTATGACCAGATTTTGTTTCGCAAATTAGCAGATACGCGTATGACCAGATTCTGTTTTGCAAATTACCATGTCTAGAATGAGCAGGAGAAGTTGGGTCACCACCACACCAGAACCATTAAGAAATCGTACACCAAACTTAAATCACATGCTTTTTACTATGAAGCTCCCAACTTAACATTTCATAACTGTTGAGACAACTAAAATGAAATTGACCAATCACGTGGCGCCTTTACTGAACTATAATGTATTTGACCTATTGGTCCGTCCTACCTATTGGACACCTTCATGAGAAAGTCAAAAGGTAAATAGACATCAACGCACAAAAAAGAAAAAGCCGTTGGTTGCACTTCGTTTTCAATAGATACCAAGTTTGTTTAATTAGTTCAGTTGACTCGTAGAAAAAGTATTGTATACAATAGTTATATAATTAGCTTTTTAAGTCTCGTACCTTAATTAGGCCACTCAGCAAGCTTAGCAAGCAGCAAGGCCTAAACGTGGTACTCGACTGAAAAAGCATACATTATATAACGATTGCATAATAGTATTTTTCACAATCGTGTTATAATAGAGAGCTTTTTAGTCGAGTACCGTGTTTAGGCCACGAAGCTTGCTGAGTAGCCTAAGTACGGTACGAGATTAAAAAGCTTGATTATGACACTATTGTGAACAATACTTTTTGTACGAGTTCATTAAAATTGATAATTCAAGTCATTAATACGAGTATATAAGAAAACTAAATATCGTAAGTAGGTACTATATTGTCTAGTTCGACTATTGTAAAGGCTCTATGACTTTTCAGGTAGCAAGGTAAGTGTGGCTTTTTCTGCCATATTAGTTATTTCTTGAGGAGTTAAAGATGATTCGTCACTGTCACTAATTAACTACTAATTTTCTTAGTTTTTATTTTAACTTTTTAAGTTTAACTTTGAAAAGAAAAGTTATCACATCACACCACCGGCGTCCGTAATGTTGCAGTCACAGAGTACTTAATCACTACGTTTTATTTAAGAGTCGGCACTCTCAAAGAAGCCTTGTACCGAATTATGAACGTACTTTGTGCCAACCCACCAATACGTGCCAAAACCTACCAACATATAAAAAAGAACGCTAGGGCTTGACACTTCCAATACCTACGTTTATCGATATCGATAAATGTGCGATACGTGCTGCTGTACTATACCAGTAAACTTGAGTATTACTGGTATTAATAAAATAAAACTAAGCTATAAAATATTTTTATTTCTCATTTTCACCGCATTAACATTTCGTCCCATAGTGGCGCATTAAGGTTCAAAAGTCGTATGGCATTCCTTTGTAATCTGTATCCCTTTTTATTAAAGGCACTGGGTGGAAAATGATTTCCGCAAATGAACTTGTTTTCATTCCGCCTTTGTATAGGTAAATACGCCAAATGCTCATTTCTTGTTAGTTTTACCCATAGGTAATCGACATCTGAAATAAGAGGTTTATCGATAAGTTGTTCGCACACTATTCGTGTTTTAGGTTACCCGTTTGTATTTTAGACAAGAAGTACTTTACTTATATAATATTTGTACAATCAATGACTAAATCTACTTCGGACTAGTTAATTTAGTAACTTTTAAAGCTTTAGTCAAGAATGATTGAAAATATCACATAAAAACATCAGTTTACCGACGTCCGGTTCAAGTGGAAATCTGGCCAAAAATACGTCAGAAGTTAACCGTCTCACACGCCTGATACCACAAACTTCACATTTTCTCAAAGATTTGCCCCCCATTTAAATAATATCTAAGGTAATTTTAACTAAAACACAATAAATGCCAAATACGCGGCAAACCACATTCAGGACTAATAATCTGACATTAATCAATCATACCAACCTAAAGAAAAGTATAATACGTCTATGTTTGATTAGCAAGTATGGTATTTGCTACCAAAATGCATCAGCAGTCATTTTAATTCGATAAGATTATTTCTATGCCTCAAGGTTGGTACAAAGTACGTTCATGATTTATAATACTATGAGGTGTCGATGGGCTGGTTGCAGTACAACACAAAGCATAGTTTTTTTTTTTTTTTGTGCCCTGGATACAGCAGCAAGTTCAAGTAGATTTTTGACAGATGACGCGACGCTGCTACGTTCTGAAATGCCATAGATTGGCAATCTTGTATCGGATCGAGTCTCCTTAAACAAGGACACATTATTGAAATACGAAGTTCTATTTTCAAATTATTTTCGGTTGTCTAGAGCGTATCGAGAATATCGAGATAATTATTTCGATTGTCCATAAAGCATAAACTTCTTCATCAGAATAAAAGTATTCCATTGCGTTATGGTTTGCGAGGTTCTAATTTAAAGATTATAGTCGACGAGTATAAAAAATACTATTATGCCACACTAGGCCAAAAGCGCGTTTGGAAAAACTAATGTTTTGGCGGAGTGGTGATATATAAAATCGTGTACACAACACGGTCCGTAAAACAGACCTTTTTTTTACAGCCCTAGTTATGTAATGTACTATTTCCTTCGCTAGTATAGGAATCGCCACGAGAGTTGAGGTGAATGGATTACTCAAACAGCTACATAAAGTACTTATTGCAAAAAAAGAAGTAAATGAATGGAATGAGTTCGGAACGGAATTCAGGTAATTTACGTATAAAATTCTGGTTCCCCACGTATAAGGTAATTTGCGTTTCTGGTACCTTGCGTAATTTTAGCATCCTGGCCATTTCCGTAATGGAATTCAGGTAATTTACGTATAAAATTCTGGTCCTTCACGTATAAGGTAATTTGCGTTTCTGGTACTTTGCGTAATTATGGCATCCTGGCCATTTCCGTAATGGAATTCAGGTAATTTACGTATAAAATTCTGGTCCTTCACGTATAAGGTAATTTGCGTTTCTGGTACTTTGCGTAATTATGGCATCCTGGCCATTTCCGTAATGGAATTCAGGTAATTTACGTATAAAATTCTGGTCCTTCACGTATAAGGTAATTTGCGTTTCTGGTACTATGCGTCTGAACGGCTAGTATACAGATATATATAACTTTACCCTAACTAACCCCCCCCCCCCTATCTCCCCCCCACCCCCTAACCCTCTCTAACTTTACTTTTAAAAATTTGTTTTAAATAAATAAATAAAAAATAAAAAAAACCCCCCCGAGACAATCTAATTCCATCGTACCGTTCACAGTCCCCCATCCAGTGTCCATAACAAATATAACCCACAAAATCATGCAGTTTCATAGCCATATAGGATTAGGCAATACCAAAAACATCCCATTATGATGAGGGAACAACAAAAAAGAAACTGTAAGTACTCTCACTGCGCCTATTGTGGCGGTAGGTATTTCCGGATTGAGACTGTTTTAACCTTGTGGTGTTTTCACAATAACAATGATTAGGCAAGACATCTTCCGGGTAAGTCCGGTCCTTCCGCCATCTATGTGCATCCCTCTCCCTCGTCATCGTCACAGTCGTCGGTAGGTACAGCTATAACTTGTACTCAAATGTAGACGCGTCTGGCGATAAAATCTAATTGTATCTACAATCTAAAAAGCGGCCAAGTGCGTGTCGGGCCACGCGCAGGGTAGGGTTCCGTAGTTGCCTGTCTGTCACAGAATGCGGACTTAAAAGGGGCTTTTGGGGTTTTTATTATAGCTTACCCTCGTAAATATTTAGATACTACATAAACTAATCGAACCGCAGACGCAAACTTTTACCAGCAACAGAGGGGCTAGTACGCTAAGTTTTATGTCGGACATAAAGCATTCGTCCCATTCTGGCCAATATGTGAGTGCAAGAGGGACAAATGCTTTATGTCGGACATAAAAACTAGTGGTTACCTATTTACGTAAAATAATTACGAAAATCTCCGAACGTGAAAAAGCAGCTCTACCGTCCACGGTAAAAGGTTCAAATTCCAATGAAAAAATGAAAATGAAAAATATTAATTAGTGTCTTACATGTTGAAAATACATTAAAGGTTGGAACCTCCTTTTAAGCATATAAATTGCTTGTGTCAGGAGACCCCGCTCTTCTCTCTCCAATGACAATGTATACCCGAAATTAAGTGCATTTATTACCAGTTAACTAGTTTTGTCTACTACTCGTTAACTAGTTATGTCTACTTAACTGTGATAGTTTTCCTTTTAAATTCATTATATGTACTACTACCACAATTTTTTTCACGTCCACAGTAGTAGCCATTTAGCCGGCAGGGGGGGGACACATGACTCGAACAAAAATTAGGGCTTTAAATCCCATTATCTCGCAAACGCATAACTAAGTTGAAAAATAGTTTTAGAAAACCCATAATATTTTTTTAAAAAGCTATCCAACGATACCCCATACTATAGGTTTAACGAGAAAAAAAAGATACATCACCAAATTACACGTAGGGGAGGGTACCCTAAAAAAAACTGTTTTTTCAGGATTTTATTCTACAAAACAGTAGCGTGATTGGTTTATATACCCACGCCTAATTGCAGTTTTCTAGTTGTAAGGGTTACTGAGCTAAGCCGAAGACGGACAGACAGACAGACAGACAGACAGACGGAAGGACATGGCGAAACTATAAGGGTTCCTTGTTGACTACGGAACCCTAAAAATTGTGTTATTCTTCTTATCTGCAGAATTGCAGATGGACATATCCAAGAATGGGAGTACGTTTCCTACTGAAACGCTGTTGTTGCGGGAAAAAATTGGTTCTGTTGGCGGACCATTACATTTCCGACCACAGGGCTCTTAGCAATTGTTCAAAATAAGGGAGAGGGTCTGCTACGCTACTGCATTTATTGCGTTAGTCGCGGACTAAGTAACGTCAATATCTCATATTATGTGAAATTAAAATACATAAATTAAAAATAATTGGTGTTGACATTTTATTTCTAAACATGGTCAGGAATACGCTGGTAAAATTATTTGGATTCCTCCCGAGCACCTCGTATATTGAATTCGCAACGCCCACCCGGCCTTTTTAGGGTTCCGTACCCAAGGGAACATACAAAAAAGTACAAAAACGGAACCCTATAACTAAGACTCCGCTGTCCGTCCGTCTGTCAGTCTGTCACCAGGCTGTATCTCATGACCGGGATAGTAAGACAGATGATGTATTTCTGTTGCCGCTATAACAACAAGTACCCAAAACCAGAATAAAATAATTATTTAAGGGGGCTCTCATACAACAAACGTGTATTGCCGTTTTTATAGATAATGGTACAGCACCCTTCGTGTGCGAGTCCGACTCGCACTTGGCCGGTTTTTGTATTTATTTCTTGGCCATAATCGTGTGTTTGGGCTTTGGACTATTCAGCGACACCGGGACTTGAACTAATGACCTGCTGCTGTTTTTTGCAAATAAAAGGGTTAAATAAAATGTCCCTTGTGTGACAATCACCGAACTCAAATGACGCAAGATCCTCTGAATTGATATTATCGCTCTACACACCTGACGGATTAATCAGTCGTGAATTTGGAGACGTGGGTAGGTAAGTATAAATTCGTATATCTGAACTGAACCATTGATCCTAAGATGTCGTACTTTAAACTCGTTGCAATGGGAGTTATCTACCTATTAGATAATGAATGATGATAATGCTATTGATGATATTATCAAAGTACTATACTAACCCAATATACCTATCTCATAGCTGCGTCTCTCCTCGGCCCGCCATTCTATTGGCTCCGGCTATCTCGGACTTTGATTGCACTACACATATAGTGACATAGTATCAGAGGTACTTGGTACCTAGGTACCTATTTACACAGTCATACAACATCATTGTGCCAGATCGTTCCGAAAGTCGGCACTAACATTAGCGGCTTTGTTCGGCGTACTTAACCGCGAGCAGGGTCGCTGGTCAACGAGGTCAACAAACTTGTTATGAATACAAATGGGTCAGTAGGAGCCGGTGTTTAGTAAAGTACGTAGTTCAACCTGAAATCAGCTCTAAGTACCACTGCTTCATGTCGGTGCTAGGTATCACTACTTATTCTTATAAGTACATATATTCATTGGTAGTACCTATCTACATTAGTCCCCAGACTTAGGTAGGTACTTTATCTTCACTATCACTACATACCTAGTATAAAACAAAGTCGCTTCTCGCTGTCTGTCCATATGTATGTTTAGATCTTTAAAACTACGCAACGGATTTTGATGCGGTTCTTTTTAATACATAGAGTGATTCAAGAGGAAGCTTTATGTGTATAATATAGTACCCGTACGAAGCCGGGGCGGGTCGCTAGTTCATAATAATTTACGAGTCCTAGTTTTAGGTGCCTATTTAGATTGAGTGTTGACCCGCCTGCCTACTTTACTCTCTATTAGGTACCTACTCTAGATGGTTATTAATTAGTAACTAGGTACAACAATTTTGAAGATGATTTATAAGGTTAAAGAATCTTATTCCACGAAACTAAAACGTATGTGGATAGGTAGGTACCTCTACGAGGCGGACTTATTAGTAGGCATAAAGCATCAACCCTATGAGAATAATATATTAGTGCTGAAAATATTCATTAATGTTTTAAGCACTTACCCTCATCATACAATTTAAGACAAACATTGCTATGTTTAAGAGGTAGATATGTTTTGTCTTCCATGTCTACATAATATTTTTTCGCGAGGGCATTTGTCATGAAAATTCGCTTGGCACTTTAGAATTTCGTTCTTAAAAATATGATTTCGTGAAGATCTATTAATATCAGTTGAATGCGTAAATAGCGCCAACGTCTGTGCCGCCGTGGGCGACGCGGGAGGTCACACTCGGACCCGGCGTATCGATCCTGTTATTATACTTCGGAGCAATTATTCAATTACAGTGCTAGGTATACGTGCTACATCTACCTACGCTAGCCCTCATTTTATTCGAGAAAGGTGTAGGTACTTATTTTTACTGTGGGTTGCACAGTTGCGCTACTCAAACTGTTTTAAGAAAGCCTAGTGCGGCACAGCACGGCTATCACAAGCTCTCTCGATTTTTTTATTAGAAAACTTAGAAAGAGACGTGTACCTAGTGCGAGAAAAATCGAGAGCTCGCGCGACGTCTTGTTCCACGACAGACTCTACTTACCTAAGGGTTCTACATGTCGACATAAAATTTAAATTATACTTATAGCAAGTCTTATGTTAAATATTTTGGGTTATTCCCACCAGTGGTAATAGCTAAGATTTTTTTCCCATCTTTTACCAGAGGGAACTAATGGTTTTTTGAAGTGAAAACAACTTCTTTAGCGGCGCTGAGCACTTTTTGGGATGGGGAAAAATTGTTAAATACGCGACAGAGTTTTGTGACGTCAAATGTGAAGGAGGTCACTTTTTGCTGCTAGCCGATTCGACTTCATTCAAAACTGAACGCTATTCGTAAGAGTATAAAGCCGTTAAACACTTTTTGCTATAGCATATTCTGCAAATACATTTGTAATAATACCAACGCGTCCTTCACCGTTTTGCTATTGAGAAAATTCGAATAGTTCGAATTTGGGCGTTATTCCTAAAGAGATAAAGCTTAGAAAAATATTTATCAACGGCAAAAACAAATTGATATTTTGGTCGCCACCCTGCACCGCCATCTGCTGTTCTTGCAAATTCGAATAGTTCGAATTTAGACGTTATTCCTAAAGAGACTTTGAAAAATATTTGGCAATGGCAAAAACAAATTGGTATTGTGTTTGCCGCCGCCCGTCGGCGCGCCGGATCCTGGCACCGTTGCGCCGCGGCGGCGCGTTGGGCCCGTCGCACCCAACGCGCCCGCGGGCCATCCGCCTAAATAATTGATAATTGTTTATAAATTTGCGTCAAATTCATTTTTAGGGTGACACCGTAAGATGTCACGTGACCTGATCGAAAAACTGTTACAATGGTATTGAGTTTTCACTTCTGCCGGCACTCCCGGAGTGCAACCCGGTCTTTTTTTTCCAGTAGTTACTACTTACCACCGAGTACTTTGGTGGTAAAAGATGGGGTAAAAATCCCAGCTGTTACCACTGTAACAAATTAATAATTACAGGTGGGACGTAATAAAATTCAATTTCATATATTTAGGAAAATAGGTAGAATTGCCACGTCGTGCGGAGACAACATAATTAAGCATTTCGCAAGGTGTAATCCTATCCATACCAAAACCAACAGGTTTAAAATATCTAGAATGTCATGTCTAAAAATACAGTAACCTTAGATGAATATGTTAAATAGCAAATAATTATTAGGTACTTATTGCAATAGTGGAGTTTATCATAAGTAGAAATTTTTAATTAACCATGGGAATTAATAATTACAAAGATGTAATTTAATAATACTGGTATACTTAATCTCCCTTACATAGCGATACCAAGTGTACCATATTCATAAGAAAAAGAAAGGTTAAAAAGTTTTATAAAGAAAGTAGATAAGTACCTAAATTGATGTGAGTATATCCACGTTCGCAAGCATTCAGAATTTCAGGTTTCTGCTGGATCGCATGGAGAGTTATTAGAGTTATTTTTGCACTCTGTAAGAAGTTATTATTGGAATAGTAGACATGCTTTTAGGTAGATAGATACCTACGCGGCGTCCTAAAATAGCTCTATGTGACGTCGTGTCTCATGTTTTGTAAGATTTCGATTAAAACCTTAATTAGCTAATAAAGCTTTCGCGTTGAAATCAATAACATTAGGTAACACCGCAGTTTCAGCGAGGCGATAGGAATATAATTTCATGCATAGATAAGAGTGTGTATACTGGTGTGTATAATTACGTACGTAGGAAAAAGCATAACTAAGCAACAATTAAAACAACGTTCGTTAAATGACCGGATCTCGTTGGTGTTGTCTGACTCCCATGTCAGTAATTGAGACCAAGTGAGGGTATATAGATCGAAACCCTCTCACAGTTAGAAGTTCGAAGACGTTGCGTTCAAATTTAAGAAGTTACTTATATTTGCTATATAAAAATATAGCAAATATTGTTGTAGTAGAAAAAATAAGAAATTGTAAGTTCTTAATTGTAACAATTCTTTTGTCGGCGAAATATATTGTGTTTCTCAAGAGATAATGCACGAGTTACCCTGACCTGATAACAGTACTTAGTCCCATCGCTTCGGAAGTCCCTTTCAACAAAAATAAGATTTTTTCAAATCGGTTCTTAAATGATGAAGTTCTGAGGTAACAAACATAAATAACAATAATAATAATACTTAAAATTTCCCCATTTTTTGACTTTTTAGGGTTCCGTAGTCGACTAGGAACCCTTATAGTTTCGCTTTGTCTGTCCATCCGTCCGCGGATAATCTCAGTAACCGTTAGCACTAGAAAGCTGAAATTTGGTACTAATGGTTTACTAATGTTTCGGCGAAAATTATTTGGCAAATGTTTAACTCCCAAACTATTTTTCCCATATTTTTATTTGGTCGAAGTTTTATTTCCCAACTCAACGTTTCGCACTGATATCATTTCCCAACGAATGATTTGATAAATTATTGTTAGGCAAATTATTACCTGGGATTTTTTTAATACGTCATTTATGTAGTCGTCAAATGTATTGATTGGCATAACATACTTTTAGCACTGATATCATTTCGCAACTATTGATTTGATAAATTATTACCTGGGATTTTTTTAAGATTATTATATTATATTATAAGATTTTTTTATGTATTCGTCAAACGAACGAACTACGAACTAGAGTGCCATAGTTTTATCTGTGCGGACTTATAATCTCCAGCGAGTCGACGCCACCCCGCTGCGCGGGGTGTCTATTTCTGGTCTGAGGGACACAAGTGAACCCTAACCTAACCGACCTAAGACAGTCCGTTTATGACAAGCCATTTTTGTCTGCCCTGATAATCCGCGTCCAGAATAGTGCTCCGCGCCTCAGTATTTCTATGACCTTTGAAGCGCTCTAAATGGTGCCATGTTTTTGGTTGCCCAAACGTCATTTGACGATTTGTTATTTGCCTAAGCAAATCATTTGCTTCATAATAATTTGCCACATAAAAGTTTGTCGAAGTAAAATTTAGCAATATAAAAATTTTGCTAAATGAGAAAACTGCGAAGTTAAGTTATGCCAACAATTGGTTTGCCAAATGAAAATTCTGCGAAAAGTTGGTTGCCATGTGAAATTCTGCGAAACATATTTCGCCGAAAAGGTAGAACCCCGGTACTAATATGTATATCAATCACGCCGACAGTGGTAAAATAAAAAGAGTTTTTTTTTCTTATTAGGGTACCTCCCCTATACGTAACGTAGAGTGTTTTTTTTTTTAATGTCAACCCTAACGTTTGATATATTGTTGGATAGGTATTTAAAAATGAATAGGGGTTTGCTAAAATCATTTTTTGATAATCTCAAAAGTAGAACTTTATTAAAACTTTCTAGGAAAATTATTTTGAACTTGATGGGTTGAATAGTTTTTGAGATTTGGTTTGGAACCCTACACTGAGCGTGGCCCGACACGCTCTTGGCCGGTTTTTTTATTAGTATACACACAATTACCCAGCTGGACGCCAAATTGAAACTTTCTAGGTCGATGCACGGCTATCACAAGACGGCGCGGCGCGCGAGATCTCTCTATTTTTCTCGCACTATCCATCTCTTTCTTAATAGAAAACTTAAAAAGAAAGGTATAGTGCGAGAAAAATCTAGAGAGCTCGCGCGCCGTCTTGTGATAGCCGTGCTGGAAGTGGGTTAGGTTTTTGATCTATCCGTCAGCTAATAAAACTATCTAATGGCCGGTTCAAATAATCAATTCACCGATAGTTTTCCTTACATTTACATTTTTAAAGATTACCCGTAGAAAATGTGTCAAAATATAACTGCTGGTAAGAAAAAAATTTTTTAGGGTACCTCCCCTAGTTAAAGCGGGGATGATTTTTTGAAATCGTTAAACCCATGGTGTGGGATATCGCTGGATAGCTCGTTTAAAAATAGTATGGGTTTCCTAAGACCATTGTTTAAATAACTGATTAGTTTGCGAGATATTGGGCTTTAAAGCCCTAATTTTTGTTCGAGTCATGTATCTGTCAATGTCAATGAAATAAACCGTCCCACCCTTCACCCTGGTAGGGGAATGTTGTCATACACAAGCAATGCAACATAAACAAAGACTCAAAGACTGTAATGTAAACAAAAACAAATTTACAATAGCAATGCGCTACCGAATATGCCCTTGTTCGGTTCACACCCCATTTTTGATACACCCTGTTTTTTTACGCTTTCCTAATAATTAAGCTACAACATAATAAAAAAAACCGAATCTAACTCCATCCAATAGTTGTCCAGTTTATGGGGAACGAACGTCGCGATACTTAGAGACGAGAGTAGTTGTTGTACCTATAATATAACTTATAATGAGAGAACTTGTTCTCCTTTATGTGCATGTAGCCTGACATTAGCAACCATTTCGCTATTAACGTCTTTTTGGATATTCTACATGTCTCCGAGAAACTTTCATTTTCTATTCTTCACAACGCTAATGTAGCAAGACATTTACGTAGTTCGTTTCGCATGCGCAAAGCTCTTTACACGAAAACTTCTAACAAAAAAAGGAAATGTAGAATGTGAAAGAGAAATTGGTAATTGAATTTGTCCAAATTGGCTTCAACACATCCGACGCATGATCAAGGCCAACTTTTCGATTCACAACGTCTTGACTCGCGGCTCCACTCGCTCTATCTTTATCTGAGGTCCGATTGTCCGTAATCGGAGGTCAGAATTATACTGGTTCTCATGAGGCGAGTAGTCGGTAAACGTTGTAAATACAAACACAGTGAAGCGATTCCGACAGATGAAATACTTAAGCGATTGCACGCTTCACGCATCCCATACACGCCACTAGCGTTACTGGTTATAAATTTGAAGTTGAAAATTGCGCTACTTTGATCCTCTAACGAGTATATTAGAGAAAGTGTACCTTGCGACTCTTGCGAGCACTGGGCTCGCGGACACTTGACCAGGTGGCACGCTCACACCCACAAATCATACTCGTACAATGGCGCAGCCGCAAATTATTCTCTACGAGTATGAATGAATCACTACCTAGACTTCCGCAGTGGAACTTGTTGTTTGCACGCAACCGTATTTACTCTCATTACCTATGCTACTTTCCTCAGTCATTAAGTTGACGAGTTTAACATTAGGTAGAGCAAGTATATTAGAAAAGTAAATACGTTAGTTTTAAAGCTCCTGCCTAGATTAAAATAATGCTGCCCCATTTTAATAATTTCCGTAAAATTTTAACTTTATGCAGGTACTTAATCGTTATTTGTTGTACCTACTTTACCTGCATTATAATAAAGAAATAAAGAAGTCCAGTGTAGGGGGAGTTTGAAGAGCTTCTAAGGAGTTACTTACTTGGAATTTTAGCACGGCAATATTTTTAGGGGCTAAATGTGTTCGTCATACTGAGCTAACCATGAAATAAAAAAAACGTCTGTACTGCATAGAAAGCTTTCGCTCAGTAGCCCAAATGTATGGTGCACCCGGTGATTCGTGGTTGGTCCGGTAGCAAAATTTGTTCATAACAACCTGTACTTATAATCAAAAAACTCGAAGTCACTCGTTATGTAGGTACAGACGGAACTTCCCAGAATTTGAACCGTTTTGTAGTCAAATGGTCTACTCTCTATTTATGTAAGTACGGGGACAGTTAAATGCAATAAACGTCTTCACTAAGTACTTACAGGAAAAACGACTACATTTTTCTATTGTCATTAAAATGGAGTCGGTGACAAGATATTTCAGCACGTTATGTTATGACTTGTGAGTAACGAAGACAATTGTGCAGCTGACTGTAGGTACATAGTGGTAGTGTTTAGATAGAAATATTTGGATAGTGGCCAGACTTAAGACGCCTGACTAGGTCCAAGACGTTCAAGTTGATTCGATTCAAACTTTCAACCGGAACGTCGTAATTAAGCAATTAATTTTTACGAGCTCGAAAACAACCAAATGTGAGGCTAGTGAGTAGGCCGCGCGTCCGACCACGCATGCGTCGGCGCTCGCTGCGCCGCGCCGGCACATTGACGTGTTGTGTGACTCACCGCCCCTCGTGTGACTGTCTTTTCGGTTCCTCATTTGGATTTGTCATTGACTTATAATATCTGCCTCGTAATGAACACGTTTTATAGGTTTTTATGCATTGGTATATTTTTTCATTAGAATTCAGTTATACTGTTAACGTAACCGGTCCGTTCTCGTGGGAATTGCCGCAACCGCAATGAGCAATACCGGTGTCATCGCGTCACAGCGCACTATACTATACCTATACATTTCATACTGCAGTGGGTTGCACTAGTCACATGTATGGCGTTGCAGTATTACAATAATATTGTAGGATCTAATTGTGCATGATTTCTGGGAATACCTACTATTATCAGGGACAAGTTAATAGTCTACACTATGCCGTGGTATTGCGACAGTATAGATTTCACTCGAAGGCATTTTATATGAAACGCCTAAGTCTCTACTGTCCTTCCCTCCGTTTTTGCTGGCACTTTATCCATGGCTGTTGTGTAAGTCGATGTTGGCATTTTGTTGAATTCTAATTTAATTTTTCGAATTAGAGCCTGTATAGTTTTTGGCCGGAAATTATTCGCATAAACACGCCTTTTTAGATTGGCCCAAAAATCTTCGATCGGGCGAAGTTGTGGTACGTTAGGCGGATTTGAATCCTTTGGTAAATATGGGATTCCTATAGCTCCTCCATTTTTAGCCAGGGGCTTTTTTGAATAATGGCTGGATGCTAGATCGGGCCAAAACACAACATTAGTTCCTCTGTGATGTGTTTTCATAAAATCACGTACAATCGGCAAACAACCCTGCACGTATCGTTCAGCATTGACTATTTGACTGGTAAACCAGATTCAAAAACCGGCCAAGTGCGTGTCGGGCCACGCGCAGTGTAGGGTTCCGTAGTTGCCTGTCTGTCTTAGTTAGATCGACGTGCGGTGCGATTGCGTCGGCCGAATTTGTACAAAAATTTGCCTTTCCAAGTAAGTACTTTATGTTGGTCGACTATTACTCGGTAACTACTTATGTTATGCCTACTTGTCCGTGATAGTTTTCCTTATTCATTATATGTACTACAACCACGATTTTTTTTTTCACATCCCCAGTAGTAGCCATTTAGCCGGCAGGCCTAATATCTCGCAAACGAATCACTGATTTGAAAAATGGTTTTAGTAAACCCATAATATTTTTGAACGAACTATCCAACGATATCCCACACCATGAGTTTAATGAGAAAAAAAATTACATCCCCGCTTTAGGTGTAGGGGAAGTACCCTAAAAATTTTTTTTTTCAAGATTTATTGTAGGTACTGTTTTGTCGGCGTGATTGATTTATATACCCATGCCGAATTACAGTTTTCTAGTAGTAATGGTTACTGAGCTAAGCCGAAGACGGACGGACAGACGGACATGGCGAAACTATAAGGGTTCCTTGTTAACTACGGAACCCTAAAAACACCGGTTTCGACATGCCGCGAGGGCTAATTGCAAGCCATAACAAAACCTTTTTATGGAAACTTGGTGTGCTCCACATATTTTACTGATTCTTCAGTTGGGTCATTGGCGTTTTGGAAATAAAAGTTACCCTGCCATTCATTGCCGTCTAAGGTGAAATAGGATTCATCATCCATAATGCACTCTACGTCGTTTTTTGCATAGAATATGTTTTTGACCAAAGTTGTAACTCTTCTTCTGGAGTTTTTGGTTTTCGGACACGGTGGGGTTTACTTTTCTTGCTCGTTTCGCAATGCCCATATATCAGGTAGATACTTTTTCACTGTTTGCCATCACAGTTAATTTTTTTTCCGAGTTCTTTGTAGAATTTAGCTACCCGACCTGCCGTATTTTTTTTCAGTTGGCTTCTTTTCAAAGATCGGCTTAAAGAACACACTTTGCCCGAACCTGGTTTTCTAGTAGTCGTATGTTGAAGGGAATAGGATGATAATATATTATAAACCTTCCTTCAGCTCTCCCCCATTTCTGTAAAATGTTTAACAATCCTCGACTTCGGCCAATCTGGATGTGTGTCGCGAAAATCACACGTTTTTTCGACGCATTTCTTCGAGATTTGCCATAATTTTTTACACAAATTCTACAAGCGAATGATTTATACAACATTTCACAGATAATACACGACAGAAAGAAAAGATAATATCAAGTTTTAAATATCAAATCATTTACTCTTAAATTTTTGTATAAAACTTTGTGCAAATTTCATTCCGCATACGTTAGTATAGTTTGGATGACAATTCAATATTATGGTATCTACCATCGAGCTGATCTGATGATGGAGAGAGAAGGTGACCATGGGAATTCAGTATTTAACCGACGTAACCCCGTTGAGTTTGGGCTCGTTTGATTGAGATCGTCCCAATGAGTAGTTGATGATGGTATACAGAAAAGTACAGTCGGCAATAAAAGCTTGTACAGTTGAGTTCTCCAACATCTATAAGTACAGACAACCTTTCAAAAATATCTACACATGTATCTTATGTCAGTTACAATAAAGTCTCTGTACAGATTATTATTGTAGAACTCAACTGTACCAAAAATGAAATGTTTGACAGAAACTTATTATTGTAGTAGGTAGATAGTAGAAAATGATATAGTTATAGCGTGGTTATGGTTATAACCTAATAAAAAACTCAACTAAACGTCGATTATAATTATATTTTGGAAGACTTTGTTGAATACATGGTTGCATAGCTTCAATTTCACTATTAAGATCTTTAAATTAGACTATTATTCTCTGTTTACACACAACAGTGACATTAAATAAATTCCTCTACATGTTTAAAGGTATTCTAAAGGAATACAACAACACATACACTACAACACAACACACATTATAATACTGAATAAATAAGATCTTTATACATATGACTTTATATTTAAAATACTGACCTGATTATACATATTCTTAACTAAATATACTATTACTGTAAAATAAATGCCATCAAATCAATTGATTTATATATATGAATACTTAACACAGTATGTGCACTAAAAATAATATCACAAATAGGTACGTCAACGTAATAGAAATACAGTGTTGTATGAAAACAGTTTGTAATGTAGATTATTTACAGTTCCTTCAGTACTTTCCGGAGCGTGTCCAGGTAGATGGCGGCATGTTTCACTTGGAACGTGAGAGCGGGACGCAGGCGGATGGCGGTCTCACCGCAGGCGCCGCCCAGCACACCTGCAAACCCACCAACAGATATTACACGACTTAACCTACATTCACTAAGCAACATCTAAACTTCCAAGTGTATACTTTAAATAAGACCAGTCGGATCCAGCGGCTCTCCCCCAGGACTCAGATGGAGTCCTTACCTTATGGTAAGGGGCTGTCCATATATTACGTCATATCAAAAGGTTGATTTGTGTAAGACGGTCCGAAAAAAAATATATTTATTTATTTAAATACATCCCGAGGTTTGACGTTCTACCCGCTTAACCACGAACGCTACAAACGCTCGAAACGTTGGGGCTCGAAATGTAATACATAGTTACTACATAGTATACGTGAAATAAAGTTCGGAAACCGAAGATAATAGTAGATATTGTACAACAAGTGCATAAAACGCACCATTTTACGCGAGACGTTTATCCATCCGAGCGAGCTTGCGAGCGAGGATGGATATAAAATCGAGTGTAAAATGGGTTTTATGGACGAATTGTACACTCTACTTTTCACTTCGATTGCGAGAAAATGAAATGAAAATCTTTTTTCATGAATTTTTATTGTGTACTTCGGCTGTTGGCATCCTTGCCTTGGTCTTAGAATACTAACGAAACATGAAAAAATAAATAAATAAAGAGTTTGTTCTATGAAGTTAAAGTTGCTCGTGTGGCTGTTAGACCGATTGCCTTGGTCTTCGACGAAGATTTTACTTTAGGCTCTAGAGCATAAAAAGTTATGTCGCCTACGCACAGCATATAGACGAACTTTTAGAGCATGAGAAATTAAAAAAATATTTCAGGTTACCTTAAAAATGCTAAGAGGACATGAGGACAACAAAAAACCCAACTTGAACAAATAAAAATCACAACTGCCGTAAAAACTGCTGGGATATCTCAGCATTATTTCAAACGATACAAATCAGTTAGGGCTTTTAGTTTTTAGTAGTTTAGGGCCCGTCGCATACAAGTGAAATAAAAAGATGTTTCAAATAACCCAATAATCTAGTTTATGGGGAATTGGCTTGCAAAGAGTGGAGAAGAAAATGTTTTGATTTATATTGGTTGGGTATGTGTGCGTTTGTAGCCATCTTCATCTGAAGGGGGCATTTTTGGGTGTTTTTGAAAGTTAAAGTTACATAAAATTCGTTACATTTTTGACATTTATCTGTAAACTTACAGCAAAAAATGTGAGGGGCAGAAAAGTATTATTTCTCCAAAGTCACAGATTTTCGGGCCAAAATAGTACTCTTCGGACTAAAAATATCAAATTTATATAGTGGTAAGAGTGATATATAGTGAGTATTTTTACATACTGAAAAAAGTCGGATGCTTATAAAATACATCAGAGGCGGCGTTGTTCACGCGAGCCGCAGGTGAGGCTGATAAGAGAGCCGAGGATGTAATTATTTAAGCTCACGCGTTTCATACGACGTTCTTCAACACATTTGCCAGGAAAAAATCCTTTTCATTAAATGAAAATGGTATAGGCTCCTCAGTTATTTCCTTTAGTTATTGATTTCAACAGGTCACAAGAATTTCCTGTGGCGTCAATTCTATTTATCACGTTTCTATTCAATATGAGTAAACATTTTTTCACCTCACTACCTCGGAAAGCCCTTTTTGTATGTTTGATACCTATTGAGAAAATCGCTTTTTATCCACATGTGAAGAAAGAGTTTTGACATTTGAACACAGCTTAAGGTGACATGTGACAGCTAACAAAACGTAAAACGTTAAAAGTGCTAAATTTTTAACATCACAATTAATGAATTGCATCGAGTAAAAAACACTAAATACACCTTTCTTCCAACCTTTTTTCTTTCTTACAACTTTATTTTTATTAATAAAGATCAGCATTTAACATTAATCTTCATTTTTGTTATAAGTACATACAAACGGATAAAATGTTCTGACAGTCAAGGTAACGCATCCGAAATAATAAAAAAAACGATTAAGTCAAAACTTTTCAATTTATTTTTACTATAATAATTTATTTAATACCTAAGCCGCTAACGCTAAAATATTCACATGTTTTTCTAGTTTGGATTGTTATTAAAAATTAATGATTTGAGTGACGAAGACGTATTAATTAACCCCTGTGGAATTACGGGAAACCGTGCAAAATTCAGAATTTATTGCACAGTGCTTATTGCCTGAAAAATCCCGTTTAAGATAACATGAAAGCGTTTGAACTTTTCAATACATGGAGACACAAAAAAGGTGCAAAAACCTTTTCAGTTAGCAGCAGCTAGTTATTGATTAAATATAATATAATATAATTGCAATATTATTATTGTAATTAATCAATAATACCTTTTATACTGTGACTAAATTGTGAATAAATAAAGACTTATTAGTACATACATATGTACCATTTTTGTCAAAACTGAATAAATTGTCAAAATGTAGGTACCTAGTTATTGAATATAATATAATAAAAATATAATTAATATTACATTTGATAAACCATACTTACTGAGGCTGGAATTATATAATTTATTCTAGTCTATTTGTTAGGTACTATAAATGTTATGATTGTATATGTCAATATTGGAGTAGTTCCATAAAGACTGGATATGCTTAGGCTATTTTGTAATATTTTCGATTTTACCAATACTCCTAGTACTTCAAAATTATAGTATTGATAAAGAGGTAAATAAATAATAATTGATAGTACAAACCCTTTTTCTTATTTACCTTGCTGTAGTGAGGTGAAAAGTTTTGTGTTATACACGGGTGAAATTTTATTTTACGTCTCGTTACGCTCGCTACGCTCAGGATTCTATTTTTGAACCACTCGCTTCGCTCGTGGTCAATCATAGTATCCTTTCGCTAGCTCGTGTTTCAGATGAACACTCGCAGGTAAAATACAACTTTCCCCCCTTGTATAACAAATAACTATTAATAATAACCACACACGCATCAACAATGTTTACAAATATTTGTGAAATTACCTATAATGGCACGCAACAAATTTTTTTTCGTGAAGTTCGCGCAGTGCGCTCGCAGGTGTAAAGCGAGACGCCTGTTGTACACACTGGGCCAACGTTGGCGCGTGAGCAGAAGGCAGCTATGCGTTAGAGGGAGAGGGCTATAATTAGGTCTCATTCGTTTACATAGCTGCCTCCTGCTCACAAATGTGTACAGCCGGCATTAGATGGAATCTCTAAACAGCCAATACAAAATACTTTTTTTTTTAATTCAATACAAATTCATGTAAAATGTTCTCTGAAGTAAATAAGTTTTACTAAATGCAACTTTGCCGGGATTCGAACCCTATCGGCGGTGTCTAGTACACATTCAAGCTTTGGTTAGTTTCGTACTAAGTTAGGGTATTTGTGGGAGATTGTCCCGCTTTATTATTATTTTTATTTAATTATATGCATGAAATCACAAAATGGCTACCAGGGGCCCGTTTCATGAAGCAACAAGTTACAAATTAAAAGCGGAAGTCTCTTTCTATCAAAAGGTATTGAAAAGAGACTTCCGCTTGAAATTTGTAACTTGTTATAGATAAATTAACGAGAGCATGGAATTGCATATGTAGTAGTATTGTATGTTTTCAGGCATTCTATATTTGAATTTTACTCTCTGTACTACCACTACAAATGCAATTCCATGTTCTCGATAATTCATCTATACTTCATGAAACGGGCCCCAGGGGCCTTTATTTTAAGAGTCCTTACGCCCCCACAGCAAGCAGAAGCGGAAGCGTATTTTGCAAAATGCTTCCTTTTGATATAAGATTACGACTTAACTATTATTATTTATTCAAAAACTGATAACGTAATTAAATAATCATTTCTTAACCTCTTAATCATTTTTTAAATGAAAATTTCGGCGCACGGCGTCTGTGCAGCGTGATTTATACGTCTTTTAAAAAAATATACATTTACGGCATCATAGGTCTTATAGTTATGATTATTTTTTTATGGGTTAACATAAAGTTATATTTTGCTATCATATTATTTTTACGGCAAAATAAAAGTACAATTTGCGGTAAAAAAATATAATGTAATCCTGTTTTCACCAAAAAAATTAAGAAAACTCGGAAGGTGTTTTATCAACTTTTTAAAATGAATCTTTGATTTTCAATCATGTCAGCCCATCGTAAAAGATTTGGTGATGTGAATTGTAATCATTCATGTACCTAATGATTCTTGTTTACTGCAAAATGGAGAACCGAAACGACACTTCTCACTGCAAAATTTGAAAAGGACTCCCAAGAAAACTCATTTATAATAGGTTTAGAAACAGAAAATGAAAATTAGAACCATGTTAGCCTCTAGTTTAAGAAATAATTATTTAAGTACGTTATCAGTTTTTGAATAAATACTAATAGTTACGTCGTAATCTTGAATGAAAAAGCAAGCATTTTGCGAAATTCGCTCGTTTTAGGCGTAAGGTTTAACGAGTAAGAATCCATTTGCCGAGGATTAAAAAAACCCTGTACAACCCGGTTATTTTAAGAATGCGCCATGAACATGCATACACCTTGCTGCAAGGTGCCAACGTTTCTTAATCGGGATATAACCATAACACACGAGTGCCGTAATGTTATAAAACACGCGTGTTTAATACCCGCCTAAAAACGACCTAATAAGAGGCACGTTACGAGCAAATGTGTTGGAAAACAATTAACCCCTCCTATGCAAAATTTCTGCTCAACTGGCCCGCTGTCTCCCGCTGACGCACATAAATTACCAGTGATCGGCGGGAGACAAAAATACTGACGCACTTGTGCGTCAGTGGGCCAGCCTGGTACAAAATATGCAATGCTCCGGTAGTTATCCACTGACCCCTATGTGGGTCGGCGGGAGAGGGGTGGTGCTATTTGAAAAACACCAAAAAATGCCCCCTTCAAATGAAGAAGGATGCAAACGCACACATAGGCCGTGTTCGGAAACTTAAATGTTTCTTCATGGCTTATTCTACAAATTTTATAAATTCGAAAGTTTAGATTATTGGATGTTTGTTACTCAATCACGCAAAAAGGCTGAACGTATTAAGATGAATTTTGGTATACATATAGTGTATAGCCTGGATTTATATTGTAATTGTATATTGTGAAATAAAGTATTTTGAATGTAACATATACAATACTTTTTATCCCGGAAATCATCCCGTAAGGGGGCGAAAGTTTGTATAGAGCTACGATATAAACGAGTTCCACGCGGACGAAGTCGCCGGCTGAAGCTAGTACAAATATAAATCAAAACACTTTCCTCTCCTCGTTTTGCAAGGCAAATCCCCCATTGTCTGGATTATAACTGTTTTTTTTTTTTCAAATATAGCCTGTTACTCCCACGATTATGAGGAATCTAACGACACCCCATATGTCAAAATCCATCAAACCGTTAGGGCTGGAGCCCGTGAATTAGAATTCTAGTGTCCACATCAGCGAACGAAAAAAACATAGAGAAGTCTAACTAGTGTCGTAAAATGGCCCCACAGAAGGGGTGCCATGGTAGGCGGGGCGTCGGAGACGATGCCAGGCAGCCGTTTAGTTCGAACATGGCTGCCGTGACAAACTGTTAAACAAACCAAATGTTCAATTTCAATAAATATGCCTTGTTCTGCTGTAAAATGGTGTGTGAGTCGTTCGTACAAGCACAACAAAAAAGATGGAATCACTTTTCAAAAGTAAGTACAGCGATAAACATATTATTTTGATATTATTGTTATGATCACATTTTGTACAGGGATGGTATCATGCCAACAGACATCAATACTTTTTGAATAAGTTAAACACAGAATTAATATTTTGGTATTTTTGTTTATCTAGTACAGTCAGGGTCATATAGTTAGTAGCAGTCAAGGTAGCCAGATATTTCGGTACACGTCTTCATTACTGTAAGAATAAGGGTGTGTTACGAAATATTTGGCTACTCTGGCTGCTACTAACTATATGACGCTGACTGTACCTTGGCGACCGAGCCCCACTCTGGTGAAAATAGAGCAAACTAATTTTGCCGGATATGAGACCCAGATAAGTAGGATACATTTTTCACCCCCGTAAACTCTTACATTGCAAATTTCAAAATCGTTGGTGCTATTTTCAAGGAACATGGTTACAAATACAACCTACCTTTTTTACCTACAAATAAATGTACTAGTTTAACAATAGGATAGAATCTTTAGTTAACTCCATCATTGCGATCATCGTAGAAACCAAGGCAGTAATTTTATGTAGGTATTTATAGTAGTAGCTAAAATAAAAATTATTTTATGACAACGAAATAGCTTCTTGTTGCATGTAACCATTCAACAATTATTCGTTTTCGTTGTCACTGTCATATATAGCTGTCGTCTGACGTGATGCACGACGGCTAATCACAGCAATGCATTCGTAGATTGACCAATCGCATTCATTTGTGTTGGGTAATTGGAAATAGGCTGATATTTTGGGCAGCTGTGATTGGATGCGCAGTTGACTATGCGCACACCGGGTTTTAGGTACGCATTTGGGTAGAAATTTGTAAGGAGCTCGCCTTCTATGTTTTTTTCGTTCGCTGGTCCACATACATAGAGTAGAGCGAAACTTACCATTTTTCTTCAAACTATTGTTTATTTTGTCTCTTAGGTTAGTGTTAGATGCGTTGAACGCCAAGAATGTGCCTCGGCCGCGCACACTGTTGATGGCGTCGGGGAAATCTTTCTCGAGGTGGTGCAAACCGTTCTTCAGGACGGCTCCAGTCTGCTGCACGTTCCGTAGTAGGTTCTCTTGCTTAATTACGCTAAGAACTTGCTCAAGCAGGATCAGCTTTCCTGGGTCACCCATCCAGGTGTTGAATATTCTGTATCCTTGGGCGGGCCTAGAATAAAATAAATCGTCGGTAAAAAAAACCGGCCAAGTGCGTGTCGGGCCACACGCAGTGTAGGGTTAGGGGTTGCGTGTTGCCTGTCTGTCTTAGTTACATGGACATCACACATTAAGTTGGTCGACTATTACTCGCGGTAACTACTTAGGCGGATGTGACACTGCGCCGCATCTCCTGACGAGGGTGCGGAGTGACGACTTTCAGTTTGTATTTAAATTCCGTATGGTACGAAACACTGCACCGCACCTTCTTTCGGCGAAAGTTATAGTAGTACTAGTCCCCCTGGGAGACATGACTCGAACAAAAATTAGGGCTTCAAAGCCCAATACCTCGCAAAAGAATCACTGAGTTGAAAAATGGTTTTAAGAAACCCATAATATTTCTGAACAAGCTATCCAACGATACCCCACACCATGGGTTTAACACAAAAAAAATACTTCCCCAGTTTAGGTGTAGATGAGGTACCCTAAAAGAATGTTCAATGTTTTATTCTAATGTTTTTTCGGCGTGATTGATTTGTATACCCATGACGAATTACAGTTTTCTAGTTGTTAGGGTTACTGAAGCTAAGCCGAAGACGGACGGACGGACAGACAGACGGACAAGGCGTAACTGTAAGGGTTGTTGACTACGAAATCCTGAAATGGAAGCCTCGGGAGGGTTGGGAACTGACACCGTTGATTTCCTTCGCAGATGCGGGTTGACTGACGACGTTTTTCCTTCACCGAAACTATGATTATTACACTCTATTAGGCCATGTTGTCGGTTGACATAGGTATAATTCTGTAGGCTTGCTTATATGACGCGTTAATTTAATCGCGTTCGTCTCGGTCGCAGTGTACTTTACACTCTATGTGTTGTCTGTCATAGATGACTGTGTCGGTCAAGAGGTTAAAAAGCAATCAGTAATTGAAGGTAAGACATACTTAAACTCATCACTGGTATAATATCCGCCCGTTAGCATCTTCTTGCTGAACGTGACCACGTCCGGCGGCGCGGGCAGGTTGAAGTGCTCGTGGCACCACATCTTGCCGGTCGGGCCGCACCCCGTCTGCACCTCGTCCACGATCAGGGCTACTCCCATCTGAAATACACATTCACTTACTATTACCCACTCCCTTCACTACGGGTATAGTACCCAACCTCAATAAACCGTCGCTTCACCCAAAATACCGCTGATTCACCGCGGCTTTTGCGGTCACCCATTATTGTATAATATTATTTTGACGCGTCTTTCAATATCTGAGATTTGTGTACGATAAAGGAAGCTGAAACGGGTACTCTATTCCTAATTATTGTAATTGTCAGAAAAGCGAGAAACATGGTTAATAGTGGTACCTACTGATGTAATGACTTTAGTTGATTGATGAAAAGTCACCGAGCTCGATACTACACACAAACGTAGTTTGGTGCTCATTTTAAAACTGCATGCTGGAATTAAATGAAACTTTGTATACACTATGGGATCCGCTATAACTACCAGTTTCTGTTGCTAGAAAATATAATAGATAAAAAATAGAGAGAAAAGAAGTTTAGTGTGAAAAAATCTCAGGAAAACACCGTTTTAAAATGAGAGGCAAACTACGTCTGTATGAGGAGCAAACTTGTGACGGGCTTCCTGGGGACACTTTAGTAAAAAAAACATTAACCAAAAACTCCTTACTTCTTGACTTCTTGTTTAAAATAGGAAAATTCTCGTTTTCTTGTTTTTTTTTGAAGTGAAAACTTCTTTAGCGGCGCTGAGCACTTTTTGGGATGGGGAAAAATAGTTAAATACGCGACTGAGTTCTGTGACGTCGGATGTGAAGGAGGTCACTTTTTGCTGCTAGCCGATTCGACTTCATTCAAAACTGAACGCTATTCGTAAGAGTATAAAGCCGTTAAACACTTTTTGCAACAGCATATTCTGCAAATAAATTTGTAATAATACCAACGCGTCCTTCACCGTTTTGCTATTGAGAAAATTCGAATAGTTCGAATTTGGGCGTTATTCCTAAAGAGATAAAGCTTTGAAAAATATTGGGCAATGGCAAAAACAAATTGGTATTGGCGGCCCCTCGCACCCAACGCGCCTGCGGGCAGTCCGCCTAAATAATTGATAATTGTTTATAAATTTGCATCAAATTCATTTTTAGGGTGACACCGTAAGATGTCACGTGACCTGATCGAAAAACTGTTACAATGTTATTGAGTTTTCACTTCTGCCGGCACTCCCGGAGTGCAACCCGGTCTTTTTTTCTTTTTACAGTTTGTATTATTTGAACGCAGTTGTTAAAGGAAAGGGTGGCTTTGTTGTCACAGAGTGAACATAAGCCTAACTTTAAAGCAAGCCGGTACGATATACCGACATTTATAGTGGTAAAGGTGCCAGCGACTGTTCGTGACCACTGTAACCGTCATTGTCATAAAAAACTTATGTTACTTACTTTCTTGCAGATCCTCTGAAGGTTCTGGAAGAATTCCGGGGACCCCTCGTGGTCTCCGCCCTCGGACTGGATTGGTTCGACGATGATGCCCGCTACCGGCTTGCAACATCTTCCGCGTTCTACTATGATGTATTCTATTTCTTCCAGGCACCTACGCAATGTATAATACTTATATAATATTTATCTGAATGATAATCTATGATCAGTTCTTCACCACCGAACCTGATGATTGCCGAATTATGACTATCAATAAAACTCCACATTTCAAGTCCAACCATGCAAAGATGGGAATTAATAGGTACCCAAAGCAGTGATAAGAATACAGGCTTTCAACCCATTCGCCGCCCACAGAAAAAAATGCCCCCACGCCACTTAAGTCTTAAGTCTACTGTTTTTAGGGTTCCGTAGCCAAATGGCAAAAAACGGAACCCTTATAGATTCGTCATGTCTGTCTGTCTGTCTGTCCGTCCGTATGTCACAGGCATTTTACTCGAAAACTATAAGGTGTATTTGAATAAAATTTTGAGGATAGGTGTATTTTGTTAACCGCTACATAGTTTAGTAACTAAATTACAAAAAAAAATGTTTTTAGGGGTGCACTCCATACATAAAACTGAAAGTCATTTTTTTTTTCATTGCAAGCCCACGTGTGGCACATCAATCGATAGGCCTTTCAAAATAAATATAAGGTTTCTCAGCAATTTTTTTGATTAAGTGAATAGAGTCGGAGATAATCGCCTCGAAAGTCACTAAAATTCCCCCCTCTAATTTTTGAACCGTGTATTTTAAAAATATGAAAAAAACCATGCTCATAGAGCGTATTAAATTCTCTCAGCGAAAATTGTTTTGAACAAGATCGGTTCACAGGTTTTTGAGATATTTCTAAAAAACTGCCTTCCTTAAAGAAAAGGACGTAAGTGCCGTAAGATTTCAGTAACGATACGACCTTTTTAATAGGCATGGAACCCTCGTTGTGCGTGGTCCGACACGCACTTGGCCGCTTTTTTTTGACTTCGTATGAAGTCGGTGGCAGGTGGGTGCAACGGCGACAAACTTGAGTTCAAGTCAGTGGCGTCGAATGGGTTAACAAATCGCAAACCCAATCCACTCAATACAATCACACTCCAGCAGGAGTCCATTTCACACAGGTTTGTAACTTGTAATAGTTGTATTACAGACGGAAGCAACTTTTCAATTTCTTTTATTAACGCCTAATTCAAACAAGTGTTGTTAGAATGAGACGTTCGCTTGTAATCCAAGTCACAAGCCTTGCGAAATGGGCCCCTGGATCTACAATACTGCGCGAGTGAGCATAGCTTTAATGTGCAGCTAATAACTACTGACCAGCCAAAACCACCGTGGGTCAGTCTGTTAGGGTAAGGAGAGGCGCTTGCCAAAATCATACCAAATAGCGTATTAATATTATCCTAAGCTTGATACTAGCCATGCCAAGCTTTGAATTATGTTTAATTATTCTCTAGATCTTATAAACTCAAACATTTACATTTCGGACAAACAATTACAGACTGAAAAATAACACTGTATAAGCTTTGCCACGAAATGGACCCAGCTCAGCATGACGAACGAACATCTCATCATGATGAACCTTAGGGTCTATGCAACCTGCGTTTTCTTCTCGCGCCGTCGACGCGCGTCCCCCTACTAGCGGATGGTAGTAGGGAAACGCGCGTCGACGGCGCGAGAAGAAAACGCAGTCTGTCTGCATAGGCCCTTACAGTCTTTCATCTAATCTAATATCCGTACCAGAAATTTAATGTTATTAAAAGTGAATTAGGGATTAGGTGAATAGCAAAATGAAAACCATGCAGTTTTAAAAGTATTACTGCACCGAAATGTTGGTTTCATGCTCCAACTGCAGATAAAACAAGAC
Organism: Epinotia ramella; assembly: GCA_947578815.1. Classification (NCBI taxonomy): domain Eukaryota; kingdom Metazoa; phylum Arthropoda; class Insecta; order Lepidoptera; family Tortricidae; genus Epinotia; species Epinotia ramella. The sequence continues at coordinate 14,864,651 of OX388209.1, forward strand.
AACGAAGGTTTCCGAAGCGGCACGTAAAGTAATACGGAAAATCATCTAAGACAAGCCTGAAAAGAATAATAAAAGAAAGGAATGATAAACCAACTCAAAGAGTACCGAAGACAAGGATTTCGTATTGTTCGCTTTACTTTTACTCCGGATAAAAACCGGTTTTGAATACATTCATTTATAATAGCGTTTTTTTGATATCCTATTTAATTGATAATATATCCGTAACATAGAAAAATCTATTATTATAAATTATTTCCAAAATCATTCTCCCTTCCTCCCCCAAAGGGGCGGATTTCAAAAAATAAAGTAGCCTATGGATGGCCATAGGTATGGAACTAGGGCTGAAACTTTCTCCATGCCCAATTTTATCAAAATTGGTTCAATAGTTTGCCCTTTGAGCCGTGAAAAGGTAACAGACAGACAAAGTTACTTTCACGACATTATCTTGATAATACTAGTATGAATATATCCGGTTTATACATGTGTTATGATTTTATGATATTTATAAACTGTTACTTAATAAATGATCCATACTAAACTAATATTGTAAAGAAGTAAAGTTTGTATCTTTATAAGTTAGCTAGTATGTAGGGGGAGGGGGTAAGTATAAGTAATTGCCCCAAGTAGGATATAACTTGTTTTGTCCATTGAAGACGTTTTTGTTTAAGATTGGCTATATTTTATACTATACCTAGTATAGTATGCGGGCGGAGTCGCGCTCGCGGGCATCTACTATAGTATAGTAATAAAGCTGCTATTTAGGTAATCCGGTTCCGCATTGCGATTTGCTCGCTTCCGGGGTGGCAAAACTGATCAGTGCATGTAAAAAGGCCAACAAATCGTTATTATGCAATATTATTTAAAAAATATCATTTTATTCCTTTTCGTATTTTTGTTATATAATCGATCCTTTTTATTCTTTATTTTTGTTTTGAGATTTCATCGCTTGTATGTCATTGATGATATCGATCTTATTTCAAAACGGTTATAAACCTCGGAGGAAACAGTCGAGAACATCGGTCGGTATGGAAAAAATACCAGTGGGCTTTCCTCTTAACTGTAAGTTGCAATATAATTGAAATAAATAATTTATGTTTATCTGCGGTACAAAACCTCCCGAAGGTCCATTCTATTGCATTTGTAATTCAGGAGATTACCGCTTACATACAAACTTACTAAACTTTACCTCTTTGTAATACGAATATGCACCTATAGATGATGAATGATCAGCAGCTGTTGTTTGGTGTAAAATCAGAACACATCATACCTTATACCCTTTTCACGAAACAAAACAATTTTGTTTCGTGAAAAGGGTATAATGTACACCAGCACCATCTCTCTCGCTAAGTCCGAAACTACCTAATGTGGTTCGATTATAATGGAGCGAGCGCATAGCTCGCCCATTAGAGTGGTGCCAAGACTGTGAAACAAGTCTATAATTCGATACAGAGAGGGCGCTAGTCTTAGCGGGAATATAGTGGAAAAATATACAACTTGCGTCACTGTCCTCGTAGCTCAGTTGGTAGAGCAGTGTAGCGTTAATAGAAAGGTCGCAGGTTCGAATCCTGTCGGGGGCTACAGACGAAGATGGTTTATTTTTCCATTATATTCTGTCTCTGTATCATATCGTTTACATCATACCTTTTTGAAAAGCGATAAGGAAGATTTGAAACAATACACAATCTAGTGTACCTACTCGTAGATAATCAGCAAATAAGTAAGTAGTCTCCGAGCTAATCTCTCTAAGAGGATATATGCCTATTTCTATTTTCTGTTGACACGGAAACAAAATCAGAATGTAGAAAACACTATCTTATCTATCACTGACATGCGCTTACATAAACGTGTAGGTAAACCATTACCTTTTATCTTCTTCGTTGTTATAAGCCTCATTGTCATGGAGTGGGTACTTGTATCTCGGAAATGAGGCCACGGGCCAATCGAACGCAGGGCAGTCTAATTTATGTATTGGTTTCGACCTCGTGGTGGACAAGGCGCCGAAGGTACGACCGTGGAAACTTCCCTGAAAATTAAATTTGTTTGAAGCACCATTAAATATACAAGTACCTAACTTAGTTGTATACAAACGTTTACTGGCACTACTGTCGCAATTTAAAGTTTTTCATTGAAAGTCAATTCGATTGATCATCAATAAAAACTGGAATAGGTACCTATAAATTGAACGAACAAACAACTAAATCGAGCGACCTGAATACTGCTTCTCACCGCCTAGGCACTGTCCTTAAATAATGCTTGTTGCTTTTTAAAATATTTTTGCGATTGAAATATGGTTCAGTAAATAGGTCACACGAATAAATAAGGACCTCCGGCCAATGCGCACTGTTTTTTAAACGCCCCGACGACGCGCGTTGGTATCGAATCACGTGTCAATCGACACAAACGTGCGTCTTTTTCGGTTAGTAGGAGATCTTAGGGCCCGTTTTCTAAGGGGACCTTGCATTTTTGAGACAAAGCAAACCGCTTGAAACAGGTGTTCCTAGGGGTGATCTGAGCTGATTTAGCCCGGTTGCCACGAGGTTACCCCCAGCAGGTGGACAGGGGATGGGGGGGCAAAGTGCCTCCGACGCGCCTCACTCTAAGCTTTACATCTGCATACATCTAATAACTATATCAAGTTTGGTGTCTTTTTCGTATAATTCGAGGATGAAGAGTTCATTTTTGTGACTAAATTTTTACTCGCCTATCCAAAAAATTTAAAATTAAAAAAAAATCTTTACCGTTTTTTTTCGAAAATCCTCTACTGAATTAAAACTATTAGGATTAGCCCTAGAAAAAAAATACCTGTGAATAGCCCAATTATCCTACTATAAAAAACAAACTTGTCAGCCATTTATGCTTTATAATTGTAATAAAAAAAAATGTTTTGTGTCGCACCGTGGACCGTGCTGCAGTCGGTATCTAGTTTAATGCGTAGGCATTTAGTTTAAGCACGCATTCACTTTAAAACTAAATTTTACACTAGTGTTTAGTGTATAAATCAAGGAAAAACTAAAATATTTAGCAATTTGGGTCCAGTTTTCTAGATAAGTAGGTATACCAACTGCATAAATAATCCCATTAAAATATATAGAATTACCAAGTTACATTTGCAGTGAATGGGACAAAAAAGAAAGAATGGGACTGCATTAATTCATAATTTGTATGTATTGATAACACAATAACCTACTAAAAGAAGTAAGATCCCATAAAAAACCATTCCATGTAAAAAAGATGCCAACACTCGCAACTCTTCCACCGTAAAAAGTTGTGAGATATTTCGTAGTACATAACTACAACTACCAAGTCTCAGGCATTCTTATTATTCTTTATTTGCTAGCTAAATCTGACTTGGCAATCACACAATAGACACCTATTGTCATTGCCAGGCCCTAAGTAGGCAACGTGAAAATAAATTAAGAAAATAGTACCTCAAAAGACAAGATAGACAAGTCCGGCGCTCCCGGTGGTTGGTTCACCATGCAGGATGTGATATCTTCCGGGGAGAATTCGATGCTGCCTCCGCGCTGTTTGGTGCGGTACCACATAAACACAGCCTTGTATGCGTTCTCGTTAGAACAGGATCCGCACATCATTGTAGAGACATTGTCCAGGCCATGTGGCGCGACGCATAGCAACACATTCCTCAGTTTTTCCGGCCAGTCCGCTGGCGGGAATACTCCGAGCGCTGGTCGATTGATAAGAGTTTTCTGAAGTGGGTAAATATTAGTTATGTAAAGTCGTCCATTAAAATATTAATTTTTGGGTTTTATAACTACATTTTGTGTACTCATATACGTATTTAGGCTTGGCAAACTTAATCTGAGAGTAAACGCCAAAACTACATAGCATAATCTCGGATATACTTGATACTATTGTTGGTTGAATGAATTGACGATTAAACATTCCCGAATACCATTTTGCTGTGGACAGGATCAGAAAAAGTCGTTTGGCCATTGAGGATGAATTAGGAGTTCCCGACATAACCTTGAACGAGAAGTAAATACCTAATAGGGATTAAAATTAACATTAGGAATACTTACAAGGGCATGTTCGTTATCAAATGCTTTTAGTAATGCCGGATGGTTGTATCCTATGGGTACTGACGATATCTGGGTGAAAGCATCCAAAAACACGTTCCCGTCCACATCCACGAAGTAATTGCCGATGCATTTATCATAATCTGCGAAAAGCTGTACCGTTTGGGCTTGCTGGAACAGAAGATGACATGTCATAAACCTCTTAGCTGATCCTACTAACATCCTAAATGTGACAGTTTTGATGTTTATAGGATTAAGATGAAATTTGCTATTAAGATTAAAAAACATCTTACTTTTTATCCCGAAAATCATCGCCTAAAGCGGTAAAATTGGTGGTGGAAGTTGATATGGGGGATTGGAGATTACGCAGGTAGCATGTACAGGGCAACATTTTGATTGCGATATAGTCGAGTTCTCCAATATCTATATTGTCTGTATACTTTCAAATTTAATTATCTATACACAGACAGTCTTTATTGTAACTACCACAAGAGGCATGTGTAGATATTTTTGAAAGGTCGTCTGTATAGATTATTGGAGAACTCGACTGTACAAAATAAGTGTTTCTGGCTCAATTGCATACGAATAATATTTAGACATAACTACAATATTAAAATTCGCCTTTTCTATTTCTTCAATTCCTCGAAGTAACTTCAACGGAGATAAAATTACCGAATCTCTATCACATGATTAAAACAAAATTATGGATAAGTAGAAGGGATTCACTGATCCTGCCCCTTAAGACAAGACATAACACCCTTTAATTTAACTATTAGGGTGTCTTCAACCATCAACATTGGTTTTGTATTTTAACTTTCTGAATGGTATCCTGTATGTACAGTCGTACAAATACTACAACTGAAATGATATAACCTTGTCTATGATTATATAACAAGACATTGTATTATCAAGGTGGATGCGTCCTCTACTAAATAAGATAGGACATGACATGATACAGTTACTTGGTATCACGTACAACAATACATTCTACTGAATTAGATTTTATCATTTGTTTGTACAAAATTATCTTAAAGGAAAACGTAGGTACACAATTTTAAGATTAATACTTTTATATCATCATCACATCATCATATCAGCAGAAAGACGTCCACTGCTGGACATAGGCCTCCCCCAAAGAGTGCCACAATGACCGGTCCGGTGCCACCCGCATCCAGCGGGCTCCCGCGACCTTTATCAGGTCATCTGCCCACCTTGTGGGGGGCCTACCCACGCTGCGCCTTCCGGTACGTAGTCGCCACTCGAGAACCTTTCCGCCCCAAAGGCCATCGGTTCTACGTGCAACGTGTGTACTTTTATATAGGTAGGTTGTAACTAGTGGCTCTGTGATCTGTAGAACTCGTAGTCTGGTCTGTAGAAGTCGTAGCAAGCCAATTTTTTTATTAATTTCGAGAAAAGGAATCGGTTAAAAAAACGATATACTAATCTACTTAATAATAGAACCTGCTCACAAACATTCACGAGAATCGGTTGAGAAATGCGACCTGAAGAGGAGAACAACCGGACATACGAAATAATTTTTGCTCAGGCTGAAACAGAGAACTTCGTTCGCTTCGTTTGCTTCGCTCGCTCGTTTAATGAGTAGTAGTAGCGAATACGAGTGTAGACTCGAAAATTAGTATTACTCCAAAAGAAAGAAGGCAAAAAAATATGCCTAGTGACGAAAATCACATTCAGATATCTCAAAGAATTACGAAGCTACAAAAGTTTTAATATTGCTTGTCAGAGAGAGAAAACGCAAACAGTGTGTGACGTCACGTTACAGGATGCTCCCGGGGGGCCGCGTCGACGTCGGCGCCGACCACAATGCGGCGCGGCACGTTGCCGTCTTCTGTGACGTCAAATTCTTCTAGCGACATCGTTTCATATGAAGTTGCGTTTTGCAAAAAAAGGGACAGAACATACCCCTTCTTAAAACTTTGGACACTTATAACTTCGTGATTATTTAACCTTTTGCGTTGTTTTTTTCTCCATTTGACTAAATTTTAATTTCTTTTTCGGGAAAATATGACATTATTGATTATTTTATTCAGTGTCTACGCCCCTAATGAGTAATGAGGTACTTTTTTTTAACTAAAAACCTAATTCAGGGTTATTTGAACGGGAGGAACTTTTCATAAGCTTTTATAGAACTTGCTTTCACCGGTCCCGGAGTCAAAGTCAAAATCATTTATTCCATTGACATACAATATGCACTAGAATACGTCTTATAACTAGGTTTAGGTTTACAATTTTGTCAATTTGAGATTAGTAACCTTTTATAATTTTAATTCAGAGATTAATATACAATTGCATTCACTAATATTCTATAACTTAAATTTGATGTCATAGTACTCTTTTATATTATACAGGGCATTTTCAGTTAAGATTTGTTTATATACCCAGCTGTCCGGCGCCGATTTCAATGATTTTTATAAATGTTATAGTATAGAGTAGTCTAAAATAGCCGACACGTAATTTTTTTTAGCTGCCCAAACTCAACCCATCGGGAGATATTGTCCTCCAAAGTACTGAAAAATGGCAAAACCCTCTAAATTTGGAAGAGAGTTTTGTTCAAGCAAACTGCTTGTTAATTACTAGTTTTAATATATATGTTGGAGAACATGAAAAAACAATTGACACGAAAACAATTGCTATTATGGCTCAAAACTAATCTTAAACTAAAAAAACACACTTAAAAGTTTCATACTTTTCACCGTTTCACTCACTCACTTTGGTTGTTTTGCTAGTTTTTTTTATCATAAAACTAACTGAACTACACGGCCCTTGATCTCTATTGTTTGTTAATGTTTTTTTTTTAAGAATAGAGATCCAAATAGGGTTGAGTTTCAAAATAGGGTTGAGTTTGGGCAGCTAAAAAAAATTACGTGTCGGTTATTTTAGACTACTCTATAACATAATATATAAAAATCATTGAAATCGGCGCCGGACAGTTGGGTATGTTTCCTTTTAGTATGGTAACAGAGTCAGGTAAATTGTTATACAATTTAATGCTCTGATAAATAAAACATTTTTTTTATTTGGTTAGTCGCACATTTGTGTGTGTTTTTGGACACAGACAATTGTGGGCCTTGAGCCCCCTAGCCCCACTGGTAGGTACTTTATACATTGCCTAGCTAGGCATTGTATAAAGAGCTCCGGGTGACCGACACGGGGGCGTCTGCCATCCATAGGAATGAGGTCCTCAAGTTATTCTGGGGGGACGGGTATCCATCTTCTCATCTCCTCCCCCCCAGTGATGGGTTTCACATAGCTGCTTTATGGCGGAGCCATAGGAACGCTCGCGCACCGTATCGAGTATCTGCACCGTATAGGGAGGGAATAATCGCCTTGTTGCCACACGTTAGAGAAGTGCACTGTCTGGACTGCCCAGAAGGCATGGAAGGGGATGGCCTCTATCAGCGACCAGGCAATGTCACAGAAAGAGGCCGCGGAGCGATTACGTGAGAATGATCCTCTCGCATATCCGCTGGAGGCAGAGCCAGGCGCTACGCGCATTTGCTACCTCCACATTAATGGGACCGTGGGAGGTCGGGGGACACCCCACAAAGAACGATCCCACAGGGCTGGATGCGCCCGTTCAACTGGCGCATAATGTCTGCGGCCTACTACCCTGTGGGCCGCCCGGCGCCCGCGGCGGAGCCGGCACTCGTTGGGGTTTTAGACGGTAGTCCAAGATTTTTACCGCGGTTAGTCCGCCATACCCATCCTGGTCCCCCGAGCGGGCGGGATGCGTAAAGGCATTTCCCCAAGTGCGAGTCGGAACTCAGCAATTAGTGTTCCGTACACTCAGTTATATTAAATGATTCATACTTTATCTCCTAATTTTGAAGCTGAATGGAGTTCAACAAAAATTATATTTCTATATCTTCGATTCTCATACAAATTTGTTCGTGATGGCTAAAAAAATGTTCTACGACGTGTATAACTAAAGAATCTGGGAAATTGCTAAAAACGTTGTCAAAGTAGTATTTGTGTCATTTAACATCTGCGTAAAACCTATATCTACTCTTAAAATATGTGGTTATACTATTATTCTTTTTAGAACTAAAGTTGACGTTAAAATCACCTACAATTATTACACGTGATCCATGCGGTATGTCACTGTTAGTAAGAGTATTATCAATAAAACTTATAAATGCTTCCATTGACTAACCAAACTGAATTAATATACATATCTTGGATTGTAACCACTAAACACTCACAATGTTCTGTCTTCTTATCATTTTGTATGCAGTTTTGACTTGTATATTGGACTGAGTTATATAAAGTTGACTTAACCAAAGCAAGAGAACCCCAGCCAGGATTTGCTCGTATTCTTTCCGGTCCGTCGAGTCGGTTAACTTCTACTACAGGGTTTGAATAAATAAATGTATCTTGTACAGATGCCCATGTTTCTGCAAAGAGGGACATGTGCGTTTTAGGTCCTCGTCTTTTTTTTAGGTGTCGGGTTCAAAATCTTCGCAGCAAGCCCTCAAACTTGAATGGTATAATATAAGGCAACAATACGATTCACCTCTCGGCGCCACCAGAGCATTACGACAATCCTAGGGAAGTCGGTTTTCAACCAAGCCAAATAAGTTTAGCACACGCTCACGCGCACTTATACAAACGAAAAAAATGCACAAAACTGAATATGGGAACACTAAATAATGTGATAACTATGAAGCCTCTATTTGGTTTATTAAACTTTGGTCTATGTATCAGCTTGAAATATGGAACACTAAAAACAAACGTATGACAAACATTCATAAAGTACGGAGTTCTTTATTTGAATTGGTAAAGATTATGACAACAATAAATTTTATTTTTACTAGATGCAAAGTATTCGTCGGTTTCATTCGGAAATACGGAAATATAAACTATTCACAATCTATCTCTAAACTACCACACACCTCTAGTATACAGGATGATTCAGGAGACGTGAGCAGGATCAACCCTACACATACAGTTAATGTTAATGGATCTTTTACCATCGTAATTAAGTTAAACGCCCACAGTTTTTTTTTACATTTTGTGTAAAGGTTTACTTCACAATAAATCATGGTCACCCTACACAACTAAAAAAAAATTAACGTTAATTTTACCAATGCTGGTACGACTGAGTAGCTTATAAACTATTGAATCCGTAGGGTTGATCCTGCTCATGTCTCCTGAATCACCCTGTATATTGACTCCCAGATCCGCAACAACTACACCGAATCGAAGGTCAGACTTTAACTGGATCGTGGGTAATTGTTGAAAACACCAGACCTGCGTTGTCTAATTACTTGACACCGGGTATTTTTCGGTTTCGGTCGGAACAAATCGGAAACAGGAAACAACACGAGATACAATGCTGTGTTTTCATTATATCAATATTCATTTATCAGACTGCGAAGTGCAATGTACGTCACCAGGCACGGCTATACTAAAGAACCAGCGTAAAATGAGACGCTATACCGATTTTATTTACTTTAATTTGTAAATATAATTTAAACTATTAAAGCTAGCGTCATGTTGATAATTTTTCCGCCATTTACACACAATTTCCGTTATGCATGTGTATTTCCAAGTCTTAGTTGGCTATAGTTTTTGAAATAGAGCTGGGGACAGCACTGTATGAAAAAAAGTTACTTTGGTCATATTTTACACTAGTAAGAGCTATCGTAAAAAGAACTCAAAATGTGTATACCATCTCAAAATTTTACGAGCTTTCGAATGATACACGTTCCTTACAATTAAAAAAAAATTGCGAAACCCCTTATTACCCCTCAAACTGCCCCCTTTAATCGGATTTACACCTTTTTGAGTTTATTTATGTAATAAGGCCATAAATTTCTATATCTATACCAAATTTCAGCTTCCTATGTCAAACGGTCTTCCGAGAAAACTGGCTGTGACAGACGGAGAGCCTCCGAGTGATCGCATAAGTGTTCCGTTTGACCAATTTTGGTACGGAACACTAAAAAAGGCTGGTACTCTATTAAAGTCCCTGGGAATTGTATTAATTGCCTAGGTAAAGTATGTGTGTGTGTGTTGTGATCCATACTAATATTATAAATGCAAAAGTAACTATGTATGTCTATCTGTTACCTTTTCACGCTTAAACCGTTGAACCGCTTGAGTTTAAATTTGGTATGGAAATTGTTTGAGTCCCGTGTAATGCAATATGATAGTTTCTATACCATAAATCATCCCCTAGGGGCGTGAAATGGGGGGAGGAAGCTTGTATGGTGCTACGATATAAACGAGTTTCATGGCATGCGCAAACCGGCGGAGATCACTTTAAATTTCTCAATGTATATTCTTTTCTATTTTCATTACATTAAGGTGTAAATTTGAATGCTCTGAGAAATCCCCCGTGATGCTCCGGGGTCGGTCTCAGAGCATTCAAATTTACACCTTAACGTAATGAAAATAGAAAAGAATATACATTGATAAATTTAAAGTTATCTGCGCTGCGCTCCGCCGGCTTGCGCAGGCCTTCATGCGGACGGAACAGAGTGTTCATCATATTACATACATTGCCTAGGGATTGTATAGGATACCTGAATTATAGAAATTGTCGCTGCGTATACAGGGTGACGGGAAATTCGACGTATTCCTTGAAAGGGGTTATTCTATAGCTCATTTGCAATGATTTAGATCCAGTCAACCGGGGGTCAAAACTCATTGGTTTGCAAGTTATTCGAGTTTTTAGATTTTTTTTTAGAAAACCCACCTGTCGGCCTAACCGACTAAAAAAACTCTAAAAACTCGAATGACACTTGCAAACCAATGAGTTTTGACCCCCGGTTGACTGGATCTAAATCATTGCAAATGAGCTATAGAATAACCCCTTTCAAGGAATACGTTGAATTTCCCGTCACCCTGTATAATAAGTTGACTCAGGTACATTTGTTGGACCAACTTGATACTGTGGAGCCATTAAAATCCATAAAGATCGCTTTCAATTCATAGCCATTTATTCAATTTAAAATAAATTGAGAGGAATGAATCGAGCACCGGACCCCTATTCACTCGTGAGCCAAAGGCGTAATATAGTCACCTTCCATACAATAATAACATATGACGTTGTTTTGACCGTGAATGGTGGTTGCTATAATTACGAACACATTTGTTGTTATCCGTATGGTATCTTTAATAATGACTAGTTATAACAAATATTAGAAGCTTTACCCTTTTTTTAGGGTTCCGTACGGGACCCTATTATGACTAAGACTCCGCTGTCCGTCCGTCTGTCTGTCTGTCTGTCCGTCTGTCACCAGGTTGTATCTCATGAACCGTGATAGTTACACAGATGATGTATTTCTGTTGCCTCTATAACAATCCTAAAAAACAGAATAAAATAAATATTTAAGGGGGCTCCCATACAACAAACGTGTTTTTTTCCGTTATTATAGAGAATGGTACGGGAACCTTCCACAGAATCCAAATTTAAATCCTTTATTGATTTCAGATTTTTTTGTGCTGACAGCTAACTCTCAACACAGCGCATTATTGGAAGCTCTGGCGACTTTACTCACAACTAGGAACCCAATACCAAATACCCACAAGGCAAATCAGCCATAATAACAGGTTTTGGTCTTCTGTGAAGTGGAGGTACTCCCCCAGTTGAGCTGCCTACGTCCTCGACAGTGTGATGATAAAGTACCAACTCGTAGTAGCTAAATACTTTGTTCAAAATGTTATTTAACTTCCTTATATGAGTTTAATTAATCCACAGTGTCTCGATTCTCAACATAAGACTTTGAAGATGCATATTGAAAAGCTAGCACAACCGATCCCACGACGCGACACGACACGAGAAGAAATAGAGCGCAAATTCAAAAAGATATTGAATTTTCATGTATACTGTTTAGGTCCCTGTATAAACATGAATTGAAAGATTGACCTTGTTACAAAAGACCATAAGTACATTTAGAATGACATTTGAAAAAGTGTCCTGAAGTCAGTAAGTAATTGAACAAGCAAGTCAAGCCAACGAAGTTCTATGCTGTGGCTTGGGCCGAAAATCTGTTTGTTGATATTTGTCTGTCCCGCTGTTCTCCTCTTCAAGTCGCATTTCTCAACCGATTCTCGAGAAATTGTGTGGGGTTCCTTATTTTTTTTTTTTGTCAAGTCACATTATCAAAATAAAAAGAAATAAATAAAACTGGCTTGCGAGTTCTATAGCTCACAGAGCCACTGGTCATATTTACCAAACACCATAATTAAGATTCAGTTGGAAGCTTCAGTTGAACTTATTTGATAGGTAGGTAAAATACTCTAGGTACATTTGGACAATGAGTCTGTTCAATTTCTAATAGGTATTTGTAAGTTATCATTAGTTTTAATAATTACAGTTATACATTAAAAATTACAAAATAAATAATAGTACTGATGGAGAGTACCTGTAGATTGCTAAGTTCATGCACCAGTTGCTTTGTTTTAGGCCCAGGAACAGATGTCTTGATTGAGGGCTTCTCGGGTTCTTTCTGGCATGCCAGTGACATGCCCCTGGAATCTATAATGCAAACCACGCACCAACAGTTTATTTTAATAGTAGATTACTACAACCGCCCGGAAGTAAGGGATTGCCTGCCAAGTATGTTATAATGTTATAGAATATAGATAGGAATATATTATGAGGCAGGCAATCCCTAGTACCTGTCTAAGTGTATTGTTTTTTTTTAAAACAATGCTCGGAATGTTTTCGATTTATAAGAAAACAACCAGTAAAATTAAAAAGTTCAGTAATAAAACTACTGAAGCATTCGCCATCAGTACACCCATTTTTAGGGTTCCGTAGTCGACTAGGAACCCTTATAGTTTCGCTTTGTCTGTCTGTCCATCCGCGGATAATCTCAGTAACCATTAGCACTAGAAAGCTGAAATTTGGTACTAATATGTATATCAATCACGCCGACAAAGTGGTAAAATAAAAAGTGAAATTTTTATTTTTATTAGGGTACCTCCCCTATACGCAACATGGGGAGTGTTTTTTTTTTCATTTCAACCCTAACATGTGATATATTTTAGGATAGGTATTTAAAAATGAATAGGGGTTTGCTAAAATCATTTTTTGATAATGTTAATATTTTCGGAGATAATCGCTCCAGAAGTAAAAAAAATGTGTCCCCCCCCCTCTAACTGTTGAACCATAAGTTTTAAAAATATGAAAAAAATCTCAAAAGTAGAACTTTATAAAAACTTTCGAGGAAAATTATTTTGAACTTGATAGGTTGAATAGTTTTTGAAAAAAATTACAAAATAATTTCTGGACGAAAAACTACGGAACCCTACACTGATCGTGGCCCGACACGCTCTTGGCCGGTTTTTTTTTAATATACAACAACAATGGATAATACAACACCCAACTTCTTTACAACACACTAACACTGTATGAAATTTCTCCTTCCATTATTTTATGTTTTTCAGTTATTAATAGCAGTAATATGAGACCCAATGTGATGTAACACTATGCCTAATTTTAGTTTTTATGACTCACAATTTTCCCGGGGACTCGGTTCTTATAGTTGGTTTGGGTACCTATCCTAAATGCTTTGTATTTGTGGATGTAGATCCAAAAAATCACCTACTTAAATTGTACGTTTCAATAAATCGAAACAACAAACACATAAACATATATATTTTAATAATATTTTATAAACCATATATATTAAAATATACAAAATATAATACATGATAAATAAAAAATATGACCTACATCTTCACTCTAAAGAACCGACCTATACTTTAACAGTTTCAATAACTTAATATAATAATAGCGTCAAAGTGAATAAGTAAATTAACGCGAAATATCATCGTAAAAGCCCACTTACATTTAATTGCAGGTAGTATTACATTCTCAGCAGCCTTCACTATACGAAACATGTTCACTTAATTAGCTTCAAACGTATCTCAAGATATAATGTAACGTTAAATTTAATCGAAGCCGAAATTACTATCTCTGGGCGGTTCAAAGTGTTCAAACCCAAGACAAGACAAGACAGACGAAAAGCCTAATGCCAAAATTGTCAATAAAGAACCACAGAGCATATTCAATATTCTCTTTGTATGAAAGAACATAATGGAAGATTTATTTTTCCATTATATTATTTTTCTCTGTATTATATCGTTTATGGTTTTATGTTGCCTAAACTGGAAATTCATTATCTTTCCACCTCGGTCAAAACTCCTCTTATACTTTATGTATCGTATCTGTTATCAGGCAATTGTCATGCAGTGCACTGTGCACAGGGGCTGGAAACTTAGAAAAGAGGCGACTCGCCGATTGATTGTATGGAAAGTAGTGACATCTCTGGAGAAGCGGATCGCTGTATTTAATGTTGTTGACAGAAAATGGAAATAGATGTCAGTACAATAGACCCACAACAATACATTTTAAGATTTTGAAATGAAATAAAATCTATTTTTATGTTTTGAGATAGAATTTATTAAGTATCCATTTTATTTAACTGAACATGAACAGATATCTCATTAATATGGAATTGTGTTTGTTGTTCGGCCTTTGTGGTTTTAGATGAAGTATACATGTCAGTCAGTTAATAAATGTCAATGTATTGTCTATAAAAATATTGAATGAAAACACATTTAAATCATATTTAAATAAAATCAAGAATAGTTTTAGCCACAGTATCTAGTTATAAAAATAATATCTAGGTGCTATGTGTGCAGTAAATAGTTTGAGGTTGAGTAATATGCAGTGTAGATCGGCTGTACGTGGATTTGTTAAATCTGGTCCAGGAGATTTAATCTAAAGTTTTGAAGCTAAATCTCGTCCTTGTCTGGTTGTGCTTTGTTAAGTTCTTGTTAAATAATTTGTTATTTGTTAAGTTAAATAAATACTTTTATGAATGTTGCATGTTTCACTTTTCAGATCCATTTCATAGTTGTGTTGTTGTGATTATTTTGAGATCTACAATGTGACTGGCAAAGTGTGAAGGGAAGCGTACTTAGGTAACTAAAACGTGATTTATATCATGTTTTAGAAACGTTTTCTTCCTAACTTTGATAGTCGCATTGTAGGCTTCAAAGTCAAAACAGAAAATACAACTTTTGTATACGTGTGTGCGTGGTGCGTGAATATGTATGTGTGCGTTAGTGTGTATGTGAAGCGTGCACGCTGCACGCATGCGTGCGTCAGAGTAGTTCAATCCACTCGCTGCTAGGCGGCTGTGGGACCAGTAATTTCTTGGTGTTGCCACTCTTTACATAAATATACTTATTATACTCTTTGACTGTGCAGCAGCAGCATTAAACAACTTGTCACAACTTTACCCAATTCGTAAATTTTATTTTTAGATCTTCTTTCTTCGATTATATTAAAAATGCTAAATAAAGTATTGCTGTCTACTGATGTGACTTTGGTGTGCGTTCAACATGCACTATCTACAGAAAAAGAAGAGATAATGGGACTGTTAATCGGAGAAGTACTCAACCTCTTGTTTTTGTAATTATTTACTTTTAGAGACTTCGGTATTTGGCCGTTGATTGAAATTAGACGCCTTATTACAGGTTCATGACGATGGTTCCCTAGTTTCCATAGTGTCATCAGTAATTCTACGTCGTTTGGACAAGAAGCCTGATCGTGTGGAGATCTCAGAGGAGCAGCTAGTGCAAGCTACGTTAAGAGCAGAAGAGCTCGCGGCTGAAGTAGGCCGACCGTTGCGAGTGGTAGGCTGGTACCACTCTCATCCACATATCACTGTGTGGCCTTCACATGTTGGTATGAAATCAGTTTATTTTTTTCCTTTGAGGTTTTTTTCACTATGTCACTTAGGAGGATGTCATTGACAAAAAAGTTGTTAATGACTAGATGCCCGCATATTGCAAAGAATGCAGGCAAACCTGTGCTATAAAATAGCTTATGTCATGTGAAATAATTATTTAAATCAGTCAAGTGGTTCTGGAGATTGCCCTCTACATACAAACTTACATTCTCACTGACTGTTCTTCAAAGTTAATTATTCCTCAAAGTACCTAGTCTAACCCTCAATTCTTTGTTTACAGATCTTGCAACACAATCAATGTATCAAAGAATGGATGCCAGTTTTGTTGGAATAATATTTGCTGCATTCCTAACAGATCAGAGTACTAAAGCTCCATCTGTCAGTATACCGTGATTAAGATAATAAGATACTTTATCAACTCCAAAAAAATAAATACTAAGCCTTGTTTCCATTACAGATACAAATTACTTGCTTCCAGTCTGCTACTGATGGCTCAACCCAAAGCCGAAGAGAAATTGAATTGGAAGTAGTAAACAACAATGACTCCCTCATGACACACAATTTTGAGGTGAATTATAAATGTATTATTAATTAATGTAATGGAAAAATTAAAATTGCCATTATTATATGCTACTGTTTTTTTATCTCTATTCTAGATATTAACTCAACTACCAGCAATTCTTAAAGAAGAAGAAGATGAAGCATACTACAATGAAGTAGGCAACAGTGAAACAGATGATATAATTATAAAACAACATAATGCTGCTGTAAGGACAATAGCTATTGGACATATAGTTGAAAAAGTAAGTAGATACAAAATGTATATTTATGTTTTTTTTTTTTGTGGTTCAGGTGTTTATGGGGGTGATCTGAGCTGATTTAGCCCGGTTGCCACGAGGTTCCCCCCAGCAGGTGGGCGGGGGGGGGGGGGGGGGGGGGAAAGTGCCTCCGGCGCGCCTCACTCTAAGCTTTATATCTGCATACATCTAATAACTATATCAATTTTGGTGTCTTTTTCGTATAATTCGAGGATGAAGAATTCATTTATGTGACTACATTTTCACTCACCCATACAAGAGATACGAGAAATTCAAAATTAAAAAAAAATCTTTACTCACCCAGATGTATTCCCATTCTTTCTTTTTTGTCCCATTCACTGCAAATGTAACTTGGTAATCCTATATATTTTAATAGGATTACAAAGATATTTATGCAGTTTGTATGTCTAAAAAACTGGACCGAAATTGCTAATTATTTTACTTTTTCCTTGATTTATACACTAAACACTAGTGTAGAATTTAGTTTTAAAGTGAATGCGTTTTTATGCCAATTTTTTATATAGTAGGATAACTGGGCTGTTCACAGGTATTTTTTTTCTAGAGCTAATCCTAATAGTTTTCATTCTGTAGAGGATTTTCGAAAAAAAAACGGTAAAGATTTTTTTTTAATTTTGAATTTCTCGTATCTTTTGTATGGGTGAGTGAAAATGTAGTCACAAAAATGAATTCTTCATCCTCGAATTATACGAAAAAGACACCAAACTTGATATAGTTATTAGATGTATGCAGATATAAAGCTTAGTGAGGCGCGCCGGAGGCACTTATCCCCCCCCCTGTCCACCTGCTGGGGGGAACCTCGTGGCAACCGGGCTAAATCAGCTCAGATCACCCCTAGGAACACCTGTTACACAACCAGTTGTCTACGAAGAAAAAAATCGCCGCCATCGCAACTGTGTTTCACAACCAGTTGTCTATGAGGATTTTTTAATCTTTCATGGCAACCAGTTGGCATATTAACAGCACCTTTATTTTAAATAACTAGAGACCCGGTAGCAGCGTTCAAACGCCGCTAGAATGTGGTAACCGAAAACCTTTAAAACATAACGATCATATTTGAAACCCTAGCAAGGTGCAGAACTGAAACCAAATAGGCCACATTTCCTAGCCCGAAAGGGCCGAAGCCGTTATTTTTGTTCAAGTCATTGGCATTTGTAAGTTTTTTTTAAATTATGTAGGGTTTAATTATCAGCTTATTTTATACTCTATTTGTTCTTAGCACTAACTACGAAAGAATAAGGAACCGTTCAACGCAGGAAAATGAGTCCCACATATACTTCCTTTATTAATTTAATTTGTCGGAAAAATAAAATATAACAAGGCATAACATTTTCTGCTATGGTTGTGAACAAGGAAAGTTAAATCTTCTGTAGCAACTAGCCTTTTTGAGATTTTCCTTATTCACAACTGGACTAAATCGTAACAGGAATAAATCTTCTTCTTTTACAACTGGTTGCCATGAAAGATTAAAAAATCCTCATAGACAACTGGTTGTGAAACACAGTTGCGATGGCGGCCGAAAGGAAAAATGCAAGGTCCCCTTAGAAAACGGGCCCTAAGATCTCCTACTAATTCTGTGCTTATTGCAGATGTCGCGGCCAATGCTTGAAGCACTGGTTGCTCGGAATGCTCTCAATGCAGTCAGATTAAAAGCTCTTAAAAAACAACATCAAGAACTGATGTCCAGATTGGAGAATATGTCATGCAATGTTTGAGAATAGCAAAAATTAAAACTATGTATATGCATTAGTAATAAATGTTTAATTTAAGTCACTGGTGTTTTTTGATATACCCTTAATTTAAGTCATTCTTATCAATCATTTCAAAGCCGTCTGAAGAATCTACACTAGATATGCGTTTCCTTTTCTTTTCATCTTGAGATGCATAGACCATATTAGAAACTGTTCCTGCGATGTTAAAGAAAGCATTGTAAGCTGCCCCACTCCAGGTCCCTGCTGGTTGAACTTCCTCCAATGTGGACTGTAGCTGCTTCTGCTGAACTGCAAGTAAACACATTGATTGATTCTCCTTAAAAGTCAATGCGCCTGAGAGAAATGGTATGGTGGAATAAAATGTGTTGTAGAGGTATAATGAAGAGATATAACTATTTTTTTGGCTATTACTCTTGCGCACCTTTACACTATATTTTGCTTTGAATTAAGTAAGTTACATTGAAATGATGTTATTAATCCTAAAATAACGAAATAACTGTGCTGGGCATTAATTTTTATAGCATACTGCCCATGTGGTTGTGCCCGTGTATCACACATAATGCAAGCAAAGCTGCTAGATAAAATATAGCCTGTCCATTCTCGAAAGTGCTAGGAAAGGAATCCAGATAAATTTAACAATATGTTGCTGAGTAATAAATTTCTTATAACATAAGCTGTGTTCAGCACACTCTTGGTTTTCAATTTTTATCATCTTATATTGTGTCCCACTGCTGGACAAAGGCCTTCCTTTTTAGGGTTCCTTATAGTTTCTCCATGTCCGTCCGTCTGTCTTCGGCTTAGCTCAGTAACCATTACTACTAGAAAACTGTAATTCGGCATGGGTATATAAATCAATCACGCCGACCAAACAGAAGAATAAAATCTTTAAAAAATTTTTTTTTAGGGTACCTCCTACACCTAAAGCGGGGATGTAATTTTTTTTCTCGTTAAACCCATGTTGTGGGCTATCTTTGGATAGCTCGTGCAAAAATATTATGGGTTTCCAAAAACCATTTTTCAAATCAGTGATCCGTTTGCGAGATATTGGGCTTTAAAGCCCTAATTTTTGTTCGAGTCATGTGTCCTCCCCCTTCTGCCGGCTAAATGGCTGTGAAAAAATTCGTGGTAGCAGTACATATAATGAATTTAAAAGGAAAATTATCACGGACAAATAGGCATAAGTAGTTACCGAGTAATAGTCGACCAACGTAATGTGTACTTGGAAAGGCCAATTTTCGTACAAATTCGGCCGACGCAACCGCACGGGACGTCGATGTAACTAAGACAGACAGGCAACTACGGACCCCACACTGCGCGTGGCCCGACACGCACTTGGCCGGTTTCTTTCATACATTACAAATATTTGTAATCTATGTAAAAACTCATCCTACTATATATGTATTTTATGGTTTCGCCCGAGCACCTTGTATAAATACTGGTGTTTTTTATTTGTATACAGGCATTACCCGCCTATGATACAAACTATCAGAATGTATCTCTTTACATTATTAGTAAAAAAATAAAAAGAATGAAAAGATAAAATAAAGATTAGTTTTGTTCTCCTTACCTAATGGTATATATTCATCTTCACTAGAATCCGTAATCTCCACTTCTTTTTCAAATGCCTGCATTTTCTCTAGTGACATATTGGTTACAAGAGAGCTGCTTTGATCAGAGCTATCGCTGTCTTCCATTGGGACATCTTCTGGTTTCCAATAGTCTGAAATTGTATATATTTATAATGTAAGTTTTTTTTTTTTAACTTATTGATTAAGACAAAAACAATGAACATCATTACAAAGCCCATCTAGGCAAAACCTTGGGGAGGTTTGTGTGCCGATGGGGAGTTCTTAGTATTCTTTTGATCTAATTTATAGTTAAATTAAAAACTAACGGCCGTATTCATAAACGTTCTACAAGCCTATTTTAACTAAAATGGCTTTAAAATTAGTTTGTCCTTATCTGTGAATTTGACATTTGTGTTCGTTAGAAAGGGACCAAGCACATTTTATTTAGCAGAGGCATTTTAACTTTTATGAATAAGGGGGTAAGTATTTTAAGTAGGTTAGTTAGTACAACTTAGTTTACAGAATATAGGTTACATTATTGCATTTTAAAAAGTGCAGCTTTAATATTTTTCTTATTTTACAACCTTTCACGTGTAAGTTTTGTACATGTTCAGGTAATTGATTTATTATTTTAGGCAGTAAGTACGAGTATTTTGACGACCTCTGTAGCCTAGTCGGTAGTGATCCTGCCTACGAAGCCGGAGGTCCCGGGTTCGAATCCCGGGAAGGGCATTTATTTGTGTGTTGAGCATGAATATTTGTTCCTGTGTAATGGATGTTTTCTATGTATTTATTTATCTATATAAGTATGTATATCGTCGTCTAGTACGCATAGTACAAGCTTTGCTTAGTTTGGGACTAGGTCGATTTGTGTAAGATTGTCCCCAAATATTTTTATTTTCGAGCACCATATAGGTATGTTATTATATTTAGGTAAACAAAATTGGCTTTGGGATGATAACTTTCTTAATCTAATACATCTTTTCTGAACTTTGAGTTTTGTAACATTGTGATATTCTTCAATCAAGACAGCTAGTTTTTTTTTTTTTTGCACAGGAAGTAGATTACAGTATTTAAATAGTTGTGAATAGTCGGTTACATAATGTTCTTTAATATTTTTTGGTACAATAGTTTTGAGTATTCTAATTTGTAGGTTGTATATTTTTTCCATATAGGTCTTAAAGGTTCTACCATAGGTACCTAGGGCGTATCCGATCACAGAGTCAGCGAGGGCTAGGTATAGCAGACGTAGCGTTCTGTACGGTACTTTATGCTTTAAAATGTATAATCTACTCAAGATAGCTCTCAGCTTATCGCATACCTAATATAATAACATGAGGTGCCCAGTTGAGCCTGCGATCTATTATAAGTCCAAGGTACATGTGTTCCTTTACGACTTCTATATTTTCACAGTTACACGTAACTGTGCAGCTGTGTTGGTGTAGGCACTTGTGCTGATGGGCAACTACAGAAACTTCGTGTGCAATTTTGTTATGAGCCGAATGAACATGCATTATTTTTGTTTTTTGCGCGTTAATAACAAGCCCGACGTCATGCGCCCATTTACAGAGAGTGTTAAAGCTTGTTTGCATTACGCTCTCGGCCTTAGGTATATCTCGGTCGGCTGTGATAATGCATGTGTCGTCCGCGAACTGGTAGACAGAGCCCTCAGTTATAATGTTACACATTTCATTAACATACAACAAGTATTCGGTTGGGCCAATAATAGATCCCTGGGCCGTCCCTTTATCCGTTTTTACATCTTCACTGTATGTGTTATTAACCTTAACTCGAGTATATCTGTTGGCGTGATAGTTTTTTAGCAAATTAACTAGGGGGGCCCTGTATACCGTTCTGCTCTAGTTTGCTGAATAGCGTTTCGTATTTCAGCATATCGAAAGCTTTACTGAAATCAATGAAAACAACAAGCACATGCCTTTTTTCATGCATGTGCTCGTTGATTGAATTGCTGAATTCACAAAGGAGCTGTGAGGCACTTCGGTTTTTTTTAAACCGAACTGTTTAGTGTTAATTATTTTATGTCGAGTCAAGAATTTAGTAATTTGGTTACCGAGGTATCTCTCAGCGATCTTGTCAATACACGACAGTATAGTGATTGGTCTGTAGTTGTTATAATCTGTGTAGGTCCCTTTTTTGTAGATAGGTAGTATTATTCCAATTTTAAGTTCGTCGGGATACACAGATGTAGCAATGCAGGAATTAATTAAAGGTGTGATTTGTGGTGTGACCTGGTGTCATTTTTGCACAGTTATGTTTTTATGTCTATGGTTCGGACTTTATCATAGCCCGGGCTTTTTTTATCATTTAAGCTGCTTATTCTTTTGAATATCTCATCACAAGACGCTTTTTTAACCGAATTGCTACCTCTGCGCGTCCGGCGAACTTAGAGTGGTCAAGGATGTTCATTACAAGAAATTGATATATTTTCAACATTTTTTTAAAATTCTCTGGCAAAATTGTTACATCCCTTTCTCGTTCAATTTAAAATGTTTTAGAATTACATCATCAATCGAGTTATTTATTTTACCACATAACTCATTGATTATACACCAGATTTCCTTCGAATTCCTGAAATTTCTACAAATTTATTTTATCAATAAACTTATTTTTAACATAATTGATGTATTTATTAGTTTTATTTCGATATATATTATACAATATTCTGTTTTCTATTTTTTCAGGAGATTTTTTCCAGATTTTATACAATTTATCTCTTTGTTTACACATTTTTTTAATTTTTTGTTTACCCATTTACATTTTTTCGTAGTTTTATTTTCATCATAAATATGTTGTATTTTTTCCCTAATGAAATTGAGTATTCTATTCGGACAATCGTACGCAAGCGCCTCGTCCCATTCGACCGGTTGCAGAGCATTTGCAACCTTATCATTGTCTAGTACGGTAACAGTTCGCGTGGCCGCGGCAGGTGCACGCGAGCCGGCGGCGGCGGCTGTTGCTAGCGCACAGGCAGTTATGTAAGGATCAGCTATCGATGTTTATGACAGCGGTATGTGCCGCGCTGTTTATCGACCTAGTGAATATATGATCTATGCAGGATTTGGTGATGATGTTGCCTTTTTTTTCGACGCGGGTGAATTGATTTATGCCGCTGTCTAGGCCTAGCTCTGAGAGTTTATCGAAGTATGAGTTCCTAATACTGTTATATTTTTTAAAGTGGATATTCATGTTTCCTATGACTATTAATTTATTTTTGTTGGATATCTTGGTTAAGGTGGAGTACAATTCTTGTATGAAACCGGTTTTGCAATGATCAGGCGGGGCGGTCGGTACACCGCGCATAAGCTGATTGTATCTTTACTATTTATATTTATATAGCCGCAGCCGCACAATGATTCGAAGTGTATTGATTTATGCTGAACTGAATGGAATGATTTTGCGTACATACAATATGATTCCGCCGCCTTTGCGGTTTTTTCTCAGATTACTATACATATTATATCCCTGTAAGTTAAATAACGTTTTACATGAGTCACTAATGTTCACTTCCGTGAGTACTATTACATCAATATCGCGATTACTATTTGTTACTAAGTATTCGAGTTGTATGTATGTATGTAAAACTCAGTAATAAAGGCTCTATTTATTTATTTATTTATTCGAGTTGTGAAAAGTTTAAAAGACGACATCCATTTAGTGGTTTTTTTTTTTCGTTGACATTCGCAGGAAAAGTCTTTATAGGGAGGTATAATACCAGCTACCAGCACCAAGAAAAAGCATCAGTCTCCCCTTGGCGCTGATACCCAGTGCTCAATATCACTTACTGATTTTATTGTGTGTGATTTTAGTGTATATAGTGAAGTACTTATATTATACCCTTAGAATAATATATTATGTAATTATAGAATACCTAGACTCTGCTTTTCATCAACTACATGTTTGGTCTCAGGCTCAAGTGACAATATCTTGATATCTCCTTCTTTGATTTCCGGAATGAGACCTTCTAATTCACCATCTGATTCTGCAAAAACGAAACTTAACTTACTCTTTTTTAATATGGCAAATAAAAAAGAAACAAAAAAAGATTTTTTTTAAAGGATGTTTTTGAGTTTGGGTAAAATTGTGTACTTACCAGCATTTTGATGTATTTTGTGAGCAATTGTGATAATAGGTTTGGCTATTTTGTAAAAGAGACATGTTAACATAAGCACAATATACATTAACTTGTAACCACTAATGTATTTCCCTAAGAGGAATATCATGCCTAAAATGATGTTCACCATTAAAAAGGCCTGAAATCAGAAATGCAAGTTGAATTTTTAGGACTTGAGCTTATTTGATAAGCATCTGAAAAAGTTGTTAGATTGCTAACCTTAGTGTGATTAGTTTCACGTAGATAAATGTATTCACACCAACGCATCTTCATCCACTCTTTCAAATGAGCTGCAGCAGAGCTCAATTTCTGTCCATTGTGGTTAGCGAGCTTCTTCAAACAAGTTGTTCTGTGCTTGTATTTTAACCAGGCTTCAAAACCATCCATGGCTACTGTTACAGTGATTATGGAAAATACCAACTCCATGAAGTTTACTTCGAAATTAAGGCATATGCTGAAAAAAATAATTTTTATAAAAGGGTGGAAAATAACTTCTTTAGAGAAAAGTTTTTCAAGTAAAAGATGCTTATTTTGATGTGTTCTATTCGTTACAATCATTTAAAATAGGTGTTATAATGACACCACTTTGGGTAAAAATGTACTAAGTGCTTGGGCCACCCTTTGCTATACTCTGACCCAGTCTGCATATTATCAAATACTCAGGTGGAGCGGTGGGAGGGTACTGCCGGTAAGACAATGTTGCTCCTTGCTGAATCATAGTCAATATATTGTATCCCCAAGAGCATCAATGGCCGGATTAAAATAGATAAACAATATTTTGTGGTTATCTCAACTATACCTTCATAATAAAAAAACGATTCACCATTTTTTTAATTCCACTGCTCTAAACTTTTTTATTTCACTGTACTTCGTCTAATTATTAATGGTAACGTCGCAATTTTTTTATATTCCTACACTGATAAACTTTATACATAACATACTTTGTGGTAATTGCAAATGCATGTACAAATAAATAATTTACCTAAGCATTAATAGGCATACTTACAAATAAATAATATTGAGAATAAATATAAATAACAGAGATGACCACATATTCTTCCAAAATAAAACATCTTCAAGAATCCCCATGAAAACTGCTAACAAAAGCGATGATTGCCATTTTTTGTCTTCCGCTTTTTTTATGACGGACCCCCATTTAAAAGTTTTTTTTATAGACGCCAACATAGGATATATTGTTGTAAAATTTTGTTTTTTTGGAAGCGGAAAACTATTTTCTTTTCTCTGAAAATATTCAGAATGGTTCTGTCAATTCATTGTTTATTTTTTTTATGAATCCGAAGCAGTCACAGATTATGCAAAGCGCAATTATAGCGCAGCAATCCGCCTCGTGATTACCGTCCACGCTCGGTTAGCACTCTCGCACTATCCGTCTCTTTCCAAATTTTCTAATAAGAGAGAGACCGATAGTTCGAGAGCGCTCGCGCGCCGTCTTAACCATGCTGAGGCCCTACCACGAAAAAAAAACAAATTTCGTTCCTTTATCATCGTCTCTGTCGCACTTGCTAATTCCAGTGACAGAGAGCGAGATACACGTATGAACTTCGTACACGAGCCGAATAACCCGGCAGCCTGCAACCTGCATGCAGTTCTGCCGATATCGGCCCGTGTAGCGTATCCTTATCGTGTGACTTGCGGAAACGAATCGTTCGTGTATCTCTCTCTCTGTCGCTCGAAGACGCTGCGACAAAGACGGAGTTTTCGTTGATGACATGAGATATTGCTGCGGTGCCTGCGTTATCTGTGGCCATTAATAGAACTGTCAGCGAGTTCGAGTTTTTTAGTTTATTTATTTATAATTATAATGAACGATTTTATATTCACGCATTTAATGTCAGTACAAGTAGTTAATTAATATATTTACAACAAAATGTCTACAAACATTTTTGAGAAATGTGCAAACAAAGAAGGATCTCGTCCGTACAAATGTCGCGATTATGCTAATAAAATTTCATTAAATTTGAGCAATTTCCAAAGAGACGGCAGGTTTTGTGACATAGATTTAATATCAGGCAAAACCAGGGTTAAGGTAAGGTATATCTTATACCATTTTCATAATATAAGTTTAATAAGACAAGTCCGTGAGTTAATTACTTATTAACTGTTTAATTACTACAGCTGGTTGCCAACTAACTGCGACGAATATAAATACCTACTTGATTAATATTATAGTCCGTTATGTGGTAGCTTTTATGAGTATGTAAAAAAAGGTAATTACTTGAAAAAGTTACTGGTTAATGTTTCCATCTTAGGCCCACCGGGTGGTGCTTGCTGCCAGCTGTGCGTACTTTGATGCGATGTTCAATGTGGGCTTGGAAGAGAGTCAAAAGAGACATGTAGCTCTACCTAGTGTGCCTCCAGAAATTCTTCCAATTATAATTGATTTTATATATACAGGTAAATAGGTGTTTATTTTTCTTACAGCCAACAGTTGTATCCTTAACTGGAATATTGATAATGATATTGTATTTGCAGTGAGGAATTTTATGCCTGTAAAAATTAAAATTTGTCTTGTAATAGGTGAAGTAGTGATAGACAAATCTACAGTGCAGCATTTATTGATAGCGGCTGACATGTTGCAACTGAGGGAACTGGTCACAGGCTGTGGTGAATTTTTAAGAAGAGAACTGCACACTTCTAATGCGCTGGGGATCTTTAGGTAATACTAACTTTAAGTAGGGTTTTGGTATATATTTGATTTATTTATTTATTCAAAATTATATTTCAGTTTTTGTATTTGATATACACTTTCACAACATTCACTATTTAGTTTTAATAAATGTCCATGACTTATCCAAAACAATATAATTCTCAGTCTGAGAAAGTCTTGGCTGGCTGAACATGTCCGAAACATCAGGGCAAATACATTGTTACATTATGATGTATATCTGTAAGCCCTGCATTGTTAAAATAAAGCTCTTTGGTAGCCTTAATCACCAATGTCATCTAATAGCTGATGGAGCATTTCTGCACACACAAGTGTTGCTTATCGCAAGTTTGTTATAGACATGGTTTAGAACAGAATGTGTTATTAAAAATGCTTCTGTTGAATTCCAGATTTGCTGAAGCACACAATTGCATGGAACTGGCAGAGGAAGCATTGGAACACGCTCAAGCAAACTGGAATGTTGTAGCTTCTGGAGACGAGTTGCTGGACTTGCCACTGCCACAGTTAGTCACATTGCTATCATCAGAACAGCTAAAGGTTGAAACTGAAGCACAGGTAAAGTATTTCATTGTATTGAAATTCCCAGTAATGTATTGGTAACACATTAATAAACATTGATGATTCATAAAATTACAATATTCACTGTCAATTTTAATTAGAACATAATGGCTATTAAATTGAATGAATGCTCTCAGTAGAAACTTGACCATCTTATAACTTTCCTGATAAGAATGAGTCATTCATTGCATTTGTGGTTTGTTTTCTAGGTATTATACCCAGCATTAAGATGGCTGGAAAATGACCCCACCTGTCGCAGACGCCATTGTTTCGATGTTCTCAGTCACATTAGACTTCCACTTATAGCTCCTCAAATTCTTGACGAAGCCATTAAAAATGTACAAGATCCATCCATAGCTGTGGCATTGAAGACAGTTAGAGTGGACATGGTGAGTTAGCATGTTTACAATACATTTAGTTTACATACATTGTGTAGGTTAAAATAATTAGGTCACATTTTATGAGGAAAAGATGATTCATTTCATTGTGACAACCGCTTTAGCCTAGTTGGTAGTGAGTGACCCTACCTACGAAGCAAGAGGTCCTGGGTTGGAATCCCAGTAAGGGCACTTATTTGTGTGATGAGCACAAATATTTGTTCCTGAGTCATGGATGTTAAATGTGTGTTGGAAAAGTCAGGGAATTTCCCTAGTCATGGAAAATTCAGGGAATCGTCAGGGAAATTTAATGGAGGTCAGGGAATAATGGGAATAATGGGGGGAATACGAGCCCTAATGTAAATAAGAATTTTTTGCAAGACCTAAAGTCCAAACTAAAAAATGATGGAACTCCTTGGGATGGAAGGTTGTAGCGTTTTACCTTCTCTATACTACCACCGTCACGTAGGATGTGAACCCACGACTTCCGTCTGACTATGCTTTCACTCTTACCAACTGAGTTATTCAGATACTACTTCTTATTATTTCCGTTTTTGTATTATTTCATTTTATTTATAAATTGTAATTTGCCAGCAGATAATTCTGCAAAAACTCAAAAATGTATTCCAATTGTATATTTTATATTTATTACATTTAAGATTATGGTCGGGGAAAAACTTGGAAAAACGCCTGGAAAACCGGGAAAAGTCAGTGAATTTTGGTTGTAGTAAATAGTGGTCACCCTGTTTAAAATAAATAAAATAATAAAATAAATTTTTTGTTTATTGAGGTAATAACCCATTTAGAAAATTTACAAAAATAAAATACCATACAATTAAATATTAAAATTAGAAGTTACTCGTCATCGTAACAATACTGGTTGTCGATTCGCTCACTCTCCTGACGAAGGACCAGTGCCTTTTACGCATAATTGCGTAAAAGTCGTCCACTCTGTTCACGGCGAACATCCCAGACGCGCTACACCGCCACGGCAGCCGTAACATCACACGAAACGCGTTGTTTCCTGTACTCTGAGTCTGTTAAACGACCGCTTCGTGTAATGGCACCACAGGTGGCTAGTGTAGAACGCCTGGCAATAAGCCCCGAACAGAGTAATTTTGACTTGGTCAGAGCAGTGAGCGAACCGACGTGCCAACATATTACTTGGCATAGCAATGGCCCGCCGTTGTCTCTCGAGATCGTCGTCATCTTTTAGTTTGTCTGTCAGTATATGCCCGAGATACCTAAAAGAATTTACATTTTTTAACTCAGTCCCGTCCAGTCTAACGGGCGGCACAACTTCAGCTCCCCTGCCGTACTTAAATACCATTATCTCGGACTTTTACATTATACTTAAGTCCGTGTAGTGCAGCATAACGCTCGCATATGGATATCAGCATCCTCAGTCCCGTGATAGAAGGGCTCAGCAGAACCATGTCGTCAGCGTAGCTAAGATTATTGGCGCATACGCCTGCTACGTGACACCCGACCGCGGCCCTGCTGAGCTCCTCTATCAGTTAATTCATGTAAAGGTTAAACAGTAATGGCGATGTCAGCCCACCCTGTCTAACCCCACTATTCAATTTATATTGGTCAGAATTGCTACTTCCGCATTTATTTATTTATTTATTTATATAGGAAGATCATTAGCTTAAATACTACACAGTAGCTTAAAACAGTAGTGACAGTGAGCTAATAACAGATCCTCACCGATAGCGTAATAAATATGCAAAAAATAAGTGAGCAAAAGCCAAACGAGAACACAGCGCTTTTGCGTCTTGGTACTGCTACATAATTTATAAGCTATAGCTTTATTTATAACGCTATTCGTTTGGTTCCCTTACCAGAATCCCAGCAGACCGGCTACTCTTCTCGGCACACCGGCTCTTGAGACCTTTTCCCATAGTAAACTATAGTCAATGGTATCAAAAGCGCGGCTACGATCTAGGAAGCAAGCGTAAACCGACGTCTTTTTCTTAAGATATCGGCTTACGGTGTTTTTGAGACAAAAAATAGCCATATCTGTTGACAGACCTGGACGAAACCCAAACCGTGCGTCGTTTAATTGTATGTGCTCTGTGAGTATCGGGTTAATCAGCCTTTCAAGCACCTTAGAGAACACCGTGGCTAACGAAATAGGCCTGTAGTTAGACGGGTCACTGAGATCGCCCTGTTTTTTACAATCGGCACCACATTTGTTGTCATGAACTCATCAGGCAAGAATCCGTGCGTTAAACATAAGTTAAAAAATTGTGCCATTTTTAGGGTTCCGTAGTCAACAAGGAACCCTTATAGTTTCGCCATGTCTGTCTGTCTGTCTGTCTGTCTGTCTGTCTGTCCGTCTTCGGCTTAGCTCAGTAACCCTTACAAGTAGAAAACTGCAATTCGGCGTGGGTATATAAACCAATCACGCCGACAAAACAGTAGAATAAAATCCTGAAAAAAAATTTTTTTAGGTTACCTCCCCTATGTGTAAATTGGTGATGTATTTTTTTTTCTCGTTAAACCTATATGTGGGGTATCGTTGGATAGCTTGTTCAAAAATATTATGGGTTTTCTGAAACTATTTTTCAACTCAGTTATGCGTTTGCGAGATAATGGAATTTAAAGCCCTAATTTTTGTTCGAGTCATGTGTCCCCCCCCCTGCCGGCTAAATGGCTACTACTGGGGACGTGAAAAAAATCGTTCGTACATATAATGAATTTAAAAGGAAAACTATCACAGTTAAGTAGACATTACTAGTTAACGAGTAGTAGACATAACTAGTTAACTGGTAAGAAATGCACTTGATTTCGGGTGCATATACATTGTCATTGGAATTTGAACCTTTTACCGTGGTCGGTAGAGTTGGTTTTACACGGCACGGTGCTTCTTACGTAAATAACCTGTTGCTGGTAAAAGCTTGCGATCTGCGGTTCGATTAGTTTATGTAGTATCTCATATTTACGATTATTTACGAGGGTAAGCCACCAAAACATAAAAACCCCAAAAGCCCCTTTTAAGTCCGCATTCTGTGACAGACGGGCAACTACGGAACCCTACCCTGCGCGTGGCCCGACACGCACTTGGCCGCTTTTACATGTAACAATGGGCCTCCGTACAAAATATGTTCAATGCTTAGACCGTTTAAGTATTTATTTATCTATATACATACATACATACATACATTCACGCCTTTATCCCTAAAAGGGGTAGGCAGAGTACATAAAACTTGTGTTACTGTACCACTTTAGGGTATAAAAGATCGACAAATCAAATCAAATCAATTATTTATTCTGCAAATAGGCCACAAGGGCACTTTTACATGTCAAACGGTAATTTACAATAAAATAGTAATCTTACACAATAATAATTTAAAATGATATATAAAAGGTTAACAAACTAAATGTCACTAAGTTAATGTAAACAAAACAAAATTGCAAAATATGACCATTACATTCGATATAAGATTCCCTTCTTCGCACGGGTACTATAGTATGCATATAAACCTTCCTCTTGATTCACTCTAACTATTTAAAAAAAAAAAAAAACCGCACCAAAATCAGTTGCGTAGTTTTAAAGATCTAAGCATACATAGGGACAGACAGCGTGAAGCGACTTTGTTTCAAACTATGTAGTGATTAATAGTACAGTTACTAGCCTAACCCTGATAATCCTCGTGTATAAGTGCCTACGACTTGGCGCAGTATGTAACATTAACACTAGTATCTAACTAGCATCTACTCTCAAAGCCCAACTGTAGGTACGTACATGGTTGACCCGTCCGTGCCACTCATGAATTGCCTATAAATGTTTTATTGTTGGTTTCCGCACTGTACCTACTGCTAAGTCTATTCCCATCACAAACATACACACCCACACACACACCATACTACTATACTCACTATTTAATACATACATTCTCCCTCTAGAAACTCATGCAATAATTATGCTAATGATGTTACCAATTACATTTAAACCTATATGCCTTAAAATAAATAGTATTAATGATCATTGTAGGTAATTACATAAATACATAATGTAAACAATTCTAACTCATATCTACGCGGTTAATCATGAGGAGAAGGAGGGTACCTTGCCGTAATACAGTTTATTAACTAGTACGGAAGGTGGCTTACTTTAACTTAATGCTTACCTATACTTAGAAAAGAGATCTTAAAATAAAACTACATGTGGTTAGTTACCTAACATATTTACCTATATTATGTAAAAATGTGTAGTTCAAGTAAGCTAAATAAATAAATAAAGATCTGTATCCAGCATTAACAGAAGTTAATGATATTATACAGTATTCCAGAGATGTATAAGGTCTCTTAGCGTCCAAATACAATTAATAATTATTCTAATATTCTAAGAGATGTATACGGTCTCTAAGCGTCAAAACTAAAAAGGAACATTAATGTTATATTGTCAGAGATGTACAGGGTCAATAACAATAAAACGTGTCAAGATCAGAATGATGTCTCTCGTCAATACGATAATAATAATAATAACACTAGTATTTAAGTAGTTAATTAGGTACTATGCCCTTGCAAGCATGAACAGTCCGGACTCCACAAACAGCACCCGATCACGAGTATGACGCATATCTCAGCCATCGCCTCCCTCAACCATATGTTAGGGAAGGTGGCGACCCGATCAACGACGCCACCGTAAGCAAAGCCCTTTAAGCGAGCATGACATATTCAAGCCACCGGACATTGATAATAGCAAAGATTAAGCGACTTGTTCGGCGAGAAACAGCATTACGTGCTCTCTTCTTACATAAAACGGTACAGTTATTTCAGGTAGGTACTTGTAATGATTACATGTATTTAGGTATATTCCTAATAGAATCAGACTACTACTGGCTTAAAGGCCTTAATGTCGTTTAAGAAATCGTTGACAGTATAATACGCCTTGTTTAGCAAATTACTCTTAACATGAGACTTAAATTTACTGTACGGTAAATTAACAATTTCAGTAGGTATTTTATTAGTAAAAACGTATGCAGTTCCCCACGAACGACGTGCTAATCTTGCGGAGACGACTGGCCTTCACTGCGATCTTGTTTTTACTTCTGGTGTTGTAGTCGTGGATATCACTGTTGAGTTTGAACTCATGAAGGTTTTTCCGCACATACATGATATTCTCAAGAATGTATTGGCATGCTACAGTAAGAATGTTTGCCTCCTTAAATTTGTCCCTGAGAGAATCTCGAGCTTTTAGTTCGTATATGGAGCGTACAGCTCGTTTCTGTAGCACGAATATAGTCTGGATATCAGCCGCCTTCCCCCACAACAGGATTCCGTAGGACATAACACTGTGGAAGTAACTGTAGTACACCAGCCTAGCCGTCTCAACGTTTGTTAACTGCCTTATGCGTCTTACTGCATAGGCTGCCGAACTAAGTTTTCCGGCTAGGGCGGCGATATGCGCATGCCATTGCAGTTTTGAGTCCAAGGTGATAAAACACTGTTACATCTTCAAATTCCAGCTCATCACCCTTTAATTGGATCTTGGTATTATTTACCTGCTTGACATTAGGTAAAGTGAATCTGATACACTTTGTTTTCTTAGAATTTAGGAGTAAATTATTTGCTGTAAACCATTTCACAACAGTGTTGAGAGCATCATTAATACCATCGAAGCTTTTCTCTTTCCTGTCTACCTTGAAGATAAGCGACGTGTCGTCTGCAAATAACACTATATCATGTTTATCTTGCAACACATTTGGTAGGTCATTGATGTAAATCAGAAACAGAAACGGACCCAGAATCGAGCCTTGAGGAACACCAAGAGCAACAGTTGTCCCTGCTGATTGGGTCCCATTGATGACTACTCGTTGTGTTCTCTCCGAGAGATACGATGAAACAAGATCAAGAGCACCGTTTTTAATCCCATAATGTCTCAACTTTCTGATTAAATTCTCGTGATCAACGCAATCAAATGCCTTTGATAAATCACAGAACACTCCAATAGCATCTTGAGCCTCTTCCCAGGCATCAAAAATATGTTTAATTAGTACCACCCCTGCATCAGTGGTACAGCGACCCCTAGTGAATCCGAACTGATTGGTATTGAGCAGTTTATTGCAACTAAAGTGGGACATAAGCTGATGAAGAATAAGCTTCTCATAAACTTTGCTTAGTGCCGGTAGTATTGATATTGGCCTGAAGTTGTTAGGGTCAGTTTTCGTTCCTGATTTAAACAACGGGATAATTTTACTGTGTTTCATGAGGTCACGAAATACTCCAGTATCAATACATTTATTGAAAATATCAGCTAAGAAAGGTGCAATTGATTCTACAATGGAATGTAATACTTTGACTGAAAGGCCCCAAAGATCTTCAGTCTGTGAACGTGTCACGAAATGTGATATCGCAGTGACAGGTTGCTAGCCCATCGCCCACAACACACTTCAACCCTATTCCCTTAGTCGACCCTTACGACACCCACAGGAAGAAAGGGGGTGGTGCTATACTAACCCCGACACCACACAGGGACTATCAGGGATTTATCTATATAAGTATGTTTATCTTTGTCTAGTACCAAGCTTTGCTTAGTTTGGGACTAGGTCGATTTGTGTAAGTTTGTCCCCTAATATTCATTTATTTATGCACAAGTACTGGTACTGAATATCGAATAATAATAAATTATCGGGGAGACTACGAGTATATCGCTCGCGGCGCTTACTTTTTCCACATGGATGAATGTGGAAAAGTCCTTGCTACGCTCAAGATTCTATTGTAGAATGTTTCGGTTTTGATTCACTCCGGTTCAATATACCGCCCTCGCCGTAAATATATAACTTTGCTCCCTTGATACACAATCTACTATTGTTATCAGAAAACAGGTCGCGGCGCGTTGGTGGCGCTAGCGGCGGAGCCCCGTGCGCGCGCGCGCCGCTTCCTGCTCGTGGCCGGCGGCTCGTGCCATGACTCCAGCGCGCACCCGCCGCTCTCCACCGACAACATACTCTCCTCCGTGCTCAAGTTCGATCTGCATAAAAGGTGCGGATTTACCTAGTTAACAGATTATTGCCCGGTATTGTCTCTAAGAGAAGTCTTTCCACGGGACAGCCGAGAAAATCTCGCAGAATGAACCGTGAACACCATAGTTTCAAGCAACACACTAAAGCCAAACCATCATGGAGACCATCGAGTGCTGCTTCTGGCCGAAAGGTGTTGTGTTTTGGCGGTACCGAACTACTTCGGAGTTGCCGACTAGCGAACTACTGTGGAGCCACACCGTTATGTCACCTAAATCTTCTAGATTGATTTTTGTAATTGTATTTAAGGTTAGTCTTTAAGGTGTTTGTTAAATGGGCATATATAACAAATTAATTATCATTAATATTAAATGCTAATGGTCATTGGTCATGCCATTGACCGTACGCGCGGCAGTAAACGAGATGCGGGTGGCGTCCACCAACGCACGCAACGTACACTTGGCGTACATAATGTTCACGTGTGACGTAACGGCCCGTGTCTGTTACAGAGAATGGGAAGAAGAGGCGCCGATGGGCATCGCGCGCATCCAGCCGGGCGTGGCCACGCTGGGCGGCCGAGTGTACGCGGTCGGCGGCGAACAGGGCAGCCAGATATTGGCCAACGGCGAGGTGTACGACCCCACGGTAATGATGCTGTACAATACTGTACATAATCTGCTGCCTTGTGCGAGGACATGTGCACAATCTTTTTATTTTCAGTTAGTACACCATAGTATTTTTCACAATCGTGTTATAATAGAGAGCTTTTTAGTCGACTACCGTGTTTAGGCCACGAAGCTTGCTGAGTGGCCCAAGTAAGGTACGAGATAAAAAAGCTTGATTATGACACTATTGTGAACAATACTTTTTGTACGAGTTCATTAAAATTAATAATTTAAGTCATTAATACGAGTATACATATAAGAAAACTAAATATCGTAAGTACTATATTGTCAAGTTCTACTATTGGAAAGTCTCTTTGACTTTTCAGGTAGCAAGGTAAGTGTGGCTTCCTCTGCCATATTAGTTATTTCTTGAGGACTTGAAGATTTTTCATCACTGTCACTACTCAATTTCTTAGTTTTTATTTTAACTTTGTTTAGATTTGAAAAGAAAAGTTATCGCATCACACCACCGGCGTCCGTAATGTTGCAGTACTCAAAGAGCACTATATATACTGAGAATAGAGACATCTAGTGGGATACGATAGGACTACACCGTATGTACCTATACATATTTATGCGGTACTTATTGTACATATGTATATGCTCCTGTATACGTATAGCTAAACAGCTATGTACAATTGAAGAATGTTTTGGTTTTTAATGAGAAAACGGATTAATTCAGATGAAAGTGAGTTTGGTGCATTTAGATGAAAATTAAACCTACGGTTTAATTTTCATCTAAATGAACCCAATCTCATCAGATAACTTTGAGGTATAGAAGTTTAGTGTAGGAGTAGGTAGTAAATAAAAGTAAATTGCGAGTTAATTTCGTCTATTTATTTTCTTCTGCTTAATATTCTAATGTTAAACACGTAAGAACGTATATGCAAGAGACATTGTTTACGATCTTTACGGTTATAATCTTACGGTTACGGGTTACATTACATTTCGGGACACAACATTTCTCAGACATTCGGATCGAGTCTCCTTAAACAAGGACACGTATTATTGAAATACGAAGTTCTATTTTAATTTTTTTTTCGGTTGTCTAGACGAAAAGTTCTCTGGTCTGTATATCGAAAAGTTATTTAGGTTGTTTCGGAAGTAACATAGACTATTCAACGATGAAAAGAGTGACGTTGCAGTATTATTTTAATCGACGAGTACAAAAAATAAATTCTCATATTACTAACCTTTATAATTACCTTTAAATTATTAAATGCTAATCGTTTTAATGCTTAATATAGAAAAGAGCAGCTCAATTGACGCGTTAGGCACTGGTGTGGTCCGTGGTGTGGTGGTCTTTGTTGTACACGACATAAAGTACTGAACTTTTTCTGTCACATATTTATACAAACACGGATGTTTTTATCTTCACCTTATTACGTTATAAATGCATCTATAATACGACTTAATTTAATATAACCATTGAATAATTATTAGTACGTACGTACGGAGGATCCTCTATCTAATAAAATCGTTGTTTGACAGCTTGAAAACACCGAATAATGACTATCCCACTCTACCCCATAGCACATCCTGCCTCGTCTAGCTATTACGTTGGGTAATCTCGCTTCGTGCCGGAGCGCGTGAGCGCATTTTACAAGTTGTCAAAGGCATTTGAAGCTTTAATACAGACGTTACATTTCAAATTTAAATGGATTTGCGGCCGGTCGGCTCCTCGCGGACGTGGACGGCTGTGGTCGGCTGTCGTCGCATCTGACCGGCTCCGTCCGTCTTTTGCCTGTTGCACTCTATTAAAACGCGTCCGTTGCGATGCGGCGCCACGCGCCCCGGCCCGGCCCGTTCGGTGGGAATCGTATATAACGTGTTTAGTGTCTGTGTCGATCGAATTATCACCCAAGAGGTGTTTTAGAGCTGACTGTAGCCGAAGTGGCAAGAGATTATAACAGCGAAAACCGTTTTTTTTTTCAGACGAACAAATGGTCAAACATAGCGCCAATGAAGGAGGCCCGCAGCGAGTTCGGTCTCACGGGCATGAACGGGCACCTGTACGCGTTCGGCGGCTGGGTGGGCTCGGACATGGGCGCCTCCGTGGAGGTGTACGACCCCGCCGCCGACGAGTGGGCGCTCGTCGGCCGTATGCCCGAACCGAGGTTCGGGATGGGCGTTGTGCATTATGAAGGTAATGGTACTTTTAACCTGTCAGAATCGGTCAGAAAGCTTTTTTTTAAAGGTGTGCCATCAGCAAAGAAAGTGGTCTACTACTTTTGGACCTTATTTTGCATGCAATAGAGTCGAAAAGTGGTAGACCACTTTCTTGGCTGACTGTACAAACTAGGTTGGGAATTTGGGATAAATAAATATTAGGGGACAACTCTCTTACACCCTTAGCCCCATAGTAAGCTCAATAAGGCTTGTGTTATGGGTTACTAAAGGACGATATAAACATAGAAATCATCCAAGACTCGGAAACAAATATCACCCACTAGGCTAAACCGGTCATCATAAACGATACATGTATCACTGACGATCTGTTAAGTGACTTAGAATTAGTTTTATTTTTGTACATCCTAAAGATTAGAGAAAGACATCTTGATTAGTAATAACAGTGAACACAAAATAATTATGATTATATTAATTGCTTACAATCAGTAAAAGCTTGAATTCCATAATCCGAGATTCTGAACGGGCCGGAACTGTTAGAAAAGAGCGATTGTTGCCGTCATATGAGGGATGCAAATTTTCCTCGTAGGTGTAAAAAATAGTATGTGACACTCGGTAGCAAAATTAGTTCCGTCTTGGGCGTAAACACTTTCTTTCGTTACGCTCAGGATTCTATTGTAGAATCTTACGCTTCTCTCAGGATTCAATTTACCGCTCTCGCTGTAAGTATATCATTATGCTTTGTTGAGACACAAACTACTCAGTGGATCAGCGTGGGTTTATGCCATCCGGGGCCGAACGGAAAGACCTTGGCCCCTTCAGATGGGCCCTTCTATCTGATTTTTTTATTTAAAAAAGCGAGGGTCCCGTTCCGTGAGCCGCTCGAGACCATGCTGCCCTCGCTACGCCACTGAACCTACTATTATTTCCTTTGGTCGGCCGCAGGTCTGATCTACGTGGTGGGAGGCTGCACGCACAGCTGGCGTCACACTCGCGACCTGCTCTGCTACCACCCCGCGTCGCGCTCGTGGCGCGCACTAGCGCCCATGCGGCGCGAGCGCTCGCAGGCCACCGCGGTTATCCTGGGACACCATCTGTACGTCATCGGTGGCAACGCGCCGCGCCGCACCGTGCTTACGTCCGTAGAGCGGTACAGCTTCGATGATGTGAGTAATACGTGAATTGCTACCACCTATGCGGTGCGAGCGCTCGCAGGCCACCGCGGTCGTCCTGGGACACCATCTGTACGTCATCGGTGGCAACGCACCGCGCCGCACCGTGCTTACGTCCGTAGAGCGGCACAGCTTCGATGATGTGAGTAATACGTGAATTGCTACCACCTATGCGGTGCGAGCGCTCGCAGGCCACTGCGGTCATCTGGGACACCATCTGTACGTCATCGTTGGCAACGCACCGCGCCGCACCGTGCTTACGTCCGTAGAGCGGTACAGCTTCGATGATGTGAGTAATACGTGAATTGCTACCACCTATGCGGTGCGAGCGCTCGCAGGCCACTGCGGTCATCTGGGACACCATCTGTACGTCATCGTTGGCAACGCACCGCGCCGCACCATGCTTATGTCCGTAGAACGGTACAGCTTCGATTATGTGAGTAATACGTGAATTGCTACCACCTATGCGGCGCGAGCGCTCGCAGGCCACCGCGGTCGTCCTGGGACACCATCTGTACGTCATCGGTGGCAACGCGCCGCGCCGCACCGTGCTTATATCCGTAGAGCGGTAATACGTAAAGAAATGAAACGCCATAAAATTAAATATGGCTGACGGAGGAGTTGGTTCCTATCAAGAACTTAAGCTAAAAAAAATTGAAACTTTTGTCCAGCGTGTCCACATTTACGACAATTTGTTCGAGCACTCCGCCCCACTATAATATTGGTAAAAGATTTTAACCAACAAAACTTGTTCCAACTATGCGTCACATTTTACAAATATCATCATCATCAGCCTATATAAGTCTCACTGCTGGGCACAGGCCTCCTCAATATGCTAATATCATAAACATAAACAACATTTTACAAATGTAATCGTCATCAGCCTATATAAGTCTCACTGCTGGGCACAGGCCTCTTCAATATGCTAATATCATAATCATAAACAACATTTTACAAATATCATCGTCATCAGCTTATATACGTCTCACTTCTGGGCACAGGCCTCCTCAATATGCTAATATCATAAACATAAACAACATTTTACAAATATCATCGTCATCAGCCTATATACGTCTCACTTCTGGGCACAGGCCTCCTCAATATGCTAATATCATAAACATAAACAACATTTTACAAATATCATCGTCATCAGCTTATATACGTCTCACTTCTGGGCACAGGCCTCCTCAATATGCTAATATCATAAACATAAACGACATTTTACAAATATCATCGTCATCAGCCTATATACGTCTCACTGCTGGGCACAGGCCTCTTCAATATGCTAATATCATAATCATAAACAACATTATACAAATATCATCGTCATCAGCCTATATAAGTCTCACTGCTGGGCACAGGCCTCTTCAATATGCTAATATCATAATCATAAACAACATTATACAAATATCATCGTCATCAGCCTATATACGTGTCACTGCTGGGCACAGGCCTCCTCAATATGCTAATATCATAATCATAAACAACATTTTACAAATGTAATCGTCATCAGCCTATATAAGTCTCACTGCTGGGCACAGGCCTCTTCAATATGCTAATATCATAATCATAAACAACATTTTACAAATATCATCGTCATCAGCTTATATACGTCTCACTTCTGGGCACAGGCCTCCTCAATATGCTAATATCATAAACATAAACAACATTTTACAAATATCATCGTCATCAGCTTATATACGTCTCACTTCTGGGCACAGGCCTCTTCAATATGCTAATATCATAATCATAAACAACATTTTACAAATATCATCGTCATCACATACGTCTCACTTCTGGGCACAGGCCTCCTCAATATGCTAATATCATAAACATAAACAACATTTTACAAATGTAATCGTCATCAGCCTATATAAGTCTCACTGCTGGGCACAGGCCTCTTCAATATGCTAATATCATAATCATAAACAACATTATACAAATCTCATCGTCATCATGATATTAGCATATGAACGACCTTCCATCGGCCATCACCACTGGTCTGCCTGTACTGTTCGCAGACGACACGACAGTCGTAGTCAGTGCTCATTCATATGAGGAGTTGAGCTTGAAAATTCACGAGGTATGTCAACAGCTCCAAAAGTGGTTTACGGCAAAGGACTCCTCTTGAATATTTCAAAATCGAATATTATGTTGTTCTCTGGTCGTAGTATCGCAATGCCTCCTGCTTTAGCCGACACACCTATGGCATTATGCAGCGAGTGTAGGTTTCTCGGCTTTTCGTTGGGCTCTAATCTAACCTGGAAGTCACATGTAGGTATACTCTGTGGTAGACTGAGTGGTGCAGCTTTCGCGCTGCGAAAACTAAAACCCCTGATATCAGATGACGCATTAAGATCTGTTTACTTTGCCCACTTCCACTCGTTGATGTCGTATGGAATAGTAATCTGGGGAAATTCGACTGACGCAAAACGGGTTTTTACTATTCAAAAACGTGCACTTCGCACTCTGGCCGGAGTGAAATCCAGGCACTCTTGCAGAGATCTCTTTGCGAAGCAAAACATCCTGACACACTATTCCCAGTACCTCTATGAAGTATTAATGTATGTCAGAGACAATCTTGCAACGTTCAAACGCGTTAATGTTTCTGGCACACATATACGTTCAACACGGCGACTACGTACTGTCCCTCGTCGCATGGCCCTAGCAGGAAAAAACCCGCGAGTTATTGGGGCTACGTATTATGAACGTCTTCCTGCCGATATCCGAAATGAATCATC
Source organism: Epinotia ramella (assembly GCA_947578815.1). Lineage (NCBI taxonomy): Eukaryota > Metazoa > Arthropoda > Insecta > Lepidoptera > Tortricidae > Epinotia > Epinotia ramella. The sequence goes on from OX388209.1 coordinate 14,905,968, forward strand.
TGATCAGACCTTCAAACGTCGACTGAGAAACTTTTTGTTAGATAAGGCATTATACTCTGTTAGTGAATTTATGGACATGTAACCTGCATTCATTATTAAATTAGCTGCTGTATCCTAGGCACATAGACTGACGATCCATTATCGGGGACAATCTAGTAATTTATTTGTAATTTTGTTTAATTATTTGTTGACTTTGTATTGTACTTAAATTGTAATCTAGACTGACGATCCATTAATGGGGACAATACAGTACTTAATTCATTGTATTTAGCTATATTTATTTGCGGACTTTGAATTGTATTAAATTGTTATTGATTATAATTACATTTGTTTTGACGATCATAATACGGATTCATATAAATTGACATGTATAATTTATCATGTAATGTTGTAATTTATTATGAAATAAATAAATCTAATCTAATCTAATCTAATCATCAGCCTATATACGTCTCACTGCTGGGCACAGGCCTCCTCAATATGCTAATACAAACGGTATAACGTGTTTCTAAGTACTCACTCGTCACAAGTTCTTAATTATATTCTACCTTTCATTCTCATGGAGTTTCTTGCTCCGCGCGATTCTCCAACCACCCCTACAAATCGCCCATACCACACCAATTCTTTATTATATTCAAGGCCTTTTCTATTCTACACATTCTTGTCATCTGGTAATTCTCATACATGTTAATATTTGTCCCATATGTCCCACATAAACGCGTAAACGCTAATAATGGTTATCCGCCGTGGTTTTCACGTGCACTTATTAAGATTCGTAGGCAGAAGCTATCTGCTAATCATAAATGGAAATCCCCTCGATAGGTCTGAATTCATTTTCTTAAGGTCCAGGGAGCATAAGATGGCTAATAAGTGTTATAATAATTTTATTTCTTTGGATGAGGATAAAATTCACTGTAACCCTGCTTATTTTTGGTCCTTCATGAAATCGAAATTTCCGAGTAATCATGTACCCGATCATATGTCTTACCTTAATGATACATCCAAGGATGGACATAAGCAACTTTTTTAATGATTATTTTAATTCGGTTTTTGTACCCGATTCTTCCGATTCTTCCGTTGCACTTGATTACTCACGTGCACCTGTTGACTCACTCATAGATCTTAGTAGTTTTGACATTTCAGAGGATTGTGTTTTTGGGTATTTAAAGAAGGTAAATATTGGTAAGGTACGCAACATCCCGTGGGCAAGCAGTGTTACGTGACTCGTACAACAGCAGACAAGTTAGTGCAGCTAGTACACTGAAAATACTATAGATAGCGCAGACGTCAATGGAATCTGCGGCCTACGATAGCAGACATGTTAGTGAAATTAGAACCCTAAAGAACATAACCGACGGCATAGATATAAATAGACCCTGCAGCTTTTTTGTTGCACTTCCCTTACAAATTTTGACCGGAAGTGAAGAATTTTCAAACTTTCGGCCAATTTTTTTATTTTATTTTTTTCTTGCTCAGCAAAACTTTCTCGACCTGCTGCCATGCATTTTATCATGTTGTCATGTAACGTAGGTGTATTGGGAGTGGGCTTACGGTCTATACAGCGCGCGACACGAGTGAGCGAAGCGAGCGTGCCGCGGCAGCGGCCGGCCAAGCGCCAGAACCATCAGAACTGAACACTTTTTTACTACCTAATTAATACTTACATATTATATACGTAAGCGGTGGACGTCTTTTGGCTGATATGATGATGGTATACGCACAATTTGCAAAGCGTTACGTCTGCTATATTCTCTTTATTTATTTTTATTTCCCAATTGAGGATATGTTTAGCTGTAGTCCAAACAGCATTAGTACATCTTATATGAGGAATTGTAAAGTTATGCACATGTAGTGTTCGATAATTCTATGTTCGACACAATAATAGTACATTGTTTAACGAGGGGCGGAAGTGGAATATTGCGAACAAGAGTCTATCAGAAGCCCGACGCCGAGGGCTTTTGATGACTCGCGTTTGCAATATTCTTACGCCCGTGTTATACACAATGTTTTTCATCACATTTGCGAGGAAACAAATACATTTTAGATGAAATTAATACAAATCGTAATAAAAACTTCAATATGTCAGTCGTCCATTTTGTTGAATTTGACGTGAGGCGCGTATGGCAAAGACCCTTCGGTATACAGCCACGATTTGAAAACACTTAAAAACATTTTACATAGACACTAAATGACTACATATTAAATCTGTAAATAATTCAGTTAATCATGTTTAAGTAGTTTTTTAAGTTTAAATTTATTTATAAATACGTTTTCAGACATCGTATTTGATATAAAACCTCTTTGCTCTGTAACTGCCGCATGAGTGACAGATACAATTTAAGAAAAAAACCATTACGCCCGTGGGCGTAACACAGGCTATTACAGCTCTGTATGTCTGCGCATTGTGAAGCCCTTTCGAGCAAGTGTGATGAAAATATTATTTATTCATTTATTTAGGATTACCAACAGATAATATATCATACATGCATATTATGCACAACAATAATTAGGAAAATCGATATAATGCGTAACGATTTCTGCAAAAAAATATTAAGTACAACAATTATATATAAGGCAAAATGTTTGTAGGTCAAAAGTTGTTATGCGACAAGAAAATGGAACAATGAAAATGATGAATATCCGATATGGGTGAGGACCTAATTCTTGGCCAGTAGTTAGCGTGGTTAACTAGTAGTAGTTAAAAAGTTCCGTTGTGATGTGACACGAAAATTAACCATAGAATTGTATGGCTAATTTTCGTGTCACAACGGAACTTTTCAACCACCGATTCACTAGGCTAACTACTGGCCAAGAATTTGGTCCTCACCCATATAGACAGATCCCTTCAACTTCGTATGAGATTATTGTTAAAGTCCCTTCTTTCAAATTAAAATACTATCGAAATCGATACACGTGATAAAAAAATATCACCGAAAACCAAACATACTAGCTTGCAAGTTATTAGAACCAAAATGCAGATGACGCTGTACAACGGTAACTTCTACTATGAGCTGTTAAGATTGTTCAAGAATGAATGGGGTCGTGACGTGACGGTTATGGTGTACGGACGTTTATACGAAACCCTCAGTGCGCGAATCAGACTCGCACTTGACCGGTTTTTTATTAATAATAGACGTAGACGACGTCGAAAAAACAATTTTCTGCCGTTAATATTTCTGCCAGTAGTCTTTTATTTGTATTACAATTTTGTGTTATTACATTTCTATGAACCAGTTTATTACCAAGTACGACAACCGATAATATACGACGCCTCACGGGACTAGTAATAAAGATTGGCAAACGTATAAAAAAATGGAATAAAATACTTAAAGTTTAAGGCGGCGGCAAAGATGACGCCGGTAGCCGAAAGTTAAGTATTTTCCCGTAACAACATGCTCTATCCGTAGAACGTTGTTGATGCCAACCTGATTTTATTCTATCTACAAATATTATATGCACTTTTATTTGACATAGCACCTATATATTCTTCCTAGGACTCGTGGGAAGAAGTGTGCAGCCTGAAGGAGGCACGCGCGGGTTGCGCGGCGGGAGCCGCCGAGGGCGTTTTAGTAGCGGCCGGCGGAGACAGCGAGAGCGCCGGCCAGCGCGCCTTCTACCGCGCGCGCACTACGCTCAGCAGCGTGGAGCTGTACGACCCGCGCGACGACCGCTGGCGGCCCGGCCCGCCGCTGCCGCACTCGCGCGCCGAGGCGGGCGCCGCCCTGCTCTGACGACAGCGAGAGCGGCCAGCGCGCCTTCTACAGCGCGCGCACTACGCTCAGCAGCGTGGAGCTGTTCGACCCGCGCGACGACCGCTGGCGGCCCGGCCCGCCGCTGCCGCAGTCGCGCGCCGAGGCGGGCGCCGCCCTGCTCTGACGACAGCGAGAGCGGCCAGCGCGCCTTCTACCGCGCACGCACTACGCTCAGCAGCGTGGAGCTGTACGACCCGCGCGACGACCGCTGGCGGCCCGGCCCGCCGCTGCCGCACTCGCGCGCCGAGGCGGGCGCCGCCCTGCTCTGACGACAGCGAGAGCGGCCAGCGCGCCTTCTACCGCGCGCGCACTACGCTCAGCAGCGTGGAGCTGTTCGACCCGCGCGACGACCGCTGGCGGCCCGGCCCGCCGCTGCCGCAGTCGCGCGCCGAGGCGGGCGCCGCCCTGCTCTGACGACAGCGAGAGCGGCCAGCGCGCCTTCTACCGCGCGCGCACTACGCTCAGCAGCGTGGAGCTGTACGACCCGCGCGATGCGATGATTCGATTTATTCAGCAACCGCAAATTTTGTATGTCTACAATAGTACATTGTTTAACGAGGGGCGTAAGTGGAATATTGCGAACAAGAGTATCAGAAGCCCGACGCAGAAGGCGGAGGGCTTTTGATGACTCGAATTTGCAATATTCTTACGCCAGTGTTATACACAATGTTTTTCATCACATTTGCGAGGAAACAAATACATTTTAGATGAAATGAATACAAATCGTAATAAAAACTGCAACATGTCAGTCGTCCGTTTTGTTGAATTTGACGTGAGGCGCGTATGGCAAAGACCCTTCGGTATACAGCCACGATTTGAAAACACTTAAAAATATTTTACAGACACTAAATAACTACATATTAAATCTGTTAATAATTCGGTTAAACATGTATAAGTAGTTTTTTAATTTTAAATTTATTTATAAATACGTTTTCAGACATCGTATTTGATATAAAACCTCTTTGCTTTGTAACTGCCGCATGAGTGACAGATACAATTTAAGAAAAAAAACCATTACGCCCGTGGGCGTAACACAGGCTATTACAGCTCTCTATGTCTGCGCATTATGAAGCCCTTTTCGAGCAAGTGTGATGAAAATATGTTTTTGAGGCATACCTGAAATTTGGTAGGATTCATTTGACAATAGATAACCATAAAGCCTACCTTCCGCGAATTCTGCTAGGTATATAAAACTTTATATTATGGGAAAAAAGTTATACCAAACAATAGTCGCGTAACCGGAGGTCACAAATATGCAGTGAGCGAGCCAATTCTGAGAACTCTTGAACGAGCCCTATTCTCGCGGTTGCATAAAACGTCCATCGAGAAGTGCCGAGAAGGAATACAAAAACGTATAGTGACCTTGTAGGGGTATAGTATTGTATCCTTGTAATATGTCATTAATGGTAGTTATGTATAGGTAATATATTATTTATTTGTTTGTAGAATGTTCATGTAAACTATAACGTGTATGAATCAACACTACAGCAGAGTTCAGTGATACGCTATTTGTTTCGTGGTCAGTTTATTTTCAGCAAGTGACAATACATAGGAACGTAAACAAACGGTTTCTAAGTATATTTAAATCGTGACAGGAATGTCGTAATAACGCCGCGCAAGTTTGGTAAAATATGGATGGTATCATACGAATACAAAACTGCATTTACAAAAGGCAAGGCTGAAACAAATAATCTATAGCGGATGTTAACGGTGAACGTCATTTTTAACCGACTTCAAAAAAGGAGGAGGTTATATGTTGTTATACAAGTTTGACAAATATTATCGTCCCTCATTCTAATATCCAGTAATTTTAAGTACAGTATTTTTTAAGAATTTAACTGACTTTCCAAATACAAGCCTTATTTATATGTTCATGTTGAGCACGTTTTTGCTTAGATATGCTTTTACAGAAATAGCGCACAAATTTACGTTCTTATGATTATATTGATTATTTTCCTCAACTGCATTGTAGCCGCCATTGGCAAAAAAAAACATTGAGACGTAAAATCTACTGCACCTGGAAGTGGAAGTAACAAAGGCTTCTTATAATGTGTTCCAAAGAAGGGAGGCTTCTATAAAATTGGCAATTATAAAAACGAAATATTCGCCAAAAAAATATTTTACTAAGATTGAAGTACTTAGTACCTAGTATGTTTTTCACGACAAAGTTACAAAAAGAGGATAGTTAAACACGAAGACAGTTGCTGCACAACTTTTCATAAAGTAAAAAGTATCTGTCACGTTACCAGAATGTAGGAACAGGCAACATATAATCAATAGTTCATATTGTACGCTATTTCAATAGAAATAACGTACAAATGGTAATGGTCTGAGACAAAGTTAGGATAATCTTGTTTATGAGCAGAGCATTGATCTTTGTTCCCTATTTCAATTGGAATAGAGTAGGTATATAAATTGATAAAATGTATCATCTTCTCCGCTGCGCTCCCCCAGTCTGTGACGGGAACTCAGTGAAGCCGCATGTGTTTCCAAAACGGATGAGGTAACTATCCTTTACAGTACACATGGTGCTACTTTCCCGCACTAGTGCGGAAAGCCCGCTTTCCGTGCATATGTCGAAACTTTAAAGAGCCATATGTACAGTAAAACGTTGTACGATACACGTGCGAATAAGTAATTCGCAACACGTGTCGATTTAAAACACTCCCTTCGGTCGTGTTTTAATTTATCACCACTAGTTGCGGGTTTACATTCGTTGCCTATTTTCGGCACTTGTATCGTAAATAACTATTATGCCTATACGCCTCGCCTCTTTTGCATTTAAATAAAGAAAGTAATACAAACATGTCGGCTGTAAACGTGCGAAACGTCGTTCACCTACGCACATCGTTGTTGAGTGCTCGCATCGCTCCGTTTCAATGCTGGTATGGAACTTTCCCCACCTGTTACACAAATAATCCCCGGCACCAAAGTAGAACCAATATGGCGGCATGTGCGCAAGTTTACTGGAGCGCATGCGCAGAGCCCCGCGCTCACCCGATGCTATGGATTGAATACGCGCGCCTTGCCGTGTCTTACTTTGACTGCGCATGTTCTACTTTGGTGCCGAGGATTTTACATCTAGCTTTATACTCCCATCAGTTTCCTCTGGTAGGGACGACAGTCGTCACTACTGCGCATGGTAGTTACCTGCAATTTAGTGGTAACAGCAGGAACTATGGCTCTCTTACTTGCAAGTAAGGGGTGAATGCTTTGTGTCCGACATAACGTGATGCCAGCTAGGCTAATGTTGCTTAGGAATATAACACCACAACCCTTTCTTGATATTAGTTATTAGATTATTATTATGAATGATTGAATCTATATTATGAGTTATATTATATCGTAAGTATAGGACTTCCAATATAATTATTAAGTTTTGAGCTAAACACACTGACTAAATTAACATGTTTTTATAATTAGGTATATTAAACACTAGGACTATTCTGTGTACAATTCAGATATAACCCTACTTCGAGACCGTTGCGCCGGCCGTTATTGAACGCTTATATAATTTTATAGTCCACGGCAGCGTCGCCATATTACCGCTTACGTCCACGATATCTCGATATTAGATACTCTGACTACATGCAACCCTCTTGCCGCTTTGGTAACTCCCGCGCACCTCCGAGGTGACGATATATCTACACCCGATCGCGCTAGGAACGAAAGAGAACGTGCTATGAAGTGAGCGGGATGCCATACTTGTCCAGCTGTCTAACATCACTTTCGTTAGTTCTGTACATATCCCATTTATTTGGGGTCGGTGCAGGGTGCAGTATGTCTTTTCTTCCATACCTCCCTGTCACCCGTTATCTCGTCACGACTTGCTTCCTCTTCATATCATCACTCTCCTTCTGTACTTATAAGTACTATTATTTATTCTACAGGCGAATGCCGTTTACGCACGCAGATGGATTATGAAAGCGTCTGCGATGGCACGATTTATACATTGACGATAACGGTAAAATCATGACGTTGCCATTGACGATAATTGTATATACGTTCAAACGTAAGTTGCAGGGCCGTGAAAAAGTCAAGTAAACTGAAGAAGTGATTTTTTATTGTCTATCATAAAAATCACAAATAATATTAAATAATTCTACGAGCGTTACCGAAAGTACTGAATATTGATATTACATCAGTTCTAAAACCATTTAAAATAAACGGTGAACTTTTTATCACCATCTATTTTTTAGGGGCTATACTTAAATCTGTTAATCATACTATAACTTTTACTACAGGAAATGACCAACCAAATAGCCCTTGTTTTTGGCTTTGCTGTAGTCGGGCAAAAATAATCTGATGTCCCATACTTTTTGGCTACTATACTTTTTTTATTTCGTGGTTCGGGGTCCTAAAGCAAAAGTTGTTTAGTATGATAGTGAAAAAAATAACAACCTGTATATGTCGAAAAAAAACAAACTGTGTTATGCCTCTTGCACATTTGTAACGCGTGACTATCTGTCTCTTTAATATTGGCTACACTACTGCTGTCATTTGCATGTTTGTATGACGAAAAACTTAAACCGGGTGATATTAAATTAATATGAATCGCTAGATTTAAGCAATAAAATATTTTTACAAATCAATATTTTTGTTTTTTTTTTATAACAATGTAATTGAAGGAGCGTTAAATAATAGAAGGGACTAGACAGTGAATGCTGGGAAGTGCGCGTTAGGGAGGTTGATGAGATCAGCGGCGAGGTAGAGTCGGCCGACCAGCCCCTCGAACAGCGAAGCGGGCCGGTCGGGGATGTGCAGCTCCGTGCCGCTGCGCTCCCTGGCGCACCACTCCATCAAACAACACGCGCGGTACAAATGGATTGGCTTCTGAAAAGAAAATTACAGTACCTGTTAAATAAAGACATCCGTTTTTTCATAGAATTGAAACCTGTCACGTATAGAAGATAAAGTTTAAAATCATGGTGGGAATATATTTCCCACTGCCTTATAAAGGGCCATTTTAACGCGAGACGCGACGCCCACAGCGCAGCGCCGAGTATGACTAATTACTATATGTTGTTTGACTTACGATATGAACTAGCTTTGCCACAGTAAGAGGGTTAAGTCACTTGCAATAAATATTAGGTATACAATTTTAACGGACAAATTTGTCTACGTTTCTTCTTTAGTCTAGGATGTCAAAGGGAATAGTACATTACGTACCTAGGGCGGTGAATTCGTGAATGCCCCAGATCGCAGGTGTTTGTAAATATGCGATCTGGGGCTTTACGAATTACCGCCCGTGGTGAGTACACAATTTTACGTCTTCACCTGGCCACAATGCGAGCTTTACCGTACGCGCAGCGTGCGGTAAAACTCGCATTATGGCCAGGTGTGACGTAAACATTGTACTAGTTTTCTTATTTCGATTATTAATTGCTTTCCAAATATAACCGATAGGTAGAACCTATATGCTGTAGCGGAAATGGTTTTCCTAGAAATCGCATGTCGATTAACGCACGATTTTTCTAATCTTATAGGGAATAGGGTATTAGACAATTAAGCATTACGGTGGTAAGTTGCCTAACTGAGCAATGTACGATTCCCGGGCCGGGCCGGGTCGCGTGGCACCGCATCGCAACGGATGCGCGAGCACCCGGCGGTAGAGGTCAGACGTATTTACTGGAATAGGTTTTGGCATGGACGCGTAAGTACGCGTTCCCGCCCGCGCGTGATTTAGCGTATCGAGTATTTAGAAGTACGGTGAGACGGTGACGTGATGACGTCGACGACTCATAACACTAACGTTCAACTGTTCTGTGCTACTCCTACTCGTATTCGGTTTTTTTCGGAAGATTTATACCTACACAGAATTCAATTTATCTACAGGCTGTAATTTAATTTGTAATACAAAACAGCAAAATGTGAATCTATCCATGATTCTGAGCAACTTTTAGTATGGGACCAACTTTATGGACCAATTTTTAGACCATACTTTGCAACAGTCGCTAGTCGCTAATATCAAATCAAATGTTAACGTCGTACGATTCGATACGCGCATTTACGGGAATCACTTAATTCATTCATCGAGCACCGTACTCTCCGTGGACCTATTAGTCTTTTTGTGGACGCGTACAGTGCAAGACTCAGTACACGTTTTGCCTAGTACGTCTCATCTCTACCCGGTGGCAGCCGACCGCCTTTTAATTGAGAGCCGGACGGAGCCGGTCAGACGCGACGACAGCCGAGCGCCCGCAAATCTATTCAAATATGAAATGTAATGTCTGTAAAGCTTCAAATTCCTTTGGCAACTTGTTAAATGCGCTCAGGCGCGCTCAGCCCGGCCAGTTAGGTGGGAATCGTACATAATGGTATATTTTGCAATCAATGCAATTTAACCTTAGTTGCCTGATAAAGTTGGATGAAAGCGTAGGCATTCCCACTAACGCCATGACATATGCTGTAACCTTTCGTCGACAGACCTCGTTCCCAAACGACATTTCCGCATTGCGAAGCTATTCTCATATATTTGTCTTCGCCATAAATCTGAAACCAATAAAACTTATTTTATCAGTGTTCAGACCTATTAGTAATATTACGCAGCTTTAACATCTTGTAATAAAAAAACTGCGTAGAAACGTGTAATTACCTACTTGTAGCTATTATTTATAATTGCATATTAACTGTAAGGTATGTTACGAGTTAAACACTTGTAATTACATACTTGTAGCTTTTGTTACAAGTGCAATGTGTTTGATTAACCTTCACCAATAATGAGAGAAACACTTGAAATACCTATTTCTAGGATTCCTGAAACAGATATCTGAGAGAATGTTGTACCTGCTGGGCTAATATCAACAAAGGCACAAAGCCAGGGGCTCCGTGGCACCACTGTACGAGGCGGTCTCCTGAAGCGCTACCCAAAGATGAAGGAAAATTGCCACTGGGGAGTTTTTGAGCAACTAGCCAATCCAGAGTAGGTTTGATTAATGTTTCCATATCATTCGCAGAGATATATGCTTGGGCCTGTAACATGATAATGTTTTTATAATCATTTTAGTTAAACGCTTGGTAATCTCGCCATTGGCAACTGAAGGGTTCCACCAGTCAAGTCGTGTCAAGTGTGTGCCTTAACATTATTTATTTACAGAATTTGGTATAATGTTACTTTTAAATTGAAAGTAATCATAAATCTACTGACACTACAGTAACTACTAGAGCTTTACAAATTTGATTAAGGTAGCTGGCATAGACGCCACGTAACAGACCATAGTTGTCATTCTGGTAAAAGTAGAAGACTGTTGAATATGATAGTAAATTAAGCATTAGTTAGTACCTGTAATAAAATGTAAAGTATACCGGCTACTCCATGAGCTGCTCCCAAATACACCTTGTCATGCCACTTCCAGAGGAGAGGGCTGCTCGATTTGACTTCCTTGGAATATTCTCTTCCAGATTTCAATATGGCATTTACCACCTACAAAGCAATCTAATATGATTCAGTTGGGATACATATTAAAGTTTAAGTAGTAAAATTGATATGCAATTCAATGTCCTAAAAATAGTCAGCTAAAAGCGCATGACGAGTGATGCAGACGGGGCAGGCCTAGACCACAGTAAATATAGTAGCCAAATATTTCGTAACACTCCCTTATTCTTACAGTAATAAAAACGTGTACCTAAATATTTGGCTACCTTGGCTGCTACTAACTATATGACGCTGACTGTACCTCAACTAGTCTCTTAAGAACATGCTAGACCTATGATCTATCAAATCAATATGGTTATGTCCTGCTCCTCCTCCTAATTTTTATAAATTTTCTTAAGATTTTAATATTTACTTAAATCTACTGCTATGATGCTCAATTACAAAACATAACCATTCTTACAGTTCCACACCAAAAGGGAGTTTAAAAGATGATAACTCTGGTTTTGAAATACATTGCAGTGCATCTACATATAAACCACAGCGGAACTCGCTTGGCACACGCACCGCACACGTTCAAATATTTAAGGTCAATATTGTATACTCGTAATTCTCATACATAATCAAAGCAGGCAAATAAAAAATATACGGAATATTTTTTTACATCTAGTTGCTCCTGCAAATCCACTTATATATTAGAAATAACTCATGCCAAGCAGCAGAATAAAATATAGCCCTTTTCCATCTCAAATGTCAATTCTATTTACTGGTGGGGCTCAGAAAGAGCACAAAACATATACTTGGAAAACAGACATTTCAGATTATGCTCCGAAATCTGGTTGTAGTTTATAATAATGCAGGTATTTGTAGCATAGACAATCAAAGGATTATATAGTGTAATAATCATTGTAAGTTACAGTCCAGTGGAATGTAGCTGTGGCTTACCTTACCTTTTCAATGTGATGTCCAGGAATAACAGTTTTTTCTCGTATATGTTTATTGACAAACAGCAAAGCATACAAGTAGCCACTCTTTCCATACAGAAGCTCATCGGGAGAACCATTCAACAGTGGCATCAGAGCCATGAGTCTGAAAACAACATTGAAATATTATATACTATCTACAAAATATATTAGGTTTACCACATTGCACACATCTCATAATAAAATACCTTTGTGCTAATGATTTATAATCAGGCAAATCAGTACTGTCTGATCGTAATTTGTATGATATTACAGTAGCTAAAGCTAGTGGTCCTGCATCTCCACACAGAAAGGATATTCTCCGACCTTTCAGATTATTAATATCTAAATAAAGAAGGGCGTTCTGAAAAAAAAGTAAATAATACATATATTAATTTTCAAGTATGATTATATTACTAAAACGAATATGTAAATTAATGTAGCACTCATGTCAGTCAACTCAGCTCAGGTAACAGGCAAGTTTGTTACATACCTTAAGGGCTTCATTGTTTGTCTCCTTCTTATTCAGAGCGGACATCAAATAATAAAGTGCCAGTCCAGCAGACCCTGTGTACACTGTGTTATCATAAAAGATATCGCTCGCCAACCCGGTAGTTAAGATATGAAGTTTAGAGGCTGTATATTTTTGTAATTTTGTGTGCAAGTTTGGTGAAATCTGAAAACAATACATATTTAAACTTGCCTTAAAACCCTTAGCGCATTCTACCAGTAAACATTTCGGCTCAAATAGCTACAATAAGCATATTTAATCAATTTAGGATAAAATTGAGGTGTACAAAATGTATATACCGCATCCTGTGCTTTATTCAGCACCGTAGTCGCCGACGTTTCAATGAAGTCTTCAAAATTATTTTCAAAACTTTCTTTAAGAGACATTTATAAGGAGGCAATAAATCAGACTCCGATCCAAATTACTTCAATTAACTTTCGTGTAAAATGTAAGTCCAAACAATCGGTCGAAATATTTTGTATAAAAGTCAAATTTAAAATTTCACAACAAGTTTGACTTGACATGACAGTATTTTTTTTTATTCAAAGCAATAGCAAAGCGAACGGTGCTTACACAGCCAATCACACAGATATCAATCCACCATGTAAAATTTAAGTTTTTCAGTCTTTGAAGACTGATAAAATGTAAAGAAATAATAGCTGAAGCCAGATGTCTCAGCGCGGCGAACGGCCGAGGAAGGTCAAAAAATTTTTAGTACGGATTGACCTTGGTAAGGCCGGCCGCCGTGCTACCGGCACTTATCCACAGTCCACACGGGCCGAAATTAGTAACTACATATTAATAATATGTGACCGAAATCACGCGGCGGACTGCATCCAATCCGCCGATTTCGTTCATCTCTGGCGGCTGCTTGTTGATCAAAAAGCCTACGAATTTGTCGGACGGCCAAGCAAGGTCACAGATAATCTTGATTTGGCCGGCCGCCATGCTTGCGACACGTATCCACACGGGCCGAATCACGCATCGGCCGGCATGCAGTCCTGCCGATATCGGATCGTGTAGCGTCTCATGAATGCTTTCTTTCCTGATCCATTGTGTACGTGCCTTTAGTATATCAATAGACAATGGAATGGATTTGTAGGTTTAGTTTACTTTTACTACTTTATTGTTGGTAGCAATGGTTATTTATAATATTTAATACCAATTTTTCTTAATACGCCTTGTTTACCATCTGTGGTTATGGCAGTAGAACGAAATCTACGAAGTGAAGTTTGATACTTTGTTGACTCCTCGCTGTCAGTATTTACCGTAGGTGGAAAGTGCGCATGTCCTACAATTTTCGGCCATATTGTTATGACGCATACAAGATCATAGGTCTCCGCCAGTGACGAGTCTTCTCGCAGTTGACGTGGCTACTACGTACCATCCCGTTCGCCCACTCCGGACGCAGCATAGCCGGTGACGAGGAATACGTAACTGGTGAGTGCTCGTAATGAAGACAGAACTTGCTACCTGTCACGGTCTAAAATTTTGGTTAGCAAATATGGATATAGTCCACAATAATAGATCATATGCAACCTTCTGTATCAGTCCCCGGAACGTTATTAAATACGCAGCGTTCCTTCATGCTAATAGACGCAATAGGGAAAATTTCGCAACTATGACGCGAGTACGTTTTAGGACATCGCTATAGTCTTGTAAGAATCAGACGGCAACGATTGATTATACGAATAATATGTGTATACAAGAACGGAACAAGGAATACACAGAAAGTTGACCTTGAATATTTTAGGTGGCCTTAGTGGGCATGGAGGGAATGGTGGAGGAGAATGGAACTTCTGGCGGCGCTGGCGGACCGGATCCGCTGGCGGGCGGAGGAGCGGGCGCGGCGGCCGCGGGGCCCGCGCACGTCGTCGCCGTCACCACCATGCAGGCGCCCGCACAGGTGTTTGTTATGATATTACATATACTATATTAAACATAAACAATATTTATCTACTCATGTTTATTTTCTTATTATGCTTGATATCAAATGGAAAATATCATTATACATTTAAGCTCGAATGATAATTATTTCATTTACAGGTTCACTCAGTGATACAGGCAAACCAACAGTCAGTGATTCAGACAGCTTCTAATATACAATCTGTGCAGTTACCAAAAGGAAATCTTATACTTGTCAGCAAACCAAGTTCGGTTATCCACACCACACAGGGAACTTTGCAAACATTGCAGGTAGGTAACATTACTTTATAGACTACATTTTTTACTATTATTATCACATTATTTTGTTCTTTAGCATGTACAACATATTTATCTTCCCAAGTTAATTTCACTGTTCATAATGTTTTTTTGCTATCAATTGAACCTTCTGATTTTTGAATAATTGTTACATACTTCTGGTTCAAATATTATATATATTATAGGGGACAATCTTACACAAATCAACCTAGTCCCATAGTAAGCTCATTAAGGCTTGTGTTATGGGTACTAGACGACAATATAATATAATAGATATAAATACTTAAATACATAGAAAACTTCCATGACTCAGAAACAAATATTCATGCTCATCACACAAATATTTGCCCTTACCAGGTTTTGAACCCAGGACCTTCAGCTTCGTAGGCAGTGTCACTACCCACTAGGCTAACCGGTTGTCAAATATAAATAAACAAGTGTTCTCTTTATATTCAATCTCAAAATAAGATTGGGTGACACAATGAAAATAGAACTAAATTAAACATATACATATATGTGAAAGTATTACCTAATTAATTTTTGTTTATAGATTAAACCGGAACCGACCACATTAGCAAACTCCCAGGGGCAATCTTGCAGTGACGACAGCTGTAGTGATGACGACAGTCCAAAAAGAAAATATCGGGAAATGCTGACCCGGCGTCCATCATACCGTAAAATACTGAATGACTTGGGTGGAGCAGAGATAGCTGGTAAGTCAATTATATAAGTTCATTTAATTTCCCCTTGGCCACTGAAGTATATATATATATATATTTTTTTTATGTATATTATGGTGTCCGCACGGCTATTCCCGCGTATTACAAAGAACCCAGGTGGAGCCACAGGATAAAATATAGCCTATGACCGTCCCAAAGTTCCATTGTATATAGTAGAGAGATTTAAAAAAATAATTTGAGTAGTTTTTGAAGATGGCCTCCTGCGTAGGAACTTATAAAGATAGAAACTTATATTTCACAGATGTTACTTCTTTATTATTAGTATACAACTATAGATGTTTGTAGAATAAGTATAAAGATTGTGCTTTTTTATGGGTCTTAATTGAGTTAAGATACTAGATAGTTTACTCAGCAAATGTATAAACTCTTGGTTAAGTTTTTTTTTTCTTTTTTCATGAAGTACAGAATCCAGGTGAGTGTAAAAAACTGAATAGGAGTTCAGTAATATAAAAATAATACATAAAAATAACATGAAAATAATAAGGGTCAAATGAATCTTGCAAGTTTTGCTGAAAATATGAGACAATTTTAATTCTCAAAAGTATAAAGCCTGCTACCATTACAGACAATCGCATGGGGTCTAGACCAGGATGCGAGAATGAAGTGTCGCTGTCATCCCCTTTATCATTTGCGCCAGGTCAGTTTAATGTTCCGCCGTTGACTCAGTTTTTGTGTGCCACTTGTGTCACTAACCAGGTACAATCATTAAACAATCATCCTGTGTGGCAGTCACCACCTGGTGTCATCGTTCTGTGTTCCTTCACCACACATTGATTATTAACTATTAATTTACATGATTACGCCATTGCTCACATTATCCTAATCATTAAATTTTAATTGCATTAGTATTAGTAACAAGGGCTTTGGGCTACTCCTATTTGTGTATCATATTAGATAACTAGATTTATTATAAAAGAATGTTATAATAGCTGTAAGTTAAGTTAGTTATTTTATTTATTAAGTGAGATAGATAACGACACAATTTAGGAAACAGTTTTGACCTGCAATGAATTGTGGTCTAATATTTATAATGCACAATTCTTACAAGAATTACTTTTCAATGACTAGTTTTTTATTTAAATATGTGAATAAGAATACATAACGATATAATATATATATATATCATTATTTTTCAATAATTTGAATATTAGAAAGTTGGGTCCAATCTGCTCCTGTTTAACACATTAGAATTGTTGCATTTTTCAAATTCCAATAATCAAAAAAGAACAAGTAATTATTGATATTTTAGCTTAAACCAACATCTAAAATCATTGTTGGAATAGTCAAGTTTTCCATCCGAATGGTGAGGAGGAATATTATATAAAATATGCTACAATTGTAAAGAGCATGATGACGTCATCAGCAGCGCTTGCCGATTGTTATTCCACCCGATGACGTAATCCGGTACGAGTTAATGCCGATGACGTCATGCTCACCTCCATCTGCAAATAATGTTAGAATGTAGTAGGTATTTAATAATAGCACAGTAATATAACGTTTTAAATTAATGTTATAAGTTTAATCTTAATTTTACATTTTATATAGTAATATCCAACTCTAAAGAGAGGCAGAGAGCACAATCTTTATATACCTCGCAAACTTGTATTTGTCATAACTCATAAGAATCAATATAAATATTTATATAGGTAATTTGTGTGTGTTGTGCGGTATGTAGAAACCATTGCACATCATTTTATTAACAGGTAATAACTACTAAAGAAATAAAGCTTAGGCTTTGTTATACATATTATATGTTATCACAGCTTGCATTGTTTAATGTAATGCAGTGTATCAGAAATAGAGCGTTCATTAGTGTCCGTAGTGTTTTATAGGACAGTATAAAACGAGAAAACTGGCTAAGTGTGTGTCGAGCCACGCACACTCGGGTGCCGTAACAAATACAGTTCTAAGTACAGTCGACTACAAAGAGAAAGATACGGCCAAAGTGACAAAATTATGTATACACGACTTTATTGCTTAAACATTAAGGTCGTATATTATTTTTTTGTGACTTAGGCCGTACCGATCACTTTGTAGTCGACTGTACATGAAAAACTAAGGGCACAGAAGAGCGTATTTTCATTGGAAACACACGACTCGCTTCCCTTTGTTTCATTCGTCTATAAATAATGTTTTCTACCATCTTGTTCAAAACAATATTCGCTGTAAGTGTTCATCAAGGACTATTTTTGTTTCTTCGGTTATTTCCATTGTTTTAACTCGCGCGATTTTTAACAACTTTTGTGACTAATTAACGGAGCCTAATTGCCTTCAACAATATTTAGTTAGTAAACAAACTTTAAGACCTGTCGAATGATGTGCTATTCTACTTGATGTATTCAAATGTTTTTTGTCCTTCAATTGCCCCCCTAATTCTTTTTTTTACATGAGACTGTAGCGGCACACCATAGTCTGAGTAGAATAGAATGCCTGTGACATACGGATAGACAGACAGACAGACTTAGCACACTAACGATGACTACACATACAATATTAATTTGCTTTTAAGCATAATTTTTATTAATTATCCCGGTACTCACTGGGCGGGCATTTGCCACACGAGGAAAATTTTGTACCGCATATTTTTACTCACAATGCGATACCTATTAACGCCTTAAAGGGATCGCCACCTCTTTTGTTACACCCTGTTTTTTTAGAGGGGCTTCTACATTATTCGGAAATATTTTTATTCCTTTTTTCGCTTTTGTTTTGGGGAATTTAATGGACAGGATTTTTAGATTATAACTTGATAATACGGCGCAAATCGGTTAAAGGAGGGAGAGAGAATCGCAAAGGATTCTAAAGGCTGTCAGCGGACACCGACGAGAACGTATTTTTCAACCAGAAGTGCAATTAGTGGATTCCCTAGATACGATTTTATATCAGTCAATTGTCTATGTATCATTTGTGCTATTACATATAGGTACCTACTTCTATAAGCTTTATATTTTTTATATATAAGTACTCACGGGCTTACATGGCCCCAGGCTTATATCTCGCAAATTACAAAATCGTATTGAAAGTAAATATATGATTATAATGAATAAAATAAATCTAAAACGATTTCCTCTACCATCTGTATGGTAATTAATACTTAACGAATGTTCATTCGAGTTCATTGACGTCCTGTGTTTCCGATCTTAGATTTTAGCAAAAACTAGATACTTATTTTTATTTCCCTTATGAAAACCGATCTTGTTTCTATCTTTACGGTGCTCCGTGCTCTCAAGTAATCGCATACCAGCGAGTTATAATATAACATACAATTACGCACTTTCAATTCGACATACATTTTAAATTACTACTAATCTTCTCTCATCTGTTTTTTATAAAATGTAGTCAGGAAGCTGATATGACGTTGTCCTTGTGTGTGAGAGGAACATGTGACGCTGAGCCGTTGCTCGTGCGCTTGTTGGTTGCAGTGATCCCGGCGGGCGCGCTGCAGACGGACGGCGGGCTGCACACGCTGTCCGTGTCGGGCGGCGCGGGCGGCGGCGCCATCGTGCAGTACGCCACCACGAACCAGGACGGACAGTTCTACGTGCCTGGTTAGTATCGCTCGCTTACACAACCAACTGCACAATACATTCGGCCTTCTGCCGACCTTTATCCTAAACACGAACAAATCGTACTATCATTACAGGCCCGATTCTAGAAGACCAGACTCGCAAGCGGGAACTTCGGTTATTGAAGAACCGCGAGGCCGCCCGGGAGTGCCGGCGCAAGAAGAAGGAATACATCAAATGCCTCGAGAATCGAGTCGCCGTACTCGAAAACCAAAACAAGGCTCTAATAGAAGAATTGAAGTCGCTAAAAGAACTGTACTGTCAGCAAAAAACAGAATGAGGCCCAGCTGGCTAACCGGGTGTGCCGCTGCCTGCTGGTGAGGCCTCGAGGAGGCACACGAGTCGGCGCCTGCGCTGCATTTGGAGTGTTGCTACAGTTCGGTCGGCGCGACGGCGGCGACGGCGACGGCGACGCGACACGCGCGCGCGCAATGCCGACATTTGTCCAGACTTCGTGACGTGGAATAGGATTATTTGTAAAATAAAGAAAAACATGTTCATTGTGAAATATTTCTAAGATCTATTGGCTTAATTCGAAGTATTGTTAGATAATGATAAATGTTGGTTTTGTTAGCAACTGTTTTATAATTTTCTGTTGTTCTTTAAAGGAAGTCGTTATTATAATTTTATGAACATATCATTATTGCCCTTGAATGATATGATATTACTATTTTACTTTTGAGATCACCTTAAATTGTATCATTCCAAGAATGATGACAACTGATTTAATTTTCATAAGGTATCTTGGTCTAAGTCGACTTGTGTGCCATTTTCTAAGTCGGGTGTTACTGTAAAGACCATATTCTCAAATATTTACCTACGGAATTTGTTTACTGCTGATTGACATACAAACATGCTTTCTCGAATTTATAGAACATAAAAATGTGCATGGTGGGACTTTTATAAGCGCCTTTTGGATGAATGTTGTATCTTATGTTACTTATCCTGTTTGTATTCAATGATTCGAGAAACATGTTTGTGTAAATATTTGTAGTCTTATGATAGAGTTTTTATTGAGTACGGTTTTACACACTTGCCTATTGTTGATAATATTAAATGTTCTTATTTACAAACATTCAATAGATTGTAACGAATAGATAGCTTACCGCAAAAAGGTAACCTTTGAATGAAGTGACACCAAATAACGAGTAATCCATCCTCTGGGATGTGAAGAAGTACATAGTGCCCACCTGCTTTGACTTTGTCCATAGTATAGATAGATAACTAACTCTACATCTCGCCATGTCATGACGAGGGTGTTACTTAGAAACGCCAAATGGATGTTAAGGAGAATTATATGTTTTGCTGAATTTATTAGACTTCTACTGACAAGCTAAAGTCCTTTTTTTCCGCCAAGCGAAGTGTTTGTAATGGTCAAGCCAAAGCTTATGTTTAGTTTTTTTTGTGCAATAGTCATATTGCAATGTACAGTTTCATCTACTGTTTCTACTGCTAAACAAATAAAAAAATAATGAAATGGCAAATAAAAATATGTACATTGTGTATAGATAATATAAGATTTGTAAAGATTGTATAAAAAGTTTAAATCCTTTTAATTAGGTTTATGTAATAAGTGGGGTTAAAACAGATCACATTTTTCTTGAAATTTAAAATTATCATTGCTTTATCAGTGAATTTTATCCTTTCGCGTAAATAGTAAGATGATAAGAGGCCGTATTAGACGGTAAAACAACAAATGTCTATTTATTAACCAAATTAACAAAAACTCTAATATTCTGATTTTAATAAAATGCTGTAAAGAGCTACTAGGTTGACCGGCACGGCATGCTCTCGGGCATGGTACTGTTAAATGACTCGCGCATGGTACTGTTAAATGACTCGCGCATGGTACTGTTAAATGACTAGTACCTACAGGCCACAAGTTTTCTGGATAGAAAATGTCAATTAAATTTAGTTGCCGGAGCCTAATCTAATTCTGTTGAGATGTATATTTTACATGTACGTTCTTTACCTTACATGTATCATGTATTTTTATATTTAAAGAGATACATTTATAAAATATGTATAAATGAAATACAATTTAGTATCCCGCCATGATTGAGTTAAATTTGTGGTGACGTGTTTTTTTTCGTGGAAAGGGTAGGTGTATACCTAGAAATGAGATCACATTATAGATATCTATAATGTGATCTTATTTCTTTTATTTTCAAATAGATTCATATTAAGATTTTAAATCTGTTACTTAAATGTTACATAATCGATCATGGCAAGTGATCATAATTTTATTAGACATTGTGGAAAGTGCCTTTAAAATTAGAATGAATAAAGTTTATACCATAGCTTTTTATGTTAACTTAATGCTATTTATAAATATCAATAATATTAACTGTTTGATGTATTACTATGGCTTTTTTATTGTTTTCATTTGAAACCTAGAGCTTACAGTCTGCCAGTGAATCCAATGCACAACTAGTTAAGCCGCATCCTCATGGTCCTGCATCCAGAAGGCAAAGCTACAAGATAGAGCGAGAAAAGGATATTATAAGATATTCAAAGGTATTCTGAATATTCTTCTCTTCTGTCTTATAGCTTGCAGTCACGCAGGACCGCCTGGATGCGCTAACACACTCCGTAGGGTTACTATTCATTATTCACTAGAAAGTGAATTTATTACATATGTAGGAACGGGCCTATGATGAAGACGAGTCATTTATGGAGATTTGCAATAAGGAGTTTAAGTACTATTAAAGGTTGTCACGAAGGCAAACAATAATATAATAATAAATATATATACGGGCAATATCCATGTCTATGTGACAAACATGTATTGTTATGCCGGCTGTACACATTGGGCCAACGTTGGCGCGTGAACAGGATGCAGCTATGTAAACGAATGAGATCGAATTATAGCGTTCCCCTTCTAACGCATAGCTGCATCCTGCTCACGCGCCAACGTTGGCCCAACGTGTACAGCCGGCTTTATAGCAAGACCCCAAGTAATAAGGCGCGCGAGTTAAGCAATGATAGCCTCCCAGTCAACTACTTAAGCGCCTTGACGCGCGCCATATTAATTGGGTCGATCTGTACTGTATTTGTTGTCACTTTGGTACGGGGTGGTTTGTGTAACGTAACTCTCCTGCCGATACCAATACTTATCTACATAAGTATTGGTAGCGGCAGGAGAGTTACGTTACACATCTACGTTGAGTACTAATTGCAAAAAGGGTGGTGAATGTGATTTATCTGCACAATTAGTAAAACTTATCTATAAATTATTCCGTTTAGTTTTTACAATTTAAGTATTAATCTACGTAGGTATATATCCTTTATTTATTCAGATACTTCATTAAAATAAAACTGATTTAAACGGTATTTTACGTATTGTCGCCTTAGATTGTCGCGTACGTATAATCATGTTTTATAGAAAAGTATTAAATTTAAAACCTTGAAACGGAGTCAATTTTACAGCTTATTGTTCAAAAATTCCGCTGGCATTGCATGACTTGTTGTTGTGTGCGTGACCTCAACTCTTTTGCCCGTGCCTGTACATTCAGCGTCATATAGTTAGTAGCAGACAAGGTAGCCAAATATGTCGGTACACGTCTTTATTATGATGGGGCCACACTAACGAGAAATGCCATTAATTATCGCGATAATCGTAGTGTGGCCGTACTGATAACGTCCATTATTGCGATAATGAATGGCATTTCTCGTTAGTGTGGCCCGGGCATTACTGTAAGAATAATCGCGATAATGGACGTTATCAGTACGGCCACACTACGAGTATCGCGATAATTAATGGCATTTCTCGTTAGTGTGGCCCCAGCATAAGGGTGTGTTACGAAATATTTGGCTACTCTGGCTGCTACTAACTATATGACGCTGACTGTAAATACATATTAGTGGTTGACTGTCTTTTCCTACAATTTCTTCCAAATTCTAACTTTCTTCAAGTTAAATCACATCAAACTACGTTCCAGTAACAAACTTTTATAATACAATACAAAACAATCATTCACTCAAATAAAATGAAACAACCGATAAGGGGGTGGCAGAAATAAGTCGAGGTCTTAGTAAAAGGCTTCGTTGACTGGACTATGAATACGTATTTACTGGTTTCCTAAATAAACAGTCGTCATTCAACTCATTGGAGATTAGGATTATATTGGGATACGCTCAACTTTGCTGTATCATCGTCAATGTCAACATTGCCGTATACTGTATAGTCATGGTCAATGTATCTCCCTATATTATTGGAATTAGACGTCTTATTCAAAAACTTCACAAGGATGTCCCGAAGTCAGAATTATTTTTGACTAAATTGGGGCCAAACTGTGTCATACTTTCTAGCGGTGACATGGTATCGTACGGAATTCAAACTCATATCAAAAAAATGTACTAAATTGTACGCTAATGGAAAAAAAATGTACTACACGTACTTACAAGAAAACAGTGATCAATCTGACCGCTAGGAAGCATACTTTCTGGCAGTGTCATACTTTCTTGGTATCGTACGGAATTCAAACTCATATCAAAAAATGTACGAGAAATGTACTAAATTGTACGCTAATGTAAAAAAAAGTACTACACGTACTTACAAGTAAAAGGCAATTCTGGCGAACGCTATCTATTTCATTATGTAACAATCTTATAGTTAGTTAATCTTACAGTTCTTTTTTTTACATTAAGGTACAATTTAGTACATTTTTCGTACATTTTTTTGATATGAGTTTGAATTCCGTACGATACCAAGAAAGTATGACACCGCCAGAAAGTATGCTTCCTAGCGGTGACAGATTGATCACTGTTTTCTTGTAAGTACGTGTAGTACATTTTTTTTCCATTAGCATACAATTTAGTACATTTCTCGTACATTTTTTTGATATGAGTTTGAATTCCGTACGATACCATGTCACCATGTCATGTTCCCAGCATGTCACATGCATATGTGCGTTCGGGATATACGGCAATTGTAGTCGGCAATATGGAGCAACACGGCAATGAATGGAACAATTCGAGAAATCATTTCCGAAATATTGCCGCAATTTCTATAAATTGCCCCATATTGCTCCATTAATTTCGGCAACGTGTCGCCGGGCCGGGCAATACTTAATTGCCCGAAAAATCGCCCGTGTAAGAGCGCCTCTATGCGAGTGTACGAACTAACTTGGTAAACACTACAGTGACAAAACAAGGTACTAAGATAAACAGTTACTTTCAATGCTAACTTGTAGAGGCAATATATATTCTGCATTTACCCATTTCTACCATACTAGTGGTGGGTAAATACTGGGAATACACTTGGTATGTCCCAGCTCTATATGCCCACCGTAGTATCTTTCATCATATCAAAGGAACCAAGTGCCTTGCAAGTCGAGTTGTAGTGCCAATTCATATGAGTCAGGTTAATTTCTATGTATTTACTTATAAATATCTTAATACCTACACTCTATCTCAGCATGGTTGTGACAAGACGGTGCGCGAGTTGTGTCGCGGCGAGATAAACTATCCGCCTCTTTCTAGTTAGAACACTTCGACACAGCTCGGCTGCAGTCTAGTGATATGCAGGACAACTAATTGTCTCTTCATACCGCCAACTAATATGGCTATGTCCCAATATCCATGGCTCATTTCGTGAAGGTACGGTACAGCTGCAATATTACTAGTCTGAACTGGCAACACTAAAGCCCTTATACACATTCCTAAATTTAGTCGTCCTAATTAAAATGCTTAGGATAGGAAGGAGGCTCCTAAATTTAGTCACTGATTCAGTCAGCAAGTACAAAAAGAGGCATGTCCGCCCGCCGTCAGGTGTGCGAGGCGACTGACTGCACACTAAATGTTATTACACCTATCCTAACTAGGATGCTAAATCATTCAGCTTGTCAGAAACCATTCTTGCTCCTAATTAAGACATCCTAACTTGCTAAACGCGATTACACTTTACTAATTTAGGATTCTAAATCATTTAGAATCCTAAATTTAGGAAAGTGTAATAACTCTTTAAGGTGCTTAATCAATAGGAAAGAACTCACTTAATTTTAAAAATAAAAGAGTCATGGGCGGTAAAATAATCCAACCAAATAAGTGAACAATAAGAAAATTTATTAGACATAATTGATGACAACTTGTTGTGAAACTCAGTGTAAAAAAATACACTTGAAATATACAAGTGCTGAACTATTAGGCTATTGAAATAAGACATAACATTTGTAATACATTTTTGTATAATATTTTTTGTCATCTCTCCATGGAAAACAATTGTATGAGAGCAATAATTTTTAGTCGTCAAAATTCTGGGACAGCAAGAAGTTAGCTGCTAGATTTTCATTCTTTTCACAAGCAAAATATGCTTGAATGACCATATCTTCTGGAAATCCTAGTGCTTTTAGTCTTTCAATGGCTTCTTTGTCCTGGGGTGATACTTGGATGACATTGTGGGGGGGCTGGGCCGGGGGTGCATCCGCCGCCACACTGTCTTCCACAACAGCAGCTGCTGCGCCTGAGCTAGGGTTGGCTGGCTCATTCAACATTCTAACAAAGGCCTGCTGGTGCTGACTAATGGCTTGCAGCAAGGCAGGATTAGTCTGACCAATCTGTTGTAACACAGCATTCAATAAGTTAGGATTCTGTTGAATTACTGCACGCATTTGTTGAAACTGGGGTTGGTCGCGGAGAAATGCTAATGGATCTTCATCAGAGCCTTCTTCCACATCTTGTTCTTGAAGCAATTCTTCAGGGATACCTGTTATTAAGTATTCCACAGCTCGTTCACGGTTATTGAAAGAAGCGCGCAGCGCTTGCTCTACTTGTTGTCGGTTGTACCCCATGTCCATGATGCTCTGAACGGTAGCCTCGAAGTCGGCCTCGTTGGCTGTAACCGCGGCCGGCACTTCAGCTGCATGTTCAGGTTCTGCGGCAGTCGCAGGCTTTGGTGGTTCTTCAGCAGCAGTTTTGTCTTTGCTGTCACCACTTTCCGTAGACGCACTTTCACCGGTCTCGGGAGCGGATGTAGATGACGCTTGAACTTCAGACGCTTTAGGTTTTGTTACCATAATAACAATAAATTTCTTTTCGTCTATGTTATAGCTATCAAGCTTATTGTGGTCCAGCAGAATCTTTCCAGCGTAGATAAGTCTCTGATGATCGGCAGCATAGTCTTTACCTTTTTCAACTTCAATTTTTAGTTTCAGAGCTTTGACGGTTTCTTCTGGATCGATGTCTACTTGAAACGTTTGTTGTTGCAATGTCTTTAGTGTCACCAACATTTTGCTATTTTCGCGTCGTGCTTAGTATTTGAATTATTAGTTTAACACTATTTAACGATGTACCTGACTCGACAAAATTATCCAGTAAACATAACCTCTACTCTGCTAAAAATCTTCGTTTCATTCAGTCAAATAATTGCTAGTCAGTGGAAATAAAAAAATTGTCTATGGAAAAACTAAATTTTACTTGGTTTGGTAGCATTGTATCCCAGAACTATTTTATACGATATAAACGGGCTAGCCAATAAAATTTGGGTAAATCCGCGTCGATTTACGATGTCTACAATTTTACTACCGATTTTTCATTGCAATCCGTATAGCAGCCGCCACACGTACGAAATCGGCGGACTGTATCTGTAGTAATATCGCACGACGCTACAAGGGCTGATATCGGCAGACGGCCAAGCAAGGCGACGATAACGGCCCGTGTAGCGTCTCTTTTACCGATAAGAGCAGAGGGGATATCGGCAGGACTGCATGCCGGCCGACACGTGAATCGGTCCGTGTGGATATGTGTTGGAAGCACGGCGGCCGGCCAAATCGAGGTCACGCCATATTAGATTTTCTGTGACCTTGTTTGGCAGTCCTGCCGATTTCGCTCGAGTAGCGTCTCCTTATAGTCTCGCCACATATAGGCCGAATTCCGCAGTGCGTTTACGATTTTATTGCCGTGTAACAGTGCGGCTTATTTCCTTTTTCAACAGTAAGCGGCCCTACCACGAATTTCGTATATCTCCGTCCCTATCGCACTTATGGTTTATGGTACTCGAGTGACAGAGACGGAGATATACGAACTTCGAGATTAGATTTTCGTGGTAGCGCAGCTGTTGTTAACATCATTAAAGGGGCTGGAAACTTAGAAAAGAGGCGACACGCCGATTGATTGTATGGAAAGTAGTGACATCTCTGGCGAAGCGGATCGCTGTATTTAATGTTGTTGACAG
Organism: Epinotia ramella; assembly: GCA_947578815.1. Classification (NCBI taxonomy): domain Eukaryota; kingdom Metazoa; phylum Arthropoda; class Insecta; order Lepidoptera; family Tortricidae; genus Epinotia; species Epinotia ramella. Next base: position 14,933,246 of record OX388209.1, read on the forward strand.
AAAATGGAAATAGATGTCAGTACAATAGACCCACAACAATACATTTTAAGATTTTGAAATGAAATAAAATATATTTTTATGTTTTGAGATAGAATTTATTAAGTATCCATTTTATTTAACTGAACATGAACAGATATCTCATTAATATGGAATTGTGTTTGTTGTTCGGCCTTTGTGGTTTTAGATGAAGTATACATGTCAGTCAGTAAATAAATGTCAATGTATTGTCTATAAAAATATTGAATGAAAACACATTTAAATCATATTTAAATAAAATCAAGAATAGTTTTAGCCACAGTATCTAGTTATAAAAATAATATCTAGGTGCTATGTGTGCAGTAAATAGTTTGAGCAGGGGCTGGAAACTTAGAAAAGAGGCGACACGCCGATTTATTGTATGGAAAGTAGTGACATCTCTGGCGAAGCGGATCGCTGTATTTAATGTTGTTGACAGAAAATGGAAATAGATGTCAGTACAATAGACCCACAACAATACATTTTAAGATTTTGAAATGAAATAAAATATATTTTTATGTTTTGAGATAGAATTTATTAAGTATCCATTTTATTTAACTGAACATGAACAGATATCTCATTAATATGGAATTGTGTTTGTTGTTCGGCCTTTGTGGTTTTAGATGAAGTATACATGTCAGTCAGTAAATAAATGTCAATGTATTGTCTATAAAAATATTGAATGAAAACACATTTAAATCATATTTAAATAAAATCAAGAATAGTTTTAGCCACAGTATCTAGTTATAAAAATAATATCTAGGTGCTATGTGTGCAGTAAATAGTTTGAGCAGGGGCTGGAAACTTAGAAAAGAGGCGACACGCCGATTTATTGTATGGAAAGTAGTGACATCTCTGGCGAAGCGGATCGCTGTATTTAATGTTGTTGACAGAAAATGGAAATAGATGTCAGTACAATAGACCCACGACAATAAATTTTAAGATTTTGAAATGTAATAAAATATATTTTTATGTTATGAGATAGAATTTATTAAGTATCCATTTTATTAACTGAACATGAACAAATATCTCATTAATATGGAATTGTGTTTGTTGTTCGGCCTTTGTGGTTTTAGATGAAGTATACATACCTACGTGTCAGTCAGTAAATAAATGTCAATGTATTGTCTATAAAACATTGAATGAAAACATATTTAAATCATATTTAAATAAAATCAAGAATAGTTTTAGCCACAGTATCTATTTATAAAAATAATATCTAGGTATTATGTGTGCAGACAATAGTTTGAGGTTGAGTAATATGCAGTGTAGATCGGCTGTACGTGGATTTGTTAAATCTGGTCCAGGAGATTTAATCTAATGTTTTGAAGCTAAATCTCGTCCTTGTCTCGTGTTTTTTGTTAAAAAGGTTGTGCTTTGTTAAGTTCTTGTTACATAATTTGTTATTTGTAATTTGGGTCGGGGTGTAGGAAAGGGTGGCCGTACCTGGGACTTAAGAGAAATTTCGACCAAAATTTTTTTATTTCTTTTTCCTTTCTGATCATATTGTATGCGTCAAATAAAGCATATTATTTCAAATAAACTTTTTTCTACGAGCCACCATTTTGAAGTTATCACAGTATGAAGGGCGCAGGACTTAGACAAAAATTTTATGTATGTGGTGTCATTATGACACTTATATTTTATGATGCTATCGTCTAGAAGACGTTAAAATATGCATATTTTGTATGGGCAACTTTTCTCTAAACTTGATATTTTTTTTGAAAATTTCGATAAGAAATTAAGGAAAAATGTATGGAAATTTTTAAGATTGCACTTTTTTCAATCAAAGTTGTGTCATTATATTTGCCATGCCATATGATTTACCGTGCATCATTTTCTACAAAAACTTGTGGCAAATCCGACTCGGGTGGCGGATAGGTTAGAAGACACCGGCGGGAGCTCTGCTCCCGCCGGTGTCTTCGAGGTTATTTTTTTTTATAAGAGCGGAAAAATGTTGAGAGCGAAATGTTGAGAGTACTTCAGTCATTTTTCAATTTAGAAAAAAGATTTTCAAGTAAAAGATGCATATTTTTATGTGTTCTATTCGTTCCAATCATTCAAAATAGGTGTTATAATGACACCACTTTGGGTAAAAATTTACTAAGTGCTGAAGATTATAAAACTTTGTGTCGCTATATTTCAGCCATTTTTCAATTTAGACAAAAAATTTTCAAGTAAAAGATGCTTATTTTTATGTAATCTTTAAAGTTCTTATCAAAAAAGTACAAAAAACGCGAAAAAAAAAAATGGAAAAATTTTCTAAGTCCTAAAAATGGGCCACCCTTTGCTACACTCTGACCGTAATTTGAATAAATACTTTTATGAATGTTGCATGTTTCACTTTTCAGATCCATTTCATAGCTGTGTGATTATTTTGAAACCTACAATGTGACTGGCAAAGTATGAAGGAAAGCGTTCTTAGGTAACTAAAATGTGATTTATATCATGTTTTAGAAACGTTTTCTTCCTAACTTTGATAGTCGCATTGTAGGCTTCAAAGTCAAAACAGAGAATACAACTTTTGTATACGTGTGTGCGTGGCGCGTGAATATGTATGTGTGCGTTAGTGTGTATGTGAAGCGTGCACGCTGCACGCATGCGTGCGTCAGAGTAGTTCAATCCACTCGCTGCTAGGCGGCTGTGGGACCAGTAATTTCTTGGTGTTGCCACTCTTTACATAAATATACTTATTATACTCTTTGGTACGTACCACTGACAGATAGTTTGCCTTCATTTAATTTTCAACTTAATTATACAAATACAGCTATTTTCAGAATACTGTTACCCACGTCTACCGATTTAGAAATAACTTTGTATGAGGTTAAAGTTGAAAATTAAATGAAGGCAAACTATCTGTCAGTGGTAAACGCCAAATAATTCTACTGTACAGTTACATATTGTTTACAAAAAAATTGGATGCAAAAGTGTAATCATAATCAACCATCTCTGACTTCGATCCACTAGCGGATTTGGGGGAATTACCCAAAAGTAAACATTTAGGTACTGGGGAGACTCAAGGAGACGCTACACGAGCGAAATCGGTAAACCTGCCAAGCAAGGTCACAGAAAATCTAGTATGGAATGACCTTGATTTGGCTGGCCGTTACATCCTTACAATAGGGGTACGCAGAGCACATTAAACTTATGTCCCAGTTCCGCTTTTAGCACAAATGTGGGTATCAAAGATCGATAAAATATGATATCGCAGTGATAGGTTGCTAGTCCATCGCCCACAAGTCACAACACAGTTACACCCTGCTTCCTCAGTCGACTTTTACGACACCCAATGGAGTAAAGGGGCGGTGAAATTCTAACCGGTCCGCCTAAAGCAAAGGGGGCGCAAAGTTTTTGATCCAAAGTGAAAATTGTATAGGAATCATAAAATACTTAGGAAAATTTTATTCAAAACGCTAAAATAAGCATGTTTTATAGAAAAAACTTTTTCTCTAAAATCAAAAATGGTCGAGATATTCGCCCTATTAAGCTCATTGATTGCCGTTGTCGCAAATGCCAACAAAATGTATAAAACCTAATCTAACCTAATGTCAATAGTGACTTTCCCTATCTCCTCATGTCTTTTTTATATTGTGTCAGACACTGCCTTAGCTCCGGCGCTGCGGGAAGTGCAGCCCTTCCGCCCTTGCGTGACAAAGCACGGTCGCCCGTACTCCGCTTCGCAGCTTCGGCTTGTTGGTCGCCTTCGGCGACCAGCCTCAGCCGCTCCGCTCCGCACGGCTCCCGAGCTTTGTCACGGCGGGCGAGGGCTGCTCTCCCTCCGCGCCTCCGGCTTTTTATATACACTCTAGGGGTAGGGCAGACAAGCCCACGTGGAATCGGGGTTGACAGCTTCGGTTCTGTGGCAAGTCTTATGATAATGCAATGCTTATTTTAGCGTAGCGTTTTTTAGCTAGATTCGGACTTTCGCAGCCTAATATTGAATACATAATATCCCAGCTCCCTTGAAAACCATCAATCTTTGAGGGCGAATATCTCGGCCATTTTTGATTTTAGAGAAAAAATGTTCATATAAAACATGCTTATATTAGCGTAATCTTTACGATAAAACAATAATAAATAGGTGTTATAATGACACCAACTCCATCAAAAATTTTCTAAGTCCTGCGCCCCCTTTGCTTTAGTCCAACCCCCTTTCACGTAGCTAAAACTGTACAAGTCTTAACACAGGTCGAATGGTAAGTGGTTATTGATCAAGCGCCTCAGTGTTGTCAATTTGGACTTGTAAAATTGTAACGTGTAGCTTCGTGAATCGCGCCACAGAGCGTAAGCGAGTTAGTAATAATAGCAGGCAATCCCGACTCAATTTGCAAAATTATGGGATATATAGGTAATTTATAAAAAAAACCGACTCCTATTTTGTACGCCATGCCACTCGCATGACATTTTCACATATTCTTCCCACTTCACCACATGAACTAATTTTCGATAGGAAATGCGGTGGTTGTGTAAATAATTAGTTATTACTTAGCGAACATATAACGGTATAGAACATTTCCACAAATTATGAGCACTTATATAAATCAATGTTTAGTCCGACAAGTCCCTATTTAACCCTGAGGTAGTGTCGCTGTAAACCGCATAATACGAGGGTCAAACTGAAAGTTCTTAGAAAATCAAAAACTGAGCAATCAAGCAACTTATTACTTTTATTATATCTTTTCAAAATAGCCTCCCTTCACATCAATACATCGCTGCATTCGATAGAACCACTGAGAAAAGCACTTTGCCCACTCGTCCTTAGGGGTCTCTTCGACGGCCTTTTGAAACGCAGCCACTGCTTCGTCGGCGTCCATAAAACGTTTTCATCGAAGTTTTTCTTTAATTTTTGGGAATAAATAAAAATCACAAGGTGCAAGGTCGGGGCTATAAGGTGGGTGACCCAGTAACTCCACGTTTGCCGTCGCCAAATAGTCGATCGTTTGCTTGGCGGTGTGCGATGAGGCGTTGTCGTGGTGAAGCAGGATCCTACTGCGAGGCCGTTTTTCTCGAACTTTTTCCAAGACAAGTGGTAAACAATTGTTAGTGTACCACTTCGCAGTAACTGTTTTTTGATCCTCTAAAATAATTGTTGCGTAATGACCAGTCCTTCCGAAGAACGAGGCCACCATCTTTTTTCCCACACTTCGACCTCTCTTCACTTTAGTAGGCAACTCCTCGGAAGGAAACACCCACTCAGCAGACTGTCTTTTAGTTTCAGGATCATAACAGTAAATCCAGCTTTCGTCACCCGTAACTACGTCGAACACAGCATTTGAGTCACCTCCGTTGAATCTTTGACCCATTTCACGGCACCAATCAACACGACGGACTTTTTGGGCTTCTGTCAAATTATGAGGTATCCACCGGGCACAAAGCTTCCTCACCGCTAAATGTTCATGGAGGATTTTGTGGACTTGACTCATACCAATGGCTAAGCTTGTACGAATCTGCTGATAGGTTACTCTTTTGTCAGTCTCTATCATACGCCGCACAACACTGATGTTATCTTCAGTAGTCGCCGTAGAAGGCCGGCCCTCACGCAGATCATCAGTGAGATTAGTGCGGCCACGTTTAAATTCATTAAACCAGTTGTAAATAGTATCACGAGATGGGGCTTCATCGTGAAAGGCCAATCGAAGTCTATCATAACTTTCTTGTTGACTTAAATTACATCGAAAGTCGTAAAAAATCATTGCTCGAAAATTTTCTCGCGTTAAATTCATGCTCACGTAGTACACACAATTTTCAATTTGCCGCCAAATCGTAAAACAAATGACAATCGAGTGGAATTCGTACACAAAAATATTAAGAAAGAGTTCCATTTTCAAATTTTGAACTTATTTTTTTATTATATTTATTACAAGTGGCCAGTTCTAAAGACTTTCAGTGTCGCCCTCGTATATGGCAATAATTTTGTATTAAGCAGTTACGCTGCTAACGAAATTATACATTATTAAATAAAGGAAAAATTTGAAAAATTAAATGCTCCGAGCCGGATTCGAACCGGCGACCACAGGCCCTCTACTAACCAACTGAGCTATCGGAACAATCCGGTTCGGCCACCAAACTCTTCAATCAGTTCCTTCCTACCCTTTTGTCGCATGTGGTCCCGTTCAGCAATTCGTCCCGTTCGCAATTCGTCCCGTTAGCAGATCGTCCCGTTCGCGACTGGTCCCGTTCGCAATTCGTCCCGTTAGCAAATCGTCCCGGAAACGCACCTCGTCCCGTTCGCAATTCGTCCCGATCCCCCCCGGCCTCGATTTGCCCGCAAAGCAATGAATAGAGACATCGGGATCGGGACGAATTTGCGAACGACGACCAATTATAAGACATTGTTTATAGAAATTAGAAATATTAGCAAATCGTGCATCCTTTTTAACCAACTTCAAAAAAAAGGAGGAGGTTCTCAATTCGGTTGTATTTTTTTTTTTTGAAGTGAAAACTTCTTTTGCGGCGCTGAGCACTTTTTGGGATGGGGAAAGATTGTTAAATACGCGACAGACTTTTGTGACGTCAGATGTGAAGGAGGTCACAAACTTTTATATTTTGCTGCTAGCCGATTCATTCAAAACTGAACGCTATTCGTAAGAGTATAAAGCCGTTAAACACTTTTTGCAATAGCATATTCTGCAAATAAATTTGTAATTTTGTCCAAGCGTCCTTCACCGTTTTGCTATTGAGCAAATTCGAATAGTTCGAATTTGCACGTTATTCCTAAAGAGATAGGCTTTGAAAATATTTACCAACGGCAAAAACAAATTGATATTTTGTTCGCCGCCGCCGTCTGCTGTTCTTGCAAATTAGAATTTGGACGTTATTCCTAAAGATATAAAGCTTTGAAAAATATTTGGCAATGGCAAAAACAAATTGATATTTTGTTTGCCGCCGCCGACGGGCGAGCCGGCCAGTCGCACCCAACGCGCCCGCGGCCCGTCCGCCTAAATAATTGATAATTGTTTATAAATTTGCGTCAAATTCATTTTTAGGGTGACACCGTAAGATGTCACGTGACCTGATCGAAACTGTTACAATGTTATTGAGTTTTCACTTCTGCCGGCACTCCCGGAGTGCAACCCGGTCTTTTTTTTTTTGCTGTAAATACGAACGTGCGACAGCCAACACTGAAAATCGTTCGTTGGCGTTTATTAGCTGCGCTGAAACTACAACTGCCCAGTTAGTCATGCGATACGTGACGTTTTGGTACATTTGGGCCGTAAAACTTGACCATAAAACCAATCGTGCTAATTGTCCTGAACGCTAACAGTTAACTTATAATGGCATTATAAATACATTTTGAGTATTGAGGTAATTTTACGAATTAAAATAAAAATAGACTTTATTTTACGTAAATTTTCGACATTGTATGTAATACAATGTCAGACTGACCTTACCTTTATTTGGATTTTTCCTTAGGCCAGGCTAGTTCCATAGAATCAGGTTGCCTAAAGATTAAAAATCATATTGAAAAGCATCATCAAGATGTATATTATTAAAAATTTATTACTTACATACAAGGTAGGTTTACTTATTCTAAGTACTACTAGAATAACTAAAATAGCTTTTTTATATTAGCTAACATAAAAGGTATCTCACGGACTGTATACATTGCAATATTTTTCTCTGTCCTCGGTTACATCTAAAGAGAATCGGATACAAAGTATAATGCATGTAATAAATACAATAAATACCTAACATGAAACAATGCTGCACTCGTTAGATACCTGTAAAATTATTTTATATAAATTATTCTTTGTAATTTCATCACATACTTTACAATTTACAAGTGTTACAGATCACGTAGAATAATACAAATACACAATCATTTCGCATCACTTCTAGGGCTGCATTACATTAACACCATTAATCCTTACTTTTAGACACTGTACACTGGCACTATTATCATTGCGTTGTTTCAAATAATTTTTCACGAAAGTACTTAATTTTTTGTGCAAAAAATGCTTCTAAACCTTCTGCACACCGATAGAATTCCGAGTCTTTAGGGTTAAAGTACCGACAATTATCAAATATTTTAGTCATATCACCAATGAATTCACTTAACATAATGTAAGTCTGTTCATTCACTTTTCGTTCCACTGTTTGTAGATCTGGAATAAAAATTATAATATTATCATTGTGCTTGACGAAAGTAACTAGGGGACAGGGTCATTATTTATATTACACCGCCATTGAAGAGGGCGGACCTATAAGTCGATTTTGTAACGATCATCAAAATCTAATAATCAAATCTGATTTGAAAATGACCACGAAACAGAAAAGTTCTATGCCCATCTTTTAACCAGCATGTAAGTGGAAAGGAATCCTATTTGAATCTGACTACCAAACGGGAATCCAGTTGTGACATGGATTTCAATGAGTCGTGAATTAGTTTCCCCCTTTAATAAATCATGATTGCATTATGGTAATCAAATTATGCTAATTCATTCACCGTTTCCTTAACGAGGGGAAAAACTAAATACGATAGTAGTTTTTCGAATTTGAAGTCCATATACCTGATTTACGTTCAGCCGAAGTGAGCAGCGAAGTGGGCAGGACGGGTTGCCTACTTCCCCGCTCACTTCGGCTGAATGTAAATGAGGCAATAGAACTTTGCGAGACTGTTAATACATACCCATAGGTTCCTTTATAATTTTGTAGTACGTAGGAGCTTCTCTAGGATCCACAGGTTCCATAAACGGCCACGCATTTTTATGCAACTGTATTTGCTTTATAAGCCTCTTTAAGTTTTCAAAGTCTTTCATGGTAAGTTCTTTCATATTAGCGTAATTGACTGAATTATTTTTCTGGCAATTTGGACAAATGTACTCATCAATGTTGTCCGCCTCTGACTGTAAGATTCCCACGCATCGCCCGTGGAACCAATCTTGGCAGCGGTCACAGCAAATGTAAAATCTGAAAACATAAATACCTATTATGAGGCTGACAAGGGAAGACTAAAATGCATGTAATGTAGAGGTTAGCACGGTGGGGTTCAATATAAATAGTGAATGTAATGCCCTTGCCAGACAAACTATTAATTACTTTGGTAACGGCTATCCGCAACCAAAGAAATTCAAGGTGCTTCGGCTGAACTGCATCATCCGTTTTGGTGAAATGATGGAGCAAGCTTTGGGAGGGGATAAAAGAGAGGGCAAATGCACAAAAGATCCCACTGGGTCGAAGTGATCCGAAAGGGCCCTCATCTAGATAAGATAAGTACATTGGGCACTCTATATCAAAGCAATATGGGTTAAATTCGAAGGAAGAGGATATTTTTTATTCTAATTTAAGCCATACCACTTTGACATAGAGTGCCCATGCCATAATACACAGCGTCGAGCACTCGGACGTTTACCTTGCATGGATAGTAGTTCAATTTCACATGAACATTCAAATTAAGTGCATCAATCATTATAGGAACATACTTGATCTTGAGAAATACATGGTTATGGGGTAATATGGTAAATTGGTTTGTTTACATGTTTTTGTCTTTTCTTTTGAACCACTCTTCAATTCAAGTTGGTGCTTTCTTGACAGAATTTTTAGTTATAGCTATATTATTATATACATACATATAGTTGTACGTAGTGTTTATAAATTGTGTCAGGTGTATAACGATATTTAAATAGGAATGGGGGTCGAAGTTGCACCACGTCCGTAGGAATGACCCACCGCTACCCTACACGTGACCCCTGGGTGGTGCTAAAAGTGCAACAACCTGGCAACCGTACTGTCTTTTCGAAACTCTCACGGTTCTAAATACACTAAATTGCCATACGATAAATAAATAGGAATGTTGACACCAAATAAAATAATCACTAATGTTGAATTTTTCTCGAAAAGGGATCAAAAATATAGTCAAATGGACACAGGACATAAATAATAACAAAATTAAAGAGTTCAAAATTTTCGAGGGGATATTATGTGTTTTGTCCGCCAAATGATGATTTACCATGATTCACGGACCTCGAGCGCTTCTCTCTAAGGGTGTTACTACACCAATCGATCGATGCCATCAATCGATATTGATCGATTGGTGTGGTAGGTTTGGCTGATAGTAGAAACTGTCGATCGACGTATACATAATCGATCGATGGCATCGATCGATTGGTGTAGTAACACCCTAAGAAGCAACATTAAAACGGTTGTAGCTTCGTAAATTGTTGAGACATTTGAATGGGATTTTCATGATTAGGCATAGATTTATCGCCTTTTTACAAGCTTTATATTAACTTGACTTGTTCGTATGTGAGTATTTAGTATGTATGTAAGTTATCCATCAAATCTTGCAAGTTAAATTTGACCCGGTGACCGATTGAGCTGTAATTTTGGGTATAAGTATAGTTTGGATGTGTTCGGTGCAATGCACCTAACACGTGCCATACGCCTGCGTGCGTATGCGATTATTTAGTTGCATTGAGTGCCGATTCGATTTAATTTTAATGCATTTACGGATACCGTCGCGACCGGGTGCATTCGAATATATTTTATAACATTAACATTTTCAACATCTATCTAACTTAGCCAATAACAGTTTTTGTAGTAGTCTTTTAGTTATTAAACATTTTATACTCTTTTCCCGACTTTAACATTCGCCTTAAACCTCGCCGCCCACAGGATGACAATTCAATATTATGGTACCATCGAGCTGATCTGATGATGGAGACAGAAGGTGGCCATAGGAACTCCGTAATAAAACCACATAACTCCATCGAGTTTGGGCTCGTTAGAATCGTCTCAATGAGCAGTTGATGATGGTATACAGAAAAGTACAGTCGGCAATAAAAGCTAGTACCAAAAATGAAATATTTGACAGAAACTTTTTATGATATAAATAAAATGTGAGTAATTGATCGTATTGAATAAGAGGCAAGGTCCACTCACTGCGAGTTGTCGTAGGGCTGCCGGCACAGGCAGTAGAGCTCCTGCGTCTCCGCCGCGCGCCGACAGTCCGCACACACGTACTCCTCCATAGTCTTGCTCATCTCCTCCGTGACGCCGACGCAGTCTCCGTGGAACCAGTTGCTACAGTGCTCGCAGCCCACGTAGAATCTGTACCCGACAAACACACTACATTGAACACTTCTAAAAACATAGCTGTACTCTGTAGAGTATTTCGAAACTTTTAATTTGATAACAAATGAACGACTAAGGCCCAAGAGTGTCGCTGATATGTATATATGTATATATTTTTGCAAGCCTATACAGTATCCCACTACTGAGCAAAGGTGTCCCCTCTTGCTGACTTTACCAGTCAGAAAAAACCGGCCAAGTACGAGTCGGACTCGCGCACGAAGGGTTCCGTACCATTATCTATAAAACGGCTCAAAAATCACGTTTGTTGTATGGAAGCCCCCTTAAATATATTTTTTTATTTTTTGTTATAGCGGCAACAGAAATACATAATCTGTGAAAATTTCAACTGTCTAACTATTATATATATTATGAGATACAGCCTGGTGACAGACGGACGGACAGCGGAGCCCTAGTAATAGGACCCCGTTTTTACCCTTTGGATATGGGACCCTAAAAAGTGGGTCTAAGATCTGGTTTAAGAAAATAAAAACCTTTGACAAATAAAGAAATAAAAGTAGGTTGCAATCCTTGCAGAAAAAGAAAGCCAAAGCATTGTTATTAGTCCAGGCATTGAACTGACAACTTGTATTAAAAAAATTACAATTTTGGAAATAATTTATAATAGCTTATTTTTTATGTGTAACGGATATATTATCAAATAAATAGTTACCCACCGACAAAATCCGACAAAATTTCAGACATCGAAAAAATGATAAGTTAACTGGCTTCTGAAAAGTCAGTAAAAATATTAATAAATGTTTTTGTCTTTATTTTAGTTCATTTACATTTGCTCTATAATATTCAAGATAAATCGTACAAAAAAAGATAATGCATGCTTCATTTAAATCTACATAATTACTTACTTCCGGGTGGAAAGTTTGTCGGATTCTTGACTAAATCATCTTAGAATAACATTTTCAACTTAAATCAACAAAAAAACGCTATTATAAATTAATGTTTTTCAAAACCGTATTTTGCCTGGAGTATTATGACGAGTTTACAATTTTTTTCTCTAATTCATGTGCGGAGACTAATAAAAATGGAGAGCTCACTTGGTGTTATCATAAGGTGTCCGGCAAAAGCACAAGAGTTTCTCTTTCTTGACCGGCTTCTTGCCGGCGGCGCGCGGGGTAGCGTCGCGCGCGCCGCCCGAGCGCCGCTTGCCGCCCCCGCCGCCGCCGCCGCCCCCGCGCACCTCCTCCTGCTTGCTGCGCTCCGCACGCGTCCGCAGCGCAAGCTCGGCGGACAGCTCCTTCTGCAAACACGGTCGACTTATCAATCACAGAAGCAATACGACATTTTTATAAATAACTACATGTTCTAAAAATTAAAACATAACAAACATAGCTAAGAACCATCACGACGAACCAGATTTTTTATAAAAACAGCAAATCGGTTAATCCATTTGCGAGTTACGATGCATCGGAAATGCGCGTTGTTGATGGTCTTAACCCCCGGGTTCCTAGCAATCATCATAATGAAAATTCATTTACTATTTTAATAAATCGCAATTAGTACATGCTTCCCGGTGAATCCCTCTAAAGGGTCTAGTAAAATTTAGCTCGATCTTTAGAAAACCGTCGCGCCGTATCCTAAACGGTATGCAAGTTCCGCAGGAGAGGTCGAGCGTGTCAACATTTCGTACCTGTATTTCGATGCCCAGCTCCTTTTCCAGCAACCCTCGCTTCTTGATGATATCCTTTTTGAGCATCTCCTTGTGTTTGAAAAGGAGCATCTGCATCCGCGAGTGGTTGGAGGCGGCGCGGCGACGCTCGTCCTGCGCGGCGGGCGGGTCGGGCGCGCGGGGTGCCGGGCGCGGCGGGGCGGGGGCGGGGGCGGGCGCAGGCGCGCAGGCGAGCGCGGGAGAGACCGCGGGCGCGGGAGAGGGCGCGGGCGCGGGCGACACGCGGCCGCCGCGGAGCCGCTTGCGCGGGCTGCTGTCCACCCACTCGTCGTCGTCCACGACGCGCGGCGGGCGGCGGCGCGGCGGGGACGGCGTGCGCGCGCGCGCCGCCACGGCCACGACGCGCGGCTCGCGCTCCGGCGGGTGATGCACGATCACGTTCGGCTCCGGCTTCATCTGTTTCTCCTGGTACCGCTGCAGCTGAAGTAGTTTCTCCTCGATCTCGGGATTTAGATTCTCCTGTTTTAGAGCGCTTTTAATGGCTGGAAATAAAATAAAGAAATCAATTTTGATTCATATTTTTGGGACCGCGCTCATGTATTTCATTAGGAAATAATACCTCGCTCTATGAGCACCGTCCGAACTCTTCCGCGTGAATACTTACTCTGTTGAATGTAGTCGGGGGTCAGCACGAACTTGTTGCTTTGCACGATAACATCCCGACTGGAATTAACGATATCTGTTTTAGTGTTGTTCTGTGTTATGTCCTCAGGTTTGGAAGGAATCGCCTCCTTGTGGCTGGTCGCCTCGGCTACGCTGTCCTCGCCATTTACAAGCGGTTGACGCTTAATATGGTCTTCTTCGCTAGCATCCTAAAAATAAAAAAGGAACGGAATGTGTTAGATTACTTCTCATTTTTATATATGTGCCATCCCATAATTTGAATATGAACTATGAATATACACCGTGGTACTTAACAGATGTAAACCACGCTTTCCTTAAGTCATAAGGAGAAACGACCTTAACTGGAAAATAAATTTATCGATATTTACGCTAGATGCTATTCAAACCAGATTGTAGAGAGATAGAAATCAAAATAAGATATCCAACAGATAGGATCAAAAAACAGATCGTAGGTACGTACTAATTGAGCCAGCATTATGGCGTCACAACTTTATATCCGTAATAGCTGCCCGCGAGGCTTCGCCCGCATGTTGCAAACAACGTAGGCAACCACGGGGAATATATTTTCCAAGTCCATTCTATGCACAGGTGAAAGAGTTTCAGAAATCAGATTCATATATATTACGATTTCGATTATTCTTTATAATGTACAACTTATTGTGATAATTTGATGGTTTACTATCATTACTGTTTACATGAGGAAAGCACCCATTTTATAAGTTGTCGTAATTTTTTTAGTGAATTCTTCTAGATCGCCCACGTAAAAGGTCTCCGATTGATTACACTCTTACCTAAAGAAAGTGTTATTATAAAGTTTGAACACTAGGTTATAAAATTCGTGGCATTGAGGTGGCATTTCCATAGTAATGGTGCAACTCTGTTCTTCCTACAAGGTTTTCCATATAATTAAGTAATTATCTTATCTGAAGAACTTTGAATATTGCTGATTGGTTAAAATGCAAATGCCACCGTGAAGTTAACGATGTGTAGTGCATGTTACAGAACTTTCGAGTAAAACCGGTATTTAACAGAATGATCTACATTTGTAAGAGAAAGGCTGTTGTATGATGATGAAATGAATGTAAGTGGCACATTATATTATGTTAGTGTGATTTCTTAATAATCAAGAGATAGAACAGTATCAGTAGTAAAGCTGCGGAGAAGACATCTATTTCTGTAATACTAGCCCCTGTTTTGATGCACTACATAAACATTATTAATTTGATTAATGCAATAAGTGATTATATCAATAGATTACGAGATCTTACGAAAACGTAGAAATTATGTTAGTGTGTTCTGTAATTTATCTGACGAATGTAATAACTAAACAGGGTGTAAACTAAAATGTTATAATTCAAATTGTTTGTGGGAATATATCAGTTCAAGTTGAAATCTGAGCAGTAGCAGTCATTTTTTACGTTACTTGAGGTTTCGGTACAATACGCCATTAGCTGTTCTATAATGAAATATAAGCATTCACATTAAAGTTTTTACTTAGTAGATAATTGCCCATACACCCCCACAAACTCTTTAGAAACAAACGACAAAACAAATTTACACAAATAAACAGGACTGTAAATAAAACTCGATAATTACTTTAATAATTTATTCAAAGGTCATTCATTATTGCACGAGCCGTTTTATAAATGGTTTACTAGAAACTCCTAATAAATATACATATAAACAGGTGGTGTATGAGCAATTCCTGTTACTGTTTGTTATAAGTTTTAAGTAAAATAAAGTAAATGTACATTGAAGTCAAACTCTTACAGTAAATGGTGCGCTTAGCTAATTGAATAAACCAGGATTTGAGAGTCCAATCGTTGTTAAATGAAATGCCGATTACAGTAGTGAGGTAAAAGTATGTTTTACATTAACTGGACACTGAGTGCCATTTAACGTACCGATACCGACGTCCGATACACTGGAGTTAGGCCACATGGAACACTTTACGGATATATTTCAGCCCATGTGATTTTAGAACGTATATATATAGCAAATCACTTGTATGTTTCTTTTAAAATAAATGAGCTAACTTGGGGCAGGCTACTAACATCTAATTGTATGTATACACTACATACATGCATAATATAAAATATCGCATGGTTTTCGTTTGGTAAGCTGCCACAATAGTGACGAGTTATGGATTTAACATGAGTTTAAATAATGGTCAACAATCATTTTTAATTAAATAGTTTTAGACACAGAAGACTGATTGACGACATATTTTAGGTTTTAACTTTACACATACATAACCCCAAGTTTTATTTCCACACGGGGTAGACAGATCATACGAAATTAAATTTTCTAGACAAACTTTTAGCTATTATTGCATGTTTAAAGACGGACAAAAGTGATATTTCAGTAGTGGGTTGCAAGCCCATCGCCGACCACACACTTTTAAGCAAGGAACACACGGAGCGGTGTGGCACCGCTCGCTGCAGCGGTGCGCATACTAACTCTGCCGCGCGGACGAGCGGCACCGTGTGCCCGCTCTCGGCGGATTACCTACATCGTGATACAAAATTACACCGCGCACCGTCACGGCGAGCGGTGCCGCACCGCTCCGTGTGTTCCTCTCCTAACCCTATTCCCACAGTAGACTATTAAACACCCAACGGGAGAGAGAGGCCATTCTAACCCAACACGAACTTCAGGTTTCAACTTTAAGTATATTATTTATTGTATTTAAATTGTTATGGAATGTTTAAGCAGGTCTGAGCGTATTATAAGGGGCATTAGTAGCCTAACTTCATAAAACCCCGAACTACCTTCTAAAATCTCACGGACTGAATGATAGATAACTATAAATATGATAGCACGCGCAACTGGCTTGAGGTGACGTCTGGAATCACCTCTCGCTCACAAACTAACTTGCCTGAGTATGAACAAGTTTATTGGAACTGCCGCTCTCATTGCGAGGGCTATAATTGTGATATATTAACATATCACCGACAACATAAGAATGAATACGAAAAATAAATAATCTAATTAAATTCTATCATCGTCAATTTTAGATTCACAGTCTCATCAATTTATATATAATAGACAACCCAAATAACACATTATATAATTCAAACTAGAAAACGAAAAAGCTATACTTTAACATTAGTAAAAATACGAACTGTGTAAATGCATTTTTATAAACTTATGAAAAGGTTGCAAATCTTAGGAGAATAGAAAGATAATAGTAGCATAATACCTATAATAAATGCTCTAATACTGTTTTTGTCCTGATCATACAATATACTGTGTTATGTAAAAAACGCTGTTTGATCGATATACATTTATTACTAAGATTATACATAATCAACTACAATTAATTTAAATGTTCTTTGGTGTTGTTTAAATGTTATGTATGAAACATTCAATTTTCTACTACAAAATAATAGTTCTGAAAAATACTATATTATATCCAGTCTTAACCACATATTAATATTCATTAAAATGGCTTATGCATGCCAAGACTGTGTCATTATTTAGGAAAATATACTAAATTACTAGTTTTAAAGGGTTTGACCTTCACGAGTACGTCGTAGTTTGTTGTAAATGAACATGCCCTAAGAATAAAGATACCTTTTCTAACCGTGCATAGTGATAAAACACGGTATGTCGCCAAGCGTACGCTAGATATGATTGTTTTAAGACGCTCGGTCCGATCCCACCCTAAACTTATAACAAAACCATTATTACTTACAAATATTGCCATTGACAAGAGAAAGATAGCTAAGAGTGATCGCGGAACTTGTGTTGGTAATATTTAATGTTGTCTACTATCAATACTTTCAGAATTAAAATGTTAAAAACCAAATACTTTGTTAGTAGGTACTAACAAAGTATTTGGTTTTTGGTTTTGGGTTGGCTGAGGTCAGCGTTTGAACATGAAACAACGTGAACATAAACTATACCAAAAACATTTTCATAGATAATTACAGCCTAAAAATATGTGACATTTTGGTTGTTTAAGTTTCAGACATACTAGAATCAGGTAGATTATCGTAATGCACTAATTACAGTCCGTGAGCATTTAGAATAACATTTGGGCTCTAGATTTGGGTTCGGTTATTGCCTGAGATACGCGAAACTACTAATACTGTTCTTCTCTGCACAAACTTTTTACAACTATTGTACAGTCAAGTGTATACATATGGGTGCATACAACTTACTCATAAATATGTCGCATCACTCTTATGTCAGTGGATTAACGTTTCGGTACATATTTATGAGAGGATTAAATCGATACATATACATATCTTTACTCTTGACTGTACATAAAAAGTTAAGTCAAAGTTAATCATAAATTGCAAATGAGCTTACTTCGTTGGATTATTATAATCTTTTTCTGACTTTTATGTCATAATGACAATATAAGCCTGAGATGGATTAACCGAATATAGAAAATTAATTACAGATTCCCCTCTAGATAATTATAAAAAATGGTTCACGTCAAGCCTTCAATCGCAATGAGTTTGGGAATGGAATAGCGGTCAGCTCATGTAAACATTAAAAACGGTCACCTCCAATAGCATTCAACTCGCGGTTCGATAATAACTACTAACTAGATAAAAAGCATTGCCGGTTATTACTGCTCTATTCCCTGGGCGACCAAGCTCTGCTCGGGTGAACATAGAGAATTCCCAGATATGAGACCTAGCTAGATCGTTTTTTCGCCCTCATAAACCCCCTAATTGCAAATTTCACCGAAATCGTGTCGTTTTCGAGAACGTGATCACAAATAAATATTGCTTGTTTAGTTGCAATGTATATGTATACTTTCAAAGGAATGAAGACAAATATACCCGACAGAAGCTGAATACTACTCTCAATGCTCACGGAATGCTACACAGTCAAAAATCGTTGGGTCATCGATTACTGGATCGAATATTCGAATTGTAAAGAACCGATTATCGGTAACACGAACTTTTACTAGATCGATTTAAATTCAAACATTCATTAATAGCAGCGATATTGGTAGCGGTGAAATACATCGATATAAATTAAACTCGAATAATATAAAGTTTCGATTTGCGTTATTCCCGGAGACTTGTCAGTACAGTCAGCAGCAGAAGTAGCTGCGCAAAATAACACGCTCGGAATGATCTAGACAGTCTTTATCCTCTTATAAATAAATTCTTATTCTTAGCTACTTTTGCCGCTACTTCTGCTACTGTACATGTTTTTTCCCGTGCGTGCGTGAATTTGGCTATTTTTCGACCAAGGGCTCATTCATCCAGTAACAATCGTGTTAGTAATCATTTGCGTCGGAGGTTCACCGATGAATTAACAATCGAAAGCCCAAATTCGATGTTACGCTTAGTTGATTCTACGGTTTTTGACGCAAGGAATATTTGATCCAGTAATTGTCGAGTCAACAATCTTCGGCTGTGTATTCCATGCCGACAGTCCGTAGTCGAGACAAGGTGGGTTGCAACAAACTGTCTGTGATGTTAGTTAAAATTTGAATGGATGGTGCAGTGCAACCCACCCTAAAACTCAAAAAGCTCACGGAATGTACTTTCATTACGAATCTCGCCTGGAACATTTGGAGCGGTCGATTACATTAAATAATAGTTCCGCGACCATTCATGCGAATTTACGTGTTATAATTAGATACTGATGTATTCCCTCCACACAATTACAGATATTATACATACATCATTCCGTAATATCACTAAATTTTGTAGGAGATAGGCTAATCGGGAAAGTTTCGATGCATTCGTCGTAAATACGAATAATTGGGAATACCCATCTTAACTAAAAAGAAGCTCCCTATCATCGCAAAGTACTTTAGCTATGACGAAAACTGTTGTCAAATCGAGAGACGCAACATTTAGTTTGCAAGTCCTCTATAATTGATTTTGCCTAGTCTGTCGGTTACTGCAAATGCATCAGTCCGGCGATCCACTTTAATAAGAAGTATAGATGTGCCTACAGTGGCGGTGGTAATATGTGACGGGCGACTAGTAATAATAGATTACCTGGTGCGCGGGGAGGGGGATAGGATGCAGCGCTTGCGGCGCCACGGGCGCCAGCGGCGGCGGCTGCACCGCCAGGTACATCTTCATGGGGCCCAGCATGCCTTGCTTCCCCGTCGATTCTTGCGCTGTTCAATAAAACACTAATATTCATATTTTGATCACCAACCTTCTAAGACAGATTTTGCGCCGGGACGCTAAAGCGATTGTCGCATTTTTAAACTGCTAGTATATGCGTGTCAAAAGAACCATACAGGTCGATAAGGAATAGAAAAATAATAAGAGCATAAAAACAGACTTGTAGAGTAGTATATTACAGTTTGATCGATGGCAGGGCAAGGGCACGTCTTTCCAGCAACGATATTCACCGTTTTTGCATCAACATTTTTCGCAAAAATCCTCCTGGGACTTAACAAGCTAAAAAAATATTAACCTTTAAGCAACTGCTGTTTAACTTGATGTTGGACTAAAGCTAGCTGCTGGGGCGTAAGGGAGTACCCGTGCAGCCCCTGAAGGACTATTCTGGGCCCACTACTGGTCTGCATCACCTGTAACAAACAAGGGAAGAGATTCGTCTTAATGTCTCGAACGAGCGACACCACCTAATTTATAGGAATCCCGTTTTATATAGCGGTACTCACCTGAGCAGTTACAGTCTTAATAACCGTGCCGGGCGGCTGGCCGGCCAGAAGGCGGTTCTCGGTGATCTGGTCCTCCGTGAGCGGCGGCGGCGGCGGCGGCGGCGGCGCGGGCGGCGCCACGGGCCGCACCTGCACCTGCACCGGGGGCTGCGGCGCCGCCTGCATCGGACTCTGTCCTATGTGTGCCACGATTTGCGCTTGGTTGTTTCCGGTGGGTCGGATCAGCACTTGCTGCCCGTTGACGGTCGCGAGCTGGATCTTGCCGGCCGCGATCTGCTGCACGAGCGCGGGGTTGTTGACGACTATCTGCTGCGTGGAAGGAGCGCGCGGGCGCGGCGGCGGCGCGGGCCGCGGCGGGGGCGCGGGCGCAGGCGCGGGCGCGGGCGCGGGCGCGACCTGGCGCTGCATGATCTGTCCCTGCACGAGCACCGTCTGCAGGCGCGGCTGCAGGTTCGGTCGAGGGGTCGATTGGACCACCACTTGCTGTGTTGGTTGGACGACTATTTGTCGATTTCCTTGCAGGACTATCTGTTGCGCAGCTACTCGCGTTTGGGGTTTAGGCTCCTCGATCGCGGGTTTGGTCTGAGTCACCGTCCTCTCGTTAATTTCGATGGGGGTGTCGCTTGTTTTAGGTGCCGGCGAGGACGCCGCCACCAAGTGGCCGGCTATGCCCTGCTGCCCCGCCATGACTACGTGCAGTTTGCCGTCCGGCATCTGTATCAACTGCTGGCCCGCGAGTAGGCCTCGGACCGTCAGTTTTCCGTCTGGGGCTCGAATTATTTGAACCTTTTGAGGGCCTTCCTTCTGAGCCGGCTGGGCCTTAGCGGCCTCGATCGGCTGCGACGTCTTGGCTGCCGATACGGGCTGACTGACCACTCTAGTTGTGCCATCGGCTCCTTTCGTCATGATAATCCGTCTAGTTCCGATGATGGTCTTTTGACCAGTGGGAGTGGTGACATTCGTAGTTAGTAACGATGTCAATGTACTTTTCCCAGAGTTCGGAGTGGCGGAGGTTTTGGATTTGTCTGTAAAATAAAAATATGTATCAAGAATAAGGATGAAATTTTATAACAATGTGAAAGACGTATTACCGGGGAACATACCTTGGGACATTTCGAGTGCCCTCTTCTGCTGGTGCGCGGCCCTCTGCTCGCGCAGCTGCTGTTCCATCTTGTCCTTGAGGTCGGCGGCGGAGGCGGCGGCGGGCGGCGCGCGCGTGGGCAGCTTGCCCGTGGACGTGCGCGTGACCGGCGTCACGCGCTCGGCGCGCTCGCCGTACTGGCGCACTTCCCACAGCTCCAGCTTGTCCTCGTCCACCCATTCCTCCGATACCTGTGAAGATGCGACCGCGTTAACGTTGGCACGGTTTCGAATGAGAATACACGACAAGTTGAACGCGAGGGTAGTTACTTACCTGCGGTTCGGTGTTTTGGGGGGATTCGGCCCGCTTTCGTTTTCTTAATCCGCTGCGAATAGATGTCACTTCTCGAACAGTTTTAGGCAGCTCCAATGGAATAACGACGCGGCGTCTGAGATATTGCGTGCGTTCCGAGAATTGCCCGATGTGTCTATGTTTCAACAGTTCGAGAGACACAATTTCGGTGTCGGTGGTTAACTGATGCTTGCCGTCTGCTGTAGCCGGTTTGGCGACCATATCGTCCCATCTCAAACAGGCCCACATGACCCGAAGCTGCAGGGCTGCGCTGGCTAGCCATTGCAGGTTAACTGTGCGGTACAGCCAACAAGTTTTAAATAGCGGTCTAGCGCAAGGGTAAGGCCAAACGGCTTGATTAGGTTTCGCATTATGGCTGAATCCAGATACAGCACTAAGTCCTGATTGTCTACACAACTTTTTGAGTTCATGATGTGGTAACACCATAATAGTCTTGGCTTTACTTTTAGTGTGAAATGTAGAGCACAAAGGATACTTAACAGGTGTTCGTTTCTTTTTCTTTTCAACTGCAGATGTTTGAACTCTTTTTAAATACACTTTGCTACAAGGATTTTCAGTAGAGTAAACTCTGGGAAATCCGCCTTCTGTTTTTTCTTCCTTTATCTGTTTGTCTTCTCTCTTCACAGACCTAGTTGGGCCAAAACGTCTGTTAACCGTCGCGCGATACTTTGGCGTGCTATCCTTTGCTGGCGTTACAGAGCACTTGTAATCATTGCCGTTGTTATTATTATTAACTTTACTAGGGGTAGGCTTTGCAGATCGACCCCTAGTGATTCGTAGTTTCGGTATTGGTGGACGAGATTGGTCAGAATCCGCGTCACGAACGTCATCTGGCTGAGGATCACTATCTGTTAATTCTTTTAAAGGCCCTATTTCTACGTCGTTCTCGTCATCATTATTGCATGTTATATCAATATCCATTTCGTTACCCACAGCGGGCACTGCAGACTCTTCAAGAGTGCTCTCAGTTTTAAGGAGACAAACATTCCCATCATCTGATTTTTCAGTCTTCACACTTACATCACCGTCTTCACTAAATTTTCTTTTTACAAAGCAATCTGTGCTTTTGTTGTCACATTCCTGTGCGCAGGCCACTGCTGATAGTAGATCTGATAGAATATTTTCATTCGTGCTCACGGCATTAATTGAACTCTTGCCCAGTAGATATTGCTCAAGAATAGACATCTTGTTATTGTCATTTGAATTTATGAGTGTGCTAGTAGAATTAACAATTTTGCTACCCTTTATAAGGGAGAGCAACTCATTTAATATTCTTTCTTTTTTGATACACAAAGGGGAGTAGCAATTTGTTTTCACTCCTGAACCTTGAAATAAATTAGAGGCCTCTATTTTGTTGCAACCCAATGAGTAGCATTTATAATGTTTAGTTAACTGGGTCAATTTCACATATTGGTCTCTCAAACTGTCAATATTTTTAGCAACCGTAAAATTAACAGTGTTGTTTTTTATTTCATTGGCAGATGCACCGAGAGAAGCATCATCTTGCTCAGGTTCATCGTTTTCAACATCAATGTTTTTGTCTTCTTCACTTTTAATATCTGTTTCTTCTTTCTTTACATTAGCTAATAAATTCGTGAACTTTTTTTCTTCCATGAACTTCAAGTACGTACGCCTCGCCAGAAAATCATCAAGTTTAGATTTTCTTGCTATCCTGGGATAGTATCTTCTAGTCGATGAACTTAGAGCTTTTTCAACATCAATTTCTTCAAAGTCTTCATCTTCATTTTTTTCTATCTTCAATTTTCTCATAGAAACAGGCACTAAAAATAAAAAATACAGTCATTGGGAATAAGTGAAAATATTCTACACAACAGCAAAATGGAATGAAAATCATCAAATTTATTATTAAGTCAATAACTTACATTTCGCCAGTACATCATTATCAGCTGGCTCATTTGACAAGAGATATTCATATGTTTTAGGTTCAACTGCCAAGACTTTGATGATGCTTCCTTCCCTTACTCTAACAGCTATTTTAGCTGGACCTTGAATTAGAGTTGGTTTTAAATTTGTATTATGCTTTTTAAATTTTCTAGTGGTTGAGTTCCACAGCCAACCCCATTGTCCATGAATTCTGTACTCTTCTCCTTTTTGTTTCCACGCCTGTAACAAAGCCAGAAATTTAAGTTTTACAAGCAATTTTATTGTCTAGTTTACTAGTAAATAAAAAATAAAAAAGCCTTTTAATTCTGGTTTGACATGATATGGATATTGAAAGAAAATTAACTTAAATTGTACTTACTTAAATACACTAAATATTTATCCCTAGCTAAGTTTATATTATACACCAGAACCCTATTTTGAGGTAAAGGCCTGTTGGAGCCTGCCATTTTAAAAATAGGAAAAGCCTGTGAGATTCTACGAGGGTGGATCAAATAGTACCCGTATTTGATGGCAGGTGGCGTTACTCAGGAAAATTGGCATCCGTCGTGTAGTATTGACCTTATCACATAAAAAAATGAAAACTGTCAATTGTCTATAGTTCAGTTTTTTTCTGGCGGCAAATTTTGTAAGACTTGTAGTACAAAATGGAGAAAGAGCAATATCGTTCCGTAATTCGCTTCTTATTTTTGGATGGAAAAACATGCGAACAAATAACAGTTAAGCTAGATGCTGTCTACGGAGGTCTTTCGCCGTCTATGACAACCGTGAGATATTGGTTGAATGAATTTAAACGAGGTCGTACATCTGTTTTCGACGACGACCGCCCAGGGCGCCCGGCAGACGTGGTTACCGAAGAAGTCGTGCAAAAGGTAAAAAACAAAATGGTCACCGATCGACGTACCAAAGTGCGTGAATTGGCAGAGGCCCTACGGGTGTCGTACGGAACAGCAATTAATATAATACACGATAAATGAAATATAAAAAAGTTTCTGTCAAAAATGTCATTTTTGGTACAAGCTTTTATTGCTCACTGTACTTTTCTGTATAACATCATCAACTACACATTGAGACGTTTCTAACGAGCCCAAACTCAACGGGGTTACACCGGTTAAGTACTGAATTCCCATGGCCACCTTCGGTCTCCATCATCAGATCAGCTTAATGGTACCATAATATTAAATTGTCATCCAAACTATACTTATACCCAAAATTTCAGCTCAATCGGTCACCGGGAAGTGGGTCAAATTTAACTTGCAAGATTTGATTACAGACAGACAACGGGACAGGTGAAACTAAATAAAAGCTTGTAAAAAAGTGTCCGCCCGATGGGTGCCGCGATTGCTCACGGATGAAAATAAGCGGTTACGGCTGTCAATGTCGAAGGAGTCTTTGGGCTTGTTTGAGCGAAATCCGCAGGAGTTTTGCCGTTACTGTTGATGAAACCTGGATCCATTATTATACACCTGAGACCAAGCGGCAGTCTAAAGAATGGATTTTTTCTAACTAATCTGCCCCAAAGAAGGCGAAAACGGTCCTATCAGCCGGAAAAGTCATGGCCACGATTTTAAGGGATAGTAAGGGAATAATCCTTATAGATTTCTTACAAAAAGGGAAAACTATCACAGGGCCGTACTATAGTGAGTTATTGGACCGGTTTGATAAAAAAAAAGGAGACACGGCCCCCATTTGGCTAAGAAGAAAGTGTTGTTCCATCATGACAACGCACCAGCACATTCATCCAAAATTGTCACTGCCAAATTAACCAACTACGTTACGAATTGCTGCGACACCCGCCTTACTCAGCGGATCTGGAAACAAAACTCTGGATCTGGAATGAAAACATCGCTTGGGGGAAAAAAAATTCAAGTCAAACGAGGAGGTTGTAGCTGAGACAGACAGCATAGTTTGACAAATCCTACTTTTTACGCCGAAACGCTGGGAAAAGTGTAAGGACCTGGAAGGAGATTATGTTGAAAAATTAAATAAAACTTTTTAAAAATATATGCGTCTTCATTTCTAACACAGGTATTTTTTGATCCACCCTTGTAGCTTAAAGCATAAAATGTAAGTTTGTATGTAATAGGTAATATCCGGAACTGCATATCCTACTTATGAAAAGGCTTTAATTGCAATATTTGATCCTGTGGGTTTCCCTGCATCCTTTGTAATCCGCAAGCGAAGCCGAGCGGGCAGCTAGTCATTAATAAATTAAATGAAGTGCAATTGAATACCTGATGTCGAAGACCTAAGGAATATTTGACGAAATTGTATGCTGTTCTGTTCCTCTCCTCTTCTTCATCTCTTTCCTTTTTCTCTCTTTTATCAAGTTTCTTTCGTTCTTCACGTTCAATTGCAGTTGTTCGGATAAGCCGCACATGACCCAATTGTTCATGCCACGCTGGAGCCCATACCACACTTTTGATGCATGCCTGCAAATTAGATGAATATTAATAAGTGGCACAATTGAATGTAAACCAGTTATTTAAGTATAAATACGTCATATTACCTGTAATACACATAAAGCTCTAGCAAAGTCTCTCGGTGCTTGACAAAGTTGGACGGCCTGCACCCATGGCTTCCTCAGTAAAGTCCAGTTGGGATGCATGAACTGCACCACAATATAAGATTCTAATTGTAACAGTGTCTGTCTGAGTGTAGCCACTAGCATTGGTTTAGTCGCTGAAAAATATAAACTAAGTTGCAATACTTTCAAATATACAATATTATGCCCCCTATGGTGTCTGGTTAGAATTTCACCACCCCCTTTCTTCCCGTGGGTGTCGTAAAAGTTGACTAAGAGAGCAGGGTTGTAGTTTGTTGTGGGCGATGGGCTAGCAGCCTATCACTGCGATATCACAATTGTCCATCTTTTATACCCCCATTTAAGCTAAAAGTGGCACAGGAACATAACTTTCATGTGCTCTGCCTATCCCTTTTGAATAAAGGCGTGGATCTATGAAATAGAATATGATGTATTAAAAAAATATTGAAATCAGCTATACCATTCAACAGTCCAATCCATTTAAAATCTTGTCCGCATGACAAGGAGAACTTGTGAGACATGTAACGTTTTTTGTCTCTTTCTTCATTTCTCTGGGGCTTGTTCAATGCCAATGGATTTGTAGTGTATTGGTTTACATAATTCTTGAAATGATTTTCATTTCCTAATTTAAACAAATAAGTCCCATTTGAAATTTGATTCGATTTTAACCTCGTAAGACGTTCTGTAACTGAAAATGTACAAATAATTAGAATAATTAAACAAGTTTAATATAAATTGCACTTTGATAAGGACTTCAACATACTTTCTTCAGATTTCTTCTGACCAGGTGTTTTTAATTTATTAGCTGGATTGATTTTATTCTTCTTACAATCTTCATCATCTCTCATGTCACTGTCTTCATAGTCTAACGCAGGATCTTCAGTGGTTACTGTCACTTCATTCTCAACATCCGGGTCAGGTACTAGAGAAGTGTCAGGTACATCTTTCTCATCTTCTATTCTGAGTCCCACATTTTGTTCCTGTTGTCTCTGTTCTTGTCTTTTTTGCTTCTGCTTAATAATATTTGCATCTTCAACTTCCAAATATGACTTGCGATTCCCTTTTACTTGATTTGTTAACTTTTCAGTAATAGTCATTTGTCTGACAATTTCCTGTTCCATTTCCAAGAGCTCACGCACCAAAGGAGTTTCCATCTCATCAGCATCTAGCACTTCCATTAATTCTCGTAGTTGTTGGGGAGAAGAATAGTACCAGACCTCGCCATTTTCAGCCTCACTAAAATAAAAACAAAATGATCACTTACTGAAATTGTTAAAAATACTCATTGGCATTGCATGCCATGTTAATGGATTGCTACTTACACAAGTATGCGACGCGCAATAAACCAATATTTGCGACCATGCCTGTCAAAGCCCAAGTGTTCATGGCGACAAAGTAGACCTTGTTTTTCAGCATCCGGTAAGCAGTCTGTGACCCCTAATGTCTTGTGTTGTCTACAGAGAGCACATTGCCAGTCTTCAGAAGGTACATCAACTAAAGGAGGGTCAACACATTCTAAGTGATACACAGCTGGGCAAGTTTCACAACACAGCAGATCACCTAAACGATGGCAAACTCTGCAGTGGTCATCATAATGTATAGGCACTGCAATCAAAAAATACATGTCATATTAGAACAGACATGGCAACATACAAAAAGTAACTTTTATTATTGTTCAATATTAATTTACATAAAATATTTCGCCTAAGCTAAATAAAAGCTATAACAAAAATATTTCTATTTAGTATGGTTATGGCATAGCCCTAATCCTTGTATTTTAACCGACTTCAAAAAGGTTCTCAATTCGGTTGTATGTTTTTTATTTATCATTTTTTCTTTTCAATGTTTGTTACCTCAGAACTCCATCATTGATGAGTCGATTCGTACATATTTTTTTTGGTTGTAAGTATATGCTTTCAGGTGGGTACCATTTTTTTCAAAAATTCAGTTGTATAATGGGATCCATGAGGAATTGAGGGAACTCCTTAATTATATTAGGCATGTGTGTAGTGATTTTGGTATTTTCTATTATAACTCATGTATTTACACCCGGTAATCATAAATTGGATGGATTGGAATTGATGATGAAGAACACAGATGACTTATGGAATTCCTCAATTATGTACTTAAAAGTACAAAAGTACGTCACAGATTCTGATAAGATTCCGTTGAAATAGCCAAAGGTGATCCTTGTGGATTCAACAGAAGTCCTAAAATATTATCGGGCCACATACAGCGATTGGGTTTTGTTCTCTAATAATCAATGCATTTGCTCTAGGAAATCAGTTTATGTGTTAAATTGGAAAAGAAATGTGGAAATGTTCTCCTGGCTTGGCGGAGTACTTAAATTGAAGTCGGTTAAAACTTTGTTTTTAAAGTAAATCATGTTTTTCTTTAACAATAAGTAAATAAGTATGTACATGGGCATTTCTATCTACCGTTGTACCCTCCACTTTTTTGGATGTCCCCTTGTATTTTTTGCGATTTACTCATAAGATGTTGATTTTATCCAGTTAAATGTTGCGTTTCCGTAAACTATATTAAATCGTCGCATCGTTTATTAAGTTAAATTCAGAATAAAACTCTTGTTTCCTGCCTAAAATCTAGTTTTCAAATATGGTAAAATCGTGCCGCCATACTGTCCCCTTCACAAAGTTCCATTTTTGAAGGGCATTTTACGCATATTTTTCTAAAGCGGTAACACCAAGTAAAACATTTCTGGTAAAGTTTATGCTTTAGGCAATGCGTTTTTGATGAATAATAGCTTTTATAACATCAGTATTAGGGTTGAATTTAGATTAAAACGTTGTCCCCACGAAATCGCGATTTGGACATAGTCCAGGTTGGTTACGCAATTTTCGCAGTTTTAGCGAAATATTTTTACCAACGATTTAGGCGATTTTTGATCCTGGCAACGCTGTGACCATATACAGAGCTTGTAACGTCAAATTTGATTTTAAACAGTCGAATCGCGACCGTCGTGGCGTGCTAGAGTGTGTCACTAGTAATTTTATCAAATTTTTTGTCCGGTTGGTTTCACTGTTTATGCGGTTTAAACGTTAAGTAACTAAAATTATATTTATATAGAATAAAACCGTGTTTTAAGCAGTTATTTGTTAATAACATAGGTTGAAAATTGCGGTTAGTTTTGTATTGTTTTGAATAGATTTAATTCGCTTCACGGAAGTCGTTACGACCGTTTGGTAACGATTTGTCGCGTTACCTATAACCGGACTTGCAAACGTAACCAACAGACACGGTAAAGTCGCATGCACATTGAGTATAGATAGTTTTTCCTGTGACTTTGTCTGTACGATTTATTTCGTAAGTTTTTAAGGCGCTTTAAACTGTAGACTTGTCAAAACTTATCTTCAGTTCAGACAAACCGGTTAAAAAAAATACAAATTATTTCCTTTTAAATGTTAGTTTTCATTAGATCACATTCGTCAAAATTGCAGTATGGTTTATAAACCTAAACTGGCGTTTTGAGTTACATGGCCACCACCATTTCACCTGTCTTTTTTTATAAACAATAAGGCTTAAAGATTATACACGGTGGAATTTAATCGGTGATCATGAATCCAAAAATCTTAATTATCAATCTACACAGAAACCAATACGTGAGATCTCGTGCAATATAGCTCACAATCGAATTAATCACACTTAATTAACATCGGTAAAATGTACACTGACTGAATAAATGGACACCCTACTTTTATTGAAGGGAAGTTACTCGTAAGTGTACATACGTCAAGTGCTTGCTGGCTTTGGCGGGAAACTAGACAGATCAGACGATTTGAAGCAATTTGTTATGAATTTGACAATGACAAATTGACAGCTTATTGCTCATTTATGTTTTAAGTTTCTATGGCTGATAGTTTGAAAAGAGGTATTAAACTTTTCAGACTAAACCTTTAGTAGGGTGACAATAAATTTTAATTAAAATTTAATTTCAACTTAAACATTAGTTATGATAAAAGAAAACTTGGTTCCACTTAAGTACTACATAAACGTGACCGCCATCGATTACTGAATTAGAAAAATGGGATGCCTGTTCACCGATTAAATTCCACCGTGTATAATATCTTTAAGCCTTATTATTGAGCGATTGGATAGAATTGAGTGGGGAATTTTGAGCATATTTGAGTTTACTATCAATCTAATCATATATCTTAATGTGCATGTAAAGTACATACATTTTCGTTTCTTTATGTTTTTTAATTTATAAATGTGGCATACCAAAGGTAGCTCTCGCATAATCTCATGGTAACACGTACCTGTATTGGTAGCAAAATACCTTGGTAGTCATACTATGTTTTTAAAATATTTTAAATATGCTATGTTGTGATGTTACTCTAGAATGTCAGTAGGTACTTTAATTTTTGATTAATCAAAGCACCTTCTTATTTATTGAGTATTTTGTGCAAGTTTATGACTATTGTGATCTCGTCCTTACTTTGTCCATTGAGTTACATAGGTGTCCATTTGGAGAATGTCCCCTTGATTTTAGAACAGATTTTCGCGATTTTACAGAGATTGGAAGCTTAATTATTTATTATTTTGGATAATAACTAAATGTTATTTATAGGTCTACCTTTTGTTTTTCATCACTTAACAATAATGCCAATGATTATTCAAATAACTCAAACATTAAGTACGGTTTGGACCTAAACCGTAACCAAACTGCCTGAGATTCCATTTTATGTGAAAGGTTTTATCTAAATTCAGTTTTTTTTTATTGTTTTTAGTTTACTTGATTATAACTATATTCAATAAAGGATAAAACATTTAGTTTAGGTACGTCTCTTATTAACTACATGCAAAATAAATTGTAACCAAACGGACCATCAAAAACCTCCCTCGTCCTATTAAATAATTATTTTAACGTGTTTATCCTATAAATATAGCGAATCTCTTTAGTTTTTAGTAAAATAGAATATATTTACTCCTAGAATTAGTTATAAGAATAGCAAAAACCTAAAATTATATTTGACACTCTTCAATTCAACTGGGGTACAACGGTAGATAGAAATGCCCACAGAGATGATGTGTACAGAGTGACATCAAAGATAATCAGATATAACATTTTCACTCTCTCTGTGTCATATCAAGGGACACAAGTCACAACGTCTAGGAGTGTAGAACAACCAACAAGTATCAATTGATGTTAATTACTTATACTTTCTGAACCCTTTTGGTGCTAATCACAACACTCATGCTGTATGTGCATTAAGTCTAGTTATAATAGGGTAGTTCCCTTATGTTAAACTTCATAATGTAGTGTTGCTCTATGGATAGTAAACCATGTATTATTGCAAGAAAGTGTAAATTGCAAAATATAAACAAAATCATAAAAAGATAATTGAACTTGAAAGTTTAGAAACAATGTCTTTTTTTTATAGTCTAAGAGTAAATTTGCCAATACGATCCTTACACTTTAATTAATAAAAAGAAAAAGCATAACACCTTTGCACCTAAACAGTATTACCCGAACAAACCTGTCATTTACTTAAATTTCCATAAAACAATTAGTACAAACAGACAGCGGTGACTTCATACTTCTTTTTTAATTAGTATGATGTGTTTCTGCTCTCGCCAGCAAGGTTCATCTTTGACTCATTTTTTTGTCTATTCTTTCTCTAAAAACTGGTTTGCATGGAATCGAAAAAAACCGTAGGAATCATGCCTATTAATCGAAATAATAAAGGTTTTAAATAGATATTGTTCACTGTAAATAAAGTGAACAATATTTGGTTTAATAAATTTATTTATTTTTAAATTGTCTGTTTTGGTAAATTTATTTACATTTTCTCTTCTGTACAGCGGACAGCAAATATATGTTTACACTTTTGCACCTTATTTCAATGGAATAGGGGCAAAAGTTGTAAATATATCTTTGACTCTGACTGTACAAAACTTGGTAACTTATAACGAATTTACCTACTTATAATCTAATGCGTTCACTGACAGTACGTCGACAGGAGGGCCGTATGTAGGCTTAACAACACTTAATTGACGGTACTGTCAACGAACATGTCAAGAAGACCTTTTACCAAAAACAAAAATAGGAACCAAATCAAGTTAATACCATAAAAAATATTACAAACAGCCTCCCTATGTTTTTGGCTGATGTTAAGGAAAGTTATGTGATAAGTATCTGTGCTGATTATCTATTTCCCCACTATTAAGCATTTTGTAAACTGGAATCTTACCTTCACTGAGTAAATCATCTCGCACTGGGTTTGTTATTAAAAATTGATTACACAGGAACTGCAGTACTGCTAGACGATCCTCTACATTAGTAAATGGATATTCACAGGAATTAACAATTTTGACCACATTCTTATCAAAAGTCTTATCACTTTCAATGTAAACCCTCAATACTTCTGGCCAGGTCATAACATCAAGAAGAAACAGGGTTATATTTACACTGTCTTTGTGGTCCAGAGGTCCAAAATGTGTTTGCTGAGCATCTTCTTCTCTGAGTAAGGCCTTTAACAACATTATGTGAATTTCCACGAGAAGATTGCTTTGATCCTCACAGCTCACCGCTGCACATAGATCTTCCACACGAAATGGAGACAACCTAACAAGATGTCTAAAGTGACGCAATACTTCGTATATACCAATAACTTGCAAAACCAGGTTTTGAGGGATGATTAAATCATCAGATGATCGAGGCAGTTCTAGTGTAGGAATTTTTCGTTCCTGCTGCAGCCACAGTGGATCCGGACTCGGCGGCCGCAGGACGTTGGCGGCGGCCTTCCGAGGAGTGCCTCCCGTGGTGCTGTAGCTGCTTACCGAGAAGTCACTATCACTAGCGTTGCCATCGACAACCGATGCCCCAGAACTGTCGCTACCGCGATCTTCTTCGGGCTCGGATCGATCACTGTACTCATCTCCGAAATCGGAGCCGTAATGATATTCAGATTCATGGTAATCCGCCGCCTGAGGATTGTATCCTCTGCGAGAATATGCACTGGACAAGCCCCCTCGTTTGGACTTGTGAGTTTTGCCTCCCCTTTGTTTTCGTGTACTGCGTCTACTTATGTCACTGCCTTGTGGGGAAGATGCTCTCGATGCAGTTGGTGTGCTGGCTAAAGATCCAGATCCCACATTTAGGGCTTGCAAATATTTCGGTTTTTTCAATAAATGATACTGAAACTTCCTGTTTTTCTCAAAATTTCCCGATTTCGGGGGTCTCCCGCGTTTTTTAGCACCTCTTCCCGACATCATTACCACTAACTGTCAATTATGTACCGTTTCGCACGTGTATAGCAAAAACATAGTCTTGTTTACAAAAACAAGATGATAAAATATTTCAGTTCATCCTAAATCCATCGCACTCATGATTACAGCCGTTTGTAAAGCTTCACGTAAATTATAAGTCACAACGCTTTCAACTCACAACTTCAAATAGTATCTTCACAATAAAGTAAAAAGCAAATCTATTCACTGATATAAGAAGAGATTTCGATTTTCTATACTCAAAGAATGCACCAAAAACTAATGACGCGAAATGCGAGTACATGCAATTCTGAAACGCTTAATGCTGGCTTCTCATTGGTCGATTATAAGTCCGCCATGTCGTTTTCATAATTTGAGAAATATTGAATTTTCAATACGCGATATCTTTACAGATAATACGGAATTAATATTACATGACGAACTAGATCATATGTAATTAAAAATAAAACCAAAATTGACTATTTTACGGCATAAGTCACTAATTATATCTCAAGCTATCACTGAAGTGAAGACAACCGGCAGCCATTTTCTTTCGACAGAATGTTAAGTCAACTGTTATACTTTTATATAAACGAATTGCAAAACAGACATGTAAAACAGTGACAAAATCATCATACATTATGAAATAATAAATATTGTTTACTTTCTACGTAAATATATTTATCCCTTACGGTCTGAAATAAAAATAAAACGTGTTTACAGGAAGCAGTGCGATTACTTTTAAATTGCTGTTTAAGCTACTGAAATAAGCGTTCTATTCTCGTACTGATTAGCGGTTTGTTTAAGGCCTCTCACAGACTGTCATTAGCTGTCGTATTTACTACTAGCTTCTGCCCGCGACTCCGTCCGCGTGGAAATCGTTTATATCGCAGCTCCATACAAACTTTAACCCCCCATTTCATCCCCTTAGGGGGTGATTTCCAGGATGAAAACTATCCTATGTCCTTCCCCGGGATTCAAACTATCTCCATACCAAATTTCATCGCAATCGGTTCAGCGGTTTAAGCGTGAAGAGGTAACAGACAGACAGACAGACAGACAGACAGACACACTTTCGCATTTATAATATTAGTACTAGCTTCTGCCCGCGACTCCGTCCGCGTGGAAATCGTTTATATCGCAGCTCCATACAAACTTCAACCCCCCATTTCATCCCCTTAGGAGGTGATTTCCAGGATGAAAACTATCCTATGTCCTTCCCCGGGATTCAAACTATCTCCATACCAAATTTCATCGCGATCGGTTCAGCGGTTTAAGCGTGAAGAGGTAACAGACAGACAGACAGACAGACAGACAGACAGACACACTTTCGCATTTATAATATTAGTATGGATTACCGCCACGGCCTACCGCGAAACGAAAACGAACTTCGTTCGTGTATCTCCCTCTCTATCGCACTTGCTGGTTTCAGCGACAAAGACGAAGACTCACGAACGAAGTTCGTTTTCGCTTCGCGGTAGCCTCTCAGGCCGCGCTAGTGTGTTGCAGGCTTAAGGCCTCTCACAGACGAGCGGACTGCGGTGACGGTCGTGGACCTATGATACTCAGGACAAGCTATGGTAATAAATAATCTCAATAAGTGAGACAGAAAGGGAAATATCATTCGTTGTCCTTCTCATAGTTCCACTTTTTTTTATTTGCAACAACTGACCCCCTTGCACACTAAGTTTTATGTCGGACATAAAGCATTCGTCCCTTTCTGGCAAATTTGCGAGTGCGAGAGGGACGAATGCTTTATGTCCGACATAAAACTTAGTGTGCTAGGGGGTCTGATTTAGTATGAAGTTATGGCACATAAACCATTACCCGTCCAAATTGAGTAGGTTGTTTTTCAAGTCATCTGCCATTGAGACCAGTTCTTAATTTAGCTGCATAGGAGCCTTTTCCGTTCCTCGTTGTGGCAACACGTATAGCCTGTCCTGAGTATCATAGGTAATAGTAAATTTGACAGCAAATGACAAGTTTACTATGGTCCGCCGCGGCGGCCGCGCCAGTGTGATGCAGGCTTAAGGCCTCTCACAGACTGCACGTCTAGCACACGAAGGCCGCAACATATTCTCGATTTTTATCGCACTATACCTCTTGTTCTAAGTGGTCCAATAAGTGAGAGACGGATATTGTGAGAAAAATCGAGAGAGCTCGCGCGCCGTCGCGTGCTAGCCGTGCTGGTGCGGCCTGCGGTGGCGGCTTATGGCTCACAGGCTAATTAATACAGCGGCGCTACCACGAACTTCGAAAGTCGAAGTTCGTAATACATGCATCTCTGTCACTCGAGTAAGGGAGTGCGATAGAGATGGAAATACCCGAACTTCGACTTTCGAAGTTCGTGGTAGCGCCTCAGACTCGCAGTATATAGCGAGACGATGTTTCATATAGTTGTCTCTGTCACTTCTTATAGGTAGCTGAGCTGAGTTAGAATGAGAAGAATAGAACGGTATTTTGAGTCTATTAACGACTTGTCTCCATCTACTGCCCACCACAGTGTTAAATAGTAAACAATACTACCGAGACGTCAACGTCAAGTTAGTAGTGTTGTAAATATTTTAAAGTTCATATTCATCGACACTTTATCGGCGTGAATTAGAGTCTGGCAAACGAAAGTTGAACCCACTAAACTCAATTACGCAACAACACTAAACGTCATACGCATACATTTTGATCAACAGTGTTGCCGCGTAATTGAGTTTAGTGGGTTCAACTTTCGTTTGCCCAGACCTTAGAGTATATACCTACAGAGGCGACGTAAGTGTCGCCACAATGAGGGACGGCAACAAAGTAGATGATTCCCGTGGGGTGGCCATGTAACTAAAAATTACCCCATCGCTTCCATATGTTTATTTTAAATAATGCCCTTTTATTGTAAGTACTTTTTACTGAAGCTTTACACATTCACTGCCTAGCAGGCGCTCTGTTCGCAAGTACTGGTAATATTCAGGTTAATAACATCAAATATGATTCTAGTAACAGAACATGTAGGTAATTAATAGTCCTTGTGCAAGCGGCTTACCTGTGTTTCTTATCAGCACAGTTATCATAGGACGGCCCGCGAGCTGTATTGCGGCGAGGTAGACTGTCCGTCTCTTTCTAAGCGTTCTAACTAGAAAGAGTCTACCTCGCAGCGACACAGCTCGCGGGTCGTCCTGTGATAGCCGTGCTGATCTACTTAATTATTATAAAGCCTGAATCACACTGGCGCGGCCTGCGGTAGCGGTCCATAGTAAACTCGACAGTTAGTGTCAAATTTACTATTGACCGCCACCGAAGGCCGCGCCAGTGCGATGCAGGCTTAAGGCGGAAAAAATAGTGAAACTAAGTACCGAAATGAGACAACCATATTAAAAAAAACATTTACTATTAAAATTATTACAGACAGTATAGGATGTCGCGTCCCGGCTGAATACTGTACCACCGACTGTCAGCTCTATTGTACATTCTGATTATGATATTACCGGAAAAGGTAGGGGTCGCTTACTGTCCTTTGAATAATATTAATTTTGTATACATATTTCTAATGTTCTCTTTTCTATTCATCATTTTTGTGGTATAGTGTATTCTCACGTTTAAGTATTTTTTACAGATGGCTTTTATTAAGAGAGAATAATGATTATCAAATGTTGATGCATTTGAAAAGCCGTGACCTTCGGGAAATAATTTAAGGCCAATACATTTTTTTAAGCATACCGACAAAAGATAATGCATGGTATCTCGCTTGTTCACGATTCTATTTTTTTTAAACGTCTCTTCTGCAATTTGACATAATTGTATGACCCCTTTTGATGGATAATGCAGTCCGCCTTTGTCCTTTTTGTATTGGAGAGTACTCTCCAATTTTTCCGTCGCGACCAATAATATCAAGCATTCTTCACATTTAATTTGTGTTTCCAGAGCTTTTATTACAAAACCAGCTATATATGTAACCACATGTCGAGCAAATTCTGTCAGCCTTGTTGGATCAGCAATATAGTCGTGATCTCTAGATACCACGACTTCCGACTCGAGAGATTGCTAAAGGTTGCTATCGTCTTCAATCAACCGACTGTGATCTGTTGTGTTGTTTATTTCTATTTCAGGCTTGGTACATGTCAAGATATTAATGTCAGTTAATGGAACGCAATTACCTGTAGTAAGATGTTTTAGCTCACCATGAACTAATATACGCTTGAATGCCGCCTGGAATTGTGTCGCAGTAGGGTTATTGTTGAAACCGCCTTTTGCTCTTACAGCAGAAAAAAAGAGCTCCAAATGATCTTGACTAAGTTTGTAAGTCGTCAGAAATTTCATTTTATTGGTTTTTACCAAATTTTCATATAAGTGCAATAAACTCGTTATAGAAATCATGAATCCTATAAAACCGGTTTTTCTGTTTGTTTCCAAAACATAGGTCGTGCCCATTTCCAAAGATTTTATATAAAGATACATATTATTCAGGAATCGTTTCACGGCTTCAAAGTTAGTAGATGTTAGTGGTTTTTTAAAGTCATATGCATTTAAATTGCGGGAGTTCATAATATCAAACAGTGAGTTAAAATTCCTAATAAACTCCACTGTTGCGTCACAATGTTTGAATTGTTCAAGCTCGAGATTAACATCGCAAAATTCGAGTGCATTAGCTACTGATTCGCTAAATAGCTGAGACGCAAGTTTTACTTTCATGATTTGTTTTTTATAATTTATATGAGCATTTCTAATTTTGTTGGCTAAGTGAAAACCTTCGTTTTCTTGTAACTCTACTAAGAGTTTTATATAATCCCATGAAATTGTTTTCCCTTCCGCATTTGTTAAATACAACTTATCTCCCAAAGTATTCCTTACTAACTTCAACATGTGCGAAGGGTCAGGAAATATAGCAATCTTTTTCCCGTTTTGCGAAAAGACAGGATTAATTACATCGCCTGTTAATTGGCATCCCAATAACTTGGCCATAGAGAAGTTGGCTGGGCATCCGTCAAATGTAACCGATGCTACTTCAAGGCCGCATTCGCTTATTAAGTCGATGCAGATTTTAACTAAGGAAGCTTTTTGCTCAGCAGATACACCGTTTGTTAGAAAGTAACCCACCGGAAGTTTCCAGCTGCCATTTAGGCATGTAATCATAAAGACTAAAACTTCCTTAGCAACAGGCAAAACATCGCTTTTTTTATGCTGGTTAGCTAAGTTGACAAAACCGACATAATTTTCGCCATTCCATTCGACTGCATTTCGAATGGCCATCTCGTCAAAACAAATACCACAAATCAATTTGTGTGATAACTTTTCAGCTAAAAGTTTTAGAGCTGTTAGAGACTCTGTCGAAAAACCGGGTTCACCTTTCACTGTTTGGTACCAGCGTGTTAGGGTTCGAGTATGCGGAAGACAGGTATTAAAAGTCTTTCTAACGAAATTGTAGGCCTGAGGGCTGATATAATGCAAATTTAACGCAAACTTTCGCACTTCAGGAGAAAATTTACTTTTGTTAGATTTCAAATACTGTGTGTTTTGCGGATTCATCTCAGTAAGTAAATCTGCTGCCTCTTGATTAATGTATCTTTTTGATTGTAAGTTTTCTATAATTGCGGACAATTCAGCATTTTTCTTTTGAAGGCGCCGACATTTGGTTCTTACCACACATAACTTTTTTCGACGTGCCTCAGCTAAAAGAGTTTTTCGATTTAATTGTTTAATAAGTTTCTGTTTCCTTGGCGAAATTTGTTCAGAAATCGGCGATTTGTTTTGCGTAGACTGTTTATGTGATGTACTGCTCTTATCCTCAAGTACCTAAGGAGAAATATCATAATTAATAATACAAACCAGCACTTGATCAGTTGCAATACAGCAGTAACGTGTATGTACAGTCGATTAAAAGACCCTAGGGTGCTCGACTCTCCATACAAACATAGTTTAGTTTTCATTTTAAAACGGCATACTGGAATAACATGAATGATGTGTATAAATGTCATTCCAGCACGCCGTTCTAAAAGAAGAGCAAAAGTCATAGGAAACCACTACTTCTTAAGCTACAAAAAGGTTTACAAAAACAGCGTGCAGCTTACCTTTTGAGAATGTCACTTCAGTTGGGGATAACAGAATACAAAACTCATGCACTTTGTTATTATTTCACTATACAGAACTAAACTACTTACGTATACTCTATGGCTACTTCACTATACACTACACACTTGCACTACTTTTTCTAGCGCTGCACAACTGTTCACTTTTTTTGTGTTTTATTTTTTTGAGGAGTTCTATAACAAAATCTAATTTTTCTAAATAGTTCTAATGTTATTCTACCATAAAATAACACTTTACACCATAGATATATATCCAAATAAAATTCATGATTTAATCAATAATAGAAGTGGATATCTATTAACTACTTTCAAATAAACTGCAAAGTTCAAATAAACTACAAAGTACAAAACTGATAACAGATAATCACATCAATCTTATTCAATTCTTTGACCTGTTCCGTATTTTGTGTATAACGTCTTTTCGGTGGACTATTTTCATCCTGTAAAACCGAGAAGAAACAATCAATATTAATAATCCGAATCATTAAATGCGCCAATTAAGTCCAGAAAATTCTCGTAGTAAAGTAAATTGATTCTTACATAACTCGTATTCGATTCTTTCAAAATTTTTCGTTTTCTATTATCTGCACAGAGTTCCTTCAGTGGACTGTTTTGATGCTGAAGTCAAAGAAACAATATAAATAAAAAGAATCAGCAAGGAGCCTTAAGTTTAATAATATATAAAGGTATATAATATTTCTATTGACTCAGTAGTTCGAGTTGATGTGGTAGGAATATCTATGCATGTTTTCTGTAATAAAATGTCAATTCTGTTATAGTTATTTCCATTATTCTAACTACACGGGTTTAAATGTCGTAATCAAATAAAATGTTTATTTATCTGTGCTTACGTGTACAAACAAGTTTGGCGTAGCGGACTTTATCACGAAAACTCTTCTAAGGGTTTTGCGGAAGTAACGCGCTTCAAAATGTAAGAGCACATGCGGCTGTATTTTGTTGGCTGCCAATTTAACCGCCCTGTGGCCGTAACCCAAATACTGCGCATATGCTCATCTTCATCTAGTGGAAACCTAGAAAATAAAACATATGAAGTATTTGACATTCAATTTCAAGCAAAGGGCTTAAAGAAAATTATGATTCATTTCTTAACCTTCGATCGTCTTTACTTATTACTACCTGGGTGGAGACCCGCGCATTAGAAAGAACCCAAGCGGAGGCGCAGATGCAGCATTAAATAAACCCAGGTGAAAGAATTTTTGAAATCGGATGAATAGTTCCGAAGATTACTCGCTACATAAAAGCTTTACCTACCTCTTTATTATGAGTATAGAGTAAATATAAGTATATAAGAATAGATCCCACCCATTATATACGAATGTTATGTAATAACAAGTACGAGAATTTTGTTAAAGTATAAATTACCCGAGAAATCGGGTATTTTTAAGTTGTATTGGCTGGTATCCCTAAAATGATTGCAAAGAAGCTAAATCGAGAAGACATTCTAACACCTCTCGCAGCTTACCATAAACAACCTACGTAATTTGGGCGGATAATTTGTAAACAAATATTCTCTTGTACAATGTAAACAATGATGTTATTTCTATTGTAATCGTCAAATTTAACAAGATTTTGACCGTAATGTACTTTTACCATGCTATTTTTACGTATTGCGTATACAGAAAAGTGAAAGATGTTCTACTTACGTGTGAAAGGTTATATTTTCATCACATTGTTCCGACCGGCTTTTACAGCCAAGCACGCAATAATTCACCATTTTCTAGGCACAGACGGAACACGAGATACCTAATCGTGCGTAAATTACTTTTAGTACACTATTTTAATCACAATAATATTAAATATATCGGATTCGTATGCAGCCACGCGCGAGCATTGACAGCATTGTATGCCACAACTGTTGTGCCCAACAGAAAAAAAGTGGAACTATGACAAGGATAACGAATGATATATCTCTTTCCGTCACACTTATCGAGATTTGTATGCTACCAGCTCGCTCGCACGTGGTATTATTATTACCATAGCCTGTCCATACTAAATTATAGGTTCATGGCCCAGACTCTATTTATGTAGGCGAGAGGCAATTGGTAAGTTTGAGAGACAGAGACTGGAAATACACATTTGAGTGAGCAGCACGTCTATCATGCGACTGCCGCGACATACTCTCGTTTTTTCTCGCACTATCCGTCTCTTTCTTATTAGAACACTTAGAACAAGAGGTATAGTGCGAGAAAAATAGAGAGTATGTCGCGAACGTCTCATGCTGAGCAAAGTTAATGAAATTGTTTTTTTTTGGCATAACACAAAGTTGGTCCCATAGTAAAAGTTGTTCAGAATCATGGATAGATTCACATTTTTCTATTTTGTATCACCAATTATATAACACCCTGTATAACTGCGTTTCTGTCCCAGCACGTCTAGCACACGACGGCCGCGACATACTCTCGATTTTTATCGCACTATACCTCTTGTTCTAAGTGGTCTAATAAGTGAGAGACGGATAGTGCGAGAAAAATCGAGAGCGCTCGCGCGCCGTCCGGTGCTAGCCGTGCAGGCCTAAGAGAATATAATCAGTAATCACTAGATCTTAGTGGTTATATTCTCTTTGATAATCACTACGTG
Source organism: Epinotia ramella (assembly GCA_947578815.1). Classification (NCBI taxonomy): domain Eukaryota; kingdom Metazoa; phylum Arthropoda; class Insecta; order Lepidoptera; family Tortricidae; genus Epinotia; species Epinotia ramella. The sequence continues at coordinate 14,975,051 of OX388209.1, forward strand.
GCCTTGATGGCCCATTGTGTATAGGAGCCTTTAGAATACTTGCCTTTGCCTAGCCGATAATGTGAACACGTTTTAAGTGACAGTGACAGATCGTTTGTCAGTTTACTTACTCAATACTCAATAATATCAAATTATCATCCATGAATTGATTTTGGGTAGTGGTAGTGGTTATTGGGTTGGTTATAAATTCTCTTTGATTTTGAGGTTGGTCAGGTCAGAATCAGAGAATTCAATTCATTTCTTAAATAATCTATCTATTATTTTTCTCTCGCCGTCATAGATTCTTTTTGTTTGAATAATAGATTTACATTAAATTTAGAAAATTATTATAGGTACCTAATTTAGTTATAACAATGAGCACAATGTATTCTATGAAAAATATTATTACTCATGACGGTGGTATTCTTTTATCAAAGTGCATGTATCATATGAAAAATCTTTACAATTTCGAAACGACGGTGGAATCGGCCGAAGAAGAAATCAATATCAATATTAGAAACCAGGTTATGAAGTTCTTACAGGTTTATTTCATTAGTACTATTTTTGTATCCATATCCGTAACATCTGTAATTTAGAGACAGACGAGTTACACGTAATAATTCTATAAGCAATGAAATGCATCATTGTTTCAATAAGATAAGAAACAGTTATCATTAGTGTAAAATATCGACATTGAAAGTTTTGGCTATTATTGCACACTTTGGCTTGTCAGATAACACTGCAGGTGGTAAAGAGGACTGACGCATTTTGTATTTAGCTTGATTAACTAGTGTGTTTAAAGTTGAGTGCATGGGTCTGGCTCTAAATATAACAAACTTTTGTTACAGACACCAAGCAAGGAGATGGCTGAGCTGGAAATAAGACAGGATCATCTCTTAAAGAAGTTGGATATCCTCTATGATCGAATTAAAACAATAAGTTCATTTTGTAATGTAACTCTCACAAAAGACAGCAAGTCCAGTAATAAAAAGACTGCACTTGTAAGTATAAACAATACACACCTTGTCTGTAACTTCAAAAAAAGTTTATTTCTGATTTATTTATTGATTATACTTTTTTACAGATCGAAATACCAGTGGAAATAGTGTTGGTATATAGCCCCGATTGTTTACCATGGTTTTTGAAAAAGATAATGAAAGAATCAGGTCATCCCGTCAATGTATCATGGCATATTCATTCTTCAGTGCCAAGTGAAAAGGTGCCAAAAATACAGGCTTTTGTGAAAAGCTTTCCAATTAATGGAAATACAGTGAATGTTAACATCAGGCTGATCTTCAAAAGCGGTAAGTTGACAAACTTACATATAATACATTGAGAATAACACACATTTACTTACTACTTCAACATACAATTGTGAAATTTAGTAATTACACATTTGATAGTAAATTGCATGCTTCCCCTAAGCTATAAAATATATATGTATATTGTATGTGAAATGTAATGAAATAATTTAGTGGTGTTTTATTTAGTTTCAGCTGATCCTGAATTAAAATTGTCATCTTTGGATTTGCCCATAGTTGGAAATGTGAATATTTTAAGATATGTTTCATTAGCATATCCATCCATTATACCTTATGATCCCGAAGACCATGACATTGATAGTCTCCTAGATATATGTCACTTATTGGAGAGAACAACTGAAAAGAGCAAGGAGGCATTAACGAAGAAATTATTCTCTCAATCCAAGAAATGGATTTATAATGATGAGTTCTCTATTGTGGATGCTGCTGCTTATAATGTTCTAAAGCAGTGGCAGAATAGTGCAAAATATGCTCCCAAAGACTGGCTGGCAAAATGTGACAAACTGTTTTAATTAACTTGTGCTATTGGATCTAATACACTTAACCATATACTCAAACATTTCTTCCTGTATTTCATTTCCTCCCCCATTTCTCAAATATCAATGGTAACATTTAAACTAGTTTTCTGAAGAAACAACTTTACTGTGTTTGAAGAAAGTTTCCAAGGCGCTATCCTTGGAAACTTTCTTCAAACACAGTAAGGTACAGTCAGCGTCATATAGTTAGTAGCAGCCAAGGTACCCAAATATTTCGGTACACGTCTTTATTACTGTAAGAATAAGGGTGTGTTACGAAATATTTGGCTACTCTCAGATACATAGGAGCAAACAAGATGCTCACAATCATTTGTACCAGACTATTATCAAGGCAAGTGCATATTTTGCTATTTTCATGAGGGCACATCCCTGTCAAGTGACCAGATGTATCTGCGATATTTGATATGTTATATGTATGGTCCTGTCAGATGGCAAATATTATTTATTTATTTATTGATAAAAACGTTAACATGACATTACAGTTTGACAACCAATGTGTCACAAAACTTAGACTAACAACTTGCATGTTTGAGAAAAGCACATATTATCTAAGCAGATTGTGCCACCTCCTTAGGCCGTCCAGCAGCTTGTCTGTAAGGAACAAATTACTGATTTATAAGGCGTGTATCAGGCCGCATTGCGCTAAAACGCACTTATGCCTTCGGTGGCGGATCACATGAAGCGGATTTCCACTAAGTACTTCGAAAAGGCGGCACTTAGTGGAAGTCCACTCATTAGAAAGGCAATTGATTACGTGCCTGGCCCTGGTGTATAACTCAAGCCCCTAGAGGGGCTCGGAGAAGCCTTCCGCGGCAGTGCCGCTTATGGCGAGTTCGGGCGCCGTCCGCGACAACGGACGGGTGTCTGTGTTGGGCATATAGCCCGTCAAGTCCGGTGGGGTCATCTGTTTCGTCCGTCGGCGAGGTCAAGCCCTGCCGGGTGAGACTCCCTAAGGAGAGGCCCAGCGAGCGACCTACAAGCCGACGGCACTTCAGGAACATCCTTATCTTGTCAGGTTTGGGGCGGGCGGATCCGAGCGGATCAGGTCCCGCGGTAATGCCCTCTTGTCGGGCGGCCGGGAGTGGTAAGGGGCTATGTTCTGCAGGTGCGTTTGGCGCGAGCCATCTGCACGCTCGAACATAGCCCTGGCCAGTCTGGTGACGAAGTCGTACAGGTGTTCTATCTTCAGGTCGCGGTGCAGCACACGGTTGCTGACGTAGTGGTGCACTTCGGCGGCGGTGCGGAGCGCCAGCGACTGCTGGGCGCGGAGCCGCCGCCGCTTGCACTCTCCCACCAGCGCATACCATGCGGGGGCTGCATATGTGAGCCGCGACCTGATGTATCCCTTGTAGATACCGATCTTGGCGGTTAGGGGCAGGGACGACTTCATCACCGGAGTGAGGAGTGCACGCGCTGCTCTGGTCTGGCTGATGGTGTTGTTGACGTGGGCGGACATGTTAAGTAGCCGGTCGATGGTGACGCCCAGGTACTTAACGGTCCGCAGCCACGGCAACGGTTGTCCGAGTAGATGGAGTTCCGGCGGCTGGTTGATCTTCGGGCTGAGGGTGATGGCCTGGGTCTTCGCCACGTTCACCCTCAGCCGCCAGCGGTCGAGCCAGCTCGGGAGCGCGTCCAGTGCGCGCTGCATCTTTGCAGCTGCGTGCGGAAGCTTATATGATGTCGTGATGTACGCCGCGTCGTCGGCGTACAGGGCGAGTGTGGCCCCCTCTTCGGCTGGGATGTCGTCCGTGTAGCGCGCATATAGCGCGGGCGACAGGCAGCTTCCCTGGGGGACTCCAGCAGCTATGGGTTTCCTCGCCGAGAGCTTGCCTTCTACCACTACTTGGAAGCTGCGATCGGCGAGGAAGCTGGCCATCGTGAATACAAGTCTTCTTGGTGCCGTGGAGGTCTTCAGTTTATGGACCAGGCCTGAGTGCCAGACCCGGTCGAAAGCCTTTTCCATATCAAGGAGCACTGCCACCGCGTGCTCCTTTTTATTGCGCGCTGCTGCTGCGATGTGGAGGATCCTGGTCACTTGGAGTGTGGTGGAGTGCTCCGCCCTGAAGCCAAACTGCTCGGTGCGGGGCTCGATGTGCGGTGTCAGTTGGTGGAGAAAAAGTCGCTCGAACACCTTTGACACCGCGGGCAACAGTGTGATGGGGCGGTAGCTGTCAGGGCGGAGAATGTTCTTCCCCGGCTTGGGCAGCATGATTACTTTCCCCAGCTTCCAGCAGCTGGGAAAGTGGCAGGTCCTCACGATCCCGTTGAAGAGCCGCGTCAGTGTCGCGATGGCTCGCGGGGGCAAGTGACGCAGCGCCTCGTTCGGGATCGTATCTAGTCCTGGGGCCTTGCGGAGCTGGGTTTTCCTTACTGCCCGCTGGATCTGGCCGGGGGAGAAGGTGATAGGATCCTCTTCTGGCGGTGGTGGGGCCTCGAGATACCCCTCGACCTCGCGTTCCAGCTGTGCGGTGTGTTCGGCATCAGTGGGCGCGTTTGGTCGGAACTGGTTCTCGAGGTACTCGGCAAAGATGTGAGCCCTGTCCTCGGCGCGGTATCTGGCCGTGCCATCCGGGGCGAGGAGCGGTCTGGTAGGGAGCGGCTTCTTCGAGAGGCGACGGCATAGGCGGTGTATGCCGCCCCAGCCTTCCTCGGCTGCTGAGTTGACGCCCTCGAGCCAAGTGTAGCGAGAGTTTGCCGCGAGGCTAGTCCCGATCTTCTCGGCGAGGGCGTTGAGCCGGGTCTTCAGGGTGGGGCAGCGGGTCTCGTTGTAAAGCCGTCGCATCCTCCGTTTCTCCTCCAGCATCCTCTGGATGAACGGCGGCGGCTTCTTTCGATGGTGTATGGTGGCGGGGCTCGTGGTGGTGGCGGCTGCTATGGCCGACTGGGCGTTCTGGCTGAACAGCTCGGCAAGGCGGTCGACTTCCTCGGCGGAAGTTGCCGGGAAGGACTCCGAGTGCTCAGCCATGTGTGCGGCGAACCTCTCCCAGTCGGTCCTTCTCTTTGCTGGTTGTGGTTTCGTGGTGGTGGCAGCAGTCTCCAGTCTAAGCACGATTGGCTGGTGGTCCGAGAGCATGTGGTCATCGAGGACTTGTAACTCCGGCCAGTGTGTCAGGTTTTGGACTGCTGCCAAGTCAATGACGTCCGGTTGGTGGCTTGAGTTGTAGGGGTAGTGCGTGGGGGCCTCCGGGCCCAGCACGGCGTAGTTATGGCCCTCGGCGTGGTTTAGCAGGCGGCGGCCCGTGTGGCAGATCTTGGACGAGTTCCAGGCCGGGTGCTTCGCGTTGAAGTCCCCGGCGACGATGGTAGGTGCGCTCGAGTCCAAGATCTGCTCTAGATCAGGTTCGGCTAGGGACGAGTTCGGGGGCCGGTAGAACGCGTAGACTCTCAGGTGAAGTCCGCCCGCGTGTAGCTCCACTCCGAGGGCGTAGCAAGACTGTAGCTGGAGGTCCGGGAGCGGCTGGTGTACTACCCGTCGTGCGACGAGCACCGCCAGGCCTCGGTATGCGTGGCCCTGTGGGGACGTCTCGTCTTTGCGGTAGCAGACGTAGCCCGATATTTTCAAGTTTTCTCCTGCCTTGAGATGGGTCTCTGAGATCAGGGCTACGTCGATCCGCTCTCTTTTGAGGACGTCCGCCAGCAGCACCTTCTTCGGCCGGTTGTTGAGTCCGGCGGCATTCCAGTGTAGTATTCTTAGGGGGTTATCAAGCTCCGTAGAGGTCGGCCAACCCCCTAAGAATGACGGGGACGGGGTTCTCTCCTCTCTGTAGAGCGCCGAGTACGTTCTGCAGGATTTGAATGCACTGCGCTATTGTCCTCTCCCTAGTGCCATCTTGGCTTGTCGGTAGGGAGGGGAGAGCAGTGTGGTGCAGTGGTCCGGGCCGCGCCGCGGGAGCGGGCGCGGGAGCGATGTTTGCTGCGGTGGTCAGGGCGGCGGCGGCAGAAGTCTGTGCGGCGGCAGTCTGGGCGGTGGTGATCTGTGTGGCGGTGTCGGTGGTGGCAGTGGCAGTAGGTTGCCCTCTGCCTCGTCTGCCCCTCCCTCTGCGGCGGCGACGGTACGTGGGTGCCGCGTCGTCGTTTGTTCTCGCTGTGAGGGAGTTGGGGGCGTTTTCAGCAGCCTCCACCGTGCTTGGCTGGGGCACAAATTGCCCTCGGCGGTTGGTGATGATGGGGGCTGTGCCGGCTTTCTTTATTCGTGCCTCCCTGCTGTAAATGGGGCACGTTAAGCTGTTGGCTGGATGTGGGCCGTCGCAGTTGGCACAGGTCCCCTCTTGGTCTCGTGGTCTGTCGCATTGCCCCGCGTAGTGCGGCCCCGCACATCGGACGCACTTTATGGGGCGCCGGCAGCCGTGCGACGAGTGTCGGAAGGCTTGGCAACGGTGGCACTGCGCCGGTCCCTTTCTGCCGCGCCACGCCTCCACCACCACTCCTGTCATTCCCAGCAATTCGTGCACATCGTAAATTGCCGGGATGAGGTCTTCATTTTTTGCTAGCTGCGTATAAAATATGCAGCCTGGTCTGCCAGCACGTGCGTTGACATGGCGCGTGTAGATGGGTGCGAACCCCTTCGCCGCCAGGTCCTCGGTGATTTGCGCCGGGTCCGTGTCCGCGGGGAGCCCCCTGATGCACACCTTCAGGGGGATCTCTTCCTTTGGCTGGAGCGCCGACCACGATATTATGTCCCCGAGGGCCTCGAGGTAGGCCTGCACCACTCGGTATTCCTCGTGGTCGTCGGGGCGAAAACGTATCCCGTTCCCATAGGGACGGGAATTGGGGTAGCGGCCCAGCCGCTCTCGAATCTGCTTGAAATGCGCGTTCCAGTCCGGGAGATAGTCTACCGTGATCGGCCGCGGCTTTTTCTGCTGCTTCTGGGTCGTCTGTGGTGTGGGTATCGGTGGCGCTGTGTTCGTGGGCGGCGCGGCGGCGGCCTCATCTTGGCGCTCGTCGTCATCGCTGCCGTCCTCGGCGCTTTCTTCCCCGGACTCTGGGATGTCCATGGGGGACAGATCCAGGCGGGGGAGGCTCGATAGCTGAGCCCCCTCCGCTGGGGACCCCATCCTGCGCTTTGCCCCCAGTGGTGGGGGTAGCGCGGTTTGTGCGAGAGGCACCTGCGCAGGAGTGTGTGCCAGCGGCGGCGAATTGTTGGTGGGGGTGACGGTGAGTCCCCCAAACGGTGGGGTCTTGTGTTGTCCGGCCCCCTTGGTGCGCAGCGGAAAGGGTTGCTGCGTACGTACCTGGGCCGGACCCCAAGCTCAGGGACCGCCGGCCTAGGCACGTCCTGAGCTACCCGGACGATGTCATCACCATGGAGCGGAGGGCCGAACTTGAATACGATGTTGAGTTCCGCGCCCGGGAACGGCAACAGAGGCGCTGTGGGGCGGCGCGTGCGGACGGGCTCACTGGCTTATCCTTTGAGGACTTAAATACCGACGAGGACTTGGTGGGAGAGTTTGCGCGCAGCTTCTCCCACCAACCTCCTGATATTGATGAGAGTGTGCGACCTCCCTCTTCCTCTTCCTCCTCGCCTTCTTTCCCATACAGGCCCTCTCTGGCGAGGCGGTATTTTAAATCTAATAGCGTCCGACACTACACCCGTCCTCCTTCTGTTTCTGTTAATAACTCTATTTGTTAATTTCTACTCTCGTCCTAAGGGCTCGTCCAGAAATCACGTGATCATATTTTAGCCTACTTTTGACCCCCCCCCCCCTCCCCCTTTGGTGATATTTGGTGATTATAACGCTACCCCCTCCCCCCCCCCATTCAAGGTCACGTGTATTTTTGGGAAAAAGTATGAAATAAGTTAGTCAATAAAAAAATTGGTGTTCATTTAAGCCATCTCACGCTACGTCATGTCCTCGGTTCACGGGTTTTCGCAAATGTTTTGGATGATGACATGGGCCTATGATACTTAGGACAGGACAGGCTATACACCGTGATACCACGGAACGGCTCCTGTGTAGCAAAATGAAGAACTGGGGACCGATTTTTGACTTTCGAGCGCTCGACTCTTTCACTCGAAAACTGACAAAAATCATGAAATGCTAAAGAGAAATAGCGATAGAAAATTGAAAAACGAGTGGTATTGACAACTCGTATTCAATTCTATTGGTAGAAAGTAAGTGCCTGCCATTTTAACATTACAAACGTATTTACTTTTATTTGATTTCGAGCGCTCGAAAGTCAAAAATCGGTCCCCTGGTCTTAAAATGGCTGATGACTTGCCATAAACAACCTACTTAATTTGAACGGGTAATGGTTTATGTGCCACAACTTAATACTAAATCAGTCGTGGCAAATAAAAAAAGTGGAACTATTATGACAAGGACAATTAATGATATTTCCCTTTCTGTCACACTTATCGAGATTTGTATGCTACCAGCTCGCTCGCACGTGGTATTATTATTACCATAGCTTATCCTGAGTATTACAGGTCCATGGATGCCTGGATGGTGATGATGGGACAGACGTCGGAGGGTGTTGAGTTCACCATCACCATCTTTAACATCTTCTTCGTTTTGCCACTCTGCACCATCGTTTTGCGCGGATTATTTTGATATGAGAAATAATTGATTAAAAAAATTACACGTGATGTCTTCTCGGACCCCCCCCCCTCCCCCATCGTGATCATTTGTGATATTTGTCTGACCCCCACCCCCCCATAAACGATCACATGATTTCTGGACGAGCCCTAAGTCGTGTGCTGTTTTTGTATATTTTTGTCTTATGACAGAACTGTGGATAGGCAGCGCGTGGCATTGTCTGCATCCTTTTCAGTGTATACTTATAGCTCTCAGTTTGTTTGTACATATTCCTCTATTGGTTGATCCTACCTTTGGTGTTGGGTTTGTTGTTTTTATTTTTGTGCCTGTATATATACTTTGTATATACTTGTTATGGTTTTGTTATTAGTTAGTTTCTTGTACATATCTTGTGTGCATGTTACCCTTCTGGTTGTATATATATATATATATTATACTCTAGATTCTAGGGTTTGTACATTACTTAGTTAGTTTTATAGTGCAGCGGCTATATGCTGTCTCGTCTACGGCTCTCGCTCTCTCGCTTCGCCTTGTGCTGCCGCATGGCGGCTGGCTGGGGCGGGGCGGGGGGCGTGGCCTGTGCGCCGCAGGGTGCGTTATTGTCGATTGCGCGCCCTGCGGTGTTTCTTGATTATTAGATTTAAGGTAGTAGTTAGTTTTTGTATGTAGGTCCAGGACTGCATGATTTGCACGTTTCTTGTATTTAGGTATAAGGAAAAAAATAATAATATTGAAACAGTAGAGCACCCAGAGGCGTCTTTACCTATGGTGCAGGGTGTGTGTTGCACACGGGCGCAGCGGTCCTATTAAGTACTTTGTAACCATTCCATTTTGACCGCGCGCTTACTAGGGGGCGCTAGAGTAATGTTTGCACACGGGCGCTACATGGGCTAGGGACGCTGAGAGCACCTAGCATCCATCGCCTCACAGAATCACAAGTACACACTGCCGCCCATCGCCACGCAAAGATACGGGAGGTGAAAATGTCAAAAAAATATTTTTATTGCCCAGTTTATCTAGAAATATAGGAAAAGGTTATTTAATAATTTGCTGAACGCAGGCTAAGTGGCCGTCCTAATCACCACAGCGCTCACAATCTATGAACTTTTTCATCAAGGTGACCATGTTGAACTACTGGATCCACAACGCAGTAGTAGGTCCATTATTCTCGATACGCCTTACTTATTCTTGAATTTATTCAAAATGGATGACAAAGAATACGTTACTTATCACTGGCAACACACACTGGTCAGACTCTCGTCTTGAGACACTGCGGAATATTGGACGAAAAGATGTACCGTAGCCCGAATGCTGCCCAGCCGAGTCGGATTCGACGATTCACCTCTTTGGACCTACCTAACTGGACAGTCTGTCCTAGGTATATATAATCGTCTACAACTTCGAGCGGAATGGCCGGTTCACATTATTCCAGTAGCATTCCAGTCCAGCAACCAGCGCCACTGGAATAGTGTAGACAGCAGCACTGGATTGGATTGCTGGACTGGAATAGCTACTGGAATAATGTGAACCGGCCATTAAACGATATGCTCCAGTCCAGCACTGGACTGGATTAGCCCGCTGGATCACTGGACTGGAATAATGTAAACGATATGCTCCAGTCCAGCACTCGACTGGATTAGCCCGCTGGATCACTGGACTGGAATAATGTGAACCGGCCATAAAGTGTCCGATTGAAATGGCAGTTGGTACTACATGGAGGTTTGACATGATCTTTGTCTTATCCATGTTCATCCCTAGACCAACTCGCTCGGAGGCTTTACTGAGGTCATCGAGCATCGTACTTACTACTATCGGCCAAATGATTTTCGACCGATTGCATTGTTGTCCACGTTCTCGAAGATTTTTGAAACGGCAATGGCAAACCGCCTTAATTCCTTTTGCGATAAACATGCCATATATAACGATAGTCAAAACGGTTTTCGTAAGCGAAGATCAACGACAACAGCACTCTACAGATTTACAAATGAAATTCTAAATTTAATAGATTCTAAAAAGCACGCAATAGCCATGATGCTTGATATGAGCAAGGCCTATGACCGTGTATCACATAGGGTACTTTTAGATAAATTATAGGTACGGAATAGGAGTGAGAGGATTAACACATCGGTGGTTTAAGTCTTACCTTGAAAAGCGACAGCAGTTTGTAGAAATAGATAATTATAATGCCACCCAAAAATGTTTGAATACTTGTAGGTCACAAAAATCCCTTGTAAAATACTCAATTCCCCAGGGCAGCACCCTGGGATGTATCCTATTCTTACTATACATTAATGATTTGCCAAAGATTCTAGATAACAACTGTAGACTCTACGCCGATGACATTACCGTAGTTTTCAAATGTGATGAGTGATGACAATGAACACTTTAAACAGCAATTAAATATTACTATGGGGAAAATTATACATTGGCTAAATGATCACAATTTAAAGCTCAATGTGTTTAAAACCAAACTCATACAGATCAAACCGCGACAAAAAAATCCGATCAACACTGAATTCTCTTACGGAAATGAGAAGCTAGTGACAGTCAATTCCTGTTCATTACTGGGGATTGAGGTAGATTCGGAATTAAACTGGAAGAAGCATGTTGCAAAAATCTCGGGAAAACTGTCGCAATTTACCTACGCACTATATCAATTAAAGAGCTGTACGAATTTAAAAACTGCAATCAGCGCGTATTATGCTTACGGGCACGCCTGGTTAAATTATGGCATTATTCTGTGGGGAAACAGCACACATGTCAGTAACCTGTTTATACTTCAGAAAAAGTGCATTCGAATCTTAGTGAACATAAAACAAACAGAGAGTTGCAGATGTCACTTTACTCAACTAAAAATATTAACACTAACTTCAATGTACATCTATGAAATTTGTAAATTCGTAAGAAATAACAAAACGATACTGGACCAAAATAGAGATAACTGCAGCACGGCGTATCACAATCTGAGAAGTAGAAATAAACTAACGAACACAATGAGCAAAATGCAAATTGTCAGAGCTGGTACGCATCATATGGCCGTAAACATATACAATGGAGTTCCCCTCAATATTAGAAAAATAGAAAAATTCACTATGTTTTGTAAAATGTTAAAAGATTTCTTAATTAAGAATCGCTTCTATAACTTAAAAGAATTTTTTGAAATAAAATAGGTGTAAATATAACGACATCAAAATTTAATATTTAATAATGTAGATAAATTTGGTAATATAATTATTATTATGTAATAAAATAGGTGTAAATATAATTTGACATTTAAATTTAATATAATAATGTGGATAAACTTGGTAGTATAATTGAAAGACATGTTAATATTATGAATTAGAGTACTATTTGTTATCATTTAAGTATCTATAAAGATTGCTGTGCCCTAACAGGGTTTATATTGGAGCATATACTTACTTTAAGAACTTTTGTAAACATATAATGCAATTAATAAATGAATTATGAATTACTTAAGCCCTCCTCCTCCTTCGGAGTCGGACTGTCATAAGGGCGATCTCGTACAAACACTTCAGTACTTCGATATAGCGGCAGGCGACGGTTTCGGTCGAATCGAAGGCTTTCTCGTAGTCCACGAACGCTATGCAGAGAGGCAGGTTATACTCCTCAGTCTTCTGTATAACCTGGCGGAGCGTATGGATGTGGTCTACGATACTAAAACCTCTTCGGGAACCGGCTTTTTCGGGAGGTTGGAAGTCATCAAGCCTGCGTGCGAGAGGATTCGTAATAACCCTTGAAAACAGCTTATAGACATGGCTGAGAAGTGAGATGGGTCGGTAGTTCTTCAGCAGGGTGTTGTCACCCTTTTTGAAGAACAGCACCACTTCACCTCTGGTCCACGCCTTTGGCGTTCTCCCTTCCAGTAGGACGGTTTCGAAGAACTTCTGAAGGGCCGTCGGTTTTCCACCCACCTTCAGGAGTTCGGCTGTAATTCCGTCTTCACCGGGTGCCTTGCTGTTCTTAAGCTGTTTCAGAGCCATTCTAATCTCGTACAGGCTGATGTCCGGGATGTCGTCGGTGTAGTGTCGGGTAAGTCTAGCTCTAGGGTCTTCCGCCGGACCAACTTCGAATAACTAAACTTAGTGGCAGTGGGTGGGGAAAAAAAGAGCCAATTAAGAGTTAACTGTGAGTTAACTGCGATTTAATTGAGAGTTATGTATGGAATACCTGGTTTTTTTTTGCGATTTCGTGGTTGGTCCCATGGGAAAGGTTGTTCAGTATGATCATCTTATTCGCTTTTTGTCATTCCGGATCATGACCCCGTTAACACCCTGTATATCCGTTACACATAAAAAATAAGCTATTATAAATTATTTCCAAAATTGTTTTTTTTTCATACAAGTTGTCAGTTCATTGACTGGACTAATACAGCACTCATGGTCGATACGCGGTTACATAAAGGCCATATAAATAAGGCGACCGACCGTCGCGAGCTCGCGACCGACACTAAACACGCGCCAACGTGTAAATACGTCGCAAGCGCTTGCCCAAGCTTCCTTTGATCTGTGTTCAAAAACCGACACTAGTCCGGATCGGGCCAAGCTCTCGCAAGCCAAGCCAAACACCCCCGTTTACACGCTTGCCAAGCCACCGCAAGCGTGTAAATGCAGCATAAAGGACCATTTATATGGTGCAACAACTCGCATGCGAGTTTTATTACATTGCAGGGTTTATTTGAATTCGTCAGATTTCGGTAGCTCGCAGCCCCGCAATGTAATGAGAATCGCATACTAGTTGTTGCACCATGTAAATGGCCCTTAACGAAAGTGGGAAGGGTGAGAGAAAAGAGTTGTATGCTATATTTCTGTATTGTCACAAAGTAAACAAACATCCAATATTGAAAGTTACATTTAGGGTGTTTTCGCCCAAATAATGGCACCAGACATATTTTTATGGCAATAATAATTATGTATAAAAGATGAAACAGTTGTTTACAATTTAGTGCCATTCCTCGATTAGTTGCGGAATTTGCATTTCGTAAACTACTTCTATAAGTAATATTTCATATATATAAACTTTCACGATTTAATATAAAGCTGTCAAAAGAAGGAAATTAAATTCTATTATCAAAATGTATAGGTACAAGTAAAAAGTTGTAAAAAAAGAATAGGTACAAGTGCATCTTAACTTCAGTAGTATTATATCACTAACAACGATGCAATATGTATTTAAGTGAATTTCACACTGTTTTCCTAGGTAATGAACAACTAACTTTAATGTATGTCTATATTGTAATAATAATTCAAAAGTTTTACACTGAAAGTTATATTACAATAGATCACAGTTATTTTTAATAAAGTTGTGCCTAGTTAGCTTGTTCTTAATTTAAATGCATGCTGCCTTAGTTGTACGCTTATTTTAATTTTATTTACATAAAAATCGCAGTTATACATCTAAAACTATCAGTCGATTTCTTTGCTCCATGTAAAATGTTATGAAATTAACATGAAATTAACCTAAACTATGTCTCAATATTTGACCTTAAACTTAAATCACTCAACGAATGCAACAAATACTGTTTACCATGGACGTATACCTAAACTGGACTGAGTACTGCGATAAAAAAGTGTGACCGACAGAGAAGTCATACTAGATAATTGCATCTCGTTTTAATTAGGGTGACCAAGTACCTACGCGGATATTAGGATTTTTTAAAAGGTATTAATGTGTCAATTCATGTTTAGTGAGTGAATACCTGGTAAAGGGGCCGGGAATCCTCTGTATGCGGGTGGCGCAGGTCCGTTAACTTTTAGTACACTTTGGGGGAGGCTGATATGATGATGATATTTAGTAAGAAATAAGCTAAATAACATTCTACTACAGTCAAAATTAATTATTCTTGTATTACAATTAAATAAGACTCACGAATAAACTCTTAAAAAAACACCATGCTCCTAGATACTTATATATTTGCTATTTTAAATATAAATACATGTTTAGTAACGTCCGCTTTGACACCTAGCGGACTCCGTGCTCGTTTAGGGCACAACTGGGATTACCGGGAATAACGCTAGGGGAGGAGCATGATGATGACATGTTTACTAACGTCTTACGACTCCATAAAATTCTGACATCATTTAGGTAATATTCCCTACAAAAATCATACTTACTAACGGAACGTTTTTGACGTTTCATTAAAAGTTGCCGATTTGATTATGAGTAGGATACCGCAATGCTAAATGAAATGAAAATTGGATTATGTATCATATGTTGTTAAACAATATAGTCTTGTGTAGTTTTTGCCTAAGACCTACTTTATTACCCAAATCTTACAAAATTGTAGTTTTTCGTGATGACTGTGATGAGCCATGCGTAAATTCAAAAATCACGAGGCAATAGCCTTTATAATCTGCATTCGTTACATACATACTCACACCAGTCCAAATCATAGTCACCCTAATAAGATTGGCATATGGTTTTGTCGTTTTATCGTAAAATGGTGCGAAATGTTCCTTGCTTGTGGAATGATATTCCACAATTAGGAAATATTTCGCTGTTACAGCCCTTTATGCAACATATTTTCACCATTTTTAACTCATTTCATTTAGTCAACACGGCAACAAACGTTCAATGACACCATTAGACAAATAGATGTCAATGTTGGGGATACGAGTCGATATTTAAAATTACCACTTCCTTACCACAATATTTAATGCATTACCGTGTTTTAATCAGTAAATTAAAACTTAGGTAAAAGGTAACATCTATATAATGTCAGCTCGTAATTATAAGCAGGTAATTTTTTTCATTATTATTTAATACCTGTTAACATTACGAGTATTATATCGGGTTGGTTGCTCCCGCTCGGACCGCTTTCTCTAGTCGTCTTTTATCGTACAATTGTGTACCTGTCTTGCTCGGTAATATGGTTCAATTCTGATTGACTAAAACTTAGTACTCAGTCCAGTTTAGGTTACAGAACACCCAGGCTTTACGACAGGGATCCTCAATAAGTTTCAAGGTACCAAAACTCGCCAAATAACAAATGCCAATTTGGTATAAACATCGTATGGGGCTTTCCATATACAGAGTGTTTTTTTTAAATGGGACAGTATGGGGAAATCCGAATCTAAAGGAGATAGAGGAAAAGTGTCCAAGGAGACATTAGGTGTTTTTTTATGTTAACAAATTTGGCTCATTAAAATTTTTGGTCAAGCGTGAGTTGTTCTTAAAAAATTATAAAGTAGGTCAATTTTTTTTTTGACGCGGAGCGGCTCTGTTTCATGTAAGGATTATTTCATTGTATGGAAAGAAAAAAATCTGAACAGCAGAAGTTGGTCAAATTTAATGAAAACTAATCTTCATACAATTGCAGTATTCACCTTTTAATATTGTTACAAGTGCCTAGGCGTGTAAAAAAATATTTAAAATTATTCCATTTTTAAATTTCGATAATCGATAAGAGCTCCAGATGATTCAAGAGAAGAACATTTTTTTAAGGAACTTTGGTAAGATAATATACCAACAAGATGGTGCACCAGCCCACAACAGTAGGGCAAGTAAACTGTGTTTGGACGAGCAGTTTCCAAACCGTTGGATGGGTACGAGTACATATGGGCCGATAAAGTGGCCCCCACGATCGCCCGACTTAACGCCATTAGATTTTTTCTTATGGGGTTACCTTAAGGGTCGAATTTATGAATCCCGATACAACTCCGTACAAGAATTAAAAGATGCTGTTTGCAACACTTTAAACACAATTCACCATAAGTCTCTGTTAAATGCAACTAGAAGTGTCTTGAAGCGTGCTCGTACCTGCATAAGACAAGACGGCGGCCATATCGAACATTTACTCAAGTAATAAACCAACTGTATGAAGATTAGTTTTCATTAAATTTGACCAACTTCTGCTGTTCAGATTTTTTTCTTTCCATACAATGAAATAATCCTTACATGAAACAGAGCCGACCCGCGTCAAAAAAAAATTGACCTACTTTATAATTTTTTAAGAACAACTCACGCTTGACCAAAAATTTTAACGAGCCAAATTTGTTTACATCAAAAAACACCTAATGTCTCCTTGGACACTTTTCCTCTATCTCCTTTAGATTCGGATTTCCCCATACTGTCCCATTTAAAAAAAACACTCTGTATTACGTCATTTCAAAAAAAAATGCGGGGGGGGGGGTCAAAAGTCGTCAAAATACGATGACTTAATATATGGACTAGCCCTATGCAGGTATAGATGTGTGGTTGGATGAGTAGTAACAGTTTTTTTGTAAGGTATGGTAAGGTTGTCACCAGTTTTTTATATTACATTACAATACTTTGAAATTAACAGTCATAATAATCATAACAAGAATAAAACATACGTATCATTACTTCATTACATTACGTACGCGATAAATTATCGACTCTTATACAATCATTTCCAGAATCCCACTAAATTATAGGTTCCTATTTAATCACTATTTTATTGTGGGATTGTCTGATCTATTTTAATAGTTACTAAAATTAGTTTTGTTTACTAATAAGTACATTTATTATTACCAAAAGTGACTTTAGCTCAGTCCTTAAAGTCGTGTCTAAGTAGGTATTATGGGTTAAAGCTTATAATTAACTGTAAGTGCAATTAAGGATAAAAATTGGAAAAATCTAAATTTTCTATGGCAATAAGAATAATGTAGGTAGTCTGTCCACGCAGATAACCGGTGGGCGAGTTACACTTACAGAAAATGATAGGATATGAAATACCGAATCTTTCAGATCAATATCAATAGGAAACACTACTAATAAAAAAGGTACAATTTATTTCAACCAAAATATGGTCACGTATAAACGCAGTTCTGTAATTTGAAGGACTTGAACCAATCTATGTTAATTAATTACACCATAATTTTATTTAAAGCTTATTCAGTTACAAGTCGTACGGGCCGCGTCGGTTTTGTGGGTCGACAGACTTCTATATCTATATTTTCATAGCTATATGTTTAGCGATGTCAATCTATTTGAAACTCTAGTCACGATCTCTAAATTTTGCTGTTATAATATAACATTGGTCGTTCTAATATTCCAAATATTTATCATAAATATCATCAGACGTAAGATCAGATACGTCAACCTTTAATATACAGATCTAGTGTCGAAATAAATATTAAGTAAAAAAACGGAAGTTATTATATCACTCCCACGGACTCCCACTCACAAATTCATCAAGACTTGAGACAAATATTTAAACTTTCATTCACATACTTCACACTCTTTCGATTTGGCTCTTTCGTCTGACGAATTAGCACAATAGACAACGCGCTCGTAAGAAGTAACGAGCGGCGGAGTTTATTCAGTAGATCTGTTGATAACGAATTTATTTTCTAAACTAACAGCTACCGTTTGTAAACCTTACTGATATGTACATTGGGAATTAGCTTAGTATAAAGTAAATATATAATTGGGAATGGGCAGTGAAAGTTAATTGTTATTTACATGTGCACGGCAGACGCGGGCGCAGCTTGCGCGCGCTGCCGCTGTCATACGAAGGAGGAGAAGCCGGGCAGCGGCGCCCGCGAGCGCGCCATGTTGTTCATGACGATCTGGCCGCCGTTGAGGCTCACCACGGCGCTGCCCTCGGGCTCCGAGTCCGTGTAGCTGGAGTAGTTGCGCACGGGCCGCTGCCGCTTCCACGACTGCCGCAGCGTGTCGTTCACGTTCGCGTAGTGGTTCACGAACGAGTGCGGCTCCGATCTAACGCTTTCGTTATCGCTCTCCGAATTCTACACCCAGAATAAAACACAATTAGTATTTAAATGGTAGGTTTTTATGTTCCAATTGCGCAATTCTAATTCCGATTACAATTTTATTTAAAGCCAATCTAGTTATCGTTTTAGAAAATGAAGTGCAAGTTATTTAATTAGATTTTTTTTAAAACAAAATATGAACATTTATTAAAATGTCTTTTATGAAGATGGTAAATCAAACATATCGCATACCAAGATCTAAACAGCGAAAACGAAGGAGACGCAGTTTCGAAATATACATTCCAGAGGAATAAAAAACGGGTGAATCATCTAACAACGATGCACTCGTAGCACAGTACACTGCGATTGCGGCCTACTATTAACAGTGCTCAACCGTACAAAAGCGTGACGAAAAAAACATTAGCGATAGTCATTCGGTCATATTTACCATCACGATTCCCAATGTGAAGACGGGGCAAAAATAAAGCGTTTAGTCACACGTGTGGGCACTCAAACGACGCTTATCCTAAAGGTGATCACCTGGGAGTCGGAGGAGCTCATCTCGGAGGGCTTCTCAGTGAGCGAGGAGTCGTCGGGGTTCTCGTCGTACGCGCGCAGGCTCTCCTCGTCGCTGTGGTACGCCACGGAGGCGGGCGAGGGCCGCGGCGGGGACTTGCCGAGCTGCGGAGCCTTGCCGCGCCGCAGCGTGCCGCCCGCGCCCGCGCCGCAGCCTGCCGACGCGCCCGAGTTGGCGCGCGAGCGGTACAGCTCCAGCGCCAGCGACCCGCGCTCGTCCGTCTCGCCCGCCAGCGACTCCTCCAGGGTCTTCTGTGCTTCTTCTGAGGAACAAGCGAGACAGGCTTTACTCTCTGCACGAATACTTGTTCCACTATATCCGTACAGACGCCGGAAGGATTATGTCCTAGAGACACGAGTTTACATCTATCTTAAGTTGTTAATCTAAAGCTAAGCGCACTGCGGTGCGGCGAGTTGCGGTGCATTTTTAAAATCACAAAGGAAAAAAAACGTGATTTTCCAATACACGCATAGCGGTGACATATCCGCACGTTTTGCCATTCTAGTGCTAACTCAAGTAAAGAATGCACGTCGAAAGCAGCACCGTGTCGCGAGAACAACTGCGTCACTGGTTGTAAGACGGCCGGCGTCCGCACGGATTTTATTCCGCAGTGCGCGGGGTTTCATAATGGTCCATACTAGTCCATAGCATGCAGAAAATACGTGCGGCGCCGCAGCTGCAACCAATCTGCAGCAAACCACAGATTTTAATCCGCATACGGATTATTTTCCGCAGTGCGCGCACTTCAAGGAGGTTCCATACTTCACAGATTTTGCGGAAAATAAACGCACGGCAAAAATCCGCAGTGCGCGCATAACCTAACTGACAATTTGACGTGCAAGTTATACATATAACAAATAATATCAGTCATATTATAAACAAAGTGTAATTAATAAATGGTATTGAGAGTAGAGTGCTTACTTTTATACTTGTAACTCTTGCTCTTCACGCAGAGTATCGCTATGACCATAATGATGATAACAACGGAGGCGGCCGCCAGCGCCACCACGAACCACGTGCGCCGGTAGAACGGCCGGTACTGCAGGTAGCCATACTCCAAGTAAAGTTTCGATGGCGTCACGATCACTTTCTCGTTATACGCAGGGTTACTGATACCGTACATGTTGTATGCTATCACCCGGAAATTGTACGCAGTCGAGGGTAGCAAACTTTGGTATGAAATCGTGAATTCCTCCAACATTCCGTTGCTTGTTCTCGTAATTGTTTCCCATCTCGTGTCATCTGAAAGTGAAATTAAATTAGGAATGTTATCTCCATTCAGTAGATTGATGAGAAAAAAAAGACCGGGTTGCACTCCGGGAGTGCTGGCAGAAGTGAAAACTTGAATATTTTGACAGCAGCAAAATATAAAAGTTTGTGACCTCCTTCACATCTGACGTCACAAAAATCTGTCGCGTGTTTAACAATTTTTCCCATCCCAAAAAGTGCTCAGCGCTGCTAAAGAAGCTTTCACTTCATAAAATAATCTATGTACATTTCATTTTATGGGGTATGTGCAACGTTATTGAATACAAACTATCAAACTAATGTGCGAAGAGATACACTAGAAACTTACAGGCCTGCCACATTTCCTTGGCTGCATAAAAATGGAATCTTCGTAAATTAAATAAGGAAAAATTAATTACTACATATTCTATCAAACGTTACCTATCAGTTATCTCTAACAATGCAATCAACCAAATGATTGGGACTGCTGGGTGGACCAAAAAAAGTTTGTATTTTAAATAGGCAGTAAAACTAGTGATACACTTTAAAAACTTTTGAAAACAAAATATTTAAAACCGGATATTTTTTGTTATAATAACACCATCTAAAATCTTAATGTATTGTTTCTTTATTCGGAAGTTATCATAATTTAACCTGGAAATTTTTGACGGCTAATGCCATACAAAATATGGCAAAATGCATTTCATGCGGTATATGAAGATATTCACAAAAAAAAATTTGAGTTCCCACAACGCGTCGTTGACGGTGTGAAAAAGCTACTTTTCTTTCTAAATTAACGTCTTTCGGTTAAAACTCAGATTCGGATTGATGTAATGTCTGTTCGAACCAGTGTCAGCTCGGCGGCCCTACCAAGTGGTCTCCATTACCTTTCTTCCTCGCGTCGATATAGTAGCCGAGCAGCGGGCCGCGGCCCGAGGCGGCGTTGGTCCAGGCGAGGTGCAGCGCGGCGGGCAGCGGCGCGAACCGCAGCGCGCGCGGCGTGGCGGGCGAGCCGGGCTGCGGGCCCGTACCGCGCCCGTACTAGCAAGTGGTCTCCATTACCTTTCTTCCTCGCGTCGATATAGTAGCCGAGCAGCGGGCCGCGGCCCGAGGCGGCGTTGGTCCAGGCGAGGTGCAGCGCGGCGGGCAGCGGCGCGAACCGCAGCGCGCGCGGCGTGGCGGGCGAGCCGGGCTGCGGGCCCGTACCGCGCCCGTACTAGCAAGTGGTCTCCATTACCTTTCTTCCTCGCGTCGATATAGTAGCCGAGCAGCGGGCCGCGGCCCGAGGCGGCGTTGGTCCAGGCGAGGTGCAGCGCGGCGGGCAGCGGCGCGAGCCGCAGCGCGCGCGGCGTGGCGGGCGAGCCGGGCTGCGGGCCCGTGCCGCGCCCGTACTAGCAAGTGGTCTCCATTACCTTTCTTCCTCGCGTCGATATAGTAGCCGAGCAGCGGGCCGCGGCCCGAGGCGGCGTTGGTCCAGGTGAGGTGCAGCGCGGCGGGCAGCGGCGCGAACCGCAGCGCGCGCGGCGTGGCGGGCGAGCCGGGCTGCGGGCCCGTACCGCGCCCGTACTAGCAAGTGGTCTCCATTACCTTTCTTCCTCGCGTCGATATAGTAGCCGAGCAGCGGGCCGCGGCCCGAGGCGGCGTTGGTCCAGGCGAGGTGCAGCGCGGCGGGCAGCGGCGCGAGCCACAGCGCGCGCGGCGTGGCGGGCGAGCCGGGCTGCGGGCCCGTGCCGCGCCCGTACTAGCAAGTGGTCTCCATTACCTTTCTTCCTCGCGTCGATATAGTAGCCGAGCAGCGGGCCGCGGCCCGAGGCGGCGTTGGTCCAGGTGAGGTGCAGCGCGGCGGGCAGCGGCGCGAACCGCAGCGCGCGCGGCGTGGCGGGCGAGCCGGGCTGCGGGCCCGTACCGCGCCCGTACTAGCAAGTGGTCTCCATTACCTTTCTTCCTCGCGTCGATATAGTAGCCGAGCAGCGGGCCGCGGCCCGAGGCGGCGTTGGTCCAGGCGAGGTGCAGCGCGGCGGGCAGCGGCGCGAGCCGCAGCGCGCGCGGCGTGGCGGGCGAGCCGGGCTGCGGGCCCGTGCCGCGCCCGTACTAGCAAGTGGTCTCCATTACAATACAATAAGTGTACTGGTGCGAAAGCTACTGACCTGTGTTAGGTTATCCTCCTCTGAACACGCGCAGAAAAGCGGAAAACAACACTCAAACACTTCGGTAAGAACCACATTTCAAACCGTTAAACACTAAAGTTGTTTTAAAAATCCTTAACTAACGGGATTCAGTTGTTATCTCAAAATATATCAACAGCTGATTGGACGCGTGTGAGTCGCGCTGCCATATGACATTTGACGTTTGCGCAAGCTACCAACCGAACAAAACCGAATTAGTGTTGCCATACCTAATTACCACGTCGTTTTGACATCTCTGATGTGCGTTCCCGTTTACGTAGATTAATAACGCTGGCAGGATTGCGTTCCAAACCAAACCATCCAACATTCAAGATTTTGTGAACTTTTTAGAATGGAATTCAACTGCGCTGGTTGTTGTAGCAAAATCGAAGATAATCCCTCTATGAAATGTAAAACTTGTCAATTGGACTTTGATCTGCTTTGTGCCAATATACAGGAGGAGGTATTCCCAACACTTTCATCCGAATTCATTGAGACCTGGACATGTGTCGTGTGCCGTGGTAAAATACCTAAAAGCGATAACACCAATACCCCCGTGCGCTCTTCCGTGCGCTCCACAGGGCGCAATAATGACACTCTCGGCCTCGATGTCTCAGCCTTAGATGTTAACACGAAAGTGAAAAACGCAATGCACGACTCTAACTCGCAAGCTACTAACATCACTTTACGCACAGCATCTCGGCAAAAACAACTTAATGAGATGACGTGCGATAGGCAAGTGGGTCTGTCAATTGAATCTGTCCGCACAATAATAACCGAGGAGTTTCGGAGCAAAATAGACGACTCCATTACTACAATCGTAAACAGGCTCATTACTGACCACAACGGAATCAATAGCGTGCAATGCGATCGTCTCTTACAACCGTTAAGGAATGAAATTGCTGACCTCAAGAAGAAAGTAGCACTGCTTGAACGGAAACTGGAAGAACACGATCGACACCACGAGATGTTAGGTCATCTGCAAACTTCTTCTTCCCAGCATGAAGATAAGTCTACGCCTTTTTCCCAAGAACCCATAAAGATAGCTAAAAATAACGTGCTGAAGGGTCCACCCCCAGCCGAGGCTACTAGAGTCGCGATTAGTAAGACCAAATCCAAGCTGTCAGTAAACTCTGGCAATCCACTCGGGACCAACTGCAGCAAGGAATCATCTGTTAATCCGTCTATGCCCGAGTTACCGGTGAGCCCCGAGCCGCCTTCTGAGACCTCTGAGAGATCTGAGGCCTGCGTAGGAAACATAGTGCCTTCCAGACCTGGCAACGCTGAGATCGGCGAAGCTGCGCTGAACAAACGAACATGGAGCTCGGTCATCTATGAGCGACAGCCCGCTGGCTCCGGCCTGCGTAATACTGCTGGAGCTCCATCTTTTAATGCAGCAGCTGCGCCTTTGGACCATGCTGCGCCGACTGATTGCCCTCAATTATCCCCTCGGGTGTCAAAACGTAAGGACACTTCCCAGAGCATAACACCGATCGTTAGCAAGTCTCGTCAGGTAGTAACTGAAGCTAGCAAGCGCAAGTCGTTGCCCTCTCGCCCGGTGATTAAGGGTGTCGGCCATAATCACAGACTCCAGGCAATAGAACCCAATAGAAGAATTCATGCATGTTTCTTCAAGCCGGAAACTACAACTGAACTTATGAAAAGCCACATGGAAGAAATAAACCAAGCAACCAACTTCAAAGTTGACAAACTGAAGTTACGGCATGATAGCTATTCGTCTTTTATTCTTACTGTTCCTGAAAGTCTGTACGAACTCTTTATGTCTCCTGAGGTGTGGCCTTTAGGGACCAGGATTAGTGAGTGGTTTCAGCGACCCGCCGGGGGCGTACAGCGAGCTCGCCGCCACCCCGCTCCCGGACGGAAAACTAACTTGGAGGGTGTCGAGGCCTCGATCGTGCTCTCATAACAAAGATAAAGGCACGTCGTCGCTGAACATTATATACCAGAACGTTCGGGGTTTAAAAACCAAACTAAAGTTCTGGCGTCATAACGCTACACTTCTGCCGTTTGACCTCATAGCTGTAACTGAGACCAACCTAGACACATCGATTGGCGATCTAGAAGTGGCGCCGTGCGGTTGGACTATAGTCAGACGAGACCGTGGTTCTAGAGGCGGCGGTGTGCTGCTAGCTGCGAGACCTGGTGTCGATCTTCGTCGTCGGACTGATTTGGAAACGGCGAGTGGGGAGGATCTATGGGCCTCTGTTACACTTAACGGATATGAGTGTTTAGTATGTGTAGTGTACCTCAAACCAAGTGCTGTTGATTCTGACTATTTGACGTGGTTCTGTAAAGTTGAGGACAATTCTTCAGATATCCATAGTGCAAAATTTATAATTTTAGGTGATCTCAACTTAAATAGTGCCAGTCTAAATGTGAATAATTACTATAGTTACTTTTTGACGTTTTGTAACCTGCACGATTATAATAATATTGTTAACATAAAGGGAAGTAAGTTAGATGTAGTACTGGTTTCGGAATGTTTGGGTGCAGTGAGAGTGTGCACAGCGTGCGAAGGCTTAGTTAGTCACGCTGATGTTTACCATCCTCCTTTAGATATTTCTATCTTCCCGGTGCATTCTGGAAAGGCCCCAGCGATCGAGCCAAGTAACATACAGTCGGCCACAGACTGGAACTTTGTTAAAGCAGATTTCCCTTTGCTGTATGATCTCATCGCTAAGATTGATTGGAGCCCGGTACTGGCTCAAGAGTGCGCGAATAAGGCTGTCGACTTGTTGTATACCTTATTATATAGTTGTTTTGACTCCAGTGTCCCTAAAAAAAGTCGTACCAAGAAATCCAGCAGAATGTACCCAACTTGGTTCTCCGCGGATATTATTAAAGACCTAAAACTTAAAGGGGAATTACATAAGCAGTGGAAGGCCTCACGTGAAACTTCAGTGTACAAACGTTTTAGTGAGCTCAGGGCTGATATTAAGAATAGAGCATCTCATGCTTACGATGCTTATTTGATTAACATTCAGCGTAACATAAAAACCAACCCCAAAACCTTTTGGAAACATGTCTCTAACTTGCGATCCAAAGGTGGTTTTGATCCAAACATTACGAGGGCTGCCTTTTAAGTTCTGTCGTTTGCAACCCTCCCGTGATTGCATAAAAAAGAACTAGTGTCACGTTAAAATATTTGAATTTAGAATTCGAAAACAAAAGAATGACTCGAAATCGGCCCAACCGTTTTAGTACAGCGTTCGTTCAAAGTTGACAAGTCAGTTGTGAAAATGGAAATTTCGAAGGAAAATTTACGTGCGATAATTTTTTACAACTTCAAAAGGGGCTTAACGCGACTTCAGTGCTTCGAAGAGTTGACTACGGTTTTCAATGATAAAGCACCATGCCTTCGGACTGTGGAACGCTGGTATTTAGAATTTCAACGTGGTTGCTCTAGTCTTGGTGATAGACATCGTGAAGGTCGACCAAAAACAGCCGTAACCCAGGAGAACATTGATGCTGTACGGCAACTGATCATCGAAGATCGCCATGCGACATACCGTGAGATAGAAGCTTCCTTAAGTATTTCAGGGACCAATGTTCACAGTATTTTGCATGATCACTTAGGCGTAAAAAAGTTGATCTCACGCTGGATACCACATTTACTCAGTGAAGACCAAAAAACGGCTCGCGTTCGATGGTGTCGCAAAACCCTGCGGCAATTCAACCGAGGAAACTCGAAACATGTTTACGACATTATCAGTGGTGACGAATCTTGGATATATGCCTACGATCCCGATTCGAAACAGCAGTCGACTGTTTGGGTGTTCCAAGATGAGCCAAAACCGACCAAAGTAATACGCTCACGGAGCACTTCGAAAAAAATGGTCGCCACGTTTGTGGCGAAAAGTGGCCACGTTGCCACCATCGTGCTCGAGGATCGTAAAACGGTTAATGCTGACTGGTATTCCACTGTCTGTTTACCAGAAGTCATCGGCGAGTTTCGAAAAAATAACCCAAGACGTCGTATAAGACTGTACCACGATAATGCGAGCTCGCACACCGCCCGGCAAACTATTGCGTTTTTAAAAGAGCAAAACGTCGAAATTCTGGAACACCCGCCGTACAGTCCAGACTTAAGCCCTAACGATTTTTTTACTTTTCCAAAAATCAAGCAACGACTTCGTGGTCAACGGTACCAGACGCCTGAAGAAGCGGTTGAGTCATACAAAACGGCCATTTTGGAGACCTCGACTTCGGACTGGAATAAGTGTTTCGAAAACTGGTTCGATCGAATGAAAAAGTGTATTACATATCACGGTGATTACTTTGAAAAACAATAAATACCATTTAACACTTAAATTGTCTTTAGATTTTCCAAACGACACAACTTAAAAGGCAGCCCTCGTACCTATAATGGCACCTCATTTAGTGGACAAGCAGCTGCAGGTGCCTTCGCTGATCATTTCAGCGGCGTGTTTCTTCCTTACACGCCTCAACTAAATGCTGACTTGGCTGGTTCTGTTCCTTGTGATCACGTAATAAATATAACGGGGTTTTCGCTTCACGAGGTTGGTCTTGGGATCGACAAGTTAAAACCAAATAGTTCACTTGGTCCAGATAATGTGCCGCCTTATATAATAAAAGCCTTTAAGACCCAACTTTTATCTCCCCTTGGTCATATATTCAATCTGGCTCTTAAAACCGGGATCTATCCTGATTGCTGGAAAATCTCACGGGTGACGCCAATCCTGAAGTCAGGCGATAAGTCAGAGGCTGCAAATTATCGTCCTATCGCCATCTTAAGCTCGTTCGCCAAGGTCTTTGAGAGTGTCCTACACACTAAATTATATCACCTAATTGATCCATACCTGGATGATGCTCAACACGGGTTCAGGAAAGGTCGCTCCGTCAACACAAATCTCCTATCACTTGTGGAACACGTCTCCAGGAAATTGGATGAGGGTTGCCAAGTCGACGTAGTTTACTTGGACTTTAGGAAAGCGTTCGACCAAGTTGACAACGACGTACTCTTAGAGAAGCTCTCCTCGATGGGTTTCGCGCCTTCGCTCCTGCGGCTGTTCGCCAGTTACCTGAGGGATCGCTGGCAGTTCGTTCGCCTGGGGTGCTACGATTCGGGTCTTTTTCGCACGAAGTCTGGGGTAAGTCAGGGGTCCCTCCTGGGCCCCTTTTTATTTACCATCATGGTCAACGATCTTCCCAGTTATCTTAAATCTGGTAAATCCTTGCTGTATGCCGACGATATCAAAATAGTGGTTGACATTAAGAGCCCATTGGATTGTGAGAGTATGCAAAGCAATTTAGATGCGATCCACCGCTGGAGTAACAGGAATCGCCTCTATCTAAACACGTCCAAGTGCCACGTCATGAGTTTCACCAGATCTAAGCAGGGAATACTCACAAATTATTTCATTGGCGGTGAAACTCTCAATCGTGCTAACTACATGAAAGATCTAGGAGTGGTTTTCGACCCTGGGCTCACATTCCACGACCACATGCGCTCACTTTTAAAAGAGGGCTTTAAACGTTTAGGCTTCGTTACACGTAACTGTAGGGACTTTACGCATGCTGGGATTATAAAACTGCTGTATTCTGCACTCGTAAGGTCTAAATTAGAGGCAAGTTCGTGCGTCTGGAACCCTTATGAGTCGACGTATGCCCTAATGATTGAGAAGGTGCAGAAATGTTTCCTACGCTCCCTTTATAAAAAGCTTTACGGTTATTACCCGTTTATGTACCCTACCGCTTATCTGCAGGGTACTCTCGGCTTTAACTCCCTAGCCACGCGCAGACTGTTTGACCAACTGATCACGGTCCTCCGTGTACTCCGAGGTCGTCTTGACTGTCCTGGTCTAGTCAATGACATTTGTCGACTTTTTGTTCCCGATGGTAGGATTCGGTTTCGTGTGGAGCGGTTGCGGCTTTTCGCCGTGCCACTTGCCCGAACAATATCGCGTCGCAACTCCCCCATTTGCCGATCCCTACATGCTCTCAACAAGCTCGACACTGTGCAGCTCTCCTGTGATGTGTTTGCGGATGGCTGGCCGGTGGTTGAAAGAGGATGCTTGAATCTGTGTGAGATGATATCCTAGCTTGTATTTATATAGTTACATCGATGGTGTCAATGTCAAATAGAAATATAAATGTTTATTGTGTGTATCATGTCTCATGTTTTGTGATTAGTTTTAGTTACTTAAAAATGTAATGGCTTAGGGTAGTTCCTGTAATGTTACATGTTTTTTCTTAATAAATAAATAAATAAATAAATTACCTTTCTTCCTCGCGTCGATATAGTAGCCGAGCAGCGGGCCGCGGCCCGAGGCGGCGTTGGTCCAGGCGAGGTGCAGCGCGCGCGGCGTGGCGGGCGAGCCGGGCTGCGGGCCCGTGCCGCGCCCGTACTAGCAAGTGGTCTCCATTACCTTTCTTCCTCGCGTCGATATAGTAGCCGAGCAGCGGGCCACGGCCCGAGGCGGCGTTGGTCCAGGCGAGGTGCAGCGCGGCGGGCAGCGGCGCGAGCCGCAGCGCGCGCGGCGTGGCGGGCGAGCCGGGCTGCGGGCCCGTGCGCGCGCGCGCCTCCCCCGCCGGCCCGGCGCCCGAGGTCGCGGCGCGCACGCTGAACCGGTACTCCACCTCCTCCTCCAGCGCGCCCACCGCAAGGCGTCGCTCTGTCACCTTCTGCTTCACCTGTTTGCTGAATCCTGTAAAGAGGGCTTCCCGTTACAAGTTTGAGCGGCCGTAAACGGTGAGAGAGAATAGTATGCCGAGCGTATCCAAATATAACCATTTCATAAACGCCAATGACTCGGTATGCAATTACTACTCCGCGTATCAGATAAAAAAAAAAGACCGGGTTGCACTCCGGGAGTGCCGGCAGAAGCAAAACTAGAATATTTTGACATTTCGTATCGACGAATACCGTAGCAACAGAAGCAAATTAGCACGTGAGAACTTATTGTGTGTCGGCCGAACGGGTAAGCGCCGCATCGCCACTACGGCATCGGTACCCCCCCCCCACGGACGCGTCATTGCTGTGTGTGGTTTGATCTGGTAGTGGGACGCATCGCAGCTCGCCGAGCCGGCACCGATGGCCCGCCGCTCGCCCTTCGCCGTTTCCCAACGTCGCCGTCGCCGCCAACCAATTTGTTTTTGCCATTGCTAAATATTTTTCAAAGCTTTATGTTCTTAGGAATAACGTCCAAATTCGAACTATTCGAATTTTCTCAATAGCAAAACGCTGAAGGACGATTGGACAAAAATACAAATTCATTTGCAGAATATGCTATTGCAAAAAGTGTTTAACGACTTTATACTCTTACGAATAGCGTTCAGATTTGAATGAAGTCGAATCGGCTAGCAGCAAAATATAAAAGTTTGTGACCTCCTTCACATCTGACGTCACAAAAATCTGTCGCGTGTTTAAGAATTTTTCCCCATCCCAAAAAGTGCTCTGCGCCGCTAAAGAAGTTTTCACTTAAAAAAAAAAGACCGGGTTGCACTTCGGGAGTGCCGGCAGAAGTGAAAACTCAATAAAATTGTAACAGTTTTTCGATCAGGTCACGTGACATCTTACGGTGTCACCCTAAAAATGAATTTGACGCAAATTTATAAACAATTATCAATTATTTAGGCGGACGGCCCGCGGGCGCGTTGGGTGCGACGGGCCCAACGCGCCGCCGCGGCGCGACGGTGCCGGGGTCCGGCGCGCCGACGGGCGGCGGCAAACACAATACCCATTTGTTTTTGCCATTGCCAAATATTTTTCAAAGCTTTATCTCTTTAGGAATAACGTCTAAATTCGAACTATTCGAATTTGCACAGCAGACGGCGGTGGCGACCAAAATATCAATTTGTTTTTGCCGTTGGTAAATATTTTTCAAAGCTTTATCTCTTTAGGAATAACGCCCAAATTCGAACTATTCGAATTTTCTCAATAGCAAAACGGTGAAGGACTCGTTGGTATTATTACAAATTTATTTGCAGAATATGCTATTGCAAAAAATGTGAGTCCGTATACAGCCGTTTGCTGAATTCGCTAGACTTATTGAGGTCTGTTTATAATAATATGGTTTCAAAAAAATACGTACAGTAATCTTGAGGCTTTTCTGCAGCGAGATCAGTGATTCGAAATATGATTAAGCAATTTTCGCTCCATAGAAATAAATCACGAATAAAATATTCGTAACAAATTATGCACAAAAGCTAAAAATATTAAAATTGCTTCTAGAAATCGGCAATGTTATGTTTGAGAGAATTAAGTGATTACTTTTCTATTTATTTAAACGGCCAAAAAAAAACATGATATCCGCGCTTCCGAGCACGCACTTCCATCTCGCTCACGCTTATGCTCAGTGAGAGGGAGAGAAGACCATGAACCTACGGTGCCTTAAAGTATCAAAACTACTCTACGCCGACCTAGCCGCCTCGCTCGATCCCCACTACGGGCCGATACGGACTCTTAACGGCTTTATACTCTTACGAATAGCGTTCAGTTCCGAATGAAGCTGAATCGGCTAGCAGCAAAAAGTGACCTCCTTCACATCTGACGTCACAAAACTCTGTCGCGTATTTAACAATTTTTCCCCATCCCAAAAAGTGTTCAGCGCCGCTAAAGAAGTTTTCACTTCAAAAAACTCTATCGACTTACTTTCGTCCTGCTCGATAGTTTCATATGTGACCAGATACGACTGTATGAGACCGTTCCGTCGATACGGTGCCTCCCAGGACACGACGAGACTGTTCATCGTGATGTCGGTGAAGGTGATGTTGCGGGGAGCCGTGGGCAAGCCCTGGTGGGTCCTCACGAGGATGGAGCTCGATCGTGGCCCGTCGCCGGCCGGGTTAAAAGCGAGAACCTGTTATAAATATCCTCTATATATTAACTTAGTAGTAAATTTAATTTCATATTTATAAACAGAAAATCATCTAGTTTCATGCACATGCGCGTCTAACCAATTCAGTAAATTACCTGAATACGATACTGCGTGAACTTGTCGAGGAAGACTAGTGAATGCGAAGTGGCGGTTGCAGCTACGACCTCTATCTCCTCTTCGGCTTTCCGACCCGGCTCGGGTTCTTCCGGGGACTCCGTCATTAAGTAGAAGATCTGGTGGACATATGAAAAATAATGATCTCAATCGTTGATGTGATTAAATTAATCAATGTGAAACCCCACCTTAAGGTATACGCGAACACTAGAGCCACACAAACGCTACATAAGTTTGCGTCTGTGAAGGTAGCCTCAAGTCGCCTCCCACCCGTCTAATCCCTCGTCACCTCTGCGACGCTACCAGTATGTGGGATGTCCATGTCCGGTGTGTGCACTGTGCACCTACCTTGTACCCCAGCAGGTCGCCGTTCTGCTGCGCGAGCAGCGGCGGCTGCCAGGCCAGCGCCACCTCGGTGGGCGAGAGCGGCTCGGCGCGCACGTCGCGCGGCGGCGCCGTGGGCACGGCCTCGCCCACCCACACCACGGCCGGCGTGCCGCCGGGGCCCGCGCCTTGCGAGTTCGTCGCGCACACACTGATCTCGTAGTTGCGGTCCACTGCCAGATCCGTCAGCACTACTTCTTCGCTCTGAAAAATTGCCAGATCTCTTTAAATTCTCCAAATATTCTCAGTACTCCATTATTGATTTTGCGGTAATAGACTGTGAAATTTGCGACTTCAGACGTGTAATTGACTTTTCTCAAATATGCAATGAAATATAGACGTTGTGTTCTTCATAATGGGCTTCGAAGTATCACGTTTCGGGCGCAGCGAGACGAGAGACCCGTAATGGCATTTCATACAAAATTTGAGGCCTAGGCCTGCAAGATGGTCTTTTTTAATTTCCATTCCACAATTTGTGGCACAGGATCACGGCGTTCCCAGGTGTACTTGAAGCATTATTACAGTTCACTCGTGATGTATAAGCTGCATTATTGCGATTAATAACACCTATACCTGTCTAAGGGACTTATAGGAGTGTAGAGTTATACTTTTATGCGATTGTTAATACTCTAACAACTATCCTTTAGTCAGCCGTCTGACTAAGAGCATTATGGGAGGGGACGGCAACCGCTGTTTAACGGCCTACTTGTACGATGTTACAGAGCTAGCATTTTAATAGAACACACGTGGTTTACTTGTTTTAGACTGTTATACAGCTAATAGCTGTAGTAGGACTTGTTTGTGATCATTAAAATAACCCTTTTTTTACTATCTGTACAGAAGTGTTTAAATGGTTCGCATGTGCACTGTAGGCTGTTAAAAGGACACATGTGAACCTATATACGCTTCACCGCATTAAATTGGAGTTATAACAGTTCACATAGCCGTATTTCATTTCCACCATTTTGTTCTCGTAACCTAAACCAAATAAATCTCCAAAATTATCATGCAGATTTATCACAAAATACGCAGATAGAGCGATTGAGTTTTAGTTTCATGTTATAATTAATTACCGTAGTATAATTATAATGCCAATATAATATCAAAAACTGAAAATTTAAGATTTCCTCTCAGCCAGTTTTAAATATTTTAAAATGAATATCGCGTTTTTACAGAGGCGCGTGTATATTTTTGCTGTAAATATGTATACATTTCACGATAAAGTTGCATTCCCATGGCATTAACATAATTAAGTATTTAAAACAGGTACCTACTTACCGCGTGTTATCATACATTTTTATATCCAAATATTGATATCCGCCGGAGTTAATGTCTTTCTGATAATCCACACACAAAACCACAACTATTAATATGAATCTCAATCATCTTTTGTCGGATTTTACAACTGTGAAGGCTGTGTATTTAGCCACTTGTTACTCTTTATTACACTCATGTACGTTGTATGGTTCACACTGCGTCCCATATAGTGCCGTAAGTCAGCCTTAAGTCCGATGTTACTACTTAAACTGCTATTATAATGCTATTATACTGCTAATGTACAGCCATAGTGAACTTAAGGCTGTCTAATTTGTGCCCAAACTGGTTCTATAAGAGCATTATAGCAAGCTATACAGCTCTTATACAGCTGACTTACACACCTTGTGGAGTACATGTGAACGACTACAGATCTTATATAGAACCCCGAATGCTACTTGGGAATGTACTATTTCTCAAAAATGGCCCGCAAAGTGAACATAACTCGCTACATATTGGAAGCTAAAGTGTATAGTTTAAGGGGCTACCCGAGGTTTTCATCGATTTTTGACAAGTTTTGAATCGTATCTACTACTTTTTCACTACAGATAGAATCATAAATCAAACGGCTATCGGTTCTTCAATCTTTTATCTCCATTTTGACTGACCGGATTTTGAAACAAATTAATACTTAATTTTGTATGATTTTTTTAAACATTGTCTAAAAAAACACTTATTTCGCATCTCTATTGACGTGAAAGATCTAACATATACGAAATCTACAAATTTGGGTTCTGCTATGACGTCTCTAAAAACTGGTAGAGGGTTTTAATTTTAAACCAATTAACACAAAAGTTATGGCCAGAAAACCAGTTTTTTGGCCTAAAATTGTTCAACTTTGATGCCAAGTATCTCGAAAACAATGAAGTTTGAAGTAAATATGGGATACTATATTGCTTAAAGCCGTTGTTGTTAATATAATAAGCTACAAAAAACATTAGAAAACTAAGGGATTCAGATCGAAGGTCATTGGCGTATGGGAGCCTCTTAAGGTCTGATCTAAATTAAAAAATTAAAAACATTGCAGGCCGCCTGGAATGTTATATATAAATATAAAATATAAATAAATAAATAAATATTAGGGGACAATCTTACACAAATCGACCTAGTCCCATAGTAAGCTCAATAAGGCTTGTGTTATGGGCACTAGACGACGATATATTTAATAGATAGAAATACTTAAATACATAGAAAACATCCATGACTCGGGGACAAATATTCATACTCATCACACAAATATTTGCCCTTACCGGGATTCGAACCCAGGACCTTAAGCTTCGTAGGCAGCGTCACTACCCACTAGGCTAACCGGTCGTCTCCTTCGAGACTCGTCCATCTATTGCCTACTTTCTAGCCTCTACAACAATGTACTATTACGAGCCCGCAATTGGTTGTTCACAAAACATTGTCGACCTCTGGTTGTCAGGGGGCCTAGGCTGCCAAATCGCGTTACGCGCGTCTCCAGTTATGCTAACCCCGAGGTAGCCGTACTTATGTTAACCAACCATGCTTCCAGTCGTTTATGAACACTCAATGCATTTTTCACTTCTCATGCTCTAAAAGTGTGTCATATTAGGCTTAGATAGCGGAGTTAAAGCATTACATATAGCCTCTAGGGAAAATATGCATAAGTACATACTCGTATTTATGATTTTTAAAACATTTTGAAACATCAAAACACTTAAAAAACCATTTGTATTTGCTACCAATACCAACTAATCAGAATACATTATTTTTATTACCAACAGAATTAATTTCAAATAGGTATTCGCGTTTTTTATTCGCGAATTTACAATTATAAAAAGAAAACGCATCTGACCATCTATAGCATAGGTTCCCAAACTTATTTGGGCGAGGGCCCACTTAGGTGTCAAAAAAAAATTCAGCGCCCCCCATCGCGAAATAATAGCTGAATCTTTGTTTTTAATCTTTGTTTTTTTTGTCAGCATGCATTTTAGTCAAATGCTCTTGTAACTGAGAAACCTTCATTGCTTCATTTGAGAGTACCTTCTGGCAGGTCAAGCACATAGGTAAAGATTGGTTGGTAGGAGATGGAATGAAGCCATATTTCAAATATTCGACACTGTATTGGCGGCATTTCTTCTTGGCCTCGGACATTGTAACAGCTACACCTAACTAGGTCACGTTACCTTATTCACAGCAATAAAAATCCTAACGAGCTCACTTGTACTTTTGATTTTTGGTTACAAAACACAAAAATAAAAACAAAACTTTACTTAAATCACTGCTTGTAAAAATGCGAGGTCAGCACGTATCGGCAGGAATATTGTACACGCAATGACAAGTTCTTAAAACAATCCCTACTTACCAAGCCTTGGCATCGCGTTCCTGTCGATACTTGTTTTGAGTAAATAGTCAAAGACTTACAACGGATAGACCAGGTATAGGTAATAACTTTTTCAACTAGTTAAGACTAATATTTAGCGAATAAACTAAAATAATCAATGATAGAGAGGTAGGTACCTACCACAAACAAACCGTATAAATATAGGTTTTCAATTTATTGCGCTAATATCAATTTATTCGTACTAATATTTTAGGGTTTTTTCTCACATGTGGGAGCGCCCCCCTGGGCAGTATGAATGCCCCCCAGTTTCTTCCGAGGCCCCTACCGCCCCCCTGGAACTCGTCAGCGCCCACTGGGGGGCGGTATGGACCACTTTGGGAAACTATGATCTATAGCCTCGTCCAAACGTTCAAGCGTGGTTGGCTGCATACATGGCATAAGCTATGAAATTCAAAATTCAAAAATTTATTCTGTAAGTAGGCCTCAAGGGCTCTTTCACATGTCCGAGCTTACAATCTCTAACATTACATGACATTAATACAAAACAATGAAAACAGACAATACCTGGGCACACATTTCCCGAGA
The DNA here is from genome assembly GCA_947578815.1 of Epinotia ramella. Classification (NCBI taxonomy): domain Eukaryota; kingdom Metazoa; phylum Arthropoda; class Insecta; order Lepidoptera; family Tortricidae; genus Epinotia; species Epinotia ramella. Next base: position 15,010,654 of record OX388209.1, read on the forward strand.
GATGTATAGAGTCTCCGGGTTCATTATATCACAATAATCTTATTCTCTAATAATAAGGAGATGTAAAGTCTCCAACGTCAAAAAGAAATACAATAATAATAACAATGTCAAATAAAATAAAATAACTGAGATGTAAAGAGTCCATGAGATTGAGGGGCTATCCCGCTCTCTTGTCTGCTGTCTATCTCGCTTTATCATATGCCCCATATGCTGTCCGCCGCGCTCGGACGTTTGGACGCGCTTATAGATGGTCAGTGGCGTTCAATTCGTGGTGTCAATATTTTGCATATGTGTCAAAGCAGTTTATTAAAAAAATAACATGCGGCCAAAGGCCAAATCGAAAAATCCTTTCTCCGTGGAATTTATTATTGATTTTTGATGGATAATCTTTGTTTTTACTATTTTCTCGCAGTCGAAGTGAAAAGAAGAGTGTATAACTCTGGTCTAAAAACCATCGTACCACTCGAACAGTTTTCCCTCACTTTGCTCGGGAAAATAAACATCTCGTGGCAATGTGGCTTATTTTAGTCAATTTTCATACAATCTACTATACCTTAATCCCCGGGACTTCTTGTTTCATAGTGTGGTGCAGTGGTGTGGGGAAGTCAGTCAGGGGCTGGTAGTACACCCGGTAGCCTCCAGTCTGCGTGTCACCGCTCCAGTATTGCTCGGTGAGAGAAGTCCACTGCACTCGCACGCTACTCGGTGTTATTGGCACCACGTGGAGCTTTTCTACGGCTTTGCTTGGGGCTACGAATAAAACAGATAGTTCAAAATGAAAGTACTTGTAAGTAGTAAGGAGTTCAAGGTGCTTCCGCTGAGCTGCATCATCCGCTATGTGGAAATCATGGAGCGAGCTTGGGAGTAGGCATAAAGGAGAGGGCAAATGCACAAAAGATCCCACTGGGTCGAAGTGCATCCGAAAGGGCCCTCATCTAGATAAGATAAGACTTGTAAGTAAGGCGGCCGGTAAGTTTGGCGTGCATTTAATTTAAAAACCAAGTAATTAGGGGAAAGATTTGGACATTGATTTATTTACAATTAGTACGGTCTGGCTGACGATAAATGTTGGTAGTATTCGCATCTACAGTTTTAATAAACAAAATTAATTTCATTACATTTTTTCAAAATAGCCGGAAGTGCTATACAGGGTGTTTGCTCCATCGTTTGCCAAATTAAAACGGCAGGTAGGTTGGGTCATTAGCTATCTTTTCCGGCCTCCAAAAAAAAATGATGTCCACTGGTATTTTTTTTGTATTCTTGTAAAAGTCTAACGGAGTTAGGTCTGGGGAACGTGGAGGCCATGGAATAGGGCCATCTCTCCCAATCCACGAATTTGGAAAAGTATTGTCCAGATGCTCCCTGACTGTTAGCCTCCAGTGCGCAGGACAACCGTCTTGTTGAAACACGATTCGCCTATCTCCATCAAAATGCGGCACATCAGCTAGCAATTCAAGCAGTTCATTTTGCAAAAAATCAAGGTAGTTATCTCCGTTTAGATTATCGGGGTGGGCCAATCACTTTATCACCAATGACTCCTGCCCAAACATTGACGCTGTATCTCCTCTGAAAACATCTCTGTCTTTTTACTCGTGGGTTTTCATCTTGCGGTGCCCAGTGGTGCAGATTATGTACATTAAGAATCCCTTCATTTGTACATTTGAACTCATCTGTCCACAGAACACTTTTTAAAAAGTCGCGATCGTCTAAGTCTGTATGCAGCAAAAAACGACAGAACCGAAAACATTTCCCTAAGTCGTTCTCTTCAAGACCTGTATGCAATGAATAATAATAATAATAAATTCTCTTTATTGCACCACTACAAGAGAGAAACATCTTACAAAAAAATTTGCTTAATAAAATACGATATGGGGTGGTGATGAATAAAATACGCATAATAATAAATTTTCAAGATTCTTTTTAAATTTAACTAAGTGAATCGGATTACGATTTGCATTACATGTAAACCTCTTTTTAGCGTATACGGGTTAATTAAACAATAGCAGTTTTTATTCAGAATGAAATGCCTTGTACTGGAGTGTAATAAAAGCGTGTTTTTTTTTATTTTGGCGAAGAACTTTCTACACCTTCCAGATATAAATTTCGAGTAAAGCAGCTATTTTTCTTATGCTTCTAGTCAGGTCTTCCTCCAACAGTGCCAAAATTTGCTCATCGACTTCAACATTGTGTCGCACCACAATTCCTCTTACTTCATTGATGTTCAAATTCCCAGTTTCGCGTAAGCGTCGGTAAAAAACGTGTTGCGGGTTGGTAAGCGTCTATTAGGGAATCGTTCCTGGTAGATTCTTTGCAGAGCTCGTGCTACACCATTAGCTTTTCCGTATGCCATCAAAATGTCCGCATATTCTTCATTCGTGAATGTAGCCATTATCAAATTACCAAAACTCAACAATAACAAGATTAACAGAAACAGTAACACAACCACTTAAAAATTAGAAGAGTGAAAATTCGCGGCATTGCGTTTTTTTTAATGAGTTGTCTCAATTACTAGCTGTTGTGCCAACAGGCCAATCGTGATTCAGAAAAAAAAAGGTTGTCCTGCAAACAGGAATCTGGATAATGTTTACAGAAATTCATAAAGATTTATCCCACCGGATACAGACATCGTGACATTCGTCGTTATTAAAGAGGAAATTTGGTTACAAACCCAGATGTATCTCCCTCTCTGTCGCACTTGCAAATTCGAGCGACAGAGAGGGAGATAGCGAACGAAGTTCGTTTTCGTTTCGCGGTAGCCTTTCAGATGCTACGCGTGCGTTCGTATGATAGTCGTCAATCTGCAAGTCTTGCTTAAATACCTACTACTCGTATTTAGCGAAAGTATGTTTTTTATCGCTTGCCGGTTACGAGCCTAGTGCGTCCCTTAAACAAAATTGGCAAATTAATAAAGTCCATTGAAGGTTTTTTGGCATTATTGCACATCATTAGAAAGACGAAAAACTAAGGAAATTTTAAAAAAAATTAAAGAACATTATCAATTTTAGTTTTAAAAAAAATTGCAAATCAGTTTCTCAAGACGAAATTCTTGCATCTTCATTTTTTTGGGGTTATTAAAAAAATAAGTAGACGTTACTTGTAAATAATTTTGACTTCGTTAGAGCCGTACAAAATTACACATTACAATAAATAAAAAAATAGGCTCTACCACTTCCTTTTTTTTATTCAAGTTGAAACGCGTAAGCATATAGAAAATTTCTAAATTATTTTAAAAGAATACAAAAAAAAAACCAGTGGACACAAAATTTTTTTGGAGGCCGGAAAACATAGCTAATGATTCAAACTACCTGCCGTTTTAATTTGGCAAACGATGGAGCAAACACCCTGTATAATCTACCTGCAGGCAAAGTGCGAACGGTTTCAGTGGCGTTGCTATAGCGACTGGGCCCGATGTCGTTGGTGGCTCGGATCCGGAACTGATAAGCCGTGTACGGCTTCAGCCCCTCGACCGTATAGGACGTCGCGAACGGGTCGACGCGCTCTGGGATCGTCTGCCACGTCGCGCCCTCCTCTTTCTGTTGTACCGTGTAATAGCTGCAACGAAAATAGCTTTTTTACGCCACTGCTCGGAAATCTGGCAAAAAATGTTCAGAATTCAGGCTTCAAAGCTGGGGTAGGTAGTTGGACATCGCACTAACAGGCCAACTATGAGTTCAAACGGTCCAACAATGTTAATGAACAGTTTGAACAGCAATTCGCTCAATCCCAGGGGCGGGGGGGATAGAAAATTGGAGGCCAGGCCAGGCTCAGCTAGCAATTGCCTACTTCCCTTACTTCGAGAATAATGTACTATTAGAATGCATGTGCTCGATAAGCGCGTTTATCAAGCAGCCAAATCGTGCGGAAAGCGCACTAGTTCGCTCGCTTCACTCGCTCATGTATAATACTCGTAATGACCCTCATCAGAAATCTAATTTTTCCGCACTTGTAGCATAATAGTACATTACTGCAAAGGCCGGGAAATAGCTATTCGTGGACGAGTTGATTTTGTCGGATGAAGCGAAGCTGAATCCGACAATAGATACGAATCCACAAATTGCCATTCCCGCCGAGGCAGATATAGCGCTTTTCTCCAAATATGGGAGGAAATCAAATAATATTTTCAATGAACAATAACGTTTTCAAACAGCGTGTATGTCAATAACCTATCAAGTTCCCGCCCAACCTTTTTTTTTAAAGTAGGTAAACGGCATGACTCATTTTCAATTGACATAAATAAAAAAAAGACCGGATTGCACTCCGGGAGTGCCGGCGGAAGTGAAAACTCAATAATATTGTAACAGTTTTTCGATCAGGTCACGTGACATCTCACGGTGTCACCCTAAAAATGAATTTGACGCAAATTTATAAACAATTATCAATTATTTAGGCGGACGGGCGGGAATAACGTCCAAATTCTAACTATTCGAATTTGCAAGAACAGCAGACGGCGGCGGCGAACAAAATATCAATTTGTTTTTGCCGTTGGTAAATATTTTTCAAAGCTTTATCTCTTTAGGAATAATGTCCAAATTCGAACTATTCGAATTTGCTCAATAGCAAAACGGTGAAGGACGCTTGGACAAAATTACAAATTGATTTGCAGAATATGCTATTGCAAAAAGTGTTTAACGGCTTCATACTCTTACGAATAGCGTTCAGTTTTGAATGAAGTCGATCGGCTAGCAGCAAAAATTTATATTTAAACTTTTATAAGTTTGTGACCTCCTTCACATCTGACGTCACAAAAATCTGTCTCGAATTGAACAATTTTTCCCCATCCCAAAAAGTGCTCAGCTCTAAAGAAGTTTTCACTTCAAAAACATCGAAATCGACCATAATTTTAAATGTTTTATGTTTTTAAAAATATTAAAGAGTAAACGGGATTGTTTAATTCGTTATGAAATAAATGGTAGGTATGTCGTACAAATGTTTTCTGTGGAAGGTGATGTGGTGCGCCTGTAGCAGCGTGCGCGCCACGTTGGGGCGCGCGGCGGGCGGTTCGGGCGCGGCGCGGTTCACCGTGGTCAGTGGTAACGAGCACTTACCGCAGCGGCGCGTAGCCGTCGTTGCCGGGCGTCCAGGAGAAGGTAATGTGGTGCGGCTGCAGAAGTGAGCGCGCCACGTTAGGCCGCGCGGGCGGTTCGGGCGCGGCGCGGTTCACCGTGGTCAGCACTAGCGCGCGTGCCGTGCCGCCCCAGCCCAGTCGTGTCTGCGCCGTCACCGAGAACTGGTAGTACTTCTCCGACTGCAGGTTCGTCGCCCTGGAAACGAGCATATTGTCATATTTCTTAATTAGTCCGGGTCAACTGCGGAGCACGCGTCGGGACACGTGGAAACACGAAACGAGAGAGCGAAGTGAAGTGTTCCGCTGTTCTCCTCTACAGGTTACATTGCTCAATCGATTATCGTAAAATGTTGTGAGTAGGTTCGTAATTTTTTTTAAATTATATATAGTTAATAAGTCAAAATTATGAATAACGAATCAACTACCATAAATATCTCGAATTACTTTTGATGTCACTTACCGAAACGTTCTATCTGAAGGTAGGAATTCCCTTGAGAACGTATTCTGTATCGTGCTGTTGAGGTGGTAAGTAACTTTATATGCCAATATTTCTCCATTTGGATCTTCAGGGACGTCCCAAATAATTCGAGCGGTTGTGAAAGTGACGTCAGGGAATGACACGTTGGAAGGTGGGCCGGGAGCTGTGAATACAATAACAAGCTAATATTGTAACTTAAATCAATTCAAGACTTTAAAAAAAGAAGTTTTGCAGCCAGATGGCGCTGGTCGTCGCAAGCACAACGGCTGCGTTCAGTGTTAACTGTTAATTTGAAGGCCGTGTCGGACAGCAGGGGGAACGTGGCCCACAAATGGTCTCGCCGGAAGACCAGCACTGGCTCGTGAGCCAGCATTATGCTGAGGCGAAACTATTTCGTGACAAACTGGTTAGTATTTAGAAAATACAATTAAGTTTAATTGTATGTCTTTTGTTTTTCGTCAAGGTTGGTTTGTCACGAATAAATTATTTTATTTTCATTTCTCATATTCAAGTGAAAATTATAATTCAATCTGCTACTAAACGCATAAACACCAACGATGCATTATAGAATGGGTGTTTAACACAATAGTACATTTTTGTAAAGGCTAGAAAGTAGGCAATAGATGGACGAGTGGGTTCGAGGTTCGAGCCGCTAGATGAGGACCTCGAAGGAAACGAGTGGGCGGGGGGAGCTGTGATTGAGCGAATCGCTGTTCAAACTGTCCAACAATAACATTGTTGGACAGTTTGAACTCATCGTTGGCCTGTTCGTGCGATGTCTGATGAATTCTGACTATCTTTTGCCACATTTCCGAGCAGTGGCGTGAAAAGTTAATAAACAACCAGAAATGCAGGTAGGTACTTACTGTCCTCGAATGTTCGCACCGTGACTGGCGGATCGCTAAGAGCCCCGTCTCCTAGCCTAGTGTATCCCAGAACCTGTATTTGATACACGACATATTTACGGAGTTCTGTTAGAGTTATCGTGTGGGTTTGATTGGAGGGTATGGATTGACATTCCACTTTTTGATGGTCGGGTCGAGGCGGAGGCACGATGGCAGCGTAACAGACTTTATATCCTTCTATCAAGCCGTTCTGATCTTTAGCGGGGATGTCACCCCATAGCACGACTACGGTCGTTGATGAGGTTGCGTTCGCCGATACATCAGTAGGTCCACAAGATGGAACTGAAAGTGTACAAAAACAATCATTAGCACCGTCTTTATTACTTACGACACTAAAATGAAACGATTTAAACACGTGTAAATTACCAGCTTCTCGCGTTCGTTCGGTAGCTGTAGGACTTTCATTAGAAGTCCCAACCTCATTGATAGCTGTCATCTGTATCTCATACACGGACCACTCCTCCAAATTAGGCAGTATGTGGGAATTCGCCGTATGATCCTCTATGATGCTAAACAATGTATCATTAGTGCCGCTTCGTTTGTAAGTAATGTTGTAGCCTTTTGGATTACCGTACCATTCGCTTTGCTGTAGAGGCTGAAATTATAAACAATTGTTTATAACAGTCTTTAAAATAAAGGCATACAACTTGATTCCATGTAGAGGTCATTTTTGACCATCAGAGGTAAGTAAAGCATTGTTAAATTACTGACCGAATAACTACAGCCTAAAAAAAGGGTATTCGGATATACCGTTTTCATCAAATGTTTCATATGATATCAAAAAAAATGGTAGCATTTTTAGTTGATCTTAAATTAATAATAGTGTACTTTTTCATCACACTTGCTCGAAAAGGGCTTCATAATGCGCAGGCATACAGAGCTGTAATAGCCTGTGTTACGCCCACGGGCGTAATGGTTTTTTTCTTAAATTGTATCTGTCACTCATGCGGCAGTTACAAAGCAAAGAGGTTTTATATCAAATACGATGTCTGAAAACGTATTTATAAATAAATTTAAACTTAAAAAACTACTTAAACATGTTTAACTGAATTATTTACTATATTTATTTAGTGTCTACGTAAAATGTTTTTTAGTGTTTTCAAATCGTGGCTGTATACCGAAGGGTCTTTGCCATATGCGCCTCACGTCAAATTCAACAAAATGGACGACTGACATGTTGCAGTTTTCATTACGATTTGTATTAATTTCATCTAAAATGTATTTGTTTCCTCGCAAATGTGATGAAAAACATTGTGTATAACACGGGCGTAAGAATATTGCAAACTCGAGTCATCAAAAGCCTTCTGATAGACTCTCGTTCGCAATATTCGACTTACGCCCCTCGTTAAACAATGTACTATTACACATAATTAGAGACACGTTCTCAACCAAACGATATGTTGACATAGATAAATAATTATTTAATTATGTATATTTATGAAAATTGTAGGTTATATACTTACGATCCACCTGACGCGTAAATTATTGGCACTGACCGCCCGCACCGTCACATTCCTAGGCGGGTGCTGCGGCGGTGCCTGTATGGTTTGGAACTCCTTGCACGGCTCAGAAGGTGGCGACGAGCCGACCACATTGGTCGCCACGAGGCGCAGCCGGTACGTGGTGAATGGCACGAGACCGGTCACAAGAATAGATTGGGCGTCGGGAGCGTTCGCTTCGAATATCATTATCCAGGAAGAGTTTCGAGCCGTTTGTGCCTATAAAATTTATGGTTTATAAATCATTTCCAGTGGCGTACCGGCCTTGGAAATCTTAGAGATATGGAAGACCTAAGAGCGGGATGCTCCAAACCGCCTGTAACCGTAAGCGGTATTTATCAAAATCTGAATGTAGGAACTGTTTGTCAAATTTCTACGGGATGACAGCTGCTAGCGCCATATTTAACGTTGATCGGTATGTAATCTTAAGTTGGTGCAACCCGCTATTAGTGTCTTAACTGTCAGGACTGGAAGAAACTTTTTTGAGTATGAGGAGGTGGCTCATTTTATAGCAAAAAAGCCCTGATAAAGAGATCAACTTCTTACGTTATGTCCATACAAATTAAATTATTGTTTTGGTCCGTCTGTATCCGTGGTCAGATTGAATTGTTAGATCACCTAAGATATAAGGTATACGTGGTCAGATTAAGGGTAAAGAGGGGTCGGTGTAGGTACGACGACGAGCGAAGCGAGGAGTGTTAGGTGTACTGCGACTCTACTTTATTCGAAAAAAATATCCGTAAAGTCGGTTCTGGCGCTTCACCGGCCGCTATCGCGGCACGCTCGCTTTGCTCGTTCGGCTCGCGCGCTGTAGGGTCGCAGTACGCTTCGCTCGTCGTCGTACCTACACCGACCCCTCCTTACCCTTAATCTGACTACGGCTACCAATCTGACCAAGGATCCTTTAATTCAATGGGTCTGACCAAGGACACAAAAGAGTGGCCGTGATCAGATTGATGTAACAATGCTATCTGACCACGGATACAGAAGAGTTTTGGTTTGGATGGTGTAGAAAAAGTAAAAAGGATAAAATCAATGTTGACCTTTAAATAAATAAATAAATATTAGGGGACAATCTTACACAAATCGACCTAGTCCCATAGTAAGCTCATTAAGGCTTGTGTTATGGGGACTAGACGACGATATATATAATAGATATAAATACTTAAATACATAGAAAACTTCCATGACTCAGAAACAAATATTCATGCTCATCACACAAATATTTGCCCTTACCGGGATTCGAACCCAGGACCTTCAGCTTCGTAGGCAGCGTCACTACCCACTAGGCTAACCGGTCGTCTTCCTTTTAAAAGTTCTTCTTCGAGCTTTTTTTTCGTTTACCTTTTCTTTTTAAAAGTCGAGCATTCCGTCTACCTGTAGTACCTAATACCTAAACGCAAAGGATTTATTGAACTGGATTACCATGGAGCGCACCAAAGCCTTACCAACACCCCGTCAATGCGCAAAATCGCAAATTATAGTCAAGTTATGCTTAGTTAGGTACCTGAACGGTCCAGAGCGAGATGGAGGAGTTGCCGTCGAAGCCGGGCGTGAACTGCAGCAGCACGGAGAAGGCGCCGATGTTGGAGAGCGCCAGGTTGCGCGGCGGGTCGGGCAGCACGGGCTCCACGCCCGACTGGATCACCGCGGAGCGCGCTGGACCTTCCCCAACGCCCGTCAGAGCGCACAGCCAGAACTTGTAGTGCGTGCTTGCCTATAAACACGACTATGTGTTTTTAATACGTGATACGAGGTAAATGCGTCCGCGACATAGACGTCTGATATTTTTCTTATTTCTTAGTTACAATCTTACACAAATCGACCTAGTTCCAAACTAAGCAATACTCGTACTATGGGTACTAGGCAATGATATACCTATATAGATTAAATAAATACTTATATACAAAACATCCATGACTCAACAAATATTCGTGCTCATCACACAATTAAATGCCCTTACCGGGATTCGAATCCAAGACCTCCAGCTTCGTAGGCAGGGTCACTACCAACTAGGCTAAAGCTTCGTTATATGTATTTAAATAGAGCTTAGAACCAATACATTAACCATGTTTGAATCGGCGAAAAAGTCCCAATCCATGATAAATATTTATAATGAACAGGATTTGTATACAGCACATTATTATCCACCGTTGATTTTATCAAAAAAATAGTCGCAGTCAGGGAATATTTGCTAACTGCTTACAGGGTAACGAATGGCTTGTTTACTCTACGGTTTACGCGCTCCGAGCGGTCTGCATCAGCCGACGACAAATGTGTGTGTCAAAGCTGACGGCGCCACGAAAACACGCAGCGTGACTGCCATCTGTGGCGGTCAAAGGGTTCACGTGTCATGGTTCGCTACACTTCGCCTACGAATGCTTTCAAAACTTTTGTTTTTACTAAGTAACCTTGACACTTTATGGTTGCAATGTGAATCAAACACTGTGGCTTCAATTGTGTTCATGCTAAATTGTAGCAAATATTGTATTTTTAAACGAACTGAGTGGGTGTTTATATATGAAAGAAAAATATCGATAGATATGATATTAACATTCTGAAGAGTAATTTGTGCGAAAATTACACCCGCAAACATTGAAGACGAATATCTCAAAACTGGATATTTCCATACGTGAATTTAAAAAAATCGCAAAAAAATAGTACATGACTTTTTGCATCTTAAAGAGCATTTCTTTTAGTATGTTTAATTAGGTAAAAAAAAACGTATCATTAGACTTGAACGGTAGTCGCTTTTTGAATGAGCTATTTTGATGCAACTCGGGCAACTGATATAAATAAATAAAATAAATATTAGGGGACAATCTTACACAAATCGACCTAGTCCCATAGTAAGCTCAGTTAGGCTTGTGTTATGGGTACTAGACGACAATATATACAAGGTGTATTTTATTATACTGAAAACCTCAGACACCCCAACTGAGTTTTTTAATCCTTAATAAGATTAATACGTCCATTTACAAATACGTTAATTATTTCAAAAGATATTCGTTGGTTTTCTTTATCAAGCAGATCTACTTGATTCGTAACTCTACACTTGTAATCACTAATCAGTACTTGTCAGTGACGTAGATCCTGACGTTCACCTCACAACAACATCCTCCAACATTTCTCTGATTCGCGTATGTTGCCTTCGTAACTTTTAGACCCGGCACAATAAAAAAATATTTATCTAAAAAAATACAACCTACCTTAAAAGATGGTGCAATCGATTCAGCTTTCGATTCTGAACAAACTACTTTCAGGTTTTCAGTTATATGATTTACACCTTGTATAATAGATATAAATACTTAAATACATAGAAAAACTTCCATGACTCAGAAACAAATATTCATGCTCATCACACAAATATTTGCCTTAACCGGGATTCGAACCCAGGACCTTCAGCTTCGTAGGCAGCGTCACTACCCACTAGGCTAACCGGATAATCGAACGATATAATCGCAAGTATACATACAAGAAGTTGGATTTTACTTTTGTTTGTTACCTGTACAATACAGATGTAGAGTAATTATTTGCTAAGCGTGTAACGAGTAAGATAAGTGAATAAAGAAATGTAAGCACGCTGTACAGTCAGCGTCATATATAGTATTTTATGCAACTGTTGTATAAGTAGGGTCTTAAAACGCGAGTGGCGTGAGTTGCGATGCGAGCCTCGGCGAGCATCGCAATTAAAGACGCCACGAGCGTTTTAAGACCAAGTTATACACCGTTGCATACAATACTTTTTCTTCGACTAATTCTAAATAAATAGCATTTGGCTTTTCAGGCAGTAGTTTTTCCGTTAGTTCTAAACTACTCACGCAATTTCTTCAGCGGTGCAGTTATTTTCTTCTTCGACCATTTTAAAAGGAACGTACACAGTTTTCTTCACTTCACAAACACGAATAAAATCTTAATAAGTTATAAATAACGAATAGTTATCATATTTCGTCTTTTCATTTTGAATTGGAACTTTGGTGGGAAATTAGAAATATGACACATTGACACCTCTTGTTTATGGTCTGTTTTGTTTTTAATTTCCTTGAACTTGCCATCCGAACCAAACTGAATCCGGATCCGAACCGAATCGGATCGGTTTATATTTATAAATAATACCAATCATTTGTAAAATATGTATACACATAATACATGATCATTTATTTTTATTTTAGTAAATAATTTATGTTCTACAAATGTTTGATAGTAAAACTTTTTATTTCGAAAAATTTGCTTATGGAGTTGGTACCACTACAATATGGCGGCCGATTGAAAAAAAGTTACCTGATTTGACATCGTGGTAAACAGTGCTTTTATGAAAAATATATGAACCATAAAAGTACACTAAACAGTACGTAGAGAGCATAGAGTTTTTCGACGACTTATTATCGGTGTCATTGTATTTGAGCTAGAGCCTATATAAATGACAGATAACGCTACAGGAGTAGAAAAAGTAGTTAGTAGCAGCCTTTGTAGCCAAATATTTCGTAACACACCCTTATTCTTACAGTAATAAAGACGTGTACCGAAATATTTGACTACCTTGGCTGCTACTAACTATATGACGCTGACTGTACCTATCTGCAGTACTATTCTTGTTTGTATAATAAACGGTGACACTCCGCTATGAGTGTTTGATAAATAATTGATTAGATAATTTTCTGAAATTGTTGAAAGTAGGTCGATTCTATTGATACACAGATATCAGAGTTAAAGAAGTATACCTGCAAGTTTGTAACCCGTATACTGGTAACGTTTGGAGGCAATGGTTCTTCCAGGTTAGGTTCTTTGTCATCTTTCACTCGATATGACAGCTTGTATCCCATTAGAATACCGTTTGACTTCTTTGGTGGCGACCAGGACACTCTCACGGCGCGGTCAGATATATCGTCAAATTGTAGAGTCGCTACTTCGTCCGGAACTAAAAATATGCATTTCATATATTAGGAATGCTGTGCAAAATATTTTTTACAGTTCTGATGACTTGGCAGTGGTGTACTAAAGATTAAATGAGAATTACTCACTGTCTTCATTGGTCCTGATCCGTACATATTCGCTGCGCGGCCCATCCCCCGGTTCAGTGAAACATAACACTGATATGTTATATTCCGTGAACTTTTCAAGTCCACCAATAATAGCCGTCTGTTCGGTTAGAGGGTCCAAGAGATTTGGAGGGATACTGACAAGTTTCTGCTCAGCATTATCTGCTTCCTGCTCATTCCATAGCCATGCTTGGATTTTGTAACCCTGCAAAATTGACAATTTTTTACCAACCATCATTAGCCTTTATTATATGGCATTGTTGATATCGAAAAAATTAAATCAAATGTACCTGATTGATTCCGTTTATCTTTTGTGGGTTCGGTGGAGTCCACCAAACAGCGATGGAGGTAGAGTTGAAAGCCTCACATCGAACACTGTCGGGAGCGGCTTCTGGCACGCCTTCTTTTGTTTTGATAGTGTAACTATCAGTGAACACACCTACACCTTTATCATTGTATGCCGCTATTTGCACGTTATAATCTTTCCAGGTGATCAAGTCTTTGATCAAATAGTTCCTTTGGGCTTCGTTGGTGATGTTTTGGTTGGTCCAGGGGCTATTGTCGTAGCCTCGGAGCCTGTACCGAATAACGTAACCCAGGATGTGGCCATTGCGATGTTCTTCTAGAGGCGGTTGCCACTGAGTGATAATTTCCGACGAAGATCGAGCCGACCCGATAAAACCAATAGGCGGACCAGAAGGAGCTGTAACGTTACATAAAAAATCTTATTCTACGTGCTACGGAATCTCGAAATTAACATGCTTGTAATTGGGTTAAGTATAACTAATTTTAACTAAGTAAGGAAGATGGCAGCCTGAAGCTCGTATCTATCAGAACCACAATGCATGGGAAAAGTTCATTTTAAACATTGCAATGCATATCAGATAAACATGCAAATGAGTATTAGTGTAAGTGTAAGACCGGAGAAATTATTATTATAAACTGTGCGGGCATTTAAGGCAACCAGTTAATAAAAAGACAATGCTTAAACATACATCATGCTAAGGTAGAACAAGTATTAAGTACATAAATAACTCAAAAGGTAGCTTATAAAATGGACGCATTCAATAAAGTAACTGTTTCTTTTAAATCCAACTAAATACATAGATCACATACACAATAAATTAAACGTAGGTATTAACATATCGCTTTCAAATCTTTCTGCATACCTTGGCAGCATATAAGGTCGCTGGCAGCTTGATCACAAAGAGAACAGTTTATTGTAGAGATGTAAATACAAACCTCTGACTAGGTACCTTGACAGGTCATTGATAAAATAAATATTTATATGTTAGCCATAAAGTGCGTTATACTGAATGCCAATTACCAAACTAAATGTGCGCATTTTTTTAGTGGCACCTAATTGAAAATATTGCTGGTTGGTAATTTAGATGCGTTAGTTGACCAAAGCGATTTTCTTAAATTGTGAAAACATCGATTGCAAATTTTGTTAACATCTGCATGATTTGCCACGAGGTCTCAAAATTGAGTTGATGTTACCTTCTTGTGGTAAAGTCAAGACGTCCGTCGGGTCAGACGCCGGACCTTCCCCCACAGTGTTCACAGCTGACACTCTGAACTGGTATGAAGTAGCTGCCTTCAGACTGGTCAAGAGCACCCATCGTTGATTTGCAGATACGTTTGCCGGTTCAGTTACCCAGTTTAATAGAGGATCTGGAGTTGGACCTGAAAAATTACAAATTAGTTTTGTTCATTTAGTTCTCATGTTCTAGTTCTAATTCAAATGCCAGACAATTTATCCATACTAATATCATAAATGCAAAAGTAACTCTGTCTGTCAATCTGTTACCTTTTCAGGCTTAAACCGCTGAACCAATTGAGATGAAATTTGGCATGGAGATAGTTTGGAGTCCCGGGGACGGACATTATTCCCTAAGGTGGTGAAATGGAGTACCGAAGTTTGTATGGAGATACGATAAAATAGACTTCTACGCTAACGAAGTTACGAAGTCGCGGGCAAACGCTAGTATTTTATACTTACCGAATTCGGGCACGACACGTCTTTGCACAATGAACTTTTGAATTGGCGAGTTTCCATCAAAGCCAGGCGTCCAAGAGACATTAATGGCCCTTTGCGGTGTGGCATCCAACCTGACGGCGCGGACATTAGTGGGGGCGAAGGGTAGTTCGATAACGGAGAGCACGGCCTGGCGCGTATGGTTCCCGCCGGGTGACGTCACGACGCACGAGTACTCGCCCGCGTCACTGGCGCGCACGGCTTGCACTTGCAGGGAGCCATCTGCCGCAACCCACACGCGAGATCCAGCTGTCATCGGCCTAAACATTCAATAAATCTCTTGTCGATATACATATATAACAGCAACGATCAAATACGAGAACTCGTAACGGTTGCTGTAGATGAAAATGCAAATATATTAACTTACTGCTTATTATGGAACCAGTCTATATTGTATTTCACGTTGGGGTCATTTGAAACCTTGCATTGTAACGTAGCCGTGTGACCTAGCAAAACGCGCGTATCCACAGGCGGTGCAATTATCTGTGTTCTCACTGAAATCAAATAGTTTTACGTAGTATGAAATCCGACAACATAAACTGGAAATGGATGATGTACGAAATAAAAATATGTTACCTAGTACAGTTAAGTAGGCTTCCCCGGAAACGTTTCCCGCGTCGTTGGCGCGCACGCAGGTATACTTCCCAGTCTCAGCCGTCGTTGTGCTTGTAATGAGCAGATCTCCGTGCTCCAATACTTGGAGTTTTGCGGATAGATTTACAATCAGGGCGTCTGTAATGTCAAACCATGTGAACTATGATTTAATAACATACGTTAGTAAGTTAAGTGATAGGAGCCTAAATATAAGTTTGACGAGTGTTGCACGATATGTCTCCTGACATTGTCGATCCTGAACGGTTGACGTTAACGTAAAGGCTGCTTCATCAATGGCCCATTGTGTGGAACAGGCTTAGGGGTTGAGATTTGTTTGTTATACACCAACAAAATATAACACTGCCTCTGTCTATAGCATAAATTTATTCTTACCATTGACGTAAATAGGGTCTTTATGTTTAGTAAGCTTCAAGCTCTCGTAGCAATAACAATAGGTTGATAAGGTAGTAACATTACTAACCGTTGAAGTACCAGGTAACGTTAGGAGTGGGCGCGCCGACGGCCCGGCACGCGATAGTCGCGTCTTTGCCGTCCAGCACCGTGAGGTTGGCCGGCGGGGTCTGCATTATTGGCGGGGACGCTACAAGCCACACGCACTAGAGTTAGACACACACGCTAGCCACGTAAATATACAACTAGAAATAGGACGGGTTGTTTTAATCTACGATACTTGACGTGTATAAAAGCGTCATTTATTATTGAACTTTAAGCTAGTGCTGATTGAAACAACCCGCTCGTAAAATACTTCACGCTTATTATAGTTAGTAGGTATCACAAGAAAACGTTACGATCTAACATGCACATTGTAAAAGATTTAATAAAGTGTAATAAAATGTGGATGTGGTAAATGAATGTTGTGGAGCATGTAGTTGAATAACGTACAAAAGTACGTAATCAGTCGCGACTAAAATAATATAGTTGAATTAAATAATAAACGCGTTAGTATCGTTTATTATTTCGAGTTTCGGGTATCTTACAGAGGTTAATTATGTTCAGTAAAAAGTTGAATAATAGTACGAAATAACTAATGTACCTATTTATTTCAGTTTCAATTTAAAAAGTAAATACTATCAACACGGTATAGTGCTCTCCGCAGAAAAAAGTTAGTGTAATCAATCATGCACAAACAGATAATATGACTACCTACAAAAGCTGTAAAAAGTCAATATAAAACGTAAAATTAACAAAGTGCTAACACTTGCAGCACCGTAACCGGGAATAAGATTGAAAAAAAAATAGCGTTCACACATGTGCTGTAAAAAATCATTGCTGCATGAAGAATTGTGCGGTATGACTACAATCAATATCTTACTGCCAGTATCGAATTTGAACGTTTTTGCCTTTTTATCTGCAGTCCTCACTCTTATTAACTTCATCTGACTGCGCGGTACGCGAATATGTTCTTTAGCTGTACGACAGTCAATGGTTAGTGTTTTTTAATCTATGGAATAATGACAATAACTGTATGTTTTTCAACTTACTTTTAATTTTTAACCAAGTATAGATGGATGATTCACCAGCTTCATTACTGGCGATGCACTGGAATATACCCATATCGTCCATTGTCAGATCACTGATGACGAGGGAACGGTCTACTTCGACTCGGTACCGGGCTCCGCCGTCGTCCACATCTGAGTTGTCCGGTTCCCCTGCTTCAGCACCGACACTTGAAATTTTCCTGGCATCTTTATACCAAGTAATACCCGGCAACGGGGTTCCTTCCACGTTGCATTCCAAAACTGTGGTACTCCCAAATTCACCAAACGTTTCAGATTTTAAATTTGTCGTGAAGACCGGTTTCTCAATTACTGTAATGGTGGCTGAAGCCGTGACGGTTGCGAACCCTCCCGTTTTTAGTCTCGCCTGGCATGTGTATTGTCCTGTATGACTTAAATTAGCTGATATTAAGGTCAGGGTTCTGTTCCATTGGTCTTGTAAATCATAAGTGACGCCGGCCAAATCGATTAAAATGCCATCCTTAAACCAAAGTGTTTCCAACTCATGTAGAGGCCTGGCATTGGCTATGCAGTATAAGTTTACCATTTCTTGACCTTTAGTGATTTTAGTGTCTTGTGGTTTAATAATAATTTCTGGCGGAATTTCTTTGTCGTCGTCACCATACACCGTTAATTTGATGTAAGGGCTGTTCTCTACTTTTCCTAGTTGCGTGTTTATCGCTCGAACTCTGAAATGATTACGTATAGTTTGTTACTGCTATGTTTCTTTATTACGCTAGCAAACACTGTTGCGTGTGAAGAATAACAACTTCTTTGATACCATTTAGAATACACTAACCTGTAGGGTCTTTCATCTTCATTAGAAGCTGATAGAATGACGAGCTGGTGTTGTTGTGTTAGGGCATATTTTTGATCGTATCGAAGAACGCCGTTCTGATCTTGCCATATGACAGAAGGAGGAGGTTCGGATTCTATATAAGGAAAATCAAGAATCGCAGCTCTACCAGATTCCGTAACTACTACATCTTGTTCAATGTTACCGAATACACCCATATCTGCAAGTTAAAATGATTAAATTCATAAGCGCGATAAGCACTAAGAGCACCTGGTTTCATTTTAATACTCTCCGTCAGAAGTCGAGTATTACTTTAAGAGCATGGTACTTTAACTTAAAGCTATAGGTAAACTTTACCCATTACTTTAATACAAGGGAACTACTTTGTTTAATGGAGTATACGCATCCATTATTTAATAAATTAACTAGGTATTAGTACTTCCTAAATTAACGATTAGTCCCTAAATTGTTACTTATACAAATTAGTTCAACTTACACGCAACGACAATATTGTTTTTTTCACTGTATATTGCGCCAACGTCGTTTTTTGCTATGCACTGGTAGGCTCCGGCATCGTCTCGTTGGGTATTGAGGATCTTGTAGAAGAGTTCTGATGAATATTCCCCTAGTGGTATACCGTTCTTCAGCCATCTATACGTCGGTTGAGGAACGCCTGTAAAACACGCAACAGTAATAAAAGAGAATAAGGATATCATGTAACTCATGTATAAAGCTTTGAAATCTTCTTAAGTTGTGACACTTATAATATCCACACGATCAAATTGAAACCGATTTCGTATTTTAGAACTAGGTACATCAAGCATTTTAAGCCTATTTTATAATTAGAGCCGGGCTTCTCTTACCGTTTGCTGAACACTGCAATATTTTGGTTGTGCCTTCTCTGACTATGCTATTTGAGGATGATGGCTGCATGTTGAACCGTGGTGGTTGCATTTGTACTGAAACAATAGAAAAACATGATGATGTCTATGTATTCAAATATACTGGTTATCGCACTATTTCTATGTGCTAATCTTAGGAAAGTTCTCAAAAGACTTCATATTTGTTTAACGTACGAGTGTAATAAAAAAAGACCGGGTTGCACTCCGGGAGTTCCGGCAGAAGTGAAAACTCAATAACAGTTTTTCGATCAGGTCACGTGACATCTTACGGTGTCACCCTAAAAATAAATTTGACGCAAATTTATAAACGATTATCAATTATTTAGGCGGACGGGCCGCGGGCGCGTTGGGTGCGACGGGCCGGCTCGCCCGTCGGCGGCGGCAAACAAAATACCAATTTGTTTTTGCCATTGCCAAATATTTTTCAAAGCTTTATCTCTTTAGGAATAACGTCCAAATTCGAACTATTCGAATTTGCAAGAACAGCAGACGGCGGCGGTGAACAAAATATCAATTTGTTTTTGCCGTTGGTAAATATTTTTCAAAGCTTTATCTCTTTAGGAATAACGTCCAAATTCGAACTATTCGAATTTGCTCAATACCAAAACGGTGAAGGACGCTTGGACAAAATTACAAATTTATTTGCAGATTATGCTATTGCAAAAAGTGTTTAACGGCTTTATACTCTTACGAATAGCGTTCAGTTTTGAATGAAGTCGAATCGGCTAGCAGCAAAATATAAAAGTTTGTGACCTCCTTCACCGTCGCTTATTTAATATTTTTTCCCCATCCCAAAAAGTGCGCAGCGCCGCTAAAGAAGTTTTCACTTCAAAAACGTACTAAAGTGGGAACGTTACAGGAATTATACATAGGTTTAATAGGATAGGTATGAGACCGATTAGATAGTGAGTTTTAATAATAAATGAAAGGGCTTAGGGAAACGTATCGTAAACGTTATGTAATGACTGCCGATAGATACCTATTTGTGAATTCTGTTTTTACCTTTATAAAGACAACCTCTATATAAACCTAAAACACCATTTTTAGAAGATTTGAAAATGCTAAGAACTACAAAATAATTCGATGCCCTTATTTCAAATCTCAAGTTCTCAACTACTTCAAAAAAAGAGAGTATGTTGAATTCCGATTTCCAGATCAATTTACAATATGTACGTAGTTAGTAATGCATGTGATTCTTTATCAAAACAAGCATGTGATCTCAACAAGAACAAACGCATACTTACTTCTTTATTAACGTTAATTACCAATAAACCGGGATGTTGTTGCCAACGTCCTAAATACATTTGAGATGACTCAGTAACGACGGAAAGTGAAAAAGACGATCACTTAGGACACGTCATGCTATTCGGACCCGCAGTCGAATATCAAGGAGGCGTGTTTAATGCGCTGACCGATTTTATCTTCCACTCGGAGCACGGCCCGCCGGTCCCACCGAACTTGTTACGACACAAAACCATTTATCGTGCCGGCCAGAGTCATTTTGGGAACAACGGTTTTCTATTTTCAAATAGGTTGCTAATAGTGGCTATTTTACTCGTAGCCTCGTTACACGTACCTAAGCCGTGACACTAAACGAAACAATTTCGTCAGTGTCGTTAGGTTTAAAAAGTGATAGGTAGTTTTTAAATTTAGAATGTTATCATTTTTTTTACATAATATTTAAAAGTAGTCATATTTTTCGATCAAACTGAAATATTCTATGTTACATCTATTGTCAAACTAACACTCTGATGCCGTTTATTTTTTAGATTGATATAAGTAATTAAAACTTAACAACACTCCATTATGTTCACATCGATCGAGAAACGATGAACGAAGCCAAGAAAAGAAACAAAAGACAGCACATGAGAATTTCCTCAACAATAGCCATTGAACAGTTAGGTATGGTTACGAGTATGTTAGTGATTAAGGTTCAACAATGATTCGCATTTCTATCTCTCATCCTAGAATCAAAGTGAAACCTAACAACGTTAACAAAACAAGGCAACCGGGAAACAATCGAAGACAAACTGAGAAATTGCGACGTCTGCCATGTAGGAAGTCTCAAGTTCTTATCGTAGTGTATTTTTCTTTCAATGAGCAGTGACACTAGCCTATTCATTGCATCGCTTGGCTTTTATCAGACGCTGTTGATTGTAATGTATAGGGGAGCTTGAAGGACTTAAAAGATTGACCCTCGTCTATCGGTCGAAAAAGGTCGACTCCATAGGGATTGCTAAGATTTTGGCACGTTGTAAATCTAGCTAATCCGCTTGTTTGCAACCGTACAGTGCGAAACCGGGTACTACCGTGTGAAGCTAAGTTATTACAACCGGTTTTAAGTTAAGCCTGAAGCCTGCCGATTATTTTATTCCGAAATAGCAAATATGAATTTTCGCATTGCCCTGCCTAAAGAATTGGTTGGTTAAATTAAATTGCCAAACCTCTCGCTTTTGACCATTATTTGTATGCAATAAAGCGTTAAATATAATACAATAATGCGGTGAACCAGGGAGATACTACGCTTACGTCCATAAAACAGAGACAAAGGATTACCCAAAGGGCGAGTTTGGCCAAGCTTACATTACTGTTATAATGAGCATTCAATTAATTTAAAACCCAAGGCTCACATTTTGTGCCATTTTTACATTTGAGTATATTTCTTGTTTTGTTTCTTTTGTAAATGTTTTTCTTATTATACTAATACTATAAGTAGATGCGAAAGTTTGGATGTTTGTTACTAACTCACGCTTAAAACGGCTTCATCGAACAGGATGAAATTTTGCAGTAAGGTAGTTTATTTTATAGCCTGGATTAAAATATAGGATAGTTTTTATTCGGGCCCACGTAGAAGAAAGCGCGTGCGGAAGCTGTGCAATAAAGTGTAGAATATGCTAACTGCTATTGTATATATTAAAAAATTAAAATCTAAAAAGAATTATGAATTATTTGTGTTTTTAGATTATTTTGAATTTTCGTAGGGATGCATACGTAATTCTTTCTGTCTAGACGTTCTCTCCTATGCTTAAAAGGATATTTTGTTTCATAAAAATGAGTTTATTTTACCATCAGCGAAGAGTGGAGCGAATGTGTGAATAACGGAGTGAAGCAATCCAGACTCAGCGTTACAAGAAAAGCAGACAAATTGCAGTATGTATGGAGAACTACATCGTCTAAGTCGGCAACGTATTGAAAATTTGGTTAGTAACATCGTACATAATACTTAAAAGAAAAATCCCAATAAGTATTTTTTAACGATTAATAATCTATTTCCAATTGTCATAATTACGAGTATAAAAGTTTTGTCAAGTAGCACATAGCGTAACCACTTAAATTTTCTCAATCTGACCGTAAAGACACGATGTTTTATGATAAATAAGATCCTAAACAACGGAGATGACAAAAACGTTCCAACACTGTGGATTCTTAGTTTGAACCCAAGAATAGGTGTGCTACGAAATCAATCACTAGTGGAGACGAGTAATCGGAGTGATATTTGAAGTAGTTACAAAATCTGGTTGTATGTTTTTTTTATTATGAATCACATCACATCAGCCGAAAGACGTCCACTGCTGGACATAGGCCTCCCCCAAAGAGTGCCAGTGACCGGTCCTGCGCCACCCGCAGCGGACTCCAGCAACCTTTACCAGGTCATCAGTCCACCTTGTGGGGGGCCTACCCACGCCGCGCCTTCCGGTACGTGGTCGCCACCCGAGAACCTTTCCGCCCCAACGGCCATCGGTTCTACGTGCTATGTGCCCCGCCCACTGCCGCTTAAGGCGCCGTAGGTTCAGCGAAATTAATCGAACAGAGTTGTTGAAACAATATACGAGGGCGACACTGAAAGTCTTTAGAACTGGCCACTTGTAATAAATATAATAAAAAAATAAGTTCAAAATTTGAAAATGGAACTCTTTCTTAATATTTTTGTGTACGAATTCCACTCGATTGTCATTTGTTTTACGATTTGGCGGCAAATTGAAAATTGTGTGTACTACGTGAGCATGAATTTAAGGCGAGAAAATTTTCGAGCAATGATTTTTTACGACTTTCGATGTAATTTAAGTCAACAAGAAAGTTATGATAGACTTCGATTGGCCTTTCACGATGAAGCCCCATCTCGTGCTACTATTTGCAACTGGTTTAATGAATTTAAACGTGGCCGCACTAATCTCACTGATGATCTGCGTGAGGGCCGGCCTTCTACGGCGACTACTGAAGATAACATCAGTGTTGTGCGGCGTATGATAGAGACTGACAAAAGAGTAACCTATCAGCAGATTCGTACAAGCTTAGCCATTGGTATGAGTCAAGTCCACAAAATCCTCCATGAACATTTAGCGGTGAGGAAGCTTTGTGCCCGGTGGATACCTCATAATTTGACAGAAGCCCAAAAAGTCCGTCGTGTTGATTGGTGCCGTGAAATGGGTCAAAGATTCAACGGAGGTGACTCAAATGCTGTGTTCGACGTAGTTACGGGTGACGAAAGCTGGATTTACTGTTATGATCCTGAAACTAAAAGACAGTCTGCTGAGTGGGTGTTTCCTTCCGAGGAGTTGCCTACTAAAGTGAAGAGAGGTCGAAGTGTGGGAAAAAAGATGGTGGCCTCGTTCTTCGGAAGGACTGGTCATTACGCAACAATTATTTTAGAGGATCAAAAAACAGTTACTGCGAAGTGGTACACTAACAATTGTTTACCACTTGTCTTGGAAAAAGTTCGAGAAAAACGGCCTCGCAGTAGGATCCTGCTTCACCACGACAACGCCTCATCGCACACCGCCAAGCAAACGATCGACTATTTGGCGACGGCAAACGTGGAATTACTGGGTCACCCACCTTATAGCCCCGACCTTGCACCTTGTGATTTTTATTTATTCCCAAAAATTAAAGAAAAACTTCGAGGAAAACGTTTTATGGACGCCGACGAAGCAGTGGCTGCGTTTCAAAAGGCCGTCGAAGAGACCCCTAAGGACGAGTGGGCAAAGTGCTTTTCTCAGTGGTTCTATCGAATGCAGCGATGTATTGATGTGAAGGGAGGCTATTTTGAAAAGATATAATAAAAGTAATAAGTTGCTTGATTGCTCAGTTTTTGATTTTCTAAGAACTTTCAGTGTGACCCTCGTAATGCATCTGTTTATAATAATATGGTTTCAAAAAAATACGAATTTCTTCTGCAGCGAGATCAGTGATTCGAAACATGATTAAGTAATTTTCGCTTGATAGAAAAAAATTACGAACATAGGTCTAAAATACACTTAAAATATTCGTAACAAATTATGCACAAAAGCTAAAACTATTAAAATTGCTTCTAAAAATCGGCAATATCATGTTTGAGAGAACTCAGTGATTACTTTTTCATTTATATAAACGGCCAAAATTTTAAAATTAAAAAACATGATATCCGCGCTTCTGAGCACGCACTTCCATCTCGGACACGCTTATGCTGAGTGAGAGGGAGAGAAGACCATGAACCTAAGGCGCCTTAAGTTTAGCGATTCGGAAGGCTTTATCGGTTTTCTTGGTTCTGCTGCGGATAGCCTCATCCAGGACCACAATGAATGAATAAATGTTATTATTTTATTATAATCTAATTCTTATTTCAGGCATGCCCAATTATAATTTATAATACTTAAATAATTTTGATTTTATTCATGTCTCTAATATATTGTAATTAATTCCACGTGCCTAAATTAAGGTAGAACATTGTTGAAATAATGACTGTATTCCATCCTACTGAAGATTATAAAATTTAATGCCATGTACATAGTCTCAAAATGAACGATTTTAAACCGAAAGGATTATTTAGGTCAGGATATAGAACCACATAGAGATCGACTCGGCTCAGAGCGCATTGTAAAGGCCAATCAAAATAGTTTACATTGAATGTTTAAACAAGGCTTATAATAAAAAGAAATGCTATCTAATATACAATGAATATTGAACTGACCACTGTGAGTTGTCGTCAAAGCTAAAAACGTGGTTCGCTTTGCGTTTTCTAACGCAAGCTCATCATGCTTGGCGTTTTCTAACGCAAAATCATCATCATTACCGACTGTCAAACGCTGTCTGCATTGATTTGGCCCTCCATACACATAATTTCTTAGAATATGCTAACTGCTATCGTACAGACCTGAATCGACGTGATATGACATTGAATAATGATATTATACTTACGCAATATACTTATATTAATTGATTCAATTTATAATCCTGAACACATTTAAGTACTTAACAGATTTACTATATTTGCACAACGGATTCCTTTCAAATACGAGGATAATAATTGAAATAAACATCGGTGTTATTTTTGTCTATATTGCAACAAAACCGAGAGCACATTTTTATTCGGTTTTTTTTATTCGGTTGAAGTAGACTACAATTTATGTTTCAACTGCTATTCAGAAAAGAGTCATTGTTGCCCGCCCTCAAATGAGGGATCAAAATTGTGCTTCATAGGTATATAGAATTCTAAAAACTGACCAACTAAGCTGCACGCACGCTGAAAGATTTCACAACAAAAGAGGAACTTCGACAGCAGGCAACTATTTCATATATGCTTCACAAGGACTTGTATTTTACAGGAAAAACTAAATGTGCCCAGCACAAAACAGGATCAACCTTTTTTAGGGTTCTGTAGTCAACAAGGAACCCTTATAGTTTCACCATGTTCGTCTGTCCGTCCGTCTGCGGCTTAGCTCAGTGACTCTTACTACTAGAAAGCTGCAATTCGGCTAGAAAAAATCAATAACGCCGACAAAATGAAATAATACAATTTACTAAAAAATTTTTTTTAGGGTACCTATCGTACCAAAAATAAATAAATAAAGTACAGTAGGTACAGTAAGGGATGTATTTTTTTTCCGGTTATCCTATGGTGTGGGGTATCGTTGGATAACTTGTTAAAATAAGATTGTTCTTTAAAAAAAATTTTTCAATGAAAAAAAGTTGCAATCTTTTACATTTAAGATTTTATAAACTATGATGTGGAGGGGGAAGCCCCCCATAAGATAAGACTTTGATTTTATGATCTATATATATATATATATATAGTTGCTGTAATGGAAGATAGCTGTGCCACCCTTATCATTGGAGATTTTAATCTACCTTCTATCACATGGAATACTGCCCTAAACTTTCATCCATATGATACAGACGATACCAAGGTTCTCGCTCTGCAGGATCTCCTGTCAACTTGTAGTTTACGACAATACAATGCGATCAAAAACACAAATAACGTAATATTAGATTTAATAATATGTAATGAGAATTTGTATGTGGATGTTTCGGAAGGGCAAGCTATTAGTAAAATAGATTATCATCATCCGCCTCTCGTATTAAATGTTCAAACTCCTTCCAGTGTATTACTTAAAGAGAATAGTGAGAACAGGAAGTATCAATTCAGAAAAACAAACTTCGTAGCACTTATTAGGGATCTCAATGAAATTGACTGGAATTTATACGCTCATCTTAACTGCAATGATTTGACACAAACGTTTTATAATATAATTTGGGATATAATAAATAAACATACACCACAAAACCGTAAAAGCAAATACAAATATCCTCCTTGGTATACTAAATCACTCATTACAGTTTTAAAGGAAAAAAATAAGTATCATTACCGGCATAAAAAATACGGAAATCCACGAGATTATGACGCATTTACGTTGTTAAGGTCTAGAGCTAAATCATTGATAGAATCTACGTACAAAAGTTATATCTCATCAATTGAAAGTAATATAAAAACGAATGTTAGGGCATTCTGGCGCTACACTAAGAATAAAAAAGTAACTAATGATATCCCTGACAGCATGAGTTTTGAGAACCTAACTGCTAGTGGCGGCCCAGGCATAGCTAATATGTTTGCGGATTTTTTCGCATCGGTATACACTTCCGGAAATATGTCACAGTCATCAGCTAATTATGTACCAAGGTTTAGCGCTGGTAATTTCACCTTGAGTCACATACCAATATCTGTAGACTATATCTGTAACAAACTAAGGAAATTAGATGTTAACAAAGGTGCGGGCCCAGATGGTCTATCACCCTTTTTTATAAGTATTTGTGCTCCAGCATTGGCTCTCCCAGTCCATATGATATTCCTAAAGTCTCTTACTGAGGGCATTATGCCAGATTTATGGAAAATTGGTAGAGTAATTCCGATTTATAAATCTGGAAATAAACAGGATGTGCGCAATTATCGGCCTATAAATATATTGTCGTGTTTTAGCAAGATATTGGAATCAGTTGTTTATGAATGTCTATTTAATCATTTTCGTCCAATTCTTAATGTAAAACAACACGGTTTTGTCCCAGGGAGATCTACAACTACGAATCTTATCCACTACACAGATTATATATGCCAAGCGTTTAACGATAAACGTCAGGTAGACTCAATCTACACCGACTTCTCAAAGGCGTTTGATCGAGTTAATCATTACGTATTGCTTATAAAACTGCAACATTTAGGAGTTCACGGTAGTTTGCTTCGTTGGTTTGAATCATATCTTCGATACCGCAATCAAATTGTAGCAATATACGGTTATGAATCATATCCATTCGAACCCACTTCCGGTGTCCCCCAAGGGTCAAACTTGGGACCGCTTCTATTTACAATATTTGTAAACGACCTATTGGATTCATTATCTTCAGATTGTTTAGCCTATGCCGACGACCTCAAGATATTCAGAAAAATAGAATCCATCAATGATTGTGATCGTTTGCAAGAGGACATAAGTATTATATATGATTGGTGTTCAGCAAATAGTATGTCTCTCAACATCGACAAGTGCCAGTGTATAACATTCACAAAAAATAAGAACCCACTTACTTACCAATATAGCATAGCAGGGAAATCACTGGATCGGGTTGATGTTGTAAAAGATCTCGGCGTTTATTTTGACAGCCAATTTACATTCAGAAAGCATTATGACTATATGGTGTCAAAAGCAAGTCGAACACTAGGCTTCATTACACGTATATGTAAACCATTTAAGAAGGCGGAAACTCTGCTACACTTGTATAAATCTCTCATCAGAAGCACACTAGAATACAACTCTTCCATTTGGTTTCCAATCTATTCTGTACACAACAATAGAATTGAGTCTATCCAAGCTCGTGCAGTCAGGTACGCGTGTATGAAAATCGGCTTAAGACGCACTCTTCCTGAATATCATGACCGTTTGAACTATTTTCATATGCAATCCTTGGAACATAGAAGACAGGTTAACGATATGGTTATTCTTTATAAAATTGTAAACTCTCTTGTAGACACTAATCTCATTACCAAAATCAAATTTAAATGTACTAAAAGATCAGTTCGTCATCATAAATTATTTGTAACGTGTCAGACTAATAACAATGTGTCCCGCAATAGTGGAATCAACCGAATGTGTGACTCGTTTAACAAAATATGTTCAGGATGTGATATCTTTGCAATGTCTCTAACCAAATTTAAAATGGTCACCTCTGAATTATTTATAGTTTAGAACCGCGTGTACGCAGTCGTGTTTCTATATTTTCTTATATGAATGCTGTGTACAGTTATTGTTGAGTTGCAGACTGTGTATGATTAGACTAAGTTATGTTGATATTATGTTGTACTATGTGTCTGTAATTTGTTACTGTGCCAACTTAAATAAAATAAAATAAAATAAAATACTATACTTAGTTAGTTATTTATTATATCTTATGTATTTTATGTTCAGTACAATACGATACTTCTATATTTGTGAGTGTTTAGTTAACTATATTTTTGGTTCTGTTTGGCTATTCTAATATGTTACGAGGGCGACACTGAAAGTCTTTAGAACTGGCCACTTGTAATAAATATAATAAAAAAATAAGTTAAAAATTTGAAAATGGAACTCTTTCTTAATATTTTCGTGTACGAATTCCACTCGATTGTCATTTGTTTTACGATTTGGCGGCAAATTGAAAATTGTGTGTACTACGTGAGCATGAATTTAACGCGAGAAAATTTTCAAGCAATGAGTTTTTACGACTTTCGATGTAATTTAAGTCAACAAGAAAGTTATGATAGACTTCGATTGGCCTTTCACGATGAAGCCCCATCTCGTGCTACTATTTACAACTGGTTTAATGAATTTAAACGTGGCCGCACTAATCTCACTGATGATCTGCGTGAGGGACGGCCTTCTACGGCGACTACTGAAGATAACATCAGTGTTGTGCGGCGTATGATAGAGACTGACAAAAGAGTAACCTATCAGCAGATTCGTACAAGCTTAGCCATTGGTATGAGTCAAGTCCACAAAATCCTCCATGAACATTTAGCGGTGAGGAAGCTTTGTGCCCGGTGGATACCTCATAATTTGACAGAAGCCCAAAAAGTCCGTCGTGTTGATTGGTGCCGTGAAATGGGTCAAAGGTTCAACGGAGGTGACTCAAATGCTGTGTTCGACGTAGTTACGGGTGACGAAAGCTGGATTTACTGTTATGATCCTGAAACTAAAAGACAGTCTGCTGAGTGGGTGTTTCCTTCCGAGGAGTTGCCTACTAAAGTGAAGAGAGGTCGAAGTGTGGGAAAAAAGATGGTGGCCTCGTTCTTCGGAAGGACTGGTCATTACGCAACAATTATTTTAGAGGATCAAAAAACAGTTACTGCGAAGTGGTACACTAACAATTGTTTACCACTTGTCTTGGAAAAAGTTCGAGAAAAACGGCCTCGCAGTAGGATCCTGCTTCACCACGACAACGCCTCATCGCACACCGCCAAGCAAACGATCGACTATTTGGCGACGGCAAACGTGGAATTACTGGGTCACCCACCTTATAGCCCCGACCTTGCACCTTGTGATTTTTATTTATTCCCAAAAATTAAAGAAAAACTTCGAGGAAAACGTTTTATGGACGCCGACGAAGCAGTGGCTGCGTTTCAAAAGGCCGTCGAAGAGACCCCTAAGGACGAGTGGGCAAAGTGCTTTTCTCAGTGGTTCTATCGAATGCAGC
This sequence comes from Epinotia ramella, assembly GCA_947578815.1. NCBI lineage: Eukaryota > Metazoa > Arthropoda > Insecta > Lepidoptera > Tortricidae > Epinotia > Epinotia ramella. The sequence goes on from OX388209.1 coordinate 15,040,458, forward strand.
GATGTATTGATGTGAAGGGAGGCTATTTTGAAAAGATATAATAAAAGTAATAAGTTGCTTGATTGCTCAGTTTTTGATTTTCTAAGAACTTTCAGTTTGACCCTCGTATCTATAACTTGACTAGGGCTAATGACTAATTCAGAGATGCGTTTGCGTGATATTGGGCTTTAAGGCGCTCTTACACGGGCGATTTTTCGGGCAATTGTAGTCGGCAATATGGAGCAACACGGAAAAATTTCCGAAATATTGCCGCCATTTCTATATATTGCCCCATATTTCTCAATTAATTGCTCCATTCATTTCGGCAATTAGGCAATTTTTTTCGCCCGTGTAAGAGCACCTTTAAATATAATTTTTCCCTCTGCCGGCTAAATAGTTACTACTGGGTAATATATGAAAAAAATCACGGTAATAGTAAATATAGTGAATATGCTTAGAAAACTATCACGGATAAGTAAGCATACTTAAAAGGGCCAACTTTAGTACAAATTCGGGCGACTAACGTAACGTTTAGTTGGCGCGCGCGTGTCGATGTTAACAAAGGTCAAAGACAGACAGGCAACTAAGAACCCTACACTGCGCGTGGTCCGACACGTAGGTACTTGGCAGGTTTTTTTACTCCGGACTTGCAAGTGCGATTCAAATTCTGGCGCAGTGTATTCCACACTGTCAGGTTTTTATGGAAATACCTTTATTATATCTGCTAATCAAAATTCAAATGATGAGTGATCATAGTTGTACTTTCCCAGTTTAATATGACGGCCGATTTAGCCTAGTCGGTAGTGAACCTGCTTACGAAGCAAGAGGTCCTGGGTTCGAATCCCGGTAAGGGCATTTATTTGTGTGATGAGCACGAATATTTGCTCCCGAGTCATGGATGTTTTCTATGTATTTAAGTATTTATTTATCTAGTTAGTTAGTTAGTTTTACTGGGCTTTTTTCCGCAAGTCGACATCCAGTGTGCCTATTTTGCGTGAATCGGTGGGGTAGCGCTACTCTAACCACCCCAGCTCCTCCAGGAAGTTTGTGAGTGCCTTGGTGTTGCTGACTGCGTTCAATAGTGTGTCCGGAGACCTTAGGTGTTTTTTCCTACCTGCTTACAGTCCAGTAGAATGTGTTTAGTTGTTTCTTCTGCTTCCATGCACGCTCTGCACATGGGGCTGTCTGTGATACCTAAGTTATAGAGGTGTCTGTTCAGAGTGTTATGTCCTGTTATTATTCCAACTATCTTGCGTAGTTGGCTTCTCTGTGTCCTCAGTAGTGCGGTTGTGAGTTTGTTGTCGCGTTTCGACAAAATCTCTTTAGTCTGTCTGCATGTGTCTATCTCCTCCCAGTATCTTTGGTGTAGATCTTTGGTGTATAGGTCCAGTTGATTATATATGTAGCTTTGTGGCAGGGGCATAATTGGCTCCGGTCCGTATGCCGTTGTTTCTGAGCCTTTTCTGGCCAGTTCATCCGCTGCATCGTTTCCTCTTGAGCCACTGTGCCCCTTGATTCATTGTATAGTAACGTTGTTTTTATCTGCGTACACCTCTGTGAGGATTTGGTGGCATTCGTATATCAAGCTAGATGTGATGTTATTTATCTGTATAAGTATGTTTATCGTCGTCTAGTACCCATAGCACAAGCTTAGCTAGCTTAGTTTGGGACTATAGGTCGATTTGTGTAAGATTGTATACAGGGTGTTAACGGGGTCATGATCCGGAATGACAAAAAGCGAATAAGATGATCATACTGAACAACCTTTCCCATGGGACCAACCACGAAATCGCAAAAAAAAACCAGGTATTCCATACATAACTCTCAATTAAATCGCAGTTAACCCACAGTTAACTCTTAATTGGCTCTTTTTTTTTTGCGATTTCGTGGTTGGTCCCATGGGAAAGGTTGTTCAGTATGATCATCTTATTCGCTTTTTGTCATTCCGGATCATGACCCCGTTAACACCCTGTATATATATATAAATTTTCCTCATAGAAAGGAAAGTGTGAAACGCAGTATGTGACACTCGGGTAGCAAAATAATCTTCGTCTTTGGTGTATTTTGCTCCCTTGAGACACAATCTACTATTTATATTCTATAGATTATAACGCAAATTGTTTTTTTTAAAGAGGAATTCATATTGTAGAGCAAGCATTTGTTTATTTTTTACGTGCTCTTGATTGACTGCAGTAAAGCGCGCTTAGTTAACCGCAGTCAACGCTCATCACGTGTAGTACACATCACAAGCAGACGATTACGTTTGTTAGAAAATTTTCATCATGTATTTTTTTACATTCGATCTGCTTTGTCGCATCAGTTTTAATTATGAACTATCTGCCCGCGCGGCCCTGCGTATTGCAAGGAACACGGGATAAAATATAGCCTAGGCCCAACCATTCTATACATAGGTGAAATAATTTTTGTAATCGGATTACTAGTTCCAGAGATCCAGACCTGTTTGTTAAAAGAGTAGTTTAACAAACAGGTTTAACGAGGAAGTTCTCCGTTTCTGCTTGCGCCGAAATTCTTCCGTATGTCTGGCTGTTCTCCTCTATAGCTCTACAGAGGCTCTAGTACAAGTCTTACCGAAACAAAACTTTACGATCGCGTTTGCGTTTTACCCTCATTATGGATTTGACAGCTAAACGCGAACGCGGTCGTAACGTTTTGTTTCGGTAAAACTTATACTAGAGCCTCTGGTCGCATAGCTCAGCCGATTCCCGTGAAAAGTTCTGGGCAGGTTCGATAATAGGAACCGTGTAGACACTAAATAAAATAATCAATAATGTTGTATTTTCTCGAAAAAGGATTAAATATGTAGTGAAATGGAGAAAAAAGCAACACAAGAGGTTAAATAATCACAAAGTTATGTGACCAAAGTTTTAAGAACCCTCTTAAAATGTATGTGGTGTATGTTCAGTCCCTTTTCGCAAAACGCACCCTCATATGAAACGATTGTCATTTACTATGACGCTCGCAGATCGTGACGTCACTCGTCCCGCGAGCGTTTTCTCTCTCTAGCAAGCAATATTAAAACGGTTGTAGCTTCGTAATTCGTTGAGATATCTGAATGGGATCTTCGTCACTAGGCATATTTTTCGCCTTCTTTCTTTTGGAGTAATAATAATGATTTTTCGTCGATTTAGTTTTTGTGGAATAAGGTTTTTTTTTAAATATCAGATATATTAGTATAGGTCATAGGTGGTATAGACAATATCGATAATAAATATATATGGTACTTCTTATTTGTAAAGCCGAGAAATCGACTCCTTTGTTAATTAGTTCAAGGATGAATTCAACTTCACAGAACATTCATATCACGAACGGCCGTAGTTTGCCCTTATAGAGCGAAATCGACTTCCATTTCTAATCTAATAATAGAGTAAATAATACAAATGTTTTATTATTAGACGTTATCTGTTTACATTTTTAAATCTGTTTATCTGTTTATTTGTTACTAGCTGCCGCAAGTTCATTCTATACACATGTGGAAGGATTTCGGAAATAGGATAAGTGGTTCCGGAAATTACCCCCTACATTCTCGCAGTCTTTTCCTCTTTATTAGTATAGTGTAGACTTGGAGTCAGGCTCTGGACATCCTAGAAATTACGGTAGCCTAGTGGTTCAGGCGGTGGTGCGGCTGTCAAGCGGTGGTCGTGGGTTGGAATCCCGGTGGCCGGCTCCACCAATGAATTTCTCGGCACTTATGTAAGTACGGAATATTTACCGTTAGCTTTTCGGTGAAGGAAAACATCGTGAGGATACCGGTCTAATCCCAGTAAGGTCTAGTTTTCCCTCTGGGTTGTAAGGTCAGATGACAGTCGCTTTCGCAAAACTAGTGCTTATGCCAAATCTTAGTATTAGGTGTCAAAGCGGACCCCGGGAATAACGTTAGCAGGATGATGAAGTTACGGTAACCGAATTTACGTGGGTACGAATCCTGGCCATTTTCAATAAGTGTTTCAGAACTTATTGTGTACATAACATTTGATATGAGCTCATTGTGAGGAAACCATACATATGCGAAGAGGTTTAAAGGGGGTATATATGCGAAGTCAAAGAAAGATTATGACCTCATCCGGTATATAAAAAAGTCGTACTACGTGTCAAGTACTAATTCCATTATAGAATTGTATTTCTTATGTATATTATTTATCAAAACAGTTTCAATATATACTCAATAGTCGATTTCAAACTTCCGTGTTCCTACCGGATCTTCAAATCGAGATCCGGGAGACAGAAACCTAAAAATCACTATCTCGTTACAGGTTAGTAATTAATTAATTATATCCAACCATATTAATTGTCACATTACGTATAGATAGAGGTTAGTAATTATATCCAACCATATTTTAATTCTCACATTACATAGCGAAACTCTATTTTAATTCGTATTTCGAGCAAAATTGGATTTCGTAATCAAGTCCAACTGACGAAACACGAATCTAATCACCTGCAGCTATTTCAAGAGGGATTCAAATATTGAAATTTTAAACGTAGCAAGTTAGAATTTATGAGCAATGAAATCCCGGGTTAGCTCACTCTAGATATTATGCTAGGAGACGAACATTTTTCGATGCGTGCTGCTTTTAAACGACATGATTACATTGATAAGATAGACAATGTAAGCATTGATAAGCTTTTGAGTAATCAATTAATAAATTTGGCCACGAAAGATTTGTGTAATAGTCTGGCAGTCAGTAACTCAAGTCTCCCGATTCCTAAAGTCAACCACCTCAACCACGTAAAATGTATGTATACCGTGTGTAACGAACAAAATATCGGGCCTTTCGTAAAGTAAGAAAAGGAAACGTAGTTCTTCATGCAGACGAAACATGACCTTAATTGTATTATTTACAAAATTTCAATAACATTTTTTTTCTGAAAAAAATTGTTAGCTGTGTAGGTAACAGCAATTTGACAGCCACTTCATGTTTTGTTTACAACGTCATTACGCACACAAACGGACGAACTGCATTGAAAGTGCGGGTCATAATATAGTTTACTCATATTCATACAAACAATTGCCAACGGAACACACTATTGCTCGTTTTCATACAAACCTGCGTGTCGGTAACACGCTGCATTTATATTTAACAAATTTACCGATACACTAATTATATACCGAGCTCAAAGTAAAGATTGAAAGATCCGATGGCGACCTAAAAATACACGTTGCACCGTTTTCACGATGCAGCGCTTTTAAACTCCAATAAACATTCTAGTATATCAACGATCCTTTTGTATTTTGGTTAACGCAAAACAGATACTACGATATCATTAATTACTTAGGTACTCTAATTTAAGTAGGTATTATCTTTTTAATACATTGTTTATTTTTAGCTAAGTATCACCATTGTACGAAAGAGCGGATTCCTCCTAACACAAGTTTTTTCTAACTTAAAAGGAGGATTCGACACCCTGTAAAAACAACGTTGGTTAAAAATAAATAATTTTGTAATTAACGCTGTGATGAGGAAAAAACCAAAGGTCGAAACAAGCACAATTTGAAGCTAATTGCCAACTAGACCCACGTGGAATAAGACAATTAATTATATACCAAATCACTAAAACATATGATAAAATATTGAATAAGACACTTGTAGTAATACATTGTATAATTTCAGTATTCAATTAAATAAATACAATGGTATACAATAAAACAAGTAAAATTCGAATCTAAGTTAAACAATTAAGTATATCGCTTCCATTATTTGATGGCAGTTTTGTTTGAGTTTTTGTACAGCGAAACAGTTGTTTACGAAGTTTAATTTATACAGCAAGCGGGTACGCAGATGTTTGTTCATTAAATAAACGTTGATAGATGAAATTTAAAATGCAATTTTACTTCAACTAATTTTGTATTAAAATGAGTAATTTACCGACGAAGCAGCTAGAGAATGCAGTTGAATTTGTTAATCCTTAAGACAAGTAAGTTTGGAAGTTTCTCATAAAGATAGCGATTTGCGTCCATGTTTCTCTGAGACTACTCCCCAGGGGATTAAACTAGGTCCTTGGTAGAGAGTACTATTTATCTCGGATGTCTTAGTCTGTGCTGTCAGTTGTTTGCTTGAACTAGAAACAAGAGATTATTAGCCTAATATTAAAGCAAGGTTGCAGATATTACCATAGATGAGATTAAGCTGTGAGTGAAACATTGTTATTAGCTGCATAGTAATACCGCAGCAATAATTTAGTCTGTAACAAAGCCTCTCACGTTAATTATGTTAAAGCTTTACGCATTATTTTTACTAATCCGCTGCAGACCTCATTCAGAACACGTTTGTTCGCCTCACCTCACCCGTACGCCTAAAGAAACTAGACCACTGATTACGCTTAGTTACTACGAATCGCGGCGTCAATATATATTTGACGGTGACGGGTGAGGTGAGGTTAAAACGAGTTACGGAATAGTGGGTCAGTTGAAAACATTAGTAATTTGTAATGTTTATGTTATGTGATGCAGATAGATTGTTGCAAAATTATGTACAGAAACATTAATTCGCCGACAAAAGAGCCATGGGCCATCTTTTTGAGTAAGTTGTATGCACCCATATTTTGACAGTTGTCAGTACGTATATTACATGGTATGTACACGACGAACCTATTCATTATAAAGAATGCTTAGTCGATATTAAAGGACGTTTTAATGAACATATTACTTATTTCGATTATGGGTACCCTTTTTTCTATGTTGTCATATAGATTCGAATTACAAAGTTGCCAACTTTTGCAAGACAAAACATAAAGTAGGTATTTTAGAATCAGCAAAGTGAGTGTCGGGCCACGCGCAGTGTAGGGTTCCGTAGTTGCTGTTTGTAAAGTTACATCGACACGCGTGCTCCAACGGTGCGGTTGGTTCGGCCGAATTTGTACGAAATTTGGCCTTTCTACTTATTTTAAGTTGGTCGACTATTACTCGGTAACTAGTTATGCCTACTTAGCGGTGATAGTTTTACTTTTAGATTCATTTATACCTACATATTATATTGCACGATTTTTTTCACATCCCCCGTAGACATTTAGCCGGCAAAAGGGGGTGGGCCAAATATCCCGCAAACGAATCACTGAATTGAAAAATGTTTTGAATAAACCCATAATATTTTTGAATAAGATATAATTTGATAACCCACACTATACACACACACTACACAGGCGGACACGTTGAAACTATAAGGGTTCCTCGTTGACTACGGAACCCTAAACATCGCCTGGTAGAGGTGACGCGTGACCAGAAGGCTGGATCATATCTGGCACAGCGGATTAGCATTCCCATACAACGTGGCAATGCTGCCAGCCTTCAGGGCACGCTGCCCTCAGACGGTGATTTGGGCCATTTTTTTCATTTTTATCTTAGATTCCAATTTAGTTTTTTACTTTAAGCTATATTTATTTTTCTTGTTTTTTTCACCTTTATTATCTACTTGCTTCCGCCCGAGACTTCGTCTGCGTGGACCCGGGATAAAAACTATCCTATATTTTAATCCAGGCTATAAACTATCTTCGTGCAAAATTTCATCCAAATCGGTTAAACCGTTAAGCGTGATTGAGTAACAAACATCCAAACTTTGGCTTTTCTAATATTAGTAGGATTTTTGTCTAATAAAAGCATTCTTTAGAATCGAATTGCAACTAACAAAAATAATACAATTGAGCCTATTTTATGCCGAGGCATAAAACAGGCTCAATTGTACTATTTTGAGCTGAGGCTCATCACTTTTTCGACGTTTTTGCATGGCCGACTTTATATTGTTACCATGGTTAGTATTGTTGGTACTAGGGCAACAATGCTAATGGCTGACGTATCATTGTGCGCAAACAAAGGCGAAGAATTTAAAAAGTGTATACAAAGTGAATATATCAGTACATATTCGCATCTGCGAAATAATATTACTTACTTTGCTGATGTTTAGCCTAGTTGTTGGCTGGGCGCGTACGAAGCAGATTTGAGTGATGAGCACGAATATTTGTTCGTTTTTAGGGTGCCGTACCTCAAAAGGTAACCATTATAGGATCACTTTGTTGTCCGTCTGTATGTCTGTCAAGACCCTTTATCTCAGGGACGCGTGGAGGTATAGAGTTGAAATTAAATCCATATGCCAGGTCTATTAGTCCCTTGAAACTGTAAAAAAAATCACACTTCTAAGTTAACGTAAAAAAAAGATAGCGCCGTTTATGCCGCAAAACACGTATAATTCGACACTCTCAAAGTACGGAACCCTCGGTGGGCGAGTCGAGTCGCACTTGTCCAGTTTTTTTAAGTACATATTTATTTATCGAAATATGCATAGTTCTATAGTATTTTTTTCACATAATTTTAGAGTTTGTTTTTTACATGGTCTTTTTGTAAGTTAACATATGGAAGGTGTACCCTTGTTTTGTCGACAACCTTTTCATCGAATATTATTTCATCGACAACGATTCATCGAAACTTCAGTACTAGTAATATTGTTTGGAGTTATTTCATTTCAACTACTATTTATTTAAATTTATCTTATTACGTTGAAATACTATTCAACGAATATTACTTAATCGCTGATTTGTTTCAAATTATCTTAATTGGCACAACTACAAAACATTGCAATGCATTTCTTCGACGTATTACTTTAATACAAATTTATATGTCCTACTGCACATTTATACATTATTCAAATTATGTAGTTAAATGTGTGACATACAAATATGTTTAATATGTATGGATAATAAAACTAAGAATCATTGGCGTAGATCGTTTATTACAAAAAAATATCAGGGCGGACAAAAATGGGTTGTCATAAGCGAACTCGTCTGTTTTAGGTCGGTTAGGTTAAAGTTCGCTTGTGTCCCTCAGACCAGAAATAGACACCCCGCGCAGCGGGGTGGCGTCGACTCGCTGCACGCCAAAAATGGTTAAAAAACGTTAGGGATTCAGATATAGATCCGAAATAATTTTATGCGGAATAAATATTATTACATGTAAAAAAAAATGAATTAAAAAAACCCGAAATGAAAAGCCATGACATAAATTTTATTGAAATAAGTCAACTACCAATTAAAAGACCTCGGTTCAAATTACCTAGTATCGAGTCCTCGATGCAATGACTTGTCGATGAAATGAAAATACTTGAAACGTTGTCTTTGAAATAATATTCGATTAAATGTTTGTCGGCAATTCAATGGTAAACCCATATGGAACCTAATCAAAAACGCTGTCTAGTAAAAGGGCTTCTCAGAAATAAATTCGTTCCTAGCAACTATCTGTTTAGTATGTTAGTGGTCGGCATCGATTCAACGTGCCACAGGTGTGAGTCACGTAACGGAAACGCTTCTTTACTGCGAGATTGATGTTCTCTAACTTGATGCATTCCCATCGTTTATTATTTTATGCGGAACGTAAAAGGTAATCGATTACTATTCTAGCTCTTTGGGCACTAGTAATATTGTTTGAGTGCATATAGGACTAGACTACAATGTCATAACATAACTCAATATTTTCTTGAGTCACAGTTTTGTCCTGTCATATAATATAACTATCCTAAGATACTAAGCCTAATTTACTGGAGCGTATCCATTATCTATTGTACACAATAAAGTGTTGTAGTTAATATTAAGAAACCACAAGAGCGAAAATATATACAAACACATTATACAAAATGCTTAAGGCGCCGTAGGTTCATGGTCTTCTCTCCCTCTTACTGAGCATAAGCGTGAGCGAGATGGAAGTGCGTGCTCGGAAGCGCGGATATCATGTTTTTTAATTTTATTTTTTAGGCCGTTTAAATAAATATAAAGAAGTATTCACTGAGTTCCCTCGAACATGATATTGCCGATTTGTAGAAGCAATTTTAATATTTATAGCTTTTGTGCATAATTTCTTACGAATATTTTAAGTGTATGTTAGACGTATGTTCGTATTTTAAGTGTATTTTAGACGTATGTTCGTGATTTATTTCTATCGAGCGAAAATAGCTAAATCATGTTTCGAATCACTGATATCGCTGCAGAAAAGCCTCAAGATTACTATTCGTATTTTTTTGAAACCATATTTGTACAAACAGACGCATTATATTGTTTCAAAAACTCTGTTCGCTTAACTTCGCTGAACCTACGGCGCCTTAACTGACTGAATGCCGTCCGGCGGCAGCCGGGCGGAGCACAAGCTACCGGTGCGTGGTTATACATTATTTTATTATTAAAACATTTTGAGTAATATTAAATGGGCATTTATTAGTCAAGTATTAGATTTAACTTAGTTTTATATTAGTTCATGTAAATTGTATAGTTAAGTAAATAAATGTTTTAAACATAACTTTATTATAACTAAAATAATATAATATATATCCACATATGTTGATACTACCTAATCTACCTATATGCACTTTTTATTAGGGTTCCGTAGTCAACAAGGAACCCTTATAGTTTCGCCATGTCCGTACGTCCGTGTTCGGCTTAGCTCAGTTACCCTTACTACTAGAAAACTGTAATTCGGCATGGGTATATAAATCAATCACGCCGACAAAACAGTAGAATAAAATCTTGTTTTTTTTATGGAACCTCCCCTTGAACTTGAAGTGGGTATGTAATTTCTCTCCCCTCTTTAAACCCAGTGTGGGGTATCGTTGGATAGCTTGTTCAAAAATATTTACGATTTTTCATCTCAGTGATTCATTTTCGAGATAATAATAATAATAATATATTCTTTATTGCACCACAACATAAGAAAAGCATGTTACAAAAGTATAGACGATAAATAAAGGTAACAACAGGCGGTCTTATCGCTTTAGAGCGATCTCTTCCAGACAACCTTTGGGTAGCAGGAAATTTTCAAGAAGAGTTGAAAAACAGGTAGTGCAGGAATAAATCAAGAAAAGCTTAATTACACACTCAAATACACACTTTCATAAATAAGTATAGTATAAATACATAGATACATACATACAAACTATAATACAATTATATAAATATATTACAGGACAACAAGACAACTTAAGGCAGCGACAAGTAATATTGTTTCAACAGATTTTTAAATATTTCAAGAGATTTTGCACATCTTATATGCAACGGCAAAGCATTCCACAGCCGGACAGCCTGAAAGGTGAATGATTTGTTATAGAACTTGGTGGATGAAGGCGGTGGAGCGAGAAGATGATTATGTGAAGATCTGATGGAAGTGAGGTGATTAAAACGCTCTTTGAGATACGGAGGAGTTGAGGGAACAAAAAGTATACTGTAAAGCAAAGATAAAATGTGAGAATCCCTACGGAGACGAATAGGAAGCCACTTGAGCTGAGAACGAAAGGAGGAAACGTGGTCATACTTGCGCAAGCCAAATATGAATCTAATAGAAAGATTTTGGAGGCGCTCAAGCTTATTCAGCTGGTCCTCAGTAAGGTCCAGATAGCAAATATCAGCATAGTCTAAAATGGGGAGAAGGAGAGATTGAGCTAGCGCAATTTTAGTGGCGAATGGCAAAAAGTTACGTAGTCGACGAAGGGAACCCATCGAAACAAACATCCTCCTGCTGACCTCGCTCACCTGAGGTACCCAAGATAACGTGCGATCAATTATAACACCAAGGTTCCTGACCTGGTGTGCAAACGGAATCTGGACTCCGTTAAACATTACAGCCGGCAAGTTAAGAAAATCTACCCTAGGAATGAGCTTCGGACTGCCCACGATTATGACCTGCGTCTTAGCAGGGTTAACCTTGAGCCCAAAACGTTCACTCCAGATCGAAATACTGTTCAAGTCCTTGTTCATAGTATTAATAACCTGAGGTAAATCAGCAACAGTACCTTGAGAGTAAATTTGAAGATCATCGGCATAAAGGTGATAAGATGAGAAAATGTTACTTGCAATGGAATTAATGAAAATGGAAAAAAGAAGAGGAGACAACACGCCACCCTGCGGGACGCCAGCTAGGGTGTTGCACCACGAAGAACGGAAAGAATCCACCTTTATACGCTGCCGACGACCAAGTAAATAACTATGAAACGAATCAATCGCCGCATTAGATATGTTAAGAGAACGCAATATACTAATCAAAATTTGGAAGTCGACAGTGTTAAAAGCGTTGCTAAAATCTTACAACGATAACACAGTGACTTTCCTGTTGTCCATGCCTGCACGGATATCATCGGTTATCTTCACGAGAGCGGTAACCGTACTATGACCAGATCGGAAGACGGACTGGAAAGGATTCATAAGGTTAGATCTATTCAAAAAGGATGTGAGCTGCTGATGAACAAGGCGTTCCAGGACTTTAGACAAGAAAGGGAGAATTGAAATTGGTCTATAATCAGAGAAAGCGGAAGGATTGGCTTTTTTAGGGAGAGGAATAACATCGGCATCTTTCCACAGTGTAGGGAAAATACCAGATGATATGGAACAATTAAGGATATGCGTAATGATAGGAGCAAGGAGATCAAGGAGAGGATGGATCATCTTACGGCTAACGCTGTCGACACCAACGGCATTGGAGGAAATAGCTAATAAGTTCTTCTTAACATCACTGACAGCGAATTGAGCAAGAGAGAAAGGAGGAAAGTCAGGAGTTGGGATACTCGAAAGAAAGTTAAGAGTATCAGTCTTAACTGACCCACTAAAAGCGGTAGAAGAAGAGAAATGCTGGTTAAGCTTGTCAAAGTCGACATCATTGGGAACTGAAGTTTGTGTAGATTTCCCAACTCCCAAAGACTTAAGAAATTTCCAAATTCTAGAGGGATCTCCATTTTCCACAGCCGAGTGAATGTGACGTCTCTGAGCATCACGGCAAATTGTGCTGCAACGATTACGCATCGCATGGTACTTTGCTTTATTCTTCTCGGAAGAACTCCCCTTGTATCGCGATTTCGCAAAGTTTTTCTTCATTATAATCGATCTAATTTCTTCAGTAAGCCAGGGAGCAGGAAGATGTTTAACTTTAACTGGACGAACAGAAGCGTGGACATCGTACAGATGAGACAATGCGGCATTAAAAAGAGATACTTTCTCATCTACAGTTTGCACTTTCAAAATTGCATCCCAGTCTACATTCATAGCATCCTCGCGAAGATTATCTACATTCAATCGACTAAAATTGCGCTGAAGAAGAATTTTGGGCGTAGCCTTAGGGGGGCGAATTTTATAGGATAAGAACAATAGATGATGATAAGAAAAAGCATCCGCAGAGTATTGATAATATTTAGCCACATGATCAGTTGAAGAAACAAGGGTGAGATCAAGAAGTGATGGGGCGCAATTTGGGAAATAATGTGTGGGATCAGAGGGCAAAATTGATAAGTTGCAAGCTTCAACAAGTGCTTTTAGGGAATTTGAGCGAAAGTCATTTTTAATCAAGCAAGCAAGATATTGGGCTTTAAAGCCCTAATTTTTGTTCGAGTCATGTGTCCCCCCCGCCGGCTAAATGGCTGTGAAAAAAATCGTGGCAGTAGTAGATTATAATGAATTTAAAAGGAAAACTATCACGGGTAAGTAGGCATAACTATAGTTACCGAGTAATAGTCGACCAACTTAAAATGTACTTAGAAAGGCCAACTTTCATACAAATGCGGCCGACACAACCGCACCATTTAGTTGGCGCGCGCGTGTCGATGTAACTAAGATAGACAGGCAACTGCGGAAACCCTACACTGCGCGTGGCCAGACACGCACTTGGTCGATTTTTAACTATTAATTAGGCATGCAAAAAAAGCTCGCGCCCAAAATAAAATGTTTCCAGCGAGGTGCACAGTTAAATCAGCCGGGTAGATGTTCCAAGGGTGAGTGGTTGGTTCTTTATTGTGTCGCCCGACGCCAGCTTCCGTTTAGTGCCACGCAGTTTCGGTTCGCCAGCTGGGCAACTGACGCGGAGACTACATTACTGGGGTAACTCAGTATATCTCTCACCAACAACGAATTGCGTAATACATAGTTTAAACTAATATTAATTACGACGTAGACATAGAATCTACAGTTTAATTTATGATTAATACATAAAGTTCAGATAAAATAAAAACACATAGTTATGTGCACGAATTATTGCAGTATATGAGACATATTTAAGTCAATCCAATGAATAACCTGTTCAAAATCCAAGGGGCAATAACTGCGTAATGTTATTATCTGACTTCTGATGGACTTATTGATAACATATACGATCCTGCTGTAGCGATTAACTAAAAGAGTTACGTAATTATGGATCTCTACCTTCAACGATATTATCCATTGTAAGTTATGTTTTCGCCTGTACCAAGCTATTTGTATTTATCAATATACCAACAACCTAATTGGAATATCCATAATAAAATGCTAAAAGGTTTTGTAGTGAGCTGCTTGACTATAACTAATGCATATGGAAGCCTTTCACCCTCACCTCACTGGTTTCATGTTCGTTTTATAAAGAAGCCATGCAAGAGCGCCGTCTGTTCAAAACAACGTGAAGATTTTTTTTTTAAAGAATGGTCGACAATATAATCGTTTGACAAGATTTGTTATAAAAAAAGAATAACTTAAAATGGGTTATTAATTATATTTATTGAGTAGCAAGCACTTTCAATGTCGTAATTTTTTGCATAGCCTATAATTAAATGGGGTCCAAAATTAGCCGTTCCTGTATAACTCGACATTTAAGACAAATGCGGAATCGTACTTAGTACCGTACACGTATGTCATACCTATAGGTAAAGTTTATTCTACTTTTGTCGTCGACCGACAGCGTATGGTATGACCGCACACCGCAACCGGTCGGCACAAACACGTATACGTTGAATAAATGCCTTGCGTACCCCTACCAGTAAGTGCACCAATACACTGAAAGCAAGCCGCTTACGGGGCTAACTGACATTCTAGGCACGGCCCCTCGAGCACGCTGTACCGCAGTCACCTAAAGAACAACTTGCATATGAATTGGTTTGAAGGTAAACCTACGTAACCATCGATCTTTGTTATTTCGCACATAAATAAGATATGACCTTTCGCTGCTGGCCGACATACGAACGATTCTTTCTTGTAACCGTAAAATGCACCTATAGTACGGACGGTCCTATAAAATGCAAAATAGTTCGTGTGTACTATCCCAAACTTTAGAATATATTTATAAGGCAAGCCATATTAAATACACACAACACTGTTGTCTAAATAAATACCTACAACAGACGTGAGGATTATGTATGTTAATCGTCATAATAGCTGCAGATAGAGCTGCATAAATGATGCTCTATACTTCAACTATACCGACTCACACAACTATTCAATGACAACAAATCGAATAAACCAAATACAGCAGTGGGCGCTTATTTGAGACTTTTTTCGGTACAAAATTTTCTATGGTCTTAGTTTGATACTTAGATTTTAGACGTCATTTTTGAGCCGTTCGAACCTGAACGAAGGTGTAAGCACACCCGCGCTTATTTTAAAACTTTTCTGAACCATGACGAAGGCTCGCTTCACCTCGATAGGCACTTAAATGCCGTACGGGGTAGCGGTAGGGTAGACAGTGACGATATTTATGGACCTTCGCTGTTCATGTACCACTTCTATTTCTGTGTATTATCTTGATGATTATGATTTTACTTGTATTGTCTACGCCTACGAGATACGCTTTCAAAACAGTGGTAAGAGGTGGTATTCCAACTATTCCAATATATATTTTGTACATAAAGCTCAGTATTTGGCTCATAATTAACGAACGATCCCGAGAACATGAAAATAGAACGAATCATTTAGGTCAACTATTTCACGGAAGCATTGTAAGTTAATACATTGATGGACAGTAGACGCCTATAGGCGTAATTCTATTGTTATTTCTATTGTGTCTGGAGTAGTGTCCATCAACGTGTTAAGAACGTTATATTTCTGTGAATAGTTTGAATAATTACATTCTTATCATAACCGAGGCTGTTAAAGATCGAAAGGTAAGGTTTTGTATTTAACGTTAGCTTCGCTTTAGAAGTTATATTGTTTGTTACACTTTATGTAAACAGCACCAGTGTTTTAAAATGTATGCTTCTTAGAGCTCTAAAGAAGCCACCTGGAAACTACGACGCTGCGAAAAGTTACGCTTTGAAAGAGCTCTGAAAAGAAAGTAGACAGGACATGTTGCCTTCGTCAATATACTCTTGTTTGTGCAAGTATTTTTTATTGACAAAAGAGGATGAAAATAAAACGAGCAAAATGAAAAGTAAAGCTATTATGAAGTGTTTATTGTTAATTTACTCCGAGCCCCGATACTCCTGATAGAATAACAGTATGCCCGCTGACGACGGGATTTCAATCTAGTTTTTGCAACGTTAATCACGATTATCGCTCGCAACATCAATTTGGCGACAGCAGAGGCATACTCGTTTTTCTCATCGTCTTGTCGTGATAAGCCACGTCTGTATTTAAAAGAAAATTCGGTTTTTAAAATGATTGCATAAGAATTTTGTCCGCATTAGGTCGCAAAAACGAGTGAAATGCTAACTACATAGTAAATACAGCATTCTTTGTAGTATTGATATAAAATAAATAAAAATATCCACTATTAACTTTCATAAAAATGTTTCGATTACGGTTCATGTTCGGCTTTATTCGTTGGTGTAACAAAAACGTTTCCTGTTCAAGGAAGTCTTAATTACACACACCCTTGGCAAAAAGTGATCGGGAGGAACCTCTCACTACCTATTACTTTTATAATGTGGTCGTCTTGTCATCATCTTCCAAAGCTGTACAATAATTACTCACACCAGTGTCCGTCACTTATTTATTACACGAAGTCGGGCACACGTCACAGGGTTTTTCTGATTTATAATTGACGGTCTCGGGAGCAGTTATGTCCTATTCTACCATGTATTAGTAAATGATATGTAACGTGTTCTGGGTACTAGGTAAGTGTAGGAATCGATCGTGTACAAACCACAATGTAATCTGACGCCGGGTGGATGTCGATTTTACAACCGGCCCGTTTTATATTCGTACATATTTGATATATTTTCAATACCGACTTTTGCCCAGTCCAGTGAAATCAACGTATTTCGGCAAAGTTTAGAAATTGAATGGTTGCTGATTGCCTGACATGTGGTAGGTATGAACAAGCGGAGTGCCAGACTGGTTTTTTTACTAACTGTGGGGAGGGAATCTTATTCACTAAAAGTCTGTCGTAGGAGAGATTGATTAGTTAGAGGTAAAGCAGAGCTGGGAGATGACCTTGCGACAGCAGGAACAGTAAGTAAAAAGATTTTCGAGATCTGGGCCGCGCATAGGACCGGATTGTCAATTAAATATTCACACGTCCGAGTTAATGTGTCCTTTTTTATATTCAATTACGAATGCAGAGCAAGAAAGTATGTACATTGTTTAAGACTGATGTAAAACGAGCCATTTCACACGAGGCCGAGGTGTGGAACCGTTCGAAGGCGGGTCCACAGTAGTTATTTAATATGCAGCGCATACTTGATAAAAGTGTAGTGTACTTATCTATGTATATATGTATACATAGGTATTACAACACAGTCACAATGAAAACTAAGAAAAGCCTTTGACACGCGCCAGGCAAAGATAAATAAGTAAATACTGGAAGAGATCCCTCATAGGGATAAGTTCGCCTTTGTACCTTCTTAACCTATTTTGTCTGTATTTTTACCAATGTCTTGTGTACAATAAAGTATTTACAAACATACATATATATTTCATATTTATGTAGGCTGGATATAATAGTAGATATGGTCTAAAATAGGCCATATTACCACGAGATGGTTGTTTTCCCGAGCGAAGTGAGGAGAGCTGGTCTAAAAGCCATATTACGCTTTTAGACCAGCTTAATACTCTACTTTTCACTTAGACTGCGAGAAAAGAGTAAAAACAAAGAATATATCCACAATCAATAATAAATTCCACGGCGTAAAGATTGTTCAATTTAGCGGCATGATTTTTTTAATAAACTGTGTTGACACAGATACAAAATATTGACACCACGAGCGCTACTGACCGCCTATCTAGGCGCGTCCAAACGGCCGAGCGCAGCGGACAGCATAGGTTGCATAGGTCCTTACGCCTACAGACGAGCGTATATTGCAAAATGCTTGCTTTTTCATTCAAGATTACGACGTAACGATTAGTATTTATTCAAAAACTGGTAACGTACTTAAATAATCAATTCTTAAACTAGGGGCTAACATGGTTCTAATTTTCATTCTGTTTCTAAACCTAAAAAAATAGATGAGTTTTCTTCAGTCTTTTTCAAATTTTGCAGGGAGAAGTGTCGTTTGGGTTCTCAATTTTGCAGTAAACAAGAATAATTTGGTACATGAATGATTACAATTCACATCACCAAATCTTTTACGAGGGGCTGACATGATTGAAAATCAAAGATTCATTTTAAAAAGTTGATAATAGTTATTTACGATACAAGTGCCGAAAATAGGAAATTCGCAACGAGTGGTGATAAATTAAAACACGACCGGAGGGAGTGTTTTAAATCGACACGTGTTGGGAATTACCTATTCGCACGTGTATCGTACAACGTTTTACTGCATATATGGCTCTTTAAAGTTTCGACATATGCACGAAAAGTGCTCTTTTCCGCACTAGTGCGGGAAAGTAGCACCATATGTACTGTAAAAGTCCGTCCGAGTTTTCTTAATTTTTTTGTTGCAAACAGGATTACTTACATTATATTTTTTACCGCAAATTGTACTTTTATTTTGCCATAAATATAAGCATTTATAGCAAAATGCCACTTTATGTTAACCCATAAAAAAATAATCATAACTATAGGACCTAAGATGCCGTATATTTTTAACCGACTTCAAAAAAAAGGAGGAGGTTCGGAGGCTCAATTCGGGGGTTTTTTTTTTAATGATTGTTACCTCAGAACTCCGTCATGGTTGAGCCGATTCGTATTTTTATTTTTGTTTTTAAGTATATGCTTCCAGGTGGGTCCCATTTTTTTTTCAAAATTTCAGTTGGATGATGGGATCCATGAGGAATTGAGGAAACTCCTCAATTATATTAGGCACGCGTGTAGTGATTTTGGTATTTTCTATTATAACTCGTGTATTTACACCCGGAAATCATAAATTTGGTGGAGTGGAATTTATGACTTATGGAATTCCTCAATTATGTACTTACAAGTACAAAAGTATGTCACAGATTCTGATAAGATTCCGTTGAAATAGCAACTAGTGAAGTGCCAAAGGTGATCCTTGTGGAATCGACGGAAGTCCTCAAATATTATCGGGCCACATACAGCGATTGGGTTTTTTTCCCTAATAATCAACGCATTTCCTCTCAGAAATCAGTTCATGTGGTAAATTGGAAAAGAAATGTGGAAATGTTCTCGTGGCTTGGCGGAAAACTAAATTGAAGTCGGTTAAAACTTTGTTTTTAAAGTAAATTATTTTAAAAGACGTATAAATTTCAGTTTTTGAATAAATACTAAGTTACGTCGTAATCTTGAATGAAAAGTAAGCATTTTGCAAAATACGCTTCCGCTTATGTGGGCGTAAGGCCTCTTAAAGCCTTAAATTTGTGATTCGTTTACGAGACATTTAATTTTTGTTCGATAATAATATAATACTACTGGGGACGTGAAAAAATTTGTGGCAGTAGAGGAGGGTTCGTGGGAGTATCTGTAGATAATGAATTTAAAAGGAAAACTATCACGGCAAAGTGCCTACTTTGTCGACTATTGCTCGGTAACTAGTTACCGAGTAATAGTCGACCAACTTAAGGGGCTCCCATACCCCAATGACCTTCGATCTGAATCCCTTAGTTTTCTAATGTTATTTGTAGCTTATTATATTAACAACAACGGCTTTAAGCAAGATCCCATATTTACTTCAAAGTTCAATGTTTTCGAGATATTTGGCATCAAAGTTAGGCCAAAAAACTGGTTTTCTGGCCATAACTTTTGTGTTAATTAGTTTAAAATGAAAACCCTAGACACGTTTTTAGAGACGTCAAAGAAGAACCCAAATATGTAGTTTTCGTATATGTTAGATCTTTCACGTCAATAGAGATACGAAATAAGTGTTTTTTTAGACAATGTTTAAAAAATCATACAAAATAAAGTAGTACTTATTAATTTCTTTCAAAATCCGGTAGACGAAAATGGAGATAAAAGATTGAAGAAACGATAGCCGTTTGACTTATAATTCTATCTGTCAAAAATCGATTAAAACCTCGGGTAGCCCCTTAAAAGGCCAAGTTTCGTACAAATTCGGCCGACGCAACCGCATCATTTACTTGGCGCGTGTCGATGTATCAAATACAGACAGGCAACCACGGGAACCTACACTGCGCGTGGCCCGACATTTTTTAATATTTATGACTTAAAAAAAAAACACCTATCTAATGTTTGAAATTAATTCTGTTTCCTGATTGATCGATTTTAATAACTAACTGTATTCTGGTTAGTTGATAGCAAATACCAATGTTTTTTTAAAGAGTTGTGATTGGTGGATTTATTACGGTGAAGTTTTGATTGGTCTAATTAAAAATCATAAATATGTATGCATATTTTCCCTAGGGGCTACATGTACAGTCAGCGTCATATAGTTAGTAGCAGCCAGAGTAGCCAAATATTTCGTAACACACCCTTATTTTTATCTTACAGTAATAAAGACGTGTACCGAAATATTTGGCTACCTTGGCTGCTACTAACTATATGACGCTGACTGTACCGACTACTTTAGCCCCGCTTGCTAAGCCTAATATGACATACTTTTCGAGCATGAAAAATAATTACTATCCTGTTCTGATTGGAACTAAGAAGACTTCTGCGATCGTATGTTAATATGAATAGTTATGATTATTATGAAAAATACTTACTAGAAATGTGATGTAGGTACCTACTTGTAGATGTAATCCCATAAAAAACATTCCATGTAAAAAAGAGGCCAAGTCTCGAAACTCTTCCACATTAAAAATATGTGAGATATTTCGTAGAGCTAGCAGACTTCACCCGGCGAGACTTGGCCTATTTTTTACATATAATGTTTTTTATGGGATCTCACTTCTTTTTGTAGGTTATTGTGATAACAATATATCAATACATACAAATTATGAATGCAGTCCCATTCTTGCTTTTTCATTTTTTGTCGCATTCACTGCAAATGTATATAAATGTAACTTTGTAATCCTATATTATGGGATTATTTATGCAGTTGGTTCATCTAGAAAACTAGACCGAAATTGCTAAATATTTTAGTTTTTCCTTGATGTATAACACTAAACACTAATTGTATTCTAACCTTGAAGTTTCTATGTCTGCTAGAAGGAGTTACCTAAAAATGTCACAGTTTTGAATACAATTAGCTATTAAAAGTTTTAAAAGTCCGGATGTTCCCTGACAACTTTTACACTCAACAAATGTTTTAATTATGAATGGTAAGCCCAAATTAATACACATAAAAAGTCGGTAGAGTGCGAATGAACGTGACCAGAAGCTTGATGTTTTATGTAAAGAAATACTTTTTAGCCAAAAAGTGATAATACGCGTAATTAATATGCAGGTGCTTATTAGCCCGTAGCTGAATATGGCTTCGTGGCCCTAGTAGAAAAACCAGCGTTACTCACCGAGTAAAGTAATCCGTTAAGCTTTCTCGGACGTATACGTTTGATAAGTAGATAAAAAGAGCTTAATGCCGATAAACGCTAACGTGCTGGGCATCCGAACCGTGTGTTCTGGTGAGATTTGGTCCTTAATAAGGCTCCAAATAAAGACCATGGTTAGCGGAACTGTAGCGCTGCGGCAAATTCGCTCAACAAAGCTCAACCCTTTAGTCACTATACAGACAAATCCGTGGTTTTTGGTACTTTATATATTAAGAGTCCTTTAGGTTTTATGTTCCTAGGAAATTTAAGAAAAACAGCATTCCCTACTTTGGTACTGAGTATACTAAAAGTGAGTAAAAATGGTGGTTGGTATCTAAAGGACAGTTCAACGTAATCAATTTTTAAGTATTTCCTTTTCGTTTCCGAGGGAGAAATTGAGAACGACATACGTAGATATTTTCCATTATTGTTATTGGGAACCCGTAGTGTCCCACAGCCGGGCAAAGTCGTGATATATTAAATCACACTTATGGATACTTGCTTTTTAACAATTTTGTGAAACTGCGGTATTTTAGGGATCAGGTTAATTGACCAGAAGGGCAAGCAACAACAAAAGCGACAGATTGTGTTATATTCAGATACAATAGCCGACATGTTGCACAAAACATAAAAATCCTTTCAGTCGTCGATGATGACCGTCGGCTGTCCTTTGTTAGTTTAACGAAGACTCATTCCGTTCGGGCTACTGCAGAGGTGCACGGCATGACTGAGTAAAAATAGAAAATAATCGATCCTGTTATCCGTGTCAGTTGCCCCAGGAGTCTTCTACAGGACACATGTTCATGAATATGTCATTCTAAAATTTCTAAATGGGGTAGTCTAGTCAGTGTTAGTTGGAAATGTTATTTAAACAAATCACGGAGGTTATAAATAAAACTCTACAAATACATTTTATGCTGTGGCTGTAATTATTATACATATTGCCATTTCCATAGATTAAAAAGGCTTTAAATAATCCCTTATGCAATATTATATTGCACAATATGTTGAAGTTATTAACCAACTGAAGCTAATTAATTACAGTTGTTTTTGAACGGTATGAGCAGTGAACGGGAGGGAAAAGCGAAATACGGGGCGAACT
Organism: Epinotia ramella; assembly: GCA_947578815.1. NCBI lineage: Eukaryota > Metazoa > Arthropoda > Insecta > Lepidoptera > Tortricidae > Epinotia > Epinotia ramella. Next base: position 15,063,073 of record OX388209.1, read on the forward strand.
TGACTTGTTCAAAAGGCGTGTATAATTTATAGTCGATAACGTACTTACGCGCTCTTGGTATTCGCTTCGCGCTAGGGCACTCGTAAAATTTTGAAAACACCCTGAGAGAGTGGTTTCCGGCGGATTTAATTAACTACTTTCCATGAATTTCAAAGATAACGGAACGATAACTTGTAATTCGAACGACCTATCCGGAGTCCTCTTGTTTATGGGGGAGGGTCTATACTCAGCAGTGGGACACATGTACGATGATTGTGATGACTTCTAAATATAGGTAAATGGTACTTTAATAATTTGTTGAGGGTCTTACCAATTTTGTTAGGTCGTATTGATTTATTCGTAAATCCAGGCACGTGTGTCGGTGGGGATCTACACAATCACGATCTGGTTGGGCAGGATGAATAATTAAAAAGGGTCGCGAGGGTTGCAGGTGCCCAGAACGTCACATAGCCTTTGGGGACCTGTCACCGGCATATCTTACGATGTCAGAAGCACATAACGTTACCGAGTTATTAGGTAAGTATTTCAGGAAAATCAACATTTGTACTTCACCATGTATTTGCCAGATTTCAACGAGAGTTGTTTGAGACTACGCTCGACTAGTATCTTTCTTTTTTCATGAGCTACGGTATCATCGCTGTTGCGAACTGATTAGAAAACATGTAATAATTATATTAGTTTGTATTCAATTATTAGATTAAGTTACTTTTTTGAACTGAAATGTTGACCCGAGTCCCTTTTATTTAGACCAAAGCGGGTAAGTACTTAAATTATGTTGATAGGTTATACGTTTTTATTTTGTTTTAAAGTACCTACTTATAATGTATGTTACGTTATCTTTCTGTGTAAATATATATACATTTTATACTTAAAAGTATAAATTGTTGTACACATAGTGCACTAAATAACAAAAATATAAAAATAACAATAAAAATAGGCTATACTTATAACTATAAACGAAAGCATAAAAAAGGGAAGTTATAAAAAGAACACCGCATCGTAGGTAGACAACGGCATGGACCCCATAACGCTCTGGCAGCATTACCTCTCTGAATCGCAATGGAAATTCGTTGGAGAGGCAAGCGCCCATCCCACACCAGGGCTCTGCCTAGTTTCCATGGCACCAACGTAGCCCCGTCTGGACGCTTGCCATCGTCACGCGCCAAACCAACAGGTTCGAGAATAGGGATGCGGACTAAGATTTTTTTATGATGTCATTCGAACCAGTTTTTGGAGAGGAACAAATGTTTGTATGGGAGCAACTACAATTCATATCATCATCATCATATCAGCCGAACGACGTCCACTGCTGGACATAGGCCTCCCCCAAAGAGTGCCAAAGCGATCGGTCCTGCGCCACCCGCATTCAGCGGACTCCCGCAACCTTTACCAGGTCATCAGTCCACCTTGTCGGGGGCCTACCCACGCCGCGCCTTCCGGTACAGTCAGCGTCATATAGTTAGTAGCAGCTAGAGTAGCCAAATATTTCGTAACACACCCTTATTCTTACAGAAATAAAGACGTGTACCGAAATATTTGGCTGCCTTGGCTGCTACTAACTATGTGACGCTGACTGTACGTGGTCGCCACTCGAGAACCTTTCCGCCCCACCGGCCATCGGTTCTACGTGCTATGTGCCCCGCCCACTGCCACTTAAGTTTAGCGATCCGGAGGGCCACATCGGTTACCTTGGTTCTGCTGCGGACAGACTCATTTCTGATGCGATCACGCAGAGAAACTCCCAACATGGTCCTCTCCATTGCCCTTTGGGTGATTTTGAGCCTTCTTATGAGGCCCATAGTAAGCGACCACGTTTCAGTATGGTCCTCTCCATTGCCCTTTGGGTGATTTTGAGCCTTCTTATGAGGCCCATAGTAAGCGACCACGTTTCAGTGCCATATGTCATCACTGGCAACACACACTGGTCAAAGACTCTCGTCTTGAGACACTGCGGAATATTGGACGAAAAGATGTGCCGTAGCTTCCCGAACGCTGCCCAGCCGAGTCGGATTCGACGATTGACCTCTTTCTCGAAGTTGGACCTACCTAACTGGATAGTCTGTCCTAGGTATACATAATCGTCTACAACTTCGAGCGTGAAGTGTCCGATTGTAATGGAAGTTGGTACTACAAAAAAAAATCGAGACAAGATTGACCTCGCTGGCGGCAGCACAAAACGCTTTATACTGATAGACACCCACGTATGACGTCACAAGTGGCAGTTGTACTAATCGTCGTATGGAAAATCAGGTAAATTGTTGTTTCGGTCGCGAAATACTGCGTTTATGTACATAGTTGTCATACAATTTTGTTTCTGTAAAAGCGTAAGGATTCTATTGATAGCTTTGAATTTACTATTGGACAATAAAAAAAACCGGCCAAGTGAGAGTCGGACTCGCGCACGAAGGGTTCCGTACCATTATCTATAAAAACAGTTTAAAAAAACGTTTGTTGTATGGGAGCCCCCCTTAAATATTTAATTTATTTTGTTTTTAGTATTTGTTGTTATAGCGGCAACAGAAATATATCATCTGTGAAATTTTCAACTGTCTAGCTATCGCGGTTCTTCAGATACAGCCTGGTGACAGACAGACGGACGGACAGCGAAGTCTTAGTAATAGGGTCCCGTTTTTACCCTTTGGGTACGGAACCCTAAAATGCATGTTTTTTCCAAATTTTCAAGGTTCATATCTTTTTATAATTTTAATTATATTTTATAATGTATACTTTATTACGATAATTTGATGGTTTACTATGCATTTAGCATCACTACGTTATCAATTTGAACATGAGGCCTATTGCCTATTGCTGGTACGGAGGCGGTGGCAAGCGAACGACGCGACGGACGGATCAATTCATTTAGAGTGCCATTGCGGTACAAGCGGCCGGCGCTTCTATGGCAAGAAAGACCATGTCTGTCTACCCAGCTGGTCCGCGGCCCTCCCACAGTTACACAAATTCTGGCTCCAAGTCTGAGGCATACCGATATTCTCAGGCAGCTTGGAGCCAGAACTGTACCTACGTTCCGCGACGGGATGACATGCAGCCAGTGGCCCGACTTAAAAGTTGTTTTCATCACACTTGCTCGAAAAGGGCTTCATAATGCGCAGACATACAGAGCTGTAATAGCCTGTGTTACGCCCACGGGCGTAATGGTTTTTTTCTTAAATTGTATCTGTCACTCATGCGGCAGTTACAGAGCAAAGTGGTTTTATATCAAATACTATGTCTGAAAACGTATTTATATATAAATTTAAACTTAAAAAACTACTTAAACATGTTTAACTGAATTATTTACAGATTTAATATGTAGTTATTTAGTGTCTATGTAAAATGTTTTTAAGTGTTTTCAAATCGTGGCTGTATACCGAAGGGTCTTTGCCATACGCGCCTCACGTCAAATTCAACAAAATGGACGACTGACATGTTGAAGTTTTTATTACGATTTGTATTAATTTCATCTAAAATGTATTTGTTTCCTCGCAAATGTGATGAAAAACATTGTGTATAACACGGGCGTAAGAATATTGCAAACGCGAGTCATCAAAAGACTGATAGACTTCTGATAGACTCTTGTTCTCAATATTCCACTTCCGCCCCTCGTTAAACAATGTACTATTATAGAATATACTTACATAATTATATATTTACACGTGGAAAAGAAAACGAATGAGGAGGTTCTGGAAATTGTCAATAAAACAGAAATGTGAAAGAAATCGTTGAAAAGAGGAAAAATTATACGACATGTTACGCCACTATGAGTGGATGAAAACAATAATAGAGGGAAAAATTGAAGGGAAAAGGAAAAGGGGAAGGCCGAGGATATCTTACATGGAGCAAATAAACGCTTAAAATTATAAAGAAATAAAAAGAAAGGCGGAATGAGTTGAAAATTACTGCACCGTCAAGAGTGTGAGATACCGTCTCTTAAATATGAAAATGAAAAGTTGTATAATTATGGAATACGATGTTAATACTTTTCCACCATTCCATGGTTATCGTGAAAGTTGTAAAAGGTCGAATGACTGTTTTTATCGTTATACATGCATGCACCGATAGTGTTGTAGTAAACAAATTGTTTCTATCACTCACGGACACAGGCATAGCAGTAAATGGGGAGCAAAAGCCATTGAACTGCGTCGCGATACTGCATGCCCTTCATTGCCCGCAACACGTTTTAATATTGATAACCCTATTCAGGAGAGCTCCTGTAGTCACTTCTTCCGAGGCTCGAGTCTTTATGATGATGTTTGTTTACCCCCGCTCGTCGCCTACTTACTAGCGACGCGGCTGGAAGAAGGTAAAGTTTCGCACAGCTTACGGCTAAACCACAATATAACAATATGCAACTGTAAAACTTTTCAAGGAACATGCCTACTGTACATTTTATAGCGTTTTTCTCTTGCTAACTGTCATCAATGACCTGCTTTTTCAGTTTGTTACAGGCTATAGAAACAGTGTCAAGGAGGGCGACAATAGCAAATTTCTAATTAGCCCTATTTAACTTTTCTTTAATAAAAATTGACATTGCTAAAAGTTCTGATGATCTGATGCTTCTAGGAAAACATGCGTTTTATTACAGAACACGAATACCTACTGCAATGAAGTTTAGATATAGGTACGCTAGGTACCTTCTAGGTACTTAGGCACTTTCCCGTGCGTGCTCCTGAATGCATTTCTGTAAAAACCCTCCTGTTCAGAGCAGACTCGCGTGCTCGAAGAGTTAAGTGTTCAACATGGTGTTGTTTGAGTCAAAACCACGTTCGTTTGGATGTACATATTTACTTACTTATATTGATAGTATATGGATAGACATTAAAGTTGTGAGCCAACTACGTTAGCGCCAAGACATTGTCCTTTGCGACTATGTGCGATGATTACACCTAATAAGGAGTACAAAACTCGTTACGCTCACCACTTTAATTTACTTCGGTTAAAGTTGCGACGCGAAATGGCTTGTTTGAGCTTTGTAGGCCACAGACCCTCACATATAGAAATGGGTAAGATTGTATTGTCCAACGGCTCATTTCACGCACATAAGTGTTATTCGAAAATAAAAAGTGTGTAAAATGTCCAAAAACTGAGTTGACAGAAAAAAAATGTATTTAACGAACACCACAAAATTACACATTACAAGAGAATCAGTTGACAAAATGCGGACAGACGGACGGACATACGAAATAATTTTTGCCCAAGCTGACACGGAGAACCTAGTTCGCTTCGCTTATAGCTGTGAGCTGTAAAACTCGCGAGCATGTCTTTTAATTAAACAAACCTGCTCACAACATTTCACGAGAACCGGTTGAAAAATGAGACAGAGGAGAACAGCGGGACAGACACCGGACACCAGACAGACGAACGGTTTTCGGCCCAAGCATAGAACTTCGCTTCGCTCGCTCGTGCGATTCTTTCGAACCCGTTATGTCCCACTGCTGGGTCTCTCTCACTCTATTCATCTTGGCGGCAGATTAAAAATATACATTACAAGTTACAAAAATATACATTTTTATCATCACAAAAGTATCTCACGTCTCGCTATAAACCTATCCATCATAACTTGCTGCCAAGTCGAATCGCGTGCGACTCGGAGACTTTTGTTTCAGTCGCACTGTGGACATGAGAAAGAGAAAGGTTGATTTTTCTCGTCTCACGTCGCGTAGTTGTGCTAGTCCCGCTGGACAACGCTTACTAATAACTAGGCCTGGGGACACCAGTACTAGGTTAATCTGCTGTGCGTAGTTGTAACGTTTCTCGGGTTTTAGATTATTAGTGGGAACTGGCAACGTAAGTTTAAATCGGTTGAGATCACATAGATAGTGCGAATTCTTTCTTAAATGCAGTGGTCTCTTTTAGAGATGGAAGATTAAACGCTGTCTACGATTTAAATTGATTGTGAACTAAATTACTCAACTTAAATTCACTATGTGCTCGAGGCTACATTCAGTCCAAGTTGATATGTTCATTGTTCAGCAAAGTCCGCTGTCCACTTTAATAGATACCGTATTAATTAACGTTTTTATTAGGAAGGTGTCTTGCCTACATAGTCTTTCGTGTAATAACTAATTGACGCCACCTCCGCATGCTGGCAAATTATGCGGCTCTGACGTTAATTCGTCATTAAATATTTTAGCACCACTCTAAGTTAGTGAAGTTCATTAAGGTCTTGATTGAGTTGTTTTTGGGTGAAGGCTTACCTCTGCCACCACACCGTTGTTACATAATAACTGAACAAGGAACACGTCACGGGCGATTAATAAATATGTAGAATTAACCTACCTACGCAAGTATTTAACGCCTTAAAGGTTTAGAGAGATTTAAGAGACAGGGATCGATTTCCCAAAAATACCTAAAATGAGTACCAAAGAACACCCAATAATAGACCGGTAGATTGCTATTATAGAATACAGGCAACCTAGATACACTTATACCTACACGTATAATTATCTACCTATTATGGCCGTTTTTTGTCTCAAGACTGGCTGGACCGGATTGGATGGCGAATTTTTTTACAAGGGTGTATACTTGCAGCAGATTGTCAAGGTCGATTTCTGCTAGTTTTAATTCAGTCAAGTAGGAATCTACCCATTAAGTACTTTTTATTTATTGAATACATATCAACATTTAAGTTAAGCCGGAATTACATTACGAAATTAGTGGTGTGAAATTAATTTTTGACATTAGTTTTACCAACAGTTTCACGTGTAATTGAATATTTTCGTAATGCAAGCATTAATTTCATGAAAGCAAATCATGCCTGCGCGTGCAGTATCTGTTACTGTAAGGAACTAGTATTTCATCTGTGCTATGGTGTTATCATTGAAGTATTGTATTGTAATTAATGTATAACCCCATATTCATAAAACTTAACAAACCAAACAAACAAAAAGCAAACAAAAGGCATACAGCATTTTAGCTAAAATTGGTTTAACTAACGTTTATGGCTATGATGATGATGGAGGGGCAAAGATTTTGGTCCCAGGTATCAGCCCAAACTGATTCATTTCACTAAACCTTTGTTTGTCTTGAAAATCCTGCACATCATCATAGATCATCACCCCAATAGTGGGTGCCTTAAATGTTTTGATAATTTAAGAGATGGGAAGCCACACATACCTATCAAATTAGATTGATATACAAAGAAATACTAAAAATAACTTATGCAACTTCCGGTTGTGCCAGAGAAAATGATGTATCATGTTCTGGACTATTCCCTTACTTTTTGTTCATTTTGTTGTTTAATATTATGTATTGTGTATGTTGTGTATGTTGTGTTGTGTTTAGTTCATTAAATTATTCTTCAGTGAACTACCGAATAAGTGTGCAGGTAATGAAACATTCATCTGGAGACATGTGTAACTCTTGTTTGGACAACAGCCAGTAGTCACCTGGTTTAGTCGCTAATTGCGTTGATGCCTGGGCCACACTTTGCCCAAAATGTTGTTTCCGTACTTGTCTAATGTATATTATACACATTCGGTCAAAGTGTGGCCCAGGCATAACAAGAAGTAAGGCCTCTACAGTTGATCGAATTTTGTTGACTTTGACTAAAATACCAAACAACTAACTTTACAACCAAACCTTGGTGAGATGATAATAATTTTGATTTTGATGGTATCCTCCTTTTTTTTGTTAATATTTGAACTTGAAGAACTTGTATCACATAATTAGTGTTGCATTGAAATGTTGATCCATCATAAGATACTTTGATAATTTTCCATGTTAATGGAAACCCCATAAAAATTGGTCCAGTAGTTCCCAGTTAATCATGAATAGATAGCCAGACAAAGTGGGGTCTTTACTTTGTTATATCTCTGTTGCGATAGATATGTATAAATAAATGAACACACATGAACTTAGCACAGGTAAAAGCTTTGTTTATAACACTAACTGAAAACCAGTAACACAGGCTTAAGCATACATTAAGGCTTAAACCCTTCCTCTCCCGCTGATCCATACATGGGTCACAGCTTTTGTCTCCGTGGGCTCCCGCTGACACACATATGGGTCACTTTTTTCAAAACACTTTAAACTCAATTATATTATACATCAAAATTCTAATTTAAACAACAACATGGAAACGTCCGGGATTTAAACACCCTTACACTTTCGGGGTCTCGGGGACAGAAAGGGATAAGATATATAGGAACCTTGTCTACAAATGTGTAGTACCTAAATAGTAGCCATAGTGGGATTACCAAGGTAATCATTTTTCATTGTTTCAAAACATGTCCATGTAGAAGTGTTGTAAAGGTTTTTTTTACACTAGTTTCATATAAATCTAGTAATCAATTCTTAAAAACCATTGTCAGTATAAAGATCAATTATAACTTATAACTACAGATTAAACGCTACACAAGCCAAAGAACTCAAAGAAAGGAAATCATTATTTACAAAATAATAGTTTAGCTTCTGTGGACAGTTACAGTTAAAGTCTTGGTACTTTTGTAAGTTTTTATAATTCTACGTTCATGGGTACAACATAAAGTTATAAGTTAAGCATTAAAGTAGTTACCTGTACTGTCAGCTGAAGACGTGAGTTGAATGCAGATGAAGCAAATCACGAAAGTGCCCCAAAGCTTTGCCGAATACATTTTGAATAACCGTTCCAATTCTTCCATCACATGGAAACTGTCCGGCTGCTTTTTCTTTACTAAAGCTCACCTTTGATCAACTTTACCGTCCGTTTATATGCAATCACTTCTACATGTTTTCTTATTACACTTCCCTCTATACCATCGAAAAGTCAACTTAGCACAATATAACTTCATCATAAAGTGGTTGCTAGGATTTAAATACCACAACAATGCGTTACAGCACACCTGTGGGATTAGCTTAACTCAGCTCTAAACATAATGGACACTGTATTACTCACAAGTTCACTCAACTTTGTACACTAGTCATAATTGCATAGATCTTGCTTCCAAGAGACACTTAAACAACAACTCCGTAGTGCAGTTTATAATAGTCCCATAGTAAAGCATGAAGTTATTGAATAATCCGTATTTAGAAACTTTTAAACTAACATAAAACTTATTTTCGCAAGAGTTTGAAAGAAGTCAATGAAAGAAAGACGCGCACGATCGAGGCGAGCGAAACGCGTCAGTCGAGTATGGTGGTATTAGTTGGTGGTTGGTTGGTTGGTTTGGCCCGAATCAACTTCAGGTGAATGGACTGAATGGTATAATAAAATTGGTGAATGAGCTTGAATGAGTGAACAAAAATGATGTTGCCATTGTAATTTTATCTAAAGGGCTCTACAAACCGTGCTAATCTTCTATTTATTCTGATTTGTCTCAAATTGTACTTGACAAATTTAGGGATACCATTTAGTAAAAATTATATTGCCATTATAAAGCACTCTCATGATTGTGACGTTACTTATCTTTTCTATGATATCGCTATTCGCAGTAAGATGCAAACGTGATGATAGAAAAAAATTAAAAACATCAAAGCGTGGCACAAATCGACTATATAAAGCATAAAGACACTTTAAAAATACAAACTTATTTCACAAATGCGTATAAATTTGTGGAAAGACTCCTTACAAGTTATTATTTAATTTTTTACTTCCAAAATAGAGAAGAAGAACTATTTTGAACTTCGGTTTTATTTATTATCCTTTTATTAAAAAAAAGCGAAAGACACCTTTTCTTTGGCACATAAAACCGTTTTCACGGACTTTTCGTTTTTACAGGTTTGTCTTCAATATTTTCTTGAAACAAAACAAGGTAAGTATAGTTCTCGCAACTGGAGGAAAGCCGAAAATTACTAGGGAGTGTATTGCTGCAAATATAAATTCTACTGGCAATCCAGGCCCACCGTGTATTGGCCGCCTGTGTAGAAAGCTTTAAAAGTTATGCATGACAAAAAACGTCTCTTGATTTAGCATTACTGGCAACTCTAAAAAAAATAACCTCTTAAGTTCTTTTGCACTATCCTGTCATTTCGTGTAGTCGAGGCGGGTTTTAATCCTAGGTAATCAGAGAACTTACTGGCATTTTAGTTTAGAATACTTATTTATTTGTGAAAGTAATCTATCAGCTCCATTCGCGATTTATTATTTTAGTCATAAAACCGTAATTACATCGATGTTCAGTTGATAACCTCTAATTCATTGTGTTTTGACGTTTGCGTCTGTGAAGTGATATCCTGCGAGTTTCCTATAACTTACGTTTCATCCTTATTATTTACAGCCATGGTGCGTATGAACGTATTGAGTGACGCGCTGAAGTCCATTCATAATGCCGAAAAGCGCGGCAAGAGGCAAGTGCTTATCAGGCCTTGCTCCAAAGTTATCGTCAAGTTCTTGACTGTGATGATGAAGCACGGTTACATTGGCGAGTTCGAGATCGTAGATGATCATAGAGCCGGCAAAATCGTTGTGAATCTAACGGGGAGATTGAACAAGTGTGGAGTCATTTCACCCCGCTTCGATGTACCAATCAATGACATTGAGAGATGGACTAACCTGCTGCCTTCCCGGCAGTTTGGGTAAGTAGCCTTCCCTGTTTAGTGTTTCTGTGTCCTCAACACGTATTCAATATGTATTGCTATGTATACCAGATCTCAATACCTCGATGACCTAAGTTTATGTATAGGTTATAGTACAGTCTGGGGTATGTATATAGACATACCGTTACATTACTTTGATTTAAATATGTTACTTATTCATTGCATACTGTCAAATACTACATGTAAACAAAATAAACAATAATGTTGGAATTGGATAGTGAATAAAAAAAATTAAAACCTATCATAACTGGAACATTAACTAGCAATGTATAGCATGTAGTGCACACATTTTCAATAACAGCAAACAAATAAATGCCTTTAAATGAATGAGTGAGTGAACAACTTTAACAGGTACATAAATAAAAACAAGACAATTATTCTCTTTGGTTTTATGATTCATATTATATTCATATACCTCCGGATATCTGACCTTTGTTTATTCATATAACCCATTAGTATTAATAAAACTATTTGAATTGGTATCTATCAATATTTAAATAAAATAGGTCAAAATATTATATTTTCCTTTTTGTTTCAATTCTACTTATTTTTGTAAATAATACTTAACAAAATAGTTATATGAAACTATTTGGTCTATCTTGCAATTCACCGTTGAACTTGCTATTGGTATGAAAAGAGAAAGTAATTTCAAAATCCCGCTGTCATTACATGAGATGTTGTGTGCATGACCTGAACTCCTGTGGCGCTACCTTATACATAACTTTGACTGTCATGTTTTTACTGTTTTAAATGTTCCAATAATTAAATTAATGTAAGCCTTTTTTTAAAGTAGGGTCGGGGTGTAGGAAAGGGTGGCCGTACCTGGGACTTAGAAAAATTTCGACCAAAAATTTTTTATTTCTTTTTCCTTTCTGATCATATTGTATGCGTCAAATAAAGCATATTATTTCAAATAAACTTTTTTCTACGAGCCACCATTTTGAAGTTATCACAGTATGAAGGGCGCAGGACTTAGACAAAAATTTTATGTATGTGGTGTCATTATCCGACTCGGGTGGCGGATAGGTTAGAAGACACCGGTGTCCGGTGTCCGGTGTCTTCGAGGTTATTTTTTTTTATAAAAGAGCGGAAAAATGTTGAGAGCGAAATGTTGAGAGTACTTCAGTCATTTTTCAATTTAGAAAAAAGATTTTCAAGTAAAAGATGCATATTTTTATGTGTTCTATTCGTTCCAATCATTCAAAATAGGTGTTATAATGACACCACTTTGGGTAAAAATTTACTAAGTGCTGAAGATTATAAAACTTTGTGTCGCTATATTTCAGCCATTTTTCAATTTAGACAAAAAATTTTCAAGTAAAAGATGCTTATTTTTATGTAATCTTTAAAGTTCTTATCAAAAAAGTACGAAAAACGCGAAAAAAAATATTGCAAAATCCTAGTCCTAAAAATGGGCCACCCTTTGCTACACTCTGACCTAAAGTAGCCACTTAATGCTCTTTGAAGTATGTGTAGTGTATTAAGTATATTCCCAAGCTTATTGGCACTCTTTGGGGGATGCCTATGTCTAGCAGTGGCCGTCTTTCAGCTGATATGATTGATAATCCCAAGTTTATTGCTTTTTTTTCAAGTTATTTAAATTGGAGAACTCAACTGACTTATTTTACGTTATTTTATTTTTATAATTCTTTTTATTTATTTATTTGATGATTATTTACAAACAAAGCATATAGTTAGTTATTGAAGAATCATGTTTGCTTGTTGTTGACATTTTCGTATTTTATGTATGAATATGAATGGCAGTATAGGCTGATCAAAGGTTATTTGTTTCTCAATATCAGATAATCCCAATACAGGCAAAAATGTTATCATATATAATGGTTTATATGTTTTTTTTACGAATTCCCAAACTCATTTCTCTCAATATTGTATGGATTTCTGCACAGCTACCGCGAATCACCAATAGTTCTTGTTGGTTGTCATTTGATATGTAGTGCTATATAAAACAAAAATGGTACACATTGATGTCACTTCATAGTGCACATTGTGAGTGCTGTTTCATACATTCATATAATAACAAATAAAATAGTATGATACTTAAGGCATTAAGTTCACCATTTGTATTCATAACTTGTTACTGTGCAATAAAGTTAAAATAAATTAATATGATGCTAAGTTAAATGTTATCTTCTTTACAGATACCTTGTTCTCACAACAAGCGGTGGCATCATGGATCATGAAGAGGCCAGAAGGAAACATCTCGGAGGGAAAATCCTTGGCTTCTTTTTCTAAGTTATCATTATAGAAGAGAAAACATATTTCTTTGTTTTATTTCAATAATAGCTCTGCCCGCGACTCCGTCCGCGTGGAACTCGTTTATATCGTAGCTCCATATTGTACTTTCACCCCCGATTTCCGGGATAAAAACTATCCTATGTCCTTCCCCAGGACTCAAACTATCTCTATACCAAATTTCATCCGAATCGGTTTAGCGGTTTAAGCGTGAAGATGTAACAGACAGACACACTTTCGCATTTATAATATTACTAGCTTCTGCCCGCGACTCCGTCCGCGTGGAACTCGTTTATATCGTAGCACCATACAGACTTTCATCCCCAATTTCACCACCTCCGGGGATGGTTTCCGGGATAAAAACCATCCTATGTTCTTCCCCAGGATCCAAACTATCTTTATACCAAATTTCATCTCAATCGATTCAGCGGTTTAAGCGTGAAGATGTAACAGACAGACAGACACACTTTCACATTTATAATATTATAGTATAGTATGGATTTTCTGGCCTAAATATAATAATTCATTTGTAGATTGTAGTGGATAAAATTACGACATATTATTATCTACAGATTCTGAATTTTAATGATTAATCTGTAAAGTTGGGCATGGTTCGAAAGGATAATTATCAATGATAATTATCATGATAATTATCGTGATAATAACGGATGGATAATTATCGATTGATAATAACAAAAAATTACGCTCCTGAAAGTGAACTGTAATCGAACGTGTATTTCCGCACTTGCGTCTATCCGAACGCACGAAGTGTAAACGTGACGTGCCGCGCCGTGGGGATTCCCCTTACAAGAAAAAATCAGTTCGGATTATGCAAAGTTGAGCGAACTCGAGTGTCATTGGTTCTTATACTGGTGATATTTATCTGATAAATATCAAGAAGCGTAATTATCTTGATCATTTCGAACCCTGAAGTTGGGTATCCATAGACATGAGAATCTGTACCTGTAGATGTGGGATTAAAATAAAGTGAGATGAGAGCCCCTCGGCTCATGACCATTATGTAGGGTGGAAATGGCAGCAGGTAGATTCCTTATAACCCATTTAAAGTTTCCACCCTCTGTATATATAACTTCTCAGTTCTATACTACAGAGAGGAATGAAGAATTCTCTAAAGACTACCCATTTATTCGACGTCTAACCAATCCAATATGTGTCAAAAGTCCTGCAGTACCTTGTGTCGCCCCCTACATTTTAGGGCTTGAAAGTAACATACAAGCATCTAGACAAGTTGGTTTGAAGTGAGTAAACAGATGGCGCTGGTAACACTAAAATTACTTGCTGTGCTTGTGGTTTAATTTCTATTATTATATTAGGATACGAAGTTAGGATATAGTTGAACGAAGTGAATTTACTAAAGACGCCACCTCTAGTGAATCTTGTTTTCACGGTACGAGTTATTTTTCAAATAATAACGCAGAAAAGTAAATTCTGCTTAATTATGATTCTCGCACTTTCTTATAGATGGCGCTGCTTTTAAATTGACGCATGAATTCGAAATTAGTTATTTGTTCAACAAGAGAGCAAAGTAGATTTTTGCTGCGAGTGTTGATGCTGAGTCCCGAGATGCAAATATCTTTGCTCACGTGTGATACATACAACTTTTCACCTCAGTGGCGAGAACATATAACGCGAAGGAATAAAACGCCACATAAAAGCAAGTAAATCATTTTTATGTAAAAAAAATAAACAACAAATACCTACATATGAAATAACAAACATTAACTGCAATTACTCTTTCCCATAACATTAACTTTACATGACGTTAAGAAAAAGTTAAGTCCGTTTGTTTATGCATTTTGCTGATACAAACTTGTCCAATGTCCAAGATGTACTTACTTATAAAAAAAAATGAAAAAAAAATTATAAATGAAAAGTAAAATTACTACAATTGCTTAAGTTGAAAGTTACGGTTTTGTTGGGAAGTGTAATTGTAGTGCTCTCAACTTTAGTTGTAGCGGTTTCGTTTTCGTTGAGAGTTCTTTGGACAGAAGTTTGCGATTGAGATGTCACTGTAAATGTCGGTGATTGACGGCGGGTTCCAAAATAATCCGCTTCTTTTGATGTACCTGGACGTGGATCTGACCAAGGGTCTGAGTTTTTTATGATTATGTTGTTTACAATACGTTTGCAGATTTTGGACTTATTTGCTATCGAGTCCTCAATGTATCCCTCTGTTACGGTATTTGATTTCCACCCGCCATGTCTCTTTAATGTGGTCAGGTCAGCTCCACCATCTGCCAAGAGCGTGGCCGACGTTCGTCTGAAGCAATGGCCAGTAAATAGCTGCGGGTCTTGCAATTTTAAATATGTGGCTATTTCACGTGGGGCCCCACCTATTTTATTGACACCCATAGGCTGCCGCGAACACTTTCCATTTCGATACTGTAGAAAAAATCGTTCGGTTTTCGTGTTTGCAGGTCGTAATTTTCGGTATTCTTCTACTATATGAGCGTATTCCTCACGAATCACAAAATACCTGTCAATATTTGTTTTTGTGTTTGGTAGGTTTACTAAAATCAAGTTTTCCGAGTGTTTTTCGATGACATTCAGAGTAATGTTTAGTAGTTCAGTAGTCCGGCATGCTCCGTTAATTCCCATAATGAGGATAACCTGAAACATTATTTTATGTGTGAATATCCTAAATCCTTACTACTTAATATTATAAATGCGAAAGTGTGTGTGTGTGTTTGTATGTTTGTCCTTCTTTCACGTCGCGACGGAGCGTCGTATTGATGTGATTTTTTGTATGGAGATAGTTTAGAAGCTGGAGAGTGACATACGCTACTTTTTCCAGCGGGAAAACATCTAATTCCCACGGAAAAATTTAATATTTTACATTTTCCTATAACCACGCGAGCGAAGCCGCGGGCATCAGCTAGTTTTACTATAAAATTATCACAAACATGTTAAAAATACAATCATTCGTGGCGCTGCTCGGAAAATGGGACCACTGTGTCAATTTTAAGGACAACCCGCACAATGGGCCCTTTTCCCGTGCCGCGCCACAATTGTAGCATAATTAATTGTATTTTCAATTCATTCATACATATCCTCACGCCCATATTCCTAGGAGGCGAAAGCAGCAGATGCACATGAAATATAAAATGAGATTAATATTGCCAAAATGCTACACCTTGGTGGCAACCGCATGCAACTCAATCAAAGCTCTGGCCTGTTACTCGTTTATGTAAGAAGAGAGCACGTAATGCTGTTTCTCGCCGAACAAGTCGCTTAATCTTTGCTATTATCAATGTCCGGTGGCTTGAATATGTCATGCTCGCTTAAAGGGCTTTGCTTACGGTGGCGTCGTTGATCGGGTCGCCACCTTTCCCTAACATATGGTTGAGGGAGGCGATGGCTGAGATATGCGTCATACTCGTGATCGGGTGCTGTTTGTGGAGTCCGGACTGTTCATGCTTGCAAGGGCATAGTACCTAATTAACTACTTAAATACTAGTGTTATTATTATTATTATCGTATTGACGAGAGACATCATTCTGATCTTGACACGTTTTATTGTTATTGACCCTGTACATCTCTGACAATATAACATTAATGTTCCTTTTTTGTTTTGACGCTTAGAGACCGTATACATCTCTTAGAATATTAGAATAATTATTAATTGTATTTGGACGCTCAGAGACCTTATACATCTCTGGAATACTGAAAAATATCATTAACTTCTGTTAATGCTGGATACAGATCTTATATCGAATGTAATGGTCATATTTTGCAATTTTGTTTTGTTACATTAACTTAGTGACATTTAGTTTGTTAACCTTTTATATATCATTTTAAATGATTATTGTGTAAGATTACTATTTTATTGTAAATTACCGTTTGACATGTAAAAGTGCCCTTGTGGCCTATTTGCAGAATAAATAATTGATTGATTGATTGATTGTAACATACGTAACGTATAGGTACCTAAATATGTGCACTTACCTATATACAAAATTACCACCAGGTGGGCCGTAAGCTTCTTTGCCACCGACGTGGTATAAAAAAAAAACAAAAAAAAATTACAGCAGACATATTATATACTTACACAATACTTACTTTTGTAGCGAGGAAATTATAATCGGGAGCTTCGTTTAAAAACTTCTCAATGTTGGAAGCCGTTAAAACTTTGGATTTCTTTTGTACGTTTCAATATGTATATTGTGTTTCGTCTTCAGCGTCGCTTTGAGCATCGAATAGATGCTCCACATGGTTGTCGGTTGTTTGTTATGGGATAACCCGATTAAGTACGACAGAAGTACTGTTTCCGAGATGTTGGTTGCTCCTTTATCCGATCGCCATTTATTGAATATTTCGTATGTATTTAAATACTTCTCTCGAGACTTTTCGAGCAGAAAACACAGTTCAGCCTCTTTGACGGCATCTCTCAACTCTTGAGGAGTTAAAACATCGGCTTCGTCACTTGATTCACTCATATTTAGTACAATAGTTAGTTTAAGTTATGTTTTGTTTTACCTCCAAGAAAACGTAATACGATTACGATTTACGAATAACATTTTAAAAGTTCAATCGCGCTAACTTTTTAAAGAATATAAAGTGCGTTCTGAAACTGTATATAAATTTATATTCGTCCACCATATAAAAAAAACTAAAGACTAATAATCATAAATGTTGGCAATAAATATCGCATTTCTTCATTGTATTTTTAGAATAATGAAATACTTATATGATAAAAATAATATTAGAGTTAATATAGGTTTCATATTTTTATACGAGTTTAACATGAGTTCGAATTTTACTTTGTTTCGGAACGAGTTTTTCGATCCCGCTTTTAAGGGGCCTACTACAAAGTTTCGAAGTCGAATGAAAAATCGACATATTTTATCTCTCTCTTTTTTCGTAACGGAGTGAAAGTGACAGAGAGAATGAAGTTTAAATGTTCTAAGTTTGTAGTACCTACGATATGAAAAATTAAAAAGTTAGTTTTTTTCACGCCCGCAGCAAAATTGCATTTTCCTCACTGGTTTCAAGCAGCAAAACCGCCATGTTCGAGCCGCTGGGGTGAAAAATATTATACTAGCTGCCCGAGCGGCTCCGCCCGCGCATTACAAAGAACGCAAGGGAAGCCGCGGTATAAAATTAGTTTATGTCCATCCGGATGGTCCATTCTATATTTATTTATTTATTTAATCTTTATTGCACAAAATAATATCTTATGGTACAAAAGGCATATAACAGTGAAAGATTTTTAGGGTTCCGTAGTCGACTAGGAACCCTTATAGTTTCGCTTTGTCTGTCCGTCCGTCCGCGGATAATCTCAGTAACCGTTAGCACTAGAAAGCTGAAATTTGGTACTAATATGTATATCAATCACGCCGACAGTGGTAAAATAAAAAGTGTTTTATTTTATTTTATTAGGGTACCTCCCCTATACGTAACGTGGGGAGTGTTTTTTTTTTTCATTTCAACCCTAACGTGTGATATATTGTTGGATAGGTATTTCAAAATGAATAGGGGTTTGCTAAAATCATTTTTTGGTAATGTTAATATTTTCGGAGATAATCGCTCCAGAAGTGAAAAAAAATGTGTCCCCCCCCTCTAACTTTTGAACCAAGTTTTAAAAATATGAAAAAAATACCAAAAGTAGAACTTCATAAAAACTTTCTAGGAAAATTATTTATATAGTACTTATTTAAAAAAAATTACAAAAACTACGGAACCCTACACTGAGCGTGGCCCGACACGCTCTTGACCGGTTTAAAAAAAAATTGGAAGAGTAGTTCCGGCTTCTTGAGGTTACCCCTTACATACAGGCTCCCGAGGATTTCTTGAGTTGAGGAATCCTCAAATCAATAAAGGGTCGGCAAGGCGCTTGTTTTTATTCTGGAATCGCAAGCGTCCATAGGCTACGGTGCACGGTGTCTGGTTACCATCATGCAGACCGTATACTTGTTTGCCACAATCTCACAGACTTCTTGAGTGTAGTAGGTACTACAATCAAGTAAAATATATAATTTCATATTCTGATGTAGACATTTGGTAAGTACCTTCAAAATACGTCAAAATATGAACTGTTTTGTAAAAACTTAACCTGTATTCAATTATTTTTTACTTAATCCTGATTTCCCTGCTGCATGACGACCCGTCACCGCAAAAATATTCTGATGATACTTTTAGTGAATTTGAACGGGATACTGACGTTAACGAAGATCACAACATCGTATCGTATTCCCATCAGAAGAAATTTTAATATATTGTGATGATTGATGACGACATCGATAGTTTCTAATATATTTCTAATTTATTTTTATGGTTATATTTGGACAACCCTATTTCCTTAGAAAATTCTAAAATACCTACTTAGAAACGCTATATCTCTACCCCCGGGTAGACCCCTTCTATTGTCGCGTGTAATTTTTAGGACATAATAAACAACTACTTATATTGTTCATATTTATAACGAATAATAAAATGCGACCGAAACAAGATTTAATTAAAAATCAATAAAAAGTGAAAATAAGAAAATCTTAAATAAATCTTATAATATTACAGCTACATTTCCTATTTTTGTAATATGAAACTACTACTACTACTTACTTAAGATACTAACAAAAACAGAAACAATTCTATTTTAGGACTAAAAAAAATTAATTTTTCCTTAATGACCAGTTCACAAAAAAAAAACATTCTCTAAAAGTACATACAGAAATTTAACATCGAATTTTTGAAGTGAAAACTTCTTTAGCGGCGCTGAGCACTTTTTGGGATGGGGAAACATTGTTAAATACGCGACAGAGTTTTGTGACGTCAGATGTGAAGGAGGTCACTTTTTGCTGCTAGCCGATTCGACTTCATTCAAAACTGAACGCTATTCGTAAGAGTATAAAGCCGTTAAACACTTTTTGCAACAGCATATTCTGCAAATAAATTTGTAATAATACCTACCAACGCGTCCTTCACCGTTTTGCTATTGAGAATTTGATTGATTGGGCGTTATTCCTAAAGAGATAAAGCTTAGAAAAATATTTACCAACGGCAGTCCCGGAGTGCAACCCGGTCTTTTTTTATCAGTCGTTCGCCATATCAAGCTCTGGGTATTTATTTCATTTGGTGCTAATCGGATGTCCGCGATAATATCACCCTCTAAATGAAGTAGGATCCTTACCGTGTCATAAGGTAACTTGTAATACAGAATGGTCCCTAACTGGTGCTTAATTAAAATTTATTTTATATAAAAGTTATGTGAAAGTTATTTTGTTCAAAAGGGCCAAATTGTCATTACCAAGGCGTGTCCACTTTCCAATTTTCGGTAACATCTCTATAAAAAATCCTATTAAATGCACGTCTAAGACTGAAGTTGCTATTTTCCTTAAAAGTTTAATAGTTAGGACATACATTTTTAATTGCACAAATTCAATCGTATTCTATAAAACTTAACAGCATTATCGTATATTTTGGTTCCTACTTCATTCATCATCACCGTGTCACTATGTGACGCGACGTGCAGCTCCTCACTAAATAGATTCGTATAAACTCCACCGCTCTCCCCGCACGCCTCCAATCTGCTATACAAACGGCGGAGTAAACGCAGGTCGCTCACGTAAAAATTGGTATTTATTTTAGTTTTCACAGTGTCGTACCGTGGCTTTTGTCAAAAAGAGTTGTCTTTCTTGTGGGTCGTATTCCTCGGTAAGTACACTCACTGTTTGTATTAATCCCACTTTATCTCATAAATTAACTGATTTAATGTGACGTAATCAGTAGAACATCGTGGAACATTCAATATAGCGCATGCCCAACTGGAAATTTGTAGATTTTTTCATTACCAAGGTAGTCATTACCATGGATTACCGTGGACTTTTCAATCCACGGTAATGACAGTGATTCCACGGTAAGGAATATCTGCAGATAGTCCTTACCGTGGAGTTATTGTCATTACCGTGGATATAAATATTCGCACATATTAATAAATACACGTAATTATTTTTGCGAGTCCGAATATTAATGTTTGCTTTTTATATCTGTGCATAGTTTCCCTGAATTTTGGTGTAGGTACTTCTCGTATAATAATCATATAACTATAATATTTTTACATTATATTGTTTGTTTCAGTTTATAAAGTAAAAATGCCGCGTAAAAAACCAGATAATAGAAAAGAAATATTACGAAAAAAAACGCGTAGCTGAAAAAAAAGGGTGAAAAAAATAAAACCAACCCTGAGCTGCATAAAGAATAACTAGAAAAAGAAAAAGCACGGTATGCTCAGAGAAAAGAGGCAAAAAAACTTCTAGCAATAAATGAGTTAACACCACAAGACTCCAAAAAAATGGAAAACCAATCAACAGAATTTAAGAGCAAGGAAATTACGAATAAAGAAACTAATGCAAAACGACACGCCACCTGCATCTGAACCCGAAGACGACCTCGGGATTATCGAGGGACAACCTGCTCCCTCTCACGCTCACTCTCCTAAAGAGCGTCCATCAACTCCTATAAGCAATCCTCTAGATGAACCTCCCGGACCATCTCATGATCATTTTCCTAAAAGGCTTTCAGCATCATCTAAACGATACCCATCAGATGAACTTCCTGGCCCGTCTTGTAGTTCATCTCATCGTGCCTCCCCTAAAAGGTCTTACTTTAGCAAAAAGTTAGCGTTCTGATGCTCGTAAATTTCGGTATGAATTGGCAAAAACTGACTCGCTCTACAAGAAGAGTTTGTTAGATATTAAACAACAAAACAAATCATAGCTTAGGCGCATCAGTCGCTTCAGGCAAACTATTAAGAAGATAAAGTCCACTATAGGCCCGCGCAGTCCAGGTACAGAAGCTGAAATATTAATTGCTGACCCTGCCAAAATAGAAGAAGTCAAAAGGCCATAGTATTTAAAGAGTTTGTAAAGAACAAC
Organism: Epinotia ramella; assembly: GCA_947578815.1. Taxonomy (NCBI): domain Eukaryota; kingdom Metazoa; phylum Arthropoda; class Insecta; order Lepidoptera; family Tortricidae; genus Epinotia; species Epinotia ramella. Next base: position 15,084,729 of record OX388209.1, read on the forward strand.
ATGAACAATGATTATGAGAAACAGACAAAGTGTGAAAAACGGAAGATGAAGGAGAACATAGAACCGATTAGCAAACAACTGAAAAAATTAGTCATAACGACTTCCTATTTAGAAGTAATCAATGAAGAACCTGAAAGACTGTTAAGGATCAATGCCTTTTTTGGCTGTGCATTACGTTATGTCAATTGAATAAGAAAATAAGTGTTAGATTGTTATTTTATTTTAAGATGATACCATTTGCATTTTTTCCCTTCATTATATTGTATGTTATAATTCTTTCAGTGAAATGATAAGTGCCTATGTCGTTTAGTGAAGAATTATTGTAGACTGAGTAGGTATGTAAGCAGAACAACTAATTGTTAGATTTTTTTATGAATGCTGTACGTCAAAGATTACTAGTTTATTTTCTAAACTGCTTATGCACGCAAAAACTACATGGCGATAGAAACATTCGTCATTACCATGTGCTATAGTCATTACCAAGCATGCAAAATGTCATTACCGTGACGTTTAAATATTTGGGGGCCCACATCATCAGTAATTGGACCCCTAGGAGAGGGCCTCAACTTGTTTTATAACTCTTATATTACAAACTGTTAGTCAAGATTAAATTTGATATTAATAACGATTTTTTTTTTTTTTTTACCGAACCTCCCAATTTACACTAATTGAAATAAATACCCCTCTTTCGAATAAACACATAAACTACGCGTGGCCGCAGCCAGGCCGAAATTACATTACTTACATACTATGAGCATCAACGAAATGAAGATGCAGGATTGTGCTCCGCTAACAAAAGGTCGCGGGCAGCAAGGATTCTTCACCGCCTGGCCACGGGCGGATGCTAGTATTGGAGAAAATCGTGAGTACCCTAGTACTCAGGTGCTTCAATGACGTTTATTCCTCACGCATGAAGGAAATTTAGATGATTAAGGTCTTTGTCAATTTGCGTACCCGATGACCTGAAAGCCCCCTTAAGGTGGTTTTCCACCGGATGAGCGCGGATTGAATTGATTTTTTATTTGCACGCTAAATTGAAACGTATTGCCGTACTATTAGAATGCACATTACACTGAAGAAATTTTCACGCGATGTCAAGCGCTTGAAAATAATCTTCAGTGTGATTTGCACTCTAACAGTACAGCAGTACGGTTCAATTTAGCGTGCAAATAATGGGTAGTTTGGCAACCGTCTTCCAGGGGGTAGTACCCATGCTTATACTACTACTATAGTCATTTGCATAAATGCCTGCTGCTCCCGTACAGGATCCTATTTTTAATCCGTCCGTGTATCATATGCTGTCTTCGATACCAGATCTCGGTGGTTCTAGACCTTCGACCCATTCAGCCCTGGATGGAACTTTTGTTGTGTAGTTCCTATTGAATACATACTTGGGTAGCATTTTGTCGCATACCATGTTTGTTAGTAGGTAGATACTTCGTACTACAATCAAGAAAATATATAATTCCATATTCTACTTTAGAAAGGTAAGGACTTTCAGGGGCCTTAGACAAGGTTACAATCGACAAGCGCTATAACGCTAACGCTAACGAATAAAATGTATGGGAATGACAGATGCCGACGAAACACTTTTCGTTAACATCTGTCATTCCCATACATTTTATTAGTTAGCGTTAGCGTTAGCGCTTGTCGATTGTAACCTTGTCTAGGCCCCCTGGAATCTATAGTTAAATTCTCTAAATTGATATCTACACACGATACGAATACACAGTACAAATGGTGGACTTTATGTTACAAGACATGCGCTACCTACCATCGTAACCTGTTACTTCATTCTGACCGCTATAATCGTAATAACAATAATTCTACTTAATGGTTAGCTTGGGCGAGAAGTCTGTTAAGCTTTGTAAACGGCCTATCTGGAAGTTTACCTGGACGCGTGGACCCGGCGTTCTCAGCGCGACGAGGACCGGCCTTTTTTATTACCGCGGTGTAAAAAAATGTTAAGCTCGCTTTCTTGAGTTCTTCTCGGGACAGGGATACTGATTATTTTTACTATTCGACCAGCTTTTATTGGTGCAATACATACATTGAATATTTACAGAAGAAAATAACTATAACTTCAGACTTTAAATAACAGAAGGTATAGGTACCTATTGTAATACGTTAGTTTACACCTTGAAGTGAAGATGACATATCTACCTACTTAATACCAATACCCACACAAGAATTTACGAGCAATAAATTGAATTACTATTCACTCCGTAGGCAAAAGCGCTGCTGGCTATAAAATACGTAATTATTGCTACTCATGTTCCATTGACCATATCTGGTTCTTTCAATAGAACGCAGGGACTGTTAACTTCGATTGGGACCACGCCACACCATAAGTATCAAGCTGAATCCTTGTTTCTTACAAATTCCCAAACTAGTAGGTCAAGGTTTTAAGGAGGAATCGAGAAATAACTAGAGATGCAACGGATAGTGGTTTGGCCGGATACCGAATATCCGGCGGTGCAGCTGGCCGGATATTCGGCCGAAAGTTACATGCCTAAAATGAAGCAAATTCGACCGCAACAGTGCGCGGCGCCAGAGCGCACACACAATGTAGGTTGCATTGCAACTTGTCACTCGCTATGGCAGGCTTTGATAGAAACATGGGCTTTGATAGAAACATGCGCAAATTTTTAAACTGACTTTGACAATTGATTACTTACTTTGTTGTTCGTTATTATTCAACTTTATTTTACCTACTGTAGTTCTATTTTTACCATTGTAATATTCTGGGCCTATACATTACATTTAATACCGAAAAAAAGTTATATTTTCGGTATACAATACTATCCGGTATCCGGCCGGATACTATGCCACTATTCGGTATATGTATATATAATAATTTCCTCTATGCCGGATACTGAAATTGTGGCCGGATACCGGATAGTGACCGGATATCCGTTGCATCTCTAGAAATAACATTCTCTATAAAAAAATCTCGATGGCGTCTCTTGCGCACCTGCGTTTATAGTTCCGATTGAAAACTTGATAAATCGGTAGAAAGCTGGGTCGTGAAATGTCAACATTAGGAACATAGTTGGGATTTTATTATAACCTAGTCGGGTCGAGTCGGTCGCCGTGTTCGTCATTGCAGCGCAGCGGACCGTGGCGTCATTCACAGTGTAGCTAGCAGCCCTGCCCAGACCCCAGCCCGCGCCGCCGCCACCGCGACCATTCTCATTCGCCGTTCGCCGCTAGTCGCACGACGCACGAACTGTGTTCTACGCTCCTCACTCGAAAATGTATCCCGCGCCCACAGTGTGCTGAGGTTTAAGTGTCAGTGTTTGTGATAAATATACCCACACATTTCGTAATAACTTTGTTTACCCGAACCCGTTGGCTGAACCCGGAGGATGATGGCTCCCGAGACAGTAGTGACCGTAGACCACAACAAACCCACGCCGCAGCAAGCGCCGCCGCAGCAACAGGGCAAGCCACTGGACTGGATCAAAGTTAACTTAGAATACTTTCAAACGCCACCCGGCCTGTTGAAAATCATCGAACTGGTGAGTTTTAGACTTATTTATTAGAAAACGTAAAACTTGGCGAACTGTCTACCTACCTACTATTTAATTAGTAAACCGGTCTGTTAGGTATGACATTCCATAGAAATCTTATAGACAGCTAGTAGTGAGTGTTGACTACTTCGGTGCGTAATTTCTTGTCTAGAAACTGATTTTAATGATTAGCAGTGAATTGGTCTCAGGCACCGATTCACACGGTAAAGATATGGTATTATGTGCATAAGTGCTATCGAGGTCAAGCGACGTTGCAAGTCGTCGCTGAGTAGGTTGTTTTCGAAGTTGTGGAGGTCAGTAGGCAGCAGGCTGGTGCGGCCCACGGGACAGCCCCGCTATTCTGTAACTTGTTTTAAGCTCACCTCAACGCTCACCCTCAAATATATCTAGGTGTCGCGATTCATAGTAACTAATCGTAGGTAGAGGTCTAGTTTCGTTAGCCGTGACGGGCGCATGAGCGCATAAAGATTAACAGCCCTGGGGAGTTAGTATAAATGTGGCAAGTTCACCGAGGTAAATCATCGGATTTGTTCGCAGTAAATATTTTAAATAAATGAGGAACGCGAGAATTGTTACATGCCCCATAAACAAGTACCTATAACTACAATGACATTTATCATGGATGAATAACCACCTTAGGGAAAACGCATAATACCTAGCATGTGATGTATACCTGGCTAGCGTAGCAGTTTACCTGTTTGTCCAAAATAATTAACTACATATTAAATTGAAGTTCATTAATCGCGTCCGTTCAGTTACAGATACGACGACACACGACATTGAACGCATTTAGATTTCGCACTAACAATTAAATGCGCAGGGACAGTAATACAACATTCATAGTAGCTTTAATTTTCTGTGTTCTCTACTCTGCACTGCTGTGGTAGAGTCGGCGGAGAATATTTTGTGATGACATCACTATGTACACCGTCAGCGTCACCTCATACCTTATAAAACGATGACTACGTACTAATTTAATTATACCCATTTTGAAATGGACTACTTTATCCGGTCTCTTATGAGTCTTCAACGAGGCCCAATTACGAATTAACCTAATTACGATTCTTGTCACCACAGTACGGGCATAGCTGTTCTTCGTAATGTTCCTCTAGTCCAAGGACTTAATTTCTGTATGAAACGTATATATCGTAGCTCCATTCAGCGGTTTAAGCATGAAGAGGTAACAGACAGACAGACAGACACACTTTCGCATTTATGATTATGATATTAGTTATGGATTCTCGAAACACGTCCATGTCAGGCTGTTTCCGCATTTGGCAGAGCGGTAACGGTGTGCAGTTTCGTACTTTACCGAGAGCTTACTAATGTCGTCGAGCTGCCAGATGTTTTTAAAACTCCACGAAAACACTTATTTTTTGAAATAAGAATTGGTAACTATTAGGTATAACTGAATCAGTCAAAAGGTTATCTAATCTTTGCAGTGACTTATAAGTGCAATCTTGTCGTACGTTTATCAGGGCACGAAAATCTTAAGTCCGCGGTCTGGACGGCAGCGGGCAGCGGGGCGACGAGCGGTCGTTCATACATTCGAGCGACTACAATGTATGGGCAGCCGCTACCCGCCCCGCTGCCCGCTGTCGTCCAGACCGCGGCCTGAGGAACACCATTTTGTATTAAGCTACTTGTGCCCGCGACGCGACTCCATCCGCATACAAACAAACGTTAATCGCACTTTCATACGAACTTGCACTTCCCCATGACTCACAATTAAAAAGTGTTCTCTACCTATCAGTGGCGGCGCGTGAAGATTATAAATAGAAAAAAGTTATAAGATTTTAGAGTAGGTATATAACTATAGTAGGATATAACTATTCTATTCTATAAGGATATACTTGTGTCCTTTAGTGATTTTTTGATGCCAATTTGAACAATATTTATTTTATCCTACTCTTATCACGAAACAAATTATTTAATTAAATATTTTTGTTTTTCGTGTTATTTTTAACGAGGAAGTTACCCCGATCATTTTATAAACGATATGATACAGAGAAAGAAATAATACATATATATGATAATAGAAACGTCGCAGGTTCGAATCCTGTCGGGGGCTACAGACAAAGATGGTTTATTTTTCCATTATATTCTTTCTCTGTATCATACCGTTAATATTTATCCTGTATGATTTACAGTTTTACAAAGCAAAACCTTAAATTTACCTACTTTAGCCGACCTCAGTAAATGATAACATTATAAGCTACTGTTTCAAATAAATATTAGTCAGATTAACGTTACCTATTTTTTTCAAGTAACGAAAAAAATATATTAACATTTAGTTAATGCATGGTCATTGGTCACCCTACCCTACATGAAACACGTCAAGTATATGTTGATTAATTTGTTATGGTCTTATGGTAGAGTGACCATTATTTGTACTTAAAATTTAAATTCTCTAAAAAGTATAAGAGAAAAAAGTTCATATTTATACACTACTACACGATCGATTACGATTTACTTACTGATTTATGTAAGGTGGGTTCCGATCACGTCTCCTGACCCCTGTATGTCACTGCTGGAGTGAAATTCCCTAAAACAATGATATATTTCGCGACGGCGTCTCAAGACATCACCTCACTGGTCAACCCACCTCTCACCTCACCTGTAACCTGACGCCTCACGCCTAATGCGACAGACAAGATAATCTTCCCCCGATACGTCACATTTCTTTAATTTGACAAAATATTGGCTTTGTTCTTATGTTTCACACATAAGATTAGCAAAGTTCAATTGTTACTTTAATTTATAAATTTTTGTTGATTATATAAGCCGTTTAAACTACTAAAATAAGAATAGTTTTAATACACGCTTTCCGTCGATGTGTGTATCGATAAGTAGAACACCACTAGGGGTGAGATGATTTGACAGTTGTACCTTATTCACTAAGCATATTTGACATTTAAATGACTGGACGGGGCACAGGCCTCCTCTTATGGGTAAGAGGGAATGGGAAATTTACCTACTTAGAGTAGGCGAATGAGTAAATTTCACCAATTAATACCTTGCATGGTACCGTAGATTCAACTAGTTTGATAATTAACCTCTGAGTTTGGTGTTGATTGCCTCCTTAAGGTCCATTGACTTATGTCACTGACCGATTAGGTTAAATGTCAAATGGATAAGTGCAGAGTTAGAAACATACCAGAACCAGAATGATATAAATCCCTTAATTTGGACGTTAGTGATAGAATGCGCTTCAAATTATATTTTTGTATAAACTAGATAGTTACTTAATCGGTTTTTTTAATTAATAAGCTACTAACTCAATAGCTCCAATGCGAAACGAAGATGCGATTTGTATAGTGGTCAATTAAAATTGTGCATATATATGTATTTTTTTTATTTGAATGCGACGTGTTGTTGGTGAAAGCTGGCTCAGCACCGAAATGAAAGTAGTTCTGTCGTTGACATATGCCGTCGCACGTTGCTCGACTAGTGCCGCCGGCCTGGGAGCCTCGAGCACCGGTCCCCACCCGGTGTGACAACCTGCCATTTTCTCATCATTCATTTCACCCGCTCGATATCCTTCACTTATATGTAAATGACAGACAAAGATACCATAGCACCTGCGTATCATCAAGATTCAGCCATCAATGTGTTTAGTTAGCGCTTGACACAAACTTTTATCTCTATACGTAATAAGTATGGACGTGGTAAGAACATTTCCCATTTGTGCGAAGACAATGCCAGCAATTAGCTACGCAACGTCAAAGTTAGTTTGCACGCATCGTGTGTTGACGCGCCTGTACGAGTTAAACTGACGAAATTCTTCCAGTAACCACATCTTTGTTGAGTTGCCGCGGTTTGCGACACAGCTTCGTTTACGTATGCATGTACTTACCTACATTGCGTTGGTTTGTATGAGTGATGTTAAGTAGCCGGCTCACATGCGGGTTGTAAACACGAACGGCGCGAGCCCAAGGACCGTCCTATTAGCGCATACGATATTAATAGAAAGCATGGTTTAAGAGGCAAGTAATAGTTTAGCCGTGTGAAGGAAACATGTTTATGTACTTCTGCGGAGAAATTCTATGGTCTGAGTCCCATACTCGCACTAGGCATAGCCTTTTCTCATTCGTTCATGGAGGTCTGTGTCCAGAAGTGAAGTGGGATAAGAAAATATACGACGCTGCTTAGTTAGTTATAAACTAGTCGACTTTATCAAAGACCGAGACTCGACAAGCGTAAGGCGCATCGAGTATTATCTCAGATTATGTCACGCGACGCGCACCGACCGTTATATTTATCTCCGCAAGACGGCTTCTATAACACAGTTATTTTGGGGAGACTCTCTTGTTCTTTCATTTTTCTTGTTAAAAGTAGCACTCGCTGTTTAGCGCCACGATCGAGTAAACGGGTCATGAAATCCATTTAACTCGAAATAAAATGATAGACATTGAATAGGACCTTTGTTATGATGCCGTACATTATAAATTACTTTGAACATGGTTTAACGTTTAACGTTTTGAAACATCAGCATCTGTATATAGCTCTGTGTTTAGGTACATCAATTTCAAAGTGTTCACACCTACTTTTACATACTTGGTACTCGTATGAGGACGAATGACTAGAACAACTTAAATTGCGATTTATCATCTTTATCATCATCATCAACATCATCATGGCACTTTGTAAATTAAACACAAAAGAAAAATGTATCGCTTCTTAACGTAATAAAGTAATAATTTTGAATGCTTTATAGAAATCTGTATCAATCAACCTTGTGGCTGTGAACTGGAGGTACGTATATTGTGAGAGTTTGCAAATAATGTTTAAAATTATGGAAACTGGACCAATCCCAGTAATTGTTAGCTGGAAGAAATGGCCCGTTATGTGTGCGCGCATCTGACCGCAACCTTAGGTCTGGCGTTCACAAGGCATTTTACTTCAACAGACCAGTCTAAGTGTGATCTTCGCTTGCATATAGGCGTTAACGACCTCTGGGTCTATCTATAATGGAACGACTTGTGATGAAGAGATAGGTTGGTGATTTGCGTCACAAATATTCACTGCGCCGGTTCAGCTCAGTATAGTTCTCCCGATATTGCAACACGTGGGCTCACTGAACAGTAAATATTCGTTAACATTTCGAATAATCTATAAGCACATAAGTTTAAACACGGGTTGAAATTGTATCACCGCGTGCGCGTACCAATGGTTTCCACTTCCAGCAAGTCTAAGAAAATACCGACTCTTTACGTGTCAGTTTAAGCTTGACTGTAAAGGTATACCACCTTTACAGTAAGTATGATATTTTAAAGGTACTTAAATTATACGATTTCGTACATCTCCCATTTCTTGTAATAAACAGAAGCAAGCCTCCTCTTTCTTCTGCTACTTTTCGAAAGAACGAGCGAAGCGAATGAAGTCCTATGCTTCAGATTGGACCGACAATATTTTGTCCAGTATCCGGTCACCCGTCACGAAACTAGACCTCTACCTACGCTTAGTTACTACGCATCGCGGTGTCAAGATATAATTGTGGGTGAGCGTTGAGGTGAGCATAGGAGGGCAGGTCGCGTATTTTTAAACAGGTTCGTTAGTTACACTCGGCGTCAAAAAAATCGCACCTTTCCTAAAATTCGTGTCAAGCTATTATAACTCCTAAGATCTTTACTTTACTCTATCGATATTAATATCATTTAAAAGCTCAATTAATAAGCTTTCAAAAAAAAAATCATTTGTTTACGGAAAATCAAAAACCACAAATCGCCAGCACTGATTAAAAAGTGGCGATGTACGCGTTTGGAGGCTCACTAATTGTACCACCCTGGACGCGTATAAAAGAGGGGGGTTAAAGTCAATTATGGGTTATTCGCTATCCAGACGTCACAGAGGTCACACCTGAAGAGCTCCGACAAGAAAAAACCCAGTGAAAATGGATACCACGGCAGAAGAAGCAGCTCAAGTGGTGGCCCTACTGCAAACCGGACTACGGCAGGTTGAAGTTGCTCGGCAACTGAACATCAGCCGATTTCGAGTGCAACGGGTATGCAGACGGTTCCAAGAGACTGGAGGTTACATCAGGAGACATGGATCCGGGAGACGTCGCTGCACTGCCGTCAAAGATGATCGCTACATTGTGTCGACGTCTCTGCGGAACCGCTTCTCCAACGCTGTGGAGCTGCAGCAGCAGCTTCGAGCTACTCGAAGTACAGCAGTCAGCGTCTCCACTATCAGAAGAAGGCAGCGAGAAAAGAATTGAGAGCCCGGAGAGATGCTACAGGCCCCCAATTGACTGCCATCCACCGGTCGACCAGGAAGCGATTTTCCGAAACGCACGTGCCGTGGACATTCGACCAGTGGAGGAATGTCCTGTTCTCCGACGAAACCCGAGTGTGCCTGTACACCAACGGCAGGCGTAAGAGAGTCTACAGGCGACCAGGGGAGCGTTTCACACCAGCCTGCACCGTGGAAACCGTCGGCTATGGAGGAGGATCCTGCATGTTCTGGGGCGGCATCTCTATCGACGGCAAGACAGACCTCGTGTGCGTCTCCAGAGCTGGAGGTGGTCGCGGCCAGGGGTCTCTGACTGCTCACCGGTACATCACCGAGATTTTGGAAGAGCATGTGGTCCCATATGCTGGTTTTGTCGGCGCCAACTTCGAGTTCATGCACGACAACGCCCGGTGCCACCTACCTACGTCGAGTTGGCATCAAGGTTATGGACTGGCCAGCAAGAAGCCCCGACCTCAATCCTATCGAGCACCTCTGGGACGAGCTGAAACGGCGAGTTCGGGCCCGTGATCCAGCTCCTGCCACTCTCGATGAGCTTCGAGATGCCGTCATCAAGGAGTGGGACAGCATTCCCCAGGAACACGTCGTGACGCTCATCAGGTCCATGACTGACCGCATGGAAGCTGCTCGGAGGGCTAGAGGAGGCAACACTAGGTTTTAAGACTAATTTTTAAGGGTTGTTATTGTTGATTTTTAATTTTTGTATTGTTCCTTTTCTTTGTAATTTTGATCAGAATACACATTGTTTCACATTTTCCCAGAATTTAATTTTTTTATGGGGGTGGTGGCCAATTTCCTACCGTTTTCAAATAAGGGATTTAATTAGCTTTCAAATGATACTAATAATGATAGAGTAAAGTAAAGATCTTAGGAGTTATAATCGCTTGAAACGAATTTTAGGAAAGGTGCGATTTTTTTGACGCCGAGTGTATATACCTACTTAGTTTTTATTTGTTGAACCACTATATCAATTTTTTTTTTCAAAATTTCACAGTTGAATACAAACATTCGCGACTTTTACAGCTCATTGAGCCACTTGTAACAAGTAAGAAGTTAGATTTCATATTAAGTCATTTCTAGCAGTAGGTATTCTTACTATTGCGAAAAAACATTGATTTCACAATTACTATTCTTACATAATATAATAAATACTGAACTGCTTGACGTCTTCAGATTTTCTTCTAATATATTGGCAATGGCATCCAGCTGATGACCACACCAATTCAAAATATAAATAAGACTGTGTACCTATACCTATAGCTTCCATTGTAGAGGTTTATTACAAACCTTTACACTAGCTGTTACAAATTATTAGATATACATATTCTCTTAGGTATTTGCTTACTACGAAGGCTATGTGTACCAAAAAATAAATAAGTATAACTCTACAATATAAATAAGTATAAGTACAATATAAATTGAAGGCCACTTTGAAGTGACACGTTTATTGATTTATACTTGGGTGTATACCTATACGTAGAACTTACTCGAATAATGGTTGTTCAGCAGTCAATCGATCGTGACATATGAAGAGAATGTCTACTCCTTCTTTTTGTTTTCAGACACACGGTTATCTACACCTTATTTGTAAACAGCTCGTTTGTGTTGTGTCCGTTGCCACCACTATTCGACGCCCCGTCACGATTGCAAAATCGGGGCCAACGAAATTGATAACTTTCGCTGTCTACAATACAAGCCTTATTTTCTTCGGTATTTTTTGCATCGTTTATCTTCTACGCCACGCAAAAGTGTGGTCTATCGTTTCTCATTATCATGGTCAATAGAGCGTTGTACCCATGGTTTGGATTGAAACCCAAGCGGTACGATTTTCGATAGCATTATCGCAAGAGCAAAAAGCATTTCGGTGGAGTATTGTTTGAGCCCGCGCTTCACCGACAAATAGCTACCTACATTGAATATTGTTTAGAGTAAGTTATGCAAGTCGACAGTTGGACGATCGTATCTGGTGATTGCGTCACCCTCGCATGCACAAGGTCTTCCTGATTCGCTTATAATGGCAATTTTTGAATTTAGTTTTCTCAGATAGAATACATATTAACAACCGGCTGAATCTTCAACTATGCAAATAAGTAGGTACAATATTTTGCTATAAATAGTGATTGGAAGAAACTAGACAGTCACGTTTAACGCTACACAAATCTAAAACTTGGTTTTATCGAGAAAGGCAGTTCTCTAATAGAGTCTGGCCAGGAAAAGATGAGCCTGAGATTTATTTAAAACTTTTTATATGGCAACAGTAATACATAGGTATCGTTGTCAAATGTGTCAAACGTCGGAAAAAAATAGTCGGTATGATGAATCTTGATACTTTATTAGGTACTTGTTTTATTTATTGTTAAATTCAATACAAGTTAAAGGCAGTAGCGCTACGGTGGCCTAGTGGTTCAGGCATGCGGCTGTCAAGCGGCGGTCGTGGGTTCGAATCCCGGCTCGTACCAATGAGTTTTTCGGAACTTATGTACGGAATATTTACCGTTAGCTTTTCGGTGAAGGAAAACATCGTAAGGAAACCGGTCTAATCCCAATAAGGTCTAGTTTTCCCTCTGGGTTGGAAGGTCAGATGGCAGTCGCTTTCGTAAAACTAGTGCCTACGCCAAATCTTGGGATTTAGGTGTCAAAGCGGACCCCGCGCTCCTTTAGGGGCATTACCGGGAATAACGCTAGGAGGATGATGACACGTTAAAGGCAGTGTTGCAAGACGCCGTTTTTTTTTCGAATTGCCTCTCATTTCTAGGCTCATCTTTCCCTGGCCAGGCTCTAGTTTTAGGATCAAATTTAAAGAACCATATCTAATTCGATAATTACCTATAGATAATACCTACCTACCAGGTTTCCTGCAACTAATGCTTTTTTGACGTACAGCCAAGTGCAAAAATATGTATCGATAACATCCTCTCATAAATAAGTACCAAAACCTTAATCCGCTGACATACGAGTTATGGGACATATTTATGAGTAAGTTTTAGGCACCCATATTTTTACACTTGACTGTACTTACTACGTAGTAATAAAAAGTAAAATGACCCACATTGTTCTCACTCCGGATGTCCCTACTCGGCGTTCACTAAGGGAAGGGTATAGGAGCGGACGTTCGTTGACCCCACACGTGCGCTCGGGCACGCTCGGATCGGGATCGCTAGACCAAAATAAGCCAACGTTGGTGATCCCAAGAAGGAACGTGCACTCCAGACTGCGCACGATCGTAGATCGCCTCTAGCCTGTCTGTATTAGATATCACCGGCGGCGGCGCGCCGGTAAATATTGTCCGGCGGCGGCGGCGTCTGCGGCGTGACCTTGTAAAAACTTTCAATTTAAATAATTTTCAAAAAATCTACACAAAGGAGCGATATTTACGATATATTTTAAATCTATCCAAAGCCGGACACGCCCATCGTTGTTGTTTTTACTCTATCGCGCATACAACGTTGAAGGACACGCCGATTGGCATTGATGTTGTACTAAAAAGGAACTAAATTTCACTCTGACCGTTGGCGTTTAATAAAGCTATGTGTTTGACTCATTTAAGTATTTCTGAGTTGCGTAGCTATCTACATCAACTTGCGGACCCGAGGTTGGTCTGGCCTGGCGTAGGACCCTAGAGCTAGACTAACAACAAGGCACCCGGCGAAGACGGAATAACAGCTGACTCCTGAAGGCTGGTGGAAGCCGGTGCTTACTGCCCTTCAGAAGTTGTTCGAGTCCGTCTTACTGGAAGGAAGAACGCCAAAGGCATGGAACAGAGGGGTCGTGGTGCTGTTCTTCAGAAATGGTGACAACACCCTGTTGAAGAACTACCGAACCATCTCACTTCTAAGCCAGCTGTTTTCGAGAGTCATTACAAATCGTCTCGTACGCAAGCTAGGTGACTTTCAGCCTCCCGAACCCGAACAAGCCGGTTTCCGAAGAGGCTTTAATACCGGAAAGCACATCCATACTCTCCGTCAGGTTATACAGAAGACTGCTGAGGAGTATAACCTGCCCCTCTGCTTAGTATTCCTTCGATTCGATCGAAATCTGGGCTGTACTAGTCTCTCAAGCGGTGTCAAGTAGACCACCGCTATATCGAAGTACTAAAGAGACGTGAACGCCACAATGTCAGTCAGACTCCAGGATCGGAACTCGAAACCTATTTCGCTGCAGCGGGAGTCAGGCAAGGAGATGTTGTTTCCCCAACACTGTTCACCACTGTACTGGAAGATGTTTTCTAGACTTTGGATTGGAGAAGGCTAGGCAACAGCATCAACGGCGAGTGCATCACTCACCTTCGCTTTGCTGAAGATAAAGTAGTGTTTGCTAATACCATGGATTTAATACTTAAGTACGATGCTCGATGACCTCAGTAAAGCCACCGATCGAGTTCGTCTAAGGATGAACGTGGATAAGACGAAGATCTTGTCAAATGGCTATGTAGTACCAACTCCCAGACTCCTCTCCAACGTCGAGAAAGAGGTCAATCGTCGAATCAGACTAGGCTGGGCAGCGTTCGGTAAGCTACGGCATATCTTTTCGGCCCATATTACTTACTTGCTTGCTTACGCTTACTATGGGCCTCAGAATAAGGCTCAGTCACCCAATGAGCAATGGAGAGGGCTATGCTGGGAGTTTCTCTGCAGCAGAAGCAAGGTAACCGATATAGCCCACCGAATCGCAAAACTAAGGTGGCAGTGGGCGGGGCACATTGAACGTAGAACGCCGATAGTCAGCAAAGCTAATGCATCATACGAACAAGCGTCAGCGCTGAGCCATTTTCAGAGCTTGAATAATTTCCATGGTCATATCGCAACTAGGAACTTCGCATTTAACAATTAAAGGGTTATTAATGTAAAATAGATGCCAACCTTACCTTAACCTTAAACACATGAGGGTCGCTACTGAGTGTAAAATAAATAAGCTACAATAGCTGAAACGCGCGCGAAACAGAAATCGGCGCGCCGATGGTGCTGCGTCGGCGGGGGCGGCGTGGGATTTTGGTCGGCGGCGGCGGCGCGGCGGCGCGGCGCTCATATCTAGCCTGTATACAGATATTGAGCATTCCTCCCTTACTATCAAGAGAGACGAATGCTTTATGTCGCGCGGACGACCAATCGATCGTGGTACCTAGTGGTACCGGTGGCTATTCTGTAATGTGCTTTAACGTCACCTCACCCGTCACCCCTAATATCTGCAGCTGCACACTGTTGCAACTGTCCCATTGCCACGTTTAAAAAAATAATATTCGCTTTTATTTAGTTTCACCTGCAAGTTAAATTTGACCCACTTCCCGGTTACCGATTCAGCTGAAATTTTGGGTACGAGTATAAGTATAGTTTGGATGACAATTCAATATTATGGTACCATCGAGCCGATCTGATGATGGAGACAGAAGGTGGCCATGGGAATTCAGTACTTAACCGACGTAACCCCGCCGTTGAGTTTAAGCTCGTTAGAATCGTCTCAATGAGTATAGTTGATGATGGTATACAGAAAAGTACAGTCGGCAATAAAAGCTTGTACCAATTTTTGTCAGAAACATGTTACTTGGTTTGTTACATTTTAATTTATCAAATGAACCAGGGTTTTTTTTCTCTTCTCTTTTTTTGTAACTTTGTAAACAATATAATACATTTTTTTTTTGTGGCATTAATTTATTTTTCCTTCTTTCTTTCTTTCTTTCTAATACCTATATCTTGACGTCACGATTAGTCGTAACTATGAGTAACACTAATCAGCCCCACGATTTTGTAACTTTTTTTCAAGTCTGTAAGTGTCTTTTAAGGGTTCCGTACCTAAAAGGTAAAAAAGGAACCCTTATGGTGCGACTTCGTCCGTCTGTCGTGTCACAACGTTAAATATCTCAAGAACTACTTATGTAAATGTAAATTGTAAAGAAGGCTAACACACGTGCATAGACAATGTTTTTTTTTAAATAAACATTGTCATTTTCTGTGAAAATTCAAAGTCTAGTTAATAGATCAAGTGGGTTATCATATGAAAGGCTTGAGTTGCACTTTCTAATATCTTTTTTATTTGTTTTCTACAAAAAATAGTGGTAAAATTTGGATCTATGAAGGAAAATGTTGAATAAAATACCATCCTCCCCCCCACCCATTATCTCCGAAGTTTACCAAGCGAAAATTTGTAAATTATTAAATATGATTAAGATTATTTATATTACTATAAACAATACAGGAAAAATAAAACAATATCCTAACGTATTTTTGTTTATTTATCAAAAATCATTTCTTAACTAAGTTTGTAATTTAATTACTTTTGTATACAATTTTATGTCTTCAAATTCCTATGAGATTATTGTTAAAGTCCCTTCTTTCTAATAAAAAAATAATTATCGCAATCGGTAGGTAAACGTGATAAAAAAACACTGAGAAACAAACATACTAGGTTGCAAGTTATTATAGTATCAAAATGCAGAATGCGCTGTACAGCGGTAACTTCCACTATGAGCTTTTAAGATTGTTCAAGAACGACGTTTGTACTTGTACGGCACCGTCGGTGCGCGAGACCGACTCGCACTGGACCGGTTTTTAGGGTTCCGTAGCCAAATGGCAAAAAACGGAAACCTTATGGATTCGTCATGTCTGTCCGTCTGTCTGTCCGTCCGTATGTCACAGGCATTTTACTCGAAAACTATAAGGAATATTTGAATAAAATTTTGTCGTATAAAATCGCCCCGAAAGTCACTAAAATTGTGTCACCCTAATTTTTGAACCGTGTATTTTAAAAATATGAAAAAAATCACACATTTTTTAAACCTCACCTCGCCTTATGAAACTAAGTAGAGCTCTGCAATCGCGTCGAGATATATTTGTAGCACCAGTCGTAGCTTTAATGTTGCTCTATACCATGTTTTCATAGAGCACGGAGTTTACGAAAAAACCTGAATTTCTTACGAATGCAGTACAATTCCCAAGATAGCGACCGTTATACGAGGCCCTGACCCGGGGACTTTTGGGAGACGAAAATAGGGCTTCCAACGAACATTCATACCAAATTTCAAAAAACTCCCCAAGATTTCGAGGTTGGACAATATCGATTGTACTATTGTGGATGAACGGTGAGGTGAGGTTAGTGGGTGCTGTCAGATTATTTAACTATAAAAACGTTTGTTTCTGTTTGGATAGACAAAAAAATCGGTTATTCTATACAGCTATACATAGTCTTTAGCTTGGTATCGAAGTGCCTAGTGACCCGAATGCTACTCAATTTCACTTTGGACTTCGCAGTGGTTGTTGCATTGCATTATGAATTTGTGTTGGCCGACTGGGCAGCCACTTCCGTTATCGCCTGCCATTAAGGCACGCAGTTTATTGCCTGTAGACTGGAGTACCTGCCGACATCGTATACTGATATCTTCCTTAGCTACGTTAATTAAAAACACCTAATTCATTAAGTCCTAATGCACTGTACGTGTTACAACGGAAATATTTATGTGCCAAATCGAATAAACTGTGAAACGGAATACGCATGAGGGCTCAGATTTTGCAGATTGTTGTTTGAAATGTTATTTCCCCACGAAGGTTGAGTCCGTTCCATCTACTGCTGTTAGCTATACTCAAGTACAATAAGTACCTACAATAGAATCACATGGGAGCCATTGTTCAGAATTGTGTCTGCACGCGATATTTATAGGTAACACTAATGGGTTATAATTTAAGTGGTAACTTGTAACTGTTACTGTTTATTTCACATTAATTTTAATCCTTTTTACTTATGTAGGTAACAGGTAACTATATATTATATACATGTATTTTATTTATTTCAGTATATAGTATAGGTATGGCTAGCTCGAGCACGCGACTCCGTCCGTGTGGCACTCGTTTATATCGCAGCTCTATACAAATTTCACCCCCCATTTCACCGCCTCAGGAATAAAAACTATTCTATGTCCTTCCCCGGGAATCAAACAATCTTCATACACTTCTCAATCGGTTCAGCGGTTTAAGCGTGAAGAGGTAACAAACAGAGAGAGAGACAGACAGCCAGACACACTTTCGCATTTATAATAATAGTATGGATTAATATGGATATACGGAGGAGACGTATGTTTTGGAATAGGGATCGAATTATGTAACTAGGGTCATGGTTGCTGATTTGCTCTCGTAACTCTCGTTATGTGTTTCATAGAAAAGGGACATATCAGCAGCATAATTAACCTATTCGATGTTGTCTCACGTCAGTCCTTCTCAATGTTCCGTTAAAAGTGATGACTTAGGTACTTAAGGGTTCAACAAGAATGCGACTTGAATACTGTGTAGTTCTACATACCAATTAATGTTTAATGAATGCCAGGTAATATTAAATCTGGTCACGTTCAGCACTCCATGATCAGTTGTTTGAACGCATATTGTTGGAGCCGGGCGTGCCTTGCGAACTGAGTGGCACACGAACACCCATGCACGCGGAGAAAGTGCGTGGTGTGACCCACATTCCACGTCAATGCCATCTTCTTTGCACTTCTACATGTCAACTGTGAAATTTTCGATTTCTCGATGGAAAGCAAATAATTTTGACGACCGCTGTAGCTTAGTTGGTAGTGACCCTGCCTACGAAGCAAGAGGTCCTGGGCTCGAATCCCGGTAAGGGCATTTATTTGTGTGATGAGCACGAATATTTGTTCCTGAGTCATGGATGTTTTCTATGTATTTAAGTATTTATTTATCTATATAAGTATGTTTATCGTCGTCTAGTACCCATAGTACAAGCTTTGCTTAGTTTGGGACTAGGTCGATTTGTGTAAGATTGTCCCCTAATATTTATTTATTTATTTAATTTATCTAGTTACCACTCTTAATAGAGGTAGCTTATGAAATGTGTGTTCTTCAGACTAGTGCGATGCCTGCATGCGTCTTAAAATTGTGGATAGAAAACAATTCACGACAGCCGTAAGAATGTGAATTATTACTTACCAATCGGAATTGGAACAATAACACCTGTTGGTGTAGTGTTGCGACAGTGAAGCTGTTCCGGGCTAAGGCTAATGGCAATACCTACCGCGATATGAAACCGGTCGAGCGGGCGCGACGTCGCCCGCGCAGCGCTCCGACAAACTTCGAACGTTAATGCCTTCACATTTACTCAACACCGTTGCCCTAGTGGTACCTGGACTGTGTACCGTATTGTTGACCATGTAAGGGGAAGTACTTTACAGTATTACGGTTTTTCTTGCATTTATTGCTGTAATGCCAAGTTGCCAATCCATTTTAAATTCTAGATTTTTTTTTCCCAATGGAGTTGGAAGTATTGCAACTTTAGTTAACTTTAATGTTCATGATTTTTCTACATTACACATGTGAAATTACCTGTCTGGTTAGTAAAGTAACTAATTGAATAACTCAACAACGCCGGTCCTTATATTCATTTGGATAAATCAAAACCCTTATTTTGGTATCCCAAAGGCTTTTGTTGTCAGGCAATGCCATCAATGTAATTTCACTCTAATGTAGGCACCCTACCTCCACGTAGGGATGTTCTGTGAATGTAGGTCTTTGTAACCTAGGTATTATTTACGAACGTTTTCAAAATCAATAATGCCATGATAAATTAATTAGCCGAGTTCTAACAGTCGCGTTACCCACTCACTTGACAAAGGGGGGAACAACTGTTACTCGCGTCCGCAGGAGCTACCACAACACTGCACGTGTCCCCTGGGTGGTACTAAAGAGTGACAAACTTTAAAGGCCATAATAATGTATGCCATACGATTAAATAAATTAATTAATTGCACGTTTGCAAGATATGCTATGTTTACCTGGATGCAGGTCGTGTTACATCATGCATAGTATGACCCGTTCATTATAACAATGACGTAATTTCTTAAACGCGCCGGTGTTCTCATTCATCGTATTGGTGACGAGATACTTCAAAGATATCGCCGCTCTCTTTTGGCATGTTTACTAAACAGTAAATAGTTGTGTGCTATATAAATTTTGATTCCCTTGAGTGTCGAAATATACGTTTTTTGCGGCATAAACGGCCGTATGTTTTTTTTACGTTAACTGAAAAGTTTAAATTTTTTCACAGCTTCAAGGGACTGTAATGTGACCTGAGTATATGGTTTTAATTTCAACTCTATACCTCCACACGTTCCCGTCATAGGTCTTGACAGACAGACAGACGGACAACAAAGTGATCATATAAGTGTTCCGTTTATAGGGTTCCATACCATAGTCGACAAGACACGTCCGTCTGTCCGTTTGCGCCTTAGCTAAGTGACCCTTATAATAGAAAGCTGTAATTCGGCATGGGTATATAAATCAATCACGCCGACAAAACGGTAGAATATATTTTTTTTTTTTTAGTATCCCCTATGCGCAAAGTAGGGATCTAATTTTCTTTTCTCTTCTAACCTATGGTGTGGGGTATTGTTGGATAGCTTGTTCAAAATTTTTATTATGGGTTTCTGAAATCTACTTTTCAACTCAGTGATCCGTTGGCGTGATATTGGGCTTTGAGGCCTAATTTTTGTTCGAGTCAAGTCTAAAATATCTTCTATGATTTTTTTTCTAGACTTAAAGATAATACTTAGGAAACAAAATGGATCTTCTTAATTTTTTTGGGCTTGCCTGATGGTTAAAAGATTCTGTAGGTAGACCTGTAGGTAGTCATTCAAAAACCCATGTTCTGTGAAACAAAACTCCGCATAAAAACTTCCGATGCCATAATAATAATGTTGTTTACTATAAGTACTTTTAGATTAAACTTTTAAACGTAGCGTTATGTTAAAAAAGTTATTTTTCTGTTGTTCATAAAGTATGCGACTTATTATTGACATAAGTAATTAATTACAAATAAGCACTTTTACGAGAGTCGATTAAGTGGCGTATTATATTGAATATGTTTTACCGTAGGAACAAATCTCTACTAACAAACCAAACATAATTCAATAAAAATAGATAACTATTTTTAAATAAAAAAATAACATGTACATATTTTTTTTAGGAAAATCATGATTTGTCAGTACCACGAGCCATTCAGCCACGGACAGGTGATAGTGAATGCAGTGCACGTTCAAACCCTGCTACTCAGGTCGTTTTTATTGTTGGGTAAAAAGTATATATATTTATCTGTATTTCAGATCCTCGGTATCCTATGTATGGCGTTGGCGTCCGCCCCGCTGTCGCCCTGGTTCGTGTTCGTGGCGGTGACCAGCTTCATCACCACGGTTATGTGGAGCATTGTCTTCCTGCTCAGCATTAGGGAAGCGCTCCGAATCCCCATCAACTGGGTGCTGTCGGTAAGTTCATTTTACCTCGTAATACCAACATACTTCTCATATCTAATCACTGTAGACCCCATTGTATCCCATTACCCTCATTTTCACACGTACGGTACGAGTAATATTCAAACATAACTCAGAGTATTCTACATTAAAACCCATTGATCATTTGACAAAAAATAAAATAGTAAAATGGTATTTTGTGTAAGAAACCGCGATAGTGCGGTGTGATCCATAAGTTCCTTTAGAAGAATTGGTGTTTAGGGCTCAGAAGAAGTGCTTGAGATCTGTTTGTGGGCTACAGCCAACGGATTCTTGCAAGCCTTACTTTATCCAATTTAAGATATTGACCATGCCATGTTTATATATTTTCGAGTTAGTTATGTATATAAAGTGCAACATCAAGCAATTTCCTGCTTTTAAAAGTATACGCCAGCGGCATAAAATTAATTCTAGGCCGTTGAAAACAGCTTTACTAGCAAAAAGTGCTTTCGGCATGGCACCGAAATTATACAATAAGTTACCAGAATTTATAAGAGAAACTGACCTGCCCCATTTTAAATCGAAATTATTTAAATTCTTAACAGATAAAGCTTTTTATTCAGTAAATGAGTACTTAAACTGTAGCGAAATATAATTATAATTAAGACTAATATATATATGTATAAGCATGAAATGCATGCTGCTCGCAAATTTGTATGCCTAACGGCCAAACATAGTGATACACATATTATCATTGTACCATCTTTGTTACCTATGTTTCACAAATAAACTTTACTTTACTTTACTTTACTTTACTTTAAGTTTTAAGTTCCTATCCCACTCGCATATTTACGCGAAATAGCACTTGTCTAAGTTAACCTCATAAGTCTAAGTTTAGTTGGGTTATCGTCGCACTCGCACCGAATATCGCACAATATTTTCATTGGATGTTTATTTGATATGTGTATATGACTAGTATCTTATGTCACCTCACTCTCGTGTTGTCACAGAATAAGTGATAGTACTGTGTTGTTTAGTTATGGCGTACATTTGACAGCTAACGTCAACACTAACTACTTACACTAAAGCCTGCTGTACCTACACACTGGGCCAACGTTGGCGCGTGAGCAGAAGGCAGCTATGCCTTAGAGGGAGAGGGCTATAACTCGATCTCTTTTCGTTTACATAGCTGCCTCCTGATCACGCGCCAACGTTGGCCCAATGTGTACAGTCGGCATAAGGGAGTTGACCTTCTATACCTTATTAGGTACCAACTATTAATTATTCCGTGATTCTCTACTTACTTAGTTCTCTTTTATTATGCATTAAAGCGGATTTTATATCTGTCTAAATTTGCTCTGCCGAGTGAGATAGTTTTACTCCCCTCCCTCAGCACGCTAAAACTAGACAGGTCTAAAGCGGCCTAAAGCGCCTAAAGACGTTAGTTACATTAGCAAATGAACTATACGATATCTGCTTGACATGTCGGGTAAATAATGTATGTCTTGGTGTCCGGTGCAGATACATGTCAATTGTCAAATATGATACTCCGTGAGTACAAATATTTGATTAAGTAGATTAGATAATTTGAATGTCCTAGTCAAACTTCTAACAAGTTTTGGTGTCGAAACCTCTTCATATACTGAAGATTATGGTTATAGCTCGGTGGTCTGCTAGGTAGTTGAATGGTTGAGTTGAGAAGCGAGTGCGGTAGCACAGGGTTCCTACTCTATCTGTATACTTTAAGAGGGGGCGCTCCGCGAAATCGGGGTTCTTAGATTGAATATTTACCTATGACAAACTAAAGCGAATGCCAGGAAAAAGAACATACCAAAACTACATCATATTTGCAATTGAATCGTCTGAACAAAACCATACAAAACCAAAATTGCCTCGATAGAAAAGAACCGCCAAAACATGTCTTATTTTTACTCAATTTCAATAGTGTGAGGTTCCCGTGCATATAAATTAAGTAAAAGTTGAGTGTATAATAGCTTTTCACATTACCTAATGAAAGTACTAGCGGGGTATTTTTATGTAGTCCCTTTTCAGACTTATTGAGGTGAAACGTATTTGGCGTATAGGCCTTTTTTATTTAGCGCGATACCCTTTCTCCCGTCGCGTGTTTCGTGCGGTTCTGTATATCTTTTGTTGCCGTTCGCGGGCGGAGTCAGTCGTAATCGCTCCGCTGAGACGAGAGGACTACGTTCTGTGCTCTCACGACAGCACGATGAACATAATTATTTCAATAATATTGTGACCCAGTATATTCGTCCAGTGAATGAACGTATCATTACATTCCAGTAGATATTTTGCTACATTTTGAAATAATATATTTAAAAGTCGACCTTAACATATAGATCTTAAAGTTCAAAATACAACTATAAGATTACGCAGCGATCGGCGGGTGACCGGCTTCTTAGAATAATTTGTGCAGTGCATGCAAAACTAGACGAACATTTTTCTGTCGATCGTGTATTTACTTTATGAAAGATTATCACTATCACTATCACTACATAGTATAAAACAAAGTCGCTTCCCGCTGTCTGTCCCTATGTATGCTTAGATCTTTAAAACTACGCAACGGATTTTGATGCGGTTTTTTTGAATAGATAGAGTGATTCAAGAAGAAGGTTTATATGTATAATATAGTATCCGTGCGAAGCCGGAGCGGATCGCTAGTTGAGAATAAATCCGGTTATGTTCAAAATCGATGTCTGAGAGGTCTAAATACGAATTCATAGTCAGAAATATTTCAAAAAGTGGTCGCATTATTTAAAATTTTTGAAACATTCGTTGTAAATTAATATGCGCGTTTTTTTAAAGAACAACATACATTGGCAGGCTTCTCGAGGGTGAAGATTCTAGAAATGATGTCCATTTTGAATTCCAAGATGGCGGACTTGACGACCGCTTTAGCCTAGTTGGTAGTGACCCTGCCTACGAAGCAAGAGGTCCTGGGTTCGAATCCCGGTAAGGGCATTTATTTGTGTGATGAGAACGAATATTTGTTCCTGAGTCATGGATGTTTTCTATGTATTTGAGTATTTATTTATCTATATAAGTATGTTTATCGTCGTCTAGTACCCATAGTACAAGCTTTGCTTAGTTTGGGACTAGGTCGATTTGTGTAAGATTGTCCCCTAATATTTATTTATTTTATTTATTGCTTTTCGAATTTAAACTTTCGTGAGACGTGTTGAAACAGTACTAATAATTACACGGTTCAACTCACGTATTAAATGTCACTACGGGCGACATACTTCAACTTCCGAAGAGTTCGGAACATGTCGCCCGTAGTGACATTATTGACATTGTTTTTCTTTAAAGTCATCACGGGTGTCGCTTTTAGGGTTATCGAGAGTGCAGATTCCAACAATTATTGCCTGCGAACTTGGACATTTTGATATTAAAAAAGTGAACATAATTATGCACTTTTTCTTTAATATGTTCAAAATTGATAACTAAAGGGCCAAAGCGTCTCCATTGTCTCCAAGTACGAATCCGAGATCAGAATTGAAAAATTTGGCCGCCACACAGTAGTGGCCTGAAAATCTGACTTTCATAGACATGATCGAAGTTTTCATAATATATTATAGTTTTTTTTTAATGCTACTAATAAATTCAAGGTTAAATTCACGTATTAAACGACACGACAGGCGACATGTTTTGAACACTTCGGGAGTTCTTCTTCAGGATGAGTGTTTTCGATGTTTGTTTTGAAGAAGAACTCCCGAAAAGTTCGAAACATGTCGCCTGTTGTGACATTTAATGCGTGAATTTAACCGTGGGTTTATTAGTAGTATTTTAGACATGTCTCACAAAAGTTTAAATTCGATTATAGCTTTTTTTTGCTTTAGGCTTTTACTAGCCATTATTATGCTAGCTCACAACCCTTACGTGATTTAGTAAAAAAACGGAAGGCCATATTTCAGTTATAGCTCCGGTGGTTTTTTAAGCAACAAAATGTAGGTAGTGGTATTCCTTGGGTAATTAAAGTAATTTGTACTCTATAAAGTGATTGTTTTCGCGGCGGGGTCGCTTGAATCTTGTCGTGATTCAAGCGACACCGCCGCGAAAACACTCAATCCTGAATAAGAACTCCCGAAGAGTTCGAAACATGTCACCCGTAGTGACGTTTAATACGTGGGTGAACCGTGTAATTATTGTCATTTTTTTTCTTTAAAGTCATCACGGGTGACGCTTTTAGATTCGAACAATAGGGGCGTAGACACTAAATAAAATAATGTGATATTTTCTCGAAGAAGGATAAAAAAATTAGTCAAATGGAGAAAAAATCAACGCAAAAGGTTAAATAATCACGAAGTTATAAGTGTCCAAAGTTTTAAGAAGGGATGTGTTCTGTCCCTTTTTCGCAAAACGCAACTTCATATGAAACGATGACGCTGGAAGAATGTGACGTCACAGGAGACGGCAACGTGCCGCGCGCATCGTGGTCGGCGACGCCGTCGAGGCGGCCTGCCGGCAGCATCCTGTAATGTGACGTCACACACCGTTTGCGTTTTCTCTCTCTAACAAGCAATATTAAAACGGTTGTAGCTTCGTAATTCTTTGAGATAACTGAATGGGATTTTCATCACTATGCATATTTTTTGCCTTCTTTTTTTTGGAGTAATAATAATTTTCGAGTCTGCACCCGAATTATTGCCTGCGAAGTTGGACATTTTTATATTAAAAAAAGTGAACACAATTTTGCAGTTTTTCTTTAATACGAGTATGTTCAAAATTGATAACTAAAGGGCCAAAGCGTCTCCATTGTCTCCAAGTACGAATCCGAGATCAGACCCCGTATCATGGTCGGCCATCGGTCACTCGATAAGTGACAAGATAGGGGCATCGTCTCGTTCTATCAAACGGTGTCAGCCAGTGACGGACGCTCTATCCTGTCACTTATCGCGTGATAAGTGCGACCATGACACGGGGTCAGAATTGAAAAATTTGGCCGCCACACAGTGGCCTGAAAATCTGGCTTTCATAAACATGATCGAAGTTTTCATAATAAATTACAGTTTTTTTTAATGCTACTAATAAATTCACGTATTAAATGACGCGACAGGCGACATGTTTCGAACTCTTCGGGAGTTCTTCTTCAGGATTAGTGTTTTCGATGTTTGTTTTGAAGAAGAACTCCCGAAGAGTTCGAAACATGTCGCCTGCCGTGACATTTACGTTAATTTTTTAACCGTGGATTTATTAGTAGTATTTTAGATATGTCTCACAAAAGTTTAAATTCGATTATAGCTGTTTTTTTGCTTTAGCCTTTTACGAGACATTATTATGCTAAATTACAACCCTTACGTGATTTAGTAAAAAAACGGAAGGTCATATTTCAGTTATAGCTCTCGAAACTGACTTACCTACTAGCGAAAATTATATCTTCAAATATAGGTACTTACAGATTTTGTCTTTCTTTCCACTTATTATAATTATCTATTGGTATTCATCATGTTTCATCTGACTGTCGGGGCATATACTATGCGAGAAGGAGCGGGGCAGCAATAGACGCATCAGCGCGGCAGGTACGGGGCGCGCGGGTGATTTCTGATTTTTCCCTGGCGATACGCCCCCTCCCTAAGAGCCTTATCACACTTGCGATTTCCAAGCGTATTTTGTATGAAGGCGATCACGCAGCGTGTTCGCCGCGACTGATAATTGTATAGAAAACACGCTCGCAAATCGCAAGTGTGATAAGGCTCTTAGGACTATAGCGGCAAGTACCTACTCGCTTACCGGCGATAGTCCGCGAGACTACTGCGTCGGTTAGTTGCCGTCTGCTTCTGGATGGATGAGGGTGGTACTAAAGAGTGACACACTTTAAAAAGCCAAAATAATGTATGCCATACGATTAAAAAAAATGTGTATCTCTGCGTGTAATGGAACATCCTCTTGAGTCAGTGTTGATTGAGGACTTTACATACCTACGCTTTTTATATTTTTTCACAGATATATCAACATGTATAATAGAATCAACTTGTTATTGTTCGATTTCAGGAACTAATCAGCACGTCCATTGAGGCGGTGTTTTACTTCATCGCCTTCATTGTGCTGTTCGCAGCGACGGCCTCCTACGACTCGAGATACTTCAGTTATGGAGCTAACGTAGCCGCTGCTGTAAGTATACCGATATACAATCACCCAAAATAAGGGTTAGGGTCGTAAGGACGGGTGGTTGCACGATCGTCAATTATACCGGAATGCTGTAGTTGCACATGTCATATTCTATAAAATAATAACTATTTATTTCCGAAAACTAAGGCCCATAGTAAAGTTACAAATACCCTAACCCTTAAATCGACACTATGGGAAAAATACTGGTCATCTTAAAAACAAAAACAGCAAAACTAAAACATTAGACCGTATTTTAATCTGTGTAAATGAATAGAATTCTATTTTTATTCAATAAAAAAGTACCTCACGCCAACTGAAACTATTCGGCCGCTGATGTGCAGAGAAGAAAATCACGTCTCGCAGATTTCCGGGAGTTGAATATTTTTAGTTGTTTTTGTATGACTCCGTAATTAATAATTTGCTCACGTTTTTGACTAAGAATAAAAAAAGGTATATTACTGTACCTATTTGTCATTTTCGAAAATACTATTGTTGTGTTATGTCTCTAAAAAGAATAATGTCCACGTTGATAACGACGCTAACTTTTTTTTTTTTTTTAATGTCCAATATTTTTCCCGTTGCGGACTATACTTATTCAAACAATAGTAAAATATTATTATTTCTTCATTATACACCCAAATTTAGTTGGCGATTCAATATAAAGTTAAAACATTATTTCACATCAGTTATGAGTAAATTCTGAGTGAGGAAGAGGAAGACCTAGAATAAACTACATAGAGCAACTCAAAAAGAGGGTTGATGTTAGGTCGTATAGAGATGTCAAAGAGGTTGCGGGCCTACTTTGAGCAACACCGACAGGATACACAAGAAGAAGACAACTTTTGTTCAACCTTCTGGCATTCCGCTGGGTGTCGGCGTGGGTTCAATAATATTCTAGCTCTTAAATAAGGTTTTTACTGTCAGACTAGATTTAATAAAAAAAAAAAATTGTCGACTGAAGGCGGTTGTAGGGCGATTGATTTAATCTTTACCTACACACATCGTCGACTAGTCCCGTTCGATTTGAAATTGTGCTTTATTTTTTATTTATTAATTACACCGTTTATTTTTCGGCGCGGGCGGCGCGACAATAACACACGGTAGTTGTGCGTGCCAGCACTACGCACAACTATAGCCGCTTGTATTGTGCGAATACATTATTCATGATGATTTGGACATAAATTGACATTTCATTTCTTATAAATATGTAAATAAATGTATAAAAAAGAAACATAGGTACCGTACAATTGACAATGTGGACACAACTGATAGAAGTTTTTTTACCGAACGCACCTAGTTCATAGGTGAAACCGGGAGATGGAGCATTCATTTGATTATTAGCAAACTACCGATAGCGAACTTTTGTTCAACCTTCTAGCATTCCGCTGGGTGTCGGCGTGGGTTAACTGGTTCAATAATATTCTACGAAGTACCACCCACTCTGGCCAACGCAATATCACATTTTACATCACAATTATATTAGTTAGCAAAGTCTGCAGCATCTAAATTCATGATAAGGTAATATAAAAATGAAATCACTCACGAATGTTTATAATAATTAGTAGTCTTGATAAAAAAATACCAATTAAATAACGTTTTACACACTAAACGTGGTACTCGACTGAAAAAGCATACATTATATAATGATTGCATAAAATACTATTTAAGATCCGTCAATATTAAATATCTACTTATGGAATCACCTCAGTTATGTTTATTTTCTTCAGATGTGTTCATATTGATGTGGTTTGTTGACAGGTGTTCGGTCTGTTCAACACAGTCGCGTACGCCGGGAGCTCGTTCCTGCTGTTCCAGGAGCACCGGAGCTCGACGAGCGCGGGCGCAGCGTGAGCTCGCGCCCCCTCCCCCCGCCCCTCACACTAGCCGGCGCCGGCGACCACTAACTGTTTCTCTTCGCAGCTGTTGGCAGTGACGTCACGTATCTCAAAGTTGTATTAAGTGTTTCATGATTCATGTAACCTTCTCGATCCAATGACCTTCATGTCAATGGCATACCGATAGTACAGTCGGCGAAACAAAATGTGAGCAAAGATTAGGCGTAGTTTCAAAAGGTTTGTAAAATTGTGTCGATTTGAGACTGCATCGATAAAGATAAGGTTAGAGTGTAATTGCCACCGAGTAGTTGTAATTGCTCATAAATCTCTCGTTTTGTGAAACATTATAATGCCGATTGTACTTATTGCAGTGGCCAGTGACTGACGCGCTGTAATGTTCATGTTAGTCTAAAATATAGATACTTATATTTTAGATTACTACCTATTTTGGAACTGGATTTTCTAACACTATTATGAATGATGTAATAAGGCCATATGTTTTTATAGTAAGGGTAAACTTCTTGGGTCCTTGAATATTCTGTTCGTTCGAGGTACGTTAGTACTAGTACCTATCGATATTTGCAATAAAAGATGCTTCGCCACCGTCTGACTTAACTATGTGAAATAATAACTTATTTTAGTAGTCTGTTTTAATTATTTGATATTAACGATCTTGAATTGATTGCAGCAAGCAAAGTTAAGATCTGTCAGGAAGCTCAACTGAACTCGACTCCCCGCTCATTCAGCAGAGTATTTGCGCGAAGCTCTCAAAATTATCTGCTAAATCCTACTATTGTAGACAGTAACAGAAAAAGG
The DNA here is from genome assembly GCA_947578815.1 of Epinotia ramella. NCBI lineage: Eukaryota > Metazoa > Arthropoda > Insecta > Lepidoptera > Tortricidae > Epinotia > Epinotia ramella. The sequence continues at coordinate 15,114,509 of OX388209.1, forward strand.
TTTGAGCAGATAATTTTAAGCATGTTATGCGTAGTTTCCGTTGCGGACTGCACAAGTCTCGTCTGATTCTCATTTAAAATTAGATACTTGATATAGCATATGAAATAGTGATATAGGTACAGTACCTACTACAGACAGTTAAGTAGTTAACTGCGTACCCCTGAACTTGTATGCAGGGGTGCGCAGCTGACTACTTTGATGACTGTATATTGGAACACTAATTACAGAATATCTTTATGTAAACTTAATCTTGCTCTCAAACGTAACTAGTAGGTACGTATCGCCTACATCGTTATGTACTAAAAACGAACGAAAAGTAACTACCCTCAGGTATTGAGCTTCCCGCCAAATCCGTAACCCATTGGACGCCATTCTTCTCATACGAAAGTGACTTCGCGCTACAACTATATTTCCATAGACCATAGTCGTTAATGGCGCCGTGGACACGACGGCGCGCCACCACTAGCTGTTCTTGGCGTCCAATGGGTTAGGACATTACAAAACGTTTAATAACCAAACGCATCGTAAAAATACTTTCTTTATAAAAAAAACCTACCTTTTGTACGGTTTTCGTTTTTAATTACTCAATTGAAAAATGTATGGTTTTCATTTTACTATAAATATTTCTTAACTGTCGTACCTATGTTAAAATTTATTATTTTATGGGGTTGTTATCGATATTGTTAGTCCTAGTCTTTAATAACATTAATATCCGTTTGAACAAAACTGTTAATAATACATTATGTTACAATTACAATTTAGCAGGTACGTATCTATACTGCGTCAGTGACATGACTTCTAATTGAAACACCCGGGTCATAATACTCCGACTAAAATATCCCACTGATCTTTCGGGAAAAGTTAAAGTAATTGAACCCTTGGTTTCTGTCTTTAAAGTATACGGCGTTCTACTTTGTCCAAAATTGACGATATTGAATACGCCGATATTCTTAACTATCCGCAAGAAAGAGACTAATTTGTTTTTGACCCACCGTTAGCCGTGAAACATGTGTCCTGATGGTCATACTACCTATACGTTAAAGTTAGACAGGTGCCAGGGTGTCGATGGTTAGATATTTTAGCACAGCTCTTTATTAAATGGGGTCACAATATTAAGCATTTTATATTACCTATTAACTAACTAAATTCTGTTTGTTGTGAGTGCAAGCATATAATTGTGTATAAGGTCATGTTAGGTAAACGTAAACATGTGTGAATTAACTTTATTGCCTATTGAGTTGTCATGCAAAATAATAGTTAACACTTAATTCGAATGTGTCGATAAATGTCCTTATCTTGTGTTTAAATACTTTACGTGTATTTGTGACATTTGTTATCATTGAAATAAATATATTTCCATAGAACGCAAGAGTATCCGACATGCGCGACGCGAAGACCGTGACTCTTGTCTTCAATGTCTCTTCTTAGAGTGTCAGGAAATTGGATAACTTGCATCTATTTGTTTACCTATAACATGTATCTACACTGTTTAACAGGTCTTACAATGTCCAACGCTGTTATTATAATAAGCTAGTCTTGCTTTAAGATGGAATGAACGCTGCACGGCTATCACCAGACGGCACGTGAGCTCTCTCGATGTTTCTCGCACTATAGCTCTCTTTCCTAAGTTTTCTAATAAGAGAGAGACGGATAGTGCGAGACAAAACGAGAGAGCTCGCGCGCCGTCTTGTGATAGCCGTGCTGAAATATAATTTAAGACAGATTTTTTATACAAACTGGTTATTAATTTAATTAATTTCAATAAAATATAATAAATATTTATCGTTTATAAACACGCCTCTGATTTCATCTTTTTACCATAAAAAAAAACTATGTTAAGGGACAAACCACCATTATTTAGCATAACACTTATTTGATATACCGTAGGTACATGAGAGCCACGGTGGCGAGTACTATCAGAAAGAGAAGAATGTTTAATCTTGTCATTGACACACGTAACGTACGTTATAATGTTCTTATAAGTCGACACACGTAAAAAGAGCTCTGCGCGCCATATTAAATGTATGGCCGCCAGAGTTCTTTTTACGTGTGTCGACCCGTAAAGAAGTTAAGTTTGTATGTGAGGGGTCTCCGGAACTATTAACCCGCAGGTCCGGCTGCAATATTTGTATTGTACCTAATCCGAAAACATTAATTGAATTACTAGTTTATTAGCTGAACTTGAAAATCCTAATGCTTTCTCGCCTTATTTTTAACAGAATCACATTTATTTGGTATATATATTATACAACAACAACAACATTATTCGTACAACGTTTTTCAACACATTTTGCGAGGAAAAAATCCTTTTCATAAGATGAAAATTTTATAGGCCTGGTAATTTATTTTCTTTAGGTACTTATTCATGGCAACAGGTTTTAACTAACATTGTTGTATATATCGCCAAGAATTTCCAGTGGCGTCCATTCTTTTTATCACTTTTCTAGTCACCACGAGTCAACATTTTTGTTAATAAGCAAACACGCATTAACAACGTTTACAAATATCTGTGAAATAACCTATAATGACGCGCAACGGTTTTTTTTTCGTGAAGTTTGCGCAGTCGCGCGCATTAGATGAAATCTCTAAACAGCCAATACAAAATAACATAAATATTTTCGTCTTAAAATGTTATCAAAGTGAATAGTTTTACTAAATTAAACTTTTCTATATCATATCCAAAAAGAAATGGTCAATTAGGATTTAATTTGTTCAGTCGAGTAAGAATCCATTTGCCGAGAATAAAAATAAAGCTGTACATTCTGTACAACCCGGTTAATTTATGGACGCACCGTGTGCATACATACATTCTCCCTGCAAGGTGCCAACGTGACTTAATCGGGATATAACCATAACACACAAGTGTCGTAATGTTATAAAACACGCGTGTTTAATATCCAGGATTATGAGCCTAAAAGCTACACAATACGTTACGAGCAATTGTGTTGAAAAAGACATTAACATGTTGGTGTTATGGCTAACTAAATTCTCGTTGAATCAATTAGTACACCGGGAAACAAGTACACTAATAACTTCTTCTTCAAATAGAGACGTCTATGCAACTCTTTGTGGCGTATAGGTAGGATCGAATGATTCCTCGAAAATATTATGAACATAGTGAAACATATTTATTGTTTATTACGTAAGTTATTATGAATATATTCGTTTCGCTGGTGACATCAGAGAATCTACGACTATCAGCAATAACATAAATAATAGGTACTAGCCATTCATTCGTTATTTAGAGTTGATACCTGTATTCCAATCATCAAGCTGTCAATTACTTGATGTGTCTATGTGATTATTACTAAGGCCTCTCATAGACTGGAACGGCCATGCTGTGGCGGTCAATAGTGAATTTGACGGCTAATGACAAGTTTACTATAGCCCGCCGCGGCCAGGCCGCGCCAGCGTGATGCGGGCTTAATCTGCACGGCTATCACGCGACGGCACGCGAGCTCTCCCGATTTTTCTCGCACTATCCGTCTCTCTCTTATTAGAACACTTAGAACAAGAGGCATAGTGCGAGAATAATCAAGAGTATGTCGCGGCCGTCCCCATGATAGACGTGCAGAGCTGCACGGCCATCACAAGACCGCGCGCGAGCTCTCTCGATTATTCTCGCATTATACCTCTCTTTCTAAGTTTTCTAATAAGAGAGAGACGGATAGTGCGAGAAGTAGTCGTCTTGTGATAGCCCTGCTGGACGTTACACGACCATCGATAAACCGTACCGACCTTTTTTATTTTTCGTGTAGAAATCCTGCGGACCATCAGGTACCCAATCATCGGGGAATTAATGGGTTATGAGGTATTTATGTCCACTAAAAACTCCATGGCGACCTGCATCTACGCTCTCATGCTCAAACCCCGTATCATGGTCGGCCTTATCACGCGATAAGTGACAAGATAGGAGTGTCGTCTCGTTCTATCGAACGGTGTCTGCCATAGTGTCGGACGCTCTATCTTGTCACTTATCGTGTCGTGTGATAAGGCCGACCATGATACGGGGTCAGGACTCCATCAGGATCTCATACTGGACGCACTGAAGCACCCTCGCGAGTCCCGCCTCGCCACATTTAACTCGTCCTAGCGAAAAAGATGTTCGTCGCCTTCCCTGGGGTTTTAAGGCGAGTGCCCCGGCTCCCGCCAGAACACTGCGACCGCGATGACCCCCTTTTTCGCCTACTACGACAAGCGGGGATGACCGTAGACCTATCCTTGACCGAGCCTACGCGTTTTAAGATCTATAAAAAAATACCGTCATGGTTTTCAACTCTGTCACAATTAATATCATAACCTCCGAGTCGGCTAAAAAAAAACATGGAAAAAATATTAAAAGAAATATACCTACTGCATAGTATAAACAATATTCAACTTCAAGTGCTCAACAAGCACTTTCACATAAACCCTGAATGTTCCAACAGAATAATTATAGTCACCATCCCGTAAGAAGAGCACTTTCCCGCTGACCTTATTTTGGAGGCATGTAATGCAATACGAATAATAGTAAATATTTTTACGTCACTCCGGGCGGTAAGTGAGATTTACCGCCCACGGGCGCAGCGGCAAATCTCCCTTCACACCCAGGAGAAGACGTAAAATTGTGTACGCACCACGGGCGGTAATTCGTAAAGTCCCAGATCGCAGGTGTTTGTGGCCCGAACCGAAGGTGAGGCATTCACGAATTCACCGCCCTAGGTGCGTAATGTACCTACTATTTCATATCTTATGCTCTGAAAGTGGGTCTCTACTGCTCTAGTGCAGAAAAGTAGGGGATTCCAATTAGTCCTCGCCTTATAAGTATTATGCGGGAACTAATTCTAATAAATATCAATACTTACCCCGCTACTGACAAAGGGAAATAATTTTATTCTTACCAGTTCATGGAATTTATTTTATTAATTATAAAATAAGTTTATTTTGTAAATTCATTATTTTTATTTTAGCTATAATAATCACTAGGGTCTATGTCAAATGGAATACATCCAAAAAGCTTTTTTTAACTTAGTTGTTTGTGTATGTGAGCTAAGGCAGAAACGCATATATCCACTCTTCAACTAATACTACTTAATAATAATAATAAATACAAATAGTATGAAAATATTTGAACAGGCTATTTTCGTCTATCACAATTAAATTATGAAAGTGTATTATTTAATTTCAAGTTTTGAGTTTAGGAAATACGAATATAGCAATATTTTTGATTACAAAATGAAAATCGTAGTTTTATTATCTGTATGTCACGTGACCGAATTACACCATATAACCATAAGCGCGAGCGAGACAAATATTATGCTCTTTCTTTAGGACAGGTGAGATGGGACTATTCTTTCGGCTCGGATGACGTCACGGTAATGGCGGCTGCCGTTTTTGAATTGTATATTTTGAGTAAACATATTGTTTAATTTTCCGTCTGTGTTTTTTTTACTTTCCTCGTATTCGATATTAAAAGTAGTGTTTAACTCGGGTGAAAGTCATCCATTTCTGACTCGAACCATTGGCGCTCTCACTTCGTCCGAGCGCCAAAATATCTCGTCAGAAATGGGTGACTTTCAGCCCTAGGCTAACAATCTACTATTTTACCTCTCATGCTCTGAAAGTAGGTCATTGTTTATCTAACCAGCGGGTTGAAAGTGAGGCATGTCGCCCCTAGGGCTGAAAAGTAATAAAAAATAAAAAAGTTATGGCAGAAACCTGAAGAGCCACAGTCACAGAAAACGTTACTGATTTTGAAACTTGTTGACAATCATGCGTTATTTTTTTAAATATTGATAATACGCATTCGCATGCGGTAGCGAAGCGAAACGAAAGAGATGGTCGCGGCGAGGGCAAGACTCCAATCCGGCCATCTCTTTCGTTTCGCTTCGCTACCGCATGCGAATGCGTAGGTGGACTAAGGGCGTAATGTTACCGCTTCAGAACAGCGTCCTAAAGTCATTAAAATAAAATAGCAAAGGCAAAACCTATATTGCCACACTTCCATATAATTGTGTTGATTTTTGTAGCTTGTTGATAATTATTATGGTTTTCATTCTTTATTACTATATGGTATATATAATAGTACATTACTTACCAAGGGCTGTAAAAGAAAAAAAAGCCCGAAATCGCTGGTATTTGTGACCCGAGCCGCAGGCTTTCTTTTTTACTGCCCGTGGTGAGTACACAATTTTACGTCTACATCTGGCAACAATGCGAGCTTTACCGTACGCGCAGCGTGCGGTATAACTCACATTATGGCCAGGTGTGATGTAAATACAATTAATAATGTAATTTATCATCCAAACAACAATTAAAATTAGTTTTTGGATATAACCACTTCTAAAGCGCGTCCAGGAAATGTCCACATACTATAACATCATCTGTCAACAGTTCCCGCCCAAATGGTCCATACACAAACGCTTTTCAAATGGGTTCTATGGGATCTGAGTGATTTAGAAAATATTTAAGTTTTTGGCTTTTAATTATTTCCTTGTATTCGAAACGAAAAGTAGAGTTTTTAATTCGGGGAAAGCCACCCATTTCAGCCTCGAACTATTGGCGCTCTCACTTCGTTCGTGCGCCAAAATATCTCGTCAGTAATGGGTGGCTTTCAACCCTCGGTTAACAATGTACTAGTAAATAATTTAGACCGAGTGAAATAGTACGTTGTTAACCGAATATTAATAGGCACCCATTTAAGCACTCTATTTTTTATTTAGAATACGGGTAACTTAGCAATCAGTGGCGGATTAAAAGTCGAGAGCGCCCTAGGCAAGCATCTCATCGGCGCCCCTCTGGATTAAAAAATATAACGAAAAGCAAAAAAAAAAAAAAAAACAATACAATTTCATTAAAGTGTGGATGTACAAGTTTCTGCCAGTGCAGTGTTCAATTTTATGAATAACTTTTCAGCACTAGGGTCAAAATGCATCCCTTTCAAACTTGCTAAGTAAGTACTTAGATAAACAATGACCTACTTTCAGAGTATGAGGAATTAATAGTAGATTGTTTCTCAAGGGCGCAAAATGATATATTTATGGCGAGGGCGGTATATTGAACCCTGAGCGACGCGAAAGATTCTAGTATAGAATCGAGCGGAGCGAAGTATTCTAAAGTAGAATCTTGTGCGTAACGAGGGATTCAAGCGTTTACGCTCAAGATGGAAATAATTTTTCACACCTTTCATTCGGAAAAGTAAGTTTTGCTCCACGACGAGAGGGATCAAAATGCTACTTTTCTGTTCAAGCTACTTTTTTAATGTATTCATTGGCATGTAGCATTTACGCAATGTGCCAATTGATAAAAGAATCGATTGTAATTTCATCGTAATCGATTAAAAACGAACATATTTCAAGTTTTAACTGTAACAAAGTTATATGAAAATTTATGGACCTTTCGTAATATTTAAAATTAGTAATAAAAATTAAGAAAATTTGTTAAAACTTATTAAGTAATTTTAACAGCATCTTTTTTAAATTTCTTCCTAGTCGGTGTGAAAAATAGTATGTGTCACTCGGGAGCAAAATTATCTTCGTCTCGGGCGTTAACACTTGAATCCCTCAATACGCTCAGGATCCTACTACGTTAGAATCCCTCACTACGTTCAAGATTCAATACACCACCCTCGCCGTAAATATACTATTTTGCTCCCTTGTGACACAAATAACTATTCCTACCGAGAGGCACATACTGCTTTCCCACCTTCTATGAGGAAAATTGTAATCCCTCATTTGAGCGCAACAATAGGGTAGTGCATCATGTTAAAATTGATAACGTAGTGTAGCTAAATGGATAGTAAACCATCACATTATTGTATAAAGTATAGTATAAATATAAAATATAATTAAAATCATTAAAAGATATACCTTGAAAGTTTACAAGAATATGCATTCTTTTTTATTGTCCAAGAATAAATTTAAACCAATACTTCTTTTCTCTGACGCTTTTGTTAGATTAACATTTCGCGATAGTTTTGAGCAAAAATGTTTATTATCTATGTCTTAGTCTAAGTAGTGTCTTGAATAATAATTTTTTCTTTCTTTCTTTCAATAGAATCCTCACGCTTTTATGTAAAGAAAATTGTATGGCAACTAAATATACAGCAATATAAGTACTAGAGTAAAATCCCCAAATATGGACCACCATATACATTTTAGTAAATAAAACACAGGATTTTAAAATTGAAGAAATGTAATAAAAACGAATCAGTCGAGAAATTATCTGGCAATCTGCTAATGATAATAATAATATCATAAATAAACAAATGTTTAACAAAAATTTCGTACTTCTAACACAGCTCAAAATTAACGCTTTCAAAAAAGGTAACATTATATGGACCACTATGTTTATAATACGGCCTAGGGGTGCGTAATATGGACCATTAGTAATAAAGGTATTATAATTATCGCTGACACGATGGGCACTGTATCCATTTTTCTCCACAAGTGTCATCTGAAAAGAGACCGTAACAATAAAGACATTTACAATATACAATTACATAGACAATAACAATAACTACTAGTCCATATTTGAAACTATTGGTCCTTAATATGTACAGGTGTCATTTTTCGTTAAAAAAAAATCTAATAAATAATATATAGTAATACGTGTCGTCACACGCTACAACAAGAAAGTTTACTAACAAAATAAAGTTTCTCAGGACACGGAGGTACAAGCATAAGCGGTTGCCATTAAAGAAGTAATATAATAACCTTACAAAACTCACCGAAAATTTCCATCAAATGTGCCTAAAAACTTCAATCGACGATAACTGACTGTCAGTTACTGACAAGTACTGAGCTTCGCGGCGAATCACTGGCGGGGAGCCGCACCTCAAGGGCGTCGAAAGCGGCCAACTTCACTACGTTAGCAACGCCACCTAGCGGGATATTCGTGTGGTCCATATTATGTACCTAGTCCATATTTGGGGATTTTACTCTACGCATTACAAAAACACATTTTTGTTTTTTGAGTATTTATGTTCTTTAATTGTAGTTGCTCCCATACAAACATTCGTTCCTTTCCAAAAACTGGTCCGAATGGCATCGTAAATAAATCTTAGGTCACAACCTACTCTTTTCTAAATAGCAAAAACTGTAAGTATAGAGGTACGTATTGCAGCGAAAAAGGCTGCATTAACTGTGTGTTATTGGTTTTACTTTTAATCGGATCTGGCCGGTTGCGTGTTCCTATTCGATTTTATTGATTTGAACGTGAAAAAAGCGGCCAAGTGCGTGTCGGACCACGCACAACGAGGGTTCCGTGCCTATTAAAAAGGCCGTATCGTTACTGAAATCTTAAGGCACTTACGTCCTTTTCTTTAAGGAAGGCAATATTTTAGAAATATCTCAAAAACCTTTGAACCGATCTTGTTCAAAACAATTTTCGCTGAAATAATTTAATAAGCCCTATGTCCACGATTTGTTTCATATTTTTAAAATACACGGTTTAAAAATTAGAGGGGGGGGACACAATTTTAGTGACTTTCGGGGCGATTATCTCCTAATCTATTCACTTAATCAAAAAAATTGCTGAGAAACCTTATATTTATTTCGAAAGGCCTATCGATTGATGTGCCACACGTGGGCTTGCAATGAAAAAAAATTGTTTGATTCTCAGTTTTATGTATGGAGTTGGAATGGAATTTTTTTTTTGTTTGTAATTTGATTACAAAACTATGTAGCGGCTAAATACACCTAGTCTCAAAATTTTATTCAAATATACCTTATAGTTATCGAGTAAAATGCCTGTGACATACGGATGGACAGACAGACAGACAGACGAATCCATAAGGGTTCCGTTTTTTGCCATTTGGCTACAGAACCCTAAAAATGGGCAGTCGAACTCAGTTTTTTTCGTGTCAGTTGCAAACGATTTTCGACGTGAAGATCATCTCCGAGTTCTCATTATCTAGTTTCTGTATACGTTTCTACCTAGTAACGCCAACCTTATTCTGCACGGCTAGCGCGCGACGGCGCGCGAGCTTTCTCGATTTTTCTCGCACTATCCGTGTCTCTCTTATTAGAACACTTAGAACAAGAGGTATAGTGCGATAAAAATCGAGAGTATGTCGCGGCCGTCGTGTGCTAGACGTGCTGGTGATCAAGTTGGTGTAGTTTTTGTTGTGAAGAAGTGCTTTCTGGTGTAAAGCAGTTTTCTTTGTTGATGAACGCTCCGAGGCCGCTGTACGCAGCTTCTTAAAAACCAAACGTCCTTGCAGCGTTTGGGTGAGTGTTTCGTTGGTTGTTTTCAAAGAATTGGTCGGTACTTGGATGTACTCGCATGGTCTGACTTATTTGCGTAAATTTCTTCCGTAGCTCTCGGGTACTGGCTGCGAAAGGATCTCGGGCTATTTCTCGGGGCGTTCCATCTTCGGGCTACGGTACACCGAACTTCGAAAGTCGAAGTTCGGGTATTTCCATCTCTATCGCACTCCCTAAATCGAGTGACAGGGATGCATGTATTACGAATTTCGACTTTCGAAGTTCGTGGTAGCGCCGCTGGCGTAACCACTGACGTGGCCACTATTTATCGTCGGCGTTCCAGGCGCTATCCCCACTGCCAACCCGACCGCGTTTAGCCGTGAGACACTCCTCACCTGACCCCGTATCATGGTCGGCCTTATCACGCGATAAGTGACAGGATACAGCGTCCGTCACTGGTTGACACCGTTCGATAGAACGAGACGACGCTTTTATCTTGTCACTTATCGCGTGATAAGGCCGACCATGATACGGGGTCTGGACTCCGGGGCACCGCCGCACCCCGGTCAATTAGTCCCCCATTCCGCGCGCAGGCACTTTGGAGTGCGTGCGGATCTTTTCAACGGTTCACATCGGGAAGTTTCAGACATCAAGCTAATTTTATGAATTTGTGTTTTTCCTAAATTAATTCTATGACGGTAGCGTTCTACAATGATCAGTGCCTTATTTGACCAGTCCAGTCTTTTTGAATCTTGTTTTGGAAATAACCCCACAAATTTAACAAAAACCTATTCCACCTTCTCCCATCACCCACGACTATTTATTTCAGAGCTTTACCAGTGGATGGACTTAAGTCGTACCTACTCTTACATGCAAGTAGACGCGCGGCCCGTATCGTAAACATACATGTATAGTATAGTACCCGGTTCCTGTAATACGTTACGTATCGCTCGGCATTTTTCGTAATTTATTCTGTTCATACCATTTTGGGAAGTAACTGTATACAGGGAATTCACCGGGAGTTCCCGTTATTTCAATGTTTGTTCCGTCCCCTTACTGAGAATTCGTGCTGTATACCTTAGCGTTACCTTTTTATAAAAAACGTGTAAACCGGCCCTTTAATATTACTTAATAAATTATTCGAGTGATTTGCAGTGTAAGTTTTTATCTTTTATTTTTCCTGCATTAGGTACATACCCTTCGTGATAAACCGCTACTATCAATGGTAAATATTCTGAACTGGAAAGTGGGGAAAATATTCTTGACAAAACATGCCAAAAGTAAATCGGTATGCAATAAATTCGTTGTTATCGTTGAGCTCCCCAAGTGTGTTGGTTGGTCCTCAGACGCAAGCGCGTAAACGGTGAGTGAGTCAGTGCAGTGCAGCCAGTCGCTCGCAAACACTCGCCCGTGACCACGCACTCCGCAACTACGCTTGCTTTGTGTTAATATTGTGTAGTGCTACTACAAGAAAAAGGTAGGTAAAACGTAACAGCTCTTTTGATGTTTATTCGAATCTAATAGAATATTTATTAAGATGAAAAGATCAAAATTTCAATTAACTAAGCATTAATAAACACTGATATCCATTCTCGATTGTAGCGCACAATTATACCAGGATAATTATATCATTGTTTAATAACATAGTAGTTAATCAATTAGACAAAAAGGCATCGAATTCCGAACTCAACACGCATAAATGACGTAGGCCTCATTTAAATGCGTGTTTGGCTTAGGAGCTGTTCGTTGGTATTCGTTACATTTATGTAGGTTTTTAGACAATGTATGTTTTTTCGGAATAAATAATGTCCATGATCAAATTAGCAATATCATCATCTCTCAAAACTTACCTCCATAAGGCACTTGTCCCACCGCCGGCGAGTAGCGAGTACTTACTCTCATAGTAATTCTTAGTTCTTACTGGCTTTTACTCGCTTGAGCGAGTAGCACGTAGTCTACCACTCGCTTACTCGCCGGCGGTGAGACAAGTGCCTATTCGTGCTTATTTACTTAATTGCAAGGGTGTGTTCGCTGATCGTTGGCCTCGGACGATATACTTATGCGATCCGTATTATTTAGGTCGGTATGTTTGGTCGCTCACAACATATGACACAATCGCAAACTGTAAAGGGCGAGAACCATATTAAAGAGACAGACTGTAATTTTCAAAGTTTTTACAAGGCATGGCCAACCTTCTTCAGCTTCACTAATGACCGAGGAATAAATCGAGTGAGACGATGTATGTACAAGTGTTTAAAAAATACGCCGCTTCACCGACGCAAAACTTTTTGAAATGAAAACTTCTTTAGCGGCGCTGAGCACTTTTTGGGATGATTCGACTATTCGTAAGAGTATAAAGCCGTTAAACACTTTTTGCAATAGCATATTCTGCAAATAAATTTGTAATTTTGTTCACGCGTCCTTCACCGTTTTGCTATTGAGCAAATTCGAATAGTTCGAATTTGGACGTTATTCCTAAAGAGATAAAGCTTTGAAAAATATTTACCAACGGCAAAAACAAATTGATATTTTGTTCACCGCCGCCGTCCGCTGTTCTTGCAAATTCGAATAGGTCGAATTTGGACGTTATTCCTAAAGAGATAAAGCTTTGACAAATATTTGGCAATGGCAAAAACAAATTGTTATTTTGTTCGCCGCCGGCGGCGGGCGAGCCGGCCCGTCGCACCCATCGCGCCCGCGACTCGTCCGCCTAAATAATTGATAATTGTTTATAAATTTGCGCCAAATTCATTTTTAGGGTGACACCGTAAGATGTCACGTGACCTGATCGAAAAACTGTTGCAATGTTATTGAGTTTTCACTTCTGCCGGCACTCCCGGAGTGCAACCCGGTCTTTTTAGGGTTCCGTAGCCAAATGGCAAAAAACGGAACCCTTATAGATTCGTCATGTCTGTCTGTCTGTCTGTCTGTCCGTCCGTATGTCACAGGCATTTTACTCGAAAACTATAAGGTGTATTTGAATAAAATTTTAAGGATAGGTGTATTTTGTAAACCGCTACATAGTTTTGTAATTCAATTGCTAAAAAAATTTTTTTTATGTGGGCTAAAAAAAATTTTTTTATACATAAAACTGAAAGTCAAAATTTTTTTTTTCTTGGCAAGCCCCCGTGTGGCACATCAATCGATAGGCCTTTCAAAATAAATATAAGGTTTCTCAACAATTTTTTTGATTAAGTGAATAGAGTCGGAGATATTCGCCTCGAAATTCAATAAATTGGGTCCCCCCCCCCTCTAATTTTTGAACCGTGTATTTTAAAAATATGAAAAAAATCATGCTCATAGGGCTTATTAAATTCTCTCAGCGAAAATTGTTTTGAACAAGATCGGTTCAAAGGTTTTTAAGATATTTCTAAAAAACTGCCTTCCTTAAAGAAAAGGACGTAAGTGCCATAAGATTTCAGTAACGATAAGACCTTTTTAATAGGCACGGAACCCTCGTTGTGCGTGGTCCGACACGCACTTGGCCGCTTTTTTTTAGAGTGCGTGCGTATATTATATATTACGTGTTCACTATACATTTTGAAAGTTTTACAATGGGCCAGCCTGAACCGTGTGGAAACGGTACTATACCTACATGTGAGAGAACTAGCATACGACGGATCGGTACGTTTATACGAGTATATATAGTTCTGAACTCACTGAATGACGGACACATACGAGTTATTTCCTTCAAGGCCAATTGATCACTGAAAACTGCAATTTTAATAGGTGCCTAAAATAAGCTCTCCAGTCACTGTTATAGTACTTACGCGCAAGTAGGCACATATTTATTTATTCGCGAGAGCAAGCGGCCTCGGCACACAAACAGCGCCGTGGTCTCATGGCCCGCCAACACGTTGACCTAAACGCCCATTTTGGGAGACGATGAGAGACGTAGGTACCATTACATCAACTTAAATGAATACCCGGCTAACCATTTAGTTAGTGAGGGCGTGGGTGGATTGTGTACAGCATATGGCGTCCATGAGAAACAAGAGTTATTTGTGAGCGATTTATAGCGGAACTCCTCCTTCCTAATTGAGATACATTTTAAAATTTTCCTCCTGCAACAAGTGGAAATATTCCGCTGAACATCATTCGATTCATAAGAAATAACCAATACTAAGTAGGTATTAGGGTTTGCACCCGGGACGTCCCGGAACCGAAAATCCCGGGAATTCCCGGTTTTTTTAACCTCGTAAAGAACCGGGACAAGAAAATAAAAATCCCGGTTCTTTCGGGACTTTCGGGAAATACATTTTAGCGTTTCTTTTTATAGGAATAACGTACGTAACGTAACATTCTAGCTTATAACTTAGCACTGCTCGTGCCGTCCGGCGCGCTCGGACGTTTGGCGTCACCTATCCCATTCCCCATCCCTTTCCTAGCCATGTGTGTCCGTCCCATGCCTGCCCTGCCCCGCACACCGACTTCGGTTCGCTAATTTCACTGCCCAAGTACCCAGTCATTATTCATCGCTCATCAGAGTGGCTTCGTAAAGTACCTGTTTATGTGTTGTTATGTCGTGATTTTAGTGTCCAGGACCTGCAGTGATCTATGTATATATAGAACTTAATTAGAAGTCAAACTAGAAATTTATGAGACTGATTGTTATTGAAATCACGTTGATTTTGAAGACTCAATAATTGAAGACCGAATGTTAGTGTTATATGTGTCGGCGGCCGATCGTAAAATCCGGCAGATCACGAAATTCCTAGGCATATCGTGAAACGCCGCCATTTCATGATTTGGCTAAAGGACATCCGCCATATCATTCAAATGTCACCATTTAACGATTTGCCTAGTGACGTTTAGGCAGATCATGAACTTCCTAGGAATGTCATGAAACGCCGGCATTTCATGATTTGGCCAAGCCAGTGACGTTTAGGCTGATCATGAAATTCCTAGGCATATCATGAAACGCCGGCATATCGTTCAATACTCACCGTTATACGTAAGTAGGGTGACCAAAATTGAATTAGGTTAAAAAAAAAAATAAGAAGTGCGGACTGATAATCTCCAGCGAGTCGACGCCACCCCGCTGCGCGGGGTGTCTATTTCTGGTCTGAGGGACACAAGTGAACCCTAACCTAACCGACCTAAGACAGAGTTCGCTTATGACAAACCATTTTTGTCCGCCCTGATTATTAGCCCCCAACAAAAACGGCCGCCATCGCATGTGCAGCGCCACCAGTGGCCAAGAAAGAAACTATTTTACGATGTGCCCGGTATAGAGCTAGGAATATCGACGAATGCGTTGCTCTAATCGATTTGCCGTATTGTTTATCAGGCACATCGTGATAAGCCTAGCCGATTTTTAGGCATATCATGAAATGGCGCCGTTTCACGATATGCCTAGGAATTTCGTGATCTGGCGTATTTAACGATCTGCCGCCGACATATGCATTATTAGATTTATTGAACTGAGCAATGTTGATTTTATACCAAAAACTAATTAAGATAAGACAGATTGTTAAAATGTGAGGAATTATATATTTTATTATTTAAATTTAAATAGTAACCGGGATTTTTGGGACTTGGCGAAATCAGAACCGGGATTTCCCGGTACTTTCGGGACAAACCTACAATGCTCATCGATACTTCAAGAATTAATAATAATACCACATATATCAATAGATTTTACGAGATAAAACTTCTTTACGAGGTTAAAAAAACCGGGAAATCCCGGGATTTTTGGTTCCGGGACGTCCCGGGTGCAAACGCTAGTTATTCCTAAAGGGATAAAGCTTTGAAAAATATTTACCAACGGCAAAAACAAATTGATATTTTGTGCACCGCCTCCGTCTGCTGTTCTCGGAAATTCGAATAGTTCGAATTTGGACGTTATTCCTAAAGCGATAAAGCTTTTAAAATTATTTGGCAATGGCCAAAACAAATTGGTATTTTGTTTGCCGCCGCCGACGGGCGAGCGGCCCGTCGCACCCAACGCGCCCGCGGCCCGTCCATAATTGTTTATAAAATTTGCGTCAAATTCATTTTTAGGGTGACACCGTAAGATGTCACGTGACCTGATCGAAAAACTGTTACAATGTTATTAAGTTTTCACTTCTGCCGCCACTCCCGGAGTGCAACCCGGTCTTTTTTTTGCACTGTTTGTTACCTCAGAAGTCCGTCATTTATGAGCCGATTCGTAATTTTCTATTATAACTCGTGTATTCACACCCGGAAATCATAAATTTGGTGGAGTGGAAATTGGAATTGATGATAAAGAGCACAGACGACTTATGGAATTCCTCAATTAGGTATGTACTTAAAAGTAAAGTACGTCACAGATTCTGATAAGACTCCGTTCAAATTGCAACTAATGAAGTGCCAAAGATGACCCATGTGGAATCGACGGAAGTCCTCAAATATTAATCGATTCGGTTTTTTTCTCTAATAATCAACGCATTTCCTCTCGGAAATCAGTTCACGTGGTAAATTGGAAAATAAATATGGAAATGTTCTCGTGGCTTGGCGGAGTACTAAATTGACGTCGGTCAAAACTTTAAAGTAAATTATTTATCATACGGAAAGAAACTTTAGCTTTTGCAAGATCCATAATCATGTAACTTAACATTATAATGGAAGGTGAGATTTGTTGACTTGACTAGTACATCAGCGAGAAATATGGCTTGATTATTATGATTGTGGGTTCCAGGACTTCCAGGTAACAGGATGTCCCACTCGGTGACCATCACCCGCACCACCACCACCAGCAGCGGGTCGGCCCTGCTCGTCAACACCGGCTACCTGCGTACACTGCCTGGCCTGCTCAAGCTCGCCGAACTGGTAACTATCTTCAGAGGCGGCTTTACCTATAGTGCAGGGAGTTCGTTGCACCCGGGCGCTCGGTCCCTTGGGGGCGCCGAGCGCTACTCACTCGCCTCGAGTCGGGCGCTAGCGCACGCTAGGGGGGGGGGGGGGTGCTAGAGGGCGCTACGGTAATGATTGCACCCGGGCGCGACATGGGCTAGAGACGCCTCTGACTATCTTCATTACAAGCTTTTATATCTAATTTCACCTGTCCGTTGTCTGTAATCAAAACTTGCAAGTTAAATTTGATCCACTTCCCGGTTTCCGATTGAGCTGAAATTTTGCACGAATATGCAAATCGCGTGACAATGCAATATCTGATGATGGAGCTGGCAGGTGGCCATAGGAACTCCGTAATAAAACCACATAACCCCAAGTTAAATTTGACCCATTTCCCGGTGACCGAATGAGCTGAAATTTTGGGTAAAAGTATAGTTTGGATGACAATTCAATATTATGGTACCATCGAGCTGATCTGATGATGGAGACAGAATGTGGCCATGTGAATTCAGTACTTAACCGACGTAACCCCGTTGAGCTTGGGCTCGTTAGAATCGTCTCAACGAGTAGGTGATGATGGTATCCAGAAAATGATTTTTTTGTCAGAAACTTGCTTTATGTGCATCTCCATCGAGTCCGTCTGAGACAACGGTCGTAAGCTTAGCACTCACGGCATGTCTGTTGGAAAATGGAAACCAGGCCTGCAGGTTGCTGGCCATTTACTGATATTCAGGTTCACTGTGTTGGCAGCAAGAGATAAATGAGTGCTTCCGGGGAAAAAGGGTATAACACGTGTTATGCCACTTTTTTACTGCAACATTTTAATCAGCGAGTCTGACTTGCGCACCGAGGATTCCATTCCAAAAAACCTAGGTCGAGTTATAGTTATAATGTTCCTTAGGTAATAGTAGATCATATGAAATAAATTCTATCATAAACATAAGTTTTCGCTTAGAAAACTTAGGGAGTATAGTGTTTTTTTTTTTCAACATTTTAAATATATAGATAATAATGATATATTATTAGGGGACAATCTTACACAAATCGACCTAGTCCCAAACTAAACAAAGCTTGTGCTATGGGTACTAGACGAAGATAAACTTACTTAAATAGATAAATAAATACATAAATACATAGAAAACATTCATTCATCATGACTCAGGAACAAATATTCGTGCTCATCACACAAATAAATGCCCTTACCGGGATTCGAACCCGGGACCTCTTGCTTCGTAGGCAGGGTCACTACCAACTAGGCTAAAGCGGTCGTCATAGTACTCCTTATATCTGAATATAGCAAAGCCAATATACTTTTAACCCGTAGTAAGATATGGTATGGATATTTAATGCCTCTAGGGCTCGGTTTAATAAAGACACGTTAAACCAAATGCTAAATAAAATATAAGTAACTCGATATATTTCTTGACATTAGACTTTGACCTTGGCACTTACCGACATCGAACGGATCTTGATAAAACATTTAGACAAATACGGGCCTAAATCTGAGTCAGCTCACCTGTATATGGAAATAAGACGTCTACTAAGTATTACATACTAGCTTCCGCTTGCGACTTCATCTGCGTGGACCCGGGATAACAACTACCCTATACTTTAATCCAGGCTATAAACTATCTTTGTGCAAAATTTCATACAAATCGATTAAGCCGTTTAAGCGTGATTGGGTAACAAATATCCAAACATCTAAGCATCCAAACTTTCGCATTTATAATATTAGTAGGATTTAAAAAAAGCTACATAGTACAGCTTGCGTTTTTTAACGGATGACGTAAACTCGAATATAATTACTTCATTGACAATATTTTCCTAGTAAAGTTTTACGAGTTTTATCTCTCAGATATTCCGGTCCAGACTGACCTAATTTCTGTTACGTAAATACCAGCGTTGTGCAAGCAGGAACGCATCGTTAATCAGGGCATCTTAACACATTCCGATCCGTGAAAATATATGTCATAAAGTTATGATACAGATTTTATAAGAAAGGGTAAGTAAAGTGATATGACATCTTAGATATCCTCTGAACTTGACAAACCATATCTACGTCTCACATTAATTATACCTACTGGTCCTCTATTCAACTCAACGTATTGAATTGGAATCGGTTTGGTATTGTTTGGCTCACTCATTCTGCCACGTGGCTTGATATGCGAAGAAGCGTAGTTCTAACACAGCCCGTGCTGTTTTAGTTGTGTGATATAATATATTATGAAATGAAGAGGGCCGAAGGGTGTCCTTTTCCGGCGATTTCGAGGGCTGTTATTTGACTGCCCAGAAAATGCGCTGCACGTCGCCGTCTTAACGTGTTATTTTGTTATATGATATAACTTTTGTATATTTAATATATAACGTAAAATGGGGTACTAAGGGATTGAGGGGGCAGATGGGACGCGAATATTTTCAGTTGCTAATTTAATTTCTTGGCACAGGATGCTAAAAGTTATTTTATTATACTTTTAGACATATTTTCTTATCTTGTGGCAACGCGGTGTAGCCAAATTATAACATAAAAAGTAGAGTCTCTAGAAGTGAGAGGTGAAAGGAAAGATGTGCCCTGAGGCTCTAGTATAAGTTTTTCCGAAACAAAACGTTACGACCGCGTTAGCGTTTAGCTGTCAAATCCCATACAAATTGAGGGTAAAACGCAAAGGCGATCCTAAAGTTTTGTTTCTGTAAAACTTATACTAGAGCCTCTGGAGTGGAACCAGGATCAGGAGCGATCATGCGAAAGAGGAGCGATTAATATGAACGGAGAGTGGGACGGAACGTGGATCGAGGCAAGTAATAAGGTTTTCCCCATACATTTTCCAAGCTTGCCCCATTGCTATCCCCTCTAACTCCACTAAGGGGTGAGGTGGGATTTCTCACTATTTTAGCGTTAAAATTATGAAATTAAACGACAGATAATCATTCAAAAACTAAAATTCAGTCCGCTGGAACATTTTTTAGGTATAAAAATCAACGTGCCACATGTCAAAATATTATTTATCGTGGTTTCATTGTCTATTTTGACCGAACTCACCCCATTTTACGTTATACGTTAGTCGTCTGTAAGGTATCTTCTCTGTATGTAAATATGGGTCTCGTTGCCTGACGTAAATGAATAGATTAATTAGATAAATATTCAGGTTTAATGGTGTGCTTATTTAGAAAGGTACTATAGTTTCTGCCCGCGACTCTGTCTGCGTGCAACTCGTTTATATCGTAGCTCCATAGAAACTTTGAGACAATGAAAAAAACTTAAAACTATCCTATGTCCTTACCCGGGACTTAAACTATCTCTATACCAAATTTCATCTAAATCAATTCGGTGGTTTAAGCTTGAAGAGGTCAACAGACAGACAGACAGACACACTTTCGCATTTATAATATTAGTATGGATTAAGTTATTATTGTTTAAACTAAGTACCTCTAATGGGGAATTTAGGACTTCATTTGCATTATTGAAGCGATGTCCTCTGAGGAAACATCCTCAAAATTAATTCAAACATACCCCGCGCTGTTTTTGTTTTGTGATATCAATTCTAGGAATTAGGTATGGCGTGCACATTTAGGTATTAATTAATGCACTACTTAAACGGAATTTATTAGTGAAATACCTCATTCATATTATTGAAACGATGTCATCAGAGGAAACAGCCTTACAAATAAACAATGTAAGTACTCATCAATCCGTTTTTCCTTGAAATACCGCGGTGATGTCAACTCTGTATGCGTCAGCTTGGCCGCTATTATAAGCGGTGATTATTTCGTAGCTATAGCGTATTCGTGCCCAAGCTATCGTTCTTCTTAGGAAACCTACCGAAAATCTGGAATCGAAAATTGGATTTTACCAAGTAGTGGGAAAATTTGACCATCAGCTAATGGCTTACCAAGTGTAGAGACTATAGCCTTGATCATGAGGTGTTCAAATTAATTTCAAAAGCTTGAAAAATACTTGCATATTGATATCCCGAGACAGTACGTTGGTTGCTTAATAGATTTTATCTACGCACATATCAGCTCATATCATTAGTGCTCTAAAATGCGTTCAGAAACCGTAGGAAATGACCAGCATTATTACAACCAATTTTACTATGAGAACTTTCTTGTCTGTGGTAATTGGTTAAATCTGTACTTTAATGTTATAAGATAACAGTATAGATTTTTATAACGTTATGTGTTTAAATTTGGAACAGCTGTCAAAACTCAAGTGGGTCTCTATTCTGGTATCCATAGATATTAAAACAGTTAAATCGATACGAAACGTCAATTCAGTATGTTTTTTTTAATATAAACCGCACGACATTTGATCTCTAGTGACATGAGTACCTAATAGGGATTTCATTCGTTTGTCTATGATTGTTTTTAAAACCATTCGTCTTGACAGAGGATCGAATTGCCGCCATCAATTACTGTTGTCATTTTATGTTGGTTTTTTTCTGTTACTTACTACTACTTATGATACGTGTAGATAAAGTAGTGTATGCAACTGTACATAATTAGATAAAGTAGTGTATTACAACTCTCATTATGGATCAGTTGCATAAACTACTATGTTATAGGTACCATGAACATCATAAGGTAAATAGGAAGTCATTCTCTATAATTTAGTCATACTTATGCTAGATTAGTTATCTCATGACGAACATGTTTGGATATCATCATCCATTTATTAATATTTAACTTATAAGTTTTATAATTCCTATTCTCATTGCCATCGTATAGGTTTGTTAAGTGACTTAATAAGATAAAGGCGTGTACAGATATTTATATCCTTATTTATTTACGTACTAACACTCCTGTCCTGACTGTACCTAGTCTCGGATTTAGTTAAAAAAAAGGTCCGTAATTTTTGCTTATTGTTATTATTTAATTTTTCGTTGTGGCATTTAATTCTAGCCCCAAGTTACTTAATCTACTGTACTAATAGTCTTTATGATTATTTGGATTCCGTTGATTCGTTTTTAACCGACTTAGAAAAAAAGGAAGAGGTTCTCAATTCGGTTGTAAAAAAATACAACCGAATTGAGAACCTCTTCCCCTTATCATGTTTTTTTCAATTTTTGATACCTCAGAACTAGGGTTTGCAATCCGGAAGGTCCGGATATCCGCCAAATTTCGGGTCCGGATCTGACAGGCTCCTGAATATGGATTTTTCGGATAAATACCGCTACAAAATGAAGTTTTTACCGAGTCCACGCTGATTTTTTTATTTTCAGAGCAAGTCCATAGTTGTAGTTTACATACCTACCTAACTAAAGACTTAGTTTAGATGTAAGTACCTAAAAATATTTAAGAAGTATATTTGACACAGGAAGTAAGAAGTAAATGCAGCAACAATACCTACTACGTTTTATAATTGTAATATAACAACGGAAATCCTTTCCAATCGAAGTATTTAACAATAAGTATAGTAATAAGATAGATAGATTTAGTAGTAAGCTGAAAACAAACTATGTTATGTCTTATTTTTAACATGCGGTTAGGTACCACCTGTATGAAAGAGCGTTTCCTCCTAATTAAAAACCTTGTTAAAAAAATAATTTTTTTTTTTTTTTTTGAATACACAGAGTCAATGAAAACGGGTCACTTCCCATGGATTACTTTTACTAAGTGACCCGTTTTCATTGCCTCTGAGTGTAGTTTTAGTATTATGGTCTTGACTTATAATATGATCATGTAAAATAAGAATAGTGCGCTAAATTTATGACCCGTTCACCGTTTTTGCCATATCTTGACATAGTCTTATTAGCCTAATGGAATCTCCCTTGCTAAACAGACACCTCTACCCTTGATTTTCACGATTTCCGTGTTGGCTCTTCTTCCAATCGATAACTGAGTGAGGCGTCCGGATCATGTCAATTTCTTTTACACCCCTATCGAATTAATTGTAAACATGGAGCTCATTGAAATGTATGTACGAGCACCAAGTACGGAGTTAATGTGACCTGGTTGTAGTTATTCAAGTGACAGCTTTCATTGACGAAACTCTAACTACGCCAGTTAGTTTGTAGTAGTAAGTAAACATTTTAAACAAAATAAAGTTTGATACCCATTATGAAGTCGGGAATGCGTATCTATTTAAAATCTTTCAGGTCTAAAAATACGGTGGTATAGATGTTTTTAGTTTTCTTAGTTTAGCCTTACAATTCGTACTATATATCAAAAAAAACCTTGTGGATCCGTTTTATCCGAAAAATCCGGATATCCGGATCTGTTGAATTTAAATATCCGGATCCGAAATATTGGCGGATCTTGCAAACCCTACTCAGAACTCCGTCTTTTATCACGTCACATATTCTGATAAGATTCCGTTGAAATAGCAACTAATGAAGTGCCAAAGGTGGTCCTTGGGGAACGGATGGAAGTCCTCAAATATTATGCAGCGATATTTTTCTCTGATAATCAATGCATTTGCTAAATTAAATTGAAAGTAAATTTGAAAAGAAATGTGGAAATGTTCTCGTTGCTTGGCGGAGTACTAAATTGAAGTCGGTTAAAACTTTGTTTTAATAAAACGGTTGTGACTTGGCGCTCACAGGCGTACTTTAATACATGCTTATTCTTATTGCATAAGGTTAATATTGTGAAATGTTAAGTTAATATCTATTTGAGATCATAAAAAAAGCCCAATAACTTTGTTATATCGGTTGGTTAATTATCCAGTCGAAAACAAGAACCAGCCACGTGACAATGTCGTATCAATGATGAATATCAGTGTCCCTCTCAGATTGACCATATATTGTATCGCTCGTATAAAGTAGCTAATCGACTAAACGATGTTTCTTTGTTTTCTAGTTGCTGGGCGCAGTATGCGTGGGCATCATTGGGTACTATTCAAACAGAACTTACATGTGGGTTCCAGAACTCTTCTTTTTCCTGATGGCTGTAGCGTTCTTGATCGGCACGTTTTGCCTTCTGACGGCGTGTCTGGTGTCACTGTCAACCGCATCCCTCATATCCAAGACAGTTTACGTAAGTTCAACAACTAACTGCGGGATAATAAACAATTATTTCACAAAACGCGTCATTGTTGCCCTCTAATGAGGGGTAACAGTTGAACTTTTCTTCCCAGATATTCAGAAAAGTAGTAGGGTCATTTCGCCGGTTAGCGACCACCTAATTTAATGTGCCGGTGGGCGACCACTTAAGCTGAGTTGGTGAACTGTAAGGATATTTTCTCGGTTTTTTAGTAGATTTCTATTCTAAAACAACAAAAAAATGCATGTACAAGTAATTGTCTCAATAGGGTGTGTAGAATTGATGTTATCTTCAATAGAAAAAACCTTCTCCTTCAGGTGGTCGCTAACCGAAGGTGGTCGCGTAACCAGCGAAATGACCCTATGTGCCACTCAATAGCAAAATTCATAATAATTCATTCGTTTTTCGTTCATTTATATATATGTTTTCTAAAATGTATGTTTTGTTTTATTTTCCAGGAGGTGATATACCATGGGTTGGCGTTCATACTGTACCTGGCTGCCGGCCTTACTCTATTGATTGAAGTTAATCAGAATAAATATACGTACCGTAGTAAAAGCACTTATGATCCATATTTGGCTGCTTCGGTAAGTCAAAACGCTATTATCCTACCAATATCTAAATCAGTTGTGGTTTTGGAAATAATGATAACCGGATAAATTCGGACCAGCCGGGGTAGAATGAAAAAAATTTGAAATTAGAACGTTTTGATACTTTCTAATTTCAATTTTTTTTCATTCAGGAGGAGTATTATTGCTTCCCACCCCAATCGTATTTGTAATTGTATAGGTATTCCTAGTATAGCTCTGCTAAAGTATCGGAACGAGCGCGTGAAGCACATTACAATACGATTACGTTTTTGACACCTAAGTATACTCTTCAGTTTTATTCGATATTCGGGGCCATTTGTAGAAGTCTGTGTCATTGTATTATTCAGTACCTAGCTTTCAATCTTTTTATGATGTGTTCTTTGTATTATGTGTGACGTTTACGTGACGTACCTCAATTAAGTTGTAGTTAAGCCTTATGTTGCGACGTCTATAGACGTTGAAACCCTAACGGACCCGGCAGTATAATACGCTATTTGACAAAAGCCAAATCAGCTTCTATTTATGAATCGTCAAAAACGCTCCGTTAGTATGATATTTGTAGGGATTACAGGCTTCACAATCAAACAACGTCCTTATTGTTAGTTTTTATGACTTTAAAAATCTTAAAATTGTCAAATTAAATGAAAGTTTGATAGTTTACCAGTATTTTCGTCATTTTTATCTGTTGCTAATGAAAAATCAAATTATTTTCACTGTTGTCAAATAGTCTATTAAGTGTAAATACGATTAATAGAAAGGAAAAAAAAACTTACACAACCAAACAATCCGTGCTGCGATATTAGCAGTTACTTAAAAGTAGAGCGACGAAATGGTGTAAGTACTACATGTTTTCGGCTTTTTGTCAATGCCGTTAAGGTTTATAAATGACGAACGTTTTCATTCTGCGACTGTGCATTAACATTATTCGTTTATTTTCAGGTAATGGGTCTGGTTTTGGCAGGACTATACCTGATCAGCACGTTTTTGGCGAACCGCTCGTACCGTGGAATTTAAGTAACAAAAAAATCTTCAGCAATACATACACGATGATTTTTAATCCGTGATCAGGAGTCGAACAATATTGATAAACAGCCAAAACGGAATTTCAATGGATGAGGTCTCATGCAATGAAATCACTGTTTAGTTAATTAAATTTAATAAACAATAATAATAATAATGTTAACACTAATATTCACTGAATGTTTGGTCACCCTACATTTCCTGAAGTTATGCCCGTTGCACACGAGGGCAGAACAGTGAGGCAGAACAGTGGGCAGCACAGTACTGCTACTGTGTTCTGCCCTCACTGTTCTGCCCTCGTGTGAAACGGGCATTATGTAGATAGATACGTCAAACACACATACGTCAAAGGACCATGGGCAACTTTGTATGAAGCCTGGTCCTGAATCCAACAAAGCTGAAACTTACGTCATTAAATAGGTCTTTAAATATACTTCAATTCGTTCTACGGGCACCGAGTTGAATTCCATTGCAGAACTGAGATATTCATATTTAAGTTAAAGTGAATAGGATCTATGAGAAAACGGGTTCTCTCAGTGAATACATATTCAGAATTATTAGGGTAAGGTTAGTGTGTCAAATAAACATGTTTTTGTAGCTTATTAATAGTTTTATTAATAAAATATGAACCAAACCCAACGAATGGCACGCTCGATGTGCGTTCATCATTAGTACATTTTGTTAGAACTACCCTCCAGAATATTAAATATGAATATTCTCCGAATGCGTTTTTCATAGCTCGTACTTACCTACTTACTGTGGCTAAAATACGAATATGTTCGTTCTGCAATTGAATTCGACTTTGTGGCTATAGAATGAAATAAAGTAGATTTAAAGACCTATTTAATGACATAACTCTCAGTGCTGTTGGTTTCAGGACCATTTTGACGCATGGTCCTTTTCGCAAACTACCGTTAGGGTGACAATGATTTCGAATTATAAAGTGATTCCTTATTCAGTATTATTCAGAAAAAAAAGAACGTCTGTTTTAGGTAACTTCGAGTTAATCGTGTTTGGTATCAATAACAGAATTAGAAAAATTGACTCCTGATCACGAATTAAAAATCATCGTGTATACTTAATGCCTATTCTAATGGGCTATCCATAATATTCTCTGTCTGAAATAAGTAACCTACCTATATTATATAATTACTATATTAAGTAAGTTCAATAAAAGGTAGGTACGTTTATTCAGATTTCACAGATATTTTATGCTATGACAATACATTTGTATTTGAAATTAAAACTCAACTCTCTCATGACAAGGCATTTCAAATAATAAAATAGAATCTAATTAATTAACTAATTAAGGGAGATTATAGATACGTTCTTTCAACTAGTCACTCCAAGTGTGTTCTCTGCGTGTAGTGGTCACAGAACCGAGTACAAACAGCAGCAGCAGCAGTTCACGATGGCGGTGTGATCAGCTCTACTTAACTGAACACTGACTACTTTGGTTCTATTCACGAATATGTCTGCCAATACCGAGTTATACGCCAACGCCACTAATATATAAGTATTTATTGAAATGTTTAGTTGTTTTCCCTTCTACGATCTGAGGTTGTTTCTTAGACATTTGTACTTAAAAATAAGATTAATTTATTTTTCGTTGTTTTAATTGAGGTACTTGGTAGGTACTTATTTCTCAATTTTATAAATAAAAAGTTAAATTTGTCTTTTCCTAATCGCACACTCATGGAAACACAAAAAACTGTTGCACTACGCAAGTAACTGTCATTTACATATACACAATAATATAATTAACCTTTTCGGCACGTTACAACTGTTTGCTATACCTACCGTTAGTAAATAATATACCTACAGGATGTGTGAGATACGCAGGGAGAGGAAGGATTAGATAGTGACACCGGGGGACATAATTAGACAAAGATAAAAGGACGAGCGATATAGTTTATCGTCTCTTAAATTAAAAACTCGCTGCTGCGTAGTACTTTTTATTATGATGTGATAATAAAAAGCTAGTATTATATTCTGGTGTAGTTTACGTGTTAAAAGTCTTAAACTGTAAAGTTGTTATGGCTAAAATGTTGATTTGATTCTGTAAACATAAAGTTAAACTTAACCAACAGTTTACTATTTTTTAGTATTTACTTACCTAAACATTAGGTTTCTGCCCAGCTTTATTTAATTTTAATACGATTATGTACCTACACTTACCATTTTTATTAGTGATTGATGATAAATTGTCATGTAAGTAATTCCCTCCTTGGTCCTTAGTAGATATAGTGATACAGTCGGATCTGCAAAACCGCAAGTCGTCGTTTTGCAAAAAAATGTTATAGGTAGGCTCCAAATAAATGCCCTTACCGGGATTTGAACCCAGGACTGTTAGCCTACCTAACTATAACGTTTTTTTGCAAAACGACCACTTGCGGTTTTGCAGATTCGACTCTATCACGGGTACATTCTATGAGGCCTGTATTGATCTTACACAAAAATAAACAAAAAACGAACAACTGTTTTTCAGTTTAACACTGTCGCTGAGTAGGGTCATTTCGCCGGTTAGCGACCACCTAGTTTAATGTGCCGGTGGGCGACCACTTAAGCTGAGTTGGTGAACTGAAAGGATTATTTCTCGGTTTTTTAGTAGATTTCTATTCTAATACAACAAAAAAATGCATGTACAAGTAATTGTCTCAATAGGGTGTGTAGAATTGATGTTATCTTCAATAGAAAAAACCTTCTCCTTCAGGTGGTCGCTAACCGAAGGTGGGCGCGTAACCAGCGAAATGACCCTACTGTCAATTAAGCGTTGTTAAGCCTATGTATGGTAAGCCTGTGGACGTAGTGTCACCGCTCGATGTTAAGTAACATACTCGTACCTACAAAATCGGTGCTACGAAATAGGGCACCAGAAGTTTAGTCATAAAATATAGGTACCTACAGTTTATAAGAATCAAAAACTTATCCGACTTTGTTACTAGGCATCGTCGATGTGTCGATATGTAACCATACTCGTAACTAGGTGATAGGTATGCTTGTAATCATTATTATGAATTATAGAGGTACGAGTACAATAAAAACGCTCCTGATGGCATGGCCTTGATTATCCGGGGCATCGGGCAAGTGTGTTACGGAGCACTATTCCTGCCCGGACCCCAGACAACGAACTTGATCCGCCCGATACTCGCCCTATGCTGGCTCTGCCGTCAGCAAAACGTTTTTAAAAGAGGTTTGGGTAAAAATGTTGCCACTGTAAAAATGTTATAGGAGTATTTAGGAGAGCGGCCGCTGATGATGATAGGTCTATTTAAAATGAACATATTCTGATAGGCAATCGGCCAAGAAATAATTGATAAATAAAATGAGAGAGAAATAGTTCATAAAATTGGTCACTTTAACCGTATACAGGGTGGATGTTTTCCATGAACCATAAAGAAACAAAAAAAAATGTCTTTGAAGTGCCAAGCCTAATTCATCTTTGTAACTGTTAATGTTTACCATGACAGACTTGTTTCTCGATAATTTGTCAATTCCACTGGATGTCAATTCCACACAATTTGTCAAGTCCAACCTTGAATAAGTAGGTTATTAAAACAAAATTCGACTTTCCGGTGACAGCAATTTCTGTCATCCCTTAAAAGATTTTTACCAGTGATGGCATTGACCTTTTGTACAAAAGTATGATGGACTCTACTTGAAAACGGTCAGAAATATTTATTTGGAAAATTGTAAGCACTAACGTTAAACTATCCTCTTCTTGCGGGAAAGTCCATCGTTCTGTTCCATGCTGTATATCGCGGCTCAGATATTATTTAACGATATATTCCCGCCATTAAAAAAAAATGTGACTTCTGAAAAAAACGTTCAGCCAACTCACCCAACCCATTTAATGCTAAGGTATTTTTATTTTATAATAATAGTTTGCGTCCCGAATAAGCATAGGATAGTTTATTATTCCGGAAGTCATCCCATGTGGATTAACGAAGTCTATATGTGGAAGAAATTTCGGGAAGAAGCTATATACATAGTTTATACGAGATAATAATTCAACTCTACTTCCATCTTCTACGTAAGACTCGTGTTTACAATGTGATGTCTACAACATTTTAAAGATTTTGTACTGCTGTTTTATATTAATTACTTAATTACAATTCAAACATAAAGTTGTATGTTACAGATTTTGCTATCGATGTTGTACTAGTTTTATTTTAATATATTTGTACTTTCTAGTACACGATTTGTTTTATTGTTTGGGATCAGATTTGGGTATTGGGGCTACCCTAATCCATAAATAGAAGTCGTTCAACTGTTGTGAATGTTCGAAGTCGCGGGAGAATGTCGGGCTATTTTTATTCGTCGCGTCGGCACACTCCATACCATTCTTAGGGCACGCGACATATTCAAACAAGTCCCGACATTTCTCAGGGAAGGTTCTCAGTTAAAAAAAGTACAACAAATTCTGTGCTTCGGATTCATAATTAGGCCAATAGTGCGAAAGTTCATTGACTTGCGCGGGCGAAAAACATCTAAAAATACGTGTTGTTAATAACACTGACCGTGTAGTGTAGTGTTTGAACTCTCCCTTGCTTCCTGTCGGATGAGGCATAGCATAGATCGCGTCTGGACATTGTGGAGGGAAGTGTTCAGCATCGGGTTAAGTCGTGAATCTTTTTTATATTAGTTATATTGTGAAATGACACGAGGTCCGACGATAGTCCGGATGGCGCCAGGAGGTGGTGGTGGGAGGGGCTTCAAGTGCTGCTGCTGCAGATGTTGCGAGTGCCTCAATTTGGGCTACCTCACCTCGCAACATGGCTTGATTAAACTGGCTGAAGCGGTATGTCTTATCTTATGTATTTAAGTTAATTTACACATGTACCTACCTGCCCTATAGAGTTTCTCCGAGATAAACAGTTTCACTAACTGGCTCAAAGTAATTAAGCGAGGACTAGGGAATGCAATTTCGCCTAGGTCTGAAATTTCGCGACCCCACAAAAGCCAGTGCTCGCGAAATTACTAGATTTACGAGATATCGCGAAATTGGGCGCTTTTCACTGAAATCGTATGTGAATGCTATGAATTCCATTTAATGATTGTCAACATGCGAAATAAAAATAACATCTGCATGTAGTGGTTTATAATATCCGTTTTACTGCAATTAAAAAAAAACTAAACTATTATTGTTTTTTATTTATTTAACCATTTGCATTTAATTTAATTAAAAGTAGGTACCTATTTAATACCTAATACAATTTTAATCGAATGAAAGTAAGTTTTAATTTGTCTACCATGAAACTTTTGTCATGTAGTGTTTTATATGGAAATATCAATCTCGCAATATCGCGAGATCTCGTACGAAAATTGTATGACACTCAGTCTCGTAAAATATGGAGGAGATTTTGCGAGAACGAGATTGCACTCCCTCCCACCAAGGATTGTGTTACGCCATCTACCTGCTCCATCTAGTGAAACTCTCCACTGGGAACGCAGTTTAGGCTAGCTCCTACTTGTCAGGGCTGTTATACGGAACGCGCTAATGCGTCTCACCTCACTCGTCACGCCTAATTAAACTAGATATCTACCTACGCTTAGTGACTACGAATCGCAGGGTCAAGGTATATTATTGGGTGAACGGTGAGGTGAGCTTAAAACAATTTACAGAATAGCGTGGCGGGGGTCGGATACGACAAAAAGCAAGAGCTGTGGCAAAACCTACATTTCATATGACGTGTGATCAGCATCATTTAGTGGATCTGAATCGTGTTGGTTAAAACCTACGTAACATGTTATTTACTCGTTTCTAATCAATTCAGTGAAAGGAAATTTGGATCGATCAATACCTACGCTTTGGTGGCGGCGCGGCGTTGTTGTTCAGTTATATGGAAGCGAACTCAATTTTGTTTTATGGAAAAAATCCCGAGATTCGTAAATCTGAAACAAATAATGTCAAAAAACAATATAATTTTTCATATCCAGACAAGAAAGTGGGCATATCCCTAAACGACATTACGGAGTCGGCGTACTCTGGATCTGTACTGTACGTCTAACACAACTTGCTGACAAGCCGCTTCTCGCGCAACTGAGCGTCCCCTGTCTCATTCGCACGTGCAAATTCGAAAGAGGAGGGTAGATCTTTCTCGACTCGCGGCGCGGCGCGGCGTCAGTTGTGCTAGCCCCTCTGGAATAGGACGCCAGCTACTAAACAAATAGAAGTAATGAATGAGCAACATTGCTCGTATACAGATGCTAGGCGGTCTGTGCCAGAGCCTGCTGGTGAGGTACGGGATGTCGGCCGCCGGCACGCTGGGGTCCGCCTTCCACGGGTTCCTCACCACGGCCTCGGCCTGCCTGCTCACCACCGCCCTGCTCATCGCTTGCTACGTCGTCTCGGCCAACTCGCAGCAGCTCATCAAGCAGTCTGTCTTTGTAAGCATTATCTGATAATTGAGCGTTTCTAGAAAAGTTTGCACCAGTTAAGTACATCAGGGCTTAGTGTCGATTAATAAGGATAGATAGGCAACTACGGAACCCTACACTGCGCGTGGCCCAACACGCACTTGGCCGGTTTTTAGGAAATCGTTCTGAAGTAACCTTAATTATACTTTTTGAATAAACACAGCCAGTACGAATACAGACGCCACAGATTCATTCCTTTGTAAATATTGAGAAAAATCTGGCCATAGTCATTTCAAAAGGTACTCTGGAATCCAGTTTTGGTCATATTAAGAGATACTTAGTTCCAAATTGCTAGTCACATTTGTGATAATGATTACTATGTAAGTAATTAGTAATTATCGAAGCCTAAAATTGTGTGGATTTAATTTTTTACTGTTAAGACATTAAGATTTAAAATTTTAGTAGGCACGTCTACTTTGTTTTTTTTTTTTAT
The DNA here is from genome assembly GCA_947578815.1 of Epinotia ramella. Taxonomy (NCBI): domain Eukaryota; kingdom Metazoa; phylum Arthropoda; class Insecta; order Lepidoptera; family Tortricidae; genus Epinotia; species Epinotia ramella. The sequence goes on from OX388209.1 coordinate 15,146,950, forward strand.
GGAGCGGTTTAAGGCACTTGATATTTACAGGGCAAGTGTGAAAATGTATTCACTGTGCAAGCCGTTATGACATTGGCAATATAAGCTTGATTTTTATCTGGCATAGTAAAACATAGTTTGATCGAGGGTTTCTCAAATTTCTTATTCAAACGCAGATATAGTGCATTCTTTTTTGGGCTTCTTGTAACAATTACAAAGGCGAAATTATGTAAATCTTAGATTGTATCAAAATATTATAATACATGTTCGACAGTATACCTAGTTGAGCAAACATTTGAGTCGTGCGTCCGGTGTCCACAGGAGTGTTTATTCAACGCTACGGCCTGCTTCCTGTACCTGTCGGCGTCGTCGTACATGGGCGTGGCGGTGAACCTGTACCTCTACCCACAGTACGCCATCATCAGCATGTACTCAGCCTACCCTGCCATGACTGCAGTTTACGTAAGCATCTAATTGGTATATTGATTGAACCTCACGGTGAAGGAAAACATTCTGAGGAAACTGGTCTAATCCCAATACGGTTTCGTTTTCTCTCTGGGTTGGAAGATGGCAGTCGCTTTCTTAAGAGGGGGCGTATCGCCAGGGAAAAATCAGAAATCACCCGCGCGCCCCGTACCTGTCGCGCTGATGCGTCTATTGCTGCCCCGCTCCTTCTCGCATAGTATATGCCCCGACAGTCAGATGAAACATGATGAATACCTATAGATAGTTATAATAAGTGGAAATAAAGACAAAATCTGTAAGTACCTATATTTGAAGATATAATTTTCGCTAGTAGCTAAGTCAGTTTCGAGAGCTATAACTGAAATATGACCTTCCGTTTTTTTACTAAATCACGTAAGGGTTGTAATTTAGCATAATAATGTCTCGTAAATGGCTAAAGCAAAAAAACAGCTATAATCGAATTTAAACTTTGTGAGACATATCTAAAATACTACTAATAAATCCACGGTTAAAAAATTAACGTAAATGTCACGGCAGGCGACATGTTTCGAACTCTTCGGGAGTTCTTCTTCAAAACAAACATCGAAAACACTAATCCTGAAGAAGAACTCCCGAAGAGTTCGAAACATGTCGCCTGTCGCGTCATTTAATACGTGAATTTATTAGTAGCATTAAAAAAAAACTGTAATTTATTATGAAAACTTCGATCATGTTTATGAAAGCCAGATTTTCAGGCCACTGTGTGGCGGCCAAATTTTTCAATTCTGACCCCGTGTCATGGTCGGCCTTATCACGCGATAAGTGACAGGATAGAGCGTCCGTCACTGGCTGACACCGTTTGATAGAACGAGACGATGCCCCTATCTTGTGCCTTATCGAGTGATAAGGCCGACCATGATACGGGGTCTGATCTCGGATTCGTACTTGGAGACAATGGAGACGCTTTGGCCCTTTAGTTATCAATTTTGAACATACTCGTATTAAAGAAAAACTGCAAAATTGTGTTCACTTTTTTTAATATAAAAATGTCCAACTTCGCAGGCAATAATTCGGGTGCAGACTCGAAAATTATTATTACTCCAAAAGAAAGAAGGCAAAAAAATATGCATAGTGATGAAAATCCCATTCAGATATCTCAAAGAATTACGAAGCTACAACCGTTTTAATATTGCTTGTTAGAGAGAGAAAACGCAAACGGTGTGTGACGTCACATTACAGGATGCTGCCGGCAGGCCGCGTCGATGGCGTCGCCGACCACGATGCGCGCGGCACGTTGCCGTCTTCTGTGACGTCACATTCTTCCAGCGTCATCGTTTCATATGAAGTTGCGTTTTGCGAAAAAGGGACAGAACACATCCCTTCTTAAAACAATTTTTTTTATCCTTCAAGAAAATATCACATTATTTTATTTAGTGTCTACGCCCCTATTGTTGGAATCTAAAAGCGTCACCCGTGATGACTTTAAAGAAAAAAAATGACAATAATTACACGGTTCACCCACGTATTAAACGTCACTACGGGCGACATGTTTCGAACTCTTCGGGAGTTCTTATTCAGGATTGAGTGTTTTCGCGGCGGTGTCGCTTGAATCACGACAAGATTCAAGCGACACCGCCGCGAAAACACTCACTTTATAGAGTACAAATTACTTTAATTACCCAAGGAATACCACTACCTACATTTTGTTGCTTAAAAAACCACCGGAGCTATAACTGAAATATGGCCTTCCGTTTTTTTACTAAATCACGTAAGGGTTGTGAGCTAGCATAATACGAGGGCTGCCTTTTAAGTTGTGTCGTTTGGAAAAACTAAAGACAATTTAAGTGTTAAATGGTATTTATTGTTTTTCAAAGTAATCACCGTGATATGTAATACACTTTTTCATTCGATCGAACCAGTTTTCGAAACACTTATTCCAGTCCGAAGTCGGGGTCTCCAAAATGGCCGTTTTGTATGCCTCAACCGCTTCTTCAGGCGTCTGGTACCGTTGACCACGAAGTCGTTGCTTGATTTTTGGAAAAGTAAAAAAATCGTTAGAGCTTAAGTCTGGACTGTACGGCGGGTGTTCCAGAATTTCGACGTTTTGCTCTTTTAAAAACGCAATAGTTTGCCGGGCGGTGTGCGAGCTCGCATTATCGTGGTGCAGTCTTATACGACGTCTTGGGTTATTTTTTCGAAACTCGCCGATGACTTCTGGTAAACAGACAGTGGTATACCAGTCAGCATTAACCGTTTTACGGTCCTCGAGCACGATGGTGGCAACGTGGCCACTTTTCGCCACAAACGTGGCGACCATTTTTTTCGAAGTGCTCCGTGAGCGTATTACTTTGGTCGGTTTTGGCTTATCTTGGAACACCCAAACAGTCGACTGCTGTTTAGAATCGGGATCGTAGGCATATATCCAAGATTCGTCACCACTGATAATGTCGTAAACATGTTTCGAGTTTCCTCGGTTGAATTGCCGCAGAGTTTTGCGACACCATCGAACGCGAGCCGTTTTTTGGTCTTCACTGAGTAAATGTGGTATCCAGCGTGAGATCAACTTTTTTACGCCTAAGTGATCATGCAAAATACTGTGAACACTGGTCCCTGAAATACTTAAGGAAGCTTCTATCTCACGGTATGTCGCATGGCGATCTTCGATGATCAGTTGCCGTACAGCATCAATGTTCTCCTGGGTTACGGCTGTTTTTGGTCGACCTTCACGATGTCTATCACCAAGACTAGAGCAACCACGTTGAAATTCTAAATACCAGCGTTCCACAGTCCGAAGGCATGGTGCGTTATCATTGAAAACCGTAGTCAACTCTTCGAAGCACTGAAGTCGCGTTAAGCCCCTTTTGAAGTTGTAAAAAATTATCGCACGTAAATTTTCCTTCGAAATTTCCATTTTCACAACTGACTTGTCAACTTTGAACGAACGCTGTACTAAAACGGTTGGGCCGATTTCGAGTCATTCTTTTGTTTTCGAATTCTAAATTCAAATATTTTAACGTGACACTAGTTCTTTTTTATGCAATCACGGGAGGTTTGCAAACGACAGAACTTAAAAGGCAGCCCTCGTAATGGCTAGTAAAAGCCTAAAGCAAAAAAAAGCTATAATCGAATTTTAACTTTTGTGAGACATGTCTAAAATACTACTAATAAATCCACGGTTAAATTCACGCATTAAATGTCACAACAGGCGACATGTTTCGAACTTTTCGGGAGTTCTTCTTCAAAACAAACATCGAAAACACTCATCCTGAAGAAGAACTCCCGAAGTGTTCAAAACATGTCGCCTGTCGTGTCGTTTAATACGTGAATTTAACCGTCAATTTATTAGTAGCATTAAAAAAAAACTATAATATATTATGAAAACTTCGATCATGTCTATGAAAGTCAGATTTTCAGGCCACTACTGTGTGGCGGCCAAATTTTTCAATTCTGATCTCGGATTCGTACTTGGAGACAATGGAGACGCTTTGGCCCTTTAGTTATCAATTTTGAACATATTAAAGAAAAAGTGCATAATTATGTTCACTTTTTTAATATCAAAATGTCCAAGTTCGCAGGCAATAATTGTTGGAATCTGCACTCTCGATAACCCTAAAAGCGACACCCGTGATGACTTTAAAGAAAAACAATGTCAATAATGTCACTACGGGCGACATGTTCCGAACTGTTCGGAAGTTCTTCTTCAGGATGAGTGTTTTCGCGGCGGTGTCGCTTGAATCACGACAAGATTCAAGCGACACCGCCGCGAAAACACTCATCCTTAAGAAGAATTCCCGAAGAGTTCGAAACATGTCGCCCGTAGTGACATTTAATACGTGAGTTGAACCGTGTAATTATTAGTACTGTTTCAACACATCTCACGAAAGTTTAAATTCGAAAAGCAATGTCCGCCATCTTGGAATTCAAAATGGACATCATTTCTAGAATCTTCACCCTCGAGAAGCCTGCCAATGTATGTTGTTCTTTAAAAAAACACGCATATTAATTTACAACGAATGTTTCAAAAATTTTAAATAATGCGACCACTTTTGAAATATTTCTGACTATGAATTCGTATTTAGACCTCTCAGACATCGATTTTGAACATAACCGGATTTATTCTCAACTAGCGATCCGCTCCGGCTTCGCACGGATACTATATTATACATATAAACCTCCTTCTTGAATCACTCTATCTATTAAAAAAAACCGCATCAAAATCCGTTGCGTAGTTTTAAAGATCTAAGCATACATAGGGACAGACAGCGGGAAGCGACTTTGTTTTATACTATGTAGTGATAGTGATAGTGATAATCTTTCATAAAGTAAATACACGATCGACAGGAAAATGTTCGTCTAGTTTTGCATGTACTGCACAAATTATTCTAAGAAGCCGGTTTCCCGCCGATCGCTGCGTAATCTTATAGTTGTATTTTGAACTTTAAGATCTATATGTTAAGGTCGACTTTTAAATATATTATTTCAAAATGTAGCAAAATATCTACTGGAATGTAATGATACGTTCATTCACTGGACGAATATACTGGGTCACAATATTATTGAAATAATTATGTTCATCGTGCTGTCGTGAGAGCACAGAACGTAGTCCTCTCGTCTCAGCGGAGCGATTACGACTGACTCCGCCCGCGAACGGCAACAAAAGATATACAGAACCGCACGAAACACGCGACGGGAGAAAGGGTATCGCGCTAAATAAAAAAGGCCTATACGCCAAATACGTTTCACCTCAATAAGTCTGAAAAGGGACTACATAAAAATACCCCGCTAGTACTTTCATTAGGTAATGTGAAAAGCTATTATACACTCAACTTTTACTTAATTTATATGCACGGGAACCTCACACTATTGAAATTGAGTAAAAATAAGACATGTTTTGGCGGTTCTTTTCTATCGAGGCAATTTTGGTTTTGTATGGTTTTGTTCAGACGATTCAATTGCAAATATGATGTAGTTTTGGTATGTTCTTTTTCCTGGCATTCGCTTTAGTTTGTCATAGGTAAATATTCAATCTAAGAACCCCGATTTCGCGGAGCGCCCCCTCTTAAAACTAGTGCCTATGCCAAACCCCGGGCTCCTTTAGGGCACAACCGGGAATAAGGCTAGGAGGATGACGATTTCGTTGAACCTCACGATTTTTAAAGCTAAAGGTAACTTTTGTAAACAGGAGGTATATTTTTGTCCGCCCCTTCCGACACCAATCACATCTCAATCCCTTTCGTGCGATCGCTTCCACGTGCGCCGATCCACGTGCCAGAGTAAGGGTGCGACACATGTTTATAGTACGATTGTGAAGAGATGAACCGGACATGAATGATAATCGTTTAAAATTATGTGATGCCGCGCGCATAGTCTGGTTGTCGTCTCGATTCCATCAAGTGTCGTGTCGTTTAGTTCAAATCATTTCAAATATTTTTATGATTTACCATTTTAACGGTTATGGACCGAGTACCGGTCGGGCCACTCAGCCTAATAACAGTTTAAGTTTAGGGTCACTGTCCAGTGGCCAAGATGCATCATTTGTAGAGCGGTTCCTGCAGTGCGTCAAATGATGCATCATGAAATGGACGACAGTGACTTCATTAGTTGCAGTTTACACTTTAGGTATTTCGGTGGAGCGTGAAGATGCGGCTTATAGCCAAGGGTTATTTACGACTTGTAAGATAAACAAAATATGTACTTAATGCTGCAAATAGTTCTCGAGGCGTATTTCATATCGTAAGCGTGACCCTTAAATGGGTAACGGCAAAATTTTTGGCGTCATAGAGGAAATACCTAAAAATTGTATTCTGACTGATTTACGGTTCAAATTTCAATTTATTGACAGAGTTGTCAAATAGTCAAATGGTTAACCAGCGCTTTAGAAGCTACCTATAACATTTAGAAATTCAGGGTCATTGCCTGCCATGCGTCCTTTGACGCAGCGCAATATGAGCCGTGCTACAAATGACCCGCTCATGGACATGAATGACATGATGCTTAATAATGCAAATATTTTTTATCGTTCTAATTCCCTCAATTCAATAAATAAATACTGAAATAAGTAAGAACGTGTTCATTTGGTTTCAGTACATTGGAGTAGTGTTGGGAATCCTTCACGGTGTCGACGCTTACATCTCATACAAGTATCTCAAAGGATATCGATGATAATATATTTGATATGATTGCCTTTTAATTTAAAAACGAATATTTACTCGAAACTATCGGAACTAACAATCCATTCCATACGGCTTTCGCTTTAGTATTAAGAATAAATATGATTTTCTTACTAAACAATGTGTCTTTTCTTCGCCTTGTGTGCGACCCCTTCACTAAGTGATCGACGGGTTCTATGACGAACATGCAAGAAATGTGTCAAGATCACTTAAATAGAGCCCTTTAGGTATTTTGAAAAAAATATTTTGGATAAGTAACCCGAATGTTTAGATCAATCGCGAAGTATTAACAGATGACTACAACAGCACAGTCCACCCGTGTTTATGCAATGATTCAGTGGCAGTGCCAAGAATTGAAAAGGCAGAGTTTTTGCTTGTTTGATTTTATGTTATTGCGCCAGCATCGTCGGCCGTGCCTGGCACGGCGCTACGTGCGAGGCCACAACGTCATCTTCATTGTGTATCACACTTACCTACAGATAACACTACATTTACATGGTACTACAGAGCTTAGCTAACGTGAGCTCCCAGTGATACTATGAAATACAAAGAAAACTGATAAACGTGGAGTTACCGAACACCTGATCACACCGCTGAGTAACACAACAAGAATGTTATGCTTAAGAATAATTTTATACTTACCTATAGTTTTTTTTTGTGTACCTATATGTACCTATTGAGAAAATAAAACGTGCCGGTGGAATCAAATGTTATTTTATGTAGGTGTCTGTTATGTGGGTAAGGACTAAATTCTTGGCCAGTAGTTAGCCTGGTTAGTCGGTAGTTATTAGCCATACAAACTGAAGAAGTGAAAAAAGTTCCGTTGTGACACAAAAAATTACCATAGAATTGTATGGTTAATTTTCGTGCCACTACGGAAAACTCATAGAAAATTTAATTGAATGAGTAAAGCTGGCCAAGAATTTGGTCCTTACCCTTTTGCAGTCTGCTTCAGAGAAACCTCCAAATCAATCCCACCTGCATAGAAGTTTGTATACAACTAGGTTCACAACAAAGTACATAATTTATTAAGTAGGTAATCGGTTTAATGAGATAAAAGACAAGCTTTAAATAAAAAATATAAATGTAAGTAGCAACCTAACTGTCTAAAATTATATAGCAACTGCGGTGGCCCCTAACTTGCAGGGTTATTATCAATTAAATGCTGAGGTTTTATAAGAGTTTTAGGCATGACAACCTCGAGTTAGCTTTCGCCATCGACCGGAGGTGGGAAAGTGGGGCACAGGCTCAGGCGGGCGCAGGCCAAAGCTGGTATTGATAATCGACCGCTTGGCTCAGAGGAACCAGAATAAGCTTGGCCTCCCATTACGCATAATTGTTACGAGTCTCGCGACCAACTCAAGCGGTCGTAAGACGGAATATTTAGCGGACTCCGCGGCAGACATCCGGCGACGACATACTCAATAGTTCAACATAGCAGTTACCTAATTCAGGTTAAAGTTAAGATTGTAGACACGCCGCTTTATTCAAGTGCTGCTAAATGCATTTTTTATCGACATCGACACGTGTACGATTTTTTGACGAACATGGTAGAAATTCTTATAATCTTGACATTTATGCAAATTGATATTGTAATTTTTATCGTGTAATAAATAAATCTAATCTAATAACACGGATAATGTAGTCGGTGGCAGACAGAACCAGCAAGCAACACGCTTACCTTTGGACTAGAATAGTCGCTTATATGCGAGTTTCTATTATTAGCAGCGATTGCTGATGCTGAAGCACATGAGCATTGTATACTCGTATCTACACTTCATTTGACACGAGCCTCTGTTTATCTTTTTTTCATGTATGTATCTATATCTAGAAGTATGTTAACTACCTACTTACAGCACAATGCAATGGTTCGAATTTGTATCGGCCCCAATAAGAGAAAGCCATATCTACGGCTATATAGATAAATGGGAATTGTTGATTTTAAATAAGACAAGCTCCGGCAGTTACCGCCACAGTTTCGTGTTGACGCGTTTCGTTCACCGCCACACTGGGAAAATACAGAGGGCCTACCGCGAAACGAAAACGTGTATCTCCCCCGATCTCTGTCGCACTTGTTAGTTCGAGCGACGAAGACGGAGATCGCGGATTTCGTTTCGCGGTAGGCCCTCAGACAGGAACGGTATTTTTTTAATCATCAGTATATTCCCTAACAACAGAAAAATATCGACTTCATATTGAATGACCAAGAGTGAAGAGGGTTAAAAGAAGAATCCCAGTTAAAAACGAGGTAAGTATTCTTATAGTATCATGGTATTTATGCATTAAGGGTATTTCTAGGTACTTTCCTATATCCGGCTTGAAATAAGTAATAATCTAATCAGTCTTATTTTCAGAAGTAAGTAGGTACATACTTAATGAACGCTACTGTTGGTGCGTTAATTATGTCAATCAATCATAATTGAATAATTACAATAAGAAATTATGTTTTTTGTTTTAATCTACTCTCAAATAATTCAGTAATCGAAGTTTACCTTGTAAATGTGAACTTGTCGATTACTCAATATTTAATATTTACCTACCTGGAAATAGTTAGGAAGTTAACTAATTAGCTAAGTGGGTTTGCCTATCTACTTTTTTTGTTTAGAGTGGGTATCATTGTCTATGTATAAATGTCATTTATGTTATGACACACTCAGCCAACAAAGTGCTTTACGAGTTTTCAACTCTAACGCGGTTGAATGAAGGTTCATAAGCCTAAACCACAATGTTGGCCCTCTCCTAATTTACATCTGGGTTTGCTCGATTTACGTCATACTCATAGGGGGCGGAGCAGATGCAAACTGTGAAATACTTACTTTAGTTAATCCCGTCAGTCATCTGTTCTCGGGTCCAGTAGATAAAACAGCAAATTTCCCATGTGGGTATGTAGGTACTTATCGCCTTTTCAAATTGGCTGCGTTTCTTGACTCTTGAGCTTCCGACACAGACGAGGGGCCTTAAGGTACTGTTACACATGCTCTTTAGTCGCACGAAAGCATGCCAGTTTCGAGCAAATAGCATGTGTAAATGTAAAGTTGCTAGTAAGTAGCATGCTATTTGCATTATATAATAGTTGAGCATGCTCAAACAAGCATGCTACTAAACAGCATGTGTACCAGTAGGTACCTTTATAAGTTTAACATGTGAGTACGTAATCTGTGTGCCTGCCTGTGGCATTGTGGCACAGATTATATAATAGTTCTACATTGCGGGCCCAAAACCACCCAAAACGGATGAACGGATTTCATGCGGTTTTTTTTTAAACAAAGGTCGCTTGTCTGTCCAGATGCTTTATAACTATGTTTGGTGTCGCGGGTTATTTAAATTTTGAATTTATGTAGTTGTGTTCTTTTTAATAATATGTAGTTGAGCAAAAAAAGTTTTCAAATGTTATATACCATAATTGAATAATTAGATAATTACCTACTTCTAACGTCTGAAACACTTTAAAAGTGGTCTATTAATTTTATGAGATTAAAAATGTTTACAGAAATTAGTGATTTAATGAATTAGCGTATTAATTATTGTTTTAGCGTAAGTATATTAAAATTAAAATGTAGGTATGTTGTGTTTTGTATGAGAAGCAAAATATTTTTGTTTCGTCGTCACGTCCGTCCTCTCATTGACGACCTCGTATTTTTGCAACTCGTCCACAGCTTAATTAACTAGCTATGCGTTCATTTGTAATACTTACTTTAAACTTCCTTTAGCATGAGCATGTGCTCGAAAAGAGCGTTTCCAAGCAACAAAATCGTGCGGAAAGTACCACTTTTTCGCACTAGTGCTTTTTACTTTTTTTTTTAATTTTCAAGTCGGTCGTCAGCCCGACACAAAGAGTTTTTATTACTCGAGAAAAGTTTTACAAATATTTCAATTACACGTTTTATTTCATATAAAAGGTACTTACATAAATACTAATAATGTATAAAAAGATTTATTAATCTTTTTGAATTTTGAATTTTTGAACAATAAATATATTAAAATATTCATTTACTTAATGTGTTTGGCTGAACGCATATCTTTCTTATGCCTTTTGCAATACGACAGTATGGCGACTTGCACATGCGCAATGCGCATATGTTGACCGCGCATGTACTTATCTAAAAAGCCCGCCATTGTTGTGATTGTTGTTGTTTACTTTGGAGTTATTTTATGTAAATACTTATGTTAATAATGTCGAGTGAAAGTGAGTAATCAATAATAATAATGATTTATTGCGTTTCAATAGTGGCAGTATGTTTCTTAGAAAGTTAGAACTAGACGGTACAGCGTCTTTTTGTTGTTTAATAAATTGAGTTACTCAAATTAATTTTGCTCCAAAACCACAATACAATGGTTTTAACTTTTAAGTGAATAAGCTTGATAGCCAAAGATGTGGAGAAGTTGTTAAATGCAGTTCCAGATAATAAATATACCTGACAATCTACCTAGGTTCTTCAATTTTAACCTCTATTTTAAACCGACATTTCTACATTTACCATATTTCCTCACACAAGGCATAGTAAAACGTTGTATGATACACGCGCGTAAAGATGATTTCCGACTCGTGTCGAATTATACCTACATTCGCTCGCTTCACTCGCTTCGCTCATGTATAAAAATGACACTCGTCGGAAATCACCTACTTTACACACTTGTAGCATAAATAACTATTATAGTATCGAAATTAAAAACATAAAATACCTTCAAAATTGCGAAATTAGTTAGGGGTAATTCATTTCAAAAACATAAATGTAGGAACTACAACTATATATAATTAATAGATTGTTGATAAGCGAGTGCGCCTGTGCAGTTAAAGTTGTTAAGGTTGTTGAAGTTTAACGGCGTTATGCAGGGATCTCGGTTAGCGCGGGCGCAGTGAGAGACGCGCCTCGGAGCGCCGCGCATGCCTCCGCGCAGACACCACCGCCACGCCATGCGACACGCTTACAATACATGCTCTCAAAGCAAACAGTGCCAAAGTAGGTATCTAGTGTTAACTTAATCTTATAACGAACGCAAGCGATTTGTAAAGTGAAAGTGCCGTCGACTCCCCGTCATCATCTGTTTATGTAAGTATGTACCTGTCTGTGATTTTAATTGATTACTGTGAAGAAATTATTGAAATAGTATTAAAGAAATATAACTTTAAGAACTCATGCAAATTATCACCCCTGACGGTACCAGGTACCTAAGCTCTGTTGTTGTTATCTTATTTATTATGAATCATTTCCTCATACGTAAGTTCTTCCGTACAGGCCAAATTACTCAAAGATTAGGTAATTACCCAGGTACAGTCGACTACAAAAACACGTATCCATTTTTTCACCTTATTGCGTTGTAGTAGGGTGGAAAAAAAGATAAAGACCTCTTTTTATACACCATTGTACTAGATATAATCAAGTAGAAGATAAGAACAAAATCAATAGGTTGGGAATGTAGGTATGTAAATAAATATCTGTAAAATATAGTTATTCCGCTATCTTTCATTTACCTTGCTAGGCTAATCTCCGCAATAAAAGGCTACATTATTTGCACTTATTCATAAGTGTATAAACCATATAGATAAAACGTTAATAAAGTTACAATAAAAAGAGTAATATATCGCATTATAGCGATGTAAATGTGCTTTTTACAATGTAATGTGATGTGTTGTTCACTGTTGTTCTCACTGTTACGAGGGCTGCCTTTTAAGTTCTGTCGTTTGCAACCCTCCCGTGATTGCATAAAAAAGAACTAGTGTCACGTTAAAATATTTGAATTTAGAATTCGAAAACAAAAGAATGACTCGAAATCGGCCCAACCGTTTTAGTACAGCGTTCGTTCAAAGTTGACAAGTCAGTTGTGAAAATGGAAATTTCGAAGGAAAATTTACGTGCGATAATTTTTTACAACTTCAAAAGGGGCTTAACGCGACTTCAGTGCTTCGAAGAGTTGACTACGGTTTTCAATGATAAAGCACCATGCCTTCGGACTGTGGAACGCTGGTATTTAGAATTTCAACGTGGTTGCTCTAGTCTTGGTGATAGACATCGTGAAGGTCGACCAAAAACAGCCGTAACCCAGGAGAACATTGATGCTGTACGGCAACTGATCATCGAAGATCGCCATGCGACATACCGTGAGATAGAAGCTTCCTTAAGTATTTCAGGGACCAGTGTTCACAGTATTTTGCATGATCACTTAGGCGTAAAAAAGTTGATCTCACGCTGGATACCACATTTACTCAGTGAAGACCAAAAAACGGCTCGCGTTCGATGGTGTCGCAAAACCCTGCGGCAATTCAACCGAGGAAACTCGAAACATGTTTACGACATTATCAGTGGTGACGAATCTTGGATATATGCCTACGATCCCGATTCTAAACAGCAGTCGACTGTTTGGGTGTTCCAAGATGAGCCAAAACCGACCAAAGTAATACGCTCACGGGAGCACTTCGAAAAAAATGGTCGCCACGTTTGTGGCGAAAAGTGGCCACGTTGCCACCATCGTGCTCGAGGATCGTAAAACGGTTAATGCTGACTGGTATACCACTGTCTGTTTACCAGAAGTCATCGGCGAGTTTCGAAAAAATAACCCAAGACGTCGTATAAGACTGTACCACGATAATGCGAGCTCGCACACCGCCCGGCAAACTATTGCGTTTTTAAAAGAGCAAAACGTCGAAATTCTGGAACACCCGCCGTACAGTCCAGACTTACGCCCTAACGATTTTTTTACTTTTCCAAAAATCAAGCAACGACTTCGTGGTCAACGGTACCAGACGCCTGAAGAAGCGGTTGAGTCATACAAAACGGCCATTTTGGAGACCCCGACTTCGGACTGGAATAAGTGTTTCGAAAACTGGTTCGATCGAATGAAAAAGTGTATTACATATCACGGTGATTACATTGAAAAACAATAAATACCATTTAACACTTAAATTGTCTTTAGATTTTCCAAACGACACAACTTAAAAGGCAGCCCTCGTACGTTACTCCCAAATATCTAATGGGTTTATTCATCCACTTTAGCAAATAACATCCATATCAACTTAATTGAAAGGTGATGGATCACGCGCTGCATATTTTATAACTCATACCGAGTACCTTCGTATTATAAGAGTAAGAACATTAATTCTTAAAACAATAATTTAGCCTATATTTATTGACAGTCAGTTTTAAATTTGACGCCTGACCTGAGTCTTAACTTCCATCTCATATAAGTATGGTAGTTTACAGTAGGTAAATACGTACGGCCGTATTTATAAACGTCCTACAAGCCTGTTTTAACTAAAATGGCGTTAAAATTCGTTTGTCCTTATCTGTCACTTTGACATTTGTGTTCGTTAGAAAGGGACAAAGCACATTTTATTTAACGGAGGCATTTTAAGTTTTATGAATAAGGGGGGTAGTCTGTAGTCTCCATATTTCAGTCTTCACATAGAAACAATGTATCATACAAATCTGGGCGAGACATAAAATTATAAAGGTAAATTCCTACATTCACTGGTGAAATTACGGTGCATAACAGGGACAAATTGGACAATGAGGTTAGCATCAACAGAAGAGTGGAATAGGTACGCAGAATCACTATCGGTATGCGCGGAGCGTTGAGAACGGACGTCGTCGGCAGGTAAACTGCATCCATAAATAAGAGTCTTAAAAGGTAAACAAATATGGCGGAATGGATAACCATAGACTACTATAGTGATGTGGTGTATGTCGAATAATGTCGATGTCGGCAACATTACTATAGCGGAAATGATGAATTACGATGATAAATGATAAAAAACGTGAATAATTTATTGAGTATAGGGTTATAAACCATCTTTCAATAGAAATTTCCTACAATGTAAACAAAAAACTAACTTAAAAATTTAATTTACCAGACATGTTGCTTTCACGGGAATATTGACATAAGTGATTAGTCAATTTTATTGATAAATTTTATTGTCGTCCGTGTGCCCGGTAGGGTTAATTAAAATTGTGCAATATAATTATTGTAGAATATTATTGTAGGTGGGTAAAAACTAAAAGTATTTTCAATGAGATTTTAAGCAATACTAAAAACAAAACAAACATGGTGTTGCATACAATATTTAACAAAATAATTAAGTTATCTTTGGCAACCAAACAGATCGCAACGAAAGATTACATGTAGTTCGTTCCAAGGCTGCACTCCGTTCACTATGACAGCAGGACAGCATAATTAAAATTTTCTAAGTGTGAAAGAGAAGGCACAATACGGTGTCAGAGCGTAGCGTTGTTTTTTTCTGTGTGCGGTTTTCTAGTAATCTCATTGAAAATGCTTTTTTTGCTAGATAACCGGACAGAATTGAAAACATGACCATTTACAATAAAAAAATTACCATTTACCATTTAAGTTAGCCAGAGTAAGTTAATTAAGCGTAGATTAGATTAAGGCCCTTAACTATGTACATTTTTTTTTATTTTCAGCCATTTGCCTCTGACATGTGTGCAACAATATGTTTCGGCAAACAATTATTTTTTTTAGAAATTTGGCGCACCGGAATACTTAATATTTGTTTACTAGCTCAACATCACTGCCTCGATCAAAGACTACTCTGCCATCGAGTTTTTATCGATCTGAAAGAACATCCCATCCCTATCCACCAAAGACAATACAGAGTATTTAAAATGTCAGTTGTAGGTTTGAGGTTACAGCGATCTCGGTTTTCTGCAAAAAAATAAGTGTTTTACGATAAAATTGACATATTATTATAGAAATAATGGTGTTGCACGTGATTACCTAGATGTTACAACAATTGCCTACTTGTTATTGCGTGTGATTACACCAGGAATGTGTATTTTTCTACCGGTAAGTGGTTTGTTTACATTTTAAGACTCTTATTTATGGATGCAGTTTAGGTTCCTTTCGCGCGACACAGTCGAACACGGCATGAAAGGGCGGCTTCGGTCTCGTGATCACATTCATCTTTTAAAGTCACTCAATAAAACAGTTTCTCGCCTAAATTCTGCAGTTAAGCAATTGGGTTTGCGAAACAAATTGGTACAAGCTTTGACGCGATTGTTAAATAGGTAAAACGTGGGTAAAAGAAAACTAACCGACAACAAAATAAATCAAGATTTGGTATGGCATGTCACAGTAAACATACAATTTATAAAATATTAGGGTTTTTTTTTTCTTTATTTTAGAGCTTTGCCACTGAGTGACGATGTCGCTCTGTATTATACATCCATACGATACGGTGATGGAACTTTCCTCATCAGATAAGCTTTGTTTAATCGCATGTGTCCACAACGAAGCCTCATAGCGAGTAGGTACTGTGTCTATGCGGTTTAGGCCGCATTCATCAAACCATGGAGACCGCGGGAGTTGTGGCTGAACCGTTCTGTACCCCTATCCCCTTTTCCTTCGATCTTAGATTGACTTATACTCTGTGCTCACGCTCAGCGCTATTATTGATTTCAAAATTGCGTAGGCTATCGGAGCTCCTCGATGACTCGAGGAGCATCGAGCCAGATGTAGGAGCGAACCACGTGAATCTGTCAGGATTACAAATTTATTGCCCCGCATCGATAGGACAAGAGATAAAGCTTCGGCAATTGCAATCAGTTCTACTTGCATAATTGAGATATCTGTATCTATTCGAAACTTCATGGATGATTTGAGGGTCATACAGTGCAGCCATTTTCGTCGTTGTTTCAGATATATACCGATTTCGATCCTTCGGTATACTCGGTATATATATCTGATAAAAAGTGCTTTAATTTGTCTCCAAGTACTTACGACACTCATATTTTAATTCGGTGGAATTATACGATTTCTTAGAATTATATACGTATATGATTGTATTATGATGAGATTGATAGTCTAAGGCACTTCTAGCAGACATAGAAGCTTCAAATTTAAGCTTCCATGTCTGCTAGAAGTGCCTTAGACTTTTGTTTGATGATCGGATCCTTCAAAAACCAAAGAAAAATGCCAGATTTTCCGCTGTGTTCATACATCCAGAAATCAATTATGACTAGATTATTTAAAAAAAGGAAAACATAGGAACAAAAGAAAGAAAGAAAGAAAGAAAGAAAGAAGACATTTATTCACTACGCAAAAGACACACAGAGACAAAGGGAGTACAAATACAATACAATTTACACATAATGTGTGTGTCTTCGCGGCAGTGAATCGGTCGCTGTCTCAGCATTATGCCGAGGTGTCAGACAGACACCTACAGCGCTGATTTTCAGACAGCACCGTACGTGACCCACGGAACGCAACACAACATACCGCCGATACAAACGTATACACAAAATACATAAATAATTAATATACTAGTAAAATAAGTAACACAAGCACAATGGGATGAGAGACATGTGAAAAACGCGAAACGGTTGGGATGTTTAATAAAACAAAATGGATACAAATTAAATAAAGTGCTGGATGGGTTAGGGTTGGGATTTTTGGAGCGTCAACAAATAGCCCTTAAGCTGGCGCCTAAAGGTATACCTGCTAGACGCTCCTTGGATAGGTGGGGGGAGATCATTCCAACACTTGGACGCCGCGAACCTGAAGCTACCTCGAAACGCCGCGGTCCGATGCTTTGGCACCAGAATCATCGCCTTACACCTACGCGCACTCTTAGGCCATACAAGTCTACTCAGCAAATATGCTGGGACCCCAGATTGAACTATGCCAAAGAGAAGAGTGGCGAGGTGAAGCCAACAACAAGGCCAAAGCCTTTCTTTTATTTTTAATAAAAAATAGTTAAATAGGTCAAGTTTTGGAGAAGAAATCAGGGGACTACGGATCGTTGATTTTATATACTTTTAATAGGTATTTTCGGTCCAAGCTGCTGTTGTCTCTATCGCGCTCTGCGGGGAGAGGCTTGAGGTTTTCGCGACAGCATTACATTTTACAAATACCTATTTCGTGATTATCTCGCCCATAGTGTTTCCTCTTAAGCGTGATTGAGTAACAAACATCCAAACTTTCGCATTTATAATATTAGTAGGATCTGTACTCTATCCTACTAATCTCTCACTTATAATAAATCTCTAAATTAAAAAGGAACCCAGCCAGTATCAAACTAAGCATTGGTGTGTCCCGCGTGATCTCAGCTTCCCATGAACGGAAAAACATGTAACTTTTTTTATAAATAAACTTTAAAAAATGCCTTTTTTTGCATTGCGCTATTGCACCAACAACAAACCCAACAATAGTAGAAGTACGGGGATCACTTTTCATCGGCAAATTCACAGATTTTTGAAGTGAAAACTTCTTTAGCAGCGCTGAGCACTGTTTGCAAAATTTAAATTATTACTTTTTTGCAAAATTAAAATTATTCAAGTTTTCACTTCTACCGGCATTCCCGGAGTGCAACCTGGTCTTTTTTTTAATATCATGTGTTATAAGATACGCGCCGATGGCGGCCATTATTTCAAAGATTAGAAATGTAGAAGTGACAATTTCCTAAGACTATTTTGCCTTATTAGTAGAACATTAAAGTTACTAGACTTACTGATTTGAAGCTTTAAAGATCTTAATTTTTGCGCCAAAATAGCAGAATCCATTTGCGATTTTTTATTTAATCGTTTTTATGAATAATTTTATTGGCAACGTTTAGTTGATTTAAACTTTCACGATTCTCACACATTATTTATACTAAACGGGACTTAATCGCCTAGGTATAATTAACTTCTCTATTTACCATGGACGTTGCAACTTGCAACACATCCGAAACGTCGGGAGACCTCAGTGTGGTTAATAAATAAGTTAATTATACTTACGCGATTAAGTCCCGCTTAGTATAAATAACGTTTAGTTGCTATTTAGATCTTAAATTCTACTTATTTAAATCCTAGGTCAGTTCTCTTATATAAATAATGTACGCGTCGCGAGTATGGTCTCCGAATATTTTTTTTTTTTATTTTTTTTTTATTTTTTTTTTATTAGAAAACCAACAGCTTTAACATATAATGATATTCTTACAATTAAGATACAACTGTTTAGCCAATAACAGGTCTCCCTAGATTATACAGAAATATTAACGGAGATGCTTAACTTATAACTAACTAACCTTTACATAATGTGTGTATGTGTTGTGTGTGTGTGTGTTTGTGTGTGTGAGTATGTGGGTGTGTGGTGGTTATTACTGCCTCTTTATTTTATTTTTAAATGATTTTTTATTCTTATGCACAAACGGATCTATAGTGCTGAAAGTACCACTGTATGTTTTCACTACTCTATGCATCACGGAATTCTTGCAATAGTTAGTGCGACTGTGGGGCACACTAAAGAGACGAGGGTGCCTAGTGTTTGTTTTAGGTGTAAAGTATTTGATTTCAGCCACAAGGTTTGGGCAGTCCATATTACCCCTAATAATATTAAATAACAGGCCCATGTCAAGCATGACTCTTCTATCTTCTAATTGCATCATATTATGTCGTTGACAACTTGTATTATAGTCTGTATTTGTATTTCTAGTTCGAAAATTAACCCTTAAATGCATAATGATGTATATATGCATCGTATATTGTATATGTTTTTTTTAAATACTATGATTTTTTTCTTTATTTTTCCCTCAATCTATACAACATGACACATCTATTTCAATTTATTAAAAAGTTATACAAAAAATCATGCATTTAAGGGTTAAGGTATCGTAAAAACTTTTTTTGTAATTTCTCAATACGAGATTTATAAATTGCGTATTGCGGCGACCATATATTACTTGCGTATTCTAAAATCCTTCGCACATAAGCGAAATACACCACCTTTATGCAGTTACAAATCAATACAAATCCGAGGTTTTTATAGGCCTTGTTTATTATACTGTCTATGTGGTCAGAAAGTAACATTTTACTGTCCAACATAACACCCAAATCTCTTATTAATTGAACTCTTTCTATACTAATGTTATTTATGGTGTAGTTAGCACAAATTGGTGTGGTTTTTCTAGTAAAAGTTATAGTTTGGCATTTGGCTGCATTAACTGTGATCTTATTTCTACGGTAATAGTCTACTAATGAATCTAGGGTCGTTTGCATAAGGCAGCAATCAGATGTGTTCTTGACTTTAAGAAATATTTTTTTATCGTCTGCGTATAACAAGTGGTGAACTGGAGAAGTAAAACATGTGTATATATCAAAAATGTATGCATTATACAGCAAGGGCCCTAGGTGCGATCCCTGTGGGACGCCAGATGGAGTCCTTATGAAATCGGATCTAAATCCACCAACTGTCACAAATTGTGACCTATTAACAAGATATGATTTGACCCACCGCAATAAGTTTCCATGTATACCTAATTGCCCCAACTTTGCTAGTAGGATGACGTGGTCCACTCTGTCAAAGGCTTTCTCAAAGTCAGTGTACACCACGTCAACCTGACCGCCGCATTCCATGTTAGAGAGGACAAAGTTAGAGAACTCCGCTAGGTTTGTAATTGTAGATCGGTGCTTGAGAAAACCATGTTGATTAGAACTGATACCATGAATTATAGTTGGATATATGTGATCGTAAACAATTTTTTCGAAAATTTTGCTAAAAACATTTAGGATTGAAATTGGACGGTAATTTTCTATCACAGATTTAGATGATTTTTTATGTACTGGAACAATATTTGCTTCTTTCCATCGATCAGGAAATGTGCCATCTGTCAAAGACCGATTTATAATAAATGCCAACGGAGTACTGATAGATTTAGCTGTATGCTTAATAAAATAAGGGGGAATGTTATCAGGACCGGCCGATTTGGAGGTATCTACGTTATTAAGTAGGGTTACAATAGATTCAGTTGATACTATGACGTTACCAATCGCGTGTACGTCTCCTATGTTAGGCATATTAAGACAGCTGATATCATAATGAAGATTAGGTTCGAGGTATACGCTTTGAAATAATTTACTAAAACCTTTACAGATACTTGGACCGTCATTAAATGATTCGTTTTTATAGGTCATAGATTTCGGATAGTCCGAGGCTCCACGCATTGATTTAATGTAAGTCCAGATTTTTTTTGGGTTAATTTTAATTTGTTTCTGCGCAGATATTAAGGGGCTCCCGTCAAAAATCAACGAATTTTAGTAGTTTTCATTTCGACACTCGTCCTCGGTTTATTGAAGCTAGCCTTCCAGGTGCAGATATGGGAAAGTTTGATTCCTGTTTAACATTTTTGATATTGAATAACTTGAAAAATGTTAATACTGAATTAATTATCCATTTTTAAAGAGAGGTCTGTAAAAATACAAAACCGGACACTTCATCCTCATTAAAACTTTTATACACCCGAAACTCATACCTACTCATACATACTGAACTTACCTATAAATTTGATATGCGTTTTTATAATCTTATTAATTAACACAAAAGTTATGGCCAGAAAACCAGATTTTGGCCTAAAATTGTTCAACTTTGATGCCAAATATCTCGAAAACACTGAACTTTGAAGTAAATATGGGATACTATATTGCTTAAAGCCATTGTTGTTAATATAATAAGCTACAAAAAACATTAGAAAACTAAGGGATTCAGATCGAAGGTCATTGGCGTATGGGAGCCCCTTAAATAAGAATTATAATTATCAGTTTCCATTATGTTTACTTTTCGTCTAAGATAAGAGTACTCTTGGTAGTCAAGATTATTTTGGTAACGCTTCCATTTCCTATGGGCCTTCCATTTGCGGCGTATTAAACGCATTAAAGTTTTACTGTACCATGAAGGATACTGTCTAGAGTTTTGATTAATCTGTTTGCTGGGTATAAATAAGTCAATACTTTCTTGTATTTTCTTATAAAAACAGTTCACTGCGCAATTAATTGAGTCACAACATTTAAAAAACTGATACCAGTCGACTTCGTTTAAGTACTTGTTTATTTTAGTATAATCGCCCTTATGATACAAAACTTTCGTGACATTATTTTCTTGTAATGGAACTAAATGTAGATCATATGTTAAAATAGAAAAACTGGGATGAGCTATATGAACCCATTAGCAATTTAGGAGACTATGATTATTATATTAATTTCTAATTGCTTTCAAAATATATATCTGAGGATCCCGTGGTACCTTAAATGTGTATGAATCTGACGGAAACTGAAAATGGCCGTAATTTCATTTTTAATTTGTCTTGCTGCGATTGCTATCAAAATCGATATCTGACGATCCGCATGGACCTTAAATAGGACTGTCATCAAATCTGACACAAATCGCTGAGACAAATTGCATCAACACAGTGCTTCCTCAGGAACTATAAAGATATCCAGTATCAAAAATTTACAAAAATCAAATGTCGGTGATTAAATCAATAAGTTTTTTTTTTATACGAGTGTATTAAATCACGCTAAGGCCATAACTGAATCCGAACTCAGAAAGTTGTCTCATCTACTGCACGTTTACATACTCTTTGATTTTCCAAGGTGGCGGCCTGATTGGAAGAAAGACGCCTAGAAAAATGTTCTGGGTTGCCAGTCTTATTAAAAATGGTTGTCTAATTAAAAAGAGATCTTTTGTTCCGCGTAAACACTTACCGGTCAATGGGTACTCGAAAGGATTATCTATTATTAATTCCTAAACACATCTTAACCTGAGAGTCGGAGTGACTCAAGATCATTTCAGTTATCACGTTTTTATTTATTTAATAATATAAAACAGTGTTAAAAATATGTAGAGAAGAAGATCAATAAACATTTAATGCTGCAGCCTGTGTCCTACCTGTTGGATCTATTGCCACAAACATCTATTAAACTTTTACCCCCTTATCCATAAAACTTAAAATACCTCTGTTAAATAAAACGAGCTTTGTCCCTTTCTTACTAATTAAAATATATATATCAGAGTGACAGATAAAGACAAACGAATTTTAACGGCATTTTAGCTAAAATAGGTTTGTTCAACGTTTCACTTGATAGGTTAAATTAGAACTCCCACCCCATTACCATGCGAACGAAGTCGCAGGTACAGCTAGTATTAATATAAATGCGAAAGTTTAGATGTTTGAATGTTTCGATGTTTAGATGTTTGGATGTTTGTTACTAGCCTGGATTAAAATATAGGATACTTTTTGTCGCGGGCCCAAGCAGACGAAGTCGCGGGCAGAAGCTGGTAATATATATTGTATTACTGACCCATTCAATATATCAAGCAAACACTGTCCTTCGCCCGAAGACGGAACTGCCTGTGATACCGATTGGTTGCATTTTGTATAAGTATTAGGCGCATCCTTTGTCTATAGGTACTTTTATACGTCAAAACGATCCAAACCAACGGACGTCCATGCGGGTTGTTACGCGATTAACCTGCTGTAAGTACATTGTGCGATTTGTTCGTGACCAGCGGTTAGTCCTAACACGCGATTTATTTACTCTGCACAAGGCAGAACAAATGTGAATGTCATGGCCTATTGGCGTTTTCCGGATGCACATTATTCTTGACCCACATACATATTCGATACCTGCAGACTCAAAGGGCGTAAAAGCCGTTTGGGCTAAAATTACTTATTGATGCCACCTTACTGATTATGAATTGAAAAGACGTCAAACGTTTTAATTAATAGCTGTTTACCTAGCTCTAATTTGAACCCCATATACCAAGGCCGCTTTTTTACAAAAAAAATCTTTGGGTGTCTAACGTGAACAGCAAATTTAATATGTGCCTTTTTTTAAAAACTTGTGGTGAATAGGATTTTTTTTTCTTTGTTTATTCATTTATCTTATATATTAATTAACAATACGATGCATCTTTAAAATGTATAATTAGGACCAAAAATGAACTTTATACATATAAAAACCAAAAAGTTATAATAAAAAATATTTTATTTTTCGTTTTTATGCTCTCCTGAATAATGGCGTTTGGCTTTTACGCCCTTTGAATCGGCGGTATCGAATTATGCTCATGCTCAGAATACCTATGTATTTATTGCATCTATAACTTAATAATTTTGCACCAAAAATAAACTTGTAACACCTCGATCTAGACCAGTGTTTTTCAAAGTTGGTCTAGATTCTAGACCATGGGTCCGTGGGGACAATTAAGCTTTTTACAAAGTTAAGCTCCTTGCTCATCCGGTCCTCGGGTGACCGTAGGGCTGACTGGAGCCTCGCACAGCGAATTGGCATTGACGTCATTGCCATTCAGCGAGGCAACGCGACCAGCAGATTATTGGATACTAGCTTCTTCCCGCGACTCCGTCCGCGTGGAAACGTTTATATCGCAGCTCCATACAAACTTCAACCCCCCATTTCATCCCCTTAGGGGGTGATTTCCAGGATGAAAACTATCCTATGTCCTTCCCCGGGATTCAAACTATGTCCATACCAAATTTTATCGCAATCGGTTCAGCGGTTTAAGCGTGAAGAGTTAACAGACAGACAGACAGACACACTTTCGCATTTATAATATATAATATTAAGTATATAGTATATAGTATGGAGTATGGATATTATGGATAGAGATATATAAGATCCGACACAGAATTCCAAAGTTCCAAGTTCAAAGCGAAGAAGAACCGGCGACGCAGCAGCCGTGTGTATATTTACGAGAACTATTTGGAGTCACTTTTGACTCCTTAATAATTCAATAATAGATGGTTTAACACGCAAAATTGTTCGAGTGGTAATATGGCTTTTGGACCAGAGTTACACACTACTTTTCACTTCGACTGCGAGAAAATACTAAAAACAAAGATTATTCATCCACAATCAATAATCAATTCCATAGCGAAAAAATTGTTCAATTTGGCGGCATGATTTTTTACCCGACTGCCGAAGGAGAGGAGGGTTATTTATAAACTGTTTGTACACAGATACACAGATACAAAATATTCACGAACAAGCGCTACTGACCTAGGCGCATCTAAACAGCCGAGCGCGGTGGACAGCATATGTTGCATAAGATAAAGCTGCTGACAGCAGTCTATCCGGCTCAATCTCATAGCGAAAATGCCATTGTGTGCAGTCAACCGCGCTTGAACGTTTGGACGCGGCTATAGACTGGCAGAGCCGATTTTTTTTAATAAGTGTGACTTGAGGAATAAAAAACACCGTACCGCCTCAGCACGAGTCGTGAAATATCATACGTGGCCACATCAATATCATACTTATCTTAATCATTACATCGAGTTAAGCAGACCTCCAATCAATGCAACTGCGCTACCAAATTCAATAGGGAACATTACTGCAATATTATGCCGCCAGAGTGCAGCACTAGCACAAACCGTAAACCATCAGGTAGAGGAAGATAGGCACTCACACGCACACAATGCACAATTGATTGTCAAATGAGTGACACGGATGCATGCATAGACAATACCGTAAGTGGGAACGAGATACAATTCTGCTAGTGTCGCCCCCTGCGCGTAATGTGCTAATGTGGTTCCACCCGTTTCGAACTAAATCAGCATGAACTTATATGTACCTATGCTTCAGGGATGCCGAGGATGTGATTTTATTGTCATCGGATATTTGGGGGCACACATCCGCGGGTTTTGTGGTCAAACACTCAAAAAAGTAAATAAACAACGTCCATTTTATGATATCACGCAATCATCGAACACGTTGAGACTAAATTACAATTGTAGCGAACAAATCAAAAACGCGTCTCTTGGTCACAGAAACGACAAAAGTTTTTTTTGACTAATGGCGAACATATCTAAAGCTCGCGCGGAAGGTGCCGCGTGGGCTCCTTTCTTGTCGTGAATTACACTACATCCGCATTTGCAAAAACTCCGCATCGATTTTGGCGGATGAGGATGGGGATGCGAATGTCTGCAACATCCCTGGTATGCTTCATATAAATCTTTGTTATATTTGTCGTTTTTCTTGGCACTGAAACGCTTCTGATCCTGCTAGGATGAATCATCCTTAAGAGTTAAATAATTAGTCATTGTCTTTTCTATTAGCTACAGTCGACTTGGACAGCATTGTTCTGTTACAAAGTATTCATTATTGCAAATTTTCTGCTTAATTACTTGAACCGATTTTTTAATATGCTCATTGTAAGTAAAGTTCAATAACATTTCCTGGAAAAAAGTTTGGAATGAACGGATTAAGACTTAGGTACTTAGACCTGAAAAATATCTACTCATGTTCTATATCTGAACGTGAGTAATCGCTGGTCCAATCAGTGATAAATTTAGGTACAGTCTGGTAATAGAGTAATCTAATGATAATCTTAATTATTTTGACGTTAAATAATTGACTTGTTTCGTGGAAATGTTTTTTTTATATTTTTCATTTATATCTCTGTTATCTATGCCATTTGCACTTATTGAATTCCCTACATTCAATAATGTTACACTTTGTCTCCGTTTAGTTAAGTGTCACTACCATCTTATCTTAACGTTGTAGAACTGCAATCCATATACATATCCATCCATACTATACTATAATACTATATATCCATACTATATTATTATATTATATATTTATATTATTATTTATTATTAATTATTATGTATCTCCGATTGAAATTCACGGGACGAAACCCGGTCATTTGGAAGGCGTGCGTGGGGATATAGATCCAACACGTAGAGGCCCTTTGGAGACGAAGTTTAATGTTATGTACCTAATACACCTGCTAGAACCCATTCACGGGTACATCGGTAGATACCCGTGAACCGGTTCCAACAGGCGTTGGGGCTATTGTAGGTAAAATGGAAGGGGGGTGAAAGTTTGTATGGAGCTACGATATAAACGAGTTCCACGCGGACGGAGTCGCGGGCAGAAGCTAGTATACAAATACAATATATGTGAAGCACGCTAAAATCGGTTGGCTAGAAAAAAAATATCGAAGAAAAATCATATTTTTTATTTTATTTAAACAGGAACAGTAGGTACACAGAACAACAGTATACAGTTTAAGGGTGCTCAAATTTTGCACATTAATTACTAATGTAGAGCCACACCATCCATAAAAATTACAAGCCCAAACTTGAGGGGGGCAGAATCACTTAGCTTATCCTGGCACGGCCTTTTGACATTAACGCCTTCGCCACGACTTTGGGCGACCTGCGGCAGCGGTTTTTCTAATTTATTGCGCGTGATCCCAACTAACCACAGTGCGTTGCGCGTCTCGACCGCGCAATGAACAGATAAAACGCTGCCGCAGGTCGCTTAAGACCAAATACGTGGCCAAGGCGTTAGATCTACCTAACGCATTGTACGCGCGCGTCAGGTAGACCGAAATCACTCACTCACTCACTCACTCACTCACCCACTCACTCACTCACCACTCCCGGTCACTTTTTATATGGAAAAATTACAGTTAAATTGTCCTAACGCGCGTTCGAAACGTCACGTGATCAGTTGATCACCCCTCCGCTTTAGGTTTAGAACAACCGGCAGGCGGCCGCTTGTTCTCCTTTACAATTGCATCGACTAGGGCAGGAGTCTTCAAAATTTTTGACTCTAGGGCCAAACTGCACTTAATCTAAATTCGTGCGGGCCAAGACTTTGGTTTTATGGCTGGTCATGACCAGCTATACCCCATCGATATCAAGGGCCGGTCTCTCTGCTTTCTTTCTGCGGGCCGGATTAAAACGGCTCGCGGGCCGGATACTTGGTCCGTGGGCCGTAGTTTGGCGACCCCTGGACACAACGCGACTACGCGATCATCGCAAGTACGCACGAATTTTACTCACGAGAACGCGCGATCAAACATATTGGACTCGAATAGGTGTCCTAATTGATTTGAATGCGAACTTGCGATGATCGCGTAGTCGTGTTGTATTAGGGCGATCCCTTACAATATCCACGCTACCATTACTTATCACGGTCACTGCAGCCACTGCCAGCTGCACTATTATTCAATAATTACTAAGCAAATAAATTATAAGATATCAATTCATAACAACAATTACAATTTTCTCTCTGTGTCATTTAGTCTAGCGTAGACATGTGCGCCGCGCCGCCGCGCCGCCGCCGCCGACGATTTTTCCACGCCGCCGCCGCCGATCAAATTGACCGGCGTGAAATCGGCGTGGCGTAACTTCGTTTTTGTTGGAACAGTGTTAATTATTATATGCAATTTATTTAACTCATTTTGATTCTAACGCCGAACAAGGACTCTTTACAGCACATGTCAACTCTGTAATGTTCTACATTGAAGAGTTTGATTTAATTCGCTTCGCAATAAAATAAAAATCGGCAATTCTGCAGCGGGACACGTTCAAACGAAATTAATGCCCTCACGTGGTTTACATTCGTGCTATATACATGCATAATTATAATATTAGTGCGAACATTCTAAAAGTCTAGTCACAAACCTAATTCCATTTTTCAAATCATGCTTTGACTCTTTTATACAACTCAAGTCAATGTCATCAAAAAAAATGAAAATAAACAACAAGACATGCTACTTATTTAAAAAATTCAAAGCGTATTTTTTAAGCGGATATGATGACTTTTTTAGGTACTATTACTGCAAATCTTACTTTTTTCGTATTTTTTGTTGTGATGTAACCGTGAATACTAGTTTTTGGACATCCTGTAAAATTGGCTCAGATTGAATAATAATAATAAATTATAAATATTAGGGGACAATCTTACACAAATCGACCTAGTCCCATAGTAAGCTCGTTAAGGCTTGTGTTATGGGTACTAGACGACGATATATTTAATAGATAGAAATACTTAAATACATAGAAAACATCCATGACTCAGAAACAAATATACATGCTCATCACACAAATATTTGCCCTTACCGGGATTCGAACCCAGGACCTTCAGCTTCGTAGGCAGGGTCACTACCCACTAGACAACCGGTCGTCGATTGAGTGAAAAGGTTTGCGACTTTAGCCGACGATAAGTAAATGTGAATTCCTTTCTCTAGCACGTCCATCCTTGAGCACGTGACCTAATTTTATAATCGACTGGGTCTAATTCCGGTAACAAAATATTTTTAACTCATTCCATGAAGAAATCTGTTTCCTAATTCCTCTGGGTATACAACAAAGGGCAGATTCCACTGTTATCCCACTACATAAGAAAGAATCTTCCCGTAAATATGACAACTATCGAACTATCTCTTTTATATCCCATGCTGGTAAAGTTCTATTGCACATTCTGAACAAACATTTGGAGTACTACATAAGCAAAAAAATCACAATAGAACAAGCATGCAGTTAAGGGTAGTGGGGTGGCAGAATAGAGCAGATCCTAAATATCAGGCAGTTAATTCAGAAGAGCAGAGAATTTACAATCACGTACCCATATGCTTCATCGATTACACGAAAGCGTTTGACTACATAAATTGGCGAAAAATGTTTGAAGTGCTTGGGGAAATGGGTACACCTGAACCTTCCTCCTTGTCCTTTTAAGTGCAAAACCCCTACCGTCCAAATCTCGTGTCCGGCTGGAAGACATGGCTCAATGACACACACGACCATAAAAGGAGTCAATGAGGCTAAGCTAGCTACACTTCTAAAGAAAGTCAAATTGATCAGTGCACAATATTGCCCCTCCACATCAACAGGAAAAAACGAAGCTGATGTTTATAGGTAGAGATGGGTTGATGCAGAGGGCATGGGAACTGCGAGACCTGAGGGGAAAATACGTAACGTTTTGAACGAGCTTTAGGAAAATTCAACTGTAATTTTCCAACACAAAAGTTGACATTTAGATCTACCTGACGCGCGTGCTTTACGTAATCAATCAGCTGGACTTGGTACAAGACATTATGTTACTTTGGCTCACAGATCTTCAACGACGAAAACTGTATGAAAAAGGTCATCAGAAGATCGCGCTTGGAAAAGATATGGAGGAACAGCAATATCCACCGCAACACCAAAGACTGACTTCGTGCACCCTTATCTTCTCTATTTTTCTCTATGCCTCTGAAACATGGATATGGAAGCCGCGCGTGAAATCAAAAATAGATGCATTTGTCACATTTTAAATGCATCTATGTGCTGGCCTTAAAATATCCTGCGCATCTGACCGCTCCCGTTAATGGACTAACGCTAGATAGGAGTCGGAGTGGTCGCTAAGGCCGAAAAAGGTCGGACAGATCATCATCATCATCATGTGCTGGCGTAGAATGTCGGGCATCTCATTCAAGCCACACCCACCGACAACAGCCACGCCGGCGGCGCGACGGGACGACGCCGATACTCAAGGAGCCTTCGTATTAACACCCAGCTTTCAAATACATGCTTCCAGAGAATGATGACATTCATGGACTACGTGGCTCGCCGAGACCAGTCCAGCTTGGAGAATATGATAATGGTTGGCTGCGTCGAAGGAAAGAGAAATAGAGGCAGAGCTCAAGAAAACAAAGAAGATTATCAAGATTCCTGCTTGATATTTCTTTTTAGTATTTTTGGTACAATTACGTCTCAGAAAATGTGTCATAAATGAGATATTACGCTATATATAGTTATTTTTCGATACTGCGGGAAAAAAAATCCACGCCGATTTCACGCCGATCACGCCGCCGCCGCCGATCAAAATCCCACCGGACGCCGCCGCCGATGATTTTGCCATCGGCGCACACCTCTAGTCTAGCGTAAGTTTTACTTTTATAAGTGTTTATAGTTTTATTAAGTTCGGGTGGATGCAGACTTTCACCCCTTCCTCAGGCAGCAATGTCTCCCCAAGTTTATCCCTGTGCCCTTTGCCACAAATCTTTCGGGACAGTTCGCGGATTTGTATGTATGTATGTATGTAAATACTTTATTGTACACAAGACACAGGTAAAACAGGTATTTGTCCACGGGTTGTGGGTTAATCCACGCCACAAATGCCATAAACCTACAAATCCTTCATCTACTGTTTCGTGCCCATCTTTCTCTGTCCACCAGCCCGACACCTCCACCTCACTGCCAAATTACGATGTAAGTAATTTTCATATGCAACTCTGTTACTTACTTAGATTTAAATTCGTTTCCCACTATAAAAAGAATACTGCGTGGCGCGAGAAACGCTTAGCGACGCGCCTTTCCCTAGTAGAGATGTACCTACCGACTAGTCGCCGACTATCCGGCCTCATTTGTAGTCGGCGACTAGTTGGCAAAATGTGCCGATTAGTCGGCACTTTATGGATCACAGAAAAACGAGACATACATTATAAAAAATGCCATTTTTTACCATTCGTTTTATATTTTACTCAAAACAGATTTAATATCACATTTGGTACTTTGACGCATGCAGACAGCGTGACGGCAAAGCGAAATGAAGTTTCCCGATTGCACCCGAACTTAGCCGACGACCACAATCGGCCTAGCCGACTAGTCGGCTAGTCGGCTAGTTGGCCAAACCCATAGTCGGCCCATCTCTATTCCCTAGTCATTGATATATACATGCGTAAAATAATAAATGATTTTTTTTCTGCAAGTCTGCCGTAATGGCACTTTTACTAATCAAAATTCTACCAGCGTTTCTGAAAAAGAAGATCACTGTTAAGAAGAAACGCCGAAACAAACTCAACAGTCAATCATTTTTTGCTCCAACAAACCTTATTTTTTAGATTCGCCGTCAGGGCTGGATGCCTGCCTGCTTATAACAGAGAGTGATACTATAAATGCCATATACATTATTTTGAAACAGGTTCGGCAGCGGGCCTTGATGCGATCTCCCCTCAACCTCAAATATCTGATGCTGCTGCGTCGGTGATGCTGGCAAACGTCTTATACTCGCTCTCACAAATCTTATTAATTGTATGCTTTTCGGTAATGTTACCCACTATTAGTTCACCAACCCATAATTTACGGTGCGAATCTTATCGCTCTTACAAAAAAAGACGAATGGCCTCAAAAGTTTGCGTCCGTCACGTTGTATCAAAACCTCAAAAGCAATTCGAACCTATTCAACTTGGGTTCGGCACCAAAGGGGGATGCGAAGCTGCTGTTCACATTCTTCGTACCAGCCTTATAAATAAGCGATCAGTGTGAGGTATTCCTAAAAACTTAATTCTGTAAATAGGGACACCTTGCTCTCTGAAGTAAACAGTCACATTCCGGAAATATATAGTATAGTGTACTTGATGTACAGTCGAGTTCTCTAATATCTATACAGACAACCTTTCAAAAATATGTACACATGTGTCTTATGTCAGTAACAATAAAGTCTCTGTATACAAAGTATAAGAGAGGTAAAGACAGCATCGTGATCTCGCTCAACATAATTGAGCAGCCCAACTGGGGAAGTCCACCTTGCAGAAGATCGCAGCCATAATAACACCATACGTGCTTTGTATGTACCTATGTGATGTTGCGTGCTCGGTGGTGGGTGAGGTCGCCGGATCTCCAGAGGATGCACTGTGTTGTCAACACAAACAATCCTTCTGGATTCGCCGGCGTCCAAAGGTCGCATGCGACCAAAGGCCAAAGGCCCGTGTGTTGTGTGCCTGCGAATGCGTGATTGTCACCATCATAGCATTTTTTTTTTAATTTTATTAACTTTAAACACCCTTCAAAGGTCGAACAGGTTGTGCGAACGTTGCCTCTGCATGTTTCATCGATCGAGATATGAGAACCTTACGAAATAATTAATCATTTTATTGTGTCCATTCAGTTCAGAGACCCCGTTGCACAAGCATTTCTTTAATTTACTTAATACTTGGTGTCTGGTGAATCAACACGATAAACAGCAAAATGACAACACAAGTTGTATTAAATAAAAATAATGAATTAAAACTCATTTAATTCAGACTAAAGTCAATACATGGTTAGTAAACATCGAAATCTTATGACTTGTGTCGAGACATAATTAAACAATGACTGCATGCAGTCTCGGCCAGCGGGTGAGCAGGGGCCATTTTCGCGCTCCGTAAACACGCTCACAATGGTGTTGGGGCTGGCACTGGTGCGTTCCGTAGGAGATCCCAGACTTCCCAGAGCCGTCCGAAATGCGACGAGGAGGACCTTCGGGGGTTTTTTTTATCCACAACGGATTTTCATCCCATAAAAAAAATGTATAATTGTAGGTTTTACAAATATTAGTATGCTCATACATACATATAATAAAGCTGAAGAGGGTTGAAAGTTTGTACATGGAAGACGTTCGAAAAAAAGTTGCCTGGGGATACTTTGAATCGATAACAGAACACGTTGCAACTTGCAACAGTTTTTAGAATTTTCGTCTGTTTGTCTGTTTATTCGACCACGCATCACGTGAAAACGGCTGAACGGATTTTGATGCAAACTTTACTAATCTGTCGAGAAAATTCCTGGCCAGATTATAGGCTATAAAAACTGTAAAGATAAGGATGGGAAATATAAAAAAATATAAAAATTACAAAGCGGTTAAAAAATGGGTTTGAACTGTGTATGGGAACTCCTTAATTGAATCTATGAGCTAAAGTCTTGAAAATTGGCAAGCAGTTACTTGACTGGAAAGTAAAAAGGGGTTCTTTTAGCAATTCAAACTTTTAGCAAAATATAGATAACACGTGAAAAAACACGGGATGTAAAATAGTGCTCGGCGGCTAAAGACTAATATATTTAACTAAAAAAGGTTGATACCTCAACCGATAGTAACTATTAGATATTAGAGGCCTAATTATATAAGAACTTCAGACGCTGACGACGTCGCTGTTGATATTGAAAAACCAGCAACTATGATCTATGCCTATATAGATATAGGGTAACTACGCCTTTTCGCGTCCACCGCCCAATTCGCGTCCAAACGACGGATCACTCTGCAAAAACAGTGGAAAATAATCATACCATCACACTAACAAAAACGAAAGCTATTTCTATGAATGCCTGGATGTATGACAGGTACATGCACATACATTAAAAAAACTCCTTGTGCGCTCACCCTTAATGCGTAGAAAATAAACTAGTTTCGCGTGTGAAACCAAAGAGTGAGAAAGTGCGTAATGTTAGGAAAAAAATATACAATAAGGATAATGATGTTTGTGCTTGTATTTTATTATATGACCGTTAAAATAAGGAAGACGCGAACTGCTAGACTTTTATAAAATCTCCACTTTGCGTCCACAGTGGACGCGATCTGGTCTAATTATCTCCAAGTTGGATGTTTAATATAATACGATAACATATTAAAGACAATATACGTGTTATATTAATTTTAACTTTATTCACATGCATATTCTAATGGCCAATTTGCGTCCACATTATCACGATTAAAGAAAAGTTACAGATGTCGAAAATCATACTGGACGCAAACTATACCTATAGTAGAGACCATAGAACAGATTGCGTCCATCCTATATAATACCTTATTTTCGTAATTATGTTTAATTGATGTATTTGAAATTTTGGACTAATTGTTATTCCTAGACCTTAATTATGAACCATATCTTAAGGATAATGATGTGTGTGGTTGAATTTTATTACTAATAGCTAAAATTAAAGTGGACGCGGACTGGTCCAGCTATCTAAATATTTGACGACCGGTTAGCCTAGTGGGTACGAAGCTGAAGGTCCTGGGTTAAAGACTATAATTATATTTAACCAAAACTGGTTGATACCTCAACCGATAGTAACTGTTACACATTAGAGACCTAATTATATAAGAACTTCAGACGCTGACGACGTCACTGTTGATATTGAAAAACCAGCAACTTTGATCTCTGCCTATGTAGATATATATATGAAATCAGAGGTCATCTAAAGTTGTTTGATAGGTTGAGTTGAATACTTGATATCTCCAATCATAGTTCACCAACGAAAAGGGATGTGGGTATAAAATTTGGACAAAACTGCATTCCGCGGAGAATTACCAAATTTTTTATGTTGAAAATTCTATGGAAATTGACTCTTTATTTAAAAAAAACATAAGAATATCACGTAAACCATGATTTATACGCCTACTAAGAACTACAGAAGCTACTAAGTATAATATATCAAATACATTCGTTTTATTCAAATTAAAATAAAACAGTTCTTTCAGCAATTAATCAATTACGTTCTGATCAAATATCATTATTTAGATTGAATACAATTCTTGCCCCCCGCGTGTTCGTACTGGAGGTTTCCCCTGGATTTTCCCCAGGCTACTCTCTAACCATCGCAGTTCGACCGCTGTATTGTGTTCATACAGGGTGAATTCTAAATCGTGAATCGTAACCACGTTCACCGGTAAAGCTACTTAAGAGTATTACAGAGCACTAGTGTTAATTACAATTAAGGACCCGCTTAATTAATTATGAACAAAACCAGAAAGTGCGTCCCCACTTGTCATCCGCCTTGGTCACCCTACACGAGTCACGTGACTTGCAACGCAATGTTTACCTAAGTGCAAAGGTTATCTTATCAATATCATGCATTAAATGCATTGTGCAGTTTGTTATTTAAACACTCATAAAATTTTCCTTTAGTTTACTCACATAAAAAAGAAACAGTTTTGCACCATCCTCATAATTAAATTTTGTCTCGGTACCGGCGACTCAGGATACCTTCTTCCGAATAGTTCTTGCGTTTGACCAATTCTGCCAGTCTGAGCGTACCAAGATACCATATCAAACCTTTGTATGTTCGTGTACGGATACGGTGGAAGCATTTATATACCATTAATCGTAATAAAACTGAATTATTTTATGAGTAAATACGATTTAAATACATAAGTTGACAATGTCGACGATGTTGACATTATTGACAATACATGCCAAAATTCTATCCAGCCAACTTCAATATTAGGAGGTTGGATATCTAATGTTGAAATTTTCATAACAAGTGCGAAACATAAATGTAGGGTGACCACGAGATTTTAAAAATTAGGATAAATCAAATTAAAAGTGGACAAAATAAAAACGTACTTAATTTAGGTTTAAAAGCATTGTAAGTTATTGTTAACTATGTATAGACTTCAAAAAAAATATTACGATTCACGATTTAGAATTCACCCTGTATATCCTATTAAAGCAACAGTTAGGGATAAAAATAAAAAAAACGACCGGGTTGCACTCCGGGAGTGCCGGCAGAAGTGAAAACTCAATGACATTGTAACATTTTTTCGATCAGTTCACGTGTCCGTCTTACGAATTTTCAATCTGTCGAATCTTACGGTCCCGTGACATCTTACGGTCACGTGACCTGTTACGAGTATCTCTCGAATCTCACGGTCACGTGACACCTTACGGTCACGTGACCTGTGGCGAGTTTAACAATTTTTCCCCATCACAAAAAGTGCACAGCGCCGCTAAAGAAGTTTTCACTTCAAAAACAATTCTTGACTTCATTTACATATATAAATCAATAATTTTATTTAGGTAGGTACGTATCCCTGGCCGTAAGTATAGCAATTAACGAAACGTGAGTGCGGAAAGTGCCACTTCCTGGCCACAGGATACCTATGTAGAATTTTGTGCCTAATTTAATTGTCCCGGCGGCAATAAAGAAAACCTTTGCCCTCGGGCGTCAAATACCTACGATCAGAGACATTCTTTATTTTATCGATTTAGGGGAGTAATATACTATTCTAACAATGTTTTATATGTATTTCAGAAACCTTGCCATCAAATTGTCTTCGCGAAGCACACGTACCCACTCTCGTACTTAAAATGGATTACGAGCACTACGATGGAAGTAAGTAGCATTCAAATAAAATATTTGGTATACTCTTGGCTCGTCTCAGTTGTTTTTTGTCAAGTTCTTAAATTCGTCGCTTTCTGCTTTCGTCACCCATTCTTCATTAGTCACTTTCGATATTTGGCTATTTCTTATTCCGGCTTAGTTCGGTATTCGTCAACATCGTCTTTGGGTATGGTCGAGGTTAGTTTATGTTGTTTTTAGACTCACTCTTTATTTGTCCTGTCGTTTTTGGTACTATTCTAAGTTCGTATTTTTCTTATTTCGCCTCTTTTGGAATTTACATCTTTCTTTGTTGGACACATTCTCTATTAATCTCGTTCGATATATCAGGAGGAAATGAAAACATGAAGTTTCTTGTTTATGGCTTCCTTCGTTACTACCATATGCTACGCTAGGAAAAGACAAACAACAAATATGACCAAAGATGACAAAGGCTTCCAGTGAAAGTGACGAATGCAGAATAAGATGAATTAAGAACTTGTCAAAAATCGAATAGGACCAACAACGAACGTGCCGTGAAAAAAATTACGAATAACGAGTGAGTCTGAAAACAACATAGACTATCATTGAACATGCCTAAAGACGATGTTGACGAATACCGAAATAAGCCGGAATAAGAAATAGACAAATATCGAAAGTGACGAATGAAGAATGAGTGACGAAAGCAGAAAGGGACGAATTTAAGAACTTGACAAAAAACGACTGAGACGAGCCAAGAGTATACCAAATATTTAATTCTATATAATTTTCAGTAGGTATAAGTAGTAGTAGTGGATGGTAGGCTTTTGTAACATGTCTTTCTTATGTTGTGGTGCAATAAAGAATATATTATTATTATTATATATTTCAAACTTCCTTAGGGAACCTACTCCGCTGTTTAGCGCTGCCTGGAAGGCACTCCAGAATATCCGATTATTATTTTTTGTGAAATGTAGTCCGAAATGCAAGATAAACTTTTTGATTGTACTATTAAATTATTAAGATTCACTTAATAATTAATTTAAAAACGTGGCTTATCCACTTGGGTGCTTTGATGCCACAGACAGACACACAGATATACATTTTAAACTTATTACACTCTTATCATTGCGTCGGGGGAAAAACAATCAAATGCGCTCGTGATAACAATAGTAGATTATACACTAAGGGGATAAAGCACTGTTTTATGTCACGGGAGCGAATTGAATCCCGAACGTAACGAAGGACTCATAATTTAACTCCTGAGCGTAGCGAGGGGGTTATAAGTTAATTCCTGAGCGAAGCGAGGGAATTAAGACTGAGTCCTGAGTGCAGTGAGGGGTTCAACCGCCCAAGACTAAAACAGTCTTATCCCCGAGGTGTATACTCTACTTTTCACACCTTATGCGAGACAAAAAAACAGGCTCAGTAGATAAATATTCAAAATAGACCAGAAGCACTGATTCAGACACAGACTTTACGCCTTTTACAGCTTTCCATTTGTCAAAATCGTTGTAGGCTTTTAGGTATTTTTCCTTTGACTTCTCTGGCAGCAGATTGTTGACAATGCTTATGGCATCTAATTTGATAAACTCAGGAGTCAAAACACTTTCATCACTCGACATTTTCAATATTATTTTTGAAATTAAATCTTCTATAGGCACCTACAAGAACTCGATTTGTTCGTCACGCGTGAACAAATGAAGGCGCGCGACGTTCCAAATTCGAAAGCACAAGCCGTGGTCCTAGATTCGAAATTCGAATTTCGAACACCGCGCTCCTCCGGACCGGGGTTCACACGGAGGCAAACTTCATTTTCTCAAACATGCTCGGAAATGTACGCGTTAATATCACGAAATGAAGACGTGAAGTTTCTTGTTTATGGCTCCCTACATTACTTCTTGGCCTTACGCCAAGAAGTAATGTATGAAAACCCTAAGTAAAACCATTATTGTCCGCTACTCTAACTTTTTAAATTTGCTTACTAATATTAAACTGACAAAGGAAAATTTACATACTGCCAACCACCACTAGACACTGTAAGCATACTTGCTTCATAGAAAAAATAAAAATAATCTATGGTACTATACTTTATGTGCGGTTAAACATGGTGCTCGAACGGCTTGTTCAAATGGCATGTTTAAAAAATAAAAAAGGCGCAAATTACCTATTATTTAATTGATTACCTTGTATTTATTTTAATTTTAATATTTCCTCACATCGTTTGAGAAAAGTACTATACAATCCTCGGCCGGAACAGGGATTGCTGGACTCGTTGTATTCGGCCGAGTCGTACAGCAATCCCTTACTTCACGGCCTCTGCAGTAATCTACTATTATTTTGTCAAATCAAGTAGGCCATGGCCTAGGACAAATTGTGTTTAGCAAAATTAAACTTTATGCATATAGTAATAAGAATTATGAAAAGTGAAATCATATTATTAACCAGCGGGTTATAATGAAATTCAGTACAACATTATAACCCGGCTAATACCAAGGGATTTAATGTCTTGCTTTCGGTAGGGTTTACATGACCTATAATTCGGCATTGTCGAGCATGTGGTTTGAAAAACTTGTTTTCACACCACTTGCTCGACATTGCCCAATTATATATCATGCAAACCTCACCAAAAATAAGTCATTCTAGCCGTAAGAATTCCGCCGGGTTGTACTAAATCTCATTATAACCCGGCCGGGTCATAATATGCTACTGAATCTTATTATAACCCGCTGGTTAATAATGTGATTTGAATTCGTATGAAATAGTACATTACTATAGAGGCCGGGAAACGAAGGGTTGCAGGCCAAGCAGATATAGACGGCCGAGCGTAGCGAGGCCGGACAGGGATACGCGGCCGGCAACCCCGTTTCTCGCCGAGATTTGTATACTGCTTTTCTCAAACTTGCAATGAAATAAAAATAAAAAGTAGCCAATTTGTTTTATAAATAATACGTTTCTGAACTGCACCGCCGCCGCCGCGCCGCCAGCTCCGGGCCCGCGCCCCCCCCGTTTAAAAGCAAAAGAAGGTTGCTTTACTACAGGCCTAGGTGTGTAAGGTTGTATGAAATTCCTTTACATATCATCTTCACTCATCGCACCGGATACGTAGTATTTCCGAACCTAATTTGCAGTAAGTCACGTCAACATTTCATTGCAAGTTTGAGAAAAATTGTTCCATAGACACCTACAGCAAAAAGAATTTATTTGAAAATCGAACTGGCCACTACAAGCCATATCTATACGTAAAACAAAGAAAATAAAACAAAAGCCGCGAGTGTTGCAAAACGCTACAGTATTAGCAGGAGGTTGAAAGAAGAAGAAAGAAATAAATAATTCATTTATTCAAGTAGGATTCTTTGAACCAATTTTGCATCGTCATCAGCATCAACAATAGATACATTCAGGTTCTATAAAATATACTTACACTGAATATACCTACTTAAAACTTAAATTATTACAACATGTCACAAGATACCTACATGGATTTTTCCAATATACATTTGTTTTTAAAGTAAAATAAGATAAGATAAAAGCCTAGCTAGTACAATGGATAATTCAGCTAATTGTTGAAGTTGAAAGATTATAATTTGAATAAAAGGTCGAGTGACGAAAGCGAAAGTGACTCATTTTGTTCGAGTCATGTGCGGGGGGCACCCCTGCTGGCTACTACTGGGGATGTGAAAAAATAATTCGTGACAGTAGTACAATATAATGAATTAAACAGGAACTATTACGGACATTAACATTAGGCATAAGTAGTTGGCGAGTAATAGTCGACCAACTTAATGTGTACTTGGGAATGGCCAATTTTCGTACAAATCGGCCGACGCAACCGCACCGCACGTGGATGTAACTAAGACGGACGGGCAACTACGGAACCCTACACGGCGCGTGGCCCGACACGCACTTGGCCGGTTTTTTAATACTTGTTCTTAAATCCTCTTAACTTGGAGCGTTTGTTTTCAGAAGTGACGACAGCGGAGCCGGGCGTGTCAATGACGGCGCTGGAGGAGGCCATCCCCTCTTTGACGGTGGCCACCATCATCGGCGTGGCGCTAGTCGTGCTCGTCGCCATCGCCATCGTCTTCGTGCTTGGAGTCCTCATTGATTGCAGGCAACAGTAAGTTCTCAGAAAACCAAAGGCCCTAAGCTTAAGTGCCTTCTTTTGCGCAATAAAAGTGACTCACTTTACACCGTTTGATGCCCGACGTAAGTGTCAGGTGAGGCTCGCTTGGTAAACATCTCACGTACGTAACCATGTCGTATTGTATTGGTCAGGAAACGGTGTCACGGTACCGGTCATAAAACGTTGTATATTTTTTCAACTAGTAATGCTGATTCTTGATTCTCATCCTAAACAAGGTCTAGTTTTCACTTTGGGTTGGAAGGTCAGGTGCCAACTGCCGAAGCGGAGCTAGGCACAACCGGGACCACGCTAGGAGGATAGAGGATGGATGGCTGTTTCTTGTTTTACATGCATACATACACAGATTCACGTCTTTGTCCCTAAAAAGTAGGGTTGCCATCCGTCCGGGTTTCCGCGTATTTGTCCTAATTTAGAGGGCGTCCGAGGAGCTAGGGTCCGGCCGGGGTTTCATTTTAAATTTTCAAGTCATGGGTCGACTCGCGCGCTGCGCCGCGATCAACCTACTTAATACTGGATTGAGGGCTCCTTCCCTCTCGTCAATAGGCGACGGTTGGCACTTCACAGTGACTACTACTGCAATCGTCTTCAAAATTAACTCGTAATGTTTGCCACTTAAACAGTACTAAGCGAAGCACTTGTGTGACACAGATAAAGCTATCGAGTGACTTCCGAAGCTCTACTGTTCAGTAAAGATTGTTAATATGGTAACCGGTCGCGGTTGCGGCGCGAACGCAGGTCGGGCGCGGGCCCGCGCAAGTTGTAAAACATTGAAACTACACTTCAAAAACACATCGAACGCGGGCCCGCGGCGCTAAGTTACAACGAGTATTATATTCTTTGGTTACAACTCGGGCAGCGCGGCCGCGGGACGTGCGCGGCGCGGGTCGGGCGCGGCGCGGGTCGGGCGCGGGTTGGGCGCGGCGCAGGTCGGGCGCGGGTCGGTCGCGGGTCGGTCGCGGCGCGGTTCGGGCGCGGTACGGGTCGGGCGCGGTTCAATCGCGGTGCTTGAGCTGTGATAGTAGTAAGTAAAATGAATGCACCTTCGATAACTCCCAAGACCGCGATTTTTTTGTTGACATTTATAATATAAGTACTAGCTGCCCGGCCCGGCTTCGCACGGATTACCCGTTTTCCCGTAGGAATGAAGCATTTTCCCGCGGTCAAAAGTAGCCTATGTTCATCAGGGATAATGTCGGCTTCTAATGGTAAAATAATTTCTCAAATCGGTCCAGTAGTTTCGGAGCCTATTCAATACAAACAAACAAACAATCAAATCTTTCCTCTTTATAATATTAGTGTAGATTGAGTACTACTTGTAGTAAAAAAGATTTGACGTATATCTATTACACAGCGTTTTCTCAGCGACCCTTGTAAATCCAAGGAAAGATTATACAAGTGATATTTTTCTTCAATTGAGTATCGCATTTAACTACTACAATCTCCCCTTTAGTTTGCTAAAACTTTCATCAAGTGATAACGTCAGTATAATCTAAAACAAACCCTTTGAACGCGGTAGTAACGCGGGCCCGCGTTGCTACCGCGCCCGACCCGCGCCGCGCCCGCCCCGCGCCGCGCACGGCCCGCGTTCGATGTGTGGAGGTCTTAAACTTTTTTGATAAAGATAACAAATTGAAAATCCTCAATTGGATGCATTCTTGTTTCTCATACAATTCACACCGTTCAGTCAAAAATAGAGAAATTAGAACAAAGTTCTTGAAACCAGACATAATTACTTGCGTCCATCATAAAAATCTTAGATGACCGAATTTAAGGAGATGTCAACAATTTGAATTTAATTTAATTTTACTGTTTTTTTTTTAATATTGGCTTGTCTGGGGTCTGAGCTCCAAAATCCGGGGTTTTCACGCTTCTTGTCATGTTTACCAGAGTTTCGAGATGGCAACCCTACTAAAAGGGGTAGGCAGAGCACATGAAACTTATGTTCCAGTGCCACTTTTAGCATAAATGTGGGTATTAAAGATCGACAAAATGTGATATCCCAGTGATACGTTGCTGGGCGTTTTTAAAAAAAAGTGTACAAAACCTTTTTTTTTCAGATTTTGTTTTTTTTTTGTTTTTCTTACTCATAATCGTTGACACTATCGATCGTTATAAAAGAAAAAAAGTGTCCCAGATTTTACTATGTAACTTTGTTCTTCCACTGCGTCACGACCATATAAATAAAAAAAGGACTGCATACAAAAATGTGACGATCTGGAATGGAAATTTTGGACACTTTTTTTCTTGTATGAGGATCGATAGTGTCAACGACCCTGAGTAAGATAAACAAAAAAAAAACGAAACCTGAAAAAAAAAACTTATGAACACTTTTTTTGAAAAACGCCCTGTTAGCTTATCGCCCACAACACACTTCAACCCTGTCCCCTTAGTCGACTTTTACGACACCCACGGGAAGAAAGGGGGTTGTGCTATTCTAACCCGACACCACACGGGGGAATAGGGAATATTCATGTCATTTTTTTATTTTTTTTATCTATTCTATAAGTAATTATATAACCGGAAAAAAATATAACACTTTCACAATATTATTAAATAAGCTAAAAAAAAATAATTAAAATTACTATCATTTTCGGACGATCAAAACGCCACCATTTTGGCGCGCTCATTTGTGACGTCACCGTGCAGCTTAGTGCACGGCGGTTCTTAAACAAATTAAAAACAAAGTGTTTGATTCACACTT
Organism: Epinotia ramella; assembly: GCA_947578815.1. Taxonomy (NCBI): domain Eukaryota; kingdom Metazoa; phylum Arthropoda; class Insecta; order Lepidoptera; family Tortricidae; genus Epinotia; species Epinotia ramella. The sequence continues at coordinate 15,189,783 of OX388209.1, forward strand.
GTAATAAATGTGAGTGATTAAAGCTTATAAGATCAACTTATTGTAATGGAAGAGCACACAAAAGCTTATTATAAATATTGTATTGTCCCTATGTGTGAAAATCACATTAAAACTGCAAATATTTTCATATGCCCAAAGGTGCAAATATAAGGATAAAGTGGTGTAAGGCGATGAGGAGAGATAATGTATCGTGCTTGAGTAGTTTATATTGTTGTGAAGATCATTTCGACGTGAGTATTAAATATGTATGTACCTAAAATCTTTTTTATTACGACTCGCGAACAATATAGGTAAACAATCTCAAAATTGTATTATATACTTATTCATAAAACTATTCTGATTCCCAATTTTTTATTAATAATTTAATTCGTAATAAACACATTAATTCATTTAACATTACACTACAATACAAAATACATGTCACACAATAGAATAAAAATAAAACAATACATTAAAATTAGAAACCTAAGCCTAAAATACCCTACTAATCTAAACTAAAAACTAAGTATCGAATAACCCGCCCCGCGCCACTCCAGGTGCAAAGGTTCCCATCACGCTAGCCGCATTGCCGCGCTGCACAGCTATGGCTAGCCTTTGCACCAAAAATGACCCAGAGCGGGGATCCAGGCCTCTCTCCTGCAAACGACGCCCCACTTCCCTAAAAAAGGTTTTGGCCTCCGAACACCAACACCCAGTCGTTTCCACCGCAAGCGGAACAAATAAATAATTGCATAGGCCTGAGTATTTGTCCCTCTTCCGCATTGCCGCCAGCTCAGCCGCTGCTCCAGGCGCCCGCGAGGTGCGACTAATGTGAGAAGCAGCAAAAGTGCTGACACACGTCGCGTCCCAGAGCAGACACTTGCCTTTCTGCCAGGGCACCAAGGTCAAACCGTCAGGCCTTTTGCCGTCAGATCGGCTAAGGCCAGGAGGTTCCAGCATACACGGCACATTTGCTGACACAAGCGCCCTCCGAACAATATCATTAAGGGCGTGGTGACGTGGGAACCTTCCTGCGCAACGACAACAACTCAGTGCATGATGACCGCTGCTCTCCACCATAGCGCCGCAGATGCATATGTGTGGTTCACAAACATCACAGCCCAGGCGAAGAGCCACGGCCACCCGCAATGAGTCATTATCAAGAAGCGTACCCAAATGCGGAGAAGGGAGAGCGTGCAGCCACGCTCCAGACTCTGGCCTTGATACGGCCATGAGCCTTGCCCTATCCACACCTACCGCGCCCTCCACCAGGCCGTCCAGCGTCCGCTTCCCCCCTATGTCATCCCACATCCGTTGGCGGTCAAGTTTCTCAGGCACTGGCGCACCCGAGTTGAGAGTCCTCCACGCTGACAAAGCATCGGCAGCAAAAGGTATAGTAGCCTTGGCACCATCTCGGGAAAGAATCTGAGTGACAAGGTCCACAACCCCCTCCGCCGACGCCAGGAAAGCTGGCAGACTCACATCCCGCGCGCGCCTTACGCCCAACCCACCGAACCGAATGGGTAAAGATGCCAGGTCCCACTGGTCCGAATTGAAATTTGTAATTTTTTTAGTTATTAATGTTACAAATATTATGATTTTTGTTGATCAACAGCTGACTACGAGTGTTGATTTTGATCAAGAAACGTTTTAGCTAAGTTTCTTTGTTTGCACTGTTGATCGAAGAAAGTTAAAAGAATTTAATCCTTTTTACTGAGTGACCTACACAAATTTGTTTTATTTATAAGCCTTGACGAAAACAACCTAGTTTGTTAAAGTTCATAAATATGTTCTCAACATTTAACATTCCTAATAGGTACCTACATATCTTTGATTATATAATACTAGCTTCTGCCCGCGACTCCGTCCGCGTGGAACTCGTTTATACTATCTCTATACCAAATTTAATCCAAATCGGTTCAGCAGTTTAAGCGTGAAGAGGTAACAACAGACAGACAGACACACTTTCGCATTTATAATTTATTATTAAGTAAGTATATATAAAATATATAATATAACTAGCTTCTGCCCGCGACTCCGTCCGCGTGGAACTCGTTTATATCGTAGCTCCCCCCATATCCCCCAAAGGGATGAAGTGGGGGTGAAAGTTTGTATGGAGCTACGATATAAATGAGTTCCACGCGGACGGAGTCGCGGGCAGAAGTTAGTATATATAATATATAAAGTTATAGTATAGTAAAATAGTATATAGTATGGATAAATATCTACTAGTATTTTATTCCACTTATTTAACAAAGACACCTATTTGAAGTAGTTTAAAAGTCTAGCTATTTGAATCGCCAAAATAGGTTATAATTATTTAATTGACCAATCTCACGAGTATAAAAACAAGGAATATGAAAATTTATTGAATATCTGTAACTTATTTACCTTGCAGCTTTTACTCCTCTTAGTTCAGCGGACGTAAAGTCACAAATATTTGCGAAGTATGTATTAAATTTAGTCATCATGAACACATCAATTTTAGGCAGATTATCCGACTGTGCCTTGACAAAACCGCCTTCAGTCATTGTGGCGAGTCTTTTTTCACTTAATAATTACCAAAAAACACTGATTATTTATCATAAACAGCGGCCAAACACTGCGAATAACTTTCAATAATCATACTAACGACCTGCACGGTGACGTCACGTTTCGCTCCGCCAATAGCGTTGCGTTTTGGAAATCTGCGAGGGAATTTGAAAAATAGTACTTTTAAACAATTTATTTTATCAATAGAAACATGATAATTTGAAAAAATAAACATGTGTGTATATTTATTAAGCAATATAGATTACACGTGATTTTTTTTGTCCATTTCTAAATCACATGCATATTCCCTATTGTTTCTTGTTTTTGATACTATTAAAAATAATTTCAGGCGACTACTGGACGAAAGAATGGGGAAAATGAAACGAGACAGGAGCACGCGGAGTCGGCGTGTGCCCGCGCCGGAGAGCGATAGCACCGGCATCGTGGACCACGAGGAAGCGCCCGCCACGAGCCTGCCGCCCGCCGACATGCTCCGCGACGTGCCATGATGAACACGCATATCTATAATATTGGATTCGACTTACACAACCCTATCCAAAGTATATTCTAAGAAGTGTAGTCTCAAAATATCCTTTGGAATTCGGCCGAAGGAAAGCATTTTATACATAAATCTCATCAAATACGTGTGTGCGTAAAACGACTTAGAATGTTAATAGCCTAATTATATTTCAGTTAATTTATTGTTAGTGAACGATGAACGGATAATACAAATGAATTTGAATATAAAATTAATGACGTGTTTGTTACATTATTTTTAAGTATGATGCATACGTTATTAATGTAATTATGTTAACCCATTCATCGCCACGCTACGCTCGTAGGGCTACGTCATAATCTGCAATAGCTAAATATCCATATGCTGCAAAAAGCGCCCGTAGCCCTCTGACGAATTTGTGTTGCGATTGGCGCGGAATGGGTTAGTTAACGCTATTAGAGTTCAAAAAGTTATTAAATGTGATAGATAGGTAGATGTTGTAATGTTGATATTAGGTATGATATATGATTTCTCATAATTATGATTTGTAAGTGTATAGATAATAAATAAATATATGTTATACATTATAACACAAAGTATCATTTACGCAAAACCGACGCCAAGTTCCTGACTTAGTTTAGCGTTTTTTGGTAGGTATACTTATATTTTGTAAGTAAGTACATAAGTTAGTAGATATTTACCTATAGGGAAGTATTAGTATTTTTTTGTTTTTACCTACTGTTATATATATTTATTTATATATTTATTACACACTGTAACGCCCGCGCTTCCAGCCCTTCTGGTTCGCAGTTCGCACAGCGCGTCGTACCGAGCTAACTCGATTCACTCGTGTATTTCCATGGCCCTCACTTTCTCATGTTTACTTTTTGTACAGTCGAGGTTATAAATATGTTTACACTTTTGCACCTTATTACAAGGCAATAAGGTGAAAAAGTGTAAACGTATTTATGACCTCGACCGTACCTGCACCTACCCTTTTTTCATTGTGTTTGAAAATTTGTGTGAGCAATAATAGTGTTACAACCAATATAACACTTCGCTATATGAGGCACATGCATAACATAAATATTACAATTATTTAACATTTAGTTTATCTCTCAGAAAAATCAACTTCCATCCATACGTCTTACGAATCTCACGGTCACGTGACCTCCCCATCCCAAAAAGTGCACAGCGCCGCTAAAGAAGTTTTCACTTCAATGACTAAGCTATATAGCCTGTTCAAATCAAACTGCTGTTGTATTTACGGTACACCTATTTTATGGGTGTGTAATGATTGATATAACAACTTTTGATATATTTTCATTAGCCATTACAAAATTAAATATAATTTCATTGGATATAATCACTTAAGGGACATAATAAACTTTTGGTATAACTACAACCAATATAATTTCATGGCGTATAATGTTCAAATAGTATGATATATTTTTGATATAACGTTTAATGGATATAATGTATATTGGATATAAGTATTACTAGTATAATGTTTTGTATGATATATTTTTTTTTTCACAAACGTTAATTATTTTAACTTTACCTAAACTTCGCGGGGTGCCTATTTCTGCTCTAAGGGACACAAGCTAACCCTAACCTAACCTAAAAATAATACCATTGTTACAATTATTTTAGTTTTTTTACTGCGGGGGGCTTATGCCAATAGTACATTATACCAACTAAGTTTTATATCGAATAAAGTTATATCCCATGTATGTTATACGTTATGACTGTTAGATTAATAGTTATTATATTACAAGTTCATTATATCTGTTGATAATTATATTACATGAGAATATATCAAATGTTGTTATATCAAAAGTGCATTATATCCTTTTATATCCAGTGAAAATATATCAAAAGTTTTTATATCGATCGTTACGCACCCCTATTTTACATTTTCATGTAAAAAAAAAAATAGATTTGATAATAATTGCTTTGATTGAACACGGGAACATCTTTTTTGTACAAGATTCCGATTTTTTTACTCCTTAGGACTTATAATTTCGATTACTAAAAAAAGCAGCATTTTATTTTGCCGAATTTCAATATTTCGGTTCTTATTTTAACCGATTTTTATAACTCCGAAGAATGAAAAGCGCTGAGTGTCATTGGTCATTGGCCAGAAAAATAGTATTCAGACTATCAATACCTATTCCGAAAGGGCATGGCAGGATAACCTTAGAAAGATTGCCCCCAGCGTTTTTGGGTCGAAACTATAATCAAACGATGCCTTTTCAGGAGGTAAGGTCGCAATGTTCCTTCTGGGCTAGGTCGATGAAACTTTTGTATGATGTAGAATTTAAATTGGTTCATATTTAAAAAACTTGTTATACTGGATGATTTTTTTTTTTTTTTCACAAGAATTTAAATGGTTAGGAGGGTTATATTTTTTTAACATATAGCCTTTAGTCTCATTAATATTTGTACAACATTGGAAATTCGTAACTTTCATAGTTTAGGAAAAAATAAATAAAACAGTTTTGGGGTTAATCGAGTTTTTTTCACTCCCAGGGGGTAACAGAGGGATGAAACTTTGTGCAGGGTATTACCTCCTCAAAAGGCATCGTTTGATTATAGTTTCGACCCAAAAACGCTGGGGACAATTTTTCTTAGGTTATCCTGCCATGCCCTTTCATCGCGAAGGAGGTGAAATGGGGGGTGAAATTTTGTATGGAGCTACGATGTAAACGAGTTCCACACGGACGGAGTCGCGGGCAGAAGCTAGTAGTCTAGAAATAATTATGAGTATATGTGGTGAAGCGGTAGGTTTATGATCGGTAGGTCTAGGTAATGGTTAACTGAATATATATAAATCTCATAAAAACGTAACATAGTTCAATAAGTTCAGCGACCTCAAGTTCCTTTTTACGAAAGCCAGTTGATGTATCCTCCTTCCAACTACTATTATATTATTAACAACGTGTCTCGAGACTCTCGAGTCTCGACCTCGATTCGCCTCACGACTCATCCCTGCACGGCTATCATGCGACGGCGCGCGAGCTCTCTCTCTCTTTCTTATTAGAACACTTAGAGCAAGAGATATAGTGCGAGAAAAATCGAGAGTATGTCGCGGCTGTCGCATGATAGACGTGCTGGTAGCTAATAAATCTTGTCTTGACCCTGAAATAAATAAAAACTACTAGTAATGGGAAGTCACACTTATACATGTTCTCCAGCACGTCTAGCACACGACGGCCGCGACATACTCTCGATTTTTATCGCACTATACCTCTTGTTCTAAGTGTTCTAATACGAGTGCGAGAAAAATCGAGAGAGCTCGCGCGCCGTCGCGTGCTAGCCGTGCTGAGGGGAGTTGTCGGTTAGCGCATGTAAGTGGTGCTTGAACGATCCGGTTGTCTTTTCCCACACCTTCCACACCTTGTTTCCGATAGGTAGTGCCGTTAGTGGTAAGTAGTATCTCCTTGGCGATTTGATTTTGGCCAGCGCTTACTGGTCGTACGAGTGCTGCTGGTCCGCAGACAACTAAGACCCAGAATTCGCTGAATACATTTATTCACAAACATGTGTTAGACAGGGGGGATTCTACTTAGTATTGGCAGCAGTTAGATGTTCCAATAATGCCTGGGAATATTCCCGCGGGTGGGAAAAGTAATATGTACATGTGCGGTACGGGTAGGGGATGCGTTTTGTTGAGTGATTCTAAATATAAAATAAACTCATTTTTCTCCTGATGAATATAATAAGCATCGGATTATACACGTATATACGCCTACTGTATTGATAAAAATATGTGTAAAAACAGTAACGTATCGCACAACAGATAAGATTATGATCGAAATTATCAAGTGATCAATTTTGTTAAAGTATATCTGGGGCCGTAGACAAGGTTACAATCGACAAGCGCTAACGCTAACGAATAAAATGTATGGGAATGACAGATGCCGACGAAACACTTTTCGTTAACATCTGTCATTCCCATACATTTTATTAGTTAGCGTTAGCGTTAGCGCTTGTCGATTGTAACCTTGTCTAGGCCCCCTGGTGCGAGGAACTGAAAATACTTCTGGGGATCAATGCTGTTCCCTGGCACGAAGCGTCCTTGAAAGCGATCCCGCGCGATAAAACAGATCCTAATTCCATAAGTTTAGTCGAATAGACGCCCTAGAAATTAAAACATGTAAGTAAGAATGTCAAAAAGTTCGACTTCGAGACCAGAAGTTGCCTGGCATTAGGGTGGTCAAGTGGATATAACGTCGAAGATTTTATTTTATGGCCGCTCCACACGATGGGCCATCCTGACCCATCATACAGGACGCAACTATGCGTTAAAGGGAGTAAGTGGACCCGATTCTACGTGCACATGGCTTAACTAGCCTAAAGCTAAATTGTCTAATTTTTAGACATAATTTAAGGGGCAGATTAAAAACGACATATTTAGAATAGCATTTAGGCAGCTAAGTAAGTTGTATAAACCGCCTAAAATAAGAAACGTCAGATTCAAATTAGCGCTGTCATTTGATTATGACAGCTACTCACAGAATAGCAAAGTGCTTTAGCGACACCTAAATAAAATTAGGAAGTTTAGAGGCCACTGTAGAATCGGGTCCATTGTTGCATATAATGTATATAATGTTTACATGCAATGGGACTTGGAACAGGACTTATTAGTAATATAAATAAAAGACTCTTAAGGTGATGTTATGTATTGGTTGGACCCCATGTGCAATTTCTGTCTTGCGACCGTTGCCACAGAGTGTATAACATATGTCACAGTAAGACATATTTATGTCTCGTTCTACCGCATAACCGCGTCCTGTATGATGGGTCAGGATGGCCCATTGTGTGGAGCGGCCATTATACGCGAGTAGCAAGCCCATCCAGCACTGGGCCAGCGTGGGGACCACTGCCCGTTCCCTTTCATCCATGAGATGAGGCCTGTGTTCAGCAGTTGGACGTATATAGGCTGATTTATTTCTTTTATTATTATTAAGCGAATCAAGTGATATTAATAAGTAATTAATTATTCATAGTCTAGTAATCACTGCGCTATAGTTAGGTACTTGCACACATTAAATATAAATATGTTATAGCTAATGCCAGCTTAATCCATACGTAGGTACCGATTATTGTGGTATAAAAATAAGTTATCTAATGTTAATTAATACATTGTTATTTCTAATTAATTGAAATCATTATATCTGGAATTGTGGCACTAATGCTATAAGCGTGGTGGTAAAATTACAGCGCAAACATTAGATCTCGGGCACTATTTTTATAAGCTACGCAGTGAACCTTAGTTCGGCCATTCTCACTGCGGGCGTTCTCAGCCTAATTGCCACCACCCTTTTTATTCCATCATTATTTCCAAATAATATGACTGAAAATGGAATCCTTACACGACAATTACCTATTTAATTATTTTAGCACTGTATATGTATACATAGCATATACGGTATTTGAGTTATGATGATCTTAATTTCTCTAGGGTCCTGGCAATTAGAACATTGAAATTCGCTCCGTTCCGACGATTAGAAAAAAATAATTTTGTTATGTAAACAACGTATGAAAACTCTCAAATGATCGCTAGACTGGGAAGAATACACTTTTTAGATAAAATAAATGTAACGGCAGTTCTGTCTCGTTAGATATATGCACTTAGAGACTTTAACCGTTAACATTATTACAACATATTAAATCCAGTACAACTTATTGATAAAAAGCAGGCAGTGCTCGATATTAGCATCCCTCATTACGAGAAACTCGTGAAGGCCGAGACGAGAAGGACAAAGCCAGCAAGGGAGGATTAGTCCAGGAGGTGTCCTGACCTGACTACCGACGCAGTGACCAGTAGTATAGCCTTCTGTCTCTGACCCTTGACCTAGCAATCTGCGGGAGAGTCTATTGAACTGTTGGTCGAGACTCTTCGCTATTAGACCGTTTGAACCGACCAAAAATGATAGTTGAATCAACATTCCACATGGAGGTTACCTCATGAGCCAGATCTAGGTACTTGCTGGCTTTGTCCTTCTCAGCTTTCACTAGGTTCTCGTTGAGCAGGATGCTGACGTAGACAAGCACTGCCTGGCGTTTCGATCGATCTATCAGCACGATATCTGACCTGTTGGCTAGAATAGACCTGCCCGTGATGACAGATCGATTCCAATAGTTCAGATAAAATTTAAAGAAAATTATATTTTATATCAGTTTATATTTTATATTGTTGTTTATATTTAATATTATATACCTAATTATAATATATTTTAACACTAAATCAATACTTAGCAACGAGCCCTTCGCACGATGGCACTTAAAAAAATCCTGGCAATTAGCGTAGAAAAGACACTTTCGTCGAAAAACAGCTGTTAAACGAAAATATAGCTTAAATATATAGATCAGAACCAGCGAAGCCCACAATTCTGCTTTCTTTATAATAAGCTGTAACCCACTGACGATAACAGATGAATTATTAAACATGACAACATGAATTAGAAATTTCGAAAACCAAAGTCGAGGCAATTAGATACTTATGTGCAGTCCCGCGACATCACTGACACAAATACGTCCGCACTCATCGAGCACCTCGGCACAACTGATGGCTCGCGGCCTGTGCTATTGTAAAATTAAACGAACTTACCTGAAGTGAAGTTCTATTTCAATTTTACGAATTTCACCATCATGGAATACTATGCAGCAGCATGGAGTGTTGCGCTCGACTTCACAATTTATAAAGCACATCAAAAAACTTGAACGCGTCCATTCCTCATGATGTGTTTATGTCGCTCCTCTATATTCACTATCAGTTTGAAGCCAAAACACGAACAACCTTAAACAAAGCTTGGGCAAACACTTGTTTTTGGGAAAGGGTGGGTTGTTCCATGATGGTGAAATTCGTAAAATTGAAATAGAACTTCACTTCAGGTAAGTTCGTTTAATTTTACAATTTTACTCTTTCACCATCATGGAATACTATGCAGATGTTTAAAGCCAAGGTTGTGAGTATATGTAAAATAAACAGTTATATGTACAGGAATTTAAAAACGTGTTTATTAAAATAATAAAGGAAAAAAACAATTCAAAGATAAAATGAAACAATAATCAACAGCAATTAATCATCTTATGAATTAGCTAACATTTAGCAGTTCTCTAGAACAGCGTTACTAAAGTTATTATCCTGTAACAATGGTCTATTATAATACTGAGCAAAAACAGCTGAATTTGGTCCCCATCCGGCACATTTTCTTATGGCCTCTATAGTTACACCTGCTCGGAAGGCTGCAGAAGTGGACGAATGTCTAGTACTATGAGCAGAGTACACATTGGTATCCACCCCACCTTCATGCAGGGTACACTTTATCCATCGCCCTATGCTTTGGGATGAGGCTTTTTTATATGGTCTTTTATAAGTTAGGATAAGATGTTGTATGTTATTTCTTTCATCTTTAGTCACATTCGTATAAGATATAATAGTTCTTACTGGACAGATCTCAGGCTTAGCATTGTAATAAGGTAATCTTAAGACAGGTTGCTCAATTCCAGGTCTTGAAGTCTTTATAATATCTGTTATGTGTATGGTTATGCCTACATTATTAAGGATTATATTATCTAACTTAATCAACGATAGAGTTTGTATTCTATGGCCTGTCGTAAGCGCTAGTAGTGTTACTAGTTTACGAGTTAATTTCTCAATTCCTAGCGTTTCGTTGGGAAACCATTGTGAGAGCATACTTAGTATAATACTAGGGTCCCATGTAGTACTGTACTTGGGTTTTGTAGGCTTAATCTTAAAAACACCTTTAAAGAATCTTTTAAGGCTGTCATCTGACCCTATTTTGGGATCTATTAGTAAGGACAATGCTGATCTGAAGCTGTTTAATGTTCCATAAGAGGCACCCAGATTAAAGCGATCTGTCAGGAAGTTCAAAATGTTTGGAACTGAGCACAAGTAAGGATCTAGATTATGTTTATTGCAGAAGGTCCACCATAATTTAAGTCCGGTATTATATTGTTTTAAAGTATTCGGAGATAAGGATGAGATCATTATATCAAGAGATGATTGCGGAACATTTCTTTTCTTTAGGCCTTCGCAGAGAGCAGTCCTGCAGCCAGGGTAAGTGTTTGGTGCATAGGATGAGGTTCCCTGAAATTTGACAATAATAATGTTTTATTTGGTTGAAATAATATTGGTTGTGTAACCAATAATGAGTTAAACAAGGGGAACCATGGTTGTGCGGTCCAATATGGGACAACTAAAATGCCCGTAGCCTTGTCATTCTTTATTTTATGCAAGACTTTCAGAACCAAATTAAAAGGGGGGAATGCGTAAAAAAATAATCTTGACCATGTTATTGTAAAAGCATCAATACCAATTGAATCTGGGTCTTTTTTCCAACTGATAAACTGTTTACATTTGTTGTTCAATCGTGAAGCAAATAGGTCAATATCTGGGTCACCGAAAGTGTCCACTATTTTTTGGAATGCTGTATGAGATAGTTCCCATTCTATGTTTGATTTACGTGATTCATAGTCAGCATATATATTTTCCTTTGTATTGATATAAGACGCGAAAATGAAAATATTTCTCTGTTCACACCACTGCCAAATGTCGCGTGTGATACTGTTTAAATGAGGGTATTGGACTCCTCCTAGTCTATTTATATACGATATGGCAGTGGTGTTATCAATTCTTATTAGAATCTCACAATTTTGGTATTTATTTGCTAAGCATCTAAGCCCAAAATATGCAGCTTTTAATTCTAAGTAATTTATATGATGTTTTTGTTCATCTGAAGTCCATGATCCTGACACCTTATTATCATTACTGACCCCTCCCCACCCAGATCGGGAGGCATCTGTAAAGAGTTCTAGGGAGTAATTTTGCTGTCTAATAGGGTTACCGGGATTGTCTAGCTTGTGGAGCCACCAATCTATATCTGGTTGTATACTCTTTGAGATTTTCATTGAGGCGTCATAATTTTCCTTATGTAACTTCAGAGCCAGGAATCTTTCTCTTTCTAGCAGTTTTGTGTATAGGGTACCGTATTTCATTCCCGGGCATGCCGAATTTACAAGACCTAGTAGCTGAGCAAACTCTCTTATTTTACATACTTTTTTACTTTTAAAGGGCAGTAGGGATTTTTTGAGAAAATCAACTTTTTTTGGTGGTAGGGACAGTGTCATATTGGTAGAATTTAGCATGAATCCTAAATATTTACATTGTTTGCTAGGCTTAAGACAACTCTTTTCTTGGTTAATGGTGAATCCTAGGGATTCTAGAAGTTCATGAATAGTCTGCACATTTTTTTGGCAGGTAGCTTGGCTGTCACTAATACATATGATGTCATCTAGATATATAGAGATTGTAATGTTACGTTCTCTGAGGTATGATACTACTGGCTTTAGTATTTTGGTAAAGACGTATGGGGCGGTACATAATCCATATGGGAGTACATTAAAGGAATATAGCTTCCCTTGAAAGGTGAATCTCAGAAACTTTTTATCTTCCTCAGATATTCTAACAGAGAAATATGCTTCTTTTAAATCAATTGTTGCCATATAACAATCCTGATTTATGAGTTTACATACAGTACGGATATCTTCCAGTTTAAAGTGTTCTGTTTTAATGAATTTGTTAAGACTCTGTAAATTTAGGATGAATCTAAAGGTTCCATTTTGTTTCGGTGTGAGAAATATTGAGGATACATATTGATCATTCTGAGAATCACATTCAAAGATTGCACCTATGTCTAGTAATTTCTGTATTTCCTTTTTCAAATTCTTTGTTTCAACTTTAGAATGTTTTCTGGATTCAATTTCACATCTCACAGGTATTGTGTCAAAGAATGGGATTTTATAACCTAAAATCCAACAAAGTATAGTTTTGTCATTTGTTAGACGTTGCCAGTTATTATAAAAGTAGAAGATTCTACCTGTCTGTACCTTGTTAGTTAACGACGACGCGTTGGGTGTGGATGGTGGTGCTTGTAGTTCCAGTTCTTCTTGGTCTGGTTCTTCGGCCCGCCTCTGGGTCTGTTGTCCTGATGAGGTGTTCGCTGAGACGGGCTTTTCCAGTTTAAATTCTTTGTATGTGGTGTAAATTTTACAAATGGTTTCTTGGGAATATTAATTTTTAGTTGAGAGCTAGATCTCTCTACTGCTTTAGCTGTCTTAAGGCGTTCACCTAAACTTTCTCCAAATAGATATGTACCAATCGGTACATCTATGACAGCCTGTTTCACACAATTTTGGAGTGAAGTCAGGATGAAATGTCTTCGTGTGAGTGCATCGTAATGGTTCATGTTGCATAAGACCTTTCCTGCATCATTAATGCTTTCAATTAATTTAATGCTATTAATATTGCCCTTCATTACCTCTGTTAGCATTGCTCCGAGACATGAGAGGACTTTACCTGTCAGATTCTGTCGATATTCAAACTTCTTGTCTCGCTTCAAAACATTTTCTGAGATTGCCGCTACAATCTCGGAGTTTAGTTTGGGGGCTGTGGCCATAGGAAAGTTACCTGGTGTTTGATACTTCTTAAGCAGTGTTGTCAGGGTCTCTTTCTTTATACCATTAATAATCATATTTGTCCATCTGTCAGCAATCTCCTTTCGGATGTCCTTCCCTTTCTCCTCGGGCACAATGCCTTCATCTCCCAGTGCTAACAGGAACTCTTCGGGTAAAGCCTCTGTAATTTAGCATTAAAATAATAATAATTTTAAGATAAAAACTATAATATGGCAATAATATGAAAACTCAGTGTCGTATAGTGTATCTTTCAAGATAGGGAGTAATTTACGTATTTCTATCATTCAAACCAGGGTCTCAGTCTGCCCTCTTGTGACAGCTCTATAAAATATGGACCATATTATGGTGAGTTTTAGCCAACATGAGCCGTTTGTGTGCTAAAGGCACTATACTTAAGGTCTCTGTCTGTCCTCTCGTGACAGCTCTATAAAAGTATGGACCATTATTTAAATACATGTTCTGTTTGCCCTCGCGTGACAACTCTAAAAATGTTGATGAACATCATAAGAACAGTATTACAGAAGATTGAGAATGTCAGAATAACCCACCTGATTCTAAATCGCTGCACTCAGGTTGAGGTTCTGTGGCTGGTGATTCTGAATTGCTGCACCCAGGTTGGGGTTCTATGGCTGCGGGCTCTGACTCGGGTTCAGATGTAGCCTCTGCAGTCAATTCTTCAGCAGTAAGTGCAGGAGTAAGTGAGCGATCATGATGATGTTGTTGTTGCTGACAAGGAAGCGGTTGTGATGGAGTGACGCTCACGTCTGTCATTTTCGCCAATTTTCTCCTTTTCTTGGATATTCTAGCCTTCAGTTCTCTTATCTTCTCTTCCATTTCCACGCGGTCTTCTTTTCTCTTCGTTCTTCCCATAACTCGACGGTTTATGATCACTTTTCACTTCAAGATAACTTTTAGCCCGATCGGATCGAATAAATCGTTAGAAAGAAAAAATTTTAAGTCTTCGAGAAAGAGCGCGGAAACACCGGTTAAAATAAAAAATAAAGGTTTCATAGACAAGGAATCTATCCTGTCCCAACAGTTTTACGCGCGTCGTACTACGCGGCTAAAACAATGACTAAAACAGTCGGAAAAAGAAAAAAAAAAATATACATATAACCTATATTACTGAAAAAGTTAATCATCACTTATAACGCATGTTGAACATATTAGAAACATACGTTTTTTCTAGTTTTACTTAGAGTAACAACGAAGAAACATACCTGTTGGATCGCTAGCATTATTATTTACTTAAACATCACCAAAACAAACCGGCTATCGGAGTTGGTGTTGACAGCTATTCTTACCAATCTTGTAGTTTTTCAAGCGTATTTATTATAAACGCCTTATGCACAAAATAGGATATCGTGTATCCCATTTTCCTTCCTTAAATCCGTGATAAAATCTTAATTTTGAGACAAAAATAAAGGAACGACGTGAAATCTTTTTGGCACAAAAAACCATAGTGAATATAGAGGAGCGACATAAACACATCATGAGGAATGGACGCGTTCAAGTTTTTTGATGTGCTTTATAAATTGTGAAGTCGAGCGCAACACTCCATGCTGCTGCATAGTATTCCATGATGGTGAAAGAGTAAAATAGTGATGTGCCAGATAGCTTTGACTAGGGCAGTGTGCCCGCGATTGCAAGCGGTGCAGGCAATTATTCCTTTAGGCTGGACGAGACTTTCATTAATTATTTTGTTAAAGAAATTTTAATGAATTTTGTTGTATTTTTTATATGTCGCAGGTAAACCTTCCTTTCCTTTATTTAAAATGCGATAAAAAATAACAAAAATCTGTACTCTTTTAAAGTTTAAGACAATTTCGTAAACTACGAAAGCGCGTGGACGCGTTGTGGTAATTTGAGAACAGGGCTTTGAAAAAACATATCTATTAAACAACTAATGACAAGGCTTCGATCTAAGGTGCAACACCTAGGTATAGACGTAAACCACAGACCACTTAGGTTAAGTGGTCTGTGACGTAAACTATCCTACAAAAAAATACCAATTTATTATAATTTGGCTTACATACGAATTTAGGCCCGGACGTGCAAAATTTAGCTCTCTGAGAATGGCCGAGTTGTCCTCTAAACATTTTTCTGCCACTCGTATACGATTGAGCTGTAATTGGGCATAAGTAGTTATGGATGTTCGGTGACACTATGCCACCGCGCCACCTAGCTGATTTGGTGGCCGTGGCAACTCCTAAACAACGTAAACCAATTGTGTTCGGACTCATTAAAAGTTGCTGCTGCTGCGCTGCTGCTGCGCCGCTGACGCGGCGGGCCCGCGCGTCATATCTCTCTCACTACCAACACATTTAATATGTATCTCACTATCTCTACCACACTCAGCAGCGCGGCAGCAGCTGCACACGCGTTGCTAACGCGTCGCTGACGCGGCGGGCCCTAGCGGGCCCGCGCGTGCCCGCCGCGTGCTCCCGCGTTGCTATACGCCGCCCGATGGCGGTGTGAATATACCGCTTCAACCGCGCCCGACACGCGGCAGGCCCGCGCGGGCCCGCTCACGACACGCGTTCGGTGGGTGGAGACCTTTAATGACTGCGCAAAAAAACTACAGTAAGCAAAAAATGCTTGTACTTCAAATGTAAATTGGAAAAGCAGGAACTTAGTGTTAAAAGCTTTATACGTATAACGTCGAATTGAGTAGCTAGTAGCATATGTGGTCTATAAGCTTTAGTCAGTTTATGAAGATTTTGGGACACTTTTCGAGATTGAACTTGATATATCTAACCTTGTCATTACGTAGCTGTCACTTCGACTGATAAGATATAACTAGTGGCTCGTTTCAAGCTCAAAATGTGACGTCCCACGCATGTCATTACTTACCTACCGGTACTTTCATGACTTTATCTTTCACGATCAGAACGACAGTAAAAAAAAACAGTAATTTACTTTAAAAACAATTCCTAATGGATCCCATCATCCAATTGTTTTTTTTATAATGGGATCAACCTGGAAGCATATACTTACAACCAAAGTTCTGAGGTAACAAACATTGAATAAAAAAACATTATAAAATAAGAACCTCCTTTTTTTTTGAAGTCGGTCAAAAACTAAATTCTGGGGACGTCCCCTTGTACCTATCGATAACTCAGCCACATTATGACAATTGACTTTTTATAATTGACCTACTTATGATATGACACAGTAGATATGAGTATGAGTATATGTAGGTATATATATCACCGTTGAATCTCGCATTTTTCCAGAACCACGATCCATCATAAATGTACTAAGGTAGGTATATCGTCATCGTCCCGATCAATATCAAATAGGCCTACGGTTTCCTCGATGTCGTAAAAAATGACTAAACGGGGAAATCGGTGTCACGTCACGCGGCCAGAGCACTCGACTAACGACCCCAAGGAAGGCGGCGAACCGAATTGAATGTGCAGATAGCGGCCGCCGCCGCCGTGGAGCTTCTAGTGGGTAGGAATACCACATAATCCAGGCATTCCTCGGCGACTGGGCACCTACTCTACACCTACATGGATCGCCAGTTTTCGAAAAAGGAGCTAAAGGTGTAGGTGTGGAGGTCCACATATCGAACGCGGGTCGGGCGCGGTTGAAGCAGTATATCACACCTCAGGCGGGTGGCGTCTCTATAATATCTCTATCACTATCTCTATCACACAGTAGCGCGTGCCCGCCGCGGGCCCACCCGACCCGCGCCGCGCCCGACCCGTGACGCGACCGCGCTGCCCGAGTTGTATTGTACCTAACTTAGTGCCGCGGGCCCGCGGCGGGCCCGCGTTTGGACCGCGTTCGATGTGTGTTTGGAGTGTAGTTTCAATGTTTTACAACTTGCGCGGGTCCGCGCCGCGCCCGATCCGCGTTCGTGCCGCAACCGCGACCAGTGTGTGGAGGCCTTAACCGTAAAAGCAGACGTGAGCGAATGCAGGCACGCAATTATACAATCTACTTGTACGTTTAGGTCATATCTTGCTAGTCAAATTTGGCCAATTTCGCGAAGTCCAATCAAGCTGAAATTTTTATGCACTTATTGACAAACGTAATAAGCTAATTAGGTTTATAGCAGCGTCAATTAAATGCGTTTAAATAATTGCAAACACTTTTTAGCTTGTTTTTATATTTAAGTTCGTTGACATTGTTGTTACAATGTCAATGTTAGAACTATTAAGCTGGTCTAATGATAGAAAGGGAAGTAGTCCACAGGAACTCATAATTTGCACAGGATACCTAAAACCTAGGGCTGCAATGAAACGTAAAGTCGGCAGTAAAAGTTGACAGTTTTTTTTTGACAGAAGCGTAGGTAGGTAGTTATTATAGTACTCACTTGTATACCTGTACACAAAAGGCAATAAATGGTACACAAACCAGTGCGATGGACGGTCATACTCCTACAGTGTGTATATTTGAATAATAAAACCGAATGTACGTATAGTTCGTAATACTCACATGCACCCATAGTTGTATTATGTTCGCGTTTATGTAACATCGTTGAATATACGGAATGCCGTCGGTCTACTTTATATATCAGTTTTTTATATCATAATTTCACGGTTTATAATCGAGGGGTTACATAGCAAACTGGTGTTTTACTGTTGGTTCAGGAATTGTAGTGTAGTGGAGTCCACGAGGCTGACACGACGCTGCCCACTGCCTCCCCTTCGTGGCCCAGCGCTTTGTATAAATCAGTGCACATATTGTAACCACCAAGATAGCTAACTATCACAATTCTTAGAGCCGTTTATCACGCAGATAACGACAATTGGTATAATTAATGTATCGATAATAATTTTTCCAGTACGTTGTTAGTTTCTATAACGGTGAAACGTTGCTCGGAAACAGCCGCTTTTTATTCAAAAACTTAAGGTTAATTACCCATGGACGCTTTTATTATTTTAAGATTAATAACAATGTATTTACTTGCCAAAGATTTAATGGCCTTTTAAAGTAACACAGAACTTAGAGACTCGTGTTAAAATGGGAAATTCAAAGTCTACAAAAAAATCACAAAAAGAGCCGGATAAATTCTTCGAAAGGGAAAAATGGAGAGAGCAGAAACGGGAGGACAGGAGGAAGAAGAATGCAAACCCTGGGAACCGGAGGTTGGGGACGAAGGAAGGGCCGGTGCCGACGACCGGGCAGCTGGCGGGCGCGCCGCGGGCGCCGCTCGGCTCCACGCCCGCGTCTGCGCCCGCGCACGTCCGCTCCTACGACGACGACGCCCTTGACCATATGCGCTACCAGCTACAGAATGATTCGGAGGCGTTTTTGCTCAACAATATCCTTTTGTCTGTTCAATTTTTTGAAAACTTTGAAAGGTAAGAATTGTTCATCTCTCATACTAAAAAGTAGGTAATTGTTTTTTCACACCTTTCATTCGGCACAGTAAGATTTGCTCCATGACGAGAGGGAGCGGTGAAAATGCCACTTTTCTGTTAAAAGCTACTTTTTTAATTTATGAAGTTTATGAATTTTTCGTAATATTTAAAAATTTGTAATACAATTTAAGAAAATTTGTTAAAACTTGTATGTGTAATTTTAACAGCACCTTTTTTAAATTTCTTCAGTCGGTGTGAAAAATAGTATGTGTCACTCGGTAGCAAAATTACCTTCGTCTCGGGCGTTAACACTTGTATCCCTCACTACGCTCAGGATCCTACGTTATAATCCCTCGCTACGCCCAGGATTCGATCTCCTCTTCTTCTTTCCATTTTCCCATAATCCCTCGCTATGTTCAGGATTCAATACAATAATATAAACCTTCCATTTGAATCACATCTCTAAAATCGCATCAAAATCCGTTGCGTAGTTTTAGAGATCTAAGCATACATAGGGACAGACGGACAGCAGGAAGCGATTTTGTTTTAACCGTCTTCAAAAAAAAGGACGAGGTTCTTATTTCGCTTCTACATATTTTTTTTTTCAATGTTTGTTACCTCAGAACTCCGTCATTGATGAGCCGATACGTAATTTGAAAAATTCAGGAATGAAGGGAACTCCTCAATTATATTACGCACGCGTGTAGTGATTGTGGTATTTTCTATTATAACTCGTGTATTTACACCCGGAAAGCATAAATTTGGTGGAGTGACACGCCCACAGATGACTTATGGAATTCCTCAATTATGTACTTAAAAGTACAAAAGTACGTCACAGATTCTGATAAGATTCCGTTGAAATAGCAACTAATGAAGTGCCAAAGGTGATCCTTGTGGAATCGACGGCGACGGAAGTCCTCAAATATTATCGGCCCACATACAGCGATTGGGTTTTATTCTCTAATAATCAACGCATTTGCTCTCGGAAATCAGTTCATGTGGTAAATTGGAAAAGAAACGTGGAAATGTTCTCGTGGCTTGGTGGAGTACTAAATTGAAGTCGGTTAAAACTTTGTTTTTAAAGTAAATTATATACCTACTATGTAGACAGCAGGAAGCGACTTTGTTTTATACTATGTAGTAATGATACTGATATAGATAAACAAAACACGTGATGACTGAAATGGACTTGAGTCACTCCGACTCTCAGGTAAAGATGTGTTTAGGAATTAATAATAGATAATAATTTCGAGTACCTACTACCTACCCATTGACTGGTAAGTCTTTACGCGGAACAAATCTATTTTTAATTAGATATCAGACGGCCAATTTATATCTTCCGAACTATACCTATTTACCTAACCACTTAAAGTTCTAAAACCATAACGCGACCCCGAGCCCCTTTCTCATAAACAAGGATAGGACAAACGCCCGTCATTTTGAAAACTTAACCCTGTTCTGTACAGTAGAGACTTCCTTATATTAATAAAAAAAAATAGGTACTAAATAAGAATAAGAATAGTTTATTCGTGACAATACAAAACAAAGGACAAAAGTAATGTTGTAGGTTTTTTTTTTTTGTTTTTTTATGTATTTTTTTTTTTTTTTTACACGTTTCTAAAGTGACAACGTCAATGCTTGACAAAGATGATTAGAATATTACCTATTTTATCTAAATGGCCAGTAGTAAACAGTCATTGAAATCAAGTAGTGTCTAATGCGATGATAGAAGAATAGGTAATTTATTGATAAATGTGTTGAAGTACATTAAATTATAATATTTTGAGTAAACTTCTAAAAAAAAAAATATCATTAGGAAGTCTCTACTGTACAGAACAGGGTTAAGTTTTCAAAATGACGGGCGTTTGTCCTATCCTTGCTCATAAATATTGGCTGAATGTCAACTTAAGGGGATGCCTTGATTCAAGTCGACGACGCCCCCCCTTGACAGAGATACGCTTATGCCTTCCGCGCACGAGAAAAAGAGATGCAATACCCTTCGGGGATGGCTTTTTTGGACACATTTCGATAAATACCTAACTTAGTGAAGTTTTATTTATATTTCATTAAGTGAGATTTTAGATGAGATAAAATACCTACTATAGTTTTATTTTGATTCTGTCGTAAAATAATGTATTTTTAGTGTTCCGTACCAAAATTGGTCCAACAGAACACTTATGCGATCACTCGGAGGCTGTCCGTCTGTCACAGCCAGTTTTCTTGAAGACTGTTTGACATAGGAAGCTGAAATTACATAAAAAAGTCAAAAAGGTGTAAACCCCAATAAAGGGGGCAGTTTGAGGGGTAATAAGGGATTTCGCAATTTTTTTTTTGGATTGTAAGGAACGTGTGGGGTATCATTCGAAAGCTCGTAAAATTTTGAGGCGGTATACACATTTTGAGTTCTTTTTACGACAGCTCTTACTAGTGTAAAATATGTCCAAAGTAACTTTTTTTCATACAGTGCTCTCCCCGGCTCTATTTGAAAAACTATAGCCAAATAAGACTTGGAAATACACATGCATAACGGAAATTGTGTGTAGATGGCGGGAAAATTATCAGCATAACGCTAGCTTTAATAGTTCAAATTATATTTACAAATTATAGCGTCTCATTTTACGCTGGTTCTTCAGTATAGCCGTGCCTGGTGACGTACATTGCACTTCGCAGTCTGATAAATGAATATTGATATAATGAAAACACAGCATTGTATTTCGTGTTCCGACCGAAACCGAAAAATACCCGATGTCAAGTAATTAGACAACGCAGGTCTGGTGTTTTCAACAATTACTCACGATCCAGTTAAAGTCTGACCTTCGATTCAGGGTAGTTGTTGCGGATCTGGGAGTCAATATATACTAGAGGTGTGTGGTAGTTTAAAGATAGATTGTGAATAGTTTATATTTCCATATTTCCGAATGAAACCGACGATTAATTTGCATCTAGTAAAAATAAGATTTATTGTTGTCATAATCTATACCAATTCAAATAAAGAACTCCGTACTTTATGAATGTTTGTTTTTAGTGTTCCACATTTAAAGCTGATACATAGACCAAAGGTTAATAAACCAAATAGAGGCGTCATAATAGTTATCAGTTATCATTATCACATTTATCACGTTATTTATATACTCGTAGTGTTCCCATATTCAGTTTTGTGCAATTGTTTTGTTTGTATAAGTGCGCGTGAGCGTGTGCTAAACTTATTGGGCTTGGTTGAAAACAGCTTCACTAGGTTTTTCGTAATGCTCTGTATATCTTTTTTCTTGGTCTGAGGTTATCGCTCGCGGATTCGAAAAATTTAAAGTTATTAACACAACACAGTAAAGTAAAGTAACTAGTCCTTACACAACACACAACAATAAGTGGCAGTGGGCACATTGCACGTAGAACCGATGATGGCCCAATGGCCATGATCGGATCATGATCCGCCCCAATGGGCGGAAAGGTTCTCGAGTGGCGACCACGTACCGGAACGCGCAGCGTGGGTAGGCCCCCTACAAGCTACAAGGTGGACCGATGACCTGGCCCCGTATCATGGTCGGCCTTATCACGCAATAAGTGACAAGATAAGAGCGTCGTCTCGTTCTATCGAACGGTGTCAGCCAGTAACGGACGCTCTATCTTGTCACTTATCGCGTGATAAGGCAGACCATGATACGGGGCCTGGTAAAGGGAGTCTGCTAGGATGCGGGTGGCACAGAACTCGTCATTGAGGCACTCTTTGGGGGAGGCCTATGTCCTGCAATGGACGTCTTTCGGCTGATATAATGATGACGCATTCAATATCGATGAATATTTGATGAATGATGAAGTACGAGGTTCTTTATTTGATTTAAAATTGGAATACCGAGCTGTAGTGGTGAATCGTATTGTTGCCTTATACCATTAAAGTTTGAGAACTTGCTGCGAAAATTTTGAACCCGACACCTAAAAATGAGATGAGCAGCAGTTTAGTCAGTAGTATAGTTAGCTTCAATATCAGGAGATAAAGTATGAATCATTTAAAATAACTGAATGTACGGAACACTAATTGCTGAGTTCCGACTCGCACTTGGCCGATTTTTTGAGTAGGCTGAGTAAAAAAGGAAAATAAAGACCCAACTTTGGATTTTTTTTCTATCGGGAAAATTTTACGCAATCATGTATAGATTAAGGGGCTACCCGAGGTTTTCATCGATTTTTGACAAGTTTTGAATCGTATCTCCTACTTTTGCACCACAGATAGAAATATAAATCAAAGGGCTATCGGTTCTTCAATCTTTTGTCTCCATTTTGGTCCACCGGATTTTGAAACAAATGAATACTTAATTTTGTATGATTTTTTTTTACATTGTCAAAAAAAACACTTATTTCGTATCTCTATTGACGTGAAAGATCTAACATATACGAAATCTACATATTTGGGTTCGTCTGTGACGTCTCTAAAAACTGGTCCAGGGTTTTCATTTTAAACCAATTAACACAAAAATTATGGCCAGAAAACCAGTTTTTTGGCCTAAAATTGTTCAACTTTGATGCCAAATATCTCGAAAACAATGAACTGTGAAGTAAATATGGGATACTATATTGCTTAAAGCCGTTGTTGTTAATATAATAAGCTACAAAAAACATTAGAAAACTAGGGGATTCAGATCGAAGGTCATTGGCGTATGGGAGCCCCTTAAATCAGATAAACAATCATATATCTGAAAATCAGACCTTATTGTTTCTTAATCTAATCAGAACGGCGCGGCGTTTCAAAGACGCGATCATTTCCAATTCACCCCCTTAAAGGCGCGAAGTACGAAGTTATAATACCGTCTTAATACTGACGCGGTTGATAATTCATAATTCGTTTATTGCATCCATGGTTTACATTTAGGTTTTACATAAGTAAGTAGGTCTCTCATGGACCCTGGTAGGGCACAGCAATTTGAAGTCTTAAATGTAGCATATTTATTAGTCTTATTTTATCATATATTTTTTTATATACATGCTTACAAAAAATTACAAATGTCTAATAATAACGTCAAATAATGTCAAATAATAATATCAAATAATAATGTCATGTCAAATAATAATGTTCAATCATTTTGCTCAATATTCAAAATAATTGCTAGGATCTAAATCTAAAAATGTACTCGTATTTATGATATAGGTAATAATTATGTTAGTTGTAGTCAGATGTCATCATTGAAATTGCAATATTAATCTTATTCAAGGGTAAATTAAATAACACGTGGATAATAATATTGCCTATCAAAACTCTAATAATTTGTAATTTTTATAATACTAGGAACTGTTTAATCACTAAAGAAGTCCTTTAGGGTGTAATAACATTTGTCTACTAAAAAAGTCTTTGGGTTTTTAATGAACTGCTTTTCGTTTATAATAGTTTTAAGGTCATCATTTAATTTATTATATATTTTCACCGCCATCACGTTTGGACTTGCTTTATGCAGCTTGAGTTTAGAGCTAGTGGGTAGTGCCAGATTATTTTTCAGTCTGGTTTCGTATCGCCGAGGTTGATCTGCTAATTTAATAAAGAACTGCGGATAGGTACTTCCTTACGAACTTACACATTTCTAAAATATATATTGAGGTTAGGTCAAAATCTTTTGTTCAATAAAATATGGTCTGCAGCTGTGTCTCTGTTTTTAATATTAACTAAAATCCGTATACACTTTTTTTGTAAAATAAATAAGTCGTCAATGTCAGTGCTGTTTCCCCAAAGTATTATTCCGTACGTTAGCCATGAGAAAGCGTATGCGTAGTAAGCAGTTAAGGCGCATTGAAAATTGGTTGCTTTTTAAGACCTTTTAGTTCTCTTAATGCGTAAAACAAATTGAGAAAGTTTGTTTTTAACTTTTTTAATGTGCAATTTCCAGTTAATGTGGTTATCGATGTCCAAACCGAGGAGTCAGTCGTGTTCCGTTGAAAGTGATATTAATGTCCAGTGATATTTTTAGATACGGTCTAAATTGCATTATTTTTGTTTTTTGATAATTTATTTCCAAGTTGTGATCGGTTAGCCAATTCGACAGTTTCGTTAGTATATTATTTATGTCCAAATTCAAGTCAATGTCATTTTGGCATGATGTTAGAATAGAACAGATGTCGTCTGCAAAAAGTACACATGACTCTATACTTCGTGGGAGATTATTTATATAAATCAAGAACAATATATGTACAACCAATGCAACTTCCTTGGGGTATTGAGTGTTTGACCAATTGTATATCCGATTTCACCACGGAATAAAGAATCCATTGGAAGTGGTGAGTGGGCGTTCCCGTGTCGCCGAACATGAGCAATAATAAGCATACTTCTTGCACAGATTATTGTCAGTCACCTAGCGACCGCACGCGGCGTATGACATGAGAGAATATTTGTTTATTTTAGGAAAATGCCGTATTGCGCTATTAAAAGCTGCTCCAATAACAGCACATTAAAAAACTTGTCTCATGGAGGTATTTCCTATCATCGGTAAGTATCATTTTAGAATACATATAAATAAATATTTAATTTACAATTTCTTAACAAAATTTGCGTCTGTAGTCAAGGAAATATCAATTCTATTTCACTTACAATAAAGTTCATAATCCTGTGTATTATTTAGCTACTCGGAACGTGAAATGCACGGCAAATGTCTCGAATGTTCGCTACTCAAACGCTGTGGCTAAGGTCGATCATTGTTATCGATAAATCAAAATGAAAAAGATTTTTTTTATGAATCCTACGAATATTATAAATGTGAAAGTTTAGATGATTGGATGTTGAGATGTTTGGATGTTTAGATGTTTGGATGTTTAGATGTTTGGATGTTTAGATGTTTGGATGTTTAGATGTTTGGATGTTTGTTACTCAATCACGCTTAAACGGCTCAACCGCTTTGGATGCCATTTGGCACGATGATATTTTATAGCCTAAATTAAAATATAGGATAGTTTTTATCCCGGGTCCACGCAGACCGAGTCGCGGGCGGAAGTTAGTAATATGTAATATCTGAACATTATGTCATACACAATAAAATAATTATTATAATATTATAGTTTTCCTAAAGACACGAAAACAAAGGAAAAATGGATTGATACCACGGGGAGAAAGGATTGGTTTCCGCAACGATGCAACACCATTTGTTCGGAACATTTTGTTGAAACTGATTTTTGGGTTTCGCCAAAAGGGAAACGCTTCATTCATGAAGATTCCATTCCCACACAGAAAATAGTATATGTAGCGTAAGTACGAATAATGTTATTATGATTGATTATTGTTTCTCTATTTACATACTTATAATGTTGTAAAGTGCATAGCTAGGCCAAGATATCGAAAAGTGGCGGCAGTGCAGTGAGCCATACCTTTGTTTGGCCCACTGCACTGCCGAGCAACACTCCGATTTCTCATACGACGCACTGCTTCCAATTATTTATATTTGACGACCGGTTTAGCCTAGAGGCTGACTAGGGGCATACAAAGCTGACGGTTCTGGGTTCGAATCCCGGCAAGGGCAAATATCTTTGTGATGAGCATGATTTCCGAGTCTTGTATTTTTTCTATGTAATTGGGTATTTACATCTATGAAATACATCGTTGTTTAATAACTATAACGCAAGCCTCATTGAGCTTACTATAATATTTATATTCCATGTAGACTGAACTCAATAAAACGGAAGAGCCAGGACCTTCGTCCAAGCGGGCATCCACAGAAGGAACGGGAGAAGGTCAAGGTTCTAAAAGACTACGTATTGAGGACTTTGAATCACACAACGCCCAATCCGTCTGTGATGCACCGTCACCGTCCAGTTCGACGATTTCATCCCCACGTAAACAAAAACTAAAAAGTTCATTAAAAAAAGCTGAAGAAAAATTAAAAGTCCAGCAAAAGAAAGTCAAACGTCTGCAAGCTCAGAATCGTAGACTAAAAAAGAAGATAAAAACCTTACAAGACGTTTTGATCCCGTTGCAAGATAAATATTCGTTGACAAATGAAAATATAACGTGTCTTGAAAATACAAATGTCGAGGTAAGTTCTTACTCTGACTTCCCGCCAATATCTGCGTTTAATCCTAGGGTATGCTAAGTAGCTACGACAGCTGATATTTTAGGGTTCCGGACCAATAAGGTAAAAACGGAACCCTTAGGTATTGTGCGACTCTGTCCGTCTGTCTGTCACAAAGTTAAATATCTCAGGAATTACTAATGCTACCCATTTGGAATTTGGAATTGTTTTAAAGAAAGTTAATCCACGTGTATGGAACATGAAAACTTTAAATATATATTTTTAATATCTATCTAAAATTACGGAAGTTTAGTTAGTAGGTCAAGTGGGTATCATATGAAAGGACTTCAGTTGGACATTTAAAAACAGTTTTTCGTTTTTTTGTTGTAAATTTTTTGTTGTTCAAATGAAATTGTAGAAAAAAATACCATTTTTGCCAAGCGAAAAGTTTGAAATAAATATATAAGATTGAGATTAACGTAAATATCACCAAAAAGTTATAATTTACCCTCTATCAAGCGTATTTTTTTTTTATTACCCTCGGCGCGCGAGTCAGACTCGCACTTGCCCGGTTTTTATTTTTATTCCGGTATCTTTTGAATGTAATATCAAATTTTAACGTTAGAATACCATGTCGACAAAATCTTGAAATGAGGCTGTTGTCAATAAAATTTGCTAGTGCTTGTTAACCTCAAGTAGTATTTTCACAGTTGTTTCGAAAAAAGAGTGGTAATTAATTTATGTATAATCTGAACATATGAAACGTTTTAAATAGTCATTCTCTTTGACAATATGATTTATTAAATTTCGGAAGTTGTTCCGTGCGAGGGCGAAAAGCACAGCATATCGAGCTTAGATAGGCGAAAGAGGCAAAATTGTGGGGCTACAGTCCCCTTAAATACCTACTATCACTCGCCTTTAATTATTAAACATAATGTGTATTAACATTCGCCTTTCATTTGAATTAAACTTTAGTCAAGTCGTAGTCTTTCTCTTATATATGCTGTGCCTTTTTTGCAGGTTCAGGAATTAATAATGCGCCAAGCGTGCAATGCCGAAACAGGTGGTATCACAACAAAACAGTACTCGCCAGCACTTCGAAGCTTCGCTCTTACACTTCATTTTTACTCACCTAGGGCTTATGAATATGTAAGAAACACGTTTGGATGCAGTTTACCGCATCCCCGAACCCTCAAAAAATGGTATTCTAATATTGGCGGCGAACCAGGCTTCACGCAAGAGTCTTTTGCTGCCTTAACAATGAAAGCTGACTCATCAAGCCAGCCCATTTTAGCGACGTTGGTCATGGATGAGATGAGCATTCGACGCCGTGTTGAATGGGATGGTCAGAAGCTTCATGGATACGTGGATATGGGCACAGGACTAGAAGGTGATCATTTAGGAGAAGCTAAAGAAGCGTTGGTATTTTTGGTGACCGCTATCAACGCCAACTTCAAGGTTCCTGTAGGTTACTTTCTCGTAGATGGAGTCACAGGAGCACAGCGCGCTGAGCTTGTGCAACAATGCTTGGAAATGGCTCATGAGGCTGGCATCAAGATTGTTGCCCTCACCTTCGACGGTTGCGCAGCAAATGTTTCTATGGCAGCAAATCTCGGTTGTTGTTTTCAAAGTAACGAAATAAAATTTGAACATCCTGTCACTAAAGATACCATAGTCGCTGTCTTAGACCCATGCCACATGATCAAGTTATTAAGGAATTCTTTTGAATGCTATCAAACTTTTATTGATGGTGACGGCAATAAGATACAGTGGAAATTTCTAGCTGAACTGAATGATCTTCAATATAAGGAAGGTTTCCATTTATCTAATAAATTAAGAGACCGGCATTTAAATTTTAAAAACGAAAAAATGAAAGTTAAATTAGCTACGCAACTGTTTAGCCAGAGCGTTACGGAGGCTATACAGTATTGTAGGGCAGAATTAAAACTGAAATCTTTTGAAAATAGCCAGCCCACTGAAAAATTTGTCTTAACGTGCAATAATATTTTCGATGTCTTCAATTCAAGAAACCTGCATTTTTTTGGTTTCAAAAAAGCATTAAATGAGAAGAATGCAAATGAAATATTTGAATTTCTGAGGTATGCCGGAAATTATCTATCCTCGCTTAAAATGGAGAATGGAACTTTACTTATTAAAAGTTTACGGAAAACTGGGTTTCTGGGATTTTTAGGCTGCATAGAAGCACTGAAGCACCTTTACTCGAGCCTAATTAAGACAAAAATTCTGATATGTCTCCCATTCTATAAACTAAGCCAGGACCATATCGAACATCTGTTTTGCAACATCAGAGCACATGGCGGGAGCAACAACAACCCGAAAGCTCGGCAGTTTATGGCAGCTTACAAAAAAATACTGGTACATGTCCAATTAAAGGATACAAGCAGGGGCAACTGCACAGCCTTGGAACAATTATCTATTTTAAATTGTTCATCTGCTGTACAACGCATAAACAAAAGTACAGCCACTGATGTTGATCTGGACGACGAGCACGAGGAAATCGAAGAAGATCTAGGAGATTTCTCAGATTTCAGTAGACACGCCATAGCGCACATAGCCGGGTTTATAGTCAGGAGCTTGACAAAAAAAATTCACTGTGCCATTTGTGTTCAGGCCCTCACAGCTACTGAACTTGACCCTGACCACAAATTCATTGAATTTAAAACCAGAGGTGGTTTAATCTTCCCATCAAAAGACGTAGTAACCATCTGTCGTGCTTCAGAAATGATTTTGAAACGGAATCATTACGACTTCTTTTTTAAGGAAGCCCGAGCTCTTAAAAAAGAAATTGTCTTAAACAAGATAATGCGGCACATGGTGGGTATGAAAGTTTTTGATGACATCGATTACCATCAAATAGGACAATACCCTGCATCAAACCATGTTACAGATTTGATCAAATCTGTCACAGAAAAGTACATCAACATACGCGTCCATCACTTATTAAAACTAAAAGTGAAATTGTCGAAAAGGCAACTATTGAACAAATATGTTTTATTTCAGGGTCAATAGTATTTTTGGACAAAAAAAACTAGTGTATAATTCAATGATTTTAAATGAATATAATAGTATATAGTAATATTTATTGTATTCTTGGTATCACCTACTGAAGATTAAATAAATCATATACATATATAATATTACAATTTGGCGATGTTATGTATAACTGCAACTGTTGGGTGTATCTTTACACGCCTGCCCTCAAAAAGGAGTGTAATCTGTTTAGGGTCTATGCTATGTATAGGTGTGGTATGATTTCGTAAATTTTGAGGTAATACTGCTTTCTGTAGCACAAAGAGCTTGATCTATCTATTCTTTATATTTATACTGCTGGTGGGACACTAATTTACTTGATTGGGTCATTTATAATGAACTGTATGTAACATAGTGTAAAATATGTATATAGATAAGATAAGGTAGATTTATTGTCAAAACAATGTACATCTGTGTATTAACACCTGGACTACATCTGTGTAGACTTAGGTTAGGTCTATTGCCACCGGTAGTCCACGCCCTTCAATACGCTTGGTGAACTTCCCTCGTTATGTTTCCTGCTATCCCGCACTGCGAACAAATTTCACGGTAAATTGTCACTAGACCGCACTCGCACAACGTCCGCAGTGTAGATTGCTGGGAAAATAATTCTAAATAGTATTTAAGATGTGCTTGTATTATATTTAACAAATTATACTCTTTGTTTATTAGAAATTGTGTTTAATTGCAACAACATTTATAACAAACGTAATTAACTATAAATGCTACCTACTACTAATTATATAATAAACGAGATTTAATTAAAAACAATTTGTAACTAAGTCACAAGTAACCTAACTCTGAGCTTAATATTTACAGTATGAATATTATAAAAATATCGATAGTCAAAATCATACCCACATCCCTATTCCGTAATAGACAAATAGACTTATCATCATACGCATTTTTGAAAACACCGCCATCTGGCGTCGAGTAGCCGAACTACCATGTCTCTTGCAAGTCTTGCAACGCATATGGTAACAGACGTAAGAAATATTTACTTGACACTCTAAATTATACCGTAAATAGTACTACTTAAAGTAGATTTAGCATATACAATTTGTTACCGTTAACAACTTATTGTCATAGTATGTTTTAACAAATCGAAAGTGTATTGCAAATGTGTGTTCGTGTATTTAATGAAGTGTGGTTGTGTGCGTGCGGCGACAGTGGTTCTCTATGAAAATCGGTTGAGTGCCACTTCCAATGGATTCTTTATTCCGTGGATTTCACTGAGTTTATATACCCGGTTTTGTAGTCTAGGTGCTGAACTTCGACGTATTGTGTACGATTTTTTAGGTATGAGGTAAACCCCTTGTGTGCTGTACCTCTAACGCCTATTTCATGCAGTTTATCGTGCAATATTTTATATTGTACTCTATCGTATGCTTTTGACATATCTAAGAGAATGCCTATTGCGTACTTTTTATCATTAATAATGTTAATCACTTCCTACATATATATTTGTAAGTAGCCAATATCGTGGATCGGTTCCGCCGGAAGCCGTTCTGACTTTCGTTAAATATCAGGTATTTTTCGCAAAAAGAGTTCAAGCGTTTACACATTGCTGTTTCAAAAATCTTAGACGATGTCGGTAATAGCGCTATAGGTCTATAGTTACTAGGGTCCGCTTTTTTACCTTTTTTGTGGATGGGTTTTACTATGGATTTTTTTAGAAGGTCAGGGAATGTTCCTTCTGAAAATGACTGATTAATCATCATGTAATATGGTAAAGTTAATTCGTCAGCACAACTCCTAATTAATCTAGGGGGTAGTTCATCGGTACCGTGACTATTCTTACTTTTTATGTTACGTATTATTGCGTTTACTTCGCGTGGCTCTACTGGTCGTACCACAGAATAATTAGTAATAGTAATAGTAGTACATGGTGTTGAGTGTGCGCGCGGGGTCCCGGCCGCCCGCGCGGCTCCGTCCTCCCGCTCGCAGCTACTATGCCTACTATAGATGTAAAAAATACGTTGAACGTATTTGCCACGTATTTGAACGTATGGCTAATTCGATGTTATGTCGCGGTGGTTTTGTGGTTTTGTTCGAACGCTCTTTTATTATTTTCCACATAGTTTTGGAGATGTTTTCGGTTGTGCTTATTTGAGATATATATATTGTTTTTTTTTAGATCTTATAATTGCGCGTTTGAGAAGTTTTCCATATAGCTTGTAGTGATTTGTGAGTACTGCATCTTTCGTATAGGTGACTAGGATTTTTAGGAGTCTTTTGTTTGTTGCACGATGTTTTTATGCCTTTTGTGATCCATGTTTTTTTTAGTGTTTGACCTGGTTTTAGTTAATTTCATTGGTGCCTATACATCGATTCAGGATTTCTTTCAGTGTACTCTCAAAGATTTCGTAATTTTTGTTTAGGTCATTATTTGGATTAAGTTTTTGGTTCCAACTGATTTTTTGTACTTCTAGTTTAAATTTGCATATGTTTTCTGCGGTGAATGATCGTTTGTGTATTTTCCAGGATATGTGATGTTTTTTGTGTATTTCATCTGCAGTATGGAACTGTATTACGGTGGCCTTATGGTCAGAAAACCCGAAATCGTGAACGTGTGTCTTTAAAGAGTTGTGTCTAAAATTAGTAAAAATCAAGTCCAAACAATAAGTTGATGATGTGTTTGTAACGCGTGTTGGTTCTCTGATGTGTTGTTTGAAATTGTATTCCAACAATCAACATACAGTTCAATAAAGTTATAATTAATGTTTATACCGATTTAATACATACTATTTAGAAATAGTGTTTATTGCTGATACTTAAATAGAAATACTGACAAACCATTATCGTGACAAATACTCGAATCAGCGTGTAATCTTGCAGTAAACTCAAATAGACTTTTTGGCTGAACGCGTGAACAGCGCGATGCCAAGTCATTAAAAAAAATCAGAAAGAGAAGATAGTCAGACTTTTGACGTTTGACGTTATTTTGTTGAAATTTGTTAATACATTTATTTAAATTACACCTAAATACGAATTATTTTTTATTATTTGTTCTGCTCTATCGTTTTGTGAAGGTCTATCACACACCGGATCAAAATTACTAATATTGGATAGTAATAGCAAGCCCGCCATTTTGACGTCACTGAACGTTGACAGATAGCAGCTAGAATTTCAAGAAGAAGAAATGAAAAATTGTATGAGGTCAAATGTTTCGGAAAATGTATTAATCGTCGCAGTCGGATAATAACTATCCTAATCGTAAGCTAAAATAATAACGTATACTTATAAAAAAAGTTTCATATTTTTCCGTTCATGAGAAGCTGAGATCATTCGTGACAGAACAATGCTTAGTTTGATACTGGCCGATTATTTTTTTAATTCAGAGATTTAAAATAAGTGAGGGATGAAGGGTAAAAAATAAGTACTTATTATCTTTATAGTATTAGTAGAAGTTAGTAGTTGGTTAGTCGTAAAAATACTGATCATGTCTTCATTAAATGGATTATTATGTAGAA
This sequence comes from Epinotia ramella, assembly GCA_947578815.1. Taxonomy (NCBI): domain Eukaryota; kingdom Metazoa; phylum Arthropoda; class Insecta; order Lepidoptera; family Tortricidae; genus Epinotia; species Epinotia ramella. The sequence goes on from OX388209.1 coordinate 15,223,114, forward strand.
TTCGGTTTTAAGTATTTGACTTGCCTATTCCTTGAACACAAAATAGACTCAAAATGTGCCTAATGACGAAATCCTATTCAAAATTCAAATATCTCAAATAATTACGAAGTTACAACCGTATTAATGTTGCTTGTTAGAGAGAGAACACGCTAGCAGATCGTGACGTCACGATCCTCGAGCGTCGTATTAAATGACAATCGTTCTATATGTCGGCGGCAGATCGTTAAATACGCCAGATCACGAAATTCCTAGGCATATCGTGAAACGGCGCCATTTCATGATATGCCTAAAAGTCCGCTAGGCTTATCACGATGTGCCTGATAAACAATACGGCAGATCGATTAGAGCAACGCATTCGTCGATATTCCTAGCTCTATACCGGGCACATCGTAAAATAGTTTCTTTCTTGGCCACTGGTGGCGCTGCACATGCGATGGCGGCCGTTTTTGTTGGGGGCTAATAATCAGGGCGGACAAAAATGGTTTGTCATAAGCGAACTCTGTCTTAGGTCGGTTAGGTTAGGGTTCACTTGTGTCCCTCAGACCAGAAATAGACACCCCGCGCAGCGGGGTGGCGTCGACTCGCTGGAGATTATCAGTCCGCACTTCTTATTTTTTTTAATTTACCTAATTCAATTTTGGACACCCTACTTACGTATAACGGTGAGTATTGAACGATATGCCGGCGTTTCATGATATGCCTAGGAATTTCATGATCAGCCTAAACGTCACAGGCTTGGCCAAATCATGAAATGCCGGCGTTTCATGATATGCCTAGGAATTTCATGATCTGCCTAAACGTCATTAGACAAATCGTTAAACGTTAAGTTTTGAACGATATGGCGGATGTCCTTTAGCCAAATCATGAAATGGCGGCGTTTCACGATATGCCTAGGAATTTCGTGATCTGGCTGATTTTACGATCGGCCGCCGACATATATAAATAAATAAATAAATAAATAAATATTAGGGGACAATCTTACACAAATCGACCTAGTAAAGCAGTAAGTAGTAAGTAGTAAGCTCAATAAGGCTTGTGTTATGGGCACTAGACGACGATATATTTAATAGATAGAAATACTTAAATACATAGAAAAGAGACTCAGAGACAAATATTCATACTAATCACACAAATATTTGCCCTTACCGGGATTCGAACCCAGGACCTTCAGCTTCGTAGGCAGCGTCACTACCCACTAGGCTAACCGGTCGTCGAATATGAAGGTGCGTTTTGCGAAAAAGAGACAGAACATACCCCCTCTTAAAACTTTAGACTTATAACTTTGTGATTATTTAACCTTTTGCGTTGCTTTCATCCGACTACATTCTAAATCCTTTTTAGAGAAAATACATCATTATTGATTATTTCATTTAGTGTCTCCACCCCTATTTTGGCACTTGGTATTTTCATTGGCGTATTAGCAGTTTACCTTCCAGTGAATTTCAACAAAAACAATACAGGCATTCCAAGGATTATATTTGTTCGGATCTTGAAGAAGAACAATCAGCCAGTATCAAACTAGTGCCCCCGCCAAGTCGAGCTAAACAGCGGCACGGCCGTACCATCCTTTTCTCGAAGCAGTTCAGGCCATTTTTGACCCCCCTATAACTTCGTTGTGGATAAAACTAGAAGCCTGCATTTTCATTAACCAAGCACGCATTGTATAAACACGATATATTTCAAATTTCATTCAATTTGAACCAGTGGTTTAAGATGTATAACTAGTCAAAGTTTCTTAATTTTGTCACTCACTGACTGACTCACCGATCATCAAAAGTCTAAGGCACTTCTAGCAGACATAGAAGCTTCAAATTTAGAATACAATTAGTGTTTAGTGTATAAATCAAGGGAACACTAAAAAAAAGACCGGGTTGCACTCCGGGAGTGCCGGCAGAAGTGAAAACTCAATAACATTGTAACAGTTTTTCGATCAAGTCACGAGACATCTTACGGTGTCACCCTAAAAATGAATTTTACGCAAATTTATAAACAATTATCAATTATTTAGGCGGACGGCCCGCGGGCGCGTTGGGTGCGACGGGCCCAACGCGCCGCCGCGGCGCAACAGTGCCGGGGTCCGGCGCGCCGACGGGCGGCGGCAAACACAATACCAATTTGTTTTTGCCATTGCCAAATATTTTTCAAAGCTTTATCTCTTTAGGAATAACGTCTAAATTCGAACTATTCGAATTTGCAAGAACAGCAGATGGCGGTGCACGGTGGCGACCAAAATATCAATTTGTTTTTGCCGTTCGTAAATATTTTTCTAAGCTTTATCTCTTTAGGAATAACGCCCAAATTCGAACTATTTATTCGAAGGACGCGTTGGTATTATTACAAATTTATTTGCAGAATATGCTATTGCAAAAAGTGTTTAACGGCTTTATACTCTTACGAATAGCGTTCAGTTTTGAATGAGGTCAAAAAGTGACCTCCTTCACATCTGACGTCACAAAACTCTGTCGCGTATTTAACAATTTTTCCCTATCCCAAAAAGTGCTCAGCGCCGCTAAAGAAGTTTTCACTTCAAAGATTGCAATTTAAGTCCAGTTTTCTAGATACACTAACTGCATAAATAACTTGTAATCCCATATAAACATATTGGATTACAAAGTTATATTTGCAGTGAGTGGGACAAAAAATTTAAAATCAAGAATGGGATAGCATTCCTAGTTTGTATGTATTGACAACATGATAACCTACAAAAAGAAGTGAGATCCCATAAAAAACATTACATGTAAAAAAGAGGCCAAGTCTCGAAACTCTTCCACCGTAAAAAGTTGTGAGATATTTCGTAGTACCAAGTCTCAGGCATTCTTATTATTCATATTTGCTAGCTAAATATTATTTTGTGACTTGGCAATCGTTGTCGATTTTTATCGCACTATACCTCTCTTTCTAAGTTTTCTAATAAGAGAGAGACGGATAGTGCAAGAAAAATCGAGAGAGCTCGCGCGCCGTCTTGTGATAGCCGTGCAGCCAATATAGAGACACAGAAATTGGCCATTATCATAAAGCTTGCAACACACACTGGCGCGGCCTGCGTTGGCGGTCAATAGTAAAGTTGACAGTGGATGACAAGTTTACTATTGACCGCCGCGGCCAGGTCACGCCAGTCTGTAAGAAGCATAATATGCCACTGTATACGTTTGACTTGTAATGTGTTATCACTAATAAAGTACCGTCTATGTCTATACACTTTAATCTCCAATAATGAATAAAATACAGCGTAATTATGATTAACAATTAAGTAGGCTAAAAATTGAATTACGAGGGCTGCCTTTTAAGTTCTGTCGTTTGCAAACCTCCCGTGATTGCATAAAAAAGAACTAGTGTCACGTTAAAATATTTGAATTTAGAATTCGAAAACAAAAGAATGACTCGAAATCGGCTCAACCGTTTTAGTACAGCGTTCGTTCAAAGTTGACAAGTCAGTTGTGAAAATGGAAATTTCGAAGGAAAATTTACGTGCGATAATTTTTTACAACTTCAAAAGGGGCTTAACGCGACTTCAGTGCTTCGAAGAGTTGACTACGGTTTTCAATGATAAAGCACCATGCCTTCGGACTGTGGAACGCTGGTATTTAGAATTTCAACGTGGTTGCTCTAGTCTTGGTGATAGACATCGTGAAGGTCGACCAAAAACAGCCTTAACCCAGGAGAACATTGATGCTGTACGGCAACTGATCATCGAAGATCGCCATGCGACATACCGTGAGATAGAAGCTTCCTTAAGTATTTCAGGGACCAGTGTTCACAGTATTTTGCATGATCACTTAGGCGTAAAAAAGTTGATCTCACGCTGGATACCACATTTACTCAGTGAAGACCAAAAAACGGCTCGCGTTCGATGGTGTCGCAAAACTCTGCGGCAATTCAACCGAGGAAACTCGAAACATGTTTACGACATTATCAGTGGTGACGAATCTTGGATATATGCCTACGATCCCGATTCTAAACAGCAGTCGACTGTTTGGGTGTTCCAAGATGAGCCAAAACCGACCAAAGTAATACGCTCACGGAGCACTTCGAAAAAAATGGTCGCCACGTTTGTGGCGAAAAGTGGCCACGTTGCCACCATCGTGCTCGAGGATCGTAAAACGGTTAATGCTGACTGGTATACCACTGTCTGTTTACCAGAAGTCATCGGCGAGTTTCGAAAAAATAACCCAAGACGTCGTATAAGACTGCACCACGATAATGCGAGCTCGCACACCGCCCGGCAAACTATTGCGTTTTTAAAAGAGCAAAACGTCGAAATTCTGGAACACCCGCCGTACAGTCCAGACTTAAGCCCTAACGATTTTTTTACTTTTCCAAAAATCAAGCAACGACTTCGTGGTCAACGGTACCAGACGCCTGAAGAAGCGGTTGAGGCATACAAAACGGCCATTTTGGAGACCCCGACTTCGGACTGGAATAAGTGTTTCGAAAACTGGTTCGATCGAATGAAAAAGTGTATTACATATCACGGTGATTACTTTGAAAAACAATAAATACCATTTAACACTTAAATTGTCTTTAGTTTTTCCAAACGACACAACTTAAAAGGCAGCCCTCGTAAGTCGGCGATGGCGGGAACATCAAGATTTGGCAGAATGTGATAGTGCGATCTAAAACATTGCAATATGAAAAAAAAAACATAATACTTTAATATTTTTAATAATTAGGTACCTTACCTTTATTAGACTTAGACTCGCGTTATGGTTGTAGAACTTACCTAGTGGCATAAAGTAAATATAACATCTTATACTTTATTTATGCTAGTGGTTAAGTATAGTTTGGAAAATATAAATTGGCCGTCTGTTGTCTAATTAAAAAGATATATTTTGTTCCGCGTAAACACTTACCGGTGAATAGATACTCGAAAGGATTATCTATCATTAATTCCTATACACATCTTTACCTGAGAGTCGGAGACTCCGACTTGAGTCACTCTGACTCGAAGTGGCTCAAGTCCATTTCAGTCATCACGTGTTTAGTTTATTTAATATAAAACAGTATTAAAAATATGTAGAGAAGAAGCTAAATAAATATGTAATGCTGCAGCCTGTGTCCTCTACCTGCTGGATCTATTGCCACAAACATCTACTAAACTTTTACCCCCTTATTCATACAACTTAAAATACTTACATCTGATACATATTACATATGTTTTGTCCCTGTCTTACTAATTTAAATATCAGAGTGACAGATAAAGACAAACGAATTTTAACGGCATTTTAGCTGAAATAGGTTTGTTCAACGTTTGAAACGTTAAATTAAAACTGCATGTGTCCTATGTCCAAGAGAAGTAAAGCGTTAATTCCCACCACCTTACCATGCAAACGAAGTCGCAGGTACAGCTAGTCCTTGATAAATGGATTAAAACGTGCTTTCTATAATTTGACGCAGTTCACTTCAGGAAAGTCCCTTGCCCGAGTAATTGTTAATCACAAGATAACATAAATTAACTCTTAGGTCATCGGCATATTTACAGGAAAAGATTGTAATGAACCGAATTTGACTCCTTATCTGTTATCCTTTACGCGCTCATGCGCCTCACCCCTCCCGTCACACCTAATGAAACTAGACCTCTACCTACGCTTAGTTACTACGAATCGCGGCGTCTAGATACATTTGTGGGTGAGCGTTGAGGTGAATTTAAAACAAGTGACAGAATAGCAGGGCTTATGATTTAATTTCATTCTTAATCGCGTGCTTCATACAATATCTTGGGCCCTATGGCGGCTGGGTTTAAAAAACAAGTAAGTAAGTAAGTAACAAGTTGCAATAATCAGATAATCAATGATAGATTGTGCAATCGAAAATTACAATCACGTTGGGTAGTTATGGCTATTTGGTACCTAATGGATACCTATTTAATTACTCTGCAAGTCTGCATTTACAATTAGTAATAGGTACTCTTTAAAGACTTAAAAGATCATTCCGACAGATATTGTCAGTTAAAGGAAGTGATAAAAGGAATAAAGGTACTTAAGCTCTGAATAACGATAATGATAACGATCGAGAACTTGTTTACTACTTTATCGCCATCGTCGCCAGCCGTGATTTGATTTGATATGAATTAATCGTAAATATTTCGTTAAATCGACTTAGCGCACTGACTTGCTATTATTTTTCCATAGAGTTGCTAGAGTATATTTATCAGATGAAGTAGGTAGGATTAGGTGCCAAAAGCGCACCCGAGCTCGTTTAGGGCACTACCGAGAAAAACGCTAGGAGGATTATGATATCATGATGAAGTAAGGAGTGTTTGGTTTCAGAGAGATGCATCAAATCAGGAACATCCCAATGAGCGATCGCGAGCACGGCATCGACGAGGCGATGGTGCGGCACCACAAGCACGTGTTCTTCGCAGACCGGCTGCAGGAGTGCGTGCAGGAACACGTGTACTATCGCCAGCAGCGCGGCCGCTGCGAGCCGCTGCTGGCCCCGCGCCTGTTCGTTATATACGACAACATCGAGGCCCGGGAGCCGGGCGACATGTCTGACTACAGCGCAGTTCTTGATGCACCTTTCTATAAATTGCACATAGAGGACTGTAGAGAGCCTGGTAATTAATGAAATATAATAAGAACGAATTAAATACTGAAGTTTTAGAAAAGTTTTAACCATAATATTAAACTAATCTTTTTTACAGGATACATTAAATTAAAGAAGCTGGAAGTTTTAGAGAGCAGCCTGTCAAAAGAAGCTGAACACAGAGACTCTTTAATGGATTCAGATGATAGTCTATATACAGACTCAGAAAAAGAATCAAATGGTTCAGACGACGCTCCTTCAATGGGTAAAGGCGAAGAGTTGCTCCAAAAACTTAAAAGCAAAATTGAGTCCAAGAGCACTAGTAATTGTATCAAACCTGACATTCATATAAATGAGACTATAGTTGGTGATACAGGAAGGAGACGCAGTGGACCAATAAAACCAATGAATTCACGTGGAAACATTTTAAACATGAAAGCTACGGAGAAAACAATTCCGTCTTTGCCTGAAGAGATTGATACAGAAAATACCCCGACAAAGACCGACACTCAAAATATTAGGGAGAACAACGAAATGAAAGGCAGAAAATCTATTTTAAAAACTTCGCGGAGGTTAAGTGGACCTACCAAGGTTACTACAAACAACTCAAACCAGATCCTTCTTGACAATTCTATTGCTGAAGACACAGAAACGTCGGGTTACAGATCCAATTCTAGTAGTCGACAAGAATATGAAAATGATTCAGATTATGGATATGCTACAATAAGAGAATCTACAACACCAAGAAAAGTAGAGATTACCAGTAAGTCCATCTACGCTCTTAGCTCGGGTGTGGTACCAGATGAGTGTTGGACGGTCGTTCAAATCCGCTCGTTTGAGAACTGGAGCGAAGACGAGGATGACGAACCAGACGATACAACTGAAAAATTGACACTGTCAAGGAATCTATTCGAAACTCATCACTATTTAACATCTACAAGTTTCATGGTCAACTTTGTTGATAATTTTATGACAAAATTGGGAACAAGCTTAGGGCTCACCCCCGATTCTGTAGACAATGCTATGACGCAAGGAGCTAGTATTTACTGTGAAATGGTAAAAAACGGTGCAAAAATGACGTATGAAGTTTTTCCTGCTCTTTCTGCATCCTGGCCAAATGCAGCCAATAGGTGGATAATACGTGAAAGGAGAATCATAACAAACCCGCGAACTAATTTCACATATCAGTGGCCGTCCAAAAAGATTGTAAACAAAGCTATAAATTTTGGGTGCCTACTCATACCTATTGGATTTAGACCCAAACGAGGATCGAACCCTGACCAGAAGATGCAGTGGCGAATCACGTTTCCAGCTGCGGAACGATACTTAGAGAGCTGTCTAGCACATGCTCACTTAAGGTGCTATTTATTTGCATTGGTGCTGCATAAGACTTTTATGGAAAATCAAACCTCAAAAATAGGTATAGACGCAAATCATATAAAAAATCATTTATTTTGGCAATGTGAAGATAACAACGCAAGGTGGCCGGAAGATCGTTTAGGTGAAACCTTTAAAATGTTCATAGAAACATTTTACAGCAATTTCACGCAAGGGAGATTCCCAAATTACTTTATTGACAATTGCAATGACTTCAAAAGTATACCCAATCCTTTATTACGTGAATTGCAGCGACGACTGTTTGATATTAAAGAGTCTCCTGTTATGCATATGCTGTACGCTCTAGAAAAACTGAAGTACACAAAACAAGGGTTTTATCCAAAATTTAACTGTCTCAAGCTCTATGAAATCTTGACATGTAGGAATCCGTTGCGAATACTGAATCCAAATCTTAGTGTACAGGTTTCAAATCGGAAAGTCAGCACTGATAGTGAAGACGAATGGAAAAACGATAGAGGAATGGGAAAGATGAATGACAAAAACTATTTGTGGAACAAAGAACGACATCGGCAAATACAAGATAAACGAAAAAAGGGACAACTCTACAGTAAGAAAACAAAGACGGATGGAACGAGCGAAAAGAATGCAATTCAAATTGATAGAAATGTAAGTAAAAACACAGAATACCTACCTTTCAATTAATTTATTGAAACAAAAGCAAACTGTATAAATAACCCATAAATCCTAATCCGCAAAGTAGGCTTCGTCAAGTATGTACAGACACAAATGTGCATGTATGGGTAATTACCAAACGTCGAACTCCAGCGAGCATTTTCGTGGCATGTCAAATGATAGGTAAGGTTCGCAAATCAATCAATTCACTTTCGAGTATTTGTACTTAGTATTTGGTACCTATTATTTATAATGTGAAATTCCAAATATCATAGCAACTAACTGCATTATTTATAAACGTACTTGGACTACACATAAGTCAAAATGGCAAAAAAGTTCGTTTGGCTTTATCTGTCACTCAGACAATTGCAGCTGTGAGAAAGGAACAAAACACAAATGAGTTAACTGGACAATGTCTACCAACAAATATAAGTATGAACAACAGTCATAATGACGCATGTCAGCTATTTATTTGTTTTTTAAGTGGCCACTTCAGTGGGCTATCACTCATCACTTCAAAGAGTATTTACACATTAAAGATGAATAAATGATAACGGGTAACTAATTTAATTAACTATGTTACAAATAATACATTATAATACTCGTAAGTTAAGATATTTTTGTAAACCGTACCTTGCCCTCAAACTGCCCCCTATAGTCCGACGTTTGGTAAGTACATATCAATGGTGAAATCTGCATGAATCGTACAATTCTAAACTTTAACTGGCAACCGTACTGTCGTTTCGAAGATCTCACGGTTCTAAATACACTAAATTGTCATACGATAAATAATTAAATAACTAATAAAAGGACCGCCGCGGATATTGCGTTGGTGTCTCAAAGGTTCCCATGATAAATTAAACTCATCATGATAATTTGTTAAATGAAACTCAAAATTAATTAAACTATTATAACTATAATTGAATTGAACTGATAAAAAACTCCTTCGATTGAAAAGAAACGGGGTATTTTTATTTATTAATTTAATCTTTATTGGACAATACAATACAAATGGCGGACTTAATGCCATAAGGCATTCTCTACCAGTCAACCATTGGGCACATTTGGTGCAGGCATTTAAATTTAAATGAAAACTCAATCCAACATAAACTTTTATCATATACATACTAAAATAAACATAGGCATATACAAAATAATATAAGTACACTAATTTTTAAACAGTATACCTAGCTGCCAATAGCTAGTGAAAAATACTATGGTGACAAAATACTATGGTGACAAAATACTATGGTGACAAAATACTATGGTGACAAAATACTATGGTGACAACTATTCCACGCGCTTATCAGAAAGATACTTGCGTAACTTGCGCTTGAAAGTCAATTTGTCAATTGTATTTTTATACCTACTTATATTTATTTTGAGGGCGTGGGGGTGGTCTACGGATTTACGGAGCGAGGGGGGGACGGTATTAATAGGATATCTCGTCAATCTGGTTTTATTAAAGCAGATACCTGGTTCGATTCTCGGTTGTAATCGTAAGCGGTGTTCGTTAAAATCGGAATGTACATGGAGCCCAGCGCCATATTTACCGTTGATCGGTCTGTAATCGGAATGTAGGGTCATTGTGGTAACAGTGAATCACCTTTTTTTCAGAGCGACGTAGATACGTCACTTTATTAGTTTGGCGGTTTTGAATTAAAAAGTTTAAAAGGTTGACTAATTGGCTTTATATTTGTCATAGACAGGAACGGTCTATCTTTAACGATGTAATTGTTATTCTTCTTTAAAAAAAAATAGATCTTGATCCACTGTAGTTACTGTACTACTTATAGGTGTACACACTGAATATAGTACAAAGTACACAATGGATTGGGGGTGGGTACAGTGAAACAGGTATCATGTTCTTTTGATTAAAACAATTTTTACTTATTTATTTTGACTTCTTGTACTTACAATTTAATCAGTCTCAACTTACGCATTCACTGAGATCGAAAAAATCATCACAAAGTTACACAAATAACTGGCACAAACATAACTAAATTATTATGTCTTAGGAATAAAAAACAAACAGAACGTAACCTAGCTTTTTTGGCACCACAAGTTATAAAGTTTAGTTTTCATGTTTTTTAGCATATTATATAGTTTGTAAGCTAACTGCTATTTAGCTTTTAATATCACTATAAAATGTCATAATAATTAAGAAAAGTAAACAATTGACGTTTATAACAATTAAATCACAGGCAAAAATTTGTCCTTACGATACTATAATAACTTTTATAGGTTTTTACTTAACACCTAGTAAGTAATACCTAGTCCAAAACATTAACGACACTATGACGGTACACACTGAATTACTATCCACCGTGTACATGCAGTCGAGGTCATAAATATGTTTACACTTTTGCACCTTATTACAAGGCAATAAGGTGCAAAAGTGTAAACGTATTTATGACCTCGACCGTACCCTACGCGTTTGATCCACTGAGTACCCCCGCGCCATTTCAAATTTATTACGCCGTTAAGGGAAAAATATACATGAGAAGAGGTATCAATATCAACTTTACGTTAAAAATAAAGCTTAATTAATAGTTGTATATTGAGAATATTTACTAGGGACATAAAACAAATAGATATGTGAATAGAAAATATCAAAACTTACTCGTTATTCAAATTTTCGGCACGGCGCAAGACATAACTTGTCCTAATACATGTACGCGACGGCACAATGGCACGCAGACTAATGTGGCAACCGTAAGCATGCCATGAGACAGAGATGGTCTCTGCAGAATCATTATTTCTCTAAATCTAGCGATGTTTCACTGTGTACACTTGATCCACTGTTACCACAACGACCCTACATGGAGCCCGGCGCCATATTTACCGTTGATCGGTCTGTTTTTTATTTATTTATTTTTTTATTTATTTATTCAAATGAAAACTTACATACTATACATTTATATTCTCGCCAGACTGTTACGTTTAATGGCGAGACGCGCTACATTTTAATACAACTTAGCCTATTAAACTCATCTTATAAGATAAATTAGGTAACAATTTCGTGGGCCCCATACCAAAGAAATTATATATATATATATATGATGAATCGAGAATGGCTTCTGGAGTTATCACACATGCACGCGCATATACACACACACACACACACACACACACACACACACACACACACACACACACACACACACACACACACACACATCAATCCATAATAATTTTTCATTTTCGGCTGTACTATCTTTTTTTCTCTTACACTCTTAGTATTATACTTATTGTTAATTAATACTTTGTACTCTTCAATGTAATAATGCTCTAAACCTAAGAGGTATGTGACTTTCTTATCTATCGGTAAAATTTTACATAAGGGAAATATTTTATCATAATCTTTTTCACAATCTTTCTTAACCTTTTTACTAACTAAGAATTTAATCAGCCTTGTTTGTAAATTTCGTATATCTCTAATATATGTTACGAATGTTCGCCCGTATACGAACCGGAATGTACATGGAGCCCGGCGCCATATTTACCGTTGATCGGTCTGTAATCGGAATGTACATGGAGCCCGGCGCCATATTTACCGTTGATCGGTCTGTAATCGGAATGTATATGGAGCCCGGCGCCATATTTACCGTTGATCGGTCTGTAATCGTAAGTTGGTGCAACCCACCATAAATTCACTTGTTTACTTTTTTACTGTCGTAGTACAGTCGGCATCAGATAGTCCACAATGGCTAATGTGTATCGTTGCACATTTTTAAGCCCATAGGATAAGGAGCAATCTGTTGCAATATACAGGGTGGAATCTTGAACGTGATCCAAAATAGCAAAATGTGAATCTATCCATGATTCTGAGCAACTTTTATTATGGGACCAACTTTGTGTTATGCCAAAAAAAACACACCTGTTCATACATTCTTGTCAGTCTAAAATGAGCAGAGTTAATGAAATAGTTGGATTTTTTTGGCATAACACAAAGTTGGTCCCATAATAAAAGTTGCTCAGAATCATGGATAGATTCACATTTTGCTATTTTGGATCACGTACAAGATTCCACCCTGTATATGGCACTTTAGATGTTACAGATTAATTATCTGATGCTGAATGTCAGATGCTTCTGTGTGAGAACGTTTGTTTTTTTAACCGAATTGATAAGTAGTTTCTGTATAATATCTCTTTTATTTTTTGCTATCTTCTCACTGACCCTTTTAGTTTGCTCACTCTGTAGGTAATTGTATGTATGAAATTTATTTATTTACACATACAGTTTATTCTTGGTTTCTTTCTTTCAGAGGGTACTGCCCAAAAAAATGGAGGCAGAGCGAAGACGTCTGGTGTTCGAATTTTTTATTCCTCATTTCATTGCAATGGCTCGTTCCAGCGAAACATTTGACGACATTCGTCAAGCTTTAATCTACTTGGAGCAGGCCCAAAGGCTTTGTATGCTCTTGATGGAAGAACCCGCTGGCTCAATTACTGCGAATGGATATCTGGATGTTATTCGGGATAAACTAGCAGATTGCCAGAGGAAATTGGTCAATCAAGTGGGTTACAGATTAACACCGAGAAGTGAAAAACAAGTTGAACGCAAAGCACGTGGCATCCCGACTCGCAAACAACGACATCGGTTCGAGCATATCATCAATCAAGATTCCCCCACCGATACTCCTGGCATCGCGGCATTTACTTTCGCGGACATTGAGTATACTGGCAAAACAAATGCTGTAAAGTTAACAGACACGAATGACGACGAAGAATCAAAACTATAATTTAACCTGTCAACCGTCAGGTGAAAGTAAAATAGGTCCCTAAATGGCAATTATAATAAACGTTGTCTTAATGTTAATAAATACATTTTTAAAATAACTAATGTTACTATGATGGCCAGCGGCAAAAGAAGATCCCATAAAACATTAATGTAAAAAGAGGCCAAGTCTCGAAACTCTTCCACCGTAAAAAGTTGTGAGATATTTTGCAGTATCAAGTCTCAGACATTCTTATTATTCTTTTCAACACATTTGCTCGTAACGTGCCTCTCCTCATTACATCGTTTTTAGGCTCATAATCCTGGGTATTAAAGACGCATGTTTTATAACATTACGACTCTCGTGTGTTATGGTTATATCCCGATTAAGAAATGTTGGCACGTTGCAGCAAGGTGTGTTTGTATGGACATATTGGACATGGCGCATTCTTAAATTAACCGGGTTGTACAGGTTTTTTTTTTATTCTCGGCAGATGGATTCTCACTCGATAAAACAAAATGATTTATTTTTGAGAATTAATGTGATAATTTCTTCTTGGATATTATATAGAAACGTTTCATTAAGGAAAAATATATTTACGCACCATTATAGGTAATTTCACAAATATTTGTATACATTGTTGATACGTAATCGATATGATACAGATAAAATATATGATTATAAAATGATCGGGGTAACTTCCTCGTTAAAAATAACACGAAAACAAAATATTTAATTAAAAATAATTTGTTTCGTGATAAGGGTATTTATTGTTGATACGTGTTTGGTTATTACTTGTTGGTGAATAGAAAAATGATAAATAGAATTGACTCCAATGGAAATTCTTGTCGATGTAAAATATGTTAGTAAAAACCTGTTGCCATCAATAACTTAAGGAAATAACTGAGGAGCCTATACTTAACATTTTCATTTTATGAAAAGGATTTTTTCCTCGTTGAAAAACGTCGTATGAAACGCGTGAGTTTTGATAATTACATCCTCGGCTCGCGTGAATAATTCCGCCTCTGATGCTATCAACATACCTTACTTCAACTTTATTTAGCTAGCAAATAATAGTACATTGTGATACTATTATTTACTAGCTAAATGTTCTGCAACTTGGCAATCTAATTATTTATGCAGTTGGTGTATCTAGAAAACTGAACCGAAATTGCAAAATATTTTAGTTCTCTCTAGATTTATACACTAAACACTAATTGTATTCTAAATTTGATGCTTTTATGTCTGCTAGAAGTGCCTTTGCTTTTGATGATCGGTCAGTGAGTGAATCAGTCAGTCAGTCACTGACAAAATTAAGAAACGTTGACTCGTTATAATTCTTAAAATTGAATGAAATTTGATATATACCGTGTTTATACAATGCCTGCTTGGTTACTGAAAATTCAGGCTTCTAGTTTTATCCACAACGAAGTTATTGGGGGGTCAAAAATGGCCTGAACTGCTTCGAGAAAAGGATGGTACGGCTGTGCCGCTGTTTTGCTCGACTTGGCGGAGGCACTACCATGCCCCCAGATACCTTAGGCGCCTCCTTTTGTTTATGCGTAATATGGCAACACAGAGCAATTCTCGAGAATTATTTGTCCAAAATATTTAATTAAAAATAATTTGTTTCGTGATAAGGGTATTTATTGTTGATACGTGTTTGGTTATTACTTGTTGGTGAATAGAAAAATGATAAATAGAATTGACTCCAATGGAAATTCTTGTCGATGTAAAATATGTTAGTAAAAACCTGTTGCCATCAATAACTTAAGGAAATAACTGAGGAGCCTATACTTAACATTTTCATTTTATGAAAAGGATTTTTTCCTCATCCTCCTCCAAAATCTACATAATTCCGAAATTTCTAAATTCTGAACGCCATTTTCTGCTAAACTAAAATTTCTTAGTCGATGATTTAATTATAGAATACATAAATAACTTAGCTTAGGTTAGAATCATATCCTTAAAACCTACAAAATTCCTTCAGCGCAACATGCTTTCGGAATTAAATACATTCGGCAAAAATATGCTTGCGGACAAATGACTCTTAAGAATTAGGTACTAGGTAGGCAAAAAAACAATAAACAAATGTTACGTCTACTTGTTTTGTGACTTATAATTCTGTAAATTTTAAAGTACTATAGGTAGTTACTAACTATAAAAATGTATTCTAGTAGAATTGTAAAAAGTAATATTGGTACATAAATAAGAATCTCTAAGTATTGAAATGTGTATGTATATATTGAATAACAATTATTTAATTTCTTTGAATGAAAATATTCCAACCATTATGAGAGATGCCTTTTTATTTCTACTATATCTTCTGACCATTTTGTAACTTTCAGTTTGTTAAATACCTAGTAACTTCGCCTTCTTCAAAAGACGTTTTGTATTATCGTCGAACCACCTTAAACACAGCGACGTAATATACAATTAAGCTAGTAGATTCATTACATATGCAAATAATTATAGACCGGTCACTTTGGCACTCTTTGGGGGAGGCTGACCAGCAGTGGACGTCTTTCAGCTGATATGATGAACATAATAACAATATACAACTCCAAATTTTTTATGCCCAAATCGTTGCGTTTTCACGTACGTACCTAATCGTTGCAGAAAGAAAAAAATTACAGATATTTTTTGAATTTTGCCTGTAGTTCCTATTTTTTCTGTGAAAACATGTTATTAATGTCCCAGAAATGATTGGTCATCCTTAATTTATTCGAAAACGATACCAAACATGCGTGTTTATGAATAAGATGATAGGATGAACGTCATGAAATCTCATTCTCGCACGCGTGTGGGAAATTGGGAATATTGGCCCGAAATCCATTCCTGAACGGCCGCCCCCCGGCCCGCTCCGCTGTGCGGGCATGGAGGGCTTCCCGTGTTCATGTTGACACATATAAAGGCGCACTTTCAGAGCAAGTGCATTGTAAAATCCCTTTCGGCCGCCATCGCAACTGTGTTTCACAACCACTTGTCTATGAGGATTTTTTAATCTTTCATGGCAACCAGTTGTAAAAGAAGAAGATTTATTCCTGTTACACAACCAGTTGTGAATAAGGAAAATCTCAAAAAGGCTAGTTGCTACAGAAGATTTAACTTTCCTTGTTCACAACCATAGCAGAAAATGTTATGCCTTGTTATATTTTATTTTTCCGACAAATTAAATTAATAAAGGAAGTATATGTGGGACTCATTTTCCTGCGTTGAACGGTTCCTTATTCTTTCGTAGTTAGTGCTAAGAACAAATAGAGTATAAAATAAGCTGATAATTAAACCCTACATAATTTAAAAAAAACTTACAAATGCCAATGACTTGAACAAAAATAACGGCTTCGGCCCTTTCGGGCTAGGAAATAGGCCGCATTTGGTGGCTAGCATATTTGATAAAAAAAACATGTTTGACATATTGCTGTGAGAAGTGAGTTGTCATTGTCGCTGTGTATAAAAGTACTTACCTAATTTAAATTGAGCAAAACAAAGATATATATATTTATATATATATATATATTTATGACAGATTTATTTCTAATTCTGGAGAGGTTTTAATAAATAATTATCTTGATAAGTTATATGTAAAAATAAAACTTCGTGCATAAAACTCTTGGTTTTTGCAGATTATTAACAAAACAGCTATAAAAATACAATAAATTATTATAAAATTCCATAAACTCAGCCGGAACAAAAGTCGATAAGGCCATAGTTTGTTACAAATTATAACCAAAACAGCCCTTAGGCCTTATTACCTGAAAACCGGTAGTGACATGATGAAATAACAGTTGACATTTTCCCCATAGACTTAATAAAGGGCCCCATACACCGATTGAAATTTGATAGGTGGCCAATTTGTACATCGAGTACGGCTAAGCGAACTCTGCAGTTCTGCACCTTGCTAGGGTTTCAAATATGATCGTTATGTTTTAAAGGTTTTCGGTTACCACATTCTAGCGGCGTTTGAACGCTGCTACCGGGTCTCTAGTTATTTAAAATAAAGGTGCTGTTAATATGCCAACTGGTTGCCATGAAAGATTAAAAAATCCTCATAGACAACTGGTTGTGAAACACAGTTGCGATGGCGGCGATTTTTTTCTTCGTTGACAACTGGTTGTGTAACAGGAATAAATCTTCTTCTTTTACAACTGGTTGCCATGAAAGATTAAAAAATCCTCATAGACAACTGGTTGTGAAACACAGTTGCGATGGCGGCCGAAAGGGTAAAATCCCACACGCGTGCGAGAATGAGATTTCATGACAATTCAAATTTCAACTTTTATGTATAATTTTTAATTTCCTCGCATGATGCATGCTTGGTAATTCCCAACTCGTGATCACCTACTTTCCGCACTTGTATCAAAAATAACTATTTATATTATATGAATGTTGCATGTTTCACTTTTCAGATCCATTTCATAGTTGTGTGATTATTTTGAAACCTACGATATGACTGGCAAAGTATGAAAGGAAGCGTACTTAAGTAAAATGTGATTTGTATAATGTTTTTGAAACGTTTTCTTCCTAACTTTGCTAGTCACATTGTAGGCTTCAAGGTCAAAACAGAGATTGAAACTATTGTATACGTGTGTGAGTGGTGCGTGAATATGTATGTGCGCGTTAGTGTGTATGTGAAGCGTGCACGCTGCACGCATGCGTGCGTCAGAGTCAGAGTACTACAATATTAGGGTCATTTCGCCGGTTAGCGACCACCTAATTTAATGTGCCGGTGGGCGACCACTTAAGCTGAGTTGGTGAACTGAAAGGATATTTTCTCGGTTTTTTTAGTAGATTTCTATTCTAAAACAACAAAAAAATGCATGTACAAGTAATTCTCTCAATAGGGTGTGTAGAATTTATGTTATCTTCAATAGAAAAAACCTTCTCCTTCAGGTGGTCGCTAACCGAAGGTGGTCGCGTAACCAGCGAAATGACCCTACACTCTTATTTATGGAGTAGTACCTACTTCCACTTGCTACTAGCTAGGCGGCTGTGGGATCAGTAATTTCTTGGTGTTGCCACTCATTACATAAATAAACTTATTATACTCTTTGCTTTACCTTGAGTTAATTGATAGTTCGTACTGAACCCTCGATGCGCGATTCAGACTCGCACTTGACCGTTTTTTTTGTATATTTGGGGTTGTACAAATCCACCCGTTAGAGTTGCACTTTTCGGATGAATTTATTTGAATTCACCTCGCCGAGATGTATTTAAAAAGCCCTCGACTTTTTTGAAATTCCTTCTATTCGGCAAGTGTTTAGATGTCACGTGTGGCGGGTTTAATCAATCCCGCCTTAGCTTATATGTAGAAATACATCATAAGTACATAGTCTATAATGCTTTTGTCTTAAGCAATACCTTAAAAAGCGTCATTGTTCATATTCTAACACTATTTCTAAATTACAAAGTCACGCAAATTGTTTACTCGAAATCAGTCCTGATAATGCTCTTGTAATTCTAAAGTTTTGACTTTTTGTCACTAAATTTACCTATGTGCTCCGCTGTTGCCCTTTTTGGAAACATCAAAGTTTGCTTTCACCAATAGAAGATTTAGTCAAAATTCGTTTTGAAATTATTTTAAATATTCAGCTTAATGAATCATCTATTCGGTTTGGCGGCTTAGGACTCCGCAAAATTTAGAGTATTCCCTACCCAGCCTTTTTGTCGTCCACGCATAGCACGTCATGTCTCATAGGTAATAAATATCCTACGGCTTTGCCCATAAACTATGAGACTGCGGGCTTGGAGGATATCAAGAATAATTTTAAAATTGCTTGCCGGGGTAAAGGTTTTCCAGACAATCTAAAATCTCAAAGTAGCTGGGATGATATTTAATGTGATTTAACTTACCTCCAAATCGATTCTGAGCCGCATTTCAGGTCCAGATGGCGCAAGACTTTTGGCGGTCGGAGCCAGAGAGGCTGGTCACAGGCTGCATGCCTATCCTTCTCCAAATACCGGTATCTTCCTGGATCCGACCTCCCACTTAGGCCCCATACGCACTTGCGGTGCGGTTGCGGCCAACCGCTTAGTGCGTAGAGGTTTTGCGTTTGCGGTTTCATATGGTTTGTCCAACCGCACGGCAAGCCGCACGCGGCCGCGCGCGCGCCGCTTAGTGCGTACAAGGGCTTACGAGTGGCGTGCGGTGGCGGAGTAGGAGTCCACAAATACAACAATAAACACTAATAAAGCACACACAATATATTTATAAGTTCATAACAAAACTATAAAACGTATTTGTAGTTTGACACTATTTTTCACACATGACAGTCAATAAATCAACACAAAGAGTCTTCGTTGCTAGGCATCCGACAGTAATGTTCTTAATATCTCCTTCGACAAAGACCTATGAGATGAGTTATTTTTCTCAACCTTGGTCTCGCAAGTGGTTTCGTAAAGGCATCTGCCAGTTGCTCTTGACTCGACACCTTGGCTATGGCAAGTTCTCCACTCGTGACCAATTCTCCCATAAAGAAGTTTCGAACACGAATGTGCTTATTGGTCCGACGATGAAATTCCGGATTTTCAGCTAACTTTATGGCAGCTTCATTGTCCACTCTTAGGCAGGGGAAGTCCTTGAGCACAGTCAGGTCACTAAGAAGACGTGAGAGCCAGAATGTTTCTCTTGCGGCTTCGCTTGCAGCCACTATTTCCGCTTCAGTAGTCGAAATGGCTACACTCGTCTGTCTTTGGCTAAGCCAAGAAATCGCTCCTCCCGCATACATACAGAGCACTCCACCTGTGGATCTTCCAGTAGTAGTGTCTCCTGCGTGGTCAGCATCACTATAGGATTCCAAAATGGTTTCCTTGTAATGCTTTTGGTACAGAATGCCCAAGTCTGGCGTTTATTTTATTGTCATTCCAAATATTTTTGTGCCTTCTCCTCTGCTTTCGATTTCAATTCCTGAGAATTAAGAAGGAGATTTTGTCGTTATCTTAAACCGACTGGAAAGCTCTCCGATGAACTCATTCTACTAATTCCTGGTTCGAGCCAGCGACCAATTCATCATCCACATATAGAGCCACTATTCATTCTTCACAGCCCTTGTTACGGGTTAAAAGGCATGGATCTCACTTAAGTATCTTGAAGCCAATTTCCTTAAAGAAATCCAAGATAAACCGGTTCCAACAGCGTGGAGCTTGTTTCAACCCGTACAGGCTTTTCTGTAAAAGGCAAACTCGACCAGAGCCATTGTCATAGCCTTCTGGCTGCTCCATGTAAATTTCATCATCCAGGGAGCCGTACAAGAAGGCAGTCGCGACATCAAATAGTAGCATTGCCATACCCTAACTTGCTGCTACGCTCATGATTAGCTTTATGCGGAAAACCCATTTACACGGTATGGCGTTTCTTCCCTTCGGTAATTTTTTGAGTTCCCAAGTTCGGTTTTCCTTTAGGGGTTTTATTTCCATATCCATGGCGCCTTGCCAACGCTCCTTCTCTGGACTTAACATGACGTCCTTAAGAGAGGTAGGCTCGTGATAATCAGGGCACCCCATCTCAGCGTTCATTACATAATCTTTGAATTTCACAGGAGGATTCTTTCCGGGGCCGGAAACTCAGAGCTCAAATGCTCCTCTGGATCTTCATTCATGTCAGGAAAATCATCATAATGTTCCTCTTCGTTCTCATTCTCTTCCAATTAAATATAGATTGTGGTTGAACTAGCTCTGGTAACTCTGGTAATGCATCTTCAAATTCATCACTGCTAGCGATAGGCACATCAGGATCTTCAAGGCCTTGGTCTGCTCTAAAATCAATCTCGCTGCGCTGCAAGTTCGTATTTTCCTCATCGCGCCCGCTGCGAGGCCTGCGATGTATGTCACAAGATATTGCTGTCTCCTTATTTTCCTTCCTAGGGTGTAGAGGAACTTCGATCTCAGCCACTTCTTCTCGTCCTGCCGAATCTTCCATGTCTATTCTTGACTGGATTGGTCTTTCATCGAATGTGAAATCTCGTGATCTTACTAAGGAGTTGGTTTCTCTATTCCAGAGTCTATACCCGTCGTCATTGTCGTAGCCTAATAGAATGCACTTTTTCGCCTTCTTTTGCATCTCTTCCTTTTCTGTTTAGGAACGAGTGCGTAACAAGTTGACCCGATAATCCTTAAGTGCTTGATTTGAGGTTTTTTAATTTTGATAACGCAAGAATGAAGAATAATGCCTGTTACAGACCATCAGTTTTAACTGCACAGTTTTAACTGTTCAGTCGAACTGTTCAGTTAAAACTGATGGTCTGTAGGCAAATCTTTGAACTGTGCAGTTGAACTGACGGGCCACAGACCATCAGTTTTAACTGAACAGTTCGACTGAACAGTTAAAACTGTGCAGTTAAAACTGATGGTCTGTAATGCCTGTTATGTACCTAATGCCTGTTACAGACCATCAGTTTTAACTGCACACTTTTAACTGTTCATTCAAACTGTTCAGTTAAAACTGATGGTCTGTAGGCAAATCTTTGAACTGTGCAGTTGAACTGACGGGCCACAGACCATCAGTTTAACTGAACAGTTTGACTGAACAGTTAAAACTGTGCAGTTTAAACTGATGGTCTGTAACAGGCATAATAAAATCTTAAACATATTTATTCATTTTTTTAAAAGGGGCGGGGCGGGGCGCCGCGCTTGCTTTCGGAAACTGCATCTGTGGTATACGTTCATAGAATTTAATATTGTTTAAACTAGAATTATCAATTAGCTAGAGTAATAAAATTCATGTTTACCTATTTATTATGAAAAACGGAGTTTACTCTAAGATGTTTTATTGAAAATATTCTTCAATTGAAAATTCCTTTGTATAATTATTTTGGTAATTTAAACTTGTTAATTTGATAGTTTCCGAACGTGTATGTTGCGCGCTTTTTTGGGGGCCTACTTTGAAATTCGATGGTCGAACTATGGATTGTCAGAAGTCATTGACCAAGTCTGCCATTTTCTTTTTTCGTAATAGAATGAAAGGGACAGCGCTAATAAAGTTCAAATATTCTGAACTTGTAATAGACCCCATACGACGAAATGTCAGTGCTCCGCATCAAAATCAAAAGGCTACTTTGTCTCACGGAGTGAGCAAAATCGCATTTTGCACACTGTTTTCACGCAGCAAAATATGCTTGTTCGAGCTGCTGAGGTGAAAAAGTAATTTCAGCGTTTTTTAAAATTCAATCCCTAAGGGGGTCAAAAATGGAGTGAAAATTTGTATGGAGAGTGAATTCTTTTTCGAGCTAGTGACTTGAAACTTCGTAAAATGGTTCGATAATAATAATTATTATATTATTACTGTGACTCCCCCCACTTTTTCCAGTGCTCCCGATTCTGAGCAGTCTCTGGCCATTCTTTTAAAAAGGAGTCTAGCTCGTCTCTCCATCGCCGACGAGGTCTGCCACGTCTCCGTTTCTAGCTGTCGGGCTGCCATTCAGTGGCGATCTTGGCCCACAGTTCACTTGGCATGCGGCAGACATGACCAGCCCAGTCCCACTTCAGCTTGGCCGACTTTCGAGCTACATGGCCTATTTGAGTTTTGAAGCGCAGCGTGGTGTTCCGGATGCGATCCACTAATTCGATACCTAATATACTGCGTGAACGAGCAATGGAGGGCTCGTTGGCAAACCCCGAGTTTGGACTTTTGAGATGACGTCAGAGACCAAGTTTGTGCACCGTAGTTGAGAATTGGAAGAATGCACATGTCCATGAGTCTCCGATTAGGTGATAATAAAACACATTCGATATCAAAACACAAGAAAAAATATTTTAGCGTTTTTTTTTCATTCACATTTAGGGCACATGATAACTCGTTATACTAAATCCTAGCTTATTTTACGATCAATAATCGTCAAATAACGCTATTTATTAACCAAATTCAAATTACCGGTAATTTACCGGTTAACCGGTTTTGCCTCACTCAAGTCGGTAATTTACCGGTAATTAAATTTGCCCGGTAATTGCACACCCTACGTGCAACTACACGCACCTTTCGCCGTACCGCCGCGAAAGTTGTAAATGTTATGTAATGTTTTGTTGTGTCTCCTTAAGTGTAGTACTAACACTAGATATATAAGTTACTGTATTACCTAACCCTATGGACTTCAAGTCTGAAATAAATAAATAATAATAATAATAAAATAATATAACCAAATGGTATTATATTCGTATTTCATAAAGTCAAAACTATATGAATATCGTACTTTCATAATTTAATTGTGATAGACGAAAATAGCCTATTCAAATATGTTCATACTATTTGTATTTATTATAAGTATTAGTTGAAGAGTGGCTGAAGTTCACATAACACAACACTAACACACACAACACACAACTAAGTTAAAAAAAGCTTTTGTGGGTGTATTCCATTTGTCACCAACTCATAGACCCTAGTGAATATTTTAGCTAAAATAAAAGTAATGAATTTACAACATAAACTTATTTTATATTTAATAAAATAAATTCCATGAACTAAGTAGTAAGAATAAAATTATTTCCCTTTGTCAGTAGCGGGGTGAGTATTGATATGTATTAGAATTAGTTCCCGCATAATGCTTATAAGGCGAGGACTAATTGGAATCCACTACATTTCTGCACTAGACCAGAAACGTATCACTTTCTGCACACTTTTTAGAAAAACAACGACCCACTTTCAGAACATGAGATATGAAAACGAATTTTAACGGCATTTTAGCTAAAATAGGTTTGCTCAACGTTTTACTTGATAGGTTAAATTAGAACTCCCACCACATTACCATGCGAACGAAGTCGCAGGTACAGCTAGTATTTTATATATTTTTAATCATGTTCTGATGAAATTTGCAGTATAGGGGTTTACGGGGCCGAGAAACCGATCTAGCTTGGTCTTATTTTCGAGAAAATTATTTTTTTCCGTATTTTCTCGCAAAAGGCAGGCTTACTCTTCGATGACGACCAATGGTTAATGTTCTTTGCTGCTGGCTGCGAGTTGCAACTCCAGCGATGAGGTTTTTTGTTTTCTTTTTATCAGTTCATTTGTTTTTTTTTGGTAAACGATCATTTCTTGTTAAATTTTGTATAGAAATCGATTTTTCATAGTATAAAAGCCGAGAAAAACTCGGTCCCAGGTAAAAAACAAAGTTTAAGCATTAAGAACAATATCGGTTGTGGATTTGAAAGCATTCATGCAGTCTTAGCGTTTTTAATTTATGCCGAATTTAGTCCAACACGACCCCAACTTGGGCCAAACTTAATTACAATATGAACTGATAAAATGTTCTGTTTGCGAAGTTACGGAAATATTGTATGACATTATACTTATAATTGAGATTATTTCAGTTGGCCGTATTGCATCAAAGTAATCCATTCAAAAACCAATTCTACCGTCCAGAGTAGAAGATTCGAATTCCAATGACAGTTCTATAAAAAGATAAGATAGCCACATGAAATAATCTCATGTGTATACAGTACACATTAACAGTTAGATAACTGTTCCTTTCATGATCTTAAAATGAAATAAAACCCATTTAATACTGTTTGGTATATTATTTTTATTAGTCTAAATAAAATCAAAAACATAATAATTATAAGCGTCATCTTTCAAACAGAGCTTTTTTAACGCCTTCACTTAAATTCGAGCCCTACTCTGTCAGCAATATTATAAAATGTATAAAAAAAATAAAGAGAAAACTATCGAAGGATATAAATGACATGTACCTATACACGCGTGCTCGACTATTTACCACCAGTAGTTATATAATTTCTCCTTGCCCTATTTAACGAATGTATATCTAACGGTATTTACCCCGACGTGCTGAAACTAATTAAGGTCCAACCCATTTATAAAGGCAAAGCGGATATGAAACACGAAAAAAATTACCGACCTTAATACCTATAATTTCCAAAGAGTTCAAGTGTCTTATGAGCTGCTCATTAATGCAGTGTTTTAGTCATAACAATTTGTTAAACAAACAGCAGTACGCCTACAGCCCGGGCGGTCGAAGATGGACGCGGCGCGCGTTGTCGTGTCGCGAGCGCTGACGCACCTCGAAGCCGGGCGACAAGTCGCCGCGATATTCTGCGACTTGTCGCGCGCCTTCGAGACGATCGATCACAGCCTGCTTTTAGAAAAACTGTCTCGATACGGAGTAAATGGAAGTTTTCTCTCCACAATAGGTTCCTTTCTGAAAGACAGGAAGCAGAGCACACATGTCCTAAGCGCAAGGTGCGACCTAGAACCTATAGGTAATTCTGCTGTCCCTCAAGGTTCTACAATGGGGAATTGCTTATTTTTAATTCTAGTCAACGACGTCTCGACTGCATGCCCGGACATTACGACATTATGCAGAACACTTTTCTAATTCGTGGCTGTAAAAAAATTAATAAGCTGACAAAATACCTTGATATTGATATATTCAACAGTAATATTCCTGCTGTGAGGCGTAAATTGACGAGAAGTTACTTTGAATGAGCGTAGCTTCAAAATTTTAGTTAATCATAATGTGTTCCTATCCGTATGATGTTGTTGTTTAGTTAAGTTAAATGAATACATAAGTTTCCACATTTTGTAACCCCTAGTTAGGAAATCTCACAAATTCAGTGTAAAAATAGTGATCTCACAAATGTTTACTGCGATGCTATCGGTGGGAACCTGTAATTGGCTTTTTGTATTTTATCTATATAGTCAATATGTTTCTGTAGCTGTTGGTTCTCCAAATAAATAAATAAAAATAAAAAAAATAAAAAAAAAAAAAAAAAAAAAAAAAAATAAAAAAAAAAAAAAAATTATGCCCGAATTTGTGACGTTTGCAGATGACACGACGTGCATACTCGTGAGCGCCGATAGCTTAGATAGATTAAAGTCAAAGATGGAAAACTCAGTGCACCTTATATCCCAGTGGTTTGCAGCAAACGGTATGATGTTAAACGTAGAAAAAACGAACGTATATTGCATTTCCAACTTAGGCATAACAATAACTACCAGTTTGACATCATGCTAAACAACATCGGCGTACCTCAAGTTGACAAGGTAAGATACCTGCTTCACTATTGATGCAGGGCAGGACTAACATGATAAACTATCATCGGCATGCTACGCACTCTCGAGACTTGCACCGAGCTTGTCGTTCGAAAACGTCAAAAAGGCGTACTTATCCAAGGTGTTGATTTGTGGGCCACCGCGGCGGATCGCGACAGGGCATTTAAGATGCAAAAACGAGCTATTCGAACCACAATGAGCAAGTCATACGACCGCCCCGCAAAAGATCTCTTTAAGGAGTGCAACTGCAAGATACTAACTAGCGTATACGTACTAACTCGCTGCAAGGACGTGATGGCTAACTTACATACGTACACTACTCATTCCAGTGCTCGTCGATGCAAACTGCTTGTCGTCCCGAGTTGTAGACTTGCAAAGACTCGGAAATCACTGTGTCATGGGCACAAAATTATATAACTCACTACCAGCAGAGTTAAAACTGGTGCGAAGTTTTTGCCAAACATTTAAAGACGCTATTGACCAGCCTAGCGTGCTATGGCGTTGACGAATTTGTCAAGGTGTGTGGTGACCCAAATTTTGCAAATTAAAATGATTGCTACGATAATCATAAAATCATGACATGACATTGTTTAATGTTAAATACTAACTAAACTTATTTAAGTATAAATGTAACACTTTTAATTCAACTGTATGTATTTACGAGTACTATACTGACATGTAAAATATTGCATTTTATTAATAAATATCTGAATCTCAATCTATCGAGCTGAAATTGGACTAAAATTAAGCTCGCTAGATGGCGCAAATCGACAACTAACATCAGCGACCTCTATCAAACTGAAATTGTACCAAAATTACGCTCGCTAGATGCTATCATTATATAATTCAAACGTTGATAATGTTTCTTTTTCATTGAATTTGTGACTTATAATCATGAATATTATATTATTGTTCAATTTTCGGATATTCCGTTGTAAAAATGATCTGAAATTGCGGTAGTTTTAACACGTTCAAAGGCACCTGGCGCGTTTCACCACTGCGTAAATCCAACTCGATCTTGGCGATCGAGTTTTATCCCTTATTTAATAACTAGCTTCCGCCCGCGACTTCGTTTGCGTGGACCCGGGATAAAACTATCCTATATTTGAATCCAGGCTATAAAACTATCATCGTGTAAAATTTCATCCTAATCGGTTAGTCAAATAGACAGTCAGTCGGATAGACAAAAAAAATCTAGTCATTCCTATTTTTTCACTTGTAACCATTTTACTGCTCCATCTTTTATCAGAAAAAGATGAAATTTTATAATCTTTGTCATAAAATAATGAACAAGAACTTTGTTTTCTTACTTACTAAAATTACCAATTAACACAAAAGTTATGTCCAGAAAACCAGTTTTTTGGCCTAAAATTGTTCAAAGTTGAACCCAAAGGCCAAATATCTCGAAAACAACGAACTTTTAAGTAAATATGGGATACTATACGCTTAAAGCCGTTGTAGTTAATATAATAAGCTACAACATTAAAAAACTAAAGGATTCAGATCGAAGGTCATTGGCATATGGAAGCCCCTTAAACTTAAAATGCCTGTTAGAGTCTGTCAAGCGAGTCGTGTCCCTGGAAATTTTGCAAATCCTATTAATAATTATGAATGCTAAAGTTTGGGCCATGAACATACGAGTATATAATATTTTTTATTCTGGGAATCATCGTCTAAGGGAGCGAAATAGGGAGCGAAAGTTTGTAAGGAGCTGCGATATAAAAGAGTTCCACGCGGACGCAGTCGCGGGCAGAAAACAGTAGATTTATATCAAATTAACAAAAATATACGGCATGTACCTATAGCAATATAGAATCACACTAGGGGGTTAACTCCAGCTACCATCGAGAGCAGGGCCATGCGCACATACATGCCATACTCGGCTTGGCGGAAGTAGGCGGCGCGCGGGTCGGAGTCGAACTCGGCGGAGATCTCGTCCAGGCGCGGCAGCGGGTGCATCACCACCATGCGGCGGCGCGCGCGCGTCATGAGGTGCGGGGTCACCACCAGCAACCCGCGGGCCTGCAATGTATAACAACCACTTAGTTACCTAGGAACGCACTTGTACTATGGGCCGCGGAAAATAATGGTGGGCTTACACTAAATGAACGAAAGTTTCTTGCACTTAGTGTAAGCCCGCGCGACCACATCATAGTGAGTGCGTGTAAGCAAGCATATGTAGATGACAATGACAACTTAGATTGATATTAAAACTCAGATACATAAATAACCAGTGAAAAATAACTTCCAATAAATTTGACACGTGTTGAGTATTAATATAAATAAATAATGCAATTATAAATATTATAATACTTATCAATATTTACAATTCCATATAAAATAAATATTAATATTCAAAAAAGGATCGACGGTTTATTTAAGAAAGGGGTATTTTTATCTCATCAAGATAGTAAAATAATATCTACAATGTACTCGTAAGTTCATCTATGTGATATTAAGTGCAATTTATACCTAATAGGTAAGTTAGTAATTTCGTACGCCTTTCCACTATATCCCTAACCAAGTACTTGCACCAAGGACCGAATTATTTAAGTTATTATGTTTCCCAAGTATACCTTTCCTTGTCTTTCTACTTCAAACTGGTAACTATAACGAAACGTGTTTGGGGCGCCGTCCGCTTTTCTCAAAAATACCATTTATTTATTTATTTATTTAGGTAGCAAGCAGAGTCCGGCCTCCATTATGACGCAACTGAGATGAAACGAAGATGAGGATGATATGAAGGTATAACACGACTCTATCCGTCCGTCTCGATCTATTAGTGCAAGTCGGGGTAGTTGGCGGTACATCAGAGAATCTTGAGATACTGCTAAAGCTAATAAATGTATTGTGCTTGAAGGTCCATTTTAAATACAGACACCCGAGTTTTTGAAATTAGATGATTAAGTAACTAGTTACGGGGATAACCTGACATGACCATGTTTACAAACATACAAAGCTTTGCTATTTTTTCTAATATTAGTAGTAGTATTAGTATAGACTTTTATTATTACAATGAAATACATGCATTCAAGAAAGCTATCTTTTACCTTCTCGTACTCCTCTTGGCTTTCAAACCTCTCACGTTGTATTCTAGTCATGTATAAGACGTGGGTATCCGCCAGTACATCTTCTAAACGTTCAAATACTTTTTGCGGTATTCCCCTGGACGCAACGTACTCGGTTATATGTTTCGGCATCCCAAGTCCTGGTGGGCTCACGTATTGCAAATTGACTTGATACAACGTAAGTAGTCGGGCCAGCGAATGAACTGTCCGCCCATTTTTAAGGTCTCCAACCATGGTTATTGTGAGCCCGTTAACCGTACCGATTTCTTCTCTAATAGTGAAGACATCTAGTAATGCTTGAGTTGGATGCTCGCCCACTCCATCGCCTGCATTGATAATAGGTTTTCGACAATGACGCGACGCTCGCTGTAAATAAATATAGAAGAGTATTATAAGAATTGCGTACAATGGTTCGCTATCTCAATCATTTGAGAAGTTACACGTAATTAAATATGATTAAAACTTACAGTAACTGCTCCAGGTTCCGGATGACGTAGTACTACTACGTCGGAGTAACTGGCCATAACTGCGACACTGTCCTCTAAAGTCTCCCCTTTTTTAGCCGAAGAGCTTGTCGCGTCGGTGTGGATGACAGAGCCGCCCAACCGTTGCATGGCTGCAGCAAAACTGCAACTGGTACGTGTGCTTACTTCATAGAATATCGATGACATGACTTTTCCTCGTAGAATATCGTCCAAGAAACGACCTTTACTGACACTTGTTTTCATAAACTGAGCAAGATTAAATATGTCATTGAGGATTTCTTTACCAAAAGAGTCTACAGTGAGAATACTCTTGCCAAACAAGTCACTTCTTTGGCGTTGTGAGGATGATGTTTGTGGAGGATTGTAATAAGATGAACTATCGCATCTTTCTCGTTTTGTTGGAATGACTTGACCTGGAAGAGGCGAAGCACCTCTCTGTATTTCATTAAAGTGAACATTTAATTTCCCTTCAAGCTTGGGTTCCATTTGCTCCATATCGAGGTCACTCAAACGGCTTAATTCGGCGGAGTTATGGAAATCCAGTGCAGAATTTGGTCTGCTCAGATCTTTTTCCGTTTTTTCAACGGCATAGACCGGGAAAGAATGTTTTTTCGGTGCTGGCCATTCACGCACATTTTGGCCAAAGCCTGGAGGTACGAGAACCTGGCCTTCCACATATGCAATTTCACCACGTAAGGTAACGCGGTGAACCGCCCCACAAACTTGCATGCCAGCAAAAGGAGTCCACTTCGACTTAGTGAAATCCATGCTATCTGGAATGGTCCACTCATAATCCATATCAACTTCAACGTATGTACTAGGTTGCTCTGGCAAGTCAAATATTTTTCTCGGGTTTCTGTGGAACTTGTTGATTATGTCTTCTATAGTGAGACGACCTTGATGAACAGAATTTAACAACAGAGGTAAAATAGTTTCTAATCCTGGGTATCCCGGTAACGGTTTTTGAGCGTCCTTTTCTGCAACAGCATGAGGGGCGTGATCAGTTGCGAAAACATCAATTACGTCCATATTTTTCCAAAGCTCTGCTTGGTCTTCGGGACTACAAAGCACTGGCCGTACTTCAGCGCGACCTTTTCCTATTCGGTCGATGTCATCTGTACTCAAAAACAAGTGGTGTGGGCAAACTTCACATGTTACTTTTAATCCTCTTTCCTTCGCTGCTCTAATGATAGCAATTTCTTCTTTTCGAGCCACGTGGCAAATATGAATGGGCCGATCCAACAACGATGCCATAAGAATAATTGCTCCGGTTTTTTCACGTTCTGCGTGAGCGCAGACGGGCATTTTTTTGGGCCAATTCTGCAGGTGTCGTTGCCACACAGTCATATCATCCAACTTTAAGGTGGTGAACGTTTCATTCAAATACATCTTTAGGGAAGCCGCTTGTGGAGCCATTTCTGCAGCAGTATCACAGTTCGATGTTGAGGCGCCCATAAAGAGAGCGTAATCACAACGAGCACTGACACGAGTCAATGCTGCAGTGTATTCGTAAGACGCCCTATCAATGACTGGAGGATTCGTGTTTGGCATAGCACAGATCATTGTGACGCCACCAGCGAGAGCAGCGGCTGTGCATGAGGAGAAGTCTTCTTTATACGTTGCTCCAGGTTCACGGGCATGGACATGTACGTCAATGAAACCTGGCAATTTTATAATGTTGCGTGAAGTCATGCAGTCCGTGTGAGTTTTCATGGCTGGTATGCCACCACACTTCGACATAGCCTGAAAATATATGTGAATTTTAATAAAATTTATCAGTCACGATAAATAAGCGGTCTTATAGTCGTCTAAAATGTGAAAATATTATATAGTTGGGCTAGGAAAGTTACCCATGAACGTAGAAAACGACTTCGTTGCTAAAAGTTATCTCTAGATAAGAACCTATAATTTTAAGTAGTCACCAATACATAAATATTTATGCGTGAGGTGGCATTACAACTTATAAAAATATTTTTTTTTAGAATGTCTAAGACTCTCCAACAAAATCTGAAAGTTGTGCAGCGAAATGAAGTGCGAGAAGGTCCAGACTATTCGAGATGGCGAGTCACTGTGGACAACCTTTGCCTCATCTAGAGGGCACGGGACCTAAAGGTAAGTAAGTCACATATCTCTCTATTTCTCACATAAAGTGGAATGTAGAGTCACCATCAAATACGTCATAAGCACTCAAAAATGTCTAGACATCGCCTCGACTACAAAGTTTTAGCAGACCTTGCTTGCTCAAATATACCTACTTATTATAGCTAATTGATAAAATGTTGAATATAGCTTTAATTAACTTTACTACATACCTGTACTAAAAGTTTCGCACATTTGACATCAGTGACCAATGGTACAGCATAATCGATGGCTAATCGTCGCGTGCGATATCCGTGTGTGCTAAAGGAAGAAACCCGCCGAGCCCCTCCTCTCATGGGCAAGTTGATCACTAGGTCCAGTTGTCGTCTCACCATAAAATCTGCTAAGTGCATCAATTCACCGTCTGATCGATCATCCTCGGGATCACCAATATGGTCGAAAGTCCACTGCACACTTTCCACCTGCATTTTCGGAATTATTTAATAATTGTAATCTTGTTCGTAACTACATTTTTTTCTGTGGAATTTGCGGTTCCATCTCGGAAACGATTTCGGTAAGATTTACGATAGGAACAGGCTTTTACGATCTAACTAGGTTTAATTTCCGAAATAATAGTTTTGGGAAAAAACACGAAAGATACTTTTCCTATGTTACGTCTCACAATAATAGCAAATTTGTTCATCAACATCAACAATATTAGCAAACGTGTTCCAATTTTATAATGAATTTCGAAAGTGACTCTGACACTGAAAGTACCGAAGATAATTCGGAAACAGAAGAAATGCCATCATATTTAAAAAAAAAAAAAATTTTTATAGTTACAATACATAAATAATTTATCCCATCAAAAACATTAAATGCCAAGTTCAATATAATGATATATGTCTTGGTTGTTGACTTCAACGACAAAAGAAGTGAGATCTAAATGGGTGCCAAGTTTAACGGTGTTGAGTTATGAGGGGGTCAAAAGTGGCTCTAAATGGTTCGTGTAACGAACGGTGCTGCTCGCCAGTTCTGTTAGCTTGAACTTGGCTTGACACGCTGCGTGTGTCTAGATTTTGTGTAACTTTTTAATGTATTTTATTCAGCATGCCTGAACTTAACTGTTTTTCAATTATTCTATGAATAATATTGAGAAGTATCAAGACTTGTTGATCTGCACCGAAACAGGTAAAGCCGAACCGGCGGCTCCTTTAATATAGAAATAAATGGGTTCTACGAGTGTTTGATTTATTATACCCGTATTGTTCGCGTTCAAGTGGAAAGACGCCAGCTAATTCTGAATGCAATATACCAGTTACTGTAAAGTAAATACTAAAATGCTCATAATAAATGCCATCTTCCTCACACTCAAGAATCTAAAACTTATTTATTTCATATAATTTGATAGACCATCTGTGATTAATTCAATCTTTATTTTGCACTAGCTTTTGCCCGCGACTCCAGCCCGCGTAACTCGTTTATATCGTAGTTTCGCATTTCTAATGTTAGTGCGAATTGCATGAAAGAAAATGATTTTACAGATTACCTTATTCCAAACGCCTTTTTTTACAAAAATAGACTCCGCCGCAAACATGGTTTCTGTGACCCACCTCACCATAATACCGAAGATGCATGTAGGTAGTATTAACTAGGCTTTTTAAACGGTTTTTGTAGTATTATTTTGCATATTTTCTTATCATCGTAAGGTAAACTTTTCTACTAAAACGTACCACCAAATTAACGGACTTGTAATTTACATCATATACCAAATGCGTGAAGGCCTCTAGCCTGTTGTGAAGGTCTACCGTAGACCGAAATTAAATCAAATGTCAAATTCGTGTCACATATCTTGTTAGAATTCATTGATATATTTATTGAAATTACGCATTAATACGAAATTTGCGAATATAAGTTTCTATATTAGAATCGATTATTTTTTAATGCTCTATGATTTCGTATGCTTATCGTGAAGTTATATCTTAGATTGGATTGAAATTATCAACAAAGCAATTCCGCCATTTTGACGTCACTGACAGTCATAACGGCGCTTTGGATTTTTTTCGAAAAATGTATTAATTGTCGCTGTCGGGCGAAAAACTATCCTAAGTGGAAGCCAGAATAATAATCTAGCTATAAGTAATGTTTCATGTTCTTCCGTTCATGGGAAGCCGAGATCATTCGTGACACAACAATGTCTGAAATGATATTGGCCGTATTTTTTTATTCAGTTTATTAAAAGTTTAGATAGTAATAATAACCATACCTCCACTCCGTGCTCCGTGTAAAAGTCACCGGTCCCCATACTGGCATATAGTTTGTATCCCATTTTATGTAAAGTGCGCACACTGGGTAATAGCTCCATCTTATGCTGTAAAGACATTAGTTTATTAGTTATCAATACAATAATACATTAAAAATATTTCTGTTATGTTTTCATAGACTTAGGTACCTTGAATGTTCCGACTGATAGCAATATGGCCTTTTTCGGTATCCTGAAACCCGTGCTCATTAAGGATTTTAGATATGCTTCGTAACGGTTTTCTCCAAAGCAAGCTACTTCACCGGTAGATGCCATCTCTACTCCAAGTGTAACGTCTGCACCAGCCAATCGAGAGAAGGAAAATTGAGGCACTTTCACGCCCACTTTCCCACAACCACTCAGGATATTAACAGGTTCTACGGGCAGTCCCAATATAACTTTAGTCGCCGTCGCTACGAAATCATGATCTAAAGTTTTAGATACGAATGGGAATGATCTAGAAACTCTTACATTGCATTCGATAACTTTGAGTTCGTTATCTTTGGCTATGAGTTGCATGTTAAAAGGACCACTAACATCAAGCGTTTCTGCGACAATACTTGCGATACCCTTGATTTTGTCTAATGTTTCATTGTTTATATCTTGTGGTGGTGTTACTAATGTCGCATCTCCAGAATGAACGCCAGCATTTTCTACATGTTCGGACACAGCCATACACATAATTACACCATCGGCTGCGACGGCATCAACGTCAATTTCCTTTGCATCCATAATAAATTTCGAAATAACTACCGGGTAATCCTTGCTCACTTTGCTAGCTGATTTGAGATATGCCTCCAAATCTTGGTTAGAGTATGCCACATTCATAGCAGCTCCACTGAGTACATAAGAAGGTCTTACTAAACAAGGGAAGCCTACTTCTTCACAAAAAGCCTTTGCAGATTCTAGGTCTGTAAGTTCTTTCCATCGCGGTTGCAATATATTTTTGCGATCCAACATTCGAGAAAATTTGAATCTATTTTCAGCGTTGTCAATCATGTCTGGCGATGTGCCTAATATTTTGGCTTGTTGTCGATGTAGATCCATTGCAATATTATTTGGAAGTTGTCCTCCCATAGATAGTACAATTCCGTCAGGGTGTTCGATGTTGTGTATATCCATAACAACTTCAAAAGATATTTCTTCGAAATATAACCGGTCGCTCATATCATAGTCAGTACTAACAGTCTCAGGATTATAATTAACCATTATCGTCTTTTTGCCCTGATTGCGCAGTTCTCTAAGACAACCTACTGCACACCAATCAAATTCAACAGAACTTCCAATTCTGTACACGCCTGATCCCAACACCATAGTAAATCCTCCTGGGAACTCTAAATCGTGCTGGGTCCCATTATACGTGAGATACAGGTAATTTGTCGACGCTGGCCACTCCGCGGCAACTGTATCAATTTTTTTGACACATGGTGTGATTTTAAACTCCTCTCTCAGCTTTCTGACCGCTAACTCTGTACTTTTGATAGCATTGGCTATTTGTTTATCAGAGAATCCAATTTTTTTCGCTCCTTTAAGTATATCCTTCGTTATTGAGCTGTGACTGACGCCCTCGAGAATTTTGTAGAAGTTGATAATATTCTTGAACTTTTCAAGAAACCATCTATCAATTTGAGTCAGTTGATAAAGCTTCTCTACCGTGTAGTTATTTTTAAGTGCGGCTGCTAAAACGAACATCCGCTTATCTGTCGGCTCCCTTAGTTCCATCTCATTAACTGGCTGAATATTGGGGTCAAATCCATTAACGTTTTCATCTACCATACGTAACGCTTTTTGGAAGGCTTCTTCAAAATTTCTCCCGATAGACATGACTTCTCCCACACTTTTCATCGAGCTCCCGATTTTTGTACTAACTCTGGTGAATTTTGCTAAATCCCACCTTGGTATTTTAACGACACAATAGTCTAAACTTGGCTCAAAACAAGCCGTTGTTACTTTAGTCACGGAGTTTTTTATTTCAGGAAGAGGGATGCTGAGAGCCAACTTGGCAGCCACGTAAGCCAATGGATATCCAGTGGCTTTACTCGCCAGAGCTGAGCTTCTTGATAATCTAGCATTGACTTCTATTATATAGAATTCCTCAGAAAAAGGATTAAGAGCGTATTGAATGTTACATTCTCCAACAATGCCAAAGTGTCTTATAACTTTAAGCGCAGTAGTCCTTAACATATAATACTCTCTATTCGAGAGAGTTTGACTTGGTGCAACGACTATAGACTCTCCTGTGTGTATTCCTAAAGGATCTACATTCTCCATATTGCACACAGTTATACAATTGTCATACGCATCTCTTACTACTTCATATTCGACTTCTTTCCATCCCTTG
This sequence comes from Epinotia ramella, assembly GCA_947578815.1. Classification (NCBI taxonomy): domain Eukaryota; kingdom Metazoa; phylum Arthropoda; class Insecta; order Lepidoptera; family Tortricidae; genus Epinotia; species Epinotia ramella. Next base: position 15,259,642 of record OX388209.1, read on the forward strand.
AGTGACTTATCTATAATTAGTTGATCGGAATGTGAGAAAGCTTGATGTGCTAGACTTCTTAATTCTCCTTCGTTGTTTGCAAATCCTGATCCTAAGCCACCTAATGAAAAAGCAGCGCGCGCCATCACTGGGTATCCAATTTGAACAGCCGCGGCAATTGCTTCATCAACAGAAAACACAGCTGCACTTGGAGCTACCTTTTCGCCGATAGCATTAATTTTTTCAGCAAATATTTTTCTATCTTCTGTATCTATTATAGACTGAATGGGTGTTCCCAAAACTTTTACATTGTATTTCTCAAAAACTTTGGACTTCTGTAGTTGTACGCCGCAGTTTAATGCTGTCTGTCCTCCAAATGTAAGTAAAACTCCCGTAGGCCGTTCAGCTTTGATAACTTGTTCCACGTATTCGGGAGTGATGGGCAGAAAATAAACTTTGTCCGCCAGTCCTTTAGACGTTTGAACTGTCGCAATATTGGGATTTATTAGCACCGTTTGAATCTTTTCTTCTTGCATAGCTTTTACGCCTTGAGAACCTGAGTAATCAAATTCTCCGGCCTGACCGATGGATAAACCTCCTGAACCCAAAATAAGAACTTTTTTAGGCCTTTCATTGATGGTCGGAGTAAATGTTAATTTGTCGGTAATCATCTTGTTAATAGGACACGGTTTCTTTACTTTACAGGCTTTTACGGCTTCAATGAAGATGTCAAATAGACATTCTAGGTCGGTTGGCCCTGCTGTGTGTTCTGGATGAAATTGTACACTGAAAAACGGTTTTGATTCATGAACGATGCCTTCATTCGTTTGATCATTCTCGTTGGTAAAAAGAATTTTCCAATCTTTAGGTAAGGTTTCAGCGTCTACAGCGAACCCGTGATTCTGTGATGTCATAAAACACCTTCTTGTTTCTTCATGTGTACAGGGCAAGTTGTGTCCACGGTTACCGTAGCTGAAAAATATGCAAGAAGCTTAGTTTATTCATACATTGTGCAATACATGACCTTCGAATAATGTGCTGACATTTACCTCATTTTGTACGTTTTGCAACCCACAGCAGTTGACAGCAATTGGTGACCAAGGCAAATACCAAAAATTGGTTTTTCGTTGCTCGAACTTATGACACTTCGAATGTTTTCAACTACGTTCTTGCAAACATCTGGATCGCCTGGTCCATTGCTTATAAATAATCCGTCATAATTTTGGGGATCCAGTTTATGGTTCCATGGGACTACGGTTACTTTCGCATTTCTCTTTATTAAACATCTTATTTGATTATATTTTAGACCGCAGTCTACAGCCATGATCGATACGTCGCCATTCGGGTTGTATATTGTCTCAGCCTAAAACAAAAGTGATAATTAGGGGAATGATGATCAAATTAGGCGGGAAATTTTGTGAAGGGACGTTCTTTGGAAGAAAATACAAGTTTTGCGAACGGGACAATTTTCAGAAATGACGTTTCGCAGACAGTCGTTTTGCGATTGAGTCGTAATTTCTAATAAAGAGACTTAGGAGACATATTGCGACCTTATGCGCCCTAACCACTTAGGCCTTTTAGTGATCCGTGTCCAAATTAGGTTTAATATTGAAGTCCTTAAGGGGCTGACAAGACCTAATTTTGTTGAAATTGATGTTTTTAAGCAGTTTTTTAAGAAAAACTACTTGTTCTAGCACATCAAAAAAAATATATGTTAATATTCACCATATTTCAAAGACGTGGACGGGCCCGATACATAATTGGACGAAATCGGCTCGATAGAAAATAATTGCAAAGATTGGTCTTAAAATCATCTTAAACGGGTCTATGTCTTTATTTTTTTGACGTATGGGTGTGCAATTAAAAATATGAAGTCAACATATTCATACCTAAACCGTTAACGAGTCACATTTCTCAAATAATCCACACTTTTTTTTATTTCAATATTTATGCACTATTGTCTTCAAAAACCGGGCCGCCCAGTGACACTCGCTCTCGTTTACTCCGATACAAATAGACAGTGTGCGCGCTATCCCAAATCCTCAAGGCCATTTTGGTGTTGACAGCGCCTTAACCCTGTACTTTGCAATGTACAAGATAATAAATAAATAAGAAATATTAGGGGACAATATTAAACAAATCGAACTAGTTCAATAGTAAGCTCAATAAGGCTTGCATTATGGGTTCTAGGCGGCGATATGTTTAAAATTCAATACTTAAATACCTACATAGAAAACATCCAAGATTCAAAAACAAATATTCATGCTCATCCATCACACAAATATTTGCCCTTACCGGGATTCGAACCCAGGACCTTCAGCTTCGTAGGCAGCGTCACTACTCACTAGACTAACCGGTCGTCTAAGAAACATCATTATTACAAAATATGATACATCATTTTTAACCCCCGACGCCAAAAGAGGGGTGTAATAAGTTTGACGTCTTTGACACTCGTTTATAATGTGATACAAGTGAGGTATGTTGTTAGTTACATCAGAGGCGGAATTTTTCACGCGAGCCGCAGGTGAGCGTGATAAGAGAGCCGAGGATGTCGTTATCAAAGCTCACGCGTTTCATACGACGTTTTTCAACACATTTGCGAGGAAAAAATCATCTTCAAAAAATGAAAATGTTAAGTATAGGCTCCTCAGTTATTTCCTTTAGTTATTGATGGCAACAGGTTTTTACTCACCTATTTCTTCTTGGATATGATATAGTAGAAACGTTTCATTTAGTAAAACTTTTTACTTTTAATAACATTTTACATGAATTTTTGTATTGAATACGAAAATATTTATTTTATTTTGTGTTGGCTGTTTAGAGATTTCATCTAAGTCTCGCTTTACGCCTGCGCACGCACTGCGCGAACTTCAAGAAAAAAAATAGTTGTGCGCCATTATAGGTTATTTCACCAATATTTGTAAACATTGTTAATGCTTTATTATCAAAAATGTTGACTCGTGGTGACTGGAAAAGTGATAAATAGAATGGACGCCACTGGAAATTCTTGGCGATGTACATTAAGTGAGTAAAAACCTGTTGCCATCAATAACAAAAGAAAATAGCTTAGGAAGGCTATAAAATTTTCATCTTATGAAAAGGATATTTTCCTCGCAAATGTGTTGAAAAACGTCTTAGATAATTATCTAAGCTAACATGTAATTACATCCTCGGCTCTCTTATCAGGCTCACCTGCACCTGCGGCTCGCGTGAATAATCCCGCCTCTAATGTGATTATCAACATAGCTTACTTGTATCACAATGTACTATTATTGCTCTACAAATCGCAAATGTGGCTTGAACTCACAAATTTTGTTTAAATTTGCGAAGTTAAGGGATTTTTTTTTGTATATAGAAGAAAAATACGATATACCTAGTGTGAAAACTTTGAAGTAATTTATATAATCAACAAAATTATGTCGATTACGAAATTTACCTTAACAGATACTTCTGCCACTAAGTTCCTTGTATTAGGATCAGAAAGAGGCGGCAGTATTGGCGGGACCGGTCCTTGTATGATACGTCCCAATGTAACGCCATCGCGAAGACGACACGTCAGCGCCCTGGTGTCCACGTCGCAGACGCCAGGCACGCCGTGGGAGGCCAGCCAAGAACCGAGGGACTTATTGGCGCGCCAGTGATTCGCGTGCTGGCTTACTTCACCTACTATCAGGCCTGCTGCCCAAATTTGGTTTGATTCAAACCACCTATAAAGTTATTATAAATATATAGTTCGATGTATATTTTAATGACACTAACATCCTTATTTCTGAGGCTATCCTATAAATATAAGGCTAGCTCAAGATAATAATTTTTGTCATCAGATGCACAATCATCAACTACTCGTTGAGAGGATTCCAAGAAACCCAAACACGACAGGTTTATCTTTTGATGTTTAGCAGTTGCTTTGGCTACCTTCTGTATCCATCATCAGATCAGCTCTGTGGTGCCATAATATTGCGTTGTCACCGTACTTTCCATAACAAAATAGAAAAAGGTCGAAAAAAGGGGTGGGAACCCGTGCGATGCCATTCGCACGGATCTTCCACGAACGACTCAAAAGAAGTCGCGTCGCGACGCGACAAGTTAGAGGAGAAGAAGAAGCCTACATGTCGGAATCTGTGCGGTACCGCACCGATTGGACCAAATCACCTGCTGCGTCCTGCTACACAATCGACGTAGCTTTACGTGTCCCGGCTGCACTACACTATGAAGGCAGAGGAAGTTGTGGAGTATGTGCGCGTGAAGACCAGATTGATCCTGAGGGTCGTGAGGTTGGAATCTCGCCATAACGTGAATTTATATTCCTTTGTGATAAAAGTTCCAACAGACCATCTATCGACCGTCACTAAGGAATATTGTTCCTTATTCTTATACACTCTGACGATCTTTTTGTGAATCCATGCTATTTTAATTTAATGAAATGACATGTAAATTTTCAAAATAAAATAAAATAATACAATACAATACAACAATACAAATACTCTTTATTGCACACCTCACACAAACAAAGCAGTTAAAAAGAGAAACAATACAATAACATGTAGGTAGAGGTAGACAACAGGCGGTCTTATCGCTGAAGAGCGATCTCTTCCAGACAACCTTTGGGTATCGGAGAAAGAGATAAAACTAGAATCAAAATAATAATATGGATAATCTAATCTAATCTAATCTATTTTTGCCGAAGGGAGTCATCATGTTCCGACGTTTCCGCGGTTGGTTACATGACTCCACGAAGCCGAAGTTGCGTAACACATCGCAGTTAATAGTGTTTTTGTTACGTTTTAAAATATGTTTATATTGAATATATACAATAAAAAAAAAATGAAAAAAACACGTTGGCATTTTTTTGTTCAATACCTATTCTTATATTCATAAGCCATTAAGCCGAGCTACACGCTTTTGGGCGACTTAAAACAATCAAGTTGCCTACTCAGTTCCTGCCTAGCCCCAATAAGATCTACTATGTAATTTCCCCTCCAGGTTTGAAGACCAGATAGTAGTCGCTTTCGCAAAAACTAGTGCCTGGACCAATTCTTTGAACTAAGTAACGGACCTCGGGTTCCTTGAGATCCTCCCTCCTATTCATTTGGAATAGTTGTAAACAAAGCCACGTGTATGGAGAATGCAAAATATAAACCCTCGGTGCGCGACTCAAACACGCTCTTGACCGGTTTTATTGTTTATGAGAAAGAGATAAAACATATTTTAGTCCTATCGTTTACCTTGGAATGCCGTGTTCATCGCACTCTGCTTCGTCGGGGACGCCATAGTTGCCCACCAGTGGGTAAGTGAGGACCAGCAGCTGGGCGTGGTAGGACGGATCGGTCAGGGATTCCGGATACCCCACCATACCCGTCTGGAACACTAAAACGAAAATACTCGTTTACAGCTACTCACTGGAAAGGGCTCCACATATTTTTTCCATTCGATTGTGGAGTCGATGGACAATCTATGAATTTAGTTACTTAATTAATATGACATGAATGTGTATATATATATATATATATAATATGGTACAGAATCTCATTATAACCCGCTGGTTAATAATGAGATTTGAATTCGTATGAAAAATTGTTCCATAGATACCTACAGCAAAAAGATCTTATTTGAAAATCGAACTAGCCACTACAAGCCATATAAGTACATACGCAAAACATAGAAAATAAAACAAAAACCGCGACTGTTGCAAAACGCTGCAGTATTCAAAGAGTACTATATATATACTGAGGCAGTATTAGCAGGAGGTTGAAGTTGAAAGACTATAATTTGAATAAAAATGTCGAGTGACGAAAGCGAAAGTGAAAGACGCCTTAGGCATTGTTGATAATCTACTCCCTCCCGGAGAAATCGAAGGAAACGTACTTATAAGCGTACAATCAATTATAAAAATGGAAAACGACAAAAGGCTCAAAGTCCGTGTCCGAAGTGGTGCTTTTAGTGAATTTTCAGCACTTATCATTAACAAAAAAGTCAAGCAGCCTATGGTGCGCATAATATTCGATGCTAAGACATACTTAAAGAGGAAATTAGATGGCCATATCGCGCAAAGAAATCAAAAGTATTTACAGCGAAAAATGTAGAAACTTTTTTAAATGAAGACGACAACTTTCTTGCCATCACACACCAAGTCCACTGCCTCAAGTATCATCGTCACCAACCTTCACAATGCAAAACGACCCTCAGACGAAAGTTTCGGAATCTTTGGGAATTACTCAAATAAACTCCTCAACCTCAACTTCGATAAATATACCAAATAAAAATATATCTAACTTTATCTTTGCACAGCTGGACTATCATATCTAGACTATCATGACTATCATGTATCAAACATAAACTTTCACTTTTAATTTACAGTTCCAATGTAATGAATTATAAAGTACTAGCTTCTGCCCGCGACTCCGTCCGCGTGGAAATCGTTTATATCGCAGCTCCATACAAACTTCAACCCCCCATTTCATCCCCTTAGGGGGTGATTTCTAGGATGAAAACTATCCTATGTCCTTCCCCGGGATTCAAACTATCTCCATACCAAATTTTATCGCAATCGGTTTAGCGGTTTAAGCGTGAAGAGGTAACAGACAGACAGACAGACACACTTTCGCATTTATAATATTAGTATGGAGTATGGATTGTGGAACAATTTCTCCTAATTCCTATGCAAAATTACAATTTGTACGTTTTTTTTATAAGGTTACTTACTTTAAGTTTTAATAAAACGTTGTTTCTAGTAAGTAGCCTTGCTTTTTATTGTCTCGCAAAAGGTGAGAAAAGTAGATTAGGTATTTTCCTTTGGGATAAAGCTGTTTTCGTCTTGGCCGAGCTTGAATCCCTCGCTGCACTCAGCACTCCGTTTAAATAGTTAAATCTAGAGTCCCTCATTTGCTCAGGATTCAATATCACGCCCGTGACATAAAACAGCGCTTTATCTCCTCGGGGTATAATCGACTATTATTTCGTTAAGGTAAGGTTCAAGATATAGATAATGAACATGATTTAACCTCGCATATACAAAACATCTTTTGACATTCGCAGGCTAACGGCGCGATATTTTAACCAACTTATGTAACAATCTTTCATAAATTGGCTTCCCATTAGCGCGAAATTCCCCATTTCCTAATATAAACTTGTTACATTAATTTGAGAATAATCGTTTTCCCAAAGTATCACGTAACAAACGAATTACTCAAATTATTCTAGTTTATACAAGTTTATTCTAGGAAAGGCGGAATATCGCGCAAATGAAAAGCCAATTTATGAAAGTGTGTTACATAAGTTCCTTAAAATATCACGCCGTTAGCCTGCGAATGTCAAAAAACGTTTTATATGGTCGTCGAACTACCTGAAGTAGTGTTAAAGATAAAATATTATACAAATGCGCTAACACTGTTTGAGGCCGTAGTACAGAGCCACAGCTAGAAAGATTTGTTAGATGAGTTCCGGTGAATTTTTCCCAAATATTTTTTTGCGCGGTCGTACTTTCCCTCGTTTTCCTATTGCGTAACAAAATTATGATGATTCATTGGCGCAACACCTGTGACCTAAATAAGGGATTTTATAATTATACTTACCAACTTCACCCTCGGCGGGGAGCTGCGCCCCAAAGCTCCTCCCGTGGAACACGGAGCCATCGGTCAGCACCAGGCTGCACGGGGGCCCCACTTCGCAACTCAAATCTTCTTGAGGCATGCCTGAAATTGTTAACAGACGAACTGATAATATGCTTCTGTTTTTAAAGTGCACAGTGAGACATGTTTTTTAATACCCTAACCATACCTTTATATACCTGTGTTTTACAAATAAATTATTTGAATTTGAAAGGTCGATTTAGTACCTAATTATTTTCTGGCGAAAATGTTATTTTCGGTACAAGACTTTATTGCATCTGTCCTAGTTGCATGGTCATCAACTGTTCATTGAGTGGGTTTCAATGAGTCCGAACACGAAGGTTTTGTCTTTCGTAGTTTAGGAATTTCTATGGCCAAGTTTTATGTCATCTGATCGTGATGCTATAATATTGCGTTGTCGGTGTCACCAAACTTTTAAGAAGTAAATGGTAAATTTTAAACCGACTTCAAAAAAGGATGAGAAGTTTTTTTAGGGTTCCGTAGTCAACAAGGAACCCTTATAGTTTCGCCATGTCCGTCTGTCCGTCCGTCCGTCTTCGGCTTAGCTCAGTAACCATTACTACTAGAAAACTGTGATTTGGCATGGGTATATAAATCAAATGGGGTGGCCGTCTAGTCGCATAACAACTATTGTCATAATATCGATTGTCATACAACATTACGCATTAAAGTTGATGCTCATTTATTCTTTATTGGCATAAATTTTATTATACTATGGCATAATTGTTCCCTGTCATAATCATATGGAGTCATAATTGGTTTAACCATAATGTAGAATGCCACAATATTGATACCTAATTATAATTATTTTTAGTAATAATTGTATACGCACATTTATCAAGCCATACAAAGTGTGGGCGTCAAATAAACTTATCTCTGAGATCAACCAATGCCAAGATACTACCATGAATTTTTTGGTGTATAAAGTTCAAGTTTTCACGTAGGCAGTAAGGAACAGCGGCGCTACCACGAACTTCGAAAGTCGAAGTTCGGGTATTTCCATCTCTATCGCACTCCCTTACTCGAGTGACAGGGATGCATGTATCACGAACTTCGACTTTCGAAGTTCGTGGTAGCGCCGCAGGGACTTAGTGGCAAAACCGACTTGGATCGCGGATAGGTTAGAAGACGAAAGAGGGAGCTTGGCTCCCGCTTTCGTCTTCAAGTTTATTTTTTTTAAAGAGCGGGATAACTCGTTATAACTTGTTTGTAAACTTTTATATTGACCGCCCTTTGCTATACTGTGACTCAACATAAAAGAGAACTTTGTAACTTACTTGCTTCTGATTCGAGATCTTTTTACTACTATGAAAAACATAGGCTTATGCGTTTTGCAGTTTATGCGTTTATACAGTACTTATAGATTGTTTTATGAGCAACCAATCAATGTCCATTATAAAGTATGCTTAAATAATTTTATGCGCATCAAATTTATTGGCATTACACAATATGTTCTTAAACATTATGAGTAAAAACGTTATGCGCATAAATGTATGACTATTTACAGTTATGCGTAATGATGAGTATGACGAATCCACGTATGCCTATCAAAAATATGACTTTAAACTTTATGCAACCCCGACCCCTACCCAAATCAATCACGCCGACAAAACAGTATGCCAGTGCAGTGCAGTGTTTCAGTAAAATCTTGAAAAACATTTTTTTTTAGGGTATCTCCCCTACACCTAAAGCGGGGATGTTTTTTTTTCTCGTTAAACCCATAGCGTGGGATATCGTTAGATTGCTCGTTCAAAAATATTATGGGTTTCCTAAAACCATTTTTCAAATCAGTGATTAGCTTGCGTAATACTAAATGGCTACTACTGGGGACGTGAGAAAATTCGTGGTAGTAGTCCATATAATGAATTTAAAAGGAAAACTATCACGACCAAATAGGCATAAGTAGTTACCGAGTAATAGTCGACCAACTTAATGTGTACTTGGAAAGGCCAATTTTCGAACAAATTCGGCCGACGCAACCGCACCGCACGTCGATCTACGGAACCCTACACTGCGCGTGGCCCGACACGCACTTGTTTAATGTTTGTTACCGCAGCGCTCTGTCGTTTATGAACAGATTCGTACATTTTATTTTATGTGAATGTGTATGATTGGTCTATTTCGATATTTTCTAAAATAACTTGTGTTTTACTCCCGGTAGTCACAAATTTTGGGGAAGTTGACGAGAGCACAGATGACTTGTAGATTCCCCTCAATGATGTAAATTGTACATACGACACATTCGGTTGAGATTCCGCTGAAGTAGGTACCTACCAACTAGAAAGTACTCGGTTATTCTGAGATCCTTGAGGAATCGACGAAACTCCTCAAATATTATCGGCCCACATACATCCATCCATACTATCCATATCCATACTAATATACTAATAGTAATACTAATATACTAATATATACTAATACTAATATACTAATAATATAATATATATAATATTATAATATCCATACTAATATTATAAATGCGAAAGTGTGTCTGTCTGTCTGTCTGTCTGTCTGTCTGTCTGTTACCTCTTCACGCTTAAACCGCTGAACCGATTGCGATGAAATTTGGTATGGAGATAGTTTGAATCCCGGGGAAGGACATAGGATAGTTTTCATCCTGGAAATCACCCCCTAAGGGGATGAAATGGGGGGTTGAAGTTTGTATGGAGCTGCGATATAAACGATTTCCACGCGGACGGAGTCGCGGGCAGAAGCTAGTAATATTATAAATGCGAAAGTGTGTCTGTCTGTCTGTCTGTTACCTCTTCACGCTTAAACCGCTGAACCGATTTGGATGAAATTTGGTATAGAGATAGTTTGAGTCCTGAGGAAGGACATAGGATAGTTTTTATCCCGGAAATCATCCCCTAAGGAGGTGAAATGGGGGTTAAAATTTGTATGGAGATACTTAAACCGCTGAACCGATTTAGATGAAATTTGGTCCAAAGATAGTTTGAATCCTGGAAAAGGACATACGATAGTTTTCTCCCCGAAATTCATCCCCTCAGGGGTGAAATGCGGGGTTAAAATATGTATGGAGATACTTAAACCGCTGAATCGATTGAGATGGGTGCAAAGATAGTTTGAATTCTGGGAAAGGACAGGGTCTGTCTGTCTGTCTGTCTGTTACCTCTTCACGGTTAAACCGCTGAACCGATTTAGGTGAAATTTGGTACAAAGATAGTTTGAATCCTAGGACAGGACATAGGATAGTTTTCCTCGAAATTCGTCCCCTAAGGGGGTAAAATAGGGGGTTATAATTTTGCATGGAGATACTCAAACCGCTGAACCGATTGAGAAGAAGTTTGGTGCAGAGATAGTTTGAATTCTCGGAAAGGACATAGGATAGTTTTTTTCCGAAATTCATCCCCTAAGGGGGTGAAATGGGGGATTAAAATTTGTATGGAGATACTTAAACCGCTTAACCGATTTAGATGAAATTTGGTGCAAAGATAGTTTGAATCCCGGAAAAGGATATAGGATAGTTTTTTCCCCGAAATTCATCCCCAAAGGGGGTGATGGGGGGTTAAAATGTGTATGGAGATACTTAAACCGCTGAATCGATTGAGATGGGTGCAAAGATAGTTTGAATTCTGAGAAAGGACGTAGGATAGTTTTTTCCCGAAATTCATCCACTAGGGGGGTAAAATAGGGGGTTACAATTTTGCATGGAGATACTTAAACCGCTGAACCGATTGAGATGAAATTTGGTGCAGAGATAGTTTAAATTCTCGGAAAGGACATAGGATAGTTTTTTACGAAATTCATCCCCTAAGGGGTGAAATGGGGGGTTAAAATTTGTATGGAGCTACTTAAACCGCTGAACCGATTTAAGTGAAATTTGGTGCAAAGATAGTTTGAATCCTGGGAAAGGACATAGGATAGTTTTTTCCCAAAATTCATCCCCTAAGGGGTTAGTGCCATATGGCATTAAGATTTTATTTAGATGAAATTTGGTGCAAAGATACTTTGAATCCCGGAAAGGATAAAGGATAGTTTTTTCCGATATTAATCCCCTAATGGGTTGAAATGGAGGGTTAAAATTTGCAAGGAGCTATTAAAACCGCTGAGCCTATTTAGATGAAATTTGTTATAGGGATATTTATATGTAGTTCCGAGGAGGGCCATACGATATTTTTAATCCCGAATATCATCTACTTACTGGTGAGTGATGGGTGGAGGGGGGGGGGGGGGGGGGTTAAATATATTTTTATGGTCTACTTTTTCCGATTTACTTTCATGAAATTTGGTATAGAGATAGTTTGTTGCCCATGGAAGTTGATAAGGCATGCAGTCTTTATCCGGGAAATCATCATTCCCTATAAACATCAAATAAAATTTGGTCGAGAGATATTTTGAATCCGTAATGCCGTTTTCATCCCTTATAGGATTTTTTTAAGATGGAATCAACATTTTAAATATGTACCCCCTTATTCATAAATGTCCATCAAACCTACGAGAGGGTAATATTTATTCAAGCTGGTTACTACCTTCTACACATAAGAGGATTTTTACTTATGTTTTTTTACCCTATACTTTCGTTAAAGTGCTACTTAATTGTCAGCTTTCCGATTCCTAAAATGATCGCGATCTCATAATAATACTTAATAAGTAATAAGTATTATATATGCGGAAGTAACTCTGTATGTCTGCTACTATTTCACGCTTATACCACTGAACCGATTTCGACGAAATTTGGTATAGTTGTAGTTCGAGTCCCGGGGAACGGCATAGGATAGTTTTTATGCCGGAAATCATCCCTTAAAAGGGTGAAATGGGGGGCGGAAGTTTGTATGGAGGAACGATATAAAGGAGTTCCACGCGAACGGAGTCGCGGGCAAAAGCTAGTAATATTATAAATGCGAAAGTGTGTCTGTCTGTCTGTCTGTCTGTTACCTCTTCACGCTTTAGCCGCTGAACCGATTAGGATGAAATTTATTATACAGATAGTTTGAGTTCTGGGGAAGGACATGGGATAGTTTTTATCCCGGAAATCATCCCCCAAGTGGATGAAGTGGGGGGTGAAAGTTTGTATGGAGCTACGATATAAACGAGTTCACGCGGACGGAGTCGCGGGCAGAAGCTAGTACTTAATATTATAAATACGAAAGTGTGTCTGTCTCTCTGTCTGTTACCTCTGCACGCCTAAACCGCTGAATTGATTTGGATGAAATTTGGTATAGAGATAGTTTGAGTACTGGGGAAGGACATAGGATAGTTTTTATCCCGGAAATCATCCCCCGAGGGGATGAAGTGGGGGGTCAAAGTTTGTATAGAGCTACGATATAAATAAACGAGTTCCACACGGACGGAGTCGCGGGCAAAAGCTTGTATTACATATAGTGACTTGGGTTGTTTTCAGTATTATGTAATCAACACATTTGCTCTCGGAAAGCAAGCAGTTCATGTGGTTGTAGAAAGGAAATGTGGAAGTCTCCACATATTATATGTGGCTTATTGAAAAGTACTGAATTAAAGTCGGTGAAAACTTTGTCTTGAAAGTAAATGATTGAGTGAAAAGTTGAAAACACCAGCTACGAAACGCTTTAGAGCGGCAATACACGTCCGATTATTCCATAAGATAGTCTGATCATGATCAAACTATGGGAAGTCATCCGGGCATATTTGCATGAATAGACGATCGATATCTATAGGTACGTCGTCATAAAATCACGTGCATAGCCGCTCTAGTTACGATCAACGAATTTTCAATACACCGTAGTGACTCAATTTTGAAAAAAAAAGTCTAGGGGCAATTGTCTGTTTATCGCAGACTATTATCTACACACTCCCTATACATTTACAAAATATAACTAGTTTCGTTTTTTAATTGATTTGACCGGGTTGAACTCAACCGATCGGTTAGTAAATTTAGAAGTTTTTTGTAATCGTTAATAACTGCCCACGTGAGAGGAGGTGTCATTTATTCAAGGAATTATATTTTAAAATACCTACGTGAAAACTGAGCAAAATCCGATGGGTGCTGGGTGACACAGTTCTTTATAACTTTTTACTTTGTCATTTTATAGTGTGGGACCTATTACAAATTCAAAATATTTGAAGTTAATTCGCTCTGTCCTTTTCATTTCGTTATGAAAAAGAAATTGACAGAAATTGATCAATTCATAGTTCGACATTAAAATTTAAAAAAGTGCGTCGCACGTTATTTGTTTTAATTACCAAGACATTGTTTCAGTCTTAATTTCCCAAAATAGCAATATCTACAGTCCGAATTAATGAAAAACATGATTCCTAACAAAAAAGGAATTGTAACAGCTAACTTAATTGGTGTGTTAAGCTTTCTAGAAATGCTCTTTAAATGAAAATATTACAAAATAAAACTCATTTGCAAAATAATATAAAATAAAATAGAAAATGTAATTTTTAAATATAAAAAAAAACTTCCCATGGTAGTTATATCGACACGAATTACAGCGCTAAACTTTCCGCGTTCGCTGTTGCTAAAGGAGGTCTAAGTACTTACTCAGTTCCTATGCTACTTAATAAACCACACGTGGTATTAAATAACAATGCATAATAAAATAAAACCATACAGTCGAAACGGGTATTAAGTTATGATTTAACGAGACTTACTTGATTTGTTGCTTGATGTAGGTTGAGTAAGGAGCACGTGTTTTACAGTTTAGCCGGCTGGAAACAGACCGGCGCTGTCGAGGTCTGCACAACGACAGGCCGTGGGTCGGCCCGAGATGTTCCTACACTCGCGTTATCAACATCACACTACGAACCAGTTTAACCCACTTCTCGCTTCTTCTCTAGCATTGTTCGCCTCATTTCGTCCTTCTCGCACTTATGTAATAGGGCTGCGCGAACGAGTAATCGGAAGTTAGGCGCAGTTTAACGGCCAAGTGCGAAGTTAACATTCCATCAGTCATAATCAGTTCAGTGACACTGTAAATACTCTGAAAATGAACGCTTTTGAAAGATTTCGGTTGTTTCAGAACCTAGAAAAGAATGCACCCTTAAGTATAATTTTTCAATATTGTACATCAGCTATGAGAGGAGGAACTGAGGGCATTGTATAATATTTTTTAGATCCTTTAACTCTTGACGCTTATCCTTTACTCATGCTCATAAATATACAAATATGTATAGGTACGGTAGATAGTCCAAAGTAACATTGATATGATTTTGTATCACGCATCATCGCTTGCTTAGGTGACCTTAGTTATTGAAGTCTAACACAAGAAGTGACCAGCTCCCTATTCTGCCCCCTCAAGGAGAAAAACCATAAGTGTAAATTTTTGTCAAATTGAGTTTTTACCAGTCTCGGACTCGGGTGAAAAAATATGATTTTTCTATCTCACACGGGTTAGGATATCTCTAATAAACCAGGATTTAGACAAGCATAAGTTCATGACATTTTGTTAAGTTTACTTCTTGTTCTAAGTAGAAACGTCATAACTTCGTGTTCATAGGCAAGAAAGTACTAAGTAACCGCCTATGTTTTTTAATCTTTTTTTCTTCTTTTTTTTATTTTTATTTTTTTATTTATTTCTTTGTCTTGGATGTGTGCCTATGTTTTATCAAACGAAGAATTTTGTTTCAAATTACTAAGTTATAAATACTTAAAACTAAACATATGCTACATCTTGTTAGTTCGTGATTTTTATTAATATTAAAACTGACCAATTAAATAAACCACAAGTACCCTTTTGTGCTTTTTCAAGTTCCTAGATCACATAGTAATAGAAGCATATGTGAGTACTTGTGTTGTTTTTTCTTAGGTACTATAGTGCAAAGTTAACACAAACAACATAAGTGCGCACTTGTCTTGTTCTTGCTTTGAAACAATTTTTTCTAATGTTTTTTTTAAGAAGCAGAACTTTTTTTTTTCTTAATATCTAATTCAAATAAAAAGATTATTAACAAAATTAAGTTGCATTAAAATTCTACAATTTATCTTGCTTTATAAACACAGGTTGCAGCGTTGTACTTTGAAATAAAACCAATTGAACGGAAGTGTAAAGTTTTTTGGATATATCTCTAAACTTACTTTTTGTCACTTATGGTTTTTTTCCTTGAGGGGGCAGTATTCTGATACTTGATTTAAGCTCACCTTAACGCTCACCCACAAATATATCTTGACACCGCGATGCGTAATAGTAACTAAGCTCATGCGCCTCACCCCACCCGTCACGACTAACGAAACTAGACCTCTACAGACCTACGCTTATAGTTATGAATCGCGGTGTCAAGATATATTCGTGGGTGAGCGTTGAGGTGAGCTTAAATCAAGTTACAAAATAGCGGGGCTGAAGTGTTTGCGGTGAAGAAGTCAATGATTTTTTCCAAATTCTGCATGCGTCTTCGTAAACCAGGGTAAAACTAAAAAGACCCTGGTTTAAGAATATATATTCTGACATACTCACTGAACTACTTTTTGAACAGTTCATCTACTAACAAAGCTATAGAGTTTAATATGAAATAAATAAAATGACGTCACAAATTAAATTTCGTTCAACTGGTAAAAAAATATCGTAGCAATATGCAACTATAGTTACATATATTGCTATACTATAGTGGGTATATTATGTGAGCAGCAGAACTCGCTCGCGAGTCTGTCTTTTATCTAACTTTTTTTTAATTCCTAGAACTGAATCGCCAAAAAACCTAGTTGATTTCCAAATCTACTTTTAATAAACTTAGAATGAATAGTCTTGTCTTACTTGCTCTAACACCAGGTAATGTCATAAAACCGTTTTCTCTGGCATCAGGCCAAAAAAAACAAAGAATACTTACCTAAGTATTTTTTGTAAACTAGAATGAATCGTCTTGTCTTACTTGCTCTAATACCAGGCAATGTCATAGAACCGTTTTCTCTGGCGGGCCGAAAAAAAACAAAGAAGACTTAGGCCATTTATAATAGCTTCCACTTTTTTTTGAAGTTTAGACTTATCGCAAAGGCATCCAACTTATTTTGCTTGGGAATTCAATGACTTGTTTATCAATAGTTTACTCGCAACCATTCTTTGGGTTTATCCAAAAAAAACGCATAAGCATTTATCAGTGTCTTGCATTCTTTTTTGATGGTTTTGGATGTGGATCGCCACATTATAATTTAATGCATCTTGTTACTGCGAATAAGTAGGTACAAACGCCAACACTGTTAACTGACCATCCCGTATTTATATAGAACCTTATTACAGTGCACATAAAGTGCACGGATGGTCAGCTAGCTGTGTTGTCGATAGTACTACGTGTCTTTTCAATTCGTTTAGTAGGGGAGTTACTATGTTTTAAACTGGTAAAGTGATGTTGTAATGGCGCTTACTAGGTTACGAAGTATTCAAATCTCCGGAATTAGGACGGTTTTTGTAAATGGGTGAGGACTTACTACACTGAGAAAAAAAAAGGCTGACAAAGTACAATAAACGCTTTGTCACGTGTTTATATTTACTGCAACTAAACTATTTTGCTACAGCAACTAATCATGCTTATTGCCTGCTACAATCTTTTTATTGTCGAATATTTAGTGTGCCTGCAACTATAGATTTCCTGTTCATTTAACAACGTCAAATATTTATTGTACCTGCAGCTATGGACACCTAGATCATACAACAATGTTTTAAAGCATTGATTAGATGACAACGTCAGCGCTGTAAGCGTATTAACTTATGTACTTATATCATTTAACAACGTCGAATATTTATTGTACCTGCAGCTATGTACCCTATATCATATAACAATGTTTAAAAGCATTGATTAGATGACAACGTCAGCGTTGTTAGCGTATTAACTTATATACTTACATCATTTAACAACGTCGAATATGTATTGTACCTGCAGCTATGTACCCTATATCATATAACAATGTTTTAAAGCATTGATTAGATGACAACGTCAGCGTTGTTAGCGTATTAACTTAAGTACTTATATCATTTAACAACGTCGAATATTTATTGTACCTGCAGCTATGTACCCTATATCATATAACAATGTTTAAAAGCATTGATACGATAACAACGTCACCGTTGTTAGCGTATTAACTTGTGTACTTACATCATTTAACAACGTCGAATATTTATTGTACCTGCAGCTATGTACCCTATATCATATAACAATGTTTAAAAGCATTGATACGATAACAACGTCACCGTTGTTAGCGTATTAACTTGTGTACTTACATCATTTAACAACGTCGAATATTTATTGTACCTACAGCTATGTACCCTATATCATATAACAATGTTTAAAAGCATTGATTAGATGACAACGTCAGCGTTGTTAGCGTATTAACTTATGTACTTATATCATTTAACAACGTCGAATATTTATTGTACCTGCAGCTATGTACCCTATATCATATAACAATGTTTAAAAGCATTGATACCGATAACAACGTCACCGTTGTTAGCGTATTAACTTAAGCACTTATATCATTTAACAACGTCGAATATTTATTGTACCTGCAGCTATGTACCCTATATCATATAACAATGTTTAAAAGCATTGATACGATAACAACGTCACCGTTGTTAGCGTATTAACTTGTGTACTTACATCATTTAACAACGTCGAATATTTATTGTACCTGCAGCTATGTACCCTATATCATATAACAATGTTTAAAAGCATTGATACGATAACAACGTCACCGTTGTTAGCGTATTAACTTGTGTACTTACATCATTTAACAACGTCGAATATTTATTGTACCTGCAGCTATGTACCCTATATCATATAACAATATTTAAAAGCATTGATTAGATGACAACGTCAGCGTTGTTAGCGTATTAACTTATGTACTTATATCATTTAACAACGTCGAATATTTATTGTACCTGCAGCTATGTACCCTATATATCATATAACAATGTTTAAAAGCATTGATACGACGACAACGTCAGCTTTGTTAGCGTATTAACTTGTGTACCTATATCATTTAACAACGTCGAATATTTATTGTACCTGCAGCTATGGACCCTATATCACATAACAATGTTTAAAGGCATTGATACGATGACAACGTCAGCGTTGTTGGCGTATTAACTTATGTACTTATATCATTTAACAACGTCCCATATGTATAGTACCTGCAGCTATGGATACCTTGATCATATAACAATGTTTAAAAGCTTTGATACGATGACAACGTCAGCGTTGTTAGCGTTTTAACTTGTGTACTTATATCATTTAACAACGTCGAATATTTATTGTACCTGCAGCTATGGGCACTTAGATCATATAACAAAGTTTCAAAGCATTGATATGATGACAACGTCACCATTGTGAGCGTATTAATTTATATAGTTATATCATTTAACTACGTCCAATATTTATAGTACCTGCAGCTATGGGTACCTTGATCATTTAACAAAGTTTAAAAGCATTGATACGATGACAACGACAGCGTTGTTAGCTTATTAACTTATGTACTTATATCATTTAACAACGTCAAATACTTATTGTACCTGCAGCTATGGGCACTTAGATCATATAACAATGTTTTAAAGACTTAATATGATGACAACGTCACCGTTGTTAGCGTAATAACTTATATACTTGGATCATTTAACAACGTCGAATATTATTGTGCCCGTAGCTATGGACACCTAGATCATATAACAAAGTTTCAAAGCATTGATATGATGAGAACGTCACCGTTGTGAGCTTATTAATCTATATAGTTATATCATTTAACAACGTCCAATATTTATAGTACCCGAAGCTATGGATATCTTGATCATATAACAATATTTAAATTCAACAATCAGATGACAACGTCAATGTTGTTAGCGGATTAACTTGTGTACTTATATCATTTAACAACGTTAGTTACCCGAACAACAAAGTGTTGCTAGCGACTGTGTCTCCTCTCTCAATTCAGTCCAGTAGTTCTTTGACACGGAATGTGCGCGTTGTGTGTTAAGTAAAGTGAGTGATCTCCAAGTCTTCTGGAAGAAAATGCCTTAGGGCACCTTTTGCCAAGGGATGATAGGTAAGTTTCATCATTCTTATTCCTGTATTTGTTAAGGTATATTAATTATTCGCTCGACATACAACCTTACCGAGTTCTGTATCTGTACCTAATTATATTTCTATTTGAAATTGGTTTTTCTGTAATTAACACCTACGATCGTTAAATATAAATTTAAACTGTTCAATATTGTGGCAGGTCATTAAAGGAGACATACTTCTGGTTAATATAAAAAACGTATACCCGTACTAATGGCACAACGGTGTAATTGTACTGCAAATTCTAATTAAGCTGACTATTAGCGTATATTTAGTAAAGTCATGGGCATTAATATCTATCACCACAAAGCACACATACATTTCTATCACGACTTTATTTCAAGGGCCGGCAGGACCTTCGTAGATATTTTTTTTCGCTTTGCATTTGGAGATCTTAATGCGGTCGACTGTACAGAATAAAACGGTGAATTTTGATGTCGCTATTTAGTACGTTTTTGTTTATTCGTCAGGGATCGCGGTCTATCGCTCAGCTGGTGCGGCGCGCTGAGCGACGCGGCGGGCTCGGGGCTGGGCATGTCGCTGCGGCTGGCGCGCTGGCAGGCGCGGCGCGTGAGGCTCCGCGCCGTGTGCGCGGCGCCCGCCCGGCGCCTGTGTCGTGGGCTCGGCCTTCACCGACTCCGCCGCGCTGCCCGATATTTCATCCATGGCTCCATGGTATCTTGGGATGCCTGACGTAATTACGCCTTCGCGGTTTGAACACTTGACAAGTAGGTATATCCGACGACGCCAACATCAGTCACCGAAGTCGCTCTTTATGAATGAAAATGTTTTTTTTGTCTTTAGAAAATTGTTAATAAATATATACCTACCTATAATACTTTTTTTGACTTGTTTTTATACTTAACTCTACATCTCATAAAGCCCGTCATACAAATACCTAAGCATTACGACGTATAATAAAAGTGTTTTTGTGAATTAAATGATTGAATTGAATTGAATATCTTACGATAGCTTATGTATATCATAGCTCTCTGTGTGGTCTCTTTCATTTGTCCCGTAACCCTAGATAATCCGTCGACACCTGATAAGGGCAGCTAAAAAGCTATCGATTTAATTCTTCCCCCACCCTATATATGTACGTTCCGCGGTTTTTAGTTTTTTCGGAGATATTGATCATTTTGATCCGTAAATGGTTTTAAAAACTGAAAATACTACAAATCGCGGAACATACCCGGGCATGGGGGATAAATCGATAGAATTTTTTAGCTGCTCTTATCAGCTGTCGAAGAATTATCGTTTGTTTGTGGGATAACCTGTATATAAAGGTATATTATAGATATTATATTAGTTATATGTATGACGGGCTTAAACCTGATCGTGATCAACTAACCTACAAGTTTATATAGACACATTTTAGTGACGATATTTATTTATGCCGCTCATATGTCGTACTTTTCTAGCAATGTAACTTTTGTGCCTGTACCAACCTATTTCTACTTACTTTTGCCTTTTCAGCAATATACTTTACACCAACCCTATTCTTCTCTTGCTTTCCTAGGAATATAAGTTTGTGCTTGTACCAACCTGTTCTCCTTTTGCTTTCCCAGCACTGTGCCTGTACCAAATCAACCTATTCTCATTTGGCTTTCCCAGTAATATAACGTTATACCTGTACCACCCATTCATTCTTCTTTTAGTATTCCAGCAGGTTAACTATGTGCCCGTACCGACCTACACTCCTTTTATTCCTTCCTCAACAATTTAACTTTTCCAGCGAGTCCTAATATGCTATTACTTAGGGCGATGAAACCTATAATAATTGATTGATATTTAAGATATTTGAATGAATCGCAAAGAATCGCGTGTATCTCATTCAAAATATCTATCAATTGGTATTGGTTTCATCGCCCCAGCAAGTCAGGAGTTCAGGACCCGCTGGATCGACATGACACAGGTGAATAAATTAGGTACGAGAAAAAAGTTAAATTGTTGAGGAAGCAATATAAGGTCGGTTACGGGCACATAGTTAAATTGCTGGGAAATTAAAAGGAGAATGAATAGGTTGGTACAGGCACAACGTTAAATTGCTGGGAAAGCAAAATGAGAATAGGTACGGGTACAAGGTTTCATTGCTGAGGGAGCAAAAGGAGAGTAGGTAAAGCACAAAGTAATATTGCTGCGGGAGCAAAATGAGAATAGGTACGGGTACAAAGTTACGTTGCTAAGGGAGCAAAATGAGAATAGGTACGGGTACAAAGTTACGTTGCTGAGGGAGCAAAATGAGAATAGGTACGGGTACAAAGTTACGTTGCTGAGGGAGCAAAATGAGAATAGGTACGGGTACAAAGTTACGTTGCTGAGGGAGCAAAATGAGAATAGGTACGGGTACAAAGTTACGTTGCTGAGGGAGCAAAATGAGAATAGGTACGGGTACAAAGTTACGTTGCTGAGGGAGCAAACTGAGAATAGGTAAGGAAACAAAGTTACGTTGCTGAGGGAGCAAAATGAAAGTAGGTAAAGCACAAAGTTATGTTGCTGAGGGAGCAAAAAGAGAATAGGTAAGGATACAAAGTTACGTTGCTATGGGAGCAAAAGGAGAGTAGGTAAAGCACAAAGTTATGTTGCTGAGGGAGCAAAAAGAGAATAGGTAAGGATACAAAGTAACGTTGCTGTAGGAGCAAAAGGAGAGTAGGTAAAGCACAAAGTTATGTTGCTGAGGGAGCAAAAAGAGAATAGGTAAGGATACAAAGTAACGTTGCTGTAGGAGCAAAAGGAGAGTAGGTAAATCACAAAGCAATATTGCTGCAAGAGCAAAACGAGAAAAGCTAGAGGTGTGAATTAACATTGTTGGAACAGCAAATTTAGAATAGTTATGGCCTTTAAGTTATTTTTTTTTCTTTGGCAATGTTCATGTTGTTGCAAGGACAATCTTCGGCATGGCAATACGAACTTTGTTGTGGCAACTATAACACTGTCGGCTCTCCCCCGTTAAAGTTTTATTGTTGCAGCATATATTGTCGCTATTGTTGTTATAAGGACAAGGTTAGGCTTGACAATAAAAACTTTGTTGTGGCAAACAAACACCTGCGTCGGCTCTCCCCTATTAAAGTTTTATTGTTGCATGCAGCAATATTTTTTTCTCAGTGTAGGTAGGTAGGCAAAAATATGTAAAAAAAAGATTTTCCAATAAATTGTCCCTTACTTAAAATTATCGCGTGCCTTGAAACTTAAAACGCCGTTCTGACTAGATTAAGAAACAATAAGGTCTGATTTACAGATATATATGATTCTGGACTATATGATTGTTTATCTGATTTAATCGATACATGATTGCCTAAAATTTACTCGATAGAAAAAAAATCCAAATTTGGGTCTTAATTTGCTTTTTTTACTCAGCCTACTCAAACAATCACCAAACAATACATTATTTTACGACAGAATCAAGTTGGTACTATAACATTTCATTTCATCTAAAATCGCTCTTTATGAAATATAAATAAAACTTCACTAAGTTAGGTATTTATCGAAATTTATCCAAAAAAGCCATTCCCGAAGAGTGTTGTATCTCTTTTTCTCGTGCGCGGAAGGCATAAGCGTGTCTCTGTCAAGAGGCGTGGTCGTCTCGAATCAGTTTAAGAGACACAAACTTATCTTGCACATTAAAAATACTCTGCTCACAAAATTTTACGAGAATAGGTTAAGTAATGCGACCCACAACAACAGCCAGCCGGACACAGTCAGCATCAAAAGTAACTGCGCAATCGAAGAAGTCAAAAGTCTTTATTAAAAGGGAATAAGAGCTTTCGACGTCTTCGATTGCGCAGCTACTTTTGATGCTGACTGTACGAAAGCCTTTATGCCAGAAACATAACGAAAGATCAAGAGGAGGGTTTATTAAGAAATGGTAAAAAACATGACAATAGGTAGGTACATGATACCTGGGAGAAGCCTAATCATGGTTTAAAAAAATAAGCCCTCGGTTTGAATGTTAAGCAGGCCACTGACGAGCCTTCATGGATGCCATTACAATGGATTCATCCAAATCGACGGCATCCAGTTATTTAGTACCCAATAGTAGTAGAGAGAACCCAAAACTTCCACGACTTTCGAGCAGAGGCTCTAGTATAAGTTTTACCGAAAAAATACGTTACGAGCGTGACCGTAAAGTTTTGTTTCGGTAAAACTTATACTAGAGCCTCTGATTGAGAAATTACTAGATATTCACATAATAAAATAAAATACAATGTATACTTTTCAATGTTTTAAAAAGAAGATTGTTCCCAATTATGTGCGATGGGCGATGGTTCTATTATACATATTTAACTAGGTTATTACATTTTAAATTTGTAGGCAACTACTTATATTTGCGTGGTTCCCAAGAGATACGAACTTGTCAAAACTCAAAAAACTCAAAAAACTCAAAACTCACAATAATCTTTATTCAAGTAGGCCTAGTAACAAGCACTTTCAAATAGTCAGTTTTTTTTTCAAGTATTTTATGAAACATAAAAAATAAAAAATAATTTTATATGAAGTAAAAATGTCCTGCAAATTGCATTGATTTCTGGGACATAATGGCACTTATCACATATATATAAAGATCGACGACATATTGATAGCAACTAAATACGAGTATATAACATTAGGTAGGTAATCCGAAGATGACGCTATACGCTATTCGAGTGCACAGAGCTAAATCCACGAATTAAAAAGTCGAAGTTTGGGTATTTCCATCTCTATCGCACTTACAATACTTGAGTGACAGGGATGCATTGTAGGTATTCCCGGGTTCGAATCCCGGTAAGGGCATTTATTTGTGTGATGAGCATGAATATTTGTTCCTGAGTCATGGATGTATTCTATGTATTCAAGTATTTATTTATTTATCTATATAAGTATGTATATCGTCGTCTAGTAGGTACCCATAGTACAAGCTTTGCTTGGGGCTAGGCCGATTTGTGTAAGATTGTCCCCAAATATTTATTAATTTATTATTTATTTATTAGTTTCTATCTTCGTGGGAGCGGCCTAGAGCACCATACGTTACGTGTGCTGTGCATATAATATTATTCTCTTCTCATGTTCGAAAAGTGTGTCGTATTAGGCTTAGCGAGCGGGGCTTAAGTAGTACATTTAGCCCCTAGGGAGAATATGTATACATATTTATGGTTTTTAAATAATTGAAAATGAAAAAAACACTAATCCGTATTACATCCACTAATCAGAACTCTTTCGAAAAACTGTGTTAGTTTAGTATGCTCTTCTTGATGAATTCCTGCACGTCTATCATGAGACGGTCGCGACATACTCTCGATTTTTCTCGCACTATCCTTCTCTTTCTTATCAGAACACTCAGAACAAGAGGTAGTGCGAGAAAAATCCAGAGTATGTCGCGGCTGTCTCATGATAGACGTGCAGCACTACCCGTTTAAAGATCTAGTTCAAATGTTTCCTGCTACACAAAGGTTGTCTGTGAGAGATCGCTTTAAAGCGATAAGTCCGCCTGTTGTTACCATTAACATTGTTGCGCACAAAGTTATCGAGGCAGCCGGTGACTAGCCGCTCATTCGATGGGCCCCTAAATTGCCGTCATGAAGACGGCCAGGAGCAACACCGGGGCGAGCGGCTGGGTGTCGAGAGATGGTGTTATTATTATTATGATTTGTATTTTCTACCAACTCATCAAAATATAGCCCGCGAGCTAGACCAATCAACCCACTACGTCGATGTGTGTAAATTGTCCCCAAATATTTATTAATTTATTTAATAATAGGAGAGTTTAAAATAGTCAAATCGCTAACGATAAACGCTATGTCTGACACTCTTTATTGTTTAATTGTTTGTTTTTGTCTGGAATAAATGTTTCTTTCTTTTTCTTTCAAATCCAATCTCTGCTCTTGTATAAGTAGGTACCTATACCAAATAGTATAAAAAAATAAAATGTTTACAAACTGGGTTAAAGTTTCTCGAAATAAATGATAACGTTGCTTGTTGGGATAGTCGCGACCCTAGTTTCTCCTTTATATAACACTAGCGGCCCGCCTCCGCTTCGCACGGGTACTATATTGTACCTATAAACCTTCGTCTTGAATTACTTTATCTATTAAAAAAAAATCGCATCAAAATCCGTTGCGTAGTTTCAAAGATCTAAGCATACCTACATAGGGACAGACAGCGGGAAACCCTAACCTAACCTTTTTTTTTTGTCGCTGGGGAAATGTGTTTATCCCCCTCGGACTCAACGAATCGAGACCAAGGGTCACATACCCCCCGGCCCGGGGAAGGCTATAGTGGGGGGTTATGTGGGAGGAGCCTACCCACTAAAACCCCAGCGGCGTCACCCGCTCTGCCGTTAAGGGGGTGTCATGGGATGGACATTTCTAACCACGACGGCCCCCGGCGGTCCTGGCTAACTACGCCAGGACACTCGCGCCAAGAGAGGGGTAAGTCAGAGACGCTTGACTTTCCCCCCAGACGTTTATAGGGCCATGTGCAATGTGGGTCCCCAACCCACTGGCCTTACTGGAGGAGGACGCGGCCTGGCGGTTGCATACCGCGCGCGTCTTCGACCCCTCCGTCTGCGCCGGAGCGGGAGCGCGTCCGCACTGTCTTCGCGCTCCCGCTCCGCGGCCTCCTTCTGCGATATGACGACTTCGCAGAATGAGGCCATCGCCTTCCAAAATCTGTCGCTACGCAACACGGCCGCCACGACGCTGCGCAGCGAGAGAAACCTAACCTAACCTAAACTTTTTTTTTTTGAAGTGAAAACTCCTTTAGCGGCGCTGAGCACTTTTTGGGATGGAGAAAAATTGCTAAATACGCGACAGATTTTTGTGACGTCAGACGTGAAGGAGGTCACAAACTTTTATATCTTGCTGCTAGCCGATTCGACTTCATTCAAAACTAAAGGTTATTCGTAAGAGTATAAAGCCGTTAAACACTTTTTTCAATAAAATTCTGCAAATGAATTTGTAATTTTGTCCACGCGTCCTTCACCGTTTTGCTATTGAGCAAATTCGAATAGTTCGAATTTGGACGTTATTCCTAAAGAGATAAAGCTTTGAAAAATATTTGGCAACGGCAAAAACAAATTGGTATTTTGTTCGCCGCCGCCGTTCGCTGTTCTTGCAAATTCGAATAGTTCGAATTTGGACGTTATTCCTAAAGAGATAAAGCTTTGAAAAATATTTGGCAATGGCAAAAACAAATTGGTATTTTGTTCGCCGCCGCCGTCCGCTGTTCATGGCGCCGACGGCGGCGGGCGAGCCGGGCCGACGCACCCAACGCGCCCGCGGCCCGTGCGCCTAAATAACTGATAATTGATAATTGTTTATAAATTTGCGCCAAATTCATTTTTAGGGTGACATCGTAAGATGTCACGTGACCTGATCGAAAAACTGTTACAATGTTATTGAGTTTTCACTTCTGCCGGCACTCCCGGAGTGCAACCCGGTATTTTTTTTTTGTTTAGGGGGTAAATGCGTTACGCATACCACACGGTGACTCGAGTGGTTATGTGGGACTCCCGTATGAGCTGATAAGACCCACGGTGTACCCACTAAAAAACGCGCCACTTGCCGCCTCGCCGCCATATGGCGAGGTTACGGGAACGCTTGCGCACACATCCGCGACCCCGCCGGCGGTAGCCGCCCTTAAGCAGCTCTTCGCGGATGCCCGGAGGCCTTCCACGTGGGGCGTGCCAGATGTTTGGACGCGCCGGCCTCCTCGATAACCTAACCTATAACCTAACCCATAAAAAGCGAGAACCAGAGTTACCGCTAGTAATATGTACCTTACGCAAGCGCTGCGATGGGGTCATTGTGTTGTTTGACCGGGGAGATACCGAAAATATAAGTAGGTACCTACATATTAATCCTTTTGGGCTTGGGTATTTAATGCGTTGTGTCCATTCGGCTCATATCAACTATAATTTTCTTCAACAATTTTTCCCCATCCCAAAAAGTGCTCAGCGCCGCTAAAGAAGTTTTCACTTCAAAAATCACTCTAAATGAAAATTATCATAATTATTATAAAAATAACATAATAAACGTGTCTATGTATCGTACCACTCAGGTAGGTACTCACAACTGTTATAATATTTAATCTGCATCGCAATTACCGATTAAACCGCTGGCCATTTCTATGAAAATTTTAGGTGCGGTTATTGTGAATGAATATGAGTATCGTAATAGACCCAGAGGGGTATTAACGAAACAAAATAAAAAACAACACGTGGACTTCGTGTTCCCCTCAATCAATAGTAAAAATCAATAACCTATAATACTAAAAAACAATTATTTTAACAGTGTTATTACGAATCACCCAAAAATGCCCAAAATCACTGTTCTGTCGAGAGCTAGCAGCGACGATTGCGACGAACTGCGATTGGAGCTTCAAAGCCGATAACAATGGCGTCTAAAGTAATGTTACCAGTAAGAAAATATCGCTGCGTTTGGTAGTTTCCATAAACTTTCGCAATTATCCCAATGCACCCTATTATACAACGTGTTAATAAAATAACGCAAAACCTGAAAACTGTTTGTTCAGAATCGAGAGTAGAATGTGAAAAAAAAATAAAAAAAAATTGACACGATTTTTTTTTTACATTTCTATGGAGGAGGTCACCCCAGTCGGCCAACGCTCCATACGAAGGTAAAAAAAAAACTCGTAATTATTTTTTTCTATTTTTTTTCACATTCTACTGTCGATTCTGAACAAACAGTTTTCAGGTTTTGCGTTATTTTATTAACACGTTGTATAATAGGGTGCATTGGGATAATTGCGAAAGTTTATGGAAACTACCAAACGCAGCGATATTTTCTTACTGGTAACATTACTTTAGACGCCATTGTTATCGGCTTTGAAGCTCCAATCGCAGTTCGTCGCTGCTAGCATAAGTATGTGAGTAACGTGCCATCTCGACAGAACAGTGATTTTGGGCATTTTTGGGTGATTCGTAATAACACTGTTAAAATAATTGTTTTTTAGTATTATAGGTTATTGATTTTTACTATTGATTGAGGGGAACACGAAGTCCACGTGTTATTTTTTATTTTGTTTCGTTAATACCCCTCTGGGTCTATTACGATACTCATATTCATTCACAATAACCGCACCTAAAATTTTCATAGAAATGGCCAGCGGTTTAATCGGTAATTGCGATGCAGATTAAATATTATAACAGTTGTGAGTACCTACCTGAGTGGTACGATACATAGACACGTTTATTATGTTATTTTTATAATAATTATGATAATTTTCATTTAGAGTGATTTTTGAAGTGAAAACTTCTTTAGCGGCGCTGAGCACTTTTTGGGATGGGGAAAAATTGTTAAATACGCGACAGTTTTGTGACGTCAGATGTGAAGGAGGTCACTTTTTGCTGCTAGGCGATTCGACTTCATTCAAAACTGAACGCTATTCGTAAGAGTATAAAGCCGTTAAATACTTTTTGGTATAGCATATTCTGCAAATAAATTTGTAATAATACCAACGCATCCTTCACTGTTTTGCTATTGAGAAAATTCGAATAGTTCGAATTTGGGCGTTATTCCTAAAGAGATAAAGCTTAGAAAAATATTTACCAACGGCAAAAACAAATTGATATTTTGGTCGCCACCACCGTCTGCTGTTGTGCTGTTCTTGCAAATTCGAATAGTTCGAATGTAGACGTTATTCCTAAAGAGATAAAGCTTTGAAAAATATTTGGCAATGGCAAAAACAAATTGGTACTGTGTTTGCCACCGCCCGTCGGCGAGCCGACGGGCCCGTCCGCCTAAGTAATTGATAATTGTTTATAAATTTGCGTCAAATTCATTTTTAGGGTGACACCGTAAGATGTCACGTGACCTGATCGAAAAACTGTTTTTATACAACGACGGTGGCAAACAAGCGTACGGCCTGCCTGATGGTAAGCGGACACCGCAGCCTATAGACGCATGCAACTCCCAAGGAGTAACATGGGCGTTGCCGACCCAACTGAACCGAACTGTTACAATGTTATTGAGTTTTCACTTCTGCCAGCACTCCCGGAGTGCAACCCGGTCTTTTTTTTGTTAAGTTAGTGTGAAATTTAAAAAATATGATTGTTTAATATACTCAGTTCCTTTATTAAAATAAATAAAACTTTCTTTATAGTGACAAAAGCTGGGTTTTTTTTCACAAATTGCTCCCTAATTAAAATTTAAAGCTCAAGGTCACGCCGCCGTGACGCCGCCGCCGCCGCGGAATTTTACCTATCACGCCGCCGCCGCGGAATTGGCCATCGGCGCTCATAGCCCCGATTGATTAATTCGTTTAATTTTGATTTCTTTAACTGGTATGCAAGCGTTATATCATAATAGAGGTATTTTTACAGTTTTTTATTATGCTTTACTTATGAAAACTAAATGTGTTTAAAATTTAGTGTTTTGTTTTTTTTTTATATTGACTATTGACCATGAATACTTTTTATTTTAATTAAAACAACAATACATTATGTATATCATAGAAAAAGAAAATTACAGCTAGGTATATAAATTATGTCCCAAGTTTTCCTAATTTGATTGGTCTATTATGGAAACTTCCTGTTTTACAACACATAATCTATAAACTGTTGACTTTTAAAATAAAGAAAAAGTAAGGTAATTAGGAAAATATGCGACAAAGAAGATCCGCTTCTCCTAAAAATCCCTTCAAAAAAACTATGTACTTAAAGTGGCAAATTAGGCGAGAGGTTAGAAGCCCGTCAGGAAAATAAGATATTTTAAAATAAATATAGTGGGCAAATAAGCAAAAATGGTTAGAAATCCCTACAGAAAAATAAGCGATTGAGAAAAAAGAAAGTGGGAAATTATGCGAGTGGCTAGAAAACCCACCAGGAAAATAAGCGATCGGTTAGAAATCCCTTCGGAAAAAGAAGCGATTGAGAAAAAAAAAAGTGGGAAATTATGCGAGTGGTTAGAAAAGCCACCAGGAAAATAAGTGATTGGTTAGAAATCCCTTCGGAAAAAGATGCTATTGAGAAAAAAAGATGTGGTAAAATATGCGAATGGTATTAATCGCAACTTGGAAAAAAGGATTTCCGGAAAATACAGTACCTACACACTCCTTTTTTTGTTTGAAACGTTATACCCGTTACCAAAAAAAGAATTTTCCGTTTGAAACCACGAAAAGAAAGGAAATGAAAGGTCCACGTGGTCCCATGGTCATCAGTTCGGGTTCTGATGATGGAATACTGATGAAGAAATCGAGGGAACTCTTAAAATTTTAGATGCACATTTGAAGCGCAGTACTGAATTGAATCCGGTAAAACTTCGTTTTTAAAGTAAATTATTTAACCTCTTAAATCCCCCGCGTAATTTTACAAGTACAAATTCAAACTCCAATGGAATTATCGGGGGTTCCTTTTTTAGATTTATTCATCAGCTCATTCAAAACGATCATCTGGCACAGCTACCTACTCCTCTTATAGCCCGCGAGCTAGCAACCTACACATATCTACTCATTAACGATGGACATAAATTTAAAATGGAAAAATTAAAGGCTGCCTAAGTACTTATGAGCGGTAGTTTCGCTTTCCGGAGGGGTAATCAGGATCACAGATTTTCACTTTCGCTCTTGGCAAACCTTAGTTTTCATAGTACCTACTTACCTATACAAATTATCACCAAATATGCACTTATTTTGTATGGCAATTTACATTATTCATAAAGAATAGAACTCAAATACAATAATAATTATGAAAATGTTTGCTTACGCACGGAGGAAAAACGTATATGAAAAGTGCCCCGTAAACTGCCAATGCAGTAAAAAGCACACTGTGCGTGGAGCTACATGGGTACCTAATCCCATAGCTATCTCCA
Source organism: Epinotia ramella (assembly GCA_947578815.1). Classification (NCBI taxonomy): domain Eukaryota; kingdom Metazoa; phylum Arthropoda; class Insecta; order Lepidoptera; family Tortricidae; genus Epinotia; species Epinotia ramella. The sequence continues at coordinate 15,291,032 of OX388209.1, forward strand.
CAGTCCACAAGAAGTGTAAGGTACGAGTCATAAATCTGTCTGTATTAGGTACAGCCAGCGTCATATAGTTAGTAGCAGCCAAATATTTCGTAACACCCTTATTGACCTTACTGTTACAGTAATAAAGACGTGTACCGAAATATTTGGCTACCTTGGCTGCTACTAACTATACGACGCTGACTGTACCTACTCGCTACGTACCTAATTAACTTTAACTATTGTAATGAATATGAATCGCAGAGTTGCTCGTAGAGAGGCGCACCAGGCGGTCGTGTGGTCGATATTAAATAAAAACGCCGCTTTTATTGTGCACTTTCGGGTTACCTTTTTATTTTTACTCGTATCGAGCAACGTTCGTCGCTAGTTCAAGTGGGTACAAGCGCTGCGCAGACGACGGGGTCATTGTCATTCGATCGGTAAGACTCCGTACCGTGATATGGATTAATAGCATGTTTTGCGACCAGGATTATGTGCCAAACTGGGCTTCATTCATATCTAACTGTATAAATTAAAAAACAATTGATCTTCACTTAAGAACGGCCCAACCAATAACTCTGTTTGTTTGTTGTGTTTTAATAGTCAGGAAAAGGTTTGTATGAACGAGTCGCTTTTTATTGATTTAAGTAATTATATATTAGTACTAGAATTTATACAGATTCAGAGTAGGTATGGTATTTAAAAACTTACCAAAGGCCCCTCTGGTTGTATTTATCAGCTGTTTGAATAGACTTTATATACAACCTACGTATTTAAATTGTATAACACAAATAAAAAGAATGCCTAAAACAGTCGACAACTATACCTATGTACATTCAAGAGGCGCCTTAGCGAGAATTTTTCCTTATAAATACTCGTATCGTACCATTCGTACCTGGTCTACCCTAACGTACAATCCGTACATGCGTAATATTATTAGCCGTTTGGTCCGACGAAAATATTAATTAACGCGTCCAATTACAATAGATATACGTATAGCATGTGGTATTTTTCTAATTCAATTATAATCTAGTTACTTACATAAATATGTAAATCATACACTTGGTCCCTTGAATAAGCAGCTGTATACAGCGTGTCTCTGACTTTGGGGCTATAAATGCAAATGTCAATTATGCTCCTTAAACGGAACTACTTTTGCTCTACAACTTTACAAAAATACGTTCTTTTTATATTTTCATTATTCCATACAAATAAAATAAAATGTTCAATGTACATCATCCATTAGTTAGTTTTCATACTTGTCAGTGTCATGGATGTCAAATAATGAGGCCGTGTTTGCAATACATTGATGGTACAGTTAAAGTTCAAACACGAATAAATGATAGAAATAATAGTTATTTTACAAAGTTGCGGAACAAAAGTGGTTCAGTTTCAGGACCGTAATGGACATTTGCATTTAAAGCCCCTAAGTCAGAGACACACTGTATGTATTATTTTCAACAGCTAAGTAATTAAGTATATACCTCGTAAGATTCACTACGCACCTACAACCAGGGCTGTTATTCGCTAAAGCGGCTCACCCCGCCGGTCACCCGTCACGAAACTAGACCACTACCTTCGCTTGGTTACTTTACTACGCATCGCGGTGTCACGATATATTTGTGGGTGAGCGTTGAGGTGAGCTTAAAACAAGTTACAGAATAGGGGGGCTTGGCTGTTATTCGCTACGCGCTAATGCGACTCACCCCGCCGGTCACCCGTCACGAAACTAGACCTCTACCTACGCTTAGCTACTACGCATCGAGGTGTCAAGATATATTTGTGGGTGAGCGATGAGGTGAGCGTCAAACAAGTTACAGAATAGGGGGGCTGAGGTTAGGTTCACCGTATGACACGTCGTTGGGGTCGGTCGTTTGGGCACAGAATAAATAATAGTAGGTTTAGGCCAAATGTCAGACTTTGAAGAGCCTAGCCTAGGCTCTAAACCTAACCAACAAAAAAATCTAATAAATCTAGTACATGCAGAGGCGTCTTTACCTATGGTGCAGGGTGTGCGTTACACACGGACGCAGCGGTCCTAGGGGGCGCCGAGCCGTACTTTGTAACCATTCCATTTAGTTAGACCGCGCGCTTACTAGGGGGCGCTAGAGTAATGTTTGCACACGGGCGCTGCAAGGGCTAGAGACGCCTCGGAGTACATGTAAGTAGGTAAGTACTTATATTAACTATTGGAAACTAATTTTATTGGTAGAAAGTAGATGTGTGCTAGCGTAAACGTTTGGTACGCAATTACCCAAAACTGTTTTACAAAATCCAACATACTTCATCCCAATTCCAGGGCAGGATGCGCGTGCGCCGAGCCTGCATGGGCTGCGCTGCGCTGTGGCTGTGCTGTGTTTACGGGCTTGCGCTGGCTGAGAGGCCCGGCTCGGTCGAGCCTTCTGTCGTGCAAGTGAGGGGATCGGCGAGGCACAGGATTCGCTCGGTTGATAGATCCCCAGCCAAGGTTAGTTATCAAAACTGATTGAGTAACGACTATGAATCAAATCAGATTGCAGTGAAGTAATCGTGATTTAACTAGGTATCGTATTTTGGGAAACTTGGACCCTTAGTAGAACTGATGTATTCGAGATGTGGTGCTGGCGGAAAATGTTAGGTATAACTTGGACTGCGCGCCGCACCAATGCCACAGAATAAATAATTGCGTCAATTATTTCCGAATTGCAAATGAAGTCCCGCCTATCCACTAATATAGATACATGCAACGACTCCTCCAGTACTTCGTACACGTGCCCAGACGAGAATTCGATAGCCTGGAAACTCATCGTTGTGGTTCACGTCGAAGAAAAAAGGAGCCGTGGAAGATCACCAACCCGTTGGACCGACGCAGTAAAGGAAATCTGTAAAGGAAACTTGCAGACGTCTATCCGGATGGCCGAAAACCGATTGGCCTGTAGAGCAACGATCTCGTGTAGTCACGACCTTCAGTCAAAGAAGTATTTCCAAACGCTCGCTGCGCGCGGAGCCTTAAAATCCAGTTCACCCCTGTCATCTGTCAGCCATGACTAGGACATTGATGAGATGACATGAGAGAGTGAAGAGAGCTGTCCTATCGTACATACTTATATTAATCGTTTACTGTTCAAATAATGTTTAAATAGAAACAAAAAGTCGAAAAGGTGAAAGGATAATTCATAAAAATATTTTTTTGTTATGAGATTTTAGTATGAACTCTAGACACTCGATAGTCGATACTACGTCTACGAAATGATCAGCTAGATATTTTTTTTATCATTGATAAAATTTTAGAGGCTAAATCTGTAGTACGACCTACAGAAGAACTTTTACTTTGGCCAACCACAAAATTGAAAAAAATAATCGACTGTTCTGTAGCTTAGAAAGCTTCGAGAGCTCACGAGTCGTAATGTATGGAACATGGTTTTTTTTCCATTTCGTGGTTGGTCTCATTAGTTCCTAAATATCTCTATAGGTATACTATTTATATCAGTATGTAGCCCCTGATATCTCCCAATAGCTTGTCATCATAACATAAAGTCATACAATTACTTACAAGAAAATTCTGTATCTTATTTAATTTCGGTTTGGTGGGTCACAAGTGGGTTACATTTCTGTTCCAAGTCCATTTCATATTTAGTGTCATATCAACTAAATAATTTGTTATCGTAAGTATATGTTTGCAATGCAGCCATGTGTTATTTGTTTCAAATAACGGAGTGACATACCTAACGTATCAATGTCGTGCAAAGTTGTTGTTACCTATACGGAATTAATATACATTAACAGATAGGTATCTAAGTATCGTGTAGGTATGCACGTAAATGAGTTCCAATCGTTTCGCGATAACGAACCGAAAAACTACCATACCTATGTCAGAAGAAAATGAGTATTATGAGGAGCAAAGAGAACTAAGAGCTGAGTCAAGTGCAGGCGTTTGCATTGGGCATATAAACATACATCAACAAGATGCAGGAGAGCGCCATCTAGCTCTGTGTGTGACCATGGACATCTTCTTAGATCCGTGACGTAAGCGCGCGAGGAGCGGGCGGGGCTGACTCACTCTGGGAGATAGCCGTCACCGCGGACAGATGTCATTGCTATAGGGATTGCAATCCGGATTATTCAAAGTTCGAAAATCCGGATTTTCAAGGGATTTCACGATCCGTTTCAAAATCCGGATTTTTAAACCTAAATCCGGATCTGCGGATTTTTATAATATTAGTGTTAAAATTGTTAAAGTATTCTAATAGAGAGCATTTTCGACATCTGGGATGCTATAAGTAATCTTAAGAATGCGATTGAACGACTCAAGACTTTACGCGTTACATACGTTAATGTTTTTAACATTTATATTTCTGGGGAATTGTCAATAACTTCGCTAATTAGAAGTGTTCTATTTGGGTGGGAGGCACGAGTGAAACAAGCAAGGGTTATAGACACACTAATTTATTCGACGCAGGAGCGGTGCGCTCACGCACACATACATAACAATCCTCCCCATAGTTTCAACTAGCCTAATTATTACAATAGGAATTAACCGTTACTGAGTTTACTTAAAATATGGTTTATAGTCAACCTTGGGACGGTTGCGTTTAGTTCTCTCATTATTCGTGCCGGGGAACTGTATAGGGTCACGTGGGTCCCCGGGCCCTTCTACTGGGCTGTCGTCCGAATGAGCGTCCTCGAACTCCTCCTGCAGGTCGTCTTCGGGAAGTGCTGCCTGAGAGGATGTTCCGGCGCTTTGTTTGCTCTCGCGCTCGCCAGCTCCACCGCTTTGTTGCTCGTGAGCGGCGACGTGCTCGCCTTCTCCCCCGCTAGTATTTTGTTCTGCCCTCTGTGTATCGCTCGATATTGATGATGGTCTTTCGTCCGACGCGAACCAATCATCCAGCAGATGTATCTCATTATCCATAAACGAACCGTTATCCCGTTGACCTTTGTATAGCATTAATTGATTTTTATGTTTTTTAAGTACACATACATCATTACAATCTTTTATCAAGTACACCACTTTGCCTAACTTATCTATAACTATACCCTTACACCACGTAAATCTATTATTATTGAAGTTTTTTTTGTATAACACTTTCTGTCCTATCTCAAAGCATTGTTTATTTTTACCACTGTACGCGTTACTCTGTAAATACTGTTGGTTTTTCACATGATTATCCAATGACGTAGGCGAGGGGGACGAAGTCAGTGGATTAATTAAGTCTAAGCGTGATCGAAGTTTGCGACCAAACACTAACTCGGCAGGAGATTGACCCGTTGTGGAATGCACTGAATTCCTGTAGTCAAATAGAAATTTCTGTAACTTATTATTACATTCTTTGAGGCTTCGACTGTTTAATAAGCAGGACTTAATTCCTTTTTTGACTACCTTCACGGAGCTCTCTGCCTGCCCGTTGCTAGCCGGGTGGTAAGCCGGCGATGTCACAGCAACGATGCCGTTCAACAAACAAAAATTCTGAAACTCCTGTGAAGTAAATGCACAACCGTTATCGCTTCCTATAACTTTTGGTAACCCGAATCTAGCCATAAATTCGTATAACTTTTCGCACACTGCCGTTGTGTTAGTGCCCTTTCTCATGCTGTAAACCTCCACCCATTTACTATGAGCATCTACGATGACTAAATACGTGTTGCCGTTGATTGGACCAAGAAAATCCAAATGGATCCTCGTAAAAGGATCCGAGGGGTATTTCCAAGGAGCAAGGGGTGCGCGGCCTGGTAGGGGTCTCAATTTAATGCAAGTATCACACGAACTAATCATCTGCTCAATCTTCTCATCGATCTTTGGAAACCAAAATTTTGAACGCGCCTCAGCCTTTGTTTTCACGATACCTAAATGAGAATTATGTAACTCGGTTAATGCGCGCGCCTGCAGTGACACCGGAATAACAACCTTATGTCCTCTCATCAAACAACCGTTTTCACAAGCTAACTGCAACCTACAGTAAAAATACGGTTTTAACTCGGTTTCATGACACTTTTTTGGCCACCCTTTACCAACATAATTAATTACCTGCATTAAAACCGCATCTTTTCCTGTTTCCTTACGCAATTCGTCCCTCGTTATAGGTAGGCATCCTTCGATAACAAAATTCACGTATGCAGCGCGATCATCGGTAACTGACCGGTCCGGCCCTCCCCCGCGCGCCCGCGGCGGCCCTCCGCTGCAGCCGTCGTCTGGTAAACAAGCTCGAGAAAGATAATCTGCGCTATTCGCTGTACTACGAATATATTCTATTTGATAATTGTATGCGTTTAAGAAAATAGCGTATCGTTGTAAGCGATTAGCCGTGACTTCGGGTATACCTTTATGAGGCCCGAAAATAGAAATGAGGGGCTTATGGTCAGTACGTAATATGAACGGCACCGATCTACCGAATAAATATTGGTGGTATCGTTTTACCCCGAATATGATCGCCGTCGCTTCTTTCTGTATTTGCGAGTAATTTTTTTCCGCCGCGTTAAGGGTACGGGAAGCAAATGCAATTGGTCGTTCGCTATTATCTGGCTGTATCTGCGATAAAATCGCACCAAGGCCGTAAGGCGATGCATCCACCGTCAAAATAGTTTTCGCATTCGGGACAAAATGGGCCAAAACCTGCTCCGAACCTAAACATTTTTTTATTTTTTCAAATGCTTGATTATGCGCCTCTTCCCAAGTCCATTTGACTCCTTTCCTTAATAAATCATACAAAGGTGAAAGGATCGTGGAAGCACCTTCTACAAAACTTCGGTAGTAGTTTGCTAACCCTAAAAATGATTGCAATTTGTTTACATTGGTCGGTACCGGCGCTTCCAGGATCGCTTTTACCTTGTCTGGTGACTTGTGAAGACCGTTTTTATCGATTATATAGCCAAGGTATTGTACTTGTTCTTGGAAGAAAACGCATTTTTCTTTTTGTAAGGTTAATCCCGCGTCTTCTAACCTTTTTAAAACTGCATTCAGCCGCTGCAAATGTTCGGTTTTGTCCTTGCCCGTTATCAAAATGTCGTCGAGTAAACACAGTACCCCCTCCATTCCACTAAGTAAATTATCAATAGCACGCTGAAAAATGGCTGGAGCACTGCTTAATCCAAATGATAAACGCCTATAAAAAAATAAGCCCCGATGCGTATTAATACACGTAAGATATTGTGACTCCGGCTTCAGTTCCAGCTGTGTGTAAGCAGACGAGAGATCCAATTTTGTAAAAGTTTGCCCCCCGTGCAATTTAGTAAACAATTCTTTAATTGTCGGCAACGGGTATTGTTCTACACACAGCTGTTTATTTATACCGACCGAGTAGTCTGCACAAATACGTATACTTCCATTATTTTTCAGCACCGGAACTATTGGAGATGCGTATTCTGAATACTCGACGGGCTTTAAAACTCCTAGATTTACTAGGCGGTCTAGTTCTTCATCTACTTTTGCTTTTAATGCAAACGCTAACGGGCGCGCCTTGAAAAAAACCGGTTTTGCATCTGGTTTAAGCTGCAAATCTACCTTGTACTTATTAAATAGGCCTAAATTATCCGAAAATACTGTCGGATAGTTCGTTTGCAGTTCCTCTAGTTCGCTCCGCTTTTGTTCACAATACTGGATAGATGTGATTTCTAATTTAAATAAGGAAATGAAATCCCGACCTAATATCGGCGGGCCACCGTTGCGAACGATGTAAACATCAATCAGCTGTGTGCGGCCCGCGTACATAATCGGCAACTGTGCCTTACCAATGCACGCGATATTATCACCAGTGTATGACACGAGTTTTTTTGTAGGTGCCCTAATGTTCACCTTAGAAAAATGTTTGTTGAACAATTGCTGTGACATCGCCGTGATCGATGACCCACTGTCAATCTCAAACTTCAAAGACACGCCAAAAATAGTGACCCACTCTGACATGGGCTCCCCATTTACAGAACGAATGTTTAATAACTCACCATCGTCTCCCTCGCTCACGTCATTCGCCATAATGCACTTAACACTCTTGCACATCCTTTTTAAGTGGCCTTTACCGTGGCATTTTTTGCATTTATAATTAGAGAAACGACAATCGGCCGTTTTGTGATTGAAATACCCGCATACAGTACATTTTTCACGGTCACGGCCCGACTCCCTGCTTGCGCTAGCTATCTTGAACAGCTGATCGCCCGACGAGACCGCTGAGCCAGCGCCCGCTGACACCTCGCGCGCGCAGCGCATCGCGCTCGCCAGCTCCACCGCTTTGGTGAGCGTGAGCGCCGCGATATCCTGCGAAAATAGTTTGTCCCGTTCCGGTCCCGGCAGCATGCCCATCATAAATCTGTCACGCAGAACTTCTTCTAAGTTTGTAAACTCGCATTCTGCGGTCAGACCCCGTAGCCGTGCCGCCCACTGAGTATGTGTCTCTCCGTGTTGTTGAACGGCTGAGTAAAATTTATACCGTTCCGTAAATCCGAACACCTTTGGGACAAAATGATTTTCCAGCAAGTTCACCACGTCTTCATACGGTACTTCTTCTATTTTCTTCGGCAACGCTAGATCCGCTGCGAGTTTATAAGTACCGTCACTGAGTGTGCTGAGAAGTATCGCTCGCCTTTGTTGTCCTCCCGTGTCTGTCGTCGTATTAATTTTATTTGCCACAAACCACTGCGTTAAACGCGCTTTATACGTTTTCCAAACCTGCGAATTGTGGTCAAACGTGGGCAAAATACCGAAATGTGCTGTAGACATTTTGTTATTTTTTTTTTTTTCCTGCACTTGTGGGTGGATCGCCGCCAATGTTCTATTTGGGTGGGAGGCACGAGTGAAACAAGCAAGGGTTATAGACACACTAATTTATTCGACGCAGGAGCGGTGCGCTCACGCACACATACATAACAAGAAGTTTTTTATTTTTATATGTTCAGTTTCCAAAATTTGCGTAGAAGTGTACATAGTTATTTGTCTATTAAAAAGACTGATTACTTTTTTGGGTTGTTTCAGTTGTTTGTTTATTTTTCTAGTACTGAGAAAATACCTCCCTAAAATCCGGATTTAATCCGAAGTCCGGATTTCGGCCGAACCATTACCGAAAATCCGGATTTGAGAAAGTATTTCCGGATTTGCAATCCCTAGTCATTGCGAACTATGGTGTGTCGTTTGTCTGGTTTTCATTTATAACTGTAATTTGAGCTTGATTCATTTGTTTTATCTAATTCTAAGTTTATGCTCCTGTGGTGAATTATACTTTTAAAGTTATTTTGTGTTATTAGACTTGGTATAGAAAACACCGTATACTATAGCTGACTATATATTTTTTTATTTCAGATGAATCCCAGTATTGCTATTGTTGGTGACAACTTCACGATTAACGGACAGCCGATACAAATAATATCAGGTTCTCTGCACTACTTCAGAGTGCCTGCTGCTTATTGGAGGGATCGCTTACACAAATTGAAGGCTGCCGGGCTCAACGCTGTGTCTACGTTAGTACCTATTCTGATATACCTAAATCATCGACGATCATCTTCATCATAATCCTTTAAATGTCTTTGCAAATGCAGGTATGGTACCTACGTACTTATATAAAATTCCTCGCAATATTTTCTGGACCCCACAAGTCAGGATTCGATCCCACGACTACCGATTAAAACAATTTTGACGTTTGAACAACTGATTAAAACAATAAAAAAATGAGTGAAACTCAGATCATGTTGTATGTATCAGATATGTCGAATGGAGTTTCCATGAGCCTGAAGAGAGGCAGTACTCGTTCGAAGGTGACCGCGACGTAGCAGCCTTTATACGTATTGCGGCGGAAGAAGGTTTGCATGTTCTGCTGCGTCCTGGACCCTACATCTGCGCTGAACGAGATCTGGTAACGTACAACTTGGTTTCACTTTGATAAAGAAATTAACCCCTCGTATGTTAAAGACGGATCCGTGCCAATGATTGGAACCTATTGTTTTACATCTCAAAGTCAAAATTGCAGTATCAATTTGTCAAAAAATGTGTGCCAGTCACACATCGCTACATACATATAATATATATTCATAATAAAGTATGGAGATGATAGCTATTTTCGGGAGCATTCATTTTACCCAACTGCTGAAGGAGGGGGAGGAGGAGATGTTTTTCGAGCGTATGTATGTATATGTATGTAAGTGTGTTTGTCTTAATGCTCGCCCTGTAGCCTAAAACGTTTTGACGGATTTCGACACATGCGGTGTCGGTGGATTCCCCTTAATCGTAGGAGTCACTTAGGCTATAATATTTGTAAAAACCGGCCAAGTGCAAGTCGGACTCAGACGCAGGGTTCGTACATTATCTATAAAAACGGCAAAAAATCACGTTTGTTGTATGGGAGCCCCCTTAAATATTTATTTTATTCTGTTTTTTAGTATTTGTTGTTATAGCGGCAATAGAAATAATCATCTGTGAAAATTTCAACTGTCTAACTATCACGGTTCATGAGATAGGTCTGGTGGCCGCGTCTTCAAGGCAGCCTGGGTGCACAACGGACAGAGAGACAGACAGACAGACGGACGGACAGAGGAGTCTTAGTAAAGGGTCCCGTTTTACCCTTTGGGAACGGAACCCTAAAAAATAGTTGGGTTTTTCGAAATATCTTTTGATTTACCTAACTTGTTCTTAAGCTCCACTTTAATTAATAGCAAAATGTTTATTTGTATTCGTCTCTTCCAGGGCGGTTTTCCGTATTGGCTGCTGGGAAAATACCCGAAAATAAAATTAAGAACTACTGATGCAGGTAAAACAATGACCTCATTTTGTTTGGTATAATATAATAATATATATGTGAGAATGTGAATGAAGTAAACAAGAAATGATGTGAAATAATAGCGTTTTGAAATCTAAATGTATTACGGTCCTTATAAATTCGATTTGGTTAATTATGGTGTCTTTTAACAGACTTTTTTTACTTATAACAGATTTCATGGATGAAACAAAGGTTTGGTTGGCGAAACTGTTCGAACAACTTGATCCTCTATTATTCGGTAACGGAGGCCCGATCATTTTAGTCCAGGTGGGTATTTTAGTATGTGTCATGTCATACTAAAATATGTGTTAATATTATAGTCTTCTTGCGATATTAATAATGGCAATACGTTTACATTAGATATACTTATCCTACCATGTGTGTGTGGGTTCAACTGATTGAGTTACTATTACCTCACCTAGCACATTTTTCTGGACGTCTTCCATTGACAGTACCATACCAGGGCCCACCAGAGGGGGGAGACAATGCAAAGGTACTCCCACTAGAGTAGGTGACATGCGCAAACTTACGCTAAGTAAGGGATGTGTGTTCTATACTATACAACTTGCGTTTTAGCCCCAGGCCGATCAAATCTAACTCAACTTCGCATTTCAACCAACTCGACGCGACGGTACCTTTATATGTACATATTTATATGTATTTGCATTTCAAATCAAGTCAGTTATTTTAAGTGTGATGTTAAATAAAAACTAGTAGGTACAATTCTGATATTAAAGGTGGAGAACGAATATGGCAGTTACAGCAGTGACATGGCATACAAAACAGAAATGAGGGACATTATGCTCAAGCATGTTGGTGAGAAATCCCTCCTGTACACCACTGATGGGAGTTACGATAGCTTTTTTGTAAATGGTGCCATCCCAGGAGTCCTTACCACGATCGACTTCGGTGCATCCACGAGTAAGTCCTCATACTGAATATTTGGAACTCGTGGCTTTGTGAGCTGCAGAAATCGCGAGACTGTCTTTTTTTGGAAAACTGTATCAAATTATATACGTACTTACACGTGGAAATCGTTAGGTATTTGCATTCACTATAACTTTTGATTTCTTTATTTTTATTATTTTCTTTATTTATGATTATGATATGAACTTCCGACTCACTCTTCGATCTCACTCCACGTTTTATCTTTTCACGTCTAACCCGATGATACGATTTAGGAGAAATTTGAAGTTTGAGTACAGTAACGAAGTAATGGATAAAAGTTAGTTTGTAACCATACTTTCCAAATCTTCTTTAACAAATTGGTTACTAAAAGTGTATATGGGTTGCTACCCCTGTCCAGAACACTCTTTAGTCACTGTCACGCCATCTCGTGAAAACAAGCAAAGGCGTATACTGAAACCACTCCTCAAGTGTAGACTTATGGACGGTTCCAATAATCAATCCACCGATAGATTTCCTTACCAACAGTTACATTTTGACACATTTTCTACGGGTAATCTGTCAAAATGTAACAGCCGGTAAGGAAAACTATCGGTGGATTGATTATTGGAACCGGCCATAAGTTAGGTACTTAATACTCATTTAATATGCCTATACTTACGAGTAGTTAACGCAATATTTAATAAACGCACATTTGTTTTTTATTTAAAAACAAATGAATACTTAGATATCATGTTATTCAAATTCTATATAATACAAGCTTCCGCCCGCGACTTCGTCTGCGTGGATCCAGGATATAACTATCCTAAAGTTGAATCCAGGCTATGAACTATCTTCGTGCTAAATTTCATCCAAATCGGTTGAGCCGTTTAAGCGTGATTGAGTAACAAATATCTAAACATCCAAACTTTCGCATTTATAATAGGTATTAGTAGGATCTTCAAACTTAAATAAAATTAAAATAAATAAATAAATATTAGGGGACAATCTTACACAAATCGACCTAGACCCAAACTAACCAAAGCAATGGGTAATAGTTGACGATAAACATACTTACGAGTATATAGATAAATAAATACATAGTCTTGTTTCAAACGCCCTGCATTCCATTTGACCCCAGCCTCCCCTACTGTATGTACTAAATGTCTCCCCTTTTAACATGTGTCGCTAGACATAAGGAATAAATAAACAAACTACAATCACGCAAACGTGAAAGCTTGTGCCGATTTTCTCTTAATCGCAAAAACACTGAACGAATTTTGACGAAACATTGCAGTAACCTATCTAGCTTACAGTATATCAAAATAGGACATAGGATATATTTTATGTGCAGACTAAGACGCGTGCAGCAGCTAGTTTATTTATAAAAATCATCAAAATGATTCATATACGGGAAACAACTCCTTACCTTGCATGTATATTTTCAACAGCGGAGAAAATGCAGCAATATTTTAAATCACTGAGGCGCTACATGCCACATGGCCCCTTGATGAACTCCGAGTTCTACCCCGGCTGGCTGACCCACTGGGGCGAGTCATTCCAGCGAGTTCCTACGCAAAGCGTCGTCGCCACCTTGGAAGACATGCTCAACTTTTCCATCAACATCAATATCTACGTTTTCTTCGGTGGCACTAACTTCGAATTCACGGCCGGTTTGTGACCCAATTTACATTTCAATGAATATATATTTCCAGAATATAAATATTACAAAGCACTTGGCACCAATTAGGTTTTTTATGTATTTCAGGCGCAAACTACGATGGAACATATACGCCGGATATTACGTCATATGACTATGACGCTCCCTTGAGCGAGGCTGGCGATCCCACTCCCAAATATTTCGCTATTCGCGACGCTTTGGCAAGGGTATGAATTCAGACTTTTTGCTCACCTCTTTTTCAATTTCTCAGAAATATATGTTGAATTTTTTTTTCAGTATAATCCCCAAGTGAGAGATATTGATCCCCCGGTACCCTCTAATAAGTCTGCTTACGGAACAATATTGTTGAACAAGCGGTTCCGTCTATTATCATTAGAAGGGCGGACAAAATTAGGGAAAAAGTATCCAGATGTAGTCGGGTCAAAACTCCCTACGTATGAGGAACTGCGTCAGCGCTCTGGTCTGATGTTGTACGAGACCACTTTGGGGGAGACGGGGCAGGGTACTTTATTGGAAATAAGAAAACCTCGAGATCGCATTCATGTTTTTATCGACGGTGTAAGTAAAATTATTGCTCAATGTTTGTTTTTCATTAAAATGTATTTTTAGCACCATACAAGTTTATAATCATCCCCGGCATCATATGTAGGTAGGTATATCTATTTACCATCATATTGTTTCCAGACCTTCTACGGAACAATAAGCTGGACTAAAAAAATGTATACCTTGCCGGTTCAGACCAAACCTAACTCAGTTCTGTCATTGCTCGTTGAAAACCAAGGACGAATCAACTATGGAAGCGGCATCCACGACTACAAGGTTAGTGACGTCTCAATGTTTTAAACCAATGAGGACAAAAATAAAATGTATAGGTACATTATTGTCAGTTAATGTGTAAACATCCTGAACAGGAACATATGAGCGGTGAATCAATTTGTACGAGTGAGATGTTGGTTTCATTCTAATACCTATTATTTAACAGGGTATTCTCAGTGAAGTGTCTATAGATCGGAAGGTGCTCGATGGTTCTTGGTTGGTAACGGGATTTCCTCTACAAAACCTGGAAGGAATTGTGACGGCTGCAGCCGACGATGAACAAGCGATTGAAGGTCCAATACTTTTCGACGGCTACTTCACCATACCTGAAAATGAGCTACCACAAGATACATTCTTCGATACCACTACGTGGGGAAAGGTACCTAATGTTTCCCTCGCATTACTTATTGTGAACGAATGAACGAATATTTATTTGAAAAACATAATGACAAATTTTTGAGGGGGTCTCAAAAAGGAGTTCACTCATGTGTCAGACTGACACATGAGTGAACTCCTTTTTGAGACCCCCTCAAAAATTTGTCATTATGTTTTTCAAATAAATATTCGTCGTCGTCGCTTTTCATGCTCTGACTCAGAGCATGGAAATCGACGACGCTGATTTTCATTACATACCATACCTAACATCCTACTAATATTATAAATGCGAAAGTTTAGATGTTTGGATGTTTGTTACTCAATCACGCTTAAACGGCGTAACCGATTTGGATGAAATTTTGCACAAAGAGAGTTTATTGCCTGGATTAAAATATAGGATAGTTTATATCCCGGGTCCACGCAGACGAAGTCGCGGGCGGAAGCTAGTACTATATAATTACACACAGCAGCTAACCTTGATACATTTTAATTAGGTACTTTGTCCAGTAATTTTCGTGCAGCAATAAATGTGTAAGTAATTCTGACAATCAATAATGTTAAATTATTCACATATATAGAGTGGTTATCTCTTATTCGTCCGTGAAAAAACGTCTATATCAAAAAAAACTATTAAACGCGACTACCCAGGTGGATATCACAAGATTTAATTCCAAAACACTCTCCATTACATCAAACTACTTAAATCATTGTTACTTTCGACAATATTAATTATTGAGGTGAAATATATATATTTTTCAACAACCAACTAACCAACAAATACCTACTTACTAAATTATAATAAGGAAATAATAATAGTAAATACAATTGAGTCAACTCTTCAATTAATACTAAATAAAAAATAATAAAACGAAAAAAATAAACCTAGTTAATTACAAAAAAAATAGCCCCTCACAAAAAATCTGACTGCGGCATGGACCCCATGACGCTGGTGGCATTTCCCCTTTGGACCGCAAGGGCGATCCTTTGTGAAAGGTGAGGCATCGTTAATTTAATGGTCGCTTATGCGCATCGCTGTAAGGAAGGTCCCTCTTCCCTGAGCCTGAGAACGACTAAAATATTTTACAGTTTGACAGACATTATACCTATAATACTTACCTAAGAGGTACGAGTCCCAATTTACAACACACACGTGTGGCGTCCATTTAACTGGATTTTCACCGATTTGCCTATTTTATGACTATTGTGCAGTTAATACTCTTGAGGCCTGAATCAGACTGGCGTGGCCTGCGGGGCGGTCAATAGTAAATTTGACAGCTAATGACAAGTTTACTATTGACCGCCGCGGCCAGGCCGCGCCAGTCTGTGACAGGCTTAAAGAAAAAGTAGGGTCGATGTGTCAATAGTGGGACGAGTGGGCACATTGGGTAAGCACCATATCGGACAGAAATAATATTGATAAAGCTGCGTCTCGGCATCGCCTCGGATAGATAAAATGTGTTTTCTCTATATATTAACACACATGTCAGTGACAACAAACGAAATTGAAAGGCATTTTAGATAAAATAGGTCTGTTGAACGTTTATAAATACGGCCAATAATATAGTGTTGATGTATTCGCCAGGGCTACATTTGGGTGAACGGGCACAACCTGGGACGGTACTGGCCGGGCACGGGCCCGCAGGTGACGCTGTACGTGCCGGGCTGCTGGCTGCGCGCGCGCAACCACGTGCAAATGCTGGAGCTGGACCGAGCGCCCGCGACCACTGGCATCCGCTCCATTAACTATCCAATACTTAACAGAAATCTCGAGTAACGTATAATTACTTTTACATTTTGTGATTAGTGCGAGTTCTAATTTTTACTAGCTTTATATTGTTACTTGTACTTTGGGAAAGTTGGTAGCTACTTTCCCAAAGTACAAGTCTTGCTTAGTTTGCTTGTTCCATTGGTGTATGATATTTACTCATTTATTTTTTGAAGTTACCGTGTCCTTCTTAATTAAAATAAAATTTTCAACCACATCCGATTGAAATGAAATTTGTGACTTCGGCGACAATGCAATATTGTGGCACCGCCGGGCTGATCTGATTATGGCGACAGATGGTGGCAGTGAAAATCAGCGGTGTACTTTGACTACTTAGGTGTCTGACACCTCAGCATAACGGTTAGCCAGTGTCCGGTTCACGACCGCAAAGACACATTTGTTTAATGTTTTATGTGCTTTGTTGATTTTATTATTGAATATCTGTGTCTCCTGTGTGTTTGTGAATAAATGTATCTTTCTTTTCTTTCTTTCTTTCCATATCAATAATAATACCTAATGCAACCATATCGTACACGTGTTTGGGCTTATGGAAATTTGAAGCCCTCAGAACGAGTAGTTGGCGAATGTGCAATAAATATTACAGTTCGCAATAAAACCTTGTACCAAAAATGTTTTATTTTTGTAACAGAAACGTATTACTAGATCTTTCGCCGAATGTAAGAATCGCGTTGATCAATGTGTAAACAAGACCGAGGGTCTGGTATTATAAAGACCCGTAAGACATTATTTCCGTAAAGTAGAAATTAAATATCAACAAAATGTAGTAGTTACTAATACTTGATCTAACATAAGCTCGAACACATATTTATTAAAACCGAGCCTTAGCTTGGCGAAGTAGATTTACAATTGAAGTCGTACGTACCGGTCTATCGTATATTTAGTTGGTTGAAGTGAACTGACACTGACGTGGGCGCAAGGGAAGGATATAAGTAGATAGGTACTACCCCGATTGCAAGATATTATTTAAGTAGTTCTATTTTTTTTTTTAATTATATTGAGCATACAACTGGATTCAGTCAATTGACACCAGCTGGGTACGTAAGTACCCACTTAATTAATGTGAAAAGTAAGTTGTGTTAATGAATATTGAAAGACGTTAGATTTAGTTATTTGTGTCACAAGGGAGCAAAATAGTATATTTACGGCGAGGGCGGTGTACGGATCCTAAACGTAGCAAGGGATCCTACAATAATATAACGTCGAATCCTGCGACGCTACCACGAACTTTGAAAGTCGAAGTTCGGGTATTTCCATCTCTATCGCACTCCCTTCATCGAGTGACAGGGATGCATGTATTACGAACTTCGACTTTCGAAGTTCGTGGTAGCGCCGCTGAGCGTAATGAGCGATACAAGTGTTAACGCCCGAGACACTTTTGCTGTCACTCGACACATACCTACTATTTTTCACACCGACTATGAAGAAATTTAAAAAGAGGCTGTTAAAATTACTTACAAGTTTTAACAAATTGTCTTAATTTTTATTACTAATTGTTAAATATTACGAAAAATTCATAAATTTTCATATAGTATAACGTTAAATTGAAATATGTTCATTTTTAATCGATGACGATGAAATTACAATCGATTATTTTATTAAGATCTTTGTTCACTTGGCACATTGCGTAAATGCTACATGTCAATGAATAAATAAAAAAAGTACAGTAAGTAGCATTTTCATCCCTCTCGTCGTGGAGCAAAACTTTTCCGAATGAAAGGTGTGAAATAGTTATTTACGAGAAAGTGCCCTAAAGTGTACATTTTGTGAAAGCGTGCGTTTTGGAAAAGTGCAATCTTTGAAAACGTGCACATTTCGGGAAAGTTTCCAAATTGGGAAAGTGTTCATTTTGGGAGTGTACATTTTGCGGAAAGTGCTGCACCTTTGCAGAAAGTGCACATTTCGGGAAAGTGTGTTTTACGAGTCTAGAACCCAATTTAACATGCCACTGGCCAAGAAACAAGAATAGAAAATGATAAAAACTTTAGGTGTCTATTTTATTCTTCATAAGTTTTATTAGAATCTTTAATAAATCCTGGGCGCGTTAAAATTGAGATGGGAAACATGGTATACACTTACCGTAAAATCACAATGGCAGATTGTTTTCACTTAAATCAAATCAAATCAAATCAATTATTTATTCTGCAAATAGGCCACAAGGGCACTTTTACATGTCAAACGGTAATTTACAATAAAATAGTAATCTTACACAATAATAATTTAAAATTATATATAAAAGGTTAACAAACGAAATGTCACTAAGTCAATATAAACAAAACAAAATTGCAAAATATGACACACTTCTTCACTTCCAATTTAATTCACTTTCAATTAGTACGACTCCTGTCACATATATTAATACCTACTAACTATCTTCGCCATTTTGTCGGTAGACTATATTTGTCTCATAATTTTATAGTAAACAAAAGAGTAAGATGCTCACTTGAAACTGGTTGAGCGCAAGAGTGTTATAACACTCTCAGCTAACACCTTAAGCGTTAATACGGTGTTTGTAGAGCGTTGGTCAACACTATGGGTGTCAGATAACACTGCTCTACAGGTTTTCTAACACCTTTACCTGTAAGACGTGGGCCTCTTTCGTGGTTATAAGGGTGTGTGTGTGCTCTAACACCTTTTTACAGGCATTCTTAACACCTTCACACTTGGCTGGAACCGATATAAGAATGATATAAGGGTTATTTTAACGCTAGTGTGCTAGTTGGGCTGTTATTCGCTACGTGCTAAAGCGGCTCACCCCGCCGCCGCCGGTCACCCGTCACGAAACTTGACCTCTACCTACGCTTGGTTACTATACGCATCGCGGTGTCAAGATATATAAATTGTGGGTGAGCGTTGAGGTGAGCTTAAAACAAGTTACAGAATAGGGGGGCAGAGTAGGAGCCCGGTCTGTGGTTTTGAACGCCTGTTCGTCAATACCTCCAAATTGGAGTTGAGAAATGCAACCACGAAAATGTTACTGATAGTCTGATTTGTAACTTGATTAACATGTACCTATGTGTATTCCTATCAAGAAAAGGAGGCTGTGGGTCCGGAGAGATCGGGGTTCCATCAGCATTAATCTTATCTGCGGTTGAAGTGTTAATAAAATATACGATAAAGATCACGTATCTACTCATCCAGTTGCTATATAGCTGGGTCATAAAATATGTTCGCTATAGTGCGACTCTTCCTGCTGCCTTTCTGTCCGTCTGTCACGGATATCATAGCGGCATCTTACTTAGTTAAGTTATTTAGATAACTACAAATGTACGAAAGCTGGATTGGATGATTGACTGAACAGGATTAGACATTTGGAAGAATACTAGATATTTTTAGATAAATATGAAGAAAAAAAACCGGCCAAGTGCGTGTCGGGCCACGCGCAGTGTAGGGTTCCGTAGTTGCCTGTCTGTCTTAGTTACATCGACGTGCTGCGTTGGCCGAATTTGTACGAAAATTGGTCTTTCTAAGTACACATTAAGTTGGTCGACTATTACTCGGTAACTACTTATGCCTACTTGTCCGTGATAGTTTTCCTTTTAAATTCATTATATTTACTACTACCACGATTTTTTTTATATCCCTAGTATTAGCCATTTAGCCAGCAGGGGGGGGGGGGGGGGGGGACACTCATCGTTTTGCACAAGTGTAATTGGTATTAACCGTTCTTGTGAAATAAATAAATAAATAAATGACTCGAACAAAAATTTGGGCTTTGAAGCTCAATATCTCGCAAACAAATCACTGATTTGAAAATTGGATTTAAAAAACCCATACCTAATAGTTTTTAACGAGCTATCCAACGATACCCCACAGTATGGGTTTAACGAGAAAAAAAAATTGCATCCCTGCTGTAGGTGTAGGGAAAGAAAAAAAAAAGATTGTATTGTACTGTTCTGTCCCATGCCGAATTACAGTTTTCTAGTAGTAATGGTTACTGAGCTAAGCCGAAGACGGACAGATGGACGGACATGGCAAAACTATAAGGGTTCCTTGTTGACTACGGAACCCTAAAAAACGGTTTGAAAGTTATTTGTCGTAGGCTAGAGTCGCAAACCTCGTAACTCCACCTTTTCGAAAATCATGTTTCTATGTATCTAAAACTTAGGTAAATGCTCTGAAAAAACCGTTCATTGAAAAAGCAAACTAGAAAAACTCGCAACTCGCGACCGCCATTTTTAACCATTAAAGTAACCATTTATTATACCTACCGCCCGCGACTTATTCTTCGTGGACCTGGGATAAAAACTATCCTAAAAAGTCGCCGTCAATAGAATTTGCTAACTATGTAAACAAACCGCCATAGTGAAAGACAATTTCAATATGGCGGTTTGTTTACATTAGTTAGCAAATTCTATTGACGGCCACTTTACTTTAATCCACGCTATAAACTACACTCGCGGTCAAAGAAACCGGGTCAGTGACGAAAACCTCAATATTTTGTAAATCGTTGGTCGTATCTGCATGAAACTAACTCTGTTTTATAGAGAATTTAATATCCTTCTAAATCCAACCTTCAATGTTCTACGTAGTAACTGGAAAAAGGTTTAATTGAAAAAAAAAGACCAATTGGGTACTTATTTGAAATTGCGTTCGTTTTACTTTTGCTTGTTTTTAAGCAATTATTTTCATCTGTCAAAGAACTATGATAAAAGGCTGTCATTGTTTTATTTTGTGGTCATTCTTGAATGTCTATCATGCCGCTAACACGAGATGAATGTACTCGTATCATCACTATGTTAGAAGAAGGAAGAAGTCAGAGGTATACAGCGAGAAGAACAGGTGTGTCACTTTCTACAGTGCAGCGAGTCCTCCAACGTTACCTACAAACTGGGCAGAACCTTAGAAGATCAGGAACCGGCAAAACAAGATGTACTACAGCTAGAGAAGATCGATTTATTGTTACAACCATGCTCCGAAATCGGCACCTCACAGCAGTTGAAGTGAAAAATCAGCTTTTAGAGACCCGAAGGGACGGCATCAGCGAGCGGACTGTCAGGCGGCGGCTCAAAGAAGCAAATTTGACCCCACATAGGCCGGCCAATGGCCCAAAACTTGAAAGAATACATCGAACAGCAAGACGACTTTATGCCCGCGATCACAGATACTGGGGTGACGAAGATTGGGCAAGAATTTTGTTTTCCGATGAATCCAGATTTATGCTCTATGCAAATGACGGGCGGCAAAGAGTTTACAGACGGCCTGGTGAACGTTTTATTCCAGCATGTTTTGAGGAAAAAGTGGCGTTCGGCGGTGGGTCAGTCATGGTTTGGGCTGGAATCTCTTCAGAGAGTCGCTCGGAGTTAGTTTTAATAGAAAATGGATCATTAACGAGTGCAAGATATGTAGAAGAGATTCTTAATGAGCATGTCGGCCCATACTTAATTAATATGGGTGGAAATTCTATGTTTATGCATGACAACGCCAGGTCACACACAGCTCAAATTGTCAGAGATTATTTTTTGGAGGTTGGTATCAACTGTATGAACTGGCCCTCGAGGAGTCCGGACTTAAATCCGATTGAGCATGTATGGGACGAGCTTGGGAGGCGTGTAAGAGCTCGAAACCCCGCCCCAGCTACACTTAGAGACCTTAACAGGCGTTAGTGGAAGAATGGGACAATATCCCGCAAGAACGCATAAAGAACTTAATAAACAGCATGCCGAATCGTCTAGAAGCTGTAAGAAGAGCCCGAGGAGGCAATACGAAGTATTAATTTTTATTTTTTGTGTTGTATGTGAAGTACCTACTGCTTATTTTTGTACGTAAAATTGGTTGATTTTTTGTTTCCTATGTAATTTTATTAAACAAAAGAATTACGATTCCACCATTTGATGTTATTTAATTCAGTATAAAATTATCTACAATATGCAGTTTAATTCATGTCCCTAGCTTTATTATTTTAGGAGATATTACAAATTTTCGTACTGACCCAGTTTCTTTGACCGCGAGTGTATCTTTGTTCAAAGTTTCATCAAGTTTCATTTGTTGAGCCGTTTAAGCGCGTTGACTAACAAATATCTACACATCCAAACATCGAAACCTTCGCATCACTATCACTATCACTACATCACTACATAGTATTTTAACCCTTAAATGCATAATGATGTATATATGCATCGTATATTGTATATGTTTTAATAAAAACTATGATTTTTTTCTTTATTTTTCCCTCAATCTATACAGCATGACACATCTATTTCAATTTATTAAAAAGTTATACAAAAAATCATGCATTTAAGGGTTAAAACAAAGTCGTTCCCGCTGTCTGTCCCTATGTATGCTCAGATCTTTAGAACTAAGCAACGGATTATGATGCGATTTTTTTATAGATAGAGTGATTCAAGAGGAAGGTTTATATGACGTATAATATAGTACCCGTGCGAAGCCGGGGCGGGTCGCTAGTTTATAATAAGTGTTAGTAGGATAAATATACAAACAAGGAATCCCTCGCAAGTCTAGACCAGCCATTATTGGTGATTTCGCTTTTAGGACCTCCTGTAAAATTGGATCAGATTGAGTTAAGTTAAGCGGTTTGCGATTTTAGCCGACGATGTACTTTTAAAATACGGAGAAAACAAATTTTACCAGACATGAGACCTGGCAAGATCGATTTCTCGCTCCCGTAAACCAAATTTTGCACTACTGAACCAATATAATTCACGTACGATATAATTATGTTAGGCACCTACTACGTCAACAGTGCGAGAAAAGCAGCCTTTTCATTTTACACCGGCTGTGCATACAAATTATTGATCAAATGACGAAATACCTATCATAATATTGCCGATAATACTCGCTTCGTCTCGCCTCGCCGGTGGAAAACTTCCAATAGAGTTTACATTACAGATATGAGTATACACATTTAAAAGAGAAGATTTAACTGCATACATATTATATTTATATTTCTCAGGTGGGGTATTATTTATATTATAGATAGAAAGAAGTTCGTAGTCCTTTTGAAATATTGTTGCCTATGGAATAAACAAAATCTCGATATTTGATTGTATTGTTGTTGGAGATGGCATTCCCCATACAAACCATATAGGTATAAACCAACATACCTACCGTACACATGTACTTACATTACAATAATATTCATTTAGGTAACTAGGACTAGATATATAGTGATACCTATTGATCATTAAGGATTTTATTCAAGCGTATAAAAAATATTATTATTTAAGTAAAAATATAGGATCGCTATTGTTGCGGTTACGGGTCATGTTAGATCCGGTAGATATCACACTTCACACTTGTCACACTGATATTATAAATGTGAAAGTTCGTTGATGTTGTCAGAGAGACATAATTAGGGAATCACAAGGAAATTGTATTTATACAACATAAATTAAAAACTTCAATAGCGCGATGCAGAACATCACCAATTTCCACGTTTATTCTAGCCTTAGTAGTACAAACCATATGAAACGTACGTAATAGTAGATTGTATGACAAGGGTCTAAAGTAAGCCATATTACCACGAGATGGTTGAGGGGTAATATGGCTTTTAGACCAGAGTTATACACTCTACTTTTCACTTCGACTGCGAGAAAATAGTAAAAATAAAGAGTATCCATCCACAATCAACAATTATACCAAGGCGAAAAGATTGTTAAATTTAGCGCCATTCTTTTTAATAAACTGCTTTGTCACAGATACAAAATATTCACACCACGAATAAAAGCCTCTGGGGCGCTACCACGAACTTTGAAAGTCGAAGTTCGTAATACATGCATCCCTGTCACTCGATTAAGGGAGTGCGATAGAGATGGAAATACCCGAACTTCGACTTTCGAAGTTCGTGGTAGCGCCGCTGACCGTCTAATAGCCGCTTAGAGTATATACCTACAGAGGCGACGTAAGTGTCGCCACAATGAGGGACGGCAACAAAGTAGATGATTCCCGTGGGGTGGCCATGTAACTAAAAATTACCCCATCGCTTCCATATGTTTATTTTAAATACTGCGCTTTTATTGTAAGTAGTTTTTACTGAAGCTTTACACACATTCACTGCCTAGCAGGCGCTCTGTTCGCAACCACTAGTAATATTCAGCTTAATAACATGAAATATGATTCTAGTAACAGAACATGACATGTAGGTAATTAATAGTCCTTGTGCAAGCGGCTTACCTGGTAGTTTCTTATCAGCACAGTTATGACAGGACGCCCGCGAGCTGTGTTGCGGCGAGGTAGACTATCCGTCTCTTTCTAATCGTTCTAACTAGAAAGAGACGGACAGTCTACCTCGCCGCGACACAGCTCGCGGGGCGTCCTGTGATAGCCGTGCTGATCTACTTAATTATTATAAAGCCTGAATCACACTGGCGCGGCCTGCGGTGGCGGTTCATAGTAAACTTGACAGTTAGTGTCAAATTTACTATTGACCGCCACCGCAGGCCGCGCCTGTCTGTGAGAGGCTTAAAGTCTCTCACAGACTGGCGCGGCCTGGCCGCGGCGATCAATGGTAAACTTGTCATTAGCTGTAAAATTTACTATTGACCGCGATGCAGGCTTAAGGCGGGAAAAATAATGACACTAAATACCGAAATGAGACACAACCATATTAAAAAACATTTATTATTCAAATATTCAAATTATTACAGATTAATGATAAAGAGCTCTGCTCGGGTAAAAATATGCTGAGAACGATTTTTCCCAGATATGAGACCTAGCTAGATCGATTTTTTTTATGAGGCACAGCGTGGGAGGCCCCCTATAAGGTTGACTGATGACCTGGCAAAGGTCGCGGGAGTCCGCTGGATGCGGATGGCGCAGGACCGGCCATTTCGGCTGATATGATGATGAGATAGATTTTGCGCCCCCATAAACCCCTATACTGCAAATGCCATCAAAATCGTAAGAACTGTTTTCGAGAATGCGATCACAAATATATATATGTAGCCTTAACCCAAATACTACGCGCACGCGCATCCTCATTTAGTGGAAACCTAGAAAAAAAAACATATTATTTTACATAAAATTTTTCAAGCAAAGGGCTTATAGAAAATTATGATTCATTCTAAACCGTCGATCGTCTTTACTTATTACTAGCTGTCCACGCGTCTCCTCTCCACCCGCGTAGTAGAAAGAACACAAGCGGAGGCGCAGATGCAGGATTAAATAAAGCCAGATGAAAGAATTTTTGAAATCGGATGAACAGTCCGAGATTACTCGCTACATAAAAGCTTATCTTTACTATGAGTACAGAGTAAATATACGTATATAAGAATATATCCCATCCATTATATACGAATGTTATGTAATAACAGGTACGAGAATTTTGTTAGAGTATAAATTACCCGAGAAATCGGGTATTTTTAAGTTGTATTGGCTGGTATCCCTAAAATGATTGCAAAGAAGCTAAATCGAGAAGACATTCTAACACCTCTCGCAGCTTACCATAAACAATCTACGTAATTTGGGCGGATAATTTGTCAACAAATATTTTCTTGTACAATGTAAACAATGATGTTATTTCTATTGTAATCGTCAAATTTTACAAGATTTTGAGCGTAATGTAATTTTACCATGCTATTTTTACGTATTGCGTATACAGAAAAGTGAAAGATGTTCTACTTACGTGTGAAAGGTTATATTTTCATCACATTGTTCCGACCGGCTTTTACAGCCAAGCACGCAACAATTAACCATTTTCTTGGCACAGACGGAACACGAGATACCTTATCGTGCGTAAATTACTTTTAGGACACTATTTTATTCACAATAATATTAAATATTTCGGATTCGTATGCAGCCACGCGCGAGCATTGACAGCATTGTATGCCACAACTGTTGTGCCAAATAGAAAAAAAGTGGAACTATGACAAGGATAACGAATGATATATCTCTGTCTGTCACACTTATCGAGATTTGTATGCTACCAGCTCGCTCGCACGTGGTATTATTATTACCATAGCCTGTCCATACTAAATTATAGGTTCATGAATAGCCGCGTCTAAACGGCCGAGCGTGGTGGACAGCATACGCGGGGCATACGATAGGGCGAGATAGACAGTAGTTTATCCCGCTCAATTCTCTTTGCTTTGCTTTTTGCAGACACAACATTGTTAATGACGTTTCTTGCTTCCATTCTAACAAACCCCGGTGTTGATGTATCATTTTCACTTGAACTGGATGAAATCATCATTGTAAATTTAAAATATTAGTATATGAACTGCTTATGTACGTACTATAGTCATTATAGTTACTATAGTCATTAGTATCGAGTTTTTTTTTATAAAAAAAATACGTAGGTATGTTTCGCGAGCTTTTTGTTCCATGGTCTTAAACTTCGGATATCAATATATTACTAATCATAATTATTATATTAAATAAACATTGTTCGAAATAAAATTTAGCTCTTAGAAAGTAGTATCAATAAATCCATATTTTAATTTATTACATAAGCATGTTAATTTTCAAAAGCGTGCAAGGAAGACAGTATATGAGACCCTAAACGCTACACGAAGAAAAACGCGCGGTATTTAAAAACGCTCAATCTGGGGGCACGGGAGTGCCCCCGCCAAGACGAGCCAAGCGAAGCGCAAGGGCACTACCTACCTTTTCTCGAAGCGCTTCGTCGTATTTTTGAACCTTCTTAACTTGGGTTCGGATTATAGGTACCAGATAAACAAAATTTTCAGGATATGATGTCAGTGGTTGACTGATTAAAACTATAAAGTTTCAATTGCATAGCTCTTATACTTTAGATTTTATTGATATCTAAAATACCCCGATTTTGTCACTGACTCACTGATGATCATCAATATTCTTAAGGTTCTTCCTGAAGTCCTAGAAAGCTGAAATTTGGTATGTAAGCTCGTAATAGTATGCAAACAACGAAAAAATCTTAAAACTTGAAACTTTTACCCCCCCAACCCCTTAAACTAGAGGGTGAAAGTTTGTATGAGATTCCGCAAATTTTGATGCTATTGGTCTGAAAATGTATGCAGGGACTCCTTGTTATAAATAATAAAATACCCTTTGAATTAGGGGATGGTAGAATTTATTGGTTTTCCCATTCACTTCTTTAGAAATTGCCTTACAAAAAGGAATGAGATCTCACTAAAAACATTACATGTAAAGTGATGCCAATGCCAAGACTTCGTAGCTCATACAGCTTTCAGCGTGAAAAACATATCAGATCGCGACTAACGCCAAGCTCTCCACACGGCGTGACTCTACCACTACCAGCCACGCTCTACAAATTCTATATCTTGGCTAAAAAGTATACGAGTAGACCCGTCGCTTATTAATATCATCATAAATTCATTCGGCGCGAGAGTCTATGCGGCGACCGGGATGTGCCCAACAAATCTTTTTAGTTAGAGTTACGCCGTGTGGAGAGTTTGGCGTTAGTCGCGATCTGATATCTTTTTCACGCTGAAAGCTGTATGAGCTACGGAGTCTTGGCATCACTTTACATGTAATGTTTTTAGTGGGATTAAAGTGTTTCCTTAAACATGCTACTGAAATTACATAATGTCTCTGGCCTTGCTCTGGCCCACAGTGTTTTTTAGAATAGTGCTTTTAAAGCTTTCTCCTCTATATGGTCTATGACAAACGTGCAGGGAGCAAAAAAGATAGATTGAAAATAAAATGCAGAGGGATCAAAAACAAGTTTTGCTCCCTATAAACGGGCTAGAAAAGACTTGTTTTCGAATAGAAGGAGTGAAAATAATAGTGTCATACACCACACCTTCGCACGTTGCCCCAGTTCCAACCTACCTACTTAAATCTGTGGTAGCTTAATTTTATGTTCTCTTTTGGAAAGCAAATAATAACTAAAATAGAGCTCTGTAATGTAAATCATCATATACCATGCAATGACTCGTCACGAGTTACAATAAGTCTACCATTATTGATGATATGCATGTGAAGTCCCACCCCTTAGCCTACGGCGCGGGAAATGGACCATAGAAAATGATCTACTTCACGCACTGTAATATAGATGTCAGTAGTTTTTCAAAACAGCGCGCGAGCATAATATACCTATGTGAAATACTTTCTTTTATATTGGTAAACGCAGTTTGCTTTCAACGCTTTCAACATGAAATATCTAACATGTATGTAGTAATAACTTAATCAAGTT
Source organism: Epinotia ramella (assembly GCA_947578815.1). Taxonomy (NCBI): domain Eukaryota; kingdom Metazoa; phylum Arthropoda; class Insecta; order Lepidoptera; family Tortricidae; genus Epinotia; species Epinotia ramella. The sequence continues at coordinate 15,319,354 of OX388209.1, forward strand.
ATGTATTAGGGTTTCCCTAAAGAGAGTAAAGAATATATATGTAAAACCTAAGCAAGCAAGTTGACCTAGTGTTCGCGGTAGAGTTGAAAGCGACATTGTCACTTTAATGACGGTGGCAGGGAAGGTGGTCGCACAGGCGCGCGCCGAGCCGGTATAGTGCGCGCGCACCTCGCCATGCGCACACGCTCGCCACATGGCGCGTCGCCTGGCGCTGCTTGCGCTGCTGACGTGCGCGGTCGTCGCTCGCCGCTTACCTTCCTACTCCTCCGATATCTCGGATTCAGAATCATTAGACCCATTTGTAATATGGGACGACACCGAGGAATCTTTCGAGACAACCCCTTGGCCGCGGCCGCGCGTTCCTAAACCGACCAAAGTGAGACTTAAGGATGATAAGAATCGCAAAGTGAATAAAACTGTGAAAGACTCGATTAGTGAGGATAAAAATAAGATACATAAGAGCACCACAATCAACATTGAAAGCCACACTAACTTCATAGTGACTAAGCGGCCGCCTGTTAAAGTGCTCAAACGGCCTGATTTGGGAACAGGGGTACAGTACCAGTGGATAGGAGGTTCAGCACCAGTGTATCGCCGTCCCAGTACTCGGCGGCCTACACTGCGCACGACAAAGCCGACATCCACGCGTCGTCCGACCACTCCAGTTCGGAGGAACGCGAAGCCATCAAAGTCAACACAGAATACGAAGACGGCATGCCCCCCTAAGAATTCTGGATGGTTAACTTCATTTTTTGACGGGGACAAAGTGAAAAAAACACCAAAGAAACAAGCTAAACCAGGTTGGTTTGTAGGTAGGTTGAGTTTAAATCATAATTAAGTTTAAAGTCGTAAATTATCATTTCAAAAATTAGATACAAATGTACCACACATAAAAAGTATAATAAAACCGGCCAAGTGCGACTCGGCCTCGCGCACGAAGTGTTCCGTACCATTATCTATAAAAACAGTTTTAAAAAAAAGTTTGTTGTATGGGAGGCCCCCTTCAATATTTATTTTATTTTGTGTTTAGTATTTGTTATAAGCGGCAACAGAAATACATAATCTGTGAACATTTCAACTGTCTAGCTATCGCGGTTCTTGAGATACAGCCTGGCGACAGACAAAACGGCAAAAAAAAAACACGTTCGTTGTATGGGAGCACCCCTTAAATATTTATTTTATTTTGTTTTTAGTATTTGTTGTTATAGCGGCAACAGAAATACATCATCTGTGAGAATTTCAACTGTCTAGCTATCGCGGTTCTTGAGATACAGCCTGGTATGACAGACGGACGGACAGCGAAGTCTTAATAATAGGGTCGTTACCCTTTGGGTACAGAACTCTAAAAAGTGGCCTCCTTGAAGAAAATATTTACCTATCCTACTTATATATTAATTAGTCTCACTTTATCCTCTTAAAGTCTTAATTAATACTAACCTAGCCTAACCTAACCTAACATAAATCTTATGAAATAACTTTTAATGATGTGTAGAGTATTAAATTCGGCGTCAAAGTACCTACTCCGGGGAAGTAGTGTTAAGGATCTTAGTGACTTTCTGGTGTATTTCAAACCACTTTCCGGTTATTATCGCGTGTGCAATCAGCGAGTAATGCGGAAAATGATCTGCAAAGTCGTCGGCGCCTGCGCCGCTCCGTGCAGGCTCTCACACGCTATTACTGCCCGTTTTCCCGCTGTCGATCCCAGCCGTCTCTATCTAAACATACTGGTTAGACAAGGTGGAACGGTGAGGGTTGGCGCGGAATTAAATCGTCCCTGCTCTCGCTCGGCTCTGCTAGAGATTGCACCGACTGCCCCACTGACATGCCGGTTTTCTACTTTTACAATGTACACTGATTTACCTACACTATTTATGAATCACTATTCTATTTTTTTCTCGCAGCACTCATTAAAACGATACAAATGTGTTAGTACCATTTGTATCGGTAGGTCTAATATATTTCGTTACAGTAGTCCAAATAAATAAATAAATATAAATAAATATTAGGGGACAATCTTACACAAATCGACCTAGTCCCATAGTAAGCTCATTAAGGCTTGTGTTATGGGTACTAGACGACGATATATATAATAGATATAAATACTTAAATACATAGAAAACTTCCATGACTCAGAAACAAATATTCATGCTCATCACACAAATATTTGCCCTTACCGGGATTCGAACCCAGGACCTTCAGCTTCGTAGGCAGCGTCACTACCCACCAGGCTAACCGGTCGTCGAAAGCCAAAGTATGTACCATACCTACCTTGGCTAAGGTTAACTCAGTAAACCATATACGTAGACAATCACCTAAAGTAAGGTAAACGTCCTAGTCCTCGACGTTGCGCTATATAGTGTACCTATGCCATGGGCACATTAATATCATAGCAATATGATATTAAGCAAGGCGCAAGGTGGACTGATGACCTGGTAAAGGTTGCTGGAGTCCGCTGGATGCGGGTGGCGCAGGACCGGTCACTTTGGCACTCTTTGGGGGAGGCCTATGTCCAGCAGTGGACGTCTTTCGGCTGATATGATGATGATGATGATGAATATGATATTAAAGTAGCAATATGGGTTTAATTCGAACTAAGAGACTAGATTTAATTCAACATTAATTAGGCGTCGTTCAAAATCCACATTAAAAACACAATAACAAATAAAACAATAATAACTTAAGCTACTAGCTTAAGCCTAGTCAAAAAGTCCCCCACGAGTTGTCCCTGGCGCAAAGGTACCCATCACACTGGCCGCATTACCACGTTGAATGGCGACCTTTGCACCAGGTACGAACCCGCGCGTTCAAAATTAAATTTCACATTAACATAACTTTATCTTTATAGGTTTAATTTCCAGTATTTACAATTGGATTTTGAATCCAAAGACATCTTGGTTTGGAGGTGGAAGTTGGACAAAAAAGTCGAAACCGAAAAAGCCACCAACCACCACCACGTCAACCACCACTAGCGCACCTGTAACTACTTCTACAAGCGGCTGGTTTCACACGCTGCTGGACTCTGAAGAAGACGATGGCGCTTATGTTGTCAATGAAAGTAAGAAAACCAAACGAATAAACAAAATAATAAACGCACATAGTACTCTCTAAGAAAGTAAAAAAGTAATCGATTCTGTGCATCTCACTTTCATGTCAGATATTGCGCGTGTCGATCGGACTGGATTACACCGATATGCCTGCTTAAACGTACTCAATGATTAGATCATAATAAGCTCACGCTTTGTAAAATTGCCTGGATAAGAATTGTAAATTCCATAATTATGTCTAATTTAAATAGCGCATCAAGATTTATGATATATGATTTAGGAACGGTCCGAAACGATATCGAATGTTTCGACATAAACTACTTTTTTAGCTTTTATATCATGCTGGAGAAATGGAAAACAGCACTAATTATGGTAATGAAGGTTTTCTCGCGGTTTGTTTACTAATTGTGCCTACATATTATTTTAGAGAAAAAGCCAGTCAAGAAGTCGTTAAAGAAGAACTACAAAGGATTTCAGTTACTAAGAGCATACCCTGACGCTCAGTGGAAGGTTCGCGAGATGCTGGACCTGCAGGAGGAGGCGCTGGGCTCCGACCTGATGTGGTGGACGTCGCCCTCGCTCAACGGGTCCACCGACCTGCTGGTCCCGCCCGACCTCCTCGCCGACGTCAAAGAACATATGAAGTCCTCGAAGATTGACTTTGATGTCGTTATTTGGGACTTGCAGGTATTTGAATATTTGTTGTTTTTTCATGTTTAGTTATAGCTAAACATTTGTTTAGACACCACTTATGAAAAAAGAGAGTTATGTTTGTAGTACCTTTAGGTAGGTAGGTACACCCTAAGTACCTTTAAGTAGGTATGTAAGTATTCTATAACTAACATAATGCTCATTTTCTCAAACATGCAATGAAATGTCGTCGTTACGTGCGTCATAACAGGCTTCGAAGTATCACATTTCGGGCGGAACAATTCGAGAGAACTGTAAAGGAATTTCATACAAAATTGAAGGCCTAGGCCGGGAAGTAATTTATTTTTAATTTTAATCTAAATATGGCGTCTGTGTTCATGAGCAGGCTAAACAGCTGAATTATATTTTTTAAATTTTTTTCTAGTGGCTGAATGGTTATCGGACCAAAAATATCCGCGTTAATGCCTAATACACACGAACTGATTTAAGAATACAAGTCTGTATGATTCAATGTGTTGATGAATAAATTTAAAATATTGTCTATTCGTAAGTCACCAGAGACCATAGACAATATTTAAAATCCTCTGCATTTATTTTATTTATTATAGAAATTAAGATTCTCATCATCATTTTGTGTATAATGGCCCTAATAGGGTCTATTCGAACACTACATACGCGTAATACGGACGACTTCCGTAAAAAAAACATTATGGAGGGATTGGAGGGAAAGTTAAAAGTCGTTTGTCGTGTAGCTGGATTTTATATTTGTGGTTGTTTTTTTAGTGGTGATATTTTTTATTTCATTGCATATGTTTGAGAAAAGCACTGTTCATGCCTAGCCGTATCGCTTCGTATCACTATCCGGCCTCCCTACGGTCGGCCGTCTATACCTACTCACCCGGCAAGCCCTTCTTTCCCGGCGGCTGCAGTAATGTACTATTACGTTTCGTGCTGTTTGGTTGAGGAATGCTTTACCTTTGCATATAGGAAGGAGTGCCAAATCTCTTCCTATTTTCAAAAAAACTGTTGATACAATATTACCTGTCTCTCCCTACTTGCATTTTATGTATTGTATGTATGTATATTGTATATATGTATGTATGTATTTATGTCTGCATTTTTATTCATTTATTAGGTATGTATTTTAATGTAAACTGTTTAGTAATATTTGAAAGATTGATGTGTTAGTATTGTTACGAGCGTGGGGGGGGGGGGGGGGTAGGATAGAGTTAAACACGTTTCTAACACGACAGTAGATTTATTTTGCGATTTACACAGGGCAGTCCACTGAGTACACACGTACTAACGCTGACAACTCAATTAACTCACAAAAGTGACTGAGTCCATGCCTACTACATAGTTACACTTTACTGTTACGCACTAGACCACTTCACTATTCACCACTTTTCACTGTACTTCTTCTTCCAGTTCTCACCCGATACTACTCCCTTAGTATCCCACTCTGAGAACTCCTCTCCGAAGACTCCACTTTCCGAACTCTCACATAAGACTCTCTTCAAGACTTCACTCAACACTGACTCTTCACCACTCCCTAGTACCGCGAACGTGGTCCCCTTATATACCCCTTAGCGAAGATTCTAGTCCTTAATTTCGATCTTCATTTCGCTGTTCATTTCTTTACTCATTTGTTTTGAGTAGCATGGGCTTTTCCAGATAAACGTGCTACGTCCACGTTTCTCGAATATTCCAAGCCCATACATTCGTCTATAAATTTCCTTAAGAGGCTCCCATACGCCAATGACCTTCGATCTGAATCCCTTAGTTTTCTAATGTTTTTTGTAGCTTATTATATTAACAACAACGGCTTTAAGCAATATAGTATCCCATATTTACTTCAAACTTCATTGTTTTCGAGATATTTGGCATCAAAGTTGAACAATTTTAGGCCAAAAAACTGGTTTTCTGGCCATAACTTTTGTGTTAATTGGTTTAAAATTAAAACCCTGTACCAGTTTTTAGAGACGTCATAGACGAACCCAAATTTGTAGATTTCGTATATGTTAGATCTTTCACGTCAATAGAGATGCGAAATAAGTGTTTTTTTAGACAATGTTTAAAAAAATCATACAAAATTAAGTATTAATTTGTTTCAAAATCCGGTCAGTCAAAATGGAGATAAAAGATTGAAGAACCGATAGCCGTTTGATTTATGATTCTATCTGTAGTGCAAAAGTAGTAGATACGATTCATAACTTGTCAAAAATCGATGAAAACCTCGGGTAGACCCTTAAGCATCGAATGTTCTATTCGCTTACCCTTACTCAGAACATTCCATGCTACTCGGCGTTTTGAAAATGTATTCACTATTAATCTAAAACATACAAAAAGTACATGTCGATCGCTGGTCTCGAACCCGGGCACATCGGCTCTTCGACCGCCGTTTGTACCGCTGGGCTACAGATGCCTTAAATGACATAGCAAATTTTGAAACACCTTGACGGCGAGTCACTATGGCAACAAAACTGTTATTGACCCTGCCGTCGTAACAGGTATGCTCTTTATTACCCAGTTAAAGGCGTTGACCCATCGACTTCACGTTGCTAAAGCCGTGACAACATTCTATAGGGATCTTCTTTCTTTATAGATATAGCATTGGAAAACTTAACCGGTGTATCCTAATTTCAACTTTGTTTTTTTTTACAATACCTCAGAAAGCGATAACATATGAAAATCCTCGACTATCAAAGAAACAACGGTTGGAGTTGGAACAGCTGCGAGGGCACCCGATGACCTGGCGTCGTTACCATCGCTACGCCGACATTTTACGGTACCTGGAGTACTTGCAGCATCTGCATGCCGATCTTGTCGAACTAGTACCATTGGGTCGTTCCTCTGAGGGACTGCCATTAGTGGCTGTGAAGGTAAATTACGAGTTTAAGTTGTACAGTCGAGGAAATTGAATGTTTAGCACTTTTGGACCTTAACGTCATTCTAATAGAGTTGACATGTGCCAAACATTCAATTTCCTCGACCGTACTTTAAGTTTGTATACTAGGTATACCTAAGGCATTTAAAAAGTTTGTGACTTAGAGGTGCAATATTTTGTCATATTTAGATTTCACTTTCATCGAATGAGACCGAGAAGAAGGGAACAAGTTCTAAGGATCCAAAAAAGAAGTGGCAGTTGCGTTCCCGGATGAAGCCAGCGGTCTGGCTCGAGGCAGGCGCGCACGCGCGCGAGTGGATCGCGCCCGCCGTCGCCACCTGGGTCCTCCATACCCTCGTCGAAGGAGAAAAGGGTCTAGGTATTTTACATTTGCTCTCACGAAATATCCTCCTCCTTATGCAGTAAAATTTCGGAAGTTTTCAAATAATCCTGTTAAATTGTACACAAAATAACGTTATACTGATAGCCTGATGTCGACTCGGTTACATGGTCGGAAGAACCAGCATAGGCACTAGTTTTTCTGGAAGCATCTGCTCTCTGACCTGCTACCTAATGTAAAGGGAAAACTGATCCCATAGATAATATTTAAAAAACCCGACTGCTATTTTACGAACATAGCTTAGCCTAGCATTTAATAAGTGAGGAATCTAACGATACGAACCCAAAAAACGATAAATAGCGTCTTTAGGAAAAGGATTATGTGTAACGGATTTCGTCCAACTTATTGTATCAGGTGCAGAGCTCGACGTTCTCAAACAAGCAGATTTCTACATAATGCCGGCGCTGAACCCAGACGGTTACGAGCACAGCCACACGCACGACCGGCTGTGGAAGAAAACCCGGTCTCGTCTCCAAGACCAATCTGAGGACTATTACTTCGGCTGGTTAGTAACATTTCTACATAATGCCGGCGCTGAACCCAGACGGCTACGAGCACAGCCACACGCACGACCGGCTGTGGAAGAAAACCCGGTCTCGTCTCCAAGACCAATCTGAGGACTATTACTTCGGCTGGTTAGCAACATTTTCTTTGAAAAAAAATTTCTATAGGAATGTACGGTCATTACATGTCAATTATGAAGATTTCTCCTAGAGATGAGTTATTATCAATTATTTTGAACTGACACATTTCTGTCTATACTTTAGCGTATGTATGCCGTCGCCGCGAAGTTTTCTCTTTAGCAGAGTAAGTATGATGCGACAATGGCACCATTTATATAACTGTTTATTGCCGGACATAGTTCCTTATCATATTTCAACAAACATAGACGTATAACATGTTTATATTGCCATGCCCACTAAAACAGGTTGTTTCCTGTTACTTCGTACTTCGTTTGGCTTTAAATGTGATTAATCTTTAAAAATACGAGTTTACATAAAATCAAAATAATTGAATAAGCGGCTAGCAAATAGGATAGCAGTTTCAGATTTCATTTGTCCTGAAATCAAACAATCAAAACAAATGCAACTCTCCTTTATTCCATTGTACATTCTGTTCTTTCTATATAGTATTGTCCGTAACCACGCGTACATGGGAGGAGGCACGTATTATAGGCAAATTACGATGATGGTAAATAATTTGTATTGTATTGTGTTGGTACGACTCCCCAGGTTTCCGTGGAACTGGGGCCGCACGGAATGCGTCGGCGTGGACGCAGACCGCAATTGGGACTACCACTGGGGTGAGAAGGACTCCTCGCGAGACCCTTGCGCGGAGAACTACGCCGGGCCTCACCCCTTCAGCGAGCCTGAGACTAGAGCAGTCTCAGAATTCCTGGCTGAACATAGGGGACAGATAAAGGTATCAAAAAAGAAATTATACATGATATACATGCATATTTTTTTCATCACAGGGTTAATAATAATAGTAATTAATATGAAATGTGTGTGGCAAATGGATAAAAAAATTTACCTTACAACTATTCATATTTATTGTCGCGCACTTCTGCTATTCTCATTTAGAAATTGGAGAGTTGCATAAAAATCCATGCCGCAGTTCTTGCGTGAAAGAATACTTAACAAAAATCCTCAGTTTCTCAAATTGCTTTCGCAATTAGGTACAGTAAGCCAAGAAGGTCTACTACTTTTCGACTCTTATATTTGTATAGATATTAGAGTTCTATTAGTGTGGTAGACCATGCACTATCTAGACTTACTGTACACATTGGTAGTGGAATGCATGGATAAAATAGGTTACCTACACATAATTAATCTATCTAAGGTAGTACAATGAGATGTGAAAGCGATGAATAATACTTATGTATTTTCGGCAATCGTGATATGACATTACATATACTTATTATGGTACATATAAAAAGCAATGAGGTAGAAATTTAATTTATTGTAAAGGCATATGGCGTTGTTTTCCAAGATTATCATATGACATTACGGTATGAGCATAAACCGAGGAGGTAGGTAAGTATAAATCCATTGTAAACTACATTTACATATATACGAGCCCTAACGATCTACCTATACAACATATACACGATGATCCTTAATTCGTAAACTTTTCTAATTCTGTAATTGACACTAAACACTTAAAACAAACGTTCTTTTTTTCTGAATAAAACTGAATAAGGAATTACTTTATAATTCAAAATCGTTGTCACCCTAACGGTAGTTTGCGAAAATTTGACGTATGTGTGTTTGGCGTATCTACTTAACTTCAAGAAATGTAGGGTGACCAAACATTCAGTGGAGATTAGTGTTAGCATTATCATTAAATTTAATTAACTAAACAGTGATTTCATTCCATGAGACCTCATCCATTGAAATCTGTTTTAGCTGTTTATCAATATTTTTCGACTCCTGATCACGAATTAAGAATCGCCGTATAAAGACTTTGAGAAAGCTTGGCTTTTGATGAAATTACTAACCTACATGGCCTTTACTACATACATAACCTAATTACACGTACTGTCAATTATGTAAATTAAATGCATAAAGTGCATATAATATGCAATTAAAGGGAAGTCACGCGACGTCGGTAGTAAAACTAGTACTCTTAGCTCAGTTTTATGTCATGGTTACCTATCATAACCTCGATTTTTTTGTATTCAGAAGCCTTTAATATTTCAGCATTCTGTCTACAATACAATACAAATAGGTACTCTTTTAATCTCTCCTGTTCAGAAACTTTACTTTTCATGGGTATAGCCGGGTGGAAAATTGCGTTTTCTACCCTAGGGTGCATAGTTTTTTTTAATTGTTACCATTAGCCACGGAGTCGAAGATAATGTATTGAGTAACGTCATCTTATTAAAATAAAAGCAGTTGAAGGATGCTTCTTGAGGTCGCGGTTAATCAAACCATAAACCTTCACGTAACAAACACACGTTATTTATTCACACAAATTAACCACCATAAAATATACAATAAATTCCGGCAAAATCCTGACACCCACAAGCTGTCATTCTCTATCGGTAGCCAGTGCGATCAGCGGCTAAAATCTATAGAGGTTTCAAACCGCTGTCGCCACATCATTGTCATACTTTTAAACTTAGCCAGGTAATCTAGGTATACATTAAACGACGCGTTGATTACGATGTATAGGTTGATATTAAAATTATTTTATAGTTGGTCATGTTTTTCTTATTAGGTACAGAAAATCAACCTTCAAAATCCTTCCTCTGTTCGGCGGCCCGCCATATTTTTCCTTTTTTCACGTTTCAGCATGGCAGTCTAGTATTTGGCCATGGCATGTGGCCAGTGCGAAAAGGTTTGAGGTGGCATATAATATAGGTATAATTATTTTATTTGTATATCTAATTATTTATTTACTTCATATTCATAATACATACATCTATCGATTTAATAATATAAAGCTATACATTTATTTATAGAATTCATAACCAATACAAAAAATTAAATTGAAACCATTAGATACGTTGGTAAGGTTGTCTGGAAGAGATCGCTCTTCAGCGATAAGACCGCCTGTTGTCTACCTCTACCTACATGTTATTGTATTGTTTCTCTTTTTAACTGCTTTGTTTGTGTGAGGTGTGCAATAAAGAGTATTTGTATTGTATTGTATTGTACGTTTTTTAATCTTTTCCAATGTTGGCAGTTGGTGTGTATTTTAACTGATTACTCTTAATATCCTATGGTATAAAATGTACTTTGTAGTAATTTCTCTCCTCACAGTCAAAATGAAAGTAGTGTTTAGTTCGTGTGAAATTACAACCCTCAACCCAATCTACTATTATTGCACACCTCATACAACCGACCGAAACCGTTACAAAGGGAATCAAAATAGTAACATGTAGACAACAGACGATCTTATCGCTAATGAGCGATTACTTCCACACAACCTACTATCGTAAAACAAACCTAGTGTGTGTCATTGCGAGCTCTACATTTTAAGATTCAAATATCATTATCAAAGAACGTGACTGGGAATGTTATTTCCGTGTACCCTTCCCTTTCAAAAGTTTGGATAAGTCAATGGTTTAATAAAATGCTTTCCGGCGAATTAAACGAAACTAACGAAGCAAAAACGAAAAATCGAAATATCGATACGTTCCCGTATCAATTTTGAGTGAAGTATACTAGGCACTAAGTAAGTAGGTACAAACAGTAACACACTTAACTGACCATCTATCGACCTTTTTAGCATAGCTATAAGGTTGACAGATGGTCAGTTAGATAAGTGTGTCTTTGTTTATTTATATAATAGAGACATATCAAGTTCACACCACTATTCTTCCCCAGATCATAGACCAGGGATCACCAATTAGTTTCGCTCAGGGTCCGTTTTAAGAAATGAAATGACCATCGCGGTCCGCACATTTTACACAAAAAAAAATGCGGGGGGATACATTTTTATTTAATTACGTACTCTGTAGTGCAAGTTGCTGTGTTCTCGTGGTCGGCGGTCCGGATGCGGACCGCGGTCCGGCATTTGGTGACCCCTGCCATATCCCGATGCAGGCGCAGCCGTCAGTAGGGCGCTTAATATGCTGAGCTTAAGTCACGTCGTCAGTTAAAAGTCTAAAGCTTTGCCTGTATCTACCTACTAAGGTAAACGTCCCAATTCTCGACACTGGCACATTAGTTCACACTTCTTGAATCTCATGGCATAGCAGCATAGCAGTAGGGGTGAACAGCAGAGTCAAGTATTGGAAGTAAGGTGTCAAGAATTGGGTTAAGTAGTGACCAAATTGGGCCACTGAGAAATTTCCGACAAATAACACAATCTGAGGATTAAGTACTTATTAATGTGGGGTTTATTTAAATACATAACTATAACTGTGTGCACTGATATGTAGACTCTTCATGGTTAGCAATTAATAACTACCTATTGACCATCCATTTATCGTGTTCACCGTTTATAAAGCTAATTAGCGTCGAAGAATTAGTTGTTTTCACTTCATGTATTTGTTTATATCGGGAACGTATACACGGTGATTTTTAATGCGTGATCAGGAGTCGAAAAATGAATAGCCAGCCAAAACAGATTTCAATGGATGAGGTATCATGCAATTACACCACTGTTTAGTTTAAATTCAATGATAATGTTAACACTAATATCCACTGAATGTACCTATGGTCATGACGGTCATGTATGTATTGTGATTTTATCATTCAGGTAGATATATCATAACTTTGTGAGGCGAGTGAAGTAAGTTGTTTTAATGAAATACTCAAAAGTCAAGTTCTTCTGATATGAAACGACCATCCTAAAGTTTATCATTACGTAGGTATACAAGGTGTCAATCGTTAAGGTGTCCCCAGGCGATTATTCCGTAAATATAATAGGACAGTCATATTTGACTAGAAAAATCGCATGCTAACGGTTAGTTGTGATTTTTTAATATGTTGTTAGGACCACTACCTGTACCATATATTCAAGTTAGCAGCTTCGAAAGACCTGTGATGACTTTGCAGCACTCGAAAAACTATGAAATGTACGCACTTTTTGGAATTTGTTCAGTACATTTTTTGTGTATCATACAACGTTTTACTATTCCTTGTGCGAGGAAATAAAATAAGTATTTAAATGTCAGTTAAAATTTAAAATAGATACCTACCTACTTAAGTTAAAATTTAATTTGCCTATAGGTTGTCAGGTACTTATTAAGTATAGCTGCATTTAACGACCTCTCCACATCTTTTGCTTGCAAGCTTTTTCACTTAAAACCATTGTTTTGTGGTCCTGGAACACAATTAATTTAGAGTACTTAACTCATTATGTTAAACAACAAAAAATACAAAAATACACTGTGCCCAGGGTTTGCAATTCGAATATTCGAGAATTCGAATTATTCGCCACAAATATTATTCGAATTCGGCAACATTCATTATTCAAATAAAACGAATATTTCGAATAGTGCAGATTTTTTTCTGACATTATTTACCTTTGCGAAAATCTTAAATAAAATGCTAGAAATATCCTCCACATTAACAATTCCGTGGAGATAGATTTAAATATAAAAAAAAGCTTTAATCTAAGACATATAACATATTTTTCTTTACTCTTACCAAACTCAAACTATAATAAGCGGTTATTTTATTAGGAAAGGCCTCAACAGAACTTGCAGAACCTAATTACTTATTCGTGAAATTTTAATAACGCTGCGAACTATTTGTCTTATACCTACATATTTGTTTATAGTATCTTAATGTAAAAAAAGTAATATTTCATTAATTATTTTTATTTTAGTATCAGATTAAATATACCATTTTGACATTTGCTTTCTGGCATCTTTACCAGATAAAACCATTAGGTACCATAAGATTCAGTTATGATGAGTCTGATTGTGATTACTAATACTAAACCCATCATTAAAATTGTTGTGTTTGTATTGTACGTGTTCATATCATATACGTGATACATTATGCTAACCGTTTTTTTTACACATAGAAAAAGTTTTTTTATTACTGATTTAACTTTACTGTTACTTGAAATACACAAAGTAATATTATATTGTAACTGTGCTGTGATTTATCTCAAAAGTTTAATTATTATAATGCAAAGTAAGTAATACTGGCTAATTTTAAGAAAATACCACAAATGTTCTATATTTTTAAATTTTACCAGTCAGATATTTTACAATTACATAACTTGTAATAGTTATTTACGATACAAGTGCCGAAACATAGGAAATTTGCAACGAGTGGTGATAAATTAAAACACGACCGAAGGGAGTGTTTTAAATCGACACGAGTTGCGAATTACCTATTCGCACGTGTATCGTACAACGTTTTACTGTAGGTACAATATGGCTCTTTAAAGTTTCGATATATGCACGGAAAGAGCTCTTTCCGCACTAGTGCGGGAAAATAGCACCATATGTACTGAAATAGTTATTTACGATACAAGTGCCGAAAATAGGAAATCCGCAACAAGTGGTGATAACTTAAAACACGATCGAAGGGAGTGTTTTAAATCGACACGAGTTGCGAATTACCTATTCGCAACTTATATCATTATACAGGTTACCTATCTGAATCACTAAAATTTTTTGTCCTATTTTCATTTCGGCGTTTAATATTCGACATCCTTCGTTTGCCTTTTTTTTTGTTTGTCCGACACTTTAATTCGTGACGTTTACGGCGGGTCATTTTATGGTTTAGCTTTTGTAATTGTTTGACAAATCAATGATTCCCAATTATTGGTTTACCCGCAATATCGTTATACCGACGTAACGATTCGGTTGATAATCTGTTCGTATTTTATCAAATCGGCTTTATTACATTTGACATAATATTATTGTTTATACGCAGCACGCATATGTGTGTTACTAATTCATATGTTTGTTTATGAAAATGGTTGTTACCTATGCATTTTCAATATTTAAAAACATAAGCAAAAAGTTTGAAATTGCTAAAAAATTGCAAAGCTGTTTATGGTAGATAATGTATACAAACAAGTGTATAGTATTCTACTATTACTTATATGAGTGTTCACTCAATAATTACAATATTTGTTTATCAAGTTATTTCTTCGGACCTGACCCTTACCTACGAGTATATAGTACATATGTAAGTATTAGATAGTAAAAAAGTGTCCGGTTCTCGCGCTTCGCCGGCCGCTACCGCGGCACGCCCGCTACGCTCGCTCGGCTCGCGTACTGTAGGGTCGCAGTTCACCTAACACTCCTCGCTTCGCTCGTCGTCGTACCTACACCGACCTGCCTTAGTCTCTGTAAAACTACTTTGAATTTCACTCAAAATGAACATTTGGCTAAACGTTTGAAATGCGGAAAGTAATGATGGATAAGTAAAAAATTGCCTGTGAAACAAAAGTTGTAACAAGCCAAAGCTCAAATGACTGTAGCGGTAAAAGTTTTTCGGACAACTGAAACATTTGGATAACATCAAATGGTAAATGAAAAAATTAATGAATTGTATATTCGGAGAACTCATAAAAATACGAAAAGTTTTCGGACAAACGATATTCGGTCATTAAATTTTAGTGATTGCGATAGGTTACCCGGGTCAATTTTCAAACGAGCTGTTTTTGCTGTCCCACGGCTATAATTTCAAGTCAGTTTAATATGGAGTATTGATACATATATATTTGTATTCCGTGTATTATAAAGTACCTAAAATATATATAACATCATCATCATTCTCCTAGCGTTGTTCCCGGTTATGCCCCTAAAGGAGCTCGGGGTCCGCTTTGACACCTAATCCCAAGATTTGGCATAGGCGCTAGTTTTACGAAAGCGACTGCCATCTGACCTTCCAACCCAGAGGGAAAACTAGACCTTATTGGGATTAGACCGGTTTCCTCACGATGTTTTCCTTCACCGAAAAGCTAACGGTAAATATTCCGTACATAAGTTCCGAAAAACTCATTGGTACGAGCCGGGATTCGAACCCACGACCGCCGCTTGACAGCCGCATGCCTGAACCACTAGGCTACCGTAGCCCACCTAAAATATATATAACAATACCTTAAATATTTATTGATTCTGAAAAAAATATATTTTGAAATCGTAAAACAGCGAAATCTACCGCTTTTTCACGTGTCCCATTAGCGGTTTTGCTCAAATAAAAATTCATAACTATAGACTACGGCGATTTGTTAGATGGGTTCCGCGAACGCATTTTTTCAATGCAGCGTTTTCCCGAGTCGCATTTTTCCGCGATCGGTCATTTTTCTTGTCGTTTTTTTACTCGTAGCTTTATTCAGTGTCTCATTTTTCCGCAATCGCTTTATTTTCGAGGAATATCGTGAAACGCCGCCACAGCGACAGCCACGATTTAAAAACACTTATAAACATTTTACATTAGACACTAAATACTCACATACATACATATGACACATATTAAATCTGTAAATAATTCTGTTAAACATGTTTGAGTAGTGTTTTTAAGTTTAAATTTATTTATATACGTTTTCAGACATCGTATTTGATATAAAACCTCTTTGCTTTGTAACTGCCGCATGAGTGACAGATAGAATTTAAGAAAAAAACCATTACGCCCGTGGGCGTAACATAGGCTATTGTAGCTCTGTATGTCTGCGCATTATGAAGCAGTTTTCGAGCAAGTGTGATGAAAAATAATATGCGTTCCACCTAGCGAATATTTAAATTTTATTATTTAAAAATCAAATTGAATATTTTAAATGATTAGTAAAACGTTTCATAAATTATTAGTAAGTATTTATGTATAGGACCTATTTTTTATATGAAAGAAAAAGCGTATTTTGTATCAATTGTAAAACAAACAAAAGCAATAAAAACTCTTTGCGTCGGGCTGACGACGGAATTTAAAAAAAAGAGTAAATAGCACTAGGCGGAAAAGTGACACTTTCCGCAGGATTGGGCTGCTTGGAAAACGCAATTTTTGAACACATACATCGTAAAGTACCTAATAAAACTCTATACGTTTTTGAATTGAATAAAATGAAAATAATGGTTATTTTTAAGGTAGACGCATTTTTACGTTCTTAAAGCAATTGTTCGAAGTGTCGCGCTTGTTATTTTATTTTATTTTATTTTCAATTTATTAAAAGACAACTATGAGGTCCACTGGTGTTAATTATTCTTAGTCTAGGTTAGTACTTAATGGTAAAAAGGGATTTGGTGCGGTCGGTAAGTATTTTTGTCAAGGGACAATCAAACTTACCAGCTATCATTTTCAGGATGCTGTTGCTGCTCCCGCGCATTCTATTCAGGAGAGAGGCAGACTTTTTGCGCCAAACAGCGTCAAAGCCGTCTGTACGCGCCTCGGCAAACATAAATGACGCACTGCAGAAGCGCGGCAGCCGCAACAGCGCCCTGAAGGCATTATTAAATTGGATGCGCAGAGCATTGTATGCCTTTTGGGTATATTTGAACCACAGACTTGCCGAGTACAGTGATGTGCAATACGCTTTGAACAGCGTTATTTTCACCGTATCTGTACATCGAGCAAATCTGCGGGCCAACATGTTCGCCTGGACTGACAACGCTCTGCGCTCCCTCTCCATATCTAAATCGTCCTTAAGGTCATCAGTTACCAAATGCCCAAGATACTTAAACAAGAAGACGCGTTTAAGAGGGATATTATTAAGTATTAAAGGTGGAACAAAACTTGGGCATTTGGTTCCCGCCTTAAAGACCATATATTCTGTTTTAGAAACATTGTAAGTCAAACCATGAGATGTCACATATGACTCACAAACTGCAACTAGTTTTCTAAGTGCGCCGATTGAGGGAGCCAGGAGAGCCATGTCGTCCGCGTAACTGATGTTATTGACACACACATCATCAATAAAGCAGCCGACATGCGTTCTACTGAGTTCCTCAATCAGCGCATTAACGTATAAGTTGAAAAGCAGCGGTGAGCTCAATCCTCCCTGCCTCACCCCGCATTCCAACCTCCAGGGATCCGAAAACTCATCTGCCCATTTAACAAGATTCTCCTGATTCAAGTACCAAGACCTGAGAAGGGAAGTTAGCTCATACGGAAGCCCTGTCTCCCGTAACTTCCGCCAGAGAATGTCATAGGAGACCAAGTCAAAGGCCTTTGAGAGGTCCATAAAACAGGCATACACCGGAGTCTGCCTATCGGTGTAATACTTGACAGTGTGCTTTAAACTAAGTAAGTTATGCGATTACATTTACGTGATTTACGGGCTTTGAGATCTTCACGGTTTCTAAATTCACTTTTAGTTTTATTTTCAAAAAGTTTGATGTGCCTGATGACAGCACGGTTAGCACAATACGGCGCCCGAGCTCTCTCGCACTATCCGTCTCTCTCTTATTGGAAAACTTAGAAAGAGACGGATAGTGCGAGAGAGCTCGCGTGCTAACCGTGCAGTAGGTATAACGGTTTATAATATCTCATATACGGAATAATCGCCTGGGATTAACCCTGTTTAATAATAGGCATAGCAGTCGTTAGGTAGGTATGTCGTACGGTGTACCTATTGCCTCAAGAAATTTACAAAATGTATTGAAACTGGAAACATTGAATTTTCGTATAGATCCAGTTTATTCTGTAATCTATTATTGGTACCGTTTGATAGAGCTCGTGAAGACTTTCAGGAAAACCAGTTTTTCAATATCTTGTACAGTTTAGAAATATTCGAGTGAGATATCACTTATGGTTTCCACCGTGTATATAATAACCAACAAACTTTATTTGTAAATCTTTAGTCATCAATAAAATAAAACTGCTACCTCGTGCCGAACAAAAAAACGACCGGGTCGCACTCCGGTAGTGCCGGCAGAAATGAAAACTCAATGACATTGTAACAATTTTCGATCAGGTCACGTGTCTTACGAATTTTCAATCTGTCGAATCTTACGGTCACGTGACCTGTGGCGAGTTTAACAATTTTTCCCCAACACAAAAAGTGCACAGCGCCGCTAAAGAAGTTTTCACTTCAACAAATGAACGCCCTGAAAGCTCGTTAGTGCTACGGGTTTAGCCTAATGGTATGTGAAAAATTATAGCGCCACATCTCTCACCGCGCTTGTTCCGTAATCTTTAGTACTTACTGTGGTTTTCTTTTACTGGTGATGTATATTTCATAGTTAGTTTGCGCTTTCCTCGGGTTTCGCGCCCGTTTGTTCATAATTTCATAGTAAGAATGTTGCGGGTTTTTTTTTTGCGATTGTCTGAATAATTACCAATAAAATTACCCCTAGAAAACATCCTGCCCAGAGATGAAACAGGAAGAGCAGCGCGTCGCTGTATTTTTGTTCCACCACTACTACATAGCCCCCCTCCATTGGCTCAATAGATTACTATTATTCCAGGTGTACATAACCCTCCACGCGTACTCTCAAGCCTGGCTGGTGCCGAGCTCGCACGCGCACGCGCCGTTCGCTGACGACGGCGTGCTCATGGAGATGGGCAAGCTAGCCACCGCCGCGCTCGCTGACATGTACGGTACTAAGTATCAGGTATGTACACTTTGACACAGTTTTACAACGGGATGTTTTTAAAGAAAAGCGTGTAGACAGTATAGGAATAGATTTGTAGCGTAGCCAACATCGACTAGGCCAGAGGTAACAGAGGAAGAGAGTAAGGCCGGCAAAAGAGATTTTTGGTCAAAATTCACCACGCATGGCAAGCATCTGTTTTCTATCTAAAACACGAAATATGCACTTATATAACATACGGTCTACAGCAGTTTAATCTGATGAGTGGTTGAGGTAGGTAATTTTAAGTTTTATGGCTGGTTGGCTAAATCTAGCCTAAATGATATAAAACTCCACCAAAATTTGATCAGATTAAAATACACTTTGGTTGTACGGTCGTGGTTTTTAATTTAGGACCCTTTTCGCAAAAATATTCTTTGTATTCATATACAATTTGACAGGATTGTCAACCTTAAGTGGGTCCCAAATTAAAGTTCGTGACTGCACTACCTAGAGCAACGTCTTTCATACAAGCTCGAATTCACCCATGACCGCTTCACCGCTCTGCTGCAGTTTATGTCGTACCTACATCTGCAGCTAGCTAATTTTGTAAATTAGAATTTCTGCAAATAAATGTCCCCTTTCAGGTTGGCACGGCGGCGGAGATCAGACAGCCGGCGTCCGGAATGTCGCACGACTGGGCCAAGGCGCGCGCTAACATCAAGTTCGCCTACCACGTGGACCTGCGGGACTCCTTCGGCCCCTACGGGTTCCTGCTCCCCGGCTCGCAGATCGTATCCACGGCCCGCGAGACGTGGCAAGGAATTAAAGCTATTGTAGATAATTTGAGCCCGGGATCATGATTTACACACAATAGATGCTTAATAGTGTTGACTCTATTATTTAGATAGTACGACCGGCATCTTGAATGTATATTCTCAATGGAAATAAGACCATGATTAAATCCAGAGACATAGGTACGTGTAGCTAGGTGTGTTTTGGTATTGTCATCATTTGGCAGTCTAGCCCGATTGATATGTATAGGCCGATTAGTGTACATCTACATACAGTATATCGTGAGTAATTTAATTACATCAATCTAGACTTTTCACCCAACTGTAAGTTATATTTAAAATACAGAAAATGTTGATCGGAAGGTTTATACATTTATTTGTAAATGTATAATTTATCCTCACTTTCATTATGATTGATATAACTGTATTCTGGGAGAAAATGCATCATAGGCCTTTACGTCTATTTCAGACGATTTAAACATTGCTATGGAGACACCGTTTTTGGTGACTGTGAAGATGTGTGTGTAAGCCACTCACAAAAGATGCAAACAATTACTTACGTGCTTGGACAAGGTATAAATTGAAAAGATTTAATTATATTTATTGAAGTTCATTATGATAAATGGAGAAGTAGGTGTCTACTTTAGAAACACCTTATGAATAATGCCTAATTTTCCCTTTAAGTTTAGAATAAGGACAGAAGGATTGGGTCAGTAGCCGGTTTAGATTTCATGTTGATGAACCTAACACAATGCAATAAATGAGCTCTTTAGGGGAATACATTATTTAAGAAATAGTTTTAAGTAATTAATGGAAGTAATAATTGTAAAAACTAGCCGTTACTAATTATGCTATTAGGGTATATCTTTGTATTAACTTCGAATAAGTATGGTCGTTTGGGATTTACGTTTATATCTATTAATACTATATGTAGTTTATACTAAATTACACCTTCCTTGTTATGTAACCACTAACTTATTTTTAGCACTAGACCGACCGACTTAGTAACTTAGTAATCGCAGAGCTCTCAAAGATTTCGATTTCAACGGCCCGCGAGCTGTGTCGCGGTGACATAGACTATCCGTCTCTATCTAAGCGATCTAATTAGAAAGAGACGCATGGTGTATCTCGCCGTGACACAGCTCGCGGGCCGTCCTGTCCTGTAATATCCGTGCAGGTATTATCGGCACATATAGTTTTACGTAGAAGTTGCAGTATTGTTTTTTTGTAAAAAACCGCTCAATATAAAAAAAGTTAACTCGTGTTACATTTTCTACTACCATTGATAATTATTAAACTTTGTTATAATTATAAAAGGTATGAAGAAACAGTAAACGATTACATAAGCATTGACTGTATTATTTACTTACTGCCACTAGGTACCCTACATACAGTAGGGTGGTCCTTAAGGAATATCAACTTTTAATTTTTAATAAAAAATCGAAAAGATGAAATTTTATTGAGGCACCCCGTTTACATTGTTCTGATACGTGAATAAATAACGTATAATTTTTTTTGGAAGATTTAAGAGTCGCGACTGAATGTTTAATACTTTTTTTTATCATTTTCAACTTTTTTGAGCTACATTTGATACCAAGGACTAAACAATCCAGAAAATACGAAATTCGTTCACTAAATGATCGACACTTATTTTAAATTAAGTCGCCAAATCATCGCCAGAGCCCGTTCAGCATATTAGCACAATAACATTCATTTTTGAATGAATGACTGAAAATTAGTGTATGTATTGAAGATCATTCGTTTCCTATCATCAAATTTAGCTCAAAAAAGTAGCAAAAAGTTAAAAAATAAAAAAAGACCTTAGTATGGAGAAAAAGTTACAAAATTCAGTAGCGACCCCTAAATCTCATCCAAAAAAAAAAAACATGTTATTTTTTCACGTACAGTCGCTATCAGATAGGGGAGAGGGGGGCAAGACGGGGGAATTAAGGTTTGAAGTCGAATAAAAAAAAAATCGTTTTCATTTTAAACGTTTTTTTATTTTTACAATCATGTTTGGTAATCAGTCTTTCATAATCAACAGACATTAGGAACTCAAGTGTAATAATTAAATTAAAAAAAATCAACAATCGCAAAACTACCTATCGCCCCATCTTGCCCCTCCATTGGGGTAAGATGGGGTACCCTATGGGTCAAGATGGGGTACATCTACAGGGCAAGATGGGGCGATAGGAAATTTTAATAATTTGAGGAATTTCACGATATTAATGAGTAAAACGCTGTCCACTTACAGCTATGGACAAATTTCACATCCTCGTCTTCAACTCCAGCACTGCTGCAATGTGCCCATTTTTTGCATACCGAACACGCCACCCACCCTTCTGTGGACTCTAAATAGAGACCGTGACAATATAAACACGGAGGATTTTCTGACTCACTACCGCTATTTTCTGATCCTACAGTCGATTTTCGAGTAGCTTTAGTATTTTCTTTCTTTTTGGTCACTTTATTTTTCTCTCCGAGTACCCCATCTTGCCCGTGCGTACCTAAACGGATTCAACAAATTTTAAATAAATGACACTTGCCGCGTTTGAAAACGACAAGTACGTACCTGTTTGCGTGGTTGTTGCTCCATAGGAATGAATGAATGCCGTTTCCGTCCTGTATATGTGAAGGCAGCAATCACACACCAAATAAAACGCAAAAATGACAAGCAAAACGACAAAAAACTGTTTTTTTTTATTAAATAACGTGCGTGACCTTTAGTCTAGCCGCTCACTGCGTGAACTGATAGACATCATGGCGGCGCAGCGTCATGCGCTAGCGGGCTTCTGATTGGTCGATTCTAGCGCAGTATACAGCCGTTGCCCCGTCTTGCCCGCTACCCCGTCTTGCCCCCCTCTCCCCTATATCGGAGCGGCCAAAGTGGTCACAAATATCTGAACACGTCTCTATTGTCGAGGCATTAGAGACGTGTTCAGATATTTGTGACCACTTTGGCCGCTCCGATATATCTGATGGCGACTGTACCTATTAGAACAATATGTATAAGAGGGTGCCTCATTGAAATTTAAATTTTTCATTTTTTAAGGACCACCCTAACACAGTCTTACACAAATCAATCTAGTCCCAAACTAAGCAAAGCTTGTAGGTAGGTACTATGGGTACTAGATGACGATATATCGATATCGCGTCCATAAAATACGTGATTTTTAGCCATTTTCTGACCCCGGGGCCCCGCGGTCTGGTGAGATGTCGTGAGATTTGGCTCAACTCCCTCCCCACTCCCCCAATCTCACGTGAGATTTTTCAAAATGTGTGTTTCTAGTGAAATGAAAATGAAATAAAATAAATGTTTATCCTCTTTTTTCTTGCATACTTAAAGCTATATAGAAATCTGCCAAACCACAGTGCGGTTTGTTGGCAGACAATGCTCCTAATTAATTTTACAGGTATTAAGTAGCTAAAAGCTGTATGAATAATAATATACGAGTATATATGTAGACACGGTATTTACTTATGCTAGAAAAAAATATCAGGTAAGTTAAGTTACTTAGGATAGCTTAATTTTTTTATTTTGTTTATTTAATAAGACAACGCTTACTTTATTTTTAAACAATTGTTTTGTGACACTTGCACTTTTTATCGCGGCCGGTAGATCGTTATATATTTTCGGAACCAAGTACTTTCTTCTACGACGATAATAATGAGAACTCGGTCGATGTTACGGCGCTAAGGAATCAAGTTGATTATAACATAAAAAAAGATACCACCAGACAAAAACAAGTTTTCGATGCCAAACGTAAAAAGGCACCGAAATACTAATACTTTATTTTTAAACAATTGTTTTGTGACACTTGCACTTTTTATCGCGGCCGGTAGATCGTTATATATTTTCGGAACCAAGTACTTTCTTCTACGACGATAATGTTGAGAACTCGGTCGATGTTACGGCGCTAAAGAATCAAGTTGATTATAACATAAAAAAAAGATGCCACCAGACAAAAACAAGTTTTCGATGCCAAACGTAAAAAGGCACCGAAATATATGGTAGGTGATTTGGTAGTCCTCAAAATTCCGAGCCAGTCAAATGAAGGACAAAGTACGAAATTATTGCCGCTATATAAAGGACGATTTCAAGTGACCGAGCTTCTGATTGTCCGCGCCGAGCAAAAGGGTCCTGTGTGGCCCGGCTTGTAGTTAAGTCCATTAAAACAAAAAAAAAAAAAGACCGAGGTTCTGGGTCTGGGCAAAGATCGCTATAAGGTTGCTGATATGAGAGGTGCAGAGAGAACTTCGAAGCGATACGATGGTACAGCATGTGTTGAGAACATGAAGCCATGGATCAACTTTAAACTTGACTCCGAGCCCGCACAAGGACCTGATGTTGTCAACAATGATGAAGGTAATATTATTCTTTTATTCATTGAGTCGAATTACTTGCGTTGCGTATCACGTAGCTTCAATTAGTATCAAGGTATTATTGAAACTGATACTCACTATACTTATTTATACTTCATCTTGTATTTGATCTAATGCAGTAGCTTCGTCCAAGGTGCTTAAAGTGTGTAGAAAATAGTAGAAAGTGGGCATCCGTAGTGAACGCCATCTACTATTTTATTGGGTATGTGGTGATACACAACACAACTAGTAATCAGAACATTACAAGTTTAAACCACGGCAGGGAGCGAGTTGGCCGGCGATGGGATAACAAACTCCACCCAAATGAAATGCTTTATGTACGGTCGAGGAAAATGAAAGTTTGGCACATGTCAACTCTATTTGAATGACGTTAAGGTCCAAAAGTGCTAAACATTCAAATTCCTCGACTGTACTTGCACTAAAAGATGTATTTATGTGTAAATAGAACAAACTGACTCAGATATTTGTGTGTTCTGTTCTCAGCTCCTGCATAAGATCTGGACGTGACCCGAGGACGAGCACGTGAGCAGGAAGGCCGGATGTTGTCGGCACGGTATTTTCATGCCGGCTAAACCGAAAACAACGCCATCTTTGGAGTCGTAGCAGAAACGCAGACCATCCTGAAGTTGGTGGCACTGGCGGTTCACCAACCTGAAGTTGACCATGGCGCCCTCTACAGCAGAACCGAGTCATGGTGCTGAGGAAGGAGATCCAGCCCATCACTTTTGCCTTCACCTGCTTCACCAGCGTCGAAGACGGTCACATTGGTATCGTTCCGGTGTGATTAACTTATTCTTTTGATTAACGGTAACATAATTAAAATATTGTATCACGTTCTAAACTTGGTTACTTGATTTAAAATAAAGCTTAAAGTAGATTTCCTTCTTTACATATGGCTGTATCTATTCAGTATCAATAATTAGTAAATAGTTTGCCATTTAAATAATATATTGCATTTTGGTTAAAATATATCGTTTGCTTCGTGTGTTTCCGTAATACTGTAGAATCTACAGTATTACGGAAACACACGAAGCAAACGATATAGTATCTACAGTGTAGATACTAGTCTATATGATTAAAGAGTTGAATATACTCGTATATATTGTGTGTGTTTCTATCAAACGCGGTTTCCATGTTTATTATTCTTCCATGAGATAGCTACTTGTAGTTTCCAAATTAGGTTAATTATAAGCAAAACGCAGATAACATAGTACTTACTGTCCCTTTCTTACTCGATGTTAAGTGCAAAAGTAAAACGATATCGGTTATATAGAATACGTTTAAGTTATAGGGCCTATGTGCCTTTTTATTTAATCTGTGGTCAGGTCGATTCAATTCGGTGCCGGTTAGGGCCCCCCCACATTACGGCGTCTTGCGAACGTTT
This sequence comes from Epinotia ramella, assembly GCA_947578815.1. Taxonomy (NCBI): domain Eukaryota; kingdom Metazoa; phylum Arthropoda; class Insecta; order Lepidoptera; family Tortricidae; genus Epinotia; species Epinotia ramella. Next base: position 15,344,826 of record OX388209.1, read on the forward strand.
TTCATACAAAATTGTACGCACAATTTTGTATGAAAAACGTTCGCAAGACGCCGTAATGTGGGGGGGCCCTTAATGTACAGCCATAATAATGCACGGCCAAAATAATGTACAGCCCAATAATCCGCGTCCATACTGTACATGGATTATCAGGCTGTACATTATTGGGCCGTGCATTATCTATCACCCTGAGCAAACTTGGTCCGGGGCAATAATTGGAAGCCCATTTTGAACGAGCTGATAATGTACGGCCCAATAATGTACAGCCTGATAATCCATGTACATTCCATAATCCATGTACATTGGGATCTGTGCGGACTAATAATCTCCAACGAGTCGACGCCACCCCGCTGCGCGGGGTGTCTATTTCTGGTCTGAGGGACACAAGTGAACCCTAACCCACCTTAACCTAACCAACCTAAGACAGAGTTCGCTTATGACAAGCTATTTTTGTCCACCCTGATAATGCACGACCCAATAATCCGCGTCCACGAAAAGTGGACGCGGATTATCAGGCTGTACATTATTGGGCCGTGCATTATTGGTTCCCTTCAATTCAATTTGAAGTTTGCTGTTTGAAGTTTGTATTTGTACTTGAAGTAGAGCTGGGTCGTTTCGACTTTTCCGTGAAACGAAACGTAACCGTTTTTTTCTCTCATGGGGCATCCAGATTATGTGATTTTACCCCAATTTGTCAGCCCAACATGTCGAAGTCATAATTGGACGTAGCGTACAAACGTAACAACTGCAACTACAATTTCATTCAGTGTGGCCAGTTAATAGTAAGAAAGCGAAAATTGCCGCATTCAAACGGTCCTGCGAAGCGGGCTGCAAGATTGTTACTAACCGATGAAATAGGGCAAGACAGCACGTCTAACATGGGACGGCCGCGACATACTCTCGATTTTTCTCGCACTATACCTCTTGTTCTAAGTGTTCTAATAAGAGAGAGACGGATAGTGCGAGAAAAATCGAGAGAGCTCGCGCGCCGTCGCGTGATAGCCGTGCAGCACACAAAAATCGAGAGTATGTAACGGCCGTCTCATGATAGACGTGCTGTCTCGCCCTATCTCATCGGTTAGTAACAATCTTGCAGTCCGCTTCGCAGGACCGTTTGAATGCGGCAATTTTCATTTCTTACTATTAACTGGCCACACTGAATGAAATTGTAGTAACGAAACACCGGTTTAAAAAAATGACATAATTACAGTGTAAAATATTAAAACAATATTCTTTAGTTTATATTGTTTAATTTTCGTTTAATTTTATTTGAATGAATACTTATTGTGAGAAAAAAAACACTTGGCAGATCATGCCAATTCCATGGTCCAAATTGTGATTTTCATACAATTAGTCAGGAAAACTCGTTTGACGGTTGGATTGCAGCGCAACATGCATCCACACGATAGCAATTAATCAGATTCTGATGAATTGGGGCTGACTAATCATGTAATGTATATGGCCCATTACAAAACTGTTTTGAAAAACAGTTTCAAAAATAAGAAAATAACTAGTTTCTCCGTGCGTTGGCGCCGTCGCCGGTCGCCAAACGAAGTGACACGAAAAAACGGATGAAACAGTTTACAGTGTTCGAGTTACGTTTTCACGTTTTGCATTGCAACCGTTGCGTGTGACCGTTCGATCGTTTTTATAAAAACAGTTTGTGTTTCTAGCCACAAACTGTTATTCCGTTATTTTACGAGAAACCGTTTTTGAAAACGCTTACGGGAAAACGCCCAGCTCTAACTTGAAGCCCATCCCATAATATATTGATTCTGTCTTTGGCAAAGGCCACTGAGGCTGCCACTTCACTATTAACTAACTAACTAACATATATTGATTATTATTGTAATGTGTTTTGCAAATTAAATCGGTAAAATCGGTTGATATCTCATCGACGCCGATATTATAAACAGGTATGTGAAATAATAACTCAATGCAGTTAGAGCAGTGTTTATCAACATTTTTTTCAACACACCTGCTCGTAAAGTAGGTCTTATTACAGCGTATTTACACTGATAATGCAGAATATTACCCATGCCGTGCCTTTTACATTACATTATCGCACTAGTGCCTTTTCATTACATATCTTTTTAAATATTAGCAAGAAGTATTAATGTTTCGAAAACAGCTAGTAGTTATTTGCGTAAATATAAAATTCAATTCAAAATGTGATAAATAATTAAAGAATTTCATGAAACTGCTTGTTAGCTTGTTGGTATTTATATTTTGACGGTGTATTTTTACCTATAAATACCCAATTTCAAAATTTATAAATATGTGGCTGATTAGCTACTTTGCCGGTGCCCTTATCTCAGACTTGCGCGCGCATGCAGCGCTGAGCGCGCGAAAAAATAAAATTACGGCCGCCATCTTTTAAATGGGTTTCTGTTTGTTAAGTTTATTCACAGTATTGCATTTCGTTAGTGTTGTTTTGTAAAATGTCGAATTTAGATAACGAAGAATTACTTATCGAGTGTACGCCGCCAGATATCATAGTTGAAGCGCAAAATGCGAGTGATAGTCTTTTGCCCTCAAAATCAAAAGATAAATACATGCAAGCCTACGCAAATTTCATTCAATGGAAAAATAGCAAAAATGCAAGCGAACGTGTTCATGGCTTACTTTAGTGAACTGGCGAAGAGGTATAAACGATGGCTCCCGCTACACGTGTTAACCCGCCCCGCCCGAATACCCGTGTTCTTAAGCCCGCGGTGCTAAGCGCCCGTTCTACACGGACACGCCCGAACCCGCCCGGTCCGCGGGCGGGTACCCGGGTACCCGTGTACCCGTACACACGTACCCGCGGGTTCTAATTACACGCGGGTTCGGACCGTCCGTGGCCGTTCGAGTTGAGGCAAATAGAATATAATTATTTCATTTTACTCTATTTGCATTAGCAACTAGGAAGAAAGGTCGCAGGTTCGAATCCTGTCGGGGGCTACAGACGAAGATGGTTTATTTTTCCATTATATTCTGTCTCTGTATCATATCGATTATAAAATGATCGGGGTAACTTCCTCGTTAAAAATAACACGAAACAAAAATATTTAATTAAATAATTTGTTTCGTGAAAAGGGTATAATGTACACCAGCGCCATCTCTCTCGCTAAGTCCGAAACTACCTGATGTGGTTCGATTAGAATGGAGCGAGCGCACAGCTCGCCCATTAGAGTGGTGCCAAGACTGTGAAACAAGTCTATAATTCGATACAGAGAGGGCGCTAGTCTTAGCGGGAATATAGTGGAAAAATATACAACTTGCGTCACTGTCCTCGTAGCTCAGTTGGTAGAGCAGTCTAGCGTTAATAGAAAGGTCGCAGGTTCGAATCCTGTCGGGGGCTACAGACGAAGATGGTTTATTTTTCCATTATATTCTGTCTCTGTATCATATCGATTATAAAATGATCGGGGTAACTTCCTCGTTAAAAATAACACGAAACAAAAATATTTAATTAAATAATTTGTTTCGTGAAAAGGGTACAGGTAATAATTCTTTATCTGTTATCTTCGCCGACCTGAGCTGTGGTGTTTTACCGCTGAACGGATATATTAGGGAGGTGGAAGGGGTCACACAATACTACATAGTTTTAGGTATGCAAAGTTTAATAAATGCAGTAAAGTTGTGTGATTTGCAAGTTGCAGAATATTATTAAGCAAGCAAATAAAGATTAATAAGAATGCCTGAGACTTGGCTCTACGAAATATCTAACAATTTTATAAGGTAGAAGAGTTTTGAGACTTGGCCTCTTTTTTCCATGAAATGTTTTTTATGGGATATTACTATCATTTAGTACATTTGGTTTAGCTATTTACTATGCTCGCCTCATTACAATGATCTGCAATAAATATTTATACCTATGTTATTGTTCAACATTTGTGATTTAAAAAAATGTCATCATTTTGTTGCGATTTTCTTAGTTTTTTTTCTGTCAGATACTGTAGTGTTATATTTAATTTGTGATATTGAGAGTTCGTAAAGGCCCACACAATCTGAAATAAATGTGACCAATTCTTAATAGATACATGCTTTTAAATAACTGATTCCTTCCCTTTGTGAGGTTATAAATAAAAGGTCGTGCTAATCTCGTCATTATTTCTAACATCTACAATAAGAGCTGGTAACTATTCTGGTTCAAAACCAAAACTAGATTAATGCTACTACATTATTTTTCACATATTAAGCTCAAATAAAAATCTTAATTTTCAGTTACCAAGCAGGCATTGTATAAACACGGTATATTTCAAATTTCATTCAATTTGAATCAGTGGTTAAAGAATTACAACCAGTCAAAGTTTCTAAATTTTGTCACTCACATACACACTGACCGATCAACAAAAGCGCTAATTTAGAACAAAATGAGTGTTAAGTGTTTGAATCAAGGTAAAACTAAAATATTTTACAAATTTCGGTCCAGATTTCTAGATACGCATGAATAACTTTGCCAGCCTATATAAATATATAGGATTACTACATTTGCAGTGAGTGGGAGAAAAAAAGGAAAAAGCAAGAATGAGACTGCAATCAGAATTTGTATGTATTGATAACACAATAACCTACACAAAGAAGTGAGATGCCATAAAAAAACATTAAATGTAAAAAATAGGCCAAGTCTCGAAATTCTTCCACCGTGTGACTTGGCAATCACACAATGCTGCATAGTTTTAGGTGTGCAAAAATCCATAAATGTAGTAAAGTTGTGTGATTACCAAGTGGCAGAATTTTATTTAGCTAGCAAATAAAAAAAAATAAGAATGCCTGAGACTTGGTACTACGAAATATCAAAGTCGACGACCGCTTTAGCCTAGTTGGTAGTGACGCTGCCTACGAAGCAAGAGGTCACGGGTTCGAATCCCGGTAAGGGCATTTATTTGTGTGATAAGCACGAATATTTGTTCCCGAGTCATGGATGTTTTCTAGGTATTTTAGTATTTATTTATCTATATAAGTATGTTTATCGTCGTCTCGTACCCATAGTACAAGCTTTGCTTAGTTTGGGACTAGGTCAATTTGTGTAAGATTGTCTCCTAATATATTTATATTATATTTATATTTATCTCACACAACTTTTTAAGGTGGAAGAGTTTCGAGACTTGGCCTTTTTTTTACATGGAATGTTTTTTTATGGGATAAAACTTACTAGCTTCTGCCCGCGACTCCATCCGCGTGGAACTCGTTTATATCCTATGTCCCTCCCCCAGACTCAAATCTCTATACCAAATTTTATCTAAATCGGTTCAGCGGTTTAAGCGTGAAGGGGTAACAGAAAGACACAGGCAGACAGACCCACTTTCACATTTATAACCATACATCGGGGTTTTCGGAGCGGGAACGTTTGACATTAGCCAAAGAGTAGGTATTTACTTAAAAACAGATCGTACCCTAGTAGGTTTCTACCGAATGAATAATTGATTGAAAAATAAATAAAGATTAATCATACATATAGGTACATATTTTATATTGGTCATTCATTATCAACCTCTTCAGTTAAGTCTATTCATTTATAAGAAAATGCTTCATAGATATCGAGCGTCAAGATTGACATTGTATTAGACACCTATTGTCAACCGTTACCCTTGCTTGTCTAGTAGATAAACTTATATGCAATTGTATTTTAAAAAACTGTAAATAATCAGTCAACACAAATATGCCTCCGAGAAAAAAAACTCTTTACGAGTTTATGCGTTCGTGGATAGAAAATAATCCAGTGATAGAGGTTCGAGATTCTTTATTATTTTGCACCAAGTGCAATGTGAGCTTCGCTCAAACGAAATCTAGTGTAACGCGACATGTCGCATCTAATAAACATACAGGTATGAAATATGATTTCAATAGTGAGCTCTTGAAATTTGTTGTGGGCTGTAATATACCATGGACGCAGGTAAACAATCTGATATTTAAAGATTTTATCGAAAATTGTGTTACCGGTAAATTTGGAAAAACTGCAAAAGTTCCTTCGGAATGTCAACTGCGACGGGAATATTTAAATAAAGCTTACGATGAAAAAATGAATAAAATACGGAGCGAGCTAAAAAATGAATATATATATGTGAGTGTTGACGAAACCACGGATGATTATGGTCGTCAAATAGCTAACGTAATAGTGGGAGCATTATGTGATGATCACATTGGCACTCAACACTTGATATCCAGTAAACGGTTAGACAGCACGAACAATGTATCAATATCCAATACGGTCACAAGTGCTCTTGATGAATTATGGGGTGCTAACCATAATAATCACAATAAAGTACTTTTACTTTTAACTGACGGTGTGGGCTACATGCTAAAGGCTGGAAGAAATTTAAAATGTATTTTTCCCAATCTTTTGCACGTCACATGTTTGGCTCATGGTTTAAATAGAGTGGCTGAACTAGTAAGAAAACTTTATCCAGATGTGAATGATTTAATCGCAAATGTTAAGAAGACATTTTTGAAATCTCCTAAAAGAATACAAAAGTTTAAAGAAATGCTCCCCGGAGTGCCTTTACCACCTCGACCAACAATTATTCGGTGGGGAACCTGGATAGAAGCTGCAACGTATTACAGCAAACATTACGATGAAGTGAAACGTGTTCTAAATACATTCAGTCCCACCGAAGCCCAGAGTATTAGAAAGGCAAAAAGAGCGTTTGGAAATGCAAATATAAAAAGCGACTTAAATTTCATAGCAAATCATTTGATGACTATCCCAAATGCTATTAAAAAACTAAAGGATGCGAAGCTGTCCATCAGCGATAGTTTAAAAATAGTTCATGAAACCTATAGAGATGTTTCCAAATTAAACATGAGCGTAAAAGGAAAACAGATTTATGATAAACTGAAGTTGGTGTTAAAGAAGAATTCTGGCTATAGCACACTAAAAATTATAAATGAGTTGGTACAAGGCAAAGAAATAGAACTTCAATCTCAAACTTCTCGTGCATCAATTGATTCCTACAAAAAATTTAAATATGCACCTATTACAACTGTCGACGTGGAAAGATCATTTAGCTCCTTGAAATGGATATTTACAGCAAGACGCCGTAGATTAACTGTCCCAAATATAGAAAAAATATTAATAGTTTATTCTGAAAATCGTGTCAACTATTCAATTTACAGCAGGTAATTAATTAAAGTTATTTTAATTGTTACCTTATAAGTTATAAGACTTTTACGGAAATTAAAATAAAACTTTGTCACAGATTATATACAACTCACAGAGAGGTAGTTATTCATTAGGCATAATAAGATATTTTCTTAGACTAACATATCTGTTTATCTCTACTCTTTCTCAAATCATTCCCGCTCCGAAAACCCCGACGTATGTTTATAACAGTATGGATACTGGTACTTTTTTTTTAATCTGAATTTGAGAAGGCGAACTTTACGTACTTTGTTATAATTTGTTACATTTATTAATCTGCTATTTTTATTCACAAAAAAAAGATGTTATAATTGCAAAGCTACGAACACTCATTCAGTACTTGTATGTACATCCTTAGAACTACGGGATAGTTCCTAGCTTCACACCTCAAGGACGGGTAGTACTACCCGCGTGTAAATAGGACGCGTGTACCCGTGTACACGTGTACACGGGTACCCGTGCGCTAATTACACGGATCCGTTCGGACCGGTCGCTTAAACCCGCGGGCGTGTTACACGGGCACGGGTACCCGACACGAATACACGAAACCCGGACACGACCGCGAGCCCTAGTATAAACCTAGTTCGCTTTGGTATATTCTATGTTGAAGAGTACCGTGCAGAATAAAAATGCAATTGACATCAAAGCGTACACCAATCTAACTGCATTCTTGAAAAGACGTTCAGACGGCTTTTACAGTCGAAAATCCAAGGTTTTAACACCTAATGAAGTGGAGAAGTTCATTAAAGAAGCACCGGATAATCAATATCTAGCGACAAAGGTCAGTTCCACTATTTAGTTTTGTATTCATTATTATAATATTTGTAGGCGGTATTGTGAGTGTTGATATAATAGGAACTAAGTACGATTATTATAACTTAATTATGATTTTATTTATTTTCAGGTCGCATTAATATTCGGAATTACTGGTGCCTGTAGGCGTCAGGAATTAAACAACATTACGACAAAAGATATAGAGAATCACGGAGAGATGCTACTTGTCAAAATTCCGAACACTAAAAATAAAATTCCTCGGTCATTTACTATTCACGGACCATTTTATAAAATAGTGAAAAAATATGAGTTTTTTTTTTTTTTATTATTCTCATTTATTTTATAAGCCATACATCTTATGATTAAGTCGGCTTAAAAATAATTACAATGTTACTTTAGGTGTTACTTTAAACATTGGATTGATACTTAAGGAGTATTTTTATAATATTCAAATCTTAGGTTCAGTGAGTGTATAATGAAACTTAAAAATGTACCACTATGTTCGGTAGTGAACCCTGAACTTAAGATTTGATGGAAGAAGAAGAGGAGATCCCCTGCAGAGCACCCAGTTTCTTGTAAGAGATCCAACTTAGGTTGTTCGTTGAGTTTACACTTTAGAACTAAGTGGAGGAGGTCCTCTTCTCTGTTACATTGTGTACAGTTTCGATCGTCTCTTTTTTTCATGATGTAGTTAAATTTGTTGAGTGGGATGTGGTAAGTTCGGGTTCGGAAGCAAATAACTGATTCTTTTCTTTTGATGTTTCGTGAGGCAAACCAAGGTACGCGTGGTGGTTCGTCTACAATGGTTCTGTACCAGATGCCCTTGTTTTGAGAGCACTCATTGAAATAGGATTTAAATTTAATGTAATTGTCGGTTTTCACTTTTGGAAGATGATCAGTATAGTGCGGTACCGTGGCGAGAGGTATGCCGTTCTGTAGAGCCTCGGATGCGAGTGAGTCTGCCACCTCGTTACCCCTGACGCCCACATGTGAAGGAATCCATTGTAGACGAACTTCAACCCCGTTACGTATCAATCTATGGATACATTTAATAATGAGGTAAGCTTCGTATCTACCGACACTGCCGCCCTTAGCACTTCCCAACAAATGTTGTAGACTGCTCTTCGAGTCTGTAAAGATTACAATTTTATGGTATAGTGTCGATTCTAAGTAATGTACAGCTTCACTAATTGCTGTCAATTCGACTCCCATTATGGGTATACATGGATTGTCAATAAGAAATTTAGCTCCAAAATCCGCAGCTTCATCGTAAAACGCGCAACTAGAACCGTGTTTTGTTTTGGACCCGTCAGTGTAAATATGAATGTGATCCAAGAACTGCACTTGCATCATATCTTGGCAACGTTGTTTTAGATCGTGAGTGGGTAGTTTAGCTTTAGGTTCATTAATAGTGTTCACTTTATGTATTATGATTTTATCCCAGGGGATAAAATCATAATGCATAAATGTTTGATTCATTAGACGCACACACATGCATGTCGCTCGTTATATTAATTTCGATTCGTATGTAAGCCAGTTGCAAATAAACAGTCGCTGTGAACACACGCAAAAAGTATTTAATTTTGAAACCATCCAACATAGAACCTTATAGCTATCGGAACACATAGGTAGATTGGAATACTTTCTGAAACTCTCAAGCAAAAGTGGAAGTTGGTTATTGCGCCAATATCTTGCGCCCGAATTTAATGAGTTGTCTAATGCTTCTATTTGTGTTCTTAGATAATCGGATGTTCTCGAAGAAAGTTTCAGGAAATATTTGTCGCTTAAATAGATTCTTCTTAAATTTAAGGGTGGAATACAAAGCTCGCTTTCCATTGTAAAAATTGGGGTGTCGCGGATAAAGCTTCCACAAAGGCGAAGACATTGGTTCTGAATTACGTCCAACCTCTGGAGGAGCCTAGAATTGGCGTTGCCGAAAATGGTACATCCGTAATCAAGTCGAGATCGCACCAATGTTATATAAAGCCTCCTTAAGTGAATTGGATGGACACCCCACTTTGAACTACTTATGGAACTAAGGATATTAACGTATGAGATACATTTTTGGGCAGTTTCTAAAATATGTCGAGTCCAATTTAAGCGGCTGTCCACCCAAACACCCAGAAACTTTGTACAATTTATAACCTGGATTTCAGTGTTATTTATTCGTATACCAATAACAGGCACTTTATATTTTCTAGTGAAAATGCAGAGTTTAGTCTTTGAGAGAGAAATTTCTAATCCAATTTCCTCTAACATTGATATAAAGATGTTAAGACTTGATTGAATGACATTAGCACAAAAATCAATACTTTGGTTAATACAATACAAAGCGAAGTCGTCGGCATATTGTGAGACCTTAACTGTCTTGAGGAGTGTGTTGCATAACTTAATTGTAACTATATTAAATAAAATAGGTGACATTGGGTCACCTTGAGCTAAACCTTGTCTGCATGTTCTTGTTATATCCCTACCATCCTGTAGCCTATATATCAAAAATCTCTCCTTCAGAAATTCTCTTATATTATATCCACATAGGAGCGGATCCACATCAAATTCAACTAAAGTGGATATAAGAGGTTCAATGGCCACATTGTTATAAGCGTTACTTATGTCACCGTAAGCGCATAGAACGTATTCTTTGTTTATAAACGCAGTTTCTGTATCTACAATAAACCTACCAAGATTGTCCTGACATGAAAGTCCACGACGGAAACCTAAAGTACAATCATTAAATAATTTGTTGCTTTCGAAATGATATTCAAGGCGACGAGTTATCATTAAATGAAAAATCTTACAAAGGCAGTTAATAAGTGAGATAGGACGATACTTAAGAGTGTTAGTATTTCTTTTTGGTATGGCAATAAGTTTGATTCTACGCCATTGCTCTGGTATCTCACCTTTTTTATAAATTAAGTTGAATATATGTAGAAGGTATTCTTTTGCAATATCCGGTAAATGGTTAATCATAGAATAAGTAATAGTATCTAAACCAGCTGAAGTATCTACTCTTTTAAGAATCAGATTTAGTTCTGAAAGTGCAAAAAACTGGGGTTTGGAGCCATTAGTATTAAAATCTAGGGGCTGTAAGGAAACACTATCAGGAGTGAGTTCTGTTACAAAGGAAACTGCGGTACTCTCTGGTAAATAGTCTTTAGGACTACGATAACCTTTAAGCCATCTAAGTTTCCTCCAAACCTCACTGCTGGGCGTATTGCAGTCTATGCTGTCACAAAACTGTTGCCAGGAATTCCTTTTTGCAAGTTTTATTAATTTTCGAGCAATAACTACTTTTTCTCTGTAAATTAGGTAATTTTCAACCGTGCGTAATTTCCTGAAGTGCTTAAGAGCTAATCTTCGTTCCGCTACAGCCTTCGATAGATCAGGGTTCCACCAAGGTTTTGGCTTGAATTTTTTTGGGTTAATACTGATTTTGATATAAGGAATGTTTATGTAAGCACTTTCTTCAATTGCCTCTATGAGTTTATCGTAGTTACTTTGTACATTGTCTCCGAAGTCTAATCCCTCGCATGCAGATTTTATATGTTGTGTATATTCTACCCAGTTGGCCTTTTTTATGTTTCGTTTCAATTCGGGGCTAGTTTGAGTACTGTCTAACGTTTTAATAGAAATAACAAGGTGATCACTGCCAAAAGATTCATTAGTGACGTTCCAATCAAAGTCGAGTGAGAGATCAGCACTACAAAAGGAAATATCAGGTGATGTGCACACTATACTACCATTTAGTTTAGCGCAACGGGTAAAGTCTCGATTGTTAAGAAAAACGTAATTATGTTGCAAGATAGTGTCTGATAAAAGTCTACCTCGTGTGTCAGTTGTGTATGACCACGCCGTGTGATGCGCATTAAAGTCGCCGACTATTAGAGTTTTCTCAGAGAAGTGGCTGAAAAGTTCCTGGTAGTCCCTAACGCTCACTGTGACATTTGAGGGAGAATATACACCTATGATATGTTGAAGTTTATTGCTATTATGGACTTCAAGGCACAAAAGATCAATATTATCATGATTTCTCGGCAGAATTTTGAGAGTACAGTTTATAGATTGGTTGACCAGAATCGCTAAACCTCCATATCCATCTGTTCGATCCTTTCTAAACACAGAATAACCAGTAAAATTAATTTTGTTTTCGCATTTTAGCCAAGTTTCGGAAAGAAAGCATAAGTGTATTTTTTCATTATGTAGATATTAATCCAAATCACTATATTTTGGTATTAGGCTTTGACAGTTCCATTGAATAATATTAAGCTTGAAACTCTTAGTCAAATCCATTGAATAAAAATAAATAAATAAATAAGTTCTTTATATATGTATATATATAAGTATAAATATATATTGTGTATCTACCTAAAAGTGACTTACTTATTAGTTTTGGGATTTTACTTACCAGATAAGCGCTTAAGTTTAGTTACAATACGTGAGAGTCTGCTCTTAACACTACGACATGAGATGTTAGGTATCAAGTCCGTAAACATTACAATCAGGGCATCAATTTCTTCTGTGTAACTGTAAGTGATTTCCGATATGTCCTTAACTCCATATGTGCGTCTGAGATATTCTTTAACTTGTTTTCCAGAGAGTGGGTACGTTTTACAGGGGTCGGCTATAAAGTTTTCCAGGTGGTCCCCATTAGTTGAATCCAGATCACTATGCGGCGTTCTCTTGAGTTTCTTTCCACTCTTGGATTTGTAAACCTCGTCTGAGCTGGACAAGGAGGAGTTATCAAAGTCGTCATCACTGTTTTCGTTGCTAGGTATACGGTCTTCTTTTGTTGTTTCGGACTCCATGAAATCAGTAGTAGTCGAAGATTCAGTGGGTGGATGTGGACGCTTGAATATTTGTGTCTCCGTGGATTCTTGTGTTTTTTGGTTCAAAACGTTCAAGTTGGTGTTATCTGGGCATTTGGATGCTACGTGACCGTCTTTTTTGCATATGAAACAAGTCATTGTATCCGATGAGAAATAAATCCAGTAATTCGTTTCTTCAAAATCGATAGATATTTTTTCTGGAAGTCGGGTGAAATCCTCAGGAGTTACGTAAACTTGTCTTCGGAAACTTAGAATGTGATTGTAGCCCGTTTCATTGAGACCAGCACGCAGGAAAGAGATGGGTGACAGTGGCATGATATGCATTTCTATCAGTTTCTTTTCTATTTCCGTGTGCGGTATAATGGGACACACGTTTGATATAATGATACGTTTGTTTCTGCTGATCAGCGGTCGGATGGGTAGTTTTTGGTTTTGAATTATGACATACTTTTTATTTTCAATGATCTCATCAACGATTAACTTCGAGGAAAGGTAGATGCAAATTCTATTGTTTGATATTCTTGACAAAAAGCGGATATGAGATGGGTCGATTATTCTTCCTAAAGCTTGCGCGTAATCTTTGATTTGTACGTTTTCTAAAGCATCGATGACGATTGCCTGATCCTTTTTAGGGAACGTGGTGGTTTGTGTCACAATAGCATAACTAGGGTTATTGTCTAACGTTTGGGAGTTCATTTTGTTCCTGTAGTCAGAAACGATTGCAAAGTTTTGCGATATAGCCACTTATTAAAGTATTAAAAAGTCAGATTCCATCATTACGCACTTTTCACAATGAGGGTAGAAATCAAACTCGTGAAAATATAGTTCACTAACGCGCGCGAGTAACGACCGGTCTCGGTGACAGCTCAACGCGGTATGGGTAAGTTTACGTTCAACAAAAGGAAAATCTGACCGGTTCTTCCAAAATTTTCAAAACGGCAAATGCACGAGTCAGCCTATTGGAGTGAACAAATTTGGATCGATGCCTAGAGAAATTGCCAAGTTTTTAGGTTTACCACAGGCTGACGCTTACACCGGACACAGTTTTAGGCGGACTTCAGCTACATTGCTGGCTAATTCAGGAGCCGATATATTGACTTTAAAACGCCATGGGGGATGGCGATCTAATAATGTCGCCGAGTCATATATTGAGGACTCCATCCAAAATAAAGCCGACATAAGTGCCAAAATAACACAAGCAATCCATTTGGAGCCACAATCCAAGAAGTTCTGCCCTGAACCGCGTCCTTCCACCTCATATGCCAATGATGATTTGGGATTTCATACGTTTGCTAATGATGAAACGCAATGTTCTTCTACCTCCTTTCAGAATGTTGCATTATCACCGACATTTACAGTTACCCAAGAACAAAGCAATGAAATAATTAATAATACAATTAAACATACAGTACAAATGCCTCATAAGGCGGTAGCATATCATTTCAATAATTGTACTTTTAATAACTGTTTCAATAATTAAAGTTTATAAATAAATGTGAACTTTTATTTACTTTTCCTCGCAAGTGTGTTGAAAAACGTCGTATGAAACACGTGAGCATTGGTCATTACACTTCTCGTCTCCATTAAGCCTTCGCCTTCGGCTCAGGCTTAAAAACCGACTCGGGTGTAATGACCAACATAGCACACTTGTATCATAATGTACTATTATCATACTAGCCCGCAAATAGGAATATTATTATATTTATTTCGCGACCCTAAGTTATTCTTCATATTTTACAATTATTGAAATTTACGTCTCTTAAACTTTAAAAATACAAGTAGTTGCGGCTCCCTAGAGGGCCGGACGCACAGGTTGGCAAAAACCTAGTTAGAATAGATAGTTTATTAAAATTAGGGTTAATAACAAACCGGCACAGGTGACGGTTAATTTAGGCACTAGGTACTCTATTTTATCAATCAAGTACTTTTGCTTTTATTGGTTACCATAAGCTCATGTAACTTTAGTCCTAAGGCTATTTAGTTCCCAATATGGTGCAAATTATTAATTATCGTTTATTTATGAATTAGTATTTTTCAAGAAGTTGGTTAGTAAAACGTCTTCCCTATATTTCATAGGTGTATGAATAACTTAGACTGTAGTTATATGATTATACACATCATTACCTGAGCTGGTACCAAAAAGAGCTGAGTGAAACAATTATAAGTATCATATTCAATATACATGAATCATTTTACCAATAATTTATCTAAATCATTATTTCAGGATCATTTTCTGCATTGGAGTAGGAAGAGAAGGAGTAATAAATGAACAACCAAATACATGCCATGAAGTCAAAATATGACCAAAATTACATTGAAACTGTATCACCCATCAAAATCTCTGATGCCAAACGTCTTAAACTGCATAGTGAAGGCTGGGGATTGTTGACAGACTTCTACGTGGAAACCATAAGAATAGACCGAATCGAAGGCAGAGTTTACACTGGTGCTACAATTAAAATAGGAGACAGAGCAGGCCAAACAGTATGTGTTGTGAAAGGGCCTACTGTGGGGATGTTGTTTGGGCTTACCGAACAAGAATGGCTGGACATTGAAGCCATGGTTGAAAATGAACAACAATTATTCTACCAATATTGTCAGAACGGGTTAAATGGAGATTTCCGCTGTGAACAGAAACTGTTCTACAATTTCTGCCGCACTAATCAAACATCTGATGTTTTATTAGCTTTTTTTACAAGATGTGTGAATACAAGGAAACAGCATGAAAGTGATCCTCTGCTTCAAATCAATGAGCTTAGAAAATGTAAACATGATGAATTTGGTTTGTATATTAATTACCTAGACTCAGTCAATGATGAGAGTGATCAAGAGTGATTAAATGTTAATTTATGAGCCAAATTTTTAAATGCCATAATATATTTGAATTTCATATATTTAATACCTGTTTAAAATATTTTTACTTGAATTAAGACTCAATATTCCTAATACAGTAGAACCTCGGTAACACGAATCTCAAGGGAAACGCAAAAATGATTTTGTTAAGGAGGTTTCGTCTTAAAGATGATTTCGACTTAAAGTGGTTTCTATAGGGTCTAGTCTGACTTACAGAGGTTCCGAAACAGCAAAATTATTTTAAGTTACAAAGGTAAAAAAAAAGGTAAAAAGCACTTAAAAGTTCGTGTTACAGAGGTATTTTTCTTGTAATTACCACAATCTACAGTACCACAATGTGATTTAGCTGTTGCATAAATCGATAGCAAATCTTATAATTCGGTGGTCACTCACTATCTGCAGAGGGTAATAATAAGAGCAAATATGTTTGTACAGTCAAGTGCAAAAATGTGTATCGATTTAATCCTCTCATAAATATGTACCAAAACCTTAATCAGCTGACATAAGAGCTATGGGACATATCTATGAGTAAGTTGTATGCACCCATATTTTTACAGTTGACTGTACTATACTTTGCTGATTTTAATGTAGCAGTTAAAAAAATGTAAGTAAGTATTAATATAAGTAATAATAAAATACATATTTTCTAGTAGTAGCAGTAGTAAACTAATTGTAATCAGTTTTAATTTTATATTTTCACTGTTACCTGATGCATGCTGTGTCCTTCTGTAATGAATAAGGTACTTAGTTTTAATTTGTGCATTGAAGAGCATTATTATGTAATGGTATGCTTATTGTTGAATGTCCTAATAAATAAATAAAAAACCATCAAGTAAATTATAGTTACTTATGTCCATTGCTCTCGATAGTACTCACAATACTTTTTGAGTTGAAGAAGCTAAGCGTTATTTCGAGTTACAGAGGAAATCAATTTTTTCGAGTTGAAGGGAATTGTTATTTACTTTGTCTCATCGAGATAAAATATTTCTACTTGTAGAGGTTTTTGAGTTTTAAAGGGAAGGGAACGTACACAATAAAATATGTACGAATACCCGGGAACACGGGAATATTCCCGGGAAATTTCCATACGGGAATACTCCCCGGCACATCACTATACCTACTAGATAAAAAGCAGAAAAATGAATTGTTTAAGTTCTTTTTTTTGTTTTACCTATTAGCCTAAACATCCCTACAATGTAATCTAAAAAAAAGTCAGTAGGTACTCATTTTATTTTCACTGCAAAGTAATGATTAAAGAGCCCATTTTTTTATAATTCAATGTCAAATCATTAATAAATAAATATTTGCGGACAATCTCACACAAATCGACCTAGTCCCAAACTAAGCAAAGCTTGTACTATTATACTATGGGTACTAGACGACGATGAACATATAAGATAAATAAATACTTAGAAAACATCCATGAGTCGGGAACAAATATTCGTGTTCATCACACAAATACTTAAATGCTCTTACCGGGATTCGAACCTCTTGTTTCGTAGGCAGGGTCACTATCAACTAGGCTATACTTAGCGGTCGATCATTGTATTGAAACATTGAGTGTAACATTTCGATTTCATGAAAACTGAATAGCAAAGGAGATCCTTATGTAACAAGCAGGATAAAACGCCACGCGTGGGCCAGTTCGTCTGGGCGGCAGATTCAAGTTGGCGGTGGACGTTGACACCGAATCGGTATGGTTTTTGCTAACGGCAGGCAAATAACGATCTTGAAATAACACTATAGCCGGCTACTCACACACCTGCTGCAGGGGCAATATGGGAATTGGACCCTTGATTGCCTCCTTATGTGTGTAGGCAAGCAGGAGCAATTTTTAGATTGGGCCTGCGGCAGGGCGGCAGGGGCGCAAGACCTTCCTAGCTCCCTAGATTGTGTCTACCGCCCTGCAAGGTTGCTGCGTGAGTAGTAGGATTGGGGCAATTCCAGTCAGTTCATTGGTGACAACCGAGCGGAGTGGACAAAAATGGAAAAAGAGAGTGAAATATGGACGCGGGTTATAGACGTCTATAAAGACCGGCCCCACATGTGGGATAAAAAACATAAACAATACTTTAATAGAGATTTGCGAAACCAAACATTCGAACTAATGTTCGAAATTTATCGCGAACTCGCGAACAATGTAGACATTGCAAATTTCAAATCATTGTGGACATCAATTATGGTGATATAATGGTACTAAATTTTAAATCCTCGTAACTTTGCCCGCTAACCAAAAACCTTAGTGTAGCAGTTAGTCGTTCTCTAGCACTTATGGCATTCCGCATTAATGTGTCTTGCTTTTCTATTAATGGTGTTACCATAGCCAGGAGCTCTTCAAAATAATCAATATCCATTCGCAAAAAGTTTTTAAGATCATCTACTTCCAATTCTTTCATAATATTCATGTGGCACAATTTGCTTCGTTTCTGCAACCAATTCTTCACACAATATCTTCTCTTCCTTTTTTTTTGGTAGCACCACAGAAAGTGCCAAGGCGATACCAATCCTCAGGTGTTTCGACAATACAGGAGGCATTCTCGTGGACGTGCGTCCAGCGGGACTATCAGTTACACACTGAACGGCAGGCTAGTGTGTAGAGAACAGCCTAAAATTGGTCCAACCGCCGTGCGATCGGTATTGCCCCTGCAGCAGGTGTGTGAGTAGCCGGCTTATGTGGGCTGCGGAAGGCTTCGGCGCTGCGTACCCGCCAGTAGGCATCGAGCCAGCGCGGCATAGATAAGAGTGTAATATACCAGCGCGGCGCGTGGACCCGTGCGCACACGACCGAGCGACCTCTCCCGACTGTAGCTGCAGCGATCGAGAGCAAGTCTCACTGAAATGGAAGTGGCAGGTCAATGGCGGCGGGAGTGGGCAGGAGCCGCCAGCCGCCGAATATGGGAAGGTGAGGCCGCCGCGTAGGGAGGGGGGGTCAAAAGTAGGCCAAATATGATCACATGATTTCTGGACGAGCCCATTCCAGATCGTCACGTTATTGTATTCAAAGAGGGAGAAAAAGCTTATACAGTAAAATCTGGGAATCTTTTTTTCTTGGATGAGGGTCGATAGTAGGTATCAAGGATTCTGAGTAAGAAGAACAAAAAAAAATACAAATTCTGAAAAAAAGTTCATGTACTTACACTTTTTTTGAAAAACGCCCTAATACCAATCTTGTATGGATGAATTGTTAAGCTAGCAAGGGATAACTGCTTTATGTCCAACGTAAATGCGATCATGCTAGCTATGTTTATGTACCTACTACAAAGAGGATATTTTTTGTTCCCAATTTCAATGCAAGAAGGTGAAAAAGTTCATACATCTGTAGAATCGTAGATAATATGAATAAAATTAGAATTTATTCCTTTACTTAGTCATTATTCTGCCTTCGTAATGGCTGTGAGTAAGAAACATAGGAAACGCTTTACGCGGCGGTCTAAATGTCCGCCGCTGGCGCTCAGGTGCAATTGCCAATTTCGACAATTTGTCTGGTCATAGTTTGTTATCACTAGGTTGTACATAGTATTAGGGATTATAACATCGAAGTAAAAGTTACATACCTTTGAGTAGATGCACATCCTGGAACACAACATTTTTAGTCGGACATGACGGGGGCACTTAAAAAGTCCTATCTTACCACAAACACATCAATCCGGAGGAGAAAATCTCTACTCAACAGATTTCATGCCGAAAACGTTATACAAATAGTTATAATATCCAGGCAACAAGTACCTACTATTATGTCTATTATATCAACAAATTTCAAATGAAAATATTTTCGCGCTTGACAGACAGAAATGTCATGCCATGAACAGGCCTTTAAAACGTTATGGTCTTACTACACTTGGGAATGCGTGTTCGCGTTGCGTCGTTGCCTCTCTTTCATTTGCCGTAGGAAGAAAAAAGATGCAGCACGAATATTTGGGCAAATACCGCCAAGTGTAATGCCACTATTATAAAATGAACCGGAATTATAACGGTATATTCCGTTATAATTCCGTTGCCGTTATGTTGTTCTAGCTTTTAATGCTTGTTTACCTCGATCATTTGCAAATTGGTTGTGAATTGGGAATATTTGGTTGGTTGCGACGATAAATGGCGGAATAAAAATGGGACGCAGGAAACGCAAAACCACAGATTCGTGGACTTGCTCATAAATAAAAAGAAAGAGTGCCAATCTTAATAGCCCCTAGGTATACACTATTACAATATGTAAGAGGGTCAATATTTTTTTATGTTAATTGTTTCTCTCGGCACTAAATCGCAGACTCCCAGTATTAGGACCTATTCCAAACAATCCCTACGACCGACGATGTTGCCGTGAGCAAAAAATTATGCATAGGTATTGTCTTTTGTTCATTAATCGTAATAAAATTAAAATATGCTTTTAGTTTCGGACATTTTATTTTATTTTTGATTTAGAGCCATTCCGAAAACGACAAGTTAAATAAAATCTGATTATGAAACCACAGAATGTGTGAATTTTCTATTTCAGTTCTTCGCCATAATCTTTCTAGATAGGCTCGCGATAGATAGGGGAGACCAAGGACGATTGGTACACATAAATATGTATCGATCCTCCTTTTCTTACGATTCATCCTCCTTTTCTAGTTAGTCCTTAGTCACAAAATATTTATATAAATAACTAGCTGATGCCCGCGCTTTTGTTCGCGTAGAACTGGTTATCGTCTTAGAAAAATTATTGCTATTAAATTATGTTAGGCGCAAGCTGTTTATCGCTGTCCCAAACACACTAGAAGTCTGAAGAATCTTAAAGGATGATTTCCGAGACAAAAACTATCCTATATCCTTCCAAGGGTCTCAAATGATCTGTACGGAAAATCATCTAAATCCGTTCCGGGATTAAACCTACGTAAAAGGTAACAGTGCGATGAGTTCGTTAGTTTAAATTGATAAATCTAAATTGAAAACTTCGTTTTTACTAACATAAATATCTTAAGAATCATCAACAGACGTTTTTTTATATAGTATTAAAGAAAAATATATTTTTATATGTCTACTAAGCTACATTACTGTTATAATAATAAGTGCCCAATGTTGATTAAATCTATTCAGTTCTGGGAGCATCGCAGTTCTAACCTAACCTACATTTCTGGTAACTGTTCAAATCTGTAAGTCCTACTTTAAAAAAGGTCTTGCTCTCTATACAACCTTCAAACCTTTTAACTCTCTTAGGGGATGAATAAAAAAACGCTGAAATTGTTTTCTAATAGAAACGGTCCATAACCTAAGTAAAAAATCTATTATTTTAAAAATATCTTGCTCTCCGTATAAAATTTGAACCCCCCCTTAACCCTTTTGAGGGATGAATTTCAAAAACGTTGAAATTTGTTTTTTAGTTTTAAACAAACCGTCTAAAATTGAAGCTATACTAATGTTTTACTTTAAAATTGTCTTGATCTATACGACCTTCGAACCCCCTTTAAACACTCTTAGGTGATGAATAAAAAAAACTATCTCTATTTTAAGACCAAAATTAATAAATGTTACTTAAAAAATACTTTTCCCTCCATATACACTTTGAAGCCCCATTAACCCCTAGAGGGGATGAATTAAAAAAAAACTCTGAAATCAGTTTTGTTGTCTTTTAACCAGAGATCGGAAATTCGGGAGCTTTTATACCTAAACCTAGCAAAATCCCGGAAAAAGCGAAGCAAGTATGGAGTCGGCTTCTTAAAAATAATATTTTAATTATTTAAGTTCCGGGATTGTATAAAGCATCATGAAAAGCCTACCTTTTTTTTAGGTTATGACTATTTTCAGCGATTTTTGTCAACATACACGTTGGTAAACAGTTTTAACGACATACATTAGACAAGGACGGAAATGCAAAAATACCACGTGTGTCGCTGTAGGTTGATTACCTATTCACTTTTGTGTGGCTATGTAGATTTGTTTTAATTATTGATTTTACAGAGATACTTACGTTTGTACCATTATTTTTAATAAAAGTTACAAAACAATTTTGGTTTGATGTTATCTAACTGTTAGTTAAATGAATATGTGAATTAAACAATATTTTGTAAATAGGAACAACTAGATGTATGTTTAGGTCAGATTTATATTTGTGTTTAAGTAGTAAGTAACTTAGGTGCATTATAATACCTGTAAGAATGAGCGCGGTCTCGCCAACAAACTGTTCCGTCAGTTTGGCGAGTAAATTTGAAATTGAATATGTGTTATGTACCTTCTTGAAAAAAAAAAAAAAAAAGAATAGTTTATTTAAATACTTTAATACGTATGTGTTCATGTTATCCTAATTTTCGGTATTCCGGGAAATCCCTGGAAATTTATTAGTAAAATTAAGTTGAGTCCGCCTCCATGCTACTCAACAACAACGCGGTGTAGGTACTGGGGCAAAAGTTTAGGTATAAAAGCTCCCGAATTTCCGATCTCTACTTTTAACATACAGACTAAGACTGGCATTACAAATATCTTACTATATTTTCTTGCTCTCCATATAAACCTTGAATACCGTTTTAACCCCTTTAGGGGTGGTATTTTTCCAAAACGATGAAAGGATTTTTTTAATTCTAATAAGTAATCGTTCCACAAAGTTGCACGTCTCTAGCTCAAAAAAAATGTTTCTCATCCTAATCTTGCATACCTTTTTAACAAGTTAAAAGTACTAACTGTTTTTCTATTCTAATAAGTAATCTTTCTACATCGTCTCAAATATCAAGCTAAAAAAAAGTGTTTCTCATACAAACCTTTCACCCCTACTTAACCCCCTTAGGGGTGGACTTTTCTAAAATGCTGATCTTTCTACAAAGTTTCAAGTGTGTAGCTCATAAAATATAGTTCCCTCCATACAAACTTTGCACCCCTATTTAACCCCTTTAGGGATGAAATTTTCTAAAACGCAGAAAGTACTTTTTTCTAGTTCAAGTCTTGTTAAAAAAAAGTCCCTCATACAAACTTTGCACCCCTATTTAACACCCTTAGGGATGGAATTTCCCAAAATTCCATCTTGTCCCTTGCCTACGTCATAAAAGAAAGATCTGGTGTAAATATCAAGTTTCTAGTCCCAGTAGTTTCGGCTGTGCGTTGATGAATTAGTCAGGAAGTCATCTTTTATATACATAGATAAATCAATTTTCTTATTCTCTCCACCTAATTTTAAGCATCTTAGCTGACCATCCATCCGTAATGTGCGTGCTGGTGCCATGAGACCGGTTTAATGTATTAAAACTTTGTGACACAATACAAAAAAAAGTATAAATGGTGGACTTAATGCCTTAAGGCATTCTCTACCAGTCAACCAACGGGCTAAACAGAAACATTTGATGAAGGCATTTAAATTATTAAATGCCATTAATATTGAATATAGTCACCCCGTCCCTCCCAGAGATGTACAAAATAGTTTCAAAAATGTATTTAAATTCAAAATGCAAATACTTTTTCAAATGCAAAATAGGTATTTTCAAAATACGAATACCTTTCGTCCAATTCAATTCTCTTTATTTTTATTTATTACAATTTTTAACCATACCAGTTGTTCGAAGACATCATCATTCATTTTTAGGGTTCCGTACCCAAAGGGTAAAACGGGACCCTATTACTAAGACTCCGCTGTCCGTCCGTCTGTCTGTCTGTCCGTCAGTCACCAGGCTGTATCTCATGAACCTTGTCAGTAAGACAGTTGAAATTTTTACAGATGATGTATTTCCGATTAATGAGGCACAGAGTAGCTAAAGACAATCTGATTTGATAATTATTAGTCAGGATATTCGGATCAGGCTACGTAACCTGCGCCAACAAGCCGAGCAAATCGAAAAATTCAGTATTTTACTATGACGTCGTGCACTCTAACAAACAACCTACGTTACGTTATCACATCGCTTACATTGCACGACTAGGCGATACTGAATGCGAGAAAGGGGTAGCCTATAACGTTATAACATTATTATATCGCTTAAAAAAGTACCACATTTATATTATTGGTTCAGATTTATAACGTTATAATGGATATCGCTATGCAGCGCGTCAAATATCGTTTTTGAGTATAACGGTTTTAGGAATAATAACGTTATAAACGATAGCGCCTATACGAAAATAGCGCGCTATGAAGAGATTTAATGTTGCTATGAAAAATAAGCATTCAAATATTTTACTAAACTTACAGTTCTGTCATTACCGCGCTGGGGCCCGTTTCATGAAGCAACAAGTTACAAATTACAAGCGGAAGTCTCTTTCTCTCAAAAGGTATTGAAAAGAGACTTCCACTTGTAATTTGTAACTTGTTGCTTCATGAAACGGGCCCCTAGTAGTACTAAGATTAGACGCCCTGTTAGTTTTTGAGCGAACTCTGCTATGACAGATGTCAACACCTGACAGTGACATTGACACACATTTGATGTTTTGAAAAAACACGAAAAGGTTGCGTTTAGCCGGTCGAATTGCAATTGGTTTGAATTGCTAAGATATAATGGCAAATACCGAATCTGATGAAGTTCCCATCAACCCCAACGACACGAAGATTAATCCAAATGAGTTTGACGTAGCGGTGAGTGCGATGTTAATAGGTCTGGGCGGCGAAAAGTACCTCAATATCTTCAGGTAAGTTGGTTCCTTCTTAGTTTGTAAATAATACCGAAGCCTATTAATAGACGTGGTATTTATGCATTTCCGACTAACGCTATTAATAATAAGGAGTGAAAGGTATCGTAAATATCATATAATTACAGGAATGATTCCCATTTCGTCTTATATTTCCTAGTCTTGACGGTGTTGTTATTACAGGACTAACAATATTGGACAGTCAACCTTAATTGAACTGAGTGATGAAGATTTAGTTAAATTTGGAATAGATGACCAAAATATAAGAGAAAAAATCCTGGAAGAAGTAAAGAACTTGCCATTGTACCAAGAATTACAAGAGTAAGTACAGACATGCTTTTAGGGTGTTCAAGCAAGAGGCATACATATTCTGACATATATTTATAAATTAAATAATCCATACTAATATTATAAATGCGAAAGTGTGTCTGTCTGTCTGTCTGTTACCTCTTCACGCTTAAACCGCTAAACCGATTGCGATGGAATTTGGTATGGAGATAGTTTGAATCCCAGGGAAGGACATAGGATAGTTTTCATCCTGGAAATCACCGCCTAAAGGGATGAAATGGGGGGTTGAAGTTTGTATGGAGCTGCAATATAAACAATTTCCACGCGGACGGAGTCGCGGGCAGAAGCTAGTAATATATAAATAAGTATTAGGGCACAATCTTACACAAATCACCCTAGTCCCACTGTAGGGTTATGGATACTAGACAACGGGTTTATACTTATTCTAATATCTTTTTATACTTGCAGGTGTCAACCACAACCAGGTTTAGGTCCAATTGAAATAGTTGATGTACTGGAAGAGAGTTCTCAACATTTGTATAGAATTTACCTAAGTATGCTAGCTAACACCCTTACATTGAAGAAGGCTGAAAACTTATCCGACTGCCTCCTCCACAAAGAGAAACATGCTTCTGACATTGCCCTAGCAACACTGAGTGAAATGTCTACAATTTTGCATTCAATGGATGTAGCACTTCATACTGAGTTCAAGGTGACATAAATCATTTATTTCATTGTATTACTTGTGTACCATCACCAACACAGTTAACTGACGTTTCATGTACTTTATTAGCATTGTAATAAAGGTCACAAATCGTCAGTTAACTGTGTTGGCGTTTGTACAGATTAAAATGTTGCTAATAGGCGGAAGTGGAAGTTGCCTTTCGCCTAGTTAAATGCTTCTGGCATAGTTCATAATGCTATTTATTTCTCTTTGGTTTCAGGTCTTGGCAAAGGAGTCCAGGAAAACAAAGAAAAAGAAAATTGCAGTGGGTACCATTGGCAGCATAGCCATAGCTGTATTAGCTGTACTGTTTTTTAGATCTATTAAACAACTGAAACAATAATTGTGTATGTACAATTTAAGTATGTTTTAAACAAATGTTTAAATGTTAAACTTTAAAAAAAATACTTGAAGTTACACTGATGGTGAAAAACCATTTAAATACATTGCAAATTACAGTTGTGGTTGGAATAAAACTACCTCTCATATGATAATGTTTTTGCCCTAAACATATCAAAGATATAAGAAGACATGTGATTAGTTTAATGTGAATATTAAGTGTTGTACCAATAAATAAATGTTTATAGTGAATAATTTGTATTTAAATCTAGTCAACCCCCAAATTATTTTTCTGTATTTCTGTCAGCATAGCTTTAGAATGGTAAGTGGTTGAATAACATACAACACAAAATTAATTTGGCATGTCTATAGAAAGATTTAGTAACAGAGCAACAAAATGATAGCCTATGCATTCAGTACCATAATTTTTTAACCACCTCTCCTGTCTAAAAATAAACTGCATTAAAAAATAGACCCACTTCCGTTCTGCACAATCAGTAACGCTGGCTGTGACGCCCCAATTGTTTCGGCCTCACCAATTAAAAAGTGTAAGGTAGGTAAACGATGAGCCAGCGGGCACGGCGGGTTTTGGAGCGCGCCCGTGACGTCACGGTCCGGAAGCTGCCGGGGCCGCGGCCGGCCGCCGGCCGGTGCGCTGCGCCGCCGCTTATTGCTTGCCCGCCGCGAGAATTGAAGCGCGTGTCCGCTCCTCGACCCAATCGGGCCATGTCCTGCATTTACACATCGAACGTGACTAATCCCTAAAGTGCATTTTAAAAGTTTAGTGCGAGTTTCATTATGAAAGTTTTATTTATAGTGATTATTCAAATAACGTGTATAATAGATTTAAGTGCGCAGGAAGGCCCCGAACCAGGTATATCTCTTTTTTGTAATTTGTGTATTTAAAGTTTTTATTTACTCATCATATTTTTTTAGTTAACAGCATACGTTTTATTTATTTATTTAAGGAGACCGCTATAAAACTTATTACTAGCATGAATATAAAAAACCCAATTACGAGATTTGATTAGATAGCGCTGGAATATGAGAACACTTAACAAAGTGTGAACTCACTCATACACAATTACACGAGCAAACAGAACAAGAATAATATGACAAATACTTAATGATGATACAACTGGTATCAACAACTTAAAAATAATGCGCCAATGGCGCCTGATGCAAAATGAAACTCGTATGATGATAGGAGGTAGCATGAGCACATGATTTTTTAACCCCCGACGCAAAGAGAGGGGTGTTATAAGTTTAACGTGTCTGTGTATCTGTGTATCTGTCTGTGGTATCGTAGCTCCCAAACGGATGGACCGATTTGAAAGCGGTTTATTTTTGTGTCATAGATAATTTTATTCCGAGTGTTCTTAGCCATGTTTCATGAAAATTTGTTCAGCCGTTTTTGAGATATTGGACTTTGAAATTAAAATGTCGGGGGTTTTTCAACTTTTCTAAGTTGTTTATGTGAATAAACTTGCGCAAAATAAATGCGTATCGTCCGCGGATTTCCGAGACATAATAATATGATAGGTACCTACCTACCTACCTATAAGTAATTATTATTGGTAAAAAAAATATCCTTATAGTTTTTGTTCCAAAATTGGTTCATATAAATCCAATCCAATTTCAGTTTAGTGAAATAAGGGCAAAAACTTGGTTTACGAACTTTGTTTTAGTAGCTATTGCTTTTTTCTATCAAGATTTATATTAAGTCCCAAGTTTTAAGGTAGGATAACTTTAAATCGTGTTCCCATTTTTTTCTCCTTTTCCCTTGATGAAGACTCATGCTCAACATTGATTCCCATCCCCACTCTTAAATTATTTTTTTTCTGTATTAAATCTAGCTCGAAGGACCATATATATTATTACAGAATATATACTGGTCTTTCGACGTCGTGAAAGTGTATTTTATCTGTGGCTGTTATTTTTTGGTCCGCAGTGCGACCAGAGACTGCATCTGTATGGCCGGAAGGGCCACGCCGCCGTAATGCGTGTGTGTTTATATATGCCCTGTCCTGTCCGTTAACGTTTCACGCGTAAACCGTTGAACCGATTGTAGTGAAATTTAGTATGGAAATGGACATAACATACCTACTTTCTAAATAATCCCCAAGGGGGTGAATTTTGAGGAGAGTTATGGAACTACTAAGTACAGGTACAGTCAGGTGTATTAATATCTGCCATAAGAAAGCAGGCAAGAATATCTGACACATCCCAGCGGCCATAGACAGACTCCGGAGGCCAGAGCCCGATAGGTTTTATCGTCATGTTTTCCGTGACGTTTCAGTACATTTTCGATGTGCGCAATTTATGCGTGCCAGGTATTGACGCTGTCTTTACTTTAGTGTACGAATTTAAAGTGGCATTTCAGTGGTAGCGGTTGTGGGCCACACCGCCGAGCTCCCGTGCAACGTGACAGCGAAACAGCAGGGCGACGAGCTGCTCTTCATGGCCTGGTACCGCGGAGGCTCCAACGGCGCTTTCACGAGGTACTCATCACTACACTTATTCATCATCATCATGTCCGCCGAAAGGCGTGTACTGCTAACCGGTCCTTCGCCACCCGCATCTAGCTGACTCCCGTGACCTACACTGATTTCAAGACCTTATCTCATTGCAATAACGTTAACAAATTAGTGTCATCGCCACGCGCAGCGCAACAAACATGCTGCATGTGCCTAAACGGCGAGCACGGCATCGCATAGGCCACCGCCAACTATGGCCAGTTTTAGGGTTACATTCGCTGTAGATGCCCAAAAAAAAAGTGCCCATTTAAAAAGAAATTTACCAAATTACTTAAAACGAAAAAAGTCCGCGGAGCTCAGTGGTCGAGAGCGGCTGCTCCCACCCGTAGTCCCAGAAAGTCGCTGGTTCGACACTGCCCCGAGCCGAGCAGTGCATTTTTAGGGTTCCGTAGTCGACTAGGAACCCTTATAGTTTCGCTTTGTCTGTCCGTCCGTCCGCGGATAATCTCAGTAACCGTTAGCACTAGAAAGCTGAAATTGGTACTAATATGTATATCAATCACGCCGACAAAGTGGTAAAATAAAAAGTGTTTATTTATTTATTTATTTATTTGGAGAACCAACAGCTACAGAAACATATTGACTATATAGATAAAATACAAAAAGCCAATTACAGGTTCCCACCGATAGCATCGCAGTAAACATTTGTGAGATCACTATTTTTACACTGAATTTGTGAGATTTCCTAACAAGGGGTTACAAAATGTGGAAACTCATGTATTCATTTAACTTAACTAAACAACAACATCATACGGATAGGAACACATTATGATTAACTAAAATTTTGAAGCTACGCTCATTCAAAGTAACTTCTCGTCAATTTACGCCTCACAGCAGGAATATTACTGTTGAATATATCAATATCAAGGTCTTTTGTCAGCTTATTAATTTTTTTACAGCCACGAATTAGAAAAGTGTTCTGCCTATACTTACACGGGGCAAAGGGAATAGAGAGAGGGGGATAGTGTCTTTTGGTTCTAGACGGAATATTGAACGAAAGTTTAGCTAATAAATCAGAGCAGTCTACATTTCCATTTATAATGTTTAAAATATAAGTAATATCCGCTAAGTCCCGACGCGTGGAAAGCGGAAGAAGGTGATGCTTTTTACAGATATGGCTGTATTCAGATGATTTGTAAGGAGTTTTCAGTTTAAAGCAAAGATATTTAACAAACTTTTTTTGGACACGCTCAATTCTGTCAATATATGTCTGATACTGCGGGTTCCAAATTTGCGACGCGTACTCAAGTTTGCTTCTAACATAAGCACAAAAAAGTACTTTTATAGTTTTAGCTTGGGTAAAATAATAGGAATTACGTATGATGAAACCTAATGCTTTTGTAGCACTAGATACAACATTATTAATATGTTCATCGAATAGAAGCTTAGAGTCATGTAGCACACCGAGGTCCCTCATAACTGGTACTTTTGATAGTTGCTGATCTCTGAGTTTGTAAGAGGTTTGAGCTGGACAACGTTGCCTCGAGAAGGTTACGGTGAAACATTTAGATGGATTGAGCTCTAGCTTATTAGAATGACAATACCTATCGAGACGCATAAGGTCTTCCTGGATTAGGATAGAATCATGCACGGTTTTGACTTTGGCAAAAATCTTCATGTCGTCTGCAAAACAAAGCAGGTTGGTATGGATGAAGCAGTCGCTAATATCATTGACATAAATATTAAAGAGTAATGGGCCGAGCAACGATCCTTGGGGGACGCCGCTGGGGACGGTTACCCAACTAGAAATGTAATTATTAATGACAACAGCTTGAGATCTATTTGCAATATATGAAGAGAACCATCGTAATAGGTCTCCGCAGATGCCCATTTTATGTAATTTAGAGATTAGCAAGTCGTGGTCAATTCTATCAAATGCCTTGCTATAGTCCGTATAAATAACGTCTACCTGACTACCGCGGGCCATCTCATCTGAGACATAATCATTGAGAAGAGTTAAATTAGATATAGCGGATCTATGTTGTTATTTTATTTTATTAGGGTACCTCCCCTATACGTAACGTGGGGTGTTTTTTTTTTTCATTTCAACCCTAACGTTATATATTGTGATATATTGTTGGACAGGTATTTAAAAATTAATAGGGGTTTGCTAAAATCATTTTTTGATAATGTTAATATTTTCGGAAATAATCGCTCCAGAAGTTAAAAAAAATGTGTTCCCCCCCCCCCCCTCCCCTCTAACGTTTGAACCATAAGTTTTAAAAATATGAAAAAAATCTCAAAAGTAGAACTATAAAAACTTTCTAGGATAATTATTTTGAACTTGATAGGTTGAATAGTTTTTGAAAAAAAGTACAAAATAATTTCTGGACGAAAAACTACGGAACCCTACACTGAGCGTGGCCCGACACGCTCTTGGCAAGCTTTATTTTATTCCCTTTAATTTTAAATTTGTGATTTTGTTGGCAGCCGCTCCTGCTTAATTCAAAAATAAATTAAAAGAAATATACTCTATACATATAGGGGGCAGCATCCATGCGTAAGTAGGTGGCGGCGCGTGAAAATTATCAATGTGCAACCCGGAGCAAAACATTAGAAAGTTATGATTATGAAAGAGTACCTATATATCTATATACTATATCCCATAAAAAACATTCCATGTAAAAAAGAGGCCAAGTCTCGAAACTCTTCCACCGTAAAAAGTTGTGAGATATTTCGTAGTACCAAGTCTCAGGCATTCTTATTTATTTATCGTATGGCATACTATTTCTCTACTTAATTAAATGTTTATGATGTTAGATTTAAGATAAGCAACTGCATCTGCATTCTTAATTAATCTGTATTTAGCCATGACAAAACATATATAGGTACATAGGTCTGGTACCGAAAAATTTCCTAACCATTAAACCTTGAATCACTCGGGGCCTGGTTCGATGTATTAGTAACAGGGGTCATATATATCACAAAGTGAACAAAAACCCTAATAATTAGATCCTTGATACAAACGCTATCGTAACTTCTGCTATGCACTTCTCAAGAGATTAAAGCGTTCTCACGAAACACATGAATTGGAAAAGGCAAGAAACAATCCTAAGGCCACTTGGAAGGAATTAAGGCTATAACTAATAAGAATCGTTCTACGCAGTCTCCCACCGAACTCTTGCATCTTTCTGTCGACGCCCAAACGTCTGTCAATCTTGTAAATGTAGGCAAAAACCTAGCGTCTAAAATACCTGACAATTGTAATATTTTTTTCCCCTATACCGCCCTCTTTGTAAATCCCTCAGTTTATTGCCAATGCCTACTGATCCAGCTGAAGTGGAACGGTCAATTATTGGCCTACGTGCAGACGGCAACTGGCTGGGACAATATCCCTAGCAAAGTTCTTAAGGGGCTCCCGTCAAAAATCAACGAAATTTAGTAGATTTCATTTCGACACTCGTCCTCGGTTTATTGAAAGCAAGCTTTCCAGGTGCAGATATGGGAAAGTTTGATTCCTGTTTAACATTTTTGATATTGAATAACTTGAAAAATGTTAATACATAATTAATTATCCATTTTTAAAGAAAGGTCTGTAAAAATACAAAACCCGACACTTCGTCCTTATTATAACTTTTATACACCTGAAACTCATACCTACTCATACATATTGAACTTACCTATAATTTTGACATGCGTTTTTATAAGCTTACTAATTAAAACAAAAGTTATGGCCAAAAAACCAGTTTTATGGCCTAAAATTGTTCAACTTTGATGCCAAATATCTCGAAAACAATGAACTTTGAAGTAAATATGGGATACTATATTGCTTCAAGCCGTTGTTGTTAATATAATAAGCTACAAAAAACATTAGAAAACGAAGGGATTCAGATCGAAGGTCATTGGTGTATGGGAGCCCCTTAAACAATCGAAGGATGCTAGTCCTGCCAATCAGTCATATATGTAATCTAGCAATAAAAACTGGTATCTTCCCCAACGTACTTAAAAAAGCAGTGATACCTACACCCAATCCACTAGAGTGGGGATAGAGCCAGTGTTATAAATTTTAGGCCTATATCTATTCTAAGGTCTTTGTCAAAAATCTTAGAGAAAATACTTACCAACAGGCTAATTTATTATATCAACAAAAATAAAATCATTTCACCTAATCAATTCGGTTCCAGGGCTGATGTTTCCACCGAGGATGCCGTCGCAGCCTTCACTTGTTCCCTTGTTAGTAAATTAGATAGTAAATAAAATAACACTGCTACGGCATCTTCCTCGATCTTTCAAAAGCCTTTGACATTGTCTCTGTCCCTACTCTTATATGAAAGTTGGGAAATATCGGAATCCATGGTCAATCTCTAAAACTTCTCAAGATACATTAGTTAGGTATAATCGCACGCAATGCCTAAAAATCAGCTCTTTCTGAAGTAGTGACGAGGCCCTCTGTTTTGGAGTCCCGCAGGGGAGCATTTTGGGCCCGACTCTCTTTCTTATATATATTAACGAGATGTGTCAACTGTCCATCCCAAACTGCGACGTATACACGTATGCTGATGACACAGCCCTAATTGTATACGACAATTCTTGGGAAGAAGCTAAGCAGAGGGCGGAATCGGCACTCCTCAAGGACACAATGCCTCACGCGTAATAAGTTAACTTTAAACGTTGACAAATTCTCCAGATCGACCAAAGGATTCTGATATAATAAGAGCTCACTCATGCACCATACAACCCTCAAACTGTAATTGTACAGCCCTTTCTGTTGTGTCAAATATTAGATACTATCTTCCGCCCGCGACTTCGTCTGCGTGGACCCGGGATAAAACTATCCTATATTTTAATGAAAATGAAAAAATGAAAAAAAAAAATGAAAAATGATTTATTGGGTAACACTAGGTCTATGTAACAGATAAGCAGGTTGGTATCTCTTTTTAAGTACCGGGGTACCTGTGTCAAGAGACACCGCTCTTCACATGAAGGTAATTTTGAATAGCAAACAAGAGGTTTAAGCTTAAACTATACATGTAAGGAGGAGTGAACAGAAGCTACTTAATTAGGTTTGTTTTAATATTAACAGTGCTACTGCTTGTTCACTCCAGCCAGAAGAAACTAAAATTAAAGTAAGATAAAATAAAAGTAGGTGTGAGGGTGCATGAGCGAGTGTATACTTATGTGCGTAGGCGTGCGTAGGCGTGTGTGTGTGTGTGTATATGTGTGTGTATGTGTGTGTGTGTGTGTGTGTGTGTGTGTGTGTGTGTGTGTTTGTGTACCTGTATGTTAGTTGAATTAGACATAAGTCTAGGCAATACCTAACAATAAGTTTTCTACTTCAATGTAGCTTTTTGTTTTGATCCAGTTTATTATTTTAGTTTTGCATTCTTTATAGATGCAGGGGAAAATGCTAATCTGTTTATTAACTATATTGTATAACTTGGCTGACTGCGCAGCGTACTGTCTATTTGCAAATGCGGATTTAGTTAACTGGGTGGGAATTACATTAGGTTTCCTTCTTTTTGTTGTTGCCTCAGGTTGGTACGTAGATGTTTTGTGTCTCCTCAAGATTACTTGTAGTACGTACAGCTTTCTTACCGACAGCAGGTCACACATTTCATAAAGTTTGTTAGTAGGAAATCTGTACGGCTTACAGTGCATTACCTTAATAACAGCCCTTTGAGCTCTTTCCAACTCCAGAAATTTGGTTTTTGTGGCTCCGCCCCAGACCGGGATGCAGTACTCAAGGACTGATTGCGCGAGAGATACGTAGATTTGATTTAAAAGATTTTTAGAAGCAACATGTTTTAAGTTTTTAAAAATCCATATTAACTTACGCGTTCTAGACATTATCAGCTCTGTGTGTAAATGCCAGGTAAGTCGCTGGTCGATCATGATACCTAAATATTTAGTAGATTCAACCTTATTAATAACTGAGCAGGAACAGTTTGAAACAGCTAAGTTGTTACATGTATGGATCTTAATTGAGAAAGTTGAGTCAGGTTGAGTTCTATTGTAGTTAGTAAAACAGATGTAGTTTGTTTTGTTTGTGTTAAGAGTGAGTAGGTTAGCTTGCAGCCAACGAGCAATCTTTGCAAGTCCAGATTCTGCAGTTTTACGAACTTCGTCCCAGTCATCTCCAGAGAACACGATTGCGGTATCATCAGCGTAAGTAAAGATGGATCCTCCAGCAATGTGCATGTTACAGAGCTGGTTAATGTAAATTAAAAATAGTGTTGGCCCCAGAACGCTCCCTTGAGGAACACCATAGTTAACGTCACATTCATCGCTAACGTATTTCCCTATTTTGACTTTCTGTCTGCGGTTATGAAGGTAGCTACTTAGAAGAGACAGTGGAATGTCTCTAATGCCTATCCTTGCCAAGGTGTTTATTAGTATGGGAACTGAAACAGTGTCGAAGGCCTTTTTGAGGTCTAAAAACACAGTAATACATTTTTTATTATTGTCTACATTTTCGATTATTAATGAGGATAGAGCTGACACTGCATCTTCAGTGGAGATGCGTTGTCTAAAGCCATATTGATTGTCCGACAGTATTTTAAATTTGTTAAGGTAGTTAATTAGTCTTGTATTTATGAGTTTTTCTAATATTTTCGAAATTGCAGGCAAAACGGATATAGGTCTATAGTCTGACGCAATGCTTCTGTTCCCACTCTTAAACACAGGGGTAACAATGGCTTGTTTTAAATAGTTTGGGAAAACACCGTGTTTAAAGCATAAATTGGCGAGGTAAGTTATTAGGGGAACCATGATGCCACTCGCTAGCTTGAGGAACTGAGTTGGTATGTTATCCCAGCCAGGGGCGCTTGAAGACTTTAGGTTTGAGAGAATGACGTAAACTTCGTTTGGATTAGTGTCATAAAGAACGAATGAGGTCGCATGAGAGTTAGAGCAGCTGTCAGCACTATTAGCTAAATAATGATTAGTAGATAAAATAGTTTCGGCAAGAGATTTACCGATGTTTGAGAAATAGTGGTTGATTAGATTTACAGATTCACGTGGAGAAGTACTACTGTCTAATAATTCCAGGTTTTCAGTTTTATTTGTTTTCCTATTTGTTAAATTATTTACTGCCTTCCAAAGAGTTTTAGATTTTTTACTAGCTTTAATTAGATTTTCTTTATTATACTTGCGTTTTAATTTTTTAATAAGGCTGTTACAAAAGTTTCTGTATCTTCTATACGTTATTTTAAGTATGATATTTTCGGGGTCGGAACGGAGTTTTTTCTGCATACTATACCTATTTCTTATGCATCGCAAAATTCCTAAGGTGATCCAGGGCTTAATTATTCGGTCGTTTCTAGGTACTAAGGTAGTTATAGTGTTTGATATGAGACAACTCCTAATTTTATTTATTATGAGGTTAGTAAGACAGTTGGGATCATCAATTTCATATAGTTCAGCTATGTTTCCGTTTGATAGGGTACTTATTGCATTTGCAAAGTTCACATGTACTTTAGTTTTCTGGTAAGTTTTGGAAGTGTTAATGCTATCTAGCTTCATTAATACCATAGCGTGATCCGTGATAGTCGTATCTAGTATAAGGATATTAGCTTTCAAGCTATCCTTATTACACTTTATCATTACGTGGTCAAGGCACGTTTTATTCCTAGTGGGTAGAAGGTGCCCTGGGAGTACTCCATGCATAGCCAACATAGTTAAATAATTAAGCCTATTTTAACGATCATAAGACTGCTCACTGGTCCTATGGATGAGATTTATGTTTATATCTCCGGTAAGTATTATACTTTTACATGATTTTATAGATTCAAGGTGAGTATTCAGGGTACATATAAAGTCTTCTGCATTGTTATTCGATGGTGATCGATATATGCCGAGGATTTTGGTATCGAAAATTGTTATTTCTAGGCACGATGCGTGTGTTAATGTTATTTCTCTAACTTTGTATTTATGCGTGTTTCTTACATAAGCAACGACTAGGGTTTGCAATTCGAATATTCGAATATTCGAGTATTCGAATTATTCGCCACAAATATTATTCGAATTCGGCAACATTAATTATTCGAATAAAACGAATATTTCGAATAGTGCAGATTTTTTCTGACATTATTTACCTTTGCGAAAATCTTAAATGAAATGCTAGAAATATCCTCCACATTAACAATTCCGTGGAAATAGACTTAAATATTAAAAAAAAGCTTTAATCTAAGACATAACATATTATTTTCTTTACTCTTGCCAAACTCAAACTATGATAAGCGGTTATTAGGAAAGGCCTCAACAGAACTTGCAGAACCTAATTACTTATTTCGTGAAATTTTAATAACGCTAAGAACTATTTGTCTTATACCTGCATATTTGTTTATAGTATCTTAATGTAAACAAAGTAATATTTCATTAAGTATTTTAATTTTAGAATCAGATTAAAGATACCATTTTGACATTTGCTTTCTGGCATACCAGATAGAACCATTAGGTACCATAAGATTCGGTTATGATGAGTCTGCTTACTAATACTAAACCCATCATTAAAATTGTTGTGTTTGTATTGTACGTGTTCATATACGTGATACATTATGCTAACCGTTTTTTTTACACATGAAAAAAGTTTTTTTTATTACTGATTTAATGTTACTGTTACTTGTAATACACAAAGTAATATTCTATTGTAACTGTGCTGTGATTTATCTCAAAAGTTTAATTATTATAATGCAAAGTAATACTGGCTAATTTTAAGAAAATAATGTTCTATATTTTTAATTCTTACAAGTCAAATGTTTTACAATTTTTTCTACAAATTGTGATAGTTTAGTACCTGTTGATGTTTTAGGCCCTGGGTTTTCTGACCACCCGTCGCCGGCGGCCGGCGACCGACGCGTGTCCGCCGCCGACGACGTTCGGATGTTTTGTTCGGGAATGTTTGAGGGTGGTTTCTCTGAAACGCCGCCGGCGGCGGGTAGGTCGACGGGCGAAGGTCACACGCTGCACGCGTCGGTCGCTATCATTTTTGTAGAATAGCGACGGACGGCGGGTGGCGTCTTGATATTGAAAATGTCTCATTTCAATAAAGACAACGATTAATTATTCATTAAACTGATAGCTACCTACCTAATTTTCAATTACAAATAAATGATTATTTTTGTTTCGATTTATTTTATTAAATGTACATATCTTATCGACACCGCTAGTTTTTGAGCTGGAGAAATAGGCACAGGATATTTATTACTTCGCTTCGTAGTAATAGGTATCACGTTCAATCAGATTCAATACTTTTGCAAACTGTTCTCGAGTTAGTCGAAAATAAGATGTAAATTTTTCTTCATTGCACATCAAGTGTTTGAGAACCAGGTTAAAAAATGCACCTTCATTTTCCCGATTTTTAAATATATCGGTTGGCTCTCTTTTATTTTTGATACTTAATATTAATATTTCATCGTCTTCTTCTTCTTCTAACAATAAAAATGTTATTATTTTTCTATTCATTTCATTTAAAGCACAGCACACCAATTCTCAAAGCGGGCACAATGCGACTGAGCTCCTTCTCCGACGACGGGTGGCCGGGGCCAGAAAACCCACGCACCCGCGACCGACGGCGTGTGGCACAGCGTGCGACGCACGTCCAGACGCCGCCGGTCGCGTGTGACGGGCCAGAAAAACCACGGCCTTAGAAAATTGTAATTTCGTTGCTCGCGATTCTCGCGAATAAGTATGAGTGTTATATCATTATATTCATTATACAACCTACACACGGAAACAGAGCTTATTGTAACAGCTGTGATTAATTTAGTAATTAAAATTTTAGAAGTTTAATGAAGTGAAAGAATACTTTATTATAAATAAGACTATTGGGTTAAAAACACGATACATATTAAATAAAAATTATAAACTAAGACTAACCACTAAGAGAATAACAAGAAAAGTAAATTAAAAATAAAACTAGAAAATAAGATAACAAAAAATTGGCGCTCCGAGAAGACAAAAGGACGACTTGTTTATGACTTTAACGTCTGGCAATAACGCTTGGAAATTAGATACAGAATTTAGCGAGGCGGAACTACAAGGATATAGCTCACACTTTGCAGCATTTATTTCTAGGCCAATTGACCGCAGAGCTGGTAAGAGCGTGCTGATATCATTGAGAACAACGTCGGAATCACCTCCTATGGTGCCATCGTCTAAATACCAGATATTCAGAGGTGACTCTAGTGTTGAAATCAAACTGCATGGCTAGACAAAACACCAGAGGGCCCAAAGGGTCGCCTTGTTGATCACCGACCTGTGATGAAATGGTACAGTCGTCGCAGAAGAGATTAGTTAGAGCAGAATAACACTGAAAAAGAAAGGGGTAGAGGGCAGGAGTATGATCTTTCACTTGATTCAAAAGAACGTCCCTTTCAACGGAGTTGAAGGCGTTTTTTATGTCAAGTTTTACGATGACCTTGTCGCTGTTATCGTGTGCTAACGCAAAATATCTCGTTGTATGGATTTCATTTCATTTTTCATTTATTTATTCATGAGCAACATACATCGCATTTGAAATTAACATTTACACATTGGAATTTCATAGTCATATAAATAGCAATTTACTACAATATTAAAATTAATTCTTTTACATGTCAAATTTACTAAGAAATAATGTCATTGCGTTATCTACGAGTATAGGGAATTTAAAAAAGAGATACAAATTATTAAATGTCAAGTCACATTAGAAAATAAATAATGTTAATAATAATGTTAATAATGTTAATAATAATGTCAACATAATTACCATTTCTATTCCTTAAATTCCTCTATTGAATAAAAACACCTTTTTAGTAAAAAAGTCTTCAACATAGTTTTAAACACATTTACATTTAAAATTTCCTTTAATTTAACGGGTAATCTATTGAAGAGTTCTTAACAATTTTCATTTTGGTTACAATTTTCTGAGGCAAGTCTTTTCTCCGTGTGGCTAACCGCCGTTCCCTGTCTTCTGGGGTTTCTATTTCAAAGATAGACTTTATGAGGTCTACCAGAACAACCAGAATATATAGACTGGGAACAGTGAGAATCTCATATTCCACGAAGTAGTTTTTACAAGACGTTGTCTGTGGGATTCTAGCGATGGCTCTAATGGCCCGTTTTTGTGCGACAAAAGCCGTGTGTATATTGTATTTATAACTGTTTCCCCAAAACTTAATGCTATACCGTAGTTTGGATTCAACTAATGCGTGGTATACCATTCTGAGTTGGGGCAGTTTTATCTCCTCTCTCAGACTTCTGAGCGCATAGCAAGCGGAACTTACAGAGTTAGCTATAGATTGTACTTCGTTCTTCCAATTTATGTTACAGTCGATATGTACTCCTAAAAAATTTACTGTTTCTACTTGATTTATCGCTGTACCGTTTGAAAAAACTCGTAACACGTCTTTATTTTTGGCAGTAGATTTAAAAAGTATAACATTAGTTTTACTGCAGTTTAGTTGCAGATTATTTACACTAAACCACGTGTGAAAACTTATGAGGGCCTCGTTAACTCTGTCGTTAAGTAACGGTGTGCTGTCTGCAGATATAATGGCGTTGGTGTCGTCTGCAAAGAGAACCAACCTTGTATTTGTAAACGCAGCCTCCATGTAAGCTAGTAAATCGTTTGTGAAGATAATAAAGAATATGGGGCCCAGTATGGATCCTTGCGGAACTCCTCTGGTTACACTAGCCATCTTGGAGTTATAAACCTTTTCATCGTAGCTTGCCGTGGTTTTCATTTGTACAAACTGCTTCCTATTTGTTAAATATGACTGAATTAGTAACAAGGATTTCCCTCTGACTCCGTAGTGTTCCAACTTTGCGAGTAGAATGTTATGATCGACCTTGTCAAACGCTGAACTGAGATCTAGGAACAAACCAGCGACTTTCTTTCTGTTGTTTAACTGATTGAGTACGTCGTTCATAAGTCTCGAAATCGCTTCGTATGTTCCCCTGCTCCTTTGGTAGGCGGCCTCGCAGCCAAAAGGTGTGCCAAAACCCATCTGACGTGGCTGAAGCTGCCATCTCCTCTCGTACCGAGCGACATCCAAGTTTAGCAACTAGTCGTCTTAATGCAGATCCGATCGCAATCGGTCTAATGCCCCCATCTTTCTTTTCTAGAGCACCGTAGAGGTAAGGGCAAACTTGAGGATTAAGCATACCACGCAAGAGAAAATTGCAAAGCTTGGTCAATGATTCTAGTAATTTTGGTCCGTTATCACCAGCACTGGAAGTAGTCAGTTCCTTTTTGAATTGTAACAATAATTACACAACTTGAATCATTATTTTGTATTATTTTCAAAAATATTCGTTTTATTCGAAATATTCGAATATTCGAATATTGGAAATCGAAGTATTCGTATTATTCGAATACTGAAATTGGACGAATATTGCAAACCCTAGCAACGACTCCGTCATTTTGATTGAGGTGATGAGTGGTAGAAAAAATTGTATAATTATATTAATTATTTAACGATGGTATAGGTTTGTCAGGGTGTAATCTACATTCACTTAGAATTATTATGTCAACATTAAATTTGAACTGTGTTAAAGTGACAATCAGATTATCTAAATTGCAATAAATACCTACTTCTTATATTTTGTGAAATGATTGAAAGGCCCGGTTTGTTGAAATGAATGTGTTGTGAAATATCATCAAACCTGCATTCCGCGGATTTAATACAGGCTATAAACTATCTTCGTGTAAAATTTCATCCAAATCGGTTAAGCCGTTTAGGCGTGATTGAGTAACAAACATCCAAACATCTAAACATCCAAACATCCAAACATCTAAACTTTCGCATTTATAATATTAGTAGGATTTGGGTGTGTATGTGGATCAGAGGCGGGATTGGCGGGCACACATTGAAGCTCTCTGCACGCGTCTTCGCAGGTTTATCTATATTTTCAAAGAACTTAGGCACTCTGCACCGCTTTGATACCCTGCACCTAGTCTACTTGATCCTATGCCAGTCTATAATTGCCTATTGCATCCCTGTGTGGAATTACAAAACAGCACTAATAAAGGTAGAGCGAGCCCAGAGAGCTATCCTAAAAGCAATGCTCTTCAGACGAAGATGCTACCCGACTATCCAGTTATATTCTGACGCCAAAGTGCTCACAGTCCGGCAATGATATATACTACGTAAACACTCCTTATTCTCAACAATAGTATTTATTTCCCAGAAGCAACAAGGCCACTACGTCTGTAAAAAAAACCAAGCAAAATGATGCACAAGGCACTCGTCTTTACAATAAAATGAATAAATATAAATTTATTTACACATTGTCAAATTACAAAGTCAAATGTAAATTACAATACTGGCTGAAGCGCCTATCTTACCATGATACAGAAAATCTATTTGTAACGCTAACTTGAGTACCTGGGCAACAACATTAAACAACATTAATCAAAACTGTTATCGAATAAACATAAAATGACTATGTCATTAATTAAGGTAG
Source organism: Epinotia ramella (assembly GCA_947578815.1). Taxonomy (NCBI): domain Eukaryota; kingdom Metazoa; phylum Arthropoda; class Insecta; order Lepidoptera; family Tortricidae; genus Epinotia; species Epinotia ramella. The sequence continues at coordinate 15,386,250 of OX388209.1, forward strand.
TTTGTAGGTAAGTATCTCAACGTTCACCTCATGAAACTATTCACTTCTGAACCAAAGTTCCATGTTATGCTAGGGTTGGTGCGCTGGTGACTGGCATGCTAGCGCCCAAATGGCTGCGGCCCCGACTTAAAATTACTGATATCAACTAATAGATACTGGAAGGGTGTTATTAATGTTATTACATCTGGGCGCCTGCCTTGCATAATACTGAGGTGTTATTCATTTATGTCATATATTTTATAATCAGTAGTAATTTGTTTGCGGTTACATACATCGTCCAAGTACATGTTCGTTTAAGACTTTAATTCTAGACGAACTCAAGGTCCTAAGGCACAGGTCCAAACCTAGTTTAGAGGACGAAAGCTCGACCACTTATATTAAGATTTGTTTGTACAAACTAAACGCCTATGTTACTTGTAACAATTACTTGAGTACAATAAATATTTTTATTATTTATGTGTAAACAAGTAAAAGGCAGAAAATGCATTTGTACCTACATATCGTATCGACTGTAGGTATACGTGCAGCGTGTTCGCAGTCACAGTCGGCATGTTGATCTCAATGATCACATTGCGGTTGGTTACAAGCGCGGTGTGGTTCCTATGTTGATGGTGGATCTAGTTTCTTACTTTATTACCCTCGGGTAGGTAGAATGCCTTAGTATAGTTGAACGAGCGAGCAAAGCGAATGAAGTTCTATGCTTCAGCTTGGACCAAAATTCGTTCGTATGTCTGGATGTCCCGCTGTTCTCCTCTACAAGTCGCATTTCTCAACCGATTCTCGTGAAATTGAGTGAGCTGGTTCGTTAACTATATCATTTTTTTGACGATTCACTTTTCGAATTCATATAAAAGTTGAGTATAAAACATGCTCTCGAGCTACCTATCTACCTACGTTTTGTTAAGTGGTAAAAATGATTCTGTTATCAGAAAATTTAATAATTTCTTCAAGGCTATTTTTAACAATTGAGTTAGTGGGTTACTGCATACGTAACTGAGCTGCAGAAATGCTTATTATGTATCACGTTCTAAATTCCACTCTTTAGATTTCAAGGTGTAATCTACGAAAAAGCTTGTAAAAAATATGTAGTTTCATTTTTTTTTAAACAAAGGACCGGTTTATCTTTAAGAGGCCTGTCGATGGTACATAATTAAAACGTTAAAAAGAAGTAAAATACCCAGTATGAATAAGATAAAACTTAGTCAATCTGTCGCCAGCTATGACCGACGCGCGTCCGGCAAGCGCGTGCCAGCGCCAGACGCTCGGTTCGACTTGGTGGAGGCGGAAAACGAGCACCGGCTGGTGATCCCGCGCGTGTCGGTGGCCGACGCGGGCGCCTACCAGTGCTCCGTCGAGTTCGCGCGCGGGCCGTCCACCACCACCGACGTGGTGCTCAAAGTTATCGGTAAGTTAACACCATGGCAGATATAGTACAACTGGTGGAGCATGAACATCGGCTGGTGATCCTGCGTGTCGGTGGCCGACGCGGGCGCCTACCAGTGCTCCGTCGAGTTCGCGCGCGGGCCGTCCACCACCACCGACGTGGTGCTCAAAGTTATCGGTAAGTTAACACCATGGCAGATATAGTACAACTGGTGGAGCATGAACATCGGCTGGTGATCCTGCGTGTCGGTGGCCGACGCGGGCGTCTACCAGTGCTCCGTCGAGTTCGTGCGCGGGCCGTCCACCACCACCGACGTGGTGCTCAAAGTTATCGGTAAGTTAACACCATGGCAGATATAGTACAACTGGTGGAGCATGAACATCGGCTGGTGATCCTGCGTGTCGGTGGCCGAAACGGGCGTCTACCAGTGCTCCGTCGAGTTCGTGCGCGGGCCGTCCACCACCACCGACGTGGTGCTCAAAGTTATCGGTAAGTTAACACCATGGCAGATATAGTACAACTGGTGGAGCATGAACATCGGCTGGTGATCCTGCGTGTCGGTGGCCGACGCGGGCGTCTACCAGTGCTCCGTCGAGTTCGTGCGCGGGCCGTCCACCACCACCGACGTGGTGCTCAAAGTTATCGGTAAGTTAACACCATGGCAGATATAGTACAACTGGTGTAGCATGAACATCGGCTGGTGATCCTGCGTGTCGGTGGCCGACGCGGGCGTCTACCAGTGCTCCGTCGAGTTCGTGCGCGGGCCGTCCACCACCACCGACGTGGTGCTCAAAGTTATCGGTAAGTTAACACCATGGCAGATATAGTACAACTGGTGGAGCATGAACATCGGCTGGTGATCCTGCGTGTCGGTGGCCGACGCGGGCGTCTACCAGTGCTCCGTCGAGTTCGTGCGCGGGCCGTCCACCACCACCGACGTGGTGCTCAAAGTTATCGGTAAGTTAACACCATGGCAGATATAGTACAACTGGTGGAGCATGAACATCGGCTGGTGATCCTGCGTGTCGGTGGCCGACGCGGGCGTCTACCAGTGCTCCCTCGAGTTCGTGCGCGGGCCGTCCACCACCACCGACGTGGTGCTCAAAGTTATCGGTAAGTTAACACCATGGCAGATATAGTACAACTGGTGGAGCATGAACATCGGTTGGTGATCCTGCGTGTCGGTGGCCGACGCGGGCGTCTACCAGTGCTCCGTCGAGTTCGCGCGCGGGCCGTCCACCACCACCGACGTGGTGCTCAAAGTTATTGGTAAGTTAACAATATGGCAGACAGGTACAGCTGACGGAGGTGGAGATCTACATCGCAAAAGACAAAGAATGATATCCAGGTGTGTCAAAGGAGTATATAGAGAAGTATAGTTATGGGACATATATGGGATGAGTAATTTGTATGCACCCATATTTTTACACTTGGCTACAAGACAAAGAGGGAGACCACAAACCAGGTGGAAAGATGATATTGTCCCAGTAGCTGGACAAAGTTGGATTAAAAAAGCACAAAACAGAACACTATGGAAAAGTTTGGAGGAGGCCTACACCCAGAAGGGGTCCTTAAATTGGAAATAAATACAAGCAAATGAAATCTAACTATATGTATATTTAAGGGATAAACGGCATTATTATTATTATTATGCCTTGTTCCGTATCCGTCCAGAACGGTTTGAAACTTACAGCAAAACCTTTAAGATCATCATTGAACAATTTTTTGACATCGACTTACCAAGGGTTAACCACGTGGTGTGGGGTAAGTAAAAAAAGTTAGTACTCACTAACTATAAGTATTTTTAGTTTTGTTATAAATTATTTACAAAACTTTTTCGAGTCACTTCCCTGTTAATAATTTCTGTTTCCGTTCGCACAAGATGGCAATGCGTTAAAGCCCTGCAAGACACAATAGGTAATTTTTCCTACCCGAGAAAGATTAAGCCAATTTAAGGCCCGCAGTAAACATTGCTGGATGCCGTATGACACATATCGTGACACCATTTACAGCCAATACGGAGAAGACCGGAAACAGATGTTCACAGTTGAATTAGCTACGGGGAAAACAATGCTCTAAATTTTGTCTGTACAGACCTTATGCCCTAGGCCTAGGCAACTGATTGGAGTCGTGTGCAGCTCATTTAGCGCATCGCCCAGGTTCCTACTTCCGCTGTAGACTGCTGTGAGTAAAGATTATTTGCGTCGAAGAGCTTTCAGATTGAATTCTGTGACTGTCAGCCTGCTTTTAGTTGCATGTTGCATTTACGTATTTCGCTGGGATGGTACATGATTTCAGAGTGATAATTACATATATTTAAAATAAATTATTTTCAATATATATATATTTCTCACAGTGCAGTGAAGTGCAGCGTTGCACTATTTTAATTATTTTAAATAATTGAAATAGTGCAACACTGCACAGAAAAAAAGATTTATAGAATTTGCGTGAATCGGTAACCTAGGCTCGTCATACAGAATCACCCTATTATCCTATATACTATTAAACGAGCAATATTTTTATATAGATATATAAGTATATACCTATATATATTTGCAATCACGTTCTCGAAAATAGATATATAAGTATATACCTATATATATTTGCAATCACGTTCTCGAAAACGGCTCTAACGATTTCGATGAAATTTGGAATATAGGTGTTTACGGGGGCGAATTATCGATCTAGCTCTGGAAAAATTCGTTTTCCCGTATTTTTTCTATCATAACCCTAGCTCTCGCCTAGGGAGTAGGGACTATACCCTATCTATATTAATAGGGTTTTTGTTACCACAAACCATACCTGAGTTGTTACAATATATTTTACGTCACACCTGGCCATAATGCGAGTTTTACCGCACGCTGCGCGGTAAAACTCGCACTGTGGCCAGGTAAAGACGTAAAATTGTGTACTCATCAAGGGCAGTAAAAAAGAAAACCCTCTATCGCATATTTAGAAACCCTCGCCTGCGTGTCGGGTCACAAATACCTGCGATTTCGGGCTTTCTTTCTTTTACAGCCCTTGGTAAGTAATGTACTATTAATTACGTTACAAACCCACTGTTAAGCCAAGCGCGCTCGGAATGAAACATATTTATTACCTAGATATGGTGTGGATTTCACTTGAGCGGTATCTAGGTATCCTACTCATACTGTGCATAGCTAAGAGACACACCTATCTAGTTAAGATTGACTTAAATTAAACAGAGTGGACTCACACATGGTTATGTGCATAATTTATGGCATGTCGGAATCACAATATGTGTTAAGTATACTCATACCAACGAACCCTATAAATGTTTGTTGTTGTATCCCGTTTTAGGGTTCCGTAGCCAAATGGCAAAAACGGAACCCTTATGGATTCGCCATGTCTGTCTGTCTGTCTGTCTGTCTGTCTATCCGTCCGTATGTCACAGGCATTTTACTCGAAAACTATAAGGAGTATTTGAATACAATTTTGAGGATAGGTGTATTTTCTTAGCCGCTACATAGTTTTGTAATTAAATGAGAAAAAAATTTTTTTAGGGGTGCACTCCATACATAAAACTGAACGTCAAAAAAAAGACCGGGTTGCACTCCGGGAGTGCCGGCAGAAGTGGAAACTCAATAACATTGTAACAGTTTTTCGATCAGGTCACGTGACATCTTAGGGTGTAACCCTAAAAATGAATTTGGCGCCAATTTATAAACAATAATCAATTATTTAGGCGCACGGGTCGCGGGCGCGTTGGGTGCGTCGGCCGGCAAAATACCAATTTGTTTTTGCCATTGCCTAATATTTTTCAAAGCTTTATCTGTTTAGGAATAACGTCCAAATTCGAACTATTCGAATTTGCAAGAACGCGGACGGCGGCGGCGAACAAATTATCAATTTGTTTTTGCCGTTGGTAAATATTTTTCAAAGCTTTATCTCTTTAGGAATAACGTCCAAATTCGAACTATTCGAAATTGCTCAACAGCAAAACGGTGAAGGACGCGTGGACAAAATTACAAATTTATTTGCAGAATATGCTATTGCAAAAAGTGTTTAACGGCTTTATACTCTTACGAATAGCGTTCAGTTTTGAATAAAGTCGAATCGGCTAGTAGCAAAATATAAAAGTTTGTGACCTCCTTCACATCTGACGTCACAAAAATCTGTCGCGTATTTAAAAAAAAATCCCCATCCCAAAAAGTGCTCATCAGCGCCGCTAAAGAAGTTTTCACTTCAAACATTTTTCATTGCAAGCCCACGTGTGGCACATCAATCGATAGGGCTTTCAAAATAAATATAAGGTTTCTCAGCAATTTTTTTGATTAAATGAATAGAGTCGGAGATAATCGCCCCGAAAGTCACTAAAATTGTGTCCCCCCCCCCCCCCCTCTAATTTTTGAACCGTGTATTTTAAAAATATGAAAAAAAACATGAACAGGGCTTATTATACTCTTTCATCGAAAATTGTTTTTAACAACATCGGTTCAGAGGTTTTTGAGATATTTCTAAAAAACTGCCTTCCTTAAAGAAAAGGACGTAAGTGCCTTAAGATTTTAGTAACGATACGACCTTTTTAATAGAGTCTGGCAAACGAAAGCGTGACCTGGACTTTTTTTAAAGTTTTAATATGGTAACATTATTAATCTGTCAGATGCACGTCAAAGTCTTTGATTAGTTGTTCGTATTTTGTAAACTCAATTATTTCTCTCTCTGATATGGGTAAAACAATACAAAGCAATGTGCGAAAGCTGCTACACACTATGATAAGTAAGTTCAAACAAAAAGAAGAGGAGAAATAAGTTGTTTTACAGGAGAAACAACAATGTTTAGCTGCGATGTCGGATTAATTAGGTTAGTATGACTTTGTAATCTTATTCCTTGTCGGCTGATTATTTGATATAATAATATTGACGATAATGAAGATACCGTTTCTTATGTTTACAGATAATCTTGAAGATAAAGGAAGCTGTACTAGATTAAACATTGTTGAGAAAGTAAATGTTGAGTTGGTAAATATTATGTAAATTCTAATAAATAAATCAACACACTCGTTTTTTCTACTCACATCCATGACAGTTGCCCGTGTGGTGTCGGGTTAGAATAGCACCACCCCCTTTCTTCCTGTGGGTGTCGTAAGAGTCGACTAAGGGAGCAGGGTTGAAGTGTGTTGTGTGCGATGGGCTAGCAACCTGTCACTGCGATATCACATTTTTGTCCACGTTTAGACTCACGTTTATGCTAAAAGTGGTACTGGAACACAAGTTTCATGTGCTCTGCGTACCCCCTTTAGGGATAAAGGCGTGAATGTATGTATGTATCCATGACAGTCAAGGCTTCCTCACACTTTAGGCACCAAACGGAGCCTTTAAAAATAAATAACTTTTTGAAGTGTGTTTTTTTAACCACAGGTTAATATTTCTAAACACATGGTGGTGTGTTCCTCAAAAAAAGAAGTTCGCAAACAACTATTATACAAATTGGTTAAAATAAATACAATAAAGACCGGGTTGCACTCCGGGAGTGCCGGCAGAAGTGAAAACTCAATAGCATTGTAACAGTTTTTCGATCAGGTCACGTGACATCTTACGGTGTCACCCTAAAAATGAATTTGACGCAAATTTAATCAATTATTTAGGCGGACGGCCCGCGGGCGCGTTGGGTGCGACGGGCCCAACGCGCCGCCGCGGCGCAACGGTGCCGGGTCCGGCGCGCCGACGGGCGGCGGCAAACACAATAAAAATTTGTTTTTGCCGTTGCCAAATCTTTTTCAAAGCTTTATCTCTTTCGGAATAACGTCTAAATTCGAACTATTCGAATTTGCAAGAACAGTAGATGGCGATGCACGGTGGCGACCAAAATATCAATTTGTTTTTGCCGTTGATAAATATTTTTCTAAGCTTTATCTCTTTAGGAATAACGCCCAAATTCGAACTATTCGAATTTTCTCAATAGCAAAACGGTGAAAGACGCGTTGGTATTATTACAAATTTATTTGCAGAATATAAATAAATAAATAAACTTGTGTTCCAGTACCACTTTTAGCATAAATGTGGGTATAAAAGATCGACAAAATGTGATATCGCTGTGACAGGTTGCTAGCCCATCGCCCACAACAGACTTCAACCCTGTTCCCTTAGTCGACTCTTGCGACACCCACAGGAAGAAAGGGGGTTATTCTAATTTTCTAACCCGACACCACACGGGGGGTTAAAAATAATGTAGTTATAGTATATTAAAATGGTATCATATCCGATAATAGGTATTACCCTCGAAACGAATTCAGGCACCAGGTTAATCAAATCACATCAGCCATCGGTTACCTTGTTATTGTTGTTGTCAATAACCGGTCACTAACTCACCTCGCTCAACTCAAACAATCAGGGTATGTTCAAGTTATAGCTATCACTGAAGCCTGTGTACGTAAGGTTTCGTTTTATTAACAACTCGACTGTAAAACCGAGCGCTGCAAGTTTACCTATGCCGCGAAATAGCGCGCCCGATTAATTGGCTCCCTAGTTTAATGAGGATGCTGCGCCGGAACAATTCCGTCCATTTACCCAACAATTATGCGGCGCAAACACTTCGTAATGTTAGCGGTAACAATCATTCATCCAGCACAGTCCAACTAGAGAATCAGTATCTCGATTGAATGCAAGTAGATGTCATAATCTCCCATGCTCGTAGACGAGTTATTCATCTAATTTGAAACATCTTCCTACTTACTCGTATGTACTGATCGCCATCTTATGGTACCTATAGAAAGAGTAGGTACTTCGTCATCAACATCATCATATCAGCCGAAAGACGTCCGCTGCTGGCTAGATCTAGGTCAGGCCAGACAAGGATACAAGCGCTAACGCCAATAGAAAATAATAAAATCTATGGGAATGACAAATGCCGACGAAACACTTTTCGTTAACATCTGTCATTCCCGTACATTTTTTTTTTTTTTCGGCTCACGGCTTATTGGTCTTAATCGAATACAAAAGCACATTAGAATTTATTTTATTAATATTTGCTCACGTGTGAAAATTCCGAGAAATGTTCGATCTCTCTATTCTTATATTCTATGATCTAATAGAGTCGGTTTAAAGATATTTTCAAGCGCGTTAGTTTAGTGTTACGATGTGTTTTCAGGTGACTATCTATACATTGATTGGTACCTACCTACTTACATATGTCAATTAGGTATCGCGTATTTATGATGATTGATGAAACTTGTACTCATGTACTGTGTGAAACTGTAATATGATATTATATTCCAGACACATTAGCTCCCTTATGTCCCATCATGAATAATGCAATGCCCGGCAGGGGCGAGTAAATGTGACCTTCGTCAAACATTGGCATACATTTTATTATTGCCGTCTTCCTGTATGCCGTATATTGTGTAGGGCAGAAACAGTGAACTCCGACATTCCTATATCGCGTTTATATTCGTTACCTTCACAGAGAAAGTAACCTAACCTGGAGTAACTAGCTATAATATATATGGACAGGATCGTGTGATGTAGTGTGATGTGATACTATCTGGAGGTCGTTACAGCTTTAGGTGCTAGGTAAGTGTGTCCTTCCTGTTTCCGGTAAGGACGTGGTATTAAAAATTAAGCAATGACAGCTTAAGCAAAGGTCATATGTATAATAAATGAATAAATATAGTTATACTTCAAACTCAAAAGGTCGGCTCGTCCACTGTAAGCAGCACGGAAAGCAGGTTACTTGAACTGTCGGAAATAGGAGAGTCATTCAAACTGAAATCTTTCTAACATTGGTAGAAATAGGTACTAGGTAGTTAGTAGAATAAGCAGCTGAAATAGATGACTTACCCACTCTAAATGATATGCACATGACTGTATTATAATTTCGACCAATTCGCCCGCTCTTAGCAACTGTCCTATCTACGCACATATTGTAATACCCATGTACCATACCTACCACACCACTTTTTATCACCAAATAAAACAATTGTCTGTTATTTTTGTTGTGACTTAAGGAACTGTCAGAACAAGCTTCGTGGGTACCTAACCGTGCATCGGGAAGGGTCGCCAGCTATTGAAATAAACTTAACTAAACTGTCTACAGAGCCTCCGCAGCGGATGTGGGTGGTGATGCAGAAGAATTCGATAGAGGTGGCGTCGGCCAGCTCGGGCAACAGCACCAGCCGTAAAATCGGCCCCTACTTCGTCGGCGACGCCGTACAACTCTTCTGCGTAGCTTTTGGAGGTTCGTTCACGTCGCGTAACATGTTAGTTATAAATCACGTGTTATCCTGTAATTAAAGGCGCGTTTAAGCTACGGTAGCCTATTGGTTGAAGCTTGCGGCTGGCCTCTCATCCATGAGAGGAGGCCTTTTATCAGCAGTGGGATGTTTAGAGGATGATGTTCTTGTTGTTGTCACACGACATGACGCGAAACATTACGCCAGTACGTATCTGAACGCGACCGAAGTAGGTTATTAACATAACTTGTCTATATTCGTATATAGGAAACTAAAACTAGTCTCTATATGTCTCTATTGAACGAGGATTTATACGAGGTTAGTTTGATAAGTTCACGGACTTTATTTAACTAGTCCCCGTGAAAGTCAATGCACTTTTTTCATCTTGATTTTAGAGCTTTTACACCAGCCTCGAAGAAGCTTTCCTCCAGGCCTTCAAAATGGGTGTCCACCTCAGCTAAGTACAAGGCGCTGCTTGAAAACTTCTTACCGGGTGGTAGGTGTTTTTGTTTAAACTGGGGAATAGGTGGATATCGGACGGTGCCAAGACGGGTGAATAAAGCGGTTGCAGTAGGTAATATTTCAAAGCCACAGTTCTGAATTTCCGCTATAGATTGAAATGACGTGTGAACACTGAACACGTGCATTATCCTGGTGAAAGAGAACTTTCTTTGTCAGCATTCCAGGTTTTTTTTATCTTCAGAACCTCGCGTAAGCCCCGTTATAGTTAACAAAAATAGTTCGAGTTTATCGTTACACCCTCTTCGAGATAGTCAACCATTGTTATATTAAGTATAGGTACCCATCGCATCCCAGAAAACTGATGCCATGATAGATATAATGATAGATTTAATGGTAGATATAATCGTTTTGGCTTTTTTGAGAGGCGGAGATCTAGGACGAAGCCACTGCTCCGATTGCTGTTATAGTCTCTGGCCTGTAGTGGTGAACCCATGTATCATCCACAGTTACAAATCAGTCCAAAAAATCAAGGCCAAAGGATTGGCTTCATACAGGTCTACACAGTCACGTGAATTAGTAAGACGAGTGATTTTTAGGGTTCCGTAGTCAACAAGGAACCCTATAGTATCGCGATGTTCGTCCGTCTGTCCGTCTTCTGCTTAGTTCAGCAGCCCTTATGGCCTGGCCACGACATTGGTCTAAGGCGACTGGCTAAGGCGACTAGCGGCGAGCGAATCAAACAAAATCAAGACCGCTAAATAAGCATGCCACGAGAATTCGCTGCAGGCTAAATCGCCAATCGAATTCTCGTGGCATGCTTAGGTATTTAGCGGTCTTGATTTTGTTTGATACGCTCGCCGCTAGTCGCCTTAGCCAGTCGCCTTAGACCAATGTCGTGGCCAGGCCATTACTACTAGAAAACTGTAATTCGGCATGGGTATATAAATCAATCACGCCGACAAAACTGTAGAATAAAACCATGAAAACATTTTTTTTTTAAGTAGGTATTTACCTGAAGTGATGATGTAATTTTTTTTTCTCGTTAAACCCATAGTATGGGGTATCGTAGGATAGCTTGTTCAAAAATATTATGGGTTATTTGAAACCATTTATGAACTCAGTGATTCCTTTGCGAGATATTGGGCTTTAAATCCCTAATTTTTGTTCGAATCATGCGCCACGAGCTTTCTCAAATATAGGTACCAACTTACGTAATTAAAATGAAAATAAGTAGAACTAGGTGGGCATAGTTTCTAAAATATTTCCCACTAGATATAGAAACGTGCGTACCTAAAATAAATAAAAATTTTAAAAGATAGACACCTCCATTTTATCAACGTGGGAACATACCTATAGATTCTTTCAAATTCGTCCAGGTGTGAATTTCTATGAATTGTTTCGTTTAAAGCGCATGTTTCGCCAGGTAATCCTCAAGCCTCGCTGACCTGGTGGGCGGGTTCGCATCTACTCCAGAACAAGACATCAGCGCTGTCACCGCAGCGTGTCCGCAGCGACGTCACTTACGCGCCGCTGCGGCGCGAGGACCACGGACTCGTACTCACATGCCTCGCCAACAACAACAACATCACGCCACCTATCGCTATTGACATTGTCATCGATATGAAACGTAAGTGTTGTATGACGTCACTGCAGCGTATCCGCAGGACCACGGACTCGTACTCGCATGCCTCGCCAACAACGTCACACCACCCCTCGCTATTGACATGGTCATCGATATGAAACGTAAGTGTTGCATGAGGTTGTCACCGCAGCGACTTGACTTACGCGCCGGCGCGTGGACCACGGACTCGTACCTACTCACGTGCCTCGCAAACAACAACGTCACGCCACCTCTCGTTATTGACATTAATTGTCATCGATATGATATGAAACGTTAAGTGTTGAGTGACCTTGTCACCGCAGCGTGTCCGCAGCTATTTGACTTACACGCCGCTGCGGCGCGGGGACCACGGACTCGTACCTACTCACGTGCCTCGCCAACAACAACGTCACGCTATCTCTCGCTATTGACACTGTCATAGATATAAAACGTAAGGCGCCGCGGCGTGACGAGGAGCACAGGCTCGTGCTTTTTTTAGGGTGCCGTAGTCAACAAGGAACCCTTATAGTTTCGCTATGTCCGTCTGTCAGTCCGTCCGTCTTCGGCTTAGCTCAGTAATCCATACAACTAGAGAACTATAATTTGGCATGGGTATATAAATCAATCACGCCGAGAAAACAGTAGAATAAAATGATGACAAAAAATGTGTATCCCCCCTGCCGGCTAAATGGCCACTAGGTACTGGGGATGTGAAAAAAAAAACGTAGCAGTAGTACATATAATGAATTTAAAAGGAAAACTATTACGGATAAGTTGGCATAAGTAGTTACCGAGTAATAGTCGACCAACATCATGTGTACTTAGAAAGGCCAATTTTCGTACAAATTCGACGCAACCGCACCGCACCTCAATGTAACTAAGATGCAACTACGGAACCCTACACTGCTCGTGGCCCGACACGCACTTGGCCGGTTATTAGAGGTTGGGTCAGTATCCGACTTCGCTTATCCCTTACGCAAGCGATTGCCGCAGGTTAGGTATGTAGGTTAGGGTAGCTATATGCTATTGTGGTTTGTTTGCGAGATAATCGCTACATTACAAGAGTAAATCTTAAGTAGACAAATGCTCTTGAAATAGGTAGTCAAGACATACCAATCTGTTTCCACCATAATTTTGTCGACAGTACCACCGGAGTTGGTATCAGTGCGCGCTCTAGGTGCAAATGACACCCGCGTGCATTCAGAAGATACAGTAGCGCTGCAATGCCGAGTGCTGGGCGCGCGGCCCACGCCGCCAATCACCTGGCGCGTCGGCGATTCTACGCTCTTCAACTTGGTGCAGAATGTTACCGTAAGTATACGAGGGGCGTCTGAAAAGTTCTAAGCCTAAGATAGAAAAAAACAATTTACAAAAATGAACTCGTGTTTATTTTTCAATATAGTCTCCTCCTAAATCAATGCATTTTTTACATTTTTTATACAGTGCTTTTAGGCCATTAAAAAAATAATCTTTATTTTGCCCTTCAAAATGCTCCTGTACAGCCGCCTTCATCTCTTCGTCACTTCTAAATCGCTTTCCCCTCAACTCTTTCTTCAAATTATTGAATAGAAAATAATCGCTTGGGGCTAGATCTGGGCTGTAGGGTGGGTGGTCAATTTCCTCAACACCAACTTCCTTCAGAGCACGCCTCGCAACATTAGCGGTGTGAACGGGTGCGTTGTCTTGCAAAAACAAAATGCTTTTCCTTAGTTTACCCCGCCTTTTCTCAACTATGGCTTGTCGCACCTGTCTTATTAGATTTGCATAATAAGTTCCGTTTATCGTAGAGCCTTTTTCTAAATAATCGATTAAAAGAATGCCATCACAGTCCCAAAATACCGTAGCCATTAACTTAGAGGCCGACCTTTGCACTTTAAATTTCTTCGGCGGCCTTTCACCCTTTTCAATCCACTGCATCGACTCAGACTTACACTCCGGATCATACTGTCTGATCCATGTTTCATCAACAGTTACTATTCGGGAACAAACTTCATCTAAAACATCTTCGCACAATTCTAAAAACGCCCGAGAAGTTTCCACACGACGTACTTTATCGAAGGCCGTTAGCATTTTCGGTACCCAACGAGCACTGACTTTACTCATGTACAAATGTTCATGTAAAATTTCTCCGACTCTTTCTTTACTAATACCTAAGACCTCAGCTATTTGCCAAACCTTCATTCTTCTATCTTCTAATACCAGCTTTTTGACTTTTGCTACGTTTTCTTCGGTCACTACCGATATTGGCCGCCCTGAGCGGGGGTCGTCTTCGATCGATTCCCGTCCGAGTTTAAATAAGCGACTCCACTTTTTGACTGTGGCATAAGAAGGCCCAGAATCACCGTAAATAATAGCCATTTCCTCAAAAATACACTGCGGTGATTTGTCACTTTTTGTAAGGAATTTAATTACAGCACGGTGCTCAATTTTCGTAATATTCGTTGGTAATTCACACATGATGTACTTTTCCGTTGAATATCTCGAAACAGAATAATAAAAACGTGACATGTTATTTTTTAATAATATGTTTTTAAATGGCCTTTCTAGTGGCCAGTATCATAAACGCATATATAACCTCGAAATACCTTAGGCTTAGAACTTTTCAGACGCCCCTCGTAAATACAATGTTACAATGAAACCACCTTTGTGGTGCTCTTTTGATGATAAAAACATGATGTGTCCACCCGTTGACCGTTCTTTCAAACCTTTTATCGTCCCTCCTCATGAAATATGTGATATGTTGATAACTCATCATAGTTACCCGAGGCAGAACTAAAACTTGGGTTAGCTCTCTGGATCCACCAGGAGTTTGTGCTGAGATTTCCCGATGAGTATTGTATAGGTCCTGCGCCACCCGCATCCAGCGGACTCCCGCAACCTTTACCAGGTCATCGGTCCACCTTGTCGGGGGCCTACCCACGCCGCGCCTTCCGGTCGCTTTGGCACTCTTTGGGGGAGGCCTATGTCCAGCAGTGGACGTCTTTCGGCTGATATGATGATGATGATGATTGTATAGGTAACTCGTATTATAAATGAGTTGAATTTTCTGTTAACAGGAGCTGGCATCCCAGCGGGTGCTGGTGAGCGAGATCGAGCTGAGCATCGACCACACGTGGGACGAGGCGCGGGTCACGTGCTGCGTGCCCGCGTACCGGCCCGACGCCGACGGCGAGTTCACCTGTGCGCCGGCGCTCCCGCTCTCCGTGTTCTGTTAGTATTTACTACGTATTCTTCCCCAGGATTGAACAACCTACATACCTTCAATACAGTAATTCAACTTTAATAATTTACAAGGTTTAAATCGACTTCAATTTAGTACGTCGCCAAGCCACATACATGAACATTTATGTCCGCATTTCCTTTCCACTTTACTAAGTAGATGGACTGCTTTCCGAGAGCAAAATACGTTGATTATTACAAAAAAAACCCAAGTTGCTATATGTGGGCCGAGAATATTTGAGGAGTTCCATCGATTCCTGAAGGATGCAGTCAGCATTTGAAGAAAACACTTTAAAAACTCTCAAAAATGCAGTTCTGTGATAGCAATGAAAAGAATCATTCGTTCATCCACTGAGTCATACTGGTTTTGTAATACGTAACTCAGCATATATATTTCACCAGTAAGTAATAGCCACATAGGTGACATAGGTCATTGTAAGTGATTGATCAAGTCAGAATAAATAGTTTAACTTTTTCTCCTTATTCAGATCCACCGGTTCTAAATATAACCGTGGAATACGGCGGTATGCTGGACGCGGAGAACTGCACACTGCATGTCGTCAAGGGATCAAACGTCACGCTCAACTGCACGCACCAAGCTAATCCGCCGACTTACCAGCTCACATGGTTTCACGAGGTAACAACTCTTCTCATATGTATCTAATTCATGATGTTGTTATTGCGTTAAATAATAAAATGAAAGTTGCCGCTTTCGACTTAGACTCAAGTTCAGCTTTTGATACGGTATACCAGGGGTCGCAACCGGCGGCCCGCCATCCCCTTACTTGTCGCCCTAGTTGTTTTGTATGTAAAGGCTGTTAACGTCACAAAATATGAGGAAGTGCGGCCCGCTTCTATTTCGATAGCGACTATATGGCCCACGGTTGCTAAAAAGTTGCCGACCCCGTCTACGGGAAACTAGCACTATGGACTCAGAGGTAAAACACTACAGCTACTCCATAGCTATTTAAAAATTGGAAGGGAAAATAAAGGAAACCAAGTCAAAAATTAATGTAGTCAGAAGAGGTGTTCCACAAGGCTCAATTTTAGGACCGATCCTGTTTGTTATATTTACTAACGACCTGATAGCTAGTGTCTCTAAGCTTGTTTCTTGCTCAATAAAAATAGTGGCCTTTGCAGACGACACAGACGCAAAATCTGAATGAAGAACTAACTTTCAATGTTTCAAAAGTGGTTTTTTATATATAAATAACTTGAAATTTAATACTTACAAGACCAATGCCATCTGTCTGTCATTTAAGACAACTTCTAGAAATAAGGACATATGTAAGGGATGACGAATATTGCGAACGAGAGTCTATCAGAAGCTCGACGCCGAAGGGCTTTTGATGACTCGAGTTTGCAATATTCTTACCGTGTTATACACAATGTTTTTCATCACATTTGCGAGGAAACAAATACATTTTAGATGAAATTAATAAAAACTGCAACATGTCAGTTGTCCATTTTGTTGAATTTTACGTGAGGCGCGTATGGCAAAGTCCCTTCGGTATACAGCCACAATTTGAAAACACTTAATAGTACATTGTTTAACGAGGGGCGGAAGTGGAATATTGCGAACAAGAGTCTATCAGAAGCCCGACGCCGAAGGCGGAGGGCTTGTGAAGACTCGAGTTTGCAATATTCTTACGCCCGTGTTATACACAATGTTTTTCATCACATTTGCGAGGAAACAAATACATTTTAGATGAAATGAATACAAAGCGTAATAAAAACTGCAACATGTCAGTCGTCCATTTTGTTGAATTTGACGTGAGGCGCGTATGGCAAAGACCCTTCGGTATACAGCCACGATTTGAAAACACTTAAAAACATTTTACATAGACACTAAATAACTAAGTACATATTAAATCTGTGATCATATGAAATCAGTTAAACATGTTTAAGTAGTTTTTTAAGTTTAAATTTATTTATAAGTACGTTTTCAGACATTGTATTTGATATAAAACCTCTTTGCTTTGTAACTGCCGCATGAGTGACAGATACAATTTAAGAAAAAAACCATTACGCCCGTGGGCGTAACACTGGCTATTACAGCTCTGTATGTCTGCGCATTATGAAGCCCTTTTCGAGCAAGTGTGATGAAAGAACATTTTGCATAGACACTAAATATAGCTACATATTAAATCTGTAAATAATTCTGTTAAACATGTTTTACTAGTGTTTTTAAGTTTAAATTTATTAATTAAATATGTTTTCAGACATCGTATTTGACATATAACCTCTTTGCTTTGTAACTGCCGCATGAGTGACAGATACAATTTAAGAAAAAAACCATTACGCGCGTAGGTGTAACATAGGCTATTGTAGCTTTGTATGTGCGCATTATGAAGCCCTTTTCGAGCAAGTGTGATGAAATAGTACATTGTTTAACGAGGGGTGGAAGCGGAATATTGCGAACAAGAGTCTATCAGAAGCCCGACGCCGAAGGCGGAGGGCTTTTGATGACTCGAGTTTGCAATATTCTTACGCCCGTGTTATACACAATGTTTTTCATCACATTTGCGAGGAAACAAATACATTTTAGATGAAATGAATACAAATCGTAATAAAAACTGCAACATGTCAGTCGTCCATTTTGTTGAATTTGACGTGAGGCGAGTATGGCAAAGACCCTTCTCTATACAGCCACGATTTGAAAACACTTAATAATATTTTACATAGACACTAAATAACTACATATTAAATCTGTAAATAATTCAGTTAAACATGTTTAAGTAGTTTTTTGAGTTTAAATTTATTTATAAATACGTTTTCAGACATCGTATTTGATATAAAACCTCTTTGCTTTGTAACTGCCGCATGAGTGACAGATACAATTTAAGAAAAAAACCATTACGCCCGTGGGCGTAACACAGGCTATTACAGCTCTGTATGTCTGCGCATTATGAAGCCCTTTTCGAGCAAGTGTGATGAAATAGTACATTACTTACCAAGGGCTGTAAAAGAAAGAAAGCCCGAAATCGCAGGTATTTGAGAGCCGAGCCGCAGGCGAGGGTTGTAAATATGCGATAGAGGGCTTTCTTTTTTACTGCCCGTGGTGAGTACACAATTTTCCGTCTTCACCTGGCCACAATGCGAGTTTTACGGTACGCGCAGCGTGCAGTAAAACTCGCATTATGGCCAGGTGTGACGTAAAATATATTACACTTGAAGATAAATGTTTTACGAAGTAATCGTGAGTTTTTTAGTATTGGTAATGTAATTTTTTTTTTTACTGTAGCTAGACGAATTTTAGCAATGCTAACAAACAATGCTATGTTACAGGACGATATAATTTCTCACTACCATGGCAGTAACGACACCAGTTTTCACCCGGTTCTGGAGCTGTACGCGGTGACAGAGGAAGACCGCGGAGAGTATGTTTGCGGCGCCATCAACCTCGAGGGTTCTACTCATAGCGATCCTGTTTATTTGGACATTACTTGTATGTTCACATAGTTAGGTCACTCTTAATGCACTCAGATACTACAACACAACTCTCTATGGCATGCTTACGTGGATTTATATACCAACACATTATAGGTAGATTTTCCATCTTTGAGGAAGAGCCCCACTCCTTTTCATTGCTTACAGGCACTAAGTAGATTGCGTTTTTAAAATAGTAACCGGTAGTTAATACAAGTATCTAGTAGTGGGCCGCTTCTTCGTCAATTGAACATTATATAGGTAACTCTTTAGTTACAACCAATGTGCAAAGCAAATCTGAGCTCCATTTTGTCGAATTCAGTTGCAAAAGAATGTGATTTTAGTTATAGAGAGTATTGGATACCATGCAGGCCTATCCCACTGTCAATTTGGCGCGAAACCAAGTTTGTCTATGGTAACCTCCTGTGGAGGTCTAGCTAGGGCTGTACCTACAGCGTATCGCACAGAATGACATTTCATATATACTTACGTGCCGTTTTACGTAGTAACAACATAATTTCATTGATCGCACACCGTCATACGAATTGCTATGACACACAAAAAGTAAACAATTGGATGGAAAAAGTAATCCCATTACAAAATATGAACTGTTTCGTAAAAAAATAACCTGTAAGTATTAAATATTTTTTTACCTAATCCTGACTTTTCGGCTATTGTATTATTTTATTATCATATAATATTATTTTTTCCAAAATTTGATGATCATTCACAAACTGAACTAAAATAATTATCATTTTGGATGATCAGTTATGTGATTCTGTGGTACGTTAACAACCCTATCTCACACTATGATTGTCTATTGATGGTCTATTGTAAAAAAATGACATAGCTGACGTCATCACTTAGCCAGTGGACCTTCTGTACCTCTAGGTACTATTAATTATTATTCTGTGTACCGTGCCCAAATTCTTTGTGTGCGTGCACTTATCGAATATATATATATAGATACGTAGGTACCTATGTAGTTCATTATTCTTTATGCGCTTGTCGAATACACATTTTTCGTATGCGTATGGGTATATCACGTAAGGTGAGCCGGGGCAAGAGTATCATACTTTTTTCAAGTTAGATTCAAATAGTGTTTGTGATCTTATTATTGCATTAATTCGTATAATAAAGCGATAAAATATAAGTACATTTAATATATTTTTCATTGAAACTACTTAAAACTACTTAAAACTACTTAAACTTTTAAAACATGCACTAATTTGTGAAAAAATAAAAATCGGCATGACTGTGTTCCTTTTGCCCCATGACTGGGGTAAGAGTATCGTACGTACCTAACTTGAACTAGGTTATTTAGTAACACAGTTGGTAGACGCTGTCAAGAAAATGAATACCTTAATAAGTTGAAAAACTCTTCAAAATTCGGAGAAACTGCGTTTATACATATTCTGGGGCAAGTGTCATAGTAGGTGTTATCAGGGGTGACAAACCACCTAACACTTAAATAAAAAAAATAATGCTTTGAATGTTTTAATTCACTTTGAAAACTATCCTATTTACGAGTAGGTATTACAGTAGTAGTATTTAGGCAGGCACACTATTTATAAATTCTACTTAGCTTAAATATCACAAGTAGGTACTCTCAGTCTATACTCACCTAAAAGTATTTAAAAAATTACTTAACGCAGGGCTTTAAAACGTTATAAAAAGAGCGATATTGTAACGATATAATTATATTTTTATATATATGTAAGTATATATACAGGGTGGCTCATTCAGAGCGGTCAGCATGGGAAAGTCTGAAACTATAAGATATACGAAGATCTGTTCTTAGGAACCATGTCATCGATTTGAGTAACAAGAAAAACTGCATTCATACATTTTAAAAAAACTTGTACTCAGCTCGGGAATCGAACCCGGTCGTTTTGAAAAAAAAAACATACACTATTTCTATTTAGATATCGATTGTGTAGGTCTTAAGCAGTAAATGTTTCTATAGAACATGATGTCTAAAATGAATAAAAGGCATTGTTTTCACATAATTTAATTTATTTTAGTAGGTGTTCGAAGTGACCACCGTTTTTCTCAATACAATATTCAACACGTTTAGGTAACGATCTTACTATTGCATTTTGTATCTTCATGTGGTGAATTTGCGTTAAAATTGACTACTGACGATTGACTAGCTTGTTTTGTACACTTCATCCTTAACATACTCGTAACCCCACAAGAAATAGTCTAGAGGCGTTAAATCGGGCGACCTCGCGGGCCATTTGATAGGGCCGTTCGTACCAATCCATTTCTGGGAAAAGTGCTCAGTTAAAAAGTCTCTAGTTATGCGACTATTGTGAGCCGGTGCTCCATCCTGTTGAAAATAAAGTTGTTCTCTTACTTCTGCTGACATTTCTCCTAGGGCCTCTAAAAGATCTTTTAAGATTGCAAGGTAGGTACTTGAATCTATCCAAATGTCCATCATAAATTTTAAACATGAGTACCTTATTATAAAGTAGGCCGACCCAGCAGTTAAATGAGAATCTAACTTGACGGCGTCCTTCGTGCATTGTTAAGGGATTTGAGGGATTCTCGACTCCAATAGTGATGATTTTTACGATTGTACATTCCGTTGTTGGAAAATTGCGTTTCATCAGAAAATATTACGCACTTAAAATGAATAAAAGGCATGGCATGGCAGGTGAGCTGAGTACAAGTTTTTTTTAAATGTATGAATGCAGTTTTTCTTGTTACTAAAATCGATGACATGGTTCCTAAGAACAGATCTTCGTATATCTTATAGTTTCAGACTTTCCCATACTGACCGCTCTGAATGAGCCACCCTGTATATATATATATATATATATATATATATATTAGGGGACAATCTTACACAAATCGACCTAGTCCCACACTAAGCAAAGCTTGTACTATGGGTACTAGACGACGATAAACATACTTATATAGATAAAATAAATACTTAAATACATAGAAAACATCCATGACTCAGGAACAAATATTCGTGCTTATCACACAAATAAATGCCCTTACCGGGATTCGAACCCGGGACCTCTTGCTTCGTAGGCAGCGTCACTACCAACTAGGCTAAAGCGGTCGTCGAATTCCGTTATTTGCTGAGATTTGTATAGAAATTTTAAACATCGTTATAATATCACTATTTTCATAACGTTTTAAAGGCCTGTACTTACGTAGTTTACACTTCAGCCCAGAAATAGAGACAACTTGAACGATCCAGATTTTTTTTTTGGTTTTAAGTGCATTTAAACAAGCGTGTTTTTCTATTGTTTTTTATTTGTTTTGTTCGTAATTTTAATTGTTTCACTGTGATTATTTATGTTTTTGAGTGCTTGAACCCAACATCCGCATCCTCAAATGTCGAAAAATCGCATACGCACATGCCTGAATTAAACAGTGCCAATTTGTAATAAATATGACAATTTATAAAAGGTTTGACCGCCCTGACATGGGGTAAGAGTAGCTTATGACTCCCTTCCCCCCGGACTGAACTGGCACTCTTGCCCCACTTAAATAATTTGAGGTTAAAAATTTATTGGCTTGATAAAAACTTATAATCGATAGGAATCACAGAAAATAATGATGTAACATAAGAAATAAACTATAAATATTCGACTCACCAACAAACAAATCCGAATTAACACCCATAAATCACACAAAACCGCTTTTGAATTATACACGTGCACTTCCACTTATCACAAGTCGTAACCAGTCAAAATGAACCGCGTTTTGTTTCAATATGGCGTGTGAAAGAGACATCTATGATTTGATGATGGAACTAATACACGCCTGTCTGTTTTACCGACCGACCGAGGCGCTCAGTTCAAAAGAATTCGCTGGAGAAGCTTTTGACCCTCTTGCCCGACTCACCTTACCTAATATTTGTGCGCGTGTCCAATAAGAATAGCGCGGTATATGCATCTATGTGCACGTGTTGAATAGGTAGAGAGTAGAGATGGATATTTCTTCGTGCGTGTGTCAAATAGATATTTGCACAACATCTTTATATAGGTCTTGAATAGATATATATATAGAAAATCGCACGTTGTACTTGCCTCCCTATTATGTATGATACGCTTTTGTCATTTCGGTTTCATCGAAGATTTAGCGTAGGCACTAGTTTTACGAAAGCGACTGTCTTCTGACTTTATAACCAGACGTTATGCTTTTCAGACCCAGCATTTTGCGAAGACGAAAGCGTTGCCGAGTACGGCCTGGAAGTGGAAGAGTCTATCAACATAACATGCAACGTAAAGGCTAACCCAGCGCCGCTCAAGTACGGCTGGCTGTTTATGAACGAAGTAGCGAAAGCTGACATTTTCGACAGCACTATACCTCGGGATGTTATCATAACAGAAAACTCCACATATTTGTACACCCGACCGAACGACACGGCGTTCAGTAAGTAGAATTTCAGTTATAAGTTATACACATTTTGTCATTCGATTGCACTTCGTCGCTTTACTTTCTCACTAATTCATACCTACTTAGTTCATCTTAGCGTTGATCTATTGCTTTGGAGCGCGGGGCTCCTCTTGCCGACATTGTTTCCTCTGCTTCTCGGAACCCATATTAAGAACAGAGGATCATAGAACTTGGATATAGATCAGGTATACTAGACCCACCAAAAACATTACATGTAAAGTGATGCCAAGACTCCATAGCTCAGACACTTTCAGCGTGAAAAAGATATCAGATCGCAATTAGCGCCAAGCTTCCTACTCCACACGGCGTAACTCTACCACTACCAGCCACGCTCTACAAATTCTACATCTTGGCTAAAAAGTATAGCTTTGTTGGGCACATCCCGGTCGCCATGTAGACTTTCACGCCGAATGAATTTATGATGATATTATTAATAAGTGACGGGTCTATACTTTTTAGCCAAGATGTAGAATTTGTAGAGCGTGGCTGGTAGTGGTAGAGTTACGCCGTGTGGAGTAGGAAGCTTGGCGCTAATTGCGATCTGATATCTTTTTCACGCTGAAAGTGTCTGAGCTATGGAGTCTTGGCATCACTTTACATGTAATGTTTTTGGTGGGATCTCATTCCTTTTTGTAAGGTAATTTCTCAAGAAGTGAATGGGAAAACCCATACAAACTTCCATCCCCTAATTTAAAGAGTGGGGGGTGATTTACTAAAAATCCTGAAATACATAATCTTATTATTTATAACAAGGATAACAAGGACCCCCTATATCAATTTTCAGACTTCTAGCATCAAAATTTGCGGAAGTCTCATACAAACTTTCACCCAGAACCTTAAACTAGGTTAAGGGGTTGGGGGGCGGTAAAAGTTTCAAGTTTTAAGATTTTTTCGTTGTTTGTATACTATTACTAGCTTACATACCAAATTTCAGCTTTCTAGGACTTCAGGAAGAACCCTAAGAATATTGATGATCATCAGTGAGTCAGTGACGAAATCGGGATATTTTAGATATCAATAAAATCTAAAGTATAATAGCTATGCAATTGAAACTTTACAGTTTCAATAAGTCAACCACTGACATCATATCCCGAAAATTTTGTTTATCTGGTATAATCTAAACCCAAGTTAGGAAGGTTCAAAAATACGACGAAGCGCTTCGAGAAAAGGTAGGTAGTGCCCTTGCGCTTCGCTTGGCTCGTCTTGGCGGGGGCACTCCCGTGCCCCCAGATAGCTACCGACTTGTCTATTGAGCACCTTTTCTTACAGATCTTGAAGTAAAACCCACCGCCGGCGAGTAGCGAGTACTCTCAGAGCTAGTAATTCTTACTCGCGCGAGTAAAAGCGACAAGTGCCTTTGGCACTAGTCCCACCGCCGGTAAGAATTACTATGAGAGTAGGTACTCGCTACTGGCCGGCGGTGGGACAAATGCCTTAAAGACTATAAATTGATGCCACGCGTCTTTTCTCTTCTCTTATAATAGGCGTGATTTTCGCACAGGTCATCATTTTACGCTGCCGCTGCTTGCCTTAAACAATACAATACGGGTTCTCAAACTTTTGTTAGACATGGACCACTTTCAGAATTTGAAAAATACCTACCACGGACCCCTTTTAAAAAAAAAAACTCTTGTTTCATATATTTTTATACCTACGTAGGAACGTAAGAGTTAAGAGTGAACGAAGTATAGCCGTGGACCCCTAGCAATCATGTCACGGACCCCTAAGGGGTCCATGGACCACACTTTAAGAAACCCTGCCTTAATTAAACCTTCAACGTTACCATAGAGTCGTTGCTACCTATTCCTGAATCTATGCTAATATGGCGTCTCACAACAGGTTCCATATTCTGCTGGGGAATAAACGATGTGGTCGGCAACGGGTTGCCGGAGACGCCATGCAGTTTCCTCATCACGGACCAGACGGCTCCGCGGCCGCCCGTCAACTGCCTCGCCGTGAAGCAGGACGGCGACATCGCCGTCACTTGCGACAAGGGACACGACGGAGGTTTGCCGCAGGTACCTATACTCATTCGGATTTCCGATCTGCCAGTTGTTGCATTAAGCGCCTAGCACATTGTCTTGAATTCAGTCGTCCTAACTACCACTAAATAAAATAATCAATAATGTCATATTTTCTCGAAAAAGGATAAAAAATGTAGATAAATGGAGAAAAAATCAACGCAAAAGGTTAAATAATCACGAAGTTATAAGTGTCCAAAGTTTTAAGAAGGGGTATGTTCTGTCCCTTTTTCGCAAAACGCAACTTCACTAACATCTTCTCACATTCCACTTGTTACGTTTTTGCGGACGACCTTAAACTAATACGTCCTGTTAATTGTATGACCGATGCAGCCTTATTGCAAGAAGATATCAATAAATTACATGACTGGTGCAACCTTAACAAGATGTACTTGAACCCAATCAAATGCTCTCACATTAAATTCACAATGAAGAGAAACATAATAAAAAGTGCTTACAACATTGCAGGTGTAACACTGAATGAAGTCACTCACATTCGTGATTTGGGAGTAGTTATTGATGCAAAACTAAAATTTACAACTCATATCGATAATATAATAACATCAGCAAATAAGTCTTTAGGATTCGTTATTAGAAATGGAAAGGAATTCAAAAATATTTCTACCTTAATAATGCTATATAATAGTTATGTTAGAAGTAAATTAGAGTACTGCTGTGCCGCTTGGTCACCCGTTTATAAAGTCCACATTAACAGAATAGAGAGGACTCAAAAGAAATTGCTAAAGCATTTGTCGTACCGGTATAAACCACCTAGCCATGTAAGATCCTATCTAGACAAAATTAAACATTTTAAACTAGAAAATTTAAATAACAGAAGAACGTTGCTTAGTATGTCTTTCTTGTATAAAACCATGAACAATCTAATTGATTCGCCTCAAATTGTTGATAAGTTCACTTTAAGCGTCCCGACTAAAATACCTCGCATGCCTCGCGCCTTATTTCACGTTCCTTTTTGTAAAACCAACTTTGGCAAGCACTCACCTGTACCTCGCCTGTCGCGTGCTTACAATGATCTCGTTACAGAACAGGAAGACATCGATATTTTTTGTGATTCTCATAACAGCTTCAAACGCAAAATCAGGGATCTGTTGTTGAACCTTGAACCATAGTATGAGTGATTTAGTTTTAAGCCTAGATAGCCTAGATTTAGTGCATTAACGCAAAAATTGTAACGCATGTCGTGGTTGCCTATTATTAGGGTCACAATTAGACATATAAATACTTGATGTTTCCACATAAAATGTAACATTGTGAACTCCGTTGGCAATCCTTAAATAAATAAATAAATAAATAAATAAATAAATAAATAAACTTCATATGATGACGCTGGAAGAATGTGACGTCACAGAAGACGGCCGTGCCGCGCCCATCGTGGTCGGCGCCGCCGTCGACGTGGCCCCCCGGCAGTATCCTGTAATGTGACGTCACACACCGTTTGCGTTTTCTCTCTCTAACAAGCAATATTAAAACGGTTGTAGCTTCGTAATTCTTTGAGATATCCGAATGGAATTTTCGTCACTGGGTACTTACCTATATATTTTTGTTTTCTTTATTTTACACCCGTATTGGTGGTGGTTTGCTGTAATTTTTTCCATGTTTATACCAGCACGTTTTTAACCGGAATAGCAAAGGAATATTGTTCTCGTAACATATCATGGACTTCCGCAAAGTAACGCCTGATTCAATAGCTTATATAGTATGGCCAATGACAATATCAAGCATATTTACTTAGAACATTGTCGTTATGAAGTGGTAACTTTTCCTTGGAAAATGCCATGGATTGTCAAGTTTGCTATGACAAAGTAATAAAGTGCTTATCATTATTGGGCGAATTGCAAAAAAAAAAACATAATTAAGGGCCTTAATACAATCTATGCTTTAACTTTTTTCCGTTGTGTAACGAGTTATCTACCCATATAAAATTAATTGCGATCGATCCCATTACCTATCGTTGGACCGCCGCGCCGTATGCAGCCGTAGGTACCTAGTCGCTTTTATATTGTCCGGGCCATAAACGTACTAAACCCGCTTTCCTCTAAAATTGACTTGTTTAATTGCACTCTGACTGAGTTTACAAAAGCCGCAAGCAGGCAAATATGTACGAGTATGTCTTAGATATTCGCCGATTAATGACTGTGTAGATAGGAAACCTACGTTTAGTTTTATTGATGTATTTTTTATGTTTTAATATTAATGTCTTTTTGTTGTATATATCATGTGTTGGACTAGTCTGTAAGTGATATGTATATTTTTTGCTAAAAAATAAATAAAAAATAAAATATAAAACTCCGGTTTTTTATGAAGCCGTGTAGATTGTTTCCGAAAGTGATAAAGAATGCTTATTTGAAGAGATTTTTTATGGTATAATAAGAATATCATACCTAAGTGTACCTAACTAAATAAATTATTGACGATTCCAGAAGTTCACAATCGTCGCAAAAGCTACCGACACAGGGGAAGTTCTAGAAACAATAACGAAATTAGAACCAAAATTCTTGATACAAGACTTAAAACAAGAGAACTTCAAATTCGAAATAGTGGCGTCGAATGATAAAGGAGACAGCAAATTAGTAGAGATTGATAAAGACAGCATCGCCGAGGAAACAACTGGTTTGTATATATTTCTGAATGCTGTATGTCATTTACTTACAGCCATTCCTGCCAGCTAGCAGTACTGTGGTGAGGGGTCTACGTTTCAAACCACCAATCAATGAATGATACCCGTTGTATTAAAACATTTAACTAGTTAGGTACTTAAGCGACTAATGAAAACATTTTTTTTTTCAAAAACCCATTCGTTTTTAGGGTTCCGTAGTCAAAAAGGAACCCTTACAGTTTCGCCATGTCCGTCCGTCCGTCCTCGGTTTAGCTCAGTAACTATATTACTACTAGAAAACTGTGATTCGGCATGGGTATATAAATCAATCACGCCGACAAAACACTACAATAAAATCTTTTTATTTAGGATACCTCCCCTACACCTAAAGCCGGGATGTATTTTTTTTTCTCGTTAAACCCATGGTGTGGTATCGTTGGATAGCTCGTTCAAAAGTGGCAGTAATACATATAATGAATTTAAAAGGAAAACGATCACGGCTAAGTAGGCATACCTAACTAGTTACCGAGATATAGTCGACCAACTTAAAATGTATTTAGAAAGGCCAACTTTCGTACAAATCGGGCCGACGCAAACACTTAGTTGACGCGTGCGTGTCGATGTAATTAAGAAAGACAGGCAACTACGGAACCCTACACTGCGCGTGGCCCGACACGCACTTGGCCGATTTTTCATATATTTTCTATACTCTATGACCTATGTCACTCACAAGATTATGAGCAATTCAACGACACCTCGTATGTGAAAATATATCAAGCCGATTGGACTGTGATATATAAATAGAAATATAATGTTCTTGTCCACATACCTACATACATATGTATATATACATACGCCCAAAACATAACCCTCCTACTGATACAATTGGGTAAAAAACAACGTTTCCGCATACTATTTTAGTTCCTATGCCTACGTCTATAAGTAAGATTTATTTTATATATTTATAACTACATTCTCTTGCAGACGCGGAACCAGTGCCGAACACCGTGGCGAACATCACAACACTAGCACTGGCCTTGTTCGGGGGCGTGCTGTTGGTGGCGCTCGCCGCGTGCGGCCTGGTGCTGTGTGCGCACGAGCGCGGCTCGCGGCACGAGGCCCCGCGCGACCCCAACCCGCCGCTCTGTGCCTACAACACTGACGGTAGGTACATCACAACACTAGCGCTGGCCTTGTTCGGAGGCGTGCTGTTGGTGGCGCTCGCGGCGTGCGGCCTGATGCTGTGTGCGCACGAGCGCGGCTCGCGGCACGAGGCCCCGCGCGACCCCAACCCGCCGCTCTGTGCCTACAACACTGACGGTAGGTACATCACAACACTAGCGCTGGCCTTGTTCGGAGGCGTGCTGTTGGTGGCGCTCGCGGCGTGCGGCCTGATGCTGTGTGCGCACGAGCGCGGCTCGCGGCACGAGGCCCCGCGCGATCCCAACCCGCCGCTCTGTGCGTAGTATTACCCATTGTTAAGGATACACGGGCAAGTAGTAGTTGTCTCACCCGACAGATACATACCGTTGACGGGCAATTATAGCTCTAAAAAATGTCCGTGTAAATGCACCTTTATGTGAGCGATTAACGCTGTAATGCGATGCTTTACGCAATAGTATCTAAATGTGTGTATTTGACGAGGCGCAGAGCAGAGGATCGCATCGTAGATACTTTATGATTTTAACTAAGTGATCATTTCTGTCAACCCCACCAAGAAAGCACTAGTGAAGTAGCAGCAAAGTAGACTTCAGAGAAAATCGCGAGTCTGACAGATTGAAATTGAGTTGGTTTTGAACAACTGATTAAACTAAGTAGTATATTTCACTTACAGAAACCACGTGTAACGACAGCGACGACAGTGAGTGCAACGTGAGACGAACCGAGTCGTTCCGCCGGGCCATGGCGAGGTATCCCTCCAAGAACTTCGACGTGCGAAGAACAAGCTCCTTCCACTCGGCGCGGTATTTGCACGACTTTGCTGACCACGAGGGTAGCCACAAACACAACGATCTGCTGAGACACAGCCCCAGTTGTAGGGTGCACTCGATGCAAAATATTCACAGGAAAAGAGACATGGATAATCTATGCGACCACTTAGTCACGCATTTGCCTCCCGATGTAAATTTCGTTCCAATACAGGTATCCAACTCTTACCGCTCTTTCCTAAATCACCACATTATCAAAATAAGTACCTATCACATTTTTATCCTTCAAAATTATCGCATTATTTAGTCCCCGTACAGAAGAATTAAGACTATACAAATTGTGTAGGTACATATTTTAAGAAAATGAGGTATTTCAAGGAACGTGCGCATAGGTTTTCACTAATTTATATATTTGTACGTATTTTAGACTAGCACGTTTCACACGATGCCAAGAAAGATGCGGAACAAATTAACCAAAGAAATTAGCGACGAGGCTTC
Source organism: Epinotia ramella (assembly GCA_947578815.1). Taxonomy (NCBI): domain Eukaryota; kingdom Metazoa; phylum Arthropoda; class Insecta; order Lepidoptera; family Tortricidae; genus Epinotia; species Epinotia ramella. The sequence goes on from OX388209.1 coordinate 15,416,018, forward strand.
CGTGATCACACAGACTTCGGATGGCTTCTCTTTGCCGCCTCCTCCCGACGAATTCGGAACATACCGGTCGGGCCCGAAGATCAAAGACATGCCGAAGACCCCGACTTACACCACTATCGTTAGGAAGAATTCTAGTAAAAAGGAGAGTCAGAGGCAGCCGCAGTATGGCAACATATCTTCGATGAACGCGGTGGGACTCCCGACGGTGAGCGGGGCCTCCGGAGCCTACTCGTATCCTGACGACGACGGCCGGCAGGTAAACACTAACCCGTTCGACGATTCCTCATAACATGTCATTACTTGTCACTAACATTCATTCCGTTATTTTGAAGGTGTTGCTGCGAACGCCTGCAGTGCTAACGACTTTCAAAACATTTTCTAGGCCTAAGGAATCGGGACTATGAGATATGCTCACGATGCAAGAGCTTTATATTTAGACCAAATGGGAAGTGACTTTACGAAAATGATTATTTTGCTGCCCTTATTAGCAATATTTAATTAAATCAAAACTTAACCATTTTTTTTTCACATATTTATTTTCGGGTCACTTCTGAAACATTAGATCTCACTAAGCATGTTGTCTGTATGTCGATGTCGGCGATGGAGTCTCTGAACTTGGTAGGTAAGTATAATGAAAGATTACATATCATGGAAACCTATTTATTTTACAAAAATAGAAATCATCAGTGTTTGTCTAGGGACAATTTATCACTTCGGCTATTTCTCATTACTTAAAACATGCACATGATTGACATAGGCTAACTCATTGACATTATTCATATTTTATGGTGATCTAACAACAAATGTATTGTATTTCGATGATTGCAATTCATCATGTTTTATTTAATTATGTGGCCTAGCAATTATACCTTATCACTGCCATTAAACTAACTATCATTAGTATCTTATATTCTGTATAGGTATGTGGAATTTTAGTTATTAATATAAGTTTGAAAATAATGTATAAATTTTTGTATTGTTACTGATTAAATTCTAAAATATGAAATAAACTTATTCCAGTCACTACTGTGTTTTATTATCATCTGACTTTTGACTAAAGTTTAGATGAGTATGGGAGATCAAAATGTCAATTTTGGAAAGAATATAATAACAATTGAATATTTAGTTAAATAGAAACTAATAAAACTAAAATTAAATAGGCGTACTAGAGTAGTAGTTGTACTCAATCCATCCGGTCCAAGTGCGCCTGCGCCGCGGAGAGCCGGTCGATGAGTCGCTGCGTGTTGGGCCGCGCCTGCGGGACATGCCACCAGACAACATTACTACTCGTTTTGCCCGAGAAACAGTTGTAGTAAGACCAATATTATTAATATAGTATGTGTAATGAAGTGCAACAGGGCAGGCGTGTATTTCCGTTCGGAACCAGCCACTGGCCCTTGTTACAATTTATTTACAGTCCCAAGCTTTAGGTTCTAGGTAGGTGAGGTTAGGCGGGGCCATACCCAGTGTTAAAATCGCTAGCTACAGTCCTGGGGACAGCCGTAGCATAGGAGCAAGAGGACCAAATTATTGGCCAGTAGCTAGCCTGGTTAATCGGTAGTAGTTAAAAAGTTCCGTTGTGACGCAAAAAATTAGCCATACACTTGCCCTTGCAAACCCTTGTCAACATCAAAAGCAGAAAATGTAAAAAACGTCGTAGTCTTATACAGGGTTAAATACTCGCGAAAAAAAAACCAGCTGTTCCATACAAACGGCGTGAGCTCAGCCGCCAAAATGTATGGAACAGCTGGTTTTTTTTTGCGATTTGGATACAACTTATTATACAATTTTGATCGAGATGACGCACTGAATCCCTCACAAAATTTGAACGGTGAATACTATTTCACCCTGTATATTTTGCATGCCAATGTGCTCATAAAGGCTGTCCTTTACAATTTTACTAGTTTCTGCTAGCATTTATGTATTATTCGACCGCAATCAGATTGGGAATGAGCTGTCATGTTCATAAGTCAAAGAATGTAGATTCGAGGGGGACCTGAGGGGGAGTCGGTTCACCGAGACTCAGTAGATTGTGGCTACAAGCTGTAAAACAAAACCGAACTAACGTGGGATGCACTCACACAGACAAGCGTGATACAGTAAAGTGCAAGTCGCGGTAAGCAGCGGTATATTAGTCCGCGTGCCGCCCGTGCGCCTCATAGAACTGACTTTAAAAGGAGCAGGGGCCGTAGACAAGGTTACAAGCGCTAGCGCTAACGCTAACTAATAAAATGTATGGGAATGACAGATGTTATCGAAAAGTGTTTCGTCGGCATCTGTCATTCCCATACATTTTATTAGTTAGCGTTAGCGTTAGCGCTTGTCGATTGTTACCTTGTCTACGGCCCCAGGTGTAGCAAGGTACCAAGCGACGCTAGTTAAGGTACCGCTCTAGCTATTACAAATGGTGCTTACAAATTAGATGCCAATACTTTCAGAGCTGCTAGTACTCGTCCTTAGAAGTAGGTATGCTTAAGTATAAAACGAATTTAAGAGGCTCCCATACGCCAATGACATTCGATCTGAATCCCTTAGTTTTCTAATGTTTTTTGTAGCTTATTATATTAACAACAACGGCTTTAAGCAATATAGTATCCCATATTTACTTCAAACTTCATTGTTTTCGAGATATTTGGCATCAAAGTTGAACAATTTTAGGCCAAAAAACTGGTTTTCTGGCCATAACTTTTGTGTTAATTGGTTTAAAATTAAAACCCTCTGCCAGTTTTTAGAGACGTCATAGACGAACCCAAATTTGTAGATTTCGTATATGTTAGATCTTTCACGTCAATAGAGATGCGAAATAAGTGTTTTTTTAGACAATGTTTAAAAAAATCATACAAAATTAAGTATTAATTTGTTTCAAAATCCGGTCTGTCAAAATGGAGATAAAAGATTGAAGAACCGATAGCCGTTTGATTTATGATTCTATCTGTAGTGCAAAAGTAGTAGATACGATTCAAAACTTGTCAAAAATCGATGAAAACCTCGGGTAGCCCCTTAAAGTTATGTTAGTTTTTGGAGAAAATTAGGAAAACAACTGTACCACAATTAAGGGCGGGTTGCACCAACTGACGAATACCGACCGATCAACGTTAAATTAGGAAAACAACTGTACCACAATTAAGGGCGGGTTGCACCAACTGACGAATACCGACCGATCAACGTTAAATTAGGAAAACAACTGTACCACAATTAAGGGCGGGTTGCACCAACTGACGAATACCGACCGATCAACGTTAAATATGGCGCCGGCAGCTGTCATACTATACAAACCTGACAAACTTTCGATACATTCCGTTTTTAAAGAACAGTGCTTACGATTAGAGGCGGTTTGGTGTAACTCACCCTAAGACTTCTTTGATTATGTCATCCATCACAAACAAGGACGCTCACTTGACAGAAAGTGATAACCACCTTGTCAGGTAAATAAATAATAAATAAATATTTGGGGACAATCTTACACAAATCGACCTAGTCCCAAACGAAGCAAAGCTTGTACTATGGGTACTAGACGACGATAAACAATAAACATACTTATAAATAAATACTTAAATACATAGAAAACATCCACGACTCAGGGACAAATATTCGTGCTCATCACACAAATAAATGCCTTACCAGGTGTTCTTACCAGGACCCCGAGGAGTGTCACAGGCCCATAGAATGACCTCCCATACAAACAGCCGATCCTGGAGAGAACCATTGGGACGCGATACGCGCCGCTAACTTAATCTAACTTAAACCTAAATAACTACTAACCTTCTTTCCTGAATCTTTCCGTCCCAACGTCCGGCAAGAATGAGTTAGTGTTTTGTGTAGAGTGTATTTATGTATTATCTTGCGGCAAACTGGCACGTCCTTCGTCCGGCTCGTCCTCCAAGGCACCTTGTCGATACAAATTCCCGTACACTACGCAGCTATGTATCACTATAGCTAAGCCTCGAAGCCATGGCCAGTCTGGCTTAATCTAACGAGTTCCAAACCAAACACTTAGATATCTCGGTGCCTCCGGAGGCACAGCGAAAACGAGATCAAAACCGTAATCTAATTAATCGAGGTGCGTCGGCGGCGACGTCATTATTACCTCTCACCATGCGTACGCGGTCGCTGCGCCAGTCCCGCTCGGCGCATCCATCTCGCTTCGTACCTTCGACCTCTTGCTTCGTAGGCAGGGTCGCTACCAACTAGGTTAAAGCGGTCGTCATGCACAGGCTGATTTTGTTTTCTTTTCTTAATTCCTATTAAAAGTAAATTATTTCGATGTAAGTTAGTGATGACCACCTTATCAGTCAATTGCATAGTTTTTTTTGTTAGGTAATTCCTATAAAACTAAATTATTTTGATGTAAGTTAACATCTCTTAAAAAAATTGGCATCTAATTTGGAAGCACCTATATTCACGGTGACCCTGGTTGTCACTGTAGATAGAGGATTTTAAAGATTGAGTCCTAGCGAATGCCCGAAAGTGATGGAGCTAAATTAAGGGGAAACACTAAGGGCGAGATAATTGAGCAATAGGTATTTGTAAAATGTATTGCTGTCGTGCCAACCTTAAACCTCCCCCTGCAGAGCGTGACAGAGACAACTGCAGCTTGGACCGAAAATACCTATTAAAAGTACATAAAATCAAGGTTTCGTAGTACCCTGATTTCTTCTCCAAAATTTGACCTCTATTTTTTTTATTGAAAATGAAATAAAGGCTTTGGTCGTGTTCCTGTTTTCCTTTTTTATATAATCTAGTCCAAATTGTTTTCTGGATGTTTGAACACAGCGGAAAATCTGGCATTTTTCTTAGGTTTTTGAAGGTTCATATCTCTTTTAAGAATAAATAAATGAAAAAAAAGGAAAAGATAGGAACATGTCAATAGTAGTCATAGACTTATCGAAAAAAAATATTACTCTACTGCCATTATCCAGGGAAGAAACAGGGGACTACGTTTCTATGGAAAAACGGCCCTTGTGTTACCTCTTAAGGCTAGGAACACACAGAGCGGTGCGGCACCGCTAACTCTGCCGCGCGGACGAGCGGCACCGTGGGCCCGCCCACGGCGAATTAGCTAGGTGGGTCATTCTACTTTTCTGTGACCATTAATCTATTGGCAGAAAAAAGTATGATAAATACCCAAATGGTGTATAAAGTATATATTGCCTAATTCTGCCTGAACCAAATTTTTGGAAATTGGTAACGAAAATTCATATATTAATATTGATAATTGTAAAAAGATGGTAACGCAGTGGTAAATGCCTCATTTTCATACAAATCGGGAGACAATCAAGGACCACTGAGTTAACGTGATTAAGAATATTGATAGTGATTATTTATTAAACAAAGCTATCGGAATTGATAGCCTAAATAAGCCTCTTTCTCAACCAAAACATAAAAAATTTAAATAATTGGCAAGTTTTCTAAAATATGCATTTTACGAAACAGTAACAAAAATTTATGGTCACGAAAAAGAAGAATTGCCCAGGTACATCGTGATACAAAATTTCACCGCGCACCGCCGGCGCCGCGTGTTCCGCAACTAACATGACTAAAGTAAGAAGTATCAGAAGACGAATACATCCTTGACATCTCATGTCCTTAGTTGTGTTATATCCGTGACGTCAGGTTCAATAAATGACAGTCTGGTGATTAACAAAGCTGGGGACGAAAAAGAAATGCTACACGCATTGGGGGACAGGAGATTCGACATCGTATCTCGTTCCCATTTGTGGTATTGTCTATGCTGACATCTTTGTCACTGATTTTGTATGTGTCTGTGTGAGCTCACCTGCAGACGGCGGCCTCGTGCAGGTCCTTGCAGCGCGCGCCGCTTCCAGCAGCCGCGCCGCCGCGCCCATCACGTGCGTCTCGTCGCCGGCGCCGAGCCACACGCGCTCGTGCACTCTCAGTCTGTGTGAGCTCACCTGCAGACAGGAGACGGCGGCCTCGTGCAGGTCCTTGCAGCGCGCGCGCGCGCGCCGGCGCGCCGCGGCGGGCAGCGGCGCCAGGCCCGCGCGCGCCGCCTCCAGCAGCCGCGCCGCCGCGCCCATCACGTGCGTCTCGTCGCCGGCGCCGAGCCACACGCGCTCGTTCACGCTCACCAGTCTGATTAGGAAAAAACCGGATTCATAACGACTGAATTAGAGATTTATTGTACTTATTAGATTTCTATCTAGTCGACCTGATGCGAACATAAGAGCCACCGCACATTGAGCTACTAGTGATCGCCACAAGCTGCGGACGTGTTCTGTCATACATGTTTGTAGACACATTGCACATTGAGCGTTTAGTGGTCCCGTCCTAACCACAAGCTGCGGAAGTGGCTTGCGCTCGCTATTAGTGTAATGTGCGGGCGCTCTAATGCTTACCGAGAGCATTAAAATCGGGTTACCTTATAAACGCCGCGTTATGAGGAAATGTATAAAGTCTATAAGTACACACATACAGTAACTTCCGACATCACACGAACAAATGTTATATGATATTTAATGAATATTCTATTAAATATTTATAAGATAGAGAATATGTATATGTATACATTAATGAAAATCGTAAGACAATAGAAAAAAAACAGAAACATTGCACATTATAATAAGTTTCCAAAAGAAATAATAATACTCACTTAATATAAATATCCAATACTTGCTCCATTGAAACTCCAATGTTCAAAATTGTTCTAAAAACAATGCCTTGGTCCGCTTGAAGTTTGCATGCCAATATTTCCAACTGACGCACGATAAAATCTGTAAAGACTCATGTTTTACTACTTAATTGGACAGAATCACGTGCATAATAGTTATTTATGCTACGAGTGTGGAAAGTAGGCGATTTCCGACGAGTGTAATTTTCCGACACGAGTCGGAAATCATCTTTACGCGCGTGTATCATACAACGTTTTACTATGCCTTGTGTGAGGAAATATATTAAATGTTGAAAAACAGTTTAAAATAGAATGTTTCTTAGAATTTCGTCGGTACAGCGTCTTTTTGTTGTTTAATATATTGAGTTAGGTACTCAAAATTAATTGTGTTCCAAAACCATAATACAATGGTTTTAACTTTTAAGTGAATAAGCTTGACAGCAAAATATGTGGAGAAGTTTGTTAAATGCAGTTCCAGATAATAAGTAGGTACCTGACAATCTACCTAGGTCCTTCAATTTTAACCTATCTATTTTAAACCGACATTTCTACATTTAATATATTTCCTCACACAAGGCATAGTAAAATGGTGTATGATACACGCGCGTAGATGATTTCCGACTCGTGTCGAATTATACATTCGCTCGCTTCACTCGCTCATGTATAAAAATGGCACTCTTCGGAAATCACCTACTTTACACACTTGTAGCATAAATAACTATACTATACTGTACATATGGCTCTTTAAAGTTTCGACATATGCACGGAAAGTGCTCTTTTCCGCACTAGTGCGGGAAAGTAGCACCATATGTACTGTAGATGCTCTTTTCGAGTTTGCAAAGATGTAAATCAATGCAATGCATGTGATTGTAAAAAGATTCTTATGAAAATGTATGAAACTATAGGTCTATTACTCACAGCTACAGCTAAGTTACTGATGTATTTTTTTTAAGACTGTTTGTTTCTGAATAAATAATAATAATAATAATGTAGCCAGAATTATTCACCAGCAACTTGCTCTGCTATACGGTCTTGTGGTCTCCGAAGTGCCTTACTATAAGTACACACCTGCGCCAGTTCTCGAAAATGGTCGTGCCACGCTCTATTGCGATCGATCAGTCATCACGGACAGGACTATTCTTGCCAATAGGCCTGATATCGTGCTGACAGATCGATCGAAACGCCAGGCAGTGCTCGTCGACATCACCATCCCCCATGACGAGAACCTCTTGAAGGCCGAGAAGGACAAAGCCAGCAAGTACCTAGACCTGGCTCACGAGGTAACCGCCATGTGGGATGTTGATTCGACGATCATCGTCCCGATAGTCGTTTCGGCGAACGGTTTAATAGCGAAGAGTCTCGACCACCACCTCAAGAGACTCTCACTAGATGGCTGGATCAAGGGTCAGATACAGAAGGCGGTACTCCTGGATACTGCGCGGATAGTCAGGAGGTTCCTGTCTATGTCGCCCTGACCACCGGCAGCTTAGGCCCCGCCTCGCTGCCGGCGGTACCCTAGGTTAGGTTTTTATAATGATTTTATGTTTTATATGTATAGTTTTATATTTTACTTTTTATATAATTATTGTAAAAACCTAGCTTAAGGTGAAATATAAATAAAGGAATAATAATAAAAGTATTTCAATCATTGTAGTGATGTCTAGACTGTCCACGCAGTATTACTCATTTAGATATATATATTTTCTAATCTGTGCTTTTACCTGTCAAATCGTAATCGTAGCTGTCAACCATGCCAATCCTCAGTCGAAGAAATAAACGTCACAAAAAAGCACCTTGTTTTGTTTTAATAATTTCGGATCCAATCCAATATGGCTGAACATTTGGTCACATCGAGCCGGATATAAAATCCAGAAATAATCCATTATACACGAACTTGCATCCACGTGGATTTGTGTTGGGACAAAACAAAAGTGCATAAATTATCCAAATATCCACCATGAACCTAATAGGTTATGTTAAACTGCAAAACGACATGCACGAAAAGATAATGAAAGCGTCGGTGAACTTCAAAAAAACACCGAAGGCTCGGATTACTGTTACGTACTTGGAAGCGAGGTTGGAACTCTTAGATCGCTATTGGAGTGCATTTGAAACCAATCACCAACACATTCTGATTTTATCCGAAGACGAAAATGATAAGTATTTCAAGGACGATTTATACGATACCGTGGAGGAGAAATACATCGTGTACAAATCAGAATTAAAAGAAGCATTGTGTGAGATCCACCCTCAAAATCAACCAGCAGCAACTAACACGCATAACCACAGTAATTACAACAATCACAGTGAATCCAGTGCTGTCAAACTTCCAAAGATTATTTTGCCTATCTTTACAGGCCGTTACTTGGAATGGCCCACATTCCACGACTTGTTCGAATCCTTAATTCACAACAATCCATCTTTAGCTGATGTACAAAAGCTTCACTACCTAAAGAGTCATCTGTCCGGAGAGGCAGAGCAATTACTGAGGCACATTCCTATCACCGAAGCGAACTATGAACAGTGTTGGACACAGCTAAAGAAGAGGTATGATAACAAACGCTATATCGCGTCTTGTATCCTCAACAGATTAGTGGGCCAAAAAGCCTTGTCAACAGAATCATCCAACGGTATTAAGCAGATTTTAGATACAACTAGTGATTGTTTGAATGCTCTTACCAACATGGGTGTAGACATCTCAACGTGGGACATTCTTGTTATCCACTTGGTCACCCAGAAGCTCGACCAAGAATCCAGAAAACAATGGGAACAGAAAATAAGTGATTATGCTGATATACTACCAAGTTACAAAGAATTATCTACATTCTTAGAGTCCAGATTCCGGGCTTTAGAATTTTTGGAGCCGCAGCCAAAAAGAGAAATATGCAAGGATGTTAAAGAAAGTCGCTCAACAAAGGTATTCAGTGTCATGAATGCATCAGTATCCTGCCCATTCTGTTCTGAATCCCACCTGATGTATCAATGCAAGCGGTTTGCTCAAGAAAGTATCCAGAGTCGTCGGGACTTCACCAAGGAAAAGCGGTTATGTTTCAACTGCTTCGGAGCAAATCACTCAGCGACTCAGTGCAAACGACACACTTCATGCAGACGTTGCGGCCGACGTCATCACTCCCTGCTGCATCAAGACAATGTTTATCCACCTACAGTGCAGCCTGGCCTAGCTGTGGCAGGCGAGCGGCGAGCGGTCACCCACAGCGACTCGGAGCAGGGAGAAGCGAAGACTAGTAATATTGCTACTCATTTCTCCAAAGGATCAGTAATGTCAATGAATGAGGTAATGTTAGCCACTGCCTTAGTTAAAGTAGAAAATAAGACAAACTGTTATAAATTTAAGGCATTATTGGACCAGGGGTCACAGGCCTCTTTCATAACAGAGCATGCAGTACAACTGCTGCAGCTTCACAAATTGCCAGTTAATGGTAGTGTTTCTGGGTTGGGAGGAGACAAATCCTTGTCGATAAAATACATAGTCAAATTCCGAATACAGTCCATTTGCAGCTCTTTTAGTGTTGTTATCCAGGCATATGTATTGAGTCGACTCACCTCCACTCTTCCTTCTCAGAAAATTGAGATACAGGGTTGGCCAGAATTGACAGAGTTGGTTTTAGCTGATCCAGGTTATGGCACTCCAAGCAATGTGGACATGTTGCTGGGAGCTGAAGTCTACGGGCAGATCCTGACAGATGGTATTGTCAGACATCCACTGGGCACCTTGACGGCTCAGAATACCTTGCTGGGCTGGATCTTGTCGGGAAAAGTACAAGTAAGTAATCACTCTGATAATATTATTACTACCCACATTCTGGACAACTCCATGAATGACATGCTACGCAAATTTTGGGAAATTGAGACCGACCAGCCTCGTACATTCCTGTCTAAGGATGACCAGGCTTGTGAGACTTACTATGCATCCACTACAACTAGGGACAACACAGGTCGTTATGTTGTGGGTCTCCCATTCCGTGACGACGATCCGTCTTGTCAATATGGTGAATCACGGAATGTGGCTTTACGAAGATTCCATTTGTTGGAAAAAAGGCTTGAAAGAAATCCACTCCTGAAGCAGGAATACTCTAAGGTAATGAACGAATATGTATCCATGAATCATATGGAACTTATCCATGATCAGCAGGAGGTGAATAAACCCGGCTGCGTCTATATGCCACATTTTCCAGTGGTCCGCGAGGACAAAACTACTACCAAGTGCAGAGTTGTATTTGATGCAGCTTGCCCGGGTATTAATGGCAAATCCCTCAATGACGATCTCTTAATAGGTCCCAGACTACAACCAGAACTACGCCACATCATCCTGAAATGGCGTGTTCATCCAGTTTGCTTCGTAGCAGACATAATTAAAATGTATAGGCAGGTTAAGGTCATCCATGAACACACGGATTTCCAACGCTTGCTGTGGAGGGAAAATTCAAATGAAGATATAAAGGACTTCAGAATGTTGCGAGTAAGTTTCGGAGTCTCGTCAGCTCCCTACCTTGCAGTTAAGAGTTTGCAGCAAGTTGCCATAGATGAAGGGAAAGATTATCCACTGGCTGCAGATAGGGTGCTGTCAGACTTCTATATGGATGACTTTATGAGTGGTTGTGAGAACGAGAATGAAGCCTTGCAGATCCATTCCCAAACAGTCGGCTTACTAGGCAAAGCGGGATTCGAGTTACAGAAATGGTCTAGCAATAGTCAGAAGTTAATGGAAACCATTTATCCAAATCCCGTCGCCGGCACTGAAAAGGTCATTAAGATGGATGACATTATTCGAATTTTAGGCCTATCATGGAATTACCAAAGTGACTCATTTCACTATAGAGTGAACTTACCTCCACAGAGAACGCCCATTACTAAGCGAATAATCCTATCCGATATCTCTCGTCTCTTTGATCCACTCGGATGGATTGCGCCTGTCATCATCCGAGCTAAGATATTCATGCAAAAACTTTGGCTTTCAGGTGTCACCTGGGATCAAGACATTTCATCCAGTCACCCCGGTATGCTAGAGGAGTGGAACCAGTTTCGAGAGGAGTTACCAGCACTGAACGAGTTTGTTGTGTCCAGGTGGATTGGTGTAAGGCAAGATACTACAGACGCCTCGATACACGGGTTTTCAGACGCATCCAACGACGCCTTCGCAGCCGTCGTATACCTACGCGTTGTAGACAGTGCAGGTAACATTTCAGTCACTTTACTAGCAGCCCGGACGAGGGTTTCACCTGTTAAACAGCTATCCACCCCTCGTTTGGAACTTTCTGGAGCGGAGCTTTTGGCTAAATTGATGGCGGAAGTAGCCACAGTCTTATCAATCCCAATGTCCCGTTGTCGTGCATGGACGGATTCCACAATAGTCCTGGCGTGGCTTCAAGGTCAGCCAAACCGATGGACAACATTTGTAGCTAACCGTGTAGCTGAAATACTGTCCATACTCAACAACGACCAATGGGCTCATGTGGAATCAAGTAACAATCCAGCCGACTCTGCTTCACGTGGCCTAAGTCCCCGCGATTTTATCCAACTCCAACTGTGGGTCCACGGTCCAGCATGGCTACATGAGCCAGGGTACACACATCCAACTGTAGAGCAGCGGTCCACTGAGGTCGAAGCTAAGCCCATTAAGGTACATTTGTCCACGGCTTTATCCACCCCTGAACAATCAGCGGAGTTCAATGTCTGGATTAAATATTCATCGTTGTCAAGGACGATTAGGGTTGCAGCATATTGTCTTAGATTTGTTAGGAAAGTCCGACACGAAGCCCTTCCGTCATATCTGACTGCTAAGGAATTAGATATCGCTTTAAAGCTAGGAATCAAAGCCAGTCAGGCGTCGGCCTTTCCCCGAGAGCTGAGTCAACTTACACAATCCAAGCCAATACCGCGAAAAAGCAGTATATTGTCTTTATGTCCCTTCTTGGACGACGAGGGTATCATGAGAACTCGAGGGCGGATCGAACAAAGCGATCTTGCTTATAACGTTAAGCATCCCATTATAATGCCGCGTGATCATCACCTTTCAAGGTTAATAATTAGTAATGCTCATGCCAAGACACTACATGGTGGTCCCCAACTAACCCTCAATTATGTGAGGGCTAAGTTTTTAATTGTGAATGCAAAAGGCTTAATAAGGCAAATTCTATCCAAATGTGTTAAATGTATCACGTATAAATCCAGCAAAAATCACCCTTTTATGGCAGATTTGCCTAGTTCTAGAGTCACAGTCGCTCGCGCGTTTAGTCGCAGTGGGGTCGATTATGCGGGACCAATTAGTGTAAGAATGTCAAAGGGTAGAGGGTGCAAAAGCTACAAGGGCTATATCGCATTATTTGTTTGTATGGTGACACGCAGTATCCACCTTGAAGCTGTAAGTTCCCTTACAACTGAAGGATTCTTAGCTGCCTTCAGGCGATTTGTAGCGCGACGTGGACCGTGTAGAGAGATTTGGAGTGACAACGGAAGCAATTTCGTTGCTGCTGCTAAGGAACTGCGTGTTCTCTTCCAGCAAGGAGAGTCTTGTGTGATTAAGGAGGTCGCGGAAGCCTTAGCAAATGAAGGTACCGAGTGGCACTTCATTCCACCCCGGGCGCCCCATTTCGGAGGCTTGTGGGAACGAGGCGTTGCATCCACAAAGTATCATTTGAAACGTGTCTTAGATGGCACCACCCTCACCTTCGAAGAGCTGTCTACAGTCTTAGTACAAGTCGAGGCTTGTCTTAATTCGCGACCCATGTATCAGTTGCCGTCAAACCAAGTCGATTCTAACCCGCTTACTCCGGGCCACTTTCTTGTTGGAGAAGCTCTGGTAACAGCTCCAGATCGAAGCTATGCGGATTGTGTAATCAGCCCATTACACAGGTGGCAGCTGACTCAAAAGCTTATGCAACAGTTCTGGCGTAAGTGGTCACAAGAATACCTGACGACTCTCTATCAGAGGTACAAATGGACTAAATCCACTACGGAACCAAAGGTAGGTGACGTTGTTCTTGTCAAGGAAGATGATCTCCCACCCTCGAAATGGCTATTTGGTTTAATAGAGGAAAAACACCCTGGTTCCGATAATGTCACAAGAGTAGTGACATTAAGATGTAAAAATGCCAAATTTGTCAGACCTGTGTCCAAGTTGATTATATTGCCTGTTGCCGATTAGTGTTAAGAATATTTCAAATGTTACCGAATTGTATTGTTAGTTATCTAAGTGGCTCAGCAGTAGTATGTCTAAAGTAACTATGTGATTGCCAAAACTACAAAAAAAAAAAAAAAAAAAAAAAAAAAAAAAAAAAAAAAAAAAAAAAAAAAAAAAAAAAAAAAAAAAACTGTTAACAAGGTTTAGCCTTGGTGGGAACTTTATTGTACTTAGAGTTTATTCATTCAAACTTGGATGGTATATACAATAGTGGGTAACATACAAGCTTTATTTTAATTTCATAGATGTTTAATGTGAGTTTAATCCTCAGACCATTGTTTGCCTTTGATGTAACTTAAATTAATGGTAAAGTTGGATCTCAATTATAGAGCTTATTGTAACTTAGTGTATTGAGCTGGCTTGAAGATCTTTTTCCAGGTTTATAAATCCTATGTTATGTTATAACTATACTCTTTTGTTAAAATTGTATTTTATTAAGGTTGTAGCGCTGCCTTAGTATACAATCTTATGTTATCCTATACTGCCATGGTGGGCGGTAGGAAGACCATGCTGCTCTTGGTGGGCGGAATGTCCACGCAGTATTACTCATTTAGATATATATATTTTCTAATCTGTGCTTTTACCTGTCAAATCGTAATCGTAGCTGTCAACCATGCCAATCCTCAGTCGAAGAAATAAACGTCACAAAAAAGCACCTTGTTTTGTTTTAATAATTTCGGATCCAATCCAATATGGCTGAACATAGACAGCGTACAGTAAGAAATGGAAGTATGAGAGTTCAACATTCGAAGATTATGCTTTAAATCTGTAGCAATTTAGTCATAGTACTTTTCTTACGCGATGAAATTGACGATGGAGAAGTAACCACGAAGACAATACTCACACAGAGGGAAACAATGTCCCGTGTTAACATACTCCCGTCCCAGGGTAGTGAGTTTGCTCAGCACAGACGTGAGTCTGTCGTCGGGCGAGGGCAGGGCGCGAGCCGCCGCCTCCGCCTCAGCGAGGATGTTGCTCCAGATGTTCTCGACCAGCAGGTCGTCGTTGTGCCCCGAGCATTGTACTATGGCCAGCTTGCACTCCCACAGATTATAACGGTCGGCGTATTCTTCGTATAACTGTAAACATGGTAGAAAAGTTATGATGTGTAAGTGTATTTTCGGAGTAAATAGTTTTGTTAATGAAGCGTTTATTCTTTCACGTACCTCAAAAGAATAAACGGAACAACAAAGTGATCCTATAAGGATCAACAAAGACAGACGAGACGGACAACAAAGTGATCCTATGAAGCTGCGGCGGCGGGCGCTTGTCCCTCGGCAGCGCACACCTGCGCCTTGCACGCGCGCCACCTCGCCCGCCTCCAGTAGTTGTACGGTGTAGTTACCTGTGTGATGTCGAGCAGCTGGTCGTGCAGCCGCTGCAGCATCTGCGGCGGCGGGCGCTTGTCCCTCGGCAGCGCGGCGGCGGCGGCGCACACCTGCGCCTGCACGCGCGCCACCTCGCCCGCCTCCAGTAGTTGTACGGTGTAGTTACCTGTGTGATGTCGAGCAGCTGGTCGTGCAGCCGCTGCAGCTACTGCGGCGGCGGGCGCTTGTCCCTCGGCAGCGCGGCGGCGGCGGCGCACACCTGCGCCTGCACGCGCGCCACCTCGCTTGCCTCCAGTAGTTGTACGGTGTAGTTACCTGTGTGATGTCGAGCAGCTGGTCGTGCAGCCGCTGCAGCATCTGCGGCGGCGGGCGCTTGTCCCTCGGCAGCGCGGCGGCGGCGGCGCACACCTGCGCCTGCACGCGCGCCACCTCGCTTGCCTCCAGTAGTTGTACGGTGTAGTTACCTGTGTGATGTCGAGCAGCTGGTCGTGCAGCCGCTGCAGCATCTGCGGCGGCGGGCGCTTGTCCCTCGGCAGCGCGGCGGCGGCGGCGCACACCTGCGCCTGCACGCGCGCCACCTCGCCCGCCTCCTCGAGCCGCCGCAGTAGCTCGCCGCCGCCCGCGCCCGCGCCGCGCACGCATACCACGCCCGCCGACAGCCACGCCATGCGCGCGTTGAGTGTCGCGCCAGGCCTACACAAGCAACCAATCGTTATCGCTCCGTACACGCAAAACGCGATCTATATTAAAATCAAAAGGGTAGATGCGCGAGTGTGTGCCCCACAGAACAATATAAGATAGAAGGATAGAGCTCGTCGATTAGTATGGGAACTGAGCGTGTAACATTTTGCGTAGGTACTTTGACGTCACGAGCGTAATTTAGTTACGGGAAACATAAGCCTTCATGTAACGATTGGAGGAATTGACGATGATCGACTTTTCCTTTGAGTTGTGGATCGGTACCCTGGATATGTAATTCACATAACTCTTATCCGCGCTGTAGTCTACCTCACTGCAAACATTTGCTAAGACTGAAAACACGTTGTTAAGCCGCAACTGCTAGTCATTCCGCGATAGTTCTTCCTTCAAGTGGGAAATTTCTTTGGTTAGTACTAGAACTTTATCCTGTATCCCTTCCAGTTCAGGAATTTTCTGCTCCACTAAATGCAATCTTGAGGAATAATCATCCAACTTGCCACTCATGAAGTTACAGGAGTCCTTGAGCTCCGATAACTCCGTCTTGAGAATGGCCATGCCTTCAACTAATCCTGGGAGACATGAAAGACTTTTTTTCATGGCCTGCAACTCGCTCATGATGTTTGCAAGATCGGTTTTATGTATCACTTGAGGCGATGCAGCCGGTTTGGTCAGCCCTGGCGGCTTCTGTTTTCCCTGGCTCGATGTCGACTGTTCCGCTTGGCTCGGCAAAGTCTTTTTCTTGCATACACTACATTTCCAGGTCGATTTGCGGTCAGCTCCAAGCTTTTTATAATTTTGTTCGCAGCAAGAACCTATTGTGCTTCTTACAGGATGAGCACTGTGCACCATCTTCAATTGAGTTATCACAACTAGCACACCTCATCATTAATGTTTGAGAACCACTGGAGAGCAAAGTAATGAAATATGAAGTAATGTTATCGTGGCCCGTGAACAAGTGCGACTGCGGCGAGTAAGCGCACCCGACTGATAAGCGTCCAGATACCGTAGGCAATGACCAGAATTACAATTTACGATAGGGACCCATTTAAATTGTGTTGGTTTCACCCGCGCGTAAACGAGTCAAAAGCATTAGAACACGGCACCGTCACAAAAAAAACAGTCAGCCATCAGCATTAAAACCGGGAGGTTGCTTGCGCGCCGAGGTCAGCGTAATTGGCGACATCAAACCGTCGGATGTTATAGTTCGGTGGATGTTCGTCTTCGTTGTGAAATGAAGTAAGTACATACCTTTAACTTTATTCGTGTGACCACAAACAATTTACTCGTACCTATTTGTCACTCAATTATATTAAGCAAGTTATTTTAGGTGCATTTTTATTTATTTCTTTCAAATATGCAATGAAATGTCATCGTTACGTGCGTCATAACAGCGGCGCTACCACGAACTTCGAAAGTCGAAGTTCGGGTATTTCCATCTCTATCGTACTCCCTTAATCGAGTGACAGGGATGTATGTATTACGAACTTCGACTTTCGAAATTCGAGAGAACTGTAAAGGAATTTCATACAAAATTTAAGGCCTAGGCCGGAAAGTAGTTTTTTGTTAATTTTATCTATCTAAATATGGCGTCTGTGTTCATGAACAGGCTAAACAGCTGAATTATTTTTTTTATTTTTTTTCTAGTGGCTGAATGGTTATCGGACCAAAAATATCCGCGTTAATGCCTATTACACACGAACTGATATTAAGAATACAAATCTGTATGATTCAATGTGTTGGTGAATAAATTTAAAATACTGTCTATTCGTAAGTCACCAGAGACCATAGACAATATTTAAAATCCTCTGCGTATATTTTATTTATATCCTCTGCATTGATTTTATTTATTATAGAAATTAAGATTCACATTATCAGTTTGTGTATAATGGCGCTAATATGGTCTATTCGAACACTACACACGAGTAATACGGACGACTTCCGTGAAAAAAAAAAGACCGGGTTGCACTCCGGGAGTGCCGGCAGAAGTGAAAACTCAATAACATTTTAACAGTTTTTCGAACAGGTCACGTGACATCTTACGGTGTCACCCTAAAAATGAATTTGGCGCAAATTTATAAACAATTATCAATTATTTAAGCGGACGGGCCGCGGGCGCGTTGGGTGCGACGGGCCGGCTCGCCCGCCGCCGGCGGCGAACAAAATGCCAATTTGTTTTTGCCATTGCCAAATATTTTTCAAAGCTCTCTTTAGGAATAACGTCCAAATTCGAACTATTCGAATTTGCTCAAAAGCAAAACGGTGAAGGACGCGTGAACCAAATTACAAATTTATTTGCACAATATGCTATTGCAAAAAGTTCAGTTTAGAATGAAGTCGAATCGGCTAGCAGCAAAATATAAAAGTTTGTGACCTCCTTCACATCTGACGTCACAAAAATCTGTCGCGTATTTAACAATTTTTCCCCATCCCAAAAAGTGCTCAGCGCCGCTAAAGAAGTTTTCACTATGGAGGGATTGGAGGAAAAAACTAAAAGTCTTTTGTCGTGTAGCTGGATTTTATATTTGTGGTTGATATTTATAAATAAAATTTCAAATGAGTTCCGATGATAACAGCGACGAAGCAACTTAAAACTCCTACGTCAAGACGAATGTTTTTTTAGGTCATAGACAAACGAATGAAGTCCCTATTCTCATGTCACTCGACATCAAATATCGCGCGGTTTATATTTAAAAAAACCAGTCAAGTGCGAGTCTGACTGGCGCACCGAGGGTTCCGTACAAACTATCAATTAACTCAAAGTAAAGTCCCAATATTTGTTAAATTAAATTACTTATTTTAACTATATATAATTTTAATTATATCTATTATAATTATATCAGTTAAAAATAAGACACCAGTACCATGGGTGACAGAGAACCTCTCAAAGCTAATAAATTATTATAATGATTTGACTGTAATGAAACGTCAATATCCGGAACATGATGCTCTCGCTCAATGCATTAGTCATTACGCAGATCGCATTAAATCGGAATCATTGACTGCCCGCCGAGAGTACAATGCAAACCGGATTATCAATAGTAAAAATCCATCTAAAGAGATGTGGCGCGTAGTCAATGACGAAGTGTCCAAAAAACCGCTGATGCATACCATCTCACTTAAGGATGAAAGTGGAAAGGTCTTCCTCCTCTCTCCTCTCGCAAAGTACCGGAACACTTAAACCAACACTTTCTCACAGTAGCTTCAACATACACATTAAACATAAACAAATCGGACTCTGTACAGTACCTCACACATTACTTACACAACACTGACATACCTCAACATGTTCTGCCCATGGCTACACTCACAGGCCTAAATCGCACGTTGAGGCGGTTGAGGTCAATGACGAAGACACGCGGGACCCTTGATATTTACGACATCTCACTGAACATACTCGAGTGTGTATGGCCGGTCATCGCTGGATTGCTCGTGAAACTCATAAACACCATGTTCACTTGCGGTGTGTATCCCGACGTACTGAAAAGCACTCGAGTGTGTCCAGTATATAAGGGCAAGGGTGAAAAAAGTTCTGTTGACAACTACTGACCAATCACTATCGTGCCAAATATCTCTAAGATTATTGAATCCATTGTGTCTAACTCCTTCATGCACCATCTTGAAACAAACAACTTACTGACGGACAGACAGTTTGCCTATAGGAAAAATAGATGTACCACAACAGCTGCATATCAGATATACGATTGCGTAACAACGGCGTTGGATTCGAAACAAAAGGCTGCAGGGGTATTCTGCGACCTGTCGAAAGCATTCGATGTGATTAATCTCGAGTTGTTATTAAAAAAGATAGGGCATTACGGTATAAAGGATAACACTCATAGATTACTCACATCGTTCCTAAAAAATAGGCAATGTAATAACATTACAGTACAGATTTTACCTACTACCACAGACAAGAAAGTTCTCATAGTAAAATTGGTTGTAATAATGCTGGTCATTTCCTACGGTTTCTGAACGCATTTAAGAGCACTAATGATATGTGCGTAGATAAAGAGGCATAATGCACCACACTTACCAAAATGAGCTTGGACATGTCAGTTGACGAGAGCTACTAGCGTCCCTACTCCAAAACTCTGCGCGAAATTAACACCGTGAAACTGTGATATGAATATTATTGGTTACATTCAGTAAATGTTGAAATAGAGATGATGACTAAGATTTTTTTGTGACGTCATTCGAACCAGTTTTTGGAGAGGAACAAATGTTTGTATGGGAGCAACTACAATTAAAAAATATAAATACCTAAAAATTTGAGATAAAGATTGACCTGACTGAAGAAAGGACTATAAGTTATATGACACCTAGAATATTTAATACCATCTTTCCGGAAAATGAATGCACTAATAAAAATATGTTCAAAAAAAGGCTAAAAGAGTTGCTATTAGATGCTATTTAATATAATTTATTGTAAACCAGAACAAAGATGTAGGAATAGTATTACAGTAACAGAATAGTTAAATATGAGCTAGTCAATAACAATATTGTTATTGACTAGCTCATATTGAAATGCATATTGAAATGAATATTTAGTATAATGCATGCTTTTGTAACAGATGTTTAGTTACAATAAATAAACTGAAAATGAGTGTACTACTCGCCAATAAACAGTTATGTTTGGCGAAACAAATGTAAAAACCATTGTACCTACTTTTTGTTTGGAAATAAATTAAAAAAAAAAAAAACCTCGCTGGCGGCAGCGCAAAACGCTTCATAATGTGTGTCTATACAAGTATGACGTCACATTTATATATTTGTACTAATCGTAGTATAGAAAATCAGGTAAATTGTTGTTTCGGTCGCGAAATACTGCGTTTAAGTACATAGTTGTTATACAATTGTTTCTAGAAAAGCGTAAGGATTCTATTGGTAGCTTTTAATTTACTCTTGGACAATAAAAAAAAATGCATATTTTTTCGAAACTTTCAGGGTTTATACTTTTTATGATTTTAATTATATTTTATAATTTATACTTTATTACGATAATTTGATGGTTTACTATCCATTTAGCATCACTACGTTATCAATTTGAACATGAGGCATCATGCCTATTGTTGAATGTCGACCGCCAATGCCTTAACCAAACAACTTACCCAGGTCTGGTGGCGAGTCCTTCGAGCACGTTAGCCGCGCCGAGATGGTCGCCGCTCTTCTCCAGAACCTTCCACAGCAGATCTAGCAGGTGCAGCGCCGCGGGCGGACCCGCCGACCGCGCCGCGGCGTTCAGGTACGCGCGGAGAGAGTCCGGCGGCGCCGTGCCCAGTGATAGCAATTCTGAGAGAATACATAGGAAAGGGGGTGGTTAAAACCTCTCACTTCCCAAAAGCAAATACGGTTATTTTTTCCAAGGACGATAGGATAATCCGACTCGGAAATAAGGTCCTATGGACGCTTTATCGGAGGGATATCCAAACGATAAAAAATTTCTTACCCGATCCTAAGTTTTTACTGACTAGCCATTCATATACCGCTACGTGCAGTAACTCGTCATTGCGCGAAAGACAATCCCACACCAGCTTCCTTCCCTAAAAAATAAATAAAAACATTAAGTACAGTACAGTAGCCATCAGATATATCGGAGCGGCCAAATTGCTCACAAATATCTGATCACGTCTTTATTGTCGAGGCATTAGAGACGTGTTCAGACATTTTGACCAGCTTCGTTCCCTAAAAAAATAATAAAAACATTGGGGTACAGTCACTTTGGCCGCTCCGGTATATCTGATGGCGATTGTACGCTGTAACAATATCTCGTCATAGCAAAGATTACAATAACTTATTTGGGTCATATATAAAGATTTTGATTCGCGTCTTTCTTGAGGACATATCCAAAGTAAAGGACTTCCTCGAAAGCATACTTTTGGGTTCAATTCATAATCTGCATAAACGGCGTCTCCCCGTTTATACACCTGTGTGACAAAAACCATAATTTATTTACATGTATGTATGTATGTATTTAAATACTCAACGCACAAAAGCTGTTAACTACTGACCACAGGAAAGATGACTTTTGATTTTAAATTTCACAAGTAGTTTAACAATAACTTATTCCAACAATGTGAATGATTGGGAATTGAACATAAATTAGCATACCTGATAATTGGCGTCAGCAGCCGACATGCTGAGCGTGTGATCGTTGACCGATTGGTTGTGAGAAATATTCAGCACGCCACTCTCGTTGGCGTTATTATCTGAACTGCTTTCGTAGAGCCTGTCTAAAGCATTGCATATTTCGCGGTATATTTCCATTCTAAAACAATGAAAAATTACAATGTCATATCATTTGCTATACACTCAGCATTCGCTTATCAGTTGTGGGTACTCTTTTGAAAAACGTATCGATCTGCGCATTTTTGTCGTTGTCAAACAAACAAGTCAGGCTTCCAGCAAGAAACATAAAGAGCAGAAACGTGCCAACACTATGTCAAACCTAAAAGCCATTGTGCTGTGGACTCCTCGATTTAAGGAACTAACGAAACAAGACAACAAGGCTAGGCTAAATTTCAGATCAAATTATAGTAATTGCCTGCACCAACCTTCTATAATATACAAGTTGTCCTTCCCGATCCTGGCTGGGCTGGTCGCTCCTGTAGAAGTGCAGCGCCCTGTCCTGCGGGTCCAACTTGGAAGCGCACACGGCGCATAGGTCCACCACACCCGAGTAGAATCCCGACGACACTAGCTTCGAGCATACTAGAGGCAGGTTCACGTTCGGCGCTACGTCCTGAAAACATATCGATATGGTCATCAA
The DNA here is from genome assembly GCA_947578815.1 of Epinotia ramella. Classification (NCBI taxonomy): domain Eukaryota; kingdom Metazoa; phylum Arthropoda; class Insecta; order Lepidoptera; family Tortricidae; genus Epinotia; species Epinotia ramella. The sequence goes on from OX388209.1 coordinate 15,438,640, forward strand.
CGGCGAGTTTTTGCGAGTGACTATAAACTACAAACATACTAATATTATAAATGCGAAAGTTTGGATGTTTGTATGTTTGTTACTCAATCACGCTTAAATGGCTTAATCGATTTGGATATTTTGCACGAATATAGTTTATACACTGGATTAAAATATAGGATAGTTTTTATCCCGGATCCTCGAAGACGAAGTCGCGGGCGGAAGCTAGTAGTCGTATAAAAAGTTGTTACACGCGGAGCAATACAATCTGAGACCAGTGTCTTTTCGTATTTATAGAGCGCTCTCTGTGGCATTTATTAAGATGGTAGTAAGTGGGACAGATAGCACAACAGGCGAAATTGACGGTGCCCTATTCCCACATTTTTTTCAAAAGCAGGTATCATATTACTTGGTACCAACCAGGAGTATGGTAAAAATGAAATGAATTTTACCTTGCAAAGTTTCAATGCGTTTTGCAGCATTTCTTCTCTTTCTGCGGGGTTCTTCTGTTGCTTGGCGAAAATTAGTAATTCATTGGCCTGGAAGAAGACATGGATGAAATATTTATAAACACGTATATTAATCACTTAATCGAATAAATGTGTCTTGCAATTTTTACCTTAGAACACGTAGCGTCTTCCTGTCTATATAGTGTGGGACACAGCTGCCTGAGCTTGAGGGAGATGCCGTCGACAGACGCGTTGTCCCGCAGGTAGCCGGCTACTAGAGATCCTAGCAGCAAGCAGGCTACTTCCTGCCCGCCAACTAAGAGCACCCTGTAATTTAAACATAAATGAGGATACACAGTGGATCTAATGGAAGGATCTTATCGCTACGTACCAACCAACTGGGATCTCATGACACCTCTCGCAAATATTTTATTACTCTCTTTGAAAAGTCAAACAAGCAGAACTGACCTAAAGCTGGCAGCCTGCAGCGCGCTTTGCTGCTCCGGGGGTAGACTGGCCGCGACCACATGGAACTGGTGCTCGCACAGAACCTTCCACAGGCTCAGCATTTCTATCGCCATCGCTAACATAAACAATAAAGCGTTAATTGCATCGTCAATTTCTGCAAAAGCAAGTATTTTTTATTTATTAAATATCATTTAAATTATTTCATACGATTGTAGGTATTCAGATGAAAGGCACTTAATTAACCAATTAGCTGATTCAAAAATAAGCGAAATCACGAAAAACTAAATACAAAGTACCAGATGTTTTTTATGGATAAAAATAGCAGAGGCTCTAGTATAAGTTTTATCGAAGCAAAACGTTACGACCGCGTTTGCGTTTAGCTGTCAAATCCCATTCAAATTGAGGGTAAAACTCAAACGCGATCGTAAAGTTTTGTTTCGGTAAAACTTATACTAGAGCCTCAGTATCAATTAAATTTTAGCCGCCATATACTCACTGACGAAAAGTTTCAAGGCATGCAAGGAGGAGTTCTCATCAGAATGCTGCGACGGCACGGCGCGTTGCAAAAACGCGGCCACGCGGTGCAGTTTCTGCACGATGAAGGCGCAGTCTTCGCCCGTCACTCGGCTGGACATCTATGTAACATACTTATCTATTAGTAACAAAGCGAGTTTCATACATAAAATGTTCCACTTTAGAGACACAATGAGTAAAGAAAGAAAGAAAGAAAGAAAGAAAGAAGACATTTATTCACTACGCAAAAGACACACAGAGACAAAGGGAGTACAAATACAATACAATTTACACATAATGTGTGTGTCTTCGCGGCAGTGAATCGGTCGCTGTCTCAGCATTATGCCGAGGTGTCAGACAGACACCTACAGCGCTGATTTTCAGACAGCACCGTACGTGACCCACGGAACGCAACACAACATACCGCCGATACAAACGTATACACAAAATACATAAATAATTAATATACTAGCAAAATAAGTAACACAAGCACAATGGGATGAGAGACATGTGAAAAACGCGAAACGGTTGGGATGTTTAATAAAACAAAATGGATACAAATTAAATAAAGTGCTGGATGGGTTAGGGTTGGGATTTTTGGAGCGTCAACAAATAGCCCTTAAGCTGGCGCCTAAAGGTATACCTGCTAGACGCTCCTTGGATAGGTGGGGGGAGATCATTCCAACACTTGGACGCCGCGAACCTGAAGCTACCTCGAAACGCCGCGGTCCGATGTTTTGGCACCAGAATCATCGCCTTACACCTACGCGCACTCTTAGGCCATACAAGTCTACTCAGCAAATATGCTGGGACCCCAGATTGAACTATGCCAAAGAGAAGAGTGGCGAGGTGAAGCCGTCTGCGTGCAGGCATGTTCAGCAGACCAGCGGCGTTCAAGTAGGGAGTGATATGGGAGCGGGGTGGGACTCGGAAACAGAAACGAATGCATGCGTTTTGCACTCGTTGTATGAGCTTTTTTGTATGACCAGTAATGCAGCCAGCATAGACAACATCACAATAGTTTAATCTTGACAATATCAGCGATTCACAAAGGTTAACACGCAAATCAACACTTAAGTAATCGCGAACATTGTAAAGAACTTTAAGGCGGTAGAAGCAGTTTCTCACAACTTTCAGTACGTGGTTCTCAAAGCGCAGCTTGCCGTCCATGAGGAGGCCAAGGTTAGTTGCTTCTACCACCCTCTCTATTGGTTCGCCCATGATAGCAATCTTACTGGTAGTCAAAGTCTCGAGGTTACTGATGGTATTACGGATTTGATGCTCTGACCCAAATACAACATATTTCGACTTGTTCGGATTAAGGACTAGGCAGTTCTTTTCCGACCAAGTAGAAATACGTTCCAGGTCTGCGTTGATGGTGTTGATCGCAACAGATATGTCCGTGGGTGCGCTAGAAAGGTATAACTGGAGGTCGTTAGCGTAAAGATGGTATCTACTGCCTCTTATATTGCAAGTGATGTCAGCACTATACAATATAAAAAGCAGGGGACCCAGTATTGAACCTTGCGGCACACCTCTTTCCACAGGGCAAAGAGCGGACCGCAAAGTGCTACCATCCATCCTACGCAACGCCACCGTCTGCACGCGGCCGGAGAGATAACTATCAAACCACTTCACTGTAGAAACATCAAACCCGTAATATGACATCTTCGATAGAAGTAAGGACACATTTATACAGTCAAAAGCTCTTGAAAAATCCAGAAGAACGAGAATGCTACTCTCCCCAACATCCCGAGCCTGTAGAATATTGTCGACTACATCAAGCAACGCAGTAACTGTCGATCGACCCTTGCGAAAGCCTGACTGTAGCTCAGGTAGGATGCCATTTTCCTCCAGGTATGCTGAGAGCTGGTCGCAGACCACGCGCTCTATTACCTTTGATGCGCAAGGGAGAATACTTATGGGACGGAGCTCGGACAGGTTAGCTGGATTTGGCTTTTTTGGTAATGGAGTCACTTGAGCAATTTTCCAGTCCATCGGGAAAGTCATAGTCTGTATACTTCTGTTAGTAATGTGGGTCAGTATGTCAGCAGTCCTAGGCAGCGTCAAAAGTAGCATGTCAATGTCAATCATGTCGAGTCCCTTTGCAGTCGTCTTAATTGATGTCAATATTTTTGTGACAGCTGCAACAGTCGTAGGTGAAAGAAAAAAAGTTTTATTGCAGTGTCTGTCAAACTCATAAAAAGTCATGTCCGATATTGGTATGTCCCGTTTACCTGGTATATCCAGAAAATGTCCGTTCAGTAAGTCAGGGTCGTCAAAATGATGCGGGAGATCTGTTTGCGTCCGGAAATCTGGAATAACAGTCCGCTTCAAGTTGGTCCAAAGGGTCTTTGAGTCGGTCATATTATTAATCTCGTGTTGGAAGAAGGCACGCTTCTCATTGTGGATGGCCTCAATGACAAGATGTTTCAGGTCCAAGTAATATTTTTTATGTGCTTCGTTCCTTGTCTCCTTAAATTTAGCATGAGCTTTGTTCCTGAGACGCATCATAAGTTTGACGTTACTCGTCAACCACGGCTTGGGTGCCTCCCTCACAACAATTGTCCTCTCCGGTGCATGTATGTCAAACAGTCCTAGTAAAAGCTCATTAAATCGCCGAACCATGTCGTTTACGTCATACAGTAAAAGAATTTGTTCCCAGTCTATAGCGTCAAGGTCATTGTTGAAGTCATCCAAGGTAATGTCTTTAAGAGGTCGGTAGGTAATACGTCTTAGCGTCGGTTTCCTTTTTTTAATGTCAATCTCAGCTGTAATAAAAGCGTGTCTGCCTAAATCTGGAATATGCCTCACATCCACAGACAAAACGCGGGCGTCAGTACAGACTAGGTCTATCGTGGTCTCACTGTGGTCTGTGAAGTGCGTCGGGTCGTTTACGTGCTGAGTTAAGTCAAGTGTTGTCAAAAATTGCGTCAAGTGTTTGAGTTTTGTGTCATTTTTGTCACAGTAATTTATATTAAAATCCCCAAGTAATATTAAGCGGTCGTAGTTAGTAAAAGAAGTAATTGAGTCCGTAATAGCGTCAAAAAAAGTCTCCACGTTAAGCCACGGGGGACGATATGCAGTTCCAATCAGTAAACGTTTACAATTAATATTAATTTTAGCCATAATTGCTCCACGAGCGGTGCGGGGGGATGGGGCACGGTGCGCGCGGTAAGGCCCCGGCGCAGATAGAACGCCACTCCACCTCCCCTCCCCGCGCGGACATCGGCCGGTCTCGGCACATGCCGCAGTCTGTAGCCGGGAACGGCCGGGGCGCGGCCCTCCTCACCGGTGCGAAGCCAGGTCTCGTTTATCGCAATAATGTCAGCGTCAGTCTCCAATATTGTCATAGTCAACTCATCGTGGCCAGTACCAAGAGAGCCAGCATTAAATAAACCAACTTTAAGGTGTTTGAAACGAGCCATTACAAAATACTAATAAATACGACAGCACAATAACAATTGCAAACGAACAACTGTTTACCCGTAAGTATTACGCAATCATTCCTACTAATCACAGCTAAAATAACGATTGGTGTTGCATAAATATATAATAAATAATGTACACATATATGGATAACGGTAAAATGAATAAATATGACTTTAAATTTTGTTTTGTTCCAGGCTGGATCACTATACGGGGCTGAAGTAATTGTGCAATATTGATTCACTCCCGCGACGACACACAAACACGTAAATAACAAATGGGCCTTAAAAAAACGGTAAGGAAGACTGAATACTTTAGAACACAAACATAATGAACTAAGAGCTACGAAAAAACACAATAACAATAACAATAATTTCTTATTACTTTTTTTAGGTCTAGTCAACGAGTTTGCGAAACATCTCCAAATCGGACAGTTGGCGTACTCGCTGACTAGGCCCACCCTCCACTCGTCGGGCGAAGATCTTGCCGTCCCTCGTCCACACGTAGCGCCAGGCGGCGTCGCGCGCGGCCTCACGTGCGCGCTGGAACAGCTGCCGGTTGGTGCTCGTCAGCCGCTCGTTCACGTAGAACTTCTGCGGCGACGAGGCCAGCCCCAGGCCCTCGGTGGTGGCGCCGCGGCGGGCGCGCGCGGCCCGCAGCAAGTCGTCCCGCACGGCGCGGCGCGCCAGGCGCAGCACCAGCGGGCGCGGCCGGCCCGGCTCGCGAGCGCGACCCACGCGGTGCACGCACACCACGTCGCGCACGTCCAGCTCGACCCCCAGCTTAGCACAGACCCGCGTCACTAGGCCGGTGGGGCTCTCGCCCGGCTCCTCTGGCACGTTGGACAGCTGCACGTCATTTGACAAGAGGTCCTGGTCCCGCTCCTGTAGCTCAAGCTGGAGGACTGCGATGGTTTGCTCCAGGGCCTTGGTGGCCGCCGCGACGGTGCTCTCAGCGACTGCTTTTTCCACGGCCTCGACGCGACCCTCCAGCGATTCGACTCTGCCACAGTAGTCGGCAAAACGCACCCGATCGTCGTGGAACTCCTGCCTGAAATCCCTCAGCTCCTGCCTCACCGCTTGGAGCTCCGTCCTAAAGAGACGCATCTCAGACCCTATATCACTATCGATGGGCATCGGGGCCTCGGGCAATACAGTCGGCCGCGATGAGAGCGCCGCGGCGGGGGGCGCCTGGGACACTGTAGGCTGGGCGGAGGCGGGCTGAGAGACAACTGAATCAGAAGTAGCAGACTTGATGACATGAGGCAGGCCGACCAGACCCTTCACCGGCGTGTCGGCATGGTTGTCGCGCGGCTGAAACCTCTGGCACGACGGACAGGTCCAATCCCGAGAGGCCGTCGTTCCCGCCGGGAGTCCCACACACGCACAGTGATATATAGTGTTACATTTAGGGCACACTATAGACCCAATGCGCTTAGTAGGATTTGTACAGGCAGCACATTTATTGGACATTTTTTATATTTTTTATGGGCGTAGGTAGACTATTTTTTTTTTAGTACCTAGTATGAGTACCTATGATTAACTAATATTCTAAGCGACAGGACTATTACGCGCGCCTCTGCATTTTATTAAACGAATTGTGTGATGCTTTTGTCGTCACAGTGCCCATAAGTACGAAAGACGTAATTTGATGAAAATAAAGCAATGATTATAAATGTACTTACAAATTCCTTGTTCTCGGGCGTTTTCGATGTCGAAACACACTTCTGGTTCCATATGGGAGACAGAATCTTCCCAACGTAAATATATGCTCCGTTATGCTTCGCGCTAAACTCATATTGTATCGGGTAGGTGGGGTCACGGACTCGTTGCGTGACATTAGCTCCGAAACTCTGGTTGAACGACGGACTCTGTGGATACTGCGGCATCTGTTGACCGGGCGACCGTGGGTACGATCTGTTCAGCTGGCTCTGTTGGTACGACTGATTCAGGTTGCCGGGCTGGAACTGGCCCGGTCTGATCTTTGGTGCGTTCATGGGTGTAGACATTTGACGCGGTGAAAACTTTGGTGACGCTAAAATGTAACGGCAAAATAAATCATTAGGCGAGTTTAGAGCTGCTTCATTTATTCATTAATTTGCGTTATATGTATGTTTAAGATTCGTAATGTGTCTAACAGTCTATTTACTTATATCTTACTAATGTGACCAGTACCGGGTCATATCACATGACGAGTATCATTCATGTGTGGTGATGGTGGGTGACTACGAATAAAACACAAACTCCAGAGGCCAAGAGTGTATCCTGTAAGAATGTCAAGTGTTGGTGGTCAGATGGTGCTAATTTTGTTTGACATGTTTTTTAAAACCAATTTGAATCTTGCACCGTAAACTAGTAAAAGAAGTACGTATTTACAAAGAGTTCCTTACCTATCGTGGACGCCATCTGGGAATTGGGCTGAAACGTGGGCGCGGGTGTGGCCTGGCCGCCGTAAAGGAAGAACGCGTGTGTCGCCCACTCGCATATCGACATGTCGCCGCTGCTCGTCTCCTCGCAGGCCAGGTACAGCGCGCAGGCGCACGCCTGCTCTACACCGTGCAACTAGACAAAAAAAATCATCTATTATAAACCTGATTGCTTGACTGAGGACTAGTTCACTCAGGTAATAAACACAGCTAGCCCGCGAGCCAGCAACAGATTTTTCTCAAAAATGGCCCGCAAAGTGAACATAACTCGCTACATATTGGAAGGTAAAGTGTATAGTTTAAGGTCAGATCTAAATTAAAAAATTAAAAAACATTGCAGGCCGCCTGGAATGTTATATAAAAATTCCTTTATTTGTCGAGTACCAAATTTGATAAAAAGTAGAAACTGGCATATAAAAGACGGCACAGCTCGTATTCAGCCAATTCAACTCGTATTTTTCTGTTGCAATCACGACGTTTTTGTATGTGTCTCATATAGTTTACTTGCGTTTTTTTGGTGGAAAAATACACTTGCATTCTGTTTAAAAAAAAACGGCGGGAAATCGTAAATATTTTCACGCTGTGCAACGATATTTAAAGTTTATATAAATGTAGTATGTTTTATTCCCCCATTTTTGAGAAAAGCGCTATACATATAAGCCTCAGCCGGAATGGCAATTGCAGGCTTCGTATTATAATTAAACGGACTCGCAAGCTCGTCCGTTTAAACAAATACTCAGCCTGCAATTGCCTCCTTCCCGGCCACGGCAATAATGTACTATTCTTGACCAAGTTCCTCACGGGCGATAACTTGTAAGAAGCTTCAGAGACCTGTATCATAAGCCCAGTGAACGTAATCTGCGGCTCCGTTGGTGGACCAGCGGCAGCCTCCTAAACACGCAGTACGGCCTCTTTACGCGCTTACGAAGCGGTACCCAGCAAATGCTACCGACAAGAACTTGGGCTTATAAATGAGGGAAATGTAAGGCCGGCCCTAAGCGATCAATTAAATTACACAAAATTACGAATTGTGCAATGTTTTTGACCGTTTAGGGTTAGTATTAAGGATTCCGCAATGATTGAACAAAAGTTTGAGCAAGTTAAATTTTTATTTATACCATCTTTTTGAAGTGAAAAACTTCTTTAGCGGCGCTGAGCACTTTTTGGGATGGGGGAAAATTGTTAAATACGCGACAGAGTTTTGTGACGCCAGATGTGAAGGAGGTCACTTTTTGCTGCTAGCCGATTCGACTTCATTCAAAACTGAACGCTATTCGTAAGAGTATAAAGCCGTTAAACACTTTTTGCAATAGCATATTCTGCAAATAAATTTGTAATAATACCAACGCGTCCTTCACCGCTTTGCTATTGAGAAAATTCGAATAGTTCGAATTTGGGCGTTATTCCTAAAGAAATAAAGCTTAGAAAAATATTTAACAACGGCAAAAACAAATTGTTATTTTGGTCGCCTGCTGGTCTGCGTCGGTCTGCTGTTCTTGCAAATTCGAATAGTTCGAATTTAGACGTTATTCCTAAAGACATAAAGATTTGAAAAATATTTGGCAATGGCAAAAACAAATTGGTATCGTGTTTGCCGCCGCCCGTCCGCCTAAGTAATTGATAATTGTTTATAAATTTGCGTCAATTTCATTTTTAGGGTGACACCGTAAGATGTCACGTGACCTGATCGAAAAACTGTTACAATGTTATTGAGTTTTCACTTCTGCCGGCACTCCCGGAGTGCAACCCGGTCTTTTTTTTACTGTACCGTCTAGGAACAGTATTGCACAACATTTTATAGGCAGCGGCAGACGCATCGAAGGTATTGCGCAATTTTATTGCGTGAAAGTATTGATCGGTTGATCGCAAGGGTAGTTCAATTATTTCGCACCATAAAAATATTGTGCAAAATTATTGTAGGTCTTGACACGTTACCTGGAAGAAGTCCTTGACAGGCTGCGCCTCGGGCCCGCGACAGTCGCGCAGCAGCGTGCGCAGCACGTCGGGCGCCGCGCCCGCCGTCACCAGCGCCGCGCCCGCGCCCGTCACCACCGCCCAGCGCGACACGCTCCACGCGTCTTTAACAACACAACACAACAGACCATTAGCGAACTAGGAAAAAGTGCACCAATAGCAAGCGATGCGCGAGTGCGACCAGCAATCATCATCATCATCATATCAGCCGAAAGACTTCCACTGCTGGACATAGGCCTCCCCCAAAGAGTGCCAAAGTGACCGGTCCTGCGCCACCCGCATGCAGCGGACTCCAGCAATAACCTTTACCAGGTCATCAGTCCACCTTGTGGGGGGCCTACCCACGCCGCGCCCAGCAATGCTATTGGCAGATTCTGGTGGTTCGTCGTTACGTTATCGTTAAATTCAAACCTGTTGGGAATTTGCGGTCACAGAAATCTGGGAATGCGACACGAACGCGGTGCGTCTGTCTGCTATTAGCGGAGGGTAACTTAGAGGCATTATGCCGGCCCCGCCAATAGAGCTCCTCGTTGCAATGATGCTTACTAATGGACATTAGGGTCGGGTGTTTCGAATGTGATCTCTTAAATTGTGGCGTAAATCATACATTGCAACAGAAGAGCTGGTCAAAATTATCTGAACGAGGTCTTACAGAAGAGAGAGATAGTTATTGAACTCAGCCCTTGACACCAAACAGTCTTGCATTTAGATGTCAGTATCTCGTTTAGATAATATGAAGGTCCATAAAGTCCGTTTGACAATACATACAGGTTAGCGGTTGGTTCTCCGAATAATAAATAAATAAATAAATAAGACTAACCTTTTTTCATGAGCAAAGTTGGCAAGTGGATAAATAACACTAACCTTTTTAGGGTTCCGTAGCCAAATGGCAAAAAACGGAACCCTTATGGATTCGTCATGTCTGTCTGTCCGTCCGTATGTCACAGGCATTTTACTCGAAAAGTATAAGGTGTATTTGAATAAAATGTTGAGGATAGGTGTATTTTGTTAGCCGCTACATCGTTTTGTAATTAAATTACAAAAAAAAAAAATTTAGGGTTGCACTCCATACATAAGACTGAAAGTCAAAAAAAATTTTTTCATTGCAAGCCCACGTGTGGCACATTAATCGATAGGCCTTTGTTGCACATCAATAGATAGGATTAAGTGAATAGAGTCGGAGATAATCGCCCCGAAAGTCACTAAAAATTGTGTCCCCCCACCCCTCTAATTTTTGAACCGTGTATTTTAAAAATATGAAAAAAATCATAGACATAAGCCTTATTAAATTCTTTCAGCGAAAATGGTTTTAAACAAGATCGGTTCAAAGGTTTTCGAGATATTTCTAAAAAACTGCCTTCCTTAATCAAAAGGACGTAAGTGCCATACGATTTCAGTAACGATACGACCTTTTTAATAGGCACGGAACCCTTCGTTGTGCGTGTTCCGACACGCACTTGGCCGTTTTTTTTCATGAGTTAAGTTGGCGAGTGGATAAATACGACTAACCTTTTTTCATGAGCAAAGTTGGCGAGAGGTGGGCGGTCTGGTGCGCGGGCAGAGGAGTGAGCGCCCACGCCGGGCCGTCCAGTGCCAGCAGCGTGTGCGCTTCGCTGAACCCGGCGCCGGGGACTGCCCGCGACAGGCACCACAGCGTCTCCGCCTCACCTCCCCCGGCGGAGCACACCATGAGCAAAGTTCCTGTGTAATTTGACCACATCAAAATTCAAATAATCACTTTAAAAGCACTTAGCTCAAAGTTTACATTGAAGAAACGGTGCACGCAAGAAACTCACCAGTATTTCTATTACAATAAAAATAGTAATCTGTTAATAAAAAAAAATTACGATCCCATTCGAACCAGTTTTTGGAGCGGAATAAATGTTTGTATGGGAGCAACTACAATTACAGAACATAAATACCCAAAAAAAAGTCAAAGATTGACCTCGCTGGAGGCAGCCAAAACGCTTCATACTAGTTGACACAAAAGTATGACGTCACAATCTGCTATTTGTACTAATCGTGTTTCGTGTTACGGTCGCGAATTACTGGGTTTAGGTCCATAGTTGTCATACAATTTAGTTTCCATAAAAGCCTATTGGTAGCTTTACTGTATCTGCAACTCTAACCTGGATGTACTCTCTTACATGTGTGACATAAAATATTAAACGAAACTCTAATTTATTACCGCGCTAAGATTTATTTATTATTCATTAAAATAGATTTATAACTACCCAATGCAGTGCCCTATCAGGGTCCATGTGAATCCAAAAACTATATGTAAGACCTATGTATGTACATGCATGGATGCAATAAATGATAAATAAATAAATAAATTATTGGGGGACAATCTTACACAAATCGACCTAGTCCCATAGTAAGCTCAATAAGGCTTGTGTTATGGGTACTAGACGACGATATATTTAATAGATAGAAATACTTAAATACATAGAAAACATCCATGACTGAGAAACAAATATTCATGCTCATCACACAAATATTTGCCCTTACCACCTTGATGATTATGATTATGAATTTTATTTTATTCTACACCCCTATTCCATCTTCTACTCGACTCCTTGGTGTCTACAAGTCATGCTGGTGACATGAAACTCATAGGGCCGGTATAAATAGGAGCATACTATTATAACAGACATCTTATTTAAGCGATAAAATAATTGCCATATAAAGAATTAAAAAAAAAAGATCGATACAGAATACCACAAATATAAGTTACATCGGCAATCTTCGTCCACGCCGACGAGTGCTGACAAGTACCGAATGAAATCGAAAGTATGACCATTTCAATAAAGACCTTGTTGCGCTATACGTAAGGTACAATATGCAATGACAGGTGAACTCGTGCTTTCCCGCTCATGGCGCCAGACAAAATGGCGGGCGCCGAAGCTGCCGGCGTCGCGCCAAATTTCGGCGAATGGGCGTTGAAAATTTTACCCGCGCAAACACGCTGCCTTATGATTAGGTAAAATGTTTTCAACAAATGCTTTCTGCGCAAGTACATCTTACATTGCACCTTATATTTGTGGTACTACTGCACACGACCAGACTCTATGTATGAATGTCTCAATAACAGAGGGGCTAGTACGCTAAGTTTTATGTCGGACATAAAGCATTCGTCCCATTCTGGCAAATATGCGAGTGCAAGAGGGACGAATGCTTTATGTCGGACATAAAACCTAGTGTGCTAGGGGGGCGGTCATGGCAAACATGAGTATAACCTTACCATTCTCGTACACGGCACTGTGAACTTGTTTGGGCTTGTGTACTGAGGCGTTAGGTGTGAAACCGGGCGGCAGTCGCACGTGCAACAAGGTCAGGTACTGCGGCCGGGTCGGACCCCCCTGGTTAGCACTGCAAATATAAATAGTCACGGCTCCTTGTTACACTTGCGTGAATGTTTAAACGTAAATGCGCCCTTCCTTATAGCCTCATCATGTTTATGTAGGCACTGGCATCAATATCTGCCATAACAAAACAGTCAAAAATATCTGACACGTCTTTACGGCCCTAGGAATAGAGTAATGTCAGATATCTATACGAGCTTTGTATTAGCAGTTACGAGCCCAAATGCAAGAGTTCGTCCAGCCACTTGCATAGCGACAATTTTTTGAAGTGAAAACTTCTTTAGCGGCGCTGAGCACTTTTTGGGATGGGGAAAAATTCTTAAATACGCGACAGTGAAGGAGGTCACAAACTTTTATATTTTGCTGCTAGCCAATTCGACTTCATTCAAAACTGAACGCTATTCGTAAGAGTATAAAGCCGTTAAACACCTTTTGCAATAGCATATTCTGCAAATAAATTTGTAATTTTGTCCAAGCGTCCTTCACCGTTTTGCTATTGAGCAAATTCGAATATTTCTAATTTGGACGTTATTCCTAAAGAGATAAAGCTTTGAAAAATATTTACCAACGGCAAAAACAAATTGATATTTTGTTCACCGCCGCCGTCTGCTGTTCTCGCAAATTCGAATATTTAGAATTTGGACGTTATTCCTAAAGAGATAAAGCTTTGAAAAATATTTGGCAATGGCAAAAACAAATTGGTATTTTGTTTGCCGCCGCCGACGGGCGAGCGGCCCGTCGCACCCAACGCGCCCGCGGCCCGTCCGCCTAAATAATTGATAATTGTTTATAAATTTGCGTCAAATTCATTTTTAGGGTGACACCGTAAGATGTCACGTGACCTGATCGAAAAACTGTTACAATGTTGTTAAGTTTTCACTTCTGCCGGCACTCCCGGAGTACAACCCGGTCTTTTTTTTTTTATTTTTTTTTTCTTTATTTATCAATTTTGGGCTGATATTGTACATAGCAAGAGTATTAATCATTTTTATTTTCACGTCGCACAAGCAAAAAAGTTCGTAAATCAGGAAAATCTGCGTATATATAGCTCAAGACCTTCACCTCGCGAGATCTACTATACAATATATTATCCAGCATCACAAGAAAACTGGATGTGTATCAAGCTTGAAAAAAACTGGTCGCCCACGCATCACAACACCGAAAACAGAGTCTTTTAAAGAGGATCATTAAGCAAAATCGACGTGCTCGGGCTCGAGCAGGGAAATTCACGGTAAGATGGCGAGAAATGATCAACAGAGATGTTTCTATCGATACATGCAAACGAGTCATGATAAGAATGGGATACGGATTCTATACGGCGAAAGAAAAACCTTTACTTACTGAACTTCAGAAAAAGAAGAGGCGAATATTTGCTTTAGCTCGTCGAAACTGGACTATTGATCAGTGGCGATCCATAATTTGGAGCGATGAATCGAAGTTTGAAGTGGCTGTTGGAGACGAACGGAAAAAAGTTGTTCGTAATAAGGGCGACGCCTTTCATAAAGACTGCCTAAAGAGAAAAGTCAAGTTTCCTGCCTCACTCATGATCTAGGGGTGTATGTCAGCTCAAGGTGTGGGTCGGCTGCAGTTTATAGACGGCACTATGAATACTGGAAGAAATCTTAAAGACGAGCTTATTGCCTTCGATTCCCAGCTTACAACATGACAACAAGTTTTCCAACAAGATGGTGCTCTTTTTTTTTTTTTATACAACGACGGTGGCAAACAAGCGTACGGCCGGCCTGATGGTAAGCGGACACCGCAGCCTATAGACGCATGCAACTCCCAAGGAGTAACATGGGCGTTGCCGACCCTTTATATGTTTAAGGGTTCGCTGTGTTGAGAGCTAAAGGAACAAATTCCCTCGATCTCAACACAACGCATCCTCGGGAGCTCTGGCGACCTTGCTCACCTCTTTCCATTCTGCCAAGAGCACGAAGGCTAGGGTACATAACCACAATATTCCTACACTACAGAATTGGCCACCTAGCAGCCCACATTTGTCTCCGATCGAGACGTTGTGGTGGAAGATGAAAAAGAAACTGCGTAAGGATCCCGCCAAATCAAATAAAATTTAAAAAAATAGGTTTCTGTAAAATTTCATTTTTGGTACAAGCTTTTATTGCCGACTGTACTTTTCTGTATACCATCATCAACTGCTCATTGAGACGATTCTAACGAGCCCAAACTCGATGGGGTTATGTGGTTTTATTACGTAGTTCCTATGGCCACCTTCTGTCTCCATCATCAGATCAGCTCGATGGTACCATAATATTGAATTGTCATCCAAACTATACTTATACCCAAAATTTCAGCTCAATCGGTCACCGGGAAGTGGGTCAAATTTAACTTGAATGATTTGACGGACAACTTACTTACATACGAGGGCGACACTGAAAGTCTTTAGAACTGGCCACTTGTAATAAATATAATAAAAAAATAAGTTCAAAATTTGAAAATGGAACTCTTTCTTAATATTTTTGTGTACGAATTCCACTCGATTGTCATTTGTTTTACGATTTGGCGGCAAATTGAAAATTGTGTGTACTACGTGAGCATGAATTTAACGCGAGAAAATTTTCGAGCAATGATTTTTTACGACTTTCGATGTAATTTAAGTCAACAAGAAAGTTATGATAGACTTCGATTGGCCTTTCACGATGAAGCCCCATCTCGTGCTACTATTTACAACTGGTTTAATGAATTTAAACGTGGCCGCACTAATCTCACTGATGATCTGCGTGAGGGCCGGCCTTCTACGGCGACTACTGAAGATAACATCAGTGTTGTGCGGCGTATGATAGAGACTGACAAAAGAGTAACCTATCAGCAGATTCGTACAAGCTTAGCCATTGGTATGAGTCAAGTCCACAAAATCCTCCATGAACATTTAGCGGCGAGGAAGCTTTGTGCCCGGTGGATACCTCATAATTTGACAGAAGCCCAAAAAGTCCGTCGTGTTGATTGGTGCCGTGAAATGGGTCAAAGATTCAACGGAGGTGACTCAAATGCTGTGTTCGACGTAGTTACGGGTGACGAAAGCTGGATTTACTGTTATGATCCTGAAACTAAAAGACAGTCTGCTGAGTGGGTGTTTCCTTCCGAGGAGTTGCCTACTTTAGTGAAGAGAGGTCGAAGTGTGGGAAAAAAGATGGTGGCCTCGTTCTTCGGAAGGACTGGTCATTACGCAACAATTATTTTAGAGGATCAAAAAACAGTTACTGCGAAGTGGTACACTAACAATTGTTTACCACTTGTCTTGGAAAAAGTTCGAGAAAAACGGCCTCGCAGTAGGATCCTGCTTCACCACGACAACGCCTCATCGCACACCGCCAAGCAAACGATCGACTATTTGGCGACGGCAAACGTGGAATTACTGGGTCACCCACCTTATAGCCCCGACCTTGCACCTTGTGATTTTTATTTATTCCCAAAAATTAAAGAAAAACTTCGAGGAAAACGTTTTATGGACGCCGACGAAGCAGTGGCTGCGTTTCAAAAGGCCGTCGAAGAGACCCCTAAGGACGAGTGGGCAAAGTGCTTTTCTCAGTGGTTCTATCGAATGCAGCGATGTATTGATGTGAAGGGAGGCTATTTTGAAAAGATATAATAAAAGTAATAAGTTGCTTGATTGCTCAGTTTTTGATTTTCTAAGAACTTTCAGTTTGACCCTCGTACATACGAACAAGTCAAGTTAATACAAAGCTTGTAAAAACAAGATAAACGCAGTGTGGGATTCAATATCCTCTGCGGAATGTGCGGCGTTACTTGACACAATGCCACAAAGAATTTTCCGTCGCCGTCATCAAGAGGAAAGGCGACACTACCCAGTGGTAGACGAATTCTTTTGCACTGTGTTACTAGCAGACAAACTATTTTGCTTCGATAGCTTGAGTACCTAAATAAATGTCTTTTACAGTACATATGGTGCTACTTTTCCGCACTAGTGCGGAAAGAGCACTTTCCGTGCATATGTCGAAACTTTAAAGAGCCATATGTACAGTAAAACGTTGTACGATACACGTGCGAATAATTTTAATTTTTTTTAATTTATTTCCAAACAAAAAGTAGGTACAATGGTTTTTACATTTGTTTCGCCAAACATAACTGTTTATTGGCGAGTAGTACACTCATTTTCAGTGTATTTATTGTACCTAAACATCTGTTACAAAAGCATGCATTATACTAAATATTCATTTCAATATGAGCTAGTCAATAACAATATTATTATTGACTAGCTCATATTTAACTATTCTGTTACTGTAATACTATTCCTACATCTTTGTTCTGGTTTACATTAAATTATATTAGATAGCATCTAATAGAAACTGTTTTAGCCTTTTTTTGAACATATTTTTATTAGTGCATTCATTTTCCGGAAAGATGGTATTAAATATTCTAGGTGTTATATAACTTATAGTCCTTTTACCATAGTAGTTATTAGCTTTGGGCTCAACGTAGGTCCGCTGTGTCGTATTTCTCAGACCGCGGGAGTACACTCGAACCGATTTACGTTCCGTATTTTTGAATTGCTCAGTTGCTATTACATAATTTATTTTATCATGCACTGGCAGAATTTTTAGGGTTTTAAATAATGGCAAATAATTGTAATTGCTACAGCTACTTTTAGTTTTTTTATCGGTGATACTTTTTAGCAGTCTGGTTTGTAGCTGTTGTATTTTATCTATGTATGTTTTGAAAGTGCGTCCGTATGCAATAATACCGTATCCAATTCCCGCGTCCGCCAATGCATGATATAACATTCGTAATATTTTCTTATTTACTATATTTTTTAAACTTATCGTTTTACATAGTATTGACCTGAGCTTGTTGCATACTGTATCAGTGTGTAGTTTCCAATTTATATTTTTATCTATCGTAAGGCCTAAATATTTATACTTATCTACTATTTCAATTGGAATGCATTTACAAGCATGTTTTTCATTATGTAAACAGTTGTATGTGTGTCCAATAACTCTAATAGGAGGAAGGTGACTTGTTTTTATATAGGGTGAACTTATGAGCATACATTTAGTTTTTTCTAAGTTTAATATTATACCGTTGTCGTGCGACCATTTAAGTATATTCTCAAGATCCTCTTGTATGCACTTTTGAACGTTTGAAATGTTTTTGTCAGCGTATATTAAACAAGTGTCATCTGCGTACATATATGTGGAGCAGTTCCGCACTACATTCGTGACGCTGTTTACGTGCATGATGTACCCGACCGGTCCGTAGACTGAGCCAGTCGGGACCCCAGTGCGCACCTCTGCTTCGTCGCCGCTGACTCCGTCGACGGCCACGCGCAGGGTTCTTCCCGACAAATATGAACGGAACCATTCCAACATTGGACCACGAACACCACACTCGTCCATCGCCTGCAGCAGCTGTTCGTGGTCCAATGTATCGAATGCTTTTTTAAAGTCTATGAAAAGCACCCCCACATACATCTTACTATCTAGGTATCCATACACTTCATCCGTAAAACGGGTTAGCGCGGTAGAAGTACTTCTATTTTGTCTAAAACCATGTTGCGCATTTGAGATAATATTGTTTTTCTCTAGGAATGTACTTACCTACTTACCTACAATGATTGACCTTACTTAATTACAATGATTTTTTCCACGATTTTATTAATTACAGGCAGGATCGCTATCGGCCTGTAGTGTGAGTACTCCATGTGGCTGCCCTGTTTATAAATTGGCCTTATGAGGGACTTTTTTAGTTCTAATGGGTAGTTACCCGACTGCACGCACATATTCACAAAATTTGCTAGAATCGGGCTAATCTCTATTTTTATGTATTTTAATTCTTGCACTCTTATTCGATCAAGGCCAGGCGATTTTTTTGTGATTTGATCTATAACTTTTTGAATTTGATATTCATTTACTTTTTGAAACCTAAAACTTACATTAGCCGACTTGACATAATTGTTGCGGTCCAAGAACTTAACATTGCAAATATGTTTTATTTTATTTATTTCCTCTGTAAAAGTTTTTGCAAATTTTGTGCATATATTGGGTACAGATTCCCCTTTCCCCAAATATTTGAGTATGACTGAATCTACGGTAGGCTTTGGGGCCCGTAACCAGCTATTTATGGTTGCCCATATTTTTCTCACGTTATTTTCACAGTTTTTTAGTTCACTTTGCTTGTATTTTTGCTTCGATATATATATGTATTTATTTGTTAAATACTTAAATGCATAGAAAACATCCATGACTAATGAACAAATATTCATGCTCATCACACAAATAAATGCCCTTACTGGGATTCGAACCCAGGACCCAGGTCAAATCAAATATTTTTATCACTTTAAAATGTATCACTTACTCTCCACCCTCACTGCTGAAGTACAGCCGGGTCCCAGCTTGAGTAACTGCTACTAAATTGAAGTGTTCCGATTCAGACTCATCAACAGCTGTGATTGCTATAACTGGTTTAAAGTTAGTTGGTTCAAGAGCTCTGAAAAAAATAATTTAATATAACATCTAGAGAATAGAATTTTAGAAACATGGGTCTCACAGACAGATATTGGACACCATAGAATATCAAAAAATGTAAGGACCTTCATTTCAGGTTGTGTGTCATATATCAATACTAGCTTCTGCCTGCCACTCCGTCCATGTGGAACTCGATTATATTGTAGCTCCATACAAACTTTCACCCCCCACTTCATCCCCTTGAAGGATGATTTCCGGGATAAAAACTATCCTATGTCCTTCCTTCAGGACTCACACTACCTCTATACTTCAGCGGTTTAAGCGTGAAGAGGTAACAGACAGACACACTTTCGCATTTATAATATTAGTATGGAAGTATGGATATGGATTTAGCACTTCAACTAATTTTGACCTGTAACTTTAATTCTCCTATAGACACACAATGCAAATTAATTCTTGATAAATTACATGAAATCTACTCACTTTAATACTATGTCAACCGCAGCAGATACTATTTTGCCTTGAGTGAGCCTGACCACCCGGCTGAGGCCATCTCCTTTTTTGCCCAAATCAAACATTTCTATGCATCCTTTTTCACTCAATGTGTATAGTATATGACGTGAATTGTCTACTTCAATTTTAACTATAGGGTCTTCATCATAGAGTGCAGCATTCAAGAAGGATGGTACCAAAAATGACAGGGCGCTGGTCGAATGGTTTATCTTTTGACAGTGTTTACCAAACCATCCCAATTGAGCCTGAAACAAATATAATTTCAGTAACAATAATGATAATTATTTTATGTAATGCATTAGGATAATAGGGATATGGACTAAGATTTTTTTATGATGTCATTCACACCAGTTTTTGGAGAGGAACAAATGTTTGTATGGGAGCAACGACAATTAAAGAACATAAATACCCATAAATTTGAGACAAAGATTGACGTCGCTGGCGGCAGCGCAAAACGCTTCATACTGAGAGACACCCACGTATGACGTCACTAGTACAAAGTAGTTGTATCATTGTATGGAAAATCCGGTAAATTGTTGTTTCGGTCGCGAAATACTGCGTTTAAGTACTCGTACATAGTTATCTTTTTATGATTTTAATTATATTTTATAATTTATACTTTATTACGATAATTTGATGGTTTACTATCCATTTAGCATCACTACGTTATCAATTTGAACGTGAGGCTGCATGCCTATTGTGAAAGAATCCCAATGTGATTGAATTCTGTGTTTAACTGCGTCAAAATTATCCCAAAGCAATAATATATACTTATATGCATAGATTATCGCTTTGAAAAAAACCTACAGTGAAAAAATCTTTTCACACAAGCCAGGAAACATTCAGTTATATTAAAGTTGTAAGGACTCACTTGGTAGGCTATTTCATAAAGACAGCCATCTTTACCACCCATGAAGATGCGACCATCAGATGTTGATTTAACTGACATCATGGACACACCATCCGTGGGCAGGACAAATACTGGCTCCGGAACCAAGTGCATTTCTTCAAAACAATCCCCTTCACTTTTGCTTGATGAAAATGTTACTCCTGTAAGACAACAAATACATATTAGAAAATGATGGTACATTTGATGATGATGATTCTTGAGTCGTTTTTATATGTATACAAACAAATATCTTACCTAATACTACAATTTCAACAGTTGTTGTAAGCACTAGCAAGTACTTAACAAAGTTTTGGAATACTCCGGGCTTGGGTTTGACTAGCCCCACACTGACAATGGTCTCTCCGAGCCCATCAAAGTAGGCCACATCACTGCCATGCTCAAAGGCCCAAACATAGATGTTACTGTCTATTGTGAGCCACACTCTGCTTATTTCTGGAAACACTCCCATTAAACAGTGGCATTGCATATCTGGTACTAAATTTAAGGAAATACATTTTGGTTACAAGTATTTAAAATTTTACCTACTTATAATAGACAATGTAATTATAAGAACATTACCCATAAAAACAGGGCATATTCTTGATTCTTCTTATTCTCTGCCATAATAGAGGTTTTACCAAAATGTAACAATATAAATTGTAAAGGATACGCGCAAAATGTTCCATAATTTCTGAAGGTAGTGGAACTTTGTTGAGTGTCTTCAGTTGGGACAAACTTGGATGATTGAGTAGAGCAGCAAGGTTTCTGTAATCTCCAGCATTTAGACCACTGCATGTTGGTACCCTCTGTGCTGCTATCCCAGTGATCTACAGGTAGAACGTGCATTAATAAAACTCCAGTATCTAACATAAATACGGTCACACCGTAGTTTAGGCAATGAGAAAATACTTAATAAAATAGTTAGGGGTTTCAAGCTACAGGGTCTAAATAGAATATGTAAACTAAAAACTAGTCCTACGGTTAAAACATACCTCTAAGAACGAAGGGCGCGAATTATCAGCGTTTATGTGCCGGTCCAGGGTGCACCCGGCCAA
Source organism: Epinotia ramella (assembly GCA_947578815.1). NCBI lineage: Eukaryota > Metazoa > Arthropoda > Insecta > Lepidoptera > Tortricidae > Epinotia > Epinotia ramella. Next base: position 15,460,142 of record OX388209.1, read on the forward strand.
TTCTAAACATTCAAGTTGCATCTTGATATTATTGGCAGGGTGTGGAGTATCAACTATGCCCACAGCACTCGGCATCTACGAAACATAATAACTATATCATAAACAAAACAAGTAATGAACAGATTTTTGTTTTAACTTTTTAGGTTAGTTTGGCCATGAAAACTGTCAAAATTCACCAACACTACCTTTTTTATTATCACATTCAACAGAATGCGTCTTCACTTATGAGAATTTCACAGAAATCATTAAGCACTTTAATACAGCCGCTAGTCTGTCAGTTTTATGATTTCATTAAATACATAAATTAATACACAACATTTGAACTTCTAATGGGGCAGTTGAAATTGATGTCTGAACCACAGATTACTAATAGTCTGAACTGAAGGATTAGGATTCCCCAATGCTGCCACATTAATTACATTATGGTTATAATATAACTTCGTTATAACCTTAGAGTATATACCTACAGAGGCGACGTAAGTGTCGCCACAATGAGGGACGGCAACAAAGTAGATGATTCCCGTGGGGTGGCCATGTAACTAAAAATTACCCCATCGCTTCCATATGTTTATTTTAAATACTGCGCTTTTATTGTAAGTAGTTTTTACTGAAGCTTTACACACATTCACTGCCTAGCAGGCGCTCTGTTCGCAACCACTAGTAATATTCAGCTTAATAACATGAAATATGATTCTAGTAACAGAACATGACATGTAGGTAATTAATAGTCCTTGTGCAAGCGGCTTACCTGGTAGTTTCTTATCAGCACAGTTATGACAGGACGCCCGCGAGCTGTGTTGCGGCGAGGTAGACTATCCGTCTCTTTCTAATCGTTCTAACTAGAAAGAGACGGACAGTCTACCTCGCCGCGACACAGCTCGCGGGGCGTCCTGTGATAGCCGTGCTGATCTACTTAATTATTATAAAGCCTGAATCACACTGGCGCGGCCTGCGGTGGCGGTTCATAGTAAACTTGACAGTTAGTGTCAAATTTACTATTGACCGCCACCGCAGGCCGCGCCTGTCTGTGAGAGGCTTAAAGTCTCTCACAGACTGGCGCGGCCTGGCCGCGGCGATCAATGGTAAACTTGTCATTAGCTATAAAATTTACTATTGACCGCGATGCAGGCTTAAGGCGGGAAAAATAATGACACTAAATACCGAAATGAGACACAACCATATTAAAAAACATTTACTATTCAAATTATTACAGATTAATGATAAAGAGCTCTGCTCGGGTAAAAATATGCTGAGAACGATTTTTCCCAGATATGAGACCTAGCTAGATCGATTTTTTTTATGAGGCACAGCGTGGGAGGCCCCCTACAAGGTTGACTGATGACCTGGCAAAGGTCGCGGGAGTCCGCTGGATGCGTATGGCGCAGGACCGGCCATTTCGGCTGATATGATGATGAGATAGATTTTTCGCCCCCATAAACCCCTATACTGCAAATGCCATCAAAATCGTAAGAACTGTTTTCGAGAATGCGATCACAAATATATATATGTAGCCTTAACCCAAATACTACGCGCACGCGCATCCTCATTTAGTGGAAACCTAGAAAAAAAAACATATTATTTTACATAAACTTTTTCAAGCAAAGGGCTTATAGAAAATTATGATTCATTCTAAACCGTCGATCGTCTTTACTTATTACTAGCTGTCCACGCGTCTCCTCTCCACCCGCGTAGTAGAAAGAACACAAGCGGAGGCGCAGATGCAGGATTAAATAAAGCCAGATGAAAGAATTTTTGAAATCGGATGAACAGTCCGAGATTACTTGCTACATAAAAGCTTATCTTTACTATGAGTACAGAGTAAATATACGTATATAAGAATATATCCCATCCATTTTATATACGAATGTTATGTAATAAAATAACAAGTACGAGAATTTTGTTAGAGTATAAATTACCCGAGAAATCGGGTATTTTTAAGTTGTATTGGCTGGTATCCCTAAAATGATTGCAAAGAAGCTAAATCGAGAAGACATTCTAACACCTCTCGCAGCTACCATAAACAATCTACGTAATTTGGGCGGATAATTTGTCATCAAATATTTTCTTGTACAATGTAAACAATGATGTTATTTCTATTGTAATCGTCAAATTTTACAAGATTTTGAGCGTAATGTAATTTTACCATGCTATTTTTACGTATTGCGTATACAGAAAAGTGAAAGATGTTCTACTTACGTGTGAAAGGTTATATTTTCATCACATTGTTCCGACCGGCTTTTACAGCCAAGCACGCAACAATTAACCATTTTCTTGGCACAGACGGAACACGAGATACCTTATCGTGCGTAAATTACTTTTAGGACACTATTTTATTCACAATAATATAAAATATTTCGGATTCGTATGCAGCCACGCGCGAGCATTGACAGCATTGTATGCCACAACTGTTGTGCCAAATAGAAAAAAAGTGGAACTATGACAAGGATAACGAATGATATATCTCTGTCTGTCACACTTATCGAGATTTGTATGCTACCAGCTCGCTCGCACGTGGTATTATTATTACCATAGCCTGTCCATACTAAATTATAGGTTCATGGTTATAACGAATGTACGACGTTGTGTTCTCTTTGGTAGCGGTGACAGCATTTTTTTTTTGAGGCCCCGATTTTTATATAAGCGTTCTATACACCTAAAATAGCAATTTGTCACAGCAACCGCAGAACGTAGTGGTTATATTTTCTTTGGCAAACGCCTTCAAAGTGAATGAAATGAACGTTTGGTGTCTCTTTCTTTCTTATAGCTGCGTCTGTAGGTTATTGTAACAAATTGCTCGGAGTACAATGCCCTTTATGTGACGGATATTACACAGCTCCAAAATAAAAAATAAAAGTACATATATATATATTATGTAAGTATGTGTATAACACAAGTGTCGCGAATGATGTCAGTTGATGATATCGCGAGGACTAATTCATGGTCGGAGTCTAATACCGCCTTAAGAGAATATTTACTCTGGCAAGGTTGTGTTATATTTGTAACTGACGGTAAACTAAGAATTGTAGTCTTTTGCGTATTTAAACGAATAACGCCTTTGAAGAGACCTCTTTTATTGTCTACCATTGTGCTGTGGCGAGTGTCGGTGTAAGCTGAAGTAATCTCAACGAGGAACTGGGGACTACACGGCTAGTCCCTATTGAAAGCTAAGTGTCTTAGTTTCTTGGTTAATTCTTTGTTCTATTCGATTTATTGTTCTGCTATTATTATTGTGATCTATAACCTGAGTACATATGCGAGAGGTTTTATACTAGTAGTATTTCTGGTTCCTGTGAAACGTAATGACAATTAACCATCATGATAATATGCTACCAGCAACCTAAGAACATGGTTATCCTGATAGATCGTATACCCGTCCTGATAACTCTAATAGAAGAGCTTTGACACGTTGCACGTGTCGACCTTGTTTCCTCTCTTTTTATACGAGCTAAAGAACTGCCCCTCCGTGTGTCGGATGCGCGTGCAGTTGGTGTGTGGCTGCGGGGTACCCCTTTAGGTAAAGCCTGGCCAGGTAGCGAATCGTACTATGCATGTGCCATAGCGGATAAGATTTCAATATGAGCACAACCGCATGAGTACGTAAGCTTTGTGTCCCAGTCTGGTTTAACCCTTGCACTAACACCAGATGGAGGTGATGGTGCAAGGAATGAAGGCCCTGTGAGGTCATGCGTGCTCGGGGACTGGCACGGCCATAGCTGGCATTGATTACCAGTCACGTGTTATCCACTCAGACCGAATGTGTGGATAGCAACGGCACCCTTAGGTTCATAAGCTGTTGCTTTGGTTGAAAGATAAGGCTCGTAGACAAAGGACAGACATAACGTAGGACATGACGATTGTAAGTTAGAATCACACGGATAATGAGATATCCTTGGATACCAGTATGACATAGATGAGACCTTTCCTATCTAGATATAAAGGAGACAAGAGACAGTCTAGCTAGAGATAAGGTGTTGTCATGGTTGCTCGACCGGTGGGCGAGAACATGAGATGGACACAGTATAGTAGAATGTGGAGTCCCAGGGTTGCTCGGCCGACAGGCGAGAACCTGGACAGTAATATATAGTGCACACACCTCATGTGGCTAACATATCATAGTACAAGGAACTGGCATTATGTGATTGAGATGCGTGTTACGACTACCATTAATATGGCTACAAGGAGGAAAGTATCTCCCGTTGTTTAGTAGTAAGAACTAACGTGTGCCAAGTTCTAAGGCTCTAAGTGACCGTGTTTTCATATAAGATATAACACTCAACCCACAGGTGGGACAAGCCGTCAGAAGCGAAGCAGATATATACATGGACTGCGTGGGATGTTTTAAGGTAGGATTCAAGTTTCCTCTCCTTAAATCATATTTAAACCTATCTTGGCGTCCTCAAGCTTAACGCAGTCTAATTGTATTATACAAGAGTTTATAATATATCATTAATGTGTAACATTCCATTATAAAGAGGGCGTTGCGACAACAAGTTATGTTACTTATTTATATATATTTTTTGTCATGACGTCGCTATTTCGTGTAATTTACGCAATAACTAAATAATAACGATGTAAATCCACCATCTGTCTACAAACTAGCTGTCTCTATCTTAACATGCAATGAGATAGAGACGGCTAGAAAAATATCACGATAATACTCACCGTGTAATGGCCGCCACCGAGTGGGTGTCAGAACGGGAGATATTTATTACTGCCTCATTCTGACCATATTCTGACAGACAGCTGCCAGGCTAGTACACTAGCACTTTGACAGCTTCTATCGTCATGTTTTACGTCCAAGACAGACGTAAAAAAATTTAACGTCATGGGCTAATATGGTAGACCGTCAGCTACGTAAAATGTAACCATTCATACGTCTTGCACATAAAACGAAAATTTAAACGTCAAGTGCTAATATTCTCTTGATTTAGACATATAAAATTGCCGGTATAAACCGATGACGGGCGTAAATTTATGTAGGTCGCTCGAGACCCCCGGTAAAATTTAACACTATGAAAACATCTTCTGTCACAAGTTCACAATACATACGGTTCATTTTCAAAACTAAATTCGTTTGCTGTTTTGTCTATATACATGCTCGGATTGATTTAGTTTTTTACGACATTTCGCTTGACTTCGATATTACCGCATATCACGACGACCCTCGATCGTATATTGGACAAGGTTTCGCACCGGGACTTACAAGGTGATTTACTATTATTTATCATCGTCATAGGCCATGACGTTAAAAAAATTTACGTCTGTCTTGGACGTAAAACATGACAATAGAAGCTGTCAAAGTGCTGTGTATTAGCCCGGCAGGTCCAACCGATCAGAGCACTCGTTACACACGATAACAAAATATACTTAAATAATAATTAAAGGCAAATATGAAACAATTTTCAAAGTAACACTAACAGTGACAGTCTGACTCTCAGTATATATGTATATAATATTATTGTAGTCTCGAGTCTGACGATGACGGAAGGTTGGTTTGCTTACATTCCATTTCATGTAATATTCTCTAACCGGAATTTCAAAGTTCATTTTTAATCATTATTATCTATAAATAGCATGTATTTTAGCCGAATCAATTGTATAACGAATATACTAACGTGGAAATGTAGTCTAAGATATAATCAAATTACGTAAAATGGAATTTGCCTGAATGTGATTCTTAGTCAGCCCCGCTTCCGCTTCCGCTTTGGACTGCCATCTGACCGATCATAACGGAAACCTACGATAGGTCTCCTCAAACACGCTGCGATTTTAACGTTTAAGTATAAGGGTTATAATATAAGGCACTACACCGTGGTCCGTGGCTGCTTCTATCAATTTCAGACACATTTCGCATTCCAATTAACGTCCAACGTATGTATTAGCACTATTAGCTCGGTGCGCGTAGAAGTGAAGGCAATATCAAAATGGAATGGGAAATGCTTATCTCACACACTGAATATACAATGTGATTACGAAGAAAAGTAAGTATATAAAAACCAAAGCGTGGCACAATCCGACTACAACGTAAGTAGTACTATTACTTATTCTGTGACTGCAATGTGTTTTTATGTCTAATAAATTAAAATTAAAGAACAAATTGAATGCTCCGAGCCGGATTCGAACCGGCGACCACAGGCATCCATGGCCCGTCGCTACTAACCAACTGAGCTATCGGAACAATCTGTCTCGGCCACTAAATCTTTCAATCAGTTCCTTCTTACAACGCGTTAGGGAGGCGTGTAGCGACATCTACCAGAAGACTTAGGCTTTTTAACGGCACCATCGTCTCAAATTATATTGAGAAATTTAATTGTCTTATTTGATTTTTTGACTAAAAACTTGGCAGATCATAAATGTTTGGCAGTTGGAAGTAAATCAACGTAGTTAACGTCAACGTTATTTATTGTTCAAATACCTAGCTATTCATATTAGGTACATGCCTATGAATGTCGATAAACTGGTTCACCATCATTTCATAAAAAACGTTTCATAAAGGATCATTTTATAAACAACGATTCACAAACTATTCATTTCACAAACCTATCATTCCTCAAAATGCTTATACTATAAATAATTATTTGACAATTATAGATAAAAGGTATTTACCAAACAACGCATTTTCTTAAACGTTATTTTACCAATCGTTACTTTGCCAAATGTCACGAATAATAAATGAGTACCTAATTTGTCAAATAATGATTTATACTTAATATGATGTTTTTTCAATTAAATGATTTGTCTAATGAACTCTTTGTAAAACAATATTTTATAAAACGACTAATTTGTTAATCGTTAGTAGTTAAAATTAATTTTTTTTAATATGTAACATTTTCTAAATGAATATTTGTCAAATAATTATTTATAGTATAAGCATTTTGAGGAATGATAGGTTTGTGAAATGAATAGATTGTGAATCGTTGTTATTTATAAAATGATCATTTATGAAACGTTTTTTAAGAAATGATGGTGAACCCGATAAACTATTAACTACCACCGGTTCGGAAAGAAAACCTCTGCCTCAAGAACAACCGGGGTAAAAAACTGAGAAGAAAGATTGAATGATTGCTGTCTCATTCTAATCTCAGCAATTTGGTGTGTCAAATTAAATCAGAATCAGAATCAGAAAAGTATTTATTGCCACACAAAGAAGAAAATAAATTAACAAAACAATTACAAGTAGAGAAAATACAAACTTACAAACGAAATCCACACAATAGAAAAAAAAAATTGTGGACAATGGGTCCCACCACCCAGTCTCAGGCCTCAGCATATGCTGGGCGAGGCCCAGCGCTGGTTATCAGGCTGGTCCCTAGAGATCGGTCGGTCGCAGGCTAACAAATTACCGTGATTAGGTATACAGATTTACAAGAAACAGATGAAGAAAATAATAAAAACAAACAAAAACAACAAGTCAAAAAGCAGTAAAAAATAAAATAAGAAAATGGATATATACTTATACTTAGTTACTTTTATGGGCTTAGCCTGAAATAAATGTTTTTATTATTATTATTTATTATGTTGAGATTTGAATCTATAATTATGTATAGGTACCTATTATGCAAGATTGAGTCTGTGTGCATGAGTTGTGTGTAATTGCTAGGTGTAACGTACCTACCTACCTTAGTTACAGAACGCTTTACAAAATAAAAGGGTGGGAAGGGAAGTCGGTCATTGCATTTGAATCAAAATCTTTCGCAGTAAGTAACATACTTATTCTAGGGTTTCACAATCCATTAAGCAATAATTTTCCTTTCGGTTCCCCTACGAGTTGATAGTCCGCATACACTAGTTGACCCCTCACATACGTCTGCATTACCTTTCCCCGCAAAACTCTGTTCATGTATGGACTAATCTGCGAAGCGTAAAGAATTCATCATTGGATCGAGTGTAATAAAGATGATTTATCATTTAGATAAGTAGGTATTTACTTAAGTAGCTATCTAGCTGGAGTAAATTGTTAGAACCCAATGATTATATTTCTGTCAACATCTGTTTACAGCAGCTAAGTAATTACTACTTAAAAGTGGGCAAACATTGAATCCTCATTAGTTCTACACGAGGCAATTTCAATGTCATATTCAGTCAAGTGTTGCGTGAAATTACTTTATTCTTGTATCGGATGACGTCAGGCGTAACGACGAAAGCGGCATCGGGGTCGAAGAAGATTAGGTCGGCATCGAGGCCGGGTTTGAGCGTGCCTTTGCGTTTCTCGAGGCCTACGAGGCGAGCCGGGCCCGCGGACAGGTAGTGGGTCGCCGCCGTCAGCCCGAGCCCGCGCGCTGACGCTTCCGTCCAGAATAACGACAAATCTGCAATTAAAACCGTTTTTAGAGTTCCGTACCATATAGGTAAAAACGTTTCCTTTGTTGACTAAGGAACCTTATGGTGCGACTCTGTCCGTCTGTCACAACGTTAAATATCTCCGGAACTAATAATGCTATCAATTTGAAAATGAAGGCTAACGCACGTGTACCCACTCATAAAAAAGAAAAAGAATACATACATATTTTTTCTATGATATTGACAAATATGAGGGGGGCTCAAAATTCGAAGTCTATTGCCTCTGTCTATAGGCCTTCTCACAGACTGGCGTGGCCTGCGGAGGCGTGGTGGTCAATACTAGATTTGACAGTTAGTGCCAAGTTTACTATTGACCGCCACCGCAGGCCGCGCCAGTGTGATCCAATCCGAAAAGATCAAGTGGGGTATCATATGAACCGGCTTGCGTTGCACATTCTGAACAGCTATTATTTTATTGCACATTGATAAAATTTCGATATTACATTTGGCGCGAAGTTCGTTTTGAGATTTTTATGCGCCGTTGCGACATCGCTCACGCTACGCGGATGGAGCGTAATAGCGCGGGCGATCTGTCTTACGTTCTCTCTCGCTTGCACTACGTCGCGACGAAATGTTCTTGATCCGTGGCGCTACAGCTTGTAGAATCAACATGCTAGTCATGTCACAATAACATGCTGAGTATGTTAAATCTACATGCTAAACTTGTAACAACAATCGGAAAACTTCAACCTGACGTAACGTAGAAATAACATGATATGTAGCTTGTACAATCAACAAGTTAAACTTTACAAGATCAAACTTGTAGTTTCAACCAAAGAGCACGTAGGCGCTATTTTAACCCTAAAAATGGTTGAATCAACGTGAAATCTGGTTGTTTTTTCTCTCAGTGAGTAGTACTATACCAAATTGTACTGAAGCTATTCCACCCCAAGCCTCCATAAAGTTAGATCCTTTCATTTCAGCGACACTTGGGGAGTGGTCAGAAGCAACTAAATCCAGTCTTCCGTCTCTAATGTACTCCCACAACTTTTGCTAAAAATAGAAAAATAAGTGTTAGTTAAGTTACTCTTAAAGTTACTGAAAGGATAAGTGCCTACTAAGACTAAAATCTCGCTAATAACTCAACGGTGTGGTTTTAGTCATTCAACAGAAACGTATAACGTATAAGTGACTCATGGTACATATAGACATGGTGTAGGTATAGATTTTTCATACAAATCTTTTAGTCCAGGCAATAAACTGACAACTTGTATGGAAAAAATGACAATTTTGGAAATAATTTATAATAGCTTATTTTTTATGTATAACGGATATATTATCAAGTAAATAGTTAGGTACCCAGCGACAACATCCGACAAAATTTCAGACATCGAAAAAATTAAGTTAACTGGCTTCTAAAAAGTCAGTAAAAATATTAATAAATGTTTTTGTCTTTATTTTGGTTCAGTTACATGTGCTCTATAATATTCAAGATAAATCGTACAAAAAAAGATAATGCATGCTTCATTTAAATCTACATAATTACTTCCGGGTGGAAAGTTTGTAGGATTCTTGACTAAATCATCATAGAATAACATTTTCAAATGAAATCAACAAAAAAAACGCTATTATAAATTAATGTTTTTCAAAACCGTATTTTGCCTGGAGTAGGTATTTGACGTTAGTGGCTAGCGAGTAACGTAAACGCGCGTCACGTAATATCCATGGTATGCATTATTCAAAAAAAAAAAATCTTTATTGATATAATATACATCTATATAATCTAAGGTGAATGGGCCACCCGGTAAGCAAAAAATGCCTGTGTTGGGCATTATATTTGTGTGACAAACATTATATTTCGATGGATAGCTTTACCTGAATACTTATATAGCTACGTCCCATTGTCGGGCACAGACCTCTCACTGATGAAGGGAATAGGCTCTTTTTTAAGTATTCCGTGGAATAGGCTAATGCACTCTTCGAATACTTACCCTATTAGTATTATTCCTAATAGGCGGCGCGCACTTAAACTCAGTGCGGCGTGGAGGCACGTCTTCAGCGCTGAGCGTGAGGTAGTGGTTACAAGTCTCGGCGGTGACGCCGGCGCGCCATCCGCGGTGCCCGGCGAGCGCGCGTGCCGCCCGCGCCTCCTCGAGGATCGGGACCACGGCCGCCGCTGACACGTGGACTACGTGAACGTGGACACTGTGATAAACATTTGTCGAATTACGGCGAGAGCCAGCACGTAGGTATTTGCAACGCGTCATGCGTCTACAATGAGCGGGAAGGGTCGTGTACAGCGCACGCTGGCCGGCCGCGTCGCTCGAACTATTTGCTGTTCTTGTAGCTCATCGGAAACGCATAAGAGACGCCGTGTCATCGTGGTTTAGGCAAGATCCTCAACTTTTGGGAAGTTGGTTAGATATTTATGAAAATTGAGATAGATTTACATAAATATATTTTAAAAGCAGTACAGCTTCATGCGGCAATAACAAACTTACCAAATTAAAAGCAAGTTCTGGGAAAGCGTAAGCACACACACACACACGCACGCACGCACACACACCCACACCGTTGCTCGTGCACTTGTCTTGTCGCTTTGTATTGTATTGTTTTGTTTTGCTTGTTAAATTGTTTCTATGTTCATTACCAAATCTGCTTCACATATGTGCACTCCAGGGCCCCAAGATACAGGCTCAGCCTAGTTTGGGTTACGCCGGATATCTTTGTTTGTTTATACTTGCGTGTTAAAGCGAATAAACTGTTGAAACGGTTGACTGGTAGAGAATGGTTACGGCATTAAGTCCGCCTTTTGTATGATAACTTGTTCTTTTGTGCAATAAAGATAAGGTCAATGAGGGCATTTCCGTCATACTTTTTGATAAGTTCACTTTGGCTGATCATAACTAAGAGGATATTTACTTTTTAATAAACCTGATTACTGTAATAGATTGGGCATTTATTTAAATATACAAATTTACTCATATTAAATTGCTAGTATTGCTGGGTATTTAAATATGTTTTTCTTTTTAAAACATGTCAGTTGACGGATTTTCCCGACGGTTTGGGGCTATTCCGTCAACAAACGATTTTTCTTGTATCGTGACGTATTACAAACATATACGTCAAGTGAACAAATACCACTGAACTGTTAATCGAAACTAAACTTTAGCGAACTCAATTTAAGGTTTATTTTAGATTTTATTGCCAAATTTTTTTTTTTGGGGCAATTCCGGCCTATTTTTATAATCAGGAGTAGTAAACCTTTTAAAACAAATTCCCAAACCCTAGGAAAAATCCGTCAACTGACATCATGTTTTTAAAATAATGGGCTACTGTTTTTGTGTTCACCAGATGGCGCCACTTTTGAGTAAGACAGTACAGTGACCAACTCATTGTTATTATGGGCGCGACAATATTTTTAATTTCAAATCATATTTAATATCTAAGCAAATTGGTCATTTCATTTCAAGTATTGAACGACCAATTTAGCTAAGACCCTAAATGCTCAGCAATCGAAGAGCGTGATTACCATCATACTGCTATTTTGCCTTTATCGATCAAAATTAATTATTTAACTTTGCAACCGTGCTTACAATTTTAATATTGAAATCGTATAATGATATGGACTAATTAACACGCGCTAAGACGTATATACACCAGATGGGTATACATACATTAAAATGTAAACGTAGCTATCTTAAGTATTCCCTCTCAATACAAGTCACACTGCTTGCGAGACGCACGCGTGCTCACGTCACACAAGCGGTAAGTCCTGTCCCACGGAAATGTATACCTTCAAATGCAGTAGGAAGCGCACGTCACATCTGGTGTGTAATGCCTTTACATATAACAATTTTAGTACCTACTGATTTTTAATCGGGACTAATCTCAGTCCGCCGAGTTGAAAAAGAAATAAAAAAATCAAGCAAAATATAAAAATAAACTTGATCCTCTGCAAATTAAACTAAATAAATAATTGGGGACAATCTTACACAAATCGACTTAGTCCCAAACTAAGCAAAGCTTGAACTATGGGTACTAGGCGACGATAAACATAATCTTATAGATAAATAAATACTTGAATACATAGAAAACATCCATGACTCAGAAACAAATATTAGTGCTCATCACACAAATAAATGCCCTTACCGGGATTCGAACCCAGGACCTCTTGCTTCGTAGGCCACTACCAACTAGGCTAAAGCGGTCGTCAAACTAAGAATCGTTGAAAATATATTATAGTATAATAATCATAGTTATTATTTAACTACGCTACGCTACTACTAAGCTACGCTACCATAGTTATTACTAAGCTACGGTAGCCTAGCGGTTCAGGCATGCGGCTGTCAAACGGCGGTCGTGGGTTCGAATCCCGGCTCGTACCAATGAGTTTTTCGGAACTTATGTACGGAATATCGTTTGATATTTACCGTTGGCTTTTCGGTGAAGGAAAAACATCGTGAGGAAACCTGCATACATCCACGAAGAAATTCAAAGGTGTATGTGAAGTCCCCAACCCGCACTGGGCAACGTTCCCTCGCATCCATGAGAGGAGGCCTGTGCCCAGCAGTCGGATGTATATAGGCTAATTTATTTTAATTTTATTATTTAACTAAGTCAAATCAAAAAGGTTGGCAATATATGAAATGGGGAAATTCCGGCACATGACGGTTTTGCCCGTTTCACAATTGACGGATTTGTCTACTTGATCATTTCGTTAGTACCAATATTTAACCATCCATAGTTTCTCACCAACAGATTATGATTGAAAATTAATAAAACTACCATCAAACATGAATATCGAACTATATAACAAATGCATTTACTAAGCTCTAAAAGTACATTTTTTCATCGCACCGTCACGAAACACAGCAGCACACTACACTCGCATTCGAGTTCAGAGCGCAACTAAACTTTGAAAGCGGGGTTTTTCCGTTCACTGGCTAGACAGCGCCATCTGTTTTTGACTGCGGGTATAAAATTTTCTCTCTGTTTTACCCATCGAGTCAGTAAGCGCGTACTGTTGTTTGAATAGCCACAAACGCCGCTTGACGGAAATGCCCCGCTGACGGCTTTGGCCACCCTGACCTTATATAATAAATAAATAAATATTTTTTTATTTTATATTTAGGGTTCCGTACCAAAAGGAACCCTTATGGTGCGACTCCGTCCGTCTGTCTGTCTGTCACAAAGTGAAATATCTCACGAACTACTTCAGCTATCAATTTGAAATTTGGAATGTTTTTAAATGAGTTATCCACGTGCATGGAAAATGAGAAATATTCATTTTAATTTTCTACGAAAAATGAGGCATTAGGATGGGGCGAAAAAAAAATCAACTATTAGGTCAAGTGGGGTATCATATGAAAGAACAAACAGCTAAGATTACGATCTATGAAGGAAATTGTAAAAAAAAAATACCATCCCCCCCTTATCTCCGAAGTTATCCAAGCGAAAAATTTGAAATAATTACTTGTGATTAAGATAAACCTAAATATTACTGGAAAAGTATCACTTTTTCTAGCGTAGTTTTTGTGTCATTTTCAAAAATATATTTTTAGTTAAGTTTGCAATTTAATCAACTTTATAAGTATTTTTTTGTTTTGGAATTCCAATAAGACTATAATGGAAGTACTCTCTTTCAAATAAAAAATAAAAAATCGAGATCGGTTCACGTGATAAAAAATTATCGCTAAAACTCCAACATACATACTAAGCTGATTGTCCTTGCACGTTAGTACCGAATGGGGCCGATAGATGGCACTGACCCCATTCCTCTTTCGCGCTGTTAAGATTTTTCTAGAATTAATGGGGTTGGGACGTGTATATTTCAATAGCAGGTCAAAAAAAAAACCGGCCAAGTGCGTGTCGGGCCACGCGCAGTGTAGGGTTCCGTAGTTGCCTGTCTGTCTTAGTTACATCGACGTGCGGTGCGGTTGCGTCGGCCGAATTTGTACGAAAATCCGCCTTTCCAAGTACACATTAAGTTGGTCGACTATTACTCGGTAACTACTTATGCCTACTTGTCCGTGATAGTTTTCCTTTTAAATTCATTATATGCACTACTACCACGAATTTTTTCACATCCCCATTATTAGCCATTTAGCCGGCAGGGGGGGGTGACACATGACTCGAACAAAAATTAGGGCTTTAAAGCCCAATATCTCGCAAACTAATCACTGATTTGAAAAATGGTTATATCAAATCAAATCAATCAAATCAAATATTTATTCTGCAAATAGGCCACAAGGGCACTTTTACATGTCAAACGGTAATTTACAATAAAATAGTAATCTTACACAATAATAATTTAAAATTATATATAAAAGGTTACCAAACTAAATGTCACTAAGTCAATGTAAACAAAACAAAATTGCAAAATATGACCATTACATTCGATATACGATCTGTATCAGCATTAACAGAAGTTAATGATATTATTCAATATTCCAGAGATGTCTAAGGTCTCTGAGCGTCCAAATACAATTAATAATTATTCTAATATTCTAAGAGATGTATACGGTCTCTAAGCGTCAAAACAAAAAAGGAACATTAATGTTATATTGTCAGAGATGTACAGGGTCAATAACAATAAAACGTGTCAAGATCAGAATGATGTCTCTCGTCAATACGATAATAATAATAATAACACTAGTATTTAAGTAGTTAATTAGGTACTATGCCCTTGCAAGCATGAATAGTCCGGACTCCACAAACAGCACCCGATCACGAGTATGACGCATATCTCAGCCATCGCCTCCCTCAACCATATGCTAGGGAAGGTGGCGACCCGATCAACGACGCCACCGTAAGCAAAGCCCTTTAAGCGAGCATGACATATTCAAGCCACCGGACATTGATAATAGCAAAGATTAAGCGACTTGTTCGGCGAGAAACAGCATTACGTGCTCTCTTGTTACATAAAACGGTACAGTTATTTCAGGTAGGTACTTATATAATGATTACATGTATTTAGGTTTATTCCTAATAGAATCAGACTACTACTGGCTTAAAGGCATTTCTGTCGTTTAAGAAATCGTTGACAGTATAATACGCCTTGCTTAGCAAATTACTCTTAACATGTGACTTAAATTTACTGTACGGTAAATTAACAATTTCAGTGGGTATTTTATTGTAAAAACGTATGCAGTTCCCCACGAACGACGTGCTAACCTTGCGGAGACGACTGGCCTTCACTGCGATCTTGTTTTTACTTCTGGTGTTGTAGTCGTGGATATCACTGTTGAGTTTGAACTCATGAAGGTTTTTCCGCACATACATGATATTCTCAAGAATGTATTGGCATGCTACAGTAAGAATGTTTGCCTCCTTAAATTTGTCCCTGAGAGAATCTCGAGCTTTTAGTTCGTATATGGAGCGTACAGCTCGTTTCTGTAGCACGAATATGGTCTGGATATCAGCCGCCTTCCCCCACAACAGGATTCCGTAGGACATAACACTGTGGAAGTAACTGTAGTACACCAGCCTGGCCGTCTCAACGTTTGTTAACTGTCTTATGCGTCTTACTGCATAGGCTGCCGAACTAAGTTTTCCGGCTAGGGCGGCGATCTGCGCATGCCATTGTAGTTTTGAGTCCAAGGTGATACCTAAAAACACTGTTCTATCTTCAAATTCCAGTTCCTCGCCCTTTAATTTGATCTTGGTATTGTTTACCTGCTTAACATTAGGTAAAGTGAATCTGATAGACTTTGTTTTCTTGGAATTTAGCAGTAAATTATTTGCTGTAAACCATTTCACAACAGTGTGGAGCGCATCATTAATACCATCGAAGCTTTTCTGTTTCCTGTCTACCTTAAAGATAAGCGACGTGACGTACAAAACCCATTATATTTTTAAACGACCTATCCAACGATATCCCACACCATGGATTTAACGACAAAAAAAAATGACATCCCCGCTTTAGGTGTAAGGGAGGTACCCTAAAATAAAATATTTTTCAAGATTTTATTGTACTGTTTTGTCGGCGTGATTGATGTATATACCCATGCGGAATTACAGTTTTCTAGTAGTAATGATTACTGAGCTAAGCCGAAGACGGACAGACAGACGGACGGACATGGCGAAACTATAAGGGTTCCTTGTTGACAACGGAACCCTAAAAAATTGCGACTCAATTGTCTTGGTAGTTCGATGGTTTTGGTGTAAAAGTTATTCGTTGTTTGAAATTGAATTAGGTATTTTGTGTTGGGTTAAAATAAGTAATTTAACAAATATTGGGACATTTACTTTACCTTGAGTTAATTGATAGTTTGTACGGAACCCTCGGTGCGCGAGACAGACTCGCACTTGACCGGTTTTTTTTTTAAATAGCATTACTTACTCAGTATTTGGTATGAAACTGGCAATCAGTTTAACTGCATCTATCTCCATTTGATCGGGACGAGATGCGAGATAAGTGCCGTACCACTCAGGATCTGTAGTATGAAGAACGTTTTACTAAATAAACCTATGTAATTTTGTTTTCTTCGATGGAGCCAGGTTGAAGATACTAACCACATTTACTACCACTACAATTAGGAGCACCCTTAAGTTGTACTTCGGCGTGAAACTGAAATCAAAGTAAACAATTAAGAATATTATGCTATACCCACCGAGGTATGAGGTATTTTAAAACTGTCCATGATAATGTTAATGAATAAATGCCGAATGTTACCATAGCATTGATATTTGTTTGAAAAGTTATGATCCTTACTAAAATATTCTGGGAATATTATGTACACTCACGGCTAACACAGTGTCGGAACCATTAAGGACGCTGAACACATCATTTAACTCATCAGGCGTAATATTAGGAAACTCAGAGACGCCACTGTCAACTAGAAAACATTTGAACCCCACCACGCCAGCTCGGATCATGTCATGCAACTCGATCTGCAAATAACAGAGATAGGTTTCAGCGTAGCCTTCTCGAGATGAATTTTCTCATAAATAATAACAATTCATGAAAAGCTATTTTAACCTAAATTATAAGCAACTCACTTTTATTCTTGATTTTTGGGTTGCCCAGCGGGTGGTGAGGTGAAAAGTTGTGTGTTTCGCAGGGCAGCAAAGTTGTTTGGCGTCTCGTGCCTTGAAAGCCTCGCTATGCTCAGGATTGTACAATCTTACAATCCTTCGCTAGCTCGGCTTTCAATGCACGCCAAACAACAACTTTGCAGCCTTGCATAACAAATAACTATTCCCTTTCTGTCACACTTACTGAGATTCGTATGCTACCATCTCGCTCGGACGTGGCATTATAGTTCATCATCATCATTATAGATTTTGACCCTTTATAATCAGTTCTTGGATTTTTTTTTCGTAGGTTCCTCGGGGGGGTCACTGGGAGTGTAAATTCAAAAAGTAGACTGAATCAGGCTCCTGTGTATATTCGAAAACGGTTTTTCTTAAATAACTCGGCCGTTTTTGATTTTACAGTAAAACCGTGAGGACAAAAATTGTAGGAAATTAGATAGTCCTCTTCATTTATGCCGTAAAGTTGAAAATAAACGAGATGATGAAAATATTTAGAATTTGTCGCTTTTTTTCAAATTAAATTTCCAAAATATCGATCCTAGAAGAAAAATTGTAAGGACCAAACTTGTAGAAAATCAAATTTCCTACAATTTTTGTCCTCACGGTTTTACTGTAAAATCAATAATAGCCGAGTTATTCAAGAAAAACCATACCCAGGAGCCTGATTCAGTCTACTTTTTGAATTTACACTCCCAGTGACCCCCCACCCCCCCCCGAGGGACCTACGAAAAAAAAATCCAAGAACTGATTATTCACGGGTAGGGTCGGTTTTTTGGATATAATGACTGGACTATTATTATTACTATAGCTAGCTCTGAGTATTATAGCTCCAATAGGTCCATGGTATGAATTGCTTATGATGCTTAGGTATTGTGTTCAAACAATCTTGGTTCCAGCGTTTGCCCGGTGTTCTCAGCTAAGTACGAGAGGTGCTGATTGCAACTTTTTTACAAGCTTTTATTTAGTTTCACCTGTCCCGTTATCTGTCTGTCTGTCTGTCTGTAATCAAATCTTGCAAGTTAAATTTGACCCACCTCCCGGTGACCGATTGAGCTGAAATTTTGGGTATAAAAGTTTGGATGACAATTCAATATTATGGTTACCATCGAGCTGATCTGATGATGGAGACAGAAGGTGGCCATGGGAATTCAGTACTTAACCGACGTAACCCGTGAGTTTGGGCTCGTTAGAATCGTCTCAATGAGTAGTTGATGATGGTATACAGAAAAGTACAGTCGGCAATAAAAGCTGGTACCAAAAATGAAATTTTTGACAGAGACTTATTTATAATGCAGTCATATGTTACAACAAACGGGATCACGCAAATCATCGGGATCAAAGCACGATAATTCTTAATTAACGTATCATTTTCATTATTAGTTATTACCTCGTTACCAGGTACAACTCCACCCCAAAATCCAACATCCACATAAATCTCCTCCTTCGCCATGTTGCTCTTGATTCTCAAGTTGTTGAGCGTGGTGGTTGGTGGTATAGAATTTCTGTAACATGCGGAAAATTTAATTATCCGCATTTCGCGTGAAACAATGAAGCGGTCCTCTCCTTTGTTATGCTCCATTGTTATTCCTCCATGTTAAATTCTAATAATATGTGTGGAAAGACTGGTAATGTAAAGCGATATTCGACAAAATCTATGTCATTACATTATAATTTGGTAACTAGGTAGGTACCTTACCCTACTAGTGTTTGATTATGTACGATCTGTACGAGTAAATGTCAAAGGATTTTGTTATCGTATACTAGATTTAAACAGCGAACGAAAAAAAACAATGTTTTACGTTCGGGATTTAACTAACTAGGTAATTATGAATACTCGACTTTACTTACTACCTACTTAACATAATTTTGCGAAAATCGCGAAACGTCTGGTTGATGTACCTAACCAGGGGGGGGTCACTCCGCCGATCTGCGTGAAATTATAAGTACATGCCGGCGGCAGATCCGGATCTGCTTATTCAGTGGTTGCCCCGCCGTGGCCCGCGACACTCGCGCGCGTGTCTCCCGCATACCAACGTCGCAAGCGCGTAAATACGATGTATAAAGTAAGGGCAACGGTATATCGCATTGCAGCGGATTGCACAAACAATGACCAAAATTCGGATTGCACGTTTTTCTATGTTCCGACGCGTGAAAAGGATACCGAAAGGTGAGGTAGTAAGCACTAAATCATAGGTTCCCAAACTTATTTGGGCGAGGACCCACTATAGGTGTCAAAAAAAAATTCAGCGCCCCCCATCGCGAAATAATATCTGAATCTTTGTTTTTAATCTTTGTTTTTAGGGTTCCGTAGCCAAATGGCAAAAAACGGAACCCTTATAGATTCGTCATGTCTGTCTGTCTGTCCGTCCGTATGTCACAGGCATTTTACTCGAAAACTATAAGGTGTATTTGAATAAAATTTTCAGAATAGGGTGTATTTTATAAACCGCTACATAGTTTTGTAACTAAATTACTAAAAAAAATTTTTTTTAAGGGTGCACTCCATACATAAAACAGAAAGTCAAAAATTTTTTTTTCATTGCAAGCCCACGTGTGGCACATCAATCGATAGGGCTTTCAAAATAAATATAAGGTTTCTCTGCAAATTTTTTGATTAAGTGAATAGGGTCGGAGGTAATCTCCTCGAAAGTCACTAAAATAGTGTCCCACCCCCTCTAATTTTTGAACCGTGTATTTTAAAAATATGAAAAAAATCATGCTCATAGGGCTTATTAAATTCTCTCAGCAAAAATTGTTCTGAACAAGATCGGTTCAAAGGTTTTTGAGATATGTCTAAAAAATCTGCCTTCCTTAAAGAAAAGGACGTAAGTAAGAAGAGAAGAAGAGTAAGATTTCAGTAACGATACGACCTTTTTAATAGGCACGGAACCCTCGTTGTGCGTGGTCCGACACGCACTTGGCCGCTTTTTTTGTCAGCATGATGCATTTTAGTCAAATGCTCTTGTAACCGAGAAGGCTTCATTGCTTCATTTGAGAGTACCTTCTGGCATGTCAAGCACATAGGTAAAGATTGGTTGGTAGGAGATGGAATGAAGCCATATTTCAAATATTCGACATTTCTTCTTGGCCTCGGACATTGTAACAGCTACACCTAACTAGGTCACATTATCTTATTCACAGCAATAAAAATCCTAACGAGCTCACTTGTACTTTTGACTTTTGGTTACAAAACACAAAAATAAAAACAAAACTTCACTTAAATCACTGCTTGTAATGCGAGAGGTCAGCACGTATCGGCAGGAATATTGTACACGCAATGACAAGTTTTTAAAACAATCCCTACTTACCTAAGCCTCGGCATCGGGTTCCTGTCGATACTTGTTTTGAGTAAATAGTCAAAGACTTGCAACGGATAGATAGACCAGGTATAGGTAATAACTTTTTCAACTACTTAAGACTAATATTTAGCGAATAAACTAAAATAATCAATGATAGAGAGGTAGGTACCTACCACAAACAAACCGTATAAATTATAGGTTTTCAATTTATTGCGCTAATATAAATTTATTCGTACTAATATTTTAGGGTTTTTTCTCACATGTGGGAGCGCCCCCCTGGGCAGTATGAATGCCCCCCAGTTTCTTCCGAGGCCCCTACCGCCCCCCTGGAACTCGTCAGCGCCCACTGGGGGGCGGTATGGACCACTTTGGGAAACTATGCACTAAATGCTCATTTATACCTATATTTTCATAGTAAATCGAACACAAGAATCAAGTAAAACAGCACAGTGTTATACTTGAATTAAATAGGTATCTGTCAACGGCATATCTACATATGTATACATATACATCGAACGAAAATCCCGAATTGTGATTAAATAAATCAGTACTTATTGGACTCATTTACACCTGGCGTGCGACCGCGAACCGTAACGGAGATCGTAAAGTCTATCTCCGTCTCTGTCACTCGAATAGTAAGTGTGACAGAGACGGAGATAGACTTTACGATCTTCGTTACGGTTCGCGGTCACACGCCTGTTATGTTTTTGGTGTTACCTAAGTAGCTGCTAAGTGTAAAATTTATGCACATAGTCGATGCTTGCGCCACAGAATAGATAATAGTGCAAAGCTACCGTATCCGCTTACGATCAGGCGGACCGTACGCTCGTTTGCCACCGACGACGTTTAAAAAAGTGACAACCCTATCTTCGGCAAGGTGCGGAGTAATGTCGACCTTCGCGCCGGGCAATAGAACTCAATGACGCGCGGCTGGCGTGCGGTCCGTTGCTAATAATAATTAATAGGCACGTAAAAAGGCGGCATTCGTGAACATCAAAACAGAGGGTCTTCTGTACTTGTACTATTATTTATTCTGTGACCTAACTTGCTGACCGAAGAGCTGGCGGCTTTCTCGCGCAACGCATCAGCATAAACGACGGCTGTCACGGGACGGCGCGCGAGCTCTCTCGATTTTTCTCGCACTATCCGTCTCTCTCTTATTAGAACACTTAGAACAAGAGGTATAGTGCGAGAAAAATCGAGAGTATGTCGCGGCCGTCTCATGATAGACGTTATTGCATTGCAATTCAGCGAGGTAAGGCGGTCGTCACACTGCTCCACATCTCCGGACGGAGGTGCGTCGCTGCATACAAATTTCGCCGGACGGAGGTTCGGTGCAGTGTGCCGTGTACCATACAGAATTTATATACAAACTGAGGTACTTGCATACAACGAGAAACGCACCTCCGTCCGGAGATGCGGCGCAGTGTGACATCCACCTAATGCCGCCAGCATCCTCGGTACAATGCCTCGAGGGGCCTTTTTTATTACGGTTCCGTAGTCAACAGGAACCCTTATAGGCTTATAGTTTCGCCATGTCCGTCTGGCCGTCCGTCCCTCCGTCCGTCTTCGGCTTAGTTCAGTAACCATTACTACTATAAAACTGTAATCATCACACTGATATTATAAATGTGACAGTTCGTTGATGTTGTTAGATAGACATAACAAGGAGAATTTGAAGGAAATTGTATTTATACAACATAAATTAAAAACTTCAATAGCGCGATGCCGAACATCACCAATTTCCACGTTTATTCTAGCCTTAGTAGGTCATTCTCCAGTTTTTTGTCGGCATCTAAACTCCGTCAAACCCATACATATATATATATATATATATATTACGATAGGGGCTTAAGGGGATAAATTGCTTTTTTGAGGTTAGATATGAGGATATCACGTATCTTTTGTGGTATTTTGTATTTAAAAAAAACTGCCATATCGTGTCTGGAGGAGCCCAAACTTGGTATGTTTCAAAAAATATTTATGTTTTAATTCATAAAAAAATGGCACAAATGTAATGATGTGGTACTATATTTTTAGAATCGCCTCAAAAAGCCCTTTCATATGATACTACACACGATAGGTTACTGAAGTTTTTTTTTTCCATACAAAAAAGAAATGACTCAGCACTCCCCCCCTAAGGGATTTTTTTTTAGGAACTGCGGGCCAAACATTTTGTTTTGACCTCTAATATGCGTGTGCCAAATGGCTAAACTGTACATCGATGTGTGCGGTTTTTCTTTGAAATTGGGCTTGTACGGCTACCACTATTAGGTAAGACGCAGCGTGGGTAGACCACCCACAAGGTGGAATGATGGCCCTGTGTGGGTGGCGCAAGACCGATCACTTTGGCACTCTTTGGGGGAGGCCTTTGTCCAGCAGTAGATACACGTCTTTCTGCAGATATGATGATGAAAAAACCTCTCACAATGGCATGTCAATGATAGTGGTGACCCCGCCCGCCGCTGCAGCCTGCGTGGCGGTCACGTAGCCCTCCCAGGACGTGCGTCCTGGTTCGTTGACGTGCACATGGGTGTCAACCACCCCCGCCATCAGCGCCAGATCTCCTCCATCAATTATCTGAGGAACAAAAAAATTAGGGTCTAACTAACGAATCGCGAATACGATAAAGTTGTTTAGTTGATGTTGTTTCTTATGAAACTAAGGGGCTCTGTTTTCAATTATTTCCAAACATTAATTGACAGTAAGAATACAACTATTGAATCTGCTCACAAAATTTCACGAGAATGGGTTGACAAATGCGACCTGTCGAGGAGCTGGACCAGCCGGACTTATTAAAACATTTTTTACCCAATTTGAAATTGTTTTGCAAAGTTGTGTTCAGAAAGGTATGAAAAGGAAACGTCTCCCATCTAATGGTCGTCATGCGTCCAATTTAGGAAATATCTAGTGGCTCTGTGATAATAGTACATTGTTTAACGAGGGGCGTAAGTGGAACATTGCGAAAAAGAGTCTAACAAATACATTTTAGAAGAAATGAATACAAATCGTAATAAAAACTGCAACATGTCAGTCGTCCATTTTGTTGAATTTGACGTGAGGCGCGTATGGCAAAGACCCTTCGGTATACAGCCACGATTTGAAAACACTTAAAAACATTTTAGACAGACACTAAATAACTACATATTAAATCTGTAAATAATTCAATTAAAAGTTTAAGTCGTTTTTTAAGTTTAAATTTATTTATAAATACGTTTTCAGACATCGTTTTTGTTTTAAAACCTCTTTGCTTTGTAACTGCCGCATAAGTGACAGATACAATTTAAGAAAAAAACCATTACGCCCGTGGGCGTAACACAGGCTATTTAAGAGCGTAATATACGGATAGGTACGCAACTACTATATTGACAAAATTGCACTTGAGATCAGACTAATGGCCGGTTCCAATAATCAATCCACCGATAGTTTTCCTTACCGGCAGTTATATTTTGACAGATGACCCGTAGAAAATGTGTCCAAATGTAACTGTTGGTAAGGAAAACTATCGGTGGATTGATTATTGGAACCGGCCATCAAACTGATTGATTTGCCTTTCGCAGTCGATATACATTTATCTAGGTTGAGCATAATTAATGCATGATTTCATTTTGAGACATTATGATTTTCTGAATAAGGAAAATATTATTCACGCAATGCTTGCATGCCTGCAAGACACTAACATAGTGATTACTGATTACTAGTATAACGGCAAAAAAACCTGAGCCCGCACGACATAAAGAAATTAACAACGTAGCTTTGTGAGTATGTAACAGTAGGGCTTCATCACCGGAACTATTTTATTAATATTTAAACTTAATACGGAATGGATTATCCTTCTGTCCCCGACGAGTTCCGTCAACTACCTAACATTTTACGGTTACACAAACGTTACGGTTACGTTACGGTTGGTACGGTAGACACAAATGTACTTCCTCATTTACGACCTAGCAATTATTTTATATTACGTTAGCATAAAATATTTTCAATTACCCTGAGCTGAGTTAAGCCGCGACCGTTAAGTTAATTATTGTCTAGTTCCTTAGTCCGGTCGTCGGCATACCGGAACTATTGTTAGCAACCAGTGTCATCTTGTATAACCATTGTTTATCTATTGTTAATCTATTTTGTAAATCGCGAGAACTCCTGCCTTGCTGGACAGTCAGCTATCTTACACCGTTATCCGGGCGTGCCTCTGGATATAATAGGGCACGTCGGGATAGTAAAAAGTCACTCGCAATCAGTCAGTCACTCTGGTCTAGTCGAGTCGAGTTGTAAAATCCTCCTAGATCCTCCTACAATAAACGAGCTTCGACCTACAACAGTCGACATTACAAAAAGTCGAGAACGCCTGGAAGAGCTACTGGTGGCTAACCTACGATGCGCAAACCGTTACGCACTGAGAGTCTGTAGTTTATTGAGCGCAGTGTTTTAGGACGCCGCGCTCCTCCAGAACACGCATGGGTAGTAGTTAGTTCTAAAACTATTAGACTCGCGCGTAAAACCTACAACACACTGGCTTAGAGAAGAAAAGTAGGTACTTACTTGAAATCGAGTCCCGGTTTCAGAAAGGAGCGTATCCACGGACGATCTTGTAAGTACACCCTCTATGCACCCTGTCTCATTCACCAGCACTCCTCCGTCGAACTCTCCCCCCTCCGTCACCACACGCCGGCTAAGAAACAGCCGTCTCCCTTGATCCCGCTGAACCAAACTTATTTCCCGGCATAATATTGTACCTACACAAAAACAATTGGTTTCATTCCTTTATCAAAATGAACACGAAAAATCTTGTTTAACTAGATCTTTACTTATCAACACGATTTGTATGATGCAATAAATATACTTCATAATGATCGTCTTAGACGCTGCGACGATGCTACGATTTGTTTTAAACTGAGATGATCTGCCGAACAGCTCGTACTAATTCGTTTCATCAATTGTGTTAAGTATAGGCTGGTACTAAAGACAATAAACATGCGACAGAACAATAAAGAAAAGATTATTTCTCAAACCTGTTAAAATAACTCTTTAACTCGTAGGTACATAGGGCTTGCTGTTGTGTCCGGGTTTCGTATAATCGTGTCGGGTACCCGTGCCCGTGTTACACGCACGGGGTATTAAGCGACCGGTCCGAACGGATCCGTGTAACTAGCGCACGGGTACCCGTGTACACGTGTACACGGGAACCCGCGTCCTATTTACACGCGGGTACTACCCGCCCTTGATGTATGAAGCTAGGAACTATCCCGTTGTTCTAAGAATGTACATACAAGTACTAAATGAGTGTTCGTAGCTTTGGAATTATAACATCTTTTTTGTGAATATAAATATGGGAAATTAGTTTGTCATGTTATACTTTGGGAAAACGATTATTCTAGTTTATACAAGTTTATTGTAGGAAAGGGGGAATTTCGCACAAATGGAAAAAAACCAAATTGAGAAAGTGTGTTACATAAGTTTCTTAAAATATCACGCAGTTAACCTGCGAATGTCAAAAAACGTTTTGTATGGTCGTCGAACCACCTTAAAGAAGATATGCTAACTCTTGTTTGGAAACTGAAACAATTACGTTAAGGGCTCCCGCTACACGTGTTACACGCCCGCCCGAATTCCCGTGTTCTTAAACCCGCGGTGCTAAGCGTCCGTTCTACCCGAACACGCCCGAACTCGCCCGGTCCGCGGGCGTGTCTGGGTTCGTGTTCGGGTACCCGTGTACCCGCGCGGGCGGGTTCTAATTGCACAAGTGTTCGTACCGTCCGTGACCGTTTGAGTTGAGGCAAATAGAACACAATTATATTGTTTTACTATATTAGCATTAGTCATTCTATGAGTTTGGTGTATTTGATGTTGTTTTCTATTAGGTATGTGGCAAAGGGAGATACCGCAGAAAGCCTATGTTTGCTTGCGCTATTGCGTCATAATATTGTATAAAACTAGTATTTTATTTATTGATTACCCGGCAAAGGGCACGCAAACTGTTAAACTTTTATTAATAGCCACTTATAGATGATAGCTAAACAAAAACAGCTGGTATGGGAACTAATTGTAATTTTAACCTAGCGTTTATTGTATTGTGCAGTCGAGGAAATTGAATAATTAGCACTTTTAAACCTTAACGTCATTCAAATAGAATTGACATGTGCGAAACCTTAATTTTCGTCGACCGTACATGCCATTATGGTTCTAATTGTTAAAATAATATGAAAATGGCGTAACCTTTCGGATACGTTTATTATGAGCTTTAGAAGGATTTTAGTGATGATAACATTTACCAGTTTCAGTTTTTTCATTCCTAAACTACGAGGGGCGTCTGAAAAGTTCTAAGCCTAAGATAGAAAAAGACAATTTACAAAAATGAACTCGTGTTTATTTTTCAATATAGTCTCCTCCTAAATCAATGCATTTTTTACATTTTTTATACAGTGCTTTTAGACCATTAAAAAAATAATCTTTATTTTGCCCTTCAAAATGCTCCTGTACAGCCGCCTTCATCTCTTCGTCACTTCTAAATCGCTTTCCCCTCAACTCTTTCTTCAAATTATTGAATAGAAAATAATCGCTTGGGGCTAGATCTGGGCTGTAGGGTGGGTGGTCAATTTCCTCAAAACCAACTTCCTTCAGAGCACGCCTCGCAACATTAGCGGTGTGAACGGGTGCGTTGTCTTGCAAAAACAAAATGCCTTTCCTTAGTTTACCCCGCCTTTTCTCAACTATGGCTTGTCGCACCTGTCTTATTAGATTTGCATAATAAGTTCCGTTTATCGTAGAGCCTTTTTCTAAATAATCGATTAAAAGAATGCCATCACAGTCCCAAAATACCGTAGCCATTAACTTAGAGGCCGACTTTTGCACTTTAAATTTCTTCGGCGGCCTTTCACCCTTTTCAATCCACTGCATCGACTCAGACTTACACTCCGGATCATACTGTCTGATCCATGTTTCATCAACAGTTACTATTCGGGAACAAACTTCATCTAAATCATCTTCGCACAATTCTAAAAACGCCCGAGAAGTTTCCACACGACGTACTTTATCGAAGGCCGTTAGCATTTTCGGTACCCAACGAGCACTGACTTTACTCATGTACAAATGACCATGTAAAATTTCTCCGACTCTTTCTTTACTAATACCTAAGACCTCAGCTATTTGCCAAACCTTCATTCTTCTATCTTCTAATACCAGCTTTTTGACTTTTGCTACGTTTTCTTCGGTCACTACCGATATTGGCCGCCCTGAGCGGGGGTCGTCTTCGATCGATTCCCGTCCGAGTTTAAATAAGCGACTCCACTTTTTGACTGTGGCATAAGAAGGCCCAGAATCACCGTAAATAATAGCCATTTCCTCAAAAATACACTGCGGTGATTTGTCACTTTTTGTAAGGAATTTAATTACAGCACGGTGCTCAATTTTCGTAATTTTCGTTGGTAATTCACACATGATGTACTTTTCCGTTGAATATCTCGAAACAGAATAATAAAAACGTGACATGTTATTTTTTAATAATTTGTTTTTAAATGGCCTTTCTAGTGGCCAGTATCATAAACGCATATATAACCTCGAAATACCTTAGGCTTAGAACTTTTCAGACGCCCCTCGTATAATGATTTATAACACAACAATGAATGTGTCACAGATTATTTTTACAGAATAAATAAGCATGGTTGAAAATTAAATGAACTAATGAATGCGCTTACCAGATATGGATTAAGTGTTGTTTACATCGACTTATGCACAGGTTTTTTTTACCTGGAGCTCAAAGTGAGGGAGAACAATTGTAATTAGAATAGAATAGAATAACATTTATTCATGACAACGACATATACATGCACATAAATCAAAATACAAAATAGAAGACAACCTTGCGACGAAACGGTTCCATCTCAGCGTTGTGCTGGCCTGGTAGCCCATAATTAAAACTAGTGGCTCTGAATGAGTGATTATTTAAAATGTTCTAGTTGTAAATAAGTAAGTCTAGTTGTCTAAGCAGTTGGTCAGCTGGATAAATAGTGCGGTTTTTACTTTTGGCAGGCGCAGGACACTCCGCGATTTACGTTCATCGCTGTAAGTACAGTCAGCATCATATAGTTAGTAGCAGCCAAAGTAGCCAAATATATCGGAACACCCTTTTATTACTATAGGAGTAAGGAAGTGTTACGATATATTTGGCTACTTTGGGTGCTACTAACTAAGTGATGCTGACTGTACATGCCGGAACCCCAATATTGGGGTCTATTCAGTGGCTGCCACGCTGTGCATCGGACCGCACGCGCATGCTGCTTCGTGCGCACACGCTTTCGTAAATATATCGCAAGTGAACAGTGCCACATTCGTCTATTTGGGTGTTGCATTGATGCTATTGAAATGAATAAAAAGACAGCGACAAGATATTGTATCGCAGCGGGTTGCATAAATAATTATAAAAATACGAATCACGCGTTTTTCTATTTGTTGCATTGCATGGTAACGTAACGCATTCGTCGCATTGTTTTTTTATTTTTTTTCAATAAAGCAACAAGATTTTCATTACTGTGGGTTGCAGCAAAGCCAATAAAATGTGGCCTGGCGGTCTTGGTGTACTCAATTCGTCCAAATAGTGAGATTCATTATGTTAATAAATAATGAAATAATGTATATAATGTATGTAGAATATACATTTATTGCTACCTATATTGAATGCAACCAATAAATGGGCAATACATTATTATATATTTTTAGCCGTTGTCAGCCCTCACTATCGGCGACGCGGCGAGTGAGCCAATTCATTTTCACCGTTCGTACACAGCCTTAACGTTCCGTTTGGCTTGCGCTGGAGTCGACGACGCCAGAGAGCCATAAATCATAATGTTTTGGCTGAGAAAAAAGCGGCTTTTGTAAAGATCAAAGGGGTGTCCCTTCTGTACTTGTACTATTATCTATTCTGTGCTTTTGGTAGCTTTCTTAGTAACTGTTTATAGTATTTCGTTTTTTTAAAGTTACTGGAGCTATAGGAAGGCATTTGAAAAAAGTTCACCAAAAATCACCAACCCTGACATTGCATTGAAGAGTAAGAACTCGTGTCCTACCAATATTTTATTGTAGTTAAAACACAGGGTGTTTGCTCCATCGTTTGCCAAATTAAAATGGCAGGTAGGTTGGGTCATTAGCTATCTTTTTCGGCCTCCATAAAAAAATTGTGTCCACTGGTATTTTTTTTGTATTCTTTTAAAATAATTTAGAAATTTTCTATATGCTTACGCGTTTCAACTTGAATTAAAAAAAAATGGTAGGGCCTAATTTTTTATTTTATTGTAATGTGTACTGTTGTACGGCTCTATCAAAGTCAAAATTATTTGCAAGTAACGTCTACCTATTTTTTTATTCATCCTCAAAAAAAATGAAGATGCATGAATTTTGTCTTGGGTAACTTTGATTTACAATTTAAAAAACTAAAAAACATAATGTTCTTAAAACTCTTTAAAATGGTTCTCGTCTATCCTCTTTCTAATTATGTGCAATAATGCCAAAAACCCTTTAAGGAACTTTATTAATTGGCCCATTTTGTGTAAGGGACGGACTAGGCTCTTAATCGGCGTACAATATTTTTTTTGGGTGTCCCTTGTTTTGTCGATAAACTTTTCATCCAATTTTATTTCATCGAAAACGTTTCAAATAGCATTTAGTTCACGAATTATTGTTTGGTGTAATTTTATTTCATGACCAGATCATTCCAACTTTTATTATTTCATAGAATAACTGTTCAGGGAATATTATTTGGCAAATGATTCAGTTTGTATGAATTTTAAATGGCAGAATAACAAAACAACGAATTTCATTTGTTCGACATTTTATTACAACATTACAAAAACAAACAACAACTGTTTACAGGGGTTTAACTAGATTAGGGCAGCTAGAAAAAGGGGGCTCGAGGGGCGAAGCCCCCCGCAGTAAAAAAACAAACAACCGTAACAATTGTATTATAAATAGGTTAGGTTAGGGTTCACTTGTGTCCGTCAGAGCAGAAATAGGCACCCCGCGAAGCGGGGTGACGTCGACACGCTGGCGGTTAGGTTAGGTTAAAATAATTGCCATAGATAACTATTTTAATTTTAAATATTAATCCTTTTAATAATTTGTATGCTAATTAAAAATACTTGAAACAATAAAACACAAAACGTTTTCCATGACATAATTCAACTATTTAATGAACCACCCGACAAGTAAAAATACACGATTTAAAAATTATTTGTAATGACCATTCCACGAACCGACTTGTCGACGAAATGAAAATACATGAAACGTTGACTTTGAAGTGAAATTCGACGAAGTGAGTGTCGACAATTTGATGATAAACCATTTTTTGTAAACCAAACGTGACACGTGCTTAGAAATGCATCAGCTGTCTCTCTCTTTCGTCAAATAAACGATAAATGATGACAACCAGGCAATTAAATTCGATAAGCAGGTTTTTATGTCAATAACATACTGTAAGTAGTGTATGTAATAGTCAAATTTTAATCATTTCAATCAATAAATTTGTTTTCATTTACAAGTCTTGCTCGAATTGACGGCATTCATTACGAATGCACGCTTAGCATCTGTTTCTGAAATCTACTGTGGTAGTTCGTAAACGAATTTCCTCTTTAATAACGACGAATGCCGCCTGCATGCGTTGGGATAAATCTTCTCTAGATTCGACTTCCGTTGCGTAGACAAGTTTTTTTGCCCGTCCCCAGATGTAAAAGTCTAACGGAGTTAGGTCTGGGGAACGTGGAGGCCATGGAAAAGGGCCATCTCTCCCAATCCACGAATTTGGGAAAGTATTTTCCAGGTGCTCCCTGACTGTTAGCCGCCAGTGCGCAGGACAACCGTCTTGTTGAAACACGATTCGCCTTTCTTCATCAAAATGCAGCACATCAGCTAGCAATTCAGGCAGTTCATTTTGCAAAAAATCAAGGTAGTTGTCTCCGTTTAGATTATCGGGTAGGTAGTGTGGCCCAATCACTATATCACCAATGACTCCTGCCTGCCCAAACATTGACGCTGTGTCGTCTCTGAAAACATCTCTGTCTTTTTACTCGTGGGTTTTCATCTTGCGGTGCCCAGTGGTGCAGATTATGTACATTAAGAATCCCTTCATTTGTAAATTTGGACTAATCTGTCCACAGAACACTTTTTAAAAAGTCGCGATCGTCTAAGTCTGTCTGTATGCAGCAATAAACGACAGAACCGGACACGTTTCCCTAAGTCGTTCTCTTCAAGACCTGTATGCAATGAATAAAATACGCATAAGAATAAATGTTCAAGATTCTTTTTAATTTTAACTACGTGAATCGGATTACGATTTGCATTACATGTAAACCTCTTTTTAGCGTGTACGGGTTAATTAAACAATTGCAGTTTTTATTCAAAAATGAAATACCTTGTAAAGCGTGTTTGTTATTTTGGCGAAGAACATCCTTCCAGATAGAAATTTCGATTAAAGCAGCTATTTTTCTTATGCTTCTAGTCGGGTCTTCCTCCAACAGTGCCAATCGCTTTGCTCATCGACTTCAACATTGTGTCGCACCACAATTCCTCTTACTTCATTGATGTTCAAATTCCCAGTTTCGCGTAAGCGTCGGTAAGTGTTTTGAAACATGTTGTGGGTTAGTAAGCGTCTATTAGGGAATCGTTCCTGGTAGATTCTTTGCGCAGCTCGTTCAACACCATTAGCTTTTCCGTATGCCATCAAAATGTCCGCATATTCTTCATTCGTGAATGTAGCCATTATCAAATGACCAAAACTCAACAATAACAAGATTAACAGAAACGGAAAAAAAACCAAAAAACTTTTTAAGATTAGAAGAGTGAAAATTCGCGGCATTGCGTTTTTTTTATTGAGTTGTCTCAATTACTAGCTGTTGTGCCAACAGGCCAATCGTGTCGTGATTAAGAAAAAAAAAGGTTGTCCTGCAATGTTTTCAGAAATTCGTAAAGATTTATCCCACCGGATACAGACAGCATTCATCGTGACATTCGTCGTTATTAAAGAGGAAACAAACCCAGATGTATCTCCCTCTCTGTCGCACTTGCAAATTCGAGCGACAGAGAGGGAGATAGCGAACGAAGTTCGTTTTCGTTTCGCGGTAGTCTTGCAGATGCTACGCGTGCGTTCGTATGATAGTCGTCAATCTGCAAGTCTTGCTGAACCACTACTCGTATTTAGCGAAAGTATGTTTTTTATCGCTTGCCGGTCACGAGCCTAGTGCGGCCCTTACACAAAATTGGAAAATTAATAAAGTTCATTAAAGGTTTTTTGGCATTATTGCACATCATTAGAAAGAGGAAAGACTAAGGAACTTTTTTTAAAGAGTTTTAAGAACATTATCGTTTTTAGTTTTTTTTTAAATTGCAAATCAAAGTTACCCAAGACAAAATTCTTGCATCTTATTTTTTTTTTGAGGGTTAATAAAAAAATAAGTAGACGTTACTTGCAAATAATTTTGACTGATAGAGCCGTACAACATTAAACATTACAATAAAATAAATAATTAGGGTCTACCACTTCCTTTTTTTTTATTCAAGATGAAACGCGTAAGCATATAGAAAATTTCTAAATTATTTTAAAAGAATTTAAAAAAATATACCAGTGGACACAAAAAAAAATATGAGGCCGGAAAAGATAGCTAATGACCCAACCTGCCGTTTTAATTTGACAAACGATGGAGCAAACACCCTGTATATTATTTTATTTAAAGAAGTTATTATTGCAACATTAACACAATATACGTAATGTTGCAATAACAACTGATTGATAAATTTTATAAATTATAACCGAGCATTAAGTTCGCGTTCTCAAATTCAGATTTAAAAAAAAAGTACGTACGAATCCATACTAATCTTATAAATCTGAAAGTGGGTCTGTTTGTCTGTTTGTTACCTCTTCACGCTTAAACCGCTGAACCGATTTAGATGAAATTCGGTATAGAGATTTGAGTCCGGGGGAGGGACATATGATATAAACAAGTTCCACGCGGACGGAGTCGCGGGCAGAACTAGTAAGTTATATTTTTCTTTGAGCTTAAAATGTGGGAA
The DNA here is from genome assembly GCA_947578815.1 of Epinotia ramella. NCBI lineage: Eukaryota > Metazoa > Arthropoda > Insecta > Lepidoptera > Tortricidae > Epinotia > Epinotia ramella. The sequence goes on from OX388209.1 coordinate 15,493,813, forward strand.
ATAATGTAGTACTTAGCATTAATCTACTTTTAGTTTGTTGGAATGAAAAAATTTGGTAAACCGCAGTCCATAGACCGATTGAAAAAATGCCACTCTAGTGAGTTATCGTAAAGTGACCGGGAAAGTCAATATAATTTTATAGATTTCAAACAAAATAACACCGTATTAAATTACAAAAACCAGCATGTGTGTTAGTGAATAAAGGACGATGCCCATTTCTGCCCCACCTGTTATTAAAATATACAGAGACATCATTAAGTAGGCATTCGTAATTAATTCGACTTTGATTTTTGGGATAATTGTAGGATTAATTAAAGCTTGCGTTTATTATTCACTGATAAAACGTGATTAATGCATTTCCGATTTACAAATAATGGTGACATATTTAAACATATTGCTCCTAGCGGTGAGTAGCAGGCAACTGTATCTGTCAGTTATGCTGTCTCCAAATATTCGCCTTGACTGTTTTTAACACGACCAGAAACAATTAACAAGTAGGCATGCTTAATTATTTTGACATAGATTTTTGGGATAACTGTAAGATTCATTAAACCATGCGTTTATTATTCACTGATAAAACGTAATTAATGGGTTTCCGGTTTACAATGATGGTGACATATTTAAACATAGTGCCCCTAGCGGTGAGTAGCAGGCAACTGAAATTGTCAACCTATCGCCCTCTATTGCTGAATAGCAGGAGAACAGCATAAAATAACTTGCATAATAATTAACGCAAACATTTACATTTAGATATACTTTGCACATACAGTGTATTAACATTATCTTTTACCTGCCATCGAGAATTATTGAGCTGAATTCAGATGAATATTGCTATGTAGTGTTCGTTTTTTTGTCTAAACATATATTACGGCTCCATATATTTCTGGTTTAGTAATGTACTAAGTACAAAAAATGAACCTATTTATAAGTTCATTCAAATAAGACATATTTCAGGCAGGTACCTAGTTAACACATCACACTTATTCGTTGTAAAAGTAAAAATAACTACTCGTTAAGTCTGAATCGTGGACGACCAGGCCAAGGTCCACTCAGGGCTACATAGCCTCAGATCATGATGATGATGATCCAATCACCTTTCTTGTATAGAAAATACTTCTATAAAAGTATTCCAAGAAATTAATTGGTTAATGTCATTAGACACGCCTTCGGAAAAAAATTAGCACAGTCTGTTTAGCATATGCGCCTAGCTAAGTAATTACAAGGCGTAATTTTTCAATCAAAAAATATAGGAAGCCACCTGGTTTAAATCAAAAATAAGAAATATATACTAAATCTACGTCCAAAGGACTTTTAAATAATATATACGTTAACTTTGCACTTGGCAATTTTTGGTGGGGCACGCGTCCATACTAATTTGGTCATCGTCCTTTACTTGTTTATGTTGGTATTCACTTATTTATGTTGGTTTTTATTGTTTACAGATACATATATATTGAACAAGTAAACAACGCTCAATCAGTAGATATTAGGGTGTGCAGTACCGGTACCACTCCAAGAACCGGGATTAAGATTGTCGGTACTGAGCCACTATCGGGAAACTCCGATACTCAGGACCAAAAATAACCGAAGAACCAGGATTTTAAAACGCCAGAACCGGTACAGAGTTTTTTGAAAAGCAGGTCCTAGCAGATGAAAATGAAAATGAAAAATGAAAAATTGTTTATTTTTCCTTAATAAGCAAGTACAATGCCTTCAGTGATTGGGACTTCCTTTTAGGTAAGTAAACCTGTGTTAGGATGGCCCGCTCTTCCATAACTGGTAAGTAGGTAGGAAATAAATCTAGAGGTAACTTATATTATTTTTTCTTAGCTTAATACATTTTTTTTAATTTTTAGCATTGGTAAAACCACAACTAGCAACTTATGTTGTTAGTATGGGTTGTAGCCTAACATTTTTAATACTTATACAAACATTTTTAATATTAATGGTGTCTGTGTGTGTGTGTGTGTGTGTGTGTGTGCGTGTGTGTGTGTGTGTATGTGTGTGTGTGTTGTATTTACATTTAGTTTCAGTTAATAATTAGCGCGATACAACAGTAACTCCGTATCTTCATAACTTAGATGTTTTAGCCATGTAGTAAGTTCAATCTTACACTTGTTTAATAGTAGTTGATGGATGTTGAGTACACTGTGTACACCATTGTAAATATATGCCGATTGCGCTTTATACTGCCTTTTAGCAAACATGGATTTGCAGTTAGATTCAGGGGCGACGGGTTTTTTACGCCGACGTGTTTCTGAAGGAGGGTTATAGCCTAGGGTTTTGTGTAGTCTGAGAGTTGTACTCAAAACATACAGCTTCCTCATAGTTAGTTGGTCACTGATTTCATAAAGTTCCTTTGTAGGAAACCTGTATGGTTTTGAGTACATCACCTTAAGCAAGCAGCGTTGCCCTCGCTCAACCTCTAGGAATTTGGTTTTTGCTGCTCCGCCCCATACAGTGATACAGTAGCTCATGACAGGTTGAGCTAATGTTATATAAAGTTGATTAATAAGTTCCTTAGTGGTAATATATCTAAACATCTTAAAAATCCAGTTAAGTTTTCTGATTCTGTTGTTCACGTTTTCAAGTTGCATGTACCATGATAGCCGCTGATCCAGGAGTACGCCAAGGTATTTAGTATATTTAACCTTATCTAGTTCTATGCAATTACAAGGGGGAGAGTCATGTTGGTTACAGGTATGCATTTTAAGCTTTAAGTTAACATTGGGTTGCGTACTATCATATTTAGAGAAGCAAATATAATTAGTTTTACTGACATTAAGTGTTAGAAGGTTATTCCTAAGCCATTCCGTGACTTGACGGAGGCCAGATGCTGCATTTCTGAACACTGACTCCCAGGATTCTCCGTCAAAGACTATTGCAGTGTCATCGGCGTAAGAGCCGATGTGCCCACGTTGTAGTTTGAGATTCGTCAAGTCATTTATATATAAGAGGAACAACGTGGGCCCTAGAACGCTGCCCTGGGGAACACCATATGTTATATCTCGTTCCTTGCTTATGAAGTCTCCTATTTTCACTTTTTGTGTTCGCCCCTGTAAGTAGTCACTCAACAATCGCAGAGGTAAGCCCCTTATGCCAACTCGTTCCATTTTTTGGATAAGGGTGGAGAGAGAGACCGTATCGAAAGCCTTTTTAAGATCTAAATATATGGCAAGGCATTTCTTACCTTTATCAATTTTGTCGGTAATTATTGATGTTAGGGATAGTATAGCATCTTCAGTGGACCTGGATTGCCGGAAACCAAACTGGTTGTCCGATAGTATGTTAAACTTATTAAGGTAAGAAACGAGTCTATTATTTATAATTTTCTCTATTACCTTGGAGATGGCAGTCAGTACTGATATAGATAGAAACGTAAAATAATGCAAAATACAAGTCCAAGTTAAAGGGTTTGAGTAATTACATACAGTTAACATGGTTCTTACATTTATTTCAATATTATAATTTACTAAAAGCAGTAAGCTATCTAATTAAACTAGGTACAATATGCAATAATAACTTCTTTAAATAAAATAATATATTTTACCTGCGCGCCATCTGTCTGCAACCGGCATATCATGTGAGTCGTGGGAAGAGCTTGCTACTCGGAGATCAGACTGGCGAACTGCTGTCAACACGGGGCTCAGTAACTTTGAAAGTACCCGTCTCGAAAATCTTGACGCCAAACGTCAGTTTCGTAAAACTCGGCCCAAGCCTTCCTACCATTACACTTACAACTCAAGTGGAGACCTTTATTGTTTTTCATGTCACCGGAGTTTCAAAACCAAGTTTGGATTTGCGAGTCATTCTCGCGCCCATGCACGCAAATAATAACTTTTTACAATCATCTTGTCAGGATGTCGCCGTCGACGGATACGTCTGGGAGGACATCATCATCATCATATTTTACCTACAATAAAATATCGGTAGGACACGAGTTCTTACTCAGAAGGCAATGTCCTGACATTTGTGGTGGTGTTTTTTGGTGAGCATTGGTGATTTTTGGTGAACTGTTTTCAAATGCCTTCCTATAGCTCCAGTAGCAACTTAAAAAAACGAAAAAAAAACAGTTACTGAGAAAGCTACCAAAAGTAATTAGGTATTAAAAACCGCACTATTTATCCTGCTGACCAACTGCTTGGACAACTAGACTCTTACTTATTTACAACTAGAACATTTTAAATCACTCATTCAGAGCCACTAGTTCAATGCGATTGCAATTGTTCTCCCTCACTTTAAGCTCCAGGTAAAAAAAAAACCTTCTGTGCATAAGCCGATGTAAACAATACCTTAATCCTTATCTGGTAAGCACATTCATTAAAAATAAAATAAAAAGCCTTTATTTTCGGACATTATTAGTTCTACCTTTCCACTACTTCGCATTTTTAAAATTTTGTGACTGTTTGCCCTTCGGCAAGGGCCTCCTCCAGCCTTTTCCACTCGGTACGGTCTTGTGCGTTCTCTAGGGTACCATTGGGTGACCCGTTTGCTCCATTTGTCTGCGCCTCGGATAATGTGTTCAAACCACTTCCATTTGAGCCTTCTAACCTGTGTGGACATGTCTTGGACTTTCGTCTTGCGCCTTATCTCAGCGTTTCTCAACCGGTCGGATATCCGGACGCCGAGCATGCTCCTTTCCATGGCTCGTTGTGACCACGCTAGTTTGGAGATTGTAGCTTTTGTCAGGGCCCAGGTTTGGCTACCATAAATTAGTACAGGCAGGATACATGTGTTGAATAGTTTGCCTTTTGTTTTTGTTAGGAGAACTTTATCTTTAAACACTTCTTTTAAGGACCAGTATCTTTTCCACCCATTTGCTGTTCTTCTTTCTAATTCCTTGTTCATGGTGTCTTTTGGCACAGATTAAAGAATACAAGTACAGATACCCAATCTCATAGAGCAAAAGCGTACCGTCCTAATGTAGGCAATTCTGTATACAATTTTAGTCTCGTAGCTACACCAGTAGATGCAGTATCCGAGCTACCACGGCTATGACGCTGTCAGCCTTTAATAATACATTGAGATATCACCAGATGGCGTTGACTTCCCGAGCAACAAATAGAGTATTTTTGATTTTTTCGATATAAAAGTAGTATTTTAGAGACAATATTACACATCACACAAAAATATACATAACCAAATGCTTAGAGCCTGTGGTTCCATAGAACTTTTGCGACCCGTGATGGCGCCATCTAGTGACAGTACCCAATAATACGTAGCAAGCTTGAAAGCACACTCGTATAGTACGAGTTACATGGATTTAGTATAAATTTTATTGCATTTACTAAACTTATAAAATATACCTTTATTGTATGTGCGGAAGTATGTTTGTGATATAATTAAGGTACGTTGAATTTATTAAGGTGTAAAAATCATTCTATCTTCACGATTACTGGTTCAAATGTTTCGCTCGGTACCTGTGTCGCCATCTATGAGTTCTTTTTAGTATCAATTATACGTTGTTATAGTTGGGAGGCCATGCTTTTGGCGATATTATCTATCCCCGGTAAATATATTCTTCCACATATTCTACCACCTTACCTTCAATGTTGATGTTGCTTTTCTTGCCATTTGTCATCGTTTTTGTTTTGTCCACTATTTATAGCCATGTCATTTATCATTTTGTTGAGTTATTCAGTCTTTAGCAAACAGTACAACATCATCTGCAAATCTTAGGTGGGTTAGTTGGCGACCATCTATATTGAGGCCGTAATGGTTCCAATTTAAGTCTTTGTACTCTGTATACCATTTCTAGGACTGCTGAGAACAGTTTTAGAGATAGGGGGTCTCCTTGCTTTACTCCCTTTTGTATGCTGAAAGTCTCGCCTTTCCTGTCCAATTCTATGCGTGATGTTGTAGTAAGTTAAACCACCGAGCTCGGATAGCAACTGATTTATTAAAATAATAACGGGTACACATACATTTGTAGAACTACCTACAACATCTTTCCCTTAAAATAAAAAGCATGCATAACTACAACTAATGTAAAAATACAAATCCTTATACTACATGTTTAACCCCCCTTCTAAAAGAAAATGATTTTAGAACAAATTATTTATATCAATACCCATTTTACGAGCTTTGTTACGAGTAAGAGCGGGCTCGTATGGCTGACCAGCAGACCTTGCGCTCGCAACCGGGTTCGAACTTTGCGCCTGCAATACAGGTGGTACCGGCGCACTTTTTACATCAGGCGGGATCGAACCCTGAGCGGGAAGCGGCGGCGGCGGGGGAGGCACGAACTTCTCACCCGGCATCGGCACTCCCGGCTCACATTTAATTAGATGTCGGCGGTTACGACGATACTCCATTCCTTTTCGATTTTTTATTATATATGAACGTGGAGTGTTACATTTTTTAACAACTTTTCCTCTCATTTTATTTGTTGTACTAGTGTGATCCAGTATGATTACGTCATCGCCAACACCTAACTCAGATAGATTTTTGCAATGTTTATCATAGTTTGTTTTGTTTTTTTTTTGTTGCTTAATGAGTTCTTTATAATGTTGCATGTCATGACTAACCGGTTTTAACAAACTTTGATGAACGGGCAGCCTACAATTAAGTCGACGGCCCATTAACAATTGCGCGGGTGAACCTATGTTTCCTCGCGGTGTATTTCTGTAACTTAGTAAATCTAGATAAAAATCAGTACCACTATTAATTGATTTCATCAACATCTTTTTTATGATTTGCACGGCTCTTTCACTTTTTCCGTTTGATTGATGATAGTAGGGAGACGATGTCACGTGCTCGAATCCCCATTCAGTTTTAAATCGATTAAATTCCCTGCTCGTGTATTGTGTGCCGCTATCACTAATTACTGTGTGCGGAATCCCGTATCTAGCAAAATTTTCTTTCATAATAGTAATAACTGCCATCGAAGTTATATTTTTTAACTGTACCACTTCAATGTAACCAGAATAATAGTCAATCAGTATTAGAAAACACTGTTTTCTGTATTCAAATATGTCGGTTCCCACTTTATACCACGGCAATTCTGGGATTGGTATAGGTAACATCGACTCCCTAGCTGGAGCATTCTGACATTCCTGACAAGCGTCGCAGCGCCTCACGTACATCTCAATATCTCTCGATCCCTTGCAACGGTCAATGCCCTGATGACCATCGTGAATTACATTAAGCATTTGGTTTCGTAAAGACGTCGGGATTATAACTAGCCCGTTTTTAAAAATCACACCCGAAATAATATGTAACTCATCTTTAAATGACCAATATGGTCTTAATTGTTCCAGAACATTACGCTTATGCTGTGGCCAGCCCTTATTTATATATTCTGTTAGCTGACACATAACCTCATCTTTTGCAGTTTCATCACTGACCAGTTTCAATTTTAATTCTGACATCTGAACATTGCTAATTAACTGGTTTACTTGATACACAACAAACTTACTTATGGAGTCATCGTATAAATCCGGCAGGGGCGCACGCGATAAGGTGTCTGGTATATACATATATTTACCAGGTTTATAGCTGACTCTCAAATCATAACCTTGCAATCGCAACATCATTCTCTGTAAGCGTACTGGGATCGTGTTTAACGCTTTTTTTAATATACTCTCTAATGGTTTATGGTCAGTTTCTACGAGGACATTTTTTTGACCATATATGTACTGATGATATTTCTCACACGCAAATAGAATGGCCAACATCTCTTTTTCTATTTGAGCATACCTCGTTTGGGTGTCCGTGAGCGTGCGCGACGCGTACTCGACAGGGCGCCCGCCCTGAAGCAGGGCGGCGCCCAGCGCCACCGCGCTGGCATCCACCGAAACCACAACGGATTGCGACGCATCAAACAGAGTCAACACCGGTGCATTGCAAACCAACTCTTTCAACTTAGCAAACGCACCCTCATCTACGGCGTCCCAGCACCACGCGGACTCTTTTTTAAGGAGTCTGGTAAGCGGAAAAATATGTTCCGAGTAATGCGGGATGAACTTGGACAAATAATTAATTGCACCTAAAAAGCGTTCAAGTGATTTCTTATCGTCAGGTGCCGGCATATCTTTTATGGCCCTAATTTTCTCCGGATCAGGCTTCATGCCATTTTTATTAAACACATGACCTAAGTATGTTACCTCCTCTACGCACAACTTACATTTGTCCTTATTAAATTTTAAATTTATTTCTCTAGCTCTCTTTAATAAATTATTCAATCTTTCGTCATGTTCGCTCTTGGTCCGACCCCAACAAATAATATCATCAATAAACGAATCAACGCCATCTACATTTTCTAATAATTGTTTGATTTTAGCATGGAACACTTCTGAAGCACAATTTAATCCGTATGGTAACCTAAGGTACTGGTACCTACCAAAGGGGGTTCCGAATGTGCACAAATCTGCACTTTCATCGTCTAACTGCGTAGTCCAAAACCCCGAGCTAGCATCCAAGACCGAGAAGTATTGAGCCCCATGTAGTTTAGCTGCTATCTCATTAATAGTGGGCAGTTGGAAATGCGCGCGTTGCACGGCACAATTGAGCGGGCGGGGGTCCAAGCAGATACGAAGCGACCCATTCTTCTTAGCCGCTATCACCAGGGCACTCACCCACCGCGTAGGATGATTTACTTTACGTATGACGCCTAACTGAACCATCCTGTCCAATTCTTGCCGCAATTTATCATGCAAGCCTATCGGTACTTTCCGCGTCGCACTCACTACCGGCGGAATCGACTCATCAACCACTATGTGGTACCGCCCCGGAAGGCACCCCAGCCCCTCAAACAAATCACTAAATTCTCATAAATTAACAGTATGAATGCGTTTAATCAATCCTAGCTCACTACAGCTATCACGCCTCAATACGCTTTCACAACTTATGTCAGCTATAGCAAATTTCATTTTATACACTTTATTTTTATAACACCAATTCATAAAAGATATACCTTTTATAGGGATTATATTACCACTATAAGAATGCAATTTCATGTTCGGTTTATTTGTTATTGCTTTTGGGTCATAACCTAAACACAAATATCTTTGAAATGACAATACATTTATATCAGCACCGGAGTCCAGTTTAAATCTCTCATCTCCACACTCACCTCTTAATGTCTCATACCAGTCGTCCGACGACACGTTCACTGAAGACACATCAGCAATCACCGGTATATAAAACGACTCACACTCGATATCGGGTTCATTTTCGTCACAAACGGCAATCTCATACATTTTTCTCTTCACCGCATTATTACCACAGACTCGAGCAAAATGCCCATACCCTTGACACACAAAACATTGCACCCCGTTGGCTGGACACATGCCAGGATCACAGGTCTGCCCGCACCCCGGGCACGGAGGACGCACCGCGCTGACGCCGCGCTGCCGCGCCGATGGTGCCGCGCCGCCGCCGCCGGGCCGCACGCCCCAGGCGCCGCGACTCGGCCTCCATCGCCTGCCACCTCGGGCCCCACGGCTGGCTCCACCGCCACGAAATTGTAAAGCGTCCACCTGTGAAGGACCCGCGCTTATTCTAAGCGCTTCTAACCTTCGGGAACCGTCACTCGATATTTCATCCGCCTGGCAGATCTTGATCGCCTTATCTAACGTTAAATCATCTGTACGGAGTAGCCGGTCTCTCACGATAGCGAGCGTTATTGATGCCACAAACGATACGGTCCCGAATTAAATCCTGTTCCAATGATGAAAATGCACAATTCTTTGCCAATAATCTAAGAGCGGTCACATATTGACAAATAGTTTCACCATCCTCTTGACTGCGAGTGAAAAACTTGTATCTCGCTAACGTTATATTTGGTTTCAAACCAAAATATCCATCAAACTTTTCTTGAAGGATCTTAATATTATCGCGATCACTTTCCTTATCGAAAACAAATGTTTGATATGCATTGATCCCCTCGGGCCCTATTAAATTGATAAGCAAACTTGCATGAGTCCCGGCATCTTCCTTAGAAACCCCGGATGCCTTAAGAAATAAATTGAATTGCATCTTCCAACACTGCCACGCGTCAGCCCGGCTGACGGGGCTCCCATCGGTGTTGAGCTCGGGAGGCGGTCTCGCGTGTTCCATCCTAGTCGCAACTCGTTTTTATAACACTGACTACACAATTTCACCACAAAGACTCGCAACATAAATGCCGAATTATTTTATTTTCACCGCTGTCACCATGTAGTAAGTTAAACCACCGAGCTCGGATAGCAACTGATTTATTAAAATAATAACGGGTACACATACATTTGTAGAACTACCTACAACAGATGTACTTTGCTCGTATATGATGCTGATTAATCTGATGTACTTGTGTTCTATGCCGTGGCTCTTCAGTGCCTCCCAGATTTTGTCGTGAATGAGAGAGTCGAAAGCTTTGCTGTAGTCGATGAATGCAATGTAGTATTATAAGATTATATTCGTTGTATTTTTGGATTATCTCTCTCACAGCATGAATGTGGTCAAGCACTGAGAAACCTCTCCTGAAGCCAGCTTGTTCTTCTGGTTGTTCTTCGTCCAATCTTTTCTCAATACGTTTAAGTAAAATTTTTGCAAAGATCTTGTATAGGTTGGACATCAGCGCATTCATTAGTTAATTTAATTATTTTACAACTGTTTTTGTTTAGCTATCATCTATAAGTGGCTAATAATGAAAGTTTAACAGTTTGCGTGCCCTTTGCCGGGTAATCATTAAATAAAATACTAGGTTTATACAATATTATGACGCAATAGCGCAAGCAAACAAAGGCTTCCTGCGGTGTCTCCCTTTGCCACATACCTAAAAGAAAACAACATCAAACACACCAAACTCATAGAATTACTGCAATTAATGCAAATAGATTAAAATAATATAATTGTGTTCTATTTGCCTCAACTCAAACGGTCACGGATGGTCCGAACATGTGTGTAATTAGAACCCGCCAGCACGGGTACACGGGTACCCGGACACGAACCCAGACACGCCCGCAGACCAGGCGGGTTCGGGTGTGTTCGGGTAGAACGGACGCTTAGCACTGCGGGGTTAAAAACACAGCTGTGTATTTGCATTACATTCCCGCTAAGACTAGCGCCCTCTGTATCGTGTTATAGACATGTTTCACAGCCTTGGCACACCTCTAATGGGCAAGCTATACGCTCACTCCAATCTCATCGAATCACATCAGGTAGTTTCGGACAAGCGAGAGAGATGGCGCTGGTGTACATTTAAATACCCTTATCACGAAACAAATTATTTTTAATTAAATATTTTGTTTTCGTGTTATTTTTAACGAGGAAGTTACCCCGATCATTTTATGCGATATGATACAGAGAAAGAATATAATGGAAAAATAAACCATCGGGGTAACTTCCTCGTTAAAAATAACACCAAAACAAAATATTTAATTAAAAATAATTTGTTTCGTGATAAGGGTATTCTAATTTCTCATATTTATATTCACAAAAACAGATGTTATAATTGCAAAGCTACGAACACTCATTTAATTAGTACTTGTACGTAAATTCTTAGAACAACGGGGTAGTTCCTAGCTTCACACCTCAAGGGCGGGTAGTACCCGTGCGCTAGTTACACGGATCCGTTCGGACCGGTCGCTTAATTTAATACCCCGTGCGTGTAACACGGGCACGGGTACCCGACACGATTACACGAAACCCGGACACGACCGCAAGCCCTATGTACCTACCAGTTAATGAGTTATTTTAACAGGTTTGAGAAATTATCTTTTCTTTATTGTTCTGTCGCATGTTTATTGTCTTTAGTATCAGCCTGTACTTAACACAATTTTGATGAAACGAATTACTACGGCTATCATCTCAGTTTAAAACTTATGTAACACACTTTCTCAAATTGGCTTTCCATTTGCGCGAAATTCCCTCTTTCGTACAATAAACTTGTATAAACTAGAATAATCATTTTCCCAAAGTATAACATGACAAACTAATTTCTCAAACCAATCCATTCTCGAAGAGCTGCGAATACATCGTCGACTATCCACAATCTGTCAAGACCATATTCTCACATACTTTAGACACCTCTCACGACGTTTAATTTTCAGATAGCCTGGAGAGAATATTATGACGGGAAAAGTTGAGGGGCAGAGGCCTCGAGGCAGACCACCCGCTAGATGGAGCACACAAACCAAAGCACTCGTGCACTCTTGCTGTACATCTGCACGAGGCCATACATAAAGCGGGTGGAGCTTTTGGGAGTCTTGTCAACAAGAAGAGGACATGATGGACATAGCGGGGCTAGCACAACTGACGCCGCGCCGCGACGCGAGTTGAGAAAGATCTATCCCCCTCTTTCTAATTTGCACGGTGCGAGTGAGATAAGAGACGCTCAGTCGCGCGGGAAGCGACAGAGCAGCAAGTTGTGCTAGACGTACAGCATTGAGGCAACGACTTCATGATAAAAACAAAATTTTGTTTAAATATTAACATTTTAGCAATCTTCTTCTTTCTTAAAATAAAAAATATTGTATTGTTTAAGAGAAAAAATCTTAAAGGTTCTGAACCATTTACTGCGCAATTTTCAATAATTCCCAATATAAATTCGCATTTAGTGTTTTATTTATTTTTTATCCAAATTTGATTATAATAACAATGAAGTACCGGCATTTTGCTTACAAGTAGGTAATAATGGATAAATCATTATTACATCATTTTACTTGCAATCGACATCAAGTGATACTCGTATTATTAAGTAACGAGTATAGGTAGAGTAGGCCCACGATAACTCTGCATAAGATATTACGTGGCAACCCAGAAAAATAACGCTGGGGCAACATTTTGTTAATGTCAGTGAGTTGTGAGTTCGTAAAATTTTATTCGAGGTTTTTAGCGAATACTGCTTTCGAAATGGGTAAAACTATTAAAAGTGGAGTTAGAGAACTTATATTCAAGATGATTACTCATTTCCAACAAGGGAAAGAAGAAATGGAGTCCGTCCGTGAGCTAAAAGAGCAATGTTTACATGAAATTCTAACCTCTACGAGTGAGTCCGTAATAGTCCGTTCTATATTCTTGATATTTTATAGCGGTTATCTGTTTCTTTTTAATATTAAAAATATGGTAGTAATTTCAACAAAACTTCACCTATTTTTCAATTGGCAGTAATGGGGTAATGTGATTGACTCAATAAAATACTAATAACACCAAACAGCACGGTAGATAAGCAGAAGACTGACAAAATATTTTGAATGAAAAGCATCATGAAATGAAAAGGATCAAAACGAGTTGTTCCACTATAAATCAGTATTGCCATAAATAAACTTTTGATTTCTGCAGTTGTCAATTCATTGCAGAGTTATCGTGGGCCTACTATATGCGTCTGATATTTTGCAAATACACAGGCTGCTAGGTGTGGTTTGAATGTACTATTATTAGTACATTGTGATTCAAGTGAGGTATGTTGATAATTACATCAGAGGCGGAATTGTTCACGCGGGCCCCAGGTGAGCGTGATAAGGATAAGAGAGCCGAGGATGTAAAATATCAAAGCTCACGCGTTTCATACGACGTTTTTCAACACATTTGCGAGGAACGTAATAAGAGGTACGTTACGTTACGAGCAAATGTGTTGAAAATTAAATTAAGCACTTTTAAGGCCACATTAAATTAATGCAGGTAAGTAGGTACAGTCAGCGTCATATAGTTAGTAGCAGCCAAGGTAGCCAAATATTTCGGTACACGTCTTTATTACTGTAAGAATAAGGGTGTGTTACGAAATATTTGGCTACTCTGGCTGCTACTAACTATATGACGCTGACTGTACCTACTTACCACTACAATAAAAAGATAATAAATAAAAATAAAACAACATTAAGATCAGATTTTTTTTATTTTTATTAATCCTTTTAAAATTTGTTCAACAACAGGTCTCCACTCGGCGCGCCCGCAATCTCTCCGTTGCCGTAAATGAGCCGCCCGCGCAGGTAAGTCTCCTTCACCACCCCTCGCAGCTCTCGACCCAGGTACGGAGTTAGCTGAAACAAGAAATATGAGTGAATTTGGTTGGAATTTTCTGTTTATCTGTTTTGCTGCGTCTATAGGCTATATCTCCTATAGTACCTACCTATGTTAACGTCGATGTATATATTTCGCGCTCGAATTAAGGTGTTTTTACACCGGCGAAGCGAGCCTGGGAAGGATTGCTTTGAAATATCATACAACAGACGATCCCGTCTCCTCCACGACTTCTCCCTGGTGGGAAAACAGGACTATTTATCATAATTCTTAGAAATGATATACAACATAATATGAGCCAAAACCAGCAACCAGCTGTTCAAATATAAACATAACTACTTGTTTATCAGGGGTTACTATCAGTGTACAGTGCTTATTCAAAAACATCGGTTAGGGGGAGTCCGGGAGATTTGCCCAGGTGGGAGACTTGAACCACCTCAAATATTTCGATTCAAATTACGCGCCACAGCCCGCGCTGACAGCTCACGTGATGCCCGCGCGCTCGCCCCGACTAGGCGACGCCATATTGTCCGCCATTAGTACGACTTAGCGTCCCGCACAGGTAACGTGTTTTCGGTGTTAAAAATTGAATTTATATATTTTTGTAATTTCGTGCTGCATTGACAATATTTTAGGTAATTGGTGTTGCTTTATATTTTTCTATTGGTGAATTAATGCTCTTTTATTATCGGTATTGTTTTTGAGTGAATTGTAAATAAATTTTACGTAATCTTTGGCTGCACGTGGTAAAAGTGGCAGGGAGACATGACCAGTGGTTACGTACATAGGTATATAAATGTTCACGTAGTTTGCGTTGGATTGACTAGCTGGGACGTAGAATATTAAACATATATGCTTTTAATGTTAAACAATAACATTTTCAGTATTACTTACAGTTATCAAAATGGTAAAATTTGTTATTTTAAACTGATGATTGATCTCATAGGGAAAAATACCCATTTTAAGTAATAATAATGTTTAGTTACCTAGATGTGCAATTATTAATTATAGACTGTTGATTGATCTCTTTGAACATTAAAATGAGTTGATGATAGAGTTATAAACAGCTTTTTTGTTTTATTTTTTCCTCATTACCTAGTAGATGGTCAAGTCTCCCGCACCCCATGGTCAAGTCTCCCATGGGTGCGGGAGACTTGAGTCAAATATTATTTTCTATAAAAAAAATCATAACATGAGTGGTGTTTATTTTACCAGCACTTTGATAAAGTTCGATGATTTCTAATTAAATTTGGCATCTGTATGTGAAAAATCGAGTCGCTACCACTTAAAGATAAAGTTTTATGTACGTTTTAGTAAAATGGGGTTCAAGTCTCCCGGACTCCCCCTACCTACGTTTTATAAATAAAATAAATAAAAAGCCCATTTAGTCCATAACCAACTTAACTAATATAAAAATTGAATAATATTCCTCTAATTAAAAACCTACGTTTTACCTAGGTTTAATATACTTAATAGAAGAAAAATATCAGGGGGCACGGCAGTGCCCCCGCCAAGTCGAGCAAAACAGCGGCACATAAAGTAGTCCCATATAAACATATAGGAATACAAAGTTATATTTGCAGTGAATAAGATAAACAATTAAACTGCATAAATAACTTTGTAAACCCATATAATCATATACGATTACAGGTGGTGGTGGGGGTGATTAGTGGTGAGGTAGGGCACAGCGAAATGTCATCCCGCTCGAATTTGGAGCAGCCCAACTGGGGAAGTACCTCCGCCTTGCAGAAGACCACAGCCATAATAACACTACTACTTGCTCTGTAGTAGTGTTGTGTTCCTGGAGGTGAGCAACGTCACCAGAGCTCCCGAGGATGCGTTGTGTTGAGAGCGAGGGAATTTGTTCCTTCAGCTCTCAACACAGCGAATCCTCAAACATATCAAGGGTCGGCAACGCCCATGTTACTCCTTTGGAGTTGCATGCGTCTATAGGCTGCGGTGTCCGCTTACCATCAGGCAGGCCGTACGCTTGTTTGCCACCATCGTTGTATAAAAATAAAATAAAACAAAGTTATATTTGTAGCGAATGGGACAAAAAATTAAAAAGGAAGAATGGGACTGCATTCATAATTCGTATGTATTGATAACACAATAACGTACAAAAAGAAGTGAGATCCCATAAAAAACATTCCATGTAATAAAACAATTACAGTGTTTTTGTACTCTCTGTAGTCTCTGTTAAAACCTCCACCATATTTTTCCTTACTGGGCGATTCTCAGAGATGAGGTTTTTACTATATAGACATACTAGCTTTTGCCCGCGGCTTCGCCCGCGTAGTAAGTGAAATTTTGCAATAACTGTTGAATTGTTACGCCGGCAACGGCCTACTACTTACTTCCCCTATGAATAACCATTCGTCAAAACCCGTTATGGTAAATTTATGCCCGTGTGGTGTCGGGTTAGAATTTCACCACCCCCTTTCTTCCCGTGGGTGTCGTAAAAGTCGACTAAGGGAGCAGGGTTGAAGTGTGTCGTGGGCGATGGGCTAGCAACCTATCACTGCAATATACCCACATTTATGCTAAAGTGGCGCTGGAACATAAGTTTCATGTGCTCTGCCTACCCCTTTTGGGAGTAAAGGCGTGAATTGTACTAACTAAAGTACTTTTTTGTATCTTAATAAGTAATCTTCCTACAAAGTTTCAAGTCTCTAGTTCAAAAAATAGTGTTTCTCTCATACAAACTTTGCACTCCTATTTAACCCCCTTAGGGATGGAATTTCCAAAAATCCCGTCTTATCCTTTGCATACGTCATAAAAGGAAGTTCTGGTGTCAATTTCAAGTTTCTAGCTGAAAAAATAAAGTTCCCTCATACAAACTTTATTGCACCCCTATTTAACCCCCTTAGGGGTCGAACTTTCTAAAACGCTGACAGTTCTTTTCTGTATTCTAAAAAGTAATTTTTCTACAAAGTTTCAAGTTCCTAGCTGAAAAAATAAAGTTCCCTCATACAAACTTCATTGCACCCCTATTTAAGCCCCTTAGGGGTAGAACTTTTTTGTATATTATTAAGTAATCTTTCTACAAAGTTTCAAGTTTCTAGCTCAATGAATAATGTTTCCCGCATACAAACATTGCACCCCTATTTAACCCCCTTAGGGGTAGAATTTTCTAAAACGCCTAAAGTACTTTTTTTGTATCTGAATAAGTAATCTACCTACAAAGTTTCAAGTCTCTAATTCATAAAATAATGTTTCCCCCATACAAACTTTGGAACCCCATTGCACCCCCTTAGGGGGTGAATTTTAGAAAGTCCTTTCTTAGTGCTCTTCTAGACCTTATAAGGAACCTACGTGCCAAATTTGGAATCTCTAGAACCAGCGCGGTTTGGGCTGTGCGTTGATATGTCAGTCAGGTTCTTCTTTTATATATTTATTAGATAATGTTAAAATTAAGAATTAGGCTTACATACGAGGGTCAAACTGAAAGTTCTTAGAAAATCAAAAACTGAGCAATCAAGCAACTTATTACTTTTATTATATCTTTTCAAAATAGCCTCCCTTCACATCAATACATCGCTGCATTCGATAGAACCACTGAGAAAAGCACTTTGCCCACTCGTCCTTAGGGGTCTCTTCGACGGCCTTTTGAAACGCAGCCACTGCTTCGTCGGCGTCCATAAAACGTTTTCCTCGAAGTTTTTCTTTAATTTTTGGGAATAAATAAAAATCACAAGGTGCAAGGTCGGGGCTATAAGGTGGGTGACCCAGTAATTCCACGTTTGCCGTCGCCAAATAGTCGATCGTTTGCTTGGCGGTGTGCGATGAGGCGTTGTCGTGGTGAAGCGAACTTTTTCCAAGACAAGTGGTAAACAATTGTTAGTGTACCACTTCGCAGTAACTGTTTTTTGATCCTCTAAAATAATTGTTGCGTAATGACCAGTCCTTCCGAAGAACGAGGCCACCATCTTTTTTCCCACACTTCGACGTCTTTTAGTTTCAGGATCATAACAGTAAATCCAGCTTTCGTCACCCGTAACTACGTCGAACACAGCATTTGAGTCACCTCCGTTGAATCTTTGACCCATTTCACGGCACCAATCAACACGACGGACTTTTTGGGCTTCTGTCAAATTATGAGGTATCCACCGGGCACAAAGCTTCCTCACCGCTAAATGTTCATGGAGGATTTTGTGGACTTGACTCATACCAATGGCTAAGCTTGTACGAATCTGCTGATAGGTTACTCTTTTGTCAGTCTCTATCATACGCCGCACAACACTGATGTTATCTTCAGTAGTCGCCGTAGAAGGCCGGCCCTCACGCAGATCATCAGTGAGATTAGTGCGGCCACGTTTAAATTCATTAAACCAGTTGTAAATAGTAGCACGAGATGGGGCTTCATCGTGAAAGGCCAATCGAAGTCTATCATAACTTTCTTGTTGACTTAAATTACATCGAAAGTCGTAAAAAATCATTGCTCGAAAATTTTCTCGCGTTAAATTCATGCTCACGTAGTACACACAATTTTCAATTTGCCGCCAAATCGTAAAACAAATGACAATCGAGTGGAATTCGTACACAAAAATATTAAGAAAGAGTTCCATTTTCAAATTTTGAACTTATTTTTTTATTATATTTATTACAAGTGGCCAGTTCTAAAGACTTTCAGTGTCGCCCTCGTATAAAACATAATGGTGGTGAAGGCCTCCTTATAGACGTAAGGGTTCGCGAGATATTTAAGTTTTTCAAAACACTTAAATCAAACACACTCACCGAAATCAATATTCATAAAAAGGGTGCTACTAAATTCAAAATTTACTAATATCGTAAAAACTATATTAACATTAAAGCCTTTCGCCTGAAAGTAACTGCTTTTTGTACGCATGTTCATATTAGATTGCAGATTGTACTGTAAATAAATAAATACAATGAATGTGGCACCAGCTTAACAATCAAAATTATGTATTTATTTGGACATGCACAATATGCACATGCAGGTAGCGTATGTTAACATAAACAAATTAAATTATCTTTGGATACTGTAAAGTACAAAAATAACGAACATTTTATACTAAATATTGACAACGGTGGATTATTTTTTTGATTTCGGTGGTCGAAAAACCCACCGAATCCGCGGTAATCAATCACACCCACTGAATTCAATTTGAATCGCTATTAAATAATTACAGAAATAATAATTATAGTACGAAAAAGAGTTTCTAATATCCAAATCACATACCTCTGAGGGGTGGCTTACGCACTATTAAACTGAAAAAATCACAAGCATTTAAACAAATTATTGCTTCACCGAATTAAAAAAATCACGTAACCAAACCTACCGAATGCCGAAAACACCTTTACGAAATCCTCTTGCAGACCGAGAGCCGACGTCCGCTCTCGCCGGTAAGGCTAAGCGCGCACTGCGGTGCGGCCAGTTACGGTGCGTTATTAAATCGCAAAGGAAAAAAAAACGTGATTGTCCAGTACACGCATAGCGGTGACATATCCGCACGTTTTGCCATTCTAGTCCCAACTCAAGTAAAGAACGCACGTCGAAAGCAGCA
Source organism: Epinotia ramella (assembly GCA_947578815.1). Lineage (NCBI taxonomy): Eukaryota > Metazoa > Arthropoda > Insecta > Lepidoptera > Tortricidae > Epinotia > Epinotia ramella. Next base: position 15,513,282 of record OX388209.1, read on the forward strand.
CCGTGTCGCGAGAACAACTGCGTCACTGGATGGCAGACGGGCGGCGTCCGCACGGATTTTATTCCGCAGTGCGCGGGGTTTCATAATGGTCCATGGAATGCAGAAAATTCGTGCGGCGTCGCACCGCAACCAATCTGCAGCAAACCACAGATTTTAATCCGCATACGGATTATTTTCCGCAGTGCGCGCACTTCAAGGAGGTCTCATACTTCACAGATTTTGCGGAAAATAAACGCACGGCAAAAATCCGCAGTGCGCGCTTAGCCTAAACGTGGCACGACTGAAGCTACCTGCGCACGCGGCGCGGCGTTCCTGGTACATTTATTTGTGAAATGCCGACAAGGTTTATAAATTCCAGTGAAATCACGTGTTGCCGCGGGACAAGTCGAATAATTGGATTTATTTGATAATATTAATACGTGAATTATTTTGAGTCAAATAATATAAATAATAGGCTAATGTAGAATACGTGAACCAATATTAAAAATTAAAATAAAATTCCCGCCTCAAGTTATGATTTTTTGTTTCAACAAATCTGGGCATGGGACATAACCACTGTTCGTCAATTTTAGCACTTACCATTTATTTTCTTATAATATATATACTACCTACATGGAATGTTTTACTAGTTTTCCAGGTGTATCAGATGCTGATGAATTTGTATGATTTAATTCAGATTTTTTTAGCAATAAATTCACGTGCTTATGTCCCCGTACACGTAAAAATACCACCTCTGAGAAATGCCCTAATAAACTTTATTCTGCATGGGTTTGCAACTTTGGACAGTTTTTACCAGGTACTTTTCCCGGTCCTGATGAGTTTTTGAAAATCTTTAAATGCAGCAGTTGCCTCTCAAATTAGTGTGTTGGTTTCCCTTGCATTAAGATTAGGCAATGGTACGGTCGAGGAAATTGAATGTTTGGCACATGTCAACTCTATTAGAATGACGTTAAGGTCCAAAAGTGCTAAACATTCAATTTCCTCGACTGTACATTTCGATGCTAGTGCGGAAAGTATGTCATTACATCACGAGTACCGAGATATCTACTCTTATATTATTAATTCTGTAACATCATTGTAATACAGTTGAAAAATAATGAAGTTGTTCAAAAATCTTTTTTTATAATACAGTTATATCTTATTTATTTTTTATTGACATAATAATTAATGGTACAATTTGTACAATTATTGAGTGGGAAAAGTGAAAAGCACTACTTCGCGAAAACCAACTTTCCGCATGCTAAACAGCTACGTAAAGTAGCACTTTTTGAGTAACTGTATTAAAAAAATTGTTACGTTCAGGCGAAAGTTGACTTAACTTTTTGTCATTAAAGCTTGAACTCGCCAAAACGTGGACACACTTAAGTTCTTATATTTCTTTATTTACTTAGTATACCAACTATTTAGTACTTATTTTAAAATCTCCAGAAGATTCCATAAGAAAATGAGATAGAAGTTTCCAAAAAAGTTCTTGTTATGGCAAGCCATTTGTAGTTGTGGCAAACGAAGTCGTTCGTTCATCACAACAGGGACAGTAAACGATGAAATATACAAAAAAAGAATGTCAAAAGCGTCTTCTACCCTTTTTAAGAAGTCATAGCTCACAACTATTGTTTTGGCCTGATCTTGCAAGCTGCCACCACTATTCTAAAGCAGTGACGGAATGGTATGAACAGAATGCGGTTTCTGTGGTACCTAAACAGTGCAATCCTCCGAACTGTCCTGAATTCAGGCATATCGAAGAATATTGGTCCATAATGAAAGGAATTTTAAATAATTTACTTTAAAAACAAAGGTTTAACCGACTTCAATTTAGTACTCCGCCAAGCCACGAAAATATTTCAACATTTATTTTCCAATTTACCACATGAACTGATTTCCAAGAGCAAATGCGTTGATTATTATAGAAAAAAACCGAATCGCTGTATGTTGGCTGATAATATTTGAGGACTTCCGTCGATTCCACAAGGATCACCTTTGGCACTTCATTAGTTGCTATTTCAACGGAATCTTATCCGAGTCTGGTATATACTTTTCTACTTTTAAGTACATAATTGAGGAATTCCATAAGTCATCTGTGGTCTTCATCATTAATTTCACTCCACCAAATTTATAATTTCCGGGTGTAAATGTAAATACACGAGTTATAATAGAAAATACCAAAATCACTACACGCATGCCTAATATAATTGAGGAGTTCCCTCAATTCCTCATGGATCCCATCATCCAAATGAATTTTTGAAAAAAATGGGATGCATCTGGAAGCATACTTACCAACGAAGAAATAAATTTACAAATCGGCTCATCAATTACGGAGTTGTGAGTTAACAAACATTGAAAAAAAAAAAGAAGAACCTCCTACTTTTTTTTTGAAGTCGGTTAAAAAAGAGGCTGAGTCTCGAAACTCTGCCACCGTAAAAAGTTGTGAGATATTTCGTAGAGCCAAGTCTCAGGCATTCTTTAATCTTTATTTACTTGTTAAATAAAATTTTGTGACTTGGCAATCACACAATACTACATAGGTTTAGGTATGCAGAAATCAATAAATGCATGAAAGTTGTGTGATTGCCAGGTTACAGAATTTTATTTTGCAAGCAAATAAAGATTAAAGAATGCCTGAGACTTGGCTCTACGAAAAATCTCACAACTTTTTACGGTGGAAGAGGTTCGAGACTTGGCCTCTTTTTTACATGGAATGTTTTTTATGGGATTGTTTTGTCCGCAGCGATACCATAAAGGACATACCTCCTCGTAAACTACTGCTAGAGTACTCCTATGATTTTGGTAGGTACGTAATCTGTCGCCAAACCTCTTTAGGCGGCTCTTTGCGTCGTACGCCGTAGTAGGTACGTCGAGTCACATAAACCTGCTCCCTAACCTTATTTTTATGCCGCACAGACTCAGCTGTGACTGTGAAGGTGGCATCAGGGTCGAAGAACACGAGGTCGGCGTCGAGTCCCGGCCGGAGGGCGCCCTTCCGGTCCTGAAGCCCGCACAGGAGCGCCGGGCCCGCGCTTAGGTACTTGCTGATGGCTGGAAGGCCCAGCTTACGGGAGCTCGCCGCAGTCCAGAAAAGCGACAGTCCTGCAGGAAGAATTTTGTTTTAATAAGTAGAGCTGAACTGCCGAGAACAGTGGTATCGAAACTGTTACGGTATTGAGTCGGTAAAGATCTAGCATACATATATTTCATCTAAGTCATGTAATGTGTGTAATCTGATATATTCACAGGCTTGATATTCCCATCCCGTAGAGAAAATAGAGATACGAAATAAGTGTTTTTTTACACAATGTTTAAAAAAATCTACCGGATTTTGAAAGAAACGAATACTTAATGTATTCATTTCTTCCAAAATCCGGTAGACAAAAATGGAGATTAAAGATTGAAGAACCGATAGATATATAGATATAGATATTTGACTTATAATTCTATCTGTAGTGCAAAAGTAGGAGATACGATGCAAAAATCGATGGAAACCTTGGGTAGCCCCTCGATAAATTTACTCGCAATTTTCAACTAATGTCATAAATTAGGGTGTCAGTTACCTACACTGTCACATTGTCTCTTACATAGTGGTTTCGTAGAATATATCCAATGCAACAGATGCAATCGTGCATATGTCTTGGTTATTGTTGCCGTAGAAATTTTGTCGTTTTAAAATACATCTATGTCACTCGTGCTGTCCTCAAAGCCCTCGAAGGTCGGTGAGTTTGGGGACATGATGACACTATTTATCTGGTAGTCTACCATTGCCAGTATCTTATCAGTGATATTAAACTTTTGATCAAAATTCAGTGAACATACCAAACTGGACCGAAGAGATACCGCCCCAGGCTTCTAAGTTATTTGGAGTTTTTAAATCTGGAGTACATGGTGAATGGTCGGAAACGACCAGGTCCAATTTATCTTCTAATAGATACTCCCACAGTTTCTCCTGCAAACAAAGAAAACTAAATATTATTATTTCTTGCTAATATTTGGTTGCCTACTTAGGGTAGACCGGGGTCAATAGTACCACGGGTCAATAGTACCATCGCTTATAACTCTGCAACCACAACGAAATATGCATGTGTGTATATACCAGTGTGCCTTGAGCGTGACTCGACCTGCTCACTAGTCGGCCACTCGCTGCCGTGCGAAAAGCATGTGTATACGACGATTTGCATTTTTGACCGACCAAAGTAAGTATTTACGATTTACCAATACCAATCCAAAACAGCCTTACGAGCAAAAAGTGCATTCGGCATGGCACCGAAGTTATATAATAGTTACCAGACTCTATAAGAACATCTGAAATACCAAAATTTAAGCAACATTTATTGGATTTTTTGACTCAAAATGCATTTTACTCTGTGAAAGAATATTTAGATTATAAGCCTGACATGTATTAAGTACTCTGTAATAATATAATTAACTTTTTATATTGTTATTAACCTTTAGCATTTGCATGCCCAGCAGCAGGCAGAATACAGCAATGTACGAATTTTATTTTTATCAACATCCGCTTGACTGTATTCTAGCAAATAAACTATTTTGATTTGATTTGATTTTGATTTATTTATTGTGTATGTTTACCGCAACCACATACTTTATTATCCAGGTCCCTGATTGGCGGCGCGCATTTGTACTCGCTGTGGCCCTTGGGTATCTCGTCGGCGCTGAAGGTGAGGTAGTGGTGGCAGGTCTCGGCGGTGACGCCGGCGCGCCAGCCGCGGTGCCCGGCCGCCCGCCGCGCCCCGCGGGCCTCCTCCAGAAGTGGGACCACGCTGGCCGATGATACATGTACTATGTGTACTCGCACTCTGAGAATTAAAAAACGTAATTTATGAATTTAGATTGTATACGCTTTTTCGGATGTGTAGACATTCAAAGGTCCCAAATAAAAGAGTCGGATCTGCAAAACAACTACCTTTTTAACCGACTTCAAAAAAAAGGAGGTTCTCAATTCGGTTGTATTTTTTTAAATGTTTGTTACCTCAGAACTCCGTCATTGATGAGCCGATTCGAAAAAAATCTTTTTTGTTTGTAAAGTGGGTCCCATTTTTTTTCAAAAATTCAGTTGGATGATGGGATCCATGAGAAATTGAGGAAACTCCTCAATTATATTAGGCACGCGTGTAGTGATTTTGGTATTTTCTAATATAACTCGTGTATTTACACCCGGAAATCATAAATTTGGCGGAGTGGAATTGATGATGAAGACCACAGATGACTTATGGAATTCCTCAATTATGTACTTAAAAGTACAAAAGTCCGTCACAGATTCTGATAAGATTCCGTTGAAATAGCAACTAGTGAAGTACCAAAGGTGATCCTTGTGGAATCGACTGAAGTTCAAAAATATTATCGGGCCACATACAGCGATTGGGGTTTATTCTCTAATAATCAACGCATTTGCTCTCGGAAATCAGTTCATGTGGTAGGTGGTGGACATATTTGGGACCGTCGAATCATCGAATGTTGCGTATAATATGGGCCAAGTACTCTATTCGACTTCAAGTATCGGATTTGAATTTGTGACGTGCGCTCGTTATGATTGTGCTCTCTCGGCACAAAGAACTTGAAAGTGGACGAGTTAAATACGAAAACGATTCGAGTTCAATACATCGAGTCGAATAGAGCCCAAAGTAAAAGTATGTAAACTAAATTTAAAGAAGAAGTTTTTCGGAAGTTTATTAAGTAAATACTTATATAATGAACTTAGACGACCGGTTAGCCTAGTGGGCAGTGATGAAATATATCGTTTGTAATAGGTACTTATTTATTAGCAGTAGGTACAATTTATTTTGTATTGCCTGTAGGTAGGGTAGGTATAAGTAAAGGTACTTACTTTGTATTTTCTAGTAAACTCGTAATTAGTGAAATTGCTCTCAGTTCCATAGATGGAGGGCGTGAATCCAGATACGTTGTATATTCTTCAGGATCTGTAAACCACAGCATTTTTTTCAGGCTAAGTAAAAAACAAAATACTAAACAGATTTAAATTCAACACATTTACTAAAATAGACCGCTTTAGGCGCTTTAGCTATTATATAATCAGTGGCTTTAGTTCATTCTGTGCTCGGCAAAAGTAAAGAAAAATCTCTCTCTATTCAAACAAAAATACGGAAAACCCTCCTTCCCTTTTTTGCGTCACCTACCTATAGGGTGCGTACATTTTGAAATACTTCCGTAGGTATTTCACGTTACCCTCCTATCTACATTTTATATTATAGTAATATCTGGTTTCTCACCTTCGATTCTACACCTACTTATCAGGTAAACTATAATAATATATTTAAGTACCTACCTATTTACACTTGAATAGCGTTGCATCGAACATATCCGGAGCTAAATATCTTATCTTCAATACCAGAAGAATACGGAACTCAATTTGTTGGCATCGAGTTCTATGGACACCACGCCAATGCAATGGTAGCTACAAACATAGTAAGTCAAACTAAAACTACTTAGTGGCTCTGTGAGATGCAGAACTCGCAAACCTGCCTTTTTAACCGATTTCAAAAAAAAGAGGAGGTGCTTAATTCGGTTGTATTTTTTTTTGTTTTTTTTTAATGTGTGTTACCTCAGAACTCTGTCATTTATGAGCCGATTCGTACATTTTTTTTTGTTTGTAAGCATATGCTTTCAGGTGGGTCCCATTTTTTTTCAAAAATTCAGTTGGATGATGGGATCCATAAGGAATTGAGAAAACTCCTCAATTATATTAGGCACGCGTGTAGTGATTGTGGTATTTTCTATTATAATACTCGTGTATTTACACCCGGAAATCATAAATTTGGTGGAGTGGAATTGATGATGAAGACCACAGATGACTTATGGAATTCCTCAATTATGTACTTAAAAGTACAAAAGTACGTCACAGATTCTGATAAGATTCCGTTGAAATAGCAACTAGTGAAGTGCCAAAGGTGATCCTTGTGGAATCGACTGAAGTTCTCAAATATTATCGGGCCACATACAGCGATTGGGGTTTTTTCTCTAATAATCAACGCATTTGCTCTCGGAAATCAGTTCATGTGGTAAATTGGAAAATAAATGTGGAAATGTTCTCGTGGCTTGGCGGAGTACTAAATTGAAGTCGGTTAAAACTTTGTTTTTAAAGTAAATTATAATTACTCAATGGCTACAGTTAGCCACAACAGTTAAAAATATAACTCGCAAGTCATTTATGTTTTCCAGTCTGACTGGGTTACGAATAGGTACATAAATACGTCGTAGTAGGCTTGAATAGGTAGGGAGGTTTATTCACGAAGTTCGACGTTATAATTTTAACTTTGCATTAGGGATTTAATTTTAATGTTGTTGTGGAAAACTGATTCGGCAAAAATATTCTATATAATTATTGTGACCAGGTTCAATAATTATATACCTAGAATATTTTTGCTTCACGAGAATCTGTTGAGAAATACGATCTGTAGAGAAGTGAACAGCCGGACACAGAAATACGATCTGTAGAGAAGTGAACAGCCGGACACAGAAATACGATCTGTAGAGAAGTGAACAGCCGGACACAGAAATACGATCTGTAGAGAAGTGAACAGCCGGACACAGAAATACGATCTGTAGAGAAGTGAACAGCCGGACACAGAAATACGATCTGTAGAGAAGTGAACAGCCGGACACAGAAATACGATCTGTAGAGAAGTGAACAGCCGAACACAGAAATAAATGTTCGCTCAAGCTGAATCGGAGAACTATGTCCGCTTCGCTCGCTCGTGCCATAACATAACTTAACATAGATTCCCATTATTAGAGATTACCTGTCTTTTGCTTTTTCCTGCTGCTACATTTTGATGATTTGTCATCTTCCATTTCAGCATGAAACTGCAATTCAGAAAACATTTGCTTGGAACTGATTTTTGGAGTTAGATGGTTTTACAACTCATTTGAATCAGTTTTAGGGATCTGTACACAAAAGGTAAAAACGGGACCCTATTACTAAGACTCCCCTGTCCGTCCGTCTGTCACCAGGCTGTATCTCATGAACTGTTAATACATGTTAGACAGTTGAAATTTTCACAGATGATGTATTTCTGTTGCCGCTATAACAACACATACCTACTAAAAATAGAATACAATAAATATTTAATGGGGATTCCATACAATAAACGTGTTTTTTTTTTGCCGTTTTTATAGTAATGGTACGGAACCCTTCGTGCGCGAGTCCTAATCGCATTTTGCCGGTTTTTTTTCTAAGTTTTGGGATCGCCTTTGAATTCTTTGAATAACCCCGACCCATAAGTTAGACAACAATAACACATATATATATGAATCACACGTATTTATTTTACTAAACAGCTTCGGTCCAAGATATAAAAAAAACAGTTTTTTATTTTTAATTTAAAAAAATCTAGGCAACCCATGTGCGAGTTATCCATCTATATATTATCTAACACTAGCTTCCGCCAGCGACTTCGTCTGCGTAGACACGGGATAAAAAACTATCATAGATTTTAATCCAGGCTTTAACTATCTTCGTGCAAAATTTCATTCATTCGGTTGAGCCGTTTAAGCTTGATTGAGTAACAAACATCCAAACATCTAAACATTCGCATTTAGGATATTATAGTAGGAAATAGTAGCATCTAATATTAGTCATTATCATACCCCGGGGTTTTGGGTGCGGGAATAACTTGAGAAAGAGTAGAGATAAACAGATAGGTTATATTGACAAATAATCATATTGTGCCTAATGAATAAATACCTTCCTGCGAATTGTAAACAAACTACAATTTAATTTTAACTTAAGTAGCAGGGACTTTAGCATTTCTACCAAGCCCTTCGAGATAATAATAAAAATAATGTTAATTAATTACCTGCTGTCAATTAGGATGTCACCTCTATTTCTGGATTATTTTCTATCTACGAATGCACGAACTCGTAACGAGCTTTTTTCCGTGAAGGCATGTTTGTATTAACTGTTATATAGTATTTTGAAAATGCTATTGCGTATATGTAAATTACATAAGACAAAGGCACGGTATGTTGACAGACATTGAATGTCAAATATCAATCTTGACGTTAGATATCTCTGAAGTGTTTATTAATTTATAAATACTTGAGTAAGAACTGAACTGAAGAGGTTGATAATAAATTACTGAGCATTTGTTTGATATCATACTAGATGTTATCCGCGGCTTCGTAAGCGTAGTTAAATGAAATATTTTCAAATAAATCAATAATTGAACGTATGTTTTTTTTTCTATTTTTTTATTCAATTAATTATTCAGTAGGTAAGTATACATTCTGTTATTTAATTCATAGCTATTCTTTGGCTTATGTCATTCATTCCCGCACCCAAAACCCCGGGGTATGGTCATTATCTCATTATCAAAATAACAGAATTAGTTGAAGGCATATACCCTCCTTCAACGTATCTTCTGCCTAATAAAATTCAGGAAACCCCATAATCGGCTCAGTCAACAGTCAACACTACCATCAAAATACTTCGATTTATATTCCCGTTTTCATTACCAAGTCCTTTTATTACATTAGGTAGGTATAATATTTCTCAGATAAATAAAATACTAATAAAACATATTTTGGAGGTAAACGCTCGTTACAAACATGTAAGTACATAGAACTTGAAAGGGTTTTAGCACAAACATTGCGCGTATGAAACGCGCTGGAAAGTTAATTTTATTAGCTGTTCATGCAAATTGTCGTCATATTGTCGTTCATCTAAAATATAGTGCAGACTACAGAACTATACAGTTCCGTGGTGCAGACTAACCGCTAGCAAAGATCCTGTCCCTTCAAGAGCCGCGAAGGCCTTCTCCAGATCTGCTGCGTTCACATTTGGAAACTCGTCGACGCCGCTGGGGCAAAGGAAGCATTTGAATCCCACCACGCCTGCCTTCACCAGGCTTTTCAGTGAGTCCTGAAAACATTTTGATTACTTGATTTAGTCGGGTTGCTTTTATACCTAAGTTCCAAGAAGGAAGTTAAATGTCAATGTACACAGACTCCTCTTTCCCAGTGGGCACTTTGGGCAAGTGCCCAGGGCCCCGCGATCGATAGGGGCCCCCCTCAGATCAAATACAAAGTCATAGGGGCCCCATTATTCTAACAGTCACAGTAAAGCCCGCCTGCATCCTTATCTCAAAGGTATAAGATCTATATTTGCTAAAATCTAACAAGCTCCACAATAAAAAAAATAAAAATAAAAATCTTTATTTCAGACCGGTTGATCCATAGTATGTTAGTAACAGGCGACTTAAATCTAAATTAGGTTAGTAAAAGTAGGCAGAAAAAACAACATACAATTTTTAGATGCTAAATTGGGCAACGCCCTTAATCTGCCCAACCCAGAACGATAAGATTGGACAGTTAAATCTTAACGCTATTTCTTGTAGAATGCTGTCAACCAACAGTGTTGAGTACAGTAAGCTGCAGAGATAAGTATACCCCTTGCTTGTAATAGTCGACTGACCGAGTCACGTGATTGCAACAATGAATCACGTGACTCCGTCGGAGCTAGCAGCCATTTGAGTATTGTTTTTACTTTTAAGCTATTGAAGCCGAGTTTATAAATGCTTTTTTTATTTTACCTGATTTCCAGGAATAACACCTCCCCAGAAACCGACGTCGACGTAAATGTTGCCTTTGGCTGAAGTAGCCTTCGTTTTCAAATGTTCTACGGTCGTTGTAGGTGGTATGGAATTCCTGAAAATCATAAAGTATCAAATTAAATATTTTTTCAACTCCTGTACCGTTATCTGTTATTTAAATAGGCTTCACCAAGTAGGTACTTTGTGGGCTTCAAAGAGAATACATTATGACCACTACGTTTCGGCTTTAGCTCAAATACAATGACACCGATAATAATCAAATAATAATATCGAAACGCACTGTTTAGCGTACTTTTATGGTTCATAGATTTTTCATAAAAGCACTGTTTACCACGATGTCAAATCATCTATTTTTTTTTAATCGGCCGCTATATTGCAGTGGTACCAACTTCATAAGCAAACTTTTCGAAATAAAAAGTTTTCATTTACTATCAAACATTTGTAGAATATAAATTATTTACTAAAATAAAAATAAATTATATTGTATTGTGTGTTAATATATACATATTTTGCCAATTATTGGTATTATTTATAAATGTAAACCGATCCGATTTAGTTCGGATCCGGATTCAGTTTGGTGCGGATGGCATGTGCAAGGAAACTTAAAACAAACTGACCATAAACAAGAGGTGTCAATGTGTCATATTTCTAATTTCCCACTAAAGTTCCAGTTCAAAATTAAAAGACGAATTATGATAACTATTCGTTATTAATAACTTATTAAGATTCTATGTTGTGTTTGTGAAGTGAAGAAAAATGTGTAGGTAAGTTCCTTTTAAAATGGACGAAGAAGAAAATAACTGCACCGCTAAAGAAATTGCGTGAGTAGTACCTACTTAATAGAACTAACGGAAAACTTACTGCCTGAAAAGTCAAATGCTATTTATTTAAAATTAGTCGTAGAAAAAGTATCGTATGCAACGGTGTATAACTTGGGCTTAAAACGCTCGTGGCGTCTTTAATTGCGATGCTCGCCAAAGCTCGCATCGCAACTCACGACATTCGCGTTGTAAGACCCTACTTATACAACAGTTGCATAAAATACTATATGTAAATAAGCACTTGAGGATTGGGCGACGTACTTTTTTGGATTTAGCATTTTAAATACATCAATGGGTAAGTACATCAGAGACGCTGTATCCTATTATTCGAACATTAAATAATGTGTAGGTGAGATGGTAGGTAGTATATGAATATGACCAACCATCAATGCACGTAAGTATCGACGTGCGAGTCTAACACTCCCGCCAGCACCGCCAGGGGCCCGAAACAGCTTGAAATCACAATTTCATATGTCTAAACAGCTAGGCAACACTGAGGCGCTTGACCAACAGGGACCGGCCATTTGAGCCGTGTTGCTCTTTTAGATTCGCCCGTGAGTCACACAATACCCCTCCCACGCGGTGCTGCTCAGCTCGTTCACGTGCGTGTTCACCACTCTTGCCAGCTGAGCCCCGGCCACCATCGCCTGCAATAACCCCTTACGGCCCGACATTGCGCGAATTGCGGCGCGGCAAGCGTTTTATCAGTTCATTGCGCGGTCGTGATGTGCAACGCACTGTTGTTAGTTGAGATCACACGCAATGGATTAGAAAATCCGCTGCCGCTGCGTACACAATGGCAGCGGTGCGGAACTCCTTCCAAGCGGTGCGGCCCGGCTCGTTCACGTGTGTGTTCATCTGGCTCGCCAGCATAGCCACGGCCACCATGACCTGATATAACTCTTCCAGCGGCATGCCATGCCACATTGGTAGCGTCGCGGAACTCCCCCCAAGTGGTGCGGCCCGGCTGGTTCACGTGTGTGTTCATCTAGCTCGCCAGCATAGCCACGGCCACTATCACCAGGCCCCTATTTCACCAACTTGACGATTGTCACCTGACAACGACAATTCTGATTCTCCGTACATTTCTGGATCCACAAGTACCCTAGCGACCACCTTAACTTCTAGAACAAGCAATGTATGGCAAATTGTCAGTGTCAGGTGACAATTGTCAAGTTGGTGAAATAGGGGCCTGATATAACTCTTACAGCGGCATGTCCACAATGGTGGTGATGCCGCCGGCCGCTGCCGCGGAGGTGGCGGTGCGGAACCCCTCCCACGTGGTGCGGCCCGGCTCATTGACGTGCACGTGTGAGTCCACAACTCCCGACATTAGAGCCAGCGATCCGCCATCAATCACCTGAAATTTCCATAAGTATAGTTGGAATTTTTTGCAGTGATTTATTGTCAAGGTGCTTAACTCATTCTCAAATTTCGTGCTCGGTGTTATTGGTAATTTAAAGAAAATGTGTTAGATTTTTCAAAAATCCATTAATGCAGGTTAATTCTTTTTTTATGTAAGGTACAGAGGCATCTTAAAATAAATAACCCTATAAAATATTTAGTTTTCCTTATATTTACAAATAATACCCATTTTGTTTCATTCATCTCTACACCCAATGCATTTTGGTATGACTTTGACTTACAGTTGAACCTGAAATACTCAACCCCGGGTTTTAGTTTTATGTTCAATCCATAGGTAATTGAGTTATGTTTTGGAGTGTAGAATTATGATTTTTTATTTATCTTGTCACAGAAAAAAAAATACAGCTTCCAAAGTGATTGTCACTATTGATCTCTCCATTACCGTCGTCTCTACACCCAATGCATTTTGGTATGACTTTGAGTTACAGTTGAACCTTAAATACTCAATCCCGAGTTTTAGTTTTATGTTCAATGCCTAGGTAATTGAGTTATGTTTTGGAGTGTAGAATAATGTTTCTTTATTTATCACAGAAAAAAAATTACAGCTTCCAAAGTGTTTGTTCCACTATTGATCTCTCCATTACCGTCGCGGGAAATGGATAAGGTATATATCGCTAGATAGCTTACTCGGGCAGTGCCTACCCTCGATTCAAAACAGTAGTTCAGTCAACCGCGAGCTTTTTGAGCTAAGTGATAAAACGTTGTAGAAAGATTGTACAAAAAAAGAGCTATCAGCGTTTTAGAAAATTTCATCCCACAGGGGGTTAAAAAGGGATGCAAGGTTGTAGAAAATACACGTTGTAGAAAGATTACTTATTAGAATAAAAAAGTACATTCAGCTCTTTGGAAAAAATCCACCCCTAAGGGGATTAGCGATTCAAGGTTTATATGGAGAGCAAGAAAATTTTATACTAAGAGATTTGTAACTTCATTCTTAAACTGTATGTTAAAATGATTCAGTTCAAAGTTTGTATGGAGACAAAAGTGATTTTTAAACTAAGAGATTTTTCAACTTTGGTCTTAGACTGTTTATTAAAAGACTACAAAACAAGACTCCATCGTTTTTTCATTCATCCCCTAAGAGTGCTAAAAGAGAGTTCGAAGTTCGTATAGAGATCAAGATTTTTTTAAGTAAAAGATTTAGTAACTTCGATTTAAGACGGTTTGTTTAAAAACTTCAACGTTTTTTTTTTAATTCATCCCCTAAGACTTGAGACGGGGTTCAAAGTTTATATCCAAGACATTTTTAAGGTAAGAGATTTGTAACTTCTGTTTTAGACTGTTTGAAATTGATTCCATAAACGGGTTAAAAGACATTCATCCCCTAAAGGGATTAAAAGTTGTAAGAAGTTTGTACGGGGAACAAGACAATTTTAAAGTAATGGAACTTCGGTTAAAGAAAACAAAACGAATTACAGCGTTTTTTGAAATTCATTTGAATTTTGAAGTTAGTATGTATGAGGAACAAGTAATGTTTGAAGTAAGGGAATTCTTTGGTCATACATATACTATATGGTAAGCCATTTATCAGTCAAAATACGTAATCCAACTTGACAAAAATGTACGATAGGGTTAGAACCACCCTTACAGAATCGAACAGCTACCAGAAATGTAGGTTAGGTTAGGTTAGAACTGCGATGCTCCCAGAACCGGAAAGAAGGTAATGTTAGATTAATCCTATGGACCTAACCTAACCTAAGGAATTTATTCTCAAACACCGTTAAATGGGGAGTTGGGGACTGATGATGGAGATGGAAAGTTCTACCTACGTCTTTTAGCATACGATCATTTTGCTTTAAAAACTATAGGTACAGGGTGCCCGGACTAACGTGAGTAAAACTACTGGACGGATTTCGGCAAAAAAAAACAGTAATTTAGCTTAGTAAGTAGACAAAAAAAAAACGTGAATACATTATGAAAAATATATACAATTTAAGCATAAACAACGTTGCTGATGATTTTTAAGATACGTTTGTATAAACGGGGTTTTCAATTTAGATTTAGCACTTTAAACTAACGAACTCATCGCACTGTTACAATTTAGGTGCAATTTTCCGTACAGATAATTTGAGAGCCTTGAAAGGATATACGATAGTTTTTATCTCGGATATCATCCCTTAAGATGGTAAGAAGTGTGTTTGGGACGAAAGCCGAACAGATCATCGAGTAGGTACTTGCGTTTGAAGACCAAGCTCATCCTGAGGGTTGAGAGGTTGGAGTCCCGCCACAAACCGAGTTTCAATTCATTTGTGGTGAGAGTACCAACTGACAAGCTGTCGACCTTCATGAAGGAGTAGATCTGGCCGAAGGGTGTAGTTTTCCGGCGATTTCGAGGCCGGCCTATTTGACACCCAGAACTTGCGCCGCGCGTCGCCGTCTTAAACGTGTTTTTGTGTTATGTTTATGAATTTTGTATATTGTTATGTATGTTAGTCTGTAAGGTATTTGTAAATATAGGCCTTGTTGCCTGATTCAAATAAATAAATAAATAAATAAGCTTGCGCCTAACATAATTTAATAGCAATAAGTTTTCTAGGACGATAACAATTTCTACGCGGACGAAGTCGTGGGCTAGTATGTAATATTCATATAGACAGACTACTACTACTACTCAGACCTACATACATACTTACATATTTCAGTCATTAATTATCATTTTACTTTATTTGCAGTGGAGGGGCGCCAAGGCGTCATATATTTGTTTAATCAGGCCGGAACAATTCTTATTCACTGTATCTTTAATGATAAAATATAACAAGGTGCAGAATTAAACTATGTTTATGAAACCCGTGTGAGTTGAATTTGCTACTGCGCTTGCTACTAGCGCTACTGAAGTAAAATTAAGCCATCGGCAGCAAACAAAAGTATGGAAATTGTTAATAAAACGTGCGAAACAAAATAAGTACGTATGTAGTAACTACCCGAGGTAAAGTAATAGAGTCTGATAGACACGCTAAGACATAAAATAATAATAAGTAGACTTGAATGTTACCTTGATCTTTCCATCGCTCTCTTCAATAAGTTTGTCGGCCAGTTCTCGGGTGACAATCTGTTCGATGGTGCCATTTTCATCCACGAGTACCCCTCCCTCCGACACGCCAGCCTCCGTAACCACGCGCTGGCTCAAAAACAACTGACGGCTCGGTAAAGCCATGGCTCACTCAAGTAATCAAAAGTAACAAGCACACCGAACGACTGCCGTGAACGTACTACTGTAAGTAAGTACGAGTGGAATATTGATCTCGTAATAGATCTACTAGCAGAGGCTATTATTATATAACAGATAATATATTGGTGTGCTTATTGAAAGTAAACAGTCCGATAACGCTGATAAAAGCAATCGTCGCTAATGTAACCTAGATATTTATGCTTTAGTCGTGATGCATTTAGGTACTGACCCCGTATAATGGTCGGCCTTATCACACGATAAGTGACAAGATAGAGCGTCCGTCACTGGCTGACACCGTTCAATAGAACGAGACGACGCTCCTATCTTGTCACTTATCGCGTGATAAGGCCGACCATGATACGGGGTGTGGGATGTGGGATGCGTAGTGTCGTCACAGGTTACCTGTGGGAATATATTTTGGCATCAATATTATATTGCATCATTAGCATGCGCTTAACTATCTGCATACATTTCAACACAATAATTTTGCATACATTTATAATAACTACTAGCTGTTGCCCGCGACTTCGTCCGCGTAGAACTTGTTACCGTCTTAGAAAAAATGATTGCTATTCAATTATTGTAGGCGGAACCTTAATTATCGCCGACCCCAACAAAGTTCTACCATTTTAAGGAAAGATTATTCTTTAGTATAAATTGCTAAATTTAAATTAAGAACTCCGTTTTTACAATAATAAATATCTCCACAGACGTTTCTGCTTAAATTGCCACTTGGACTTACTGGAAGTTTTTACCTATCTCCGACTTTTTAAATTAACAAAATAATCCGCAGGTTAAATGAAAAATTAGGTACCTTCTTTTCGGTTCTGGGATCATAGCAAGTCTAACTTAACCTAATCTACATTTCTGGTAGCTGTTCGGTTCTGTGAGGGTCGTGGCTCTAACTTAACCTAACCTACTTTTCTGCTAGCAGTCGGATTATGTATTTTGACTAATAAATGGCTGACCATCCTACTAATATTATAAATGCGAAAGTTTGGATGTTTAGATGTTTGTTACTCAATCACGGATTTGGATGTTTAGATGTTTGTTACTCAATCACGGATTTGGATGTTTAGATGTTTGTTACTCAATTAAACAGCTCAACCGATTTGGATGAAATTTTTCACGAAGATAAATTATAGCCTGGATTAAAATATAGGACAGTTTTTATCCCGGGTCCACGCAGACGAAGTTGCGGGCGGAAGCTATTATAGTATGTATGACCTAAGAATTCCCTCACTTCAAACTTCACTTGTTCCACATATACTTCCAACCCTTTCTAACCTCCTTAGAGGATGAATTTTAAGAAACGCGGCCGTATTCATAAACGTCCTATAAGCCTAATTTAACTAAAATGGCGTTAAAATTCGTTTGTCATTATCTGTCACTTTGACATTTGTGTTCGTAAGACAGGGACAAATCACATTTTATTTAGCAGAGGCATTTTAAGTTTTTTGCATAAAGGGGTTAGTCTTTAACCGAAGTTACAGATCCCATACACTTTAAAATTGTCTTGTTCCCCGTACAAACATCCAACTCCTTTTTAGCCCATTTAGGGGATGGACGTTTTTAACCCCTTATGGAATCAATTTCAAACAGTCTAATACAGAAGTTACAAATCTCTTGCTCTCCATACAAACTTTGAACCCCCTTTATATCCCCTATAGGGGATAAATTTCAAAAAACTCTGTAATCAGTTTTGTAGTCGTTTAACACACAGGCTAAGACCGAAGTTACAAATCTATTACTATAACATTTTCTTAGTCTCCATATAAAGCTTGAATCCCGTTTTAGGGGTGGAACTTTTTCAAAATGCTGAAAGAACTTTTTATTTATTCTGATAAGAAATCTTCATACCACGTTTTTAGTCTCAAACTCAAAAAGAGTGTTTATCATCCAAACCTTGCAGCCATTTTTAACCCCCTTTGGGATAGATGTTTCTAAAACGCTGGAAGTACTCGTTTATATTTTAATTAGTAATATTTCTACAAAATTGTATGTCTGTAGCTAAAAAACAAAGTTTCCCCAATACAAACCTTTCACCCTTTTTAACCCACTTAGGGGTGGATTTTTCCAAAAACCGCTTAAAGTTTTATTTTTGTATTCAAATAATTTAAGTAATCTGTCTATAAAGTTTCAAGTTTCTTGCTCAAAAGGAAAAGTTTCCCTCATACAAATTTTGCATCCCTATTTAACCCCCTTACAAAGTTTCAAGTCTCAAGTTCAAAAAATAATGTTTCCCCATACAAACATTGCGCCCCTATTTAACCCCCTTAGGGGCGGAATTTTCTTAAACACTGAAAGTACTTGTATTGTATCTTAATAAGTAATCTTTCTACAAAGTTTCAAGTCTCTAGATCAAAAAATAATGTTTCCCCCATACAAACTTTGCACCCCCATTTAACCCACTTAGTGATGGAATTTCCAAACATCCCGTCTTATCCCTTGCCTACGTCTTAAAAGGAAGTTATGGTGTAAATTTCAACTTTCTAGTCCCAGTAGTTTCGGCTGTGCGGTGATGAATCAGTCAGGAAGTCTTCTTTTATATATGTATATAGATTACTATCTATTTATATTAAAATTATTACAGCCTAATAAATACCATATTTATTTAAAAGAAGGTAAGAGGCGCGCGTATCCTGTTTCCGATGTTCCGTCCGTGGATGGAGGTTTTTCGTTTCGCATAAAAAAACCGCTTGTCATCGCTATTATCGAATTACAATGGACCTTTGTATTTAATTACACGTCAAAATGTGAATCCCAATAGTCAACGTGGGCGTCCGACTACGGGGCTGACGGATGGTCTAATAAATGCCAATGGCCCGCCTTGAACTTGACTTCGATGCTCTGGGTCTGCTCCTGCGTTCTACAAATATGCACACCACTTTGTTTAAAATACCTAGCAAAGGTAAACATACACCTGACCGGTTCTCTAGGCCATCTTCAAAGGGCAGCTTATCCTAGCAATGGCCTTAACATTGAAAATAATGCTACGCCCCGCTATCTCGGTTAATAATTGATTTTGTAATTGTAGAAACAGTTTAAAGTGGTTGTTTATCTTCTTCGAATAAGTAGCTAGGTATACTATAGAACTGATCGCTCATTATGTTATCTAGGCTATCATTTAGGTAGCTATCAGGATTCTTAATAAGTAAGTATATATAAATCACCCAATTAATAAATAGCTAGACTTTGGTCCGATGGTCTGCTTTATGCATAAAGCTATATTATTAGATATTTTAATAGGCAATACAATTTAGGTATTCTCTTCAAGTGGCCATTAACGTATAGCTATTTTAATTCAGGCCTTAATGTTAATAAACAAACGACACATCTCAATTTTGTTTCTTATGATACTTAAACGGCAGATCACGCGTCCAGGTCAGGTCCTCAAAACAAGGGCAATGCCAATTTCAGGGTCCACTTAATCTGTTTACAGTTACTTATTCGCTGTGGCGTGCGGCAGCCGGCAGCGAGCGTCGAGAAACAATGCAAGCGAAATTGGCGGGAAGAAAGGAAGGAACGCCGTGCGAATAGTAATTTTCGTAGTATAGCGCCCAATGCCCAATGCGCACCTATTCCTACTGCCATACCATCGCTACGGGTGGACCAGTGGTTGGTTGACCGCGGATTATGCATAGTTGTTACGAATCTATGAGCCAAGTTATAGTAGAATCTAGCTTGCAGTGGAAATTAATTGTGAATAGTGATGTGCTGCTCGAGCCTCACCTGTGGCGACCCAGCCCAACAGTGACCCGACTGCAGTCCATCAGAGGTTTACAACCTTGTAAAGTTTCAGCGTTAAACATAACTAGTAACTTCATCCATCAATCATTGACTTAGAATATTTTATCTGAAATGTATATGGTGCCTACTAATACCACTTAATTAACACCTATTTAAAATACAACAATTTATAAGATTGTTTTTGTTGTATTTAGTAGTGTCTACTGTCTAATTCAGGGTCTGTTGACGTATTTATTGGGTAGGGTTTTTAGTAGGCAGGCCGAGCTCTGCGTAAGGAAGAAGGTCTGTAGCGTCCCTTCAGCGCGACGGTGAAGCGAGCCCCCCGACTGTTTTACAAGCGAACCTGAGCGCCACGGGCCCGAAGGTGAGTGGCAAGGCATGCGAGGCCGAAGGCCGAGGTCCATTTAGGGCCGATGCCCGAGGGCTCAAGGCCCGTAGGGCAAGCCAACGCGGCCACTCATTCCCCTCACTCTTTTACAAACAAGACTCACACACTCGGTCCGTGCGTTTCAGTTACAAATCTCTCTCCCGTTTTTCGCTTCCCATAGCAGTTTTTCACTTTTCTTTTGCGAGGAAGTACTTAACCAAAACAACTCAAATTTAGTAAATACAAGTCGAAGTACAACACAACTACCTCGGGCAAAAACTAGTCCTACTACTAATCCTACTTATATTATAAATGCAAAAGTTTGGATGTTTGATGTTTGGATGTTTGTTATTCAACTACGCTTAAACGGCTTAACTGATTTGGATGAAATTTTGCACGAAGATAGTTTATAGCCTGGATTATAATATAGGATAGCTTTTATCTCGGGTCTACGCAGACCAAGTCGCAGGCAGAAGATAGTTGTCTAATAAAGCTACTTGCGTTCATTGTTTTATTAATTACTAGCTTCCGCTCGCGACTTCGTCTGCGTGGACCGGGATAAAAACTATCCTATGGGCTATAAACTATATTCGTGCAAAATTTCATCTTAATCGGTTGAGCCGTTTAAGCGTGATTGAGTAACAAACATCTAATCATCTAAACTTCCAAACTAACGCATTTATAATATTATAGTAGGAATTTCAATGTAATACTAGGAACTAGACTAATTTTACCCGTCACCCGGGCATAAAGTGTCAATAACAATCTCACTTGACAGCCAAAAGAAGACGTAAAATTGTGTAGGGGGGGTGAAAAAGCTTCGCTTTAGAGCACTCGCCTCGCCTTCGGCTCGGGCTACAAAGTTATCATGACCGTCTGACTCAGAAAGCAAAAAAAAGAGTTTCTAAAGGCGCGAAGTGACGCCAGCGATCGCTAGCAGAGTCGAGCGTGGTGATATTTAATGGGTGCGTAATTACCAAAATGTATTATTACTTGATTATTTATTAATTTACACCAACAAAATCTAAGCTTATAAAATCACCTATCTTTTTTATAATAACTTTAATTGCGCTAAAGTTATTATTTATTGAGTTACAAGCGTTTAAAAGCTTAAGCGGTAAAAAAATCATATTTTTTCTAATAATTAAAAAACTGTTGATTGTACATCATAGCGTTCACAGAATCAATTATAGTACGTTTATTATGATTTCAAATGACACCTCACACGAAGTAATTAGTAAAATGGAACCCAAGATTTGAACAAAATTCGATGACCGTAGGCCGCCATCTTTGTGACGTCACAACTATGTCCGTCCCCCTCTCCCTTAACTAAAACCGGTAGATTCGTACTCTGGAGACAACAAGGAATACATCCATACCAGTTTTAGGTATATAGAAGAGATGTCCACGAAAATCGTGAAGGAGACGACTTTTTGCGATTTTGCCACCGTACTAACAACTAAATAATACGTTTCTGAAGTGCACCGCCTGCGCTGCGCCGCCGCCGCCGCCGCGCCGGCAGCTGGCCCGCGCCCTCCGCCGCGCTCCCCCGTATAAAAACAAAATAAGGTTGCTTTCCAGTCCTAGGTGTGTAAGGCTGTATGAATAGTAGATTGTTAACCGAGGGTTGAAAGCCACCCATTCTTGACGAGATATTTTGGCGCTCGAACGAAGTGAGAGCGCCAATAGTTCGAGGCTGAAATGGGTGGCTTTCCCCGAGTTAAACACTACTTTTCATTTCGAACACGAGGAAATGAAATGAAAGCCGAAAACATAAATATTTTCTAAATTAGTCAGATCCTATAGAACCCATTTTAAAAGTGTTTGTGTGTGGCCTTTTTGGACGGGAACTGCTGACAGATTTTAATAATGTTTGTGTGTGGACCATTTCCTGGACGTGCTTTTGAAGCAGTTATATCGAAAAACTAATTTTAACTGTTTGTGGATGAAATATTACATTATTAAATGTATTTATATATACTTAACTTACCATATAAGTAGTAATAAAGAATTAAAGCCATCATAATTATCAACAAACTTCAAAAATCAACACAATTTTATGGAAGTGTGGCAGTATAGGCTTTTGCCATTGCTATTTTTTTAAATTACTTTAGGACGCGGTTCTGAAGCGGTTACATTAAACTACGAACACTTAAACAATGTTCAATAGTCTTCAAATACCAATAATAGTCATACAAGGAATAATTTATTATAATTATTTTAAAAATAACGCATGATTGTCAACAAGTTTCAAAAATCAATACAATTTTCTGAAACTGTGGCTGTACAGGTTTCTGCCATTGCTTTTTATTTTTTTATTACTTTTCAGCCCTAGGTGCGACATGCCTCACTTTCAACCCGCTGTTTAAATAAACAATGACCTAAACGATATGATACAGAGACAGAATATAATGGAAAAATAAACCATCTTCGTCTGTAGCCCCCGACAGGATTCGAACCTGCGACCTTTCTATTAAAGCTAGACTGCTACCAACTGAGCTACGAGGACAGTGACGCAAGTTGTATATTTTTCCACTATATTCCCGCTAAGACTAGCGCCCTCTCTGTATCGAATTATAGATTTATTGTCAAGCTATAACTATGGAAGAGCGGTGCTCTCTTAGCACAAGTGTCTAGTGCACTTAAAAAGAGGCACCAGCACAGATATTGTTACTTATCTTAGCTACTGAATAAATTATTTTTATTTTTTTTATTTTTTTATAGACTTGTTTCACAGTCTTGGCACCACTCTAATGGGCGAGCTATGCGCTCGCTCCATTCTAATCGAACCACATCAGGTAGTTTCGGACTTAGCGAGAGAGATGGCGCTGGTGTACATTATACCCTTTTCACGAAACAAATTATTTAATTAAATATTTTTAATTAAATAATTTGTTTCGTGAAAAGGGTATAAACAATGACCTACTTTCAGAGTAGGAGAGATGAAAATTCCTTTACATACAATCTTCCCTCATCGCACTGGATACGTAGTATTTCCGAACCTAATTTGAAGTAAGTCACGTCAACATTTCATTGCAAGTTTGAGAAAAGTATGTTAAAACCGCACGCGCATTCTACATATTTCTTAAAAATATATACATTAACGGGCAATCTTACACAAATCGAACTAGCCCTAAGTAAGCTCAATAAGGCTTGTGTTATAGGTAATAGACGTAATAATGTATACAATATACATAAAAACTTAAATACATAGAAAACATCCAGGAACTCAGGAACAAATAATCAAGCTCATCACACAAATATTTGCCCTTACCGGGATTCGAACCCAGGACCCTCAGCTTCGTAGGCAGCGTGAATACCCACTAGGCTAACCGGTCGTCAAAAAAACTTTACGAATCCTCATCATAAAGTGAAACTACTGCCCGATAAACTTACTTAATATCCCGCTCCCCCAGGGAAGGGTTAAAATGTAGTATCTACAATCTACATACACACCATGGGTGGGTATAAATAAATATAGCATAGCCACAGATCGCACGTTAATGCAAATGCCTGGGACCCGAAACATTATTTGCTTTACTGCCCTACTGTATGCGGAAGGTAAGTATTAATGTTAATAAAATGAACCAACGATTGTATACCCCTTACCTCTTATATTATGGCGAGCCTGCGTAGTGGACAGTGCGTATGTGGTTTATGTCCAGGCAGCACCCCGGCAAACACTTTGTGACTAGTGAGACGTGACTTGGTGTTTCGTGGAAATCGAGTTCCAATATCATTCACAAGTGAGTTGGGTCAATTTATTAATTACTGGATCCCAATTTCAGTTCTTCAAAGTTAGTATAGAATTAAGCTTAAGCCGCTGTGTGGCTTATTTATGATAGCCTGTAGATCAATATACATTTTTGGGAACAATTTCAAGATAAACATCGAAATAATAAATCATGTTAATATAGCCATTAATTTTATGGGAATAAAAAACTGGGTCGTTAAACTTTATCAAAATCTCGGTAAAAAAACTTTAAGCGATTTCTTAAATGTTAACGATCGAAGACATGAAATGAGATTGACAGTTCGTAAAGTTATCATAAGATGATTTCTCAGAATCCTTGTCCTACCTAGGTATGTCGTGCACTTGGAGGATTTAAAATATAGTGTGCAAATGGTACCTACCCATACTTTATTGGAGTTCCGAATTGGTAAAATTACTTAATATTTGTACATAAAATATTGCGATCGGTAGAAACCGAAACCACACACTAAATGAATGGGAAATAAACTAGTGCCTCTGTGAGCTGTAGAACGCTTGTTTTTTTTTTCATTTAATTTTGAAAAGTTTACTCGACCATAATTTACTTTAAAATTAAAGTTTTAACCGACTTCAATTTAATACTCCGCCAAGCCACGAGAACATTTCCACATTTAATTTCCAATTCACCACATTAACTGATTTGCGAGCGCAAATGCGTTGATTATTAGAGAAAAAAACCCAATCGCTGTATGTGGCCCGATAATATTTGAGGACTTCCGTCGATTCCACATTGCGAGGATCACCTTTGGCACTTCACTAGTTGCTATTTCAATGGAATCTTATCAGAATCTGTGACGTACTTTTGTACTTTTAAGTACATAACTGAGGAACTCAATAAGTCATCTGTGGTCTTCATCATCAATTCCACTCCACCAAATTTATGATTTCCGGGTGTAAATACACGAGTTATAATAGAAAATACCAAAATCACTACACGCGTGCCTAATATAATTGAGGAGTTCCCTCAATTCCTCATGGATGCTGTCATCCAACTGAATTTTTGAAAAAATGGAACCCACCTGGAACCATATACTTACAAACAGAAGATATCAAGAAGTCAAACGGAGTTCTAGACCGAGTCAAAGCCTTACCTTTCGCAAATCAAAATGCAACGTCATTTTAATTCAAATGTAATCTGATTGCCATTAGTGCGTCGCGGTTACGCGGTCATGAATCAAGACTAATTGCTAAAATTTGAATACGTCAAAAGAACTTACCTCACGGAATTGCATCCTATAGGTACATACGTCCATTGTGCGACGAAAAAAAGAAGCGTGTTACCAATGCGTTCCTCGGTCAATTTTATTACGGTCTTAGCGCCTGGGAGAATCGAGCGCATCGTACGTTATAATATAGCTAACTATAGCAATTTCGTCGGTTTTTCAGAATGAGTCCCGTACTTCGTGTATGCAACCTATTCCTATTACCTAGCCCGCGAGCTAGCAACAGATTTTCGTGACCAATCACGGACGTCCACGGGGCTTCATGATACAACATTGCTGCAGATGTTTGTGTGACCAGCTGACGGGTTGTCCACCTCCATACAAGTATACAGTCAGCTGACGATTTTTTTTCGTCATAATATTGGATTAAATCATTTGATGAAGCGTGTTTGTAAGCATGAGGTATCTATCGATAGCGCCCAAACGTATGTTCCGCGAATCCTAAAATAAATAAGCTCCTTTAACAATGGCCCACAATGGTGACCGGTATTATTATTTAAATGTCATCTCATCTCAAAATAAATAAGTTCGTTCAACTCGGACTACCCCGAACCCGAACGCGAAGTCATGCAGTAACACCGAATTTAATTCTAAATAAAGTACAATGTATGTAGAAAGTGGTTAGCTAAATTAATATATTGGGATAAAATGGCAAAAGTGGTCCGTCGCCGTCGTTTCCAACTTGCAAATCGTGGGTAGAAATAATATAGAAAAAAATCAAGAATAGAATTAGTGCTAATGAACCATTTACAAAAAAATTGTCGTGCAAGGGTCATTGAGTCTCCATAGAGTTAACAATTATGACAAACAAGTAGATTTCAACTATAACCCACAAGTATGAATGCTTTCGCATCAGCTCCATAGATTTTACATATTCGTTGTCCCTAAAACGTTACAAATACATTAGGATTCTTGCTGTAACTTAGTTATTCCAAAATTACTCAATTTAGACACTACTCAATTACAGCTAACCAATTAAATACAGCCGGTACCTAACGTGCAGCAATAACAATAATGAATAGGTGCAGCAAGCTATAAGCTAGTTGAATTTGCTAGATTGTAGAATAAACTTTGACTATCTTTCGAGGGTATCCAACGACCTCACGAAATCGTTATGAATATTGAATTTCATAATTCCAAAAATATCATAATATCCTCCAAATCACAATGCTACATATAGTGAGTGTGGGTGTGAGATGTAAAGCGCGATGACACCGAGTATTTAACACTAAGAGACGCCCGCGCCGTACGCTCAGTCGCACGCCGCTCGCGACGCAAACGCAGGCTCTCGCAGAACCCTATCAACCACCTAAAACACAAACTTAGGTAAATAAAAAACAAATCACTCCATCAAACATCACCACATGAAAACCAATTAACCCCCTCAATTTTTACTTTCAGAAGAGCCGTCGACGAAATAAGCTCCCCGTTATGGGGTGGAACACAATTCTCTGGGTAAGTGTTTACTTTTTAATCTCGTTGGATAACTTTGACACAGTTAAAATGTCATAACTATTATACGAGTAGGTATGTTAAATTGTTTTCTAATCACTGCATACGGCGACCGCGATAAACGATTTTATCAATACCGCAAATGAATTGATCAAGTAATCAATTGCTAATATGTGTTATAGTCAATTAAGAATAAAAAGTGCATCTAAACGTGTTTGCTGATCTACAATATAATAAGCGAAAATCACATTTATTACGGTCAATCAATAATTGAAAGTCGGACACACTAAAATCAGACGGCCAAAATTTCCCTCCAAATGCATTGGTATTTACTTTGGCTCATTACATATGCGCGACGTACCTACCCGTACGTCGTTTGTGAAGTCGTACATTGATTCACATGTGATATTGTAGGGCAGTAGGACTTGGGTGACTCGACCACTGCTCCATAAATTTACCTGTCGACACGATATAGGACCGGGAACATAATATGAGAACAGGATTCGTTACTACCATTATTGCGCGCGCTCGTTATCACTTCAATCTCTCATTTTAATAACAGGGACAATATAAAGCATCTATTAAAAGTAAATATCTTAGTGATAGAATAAAACAATATTATTATACATACATATAAGGTGATATAACATCATGTTCTTAGAAAACGGGAAGTATATTCTGATTTTTGATTAGTTTTGGTCCACGAATTACATATTGTGCACCACAGATGTACACATAGGAGTAAGTAATTATAATAAATATAACAAAGTGTAGGATTACGTGATTGTTGGTGTCAAAAAGCGCACATGCGCCGATGATGCGCTGGACCCCAATGCACCATTGCAATTGTGACATTATTTAATTTTAGACATTATTGGATGTGATGAGATGCGACAATGCATGGCACATCGCATCTAATAAGATTTTTTTTTGTAGGATAAAACTCATACTAAAACTGCTAAGAGGTAGATAATCAAAAAGCACGTAGTCTTTCCAAGGCGGTGCAAGGATATGCTAGAAGGTCCAGTAATAATATAGGCGGGCTATGCAAAGCACGCAGAGTTGCTGGCACCGACTATGTCATCCCTCGACCTTCCTTCCTTGTCGTCCTAGCACTTGACAATTTTCTTGAGGCCATTTCTGATAGATGGCTTCACTTTGTTTGACGTTTTTTTTCCAGGTATAATTTGAACTTTCAAAATTATATTATGTTTTCGCTCTATTACTCGTATCAGAATACACATTTTCGTCCGCGAGAGAATTAACATTTTACATTATAACACCCGAAATTATGGGCACTTTGTGTCGCCCGGAACGGGTTTATATTAAGGTTTAAAAATAAAAGTTGGAATCCAAATCGATGGCAATATGTGACGCGAATACTTGGACTGGTTCGGGAGAAATGACGATGACCTCTGGTCCAGAGCTGGCAGCGCGCGCTACCTGCCTCTGCTGTGTATGCAAATGCTGTTGTCTCCGCCCGAGGCGTGTCAATGTCCTTAGCTCGTTCACCGGTGATTTATTAGATCACTGTTCACATAAAACAATCCGAGAACTTATGTAGACAGCCATGTTTCTAAGTTGCTATTTTAATTTATTGAGTAACTATGAGATCGTCTGTATAAAAATGGTCACCGACGCGCGTCCAAATAATAAAAGCCATAAAATTTAATGGAGAGATATACGTTTTCTCGGACCAGTTCGTATTTGTCAAGTTATGTAAATCGTTCTCTGAGATCAAGTGCGATACTTGACTTATTGATCGGTCAGCGACCGCAGAGCCCACAATGTGTGTGTATTATGCACTGTTGACATCCCCAAACGCCAAGTTTGAACAACAGTTTTATTTTTGTTGTCAACACAAAAAGTAAACAGACATTTTAACACTTTCTTTCTTTCTCATAAACCTTTTCAACCAAATAAAAACGTAACCATTTAAAAGCTGGCTATAGGTGCTGCAGGGACATTTTATGTTATAGGCGAATACCTAATGCATTTTTAGACGTTACCACTTTGCGGAATGTCATTTCATTATTTAGATTCGGATAAAACTTATAATAAATACATTTGATCAATAAGCGCGTCTATATTATGGTTTTCTCGTTTGCGTTTTTTTAGTTACAATGAATTAAAGTAATGTCTGCCTTGTCTTATTCGCTAAATTAAAATCAAAGCAATGGGTACCTAAGTATATAAGGTTTTATCAGGTGTTTAATAAATAATGAACAAGCTTAAATTGCTTAATAAAACCTATTTTAGGCGCCAGATCTGTTACGAAAGCAGAATCAAAACACTAGGTAACATATTTTTTTGCTGGCGGTTTCCTATTGTATATGTAGAGGTACTGTAACTAACGGTCTTATTCGCAAATCTTTAATGGTTCGATTCGTCTAAGTAATTGATACCTATCCTTTGTTGACTAATGTATTAAGATTTTTTTATGGGGTCAACAGCCTACGGGCGTTTGTTCGGCAAACTGATTATTTATTCAGAACAAGTCGTGTTAATCGGCGTGAATAAAAAGTTGCTAAACGAGTATAGGTACTTACTTCTATTTTATAATAATCTAGTAAACACGTTATTTGTTTTAGTGCGCACTGTCATGGCTACTGTGTGCCCATACGGTGGCGTCCCCACGGTCGAACTCCTTATCGTTCGTGAGGAGTGCTGTCGAAACAGTTCCGGAACATGACCCGATCCCAGCCCCGATTCGAGCATCAGTTGAAAGTATTCCCCTTAGGTAAGTGTCTCTAAAAACAAACTTCAAACTATAATTAAACAACCTGTACATTATGCTGATTAAGTTTATCATAAAATGTGTACAAATAGGACCCTATTACTAAACCTACTTTTTGTCTGTTCCTTAAACATACAGGAGTCTTCGAGATGAAGGCGACGAAAGATTGCCACTACGTGATGCGGTAGAAAAGAGACCGATTGCAGTGAGTGACGAATCTTTGCGGGTAAATGTACAGGTATCTATCAGAATTCAATAATTCAATTATCTGAAACAATGGACCCGATTCTACAGTGGCCTCTAAACTTCCTAATTTTATTTAGGTGTCGCTAAAACACTTTGCTATTCTATGAGCAGCTGTCATAATCAAATGACAGCGCTAATTTGAATCTGACGTTTCTTATTTTAGGCGATGTATACAACTTACTTAGCTGCCTAAATGCTATTCTAAATGTCGCTTTTAATCTGCCGCCTAAATTACCCATGTCTAAAAATGAGACAATTTAGTTTTAGGCTAGTTAACCCATGTGCACGTAGAATCGGGTCCAATGAGTGAATAAATTTGTTTACCCACAGTTTCAGTCTTTTTGTATACTTACCAATACATATATAATTTGTAAATATGTTTTCAGGATGTCGAGGATATTCCAGAAAAGGATATGGACAGCCTCCGACAATACTATGGCGCGGCGAGTTACATGAATAAGTTCCTGCTAGGAAATGCTAATCTTCAAGGTCCGGCTTTTTATCATGACTAAGTACTTACTACAAATACACATAGTCCAGGCAATGAACTGACAACTTGAATGGAAAAAATCTCAATTTTGGAAATAATTTATAATAGCTTATTTTTTATGTATAACGGATATATTATCAATTAAATAGTTACCCAGCGACAAAATCCGACAAAATTTCAGACGTCGAAAAAATGATAAGTTAACTGGCTTCTAAAAAGTCAGTAAAAATATTAATAAATGTTTTTGTCTTTATTTTGGTTCATTTACATTTGCTCTATAACATTCAAGATAAATCGTACAAAAAAAGATAATGCATGCTTCATTTAAATCTACATAATTACTTCCGGGTGGAAAGTTTGTCGGATTCTTGACTAAATCATCTTAGAATAACATTTTCAAATGAAATCAACAAAAAAAACGCTATTATAAATTAATGTTTCTCAAAACCGTATTTTGCCTGGAGTAACATGCAAGACTCAAGGTAGACAGTCCTAGACTAGTGAAGCTCAATAGACGCCACTTTTTAACCGACTTCAAAAAAAAGGAAGAGGTTCTCAATTCGGTTGTTTTTTTTTTTATAAATTTTTTTTTTTCAATTTTTGTTACCTCAGAACTCCGTCATTGATGAGCCGATTCGTATTTTTTTTTTGTTTGTAAGTACATGCTTCCAGGTGGGTCCCATTTTTTTCAAAAATTCAGTTTGATAGTGGGATCCATGAGGAATTGAGGGAATTCCTCAATTATTAGTAGGCACGCCTGTGGTGATTTTGGTATTTTCTATTATAACTCCTGTATTTACACCCGGAAATCATAAATTTGGTGGAGTGGAAATTGATGATGAAGACCACAGATGGCTTATGGAATTCGTCAATTATGTAAGTACTTAAAAGTACAATAAGCATATCACAGATTCTGATAAGATTCCGTTGAGATAGCAACTAATGAAGTGCCAAAGGTGATCCTTGTAGAATCGACGGAAGTCCTCAAATATTATCGGCCCACATACAGCGATTCGGTTTTTTTCTCTAATAATCCCTCGGAAATCAGTTCATGTGGTAAATTGGAAAAGAAATGTGGAAATGTTCTCGTGGCTTGGCGGAGTACTAAATTGAAGTCGGTTAAAACTTTGTTTTTAAAGTAAGTAAATTATTATTAAGTGCAGAGGGTACCCTCGAAACCCGAAAGGCATGCTTCGTAACTCGAGGATTAAAAAATCCACTCCATTAATATCTGCTCTAAAGTATAATACTTAACTTCGTTGAACTTGCCATGAAGTGTATCTATTATTTAACATTACGTCCACGCCACGTAGATACAGTAGAGGATACATTTTTTTGAGGCTACTGCACATGGTAATGATGCGAGAGAGATTGTTGTTTTTGGAGCTTTTGTGGTGGACGTTACGCCATCTTATTTTCAGCTGCTGGAAGCCTCTGAAACAACCTGTACATTATGCTGATTAAGTTTGTCATAAAATGTTTACAAACAGAACCCTATTACTAAACCGCCTTGCAGAATACCACTACTACTTGCTCTGTAGTAGTGTTGTGTTCCTGGAGGTGAGCAAGGTCGCCAGAGCTCCCAAGGATGCGTTGTGTTTAGAGCGAGGGCATTTGTTCCTTCAGCTGTCAACACGAAATTCTCAAACATATAAAGGGTCGGCAACGCCCATGTTACTCCTTTGGAGTGGAATGCGTCTATAGCCTGCGGTGTCCATCGTGGTATAAAAAAAAACTAAATTTGACTATACAATGGTTGCCTGATCATTCTTTAAGGCGTTTAAAAGTTCAAGAGTAAAGACCATCCGTAATCATAATTCTATTGTAACGTGTACGGTTTCTCGCTTGGAATCTGCAAACCTTTTAGATGAGCATTATTAAATTTTCAGAGATGCAACAGACGCCAACAGGTCCATCAGCAAATCGGTTAATTGTGTGTTACATGGAGTCAAGGGCAGCTTACCGGGCGCCTCCCCTCGCGTTCACGGCGAGCTTAGTTCCTCGCTCCTGCACTCATCTTCACTACGCCTTCGCTGTATTGCATCCACATACTTACGCATTGATGCCGGCTAATGAAGATTATGATGTCATCAAAGGTAAGACCAACATTAGTCAAGTCACCAGCCTGACATCACTATATACTTACATAAGGTTCGCTGGAAGATATCCCTTAACTTATTCAGTACCCATTACGACACACATGCGACAGAGCGCTACGCGCGCTTTTTGCTTCATATGGTATTCAGGCTACTACGGGCTACGGCGTAGCACTACGAGCGTAGCGTGGCGATAAATGCATGGGTTACAGCGATAGTGTCATAGGGACATACAGTGTAGGTAAAGAGGAGCCCCTAGAGGTATATTCTTGATTGTCGCTTCGTAACCCAATCGTGTTTCAATGTGTTTCGCTCGCTGCACGCTGACTTCACACGAAAAACGACGAACGGGTGCGCAAAAACATATTTAATTCCGATGCTCTTTGTAATTCTTCCTGTTTGTTACTCACTAGGTTTGTTAAATTTTGTAAGTATTTGTATGAACCGTATTAAGGCCCTGGTCGCGTCTGTTTGTTCCCGATAAACTCGGAAAATACTACACAAAATTTGATGCCGCTTTCAATATCGAGATTTTCAAGAGTAGGTATATAAGTCATACTTTATATTGTATGTACATTGATAAGACATATAACATATCAAACATTAGACTAGAATATGGATTGCTAATAATTCATACAAGTGCTATGATTTACTAAAATGAAATATTTATTTACAGGAGGATACAGAATAGCAACTGGTCTAAAGCGAAGGAAGACAGGCCTACGAGTGATGTTAAGCGTGGGAGGTGACGGCACCGGTCGGTTGTTCAGCGAAATGGTGCAGGAAGCTAACAGACGTAGCAACTTCATTGACAGCGCGATTAGCTTCCTGAGAGAACATGACTTTGATGGTCTCGATCTACACTGGGTGTATCCAGGTAAATAACGCACGGCGAAATTGCCCTGTTGTCGTGGATGACGCACTAAAAGTGCACCGGCTGTATACCTACCTACCTACCTATAATGAACGAACAATGGACAATAATTATAGCGGGTATACACGGAGCAGGTATAAGCTTCGCAGCGTGGTGCGCATGCAAGTCTGTAGATATGCCTTATGTTGTCGCAAGACGGTGGCCCGGATTGTCGAACTTTGCAGACTTAGCTGGTGACAAGTGGATCCACTACCTAAAGTCTCCTCTATATAATGGGCCAACATGGCCGAAGGCAGGAAAGACTGGCTTCCATCGCATACCAACGCATAACTGGGTCCTGTCCTGCATAATGCCTTTACTCTTTAGTTACTGCTCTTCTACTTAGGTTATTTAACTGCATGTTAGATCATTGTAAATAATATAATAATGGGCGGGGCACATAGCACGTAGAACCGATGGCCGTTGGGGCGGAAAGGTTCTCGAGTGGCGACCACGTACCGGAAGGCGCTTCGTGGGTAGGCCCCCCGCAAGGTGGACTGATGACCTGGTAAAGGTTGCTGGAGTCCGCTGGATGCGGGTGGCGCAGGACCGGTCACTTTGGCACTCTTTGGGGGAGGCCTATGTCCAGCAGTGGACGTCTTTCGGCTGATATGATGATGATGATGATGATGATGAATATAATAATAATAATAAATCAGCCTACAACTGGCCCTCGCTGGAATGTGAAGCCCCTCCCCTTCTCTTTTACCTGCCCGCGCTCGCGTCATACGTCCCACTGCTGGGCACAGGCCTCCTCTCATGGATGAGAGGGAACGGGCAGTAGTCCCCACGCTGGCCCAGTGCGGGTTGGGGACTTCACATACACCTTTTGCCCGCTGTACACATTGGGCCAACGTTGGCGCGTGAGCAGGAGGCAGCTATGTAAACGAAAGAGATGGAGTTATAGCCCTCTTCCTCTAACGCATAGCTGCCTTCTGCTCACGCGCCAACGTTGGCCCAGTGTGTAAAGCAGGCTTAAGAATTTCTTCGTGGATGTATGCAGGTTTGCTCACGATGTTTTTCCTTCACCGTAAAGCTAACGTTAAAATATCAAATGATATTCCGTAGGTACATATAAGTCCCGAAAAACTCATTGGTACGACCCGGGATTCGAACCCACGACCGCCGCTTGACAGCCGCATGCCTGAACCGCTAGGCTACCGTAGCTTGTATTACTTAGGTACCTCATACATTTAAATCGTGATAATTTTCTAGGTGAAGAAAATGAAGAAGAAAGAGACATGTTTACATCTCTTCTGTACGAACTGCGCGAAAAGATGTCTTCATACGGACTTCTACTTTCTACGGTGTTGCCTCCATTCAGGTATGCATTATTCAAACATATGACAGTTTAAATGCCTTTCCTTATTGATTAATGCATTCCACTGTAGTCTTTAATATTTTGCTCTCGTGATATATCACTTTTTCCACCACCACTTTATTGTACAGTCGACAACACAGCTAAGTGACCATCGGAAATCTAATCTGACCTTAAGTGCATTGTAATAAGGTTCTAGGTTTTCACGGTATGGTTAGTTAGGTGTGTTGCTGTGTGTACCTAACCAGAGTAGGTAATGGAATCTGGAAAACATCTCAAGGCTAAATCTTAGTGTCTCAAAGGTTCAATATCAAATTAAATCAAATCAAAATTCTTTTATTTGTAATAACTATATTTATATATATATTTTTTTTTATTATTATAATTAACACATTATTGGTAGTCGTTATTATTGTTTTTACACAACCATTTTTGACTTAATCTAGTGCATTCCTTTATGGAATAGAATATGGTTATGAAAAACTGTTTTAGTTTTCTATAAAATATTTTGATGTAAGTAATTACAATCTTCAATATCATTATTTAGATATTATAAACTTTAATTGCATTATTAAATAGACTAAATTGCGGCCTAGATAGAGCTAGATCATTTGATTTTCTCAGGTTAGTAGTAGTGTTGTACTGTCTAGCTTTTGGGAAACGTTTTATATTTTTATAGACATACAAACAGATACGATAAAAATAAATGGAGAAAACAGAAAGGATCCTTTTTTCTACAAACTTTTTCCTGTGAGTAACTGGCACATGTTTACACCTCTCAATAATACGGATAGCTTTTTTGTAGCAAATTATACTCTCAAATTAAGAGAAATAGATGATTAGTAGGGTTTTCTTAGCACTTGTTTTAGAAACAGTTCTTAGAGTGTAACATGCACTAGCCAGTTGCTTAATTAACTTTGTTAATTTGATGATTCCATCTCAGGTATGGGTCTAAATCTACACCTAAAAATCTCACACAGTTCGATTCGCTTTTTGGCAACTTGACAGTTGAAATCGATGATCTTTGTACAACGACGAAAAGTCATGTAGAAACTCTTGTCACAATTAATTTTTGATACATTATTTAAAAACCAGCTTGAGATCTTTCCAACACTTATTTGGCTTTTAATTAAACTCGTCACAACTATCTGCCATCAGAATGATGCTTGTGTCATCGGCATAAAGATGAGAGGTAGTCTGGTAAGTCATTTATGAAAATTATGAACAGCAAGGGCCCCAACACTGAACCCTGTGGTAGTCCATATCTTATTAAGCCTTCATCAGATCTTATAGCATCGTCAATACTCTGTTCTGCAATTTCGACATATTGAGTTTGTACATTTTGGGGTAGGTCCATGGTACAAGTAACGTGTAATCTTATCTGTCAGGACAAAGTGCTCAAAAATGTCTGGTCCCTATCTGATTATAGAGCTGCTTAAGCGTAGGTACCAACAGAAAGTGCCAGATATTTAATTTGTCGTGTATGTGTTTTTATGACTTTTTTTGTGAACCAGGTACCAGATAGAGGACGGCTACGACCTGAGTGCCGTGAGTGGCGTGGCCGACTATGTCGTCTTGCAGGCGTGGGACATGACACACGGGAAACGGGACGAGCCTCCGTCAAAGGCTGTCCAACACAGCGCGCTCCACCGCGACCCCGGCGCGGCGTTCCGGGACCAGCGATACGATAATATTGTAATAACCTATTAAATAGACAACAGGAAGGCAGTGGAGAAAAGTATCCCCGGGTGATTAACCGTTAATGACGGGATACTTTATTCTGCAGCTGACTTCTGTGCTGTGTTCTTCTATAAGATAAAGAATGTCTCAGATCATGGATATATTAATCCTCGGTCCTGAAAGCGAAAGACGACAAACATGCAATCAGACGCTTTCTTTATTACAGCTTTACAGCCCATGGTGTGTACAAAAATGTACTTTTTCTCTTAGCTGGGGAGATATTTTTTGTCCCATCGTTGCATGCGGTAATTGATACTTTACAGCTTGGGTCACTGAATTAACTGTGTATTTCTAACCTGAGAATTTCTTGAATTATCTTTTACCACGCATTGAATTTGACGAAATTAAACAGGAGGTTGCTGCACTACAATAGCAAAGGATAGGGAGAAATGGAAAGAGTTAGGGAAGGCCTTTGCCTACAAAAGGCATACAGATAGAAATAAGATACATATGTTAACAACAAAATGCAATGTAATGTACTTACAAAATACTTGTCTGAAATAAACGCTATTTTTTTTTTTAAACATCGGGTTAAAGCGTAGGGTTGATATAAAAAACAAATGCCTATCTGTTTTACAGGAGTTCATGGTGAAATATATCCTTCGCCACGGTATGGCCCCTGAGAAGCTGGTGCTTGGTGTGCCCCTGTTCGGTCGCAGCTACACGCTGGCTGGCTCCACGCTGCCTTCGCCCGGCGCCTCAGTCAGCGGCTGGGGCGAGGAGGGCCCTTACACGCAGACTAAAGGATTGCTGGCATATTTTGAAGTGAGAAATGTTGTTCATGAAGCCGCCTGTTATATTATGATATGGTGCCTAATGTAACATAACGAAGGGAAATATTTTTTTGCCATGTGTAGTCCTATTATGAGAGAAATCGTCGTTTTATCAGATTGCTACCTTATAAAATCCGGCTCAAAGGACCATTTGTACTACCGCAAGCGATTGGCTCGTACCTAGTGTATAGATACTCACTTAAAATATTGGCCTTCCTTGTGGTCCACGTCATATGATTGTCTTATAGAAATGAGGTACAACCATGGTACAACGCTCTATCTTGTTTGTATTTTCAGATATGCATAGCAGAGCGAGAAGGAAATGGAGTAACTGGAACAGATGATGCAGGCAACGCTTATGCCATTTTTGATAACCAATGGGTTTCGTACGATTCTCAAACAACTATCGCCGAAAAGGTCAGTAAAAGATTGTTTTTTCCCGACTGGCGAAGGAGAGGAGGGTTATTTTTTTTTGAGCGTATGTGACTGTCTTATTTTCTTTACTATCAACAACCTTTTATCCACTTATTTTAATTAAAATATTATTGTATTCGTTTCAGATGAAATTCATCAAAAATTTGGGTTTGGCTGGAGCTGCTGCCTGGGCCATTGATATGGATGACTTCCGTGGACTATGCGGATCACCCTTCCCCTTATTGAGCACCATCTCTTCAATGCTCAGTGGTAACTATCGCCCGATCGGAACACCGTAGAAAGGTTGCCTGCTTATCGGTGTTCTACAGGATACATTTCGGAGAGTGTGCGCTAGGATTACACGAATTAATCTCGCCCTCACCATTTCGCCATCTTGGGACTAGGCGCGGTCGCGGGTTCCACCCTTATGTTGTTGACTTACCACTGATTCGCACGAAGCGCTTTGCTTCCAGTTTTCTCGCGAGGACAGCCAAAGAGTGGAACTCGCTTCCGGCAAACCTTTTCCCAGTTAAGGTAAACGTCCACTGTTTCGGCATGTTAAGCCTCTTACGAATTAGTATTTTTTTTAAGACAATACAGAACATGATATCGCATTGAATTTTTTTGTGTGATGAACATTGATATCTTGCCTATTATTTAATGCAAGAATTATATAGTATTAGTTTCAATAACTATTTTTTTATAATTTATTTGTAGACCTCGTATTTGAACCCCATTTCGTGATAAAATTTGGCTCTGCTCCTAAGTTTGTGAGTTCTTGGCCCCTGTTTCGGCATAAAGTTTTCGAGTGCCAGGTAGTAAGAGAAACATTTTGTTTGTGAACCCTCATTTGTTATTTGATATTGAACAAGATTATTGAAAAGGTAATTAACATGATTATTGGAAAAATCCAATAGGGGGTCTGGATAAAACTCGGTATTTAAAATCCCGGGACATTTTTTCTTTCTCCAGGATTTTTTTTATGAAATGTAAGGTTAAATAACTTATCCATTAGTACAGGGTCACCTTTTCAAAAATGTGTCTCACATAGGTTAAGTACCTATCTACGAGTATATTAACCAAAACTGTTTAACGTAAGATAAATATCTAGGCAAAACCTTTTGGACGTGACATGTAGGTATCTGTAAACGATATTCTGTTTAATAGGGTATAAAGATACCTTTCACTTCCTAAAAAAAAAACCCTTAAAAATAAAGAAAGTCCCGGGGATAGCAAGTCCCGGGATATCTAATGTTAAAAATAATAAATATCTTCAATCATTTTCGTCAATATTCCTTAAACGTATCTACCTAGTTAGATATAAGTATGTATTGATTATCTACGATTGATTAGGTAACCTAAGATTAAAATCTAGACAATGTTGTATGGGACACACGACACCCTTTTGAAAGAGCAATTCTATACTGTTTAATAGGGTAGAAAGTAAACTTTCATTTAATAAAAATTATCCCGCAAAAATAAAAGGTTCCCGGAATTTACCCAGGCAACACTATTCCATTATATCGATGCACATGTTACCTCTTCAAGAAGAATATCAAATAACAGACGAGGGTACACATTTGATCTGTGTGTTTGCCTACCACTATAGATTTCTCTGTCACGAACTTGGGGAAAAGTATTAAAAGTAGTAGTCCCTTGTTTCGTGTTACTATTTCTTGGATATTCCCGCAATCAATAATGTACATCACCTTTAAATTATGTTCAATAACCATTAAGTATCCTATATGTAATAAATAAACATAAAAATACATTACAGGAATCGAGCAATAAACAAAATTATGCTACAAGTAAATATGCGAATTCACCTTCAAATTGTAAATTTAGGTCACGTTCAACCTCGTTTTACGAGAATTCAAGTGAATAAAACATATACCGAATTTAGGTCAATGAAAACGTCATTAAATACAATATCTGTTTTTTAAATTAACATTTACAATTTCTTAAGTATTATTTAAATACCAAAGATACAAGGATGTATAAAGAAAGTCCTTGATTCGGTAGTAACACGAAATAGGAGCCAGACGAAAAATATAATGACCGTTAGTTCGTGAGTCCATTTATTGCAATTTTAAGGGACACCTATACCAAAATATACACTTATTTCTTATTAAATCCATTGTTAAGGAACTAGACAAAGCACTGTTAAAAGTTTTTTTTCAAATGGACTTCCCTTTCTCTTTCAATTCCCTTAAGAAGTCGGAGCGAGCACCTTACGTCAACAAGCAGTTCGCGCACACCGTACAGCTGTTTTCGGCCGACTGACAGTTTCGAGCGTTGTGTTGCTATTAGTTTAGTCGTTATCATTTTTTAATTTGATTTTTTGGAAAGGTTTAATGATAAAGTTTTTTTACAAATGTATAAATTAAAAAAAATATATTTCAGTTGCTTATTATAAGCCTCAGAAACAAAACTAACGAAATGACGTACTAGCACGAACTTATGGCCCGTTACCTTACATATAACTTGGATCTTTTCAAGACGAGAGTGAATAGGCACTATCTAGGTATGCATGTAACACCCTCGACCTCATCATCACTTACCATCAGGCGAGATAGGGGTCAAATGCGTACCTATACTTAATAAAAAAAAAAAAAAAAATATTTTTAGCTACTATTTAGAATCTATACTCCTAGACAATTCTAAAACCAAGCTATCGTTAAACAGGAGAACCAGTCCAAAATGATCAATCTTCCCTGAAAATTGGTTCATGTGATGCGATGATGCCATACCTAGCATCGGATGAAGACTCGTGCGCCCATTTTCACTTCTGCACCGGCGGCATTAACTTCAGGATGATGTGCGAGGATGACCGTCTTTACGATCCCTCCACAGGTTTTTGTGGGTAAGCTATCCTTCCATTTAAAGTATCCTAATTTGTCATTCTTTAGCATGTCTGCTTAAGAGGAAACACAAAGGCCGTTTTTCATACAATCTCAGTCCCCTGTTTTCTCCCTGGATAATGGCAGTAGAGCAATATTTTCTTTTCCATAAATCTATGGCTACTACGAGTATTGACATGTTCCTATGTTTTCCTTTTTTTCATAAATTTATTCTTAAAAGAAATATTAACCTAAGCTTTGAAACCCTAAAGAAATGCCAGATTTTCCGCTGTGTTAAAACATCCAGAAAACAATTTTGACTAGATTATTAAAAAAAAGGAAACCATAGGAACACGGCCAAAGCCTTTCTTTAATTATTAATAAAAAAAATTGTTACATAGGTCAAGTTTTGGAGAAGAAGTCAGGGGACTACGAAACGTTGATTTCATTTACTTTTAATAGGTATTTTCGGTCCAAGCTGCAGTTGTCTCTATCGCGCTCGCGCTCGCTTGATCAGGCACTGCGCGACAGCAATACATTTTACAAATACCTATTTCTCAATTATCTCGGCCTTTGTGTTTCCTCTTAAGATTATACATTTAATGTCATTGGGTAGTTTCCTCATGGAACATTTATAACATTGTGTCACGATATGGAACGCAAATCTAATTATCTCAATAAATTATTAATAGTTATCAAGAGATACCATAACCACCATCAGCTCTAATAAGTAGTTTGCTTATACGTTTGCAGGCACCAAGATGTTGCCAAATGTCTGCCAGGTCAAAGTCTTCGGATCAGTGTGGAAGAGGCTGCAAGATTGTTACCTACTGCCTATGATAATGATTACGAAGTAAGTATGATAGACCACAATATATTATAATTACCTACCTACTTTTGTAATTATTTGATGATATTCGTATTTGCACTATTAATCCGTGATAAATATTATAATTGGTTGCAGTGGAGTGATCAAGTTAATCATGACATGGTGGTCAACAGTGAGCCTATAAAACTAGTTACTATGGCGGAAAATGTTAAAAAAAGTAAGTATAATATATTTACAATTCATACCTTTTATCTAAACTTTTCTTAACTTTATTCTTCTTTCTTGTATTTCTAACGATTTCTTCTTTACTTCTATGACATTTTGCCACCGCTTATCTACTTATTCCATGAAGAAAAAGCACTTCAGAGAAAAACTTATAATAACCGATCAAGAATACATTTCAAACGAAATAATGATAGAGGCGTGTCTGCCAGTTATATATGGGAGGATGACGACTTTTACTCTGTTCCGGTTAACAATAATATTCCCAATGCACTAAGAAAAGGATCACGGGTTTATAATGATATTAATGATGGAGGAAATGAAGGTATGTAACAAACACTGTCCTGTCGCAATGCTTTAAACTCTTTCTTACCTACACTTTTTTTAGAAAATAGTTATCCTATAGGTAGTTACTTTACAATTAATAATCAAAACACATTAAGTAGTATCAGTTTAATTATGAGGTACCTCAAAACTGAACCGCCTTTTCAATGTACTGACAAGCGTCAAAATTACATAATTTAGCTGATAATTAACTTACTTTTGTTTAGGTACCGAAAACAACAAACGAGTAGTGTGCTACATGACCAGCTGGGCTTTCTACC
Organism: Epinotia ramella; assembly: GCA_947578815.1. NCBI lineage: Eukaryota > Metazoa > Arthropoda > Insecta > Lepidoptera > Tortricidae > Epinotia > Epinotia ramella. The sequence goes on from OX388209.1 coordinate 15,555,058, forward strand.
GACGCGGCGATGGGAAATTCGTTCCAGAGCAAATTGACACCAGACTTTGCACACACATAGTTTACGCTTACGGATCATTGTCGCCGGATGAGCTCATCGCTAAAGAGTTTGACCCATGGACTGATATTACCAACAGTAAGTACAGTCGACTACAAAGAGATCGATACGGCCAAAGGTCCAAAAAAAATGTATACTCGGCCTTAATATTAAGGCAATAAAGTCGTGTATACATATTTGTGTAACTTTTGCCGTATCGATCTCTTTGTAGTCGACTGTACCTACCTAAATTATCTAATACGTATGAAATCGTAGATGAGATTTCAACTAGACGCTAGTTTTGTTAATCATGACAATATTTTTTTCAGACCTCTATGAGCGCGTTACATCTTTGAAAGACGTGAAAGTCCTACTAGGACTGGGAGGGTGGACAGACTCAGCCGGTGACAAATACTCGCGGCTAGTGTCGTCGAGTTCTGCTCGAGCCAAGTTCACAGAGAAGCTGGTGTCTTTCTTACGTACACATAATTTCCGGGGGCTCCATCTAGACTGGAACTATCCGGTCTGCTGGCAGAGCAATTGTAAGAAGGGCGCTGCGTCTGATAAAGCGAATTACGCAAAATTAATACAGGTTAGTAAAGAGTGGGTTGTAGCTCGCTGCACGTGCTCAAAGAGGGCGTATGCTTCCTCATCATCACTCACCAGAGAGCGATTAGGTATAGGCTGGCAATAATACCTAAGTAAACGGATAAAATAAATACATTTATTTTATCCGTACGTCTTAAATTATAGGAACGAGTTTTGATATGATCAATGAAAAACAATTACTGACTAATCTCACTAGAATCTCACTAGTCGCTTATAATGCGTAATACCTAATGGGAAGTCGGACTCGGACGTGAGAAGAGAATTGTAAGTATGTAAACGTGCTGAAACCAACCTTGCATTCGCAATATTTGTATCTCGATATTTAGGCTTGTCTTCGTTTGCACATCAAAACTGTATGTACATATAAATTTTCAGGAAATATCAAAAGCTCTGCACGGGGCTGGAATGGAACTAGGTGTAGCAATATCCGGCTACAAGGAGGTGATAGAAGCCGCGTACGACCTGGCCGCTATATCTAAAGCCGCCGATTTCCTCAGCGCAATGACGTACGACTACCATGGCGGTTGGGAAGGCAGTACCGCCCATCACACGCCGTTGGTGCCTTCTCCGAAGGACTCTATCCCGTACTACTCTATAGTTAGTGAATATTTGACTCTCTTGATTATCATTACCAAAGTTAACTAATAGAATGATACCCCTGATACCGAAAACTTCGTCATGGTCACGCAGAACTTCAAAGCACTTGGCACGTGTGAATAGCTTCACGTTTTTATAGTACGGATACGCGTCGTCTCCTTTTAGCCAAAGTATGTTAAGTGAGAATATTTGCTGTGCTTGCTCGATGCTCGTTAGATATTTTTTTAGTTTAAGTCCATGCAATTGCAATGGCCTCACAGAAGTTACAGAGCTCCAAAAAGAGCAGGTGAATTGCTACCTAACACACACGGTTATTTAACAGGAATACGCCGTGAAAGCGATGATCAGCGGCGGCGCAGACCCAAAGAAGCTGCTCTTAGGCCTCTCGTTCTACGGGCAGACGTACAGACTGGCCACCACGGAGTCCAGCGGGCCGGGCTCCGCCGCGTCAGGTCCGGGCGAGCCAGGAGAATTCACCAAGCAGCCTGGAATGTTGGCGTACTACGAGATTTGCTACAGAGGTCAGAATTGTTCTATTTGGTCGGTCTTTCCGAATTTTACTATAATGTCGGTAATTTTTACTTCCAAGTAATACATCGATTGACATCATCATTTTAAACCTGCAACTTCCGCAGTTTTTGTGATGGTCTTGCCAAAAATATCGTAGAAAGCAAAATACTTCATATAATACTATGAATAGGTCAACTTGAATTCCTATACTGATTTAATACATACTGTTTATTGCTGGGCCCAAGTATGTTTAGAGATATTGTTCACATAGCGTTCACTTTGATGATTTGACATTGATAAATTATAAAATAACGAAAAAGAATGCGTTAAATTCTGAATGCATTTGAAAGTTCTAAAATTTTCGACAGTTTATAATATCGATCGTGACTAAGATTATAATCTTATAGATCATGTTTATGTTTTAACCTGTTTTGTGTACAATAAAGTGCTTACATACATGCATATATACATACTATTATAGACTGGCGGTGTTCATAATCTGACGCTAACACCTACCTACACTGCTGAAACGTCTGAAATAGCACAACCACAGAGCATAAATTAACGCCCTCATAAGGACGTTCAGTTAATCTTCTGTTAACTGAACTGTGTTTTGTCCCTCTCCCACAAATATGTATACATGTTAAATAGATATACAATTTTTAACGGCGGTTGAGTTAATTTAAGAATGTTTATTAATAAGGTCATTAAGTAATGTTTCATTTCTACAGTTAGTAAGCTGCGATGGAAGACTGGTCGGCAAGATCGAGCCGGGCCGTACGCGTATTCAGAGAATCAATGGGTGGGATACGACGATCCGAAATCCATTACTGAAAAGGTTTGTACCTATTTTCCGGAATAATATTAATTGGCTACTACTAATCAATCCACGGTTAAAAGTACGCGTGCGTCACGGGCCCCGCGGCGGTCGGAGCGCGCGCGTGTAGTGCTTCAAGCGAAATGGCCGCAAAAACATTAATCCTGAAGAATAACTCTGAAAGAGTTCGAAACATGTCGCCCATAGTGACATTTAATACATGAGTTTAACCGTGGATTTATTAGTAAGTACTATTTCAGACATTACTCACAGAAGTGTAAATTCGATAAAATTAATTGGCGTTTGATGTAAAACTAATGGATACATTTACTTAAAATATATTTACACTTACACTTGGTTTTCTACCTCTAGTAAAAACAAATTAAAGCTTGTTAACCAAGGAACTACCTACTTTGTATTTTTATTTTATTTATAAAAAATACTAAATCTAAATATTTTCAAAATTGCTTCCTTGGGGTTGGACATGAGACATATGATTTTAGGTATATTTTACAAAATAATGATTCAACCGTATCATATCTGGAGGAGCCCTTGGTATGTTTTGAAAATGATTTTCATTTTTATTTAAAACAAGTTACTGAAACATAATGATGTGATATAATTTTACCACACACGATAGGTTTCAGAACAAAACATATTTTTTTCCCATACTAAAAAAAGATGACGTAATAACTCCTCTTTTTAGGGTTCCGTAGTTAAATGGCAAAAACGGAACCCTTATGGATTCGTCAAGTATGTCTGTCTGTCTGTCCATCCGTATGTCACAGGCATTTTACTCGAAAACTATAAGGTGTATTTGAATAAAATTTTGTGGATAGGTGTATTTTGTTAGCCGCCACATAGTTAAGTAATTCAATTACTAAAAAACCATTTGCAGCATTTTACTGAATTTCGGGGTGTACCGCTAGGACTATCTCAGGGATTCTAAGTGTTAGCACAGAATAAATAATAACATAGTCAATTCTTATCTTATGGTCAGCTGAGGTTAGTTAGAAGGAGACGAATAGTACGGTATTTTAAGGCTATTAACGAATTGTCTCCATCTACTGTGCACCAGCCACCTGGGTATTTAAAAAAGTAAACAACACTGCCGAGACGTCAAATATAAACATGGTAGGTATATCAATTCGAACCAGCGGCGCTACCACGAACTTCGAAACTCGAAGTTCGTAATATATGCATCCCTGTCACTCGAGTTCGGGAGTGCGATAGAGATGGAAATACCCGAACTTCGACTTTCGAAGTTCGTGGTAGCGCCGCAGTAGTTTAAGAATTATAACTAGTCAAGGTTTCTTAATTTTGTCAGTCACTCACTGACTGACCGATCATCAAAACTCAAAGGCACTTCTAGCAGACATAGAAGCTTCAAATTAGAATACAATTAATGTTTAGTGTATAAATCAGGGGAATACTAAAATATTTTGCATTTTCTGTCCAGTTTTCTAGATACACCAACTGCATAAATAATGATTGTAATCTCTCACTTATAATAAATGTCTAAATTAAAAAAAGAATCAGCCAGTATCAAACTCAGCATTGGTGTCTCCCGCGTGATCTCAGCTTCCCATGAACGGAAAAACATGTAACTTTTATTATAAGTACATTATTACTCTAGCTTCCGTTTAGAATAGTTTTTATCCGACTGCGACGATTAATTAATTTTCGGAAACATCTGACCTCCTTAAATGATTCATTTCTTCTGCTTGAAATCGTTGCCGCCATATCTGTCAACTGTCAGTGACGTTAAAATGGCGGGCTTGCCATAACTTGGCCATAACTATCCCACAGTAATAATTTCGATCTGGTGTTGTGATAGACCTTCACAAAACGCAAATTAAATTCTAAAGCATAAAAAAATAATCGATTCTCATATGGAAACTTATATGCGCTACATTCGTATTGAGGCGTAATTTGAATAAATGTATCAACAAATTTCAACAATATAACGTGAAACTTCAAAAGTCTGACTCGTCCTTTTTTTTTAATGGCATGGCATAGCGCTGTACTCGCGTGCAGCCATAGTCTATTTGAGTTTCTGTAAGATTACACGCTGAGTATTTGTCACGATACTGCACGGCTATCGCAAGACGGTGCGCGAGCTCTCTCGATTTTTCTCGCACTATACGTCTCTTTCTAAGTTGTCTAATAAGAGAGAGACGGATAGTTCGAGAAAAATCGAGAGAGCTTGCGCACCGTCTTGTGATAACCGTGCTGGTTTGTCAGTATTTATATTTATCAGCAATAAACAGTATGTATTAAATCAGTATAGGAATTCAAGTTGACATTCAGCCAATATAGAGACACAGAAATTGGTCAACATACAGGAAAATACTTTTATCATAAAGCCTGCACACACATTCATTAAGTTGGCAATGGTGAGAACATACACAAGATTTGGCAGAATGTCAAAAACGTGAATGTGTGGTGTGTGCGATCTGACATTGCAATATGAAAAGAATAAACATATTACTTTAATATTTTTAATAATTACCTTTAATAGAAAGGGACTCGGACTCGCGTTATGGTTGTAGAACTTACCTAGTGGTTAGGTATAGTTTGGTAAATATAAATTGGCCGTCTGTAGTCTACATTTGAGTTATGTTACTAGAGTAGACATCACCTAGCATAAGTTTGCGCATTTCAACATACTCTCATGAGAGTATCTTGGTTTTGTCTGTGGCGGGCAGTGATGGCGGACGGTTCGAGTGCAATTTTGACTCAAAACATAACATATATATACGTTACACTAAATTTGGCAGCAACAACTCACTACTGCATTTAATGAATTTTACATGTCTCTAATTTCGACTTTGTTAACAGTTGATGATCATAGCGCGATTTGACGGGAGAAAAAATGCAGTTTTCCAAGTGCTTAATTAAATATCGACTATTCTATCGACATCCATACGAACAATTTTTTAATCAGAAACAGAAATTTATTGATAAAACGCATTATTGTACATGTCAGGCTGTTACATAATATTATATCAGGTAGGTAAGTTTACATTATTTATTGATTTATGCGACTATGGACTGTAAGGAAATATGGCGGTGTATAAAAATGTCTACTATAATGGTACCTAAGTAAAAAAAAACTGAAATTAAAACAGACAACGTATAAAAACGTCCACTTTCCTTACTTAGGCCAAAGACTATATTCACGGCATGTAATCTTCAAACCAAAACACTGTTAACGTTGTTATATCATATAAAAGTAGATTGAATATGTTTATTACAAAACTCTTTGCACGTCATTGAAAAAAATAACGATTCTGACTATAAAAAAATCAATATTAAGGGTAAGGGTCGTCAACGAAAGTTACCGGTGCAACTAACACGTGCGTATACTAAATTACACCCAATATCAGCTGAAAAACCGGCCAAGTGCGTGTCGGGCCACGCGCAGTGTAGGGTTCCGTAGTTGCCTGTCTGTCTTATGCCGGCTGTACACATTGGGCCAACGTTGGCGCGTGAGCAGGAATAGCAGGATGCAGCTATGTAAACGAAAGAGATCGAATTATAGCCCTCTCCCTCTAAACGCATAGCTGCCTTCTGCTCACGCGCCAACGTTGGCCCAGTGTGTACAGCAGGCTTTAGTTACATCGACGTGCGGTGCGGTTGCGTCGGCCGAATTTGTACGAAAATCGGCTTTTCCAAGTACAAATTAAATTGGTCGACTATTACTCGGTAACTACTTATGCCTACTTATCCGTGATAGTTTTCCTTTTAAATTTATTATATGTACTACTACCACGATTTTTTTTACATCCCCAGTAATAGCCATTTAGCCGGCAGGGGGGGGGGGGGGGGCAAACATTAGGGGTTTAAAGCCCAATATCTCGCAAACTTATCAGTGATTTGAAAAATGGTTTTAGAAAACCCATAATATTTTAAACGAGCTATCCAACGATACCCCAGGCCCATACCATGGGTTTAACGAGAAAAAAAAAATACATCCTCGCTTTAGGTGTAGGGAAGGCACCCTAAAAAAATGTATTTTTCAGGATTTTATACACGAAAAAATATACACGAAAAGATTAGTTTTCATTAAATTTGACCAACTTCTGCTGTTCAGATTTTTTTCTTTCCATACAATGAAATAATCCTTACATGAAACAGAGCCGACCCGCGTCAAAAAAAAATTTGACCAACTTTATAATTTTTTAAGAACAACTCACGCTTGACCAAAAATTTTAATGAGCCAAATTTGTTTACATAAAAAAACACCTAATGTCTCCTTGGACACTTTTCCTCTATCTCCTTTAGATTTGGATTTCCCCATACTGTCCCATTTAAAAAAAACACTCTGTATACCCATGCCGAATAAAATTTCTAGTCGTAATGGTTAATGAGCTAAGCCGAAGACGAACAGACAGACAGACCGACAGACAGACAGACGGACATGGCGCAACTATAAGGGTTCCTTGTTGACTACGGAACCCTAAAAAAGGCAGATTTTATGAAATTAGTTAAAGCAAAGCAGATACCCGAGGAATTTGCTCCGTGGTATGAACAATTGGAAACAAAGAAGTCGCTCAGAAATCGTTTGCCAGAGCCAAATTTCGATGAATCAGAACGAAGCGATTCAGAGACTGAGTAGAGACTATTTAAAGGTATTATTTTAGGTATTTCGTTTTATGCCGAGTTGGTTAAATTTATGTTAAAAATTATACGAGGGCAGCCAAAAGTCACTAAGCTTAATTACTATTAAACTATCGATAATATTATCTATATTTTTTTCTTCGTGTATAATATATATAAATCGAAATACTCAAATAAATACGTTTTGTTTAATTTTGATTACAAAGAAATGTATTAAATCAAATAATATAATAATTAAAACACGTTTATCTCGGTTGTGTCAATTTGGTACTTAATGAGTTTTGGCTGTCACCAGACGATATGGTTCTATCCTTTTCTTACTCGTTGTTGAGTACGAAAGTGAGAACAAAGCGGAAATATACAGAATACGTTCAACTTACTAGGGCCTATCTGCCTTTTTCTGTAATCTGTGAACTCTACAAACAAATTATTTTTGTCTTCATAATGCATCAATCGTGGCTGCACCCACAATAGCTTATCCAAGTATGAAAACTTGAGTGAGAGAGATACACGTGTATCGATAAGTACTTACTTGGACTTATTATCGACTAATAAAGCCAATTACTTACAGTATTGAAAACAGTGATTACAAATTACAATAGGATAATGTCATTATGAGCGTCATGCGACGGCACGACTGAGATGAAAACTTAGCGCACGCAACGAAAATACACAACACACAGACACTGACACACATTGTTTCACTTATTTAACGAGAAACTTGACAAAATCGCTTACGAAAATTCAGTCTTTGCGGTGGTTAGCGTAGACTTTGCGGTGGTTAGCGTAGACTTGATACAATAGCAGTAAAGTTTGAGTTCTGAGTTCGGAGCACAGTAGCTTTGATTGCCATAGAGGTTAAGTCGGCTCACGGAGCCTGCGAGGGACCAATTGCCGCGACGACCGCCTTGGCGCTCTGCCGTGGCTTCAAACACGCCGCCACCTGGATTTGTGCGCACTACCACAGTCAACACAAGGGAATCTTTTTTACACTCATCGTAGCCAGACATCAATCGTGACACCCCCAGCACTTCCGCAAGCGAGAGCTCCGCACACTCTGGATAGTCCTCAAGAAGACCATTCAAGTGAGACACTACGTGCGTAATTGCCTTCTTTGCGACGCGACTGTTGGACCTGATCTTAACATTTCGATAACATGCGCACCAATGGTCATCTATAGCCGCCGATTTACATGTTCTATTCCCGGGGATCGGTAGAAACAAACTGATACCGCGATTATTAGAGTAAGACTCGGATTTTCTGGAAAATAGTTTAGCGTTTTTAATATTATCTAGATTTATCAAATCAGATAACGTAACGTGCATGTCGAATGGCGTGGTCAAACGGCGACTATTTAATTTCAGATTATTATATGCTTCTTTGAAATTATTACGAAACGACGGAGGCATATGTGCGATTACAAAAGGCAGTCTTTCCTCTAGATATCCCTGCTTCGTGGAGCGAAATTTCCCCCAACGCATGCCATGGTCGCTCATTAAGAAAATAATGGTTTCATTCAAGTAACCCGACGTGTACATTTTTCTGAAAAGGTCACGGTAGTTGTCATCCATCACCATTGGGTAGTTTAAGTTATCGTGACTCATAGTCGTTTCCCAAAAAAAGCCAAATAATTTACTTTTCAACGTTGTTGTTAAGTCTTCGACGTAATCTAGAAGGATCTTGAAGAAAAACTTTTCATTCATGCACAGTTTCGAGTTGCCATCTTTATTAGCTCCTGCATTGTGCTCGGCTTCGTGAAAGAAAGTGCGCAGATAGTAGTCTGAAGGGAAACCCATGAATCCGCGCTTGACGTAGTTGAACGTTCCTAGCCAGGAGGTGTCCTCAGCCAATGCCGTGGCAAAGCCCGCCTGCTGAGATCGTTCCCATATAAAGGGGCAGTTGTCAAATGATGACCTCTCGTTCGGCCAGCATATTCCGTTTAACTCTGTATCTTTTGTTCCCAGCAACAGGGGTATTAAGTTAGGAAAGGTATTGTCCCCAACTTTATGGTATCCTAATAACTCCACAGCGCCCAACTCATTCAAATATGCTACGGTTTTTGGCATAGTTCTGTGAAGATTTAATCTAGACACCGAGTCTATTCCCAGAATCAATATATTGTAGGGTAAATTTGTATTAGACTTTGCTGTTAGTTCCTTTTCAACAGCGAATACATAAAAAGAATCAAAATGCGTTTTATTTGTATCTTTACAAACAACTCTGACAAATTCGTCGTGCACATCGATAGTGTCTGAAAAATTACGACAACTATTATATTTGACTCTGTCATCAATTCCGGAAGCTGTAATATCATCTATCGATGTAGGTCGGTAGAAAGATACATAGCAACATGTTAATTCACTGGAACTGCTTAAATTATAATAAGGCATATTTTTCTTTTCAATCCAAATATGAGTCTTATTCGAGCCCAACAGAGGGTTAGGAGTGCATGGTCGCAAACTAGTTTCATTTTTTTCCATTTTCCGAATTGAATCGTTGTTTATTGCCAGGAGGGGTATGCGGCAGCCTTCTGTGCGTATGATACTGGAATTATCAGGTTGTTCTTCGGAGTACAGTCGATCTAAATAAACCCCGTTGTTCGAAATATAATATGTGGAGTCGGTGTTTAAAATTAATACAACAGAACTGCATCCAAGCGCCATGCATAGAAGAAACACACTCTTGAAGCGGGGTACCAAACACGCTGCAGTCTTGGATGCCGAGATATCCATATTGATATATCCACTGATGACAACGCTACTTATTTTAAATTTCTTCAACTGTGACCCTGAGAGTAAGTCTTATCCACCATCATCGTTTGGATACTCGATTTTTTGGTCAAACAATATTGCACTTTACTTTTAAGTAGTTACCGCATATTGTAGGAGATTAATAATCTTGCACTTTGTCATCACAGCACGATTCTGTTCTATTTGTTGCACTGTACCAACGTTTTATATACAGGTATTTTTCTCAAATCGTTTCTTAAGTAGGAACGTGCGTTCAAGATTTCGTTGGTTGTCAAATGAAGATAATTCCGACTCTAACATTAGTTAGAGCAATAAGACCGTATCAGCGGCGTGAAAATGTGAAATTTTACGGATTCGGAAGGTCAGTACGAGTAGATCCTTTACATTTCGTTGATTTGGTAGCATGCTACATGTACGCATTTCTACTAGGCTAGTAGGCTAAGGTTGCTACGGAGAATCTCTATTGTTTTCTCAACTGCATAAAGCACAAAGCATTGAGAAATATTACGTGATAAAATAACTAGTTGAGTAGGAACTCTCTCCAAATATTTATTATTTTTACAAACGTTGAAGCCAGGTATTCACTTTACTTGTGAACGAACGATGATAACTATGAAGTCAATCTTGAAAGTGGATTTCTTTTTGACCCGCATCTCTGATCTTCCGATTTATGGAATTAAACATATTAAAGATATGAGCGATTAATAGGGTAGGGCGGGGCTTAAAGGTCCGTGGATAAAAAGGTCCACTATGCTTAAGGCGCCGTAGGTCCATGGTCTTCTCTCCCTCTCACTGAACATAAGCGTGAGCGAGATGGAAGTACGTGCTCGGAAGCGTGGATATCTTGTTTTTGAATTTTAAATTTTTGGCCGTTTAAATAAATAAAAATCTATTCACTGATTTCTCTCGAACATAATATTGCCGATTTTTAAAAGCAATTTTAATACTTATAGCTTCTGTGCATAATTTGTTACGAATATTTTAAGTGTATTTTTGTGTATTTTAGACCTATGTTCGTGATTTTTTTCTATCGTGCGAAATTTGCTTAATCATGTTTCGAATCACTGATCTCGCTGCAAAAAAAGCCTCAAAATTACTATTCGTATTTTTTTGAAACCATATTATCATAAACAGACGCATTATATTGTTTCAAAAACTCTGTTCGCTCAACTTCGCTGAACCTACGGCGCCTTAACTCCGAAATTAAAATTCCGTTTGGAATCCGAGTTGCCAGAGTATATGAAGGGATTACGGGTAAGGTACACACGCCGCCTCACAAAACTAAGATTGTGCACCTCATTTCTTTCTTATTACCATTAGAATTTTTTCCAGGATTATTTTAAGTTATTACTATGATGCAAAATGCGTAAAATGGCCTTTTTTGCCCCACCATTGAAATAATGTTAGTTTGAAGACTTTACGTAAGTAAACATGTTTCAGTCATTTGTATTACAATTAGGTAATAACAATAGTACCTAATTTGCCTGTTGCATTATGAAACATATAGTCATTTGTGCTCATGTTTGTCATTTGTGCTCAACGTGATTGTTTCTATTAAACATAGATTCTATTAAACACCATTTGATAAAATTTCGCTAAATTCATCATTCAGACAGACATTACTTGACGATTTGGATTCTACCTAACAGGGGAGACTATTCTACTCTATGTATCGAATTGAAATCGTTTTGATACTCATCACGCGCGCTTTATCAGTTTCTGACGCGCAGGTGCTTGATCTTGGCGCGTACCTACCTATGAATACAAACGTACGAGAAAAATACAAAACTGGGAAAAATCTGATTCAGCTGAGTCGAATAGGCGCGAGCGTTTGATCGAATCGTCCATACAGTCAAAGTTTAAATTAGGAATTGATTTTATGATTCCACATAATACCTAATAGGACATGTAGACGGACATGATGAAACTTAAAGGGTATCTATGATTCCACTTATCCAATATCTTTGTCCAATATGCATTTCATTTTAGGCAGAGGCTGTGCCACGACCACGACTCCGTAAGAGTGTGCGGAGGGGACGTCGTACTTGGGGGGAGGTTTTCGGCGTCTCGAATATATTCATATTTTGAGTCTCAAATCTAGTGATAGAACATGTAATAAGTAAACAATAAACATAAGGTAAATGTCCGAGTGCTCGACGCTGTACACGCTGTGTGTGTATATGGCACTGGCACTCTTGACATGGCTTACATTTTAACGAAGAAAAATCCTCTTAGTTCAAATTTAACCCATATTGCTTAGACATCTCGTACTATCTCGATAACCAATAACGCGAGCGATTCAAGGACAAGTAAAAGGGACGCGGTGGGGATAGGGGGCCTTCCCCGTACTAGTAGGTACAGCGTCGAGCACTCGGACGTTTACCTTATGTACAAATAGGCGTGCTTTGTGTGGTGTGGTGTACAATGGTGTGTTATACGCATTTGTATACCTACTAAGCCCGTCGCTCGTGCTCTTACTCACCGTTTATAGCGGCAAGGTCGTGGCCGCGCCGGGCCGTTTGAATGACGATGTATGTAATGCCGGCTGTACACATTGGGCCAACGTTGGCGCGTGAGCAGGATGCAGCTATGCAAACGCATGAGAACGAAATAAAGCCCTCTTCCTCTAACGCATAGCTGCATTCTGCTCCGCGCCAACGTTGGCCCAGTGTGTACAGCAGGCTTAATAAGAAGCCTTTGTTTTGCCGGCTGTACACACTGGGCCAACGTTGGCGCGTGAGCAGCTGGCAGCTATGTAAACGAAAGAGATCGAATTATAACCATCTCCCTCTAACGCATAGCTGCCTTCTGGCCACGCGCCAACGTTGGCCCAGTGTGTACAGCAGGCTTTTGAAGAAAAGGCAGAATTGAATGACATTGGCTTTGCACATTAAATCAGGACTGACTCGTATTATTCTTTCCATTAGGTCGAATGGGCGATGCGACAAGGTCTGGGCGGGGTGACGGCGTGGGCAATGGATTTGGACGACTTTAACAACCGCTGCTGCGGCGAGCCGTGGCCGCTGCTGCGCGCCGCGGGGCGCGCGCTAGGGCGTGTCGTGCCGCAGCCGTCCGGCGCGTGCGAGCGCCCACCGCTGCCGGCCACGCCGCCTCCTCCAACTACTACCACTGTTGCATCGGACGGTATGTACAACACATGTACGAGTACGGGCGGGGTGAAGGCATGGGCATTGATTTACACGACTTCAACAACCGCTGCTGCGCGCCGAGTGTGCTGTGCCGCAGCCGTTCGGCGCCTGCGAGCGCCCGCCGCTGCTCGTCACGCCGCCTCCGCCCACGACCACCACTGTTGTTTCTGACGGCATCTAGGGCAGATGCCACAGTTCTGGCCACTTTAAGACTGATTGTCTATTCAGACGTCCGTAATTTTGTGTCAGTATGGAACTCTATGACACTCTTTATGTTCTAGGTCATTGAGAATATATTACTATAGTCATACATATCTTCGCTATTAATATTCTGGCATTCGTTTTTTTATATATATAATTAAATGTCAGAAAAGAGCGGCGTGGGCGATGATTCTAGACGACTCAAAATGCTAAGTGTTAAGATTAGGTTTACAATCGTATTTTTATTGCACTCTCACTTAGTGCTACCGCATAGCCAACAGTGTGAGAACCGTTTACAATGTAATCTTATGTAGTAGGTACTTATTGCATTTAGAATTCACGCAAGATTTGAACAATAAACATACTTAACACGGTCTTTATTCAGATTTTTTCATATTGTTTATTGAATCATATAATACACACAGTAGGTACCTATGGGGTTATGTAGCACCTGGGGCATTTGCCTTCACAGTTTTTCTGGAACGTACGCACTCTTTAGTCGAAATTTTCCGTGACCAATTTGCAAACATGTTTCTGAAGTTCATTGTATCTGCGTTAAATGTCCTTGTTCAACGGACGCATGGTTGAAGCCGTTGTAGGCTATACACCGTGGCTTAAAATAACTCCATACAACAATCCAGTGTATTGAAGGAGGATGTTCAAAGGCTGCTTCAACGTAATTCAGAAAATAATAATAAAAGGTACTTAGTACGTGAAGGTAAAAGGTAGGGGTAAGGTTCGACAAAAAACTGCGTGTACGACAGATATAACTACGTAAAACGTAAGCCAATAGTGGTATTTTGCCCCATGTGCTACTCCATACAAAACCCTGTACCTACCGTGTAGCATATGGTACAATAACAAACTGAAAACAACAGTGTTTTCTTTATAATTAATATCTACATACTATATATTATGATTATTATGAATATAAATAGGTACCTACTTACTTTTTATTTACATCCGTTTTCTATGATTAATTTAATTTTACCTGTAGAAGTATTAGTAATAATTATATATTGCAGGATCAGTTGGTGGCGACCATGTCCACCCTGGCCACGATCATCAGACTACGCAGACCACTTGGCCCGCTTGGAAGCCTGAGAGCACCACTCCAACCACCGCTCAGACCTGGTGGTCGCAGTCCACCACCACCACTATGAAACCCACCACCCCTACCACCGCACAGACGTGGTGGTCGCAAGCCACTACGACGACCATGAAACCCACTACCGCTATAACTACTACTACTACCAGAAGAACAACCTCTCAGTCGTCAGTCGAGTCCGGTTAGTAATTAGTTAAATTTTGTCTTCACAAAAGGAAGTGTGCTTGCGCCTTCCCAGGGCGTAATTCGCGAAGAACGAACGTGGTTGTATTTTTTGTGTGTGGCATATGTGTGTATAAATCCATCAATGAATAAATCAATCTACACATAGATTATTACGGAAATAGTCAAAGGGAAGAAATAAAGAAAAAAAGGCCTGGAATAGAAGCAAAAAATTAAACGGCAGACTATTGAGCTTGTGAGCAATTATTTTCAGGTGGTTTTAATTGAAAAAAAATGTTTTCTCTTTTTTTTTTATTTAAAGTAAGTTCACGTGTATTTTTTATTCTTCTGGGGTGACACAAGTAGTTTTTTGAAGTGAAAACTTCTTTAGCGGCGCTGAGCACTTTTTGGGATGGGGAAAAATTGTTAAATACGCGACATAGTTTTGTGACGTCAGATGTGAAGGAGGTCACTTTTTGCTGCTAGCCGATTCGACTTCATTCAATACTGAACGCTATTCGTAAGAGTATAAAGCCGTTAAACACTTTTTGCAATAGCATATTCTGCAAATAAATTTGTAATAATACCAACGCGTCCTTCACCGTTTTGCTATTGAGAAAATTCGAATAGTTCGAATTTGGGCGTTATTCCTAAAGAGATAAAGCTTAGAAAAATATTTACCAACGGCAAAACAAATTGATATTGTGGTCGCCACCGCCGTCTGCTGTTCTTGCAAATTCGAATAGTTCGAATTTAGACGTTATTCCTAAAGAGATAAAGCTTTGAAAAATATTTGGCAATGGCAAAAACAAATTGGTATTGTGTTTGCCGCCGCCCGCCGGCGGCGAGCCGGCGGCCCGTCACACCCAACGCGCCCGCGGGGCGTCCGCCTAAATAATTGATAATTGTTTATACATTTGCGTCAAATTCATTTTTAGGGTGACACCGTAAGATGTCACGTGACCTGATCGAGACACTGTTACAATGTTATTGAGTTTTCACTTCTGCCGGCACTCCCGGAGTGCAACCCGGTC
The DNA here is from genome assembly GCA_947578815.1 of Epinotia ramella. Taxonomy (NCBI): domain Eukaryota; kingdom Metazoa; phylum Arthropoda; class Insecta; order Lepidoptera; family Tortricidae; genus Epinotia; species Epinotia ramella. The sequence goes on from OX388209.1 coordinate 15,570,654, forward strand.
TTTTTTTATTTTAAAAACACTAAAAAGATAACAAAACAATAAAAAAGTCACAAAAAAAATCTTTTAAAAACCAAAATTCAAAAACGATTATATCTCATTACATGATGTTACCTCAAAATCTGCATTGACTTCTGTGCTATGATCACGTGGTGCCAAGACACATTACTTGAAGGTCATAACTTTAGATCAACATTACTCCGAATTAAAATTAAAAAAATTGTACACAAGAGGTTACTACAGATGCTCTGAGGAAGCGTGCTCTCAAATATTTGCCCCTGTTGCAGGCCATACACTGTATACAACTAAGAAATAAAAAACAAGTAGGGCGATAACTGAGTACACCAAATGATAGCAACGCATGATGCGTGTTCGTTGTGTATAAAATTATACCCATTTATTTATTATAGCTGAAGGCAAACGCTGCACAGCGGGCGAGTATCGTGAGGCAGCGGGCGACTGCGAGAGCTACCTCCAGTGCGAGGGTGGCACCTGGGCCAAGCATCGCTGCGCGCCCGGCCTGCACTGGGCCGCTTCCGCCATGCGCTGCGACTGGCCCAGCTTTGCCAAGTGCACAGGTCAATAAATCAATCTACACACAGATTAACGTAAGGCAGAGAGCGACTGCGAGAGCTACCTCCAGGGCGAGGGCAGCACTTGGCGCAAGCATCGCTGCGCGCCCGGCCTGCACTGGTCCAAGTCCACCATGCGCTGCGACCAGCTTCTCCAAGTGCACAGTTCAATTTATCAAACTGCACCTAAGCTACGAATCTTATAAAATCCTGGTCACGGCACCAATTATAACTAAAATCCACCGTGTGTGTTATGTCTTCCTGATCTAGTCTTATCTTAATATGATTGGCTACGTCTATTTAATTATAGAAACTACACATACGGGGTGTTTAATTTATTGTATACACAGTGGATTGGCCAATGCAAATGACCATGCATAATAAATAATAAAACATTTGTGTTCCGTCACAATAAATGTTTTAATTAAACGTTAAACATCACGAATACTATGGATATGTTTGGGCAAACTGCATAAATAACATGAATCGTATCCTCATTATAATAGTTTCGTCGGAAATAACTATCTGTGACCGATTATTAAATCACTACAAGTAAGTGTCAATTCAACTAACAAATAACCCATTAAAGCTAGCAAAAACATTATTTTTTATTTGTTATATTTTTTATTGGCCAGGCACGTCAGCCAGTGAAGCAACTACAGCCACAAGCACACTCGCGCCCATTACGTCCCGACCACCACCGAGACCTACCACCAGGCCCACCACCACCACCACCACTACAACCACCACCAGACGAACTACCACTACGACTACGCGTAAACCCACTACGCAAGCTCCTGCCAGCTCTGGTAATGCTTAACACATTCGCTGCCAACAATTTCCTAGCACTACGCTCGTAGCCGATAAACATGGGAAAACCGTTTGTGGAGGATTTCACCTACGAGCAGACCAGACCACTCACCTAGTTACGTATAACGGCACAGTATCAGTGACAACGATGAGTGATTCCGTCCTGGGCAATTTCGGCCTCAGCGACGTGTATAACTAATGTAATCTCCCCAAAGTAACTCTTAGAAGGTATGCTATCTGCAACACAACTTACAACTTTGATTTGAACAAGCTCACTAACACCTTTAGCTAATTGAAATGTTCTTTAAAACAGGGGAATCCTTGGACGGTACTCCATGCAACGGTCAAACGTATCGTCCGGTCATTGGGGACTGCAATGCGTACTTGCATTGTGACGGCTCCGTGTGGCACCAGCAGCGCTGCGCCCCCGGCCTCCACTGGAGCCCTAACCAGAATTACTGCGATTGGCCAAAATATGCAAAGTGTCAAAGTGAGTCATGAATATTCTGACGTTGGTCAGTCAATGTTTTCAGACTTAAAGTTATTAGCTTTTTCTAATTGAAATATTCGGTAGAAAGTTAGGTATTTATTTAATATCTATAATAGCACGTTTGACTCAATCTCTGGTAGTAACTATCTTATTTCTTTTAGTAATCTCAACATTTCCATCAAGAATTATTTAACATGTGCATTTGTAGGTTCGTCGAGCACGCAAGCTAGCATGACTACCCGAACGACTACTCCTCGGCCAACTAGACCGCCTACGACATGTAAGTAAATATGTAAAAAAAAAATAGTTTTTAATGCACAAAAGAACAACTCATCAGACAAAAGGTGGACTTAATGCCGTAAGAATTCTCTACCAGTCAACCTTTGGGCAAAGCAGACAAATTGTGAGCGGTGCAACTATACAGATATAAACACACAGTGGATATACATACCTACATAATAAATAACAACAATAGACAAATTAATAAAAATACACATAAATATAAATAGGTACCTGCATATATACAGACGAATTAGACATGAAACCAGTTCGGTGAAGTGGAATAGCAAGGGAAAGATTACCTGAAGAGCGAAACTGACGGATACAACTCTCGCCATGGTACTGGAACAAAGTATTGAGATAGTCAGGAGATTTCGGGTGCTTTGAGAAATATGCTTTGTTTACAAATTTAGTCAGAGCCTTTGAAGTATTCAGTACCCATTGAACACACCAGTTTTATTTTCTCTTCTTTTTATCTTCATCATAATTTTCAGCCCTTCTTTTAATATGGGACATAAATTGTATGATACAACCCTCTACATCCCCAACCAAATACAGCTATGTACGTACATCTTCAGATTAGTAGTAAGTTGAATAAATTTTCAATTAATTGACAGGTGCATTGTTAAACAAATCACTTCAAAGTCGCCGCCACAGTTCACTTTCACCACGTGTACTATAGTTACCGTGGTACCTACCTAAGTCAAGAATTAGGGGCATGAGATTATATGGAAAGGATCATCGCCTTGTAGGCGCAAGTCGAAGGTATTATTTATATCGAGAACAGACGCTAAAATATTTGTCTGTTGATCGAAAAGTCTATCAAATAGTGTCTGAATGAGACGAGTGCATTAACGTAACTACCTACTTATATCAAACGAGAAACGCAACGATCATGTCTTCAACGTTTAACTAATACATCTATCAAAACAAGCTACTAAGCTATATATTGCTTCACTAACAGCTGCGCCAAGCAACATCCCTGCAGAAGACAACGAGTGCGGCTCCAGCGCTATGTTGGCTGCGGCCAGCAGCTGCGACGCATACCTGTTGTGCGTTAGCGGCCGCTGGCGCAAGCAGCTGTGCCCGCCCGGTCTGCACTTTGACAAGCGCGCCAACCGCTGCGACTGGGCTGAGTTCGCGATGTGCGATGGTTAGTAATAGCTATTGTTAGCCAAGCAACATGTCTGCGAAAGACAACAAGTGCAGCCCTAGCCAGATGCTAGCAGGCGCAAGTATCTGCATTGATCCGTCTTCGTAGAATTTTTTGCTTTTTCCATTTGCTAGATTGAGTACCTATCATAAAAATGTTATCACAACATGCAACATGACAAACATATATTTTTATTAACTTCTTGCTTTATTTAACGGTGTTTATTTGCTGTCCAGTCAAGCCTGGTGCCACGAAGACTCCGCCTGATGAGCCTACGTCGACCAAGAGACCGCAACAGTGGACTACCTCGAAGAAGCCTACTGAAAACCTCACCACTGCACCGATGGTACATTTACCTAAGTCAATTCATTCTTACATAGGGAGGGTTGCATCGACCGCACTTTACTAAACGGTATACCTTAAATATGACACCGGTGAACTGATTTTAATGAACGTAACTTAAACGGTTTGAGGCCACCGAGTCTTATTTACGTACTAGGTTTACCTACGACTTCGTCGTTTGCATGGTAATGTGGTGGGAGTCGACGTATTCTTGTATTGGACATAGGAAACATGCAGTTCTAATTTCACCTTTTTTAGCTAAAATACCGTTAAAATTCGTCTTTATCTGTCACTCAGCACGGCTAGCACGCGTCGGCGCGCGAGCTCTCTCGATTTTTCTCGCACTATCCATCTCTCTCTTATCAGAACACTTAGAACAAGAGGTATAGTGCACTAAAAATCGAGAGTATGTCGCGGCCGTCGTGTGCTAGACGTGCAGGCGTAGCAGCACATCTCGAATTATAAACTAGGAAGGTGTAATAAAACAAACTAACGCGTGACATCGATCCACAGCGCTGTCAAACCGGCACGTACCACCCGCACCCTCAGTGCGAGAAGTTCTACGTGTGCGTGAACGGGCAGCTGGTGGCGCAGAGCTGCGCGCCCGGGCTGGTGTGGGCGAGCGGGCAGTGTGACTTCCCGCGCAAGGGCTCGTGCGACCGCCGCACCACGGCCACGCGGCCTGGCGCGCCCGCGCCGATTCAGATGCTAGAGCAGACAAGTTAGTATACAAATAAGAAAAGGAGCACAACAAATACAGCACCGATTTCAACTCAATACGTTTAGTCGAATAGACACCTTGCTACCAAGGCTCCCGTTTCACCAACTTTACAATTGCCGCCCAACAATGACAGTTCGACGAACATTGCAGATTCGCTGGGTCGGTAAGTAAAGAGAGTCACTGGTTACAATTGCTACGCACTGTAGGTACCGACCCAGAAATGTACGTGGAATTGTCATAGCCAGGTGTTAATTGTAAAGTTTTTTTATAAGCGATCACCTGTCAAAGTTGGTGAAATAGAGGCCAGTTAGCGGTATCTTCTATCTATCTTTATATATAATTTATTTTAAAAACAAAGTTTTAACCGACTTCAATTTAGTACTCCGCCAAGCCACGAGAACAATTCCACATTTATTTTCCAATTTACCACATGAACTGATTTCCAAGAGCAAATGCGTTGATTATTAGAAAAAAAAACCGAATCGCTGTATGTGGGCCGATAATATTTGAGGACTTCCGTCGATTCCCCAAGATCATCATCACCTTTGGCACTTTATTACTTAGTTCCTATTTCAACGGAATCTTATCAGAATCTGTGATATACTTTTGTACTTTTAAGTACATAATCGAGGAATTCCATAAGTCATCTGTGGTCTTCATCAGCAAAGCCACTCCACCAAATTTACGATTTCCGGGTGTAAATACACGAGTTATAATAGAAAATACCAAAATCAATACACGCGTGCGTAATGTATTTGAGGAGTCCCCTCAATTCCTCATAGATCCCATCATCCAACAGAATTTTTGAAAAAAATGGAACCCACCTGGAAGCATATACTTACAAACAAAAAAAATATTTTTCGAATCGGCTCATCAATGACGGAGATCTGAGGTAACGAACATTGATAAAAAATAAAAAAAAATAAAAAAATACAACCAATTTGAGAACCTCCTCCTTTTTTTTGAAATCGGTTAATAAAAGAAGACTTCCTGACTGATTCATCAACGCACAGCCGAAACTACTGGGACTAGAAACTTGAAATTTACATCAGAACTTCCTTTTATGACGTAAACAAGGGATAAGACGAGATTTTTGGAAATTTCATTCCTAGGGGGGTTAAATAGGGTTGCAAAGTTTGTACGGGGGAACCTTTTTTTTTTTTACTGGAGACTTGAAACTTTGTAGAAAGATTACTTATTAAGGTACGAAAAAAGTACTTTCAGCGTTTTAGAAAATTCCACCCCAAAAGGGGTTAAATAGGGGTGCAATGTTTGTATGGGGGAAACATTTTACATTTTTGAACTACAAACTTCAAACTTTGTAGACAGATTACTTATTTGAATACAAAAAAAGAACTAAGCGTTTTGGAAAAATCCACCCTTAAAGGGGTTGAAAAGGGGTGCAAGTTTTGGATGAGAAACACTCTTTTTTGAGCTGGAGACTTAAAACGTATAAAGATGTGTTATCACAATAAAAAAAAGTTATTTCAGCGTTTTCGAAATATTACACCCCTAAGGGGTATAAAACGGGATTCAAGGTTTATATGGAGACCAAGAAATAGGAATGAATTATAGAAATAGAAATGGATTATCCAACGAGTACCACGACCCTTACAGAACCGAACAGCTACCAGAAATGTAATGTTAGGTTAGGTTAGAACTACGATGCTCCCAGAACCGAAAAGAACATGGTGTTTCATTTAACCTGCGGATTATTTTTTTAATTTAAAAAGTTAATTTTGGATAATCAAAATAATCTATTCTCTAACACCGTTAAATGGAGACGGCGGATGGAGATGGAAAGTTTTACGTCTTTTAGCAATAGATAAGTTTGCTTTCAAAACTGTACAGGTAGCCCGTACTACTAACGTGAGTAAAAATACTGGACGGCAAAAAATTCCAGTAGGTAATGTAGCTTTCTTTTAAACATTATGAAAAAATATACAATTAAAGCAAAACATGTGTTGATGACTCTTAAGAAATTTATATTTGTAAAAACGGAGTTTTCAATTTAAATTTAGTAATTTAAAGTAATGAACTCATCGCACTGTTACCTTTTACGCTTAATCCCTGAACGGATTTAGATGAAATATTCCGTACGGTGAATTTGACACCCTTGGAATGATATAGGATAGTTTTTGTCTCGGTTTTTTTTTAAAGAGGCTTTTGTACACTCGTGGTGACTATGACATTAACGTGGACAATTGCGAAATTATCCCTTAAGATGGTAGAACTTTGTTTGGGTCGGCGATAATTAAGGTTCCATCTATAATAATTTAATAGCAATCATTTTTCTAAGAGAGTAACAAGTTCTACGCGGACGAAGTCGCGGGCAACAGCTAGTATTCTACTAATCGTGTTGAGTTGAAATCGGGTCTATATTTGTCGTGCGCTTTTGCTTACCTACGCGCCTCGTTTAAAAAGGGGCAGAACGACAGAATGTCGGATCAATACAGATTATCGACACACTACTTACGGGTAATAAGTTTTTTTTGTAGTTTCTTTGAGATTGTTACATTTCGTATTGGTAGTATTGGTACTTTAAGTAATTAACTTAGTTCCTAATTTCCGTAGTTTATTGTGATTAAATCTACTGTCTATTATTGTAATTAACATTAATAATTACACGGTTCAACTCACGTATTAAAAGTCACTACGGGCGACATGTTTGGAACTCTTCGGGAGTTCTTCTTCAGGATACGTATACGTGAGTTGAACCGTGTAATTATTAACATTATTTCAACATGTCTCACGAGAGTTTAAATTCGGTAAATAACATTGTGATAATATTATATTATGTACTAATACGGAATCATGTTATGTACTACAAGTACAATAAGTTTAGTTTTTTTGGCATGAATAAACATAATTTTACAATTATTATTATTAATAATAATAAATTAGATAAGTTATAATGTTTTCCCGTTTCATTTAAACCTATCCTGCATGCGGCATGGTCTCTATACCTACGTCTCAGTTATAGGTAAGTTAATAACCATACCGATAGATATGATTGAATTTGATAATAATTTATGTGTCTACATAAATATTTCTATACTTATAATATGTTATTGTAAATTTCAACGATCCACAGAAATTTGCGAGAGTGGTGAATACGCCAAGCTCGAAGGAGACTGCACTCACTACAGGCACTGTCTCTTTGGAAAGTTCGAAATATTCCCTTGCAGCGCCGGCCTTCATTGGAATGAGGTACTCCTAGTTACTCGCATAACTCGCATTATATATATAATACCTATATCCCACTTGTTAAAATTTTACCCTGATTGATACTAAAAGTGTAAAAGATCAAATTGCTTCTTCTAGAATCTTCTTCGCCTTACGCATTCTATATTCTATACGATAAAAAAATATTTTAGGAAAAGCAAATCTGCGACTGGCCCAAGAACGCAAAATGCAGACGCAAGAGCGGAATGACTACAGCGAAGCCGGTTGTGGAAATGCCTCCAAGGCCTGCTGAGCACGAGCACCCAGAGCATTCGAAACCGACTCACCCGGTTGTATCGGTGCCTTCACCCACTCAACCGGAAGTGCCTACTAAGCCATCTTTACTAAACAGTGAGTAGAGTCGCGCCGCTACAAGTACATGCCTACCAGGAGGTATGTTAGCGCTGCAACGGCACGCACACGTTCTATCGCATTGCGTTGCATGCGAAAGAAAGGGACTGCCACTTTGGCTCGTTCGGCTCACCTACTCGTACATAGGGGATTTGTTGACAGAGAACCTATTGTACCTACGTATTTAGGTACTAGTATTTATTCAGTGGTACAAGTTATAAAATATAATTGTGTCGGATATTCATTTTATAACTTAGAGAACATTTTCAAAAAGTTAGAATTGTTTTCGATAAAGTTTTGTTTACACAGGAACTTAAAACAAGTTCCATTTTGAGATTAGTGGATATTAGTGCAGATAGCTCTAACTACCCAAAGGTTTTTCCAGAGTAGGATGGGAATGAAAGATTCGTCGCCACTAGCGGACCCACGGTAGCTCAGTTGACAAGAGCGATGGACGGATTTCAGAGGTCGCGGGTTCAAATCCCGCTCTTGACGAGAAATATTTCAATTTTCCACTATGATCGTAATTAAGATATAAGTAATTTGTCATTGATAATTCCAGCTAAATACAAGGTGGTGTGCTACTACACGAACTGGGCGTGGTACCGGCCAGGGCTGGGCAAGTACGGGCCCGAAGACATCGACCCCACTCTGTGTACGCACATCGTCTACGGCTTCGCAGTGCTCGGCAGCGACGGGCTGATCACGGCCCATGATTCCTGGGCTGACTATGACAATCGTAAGTTAAATACGCAACGAATTCAAAGGACTGGTTGCCAGTAAAAAGAAAAGTGAGAACTATGCTTTTCAAATGTCTTCACAAAAACTTTCATTAAAAGCAGTAACAGGTAATTTACTTGACGATCATTCTCCCGCTACACAATTAAAAAATACAAACATCAAGCACAGCAGATGACTTCAACCCTTTTGAATAGATACAATCTTGAATCACTAAGCATTTTTCATAACTGTTATAGGTCTCTACGAACAAGTAGTTGAGTACAAGCGGCATGGTGTGAAGGTGTCGCTGGCTCTGGGCGGGTGGAACGACTCAGAAGGGGACAAATACTCCAGACTGGTGAACGATCCCATCGCTCGAGCACGCTTCGTCACTCACGCCGTACGCTTCATTGAGGAGTACAATTTCGATGGACTTGACTTGGACTGGGAATATCCTAAGTGCTGGCAGGTAATTCATTCAAAGACCTCAGGATAGAGAAGTAGGTATTCTAAAAGTAAGAATCAATAATAAAATAATCGGTTTAGAGGAACCAACTCCTTGCCCAAGTGCTTAGTTTATAAATTGTATAACGTCTACCAACGTTAAGAGTTCATCTACAACATTTTGTGTTTAGGTGGATTGCTCCAAGGGCCCTGATTCCGACAAAGAAGGCTTCTCTGACCTAATCCGAGAGCTATCGGCAGAGTTGAAACCTAAAGGACTGCTTCTGTCGTCTGCCGTGTCCCCCAACAGGAAGGTCATAGACGAGGGCTACGATGTCCCAGTGCTGGCCAGATACTTGGACTGGATCGCTGTGATGACTTACGATTACCACGGACAGTGGGATAAGAAGACTGGGCACGTTGCACCCCTGTACTATCACCCAGATGATGACACTACTTACTTCAACGCTGTAAGTAAACAATGTGTATGATTTATAAAAAAAAAAGTATTTATAATGTAATACAGATACAGATACAGATACAGATCATTTATTGGTAAAAATACTGGTACATTTTACAAGTCAATTTGTTAACAGGATTATCTAGTATTTTAGGCTTAGGTTAGGGCTTATTCACAATTTCTCTAAAAACAAATTCATTCACACTGTAACAACACAGGTCAATTAACATTTTTTTAATTCTGTTATAAAATATGTTATTGTTCGCCGAGGTAATTATGTCACTAGGTAGGGTGTTATAAATCTTGACACCTAGGACAGCGAGTGACTTTCGAGCTTTAGCGAGTCTGCGGTGCGGGATGAGTAGCAGGTGTGCACCCCGGGTATTTCTACCATGACACTGACGGCGCGTTGTGTATTGGTCCAGATTAGACCTTACTTGTTGGCAAGCCATCAGTATGAAGATACAGGGCAGAGTGAGTATTTTATGCTGCTTAAATAGTGCTCGGGCTGGATGATCGTAGGGCTTACCAGATATAATTCTGAGGGCTCGCTTTTGCAGTTTAAACGGTCTATCGCAGTCTGCTGACGTACCCCATAGCTCAACACCGTGGCTTAAGATTGAGTGGAAGTACCCAAAATAGGCGGTTCTGAGATTGTCAGGTGTCAGGGTGGGTGCAAGTCTGGATATGTCTGGGATGCAATATAAACGGCCGAGTGCTCGACGCTGTATTAGTATAGGTATGGCATGGGCACTCTATGTCAAAGTAACATGGCTTAAATTCGAATGAAGAAAAATCCTCCAAGTTCGAATTTAACCCATATTGCTCTGACATAGAGTGCCCATATAGGGTCAATCGCCAATAATTGGCCACCGTTCAATAACTGGCCACGTTATACTAAATTGAATTCTGTTTGTAGGGGACCAGAGTTCATGTTTAGTATGAGGGGGCCAGTTATTGGCGATTTACCCTACTAGTCCAGCGTCGAGCAATCAATCGTTTGCCTTATACCTCCTTTGTTTTGTTTTTATAAGTAATACGAATAGGTATGTGTAATTTTTAGAACTACACGATTCACTATTGGATGGCCAAAGGTGCGCCGTCAAGGAAGCTCGTGATGGGTATTCCTATGTACGGACAAACATTCACGACCGGGGTTCAATGGGACACGGAACCAGAGCTGCTTGGCAGGGGAGACGCTGTTGGGCTGAACATACCCGCTGTAGCAGGAGGCGAAGCAGGAGAATACACTAGGGCTAAGGGCTTCTTAGCGTATTATGAGGTAAATTACTCACTGTCTCTCATTTCAACCTTGATGTTATTACAATAGAGTTCATACTTATCATTCACATTAATTTCAGATTTGTGACCGGATCAGAAATCAAGGATGGATAGTAGAAAAAGATCAATATGGAAGAATGGGTCCATATGCTTACAAAGGCAACCAATGGGTCGGTTTTGATGATATTGACATTGTAAGAAAGAAAACAGAATTCATTAAATCTTTGAATCTTGGAGGCGGTATGATTTGGGCACTCGATCTAGATGACTTCAGGAACAGGTATATGTATATATATAACAACATCATCGATGTAATATTATCGATATTTATAAATGTAATTACCTTTCTAAGTTTCTCATGGTGTTACTTCATATTTATAGGTGCGGACAAGGCAAACACCCGCTGCTCAATACAATCAAGAAAGGTTTCCTTAATCCAAAAGTAGAATTAGAGCCCATGCGACAAAAGCCGACCTATCCATCAACCACTAACAGGCCATCAATAGATGAAGATGACGATCTTGAAGACATAGAAGTAAGGCCGGGTTATAACAAACCGACAACTGTGCGACCTACGAGGCCTACTTCGCAAATGAGCTCCATCGTTCAAACAACTAAAAAACCTGTGACAATTCCAACAGTTAAAGAAAGATATAAAGTCGTCTGTTATTACACCAATTGGGCTTGGTACAGGTTAGTTATTGGCTTATTATGACGACCATAGGTATGTTGGCATAATATTGTTTAAACTAATACGTTTGTTGTATATCTTCGGTCTGGAAGCTCTTCGTCACACGTTATTCTTACATGTTCATTGATATTTTTTTAGAACCGGACCAGGGAAGTACACTCCGAGTGACATCGATCCCTCGCTGTGCACACACGTCGTTTATGCATTTGCCGTCCTCGATGCTGAGACCTTAGTGATGAAACCGCATGACACATTTTTGGATGTGGAGAACAGTATGTATCGAGCATATTTTAATATAAAATATAATACTTCGAAGAATTGGTTGTATGCTTTCGGTTTATTTTCCAGAATTTTATGACAAGGTAGTAGCCCTTAAGAGCCGAGGTGTGAGGGTTGTCATTGGTCTAGGAGGCTGGAATGACTCTGCTGGCGACAAGTACTCGCGCCTAGTCAACAACCCTTCGGCCAGGGCAAAGTTTGTCGTTCACGCGTTAGACTTCATCGAACAATTCGGCTTCGACGGGCTGGACTTGGATTGGGAATATCCAAAGTGTTGGCAGGTAAGCATAAGCACCTTCATTGAATTTCCAATCGAATAGGAGATACATTTATAAAATCTTCTTGCATATTTCTATCCATTCACTACTTATATACTATACTTTTGAAATACTGTCTGTTACCGGTTCACGCCAAACTACGGAACCAATTGGGATGAAATGTGGTGTCTAGAAAGCTTATTAGGGTTTAAGTGATATCCATCACGAAGGCTAATTTATTTTTTTACATCAATAATCTGGGAGACGAAGAAATTGACAGAGAATGAACGCCATCGCCACACGGAACGCGCCGCGAACACAGGCTGGTTTTCTAATAAGTAACCATCAACATCTAATTGATTACAGGTGGAGTGTGAAAAAGGACCCAATTCCGACAAACAAGGGTTTGCCAGTTTGGTAACGGAGCTCCACTCTACATTCAATCCACGAGGTCTTCTGCTTTCCACAGCTGTTTCTGGCAGTAAACGAGTCATCGATTACGGTAGGAAATCTTGCTGTTTCTTTTATTTAATTTTGGGTACCTAAATGTTGAATGAATATATTCTACGAGGGCTGCCTTTTAAGTTGTGTCGTTTGGAAAAACTAAAGACAATTTAAGTGTTAAATGGTATTTATTGTTTTTCAAAGTAATCACCGTGATATGTAATACACTTTTTCATTCGATCGAACCAGTTTTCGAAACACTTATTCCAGTCCGAAGTCGGGGTCTCCAAAATGGCCGTTTTGTATGCCTCAACCGCTTCTTCAGGCGACTGGTACCGTTGACCACGAAGTCGTTGCTTGATTTTTGGAAAAGTAAAAAAATCGTTAGGGCTTAAGTCTGGACTGTACGGCGGGTGTTCCAGAATTTCGACGTTTTGCTCTTTTAAAAACGCAATAGTTTGCCGGGCGGTGTGCGAGCTCGCATTATCGTGGTGCAGTCTTATACGACGTCTTGGGTTATTTTTTCGAAACTCGCCGATGACTTCTGGTAAACAGACAGTGGTATACCAGTCAGCATTAACCGTTTTACGATCCTCGAGCACGATGGTGGCAACGTGGCCACTTTTCGCCACAAACGTGGCGACCATTTTTTTCGAAGTGCTCCGTGAGCGTATTACTTTGGTCGGTTTTGGCTCATCTTGGAACACCCAAACAGTCGACTGCTGTTTAGAATCGGGGTCGTAGGCATATATCCAAGATTCGTCACCACTGATAATGTCGTAAACATGTTTCGAGTTTCCTCGGTTGAATTGCCGCAGAGTTTTGCGACACCATCGAACGCGAGCCGTTTTTTGGTCTTCACTGAGTAAATGTGGTATCCAGCGTGAGATCAACTTTTTTACGCCTAAGTGATCATGCAAAATACTGTGAACACTGGTCCCTGAAATACTTAAGGAAGCTTCTATCTCACGGTATGTCGCATGGCGATCTTCGATGATCAGTTGCCGTACAGCATCAATGTTCTCCTGGGTTACGGCTGTTTTTGGTCGACCTTCACGATGTCTATCACCAAGACTAGAGCAACCACGTTGAAATTCTAAATACCAGCGTTCCACAGTCCGAAGGCATGGTGCTTTATCATTGAAAACCGTAGTCAACTCTTCGAAGCACTGAAGTCGCGTTAAGCCCCTTTTGAAGTTGTAAAAAATTATCGCACGTAAATTTTCCTTCGAAATTTCCATTTTCACAACTGACTTGTCAACTTTGAACGAACGCTGTACTAAAACGGTTGGGCCGATTTCGAGTCATTCTTTTGTTTTCGAATTCTAAATTCAAATATTTTAACGTGACACTAGTTCTTTTTTATGCAATCACGGGAGGTTTGCAAACGACAGAACTTAAAAGGCAGCCCTCGTATTATATTTGATTCATTCGACTTGTAGGCTTTTTGTAATACATTGTCAATATGATTCGTTTATTTCAAATAGCATACGATGTGCCAACCCTGTCCAAATACTTGGACTGGATTGCGCTGATGACGTATGACTATCACGGCCAGTGGGACAAGAAGACCGGGCACATCGCCCCCATGTATTCGCGTGAAGACGATGGAGACATGACTTTCAACGTAGTAAGTTTCCATATTTTCCCTTTTAACCGCTATCAAACTCGATACATTTTACCAGTTACCATGACCAAATTTATTCCACAGAACTTCACCGTGCACTATTGGATCCACAAGGGTGCGCCCCGGCAGAAGCTCGTGTTGGGCGTGCCCCTGTATGGCCAATCTTTCTCGCTTCTGGACAACTCTGCAAACGGCTTGAGCGCCCCCGCAGACGCCGGTGGGGAGCCAGGAGACGAGACGCGAGCAAGAGGCTTCTTGTCTTTCTACGAGGTATACTTTAGCCCACGAAACTCTTTTGGGCGATTCTCCGAGCCGGCTCGATTTGCTTGACTTCGGTGAACGTATTTTTTTTTCACTTTTTCGATTGGTGATCTCGGTATTAAAGAAAAGGCCTAAATTTAAAACATATTGGTGGTAAAGGCCTTCATAGGAACCTTGTAGTTCATGGGATATTCGGGTTATTGCGTACACCGAAATCAAACACACACACCGAAATCAATATTCATAAAATAGTATCACCGAATTCAAAAAATGCTTACACCGAAATCAAATTTGAAATTAAACAATGTTTTTTGCTACAAAATAACCTTTATTTCCAATTGGTACACTTACAAAATATATATGTATACAGTCGTGGCCAGATAATTAAGAACACGATTTTTTTTCCCATACAGTTGCATACAAATATGACTGTCCAAATTTGATGATAATTTATAATGTGTTTGATTACTTTTGTTTCTGATTATACGGATGTAACCGTGTTTAAATAGTATTTAATATAGTGCACATACGGCTTGTGTTCTTGGTGGTGAGTAAGGTCGCCAAAGCTCCCGAAGATGAGCTGTATTGAGAATAAGGTAACGCTTAATTAACCTGACCTAATTAGACCCTGCCTGCCTTAATTAGACTGACATCTACAATGTCAATGAATATTTTTTTTAGGAATATTGTATATCTATTTATAATTAAAACTACCTTGACATGTATAAAACGTATGTACCTACCTACTCTATTTGACATATAAAATGATGTATTTTATGAATAAAAAATCTGAATCTGAATCTGAATCTGCTGAGCCACAAATAGACTTGTGCCCGTTTTGGCTTAGAGCGGCAGTACGGCCGGCCGGCTAATAAAGTACAATAAGCATAGTAACTAAACCCTAATTATTTATATTATATTTACCTTCTTTTGTATAGCTCTTATAATAAGTAAGCATCCTAAAATGTAAATATGTTTAACTTAAATACTGTACGCTTTATTACTTATAAATTAATTATTAATAAATTAAAACTTAGACTGTCCCGGCGAAGAATGATTAGGAGAGCCGACCCCAACTGCAATGGGATTAGGCGAGAATAAAGAAGACAGGTCGGTTTATGCCGACGTAAGGAGTATATTATGGTGTTAGCCTAACGACTCCAGAATAACCAAGAGCGCATTGCCGACCCTTTAGTAATAGGAGGATTCGTTGTGTCGACACCTACAAACAAAATAAATACCCTTATTCTCAAAACAGCTTACCATAGGAAGTTCAAGTGACCTTACACTCAGCACCAGGATCATAATCAAACCTACATACATAGTAAGCCGTGGGACATATCCTAGTTATATTATATATGCGAAAGTTTGGATGTTTGTTACTCGATCACGCTTAAACGGCTCAAGATAGTTTATAGCCTGGTACAGTCAAGGTTACTAACATACGTACATTAATAAGGACATAAATATCTGTACAGGACTCTATTGTCAATGTCATAAAAGCGTGTACAGATTTATGTCCTTATTTATGTACGTATGTTACTGTACCCTTGACTGAACTAATCATTTAGCCAGCTGATATAAGTTCAGACAAGACCAAATAGAATATTAGCTTTATTCAATAATAAAATACGACATGGTAAAGAAACGTAGTTGTTGATAGAATGACATAACGACAGGCAATGTCAGACACCATAGACAATAAGGTATTTACAAGTCTTCTTATAAAGACGCAAGGAGGCTATTATCACATTCGCCCCCTCTACGAAGAGACGTAGTCATGCATGAAGGCTGGAGGTCTGCGCTCTCTGCTCGAACGCCGGAGTTGGCTGATTCCTGCATCCGGATCTATGTTGGCAGGCAGGTCTTGAATGGCAGAGATTTCTTCGGATTGGTTATCGTCGACTTCGTCATCTGAAATGTCATCGTCAACGGCTCGTGGTGCAGGAGCTAACGATCTATTGGAGACTGTTGTCTCTCGCCCATCAGGCAGTCTTATAAAGGAGTATTCTGGGTTACTCTGCAACAATTGGACTTCCTGTACAGCGGGGTCATACTTGGAGCCTCTTACGTGCCTTTTCATAAACACCGGTCCAGGCGAATGTAGCCAAGTCGGCAAAGACTGTCCGTTTTGCGAACGGCGTGGGTGATTAAACAAGCGTTCATGCGGTGTGGTGTTAGTGCTCGTACACAGGAGAGATCTTATAGAGTGCAGCGCCGGTAGCAGTGCCTTTTCCCAGTTTACTATATCTTCATTGTTTGATTTGAGGTTTAGTTGGATCGTCCGCCACAGTGTGCCGTTGAGACGTTCAACCTGTCCATTTCCCTGGGGATTGTAGGGTGTAGTGCGGCTGCATGATGTCCCGTGGGAAGACAAGAATTGTCTAAGTTCATCCGATAAGAAAGATGTACCCCTGTCGGAGTGGATGTACGCCGGAGTACCAAAAGTGGAGAACAAGTCTTCGAGACAATTGATTACCGTTCTTGAAGATACATCTTTACACGCGTAAGCGAAGGGGAAACGACTAAACTCATCAATTATTGTCAGTATGTATCGGTTCTGGGTGCTAGATGGTATTGGTCCTTTAAAGTCAATGTTCAATCTTTCAAACGCGGCTGTCGCTTTGATAAGTTGTCCTTGATGTTTCATGTAACGAGGTTTTATTTCCGCACAGGTTGGGCATGCGGCCGTCGTTCGTTTTACATCCTCTACGGAGTACGGTAGGTTCTTCGATCTGACCCAATGAACCATGCGCGTGACCCCTGGATGGCAGAGGTTTCGGTGTAGTTCCACTAGTTTAGAGTTAGAAGCGGCATTATTTATTTGCATGCATACTCGTGAAAGTGCATCAGCGCCGAGGTTATGTTTCCCAGGTCGGTAGACTATATCATATTTGAAACACGAGAGCTCCAGCCGCCACCTTTCGATCTTTTCGTTTTTTATTTTGTTGGAGTGTTTTTGATTGAACATGTATGTGACAGATTGCTGATCTGTAATGAGTAAGAAATGTCTTGCTATCAGGAAATGTCTCCATTTTCGCAAAGCTTCGACTATGGCGCAGGCCTCTTTCTCAATCGAAGGTTGCCTTTTCTCGGAGTCGTTGAGAGAACGAGAGAAGAATGCGACAGGACGACCCTTTTGTGATAGGATCGCTGCGATGGCAAAATCGGAGGCGTCTGTCTCAACTGAAAATATTTCACTGTCGTCGATTCCTGCTAATGCTGATTTTGATATATCGGTTTTAAGGTTTTGAAAGGCAGTAGTAGCTTCTTGAGACAATGGAAAAGTAACTTCGATTAAAGGTCTGATTTTTGTAGAAAAGTTGTCGATCCACTTTGAATAGTGGGCGAAGAGACCGAGCGCTCTCTTCAGTGTAGCAGTATCAGTGGGGATTGGAAGATTCGTTAGCGGTTCCAATCGAGACTTGTCAGGCTTTATAACGTTGTGCGCGATAGTATATCCAAGCAAGTTGATTGATTCTGATTCGAATGTGCATTTGTCCATGTTTAAGGTAAGTTTGTATTTTTCAGCGGCCTTCATGAACATTTCAAGATTTTTGTCATGATCGGATTTGTCCTTACCGCAGACAGTTACGTCGTCAAGGTAAGCGAAGGTACCTTTAAGTTTTTCAGTGTCAATTATGTATTGTAAGGTCCTTTGAAAGGCCGCCACTCCATTTGTTACACCAAACGGTATTCTTGTAAACTGGTAGAGATTACTACAAGCTTCGAATGCAGTGTATACTTTTTCTTTCGGTAGGATTGGGACTTGATGGTAAGCACTTTTCAGATCGATTTGACTGTAAACGTTGTATTTTGCCACTTTTGTTATGATAGAATCAATGCTTGGGAGAGGGTAAGCGTCTAGGTCCGTAAATCTGTTGGTTGTTTGCGAGTAGTCGATGACGAGGCGCTTACGGTGATGGCCTCCGCCGGCAACGAGTACTTGTGCCCTCCATGATGAGATACTGGGTTCGATTACTTTGTCCTTAAGTAGGTTGTTTATTTCGTTTGATATGAAGTCTTGGTCTTCTTGAGAGTGCCGTCTTGAGCGTATAGCTATAGGCTTTATGTCTGGCGAGAGGTTGGTGAAAACTGATGCTGACGGGACTGACGCTTCTAGGACGTTACAGACTTTGAGAGGTTGTTTGTCTCCTCCAAATTGAAGCACGAGTGACGAGTGCTTCCCGAGAACATCGTGCCCGATGATTAGATCCGCGCATAGGTCGTTGATGATGAGCAGCGGTTGGTGTTGGTACTTGTGTTCACCAATCTGAATTGTTGCATAGCATAGACCGTCAACATGAGAGACATTATTGAGTGATGCTAGGGTAATTGCTTGTTTGCAGGGCTTTTGTTTGAGTTTCATTATTCGAGCTAGGTTTTTGTCTATAAAGCTAATTGAGCTACCGGTGTCGAGAAGTGCATCAGCACGATATTCGTTGACTGTAATAGGTATAGTTGCTTTTCTTAGACTAGCAGGAGCAGCGGCGGAGATGTTAGACAAGATAGAGTAAGTAGATTGAGGTTGAGATTGTTCGTCGTCTGTGACGATAGCATTAGCAGATCGTGGGTTGGGCCCAGAACTACGGCATACGCTTGCAAAGTGCCCTTTCTTGGAACAAAGCTGACATTCGGCGTTATACGCAGGGCATCTGTTTCGTTGATGAAGATTACTGCCGCCACAGAAGAAACATCGTCGTCTGGTTTGGTTAGAATAAGAATCAGGTCGAGGTCTGTTTGGAACGTTTGTAGCTGCTAAATTGGTCATCGGCGAGTGTTCTGGAGCTTCAGAGGCAGCATTAGCATGAGCAGATGTGGATGGTGACACTGTAAGTAGTTGCGAAGTGCTTTCGGCAGATTCTAGAGACAAAGCCAGGTTCAAGGTTTTTTCCAGAGTGTCAGTGAAGTTTTCTAGAAGTCTTTGTTTGATTTTCTGCGATGCTACCCCGGCAATGAAAGCTAAACGTACGACATCGTTTTGGTACTCAGCTGCGGTGACGTCTGTGAATTTGCAGTCACGAGCGAGTACGTTTAGGGCTCTCGAATATTCAGCTACTGACTCGCCCGGCTGTTGTTTCCTTGAGATTAGAATATGTCGTGCTAGGGTGGTGTTTTGTCGCTTTTCATAGGCATCATTGAGCGTTTTGATGGCTTCGTCGTACGAGGTCTTTGCTTGAATAATATTGTAAATTGGCGGAGAGATATGATTGACAAGGAGTTGGTACTTAAGTATTTCATCAGCTGAGGCGGCTTCCCGTGCGATGAAATTCTCGAATGAATATTTCCAATGGGCCCATTTAAGGTCCGAACCTGTCATCGAAGGTTCCACGTCAAACCTTTCGGGGCGCAAATAGCGAGAATATGAGTTTTCTTTTCCTTTACCTTCAGTCATTTTGGTGACGCACAAAAAAAATATTATTGAATAAATTGATATAAGTTCAGACAAGACCAAATAGAATATTGGCTTTATTCAATAATAAAATACGACATGGTAAAGAAACGTAGTTGTTGATAGAATGACATAGCGACAGGCAATGTCAGACACCATAGACAATAAGGTATTTACAAGTCTTCTTATAAAGACGCAAGGAGGCTATTATCACACCAGCACTAAACTTTAATGAGAATTAGAGTTTTAAAACCACATAGTTAACAGATCCCTGAATTGACAAATGGTTTTACTAAACAATTTTTTTTAGAACGACATATTTACCAATATTCTACACTACTTTTTAACAAAAAAAAATTACATTCCCACCTTACGTGTAAGACAAGTACCCAGTTTTTGTTAATTATTTTATTTTAACCGATTTGTTGGCGTGATTGATTTACATACCCAAACCAATTTACACTTTTCCAGTAGTAATGGTCACTGAGCTAAGCCTCGGGCGGACAGACATACGGACATGCTGAAAATATAAGGGTGTTGACTACGGAACCCTAAAAAGCAATCATTTATACATAAAGATTGATTTCGGTCCTCATTTTATTGAATTCGGTGACCAAAAAGTACACCGAATCCGCGGAAATCAATGTCACCGAATTCAATATTGATCGATATTTGCAAATTAAACAAAAAGTATAGATAGTACAGGGAAAGAGTTATTCAATACGAAATCACATACCTCTGAGGATTGCTTATTCACTTTTATAATAATTAAAACACAAACACTACACAATTTAATAGCTTCACCGAATTCAAAAAAACACTTAACCAAACTCACCGAACGATGAACAAACCTTTGTAGTAGCTGCCTATATGACATCAGCCGGCGTCCGCTCTCGTCGGCAAACGTGATGCGACTAAAGCTACTGGCGTGTGCGTCGCGAGATTCCTACGCCATTTCTTTGTTATGATGCCGACGCGTTTTCTAAATGTCACTGAGTTTACGTGTTACCCCCGGACGCTTCGAAAAAATGCTTTTATTGAGTAAGTTTAATAGATAAATTATCGTTATATGGATTATATATGGGGGAAACTAATGTTGATTACGTGAACCGATGTAAAACATGTACTATAATTCCAATCTTGGGTTATGATTTTTTGTTTAAACCAACTTGGGTAGTGGACGCTCCCACTGAACGTCAATTTGGGCGCTATTTTTTTTTTTCTTCAAACATATGTATATCTACAGAATATCTAAATAGCTGTCCAGGTATCAAAAAGCCTGAAGTATATGTGAGATTTTATTCAAAAATATCACGCACCTATTTGAAGAATTTTTGGCCCTGGACACTAAAAAATGCCACTCCGGAGAAATGCCCTTTTACCATATCGTTTCATGTACTAATAAGAATCAATCAAGCATTCTATAAAAATATCACCTTTGTATAATGAATACAGCAACACTTCATCTCTACTTCATTTAAAGAACAAGGTTGAATCCATTAACTACCACCATTGACATTTAATAAAGTAAATAGACTCACCAAAGACTACAATATACATACTGAGACTCACAATGCCGAACAAAAATGACAAGAAATGTGCCCCAATATGACAACTCTAGCTACATTTCAGTAGTATCTATAACGTTTACTTATACCCTGCATTTAGATACATGTTTCATTTCATACAAAAGAGAACTTAGTGTTTTAGGCTATGAGCACCATATTAGCAAATAAGAATCAAACAGATTAAAAACTGTTTAGTTTTTTGACATATTACCATAATGTGACTTGAGTGCTCACGTCAAGACTAAATAGCGAATGAATGGAGTTGGATTATTTATACATGCAGGGAATACCTAATAGTACATTGTGTGTACAGCCATAAATATGCGATCTGGGGCTTTACGAATTACCGCCCGTGGTGCTTACACAATTTTACGTCTTCTCTTTGGTGTGAAGGGAGATAAGCCGCTGGGCCCGTGGGCGGTAAATCTCACTTGCCGCCCGGAGTGACGTAAACATTATTACGTAACTATTACTACTCCATAAAATAAATCGAATGCTGACTCCTTAGGTTTTTGTTCCGTGATAATCTGTCATTTGTACTAACGAAATTAATTATTGAAAACCATGAAATGACAATGAGATTTCATAAAATTCTTTTCAACACAATTGCTCGTAACGTACCTCTAATTGTGTCGCTTTTAGGCTCATAATCCTGGATATTAAACACGCGTGTTTTATAACATTACGACACTTGTGTGTTATGGTTATATCCCGATTAAGTCACGTTGGCACCTTGCAGCAAGATGTATGCATGCACACGGTGCATTCTTAAATTAACCGGGTTGTACAGAATGTACAGCTTTTTTTTAATTCTCGGCAAATGGATTCTTACTCGACTAAACAAATTAAATCCTTTTTGTTAATTAATTGACTATTTCTTTTTCGATATGATATTAGAAACGTTTAATTTAGTAAAACTTTTCACTTTTGATAATATTTTACATGAATTAATAAAGATAACATATTAAAACGAAAATATTGATTTTATTTTGTATTGGCTGTTTAGAGATTTCACCTAATGCGCGCGCACTGCGCAAACTTCACGAAAAAAAAACTGTTGCGCGCCATTATACATAGGTTATTTCACAGATATTTTGTAAACATTGTTAATGCGTGTTTGGTTAAGTATTAACAAAAACTTTGACTCGTGGTTACTAGAAAAGTGATAAAAAGAATGGACGCCACTGGAAATTCTTAGCGATATATACAACGTGTGAGTAAAAACCTGTTACCATAAGTAAAGAAAATAACTTGACAGGTCTATAAAATTTTCATCTTATGAAAAGGATTTTTTCCTCGCAAAATGTGTTGAAAAACGTCGTATGAAACGCGTGAGCTTTGATAATTACATCCTCGGCTCTCTTATCACGCTCACCTGCGGCTCGCGTGATAATTCCGCCTCTGATGAATTTATCAACATACCTCACTTGTATCACAATGTACTATTACACTATCAATAGAACTTAGTTAAATAAATATAGGTATCCTATCCTTTTTAGGGTTCCGTACCCATA
Organism: Epinotia ramella; assembly: GCA_947578815.1. Lineage (NCBI taxonomy): Eukaryota > Metazoa > Arthropoda > Insecta > Lepidoptera > Tortricidae > Epinotia > Epinotia ramella. The sequence continues at coordinate 15,593,532 of OX388209.1, forward strand.
GGGTAAAAACGGGACCCTATTACTAAGACTTCGCTGTCTGTTCGTCCGTCTGTCCGTCCGTCTGTCCGTCCGTCTGTCTGTCACCAGGCTGTATCTCAAGAACTGCGATAGCTAGACAGTTGAAATTTTCACAAATTATGTATTTCTGTTGTCGCTATAACAACAAATACTAGAAACAAAATAAAATAAATATTTAAGGGGGGGGGGGCCCCATACAACAAACGTGATTTTTTTGCCGTTTTTATAGATAATGGTACGGAACCCTTCGTGCGCGAGTCCGACTCGCACTTGGCCGGGTTTTTTTATTTTTTCTATTGCTATATTTTCTATTTGCGATTTTCTTCACAGAACATTTTTGTCTTCATTGACAACCGTCAAGTCTCACCGTCGAAATCAGACTAAACGCAAAAGAGCCGCCCGAGTCGATCGGGCGGTTCTTTTGGACAACCATTTTTTTGGCTGATTGTGTATCTAGTTACTTGTACTAAATCAATGACTACCACTAATTTTCAAACATGCAATGAAATATTGACGTTGTGTTTTTCATAATAGGCTTCGAAGTGTCACGTTTCGGGCGCAGCGAGACTATAGAGACCCGTAATGGCATTTCATACAAAATTGGAGGCCTGCGAGATGGTCTTTTTAGGGTTCCGTAGCCAAATGGCAAAAAACGGAACCCTTATAGATTCGTCATGTCTGTCTGTCTGTCTGTCTGTACGTCCGTATGTCACAGGCATTTTACTCGAAAACTATAAGGTGTATTTGAATAAAATTTTCAGGATAGGTGTATTTTGTTAACCGCTACATAGATTTGTAACTAAATTACAAAAAAAAAAATTTTTTAGGGGTGCACTCCATACATAAAACTAAAAGTCAACATATTTTTTTTCATTGCAAGCCCACGTGTTGCACATCAATCGATAGGCCTTTCAAAATAAATATAAGGTTTCTAAGCAATTTTTTTGATTAAGTGAATAGAGTCGGAGATAATCTCCTCGAAAGTCACTAAAATTGTGTCCCCCCCCCTCTAATTTTTGAACCGTGTATTTTAAAAATATGAAAATAATCATGCTCATAGGGCTTATTAAATTCATCAGCGAAAATTGTTTTGAACAAGATCGGTTCAAAGGTTTTTGAGATATTTCTAAAAAACTGCCTTCCTTAAAGAAAAGGACGTAAGTGCCATAAGATTTCAGTAACGATACGACCTTTTTAATAGGCACGGAACCCTCGTTGTGCGTGGTCCGACACGCACTTGGCCACTTTTTTAATTTCCATCCCACAATTTGTGGCACAGGACCACGGCGTTCAGACATGAAAATGAAAGTTTGATTTCTTGGAGTTTTTTTTAATTTATTTCATTGCATGTTTGAGAAAAGCACTATACATACCTCGGCGTGAAAAGGGGTTGCCAGCCTCATAACTATCCGACTTCGCCACGCTCGGCCGTCTATATGTACTCGGTCGGCAACCCCTTACTTCCCGGCCTCTGTAGTAATGTACTATTATGTACCGACTTTTGCAATCAACTTATTTATACTTTATTTTCCCCATAGATATGCGAACGCGTTAGAGTCCACGGCTGGCAAGTGGTGAGAGACCCCGGTGGTCGCATGGGACCGTACGCCACGCGCGCTGACCAGTGGGTGTCTTTCGACGACGACTTTATGACGCGCCACAAGGCGGAGTATGCGCGCGCCATGGGTCTAGGAGGCAGCATGGTGTGGGCCCTGGATCTGGACGACTTCACGGGTCAATATTGCGGCTGTGGCAAGAGCCCGCTGTTGGCCAACATCAATCACGTCCTGAGGGGCAAGGAAGCACCGCCGCCTTGTGGGCTGGAGGAAGGTAACTTGTGTATGACAACATTACCCCGCGAGGGTGAAGGGTACGAGGGTTTATTTCATTTTCAACCGCTGCGCGCACAGCTGTGTTATGAAAACAAATGTTATGTGTATGTTTTTTGACACGCAGGTGACAGCTTTTATGATTTTGATGTCATACTGCAATGCCAACAAAAACAAAGACTAATGTAAACAAAAACAAACATTTCTATTATGTGACAAGTATATTCTTTAACCTGTTATTGTGTACAATAAAGTGCTTACATACATACATACATACATTTAAAAGTAAACAAAAACAAATCAAAAATAAAAAAAAAAACAAATGCATTTTTGGAATCGCAATACGCTGCCGCGAACATACCCTTGATCGGTTCACATTCACACCCCATTTTTGATACATCCTGTGTGACAAATAATTACTTTAATAGAACAGATACTGCAGTTTGGTACAGTAAGAACAATGCTTAATAATCAATTTAACATTCGTATTTTCGTTTATATTTACAGTACCAGATGCAACAGTACCAACAACAGTCACAGTAGGTGAACCTGATACATCCAGTGAATCGGAATCTGCAGAGCCCTCGCCAGCTATTCCTGAAATAGACTCCGACATTGAGACAAGTGTAAGGTTTCTCTCACGAATGCCAACTATTCTAAATTGGCAGCTTCGCCTTTTAATTTTACAGTACATATGGTGCTACTTTCCCGCACTAGTGCGGAAAAGTGCACTTTCCGTGCATATGTCGAAACTTTAAAGAGCCATATGTACAGTAAAACGTTGTACGATACACGTGCGAATAGGTAATTCGCGTATTCGCATTTCCTATTTTCGGCAGTTGTATCGTAAATAACTATTATTTAATGATGCATTTTACAGGGTTATCTGGATGGACGACCATGCTCGGGCATGATGTTCAAAGGAGATGAAACTAACTGTAATAAATATTACATTTGTTTCCATGGAGCATACATGCAGCTTACTTGTCCGGATGGGTTACTCTGGGATGGGGTAAGCCTGAACAGCAATACGGATTTTAACGTTTTGTTTTAAGGCTTAATAACTATTATATCTCTATTGCAGAACCACTGTGACGTACCGTCCAAATCACAATGCAGAACTAAAGCGAATTTAAGAATAACTGCAGAGGGCGATACTATCGTGGAATCTGAAGGAAAACCCATTGTTGGATGTTATTTCACTAACTGGGCTTATTACAGGTAAATCCGCGTTTCCTTGTTTCCCGCCATAATATTTAAGTTAGGTACTTTTGACAATAAGTATTATTTTTTACAGACCCGAAAATGGAAGCTTTGGCCCGGATCAACTAGATGCTTCAATGTGTACCCATGTAATATACGCTTGGGCTCGTCTAGACAATAAGTCTTTCAAATTAGTCCCGGGAAATCCAGAACTTGATGTAGAAAATGGTAAATTAGTAAATAATTTCTGCTGCATTATTATGAATAAAGATAGAGTAAAACCTTGTGACAATGGATGGTTCCATACACCGTTTATACTTTATCGTTTTTTTAAGACTGCCCCTATAATTTTGCCAGGGATAAAAATTCGCCCAGTACCTAAAATTACATTTCATTGGCAATTCCAGATTTCTTTGGCAAAATTACAAGTCTTCGGCAGACTGGAGTGAAAGTCATCTTAGGCGTCGGCGGTCTCGAAGACTCTGAAGAAGCAAAGTGGCGTGAAATGTCCTCGACCTCCGACAATAGGAAAAAGTTTATCAGATCTGTCCACAGATTTTTAAGGAAATGGAACTTCGATGGTTTGCAAATTGCCTGGCAGTATCCTGGTTGTAATCAGGTAAATTTCCATTGTTTGATGATTTACGTATGATTCCTGCCTGCACTATATCATACAGATCTCATGCCACTAACACTTAGGCATTATTTGCAGGTCCACTGCTCTTCTCATAGGCAATTAGCAGAGAGGAATAATTTCAGCGCGTTGCTGGTGGAATTATCGCAAAAGCTTCGATCTCGTGCCATGGAATTCTCAGCTATGGTTGCGGCATCGCCTGGAATTGCGTCCAAAGCCTACGACCATGCGGTACTGAAAAATACGTTGGACTGGCTAGCAATCGCTGCTAATGATTATTATGCGATGTCTACGGGACGAACTGGATATTTGATGCCTTTGGAACCATCAGAACTATGGGAAAATAACTTTGTGAGTACAGATAAAACTACAGTAGCTAATATGGTTTTAGGAAACACTAAGAAGATATTCAGGAGAATTTTAGGTGTCTCATCCTTGAAAGGCGTGCTACCAACAGAGGAGCATTAAACGGTGGATGATGAACGAGGACGAGTGCCCGCTAATAATTATTAAAAAGTTAGCAGTACAAAACAAATTATTCTGATTTATGTATTGTTTTTTTTTTCAGAACACTACTGTTGATTACTGGGCCAGCGTAGTGCCAGCGAGACAACTAGTTCTAGGAGTCCCGGCATATGCTAGGACTTACTCGCTGAAGACAGTTACTGACCGCGAGGTGGACTCGCCCGTGTTCGGCCCTGGCGCGCCCGGTCCCTTCACGGGAGTACCAGGCTTTCTGGCTTATCACGAGGTCTGTCTTCTTTACATTTTTATGGCTATATATGAAGGGCCATTACGTAGTAACTTTAATATGCAAGAAACGTACATTACTTTCATAAATTCATAATCATAACGACGGTTATAAAATTGTCGGTACCTATACATAGGTACTTAATAGTTACAAACCATGTTTCATACAGAATTTGAAATAAGTACGCCAACGATATCTTATCATCTGTCGTCGAATATTCACACGTGTCATGTGCGCACCTCGTACTTTGTTCTATCAGATTAGATAAATTCTTTAAGAAACCCAAGTCATGCATACACACTACACAGCAGTAAGTACATATTTCTTTCCACAGCGCTGCGCCTTCAAACCGGAAGACTGGCATGAGAGTCGTACTCGCATAGGCACGTATGCCGTGTACGGTTCGCAATGGGCTTCGTACCTGCGTCCGGAGGAGGTGCACCTGATGACGTCACTGGTGATGCGCGCGGGGCTGCGCGGCGCGGCGCTGTGGGCCATGGATCTCGACGACTGGCGCGGCGCCTGCTCCCGCGTGCCGAGACCACTGTTGACCGCTCTGAAAAACGCTGTGCATGAACCACTATTAGCTCCTACCTTAGAATTTTTATAAAACAGTCTGCATTTTTTTAGGTAGTGTTTAAGGTATCTTTGACGCAAGAAAACAATATCAAAACTACGACTTATTGTCGTATATTAGGTAGGGTAAACCTTATATTTATTTATTGAAGGAATGCCACACTAATTATAGGAATTTTCACAACAGTAATAATGATGAAAATGCTACAAAATCTAATAAATACCAACCACATTTTCATATTTCTAACAAAAGTTTTATCCTCGTAAATAAGTTACTTAAAGTTCCAACATTTCAAATGAGAATTCAAAACTCACATTACGTTTTAAGTATGTAGATATTTGTTTGGATGTGTCTGGTGGAATGGAAAACCATTTGCAGTTGTTTTCTTTTGTTGACGATAAAGCCTTATACGTATGAGATAATATATTTGTCCATTGTGTGGACAGGCATTTTATGGTGTTTAGTGCCAATTATTTGAGATTGATCAAATACTAGAAAGTACTGATAGAATTAAAGAAATATTATTGTGATATTTTTTGTAGAATATAGAATATTTCTTGACGAGTTCTGGTTATTTGATTCATATTATTTTCAGTTACTTACGTAGTAATTTAACTCGTAACCAATTTATAAGTGTACAATAGGCAGAGGGTAGAGGTATACCTATAAGTGTTTGCGAAATAAGACAAAGGCATTGATAAGCCTTGGAGTTTTCCTAGACCACACCACTAATATGACCACTCGCTACACATTATCCTTGAGCCTTCGCCAGAATCTGGACCGAAAGCCTTCTGATTTATTTCGAAACTAGGTAAGTACTTATCTTAGGGATAAAGTAGAACAAATCTTGTTAAAAAGTTATAAATACTACAATTAGCAGTATTTTTCACTAGAATAAAGTCCGGAGTTTATGGCTCCGTATATAAGCTACGTTCATAGTGATTGGCATTTACCCGCGTTAGGTCAGCATTCGCAAGGCGCGCTGTCAACAACACGAATTGAATATGAAATCGGATGCATAAAAAAATTGTTCACATGCTGACGGGCGTAATAAACTAAAGCACTCTACGCACGTCTACGTCTATGAAATTGAAAGGAATATGTACAGACAGTTCTGCGGTCCCTTGGAGCTGTGAAAAGACAATTAACGCAATCAAAAATTCGATCGCATAATATTTCGATACCAAACTATTCGATAAAGTACCTAACGAATTCACAGCTTTCAGAATTATTCCTTTAGTTGTAATTTGAGACCCTTATGGTTCGTGCCAAATTTCACGATTCTAGGTCAATGGGAACTAGGTAGAGTAGGTAGCACTACCTTGTAGATTTTGCTTGACAACACTTCGTGACGGGAACTCACGTTACACTAGACACGTCCCGAAATAAATTTAACCCATTCAGCGCTAATCACGACACACGTGTATCAGTGTGCTACGGGTGCCTTTTGCTACGAACTACGCCGTAGCCTTAGGAGCGTTCCTTACTAGTGAATGAGACGCATTCAGTGGCAAAGATTTCTTAACGCTACGCTCGTAGCCGATAACAAGGGAAATTCGTTTGTAGATGAAAGCGCTCACGAGCAGAGCGCCCACCTAGCGGGTTCCTGGCACTGAAAGTGATAATTAGATACAAATCATGCGAGTACGGAACGGAACCCTCGTGAAGTCCAACACTTGACTGGATTGGAAAAAACCTTGTCCTTGAATTATATGAAAATGATGTCAAAAAGCTTTGTTCAAAATTGGTGCCTTTTTGAAGTGAAAACTTCTTTAGCGGCGCTGAGCACTTTTTGGGGTGGGGACAATTTTTTTAAATACGCGACAGATCTTTGTGACGTCAGATGTGAAGGAGGTCACAAACTTTTATATTTTGCTGCTAGCCGATTCGACTTCATTCAAAACTGAACGCTATTCGTAAGAGTATAAAGCCGTTAAACACTTTTTGCAATAGCATATTCTGCAAATAAATTTGTAATTTTGTTCACGCGGCTTCACCGTTTTGCTATTGAGCAAATTCGAATAGTTCGAATTTGGACGTTATTCCTAAAGAGATAAAGCTTTGAAAAATATTTACCAACGGCAAAAACAAATTGATATTGTGTTCACCGCCGACGTCCGCTGTTCTTGCAAATTCGAATAGTTCGAATTTGGACGTTATTTCTAAAAACATAAAGCTTTGATAAATATTTGGCAATGGCAAAAACAAATTGGTATTGGGCCGCGGGCCCGTCGCACCCAACGCGCCCGCGGCCCGTCCGCCTAAATAATTGATAATCCATACTATCCATACTAAATTAATTTTATATTAAGCAGTTACGCTGCTAGCGAAATTATACATTTTTAAATAAAGGAAAAATTTAAAAATGTAATGCTCCGAGCCGGATTCGAACCGGCGACCACAGGCATTCATGGCCCGTCGCTACTAACCAACTGAGCTATCGGAACAATCCGGTTCGGCCACCAAATTTTTCAATCAGTTCCTACCTACAACTCCTTAGGGAGGCGTGTAGCGACATCTACCAGAAGACTTAGGCTTCTTAACGGCACCAACGTCTCAAATTATATTGAGTAATCGTCAGTAACGATGCGCCACCCCATACTAAATTAATTTTGTATTAAGCAGTTACGCTGCTAGCGAAATTATACATTTTTAAATAAAGGAAAAATGCCATGAATTCCTGTGGTCGCCGGTTCGAATCCGGCTCGGAGTATTAAATTTTTCAATTTTTCGTTTATTTAAAAATGTACTATCCATACTATCCATACTAATATTATAAATGCGAAAGTGTGTCTGTCTGTCTGTCTATCTGTCTGTCTGTCTGTCTGTCTGTTACCTCTTCAAAACCTAAACTTTAGGTAAACCGCTGAACCGATTGCGATGAAATTTGGTATGGAGATAGTTTGAATCCCGGGGAAGGACATAGGATAGTTTTCATCCCGGAAATCATCCCCTAAGGGGGTGAAATGGGAGGGGGTGAAAGTTTGTATGGAGCTGCGATATAAACGAGTTCCACGCGGACGGAGTCGCGGGCAGAAGCTAGTTGTTTATAAATTTGCGCCAAATTCAATTTTAGGGTGACACCGTAAGATGTCACGTGACCTGATCGAAAAACTGTTACAATGTTATTGAGTTTTCACTTCTGCCGGCACTCCCGGAGTGCAACCCGGTCTTTTTTTTTATGGCACTCTAACGCCACCTTGTTAGATGTTTAGAGTACTTCCATACAAACAATAGTTACTATGGCAGCTCAGCTCTAAAGTACATCTGTCTTGAGTTATGCGTCCTAAATCTATAATCGTATTTGACCATTAAAAGTAACTCATATTTTCAGTTTTCATAATTAGATACACGTTATAACAAGGTGGCGTTAGTGTGCCATCAAAAAAAAAAGACACCAGTTGCCCATACATTTCCAGCAAAGCCCTTAGGTCTGTCTACCTAGCAGGTTTGGTCAGTAGTGGAGGAAATTTCACCTTTCGCGTTTTTAAACTTTACTCCAATGTTGCTACTACTGACTCAGTAGTAGCAACATTGGAGTAAATTTTAAAAACGCGAAAGGTGAAATTTCCTCCAGTCCTCACGAGGGGTTAAATGGCGGAGAGATTTTAGATTCATGGGGTAAAATACGTACCTACCATAATTTTAAATCAATTGTGGCATTGAATAAATAATGTAAGTATTGTTTGATTAGACATCAGCAAAAAATAATCCAAAGTTTCGTTGTTGATGTCAGTCAAAAAGGGAACTTCGGATTATTTTTAAATCGAAAAAATCGGGTCATTAATGTCATTCATTATGCAGAAGGGACGTTCAGCGAAAGGGGCATTAACAGAAGTGACATTTTGGGAAAGGAATGGGACTTTTTGTGAAAGGGACGTTTTGCGAATGGGCGTAATTTTGCTAGAGGGACGTTTTGCGACAGGATCATATTGAGAACGGGACATTTTGTGACAGGGACGTTCTGCGAAAGGGACGTAATTTATGTGATAGTTTTGTGAATGGGGCATTTTGTAGCAGGGCCATTTGGAGAAGGGGGCATTTCTGAAAGGAACGTTCTGCGGAAGGGACAAAGGGACATCTTAAAAGTGGGACTGGGACTGTATGCGCCTAAACCATTTTTAGCAATCTCGGCTAAAATCAGACAAGCAATCACACTGTCAAGAATCGATCATACTCTACTCAGTAAGTACGGTGTTTCAAGAAACGCGATATTTTTCAATTTGCGCCCTTAACATAGGTAATGTACTATTGTGTACCTACGTACACACCACGAGCGGTAGGTATAAAGAAAGCCCCTGATCGCACAATTTATCACTAGTCCATTTATATGAGCCCTTCTTTGTTTTACAGCATATGTATTCTTATATCATAAGTACAGTCACCATCAGATATATCGGAGCGGCCAAGGTGCTCACAAATATCTGAGCATGTCTCTAATGCCTCGACAATAGAGACGTGTTGAGATATTTGTGAGCACTTTGGCCGCTCTGATATATCTGATGGCGACTGTACCTACTTACTACCTATTTTGTATTACGTATCTAAGCCTGTACGTAACTAAGAGCCTGAGATGATATTCGAGATCAAAAATGTAAACAGACGGGTTGCCACCATAAAAAAATAAAACGCAAGCAGTGGTTAGTCTAAAATCATTGAAATACTCATAAATACTAATACTCATTCAGACTTAAATAATATCGTATGAATAGTCAAAAATATTTTACTAAATTAAAAAGCTTAAATAAAATATGTGGAGTTTTAATTTATGCTGTTGGTAATGCTGAGAAGTTCTAAACATTTGGTTCATAATTAAAACAATCACCGGTTTCCTATTAGTTTAATAGAGAATATAGGGATGATGACTAAGATTTTTTTATGATGTCATTCGAACCAGTTTTTGGAGAGGAACAAATGTTTCTAGGGAGCCACTACAATTAAAGAACAAGAAGTATAGACCCGTCACTTATTAATATCATCATAAATTCCTTCGGCGTGAAAGTCTATGCGGCGACCGGGATGTGCCCAACAAAGCTATACTTTTTAGCCAAGATGTAGAATTTGTAGAGCGTGGCTGGTAATGGTAGAGTTACGCCGTGTGGAGTAGGAAGCTTGGCGCTAATTGCGATCTGATATCTTTTTCACGCTGAAAGCTGTATGAGCTAGAAAGTCTTGGCATCACTTTACATGTTATGTTTTTGGTGGGATTAAGTGTTTTATTTCCTCCTTGTATTCCTGTCAAAACACTATAGATATCCGAAAGTCTTTCGGCCTATAGCTGTATCTGTCAGTTAAAATCATGCATAATTTTTATTTGGTGAATACATTGGATAAAAAAGATTTCATACCCCTGGAATGTCTCTTTGACATTGACAGTGGTTTGTTTACATTTTTGATCTCGAATATCGTCTCAGACTTTTTAGGTATTTTTTTTGCAAGAATACTTACCTACATACATTTATATCATAGGACTCTATCAATAGCTAAAAAGGCGCGATGTTTCATTCCCAAATAAAATGACGGATATAACAATGACGTAATAACGTTATACGAATTCCGTAAATACCTAGCCTTGACTAGGTTAGTTCTTCCTTCCTGACTGAACGCTAACGCTTCGCTTTACTCACTAGTGAGTAATCTACCAAAGTCCACAGCGCACGCGTCATGCCCTCTCTCGTAAAAGGACAATTTTCGCGTAAAATAATGTCGTATTGTGCAATAACTAAGTAAAAACTCAAGGGCAGTGTTTTAATGTTCCAGTCTCCATTTAACTACCTTTTAACTTATTAAGATCGCGTCCAGTGTTGAACATAAGTAACATAACCTTAATTCCTCCTGCGAAAATACATTAGATTTTAGCCAATTTACCTGCAACAAAAGCATTTAATTTAGTCTACGGTTATAGACGGGTACCGGAGTCATTATGGCTAAACGACTACTTTTAAACGTAATTTTGAACCCTAGTGTTCAGAAAATACAACCTATAAGACCGTTGCGAAGCACTTATCACAGGAAAATTAGTACCAAAGAGGTAGGTAATTTTTGTCATCTTTATTAAATTTTGATTTTTTTCTTTAACGCTAGAACGCTTTTTTTTTCAATATATTATTAATTATTGATTTGGCTGCATTGCTTCTCATATATCTAATCAAGCAATGATTAAGCGTAAATAGCGCTACTCAATATCTAATTTCATAACATCAACACGTGAATCGAAGTTTGCTCTAAGATTTTCAGTAGGCGCTTAACTTAAGTTCAAGTGGCATTGCCATAAATAAATCATGCAACAATAACTATTTCAGGCTGCATTCGAAGAGGTACAAATCCCAATGCGATTTGGGCATTTAGCTGCAAAATTATGGCGCGGTAGAGACAACAACAGCCGTCCCATACTCGCGCTGCACGGGTGGCAGGACAACGCCGGCACCTGGGACCCGCTCATTCCAATGATGGACTCGGAGCGGCCGATCTTGGCGCTTGACTTCCCTGGCCACGGATTATCTTCTCACATTCCTCCCGGTTAGTAAATGCCTACAGCAACGTACAATCGAACTTGTAACCTTGTCACTTAACCCGTTTGCCAGCTTCGTATGGCAGTTTAACAATGGTGCGGGCCGAGCTTGTGAGGACTATTTTGGTGATTTATTCTGGGTATGGCCCTCCTCACGCCCCGTAACGATATCATTATTATTATTGATATAATTATTTATTTATTGAAGGACGTGAATTGAAAAATATCACGTTTTTTAAAACGCCGTTCTGATGGGAAACAATATAAAGTGATTTTTAGATATAGGATTCTTGACCATATGACTGTATATCTGATTTAACATTTTTAACGCTCCGTCAAAGAGAAACGTCAACCACACGCCAAACCAACAAATCATTTAGTGCGTAGTTAAACCTTATGTCAATGCAAGAAGGTTGCTAGCGCGCTGGGCTCCTTGATGCATTTATCAGTCGTTGGCGTTGAACCTTGAACCTGCGGTGCGGATATATGCGTCATAGCGTCGAAAATGTTAATTGAAACATGATTACCAACTTAATATTTCCTCTATAGAAAAAAAATGCTAAGTTAGGTCTGCATTTTCCTTTTTTACCTCAGTCTATTCAATCAATACTTACATTAATACGACACAAACAAGTTTAAATTATGCTGTTTTACCTCATCTAAAAACACTTAAGGAAAGATGAACATAACTTCACAAAGTCAGGTACCTGGTTTATATATCATCAAATTGTCGACACTCACTTCACTTCAAAGTCAACGTTTCATGTATTTTCATTTCGTCGACAATTCAGTTTGTGGAATGGTCATTACAAGTAATTTTAAATAGTATATTTTTACTTGCTGGATGATTAATTAAATAGTTGAATTATGTCATGGAAAACGTTTTGTGATTTATTGTTTCAAGTATTTTTAATGAACATACAAATTAACATATAAAATATACAAATTATTACAAGGATTATAATTTAAATTTAAGATAGTTGGCATACACAGTTATCTATGGCATTATCATTACTAAGAACATATTTGAACTCATAATTTTTACGCACGGCAATTATTTTAACCTAACCTAAACCTAACCTAACCGCCAGCGTGTCGACGTTAACCCGCTTCGCAGGGTGCCTATTACCGCTCTGAGGAACACAAGTCAACCCTAACCTAACCTACTTATAATACAATTGTTACGGTTGTTTGTTTTTTTACTGCGGGGAGCTATATATTTTTTGATATTTCTGTACTATTGTAACTGAACTTCGTTGTTTTGTTATTCTGCCATTAAAAAATCATACAAAATGAATCATTTGCCAAATAATATTCCCTGAACAGTTATTCTATGAAAATATAAAAATTGAATTGATCTGGTCATGAAATAAAATTACACCAAACAATAATTCGTGAACTAAATGTTACTTGAAACGTTTTCGATGAAAGGTTAGTCGACAAAACAAGGGACACCCCAGGTACCTACCTATTTATCGAAATTTGTCCAAAAAGCCATTCCCAAGAGTGCAGCATCTCGTTTTCTCGTGCGCGGACGACATAAGAGCGTCTCCTTCACGGGGGCGTGGTATACTCGCGTCGAGGCATCCCCTTATGTACCTACTGTAGATTGGCTTATAAATGAGGTAGCATTTATTAAGTTTTGGGACTAAGTATATATTATGTTTACTTGGTTAACATTTCTTTTTCTCTTTTTCAGGTCTTCATTACTACCCTTGGGAACTGCCAAGATTGATATACGTAATAAAGAACCATTTCAAATGGGACAAGGTCTCACTGCTGGCACATTCTATGGGGTCTATAGCAAGCATGAGATTTGCGAGCTTATTTTCTAGTGATGTCGACTTTTACGTTGCAATTGACAGCATAATTGTGGACGACTACGACTTAAACGCAGTCATAGACAAATATCCGATCTACATGAGAAAACTTGAAGATGACCAAGAGCGTGTTGGGACAGAGCCGCCCAGCTATTCACTGGAAGACATTAGTCAAATTTGGCATGTGGGCACAAACAAATCGGTATCTTTGGAAAGTACACAACACTTAATGAAACGAGGTTTAAAGCAATCAAAAGCAGACCCTAATAAATATTATTTTTGTAGAGATGCTAGATTGAAACATGTGTTGTTTACTCCCGAAGACAAAAAGTTTGTGGAAGGGATTGCAAGAAAATTGAAGTGTCCCACACTGTATGTTAAAGCGATTGATTCGCCTTACGCGACTGACGCATTCTCTGTGGAGATGCGTGAATTACTCAAAACCAATAACAAAAACTTTGAATGTCACTTTGTACCTGGGACTCATCATGTTCACTTGAATAATCCTGAGATAATAGCTCCACTCATTAAACAGTTTCTACTAAAACATAATCTCAAATAAGTAGCTGTACTATAAACTCAGGTTGTTATGGTCCAAATTTCAATGCCCATTTTGTTTTAAGTTACGGGTATTATTCGAATTTATACTTAAGGTACTTTGTAACTATACTGTGTTACTGATAGAACACATTGCTACTGTATTATCATATTTATAATAGCATACAAAGTATAACACATAAATAAGACTTGAGTTGTGTGATTTGGCCCATAGTTTCCTGTGTTTTTAGTTTTAGTGAATAAGTATCTTCAATGATGTAATATAAAAAACCGGCCAAGTCCGAGTCGGGCTCGCGCACGAAGGGTTCCTTACCATTATCTATAAAAATGGCAAAAAAAATCCACTTTTGTTGTATGGGAGCCCCCTTAAATATTTATTTTATTGTTTTTTAGTACTTTTTGTTACGCAGCAACGGAAATACGTCATCTGTGAAAATTATAAGATACAGCCTGGTGAGAGACTGACAGACAGACAGACAGACGGACGGACAGCGGAGTCTTAGTAATAGGGTCCCGTTTTTTTATCTACCACTTTTTAGGGTGGTACGGAACCCTAAAAAGAGGTAGATAGGTTATAAGCGCTCCAGAAGTAGCACACTAAAACTGAGTCAATTGCACCAACTTGCCTCAGTTTCGCGTCGTCAGTGGACACATATAATCATAATTCAGCTGTCAGATGTGGTGGCCATTTTTAAACACGGAATTTCGTATACACAACGTATCTACCTCTTCTTTATACTACATCATTGTACTTATTGATATGATTAGAATACTCTTGGCTGTTGTTACTCATATATTTGACCTCAACTTTTTGCATGTTATAAAATACTGTCTTTTATGCTTAATTTAGAGCTTTAATGTGAGTCGTTATATGATAAATATAAATTAATGCTGTCAATGTTAACTAATTAATATAATAATTTATTTCTCAGTATTATTCTTACACTGCATAATAGATGAACAACTAGCAACAATAAAAAATTTAATTCAACTTGTATATGATTATTTTATCACCCATCAGAGTCGTCTGTATTTGACAATGAATTGTCACAAACGTGAGCTCCTTTACGCAGTGGCAGGACCTTGAGCAGTGTTTCTTGCCACGGCACACCCTCGCAAACCTTCACCACAATTTCAAAAACTGAAAAACAAAAAGTTTTTACTAATACATTTCATAATGTTTGTAAATAAAGAAGTAGCCATAGCTGTTTCTTGTTAAATGTCATACCGTGATCGATTGTTAAAACCTTCCTAGTCTTCATATTTACGTATTTGTCTAAAGGCAACTGACCATGTCTAATGCCATGTTCTTGAGCAATTTTATGACATAGACCCTGAAACAAACAATATTTTTCATAACTGAACAATCATTGCTGTGTAAAAATATTGAACGGAGCGCACATTTTTAAAGTTCATCAGAACTTTGAACTTTTGAAAGTATATGTTTTTAGCAGTCTACATTAACATTTATGTGTGTTTCACCATTCCATTTTGTTAAATGAGGTGTCTATTGATTCATAATTATGCTCCCTTTTGTATGAAACCTTCCGTAATTCTCATTAGCTTTCCGTAGTTGAGTTACAGCATTGTGAACTTTTTATGCTTCTTGAACATTTAATAGTGAAGAAAATTTTGCAACTAGCTGTAATAAACGGAAACAACAACTATTCTCGATATATCTAGTAACTATGTACCTTATGTTGATTGTGATCCACAAGTCCTCCAATTATGTAATAGGTATTTTCTTCAAATGTTTCGATTACATTTTCTGATTCACTTGTTAAATAAACCAAATTTTCTTTAGGAAATAGGCTGAGATAGCTTTCATTATGGAATTGTATCTGTAAATAAAAATCTATTACTTGTATGGAAAAGTAATTCAATTGTACTTATTATCTAATATTCTAATCTTAATAATTTTATGTTGATATATTCATGAATTATTGTCCCTTAAATGGATAGTTACGGATATTAACAACACCCACGGTCAATTACAATCGCATACATGACTGTATTAGGTGAACAATTTCTGAAAAAGAAGACCACTGTGAAGAAGAAATGCTGAAACAAACTCAACAGTCACTAATTTTTTGCTAAAAAAGCTTATTACAATGATAGTATGTATTAACCTACTTAAAATAAGTAAACCTGAATAATGAATAGTATGAATACAAAGAATAAAAATAAAAAAAATAAAAGAAAACATTGGAAACTCAACATACATCCCAATTCTCATATCCATTATGCCGTGACATCTCTGTTTTGGCTCTTTCACTAAAACCTGTGATGTGAAATTGCAATGGCGAGGGAGACCTCCTATTAACGGAATAGCATCTCAAAATTTGTTTTATAACTTTGAACCTATCCTTCTCCATCATTAATTCGTCAAAACTAAGATCAATTATCAATCCTGTGGATTTTTTGGATTTTTCGAACTTCATTTTCTTAAGGGACTTTCTGCTCGGTCCAAGATCGATGTTGGCTGCACGTGCTTCCTGCCTCCTCTGTTTGGCGCGAGCCTTCTCTCTTGCTCTTTTTTCCTGTTTGTGATTCTCCCATT
The DNA here is from genome assembly GCA_947578815.1 of Epinotia ramella. Taxonomy (NCBI): domain Eukaryota; kingdom Metazoa; phylum Arthropoda; class Insecta; order Lepidoptera; family Tortricidae; genus Epinotia; species Epinotia ramella. Next base: position 15,609,993 of record OX388209.1, read on the forward strand.
TCACTTTTTTAAGCCATTTGCGCATCTGGTTTTTTGTAAACGGTCTAGGATATTCGTTGCCTTCGTCATCCTTCAAGCCTGGATCCAATTTGATATCAAAAAGTGTACACTGAGGAAAACTCGCCGGTTCAACTTTGCCATTAATTGAAATGTGATCGGTCTCATCCATTTCTGTGTTAACTATAAATTACTTTGACACATTGAAATCCAAAGAGTTATAAGCACATAATTCCTACTATATAATTAAGAAAAGTCTGACAATAATCAATTATATGTTTAGGTTATCTTAGCTATTGGCTAAGCTAACCTAACCATTTTGTTTTGACAGTTGATACTGTTGACGTTGATTGTCATTATTGACAACCAATAAGGCGTTCGGATTCTATGATCTTATTCTAAGGGTCTATCGTCGGGGATGCGGTCAGCGGTGGACGCCTTGCTTCTCAAGCGGAGCTTCTGACGCTGATTGCATTATTGACGACTGACCAAACTACCGAACAACGTCGCTTTATAAGCAAACTTGACACTGGCGAAATCATCTTAACTTAGATGGAAGCCATTTTTTTTTTAAATTGAATTGAATTTGAATTGATCTTATTCTAGATGAATATTTAGAAAAACAGCTGGACACACGGGGACAGTAGTTGACTCGAACAAAAATTAGGGCTTTTCTAAGCCCTAATTTATAGAAGAAAAATATATACATTGATATACACCCCCACTTTAAGCCCACATCACACTGGCGCGGCCTGGCTGCGGCGGACTATACTCGGACTCGAACTTGTCATTAGCTGTCCAATTTACTATTGGCCGCCGCCGCAGGCAGCTCCAGTCTGTGACAAGCCTTAGCAAAGGTACCTACCATATTTTTTTTTAAAGTGGGAATTGTGTTAGGATATAGGCTTTATTCACATAACAATATACATTGTTTGAATATAATAATTTAAAATAATAAAAATGTTGAATGTACTAAACTAAAAAAAAATATAATCACAATCAATAGCATAACAAAGCATAAATTCTTTTTTAAATACAATACAACACCAATACAATTTGAAAATTATATGTCCATAATTTAAATATAATGTCATAATTCTAATATATTTTCATTTCATTTACTTATTCATTTAACATAACATTTTGAGCTTACTTAAGACTAAAAACCACAATAAATTTCCTAATACATACATCAATCAGTCAGATAAATTAAAATACAAATTAAAATACATTAGAAATAGGACACATCATAATAAAAATTTGCTACATTTTCAGTCTTCATTTCAGTAAAGTACAATTTGAATATTTGAAATAAAAGTTCAATATAAAATTTAAATATAATATCAAACAGCTTTTTAGGTACTCTACTAGCTAATCTAAAATTACTATTGACTGCCACCGCAGGCCGCGCCAGTGTGTTGCAGGCCTTACTATTGTCCGCCCGTCCGCCGCGGTCAGGCCGCCCCAGTGTGATGCGGGCTTAAAGAAAATAAAAAAAGATTTTATTCTACTGTTTTGACGGGGTGATTGATTTATCGACAATAGAGACGTTATCAGATATTTGTGAGCAGGACCGAGATTTGCTCCTGCGTTGCGTTACTCATTGTTTTCGGCACTCTGGAATTTAAAGTAAATATACCTTACGACCAAACAATAATAAGATAATAACGACACCAATACGTGCTTAGTAAGTGAGTACGGTGGTCCGAGGATTTGCTGTGTTGAGAGCTTCTCCGGCAGTCAACACAAGGAATCTTCAAAACTATAAGGTATTACTAGTACGACTACTCCTCTTGTCAGCGTTGTAATATAAGTAAAGAATAAATAAATAATTTAAACGTATCTTACCTTACCAAAGTTCCAGCAAAGTATGGCGTTTGGCGGCAGTTAGTTGTCAAACTCCATTTTCAAAATTATAAACGAAAGAATAAATAATATGTAATATTGCTTCTAAAACACTCCATAAAGGTTTATAATGAAACAAAATATCGTAAATATGCATAATCAATCATTTTTCACGATTTCAGCTTTCTTTTTAAGAAATTAACAATTTATCGGTTTTTTAACGCTGCGTGCAAAACGCACTTTACATATTACTTCGTTCTTTCCATTCACGTCGGTCAAAACGAAAGTAGTCTATGGATCCGACGCGGAAGTCCCCGATTCGAAAATGCTTGGTGGTAGCGTTTACTTTCGGCTTTCGATCGGACTACGTTGCTGTAACGTCACTGAGCTACTTATAACCACGAACTTCGAATGTCGAAGTCCGGATATTTCTATCTCTATCGCACTTACTGCACTCGAGTGACAGGGATGCAAGTACACGAACTTCGAGATTCGATTTTCGTGGTAGCGCCGCAGTCCATAGGGGCTACCGCGAAATGAAAACGAACTTCGTTCGTGTATCTCCTTCTCTGTCGCTTGAACTAGCAAGTGCGGCAGAGAGGGAGATACACGAACGAAGTTCGTTTTTATTACGTTTCTATTACTTATTCTGAGGGGCTATACCGCGAAGTGAAAACGAACTTCGTTCGTGTATCTCCTTCTCTGTCGCTTGAACTAGCAAGTGCGGCAGAGAGGGAGATACACGAACGAAGTTCGTTTTTATTACGTTTCTATTACTTATTCTGAGGGGCTACCGCGAAGTGAAAACGAACTTCGTTCGTGTATCTCCTTCTCTGTCGCTTGAACTAGCAAGTGCGGCAGAGAGGGAGATACACGAACGAAGTTCGTTTTTATTACGTTTCTATTACTTATTCTGAGGGGCTACCGCGAAGTGAAAACGAACTTCGTTCGTGTATCTCCTTCTCTGTCGCTTGAACTAGCAAGTGCGGCAGAGAGGGAGATACACGAACGAAGTTCGTTTTTATTACGTTTCTATTACTTATTCTGAGGGGCTACCGCGAAGTGAAAACGAACTTCGTTTGTGTATCTCCGTCTCTGTCGCACTTGCTAGTTCGAGCGATAGAGATGGAGATACACGAACGAAGTTCGTTTTCGTTTCGCGGTTGCCACTCTGTGCCAGAATACAGCTAGATTTTAAATCGACCAATCAGGAAACAGAATTCATTTCAAACACTAGGAGTTTTTTATTCCGTAATTCACAATCATTAAAAAAATAAACGCCTCTAACCGTCTAAAGCCGCGTCCAAACGTTCAAGCGTGGTTGCAATGCAGATTGAGCGGGATAGACAGCTGTCTATTTCGCTTTATCGTATGCCCCGTATGCTGTCCGCCGCGCTCGGCCGTTTGGACGCGGCTATTAGACGGCAGAGGCGTTTACTCGTGGTGTCAATATTTTGTATCTGTGTCAAAGTAGTTTATTTAAAAAAGAATGGCGCCAAATTGAATAATCTTTTCGCCGTGGTATTTATTATTGATTGGATGGATAATCTTTGTTTTTACTATTTTCCCACAGTCGAAGTGAAAAGTAGAGTGTATATTAACTGGTCTAAAAGCCATCCTCGAACTATTTCGATCCCCTCACTTCGTTTGGGAAAATAACCATCTCGTGGTAATATGGCTTATTTTAGACCCTTGTCATACAATCTACTATTTCTATAATATGGATAGGATTATTCTTGGCATTGAACTATCCTGCTAAATAGGTATTTCTAATGTTAAAAGGAAATAATAAAAATAAGCCTTTAAAGTTCTACGGAAAAGTTTAGGTATAAAAGATAACGCTCTCCGTTCTACGACCTACGTGATAACCTTATGCATGAACCGTCTCTCTATATGTAAGTATATTTATCTCAGTCAGTCTAATATTAGGTAGCAGTAGGTTTTTTTAACTCGTCTGATAAAAGACAGCTACCGGAGAACATTTTATCAATAATAAAATATCAAATTAAAAGAATATCTTCTTATGTTTCACTCGATGGCGCGCGTAAGTAATTGCTTTCCTATAATTATCGATGCCTAGTCGGTATAGAAATCAAGGTGTAGAGGTTGGTAGTAAATCGGAGGTGGAATTTCAGGCTGTTAAATAAATATAATTATTTATACAAGGTGTATAAAATATCCTTAAAGCCAGAGAGGGAGGTTTTCGGTAGTCATTCATTAACCTAAGTATTACTTACGATCATCCATTAACCATCCGATTTAATTAATGCGTATACCAAATCAGGCGGACAGATACAAGTTATGGGGCGGTTGCTTCTCGGAGGAGCCGTCAGCAGTGCTTCGGAGGCTCAACGACTCGCTGGCCATCGACTCCCGGTTGTACCGAGAAGACATCGCTGGTAGTCGCGCCTGGGCGCACGAGTTACATCGAAGCGGACACCTCTCCGAGCAAGACAACAGCGCCATCCAAGGCGGACTGGCCGAGGTAGGATTACCGAGTTTATTATACCTCTTAGATTACGACTGTTACAGTTACCTGTCCTTTGTATGTAGTCAAGTAATGTAAATCAGGTAGATTTTATTTTAAAACATGAAATACGAAACACCAGCTCGGTCGCAAAATACCCCACACTTTTCATGAAGGTGACTTTATTTATTATATGTTAAAACTTGTAAAATCCTCGGGGAATATGCTTAATCAGGGGCGGGTTGAATCTCACTCGATTATTTCTAAACTATAAAAGATATCTAAACACTGTTCCTGAAAGTGCTTCACAATAGGTTACAGAATAAACTGGATCTATCTGAAAATTCACTGTTCCCAGCTTCCATTCATTTACTAAGTCTTGCTTTCTACCTAAGGTGAGTCGGGGCAAGAGTAACATCGGGGGAAGAGGGTCAAAAGCTTTTCCAGCTAATTCTTTTGAAGTGGGCGCCTTTTTGTACCGTCGGTACCTAAAACAGACAGGCGTGTATTAGTTCCATCATCAAATCATACATGTCTCTTTCACACGCCATATTGAAACAAAACGCGGTTCATTGTGACTGGTTACGTTATAAGTAGACTCAAAATGTACCTAAGGTGAGTCGGGGCAAGAGTATCATACTTTTTTTTAAGGATTCAAATAGTGTTTGTGATCTTATTATTGCATTAATTCGTATAATAAAATGTAAGTAAATTTAATATATTTCTAATTGAAAGTACTTATCAAGCAAATAAACTTTTAAAACGCACTAATTTGTAAAAAGATAAAAATCGGCATGACTGTTCCTCTTGCCCCATGACTGGGGAAGAGTATCGTACGTACCTAGCTTGAACTAGGTTAGCTCCAGTGGATTTACGTATTTAGTAACAGTTGGTAGACGCTGTCAAGAAAATGAATACCTTAATAAGTTGAATTGAAAAACTCTTTAAAATTCTGAGAAACTGCGTTTATACATATTCTGGGGCAAGAGTGTCATAGTAGGTGTTATCAGGGGTGACAAACCACTAACACTTAAATAAAAAAAAATATGCTTTGAATTTTTTAATTCACTTTGATAACTATACTATCTATGAGTCATTTATTTTCATAAAGGAAAGTTTACATGTCAATGAAAATACACTTAGTCAAATAACCTGCCCCGTGTCATTTATGAGTAGGTATTACAGTAGTAGTATTTAGGCAGGCACACTATTTATAAATTCTACTTAGCTTAAATCACAACTAGGTACTCTCAGTCTATACTTAAAAAAATAGTTAACGCAGGGCTTTAGCCTATTTTTTTACGAAGTAAATAACGTTATAAAAATAGCGATATTATAACGATATAATTCCGTTATTTGCTGAGATTTATATAAAAAATTTAAACATATCGTTATAATATCACTATTTTCATAACGTTTTAAAGGCCGGTACTTAAGTACGTAGTTTTTTTTTTTACACTGTAGCCCAGAAATAGAGACAAATTGAACGATCTAGATATTTTTTGTTTTTAAATGCATTTTAAAAAGCGTGTTTTTCTAGGGTTTTTTTATTTGTTTTGTTCGTTATTTTAATTGTGTCACGATATGGTTGATTATTTATATTTTTGAGTGCTTGAACCCAACATCCGCATCCTCAAATGTCGAAAAATCACATGCCTGAATTAAACAGTGCTAATTTGTATTTTGTACTAAAAATGACAATTTATAAAAGGTTTTACCGCCCTGACATGGGGTAAGAGTAGCCTATGACTCCCTTCCCCCGGACTGAACTGGCACTCTTGCCCCACTTAAATAATTTCAGGTTAAAATTTTATTGACTTGATAAAAACTTATAATCGATAGGAATTACAGAAAATAACGATGTAACATAAGAAATAAAGTATAAATATTCGAGTCATCAACAAACAAATCCGAATTAACAACCATAAATCACACAAAACCGCTTTTGAATTATACATGTGCACTTCCACTTATCACAAGTCGTAACCAGTGAAAATGAACCGCGTTTTGTTTCAATATGGCGTGTGAAAGAGACATCTATGATTTGACGATGGAACTAATACACGCCTGTCTGTTTTACCGACGGTACAAAAAGGTGCTCAATTCAAAAGAATTCGCTGGAGAAGCTTTTGACCCTCTTCCCCCGATGTTACTCTTGCCCCGACTCACCTTATGTAATTAATTGTTTTGTTAAACATTTGCATGCTGCTTTGGCTGAATACTGGAACCATGTTAAAAATATGTAAAACCTTTGTACTTACGTATTCTTGCAAATAAACATTTCTATTTCTATTTCTAAAAAAGTGTTTCTATATAATTGCACCCCTTTTTAACCCCCTTAGGGTGGAATTTTCTAAAACGCTGAAAGTACTTTTTTTGTTTTCTAATAAGTTATCTTTCTACAATAGTTTCAAGTCTGGCTCAAAAACGAAAGCTTCCCCCCATGCAAACTTTGCATTCCTATTTAAACCCCCTTATTTCCAAAAATCCCGTCTTACCCCTTGCCCACGTTATATAAGGAAGTTCTGGTGTAAATGTCAAGTTTCTAGTACCAGTAGTTTCGGCTGTGTTGATGAACAGTCAGCACTTCCTCTTTTATATATATATATATATATAGATACCCGCGCGAAGCTACATGTACCCAGTTCCCTAGAAGGTACCAACGACGTTCTGACCGAGGCTTGAACTGTTCCAGGTAGAAAAAGACATTAAAGAGGAACTATCCGAAGCCGGGCGTCTTAACGACACAGAAGAGGACATCCACTCGGTGGTGGAGAGGAGGTTGCACGCGTACGCGGGCGATGCTGCGCTGCGCTTACACACCGCGCGCAGCCGTAACGACCAGTCTGCCACTGATACCAGGCTGTGGATGCTAGCTTCGCTGCCCACGCTGGATGCCACACTGAAGCAACTCATTGAGGTGAAGAATGTTTGGTAACCATTAAGACATCCACTCGGTGTTGGAGAGGAGGTTGCACGCGTACGCACACCGCGCGGAGCTGCAACCACCAGTCAGCCACTGATATTAGGTAGTATTAAGGTGTTATGTATTGTAACCATTATGTTTAGTAACCATTAAATAGGAGGAGTACGTTGCACACCGTTACGACCAGTCTGCCACTATAATAGGTAGGTAAGTATATATACTAGGCTGTGGTTGCTAGGTTCTTGAGCCCCTTACGTGTTAATGTTGAAACGACCCAAGAAAGTAGGTACATCATCCATGAGTGCCTTAAATTCATATACTTCATTATATTGCAGGTTCTCTTGAAGCGAGCAAGCGATGAATTGGACGTTATTGCACCTGGTTACACACATCTCCAACGCGCCCAACCAATTCGTTGGAGTCACTTTCTTTTAAGGTAAATAAAATTATTCCTTGATAAAATGTAGTAGGTCTACTTAGGTTCCGACTTCCGAGCTTCCGACACAAAGTACCTGAAACTAATCCTCCCAATTCGTATGCGGTCCTAACCAGCGTAAGGGGATAATTACCCAGAAGCCGGTAAACTCTTCGTGACGAGCGAGAGCTCGTGATAGGTACTTACTAGGTACTTTACTAGACATACACAAAAGTTTGTTTAATCAGCTACAAATCATACTTACTTAGGTACATGAGGGTTCCGTGCCGTATTAAGCACGATTGATCTCGATAGATAGGTAGTCTAATAGGTAGTGGGGATAAAGACGCTTCAAATCGATCTCCGCCAACTCAAATTCTCTTAACAATCATAATAATAATAACTGAACGGCGTCGGTGAACTGGCTACGTTTCGGGGATCTTTTCGGGGAAACCGAAGGTTTTGTCTGTGCAATTGCGGACGAAGTTATCATGACGAACAATTACCGGAGGTATGTCCTGAAGGACGGTACGGTCGACATTTGTCGGGCATGCCGCCGTCCCGGGGAGTCACTCAGGCATATTATCTCCGGTTGTGGTCATCTTGCTAACGGCGAGTACTTGCACAGACATAACCTTGTAGCCAGAATTATTCACCAGCAACTTGCTCTGCTATACGGTCTTGTGGTCTCCGAAGTGCCTTACTATAAGTACACACCTGCGCCAGTTCTCGAAAATGGTCGTGCCACGCTCTATTGCGATCGATCAGTCATCACGGACAGGACTATTCTTGCCAATAGGCCTGATATCGTGCTGACAGATCGATCGAAACGCCAAGCAGTGCTCGTTGACATCACCATCCCCCATGACGAGAACCTCTTGAAGGCCAAAAAGGACAAAGCCAGCAAGTACCTAGACCTGGCTCACGAGGTAACCGCCATGTGGGATGTTGATTCGACGATCATCGTCCCGATAGTCGTTTCGGCGAACGGCTTAATAGCGAAGAGTCTCGACCATCACCTCAAGAGACTCTCGCTAGATGGCTGGGTCAGATACAGAAGGCGGTACTCCTGGATACTGCGCGGATAGTCAGGAGGTTCCTGTCTCTGTCGCCCTGACCGCCGGCAGCTTAGGCCCCGCCTTGCTGGCGGCGGTACCCTAGATTAGGTTTTTATAATGATTTATGTTTCGTATGTATAGTTTTATATTTTACTTTTTATATATGTATTGTAAAAACCTAGTCTAAGAAGAAAATTGAATAAAGGAGATAATAATAAACCATTTATTTCAGGCATCTAATGCCCATAGTTACAAATACCTTAAAGACTAACATACATACAATTATAAAACAGTGTGGCTCCGTTGCGTCGTCACCTCCGGTGTAGAATTCGGTAGGTTGCCCCGGAACCGCCAAAACACGACACCCTTCGGCCAAAAGTCAGCTCTCGCGATGGTCTCCTGCAGCGACCGCGGCACGCGCACCACAAACGAGCTGAAGTGCACGTAGTGTCGCGAACGCAGCTGAAAAACCCTCAGCGAATAGCCAGTCTTCTGGTGAATATACTCCACCATGTCATCAGCCGTGGCGAAGTAATGCAGGCGCGACACGTACAGCGCCTTACTCGGTGTAGCAACCCGCAGGCCCGAACCAACTGGCTCTGCTGTACCACACTGGCTCTTTCGCGGCTTGCGCTTACTAGACACCAATGTGAAACCCTCCTTATCCACATCGGTGCGAGGGGGCTTCTCTTTTGGAAAAACCCCGGCTTCACGCACCCTTGAAGGTGCGCTTCTCCGGTTGGCTGCGACAGGCTGACCGGCAATGACGTCAGCATAGCGATGACGTGACTTCGCGGCGGCGGGGCGAGGCCGCGACACGAGCTGTGTCAGCAACACGTAAACTAACCGACTCGACACTACATTGTCGCTAGTACCGTGACAGTCATGGCACTTGAAATTTGATGCCTGTGACCGACTTACTGGGGCGCTATTACGCAAACTAATAACTTCGTTGCGCAGATCGGTGATAGTTGCTTCCGAGGCTTCAAATTTTGACATCATTTCGGGTAAACTTGCTTTAAGAGCCACAATATCCTTCAGCAAGCTGCTTACATCGTGCTATTTACAATAGGCATAGGTATACTCGTAGCATCATCGTCTAGAGCTTTAGAGCGTTCGTCGGTGACTGTGAAGTGTGAATAGTATACTGTTGATTGTTCTGCATGGGTTTTTTTTTAGATTTTTAGGGTTCCGGAGCCAAAGTGGCAAAAATGGCCTCGCCTTAAGAGGGGGCGCTCCGCGAAATCGGGGTTCTTAGATTGAATATTTACCTATGACAAACTAAAGCGAATGCCAGGAAAAAGAACATACCAAAACTACATCATATTTCCAATTGAATCGTCTGAACAAAACCATACAAAACCAAAATTGCCTCGATAGAAAAGAACCGCCAAAACATGTCTTATTTTACTCAATTTCAATAGTGTGAGGTTCCCGTGCATATAAATTAAGTAAAAGTTGAGTGTATAATAGCTTTTCACATTACCTAATGAAAGTACTAGCGGGGTATTTTTATGTAGTCCCTTTTCAGACTTATTGAGGTGAAACGTATTTGGCGTATAGGCCTTTTTTATTTAGCGCGATACCCTTTCTCCCGTCGCGTGTTTCGTGCGGTTCTGTATATCTTTTGTTGCCGTTCGCGGGCGGAGTCAGTCGCAAAGAGTATAATAAGTATATTTATGTAAAGAGTGGCAACACCAAGAAATTACTGGTCTCACAGCCGCCTAGCAGCGAGTGGATTGAACTACTCTGACGCACGCATGCGTGCAGCGTGCACGCTTCACATACACACTAACGCACACATACATATTCACGCGCCACGCACACACGTATACAAAAGTTGTATTCTCTGTTTTGACTTTGAAGCCTACAATGCGACTACCAAAGTTAGGAAGAAAACGTTTCTAAAACATGATATAAATCACATTTTAGTTAGGTAGGTACCTAAGTACGCTTCCCTTCATACTTTGCCAGTCACATTGTAGGTTTCAAAATAATCACAGCTATGAAATGGATCTGAAAAGTGAAACATGCAACATTCATAAAAGTATTTATTCAACTTAACAAATAACAAATGATGTAACAAGAACTTAACAAAGCACAACCTTTTTAACAAAAAACACGAGACAAGGACGAGATTTAGCTTCAAAACATGAGATTAAATCTCCTGGACCAGATTTAACAAATCCACGTACAGCCGATCTACACTGCATATTATTCAACCTCAAACTATTGTCTGCACACATAATACCTAGATATTATTTTTATAAATAGATACTGTGGCTAAAACTATTCTTGATTTTATTTAAATATGATTTAAATGTGTTTTCATTCAATGTTTTTATAGACAATACATTGACATTTATTTACTGACTGACACGTAGGTATGTATACTTCATCTAAAACCACAAAGGCCGAACAACAAACACAATTCCATATTAATGAGATATTTGTTCATGTTCAGTTAAATAAAATGGATACTTAATAAATTCTATCTCAAAACATAAAAATATATTTTATTTCATTTCAAAATCTTAAAATTTATTGTCGTGGGTCTATTGTACTGACATCTATTTCCATTTTCTGTCAACAACATTAAATACAGCGATCCGCTTCGCCAGAGATGTCACTACTTTCCATACAATAAATCGGCGTGTCGCCTCTTTTCTAAGTTTCCAGCCCCTGGTCAGTCGTAATCGCTCCGCTGAGACGAGAGGACTACGTTCTGTGCTCTCACGACAGCACGATGAACATAATTATTTCAATAATATTGTGACCCAGTATATTCGTCCAGTGAATGAACGTATCATTACATTCCAGTAGATATTTTGCTACATTTTGAAATAATATATTTAAAAGTCGACCTTAACATCATCATCATCCTCCTAGCGTTATTCCCGGTAATGCCCCTAAAGGAGCCCGGGGTCCGCTTTGACACCTAATCCCAAGATTTGGCATAGGCACTAGTTTTACGAAAGCGACTGCCATCTGACCTTCCAACCCAGAGGGAAAACTAGACCTTATTGGGATTAGACCGGTTTCCTCACGATGTTTTCCTTCACCGAAAAGCTAACGGTAAATATTCCGTACATAAGTTCTGAAAAACTCATTGGTACGAGCCGGGATTCGAACCCACGACCGCCGCTTGACAGCCGCATGCCTGAACCACTAGGCTACCGTAGCTCTCTAAAAGTCGACCTTAACATATAGATCTTAAAGTTCAAAATACAACTATAAGATTACGCAGCGATCGGCGGGTGACCGGCTTCTTAGAATAATTTGTGCAGTACATGCAAAACTAGACGAACATTTTTCTGTCGATCGTGTATTTACTTTATGAAAGATTATCACTATCACTATCACTACATAGTATAAAACAAAGTCGCTTCCCGCTATCTGTCCCTATGTATGCTTAGATCTTTAAAACTACGCAACGGATTTTGATGCGGTTTTTTTTAATAGATAGAGTGATTCAAGAAGAAGGTTTAATATGTATAATATAGTATCCGTGCGAAGCCGGAGCGGATCGCTAGTTGAGAATAAATCCGGTTATGTTCAAAATCGATGTCTGAGAGGTCTAAATACGAATCCATATACCCCGTATCATAATATTTCAAAAAGTGGTCGCATTATTTAAAATTTTTGAAACATTCGTTGTAAATTAATATGCGCGTTTTTTTAAAGAACAACATACATTGGCAGGCTTCTCGAGGGTGAAGATTCTAGAAATGATGTCCATTTTGAATTCCAAGATGGCGGACATTGCTTTTCGAATTTAAACTTTCGTGAGACGTGTTGAAACAGTACTAATAATTACACGGTTCAACTCACGTATTAAATGTCACTACGGGCGACATGTTTCGAACTCTTCGGGAATTCTTCTTAAGGACGAGTGTTTTCGCGGCGGTGTCGCTTGAATCTTGTCGTGATTCAAGCGACACCGCCGCGAAAACACTCATCCTGAAGAAGAACTTCCGAAGAGTTCGGAACATGTCGCCCGTAGTGACATTATTGACATTGTTTTTCTTTAAAGTCATCGCGGGTGTCGCTTTTAGGGTTATCGAGAGTGCAGATTCCAACAATTATTGCCTGCGAACTTGGACATTTTGATATTAAAAAAGTGAACATAATTATGCACTTTTTCTTTAATATGTTCAAAATTGATAACTAAAGGGCCAAAGCGTCTCCATTGTCTCCAAGTACGAATCCGAGATCAGAATTGAAAAATTTGGCCGCCACACAGTAGTGGCCTGAAAATCTGACTTTCATAGACATGATCGAAGTTTTCATAATATATTATAGTTTTTTTTAATGCTACTAATAAATTCACGGTTAAATTCACGTATTAAACGACACGACAGGCGACATGTTTTGAACACTTCGGGAGTTCTTCTTCAGGATGAGTGTTTTCGATGTTTGTTTCGAAGAAGAACTCCCGAAAAGTTCGAAACATGTCGCCTGTTGTGACATTTAATGCGTGAATTTAACCGTGGATTTATTAGTAGTATTTTAGACATGTCTAACAAAAGTTTAAATTCGATTATAGCTTTTTTTTGCTTTAGGCTTTTACTAGCCATTATTATGCTAGCTCACAACCCTTACGTGATTTAGTAAAAAAACGGAAGGCCATATTTCAGTTATAGCTCCGGTGGTTTTTTAAGCAACAAAATGTAGGTAGTGGTATTCCTTGGGTAATTAAAATAATTTGTACTCTATAAAGTGAGTGTTTTCGCGGCGGTGTCGCTTGAATCTTGTCGTGATTCAAGCGACACCGCCGCGAAAACACTCAATCCTGAATAAGAATTCCCGAAGAGTTCGAAACATGTCGCCCGTAGTGACGTTTAATACGTGGGTGAACCGTGTAATTATTGACATTTTTTTTCTTTAAAGTCATCACGGGTGACGCTTTTAGATTCCAACAATAGGGGCGTAGACACTAAATAAAATAATGTGATATTTTCTCGAAGAAGGATAAAAAAATTTGTCAAATGGAGAAAAAATCAACGCAAAAGGTTAAATAATCACGAAGTTATAAGTGTCCAAAGTTTTAAGAAGGGATGTGTTCTGTCCCTTTTTCGCAAAACGCAACTTCATATGAAACGATGACGCTGGAAGAATGTGACGTCACAGAAGACGGCAACGTGCCACGCGCATCGTGGTCGGTGACGCCGTCGACGCGGCCTGCCGGCAGCATCCTGTAATGTGACGTCACACACCGTTTGCGTTTTCTCTCTCTAACAAGCAATATTAAAACGGTTGTAGCTTCGTAATTCTTTGAGATATCTGAATGGGATTTTCATCACTATGCATATTTTTTTGCCTTCTTTCTTTTGGAGTAATAATAATTTTCGAGTCTGCACCCGAATTATTGCCTGCGAAGTTGGACATTTTGATATTAAAAAAGTGAACACAATTTTGCAGTTTTTCTTTAATACGAGTATGTTCAAAATTGATAACTAAAGGGCCAAAGCGTCTCCATTGTCTCCAAGTACGAATCCGAGATCAGACCCCGTATCATGGTCGGCCTTATCACTCGATAAGTGACAAGATAGGGGCATCGTCTCGTTCTATCAAACGGTGTCAGCCAGTGACGGACGCTCTATCCTGTCACTTATCGCGTGATAAGGCCGACCATGACACGGGGTCAGAATTGAAAAATTTGGCCGGCACACAGTGGCCTGAAAATCTGGCTTTCATAAACATGATCGAAGTTTTCATAATAAATTACAGTTTTTTTTAATGCTACTAATAAATTCACGTATTAAATGACGCGACAGGCGACATGTTTCGAACTCTTCGGGAGTTCTTCTTCAGGATTAGTGTTTTCGATGTTTGTTTTGAAGAAGAACTCCCGAAGAGTTCGAAACATGTCGCCTGCCGTGACATTAACGTTATTTTTTTAACCGTGGATTTATTCGTAGTATTTTAGATATGACTCACAAAAGTTTAAATTCGATTATACCTGTTTTTTTGCTTTAGCCTTTTACGAGACATTATTATGCTAAATTACAACCCTTACGTGATTTAGTAAAAAAACGGAAGGTCATATTTCAGTTATAGCTCTCGAAACTGACTTAGCTACTAGCGAAAACTATATCTTCAAATATAGGTACTTACAGATTTTGTCTTTCTTTCCACTTATTATAATTATCTATAGGTATTCATCATGTTTCATCTAACTGTCGGGGCATATACTATGCGAGAAGGAGCGGGGCAGCAATAGACGCATCAGCGCGGCAGGTACGGGGCGCGCGGGTGATTTCTGATTTTTCCCTGGCGATACGCCCCCTCTAGTAGGTATAGTTCTTATATCAGAATCGAAACTTTTTTTAATGCTTTTTTATCATTTGGTCTGAATTTTATGAAAAACTATCTATTGTAGACCGAATCGTAAGTATTAATAGGTAAACGACAAAGCAATAGGCATGCGGCCTCATGTTCAAATTGATAACGTAGTGATGCTAAATGGATAGTAAACCATCAAATTATCGTAATAAAGTATAAATTATAAAATGTAATTAAAATCATAAAAAGATATGAACCTTGAAAGTTTAGAAAAATGATGCATTCTTTTTTATTGTCCAAGAGTAAATTTAAAGCTGCCAATAGAATCCTTACGATTTAATAGAAACAAAATTGTATGACTATGTACTGACTGAACTATATGTACTTAAACGCAGTATTTCGCGACCTAATTTACCGGATTTTCCATACAATGATACAACTACTTTGTACAAGTGACGTCATACGAGGGTACGTCATCAGTATGGAGCGTTTTCCGCTGCCGCCAGCGACGTCAATCTTTGTCTCAAATTTTTGGGGCTCCCATACAAACATTTGTCCCTCTCCAAAAACTGGTTCGAATGGCATCGTAAAAAAAATTTAGTCCGCATCCCTATTCCGCCAATTTAACGTCAATGACAGCTGACATGACAGCCATGACGGCGATATTAAAAATTCAATGAGGTCAAATGTTACGAAAAATTTATTAATTGTCGCAGTCGGATAAAAAGTATCCGAAGCGGAAACCAGAATAATAATCTATAAAAAATGTTTCATGTTCTTCCTTTCATGGGAAGCTGAGATCACAGATATAGATATACAGAAATACCTTCGTGACAGAACAATGAAATGATACTGGCTGATTTTTTATTTTATTTAGAGGTTTATTTTAAGTGTAGATTATTGTTAGTACTAAGTAGGTACTAACAGAAAGTACTAAAAAAAAAAAACTTCCAAAAATATTGATTAGTTACGCATGGTGTCTCCGGGACGACGTGACAAGGCTGCAGGAGCAAATGGGCCGTCTCTCGAGGTGCCCCCTGGGCAGCGGCGCCATTGCTGGCTGTGCCTTGCCGATTGACCGCACTCGACTGGCCCGCACACTGGGTTTCCTAGACGTCACGCCCAACTCTATGTTCGCTGTATCTTCTCGGGATCATATAGGTAAGCTAAGAGCCCCCGCAGACTGCAGACTTTAGAGCCCGACCACACTATCGGCCGACTAAAAGTAGTATAGTAAGAGCCCCCGCAGAGTGCAGACTTTTAGTCGGCCGATAGCTATCGGCCAACTAAAAGTCTGCAGTCTGCGGGGGCTCTAACTGTTCCTGAGACAGAGCTGTGTCGTAGGTACCTATATCTTAGACTAGATGTAGTGTGTTAATTGGTAAATCACGACAGTCTCGAGGAAGTTTTCTATTTAATTCCCAGGCTAGACCGAATTCTATTATAATTGAAATCTTATTTTATACCTATACTTGTTTTTTGTCTCCACTTGCCTACTGTTCTTATTTTATTTTCATATTTCAGTGGAGTTCTTGAATTGGGCGTCCCTTTGTGGCTTACATCTCAGCAGGCTGTCCGAAGATTTAATCATTTATAGCTCACAAGAATTTGGCATAGTGCGCTTTTCCGATCAATTCTCCACTGGCTCTAGTTTGATGCCTCAGAAGCGGAACCCCGACGGGTTAGAGCTGGTTCGAGGTGCCGCTGGCCTGCTGCTTGGAGACAGTTTCTCGTTCAGCTGTGTCCTCAAGGGGCTGCCGAGCACGTACAATAAGGATCTACAGTCTGATAAAGAGATCTTATTCCGGTCTTATGATAGATTGCTAGACTGTCTCAAAGTCACGACGGGGACTGTTTGCACGATGGAGGTACGATATTAGTTAACCTATAGCAATTTCTTTTGCACGGGTAGACATAGCTGTTGTAAGTTATCTAAATTTTAGTTCTAGTTATATTGTAGTGCCCGACAGGGTTTCATAGCTGAACAAACATGATGTACCATCTTGTGATTACCTATGAAAGCAATAAAGATACTGATTACTGATTACAAACCAGTGGCCAGTATCTAATAGGGGAATTATTATTACAGATGAATCGCGATAGAGCACTGAATTGCCTAGAACCAGGCATGCTGGCGACAGACCTGGCGCATGCGTTAGTGCGGCGAGGAGTGCCATTCCGCAGCGCTCACCACTTGGTCGGTGCCGCACTGCGCCGCGCCGCGGAACTCAAAGTTGACCTGCAGGGTTTGCCGCATAGCGAATACATGTCAATAAGGTGAAAATAAACTGCCTTGTAATTAATGACGACAACGATTAACTGCTTTGAGCCGGGCAAGCTGGAACCAGACCTGTTACAAGCGTTAATGCGGCCAAACATTTCCGACGCGGGCACCATATTGTTGGTGATGCGCTGCCTCGCGCCGCAGAGCTCAAAATGGGTCTACACTATAGGGAATACTTTTTGCTATACAGCGAATATATTAATGTCAGTACCTACCACTACCGCTAGCTTTCGCCGTTTAATCTTTGACCAATACAAACTTACTAATGCCATATATTTGTGTTTCCAGTCCAGAATTCGGTACAGACGCGGAGCTAGCCAGCCTGTTCTCCTGGGTGGCGAGCGTGGAGCAGTACACGAGCGCAGGCGGCACGGCGCGCGCGGCCGTGGAGCACCAGCTGGCAGCGTTGCGTGGCTGGCTGCGCGTGCGCGGCCACACGCCCGCACTTGCGGCCCCTACACCTGACGAAACGCCATACCCTTGCACACTAAAATAAACCCAACGACACTATTGTTTATACGTGCTAAGAAAGTCTTAATAAAACTGAAGTGCAACTGGTTATTTCGATCGATTGTATTTAATTCCCTTTTATCGAACTTCGTTAGGAGACTTGGTTTATTTAGATCGGGGTCGCCAATCAGTACCGGATTAGCCAATAAACAATTGCTTAGGGCATTACGTGAATTACGTCACCAGGAAAAGCACAAAAAATGCTTAGTGAGAGGGGCCCACAAGCGGGGGTCGCTGGACATCAAGTAGATATACCTAGTCTTATTCCGGCACTGTCACCAATGCCTAGTGGCGGGGCCCCAGCCTAGCTCTCAACTTACAACCACAGAAAAGGCAGTGACGACTACCTAGAACGGCCATGCTGTGGTAGAGCAAATGGGGCACTATAGGTACATTCAACCTGCATATTGCAGATCGTACAGTCCGAAAAAACTGATAGGAATAAGTAAATTAGGACATGGAAGAGTTCGGTCATAGGTGTTAAAATCGTATTAGTATAATATTGCTAACGAAAGCGCCTCCCATCACCTCGATCTTCCACGTATGTTTTCAATCCTAAAAGAAAACTGCAGCCTCAATGAGCCTACCATAATATATTATTACCACTACTTTCTGAGGTATGTGGTGTTATGTTCCTAGTGGTGAGTCGGTAGGGTCGCCAGAGCTCCCCAAGAGGCGTTGTATGGAGACCTGCAATTTGTCAGCCAAAGCAACTCATGCTTGACGCTACCTCTGATGCTGACTGGACCTACATGACCTGTACATTCATAACAAACTGACCTCAAGCAGGAATTCTCAAAATATAAGATCTACGATCCTTCGTTACTTTCGTTAGGTACTCAACGGATATAAATTATGTAATGAAATAAAAGTTTATCTTCTACTAAAATATCTTGTAGAAATATTGTTACGCAATTTTAAGAGTTAAAACGTACTTACCTTTTATAAAGGCGTTTTTCACGGAAGTTAGAATCTCAGATCATAGAAAAGAATAATTTTATTTAGAGATTAATATAACACAAGGGTTAAGTAACTAAATGCATTATGATCAAGAATTTACCAGGAGAGGGTATGTTAGTTCCTGTTAATGTCAGATTTGGATGTAAGGTACCATTTCATTTTCAATCATCACCAAAAAGCATAATTGCGTTTTTTTAATGGGGCATTCTATTTTAATTGGTTCTATTAACTATATTTCATTATAAATCCAACGTTATGCCATCAAAAAAATACTGATTATCCATTTATAGGCACACAAACAAGGCTTTACGATTCGAAACTGAACACTAAATTAGACTTTCGGTAACAGGTTACGGGCCCAAGTGATTGCCACTATGCATTTCCTCCACTGGCGATTAATTAATTATATTACTAAACGAATAACATAACCCAGTGGGAGCAATGCCTTACGCACGTTAAGGACAGACGGCTGGCGAGGGCCGGTAGCTGTCGCGCGCATTGCTCTGTGGGTCGTCTTCCGCTCGAGTGAGCCCCCCCCCTTCCGATCGTCCACCCACCATACCTTCGCCGCGGCCACCCGGCAACCGCACCGCATTTCAACATCGACACTTACCGCAAACACATCTCACACATCTGTATACAAAAGTCAACAGTTCGGCACTATATATATATATGTAATTTTTTTTCGTTCGTTAAGTTTACATAACAAAACGGTGATTTTTGGATTTTATAGTTTTAGGGTAAGTGAATGATTTGAATTCAAGTGTAACGGTTACGAAGTGTGATATTTCGCTTTTGTGGTATATGGGTCGTTAATCTTTTGATTGGGTGCCATGAAAACGAGGGAGCCAGCCCCATATAGTGGGATAGCGTAAAGTTGTTTCGGCGCCAAAAAAATATTCATTGCTACTAAGTACGATTCTTTTTTTTTCAATGAAAGTCTAAATTGATTTACCTATCATATTGCTGTAATAGGTGCTTCACTTATTTTTGAAGTGGATTATAGATACAGGGCGGCAGCTTAATTCCAGCTTTACGATGATAAAAGTTCCGCGTTTCTAATTATCCGTTTGAGGATTAGTAGTACGCTTATTAGTCATTATTTTACGAAATGCCATCGAGATATGTAAGCTTACACGTGTTATCCATGATATTGATCAATATTCGAGCGTCTACTGACGTAAATGACAAAATATAGACTATTATTGGAACTACACAGGGTAACTCCCATATAATCGCACTCATATACGCAAAACAACGAATCTCAAATCAATAAAGGGTCGGCAGCGCGCTTATGATTCTATTCACGCAGGTTGTATGCTTGTTTGCCACCGTCGTGGTACAAATACCGACTTTCATGGGTTTTTTTTTCAATTATAAATGATTCAGTTTGAAATAAATATCATCAGGAAATCTCATGGGTAACCTACGAGGCCCTGCATTTAAGTTAACGTTGAACTATCATTTACTTATTAAGATTATAATTTAATTCAACCTCTGTTTTGCTGGCAACTTATTGGAAACGGTAAAAGATAGCGTGAGGTGATGAAGGTTTGGATCAATAGACCACAGAGCTAGTGTTTTTTTTTCATGTGCGTTATTGTTTATTATTATTACCGCAATGCCGTATTGTCATACAATACATACCAACTTTGCAGCTGACTGCACTGTACCACAATTGTTTTACAATTACCCACTATAACCAGAATAAACCTCAAAATGATTTTAAAGTATTGAACGAGCAAGGGAAGCGATCGAAGTTCTATGCTTCAGCTTCGATCGATAACATCCTCTCATAAATAAGTACCAAAACCTTAATCCGCTGACATGGGACATATTTATGAGTAAGTTGTATGCACCCATATTTTTACGCTTGACTGAACAAGCTCCACCATTTTTTTAGATTAACCCATCTATGCTTAGGCATGGATCCGCTCTAATAATCCAATGTGTGGGAATTGCCTCCATATATATATAGTCCCTGGTGGAGAGAATAATGTTTTGATTTATATTGGTCATGACAAAAAAATAACTTTCCGACCTCGGGCCATGTGTGCGTTTGCAACCATTTTCATTTGAACGGCCCCTTTTTTTCGGTATTTTTGAAATAGTACCTTATTTGTTGTTTCTATTTTTAGAATTAAGACAAAAATATTTACCCATTGTAATAGCTATAGCTATCGCAGAGTAATCAGTTTGATGACAACAGTGATCAGTTTCTAGGTATCGACATAAATAATCAGAGGTATAATTAGAAAGTAATTTGAAATTATAATTAGAAAGCAAATGTATTAAAAATGGGTAAGTAATTAGAAAAGGTTTGAACCACAGATATAGATATACAATTATACATAGATCACGCAAATGCATGTACTTCGCGTGTCAGAATTCGGAGTACGAGTTGGCACTCCGACTTGCATTCCGCGCGCGTCTGTTGTGGTAGCGTCTGTGTGCGGATATTCGGGGGCAGACATCCGCGGATCCGGATGCGGATTTTGGGTCAAACACTCAAAAAGGTAAATAAACAACGTCCATTTTACAATATCTCGCGATCATCAAACACATTAAGACTAAATTACAATCGTAGCGAACAAATAAAAAACGCGTTTGCTCTTGATTACAGAAACGAAAAATGTTTTTTTTACTAATGGCGAAAATATCTAAAACGCGTAGGTAGGTACGGTGAGCGCCATGTGGGCTCCTTTCTTGTCGTGAATTGCACTACATCCGCATCCGCAAAAACTCCGCATCAATTTTGCCGAATGCGGATGCGGATGTTAAAAATTGTGCGGAACTTCCGCGGTTGCGGATGCGGATGCGAATGTCTGCAACATCCCTGGGTTGCACCAAACCGTCTGTTATACGTTGACCGGTCTGTAATCGTAAGTTGCTGCAACCGGCCTAAGCGTTATACTTATATGTTTGAAGTGGATACTTCTTTGCTCGCGTTCTTGTATAGGGGTACAGTTCAAAATGTATCACGTGACTTCCGGAATAACTTTTTGTAGAGAAGCCTAATCTGATTTCAAATAATTGTTGGTTACATGTTTTAATCCTTCTTTATTTGCCATTAGTTGTTAATCACAAAATGTTATTTAGTTTATGTGGCGGACATGAAAATAATGCTGAAATGACCGCCACTTTCAATGTATCGCGAGTCAAATGAGCTACGTCAGTCAATGTTGCCATATGTACCGATTTATCTGTACCTACTTATACAGATTTTAGTGAATTAATTCAGATATATATTATATTTTACGGGTACACCATAATAATAGCAGGCTTGGCCGTTTTTTTTATTAGGGATCCATAGCCAACAAAGAAGTATCCTCTTAAACTTAATTAAGGGTTGTATCTCCGACACAACCCGCTTCTTTTTTGGGGCAGTATGGCAGGCGTGAGGTGGTTTCTCTCAACGCTGCTGGCGGCGCTGATGCTGGTGTGTGGAGCAGCAGAGCACGACTTCCCACGCGGTTACACGACGTACTCGGCACGGCAGGAAGTATGCTTTCAAAAATTCAGTTGCCCTTTTGTCTACGAATGTTACGTAAATTCAGTGTAGAAGTTTAGACGGACGGCTTGTTTAACCTTTTCAACGCCAGACGGATATATCAGCACCACTGGTTCAACGCCAATGACGAATCCGTCAAGGAATCCAGTGCGATAGCAATCTTCTTGCATTAACATAAGGTTTAAAGGTTAACTTGGCGCGTGGTCGACACCGTTTCTCTTTGACAGTTTAACCCATTCAGAAACACACGCGTCAGAGCTCCGCGTGTTTCTGCTACATATGGACATTAAGCTACTATGGAGTAGAGCGTAGCAGTGAATGAGTTAAACGGTCGTGTACAACATCCCGATTTCAGCCACGCAATAATACATTTAGGATTTTGTTGTACAGTTGTCACGTTTAGATGTTCGTAGAAGTTGCGAGGCGTAACTGTCTTATTTTTATACAATTGAGAAAATTAATACATTGCATTATTAGAAGTAAGCTAAGATGATGAGAGTATTTAGAATTTGTCGCTTTTTTTTAATTTAATTTCCTAAATATTGATGCTAGAAGAAAAATTGTGAGGCCCAAACTTGTAGAGAATTTCCTACAATTTGTGTCCTCACGGTTTTACTGTAAAATCAAAAATGGCCGAGTTATTCAAGAAAAACCATACACAGGAGCCTGATTCAGTTTACTTTTTGAATTTACACTCCCAGTGACCCCCCCGAGGGACCTACGAAAAAAAATCCAAGAACTGATTATTCACGGGTAGGGTCGGTTTTTTGGATATAATGACTGGACTAAATGTTGATAATTTTGTACGCGATGCGAGTCCCCAAAATATGGGGAAGAGGTGAGGGGAAGGGCGGGTGCTAACAGCGTTGCGATTGGTCAATGCGCTGGCACGCGGAATACGAAGTGATGAGACATGTTCACTACAAGCATCCTAACTGGTACCGTAATTTATTGTTGGTATTTTACGTTAGGTACTTAATGTATTTTAAAATGGTAACAAAACGATCTATACTTTAAAATATACCAAAAAACTTTTTTAGTTAGTATTCAGTATTTTCGGTTTTAAAAATAAAATAACAAATATTTCATTAACTAATGCGTAAAACATAGGTTATCTACCTATGTTTACGCACCTACCACCGCCTACCTACCCCATAAAACTTTTCGGTAATTATCGGTTGTAGTACATCACTACTTAAGAAATGTAAAACACTGACAGCACATGAAACGTCATTTTACTCCGTTGAATAAATGAACAGCCTTTACGTAGTACTACTAACACTTCTTCTTCTATATTTATACTATTTATTTAAAAAGTTAATGTTAAGGTGGTTTGGGCATGTAGAATGAAAGAAGATTAACGAAGAGTGTATATAAAAAGAGTGGGAGGGCAAGTTGGAAGGGGAAGACCTAGGCGAACTTTCTCCGATCAAATTGGAGAAATCTTACTAAAAGGCCAGGTCAAAAGTACCCTAAACCGACGAGCATGTATGACAAATGTTATAAAAGTGAGTGAAGCGAGTGGTTTGTCAGGATCGTAGCAAATGGAGATCCGTGATCTCTGCCTATCCCTCTGGGAAAGAGGCGTGATTATATGTATGTATGTATGTATGTGTTATTAAAAAAAAAACTAACAACTAAATAAGACTAAGATTGCACAGAATAAATACTCAAAATAAAAAAAAACGAGAAATCTTTTTTTTTACATTTCTTCAAATCGGTACGAACGAAAGCACTGAAACCGGTGATTGACCATAGCATCATCGGGACATCACTAGTCGTGACGTGTTTTCGTAAGAAAGGAATGGCACACTGCATTTACAACGTCATGAAAAGGGACAGACATACTTAGTGTGTCTGTACAAAAGTATTCGCAATTTCGCGTCACTACCAGTATAAAATGGCCTCCACTGGCCAATATTTTCAATTAATAATGAATATCATCTGTGGAATGTCATTCGATTTTTTTTGTACTTTGACGTCTTTGGTGACTTGCCACACCACCTCACACTACAAAATCCCATGTTTAGCCACGAAAATCAATTTTTTTATATTGTTTTACGAGAGACACGAACACTGTTCCCCAAAGGTAGTTAACTTGGACGCAACTGAACGGGCAAGGCGGGCGACCGCGGGTTATGTAAGCGCTAGAACTCCAACGCTTGGTGACTCGCGAACAAAATGAGAAACATAAGGCTTCCAGTGGAGGCGTCCTGTGAAATACGCCGACAAAATATAAATTACCAAACTAATGACACTAACCCTTTCCAGTTTATCGTTTCTGATTCAACAAAACATTTGAAAAGTAATACAAAAATATTGTTTGCAGTACATCCACTCCATGTTTAACGCATACAGAGGAGACTTGGGCGGCAGGGTAATCATCGAGACGGACGCCCTCATCGACACGGAGTACCGCACGTGGAAACGGAGCGCGGACCTCATCAACTCCCTGCTGGGACTGCCCAAGGGAATGAACTCTGCTGGACGCTGAATTCACTACATCTACCTCGTAAATGCCTTGCATTTTTAAATACACACACATGATTGTCATTTAATTCGAATGGTTTGTTTTCAAAGGGTTTTAATAATAAGAAAGAGTGTTGTCAAAACATGTTATATTGTACCATATTTTAATTATAACGCTAATTAGACTAAAACACTATTATATTTTTATCATAATGAAAAGGTATACTATTAACAGATATAGAGGCACAATGCCACTGGCGTGCGCGTCATGTACGCCGCGATTTTATTTAACAGGAATGTGACAAACCCGCTGTTGCGCACAGTACGCCATCACCAGTGAAATTCCGCCTTAAAATAGCAAAGAAGTTAAACTTATTTACACAATTCGATAATAGAACAAAAATTGTATTTATCCATTGTAAAGATTGATTAGTGTTTCTACTACCACTACTAGTTTGCCATTTCACAGGATCTAAACTGGCTACATTATTACGTCAAATTTTACCTGTAATGCAAAAATATCCATCTATGTATATACATCTGTTATGACACCGAGTTTTAGACTAATTTACATCGTGTAAAGATACGAATTACGCACTATACATATACATTTCATAAGTACACGTGATTATTTGTTTTATCCATGTTTGCACAAAATGTTGAACATGCTGGTACATTTACTAACATTTCTCTCGACTATTTTATACGATTGTGATACAATATCGAATAAATTGCAAAATAGATCTCCTGGGATATCTGGTAATAAATACAATTTAAATGATCACTTATCACTAACGAGGTAAGCAAAGCAAGCATTTTTGTGCTAAACATCAAAACACCATGCAACTAACGAGTCGCGTAGTAAATGCGGTACTCAAGTATATTATCGGCTCGTTCCAAATATAATTTCAAAGCGAGCAAGTTGAAAATTGAACATCAATACTGATGAAAAATGTCGAGGGGCGATGGCGGGGTAAAAAATGTATCACCAATTTAACATATCACATAAAACGGCAGTTTCTGTAGAGGGGCAGGATGAATCCTTAAAGTCACGTATCGATCACGCGCACGGGCAACAAAATGAGCTCGAGTCTCACCGAGTTTTGTTGTGGGTCGGCCGCTAGAACTTGAGCGAGAAGCCGGGCGCGACGTTGAGCGAGCGCGCGGGCTGCACGCGGAAGCCGAGCGCGTCGTCGTCGTCGCGCGCGTGCTGCGCGTAGGCCGCGCCGCCCGCCGGCGGCCGCGGGCTGTGCGTGCTGCGCCGGTTGCCCTCGGACTTGGCGGGCCACGTCGGGAACATGGCCGGCTCGATCGCTACTGGTTGCTCCTGGAAACGTTCATCCTTGTTACACGACGCACCCTTGTGTTGTGACTCGATCACGACTTGTGGCCGCTTTCACAAATGGCCCGCATAGTGAACATAACTCGCTACATATTGGAAGGTAAAGTGTATAGTTTAAGGTCAGATCTAAATTAAAATAGTTATTTACGATACAAGTGCCGAAAATAGGAAATTCGCAACGAGTGGTGATAAATTAAAACACGACCGAAGGGAGTGTTTTAAATCAACACGAGTTGCGAATTACCTATTCGCACGTGTATCGTACAACGTTTTACTGTACATATGGCTCTTTAAAGTTTCGACATATGCACGAAAAGTGCTCTTTTCCGCACTAGTGCGGGAAAGTAGCACCATATGTACTGTAAAATAAAAAACATTGCAGGCCGCCTGGAATGTTGTATATAAATTCCTTTATTTGTCGAGTACCAATTTTTTTTAAAAGTAGAAACTGGCATATAAAAGACGACAGCTCGTATTCAGCCAATTCAAGTCATATTTTTCTGTTGCAAACACGACGTTTTATTATGTGTCTCAAATAGTTTGCGTTTTTTTGGTGGAAAATACAGTTGCGATTCTGTTTAATAAAAAACGACGGGAAATCGTAAATATTTTCACGTTGTGCAACGATGTCTAAAGTTTATATAAATTAAGTATTTTTATTTCCTCCATTTTTAAGAAAAGCACTATATTAGCCTCAGCCGGAATGGCTATTGAAGGCTTCCCGGCCACGGCAATAATGTACTATTATCATACATCGGGGTTTTCGGAGCGGGAACGTTTGACATTAGCCAAAGAGTAGGTATTTACTTAAAAACAGATCGTACCCTAGTAGGTTTCTACCGAATGAATAATTGATTGAAAAATAAATAAAGATTAATCATACATATAGGTACATATTTTATATTGGTCTTATCAACCTCTTCAGTTAAGTCTATTCATTTATAAGAAAATGCTTCATAGATATCGAGCGTCAATAGATTGACATTGTATTAGACACCTATTGTCAACCGTTACCCTTGCTTGTCTAGTAGATAAACTTATATGCAATTGTATTTTAAAAAACTGCAAATAATCAGTCAACACAAATATGCCTCCGAGAAAAAAAACTCGTTACGAGTTTATGCGTTCGTGGATAGAAAATAATCCAGAGATAGAGGTTCGAGATTCATTATTATTTTGCACCAAGTGCAATGTGAGCTTCGCTCAAACGAAATCTAGTGTAACGCGACATGTCGCATCTAATAAACATACAGGTATGAAATATGATTTCAATAGTGAGCTCTTGAAATTTGTTGTGGGCTGTAATATACCATGGACAATCCAAACAATCCGATATTTAAAGATTTTATCGAAAATTGTGTTACCGGTAAATTTGGAAAAACTGCAAAAGTTCCTTCGGAATGTCAACTGCGACGGGAATATTTCAATAAAGCTTACGATGAAAAAATGAATAAAATACGGAGCGAGCTAAAAAATGAATATATATATGTGAGTGTTGACGAAACCACGGATGATTATGGTCGTCAAATAGCTAACGTAATAGTGGGAGCATTACGTGATGATCACATTGGCACTCAACACTTGATATCCAGTAAACGGTTAGACAGCACGAACAATGTATCAATATCCAATACGGTCACAAGTGCTCTTGATGAATTATGGGGTGCTAACCATAATAATCACAATAAAGTACTTTTACTTTTAACTGACGGTGTGGGCTACATGCTAAAGGCTGGAAGAAATTTAAAATGTATTTTTCCCAATCTTTTGCACGTCACATGTTTGGCTCATGGTTTAAATAGAGTGGCTGAACTAGTAAGAAAACTTTATCCAGATGTGAATGATTTAATCGCAAATGTTAAGAAGACATTTTTGAAATCTCCTAAAAGAATACAAACGTTTAAAGAAATGCTCCCCGGAGTGCCTTTACCACCTCGACCAACAATTATTCGGTGGGGAACCTGGATAGAAGCTGCAATGTATTACAGCAAACATTACGATGAAGTCAAACGTGTTCTAAATACATTCAGTCCCACCGAAGCCCAGAGTATTAGAAAGGCAAAAAGAGCGTTTGGAAATGCAAATATAAAAAGCGACTTAAATTTCATAGCAAATCATTTGATGACTATCCCAAATGCTATTAAAAAACTACAGGATGCGAAGCTGTCCATCAGCGATAGTTTAAAAATAGTTCAAGAAACCTATAGAGATGTTTCCAAATTCAACATGAGCGTAAAAGGAAAACAGATTTATGATAAACTGAAGTTGGTGTTAAAGAAGAATTCTGGCTATAGCACACTAAAAATTATAAATGAGTTGGTACAAGGCAAAGAAATAGAACTTCAATCTCAAACTTCTCGTGCATCAATTGATTCCTACAAAAAATTTAAATATGCACCTATTACAACTGTCGACGTGGAAAGATCATTTAGCTCCTTGAAATGGATATTTACAGCAAGACGCCCGTAGATTAACTGTCCCAAATATAGAAAAAATATTAATAGTTTATTCTGAAAATCGTGTCAACTATTCAATTTACAGCAGGTAATTAATTAAAGTTATTTTAATTGTTACCTTATAAGTTATAAGACTTTTACGGAAATTAAAATAAAACTTTGTCACAGATTGTATACAACTCACAGAGAGGTAGTTATTCATTAGGCATAATAAGATATTTTCTTAGACTAACATATCTGTTTATCTCTACTCTTTCTCAAATCATTCCCGCTCCGAAAACCCCGATGTATGACTATTATCTACGCACATATCATTAGTGCTCTTAAATGCGTTCAGAAACCGTAGGAAATTACCAGCATTATGACAACCAATTTTACTATGAGAACTTTCTTGTCTGTGGTAGTAGGTAAAATCTGTTCTGTAATGTTATTACAGTACAGATTTTTGTAAGGTTATAAGTTTAAATTTGGAACAGCTGTCAAAACTCATATGGGTCTCTTTTCTAGTATTCAACGTTCAGACCGGGATAAAAAATTTACACCATTGTTACAAAGCAGCAAGATTTTTCAAATGACCACAAGTGGCACACCATCGCCCCAAAAACCAACATTTGACACTTAGGCGGGTTGTACCACCGGTGTACCAACAGAAAAAGGGAGAAGTTATAGCCCTAGAAAATAGAAAAGTGGACAGATAAACGCACAGTTAACATGCTTTCTACTTGTAATATACACATACTCGTATTAGTGGCTTGGCCCCATCGCTGGCAGCCAGGTGTAATATTTAGTGTAGAAGCCGGACTCAGTTTTGGACTAAATAAAGCGAAAAAAGGTGTGGACATATCTGATCAAATGGCTTTTTAGTATGCCAGTCTTAGAAAAAGTCGAAGATGGTATCGCAAACACATCCTCGAATTTTTTTGCGGCACAATGCTGGGTTATTCATCAGAAATTTGGAAGAGTGAAAAAAATTACAATTTTGGAGTTTAGAGAAAAAAAAAAAAAACATGGTTAAAAAAACGAGGTTAGACAATGAAAATGGTGGTAATGAAGAAAACCACATGAGGCATGTGGTTTTCTCTCTGTGTTTGTGTTTGTGAGTCTTGTGGTTAGCAGAGAAAGCAACAAACATCGGTTGGAAAGAACAGAAGGGAAAGTAAGTAAAGAAATACGAGAAAAAGATGCAGCTCTTGCTACGACCGTATCACGACTACAGATTCTTCGGCTATGGCGAGAAAGAAAGCCAAACGTATAAATACATTCTACCGTGAATGTGACAATAAACGAATGTGCTTAGTGTTTTAAATCTGTTCACAAGAAATAACTGCATTGTATACAATTTAGGATCTTTAAAAATAAATAATACTTTTGTAACCTCGTTTTTTTTTCTACTTTATACATTATCGATCTCCTGAGCTACAGTATGAAAGACGACCTATTTTACAGGGCGGGAATGAAAGCTTTAACGCTGTCTCTCTAGGCGGGGTATATTTTTTATCCATCAAAACTCAAGGTATCATGTGTCCACCGGTGGCACACTCCGCCCGATGCAAGATTCGTTCGTGCACCACCGGTGGAGTACCCCGGTCTGAACGTGTTAAAGCGGTTATCGATGCGAAACGTCAATTCAGTATGTTTTTTTAATATAAACCGCACGATATTTGATCTCGAGTGACATGAGAATAAGGACTTCATTCGTTTGTCTATGATTTAAAAAAACATTCGTCTTGACGTAGGATCGAATTGCCGCCATTACTGTTGTCATTTCTTTGTTGGTTTTTTGCTGTTACGAAAGTAGAATTGTGAAAAGTTGTTGGTAACTCACATTTTAGTTGAAAATATGAGTAGTAGTGACTCCGAGAACGATATGGAAACTCTGCCGGATATCGTAAATGCAGCCACGATTGCAACCAAGATATTTTACAGGTAGCACCATAGTAGCAATGCAGGTCATTTCCTACAGCTTCTGAACCCATCTTAGAGTACTTATGATATGTGTGTAGATAAAGTAGTGTATGAAACTGTACATAATTTGGCCTTAAAACACTCGTGTGATCCTATTACCTAAAACCACACTCGTATTTTAGGACCTCTGATTATGTATCAGTTGCATAAACTACTATTATGCAACTGATACATAATCAGAGGCCTTAAAATACGAGTGTGGTTTTATGAAACGAGCGGTAGCGAGTTTCATAATAGTATCACATGAGTGTGTTAAGGCCAAATTATGCACAGTTTCATACACTACTTTATATACACACATATCATAAGTACTCTAAGATGGGTTCAGAAGCGACGAACCGAACCGAACCGAATACGAACCTGTAAAATATCTTTGTTGCAATCGTGGCTGCATTTACGATATCCGACGAAGTGTGCATATCGTTCTCGGAGTCACTAGTTAAATATGAGTAATATTTTCAACTAAAATGTGAGTTACAAACAACGTTTCACAATTCTACTTTCGTACCAGCAAAAAAACCAACAAAGAAATGACAACAGTAATGGCGGCAATTCGATCCTACGTCAAGACGAATGTTTTTTTTAATCATAGACAAACGAATGAAGTCCCTATTCTCATGTCACTCGAGATCAAATATCGTGCGGTTTATATTAAAAAAAAACATACTGAATTGACGTTTCGCATCGATAACTGTTTTTAATATCTATGAATACTAGAATAGAGACCCATATGAGTTTTGACAGCTGTTCCAAATCTAAAATCATCATTATTACAGTACAGATTTTTGTAAGGTTATGATTCATAACCTTACAAAAATCTGTACTGTAATAACATTACAGTACAGATTTTACCTACTACCACAGACAAGAAAGTTCTCATAGTAAAATCGGTTGTAATAATGCTGGTCATTTCCTACGGTTTCTGAACGCATTTAAGAGCACTAATGATATGTGCGTAGATAAAATTATAAATAACATTCAAAATTGTCGTTTTATTACCAATCATATTGTTCTTTAACCATTATTGACTACTGCTGGGTGCAACTGTGTGAACAGAGCTGTCACATGTCAAAAATGTTCGGTATCAATGTTATGCTACTACATATAAAGAGGCATTTCTAGGATGCACCAATAGGGGTGTAGACACTAAATAAAATAATCAATAATGTCATATTTTCTCGAAAAAGGATTAAAAACATAGTCAATGAAGAAAAAATCAACGCAAGAGGTAAAATAATCACGAAGTTATAAGTGTCCAAAGTTTTAAGAAGGGGGTCTGTCCGTTTCGCAAAACGCAGCTTCATATGAAACAATTGACGCTCGCAGTTTGTGGCGTCATTAGAAGACGGTAACGTGCTGTGCCCCATCGTGTTCGGCGCCGCCATCGACGCGGCCTGCTCGGTCTGCGGGAGGCTCGCATATTGTGACGTCACACACTGTTTGCGTTTTCTCTCTCTAACAAGCAATATTAAAATGGTTGTAGCTTCGTAATTCTTTGAGATAACTGAATGGGATTTTCGTCACTAGGCATATTTTTTGCCTTCTTTCTTTTGGAGTAATAGTACATTGTTTAACAAGGGGCGGAAGTGGAATATTGCGAACAAGAGTCTATCAGAAGCCCGACGCCGAAGGCGGAGGGCTTTTGATGACTCGCGCTTGCAATATTCTTACGCCCGTGTTATACACAATGTTTTTCATCACATTTGCGAGGAAACAAATACATTTTAGATGAAATTAATACAAATCGTAATAAAAACTTCAACATGACAGTCGTCCATTTTGTTGAATTTGACGCGAGGCGCGTATGGCAAAGACCCTTCTGTATACAGCCACGATTTGAAAACACTTAAAACATTTTACATAGACACTAAATAACGACATATTAAATCTGTAAATAATTCAGTTAAACATGTTTAAGTAGTTTTTTAAGTTTAAATTTATTTATAAATACTTTTTCAGACATCGTATTTCATATAAAACCTCTTTGCTCTGTAACTGCCGCATGAGTGACAGATACAATTTAAGAAAAAAACCATTACGCCCATGGGCGTAACACAGGCTATTACAGCTCTGTATGTCTGCGCATTATGAAGCCCTTTTCGAGCAAGTGTGATGAAATAATAAATTTCGAGTCTACACCCGTATTGTGCGTGCAGTTGCACAATACTTGATTTAAGCTTCTGGATTTATTTCATAAGAAATGCTATCAATGCTAATTAATATTTTTTAATATTAGGAGACAATCTTAGACAAATCGACCTAGTCCCAAACTAAGCAAAGCTTGTACTATGGGTACTAAACGACGATATGCATACTTATATAGATAAATAAATACTTAAATACATAGAAAACATCCATGACTCAGGAACAAATATTCATGCTCATCTCACACAAATAAATGCCCTTACCGGGATTCGAACCCGGGACCTCCGGCTTCGTAGGCAGGGTCACTACCAACTAGGCTACAGAGGTCGACATTTTAAAAATAATGATTGAGTAATGATAAAGATCCGTCAACTTACTTTGAAATACGCATTGTCCAGAGCGGCATCGGCGGCGATCCTCCTCACAGGGTTGTAGGTGAGGAAGGAGTGCAGCAGCGCGAGGCCGGCCTCGGAGAGCAGGTCGGCGCCCACGCGCTGCCGCAGCCCGCCCGGCGGGTGCTCCGCGAACGTCATCTTCTGCACCGCCGGCAGCTCGCTGTAGCCCGGCCAGACCAACTCCGACGGGGTGCCCATGTCCTGGTGTCCAAGTTTGGATTAGTTACAAAATCATGCTGCGTAAGGCATTTACTATTACGTTTAATACAGGGTTCGAAAGGATAGTTATCATGATAATTATCGTGATAATAACAAATGGATAATTATCGATTGATAATAACAAAAAATTGCGCTCGTGAAAGTGAACTGTATTCGGATTATTCGACCGTGTATTTCCGAACTTGCGTCTATCCGAAGTGTCAACGTGACGGGCCGCGCCGTGGAGATTCCCCTTACAAGAAGAATTCAGTTCGGATTATGCAAAGTTGAGCGAACTCGAGTGTCATTGGTTCTTATACTGGTAATAATTATCCGATAATTATCAAGAAGCGTAATTATCTTGATCGATTCGATTCGATTGTTTTAACAAAAAACACAACACAATTAATCAGCTAAAAGAAAAACCTTTGAACAAGTTCTCTTTCGGATAAAAAAAGTAATGTCATCCTTTTGGAACCTGCGATCCGACCTATACGAGGGCGACACTGAAAGTCTTTAGAACTGGCCACTTGTAAAAATAAGTTAAAAAATTGAAAATGGAACTCTTTCTTAATATTTTTGTGTACGAATTCCACTCGATTGTCATTTGTTTTACGATTTGGCGGCAAATTGAAAATTGTGTGTACTACGTGAGCATGAATTTAACGCGAGAAAAATTTCGAGCAATGATTTTTTACGACTTTCGATGTAATTTAAGTCAACAAGAAAGTTATAATAGACTTCGATTGGCCTTTCACGATGAAGCCCCATCTCGTACTACTATTTACAACTGGTTTAATGAATTTAAACGTGGCCGCACTAATCTCACTGATGATCTGCGTGAGGGCCGGCCTTCTACGGCGACTACTGAAGATAACATCAGTGTTGTGCGGCGTATGATAGAGACTGACAAAAGAGTAACCTATCAGCAGATTCGTACAAGCTTAGCCATTGGTATGAGTCAAGTCCACAAAATCCTCCATGAACATTTAGCGGTGAGGAAGCTTTGTGCCCGGTGGATACCTCATAATTTGACAGAAGCCCAAAAAGTCCGTCGTGTTGATTGGTGCCGTGAAATGGGTCAAAGATTCAACGGAGGTGACTCAAATGCTGTGTTCGACGTAGTTACGGGTGACGAAAGCTGGATTTACTGTTATGATCCTGAAACTAAAAGACAGTCTGCTGAGTGGGTGTTTCCTTTCGAGGAGTTGCCTACTAAAGTGAAGAGAGGTCGAAGTGTGGGAAAAAAGATGGTGGCCTCGTTCTTCGGAAGGACTGGTCATTACGCAACAATTATTTTAGAGGATCAAAAAACAGTTACTGCGAAGTGGTACACTAACAATTGTTTACCACTTGTCTTGGAAAAAGTTCGAGAAAAACGGCCTCGCAGTAGGATCCTGCTTCACCACGACAACGCCTGATCGCACACCGCCAAGCAAACGATCGACTATTTGGCGACGGCAAACGTGGAATTACTGGGTCACCCACCTTATAGCCCCGACCTTGCACCTTGTGATTTTTATTTATTCCCAAAAATTAAAGAAAAACTTCGAGGAAAACGTTTTATGGACGTCGACGGAGCAGTGGCTGCGTTTCAAAAGGCCGTCGAAGAGACCCCTAAGGACGAGTGGGCAAAGTGCTTTTCTCAGGGGTTCTATCGAATGCAGCGATGTATTGATGTGAAGGGAGGCTATTTTGAAAAGATATAATAAAAGTAATAAGTTGCTTGATTGCTCAGTTTTTGATTTTCTAAGAACTTTCAGTTTGACCCTCGTACGATGCACATTTCGTTACCTAAACTTATATGTCTGTCTGCGAATTTTACTTGGTTTTAATCGTCAAAAACAAGCTAACAAAATATTGTATGTTGTACTAACCTTAAAAATTCTGTTCAATTGGTCCACTTCCGATTTTCCGGGGAAGAGAGGATTCATCGTGATGAATTCGGCGAAAATGCAACCGACGCTCCACATATCGATGGGCGTGGAGTACTCTTTGCCGCACAGCAACAGTTCGGGAGCGCGGTACCAGAGCGTCACCACGACGGGTGTGTACTGCCGGAGCGGCGAGCCGTACTCTCGGGCCAGACCGAAGTCACCCACCTGCAATATGACATAGTATACATCTTAATTCACTATTTGCTAGTACAGATTTTGAGAAAAGCTTGAACGTTACAGTCTATAGCATTGTCATAAGGTGCAATTTAGCCTGGAGCGTGTCAAATTATATTTCCGCACACAAGCTACAAGCTATAGTTTCACAAATTCAAACCATCTCGAAGTGCTTGACCAATTTTGCCAATACGGGTGTAGACTCGAAAATTATTATTACTCCAAAAGAAAGAAGGCAAAAAAATATGCCTAGTGACGAAAATCCCATTCAGATCTCAAAGAATTACGAAGCTACAACCGTTTTAATATTGCTTGTTAGAGAGAGAAAACGCAAACAGTGTGCGACGTCACATTACAGGATGCTGCCGGGGGGCCGCGTCGACGGCGGCGCCGAACACGATGGGCGCGGCACATTGCCGCCTTCTAGTGACGTCACATTCTTCCAGCGTCATCGTTTCATATGAAGTGGCGTTTTGCGAAAAAGGGACAGAACATACCCCGTCTTAAAACTTTGGACACTTATAACTTCGTGATTATTTAACCTTTTGCGTTGATTTTTTCTCCATTTGACTACATTTTTAATCCTTTTTCGAGAAAATATGACATTATTGATTATTTAATTTAGTGTCTGCACCCCTATTGTGACTAAATACTTGCAGCTTCATGACACGAGCTACTGTTGAAAAATGGAACTTACCTTTAGAATACCCTTATGCGAAAGGAGAAGATTGCTAGTCTTGAGATCCCTGTGCAATATCCAGTTGTCGTGAAGATGGTGGACGGCTTTCAGCAATTGAGTCATCAGGCATTTTACTTCCCCTGAAAATAAAGAACATGATTAATAAATAGTTTGCTAGCACACCTATCTATGTACATGAAAACCTGGAAGGAAAAAATAGCTTACCAGGCAGAAACACCTGTTTCTTTCCCCTCATTGTTTCCATGAGGCTCTTAAGGTCATGCTCCACATAGTCCATTACAATGAATATCTTGTCCATGTTGGAGCCCACCACGATCTCCCTGACGGTGACGATGTTCGGGTGTTGGCCCTGAAACAACCAAACGGAACGTGTCGCTTGTTAGTTAAAATGGGGAGCTCTTTACTGTCCCTTACTTTGACAGGAACTCATAGTAGAAAAATGTTTGCTACTCGATCACTCTCCTAAGAATGACTACTTTTACCCACACTTTATCGCGCCACTATCGTAATTTAAGACAATGACGTAATAATACAACGTGCGTAAAAGTAACCATTATAGAACTAAACAGCTGAAAATTATAATGTGTATCTAAATATTGAAACTATCAGAATTCCACACAACTTCTCTGAAACTACTTAGGTACAAATCGCCTGTTTGAATTTGAACCAGAAAAACAATAATCAAATTATATTCCATTAGAGAACATAATAATATTACGGCCACAGTGCAGTCTAAAACCTATAATTGGTTTTGTTTTGTAACCAATCGAGAAAAAAAACGCAACTTTTTTTTTTACCGCAAATAAAATTAGAGGAGTTTAAACTATTTAGCGTCAAAGAAGCCAAATTACGTTACGGAAAGCAAAGTTCCACGCGTCGCGCTGTTAAATTACGTCCAGACCAGAATGACTCTGTAGTGCACAACTCTAAAGGTATGTTTCATTTATTACTGTCTACGTTGTACGTCTATTAATATTCAATAGTTAAAAAACATGCTTCTATTTGGTGTATTTCTGTGACTGTGTGTACATCAAATGCTTGGTTAAAATATACTATATATAATTAGGAATAGTTAAGAGGAGCAAGAACGTGACCTTTATATCGAAACTAGAGTTGGTCCAATTATTTTCTGGTATTCCTGTTTATTCACAGTTATTGGTTATTTTCCTATGTAACGAAATGCCAGATTAGATTACCCATCTAGAAAATTATATTTATTTGTAGCGGATGCAGATACACTCCATTATTCGGTCACTTAATATGTGTCATAGGAAAATTAAAAACAAACTATTAACTCTTGTTATACATTGCTCGAAGAAAAAAAGAGTATGCAGCGTTTAAAATCAAAATGGCAAAAATGCGTGAATAGAAATGCTGTACCAACTACGCTACTTATATAGTCAGCATCATAAGCATGTTTACATTCTCGGCGATTCTAGGACCCTATTGCTTAGAGATAAGGCCGAAAGGTATATACATGTTTATGATGCTGACTGTACAGTTTACAAGTACCGACGCGACGTGGCGTCAAGCCGCGTCCACTGCGCCAATGTTTTCGATGATTTAAAAATCAAACATTTTATCAGTCAGTTTAGACGAGGAGTCGGCAATCTTTTAGTAACCAAGGGCCATATGTGGCAGTCCACATCAAAAGGGACCTTATGGCGGTAGGCACTTACGCCATTATTGACGTTGCTTTAATGTGCGTTGGAAGCGCCTTCCGCTATAAGGTCCCTTTTGATGTGGACTGCCACATATAGTCGCTAACGAAATTGACGCGGGCCGCAATATTAAATTTTGTAACTTTAACGTACAAAACCTTTACAGAACAGCTAGGGCTAGCAAGTAAGGGGCTGGCGTGGCGGGCCGCACCGCTGGTTTAGACAAACACAGTTTAGTATTGTTAGACGTTTAAAAACCACAAAAACATACGGCTTTAAAGCGCCAAGCGACGAAGACATAAAATGCACGTCTAATATGACGCAACAGAAAAACACCAAGAGTGATGTAAAGTCGTTTTTAAGCTGCTATAATTACTTGAACATTAAATTATAAATTTAGCTTTTCAGGTCCATTACCAACAATTAAAGTACAATATTAGTACATTACGTACCTAGGGCGGTGAATTTGTAAATGGCCCAGACCGCAGGTGTTTGTGGCCCGAACCGAAGGTAAGGGCCATAAATATGCGATCTGGGGCTTTACTAATTACCGCCCGTGGTGAGTACACAATTTTACGTCTTCATCTGGCCACAATGCGAGTTTTACCGTACGCGCAGCGTGCAGTAAAACTTGCATTATGGCCAAGTGTGACGTAAATATAGTTACATGTAAAATATTGTAGAATATAGTGTCGGATCAATAGACTTTCTTTCCGTCAAAGTAATTTGCCGTCTTTGGCAACCAAAAAAATAAATCAATTTCTACAAAAACCGGCCAAGTGCGTGTCGGCCCACGCGCAGTGACGGGTTCCGTAGTCTTAGTTACATCGACGTGCGGTGCGGTTGCGTCGGCCGAATTTGTACGAAAATTGGTCTTTCCAAGTACACATTAAGTTGGTCGACTATTACTCGGTAACTACTTATGCCTACTTGGCCGTGATCGTTTTCCTTTTAAATTAATTATATGTACTATTACCACGAATTTTTGAATTAGACGGACGGACATGGCGAAACTATAAGGGTTCCTTGTTGACTACGGAACCCTAAAAATGACGTAGGCATCTGATCTTTGCCCGCCGTATTCTATAAAATATTCTCACAACTATTCAATTTACTGAAGAATAATAAAAATATTGTGAAATATAATATAAGTCACGATGCTTAAAAAAATCAATAAAATTATTACACATGCCGACAAAAAATAGGTACTTTCTTTCCAGAACTCTGATGATTACAATATTTAATACACATTAAGAACACAGTTTGAAATAGTTAAATGACAAAGTGAAAGATTTAATGACCTACTACAATAGTTAATGCATTGGAAGAATCAGCGACTTAACCTAGTTTTAAAGATATACTAATAATAAAGGTTAAACTCACATATTAATTGTCACTACCAGCGATATGTCGCCCTGTCAGCGCGTGCGTCACGGCCCACGACGGGGGCAGAACACTCATCCTAAACAACAACTCCCGAAGGGTTCAAAGCATGTCGCCCGAAGTGACAATTAATACGTGACTTTAACCTTTATCATTAGTATAACTTGAAACATCAATTCACGATTAATTAAATTAATCTAGTTTTCAGGTGTAAAAATAACATTTCAGAAAAG
This sequence comes from Epinotia ramella, assembly GCA_947578815.1. NCBI lineage: Eukaryota > Metazoa > Arthropoda > Insecta > Lepidoptera > Tortricidae > Epinotia > Epinotia ramella. Next base: position 15,649,309 of record OX388209.1, read on the forward strand.
TTATTTAAAATGGCGATACAATATTTACTTATACATGATAACACAACCACAATGTATCTATCTTATGAAACATGCCGCTACAGATAATAATGTGTTTTTTTTTTCATTACATGTGACTTGGCTTACTGTCTACTTTTCACAAAATGTCATGTCAAAGTCAAGGTTTGTTGATTCATGCAAAGCAGCCACCGGTGAGGCGAAGAGAGAATTCAATTCCCCCTGCATACAACCGGCGATAAAACAACGAATTTTCCCAGATATGAGACCTAGCTAGATTTTTTCGCCCCCGTAAACCCATTTTCCGAATTTCATCGAAATAGAGCAGTTTCGAGAACTTTAATACAAATATTGCTCGTTTAAAAGTATTGTTACATAAATATTCCATTATTTGAATAGACTTTTTATGAGAATAGCTATCGGTTTTCGGTGGAAAAATGTACCTACTTCTTTTTTAAAAAACCAATGTCGAGGGAGCATAACGTTAACGCGGAACAAATTTAGTATTTTCCTCAGCATTTTGAGAAAAGCTATATTAGCCTATGCTGGAATGGCAATTGCCGGCTTGGCACGAATTAACCGGACTTGCAACCACGTCCGTTTAAAACCAACACTCAGGCCGGGTTGCACCAACCTACGATTATAGATCGATCAATGTTAAATATGGCGCGCAGCCGGCAGCTGTCATTCCACAAAAACTTGACAAACTTTCCATACATTCATATTTTAACGAACACCGCATACGATTACATACCGTTTGGTGCAACTCACCCTCAGTCAGCAATTGCCTAGTTCTATGTCTCGACAAATAACGTACTTACAGTTACAGTCGACGTCAAAGATATGTTTACACTTTTCTACCTTATTCCATTGTAATAAGGCGAAAAATCTACATATCTCAAAAAAAAAAGGAAAATCCATTTTTTTCTTTGTCGTTGACTGTACGGCACGGTCAGCCTCACAAGGGGCTTAACATCTTTGTAGCGTGTCGCATTAAACGTCATGTTAAACGGCCATATGAAGTTGTCAAACGAGTGATAACGACAAGGTATTTAGGTGTTCAGCAACTTATGAGGCTGACTGTACTATTATCTCCGATATTATGAAATGCTAGACATTATCCACCTTGCCTAGGGTTTTTCTCTCCCTCCCGGTACACAAAATCAACAATCTTGCTAACTGAACAGAGACCTTAGAATAATATATAATTGAGATTATTTTCGTTGGCAGATTGCATCAAAGTAGTCCATTCAAAAAGCAACTTTACCGTCCAACATATAATATTCCAATTGCAATGACAGGTTTTATAAAAAAGCGGAAACGTTAAATAATCTCAACCATTACCTAACCGATATACCCGCAGAATGCGTGTCAGGCAAGAGTTCCACAGTTGCCCGTAATATCTACTAATAGCTCATATCTCACTATGTTTAACAATTACAAAAAGACCTTATTTCCATCACTTAGTTCAGTTTTATCAAGAAAAATTCAGTCCGATTTCGAAGTAGGAACAGATAGTTTAACTCATAGTAGCTTTAGTATTGAATTTTGGTAACGCTTTGGCATTTTGCTGTAATGTTACATTTCTTATGATTCAATAAATAAATAATAAATAGTCTGTGAGCGCGACGCTACATATGTGCGTGGAGCTTGTATAAATATATAGGGCCGTATTCATAAACGTTCTACAAGCCCATTTTAACTAAAATGGCTTTAAAATTCGTTTGTCTTTATCTGTCACGATGACATCTGTGTTCGTCAGAATGGGACAAAGCATGTTTTATTTAGCGGAGGCATTTAAGTTTTATGAATAAGGGGTATAGTGTGCTGGAAGGGGTACAGTCAGCATCACATAGTTAGTAGCAGCCAAAGTAGCCAAATATATCGTCACACTTCCTTACTCCTATAGTAATAAAGACGTGTTCCGATATATTTGGCTACTTTGGCTGCTACTAACTATATGATGCTGACTGTACATTTAAAGTACACAAGACTATTACTCAGTAACTAGTAATTTCTACTTAGCCGTGATAGCTTTCCTTTTAAATTCTTTAGATGTACAGTCAAGGAATTTAAATACCTACCCATTTCGTTGAAATGTCGTTAGACATTCGCAATGCATTAAGGTCGAAACTTTTATTTCAGTAATAGTATTGAAATGTCAAATTGTCAATACATATTTATATGTCACTTCACATTACAGATAACCTCTTTGCGAAAAATAATTTTCAATTACGTTATTCATTTGAAAAATAAAATACCTGCCGCTAACCGTGATCTATTAAGAGCTAGAAATAGCAGAGTTACACCAGGAAGTGGGGATTGAGGAGATAACACGTTTAAAATTTCAGTTCACCATGTCAACGTAGTTAGTCTGGTTGCCTAGTTACTAACATATAACAATGCATGCGATATGTCAAAGGAACGTCGTGCTCTAGCTAGCTCTTATGGTGACAGTTTGCTATACAATATTGAGCCTTAGCTGGGTCGGAAATTAAATTCCTTGACTGTACTACTGCCACGATTTATTTAGCCAGCTGGGGGTGACACACGACTCTAATGCTTTAAAGCCCAATATCACGCAAACGGATTACTCTGTTGAAAAATGGTTTAAAGAAACCCATAATATTTTTGAACAAGCTATCCAACGATACCCCACATCATGGGTTTAACAAGAAAAAAAAATACATCCCCACTTTTCAATATATAATTCTACCGTTTTGTCGGCGTGATTGATTTATATAGCCATGCCGAATTATAGCTTTCTAGTAGTAAGGGTCACTGAGCTAAGCCGCAGACGGACAGACGGACATAGCGAAACTATAAGTGGCTACTGTGGCTTTGTTAAGATATAATCCGGTCTAGTAAAAGAATCCTCACTATTCCAGCGAACGCACACAGAACGGCGCGCGCAGATGAGTGTAACTAATTCATGATAGAAAACTTAAGTTTAGAAAGATCTTGGCTTAAAATAAAAGGGCCAATTGCATTTTTTCCATGCAATTATTTTTAACGTGAATATAGTAAGTTTTTTTTTAAGATTTATAATTTTTTATAATTAAAGATGTCTCGATTTACAGTTTGGGTTTTATATGAAAAACGCATGAGTGCCAAAGGCTGTTATTATTGAATTCAATAGTATCAATTGCAATTACAATTGAAACAAATGATTTCTCATCACACATGTTGGTAAAGCGCTTCAAAACGCGCAGGGGATTTCCTTATTTCACGGAATTTACTGTTTCGCTGAATTTTCATTTTATAGTTTGATTTTTCCAGAAACCGTTAACTTTTTAGATACAGCTAAATGTCGTTGTTAGGTTACATTTGTTTTATATTAAGGTCAAAGTAGCACGCGTAAGCGTACATTTGACCCTCCTTGTAAGCGAAATTGGACTGGACAATCGTTGGGGGTTCCCACACACCTCTGACCGGGCAGAGCATCAAAGCGCTCCCCCAGAGAAAAAAAAACCGTAAATAAATGTTTTGGGGGTAATGAAAATACTGCGAAACGAATAAATATAATTTATAAATAAATATAAATAGTGGGAGACAATATTACACAAATCGAGCTAATCCCAAACTAAGCAAAGCTTGTACTATGGGTACTAGACGACGATAAACATAATTATATAGATAAATAAATACTTAAATACATAGAAAACATCCATGACTCACACACCGGGATTCGAAACCAGGACCTCTTGCTTCGGAGGGTCACTACCAACTAGGCTAAAGCAGTCGTCGAATGTATCGATGAAACGTTTGTCGGTAAAACAAGGGTAAATCTCCGCACATACATGAGTTATAATTGTAAAAAAATCGGCCAAGTGCGTATTGGGCCAATCGCTGTGTAGGGTTCCGTAGTTGCTCGTCTGTCTTTGTTACATCGACACGCGCGCGCCAACTAAATGTGCGGTTGCGCCGGCCGAATTTGTACGGAAGTTGGCCTTATCAAGTACATTTTTAAGTTGGTCTACAATTACCCGGTAAGTTATGCCTACTTAGCCGTGATGTGATAGTTTTCCTTTTAAATTCATCAAATATGTACTACTGCCACGACTTTTTTCACATTCCCAGTAGTATAGCCATTTAGCCGGTAGGGTTGGGGGGGGACACTTGACTCGAACAAAAACTAGGGCTTTGAAGCCCATATCACACAAACTGATCACTCATAATATTTTCGAACAAGCAATATACAACGTGTTAATAAAATAACGCAAAACCTGAAAACCGTTTGTTCTCAGAATCGAGAGTAGAATGCGAAAAAAATAAAAATAATTTTTTTTGACGCGATTTATTTTTTACATTTGTATGGAGCAGGTCGCCCCAGTCGGCCAACACTCCATACAAATGTAAAAAATAAATCTTGTCAATTTTTTTTTTTTTTTTCGCATTCTATGCTCGATTCGGAACAAACGGTTTTCAGGTTTTGCGTTATTTTATTAACACGTTGTATACAATGAATAAAAACGAAAAAAAAAAAAAAACATCCCCACTTTACTTATAGGGGAGGATAGGAGGATTTTCTTAAGATCTTAGTTTACCGTTTTGTTACTGTGATTGATTTATACACCAATGCCGTATTACAGCTTCTAGTAGTAAGGTCACTGGGCTTAACCGCAGACGGACAGGCGGACATGGCGAAACTATAAGAGCTAGTTGACTAGGGAACCTAAAAAGCATGGAGGTTTTAACCAAATTAATCTAAATGTAAAAGTAAAAGCACTAACACTGTTTAACAGAATGACATATTTGAAAATTTAAAAGTTTAAATGTTGTCTTTTAGTGCCGAGTAAAATATTTTAATTATTATTTCGTTATTATTTTTTTTTTTTATCGTGATCGTGTTTAATAACGATTTTAAATCGTGGCTGTAGCCAAATGGTTTTGTTTCCCTTACGTGCCTCTCAACAGCTTTGAACAATATGGACGACCGATATTTTTTAATTTTTATTGAATTTAATTAAAATTTTGCCTCGCAAATGTGGTGAAAAACATTGTGTGTGTCACGGACGGATTTTTTTTTACATTGAAGTCCTCTAGTTTCGGCGACGGGATTCTAGTCCGTAAAAAAACCGCTTACCGACCTCCGTGCTAAATGCTAGCCTCATCTATTGTTATATTTATCTAACATCACTATTGAAAAGGTTCTTCCGAGTAGATCTTGCGTTATCAAAAAACATGTACATAAAAACGTAAGAATTATTTTTTTCGTGAAGTTCAGTCGGTGTCGAAAAATAAGATCCAGTACACATTCGTCAGTAGCACAAAAACGCCATTACATGGTTTCAGTTCACTTTCGGCACTAGTGACGAATATGTACTTCAATACATTTTTTGTGCGTTTTGGTCACTGCTGACCAAAACGAACTAAGTTTAAGTTGGGCAATAGTTTCGTCAGCTGTATAAGACAGTCTCATTTTAATGCTTTTTTAACCAAATTATTTAAAAGAAGTCTGGAACTTCTTGTTTTCTTTCTTGGTTGGTACCTGATATGTATCTTAGAGCATATAGTACTAGAGGCGCCTTGCGTGTCATTATCTGCACAAAAAGTCTGCCACTTTTTGCGGGGAGGGGAGTGTTAAAACGTATGGATGGTCGTGACGTAAACTGTCAGAAAAACGTCAGTTCATACAAAATCGGATCAATTTGATCATATACTTCGGCAGAGGAGTAATCTATACAATTTAATTTAATACAATTTCATTAAGAATAGATATATCATTACTCTAAGGCAGAAGCTACATTCACTTGTGCCAACTGCAGAACACTTTTGTAGATTTGCACGATATCTGCCGCGTGAGTCTCATTGAAGTCCGTGGCAGTGGTATTTGCGTTTATTACGCTGTTCCAATTTTCGGCCTCAATATGCTGGCGGCACACACGTGCACTTGGTGGCAGATAAAAACTGTGTTGTGATAGCATCATCGCTTTCTGTAAATAGGGGATCGGGAACAACTCTACCGCGTAGCATCCGGCGAAAACGCATTCATTGATGTTCTTCTTCTGTTCTATATATTATACTTTGAATTGGTAGTAAACAGACTTATTGACAAATGTCATTAAATATAAAAAAAAGTAAATATAATTGGCTAGGTACATACATACTCATAGCAAAGAGGAATTGATGCTTTGAAACCATTATTAAAACTTTCCTCCGCAGGCTCGTATGTACTGTGGGTATCTACTAAAGCGACTTATTTACTTATAATGATAAATACAAACTTATATTATATACACAGAGAAAGCATCCATAACATAAGAAATAGTTATTCCCCCAAGAAAGAAAACAAGAAGTTCCAGACTTCATTTAAATAATTTTGTTAAAAAAGCATTAAAATGAGACTGTCTTATACAGCTGACGAAACTATTACCCAACTTAAACTTAGTTCGTTTTGGTCAGCAGTGACCAAAACGCACAAAAAATGTATTGAAGTACATATTCGTCACTAGTGCCGAAAGTGAACTGAAACCATGTAATGGCGTTTTTGTGCTAGTGACGAATGTGTACTGGATCAAAAATAAACAGGGTTAACATGTTCATATCAGTAAAACAGGATCATAAAAATTGGCACCGTATTGTAATTTAATTATTCTACCATCGAACGACATTACATTTTTAGGAAAGGAAATTTTAATGACATAATGTTGTGGGAGTTGACTGCGCCTCGCTTCAAAATTAGCTCATTGACGTAGATTAGATACCGATTAAAGGAAATATATATTTCAAAGAAAAACTTGACTAAGTAGTTCGGCATACCACATACTCTGCACATTTACACATATGCACATTTTCTTTCCACTTTACCACATAAAATGTTTTTAGGAAGAAAATAAACGTGTTAATACGCTAAATAGGTACCCAAATCCCATTCCATTTCAGGCCATTTCAGGTCCACATCCCGATCTACTTTTTCGATGTATTTGTTAATGTGTTTTATTTTTATTACTTATGATGTGTTGTTGCCTGAATAAATGCCATTATATTCTATTCAAATCACTGTATGTTCGGTGCCGCCTATAATAATTGGGGAATCATTACATCTAGGACAGGAAAATATCATTACATGAAGTTGTGGGGGTTGACTTCGCCTAGCTTCAAAATTAGCTCATTGACGTAGGTTCCGATTAACCGAATGACACATTCATTACAAACAAAACTTGACTAAGTACTTCAGCATGCCACATAGTTGCACGTTTACACATAATATATGCACATTTTCTTTCCACTTTACCACATGAAATGATTTAATGTAGGGAGAAAATAAATGTGTTAGATACTAAACAAAATAGGTACCCAAATCACTGTGTCCGGTGCCGCCTATAATAATTGGGGAATTCCTTAGATTCCTCGAGGATGCCATAATTGGCAGCAAGGTTTTTTTTTGTTTCTTTTAAATGATTTATCCAATAAAAAAGCTCTGTTTCCGATATTAGTATGTTGTTTATGCACTTTTACATATGAAATCTACATATAACTGTTCCTTATTGACGTCTCTAACAACCCACGAGAGATATTTATTTTTAAATCTTTTTTACAAAAGTTACGTCCAATAAACTGCTTTTTTGGTCTAAAATTACCAAAGTTAAGAGCCATATAAATACATAATCTCGAAAACTGTGAGTTTTGTAGTAAATATGGGATACTATTCCGGTAAACCACGTTGTTGTTAATACGATAAGCCTTTTAAACACGAAACAACTAGTGCTAGCGGTACACCCCGAAATTCAGTAAAAAGCTACAAATGGTGTTAAAAGCATGGAAATCGGAACGATTGATCTTTTAGGCCATACGAGAGGAGTTATGACGACATCTTTTTTTGTATGGAAATAAATACATTTTTGTTCTGAAACCTATCGGGGAATAATGAAAGGGGACTATGGGAACTAGACGACAATAAACATACTTATATAGATAAATTTAAGTATTTAAATACATAAAACACATCCACGACTTAGGAACAAATGTTTGCGCTCATCACACAAGAACCCTTACCGGGATTCGAACCCAGGACCTCTTGCTTATAGGCGGGAGTCCCTTATTCTACCGTCAAACGTTTCATCGAATGCATTGTTTCGTCGATTTTTCGTTTCGTCGATTTTTCGTTTCGTCGACCTTTTTTTTCTCAGAAACCGTTAACTTTTTGGGTTGGAGCCCACAACTGGAAAAAAAATACTAAGCCGATTCTAAAAATATATCACTCCATTATATTTCAGTCAATTGTTTTAAATTAAAATTAAAATCATTTTCAAAACATACGAAGTTTGGGCTCCTCCAGATATGATACGGTTGAAACATTATTTGTAAAATATACCTAAAATGATATGTAGTAGCCTCATATCCAACCCCAATAAAGCAATTCTGAAAATATGTACATTTAGTATTTCTTTATTATTTTTTAATATTACACAATGTGACAAAATCACAATTAGTTGAAACATGTATAAAAAGGTTAATTTTAGACACCGGGGATGATAAATGCTAATGCGAGAAAAGTTTTCAATATGTTTATATTATTTATTAATATTAACATATTTATTTTTATTGAAAAAAAAACTATTTTTTTCTGTAATGGTAAATAATAATAATTGCTAATAATGAGCAAAATAAAAATTGCAATAACACCAATGTTTTATGCTTTCTTTTTAAATATTTAGTTGAATATTAATATTATTAAATAAATAAATATGATTGAAAACTCCTCTCGCATTAGTATTTATCATCCTCTGTGTCTAAAATTGAACTTTTTATACATGTTTGAACTAATTTTGATTTTATCACATTTTGTAATAATAAAAAATAAATATAAATATTTTCAAAATTGCTTTTTGGGGTTGGATATGAGGCTATTACATATCATTTTAGGTATATTTTACATATAATGATTCAACCGTATCATATCTGGATTAGCCCAAACTTGGTATGTTTTGAAAATGATTTAAATTTTAATTTAAAACAAGTGACTGAAATACAATGATGTGATATATTTTTAGAATCGGCTTAGTAAGTCCTTTCATTAGATACTACACACGGTAAGTTCCAGAACAAAATTTATTTTTTTCCTATACAAAAAAAGATGTCATTATACTCCTTTCCTTTTTTGTCTTTTTTTTTCGTGCTTACGGGTCAAATTGATTCGTATGGCCTAAAGATCAATCGTTGCGATTTTCATGCTTTTAACACCCTTTGTAGCTTCTTTTGGCGTACCGCTAGGACTAAATGGACAGTTGCAGATCGAAGGTAGGAGCCCCTTAACAAAAATAAGTGGATTATGCGCGAATTTCAAAGAACTTATATAGAAGTAGTAATTTACGAAGTAAAGAAAGTTTATACCATTGCCGCCTGATTTTTACGGAATTTTATATACTTAGATTAATTTTCATTATTTTTTACCGTCGCGGTATTACAGTGTAGGTGTAATATTCAAGAATACTTAGTCCAATTGCCATACCAAGTTTTTGATGTGAAAACAGCGGATGTCTTTATACCTATTGTTATTTTTTCATATAGCCGCGATCGAATCTTGCTCAGGCTAAATCGGACAAAGAGGTAAAGGAATTGATTATCTATAGCTAAGCATAAAAAAATAATCTAATAATTTGCCCAAAAAATTGTTCTGCTACAAACAGGGCTTGATCATACTGAAGAAGCTCAACAACTGTATCAGAGACCATCGGTGATCCAATGAGTATTTCCAAAATTTCAAGGAATCTTACTATTTTTTTATTCCTCGCAATCTCTTCTGAATAGCCGACTCAACGCTTGTTTAGCTACAGAAAACCTTACGACATGCCCGAAATTGGTAAAGGTAAGGTACTATCCCCCTTCCGCACTTCATACTCGTTATATCAGCCAGCTCGGAGCTGCTAGCTACTTAGGGCTAAAAGCTGGACTACGAGACAGCGATATTAGTGCATCATACGAGTAAGCGAGAGATCGGTGCGCGGCAGTTCGTTCCTACGTATGGCGCACCGCTGTGGCTAAGTCGTAGCCCGCCCCTTAACGTGGTTCGATTTCCATACAAAACGTTATTTGACATTCGCAGGATAACGGCGTGATTTTTTAAGAAACCTATGTAAATAACTTTCCATTTGCGCGAAATTCTCCCTTTCCTTGAATAAACTTGTATAAACTAGAATAATTTGAGAAAAACGGTTCTCCCAAAGTATGACGTCACAAACTAATATCTCAAATTATTCTAGCTTATACAAGTTTATTCAGGAAAAGGTGGAATTTCACGCAAATGGAACGCCAATTTATGAAAGTTAGTTACATAAGTTTCTTAAAATATCACGCCGTTAGCCTGCGAATGTCAAATAACGTTTTGTTTGGAAATCGACACACCTTAAGCTAGCATGTCGCAAGATGCTTTCTTCGTACGATTTACACCGACCGGGCCGGAGCGCGCATTTTACGAGTTGCCAAAGGAATTTGAAGATTTAATACAGAGGTTATATTTCATATTTGAACGGATTTGCGGCCGGACTGCTCGCGGGCGTAGACGGCTGCGCGCGGCTGTCGTCGCATCTGACCGGCTCCGTCCGGCTTTAGTCTGCTGCACTCTAATTAAAACACGGTCGGCTGCCACCGGGTGCTCGCGCGTCCGTTGCGCTGCGGCGCTACGCGGCCCAGACTGGCCCGTTCGGTGGGAATCGTACATAACACTCCAGCTGTGTTTTGGCCCGTAATAAAAAAGGACAAGGAGTAATTGCGATCAGTGTAGATGACATTGAAAAATATTGAACATTCTGAACGTCAGACGGTGGGCTGAAAATCGACTATCCATACAAATAGGTACTTAAATGCCATCTTTATTTCTCACCATATGATTTTGGGATTATCATGAACTAGTATGAAACGAATGTGAATAACTTTCTGTCAAAAATTTCAATGTTGGTACAAGCTTTTATTGCCGACTGTACTTTTCTGTATACCGTCATCTCATTGAGACGATTCTAACGAGCGCAAACTCGATGGGGTTATGTGGTTTTATTACGGAGTTCCTATGGCCACCTTCCAGCTCCATCATCAGATCAGCTCGATGGTACCATAATATTGAATTGTCATCCAAACTATACTTATACCCAAAATTTCAGCTCAATCGGTCACCGGGAAGTGGGTCAAATGAAACTGGCAAGATTTGTTCCATACTGACAGGGCAATTTAAATAAAAGCTTGTAAAAATCGGATTTTCTCTCAAGTAAAAGGAAAACCGTATTGACCTCGTAGACGGTTACAATACAAATTATTTCAATTTTTTTTGACGCATTGAATGTTATTTAACCAGTTATAACCTAAACTAACCTGACCTAATATATTTGGAGCCGACACGTCAAAAAAGTCACTACTTTTATTTTTTTTATTCAGACGGGCTTAAAATCCTTTTTCTTTTGTCAAAATAACGAGTAGAAGTCGACTAAAAAATTGTACTTATTAACCTCCTGAGACCCAGGGTACGCTTTAGTGCTTTTGAATTAGGAACTTTTTGATATTCAGTAAAAGTTTAAAGTCCATTTTGAAATTTGTACAACATTTTGTACGCGGAGTCTTAGGAGGTATCCGTTGATTTAAAAAATGTGCATGTCTGGAGCAAGCGAAAAAAAAAACGAATCTCATAAGTGGGCATATTTATTCATTTATGTCCCTTAAACGGACAGTTACCGATAGTAACAAAACCGACGGTTAATGTCAATCGCATAGATTTAGTAACAAAACCGACAGGTTAGACGTGACTTAAAAATCACTTTAGTTAACCTTAACCTGCCATTTTTTTTTTAATCCCCATGTTAACTTCCAACAAGCTCAAATTTATCTTCAATAGTCAAAATGACGCGTAGAAGTTATTTAGAACAGAAAATATTAAGTCCCCGTGTGGTGTCAGTGTCAGGTTAGAATTTCACCACCTCCTTACTTCCCGAGGGGGTTGTGACTTTCAGAGATTTATGCCACACAAGCATAAGCATTTTTTTTTCATGTTTTCATGAATTTCCCTACCAAATTATTCCAAACTCATATGGGTGATATAAACATCGCTGGTAAAACGCAATTCACGAAAAAACGGACCCTTCAAGATTAAAGTGTATTTCTAGTCGATTTTCAGTTTTTTTAGACTTTCTAGACCTTAAACTCGTCGGATAAAACTACGGTCCCTCATTAGTTTATGATGATCCTTGGGCTTTTGAAGCCCTCCATAATACCAGATCTAGCTACACGGAAGCGTGTCCAGACAAGTTCAATTGTGTTAAGTTCAATTGTGTTTTTTCAGTCTCTCTTAGTTTCTATTGGCAATTGAACACTTTTCGGGTTTTCTGTAAGTTTTTCTGAAGCTGAACAAGAATAGAGTTAGTGAGATTAGTAGAAGCAACAGCACTGTAACCGGGCATATCTCCGATTTAAAGTCGCAGGTCCATCATACCCTGCCTGTCGTTGGTCATCATTTAATTGGACGGGTTTCCTGTTCGTTGATAGTTTTTTACACATATCGGAAAACGGATGTTGAAAATGTAGGCAGATGTGGGGTTGCGGAAACTAAGGAACACTCATTGGATAGATGATTATCTCGTTTTCAGTTTCTGGACCGCTTCCAATTAAGGGTGAATATCACCACGCTGTGCGAGGTTGCGAGACGGTGAGCAAAGAAAAAAACCACCTCGCAATCGCTATCATGAGACGGCCGCGACATACTCTCGATTTTTCTCGCACTATAAATAAATAAATATTTTGCGGACAATAAATAAATATTTGCGGGACAATCTTACACAAATCGACCTAGTCCCAAACTAAGCAAAGCTTGTACTATAGGTGCTAGACGACGATAAGCATACTTATATAAGAAATAGATAGAAACCATCCATGACTCAAGAACAAATATTTGTGCTCATCACACAAATAAATGCCCTTACCGGGATTCGAACCCAGGACCTCTTGCTTCGTAGGCAGGGTCACTACCAACTAAGCGGTCGTCACTATACCTCTTGTTCTAAGTGATCTAATAAGAAAGAGACGGATAGTGCGAGAAAAATCGAGAGCTCGCGCGCCGTCGCGTGATAGCCTTGCATTTTTTCTTCGCTCACCGCCTCGCAACATCGCACAGCTCTGGTGGATACTCCCCCTAAGCATGTCCGTTTGCAGCAGTCACTTCTTTGTGTAAAAAAGAAAAATGTTGATGTGGGCACATCATACACCAAGAATCTGCAAAAAAGTAAAATTATTGGTTCTATACGTACGGAAAAGTCAAATTGGAATCTACGTCAATAAGCTGAAGGCCGACGTCAGCGCCCGTAATAATTGAATTAATTATTAAAGATAAATAGAGTATCGGGAATCGAATTACTTGCGCAATATAATCTGATCTGTTTAATGCTCTATTGTCAAAATATTTTCGAATTAACAAGAAGAGCATAGTAAACGGGCAGGGTTAATCCGCCTTTTATTTGTTAATGTCAATTTTGACAGACACTTATTTTTAGGCGAGTCGAGGCACTTGCACTGTCAACTTTGGAAACTGATATAAACAATCGGTTACCATAAACGTTTTTGTTGCAAGTCAGTATTTTTAAATTTACACTAAGTTCATACTTACCCATTTTTATTGCTCACTCTGTATTACGGCTGGCGTTATTCATAGCGTAATCCACAATAATCGCACAAAGCCAACTCTGTAGCATTTCAGGCGTTTTCAACGTCTCCGGCTACAGCAACGTTACTAAGAGTAGGGAGAAAAAAAATCGTGCAATTAAAGTAGTAAAACCATATGTGAAAATTGACATCAGCTATTCTACCAACACGATTTTTTTTCTATTACAACTCTGTTCTACTCTCTGCACGGCTATCACGAGACGGCCGCGACATACTCTTGATTTTTCTCGCACTATACCTCTTTTTCCAAGTGTTCTAATAACAGAGAGACGGATAGTGCGGGAAAAATCGAGAGCTCACGCGCCGTCTTGTGATAGCCGTGCTGCTGTTTAAATTAAGACGTCACTTGACTGAGCACAAGCTGTCAGGTCAAGTCACGCCTGTTTAGGTTAAGCTCTTAGAATCTAGAGAAGTATTATAGAAAACAAAAACTAACACATCAATATAAACAAGTCAAGTGATACAAAAGTATTGCTTAAAACAAAGGAGGCATGTTAGCAATAATGAGCAAAGAACACTTTGTTTGATCAATGGTGGCAAAATTCAGGCTATTGCGAGTAGTCCGGACATTGAGCTACTGATATTTGATTCACAGCAGTCTGAACTGCGAACATTGAGGAAAATAATATGACGCTCGCAGTGTCCAGTTCTCAGTAGTTCAAAGGGCGGACAGCGGGGAAAAATAACAGTAGTTCATTACGCATTACGTATTATACATACTGCCATATAAATACGTCAAAGTCTGTATGAACTGACAGCTATCCCATTCCCAACGTATCTCGCTCGAATAATACTTATGGGTGCGGACTATTGGGAATAGACCCGAAATTCAACAATTAAGCAATAATATATTCTATGGATAGGTTTTTGACATAAATACACCACGAAATGTATGGAAACTAACAATGTTTTGAAAATATATATACAACACGTATTTTAAACCTACATTAAAAAAAAAACCAGTAAAAACCTACAGTTTTTAGAAACACAACTTTCATTTGCTTCTTTCAAAATTAATGCATTTTCTTATAAACGCTCCAATATTTGTATGACACCAAAAGTTTTGATACTGCATCCTTCAGGAGTACAAAAAATATAATACATTTTGGGGTTATTCCCACCTGTTACCACCAATTTGTTACCAGTTGGGAATTTTTTCCCATCTTTTACCACTAAAGTACTCGGTGATAACTACTGGGAATAAAACCCAGAACTTGTCATCGATTACTATTCCGTTAGTTCCCATTGGTAGAAGAACTGGTAACAAATTGGTGCTAACAGGTCGGAGTAACCCCAAAATGTATTATATTTTTTGTACTCCTGATTGGTTACTCCGACCTGTTAGCACCGTGGAAAAACTTAAATTGCAAAGTGAGTCGACATTTTGTCGTAAGTGTAACAGTGCTCTCGACTTTACCAGTAAAGTAACATTGAAATAGAAGTTGTGCAGTTACAACTTTGTTACACAGGGTGTATGACGTAGTGTGTGCCAAACGACTAGGGTAGGTAGGTAGATACCCTTACAACACATTTCGGGTTAATTAACACTTATCCCTACGGTATTTTGTTTCAGTAATTCCCAAAACCCTCACCATTTTCTTCACCTAGCTTTTATGCCCAGATAAAGTAGTTTATATTTTTACTTTAATTCATTCACTCAAATAAATATGTATTCATAAAAATAAAAATATCAAAATATTAAGTAATCAAAAAGTGAGCCACCAAAGTGCAATGGACCGAACAAAAAATAAAAACTTCTTGTCTCTGATCTTCCGATATCGTCAAAACTTCTCCAGCACGGCTATCACGCGACGGGGCGCGAGCTCTCTCGATTTTTCTGCCACTATCCGTCTCTCCCTTATTAGAAAACTTAGAAAGAGAGGTATCTATAGTGCGAGAGCTCGCGCGCCGTCTTGTGATAGCCGTGCTGATACTTCAATTATTCGTCAAAAAGGCTAATGTCTAAAATGGCGCTAATAATTGATAAGTAGATCCAGCTATTAAAGACGAAAAGTAAGTTAGAAAATCCAAAACCAAAGAAAAAAAATAGAAAAATAAAATCTTCTTGTCTCGGATCTTCCGATATCGTCAAAACTTCTCCTGATACTGCAAATATTAGGCAAAAAAGGTTAATGTCTAAAATAGTTGATAAGTAGATCCAGCTATTAAAGACGAATAGTAAGTTAGAATATCCAAAACCGAAGACAAAACCAGAAACCAGTTGGTAAAACGAAATGTATTTCTTATGCTTTTTTTCTTTAATAAAATCTTGTTAGAATTGTCTTTTTTCGCCAATTGATACATGCGCGACATCTTATTTCCACAGTTATTGTGTATAGTCAGCATCAGTATGTAGCCAAATGTAAACAATAATAATAGTTATTTATGCTACAAGTGTGGAAAGTAGGTGATTTCCGACGAGTGTCATTTTTATACATGAGCGAGTGAAGCGAGCGAATGTATAATTCGACACGAGTCGGAAATCATCTTTACGCGCGTGTATCATACAACATTTTACTATGCCTTGTGTGAGGAAATATATTAAATGTTGAAATGTTGGTTTAAAATAGATCTAGGTTAAAATTGAAGAACCCAGGTAGTTTGTCACGTACCTACTTATTATCTGGAATTGCATTTAACAACTTCTTCACATCTTATGCTGTCAAGCTTATTCACTTAAAAGTTAAAACCATTGTACCTATTGTGGTTTTGGAACACAATTAATTTTGAGTAACTCAATATCATATTAAACAACAAAAAGACGCTGTACCGTCGTAGTTCTAAGAAACATACTGACACTAAACACTATTGAAACGCAATAAATCATTATTATTATTGATTACTCACTTTCACTCGACCTTTTTAACATATTTACATAAAATAACTACACAAAACTCACAATAAACAACAATGGCGGGCTTTTAGATACATATGCGCATTGCGCATGTGCAAGCCGCCATACTGTCGTATTGTAAAAGGCATAAGAAAGATATGCGTTCAGCCAAACACATTAAGTGAATATTACAAATTAATTAATTTATTGACCACATTCAAATTCATAAACATTAATAAATCATTTTACAATGCATGTGCTCGAAAAGAGCGTTTTCCAAGTACTAAAATCGTGCGGAAAGTGCCACTTTTTCGCACTAGTGCTTTTTACTTTTCAATTTTTTTTTAATTTTCTAGTCCGCCGTCAGCCCGACACAAAGAGTTTTTTCTCAAACATGCTCGGAAATGTACGCGTTAATATCACGAAATGAAGACGTGAAGTTTCTTGTTTATGGCTCCCTACATTACTTCTTGGCCTTAGGCCAAGAAGTAATGTATGAAAACCCTAAGTAAAACCATTATTGTCCGCTACTCTAACTTTTTAAATTTGCTTACTAATATTAAACTGACAAAGGAAAATTTACATACTGCCAACCACCACTAGACACTGTTAGCATACTTGCTTCATAAAAAAAATCTATGGTACTATACTTTATGTGCGGTTAAACATGGTGCTCGAACGGCTTGTTCAAATGGCGTTTAAAAAATAAAAAAGGCGCAAATGACCTATTGTTTAATTGATTACCTAGTATTTATTTTAATTTTAATATTTCCTCACATCGTTTGAGAAAAGTACTATACAATCCTCGGCCGGAACAGGGATTGCTGGACTCGTTGTATTCGGCCTCGTCTACGACTCGGCCGTCTACCCCAATCTCGTCCAGCAATCCCTTACTTCACGGCCTCTGCAGTAATCTACTATTATTACTCGAGAAAAGTTTTACAAATATTTCAATTACACGATTTCTTTCATATAAAAGGTACATAAATACTAATAACGTGTAAAATGATTTATTAATGTTTATGAATTTTGAATTTGGTCAATAAATAAATTAATTTGTAATATTCACTTAATGTGTTTGGCTGAACGCATATCTTTCTTATGCCTTTTACAATACGACAGTATGGCGGCTTGCACATGCGCAATGCGCATATGTATCTAAAAGCCCGCCATTGTTGTTTATTGTGAGTTTTGTGTAGTTATTTTATGTAAATATGTTAAACAGGTCGAGTGAAAGTGAGTCATCAATAATAATAATGGTTTATTGCGTTTCAATACTTTCAATAGTGTCAGTATGTTTCTTAGAACTACGACGGTACAGCGTCTTTTTGTTGTTTAATATAATATTGAGTTACTCAAAATTAATTGTGTTCTAAAACCACAATACAATGGTTTTAACTTTTAAGTGAATAAGCTTGACAGCAAAAGATGTGAAGAAGTTGTTAAATGCAATTCCAGATAATAAGTAGGTACCTGACAATCTACCTGGGTTCTTCAATTTTAACCTAGATCTATTTTAAACCAAGATTTCAACATTTAATATATTTCCTCACACAAGGCATAGTAAAATGTTGTATGATACACGCGCGTAAAGATGATTTCCGACTCGTGTCGAATTATACATTCGCTCGCTTCACTCGCTCATGTATAAAAATGACACTCGTCGGAAATCACCTACTTTCCACACTTGTAGCATAAATAACTATTATACGTTATTAGTATTTATGTACCTTTTATATGAAAGAAAACGTGTAATTTAAATATTTGTAAGACTTTTCTCGAGTAATAAAAATTCTTTGTGTCGGGCTGACGACGGACTAGAAAATTAAAAAAAATTTGAAAAGTAAAAAGCACTAGTGCGAAAAAGTGGCACTTTCCGCACGATTTTAGTGCTTGGAAAACGCTCTTTTCGAGCACATGCATTGTAAATATATTTGCGGCCAATCTTACAAAAATCGACCTAGTCCCAAACTAAGCAAAGCTCGTACTATGGGTACTAGATGACGATAAACATACTTATATAGACAAATGATTACTTAAATACATAGAAAACATCCATGACTCAGGCACAAATATTCGTGGTCATCAACTCATCACACAAATAAATGCCCTTGCTGGGATTCGAACCCTGGACCTCTTACTTCGTAGGCAGGGTCACCATATAATATATCGTAACAGATCCTTATCGTAATAAAACCTTTGGCTGCTACTAACTTTATGATGTTGACTGTATGGATTGTCATTTCTTGATGTAGGTATTATTGCGAACGAGTCATTTCATTATTCACGTGTAAATGCTAAAGCGTTCATGGCCTAGCAGTGCTCGTGGTCCGCTAGCGGTACATAAGGGGATGCCTTGATTTGAGTCGAACACGCCCCCTAGACAGAGACACGCTGATGCCTTCCGCGCACGAGGAAAAGAGATGTAACGGTCTTCGGGAATGGCTTTTTTGGACAAATTTCGATAAATACCTAACTTAGTGAAGTTTTATTTAAACTACATAAAGTGAGATTTTAGATGAGATAAAATACTATAGTATTAACTTGATTGTGTCGTAAAATATGTATCGTTTGAGTAGGCTGAGTAAAAAAAGGAAAATACAGACCCAACTTTGGATTTTTTTTCCATCGAGGAAATTTTAAGCAATCATGTATCGATAAAATCAGATAAACAATCATATAGTCAAGAATCATATAACTGAAAATCAGACCTCTTTGTTACTTAATCTAGTCAGAACGGCGTTTCAAAGCACGCGATAATTTCCAATGCACCGCCTTAAGTGAGTTACGCAACGTAGGCTGTTGTGAGCTCTTGGATGGGAAGCCGCTTTCAGTGGTTATTAACTAAGCCCTTCCCTAACATATGGTTGAGGGAGGCGATGGCTGAGATATGCGTCATACTCGTGATCGGGTGCCGTTTGTGGAGACCAGTGGCCCGAACAAGTAACAAGAACATAAAGTTACAATTTACAAGTACAAGTGTTTCTCGATTGTGGCCTTCCATGGTAGAATAATAAAATTGTACGATATTCTCGATTACAAGTAAATGACATCTCGATTTAACAAGTCTCTGTCACGTCCATATTTAAAAAAAAACTTGTTGATGCTTTGACATGGTTTTGACGTTTGTTTATTATTGTCTATGTACGTGACTTTTATAATTATAAAGTTTTCAAAAGAAGAAAACTATTATTGTGTAGTTTATTTATGTTCCGGCACCCGAGACTGCCTTTTCTCTATTATTATAAAATAGTACTTGATAGTACTAGATATAAGTACAGTCGCCATCAGATATATCGTAGCGGCCAAGGTGCTCACAAATATCTGAACACGTCTCTAATGCCTCGGCAATAGAGACTGTTCAGATATTTGTGATCACTTTGGCCGCTACGATATATCTGATGGCGACTGTACACACCGTAAGGTATAGAAAGCAACAAACAAAAAAAGACCGGGTTGCACTCCGGGAGTGCCGGTAGAAGTGAAAACTTGAATAATTTTGCAAAAAAAAAGACCTTCGTTGAATTCATAAACAGATAGGTTCGGAACCCAGTATTCATTCTGGTCCGGAAAATTCTTGGTAACCGCTGGCGGAAGCTACTAGAAGCCGCATCATTATCTTCGTCATCAGTAGAGTCCCATGAATGCCACATTTTGCTCGAATAAAATGTATTATACAGAACAGAACAGAACAATTTACAAGTTTACTTAGCTCGGAAGCTAGGTAGTTTTTTTTACAATGTGACCAATACAAGTAGACAATTTAACAAAATCTTGGAGAAACGTTAGTTCGATTTAAGCAATTTCACACAATAAAATAATAAAAAATGTCTGTGGTTCAAAATTTACAATTGTAACTTGAGTTTTACAATTTGTAGAAAAGTAGTTTCGAGAAACGCTTGTAGTGACTTTTTCAACCAATGTTGCTAATTTAGACTTGTAAAATTGTAACTTGTAGCTTCGTGAAACGGGCCACAGGTTCATGCTTGTAACTACCGAAATAAGTGTTATTATTATTATTATCGTATTGACGAGAGACATCATTCTGTTCTTGACTCGTTTTATAATTTTCATCACACTTGCTCGAAAAGGGCTTCATAATGCGCAGACATACAGAGCTGTAATTGCCTGTGTTACGCCCACGGGCGTAATGGTTTTTTTCTTAAATTGAATCTGTCACTCTTGCGGCAGTTACAAAGCAAAGAGGTTTTATATCAAATACGATGTCTGAAAACGTATTTATAAATAAATTTAAACTTAAAAAACTACTTAAACATGTTTAACTGAATTATTTACAGATTTAATATGTTGTTATTTAGTGTCTATGTAAAATGTTTTTAAGTGTTTTCAAATCGTGGCTGTATACCGAAGGGTCTTTGCCATACGCTCCTCACGTCAAATTCAACAAAATGGACGACTGACATGTTGCAGTTTTTATTACGATTTGTATTCATTTCATCTAAAATGTATTTGTTTCCTCGCAAATGTGATGAAAAACATTGTGTATAACACGGGCGTAAAAATATTGCAAACTCGAGTCATCAAATTCTGACTCTTGTTCGCAATATTCCACTTACGCCCCTCGTTAAACAATGTACTATATTGACCCTGTACATCGTTGACAATAATACATTAATGTAACTTTTTTTTGTTTTGACGCTTAAGGAGTTCGAGACTGTATACATCTCTAAGAACATTAGAATAATTTTTAATTGTATTTGGACGCTCAGAGAACTTATACATCTCTGAGATACTAAATTAATATCATTTTGCTAATTGTGATACAGACCTTATATCGAATGTAATTAATAATATTATGCAATTTATGTTTTACTTTCATTTAGTGACATTTAGTTTCGACAACCGTTTATATCGGTCCTTAATCTGCAAATTTTAAATGATTATTGTGTATGAGTATTGTTTTATTTTAACCGTTTGACATGTAAAAGTGCTCCTGTGGCCTATTTGCAGAATAAAAATTGATATTGATACGTTAGAGGCACGTTAAGCCGTTGCTCCCGGTTGTTCTCTATGACAGTAGTTATCAAGCGAAGTTAGAGGCCATCGGGCGGCTTTAGAACTTAAAGCGTGCTTTCAGGCGGCTAAGGCGTTTCCACACTGAAGAATTTCTAGAGCCGCCCGATGGCCTCGAACTGCACTTAATAACTGCAGACATAGACAATGACCTGGATCAACGACCTAACGTGCCCTTTAACGTATGCAAGGGCTTAGTTTATAACCTCCGAAAGTGGTTTCCCATCCCAACACTCACGACGTCGTGCAACTTCCTAGTACCGCGAGCGCCGCTAGGCCATGAGCGACGAGATTAATGATGCGTTCGCGATGATCCGTACAAAAACTGTAAACATACGAGAAAGATGACACGTATGTGTCGATTCACGAAAAGAGCTAATTCTAATTAAATTAAATAACTACAACTTAGAAAAGTTGAGAAAGCCCCGACATTTCCATTTCAAAGTCCAATATCTCAAAAACGGCTGAACAGATTTTCATGAAACATGGCTAAGAACACTCGGGATAAAATTATCTATGAAACGAAAAAAACCGCATTCAAATCGGTCCATCCGTTTGGGAGCTACGATACCACAGACAGACACGTTAAACTTATAACACCCCTCTCTTTGCGTTGGGGGTTAAAAAGGGTTTGGTTGCACTCACAGACTGGCGCGGCTTGGTCGCGGCGGTCAATAGTAAACTTGTCATTAGCTGTCAAATTTACTAATGACAGGCCGCGCCAGTGTGGTACAGGCTTTACTTTTCGTCTTTAATAGCTGGATCTACTCATCGACTATTAGGGCCATTTTAGAAAAAAACCTTTTCTTGCCGAATAGTTCAGTTTTGATGATATCGGAAGTAAAGTCCACGTTGATTGATATTTCAGTCTTACATTTTGGCGGCTCATATTTTTTATTATTGAATAGTTTTATAGATTTTAGTTTGAATTGAATATGCATGCAATTAAGATAAAAATAAATATAGATACAATTTACCTAATCTAACCTAACCTTATGCACTGTACTTATCTGAACACGTCTCTAATGCCTCGACAATAGAGACGTGTTCACATATTTGTGAGCACTTTGGCCGCTCCGATATATCTGATGGCGACTGTACATAAAATGTTGAGCTTCTGGCAATACTGGAGTAAAATACAGTGGGCAGGATAAGTGTTAATTTACCCACACTATGCTGTACCTACCCACCCTAGTTGTTCCCCCACGCTCCACCAAACATTCTGTAATCAAATTATTTAATTTGATCATGTTATTATACACACAAAAAAAACAATTGGGCAGTTTTTGTTTTATTATTGTAAATGCATTGTTACATTTGTCATACATAAATAATATGATACAGAACATTTTTTTCCATACATCACGTGCTGTACCTTTTTAATTTGTTTTTAAGCTCTTTTTTATTCTTTGACCGTGTAATATTCAAACACCCAAGTAGACAGAGAATGGATGGATCTACAGTTCAATGGATGAATAATGCAGGGCATTTTAAGGTAAGTAAATAGTTACTCCATATGCGAAACTGTCATATTACAAGATATATGGACATTCATATTCTACAAAAAGTCATATTATTCCCTATGTTACGAATAGTAAGAAATAATTTGAATGTCTATGTTACACTTTTTTCAATACCTCGTATGAATAAGACTTATCTGTAATATTAGCTAGATACCTTTTATTGCCAACATAAAGCACTGCTCGCACTTACTTGCTAGACAGAGACGAGTGTTTTACATCAGCGAATACGGTATCAAGCCAGCCATGTCACTTTATACACAATATGCTTAATATCTAAAATGTTACCTGATATAGATGTGATGATGGGTCAAATCTTCCTATGCACTTCAATTAAACTATCATGGATATTGTATCGCCATCTCAAATAACTTTGTAGCTCAATAAATGTAGCTAAGTTTGTTGTGATAAATACTCATGGATGAACATTGCGTTCGTACATAATTAAAGGAGGAAGCATTGTAGGGTTGGTCCCCTGGAATAAATTCCTTATAAGATACTTAGGCCCGCCCGTGTATCGAAGTTGTTAACCCTTGCAATTGGGTCACACCTCTAGCACAACCCTCTTGCAGGTAAGAGGTGCCGGGCCTGTAGGAATAAAATACAAGGCATTAATCAATTGAATTCAACACATGAGCCATCGAGTGCTTCACAGCTTGCGGCTCCAACAAGCTGCTGCATTGTAACGTAACATTTGAACGAGATACCTTCTAACAGCCAGCAGTGATGCATTGAGATGGCTCAAGTGAGCTTACTCTAATATAATAAAACGAAATTGTGATCCTACCTTAAGTAATGTGTTGATCTCTCTCAGAGATGTTATAGGGAAGCCTTCCTTTTCCTTTTCCATTTTGAGTCGCTTTAAAGCAACTATTTCATCACTTGTTTTGTCACGAGCTCTGTAAACAACTCCATAGGTGCCTTCCTCTATTCTATTCAGACATTGAAACTCCTCAACTGATCGACACCCCTGTAAATAATCTTAGTTAATATTTTTTTCCCATCTTTTACCACTAAAGTACTCGGTGGTAACTATTTTTTTTCTCTCATTACAAGTTCACACTATTTGCCAGCTTTCTGAATTCGGGCGCAATTTATATACAAACATTGAATTCCAAGTTTCTTAATTATTTTTGTAGTCAAAAGCAATAATATAGAATGCCACACTCCATGAACTTGCAAATTACATTACAAATAATAATCACAAAAAGCAGCAGTAATAAATCATAAATTCTATAATAAATAATATGCTTGTTTTACTATAACGCTCACTAATGCTGTCAATCTATAAGAAAAATGCACAGTTAAGTCAAATTTGGGTAATGGCTACCAAGCCTTAACAAGGTGATGTTATAATCATGTATGTCTCGACTGCTTTATTTTTACAGGGTACTAAACTTTTCAAGATAATTACCTGTAGAGCTGGGAAATATGGTGGCAGAGCATTGATAACCTCTTCCCTGAGGCGAAGCTGTTCCTCATCTTCATTGGGCTGCTGTGCCTCATCTGCTGGTTTTCCATTTTCTCCAGGAGGAGGAGGCGAGAAAGAGTGAGATCTGCTTCTACTTTTAGACCTGGTGCGTGACCTGCAAATCAAACATTCTTAGAATGAAGAGTGATCATAAATATCATAATATTGGTGGTATGTGTGAATCATGTACATATCTAACCACAATGTTTCATCAACAGGCAAGAGTAAAAGGTACATAGCAAAGAGACAGTGTAAAGCATTATAATTCTTACTGAGATAGAACCAAACCAACCTTCTAGATTCATTGGATGATGGTGTCCCATGATTTGATTGACGGACAGGGGGAGATTTGGATTTTTGTTTAACATTCTCAGATTTTTGCTCCTCTTCCTTGTCAATTTTCCTCTCATCTTCATTTTCTTCACCACCTTCCGATTTGGAATCCGCACCTGAGTCTGACTCTGTACTAGAACTACCATCTTCTGTTTCACTATTTGAATGTTCACCTAAAATATTGAAAAAGTTGTGATGAATTGAACAAATATCAGCATTATATTAAATAAGTTCATTAATACTAATAAAATAAGGTTCAAACTGTTAAAGTCACTAAACCTTACCTTCTTCAGGTTCTGAATTAGATTCAGCTTCGCTCTTCAGGTCTGCATCACTAGCATCAGAAACAGTGACAACTGAGTCTCCATAATGTGGAGAATGGTTAGCTTTATTTTTCTTGCTAGATGGCTGCTCTGACGACGCTGCACGTTTCTTGCCGCGACGACGACGTTCTTCACGTCTAGCTTCCAATTCATTCCGTGACTCAGTTTTCCTTTTTTCCATTTCTCTTTCTAAAAAGAAAATGGGTTAATTTGAGTAAAAAGTAAAATAAGGACTGATAGATAATCTCTACATATAATAAATGTGAAAGTTCGTTGGGGTTTTTCTCCAGATTTTTGTCGGCGTCTGAACTCCAACAAACCATATTAAACGTATAAAAAAGTTTGACGGAGTTACGGTGACCCACAGGCCAAATTTGAGAATATTTGGATAAAATCGTCTTTACTTTACGCAACAGCGCCATCTTACGACAGCCCAACGAAAAGGAGTGTTATGTTTTCTGTTTGTCCGGGTATCATGGGAAAACTATCGAATGGATATGCAACTTTCACAAAAACGTTCAATGTATCTTCGGCCACGGAATAGGTTATAAAAATTATAAAGATAAGGGTGCAAAAGGGTTAAAAAATGGGGTTGAAGTTTGTATGGGAACCCCTTGAATCTATGAGTTAAAGACTTGAAAATTGGCAAGCATATACTTGACTAGAAATTAAAAAGAACCCTATTCAAACTTTCAGCAAAATATAGATAAAACGTGAAAAAACAATGGATGTAAAATTGTTTATACAGAGTGTTTTTTTTAAATGGGACAGTATGGGGAAATCCGAATGTAAAGGAGATAGAGGAAAAGTGTCCAAGGAGACATTAGGTGTTTTTTGATGTAAACAAATTTGGCTCGTTAAAATTTTTGGTCAAGCGTGAGTTGTTCTTAAAAAATTATAAAGTTGGTCAATTTTTTTTTTGACGCGGGTCGGCTCTGTTTCATGTAAGGATTATTTCATTGTATGGAAAGAAAAAAATCTGAACAGCAGAAGTTGGTCAAATTTAATGAAAACTAATCTTCATACATGGTCAGTGGTCAGGGCACACTGTTAGAGGCATTGACAAGTGGAGCAAAAAGGTAACCCAATGGTACCCAAGAGGCTGCAAAAGAAAGAGAGGCAGGCAGACCAAGAGATGGGACGACGACATCAGGCCTGTTGCTGGTGTCACTTGGAGCAGGGTGGCCAGTGACAGACATGAGTGGAGAAGGCTGGAGGAGGCCTTTGCCGACTGGCAAGCGGACACCCAGAATAAATAAAGAAAGCAAAATAAACAAGGAAGAAATTACATTTGGGTGTCACGAACAAAGGCTATAATAAAATAAAATAAATCTTCATACAGTTGGTTTATTACTTGAGTAAATGTTCGATGTGGCCGCCGTCTTGTCTTATGCAGGTACGAGCACGCTTCAAGACACTTCTAGTTGCATTTAACAGAGACTTATGGTGAATTGTGTTTAAAGTGTTGTAAACAGCATCTTTTAATTCTTGTACGGAGTTGTATCGGGATTCATAAATTCGACCCTTAAGGTAACCCCATAAGAAAAAATCTAATGGCGTTAAGTCGGGCGATCGTGGGGGCCACTTTATCGGCCCATATGTACTCGTACCCATCCAACGGTTTGGAAACTGCTCGTCCAAACACAGTTTACTTGCCCTACTGTTGTGGGCTGGTGCACCATCTTGTTGGTAGATTATCTTACCAAAGTTCCTTAAAAAAATGTTCTTCTCTTGAATCATCTGGAGCTCTTATCGATTATCGAAATTTAAAAATGGAATAATTTTAAATATTTTTTTACACGCCTAGGCACTTGTAACAATATTAAAAGGTGAATACTGCAATTGTATGAAGATTAGTTTTCATTAAATTTGACCAACTTCTGCTGTTCAGATTTTTTTCTTTCCGTACAATGAAATAATCCTTACATGAAACAGAGCCGACCCGCGTCAAAAAAAAAATTGACCAACTTTATAATTTTTTAAGAACAACTCACGCTTGACCAAAAATTTTAATGAGCCAAATTTGTTTACATAAAAAAACACCTAATGTCTCCTTGGACACTTTTCCTCTATCTCCTTTAGATTCGGATTTCCCCATACTGTCCCATTTAAAAAAAACACTGTATATATTTGTAAAATGTGCAGTATAGGGGTTTACGGGGCCGAGAGACCGATCTAGCTTCGTCTTATTTTCGAGAAAATTAGTTTTTTCCGTATCCTCCCGCAAAAGGCAGGCTTACTCTTCGATGACGACCAATGGTTACCCAATGGTTGGTTTGTTGATGGCTGCGAGTTGGAACCCTAGCGATGAGTTTTTTTTGTCTTCTTTCAGTTTATTTCTTTTTTTTTTGGTAAAAGATCTGTTATTGGTTTTTTGTTTAATTTTGAATAGAATTCAATTTTTCGTAGTATTACAGCCGAGAAAAACTCGGTCCGCGGAAAAAACAAAGCTTAAGCATAACAATACCTATCTACGGTTGTGGATTTGAATGCATTCATGCAGTCTCAGCATTTTTAATGTATGCCGAGTTTCTCCAACATGACCCCAACCTGGGCCAAACTTAATTAAAATATGAACTGATAAAATGTTGTTTGCGAAGTTACGGAAATATTGTATGGCATTATACTTAGAAACATTTACAGTTTTACATTAGCTTTTCTTTCATAATTTTAGAATCAAATAAAACTCATTTAATACGGTTTGGTATGTTATTTTTATTAGTCTAAATAAAATCAAAAACATAATATAAGCGGCATCTATCGAGCTGAAATTGGACTAAACTTAAGCTCGGTACATGGCGCCAATCGACAACTAACATCAACAACCTCTATCAAACTGAAATTGTATCAAAATCATGCTCGCTAGATGGTGCTATCATTCATACCATACTTCAAACATTAATAATGTTTCTTTTTCATTGAATTTGCGACTCATAATCATGAATATTATTTTTAATATCGGTTGTAACAAAGATCTGAAATTGCGTTAGTTTTAAAGGCGCTCTTACACGGGCGATTTTTCGGGCAATTATTGTCCGGCGACACGTTGCCGAAATTAATGGAGCAATATGGGGCAATATTTCGGAAATATTGCCCCATATTGCTCCATTCATTTCCGTGTTGCTCCATATCGCCGACTACAATTTGCTCCACTGAATTTCTCTTGTATGAACGTATTGCCTAGAATGGCGCCATATGGAGCAATAATCGCTCCATATGGAGCAATAATCGCTCCATTTTGAGCAATATTCGAATTGCTTGAAGTGGCCGTGACGTCAAAATTGCCCCGAATTTCCGGCAATTCGGCAATTTTTATCGCTCGTGTAAGAGCACCTTTAGACTTTTAACACGTTCAAAGGCACCCGGCGCGCTTCATCGCTGCGAAAATCCGACGCCATCTCGGCCAGTTTTATCCCTTATTTAATAATAGCTTCCGCCCGCGACTTCGTTTGCGTGGACACGGGATAAAGCTATCTTATATTTTAATCCAGGCTATACACTATCTTCGTGTAAAATTTCATTTAAATCGGTTGAGCCGTTTAAGCGTCATTGAGTAACAAACATCCAAATATCTAAACATCTAAACATCCAACCATCCAAACTTTCGCATTTATAATATTAGTAGGATTATCCTTGACTTTATACTTATTTTATCAATTAAATTTTCACTTTGTTGGTAAACTTCCGCACAATTCTATCACCGTAGCGAAAAACGTGAATAAACCTAATTCATAAACTATTTAATCGTATGGCAATATGGCATACATTATTTTTGGCCTTTAAAGTTTATCACTCTTTAGTACCACCCAGGGGACACGTGCAGGGTTGTGGTAGGTAGCTCCTACGGACGCGAGTAACATTTGTCTCCCCTTTGTCAAGTGAGTGGGCAACTCGACTGTTAGGAGTTCTTAAGCTGCCCGAAGGCCTCTAACTCGGCTTAACAACTACTGTCATAGACAGCAGCCGGGAGCGTGCCTTCCAAAGCACGGAAGCGCTCATTTATATTAAATATTAACCACTCAAACATCAGGCGGTCACCCATCCAAAGACTGACCGCTGCCATCTTTGCTTAACCTGCATTATCGCTTCCGAGTTTTACGACTCGCAGCCGCCGATAGGCTATGATGCTAAAGTTTGGACCTCAATCACGCAAAAACGGATTAAAATTAATTTTGGTATACATATAGTGTTTATTCCGGGAATCATCGTCTAAGGGGGCGAAATCGGGGGCGCAAGTTTGTATTTAAGGAGCTACAATATAAAAGAGTTCAACGCGGACGAAGTCGCGGGCAGAAGCTAGTTTACAATAAAATTTAAGAGACTTACCAGCTTCAAGTAACTTGTTTCTCCTTTCTTGTTGGTGTTTATCAAGGGCTGTTTGTCGGTCAGGCTTGGACTCCTTCTCTGGGTACTCACTCTGCCTCTTTTCATCACTACCCTGCATCTCTTTCGAAATTCTTTTACTTAATAATCTACTTCGTAAATCCTCTAATGCTTTATCCCCAGATGACCTATTTTCTTTTTCATTATGATTTGCATGTCCATCTTCTGCAAGCAATCTCAACCTAGATTCTATCCGTTCAGAATCTTGATGTTTCCTTTCAGTATCCGAAACTTTATTGTATTGCCTCTCACGATTCATGTAGCTGTCCCTATCTCTTTGAGCCTCTTTCTCTCTGTAAGCTTCCCTAGGTCTTGCTACCTCCCTGTAAGAAGGGTCTCTGAACATTTCTCTATCTCGGTAGTGTTCCCTTTCTTTATAAGATTCTTTTTCTCTATAAGGTTCTTTTTCTCTATATGCTTCCTTTTCTCTGTAAACTTCTTTCTCTCTGTATGCTTCTTTTTCCCTATATTGTTCTTTGTCTCTATAGGTGTCCTTTTCTCTATATGCTTCCTTTTCCCTATAAGGGTCTTTTTCCCTATATGTTTCTTTCTCTCTGTATACTTCTTTCTCTCGGTAAGGATCCTTCTCTCTATAAACATCCTTATCCCTCATTTCTCTTTCACGCACAAGTTCCTTCTCCCTTAAATCTTTTTCTCTATAAGCCTCCTTTTCCCTGTAGTACTGTTTATCTCTATGGTAATCTTTGGACGCATCATCACGTTCAAGAGTTTTAGAAATTTCCCTGGTAGGTTTATCAGACTTCTCACGATCCCTGTTTAACAAGAATATTATACATTTTCTTACTAGAAATACTACAACTACTACAAATACTAAATTGCAAATTGCAATGATCAACACAACCTTAAAATGTAAGAGTCCTTACCTGTAAAGATGTTTCTTATCTTTTCTTGAACTTTCCTTGTATCTGTCTTTGACATTTCTCTTATGCCCTCTTCTATCTCTGTGAGATGGCCGTATCACAGCTTGGGGAGGTTTGATTACCAAGGAATCAGCATTGTCACGATCTTCATCAGACAAACTAAAAATAAGGAACTACCTTTCATAACAATCAGATAGAGGCTAAACCAGTGCTATTATTCAATGGCATGGTTGTCACATGTTGTCTTATACCAACTACTAATACTAACATTCATTATTTGACAATTACACAACGTTTTCCTGATCTACACCATGTAAACGTGATCGTGTAAACGTGATATTGATCATGACCTCGTCAAAGCTAACGTCAGAACGTATTAGGCAATAGCATTAAAATTGTAATAAACACAATAGAGCCTACTCAGATAAAAGAAAATTACACAAATCAGTCGTTCAGCCACATTGTGTAGGAATCAGAATCAGCCGTGGCCGTGAGTCGTATGGCAGTTATATATAAAATATGATCAATAACCGCAGTGTAGTGATATTTATGGTGTTAAATAAAAATATTAATTTGAGTTTAAATACCTGAAATCCATATCTTCGTCGTCTTGAACTGGGCTGCGCGCTAATTCTCCATCTTCACATTGTTCGTCATCGTAATTACTCATAATGAGGTTCCACGTTAAATATCACAGTTAAGTATAAACTAAAGTTTTTCAACAAAATCACCAACTGTTAAATTATTCCATAAACTCGATATTCTCAATACCTACATAAAATAAAGCAACGTAACAAGACTTCATGCTTCAATCAAAGAGACTCGACCGACGCCATTTTATTGTATATTGTATGTCAGTCATTGTCATTCGCAGAAATGAAAATAAATTGATGTGTCTATGCGCACGCGTGAAATAAACACAATGCTACCAACTGCTAGGCGAATAAAGGCCAAACGTAGCAATTTATAGACGCATCCAGACGGTCCAGCACGGTTTCGTCTTCTCTTGTCTGCCTGTCTGTGGTTCTACTGAACTGAATTCGGCGAACGAATACCGAATTGCGGACACATTAAATTGAACGCAGCCATTATTCGTCGTTGACTTGACTTGACAGACAAGACAGACGACGGGACAAATGGGCAATTTATTATTGTAATATTAATTTATTTATAATCAAAAATATAAATTACAATATTTCATTTCAACAATTCGATATTATGGATAGGTGATTCACGACAGTATGTGTGTGAATTAAAACTTTGTGTGTTTACGATTTTATGAGATCAATATTAACTTATTTTAAACTATAATGGTAAGCTTTATAATTCTATTTACATGCAAATTACAATACGCTTGTCAGTAATTGACATCTAGAGGGAACATACGTTTGAGGTCACTGTAGTAGACTATTATTCAATTGAACAGATTGAACTGTGCTTGGAAACACTAATGAGATCTAAACTGAGCTCGTCAAATCCATATCTTCATTCTTATAGTTAGCAGAGTAATGAATATCTTAAAACTTACTTGCGAATGTGTGAATTACAGAACAGCAAAATATTAAGTACCATTGCAAATGCCATGGACACCAAAGAGGAATTGAAGAAGAGGATAGAAACATCGAAACTGGTATCACAAGAATTGCAAACATGCATACAGAACTGCCAAAACCGATTTGGAGGTAAAGCAGAACTTGCTACAGAAGATGATATAAGGTAATAATTAGAGATCGGAAATTCGGGAGCTTTTATACCTAAACTTCGGCCCCAGTACCTACACCGCGTTGTTGTTGAGTAGCATGGAGGCGGACTCAATTAAATTTTACTATTAAATTTCCAGGGATTTCCCGGAATACCGAAAATTAGGATAACATGAACACATACGTATTAAAGTATTTAAATAAACTATTTTAGTTGTTCCTATTTACAAAATATTATTTAATTCACATATTCATTTAACTAACAGTTAGATAACATCAAACCAAAATTGTTTTGTAACTTTTATTAAAAATAATGGTACAAACGTAAGTATCTCTGTTAAATCATAAATTAAAACAAATGTACATAGCCACACAAAAGTGAATAGGTAATCAACCTACAGCGACACACGTGGTATTTTTGCATTTCCGTCCTTGTCTAATGTATGTCGTTAAAACTGTTTACCAACGTGTATGTTGACAAAAATCGCTGAAAATAGTCATAACCTAAAAAAAAGGTAGGCTTTACATAATGCTTTATACAATCCCGGAACTTAAATAATTAAAATATTATTTTTAAGAAGCCGACTCCATACTTGCTTCGCTTTTTCCGGGATTTTGCTAGGTTTAGGTATAAAAGCTCCCGAATTTCCGATCTCTGGTAATAATTTAAAATTATTACAATGTAGTCTTGCTTATAAAAAAAATCGGGTTACCTACGCCATTTCGAAAGACGTTTTGCCGATAGTCGCTATGTCGAAGACGTTTTATCGACTGTCCTTTTAGACGAAAGCTTGATCAATCGAAGGCAGCATTCATCAAAAAGTCAATTCACCGAGAATTCTCCTTGTCGAAATCTTAAAACATCGAATATTCATTTTATCAAAACCTTTTTACTGATGACATTTCATCGATAGTAGCCATATGCGATTGTTTATTTTATCGAATCTAGCTAAAGCAATGTCTTTTGATTCATTTGTTGTACGTCTGTCTCTGTCTGTCTCTGTCTGTCTGTCTGTCTGTCTGTCTGTCTGTCTGTCAAGACCATTTTTCTCAGAAACGCGTAAAGGTATCAAGCTGAAATTTATGTTCAAATACTCAGGTCTATTGTCCCTTGAAGCTGTAAAAAAATCAAACTTAAAAGCCAACGCAATCAAAAGATACAGTCATTTATGCTCCAAATTTTAGAGTTTTTCGACACTCGCAAAACCTACGGGGTACCTACTTCCCGTGAATTCAGAAACTTGAAATTTGGCATGAAGCAACTTCATATAGCACAGACAAAGGAAAAATTAAGAAAATTAAAATGAAACACGTTTCTCGATGTTGGAGGATGTATTATAGCTTCTGTTCGTCACCAGGACACAAATCAAAGAGAGGCAGAAAAAAAATGACTACCCGTTTTTATCAACTTTTTCCCACCAACCTACGGGTCTCCCCAATGTTGCCGGTTCACAAAACATATTTTACCCACTTAAATCTTAAACTGTATTCACACTCTAATCTTAATAATCGATTAATTAATTACATTGTGGAAACCCTTCGGTATTTCTTGGACAAAATAGTAAACAAAATCATCTTTTGGAACAAATCACGACATTCGGCCATCAGACTAAGTGCAACCTCCCGGTGCACATATAAAACAACATTAATCACGACATTCCACAATGATTTTGCCACCTTAAGTACATTATCTATAAGCCATTATAGTTATCAGTTACTAATTATCTCAAAAACGTTATATGTAAGCACTGTTAAGGACATAAAAATCACTAAAATCAATCATTGGAATCTATTCTACAGATTATAGCAAAATTTTGAATATATCTAAGAAGCCATATAAATCAGTTATAATAATTACAATTATTTATACCTAACTTATGAAATAATACTGGTGCTAATACAATCACGCTTCCGAATATAGTGTAACAACCGTACCATAATTACAAAGTTATACTATATATAATATAATTGTGTAATACATTAATCAGCACGTCTTATTAGTTAGCTTAATTATGATTGAGACAGTTTATTTAGTGACCAACTTTGCCAGTGGGATGTTATCATCGCTATCGTAATCACTAGAACTTTCTACTTGTAATGCCTTTACATGAATCCAAGGTCTTAGCCGATCTGCGGCAAGAACACTGATGTATTTTTTATTATTTTTATGTTTCATCCCAGGTACATCAGCGATCCTATACCTATCATTACCTAATACTTCTATTATTTTATAGGGGCCGATAAATTTAGACATTAATTTTGTACTAGCTCCGTCATTATTATAATTATTCCGTTTTATTTTAACCAAGTCTCCTAAAAGGTATTTATGAGCGGGTGCGTGTTGGGCGTCTTGCTTTTGTTTCTGTTTATCCTGAGCTTGCTTTATATTTTCGTAGATTTTTGTGTGTACGTCTTGAATAGTAGTATGATCAGAAGGATTTTGGTACAAATTGAGTTTGTTAGACATTTCGTCTCGGGATCTTGTACCAAACATGGCTTCTGTCGCAGTCTTTTGGGTGGTTGCATTTACGGTGTTGTTAATACCCCATTGTACCTTTTGTAAACATTTATCCCAGTCGCGCTCGTCCTTGCCAAAATTCTGAGCAGACAGGGAATTCAGTATTGTTTGGTTGAATCTTTCTGCCTGCCCATTAGATCTTGGACAAGCCACCGCATTAAGGACATGTTTAATCGATCGCTCCTTGCAAAACTTTTCAAAGGCTGACGAAGTGAACGACGTTCCGCGATCAGAGATAATTCTATATGGTAAATAGAAGTCTTGGAAGATATTATCCAAAACCTTTATTGTGCTTTTAGTTTTGGTATCTTTCACGGCCTTAACGAAAACGTACTTCGTGAATCCGTCAACAATGGTAAGGATATACGAATTACCATCTCGACTTCGAACGAATGGTCCGAGGTGATCAATATGTAGTGTATGGAATGGACGACCAACCTTTTCGATGGGATATAATTTACCACTTTTAGTCTTCGAGGCGTTATCTTTATTGTAAGCACAATCTATGCAAGCACCGACGTACTTTTTTACAAAGCGCCGTAATTTAGGGAACCAGAATTGACTTTGTATCTTTTCTACCGTCTTACTAAAACCTAAGTGGCCAAGTTCATCATGATTCGAACGACAAATTTGCCATCTAGCATTTCGAGGAACCACTAAACGCAAGTCATTACCAATCTTCTTATACACTGCATGGTTTTTAATGATGTAATTTTCTTTAATGTCTTTTATCTCATCATTCGTTTCGGGTTTCAATATTTTATAAATACGGGATATATATGGATCAGCAATCTGCAAAGTCAGTAGCCAGTTTTCTTTACTTATATTGTATACCGTCATGGTGGAGTTATCAAAATTACCCGATTGTTGCGTTGTGTTGCGGCATCCACATGAGCCATGCGAGTGCCCGGTCTATGTTCAATTTCGAAGGTGAACTCAGTTATATCAAGCCACCATCTGGCTATCCGTGGTACAAGGTCACGCTTCGTTAGGGTGGTCCGCAAGGCCCCACAATCGGTGACAACCTTAAAGTCTAGACCCAAAAGATAAATGCGGAACTTCTTCAGTGAACAAACGACGGCCAGGGTCTCTAGTTCATATGAGTGTAAGAACTTTTCTTCAGGCGCCGTTTGTCGACTAAAATAAGCCACAGGCTTTAACACACGCGGATTCAATTGCCATTGGAGGAGTATTCCTCCAATTCCCCGTGAACTAGCATCTGTGTGGAGTTCCGTTTCTAATTTCGGGTCATAAAGCGCTAGGAGGGGCCGTTCGGTCAGCCTGTCTTTTAGCTCAATAAATGCTTTTGTCTCTTCAATGGTCCACTGCCAGGGAACATCTTTTCTTAACAAATTCGTGAGCGGTTTAGCGATTTCCCCAAAACCTCTTATAAATTTTCTAAAGTAGCCCGCAAGTCCAAGAAACTGCCGGACTTCGTGAATATTAGTCGGTTGAGGAAATTGCTGAACCGCTAGAATCTTATCTTCACTCGGTTTTACGCCTTCCGCGGAAATTTCGTGGCCCAAGTAGTTTAGGCTTGTGTCAAAGAACCTACACTTTGATAACTTAAGCGTAAGCCCAAATTGTTTAAGAAGCCTCAAGACTTCTTCTAAACGGCTAAATCCTTCTTCTATCGTGGTCGAAGGTATTAGCAAGTCGTCTAAGTAAGCCAACGCCGAGTTGAATCGTTTGGCTCCCAACATTCTGTTTATCATCCGTTGGAACACGGCTGGGGCATTAGCGAGTCCAAACGGCATTCATTTGAACTCGTAATGCCCATCCGGAGTCACAAAACCGGTGAGTGGACGGCTCTTCTCGGCAACAGGTACTTGGTAGTAGCCTGAGGCCAGGTCCAAAGTAGTGAAGAATGAATTTCCACTGAGGTTTGTAAGCTGATCCTCTATCAACGGAAGTGGAAATTTATCCTTAATTGTTTTTTGGTTCAATGCTCTAAAGTCTACGCACAGTCTCAGCTCTCCATTTTTCTTCTTTACCATCAAAATTGGACTGGCAAAATTCGAAGTGGACTCCTGGATGATATCATTCTGCAGGAGATCGTCAACTACTCCCCTAACCTGTTCGCGTTCCGCAAAAGACAGTCGATAGGGACGATAAACAATTGGCTTTTCGTCCATCAATTCGATCTGCATCTCAACATCTTTTGCGCACCCTATTTCGCTTAAATTCGTGGCAAAGCAGTCGCGATAGGTTTGTAAAAGTTCATATAACCGCTCGAAATGTTCATCATCTAGAGCTTGTCCTACTTTAACCTCTGATTTGTCAAGGGGCTTGGCAGTCGTTCCATCCTTGTTAATTAAGTTGACATTTTTAACTTCCTTCTCTATAAATGACAGGCTTCTGGCGATGATCGAATTTGGTCTTAATTCTACTGGTTTGCGAGATAAGTTTGTCACGACTACAAAGCCACTTCCGTCTTTAATTCGATAGACTCCCTGGTGGAGATGATACTCCTTACCTATCTCATTATTATCGTAACCCTCAACATAAACATCACCGGAATACGAAGAATCCTCCGTATGGATTGGAACTGGACTAGTACCCTCCACTAAACTCCCATCTTGTGTGAGCAAGCACAGCATCTTATTTTGATTATCATCCTGAATCACAGAACTTGCGTAAAACGGCCTGACCCACCAGCAAGAGGGTCTGCATGTATTCATCGCTCACTATCAGAACTTCCAAGTCAGTGTCCACATCATCTAGTTTTATACTTATACTGGATTTGTACATCGGGGTGATTGTGGAATTGCCGAATCCTTTAATAATGGGCAAAGCAGCAAATTCTTTTTTAAGATTTAGTCGTTGCGCCTCTGTACTACGCATTAAACTACATTCACTACCGAAATCTACGTACCCGACCATATTGTCCTTGCCGTTGACTGTAATGTGCTTAAAGTACTTGTCATTACCTTGGCTGTACGTAGAGATCTTTTGTACTTTTGGTTCGCTGTTTGTAAAGGGACTACTTTTAGTATCCAATCTCATATTCAAAGGAGTCCATTTACAAGCATCGTTCTTATGACCGACCCTATTACATTTCGGACATTGTATTATTGGCTTTGGACATCTACTGAAAGAGTGTCCCTTGGTGCGACAGTTAAAACAAGTCACTCCACTCTCAGTGGATGTCGAAGGCACCTGAGATGAATAACCTTGCCTATCATTCCTACTTCTGATAGGGTTATTTCTTCTTCTGTTGTCAAAGCCAAAGCGCTCGCGCTCATAAGTCCTTTGGGTGTTAAGAAAGCTAAGTAAGTCCTCTGGGCTTTGACAATTTAAAGCTTGTGCCCCATTTTGAGTAGTCCTGTCGCTAATACCATGTATTACGCACTGTACTGCCTTCTTACCTACTATCTCGCACCTATTGATTAACGCAATTTTATCATAAAAATATTCTCTTAAACTTTCATTCGGTCGAGAAGTTTGAGCTAACATTTCCTGAAGTAACCGTCCATAGTTCTCCTCGCTTGGGAATGCTCTTCTTAACTTGTCTTGCCAATCAGTCCACGTATATACAACTGTTGGGAGACCCTCGTACCATTTCTTTGCCAATCCTTCTAGTTTTTGCAGAGAAAAATGTATGGTTTGTTTTTCCTCCCAGCCATAGATCAAGGAGCATTCGTTAACTTTCCTAATCCAGGTTTCTATATCTTGTGCTTTGTTATTCGGGTCAAATTCTGGAATAACGTTGTTCATTTGATTACCGCCTAATAGTGCAGTATTCCTACTGCTTTGTCCTTTCATTGAATTAATTAAGTTAATCACGTCAGTAATCGGCATGGAGTCGTTTGAATTAACATCACATGGTTTCGGTTGTGTGGGCGGTGGTACTTCGTCTTCATCGGATGAGTATATGCATCTTATTCGTTTCCTAGTTCTTTTCCTAGCTGTATCCGCTTCCTTCTCTTTAGCGTTATCCTTCCCCATTCTCGTCTGATAACCACTGTAATTACCATAAAGTTGTAAAATCAGAGATGATTTGAATATATACTTGTACATACCTACTGGAGTAGGTGTATCTAAGAAATACTCAAATACTTATTAATATTCTTTAGTTAGTTCGGTGTCATCCAAATTAAAATCTGAGTAAAACAATTGCGGAGCATATATAGAATAATAACCGCTTTAGAAATCTGTGTGACGTCATGTACGACACGTACCATAAGCTTTTTCCGTATTTTAATAAGTATACCTAATCGCTTATACTACGCCCTACACGCCCTACGTGTAGTTGATTCTATCAATATAGTAAATTCACTCAATATAGCATCTGGACGAGTATCGCGTTATAGGTATTCCATTACGGATACGGCCGCACCTCATCTTAGGTACCTCATCTTCGCCTTCCAGGTGTAGACCTGGCTAACCCTAAAGAACAAATTACGTAAACTCTCTGGCTCATGTCAAATTTAAATTATAATTAAGATGAATATACTCGTCGCGCCGCGTCACGCTAACTGTGATCAAATTGGATCGAACAATCAAGTATTATAATTATAGTTAGTCATAATAAGATCGTCAGTAACCTCAACTCGCTTGATTACTATTATCGATTTGACTTACATGGCAAATGACAGGTATCACGATCACATTTATTCATAATATTGAAATGAAAGAAAACTTGATCTTCACCTCAATCCATGAATATGCCTATAAAGTTGGCATTTGGTAATTAATGCACGTCGACTCGACCAATGTGTATCTTTGCACTATGCATATAAAACATTCACTCAAATACTGTAGGCAAATGCGTACATAGCATACACCATTATCAGGAACTCACCTAGTTCCTTATAAAAATATCGAATTCATCTCAAATGTAGGTGTACTTAGTCTGTAGCAAGTTGCATGGTCAGGTCCTACGACATCGACATAGCTAACCTGTATCTGTCGGCACTTATAGCCTAGAAGTAGCATTTGGTGAAATAAATAATCTCACGTGAATTGTACTAAGATAAATAGATATGTGTACTGTATTGCATGTAGTCAACATAGCTGCATAAAGCAATATTGGCATTCCTAGCCTATAATAGGCGAAGTGATACTCGTAAAAACAATTACGATTTCATGCTTTAAAATCAATATGCGATGTTCAATACAAATATACGTAGCTAGAGAAGAAACTCACATGGTTCGTCTACAATCCAGCATAAGCACTATTGGCACACATAGCCTCTATCAGAAAATAGTAGAAACTCACTTGGTTCCATACTACAAAATCAACCTAGTTAAGCAAAATAGGCACACATAGCCTGGTACATAGTAGAAATTCACTTGGTTTCGTACTACCAAATTAACATAAGCAATATAGGCACACATAGCCTGCAAGTAAATAGTAGAAACTCACTTGGTTCCATACTACAAAATCAACCTAGTTAAGCAAAATAGGCACACATAGCCTGGTACATAGTAGAAATTCACTTGGTTTCGTACTACCAAATTAACATAAGCAATATAGGCACACATAGCCTGCAAGTAAATAGTAGAAACTCACATGGTTTCGTACAACAAAATTAATATAAGTACTATTGGCACACATAGCCTACGAGTACTTTTTAGTAGTAGAAACTCACATGGTTCCGTACCACAAAATCAGCACAAACAATTTTGGCATACATAGCCTGTTAGTCCATAAGTCGTAGTGGAAAATCACGTTTTCATACCACAAAATCGGCATAAACAATTTTGGCATACATTAGCCTGTTAGTGCAATAAATTAAATAATAGTAGAAACTCACTTGGTTTCATACCACAAAATCTATACCTACAGACAATACGTACTGGCATACAAGCTCGCGAGTACTTTCTTTACTTTGTAGGAATCGAACTATAAAAATCAACCGAATGAATCATGGCACAGCTTATCAAGTAAACTCGGAGTAGGTACTCACTATAAAATCTACAACCTTCGTGTGCCTATTTAACACACTCCTTTTAGCTTTGAATCTGATAGATCTTCGCTTTAGTTTAAAAATCTTTTATCTCTTTCATGCATTAGGGACGACCGTATATTGCAATTTTATAACAATTTAGTATCAAACGTCCATATATATAATGGCATTATAAAATCTGCGCCCCATAGCACTCGAGTTAAATTATGTTGTTAAAAGAAACTATAGCCTATTTTAACGTTAACAAACATATTGAAATGTAAAATTTTCAGCTGCCCGAATGTTTTAATATTATTTTCCTTAGAAAATAATGCCAGGTTACATATACTTCACCCATCTATTCACAAAACACACGGGTTCGGCCGTGACTTCGGCGGCCAATGAAGGTAGACCCTTGAACGCTTAATACTGCGTAAGGCACCGGAGGTCAGACTTACACTGGACAGTACTTTGAACGGATGATTACGTTAAACCCTGCTATATTGCTTTGTTACGTAGATCAATGAATACAATAAGTGTATTCCTCTAAATCCAAATTACTTATTTAAGTACACTGCAGATTCTTAGTGATTGTTGCTCTATATATGCGTGAAATTGATTACTGCCCACGTTACGAATACATATTCCTAATGAATTTACAATGAAAATGTTAAGGTGCGTAACAATTAATTTTCAATCGAATGGGTCAACAGTAACACAATTACGTTTAATTAAAGGCTCGTTTCACTAATTATTTGCCAGACTTTGAATTAATTGGTAACTTTAAAAAAAACAGGACAGTCAGAATTTGAAATACGGCACTTTTGTAAATCCACCTTCAATTAACAGTTTTTTATTGAAGGTCCGTAGTTGTAACATAACTATTGCATATTAAGTCTGCCAAATCAACCAAATTCTGGATAGATGTAACTTTCAAATGTTCGATTAATTCAAACTATGTCAAACGATCGTGGAGTCGTTGTGATAATTGATACATATACACCAAAAAAAACATAGTCTCGATAAATTTAAGAACACAATTGGTACTTACATGTCTTCCTTGTGGGCTTTCGTGGATTATGCTCACTTCCGAATTAAAATGAAACACGTTTCTCGATGTTGGAGGATGTATTATAGCTTCTGTTCGTCACCAGGACACAAATCAAAGAGAGGCAGAAAAAAAATGACTACCCGTTTTTATCAACTTTTTCCCACCAACCTACGGGTCTCCCCAATGTTGCCGGTTCACAAAACATATTTTACCCACTTAAATCTTAAACTGTATTCACACTCTAATCTTAATAAACGATTAATTAATTACATTGTGGAAACCCTTCGGTATTTCTTGGACAAAATAGTAAACAAAATCATCTTTTGGAACAAATCACGACAAAAGTAGATTTAACTTAAGAGAGTGTATTAAATTGAAATTCATGACAAATACTCAGGGCTATAGGACCTTTAAGATGTAGCAAAACGAAACTTTTATGTCAACGCAATCAAAATAAATAGCAATTTTAGTCGCATATTTTGCAACTGAGTACTCTCAAGAAAAACTCAAAACCTAAAGGGTACTTCCCGTGAACACAGAAACTTGAAACTTGGCAAGAAGAAACTTCATATAGCACAGACAAAAGAAAAATTACGAAAAGTAGACATTTTTAGTAAACTCATACAAAAAAATATATTTTAAAATTTTAAACTAATACCTTTTTCCTCGTAAAACTGTGGAGGTATTAAATTGAAATTCATGTCAAATACTCAAGGCTAGGACCTTTAAGATGTCATGTCTCATGTCAGCAGTAAAAAGGTTTCGATAAAATGAATATTCGATGTTTTAAGATTTCGACAAGGAGAATTCTCGGTGAAATGACTTTTCGATGAATGGTGCCTTCGATTGATCAAGCTTTCGTCTAAAAGGACAGTCGATAAAACGTCTTCGACGTAGCGACTATCGGCAAAACGTCTTTCGAAATGGCGTAGGTAACCCAAAAAAATCTCAATTGTAATGTTTTTTTAAATTGTAATTGTAATGTGCTTGGATCGTTTTTTTTCACAGAATAGTACAACTTTGTGAACGATGGGAAAAAGTTCTTAGTCATGGTATAAGAACAAACTTATCCAATTCTGCTATTCAAAGTTTAGTGACTGCTGGGTTAAACTTTACATTCAACATTGTCAATATTGGTATGTATCATATTATCTTACCAAAGAAATGGGCCCTTTGTGTGGTTGACATGGAAATGAAACTGCACTTCTATACTTACAAGTTGATACTATAAGCAGAGTATAGCGTCAACCTAAAACCCAGGCCTCATACAAAACTGATAATTCACAGTGTCACTGCTGCTGGTGATAGTTCCGAACTGCATTAAAAGTCTCTTACCAGATAACAAGCCATAAATAATTGCATTGTTACTTTTTATGCATTGATATTCTTATTTCAGGAAACTCACTGTGGAGTTATACTTGTCTTCACCTTACGAAACATGAAAAAGAAAGATTTAAAATTCTATCTAATATCAATACTCCGCTTGGATACTTCAGAGCATTCATCAGGGCTGCTTTAAATGAAAGATCGCTTGAAAGGTTTGCTATTTTATTTACCTGACTTCAGCAAAGGTTCATTATTTTGTTAACTGTCATCTGATTTTGGTAATTTGTTTTATTTGAAAGACTCTTATCAGCAGTCCAATCCAATTGCCAATGATCTGGAGAACAATTGATAAAACTCCATAAATAGCAATTTGTAAATCATAGATTTGCTCCTGAGAGTGTGATTGATAACTGATAAATGAGACTGGGTTATTCCCACCAATTACCAGCGGTAACGGCTGGAGAAAACCCATCTATTACCACTAAATTACTTGGTGGTGACTAT
Source organism: Epinotia ramella (assembly GCA_947578815.1). Taxonomy (NCBI): domain Eukaryota; kingdom Metazoa; phylum Arthropoda; class Insecta; order Lepidoptera; family Tortricidae; genus Epinotia; species Epinotia ramella. Next base: position 15,692,715 of record OX388209.1, read on the forward strand.
TGGGAATATTTTTCCCATCTTTTACCACTAAGGTGCTTGGTGGTAAGTTCTGGGACAAAACCCAGTTACCATCAATTACTATTCCCAGCTGTTACCACTGGTAACAAATTGGTGGTAACAGGTGGGAATACCCCATGAAACTCAGTGCAGAATAGCTGATTGTTGTCTGTAGCCTTACATAATAAATGGACAGCCCCTTGCAATGTTAGAATGATGCATGCACACATAATAATGTGTACTGAACATTAAAATACTACATAATGTTTTTTCTGGTAATTGGTAGATATCTTCAGAGCTGGGTAGCACATGGTCTGCTAATGGAGTATTATGAAGAAGGTGCATTAGTCAGGAACAATGAATTAGCATATCAGTTACCTAAAATGGCTTCAGGTAATCATTAAAATGTGAGGTTGTACATTGTTTGACATACTTAATTGAAAGCTCATTATTAACTTTAAAATATTTTTAAGGTTTATCAACAATATTGTTTGCGTTATCCATTGATAGAGTGGAACTAAATGAAACACAGCAGCAAGCAAATCAAACAAATAAAGCAGAATTAGTAATATCCTTGCCTGCTCCTGTAAAAACTTCAAATCTGAAGAGGAAGCCACTACGTCAAGTTATATCATTTGATAAGAATGAGTTAAAAAATAAAACAAAAGATTACAGAAAAAAGTTACAATCGCCTGAAATGAAAGATGATTCATTATGGAACAGTGCACCAGCTACCTGTCTTAACTCTCCAGATCCCAAAGCACTTCCTCAAGCTTCCACAAGTGAACCTACAAGCTCCGAATGCAAGAGTAGCATAAGACATTTCTTTCCAGATAGTATGAAAGGTATAGACAGTCCTTCACAAATGCTTTCAAAGTTGTCAGAGTGTGCCAAAGAAATATTTTCGTCTTCTAATAGCATAGATACAAGCAATGTAGCTAAAGATGACATATCTGTATCAAGTATTAACAATTTGAAAATATCAGAAAGTGACAGTGAAGAAGTAGCCGGCAGCATTGACGGTAGCACTTCCTGTCTTGAACTCTGTTTTACGGAGGATGAAAGTGTACCTGAAGACAAATCTTACTCCATGTTAGAAATAAGAGAAAAGGAATATTTAAATTTACAATTAAAGTGTAATCATATTGAGCAAAGCAGCAAAGAAAAAATACATAAGTTAGAAAAAGTAATATTGGATCTGAGCAAGTAAGAATACTGATATACTTTCAAGATGATCATCACAGTTTTCGGTTGGTATAAAAAATATTGCTCTCTTTTACAGGGAGAATGATCGTCTCAAAGAACAATTGAGACAATATGTGTCAGCTGTAGAAATGGGAGTGGCTTTAAAAACGAATGGCGAAGACCAAGAAATTAACCAGTATGAGAAAAAGCTGGTCCAGGTATGTTCTACCGTTTACATCAATAGCCGAGCCAGCCTCGTCCGAGCGTGCGCGTCCAGTGTAGACTGTAGTCGTGCCTCGGCGAGCCACGCCATTCAGCAAACAGAACGGCGAACGCCGTATCCTCGTCCGCTTTATTTTATATCATTTGGATTTTTACCATTGTTGTGGTTGATCGGGATAATATTCGGTTGTTGCTGCCAAAAAGTTACATTTGTTCTTTAACGCAGGTGGCCGAAATGCACGCAGAGCTAATGGAATTCAATCAACATCTACAAAAACGATTGCAAGAGTTGGAAAGCAGGTCAGAACTCGAGATCCTCGACCACCCGGACACTAATGTAAAGGCTTACATCCCCAGCGCATTTCTCGTCGGCAAAAAAACGCAATCCTACCATGTTTATCAGGTGACAACTCGTTTTTTCTTTACCCTAAAGGCTTGGTTACACAGCTGCGTCACGCCAACGGGACGCGTCGAGTGCGCGATGCGTGTGGGGCAGTAGTAGCGACGCGATACATGACACGCGCGCTTTGCGTAGTCTGTGTGGCGTCGCTAAGTGGCGACTGATTTGTAACTTTTCGGTGTAATGTAACACGATACAACCCGAGCATTACAGCCGTCAGTACAGCGAACCGAGCCGCTCGACGCGAGCGCCCCGTGCTCCACTCGGCTGGCGGTTTTTACGCGAATCCCTTTGAGTGTTACATTACAAGTCAGTACAGATTCACGAGTCGCCGCAAGAATGGAGCACAAATGAACAGAGCGCTCAAGATGAGCGTTCGCCGCGTAGCTTTAATGTAACTGTAGTGTAACACGATCGCCATAAACGACACATTACACCGAAATGGTACAAGCCGCCTTACCTGTTACCGTACATTTCAGTCGAGCGGACGTCCTGCTTGCGTCAGTTCTTACGTTTCATTTATTTACAGATATTTCTCAAAATTGGCCAAGAAGAATGGAATGTGTATCATCGATATGCTAAGTTCCATGAGCTTCACATGCAGTTAAAGAAATTGCATACAGATATAGCATCGTACAATTTTCCCCCAAAGAAAACTCTGCGAAAACGAGTAAGTTCCTGCTGTTAAATATTATTATATAATTTTTGTATTAATCTTTGGATCAGTGATGTTACCTATATCTACGAATTATCTTGCCTTCGGTGTATCTAAAAGATATTTGGTTTGATGACGTCAGATGTACATCTACATAAGGCGGTGTCAACAAATAAGAAAATAATTTACTTTGAATATTCTACTACGTCATAAGAAAATGTAGGCAGCAAACATTGGCAGTAATTCCAGTATGTACTTGTAAAAGGTACGACACCTTGCAAGGAGGGCATATGTCTGTTGTTTAAATTTGAATCTATTAACCATAGCCTTAGAGTTGATAATTCGTTGCACCGTTCCTCATATTACAATACGATTGCAGGACGCTCATCTCGTGGAGACCCGGCGAGTGGCGCTGCAGGCGTACCTGCGGCACATCTTGCTAGTGCAGCCCGAGCTGCGGGAGTGCACGAGTCGCGCGCAGCTCATCACCATCCTGCCGTTCTTCGGGTGAGTGTGTAGAGTATCCCGCAGACTGCAGGCGTACTGCGGCACATGCTGCTGTAGCCCGAGCTGCGGAAGTGCACGAATCACGCGCAGCTCATCACCATCCTGCCGTTCTTCGGGTGAGTGTGTAGAGTATCCCGCAGACTGCAGGCGTACTGCGGCACATCCAGCTGTAGCCCGAGCTGCGGAAGTGCACGAGTCGCGCGCAACTCATCACCATCCTCCCGTTCTTCGGGTGAGTGTGTTAGAGTATCCCGCAGACTGCAGGCGTACTGCGGCACATCGAGCTGTAGCCCGAGCTGCGGAAGTGCACGAGTCGCGCGCAGTTCATCACCATGCTGCCGTTATTCGGGTCAGTGTGTAGAGTATCCTGCAAACTGCAGGCGTACTGCGGCACATCCAGTTGTAGCCCGAGCTGCGCCAGTGCAAGAATCGCGCGCAACTCATCACCGTGCTGCCGTTCTTCGGGTGAGTTTGTAGAGTATCCCGCAGACTGCAGGCGTACTGCGGCACATCCAGCTGTAGCCCGAGCTGCGGAAGTGCATGAGTCGCACGCGCGCAATTCATCACCATCCTTCTGCCGTTCTTCGGGTGAGTGTGTAGAGTATCCCGCAGACTGCAGGCGTACTGCGGCACATCCTACTTTAGCCCGAGCTGCGGAAGTGCACGAGTCGCGCGCAACTCATCACCATCCTCCTGCCGTTCTTCGGGTGAGTGTGTAGAGTATCCCGCAGACTGCAGGCGTACTGCGGCACATCCTACTGTAGCCCGAGCTGCGGAAGTGCACGAGTCGCGCGCAACTCATCACCATCCTCCTGCCTTTCTTCGGGTGAGTGTGTAGAGTATCCCGCAGACTGCAGGCGTACTGCGGCACATCCTGCTGTAGCCCGAGCTGCGGAAGTACACGAGTCGCGCGCAGCTCATCACCATCCTGCCGTTCTTCGGGTGAGTGTGTAGAGTATCCCGCAGACTGCAGGCGTACTGCGGCACATTCAGCTGTAGCCCGAGCTGCGGAAGTACACGAGTCGCGCGCAGCTCATCACCATCCTGCCGTTCTTCGGGTGAGTGTGTAGAGTATCCCGCAGACTGCAGGCGTACTGCGGCACATCCTACTTTAGCCCGAGCTGCGGTAGTGCACGAGTCGCGCGCAACTCATCACCATCCTCTCGCCATCGGGCGGGTGTACTAGACCATCCTGCAGACTGCAGGCGTCTTTTTAAAACCTTCGCCCGTGTTATAAAAAAATGGATACCAACCAAGCTCTCGGAAATTTCCTCTTTTAAAAATTCTACATTGACTTTTTCATTTTATTTGAATTTCTTCATATGCTATCTAAGGCCGTCAAATTACTTTTATAAAACCTAAATCTGCTTTTGTGTTATATTTTGTATCGCGTGTAACACGAATTTTGTATTGCGTGTAATTTTGAGATTTTGGATAACACAAAAGTATCACAAAAGCACCAAACACAAAACAAAAAAACAGACTTAACTTTACCTTGCTATCCTTTTACGTTGTTGCTTTAGTGGAAAGTGTTTACTCTTGTACAACAACCATACTTCCTCGTATGTAACACAACAAATTAGTCACAATTATTGTAAGTACTAAATCGTATTGTTTGGTTAATTTTCAGCACTTCATCATCTTCAAGGTATAACGGTTCCAATCAAGTGCTGAGTCGTCAACATTCCAACGAGTCTACTTCCACTTATGATGCCCTCTGAGGTCCCCTTGTACCTAAAAATTATTATTTTCAGTTAAATGCGATACTTTTCTTCAAAGAAGACCGATTACTTTGATTTTACAAGCATTATATTTTCGGTAATTTTTTAAAGTATATTTTCAGGATTTAAGAAAATTAATGGAATCATCGGACATTGGCCTTCTTTGAACGAATAGTGTACTTCCTCGTTATTAGGCCGTAAAGCAATTTGATTGCATTGGTCTAGAGAACATTCTAGTTCGTCATATCTAACGTACCTATTACAGGCACGAGTACGCGCCACATACGTTTGCGTGTCTGAAGTTAGCCTCAAGTCGCCTCCTGTACACCCATCGAACCCCTGCCACCTTTGCGACGCTACTACTGTCTCCTCCCGTACACCCATCGAACCCCTGCCACCTTTGCGACGCTACTACTGTCTCCTCCCGTACACCCATCGAACCCCTGCCACCTTTGCGACGCTACTACTGTCTCCTCCCGTACACCCATCAAACCCCTGCCACCTTTGCGACGCTACTACTGTCTCCTCCCGTACACCCATCGAACCCCTGCCACCTTTGCGACGCTACTACTGTCTCCTCCCGTACACCCATCGAACCCCTGCCACCTTTGCGACGCTACTACTGTCTCCTCCCGTACACCCCTCGAACCCCTGCCACCTTTGCGACGCTACTACTGTCTCCTCCCGTACACCCCTCGAACCCCTGCCACCTTTGCGACGCTACTACTGTCTCCTCCCGTACACCCATCGAACCCCTGCCACCTTTGCGACGCTACTACTGTCTCCTCCCGTACACCCCTCGAACCCCTGCCACCTTTGCGACGCTACTACTGTCTCCTCCCGTACACCCATCGAACCCCTGCCACCTTTGCGACGCTACTACTGTCTCCTCCCGTACACCCTCGCAAACTTATGTGCGCGTACTGTATGATGGTTATTTTATCTCCAGTGATAAACGTGATCATCATAGCGTCTGCTTATGATATAATCTACTTAATCAAATGTAGTAGAATAATAAAAATATTTTCAGTAACAACGCACTTAGTGTTAAGTATTAGAGTAGTATTATTTATTTTAATATTTTGTACTTTATATACATTCAAATAAAAGTACATGAGACATAAAATAGCTTTAAAACAGATTGACACATATGTAGTATTAGGATTTAATTTTTATACGATTTCGTTCAGTGTATATATATACGAAAAATAATCATATAGGTAATGTAATTTGCAATCTGTTGAAAGTATGTATTTTTAATTAACTGAGCCTTTTCACCACTCACGCCTATAATAACTTGCGAATTGATTTAAAAAGAATGGCAGCGGGCATTGAGTCATTTATTAATTAGATTGCACGGCGCTTATATTATTTTTAGATGTAAAGGTTACGTTCCCAGGCAAAAGGTACCAATCTCTCTGATGTAAATGAGGTGCTACAAGATGTTTAATATGTCAATATCATAAAGAATTATTTCACTTTATCGTTACTGGTGGCATAGGGATTGTATGGTTAGAAAAAATACTTTATTGACTATAGACAAAGCGGTACCTTTTACCTTGTAATGTCAAGGGTCGTTAATGTGATGATGATAGTTGTTTAACTGTAAACAGTTTTTCATACTATTTTTAGAGTGGAATTAAGATACAATCATTTGCAAGATCCGAACTAAACCAGGGTGTCCCGGTCATCGTTAGAAATCTTAACAGACAAACCTATTAATTTCACAATAAGTTTGAGGTAAGCATTTTTTTAAAGATTATGAATGCAGTGTTATTTCCTTCATAATTAATATAATATCTCAATGAAATATCCTATCAACCATATTAAATTTAAAGAGCTACCTTAATTTTGCATTGGCGTGTGACACTCAGTATAGTATTAGTAACGTCATCGAGTCAAAGTTAACAAATTTAAAATCGGCCAAGTCGGGCCACGCGCAGGTGTAGGGTTCCGTAGTTGCCTGTCTGTCTTAGTTACATCGACACGCGCGCGCCAACTAAATGGTGCGGTTGCGTCGGCCGAATTTGTACGAAAGTTGGCGTTTATAAGTACATTTCAAGGTGGTGAACGAACTAGCCGTGATAGTCTTCCTTGCCGCAGGCGGACAGACGGACACGGCGAAACTATAAGGGTTTCTTGTTGACTGCGGAACCCTAAAAATGTTCCATTTTGTAACTTCTGTTTGTCATACAGTTAGTAATCACATTTATTTAACCACTAGCTTCTGCCCGCGACTCCGTCCGCGTCGAACTCGTTTATATCGCAGCTCCATACAAACTTTCACCCCCTTAGGGGATGATTTCCGGGATAAAAACTATCCTATGTCCTTCCCCGGGACTCAAACTATCTCTATACCAAAATTCATCTAAATCGGTTCAGCGGTTTAAGCTTGAAGAGGTAACAGACAGACAGACAGACACACTTTCGCATTTATAATATAATAATATAGTATGGAAGTATGGATAGTATGGATTAGTTACCTATTCGATTAGTATTGTTTATTTTGGTTACGAAATGTAACATTGTAAACTCTTACTCAGTTACATCAGTAATTGTGGAACTTTTCACGCGTAATTGTCAAAATTACTATTTGAAAATTAAACGGATTGTAGGTATAGAGAAGATTGACGTGTGGTTTGTCTCAGCAAGAAACGGAGACACGTGATTGACCTCACATTGCTCTGACAAGAGCAGTTTTCGATTGTCCCGAGAAGGACATTTTATAATTGTGAAGACGCCGGCAATGCAGCATCACTATCGTCGAGGTTCTTCAGCTTCGATCTTCGAGCACGGAGCGACAGGGCAGCGATGTGTTCGTCTCGACGGCCGGCGCAGAAAAGGATCGTAATTTGCGCGCCAAAATCTTTTATAGGCGAGCGAGCCGCGCGCGTTGCCACGCGCCGCCTACCTCCCTCTCGCTCGTGCGCATCCGTCCCGCTCTAATCATGTTATTGTTGCGGCTTAAAACTGTCACTAGTTGTAAGCTTTTTTATTGTATATAGTTAGCCGTATTTGTAAATAAAATTATTATTCCAGTTTCCAGTACTCTACAATTAACAACAGAGTTTCACTAAACTACCTACAAGTCTCCAGCCAAGTCTCCCTGCACAAACCTCTGTTAAAGTGGTGACCTGCCGACTCAAGAGCACAGAAGCAACCAGCATCAAGATTTCAAGCATGGCCGGAGAAAATGGAGCCAACCCGGGAGCTATACCCGTTCCGCAACCCAACGCTGGCGATCAACATGAAGCTCAACATTTAGCAGCAAGCCACGACGTGTCCGCGATATCTCTCTCACTCCGTGTACCACCGTTTTGGCGCGACCAGCTGCTATTATGGTTCTGCAGTTTCGAAGCCGCCACCACCGATCTGAAAAGAAGCCAAGCTCAGCTCGCACAAATGGTCATCGCACAGCTCGAGAAGCAAGACATCCAGAATATCGCAGATCTCATCTACTCGCCGCCGGAACAAAATTACTACCAGGCCATCAAGGATCGTCTCATCTCGCTGTACGAGGAATCAAACAGCGCCCAGGCAAAGAAACTGCTGTCACAGGTCGAGCTCGGCGAACAGAAACCTAGCCAGTTACTTCGCAAGATGCAGAATCTTAACCGCGAGAAGTTCCCCGAGAGCACAATGCAAATGATGTGGCTCGATCATTTACCGCCACACGTCAGATCCGTACTCACCGTCAGCGAAGCATTCAAAATCAAGACTACGCTCGACGACCTCGCTCTCCTCGCCGACAAAATGATGGAGCACACGCCGTCATCCCACGTCGCCGCCATTTCGTCGCCCATTCCGATTCCGTCAACATCAACACAGCCGCCACCGCTGCTACCTCCGTCACAAGCTACCTACCAGCAACATCCGCATCTCGACACACAATATCTCATCGGCGAGATAAGAAGATTGTCGCTCGAAGTCGCCGAACTACGATCAAGGCCGCGTGAAAACAACGATCGTCGCAACAGCCGATTTCACCGCCGTTTCCCGTCACGTTCCCGTCCTCGCAGCGCATCGCAATCGCAAGACCGAAGCCGCAACAACTCGCCCATGCCATATTGCTACTACCACCGTCGCTTCGGCATGGACGCGAATAAATGCACGCCACCGTGCAATTTCAAGCCGATCAACTCGCCGTCGGAAAACTAAAAGTAACGCTGGCAGCGGCGGAAACCGGCGTTACCGAAACATCTCACCGCCTTTTCGTGACCGACAAGACATCCAAACTTACCTTCCTGGTCGACACTGGAGCGAACATATCCGTGCTGCCACGAAGAGCAGCCCCTCCCGTTTCAACTTTACGCCGCTAACAACACCGTCATACCTACCTACGGTGAAAAAACGCTCGAACTCGATCTCAACCTACGACGAGCATTCAAGTGGAAATTCATCATCGCAGCCGTATCGAAGCCTATCCTGGGAGCCGACTTTCTCAAGTTCCACCACATCATTGTGGACATCAAGAATCGACGACTGATCGACGGAAAGACGCTACTCACGACTAACGCTCAACTCTGCGCCGCTAACATACCTACCGTGCGCAGCATAGACGTGCAGCAGTCGTATCACGATATACTAGCCGATTACCCTGGAACTACGCGACTTACATCTATGAAGCTTAGCCCGAAGCATAACGTCGAACACTTCATAGAAACAACTGGCCCGCCCCTTCACTGCAGGCCACGCCCCATCGCACCACATCGATACGAGCTCGTGAAGAAAGAATTTGCCAACATGATGGAGCAAGGCTTATGTCGTCCCAGCAAGAGTCCATGGTCCTCACCGTTACACGTAGTACCTAAGAAGAATGGAGACCTGCGTGTATGTGGCGATTACCGAAGACTCAATGCCATCACCAAGCCCGATCGCTATCCCATACCACGGATACGCGATTTTACCTACCAACTCGCCGACAAGAAATTTTTTTCGACACTCGATTTGAACCGTGCTTATCAGCAATTACCCATCAGCGAGCAAGACATCGAAAAATCAGCGATAATAACTCCCTTCGGATTATACGAATTCCCGCGTATGTGTCCTGGACTGAAGAATGCCGGTCAAACATTCCAACGATTCATCCACGAAGTACTAAGAGGCCTGGACTACGTATTTCCATTCGTCGACGACTTACTAGTCGCATCAACAACCGAAGAAGAGCACCGAAGACATCTGCACACCATCTTCCAACGACTCGACGAGTATGGCATCACAATAAACCCCGCCAAATGTGTCTTCGGCCAGCCATCGGTGAAGTTTCTCGGCTACGAAGTAAACCAAGACGGAATCCAGCCGCCTAAGGAAAAAGTTGAAGCAATCGTCGATTACCCTAAACCGCAAACAATAGATGAGTTACGACGATTTCTCGGAATGATAAACTTTTACCGCGAAAATATCAAGAACGCCGCAATACTTCAAGCTCCACTCTGTAAATACCTACACAACGCGCGGAAGAAGGACAAGACACCAATCAGCTGGAACGACGAAGCAACGCTCGCATTCGACGCGTGTAAGGACAGCATCAAAAACGCCGCCTTACTCGCTCATCCATGTCACCAGTCGACGCTCGCGATATTCTCGGACGCTAGTGATAAGGCCGCAGGCGCATCGCTAAATCAGTTTGTAAACAACGCTTGGCAACCACTCGGCTACTTTTCGAAGAAATTCTCCGACGCACAGACTCGCTACAGTGTTTACGATCGAGAGCTACTCGCATTGTACATGAGTACCAAACACTTCCGCAAGATGTTCGAGGGACGAGAACTCATCTTATTCACCGATCACAAGCCCTTGACCTTCGCGTTCACCAAAACGAGCACCAACAACGAGTCGCCGCGCCGCACCCGTCAGCTGTTGTATATCAGTGAATTTACAACCGATATACGTCACGTTAGTGGGTCACAAAACGCCGCCGCCGACGCGCTATCCCGCATAGAAACGATATCCTGCCCGTCGCCGATTGACTACAAAGAACTAGCCGACGCGCAAGAACGAGACAGCAACACCATTCGAACACTCGCACAGCAAACCAACCTATCTATGAAGCAAGTCGCTATTCCCGGAACCAACGTCAAATTGTACTGCGAAACAACGACAGACAATTTACGCCCTTATGTACCCGAACAATACCGCCGTGCCGCATTCGACTCCGTACATAACATCAGTCATCCTGGAATTCGAACAACAAGAAAACTAGTCGCTCAACGCTACTTTTGGCCTTCGTTAAATACCGACGTAGGTACATGGTCAAAAGTATGCGTACACTGCCAACGCGCGAAGATTCAACGCCACACCGCAAGTCCGATATCAAGTTTCCCGCCAACTCAACGATTCGATCACATCCACATCGACATCGTTGGACCTCTACCTACCGCCGCAAGTGGACATCGATACCTACTCACAATGATCGACAGAGCAACACGATGGCCCGAAGCAATTCCACTCACCGAGATCACCGCCGAAGAAGTCGCCAAGACTGTTTACGACGGTTGGATTTCCCGCTTCGGCTGCCCCGCTACTATCACTACGGACCAAGGACGGCAATTCGAGAGTCGAGTATTTGCATCTCTCACACGCTTACTCGGCATCGAAAGAACCCGTACAACACCGTACCATCCGATCGCTAATGGGATTCTGGAGAGATGGCATCGAAGTCTCAAGGCCGCACTCAAGGCAAGACTACAAACAACAACATCGTGGATCGAGCAAATACCTACTGTCCTACTTGGTCTACGCGCCGCGCTAAGAAGTGACACCGATGTAAGTGCAGCCCAACTCACTTACGGCTGCAGTGTACGATTACCCGGTGATTTCTTATCAGCTGTACCTACGAACGATGACGTCATTATGGACTCCGCTTTCGTCGATCAGCTGAGAGACACAATACGACGCTTGAAACCTACACCGAGCCAGCCGCATAGCAACACGAGACCGATATTCGTACATCGTGACCTCATGACCTGCGAACAAGTGTTTGTACGAGTCGACGCCGTAAGAAAGCCGCTACAAGCACCTTACGACGGACCATACCGCGTGCTGAAAAGAGACGACAAAGTTTTCACACTGCAACTGCCTAACCGTCAAACGAACGTCTCAATCGACCGACTCAAGCCTGCCTACACGATCATCGAGGAAGACATACCTACAACTACGAGTATACCTACAACTACGTGCACACCTGTAACTACAACACCGAGTTCATTGAGTACAACATTGCAACAAGACAACCAGAAAAAAAACAATAGCCAGAGCCAGAAACAAACGACAACGGACAACCTGAAACAAAATGGACCACACACGACCAACAATCAAATACCTACAGCTGGGAACCAAACTCGCCGAGGCCGCACTATCCGCCTGCCGGTACGTTTCACTTGAAGGGGAGCCCTGTAGGTATAGAGAAGATTGACGTGTGGTTTGTCTCAGCAAGAAACGGAGACACGTGATTGACCTCACATTGCTCTGACAAGAGCAGTTTTCGATTGTCCCGAGAAGGACATTTTATAATTGTGAAGACGCCGGCAATGCAGCATCACTATCGTCGAGGTTCTTCAGCTTCGATCTTCGAGCACGGAGCGACAGGGCAGCGATGTGTTCGTCTCGACGGCCGGCGCAGAAAAGGATCGTAATTTGCGCGCCAAAATCTTTTATAGGCGAGCGAGCCGCGCGCGTTGCCACGCGCCGCCTACCTCCCTCTCGCTCGTGCGCATCCGTCCCGCTCTAATCATGTTATTGTTGCGGCTTAAAACTGTCACTAGTTGTAAGCTTTTTTATTGTATATAGTTAGCCGTATTTGTAAATAAAATTATTATTCCAGTTTCCAGTACTCTACAATTAACAACAGAGTTTCACTAAACTACCTACAAGTCTCCAGCCAAGTCTCCCTGCACAAACCTCTGTTAAAGGATCAATGAATTCTCAGCATGTTTGTATTGATCAAGTCCTACGTAAAACCCGACAGCTGCCTTAAAGACGGCATGACACTGCGGCGCACGCTACGCACGAATGCGACCTAATACCTACTGGCTAGCAAGATATTGTTTATGTCGGACATGAAGATTTGTACCTGCCCTAGAAAATATGTAAGGGTGAACTCGTAAAAAATTAAGGCCCTTAACTATGTATTTTTTTAAGGAATCCACCTATTTACGCTATTTTGCTACCGACGCGGGTGGCCGCAATGTTCAACAAAGCCGTGTACGCTGCAGTCGATTATAATAACCTTGGCAGTATGTTGCTCTGGGCTTTCGGTTTTATGCATCCCTTACTAACATTGGTCACTTATGAAATTTGATCACTGAGGCTATTTTTGTTTCAAATGACGGCAAATATGTAAAGGCCAAGAGGGGCGGAATTAAGGCGAAGTGCCTCTCTTTCTGTTTTCCTTTTATCGGCGACCTATGGCCGGTTCCAATAATCAATCCACCGATAGTTTTCCTTACCAACAGTTACATTTTGACACATTTTCTATGGGTAATCTGTCATAATGTAACTGCCGGTAAGGAAAACTATCGGTGGATTGATTACTGGAACCGGCCATTACTGATACTTTACTTGCCACGGTTTACGACGAGCGCTTTCCATTTGTACAATATGTTACTGTTTTCATGGTTCTAATATAAATATATTCCAAAATAATAATTTAATAATGTGTTTCAAGCATGTCTGTGATATATTTAGTCAGTATAAACGAAAAGAGAAAATTATGTGGAAATATTTAGTACCTAACACTTTTTAATTATTTACTTGTATCCCTTATAAATAGTTATAAAAGTTAATATTATGTAAGCTGGAAAATATTCACATTTTGTTATGGCGAATTAAATGAATAGCTACTTCATGTTATCTCCTTATCTCCATTTTAATCATGTAATCATTAAAAGTAGTACCGGTTGCACCTCGACTTTTGAAAAGCCATTTAAATGTTACACAAGATTGTGAATAAAATATTATTCCTATATTATTATACTGCATTTAATTTTCCTGTATACGCTTGAGATCAATGACAATGGGTCAATATGTATTGGAACAGTTTTCATTGCTCGTGGCTATACTTCCTTGGATCATAGTAAGGCTTGGACTACATACATGCATCCGGAATGTTTGGTTATGGCTTACGAGAAACTCTTCATTAGAATGAGAGATCAGTTGAGGCCTATTACATACTAGCTGCCCTCACGGCTCCGCCTGCGGTTTTTGTAATAGTCTAAGACTGATCGTCGATCCGATTACGATTGATGGTGGCTAATAAAAGAAATCGATTGATTACTGTGTAATAATTATTTTTAGGAAATCAAATAGAGAGCCTATACACAGTCGTCTGCTAACAAGTGTCCTGTAAGAAAAATCGAGAGAGCTCGCGCGCCGTCTCATGATAGCCGTGCAGAAATCAATGCCATATTGTCAAACCTTAGAGTATATACCTACAGAGGCGACGTAAGTGTCGCCACAATGAGGGACGGCAACAAAGTAGATGATTCCCGTGGGGTGGCCATGTAACTAAAAATTACCCCATCGCTTCCATATGTTTATTTTAAATAATGCGCTTTTATTGTAAGTAGTTTTTACTGAAGCTTTACACACATTCACTGCCTAGCAGGCGCTCTGTTCGCAACCACTAGTAATATTCAGCTTAATAACATGAAATATGATTCTAGTAACAGAACATGACATGTAGGTACGAGGGACGGCTGAAAAGAAATCTACCTAAGTATGAAACAAAAGACTGTCATGTATGTATTTTTTTTATTTTTCAATATAGTCCCCTGCTAGTGAAATACACTTATTACATTTGTCAAATATTGACATTAACCCATGAAAAAAAAAATCTTTCGGTTTCTCGTCAAAAAAGTCACTAACTGCAGCCTTCATTTCGTCATCGGTCAGAAATCGTCTTCCTCGGAGATCTTTTTTGAGGTGTCTAAATAAAAAATAGTCGCATGGGGCTAGGTCTGGACTGTAAGGTGGATGGTTAACGGCATCGAACCCTAATTCCTTCATGGTAAGCATTGTTGTGCGGGCGGTATGCACAGGTGCATTATCGTGTAAAATCAGGATCCCTTTGCTAAGTTTACCCCTCCTCTTTTCTTTTATCGCGTCTCGTAACTGATGCAGTAAGCTGGAATAATATTCAGCATTCATTGTCCTTTTTTTTGGTAAATAATCTATTAGTAAAATTCCTTCTGTATCCCAAAATACGGTAGCCATAAGTTTGCCTGCCGACGGCCTGACCTTAAACTTCCGAGGAGGCTTCTCATCCTTGAATTTCCACTGCAAAGACTCTTGTTTGCTTTCGGGGTCCCACTGTCGAATCCAGGTCTCATCACACGTCACCATTTTAGAAACAATTTCTTCCTCATTACCTCGACTCATTTCCAAAAACTCCTCACAACATTTGACACGTCGGTCCTTGTCAAACGCCGTTAACATTCTGGGGACCCAACGTGCACTCACCTTGGACATATTCAGATGCACATGAATTATCTCATTGACTCTTTCTTTACTGATGCCCACATCTCTAGCAATCTCCCACTGCTTCACTCGTCGGTCTTCTAAAATTATTTTTTTATCTTTGGCTACATTTTCGTTTGTAACGGCAGAAACCGGCCTTCCACTACGAGCGTCATCTTCCAAGCTCTCACGACCGAGTTTAAATTGTTTAGACCAAAACTTTATAGTAAATTCGGAAGGGCACGAACTACCGAACACACACATCATACGTTCTTGGATCTGTGAGGGAGTATTTCCTTCTTTTGTTAGAAATTTAATCACTGCACGATGTTCAATTTTAGCGATATTCATTTTTTCAACCGATATGTCGCAAACATTCGAGAATTGTAGAAAAATGGAACGGAAAAAACAAATGAACGTCAAATAATTCAAATAAAGAATAACCAAAGAACAAGAATGCATTTCAGCCAGTATCATTTTCGCATATTTTTTTAACCAAGGAGATTACTTTTCAGCCGCCCCTCGTAATTAATAGTCCTTGTGCAAGCGGCTTACCTGGTAGTTTCTTATCAGCACAGTTATGACAGGACGCCCGCGAGCTGTGTTGCGGCGAGGTAGACTATCCGTCTCTTTCTAATCGTTCTAACTAGAAAGAGACGGACAGTCTACCTCGCCGCGACACAGCTCGCGGGGCGTCCTGTGATAGCCGTGCTGATCTACTTAATTATTATAAAGCCTGAATCACACTGGCGCGGCCTGCGGTGGCGGTTCATAGTAAACTTGACAGTTAGTGTCAAATTTACTATTGACCGCCACCGCAGGCCGCGCCTGTCTGTGAGAGGCTTAAAGTCTCTCACAGACTGGCGCGGCCTGGCCGCGGCGATCAATGGTAAACTTGTCATTAGCTGTAAAATTTACTATTGACCGCGATGCAGGCTTAAGGCGGGAAAAATAATGACACTAAATACCGAAATGAGACACAACCATATTAAAAAACATTTACTATTCAAATTATTACAGATTAATGATAAAGAGCTCTGCTCGGGTAAAAATATGCTGAGAACGATTTTTCCCAGATATGAGACCTAGCTAGATCGATTTTTTTTATGAGGCACAGCGTGGGGGGCCCCCTACAAGGTTGACTGATGACCTGGCAAAGGTCGCGGGAGTCCGCTGGATGCGGATGGCGCAGGACCGGCCATTTCGGCTGATATGATGATGAGATAGATTTTTCGCCCCCATAAACCCCTATACTGCAAATGCCATCAAAATCGTAAGAACTATTTTCGAGAATGCGATCACAAATATATATATGTAGCCTTAACCCAAATACTACGCGCACGCGCATCCTCATTTAGTGGAAACCTAGAAAAAAAAACATATTATTTTACATAACATTTTTCAAGCAAAGGGCTTATAGAAAATTATGATTCATTCTAAACCGTCGATCGTCTTTACTTATTACTAGCTGTCCACGCGTCTCCTCTCCACCCGCGTAGTAGAAAGAACACAAGCGGAGGCGCAGATGCAGGATTAAATAAAGCCAGATGAAAGAATTTTTGAACTCGGATGAACAGTCCGAGATTACTCGCTACATAAAAGCTTATCTTTACTATGAGTACAGAGTAAATATACGTATATAAGAATATATCCCATCCATTATATACGAATGTTATGTAATAACAAGTACGAGAATTTTGTTAGAGTATAAATTACCCGAGAAATCGGGTATTTTTAAGTTGTATTGGCTGGTATCCCTAAAATGATTGCAAAGAAGCTAAATCGAGAAGACATTCTAACACCTCTCGCAGCTTACCATAAACAATCTACGTAATTTGGGCGGATAATTTGTTAACAAATATTTTCTTGTACAATGTAAACAATGATGTTATTTCTATTGTAATCGTCAAATTTTACAAGATTTTGAGCGTAATGTAATTTTACCATGCTATTTTTACGTATTGCGTATACAGAAAAGTGAAAGATGTTCTACTTACGTGTGAAAGGTTATATTTTCATCACATTGTTCCGACCGGCTTTTACAGCCAAGCACGCAACAATTAACCATTTTCTTGGCACAGACGGAACACGAGATACCTTATCGTGCGTAAATTACTTTTAGGACACTATTTTATTCACAATAATATTAAATATTTCGGATTCGTATGCAGCCACGCGCGAGCATTGACAGCATTGTATGCCACAACTGTTGTGCCAAATAGAAAAAAAGTGGAACTATGACAAGCATAACGAATGATATATCTCTGTCTGTCACACTTATCGAGATTTGTATGCTACCAGCTCGCTCGCACGTGGTATTATTATTACCATAGCCTGTCCATACTAAATTATAGGTTCATGTGTCAAACGGAACATTTTGCACAATCAAAAATGACAGTTTTGATCGATTCGTATTATCGTGACAGTAATTAAATAATACATTGTTATTTTCCAATTCACAATTATTTGATTCATACCGATTTATTTCTAAATTGACAGACTCCAATCGATTGAAGCAGTGTAACAGTATAACATTAAAAAAAAATATCGTAGGACGTAATTGTTATACCGAGTTTTCAATGCTAATTTCTGCACAAATTAGCCGTCAAAAAATATTACAATCACTATAAGTGCTAAAAAGAGCGTACATCGAGATTGAACTTTGTTTCGTAACTCGTAAGCTATTTAAACTTTTTTATTTTATTTCGATGAGCAGTGCCAATTTACGTTATATGGGTGTCGCTAGTGAATGACCATGTTAGTAAATTACCAAAAACGCAAAAGGTCAATTCGACATACCCTAAGGCAGGTCTCCGTTAGGTACGACGAGCGTACCGAGGAGGAGTTATGCCGGCTATACACATTGAGCCAACGTTGGCGCGTGAGCAGGAGGCAGCCATGTAAACGAAAGAGATCGAGTTATCGCCCTCTCCCTCTAACGCATAGCTGCCTTCTGCTCACGCGCCAACGTTGGCCCAGTGTGTACAGCAGGCTTTAGGTGTACCTCGACCCTACAGCGCGCAAGCCGAGCGAGCGTGCCGCGGCAGCGGCCGGCGAAGCGCCAGAACCGAACATGTGATATGAGGAAGTAAAATAACACATTTTCGGTTCTGGCGCTTCGCCGGCCGCTGCCGCGGCAGCCTCACTACGCTCGCTCGGCTCACGCTGTAGGATCGCAGTACACCTAACACTCCTCGCTTCGCTCGTCGTCGTATCTACGCCGACCTGCCTTAGGTATGACGCTTAATAAAATTTGGTATATTGCGTATTTGGAAATACGCGAATAAGGCCTATAGCGTTTATTGGCCTTTTGCGTTATTGGTCATATGCGTCGGGAGGGTCCAAGACAAGGACTGAGAAATACATTAGAGGATACTATTTGGGAGTCATGTGAAATAAAATACTCTCTAGCAAATTAAATTCATAATTTTATTTTTATAATAAATAAAAATCAAGAAAACACTCTTTCTGAGAATTTCCTGTATATTAAATACATCATACAAAAGATGTCAATACAACTAAATCACTTGGTGCAAAGGCAAGCCTGTCGGTTTGTTTGCATTCGCCCGGCGGCCGCGGACGGCGCCGCCGCCTACCATCTGCAACAGGCGCGTGTAACCGAGGATAGCCTCTTATGTACCTACTCTTTAACAAAACAAAACAATCTAGACTTAACGACAACAAAGACACATACTGAGTTTCCTCGTGGAATGTATCTTTGCTTACATCCCCATTTATAATGAAAAAATATATGTATTTGATCATGATTGCTAAAATAATGTAAATAGAGGTATGTAAAAAAGCGTACAACACTTTAAAAGTGAAAAAAAGTTAATTTTGGTTTGTGAAACAATAAATAAAAAATTATAAAATCGAGAAACTAACTTAATTGTGAAATAATTTACTATAACTTTACAACTAAATCATACATGTATTGCAAGAAAACAAGGAGCTTTGGAACCATCAAGTAATTCGGGATATAAATTATTGAATTTCAGGTGGCATTTAATCTCAACGAACAAATCTAAAGATGTGATTTATCTTTGGTTTTCTGACATGTGGTTGACGTAGTTCCATAACTCCTCATCGCACGCGCACGGGCCTCCATCCACGGCTGGCCCCACTCCTGATTACATTCGTAAGTACTTATATAAGTTACAGATCTAGATGAAGCGGTTGTATCCTAAAAGCAAATAGAGAACTTCAACCAATCGGGTACCGGGTACTTTAGTATCGCATCACTATTATTGTGGAATATTGCACATTTAATCGTTAACGTTCCATGGTTTTTATGTTTGGAACTTAGTAACTAAAATAACCACTGAGACTTTCTAAGCAGACGGGGTTCATAATATTATGTGCTAAAATCACAGATCACAAGCAAACGTGAACATGACGCGCGCTGAGAGCTAAGCGAAAGGTGACGGATGATGAATGATAACCAACCTACACTAATTTATGCAAGAACTCTTCTATAAGTGCTTTTACTACGCATTGGTAAATATTATTTTATATGTATTCCTAGTAACCAGAGCAAAAATGTAATTAGTTGAATGAGATTTTCATATTCCCCCGTGTGGAATACAAAAAATCACCCACTAAATGTATAATATGAATCCTTCTGGCATCGCATTCTGCGCCTGGTTGCGGAGAACTTGCTACGTGCAGCAAGTCGCCCAGACACGCACATACTGAATCCAATGGCCGACAATCTGTTTACTTTATCCTGTTCTTGTGTAGACTGCTTCGAGTTCTTGTTATCACCCATGACACCTTAACGAACATACCGAAATCCGTTAGTAATTAAATAAATGCTCGCTTGTCGGCATAACAACGCTTATCACAATATATAAAAATATATATCAATGAAGCCTAATCTACAACTACACATTGAAGATGCATACTGGTATGCATTTGCCACCACACGTGATTACGAAGACTTTACAGCAACCGTAATAGACACTTATTTTAAATCATTTTTTTGTATTTTTATTTTATTTGTGCGGTAGCATATGCAAGTCTGCAAATTATTCACAGCGAACCTTAACATAACAACGTATTGCAACTTTGAAAACATTATCGTGTCCAATGGGAGAAATGGGAGTACTGTCTCAGTGATTCCAGAAATCTTGGTAACTGGCTCGGTATGTCTTTGTACTGCACATTTAACGTACTTTCGTCGGCCGCATTTCTTCCCACGGAAACATACCACTAATATTAATTAGAAAATTTAATTTAGTATGTAATGCGATCAGCACTCAAGACGTTATCAAGCTAAATTTAATACTTTGTCATTTCATAAAAAATATTATTTTATCTTTGTAAAAAGAAAGCAACCGTCAAAGCTTCGAATTTGATTATATTTAGGTAATACTTTTTGCAGGGGTACCTAACAATAATATATATCGAATTTCAAGTAGCCTAAATATTAGCAAAAAGCTATACCGTCTAAGTCCATGTGCACTGACATTATAATTAGATCGCCCGAAACATTTAAGCTTAAGAGAACTACGATAATTCTTTTTATGTTGCAGCTTAAATTAGGCTTTTATTAAACACGTATTTTTATTATAATGGATATAATGTTCGAGAATTCTTTTCGCCGTAAGTTAGGTACACCTATGAAGTTCCATTCAAATTCTCTATGATGTTTCGCGGCCAGCTCTTCAACTTTCATCTGAAACAAACATTAAGAAGGTCAACTATTATCTATAGAAGTCTAACTATCGAAAGCAATCGAATTTAGATGGATAAAATAAGCTAGATTTGTCAATAATATTTATTTATTGGTTCTCCGAATAATAAATAAATAAATAACTTATGTCGCTAATATATAGCAATGTGTCTTATCTAATTGTAATTTTGACATTATATAAGGTGCTAACAAATTAAGTACCAATATTTTAAGAGGTGTTACATTACATCAAAACAATTGACTTTAAATAGAAATTAAGAAAACTTTTCATATGATATTTTTGTTTTAATTTCCGGTACAAAATAAATAAATTAAAATTTCGACCAAACATAATCAGCCTGTGCATTTAACTGACGAGATGTTTAAACACTATCTGTCAAGTGAACATCGTCGTTTGTGACAAACGTCAATGATTGATTGTTGACTATCTCATTAACAGGGTGTTTTTACGCAGTAACGTTGTATCCCTAATTATCTCCCAAAAGTGATACACACTTTTAAATGTTTCATACTTAACTCTACTCCTAGAGACGAGTATTATCAGCTCTAAAAGTATTAGTACCTAATTTGTTAGCACCTTATATATGTTAATTTATGCTATTTTGAATTTATAGGTGAACCTTTATTCATCTTATATCGCATTTACGATTTTAAATACTATCTGATACCTGAATCCAATTACTACGGACAGGTCCTGTATGTCTTTCAAACCTCTTCCAAGGTTCTATAAATACATTTTTCGTGTGGCAATTTAATCAGCATTAATAAAATGTTTTAGTAGTGGTTTGTGGCAGGCTGGTGTGTGTACTGTTTGTTTGTGTGTCGACGGTGTATGGTGTATGGTGTATGGTGTACGCCACGTACCTCTTCCGCCCACGATGATGGACTTGCGCTTGATGTCCTGCGCGGGCGCCGCGCGCACCACGCCGGGCGCTCCGCCCACCAGGTGGCCGCCGCCGGCGCGGATCGGTTTCGCTGAAAAACAAACATTACATTAACATACATGGATGTCTAGTGGGAATTTTTTTTTTTCATTGTAATTTAAGGTGCTAAGAAGTTTAAGTGTCATGCTATAAATTTAACTGAACTGATTTGCCGCATACATACACGACTGCTGATTGTTAGTTTCATATTTTTCAATACATAATATATTTTACGTCACTCTGGGCGGTAAGTGAGATTTACCGCCCACGGGCGCAGCGGCAAATCTCCCTTCACACCCAGGAAAAGACGTAAAATTGTGTATGCACCACGGGCGGTAATTCGTAAAGCCCCAGATCGCATATTCATGGCCCTCACCTTCGGTTCGGGCCACAAACAGCTGCGATCTGGGCCATTCACGAATTCACCACGTACGTACGTAATGTACTATTACAACTTAACACGTACCGATTTGCGCCTGCGGGCCTCTTCTGGCGAGATTCTTGGCACGAACTGCCTCTTTGATTCTGTCCACTTCGAATTGGTACCTCTTGCGGTCTCGCATAGCGCCCTCCTTGGCTTCCTGCAATCAAGAACAAACAGTCAAAATAAGGTCAATGAATCGAATATTATAAGAGCCATAAAGAATATAGGTATTACTGTACCTTGAGTGCGGTCTCGAGTGCCTTCACGCGCTCCATGGTAGCTCGGAGCCGCTTCTCGAGCTTGGGCAATTCGCAGCGCAGGTCGGCGTTGTCGCGCACCAGCTGTTTGTGCACTTTGGTCAACTGCTCGAGGTTGTTCTCCAGGAACGAGATCTTCTGCTTCTGGGCGAGCGAGCCGCCCTCCTCTTCGGCACCTTCCTCGGAGTTGATCGATTTCTTTATCCTCGCCTGTGCAGATTATTCAAATTAGTACGTGGTTTTCATAATTTAAAGGTGTGAATACAAATGATGTGAGGTTACTCGCCTGCAAGTCCTGTACGAACAGTTTGCGCAGATTGTGCAGGGTCTGTAACTCCTTGGCAACGGTGTCTTCCAAGCCCTTGAGATCGGCCCGCGCCTGTTCACGCCTTTCCACGCTTTGACTGCACCGAAACAAAAAATGATTACTTGATAAATAAATGAAAACAAATATTCACCAAAACATAACTGCCCAGTTTACCTGCAAACAGATGCGATTGAGTTGTCATATCACGCAGCACGACCCATCCATATCATCGTCCCCGTTCGGATGAGCCAGCTCCCGGCAGAATGAATATGAATGGGATACGTGCGGAATAAAATGACAACTCAAAATTGTATAAAAAGCAGAAGGCGTTGCATTCTACGTCTACTTCGTACTTACAGTCTCAGTCCGACATGCTTACATTTTTACGCCATACTTTATTACAACAAGGTTAAAATGTAAACATTTGGACCCGAACTGTACATTGACTACCATGGCCAACAATTAGCATCCTAGACAATGTTCAGTAGTAACTACACATTACAAGACGATAATCTAGAAAGTTCACATTCATTAATTTAGTCACTTATCTAAACATTTTCTAGATTAAGTCTTGAAACCCAAGACATTTGGAACGTCATGAAAATAGAGAATTTGACTAGTTAACATGAAAATATCTCTATTCACACGGGGCTCTAGCATGACCGGAGGTCGAGGCAACAATCACTCTTCGGCATTTCGAGTGCACATAGACTAGAGGGAGTGATTTGGACACAAGGACATAATGTTATGCGTTCAATTAAATACTAACGAGTGGCGGCGATGATAAATGTGTCAAGCATGCGTGATCACAGGACATGACAATGATTCAACTTAAACTAGAAATGCAAATGATATATCTCTAAAATGCCATCGGAATGTTCCGAAAATGTTACTAAATGCACTTATTATAATACAAATCGTATTGCCGTGATTATTTAATGGTTCCATATAACCTAATTAGCATCTTTATTGTATCGATTTTCTTACTAGAATAACTGTATTGATATTTAATGTATACTTTGAACTAGGCAATATATATTATATTCCTAATCCTATCGTACGTGACGCTATATCTAAAAATGTTGATGGTTTGTAGTTGTCATATATAAAAATACCAGTTAAATATATGCATTCGCCTTCTCTATACAAACATTTAATTATTTACAAGTATTTACATATCGATAAGTTTGAATTTATAACTCTCGTAAAACAACTCATTACGACTTTTTGTGCCTGATTTTGCACCTTAGGAGGTTAAATTTGAGACCAAAATAACCGCGCCCTTAACTGGCCTATTCAACTCGATATATTAGATATCTAATAACAAGGCAGTGTAAAAGTTAACACAACACGAAAACACACCAACATTTTTAATTTACCTACCTGAAATAAATCAAACGTTAAAAACTACGTGTTCATTAACAAGTAAGTATTTTAAACTGAACATTAACACGGTAACGACCAACTTTGTTAAACTAAAATGCACATCACACTATCAAACATGCTACGAAGTAAACAACTACATTACACATACGCTGCGTACATACGTATACGATCTATCTTACAATTTGACAATATAGATTATCTACTTAAACGTAGTTTGCGACTAGTGAAATAAATGCTTTATCGACTTGCATCACAACTCTCGAAGCGAAGCATAAAAATTTATAAAAAAATAAGGTATATGTTAAATTCCAAAACAAGTACCAAACAAGTACCACTCCGTCCAAAGTGGTATTATAATATTTGTCACTACTGGCTAATATTATTAACGAACGATAGTTATTATTATTAGAAACCGATTATCAACAGTTGATTATTGCTTATAAATAATATAAGCCAGTTGCGTTCAGAAAAGCTTTAACTTAATACTTTCGAGTCAAACCATGGATCTCTACACAAAGTTTTAAGCCCTGGGCTTTGGTGAACCAAGGAATTGAAAAGGCACTGCTAACTAATATTGTTCTAAGCATACAGAGATCCATGCAGAATATCACAGAGATGAAGCCGGGTAAGCTTAAATCAAAACAACTATTTGAGGGTAGCGATGGGTGAGAAGGATCATGGTTACGGATATAAGTAAATGCAACTGGAGGGGGTGTATATTGCAGGAGTGGCGGGTGAAGGATTTGGGGATTGCCGAGAGCGACTTTTCCTCAGTGGCCGATGCCTTCTCGAGGCGCATGGCGTATCCGAAACCTAGTTTCTCCTTTTTGGGGGATACGATGTAATCCCTGAAGGGGTCGAAATCGTCTTTGAGCACCATCTGTTGGTTGGCGACTTCCTTGGCCGCCTTATCAAGGTGTCGTCGCGGGGACACTAACATGAGCTCCTTGAGTTTGGCCGACTTGTCCGCCTCCTCGCGCTTCAGCTTGTCGTAGTCGTCCTGTAGCTGTTGCCGCGCCAGTGTCAGCTCCTGGTACGTGCTGCAATACAACAAAAACGTTACGTTTACTAGGGTCTCGCGATCTTCGCTTACGTAATAAAACACTTGCGTAATCAACCGCAACAATGCGATGCTGTCGGAGTCAAGGTTACACCTGTTCAAATATTTACATACAAGTTATATGCATCGGATTTGTAACTGTATCATTGATAATCGTTATCATTGAAATTAATTTATACATGTGGGGAACTGAAATATCAGTAGGCTCTTCTTATTATGATTGGGTTCAAACTTTATACTCCTTCGACTGGCTAAAATATTCAACACTGGCTTCACGAACTACATGAAGAGCTCTTTCAACCCTCATGTGCGTGATGTGGTAGAGGTTGCGCATCAGGGTTCGAAATTATCAAGATAATTACGCTTCTTGATAATTATCACCAGTATAAGAACCAATGATACTGGAGTTCGCTCAAGTTTGCATAATCCGAACTGATTTTTTCTTGTAAGGGGGATCCCCACGGCGCGGCACGTCACGTTGACACTTCGTGCGTTCGGATAGACGCAAGTGCGGAAATACACGGTCGAATAATCCGAATACAGTTCACTTTCACGAGCGCAATTTTTTGTTATTATCAATCGATAATTATACGTCTGTTATTATAAATTCTGCCAACAAACTGTTCTGCAGTTTGGCAGAAGAAAATGCTGTAAAACAAGGGTTGTTTAAGTGAATATTTTTTTCTTATCCTTCTTCTTACTCTTATTCTTATATCGATATTAATAATTATCCTTTCGAACCCTGTTGCGCCTCTATAAACAAGGTAGCCCATGACTATACTGACTGGTCCACTAGCTGAGGAAGTAAGAGGGAGTTAGGCCCATAAGAGTACCCGCTCATTACAGTTACTAACGCGACCACTCGGCCGCCCAACAAGCCACTAGTGGCCGCCACTAATAGTGAGCGCGAGCGACTCGCGCAGCTTGTGGCTGGGACGGGGCCACTAAACGCCCAGTGTCCGCAGACATTATAACCAGTCAACGAAGTAAAGGGCAGAGAGTGGCAGCAGTGTGTGTGTGTGTGTGTGTGTGTGTGCGTGTGTAGTGTACTCACTCCTTGAGGTCCTGGTGGTTGCGCTGCAGCATGGCGAGCTCGTCGCGCAGCGAGGAGAGCTGCGTGGCGTGCGCGGCGCGCAGCTGCTCGAGCTGCGTCTCCAGCGCGCCGCGCACCTGCGTGTCCGCGCGCTGCTCCGCCGCCGCCGCCGACACGCGCTCTGCCGCCTGACACAAACCGAACATATCTTATCTAATATTCATTTCTCCGCCGCAACACACAAACCGAACATATCTAATATACATTTTCATTTCTCATGCTCTAAAAGTTCGTCTTTATGCTGAACGTAGGCGACATAAAGTCGCTTTTTATGCTCTAGAGCCTAAAGTAAAATCTTCGTCGAAGACCAAGGCAATCGGTCCAACAGTCACACGAGCAACTTTAACTTCATAGAACAAACTCTGTATTTTTTTATGTTTCGTTAGTAATCTAAGACCAAGGCAAGGATACCAACAGCCAAAGATTTCATTTCCTCGCAATCAAAGTGAAAAGTAGAGTGTACAATTCGTCCATAAAACCCATTTTACACTCGATTTTATAACGTCTAGCGTAAAATGGTGCGTTTTATGCACTTGTTGTACAATCTACTATTTGCAAATAGCAAGCAGGTGTACTTTTAAAAACACCTAAAGGCTTTATATCTGCAACATACATCTACACGCCAAAACTAGAAAACAATTAATGCCCAAGTACAATTTAGATTATTTAGAGTGTGTTCTATTCATTGCATTTAGGAGCGTTCAACAATCGCCTTACATTCCTTAAATGGATAGTAGCACTGAACACATCATCACTTGTTGACAGTACACACTGTTACTGCGACTGTTTCCGCATCATCTCAAACAAAGGAATTAAATATTCCTCAAAAGTTGGAAATAACAGAAATGACTGCACGTTGACAAATTTGGTGCATACCAGGAATGTTGCGGAAGCGATTTATTTGAATATACAGAGTGTTTTTTTTAAATGGGACAGTATGGGGAAATCCGAATCTAAAGGAGATAGAGGAAAAGTGTCCAAGGAGACATTAGGTGTTTTTTGATGTAAACAAATTTGGCTCGTTAAAATTTTTGGTCAAGCGTGAGTTGTTCTTAAAAAATTATAAAGTAGGTCAATTTTTTTTTTGACGCGGGTCGGCTCTGTTTCATGTAAGGATTATTTCATTGTATGGAAAGAAAAAAATCTGAACAGCAGAAGTTGGTCAAATTTAATGAAAACTAATCTTCATACAGTTGGTTTATTACTTGAGTAAATGTTCGATGTGGCCGCCGTCTTGTCTTATGCAGGTACGAGCACGCTTCAAGACACTTCTAGTTGCATTTAACAGAGACTTATGGTGAATTGTGTTTAAAGTGTTGTAAACAGCATCTTTTAATTCTTGTACGGAGTTGTATCGGGATTCATAAATTCGACCCTTAAGGTAACCCCATAAGAAAAAATCTAATGGCGTCAAGTCGGGCGATCGTGGGGGCCACTTTATCGGCCCATATGTACTCGTACCCATCCAACGGTTTGGAAACTGCTCGTCCAAACACAGTTTACTTGCCCTATTGTTGTGGGCTGGTGCACCATCTTGTTGGTAGATTATCTTACCAAAGTTCCTTAAAAAAATGTTCTTCTCTTGAATCATCTGGAGCTCTTATCGATTATCGAAATTTAAAAATGGAATAATTTTAAATATTTTTTTACACGCCTAGGCACTTGTAACAATATTAAAAGGTGAATACTGCAATTGTATGAAGATTAGTTTTCATTAAATTTGACCAACTTCTGCTGTTCAGATTTTTTTCTTTCCATACAATGAAATAATCTTTACATGAAACAGAGCCGCTCCGCGTCAAAAAAAAAATTGACCAACTTTATAATTTTTTAAGAACAACTCACGCTTGACCAAAAATTTTAATGAGCCAAATTTGTTTACATAAAAAAACACCTAATGTCTCCTTGGACACTTTTCCTCTATCTCCTTTAGATTCGGATTTCCCCATAATGTCCCATTTAAAAAAAACACTCTGTATACGAATATTTAGAGGCTCACATCCGTGTTCCGAACAAAACGTATGCATTGTTACGAGTGAATGCGCAGAATCAGCAGATTGCAGATACGAAATGAAGATTTTATTTTGCTAATTAATTAAATACCTACACGCAGCTATATATTTCTGGTCGCGACTTGCATAACATCCGCATCCGGATGCGAATATCTGCAACATGCCTGATGCATACAATTCCCAATAGCAATTATCGCTTATGATTTCTTTTACTAATAACGGCGGTTATTAGTTAGGCGATCGGCGCCCTTGGGCGCGTCGATCAGTCCTGTCCATCCGTCCGTCAAATGACTCGTGTAACTAGAATCATTATTATCGGTTTCGCCACAAAAACGGCGCCTTAATCCACGTCGTAAAACTTCCTGTAAATTTTCACTCATTTTGTTTCCTTTATTTCATAACGCGCGCTACTATGTCTTGTAATACGTGGTAAATGCAAACGTCATTATTGCAAACGTTTACCGCTTCTTCCAACAAATGCAAGGACAATTTAAAGTCTTTGTGCGGAACCTATTTTCTAACCCCGTCCTATAGTAATAGGTGTGACTGTTGACAATTCGGGACCTCATTTCGTCTGTATGGAGTGTTCTCTAAGTTATCTTACCAATATTGATGTAAGGTGTAGGTTGAACAGTTCTCGTTTTACTTCATAGTATTTGATTTTGCATTTGTTGGATGAGTGGATGACGAGCAATCGCGTGGCTTGTCTCCCAGCCGATTGTAAGGAAGAGTTTGCTGTTCTCACAGTCTGCACAGTTAGTTCCGCAACGAAAAAAAACCGGCGAATTGTAACCTAAGCCCGTCAAAAAAGTTGAAGACGCATGCGACCTTCACGATGATGACTTAATGATGAAGGTGTGGGTTACCTGCAAGCGAGCACATTCCTCGCGCAAGGCGTCCGCGGCCTCCTCCAGCTGTCGCTTCTTGTTCTCTGCCTCCCGCATGGACTCCGCGAGCGAAGCGCACCGCGCCTCGTGCTGCGAGATCAGGAGTCTGCATTCGCCCAGGGAACGCTCATACTCCTCAATCTGAAATACAAGTTAGCGACGTTCGTACAAAACCCGTGTTGATCATCGAAAAAAAAATTAAAATAATTCTAGTGTTAAATTGACCCTTCACTGTAACGCATAGGTAGGAACGTTATTAAAATTTAGAATTTTCTAATGATACCTATAAACTGATGGTGTCATAGTTCATTCTAAATATCAAATCTTGGAAGCTTTAACCATAGACCAATACAATTGTACAAATGTCATAATACTTTCGTTTGAACATACCACCAAGTTACATAAGTTAAAAAAAGGAATTACGAACACTCAGAATTACAAAGTGCGGCCTTCACAGTACCTAATGAACATATCCTATCGCAGTAACTAGGTCACACTACCGTAACGTAATTACCTTCTGATTGGCGTCGATGTTAGCGGTCTCTAGCGAGTGGCAGCGCTGCACGATGTTCTTGACTTCGCTCTTCATCTTGCTGATGTGCAGTCGTGCGACGGTGAACTCCTCCTCGAGTTTGCCGACGGTGTCCACGTTGAGCTTGAAGTCGAGCTCGGAGCCGCCCACGGCCGCGCCGATCTCGGCGAGGTCGCGGAGCAGGTTCGAGAGCAGCTCGGCGATGCGCTTGCGCTGGTGCGCGGACATGTCCCGCAGCTGCTGCAGCTCGGCGGTCGCGGAGCCGAGCGCCGTCTGCTCCAAACGAGTCGTTGATAACAACAGCCAACACACAATTATACCTCGACACATTTAAAAAGAGCTCCGGGTGCCATATAAAATGTATGGCCGCCAGAGCTCATTTTACGTGGGTTGACTTGTACTTAGGTTTGCTATGATTAGTCTGCTCCGCGGATTCCTAGGGGAAAAGTGCAAGGGCTCCGACAGAAATACATTCTAAAAATAATTTACGGGCTCAGGATTTTTATCTTGAGATAGGTGTGGTAATAAGGTACAACTGGGAAAACGCTAGGAGGATAATGATGAGGGGCTCTGTAAGTTCATGTTGCTATATCAGTCAGTCGCCAAAAGTTTGAGTAATAACTATATCAGTCAAAATATTATACTATGTAAGCAACACCTTTCTTGATCAGCAGGATATGACTGAGACTAAGTGACCAAACGCCCTTATTCAACTTAACTTATTTCAGGGTTTGTAAATCCTTCTTTTACTGGCAGGGACCATTTTGGTTGCACCTTGCACTCACCATCGGATGGAACATTAAGCTATTAACACTTTCAGTGGCAGAAACCCGCTAAGCGGGTGCTCTCCTCATAGGCACTTTACTCTATAAATACTCTTAAAACACAGACAGAAACAGCTGCTAGTGAAAATATCTTTCTAAAGGCCAAGATAACGGATTTAGAGAGTCAACTAAACAGTCAAGCTAAGAAACACCCTGGTAATCACTGGAGTTGAGGAGATTTCTGGAGAAAACCCTTATCATCTGACATTGGTAGCTGCATCAAAGTTGGGCGTCGTCCTGCAAGACTCGGACCTAGACTTCGTATCGCGGCACTGGCTACGAGCGTGGCGCTACGAAGTCGTTGGCACGAATGTTAATAATGAATGATTCAACATACAATTTATATCAGTAGAACATCTCACCTGCTTGGTTTGCAACTCCTCGGACATCTGGTCGCACTCGCGGCTCTTGCTGTCCACCTCCTGCGACTTCTGGTCGTAGTTGACTGCCAGCTCCTCGAGCGCCTGGAGCACCTCCTTGACCTCCTCCTTGGCAGCCTCGTTCTCTTGCTGGATGCGGTTCATGTCACCCTGAAGGGCTTCGTAGTCGCGCCTATAGTATTATATTTTATTAATTCAGGTTAAGGTTCTTTAGTTACCAGTTCGTTATATAAAACTGTCATTGGAATTTTCCACCTTAGAAGGTAGGGAAATAATTTCAAGTATACATATGTATACTACCATGATTGTGACAAACAGGCTCACCTATTGGTAAAAGGACATCGGAGTTCAGAGCTTATAGGTTTTTTGCAACTACAGAGGCGTCACATGCCCGTTGCCAGCCCTTTATGAGCACATGAGGCTTCACCGTGTTTAGAAATCTTAATAAAAAGAGTGCACTTCCTTCGCAATAATCATGGTTTTGTTTATAATGGCATTGGAATGTTAGGCAAGGTATCAGTAAGTTTATAACATAGGGAATGTATGCTCAATGAATGCCGCCCACGTCATCTTCAAATGCCCTGAGGTGGCAACATACCGGACAAAACAACTTGGCTCGCCGAGGTCGCCACCAGAGGTCGTCAACATTAAGGGTGTGTTACTCTTTCTGGTAGAACTTTGATGGTACAAGTAGTACCAACAACCCGTTAGCAAAATTGACTCGTATACGAGGTTGCGGAAACCCAGCCCGCGGAAACATAATGTGCTCAACGAAGGAAACCATGTGTTAGTTTAGTTAGTTATACTGGGCTCTTTTCCGCAAGTCGACATCCAGTGTGTCTATCTTGCGTGAAATAGTGGCGTAGCGCTACTCTAACCACCCCAGCTCCTCTAGAAAGTAGGTGTCTTTGTGTTTCTGACTGGGTCCCGTAGTGTGTCTGGAGACCCTAGGTGCTTTTTCCTGTATACTTCTACCTGCTTGCAGTCCAGTAGAATATGTTTGGTCGTTTCTTCCGCCTCCATGCACGCTCAGCACTTGGGGCTGTCTTTGGAAACCCCGTTAGCCCGTTATTTGATGTATTACCTTGTGCAAGCGATAAGCTCCTCCTGTTCCATCATCTGGTCCTTGAGCTTCTCGACCAGCTGTGAGTGCTGGTTGATCTCCTCATCCTTGTCGTCCAGCTGTTGGTACAGAGCTTCCAGCTTGCCTTGCATGGCCGCATCCTCTACAGCGCTCGAGACGGCAACCGGTACGGGCTATAAGTAAAAAAGAAATATGATACTTACACAATGGAGAAGCATTTTTCCTCAGTCTGCCAACCATAAAATATGATTCATCATCATCATCATATCAGCCGAAAGACGTCCACTCCTGGACATAGTAAAATATGATTATGTTAAAGAAATATAAATTGCAATTTTTAGAAGAATTTAGTTTATTTTGTTACGTATCAACAAGCATTAATGTACAATACTTTGCACATTGGACCCAAGGATAAGTTTTAAAGTCATTATTGAAACTCGATGGATTGGGCGGCTAATTTGAATGTATTTTATTTAAACCAACACACCACTTATTTCTAGATAATATCAGTTATTTCTCTGTATTTAAAGTTATTCTCTTGTTTTTTTTATTACTATTATTATTCCAATTAGAACACAAGTTCCAAGAATAACAATAGCTAACCCATAATAATCATCAGAAACAATGGTAATAAGAACTCAACCGCACAAATGACGTAACAAATCCTGGAACGATTTCAATTTTCCTGTAAACATCGCATGAGTCACAGTCTGTTATAAATGATCACTAACCGGCGCGGGAGGTTTCTCCTCGATGAATGACGTCACGGGTGTGACGGCCTCGAGTTCCTGCAGGTTCACCTGTTCCTCGGGACGCACCGTCTCGCCTGAGCGCCAGCGGCTCAGCTCCGCCTCTAACTTTTCAACCTGTGACATAAAAACAAGTGAATAACGATATTAACGACACATTGGATTGAGTGTAATTTGCGAACGACAGAGATGCGTACTAACCTTGCCCTTCAGCCTAGCCACCTTCTCTTTCTCTCTCTCGTAACGACGCTTCCATTCCTCGGCAGTAAGCTCTTCGTTAACACAAACCACGTTCTTAACAGTCTTGGCCCTGAAAATTACGAGTATGTTAATCAGTTTATCTACAATTAGGTCAGACGCTAATTGCGATTCATTGCTAAAAAGATTACCTTTTGCCGAAATCAAGTGTACTCTTGGTTTCACTCTCGTTAAAAGAAGCAGGGGAACAACAAATGACTATGGTTGTCCTTGCGTTACCACCAAGTGACTCTTGTAAGATACGCGTCAACTTTGAGTCTCTGTATGGGATGTGAGATTTGTTTCCATCTGCGAGTGCTGAGATGACATTACCCAATGCAGATAGCGATTTGTTGATGTTCTTGGCTTCATCAAGTACCGTACCTTCAGCACCAGTTTTAGATACCTATAGACATGAAATAAGTCAATATTCAACACTATTTTTAATTATTAACACGCTTTTATTAGGTCGACCTGTATGTAACTTACTATGTAATGGAATCTAAGCTAACTAATTTAACCATCTTCCAAGGATCGTAGCGTCATAAAAATTGGCAGCTGTATGTACGAGGGGCGTTCAATAAGTTCTCTGTATCGGCATGATGACGTCTTATGATAATAATTTTAGATTATTTTTCATACTGTATCACTATTCATGAATACACTAAATAAGTAAAAAAATATATGATTCATTTGTTTTCTGTAACAACTTTAAACAAAGACGATGCAGGGGTAGCAAATATTGTGACGGGAGTAAAATTGAAGGATTTAATTATTTTTTATTTTAGATGTGATTTTGGTAAAATGCTGGTGTGGTAATCCAGAATATTGATTTTAAAGTGAGATATATATCTATTTAGAAGCCTGGAAATTAAAAAAAAAAATCTCATTAATCATATTTATATTTAAACACAGCTCCCTTAATAAAGTTAAAGGTGGGTTTTAATGGCCATCAATATATTTTTTTTAATTTCTAGAAATTGGGCCAGTATAAATGGAAAATATATTGATCTTAATACCAAGGAAGAGTCATACAAGATAATCGTGTAGCAATTAAAGGAGGTAGACTAAGAAAAACATTAAGAAAAATAAATGCCAATTTAATGACGTTTCTGTTTGGAAGAGATTGCAGATTACCAGGGGTGCTTTTTAGGGACGTAAAATCTATACAATTAACTATCTACCCTTTCACCTAGACCAACTCATATACTTTTACTTCTTATTCTTTGTTACTAAAAAATCCTCAATTAAATGTGTGCAATTGCGATGATTTAAAAAATGAGCCTCATTTCGTCGAATAATAGTTTTTATTTTTTAATGATGTAAAATTAAATTAATTTAAACACTTTATATATGCATGTAACACAAGAAAGAGTGTGTTTAATCATTAAAAATTATATGATACGAATAACTTCTGTTTTTAATGCCGATACCGAGAACTTATTGAACACCCCTCGTAGTTCTGATTACAATAATATGGTACTGTCGAACTGATCTGATGATGGAGTCGGAAGATATGAACTGGAACTTCATGATGGAACATCGTATCATAGCTGTTTTTGGGTTTGTTAGAAGAGTCTTGTAATGAACTTTGACCATGATTAGGTTTCAAGGTCTGATGATGAAGCCGGAAGATAGGCACTGGCATTCTATGATGGAAGATCGTATCATAGTTGTGTTTGCACTTGTGAGAAAGGTCACGTAATGGACTTTGAACACGATCAGGTTTCAAGCGTGTTTTTCTAGTGTTTTTTACACTATTATTTTTTTAAGCACTATGGTTTACTTTACATACTGGGAAAATTCATAAGAAAAAGACATGGTTACATTACCTTTTCAGAACCAGCCAAATCTACAAGATATAACTTCCCAGAAAGTTTTTTTTGATTTTCTAAGTTTTCCTGTTTTACATTAATGAGGAAGACAGAATGAGATCTAGATGAATGTTCATTCATGTCTGAAAAAAAAAAAGGAAACCATTTTGTTACACATTTTCAATAAATCCGTAGATATGTATGGCATATGGGGATAAAATATAATTCTTATGATAATGTAAACTTACTTGTCACTGCAATGTGTCTATTTGACTTTCCTTCCTCTATAACTTCAAACACTTCTTCAGGGCTGGACACAAATCGTTCCGTAGCACCTTTTACAAATGGAACTCTATTTTTGTCCTCATGGACACTGAGGTTAACCTTTGACACTGAAATAAATCAAATAATCATTATTTTATATCTTGAATTTCAAAGGAATAAATAAAATGATTATCATTATTCAAATTGTTATTACCATCTAATAAATCTCGGATTTTGTCCATGTAAATTTCAAAATATGAAACTTTTATGTGAAACTCCAGATTTTCTTCCATTGCATAGATGTGGTTGAATATGTCATTGACTATCCGTGGAATAATACCCTGTTTCCCTGGTTCCCCTGCAAACTCACATTTACATGTTAATTGGTGCATGTCAAGTTGGTAAATATTTATATTTAGATTGACTCAGGTATGTACACGCACCTATGACACCTTCCATGGTATGTGTCTTTCCAGAGCTTGTTTGTCCATAAGCAAATATAGTGCCATTGTAACCCGCCAGTACATCAGAGACAATACTTTTGGCAGCTTCATTGTAGACCTTTTCTTGAGTTGCATTTGGCTTAAATACTTTGTCAAACAAGTATACTTTACCCTATAAAAAATATATTGAATTAGAGAATACTCTTACTACAAATACAAGAATAAGGTGAATGTTTGTTACCTAAATCTCATGATTTCATAGAATATAAGTTGTAGTTGTATAAGTACTGATGGAATGGGGCAGTAGAATTGAGTAGATGAGGAAGTAAATGGTTTCAAAAAATATACCAACAGTAAAAGTGGACCAATGGGATAATCCAATTGGGAAGTTGATGAAGAGAATATTATTTAAGTGTAGGTAGGTAGATAATATGTTCAGATTTTTTAAATTATGGTCAGCTTTCATGTTATAAATTTTGGTCAGCTTTTGTTCTATGATCTGATTATACAAGGTAAAGAAACTGAAAGTATCCAAGATATGTATCATATCTGGCTGCTTGCCATAATGGGTTCAAATGAGTTCACTAAAAACTAGGTAACACATTTTATTAGATACACCAAAATTATCCTGTTCAACATGTAAACAAGTCACCTTAGAAGGAAAAAAAATATTGAAATTAACTTTTATCAGATAGTGATAGTTATCATGAGTCAGATCATATTAAATTTTATTGTTATCATTATGCTTATGATTACGATGTATGCAATTCGAAATACTACACCTATAATTCATATTTAAGTGCTCAGAAGTAGGGTGAATAGCTTTCAATCATTTCAATTCATACCCAACAATGTGTATAAAAATTTTGTCTAATTATTTTAAATATCACAAGGGGACTCTATAGCCTTACTAAGAATAAATATATAAATAGCAATATTATGTCAATTTAGTCCTTGTGATGTGAACCCTACAATGTGGTTCTAATAAATCTTATTTTCGATTTATTTTATTACAATGCATATATTACTCATCATCCTCCTAGCGTTATTCCCGGTAATGCCCCTAAAGGAGCCCGGGGTCCGCTTTGACACCTAATCCCAAGATTTGGCATAGGCACTAGTTTTACGAAAGCGACTGCCATCTGACCTTCCAACCCAGAGGGAAAACTAGACCTTATTGGGATTAGACCGGTTTCCTCACGATGTTTTCCTTCACCGAAAAGCTAACGGTAAATATTCCGTACATAAGTTCTGAAAAACTCATTGGTACGAGCCGGGATTCGAACCCACGACCGCCGCTTGACAGCCGCATGCCTGAACCACTAGGCTACCGTAGCGTACAATGCATATATTACTATAACCACAAATTGCTGAAAATATTGATTGAACAATTTGAATATTATCACAAGTCCACACAAAAATAAACAAAGTACACATATATGTTCAAATTATTCAAAAATTATTCGAGGTCAAGGTCGGAAGATATTTGTATTGATTTTTAGCAAAACAAAGATGGTTCTGTGTTATGAGTATAGATTTCAAGAAAATTCTTTAAAATTTCGTGATGGTAATCATAACCACCGAAGCGGAATAAAAAAGAAAGGCTATTTCGTAGCAGGTGAACGAGTCGTAATGTATTAGTCATCATGATCTAATTTAGGGCGATGATACAAAAACCCATTAAAAGTTGTATAGGCTGCTCACTTACCCCTATGGAAATGCAATTATCATCTTGTCCGGAAGGGAATTTCACAATAAATTTGGAACCAGCTTTTTCCTCGGAGTCATTCAATGGTCGAAATCGGCACACGACTCTTATGCTGTCTTCAGCAGCAATCTCTCGATCAGCTGCCATGTTTTATAAAAATAAAATATCTTATACTACACACCGTCTATTCAATTAAAAATAAAACGTTTTTGGAACTTAAAACCGTGCATGAAGAACTACAAAGATAAAATTTGTCACTAGAAAATCTTCATGACAGCAAGACCAAAATGTCGGCCATGTTCTCTTCGAAGAAAGGCCCGAAATATTGTTATTGGTTGGAAATAGTTGCCAACATGAGCATAAAAAATCGATTAATAGCCAACATTCAGCAACAAACTAGAAATTTTGGAGTGGCAATACATGTCGAGTATAGCCACAGAGAAGATAGTAGCTGTAGAGTGTTGTGTTCAGCAAGGTCGCCAGTGCTCCCGAGGATGCGTTGTGTCGAGAGTGAGGGAATTTGTTCCTTCAGCTGTCAACATGGCGAATCCTCAAACATATCAAGGGTCGGCAACGCCCATGTTACTCCTTTGGAGTTGCATGCGTCTATAGGCTGCGGTGTCCGCTTACCATCAGGTGGGTCGTACGCTTGTTTGCCACCGTCGTTGTATAAAAAAAATAGCCTACGCCAGACGACTGAGCGCGGCGGACGGCCGAGGAAGGTCATGGGATCTATACATGTCATGATTTGTCAGCTCCAATTTATCAGAAACTGACTAATTGCTGCTGTCTGCACGTCTATTAGTGGGTACACACCAAGCCAACGAACGCCAACGAACGGGTTTCGCCGACTTCGTTGGCCCTATCTGGACGATTCACCAACGACCGTTCCATGATCGTTCGTTAGCGTGACCAACGAACGCCAACGAAAGATATTCGGCGTTGGCTACCGCACGCTCCCGCACGTTTGTTGGTTCTTAAAAGATGCGTCCAGAACGAACGAACGTGCGTCGTGCGGTAGCCAACATTAGTAATCGAACAGGTTTGATAACCGCATATTGATCATGGACGACGACACTTTTTATATCCTAACGAGTTAACAAAACCGTAATAATTGCAGAAAAAGAGTATCGTTTAATTGACAACTTTATCAGAATGTCTTCTGAAGATTTTGAATGGTTGTTGAATACAATTGGACCATTCGTTTGTTGGCCTTCGACATCCAATCCTCACCATGCGCCGATT
The DNA here is from genome assembly GCA_947578815.1 of Epinotia ramella. Taxonomy (NCBI): domain Eukaryota; kingdom Metazoa; phylum Arthropoda; class Insecta; order Lepidoptera; family Tortricidae; genus Epinotia; species Epinotia ramella. Next base: position 15,731,181 of record OX388209.1, read on the forward strand.
GCTTCAAATCCTTTGATGTTGCCGCCTCGCTGCGGATCGCCGGCACAGGCCAACAAAAAATCGTTGACGTTTGTTAAGCCGTCCAGACACAGCCAACGAAGGCCAGCGAAACCCATTTGTTGTCGTTCGTTGGCCTGGTGTGTACACACCTGAACGAGAACCAACGAGCGTGCGACAGCCAACACCGAATATCGTTCGTTGGCGTTCGTTGGCTTGGTGTGTACACAGCATTACATGAGACGGCCGCGACATACTCTCGATTTTTCTTACCCTCTTGTTCTAAGTGTTCTTATTAAAGAGAGACGGATAGTGCGAGAAAATTCGAGAGAGCTCGCGCGCCGTCTTGTGATAGCCGTGCAGACGGGCCAATATCATGTTTTCGGTCGTCTAGCGTCTGGCGCGCCTTTATAGCTTCGTACCACTCATGCCATCCGCCGCGCTGGAACGTGGGGATGCGGCTATACTTATCGTACTGGGTAATTAAATTTGAACGCGCTCTTATTTTTGACAGTACATTAAGTAGTAAACTTGGCAACACTAATAAAAAAAAAACATTTCCGACTCCCAAGCGAGATGAAGTAATTTCTTTTGATTTTAAATAAAATGAAATGATTGTGTAGTGTAAGTGCTGTTATGTGTTAATTTGTTTACACGATTATAAGACTGGTATGTATATTTGAATTATAATTTGCTAAATTGTCAGATTGACGACCAACCCACGGGCGACCTGATTAGTCAGCTCCTATGTAAACTTTACAGCCATATAAAGACTGCAGACAAGAATGAATTAGGTACACATTGTAATAATACCAAGAAGTTTCGTTCCTAATTTACAAATGTTGATACATCCATGTAAAAGTTATTTATTATTCTTGTCATCTATTTTTATTTATTCAAAAGTAATAAACAAAAGCTCATACTGAGCATTTGGCAGGCTATGGATTTTATAAAATTACCCAAAGGGATGATATTGAGGCTGGAAGTTGATATGCACTTGCATCTCATGTCATGCTGACAAAGATGTAGTATGTATAGAAATAAAGCGAGCTAAACGTGCCTCCTCACCTTGTCTGGTGACAGCAAACTCACAATTATTCCAGGATTCTAACTGGTTCAGGTGGAACATGATGTTTTTAAAATAATTTAAATGAAGAACTATTAAATTTTACTGCTTAAAGTGGGTCTACCTCTTGCTCTGTCTACTCCTATTTATGGGAATAAAACCTTGAGTTTATGTGTGGCCTACACAACTTAATGAAACCACTGATTACTGAGCCTTTTCCTCACTCATTGTCTGGTTGCCTTGGGCATGGCATGTAAGCTCTGGATAGTCAAGATTGAGGACTCTGGGAGAGCCCGGAGTCCTCAATCTGACTATCCAGAGCTTTTCATCTACATGGCTCTGACTATGCCTTTAGTTCATCTTCCCATTTTTTCTTCTATCTCCCTTTTTTCCTTTTTCCGTCTCTTAGATACCATGTTGTAAACTTGTAATATCTTTGGCCCATTTTTTTTTGTTGTCTCATCATGTGCCCAGTCCACTTCCATTTTAGTTTTTTCATATTGTAGTTAACATAGCTGTCTTTGTTTTCTGTTTATATTTTTAATTTTTTTTAGATTTCCTGTGTTTTTCAGTTAGTGCCCATGTTTGTTGTCAAGTGTTAAACACCTTCACTTTAAAATTGGTTGGTAGAGACCAGTATCATTTCCAAGAGTCTCCAGTTAGTTAGTTATCCTGGGCTCTTTTCCGCAAATCGACATCCAGTGTGCCTATTTTGCGTGAATTTGTGGGGTAGCGCTACTCTAACCACCCCAGCTCCTCCAGAAAGTTGGTGAGTGCCTTTGTGTTTATGATTGCGTCCCGTAGTGTGTCTGGAGACCCTAGGTGCTTTTTCCTGTATACTTCTACCTGCTTGCAGTCCAGTAGAATGTGTTTGGTCGTTTCTTCCGCCTCCATGCACGCTCTGCACATGGGGCTATCTGTGATACCCATGTTGTAGAGGTGTCTGTTCAAGGTATTGTGTCCTGTTATTATTCCTACTATCTTGCGTAGTTGGTTCCTATGTGTCCTCAGTAGTGCTGTTGTGAGTTTGTTGTCGCGTTTTGACAGAATCTCTTTGGTCTGTCTGCATGTGTCTATCTGCTCCCAGTATCTTTGGTGTAAGTCTTTGGTGTATAGGTCAAGTTGATTGTATATGTAGCTTTGTGGCAGGGGTAAGATTGGTTCTGGTCCGTATGCCGTTGTTTCTGAGCCTTTTCTGGCCAGTTCGTCCGCTGCATCGTTACCTCTTGAACCACTGTGCCCCTTGATCCGTTGTATGGTAATGTTGTTTTTATCTGCGCACACCTCTGTTAGGTTTTGGTGGCATTCGTATATCAAGCTAGATGTGATGTTGTCACTGTTCAATGCTTGTAGTACCGATTTACTGTCTGAGAGTATCCGTATGTTTGTGTTCTGAACTTGTCGTCTCTTTATGGCATTGCAGGCTTCAATTATCCCTACGCATTCAGCCTGGAATACCGTGTTTTGTTCACCCAGTGGTTTGGATATGTGTATGTTTAAGTCCTCCGAGAACACTCCACATCCCGTTCCGGTATTTGTTTTCGAGCCATCTGTGAAGATTCTTAGGTCTGTTTGGTTTAGTCCCTCTCTTGAGTCTTCTGTTAGTGCTATGCCGTAGTCTTTCCTGAAGACTGCAGTTCTTGGTATTTTGTCGATTGAAGCCTCCATGATCCAAGAGTCTCCAATTCGGGTATCAACTTATTTTTGTGTTAGTTCCGTGGTGATATTACAGGTTCAAGATATGTATAATGTTCAACATAATATTAGATTTCCATCTACATATGTTTCTTGCTTGTGGAAGGCTTGGACTGATGACCTGGTAAAGGTTGCGGGAGTCCGCTGGATGTGGGAGGCCTATATCTAGCAGTGGATGACTTACGGCTGATATGATGATATTTCTTGCTTTATGCTGTTTGTCATTAATTTAGTTTTTCCTGTGTTTATTGTTAATCCTACTTCCCTGCTGCTGTTTGGTAGTTCTTGTACATTATATGAAGATTCTGTGGGTTGTCGCTCAGTAGAATTAAATCGTCTGCAAGCCTCAGGTACTGTAGTACTCTTTATTATACTGTGCCTCAGGCGTGTCAACTTCTCTCCATTAATTGTAAGGCCAAATTACTCCCAGTTATTTTTTTAAATATATATTCAAGGACAGTCAAAAAACACCATCCTGTGTTTATATAGAACTTTATTACAATGCAGTTAAGGTGCACCGATGGTCAGGTAGCTGTGTTGTCGATAGTACAGCGTTTCATGTATAGGCTCCGTTTTACCTAGTAACAACATAATTTCATTGATCGCACACCGTTATACGAATTTCAATTTTACAATTTCTTGCTAACATGACGAAATAAGCGCTCGTTGCTAATATACCGCATTCCCGAAATACCAGATTTTGCAAAATATCGGATTATCAATATATCACACTTTGAGCTAACCACATTCCCTTTACACCGGGGTAAAAAATCGTAAGGTACTCATGGAACTAAATCGTAAGGTACTCATGGAACTAAATCGTAAGGTACTCATGGAACTAAATCGTTTTAAGTATGTCCCTATACTGCAAATTTGGTATATTGGTAATGTGATAAATCAAGAATGTGGTATTTTGCAAAATCTGGTATTTCGGGAATGCGGTATATTAGCAACGAGCGGAAATAAGTAATCCCATTACAAAATATGAACTGTTTTGTAAAAACTTAACTTCTGACTCAATCATTTAATAATAATTAGTAATTAAAAATTATTCGTCATTATACTCATTATTATAATGATGGGACCTGGGTACGTCCTAATGGCCGCTGCATACGATGGGCCATCCTGACCCATCACACAGGACGCGGCTATGCGGTAGAACGAGACATAAATATATGTCTTACTCCCTTTAACGCATAGTTGCGTCCTGTATGATGGGTCAGGGTGGCCCATCGTGTGGAGCGGCCATAAAACTACGACCAAGACCACCGGGGGATGGGCAGCAGCATCCCTGGAGTGCGGTGGAAATGCTGCGATCGCCAACCCGCATGCCAAGTGTGGCGATTATGGCATATACCCCATGGAAGGTGCAGAAAAACAACGGCCCCGATTAGTCCGCTGGATGCGGGTGGCGCAGAACCGGTCACTTTGGCACTCTTTGGGGGAGGCCTATGTCCAGCAGTGGACGTCTTTCGGCTGATATGATGATGACTAGCTTCCGCCCGCGACTTCGTCTGCGTGGACCCGGGATAAAAACTATCCTATATTTTTAATCCAAGCTATAAACTATCTTCGTGCAAAATTTCATCCAAATCGGTTGAGCCGTTTAGGCGTGATTGAGTAACAAACATCTAAACATCCAAACTTTCACATTTATAATATTAGTAGGATGATTAGATTACAATGATAATATTATGGCCCCGTGTGGTGTCTGGTTAGAATTTCACCACCCCCTTTCTTCCCGTGAGTGTCGTAAAAGTCGGGGGTCTAAGGGAGCAGGGTTGAAGTGTGTTGTGGGTGGAAGGCTATACATTTTGTCGATCTTTTATACCCACATTTATGCTAAAAGTGGCAATAAGGTTCATATGCTCTTCCTACCCCTTTTGGAAGGAAGGTGCGAATCTATGTATGTATGCAATATTATATATTAATTATATTTGTGGATTTACACTCCAAAATAAATACCTAACTTTTTAAATGTAAACAGCATTTTTGGCCGGCATTAGGTACCCTTTCATCATTACCTACTCTTAAAAAGTCGCTAAATACTTAAAAGTACTACTTATTCTGTGCTATAACTATGATGATGGCGAGTCATCCTATGTTTTTAGTTGTGCTGTGCTTGCTGAAAAGTTCTAAACTTTCAAGTAAAGTTTCTACAAATTATTTACGAGTAAAAAAAAGGTACTTTCTTTTTTATTGTGAATCTTTTCTGTCGGTTTTGGAATTGTGATACCTTATTACGTATAAAAACGTCGCAGTGTCCGCAAGTCCAACGGGGTATGGGTCGTTGACCCTGTCCTGCTTGCACCCCTCAACCGTTATTGTCGATATATGGCAACTGGTTCAAGCACAGTTGAAGGTTCTGTGCGGAGATTATCGGTTACCTGTTTGTTGGTTCTGTTATAGGTATTACCTACTCGCTTAAACGAGTTTTGAGTTACGTTGCACTTAATCTGTGGTTGCACGTACATCGGTAATCGGGTTGGTTCATGCAGATGACCTACTGATATCCAATTCGATTATAGCACGATGCTATTTGGGAGCAAATAGCATCGTGCATTCATCTGCAATAGAAGCTGACAGACGACAGTAGGTGCTCAAAAATACCAATCACGCACAAACGTGTCAATGGAATTGTATTCTGTCAGATATTTTTGAGTCCTAGCTAATATACTATACCTAATAATCGCATGAAACACATAATTTTTTTTTAAAGGTATTTTGGCATTAAAAAGCTGCCGTAGCTTAGTGGTTCAGGCGGGGGTGTCCATCTATATCGCATAGGTAATGAAATGACTTTTACGCATAAAGTTGTTCTTCATAAAAGTCTTTTGTTATTTATTAATGATTCTGCGCATAATAATTTCATTGTCATCTTTGAACCATGTCATATTTTTAATAATCATAATATCCATAGCCATAGTTTTGATGAGCGTGATGCCTTAATGTTCAGCGCATGAATCACAATTGTCATAAATTTATTGCGCATAAAAGCTTTAAGCATAAGTAAATACATATCAATATTCATACATAATAGTTTTGCACCTAACGTTTTCAAGTCATATAAGACAAAACATTTTGAATACTGTATATTTGGTAAAAGTAAATTGTCTCCGTAAAAAAATTACATTTACGGATGTTTGCGAAGCAATCATAATAACAGTGTATTGTCATAATTTATGAATAGCATTTCTTATTAATTATATATTTATAATTATGATCTCCAATATAATGACTAATAATAGTAATAATAATTATGATCTTCAATATAATGACTAAATAATCTTATGATATTCAATATTATGGTTTAAAAAAATATGACTGTACAATTATGAAAATGAAAGTATTATGCGCAGAATTATTAATGACAAAAGACTTTTACGAGCAACAACTTTATGCGTAAAGAAAGTTGTATGACAATTGAAATTATGACAATAGTCATTATGCGTCTAGATGGATACCCCGTTCAGGCATGCATGCGGCTGTCAAACGGCGGGCGTGGGTTCGAATCTCCGCTCGTACCGATGAGTTTTTCGGAACATGTGTACGGAATATCATTTGACATTTACCGTTAGCTTTTCGGTGAAGGAAAAGAATCGTGAGGAAACCTGATTACATCGGCGAAGAAATTCAAAGGTGTATGTGAAGTCCCAAAGTTCCCCAACCCGCAGTGAGCCAGCGTGGGCACTACAGCTGTCATATAGGCTGATTTATATATTTATATTGGCTTTAAAGGGTATATCAGGGAAAACAAAATCGTAAATGTAATAATGCACCCGATTCAACTCAGGCAACTTCAGGCATGCATAATTTACAGTAACAATTCACACCCGAATATCGCGAAAATGATGGTGAAAGGGTGTAGGTGCAGGCTTTCGGATATCCGTAAAATCGCATAATTTGGTATTTTTTCGGGAAACAACTACGACGAACGACTTAGGAAAGGAAGCGGTGTCGGTAGCGTTGTTAACGCCGATAATAACTTTTGGTGACTCAGCTCCAACAGCCCGGTTTAGTTACGTATACCTAATGAATTAATTCATTCTATTATAATTAATATTTTGTGGATAATTTTACACAATCGACCTAGTCCCGAACTAAGCAAAACTTGTACTATGGGTACTAGACAACGATGAACATACTTATAAGATGAATTACAGAGGAAGATCAATGTACTGTCAATAACCACTTAAATAGGTACATGTAACATCCATGATTCAGGAACAAAATAATATATTTGTGCTAATCACACAAATAAATGCCTTTAGCGGTATTTGAATCCAAGACCTCTAGCTTGGTAGGCAGGGTCACTACCGACTTCGGCTAAACCGGTCCTCAGAACTCTATCTATGATTGAATCCCTGTGTTCTATAAATTCTACGTTTATGCAGATATGAGTCTAGGAACTGGGGTGTTTCATTATTTAACAAATTAAATATCTTGTCTGCGAAAAAAAACCGTTATGCATTTTGAAACAAAAGACACAGAAAAGCTTGTAAATGTCTTTCGTTTTGAATACCCATTTGATATTGAATTTAATGAAATTCCTAAGCCATAGGATCCACTATGCAACCTACAGCAGCGTACGAAAGCTGTCGACCAATGATAGATATTTGCATATTACTATGGCCACTGCGGTGGATTGTGTAACCGAAAGAATGCCTGCGATAACTTTGAATCATTGGTATCGTACTGATGATGACGTAATTCGTTCGATATACAGCAAACACCGGTTTCTTGTCCTTAATTAACGGACCGTTGTTTGCGGCATAAATATTTATAAATTAACCAAAAATATATGTCTAATATTAACTTTTAATGTACTTTGCGCTGTGGTGTTGCGTTAATTAGTTTATAATTAGTGTTCGGAGTTTCAGTGGCAAATTTCACAGAGATAAATGGAGTCGCCTAACAATTTTTTTGATTTAACGAATAATGATTAAATGATATTTTTTTTATAATACTCCTTATACATTATCTTGCGAGCATTACCTACTTATACCACGATAACACAGGACTACTAATAACACAAGTATGTAGGTAAACATTGTTTAATGAATTTATTTATTTTTAGTTATTACATTACAAACATGTCACCTAAACAGTCGGGACCAGACCTCGGACAGGGTGAGCTGTTTTAAGAGTTTGCATAATATGGACATACCTACGTAGTCATTCAATGGCAGATGTGATGTAATTGAATAACGAATATTAAATTATTAATTATTAATATTTTGACGAAATAAAAGTAGTCCTATGGGCATTGAGATCGTCAGACGCAATTTCGATAAGAGTGACGAAAAGAATTATACAAACTGAAAATTTACGAAATAATCTAAAATATATTGTTGAGAATTTCCATATAATTGAATATGCCTTAAAAAAATTACAGGAATCTAAAATATCCGTCGTAGATACATTTTTAACGTTGGACCAAGTGAGAGCTGTTATAAGCTGGTCTTCGTCTGCTTCTGTCAGTCAGAAATTAGAAGACGTCATAGCTAGAAACCCAGACTTAGATCTGTTTAGGGACTATGCTGAAAAAAATTCGGTAGGAACAGATGTGGACGGTATTTTAATGTACAACTTCACTCCGCTCACTTCAGTGGAAGTAGAAAGGTCTTTTTCCATCTATAAGTGGATATTAAACTCAAGAAGAAGTGCGTTGAAAATTGAAAATCTAGAAAAAATTATAGTTCTTTATTACAATAACCAATAACAAAGAAAAATTTGAATAAATAAATAATACTTACTCGTTTTGTACATAATGCACTGTCATTTTTGTTTAATTATTATTCATGAATTCTTTTTAATATTTCATCTTGAGGCATATCTATATTAACATCTACACTTGACATTAATGACGTAAAATGGCTCACTCTGTCCGAGGTCTGGTCGGGACAGTATAATGTTTGTACAGTCGACAACACAGCTAAGTGACCATCGGAAATCTAATCTGACCTTAAGTGCATTGTAATAAGGTTCTAGGTTTTCACGGTATGGTTAGTTAGGTGTGTTGCTGTGTGTACCTGCCGCCAATTAAATTCATACTACCTAAGTACTTCAGGTAAATGAATAATTTATTTATTCAAATCTTAAAAAGTTAATCATAAAAACGACTCCATTATCCACTGTGTGAAATTTGCCACCGAAACTCCGAACACTATTTATAATCTAATCACACCACCTTTGGGGCTGATTTTCTTAATTAATTAAGGAGCGTGGATGTCGAGGCAGGTTTTGTTATAATATCGATATGAGATTCGGCATAATATGAGGGCAGCAGACATAGGTACGAATTCAATGAGAAAGATTCGTAGCTAATATAGCCAATAAATAAGGATATAATATTGTGTTCCATTCAATCAGGTCAGTTCGATCCTTGACATACTGAGATTGGACAGTTATGAGTTCCCGACCACAGTGTTCCACGGAGCTTACTCGGCCAATAAACATATTGTGTAGGTGAACTCTCGCTGAATATTGGTTCGGAGAAGCGCCGCTGACTGCGGCTGTATCACCGATGACGAAGTTATTTTCTGTACAATTAGTCAGGCGCGTATCCGCCGCGGACGCAAGTCGTGCGCTGCGCTGCTCTATCGGTTTTTATTTACTCGACACCAGTTTAAACAAAAACGTACCGACGAGATCGACTTCTCTCAAAGGAACTCTCATTAGATGCACGCTAAAGAAAGATCAAACATTGATAGCTTATCTTTGCTTTCGAGTCAAGTGCGCTTAAAATAGGTTGTATCTCATATTAAAATAGTCCATCTCGGTACTTTGTAAAACTGCAGAATATTGACTTAAAAAATTATGCACTCAGGAAGATAATTATGTGATCTGTGACTGCGACCTTTGACATCATAGATATGGGCTATATTTTTTATGCGAAATGCCTGTAAACCTGTACCTAGTGATAATAAGAAACATCGTGATATAGTGTGGATATGTTCGTTTGTATGAATCTTAAAGTGTTGTGAACATTACTGTAACGTCTTATGTAAACCTCCCAGCACTGGATGGAAGTGGGTCGACTGTAGTATACCTACGTAAAACCCAATGTGGATTTAAAGCTCTTGTTTTGGTAAGTTGAGGATAGTTGAAGTGATAAAATGTATTGTTGCTTAGACTCCTTGTTAACAGTGGCGTAGCTGGAGCGACCCGCACCGGAGGCAGTTGCGGGTGACACCCGGGAGTAGCACCAAAAGATTTTTTAGGGATGTTTGTATGCTAGTGGTAACAGAATATATCTACCAAGAGATTAACTGAGACGTTAATCACGACTTAGTGTGGGTTTCAAAAAGTGAATCCAATACCGCTCATACTTTTAACAGTTGTTGTAGACTAACAGGGATGACAGTTGTACATAAATATTGAAGATGTTGTTTCGCTTGATGGTAACCCCTAATTTTGCCGCGATGATTTCATCGCTACGACCACGACGCGACGCTGACTACACAGCTTCTTGCAAGACTGGCATGAGTAATATAGGTAGATAAACACTCAATGAAATGACGCGATTGACATTGACTGCCCCAATGACTGTATACTTGTTTCTTTATTCGAATGTAACGTTTGCATGATTCGCCATTGATACTGTAAATCTAAAATTATAAGTTCAATGAACAAATAAACGATATGTTACAGAGAAAGAATATAATGGACCATCTTCGTCTCATATCGTATCTCTCTCATATCGTCCTCTGTATCATGTCGTTTATAAAATGATCGGGGTAACTTCCTCGTTAAAAATAACACGAAACAAAAATATTTAATTAAATAATTTGTTTCGTGATAAGGGTTCAATGAACAAATGTTCAAACTTTTTTGTTTTATACTAACTGGGTTAATTTTCTAATGTTTAATATCTGAAAAATAATAAAAACAATCACTTACTTTACTGGCAAGTCGACCAAACAGGAATTAAGTTGAGTTCAAGATTAGGCTTTACAATGAAATTAGTATAAATAGTATCCGAAAGTGGTATACACAATTGCAATCTTAATATTCGCAATGGTGGCATTAAACTTAATACAACATTTCGGTTGATATATTCCATAACTACTAATAATTTTCATCAACACCCCCCGTATTGCAACGATTTTGTAAAAAAGTTACGATGTCTGATACTAACGTGATTATCGTCTATCAAAAACAACTTTAAAACTTACGAGAAGGAAACTTAGTCCAGAGAAGATATAATTAAAAGCGGATGTGACATCTTAGTAGGTACCTGCAGTCCTGCAAACTAATTGATTGGGGCAACTATTTTATTGAGTTCGGCATTAACCACAAGTCACAACACAACATTAGGAAGAAAGCACACGACTTTTGGAATTGCGTTGGCCGCAAAAAAATACAGAGGATTTCTCCCTTTTGAGTTATTTTCCCTGTCCTTCGTCTCGAAGTTGGTATAATTCTCACAGGTGTAGAGTCGTGTTACGAATTGTACAATCAGTCACACGTTGCTCCCGTCCGTCGGCCCACGTCTCGGCGACCTCGATCTGGCGCGTGGGCGGCGCCCTTTCTCGCGGCGCCCGCGCACGGCCCGCGCGAGCCCATGCGGTGTAACACCGGCTTTGTTTCCCTTGCGTGACGTTTTTAAGTTGTTTTTTAGTTTAACCTGGGCCGTTTCGGGTCATGTTTTGGTGACATTTACTATACGAACAAAACGACAATCTCGATTGCGTCTGATAGCAGCTTTTTAGCATATATTTATATTCCCGGGGTTACTACAGTCAGTGTATGAACTAGAAATGCACGCCTTTTTTCGTGATCTCTAATTAATTCAGTAAATAATGTATTTCGCCTAAGCAATTTATTAATATATGTTTTTTATTTTTTTTAAGGTAATTAATTTAGGAGGCAGCACCTACACAATATGTTTTATATTACTCTAAAAACAAAACGTTTATCATTGAAATTACTATGTGAAATCTGAGTGCAAGTAGCAGGGGCTTAGCAGAATGAACGAAGATACATTATCTTAGTTTTAGACACTGCTTCCGAGCAATATCCTCCGACGTGGCTTACGGGGCATTAACATTTGACCCCTCTTTTCCAGATATCGATCTGAGCACAATCAAATCGCACACAATGTCTCAACGAACGACGTTACGACTATGCCTTTTGGCTTGCCTGGTCGCGGCGTGCTTGGCGGACCAACCGGCCCCGCTAGCCCAGTTAGCGCAGAACCCCTGCTCCAGTAAAACCACCTGTAGTGATTGTATACGGGCAGCGAGCTGCGCCTGGTGCTTTGCAGCCATGTTCAACGGCCCGAGATGCTTCAACCCGGCTTTGGAAGGAGGAACTGCGGGCTGCGACGAGGCCTATATCTTCAATCCTGACAACCAGCGTTCAATAGACCCCGCTTACAACAAGGAACTAAGCAGAAGTAATTTCATCTATTCTGTACTAATGTGATAAAGTGTTAAAGCTTGTGAGTTTGAAGCTTTGTAAGTTGTACGTAAATTCTCTGAAACTAATTATCTGATTTCAAAAAAAATACCGGGTTGCACTCCGGGAGTGCCGGCACAAGTGAAAACTCAATAACATTGTAACAGTTTTTTGATCAGGTCACGTGACATCTTACGGTGTCACCCTAGATATGAATTTGGCGCAAATTTATAAACAATTATCAATCAAAAACCCAGGGTATATAATAAACAGCGGACGGCGGCGGCGAACAAAATACCAATTTGTTTTTGCCATTGCCAAATATTATCCAAAACTTTATCTCTTTAGGAATAACGTCCAAATTCAAACTATTCGAATTTGCAAGAACAGCGGACGGCGGCGGCGAACAAAATACCAATTTGCTGTTGCCGTTGCCAAATATTTTTCAAAGCTTTAGCTCTTTAGGAATAACGTCCAAATTTGAACTATTCGAATTTGCTCAATAGCAAAACGGTGAAGGACGCGTGGACAAAATTACAAATTCATTTGCAGAATATGCTATTGCAAAAAGTGTTTAACGGCTTTATACTCTTACGAATAGCGTTCAGCTTTGAATGAAGTCGAATCGGCTAGCAGCAAAATATAAAAGTTTGTGACCTCCTTCACATCTGACGTCACAAAAATCTGTCGCGTATTTAGCAATTTTTCTCCATCCCAAAAAGTGCTCAGCGCCGCTAAAGAAGTTTTCACTTCAAAATCTTTCACCAGTGTATAGAATGAATTTTTACTTCAAAATCTTTCACCAGTGTATAGAATGATTTTTCACTTCAAAATCTTTCACCAGTGTATATTATAATTTTCGGGATGGACATAGGCTATATTTTATCCCGCGGCTTCCGTTGCGCTCTTTTTAATACGCGGGTGGAGCCGCGCGTGCAGCTAGATAATAATAAAGCTTTATTGGGCGTTTTAAACCGCTAGACTCAGCGGTATATACTTAGGTCATAGTTCAATCGCGCCGTGATTAAGACCTACACTAAAGTTGTTATAGGTTATAGTTACCATTTCACATAAAGTAAAAAGAAGTTAAAATAAAGCCGAGTTAAGCACAACAACGTCAGTTAACTTCCCGTATTATGCTCCGGAAATATGCGATTAAAACGATAACGAGAATTCATGTTATAATATTACTGTTAAATTCATGAGTCACGTTTATGAAATTAATAATATACCTTTCGGGGTCATATTATTGGTCAAACAATAAAGTCTAAACTTTATACAAGGTACAGACAGTTAAAACTCGTAAGAGTAATTTTCTGTCATTACGAGTAATAGTCAATCCCATAAAAACATTCCATGTAAAAAAGAGGCCAAGTCTCGAAACTCTTCCACCGTAAAAAGTTGTGAGATATTTCGCAGTACCTTGTCTCAGGCATTCTTATTATTCTTTATTTGCTAGCTAAATAAAATTTTGTGACTTGGCAATCAATTATTTATACAGTTGGTGTATCTAGAAAACTGGACTGAAATGGCATTTTTTTTAGTGTTCCCTTGATTTATACACTAAACACTAATTGTATTCTAAATTTGAAGCTTCTATGTCTGCTAGAAGTGCCTTAGACTTTTGATGATCGGTGAGTCAGTTAGTCAGTGAGTGACAAAATTAAGAAACTTTGACTAGTTATAAATCTTAAACCACTGGTTCAAATTGAATGAAATTTGAAATATATCGTGTTTATACAATGCGTGCTTGGTTAATGAAAATGCAGGCTTCTAGTTGTATCCACAACGAAGTTATAGGGGGGTCGAAAATGGCCTGAACTGCTTCGAGAAAAGGATGGTACGGCCGTGCCGCTGTTTTGCTCGACTTGGCGGAGGCACTGCCGTGCCCCCAGATATTTTGTCCAAGTCCCGTCTAGTCTAAGAAGCCTATACTCAGCACTGTGATGCTTATGTTTAGTCTGATGACTATCAATAATCATTGAATGGTATTTCAGAGCGGTCTGGCTCAAGCTCGAGCTCAGGCTCTGTGTCATATGGAGAGTCTGGCGCGCAAGGGGCCGGGGGCGCCATGTCCACAGCGGGCGCAGGCGAGAACCTTGTGCAGATCAAACCTCAGCGAGTCAATCTGCAGTTGCGACAGAGTAAGTATCATAATTTACGCAATTTAAGTCGTAGCATGTTTTTTTCTTCCATACTTCTGTCACCCATCATCTCGTTACTTAGTTATTTCCTCCTCATATGATCTCTCACACAGTCCAACAAATCTCTCCTGTACCCACTCTTTTTTTTTTTTTGACAGAAAACTTATACTCGTATCGACCACATACTGTCTGACGTACATTTATCATAATTTGTTGTTGACGACCGCTTTAGTGACGCTGCCTACGAAGCTAGAGGTCCTGGGTTCGAATCCTGGTAAGGGCATTTATTTGTGTGATGAGGACGAATATTTGTCCCTGAGTCATGGATGTTTTCTATGTATTTAAGTATTTATTTATCTATATAAGTAAATATGTTTATCGTCGTCTAGTACCCATAGTACAAGCTTTGCTTAGTTTGGGACTAGGTCGATTTGTGTAAGATTGTACCCTAATGTACCCTAATATTTTATAATTTGAATGGATGGGTAAAACTGACATTTGATGGGTGTTTTTAAAGTGTTAACTAAATCTTTCTCTGGTTTCTATTTTTCAGACCAGATGCAGACGTTATCTTTCGCCTACTCCCGCGCACAGGACTACCCGCTGGATCTCTACTACCTTATGGATCTCAGCAGATCTATGAAGAACGACCAGGAAAAATTGGCTGCCCTGGGCAATTTACTCTCAACCACGATGAAAAACATCACGTCCAATTTCAGAATTGGATTCGGTTCTTTTGTAGATAAAGTGGTTATGCCTTATGTTTCGACTGTTGAAAAGAAGTAAGTAATACAATAAACATTATCACAATTAACTAGCTACACTCACGATCAAATTAAACGGGTACACTTTGTATTTCTGTCCATATCATGCGTTTATGAACTTAACTTCCCTCCACTAATCCATATGCTACTCTTCAATATATGAAAAAAAATTGCGACACTTTGGAATTACATACAATTCCTAAAGTGCTACACAATCTGAAACATGCTGATTAGTGAAGGGGCGTTCATTTTAAGATCGGGTATTCTCTAATAAAATTTACTAATTATACGCTTTACGGTCTCTGAGAAACTTTCGTTAACAGTGATGCTTTGATTTCAGCTTGAAGGCGCCTTGCGAGGGTTGCGCCGCACCGTACGGTTTTAAGAATCAGATGTCACTGAGTACTGACACTAATTACTTCGACGTATGTTTCTAAATATCTTTTATATTTAATTAAGTTCATTAGCCAGTTTCCCGTAAGTTCGCGCGGTGTACGAGGAAGGTTAAAATAACTCTGTTCAAAGCATATTGTACTTCCCTGTATACGTGCGGCTTATGGAGGTATTACACGCAACGGGCCCACGGAGCCCTCCGGGTCCAATATAATAACGCGTTCCGGGTGCTGGTGGGGCTGCCCCGCTTCTGTAGCGCATCAGGGATGTTCGCAGAAGCGCGTGTAGACTGTTTCTATGCGACTATGCGCAAGCGCTGCACATCCCTGGTGTGCCGGGCGCGGGCCAGCCCCAACCCCATCCTGCGGTCGATAGCGGACAGGTTAGATTGCCCGTATATGAGGCACTGTTGTGAAATGCATGTTTCCAACAGTGTATATTTTATATAAGAATTTAATTTAATTTTTATACAAAATCTAATTGTAAGTAATATGTAATTTTCTGTATGAGTCCTGGGTTACTTGAAATAAATGTTTTCATTCATTCATTCATTCATTCATTAAGAGTCCGCAGTAAGGTCGATTCTCCATACAAACGTAGTTACGCTCACATTTTAAAACTACGTGTTGGATTGTAACGAAACTTTGCATGTACAATGACATTAGGTATATCTAGGTTTGTAATTAGTTTATGTAGCTTCCGAATCTTCAGATACCATAGTAAAAAAATACAGCGAATTTAATTTTTTCATACTAAACTGGTTTTTGCTGTATCGTTTGTTTTATAAACTGGAGCCATATAAACTAAATAAGATATACCTCATGTCATTGTATATGCAAAGTTTCGCCACAATCCAACACGTAGTTTTAAAATGAGTACGAAACTCCGTTTGTATAGGAAGGTGAAATTCGGCCGAGCTTACTGCGGACTCTTTTGTATATAAATAAATAAATAAAAAACTTGTAACTGTGCAATAATATGTATTTTAGTAATACAATATAGGATTTTCCAATGATGGTGAATGTTTTTGCAGCAAGCTGTGTATAAAGCCGACGTGTCTGGAAACTTGGACGCGCCCGAGGGCGGTTTCGACGCCATAATGCAAGCTATGGTCTGCAAGGAAGATATCGGTTGGCGCCAGAAGGCTAACAGGCTTCTTGTTTTCTCGACTGACGCCGGTTTCCATTATGCTGGCGACGGCAAGGTAACATACTTGTAACTGTCCTCATCATTAATCATTACAAAGTTTTAATGATATTTACACAATTACGTGTTTTTCTACAGCTTGGTGGAATCGTGCAACCCAACGATGGTGAATGTCACATGCAAGACAACCTGTACACTTATTCTACCGTACAAGACTACCCTAGCATCTCACAGATTAACCAGAAGGTACTGTATATGTTCAGCTTTTAACCTAATATATATCTCGAGCAATTACATTGTGATACTAACATGGTGATGTCCCTCAGGCAAAGGATCATTCAATCAACGTTATATTCGCGGTGACGTCGGAGCAGATTGGCGTGTATGAGGAGCTCAGCAAGCACATCCAGGGCTCCAGTAGCGGCGTACTAACGGAGAATTCTGATAACGTTGTTGATTTAGTGCGCGAACAGTACAACGTAAGTGCATATTAAAATACTTGATAAAAATAATTAACAAAACATTATGCATTATCGGGGCCAAAGAGCAAGCAGATAAATAGTCGACTTTGATTTATTGGGGACCATAAACAAATAAATTTAGTCTACGTGTAGACCGCAATGACACTTATAATGGTTTTTTGCAGACATGAAATAGGTAAATGTATTTAATATTGTAGTAACAGCACAAATTGTGTTGCTTCACATTTAACATATTACCTACATGTGATTCATGAGGTTTAATAAATAAGGAAAACAATCGGTTACTTTTTATATTCAGGTATAGGAAATCAACGACACAATGAAATCATTCCCAGATAGTGACTAAGTATTTTTTATCATGTATGTGATATTCTGATATTGTTTAATTTGGTAAATTTTTGCATCCTGCAGAAAATCACGTCTGCGGTTGAAATAACGGACACATCGAGTGACGCCATACAAATCGAATATTATTCATCTTGCCTCGACAAAACCAATTCAATTAAGACGAATAAGTGTGACGGTTTAAGGGTAAGTGATATTATTATTTCTAAGGACAACACATTTATAACGAAATCCTAACGGGTCTCTCTAGTCGCTTATGTTATAATTTCGATTGTCATAATCATAACAATTTACGCATAAAGTTGTTGTTTATAAAAGTCTTTTATCATGAATAATTATGTTCATCATAGTTTCATTGTTATAACATAATTGTACTAAGTCATATTTTTTTAGCCATAATGTTGAAGATCATAATTATTTTTAGTATTATCATCAAAACCGTTTTGCTATCGTTTCTGAAAGTAATAAAATGGGGGAGTAAATCTTGTGATTCGCAAAAAAAACACTATGAAATTAGTTGATCATTGTTTAATTTGGTTAGGACAGCTAGGAAAAAAGGCCTCGGGTTGTAAATGTCCCGCAGTAAAAAAACTAATAATCCTAACAATTGTATTATTGCTAGGTTAGATTATTGTTAACTTTAGAGCGGTAATAGGCACCGCTTCGTGGGGTGACGTACACACTCTGGCGGTTAGGTTAGGTTTAGGTAAGGTAAATTAATTTAGTAGTTAAAAACAAAAATTAAGTATATTATTATGGCGATTGATACTTATGCTTAAAGCTTTTTTGCGCAATAAATTTATAACAATTGTTATTTATGCTACCAAAAATTATGGTTCAAAAATATATGCATGCTAATTTATGACTAGTTGGTTATCAAAACTATGACTTTGAATTTAATGTAGGTAACCCAATATGGACCCAGTCGTAACAATGACTTATTCAGTATTTATTTGTAGGTGGGCGATGTAGTGGAATTCACGGCTGAGATCACACTGAAGGAGTGCCCGAAAGACCCGAGCAAGTGGAAGCAGACATTTGTCATCTACCCCGGAGTCATCTCCGAGGGCCTCACAGTGGAGTTGGAGATGATATGCGACTGCCCGTGCGAACATCGTGGACATCATGTAAGCCTCTATATTAAACACCCGACGCAAAAGAAACGTGTCATATCAATGTTCTGTGTTAGTATTTATTTAATCGTATGGCATACTTTATTTCGCCTTTAAAGTTTGTCACCCTTTAGCAGCACCCTTTGTGTTAGTTGCGTATACCTATCGAATAGTTCAGGTTTGTTTACATTTATGACCCTATTCCAGATAAGATGAGAAAAATCGTGCTTTAATCTTCATGCGAATTCAAGAAAAACCATTCTATAACGCAAAAAACATTTACAATGCATGTGCTCGAAAAGAGCGTTTTCCAAGCACCCACATCGGGCGGAAAGTGCCACTTTTTCGCACTAGTGCTTTTTACTTTTATTTTATTTTTTAATTGTTAAGTCCGTCGTCAGGTCGACGCAGAGTTTTTATTACTTGAGAAAAGTTTTACAAATATTTCAATTACACTTTTTCTTTCATATAAAGTAAATACCAATAACGTATAAAATGATTTAAAATATGAATTTGGTCAGTAAATTAATTAGTTTTAATTGTTCACTTAATGTGTTTCGATGAACGCATATCTTTCTTATGCCTTTTGCGATACGACAGTATGGCGACTTACATATGCGCATATGTTGACCGCGCATGTATTTAAAACTAAAAAGCCCGCCATTGTTGTGGTTGTTGTTTACTTTGGAGTTGTTTTATGTAGGTAAATGTGTTAAAAATGTCGATAATAATAATGATTTATAGCGTTTCAAGCTTGGTAGAATTTTGACTTGTAAAAGTGCCATTTCCATTACGGCCTACTTGCAGGGTTAATATTCATTTATTTATTTCAATAGTCTCAGTATGTTTCTTAGAACTACGACGACGGTACAGCGTCTTTTTGTTGTGGAATATATAGAGTTACTCAAAATTAATTTTGTTCCAAAACCACAATACAATGGTTTTAACTTTTAAGTGAATAAGCTTGACAGCAAAAGATGTAGAGAAGTTGTTAAATGCAGTTCCAGATAACAAGTAGGTACCTGACAATCTACCTAGGTTCTTCAATTTTAACCTATCTATTTTAAACTGACATTTCAACATTTAATATATTTCCTCACACAAGGCATAGTAAAACGTCGTATGATACACGCTCGTAAAGATGATTTCCGACTACTCGTGTCGAATTATACATTCGCTCGCTCATTCACTCGCTCATGTATAAAAATGACACTTGTCGGAAATCACCTACTTTCCACACTTGTAGCATAAATAACTGTAGTATTGTTATGTTTGAAAAGCACTTACTATCGAAATAAGTAAATCTGGTATAATACTTGCCTTTGATATCCTAGAATTCTAGGATATGTTATTATTTAGATATAGATAAATGAAGAAACGTAGACGAATTTGTCCGTTAAAATTCTAATGTTGTAAGATAAAATACTGGTGGTCGTATTATTAATTTATTATATATCTGACAGATATTTAATTATATCCTACACTATTAAACGAGCAACACCTATTTGTATATCAATTTGTAATCACATCCTCGGAAACGGTTGTAACGAGTTTCGATGAAATTGCAATATGGAGGTTTAGGGGGCGAAAAATCGATGTAGTGGAGAAAGTTGTGATGAGATGTTCGCGGTGTGTGAGAAAATTGAATTGTCTAATCTGTACTAACATATGAGTTACGGGCGTAGCGTCTCTTTATTCGCATTATAATTAGCACCTGGGCTAACGAGCTCTGCTCGGGTGTAAACAGAGAAAATACGGAGAAAACTAATTTTCCCAGACATGAGACCTAGCTAGACCGATAATTCGCCCCCGCAAACCCCTCTGTTCCAAATTTCATCGAAATGGGTAGAGCCGTTCTCACAAATAAAAATAACACTAATGCTTACAATTTTGTGTAGGTACTAGGTACAGTCGACTACAAAGAGATCTATTACGGCCAATGTTACAAAAATATGTATACACGACCTTAATGTCAAGGCAATACAGTCGTGTATACATATTTTTGTAACTTTGGCCGTATCGATCTCTTTGTAGTAGACTGTACATCGTTCATATGCACATATTCTTAGTCGCGATAGCGGTTCGTCAACAAAAGTGTAATTATACTTATTTTAATTTTGACACTTGGAGACCTTATTAATCTCTAAGAATTAAGATTGTTAATTTGATTTCTCTGATTGTTTTTGACATGTAAACTTTGATATAGTTGATTATACAGGGTGTTTGCTCCATCGTTTGCCAAATTAAAACGGCAGGTAGGTTGGGTCATTAGCTATCTTTTCCGGCCTCCAAAAAAAATTTGTGTCCACTGGTATTTTTATTGTATTCTTTTAAAATAATATAGAGATTTTCTATATGCTTACGCGTTTCAACTTGAATTAAAAAAAAGGAAGTGGTAGAGCTTTTTTAATTTTATTGGAATGTGGAATGTTGTACGGCTCTATCAAAGTCAACATTATTTGCAAGTGACGTCTACTATTTTTTTTTATTAACAATAAAAAAAAAATTAAGATGCAAGAATTTCGTCTTTGGTAACTTTAATTTGCAATTAAAAAAAAAACTAGAATTGATAATGTTCTTAAAATTCTTTAAAAAACGTTCCTTAGTCTTTCCTCTTTCTAATGATGTGCAATAATGCCAAAAAACCTCCAATGAACTTTATTAATTTGCCAATTTGTGTAAGTGTAAGGCCTGAGTGGACGCCCCGCTCAGAGCGGGGCGTCGAGCGTCCATATAAATTGTATTTGGTTTATATGGACGCTGCAAGCCCCGCTCTGGGCGGGGCGTCCACTCAGGCCTTGCACTAAGGGACGCACTAGGCTCGTAACCGGCAAGCGATAAAAAACATACTTTCGCTAAATACGCGTAGTAACGCTCGCGTAGCATCTGAAAGGCTACCGCGAAACGAAAACGAACTTCGTTCTCTATCTCCCTCTTTGTCGCTCGAATTTGCAAGTGCGACAGAGAGGGAGATACATCTGGGTTTGTAAACAAATTTCCTCTTTAATAACGACGAATGTCACGATGAATGCTGTCTGTATCCGGTGGGATAAATCTTTATGAATTTCTGAAAACAATATCCAGATTCCTGGGTGCAGGACAACCTTTTTTTTCTGAATCACGATTGGCCTGTTGTTGGCACAACAGCTAGTAATTGAGACAACTCATAAAAAAAAATGCAATGCCGCGAATTTTCACTCTTCTAATCTTAAAAAGTTTTTTGGTTTTGTTACTGTTTCTGTTAATCTTGTTATTGTTGAGTTTTGGTAATTTGATAATGGCTACATTCACGAATGAAGAATATGCGGACATTTGGATGGCATACGGAAAAGCTAATGGTGTTGCACGAGCTGCGCAAAGAATCTACCAGGAACGATTCCCTAATCGACGACACGTTTCAAAACACTTACCGACGCTTACGCGAAACTGGGAATTTGAACATCAATGAAGTAAGAGGAATTGTGGTTCGACACAATGTTGAAGTTGATGAGCAAATTTTGGCACTGTTGGAGGAAGACCCGATTAGAAGCATAAGGAAAATAGCTGCTATACTCGAAATTTATATCTGGAAGGTGTGGAAAGTTCTTCGCCAAAATAACAAACACGCTTTTCGTTACACTCCAGTACAAGGTATTTCATTTTTGAATAAAAATGGCTATTGTTTAATTAACCCGTACACGCTAAAAAAAGGGTTTACATGTAATGCAAATCGTAATCCGATTCACGTAGTTAAAATTAAAAAGAATCTTGGAAATTTATTCTTATGCGTATTTTATTAATTGCTACAGGTCTTGAAGAGAACGACTTAGGGAAACGTGTCCGGTTCTGTCGTGTTTTGCTGCATTCAGACTTAGATGGTCGCGACTTTTTAAAAAGTGTTCTGTGGACAGATGAGTCCAAATTTACAAATAAAGGGATACTTAATGTACATAATCTGCACCACTGGGCACCGCAAGATGAAAACCCACGAGTAAAAAGACAGAGATGTTTTCAGAGGAGATACGGCGTCAATGTTTGGGCAGGAGTCATTGGTGATAAAGTGATTGGGCCGCACTACCTACCCGATAATCTAAACGGAGATAACTAACTTGATTTTTGCAAAATGATCTGCCTGAATTGCTAGTTGATGTGCCACATTTTGATGAAGATAGGCGAATCCTGTTTTAACAAGACGGTTGTCCTGCGCACTGGAGGCTAACAGTCAGGGAGCACCTGGACAATACTTTCCCAAATTCGTGGATTGGGAGAGATGGCCCTATTCCATGGCCTCCACGTTCCCCAGACCTAACTCCGTTAGACTCTTACATCTGGGGACGGGCAAAAGAACTTGTCTTCGCAACGGAAGTCGAATCTAGAGAAGATTAATCCCAACGCATACAGGCGGCATTCATCGTTATTAAAGAGGAAATTCGTTTACGAACAACCACAGTAGAAATCAGAAACAGATGCTACGCGTGCATTCGTAATCTCAACGACGCACGCAGTCTCAATTCTAGCAAGACTTGTAAATGAAGACGAATTTATTGAATGAAATGATTAAAATTTGACTATTACCTACACTACTTATAGTATGTTATTTACATAAAAACCTGCTTATCGAATTTAATTGTCTGGTTGGCATCGTTTATCGTTTATTTGACGAAAGAGAGAGACAGCTGATGCATTTCTAAACACGTGTCACGTGTGGTTTACAAAAAATATTGTACGCTGATTAAGAGCCTAGTCCGTCCCTTACACAAAATTGGCAAATTAATAAAGTTCTTTAAAGGGTTTTTGGCATTATTGCACATAATTAGAAAGAGGATAGACTAGAGAACTTTTTTAAAGAGTTTTAAGAACATTATCTTTTTTAGTTTTTTAAAAATTGCAAATCAAAGTTACCCAAGACGAAATTCTTGCATCTTACATTTTTTTTAGGGTTAATAAAAAAATAAGTAGAAGTTACTTGCAAATATTTTTGACCGTACAACATTACAATAAAATAAAAAAATAGGCTCTACCACTTCTTTTTTTTTAAAATTCAAGTTGAAACGCGTAAGCATATAGAAAATTACTAAATTATAAAATAATTTAGAATTTTTAATTTAAAAAAAAATTACCAGTGGACACAAATGTTTTGGAGGTCGGAAATGACCCAACCTGCCGTTTTAATTTGGCAAACGATGGAGCAAACAGCCTGTATAATTAATGATGTACTCATACTATTTAGAGTCTATAGATATACATTGTGACTTGTAATAGTGCCCCCGTGGCCGATGTACTGAATAAATATTTTGATAACACGCTGACTAATACCGAGTTCCGTGTTGCACAGGCGTACGACGACAGCCCTCTAGTGTGCAGCGGGCACGGCATCTCCGCGTGCGGCGTGTGCGCGTGCCAGCCGGGCCGCTTCGGCAAGAGCTGCGAGTGCTCGGCGCAGGGCGGCGGCTCCGCCGACCAGGACCGCGGCTGCCGGCCCACCAACGCCAGCTCCGGCGCCGTCTGCTCCGGCCGCGGGAACTGCATCTGCGGCGTCTGCGAGTGCAACAAGATGTCCGACCCGTCTGAGGTATTCACTGTCCTATACTCGTGCCAGCCGGGCCGCTTCGGCAAGAGTTTTTTCATATATTCGAAAACTTACCACCTGTACTCGTGTCGCCTAAAGTACTTCTCTGTTTCAATGGAATTTTGATCTAAATGTTTTTGAAATGGAACGAAACTTCATTTTAAACTTTGACGGAGTAATTGTAAGCTACTTGAATCTATCTGCGTGTCGTATAATGAAACGAATGGTGGAAGAACATTACCATCCTCACCACTTAGATGGTTGGCAGTCCTCAACTGTGCGCTTCTCCAGAAACTTCCTGCCTCGCACAGCTAAACTGTGGAATGGATTGTCGCCTGCGGTATTTCCGGACCGATACGACCTTCAAACCTTCAAGAAAAGAGCGTACTCCCATCTTAAAGGCCGGCAACGCACTCACAACACCTCTGGTGTTGCAAGTGTCCATGGGCGGCGGTAATCGCTTACCATCAGGTGATCCGTCTGCTCGTTTGCCTCCTATATCATAAAAAAAAAAAAAAAAAAAAAAAAAGAATTGAGTTCGAAGTGAGTAGTTGCACAGATGACCCAACGCTCCACTCAAATCGAAAATAACTCGAGTCTTCTCAAATTCTACATTTTTCTGGTTACTTCAATGGGCAATGATTGCAGGTGATCTCCGGTCCGTTCTGCGAGTGCGAGAACTTCTCGTGCGACCGCAACAAGGGGCTGCTGTGCTCGGGCTCCGAGCACGGCGAGTGCGTGTGCGGCAAGTGCCAATGCCGCCCCGAGTACACCGGCGCGGCCTGCGACTGCCTCAGGGACCAGTCGCCGTGTCGCCCGCCAGGTAATCACCATCAGCAATCAGCACAGTTAATATACGCAGTAACCGGCAAAAAGGGAAGCACATTTCCAGGAAAGCACTCCATTATTGAGTGTTACACTTGATGCATTATAACTCCAGTACCACCCCTGCACAACCACGACCACTCTGCTAAAAAGAAGCAGAAAGTCAAATAGAGTCTCGACCTTTTTACACCTGCGCTCCATTGCAGAGCAGTTCTGCACACATGCGCGGACGTACATCGGTCACCGACCACCCCAACTTGCACTATAGTTTGTTGTAACGGCGCGTGTCTGTGTGAGTGCATCACATCGGACGCTTGTTCGGATTTGTTTTACTGCTTGAAGCTATACTATCTACTGTACCATCAGTAACCACTGCTACTGTTTTAGGAATCGTTTTTACTAAGGTACATCTCGAAAATGCTTTTGAAAAGGTGTAGTGATTTGAAATTGGGAAATTCACGTGACAATGGTCTATTTCAATTGCTTGAATTAGTATAAGCAATCTGATTTCTGTAGCGCCCTTGCTGAAATTGGCGTTTAGAGTAGCGTTATGGTAATAATAAATGGCAGGTTGTGGTTCGCACCTCAGTGCCGTGTATTGTAAATCCTGGTGAGAAAAATGTGCAGGATTGTCGTCTCAGTCATTTACTCTTAGGGCCTGTTTCACAATCTCCAGTTAAAACATATCCGTCAGATAAATGTTGGCTGTCACTTTTATTTTATATGATGGGAGAAAAGGATAGCAATAATTTTAACTGGCAGATAACTTTATCCGGCGATTGTGAAACAGGCCCTTAGTAAAATAACGGGGTACAACTGTTACTCGCGTCCGCAGGAGCTACCTACCACAACCCTGCACGTGTCCCCTGGGTGGTACTAAAGAGTGACAAACTTTAAAGGCCAAAAATAATTTATGCCATACGAAAGAAAAAAGTAAAATAACTGTGGCAGTTTAACTGCTAAAGGTATTAAAGTGAAGTATGTGGTTCGTAGATGGCGGTGAAATCTGCAGCGGCAATGGACAATGTGTGTGCGGGCAGTGTGTGTGCAACGTCAATGGCGGACAGCACTATTCCGGCAGATACTGCGACAAGTGCCCGGTAAGTTCAATTTAAATATTTATCTATTAAAACTTAATTGCACAAATACATAAAGTACAATTAGCGGGCTTAGTTATTGACTTATACACAGTGAAGGTCGTGGGAGCCCGCTGGATGCGGGTGGCGCAGAACCGGTCATTGAGGCGCTCTCTGGGGAGGCCTATTTCCAGTAGTGACTTCTTGCGGCTGATATAATGATGATGAGTGATGACTTATAGACAGATAGCATCATAAAACTATCACCACTCGAATAATGTAATTCAGTTAGAACAATAATATTTTTTCTAATAAAGAGTTTATACACATGGGCCTCCCAGAATCCCATATAGGACTTTTATGGGGTCTCAGTATGGGGTTCTTCAAGAAAGGACACTGGACACATGTTTATGGGACACTGGATACAAGGTAGGCCTCGCGCGTGCGAGTCACATCGAGTTGCAAGCGTCCATAGGCTAGCGCAACCGCTAACTATCAGGTGGGCCGTAAGCTTGTTTGCCACTGATGTGGTAAAAAAAAACCCCAAGCGTATAAAAAAAACGCTTTGATTTCTAATGTTATCTAAACGGGACTTGTACCTGAGACAGATTTCACAATAATTAGAATTATTAGGCTTGGGACTTGTTATCGCATACCGTGGTTCTAGACTCCAAGGACATACATATTTTTAACATGTAGCGTCTAAAACCACGGTATGCTACCATATGTCCCAAACCTAACAATTACGACTATAAATTTGAGGAGTTTGATAAAAAAATAACATATAGGCACGATTGTTTTGTAGACATGTACCGGTCGTTGCGAGAAGTTCAAGGAGTGTGTGCTGTGCTCGGTGCACCACCGCGGCGCCGAGTGGGTCGCCAACACCACCTGCGACAAGTCGTGCGAGCCCGTGCTGCCCACGCTGCCCACCGTCGAGAAGGGGAAACTTGAAGGTGAGGCCGACACTCGTCAACAATAACAAGTTAACATTCTATAACACTGGTTCCCATCCTGGGGGTAAAATAGCTAAGGTGTTTGTCACACTGCCACCGCGTCTCGTTGCGAGACGCGGAGCAACGGACTCGCATGCGGAGACAACGCACCAACGTCCGAGTTTTCTCCGCATCTCCGTCCGGAGCTGCGATGCGCGACGCTTCTTCTTGCACTAAAATCCGTACGGCACTACGGAGCTCGGTGTGACATACCCTGCGGCACGCACCGCGTCTCCGTCCTAGCGAGCGAGGCGTCGTGCGTCTCGCTCCTCCGCGCGTCAAGGCGGAGCCAGTGTGTCGTACCATGCGATTTTTCTATACAAAATCAAGATTCTACATACAAAGTTAAAAAATGCATCAACGTACGCCGCTGCGAGATGCGGAGCAGTGTGACGACCGCCTAAGCACCATTCTTTGCGGGTAACAGAGATGGGTATCTAAAATCTTGTCAATTCATCCAATGGACGAGGGGTATTAGTGGTTTTTAAAATTGGGGGTAAAATCAAACATACAGGACTCATTCGGGAATTTCTTTCGAACATACAGCCTAAGCTATGCTAAAGTACATAACAGCTCATGAAATAATTACTGCATTCTCTATGCTACTATCCGTTATTTGAAATGAAATCTATTAATCTTAGCCATAAGTCGTAAAGTTTATCTTAGCCATGAGACACTTGCAGATACAGATATATTTTTATTATTGGCTGCATCATTGGTCTCAATCTACTCTTCACAGAACACTTCGATCTAAGACTATTTCTAATTTTTAAAAGTCGGTTAGCATACGAAAAGTGCATTAATAGATAATTTCGATCTCCCTGGTGAAGTTAGTGAACGGGCCAAATTCGATTTTTCAGCGAACGAATCGAAGAACGAGCACTTGTGCAGCTTCCAAGACGAAGACGACGACTGTCTGTACGTGTTCGTGTACTCGTACGACGAGCAGCAGAACCTCTACATCAAGGCGCAGGAGGAACGAGAGTGCCCGAAGAAGGTGAGACACACATTGTCATTAACATTCACTTCGGGATGCCTTGATTCGAGTCGACCACTCCCCCTTGACAGAGACACGTGCTGCCTTCCGCGCACGAGAACAAGAGATGCAACACTCTTCGGGAATGGCTTTTTTGGACAAATTTCGATAAATACGAAACATAGTGAAGTTTTATTTTTATTTCATTAAGTGAGATTTTTTGATGAGATAACATAAACTAAACTTGTTTGTCGTAAAATAATGTTTTGTTTGCTGGTCAAACAAGAAAAATAAAGGCACAACATTGGATTTTTTTTCTATTGAGGAAATTTTAGGCAATCATGTATCGATTCAATCAGATAAACAATCATATAGTCAAGAATCATATATCTGAAAATCAGACCTTATTGTTTCTTAATCTAGTCAGAACGGCGTTTCAAAGCACGCGATATTTTCCAATGCACCCCCTTAACTGAGTAGGGTCAGATACATAATGTTCCAGGCTCATTTTGATCCGTACCTACTTAACATTTACGAATCAATCTTCTGTCTCTAGTTAAAAATGTAATCCCTTTCTCATGGGCCTTTTTCTAAGCATGTTTTGGACATGAACTTATGTACTTCTTCCATAAGTTCATGTCCGAAACAGTAATTTTTTCTCCAGGCTAATTGAACAGAATACCAAAGATGATTTAAAAGAAAACTGCATTAAGTTAAAGTAGCCAACTGAATAAAGATGCACATACCTAGTTCAGAAATGTATTTGCATGAATCAATCATCATCATCATCATATCAGCCGAAAGACGTCCACTGCTGGACATAGGCCTCCCCCAAAGAGTGCCAAAGCGACCGGTCCTGCGCCACCCGCATCCAGCGGACTCCCGTAACCTTTACCAGGTCGACAGTCCACCTTGTCGGGGGCCTACCCACGCCGCGCCTTCCGGTACGTGGTCGCATGAATCAATAATGACATTTAAGTAATGATATGTGTACGAAGGTGTTTATCCTGGGCATCGTGCTGGGAGTGATAGCGGCCATCGTGCTGGTCGGACTCGCGCTGCTCATGCTGTGGAAGATGGTCACCACCATCCACGACCGGCGCGAGTTCGCGCGCTTCGAGAAGGAGCGGATGATGGCCAAGTGGGACACGGTAAGTTATACTCTTTTAGATGCTTTGAATGATCTCTGTGGTAACATACTGTCATTAAAAATGTATCGATCTGAATTCTCACGCCACTCTCCGTTCATCGCTTGGCATGTCGTGTATTTTTTACCATTATGAATGCACTCGGCATTATATTTGTTGTTTTGCGTCTATATTTTTCATGTACTAATATCGACCCATTATTGTTCTCAGGGCGAAAACCCCATTTACAAGCAGGCGACGTCGACATTCAAGAACCCCACGTACGCCGGCAAATAAGGATCTGTCTAGGAGTATTAAGAGTAGCAAAGATTTGATTAATCTCACGAAAGTAGTCTCAAACCAGCGCCCACAGGGTCGCGCACGTACAGTTGGCTACAAAGAGACGACTCCAATTTTTTCACCTTAATAAATGGAAATAAGGGAAAAAATATATCTTTTTGTAGCGGACATCTACTGATAGCAGTGTCGTCAGTATTTACTATGTACAATCTTATATGACTTTAAATTAAATATCCTTTAGACTGTTCTATAAAAACTTAGTATGATGCCTTAAAACGTGCCTTTATTAAAAAATACATAAAAAATGGAATTGCCTTTGTATATGTGACTACTTTCGAAATACAAACGCAAAATATGTGCTTATTGTTTCAGTAAATCTCAAATAGATCATTACATTATAAGTGATTAAGTTTTATATATATTTTCATGAACATTGTTTGCAATTGCAATAACGTACGTTTTAAAAAGGGTCTTTTTTATCCATATTTGTATACATTATTTGTAGTACGCTTTTGTACTTATTGTGCGAGTGTTTGTGTAATGTACTTACGTATTGTGTGATAAATAGGGCTGAAAACAACGCTTCGTCGAGTTAGGTCGAGTTACTAGCTAGAGGCTCCGAATTATTCGTTTAAAAGGATGGATTTCCTACTAGTCGCCACGACTAAATGACGCGTCCTTCGAAATAATTAAATCTTGTAGTGGTTTCATTCAAAGTAACCTCTTCACGTAATCTGGTATTGAATACCGTGAATTTTATGCCAGTATCGATGTTTGGATACCTGATTGCGTGAAGAATTTATCGAAAATCCGTTCGTACTTTCATATAAATTTCGTTAACTATCGTAGAACGTGTATACTAGATTGATTAAAATTGCTGATATAATCAAATTACAGTCCGCTTTTAGCGATGATATATCAAATTATCTTGATAATATACAGTTGTCCGATGTAAGTTTAACGTATTACAAAATACTATAATGATGACATTGTGATGTTTGTGTTTAATGTTTCGTGTCACGAATAACTTCCATAAAGATGAATATTTAGGATATGTTCACTGCCAAGATAATGTCATCAGGTGCCTTTTAACGTGAGAAGTAACAAATTGTGCCATTACTAATGCTAAACATAGAATATTAACAGTTTTATATATGGAGGTAAATATATTACGAGGGTACAATACAATTGAGGAGCATGAAGAACATACGATGAGTACTAAATCTATTAAATACGTTTTTTTTTCTAGAATCATTGCATGTTAACCGGATTATTTCGGTTTATGCTCTAACAATATACAATGGTATGTGTTTCATTAATAGACCTATTCATACTATGTAATTTATAATTTCAACTCCACTTGACATTTTGTTATTAAAATTATCCTTCATCATTATCATCTCTGATATTGAAAAGTCAATATAACAAAAATGACACGAGGAGTATTTAACGCGTAAATAATGGTATTTATTTACTTATCACATATACTTAATATTGTTTTTGTATACGCTCATTCCGTATCTCTTCAATTGTCTTGGACACAACGTAATTGTTTGCTTGTTAAAATAAAACAGTGGATAATATATATTATTTATTGAAAGTAATAATGATAGTGATAAGTGTAATTACTTTTTAATATTTCTGAAGTTAAGTTAAAATAAGTTTTATTGATCGTGCCTTTATATGTATTTTTTTTATTAAGCATTTAGAACACAGTCATAGTTTTATTGACCGGCTAAAAACCAATTAATACAATAATGGTGTAACAAACAATACCAATCTCAATGTATGTAACGGAGCAGAATGTAAAAACAAAATTTTGTCTAATATAAAATATAGCTAATAAAGATTAACTCTTAACTTGTATTTTTTTATTCAATTGTTTCGAAATGATGTCAGGGGCTCGTTTCATGAAGCAACAAATTACAAGCAAAAGTCTCTTTTCAATATCTTTTGATAGAAAGAGACTTCCGCTTGTAATTTGTAACTTGTTGCTTCATGAAACGGGCCCCAGGTGAATTATTTGACCAAACCACGACCAAACTAACCTCAGAAACAAAACTACTGTGACATTGTAACTTGTGGTCGACATCACAGAGTACTTTTCTATATAGTAAGTAATATTACAACTGACTATTTACTGACAAACAATATTAGTAAATACTAACACATAGAAAAGTATAATTGATAGCTGGTAAGGCTGGCAACTTTGTGAACCTTATTAATTACAGTGCCATCTCACGCATTTCTAATTGACTACGTAGCGACAAAACCAACAAAAGGCCGTAGAACGTGGTAGAACGCTATCTAGTGTGAAATTCCATACACTGGAAAGTAATACGGCCAAAACGAAAATCTCTTATTTCCATGCAACTGTTTGGAACGCAGTGTGCTGCTTAAATTATATATCGGAAAAACCCGCCCGGCTTATCCGTTGCCCGTTGCTAGGTATGGAGATTGTGTACCGGTCGACATGCCAAGGAAGGTCCTCAAATAACCGCCGCCGGTCCGCCTAAACAGAAAGATTGAAATTGACAATAGTACATTGTTTAACGAGGGGCGGAAGTGGAATATTGCAAACAAGAGTCTATCAGAAGCCCGACGCCGAAGGCGGAGGGCTTTTGATGACTCGAGTTTGCAATATACTTACGCCCGTGTTATACACAATGTTTTTCATCACATTTGCGAGGAAACAAATACATTTTAGATGAAATGAATACAAATCATAATAAAAACTGCAACATGTCAGTCGTCCATTTTGTTGAATTTGACGTGAGGCGCGTATGGCAAAGACCCTTCTCTATACAGCCACGATTTGAAAACACTTAATAACATTTTACATAGACACTAAATAACTACATATTAAATCTGTAAATAATTCAGTTAAACATGTTAAAGTAGTTTTTTGAGTTTAAATTTATTTATAAATACGTTTTCAGACATCGTATTTGATATAAAACCTCTTTGCTTTGTAACTGCCGCATGAGTGACAGATACAATTTAAGAAAAAAACCATTACGCCCGTGGGCGTAACACAGGCTATTACAGCTCTGTATGTCTGCGCATTATGAAGCCCTTTTCGAGCAAGTGTGATGAAAAAGTGTTTTGATGTGTCGCTTTCTAGGGTTCCGTAGTCAACAAGGAACCCTTTTAGTTTCGTCCTGTCCGTCCGTCCATCTGCGGCTTAGCGCAGACACCCTTAGTACTAGAAAGTAGGAATTCGGCATGGGTATAATAAACCAATCACGGCAACAAAATCGTAAAATATTTTTATTTTTTTGCATAGCCAAGACTAAATTCTCTTTAACATAAAACTTCTTTATAAAAACCCTCATGTCACGTCACGTCAAATATGTCGTTACAATCAAAGTATACCTACTTGATAAGTTTATTGTTGCAATAATAGTAGGATATATATTTCTCTATGATAGTAGGTACCTACATTGTGATACAAGTAAGCTATGCTATAGGCGGGATTGTTCACGCGAGCCGCAGGTGAGCGTGATAAGAGAGCCGAGTATGTAATTATCAAAGCTCACGCGTTTCGTTTTAATACGACGTTTTTCCACACAGTTGCGAGGAAAAAATCATTTTCATAAGATGAAAATTTTATAGGCTCTAAGTAATTTTCTTTAGTTATTGATGGCAACAGGTTTTTACTCACTTATTGTACATCGCCTAGAACTTCCAGGGGGGTCAATTCTATTTATCACTTTTCTAGTCACAACGAGTCAACATTAATCACCACCATGAATTATTGAACCATTAGATACGAGTACAAGGATTAGCGGTATACGGTCTTGGTCAACGCGAAGTGCCTTTATTAGGTATTGATACCCTTCCGGATATGATAAGGGCCGCAGACTGAGTATTTGATTTTAATTTCACTTGATCCCTTCACGTGTTGTAAGAAAAAGGGTCTTGACAGACGGACAGACAGATATAGACCAAAATGATTCTACGAGGGTGCTTTTAGAGGATGTGGAACCCTAAAACATCCTTTTGCAGTCGACTGTACAAAGATTTTAGTATTTATACCTAGTCAAACTAAATAAAATCTACACTCGCATTAAATGAATTGTACCAACTTACAATAGGTATTCGGTTTCATAAATGAAAATGAAAAATATAGAACTATGCAATTAAAACTTAAATAAAATACTATAATATAAAGCAGTTTGTCACGTGTCAGTGGATCACGAGCCAGCACGGGTCTTCCGGACCATCTGTTTCCGATTGATCAGTTCCTTGCAATCGAACAGACTTTTGTACATCTTTTTTTTTCAAATTCAAATTTAACCGTTACTTTACTGTTCAATGATTTGTTTGTTGTAGATTACCCTCAATCCAATGTACCAAGTAACAACGTATGAAAAGAACAATGTATTTTCGGCCGCCGCAACTTCAATTTTCCGCTCCACCTGCCTCTCGCCATACCACCCAAGCGGGTGAGTTGCTTGATTTTTTCACCCAAGAGTTTCAAGAGAGTCATGAGTTGAGCAAAAATCGTCTTAGGCTACGAGTATCGAGCTTTCATTCATTAAGGATATTGCGGGGGTGTAAAAGCAAAGCACATAATATTTGTACTGGTGGTAAGGGATGGTAAAGGCCAGTAGGTGGGATTAAGCCGGAATTACATTATGAAATTAGAGGCGTGACACTAATTTTACCAAAAGATCGCGCAGGGCACGAAATTGATTTGCATTCATGAAATTAATGCATGCATTACGAAAATATTAAATTACACGTGAAACTGTTGGTAAAACTAATGTCACGAAATTTAATTTCACGCCACTAATCTCGTAATGTAATTCCGGTTAGGTTAGGTTAGGCTGTGGCCTAACAACCCAATTGTACCTAGATCGATTTTTCGCCCCGCATACCAAAATTCATGGAAATCGTAGAGCCGTTTTCGAGACCGTGATTACAAATATATATGTGTATGTATATACATATACTAGCTGTTGCCCGCGACTTCGTCCGCGTAGAACTTGAGAAAAATTATTGCTATTAAATTATTTTAGGCGCAAGCTTAATTATCGCTGTCCCAAACGAAACTTCAACCATATTATCACACTGTCACACTGATATTATAAATGAGTAAATTCGTTGATGTTGTCTGAGAGACATAATAAGGGGAATCTGAAAGAAATTGTATTTATACAACATAAATTAAAAACTTCAAATGCGCGATGCGGAACATCACGAATTTCCAGGCATATTTCTAGCCGTAGAAGGTCATTCTCCAAACTCCGTCAAACCATAGGAAACGTATGAAAACGTTTGATGGAGTTATGGTGACCGCAGACCACATTTGAGAACAACCGATTGGATAAAGTCGTGTATACGTAACAGCGCCATCTTTTGTTGTCAAGTGGACGCCGCGTGGCGGCGATGACAACCAGTATATTTTTGGTGGCAAATTCTAGCAACAACCACAGAACCGATTGTGATGAAACTTCCTAATATTGCGGTTTAGACTTCAGAATAGGACATAGCGTGGCGTTTTTTTAGATATAATTTCTTCAGAGGGTGGTATTGCATGGGAATTCATTTATTTTTTAAGATACAGACTTGAAACTTCGTGATAAAGTTCTTTTTCTCAAAAATGGCCCGCAAAGTGAACGTAACTCGCTACATATTGGAAGGTAAAGTGTATAGTTTAAGGTCAGATATAAATTAAAAAATAAAAAACATTGCAGGCCGCCTGGAATGTTATATATATCCTTTATTTGTCGAGTACCAAAATTTTTTTAAAGTAGAAACTGGCATATATAAGACGGCACAGCTCGTATTCAGCCAATTCAACTCTTATTTTTCTGTTGCAAACACGACTTTTTTGTATTTGTGTCTCAAATAGTTTGCGTTTTTTGGTGGAAAAATACACTTAAGATTCTGTTTAAAAAAAAAAACGGCGGGAAATCGTAAATATTTTCACGTTGTGCAACGATATTTAAAGTTTATATAAATTTAGTATTTTTTATTCCCTCATTTTCGAGAAAAGCACTATATTAGCCTCAGCTGGAATGGCAATTGCAGGCTTCGTATTATAATTAAACGGACTCGCAAGCTCGTCCGTTTAAACAAATACTCAGCCTGCAATTGCCTCCTTCCCGGCCACGGCAATAATGTACTATTATAAAATACAGCGTTTTTGAAAATTCATAACCTAAGGGGGTCAAAAATGGATTGAAAATTGGTATGGAAACTAACTTTTTTTTGGGGTAGGGACTTGAAACTTCGTTAAATGGTTCCATATTAAAATACAAGAAAAATAATTTCAGCGTTTTTGAAAATTGATCTTCTAAAGGGTTTAAAACTTACTTGAAAGTTTGTTTGTAGAAATCCAGAGTGAAGGACTCCATAATAGATGGCGCTACCGTTCTTGTCCGATACTATTCAACTAGCAATATTTGTATATAATATACCTATACTACCTATATTTATATATATGTGTAATCATGTTCAGATTAAATTTGCCGTATAGGGGTTTACGGGGCCGAGAAACCGATCTAGCTTCGCCTTATTTTCGAGAAAATTCGTTTTTTCTGTATAAATTTCTTCCAAAAGGCTGGCTTACTCTTCGACGACGACCCATGGTTATTATTCTTTGTTGATGGCTGATAGTTCAAACTCCAGCGATGAGAAGGTTTATAATTTTCTTTTTATCAGTTTATTTCGTTATTTGTTTGTATAAACGATCAGTTATTGGTTGTTTGTTTCATTTTGTATAGAAATCGATTTTTCGTACTATTAAAGCCGAAAACAACTCGGTCCCAGGTAAAAACAACGATTAATCATTAAGAACAACATCGACGGTTGTAGATTTGAATGCATTTATGCAGTCTTATCGTTTTTAATTTATGCCGATTTTAGTCCAACACGACCCCGACCTGGGCCGAATTTAATTAAAATATCGACTGATAAAATGTTCTGTTTGCGAAGTTACGGAAATATTGTATGACATTAACATTATATGTACATACATTTAAAGTTAGATTTTAGAGTCTCTTTCATAATTTTAGAATCAAATAAAACCATTACAATATCAAAAACTGAATATAAGCGGCATCTATCGAGCTGAAATTGGACTAATATTAAGCTCGCTAGATGGCGCAAATCGTCAACTAACATCAGTGACCTCTATCATACTCTTTTTAATTTATTTAGAAACACAGTCGCTTAAACAAATATATAAGGGGTGGGGTACACATAGAATACCGGAACCAAACCAAAAGGATCAATATCAATCAGATACTTATTATAAAAACTAGGGACTCGCCTGAAAAAAGTATGCCGTGAGTAATTTTTGCGGGCAAAGCTGATATGGAATAGAGATCTAGGACGTAAGGGGTGACGCGGGCAACTAAAAGTAACCAATTCTAAGAGGTTCGGACAGTGTATCACACCTTTTAGAATTTTTAACAAAAACATCACATCTAAAAACTGTCTCCGGCTATGAAGGGAAGGAACACAGAAATGCTTCGCAGCTGACGCGGAACGCTCGAAATAATTACCTGTTCTATAACACAGTGACTTTAGGAAAATATTTTGGATCCTCTCCAAACGGTCAATATGGACTTGGTACTGAGGTGTCCAAACAACGCAGCCAAACTCAAGGATACTCCTAACGAAAGAATTAAATAATAATGTATAAGTATTCGGGCGCCTGAAAGGCTGTCCGATCCGAAGGAGCATCCCTAACTTTTTATAAGCTCGCTTACATAAATTATCAATGTGTATATTAAAGTTTAATTGTGAGTCCAAAATAACACCTAAGTCCCTAATAGATGATACCCGAGCTATGTTATTACCAGCTAAGGTATAGGTAATTGAATATTATTGGGTCATTTTTACGGTTAAAACTGATTACAAAACATTTTTCCGCATTCAAAAGAAGACTATTATTAGAGCAGTAAAGGGAAAAGTTTTCTAAGTCCTTGATATCATTATATAATTGTTTCTTTTTCACAGAATTTGTGACCCATAACTCATAATCATGAATATTACTTATATTATCGTTTGATATCCGTTGTAAAAACAGATTTGTAATTGCGTAAGTATTATATTAACAGGTTCAAAGGAACGCGGCCCGGCAGCCTACTAAACGAGAAAAAAACTTCGAACTCCTATTTAAAACTTCTGGAGTACAATTGTTTCTCCGAGGCCCCAATGTAAAGAAATACGAAATTCTTTCAGCGGGGGCCGCGGGCGCGGGGGCTAAGTACGGGGTCGTAGTCACTGCGTAATTCCGACTCGATCTCGGCCAGTTCAAGTCCTTATTTAATAACTAGCTTCCGCCCTAGATTCCGTTTGCATGGACCCGAGATAAAGCTATTTTAAACCAGGCTATAAACTATCTTATCCAAATCGGTTGAGCCATTTAAGCGTCATTGAGTAACAAACATCCAAACATCTCAACACCCAAACATCCAACCATCCAAACTTTCGTATTTATAATATTAGTTATGGCCGGTTCCAATAATCAATCCACCGATAGTTTTCCTTACCGGCAGTTACATTATGACAGATTATCCGTAGAAAATGTGTCAAAATGTAACTGTTGGTAAGGAAAACTATCGGTGGATTGTTTTTTTTTTTTTTTTTTTTTTTTTTTTTTTTTTTATTTATCAAAAGTACAAAACAATTAACAATGTTATGTTACTCGCCAAACTGCGATAACAGTTTGTTGGCGAGACCGCGCTCATTTTAACTAATGTGTTAAGTACCTATGTTAAAACTATGTTAGGTATGCTATATGAACTACATACTTATAATATTAAACACTAAATTACACACTAAACATGATAATGCATGAACACTTCACTCCTGCACTTACAGTGCTATACTTTTACAATTAGGTGTTTATTTGTGAAAAGATTCTTTTTTACCTATGTAAGTATTAATGTAATTTTTCCAAAAATGTATTTTTTAATCTACTTTTTAATTCAACTTTGCTGCACTTTTTTTCTTCTCTTAACCAATCAGTCTCGTTATATATTTTTGGTATCATAAATATATTAGCTCTTTTGCCATAGTAGTTTTTAGCAGAATTCTGTACATATTTCTTTGCCCTTACATTTTTAGTTCTATATTTATATTGTTTTAAAACCTTATACTCATTATTAAAATAGTTTTCTACAGCTATCACATATTGCCCCCTTTGATGTATAGGTAATATTTTACATATCTTGTATAACCTGTCATAATCGCCTCTAAGGTTATTTTTAGTTTTTTTACTGACAAGGTATTTCATAGATCTTATTTGTAATCTTTTAATTTCATTTAAATATGTTGGGAAAGTTCGACCATAAACACTAAGCCCATAACCAATAACAGAGTCTGCTAACGCATAATAAACAACAAACATGGTTTTTTTACTAACTATTCTATTTAAGTGATACAGCTTACTTAGAACTGAGCGAAGCCTAGAACAAACTGCAGTGACATGTGTTTCATGATGTTTCCAATTGAAATTATTATCAATATGCATGCCTAAATACTTATACGTCTGCACGTATTCTAACGGTTCACACCTCCTGCCCGCCAGGTAGCTGCGGAACCAGTCGTTGACGGGGCCGGCGATGCCACATTCTCTCATCGCCTGGAGCAGCACTTCGTGGTCCAGGGTATCGAACGCTTTTTTGTAGTCTATAAAAAGCGCCAGAACTTGCTTACCTTCGTTCAATCGGCTGTTTATTTCGTCTGAGAACTGCGCCAGCGCCGACCCCGTGCAACGGCTTCTTCTAAACCCGTGCTGCGCATCCGCAAGTACCTATGTTCTGTTTCTCCAGAAAACCTGTTATTTGTCCGACGACTACTTTTTCAACAATTTTGTTTATTACCGATAGGATTGCAATTGGCCTGTAGTTAGTATATTCTAAGTGATTACCGTTTTTATAAATAGGTCTGATAATAGATTTTTCAGGTTTTCTGGATAAACGCCTTTCAACACACACATATTAACAAAATTAGCCAAAATGGGACATAACTGCTTCTTAATATATTTAATATCTTGCACTCTAATCTGATCAATGCCTGGCGCTTTTTTTATGCTCAAGTTAGTAACTATTTATTCAATATCAATAGCCGACACTTTTGTATACCTAAAAGACAAATCTACTTTTTTAACATAAGAATTACGATCCAGAAATTTATAGTTACATGTGTGTTTTATATTCAAAATTTCACGAGTAAATGTTTCCGAGAATCTATTACATATATTATAAATACTATCTGATTTTCCCATGTATCGCATAACTACCTCGTCCACATTCAATTTAATTCGCCCTAACCAGTTGTTAATTGTATTCCAAATTTTTTTGGAACCAGCCATTAGTGTAGTGTATTGCTATCCTTATCTCGTGCGTATACGTCACGATGACCGGAGTGGGGGGGCAGTAGTGAGTACTGAGTAGTTGTCCGACCGTTGCCGGGAGTGGTGGTGTGCCGTCGAGCCAAGGAACGTGTAGGTAGCAACACAGATATACCTATAGAACGTGCCAAATAAGTGAACACAGTTAGGATTATCCTTTACTTTACATTTTATCAATTAAATGTTCACTTTGTTGGTAAACTTCATCACAATTCTATCACCGTAGTAAAACGTTGAACAAAGCTTTTTTAGCTAAAATGCCGTTAAAATTCGTCTTTATCTGTCACTCTGATATGTAAATCCGTAAGACAGGGACAAAACACATTTTATTTATCAAAGGAATTTAAGTTTTATGAATAAGAGGATAAAAATTTAGTAGGTGTTTGTGGCAATAGAGATCCTACAGGTAGGAAATAGGCTGCAGCATTAAAGTTTATATTGAGCTTCTTCTCTACATATTTTAACACTGTTTTATATTAAAGAAACAAAACACGTGATGACTGAAATGAACTTGAATCCGTCCGACTCTCAGGTACAGATGTGTTTAGGAATTCATAATTTATATTTTCCAAACTATACCTACTTCTACCACCATAACGCGACCCCGAGCCCTATTGTCATAATTACTCTGGTTTTTAGGGTTCCGTAGTCGACTAGGAACCCTTATAGTTTCGCTTTGTCTGCCCGTCCGTCCGCGGATAATCTCAGTAACCGTTAGCACTAGAAAGCTGAAATTTGGTACTAATATGTATATCAATCACGCCGACAAAGTGGTAAAATAAAAAGTGTTTTTTTTTTATTAGGGTACCTCCCCTATACGTAACGTGGCGTGTATTTTTTTTATTTCAACCCTAACGTTTGATATATTGTTGAATAGGTATTTAAAAATGCATAGGGATTTGCTAAAATGTTTTTTTGATAATGTTAATATTTTCGGAGATAATCGCTCCAGAAGTAAAAAAGAATGTGTCCCCCCCTCTAACTTTTGAACCATAAGTTTTAAAAATATGAAAAAAATCTCAAAAGTAGAACTTTAAAAAACTTTCTAGGAAAATTATTTTGAACTTGATAGGTTGAATAGTTTTTGAAAAAAAATACAAAAACTACGGAACCCTACACTGAGCGTGGCCCGACACGCTCTAGGCCTGTTTTTTTTTCATTTATTGGAGAGTACTAATATAAGTATTTTCCTCTATGTTGGTCAATTTCTGTGTCTCTGTATTGGCTGAATGTCAACTTAAAGGCGCGAAGTACGAAGTTATAATACCGGCTTTACTGACGCGATTGATAATTAAATAATGTTTAAAAATGGCCCGTTCTATACCGATTTAATACATACTATTTATTGCTGACACTTAAATATAAATACTGACAAACTTGTATCGTGACAAATACTCGGCGCGTAATCTTGCAGAAACTCGAATCAAAAGACTTTTTGGCTGAACGCGTGAACAGCGCGATGCCATGCCATTAAAAAAATTAAATTTGTTGATAAGTACATTTATTTAAATTACACCTTAATACGAATCGAATCGATGGCTTATAAGTAAAAAGTTCCCATATTAGAATCGATGATTTTTTTATGCTTTATCGTTTAGTTTGCGTTTTGTGAAGGTCCATAACACACACCGAATTGAAATTATGAATATTGGATAGTTAAGGCAAGCCCGCCATTTTGACGTCACTGAAAGTTGACGAATATGGCAGCTAGCATTTCAAGAAGAAGAAATTAAAAATTTTATGAGGTCAAAGTTTTCGGAAATATAATTTAACCGTCGCAGTCGGATAAAAACTATCCTAAGCGGAAGCTAGAGTAATAAGGTACTAATAAAAAAAGTTTAATGTTTTTTCGTTCATGGGAAGCTGAGATCATTCGTGGCAGAACAATGCTTAGTTTGATACTGACTGATATTTTTTTTAATTCAGAGATTTATTATAAGTGTTAATAATAAAATAGTAGGTACTAGTATTTTAAATAATGTAGGTACATTTAGGTGTTTTCTCGATAAGTACGGAGTTAAATACAATTAT
Source organism: Epinotia ramella (assembly GCA_947578815.1). Lineage (NCBI taxonomy): Eukaryota > Metazoa > Arthropoda > Insecta > Lepidoptera > Tortricidae > Epinotia > Epinotia ramella. The sequence goes on from OX388209.1 coordinate 15,772,980, forward strand.
TATCTAATGTAATATTATTTGCAAAACTAATATTAAGTACATATTAAATTATTTGATCGCGAGTGTAGAGGTATTAACTTCTAAGAAATACAAGCACATTACGATATACTTTACCTACGCTAATTCAATGAGTGAAAGCCTTGGTACAAACTTTTCGTAATCAACATTCGCAGGCTAACGGCGTGCTATTTTAAGAAACTTATGTAACAATATTTCATAAATTGGCATTCCATTTGCGCGATATTCTCCATTTCCTAGAATAAACTTGGGTATAAACCAGCGAACGAAAAAAATATAGAAGGCGAGCTCCTTACAAATTTCGACACAAATACGTACGTGCCTAAAACCCGGTATGCGCATTGTCAACTGCGCATCCAATCACAGCTATCCAAAATATCAGCCTATTTCCAATTACCCAACACAAATGGATGCGATTGGTCAATCTATGAATGCATTGCTGTGATTAGCCGTCATGCATCACGTCGGTCGACAGCTATATGACAGTGACAACGATAATTTACTTTAAAAACAAAGTTTTAACCGACTTCAATTTAGTACTCCGCCAAGCCACGAGAACATTTCCACATTTATTTTCCAATTTACCACATGAACTGATTTCCGAGAGCAAATGCGTTGATTATTAGAGAAAAAAACCCAATCGCTGTATGTGGCCCGATAATATTTGAGGACTTCCGTCGATTCCACAAGGATCACCTTTGGTACTTCATTAGCTGCTATTTCAACGGAATCTTATCAGAATCTGTGACGTGCTTTTGTACTTTAAGTACATAATTGAGGAATTCCATAAGTCATCGGTCAGTCGTCAGTTCCACTCCACCAAATTTATGATTTCCGGATGTAAATACACGAGATATAATAGAAAATACCAAAATCACTACACGCGTGCCTAATATAATTGAGGAGTTCTCTCAATTCCTCATGGATCCCATCATCCAACTAAATTAAAAAAAAAAATGGGACCCACCTGGATGCATATGCTTACAAACGAAAATCAAAAAAAATTCGAATCGGCTCATCAATGACGGAGTTCTGAGGTAACAAACATTGAAAAAAAAAATACAACCGAGTTGAGAACCTCCTCCTTTTTTTTTGAAGTCGGTTAAAAACTAATAATTGTTGAACGGTTACATGTAACAAGAAGCTATTTAGTTGTCATAACGTTGGTGTAATATGTTTAGTTTAAAAAATACGATTTTATTTTAGCTACCTACTAAAAGTACAAAAAAATACTGCCTTGTAATGATGCAGTCAACTACAGATTATATCCTATACCTATTGTTAAACTAGTATATTTATTTGTAATCACGTTTCTTAAAAACGGCACCAACGATTTTGACGAAATTTGCAATGAAAGAGTTTACGGGGGTGAAAAATTGATCTTATAGCTATATAGGTCTCATATCAAGCAAAGTTAGATTGCTCTATTTTCACCCAAGTGGGGCTCGATTGCCCAAGTACTAGATAAATAAAAATACCAAATTATAAAATTCTGTGTTTAACTTATTAAAAAAGTAAATTGATCTGTTGGCATGATACCATCCCTGTACAAAATGTGATCCTAACAATAAAAACAAAATAATATATGTATTGCTTTAGTTACTTGTGAAAAAATCACTTTTCTGATGTGCTTGTCTGAACGACAAGAAGGCATATTAGTTAGACTTCTACGATTTCTTCGTTTACTGGTATAATTAGAAATTAAACGAACTTACCTGTAAGTGAAGTTCTATTCTAATTATGTGAGCTGCACAGTCTCGAAAAGAATAATTTGAGAATAAATAATCGTTTTCCCAAAGTACGTGACAAACTAATTTCTAGTTTAAATGCAAGTTTATTCTTGGAAATGGAGAATATCGCACAATTGGAATGCCAATTTATGAAAGATTGTTACATAAGTTTCTTAAAATATCACGCCGTTAGCCTGCGAATATCATAATACGTTTTGTATACCTACTTACATATACAAATAATTTATTGTTCGAAAGTATGGTCGTCGAACCACTTTAACTCGCACAGTTCGCATGTAAAAATATCTAGTGCCATTTAAAATTTGCAAAAAAAATTCTGCCACTTGTCGGTATCCAATAAAATTGACAGGAACTTATTTAATTTACAACTATAAAGGAATCGGAAAGGGACAAAATGTTCAAGAATATAACATTGTTGCTCACTAAGAAGGGTTGTTACTCAATTTTATTGATGAGTATGAGTGCAAATAAGTACCTACTTAATACGGAGGGATCATTGACCCAGCACCGTAATCACCAGAAAACAAATATTTAGAATTGCTTATTTTAGCAATAAAATTATGTAGGTATTCATTTATTTACCTACATACCTACAGGTGTTATTTCTATTCTCTATAAATGCTTTTAAACATAGTGCTATTTAAATATTATTTGTGGAAACAACATTACATACGTAGGTAACCCTACACCGGATCCGCAGGTGGCTTGCCGATTAATCACAGCTAAGAATCAGAACGCGGGGCTTTCCAGATCACCTGTGTCGAAATGTTCGTCGACAATCGAGTTTGGTAATACTAACTTAAGCGTAGAACGGAGTGTAACGCAAACGGGATAGATGTTGTATTCGACCGGGTTTCGTTGAGCGAGTTTGAGTAGGGTGTTCTAGTGGTCGTCGGAGGCGGCTAGGGCGGGCGGCGAGCGGCGAGCGGCGGCGGGCCGGACTCGGAAGCGCGGTAGTGCCGCCGCGGAGCCGCGCGATACCTCTCGCCTCTCGCCCACGCCGCGCCCGCCGCATGCGACCTCTCGACAACACACGCGGCGAAAACTAGCTTTCTCAACTACAACTTCAACTGTTCCCAACAATCAACAACAGAGGTAAGAGGCAACATTTAAAACCAACATCTTTTAGCCAAACAAATTCGTCTTTGATAAGCTATTTAAAAGTTTTCAATTTAATTGAATAACAGTTGAAGTTGGGAAATGCCGTTTCATGTAGGCATTTGTTGAACCTCGCAACAGGGTCAATAACAGGCTTTCAATCAGGAACTTACCGGTGGTAGGTATTCCTTTTAGAGCACTGGAATAGTGGAAACTTGAGTAAGTTTTGAAACTAGGGTATCCAACTATCCATTCTTTACTTAGTACTTGGACGCCCTGAAAATGAATATCCTGATCATTTTATTAACTTCAGTCCACATAAAATAATTCAATTGAAAGTCAGAAATTCAATTTGCCCTAAAAGTTTTGATAATTCTAAAGATGGAAAAGTGATGCTTATATGACATCGGACATATTTTTAAGTATATTTGCAATATATGATGAAAAGTTAGAACGAGCGTTAGGTATAAATTAGGTATTTATATATTTTTATTTATAATTTGTGAATATTGAATTAAAGTGCAAAGTTTTAGCTTCATCGTTTATAATATGTATGACGCTATATGTTATTAAGTTTGTAGAACTTTTTTTACGCAGCTTCTTTGTCAAACCAGAATTAGGTTATTACTTTGTCGATATTGAATTAAAGTTTAAAAATCCTCAACAATATCTCTAATTTCTTAAGTTAATAGACAAAGCTAAAAATGTAGAAGAATAGGATACATGCTATAAAAGTAATATGCGTTTTTTGTCCTGTAAGATCTAATATTGAATTAGAGTCTGTAAAAATAAGTCTAATACTATAAAATAATATATGCAACCATATTATGAAAAGTAAGAAAATTCTGTGTATTGCTTGCATTAATTTAATAGTATAATTTATTTAAAATGGCGCGAAATTCATAACCACGCCGCGCTGGCCCTTCAACGGCGGCGCGCGGGGGCCGATCGTAGCCGACCTAGCGAGCGATACCTCGCCCCGCCCTCCCCGCATTACCGCGCAAGCGCTGCTGTTGTCTTTCAAATCATTCATTCATTCATTTTTAATACATTTGCTCAAAAAGTGCTACTTTTACGTACCTGTTTAGCGTGCGGAAAGTTATTTTCACGAACTAGTGCTTTTCACTTTTCCCACTCAATAATCGTACAAATTGTACCATTAATTATTATGTCAATAAAAAATAAATAAGATAGAGCTGTACTAAATAAAATGATTCTTGAACCTCATCATTTTTCAACTGTATTACAATGACGTTACAGAATTAATAATCGTACAAATTGTACCATTAATTATTATGTCAATAAAAAATAAATAAGATAGAGCTGTACTAAATAAAATGATTCTTGAACCTCATCATTTTTCAACTGTATTACAATGACGTTACAGAATTAATAATATAAAAGTTTCGAATTCCTTACTTGTTGTTTTTCTTATTTTTTCGCAACTGTATTAAAAAACGTCGTTGTGTAGATTACTATACATTGATTCGAAGGCTATATCGGCGCACAAAAGAAGAATGGAGATGGAAGCACCAGTAGCACAGCCTAGTCGTCACTAGGCTGGCTCATCGTCATGAGGAATGCTTTGATTTTGAAAACTTTTGTTTTTTTTGCAACGAAGCTGCCAACGAAGTGTTTAAACAGGGTCAACTCAAACGCCCTGTTCAAGTCAGAATCACTGTCAGCGAAATAATGAAATGTACTACACAGATGTTGTTAAACGCAGCTATAGCTGCTCGCCGCAAGCAAACCAATGTTAGTTTGCCCCTGATTACGGATTTCTGTTACGAACACCAGGGTCATGTTGCAGGGTAATATCGCCGGTTAGCGACCACCTAATTTATGGTTCCGGTTTGCGACCACTCATTTCAATTGGTGTCAGGAATCTACCGCAAAAAACGACAATATATTATCCTTTCAGTTTTTTCAATAGATTACATACATACATACTCACGCCCGTATCCCATTGGGGTAGGCAGAGACTAAGGAACGCCAATTACTACGGTCCTTAAATACTTCTTCAATAGATTCCTGTTTAATAATTACTTTAAATAATACATGCGGGGCACGGTTTATTTAGAGTGCGTTGTAATGTCATTTTATTAGGTATATTTAATTGAAAAAAAAAAACGTTGTCTTTCACGTGGTCGCTAACTGAAGCTGGTCGCGTAACCGGGGCGGCGTATTGACCCAACGTTATTATTATTAAATTAAACATTCCAATTTACGTTAACACTTAAAATAGGCTGTTTCTGCTCTAATAGTACCTGATTAAAGAAAACTTAGAAAGTAGAGCATAATTTAAACCAAAACAGTGAGAAATACATTCTTTGATTCCAAATATTATTTGTATGCAGAATGTAATGATAGTGAATGAAGCAAGAAAGGTTTGTCAAGATCGTAGCAAGTGGAAATCCGTGATCTCTGTCTATCCCTCCGGGAAATAGGCGTGATGTACATTTCTATGTATGTATGTATATTATTTGTAGTAAGGTAAATCTCCAATAACTGGCCACCTTTGAATAATCGGCCCCCTCATACTAAAAATTAACTCTATTCACGTATAATAGAATAGATATAGATAGTATGAGGTGGCCAGTTATTGACGATTTACCCTACTTGTTAGGAATATTCGAGACAATTAAAGGTTTACTAAGCAGAAACGTCTGCTAACGAAGTTCTAAAGGACAACGCTTCCTAGGATGAAAAAAAAGTTGAAAATTTTGTTGAAAAAACTATTTTGCGTATTAATGTGTATTACTTATTTCAAAAAAAGTGAGTACCTTTACATTTTGAGGAAAAGAAATGTGAATGGTGACCCAGATTTGAGCTGTATAGTAAAATGTATGGAGAAAAAAAAAAGTGTTCAGATTGAAATGAAAATAATGTATGTCATAAGAATCGTTTCAAAAACAACTTGAAAAATCTTACTGGTAAAAGTAGGTAGAATCTAACCGCTTATTTTTTTTTCTTTTACATTTTACTATGAAGCTCAATTCTGGTTCAGTTAACAGTTTTCACAAAATATATTTTATTGAAAAACTAATCCTTACTTAAAAAGTTTTTGCACCTTCATTATTTTTAAACATACTTAAATACACAAAATAGTTTTTTTTTATTCAAAATATTCAGTTCTTTTTTTCCATACTAGGTGTGCGGTGTTTTTTCGATCAGAATAAAAAAAATCGCCAGTAGCCTTTTCAGGTTTGCGTAGGCAACAAGGAACCCTTATAGTTTCGCCATGTCCGTATGTCCGTCTGCGGCTTAGCTCAATCACCCTTACTACTAGAAAGTTGTAAGATTAGAATTGAAGACTTTATACTATTGCACTTCGAAGAATCGAGATTAGACTGCAAAAATAAGAGTTCAATTTTAATAATAATGAAAAAAAAAGTTCCGTCTTAATTATTTTAGTTATTTTGTGAAAAAAGCTGCACAGAATAATGAGAAGTCGCAGAAGTTCACTTAGAGTTGTCATTAGGTGTAAACAAATATGAATGATTAATACTTATACAATACCTACTTGCAATTTTATTATAATGTTGTCGTAAATGGTTGTATTTTTTGTATTTTTTTACTATTGTGTTAGCCATCCATACTGACTTTAATATAAAACAATAAGTACCTACTTTATAAAGGACTTAACGTCGAAAATTTATAATATTTCGACTGAAAATTTTATTCTTTGACACTTCGAATAATCGAGATTATACTGTATTAATAAAAGTTCGCTGTCAGTTATATTATAATGTGAAAAAGTTACAATTAATTTTTTTGACTGTTATTGTAATAAAAATATACGACTATTTTTATTATTTCTGTTTATCCTGGTTCCTATTGTCATATCTTGTCCAGTCCTATTCGCCGTCATGTATTATACTTACCCCACCATATTATACGGTTACGTGACCAACTTCGGTTAACGACCACCTTAAGGACAAGGTTTTTTTTTTCAATTAAAGATATAATAACATTTAAACAGGCTGTAAAAATGCCTCGGTACGTACGCAATTTTTAAAGCAGATATTAGGCAGGAATCTACTTAAAAAACGAGAAAATATCCTCTCGGTTCACCTTTACTCCCGAGTGGTCGCAAACCTAAATATACATCCTAAATATACAATTTCATCTAAGGTAAATTGAGTTTAACTATAGCTTACTGCTGACCACGTCGCAAAAAAATACATGTAGGTTATTTGTTAGTAGGTATTTATGCAGCTGGCTTAAAGGAGTAACAAGAAGAAGAGTGTGTATGGAAGAGTGGTCATTTGTATAAGGGGCGATCCCTAAAATATTTTTTAATTATGTGTATAACGCGATAACCAGTTCGACGAAACCGCGGGCAATCCCTAGTATAGTTGGTAATAAATAAGGATACATTTCTTCTTTGTATTTCCATTAACGTACGTATAACAAAATAACATGTGTTTTGCCATTGATATTTATTCTTTGTGGATTTTTTTATGGATCGTGGACGCAATCAAGGGCACTCCTCTACCGTTGCGTTGATCGCTGCCTGCTGCCACAGCGCACAGCGCGGCGCGCGCATACATGCCGCGCTTTTTAAATGTATTCATTTAAGCACGGAGTACTTAGGTATCAATATTTAGTGTCGCCGTAAGTTTATTTTTCTTAACTTTTGTTTGGTAACTGATATCATTGTCATGATCGTTTACTATTAACTCTACAAACTTTAATTCAATATTGGCTATACTGTTTAACCGGAAATCAATATCTAGACAAGCCGATTGTCTACATTTCTAACTTTTTTCCAATATGTTAAGTGGATCGACAATATCGTAACTTTGCAATATCAGCTACTCTAATTCTTTATTTACAAAATTATTTGCATTTTTACGTTCACCAGGATGCAGAAGTCCCAGATTTCTAAAAACAGAATATCGTATATAAATTAAAGTGTTATTGGATATGTTACAGTTTTTTGTAACTCTAATTCTATATTGACATAGTTATTGGCAAAAACTAAAATATTTCAATATAGCCGAAAGCTCCACCTAAAATTTTCTAACTTTTTACATAAGTATTATTTAACATGCCTCCAACGACATATCAAAAAAGAAAAAACTTTAATGTTGTAATAACCCATTTTTGTTCAACCGCTGGTCTAAGAGGCCGTTGATGCGTGCGTGTCTATCAGCGCGCGGCGCCGCTGGCACGGAGTTGTCGACGTATTGTGTTGTGAAGCATTATGTGGCGGCAGCCCCTTGAACAAACGCTGAGCAATTGACAAACTAACATTAAAATCGTAATATTCATTAGTGTTATTAAACAAAATTGAGGGTAGTGACGCTGGCTACGAAGCTGAAGGTCCTGGCTTTGCATCCCGGTATGGACAAATATTTGTGTGATGATGAATATTTGTTTCCGAGTCTTGGGTGTTTTCTATGTATTTAAGTATTTATATCTGTTATATTTATATATCGTCGTCTAGTACCCATAACACAAGGAGTAAGTACTATGGGACGACTGGTTCGATTTGTGTAAGATTGTCACCTAATATTGTATACCTACCTATGTATATTTTTTAGATTGTCATACAGAAACGGTTGGAAAACAAATGGTATTAGTGCGAGAAAATGCAAGTAATGAATATATACTGGTAATTAATATACATATATAGCACTAGCTTGTGCCCGCGACTCCGTCCGCGTGGAACTCGTTTATATCATAGCTCCATACAAACTTTCACCCCCCACTTCATCCCCTTGGGGGATGATTTCCGGGATAAAAACTATCCTAAGTTCTTCCCCAGGACTCAGACTATCTCTATACCAAATTTCATCCAAATCGGTTCAGCGGTTTAAGCGTGAAGCGGTAACAGACAGACAGACAGACACACTTTTGCATTTATAATATTACTAGCTTTTGCCCGCGACTCCGTTCGCGTGGAACTCCTTTATATCGTTCCTCCATACAAACTTCCGCCCCCCATTTCACCCTTTTAAGGGATGATTTCCGGCATAAAAACAATCCTATGCCGTTCCCCGGGACTCGAACTACAACTATACCAAATTTCGTCGAAATCGGTTCAGTGGTATAAGCGTGAAATAGTAGCAGACATACAGAGTTACTTTCGCATATATAATACTTATAACTTATCAAGTATTATTATGAGATCGCGATTATTTTAGGAATCGGAAAGCTGACAATTAAGTAGCACTTTAACGAAAGTATAGGGTAAAAAAACATAAGTAAAAATCCTCTTATGTGTAGAAGGTAGTAACCAGCTTGAATAAATATTACCCTCTCGTAGGTTTGATGGACATTTATGTACATATTTAAAATGTTGATTCCATCTTTAAAAAATCCTATAAGGGATGAAAACGGCATTACGGATTCAAAATATCTATAGACCAAATTTTATTTGATGTTTATAGGGAATGATGATTTCCCGGATAAAGACTGCCTTATCATCTTCCATGGGCCCCATCCATCCCCTTAGGGGATGAATTTCGGAAAAAAACTATCCTATGTCCTTTCCGAGAATTCAAAATATCTCTGCACCAAACGTCATCACAATCGGTTCAGCGGTTTGAGTATCTCCATACAAATTTTAACCCCCCATTTCACGCCTTAGGGAATGAATTTCGAAAAAAAAAAATTTCCTATGTCCTTTCCGAGAATTCAAACTATCGCTGCACCAAATTTCATCTCAATCGGTTCAGCGGTTTAAGTATCTCCATGCAAAATTTTAACCCCCTATTTTACCCCCTTAGGGGACGAATTTCGGGGAGAACTATCCTATGTCCTTTCCCAGAATTCAAACAATCTTTGCACCCATTTCAATCGATGCAGCGGTTTAAATATCTTCAAACAAATTTTAACCCCCCATTTCACCCTCTTAGGGGATGAATTTCGGGGAAAAAACTATCCTATGTCCTTTTCCAGGATTCAAACTATATTTGCACCAAGATCATCTAAATTGGTTCAGCGGTTAAGTATCTCCATACAAAATGTAACCCCCCATTTCACCCCCTTAGGGAATGAATTTCGGAAAAAAAAAACTATCCAATGTCCTGTCCTAGGATTCAAACTATCTTTGTACCAAATTTCACCTAAATCGGTTCAGCGGTTTAAGCGTGAAGAGGTAACAGACAGACAGACAGACAGACCCTGTCCTTTCCCAGAATTCAAACTATCTTTGCACCCATCTCAATCGATTCAGCGGTTTAAGTATCTCCATACACATTTTAACCCCCCATTTCACCCCTGAGGGGATGAATTTCGGGGAAAAACTATCGTATGTCCTTTTCCAGGATTCAAACTATATTTGGACCAAATTTCATCTAAATCGGTTCAGCGGTTTAAGTATCTCCATACAAATTTTAGCCCCCCATTTCACCCCCTTAGGGGATGAATTTCGGAAAAAAAACTATCCTATGTCCTTTCCGAGAATTCAAACTATCTCTGCACCAAATTTCATCTCAATCGGTTCAGCGGTTTAAGTATCTCCATGCAAAATTTTAACCCTCTATTTTACCCCCTTAGGGGACGAATTTCGGGAAAAAACTATCCTATGTCCTTTTCCAGAATTCAAACTATCTTTGCACCCATCTCAATCGATGCAGCGGTTTCAGTATCTCCACACAAATTTTAACCCCCCATTTCACCCTCTTAAGGGATGAGTTTCGGGGAAAAAACTATCCCATGTCCTTTTCCAGGATTCAAACTATCTTTGCACCAAATTTCATCTAAATCGGTTCAGCGGTTTAAGTATCTCCATACAAATTTTAACCCCCCATTTCACCCCCTTTAGGGGATGATTTCCGGGATAAAAACTATCCTATGTCCTTCCCCAGGACTCAAACTATCTCTATACCAAATTTCATCCAAATCGGTTCAGCGGTTTAAGCGTGAAGAGGTAACAGACAGACAGACAGACAGACAGACAGACGCACTTTCGCATTTATAATATTAGTATGGATGGATGGATATGGATAGACTTTAAGCCTCTCACAGACAGGCGCGGCCTGCGTTGGCGGTCAATAGTAAATTTGACACTAACTGTCAAGTTTACTATGGACCGCCACCGCAGGCCGCGCCAGTGTGATTCAGGCTTTATAATAATTAAGTAGATCAGCTGTGTTGCGGCGAAGTAGACTGTCCGTCTCTTTCTAGTTAGAACGATTAGAGAGAGACGGATAGTCTACCTCGCCGCAACACAGCTCGCGGGGCGTCCTGTCATAACTGTGCTGATAAGAAACTACCCAGGTAAGCCGCTTGCACAAGGACTATTAATTACCTACATGTCATGTTCTGTTACTAGAATCAGATCAGAGATTTCATGTTATTAAGCTGAATATTACTTGTGCTTGCGAACAGAGCGCCTGCTAGGCAGTGAATGTGTGTAAAGCTTCAATAAAAACTACTTACAATAAAAGCGCATTATTTAAAATAAACATATGGAAGCGATGGGGTATTTTTTAGTTACATGGCCACCCCCCACGGGAATCATCTACTTTGTTGCCGTCCCTCATTGTGGCGATACTTACGTCGCCTCTATAGGTACATACTCTAAGGAAAAAAGCTAACATTACCAAGCCCTAAAAAATGATGAGTCAGTGCTGTTCCCGTAAGAAACCGATTTCGCAGCATAGAGTTGACTAGATATCGATCTTCCCGTGCCGTCGTACACCTGGGTCTGCCTGTTATTGGTCTGCGTAGGTTCGAACCAGTTTCTAGAAACCGCTGGCGAACACGCTGAACTGTAGACAACGATACACCGACTATTCTTGGTGTTTCTCGCTGACTGCTCCCATTTTCCAGGATCGTGAGGATTCTCGTACATTCCTCAGGTGTGAGTGACATAATTACTACTTTAATAATGACTATTGGATACCTGGAAGACTTCTTATAAATAGATTATATGACAGAACAAAAACAAAAGCAAAAACAGTTGCAAAAATTAGAAGTTCTGATTTGAAAAAAAAAGGGATATAGATGTTTATAATTTTTTTAATGCCATTACTTCACGCCAACCAATAAGTTTTTATACGTGTAATGAAGGATTATTAAATTGTCTATAGGGTTCAATTTATTTCAATACGATAGCTTTATTCGTTTTCGAGATATTGAAGTAAATGCTAGTGACCCGAAACTTTTGCTCTCGAGTGTTCGGTGTGTGTCGAGTTTGTGTGTGTGTGTATCTAGCACAATTTATGATGGTTAATTAACCAGTTTGACAACCACATAATGACAAGGTTATTATCTCTGTTAAATGTTCCAAAATGCTCTAAACCCACTAGCCAACATAAATTCTGCAAGTAATAGCACCCAAATCTCTGTATTTACATATAAATAGTACCGTTATTACCTTGTCAGTTGTCATCACGATAACTGATCCCAGCCCGATTCCGGGAAGCTTATATTAGGTAGGTACCTATTCCAAGTATTCCCAGAGATACTTTGGTGATAGCAAATAGTCAATGCAATTTATTTATCAATAAACTACCTATATTGGATATACTCGTGTTATATCCAGTTCAGCAGACTGGACAACCGATGCATCTATGCAGATAGTTCTGAAATCGCACGGCTGTAACGTGCCCGGTGATGCGTGTCTATCAACGCGCATTGTTCGCTGGTTGCTCCGATGCTGTGATGGCATTCACAGCAACTCATCTGCCACGAACCAGTGTAAGTCAGATTAACGACTATGGGTAGTGTTAATTACTACCGGGGTCACGATATACTAGTGAATAGTGGAGTCGAGATGTTGGGAATCGCATAGCTGTGATGGGTCATTCTTGAGAATTGCATTATTCATCTCATTCCCTCGGCGTTTTTTATTTTAAGAAATTTCTACTAAGTTACAATAAAATCAAATTAAGTATTTAATAATAAACATATTTATCGAATAGGCATCACTTTGGGTCAATTAGGTACGAAAATATACCAATTTAAAGTTTAGCTGTCGAGGGAATGAGAAAAAATGACGGGGGAATGATAAAAAGTACGAGGGAATGAGAAAAATGTCGGGGGAATGATAAAAACTACGAGGGAATGATAAAATTGACGAGGGAATGATAATCTTTGGTATTAAATCAGATGTTTTATTAAATAACACAAAATATCAGTTTGAATACAGAAAATTTTTACTTTCTTTTCTTAATAATCTTATAGAGTAAGTACCATAATAATTTGAGACTTCAGTCTTAACCATTAATTGACATTCATTCTTCGCATTACTTGCAAAAATCATCATTATCCTAGCGTTTTTCCCAGTAGTGCCCTACACGTGCCCGGGGTCCACTTTGCAAAAATAGTTCTACAAATATATATTTTTCTTTTGCTTATCACAATCTAACAATGCATCTACAAAAAAAGCTGTAACTAACTTTATATTCCGGATGGTCCTTAAGAAATTTTTGGTGTAGCTGTTGTGAAGTGAAGTTGAGATAGCGTTTTTGTTTTCTTACTTTGTGCCTGTTAATAAATTCCTTCTTTCCTGGGCAAAGCTTGCTATTTTCGTCATCTTCATAAAATGTTTCGATAGCATTTTTCATTTCAGCTTTTGTTGTTTCAATAAGTACTTTATGTGTACCCTTGGTTTTTGTTTTGGTGATTTGTGTCGTATTTTGTTCAACATTTTTCTTTTCTGTTATAGTTTTCCGTAATTTTTGTATCTGCTTTCTATCGCTATCTATTTCTATCTTTCTATCTATTGCTTCTTTCTATCTTTGCTTTGCTATCTATTTCTATCTTTCTATTTGTCAATCGTAAGTTTCGGTTCTTGAATCCTTTTATCTTTGATCTGCAATTCTTTGTCAGTTCTGTATTTCATTTTTCTCAAAAGGTATTTCCATGGAGATTTCTTCTTTATTGATGTGCAATTCATTTGATTTTGCATAACTCTTAAAGGCTGCCTTTGAGGTGTTTCTGGATTGGTAGTTGTTTCACTTAAGGGGCTCCGAGGACAAGGTATATCATTATCTGTGGAAGGAAGAAGGTCGAGTCTCAAATTACGTTCTCGTACAAGAGTCGGATCGTGAATGTTTCGCCTTACATTTCTTGTAATACAGTCGTATTACAAGAAATGTAAGGTACTTGATGATGATTTATCACTCGCGGGGCTTGACAGAGGCAAAGACGGTTGACATGTGGTATTCTGATCGATACTATCGTGTCTGAAAGTTTGTGTGATACGACTGCTTGAAGGTGAATCTACACCAGCGGGATTTGACGCAGGCTGAGATGTTTGGTGAGCGGGAGTCTGGTCAAAAATATCGTGCTATTTCAGCAATGGGTTTGACTTTCCCTTGTCTTTTTTTCTTCAAATACTTTTGCCTTTCTTGTAACTGTGTGCGACGGTTCGGATCATTATTAATTTTATCTCGTCTTTTACGATCTAAAAGCCTATTTTTTTTTTCGATAACTTCTCTAGATTTCTTCTTTTCTTCCATTTTTAAATTTGATGATGTCACATCAGTCGTGTGTGGTGGTAAAGCGGACCTGAAATATTTATATTCATAAGCAATCGGAAATCAAAGACACAAAAGTTTTACTTGCAACGTGTCATGGAAGAGCCTAAATATTCGATTATTACGTATAATAAAGTTCTGTCCTTCGCCAAGGAGAATCGATATAAGTATTTACGTTATCTAGAAACCCACACAAGGTACATGTACAGTCTCACCACTGTACATTTTTCCGTTTACGTTGCGACCTACTTTAGGCCGCGCTACAATATGACTTTATGAAGTAAATTATATTAGTGCAAACATAACTCGAATATCATCAACTGAAAGGAACGGCCCATAAATCGAACTATTTTGTATCTTAAAAGTAATAAATCAGTTTAATAACTATAACTTAACTTCACCGTTCTCTCAACGCACTCCAACACAACATCAAGGGCTAACTGGCTCATACAGTACACTCGTCATTATTAAAGTAGTAAGTATGTCACTCACACCCGATGAATGTACGAGAATCCTCACAATGCTAGAAAATGGGAGAAATCAGCAAAAAACAGCAAGAATAGTCGGTGTATCGTTGTCTACACTTCAGCGTGTTCGAACCTACGCAGACCAATAACAGGCCCAGGTGTACGACGGCACGAGAAGATCGATATCTACGCTGCGAAGTCGGTTTCTTACGGGAACAGCACTGACTCATCTTTTTTTAAGGCTTGGTGGAACCAACCCTAGTGCTTGAACTGTAATGTAAGACTGTGACTTGCTCAAGGCAATTTGAAACCATTTAGACCTGCAATTGGTCCGAAACTCGAGAGACACCATCGTATAGCAACACGAATTCATGCACGCGAGCACTCGGATTGGACGATTGAAAATTGGACAAATGTCGTGTTCTCGGACGAATCAAAATGTATGCTGTATAAACACAACGGAAGGGCAACGGTGTACCGAAGACCAAGAGAAAGATTTATGCAATCCTGTATTGAAGAAAAGGTGGCATACGGTGGTGATTCGGTACTCGTGTGGCCAGCACATAGCCCCAACCTCAACCCGATCGAGCACGGTACGTGCTCGGACGACGTGTAAGACAACGAGATCCTCCTTTAATTACGCTTCGTGACTTGAAACATGCATTGGTAGAGGAATGGCAGAACATTCCGCAATAGTGTTTCAGAAACTTAGTGTACAGCATGCCGAATCGCATGGCAGCAGTCCAGACAGCACGTGGGGGTAATACCATGTACTTAACTGTGTTAAAACTACACGTAAATATAAAAAGTTCAATATTTGCAACCAAATTGCCGCCATTTTTAATTAGTCGTTTAAACAAAATAAAATTAACGATCAGTAATAAATAAGTGTAATGCATTTTATTTTAGTGACAAAAATTTTTCCATAAGGTTCAATTTATTTCAATACGATAGCTTTATTCGTTTTCAAGATATTGAAGTAAATGCAAGTGACCCGAAACTATTGCTCTCGAGTGTATTTAAAATTAAAATAAGTACAATACCAGTAAAGTTTATTCCAGAAAACATTATAATAGACTCTAGAATTCAACGAGGCAAGAGTTATATGTACTTATATCAAGTTAAAGCTTTATGTTAAATGTTCTATTCGTGGAAATGAAGAAAAATATTCAAGACCTTCTATTTAACACAAAATGTAATGTTACGTTCATGATATTATAAATAAATTGTTGAATAAATGAGTCGACCATAATATGTTATAAGTACGGTATAAGGGTTTGGCCTGTAATAGGAGCAATAAATGAAACGGTGGATTACTAACCCAATCAGCAATCAGTTCTAAGTGGTTTAACAAAAAACAAACAAGAAAACACTATTAATCACTATGTCATATAATTATATTCTATGGAGTCATCCTTTAAATTTATTGTTCCTATTACAGGCCACACCCGGTACATATGATAAAATATTATAATTTTCAAGAAACTTCAGAAATCTATCATTACCCCGTTCAGAAAACCGGGGGAATGAGAGTCGAGGGAATGAGAAACCGAGGGAATGAGAGTCGGGGGAATAAGAAAAAGTATGTTTCTTGTCGATTATGCCGAAACTGTTATTAATATAAGAGTAACTATTAAATCAACACATGCAATCATTCATGTGTTATTCTCTACA
Organism: Epinotia ramella; assembly: GCA_947578815.1. Classification (NCBI taxonomy): domain Eukaryota; kingdom Metazoa; phylum Arthropoda; class Insecta; order Lepidoptera; family Tortricidae; genus Epinotia; species Epinotia ramella. The sequence goes on from OX388209.1 coordinate 15,789,429, forward strand.
CTAAATATTGTATGCCAATTACAGGAAATAGATTTTATACGTAAATATAGGGTAATGATAATCATAGTGACCCAAAGTCAGGGGATGATATATCTACCTTCATTGCTCCAAGCTCCAGCGACGAGACTCGTCCTCTCTCCGCGGCGTCGGTAGCGCTACAGACGAGGATGAGACACGGCCGAGATTACGCGTCACAAGACGTTGCAGTAAGGATGTACGCGTTGTTTAGTCAGGCATTAGGGAAATTATAGGTTAGCTCTGGACAAACCTTTGATATAGATTCCTATAAAAACTATGATAAATAGGGGAACCATATTTTTATTTTTAAATCATTAACTTATATTCTAACGATTTAACTCGATACAATATTTGATTTTGATCCATAACTAGTTGTTTTCAGAGTAGATTGTTCACAAAATGGCGGATGGACGCACCGGGGGAATGATAATTTAGGTGTTTGACATTTTTTTATGGCTAATTCTACTTACCTTTAACAAAAATTAAATCCTGCCCCAGTTAGATTAAGTGTTGAACTACTGAACAAAAATGTGTAAGGTCAATTATTTTATTTTTTCGGGTACTTTTTCCCTCTGGACGCTGAAAATTGACCCTCTCAAGAATCACCCTGATGCATAATGTGACGGAAGCCTGCTCCGAGTGTACATTAGGTAGCGTTTGTAATTAGCAGACATCGTACATTTTGTAGCATTTTCGGTGCAGCATGGTTGTGTTAACGGAGTTGGTATAGACAATATCAATCCAAAATTGTTAATTAATATTATATTATTATTGTTAAGCATCACGATTGAAATTGCTTATACCAATTCCCTTAACACCACTACGCTGCACCGAAAATGCTACAAAATGTACGATATCTGGTAATTAGATATAGGTACCTAATAAGGGCAAGCTTCACGTGTTCTCGTAATAACCCAATCGCAAGACTGCACTACACTGGTTAGAGTGCATTATATAGAGCTGGAGGTTAATAACCAATATTATAAATCATCATGCTTGCTCCTAGCGTTATCCCGGTTGTGCCCCAAAGGAGCCCGGGGTCCGGTTTGACACCTAATCTCAAGATTTGGCATAGGCACTAGTTTTACAAAAGCGACTGCCATCTGGCCTTCCATTCCAACCCAAAGGGAAAACTAGATCTTAATAGAATTAGACCAGTTTCGTCACGATCGATGTTTTCCTTCACCGAAAAACTCATTGGTACGAGCCGGGATTCGAACCCACAACCGCCGCTTCACAGCCGCATGCCTGAACCACTAGGCTACCGTAGCAATAACCAATATTTTAAATGTAATCATTTAAAACAAACGCCTCGAAAAATACATATACCTACTTATGAGACTTTAGGACTTAGTAAGTAGTAAGTCTTTACTCTATCAGTAAAAATCATAATGTGAAACGAAAACTTCTACTTCCTATAGAAACACTAAACGTTGAGGCGGAAAGGTTCTCGAGTGGTGACCACACAAGCTGGACTATGGCCTAGTGACTGATGTACCTAAAGTAAGTAGGTTAATATTTCGTGGTATATCGTGAGGGCTGACTTGCTGCAAGCGGGGTGAGCGTACGCTGGAGGTTCGGAGCATAAATAACTACTCGAACGTACTGAATGAGGCCATGGAAAAACCACGTCACTAACCAGCCAGATATAATCTACCGAAGGTAAAGTATATGGACAAAATACTGACAGGCACGTTATGTTATGACACATGACTCGAACAAAAGTTAGGGCTTTACAGCCCAATATCTCGCAAACGGATCACTGATTTCAAAAATGGTTTTAGGAACGAGCTATCCAACGATACCCCACACCATCATCTCGGGTTTAACGAGAAAAAAATGTACATCCCCACTTTAGGTGTAGGGGAGGTACCTACCCAAAAATATTTTTTTTTCTAGATTTTATTGTACTGTTTTGTCGGCGTGATTGATGTACTCGTATACATACACCCATGCCAAATCACAGTTTTCTTAGTAGTAATGGTTACTGAGCTAAGCCGAAGATGGACGGACAGACAGACGGACGTGGCGGCGAAACTATAAGAGTTCCTTGTTGACTACGGAACCCTAAAAACAGACAGAGAAAGCTAGCTATACAAAAAGTCAAATTCAAACATAAAGAAGACATTATGGAACTTGGTATTATACAGAAGGTACATATTCCGTTAAACTTTTCAACATATGCTGCCAGAGCATTAGGTTTCATGAATCTTTTGCCACCCAGCGAATCTCGTATTGCGATAGCCACCTTCGTCTTGTTATGTTGCCGGCCATCCCTTGACAGACTGAGTTATGTTTAATGTTTCTTATTAAACTTATCTGAGTAAACAGTACATATGTAACTCTATGCCAAACTGCACGTAAGGCCTCTTAGAAACATTGACCATCTATGTCGTGTGGAAACATCGTACATAGGTACACATCAACTCGAAATTGAACCTTAACTCACTGCGAAACTATACTGATTCATGTTTATAGAGCCAGCGTTGACACTTAGTTAATTGAGACCGGCCGCTCTGGCATACCATCGCATTGTTGTCTGTAACAGCGTGCACGGCTGTAGTCTAAGGTTGAACCTGAAAATACTGAATAAGCGGTGGCGACGTAAAATGCGACGTTGATATCCCGGAGAACCTTACACTTTGAAAGGCTTCTTTCATTCCGATACACGCAGTCAGACGGACTGTAAATTGTACCTACTGCTGCGGCGACACCTAGATAAGTAGTAGTAAGTACATCAAAAAGTTCCCATGTTATTATCAGAAAAGCTTTCAAAAATTAAACGAGACTTGTCATTACTGCAGGTCTCCAGGTGTAAAGCAACGCCATAAAGCGTTTCGTAAACTGAGTAGAATAAATGGAGCATTTTGTAGCAGCCAAGCCAGCCATTTATAATTCTGTAATTGATACCAAACACGATTAACTCGAAGTTACTTAAAAAAAACGTTCTTTTTTTCTGAATAAAACTGAATAAGGAATTTCATCACTTTACAATTTAAAATCGTTGTCACCCTAACGGTAGTTTGCGAAAAGGTCATTGGGCATAATCTGACCCGGTTTTCAAAATATTTCCTACAGATATCAAATTATTTGTAAATTATTGAGTGCTAGCCTACATTTCATTTTGTGTATTTAAAAAAAAAAAAATCCGCGGGGGAAGACCGAAAAACAACAATTGAAATGGTATTGAAATGTGTTTAAAGATATTACGTAGTATGAATTAACTATTGCAACCAATAAAAATAGCATAAACGTTTGCGCCTACCAATAATGCTCGGCCAGAGGCTTGCATTATCCGTTTCAATCGCACGTTATAGCCGCGCCGCGCCACACACACTCTTTAGACAAGTTAGAACCAACATCTCCCGTGCAGTAGCACAAGCGAAGGAAACGGGATTTTGATATAATTAGGTGTTTTAACATGGACTTTTAACATTTATTCGTTCAAGGAAAAATCTGCCAAGAAAATTTACTCAAATAAACCTTATTTTTGCCTTTTTGTGGTCCTTAATGTTTAATGACCGCAAACATTTTGCTAATTTAATATGTACCTACTTAGTGCTTGGATATTTAAAATTTATATTTTGCAAAGTTCATTATTCCATGCGGAACGTTGAGTCGATTAGGCCAGGTATTAGATTTTAATGAACATGCTGGGGAAATTATATGCCTCGCATAACGACTTCTTACTTAACTTACAGACCTAATCCATTGTAGACGCTGTAACAATAACGTTTCATTGTTACTCACAAATTTCCCTTGTGGTCTTCTCTTTAGGAACTCTCTCGGGGAACTACAACTTATCGCTACGATCCATGCAGCACTGAGTTCAAACGAAACATCTGCCTGCCTTTTAACTGGTCTCGCTCGAATCATGGGAATAGAAATAACAGGAACAGAAATTGTAACTCGTTTTGATAATTAGCACGCGCTCTTTGTTTTCCCCGGGCTCTTCCGGTTATTCGCCTTTGAATAAAGAGTTATGTTTAATGTTTCTTTTTCTTTACTTCTTGCAAAGGATCTTAATAATCTGGGGGCACGGGAGTGCCCCCGCCAAGACGAGCCAAGCGAAGCGCAAGGGCACTACCTACCTTTTCTCGAAGCGCTTCGTCGTATTTTTGAACCTTCCTAACTTGGGTTTAGATTATACCAGATAAACCAAATTTTCGGGATATGATGTCAGTGGTTGACTTATTAAAACTGTAAAGTTTCAATTGCATAGCTATTATATATTAGATTTTATTGATATCTAAAATATCCCGATTTCGTCACTGACTCACTGATGATCATCAATATTCTTAAGGTTCTGCCTGAAGTCCTAGAAAGCTGAAATTTGGTATGTAAGCTAGTAATAGTATACAAACAACGAAAAAATCTTAAAACTTGAAACTTTTACCGCCCCCCAACCCCTTAACCTAGTTTAAGGTTCTGGGTGAAAGTTTGTATGAGACTTCCGCAAATTTTGATGCTAGAGGTCTGAAAATTGATATAGGGGGTCCTTGTTATCCTTGTTATAAATAACAAGATATGTATTTCAAGATTTTTAGTAAATCACCCCCCACTCTTTAAATTAGGGGATGGAAGTTTGTATGGGTTTTCCCATTCACTTCTTGAGAAATTACCTTACAAAAAGGAATGAGATCCCACCAAAAACATTACATGTAAAGTGATGCCAAGACTCCATAGCTCATACACTTTCAGCGTGAAAAAGATATCAGATCGCAATTAGCGCCAAGCTTCCTACTCCACACGGCGTAACTCTACCACTACCAGCCACGCTCTACAAATTCTACATCTTGGCTAAAAAGTATAGCCCCGTCATAAATTCATTCGGCGTGAAAGTCTATGCGGCGACCGGGATGTGCCCAACAAAGCTGTACTTTTTAGCCAAGATGTAGAATTTGTAGAGCGTGGCTGGTAGTGGTAGAGTTACGCCGTGTGGAGTAGGAAGCTTGGCGCTAATTGCGATCTGATATCTTTTTCACGCTGAAAGTGTATGAGCTATGGAGTCTTGGCATCACTTTACATGTAATATTTTTGGTGGGATTACTTATTAACAATTGTATTTGTTACCAGCGAAAGTGACGGGGTGTTCTGTGGACTCATACCCTTAAGATGTAGTTGGTAATACATGTGAATTTTAACGCGATACGACTTCTGGCAATTAGCAGTTTTAACGCCACTTCAATCACTCCGACTACTAACTAGTTAGACTCTCATGACTAAGTACTAATTTAAATAAAAAACATAAAGTTAAGTACGTATGTGTTGTGAATATTTAAGCGCTTCGAAATACGTTAATAATTTTTATTTAAATTTTGCAATGGTCTCTCAATTTCCAATAGCTGCAATGATTTCACTGCGTTTGAAAGGTTGAATGAAACATTGACACAGAATCTCTCAGGCCGGTATTTCAATGAAGCTGATAAATAATAGCCAGGGTAGTTTATGGTAATATAACGCATGAATGAATACTACATATTCAATCATAATAATCATTTGCCGTAGTGCTAGCACAGGATGTAGAAGGTATTCCTCCATCCATCACCAGCTAGTATCCTGTTTGGGTGAAACGATTACCGTGTAGCCAGGGCTCTAGAGTTGCGAGCTAAGAATTAGCGAAGTGAACGGCGGAACAGCGGAAGCAAGCGTCAAGTCGCCATTGTAGAGCGCTGCTCCGCCCGCCCATTCCGTATAATGACGGCGAAAAACTTGCGCACTTATTGTTCAGCTGTTTTTAGTAATCTCAGCACGTTGAATTTTCAAATATTAACTGAATACTTCTAAATCATGACGGCTACGATCTTTTCAGGCAGCAGGCTTCGTTTTTGGTGTCTGAAATACGATAAAACTTCGGCCTTCCCTTTGAGCAACAATTTACTCTAATAATAGTTCTGAACGCAACGCTCGTTAGTAGAATATACAAGTTTATTGTTTTAAGCTTTTTACTGTGAGTATGATAAGGTTAAAAATATAGTCCAAAATATATTAATAGGCTATAAATATACAAGTATAATTTTGTATATACATTGCCTACAAGAGATTTATATCTCGCAAATCTTTTCATACTTATTTTGATAGCTGTTCAACACTGAGTTTGTAGCCATGAAACCCTATGGATAATTGAATATTGTTTAGATTCAGAAATTGCGTCTGTATAGCAGACATCTCAATACCAACGGTGGAATCGATACCAATTTCAATATGTACAGGTATCTGAGCGTGAGCTTCTAATATCCAATTAGTCAGTCTAGTCACAGCCGTTCTAACAAAGCAGTCTGTGTCATTAGCTTCACTGCGCCGGCGGCGGGATGTTTCTTTGAATGGACACCCATCTCCGTAATACGGTAAACCATAAGCCATTTTTACCAATTAGCGTGGGACCCTAAGTGGTAGGAACATGTCGTTTGATTACGAAGTAAAACTAGAGATGTTTCAAAGTGCATTTTTTTAACCTTTTGTCTGCAAATCATCGTGCTACGGAACCCGTGAGTAGCTATTGGTATCGAGTAAAACTTTAAAGAAGTAGGTACTTACTTAATACTAACTGATAAGTGAAAACCAAACTGTGTAATCAAAATGAAGTAAATTATAAAATGCTAAAGCTAAAATAAACGATATTCCGCAAAAGCTACCTAAGTTACACACAATGTACCTATTGTTTTTTTTCCAAGATCCTAGATAGATACGGCGTGCAGTTTTCTTTTAACGGCGCCGCTATCGCTAATTTAACACTAAAACACGGCAAAGAAAATGGCTCGCACACAACGGAAGATATAAATTTAGTTTCACAAAAAGTCTGAGCACTACTGGTAGCGTTTTATTTCATGGAAGGATGTGGTCCAAATGGCAGTAGGTCGGCGGGAGGCCCTTATCGAAGCCGTTTGCATTCATTGACTATATGGTTAGCTACTGCAAACATTTTCTAAGGATCCGATTGCAGCTATATTACTACTGGTAATGTTTAGAAATTATGCCACTTTTAATCAGGGCAACGTGTACCTACAGTAATTAATCGCATTGCATTACATGTATTAAGTGGAACGTTATGATTTTCTAACATGCCACTTTCTTCAATGACATAATTATATGTACAATGTGGTTTGAATAGGTTGTGCTTAAGAGGTGCTGAAAACTTACAAAAAAATCTTTGTCTTTGTAAACTGGGCTATACCTACATGATTTAGATTTAGATGTATTTATTTCACAATATACAATTACAATATAAATTAAAGCTAGCTTAATCTATATGAATTTATATTATGATCGTCAAAGAGAATAAGAATTGTAGTTAAATGTCAAGTTGCATTTGGTTTAAATTATAAGTCACAATTAATTAATAGGCAAAAATAAATAAATGACTAAGATAATATCACATAAAGAAAGTCAGATTACAAACTATACTTAAACGAAAAATTCAAAAAATACAAATAACGATATAGTTTACAATGTCAAAAACAGTGATATTATTAATGTTTAATGTCCATAAATTCCTTTACTGAATATAATGCGTTTTTCAATAAAAAGTTTCTCAGTTGGCGTTCGAATGTTTCGTCAGATGACTCTGTTCGCAATGCGGCGGGTAGTCGTTCGTAATAGGTTGGGCCTATCACTCGAGGATTCCTACATGAAAGTGCCATGCGACGCGGGACCGTTCTGAGTCTCCCTGTTGATCGGAGCTGTTTGCCCGATGTAATATTTATTTATATAATATTGTGAATAAATGAGTATGAGTAGGTATATTTCGTATACCTTCCAGCGTGGGCAAAAATATATGTTCAGACAAAGACATGACGGATCAGTTCAGGTCGCCAATGCCATTGTTCTCGCGCGCATACTTCGCGTGATAAAGCACAGGCATTTCGGCTCTCGATACGATATGTTTGATATAGGTATTAAGGCGCTGTCAACACCAAAATGGCCTTGAGGATTTGGGATAGCGCGCACACTGTCTATTTGTATCGGAGTAAACGAGAGCGAGTGTCACTGGGCGGCCCGGTTTTTGAAGATAATAGTGCATAAATATTGAAATAAAAAAAAGTGTGGATTATTTGAGAAATGTGGCTCGTAAGCGGTTTAGGTATGAATATGTTGACTTCATGTTTTTTAATTGCAGACCCATACGTCAAAAAAATAAAGACATAGAACCGTTTAAGATGATTTTAAGGCCAATCTTTGCAATTATTTTCTATCGAGCCGATTTCGTCCAATTATGTATCGAGCCCATCCACGCTCTTTGAAATATGGTGAATATTAACATATTTTTTTTTTGATGTGCTAGAACAAGTAGTTATCCTAAAAAAACTGCTTAAAAACATCAATTTCAACAAAATTAGGTCTTGTCAGCCCCTTAACGTTCGTTTTTACTTGCCAAACCATTTGGATAATTAGTTAATTAATTATTGACAAGAATTGACAACAGATTGAGTCGAATTGAGATCCTTCACAATGAGAGATATAATGCAAAACTTTTAAAGCCAATATACCGAAATTGTTCTTTCATTCAATGATATTACAGCAAAACTACGGGAATAAAAATATATTGTTTACTTTCGTTCTAAGTGCCGCGTTACTTCAGTAATCATATTCCCCAGTTTGATATTTCACGTTGTAAATGTAAACTTCGTCTCTGCACGGGCTGGGAAGTCTGCAGTGATTTCTTAAAATCACGTAATAAAAGCTTCTGTCAAAAAAAACATTTTTGGTACAAGCTTTTATTGCCGACTGTACTTTTCTGTATACCATCATTGAGACGATTCTAACGACCCCAAACTCAACGGGGTTACGTCGGTTAAGTACTGAATTCCCATGGCGACCTTCTGTCAATCCTCCTTCTGTCTGTCTTTCTGTCTGTCTTCTGTCTTCTGTCAATTGTAACTAACCTCTTATATTTGTCAATCTCAAGACCTGAAATAAAATATTTAATTCATTCATTCTGTCTCCATCATCAGATCAGCTCGATGGTACCATAATATTGAATTATCATCCAACAACTATACTTATACCCAAAATTTCAGCTCCATCGGTCACCGGGAAGTGGGTCAAACTTAACTTGCAAGATTTGATTACAGACAGACAGACAGACATACAACGGGACAGGTGAAACTAAATAAAAGCACGTAATAAACAAGCACCGAACGTGTCGTTGTTCATCTGAAACATTAGTCAGGATCGGCAGTTCACATATAATTGATAGGTATTTATACACGGAATAAAGAAGCCATGGATTCTTTATTCCGTGTATTTATATAAGTTCGACGCTCGAAAGCGCACACGCGCAACACATTAAATGTTATATTTATGCGAAACTTCGAACTAAATAATTGATAATTGTTTATACATTTGCGTCAAATTCATTTTTAGGGTGACACCGTAAGATGTCACGTGACCTGATCGAAAAACTGTTACAATGTTATTGAGTTTTCACTTCTGCCGGCACTCCCGGAGTGCAACCCGGTCTTTTTTTTAATAACAATAGTATGGAGTGTTTTCAAGACATAAGTATCCATGTAAGCCGTGAAGTTTGTCGTGAATTTGGCATAAATTGCTCCCGTCGCCGTGGGGTGGGCCGATCTTTATTACTAAGTACTAGCTGTACCTGCGACTTCGTTCGCATGGTAATGTTGGTATTGTTTGTGGGAGTTCTAATTTAACCTATCAAGTAAAACGTTGAACAAACCTATTTTAGCTAAAATGCCGTTAAAATTCGTTTGTCCTTATCTGTCACTTTGATATTTAAATTAGTAAGAAAGGGACAAAACTCTTTTTATTTAACAGAGGTATTTTAAGTTTTATTAATAAGGGGGTAAAAGTTTAGTAGATGTTTGTGGCAATAGATCCAACAGGTAGGACACAGGCTGCAGCATTCAATGTTTATTGATCTTCTTCTCTACATATTTTTAACACTGTTTTATATTAATGGAGTGACTCAAGATCAGTTCAGTTATCACGTTTTTATTTATTACTTACGTGATAACTGAAATGATCTTGAGTCACTCCAACTCTCAGGTAAAGATGTGTTTAGGAATTAATAATAGATAATCCTTTCGAGAATAGATAAATTAACGAGAGCATGGAATTGCATATGTAGTAGTATTGTATGTTTACAGGCATTCTATATTTGAATTTTCTATTTTCTCGTACTATCACGGTACAACCACTACAAATGCAATTCCATGTTCTCGATAATTAATCTATACCCATTGATCGGTACATAAGTGTTTACGTGGAACAAAAGATCTCTTTTTAATTAGACAACCATTGTCTACCATTACAGGTGCCGGCAAACTTCGTGCGCAACGTGGGACGAAGTGGGGGGACAGCTCGCATGTACAATTCGCCTTGCGAACAGCCCCTCCCCTTCGTCCTGGCAACCCAGAACATTTTTCTAGGCGTCTTTCTTCCAATCAGGCCGCCATCTTGGAAAATCAAAGCGTATGTAAACGTGCAGTAGCTGCGACAATTTTCTGAGTTCGGATTCAATTATGGCCATAGTGTGATTTAATACACTCGTATAAGAAAACTACTTATTGATTTAATCTCCGACATTTGGGTTTTGTAAATTTTTGATACTGGATATCTTTATAGTTTCCGAGGTTGCACTGTGTTGAAGCAATTTGACTCAGCGATGTGTGTCAGATTTGATGACAAAGTCCTATTTAAGGTACATGCGGATCGTCAGATATCGATTTTGATAGCAATCGCAGCAAGACAAAAAAACTAAATTACGACCATTTTCTGTTTCAGACAGATCCCTACACATTTAAGGTCCCACGGGATCCTCAGATATATATTTTGAAAGCAATTAGAAATTAATGTAATAATAATAGTCTCCTAAATTGCTAATGGGTTCATATTATATAATATTTTAAATATTTTACTTCAAAAATTATCTGACAGAAAACTTGGCTGATCATAAATATTTCCATGGTCCACATTGTGTTGATTGTGATGTGCATACAATTTGTCAGTACAACTCGTTTGACAGTTGGATCAGCAGCGCAACATGCCTCCAGACGATAACAATTAGTCAGTTTCTGATAAATTGGGGCTGACAAATCGTGACATGTATACACCCCATCAAATAGAGTATAAGGCTGACCGCAAGAACATCGCTATGCCATGCCGTGAAAAAAAAGGACGAGTCAGACTTTTGACGTTTCACGTTATATTGTTGAAATTTGTTGATACATTTATTCAAATTGCGCCTCAATACGAATTTAGCGCATTTAAGTTTCCATATCACAATCGATTATTTTTATATGCTTTAGAATTTAATATGCTTTTTGTGAAGGTCTATCAGAACACCGGATCAAAATTATTACTGTGGCATAGTTATGGCAAGCCCGCCATTTTAACGTCACTGACAGTTGACAGATATGGCGGCTACGATTTCAAACAGAAGAAATTAATAATTTAAGGAGGTCAAATGTTTCCGAAAATTAATTAATCGTCGCAGTCGGATAAAAACTATCCTAAACGGAAGCTAGAGTAATAATGTACTTATAAAAAAAGTTACATGTTTTTCCGTTCATGGGAAGGTGAGATCACGCGGGACAAACCAATGCTTAATTTGATACTGCAGGCAATAAGCAGGCAATAATTTATAAGTGAGAGATGAGAGATAAGTATTATGCCGGCTGTACACATTGGCCCAACGTTAGCGCGTGAGCAGGATGCAGCTATGTAAACTAATGAGATCGATTATAGCCCTCTTACTCTAACGCATAGCTGCATCCTGCTCATACGCGCGCCAACGTTGGGCCAATGTGTACAGCCGGCATTAGGCAAGTACACTCTGTAATAAAATCTTGCGATACTTACTACGGCTCAAAGGTACGGTAGCCTAGTGTATAAGGCATGCGGCTGTCAAGCGGCAGTCGTGGGCTCGAATCCCGGCTTGTATCAATGAGTTTTTAGGAACCTGTACGGAATATTTACAGTCAGCTTTTCGGTGAAGGAAAAGATCGTGAGTTTTCCTTAAGGATTTGAAGGTCTGATGGTAGTCGCTTTCGTAAAACTCGTGCCTATGCCAAATCTTGGGATTAGGTGCGGACCCCGGACTCCTTTAGGGCACAACCGGGAATAACGCTATGATAACTTTCTAGAAGACAGTCTTCTAACAAAGGACGGACAGACAATAGTGTTAGTAGGTATAATAGATGGAACGTTAATAAAATATTTCGTTGGGTATTTTTGGACTATTACTTATTCTGTTATTTGGGTAACAAACATTTTGCACCTTAAACATTTTGTTTCCTGTCGACACATCCAAAGTGTTAAGGCCTCGTAGGGGTTAATTTGCGCCGGACTAACTTTACAGGTATGTAAAGCGCCTTTGTAACTTATTATGACTTCTTTATGCCCGGAATTTTGCACTAGGTAATATCCAATCTATGTTTCCCTGTATTAATTCAATAAATATATCCCATATCATATGAGATATCCCACAAATCAATATAATATTAATTACATACGATCACACGGGCTCTGCACCGCTAGCTATTCAAAGCGAATAGAACAGCATACATTCCTGCAATGCAAACTAGTGCTGGCAATATTGCGTTGCTGCAAACCCGTACTTACTAAGCCTCTACAGCAGGATGGAGCACCTAGCGGCATTGTGTGTTCTGATTCAAATTCAATGCCTATAGAGGCATACTGCACTAGTACAGTCGGCAGCCGAAGTAGCTATGCGTACGAAGCTGAAGGGATCAAAATTATCTCCAAACGACTGTGTTACAAGGCAATGAGAGCTTGGTTCGTTCATTTCGAGCTATTCACCAGCGTTGCTAATTTTGCTGCTGTCTGTAGGGTTTATTGATGAAAAAAAAATAGTTAAAAACCCATGGCATTATTTTTTCTGGAGAATACAACTTGGTATTGCAAATTAATTTATTCTGAAGTATGTATTTATAACAAACTATAAGTAAGTATTATAGCTATATATATATATATGGACAAATCCATTCAGAAAGTCTATTCTGTTCACAGGTGAAAGACTTTTTGAAATCTAATCAGTGCTTCCGAAGATTACCCCCTACATAATACCTAAACTTACAAACATACAAAAAGCTACAATCTCACAGTAATGTCCTCTTTATAATATTAGTATAGATAAATATCAAATATATAACTCTACAAGACCAAATTAGTAACGCAGATAGTTCTTTAAAGTTTGTCTGGAAGAGATCGAAATTGTTTATGTTTACTTTACTTTTGTTTTCTACTAAGTATGCTTTTATTTTTGGTGAGCAGTAAATAATATGTACATACATACATAGATTTACGCCTTCATTCCCAATAGGGGTAGGCAGAGCACATGAAAACGATGTTCCAGTGCCACTTCTAGCATAAATGTTGTTATAAAATATCGACTAAATGTGATATCGCAGTGATAGGTTGCTAGCGGTAGCAGTAGCTAATATTTATTTGTAAGTATTGTATTGTTCTTTGCAAAAACGTAGGTACTTTTACGGGACTACATTTTTCCTAGTTGGGTAAGTAAGTATAGCTGGCTGTACTAATTCCCTGGCTGGCTGTAGGTATGTCTGTAATATTTGATGACTGCATGATTCCTCAATTATCAAATTCTATCCGAATTTAATTAATTTCATCCATGATTTCGTACATATTGCCTTTATTTAGTTGTCCATATGGAAAAACTAAGTACCTAATTCAATTGTTTTGGCAATGAACTTCAACAGTAGGCAATTAGTTATATAGCTGATGCGTACGGGTATGTAAGTAAGACAACTTCGGAAGTGGATGCATGCAAAGATAGGCACTTAAAGGAAACACGCGAAGTTGCAAGTTGCAAACTAAGACGGCAGTCAGGCCTCCGCAATAAGCCATGAGTTAATGCTGCAAGGGAGATAAGCCGTGCCTATTCATTTACAAACACTTCGTAACCCACTGCGTGGGGATCTTTAGTTTACTTGGACGCTCAGATTCATTGCAAATGCGCTTTATCAGAGGTCACACTTATACTGGTATGCCAGTGAGTATCAATTGCTCCAGTATGTGTTTGTTGTGAATAACAGTATAGAGCGACACGACCTCTCCAACTATGTCCTTTCTTACCACTTTCAACAGTAAAGGTCACTTCATTGCTCCAATGTAACGTTTGTGCATGTATAAGTAATGACATTACTAATATTAAAGATGAAGTCTTCCGTTTCAACTTGGGCCGTCAGCTTTGTAGGCAAGGTTGTCTTTGTAGCACTACCAACTACGCTAAAGTCTAATTTGTAACTAACATTGTGGAAGTTACCTATTTCTCTAGAAAAGTGGAAACTTCTTTACAAAAAAAAGGAAAATTCTTGAAAGATTATGTGATTCAGTGGTTCAAAATCTTGACAAGGTTAAAATGTATTTTTTTTTGTTAAATCAGTATAGCGACTTTTTCTTGGTTTTAGTAGTAAGTAGAGTCAATCAGGTGTTATATTGGCTGAAAGTCCACTTCCGAGAGCTAAAAACTATTAAAAATATTCTGTCATCTATTATTTGAAAACCTTTATAAAAATATCGGCACACTGATGAATATAAAAGAAGCATGATGAATATAAATAAATTACGGGACTATGGAAAGAGTGAGTATGAGTATGAATAAAGTTTTAATGTTAATATAGACTTCCCAGTTTTCTTTCGTCTTACCGAGCGATGAAAAGTCCGAGCCCGGATTATCAATCACAAAGGGATGAAGTAGTAATACTAAGTGTGATATAATAAGTCATATCACAAAATTGACCGTAATATAGGTAATCTGCTCATTAGAATGCCTTGAATAGGGCCCAAGGGCAAAGGCTTGTTTCATCTGACTTTTTTAATTATAAACTTTTTCATAAGTTCGGACAAATGTTATTAAATTAAATATCTGACAGTTTCGAGTAATTTTAACTACAATAACAATGAAGCATCACTTAGAGAGGCCGTGCCTAATATAACCAAGTGCCCTGAGGGGAAACGGTACCTTAAGTAAGTTTCATACTAAACCCACTTAGCTTTGTGAAAGTTTGAACAGTCATAAACCTGAAAATCTATTTCTAGTATGCAGCTTGGCAACACAAACAGTCCAAACACCTAGCAACAAACGACACGGACTCTTAATGTACAAACGCAACCTCATCAAATGTATGCTTTAAATTACCTACATTTGTGAAAAGAGAGTTTTATGAAACAGGAATGCTTAGGTAATAGTGATCCTGCCTGCAAAGGATCTTGGGTTCCAATCCCAAGAAGGGCTAATATTTGTGAAAATCTTGTTTCCGAGTCTTAGTTCGGTCATTTGGCGAGACTTACATAAGTAGGTACTATTTGACTAGATCGATAAGCGTTAGATTGTCCCCCAAAATATATAAGTAATAACATATTTATTCATGTGTATATTTTTTGACTTAGTAAGTACATAAATAGTTATGTTGAAGGAAGAATATAGGGTGACCTTTGCCAAATCGCGGACATCGTTAAAATGTCCTATCATTTCGAAAGTGGGTTGTAAAGATAGCAAACCGCCGAAGCATTTCATGAACATCACACGCAATAGTTCAATATATCAGGAACGTTTATAAGAAAAACTGAACACGAGAATTGCTCATATTAGCTGATCATGAACAGTTTAATAGGATTTACAAAGTTCTAAGTAGGTAGTTTGGAGCTGTGCTGTGCTGGTACCTAGTACCTGCTACCATGTATTAGGTAACCGGTATGCCAATTATGTTGGCTGTAGTAATAGTCTTAGCGATTACTGTCACGCTACCCGATTTATAAGCGGGCAGGTTAATTGCGAATCGAGTCAATGTTATCACATATTACGGGTATAATACGTAAGTTCATTTAAGGTTCACCTTAACATGATAAGATTATTTTTGTTAAAGAACCACAACTTAACCATTCCGTGCTCGAGTCTATTCCTACAGTTAAATTTAGTGAATGCTTTGAATACCTTGTTTCTTAATTTCTAGATGTTCTTAGCGTTAAACGTATGTATGGCTATGGGGTGGAAACGCCAAGGTTATCCGCTGGCGGCTCAGAAGTGGCTGCTTGGCCTAGACAAGTCTTAAATAGGCCTAATAAAATACTTATACCTATGCTACTTTTAGCGCGAGTACCTTATTGTTAGTCGAATTTCCGATGCGGCCCACAGGTGAGAGTCCGTAATGTACCCAACCTAATTTTATGCACAAAACCTACAGCACAAAAATAGTCTAAATACGTATATACATAAATAAATATTAGGATACAATCTTCCACAAATCGACCTAACTAATAGTCCCATAGTAAGCTCGCCTTATCGATTTGTGTTATTCGGTTAACTTGGCCGGACACATGTATTGTGTTTAAATTCTAGATTC
Source organism: Epinotia ramella (assembly GCA_947578815.1). NCBI lineage: Eukaryota > Metazoa > Arthropoda > Insecta > Lepidoptera > Tortricidae > Epinotia > Epinotia ramella. The sequence continues at coordinate 15,805,799 of OX388209.1, forward strand.
TATTTAATTTAAGTATTTAGTTAGGTATTTTGTTATTTGATTGATAGTCAAATCAGCATATTTTTATAAAACGTCAAAAACGCACTGTTAAGTAAGTTAAGTAACAACAGTTAGTATGGAGTTTGCAGTGAAATACACATGCAATTGTGATGTCACAGTTAGATATCTATGGTAGAGTCATTTTTAACAGACTTAAAAAAAAAAGGAAGAGGTTGACAATTCGGTTGTATTTTTATTTTTTTGTCCTCTAACGCGCAGGGTACAGAGCTATAATAGCCCGTGGGACGTAATAGGTTTTTTCTTAAATTCTATCTGTTACTCAATGCGTCATCAAGAAGATTAACTGAAATACGATGTTTGAAAATCTATTTACGAATAAATCTAAATGTATTAATAAACACTAATAAAACATCTTTAACTGAATTATAAATTAAGGATTTTTTTTTGCTTTTTACCCAACAGTACTGTATAAGTATTTCATCGATAGAGATATGTTTATTATTAAAATGAGGTAGGTAATTATGTGTTGCCAATGGTATTGAGAATTATCTGATAGATTCTCATGCCCCTAACTTACGTCGCCTCATTTCCTGTGGCCTAAGTTGCCAACTACCTTCTCCGTAATTCGTTTTTGGTCCGTCGTAGATTTCTAGAACACTGGAGTTGTTTATTTATAAGATGTATTTTTAAACAATTCAATTATTATCAACTGTCAACATACTAATGTATGTATTTCTTACCAGTTAACAGTACCTAAGTAGAGTACCTACCTACGTATCAAGTGCGGAAAAAAACATTTCTACAAGTCTCGAAAGACTCCGCCTGTTTATATCTGAAGTAGTTTTCAAAATTCATATGTAGGGATACGTCTTCCCTCTGTAGGGATTTGAGTGTGGGCTGATGCTGATGATATATGTTGTTTAGATCTTTCACTTACAAGTTCTCTAGAGGATTACACCAACAAATTGGGAAATTGGACATTAATAAGTAATGCTCTGGTCTATTGCGGGGGTCGCGGGCCATTGTAGTTAACGAACGCGAATAATTTATCTATTTGACTTTTTATTTCTGTAAACGGATAAAAAACAATCTTGCTTTCAGTCAATTCAGTCCTCGACTGATAAGCTTATAAATCATATCAAAGCCTGACCGAATAATATTATTCAATTAAATTAAATTCAAACCATTTTATTTCGAACAAAGTCCATAAAGTGTTAGTAACATTTTACAAAACCATTACCTATAGCGTGTTATTTTTGAATTGGAACATGAGAGCGTGTTTACCAATCCGTAACTGTCGGTGTAGGATCCCGAAACTTTTCATTTCAATTAGCTTTGTAAACTGCACGATAGTCTCGGTCCGACACTGTCATTTTGTTCCCTGCTCCAGACACAATGCCACCGCATAACCATAATCTTTACGCCTCTTTTATTTATTGTATTCAAGAAAAAAACACAATTGCTGTTCAAGAAAATGTTACTTATCACCGAACATGCTCTGAGAAATGTTGTAGGTAGGTACAGTCAGCATCATATACTTAGTAGCAGCCAAAGTAGCCAAATACATCGGAACACGTCTTTATTACTATAGGAGTAAGGAAGTGTTACGATATATTTGGCTACTTTGGCTGCTACTAAATATGTGATGCTGACTGTACGAGTTACAAAGTTAAATTGAGACCCGAGAAAAATTATAAACCTTGATTTTTTTATAGCGTAGAATCCTGACGTTTCCCGGTATGGCCAATATCTACTTACTCTTTGAATCTGTGGTCAAAATTTAAGGAGAAAAAAATTATGTGACGTGTTGTACCATTATTAAATTAGGAAAATTCATATAAAGTACATTATATAATTAATACCTATTTTAAATTTAAATAGCACTTTTTGGTCATAAAAAATATTTAATTTCCTTTTTAGTAAAATTATGTGTGAAAATCTTGAAAGTTGTCATATGCAAAAAAACACAATATGCCTTAAAAATAAACATAAAAAAACCGGCCAAGTGCGTGTCGCGCCACGCGCAGTGTAGGGTTCCGTAGTTGCCTGTCTGTCTTAGTTACATCGACGTGCGGTGTGGTTACGTCGGCCGAATTTGTACGAAACTCGGCCTTTCCAAGTACACATTAAATTGGTCGACTATTACTTGGTAACTACTTATGCCTACTTGTCCGTGATAGTTTTCCTTATAAATTCATTATATGTACTACTACCACGATTTTTTTCATATCCCCAGTGGTAGCCGGCAGGGGAACGACGACGACACATGACTCGAACAAACATTAGGGCTTTAAAGCCCAATATCTCGCAAACTAATCACTGATTTGAAAAATGGTTCTATAAAACCCATAATATTTGAACGAGCTATCCAACGATACCCCACATCATGGGTTTAACGAGAAAAAAAAAAACATCCCCCCTTTAGGTGTAGGGGAGGTACCCTAAACACAATATTTTTCAAGATTTTATTTTACTGTTTTGTCGGCGTTATATACCCATGCCGAATTACAGTTTTCTAGTTGTAATGGTTACTGAGCTAAGCCGAAGACGGACAGACAGACAGACAGACATACAGACAGACAGACGGACGGACATGGCGAAACTATAAGGGTTCCTTGTTAACTACGGAACCCTAAAAATAAGGGATAATAACCAATCGTGAATATTTCAACCACGATGACTTGAAATCATGTTCAAATAGGTACCTACTTACCACGGGTCGTACCTACTTTACTCATGCAATGCCCGAAAACTTTTTATCAAACTTACATAAAAGGTGGCTTTCTCAAATCATCGCTGTTTTTTTTAGTATTTTAGGTGATAATCTACACTTATAATAAATCTCTGAAATATTGTTGTTCTGTCACGAATGATCTCAGCGTCCCATGAACGGAAAAACATTAAACTTTTTTTTTTGTACCTTATTATACTAGCTTCCGCTTAGGATAGTTTTTATCCGACAGCGACGGTTAATTAATTTTCCGCAACATTTGACCTCGTTAAAATTTTCATTTCTTCTTGAAATCCTAGCTGCCATATCTGTCAACTTTCAGTGACGGCAAAATGGCGGGCTTGCCTTAACTATCCAATAATAGTTCCGATCCGGTGTGTGTGATAGACCTTCCCAAAACGCGTACCTACTATTGGCCGTCTGATATCTAATTAAAAAGAGATCTTTTGTTCCGCGTAAATACTTACCGGTCAATGGGTACCTACTCGAAAGTATTATCTATTATTAATTTCTAAACATACCTTTACCTGAGAGTCGGAGTTACTCAAGTCCATTTCAGTGATCACGTGTTTTGTTTATTTAATACAAAACAGTGTTAAAATATGTAGAGAAGAACCTCAATATAAACTTGAATGCTGCAAGCCTATGTCCTACCTGTTGGATCTATTCCACAAACATCTACTAAACTTGTATCCCCTTATTCATAAAACTGAAACTTCCTTTGATAAATAAAATGTGTTTTATCCCTTTCATACGGATTTAAATATCAGAGTGACAGATAAAGAGGAATTTTAACGGCATTTTAACTAAAATAGGTTTGTTCAACGTTTTACTTCATAGGTTAAATTAGAAAAACTGCTTGTTTCCTATGTCCAAGAGGGGGGGGGGGCTGCCCGCTAGGATGAAGGCCTCGATAATCAGCTGATTCGACTCCAATCAATGGTTCTTACAAAATGATGTAGAGTAAGATTAACGATACAGATTATTCATTCTGGAGTATCATTTTTAAAACTGCGGCTTTGGACATCTGATAAGTTTTCTTCCTTTTGCGCTGATACTTATGAATCCCTTTATTTATAAACTTAACAGACTCCTGCGGCCTGAAATTTATGTGTTTGGTCCCTTTCCAACAAACACTAATGTTATAGTGACAGATAACGACAAACTGGGACCAATTAACGGTGTTTTAGTTAAAAATAGGTTTGATGGACGTTTATGTATTATCCTTGCAAGAATGTGCCTGCTTTTCTTGAGCCGCCTGGCATTGACAGATTTATTGTCTTGTATATACTTTAGAAAATAAATATTTTAGGCATTGCAATTGCACAACTGACGTTTATGAATTAGTACCTATATTGGTAATTAATATCCCCATATATATTATACCAATATACTAATACTCACTCCATAAAAGTATCGCTCACATAACGTGTTTCCTTACTAATTTAGAAAAATGTTATACCTAGAACCAAAAATAGCCTTACTAGATTTTATTGAACTTAAACGATATTCTAGCTGTTCCCCGTGTGTATTTATATAGTGGATGAGTAAATATTGTAATTAATCCTCCAAGCGAATCTTAATTTTAAAGGATGAAAGTGAGCAGGATATACCTCCTGTGCCTGTTTTTTATTTTCTACTTTAGTGGTGACACGACATTCATTATCTATTCAGTAGATAAGTAGCTTATCTAATCGGCTAGGCGTCCGATACGGCGTTGCTGACCCAAGCGAAGAGCTGGACCTACCTCTACTACCCTGTTTGATATTACTTTATTGCTTATTCACTACCAGGCACATTATTCATCTGCCGTTTCACCTTCTTGAGGGTCAAACCAAATAAAATAGCCTCAAGTTGGTAGTTTTAGGCAGATACAGTCAGAAGCAGCAAAAGCTATGTACGCCAGTGCTCAAAAAGATCTGCACAGTGCACATGGACTTTAATGTCATGAGAATAAAGGATCTGTACCTATAGATATTTTTGAGCGTGTTATTTTGCTTAGCTACTTCTGATGCTGACTGTACATTTACCGTACCGCCTATGCCTTTTAGAGCTATATATATACATATATATATATATATTTTTTTTTTTTTTCAAAAAAACATCTTAGCGTTAAGTATACATTTCAAGATCGCCAAACTGAGGGCAGTTTGTCGGCGAATGTGCGCTTTTTTCTTAACTTTAAACAGAGTTGTGTTATACCTACCCACCTATTTACTACTAAATGATCTATTTTAATGGCAATGAACTTAGTGTACCATCGACAGCACACTCAACCGTTCAGTGTGTTGCCGCTAGTAATTGTCGTACGTGCAAGTACAAAATATTAATATTAATATTTTTATATACTACTAATTTTATAAATCTATTTTTATATACTAATATCTAAATTGATCTTATCTAAAAGTATTGTTTTCAGCCTTTGTTTAAATACCTGTTTGCTAGTACTTTGTTCCACTGCTAGGCTTAATTGGTTAAAAATCTTAGGTATCATGTATTTACGAGTTCTTTGGCCGAAGTAATTATTAGATTTATACTCTAAATATCTTCTTTTTGTGCCCACCCTAAGGTTACGTAACTGTTTGCTGCTCGTTTTGAAGCGGTCAAGGCCATAGTTATCTATAGTTATTAAATATTTAACTTTTTCATGAACTGGCAAGATTTTTAACTTTTTATACAGGAATTTATAGTTTCCATTGCAACTGCCTTTGGTTTTTTTATCTACCAACAAATTTTTAATTATTCTTATTTGGATGTTACAAATTTAGTCAAGGTAAGTTTTAAAAGTGCGTCCATTTCGTTTATATACTTGATAGACACTATTCTAATCTTTAGCAGTTGCGCATTGTATGTGAAAACAAAAACTTACTCATTCACTGCTATGCTACGTTCGTTTCGTATCGCTACGCCGCCGCAGACCGTAGCAGATAAATTTCCATAAGTTGCGAAAATCGTCTGTAGCGTTCTGATCCACGTGGGTTCTGAGACTTCTGAGTTGCGCTGAATGGGTGGTGGCAACACCTGGCAACCTATTTAATTGAAAAACATAAAGCACCTTCAGCAGTCGGGATATACCATACCTACAATTTTATTCCCAGTGGGTAAGTAGGGTATCCTTTGCCTGACCGTGAATATTGATTGTCCGAAAATATTTTAGCCGAACACTTTTGGTATACCTTTGAATGGCATACTTTACATTTAGCATGCTCTTTTTTCGCATAAATTGATTTTTCTAATTCTTTTTGCACCTAATACTAAATACTTGAAATTCTAATAGGCTATAACTTATTACGCCTATTATTATATGGCATAAATCATGTCTGGCCTAATACTGGTATTACTAAAATTGCAATGCCTAAAATATTTATTTTCTAAAGTATATACAAGACAATAAATCTGTCAATGCCAGGCGGCTCAAGAAAAGCAGGCACATTGATGGTGGCTATAGACCGGCGGGGATTATGTCATTAAGAAGGGTTTGCAATTCGAATATTCAAATATTCCAATTATTCGAATATTCGTCATAAATATTATTCGAATAATACAACACGAATTATTCGAATATTATGTAAATTAATGAAACCTTAGGAATCTGTTTTTGCAGGTGGATGTTACACTAGATTTATAAGGAATTGATATAAAAGACAAATATGAAAGACCTAAAACTTAATAAATTTTCTCCTTATCTGGAAGTAGTCGTAACGTAATGATACTCAGAAAGTAGCCAACTCGACGTGTTAAAATTTAAATACAATATGCAGGAAATTAGTATTACTTTAAGTTTATGGCTCTGCTAATCCCATCACGGTCATATAAGCAGTACTTATATAACAGTTCTGGGAGTTAGTTGTTATTGTTTTTATTGTGCCGTGCGTAGAGTGGACCTATTAACATTGTGTTTTTAACAATTAAAGTTCATGTGTTTAGTTCGACACGCTACTGCTGGCCTGGGTGATGTGAGTAAATTGTTTTTTTTTTTGTATGCATTACCTACACTGGTGAAAATAATAAGACATTAAACTGATACCTATTTTACGTGCAAATTATGATCTAGTATGATTTTACATTACTACATATTCAATTTGTATTCTAGCTAGCTAGGGCAGTGACATGCGATAAAAGGTATCACGTCTGAAAACTTTATTTATACTTTTATTGCATCAGTTAAACAAAAACAGTATTACATATATTAATTACACGTAGGTGGTGGAACCAAAAGCGACGTTTAAGCGACTATCCCAACTTTGGGATTTTTTAGTGAGTGTTGTAACCTAGTTTGGACATACTATATTTTTTTATCCGATTAGGTAAATAGTCGAGATTAGATTTGACTATTTTAACCCTTCCTATTACAATACAGTATTTTTATTTAAATGGTTCTATGTTAAAGTATGCCTGTTTGCCCAGAAGTGTGTATGTGTGGTGCATACTGTGAGCCCAATCCGTAGACCAGATCACCAGACGCCAGACGAAGGGAGGTCGGTACCGTTATTTGGAGAAGGATGGGCATGCAGCCAGTGACCAGCCTCCCTGGCTCCGACCGCCAAAAGCCTTGCGCGATCTGGACCCGAACTAACCTATTACCTTTAAGTACTAAAAAAATTGGTACGGTGTCAAAAATGTATGATCTGCAATTGAACAAAAAATACATTATTTCTATAATTTATTAAACATCTTAATAAATTATTAAGAGGCAGGATCCAAGTTTCCTCGACCTTATAGGTACTATAAAAAAAACTACCTCAAGGTAATATTTTCCGCAATTGCCATTAGGCATTCAAACTTGGTATGATATTTAATACAATATATTACGATTCCTATTTCCCGAAAACAATATATAAAAAGGGGCAAGGTTAGTTCAAAAGAGTTTCAGAGATACTAAGGCAGGTTGGTATAGGTACGACGACGAGCGAAGCGAGGAGGTGTGTTAGGTAGAACCGTGACCCACAGCGCGCGAGCCGAGCGAGCGAAGCGAGCGTGCCGCGGTAGCGGCCGGCGAAGCGCCAGAAAGAACAGTTTTTTACTACCTTATAGTTATATATTATATAAGTACAATTGGCAAAACGTTTATGTTTGTTATGTAGTATACCCGTCCCTCAGAGCGGAAAGTAGGAGCTTCAGCGACTTGATGGCGGGCCGTAGATACTCATTTCCCAATTGAGAATATGTTTAGGAATTATGAATTGTAGTTCAAACAACTTTAGTACATCTAATATTAGGAATTGTAAAGTTATGCACATGTAGAGTTCGATAATTCGATGTTGGACACAATAAATATTATATGCACAACAATAATTAGGACAATCGATATTATGCGTAACGATTTCGGTGAAACAATATTATACACAACAATTATTAGGCCAAACGTTTGTAGGCGAAAAGTTGATATGCGACACGAAAATCGAATAATGAAAAATGATGCCATCCGATAACCGGTCGTCAGATGAGGTATACCTCTACTGATTGTGTTTTATCACATTTATTGGAACGACAAAATTAAAAATAGATTTTCTATACATAATTAGAACGGCAAAACCAAAGAAAATTATTAAATTTAAACTAAATTGCAAAAAAGAGGGAAGGCTGTAAGTCTCGTTCATAACAAACAAATGTAATTTTGCACCTGGTGCATTATTTATTCACGTACGACGTAAGTGCGTTGGTGACAGTTACATATATTTGGGTATGCCATTACGCAGGCGGCTTACGATTAAATAAACATCGGTCTCCCGCGAGTTTCTCTTTACCTACCTTTTATTTACGACGACGTTGAAATACATTCAGGATTTGTCTTGTTTTTGCTATGTGCCTATTTTATTTCAGTATTCTATTTACCTTCCTCTTCTTTTTGGAATAGTATATTGAAACAAAGAAATCGTTCTGTCGCTGTTGTAGATTGTGAGAGTTTATAATGCTGTAAGAGGCTACATACGTGGGTACCTCGTACCTCTGAGGCATCTACGAGTAATTGGGCTAAATGTTGTAGGTACTCTAGAGCGAATCCACAAATTCGTTTTCAATTATAAATACCCAGAAATCCTGATTGCCAATATCTCGATATCTGTATTTGATATTTATTTATTTTAAATGTAGGTATCCATCCTGGTAGGAACCGATAAAAACTATGGAATTCAAAGTCCATGCTCAATTAATTCAATACACTTAATATTTATTGTAAAACACGAAATATCCGAAACGAATCCCTCTCTTACGCTTCTTAATATTTTTTTATGTGGTATGAGATGTAAAAGTGGAAGTACGGTTAACGAATTCTACGCGAGCGGAGCCGCGGGCACAGCTTGTGTAGGCAATAATTATGTATAATTTGTAGAGAAAACACAAGTTAAGTGTTAATGGGGTTAGCTGGTTTAAATAAGGATCGGTATCGCAGCGTAGCACTTTGGTTAGACGCGCCATGTCTACGGATAATCTTCAGTAATTTGAGTTGCATTATCGGGTCAAGGTAGCATGCAAGGCGGCATTTAACCCGAAATTTTAGGATGATTAGCGAATGTCTAGAAGGAAATTCTAATTGTGAAATAGTTTAATACACGCAAACACTGTTGACTAAGTTCAAAGAAGCGAGTCCGCACATAGTTACACGCTGTGGAACATGAAATATCATCGACACGCCAGAGAGGCACGGTAACCTCTCTAGTACACATTCAACCTCGTGTGGGGGCTGGCCCGGAATGGTGTCGGGCTTCGTAACAATGCACGTATGGTACCTATTGTAGGCCGCTTCAAATTAATGGACTCTGCACAATTTGTTTACACATTTTATTTTCAGAAGCCTTTTTGTGGAACCGGGCAGTATATTCCTAACGGTATGATAGGTAGTCGATAATGAACTGAACGTCGCACGATAATGGGCACTTCGATGGATTTTTATGGATAAAGTTTAAGTCGGGTAGAGAAATGAGTATGATTAAAAGTCTCATAATTAATAATGATCATTACACAGCGAGTTCATTTTCTTATGGGAATTCCGAATTCGACTACTGACGACGAACCTTCTTGATTATCTGGTCAATTTTATTGCATAGAACGTAGCTATAGAGCGATGGCTAACTTTAAAGATACTATCAAACCCATTTGTGGTTTTCCGAGCGGGTATTTAGAATAGAAGAATAGAATAGAAATGAATTTATTGCCAGCCAAAAAAACACCACATCACAATTTCGTATGTTCGTACGACGAAAAATAATATAAAAGTTAGAAATCTATTAATTCTTTAGTACTTAACTAAAGGATTCATTTCTACAGAAATTACTATAGGCCTACCGTTTAAAAAAAGGGTCCTAAAAAGGGTCTTGACAGACGGACAGACAGAAAACAAACTGATCCTATGAAGGTTCCTTTTTCGGATTCCGTAGTGAACAAGGAACCCTTATAGTTTCGTCATGGCCGTCTGACGGTCTGTCCGTCCGTCTGCGGCTTAGCTCGGTGACCCTTACTACTAGAAAGCTGTAATTCGGCATGAATGTACTCGTAAATCAATCACGCCGACCGAACAGTAGAATAAAATGATGGGTATTTTTTTTACGGCCGGGAACAGAACCCCAAAAACAAACTTCTGTCAAAAAAATCATTTTTGGTACAAGCTTTTATTGGCGACTGTACTTTTCTGTATACCATCATCAACTACTCATTCACTCATTCTAACGAGCCCAAACTCAACGGGGTTACGTCGGTTAAGTACTGAATTCCCATGGCCACCTTCTGTCTCCATCATCAGATCAGCTCGATGGTACCATAATATTGAATTGTCATCCAAACTATACTTATACCCAAAATTTCAGCGTAATCGGTCACCGGAAAGTGGATCAAATTTAACTTGCAAGATTTGATTACAGACAGACAACGGGACAGGTGAAACTAAATAAAAGCTTTTAATAAGCAAAACAAGCACCCACCTCGCCCTGTAAGTACGGTCGAGGAAAGTGAAGGTTTGGCACATGTCAACTCTATTTGAATGACGTTAAGGTCCAAAAGTGCTAAACATTCAAATTCCTCGACTGTACAATCGACAATACAGCTATACTATCCGCAAAACTATCTGGCCGGTCAGGTCATAAATCATCGGAATTGTGCTGCATCTCTTTCACACCTGCACGGCTTATAGAGCGGGCCGAGCAGCAATAGGGCAGGTAGCGTTACGCATAAAGAGGAATGTCGATAAAGTAATGAAACAAAGAATATAAATTACGTGGTGTTTTATATAACAGTATTGTATAGTTACTATCGAAATATAAATAGGTATATTGAACTATTGACATAAAGTATTACAATAAAATAATAAGGAGGTATAAATTACGTGGTGTTTTATATAACAGTACTAGCTTCTGCCCGCGACTCCGTCCGCGTGGAAATCGTTTATATCGCAGCTCCATACAAACTTCAACCCCCCATTTCATCCCCTTAGGGGGTGATTTCCAGGATGAAAACTATCCTATGTCCTTCCCCGGGATTCAAACGATATCCATACCAAATTTCATCGCAATCGGTTCAGCGGTTTAAGCGTGAAGAACAGACAGACAGACAGACACACTTTCGCATTTATAATATTAGTATGGATTGTATAGTTACTATCGAAATATAAATAAGTATATTGAACTATTGACATAAAGTATTACAATAAAATAATAAGGAGGTATAACAAAATAAATAACTAAACAAGGAAAATACTAGCTATTCTTCTTCGTCTTCAGTGTCACTATCGTCTTGTAGGTTAATAACAAGACGGTTGGTGTCAATAAAAAGTGCTTTAGCGAGGTCTTCGTTCTGAAGATTTTCAGCGTGGCGAACACATTTGACCCAGTCGTCGATTGTAACATGATCGATCGCTTCATTTAACAATTTCTCAACATCTGCCATTTTAAACGTGGTATTTTTCGTCGCAACTTCTCCTTTAACTTGAGCCCATATGTTGTGGATTGTATGTATGTAGGTGGAAGTGAATGAGTTATGCATTGTGATGTTTACCCTTTTATGTTATAGTATATTTTGTTATCAATTATTCCTAATGACTTAAATAGATGCATTTCTCATTATCTACTTACCTAATCACGTATTTAGCTAATTATTTAAGAAATATCTTAAACATTTAGTATTATTCATTAGATAACTTTAAAAACAATATCAATAATGATATAAGATTTCATTTGAAAATATAATAATTATATCGACGTTTACATTATAAGTTATCGACATGTTACACCCCTAACGGTAGCGGACGTTTATTGCCCTACCGGCCAGATAGTTTTGCGGATAGTATAACTGACCATCCGTGCACTTTAATAAGGTTCTATATAAATACAGGATGGTCAGTTAACTGTGTTGTCGTTTGTACCGCGCACCTACCTAGGGTACACCAATTCAATTAATGCCTCTTCATTATAAGCAAAATATTATTACAAGTAACCAAATAGGTACTAAAGTCAAACAAGGCTTCTTAGAATGAAATGCAAATGATTGGAGGGGTAACAATAGTCCTGTCGGGGGCTACAGACGAAGATGGTTTATTTTTCCATTATATTCTTTCTCTGTGTAATAATATCGTTTAAAATAAAATCGGGGTAACTTCCTCGTTAAAAATAACACGAGACAAAAATATTTAATAATAGTTATTTGTTGTACCTACAAGGGTGCAAAGTTGTATTTTACCCGCGAGTGTGGAATTGAAACACAGCGCTAGTATTTTATCACGAAAAACTATATCGCGAACGACTTAATCACGAAAAATCTTAATCACGAAAACTTTATCACGAAAAGACTTTAAATATCACGAATAGACTTTATGACGAAAAATCTTAATGATCTATTATGCGAAACAAGATGAGTCTAAATAAAATACTTTAATGAGCAGAGGTTTTTCCGCTCTATTATAAAAAAAAATAACCTCGAAGACGAAAGCGGGAGCGAAGTTTTCGTGATATGGTCTTAGCGTGATAAAGTTTATTCGTGATAAAGTTTTTCGTGATAAAGTCGTTCGTGAAAAAGTTTACGTGATAAAGTTTTTCGTGATTTAGTACTGACGCGGTCCTTCATCTTGTAAGTAAGTATATGAAAAACGAATACTTAATGAAAATGATCATGATTCCTAATTTTGATTCAATGTAACTAACCGGATTAATCCTCTTGAATAGTTCACGTCGGTTTATTGAGACGGAACATTGTACCCTCTCCTTTGTCGTGAATTGAACCCCGAGGAATAACCCGCATGTTGGTAATATTTAATTTATTTGAGCTTCTCTGAGCGATACAACACCTACAATGTGGAGTCATGGTGGGGTCATTCGGCGCAGCCCGTTATAATAAATGCTCCAAACGAGATGAATTTTCCCGACATTTAAGTGCTATGACTACCTATAAACCAGTCCTTAACAATTGTTTTTTATAGGTATATTTCACTTACAATTCGTTAAGGTAAAACATTAATTGACATGTCGTTAAGGTAAAACGTTAATCAGCTGGTTTTTGAATGCTATGCTACGTTCAAAGTGTTCAAACCTAAAAAGTAGTAGTAGTAGCAGAGCCTCGCGGGCTTTCAGTACCTAGATACCTACTCTATAAAATTTAAACCTATGAGAAACGTAACGACTAATATTTGCTGTTCAAAGTGTTCCAACCTAAAAAGTAGTAACAGTGCCCCCGCCAAGTCGAGCAAAACAGCGGCACGGCCGTACCATCCTTTTCTCGAAGCAGTTCAGGCCATTTTCGACCCCCTTATAACTTCGTTGTGGATAAAACTAGAAGCCTGCATTTTCATTAACCAAGCCCGCGTTGTATAAACACGATATATTTCAAATTTTAATCAGTTTAAGATTTATAACTAGTCAAAGTTTCTTAATTTTGTCACTCACTGACTGACTCACCGATCATCAAAAGTCTAAGGCACTTCTAGCAGACATAGAAGCTTCAAATTTAGAATACAATTAGTGTTTAGTTTATAAATCAAGGGAACACTAAAAAAAATTGCAATTGAAGTCCAGTTTTCTAGATACACCAACTGTATAAATAATCCTTTATAATTCCTTTGTAATCCCATATAAACATATTGGATTACAAAGTTACATTTGCAGTGAATGGAGCAAAAAATAAACTGCATAAATAACTTTGTAATACCATATAAACATATATGATGTTGATGAAGTTATGTTTGCAGTGAATGGGACAAAAAATTAAAAATCAAGAATGGGACATGTTGATAACAATGATAACACTATAACCTACAAAAATGAAGTGTGATCCCATAAAAACATTCCATGTAAAAAAGAGGCCAAGTCTCGAAACTCTTCCACCGTAAAAAGTTGTGAGATATTTCGTAGTACCAAGTCTCAGGCATTCTTTATTATTCTTTATTTGCTGGCTAAATAAAATTTTGTGACTTGGCAATCACACAATAGTTACTACATGCAGTAAAGTTGTGTGATTGCCAAGTTGCAGAAGTTTATTTAGCTAGCAAATGAAGAATAATAAAGAATGCCTCAGACTTGGTACTACGAAATATCTCACAACGTTTTACGGTGGAAGAGTTTCGAGACATGGCCTCTTTTTTACATGGAATGTTTTTATGGGATCTCGTTTTTACTCGCTCTATCAATATATATCTGTGTCTTTTCGTAAAACGTCCGTTACGAGTATGAATCTTATAAAACCACGGCGATGGCGTACAAATTGAGCTTGGATGGAGTCGAATGATGTGGCAAAAGAACCAAAACAATTTTCTTATTAAGTGAAAACTTCTTTAACGGCGCTGGGCACTTTTTGGGATGGAGAAAAATTGTTAAACTCACCACAGGTCACGTGGCCACGTAGGGTGAGATCTCACCCTTTATTTTTGCAAAATTAAAATTATTCAAGGTTTCACTTCTTCTGGCACTCCCGGAGTGCAACCAGGTCTTTTTTTATCTAGGAGTCCTAACGTGATCCAGAAATCTTATTACATTTATGACAGAAAATGTGCTATTTAACGGCGAATATTAGTCGTTACGTTTGTCATAGTTTTAAATTTTATAGAGTAGGTACTGACAGCCCGCGTGGCTCCGCCCGCGTATTATAAAATAACACTGGCATAAATTATTGCAAAGACGCGTGATAAAATATAGCATATGTTCATCCCAACGATCGACCGGTTAGTCTAGTGGGTAGTGACGCTGCCTACGAAGCTGAAGGTCCTGGGTTCGAATCCCGGTAAGGGCAAATATTTGAGTGATGAGCATGAATATTTGTTTCTGAGTCATGGATGTTTTCTATGTATTTAAGTATTTCTATCTATTAAATATATCGTCGTCTAGTACCCGTAACACAAGCCTTATTGAGCTTACTATGGGACTAGGTCGATTGGTGTAAGATTGTCCCCTAATATTTATTTATTTATTTAAAGGGAGAGGACCCCCGTTCCGAATCGTTTCTGGTGCAGAGGCTGTCCATGGCCATCCAGCGTGGTAATGCTGTGAGCGTTATGGGCACTTTTGCACCGGGAGCGATAACGAACGGGGTTGACTAAACTGACTGGCTTACAGTAGTCATGTAATATTTGGACTTAAGTTTATTTTTTAAAATAAATAGCCTGTAAAATATACCTAAAGATTTATTAACGATCAATTCTATATTTATGAAATCGGATTTATAAGTGGTTCCCGAGATTACCCCTTATACATATAGATACTTACAAAACTACGATCTCACAAAGTTTCCCGTTGTATAATTTTAGTATTGAAGTATGAGTATTAAGTTCTTACCTAGTGTATAATAATTAATAATATATATAGACAAATACAAAACTAGTGTTTGTAATGTTCATGCGTAGGTAGTGTAGGTACTACGTCTAAGCATTATTTAAAAACCGCTTTACAAAGCTTTATAAAGCTAAAAGTCACGTCGCCAGGGGAAATAAATTGCATGAGGTTTTATTAATGCTATAAGTCATCTTGCAGGACGTTATGAACGTGTTAGTTTACTACGTAGCTTAAATGATAGGAAAACTGTTTTTTTATGAGTGAATTTTACCTTTTATTTAAGGTCTGAGCATAACGTAGATATACTTATGAAAGAACTGGCTATAGAGCTGGTGAGAATGGTCGTGTTCAGTACAGTTAATATTGCATTCGCGCTATTAACCGTACGTACTCGAATTTCCGTATGGCATTAGTAACCCCATTCAAGGAATTTTACCAAAACAATAACGTTATGAAGTTGTGATAAAATCTCGCCAGTAGTTGTAACTACTTCCTTGTCGTTAGTGCATAAAGCCATCGTCCAAATAAACTTAGGCAAGTACTTCCTATATATACAGGGTGGAATCTTGTACGTGATCCAAAATAGCAAAATGTGAATCTATCCATGATTCTGAGCAACTTTTATTATGGGACCAACTTTGTGTTATGCCAAAAAAAACACACCTGTTCATACATTCTTGTCAGTCTAAAATGAGCAGAGTTAATGAAATAGTTGGATTTTTTTGACATAACACAAAGTTGGTCCCATAATAAAAGTTGCTCAGAATCATGGATAGATTCACATTTTGCTATTTTGGATCACGTACAAGATTCCACCCTGTATACATCAATGTCTAACGTCAAAATAGTATTGTGAAATTATTCAAAACGCAAACAACGTCAAGAAAGTGTACAGTTATCTAGTGCTGCTACTGAATTGCATGCAAAGAGCTGTAGCCACTTGCGAAAATGTTTCGCTGGCTGTGATGCTTGTTTCTACATTTAGAGAGAGAGATTACCTAAGTACCTACTTACTTTTATTTAAGTACTGCGCCTAATAGTTCGTTTCGACATAAATTATAAAGCACATAATATCTTAAATTTCGTAAGGTAAAGTCCTGTTAATCTAATATTCTGTTTTTTTATCCCTTCACACGAGAAAGAAGAATCTAATATTCTATTACATTACCTTTGTAACGTCCTAACATCCATTCACTACCTAAAATAATAGTCCAGTAATTTTTTTTATAGCTTCTGCTTCGGTAATTTAACGCGAGACTCGCTCAGTTACTATGTTGGTAAATCGTAATTTTGTGCTCGGAATTCATTCCACCGTTGTGTTCCGGTGTGATTGATTTTAGATCCGTGATTTTAGCCGTTTTGAATACTTAATGCCCGACGTTGCAAAGGAATGAGAATACATTCGCGCTGCTATAAAGGGTACACGAGAATATGTTAGCGTTTGAGCATTACGAATGTACAGAGCAAACATTACTACTAAGATCGTTGTTTCGTTTGATTCCCGTGTAAGGTAAAGAGCGAGGTATGTTTGCACTTTGCACCTTATACGGGATGTGGCCTGTAATGGGAGCAATAAATTTAAGGGCTGACTCTATGTATTATCCGCAGTGATTCTGTAAAGGTACCAGTGTTTCAAGATTCTTGAATTCGGAAATAATCTTATCTGAAGTTGTGATACCTAAGTAATGGATCTCGACATCTCGATATCGTAGCATGCCAGTCATTAACTATCTTGGTAGAACACTGGGCACTTTCGTAATTGCGATTATACTAACTTTGGTTTTCTAATTCTTTTTGTTTTTTTTTTTTCAATTTTACAAGATTTTTTGGTGTTTTTGAAGTAAAACAAAATGGATATCATTCCAGTTAAGCAAAAGAACACACGTACGCTTTTACTAATTTTTTTTTTTCAATTTTTTTTTCAATTTTTTTTACAATTTAACCACTTGGAAATAATTACTGATTAACTTAATAAGCCACCGTTTAATTTTTTGCTCCTATTACAGGCCACACCCTGTATATTCTTTTTTATAATAAATGTTACCATATCTTTGACGTCGACCTACTTTTGAATATTTTAGTCGAGACTGTCGCGAATGTGCGATGTCTCTATATGGGACGAAGCTAATAAATACTGAGTATAAGCATAAAGGTATATACAAACTCGACTGTTACTGCCCCGCTTCGCCAGTGTTAAATCGATATTAAAACTTATTTCAGGGGTGATTTTGTTAGTACCCCAATAAATACTAAGGTATCTACTATATTATTAAACGAGCAACTATTGTATACTCATTTGTCGTTTGTAAATGGCTTCTCCAATTTGTAATACAGGGGTTTACTGGGGCGAAAATTAGATTTAACCTGATGGGTGAATATCTGGGAAAATTCGTTTACTTCAGAAAAATTCAGAAAAACGAGAATCACACCGAATTAAGTTACACTAGTATTGTTTAAATATTCTTTCACTGCACAGCTGTTCGGTATTCATTTTTGTTTCCTATTATTTCCTGTAACTATTAATTGTTCATATAGAAGTGGGTATCGATGTCGTCAGAAGTGTATATATATTTTCAAATTAACCTACCTATTATATATGTATGGGTACTGTCGAGTTCTCCAATATCAGTGGCGTGGCGGAGCGCTCCACATGCTGTATATTGTTATATACCTACCTACTCTAAACTCTTTCATAACTTTTTTTGCTCCGGGTTGCCCATCAAACATTTTTACGCGCCGCCTGCTATACAGAAAACCTTTAAAAAATATCTACGCATGCGTCTTAAGGTCTAAAGGTTATCAGCATTTGAATGCAATAAGTATTTCGCATTGAAAAATTTACCTAATTTAAATTTACCATACACATTGCATGTAGAACCGATGGCCGTTGGGGCGGAAAGGTTCTCGAGTGGTGACCACGTACCCGAAGGTCATTGTGGCACTCTTTGGGGGAGACCTATGTCCAGCAGTAGACGTCTTTCGGCTGATATGATGATGATGATTATGATGAAATTTACCGCTGTTGAGCGATTCCCAGCGACTGTAACACATTCACTTTTCTGTACTCCTTCTATTTAACCAGCCCCTAAATCTATTCCACTCTTTTATTTAACACCCACGGACCTACGAAGATTTACACTACGCTTTTGTTATGATAAAGTAAACCTATTTAAAATTCCCATCAAGGTGAAAAATTTAAAAACGAATTGCCACGAGCGGGATTTTAACCTGCGACCTCTGTATGCCGCGGTCTAACGGCCTGGCCACGGACACGCGCGGCGGCAGCAGCGGCAGGCGTTTTATCTGTTCATTGCGGGGTCAAGACGCGCAACGCCCTGTGGTTAGTTGGGATCGCACGCAATGAATTAGAAAAACCGCTGCCGCTGCCGCCGCCGCGCGTGTCCGTGGCCAGGCCGTAAACTAACGGAGCTACCCTGGGGTAGGCTGGGGAGAAATCTTTCAATCCCTTCACTTTTTCTAAATACACCTTAAAATTTAAAAATAGGTTGATTGATTGAGCCTCCCCTCAATCATCCAACCTGTTTTTTTAATTTTTCACTTTGATGGTATTTGAAATTTCGTTAGCGGACGGAACGTTGAGTAAACATTGCATTTTCTGTTAATCTCTATTTGTCCTTAACAAGATGTACTTATGTCCGCATTACAGATAAATATTTCAATTAAGACAAAAAAACTTGGCAAGCAGTAAACTTAAAATGCCTTTGGAGCTTCAAACGCGCGTAGCTAAAGAAAAGCCTGTCGTCATCGCTACGCGGCGAGAGCTACGGCGTAGCACTTCAAAGCTGTGGATATCCCAAAAGGCACTTCTTTCAGTTAGCCATTCCGGGCAAAGAATCGCTACGCGCTACGCTCGTAGCGGATCCCGTGGTTTTCCTCATATGTAGCGGAAAGCGACTACGGCGGTCTGACGCATATGTGTCGATGTGGGCCCTGAATGTGTTAAATTGAACGAGCGAGCGAAGCGGACGAAGTTCTATGTGCAGTTTGCGCCAAAACTCAATCGTAAGTCCGGATGTCCAGATGTCCGACTGTTCTCCTCTACATGTCGCATTTCATTTTGTTCGATTCTCGTGAAATTTTGCGAGCAGGTTCTATCAATATAGTTTTGTTTTGTAGATTTAGTTTTTCGAAAGGAACACTTTTTATAAACAGGGTTCGAGGATATACCTTATATTATATCAATGGATATTTTTTTTTTTTCTGGTGAAATCTTACACAAATCGACCTAGTCCCAAACTAAGCAAAGCTTGTATGGGTACTAGACGACGATAAACATACTTAATAAATAAATACTTAAATACATAGAAAACATCCATGACTCAGGAACAAATATTCGTGCTCATCACACAAATAAATGCCATTACCGGGATTCGAACCCAGGACCTCTTGCTTCATAGGCAGGGTCACACCAACTAGGCTAAAGCGGTCGTCAGATATTATTATATCATGATGTTATATTCGATATACATATATCCGATATACTTATATATCCAATGTTTTTTTGTCATGCAGAAATAAGTGTAGGTATAACCATTGACTGATTATAATTTATAAAAAAAGTTTTATGGTTTTAAGTTGATTTTTTGATATATAAGATTTTACGTTTTTAGATGCTTTTGCTCGAGTTAGAAGATTTATGTAACACATGTGCAAATAGTATAGGTACATAAATAATACAATAAAATAATAATATGGCTTTCATACAAAATGATATTTGATATAAAAAAAAAATGCAAAATGATATCGGATATTTTCGAACCCTGTTTATAAAAGATGCGAGTTCTCCAGCTCACGTATAGGTACTAGTTTTACAAGTAGGGTCCCTAAAAGTTTACATTTTACTCCCTGTTCTACAATTCTCACAGAATCAGACGTAATAACTAACAATACTCTTGCTCTGAGTAAGCGGTGTCGTGTGCTGGCAGTGAGTAGTGTTACCAGAGCTCTCGAGTATGCGCTGTGTTATGTGTATAACAGCTGGCAAACTTCTTGAGCATTAGATGACGTGTTGGAAGGTTTGCGCTTCCTACACTTACGATCAAAAAAAGGACCCCGCTTTTATGGAATTACATTTCTTTGTGCTTTGGAATGTAAGTAATAAAATTAAAAAATAATTTGGTCAAGTTATTTGCCGTCTACTTTAACAACACTGCGAATCCTACATATCCTACTAATATTATAAATGCGAAAGTTTAGATGTTTGGATGTTTGTTACTCAACCACGCTTAAACGGCTCAACCGATTTGGATGAAATTTTGCACGAAGATAGTTTATAGCCTGGAATAAAATATAGGATAGTTTTTATCCCGGGTCCACACAGACGAAGTCGCGGGCGGAAGCTAGTAAATGTTATAAATGCCAAAATTTGGATGTTTGGTTTGTTACTCAATCACGCTTAAACTGCTCAACCGATTTGGATGAAATTTTGCAAGAAGATAGTTCATAGCCTGGATTTAAATACAGGATAGTTTTTATCGTGAAGTCGCGGGCGGAAGTTAGTGTTTGAATAATTATTCCATATATTGGTCATCGTATTTTTGACGATGTAGAGTCGACTTGAGTCGTTGGTGGTGGTGGTTGGTGGTGGTTGGTGGATTTGCACCATCTTACGATTACGGACCGATAAACGGTAAATATGGCACTGGCAGCTGTCATCCATAGAAACTTGACAAAATTTCCATACATTGAGATTTTGACGAACATCTCTTATGATCACAGATGCAGATAATTATTATTAAGGGTGGGTACCACCAAACCATCTGTGATCATAAGAGACATATTTTATTCGAAAAAAAAACGGCGCATAATATTGCAGTTTCAAAAAGTTTTCTAAGAAATCGTATGGCGAAGCGAACAATGAAACGTTTTCTTAATGGAAAGAAAGGATTTACTTCGCTGAGTAGTTAACTGATATGCAGTAGCAAATGTCATAAGGTTCTACTGTTGGACCGGAGATCGTTTTACGGTTTAGAAAAACATAGTAGCATTTTTTTGTTTATTTCATTTTAAAACGTTATCCTAAGATGCTTTATTCAAGAATCCAACAACAGTTCCACCCGGAAGTAATTTTATAGATTATATAATAGCGATCATTATTTTTTGAATATTTTAGAGCAAATGTAAATTAACCAAAATATACATTAAAACATTTATTAATATTTTACAGTACATATGGTGCTACTTTCCTTGCTTGAAAAGAGCACTTTTCGTGCATATGTCGAAACTTTAAAGAGCCATATGTACAGTAAAACGTTGTACGATACACGTGCGAATAGGTAATTCGCAACTCGTGTCGATTTAAAACACTCCCTTCGGTCGTGTTTTAATTTATCACCACTCGTTGCGAATTTCCTATTTTCGGCACTTGTATCGTAAATAACTATTTCCGACTTTGACAAGTGTTAATTAAGTTTTTTTTTTTGTATGAAGATTTTTTGTTTGATTTTATTTCTAGGTAATTATGTAAATGATGATACGAGTATATCCTTTACACAGAAAGATCTGCGATTATAAATTAAATCCAAAGTAAAATGTTTCCATACTATGTAGTTGTCAATAAAATGACTAGCTATAAGTTATGTTACCTAAATTAGGATCGTGTACTTAAGTCGTATGAAATAGTGGTGCTCAAACAGAATGGTTGATAACCACACTATGCCCGCCCTAAATGTCACTGGCCGCAAAGCCGTTGCCGGCGGCTTCTTCACGACAGAAAGACCAACATACCTTTTTAACTAGTAAGAAGATAAAACGGCATCGACTCATCTTCTTCTCTCTCTCTCTTTTTAGGGTTCCGTGGACAACAAGGAACCCTTATAGTTTAGGCTTAGCTCAGTTACCATTACTGCTAGAAAACTGTTATTCGGCATGGGTATATAAATCAATCACCCCGACAAAACAGTACAATAAAATCTTGAAAAAAAAGTTTTTTTAGGGTACCTCCCCTACACCTAAAGCGGGTATGTTATTTTTTTTCTCGTTGAACCCATGGTGTGGGGCATCGTTGGATAGCTCGTTCAAAAATATTATGGGTTTCCGAAAATTATTTTTGAAATCAGTGATTAGTTTGCGAGATATTGGGCTTTAAAATCTTACTTTTTGTTCGAGTCATGTGTCCCCCACCCCCTCCTACCTGCTAAATGGCTACTACTGGGGATGTGAAAAAGATCGCGGTAGTAGTACATATAATGAATTTAAAAGGAAAACTATCACGGACAAGTAGGCATAAGTACCTAATAGTTACCGAGTAATAGTCGACGAACTTAATTGTACTTGGAAAGGCCAATTGTACAGGCCGACGCAACCGCACCGCACGTCGATGTAACTAAGACAAGCAACTACTACTACTAGCAATAATTTTGGAAGGAATGTTGGAAACATCCGGCGAGTAAATTTTGAAAAAGGAGTCAACCCCGTCCAAGACTGCTTCCTTAGCTACCTGGTCCACCCTATTATTTTCCAGAATTCCTGAATGGCTCGGTATCCAGACAAACACGACTCCCAACCCAGACGAGTGGCATTTAAAAATGGCATCTTTCAGTTTACATACAAGATAGTTACGAGCGCAATTATTTAAGAGACGGAGAGAGATTGACTGAAGGGAACTGAGACAATCAGAAAAAAATACCGACCTAGAGAGCCTGTGAGAGAGTATGTACTCTAAAGATTTTAAGATAGCTAAACATTCGCCTGTGAAGACGGACGACTGAAGGGGGAGTTTAAATTTATTTTATTTTATTTATTTAAGGACCACCAACCGATAATACATCTGACCAATACATTTGGCTTAAATACAAAAAATCTAAGTAAGATGCTTTAGCCACTTGTTGGTGACCACAGCTCGCACATGCGTGAAATCAAGAGTAACAAAAAAAAATTTTGCAAGGATATGGGTATTAGCAAGGAGGAAAGCCGCTCCCACGCAGCACGAAGCGTCTGTGAAGAAGAGTCTGCTAGCCACCTAAGTGACTGACAAATTTTAGAAGTTGGCCATGGGGGACTTTTTATCAATTCCAGTATTGGAGATTACGGCAGGGGAATCAATCAAGGCTTCGAAAGGAACAGAATATAACGGAAGAGACCGGCATTTCATTAAAGGGCACTTGAGAGAAGCTATTTTCTCCAGGCTTTGGACCAGATTTGGTTTTTCTGTATTACGCCAGAAAGCTTCAGTTGACCCGAACTGCTGTAGGAGACGAAGTTTTGGTAACAGGGGGTGCGATTCCTGAGTGGAAATTCCAAAAAGGTAACGATCGGAAAGAAGTTGTCTTCTTAAATCTAGCGGCGCGTCAACACACTCAACTTGAATAGCTCTGTTAGGAGAAGATTTAATTGCGCCTGTTACCAACCTCATAGCCTTCGCCTGTATGGTTTCCAGGGTGGAGAGCGCGGCCTTGTTACAAAGTTGTAAGGCGTTTTATAAAAGTTTTTGTGAATATGGATGAGCACCCTACCACGCACCGAAAAGGGCTATAAGCATATTTAAAAAAAACACAATGGCTGAACTTTTAGATGATGATAGGGAGAGACCGTGCTGATCCAGCCACGAGTTCAAAGACCTTAAAGCGCCATTAATCCTGTCCGCAGCATAGGCTGCATTTTCATGGGCAGAATATACTACCACATCGTCAGCGTACTGAAGCGTTCTGCACGACCAGTTAACGGATTTGTCCAGATCAAAAGAATATAAAATAATAAGGATGGGACTTAAAACAGAGCCCTGGGCCGCTTCACACACCCCCTTCCACACAATTCCGGACAGCACATGGTTCACCCCGCCATCTCACTTTAATAGTTCTGGACATAAATATATAATATATGGATATAGATTTCATATAAAATGGACAACCTTAGGGGAAATGTTAAGCTGTGACATTTTGTCTCTGAGCACTGCAAGGAGCACATTATCAGAAGCTGCTGAAATGTCAAACAAAAACTTTGAATTAGGTTTTATCGATCCAGAAATCGTATAGTGAGATTTTTTTATCAGCCGATATTTGACAGTTATAGGTAGGTACCTACTTAAAACAATATATATAAGTACTCGTATTGTATTTTAGTTTGTTTTAAATAATTGAAATAAATTAATCTTAGAAACCCCCACTTTTTGCGTCGGGGGCTATCTAATATGGCTATCTATTTAGATATTGTTTCTATATACTCACTACATATTTAGTTATGTTCGCGATATAAGTACTTACCTACTCGGAAACTATGGAAACCTCATTTCCAAACATTCGCAATAGGCTTGGAATAGTAGATTGTATGACAAGGGGCTAAAGTAAGCCATATTACCAATGGAAAATTGTTCGAGTGGTAATATGGCTTTTAGACCAGAGTTATACGCTCTACTTTTCACTTAGACTGCGAAAAAATAGTGAAAACAAAGATTATCCATCCACAATCAATAACTATTCCACAGCGAAAAGATTGTTCAATTTGGCGGCATGATTTTTTTAATAAACTGTTTGACACAGATACAAAATATTGACACTACGAATAAACGCTACTTACCGTATATAGCCGGGTCCAAAGGTCCGAGCGCGGCGGACAGCATACGCTGCATAAGATAAAGCGAGATAGACAGCAGTCTATCCCGCTCAATCTAATAGCTTATGTCATGTTTGCAGGCCACCCCGCTTGAACGTTTGGACGAGGCTATAAACGGCCAAAGGCGTTTATTTTTTTTAATGATTGTTAATTCGGGAATAAAAAACGCTTAATATTTGAAATTTGTTGTTTCCTGGTTGGTTGATTTTAATATATAGCTGTATTCTGATTAGTTGATAACAAATACAAATGGTTTTTTAAACAGTTGTGATTGGTGGATTTAATACGTTGAAGTGTTTTGATTGGTCAAATTAAAATGTTTTAAAATCATAAATATGTTTACATATTTTCCCTAGGGGCTAAATGTACTACTTTAGCCCCGCTATCTAAGCCTAATATGACACACTTTTCAAGCATGAGAAGTGAAATAGTTATTTACGAGACAAGTGCCGAAAATAGGAAATTCGCAACGAGTGGAGATAAATTAAATCGACACGAGTTGCGAATTACCTATTCGCACGTGTATCGTACAACGTTTTACTGTAGGTACATATCATTTCAAGTTTCGACATATGCACAAAAGTGCTCTTTCCTCTCCCTTCGGTCGTGTTTTACTTTATCTCCACTCGTTGCGAATTCCCTATTTTCGGCACTTGTATCGTAAATAACTATACTAACCTAACCTAACCTAACCCTAAAAGAGTTCATATGAACAAGCCCATATTGAAACTCGAGCATAATGTTAGGTATCCTAATAAGAAAAAGAAAATACCTAATTTGGTCCCCTGGAAATTGCTTATTCCTTGCAAGGGTTGAGGCGGGTAAATCGGGAACAACATCTTGTTCCAATTTCTGGGTTGGTATTATGTACGGTAAAGCCGTATCTATCCTGTTAATAAAACATTGTACAGTAAAAAGAACGGCAACGGACGCAAGGGCACGGCGCGGGCTCAAGAGCCTCCTCAGAAAAGCCTAAGCTTTCACGTCCCCCTGACCCCACGCAATCAGGGCGAGCTGTATGGTGTTACATGTACAGCCGAAGCGCTTGATATTTAATGAATTTGCCTGCGCTGAATATTACTAAAGCCTTCACAAAATAATGATTAATAATCAACCCTAGCGTGAGGTTGTTCCTCACGTTACACCCCTTAACATTTGGAGAGCATTTATAATCTATTCACAAATAACTGATTTCCATCGGCGCAGCAATTTTCGAACTACAAAGGCACGAACACGGCCAAATCAAGCGCTAATATATTCCCCTCTTTTGTTCGGGGTTAAAAAGAGATTACCTATAATAAACGTGGCAATTACCGCGGCCCACATTTAATGCTAATGGTGACCTTACGATTACGTCGTCGTTCGAGTTCCTCTTTCACTGTTAATCACTAGACACGGAGTTAAAGAACAATCAATACATTTTGTAGGACAACTTAAACTAAGAAAAGCTTGTAAGTAGGTACTAATGGCTTCTTAGACGACGATATTATATATACTTATATTTCCTCGTAGGTAAGTCCCGCATACTTATCTATACTAATAGTCCCTGGGCGACCGAGCTCTGCTCGATTGAAAATAGAGAATTTACGGTGTAAACGATTTTTCCCAGACATGATACAAATAATCAGGTATTTCTTTTAATTCTTAAAACGGCGTAAACTTCTCCGAAGAAGATACATCATTACATGATTGCTTAAAATTTCCTCTATAGAAAAAAAATCCAAAGTTGGGTCTCTATTTTCCTTTTTTTACTCAGCCTACTCAAACAAACGATATATTATTTTACGACACAATCAAGTTAGTACTATAGTATTTTATCTCATCTAAAATCTCACTTGATGAAATTTAAATAAAACTTGACTAAGTTAGGTATTTATCGATATTTGTCCAAAAAAGCCATTCACGAAGAGTGTTATATCTCTTTTTCTCGTGCGCGGAAGGCATAAGCGTATCTCTGTCTAGGGGGCGTGTTCGACTCAAATCGAGGCATCCCTTCAAGTCCAGCAGTGGACTTCTTCGAGTTCTTCGGGCCCATGATGAATACAGCTGTGTAGCGTAATAGTCGACGTAAACTTTAACCTTTATACTTACAGATTTCCGAAAAATAAAAAAATAAATCGGTAATACCTCAATAGTGTTGAATGGTTTTCGTGATGTGGTTGTGAAAATCGCGTAGAAGGTAAGTACCTAAATACAATATTACCAAGTACCTATTAGTTATTTTTTTCATTTTGCGTCGAGTTCCGATACGACGACATTTTATACGTATATTCGTAAAACCGACAATTGCCATACGTTAGATTTCAAAAATAATTATTCCGGATTCAACCACACACGTGTCACTCGTATATTCGGCATAGACGAGACGGCAATACGACGTTGTCTTACAACCAATAGTACATTACTGCAGCCGCCGGGAAAGAAGGGCTTGCCGGGATGCCGGATGAGTAGGTATAGTACCTATAGACGGCCGACCGTAGGGAGGCCGGATAGTGATACGAAGCCGGCAAGCTCTTTTCACGGCTAGGCATGTATAGTGCTTTTCTCAAACATATGCAATTAAATAAAATAAAAAAATATCAACCACAATTATAGAATCCAGCTACACGACAAGACTTTTAATTTTCCCTCCAATCCCTCCATGTTTTTTTTACGGAAGTCGTCCGTATTACGCGTGTGTAGTGTTCGAATAGACCCTATTAGGGGCATTATACAAAAACTGATAATGAGAATCTTATTTTCTATAGGTACCAAATAAATAAAATAAATGCAGAGGATATAAATAAAATAAACGAAGAGGATTTTAAATATTGTCTATGGTCTGTGGTGACTTACGAATAGACAATATTTTAAATTTATTCATCAACACATTGAATCATACAGATTTGTATTATCAGTTCGTGTGTAATAGGCATTAACGCGGATATTTTTGGCCCGATAACCATTCAGCCACTAGAAAAAAAAAAAAGACCTGGTTGCACTCCGGGAGTGCCGGCAGAAGTGAAAACTCAATAACATTGTAACAGTTTTTCGATCAGGTCACGAGACATCTTACGGTGTCACCCTAAAAATGAATTTGGCGCAAATTTATAAACAATTACTTATCAATTATTTAGGCGAACGGGCCGCGGGCGCGTTGGGTGCGACGGGCCGGCTCGCCCGCCGCCGGTGGCGAACAAAATACTAATTTGTTTTTGCCATTGCCAAATATTTTTCAAAGCTTTATCTCATTAGGAATAACGTCCAAATTCGAACTATTCGAATTTGCTCAATAGCAAAACGGTGAAGGACGCGTGAACAAAATTACATTTGCAGGATATGCTATTGCAAAAAGTTTTTAACGGCTTTATACTCTTACGAATAGCGTTCAGTTTTGAATGAAGTCGAATCGGCTAGCAGCAAAATATAAAAGTTTGAGACCTTCACATCTGACGTCACAAAAATCTGTCGCGTAGATATTTAACAATTTTTCCCCATCCCAAAAAGTGCTCAGCGCTGCTAAAGAAGTTTTCACTTCAAAAATATAATTCAGCTGTTTTAGCCTGTTTATGAACACAGAAGCCATATTTAGATTAGGTACTAAAAAAATTACTTCCCGGCCTAGGCCTTCAATTCTGTATGAAATTCCTTTACAGTTCTCTCGAATCGCTCGAATCCGCCCGAAATGTGATACTTCGAAGCCTGTTATGACGCACGTAACGACGACATTTAATTTTCATTGCATGTTTGAGAAAAATATTTTTTTATTTAATTTGAAACAATGAAAGTTTAGGTAGGTAGGTAAATACTTCAGTACAGTAGCCTTCACGCTTTTCATAGATTTCTTTGAAATTTGCACCTAGGCTAAGATTTATTTTTCTTAAATAAAACGAAAAGAAGAGGATAGGAACTATATATAAGTCAATTTTGGCCATTTTGTGATTTGGTGACTTTTCGTTCTACGGCGACGATATATTATTTCAATAAAAATAAGAAATTATACATAATAATGTTTTTAAATAATAGAGGATTTTTGAGGGTTGCAGTCCAGTCTTAAAAAAAAAACAATAATTTCAAATATAGAATCACGAGTAGCGTGTAATTGCTACTCTATTATGCCAGTATCATTTAATTAAGTAAATAATATAGTGTTAGATTTATTTAAGTGATCATGAACGACAAGTATTATCTTTTATCAGAATGGTATCAAGATTGGGATGATTTAAATACATGTATTTGGGTAAGTTCTTTTTAAAATGTTACATGACGTTTTTATGAGGTGTACTGTACGTAACTACCAACTAGTCTAACTACATTAGTAACGCAAAAACTATACCTAACCTACTTATTTAAAAAGAGGTTTTTCCAATGTTGTAAGCGCATGTAACAAAATAAGTAGGTACTTAGTTAAAGTTTTCATTAGAGTAGGTTATTTACTCTTTTTTACATTTTCTTAGATGTTCTTTAAACTGCTCTAAGTATAATAAATTAAATATTGTCTCAAAGTCTCAAACCTTCTTGCTAATGCGTAATCTAAGAGTAGAACATTATTTAGTGGATACCCTTTATATTGATACCTACAAGGGAATTCCCTGAAAATGCTGCAAGTTTAGTGTAATCACTAATCACGAACGGCACAATTAACGTCATCTAGTGAGAACTTTTAAAACATTACTAGAGTATTCTAAGCAGGGCAACTAAACTAAACGCCCTGAACACTGCGGAGTTACTGTGACCGCCTAAAATTTAATGCCACTCAACAACAGAGGGCGCTGTAAGTTCTTTTCTTCAGAGATGCTTAAAGGCGGCCGGATGTTTACACCATAAAGCGTGCCGTCTGGAGTAATTTTGAGGTAACGAGTCAGTAGTTTAGTTTGTTTAGGTCTGAAATGGAATTCTATGTTTGACCGACCTTTTGTTTATTGAAAACAACAAGGAACAGATGTTGTACAAAAATATAACCTTAAATATACAAATAAATACCCTCATCTCATCGTCAACTATCAATGCAATGAAGTTCAAGTTTGTATGGGTTATGCCTTAAAGCTATTGCATGTGTTTATTACGTATATGTTTGTTACATGTTTACAGTCGTGTGATACTATCACTCAGTGTAGGTGTATTATATTCTCTCGCATCACGAAGATGCCTGAGCGAGGATAGTTAGGCCGCAATAGCGTGACTGCTCCTATAACAATCTCATCAATGGTTGCAATAAGGCAATAACTACACACTTAGACATTGCGGCTATGGCTCGACAAAATGTATAGTTATTGCTATGGTTTATTTTTTATTTAACTAAGTATAGGGTTTCATAGTCAAGCAGTCTATTTGCAACTATTT
This sequence comes from Epinotia ramella, assembly GCA_947578815.1. Taxonomy (NCBI): domain Eukaryota; kingdom Metazoa; phylum Arthropoda; class Insecta; order Lepidoptera; family Tortricidae; genus Epinotia; species Epinotia ramella. The sequence goes on from OX388209.1 coordinate 15,836,165, forward strand.
ATCTAGGGTTTGAAACTAATTTATAAGACAAGCTTTTAGTAAAAAGGTAAATTTGAGGAAGTCGGAGTAAGTCGAGCAGAAGTAGAGAATAGTAGGTAACTTGTTTGGTTTTTACTGATACTTGGGTGGATACTACGGTACGGCGGGATTAAATTGAATCTCATAAGTCTTAGGAAAGTTTCTAAACAGAATGACCCGAGCTCAAGACCCTCTACACAGTAAGCAAGTTTATCTACAAGTAGTGCGCCTGATAGCCCAAGGCGAGTCTTCTCGTGCATCTTATCTTGCTTATCTGAAGAGTTGATAAGTCGCGGGAAACCGCCAATCGATGATAGATATCGAAAGCCTGACTAAATACTAATTATCTCGCTCTAAATTATTTTGTATATCAATAATAAACTTTTTAAATTAACAAAGTAATCCGCAGGTTTAATCAAACATTACGTTCTTTTCGGTTCTGGGAGCATATCGCAGTTCTAACCTAACCTGACCTACATTTATGGTAGCTGTTCGATTATTGTAAGGGTCGTGGTTCTAACTTAAACATGATTGCCGATTTTTAGAAGGAATTTTAATATTTTTAGCTTTTGTGCATAATTTGTTACGAATATTTTAAGTGTATTTTAGACCTAAGTATATGTGAGTACTTACGCGATTTTTTTCTATAGAGCGAAAATTGCTTAATCATGTTTCGAATCACTTATCTCGCTGCAGAAAAGCCTCAGGATTACTATTCGTATTTTTTATAAACCATATTGTTATAAACAGACGCATTATTTTGTTTCAAAAACTCTCAATTAACTTCGCTGAACCTATGGCGCCTTAACCTACCTACTACTTTTCTGCTAGGCTTACCATATACGAAGGTTGAGTGATTGATAAGTCTGGTAAAAATTATATTCAAGCTATTATTTTCACAAATGTAATAATAACAATTTGTAATAGAACCTTTTTGGAGGTAAATTGTATATTTTCAGCCAGTTCGCATGCCTACTTTTTTTTGACAACTGTGAAGGAAAAAAAATGGTATGCGGTTTGCAAACATGGAGAAAAGTGGGTTTCGTGTTCTGATTAAACATAATTTTTTGCGAAAAAAAACTATCACGGATACAAAAATTAAATTAGAAAAATATTATGGGGACTCAGTCATGGGGACAAGTGGTTTACGGATTTTCGTTGTGATCGTACAAGCATTATTGACGCCGACCGACCCGGAAGCCCAGTTGAAGTCAATAGAGATGATCACCAAAATCCGCGATATCGTATTGAATGACCGCAGAGTAAAATTCTGTGAAATAGCTGATATCGTAAGCATCTCAGACGAACGGGTTCGTAATATCCTACACAATTATTTGGATATGAAAAAGCTATCCGCCCGTTGGGTGCCGCATTTACACACGGTTGATCAAAAACGCACTAGACTAACCATTTCAGAGGAATGTCTGGCGAAGTTTAGGCGTAATAAGGATGATTTCTTGCGTCGTTTTATAACTGTCAACGAAACCTGGATCCATCATCATACACCAGAAACTAAGGAGCAGTCAAAATAATGGATTGCTTCAACCCGCACCGAAGAAGGCCAAAGCTGTTTTATCGGCGAACAAAGTTATGGCTACTGTCTTCTGGGATGCCCGTGGTGTAAATATAAATTGATTACCTTCAAAAAGGCAGAACAATCAACGGCGAATATTATGCTAATTTACTGCAGCGATTTCATGAAGTTTTATTGGAAAAACGACCGCATTTGGCGAAGAAGAAAATCCTTTTCACCAAGACAACGCACGGGTACACACTTGTGCACTTGCTATGGCTAAAATACACGAATTACGTTACGAATTGCTCCCACACCCGCCTTATTCTCCAGACTTGGCCCCCTGCGACTATTTAGTTATCCCAAACTTGAAGAAATGGCTTGGCGGAAAAAGGTTTAGTTCCAACATCATCGAAGAAACTAATGCGTATTTCGAAGGGTTGGAGAAATCATACTATACGGAGGGAATCGAAAAGCTAGGAAAACGATGGAATATGTGCTCCGAGTTAGATGGAGACTACGCCGAAAAATAAATATTAACTTTGGTCAAAAAAACAAAAATTGTTTAAATTTTACCAGACTTATCACCAAGGATAGGACAAACGCCCGTCATTTTGAAAACTTAACCCTGTTCTGTACAGTAGAGACTTCCTAATGATATTTTTTTTTTTAGAAGTTTACTCAAAATATTATAATTTAATGTACTTCAACACATTTATCAATAAATTACCTATTCTTCTATCATCGCATTAGACACTACTTGATTTCAATGACTTTGAAAAAAAAAATAAAAAAAATGTGAAAATTTGGAAAAAATTGTGGTCATTCTTTTCCATTGGCGAAAGTGATTTATCGCCTTAATCATCGTCATTTGAATAATTTGTCACTGGAAACATATAAATTATGGTACTTAAAATAAATTTATAAAACATTACTTTTGTCCTTTGTTTTGTATTGTCACGAATAAACTATTCTTATTCTTATTTAGTACCTAATTTTTTTTATTAATATAAGGAAGTCTCTACTGTACAGAACAGGGTTAAGTTTTCAAAATGACGGGCGTTTGTCCTATCCTTGCTTATCACTCAGCCGTCGTAGTATATGAATCACCGAAATTACTTGTTCCTCATACATTTTTCCAACTCCTTTTACTTGCTTTAGGGGATGAATGTCTTTTCATGGAATCAATTTCAAACCGTCTAAAACAGAAGTTACAAATCAGAGATGAATTTCAAAAAACACTGAAATTTGATTTCTAGTTTTTAAACAGTCTTACCCGTAGTTATAAAGCTCTTAGTTGAAAAATGTCTTGCTCTCTATACAACCTTCGAACCCCTTTTTAACACTCTTAGGGGAAAATGAAAAAAAAATACGCTGAAACGGGCTAAGACCGAAGTCACAAACCTCGTAATATAATATTTTCTTGCTCTCCATATAAACCTTGAATCCCGTTTTAACCCTCTTAGGTGTGGAAATTTTAATCTAATTTTACTAAGTAATCTTTCTACAACATTTTAAGTCTAGCCCAAAAAAAGGTTTGGATTGGAACCTTACACCCCTTTTGAACCCCGTTAGGGATGGAATTTTCTAAAACGCCGAAAGTACTTTTTTTGTATTCTAATAAGTAATCTTTCTACAAAGTTTCAAGTCTCTAGCTCAAAAATAAACTGTTCCCCGTACAAACGTTCCCCCCCTTTTTAACCCCCTTAGGGGTGGAATTTTCTAAAACGCTGAAAGCACTTTTTGTATTTTAATAAGTAAACTTTCAACAAAAAAGTAAGTAAAAGAAAATTTCTCTCCATACAAACCTTGCACCCCTATTTAACCCCCTTCGGGATGGAATTTCAAAAATCCCGTCTTGTCCCTTGCCTAAGTACGTCATAAAAGGAAGTTCTGGTGTAAATTTCAAGTTTTCTCAGTCAGGAAGATTGTTTTTTTACATTTTGCATGAAAGAATAGATCAATTTAAAAATAGATCTTGTAGGTCACTACGACGTTTAGGTATTTGTACCTATAGACAGATTGTAGGTAATAGGTACAGCTACCTGAACGTAGAAATAAATAAAATATAATGCGACGTCGATGTATATTAATTAGGTGGGCTGTCTGATCAGTGATGATGCAGCGAGCGGGACGCTCACGAGAGGGCGCTCGGAGCACGGGGAGTGGGGAGGAATGTAGGGATGACGCCGGCCGGGACTGGGCCGGGGGGCCTGGAGCGATTCATTGATCCGAACGCTCTCGGGTGCGTGATAGGGACCGCCAACTAGGGGGAGGGTCGGTTACTCGCAGCATCTCTCTCCCTCTCCTTTAAGAATGAACCATCTCACGAGCTTAACAACACGATATTATTTTCAGTTACTTATGTTTTAATTTTAATATGCATAGTAATAATTAATCATTACAGTCTCAGTTGGCAATTTTAATATTGCCGATAAGTCCATAAATTCTACTTCGAATTGTTCATTTTCCTGCCGATTACATTTCCAAATCATCTATGTAGTGTTATACCTACCGTATGATATAAAATATAAACTATACCAATTAACTTGAGGATGGTTGATTGTAAAATGCCATTCGAAAGTTCAAAAAAAGCAAGCAAGTGAGCGCGAGAAAATTTTAATCTGTCCAACCGTCCAATGCTACGTCAAGGTATACAACATATATCGCTATCACACTCTGAAAGGCCGAAGCCGGAACATTCGGCTGTCTCGTTCGCACCCTGCGCGTCCGAGCGGCGTTCGCGTCTCGCGGCATCTGTGTGTGAGTGAAGCGAGCCACGCCGTTGTTGCATTTCACGCACAGTCACAGCACATCGACACGAACCGCGGCAGTGTTCAGCGCGTTGTTCTGCGCTGTTTCAAAATAACCTAAAAAGTTGAACAAGCCAGATTATTTTTAGGAATAATCATTGCAATTATCATAAAATACTCATGACTACTTCGAATTTATAAGAGTTTGTGTTGTGAAGTCGACGCCCACCTCGGAGGCGTACGTGGAGTGTATTTTTGTGCAACACAAAGCAAATACAAACGGCAAGCTGTGGGGATCAGGGGCCTTTTTTTTGCCGCCGCAGGGGATGTACTATCCTGTGAGTATACATCAAGTTTATTTAACGAATTTGTAGAAGCGAGTTTACCTTGCTAGTTATTATCATTACCTATCTCAGGTCATCTGAAGTCGTGATAGGATATTGGCGCACAATAGTACGGCGCATGTCGTTATTGTCAGATGCGTTTTGTTTATACAACGTCTCTTACAAATTACATGTCCTCAGCTTCATTTAGTGAGATTATATTTATAGACGAATCCCAATCTATAGGTAAGTTACATACATTTTATACTTTGAACTACGTTTTGCACCAAGACTGGACGTATGGTTAAAAATCGAGTAGGTACATGAGAAGAATTCTCTATGTACCGAGTAACCGCCCAATAAAATAATGTAATGTGCCATGAATGAATGAGTAACTTTTGCCTTCTGCCGATAGACGTTGTTTTGTCTCTTGAATATTAATGAAATTCTAATACATTAAATGTAATAATAAGTAGGTGTGAATAGCCTTTAGGTGTTTATGTAGCATAACAACAACTACTCAGGGATGTTGTTAACTTAAGGAAATGTTAACTATGACAAAATGAGAGAGAATTTAGATAATTTGTTACGATTATGATTACTGTAGCTACCTACGATATTATGTTGCGCGGTATCACATCTGCCGGCTTTGCCGCTAAATTGAATATCAATAAATACCGTTTCGCATTCAGTCGGACAGAGTGAATGATGGGCGCAGATTTGATTTATTACTTTTATTAGAAATGAGAAAATTAAATGCAGCTCTCAAAACAAGCAGAAGATTTTTCGAAAGGAAATAAATTATGTTGCTGTAATAGGTAGTATGTAAATGTTGAAATTATGGTAAAAAAGGTAATGCCTAGTCATGAAGCGGTATGTAACGGAGTTGATTGGAACTTAGCTCTGAAATGGTTAGTCTTTTATAATTACAACACCCCCCTCTTTTTAAGTCGGGGGTTAATAAAAAGCCAGATGACCATGGGAAAACTATCTGCGAATCTACTTATTGCCTAGTTTCATTTAATTGAAAGCCTAGGCTGGTATTAGTACCTATACGTAAATTGGGGTATGATAAATTAACGAGAGCATGGAATTGCATATGTAGTAGTATTGTATGTTTACCGGCATTCTATATTTGAATTTTCTATTTTCTCGTACTACCACTACAAATGCAATTGTTCTCGATAATTCATCTATACATAAATGATAGTAGTGAATGGAGCCCATCTACTTATTACGTACCTAGGTAGGTACTTGGAAGATGCCATATGCTCCGCGAATACGTTACGCTGAGGCCTCTGTGTTTAATCACAGCCCTTAGAGACGCCACATTCGAGCTGAGTATTATACCAGAGACAAGCATGCTATCCTTCTCGAACCTATTGTAAGAAAGAAGGACAAGAACACTAGTCCGCCGTTTTGGCGCGTTTTCCAGCCTAATATTTCAGTCAAACATCGATTAACACGTAATTAGTAGGTGTGTACCTATTAAAAATTAAGTTATTCCTAAATCCCTACCTACTGCATCCGTCATGCTATCTATAAACTTCGATAGTACTTAAGTTGACTGCCTAGAGAGAAAAGAAACAAGACACAAGTGGGAACGTTACTTTCTACATTAAATTGGTATACACATAGCTCCCTATGAAACACGTAAAGCTTCTCTCGCTTGAATAGTTATTAATGAAACCTGCATAAATTACTTACCTACTTGGCCTGGCAAACTTGATACCTAATCACAAACGGTACCTATTTCGTTACCTAAATAAGCATCGCAAACTAATTTGGGATAGAACTGCCTTAGGCAGGTATGCAAAATCGCTCCCGTTACTACCTGCGTTCGACACTGTTGCCCTGTTGCTAAAATAAATAGCAGTATGTTTTTGTTCCTTTGTTCAAATTCGGGCGAAGTCGGAAGGGCAGATTACTGGAACCCGTTCAAAGCCTCAAGGTGAACGCGTGCGTCTGGCGGGGATGCCACTAATAAGGATAATAATATATTTACAACACATCTTTCGAGTTCATGGACGGTCTACCATTTTGAAATGTGTGCTTAACCGAAGTCGTTTTGTCATTGGAATGTACCTGCAAGTAGGTAAAACTGAGTAACAAAAGAAAGGTTCGCTTATTGGGAGTTCTTTTTTACCTGAGAAGTACAAAGTAGGTACCTACATCGGTATACAACACAGGAAACAGAGAATGGCATGGGTTTGCCACGAGAATCTTTTTTTTTAGGTCTGACGGAATCAGAGATCAAAAATGAAAAACAAATGGGTTGGGCCACCATAAAAAAAAATACCCCGGCTCAAAACTGTGGATAATTGAAAATCATTGACTAAATTAAAAAAACTGAATTAAATAGCAAACTAGGGCTGCTTTTATTGCGTCTAGGTGTTGGTTGAATAAAATATGTGTAGATTTAATGAAGGCTGCTGGCAATTGTATGAGGTTTTTAACATTTGGTTCGCATTTAAAACCACTACCGGTTTCCGTTTAATTTAATTGTCAATTTCAATGAAAAAGACTATCTCCTGGCTAAGCGGTTGTGGCCTCGTAGCGATATCTGCAAACTGTACCTACCGAGTCAGCACCGATTCTTTACCGCGCGCCAAATTTTCTCCCAGTTATCCGTCAACATTAATTCATGCTACCTATTTCCGTAACATACAGCGGCGCTACGCTACCACAAAATCGAATCTCGAAGTTCGTATATCTCTGTATCTGTCGCTCGAGTACCATAAACCATAAGTGCGATGAAGACGGAGATATACGATCTTCGAGATTCGATTTTCGTGGTTATAGCTCTGTTCTAGCAACTTTCGGTAATTTGAAGTCTTGGCAATTTTTTTGGCTATTCCATGGGTATAAATTGTTATTCAATTGAAATCTGACGTCTTCCATGTGACTGTAATACATTAAACAGTCGTATCTGAGGCACTCACAGCTAACCTCTCAGTAAGGTTATCTCCGCAATACAAGAAACTGTTTAACGTGCGATTAATATTGTGCTAATTCATCCTCGCCATCTGCCACTCCTATAATACAAAACGTGTTTTGTACACAGGTTCCTGAGCCATTGAAATTCGTCCTACCGTAGGATTCCCAATTGTTATTGTTTTGTCATTTCTTGCTACAGTTACAGTGTTTAGGCTGTCTTTTGATGACACCAATTTCAGAGGCAGGAAATTCGTCTCCTAATACATACTCTACCTATCTACCTCACAAGTCGGACACATGATAGGTACTTACTTACCTTACTTACTAGCAGAACCAGTAGACCTCATTCCTACTGGCTTGCCTATAACAAGTTTATGGACACTGGGGTAGGGTCTCACCCGACGAAATTACTTACGCCTAGGGTCGGATAATGTCCTAACATGTTTTTCATTTGTGCGACTAATCCTTCAACTACTTGAGATAATATTTGGCAAAGTTTCTCCACCACACCCTCGCGGCTGCCCCAAACTAAAACGCAGCAAGCGCCATTGAGGAAATTTTACAGGATGAGCAAAGTTAACTTTTTATGTGCCTCTACATAAATAAGGAATACTTCAGTAAATGGTTTGTTTGCACTGCACACAGACCAAACTTTAAGGCTAATTTGGCTGGTACTCGAGTTAGGTGTTGGTTTGGTACAGTCGAGCGGATATGTAGGCCCACGGCAGGGCTAGGAAGGATTTCCGTACCGAAAACAACTACCAGTTATTGCCAGCTGATGGCTAGTTACTGCACCTTTGTCACCTCCTTATATGTACTTATAATATAATACCTTTATCCCGTAACAAGGTATTTTAACAATGGTATATTATACATTACTGTTAAGTCTGGTAGTGCCCCAAACCAGCTGGGGTCCCCATCGTAAATTGACCTCTTATCTAACTCCTGCTCAAATTATTATTTCTAAAAAGTACTAACAGGGTTCTACCATCTTAAGAGGAAACACTAAGGACGAGATAATTGAGAAATAGGTATTTGTAAAATGTTATTGCTGTCGCGCCAACCTCAAGCCTCCCCCCGCAGAGCGCGATAGAGACAACTGCAGCTTGCACCGAAACTACCTATTAAAGGTACATAAAATCAACGTTTCGTAGTCCCCTGATTTCTTCTCCAAAACTTGACCTATTTAACTATTTTTAGAAATCAATGAAAGGCTTTGGCCGTGTTCCTATGTTTTCCTTTTTTTAAATAATCTATAGCCAAAATTGTTTTCTGGATGTTTGAACACGGCGGTAAATCTGTCATTTTTCTTAGGTTTTTGAAGGTTAATATCTCCTTCAAGAATAAATTTATGAAAAAAAGGAAAACATAGGAACATGTCAAGTAGCCATAGATTTATGGAAAAAAATTGCTCTACTGCCATTAAACAGGGAGAAAACAGGGGACGTTTCTATGGAAAAACGGCCCTTGTGTTTCCTCTTAAGGGATGATTTCCGAGTTAAAAACGATCCTATATCCTTCCAAGGGTCTCAAATTATCTGTACGAAAAATTTCATCTAAATCCGTTAAGGGATTAAGCGTAATAAAAGGTTCATTAGTTTAAATTGCTAAATTTCAATTGAAAACTCCGTTTTTACTAATATAAATCTTAAGAATCACCAACAGACGTTTCTGCTTAAATTGTATATTTTTTCATAATGTATTAAAAAAAGCGGGAATCACGGGATTTTTTGCCAAAATCCGTCCAGTACTTTTACTCACGTTAGTCCTACCTTTATAGTTTTGAAAGCAAACTAATCTAATGCTAAAAGACGTAGAACTTTCCATCTCCATCCACCGTCCCCATTTAACGGTGTTTGAGAATAAATTATTTTGATATCCAAAATCAACTTTTCAATTTACAAAATAATCCGCAAGTTAAATTCAACATTACCTTTTTTCGGTTCTAGGAGCATCGCAGTTCTAAACTAACCTAACCTACATTTCTGGTAGCTGTTCGGTTCTGTAAGGGTCGTTCTAACTGAACCTAACCTACTTTTCTACTCGGATTATGTATTTTGACTAACAAATGGCTTACCATATAGTACCTATATATGTATTACCTAAGAATTCCCTTACTTCAAAAATTACTTGTTCCTCATACATACTTCCAACCCTTTTTAACCTCATTAGAGGATGAATTTCAAAAAACTCTGAAATCAGTTTTGTAGTCTTTTATTTTAAAATACAGTCTATAAGACTGAAGTTACAAATCTCTTACTATAACATTTTCTTAGTCTCCGTATAAACTTTGAATCCCGTTTTAACCCCTTAACATGTAAACTTTGATGTACCTAGTTAATTCTATTATGAATTATGTACTCATACTATTTAGAGTCTATAGATAGACCTTTTGACTTGAAATAGTGCCCTCGTGGCATATTTGCTGAATAAATATTTGATTTGATTTGACTTAGGGGGGCAATTTTTCCAAAACGGTGTTTTTTTTTGTTCTGATAAGAAATCTTTATTCAAAGTCTCCAGCTCAAAAAAGAGTGTTTCTCATTCAAAGCTTGCATTCCGTTTTAACCCCTTTAGGGATATAATTTACTAAAACGCTGGAAGTACTTGTTTATATTTTAATAAGTAATCTTTCTACAACGTTTCAAGTATCTATCTCAAAAAAAAGTGTTTCCTATACAAACCTTGCACCCCTTTTTAACCCCCTTAGATGTGGAACTTTTTTAAACGCTGAAATTACTTTATTTGTATTTTAATAAGTAATCTTTCTACAAAGTGTTAAGGCGCCGTAGGTTCAGCGAAGGTAAGCGAACAGAGTTTTAGAAACAATATAATGCGTCTGTTTATAATAATATGGTTTCAAAAAAATACGAATAGTAATCTTGAGGCTTTTCTGCAGGGAAATCAGTGCTTCGAAACATGATTAAGCAAATTTCGCTCGATACAAAAAAATCACGAACATAGGTCTCAAACACACAAAAATAAACTTACAATATTCGTAACAAATTATGCACAAAAGCTATAAATATTAAAATTGCTTCTAAAAATCGGCAATATCATGTTTGAGGGAAATCAGTGTTTACATTTTTATCTATTTAAACGGTCAAAAAATTAAAATTAAAAAACATGATATCCGCGCTTCGGAGCACGCACTTCCATCTCGCTCACGCTTATGCTCAGTGAGAGGGAGAGAAGACCATGAACCTACGGCGCCTTAAGTCTCTCCCCCCCAAATTCAAGTCTATAACTTTCCATATGGACGATTTCCATACAACGGTTCGACCCCTATTTCACCCCCTTTCGAAAAATCCTTTCTTAGTACACGTCCACGTACTGTAAAGAATATATGTTCTAAATTTCATGCTTATATCGTTAGCGGTTTAGGCTGTGCGCTGTCTGTCAATAGATTAGTAACTCAAGTTTTATTATATATATAGATTATTAAAAAAAATACAAAAAAGAAAATTAAAAGTCCTTGACGCCTTTAAATTGTAAAAACTTAAAATAGTTATTTATGCTACAAGTGTGGAAAGTAGGTGATTTCCGACGAGTGTCATTTTTATACATGAGCGAGTGAAGCGAGCGAATGTATAATTCGACACGAGTCGGAAATCATCTTTACGCGCGTGTATCATACAACGTTTTACTATGCCTTGTGTGAGGAAATATATTAAATGTTGAAATGTTGGTTTAAAATAGATCTAGGTTAAAATTGAAGAACCCAGGTAGATTGTCAGGTACCTACTTATTATCTGGAATTGCATTTAACAACTTCTCCACATCTTTTGCTGTCAAGCTTATTCACTTAAAAAGTAAGAGTAAGTAAGTAAAAGTAACTCAATATATTAAACAACAAAAAGAGGCTGTACCGTCGTAGTTCTAAGAAACATACTGACACTATTGGAAACGCAATAAATCATTATTATTATTGATTACTCACTTTCACTCGACCTTTTTAACATATTTACATAAAAGAACTACACAAAACTGACAATAAACAACAATGGCGGGCTTTTAGATACATGCGCGGTCAACATATGCGCATTGCGCATGTGCAAGCCGCCATACTGTCTTAAGTATTGTAAAAGGCATAAGAAAGATGCGTTCAGCCAAACACATTAAGTGAATATTTAAAATTAATTTATTTATTGACCGAATTAAAAATTCATAAACATTAATAAATCATTTTATACGTTATTAGTATTTATGTACCTTTTATATGAAAGAAAACGTGTAATTGAAATATATGTAAAACTTTTCTCGAGTAATAAAAACTCTTTGTGTCGGGCTGACGACGGACTTGAAAATTAAAAAAAAATTGAAAAGTAAAAAGCACTAGTGCGAAAAAGTGGCACTTTCCGCACGATTTTAGTGCTTGGAAAACGCTCTTTTCGAGCACATGCATTGTAAAATATATTTACAGTACATATGGTGCTACTTTCCCGCACTAGTGTGGAAAAGAGCACTTTTCGTGCATATGTCGAAACTTTAAAGAGCTATATGAACAGTAAAACGTTGTACAGTCGACTACAAAGATAAGTATGTTTTTTAATGTTACAAAGTTATGTATGTATATCTTATTACCATGGTAGTAAAGTCTATGTATACATCTCTTTGTAGTCGACTGTACCTACGATGGCTACGATACACGTGCGAATAGGTAATTCGCAACTCGTGTCGATTTAAAACACTCCCTTCGGTCGTGTTTTAATTTATCACCACTCGTTGCGAATTTCCTATTTTCGGCACTTGTATCGTAAATAACTATTTTAGATGTGTTCATTACTATAATGGAAACTAATTATAGTAATATGATAGGTAAATATATTTACGTCACTCCGGGCGGTAAGTGAGATTTACCGCCCACGGGCGCAGCGGCAAATCTCCCTTCACACCCAGGAGAAGACGTAAAATTGTGTACGCACCACGGGCGGTAATTCGTAAACGCAACACCTGCGATCTGGGCCATTCACGAATTCACCGCCCTAGGTACGTAATGTACAATTTCAACACAAATGCTCGTAACGTACCTCTTATTATGTCGCTTTTAGGCTCATACTCCTGGGTAATAAACACGCGTGTTTTATAATATAACGACACTCGTGTGTTATGGTTATATCCCGATTAAGTCACGTTCGGCACCTTGCAGCAAGATGTATGCATGAACACGGTGCATTCTTAAATTAACCGGGTTGTAAATAATGTACAGCTTTTTTTTTAATTCTCGGGAAATGGATTCTTACACGACTAAACAAATTAAATCCTTTTTGTTAATTAATTGACTATTTCTTTTTGGTTATGATATAGAAACGTCAGTAAAACTATTCACTTTTGATAACATTTTACATGAATTATTAAAGATAACAATTTAAAACGAAAAAATATATTTTATTTTGTATTGACTATTTAGATATTTCATCTAAGTCTGGCTGTCTGACTTAACACAAGCGCACGCGCACTGCGCAAACTTCACGAAAAAAAAACTGTTGCGTGCCATTATAGGTTATTTCACAAATATTTGTAAACATTGTTATTATCAAAAATGTTGACTCGTGGTGACTAGAAAAGTGATAAATAGAATGGACGCCACTGGAAATTCTTAGCGATGTACAATATGTGAGTAAAAACCAGTTGCCATCATTAAGTAAAGAAAATAGCTTGGCAGGCTTGTAAAATTTTGATCTTATGAAAAGAGTTTTTACGTCATACCTGGCCATAATGTGAGTTTTACCGCACGCTGCGCGTACCGTAAAACTCGCATTGTGGCCAGGTAAAGACGTAAAATTGTGTACTAAAGAGTGTAAGTGTAAGTAAGAAAGAAAGCCCTATATCGCATGTTTACAAATACCTGCGATTTCGGGCTTTCTTTCTTTTACAGCCCTCGGTAAGTAATGTACTATTTCCTCGAAAAACAATTCCACCTCTGATGTAATTATCAACATACATCACTTGTATCACAATGTACTAATGCCGAAGGTTTTCGGTGATTGCGTGTAATATTGAAGAAATGACAACATGAAACACAGTCGTACATTTTAAAGACAAACTTGACACGTGAGCTATACAGATATTAATGTAAGTTCGATTGTGGGGAGTAATGCGGATACATGATTTACCGTGTCATACCGTGTAGTTAGTTATTTCCTTACATGGCCGCTTAGTAGACCTATGTCAAATCGAGCAATTATCGAGTGCTCGTGACCTATTGTGATTGCGAACTGAGTCGGCCGGTATCCGATTACAGTTCAACAAATGTCCTGTATTCCGTCGCCCAACTACAATGTTCCGGGAAAGTTGATCTATGTTAGGTAGGTAGGTAGATATGTGGGCTACCTGTATTGATTGGATTATGTTATGGTAGGTAAAACTGGTGGTAGACGATGAAATTGAATCTTTTGTAACAATAACGCCATAACAAAACTGTTTTGTTATAATTTTCGTGTAAAAACACTTCTTGAATTCGGGGACTTGGAGGACACTCCTTGTCCTCCGTCGACGTTTCCTGGAAATTGATTTTGATCTCAAACTTCAGCTATATTCGATACACAAAGTTATAAATGTGGGTTCTTTCACTGTTCCCACCATGAAGCCACGAAATTAATTAGGTAAAGTCTGATAACGAGTGGATGAGAGTGGACTGTATGTATAAATGGATGTGTGAGATGATGGAAACAACGTTAGCACTTCAAGACTTGTATTTATTAAATTATCAATACACATAACCAGTTACTTAATAACATTGACGTGGCAAAGTCAGATCGACAACTACACGTCAAGGAAGACATATATTTAAAAGCAGAATACAAACAAAAAAGGTTACATTTCTATATAAAAGGTTGGCACCACAGCCAGTCGCCAACAAGGTCAATAAACTGGGGCAAGAGGAACAGCAGGGACACACGAAAACTCAATAGACAGTGGACTGAAGAGATACGGTTTTTCTTACCCCCAAAACCCTGTACTCTGACCTCACCTTATACTCTGATTATTAATCAGACAGAAAAAATGTAAACACTGGTGTTGCCGTTAACAAGAACCATTTGCAGCAATGAGGAGATTTATAATTTTCGCAGTTAAACGAAACATCGTCCTATTTCAATAATATACACTCTAATTACAAAAAGAAAATTAATTTTGATAACGTATTTACCAAAATCCTCCCTCATAATTATTTTTAAAGATAATACCGTTTTTATGTGTAGAATACATATTTAGCACTGGTATCACTGCTGCAATACACCGGGATTGTGCATCTTTGGGTTGCTTACAATTTTTTTTTCTTAATGCGAATGGCAAATAATATCGGTAGCTGGATTTTTATTTTATTTGACGCCTGTCCTGTCACTCAGCTCACTCGGCTTCTAACAGCTTTATCCACTATACCAGTGTTTCTAAACCTGTGGTCAGTGGACCCCTAGGGGGTCCGCGAGTACCTATAGTTATGTACGGGGGTTCGCAGCAGTCTCACCCATAGACCTTTTCACAATAATAAATAAATGCCACAAAAAGTCTTGCCTGTTTTTTATTATTAATCCTTGGATTTGGGCTTGATTTCCTAGAGGTCCGTGGACTGAAAAAAGGTTAAGAACCGATGCACTATACAATTCAATGCTTTACTAGTAACTAGTATACTGCTTATAAATATTTATCATATTTATTTTAGATTTTGCTGTTAAAGTAAACTTTAAATAATATTGCATGACCGACCCGTACTTTCAGAACCCCTGATATGTCACTTTGACAGTGACATAACTTTGTTTACATTTTTTCTGTCTGATTAATAATCAGAGTTTTTTTAGTTATGCTTCGTCAGTGAACGTCGGTCAATTTAAGTAGTACAATACCTTAGGGTACCGATCGTGTGTAACGAAAGTAACACTGTTTAGTTTATATTCAGGTATACATTTTGTACCGTGTCACATCGATTGTAATATTAGATGTATCGAATATCGCGAGTAGAAGAATTTCATAAAAATGTTTTATTGCCATCCGCCCCACAGAAGGATCTCGCTGACAGAATTGCGACATTCTTACCAACTCCTGGGTTTTTCTAAGGCTTTATTTAAGTTACGTGGCTATGAAATCGATAAAACTCGTCTTTGTATATTTTCTCACATCCTGACCTTTTATCATGGACCAATATAAAACACCCATTATCCAATCTTGTTAAGTAGAAGCAGCGAAGACAGCATGTGCGGGCCAACGTTAAACCTAGTTGAGTAAGGTTAAATCGAGCTGGCCTCTCTAAGCCTGAGATAATTTTGTCTGGCTTCTCCTCTTATTCTCTATTGTCGAAGAGATGGCAATGCATTGCTTACATTTTAGGATGATACACGCGTAAGTAAGCTCCTTTTTAACCCGAAGTAACTCTTCTTTAGAAAACTCTGGGTGTAATATTTTATTTTATAGTTAATATGTATTATTAATGTAAGCCGTCGGGCCTGGTATTTTGCGACCAGCATTGCGTAGGTGTTCCATGCCTCTATTTATTGGTGTGTCTCGCTCCCCATCACGGGTTACGGAATGTGCAATATCAGGTAGGTTAAATACGTATTGCATACTAATTTGTCACCGATTCCAGACACTAACGAATATATCCTACCTTATGTAGTTATATGATGCTTCGCAGTTTTATCCCATCGGGATCGTATAATCTCTAGTCTTATGTTTATTTACAAAGGACTTGTCCATATATTACGTCATCGGTTTTTGAACGGCACCCCCCTATCATCATACTGTTAATTCATTGAATGGACCCTCCCCGCTCAATAAAATGACTACTGTCATCCAATGGTCAGACCCTTCCCTATTTTGATATGACGTAATATATGGACAGCCCCAAAGCTGATTTAAAAAGGGATATTATTAAATGCACATCTGTATAAAAAATTTAGCACATTAGGTAACTCCATTAATTAAGTGAATGCATACCATAAAAATGAAAGCTGTGCAAAAAAACTAATTGAACATGTCAACTAAACATGTCCTACAAAAAAAACTAAAGAATCACACAAAACGAGATGACCTTTTTTATTGAATTCACCTCAAAATGTGGTTCGTACATCGGATATATGATTTATAAAACAAAAATACTATTTGCTTATCAAAAATCCAACCATCAATCCAATCAACTTGCACTCCAAATTGTACAATCTTACTACGGAATTTCTAACTGATATCTAAAGGTGCACCACAATAATCGTGCAACTAAAATACATTAAACTTAACTTTATTTGCTTTTTGTTTCTCTGTTTTACTGAAAAAAATGTTGGCGCCTGGACATCTAACGCCGCGCTCGCTCCTTCGAGCTTCGCGCTCGCTCTTTAGCATCTAGCGCTTAGTGGCAAAACCGACTCGGATCGCGGATAGGTTAGAAGACGAAAGTGGGAGCTTTGCTTCCGCTTTCGTCCTCTAGGTTATTTTTTTTTAAAAGAGCTTGTTTGAAAAAAATATTAAATTAAATACACTCGCGGCGGTCAAATGTTACGGGTCAGCGACGAAAACCTTTATCGTGTTCGTGTTCTATGACATTTAAAAATACATCAATCTTTGGAGGCGTCTAACTCGGCCATTTTTAATTTTAGAGAAAAGTGTTTCTTATAAAAGATGCTTATTTTGACGTGATCTGACACATTTTGCCAAAAAAAATTAGGCCCCCCTTTGGTACAGTCTGACCCTCCTAAGTATTGTTTCTAAACCACTCAGTGTGCCAGTTTTTAGTGCATGTTAAGTGAGCACTTGATTATTTTATTGTGTACTTAATTATATAAAGATGACTGATTAAATTGGGTTTTATTTAGAATAAACGATGTTCCTAAAAGTAAATTAGGTGATGGATTTCCTTACAAAAGTTTTAATATGTTTGTTGAACTAAGGAATTGTTAGATATACTATCCATACTAATATTATAAATGCGAAAGTGTGTCTGTCTGTCTGTCTGTCTGTCTGTTACCTCTTCACGCTTAAACCGCTGAACCGATTGCGATGAAATTTGGTATCGAGATAGTTTGAGTCCCGGGGAAGGACATAGGATAGTTTTTATCCCCGAAATCATCCCCTAAGGGGATGAAATGGGGGGGTGAAAGTTTGTATGGAGCTGCGATATAAACGAGTTCCACGCGGACGGAGTCGCGGGCAGAAGCTAGTTTTGATATAAGTTCAGTAAAACAGTTCTGCAAATACCATTAAACACTATATTGAATTTGATTTATTTAGTGTGCATAATTTGTGTGCAAGTCAGTATTTTTGGTTCAACTTTGAAATATTTTGTTCGAAAAAAGGGAATATACAGATATCGATTTAATTACATGCCATTTAAAAATATACCGGAAGCGAAAGTTATTTGTTTACGTCTGATCGTACATCAAACGAGCCGAACTATCCTTCTGGTAACAAACACGCGAGGAACTTAGTCATCGTTTGTAAGCTATCCTACTATGCAAGTTCCTTACCTACTTATGTATACGTACTGTGCAAATTCCTGTTTGCCACAAAGCCTTCAGGTTTCCCTCTAATTCGCTGGCTGGATCCCTACCGCTTTTAATGGCGGTCTCCATTGTTGTACACGCTTCGTGAAAGTTACAAATTAATTTAAATGTTCTTAAGTAACACAGCCATCCCTGTTGAAGCTGTTAATGACTTACTTATTTCGCTCATTTTGGAGTAACCGGGAGAGCGGAAAATCGACTTATCTTGTTTACCCTTTTTGTTCCCTCCTATCTTATTTATTACGCTGCGTAGTAGTTAAGTATGTGATGAAAATGGACACCCATGTGCTTTTATTTCATTAATTTCATTACCAATTATTTCTCCACTGCACGCAGGTTCTACCATGTCCACTAAATATTTATACCGACTTCACAAATTTTTCAACGAATTTATAGTTATTTTGTGTTTGATTATATGTATTAGCGTTTACCTGCAAGGCTATAGGAATATGTTTATGTATAGTACCCTAATAGCTCTTAGTTTCTACAGTGAACGCCGCGAATAATACGTACGTACCTACTACTAGTATATAAGTAGGTAATATCGATCCCAAACGTGTAATAAGAAAAGGTGTTTTTGGTTTGTAAAGAGTTTTCCCTATTTTTATCCGACGCGTTACGCTCTGATGTTTATACCATTTTGCCGGATAGAAATTATTTATGACCAGTATTTGTTAAATACAGACGTCTCGCTGAGGCAGACGCAGTGATGAATATTGAATACACAGCTAAGTATTAATCCTGTTCGACTTTGTAGTGTAGTGTAGGTTATATATTACATGTCTGCTAATATTATTATTTACCGACTTATTTTGTTATTGCGAAAAGTATTTCGTTTGTTTTTCTTGTTGGCACGTTTTGTCTAACTCGCTGTATATTTGACGGGTATTCCGGTCCGTTTTCCTAAAAGCCATTTTATTCTAACGAAATTGTATAGAGTCTTTGACAAGTTGACCAGCTTGACGGTCTATTTTGAATATTATAAATTTATTATAAAACCCAATTAAGTACCTTCAGAAGATTAAGGTGGTGCTAAAGAGACTTATGCATTTCGCGCACAAGAATTCGATATGGCAACACTCTTTGGGAATGGTTTTTTGGACAAATTTCGGTAAATACCTGTTCGTGAAGTTTTATTCGTATTTCCTTATAGTGAGATTTTAGATGAGGTAAAATACCTTCGTTTCAACTGGTTTATGTTGATTCATAATGCATTGTTTGAGTTAGCTACAGTAAAAGAAAAATTATGTCCCAACTATGTTTTTTTTTCTACATACGAAATTGTATGCAATATTGTTTAGGTTAAATCGGACAATATAGTCAAGATAAGTAATTATATCTGAAAATGAGTCTTTATGGTTTCCTAATTTGGTCTGAACGGCATTTCAAAGAACTCGATATTTTCCAATGCAGGGCCTTAAACTCGCAATTCCGTGTTGTACCGTACCTGTAGTAAAGCAGATAGCTTTAGTTCCAATATAAGAGTCCGAGGGCTATATAAGTATGTTATGTCATGCATTGAGATAAGTGGTGCTCTGTTGATGGGTACATATCCTACTAATATTATAAATGCGAAAGTTTAGATGTTTGGATGTTTACATGTTTGGATGTTTGTTACTCAATCACGCTTAAACGAATTAACCGATTTGGATGAAATTTTGCACGAAGATAGTTTATAGCCTGAATTAAAATATAGGATAGTTTTTATCCCAGGTCCACGCAGACGAAGTCGCGGGCGGAAGCTAGTAATCCATAAAGTATAACGTGACTAAAACACAGTGCGGGAACCCTGCAAATTATTTGATCAGAATCGGGAATAGAAACTCATGTTCTACATATCGTTTGTATTTTAATGCTGCGTTAAGAGAGACTGATGTCTCTGCTAAGTAACGCATTCATTGACAGGTATAAATAACGAGTGTAGAAATACAAATCAACTACAATTATTAAGACGGAAAAATATTAGTATCTTCCGCTAAGATGAGACGTGCGAGTTTATGATATAAACGCATATCGATCAATTTACTGTACATTGACCCTGATTGTGTACTTTAATGCCTAAACGCGCAATTCATATTCACGATAGTAAGTTATTGATACTGTAATTGAATATATGAAACAAAAAAAAGAATACAAATATTTATTCGTAACAATTGTTATAAGTCGTACAAAGTTAGAAATCTGAAACCATTGTTATATACGACAAGCCTTCTACTACCACTCCTTCCTTTAAAATATACCAAACGCACACATGTTTAAGATAGCTGGGTATACATCCGCTTAAAAATAAAGCGATAAATGGAGTGGAAATAAGAATGATGTCCAAATGTTATGAGATCTGTTCAACCGTGGGTTACACCCACATCTCTCAAAGCTTCATACAAGTTATATACCTACTCATATAAAATGACCGCGTCAGAGTAGATAAAAAGGTGATTGTGATGATGATGTGATGATAAAGGGCGCCTGGCAAAAAAAAACAAATCCCCAGATGGGTCGTTCTCAAAGCGTTTCAACCGCCTCTCCCCTCTATGTCAGAATTTTTGACAAAGTCGCTGTAGCTTCTTTGCCACTACCAAATAACCAAAAATGAACCGAGAAGCTACAGCGACTTTGTCAAAAATTCTGACATAGAGGGGAGCGGCGGTTGAAACGTTTTGAGAATTACCCATCTGGGTCATGCGATTATGTTTTTAAAAATCTATCTAATTCTTTCAAATATATGTACACGAAGATCTCATCCCGAGGGCAGAAGATACATTACCTATGATAATCAAGCGTGAATATTTTGAGAACGAATAAAATCTATCGTATCGGAAAATTGTAATATATTGTAATAATACAATATTCGGGATCAACCATATGGAATCATGTCGACCATTTTTCAAAGATAATGGTATTCTTACCGCCCCTTGTATGTATATTTTAGAGGCCTCTGTATTCGTGCACAAATATAAATTTAATTTTTTGGAAGTACAACAGTTGCGAACTCGTAAAGTGCGGGCACAATACAGACACAAACTGTATACGCCGACGGTACGACTAGCACTATCATCTAAAAATGCACATTGCATGTGCATAAAGATATATAATAAGTTACCAGACTCCTTTAAGGGCCACAATTTAAAAGTATTTAAGGCATCTGTAAAAAAATGGCTTACTGATAAATGTTATTATAATATTAATGAATTTCTGAATGACAATTTTTAATTCCAATTTCTGTATTGCACTATTATTTTATTATTTTATATTGATATTAAAATCTGACATGTTTGTATTAATAAGATTTTTAAATACGTAGCTAGTAGTTTGTAAATGTATGGACGCCTGTAAAGGTAGGGCTTGGTGAGACTATCAGAGCTGCAAGTGTAACTGCAATTGTAACCCAATCTCCACATGCATTTTAATAAATCATTTCATCATTTCATCATTTCATTTCATTTCATCAAATCATTTCATCATAAATCATTTCATCATTTAATAAATCATTTCATCATTTCATGTACCTTAATCTGGGATTTGAGTCTGTTCCAAAGGACTTCTCAGAACTCCCGACGTTTAGAACATGCAAATTTTGTGAATAATAAACATTCAAGTAAATACCAAAACCTAATGTCACTACATCAATGACTTTCGAGATTAGATAATACATTTCATTTAGAATTGCTCGTTTAGCACCAGTCTGATAACAAGCCTATACAAGCCAGTATCGACAAATCGTTACAAAATCAAAAATTACGGACATGTGCGGTGGTAGCAGGGAGCAATTTCTGTGCCAATTTTATTTACCCTTCTGTATTGTGTTGGGGATGTGGCCTGGATTTATTTACTGACCCCTGCTCAGCCGGCAACCAGCTGCCAGCGTAATTATTCATTCCAGAATAGCGAGGTTTCACTCGCTTGAATACAGTAAATTACACTTTCAGTTAACGCATGCATTTTACGGCACGGTTTAAATTTCCACCCATTAAAACGACCGACACGACGTTCACTAACGAGTCTATTTGTTACCGATTTCTGCTTCTGAAATATTCCTGAAATTAGTTTTATCCGAAAAAAATATTTTATTTATGTTTATTAGGTACTTATTGTCTCTAACATTAATGACACTGCCAGTCTCTCCAGACTGGCACAGGATTGAAACAAGTTCCGGAAGATGGTCGCTGACATCCGCTGAGGATATGGCACAACAAGAAGAAGATTGTCTTTAAATTTATTAATCCAAGAATATCGTTCGTCGATATTTTCTATGCGTTTATGTTTTTCAGTATACCAATACAAGTTTAGGTACTTATTATATTACGTATTAAACGTATAAAGATGTCTACTGTTGAAAGGCAACCGCCACTTACTTTCCGCCAGTGTTAGAGTCGTTTCCGTAATTCCGTCGCGGTAACGGCTTTAGCGTTCTTTTGAATCGCACTGCTTTCGTTCATGATTTATCATTTTATCAACCATGTGAGTAAATAACCGGCTGTCATTATACGTCCGGAATCTGAGATCTTAATTATGTATTTCAACGAAAGTAATGTCGTACTTTTTACAGCTTAAAGACTATCAAAGCTTGTTAATGATATATAAAATAAAACTTATTATCAAAAGCGGGTCGGCTTCACGTTTCACTAAATTATATATTCAATCTATCCACGAAAATAACAAAAATACATAACGACACATTCTTACCGAAAACTTCCTATTAGCACTACTACTGCTAGAAGCTAAATGTCACTAACACTACTTTTAAATTTGACCGATCGCTTTATTTAAAAACACGGGTGTATTTTCTGTAGTCAAGATTTCATTATCAGTCCCACTTAATTAGGACGGCAATCTAATTATATCGTTGTAGACGTTTAGTATCTAAACGTTCGTAGTATCGTTTATATATGTAACATTATTTAGTTATTTATATATAAGACAAACAGGGAGTAATACATGGAGATACCCATTTAATGAAATCGTGTAAACCTAGGATTTTCATGTTGTGGATCACAAGTGCTTATTACGCAGTAAATGGGTAGATAACGGTCTTTGCCGCGTGGTTTATCTCGCAACCTAAAGATTATCCCTTGATGGTTAACACTTGAATACTATTATTTTCAAAATAATGTTCAATTTGTCTCGGTAACACGAGTTCAATTATTTACTTGATTTCGTGGTTTACCAGTCATGATTTGATCATTCCAAGGATAAAGACTTAATTATAAGCATTAGAAATATAAATAAACACCCCTGTCACAACGAACGCAGCTGAGAACCATCTCGCAAGATAAGACTTTCCATTAAAAAGGGCAGCACAGACGCCAATAACAAAAAATAATCAAAAATAAAGATAATAAAAACAGCATATTTTTAAATGTGCAAAAGTAAACTACTGGCAACACTCAAATACACCAACTAGACTATAGAAGTATCACCACGAGATGTTAATTGGTGAGGTCATTGGACCGCCACTATCAATTAATTTATAAATGTACGTTCATGAGTAAGACCCATTCCACATGCGTGATAATCTTTACAAAAATCTGTTTTGGACACAAATTGGCTGCAGTCCAGAGACAGTCGCAGATATCGAGTCCGATGCGAGGAATGTCGGCGATGCGACTGCTTCTACGTGACTTAGCACGTTGCCCAATGGCAATTTGAGTTAAATGAAAGATTTATTACTTGTCTACTCGTCTCACATCTTTGTTGTTCATGCAGAATATACCTGATCCGGAGCGCTTTCTGTCCAAGAATATCAATTTCCGCAGTGTGCAAGACAGAGTTATTATTTCCCTCATAAAGATTATCTTGTTGAAGCGTAATTAACAACAAAGGATATATGATGCAACCAATATCGTTTTTGTTATACAGAGACTAGGAAATTATAAAATACTCTCATTGTGAACATACAAAATGTATGATCTCTCTATATATTAGTCTCTGGTAACCGTGTCAATTCTGTCTTTGCTTTGGTTGATCAGACCAGGCCCCTATTTCGCCAACTTGACAATTGTAACCTGACACTGACAATTCGCCATACATTGCTTGTTCTAAGAGTTAAGGTGGTTGCTAGGTTACTTGTGAATCCAGCAATGTACGGAGAATTGTCGTTGTCAGGTGATAATTGTAGAGTTGGTGAAATAGGGGCCTGGTCATGTCACGCCCAAATCCCCACGGCTGTCCCTAGGTACTCTAATAAGTTGTTTTGCGAACGTACCTTATTTTTATTCTTGCTGAAATATCCACCACGTTTTCTGTTACAAGTGAACCCCGAATTGAATAGCTTACCGACTGTAACGTAGACTGAAGTTGGCACTAGCTTTATCTGTTCTCAACTCGAGCTCGAGCACAAAAAGGCCTGTTTACGTGATAGCATAGCCACTCGATTCACCTGCCAACTACCACACCGCACCCCCACAGCGGGTACGACTTCGATAGTTCATGTGAGCTAGAACCAATACAACTACTACAGTTGCCAGATAGAATATTGAGTCAGGTCACCAATAAACTATGTTTCCTATCGTTTTCTTTACTGCTTTCTATCTTCCAATAGTTCCAATTAAACCTATCGGGTGATTCGCTGTTTGCTGATTGATGCGTTCGATTGCGTTGACATACCGATGAATTACATTGTGTAGCTATAGGAATAAAGGACCTTCCGGTTGTTCTATTGTTTACCTTCGCTGTATCGCGTGTTGTCTACTATAATGTAACTAGATGCGAAGGTCGTAATACCTGTTAATCTGTTCTGTTCTAACACACATTATAATCTCTGCGGATTGTAATGTTCGTCATTTAGTAAACTGTGATTATTAACCCCACTTTTTCATAAAACTTAACAAGCCTATTTGGTTAACATGTGTTTAATCTCTATCTTACGACTACAAGCCCTATAAACAGAAATGTTGATGTGGACTGAGATAAAGACACGCCAATTTTAAGATAGTTTTATCTAAAATTCTAGTGTGATAAAAAATAAAAATGGGTCAAATTGTATGGAAATTCGATTGAAAGCGTAGCCGTTTTCATTGCTCTAGTGTTTTTGTTTTGTGTGTTTGATGGAGGTGTTTATGAATAACTACTAGGATTACAATGAATTAGGGCACAATGCATGTGGCATTTGAGCGTTTTATGCGGGTAGTCGGCGTTGATAGGCGCGGATAGAGCGATGAATCAAACGCGGCTCGCCGAGCTGAGCTGCGCTGCGGCTGCCGTGGCGGCACTCCACGTGCCTGCAACGAGCGAACTGTTAGCGTGCGCTGATTGCGCCCACAGACCCGCTTCAAAGCGAACCGGTGAAAGGAAGCGTTCCCAATGTTTCCACGCTTATGGACCTCGAATGAACTTTTATCTTCATGTTCTGTTTATCCTGTCACATGGAAACCCTTTGCATCTGTTGTTTTAGTTGCAACCAATGAGAGGTAATTTGTTAATGAATGACCATTAATAACTGTTATTATCGTTTTGTTTGATTTATAATTATACATAAAGAATTCTTGATTGCGGTGCTTAATTCATTATTACTTTGTTTGCTTCCAATATAAGTATATAGACGTGACTGATAGTTGATATGCATTAACCCTGTCTAAAGTGAATACGGGTAACGTTTCGACAGGTAGCTTTATCTGTCAGACGTTGACGTGCGTGAGATAATAACAAAGATTTGCCGAATTCTTGCGTATACATATGTTCCTTCAAATAAAGTACTGTGAACCTATGTATTGCATCTGGCATTTGAAGGCGAACTAGTTCAGTTGGTGGTAAATAAATACCTGTTTGTACGGCGCGGCTGCCAGCGCGGGCGCAGCGCCACAAGCGCCGCTATTTACTATAATTATTGTTTCACTTAATTCATTCAACCCGCAAGCGATGCCCGTGTAATTGGATCGACTTGTGATACATTATTGCACAAATGCGCACGCCTGACGCGCCATATTTGGTAGTATTAATTTACTAATTTCTTATCATAGTTAGAGCTGAGCGATACTATTTATTGAATAGCTAATGAAACGATTAAAGTAATACATTGATTGAATGCCTGGGATTGGACCACCACAGCCAGCCCAGCTAGCAATTAATTGCAAAGCTTTTCGTCTCAACATTGGGTGGGAAAATTGTAGTTGCTGACGTCGTAATGTGCAATTCTCTTGACATAATTTTATTAGACAAAATACGGTTAGCCATTTTTCGAGTGATATGCTTGCTCCACTAATAACAAAAAAAAAATACGTCAAATTAATATGCGATAAGGAAAAGAGCGACTGAAAACTTGTTAGCGACCGTTCCAAGAATACCTGAACGTAGTAACAGTAATTGAAGTAAAAGATATGACGTCAATGCCTATAACCTCGTTATTGGACGGGGCGGGGAGGAGCACAGTGCAAATTACGATCGCTATAGAATGTAAATGTATTCCGATTCAGGTGAATAGGGCAACTTATCCCGGTCCGGAGAGGAGTATGAAAATTATTTGGGCCCGTGCCAGCGTTGCTCGGTTTGCGGGCGGCGCGACGCGACGCCTCGCCCATCCGACTCGATAACTAGTGCCCACGTAATGTGCAAGACACTCCGAAAGTGCATCATTTGTCTCGGCAACGTGTTACATATATATGTTATGTCAATTTCACTGCCAATATCGTTTCAAGCTCAATTATAACAGTAACTAGATCTCTTCCACGCTCAATGATAGCGGGGCTTGCCATCCAATCATATTATACGAGTGACACGACAATACTCTAATGTTTTAGTGTGATTACCACTGTAGTGAACAGGAAATATTTTCGTTGGACTATTCCCGTACATTACCATTAGTAACGGCGCTTGCTTACCTAAACAGTGTATATACGTAGTTAAGGTAGAGCTAGCTTACCAGTAAGTAGAGCCAACAACGTTGTTGACCTGGTACCTATTTGTTGCTTTCAGGTGAGTAACGGCAATGTCATCGATACGGGAACCACAACCCTACTGGTATTTACCATTTGATATTTTCGGCACTTTGCATGTGAATGCAATGTATAATCGTTAAAATAAGACTCATTAATCCGAGATCTTCAACTACAAAGTCATAAATACCATGTGCCTGCAATTGTAATTGACTGTGTATGTTTAATTCGTTTAGCACTGGTTAAACATTACGATTCACACTTTTGTTTCATCTGGGAATCTTGTTTGTGTTTAAGGCATGTTTGTATAGTTTCTTAGGCTCATTAAAAACCTCGACGGTTATAACTTCATTAAGTGTTCTCATCAGCATGATCTCCGCGTCAATTAGTCCAAAAACTGTTCGCACGTGATATAACTAAGCTTTTAATAACTTTAAAATAAGGTTCTTATTTATTTTTTATTTTTCTCTGGTATGTTTATTTTAAAGTAGCGTATTTAAAGTATAAGTTAGATTTTAGAAGAAACAATATTGCTCGATGTTGTTTTACAAAGTCACCACTAATTGTATTAGATTGCAATTTCTGACAGTTAGTATGAGACTATCAGCCCTAAAATAATTATCATCCTCAAGCTCAAGCCTGGGCCAACTCTGGCAATAGTTAATAGCTAATAATCCGTGATAGCTGACGGAGATGGATTGAAATATTTAATAAAAATATACATATACATAGGTATGTGTGCATGTAGATATGACACGATAATGGGATTTACTTCGTTCATTCCATTCATTCCGCTTTCGTGAATTCACCTACTATACACAATTAGCTGGCTAGCCATCATTATTTATAGAATTAAGTGACATAGGTAATACTTGACATAGCTCTGTATCTACGGTACTTTATGCGTACAATTTTTAATATTTCTGGTTTAAAATCACGAATTTTCTGGCATCGCAGACAATTGCAATCCATCCGATGGGTCTTCTGAAACGTTTCCTATGCTGAAATATACATAATTGCGTATCAGCAAAAAATGTCGACGAATTAAAGTGTCAACAGAGAGCCACGTGTTTCTTTAATTAACCTACCGTGGGTTTTCGGTCGCTGTCGCGGTCGCGGTCGCCAAGGGTGCTTTATAAACTTTAATACTTACCCGCAGCGAAACTGCAAAAACAGGATCCGGTTTCAATTTCCGACCAGAGTCAAATTTTGCATTGTAAGTCAGAGCATAATACATTTTCCCGCCATAAATACCTTTCTGGCAACACGTTGATTATAAAAAAATTGGTACTTACCTATTTCAAAATGACAATCACTTAATTTCCTGACTTATACGTAGACCTTAATTGTAAGACTAACAATCAAATGTTTATGGCATGTATCAAGTTCTTCTGAGTACGTATAAAATATTTGTTTAAATGCGTCCTTATAGACACTTATATTATTTCTTCGAGTAGCTCGTGAATCATCATCATCATTTAGGGAAAATCTATAATTGTTAGGCCGCCGTCATCAAAATCGATGATATTTATTTAATTTAGATCATAAGCATGCGTGATACTAATACAACGTATAATTTGGGGTAATATTACCGAATTGTGTCAATTACTAAGTGATACTGATAACTTTAACTTGATATATTCCGTTCCCAGCATCCCCCCCTAACATTACAACATTATAAGCTGATGAAAACCGTCTCAAATGACTAGAACGTCATACGAAAGCTGTCTAATTAGATGCGACTACCTAATAAAGTCACGGATTTGTTCGCTTTATAAACTTTCATGAAAGCTTTTTTAATTGGCGTTGTTTTAATCTTATGAAAGCCCTTTCCAGCGTCACTTAGTTTCATTCCCTTGCTAGGACGGATATATAAGCGTCTGAAATGTATTAGGGGACTTGGGGAATTGACCCGCCGTATTATAACTTATCACTTTATCGGTGTTAAGATCAAACAAATCGACATTATAGCGCGTCACCTTTGAGAGTTGTCGTGGATCGAAGTACCATTAAGGCCTCGCCTGGACACGTGCCAGAGATGAGGTATTATTAGCTCGTCGACAACGTCTGAGTTAATCAAGCTCAAATAAGATCAATATTTCCCGTAGGTGATGGTCCACGGCGCGGCGTCCCGGCGGCCTGTCACCCAGGATTACGGCCCAGAACCGACGACGATGTACGACGCTCGTTTCAAACTTCAATTTACGTCTTAGCCTAATTATGTCGAGAACCAACACGTAAACAAATTAATCTTTCGTAATTGATTAAGCCACTTCTAAAAAGAAGCACGTAAGTATACAAGTCAAACTCTTGACTTGATACATACACGAGTTTGTTAGCAGTAAACTACCCTTTTCAATTGTTGTCAGCAAAATGTAGATTTCTGTAAAATGATTAATCACGAAGACAGTTGTTTGTGCAGTTTGTTTGGTATGTGCTTAAGAGGCTGACAAGACCTAATTTGGTGAAATTGATGTTATTTAAGCAGTGTTTTTGAGAAAAACTGTTTGTATATAAAATATATGTTAATATTCACCATATTTCAAAGACCGTGGACGAGCTCGATACATAATTGGACGAAATCGGCTCGATAGAAAATAATTGCAAAGATTGGTCTTAAAATCACATTAAACGGTTCCATGTCTTTATTTTTTTGACGTATGGGTCTGCAATTAAAAACATAAAGTCGACATATTCATACCTAAACCGCTAGCGAGCCATATTTCACAAATAATCCACCCTTTTTTATTTCAATATTTATGTAATATTAACTTCAAAAACCGGGCCGCCCAGTATTTTAACACTCGCTCTCGTTTACTCCGATGCAAATAGACAGTGTGCGCGCTATCCAAAATCCTCAAGGGCATTTTGGTGTTGACAGCGTCTTAAAGATAAATTGCTGAAAAAATACTACGCAAGATACATTGCCAGTATATCTTCGACTTACGTTCAATGTCGGATTATAAATAGACCCGTCATACTCTCACGAAATGCATTTAAAGAAAGGCGCCAATACTACACGTCCGACTATTGTGAATGGCGACTGATTTGAATTTCAATAAAAACTCGGCCAGTGAATCGCAAAAAAATATCACAGAAATTAGGACACCGAAATTAGCCCTCAAAAGCCTATTTTTATATAAACGTTAGGCGTTGAGAATATTAATATTCTGATTTGATGCCGAAGACTTACTTTTTTTGCCAAATGGCAAAAAACGGAACTCTTATGGATTCGTCATGTCTAGCATCGTCTACATAGTGCTACTTGCTTTCCATACATACTATGTAGCGTGACCATTCGCATGAGAAATTCTGCGTTCCAACAAGAGAAACGCTTAGCTGAGTAGTTAAGTTTTATTAATGGCATTACCTACGTGCTGTGGCTTTTGTTTCAGCTATTGCAATATTCGTAAAACAGTTCAAGC
The DNA here is from genome assembly GCA_947578815.1 of Epinotia ramella. Taxonomy (NCBI): domain Eukaryota; kingdom Metazoa; phylum Arthropoda; class Insecta; order Lepidoptera; family Tortricidae; genus Epinotia; species Epinotia ramella. Next base: position 15,866,488 of record OX388209.1, read on the forward strand.
TTCATTTGACCTTATTACTAAAGTTTAAATATGGCGGCTTTTGGAGTATTGCGTAGTACGAACGAACGAAAGTAGCCTTGAGCTTTATTTTGAGAACAAAATAGTATTTAATGGTAATTGCGTATTTATGAAATAAATCGGGCTCTTGAGATGGAGATGTTCATTAACATTTAGTAGAACCGAGAACCAGAGAACCTCATCAAGTTACGCTAACAGAGAACATTCCTTGTATATGTATTTACTGACAAGCTAAATATCCGATATTTCGACGGTCCCTATTAAAAGAGTCGGATCTGCAAAACAGCTACTTTTTAGGAGAAGCTGTCAAAGTTTTTGGAAAAAAAAATTGTATGGGGGAAATTGTTAATTAATGGAATATCGTTATCAAACTTCGAATGTTTGCTTATTAGTAGGTTGTTTATTACTAGCCGTTGAGCTTACATGTACTTTATCAGCCATTTTTACAAAAAAATACAAAAACCTCTTATATTACTTTTTTAACCGGAATAGCTTAAGCATCATTTGTCGGAAGTGCCACATACGACGTTTTTGTCTGGAAATTGTATTCATAATTATGTCGGATGTACCACATCCGACAAAAAAGGTACTCCAAAAAATGTCGTAATTGGCAGAACTGACATTGTTGCACGGAAACTCTTATGTAACAATTGAATACAGAGAAAATTTACTTGATAACTTAACAGGCTATAAATTACATAAAATACACAACAAAAAACACGCTACACTTTTCCGTGTAAAATAGTAGAATGTGTTATATCCGACACTTTGTACTCACTGTGTGTCCCGTAAAAATGTCGGAACTGTCACAACCGACGTTTTTAAATGTCATCTGTTCTTAGATCCGACATTTTTATCTTGGTTTTTAGAAAAAGTATTGAGAAAAACTAAAATCTGTGAATGTGGTTTTAAAATGTAGAGTTTTTTACGACCTAAGCCGCTGAAAAACAAAAACTCAAATTTTGCAGATCCGACTCTTTTAATTGGGACCGTCGATTTGTACCCTAGTCATTACATTAAAAATCCTTTAATTATCTGTTTGTTCTCATTCATGAATGGAGAGGAATAAAAATGTTGTGCTTATCCTGACAGATTTAGTATAATTCACAGATAGAGTGAGTCCATCTTCTGCTTCCGGATATATCTCAATGTTGTAATTTTTAACCACCTAGGAAAACGAAGGGTGGTCAGCAAAGGTGGATCAGCTTAGCATGTGTATCTGTCTGTCAATGGCATCGTAGCCTCTAAACGGATGACCCGATTTTTTTTAAATCGAAAGTAGTTTCTATCAAGATTATTCCCAAGCTATATATGTTTGTTGTGTCAGATATATATCTATTGATATACTGGACGGTTAAACGTCTTTCTTTTACTCTTACAAAATATTGAGTCTTGTGAAGCTATTTTTGACCAAAAAGCAAACAATAAAAGTTACGCTAATAGTTACTACATAAACTAATAAAGTAGCTCTGTATATTTGAAGTCGTTTCCTTGCTTCAAATATTAAGTTACGCTAGAAAGCCTGGCTAGACACAAAGTTAGTTAACAGACCTACAGTATAAAATAGACGTGGCACATATGTAAAGGAACTGAGAGCGCTGGGAAAAAGAAATCGCGTTAATTAACGGTGCCGGCGACCCATAAAATGGGGTACAGGGCGCAGTTTCAATGAGATTGCTTCCGTGACTCGAGTGCATGTTGACTCGTGATGCACCCTGCTAGTTTTTGTGATTTCGTATAGCTAATGTGTGTGAGAAAATTGAAGATCAAGTATTACTTATATTTATGAGATTGACTCTGTTAGCAGTGGTCGGCCGACATTGTAGTAGTAGGGCAAATTTATAATAATTATTAAATACCTAATTAAACTTATGTACTTGGAACAAATTACTCTGCCAAAGATGTTGACCTGTGTATACCTGTGTGACCTAAACGATAATCTGAAATGCGACGCCATGGAACAAATCCGGAACACCGTTTTGACGTAGATGTAGAGAGATAATGATTATGTGAATCGTCTTGGTTAATTCGCTCTCTCTTGAGAGCATGGGCAATGCGTGTGACCTACTGATATTGAGATGGGATTCGAATGAAATACGGTAGCCGAATGGAGGCCCTATCCCTAACTGAATACTATATCCCGGGAGAATATTAACGTTAGATATCGGATATTTTGTGACAAAACGCTGAACTATGCAAAGTTGGTTATAACGGGTCGCCGCTTTCGTGGATCATCCATTTGGTTAGCTACGACTTCATCTTCCAAATATTTTTAGAAGGGAAAGGAACATTCAAAGAGGGCTAAATGTAGCTCATTTAAAAATATAGTACTTACCTAAACCCTTGTGCCTTAAGTTAAAACATGACAATTTGTTATAGAATAGATATTAGGTGATTTTAGTTGAGATACTTGAACTTATTTTAACTTTTATTTTTTTTATATTTCTATTGATTGTAATATCTCAATAGTTTATTATTCGATGACAAACTTTGATTTCGAGTTCCGGTTCTCGACTATTTAACATCAATAATTTATTTAAAATCCATCCGTATCTCTTTCTTATTTCGGCGGTCATCGGTCATTAGATACTTACATATAACAATCTCTTGCCTGAGGAAACAGACTTGGTAGTCATAAGAAAACTCATTTTGTCTTGCTCTGGGGGATCATCTGGAGCAAACGTTAGAACAATACAAATATTAACGCGAGAACAAACACTAAAGAGTGTCTTTTATGTACCCGACTGCGCAAACAACAAAGCCGGAATAATAATTTATCATGACGGTTAATACGTTTGGCTACATGAACAGTAAAGATCAAATATATACGTTACCAAATCAAAATGCCTTGAGAGCGTTTAGGGGTATTGCAGCAATAAGTCATGTTCACGTGTTTTGTTACTTTGTTTGCGTATATTTTCGACCTCGTCTGTATTAATGTTAACTTCGTACGCGTTTTATAATATTTCAGCAGTGAAGTATTGGTCTTTTCCCTCGTATTTGAGTGAACTCGTACTATGTAAGTGGGGATAATGTACTTCGCGTATAGCACTAACGCGGCTGAATGATGGATGATTCCGTCTTAATACGATGAAACCGATGGATTTATAAAAATCCGAGTTATTAATAATATACTAGTAGGTGGAACTTTTACATTAGGTACCAAAACTTTCTATTTACACCACCCAAATATATGACTGTACAATATATATACCTACGAAAGTATATAGGTACTAACGAAAGCACAAGAGGTAAAGAGCGATCTATGTGGACAACGTTTAAAGATTTAACAGTGCTATAGTTTTAAAACTTTATTATTGTATTGTTGTAAATGTTCGATGGTTATCATTTAGAATTAATCCGATACGTTAGAAACTTTTAGGAACAGGCAGCGTTTATGCATATTGCTATTTTAGGTGTAAATTGTAATAATGAAGTTCTTGTTCCATAGGTTATTGATTGTTGTAATTCGTTGAACGACGGCAATGCTGGGGTGGCGGGCGGAGCCGCGAATTATTGATGATCGAATCTAGACCGATTCAGCGAAGTGTCGGACCTCGCCGCTACTCACTCACAATATACTATCTATAAAATTTACCTTTACTGGAGATCACAAAAGAAAATATTTTATAATGCGATACTATTTAACCAATTTTGCCTTGTAGGTACATTATGATCGTCAACAAAGCCTGAAGTCGTGAGCTACTTACTAGCTATAAAGCACGATTACGGCGCTATTGATTAGGTGTTAGTGCGTACGATTAAAAGCATTCTCCTGATTTAAAAAGAAACCTGAATTCCACTTTTGCTAATAAAAGTTTGCCGTGCCTGTGACATTTTTGTTTGTGCCAAACAGAAATGTGGTTCATTCCGCGCAATACATTTTCGATTTTTATGCTTATTATGTCTTGCCGAAATGCTGATTATGTTTGTTCTTCATCCATCGATCTTATAATTTATAAATTATGTCATGGAAAGAAAGTATACATCATCACAGTATCATCAATTAAAAGGGGCGGAGTAGGTACTATCAAAAGGGATATTGGCTTGAGGTTGACAAATGGTGGAATAAGAAGCGGCAGAGGGGCTGTCAAGCGGGCATCGCCGTCCGGAAGAGAGCTATTCCAGCTAGTTACGACCGAGTACTGAACGCCCATCTTCATTGTCGCACACATGTTGGACTGCCAATGTACACACATGTGTTTTTTCCTATTAGAGCAGTCCAATGAGCATTTATTTGCCTTCAATTTTATAACTAAAAATTATTAACAATAACTTTAAGGGTCTAAAAGGTCTCGAAAAGAAAGTTTATAATAAGAGCTTTGAACAAACGGCAAAGTTCGCAGGAGTCGGTGCCGTGAATGGTGTTTAGTCAACTGTCGATACAAAAAAAAAACGTTTATTTCGTTTGTAACGAAATACTGACTCGCGGCGGCTAACTGTCCATTTCATAGGTATCCCACATACATGCCGTGCCGGATCTAAATTATGTAAGCAAGGATTGCATGGACGTTTTTGCTGCAAATATTCAGATCATCCTTATGCAAAGTCGTAGTAGTCGACACGAGGGTGCCTGCCCGCGCGGTAGCTGAAGCTGCGCGCTTCGCTAAGCACTGTAAATACTCCCCCGGTCACGTACCACCGTTGCAAACTGTTGAATATTAAAATATAAAATCATATTTCCACAAAGATTCCGCTGAAACTAAGAGCTCCGTGTTCGAGTTCAAAAAATCTGTCCCAAAAACAAAGCTCTCCCGCGCCTGCGCAACTTATAAAAAAATAAATAACTGTCTGTACTGGCTCTGAGTGGGGTATTTCAATTCTGCTTCCATGTATTATTATGCAATGTCGTACGTGTTTTTTCATCACACTTGCTCGAAAAGGGCTTCATAATGCGCAGACATACAGAGCTGTAATAGCCTGTGTTACGCCCACGGGCGTAATGGTTTTTTTCTTAAATTGTATCTGTCACTCATGCGGCAGTTACAAAGCAAAGAGGTTTTATATCAAATACGATGTCTGAAAACGTATTTATAAATAAATTTAAACTCAAAAAACTACTTAAACATGTTTAACTGAAATATTTACAGTTTAGTGTCTATGTAAAATGTTATTAAGTGTTTCCAAATCGTGGCTGTATAGAGAAGGGTCTTTGCCATACGCGCCTCACGTCAAATTCAACAAAATGGACGACTGACATGTTGCAGTTTTTATTACGATTTGTATTCATTTCATCTAAAATGTATTTGTTTCCTCGCAAATGTGATGAAAAACATTGTGTATAACACGGGCGTAAGAATATTGCAAACTCGAGTCATCAAAAGCCCTCCGCCTTCGGCGTCGGGCTTCTGATAGACTCTTGTTCGCAATATTCCACTTCCGCCCCTCGTTAAACAATGTACTATTTCGGCATTCAGTGTAGCAACACGAAACCAAGTTCTGTGTTTAGAATTCCAGGCATGGCAGATGAAATAGAATATTGCGCTTCGACAAAGAGCAAGGCAAGGATCTTAATTTGTCTTTAAATTGCAATGTAATTGTTTTGAACTTTACGAGGGGCGTCTGAAAAGTTCTAAGCCTAAGATAGAAAAAAACATTTTACAAAAATGGACTCGTGTTTATTTTTCAATATAGTCTCCTCCTAAACCAATGCATTTTTTACATTTTTTATACAGTGCTTTTAGGCCATTAAAAAAATAATCTTTATTTTGCCCTTCAAAATGCTCCTGTACAGCCGCCTTCATCTCTTCGTCACTTCTAAATCGCTTTCCCCTCAACTCTTTCTTCAAATTATTGAATAGAAAATAATCGCTTGGGGCTAGATCTGGGCTGTAGGGTGGGTGGTCAATTTCCTCAAAACCAACTTCCTTCAGAGCACGCCTCGCAACATTAGCGGTGTGAACGGGAGCGTTGTCTTGCAAAAACAAAATGCCTTTCCTTAGTTTACCCCGCCTTTTCTCAACTATGGCTTGTCGCACCTGTCTTATTAGATTTGCATAATAAGTTCCGTTTATCGTAGAGCCTTTTTCTAAATAATCGATTAAACGAATGCCATCACAGTCCCAAAATACCGTAGCCATTAACTTAGAGGCCGACTTTTGCACTTTAAATTTCTTCGGCGGCCTTTCACCCTTTTCAATCCACTGCATCGACTCAGACTTACACACTGGACTTACAGACAGTAGTCTGATCCATGTTTCATCAACAGTTACTATTCGGGAACAAACTTCATCTAAATCATCTTCGCACAATTCTAAAAACGCCCGAGAAGTTTCCACACGACGTACTTTATCGAAGGCCGTTAGCATTCTCGGTACCCAACGAGCACTGACTTTACTCATGTACAAATGTTTATGTAAAATTTCTCCGACTCTTTCTTTACTAATACCTAAAACCTCAGCTATTTGCCAAACCTTCATTCTTCTATCTTCTAATACCAGCTTTTTGACTTTTGCTACGTTTTCTTCGGTCACTACCGATATTGGCCGCCCTGAGCGGGGGTCGTCTTCGATCGATTCCCGTCCGAGTTTAAATAAGCGACTCCACTTTTTGACTGTGGCATAAGAAGGCCCAGAATCACCGTAAATAATAGCCATTTCCTCAAAAATACACTGCAGTGATTTGTCACTTTTTGTAAGGAATTTAATTACAGCACGGTGCTCAATTTTCGTAATATTCGTTGGTAATTCACACATGATGTACTTTTCCGTTGAATATCTCGAAACAGAATAATAAAAACGTGACATGTTATTTTTTAATAATTTGTTTTTAAATGGCCTTTCTAGTGGCCAGTATCATAAACGCATATATAACCTCGAAATACCTTAGGCTTAGAACTTTTCAGACGCCCCTCGTAGTTCGCTGTCTTAAGCATTGGTTGCACGAGTTTTGTCGTATCTACTCGCTATTTTGACATACAAAGCACCAGTGTACATCGGAAACTAACGGGATCTTAGAAAATGTATGCAGCCTTAGCCAAAAGTATTGAGCACCCCACGTTTTCTTTTTGAACTTATATAAATATAGTTTTATTTTTCAATTTCAAAAATACGCAAAATTTAATTAGTGTTTGAACATCATTAATGCAAATCATTAATAGATATCATTTTGAAATAGCTATTTGCGTGTGCAAACTGAAGCTACAAAAATTCGGGTTTTACAATAAAGGGTTGGTTGTATTTTTTTACGGAATTCGCTTAACGTTAATAAATATTTTAAAAAAATCCGATTGATATACAACTTTCTATTATAAAATGCACCTTTTAAAGTTGTAATTTTGTATGAAAAACGCATGGGTTATCAAATCTTTGGGCCAGGACTGTAAATATTACGATTTCATTACAACGTTGTAAGCCTGCTCGGGTCTGCTTGATAGGGCGTAAGTTTTATTATCGCTGACGGGGCTGTGTTTGTGTTTACAAAATCCAGCATCTGTTGGGTGACGAGGCGCGCGGGAGCAGGGCTGCGGGCGACGGGCGGGCTGGGGGGTGGGCAGGGGGCCTTGCACCTACGCACTCCCGAAGCCCCATCCCATGTCATTAATCTAACATTGCGCGGTTGAGAACCGCATTCCGCATTCGAATAACGCGATAATATTATAGCGTTCTTCAGATTTTCTGTTGTTTTTCGTTATTTCAATGTGCAAGTCCGTCAAGGATTAAAGACTGTATAGATTTGTACGAGGGGTTAACTCTGTTGCTGACTATACTTATCTTGCACAACATTTTATATTACACGCCTATACAGAGGTTTCATTCCTATAAAATATGAGTATTATACACGAACATAAGTATCCCACTAAAGCTTTCATTAAGAAGTCGCTCCTATGTTATACCTTGTAGAGTTATACTTTTCTAATAAGGATACCCTAAAAAGGATCAGAAAACTATTGAAAGTATGCTACTCGTTTACTCGTCTATGGGAAAAGGGGTTCGCTTACTATATATCAAGCACTAAAGTGATCCTTTTGTGTGACTAAAGCTTGCCTACCGTTTCCTCCCGCCATTCAGCATCTTTAGGTCAAAAATCTGAAAAAACCTTGAGCAGTGCATTACATGATTACTGCGTCCCGCCGCGGTGCGCGGAGCGGCAGATTTTACCATTGTATGCAAGAATCTCAATTTATATAGAAAACGCCTGGTACAACACACTGCCGACGCGGCAATGCGCGTGAACGCGCGTGTAAAAAATCGGCGGGACGCGGTGCAGTGGGAGAATCGCCTAAGATTCAATTAACTACGGAAAGAATATAGCTGCTTCACATAAGTAGTACTATGTATGTACTTACTAACATAAGTACACTTGACAGTTGGTGGTTTTCCGCACTGATATGAAAGCAGAATGTGCTACAGGCTGTTAGCAGGGAGGCAATCCATTGTATGTATGTAGGTATGTAAACACTTTATTGTACAGTCAGCTGCAGAGAAGCACGCCCCCCCTAAATACCAAATTTCTCTGCAGCAGACTGTACACAATAACAGGTTAAAGAATATACATGTCACACAATAGATTCAAGTACAAAGGCGAACTTATCCCTATAAGGGAGCTCTTCCAGCTAACCTTTGAGCAATTGAAAGGAAGGTAGGTAGAACGAGATAGGCAAACTTATACCGTGTACAAAAACACACAGAGAAAATAAAAACAAAACCTAATAGGTATTAATTCTAGAAAAATAAAAACATGCCAATACATATATACAATATAAAATATAATACACACTATCAAATGTAATATAATCCACCATTCCATCGTCATGGAACTCTGATTGCATACCTACTTCGACATTTCAGCACCTGCATTTCTCATCTATACATTAAATTGAACAATTTTAATTTAAAACTTCATAATAATCACAGTAACAACTATACAAACCAGTAGTCGTTGAACTTGTAAATAGCTGTTATCGATGTGTCAATACGCCTCGTCTTGAAATTATCGTGAGTCGTAACGGCAAGGTCCCTCGGCGGTGACCCCAACTAGGCCCTATCACTCGTAGATATAATTCTATATATGTGTTCGTATTAACAACAAACATTGAAGATACAGACTTGTACGTATATAATATTATGTATATAGTTATTCTGAAATTACTTGTTATGAAACACATTTCAATGACTCGTATTGGCTTCGCTACTCAACTTTTCTCATTAAGCATCAGTGTTTTCGACTCAACTGGTCTCGAGGCCTGCCCTTTTGCAACAACAATTCCTAATGAAAAACTCTGCGTGCGTAGATTAGCTACTTTGGGAATTTGGATGAACCGAATTTACGAAAATGCTTTAAATTCCCTGTGAGTAAATATCGTATTTACGTGTATATTTACTGTCACAAATGAGAGTTAAAACATATTTTTGACTTATTCATTTCATTTCATAACATTCGTCCCATGGAGTTTGGTACGGAGCAAAGCTGACGCACGCACGGCACTAAATCCAGAGACTCGTGTCGCCTTCAATTACTTTCAATTGTTCTTGATATAATTGCCTAATTGTGAAACTTAGCATGCTTCTGCTCTGTTAATAAACGGCTTCCTGGGAATATTACTTATGACAGTGAACTTAGACTTAGCTAAAGCAACTCTAGTCTAATTCGTAATTTTATGTATATATATATACTTAATAACACACATATTTGCTAATTACATATCCCTTCCCTCTCGGTTCTTTACGTATAACATTACAAATAAAAATCCTTTTAGACAAAGTCATATATAAAACTTTAACTAAGTATCCAACCCTTTTCTTCCCTTACTTATCATTACGAATTTATCCCCGTGTACCTACACCAATGTCCTCACGAAAGTGATCAGGGTAAGTGAAGCTATTGAATTTCGTTAAATTAGATTGTACACCTTTTTCGTATGTCGTACACGTTGGGTATCTCTTATAAATACGGTTTTGGAATGTGAATTAGCTAATCGTCATTCCAGAACAAATGGTTTGCCGTCATTGAGCTTGGACTTCAGTAGAGAAACCTGGTCGCAGCAAATAGTAAATGTAATTTGGTGAATAGTTAGCGAAAAAACGAAGGGGATGCGTACTTTAATATTAATTCTATCATTTAATAATTACCAAAACGTGTAGGATTTAATCCTTCGTACGCAATTACTTTGTTAAGTGCACACCAGGGTTACACAAAGGTCTTGTGCGAAGCTAAATTCATTCATGCTATAAATAAAACGACGCTTCCATGTGTTGCCGAACATACACTGTTGTTAGTAAAGGCTATGTTGGACAGTGTATATTTATGGAATTTACGGCGATCTGCGTCTACTAGGCAGTGGATACCGAACAGATTCCTCTCAAGAAGTCGGACGTGTGGATGCACGACGAATCGCAGACTCGCTGGTCTATAAAAAGTCAGTTTGTTTACGTGACAGCGCTCGCCGGATATGACTGGACGGTGGTACGCCACATGTAATTGATATTGTAACTTTTCTCAAAGTGTTTGCCAGTATTATGGTTCAAGCTACATAAAATGTTAATGATCGTTTGCCTTTATAGTTGAACGAGTTGGCGTCCACGTTGTGTCCCTAACCTAACCAATGTCCGCTTTATTATTTTAAATTACTTTATTATTACTTAGGCTTGGCGCCAATTCTATTTTTCAAAATTGTACCTTTAATTTTGTTTACTATAAAGTGCTGGCTGGCCCCATAGTAAGCACACATTTGTTTCTTGCATATAATTTGCATGGCGTAGCATTTTATTGTTACAAAAAAACAGTAAAGTGAAAGACCTGTAAGAAGTAGAAGTCTAAGTAGCTCCGCAAAATGGCCCCACAGAATGGGTGCCATTGCCATTATGCGGGGGTGGGGCGTCAAAATGATGCCAGACAGCCGTTTAGTTTGAACATGCGTATACCGGTTTTTAAGCATGTGTGTTGGTTAGAAATCTGTAAGCAGCTCTCATTCTATGTTTTTTTCGTTCGCTGCCTGCACGATCTTTATTTTATTAAATTGAGAATAACAAGAATCTCTAAAACAGTGTTTTAAGCAGGCATTTTACGATACATACTCGTTTGTTTTTCTGTAATCTAAACACGTACACACTTCATGGAGTACCGTGTATGAGTCACATCTATTGTCTGGTTATGGTACCAAAAATAGCGTAAGATCTGAGGGAGCGCTACGCTATGCAAACGCAAACTTGATTTTAAACCGTCGAGTCGCCCCCGCCCAACGTCGCGTCCCGCGATGGACAATTAGAACCAACAAAAGTGGAGTGCTCTTGGTACGCGGTGGCGCTGACGCGGACGCTACACTATAACATAACCTCCCGTCGCCTTGAGCGACTCTCTTCTAAATATAATCCCTTCACACGTGATTCAACTCCCTCTCGCCTGATACAGCATAATACCACCCTATGCTTGTCTTTATAGTCTCATGAAAGTTATGTCTTAAGCGTCGTTATACTGCTTATGGCATATTACCCGCTTTACACCTTTTCATTATTTCATCGCGTTTATTAGATTTTCTCCAATGAAACGTTTTTATAACAGGATTTATTAACAATGAGAGAAAATATTACGTAAAAGATTCTAAGCATTAAAAACGAATTTGCTGTGTAAATACCTGTCAACAATACAGGTATTATGTACAAAGTAGATAGAAGCGTGGGAATTCAGGGATGTGACACGCTGTTTGGAAAGGGGGACGCCGCGAAGAATAGTAGCAGGACTAGCAGGAGCGACGGGCAAGGAAACCCACTTCATCGGGCCGCGATTAATAATATCTTTAAAAGCTTTACAACCCTCCTTTCTGATGTATCGGTATTAATGTACAACTTTTCCCACGGATAAAGCATATTTAATAAAGCATAGATAATGAACCCATTCACAAGAAAAAATAAGCAGGATCTAGAGAATCAACCCTCTTTGTACTATAGTTTATTATATCTATAAATGAGTAATTACGACTTCTGTTATAATATGCATTTTAATAAACAGGCCCGCTGTGGCATTGAATTTTTTTTTTTAATGTTGCTGGCTGGTTTGGTTTTTAGTTATTTTTTTCGAGGTACTTAACCCTAAGTTCGCTTTTTATAGGTTTACGATTGTCTATTAATTTCAATGCTTCATATATTATTTTGTTGTATTTATGAGTGTAATGACTTAAGAATTTAGACGAACTCAAGTGTGGTAATCTAGGTCGGTAGTAAAATAAAACGACAGCATCAGTCGCATACTCGTAAATATATTAATTGTTTTTATAACAAAAATAGACTAGACAAGGGACCCGACACGTTTATTAAATTTTAGATCTTATACCGTGATAAACGAAACATTCCGGCGCAAACTGAGAAATCTTTTGTTGGAAAACCCTCTGTACTCCGTTAACGAGTACATGGAAATGACTTTTTAATTGTGTATTTTGTTTTCTTAAATTGACATTTATTTTGTTAACTTAATATTTATCAATGTTATGTGTGATTATTATTCTATTATGTTATTGTGTGTAATGAATGACGATCCTTTTCGGGAGCGAGAATGATATAATATTTTGTATTTACAGTTGACTCATTAAGTTTTTATTATTAAAATTGACGAACATGGTAGAAATTCTTGTAATCTTGACATTTATGCAAATTTATATTGCAATTTTTATCGTTTAATAAATAAATCTAAATGTAAATGTTAGTTCTAACTAGTTATTATATAGTAGGTATTTATGGTAAAAGATGTTGTTCAATAAGAGAAGATTAAGTGTTAATCTAGGGCAGGCATCCTGCGGAGTTGATTCAAGATGCGAACAATAACATAATCTGGGGGTCACGACGATACCGATATAGGGGGCAATATGAAATGAACTCGATCATCCCTCCAGAATTGGTAGGCTTACGGCACGTCGTCAAGTTTAGGTATATCTCGTGAAGCTTATGACAAGTAAACCACCTACAGCCCGCATTTATTGACACGCTCTACGGCAAGTCCCGCACTAATACTCCAGGCAAAATACGGTTTTGAAAAACATTAATTTATAATAGCGTTTTTTTTGTTGATTTCAATTTAAAATTTTATTCTAAGACGATTTATTTAAGAATCCGACAAACTTTTCATCCGGAAGTAATTATGTAGATTTAAATGAAGCATGCATTGTCTTTTTTTGTACGATTTATCTTGAATATTATAGAGCAAATGTAAATGAACCAAAATAAAGACAAAAATATTTATTCATATTTTTTTTGACTACTCAGGAGCTAGTTAATTTATCATTTTTTCATGTCTGAAATTTTGTCGGATTTTGTGGCTGGGTAACTATTTAATTGATAATATATCCGTTACACATAAAAAATAAGCTACTATAATTTATTTCCAAAATTGTCATTTTTTTCCATACAAGTTGTCAGTTCATTGACTGGACTATAAATTGCAGCACATGATGGTGTATAAAGCGTTCAGTATTCGTAGAAGCTCTAGTAAATTAGGGCATTTTCATAAATTCGTGTACCCAATTAGCGTAAGTTGTTAAATAAAAATTAACAGTGTCAGTTTTGTGACAAAAATTAAGCATACAAATTATGTGAAACTAAACTTGTTTCACATTTTAATAATGTGTATGCATAGCATTTATAAATTGAAAAGTAAAAGATTTTTTTATACAAACTGTACGTACTTATACTTGATTGTCGTCACAAAACTGACACTGAGTTAATTTTTATTTAACAACTCACGCTAATTGGGTACACGAATTTATAAAAATGCCCTTTAATACGGCATGACAAGTCGCGTCTCCGAGAATGAGGAATTTATCTGGCTTGTTTTATTACTAGAAGTATGTTTTGGGTGAAAGCGTTGGATCGTAAGACCTCATTATTGATAAAATGTATTTGGAGTGTTTACGGTAGCCCAGGTGGTTCAGCATGCGGCTGTAAAACGGCGGTCGTTGGTTTGAATCCCGGCTCGTAGATACCAATGAGTTTTTCGGAACTTATGTACGGAATATAATTTGATATTTACCGTTAGCTTAGTTGAAGGAAAAGCATCGTGAGGAAACCTGCATTGCGTACATTTGCGAAGAAATTCAAAGGTGTACGTGAAGCCCCCAACCCGCACTGGGCCAGCGTGGGGACTACTGCCCGTTCCCTCCCATCCATGAGAGGAGGCTGTGCCCAGCAGTAAGACTGATTGATAAGGCTGATTTATTATTATTATTATTGGGAGTGTCCACCTATGCATACCTATGCACAATAATTTTTATTTGGTTCCATTATCAATTCAGTGAGGCCATGACTGCAATGGCGACGACAATTAGGCATCCACTGGGCATCCATAAGCTAGCTACGCACATTGGGCTCCGCCCGCCAGTCAAGCGTGCGGTTAGTGAGTAGACTACGCAATTGTGCTCAATAACCACTTCCTAATTTTCGTCGTATCCGGCACGGCGCAAGTAATAGGTGTTTTAAACATATATAAGCCACTGGCTGGACGATCGAAAATAATTCTCACTGTTTTATCTATTAATAAGTGACTTTTGGTTTTTAGTATAGAATTTAAAAAAAATGTCGCATGTACCTATTATGGAATTTCGAAAAATATTTCCCAATTCATTGAAATTATTCATGATTCTGTTAAATCAACCAGGTAGAGATAGCTATCTATTTCATGTAGAGGGTGGGAGTAGCCTTGTCCCAAATCCAATATTGCTTAAACATAGCAGTAACAAAGCGGGAGGGTGTCCTGCCCGCGTGAAACTTCACTCGCAATTTAATTTTGCCCCGGCAGGCGTTTCGGACGTAAAATACAAGCAATTCTGTCTACGTAGTAAAAACCGCCGCTTTTGCGCTATCGATTCGATCCTTAAATAATTTTAAGGTTTGTTTTTCTTCTAAATTAATGTTTGGTAAAAAAAACTCCTCGCCAAAAGGGTTTTGCAAATTGGGTGTCAAGCGGGCCTGGCATGGTTCTCGCAATGAGTGATGGCTGACGGCCTCGCGCGATGCGCGCCGCGTTCGACAGCAGCGCGCCGTTGGCACAAGCTTGCCGTGTCAATATTTCGATTCGCAACCCAGAAACGTCAACTATTAACGGACGCACATATATATTACGACAGAATTGTGTTGACAACGTCCCTGGAATGAAATTACTATAAATGCTTTGATATAACTACTCCGGACCTATGAAGACCATCATACTTGATCTAAAATCTAAATACTTCAGTTTTACGTTTATTTTTTTATTGCACTGTCTAAATTTGACATAATTTAAGTGTATCGTGTCTTATTAAATTTTATTGAACCTACATATTTTTTTATCACTAAAAAAAGCTAGCTCGATTACCATATAATATAATTAAATCTGCTGTTACTAACCGTAGTATAAGATTACCAATAAGTATTACTAACACTGATTGATCCATGAATAAAGAAATTTAATTAATTAATTATTAATTAGGTACGATCGTCATCTCGGGCGCAGATATTTCTGACAGTTTATTTATCCCAGGACGTCATTTGAAAAACTGGTGGTTGGGTTCTGATGCTTCATTCATATTCGTGTTAACCTCACCAATCCTTGTAATCTGGAAAATACTAACCGAAGCTGGTAATGCAATGCATGTACCCGCGTAATGTTTTATTTTGCATTTACCTCAGGTCTTCGTTTTTAAACTTATTGCCATATTCTAGAATTAAGGAAGAATGAAGTGTTCAGTTAAATAATGGCATGACTTGTATGTATTTCAGCACATGGTGGGGGCGGGTATGGCGAACCCGTTCCCTGCGGCGGCGGCGGCTGCGGCCGCGGCAGCGCAGTACGCGGCCAACGGCGACGCGCTGGCCGGCGTGAAGCAGGACGCCGGCGCCCCCAACCCGCCCCAGCCGCCGCTCGTCAAGAGCGAGGGGCCCCCGCCGCCGGCGCCGCTACCGCCGGCCAACTTCTCACCACAACCACCGCCCCAACCGCACCCACCCAACTCTATAGACAATCAAAACAACAGCTCAGTAAGTTTATGAACATTTATCAACTCTATTAACTTCAACGCGGTTTTGTAACTAGTAAATTCATATCATATTTTAGTATAAAAATCCTTCATTTGGTCAAATACGTATTTTTGCACCATTGTCAGTCTTATCGAACATTAAAATCGCAAGCTAACGGCTCGTTTTGATTTTTAGGGTTCCGTAGTCAACAAGGAACCCTTATAGTTTCGCCATGTCCGTCCGTCTGTTGTCTGTCTGTCCGTCTTCGGCTTAGCTCAGTAACCCTTACTACTAGAAAACTATAATTCGGCATGGGTATATAAATCAATCACGCCGACAAAACAGTACAATAAAATCTTGAAAAAACATTTTTTTAGGGGAGGTCCCCTACACCTAAAGCGGGGGTTTATTTTTTTTTCTCGTTAACCCCATGGTGTGGGGTATCGTTGGATAGGTCGTTCAAAAATATTATGGGTTTTTTAAAACCATTTTTCAAATCAGTGATCAGTTTGCAAGATATTGGGCTTTAAAGCCCAAATTGTGTCCCCCCCCCTGCCGGCCAAATGGCTACTACTGGGGATGTGAAAAAAATCGCGGTAGTAGTACATATAATGAATTTAAAAGGAAAGCTATCACGGACAGGTAGGCATAAGTAGTTAGTTACCGAGTAATAGTCGACCAACTTAATGTGTACTTGAAAAGGCCAATTTTCTTACAAATTCGGCCGACACAACCGCACCGCACGTCGATGTAAGTAAGACAGACAGGCAACTACGGAACCCTACAGTGCGCGTGGCCCGACACGCACTTGGCCGGTTTTTTTAATATGTTGTTAGGACCACTACCAGTACCGTATATTCAAGTTAGCAGCTTCGAAAGACCTGTGCTAACTTTGCAGCACTCGGAAAACCACGAAATGTTCGCACTTTTTGGTATTGTATGTTTCATTAAAATCGAACCACGCGTTTGATATCTGGCACTCTAGATACAAAGGAACAAACATACATTCATACATACAAAAATTACATTTCTGCCTTTGTAGCACTCTATAATCACTAACATCGCAAGCTAAATGCTAGATTTTTTTTTAAATCATACATCAGTCAATTCGTATTAATCTTGCGAATTTAACTGAGGACATAACATATTAATCAAAATTCAAAATGGCGGCCACCAGATGCCATATAGTAAAAAAGAAAAATAAATAAGTCAATGAACTATGTCATGTTGGGTATCGTTAAATAGGTATTTCAAAATCATCCAAAATACCCTTGAAGATTCGGGATACGGCGCACACTGTCTATTTGTATCGGAGTAAACGAGAGCGAGTGTTACTGGGCGGCCAGGTCTTAGAAGATAATAATAAATAAATATTGAAATAAAAAAAGTGTAGATTATTTGTGAAATATGACTCGTTACCGGTTTAGGTATGAATATGTTGACTTCATGTTTTTAATTGCAGACCCATACGAAAAAAAAAAAATACAAAACCTTAATGATGATTTTAAGACCAATCTTTGCAATTATTTTCTATCGAGCCGATTTCGTCCAATTATGTACAGTCAGCATCAAAAGTAACTGGGCAAACGAAGACGTCAAGTCTTTATTAAAAGAAGAAGAGCTTTTGAAGACGTCAATTGCGCAGTTAGGTACTTTTATGCTAACTGTAGGTACCTATCGAGTCCGTCCACAGTCTTTGAAATATGATGATGCATCATTGATGAATATTATCATATTTTTTATTGATGTGCAATTGCAATACACTTAGTAAACAGTTTTCCTTAAAAAAACTGCTTAAATAACATCAATTTCAACAAAATTTGGTCTTGTCAGCTTCTTAATAATTTTTATTTAAATAACAATTTAGGATTTATAATGATTTAGAGTTGGCTAAACAACCAATTTTTGGGGAGCTCTATCTCGGTAAGTATTGAAACTACAGCTGGTCTCAAACTGTATCAATTTTAGTATTTTTAAACAAATATATTTATTTTTATTTAAAAACCGCATTTTTTAGGAAATTTCGTAGTTTTCGAGTGCTGCAAAGTTAGCACAGGTCTTTCGAAGCTGCAAACTAGCAGTAATGGTAGTGGTCCTAACACGTTAAAAAATCACAACTAGCCGTTAGCTTGCGATTTTTCTGGTCATATATGACTCAGTACCTCTTCTTATTACAATTAAATATGTAGGATATTTAATTGTAATAAGAAGAGGTACTGAATCATTACAGTCAGTCTGAGCACCAGGATTTTGTATGCCGTGTCTTTTAAAGGCACAATGAAGGCAACATTTTAGTCTAGCGAACGTGTATAAATATTGAACAATGACGTTGCAGCAAAGCGATGGTGATTCAGCAGAAGAGAGCACACCGGTGAGCGTGGCGGCCGTGGTAGCGCAGCAGGCGGCCGCGGCCGTGGCGGTGGCGCAGCAGGCGGCGGCGGCGCACGCGGCGGCCGCGGCGGCCAGCGCGGCCGTGGCGGCCGGCGCCACCGCCGCCTCCCCCGACAAAGGACTCGTCCCCGTCTCGCAAGCATCCCAGCCCAAGCGGTTACACGTCTCAAACATACCCTTCAGATTCAGAGACCCCGATCTCAGAAATATGTTCGGGGTACGTACTGCACACCTATCGACCTTCCGCCCTTCCGCAAACAAAACACTAGCGAGAGCACGGCATGAACGAAATTTGTGTTTGTTTATTCGTAGAAATGAATATCGAGATTTTAATTTACAACGTTTTACATTTCAGCAATATGGCACAATACTTGATGTAGAAATAATCTTCAACGAACGAGGTTCAAAGGTAAGAATATGCTAAACACTAAGCCAAAAAAAAATACTGAAGTGGCTCTCTGAAATAGTATCTTAACGATCACGATTTCAGTGTGGCTACTTCTATTTCTCAGCTCTATTTGAGACAGTTCGTATTCTCAGAACACTTGAACGCATTACAGAAATTAGTGTTCTCTGTGTACCAATTAGTTTCAGTTTGTGAACGGAGTGAAATATTGAAATGAAACGTAGTTGTGAGATATGTAGAATCTATTATTGCTGCCATATGCAATCAACATAGGCGGCTACTTTGTTTGCTTCTGTAAACGTGAACTTTATAGTTACCTGCGAAACTACATTCCAATAGTTCACTCTCAGTGCCGTCGTGCCGGGTAACTTTGAATAGCCATAAAATATGTACCACATTATGCGGTGACGTCGGAGACGTAAGCAGAAAATACATCTTCGGAGTCTAAGCTACTTGATTGCCATTACAGTAATAGTAATTTTGAGGAAAAGGTCTATTTTATTTTTCATTATTTGAATAAAAAGAAAACTGCTTAAATATTGGTCATCTTATTATTTTTGACACTTGCTGGCATGCAAAATGATATATAAGGCGATCTGTAGACCTGGCTAAATGCAGTGCACTAACTGGAGACGGGAGAAGTTAGGGTATATTGCTCTAATGAGTGAGATGGTTCAACTCCCCTCGCCCAGTTAGTGCACTGCATTTAGCCAGGTTTAAAGGCCGCTTAACGTTGTGCGCTATTGGGTTACCAAAATCTATGAAGTGCTATTATTTCATTTAAAATTTGAAAACGATTAAGAGAGCTTTGTCACAATGCCATTTCGCTGTCAATCTTGCGTTACGTCTTGTCTATCTAACGCCACCACGGTCCAGTGTGGACCAAGAGTGGACCGAATGCCATCTCGAGGGAAGATGACATTTCCGATTGCGTCTCCGATTTCATCCCGTATATGTTTCAGAATTAATGCGACTATATCGGCGAGTGTCAAAAATATTTGATTTAAATTCAATTCAATTATTTATTGATAACATTAGTTGCAGGTCATTTAAAAATTCAGAATTTATACATTGTATTAAAATTTACTTAAAGAAGAAAGACTTCACTATTCAAAGTTACTAGGATTGACAATCGAATCGTTTCTTGTTTTTTCTTCAAACATAATTGTAATCGTTTATAATGTAATACAGCTAAATGAACGTAACGTGTATCAATATTACAACCCTTTTCCTTTAAAATTGTTTGTATAGAATCAAACAAGAAACGAAAATTGTATGTATCTTCAAAGCCTTGCAATAAATGTCCTTGTATTCAATATTATTATTATTCAATATTGCTAAAGCTTTGAAGTTACGTAAATATTTCTTTACAAGTAATTGCTGCCCAAACAAAAGTTTATACTTAACTATAATGTTTAAAATATTCTCCTTTTAACAAATCATTTATCATGCCTTTGATATAATTATCTTCGATTACATGCAATGATGTGGGTTAACAAATCTAAAGGCAAATGGGCTTAAATCAATATTAATACATTGTGTTTAAGACTATCTATTTCATAGCATATTCTTGGTTTTAATGTTTGGTGCAGTATTCTAAAAGCATTGTAAATTTTCATTGAACAAATACTATTAAAATATCTATTATTCGAAAACTATCTTTACTACTATGAACAATTTATGCTTTTGACATATTTTTCTTAGTGCCTCTAGATTCCGAAGTCTGATGACTAATGACTAACGTAACTTAAATTAATTTGTCTTTGAAAAATAACTCCTGAGCATAATTATGTTGATAGAAAATGTTTTGCTCTTATTCATTGATACTCAAAAAACAACTCACTGTAAATGTCAGTTCCCTATAAAAGTTGAACACAAGATATCGAAACGATTTTTTTTATAATAATTGATTGGATTGACCGCTTTTTCGTGTTTACTGCTTTCCTTGTGTCAGTTTGGTGACCGCCCCTACAGTAGTCCATGCTCGCTCGTAAAGAAAGTATTTACTTCTTACAAATAATAGCTCCAAATTTATTTTTTCTTCAAAGCCTCACATTGGGATATGCAGTATTAGAGAATGATGCATCGTCACTTTAACAGCTGATTTTCTGAGTCATATTTTCAGGACAGCTCTATTATTCATCACTAATATTATGTTATATCGTCCCAACTGCACTCGCATTTCTCTCGTTGTGTGTACATACTGACTGTGAACCTAGTTTTACGAATCATAGCACATAGTCTTGAATGGCTTACTTAGGTCAACATGACTTTTATGCGTGTAGTTTGGATGATGGACTCATTCTGAAATATTTAATCCTGTCTATTAGATTGATAGTGATCTTAATATTTTTGTCCTCTTTGAATAATATAAACAGTTCCATTACACGCTTCCTAACCAGGGAACATGATGTATTCATTAGTATTGGGCATGTATATTTCGCTGCTCCTGATTATTGTCTTAGTCAATCGATAACGTTAGTAATCCGTGTTTCCTAGTAATACTTATCTAGGGTGCATCACTTAGTTTGGCTTTATCTCGAATGTCATTTGTGTCTTCTTGGTCTGTACGATCGAGTTTTGTCTGTCATCACAATCGAGAGCTTGCATAGCGCGTCGTATCAGCGCCGGCGCGTCGCGCCTGCGTCGTGGAATGCCATCTAGCCATCTCTGGCTATCAATTTTCTCTTTCTCTCTGCCCAATAATGTTTTTACTATTATAAATACTTGCACTCAGAATGGTAATAATAGAGCTGTCATTGCTTTTATAAGTGTAAGCGTTTCGTACAATCAGCAACTTGTTTGTCACTTTCACAACTCGTCTCTTCCACTGTACCGTGTGCTGTGCTAGCTGCTTTTTGTATCTATGGATTATCACCGTTTTATGGACAGTAGCTAACTTGTCTCAGCACGACTGTTTGATACAGATATACTTTCATGAATACCTATTGTATTACTTTATAGGTTAAGATATGAATGCTGTTTTTGCTGTTAGTCTTTTACAATGATAATGATTTTGGATGAACATGACTTAAATGAGACCAAAACTTAAGTTTTGATGGCTTATGGCGATCATTAATGTATTAGACTTCTGGCACTGTACAAAATTGCACATTAATGATGTCTTAGAGTAGCCAATAATCATTATGATTGACAAGAATATAGGCCATCAATCATCATAACCCGACCATGATAACAGCTATTGCTGTATATATTATACTCCTTCGCCAAAACGTCGGTCGGTCATCTGAAAAATAGGACAAATTGCAGCTAACATTCCACACAAAGTTGAACGTTGTGTCATATAGTAGAATATCCTCTTTACATAAGACTAGCTCCAAGGTGTATAAATGTGTGAACTTTGAAAATTACTCGAACACTGTGATACAAACATTCCTTCCAATAGTACAGACTACTAGGTCGAGCGACATATTAATTTACTTTAATCCAAACGCTTATGTGTACCCATTCAGCTAGAATACGCTCAAAGTATCAACGTAATAAAATCAATTAATATCCTCTCGATTTTTTTCACTAGAATATTTAAATAAAGAATATGCAATGCATAAATGTTAATTTTTGTTGCACGTTGTTTTTTGAGCGACGCTGTTTTTAATGCATGTTTTGTCTGTCTTGCATGCAGGGATTCGGTTTTGTAACATTCGCAAATAGTGGTGATGCGGAGCGAGCACGAGAGCGTCTTCACGGCACCGTGGTTGAGGGCAGAAAGATAGAGGTGTGCATGACTCAATGAATACCATCTGTACCTGTACCGTAGCACTGTAACTTAACATCCCGCTCCCTGCCCACGCCCGCCACGCCCGCCACCGCCACCGCCACCTGCGCTCGTCTGCTCTGTAGTTACTGTCATGCTAGCGTGCAGCCAAGCGGGGCCCTTACACTAAGTATGCCGACAAATAATCCACAAACAAACCTTATTTATTTTATCCCTTTACTCTCTAGACGGTCATTTAAAATGCCGATCGAAAGAGAGACTGTCTCACAGAGAACTGTCTGTAGAACGAACCGTATCATCCCAATGCCGCAGAGGTAAGACTACAAGTAACAAATTATAGTTCAATTCTATCTATACATTCTAAAAATAATTCGAAGCACTAACAACGATTTCGGCGACTGAATGGCATTAAATATTGTTGTTCATGAATCTCCCTCTAACTGAACCCTCGACGACAACTTACTAACACCTCCTGTTTTTCCTTTATCTCACACTGGAGTGTCAAATGTCTCTACTATTATTTAATTACCTAATTACTTATCGCCAGAAATGACGATTTTACCTTTTTGTAGTTATTCACGGACGATGATTTTATTTAGCCTATGAGACATTTGTCACAGCATTGGCTGACTTTACAGTATTATAAATCCTTAATTTAAACAAAGGATCCTTAAGGCAAACGTATGATGTAGTTAATACATCATTTTGACGATAGTATTGGGTTCGAACCCCAAAACAATATTTCAATGTCTACTTTGTTATTTCACAAAGGATCCTTGAGGCAAATAAAATGTATGATGTAGTTAATATATCATTTTGATGATAGTATTGGGTTCGAACCCCAAAACAATATTTAAATGTAATTTGTTATTTTACAAAAGATCCTTAAGGCATACAAAATGTGTGATTTAGATTTCTTTATTTCATAAAATAAATTTACATTATACAAGTAAGTGATGATGTAGTTAATATATCATTTTGACGATAGTATTGGGTTCGAACCCCAAAACAATATTTCCATGTCTAATTTGTTTATTATTCGAAATGGTAGGTGGTTTCGAGCACCACTGCATAGATACTGTGACCAGTTTTTTTTTTGTTTTTATCCATTTGCAGAATTCCGATAATCCTTTTTTTTTTAATCTTTGTTGTTTTCTGTTACTTTGATCTGAGCTTCTATTTATTCACAAAGTCAGCCAATATAATATTATTGCAATTATAGTTTCAAGAAACCCATTCTGATCGAATGTAAAATTTCCAAACCAGGTGAATAACGCAACTGCAAGAGTTCAGACAAAGAAGCCTCCTACAGTACCAAACGGTAAGTGATTCGTGGAATCTGAATTTAATTCCGTTTCTGTATATATCCTATTCTTATTCCTATCAGACTGTCCTAAATGTAACTAGATTTAAAATATACCTTACCATAATGTACATAATAAAAACATAACCCACCCTCGGATTTTCTCTTTTGATCCATCCAGTTATTCAGGCTAGAAATGGATCAGTTCCCACTTTGGGTGAGAGAGAGCTGGATTGTAAAGATCGGTGTTGTTAATGTACCTATTTATACGTATATATGTTGGCTAGTACCGTTGTCTGAATGCAATTAGGTGAATGCTATTTAGAGATCGAGTCCACTGTCAGCCGGAGACAGTCTGGGCCGGGCCCGCTCCTCAATGCTGCCGGTGCATCGACTGGCGCAATCCGTGCACTCTGTACTACGCACTTTTACTCTTTGTTTATTAATAAACATGTTGCTCAACTGCATTCTTAACCTAAATAACGCTCTCGATCGGACTATCTTCGCACGATAATACATTACTACTAACATTTACATGCCTGTTGAAGGCTGTCTCCGGCGTCTCTGTGTGACATGGCCGCGACAAATGAACGGTCGTCTGCGGGCGAATTACACCACCAATTAGACAGCTTGTTAGTTTAACGTTAATCATTTTAATGAATGACGTACTATATTATGTAGGGATACCCATTAATATGCCTGTTGATTATGTTAAAATTTACTGGAATGAACGTCACAATACTGTCTTGCACTATTGACACCTTTACGGTAAATTACTTTCGAGACGTTTTTGCATTTGTAGTAGTATTTGTATATTTACAGGGACACACGTACACGTTGAAGTACACAGACACGTATGTGTGTGTGTGAGGCTGGCTACAGAGGTCACAACTACAAATGCAAAAGCGTCTCGAAAGTAATTTACCTGTACCTATTTATTATGTAGTGAGAATGAAATTATTTATATAGTGTTAGAAATAAATAGGAATAATTATTAGTTAAAATCGATAACGAGATTCTAAAATGCTTTTAATTTGTTACAGTGTGTGTCCAGTGGCCCGAAGGTAAGAACTTGCACACCTATATAGCAAACACATTACTCGACGATAAAAATGCTTTCGCGTCTACATTTTATTATAACATTCATTCGAGCATGATTTATTTACTTAATGTGGTGGGACTATGTGGTTGATTAGTTCTAATGCTCGATGCAATCTTGTATGTCACGAATTGAATTTACGTCATTTGTAAAGCTCCTCTAACGGCCATGCTTCTTTAGAGCAGAAAGTCAACGGCTACGGACTTGTGTGTGATGTTCGCAAATGGGACGGGCGCGACCCGCGCAGGCCCGCCCGCGCGGGCTCGCGCTCCTGTCTGTGTGTGACTACTGGCGCGCTGTAATGTGGCATGGCCCGGACTTCCTTTTAATGTGAATAATGAGTTTACACTCCAACATTACCCGACCGCGGCGAAGCCAAGGGAAGGGTTCTTAATATATAGCCTCGTAATTAGAAATGCATTCTAGTATAGCATCTCTAGTAATCTTAGCGTTTGTTTATAATTTGTGATTAATGGTCGGATAATGGCGTACTGGCTTCCTTAAACTGCACTCGAATGAAATTAAAACAGCAAACTATCGGTTAACCGAAGCGAGACCCGTCGGTTGGAGAGAAATCGTAGCGCCAGAAAGAATGTAGGTATAATCTGACCACCTCGTCGCCCCTGCGAGCCGTGATGTCAAAACTTGCGACGATCCCACGTTAAGAGTCGAAACAAATAAATGAAGTGAAGTAAACGCAGATGGTCTTGCGTCGTGGGCGCACGGCGGCGGGGTGCCCGGGATGCCCGGGGTTGCCGGGGTGGTTAGTGAGAGCTGCGCCGCTGTGTGCGCAGGGCTGCGGGTGTCCGGCGTGTCGTGGCCGTGGCTGGGCGCCGCGCCGGCGGCCGCGCCCGCGCCGCCGCTCGTGCTGGCGCCGCGCGCCGCGCAACGACGCAGGTAACGCATGGCCCGCCCGTAGCCGTAGTCTGTGTGTTGCTGTTGCATGTAGCCGTGCCGCGCGCCGTGCTGCGCCGCGAGCCGCGCCACGACCAACACCAGCCTCCCCTCCCGCACGCGCACGCGCACCAAATGTTGCCCCGCGCCGCCTACGCGTCGCCGTTGCACGCATACGCACAGTGAGTACTCGCGCACCGCACCGCACCTCACCTCCCCGCACCTCCCACCTCACACCCTTGTCCTACTCACCCTGACCATAAATCTTTTTACGAATTTTATAGTAGCATACGTGCCGCATGACTGGAACAAATGCATTGTCCTCTTTGCTAAAAGAAACTCACAAATAATGAGTTCAAGTGGCGATGTCACGATAAAATAAAATTTAAAGACCAATACAATCCTTAAACTACAATAAAAAGAATTGAACAGTCACCAACCAACATTAATATCTGCCACAACAGAGCGCGCACAAATATCTGATACTACCAGGGTTGGGTATTTTAATTACATGTATTTGAAATACAAATACGTATTTTGTATTTGTATTTCAAATACTAAGTGGCGAAGCATTTTGTAATTGGTATTTCAAATACCGCACTCACATGTATTTAGTATATTGTATTTCAAATACTTTTGTTTTTAAAATACATTTGTCCAAAAATACATGTTATTTAATTGTATAACCGTATAATGGAACGTTTTTTAATACAATTCCGGGCTGAGGGCACTGTCGCCACACTTTACTGTAAGTGTCAACGTCAAACAGGGTTGTTCCTGATACGGCAATTGACACTGATACGTCAGAAAGTTAAAGGTAGTCTCAGCCTGTGCTCTTCCGGTCCAGTTGAGAGACTGTTTTCATTGGCTGGATACATTCATTCACCTACTAGACGGAACTTATCTGACAATACTTTTAGGAATTTAGTTTTTATGAAAGGATATTCCTTCTTCAATTTATAAAAAAAAGCGGCCAAGTGCGTGTCGGACCACGCACAACGAAGAGTTCCGTGCCTATTAAAAAGGTCGTATCGTTACTGAAATCTTATGGCACTTACGTCCTTTTCTTTAAGGAAGGCAGTTTTTATTTAATATCTCGTAAGCCTTTGAACCAATCTTGTTCAAAATAATTTTCTTTGCAAGAATTTAATAAGCCCAATGTCCATGATTTTTTTCATATTTTTAAAATACACTGTTCAAAAATTAGAGGGGGGGGGGACACAATTTTAGTAATTTTCGGGGCGATTATATCCGACTCTATTAACTTAATCAAAAAAATTGCTGAGAAACCTTATTTTATTTTAAAAGGCCTATCGGTTGATGAACCACACGTGGGATTGCAATGAAAAATTTTTTTTGACTTTCAGTTTTGTATGTAAATACTTTATTGTACACAAGACACAGGTAAAAATACAGACAAAAAAAAGAGAGAGAGAGTTTTATGTATGGAGTGCACCCCTAAAAAAATTTTTTTTAGTAATAATTACAAAACTATGTAGCGGCTAACAAAATACACCTATCCTCAAAATTGTATTCAAATAACCCTTATAGTTTTCGAGTAAAATGCCTGTGACATACGAACGGACAGACAGACAGACATGACATGGTTCCGTTTTTTGCCATTTGGCTACGGAACCCCAAAAACGTGTAAAAAGTTTCTTGAGATAAGTTTCAAAGAAGTTCAATAATGTATTTTGTATTTGAAATACTGTATTTTGTATTTTATATTTCAAATACCTGTCACCAAAGTAGTTTGTATTTCAAATACATTTTTACATGTATTTTGTCATTTGTATTTAAATTACAATGAAGCCAGTATTTTGCCCAACCAATAGGATACTACTCTATTTCTAGGGCCGTTAGGAGTGTCAGATATTTTTGCCCGCTTTCTTATGGCAGATATTAATGCTGGTATTGCTAGTGACTGTACTACAACTATGTACTTAAACGCTTACAACGGTTTTGGTTAGTACAAAGACTGCTGTGACGTCATAATGCTATTTCAATATGTATGAGCCGTTTTGGCTGTCGGCAGCGAGTCCGCCTTTGACCCTCTTTTTGTGTATTTACGTGCTTTTATTTGTAGTTAGTCCCGTACGATAATCTAGTAAAAAAACTGGTTCTAACAGTACCGTGAAGTAATAGTATTTTATGCAACTGTTGTATAAGAAGGATCTTAAAACGCGAGTGTCGTGGGTTGCGATGCGAGCCTTGGCGAGCACCGCAATTAAAGTCGCCACGAGCGTTTTTAGACCAGTTATACACCGTTGCATACAATACTTTTTCTACGACAAATTTTAAATAATTTGCTTTATTTAGACTTCAGGCAGCAAGTTTTCTATTCGTTATTTTGCTACTCACGCAATTTCTTCAGAAGTGCAGTTATGAATTCTTTTGAACATTTTAAAAGGAATGTACACTTGTCTTGTCTTCAACACAATAGTTACTGGGCGGTTCGGTAGTAGCACTGATGGTGAAATGACAACCTTTGAACTTAATCGCTATATCAACAGATTATTGTGTTACTACTTTCATGCTGAACCAATAATCAGGAAACGGTAGCCGAAACGGTCAACGAAAAGCACAATGTATTTGTTCCGGGACTATGCCGGGTGTGGGTAATGTTGATCACAAATAAGAACATCAAAACATGTTGAACATGAAAATCCTGCCCTAACCTGAAAGTTGGATGATTCTCTCGCAATGAGAGAAGTGTATAAAGATGCGAAATAATGAAAATGCGCAGATAAAGTATTAATTGTCTAAATGAAATTGAACGTTACTATCACAGGAGCCCAAACCTATCCCGGCCAATCCGATCCAAACGCCACAACTGATGATGATTCACGAGCTCAATCCTCGCTCCCACGCACCATCCCATCTCCTTCCCATTGGTATGACTATTTGCAATAACTGTTAGAAAATAACCATTTTACATATTAATAGTTAGTATTTTAGGTTCGAAAGTGTAACTAACTACTAACTGGAACGTTTGCTTAGCGCACTGTCATGAACAGTAGACTGCTACTCTTCACATATTTATTGCACACTCTCTTTAAAAGTAGATACCTATTCCTTCTTTCTCTTGTAAAGCGTCTCTTCAAATGCATTTTACGCATTTTGTAGTTGATTCTTGTAATTAGTATGTACTTACTCTTAATTTTTTGCCTTATTATTGCAGTAGGTAATTATTATCATGTTGGGAAGCTTATTAGAATATTCAAAAGTGTTATTTCTTTGTTTATACGTCATTCGCTTCGGTAGTTGAGTAAATAGATACATATACACTAATAGCCCAAGCGAATGGATTATACCTAATAAATAATAAACACACCATAGTTTTATTTATTACAATATGATTGTTACGAGTGCGATACCGATATTAATTTCTGAATCATAATAATCATGTGTATAGTTAATAACCAATAATTATCAATTGTTTTCGATTTCCAGCGTTTATTACGACCCGTTCTTAGCTGCAGCAGCCACAGCTGACTCCAACTACAGACTTCAGGTAACACATCAACTGGCATACTTTGTACATTGACAAATTGACATACATAATTACGGCATATATATCTGTACTAGCTTCCACTCGCGACTTCGTCTGCGTGGACCCGGCATAAAAACTATCCTATATTTCAATTCAGGCTATAAATTATTTTCTTGCAAAATTTCATCCAAATCGGTTGAGCCATTTAAACAAACATCTAAACATGCAAACTTTGGCATTTATAATATTAGTAGGATAGTGTGGAAGGGCGCACGCCGCACGGGTCCGGAGTGGTTGTGTGAACCTATACGTGTGTTGTTGCAGGCCGTGAAGCCGGCAGCCGAGGTAAACATCACGCCTCTAGCTCGATTTGATCGATAGCGACAATATCTGTATCTCTATCGCTTCCTGATTCATGTTACCACCACGCTAGTATAAGTCAGATGTAAATCGTTGTGGAGTGAGTGCTGGGATTTTGTTTGCTCCTTTTTATTCGTATGGTCCTATTGGTTGGTAATCCACAGTAATATATTGAGGGTGCACATTGTGTTTGTGGTAACCGAGACGATGGCTGCAATTGAGTTATCCTTGCTCCTTTGGTATTGTGGTGGGTGATTTAGTTTGCTGCAGCTGTGAATTGACTCGAACAAGCTAATTTTTATCATGCTCCGAGTAGAACATTGAGCCCACAAAGTCGTAATTGCTACTATCGAAGTATACTTAACCATTACCACGTAGAACTAATGTTAGTGACCGTAAACGGATAGTTTTTGTCTTAATTGTTCCTGTCTCAATGAATAGTGCATGTCCATTTGTT
This sequence comes from Epinotia ramella, assembly GCA_947578815.1. Classification (NCBI taxonomy): domain Eukaryota; kingdom Metazoa; phylum Arthropoda; class Insecta; order Lepidoptera; family Tortricidae; genus Epinotia; species Epinotia ramella. The sequence goes on from OX388209.1 coordinate 15,896,562, forward strand.
TCATTACCTACCTTTACTACATTTTCTGCAACAACTAACCTCGACGTGAACATGTTGCCGCCGCAGTGGCTCGTTTCCCGGCCGGCCGCCATGCCTACTTCACTGCGCCTGATGAGTGTACAATCCGTTACAATACAGTATCGTCGGCAGCTTTGGCTCTTTGCTGCAGAAAATAATACACCATTAGAATATTAAATAAACGCTGCATGTTCTAGGCACTAAACTTGTGTAAATTTCACTGACATTCGTAATTTACCACGTATTGTGTTACAAATTGTTTTAAGTGCTTTATTATTATGCATCGTTCTGGCTTTTTTCTTTATGGCTCAGCTATGGGCTTACTAAGTTTCACAACGCGAGTCGACAGTGGTGGCATCTTCGATGGGAGTAGACATGGTAAAGTATCATATTTATTCGAAATATATACACTTATAGGTTAACGTAAATTGAAAACTTATGATTTCTACATTAAAATATACATTGCCTTATTGTGGGCTCACTGTTGACATTGGAAACTCGTATTATGAAACGTTATCGTGGTTCATTGACGCGGATGCTAGAGATAATGTCCTATTAATGGTCGAAATATGGCATAATATAGGATCGCGTTCATAGTTTAGACGTATACCTGCCTACGTCTTATCGCTTTAGAAAATATAAGGAGCCGTTCTTATTCTTAACTCTCCTTTTTCATTACTCATATACAGTCATCCCTATTCGACGATTGCAAGTCTCAGGTTAACAACGGGCACACTCATACGGATCGTCCAGCAAAGTGCCATCCGGTATTATTATTAGGCTTATTTTTCTGACGAACAATGAACCTTAATGTTATGAAGTTATAGTTGCAATTTCAATGCCGATACCTACAGCAAGACACGGCATGCCTTGTTCAATTGCAAATTTAAATTTATAATAAGGATCATCGTCGTCCGTCAGAAGACAAAGCCATGCCGCCAATGAGCGCTAGCCGCTTATGTGAAAAATGGATGCTTTGGCGAATAACCAACACTTATGCGTTGGCCACACTTCGCCCGAATGTTGTTGCCATCCTTGTCTAACGTATAATATCCGTAAGACAAGGACGGCAACAACATTCGGGCGAAGTGTGGCCCAGGCATTACCGCGAGTTCGGTAGCAAAATGTCAACTGTTGATCGATATACCCGTTGATCGTACAGGCGGCAGCAGCAGCCGCGGCCGCCGCGTCCGGGCCGCTGCTCAAGTCGCAGCTGACGTCGGCGCAGCACGCCGCCGCCGCCGCCGCCGCCGCCAACTACGGCGCCGCCGCGCGCGCCGCCGCCGCCGCCGTCGGCGCCGGCCCGCAGCCCACCGCGCTCACGCCTCTCGCTGCTGCGTCAGTACCTAATTAATACATATATACCAATTCCAGTTCCTGTCATGTCCCTGCCCATACATTCGAGGGGCAGCCGCTCGTCGCCCCGCTGCCCGCTGTGCCCGTGGCCTTACTCGTGAAGGGCTACATGACCCTCAGACATACACTCACGAGCAAAATAATTGCATCACTTTGCAATTTTGCATCTGCACTCTGTAACTTTGTAAACGGGGTTACTTTAAAAACATACTTTAATGAGGTTTTGTTACCTGAAATCTAAGCTGTGCAAAAAAGCTAACAAACATGAAAATTGACCCAACATTTTTCACATTACGGGCATTTTCTTGGTTTGTGGGCGTTACCGCCTTAGTAGGTGCACAAGTTGAGCTCCCTTTGTCGCCTATATAACGGGGGTACAGGAGGGTTATCAGTCACTTATCAGAAGTCGACCGGTACACATCTCCGCATATTTTCCCGTGAAGAAGAACCTGAAAACATGGATACCACTGAAGCTTATCTATGACGTGGTCATGTTTATGGTGTACTCGGTGGGTCTCCATCGGTGTTGCCAATGGGCTCAGCTTTAGCTATGACGTGGTCATGTTTATGGTGTTCTCGGTGGGTCTCCATCGGTGTTGCCAATGGGCTCAGCTTTAGCTATGACGTGGTCATGTTTATGGTGTACTCGGTGGGTCTCCATCGGTGTTGCCAATGGGCTCAGCTTTAGCTATGACGTGGTCATGTTTATGGTGTACTCGGTGGGTCTCCATCGGTGTTGCCAATGGGCTCAGCTTTAGCTATGACGTGGTCATGTTTATGGTGTACTCGGTGGGTCTCCATCGGTGTTGCCAATGGGCTCAGCTTTAGCTATGACGTGGTCATGTTTATGGTGTACTCGGTGGGTCTCCATCGGTGTTGCCAATAGGCTCAGCTTTAGCTATGACGTGGTCATGTTTATGGTGTACTCGGTGGGTCTCCATCGGTGTTGCCAATGGGCTCAGCTTTAGCTATGACGTGGTCATGTTTATGGTGTACTCGGTGGGTCTCCATCGGTGTTGCCAATGGGCTCAGGTGTTGCCCATGGGCGCAGCTTTAGGTGGTTCTAGGTCGGTATTTCTTAGTACAATGAGGAATTAAAGATATTTATTATTATTTTTCAGGTACGGCAGAGAATACGCAGACCCGTACTTAGGCCACAGCATCGGACCAGTCACAGGTTACGGGGTCAGTATCAAACTTCTATCAAAATGAGTGTGCCTGTTTTTCAAATGACTATGAAGTTTTACCCAAACGTACCGTATTTTAATCTTGCAATATCACGTTTCCAGACTGCAGTGTACAGAAGCGGATACAACAGATTTGCGCCGTATTAAGCCAGTGGAACTAATTACGATTTTTACTCGAATATGGATCTACCTTCGTTTCCTTTGCTCTAACATGACAATGGACTCTCTTTGTAAAGGTACAAACGTAATTTTATTATACATTAAGGAAACGGTAATAGTGCTAGCCGATCGGTTACTGTAGAAGCAAGCTGGGGTAACGTAGTCGCCCCGCGCGGCGGCGGCGGACTCAACATACCAAAGTCATTATTAAACTTTCTAACACAAATAGTATTAAGTTCAGCTGTTATTGTTTCGGTGTAATGCATATACAAGTGCGAGCAGCTAAAATGATGCATACGACGATTTTGATATTTGTAACAAGTAACTATTTTATTCTTATCGCTCGGGTGAGTCGACTACCTAAATTGGTAAATAATGTACGCTATTATTTAGTGTAGGTGTTACACTTAATATTGTAATGACAATAGAAAAATACTTCATGTAATAACGTTATTTAGTGAGCTTTGCACTTGCATATCATAGGAAATTTGTAAATATTGAAACCAAATCCCATTTCGACTTGTTAGTTTACACATTAACATTTTAGACTCGTCAAAACCGTAATCATTTCTCGAAAAACTGTTAATATAGGTAGGAACTCCATTTTACAGCTACCTAATTTAGGTAATATTTTAGTTTTGTACTGAACATTTAAAAGATACTTGTTTTAAAGGCACCGAAAGTCGATCTTTTAACTAATACTTAGAATATTTTACTTTAGGAACTCAAACTATTTTATAAGTAGGTACAGGCGCAAAACTAACCATTTTAGAACTGTTTTGAAGTATTTCGTGTGGTGCAAATATTATGCGGTGCCATCTACTTGGTTGTTATTTTCAAGATATTTTTCTAAAGTTACCTATGTACTACATACTTTTTTGATGTTTTACTTTATTTTGAATAGGTAGTCGTAGAGATTCCTCGGTGTAAGTCCGCATACAGGAGGTGTCGCGCGCCGTAGACGCGCCGCTTGCAGCTCGTAGGCCGCGCCGGCGCGGACACTTGTCTTCTTTCTTCCAGTCGCGCTGCATACAGCTTCGCAAACTTTGCTAAATGTTTACTTTTCCAGTCTGTTTATTCACAAATTTAACTATTGCTCGCTAGTTTATAAATGATAGCATTTTATTGAATCGTAATCGTAGGCATAACGCTTATATGTAGTGTATAAGAAAAGAAGGGAGCTCCATCGAGCTCTTACATATCATTGAGATTTCTCCTTGTAAATTAGTTTACACGATATTTTCATGAACAGTGTCTAATTATGACAGCGCTATTTTAGTATTTTTATCCGATTTATCTTCATTTTATTGATCAAACACGCGTACGGGTCCAACCCTTTTAGACGTCGTAAATTTTAGAAGGAATGTTTAAATTAGGATTGTAAAGTAATGTAACATCTACGAATTCGCTCAAACTTTATACCAAAGCACAAAAACCCATCGATTCATACGTAATTGGAGCATTCGTGTCGTTCATTTCCACTCAATAGATTTAGTAGTCTTTCAGTTAGAAAAACTTACAAAGTCTGCAAAATCACGGCATTACTTTTAAGGCCCACGTTTTGCACCTTCGAGCCGAACACTAGTTACGATACGATACATGCACTTGCAGGTGTAAAACTGGCGTAGCCCAGCCAAGACACATTTATTCCTACTGAGTTTACATCTAGTTTGCCATTTAGATCATTATTTTAACACCTCATACATTGCTCTAGTAGATCAGATTTTTGTATTATTTACTTATAAGCCATGTGACTGCTTTCAATTCGAATACATAATTAATGGAAACGTATAACAACTGCCATGGACGATTTTATTTTCGATACGTATTTTTAGTTAGCTTGCCTAAGGAAATTCGTTGTTTATTTCGCCATGTCCACTTTTAACTACATATTGAATTAGTAACATATCAAAGAATAATAAAATAGGAAACTGTTGCCGCAGAAGGGACACCTACTTGGAGAGCCATGTAACAGAGCAGTAGCGTCTGCGATGATAGCTTTAATTCTTATCAAGTTTAAGTATAGGGCGTCGCCTCGCCCGGCGCGGCTCGCACGAGTGGCGGCGGGAGCGGCGGCGGGCCGAGTCAGCCGGCAACAATCCCATGACACATTTGGTCTTAGAGGTCTAGTCCTTCGCGCACAATCTACGTTGTAATAATTATATTTAAAGGTGCTTTTGTAAAGGTTTTATGTGATATTTAAGAATCCACTTTTATGTGTACCTACCTTCTAAACCCCGTTTTAAGTATATTCGTTTATCTACGCACATATCATTAGTGCTCTTAAATGCGTTCAGAAACCGAAGGAAATGACTAGCATTATGACAACCAATTTTACTATGAGAACTTTCTTGTCTGTGGTAGTAGGTAAACTCTGTACTGTAATAACATGAGTTTAAATTTGGAACAGCTGTCAAAACTCATATGGGTCTCTATTCTAGTATTCATAGATATTAAAACAGTTATCGATGCGAAACGTCAATTCAGTATGTTTCTTAATATAAACCGCACGATATTTGATCTCGAGTGACATGAGAATAGGGACTTCATTCGTTTGTCTATGATTTAAAAAAAACATTAGGGCGTAGGATCGAATTGCCGCCATTACTGTTGTCATTTCTTTGTTGGTTTTCTGCTGTTCGAAAGTAGAATTGTGAAAAGTTGTTTGTAACCTTTTAGTTAAAAATATGAGTAGTAGGGACTCCGAGAACAATATGCACACTCCGCCGGATAAATGCAGCCACGATTACAACAGATATTTTACAGGTAGCAATGCAGGTCATTTTCCTACTGCTTCTGAACCCATCTTAGAGTACCTACTTATGATATGTGTGTAGATAAAGTAGTGTATCAAACTGTACATCATAGTCAGAGGCCTTAAAACACTCGTGTGATACTATTATAAAACTCGCTAGCGCTCGTTTCATAAAACCACACTCGTATTTTAAGGCCTCTGATTATGTATCAGTTGCATAAACTACTATTATTGGTTCTACTATTCTATTGGTTAAGTGATATTGTGTCATATTGTCCGCGTGCCGGTTATTTTACATTCTCTTAGCGCCACTGGCTATTTACAAGTTACAATTATTAGTTGATAATTAATCATTAGGATGTATCGATACATTACTGTAGTCATGTTGCAGCTTCGAACAATTTTTTGTGCTTTACTGCTGAATACTCATGCGTGTATGCGTAATTTTAAGAGGGTCTTAGATTTTGAATGTAACTGATTATTTTAATGCAAATTTTTATATAAAGTACAGGAACAAGTACATGTGATTCGTCAGGATGATTTTTATATTTTTTTGATGTAAGACGTAGCAGATGTCACAAGCGTGTTGATTATGTGTTCTAGAGGCACCGGGGCGTGTTCTGGCCGAGCGCACTCGCTTCCTTTTATTATTTTCTTACCTACTACAATAACACGCGTTCAGAATACGCCTCGTTATCTTTATTTGTTTCTCAGATTTGTAGATGATTTTTTTGAGATCTTATTAGCAAATCACAGAAATCCTTAGTTTTATATAAAAGTTTCGTAATCTAAGCCAAATTGTTATTACGTGGAGAAAATCTGAATTTAAATAACATATCTGACAAAATGGTTAGTGTGCTACAATAAGAAATGAAGCATCATGAACAATGTATAAATATAAAGTATGATCATTAAAATAAGAATGATATGTATTTTGTAACGCGATTTGTTTCTCAGTTTTTATGAGATGTTGAATTAAAGTTTCAAACGTTTCTCGTTTCCGTATGCTGTGCACAAAATTATATCGATGGCTTCGATTCCGTAGTTACTAGATCTAAAACGAATTGTTATTGTGCATAATAAGGTCATATCAGTAGTGTTGTTAGCGAATGTCGATGATTGCTAACAGCATCGCATCGGCGGCGAGTATGACTACTGTTACTGTGAGCGCGTGCCCAGTTGCGTCCGCGCCCCCACACCTATTTATTGCTCACTCCATGACATACTCCTTGAATACCGCATACTATACGTAGCAAGCTTACTCATGATTCGAGTTCATCTGGGTATCAAACCAACATTAAGTACTTAATGACTATTTGTATGTAGGTATCAATGTAATGTATGAGCTAGTCGCCGCTTTGAGTTTCTGGGCATCGGGCGCGGACGCAGCTCTTTCGCGCTTTGTAAATAATGTTATCGGCGGATGACCGCTGCATGTTGTGCGTATGATTTCTGCCTTCGGGCAAATATTGTTAACGTAGCCAGAGTTATAAGTATCACTTGTTCGTCAATTGCACACGTCGACGCTGATCAGTTAAGTAGTAGCGTACTCAGATTTCTATTAGCAGGGTTAGTAATTACGCCTACGTATCCAAATGTCTGACGTACATTTAAGATTGAACTCGTATGCCTGCCGCGCCGCCTGCGGCCCGCCAGCGCTCGCCTGGGGTCGGCACGAGTATGAGTTCAATGCATTTGATTATTAAACGAGGGAACAGGTGGACGCAGCGCACACTACTCGCCAACCATTAAGTTAGAGAAGTCGTGTGAGCTCTGCTGGCGTGTGGGTGGCGACTCGGGCGCAATGTTCCCGCGGTGGACGCGTTTTGTCGATGCCTTCGCATCCCACATGACGGCAAGCTCACAGCCGATTATATTTTTCGTATGTAATTGCCTAAAGGCAGCGGGCGGAGTGTGCGCTGCCGGCGCGCCCGACGACCAGTATTTGAGATACTAGTAACGTGCTCAATTTCCGTATCTGTATGTTGTACGTATACTTAATGTTAAAATTAAATGTTTTAAAATTAACTAACCTACAATAGATTTGTTACATAATAAATGTCTTCCGTTTGGCACATTTTCTAGATTCATCGCACGTTTTATTGCTGCACAGTACTATTGAGAAGTGAATTTGATTACGCGAGCCGAGTGCACAGCGAGCTCCCTCATAAGATTTGTGATAAATAACATAATTAGATTTTCGTTTCCCGTGTGGCAATTTTAAATAGATTGCAAGCTGATTTTTCTCTTTTATTGTAAATATTTTTTTCAATTGTGAAATATTGAATGAAATGAATCATTTTAAGCCTTTGGCATTGTATACTCATTTACGTTATTAATAAATTATAGTATGAATCTTAGTTGTTTTATTTATACGTACATACATAAAGCAATCCAACCGGGAGATGCCCAGATTGAAAAAAAAGTATAGACTGTCCCTGAGAGTTCAGGACACTGGAGCCCAATTAGTACCTACATTCGCATAATATAGTCGTCCCGACCTAGTATGGTACAGTCAGCATCATATAGTTAGTAGCAGCCAAATATATCGGAACACGTCTTTATTACTACGTCTTCGAGTAAGAAAGTGTTACGATATATTTGGCTGCTACGAGGGCGACACTGAAAGTCTTTAGAACTGGCCACTTGTAATAAATATAATAAAAAAATAAGTTCAAAATTTGAAAATGGAACTCTTTCTTAATATTTTTGTGTACGAATTCCACTCGATTGTCATTTGTTTTACGATTTGGCGGCAAATTGAAAATTGTGTGTACTACGTGAGCATGAATTTAACGCGAGAAAATTTTCGAGCAATGATTTTTTACGACTTTCGATGTAATTTAAGTCAACAAGAAAGTTATGATAGACTTCGATTGGCCTTTCACGATGAAGCCCCATCTCGTGCTACTATTTACAACTGGTTTAATGAATTTAAACGTGGCCGCACTAATCTCACTGATGATCTGCGTGAGGGCCGGCCTTCTACGGCGACTACTGAAGATAACATCAGTGTTGTGCGGCGTATGATAGAGACTGACAAAAGAGTAACCTGTCAGATTCGTACAAGCTTAGCCATTGGTATGAGTCAAGTCCACAAAATCCTCCATGAACATTTAGCGGTGAGGAAGCTTTGTGCCCGGTGGATACGAGGGCTGCCTTTTAACCCTTAAATGCATAATGATGTATATATGCATCGTATATTGTATATGTTTTAATAAAAACTATGATTTTTTTCTTTATTTTTCCCTCAATCTATACAACATGACACATCTATTTCAATTTATTAAAAAGTTATACAAAAAATCATGCATTTAAGGGTTAAGTTGTGTCGTTTGGAAAAACTAAAGACAATTTAAGTGTTAAATGGTATTTATTGTTTTTCAAAGTAATCACCGTGATATGTAATACACTTTTTCATTCGATCGAACCAGTTTTCGAAACACTTATTCCAGTCCGAAGTCGGGGTCTCCAAAATGGCCGTTTTGTATGCCTCAACCGCTTCTTCAGGCGTCTGGTACCGTTGACCACGAAGTCGTTGCTTGATTTTTGGAAAAGTAAAAAAATCGTTAGGGCTTAAGTCTGGACTGTACGGCGGGTGTTCCAGAATTTCGACGTTTTGCTCTTTTAAAAACGCAATAGTTTGCCGGGCGGTGTGCGAGCTCGCATTATCGTGGTGCAGTCTTATACGACGTCTTGGGTTATTTTTTCGAAACTCGCCGATGACTTCTGGTAAACAGACAGTGGTATACCAGTCAGCATTAACCGTTTTACGATCCTCGAGCACGATGGTGGCAACGTGGCCACTTTTCGCCACAAACGTGGCGACCATTTTTTTCGAAGTGCTCCGTGAGCGTATTACTTTGGTCGGTTTTGGCTCATCTTGGAACACCCAAACAGTCGACTGCTGTTTAGAATCGGGATCGTAGGCATATATCCAAGATTCGTCACCACTGATAATGTCGTAAACATGTTTCGAGTTTCCTCGGTTGAATTGCCGCAGAGTTTTGCGACACCATCGAACGCGAGCCGTTTTTTGGTCTTCACTGAGTAAATGTGGTATCCAGCGTGAGATCAACTTTTTTACGCCTAAGTGATCATGCAAAATACTGTGAACACTGGTCCCTGAAATACTTAAGGAAGCTTCTATCTCACGGTATATCGCATCGCGATCTTCGATGATCAGTTGCCGTACAGCATCAATGTTCTCCTGGGTTACGGCTGTTTTTGGTCGACCTTCACGATGTCTATCACCAAGACTAGAGCAACCACGTTGAAATTCTAAATACCAGCGTTCCACAGTCCGAAGGCATGGTGCTTTATCATTGAAAACCGTAGTCAACTCTTCGAAGCACTGAAGTCGCGTTAAGCCCCTTTTGAAGTTGTAAAAAATTATCGCACGTAAATTTTCCTTCGAAATTTCCATTTTCACAACTGACTTGTCAACTTTGAACGAACGCTGTACTAAAACGGTTTGGCCGATTTCGAGTCATTCTTTTGTTTTCGAATTCTAAATTCAAATATTTTAACGTGACGATAGTTCTTTTTTATGCAATCACGGGAGGTTTGCAAACGACAGAACTTAAAAGGCAGCCCTCGTACCTCATAATTTGACAGAAGCCCAAAAAGTCCGTCGTGTTGATTGGTGCCGTGAAATGGGTCAAAGATTCAACGGAGGTGACTCAAATGCTGTGTTCGACGTAGTTACGGGTGACGAAAGCTGGATTTACTGTTATGATCCTGAAACTAAAAGACAGTCTGCTGAGTGGGTGTTTCCTTCCGAGGAGTTGCCTACTAAAGTGAAGAGAGGTCGAAGTGTGGGAAAAAAGATGGTGGCCTCGTTCTTCGGAAGGACTGGTCATTACATTACGCAACAATTATTTTAGAGGATCAAAAAACAGTTACTGCGAAGTGGTACACTAAGAGCCTTATCACACTTGCGATTTGCGAGCGTATTTTCTATACAATTATCAGTCGCGGCGTACACGCTGCGTCAACGCCTTCATACAAAATACGCTTGCAAATCGCAAGTGTGATAAGGCTCTGACAATTGTTTACCACTTGTCTTGGAAAAAGTTCGAGAAAAACGGCCTCGCAGTAGGATCCTGCTTCACCACGACAACGCCTCATCGCACACCGCCAAGCAAACGATCGACTATTTGGCGACGGCAAACGTGGAATTACTGGGTCACCCACCTTATAGCCCCGACCTTGCACATTGTGATTTTTATTTATTCCCAAAAATTAAAGAAAAACTTCGAGGAAAACGTTTTATGGACGCCGACGAAGCAGTGGCTGCGTTTCAAAAGGCCGTCGAAGAGACCCCTAAGGACGAGTGGGCAAAGTGCTTTTCTCAGTGGTTCTATCGAATGCAGCGATGTATTGATGTGAAGGTAGGCTATTTTGAAAAGATATAATAAAAGTAATAAGTTGCTTGATTGCTCAGTTTTTGATTTTCTAAGAACTTTCAGTTTGACCCTCGTACTAACTATGTGATGCTGACTGTATATGTATAAGAATAAAGTTATGGGTGTTCAATACTTATTGCGAGTTTCAAGTCCTCATCTAAAGGTTAACACGTTCGCAACCAAGACACCGCCTGGTAGGTACTCGTAATGTTTGCTCAGGTGCCGGTTCAGCCCGCTAGGCGGGCAGTAGTATAAACCTACACGCCTAGCGACTTCTGTCGGTTTCTGGTGTATTGTTCCATTTTTAGTCCGGTTGCGAAAGTGTTAAAAAACCTTTTCCATAAGCAAGGTGAAATTTAATCTTCTGGCCATGTCAATGACTGACAGCGAACTATTCTCAATTTGTAATTTTGCATTAGTCACAAAAAAGAAAAATGAGATCCTACATTTGTTGATGGCCCAACCCAACCAGTCGCATGAATAGAGATAAATAAATGCAGTCATATTATGTTACTGAAGGCAGTTATCTGAATAAATAGGATAGTAGGTGGTATATTCTAAAATTCGCAGTTAATCAAGACGAAAACTGAAAATTTAAGGGTTTGATGGAAACCTCTTAAATGACCTCTTTAATCAGGGTTTCTTAAAGTGTGGTCCATGGACCCCTTTGGGGTCCGTGACATGATTGCTAGGGATCCACAGCTATACTTCGTTCACTCTTAACGTAGGTAGGCGTAGGTATAAAAATACATATATGAAACACTAGCTGTTGCCCGCGACTCCGTCCACGTAGAACTTGTTATCATCTTAGAAAAATGATTTCCACACAAACTTCTACCATCTTCTTAAGGGATAATTCCGAGATAAAAAACTATCCTTCAGGGGTCTCTGTACGGAAAATTTCATCTAAATCCGTTCAGGGATTAAGCGCAAAAGGTAACAGTGCGCCGAGTTCGTTACTTTAAATTGCCGAATCTAAATTGAAAACTCCGTTGTTACAAATATAAACATTTTACGAATCATTAACAGACGTTTGTATTGAAGAAAAATATATTTTGTCATGTTTACTATTATATATTCTTTTATGGCTACATTACTGAATTTTTTTGCCTAAATCTGTCCAGTAGTTTTACTCACGTTAGTCCGGGCTACCTGTATAGTTTTGAAAGCAAAATTATCTTATGCTAAAATACGTAGAACTTTCCATCTACATCCCCAGTCCCTATTTTACGGTGTTAGAGAATATATTTATATGATTATCGAATATAAACTTTTTAAAGTAACAAAATAATCCGCAAGTTTAATCGAACATAACCTTCTTTTCGGTTCTGGGAGCATCGCAGTTCTATTCTAACCTAACCTACATTCCTGGTAGTTGTTCGGTTCTGTAAGGGTCGTGGTTATAACTTAACCTAACCTACTTTTCTCCTAGCAATTGGATTATGTATTTTGACTAATAAATGGCTTACCATATAGTATATTCCCTTACTTCTAAAATTACTTGTTCCTTATTAATATCATTACACTTCCAACCCCTTTTAACCTCGTTAGAGGATGCATTTTAAGATATTAGTTTTCTAGTCTTTAACCCAAGTTACTGTTACCTTACTATAAAATTGTCTTGTTCCCCGTACAAACTTCCAACTCCTTTTAGCCCCTTTAGGGGATGAATGTCTTTTAACTCCTTATGGAATCAATTTCAAACAGACTAAAACAGAAGTTATAAAATCTCTTACTTTAAAAATGGTTGCTCTCTATACGAACTTGGAACCCCCCTTTCAACTCTCTTTGGGGATGAGTGAAAAAAAAAAACCGCTGAAATCAGTATTGTAGTCTTTTAATAAACAGTCTAACACGAAAGTTAAAAATATCATACTATAAAAATTACTTTACTCTCCATACAAACTTTGAACCCTCTTTAAGCCCAGCCCTATAGGGGATTGATTTCAGAGATTTTTATAGTGTTAACATACAGGCTAAGACCGAAGTTACAAATCCCTTATATTTATATTTATTTATATTTATATTATCCATATAAACCTTGAATCCCGTTTTAATCCCCTAAGGGGTAGAATTTTGACCAAAACGCTGAAATTGTCTTTTTTTTTCTGATAAGTAATCCTACAACGTTTCAAGTATCTAGCTCAAAAAAGTGTTTCTCATCCAAACCACTCCAAACCTTGTACCCCGTTTTGACCCCCTTAGGTAAGGAGTTTTCTAAAACGCTGAAAGTACTCTTTTGTATTCTAATAAGTAATATTTCTACAACGTTTCAAGTCTCTAGCTCAAAAAAAGCGTTTCTCACACAAACCTTGCACTCCTTTTTAACCCCTTTCGGGATGGAATTTTCTAAAACACTGAAAGTGCTTTTTTTCTATTCTAATAAGTAATCTTTCTATAAAGTTTCAAACCTCTAGCTCAAAAAAATTGTTTCCCATACAAACCTTGCACTCTATTTTATCCCCCTTAGGGGTGGAATCGTCTAAAACGCTGAAAGTACTTTTTATTCTAATAAGTAATCTTTCTACAAAATGTTAAGTAGCTAAAAAACAAAGTTTCCCCCATACAAACTTTTAACCCCCTTAGGGGTAGATTTTTCGAAAACGCTTAAAGTTGTTTTTTTTGTATTCAAATAAGTAATCTATCTATAAAGTTTCAAGTTTCTAGCTCAAAAGGATAAGTTTCCCTCATACAAATTTTGCATCCCTATTTAACCCCCTTAAGGGTGGAATTTTCTAAAACGCTGAAAGTTCTTTTTTTGTATCTTAAAAGTAATCTTTCTACAAAGTTTCAAGTCTAGTTCAAAAAATAATGTTTTCCCCATACAAACTTTGCACCCCCATTTAACCCCCTTAGGGATGGAATTTCCAAAAATCCCGTCTTATCCCTTGCCTACGTCATAAAAGGAAGTTCTGGTGTAAATTTCAACTTCATGGTCCCAGTAGTTTCGGCTGTGCGGTGATGAATCAGTCAGGAAGTCTTCTTTTATATATATAGATAGATGAGATTTTTTTTCAAATCTTTTTTCATAACGGGTCCGTGGTATTTTTGAAATTCTGAATGTGGTCCATGCCTAACAAAAGTTTGAGAACCCCTGGTCTAAATGAAAACCGGACGCTGGTTCTGAAATCGGAATAATTGTAATTCCAAGTTGATAGGCGACTGATGCCTATTAATATTATTAGGACTGATAAGATTGCAAGGCTCTTTGATAAATAGTAGGTTCCTAATCATTCTTTAGTATGTATAAAATAATTAAAACAATCGGTGCGGCGAGATAATCTAGGTGCGATAAGGGTTGCCCGTGCGCCGATCGCGCAGTGCGAGGTTTGCCACCACGATGTAATGCAGTTACACTCCTTTCGCGAACTCAAGATATTGCGAAGATGGTGTTGTGTCCTCCGTTCAGGTGGTCGGCCAAGGGCGGCTTCAACCTCAGCAACGCTGCGGCACCCGCCGAGACCGACGTGCGACGAGGGACTATCGTAAGTCCAAAACGTACTTTACTAAGCTATAGTGTTGCTTACTGCTCGTTTGTAACGTAGGTTTTATTCTGTTATCTTTCACAAACTTTACACAGGTGCCCCATATAAAGTGAATATTAATTCAAAATTGGTTATTTAATTTTCAAACCGTCAGATGTGTTCATTGTACAGTGGAACTAAGTAGTGATACGAAATCATCGAACAATAAAGCATTATCGTAGTTACTTATATTATAATTATGTATTTTCTTACCATAATGCAATGCAACAGTTTTGTGAAGTCTGGCATTTGATCTTGAAAATAGTGCGTAGATGGGAAGTGACGGGTGTAGGTAACCTTATTCAATGCTCATGTTAGTACGACCTAGACTTTAGTGACAACACTTTTCATCAGAGTTTAATTGTATACAAAAGACTGGTGGGTCGGAGTAGGATTAATAATAATAAGTGACAGTCTGAGTCCTTTGTGGTTCTGCCTAGCACTGTATCCACTCAGCACACTGCTGAACGATTCAGGGCTAGGTTGCCGGCTGCGGAGAGGGGGTGAGGTCATTTCTCAACTTATTTACATGGATGACCTAATAGTTATTTGTGCAACAAAAGAGCAAAGTTTGTTTTTGCTGCGAGTGCTGATTTCGAGTCCTGAGGAAGCGAAAGATTCTAAAATTTTGTTTGAATCTTGAGCACAGCGAAGGACTCAAAAGCACGAGATGCAAATACTTTGCTCTCGAGTAACACATACTTACAACTTTTTCACCTCAGCAGGGAGAACATATTCACATTCAAAAATATATCATAGTATCACGTACCTATTCGTCTCAAGATTATTCAGGAAGAAAACTTAATTAGGCGTTCGTTACTGCTGGTTTTAACTCCTCAGCGCCGGCCGCTCAATACTAGAAAGGCGAGATGAGGTGGGGGGGGGGGGGGTACTAGCGGGGCTATTCTGATGTAAACAACCTTCTTGTACGACGATACGTTTATTACTAAACTTAGGACTAACACGCTACATGATATAGCTCTTACAACTATAGTATATATTCATACATATAGGTATATATCTCGCCACACCACCGGGGTTGCAAAAAAAGAAAAAAATAAGATACATTTAATTTTCTTTTCCTGTACATAAACAATGTAACGCAAAAGTATATCTTATTCAATAAAGTTTGTTTAACATATCAATTAGTTGTTTTCATTGTAATAACATATTACTTATGAACCTATAGTTCTTATGCTTATAATAGTACTAGCTGATGCCCGCGGCTTCGCCCGCGTGGTTATAGGAAAATGTAACATATTGAATTTTCCCGTGGGAATTAGATGTTTTTCCGCCGCAAAAAGTAGCCTATGTCACTCTCCAGCTTCTAAACTATCTCCATACAAAAAATCACATCAATACGACGCTCCGTTGCGACGTGAAAGAAGGACTAACATACAAACAGACAAACACACACGCTTTCGCATTTACCTAGTCTAGCCATAAGTTCTGTTACAAAAGAAAATAAACGTATTTTTTAAACAATCAAATTTATTTACAATTTTTATATGTTTGTTTATAGATAAACTAATGAAGTTTTTAAACAATGCATATATTATTCGAAATGGCCACCCTTAGCTTTAATACATGCTTTCAAACGATTGGGCCAGTCGTCTATCGATTTACGCACGGTATCCATTGGGAAATTTGCTACTGCTGCCTTCAAAGATTTTTTTAGAGAGTCGATATTGGCATGTCGTTTAGAGCAGGCCATATCCTCTAGCACCGACCACAATAAGGGGTTAAGGGGTTTAAGTCTGGACTGGAGGAAGGCCAATCATCTGCTCTAATAAAGTCTGGAACAAGCCAAGTCTGCGTAGTACGAGCTTTATGACCTGGGGCCGAGTCCTGCTGAAAAGTCCAGTGTATGTTTTTGAACAATGTGTCGTTAAGTGGTTTAACTACTGTTTCTAACACGGTATCTTGATACATTTTGGCCGAAATTTTCACTCCTTTTTCGCAATTTTTTATCCGTAAAAAGAATGTTCTTGTATTTTTCATCGGCGTATCGAGTTAACAGGCGTCTTAGTTTTCAGCGACTGATTTAAAGTGTGCCCCCATATATCTTCGATAAGCTCCAAGACCCAAATCTTCTTTAATGATCCGTGAAAGTGTCCTTGCTGGTATTTTCATTTCTCTAGAAAGGATTTTTTGTTTTCTTATGGGGTTTCGGCGTATTCTGGCCTTCACAGCATTGACAGCCTGCTGTGTCCTAACAGAACGTGGTCGCCCAGATCTTTTACTGTCATCAATAGAGGAAGAATTGGTGTACCTTTGGATGGTACGATACATCACGAACATTCGACTTAACTTTAACTTTTTTAGCGTCTCGAAAATGTTAGCAGGCTGCATTCCTACCTTATGCAGAGCAATCACAGCAATTCTGTTTTCTTTAACACCCCACTCCATTACTGAATCGATAATTTATTCCCATAAATTATACACAAATGGCGGCAAAAACATTCAATGAATTATGTCAAAACACAACATTCGAAATTCAAATTATTTATTTTTTGTAATTTCATGCTAACTGCCAGTAACAAAATTTATGGCTAGACTAGGTATACTCATACTCATACTCATTAATTTATAATGCACAAATACATTAAACGTCAAAAAGTTAATATTAGATTAAATTTAATTAATTCTTATTTATTTATTTTGACAAAGAGTTAAATTATAATATTAGTAAGGATTACAATAACATAAGAGAACCACGAGTACTAGGGTTTTGATTTGGTATTGGCCTGTGAGATAGTCAAGTTCACGAAAAGATCCTCTATTTGGTTAGCATATTGAGAAATGGACATCTCACCCTGTGAAACACTGTTGAGCTTTATAAGTACTTAAAGCGTTTGCTGATTTTTTTGTGATTGTTGTGTTTGTTATTAGTTAGTGTTATTTTTTCATATCCGCCATCAAATCCTCACACGCGCTATATTCCGATTTAAGTTTTAGTTTTGCTGATTTTGTCAATGTAGTGGCCAGAGTGAATTTAATTAATAACTGTTTACAGCTACTTCCTTTCAGACAACTTTCGTACATACTAATTGCATCTATTAGGCTATTCGTTACGTCCTCGGAGCCGTTCATCACGGGCAACAAAGTCGCCGCCGTTTTTAATTCGAACTTGTCCATGGTAGTGGTTGTCGTACAGATATGTTTCGACCTGATAGGAACACTGATATGACAAAATTTTCTTATAGGTACCTACATTCTATGTTGTCAATCAAATTATCTAGGTACTGTATATCCAGCATATTCTGCAGCTAAGTCAGTTTATCTAAATTAACAAGACTCAATTTATATTGCTCGTACAATATCTTGGTTTTTTTTACTTTCTCGCTTACATTTGACGGATATAATATAAATGCCTCTTTTGACCAAGGATACAAAATCAAGGTCTTCCATAAAAATATAGGTACTATAAATTCTATTAAATTGGAAAATAAATGTGGAATTGTTCTCGTGGCTTGGCGGAGTACTAAATGGAAGTCAGTTAAAACTTTATTTTTAAAGTAAATTAGATATTAATTAGAATATTCTCGTTATTTCATTAGCGTGTTATTGTTTTGAGAGATTTATGAGTAAGTAATTAAAGAAATGTTGACTAATAACAATTTACGGACGGATAGAATATGAGCTTCGGCATAGCGAGCAGTGGTTGGGAATTAAACGGAAAGGTTTTCTTTCAACACAGAACTCTCGATTTCTAGGATAGAGGCGGATAACGGCGAAGACGCCGCGCTGCCCCATACTGAATGCAGCTTTGTATACCAATGTTAACAAAGATTTATCTGCAGAATGACGAAGTTTTTCGAAAATTGATATAGATTTTATGATTCGCGCGTAAAGCTTATGGATAAGTATGGAATTTGAAGTTAAATTTTTCATCTACATACAGACCAAGGTACTTAATGACATCAGTGCGTTGCATTGAATCACAGTTACAAAGTGTTGTTTGGAACATACACTCAGAGGCAATGAAAACGGGTCACTTCCCATGGATTACTTTACAAAGTGACCCGTTTTCATTGCCTCTGAGGTAGCGTACCTTCATAGTTCACATTGGGAATTACACTCAGAGGCAATGAAAACGGGTCACTTTGTAAAGTAATCCATGGGAAGTGACCCGTTTTCATTGCCTCTGAGTGTAATTACATGTGTGGATTTTTATTAAGTACACATAGAAATTTAGTTTTATTTTTATTGAGGGTCAAACGATTACTCCGAAACTAGTCTGCTGCAATTCTCATACCTACCTCTTTCTGCAGCATTAACTGTGTTTTATCTTTGAAAAAGAATAACGGTGTCGTCAGCATAACAAATAATTTCTGTGTTTTCAATTTGGATATTAAAAATGTTATTCTAAGTAGATAATTAACAGAGTTGGTCCAAGGATGCTTCCTTTCGGTACGCCAATATTAATTTGCTCCGTAGCACTTGTGAAGGAATCAATTTTGACGAGTTGACTTGGATCCGATAGATAGCTCTCGAACCAGGATAACGGCACACCGCGAATACCTAGATTTTGGAGTTTTCGGAGCAATATCGGAAATGACCCAGTATCAATGCTTTAGCCAGATCCAGGAAGACACGAAGAGCGGATACGAGATTAACAAGACGTGAGGTGGCGTCTTCCGTGGATTGGTTTTGTTTAAACTCCCTATCAGATAAGATACCAAAACTTTCGAGATATTTGACTGATCATGTATTCATGAGTTATTCCAAAATGTTTGAGAATGAGCTGAGTAAAGATATTGCTCTGTAGTTACCGGGAATGTCCATCTTTTTGGATAGGAGTGATGGATGCTATTTTCCAATGGATTTAGACTATTTTAGACTATACTACCTACACCCGTCACTTCCCATCTACGCACTATTTTCAAGATCAAATGCTCTACCTTAGATTTTCAAAGGATTAGTAGGCAAAACATAGCGAATGCATTGGCTATTAAGCAGAACCCTTTTGAATGGGATTAATTCAGACCGCTCTCCTAGGTAGGTAGGTACGTGACAAGACATGGCATTAAAGTATACACTTAGAGTTACTTCTAGGTTTGACGGAGCATGATGAGATTGATGAGTGAAATAAACATCGAAGGTAGGTAACTCAGAGAAGCAGAGGTACAGGTACCTATAGTCAAATTTTTGTTTACAGTTGGTACTTACCTACCTAAGGTTACCTAAATAATATCAAGCAAAATACTTAGGTAAGTACCTAAACAGAAAAATACTTATTTAAGTAATTGTAGCCATTGTATGCTGGTAAGACGGATTATAGTTATATTTTGATTTGAAGTTGCGTTAAGGGGCTTCCATACGCCAATGACCTTCGATCTGAATCCCTTAGTTTTCTAATGTTTTTTGTAGCTTATTTTTTTATTAACAACAACGACGGCTTTAAGCAATAACACGTTTTAGAGACGTCATAGACGAACCCAACCAATATGTAGATTTCGTATAAGTAACTTATGTTAGATCTTTTACGTCAATATGAAATAAGTGTTTATTTAGACAATGTTTAAAAAAATCATAAAAATTAAGTATTCATTTCTTTCAAAATCCGGTAGACAAAAATGGAGATAAAAGTAGGAGATACGATTCAAAACTTGTCAAAAATCGATGAAAACCTCGGGTAGCCCCTTAAGGTGCCGTAGGTTCATGGTCTTCTCTCCCTCTCACTGAGCATAAGCGTGAGCGAGATGGAAGTGCGTGCTCGGAGGCACCGATATCATGTTTTTTAATTTTATTTTTATGGCCGTTTAAATAAATAAAAAGGTATAAGTTCACACACACAAATTCTCTCAAACATGATATTGCCGATTTTTAGAAGCAATTTCAATATTTTTAGCTTTTGTGCATAATTTGTTACGAATATTTTAAGTGTATTTTAGACCCATGTTCGTAATTTTTTTCTATCGAGCGAAAATTGCTTAATCATGTTTCGAATCACTGATCCCGCTGCAGAAAAGCCTCAAGATTACTATTCGTTTTTTTTTGAAACCATATTATTATAAACAGACGCATTATATTGTTTCAAAAACTCTGTTCGCTTAACTTCGCTGAACCTACGGCGCCTTAAGTTGCGCAAGCAAACTTTTTCACTACTAAAACGTTATTTATGTATTTTCATTTCAAATATACCTAATAATTTATGTAAATACTTTATATTATGTAAACGATTTGCTAAATAACTGCCTTATAGAAGGTAGAAAACTTTCATTGCGTTGGTGACAACTAGATGGCGCCACGCTTTTTCAATGGGGATTCCCTTTAGCTACTACTTACTTAGGCGACCATCTTAAAACATCTTGTAAGAGTAAACTTTGAGTACCTACTTAAGTATTACGTTAATTGCGCCCGGGGAGTCCCATTCCGGGATTTTAAAGGAGATTTGATGCACTTAGCAAGGGGACATCCATTTTGCTATGTACAATTTTAAATAACATGACAAGAGTCTATAGGTACAATCGCGACGGTCACTGAGCATTTGAAGTTTATGATAATTCAGTGAGTCCTTATACTTATAGTTACTTAGTATATGTATGATCAGTTCTGTACCTGTTCTGAATCTATAATGAATAAAATGATCTTCAGTTTGCAAATTAAGTTTAATTAATAATGTTGTATGCTTTTACAAGAGTTACCGGCTTTGACAAGTTCTGAGTTCCGATTACCATCGACTAAACTTCCAACTAGAGCGATGAGCATTGACAAGCGAATAAGGCGCACACGCTTCCAACAATTCTTAACAGTACCTAATCAAGAGCTTTGACACATTTTTTTTTGTATACTTTCTAACCTTTCAATATGAATTGCATGGTAAGGTTTCCAAACAGTAGGTATACCTACAGGCAAGTTCGAGGTGGCTGTGAACAAAACTATTGTACCAACCTATATTTTTTTTTAAGGAATAGCATCTTTAATCTAATTCAATAACACATTCTCCATTTCCAAGCTTCACTAGCTTCAACTCAGTTTATATGGATTATAGTCAGTAATCGAAGCAATTTTTATGTACTATCTACTTAATTCGTTCTATTAAATGTAGATACCATTGATGTTAAATTAGGGCATTATTTGTATCCTTACAGCTAAAGCTATAAGCATCTATACCTACAATTTATCATCACCTTATTAATCAAAGCGTTTTAATGAACGCCAATATTGATAAAAAATAGCAGCGGTAGATAAGAACGTTAAGAATCACTGCAATCAGCAGCAGTATGTAAACCAGACTCCTTAATACTTCCGTTCGGCCGAGTTTGTGATTGGTTCGGCCACCGCCAGATGTAAGTAGTAAACACTGCTCTTTGTTGGGAATAACTAAGATTCTTCGCCCGCCAATATTACGCTAGGCATAAGTGTTAAATTCCAACACAAAAGATAAATGTATAATTAACAAGATCACCAAAGTGTATGTGTGTGTTTGTTTGTCCGTCTTTCACGGCAAAACGGAGCGACGAATTGACGTGATTTTTTAAGTGGAGATAGTCGAATGAAGGGATGGAGAGTGACATAGGCTACTTTTTGTCTCTTTCTGACCCCCCACTTCCCTAAAATAGGGGGTGAATGTTTGTATGGAGCTACGATATAAACGAGTTCCACGCGGAAGGTGTCGCGGGCAGAAACGAGTATTATTATAAAGCAACAATTGCTTAACAGTAATGTTACAATACTTACAATGTAGCCTAGCTACATGTAGTTGTGGTGTACGTATGAGTACCTATATGTTTATTATAGCGTGCATACCTTCGACTTTGCGCTTGATTACACATAATACAATAGAACGTCCATTGTAATGATCCATTTTAGATACGTTCCATTTGCTTTAGTCGATACTGAAAATAATTACCGTATACTTTTTACTCATGTTGTTTTAAAATCAGTAAGGGTTCTTCTCATCAAGCAAAGAGTAGGTAGTTGAATCACACCCTATAAATCCCGTCCCTATCGAATTATACTTCTGAGCGTTAGGAACGAATGTATTTAAGGGGCTCCCATACGCCAATGACCTTCGATCAGAATCCCTTCGTTTTCTAATGTTTTTGTAGCTTAATATATTAACAACAACGGCTTTAAGCAATATAGTATCCCATATATGGCATCAAAATTGAACAATTTTAGGCCAAAAAACTGGTTTTCTGGCCATAACTTTTGTGTTAATTAGTAAGATTATAAAAACGCATATCAAAATTATAGGTAAGTTCAGTATGTATGAGTAGGTATGAGTTTCGGGTGTATAAAATGTTTAATGAGGATGAGGTGTCGGGTTTTGTATTTTTACAGACTTTTTTTTTTAATTGGTAATTAATTCTGTCGTATTAACATTTTTCAAGTCATTCAATATCAAAAATTTAAACAGGAATCAAACTTTCCCATATCTGCACCTGGAAAGCTAGATTCAAGAAACCGAGGACAAGTGTCGAAATGAAAACTACTACGTTGATTTTTGACGGGAATTTCAACAAAATAACGTCAAACGTCAAAAGTCTGACACTCTTCCTTTTGTAATGGCATGGCTTTTCTCGCTCTATTTGAGTTTCTGCAAGATTACACGCTGAGTATTTGTCACGATACTGGTTTCTCAGTATTTATATTTATCAGCAATAAACAGTACGTATTTAAATCAGTATAGAATGGGCCTTTTATAAACATTAATTATCAATCGCGTCAGTATTAAGGCGATATTATAACTTCTTAACTTCGTACTTCGCGCCTTCAAGTTGACATTCAGCCAATATAGAGACACAGAAATTGGCCAACATACAGGAAAATACTTTTTCATCATACTTGCTCGAAAAGGGCTTCATAATGCGCAGATATACAGAGCTATAATAGCCTGTGTTACGCCCACGGGCGTAATGGTTTTTTTCTTAAATTGTATCTGTCACTCATGCGGCAGTTACAAAGCGAAGAGGTTTTATATCAAATACGATGTCTGAAAACGTATTTATAAATAAATCTAAACTTAAAAAACTACTTAAACATGTTTAACTGAATTATTTACAAATTTAATATGTAGTTATTTAATGTCTATGTAAAACGTTATTAAGTGTTTTCAAATCGTGGCTGTATACCGAAGGGTCTTTGCCATACGCGCCTCACGTCAAATTCAACAAAATGGACGACTGACATGTTGCAGTGTTTATTACGATTTGTATTCATTTCATCTAAAATGTAATTTGTTTCCTCACAAATGTGATGAAAAACATTGTGTATAACACGGGCGTAAGAATATTGCAAACTCGAGTCATCAAAAGCCCTCCGCCTTCGGCGTCGGGCTTCTGATAGACTCTTGTTCGCAATATTCCACTTCCGCCCCTCGTTAAACAATGTACTATTACAGTACATACGGTGCTACTTTCCCGCACTAGTGCGGAAAGAGCACTTTCCGTGCATATGTATATATAAACTTTAAAGAGCCATATGTACAGTAAAACGTTGTACGATACACGTGCGAATAGGTAATTCGCAACTCGTGTCGATTTAAAACACTCCCTTCGGTCGTGTTTTAATTTATCACCACTCGTTGCGCATTTCCTATTTTCGGCACTTGTATCGTAAATAACTATTACAGTACATATGGTGCTACTTTCCCGCACTAGTGCTTCATGGAAGTTTTTCTATGTATTTAAGTATTTATATCTTACTAGCTGTAGGTACCTGCGACTTCGTTCGCATGGTAATGTTGGTATTATTTGTGGGAGTTCTAATTTAACCTATCAAGTAAAACGTTGAACAAACCTATTTTAGCTAAAATGCCCTTAATGTCCTTATCTGTCACTTTGATATTTAAATTAGTAAGAAAGGGACAAAACTCGTTTTATTTAACAGAGGTATTTTAAGTTTTATGAATAAGGGGGTAAAAGTTTAGTATATGTTTGTGGCAATAGATCCAACAGGTAGGACACAGGCTGCAGCATTAAATGTTTATTGATCTTCTCTACATATTTTTAACACTGTTTTATTTTAAACTAGCGACCTGCCCCGGCTTCGCACGGGTACTATATTATACATATAAACCTTTATCTTGAATCACTCTATCTATCCGCTAAACCGCATCAAAATCCGTTGCGTAGTTTTAAAGATCTAAGCATACATAGGGACTGACAACAGGAAGCGACATTGTTTTATACTATGTAGTGATAAATAAAAACGTGATGACTGAAATGTACTTGAGTCACTCCGATTCTCAGGTAAAGATGTGTTTAGGAATTAATAAATAATACTTAGATAATCCTTTCGAGTATCAATTGACCGGTAAGTGTTTACGCGGAACAAAAGATCTCTTTTTAATTAGACTACAGACGGCCAATTTATAATTTCCAAACTATACCTAACCACTAGGTAAGTTCTACAACCATAACGCGAGTCCGAGTAAAGTTATTACTTGTTTTTTTTTCATATTGCAATGTTTTAGATCACACTATCACATTCTGCCAAATCTTGTATATTATGTTCCCGCCATCGCGGGCTTTATGATAATAGTTATTTGTTATGTGTCCTACCTGTTGGATTTATTGCCACAAACATCTACTAAACTTTTACCCCCTTAATCATACAACTAAAAATACATCTGTTAAATAAAACGAGTTCCCTTTCTTACTAATTTGAATACCAGATAAAGACAAACGAATTTTAACGGCATTTTAGCTAAAATAGGTTTGTTCACGTTTTACTTGATAGGTTAAACTAGAACTGCATGTGTCCTATGTCCAACAGAAGAAATGCATTAACTCCCACCATATTACCAAGCAAACGAAGTCGCAGGTACAGCTAGTTAATAATAATCCAATTAAAGTTATACTCATATAAATAATGATATTAAAGATTGTAATGACATCAAAATATTTGTCAGAAAACTAAAACAATTTTTCATGACCAGACCATTCTATTCCAAACGGAATATTTTGCAAATGCACTATTAGATTATGACAAAAACGTATCGGTAAAAAATAATAATTTTAATGACTACCAATAATGTGTATTTGCATCTATTAACTACCATATATATGCTTCTTGCATTTTTTTAAATGAAATTTGGAGTATAAAGGGTTTACGGGGGCGAGAAATCGATCTAGGTCTCATGTCTGAGAAAAATCGTTTTCTCCGTATTTTCATCCGACCTGAGCTCGGTCGCCCAGGGACTATTATCAAAGTAAGTAAGGTAGTTTAAAAAAATCATATGATATGGACTTGTTATATATGTATTTTACAACTAATTCTAGTTCCATCTAGTCATCGGAATATCCCCAGTTATATATCACTAGCGTTTGCCCGCATCTACGTCCGCGTGAAACTCGTTTATATCGTACTCGTACCTCCATAGAAACTTCCGCCCTCATTTAGGTCTCCCAAGGGGCGACTTTCGGCTAAAAAATACGGGATTCAAATGATTTACTTATATAAGGTGCTAACAAATTAAGTACCAATATTTTAAGAGGTGTTACATTACATCAAAACCATTGACTTTAAATAGAAATTAAGAAAACTTTTCATATGATATTTTTGTTTTAATTTCCGGTACAAAATAAATAAATTAAAATTTCGACCAAACATAATCAGCCTGTGCATTTAACTGACGAGATGTTTAAACACCATCTGTCAAGTGAACATCGTCGTTTGTGACAAACGTCAGTGATTGATTGTTGACTATCTCATTAACAGGGTGTTTTTACGCAGTAACGTTGTATCCCTAATTATCTCCAAAAAGTGATACACACTTTTAAATGTTTCATACTTAACTCTACTCCTAGAGACGAGTATTGTCAGCTCTAAAAGTATTGGTACCTAATTTGTTAGCACCTTATATAGGCACCAAATTTCATCTCAATCGGTTCAGCGGTTTAAGCGTGAAAAGTAACATAGGGATTGCAAGACTGCCTTTACTAAATTGATGGACGATGAGTGATTCAGCTTAATTTAGGTACACCATTTTTTTCCCAGAAATTAACTGAAAATATTAACGACGCACAACTCGGTAACGGAAATGTGCCAAATGGCATCTCGGAGCAACCACAACAACAGAATGAAATTCAGCATCATGACACCTTGGAGCCCGGGAGCTCAGGCAAGAAGTCCACCACCAGTTACATGAGCATACAAAGCGGGAGAACAACCATGAGCAAGGATTCAGAGGTCGAGTTTAATAGTCGGAATAATTCTGAGCTGAAAACTGTGTCGGACTTCATAACTCGGCCCGCGCACGCAGAGGCACAAGCGCAGCGCAAGAAAGGGATCATAGCGCCGCACGCGCCGCTCGACACCTCGCGCGCCAGCGTAGATCTACAGTACATGAAATACGAAAAGGAAGAAAAGTAAGAAACCACCAATCAATTCATTAGTACTTTTACAAACAGCGATAACCTACTTGAACAAAAGGTTACATTCTTAGCTTGTTCGTTGGCTTCCCGGTGCAGGTAGTTTTTAAACCTACCTAAGTATGACGATCGTACCACTATTAACGCAAGCATCCCTTCTGTTTTTCAGGTCAGTCGAGCAAATCAAGAAGGCAATAATGTCGAACGATTTCCTAAAGAACTTGATGGATGATGAGCTATTACTGATGGTGGTCGAAGCCATGAGTCCGCAGGTGTTCCCGGCCGTGAGCCTGATCATTCGCGAGGGCGAGTCCGGGAGTCATTTGTACGTGTCCGCCCAAGGCCAGTTCGAAGTGCTAAAGGCCGGGCAGGTCGTGAAGACTTTCGGGCCAGGAGAGGCTTTTGGAGAACTCGCTATCTTGTATAAGGCTAAGCGATTTGCGTCGATACGATGTAAGTGATAAGTTTGTTATGGTTATGAATAACTCGCGTTCTTTGGTATTACAATTTCCAGGGACCTAATCTAATTTATATGCTTCAAAGACTTTATCTTAATCTGCATTGGTTAGTATTCTAGGAAATATGCGTACTTGGGTAATATTTGTAGCCAGTATTTCTGATATGCAGGTATATCGGAAGCCCAAGTTTGGACACTGGAGCGACGTGTCTTCCAGAAGATAATGGTGGGCAGCGGGCGGCGCGAGCAGGAGTACAACGTGCGCTTCCTCGCCTCCGTGCCGCTGCTGCAGGGCATACACCCCATCGAGCTCGCCAAGGTCTCAGACTTCCTTAGAAGGGTAAGGAATTATCATCTAACAGAAACTAAATATGAGAAACATAATCGAATTTCTGCCTTCATCAATCATCATATAGCCCGCCTTAATACTTACACTAAACAGCGCGAGTAGGTACATATCAAATTAGCTACCTATCACCCAAATTCCGAAAACTCGTAAGTACAGTCAGCATCATATATAGATAGCAGCCAAAGGAGTCAAATAGTTCGTTACACGACTACACGTCTTTATTACTGTAAGAGTAAGGTCGTGTTACGATGTAGGTATTTGGCTACTTTGGCTGCTAGCAATACCAACTATACGACGCTGACTTTACTACTAGTACGAGATTCTTACATTCCTACCCCACTGTGACATAGTGGGTTAGAATCATATGAGTATGTACTCGCTGTTTAAATAAACAACGTCATCGTCATCGTCATCTTCATCAGTGACCAATCGGCTGTTACGATTAACGTGACGACGACGGTCTTTGAAAGAAACGTAGACAACATATTACTCATACGTCGTGTTATAATCAAAAAAATACTGCGATACTACTCCGCTTCCATTCCAGGAGTTTTTCTCAGCGGGCACGGCGGTGGTGCGACAGGGCGAGCGAGGGGACAAGTTCTACATAATCCGCGGTGGGACCGTCACGGTGACTAAGCGCGAGGGCGAGGGCCCAGAGCGGCGCGTCGGTACGTTACGACGCGGGGACTACTTCGGCGAGCAGGCGCTGCTGCACGAAGACCGCCGTCTCGCTACCGTTACCGCCGAACCACCTGGCGTTGAGTGCCTCACGCTAGAGCGAGGGTAAGACTGGTTCTCCAAGTTTTCAGCGGGTACAGCGATGGTGCGGCAGGGTGAACGAGAAGACAAGTTCTACATCATCCGTGGTGAAACTGTGGCGGTGACGTCAAGGGCAAGAACTAGAAGCGGCGTAGCGACCAATTTAGTGAACAGATGCTGCTGCATGGATACTGCCGTCTCGCCCTCGTCACCACTGAGAACGAGTGCCTAACGCTAGAACGAGGGTAAGATCAAGGTCGTCTATCCCATTGGCCGATCAGAGTTCTTACTCTGATCCTACTAACTATAGGGCCCTGCAACAGATGAGGCGCTCATGGAGCCCCTAGCTCCTACCAGCTCACGGACTAGCATACTGGCTGGGGACCTATAAAAACATCCCTTAATAGGGTAGGACTGCTTTTCCACCAGGTCTAAGCAATTTGCGTTTTCATATATCACATAGCTTCGTAGCTTGGCTTTACGATTTACAGTCACTTTAGGACAATTTTAAAGTCCATCCACCTCCTGGACTGATATAGGTACTTCACTGCGCTTACCGAAAACTCGCCTCAGGAGGCGGACCAATACGAGTAGGTATTTTGTGAGACCTCCAATACGCATAGTTGATACGGATCTCGGGGTAGACTGGTTGTGGATCGCACTGCAAGCCATATAGATCGTATATTTGGCCTGCCATGAGTATTCGACTTTATTTATTTACTCTATGGTAGGAGTAGGACCCACCTTAAAGCCACTAAAGATACATTTATAATATCCTGTAAATGTAAAACGTTTAAGAAATATAATCGATTGAGTTATTTGATTAAACTGTTGTTTTTTGATCCACAGGCCCTTCTCGGAACTCCTCGGCAACTTGGACGAACTAAAAAATATAAGACATTCCATTCCTCTGCCACTGGAGCAAAGAAAGTCATCTAAAGTTAAAAGCGGTAATCATTCTACATAATAACTTATTTAAACATGGTATTTTGAATTTGTTCGTCATCATCAACAATGTAAACCAGCATTCGAGGCAAAGAAAATTAATTACTATTCTTAGCAGACTGTTTCCGGTGCAATAGGCTCTGTCGATACAACAATAAGCATACCTACTTAATGAATTAATATTCGAGACATCAGACAATCTCACGTAAGTAAGCACTTGCAAAATGAAACCGTTGGATCCCACGTAACTGTTTCGGTTGTGTGAGGTGTGCGATAAAGAGTAATTTGTATTAATTTATAGACTACTTCAGTTCAAATT
This sequence comes from Epinotia ramella, assembly GCA_947578815.1. Classification (NCBI taxonomy): domain Eukaryota; kingdom Metazoa; phylum Arthropoda; class Insecta; order Lepidoptera; family Tortricidae; genus Epinotia; species Epinotia ramella. The sequence goes on from OX388209.1 coordinate 15,926,127, forward strand.
CAAAGTGTCCAGGTCCAGATACAAAAAACTCTAATCTTTGAACTAGGCACATAAGTAAAATCTCTATATCGACATAAGCAAAACTTGTACGATACACCATCAATAGCCCCAACGCCCCATGTTGTCTACCAATAAAAGTCTGACATCTGAAGGTATCCGTGCGGCAACGTCACCATTACCCTTCAATCCACAAGGAAGCGTCCCGCGGCTTGACCTACTACAGTTTGCGTTTTATCGCATTAAGTTATATTGTTTTCTGGCAGAATTTGAATACGTGGAGCTCAAGGACCTAGAGATCGTGGGCACGATGGGCGTGGGTGGTTTCGGGCGGGTTGAGCTAGTGCAGTATAAGCAGGACCCAAAGCTGACGTTCGCGCTCAAGTGCCTGAAGAAAGTGGACATGGTACAGCAGCAGCAGCAGGTGCACGCATACAACGAGAAGAACATCATGATGGTGTGCAACAGCCCCTTCATTTGCAGGTAATTAATGCCTTTGCCTCCACCACCTTACCAAAGGCCGTAGCCGCTCCATAATAGGTACCTACTTGCTCTGTAGTCTGTACGTATGTGGTGTTGTGTTCTTGGTGGTGAGTAAAGTTGTCAGAGCTCCCGAGGATGCACCGTGTTGAGATTTGAGCATGAGTGACATTTGTCTCTAGCTGTCAACACATCAAATCCTCAAAGCAATAAGTAGTCCTGTAGTCGCAAGCGTCCATAGGCTGCGGCGTCTGCTTACCATCAGGCCGTATTTAGGTATATCAAATGATATTCCACGTAAGTTCTGAAAAACTCCTTGGTTCGGCCCAGAATTCGAACCCGTAGTAGGTCTATGTTTGAGAGCTCCTGCACGTTTAGCCACTCGGTTCCATGATGTCAGTATCTGAATAGGGAAGATGCAGCTATAATATTTACCATTATTATGTGACCAAAACGTTGAAGTAACATAAAATAATAGCTACTGAAACGTTTCTACTTTACTTTATACTAATTTCAAACAATCATTACGATTTGAAGTAATGTGAAACGGAACGTGTTGTAATCCAACAATCAGCGTCTGGTGACGTCACTCCTGTCAAAAGTCAAAACTTAGGCAACTGTATGACATCAAAGGGACGAACCACGGACAAACAATTACGGCGAGTGACACACAACACAATGAGTGACCTCACAGAAACTGTAGATCCGTTTAGGCGCGATTCGCGAAAGTTTAAATTGTCAGTTTGTAACAGGAATTTTTGACCATAAATTGTAAATATTTATATTTTTAATACTTACTTTCGTGGTCTATTCTACATGCGATTCTTTCAAATGAAAGCAAAATTGAAAATATTGCATCTTACCTATTAGGTACTTACAATCACCAGCCGGAATGTTTTTGGTATTCACGTGATCAAAATATCCTGATGAAGTGATGCGTTGATCATTGAAGTCGGTTGCAAGATATTTTTAGCGCGTTATCAGTGAAGAAGTTTTTGCAGCTGACTGTACTTAAAAGTACGTGAAGTCTTCCCCCAGACGACGCAGTGTTTTGAAAATTTCCAGACTTGTTTATGACTTGGGTTATCGCTAATAATGTTGTATAATATAAGTAGGTATAGATAGTTCCTTCTAGATCATGAATACTGATTTCCAGATAAACCATTAAACATACAATCACTTTCAACAGAAACTTTCGTGTAACCCCGCATTTGGCCGCTCACTTCGTTCGCTCTATGCGGGTTCCACTAAAGTTTCTGTTGAAAGTGATTGTATGTTTAATGGTTTATCTGGAAATCAGTATTCAATATCTAGAAGGAACTATCTATACATTGAATTATTGCATTCGGTATGGAACAAGTAACAAGTCAAAAACAAAGCAGCGCCTGAAATCAGTGTCATCTTCAACTAACGTACATACATACGGCTTCCCCGCTGTGAAACGCTTGCTCAATTCAAACGAATGTTTGGATGTAGGCGTTACTAAAAACGGAATGTACAAAAGATAATATTAACCTAAATTATAATGCAACAAATCATTATTTTAATGACTTTCGTGATTACATGACGTCTATTTGAGAAATATGAAGTTTGTCAAGCAGCCTCAAACCATGCAACTCGAAAAAGTTGCTTTGAATTGTCACAATCAAAATTTGCGTCATGGTAAACTTTTACCTAACACAATCCGTAGCATAATTTGTGGTCCTTCTAATTGTGGCAAGACCAATTTAATAATAGGTCTTCTATTACATGAACAGGGTTTGCGTTTTCAAAACGTATATGTTTATTCTAAAACTCTTTTCCAACCTTTGTACCACTATTTAGAACGAGTATTGTCACTAGTTTCTACAGTAAAATATTTCAAATATCGTGAAAACGAAGAAGTGTTAAGTCCTAGGGATGCAAAAAATAACTCAGTAATCATATTTGACGACGTTGCGTGTGAAAACCAAAATAATATAAGGGATTACTTTGCAATGGGACGACACAAAAATATTGACAGTTTTTACTTGAATCAAACATATAGCAAAGTACCTAAACAGTTAATTAGAGATAATGCAAATTTGATCATTTTGTTTAAGCAAGATGACATTAATTTACGTCATGTTTATGACGAACACGTGGGAGCTGATATGGAGTGGGCTCTGTTTCGTAAGATGTGTGCGACCGTATGGGACAGACCGTACAGCTATTTAGTGATAAATAAGGATTGCGCGAAAAATTCAGGAGGTTACAGGATGGGATTTGACACATTCATTGTTTTCGATTAATTACATATTTAATACTCATACAACCCCACCAACCGTCATTGTTTTTTATAATTCGATTAAGGTAAGATCACCTGAAAAAATGGATATAAAGAGAACTTTAAAAGAGAAATTACTTGAATCAGCTGAAGCTGTGAAAAAAAAGGTTAAATTAATTCGTGACATGAAAACTACTAACGAAATGGTGTTGGAGTCAGTTTTAAAACCAATAACGGAGCCTCTCAATGAAATGGTTAAAAGTAACCAAAATTACGAGCATAAACCATACAAAATGAATAACATAAATTTGAAGAATGAATTTGATGATGGCAAACTAAAGTGGGGAAATACGGTTGCTAAAAGGCTTAAATTTAGTCCTCTTGAGGAAAGTAAAAGTGGCATTGATAGCAATGATCAGACCATTGTGCAGGAATCTACTAACCTCCATCCTCATCATGATAAAGATGACAGTGATAGTAACTCGAATGAAAGCGGAGAAAGTGACGATTCAGATAAGACAGATGATGCTTCTTTTAAGACGACCGATTCGTACTCTTCTCCTCGCGATGATCCTACTTGGCAAATATCTTCAACTAATTTCGAAAACATACCTTTCGGCGTGCGAATGGAACGCGGCAAACTTATGCTCGGGTCTCAATTGGTAGTCATGAATAACAGAAAATTAGAGGTTAACAGACATACTTACAATATAACAGAAGGCTTGGATGAATTGTTATTTAAAAAGGTACCAAATTTAGATATCATTACTGAAGATGACAAACGCATATATAAAATACTGCTCATAGAAACGAATGCACACAGGCGTGATTACAACCCAAATAAACCTATCAAAAGTAATAAAGGAAGAAAGTATTTATACATTATAAAACCACTCTTCAAATTATCTAAAGAGCGTTCAATTAGCAGCGATAGCTGCTCACAAGGGCGAGGTCTACCCTCCATGAAAAAAGCGTTCCGTAGTGTTTCATATGTTTATTGGGATGATCCTAACGAGTTAGTTGAAAGACTAAAGCTACTTGTTGCTTCCCGTGATGCTGGTAATACTGGATTAGAAAACGAAATCATATCTATAATTGAAGAGCTACGAGAGGCTGGCTTAGTTAATAAATAATATATAACACCTGCACAAGTACTTATTAGGTCAGTCCATTAGAGGCTTTTGTCAACAATCAAATTAATAAAAATGAATGTGGACAAATTCGGTCATCACGTTCATAAACGTTTACGTGTATCTGACATTTCTGAATTCAATCATAAGGCTCTTCTTCGAACTGAGAATGGAGATTTTGATTTACAATCAGCAAGATTAAAAGGTGTTGAGTTTCCAGTATCACCTAAAGATGCGGTAAATAAGCAGTATGTTGATCAGTTCATTAAGAACCTTTACGAAAGGAAAACGCTGGATTCTTTATTTGAAACTATAAATAACCAAATCAAACACATTTTACTTCAGTTGAAGCTAAACTTTTATACGAACAAAGAAATAGATGACATGTTGAAACGATTAAGCGATGGCAAAGCAACAGATCGTAAATGAAATCCACCGGTCGGCTCGCAAAAATTTTCTACGTCGTTCTGTTGTATTAAAAGGTATTGATGACTTATGGCAAGCTGATTTGTTAGATTTACAGAATTTTCAAAAAGTCAATAAAGGGTACAAATACATTTTAGTTGTTATTGATGCATTTTCAAAATGTGCGTGGTGCATACCATTAAAATCTAAAACTAAATTTGAAACAACAAGTGCATTAGATCAAATTATCAAAAGTGCAAAACGTAAGCCGAAATATCTGCAGACCGACTTGGGTAAAGAGTTTTACAATAACGAATTTGAACAATACGTTAAATCAAAGCAAATTAACCATTACTCTACTTATTCAATTAAAAAAGCTTCCATTGTAGAGAGGCTTATAAAAACTCTTAAGAATAAATTATACAAATATTTCAGTTTTATCGGAAACCACAAATGGGTCGGAAAACCTATGAATGATATCGTTAATTCTTACAATCGGTCAGTTCATCGTACAACAAAATTTAGACCGGTTGATATTAATTTCAATAACGAAGCAGAAGTGAAAGGAAATATAAAAAAATCGCGACCTACTCCGCAATCAAAGCCAAACAAGTTCAACTTAGGAGATCATGTACGTATCAGCAAATACAAAAGAGATTTTCATAAAGGTTATACGCCTAACTGGACTACAGAATTATTCAAAATAAAACAAGTAAATAAATCACAACCGGTAACTTATGTCCTAGAAGACCAACGAAAAAATGTTATATTAGGTACTTTTTACGAACAAGAACTTCAAAAAACAAGGTACCCTGACGTTTACCTCATAGAGAAGGTGCTAAGAAAAAGAGGCAATAAATTATACGTTAAATGGTTAGGTCTTAAAGACACCGAAAATAGTTGGATCGATCGAAAATCAATTGTCTAGTTATATTTATAATCTCGCATGAATATGCATTTGTCATTAATTAATGAGATATGAAAGGAAGTAGACTTTTAAATAGTGTGATTAATAATCTACCGTTTGAATTACACTTACCCGGTTATAACTATTGCGGACCTGGCACAAAACTACAAAAGCGGTTACTAAGAGGTGATAAGGGAATCAATCCTTTAGACGCTGCTTGTATGCAACACGATATAGCCTACGATAAAAATTTAAATTTAGAAGATCGACATATAGCTGACTTAGAGCTTTATAAAATGGCTAAGCAAAGAATGAATGCGAAAACCGTTGGAAAAGGAGAAAAACTAGCATCTTGGTTAGTAAGCAAAGTAATGAAATCAAAAATAAAAGCAGGCGCAGGTGTAAAATCATTTAAACATTTGGTTTCTAAAATTAAAACCGAATTAAAAAAAAAAAAAAAGGGAATATCATCAACCGTGCATATGCCGCAGCAAAAAAAATATTTCCTAACTACTGTAAAGTACGAATTCCTCGTATGATACCACTCCCCAAAACTGGAGGTATTTTGCCTCTCATACCCATTTTTGCGGGCTTATCAGCATTGGGTTCATTAGCAGGAGGAGCAGCAGGAATAGCTAAAGCAGTTGGCGATTACAAAGCAGCAAGAAGTAAATTGGAAGAATCAGAACGACATAACAAAATGATGGAATCTATTGCGCTAGGCAAAGGATTACATATAAAACCATACAAACATGGACGTGGATTATGTTTAAAAACTTCAAAAAACTAAATAACAGACTACCCAGAAGAGCTCTTACAAATATAGACATCCTAAACAATTCCTCAGATATACCATATTTTAAAGGTGTCTTTATGAGAGACTGTTTGCCGAAACATCCTAAGAAAAAAGAATGTGGAATAATTAATTTAGATGACTCCAAAAACCAAGGAACTCACTGGGTAGCCTATGCTAAAGACGATAGTTATTGTGAATATTTTAATAGCTTTGGGGATATCACACCGCCATTGGAATTAATAACCTATTTAAAAAAATATGATATTTTTTACAATTATGATGTATACCAAAAATTTGACACTGTTAATTGTGGACATTTGTGTCTGAAATATTAGAAACGTTTTTGGAACCAACGTTTAAATTGATGATCACAATAAAAACTTTGTCATTAACACGATGTCTTTCACTTTGTCTATAACCGGGACCTCCTCTACTTTAACGACAAACCATTCGCCTGCTCTTCAGCTGGACGGTGAATATGAGTGTGGACTGTTATATTTATCTACTTTTAATTCGATACCAAATGTAGACTACAGAAACAACAAATTTTACTATGGTAAAAATGAAGTGTTAGAAATACCAGAAGGCTCATATGAACTTCAAGACCTCGATGACTATATTATGAGCCATATTCAGGGATGCGCTTTCAAACTAACTTGTAACAACAATACGTTGAAGACCTCTATAAGTTGCACTAAAAATGTTTACTTTAATAAAGAACATTCTATTGGTAAATTATTAGGATTCGGTAACGAAATCGTCAAAGCGAATATATTAAGAGAATCACCTTTCCCTGTGTCCATTCTGTCGACACCTATAGTTCGGGTCGAATGTGACATCGTGAGCGGGTCATTTGTAAATGGAAAACCAAGCCATATAATTCATGAATTTGTGCCTAATGTGCCCCCTGGTTATCGAATTATAGAAACACCGAAAAACGTTATCTATTTCCCTGTAACTCAAAATAACATAGGCTCCCTTAAAATCAGGATATTGGACATAAACGATAATTTAGTAAATTTACGTGGAGAGGAAATCCAGATATATTTACATCTCAGAAAAAATGATCGACTTCAATAAAAATGCAGTGTTAAGTACTAATCATGTCAGTACTCTCTGTGGTATCAAGAAACGAAGACCTAAGAAAAATAAATTAACAAAAGAAAATAAAATATTTCTGAGATCCATCGGCTTGTTAAAATGAGCATATTAGATTTATCCAACTCTGTTAGTTACGACGATACGATAGAAAGTTATGAATTTCATTCGTATAAACCTTATGTGACGAGCTTTAATTTGAACGATGAAATCCGCATACCGATTAACCAACAAGATTTATACGTGCTTCCGTCGACCAGTACACTATACATAGAAGGCAACATTAATGTGATCAATCGAGAATCAAAAGCGAATGCTTCTAGCGTTCTTTTTACAAACAACCCAATCCTTCATTTATTTCAAGACATTCGGTATGAGCTAAATGGAATTGAGATAGACAGAATAAAAAACGCTGGAGTCACTACTACAATGAAATCTCTTTTATCTTTGAATGAACATGAGGCGAAAATGGCAAAATCGTGGGGATGGGATATTAAAGGTACCAAAATAACCGATGGAACGTTTTCTGTTTCTATTCCATTAAACAAGATTTTAGGCTTTGCAGAGGACTACAACAAAATTATTATTAATTGTAAACATGAACTTGTTCTTTTGCGTTCCAATACTAACTTAAACAGTGTCAAATTGAATACAAATGAATATGTCGACAATATTACTTTAACGAAACTTGTTTGGCGTATGCCCCATATTAAAGTTTCTGATCGAGTGAGGTTAAATTTACTCAAATGTTTGGAGAAAGATCATGCTGTCCAAATTGCATTTAGGAATTGGGACCTCTATGAATATCCATTACTACCTAAAACATCAAAACATTCTTGGGCTATCAAAACTTCATCCCAAATTGAAAAACCTCGTTATGTTATTATCGGTTTAAAAACTGGTAGAAAGAATGTGGCTGATAAAGACATGACACACTTCGACAACTGTAATTTAAGAGAAGTCAAAGTGTTTTTGAACTCTACGTACTTCCCGTATGAAAATTTAAATGTAAGTTTTTCTGGTGGAAAGTTTGCTTTATTATACGAACAATACGCTAAATTTCAACAGTCATATTATAACCGTCCTCAAGCTCCATTGTTAAGTCCTCAAGATTTTAAAGACATAGCACCATTGTTTTTCTTGGACTGCTCAAGGCAAAGTGATACATTAAAAGCTGGTATTGTCGACGTGCGAATTGAACTAGAGTGTGATCAAGATATTCCTGACGCGACGTCAGCTTATTGTCTAATTTTGAACGATAGCGTCATAGAATACAAACCGCTGAGCAATATTACAAGGAAAATATCATGAGCCCAGAATATTTATTCGTGGATCTTCAAGGCTTTAATCTTAATAAAGAATTTATAATAAAGGAATTTGCGTACAGCACTAACGATTATACACAAGTTTTTTTAGTAAAGCCGCCATACGCGTTTTCACGCCTATCAGAAAATGAAAAAAAACAAGTAAGGTGGTTGGAGAAAAACTATGGTATTTTGTGGAGTGAAGGTTATATTGACTACAGGGAATTCCGAAGAATAATCGTATCCCACCTGAAAGATAAGAAAATTTTTGTAAAAGGTCCAGAAAAAGTACTATGGATTCGAGATTTGTATTCTGACTGTACTATTATAGAATTAGAGAGAAAAGGTTATCCGAATTTTAAATATCTTTATGAAAAATATTGTACCAATGACTCTACATATAACTGTGTTTATCATAAAAAAAAGTGTGCATTAAAACATGTTATCTGCATTAAAAAATGTTTTTTTGATAACAATATGTTTACGTTTCCAAATGTAGTTAGTTATTAAGTTTTAAAAGTAATATAATACATATAGAGATCAAAGTTTTGTAGACATCATTTTAGCAATTAATTTGTGTTTTAGGATCATAAGTTAACTGTTATTTTAAATAAAAAATACGATTAAAATATATATTTTTTATTTCACAAATTACGTTTACATATTTCTTTAGATATTTTATGAATTAAACTTTCAGCAGAATCTAATATTTCATCAACAGGATCATTGACTACATATTGCGCGCTGAGACTTAAATATTCACCGTCACTTTCGTCAGAACTCAATTCGGTTGGTTCTGTACACTCCGTAAAGTCATATATTTTTATTTGTACTACACGATTTCCCCTTCGAGCCTCCTTACTTATTACAAACGATTTTTTTGCTCGATTATTGCGGTTTTTATTCTTCGGTCTCTTTTTCAGTTCTGATCCCTTTCGCTTTTTTGCACCTTTTTTCATCATAACCTTCTCTGGATTAGGTGGATCGTCTCTGTTCCATTCTTCCATGCGTTGCGTGAATCCTTCCAAAGGATCTTGCGCATACACGTTAAGGTCGAAGTCTGTTTCCTAAACAAAACCAAACACGATTTAAATAAATGTAACAAACACACAATGAACCATACGGATCGAACGACACCCTATTTTTAACCATATTACATTTACTGCGATGATTACTTTAGGAGTTTTACTAAAATGATAACAGATAAGTAATGTCATCTAAAACCATAAAAGTTAAAATAAGTTGATTTAAAACTTACATGATTTAAGGAAAAACTGTCCATTATAACTGGTAACAACCTGTGTTCAGTGCGGCGCTCCATCAAATGAAATAATAAACCGTAGGAATAAATACTAGAGTCATCAATATCATAACTTGACGACAGTAATGCATTTAATACCTTTATAGGTATATGTGAAATAACTAATCAACGTACTCAGTTTACAAATGAAATATTAGTCATGTATAAATGTTAGGAAATATCTTATTAGTCGCATTGTTTTTACGCACAAGCAAAATTAAGAAAATATGATATAAGTATAATTATGTATTTAATCTAAATAGGATGACATTCGGTCATGTTTTATCTTGTTTGAGGTATGAAATTTTGAAGAGTAAAATAAAACAAATCTGTCGCAGTTATTCTTTATTTTTCAATCATTTAATTATACATGGATGAAAATTATGTACTTATACATAGGTTATAACCAATATTACTAATTACTAATTATTTGCATAGTGTGGCATTACATTATAATTCTCTTATGACCCCAGGCTAACGTAGATATTTTATCATTAATAATAAACCTTTTATCATCTTTATTACATAATGCAACTTTATTTACAGTCTGGGTGAATACTTCATGCTTAATCGATTTAAAAAGCACTTGTTTCTTGCGTATTATTTGGTCATTAAGGAGCACATTGGTATAATCAGAAATACCCAGATTTTGAACAACAGGTTTTTTAACTCCTTTTGCTTTTTTAATAGAATACTCATTAGTTGTTGTTATACAATATAATTTCGAGCGCAAGCCGACAATTTTTTTTATAACTTTGCCTGAAAGCTCATCTTTAAACAATCCAGGAACTTTTTTATTTTTAAGTGGGATATTAAATTGGTTATTTAATTCTAAATTGCTTGTATCGAAATGTTTTAAAAATCGCTGCCGCAAGTCATTGTAAAAATCATGCGTTTTTATAGAATAAAGAAATGAGTCAGTATCCGTATACATGATAGTTACACGGTTGGAATAATATGGTTTTATAACCGAGTAGTGAAAGTCGTACATATGGCTTTTGGATAATTCAAGCACAGAAAATCCTATGTAAATCGGTTTGTTTAGTTCGACACTTTCGGGTTTCATTTGAATTGCGACTAAATCATCCGACAAAATGGATATGCGATGAAAGTTGGGCTTGTTTATTAATTCACTAGCACCGATTTTTTTTTTAGAAATGTTATTTTGATCATTCCAAGTATTAACAAATTTGACAGTCACTCTTCTTTCTGTGTTTTCTAATGTTTTTCCGAATACGCTATTATTTAATAATTTAAAAAAGTCTTGTTCGAATGGGGACACAGCCTTTTTCCTTAACTCGGTATTTAAATCAATATATTGCTTAAGGAATGTACTCTGTTTGAATTTGATAATGCGGTGGATTTTTTTTAATTTGAGCCCATGCTTAAGACAAGTCTTAAGGTGAACATAGTGTATGACATAATTGTACTTATCATACAAATTTGGCACAAGTTTTTCCATCATCCCTCCAGGTGGAACCATTTTTTCTGCACAAAACGGTAAGTCGTTGTGATTAGTATGAAGATGGGTAGGGTATTGTATGTCACACATTAAAAAATAACCCCAAGCCCCATCGTCGGGTATATCCATAACTACAAATGACTCGATTTCGTTCTCGCTCAACCATTGAAAACCTGAATAAGGTAGATACTGACACATACTATAACCATATAGGTTATTACAGTCTATGTACACGAGATATGATTCCGGTTTACTACAATCATAATCATTACAATACATATTATTCGCTTCGCCATATCTATTCGAACACAAACATATCCCGCCTCGAATTCCGCTTTGAATCATTCTAAACATTTCAAAATCATGTATTAATTCAAGAGTGACACCGGTTTTAAGCAGCATTGCGTCGTAAGATAAACTAGGCGCTGTTAAATAGAACGCGGGATCTAATTTGTAATGTGTTTTACTTGTTCTTCGAAAATTCTCAAAGATATCAGTGAGTAACAAAACGTCAGTTTTTAAATAAAGGTCGGTGTATTGTCCTATATCCTTGATTCTAAACGTATCCCATACTAATTTAGCATGCTGAAATTGTTCTCTAGTTACTGATTCGTTTGTTATTGAACTAAAAAAATCTTTTTGCTGAGTTAATTTTTTTTCCTCATACGATTGCCAAGTTTTCATGTGTTCATATGGGTAAATACCCTTTCGCAGTAATAATTCGAATTGATTAGTGTGGGGGAAAGTTTTCTGTAAATGGTAAAAATCCGTTTTGTTCATGCTTTTCGCGAGGTTGTCTAAACTGCTACTTAAAAATTTAAAAGAATCTACAAAGCGGAGGGGGAAACAATTTTCTTCACTATTGAGAATCACATACTTTGTAAATGAAATGTATTTTTCCATGGATTTTGGAATTAATTTTACCTCTCCAGGAGTTTTACACAATTCTTTAATAAATAAGTGGCAATCATACCCTGACAGATTATGAAAGAAAACCGGTAGAAATCGAGGAACTTGTAGTTTTAAGTTGCACTGTGAATGCGCAGCGCCACGATATTGACCTGTTAAGTGACAGTGATCTCGAACTTTATTGTCTTCCCATAACAAGCCGTTACAAATATAGCAAATATAGGCATTAGAAAATGCTTCGCGGTCTGACTCGGTGAATATCATGGGCTTAGTTATTCGTAAAATATTAGATACATGTTCCACTTTTTCATAGAGTGATTGAACAAAAAGTTTAACACAATCGGGACCACGATACGAAACAAAATCATTTAATGTTTCATCATACGAACATACAAGCTTAAAAGCAAACGCCACTGGTACATGTTTTTGAAATACAAAGGTGCCTGATTTTGCAGGGTCGTTATCGCAGCCCTGATAAGTCACTAACATTGTCTCAGCATCAGCATTTATTACAAATGGGACTGTTTGTGTACGCTGATAATTATTAAATCGAATATAACTGCCTGGTTTAGGTAACACAGTCGCAATGCCTACGCAATTGTGCATACTAAGTTGATTATCGCTATTAAAGAATAAAAGACAGTCATCGCAAAAATGTAGCGTGCAGTGATGTTTAGTAATTTGATTCCGTACGAGTCGAGACAAGTTTTTAATAAGACAATAATGCTTCTGGTCATCTTTTTCCAATAACAGTAAATTTATTTTATGGACTCTTTTAAACTGAGACTTGTAAAGAGGTCCAATCACACGTCCGTTTTTAAAACCATAAACATTAATACATACATTATCATTGTTACGTTCAAATACTGAAATGTCCATAAAATTTACTGGATATGATAAACCTTGTATATTCAAAACATTTTTAAAATGTGGATAAGAGGTTACCCGGTTCACATTTCGTTTAGCAGGATATAACCCTGCCACGATGCTCCATAGAAAACAAAATTTGTCTGTATTTTTTACATTTATACATGCCTTTTTATTTTTAATTTGCGCAGGCAATTCAAAGAAACTAGATCCTCTCATTGGTTCGTATTTATTTATGTTAACTTCAAAATGACAATTACTTAAAAATGACCATCCACTGTCTTTATGCTGAAAATTTTCTATTTTCCGCATCAGATCTGCAATGACTGATGAATAAATTGCTTCGAAATCGAAATGTGTATAAATTATGATGTTTTTTGTGCAAAATGATTTTATTTCTTGAGTATCATTTTTGCATAAGTAAAATAAACTATATAGTTCAAAATTAACTTTCACCGACGTATGCGTTTGAATTGCTTCATTTATTAAATATTGCACTTTATCACGAACTTCATTTAAGAACTCTGCTGGTAACAAATTATCTTTATCATTGTTTGCAACTATTTTATATGTAGCAATTCTAGACCGAAACGCAGATGAAACTTTATAGACATCTTTCATATGCTCCTCCGAACAATTTTTTTTATGCAAATTGCTGCGCAAATGACCAATCCATTTTCTTTTTTCAACATTAGCAGAACAACTTGAACAAAATGGCATTTCAAATAAATTCTGTAAGCAGTTAACGAAACGTAAATGTACCACCAATTTTTTTAATGAAAAAATTAATTAAAGAGTATATGTATGAAGCTAGCTCACACTATGCAGATGTAAAAATAAAAATAAAGGAATCTTCGTAAATTAACAAATGTAGCGTTCTCAGGTAAAAGATACCCTTTGTGTAGGGGTGACAAGAAGGCAAAATACTATAAAGAAATGCAATTATAATTGGACTTAAAAGACGATCGACAAAGTGCCACCTTTTACCTAAGAACGTTACAAATTAAAAAATGTATGTAAACGTGAATGGATTAAGTAGCTTTTTTAGCATAAAATACTGATTCAGCCTCGTTTAATACATCGCGTACTGCTTTACAAAAGCCCTGTAGCTGTTTCCAACCATCGCCATCAGGATTTAATTGGATTTTTATAGAGGTCAAGGCCTTTTGCCAACGCTCTTCAGAACGTGTGGAAATTGCGTCACTTGTCTTATATACCTTTAGTTCGGCATAAAATTCCCCGTCGATGTTCATACGACGAACCACTGATCCGTTAGCTACGCGTGATGTTAACACCGACGGCAGCGAGGTTACTTGAAGATCTGCAGACGCTTCTTCCTCTGTCAGTAACCCGAACAAATCGTATGGTTGGAGGACGGGTGTTTCTCCATGTATTTTTGGCGATCTGTGAAACACAAGAACATTGTAAATTAAAAAAGGTATAAAAATAATTTAGTCATAATACGCGAATTATTACTATGCTCGTAACTTTCTAATCTGTGCATATAATTAACGGGTAAGTACATACTATATTATGGAAATACAACACATTCATAATCACAACATTATGCTTATCTACCCTGGAAAACTATAAAATTCAAACAAATATTACTTACGAATTAGGGGGACAAGTCTTTCGCTTCTTAGCAGTGGTTTCTTTTCTTTCCACGTTCTCCAACCTGAAAAATACCGATAATAGTGTAAATATTATACGTTGCCATGTTAATTGTATTAAGGTTGCATTGATAAAGGTATACAAAAACCATAAAAAGAGTCAACTATAACCAAAGAACGACAAAATTTGGAACAATAATTAAAGTTTAGCAAACATAAAATATTATTTTTTATAGTAAAGTATGTAGTATATATTATTATTTCATGTGTAAACGTCAAAAATTAAATACATACTTTTTTTTCGCTGGTGTAATCTTCCGTTTTTTAGATGTCTGTTCTTTTAAAATAACTGTTTCTTCCGAATCAGATCTGAAAGAAAAAATAATGAGGTTAAAACAAAATTTTAATGATTCCAATAAAATCGTATTTAACTAACGAAACAACCTTAAATTTAAAATGCATGTTTACCTGTTCGAATAAACTTCTTTTTTAGGTTTATTTTTGTTAACGATAGGAGTATAATCAAGGCTTTCGTATCCACAACCTTCAGAGTCCGACCTTGAAAAATAATAGAAAATAATTAACTTTTAAATATCATGAGGAAAATAATAAAAAAGTTAAATTACATTCATAATGCTTAACTATCGTCATATTCGTGAAAATATGAATTAAATTAATAATTACTTACTTACATGATTATTAAATCAGGAGTATTTAATTTAGTTACTTAATCAGTTCACACCGCACTGCAAGGATGATGCAATTAAATGGAACCTTTGTAATAAAATTGTAATCGCGATCATTTTTGCTGACATAGTCCTAAGTCATAGGGTTGTCGCGTTCATTTCAAAACCTGATTTGATCATTAGATATCATTTATAAGTTAAAGTTACAAGTCAAATAGGTACTAAAAATATATATCACATTGATGATAATGAAAATGAAATGATTTATTGTTAGACTATATGTGAAAAAATGTTTTATCTTATTTCGGCCCAGCTCAGTAACATATAGGTATAGTTTTGCTAGTTGATAGTAAACAAACCCCATCACGACTCGACTATTATTATACAGTTCATAAGTTTACGTAAAGCTTCAGTCTCCATCTCTAGTCCTGCAGGTCGAATACGTAACATTTCATACACACGATGAATAACAATAAAATAAATAATATTATCAACTACTAATAAAAATCAACTGACAAACATAAATCAAAACTTTAAAAACGGTTGTGTTCGACATGCAGTTCGATAGTACATAACTTTATGTATATTGTAACTGAGACTAAATTTGAACTCCATTGTCCACCATTATGTACTAATTAGAAAAAATGTTTTCAAGATATGACGGAAAGACAATCAACCATACATACATAATAAACCTATCATGTACAACCCTATTGCTTTATGAGAAATAGCACAGAAAAATAAAACGATCATAACATTCATGCAGTAAGTAATTAGAAACTCACAAACGCCGACACTTGTAACAATTGTAACGTTGTATGAACATAGCACAACATATTTACATTCGACGTTTTACAATGTAGTCTTAGAAACTCATAAACGCCGACACTTGTACCAATTGTAACGTTGTATGATTATAGCACAACGTATTTACATCCGACGTTTTGCAATGTATTCGCAGTCTGCTTCTGGTTTGCAATTATGCGGAGTCGGCACTCACTATATGAACCACATAAGTTACAGTCTACGGACAGACCTAAACTGAAATAAAAATCAGTAGGTATATGCGGTTCAAATGGTATAACGTGAAATATTTGAATGTGTTCCCAATGATCGTATGCAGTCTGACAACTTCAAACTCAGCTTTTTATTT
Source organism: Epinotia ramella (assembly GCA_947578815.1). Lineage (NCBI taxonomy): Eukaryota > Metazoa > Arthropoda > Insecta > Lepidoptera > Tortricidae > Epinotia > Epinotia ramella. The sequence continues at coordinate 15,942,479 of OX388209.1, forward strand.
TCTCGAGAATTTCTAGTTTCTTTCTTGATTTGTTCTACTTTTACTCAAAGTCAAAATCATCCGCGCCTCCTTGGTCCACTACAGCAAACCATTTATTACATTGTATTTTGATAAGCAATGTATCCTATATCGGTAATTATATTATCACAATACCCACGCAGTGATATGGTATGGTCACCCTATAAATTAAGCAAGTCGACTACTTCACACAAGTAATGATGGATGTCATGAAAGTCATATATCATCCAAATTTAGCATTTTGAAATTGATCCTTGCCCACCTTGTTTCACGTTATATGTTTGAATCATATATTTTCAAAGTTCTAGATCGCGCTATTGAAATTTTTAGATTGATTTGCATATATACAACTTTCGAAAGAGGTTCTATCGGAGAATCCACCACTATTACGACCGGTAGTGACTGGAGGATCCTAGCACACAAGTTTATGCCAGGGCTCTGCGCTATGGAGCTTGCGTCTCTTCATGAAGACTGGCCACCTTCATGTCGAGCTGTGCTATCGACAAACAAACTATGCATTCGAACGATAAGGAGAAGCCGTCACTATACCGGTCGATAGTGTAAGGTGGACCCTGCCACAAAAGTACGTAAAATGTGACTTTAAGCCAGGGCTCTGCGCCATGGGAGTTGCGTCGCATCAAGGAGATTGGCCACCTCCGCGATGTGTTGTACTTTATCACACACAGCAACCCAAGTCTTACTTGGTACCAAAGACAAGGTGCGTTGTGGGATTCTATGCCCGAGGCTCTGCGCCATGGGGAATCTACGTGTCAGACGTCTACGTCACAGAAACTGATCATATCTGTGACATGGTGTGTTTTTGGTATTTTGTTTGCTTGTTTGAGTTTGATAAAATACATTTTAAGATAATGAATAAAAATTATGTTAGTACATTTATGTTTATGTAATTTGTATTAATTAAAAATAAAATGTTAGTGATATGATATGCAGCATCAATTTTTATTTTATCTGGGATTACGGTTTTTACTTTGCTGGTTGCCCCTCTGGCCAATTACGCACAAGCCATTACCGAGCTAAAGGGTCCTGCGAAGGCCCGGCTTGCAGTTAAACAATCATAAAAAAAAAAAAAAAAAACATCCGGAACATAATTTAAAATCGATGGACACCGCATTTATCAAAATCGGTTTAGTATCTTAAACGCTACGGTGGAACACGCGTAAATACAAACATAGGCTAGATAAAAAACATATTAGTTCCTTTCGGCTCTGTCGTAGTTGGGCAAACACCAAGTGAGCCAGAATCCTTAATAAAACCCTACGTTAGTTGAAGATGACACTGATTTCATGCGCTGCTTTGTTTTTGACTTGTTACTTGTTCCATACCGAATGCAATAATTCATTGTATAGATAGTTCCTTCTAGATATTGAATACTGATTTCCAGATAAACCATTAAACATACAATCACTTTCAACAGAAACTTTAGTGGAACCCGCATAGAGCGAACGAAGTGAGCGGCCAAATGCGGGTTACTCGAAAGTTTCTGTTGAAAGTGATTGTATGTTTAATGGTTTATCTGGAAATCAGTATTCATGATCTAGAAGGAACTATCTATACCTACTAATATATGGCAAATTATGCGTGTGGCATCTCTTTTAAGCTTTGGATTATTCGTACGTAGAGCATCTCCGGCGGTTCGCATACGGATAGATGGCGTTAGCGTTATCGCGTGGTTATCTCTGTATTTATTCATAATAAAGTTTAATATCTAAGGATCTCATCATGTCATTCTCGGTGGGAATTTTAGGATTGGATTATTTGACAGTAGTGAAAACAAAACCGATCGAAGTAACGCGGCAAAATGGAGAAAAAAGGTGAGGGCCATAAATATGCGACCTGGGGCTTTACGAATTACCGCCCGGGGTGCTTACACAATTTTACGGCTTCTGGGTGTGAAGAGAGATTTGCCGCAGCGCCCGTGGGCGGTAAATGTCACTTACCGCCCGGAGTGACGTAAAATTACCTACGCTGGGTAACTCGTGTCCTTCTTACGAAACAGTTAGACTATGGGTAAATGAGTTTAAGTGTGGCAGGACAAGCATTGAAGATGCACCTCGTCCAGGAGCCCCGAAATCAGCGGTTTTACCCGAAATCGTCGATAAAATACTCGTACATATATTAGTTTTAACGGACAGACGAATGAAAATATGCGAATTAGCGGAAGCCACAAACATCTCTTCTCAGCTGGATTCATCACTATCTATATATATCAGAGACAAAGCAACAGTCTAATAGGCAAATGGATGAGTCGTGGTGAGGCAGCTCCAAACTAGGCAAAATGCATCCCATCTGCTGGAAAAGTGATGGCGTCTGTTTTTGGGAACCCAGCACTATATGCTGGTACTATGCTTCACTTTGGGACGAATTACAGGATATCTGAGAAACGTCCAGGAATGGCGAAGAAAAAAAAGTGATGTTTCATCATGACAATGAATGCCCCGTAGCATTCATGCCGTGTCGCTGTACAAAAAATGTCTGTGTTTCGATTTGAACTGCTTCCGTACCCTGCTTATTCACCAGATTTAGCTCCTTCGGACTAACACCTATTCTCAAAACATTTCCGTCAGGGCAAAAAAAAACATTCGAATGAGGAGATGATACGGGAGGTATACGCATATTTCGAGGGCCTTGCAGAAACTCATTTCCTTTCAAGTGTGTGGAACTTCGAGGTCGTATACGTGGAAAAATAATATATACTTATATAACTTGGTTTGATATAAAAAGTAGGTACATATTTAGGGATTATAGGTATAATCGTACCTATAGGTACCTACCTACTTACTTGAAAGTAATACGCATTGGCGTATTACTTTGTTGCGCATTGTTTGTTTATATTGATTTGTTTATATTGATAAACAATGCGCATTTGATTTTATATTTATTTAAATCTGAGAACCTAACACTGGAGATAGCTGTGCTGTGGCTTTGAAAGCGGTGCCAGTTTAGCTAGTATGATCGAGTTTATGTCGGGGGAATAAAAGCAAGGCGTTCTGCTCGTAGGCGCTTTCGTCTACAAACGGTTTTTAGCGCTACGAAACTATTGGCACTGAAAGTGTTAAGACGTATATTTCTTTCAGACTATACCGCACATTCAAAGACAACAAGTACATCTACTTCCTCATGGAGCCTGTCCTGGGCGGCGAGGTGTGGACCATCCTGCAGAAGCAGCGCTTCTTCCCCGAGGCCACCGCACGGTTCATGGCGGCCTGCGTCGTGGAGGCCTTCCAATACCTGCACTCGAAGGACATCGTCTACCGGGACTTGAAGCCGGAGAATCTTATGCTAGATAAACTAGGGTATATTAAGCTGGTAAGTTACTGTCTATTTGACACGCATCAATGTAATACTCTCGTAAATACGCATGGACTAGCAGCACTAACTCTAAAGTAGCATCGTGAATACCGCGCCCAGTTAAGGGCAAACGCACTGAGAACGCATCCCGACGGGGTGGTCTGACACTAGTAGAAAGCTTGTGGTTTGTGGCAGAGAGCAGCTCACGTAATCCTAAACCGCGTTGTATGGAGGAACATGTGATTGTTCACGATTTTATTTCATGTACGAGTATGTCCTAAGGTTCCTCAGTCATCAAAAAAGTGAAGGTAATATTTTGTTATTTCAAGTATTACCTAGTGTCTTACGCGCATCAATGATGTGTAAGCAAACGGAAGATACAATCGCTGCTCGAGTCATATTGATTGCGCGTAGTATTTGAAAGATAAGCACCGAAAAATTGCTGTATAAATTGCTGCATTGCTGTTACTCTGGTAATGAAACCGGCAGACTGCAAGGCGAACAAAATGTGGAGCTGCAAATAATTCCATAAGATTATGAAAATCTGACGCCAAGCCTAATTCAATAAAAGTCCGACTACCTATTGTTATAACATGCACTTAAGTAATTACGTAGGTATACTATAACAATAGTGTATACTCACTTGTCTGTAATACTCGTACGTATTCGCAAACCTTTTGTCATTATATCAATGCGTCATACGCTCGTCTTTTTAATTGCGTGTTTTACTTATTTGTAGGTCGACTTCGGATTCGCCAAGCAACTTGACCCAAATGTCAAGACGTGGACTTTTGCCGGCACGCCCGAATACGTTGCTCCAGAGATAGTGCTAAATAAGGTAAGATACATATGGCTCAAGAGGTTCTAGACGGTTAATAGAGTAGGTAATAAAAGCCCGCAAATTTCGCCTTATTTTCCCTCAGCCGAGTCATTTTGTTGCTTCGATCTAACAAATTTTAGTTGCAAGGCGGCGATTACGGCCTCCTAATGAGAGGAAAATAAATGCTACGACGGTGACAAACAAGCATACGGTCTGCCTGATGGTAAGCAGAGATCGTAGCCTATACACGCTTATTACGCTTTGCGACTGCAGAAGAATGACAAGCGCGTTGCCGACACTTTATACTCTGATTATTAATCAGACAGTAAAAATGTAATAGTTATTTACGATACAAGTGCCGAAAATAGGAAATTCGCAACGAGTGTTGATAAATTAAAACACGACCGAAGGGAGTGTTTTAAATCGACACGAGTTGCGAATTACCTATTCGCACGTGTATCGTACAACGTTTTACTGTACATATGGCTCTTTAAAGTTTCGACATATGCACGGAAAGTGCTCTTTTCCGCACTAGTGCAGGAAATTAGCACCATATGTACTGTAAACAAAGTTATGTCACTTTCAAAGTGACATATCACGGGCTCTGAAAGTACGGGTCGGTCATGCAATATTATTTAAAGTTTACTTTAACAGCAAAATTGAAAATAAATATGATAAATATTTATAAGCAGTATACTAGTTACTAGCAATAGTTGCTAGCATTGAATTGTATAGTGCATCGGTTCTTAACCTTTTTTCCGTCCACGGACCTCTAGGAAATCAAGCACAGATCCAAGGATTAATAATAAAAAACAGGCAAGACTTTTTGTGGCATTTATTGATTATTGTGAAATGGTCTATGGGTGAGACTGCTGCGAACCCCCGTACATAACTATAGGTACTCGCGAACCCCCAGGGGTCCACTGACCACAGGTTTAGAAACACTGGTATAGTGGATAAAGCTGTTAGAAGCCGAGTGAGCTGAGTGACAGGACAGGCGTCAAATAAAATAAAAATCCAGCTACCGATATTATTTGCCATTCGCATTAAGAAAAAAAATTAGTAAGCAACCCAAAGATGCACAATCCCGGTGTATCGAAGCAGTGATAGCAATGCTAAAAATATAAACGGTACATAAAAACGGTATTATATAATATCGAAAATAATACCGATCCTTAAACCTGGAGGTGACAGTAAAAATCCGTGCCAATACAGACCCATTAGCCCTCTTGCCAAGTATATCTAAAATATTTGAAAAGGTAATGTCGAACCGTGTTTATAATTTCCTGGAAAAGTACTCAATACTCGATAGTAACCAATATGGGTTTATAACCAATCGCTCCACTGTATATGCAATATTTAGTTACATACATGAAACCCTAAACTACATAAATGATAAAAAGTACGGGGTGGGGCTAATGCTAGATATGACTAAAGCCTACGACCGCGTATCCCACGAAATCTTGCTAAAAAAACTATACGGCATGGGAATCCGCGGAGTCGCGCATAAGTGGTTTAAATCATATCTGGAAAACCGCAGACAATATGTACAGCTCGATCATGTTGATAACAGTACAGGAGAAACGCATATAATCACTTCGCAAATGCGGCATACCTCATGCTCCATACCTCAGGGGAGTGTGATCGGCTGTCTGTTGTTTTTAGCATACATCAACGACCTACCTAAAATTATTAACACGAAGTGCGTTATGTTTGCAGACGACGTTTCTATATTATTGAGATGTGCCGATAGTGCGGAATGCAACACGCGCCTGCTAGAAATCATTAACATGGTCACCACCTGGCTACATGAACACAATTTAGACATTAACCTAACAAAAACAAAAGCAATTCAGTTTAAACCTACTCAAAAGAGACCGTTGCACTTGCACTTAGATATCAACGATAGTCCAATTGAAGAAGTCAGTGAGTTTAATTTACTAGGCATAAAATTGGACTCCGGTATAAACTGGAAATCGCACATCCAAAATATTAAATCAAAACTTGCAAAGTTTGTATATGCACTTAGTGTATTAAAAGTAAATACCAATTTGGAATCTGCTATGACGGCTTATTATGCATACGCGCACGCCTGGCTAAGTTACGGCGTTGTCCTGTGGGGTGAGAGCACCGATGCTCACCAACTATTTGTTATGCAGAAAAAGTGTGTTCGCATTATGACCAATACACGTATCCCAAATAGTTGTCGACAGCATTTTAAAGATCTTAAAATATTAACATTACCCTCTATGTATATTATGGAGGCAGCAGTATTTGTCAAGAGCCACCCATATTTATTTAACGGAACGGAAATATTCAAACCTGAGAGTAGACGAAAAAAGCAAATTGTCTTACCGCCTAGCAAGCTTGCCATAGTTAAAAATGGTCCCTTTTATCGATGTGTCCAAATAATGAATAAAATCCCCGAAACTGTTAAACAATTAAGTGACATTAAATTATTTAAAAATAAATTAAGGAAGATACTTATCGAGACATGTTATTATACCGTAGATGAATTTTTTGAGGACCAATCTTTAGCTAACATGACATAATATACTGAATTATAATGAATTTATTAATAATTATTTGACATCAAGTAACTATGTTAACATGACCAAACAACCTTTTAAATTGCTCTTGTATTTAAATTTAGTTAACCTAGTGCTGCATGATAATTATTGTACTTAATTGTAATTTTTATTTAGTTATTAAGTAGTATAATATGTCCTATATTGTATGCCCTAGCAGGGTATCATGTACCTACTATGACTAAAATGTAAGACCAATGTGCTGATGAACATGATAACAATGGATTAAATGAATATGAATATGAATATCTTTTAAAATAATTATGAGGGAGGATTTTGGTAAATACATTATCAAAATTAATTTTCTTTTAGTAATTAGAGTGTATATTATTGAAATAGGACGTATGTTTCGTTTAACTGCGAAAATTATAAATCTCCTCATTGCTGCAAATGTTCCTTATTAGCGGCAACACCAGTGTTTACATATTTCTGTCTGATTAATAATCAGAGTTATAGATTTGAGGATTCGATGTGTTGACAGCTAGAGATAAATACAGGTCCCTCATTCTCAACACATATGTATCCTTGGGAGGTCTTGGGAGTTGGTGCAACCCGCCGTTATTCAAACACGTTTGTCCAGGGGCACGACCGCGCCGTGGACTGCTGGGCGCTCGGCGTGTTCATCTACGAGCTGCTGGTGGGCAAGCCGCCGTTCCGCGCCGCGGGCAGTGACCACATGAAGACCTACACACTCATCCTGCGCGGCATCGACGCCGTGCCTTTCCACCCGCGCGTGCCCAAGTCCGCGCAGATGCTCGTGCGCAAGCTGTGCCGCGCCGTGCCGGCCGAGCGCCTCGGGTATCTCAAGCATATGATGGACGTTAAGAATCATAAGTATGAGTTTTATTTAATTATGTATTTTTGCGATGGAAAGAATGTATAGTATATGTCTATACCTACAATCAGTGTTAAACTACTGACTACTATTCTAGCTAACTACTGACCACTAACTATTATTCTCAATTACTGTACCTACTAAGGTCATCAAAGACCCCAACTGAATCAATAAAATTAAGAAGCATTTGTAAATTCGTCAAAGAAGCGTGTTGTTGAAACATCTCTGTTACCATAGGTACTCACCAAACTACACTCACGTTACTTCTACATAAGTATCTACGTAGTTTTATTGGCAAGCTAATGTAACTGCTCTGATGGTCAAATGGGTGATGGTCAATCTGACTCGACAAAACAAAGACTAAAAGTACCTATGTTCTTATGTTTCTTTTTTGCAGATGGTTCCTCGGATTTGACTGGGAAGCGCTGCGCGAGCGCAAAATGAAAGCGCCGCTCGTGCAGCGCGTCTCGAGCCCCACTGACCTCACCAACTTCGAGAAGTACCCCAAGGAGAAACTGCCCCCAGACGAAACTTCTGGCTGGGACCTCGAGTTCTAGACCAAACTTTTATTCATGCCGTCGTTGAGCTCTTTCAAAGAGAATAGATCAATTCTCGGTGTTATCAAAATTTGTTTCCAAGGGAATCTTAATAAAGCAATATGTGGAATCTCGCAATCGAGGAGAATAAAGATGGCACCGAGCATCCGATCAGAGTTTCCCCGGTGCTTGCTGTTTAGGTATCGTTTAGACTTCGGACTTAGATAGAACAAGAGTCAGGCGTATAGTAGGTACCTATTGAATGCCAATTTTTGAATAAATTAATGTATTTTTTATATTTTTTAATGTTGGCAGTTTTGTAAAATATATTGTTTTTATGTTATATCGACGTTGTTTCATTTACTATTAGGTACACAAGTTCTATTTACGTAGAGCTACGTATGCCAACTACCTGCCTACTTAGGTACATTCTAGGATGCACTACTACATAAGTACTCGTAAATGCCAAAAATAACGGCAAACTTTGTGATACCCACCAGTACTGACATGCCCTAAGAAAGCTCTCGCCAGTTTCGAAAACGAAGCGAGAGTCGGAGAAAACCTAGTGTAGCGCGAGAATGCAGGTCAATGGGCGGAAAACCTGCGCCGGCGCCGCTCTGCCCTTCACCGGCCGCGGACACAAACCTGCCGTGACATTGACTCGATAAGACACAGCTGCGCGACCAACATAATTACGATGTATGTATGCAAAAACTCGTAACACATGATTAGGAATCGGAAATTCGGATACATATATACCTACATCTCATCAGGTTATAGGTAACTAGTTAAGTACCTAAAGTGGCGGAAAAAATAAGCAAACGTTAAATCAATTTCTTAAAAATATTACTTGTATTGTATTAACCATTTGTTTGTTTATGTTTGTAATCTAAACACAAATAGGTAGTTGCTTCTTTATAATTATTATCTAGTTTATATTTAGAATAAGTATGACTACGTAAATTTGCTCTTCAAACATAGTAGTAGTCGAATGAACTACTTACTTAGGTAGAACTTTTAGTTAGGTATCCGAATTTCCGATCCCCACACATGGTATCTCCAAAGTGTGACAAATTGATAAACTTATACTCTAATGAACAAGCATTTCTAACGAGTTTTGGGTCAAGAATCTGTATCAACGGCACACACATCTGCTTTAAGTTTACTCACATAACTGCGGCATTCGTAAACAAAGCGGTGTTTGTCATCTCTTCCAGTGTTTATTAAATTCCATCCTGTTCAAATTACATGACAAATATAAGGAATTATTTTATTGGTCTCCAAAACTCATAGGTACTTAGGTAAGTACTTCTTTTTATATTACATTATGATTATGCTAAGTAATTGCGAGTACAAACATGTAATTAATATACATGAGAGGAGCACGCAAACCCGTGCATCTACCTGTACCAGTTGCATTATGCATGAAAGTTTACTAGAAAAACAACCAGTTATAGTGAACTAAATTGCTTGCAGCGCTGCTAGGTCGGTCAGTGCTTCCATGCGGCGGCGCGGCAGAGGCAAACGTCGGCCGGCGACGCGGAGCCGCCGTGACGCGCCGGTCCCCACACTCACACGCATGCTAACCCTCGCGGCTACAACTCACTCAGTCACTCTGTAGAACCAGCCGCTGCTAGCACGCCCAATGTGCCCGCGCCGCGTTTAACCCACCGACGAATAAAAACAAACCGCACAATGTTAACTAACTGAACACTGACATCCATCATGCAATGGAATGTTTTACAAAAATGAGAGTGCAGTGACTTGGATAGTTCCGGCAGTGTTGTTAAAGTTGTTTAGTTTTAGGTGAGTTTGTTTTTGGTTGTGATAACAACATCTCAGCGGATGAAAAATGGGTGTAGGAACCTAAAGGAACATCCAGTATTGCTATCATCTAAACTACAGGTTCATTTTTATAAGACACTTGCGGATACCAGAGAGCAGCGGGGCTAGCAAAACAGACGTAGACATAGAAGAGACGCGAGCCGAGAAAATCGGCCCTCCTCTATTTATATTTTGCAAAATGCAAGGTTGCTGAGTCGCGCGCGACGCGCCTTGGTAGCAAATTATACCAGCATCTGCTTAGGAGGGCTAAAATCATGAACATCACGTCACTAGCATGGCACTATTAAGTTTCGGCAAGTACCTAGGTAGGTAATTAATCAAATCACAATACATAATATCACACCTAGTCAGCACAAAAATGCCAAGCCAATCGTGTACAGTGCAATTAGGTAGGTAGGGTAGTAAAGTACCTACTTTAAGAACTTTTAATGCACATGATTGTTTCACATTGATTTTATAGCAATATTAATCGATTCCTTACAACATTTTGGACAGCGAGTAGTTACCTACTTTTTATTTATGCCAGATAAGGTAATCAAATAATAAACATCTCGAAATAATTTGTTGATTCTTAAAACTGTACAAATCCCGTAGCACGCAGTTGTTAAAAAAGTTTAAACGTCAGTGAGCGTTTCTTATCGTTCCAAAGACCCGATACCGAGGAAACACATAAAAATATTTTCGTCCGTTCAACGTTTACAGTTGGGTGTGTGCCTTAGAAGAGATCTCCGATCACACCTGATTTTCCCACCATTGAGTAGGTGCATACGTCGAATCAGGTAGGCAGAGGCAGTTACATTGTCAGATACAGGAAGGTCGGATACCTAATCTAACTAGGCCGTTCCTATAAACTGCAGTTAGTCAAAGCATAGGTACTGTCATTAAAAGTGCTACCGAATTTAAATTCGCTTTATGAATAGGAAGGATGTGAATGACGAGGACTGTGACAGGAGAGGAGTGGGAGAAAAGAAGCAGAGCAAGCGAATGATTTGTACTTTCATTTGTGAGTACCAAAAATATCCCGTTATCAGAATAACCTGTATTTATTATATAAATGCAGGTTGTTCTGATAATAACCTGTATTATACCTGAATGTATCTTTTATGAAGTACTACCTACTCAGCTTCTGCCCGCGACTACGTCCGCTTGGAACTCGTTTATATCGTAGCTCCAAACAATTTTTCACCCCCCATTTCACTCCCTTAGGGGATAATTTCCGGGATAAAAACTACCTATCCTATGTCCTTCCCCCCCAAGTAGCATTACAAGCTGTATAGAAGCTGTATTTAGGTTAATGCTAATACTAAAAGCTGTTTAATAAGGCTGTACAAAGGCTGTATAAGCGCTTATACAGCCCATTTAAGTGCAAAAAGGGCCCAAATTATACAGCTTTTGGTGTTATTGGAGCTGTATAGCAGCTGTATAAGCAAACGGAGAGCTGTATAATAGCTGTATTAGAGCTGTTATTCGGTGTAATGAGAAACTATAATACTACAGATAGTGTCTTATACGCCACTTGTCAGAATATAAGTTTAACATTGGTTTTTAAGAGAATTTCAGGAGAACAAAAAATATAGTTGTGACATTTGCGAACTAATAATATTATTATTTTGATATGGCGATTATACGGTACATCGTATTGGAAAAAAATATTAATTTAGTATAAAGATTTTGATTGGACTTGTGGTATTAGCGATTGTGCATTTTACATGCACATTTATGTTTACTGTGAAGCTGTGTGTAGTTTTCAACAAAATATTCACGCACTACCAGAATATTCAAAGTAAAACTAAAAGGGAATACAATAAATGTATAGTAGTGTTTAATTTTATAGGTTATAAAATCAAAGTATGTTTTAAATAGGGGTTATGAGGGCACAGTCATTATTATTTAAGTTGGCAATTACGATTCGCTTTAGTTATTGCCAAATATTGTCAAGAATTTCTTTAATTATCTTTTCAAATACTCTTTGCTTAATCGAAAATGGCGACAATACGTTTAACAGCCTTAAGTATATTTGGCGAGAGTTATAGGTATTTATTATACAGCTTTTGGCTTTTATACAGTTTTATATGAGAATATTTATAATATTTAGGCTGTTTGTAATATTTAGGCTGGCTGTGTTCTTGTAAAATATAATAGATTACTCAATAGAGCTACGTATAATAAATTATTTGTAATATTCTCTTTCAATCAGTCTCTTGACCGCACCAGGTCTTTTATTTTATTCCACATAACATGTGGACATGTTATGTCCATATACAATAAATATATGCTTGCAATCGTGTGACTTATATTGAGACTTGGTTAATAATACAGACTAAAACGTTATTAAAGCTGCCATTTATTATTTTAGTTTTAAAACACCTTAAACAGAAGTCGTGGAACTACTGTATTTATAAGAGTGTTCAATTACGCCATAAACATAAGTTTTAGAATGGAGTTTGCCTACACCATTATACAGAAACAAGTATCTAGTGATACTATAATACCACTTAGAGCTGTATTAAGGACGTGATCATATTGACAATACAGCCTGTATTCAGCTTTTACGATAAAACCCGCTTGAAGTGTCACAAAATGCTTGAAGTTGTATACTAGAGTTTGAATATTCTGTTAGTGCACCCTAAGCTTACGCGGGTCCCTTAATACAGCCTTTATACAGCTTTTACGATAAAACCAGCTTGATGTGTCACAAAATGCTTAAAGTTGTATAATAGAGTTTTAATATTCCGTTAATGCACCCTAAGCTTACGCGGGTCCCTTAATACAGCCTTTATACAGCTTTTACGATAAAACCCGCTTGAAGTGTCACAAAATGCTTAAAGTTGTATAATAGAGTTTTAATATTCTGTTAATGCACCCTAAGCTTACGCAGGTCCCTTAATACAGACTTTATACAGATTGAGCTGTATAATAGACCATGAACCACTCATATAAGTGCGCAAACTTTTTTTGACACTCTTGTAAGTCTCTAAAAAGACTAAGCTTTAAATAGGCTGGTCTGGTATATTGATGTTAAAAACGCTTGCATGCTGCTTGGGCCGGGACTCAATCTATCTCTATACCAAATTTCATCTAAATCGGTTCAGCGGTTTAAGCGTGAAGAGGTAACAGACAGACAGACACACTTTCGCATTTATAATATTAGTATGGATACCACAGCGACCACAATAACGTGATGTGGACATTATACTGAGACTTAAAATCTAAGTTCACACGTAGATACGTAATAAAGGAACTATCTATGTTCTTATCCCGTAAAGGCACAATAATCAATAAACAGGGTAAGAGGTCTAGTTTGACGGCTCACCCCGCCGGTCACCCGTCACGAACCTAGACCTCTATCTACGCTTCCTAGTGACTACGCTTTGCGGTGTTAAGATATATTTGTGGGTGAGCGTTGAGGTGAGCTTAAAACAAGTTACTGGGGGGGTAGGTACGACAGTGCGTCACCAGTCACCTCACCCCAGACCAGATGCTTGTCGGATAATCGGATAAGTCACGGATATACAAATTACAAAATCATCATATGATTCAGCCTTCTCAAACAGACGCGGACTGACACCGGAATACCTACGTACCTAAAAGTAACTTCGACAACTGAATCGTTTTCTATACCTACCTATAATTTGGTATGGGATTAAGACCCCTGTACCTACATGAAAATATGATACTCGCTATCTTGGATTTTTTTCCCAAAACGGATAAAACGTGGGTGAAAATTATTAATGAGTTCTACACATACATAGTCGCGGGCAAAAGCTAATTATAAATGATAGAAATAATGACTCCTCGGCTGATTTCAGCTTTCCGGTAGCCAATTTTGTAATGAAATGACAAACGTCTAAGGTGTAAGATGGAATTCCTATTGCTTAAATTGCCACTATAGAAAAACAAAGTTGTGTCTTTATTTTTCTTTTTTACCTCAGCGTAGGTACCTTGGCTGAAGGCCGTGATCCTGTGCCACAAATTAAGGAATGTAAATTAAAAAAGACCTCGAATTTTGTATGAAATGCCATTACGGGCAAATTACGGGTCTCTCGTCTCAATGCGCCCGAAACGTGACGAAGAACACAACATCATTTCATTGCATGTTTGAGAAATATAAACAACCAAGTTTAAACGAGATGGTATTTAACCTCATTTAAATTTAACAGAAGGTAAAATTTATGAAACGTCACAGCTAGTTAGTATTAGTAATTAGATATTTATCGATCTTGGTCAAAACCATCCATTCCCAGAAGAGTGTTGCATCTGGCTTTATCGTGCGCGGAAGACAAGAGTGTCGCATTCACGGGAGCATGGTTTACTCGCGTCGCGGCATCCCCGCGTCGTTCTTCAAGAAAGGAGAGAACAAGTTTAGCAATGCGCAGTGATACATATATATGATATAGCACGGCTATCACAAGACAGCCCGCGATATAAGTATCTCCTCTCTTCCTAAGCGTTCCAATTAGAAAGAGACGGATAGTCTATCTCGCCGCGACACAGCTCGCGGGCCGTCCTGCGATAAGTAGCCGTGCTGGTGCCTTAGGAGCGCTTACACCTAGGAAGCTGGAGGAAGAAAGCTAGAATGATTATTTTTTGAATTTATCATAACTGTAAGTTTTCTGGCAATGTTTTTGTTTATACTATTAACTATTAACAATTACTATTAACAATGCATCTCAACAATTCATTTTTGTTTAAATGTTTTTAATTAAAGAGAACGCTCAATAGAATCGGAATGTTTGTAACTTGAAATGAAAACGTTGTCGTACCTGTTTATATCTCACAATCGGGTAGATATTTGGAATCTGCCATAACATAACCTCCTCGTTTGCTTTTCCTCTCAAATCTAACCGGTTTCACCGGGTTTTCTTCTGTCCAAAACTTAACTCTCTACTCGGTAACTACTTATACCTTCTTATCCGTGATAGTTTTCCTTTTAAATTCATTATTATGTACTACTACCACGATTTTTTTCACATCCCCAGTAGTAGCCATTTAGCCGGCAGGGGGGGGGGGGGGGGGGACACATGACTCGAACAAAAATTAGGGCTTTTTTAAATATCTCGCAAACGAATCACTGATTTCAAAAATGGTTTTAGGAAACCCATAATAGTTTTGAACGAGCTATCCAACGTTACCCCACACCATGGGTTTTACGAGAAAAATAAATTACATCCCCGCTTTAGATGTAGGGGAGGTACCATGAAAAAAATTTTTTTTTATACATTTTTGTAATGTTATGTCGGCGTGATTGATTTATATATCCATGCCGAATTACAGTTTTCTAGTTGTAATGGTTACTGAGCTAAGCCGAAGACGGACAGACAGACAGACAGACGGACGGACATGGCGAAACTATAAGGGTTCCTTATTGTCTACGGAACCCTAAAAAAGAGAATAAACATTTATTTACTTATTGATTTTTTACTTAGTAACATGGTCGTATCGAGATGTCAAAGAGGTTGCCTGGATCGGAGATTCTATACCGACAAGAGCTTAATAGCTAGCAGAAGAGAGATTGTTGATTTCGTCTTCTCTCATTAAACTAGTGCTTGACGAAATGATAAGTGTGGTATCAGCATACTCGTACCTACCTGTTATACTAGATAAGTAGGTATCTCTTAATGTCATAAGTGGAGAAATGCATCGCCACTAAAGATAGGTAAATTATATAAGTTTTTTAATAGAAATATTATGTATTGCCCTATTAAAATAAGAACCGCGCTTCCCTATTACTTTCGTTTCCCGCTTGAAGAGAGTTTCCCAAAACCTGGTCATTGACCCTTCAGTGTTGTTTACAGATAAATATTCGCCGGTTTTCTGAGAAGAGCGCTTGCTTGCGGCACGGGTTTATCCCGCGAGCCAGCAGCCGTCCCATTGATATTGCAGAATGCCCGGCGTGTGGAAGATTTCTGAGTCAACGTTATCAGGCTAGGACATAAGTAATTAATTAAAACGTAATTTAATTAAAGCATACTTATAAGGGTCGTCTGAGTTAGCCTCAGCGCTAAGTCCAAAACTACCTACCTATTACTCACTACTTATAATCTAAATTCCGACTTCAAAAATTAATGATCCACGCACGAAATTACAATGGCGCCAATATGCACATTTGGCAAGATGCTGATCGACTGTATTATTTTAGTATGTAGGTACCCTACTTCCTATTAACTAAACCGTTGAGGTAACAACTAAATAAAGATCCAAAACGCGTCATGGATACAATAGTGAGAATATTTGGAATTTATTGTAGATACAAAACTACAGTATAATGTATAATAGGCGAGGACGTGAACCACAATATTGATAATAGGTACGGGTTTGTTGTGTTGTGGGCGATGGGCTAGCAACCTATCACTGCGATAATCACTTGTTGTCGATCTTATATACCTACCCACATTTATGCTAAAGGTGGCACTGGAACATTATTTTTATGTGCTTTGCCTACCCCTTTTGGGAATTATGGCGTGAATCTATGTATGTATAATAGGAACACTTATATATACATAATGAGAAAACTTGCTATTTGCTCTCCCGTAAAAACTTTCACCCCCCATTTCACTGCCCAAGTAAGTATACGATTTCCGGAATGAAAAGTATGTAAGAGACAAAGAAGCCAGGATGAGAAGACTCGGTAGGTATCGTATTCCATTTATAATATTAACATATTCATACATTATATAAGGATTCCTCTTTCAAAGAATTGTTCCGCAGTGGCTTGACTAATGCGGACAATCGTTTTCAGTGAAAACCGCAACGGTCTTTTATATTCAATTTATTATGAATACAATGGATGTCTTTGAGAGATTTTATGTTTGTAATTCGTGAAACAGCCTAGAATCATCTTTTGTTGTAAATTTCAAGA
Source organism: Epinotia ramella (assembly GCA_947578815.1). NCBI lineage: Eukaryota > Metazoa > Arthropoda > Insecta > Lepidoptera > Tortricidae > Epinotia > Epinotia ramella. The sequence continues at coordinate 15,959,289 of OX388209.1, forward strand.
TTGCTCCGCAATAAAGATATACCTATGTACCTACCTACATTCATAAACCAAACGGGGTTGCCCACTTGTTTGCGCAAATTTGCGCTACATTTGTATCAGAATTGCGGGAGTGACTAAAAAATGCGGGATCACGCAATTCACGCATCTAAACTAACCCAGATTTCAACATTGTTTACGTAATACTAAAAAGTGATATTTGTATATGTTATATTTATTATTATTGTGTTCTTGATAGAATTCCCATACAAACTGACACCATTCATTATACCCTCTTAGCTAATAATGATCCTATGCAGCCTTGTCCGGGACCTAAATTACTTTCATTCGAATTGAAAAAGTTCGATTGTTCCAGCTCTTATAAGTACAAACAAATATTTGTTCCTGAGTCATGGATGTTTTCTATGTATTTAAGTATTTATATCTTTATATAAGTATGTTTATCGTCGTCTAGTACCCGTAGTACAAGCTTTGCTTAGTTTGGGACTAGGTCGATTTGTGTAAGATTGTCCGCAAATATTTATTTTATATTTATTTATTTAATTCAGAGCAGACCTGAAAACGGCACAATCGGTGTCCCAATTTCTTTGTGGGACGCATCCTCTAAGGTTCTGGAAACAGGACGTCCCGGCTGAGGCGGAGTACGGACCGAATGCGACTCAGCTTCCTTTCCCCCCTGGGGCTCAATCACGTCCACCTGATACCAAACTCAATGCTCAAGATAGGAACAAAAAAATATATGGACCTTCTTCGCAATACACTATTTTCGCGATAAAAGCACTAGATACTTCTCAACTCAACATACATCTGTAGTAGGCTCGTCGGTAGTTATAGAAACGAATTGCTAAAAATAATTTATTAAGATAGTTAGGTAAAAACTTGCTTTAATTGATGAGTACGAGTAGGGTAAAGTAATTAGTAGGGTAGCGTAACAGTGGTAATTGTGTGATCTAAATATAGTGTTTCATTAATACCACTGCTAAGGTAATTTAGGAAGCCCGGTGAATGATGCGTGTGTGAAAACGCGCACGCCCGTACCTCATCAGTCATCATAAAAATAGTTATAAACGTGTTCCACCATTCGTCGCTCATAGCCTAGCAGCGCCTGCGAGTCGGAAACGATAACGCAGGTTAAGCAAAGATGGCAGCGGTCAGTCTTTGGATGGGTGACCGCCTGATGTTTGAGTGGTTAATATAAATGAGCGCTTCCGTGCTATGGAAGGCACGCTAAGCAGTTGATCCCGGCTGCTGTCTATGATAGTAGTCGTTAAGCCGAGTTAGAGACCTTCGGGCGGCTTAAGAACTTCTAACAGTCGAGTTGCCCACTCACTTGACAAAGGGGGGACAACTGTCACTCGCGTCCGCAGGAACTACCTACCACAACCCTGCACGTGTCCCCTGGGTGGTACTAAAGAGTGACAAACTTTAAGGTCAAAATAATGTATGCCATACGATTAAATACCATTCGTCGCTAATCACTAATATACGCGTGCCCATAAACGAGCCCTCGATTTTCTTTAATAATTTCCTTTGTCCTTCGAATCCTCTTCACCTTCTCTTCTTCGTTGGTTCTTCATCACACCGGCACCGCCCTTCCAAACCCCTTCTATTCTGGGTGAATCGTAATGCCCGCTGGTTGCCGACACCCTTGGCGTCGCGGTTTGCATTCGTCCATCGTGTGGGTGCACTGCCTCTACTCTTTCCTTCAACGCAGCCAACCAAAGCTAAATGACTTGAAGCCGGGTACGGAGCTTTTTCGGGTTAAGGAAATTTATTGCCTCAAAAGAAATTTACATTTCACTTAAGGCGCCGTAGGTTCAGCGAAGTTAAGCGAACAGAGTTTTTGAAACAATAGGTATAATGCGTCTGTTTATAATAATATGGTTTCAAAAAAATACGAATAGTAATCTTGAGGCTTTTCTGCAGGGAAATCAGTGCTTCGAAACATGAACATGATTAAGCAAATCGCTCTATAGAAAAAAATCACGAACATAGGTCTAAAACACACAAAAATACACTTAAAATATTCGTAACAAAACATGCACAAAAGCTATAAATATTAAAATTGCTTCTAAAAATCGGCAATATCATGTTTAAGGGAAATCAGTGTTTACATTTTTATTTATTTAAACGGCCAAAAAATTAAAATTAAGAAACATGATATCCGCGCTTCCGAGCACGCACTTCCATCTCGCTCACGCTTACGCTCAGTGAGAGGGAGAGAAGACCATGAACCTACGGCGCCTTCATGAGAGCTTATAGTTATTTACAAATTAATATTATTCGCCTGTGTAACCATCCATTTTTCTTTCAACAGGCTGGAGGCATGGAGGCGGTGTGCGAGCGCGGCGACGGCGCGTGCGCCGCGCGCGCTCTGGCCGCTGCGCTGCACGCGCTTCACCTTTACTGCGCCACTGTCTCTGCTGCGCTGATATGCTGCTGCGCAAAGCCGTCGCCACACAGGTTGCTCACTATGTTATTTTAGTTGGTAAAAGTAAGAGAGTTTATTTAGGTGAAAACCATAAAAAGGTACTTATTAACACTTTGTGGTCACCCACACTGTCTCTGCTGCGCTGATATGCTGTTGTGCAAAGTCGTCGCCACATTGTGAGTAACTATGTTATTTTAGCTGGTAAGAGTAAGAAAGTTTATTTAGGTGAAAACCATAAAAAGTTACATATTAACACTTTGTGGTCACCACACTGTCTCTGTTGCGCTGATATGCTGTTGTGCAGAGCCGTCGCCACATTGTGAGTAACTATGTTATTTTAGCTGGTAAGAGTAAGAAAGTTTATTTAGGTGAAAACCATAAAAAGTTACATATTAACACTTTGTGGTCACCACACTGTCTCTGTTGCGCTGATATGCTGTTGTGCAGAGCCGTCGCCACATTGTGAGTAACTATGTTATTTTAGCTGGTAAAAGTAAGAAAGTTTATTCAGGTGAAAACCATAAAAAGTTACATATTAACACTTTGTGGTCACCACACTGTCTCTGTTGCGCTGATATGCTGTTGTGCAGAGCCGTCGCCACATTGTGAGTAACTATGTTATTTTAGCTGGTAAGAGTAAGAAAGTTTATTTAGGTGAAAACCATAAAAAGTTACATATTAACACTTTGTGGTCACCACACTGTCTCTGTTGCGCTGATATGCTGTTGTGCAGAGCCGTCGCCACATTGTGAGTAACTATGTTATTTTAGCTGGTAAGAGTAAGAAAGTTTATTTAGGTGAAAACCATAAAAAGTTACATATTGTTACGAGCGTGGGGGGGGTAGGATAGAGTTAAACACCTTTTCAACACGACAATAGATTTATTCTGCGATTTACACAGGGTAAAGTCCTCTGAGTCCACATGTACTAACGCTGACAACTCAATTAACTCACACAAGTGACTGAGTTCGCGCCTACTAGTACTGACACAGCTACACTTTACTGTTACGCACTAGACCACTTCACTAATCACGACTTTCCACTGTACTTCTTCAACCAGTTCTCACCCGATACTACTCCCTTAGTATCCCATTCTGAGAACTCCACTCTGAAGACTCCACTCAACCCTGACTCCTCTCAGGACTGACTCCAAGTCTCCTCTTCAAGAACTCACTTCAAGACTTCCTTCCAAACTGACTAGTACCGCGAACGTGGTCCCCTTATATACCCCTTACCGAAGATTCTAGTCCTTAATTTCGATCTTCATTTCGTTGTTCATTTCATTACTCACTTGTTTTGAGTAGCATGGGCTTTTCCAGATAAACGTGCAAACGTCCACGTTTCTCGAATATTCCAAGCCCATACATTCGTCTATAAATTTCCTTAAGCATCGAATGTTCTATTCGCTTACCCTTTCTAGAACATTCCATGCTACTCGGCGTTTTGAAAATGTACTCACCATTAATTAAAAACATACAAAAAGTGCATGTCGGTCGCTGGACTCGAACCCGGGCACATCGGCTCTTCGACCGCCGTTTGTAACGCTGGGCTACAGATGTCTTAGTCGACACAGCGAATTTTGAAACACCTTGACGGCGAGTCACTATGCCAACAAAACTGTTATTGACCCCGCCGTCGTAACAATATTAACACTTTGTGGTCACCACACTGTCTCTGTTGCGCTGATATGCTGTTGTGCAGAGCCGTCGCCACATTGTGAGTAACTATGTTATTTTAGCTGGTAAGAGTAAGAGAGTTTATTTAGGTGAAAACCATAAAAAGTTACTTGTTAACACTTAGTGGTCACCCACAATTTAAATTACGTAACGACACGATTCTGAATCCCTCTTTCTCTTTTTGTGATATTTGTGTGACAAGTCATATCACATATTCATGAAAAAATATTCAGAATCTCTATACTTATTTCATTATTAAAGCTTCCAATCTTACTATTCTATATGTAGGTATGTTTGTTATGTTTTTGTTATGTTTTTTCCTCAAGAAATGAGTCGTACTCACCTGATATAAATGTAGGTAAATAGTTTACAGTTTAGACTCAAATGGTTGTTATTTGCATTTACATTAAATCTGCGTCCTCAGCACGTCCTCGGTTAAGAATTTACGTGTCCCGTAAGGATTTAAACCTGTTTTTGTTTTACATCTCAAATATACATACCTGCAGCGAACGAAAAAACAATAGAAGTCTAATTACTTAGCGTCGCAAAATGTCACGTCACAAAATGGGTGCAGCCATTGTCATTATGCGGGGATGGGGGCGTGGTGCCAAAACGATGCCAGGAGTAGTATGGAAGTGCGCACACGGAGTCGCGTCGCTACGTGCGCGCACTTCCATACTAACCCATAGACTTGATGTGAGAGACAAAATAGTCGCGGAGACAAAAGTTGCTCGTGCGCGCATAGCAGCAATAGTTCAAACATACGCATACCGGGTTTTAGGCACGTGTTTGGGTAGAAATTTGTAAGGAGCTCGCTTTCTATGGTTTTTTCGTTAGCTGCATAAATACCTGCCATATGGGTTGCTGCCACTTAAGTTGAAATTAACTTATTGCAATAGGAGTACCAAGCGATGGAGAGGGCAGAACGTACGAGGCGCGGCAAGCCTCGTGCTGGGCGTAGCGATGGTCCTCGGAGCGGCAGCCGCGGGGCTTCGGTCCAGCCTCTCAGTCCCACTCACGGCCGCCCTCCTCGGCCCTCTAGGCTGGCTCTCCGCCGCCGCCCTACACGTCGCGCTCTGGGCTCGACGTTCAGCAGCCTCACTCCTCTACCTCGCGATATACTGGCTCCTCACTGCAGTTTCCACGGCAGCTATTATATGGCAACTATTGGATACAGCACCAGCGCCAAATCACATAGAAATCTACATCCATACAGTCATTTTCATCATGGCGATTATTATATCTGGAGTTGACTGCGTATGTTTTTACGACGAGGTACGTACAACGAAATTTTTACCAAATTGTAGATATGTTCCACGTGATATTTTACATTTAAAATAGCAAAATGTCGATACTAAAATCACTTAAGTATCTATATTCTATACCCTCGAAAACAGCAAGCGTATATCGACCAATCAGTAGTGACAATCTTTTACAATTCTAATCAAGAGGTATGCGATATATGTAAACGGAAAGTGGAGCGGCATTATAATAGCTTGATGAGAATTATAATGCGTGTTGGCATATCATTGCGAGCTGTAGCGCAGAGGAATTTCTATGCGGCTTTTGAAACGCGACTACGGCACACATGAAGCGGGCCCACCGACTGCGCCATTGACCTAAAAACACCCTATCACAATTAATTTGCACATCACATTACATTTGCCTGCCACTTGTTACTCCCGATCCCAATTCCCACTTGGTTTCATAATCGCGTTTTAGTACCTATAAGTAATCATAATGGGTCAACATACTTACTGTCAAGGTGGAGTCGATCGCGGATAGTTCTTCGACGGGTGACCTGTTTGAGTAATTAATTACCAACTGAGCCTTCCGTTCCGAGCTTTGTAAGGCACGTAGTGCCGTTGATATCATCTAATTGTAAATTAGCCCAGTTATTAGTTTATTTAAACTGTGTACAATACAAGAAAAAGTCGGCCAAGTGCGTGTCGGGCCACGCGCAATGTAGGGTTCCGTAGTTGCCTGTCTTTCTTAGTTACATCGACACGCGCGTGCCAACTAAATGGTTGCGTCGGTCGAATTTGTACGAAAGTTGGCCTTTCTAAGTATAGTCAGCGTCATATAGTTAGTAGCAGCCAGAGTAGCCAAATATTTCGTAACACACCCTTATTCTTACAGTAATAAAGACGTGTACCGAAATATTTGGCTACCTTGGCTGCTACTAACTATATGACGCTGACTGTACCTACATTTTATGTTGGTCGACTATTACTCGGTAACTAGTACAAAAAAAAAACCAAGATTTTATTCTTCTATTTTGTCGGCGTGATTGATTTATAAACCCATGCCGAATTACAGTTTTGTAGTAGTAATGGTTACTGAGCTAAGCCGAAGACGGACGGCCAGACGGACATGGCGAAACTATAAGGGTTCCTTGTTGACTGCGGAACCCTAAAAAGTAGAAATGCCCGACTTTATGCACTCTCTACCAGTCAACCATTGGGCTAAGCAGAAACATGTGATGCAGGCATTTAAATTCATTAATGTGACAGTAGGTTTAGTTTCCTTTCTGGGTTGGAAAAACGGTAGGGATTTTTGGGACTATCACTCGGTTAGAATGCAACCGGGATAGCGCTAAGATGAAGGGGAGTCAACTTGCATTAGAACCAAAAAAGATCGATATTGAATCCCGAAAATTGCATACATTCCACGTTTAGAACATTATGACCCTTTTGACGAACCCCCTCGATATAGTATCGCGGTGTAGATAGGTACTACGTATACGCCGAAGGCTGTGATTAAAACAAACACTACATAGGTACGAGTATAGGTACCCACGTTCCGCTTTACGCGTGCTCGCTCATGATCAACATCAATGCTACTCAATTTCTTTCCGAGTTTTAATTAGTAAGGACAAAGCAATGCGCATACTCGCCACAAATAATAGAACAGCTTACCTTTTGATACTTATTGTTACTTAGTGTGTAATATAACTGTAATAAGTTCGGGCTAAATAATTTTGAGCTCATCTAGGGGGTTTGGGTGAAATCGTTTATTTTGATACCTATAAGACCGTGTAAAAGCAAGCTAGAGAAAATATAGACCCGAATCCTATTCGAAATGCTCACTGTTGTACTTAAATTTGATCAATAAAATAGTAAATGAACATAAGTCAACTACTTAGTCTACTATGCAGCTTATGCAGCTTACCTGAATAGCGTGACTCGAGCACTATCCTAACTAGATAAGCGACATAATTCTATTTAATGGGATGAGTGAGTTCCTGTGCGTGTAAGAAGGTATTTAAAATAAGTGTCTACCTTAGGTAAACATGTGTTAATCGCCGTAAGAAGGACTTGCTAGGAGACCGTTAGCGTACCTTTGGAACTTAGGTAATTGTAAATTGTAATAATACTAGGTATAACGTTGTTGTTCATTAGAACTGACGTGAGACATCTCTATATTGTGCGATGTGTTTTATCACTGATTAATAAACGAGATGCATTTCTCAAAATATTTATACTTCAGTAATAATAATAATAATGTATCCCTCGCTATAGATTATATTTGTTTTAAAGGGCCTCTGCGCTGTTGGCTTTGGCCCCACGCATGCCTTCCAAAAGTCCGGGATATGGTCCGAGATATGGAAAAAACAGACAAATAATAATATTAAAAATTATTTGCAGAAAAAGGGTAAGATGTACGAGTATGTAGTCATTTTGTCAGACACACGCGTCAGATATTATTGCACGTTTTATCATGTCAGACAGTTATGTAGGTGACTGTTTTCTTCGTCTATTTACTTAAAATGTATTACATAGATATGAGATGTATCAACATAATCCAAGTACCTATATGTACCTACCTACATAAAAAAGTAATTAAATGGGAACGCACAAAAAAATCATAACATTACATTTTCCAGTATATCTACTTACTAAAATTAGGACGCAGATGATTTAATAAAATATTTAAGTACTTAGTGGAAAAATCTTCACTGGAACATGGTTTTCGGTAAAGAATTTCGAAATTCGGAAAAATATGCACCCATAAATGGTCTTAAATAAGTCGGCAAATAAACCGATTTATACGAATTTTATCGTAATATGTAGTCCCTAGTCGACGAGCTCTGCTCGGGTGTAAATACGAAGAAAACATTTTTTCCCAGACATGAGTCCTAGCTAGATCGATTTCTCGCCCCGTAAACCCCTGTATTCCAAATTTCATCGAAATCGTTAGTCGTTTCCGACAACGTGATTGCAAATATATATACAAATATTGCTCGTTTAATAGAGGTTATCTGTGTTTAATAGTATAAATAAATAAAATAAAATAAAAATCCCCAATACTTGGTAAAATTAACAAAACAGGTATATAACCTGAAAAAAGGAATTAAATACAAAATAAATATCTTAATATATGTACCTATATATAACTATGTTGGAGCCTTATGCTCCTATGTGGAAACCATCCATTTCTGGACGAAGGTCTCCTCCCATTTGTGCCATTCTTCCCTTTTCTCACGGACCCAGAGGTTCCCGGCTATTGCCACGACGTCGTCTCTCCATCGGCGGACGGGCCGACCCCGCTCTCTTTTGCCTTCTCCAATAACGCACCAGTGCAGTATAAGTTGGCTCCATCTGCACGGCTAGCACGCGACGGCGCACGAGCTCTCTCGATTTTTCTCGCACTATCCGTCTCTCTCTTATTAGAACACTTAGAACAAGAGGTATAGTGCGATAAAAATCGAGAGTATGTCGCGGCCGTCGTGTGCTAGACGTGCAGCTGTCGTTTAATCTGGCGACGTGACCTGCCCATTGCCATTTAAGCTTTGCGATCATTTCTAGGGCATCAATGATTTTAGTTCGGGACTTAATATGGCTACATCTGATCCGGGCTCTCATTTTGATGTTCATCATGCTTCTCTCTGCCGCCCTTTGGAAGGATCTGATCTTCGCCTTGTGTTTCGCATTAGGGGCCCAGGTTTGACAGCCATATAATAAATATTCAATATTAGGGGACAATCTTACACAAATCGACCTAGTCCCATAGTAAGCTCATTAAGGCTTGTGTTATGGGCACTAGACGATGATATATATAATAGTTATAAATACTTAAATACATAGAAAACTTCCATGACTCAGAAACGAAAATATCCATGCTCATCACACAAATATTTGCCCTTACCGGGATTCGAACCCAGGACCTTCAGCTTCGTAGGCAGCGTCACTAAGTAACCTCGTATCGTCATAATTATGTAAGGGTGGGTAAGACATTAGAGTCCATATTTTTTATATAGTATAGGATAGGATTAAATACATCCCGATGTTCGTAGCCCTTTCCAGCGCTCTTGGTCAAACGGGTTGACAGAGAACAATGCTTTTTTCTCTATCAAATTACCTACATTGTGTAAAATATCCAAATACCTATCTAAATACAAGCCAAATGCAGTATAACTAGGTACATAGCAGATGGTCTCATTATAAGCAAACACACACATGACCACAAGGGTATATAGTCCAGTACGGGAAAGGAATGCACCTTCGATAATTCCCAAGAGCGCGATTTTTTGTTGTCGGTTAGAATATTATTGAGGACTAATGGGAACAAAAAAAGTTAACAGATTTTGACCATGACTTAGTTATAGTACAGGGTTTTGTAAGTGACAATTGTAAATTTGTATGCTTGCTTGCATGCTGAATACGAGGACTTTTAAATTACACTATAACCTAAGACCATGTATTATTCTTACAATATTTTTTTTTTCGCTGTGTCTCTTAACTTAAGTGGCAAGGGCAGGGCACATAGCACGTAGAACCGATGTCCGTTGGGGCGGAAAGGTTCTCGAGTGGCGACCACGTACCGGAAGGCGCCGCGTGGGTAGGCCCCCCACAAGGATGACTGATGACCTGGTAAAGGTTGCGGGTGTCCGCTGGATGCGGGTGGCGCGGGACCGGTCACTTTGGCACTCTTTGGGGGAGGCCTATGTCCAGCAGTGGACGTCTTTCGGCTGATATGATGATATTTTTTTTTATTTGAATATGAAATTCAAGGAAAGATTATATAATAAGATTTTTTAATAAGAGTAGGTATCGCATTTAACTATTAAAACATCCCCTTTAAATTCCTAACACTATCTTCAAGTGATAACGTCAGTATAATCTGAAAGGTGTTAGACAAGGTTGCGTGGCCTCGCCATGGTTGTTTAACTTATTTATGGACAGTTGTATGATACCTTTGAAAGAGAGTGAATGTGTTTTAAAAATGGGTGAGTTACTCGTCAAATGCCTACTATACGCTGATGACCAGGTGCTAATTGCGTCATCAGAGAAGGAGCTGCAAGAGATGGTAACTTGTATGGATGACTCACTGAAGCGGAAGGGTATGAAAGTCAATGTGAGTAAGACAAAAGTGATGGTATTTGAGAAAGAAGAATGTGTGACTGTGTGCAATATTCTGATTGACAGTGAGAGAGTGGAGCAAGTGAATGAATTTGTGTACTTGGGTTCGTTGTTTACGAGAGATGGAAAGTGTGATGGTGACATTGAAAGAAGAGTGAAAGCGGGAAATCAGGTGAATGGATCATTGCACGCGTTTGTGAGCAGCCAAAATATAACAAAGAAGGCTCGACTCGCGGTTCACAGAGGAGTGCTTGTTCCTACACTGATGTATGGAAGTGGGACTTGGGTATTTCAGAAAAAGCATGAGAGTAGACTGAATGCAGTTGAAATGAGAGCGTTAAGAAGTACGTGTGGAGCTCGTTTGAATGATAGAATAAAAAATAGTATAATAAGAGAAAAATGTGGAATAGAAGACGATGTAGTGACTAGGATTGACCAAGGTATGCTTCGGTGGTTTGGGCATGTTGAGAGGATGTGTGAAAGTAGACTGACTAAGAGGATTTACGTCCAGGAGATGGATGGAAGGGTCGGTAGGGGGCGGCCTAGGCGAGGGTATCATGACCAAATTTCAGCGATACTGTTAAAAGGCCAGGTTAGGAGGGTACTCCTGACCTGGCAACCGACGAGCGTGTATGAGAAGATGTATGGATGTCATCGAAGTGAAAGAAGTATGTAAGGACCGTAGTATTTGGCGTTCCTTAGTCTCTGCCTACCCCAATGGGATACGGGCGTGAGTATATGTGTGTATGTATGTAATCTGAAAGGAGTAAAAAAAATATTTCCCTAAGTATACAAAGATTACACAAGTGGTTACTGAATTGTATTAAAAACTATCGAAGGTAACCACAGTTTGAAAATTAGGTGACTTTAGGGTCCCCCGACCCTGCCATCCGGTCCACTAAGGCCGAAGGAGCAAATGGGTTAGTGTGTACAGTCACGGACTTTAATTATTCAGCCATTTGAAGTCACTTTATACTGGCTTACACTTTATACAGCTTAACTATAAAAATATGTAATTTTTTTTATTACGAAAATCAAAGTATAATCCAGAGGAATATCAAACTTTCTTATGTTATTTTTGTCTGATGGCACCCACCGAAAACGCTCTAAACGGGCATAGACTATGACGTCACCATCCATATTCTCGGCGCGTTTACTATGGAGTTAATAGTCATTAGTTTGCAATGATCTCCTTAACATTTGCCTTTGCATGAGTCTATACTTGTCATACAAAATATAATTTCTAATTCAATATTCTGCCTAACTGTTATGTTTTAATTAAGTATGTTTTTTTTTTAATTCGGAAAATGACATAATAATAATAATAATGTATATTTCTGTTGTTTGATAATTATCTTTGTATCCGCATCGATTGAGTTCAATTTATTCAAATTTATTTGTAATTAGTTTTAATTCTTTCGTTGGATTATTTTTTATTTAGTATTAATTGAAGAGTTGACTTAATCGAATTTACTATCGAGATTGAACCAATTAAATTCCATGATGACATTGAAAACTTAAATTGTAAGCCAATACTAACACATAATTGTAACTGTAATTTTTATTACCAAAATTTGATCCATGTTATCTGAATAAATAAAATTAGTGCTTCAAAATTGAAGTCCCATGCATTTTCCCTATTAACGTCCTTGCCCGAACCTACTCTAACTGCGATAAGTGGTAACAAAAAAACAGACTTGGGAATTATTTTACTTTATCGAAAAATTATAGTGGACTCGCGTACCGGACTAATACTACTACGAGTATATGAAATTACCTAATTTTATAAACACGTTGACTGCCTACGTAGCGCTTTATTTATGTAGGTACAACATTTAAAAAAATGTATATCAACCCTTTATTAGAAAAGGAATATTTAGTAAATACCTACTTTTATTTCAATTAAGTGTCTCATCGTTAAAGTGTGAATGTCCCAAGAGTCGAAGGAGTACCCGCCAGACAGCCGCCGCCGCCGACACACTGCCATGGTGCCATGGCGCCAGCATCTTTGCAAATCCTTTCAACCCACTTTACGTCCATTATTAGCCTGCACATGACTAAGGCTTTCAGTTCTTTGAATTGCCTTTTATCTTGTTATTTTTTTATTGTGATAAACTCGTTAGTGTGTCAGGTAGCAGACACATTATAAATAGAGTTTTCAATCAAGGGATGTATCAAGACTTAGGTACAATGAAGTAAAAAGTGTAAAAATAGAACCTTGGAATAATTAGAGAGATCATTAGTTTGCCGCCTAATACCTAGTGTGCATCGCATCACAATAGTTTCTGACTCAAATAGGTACTTAGTTAATACATTTTTTAAGTGAATTAGGTGTTAATACTTATCGCCACCATCTAGGCTCTAAATATAAAGATGTTTTGTTTCAGGTAAGAAAAACATTTCGAAAAACTCAGAAATCTTCATCCGATATCTTAAATGACATCAGTTATTTGCACAACGACAGCCACTTTTATTCAAAGATATCGTTTTATTGGCTAAATTCGCTGCTCTACAAGGGGTATGAGTCGCCACTAGAGCAAGAGGATTTAGGTGAACTCCCCGAAGACGAATGTTCTGTGAGACATTACAATAAACTTAAAAACATTTATGACACTCAAAAGGTCAGTCACTTTGCTTTGCATACATGTATGTGTTCCAATAGTTCCATAATGCTGTAGGTATTCATCAAAAACTGTTCTTATTATGTTTCTTTCGTTGTCATTCCAGAAAACTAAAATGGAAAGCAACCCTTCCAGTATATGGACGTGCTATATTCGAATGGTGTGGCCAAACTTTTATATCGCCGGAGTGCTCAAACTGTTCAGTGATTTAATAGGCGTAGTGCCGCCTTTGGGACTGGCCGTCGTCATTAAATACATACAAGACACGCCCCAAGAATACAACTCAGACACTCCGGTGACCGTGGAAGAATTTTTGAGTAATGGATATATAATGCTTCTCATAGTGACGTTGGCGCTGATAAGCCAGGGATTCCTATCTCAAAACTCAACGCATTTAGTGACAGTAGAAGGGACTAGGTTGAAAACGGCTTTACAAGTAAGTACCAACCTAATCATGAATGACAAATGAACTAGATCTATGTTACATTACAAGTGGCATTAAAATTGTTGTATTATGTACATAATGTACTGAGTAGGTAATCACGTTTTTGTTCCTTGTATGTCTAGAAAGATCTAACATTCTGGATACTAAAGTTTAATTGAGTGCGTGTTTTAGATCTCAGTTTTGAATTGACGGTAACAGGGCATGGTGTATGACAAGTGCATGCGTCTGGCGCCGTGGTCGACGCCCGACGCGGCGGAGGAGGAGGCCCCCCTGCTGGCGCCGCCGGACTCCAACACCCAGACTGGCTACCTCACCAACCTGGTTTCACAGGACACTTACAATGTCATGTCCTGTGTCTGGATCTGCCATTATACGTGGGCTATACCCCTGAAGGTATGACGTGACAACCCAAATTATAATTGTGCACAATTCTTTAAATATCATATGTATATTTGAAAGACAATTCTGATCAGTAGACGTATACGTACGCTATGTTAATCGTTGTGTTCTGATTGCAGGTATCTGTTATTTTATATTTATTGTACACAAAACTGGGAGTCAGTGCAATAATAGGTTCAGCGGCTAGCATTTTGTTCATCACTCCCTTGCAATTCTACCTAGGGAAGAAAATATATGACAATTCCAAGGAAATTGGAAGATGTACCGACCACAGGATGTCGAAGTTAACGGAGATATTGCAAGGAATGCATGTTATAAAACTTTACGTATGGGAAGATCTCTTCAATGAGAAAATTCTTAACCTGAGAGAATTAGAACTTAAGTTCCTGAACAAAGAATCGATTTATTGGAGCTCTCTAAGTGAGTAAAAGGTTTCATTATGAAAGTTACGTAGTATAGGTATCTGCATGTAAGAACAGTATACAAACTTTACATGTGAATTTGATTTCAGCTTTTACAACTCAAATATCCACGATATTAGTAACGATGATTACCTTCACGGTGTACTATTACTTAGATCACAGTAACACGTTCACCGCTGTCAATATTTTCACTGGCCTAGCTCTTTTCAATCAGCTGTCCGTGCCGCTGCTTATCTTGCCAGTAACCGTACTCATGGTCATCCAGGCGATGGTAAGACGACATTCATGTTGTTCATCTTATACCATTCTTACCATTTTTAATGCACTTGCACTACCAGTTAATAAAAGTAAAACTATTTAGGTCAGCACGAACAGAATCAAACGATACTTGGATCTTCCCGAGTCAAAGAACGTCAGAGAAGACGATAATGAAGCGGTATGTCAAAGGAAATCGACGGACACGTTTAACGATGCTTTTGTTGATGTTAAGCCTGAAGATAGTTCGTTTGAAAACTGTATTAGAGATGCAAATGAGGGCGATGATCTGAGTAGCGACCAGTTATCAGACGAAGACATCTTTAATGTAGCAGAAGATAAACAAGAAATTCTAATTAGATTTAGAAACGCAGGATTCAGTTGGGGCCCCACGAATGACATCGCCTTAGAAGTTGACCATTTAGATGTTCCTACTGGTAAACTACCAATTATTAGCGCATACTAGAATGATTGCTATATAAACGTTTTTTTACATGAATTTTCGCTTTCACAGGCAAACTCATAATGGTGGTCGGCGCAAGCGGATCGGGGAAAACTTCTTTTCTCTCTTGTATTTTGGGAGAAATGTTCTTTGATCGAGGCGAAGTCTGTCGGAGCGGGTAAATGTTGAGTGTAAATTACAGTAATATCAAAATTGAATATATCGAGTGTACATTTTGGCCGGGATCAATAAATTTCATTAAGAACAGACCGCCGGATTTTTGAAGTGAAAACTTCTTTAGCGGCGCTGAGCACTTTTTGGGATGGGGAAAAATTGTTAAGTACGCGACAGAGTTTTGTGACGTCAGATGTGAAGGAGGTCACTTTTTGCTGCTAGCCGATTCGACTTCATCCAAAACTGAACGCTATTCGTAAGAGTATAAAGCCGTTAAACACGTTTTGCAATAGCATATTCTGCAAATAAATTTGTAATAATACCAACGCGTCCTTCACCGTTTTGCTATTGAGAAAAATCGAATAGTTCGAATTTGGGCGTTATTCCTAAAGAGATAAAGCTTAGAAAAATATTTATCAACGGCAAAAACAAATTTATATTTTGGTCGCCACCGTGCACCGCCATCTGCTGTTCTTGCAAATTCGAATAGGTCGAATTTAGACGTTATTCCTAAAGAGATAAAGCTTTGAAAAATATTTGGCAATGGCAAAAACAAATAGGTATTGTGTTTGCCGCCGTAAGATGTCACGTGACCTGATCGAAAAACTGTTACAATGTTATTGAGTTTTCACTTCTGCCGGCACTCCCGGAGTGCAACCCGGTCTTTTTTTTTTTATTAGTTGTGTTGTGAACCGGTTCTGTTACAACCGCGAAGTTATTTTACGACACTATATTTTTTACATGTTTTGGGCTAGAAGAACGAGTATGTAGAGTATGAAGACTCTATCTATATCTAAACATAAAGTTTCATTTAGTTTTTACAAGTTTTTATTAAGTTTCGTCTTCGCCTACCTATGTCGGTGCGTCTGGGTGTCGTGGGTTAATGAAACAATTTATTTAGATAAATTGGATCTATGTAGAAGATCCAAAGGGGCACAAAAGCTTCTATCAAAATGTTTTTAGAAATTTATATTAATACGGTACTTAATATTTTTTACGTTGAAAGTCTTACTTTTTTCTATCGCTAGTTGGCATGGTTAGGACAGCAACATTATTTCAAGAAACTGTCATGTTGTCTCCTGGCTAACGGGATTGATTGACCTAAATAAATTCTACTAAAGTGGTAACCATCCGACTCGAAGACACAATTAACAATGTTGTAATGATTGATAGAAATTGTTCAACGTGGTTCGCGGGACAGCCACCATGGCTGCTGGAGGGATCCGTGCGGAACAACATCGTGATGGACAGCGCCTGGTGCCACAGCAAGTACTCGCGAATCCTGCGCGCCACTGGCCTTGTACCGGACTTGCAACTGTTGCCCGGTACGCACTCAACTCGTGCTAATTTTAGTTTTATTTTAACTACACTTACTTATTTGTTACGGACATAATGCTGCTACGCTATTTAGCTACGCGCCTTATTGCACGTTGCTACATGTGAATTTGGCCTGAGCACTACCGCCTTTGTAGGGATCTCAAATAGATTATTTTTCATATGCTGCCTAGTCCACTTAGCTATGCAGAATCGATCAAAAACACTTGTTTGTTATTTACAGAAGGCGACGCGACTCAACTGGGAAGCCAGGGGGTGCCTCTATCGGGTGGACAACGCGTTCGCGTGAGCGTGGCGCGAGCGCTGTACTCCGGGGCTAGACTACTAGCGCTGGACGAACCACTGGGTGCGCTGGACGCGGCACTGGCGAGGCACCTGGTGGCGCGAGCGCTCGTGCCCGCTGCGCGAAGCGGTTCCACAATACTGCTCGCTACTAACCGGCTCGAGTTGCTGCATTATGCTGATCTGGTGAGTCACGATACATACGCGGGACTTTGTTCTGGACGTTGTTGTTGGTTGGTTGTTGGCGCTGGACGAACCGCTTGAAGCGGCACTAGCGCTCAAGCCGCCGCGCGAGGCTGCTCGCCATACTGGTCGCTACTAACCGGCTACAGTTCCTGCATTATACTGATCTTGCAGGTCGTAAGTCATGCACTTGGTGATGGGGCCGCTAGTCCCTGCTGCGCGCGGCAGTTGGCGGCTCCAGAATGCTGTTCGCTACGAACCAGCTAATAAATTTGGAGATTGGATGGTCACGACTATCATTACAAACAATGATGATTGGTAGGTACCTATACTTATTTAGAATTAAACACTGGACGCTCTATGAATATTCGTGATTGTCCGATGCCGTGTCGGTTATTGTCCCGAAGCAATATCATATGATATCAAAGTTCAGACTCGACTTGAATGCATATTTTACGAGGATAAGGTGCAAAGTATCTACGTAGATGTGGAGTAGGTAGATGCCGTAGACGGGATTGTACAATTATTAGTTTGAGGTCCAATAATGCGAGTAAGCTCGTGGTTTGTAGATTCTAAATTCGTGACTTTCGAGATAAATTATTAAAAGTTTGAATGGGTTTCAGATTATAGTGATGGAGGACGGTCGCGTAGCTGGTTTCGGCCGGCCTACCGACAGCTCGTGCGCGATATCGCGCTGGGCGCGGCGGGCCGGGGAGGCGCGGGCGGCGGCGGCGCGCGGCGGCGCCGGCCCGCCCGGGGGCACGGCGCGGGAGCGCACGAGGCTCGTGCGGGCTCTAAGCCGCGCGAGGTTCAGCAGGACCATATCGGAGGATACCACGGTTGGGGTAACAATATTTTTCTCAAAAATGGCCCGCAAAGTGAACATAACTCGCTACATATTGGAAGGTAAAGTGTAAGGTAAAGTAAGTGTGATTAATAAATTCCTTTTCAACACAATTGCTCGTAACGTACCTCTTATTGTGTCGCTTTTAGGCTCATAATCCTGGCTATTAAACACGCGTGTTTTATAACATTACGACACTTGTGTGTTATGGTTATATCCCGATTAAGTCACGTTGGCACCTTGCAGCAAGATGTATGCATGCACACGGTGCATTCTTAAATTAACCGGGTTGTACAGATTGTACAGCTTTTTTTTAATTCTCGGCAAATGGATTGTTACTCGACTAAACAAATTAAATCCTTTTTGTTAATTAATTGACTATTTCTCTTTGGATATGATATATAAACGTTTAATTTAGTAAAACTATTCACTTTTGATAACATTCTACATGAATTAATAAAGATAACATTTGAAAACGAATATAATTTATTTTATTTTCTATTGGCTGTTTAGAGATTTCATCTAATGCGCGCACTGCGCAATCTTCACGAAAAAAACTGTTGCGCGCCATTATAGGTTATTTCACAGATATTTGTAAACATTGTTAATGCGTGTTTGGTTATTAACAAAAATGTTGACTCGTGGTGACTAGAAAAGTGATAAATAGAATGGACGCCACTGGAAATTCTTGGCGATGTATACAACATGTGAGTAAAAACCTGTTGACATCAATAAGTAAAGAAAATAACTTAAAGACCTATAAAATTATCATCTTATGAAAAGGATTTTTTCCTCGCAAAATGTGTTGAAAAACGTCGTATGGAACGCGTGAGCTTTGATAATTACATCCTCGGCTCTCTTATCACGCTCACCTGATTTGTCGAGTACCAAACTTTAAAAAAAGTAGAAACTGGCATATAAAAGACGGCACAGCTCGTATTCAGCTAATTCAACTCGTATGTTTCTGTTGGAAACACGACGTTTTTGAATGTGTCTCAAATAGTTTGCGTTTTTTTTCACGTTGTGCAACGATATTTAAAGTTTATATAAATTTTGTATTTTTTATTCCCCCATTTTTGAGAAAAGCACTATATTAGCCTCAGCCGGAATGGAAATTGCAGGCTTCGTATGATAATTAAACGGACTCGCAAGCTCGTCCGTTATGGAGACTAGCCACCGACATTGCAACAATTTTACCTAATCTATGTAGATGAAATACGTTTGCAGTAGTACCTATTACGTCGCTATGCATTTCGTGTTACCAGCATGCGTTGCCGCATTTTTAGGGTTCCGTAGTCGACTAGGAACCCTTATAGTTTCGCTTTGTCTGTCCGTCCGTCCGCGGATAATCTCAGTAACCGTTAGCACTAGAAAGCTGAAATTTGGTACTAATATGTATATCAATCACGCCGACAGTGGTAAAATAAAAAGTGTTTTTTTTTACTAGGGTACCTCCCCTATACGTAACGTGTGGAGTGTTTTTTTTTTTTTCATTTCAACCCTAACGTGTGATATATTGTTGGATAGGTATTTAAAAATGAATAGGGGTTTGCAAAAATCATTTTTTGATAATGTTAATATTTTCGGAGATAATCGCTCCAGAAATAAAAAAAAATGTGTCCCCCCCCTCTAACTTTTGAACCATAAGTTTTTAAAATATGAAAAAAATCTGAAAAGTAGAATTTTATAAAAAAATTCTAGGAAAATTATTTTGAACTTGATAAGTTGAATAGTTTTTGAAATAATTACAAAAACTACGGAACCCTACACTGAGCGTGGCCCGACACGCTCTTGGCCGGTTTTTTTGTGACACGGCTCGTTGGTCAGACTCTAAGCTTTTATCATTACGGAGACATACGCTTCTTTGCAGTCTTCTTGATATAAAGTGTACCTGTGTGAACGTATGTGTGTGGATTTTTATTTGTTAAATAAGTACTTGATTGTTTTATTATTATTATTTATCGTATGGCAAATAAGTATTTACAACCGTGAGATCTTGGAAAAGACAGTACGGTTGTTGTACAGTATTGTTTATACATAACTACTTAATATAACTTTCTATTACTATGTAGTTTTGGATAAAACTGCTGATAATGTATTATGCGGGGTTGGATTATAGATTCGGATCTCATGCAGAATTGCAGACCTTCATTATTTTGGCGAAATTTGTAACACATACACGGTACATTGCAATTGCACCTACTTTCGTTTTATTAATTTTAACGTGGATACCACTAAAATAGTGAATTATTCTGATCCTATATTGTTTGATTTTGCATTATTTATTATTTACCGTACCTATAGTTCCAAATACACATAAATTTTTGATTGTGACTTGACTGCAATTTAATCAAGACCTTTTTATGAGCAGTATGCAAATTGCCTGAATTCATAAACTTCGGTATATTCAGTCAGAGTGTAACAGTTTGACCCCTCTCACTACGACGAAATACGAAAGGACCTAACACACTGAAGAAACTCCTCGTCGAAACTCGAGAACGCTGAATAATTTTAATAAACTCTTAACGTAATGTAAAACCCTAGGCTTTACTGTAATTCGCACTCCCTATTTTCCTACTTATTAAACCTTCTTTCGTTGTGTGCTTTCATTACAAATACCTGAAGATATGGCCAATTTTGTGATCGCTAGTGGTAGAACCCTGAAGTGTTGTGAACCGTAATAACCCTAGGTACTTTTATGAAAGCTTGACAGGTTTTGGACTCCGCATTTTTAATACAACTAAAGCTAGTATATCTGTATATAAATAAGCCTATCTATACGCTAATTTCCACTGCTATTTTCCTATTTCTTGATATAACAAAGTCCTAAAACTTGTTATTATAATTTATTCTTTATTCGCTGTAAGTTACTTTATGACTATAAATATATTTTGTTTTTGGTAGAAGATCTCCTACCCCCTATTATATGTCCGGTTGAACAAGGAGTAGCTCTTATCAAGATCAAGATTATTTATTTATACCTATAATGAGATAAAAGACTGCCCTATACTTGTATTTTGGAAAAAAGTTCTATCGACGGGTCGTGCGGTAATCTTTTACTCACACTTGCTACTCTCTTGTTTGGAATGGAGTCTGGACATCCTATACACGTTACTTACCTAGCTATCCTATGGGTTTATGACCCAGAGAGTGAATCTACCAGCGTCTCAAACCTAGCGGTCAGTTTCGAGAAGAAACGCCGAAATAAACTCGTCTGACCTCTTTTAGTATTATTAAATGTTTATGTTGATAGCTTTTATGGCCCATAACCTAAGACCATTCTATACCGACAACCATGGTGGGTAATGCCGAGGTAAACCGTTCATTACATGTGAACCGTACCTTAAATGAAGAGTATCCACTCATGATAATAAATACCGTGAATGAAGAGTATCCATTCATGATAATAAGATATTGATAAGGATTTGATGAACTGCTCAGCCTGTCATCAAACCCAGAATTATTTCATCTTTCTGAAACAATCCTGATATCTCAATGTCACGAATAGCATTATAACCTTTTGATGATCTTTAATAATTGTCACACCTTCATAATATTTTACATGTAATCCACGGCAACCCAACACCACTTGCCCACGCTACTCAAATGTCACATCAGTTACTCATATTAATAATTTGAACCTTCATTAAATCTTATTGGAATAGTGATTATACCTTTAGTGATCCAAGCAAACCCTTGGAATATCTTAAAGTAAATGTAGTTTTTAAGCCCTAACACCCCATAACGCGTGAGTCTACTTCTACGTCTACCCCACAGTCCCTATTCTGCTTACTTCTAGAACCATACCTTAGTTCAGAAGCAAGAATATATCCCTAGTTAAACTGTAAGTAGTTCAGTCGGCGAAACTGAGATAGCAACCCTAGCATCCTGTGTATTTGCCTCCCCCCGCTGCGCTCGACAGAGCTAGAGGGATACAGCGAGTAAGGCGCCCTAGCTGGGAATATTACTTGTATATTTACATATATTTAATGCTGAACGACCCCTCAGGCAACCGATAGGTTTCAACGAGCAGAGTAACCTCCTATGCTTATCACATGAATGACCAAGCCTCGTCTACGTCGTCAGCTGTTCTGAGAGACGTGAGGGCCCCGATTAAGGGGTTTCGTCTCCTATGTCGGTAAAAAGGTAGACGCCAGACCACACCTCAAGTCTGGTAACTATGGACACGGACTCAATCCCATTTGGCACCGTTAGGCGGGACTGACTTCGCAGATATACTGATTCTTGGCAGTGTTCCGGCTGATTAGGTAGTGAGAATTAACCCCAACTAAGTTTCGAAAGCAATCACTCAAATATATCCAATCCCAGAGAGTACTCGGGCACATTAGCTATATTTGATTAACCATATCAACCTCCGGACTTGATCCGTTACGGTAAATAACATTTTCGACTGAGTTCCGAAACTACTTGTCAAACATGCCCAATTCCAAAGAGTAGCCCTGGCGAATAAGACATGTTTGATTTAGCCATATAAACCCCACAGAATATTTCCGATAAGGTAAACATAGCTTAGGCCCTAATACCCCTTTAAATATACAAATGACTATAAAATTAAGAAAAGCAAATGACTCATAATTACGGAGAGAGCTTCCCCATAACGACGAGCCATTCACCACAATAAAGGTAACACGCACCAATAATTTCCTAGCCCACAACCAGAGACACTGCCAGTCCGAACGATGTGAATTGAATGATCCCGGTACCAGTCCGGCAAGCCCTTTTATACTCTTCACGAGGGTTACGAGGGTCAGTAGGGTCACCAGGGTCAGTAGCACGAGCGTCACGAGGGTCACGAGGGTCAGTAGTACGAGGGTCACGAGGGTCAGTAGCACGAGCGTCACGAGGGTCAGTAGGGTCACGAGGGTCATTAGCACGAGGGTCACGAGGGTCAGTAGGGTCACGAGGATCAGTAGCACGAGGGTCACGAGGGTCACGAGGGTCAGTAGCACGAGAGTTACGAGGGTCAGTAGGGTTACGAGGGTCAGTAGGGTCTCGAGGGCCAGTAGGGTCACGAGGGTCAGCAGCACGAGAGTCACGAGGGTCAGTAGGGTCACGAGGGTCAGTAGGGTCACGAGGGTCCGTAGCACGAGGGTCACGAGGGTCAATAGGGTCACGAGGGTCAGTAGCACGAGGGTCGCAAGGGTCAGTAGGGTCACGAGGGTCCGTAGCACGAGGGTCACGAGGGTCAATAGGGTTATGAGGGTCAGTAGGGTCTCGAGGGTCAGTAGGGTCACGAGGGTCAGTAGCACGAGGGTCACGAGGGTCAGTAGGGTCACGAGGGTCCGTAGCACGAGAGTCACGAGGGTCAATAGGGTCACGAGGGTCGATAGGGTCATGAGGGTCACGAGGGTCGGTAGGGTCATGAGGGTCAGTAGGGTCACGAGGGTCAGTAGGGTCACGAGGGTCAGTAGGGTCACGAGTGTCAGTTCACGGGAAATGCGTTAAAACGTTGGTTGTATCATGAATCTCTTCAACTCTCCTTAATCTTTAAGCAATAAGTTGATTTAGCTTCTAATGCTCTAGCTATTAAGATTGAAATTCGTATTTCACCCTACGCTTCCAGCCATGACGGACTGTCGTAGTATAAACATTATTTGGGTATCTATATTTTAAATTATTCATACAATGTTCATAATTAAAATAAGTTTCCAATACTGATTGTTCACACTGTTGAATGCTAGCTTCGTTGATTTTCTTCTCCCCTTTAATTATTACGTCAATTTCCCAAACTGAAAGGTATGAAGCAATAGTTTGGCTTCCCCTCCCTCTCTATATCAATAATTGTATAATAAATATTCAGAAATCCGCTAGCGAGCATGCCCATTCTGTTTCAAGAGCAATCAAATGACGTGTAGTTGAGTGTCCAAGAGGCGGTATTTGAGCTCCCGAATTGTTGTGGAACCGCCCTGTGCAACCCAAATTGACCCAACTTGGACTAGGGCGGAAATAGAAAAAAAATATGAAAAGATTTTTTTTTGTTGCGAGGCAGCCCTTTGAAACAGTCGTTGCCTGAAAGTGTGTACGCTGTTTATATAATGAAATGCTGGTCTAAATCGAATAGGTACCTGGCGACATTTTGAAGTGAAAACTTCTTTAGCGGCGCTGAGCACTTTTTGGGATTGAGAAAAATTGCTAAATACGCGACAGATTTTTGTGACGTCAGATGTGAAGGTCACAAACTTTTATATTTTCCTGCTAGCCGATTCGACTTCATTCAAAACTGAACTCTATTCGTAAGAGTATAAAGCCGTTAAACACTTTTTGCAATAGCATATTCTGCAAATTAATTTGTAATTTTGTCCACGCGTCCTTCACCGTTTTGCTATTGAGCAAATTCGAATAGTTCGAATTTGGACGTTATTCCTAAAGAGATAAAGCTTTGAAAAATATTTGGCAACGGTAAAAACAAATTGGTATTTTGTTCGCCGCCGCCGTCCGCTGTTCTTGCAAATTGGAATAGTTTTAATTTGGACGTTATTCCTGAAGAGATAAATTTTTGTAAAATATTTGGCAATGGCAAAAACAAATTGGTATTTTGTTCGCCGCCGCCGCCGTCCGCTGTTTATTATATACCCTGGGTTTTTATAGTAGGTACCTAATTGATAATTGTTTATAAATTTGCGCCAAATTCATTTTTAGGGTGACACCGTGACCTGATCGCTACCTCACCTAGCGGCTCGGACCTCGAACCCACTCGTCCATCTATTGCCTACTTTCTAGCCTTTACAACAATGTACTTACCTCTATGTTTCTCATGTAAGTATGTGTTATGATCTCAGGTTGGCATCACCGAAGCGGCGGGCGCTCATCTCCTCACCGAGGTGCCCACTTGTGCCGGAGGCAGCTGGCGACGAGCCACCATCCGAGAGAGACCAGCCTTGTCGAGACAGTTCTCCTCACCTCCTCCTTCTGTGCACAATTACAAGTAATTATATAAAACACTACATGTTAACGGAAAAGTTACTTTAGCAATTCGAATTGTCAAATCGTACATATCATTGATATAAAATAGTTGACGTTTGGTATGAATGAATGTTGCTCGGTCTCGGTACATTCACAAAATGACTTAGTATTAACCCATTCAGGGCCCATGACGACACATATGCGTCAGACCGCCGTAGTCGCATTCCGCTACATACGAGGAAAACCACGGGATCGGCTACGAGCGTAGCGCGTAGCGATTCTGGGCAATGAATGTGGTCTAAGGCTAGCCACATACAAGCTGAATTCTGCCACCGAATTCCACTGGGCTGACTACTACAGACTCTACTCCATACTTACAAAATCTATGGCTCTATACCTACTAGAGACAAACGGATGAATTCCGCGGCGGAATTTATCCGCTGGTTTATGGAAAGGGCAATGAGAGCTCGTTTGTGGCGATAGCCTATAACTTTGGACGCTTTAGGCAATCAACCGATTGAATTTGGATACTATACGTCGATTCTGTATTTTACATTACTCTGCATCGTAATCTCTATCTCTATGTTCATATAGGCGCCAGTGTGATGACCCTAACAGTTATAGGTATTATTGTTAGCAGGCGAACGAGATGATTTGTCACTGAAACTGCACTGTGTAAGTTAATTATGGTGGCAGGTGGCGAAGAGACATCCGTCGAGCGGTCAGCGCGGACGAGTCGAGCGCGGGGCTACGTCGAGAGGCAAGTCTGCTGCGGCGGCTGCTGAGGAGACCGCGCCCGCACCGGACCCTCGGCAGGTACTACAAGCTTAATGTCCGCTTTAGCCTAGTTGGTAGTGACCCTGCCTACGAAGCAAGAGGTCCTGGGTTCGAATCCCGGTAAGGGCATTTATTTGTGTGATGAGCACGAATATTTGTTCCTGAGTCATGGATGTTTTCTATGTATTTAAGTATTTATTTATCTATATAAGTATGTTTATCGTCGTCTAGTACCCATAGTACAAGCTTTGCTTAGTTTGGGACTAGGTCGATTTGTGTAAGATTGTCCCCAAGTATTTATTATTATTATTATTTTAAAGTAGATTGTGTCTCAATGGACCAAAATGATTGTTCATTGAATCTTGAGCTTAACGAGTGTTTACGCGTAAGACGGAAATAATTTTGTTACCGAAGGGCACATACCTACTTCTTTTCACACCGTCAATGGGTTTAATTAATCCGGTGTGAAAAAATATTTTTCATCAGATGGGCCTCACTATCTATCAGTTTCATATCCATACATTTGCACGGCGATTACGGCTTTGAAGTTCAATTAGTTGTAATTCATTGGCTTTTAGCTTCGCATGAGGTCGTATAATCTGTCCGAGCATTCTATGTACTTACTATAAACGAGCAAAATTTGCATATTGATTTGTTTTTACTCTAAATATTTGGGTTCTCGAAAACGGATCGAACTCGGGTCGTCTCTCATCGAAATGAGATGTGCATGGTTTACGGGAGCAAAATAATTAAGTAAGTAACTACTTAGTTCCTTTGAGTAGCCATTCATTTTGAAATGTCTGTTGCAGATGGACACCAAGAACACTTCGCCGGTTAATAAGTTCCGATTCCGAGACTGGACCTGAAGACACGCAAGTTAATGGTATGTTTCGTGAAGTCTTTTTATTCGTATAAACAGAAATATAAAGCACCTAGCATGGTCGACGACATAGGTTTGTATTAAGTACTTTTTTCCCGTTATTGCCAAGGTATAAGGTGCAAAAGTTTAAGCAAATATTTGACGTCGACCGTACGGTTAACATAAATAAAATAGGAATTCACCTTTTTGTTTAACAGGGACGGCAAATGAAACGGCTCTCGAAACTTCGTGTCTCTCAACGGGAACTAACGGAGTGGAAGTCACATTAGCATTTCCCGGCAAACCAACTGCGAACAAAGAGGAAGAACAAGAGACTGTTGCTAGCGAGGTGGGCACTATCTGTTTTTTAAATAACGAACGTGCTGTCTAAGCGCTCTTGTGCATTTGACGAGGATCTTTTAGCACCTCGGTAGATCGAAACGTTTTGAACTCGTACGTTAATAACTTACTTAGGTACTCGTCTTCTTGGCGGTTTTCAAACGTAAAGAAGTCAATGGTTGAGGTGAGGAAGAATGCGTAAGACAAACACCCGTCTGAGAATCTGAGATCATATCCTGGTCGAGTTTCCTCCTCTTTATCTTCAGTCGCATTCTAAACCACGGGTCCGCTCGAATACGTGTCTAGCTATTATGATCGCGTTTATGTTGGACATACTTGTAATTAATGTTTATATCAAGCGTCTTTCTGAAGTGAAAACTTCTTTTTCATCCCCCGTGCTCGAAAAGGGCTTCATAATGCACAGACATACAGAGCTGTAATAGCCTGTGTTACGCCCACGTGCGTAATGGTTGTTTTCTTAAATTGTATCTGTCACTCATGCGGCAGTTACAAAGCATAGAGGTTTTATATCAAATACGATGTCTGAAAACGTATTTATAAATAAATTTAATCTTAAAAAACGAATTAAACATGTTTAACTGAATTATTTACAGATTTAATATGTAGTTATTTAGTGTCTATGTAAAAAGTGTTACAAATCGTGGCTGTATACCGAAGGGTCTTTACCATACGCGCCTCACGTCAAATTCAACAAAATGGACGACTGACATGTTGCAGTTTTTATTACGATTTGTATTCATTTCATCTAAAATGTATTTGTTTCCTCGCAAATGTGATGAAAAACATTGTGTATAACACGGGCGTAAGAATATTGCAAACTCGAGTCATCAAAAGCCCACCGCCTTCGGCGTCGGGCTTCTGATAGACTCTTGTTCGCAATATTCCACTTCCGCCCCTCGTTAAAGAATGTACGGTCGAGGAAATTGAATGTTTGGCACATGTCAACTCTATTAGAATGACGTTAAGGTCCAAAAGTGCTAAACATTCAAATTCCTCGACTGTACTATAGCGGCGCTGAGCACTTTTTGGGATGGGGAAAAATTGT
This sequence comes from Epinotia ramella, assembly GCA_947578815.1. Lineage (NCBI taxonomy): Eukaryota > Metazoa > Arthropoda > Insecta > Lepidoptera > Tortricidae > Epinotia > Epinotia ramella. Next base: position 15,987,122 of record OX388209.1, read on the forward strand.
TAAATACGCGACAGAGTTTTGTGACGTCAGATGTGAAGGAGGTCACTTTTTGCTGCTAGCCGATTCGACTTCATTCAAAACTGAACGCTATTCGTAAGAGTACAAAGCAGTTAAACACTTTTTGCAATAGCATATTCTGCAAATAAATTTGTAATAATACCATGCAACGCGTTCTTCACCGTTTTGCTATTGAGAAAATTCGAATAGTTCGAATTTGGGCGTTATTCCTAAAGAGATAAAGCTTAGAAAAATATTTACCAACGGCAAAAACAAATTGATATTTTGGTCGCCACTGCCGTCTGCTGTTCTTGCAAATTCGAATAGTTCGAATTTAGGCGTTATTCCTAAAGAGATAAAGCTTTGAAAAATATTTGTAATGGCAAAAACAAAATGGTATTGTGCTTGCCGCCGCCCGTCGGCGCGCCGACGGGCGAGCCGGCGGCCCTCGCGCCCAACGCGCCCGCGGCCCATCCGCCTAAATAATTGATAATTGTTTATAAATTTGCGTCAAATTCATTTTTAGGGTGACACCATAAGATGTCACGTGACCTGATCGAAAAACTGTTACAATGTTATTGAGTTTTCACTTCTGCCGGCACTCCCGGAGTGTAACCCGGTCTTTTAATCATAACTATTCTATCAAGGCGTGTTAGAAAGATGAATACCTACTAGTGGTAACTACTACTACTAGTACTGTGTAGTTGCCTGTTCATCTTATGATAATTTGTTTCCAGTGTGCGATCTGGTGGGAATACGCACTTGCGTGCGGCTGGTGGGGCGCAGCGTACTGGGTGGCGGCGGCGGCGGCGCAGGGCTTCGCGCTCGCCGCCGACTGCTGGCTCGGCTATACTGCTGCCGGCAGCCAGCAAGCGCCTCTCACTGACGAACAGGTCTGGCTACTACATTAACGGGTATACTTCTTGTATTTTACGAAGGATTTGACGAAAGTAAACTTTTACGTCATAATTATAGGAACGCGTCTACGTGAATTACATCAACTAAGTAGTTTAGTATAGCAAGAGACCCGAGGCTCTAGTATAAGTTTTACCGAAAGAAAACTTTACGATCGCGTTTGCGTTTTACCCTCAATTTGTATGGGATTTGACAGCTAAACGCGAACGCGGTCGTAACGTTTTGTTTCGGTAAAACTTATACTAGAGCCTCTGCTCCAGACTATTTATAATATGCGATTTGGTAGGCTCATGCGAACAGATAGGTATATCTAGATCAACTCACTCGATAGGCATGGTCCTATGTACCATATTTTTTCTAGGTTGATTAGAATGATAGATGTCACTTCATGATAGCATGTAACTTTGTAAGGCGGTATTATTATTATTCTGGTAGTGGCTTCCGGACTAAAGAGCCCTTATATCACTGCGACCATCGCTGATCTATTGTGATCGCCACTTACTACAATTCTTGGTCAAGTCCTGCAAACTCGAAGAATTGCAGGATACTGTTGATCTCAAGAAATTTAATCTCCTCCGGGCACATGATGTGTTTTCCCAGAAAGGAGTTACGGCTGCGCATAAGGCAGGGGCAATCAGTTAGGATGTGTGTAGGCGTCTCTTCCGCGTCAAGGCAGAGTCTGCACTGCCTTGTGTCAGACAGACCTAAAATTTGCATGTGCTTATTTAGGCGACAATGCCCTGTAAGCACCCTTACCAGCATGCGTAGACGGTTCCTGCTTAGCAACAAGGCATCGGAAGACGCCTTTTTGCTAAAGGCTCTAATAAGCGCCTTGGAATGTTCAGTCCTGGTATAGCTCTCCAGGCTTGGATACTCTTGTAGAAACAATAGGTCTTTAGAGTGAGCTTGGTTAGACTTTTGGGGATGCCACAGAACGGCTCTGGTCCGCAGTGCGTCCCCTTCGCCCCCGCTCGTGCAAGCTCATCGGCCTTCTCGTTTCCCTCGATACCTGCATGCCCTGGGACCCAACGTAATATTACCTTGTTTTTTGTGCCCAGGTCATTCAATAAATCCCGGTAGTTCTCGACCAGCCTCGACGTTGTGACGTTAGAGGTTAGGGCCAAGAGAGCCGCCTGGCTATCCGAATGGATATAAATAGTACGATTGAGGGAGGTGCTTTGCAGATTGGCTGCCGCACATTCTAGAATGGCTGCCTGGAATATAGAGGTATGCTTACCCAGGTTCATGCTGATCGATGCCCTGGGTGCTTCTCCGTATATTCCGCAGCCTACCTCCGATCCGGATTTGGAGCCATCAGTGTACCACTTTAGGCTGCCTGGTTTCCAATTTATGAGGCCGTTTAACCAGTCCTCTCTCCTGAGGAGTTCCACTGAGTAGTTAGTCTGTGTACAAAGTTTTGGGGGCATTGTGTCTAGAGGCATCCCTAAAACAGGAATATCGTAAACTGAGTCCTTGAGTGTTCTCAAGGCTGAGGATAGCCAGTCTCCTCTCCTTGATGCCGCTATTCTGAGCATGCTGGACCTCGCCTCCTTTTCCAAATGGAGGTTCAGGGGCGGAAGGTTCAGCACGGCTTCGAGGGCAGCTGTTGGAGAGGTTGACATGGCTCCAGTAACCATAATGCAAGCCGTCCGTTGCAGACTGCTGAGCTTTGCTATTGTTGTTTTCTGTGTCGTTTTCCTATACCAGGCCACAGAGGCATAAGACACCATCGGCCTCACAATGGACGTGTATAGCCACAGGGCAATTCTGGGTTTTAGACCCCATCTGTTACCCGCTAAGCGACAGCAGATTGAGAGGGCTACTTTAGCCTTCTGTAAAATACTGTTAACGTGCGGATTCCAGGTCAATTTCTGGTCGAGTGTAACGCCCAGATACTTGACTTCCGAAGAGAGCGGGATTGTTTTGCCGTTCATAGACAGAGGTCTCAGACTGTCGAGTTTCCTCTTGTTTGTGAACGGCACAACAACCGTCTTGTCAGTATTAACAGATAATTCGTTTTCCCTGCACCACGTGTTGATTGTGTCTAGGGCTCTCTGCATTTTGTGCAGTAGTTCGTCCACTGCAAGAGTCCATAGCAGAGGGGAGAGTACCCCCCCCCCCCCTGTGGGCAGCCTCTGGCAGTGGTTACGTCACGAGTGGTATTGAGCAATTCTAGCTTAGCCACTGTTTGAGAGCATGCTTTGCACCCAGCGCACCGTTGTAGGGTCCACTCCCTTTGACCGGAGTCCCCCCACCAGTGTTCTGATGGGTGTATTGTCAAAAGCACCCTCAATATCCAGGAAGGCTGATAGAGCTATCTCCTTATCCTCCAGCGCCTTTTCCACCCTGTCAACAAGCTCAAGCAGAGCGGTCTCTGTAGATCTGCCGCTCCGATAGGCGTGCTGACTGTCATGGATAGGCTTGTTTCCGAGGCAGCTCTCCCTGATGTACTTGTCCAGAACCTTTTCCATGGTCTTCAACAAGAACGATGAAAGGCTGATGGGTCTGAAGGACTTGGGCGTAGTAAGCAAAATTCATATTTTTTCCAAGGGACAAATATTCCTTGTAAAAATAAAATCACGTCTAATATGCGGATTTTATATGGACTTGATCTCAAAACAGTTAATAAAAGGTCTAGATACCGTGAAAAAACTACGTAATATTTACTTATATTCTTAAGTGAACGTCATTACAATGTTGTTTCAATACGCTTGGATTGCTAGAGGTGAGGGTTATCGATTAAGAAAAAAACGATAAAATAATGTGTTACAAAATAAGGAATTGCAATATAAATTGGCAACACACATAGCACCTCCGTGCCGTGCCGCCATTTTGTATTTCGATGTCACCGCTTGTTAAATAACAATAATCAGCACGGCTATCGCGCGACGGCGCGCGAGCTCTCTAGATTTTTCTCGCACTATCCGTCTCTTATTAGAACACTTAGAACAAGAGGTATAGTGCGACAAAAATCGAGAGTATGTCGCGGCCGCCCCATTATAGACGAACAGAGGACTTACCGCGAAACGAAAACGAACTTCGTTCGTGTGTCTCCCTCTCTTGCTAGTCGTGCGACAGAGAAGGAGATACACGAACGAAGTTCGTTTTCGTTTCGTTGTAGCCCCTAAGTACGCAGTCAGACAGTACGAGTGGAAAGATCGGACATAGCGCTTGCTCGCTTTGACTTCTTATCACAAGTGAAAACAATTGACGACTGGGACAAAGTTGTTTTCCTAGATGAAACATGGTTAAATGCGAATCATAGTGTTGGAAAAATATGGACACACACCTCAGTCGTTAACGAAAGTTCCTGAAGGAAAGGGCCAAAGGCTTATTATATTATATACCATGCAGGGAAGGCCAGAGGTTTTGTACCGAACTGCTTACTTGGTAGTCAGCAGTTCGGTGGAAATTCGTACAGACTTTTGTTTCAATACCGTTACAACGCTACGTTCCCACCAATATTAAGTACACCATCGATACTTTTAGCACTAGGTATACACTGCATTCGAATAGTATCGATAGTTTGCATAACAGTGGTAGCACCTCTAGTTACGTTAGTTTGGCATCTGTCATTCTAATCTTGCTAGAAAAAATTACATATACCTAGTTACAATGAACCGCTTTGCATATTCATACATTGCGTATTCGTCATTTATTTTTTACTTTAAGGTAGTAGTTGTTTACTTTGTGTATTTAAATAGTATTTAATTTCGATATTGATTTGTCATCGCATGTGTTGTTAGATGTGGGAGTCGGTACGCAACTACGCGCTGGTCTGCATTGCGGGCTTGTGGTGCGCGGGCGGCGCGCAGGCGCTGTGCGCGCTGGCGGGCGCGCGCGCGCGGCGCGGCGTGCACGAGCGGCTGCTGCACGCCGCGCTGCACCAGCCGCCGCTGCAGCCGCCCGGCGCTGCGCTCATGCGCTTCGGCGCCGACATCGCCGTCATTGATAAGGTTAGGAGATGTGGGAGTCGGTACGCAACTACGCGCAGGCGCTGTGCGCGCTGGCGGGCGCGCGCGCGCGGCGCGGCATGCACGAGCGGCTGCTGCACGCCGCGCTGCACCAGCCGCCGCTGCAGCCGCCCGGCGCTGCGCTCATGCGCTTCGGCGCCGACATCGCCGTCATTGATAAGGTTAGGAGATGTGGGAGTCGGTACGCAACTACGCGCAGGCGCTGTGCGCGCTGGCGGGCGCGCGCGCGCGGCGCGGCGTGCACGAGCGGCTGCTGCACGCCACGCTGCACCAGCCGCCGCTGCAGCCGCCCGGCGCTGCGCTCATGCGCTTCGGCGCCGACATCGCCGTCATTGATAAGGTTAGGAGATGTGGGAGTCGGTACGCAACTACGCGCAGGCGCTGTGCGCGCTGGCGGGCGCGCGCGCGCGGCGCGGCGTGCACGAGCGGCTGCTGCACGCCGCGCTGCACCAGCCGCCGCTGCAGCCGCCCGGCGCTGCGCTCATGCGCTTCGGCGCCGACATCGCCGTCATTGATAAGGTTAGGAGATGTGGGAGTCGGTACGCAACTACGCGCAGGCGCTGTGCGCGCTGGCGGGCGCGCGCGTGCGGCGCGGCGTGCACGAGCGGCTGCTGCACGCCGCGCTGCACCAGCCGCCGCTGCAGCCGCCCGGCGCTGCGCTCATGCGCTTCGGCGCCGACATCGCCGTCATTGATAAGGTTAGGAGATGTGGGAGTCGGTACGCAACTACGCGCAGGCGCTGTGCGCGCTGGCGGGCGCGCGCGCGCGGCGCGGCGTGCACGAGCGGCTGCTGCACGCCGCGCTGCACCAGCCGCCGCTGCAGCCGCCCGGCGCTGCGCTCATGCGCTTCGGCGCCGACATCGCCGTCATTGATAAGGTTAGGAGATGTGGGAGTCGGTACGCAACTACGCGCAGGCGCTGTGCGCGCTGGCGGGCGCGCGCGCGCGGCGCGGCGTGCACGAGCGGCTGCTGCACGCCGCGCTGCACCAGCCGCCGCTGCAGCCGCCCGGCGCTGCGCTCATGCGCTTCGGCGCCGAAATCGCCGTCATTGATAAGGTTAGGAGATGTGGGAGTCGGTACGCAACTACGCGCAGGCGCTGTGCGCGCTGGCGGGCGCGCGCGCGCGGCGCGGCGTGCACGAGCGGCTGCTGCACGCCGCGCTGCACCAGCCGCCGCTGCAGCCGCCCGGCGCTGCGCTCATGCGCTTCGGCGCCGACATCGCCGTCATTGATAAGGTTAGGAGATGTGGGAGTCGGTACGCAACTACGCGCAGGCGCTGTGCGCGCTGGCGGGCGCGCGCGCGCGGCGCGGCGTGCACGAGCGGCTGCTGCACGCCGCGCTGCACCAGCCGCCGCTGCAGCCGCCCGGCGCTGCGCTCATGCGCTTCGGCGCCGACATCGCCGTCATTGATAAGGTTAGGAGATGTGGGAGTCGGTACGCAACTACGCGCAGGCGCTGTGCGCGCTGGCGGGCGCGCGCGCGCGGCGCGGCGTGCACGAGCGGCTGCTGCACGCCGCGCTGCACCAGCCGCCGCTGCAGCCGCCCGGCGCTGCGCTCATGCGCTTCGGCGCCGAAATCGCCGTCATTGATAAGGTTAGGAGATGTGGGAGTCGGTACGCAACTACGCGCAGGCGCTGTGCGCGCTGGCGGGCGCGCGCGCGCGGCGCGGCGTGCACGAGCGGCTGCTGCACGCCGCGCTGCACCAGCCGCCGCTGCAGCCGCCCGGCGCTGCGCTCATGCGCTTCGGCGCCGACATCGCCGTCATTGATAAGGTTAGGAGATGTGGGAGTCGGTACGCAACTACGCGCAGGCGCTGTGCGCGCTGGCGGGCGCGCGCGTGTGGCGCGGCGTGCGCACGAGCGGCTGCTGCACGCCGCGCTGCACCAGCCGCCGCTGCAGCCGCCCGGCGCTGCGCTCATGCGCTTCGGCGCCGACATCGCCGTCATTGATAAGGTTAGGAGATGTGGGAGTCGGTACGCAACTACGCGCAGGCGCTGTGCGCGCTGGCGGGCGCGCGCGCGCGGCGCGGCGTGCACGAGCGGCTGCTGCACGCCGCGCTGCACCAGCCGCCGCTGCAGCCGCCCGGCGCTGCGCTCATGCGCTTCAGCGCCGACATCGCCGTCATTGATAAGGTTAGTCATCGCATGTGTTGTGAGATGTGGGAGTCGGTACGCAACTACTGGTCTGCATTGCGGGCTTGTGGTGCGCGGGCGGCGCGCAGGCGCTGTTCGCGCTGGCGGGCGCGCGCGCAATAGATCACGAGCTTACGAACAATCTTTTGTTTTCCAGAAACTGCCCATAGCTGTGAGCCGCTGGGCACAGCTGTTCCTCCTGTGCGCGGCGGCGCTGGTGGTGAACGCGGTGACTGCACCGTGGACCCTGCTCGCGTTGTTGCCGGCCTGCCTCGTCTACTTGGCCCTTCAATCCGTGTATTTACACAATGCAAGGTAAGGTATCCAAACCTCTGTTAGCCGTTAAGGCTCGAACAGACTGCCAGCGGGACAGTAGCGCGGGCTGAACGCCCGGTCACACAGAGCTCGCGCGCATCGCGCTGGCCTCGCGCCATCATGCTACGTACGCACCGACCGCAACAAATATTTATTTATTTATTTATTTATTTATTTATACAAGGAATTCCAACAGCTATGAAATATTCGCTAGACTTTGATAAATAGCAATACAGAGCCAATTATAGGAACTCGCAAATAGAAACTGAGTATAATAATATGTTACACAGTACACGCTATATGATAAGTGATAACATTGCACAGTATACTGTGATACAAAATGTTACAGTGTGAAATATATCAAAAAAACAAAAGAAGAATCAAATGTTATAAGAGCAACGAGTAAGAACATCTCTGGATGTACAAATCATCTATAAATGTACAAATACAACTACAAATGTACACAAATAATTTAATGAACAACATGGACCGGACACAAATTAATCAAACTTACAGATCAGACGCTATAGCATATTACTGCCTGCAACAGGTTATTTAGAAGCACCGATTGACTATATTACGCCTTATAGAAGGAATTGAGCAGTTAAAAACGTCAATATCTAGATCCTTCGACAAGTTATTTAAGTTACGAGCTGCGCGACATAGGAAGCTATTTTGCCTATAATTAGATAAAGTGCGTTTAACTGAAAGGGGGGGATAAAACCTTTTAGACCGAGTAGGCGTATTGAACGAAAGTTTAGAAAGGAGTTCAGGACAGTCAATATTGCCAGTGGTGATATTGAGTATGTAAGTTATGTCCGCGATTTGACGACGTTTTTGTAATGTAATTAGATGATGTTTTTTGCAAGTGCTTAAATAATCCTTAGAGTGATACGGACTTTTAAGCTTAAAACTTAAGTATCTGAGGAACTTTTTTTGAATGCGTTCAATCCTGTCTATATACGTACTATAACAAGGATTCCAAATTTGGGAAGCATATTCAAGCTTACTTCTAACTAAGGCACAATATAAAACTTTAAGAGTCTTAGCTTGGGTAAAGTGAGCGGAGTTTCGCATTAAGAATCCTAGAGCTCTCAGTGCGTTGCTCACTATGCCATCAACATGTTTATCAAACAATAGTTTGGAATCATGAACTACACCCAGATCTCTCACAAATATGGCGCATATTAAAGGCGGGTGGCAGCCTTTCCACGGTACGCGCCACTCTATCATCATCATCATCCTTCTAGCGCTGTCCCGGTTGTCCCATAGCGTTCGCTTTGGCACCTTTTCCTATAATTAGGCAACTGTCATCCGACCTTCCAACCCAGAGGTAAATCTAGACCATGTTTGGGATTAGACCGTATTCCTTCACGAAATGCTACTTACTAGGTACTGCCACTCGCCACTCCTTAGTCATCATAAACGTACCTAAGCAGCGCCATGTCAACGTGTTCTCAGAATTGTGAAATCTCTATGTATGAGACATATATTATCATGTTAACAGGGAGCTCCAACGCAGCGAAGCGTACAGCGCAGCGGGCGTGGTGTCGCTAGCGGCGCAGACGCTGGCCGGCGGCGGCACGGTGCGCGCGGGCCGGCTGCAGCCGCGGCTGCGCGCCGCCTTCCTCAAGCGGCTCGACCGCAACCACAACGCGCTGCTGTTGCACAATGCTGCTATCCGCTGGCTGGGGCTGACGCTGGTAAGTTGGCGGTCGACCCGATCTTTGCTCATTGCCCAATACCTTGCTGCTGCTGCTACACTAACGCTGCTATTTGCTGATTGGGGTTGACACTGGTAAAAAAGTGCTGATATACCTATGTTTCTTTCACGGTGCGTGCGCACCACTTTCTTAGGCTGAAGCGCAACGCAATCACAACTCGCTGCTGCTGCAAAACGCCGCTGGGCTGGTAGGCAACTGCGACTAGACTTAATCGTCTACCATGATATACGATGATACACGTTGATCATGTGCGTACAGTAGTACCACAAATATAAGTTACATCGGCAATCTTCGTCCACGCTGACGAGTGCTAACAAGTACCGGATGTAATCGAACGTGTGACAATTTCAATAAAGACCTTGTTGCACTAAACGTAAGGTACAATATGCTGACAACTCGTGTTTTCCCGCTCATGGCGTCCAGACAAAATGGCGGGCGCCGGAGCTGCAGGCGTCGCGCGCAAAATTTTGGCCAATGAGCGTTGAAGATTTTACCCGCGCAAACGTTGCCTTATGATTGGTTAAAATGTTTTCAAAAAATGCTTTCTGCGCAGGTACATCGTTGTAACTTATATTTGGGGTACTACTGTAATAACCTAATAACATTAACGTATTCCAGCGTTTTATAAAACTGTTATTTTCAACAAAATAGGAGTAATACTAGAAAGAGAGATGATTGTTATATAACATATAATGATACCTTTTTCCCAGGATCTGGTAGGAGCTGCAGCTGTGTGCGTGTCGCTAGGGGTGGCCCTATACGGCGGCAGCGCGGTGGCGGCGGGGCTGGCGGGAGCATACTCCCTGCTGCTGCCAGCGTTCCTCGCCCACCTGGCCAAGTGCCGCGCAGACTTGGACCTTCAGCTGGCAGCGGTTGAGCGCGTCCGAGCGCACACTGCCGTCCCACAGGAGGACTATCGGGAAGACTGTAAGTTGAAGAAGATGTCACCACATTCACGCTATGCTTCTCGCTTGCGATGGACGAGAAAAATATTACGAGTCCAGCGGAACGACTTGAGCGACGGGTTGTGTCGTTGGGAAACCCGGTAATCGCAGTTAGCGTGACGCGTCTACGAGTATGTGGGTTTTGCGTTAAAAGAAACGGGCGCTGCTTTCGAGTTGCTGGCAATTGATCAAAGAGGAGCATATGAATTAGTTGCTTATTGTATTTTTTAAGGTCCAATACCAAAGGGCTGGAAGCGGGATGGAAAAATCGAGTTTGACAATGTGACTGTTCAGCAAGAACCGGGCGCACCTCCAATACTACATGACATCAACCTTTCTATAAACCCTGGTGAAAAGGTACTTATGTGAACAATGTATTGCATTATTTGTACCTGCTTTACCAAATTTTCCTAACTTTCTTCATGTTCTTGGTCGGCATACACTTGACAGATCAGTTGTGGTCGTTATGTTGGTGGTGACTTGCTTCCTACCTTTTTTTAGCAGCCACTAAGTACACATCTAGTTCCCTGAAACGGTTTTTGTACAAGTTGCCCTGACGGTTCGGCCACGACATTGCGCGAATTGCGGCGCAACGCACTGTGGTCAGTTGGGATCACACGTAATGAAATTAGAAAAACCGCTGCCGCTGCCGCTGCCGGGCCGGAAAGCTGCACCTATTATAGTATTTTATGCAACTGTTGTATAAGTAGGGTCTTAAAACGCGAGTGTCGTGAGTTGCGATGCGAGCCTTGGCGAGCATCGCAATTAAAGACGCCACGAGAGCGTTTTAAGACCAAGTTATACACCGTTGCATACAATACTTTTTCTACGACTAATTCTAAATAATTAGCATTTGACTTTTCAGGCAGTAAGTTTTCCGTTAGTTCTATTAGACTACTCACGCAATTTCTTCAGCGGTGCAGTTATTTTCTTCTTCGTCCATTTTAAAAGGAACGTACACTGTTTTCTTCACTTCACAAACACGAATAAATTCTTAATAAGTTATTAATAACGAATAATTATCATATTTCGTCTTTTTTGAATTGGAACTTTGGTGGGAAATTAGATATATGACACATTGACACCTCTTGTTTATGGTCTGTTTTGTTTTTAATTTCCTTGAACTTGCCATCCGAACCAAACTGAATCCGGATCCGAACCGAATCGGATCGGTTTATATTTATAAATAATACCAATAATTAGTAAAATATGTATACACTCAATACATGATCATTTATTTTTATTTTAGTAAAAAAAATATGTTCTACAAATGTTTGATAGTAAAACTTATTAACTATTTCGAAAAATTCACTTATGAAGTTGGTACCACTGCAATATGGCGGCCGATTGAAAAAAAAATAGATGATTTGACATCGTGGTAAACAGTGCTTTTGTGAAAAATGTATGAACCATAAAAGTACACTAAACAGTGCGTTTATGGGCCATAGAGCATATAGAGTTTTTCGACGACTTATTATAGGTGTCATTGTATTTGAGCTAGAGCCTATATAAATGACAGATAACACGAATATTTGAGCGCTATTAATGGTTTACTGATCTCAGCACTCGAATGCGACAAGGGCTGAGTGCCGCTTTTGGGCGCCTTAATCCAAAAACCGTGCCAGGCAACCTGACGTATGCCTTAAGTTAGATTTGACCGGCAGTAGATAGGTACCTATAGTAGTTTGTAACTTAGAAATGGGTATAAATTACAGGTCGCGATCTGCGGTCGCAGTGGTAGTGGCAAGTCCACTCTGCTCCTGTCTTGCGTTGGCGGCACGACCATCACTAGCGGCCGCGTGCTCCTCGACGGCATCGACGCGACCCGCGTGCCACTGCGCACGCTTCGACACCGAATTGTGGTGCTACCACAGGTATAGTTAACTCATTTACGCCCGCTGTACTCGTTGGGGGACAGTATGCTTAATCTGGGCTTAAATGGGTTAATAGACTTCAGGAACTGTGATTATGTGTCGTTTTAAAGAAAACACGTTTTGGCGTTTACGCATTTGTTTTAGAACATCGTTAGTATAATAGGGTAGGTAAGAGAGCGCCATCATCGGTCTGCAAGCTTGCTTATTCATTTTGCAGGCAGGAATTTTATGATTCTTTTTTCAATTGTACATTTGGTATTCGCAGGAGGCCATCATGTTTTCCGGAACGCTGCGTGAGAACCTGGACCCGCTTGCCATGCATACGGACGAAGAGATATGGCACAGCATCAGAGCAGTCGGGCTGTTTGATTTCGTCACATCTCAACCTGCTGGCTTAGGTAAGGGGCCAATAATCTATATTTCATAATAACCACTATGAAATTCCCTATGTTGCTAACAGTGAACACTGTACCTACCCGGTTGATCGAAGTGTAAGTTAGGTAGGCGGGTGAGTGCCTACTTATCTTACTACCTTAGATTGAAGGCAAAATCCACATTAAGCCTAGACCACGCCAGACGTCGGAGCGTAGCATGGATAAGGAGGCTATAATGTTATAAGATAGAGCGAGATAGGGATAGGATTTTGCAGGACGACGTTACCGTGTCGCTCCAGCACCTCACGGGCCGATATCACGTGGCTTTAATGCGACGCGTTTTACGTTTGCTATATTGCTGGAGCCACACTAACAAGAAATGCCATTAATTATCGCGATAATCGTAGTGTGGCCGTACCTTTAACGTCCATTATCGCAGTAATTAATGGCATTTCTCGTTAGTGATGTGGCCCCAGCATAAGCGGTAGGTGCCATGTTGATGTAAGTCAATGATACCGTTAACCATTCCAGAATGTTCCGTGGGCAAAACTCGCTGCGGTTGGAGCGACGGTCGCGCGGCTCTTGCGTCGGCCGCGCGCGCCGTGCTGCACGCGCGGCTGGCCAGCGCGCTGTTGCTGGACGAGCCGGGCGCCGCGCTGGACGCGCCCGCCGAGCGCACCTTGCTGGCTAGCATCGCAAGCGCCGTGCCGAATACTACCATCATCACAGTCGCGGTAAGCGCTCTTCTGATATCACTGCATCTAATAAAGAATCCCACGAATGCTTGTGGGAAGAAAACAAACCAAAAAGTAATGATGACTGGAAAAAAGCATTACTTAGTATCACGGTACAATTGATTAACACTTCGCGACCAAGAACCCGCCTGGTAGGCACTCGTAATGTTTGCTCAGATGCCGGCTCAGCCCGCTACACGCCTATCGAGTTCTGTCGGTTTCTGGTGAATTGTTCCATTTTTAGTCCAGTTGCGAAAGTGTTAATAGGGGTGTAGACACTAAATGAAATAAAATAATCAATAATGTTATAGATTCGAGGATCGTGACGTCATGAACCCCGAGCGTTGTATCTCTCTAACAAGCAACCTTAAAACTTTTGTAGATTCGTATTTTTTTAAGATATTTGAATAGTATTTTCTTTATTAGGCATATTTTTTTGTCTTCTTTCTTTTGAAGTCATAATAAATTTTGAGTCTACACCCGCGTTAAATACAGGAAATTTTAGATGAAATGAGGCGCAAAACATAGGAATGGATATTGATTGTTACAGTGCGACATGATAAAAATACAACAATACATGAGCTACCTAATAGTAGCTTCCTTCACGATTTCTGTCAGTTGTGAATTGTCATGCTAATAAACGACCGTTTAGCCTAGTGGGTAGTGAACCTGCCTACGAAGCTGAAGGTCCTGGGTTCGAATCCCGGTAAGGGCAAATATTTGTGTGATGAGCATGAATATTTGTTTCTGAGTCATGGAAGTTTTCTATGTATTGAAGTATTTATAACTATTATATATATCGTCGTCTAGTACCCATAACACAAGCCTTAATGAGCTTACTATGGGACTAGGTCGATTTGTGTAAGATTGTCCCCTAATATTTAATGCTCATGAGTCATGACGATGGCCACCTTCCATTACATCAGGGTTATATTATATGGGTCCAATGTTCCGCCAAATAATTCGCTTCAATGTATCTATCTCTATTTATGCATGAATAGATACGAGCTATTAGCTGTATCGTTTAGATAAATGCGTATCACTATAAAATTAATACAACACGCGATGTGACGAATTTAGCGCAATGTCGTAACCATCGCCGGGCCAGATAAAATGTGAGAAGTCATCGAGGTCAATGTTCGGATATTTATAGTAAGCTTCATCTCGATTCATCCACGTTTGACGTTACGATTAATAAACATTGGTGCGACCAGTTTCAACGACAAAAATATAAATTAGATAGAGGTATGGGAGATTGGAATCTCTTATCTGGGACGGCACCGTTGCTTTTTAACCCCCGACGCAAAGAGAGGGGTGTTAGTCTTGTGTATCTGTCTGTGGTATCGTAGCTCCCAAACGGATGGACCGATTTGAATGCGATTTCTTTTTGGGTCGTAGATAATTTTATCCCGAGTGTTCTTAGCCATGTTTCATGAAAATCTGTTCAGCCGACTGAAAAAAAAATGTCGGGGGTTTTTAACTTTTCTAAGTTGTAGTTATTGAATGGACTGCTTTGATACAAGTCGGCCAACTCAAATAATATCAAGTGCTTCTAATTAAGGTGTAAGTGCCTAGGGATATGTAGCAAAACTATTGTTACAATTACCTAAATGTACCAAGAAATATTGCTGTTACTTAAAAAAAAAGCAAAGCGACGTTCTTTTGTTTTCACCCCCCATTTCCATCGACCTGTCTTTTTATTTTTATTTCATCGTTGCACTTTCATACAACCCAATCCATAGTGCCGTGCACGGCATCCCTTACTCTGTGTTTACCCGCGTGGAAAGTCAAGTCGCCTCCCGCACACCCGTCGAACCCCTTTGACCCCATTGCGACCCCGCCGGACCACCTGTACCATTGGGAAGTACCATTGATGGTACAAATGGCACTGATTTATCCCACTAGTACCATTGATGGTACAAATGGCACTGATTTATCCCATAAGTACCATTGTACAAATTATTTAATGTAATGAAGACAGCAACTATTTCCTCCTTCGTAATTATAATATATTTTATTGTTTCCTGGCCGCAATTAATCATCACGGTCAATAATCTTGTTATTACCACTTCCGTGAGAAGTTGCGGAGGAAAGCAAAGAAATTAAGGCTGACAGACACCTACTCAAAAAAGATTGTGGGCCTCTGCAATACATTGCCACTGCTACCCGCATGTAAAATAGATGAGGGATGGAACTATGTTCGAAATGAAATAATATCGGATAACTCAAAAATAAAACGATTCATCAAATATTTCAAAACGTTCTGGAGGCCAAAAAGCAATACATGGTGTTGCTTTGCAAAAAGACACCGCACTACAAATATTTGCGAAGGCTGGAATGCCCAGTACAACGGCAGTTTTAAAAAACGGCCCACTACACTTTTTGCCTTTCTTAAAGTAATTAAAAATGACTCCGAATTTCGCACCGTATCGAAGCCTCAAGAGAAACGGAAATCATCTGTGCTGCAAAGAAACCTTTACATACAACACGTGCAAATGCAACTCACCGTGGGCGACATAAACGTCCCGCTTTTCGTAGAAAAGTTACGACAGTAGTCTTAAATTTTTTATTTAATTATTTTTATTCACAACGTATGCGGTTATGGTTTTGTTGCATTTTTCGAACTAATAAAACAAACAATCGACGGGTACGGTTTTTTAGTTATGGAAGTAACGCCGAGTGTCACACTTGTATTTTTTTTCTGGTACTAGTGGGATAAATCAGTGCCATTTGTACCATCAATGGTACTTCCCAATGGTACAGGTGGTCCGGCGGGATTGCGACGCTACTAGTCGTACCTAGCTAACATCAGAGCTATAACCACGAAAATCGAATCTCGCACTTCGTATACCTCCGTCTCTATCGCACCTATGGTTTATGGTGCTCGAGCGACAGAGACATAGGGGGAAGTCCCGTAACGCCGGACGGCACCTAGTGCCGGACACCAGTACTATCTCGATAACCACGATTCAAGGACAAGTAAAAGGGGCGCGGGGGGAAGCGGGGGCCCCTTTTACTTGTCCTTGAATCGCTGGCGTTATTATTTGGTTATCGAGATAGTACTGGTGTCCGTGTTGTATTTGTGTTTCAGCATCGCGTGTCATCAGTGCGCGGCTACGACCGCGGCGTGGTGCTGGAGGCGGGCCGCGCGGCCGAGCAGGGCGCGCTGGCCGCGCTGCTCGCGCGGCCTGGCTCGCGGCTCGCCGGCATGCTCGCCGTGCCCGCGCCGCACACCTGACAACTCCGTCTCCGCACGTAGACACTTACGTCCACTAGCCAGCCTCCAGGCTGTTGCAGAGAAACGGATTTCAACTTTACCATTGATGGTGAAAACAACTGCCACAGCGGTCGTGTTGCTGGCCAGCGGCCGCGGTAGGCCCGACACTTGTGGGCGGACGACGCGAGAGGCGCGAGGATCAATCGATGGGTACTTAGATGATTAAAGAGGACGAAAGGGACTCTAAGAGAGGCTTTGAGGAAAGGGCGTATATGTACGCAAAAAGGTTTAGGTGACTCGTGCCTCATATTTTAGGAGTGGGGTCTAAAATCCATCCGATAGCTTTTGTTATTTCTGATATAACAGTTTATTTTAAATAATATCTAATCATCGACTCGTATAATAATTACAGAGTGGATCCATATTGACAAACAACGGAAACTCCGTTAGTTGAACTGTCCTATTATTGATCTGATAAGTAAATGGTTTCGTAACTAGTCATTGTGGTCCAATTGGTCCCAATATGTAGGACGGAAAATGACATCATATTTAAAATATAATTACATTAGGTAGTTTAATTTATCAACACTCTTTTTTATTATTACAAAAGAAAAGTGTAATCATGATACAATAATTGACTTAAGTACTTATTATAAGCGAAATGTACCTATATATACTAAATACTAAATGAATGATGATTGTTGTAATTTACAGTGATAGCATTTTTATTGAAATGCGTTGTTTGTACCAAATAGTATTCAATTGTATAACGGTGACTAATACTCGAATGCAGAATGTGTCCGAGCAATGATGTAATATAAAAAAGAGGTAGATGGGTTATAAGCACTCCAAAAGTGGCACACTAAAACTCGGCCAATTGTATGACCTTTGCCTCAATGTCGCGTCGTCAATAGACGTTTCAGCTGTCAGATTTGGTAGCCATTTTTAAACAAATTTCATTGGCTGGATCTGGCTGTCTATATAGACAACTTATCCGGGCATTTTCACGAGAAGAGATGCATCCTTAGTGACGTCACCGAGTATAAGTTAAAAGTGTTCCATGTTGTAACTTTTATTTTTCATACAATTTGTATGGTTAATTTTGGATACAAAATGGAACATTTTTTACTTATACTCGATGACGTCACTAACGATGCATCTCTTCTCGCGAAAATGCCCATCTGCCTCCTTTTTATATTACATCATTGGGTCCGAGTATGTGCGGCAGGGGGAGCGAGTAAAAGATTAAAACAGCTTGTGGTTTTTTTTCCAAACTGTATTCCAATAGAACAACAATTGCACATTCCTCGTTAACCTCGTTAAAGCTCGCGCGGCGGGGCACCTCAGAGACAACGATACAACATAATATTATATCACTATTTAACAATTACAACAATATTTACGTTGGCACCGATTTATATATATAAATATAAAACATTTGTGTCACTACACAATCCATATAAAAATATTTACTTAAAGTAGGCACTTACGTAAATATACTAGCAATTAATTCTAAATAAATCTCGTCATCGTCATTAAATTCATCTTCTCTTATCGTACTATAAGTATTGGCATTCACGGCTCGCGCAGGACGGGTGTAGTGGACAATATCTGATCTAGGTACGTCGTGTGATTCAACGATATCATATCATATCATTATTATATATAACTGAACACTACTACTTCTTTGGTAAAGCACAACATCATGCTTGGTACAAGATGATCAAATTATCAGATAAAGGCACTAGATTTAGGCCACATGCATCAAATATATACAGATATTGACATTGTGGTAATCACTTTCTCCAGGATTGGCCTGAAGGGTTCGAGCTGCCAGATCAGTGTTCAAATGTATAACACTTTCTAATTATTGGAAACTAAAACTGGAATTGTTTGCAGGTATGATTTTCGCTAGATCGCCTATCGCCGTCCCTGAATTTTGAAATTTAAGTACCATAGTGATAGGCTTTATTCATGAAACCTAATCTACTGGTATATTACCAGCTGTTTTTGTGCGTAGTAAAATATTAATTTAATTACAAGTGAACACCCACATTATGCATTTTTTGCACTCTCGCCAGTCATCAATATAATTTTGTGTGCAAATACCTCAAAGTTTGAATAGGTACAAAACAAGACGTGAATCACACCACTAAGACACCTGGTTATTATATTTTCATTATCATTATCACATATAATTTCTTAGAGCGTTTTTCAAGTATCGAGCCCTCTGCAGAAAGTCATATATTTCGTTAAAATCTTCTACAATTTAGTTAACAACTGAACACGCAATGCATGCTCGATGCATGAGCATGCATTGCGTATCCGCTATAGCGGCTATTCATTATTTCATGAGGTATTTGTACATTTTATGCCTAAAACAACACCGTACAACATATGTAATGTATTATGTAATATTATACTCTTCGCCGGCAAGTGATTTGTACTACAGGTTTTATAATTCACGCTGGTACAGTATAACAAGATTCAACTACATATGATTCAACAATTTAACTAAGTGAGATCACTAAGTACGATTATCATAATTCGATACGCGAAACATTCAAATTACACCAAAACAATCGTAATAACGAAGGTCTAAATGCTTCACTGAGTATCAAAAGAGTGCTAGCACGACTATTCGTTACTTTTGTTTGAAATAAAAATTTGTCTACGACTTTTACTATTGGCCGTACATTGGTAACAGCGATGGGAACCATACAACCGGCGAAGAGACAGTCGCAGGATCTCTGCGATGCGAGGACACTATACATTATTGCAGATTTAACACATTGGTTGTCGTTGACGCGATATCGCGTCCAAACTGTATGGAATATTTGCATATAATATTTGCCTCTGCAACGAATGGGTTATTCATTGCAAATTGTAATAATTAATTGGGTCATTTGCCGCCTGATTTTGGAGCGATGCGTCAAAAAATAAAATATAATTGCGCATACATACAAGCAACCGACAAATAAACTATGTCGCTTAGAATATGCTCTTTTAAGAATAACGAAACAGCATTCAATGATAGGTGTTCTTCTTAGAATGTAGTAAGAGCATTCAATGAGGTGTGCTATTTTCCACCCTCACTTTTCCAAACTAAAATGTAATGTATGTTCAACAAATTGTGTTGTGTAATAAACACATAACTTCGTCAAAATGATCGCATAACGTGTGATCACTGACCAACTCGCATCGAGATAGGTACAGATCAAATATCAAACATAAAAAAAATTGTGCACTCGCATCGTGTACAACCCCAAGACTTAACTCCGTGAGACAATTCTTCGAAATGTAGGATGCCACGTCACTAGAATGTCTGGCAAATATTGCGTGCCGTATGTCTGTCTACATTGTATGTTATATGCTATATATGACAAAATAGACTCAACACCATAAATATCAGAATATGAGAGAAGTGGAGTCATCGCATTTTTGTTGCCGAATCGGGGTCCCCATTTTCGACAGTGTGTGCATTTAAGAGGAAAGTACACCTTTGGAATACTACGTACTCGTCCATACAAAAATACAACCGGATTGAGAACCTCCTCCTTTTTTTTGAAGTCGGTTAAAAAGAGAAAACGTTTTTCCAATTCTAAATATTTTCCAATCTCAATGTTTTTTTAATACGTAATTAACACAATGAAAGACTAGGTTTATAAGTTATCCTTTTTTCAAAATTTGCAATAAATTTAAATTTATAGGCACCTAAAAGATTTTTTTAAATCGAAACCTAAAACTAGATATTACGCTGAAGGGATCGACATCAAAATCAAAGTGATTTGTTAAGATTTAGTTAGTGGAAAACGTTTTCTCCCGAAATGGAAATTTCATATAAAAAGTACCTAATGTCCGTCAGTCGCGAGCTGCTAGCTATACTTCCCTCTTAACTCCACACATAATATTGCAAGCAGGACCACGCACATCGATTACGTAATAACGCTCTGTTTGGGGCATACACGTCCATACGATGTATTAAACAATATCCGACCAATTACATCTTCAAGACCTCACTGCCACACATCAACACGTATTTTGATATGAGTGGTGAACACGAATGTTGGCCCATTCTAGTGGGGCCGCAAAGATCGTGTGGCGCGGGTTACGCGGGCTCGGTCTTGACGGCCGCGCTGCCGGCCGCGGCGGCGCGGGCCTCGTCGGGCAGCCGCTCGGGCGCCGACAGCATGTCCGTCGTGGTGCACAGCACTCGCAGGGAGCTCAGGACCGCTGCCACAGATAATAATCGGATATTTAACACGTTCGCAACCAAGAACCCGCCTAGCGGGCACTCGTAATGTTTGCTCAGATGCCGACTGAGCCCGCTAGGCGGGCAGTAGTA
Organism: Epinotia ramella; assembly: GCA_947578815.1. NCBI lineage: Eukaryota > Metazoa > Arthropoda > Insecta > Lepidoptera > Tortricidae > Epinotia > Epinotia ramella. The sequence continues at coordinate 16,007,667 of OX388209.1, forward strand.
TGAACTTACACGCCTAGCGAATTCTGTTGGTTTCTGGTGAATTGTTCCATATTTAGTCCGGTTGCGAAAGTGTTAAGAGTCCGCAGTAAGCCCGGCCGAATTTCACCTTCCCATACGAAAGGAGTTTCGTTCTCATTTTAAAACTACGTGTTAGATTGTGACGAAACTTTGCATATCCAATTACATGAGGTATATCTATGTCTGTAATTAGTTTATATGGTTCCAGTTTATAAAACAAACAAAATACAGCAAAAACAAGTTTTGTATGAAAAATTTAAAATGAGAACGAAACTCCGTTTTTATGGGAAGGTGAAATTCGGCCGGGGTTACTGCGGACTCTTAATTAAAATACGATGCTTGAAAAGGTATTTACAAAAATCTAAACACAAAAACACAAGTAAAACATGTTTACTTACCTAAATTATTTTAAAATGTATATCTTTAATTTAATTATCCATAGTCTGTGTAAAATATTTTTAACAGTGATTTTAAATCGTGGCTGTATGCCGAAGGGTGTTTGCCTTGCGCGCCTCACGACAAATTCAACAAAATAGAGGATTGATATTTTGTATTTCTTACTGTGACGTGACTAGTATAAATTTTGTCTCAAATGTATTTGTTTCCTCGCAAATGTGATGAAACAATATTGTGTGCGACACGGATGGTAAGATATTTTTCAAACTCGAGCCATCAAAAACGGGAGGGAAACTTTAGATTTTTATGCCTGTGGGAAGACTAAAAGCACATTTGCTATTAGATTGTGTAAGGCGTTGAAGACGATCAACGAAAATACGTGGAGGAAGTCGCGGTGTAAAGCCAGTAATACAGAGGTGAGTGGTCACCTGGGCGCATCTCGACGAGCGAGCAGTGCTGCTCGGCCCACAGCAGCGTGGTGCGCACGAGGTCGGCCCCGCTGCCGCACGACACGCACGCGCTGAACGAGTCCACCAGCGCCGCGCACACCACGCTAAACTGGACACCGGCTAAGGAAACTAACACACTCTAATAGGGGCGTAGACACATAAAATAATCAATAATGTCATATTTTCTCGAAAAAGGATTAAAAATGTAGTCAAATGGAGAAAAAAACAACGCAAAAGGGTAAATAATGACGAAGTTATGTGTCCAAAGTTTTAGAAGGGGTATGTTCTGTCTCTTTTTCGCAAAACGCAACTTCATATGAAACGATGACGCTGGAAGAATGTGACGTCACAGAAGACAACAACGTGCCGCGCCGCATCGTGGTCGGCGCCGCCGTCGACGCGGCCCCTCGGTAGCATCCTGTAATGTGACGTCACACACCGTTTGCGTTTTCTCTCTCTAACAAGCAATATTAAAACGGTTGTAGCTTCGTAATTATTTGAGATATCTGAATGGGATTTTCGTCACTAGGCATATTGTATTGCCTTCTTTCTTTTGGACTAATAATAATTTTCGAGTCAAAGCTCCTATTAAGCAACAACATGTATCTTCTACAGGGCCTGATTTAAGCTGGGAACAAATTATCGGACGCGGCTGACAGACGCTGCTGATAAATGTGCACAGTCGAACGGAACGTGGCTTGCGGCTGACAAAAACATCCAGCGCGCCAGATTTCTGTTGGATGTCCGAACGCTCAAGGTCAGCACAAGGTTACGTCCACGGCTTACCTCCGATACTTTGCACAATTCAGTGTATATTAATTATCTAGATACCTATAAGTCGCGGCTGTGAGCCGCGTCCGTCAGCCGCGTCCGATAATTTGTTCCCAGCTTTACCCACAGGCTAATAAGGCTAAAGCCTAGGGCGCAAGTGCCAAGCGAGGGGGCGGCGGGCGCGGCACTGAGCTATAGTTAGCCTAGGGCGGTCAGAACTCTAAATCAGGCTCTGTAAATCTACACACTGAATAACGATTAAAGCGTCAGAAAAGGGCACATACTTAGAGCGAAAAATGACTTATTGTTAAAATCAAAACCAAGGCTACGATTAAGTATTGTAATAAGGAGTCCATACACAAAGTTTCAAGTCTCTCACTTAAAATTTTACTCCATCTCCATACTAACTTTCAACCCCCTTTTTACCCCCTTGAAGGTGGAATTTTCAAAAATCCCTTCTTAGGAGGTACAGTCGACAACACAGCTAAGTGACCATCGGAAATCTAATCTGACCTTAAGTGAATTGTAATAAGGTTCTAGGTTTTCACGGTATGGTTAGTTAGGTGTGTTGTTGTGTGTACTTACGTGATATAAACTCGCGCTATCTATTTGTATCGGAGTAAACGAGAGCGAGTGTCACTGGGCGGCCCGGTTTTTGAAGATAATAGTGCATAAATTAAGTGGTAAGATATTGTAGATAATTAAATGTTGCAAGTGTCCATGGGCGGCGGTAATCGCTTACCATCAGGTGATCCGTCTGCTCGTTTGCCTCCTATATCATAAAAAAAAAAAAAAAAAAAAAAAATATTGAAATAAAAAAAAGTGTGGATTATTTGAGAAATGTGACTCGTTAGCGGTTTAGGTATGAATATGTTTTCATATTTTTAATTGCAGACCCATACGACAAAAAAATAAAGACAGAACCGTTTAAGATGATTTTAAGACCAATCTTTGCAATTATTTTCTATCGAGCCGATTGTGTCCAATTATGTATCGAGCCCGTCCACGCTCTGAAATATGGTGAATATTAACATATTTTTTTTTGATGTGCTACAAGTAGTTTTTCTTAAAAAACTGCTTAAAAACATAACAAAACACAAACGATAGTTTTCCTTACCAATAGTTACATTTTGACACATGTTCTACGGGTAATCTGTCAAAGTGTAACTGCCGGTAAGGAAAACTATCGGTGGATTGATTATTGGAACCGGCCATTAGTCAGTCAGTCAGGACTTTTACGTTTAAATATATAAATTTGAACCCTCGGCTCCGCTTGGGTTCTCCGTAATACACTACCGGAGCACGGGCAGCTACTGATGTATAACCTCGACCGGCAAAGCCAGTTTAAAAAGGATACCAGCCAATACTTCCAGGTGTGCATGGTGCGCGTGGCGACGTGGCGCGCGAACATCTCGCGCAGGCGGCCGGCGCGCGCGCGGGACACCGGCGCGCCCGTGGCCGGCAGCAGCGAGTGGCAGTTGCTGCGGACCGAGACCGACTCACTGTACATACAGCTCGCACACATCACTCACACACACAACACACAAACATGTACAGTACTACCACAAATATAAGTTACAACGATGTACCTGCGCAGAAAGCATTTTAACCAATCATAAGGCAGCGCGTTTGCACGGGTAAAATCTTCAACGCCCATTGGCCAAAATTTGGTGCGCGACGCCGGCAGCTCCGGCGCCCGCCATTTTGTCTGGCGCCATGAGCGGGAATGCACGAGTTCACCTGTCATTGCATATTATACCTTACGTATAGTGCAACAAGGTCTTTATTGAAATGGTCATACGTTCGATTTCATTCGGTACTTGTCAGTACTCGTCGGCGTGGACGAAGATTGCCGATGTAACTTCTATTTGTGGTACTACTGTAAGCATAGACAACAACAAAGAGCTACGGAAGCCTAGTGGTGCAGGTATGCGGCTATCAAGCGGCGGTCGTAGGTTCGAATCCCGGCTCGTACTAATGAGTTTTTCGGAACTTATGTACCGAATATTTACCGTTAGATTTTCGATGAAGGAAAACATCGTGAGGAAACCGGTTTATTCCCAACAAGGTCTAGCTTTCCCTCTGGGTTAGGAGGTCATATGACAGTCGCTTTCGTAAAACTAGTGCCTATGCTAAATCTTGGGATTAGGTGTCAAAGCTTTAGGGGCACTACCGGGAATAACAACAGATAAACTTAACGAAAATACTCGGAAAGTATCAATCTTTCATTTATGTTTGCTATTTTAAGATGTTAGAGCGGACCCCGAGCTCATTTAAGGGCAGAACCGGCAATAACACTAGGACGATGAGATGCTTTAAGATTTTAAAATTCTTAAAAAATAACAATAAAGACGTTATTTGATTGTGACGTCACTAGCAAGTAATCCCTACAAATTCCAATACTAACGGAGGGTTTTACAAGTTTCATAAAAAGAAGCTGATTTGACTTTAGTCACGGTATTAAATTGACAAGTATCAGAAGACTATCCACCATCACTATCAACCTTGTCATGTCATGTCCAATATATTCAGACCAATGTGACGCGTAGTTAAGTATCCAAGAGGCAACCGGATGGCTCGCGGTATTTGAGCTCCCGAAGTGTTGTGGAACCGCCCTGTGCAACCCAAATTGACCCAACTTAGACTGGATCAGAAATAGAAAAAAATAATTAAATATCTTTGTTTGTTGAGAGGCAATATTGTTTCAAACAGCGGTTGCCTGAAAGTGTGTACGCTGTTTATATAATGAAATGCTGGTCTAAATCGAATACCTGGCGACATATGGTAGCGGTTTGTTTACCGAGACTACTGTCGACGGAGGCGTGGTATCAGACGTACCTATACATCGTTATCTATATGGTGACTATCTACACATACGAAGCATGACTCTACATAATAACGACACACCTTTTTGTACAGTCGAGTTCGCCAATATCTACACAGACAACCTTCAAAAATATCTATACAGGGACTTTATTGTTACTGACATAAGACACATGTGTAGATATTTTTGAAAGGTTGTATAGATATTGGAGAACTCGACTGTACATCGCGAACGGGCGGCGTATTTTGAAACATACACCGAATATAGGCATTTCAATAGCAGTATACGTATCCCACTCGCATTCTTACGCGAATTGACATAGGAATTTTATTTGTGCTAAAAAGGCCAAAGGTTTTTTTTAATAATTTAATTAATAATTTAATTTGCTAAAAATGTAACGTTTACCATAATCATCATTTGCCCTAATTCGTTTTTATCAGAAACTATCAACTTTTCAGGATTTTTATAAAACAAACCTAACCTAACCTACAGGGTTCTATACAAAGTCTATATAATTAGTCCAGAAAAGTTTCAGAGAAAAACACTTTCGGCGGATGATGATTATGTTATGGCAAACACTAAGCGTTATGACAAATGAAATAATGGATATCGAAGGTATCCGGTTTAATTGATCTATTGATAATACTCTCTCATGTCATCTCACTTTAGTATCGTTGATTATAGAAAATTGTCATTTAACATCAAGACTAAGGGAATCTTATGCACGTTAGCACTACTACTTATTCTATAAATGGTTTCTTAAAAAAAAATGTTTATTTTACTACCTGAAAAAACGCTAGGAGGGTGATGATTTTGGTGTGACCTGACAGGAAATTATAATTCAATAAGTATTATTTAATTATAATTTCGAATTACCATTAAAGATATCTCATTATCAGATAAGTACCATAAATACCAAAACATGATCATTGCCTGTGTGCATGAACAAGACTCAATCGTCAATCGTATTTTCCTAATAATTAAGCGTCATGGTTGAACTACACCTTCAGCAAAAGCCACTTAAGTAAACAACCGAATTAAATCGCAACCTAATAAAATATGATACTAGCATTTATTCAGGTTAATGCTCTGATAACTCACGAGATGGAATTGTTGAGACATTCGATTTGCTGCCGTAAACTTTCCATTTCCTCTTTTATTTGGTTCCTCTCGGCCTTCAATTGTTTTATGTACTCGGCGCCTTTCTGCAACATGGCAGCTTTGCTTATCTGCAAATAACACAAAATTGTGGATCTTTTAACACGTCCGCAACCACGAACCCGCCTAGCGGGCACTCGTAATGTTTGCTCAGATGCCGGCTGAGCCCGTTAGTGAACTTACACGCCTAGCGAACTCTGTCGGTTTCTGGTGAATTGTTCCATTTTTAGTCCGGTTGCGAAAGTGTTAAATACTGCTATCGTGTATTGTAAATTAGGATCAGATTGTCATTTGTTTACTCGCGCTGCTAGCGGCCCTAGTAACACTATAGTAAGCACTAGTGCTAAACAGAAAGGTAAAGATGTTGGTCCCCGTTTGTATTTTGTATGTACGTGCACGTCGACTTGGGTAACGATACACTTTGAGTAATCAATAGATGCCGCTTGTCACTAGGGCCTCGTCTACGTACCAACAGCAAAAGTAGCCGCGGGCGATGTACTCAAAATTATCTAAACAATCTCTTATGATAAAGTATGTAGATCACTGTGACCTCTTCGCACGTTTAGCTTCTGATGCTGGCTGTACAAACGTGGCTATAGGATAGGCAGTGCGGAGCACGCTTCGGATCATCCCGATAAAATTAGTAAATACTTGGACATCCAAAGTCAGTCAGCCAGAAGCCCTTAGGCGCTTATAACACGACGTCCGCGTCCCACCGCGGTGTGCGGAGACGCGTACACATTTTGCCGTGTGTGGTACAGTCAGCGTCATATAGTTAGTAGCAGCCAAGGTAGCCAAATATTTCGGTACACGTCTTTATTACTGTAAGAATAAGGGTGTGTTACGAAATATTTGGCTACTCTAGCTGCTACTAACTATATGACGCTGACTGTACCGTGCGGAATTTATATCTAAACTGAGGCACTTTCATTTATTTTGCAGTGTGTGGCACCGTGCGGCATTTATATCTAAACTGAGGCACTAGCATTAATTTTGCAGTGTGTGGCACCGTGCGGCATTTATACCTAAACTGAGGCACTTGTATTTATTTTGCAGTGTGCGAGTACCGTGCGGAATTTATATCTAAACTGAGGCACTTTCATTTATTTTGCAGTGTGTGGTACCGTGCGGAATTTATACCTAAACTGAGGCACTTGCATTTATATTGCAGTGTGTGGTACCGCGCGGAATTTATATCTAAACTGAGGCACTTGTATTTATTTTGCGATTGCACAACTTTTACCTTATCGGCGAGGTTAGCGATTAAATACGGTATGAAGCCGGTTTTGCTGTAGCCACACATTTGTTGGGAGCGGAGTTCATAAGCAGTCCGCATGTAAACCCTTAAAGCCTCTTACAGACTGGCGCGGCCTGGCCGAGGATAAGTTCGCCGTTGTACCGATTTAACTTTTTTTTTGTCTGTATTTTTACCTGTGTCTTGTGTAAAATAAAGTATTTACATCTGGGGGCACGGTAGTGCTCCCGCCAAGTCGAGAAAAACAGCGGCACGGCCGTACCATCCTTTTCTCGAAGCAGTTCAGGCCATTTTCGACCCCCCTATAACTTCGTTGTGGATAAAACTAGAAGCCTGAATTTTCAGTAACCAAGCACGCATTGTATAAACACGATATATTTCCAATTTCATTCATTTTGAACCGGTGCTTTAAGATTTATAACTAGTCAAAGTTTCTTAATTTTGTCACTCACTGACTCACCAATCATCAAAAGTCTAAAGCACTTCTAGCAGACATAGATTAGAAGCTTCAAATTTGAAATACATTAGTGTTTAGTGTATAAATTAACAGAAAACTAAAAAAAAATGCAATTTCAGTCCAGTTTTCTAGATAAACCAACAGCATTAATAACTTTGTAGTCCCATATAAACATAGAATTACAAAGTTATATTTGCAGTGAATAAGATAAACTATTAAACTGCATACATAACTTTGTAAACCCATATAATCATATACGATTACAAAGTTATATTTGCAGCGAATGGGACAAACAATGAAAAAGCAAGAATGGGACTGCATTCATAATTCGTATGTATTGATAACACAATAACGTACAAAAAGAAGTGAGATCCCATAAAAAACATTCCATGTAAAATAGAGGCTAAGTCTCGAAACTCTTCCACCGTAAAAAGGTGTAAGATATTTCGTAGAGCCAAGTCTCAGGCATTCTTTAATCTTTATTTGCTTGCTAAATAAAATTTTGTGACTTGGCAATCACACAATACTACATAGATTTAGGTATGCAGAAATCCATAAATGCAGGAAAGTTGTGTGATTGCCAGGTTGCAGAATTTTATTTAGCAAGCAAATAAAGATTAAAGAATGCCTGAGACTTGGCTCTACGAAATATCTTACAACTTTTTACGGTGGAAGAGTTTCGAGACTTGGCCTTTTTTTTACATGGAATGTTTTTTATGGGATACATACATACAATAATAAATAAATAAATATTATTAAATAGAAGCTGGGGTTACCTTCGCAGCGGGGTTGGCGTTGAGATGTGGTATGAGCGCCTGCAGCGTGTCGAAGCCGGTCTTGATGTTGTATCGGCGTTTTTGTTCGGCGTGCATGTGTGTGCGGCGCGCCTCGCGCGGCGAGCCCGCGCGGTCGTCGTCCGGCGACACGGGCGGGGACAGACTCTGCACACAAGAATGGTCTTTTGAAACGTCGCATTACGTATTAAGGGCAAATTACACTAACTAACAGTTACGGATCGATCAACGTTAAATATGGCGCCGGCAGGGGAACATAGAAAAATTCCGAATTCATTTGTCAAAATCCATCTTTGTTCCGAATTTTCAAAATTCTGAACCTAGCCAAGCAGCGCCGATTGCGAGACGCGCCGTTTCAGGACTCGGCCCCGACTTCAGCGGCAAACGTGCGAGCGAGTCGTACTCCGATCTCTCGCTCCTACGTATGGCGCAGCTCGCAGTCGTGGCCGAGAAAGCAAGCCGAACATTACGTGTCGGTTTATAGCACGAGTCAATGTATGTATGACAAGGGTTTTTTGTTCGAGTGGTAATATCAATATGGCTTTTAGGCCAGAGTTATACACTCTACTTATCACTTCGACTGCGACAAAATAGTAAAAATAAATGTTATCCATCCACAATCAATAATAAATTCTACGGCGAAATGATTCTTCAATTTTGCGGCATGATTTGAATAAACTGCTTTGATCATCATCATCATTAACTTAAGAGTTATCCTCTTGTCGGTGGAGTATTTTCCATCTCTCTCTGTCGTACGCCAGCCCTTTGATTTGCTGATACGACACGACACCAGCTTTTTCCTAAACTGCTTTGATACAGATACAAAATATTGACAGCAATAATAAATGTCTGACCGTCTATAGGTGCGTCCAAGCGGCCGAGCGTGGCCGACAGACCGCAGTCTATCCCGCTCAATCTCATAGCGTATGCCATGTACGCAGTCAACCACACTTAAACGTTTGGAAGCGGCCATAGACGGTCATAGGCGTTTATTTTTTTAATGATTGTGAAATAGGGAATGAAAAACACCTAATAAATAATGTTTGAAATGAATTCTGTTTCCTGATTGGTCGATTTTAATGTCTAGCTGTATTCTGGTTAGTTGATAGCAAATACAATTTGTTTTAAAGGGTTTTGATGGTGGATTTAATACAGTGAAGTGTTTTGATTGGTCTATTTGAAATGTTTTAAAATTCATATATATTTGTACTTTTTTTCCCTAGGGGCTAAATGTACTACTTTAGCACCGCATGCTAGGCCTAATTTGACACACTTTTCAAGCATGAGAAGTGAAAATTTGTTTGTTTACATCTCTGGCTATTTCTATAGACCCCGCACACTGCGTCACTCGAACGTCCATGAAGTTAATAAATATCCCAATAGGGGCGTAGACACCAAATAAAATAATCAATAATATCATATTTTCTCGAAAAAGGGTAAAAAATGTAGTCAAATAGATAAAAAATCAACGCAAAGTGTTAAATAATCACGAAGTTATAAGTGTCCAAAGTTTTAAGAAGGGGTATGTTCTGTCCCTTTTTCGCAAAACGCAACTTCATATGAAACGATGACGCTGGAAGAATGTGACGTCACAGAAGACGGCAACGTGCCGCGCCGCATCGTGTTCGGCGCCGCTGTCGACGCGGCCTGCCGGCAGCATCCTGTAATGTGACGTCACGCACCGTTTGCGTTTTCTCTCTCTAACAAGCAATATTAAAACGGTTGTAGCTTCGTAATTCTTTGAGATATCTGAATGGGATTTTCGTCACTAGGCATAGTTTTTTGCCTTCTTTCTTTTGGAGTAATAATATTTTTCGAGTCTACACCCGTATTAGCGAAAATCACGACCCATGCGTCACAGCGCTACGGGCGATTATCGCTACAACTCCTAACCTATGATTACATGAAATCATAATAGAAGGGAAGGTAGAGGGAAAGAGGGGGAAACCAAGAAGATCTTTTACGGACCAAATTAAAGAAAAAGTAAACAGCGTGTCGCATTAAGATTTCAAGAAGAAAGCTGAGAATAGAATGGAAATTGCTCCACCGACAAGAGCTTAGCTCTTAAATATATGAATATATGATTACGATCCTAACCTATCCAATACTATTAAACGAGCAATATATATATACAGGGTGTGATTTAATTCGTGATATAAAATAGCAAAATGTGAATCTATCCATTATTTAAAGTTGGTCCCATAGTAAAAGTTGTTCAGAATCATGGATAGATACACATTTTGCTATTTTGGATAACCAATTAAATTACACCCTGTATATTTGTAATCGCGGTCTCGAAAACATTCAATGAAATTTGAAATATGGGGGTTTACATGGGCTAAAAATCGATCTAGCTCGATAGGTCTCAAATCTGTGATAAATCGTTTTCTTCATATTTTCACCAGAGCAGAGCTCGGTCACCCAGGCACTAAACAGCTGCTTCGAACTACGTCGTATCGCTACGAGCGTAGCGGGGCAGTGATTAAGATACACGTTTTGATGTAATGAATTAACCATTACATCAAAACGTATTACTCTGGTTTTTATCTGAAAATCCTTGCAAAATTATTAAGCATCCTTTAAGTAAACTCAGATAATGTCACAGGTCATTGTCAACGTATGTTGTATCTGGGCCGACTAACGCGTCATCACAAGGCCGTCACCTTGTATCTGGGCCGACTAACGCGTCATCACAAGGCCGTCACCTTGTATCTGGACCGACTAACGCGTCATCACAAGGCCGTCACCTTGTATCTGGGCCGACTAACGCGTCATCACAAGGCCGTCACCTTGAAACAGAGTCGTGTATAAAACCGCATGGTTTTTGGGAAACATTCGCAACTCAGCTAAAATCGACTGGTGAGACTGGTGGTACAGACGCTGTCTGATATATTGGAGCGTACAAGGTGCTCACAAATATCTGAACACGACCCTATTATCAACGAGTTAGAGTGCACATTACGATGTTTTGACCACCCACAGGAGTACGGCTATATTTGTGACACATTTAAGAGGACAACATTATCGGAAAGCAAAATCAATGAAATAATAATAATAAACGTTAAAAATTTGGACGTCATTCCTAAGAAGATAAAGCTTTGAAAAATATTTGGCAATGGCAAAAACAAATTGGTTGGCGGGCACGGGCGCCGGCCCGGTGCGAGCTGCGACGCGTCCCACTACCCAGATCAAACCACACACAGCAATGACGCGTCCGTGATTTTTATATTAATATTTTTGAAGTGAAAACTTCTTTAGCGGCGCTGTGCACTTTTTGGGATGCGGAAAAATTGTTAAACTCGCGACAGGTGTCCCGTAAATGGTGAGAGATTCGGGACGAGGCTTGGGGGCGGGGGGGGGACCGATGCCGTAGTGGCGATGCGGCGCTTACCCGTTCGGCCGACACACAATAAGTTCTCACGCGCTAATTTGCAAGTGAAATAGTTTACTTCTGTTGCTACGGTATTCGTCGATTCGAAATGTCAAAATATTCAAGTTTTCACTTATGCCGGCACTCCCGGAGTGCAACCCGGTCTTTTTTTTAGGACCAAATGGATCAATTATTCAAATATTGCAAATTGGGTGTTATGGAACTGATAATTTTAATAAAATTATATTTATAAATATGAGGTTAAATAAAAATGATGAAATGTAAATTGTATTTAACACCGATGCACTGATATAATCCCAACCTTGACACTATCTTAATACTTATTCAGATAACCGAGTTTCCGTTAAGATTACGGCTTAATTAGGGTGACTGACCTGGTGGGGAGACAAAACGTCACTGCCTATGGGCGAGGGCTGTCCTCGCCTGTGGGGGGACTTCGGGTCACCGCCGTCGTCGGCCGAGCTGTTTAATTTGTATACACTTTGTGCTGTGAATTAAAAATAAACATTCCTGTTATGCATTCATATACTGGTGGACTGAGGACCTGGAAAAGGTCATTGTGGCACTCTTTGGGGCAGGCCTTCGTCCAGCAGTGGACTTCTTTCGGATGGTGATGATGATTCATATACTTTGGAAATAAAAAACGGATACTAGGTAAGATTTTTGAGCAACCGGCTAACACTGATAACTCGTCGGTTACAATAAATAAATACGTATCTTTCTTGCACCATAAACATTCGGAGTTACTTTAACACGTTCGCAACCAAGAACCCGCCTGGTAGGCACTCGTAATGTTTGCTCAGTATTATAAACCTACACGCCTAGCGAGTTTTGTCGGTGTCTGGTCTATTGTTCCATTTTAGTCCGGTTGCGAAAGTGTTAAGTAACAAAAAGATTTGTACATATAAACAACAAATCGGGGAAGTTGTACTACAAATAATAATTACAGTATATTTTATTTAACAGTTTTGGTACGCAAATTAGCTAGGCAACCCATTTGCGATTTATACATTTCTATGTATATAATATACTAGCTTCCGCCCGCGACTTCGTCTGCGTGGACCCGGGATAAAAACTATCCTATATTTTAATCCAGGCTATAAACTGCTAGCCCCGATATCAGATCTAACACTAAAATGAGATAATATAAGGCTTATTCAGCCCCATATCTACAACTTATCGCTTATATTTTTGATACGACGTTAACTAAAGACATGTATACATGTACGAATAAATTTAGTGGTACGATTTCAATGTTTTCACCTAAAGTATATGTTTTACCCAATTCCTGTCAAAATGTTTTCACGGTGCCATTCGAATCAGTTTTCTGAGTATATCAAATGTTTGTATGGGGTTAGCTACAATTAAAGCCTGTAAAAAGACAAAAAAGAGGGTCATAGGCGAACCCTCGCTGGCGACAGCGAAATTGACATAGTATTGTGACATTACAGCATTATTCTTCGTACTAACCGTTGTATGACAAACCACGTAAATTGCCATTTTGGTCGAGAAATACTGTGTTAAGTTTAAGTACATAGTTATCAATGTTATCATACAACTTATTTTTAAGTGTTAATATGTTATTGGTATCTTTAAATTTGCTCTTGGCCGATAATAAATATTTTTTTAAAGCTTTCATGGCTATCTTTTTTATGATTTTGATAATATTTTGCAATTTAAAGTTTATTGTAATAATTTGATGATTTACTATAAATATAGCAACACTATGTTATAAATCTTAACATGTGGAAACTACCAAATGGCATAAACCAATCATCTCGCGGTCGGTTTGCCGCTGGTCGCTCCCACTAGCACGCCGCTTGACGAACGCGAGCGGATGAGCGGGTGTGTACATAAGATAGATATACTAACAGTGTTGGGCGCTGAGCAGTTGCGCCAACATGACGCTGGCCTGCGGCAGCGCGGGCTCGGACGCCACGCTGCAGAGCGGCGGCGGCCGCCGCGCGCCCGACGCGCCGCTCGCAGAGCCATCAAGCATGCCACTCGACGACGAGCGAGAGCGGATACGCAGCGTGTTTCTGTTTAGCTCCCGCGCCTGTTGCAATAATTAGGGTGGTATGTGCATTGCGTCTCATTCACTCTTAAGTAAAATGTGAGACGCAAATACACATTGGACAAAGATCTTGGACAAGTGGAATATCACCCTACGACACAAGTTAAGAGTGGCCGAGTTGCAGCCGTTACTAGGCAAGTGCTCAGACAATTTAGACGAGCCGCTTAGTAAAATATTATGTATATCTTAAGAAAGCACGTCGTGGATACGATGACCGTGTTGCTGCTTTGTACTGTGATGTGTATATTCACTGAACCAAGCGTCCGTGTCTGTCACACTCACGCTCCCTCGTTGAACAATAGTACATTACTTCAGAGGTCGGCAACCCCTTTTCACGCCGAGGTATGTATAGTGCTTTTCTCAAACATGCAATGAAATAAATAAATAAAAACACCAAGAAATCAAACTTTTATTTTAATGGCTGAACGCCGTGATCCTGTGCCACAAATTGTGGAATGGAAATAAAAAAAAAATCTTGCAGGCCTAGTCTTCAATTTTGTATGAAGTGCCATTACGGATCTCTCGTCTCGCTGCGCCCGAAACGTGACACTTCGAAGCCCATTATGAAGAACACAACTTCAATATTTCATTGCATGTTTGAGAAAATTCCAATTATATAAAGTGGCGTGACCAAATCAGTGGAGTGGCAATTGATTTGACTTGCTTTTCCTTCAAAAGCTGCAAATAAGCACCGTTGGGAATCGGGTTTTAAAAACATGACGCCATTTATCTCTAACGATAAACGCGAATATCACCATTCCGATACCCTGCGATTATACTTACTCACACTCACGATGGTATGATATTTTCATCATCATCATCATCATTTTCAGCCCGTAATCGCCCACTGCTGAGCATAGGCCTCTCTTCGAGTACGCCACCCGTCCCTATCCCGAGCTAATCTTATCCAGAAGTGACCCGCAATCTTCCTAATATCGTCCACCCATCGAGCTGGTGGACGGCTGACGCTCCTTTTCCCTAGAACTGGCCACCAATCTGACACCTTTTTGGTCCACCTACCATCATTCTGCCTGGCAAGGTATCCTGCCCAACTCTTGTTGAGTTGGGTAATGGTATCTCCAACGTCGCGTACCTTAGTGCGACGTCGGATCTCAACATTCCCCACTCGGTCTTGTAGTTTAATACCGAGCATGGCGCGCTCCATGGCTCTCTATGCTACTCGTATTTTGTGCACAGCCTCACTTGTTAGCGTCCATGTTTCGGCACCGTAACTCATGGTGGGCAGGACACATTGTTTAAAGAGGCGAGTCTTCAGGCATTGTGGAACTTCGGTGGACTTGAGAATGTCGTCGAGTTTATTAACCCGTCGAACGCGCGTCATCTGTAGAACAATTCGTAAAGGGCTTATGACCCATCTCCGCTCCCTAATTAGGATGCTAAATTCAGGTAAGGGTCCATGAGCCCCTTTCTATTTTCCGTTATCAACACACGTGTGCGTCTAGCGCGCTCGACGGGTTAAATGCTGCCCAACCCAGCTGTATTCTCCTGGAGATCTCTTTCTGTTGATGCTCTTTGTCAAAGGATAGAATATGTCCAAGATATACATATTGGTCGACCGACTCTAGCGTATCGCTTCCTACCGTTATGGTTGAATTCGAGTTACCGGAGACATTCGCCATAACTTTAGTCTTGGACATATTCATCCTGAGACCTACTCGTAATGAAGCATGGTAAAGATCATGGATCATGCTTTGGAGATCATCCAGGGTTTCGGCAAACAAAACAATATCGTCAGCGACCCTCACGATATTTTACATAGAGGTAACTCACTCTAGCACTATGCCTCTGTGCGGCGGCAGCGGCAGCCTCGTGCGTCTGCGCGGGCGCGGGGGCGGGAGCGGGAACGGGCGCGGGCGCAAGAGCGGGAGCGGGCGCGGGCGCGGGCGCGCTCACCGTCCAATCGGCGTTGAGTTGCGCGCCTAGCGGCAGGCTGTGCGACCGGTACTGATCCTTGTTCCGCCCCACCACCGACGTGCCCTAATCATCATTCATAATAAGTTAATCCATTTCACTAACTTCTCTAAACTTCATAGTGTAGGTACAGTCGAGGAAATTGAATGTCACTCTTGAAACCCTACACTTTTGGACCTTAATGTCATTCAAATAGAGTTGACATGTTACATTATACATCTACCTGCTGCGATGTAGGCACCAATGGCGGAGAAGGCATCTTAAATGGGCGAGCATTAGCAGTGATCGTCATCTGCTTTGGTTTATACGGTTCCACTGGGTTGGGCTGTAAGTAGTGCATCTGTTGCCTCGTCCTCTCCACCTGCGAGTTAGGGCTCTGTTGTCCATAGTTCGTATATTGGTTATTTGGTAGCTGATTGGAGTACATAGCGAGTCGCGGTCGGGGTTTCTCCCGAGTATAACCGCTCCGCCCCTGGATGACGATGGCGGAAGCGTACTTCTGATTTTGCACTGGTTGCTGCAGTAGGGACACTGTTTCTGGCGCAGTTTGGGATGGTGGTACTACTGTGAACAAATATTTCGTCACAGTTACAGTATTCAGAGCTGCCTTGTCTACAAAGCTAAACATATTGATCTGTCTGTATTCGCGTAGCGATTTAAGTAAGCCCTAGATTGGAAAGATTTAAGCATCACTGTTCATTGCTGCCTTGCAATGAACAGTTAGGCTGCCTTTCGGCTGAGACGGACCAGCGGAGCAGATGTAATTCAGCTAATCGCCGCATTTCGATTGAAGCTATTGGCGATTTGCGTCCGCGTTGGTGGAAAGGCAGTTTTAGAAAACTATGTTAATGCGAATGTATCAGTTTGTATCATACCTGTGTTATATTTATAGGCGGGCTCCGGTGGTGATATGATTTTCGAGGTATACTGCACGCGTGACTTAGGCTCGAAAACATTATTCTGCATCTGCTGACTGCCTTGCGGCGAGCTCTGGTCGTAGGCAGACGAATATGCCGGCATGGCGTCCTGTGTGCTGATCATGTTGTTCTGCATGTCTGTCTGGACGAACAACCGGGTGCGGTTGTCGTACATTTGCATATGCTCGTTCTTTACAGTTTGATTGGACATTGACATCATTTGAGTATTATTAGGCGAACCTAAAACCAGGAATAAAGTTCAATTATATCATTGGAAAAACACTAAATTAAAGTTTCTTGCGACGTTTTTTTCAGTCTTTTCATCAATCAAATATCCTTTGAAACATTGCTTGATCACAGTATTTTCTGGGAAATTCCAAATGAGAGTTTAATTTACTGCCGCTGCCACTCCCTCGACTGGGGATCACAATTTGTTCACAGTATACATCATTTAATACATAATTTCCCGGCAAGCTATTACGAGTATTTGTTGATAGAAGACTTCTACCCAGATGATATGGAAACATTAAGGGGCTACCCGAGGTTTTCATCGATGTTTGACAAGTTTTGAATCATATCTCCTACTTTTGCACTACAGATAGAATTATAATTCAAACGGCTATCGGTTCTTCAATCTTTTATCTCCAGTTTTGTCTATCGGATTTTGGAAGAAATAAATACTTAGTTTTGTATGATTTTTGGAAACATTGTCTAAAAAAACACTTATTTCGCGTCTCTATTGACGTAAAAGATCTAACATATACAGGGTGCAATCTTTTACGTGATACAAAATAGCAAAATGTGAATCTATCCATGATTCTGAGCAACTTTTATTATGGGACCAACTTTGTGTTATGCCAAAAAAAACACACCTGTTCATACATTCTTGTCAGTCTAAAATGAGCAGAGTTAATGAAATAGTTGGATTTTTTTGGCATAACACAAAGTTGGTCCCATAATAAAAGTTGCTCAGAATCATGGATAGATTCACATTTTGCTATTTTGTATCACGTAAAAGATTGCACCCTGTATAAGAAATCTACATATATGACGTCTCTAAAAACGTGTGTAAGGTTTCCATTTTAAACTAATTAACACAAAAGTTATGGCCAGAAAACCAGTTTTTTGGCCTAAAATTGTTCAACTTTGATGCCATATATCTCGAAAACAATGAACTTTGAAGTAAATGTGGGATACTATATTTCTTAAAGCCGTTGTTGTTAATATAATAAGCTACAGATGGAAGGTCATTGGCGTATGGGAGCCCCTTAACACAAATGTACCGTGAATGGTCATCTGACTGGTGGGCATGGTGGCGCTGGACGCGTGCGCGGGCAGGTAGCTGTGGCCGTACGAGTCGACGGCCATGCCGCTGCGGAACATGGCGTCCTCGGCCGCGAGCGCCGGCTCCTCGGGCACGGGCGGCAGGCGCGGGGTCGACAGGAGATCTGCGAACCCTACCACTAATTAGACCAGACAAACGGGCACTGGTTCACATTTCCCTGAGTTGAGAAATATGCCATGTTTGTCTTAGTCAAGCCACCACACGAGAGCGCTTCCAGGTCGGCTATGCCAATAATGTCAAAATAGACTATCTCTGGTCAGAGTGGGGGCAAAGGTAGGACTTTTTTATGCATTTTTACTAGTTTTTATAAGAACTTTAAAGAATACATAAAAATAAGCATCTTTAATTGATTATTTTTTTTGATTTACTTGACCGTTTACGAACTAGAGCGGTTCAACGTTCATTATTGGGTGGAGCAATCAGGGACATTTCAGCATTAGCACTTAGTCATTTTTTTGCCAAAGTGGTGTCATTATAACACCTATTTTAAATTATTGTTACGTAACACGTCAAAATAAGCATCTTTTACTTGAAAAACTTTTCTCTAAGAAGTTTTGTCCGCTCTTTTATAAAAAAAAATAACCACGAAGACGGCCTTCTAAACTATCCGCCATCCGAGTCGGTTCACCATATACAAATTCTCTAAGTCCCAGAACCGTTTAATGACTGGCCTTTGAACCCAAATATCTCGGTAAATATCGATCTGAGAGAAAAAGTTATAAAACATGCTCATTTTTACGCATTTTTTACGATAGCAAAAGAAAATAAAAAAAAAATATCAAAATTTTTACAAGTCCAAAAACACCCCCTTTCTTATCCCATCTCTAGATGAACTGCAATAGAATTTTGAAACTCTTAGCTTATGAGAGCTTCTTTTTATTACAACCAAGACCTTTTAACAAGGATTGAAAAAAATTGATAGCACCGTCAAATTCACTTCAGGAAATTCCTAATTAGTACACCTTACAGGCTGCGTGTCTTCTAGGTGACAATTTATGGAAGCTTAGAGAATAAATATTTTTGTATATACATACCTTGGAGAGGTTCCAATGTGTCCATAAAATCGTCTAGGTTAGGTTGCAGTGGCCCTAAACTTGGTTGAATAAAGTCTGCTAAACTGGCACCTCTTGCTGAAATCATGAAAATTTCATAGAACCACGCTCGATGTCTTTTTAGTTATTCTAAGAAATAAAAATAAAAAACCTGCGCCTAAAATCAAGGATGCGTGAATATCAGTACAGTAGAGTCAGATCACACGGATTATTATGTATTCATATGTATTCATATAAATACAAAGGTGGTGCTGTCCTATCAGAAACATCACCGAAACTGACTAACGAATCTCAGTTGAGCGCAAATTCTTAGAGTATTACAGTTTTAAAACCGCCCGCGTGGTCACACCGCAGGTTTCCCCTAGCCATTCCCCAGGCACACTCCCACCACGCGTTCTGACCGCTTTATTGGGTTCGTTCCATGAAACCAACAGCCAGGTTAAAAAAAACGGAAGTTACCGATTTCCCTCGGGTCCGGGAAGGCGAACGGCTGGTTGCTGGAGATGGTGGAGAAGAGGGTGTCACTCATGAAGGTCAGGTAGTCCTCATCCGTGAGCATGTTCGCCGCGAAGTCGCTGCACTGAGAGAACGACTCCACCGTGTCCATGTCCGATACCTACGGTTTTATACATCTTTATTAGGAGCTTTCAATTAGAAAGGGGAGCTCCAGGAAGCCTCAGTTCTACTCTACCGTCTTTATATGCATACAAAGCCATAAAAATACAATGTTTGAGTAGCTTCGCAATCCCAGTAGATCGCGTAAGTGATTTTTTTGTGTAGATTATTCCCTTTCCCAAATATACTAAGTTACAAAGATTATTGCATTAAATTATAGCCTTTAAATTTGTTATTCAATAACTATTTCGATTACTACGATACTTGAGATTATTTGAGTTAGCCAAAATAGTCCATTCAAAAACCAACTCTACCGTCAATGGCAGAAGATCTAAATTTCAATGAGAGTTTTATAACAAGTCGACCACATTAAATACATTTTGAATCCATATTGAAGGAAACACTTGGAATTAGCTGATTTCAAACATTTCAGTATTTTCTAAACAGAAACTTACCGCATCCTGGACTGAGGTGTCCCCCTTTCCCAGGAGACGCATTATATGAAACATGCGCCATTTTTTATATTCTGCTATAACTGCTTCCGCTCTACGTTTCCAGTACTTTCCTTCTAATATTGTTGTCTAAACAAAACATAAAAGTATCAGTGGATGAGTTATTAAACAAGAATAAATTGAAAAATTGAATGTAACCAATCACTATACCTCTGGTTTCACGTGAGTATCAACATCCAACGGCGACGCAAACTGGCACACCAAAGTATTTTGTTTCTTAATAACTGCAAATATAAGATTTCATTTCTTAATAACGGGAAATGAATACTACTGAACTAGAGAGGCAGAGGTGGGGCACGGTGGGATATCATCTTGATTATATTTCGGACAGCACCAGTGGGGAAGTACCTGTCTGTGGAGTGGAAAGCACCGATAGGCTTTTTTTTTTTTTTTTTTTTTGTACTAAGATTGGGAAGTCAATATGACGAAATTATAAACTAGATTAATTGAAAATGTATTTATAAATCAACAGAGTTTTAAAGATTGCGGTAGTAAATATTTATATGGCCTAAGGCCATAATAGCTAGGGCGTTATAGGACAACATCAATATTTTCTTCATTAAAGCATGAGCCTTGGCACACTTGATACTTAGGTGGACTAGAGTCGGAAACGCCCGGGAGCCAAGCGCGGAAGCCCCGCTGGTGGGGGGGAGGAGGGGGGGGGAGGTTCTTTCGGTCCTCCTATCGTCTTATTTATAGCGACGAGGACATGTTTGGTATCGTTTTCGGATAAATTGAGGATGGCCGATCATTTTCTGGGATATTCATAACAAGATTCAGATTTCATGTATCAATTGTAATTGTAATGTAATGTATAATGTATGAGTCCTGGTCACTTGAAATAAATAAATAAATAACATGTTTTCATAGAAAAAAAAGAAAAAAGGCAAATTTTATATTTTTTTTCTTTCTGCAACGATTACGTGAAAACAAGCAACGACTTGGACACTCAGACACTTTAATGAAGAAAATATTGGTTCCCATACATCGATGTCCTATAACGCCCTAGGTATTATGGCCTTAGGCCATATAAATATTTACTACCGCCATCTTTAAAACTCTGTTGATTTATAAATACATTTTCAATCAATCTAGTTTATAATTTCGTCATATTGACTTCCCAATCTTAGTGATGTATTGGTATCAACAGTTGTGCGCTGTAAACCTGTAATCACGCATTACGCGCGAGGCAGCAAGCGCCATGGCTGAACAGTCAGACGCTACTAAGTCGACCTTTGAGATAATGGGTTAATATATCGTAATTAGAACGAAGTTCACTGACTCTGTGCTAATAAAACAAACTAAAATTGTCACATGACAAGCCAAATATAAATAATATGATTGGTAAATAATAGCGATTGGCAACTAATAGCTCTTGGAATGTTAGTAAATAATAAGGCAATTAGTAAATTACTCACACTGCATGTGCCAGCATCTCCATATGACGTTATTCAATCTGATCTTGTCCTTCCACCGAAGTTTTATACCTTTAAAACGATTCCATTTAGGTGAAGTTAGTTTTTGTCTGGGAAATAAATTAATGAAAATATGATAATTGACAACAACTCACCATGCTCTGCTTAACGTTAAGTCTATATTTTCAGTCACAAGGCAATGTTTATTGAATTCATACTCCTAAATAAGTTAACTATAAATGTTCTTGAACATGTAAGAAACATTTTGACTTGAAAGCAATTACAAACAACCATTATAAAGGAATAAAATTGGCCCTGAAAGGTTAGTGGCAAATGTACAGTCTTGCAGCAGAAACTGTACTGTAGTATCTTACAACTTGGATGATTAAATATGTAGCTTGCTATCAGCAGTGCTATCAATAAGTGATCTTAAGCTTGCACAAATAGCAGCCATGATAAGAAGCTAGACATTTATCTTATCTAGTTTCTACCAGTACAAATACAGGTAGAGGACCATGCCAGAAGGTAGATGACTTTATTTGCCATATAATTACCAATGTTAATCGACCATTATCGAAATGTTGTAATAATTTTACGATATTCTTTAAAAGTAACTTATTCTAGGGGCAGATTAAATAAGGAGCACTCTTAACTCCAAATTGTAGCATATGAAAGATGATAAATATAGGTCATTCAGGTTGGATGTCAGATGGCAGTCGCTTTCTTAAAACTAGTGCCTATGCCACTCAACTTGGGATTAGGTGTCAAAAGTGGACCCAGCACGGCTTTCACGCGACGGCGCGCGAGCTCTCTCGTTTTTTCTCGCACTATCCGTCTCTCTCTTATTAGAACACTTAGAACAAGAGCTATAGTGCTAGAAAAATCGAGAGTATGTCGCGGGCATCCCATGATAGACGTGCAGGGCTCGTTTAGGGCACAACCGTGAATAAGGCTAGGAGGATGATGATAAGTCCTGCAGCAAAAGTTTCATTCAACAAGCATCTCAATAAATAGTTCTTTCAAAATTAACTATGATGTTTAAATATGATGATTGATGCAACTATGCGTGCGTACGAATTTGACCAGCCTCGGGTTGAGGCACGCACGGCTCACCTATTTTGCTCTAATTCGTACGCGCTCACACGCTGTGCGCGAGCGACGCGCGGCGAGCCGCCTAAACTCGGTCATTTGCCCGTGTTCAAAGGCGCCTCAGTGTGCGTGCCTCGCGTAATTTGGACGTGTATCCGAGCGTGCCGCGGACAGAACGATGTCATTTGGTGAAGTAAATGTGCACCACATGAGTTACGATTTTTGTACAACTGTTTCATCCACCACCGAGGCGATTTTCTCTTCTTTTTGGTAATAATTCGGTGAATAACGATACACGCAGCCGCGACTGTCATCGTGTCCGACGCTATTTTGAACGACGCACAAAGTCGACTCGCCGCGAGCACGCTGCCTCGCCCGCGCATGTTTATGTGCACCAAATTGGCTCGCGAGCAGCTCGCCACGCGGAGCGAGCATGCCTCAGGCTGAGCCGCTCAAACTAAAACATGTCATCATTCGGTTGTCCTTATCCCATTTACTTGGGGTCAGTGCAGCATGTTTTTTTCTTCCATACCTCTCTCTATTGCTTGTCAAATCGTCACACACTTCCTTCCTATTCATGTCCTGTCTCACACATTCCATCCACCTTTACCTTTGTCTTCCTCTACTGTTACAACCCTCTGCATTCATACATAATGCCCTCCTAGTAACATGACTATCTTCCCCCGCATAACATGTCCATATCACCTGGCACCATAGGTGACTTCTAAGCAGCAGAGTCTCAGCTTTTAAGATATGGGGGCTACTTTCTTTCCCACTTCCTCTTATATACTCATTCCTTCCTTATTCAATCCATTCTCGTCACACCACACGTCCATCTCAACATTCTCATCTCTGTAACATGCATTCTCATTTCATCCGTCACTTTTGCGGCCCACCATTCTGATCCATAAATGACAAGGTCTTATAATGGTCTTGCAAATTTTGCCCTTCAGTAAACGGGGCATTCGGCTGTCGCAAATTGTTCCGGTAACCTGTTGCCATTTCATCCATCATGCGCAGATTCGGTTTCTAATCAAGGTATCGGAAACCGGAGCAGTTTGGAGCAAATTGGAGAAACTGCAGAAATTGCAAAACTTGGGTTCAGTTTTTGATCTCCTGATTTTCAAACCCACATTCTCCAATTTATGCTGCCATTTCTTAGTCTGCTCTGAACCCCGAGTCATCTTCACCAACTATATCAATATGAGTAAAACATGTATAAGTGGAAAATACCACTTTTTTTATCAGAAGGAGAAAAACAATTGCATAAAAACTTGACGCCAATTATTTATGCAATGTTATCAGAGGGGCACAAATTATAAAACCTGATTATTATTGAAAAAATGGTGTTCAATCTAGTTTTATGTCAAAGGTGTAATCATTGTATGTATATCATTGAGCCTGGAATAAATTAATAATTAGCCAATTATTTATTTTGATGAATTTCAACAATAAGTTGGAATTATACTGAAGAAGTACTATTGCATAGTGTACTATTGTATACTATTATAATACATTGTATAACTTAAATTACTTTAGGAATTCACATAGTAAGTTTATCACCTACATTAATAAGACAACAAAAAATCAAGGAAGTATTTAGACTAATGCAAGGTAAACTGCACCTAAAGTGAATAGTTATTAAATGTTATAATAGATGACATACAAATAAAAGACTGATAATTGCTTTTTAAGTAATATGTAACGCTAGCAAATTGTATCATTATTAAGACATGTGCTGCAATCAGCACTGAACAATTAATTGAAACATAGATTATTTATAAATATGTTCATAATATACATAAATATAATGAAACAGTTATCACAGTATGTGACCTGTCTTCAGTGCAGATCATGTTGACCTCTTGTTATCTTTGCAAGTTTATAACCAATGGAAGCATACTTGTTTCCCTATTTTTTGATAGAGCAAATTTAATGAACATGGTAATTATTAAACATTGTACTCCCTAAAGATTTACGAAAAACATAACTATCTTATTGAGAAATGTTTATCAAGGACACCAGTACTAGAATATAATAATAGAAAAACAACAGGAGAAATAAGTTAAATCATTCTAATTGGAAAATGTTTACCACAAACAGTACTTATATACTTTAAATTAACAGTATCATACCTGTAGGCCAAAGTCATGCATTTAAACAACTTTGTAAGGGATATCTCAATGGAAAGCTGTTGATGTTGTTTACTATCCTCTTTATCAACCGAGGGAATAAGCTCTTTGGACCTTGGGACGGTGTACGTTGCCACTACGGACACTTTTTGAACATTTTGTTCCTCATCTGGTACAGGCACTGCCAAATCGTCGAAATCATCTTGAGCCTCAGCTTCAAAGTGCGACACCATAAAATGACCAGAATGTATTGTCTCCTTCCCAGTCCGTGCCTGCATCTTCTCTATGTGAGGCATGGTTCCTGCGCTGTCGTTCATAAGACCAGTTATGAACGCGTTCTTTTGTTCATTAATTCTCTTCATGAAGGCCTATCAACTTTTAGATTTAGACATATTTTTACTTATCACTCACTCACAAATACACATTGTTTTTTTCCATCTGACTGACAGGCAAATAAGATAATGTTGCCGTTTTTCATTAATATTGTTTCACGTTTAATGTAGCAAGCAGAGAAAATATATTGCTTCAAACCTTTTTAAAGTACCGGTTTGGAGGTGAAGTGGACGGTCGACGAGTCGACGACGGTATATAAAACTCATGCGACCATACTTAGCAGGGTTTATTGCTGTAGTAAATAACCGCCGCTGTTAAAAGTTCTTGTCCTCGGTGTAAAAGAAGCGAATCCTTAACCTAACTTCGGCATCTTTTTAAAATATCTGAGGGCCTACCGCGAAACGAAAACGAACTTCGTTCGTGTATCTCCGTCTCTATCGCACTTGCATATTCGAGCGATAGGGAGAGATATACACGAACGAAGTTCGTTTTCGTTTCGCGGTAGCGCCTCAGCGGCGCTACCACGAACTTCGAAAGTCGAAGTTCCTAATACATGCATCTCTGTCACTCGAGTAAGGGAGTGCGATAGAGATGGATATACCCGAACTTCGACTTTCGAAGTTCGTGGTAGCGCCGCAGTTGTAGTAAGTTCGTTTTATTATGGTCCAGGCAATGAACTGACAACTTGTATGGAAAAAATGTCAATTTTGGAAATAATTTATAATAGCTTATTTTTTATGTGTAACGGATATATTATCAATTAAATAGTTACCCAGCGACAAAATCCGACAAAATTTCAGACATCGAAAAAATGATAAGTTAACTGGCTTCTAAAAAGTCAGTAAAAATATTAATAAATGTTTTTGTCTTTATTTTGGTTCATTTACATTTGCTCTATAATATTCAAGATAAATCGTACAAAAAAAGATAATGCATGCTTCATTTAAATCTACATAATTACTTCCGGGTGGAAAGTTTGTCGGATTCTTGACTAAATCATCTTAGAATAACATTTTCAAATGAAATCAACAAAAAAAACGCTATTATAAATTAATGTTTTTCAAAACCGTATTTTGCCTGGAGTATTAAGAAAAGTGGCAGAATTAACAGTTGCTGGAAGTACTGAAACATTTTGGAGTGTCGATGGCGGGAAATACAAGATTTGACGGACGAGATCATGATATTTACATGCCCCTTAATTCTTTCTTATCTATGGGCGGATTTCAAAATTTCCGGATATTTCTGCAGTATATTGACCTCGATATTGACAGTCCTGTGACACACGTCAATATGCATGTGATCCAGTTGTGATATAGGTGGATCATCAGTATTTACTCACCGTGTATTGGCCGCCTGGAGATATAAGATTATACAGGATAAGGACGAATTAAGGGGCTTAATAATATTGTTCAACCAAACGATTCCTGATAAATATCATGATCTCGTCTGTCAAATCTTGTATTTCCCATACACGGTGAAATCACGCCATTCATGCGCTGTCTCTATCTCATTAAATGTTATAGATAGAGATAGCTGGAACAATATCGCTATAATACTTCACCGTCTATAGGCCGCCAATATATCTCGATGATTTTGAAATCCACCCACAGATAAGAAATAATCTGTCCGCGACTAAAGGCACACCACACGATTCTGCTTGGTGGATGGTATGAGCGGAACGCGCTTTACGCAGCTATAAGATAGAGCGAGATCAGGATATGGAAAAAGCAGAACTACCGTCTGGCCACCCTTTAATACAGACGCGATAAATAATTAGCGTTTAAAGGGCCATTCAATACTGCTTCCATACAGAGTATTGCTGCAAATACTGGCAATCCAGGTACAGCAGTATTTAATCACTGTGTATTGGCCATTGGCCACCTAAAAGTTTCAGTTAGTTCAGTAAGTAGATAAAGGGTTCTACAGATTATGTGATTTTACTCCAATTTGTCAGTACAACATGTAATTAATACAACATAATTGGGAGTGTCGGTCGTACAAATGAGAAACTGCCTGCACATCACAATTTGGACGATGGCATTTGGAAGATTCGCCAAGTTTTTTTTTTATCCACAAACATTCAAATAAATTCAATTGAACATTGCAAAATATATATCTCATGGTGGCACTACACTTGGGAATGCGTGTTCGCGTAGCGTATTCGCCGTGTTTGTCTAAATATTCGTTGAAGTCCAAACATCACACACACGACATCCACACTTGGGACGGCAACAGAAAATATATCAAATGTTTGCAGCAATATATCGAAATGAAAAGTCAACCAATACACCTATTCATTTGGTACAATTGTAATCAAATTCACATCACGATATCATTTGTCCAATCCATTTTGCTGACGTCTTGACTTGTTGCCGTTGCTCACACAACTGAGCTGAGTGAGCCAAGTGTAGAGTAGAGGGTGAACGCAAATATTTGCAACATTTGCGTCCTTTGATGTGTGACAAAAACCGACAGGCGGGCGGATACGAGTGTTTGTCTATTTGTGTGTTTAGCTATTCGTACAAATATGGCAAATATATCCTCCACACATGGTCATATTTGGCCAAATGAAGCAAATACGAGTACGCGAACACGCATTCCCAAGTGTAGTGCGAACAATAGAACTTTTAATTTTAATTGCAATTTGGATCACTAGCGCAACATGCTTCCAGACCTTTTCCAGACTATAGCAATTAGTCAGCTTCTGATAAATTGGGTCTGACAAAGAAATTAAAGCAACCTTTAGACATATTATATTATATTATATTATTTATTGGCAATATTTTAATTTCAATTTTTTTCACTAGCAGTCACCAGTCGCTGTCGCTGTCACTGTCACAGCAAGCAAAATCTATTGTTGATCTATTGCATCATAGACTACTTTGTTATAATATAAATTACACTTACATTTTTCGTGTTTATACTTTGACGGGTTGGGTAAATAAAAATTCAGGATTTAGTGGAGTTGAAGGCATCCTCTTTTCGTGCGATTTGTTTTTTAAAATAATCGTATAGGGGTGCTGTCAAATTAATTGTCCCGCCAATTTCTTAACATAGTGATAAACTAAAATAAAATATCATTATGAATTCTCCAAGTGCCAGGTCTCCGTCATATCGTCATATTGCTTCAAAACACAGACATTCCCCTATCGAACTTAAGGAAAAAATGAGGAAGGTGTGTATTTAGTTCATCATCATCATCATATCTAACATTGTTGAAAAACTCAGTGAACCATACAAGTATCTGGTTTTTGTTTTCAGACTTATAAAGACAAAGTCCAAAATTGTCGAAATATGCTTCTGAACAGGCTCCGCGGCACAGAAGCTGAAACGGACTTGCGAGAAACCTTGACTGATATATATAAAAGCATGTTCAACTTTTCTGCAGACACCACAATTACTGAAGAACATGAAATAATGGACGAAATAAGGAATGAATTAGTTCAAGAGGAACTACTGTGGTTGGTTTAACATTTTATAATTAAGCTTGAGTTTTCGAATTTTTAGTTCTACCCACATGCATATCAATTCTTTTTTGAAATGGTTTGCTTAATGTACTCTCATTCTTTCTTCGTTCATGAAGTTCCTATTGTGAGACATCATCATTTGCTTGCCCTTATGCCATTTATTTGGGTTTGTGCTACATCTTTTCTTCCTCCATATCTGTCTATCATTTGTTACCTCATTACTACATTCATCCTATTTATATTGTCTGTTCTCTTACAACCCTCCATGTTGATACCTAATACCCTCCTTCACATATGACTATCATTCCGCCGGCGGCCGCCCATACCACCATAGGCTCTCGACTTCTGAGTGCACGAGAGACATGCCACAAGTTAATTTAGATG
Source organism: Epinotia ramella (assembly GCA_947578815.1). Classification (NCBI taxonomy): domain Eukaryota; kingdom Metazoa; phylum Arthropoda; class Insecta; order Lepidoptera; family Tortricidae; genus Epinotia; species Epinotia ramella. Next base: position 16,036,447 of record OX388209.1, read on the forward strand.
AGATTTATGTTCCCTTTGTTCAGTTACTGATTCTTGTTACGGCCGATTCTTGTGACGGCCGATTCTTATTAGCGTAGAAGTACCATCATCAAGAAAACTGCTAATGTTATTTATTTAGTACTAACTTAAAAGTGGCACTTATTTTTGTCCTTAAAGTTCTATTATAATCATCACCGTATGTTTTCCCAAGCCATATGCTGTCATATTTTGTTAAGTTCAGTGTAAAGGTTGGTGAGCCGTGACAGTTTCGACGAAGCCCCACACGGCTTCTATTTCTGGGAGTTTTGCAATTCAGGCATCTGAAGCTACATAACAAACCTACCATTGCCTGTCGCAAGGAATTTCTGACATAATCATAACTTTAGAGTTTTATAGAGCTAACAGTGGTCCAATTTAAATATGATGAAAGTAAACATACATACTTTTTATACTTGGTCCCACTTCATAGTGTTAGGTAGTGACTTTTAACACCAATTCCGACCTATTCATTATTGTAGCAGAATGTCCAACAAATGCTGTAATATTGTTTATGTCATTAAGAACATAGATTCATTCTGTTAAAATTCTGATACCCATAAATTTTAATACACGAAATAAAATAGCAACCAAAGAGTTTCGTGTTTGTAAAGTATACAAGTCTTTTTGGCCCGAAAATTTCGGGTCAATGTATCCATTTTTATAATAAACTAGCTGCCCGGCCCGGCATCGCACGGATTACCCGTTTTCCCGTAGGAATGAAGCATTTTCCCGCGGTAAAAAGTAGCCTATGTCACTCAGGGTGAATGTAGCTTACCAATGGTGAAAGAATTTTTGAAATTGGCACAGTAGTTTGAGTTTATTCATTAGAAACATACACACACACAAAAATACAAATCTTTCCTTTTTATAATAGCAGTATAGAAGTAGTATAGATTACCTAATGAAATCTTGGCTCTACCCTTTCCAGCTCTTAGAAAATACTTCTCACTGACAGAAATGCATGGCCCAAACCAGAGCCCAAAATAGCTTATTCGGACACGTGTTCTTGTAGAACAATTCATTATGATGAATTTTTTTCTTTGTATTCATATTCAGTTCGACTTATTTTAAGTAGGTTAAGAACTATCATAGTAATAAGCTTTTTTGGCAAAAAATTACTGACTGTTGAGTTTGTTTCGGCGTTTCTTCTTAACAGTGGTCTTCAGTTCAGTAACCTATCAATATCATATAGGTATATTTCAGGTTCAGGTTTCAGGTGACCTTTTTAAAATAACCAAATTATTTAATTTATTCATTACATCAAATCCTTTGCAGGTGGCTTGAAGAACATGAAAAGTCACAGGCAGAAAATGTGGACTGGTCTACAATAGAACAAGAGGATAATGTTATATGCCCAGTGTGTCAAAAAGAGAACCTAAGACATGATTTTGGTACTTTGACCTGTTTGCTATGCAAATACAAAATTCAAACGCAAAAATCATTATTAGAAATAAAGAAATCCTTGGACAATTGTATTGACGCACATAGTGGTTCATGTAATAATCAAGTTGTACTCACTACAGTTTCTGAAGTTAATGAAACTCACATATATCTCATATGTGATGGCTGCATGGAAATGCGATTGGTAGTGTAAATATAAATGTTACACTTGACAACAAAATTTGATGTATTGTCTTCAGTACTAGAACTATTTTGACAAGTTGTTTGGGCAGTGGGCCCAGATAAATATTACATATTAATATCTTAAATATCCATTCTTGCCTTTGTGGGCAAAACAATTCCTACTCCTGCATTGCATGAGGTTCCATTGTGGCGTGGAAAATTAAAGAGAATTTAGAGAATAGTATCAATATATGACTTTCTCTTTTGATTTAAACTAGTGGTTGTCTGTTCAGTGTTTGGTTGGACATGAATGTTATGGATGAAATTGATTTAGGTAGTACTACTAGTACTACATGGCGGATATGCAGTACTTTAATGCTTCTATGTAAGCACAATTAGTGCGCAAGCATTAATGTGATTGTACAAGAACAGATTGTATGTCTATTGATTTAACTCATTTCAGCACAGGGTGGCATAATTATTTATTACATAGTATGATTAAATAATCTGTCATAGTATTTAGACACATCACTTAGCTACAGTTGATATGTTCAATGTTATATTAGATTGTCCAATGTTGTTATATATGCCGTCTTGCATATTGGATTTGATGAATTTCACCATTTGCTTGGAATAAATTGGTATGTGTTTGTTGTGCATGTGTGACCAGCTTGTTGATGTGCCATTTGAAACGGTAATATACAGCCAAGTGGTTGAATTGAGAGTTTATGAATATGTACTGTATATTGTGATATATCTATAAGACAATTGTTTTGCTAATTATTTTAATTTGAATTGTTATTTATCTGAACAGGTTTTATGATAAAGTAATAAAAATCCAATTACAAAATAAAAAATGACCTTTATTTCAATTCATGAAGCATGGTAACAAGTTATATTGTAAATTATCATTTTTGTCATATAGTCGGAGTTAGAACATTTTAATATACGTGATTATTCTACCCAAAGATTAGACTAACGGTAACTTGTATAAAATGTCCATTAATAATAGTATAAACAGTACCATTATTTTCACCGACAGTATTTATTACATGGGCATCTTTGTAGTTTTAATTCATCATCCTTAGTATAAATGGTCAACTAATGTGAATTATTCTAGGCCTGCAAACAAAAGCCCTCGATTAGTACACGCATACATATTAAATGATATTTAATCACACATTTACCATAATTATTATTATGCATATAAAGAAGATACTGTTAAATATTAATTCTTAATATACTGCCCTTTTCAATATTTTTCTAAAATTAAATAGTATCTCTTAAGGAACTAGACAATGCAAAGGACCTTATAACAATAAGAAAATACAAATAATATCCGTATTGTTACATGGGCGGTAATCGAGTAACTTTGTTTCTGCGCTGCCGCCGCGGCTGTAGGGGGTGACTCCTCGCGCTGATCGTCACTGTCAATATGCCACCTCGGAACACTCGGTCAGTGACCATTTATACATACTTGTTGAACAACCAGCGCCAATAATTAGACTATTCTCTGAATATCAATGTGTATTGTACCAAACAGTGCTACAATCTGGGAAAACGAAGATTCTCCTCTTGCTGGCCAAACTCAACACTTGCTGTAATTTAAAATAAATAATAAGTTAGAGCGGAGAATATTTGGAACCCACTATTTTAATGAACACAAAAACCTTTACAAGTTATGTGCATTATATTTTAGTGGCTTTATATTTTCAGAAGGACAGCCACTGCTAATGTTTTATCGTAAAATAATTGACAACTGAAGCGACTCGACATCAACCTACGCAGATTCACTTTGGATGCTTAGATATTTAACAGCTGCAATGATTCCGAGTTGGCACTTGACAGAAAGATTAGGGTTCAAGTGCCTCCACTCATTTAAGGATTACTATGACAAATGAATTTAAGTCTCATCAAAGTAATTTACCTCGGAACACATCAGAATACAATAATCGGAAACGGGATAGGTCAGAATCAGAGCCCGTAATTTTCATGCCGATGACATCAATTTGACGTCGCGCTGCATATAGGATGATCCCAAATATTTTTATTGTAATTATTAATCATTAGTCGTCAATCATTTTAATCAAGTACAAATTACTTCAAAAGTAATCTATTCACACGTGGAATAATTAATAGGTAGGTACCTACTTGAAGGAATTCTGTTTTCTACGTAATTATTGAAATGCGGTAACAATACCGTTTAATAAAATGTATGTATAAAAACAAAACAAATAGTTTAATTTACGTTTCACTTAGCAAGTAGGTACCTATTAATTGTTCCACGAGTGAATAGATTACTTTTGAAGTAATTTGTACTTGATTAAAATGATTGACGACTAATGATTAATAATTACAATAAAAATATTTGGGATCATCCTATATGCAGCGTGAAATGAAAATTACGGGCTCTGGTCAGAATACAATTAAGAAGTATTAACTAAACTAACAAATTAAGACAACCAATTTTAGGCGAAACTCACATAAAATCAAGACCAAGCCATACTCTGGCGTCTCAACTTCCTATCACAGTGTCCCTTCGGAAATCTGTTTCTTTTTACTCTTTCGATATCGCGTGTTAATTTTCGGAAATCTGTTTCTTTTTACTCTTTCGATATCGCGTGTTAATTAGCATCATCATATCCTACAGGAAACTTCAAAGGCATCGGCTCAAACGCCAAAGAACAGCCCGACTTTTCTTTAGGATATAAGTTATTGAATAAAAAATATTTTTTGGTTATTGGGCATTTTCGCGAGAAGAGATGCATCGTTAGTGACGTCACCGAGTATAAGTTAAAAATGTTCCATTTTGTAACCAAAATTAACCATAACGTATGACAAATAAAAGTTACAAAATGGAACACTTTAACTTATACTCGGTGACGTCACTAACGATGCATCTCTTCTCGATGCGTCTGTTTATGACCCATGTCTGATTAATTACCTTGAATGGGTTAAAACGTGCAAAAAAAGGACATCATTGTGAACTATATCGATAATATAAATAAACAATTTAAAATATTTCTTAGAATAATAATCGGAAGTAATATCGGATAACCATATCTCAATAGACAAACAAACACAATCCTAAATACTATCAATATTTTTGAACATTTTTTAATTTCAACCTTTTAACCGCCATGTTTTGTTATACAACACCATACAGTTTATAATGCACAATGCATGTTAACGTGTTACGATAACATTAAAAATTGCGAGACATTGGTCAATTACGCCGGCTAAAAGGTTAAAAATAATGACACTGCTTACTTGTATACTAAACAAATTATCAAAATCGGCTTAACATTTGTCCATATAAGACTTACCTACTTATTAGTAATGAAAGAAAAACACTATAATGCCCTTATACATAAACATCTATCAAACCTTGTTTTAGGTAAAATGGTGTTTAAATTCGGTTGTTTTAAAATATTCCTTAGACATTCGTGTTCATAAGAAACATAATAAAATAAGTTTCTAACAAATAAACATTTTTGGTACAAGCTTTTTTTGCGGACTGTACTATTTTTTCTTGTGTAATTGAGGAGGTGCTACAGCCGGTATCCGATCTTTTCATAAAAAAACGTTTCATAAATATTCATTTTATAAACAACGTTTGGCAAACTAACGATTAACAAATTAGTAAGTTCATTAGACAAATCATTTAATAAATCATTGATCGTCTTGATAAACTTTTAACCCACAAGTTGTATAGTTGTACAGGTATCGTATAAGTCTGTATGAGCACACGGATAAGTCTAAAAGTGTTTAGCAAGTAAGTTATCATTCCTAGCCTAAAAAACTACTTTTAGGTCTTAAAATGTACTGACATAACAGGTGGATTACCTATCTATTGTACTTTAAGGCAGGTGAGTGTAGGTACGACGACGAGCAAAGCGAGGAGGAGTGTTAGGTGAACTGCGACCCAACAGCGCGCGAACCGAGCGAGCGAAGCGAGCGTGCCGCGGCAGCGGCCGGCAAAGCGCCAAAACCGATTTATGTTTAAATACTATACTTTTTTATGAATTTACTACAGGAATGTTTCTTGGCCAGTCCGCTAGATACCGTGATATGACAGGTACTTTTATGAAACAATCATTTATCAATCGACGATTTGTAAAATGACCTATTTTATAAACGATTTATTTAGTAAATGATCATTTTTAAAATGACAATTTAACATTCAATGTTTTTTAAAGTGTAACATTTGCTTAATGAATATTTGTCAAATAATTATTTATAGTATAAGCATTTTGAGAAATGATAGGTTTGTGAAATGAATAGTTTGTGAATCGTTGTTTATAAAATGATCATTTATGAAACGTTTTTTATGAAATGATGGTGAACCGCTACAGCCACCTTACGTCTCCATCGTGAGACCAGCTTTGTGGTAGTCAAGTATGAAAATATGGGTGCATACAACTTACTCATAAATATGTCAAATTTTGTCGGCGGATTAAGGTTTCGGTACATATTTATGAGAGGATTCAATCAATGCTTTACTTGTTTTTTGCACTTTGCTTATCTAACCATAATATTGCATTGACATCGGACTTTCAGTATATTAAATTAAAACTTGTTAAATTTCATTAAAAGTTGGTTAAATTTTACTTACAAGATTGGACCTTTCTCCTTTACCACCCAGCTTTTGACTTAGTGCAAAATAAGGCTTCGCTCCAAAAACCATATTAACTAAAAAAAGGCAATAGTTTTATGAATAAGGGGGTAACAATTTGACTATTTGTGTTCCAGGGCATACTCACTATATAGGTAGACCTTGTACTTCCATAAGGTCCTCCTGCTGAGGCATCGTGTGGGTGGAGGCGAGCGGCACGGCGAACGCGTGGTGGTGCGGGCGCGGGCGGCGCGGCGAGCGCGCCGTGATCACGCGCGGCTTGTGGATCTCGTCCATCACTGACGGCGCCACGTACGTGAAACCCTGAGGGCGCAAGGCAAAACGCGTGTATACGCTCAAAAATAACAAACAAAAACTTTAGCGGTTACACACGGCGGCTTTTTGCAGCAACACAAAAGCGCGACTGTATAGCGACACTAGCCATAGATGACCTGTACCGCGTTTGTAGCGCTTTAAAATGTCGCCGTGTAACCGCCCTCTCGGTTCTCCCACTGCACCACAGATTTTACCATTGTATGCAAGAATCTCAATTTATATAGAAAACACGCCTAGTACAACACACTGCCGACGCGGCAATGCGCGTGAATGCGCGTGTAAAAAATCAGCCGATCCGCGCACCGCGGCGGGACGCGGTGCAGTGGGAGAATCGCCTAACGGTGTACATTTGCGTTGCTCGACGCGATGCACAATAGTACATTGTTTAACGAGGGGCGGAAGTGGAATATTGCGAACAAGAGTCTATCAGAAGCCCGACGCCGAAGGCTTTTGATGACTCGAGTTTGCAATATTCTTACGCCCGTGTTATACACAATGTTTTTCATCACATTTGCGAGGAAACAAATACATTTTAGATGAAATGAATACAAATCGTAATAAAAACTGCAACATGTCAGTCGTCCATTTTGTTAAATTTGACGTGAGGCGCGTATGGCAAAGACCCTTCTCTATACAGCCACGATTTTAAAACACTTAATAACATTTTACAGACACTAAATAACTACATATTAAATCTGTAAATAATTCAGTTAAACATGTTTAAGTAGTTTTTTGAGTTTAAATTTATTTATAAATACGTTTTCAGACATCGTATTTGATATAAAACCTCTTTGCTTTGTATACAATTTAAGAAAAAAAACACTACGCCCGTGGGCGTAACACAGGCTATTACAGCTCTGTATGTCTGCGCATTATGAAGCCCTTTTCGAGCAAGTGTGATGAAAAGTATAATATCTCCGCTTCCACATCATCCTCATTCACTATCATACATTTTAGAGTCTACTTCTTGTCGGTGAAGTAATTAGATTACCATTCCAATTCTTGTGACATACATTATTAGTTTATTACTCCATTACAAACAAACGCTTGACTCTAACAAAAATTAGGGCTTTAAAGCCCAATATCACACAAACGAATCACCGAGTTCTAAAATGGTTTTTGGAAACCCATAATATTTTTGAACAAGCTATCTAACGAAACCCATGGGTTAAAAGAGGAAACAAAAATGTATTTTTACAAGTAAATGTATGTTTTTTTAATGTTTTTTTTTTAAGTAGGGATGTATCCCTACTTTACATATAAGGGAGGTACCCTAAAAAAAAGTTTTTTTCCACGATTATATTCTACTGTTTTGTCGGCGTGATTGATTTATATACCTATGCCGACTTACAGCTTTCTAGTAGTAAAGGTCACTGAACTAAGCCGCAGACGGACATGGCAATTTATAAGGGTTCCTTGTTGACTACGGAACCCTAAAAATGACAGCTAACGTCATCACTGGCAGTGGACCTTCTGGTGCTACCTAGCTGCACCGTGGGAACTTAGAATTATACCTACACTTTGCGCTCCGCTAGCGGAGATTCAGCCAGTCGGTTGGCACACGCGCTCGCGGCCGGACGCTGCTTACGCGCACAGCCGCACAGTAAAAGTTGTGACAAATTATTTAAAAAAATACTTCGTCGTGAATTCTTTCCGTTCGAATACTTACTGAAATTATTCATCGGATTCAGAATTTTCACCACTCTTAAATTTTTAATAACCGAACATTTAAAGAAGGAATAAAAACGTTCATCACTACATTAAGGTAAAGCAATTGTAGACACATCATAATAAAAAATATTGGTACAGATTATTTCCAAAAATAAACCGTTTTTTGGGTTATAGTTTCGCCATGTCCGTCTGTCCGGCCTCGGCTTAGCTCAGTAACCATTACTACTAGAAAACTATAATTCGGCATGGGTATATTTAAATCAATCACGCCGACAAAACAGTACAATAAAAACTCGATAAAACATTTTTTTTAGGGTACCTCCCCGACACCTAAAGTGGGGAAGTATTTTCTCTTTCGTTAAACCCATGGTGTGGGGCATCGTTGGATAGCTCGTTCAAAAATATTATGGGTTTCCTAAAACCATTTTTCAAATCACTGATTAGTTTGCGAGATATTGGGCTTTAAAGCCGTAATTTTTGTTCGAGTCATATGTCCCTCCCCCCCCCCTCTGCCGGCTTAATGGCTACTACTCGGGATGTGAAAAAATTCGTGGTAGTAGTACATATAATGAATTTAAAAGGAAAACTATCACGGACAAGTAGGCATAACTAAGTAGTAGTAGTAGGTATTCCCTTTTTTATTCGGACTTTAGTATATGTTCGTCAAAAGTCCTAGAACCCACCAAACTCAATTACACGGCAACTCTGTTGATCAAAATGTATGCGTATGACGTTTAGTGTTGCCGCGTAATTGAGTTTAGTGGGTTCAACTTTCGTTTGCCAGACTTTACCTCAGACTGCATCCACACGATTCCTATTTCGCTGCATGCAAGTCGCACATTGTGTGGGATGCATAGCGTTCTTGGCAAATAAAAATACCAATCGGACCCAGCATTAGCGACGATAAGATTAAACGGAGTAGGTAACAAGTCCGACCGAAGTGGTCTGCGCTGTTTAAGGATTCTACAGATGTAACTTTCGGACCATTAACTTACGGTGGGTTGCACCAAATTGTCTGTAATCGTAAGCGGTGTTCGCTGAATTCTCAATGTATAGAAATTTTGACAAGTTTCTATGGAATGAGAGAAAGAGGTCTTATCATATCTAGATGGTACCCTTTCGGATACACTTCGACCCAGTGGGATCTTTTGTGCATTTGCCCTCTCCTTTATGCCTACTCCCAAACTCGCTCCATCATTTCCACAAACCGGATGATGCAGCTCAGCGGAAGCACCTTGAATTCCTTTGGTTGCGGATAGCCGTTACCAAAGTAATTCATTCTTTGTCTGGCAAGGGCATGACATTCAAACAGTAAGTGTTCATAGTCTCATCCTCCTCGCCACACATTCTACAGTCTAAACCACGGGTCGCTAAACTACGGCCCGCGGGCCAAGTCCGGCCCGCGAGCCCTTCTAATCCGGTCCTCCGCAGAAAGAAAGCGGAGAGTCCGGCCCGCACGATTTATATTACGAGTAAGTGCTGTGTGTGAGTCAAAAAGTTTGAAGACCCCTGCTGACCAGGGTCTGAATTATGCGATAGTCCCAGCTTGGCCAAGAGATGCTTCACCACACATACATACTTACTACGAGGTACTCCAACAAGTAGATAGTCGCATCATGTTTACCGACGTATCCTGTATTATAGATTTGGCGATACAATATAAGATCTTACACCTTACTAAAAAGGGATAAGAGGCAGTGATTAAACCAGCGTGAGTGTTAAGTATTCGTTTAGGTGCAGGTTACGCAAATTGGTATCCTGTAATACATATAAGATGGCGTCACCTGGCGTAAAGGTCAAGCCTAACGTGAAAACTAACCTGGAACATAAGGTTGGCACTTGCGCTTAGTGTAGACTCATCTGGCGAGTCGATAGGCGTTTGCAGTGTAAAACGGGTGTCAAATTGGGATACGTCATCTTCACCAGTCTGAAAACATAAGAAAAATATTAAGGGATAAAATTACACACAATTATTAAATATATAAATCGTCCCAGTCCGAGACCAAGCTGGACCATATCTACGATAGAAAAATTATAGTATTTAAATCATATCTGTGTGACAGTGTGCGTTTATCTTGAGTACCCATGCTGATCACACTAATATTTGCCTGGATCCAAACCAAGAACCGCTAGTTTCGTAGGCAGATACCGACTATGCTAAGTTATCGAACATCACTATTTCTAATGCAGTCTAGGTTTGATGGGGTTTCTATCTGCAATCGAGCATTGGGTTGTTATGCACGCTCGCAGATTTGAACCTGTTTGAGGAATAGATCTACAGCATGAAAGAAAACAAAAAAATATTCACCAATCTAGGTTTGATAGGAGGTTCCAGTCTGCGAGCGACCACATCGTCCCAGCGGACATGTTTGAAGAAGGCGTGGCCCCGCACAGCATGTGCGCCCGCGGCGCCCAGTCGCTGCGTCTCCGACCGCTTCATCAGGCGGCGGACCAACTCGCGCGCATCTTGCGTGAGGTAGGCAGGCAGCATTAGTTTACCCTTTAGAATTTTCTCTATAGTCTTTGTACGATTGTCGCCGGTGAAGGGTGGCTGAAATAGAGATGAAGAAATGTTTTGAGACATTCTTTGTTAACTAAGGTAAACGTCCGAGTGCTCGACGCTGTACTAGTATATGGCATAGGCACTCTATGTCATAGCAATATGAGTTAAATTCGAACTAAGAGGATTTTTCCTCATTCGAATTTAAGCCATGTCACTTTGACATAAGAGTGCCCGTGCCATATACTAGTATAGCGTCGAGGACTCGGACGTTTACCTCACTATATTTATAGTTTATATTACGTAGAATATGTAGCTAATAATAGAAGTGGTGGTGGCTTTTAGTGTTTCATCTTTTATCAATAATATTACAGTCAACACCCCTTTAGTTTATCCCGTTTTGTCAATTGCGGTCGACTTCCAAAATGAAGTACCTAAGAGTCCTAATTCAACGAATTCTCAGGCGGGCGTGGGTCGCGGTAGTAGTTAGTTAGGTTGTAATATTCGTACTTGTGCCCTATGACCTTTTCCGCCCAGTGTGCCGTATTTGTTATGTCGGACACAAAGCCTTCGTCCCTAACTAGTAAGTATCTGAGAGAAGGATGAAGGCAATGCTATTGCAACTTTTTGAACCTCACAAGTAAAATTAATCAACATTCGTTTATTCATAATTAACGATGTAAAAACAAATTTTACTCGTATCAGTAAGAAATTACGGCACCAAATCAGTTCGCTTATAGTTATTTTTATCAGATTATTTTACCAAATTATTTTTATCGCTTTAGGCCAGTTAAATTTTATCAGCTTAATCTACATAAGTATACACAATTATTATAAACTAGCTATTGCCCGCGACTTGGCGTAGAACTTGTTATCGTCTTAGAAAAATGATTGCTATTAAATTATAGGTGAACCAGGATCTATTGAGGGTGCGCCATGTTACGGAAATTTGTTGGTACTAATTTCTAGCAATGGCAACAATTTTAATAATAGACAACATCTACTCTCTATGATAGTTGTCAATATTGACAATGTAAACATTGCTTTGTCTAGTTTCGAGTGAATTATTATTAGACTGCAATAATCAGGCCGAAAGTTTTAGATATTACAGAGAAAAAAGTTGTAAATAGTGTATATAGTTATTTATTGGAAAAAAAAACGTGAAGAAGAGAAACTTTCATTAGAAAACATAACAAAATTAGCATCTGAATTGACGGGTAAGTTTCAAACTTATGGACAAATGTCACTATAGTCAGGTCGTCACGATTTGGGTGATGTCTTGTAATAATTTGATTTGTGTATTAGGTGTATCGCATGCACCGGTATCACGAATTGCTAGCGAAGGGCGTAAGGGCGGAATTAAACGACCAAACCTAAAAAAAAGAAAACAAAAAAAGAAAATAGATTTGGATGATTTTGATTTATGTGTCATACGTCGTAAAAATTCACGAATTTTATAGCGTAAAAACCGAAGAAATATCCAAACATCAAACTTCGCACTTATTAAAGTTGTCGGAATAAAACAAAAATCATCTGCCAATTTCCATTGTCCCCACTATACAAATTGTTGCTATATAAAATTCAAAACGAGCGCCCTCTTGACAATACTCCCAAAGTTCTGGTTTACCTATATATCAGGCAAAGCTTAATTATGACTATCCCACTTAGGTAAAACTAACACACTTCTACTACCGTAAGGGATGATTTCCGAGATAAAAACTATCCCATATCCTTCGAGTCTCAAATTATCTCTACGCCAAATTTCATCTAATTCCGTTCAGGGATTAAGGCGCCGTAGGTTCAGCGAAGTTAAGCGAACAGAGTTTTTGAAACAATATAATGCGTCTGTTTATAAAAATATCGTTTCAAAAAATACGAATAGTAATCTTGAGGCTTTTCTGCAGGGAAATCAGTACTTCGAAACATGATTAAGTAAATTTCGCTCGATAGAAAAAAATCACGAACATAGGTCTAAAACACACGAAAATACACTTAAAATATTCGTAACAAATTATGCACAAAAGCTATAAATATTAAAATTGCTTCTAAAAATCGGCAATATCATGTTTGAGGGAAATCAGTGTTTACATTTTTATTTATTTAAACGGCGCAAAAATTAAAATTAAAAAACATGATATCCGCGCTTCCGAGCACGCATTTGCGCATTTCCATCTCGCTCACGCGTATGCTCAGTGAGAGGGAGAGAAGACCATGAACCTACGGCGCCTTAAGCGTAAAAGGTAACAGTGAGATGAGTTCGTTAGTTTAAAATTGCTAAATCTAAATTGATATGTCAATTTTTACAAACATATAAATATTTTAGCAATGAGATACTTAAATATTTATAGACGTCTGCTACATGTTTTTTTTCGTAATGTATTAATTGAAAATATTGTTTTTTGATGTCTACTAAGCTGGAAATTTTTGCCTACATTCGTTCAGTAGATTTACTCACGTTAGTCCGGGCGGCGTTTTAAAGAGTACATTGTCTTGTGCAAAAAGAATTAAAAAAAATACCAAGTTTAGTTTCTAGTCTTTGACCGAAGTTAAAGAGTTCCCTTAAATAAAATTTGTTTTGTTTAGGAAACACTCAAAATTGCGGTATTTAGTTTTCTAGTCTTGAAACAAACAGTCTAAAACTGCAGTTAGTTCTTGCTCTCCATACAAACATTGAACCCCCTTAGGGCAAGAATTTCAAAACACGTTGAAATTTGTTATAAGTTTTTAAACAAGCAGTCTAAGACCGAAGTTACAAACCTCTTACTTTAAACATATCTTGGTCTCCATATAAACTTTGAACTCCCTTTTAACCCCTTTAGGGGATGAATGTCAAAAAACGCTGAAATTAGTTTTTTTGCGGTATTTAGTTTTCTAGTGTTAAACAGCAGTTACAAATCTCTTACTTTAAAAATTCTTGCGCTCCATACACACATGGAACCGTTAGGGGTACAATTTCACACAACTCTTCAAACAGTCTAAGACCGAAGTTCCAAACCTCTCAATTTACCCCGTTTTAACCCCTTTAGGGGATGAACGTAAAAACACGTTAAAATTTGTTTTAAGTTTTTAAACAAACGGTCTAAAACCGATGTTACAAATCTCTTACTTTAAACATTTCTTGCTCTTCATATAAACTTTTTAATAGGGGATGAATTTCAAATAAACGCTGAAATTCGTTTTGTATTCGTTTAATAAACAGGCTAAGGCAGAAGTTACAAATATTTTACTTGAAAAAAATTGCTCTCCATATTAACTTTGAACTCCATTAGGCGTGGAATTTTTCAAAACGCTTTAAGTACTTTTTGTATTCTAATAAATAATCATTCTACAAAGTTTCAAGTCCATAGCAAAAAAAAAAGATTCCCCATGTAAACTTTGCACCCCTTTTAACCCCCTTAGGGGTAGAATTTCCAAAAATCCCGTCTTATCCGTTGCCTTCGTTATAAAAGAAAGTTTTGTTGTAAATTTCAAGTTTCTAGTACCAGTAGTTTCGGCTGTTCGTTGATGATCAGTCAGTAAGTATTATTTTATATAAGTATATAGAATACCTGTTGCCCGCGATTTCGTCCGCGTAGAACTTGGTCTTAGTAAAAATATTATTATTAAATTATTGTAGGCGGAAGCTTAATTATCGCTGTCCCAAACAAACTTCTACCATATTAAGAGATGATTTCCGAGATAAAAACTATTCTATATATCCTTCCATCAAAGGGTCTCAAATTATTTCTGTGCCATATTTCATCTAAATCCGTGCTTAATCTAAATGGAATTGTCCGTTTTTACAAATATTGATATTTCAAGTATCATAAACACCAACAGACGTTTCTACTTATATTTTTTTTCATAATGTATTAAAGGTTTTTTTTATGTATGTCTAACCTACATAACTGTTTTCTTTTGCCTAAATCCGTTCAGTAGTTTTAATCACGTTAGTCCGAGCTGCCTGTATACTTTTGGAAGCAAAATTATCTTGTGCCAATAGACATAGAACTGTACATCTTCATCCCTAGTCCCAATTTAACGGTGTTAGAGAATAAATTATTTTGATTAGCCAAAATAAACTTCTTAAATTAACAAAATTATCCGCAGTCATAATCTAACATTACCTTCTTTTCGGTTCTGTGAGCATCGCAGTTCTAACCTAGCCTTCATTTCTGGTAGCTGTTCGGTTCTAAAAGGGTCTCGGTTCTTACATAACGTAACCTACTTTTCAGCTAGCAGTTGGATTATGTATTTGACTAATTAATGGCTTAACAAAATAGTATAATATGTATGTGATAACCTGTCACTGTGTTGAGTATGGCAACACTCTCTTGGAGATCTGTCAGTTGTAATCTATGCCGCGTTTATAGCAAATAAATCGTGATTAATTAATTTACTGTTTTATTTAGCATGGCGACGAGTAAATAACGTAATACGCGTGCGGACTAAAAATAAACTAAAAAGTGTTGGGTTTAAAGACAAAATTTTGTGTAAGTGCATTAAACTTCCGTGTTAGGTTAGTTTTCAAATGTCACTCAGTGAACGTTTTTGGACTGATATCTCGGAGAAAAGGACTAGTTTTCTGCAAAAGTTAAGCAAAAGTGAACTTTTACAATTATCAAAAGAACTACAACTGGAACTGACGGGAGAAACAATAGACGAGTGGAGAAAATTACTCAGAGACGTGATTAAAAGTGACCAACTCATACAACCGTCGGAAAAGTCGGCAAAGAACCAGGAGTCACCGGAGTTACAAGTAATGGCGGTAAATTACCAAATAGAACTGTTTGATGGACGTGATTTTGACACATTCGAGGTGCAATTACAGTGTTTGATCACCTTAAATAATGTTCCGGACGATAAAAGAGTGGCATTGTTGATCACTAAAATAACACCAAAGGTGTTAGAAACACTTAATCATCTGTGTGCCCCAGATAAACCAACAAAAAAGTCATACACTGATCTACTAAAGCTATTGGAAGATAGGTACAACAAATCCACTTCCATTCCGGTAGACCGGGCTGCATTTAGAAAATGTAACCAAACAGCAGATGAAAGCATTGAAGAATACATCATACGCCTGAAGAAAGCCGCGAAGAAGTGTAATTTTAAAGATTTTAATGACCAGGTAAAAGAAAAACTCATCGATGGAGTGTATTCATCCCTGGTTAAATTTGAGCTACTTAAAAATGGTAACCAGAATCTTGATGAGTTGACCACCCTAGCCAGAACTGTGGAAGCAGCGATGTTGCAGACAAAACTGAAGACGCCAGCGGAGGAACCTGCTACTAGTATGTTTTTTGTCAAGCCGAGTGTGCAGAGTAAGCCAAAACACTTCCCTAATAAAGTCAACCGCGGGTCAACAGCATCTGGTAAGTCCACCAAGTGTTTTTGCTGTGGTAAAAATAACCATGTCAAAAGTGAGTGCAGTTTAAAAAATAAATATTGTTCAGAGTGCGGGCAACAAGGCCATTTATTCAAAATGTGTCCTAAAACTCATAAAATGAACCTGTTAGAAATTAATACCGACATGCAAACAGAACAAAACACAGAAATTGAACAGTCAATTCAAGAACTTTTCTCAGAAACTGATGATTATTATAATGTGTACAATTGTGAATCAACCACAAATAAGATACCACCATGTTTGGTAGAGGGCAGTGTGAATGGCATAAAATTGAAGTTTGAATTGGATACAGGTTCGGAAACATCTACTATTTTGCTAAAAGATTTAGAAGCCTTAAACCTAACACATGAAGTAAAGAAAACTAATGTCAACTTCAAGAATTATGACCAAACCATCACACAGCCTTTGGGAATAATAAAGAATATAGAATTGCAAATTAAAAATGAACATAAAAATGTTAACTTATTTGTGGTTGAAAATGATAAACCTAGATTATTTGGGAGAGATTTATTAAACGTTTTTGGCATGTGGCCAATAAAAATAAACAATACTGAAATGACAGACCCAGTCAATACCATTAAAGAAAATTTCTCTGAAGTTTTTACCCCGGGGTGGGGAAATTTTAAGGGTGACTGCATATCCTTAAAATTAAAAGAAAATGCACAACCCAAATGTTTGCCTGTAAGATCTGTGCCATTTGCACTCAAAGAAAAAGTTACCCAAGAAATAAAAAGATTGTTGGACAATAAAAGAATTGAACCAGTCACATATAGCAAATGGGGAACTCCAGTGGTGCCTATTTTGAAGCCAGACGGATCTGTACGCCTTTGTGGCGACTATAAAGTGACCGTAAATCCACAGTTAGAAGTGGATCATTTTCCACTGCCTCATGTGGAAGATATTTTTAATAAATTAAATGGTGGAGAGTATTATTGTGAATTGGACCTTAAGGAGGCATATCTCCAGGCACCGCTGGATGAACCATCACAAGATTTAACAGTTATAGTGACAGAAATAGGCACATTTAAATATAAATACCTACCATATGGTGTTAATACCGGACCTGGGTCATTCCAAAGGCTAATGGCACAAAAATTACAAGACATACCTAATGTAATTGTCTTTATTGACAATATATATATGTGCGAAAAAAGCATTTCAGACATGACAAAAAAGCTCGAGTTGGTATTAAGTAAATTAAAAGAGTGTGAATTTAAATTAAAAGTCGAAAAATGTAAGTTTTTCAGGAAAAGCTTAGATGTTTTTGGTTATAGAATAGACAAAACAGGAATTAAGATTATAAAGGAAAATATTGATCCCATATTGAATCTAGACCCACCTAAAAATCTGACGATGTTACGCTCATTCTTGGGCAAGATCAATTATTATGGTCGGTTTTTAAAAGATTTAGCAACACTGCTTTATCCACTTTATGAATGTACACGAAATGGAAGTTTTGTCTGGACTGATGACTGTCAAAAGGCATTTAATTTAGTGAAAAAGAAATTAGGCTCCGCTACCAACTTAACACATTACAAACCCGATCAGCCTTTAATTTTGACATGCGATGCCTCGGCATATGGAGTTAGTGCTATAATATCAAACCGAGGCACTGATGGAGTTGTTAGGCCTATTGCATTTGCGAGCAAAAAATTAAACGATACAGAACAAAAATATACCACTCTAGACAAAGAGGCGTTTGCTATCTTTGGGGTAACCAAATTTTATAATTACACATATGGCAGATCGTTCGAGTTAGAGACAGATAATTCTGCTCTCACTCGGATATTAGGCCCGTATAAAGCAATACCAAGGATGGCAGCTAAGCGCCTTCAGCATTATGCAATTTTTCTCTCAGCTTTTACATATACCATAAAACACATCAGTACAGACAGAAACCCTGCAGATTATTTATCTAGATTGCCAAAAGAAAATGATGACACAAAGTATCATGCACTATGTGTAAATAACACTGAAATTGTAAATGCAAATTATATTGATGACTCGGAATTGAAAACATTAAACTGGAAACTGATTCAAAATAATACCAAAAAAGATCTAGTCTTATCTAAAGTACTAAGATACTGTCAAGATGGCTGGCCAGAAAGGGTATCAGATAAAAGTTTAGATCCTTATTATTTGAGGAGGCACGAAATAAGTACAGATCGAGACTGTATAATGTGGGGTCATCGTATTGTAATACCAGAAAACTTAAGACAAACTGTTTTAGATGAACTCCATTTAACACATTTTGGAACCACAAGAATGACTGAAATGGCTAAAGCCTACTTTTGGTGGCCAAAACTAAATGAAAATATAGAAAGAATTGAAAGAAAGAAAGAAAGAAAGAAGACATTTATTCACTACGCAAAAGACACACAGAGACAAAGGGAGTACAAATACAATACAATTTACACATAATGTGTGTGTCTTCGCGGCAGTGAATCGGTCGCTGTGAATTGCGAATTCATGTAAATTATGTTTGGAAAATAGACATAATCCTTCTAAAGTAGTTCCAAAATGTTGGCCAATACCACCTGGACCATGGTTTAGAATCCATGCAGATTTTTTAGGGCCATTGTTTGGAAAAATGTATCTGATTATTGTGGATAGTTAGTCTAAATGGCCAGAAGCTTTTCAAATGGCCAATATAGGGTCTAGCTTAACAATAACAAAATTTAAAGAAATATATGTGCGATATGGTTTCCCTGTACACTTAGTGACAGATAATGGCACAGCTTTTACGAGTCACGAATTTAAAGAATTCTGTAGAGTAACAGGTGTTAAACATAGTTTCACTTCTCCTCACTATCCTGCCACAAATGGAGCAGCCGAAAGATTTGTGGAGACATTTAAATCGCATATGAAAAAAATCATTGAGAGTGGTCAATCACTTAACTATGCCTTAAGCATATTTTTATTTGACTATCGCACTACCACGCACAAAAGCAGCGGAGTAACTCCAGCTTGGTTGATGATGGGTAGAGAACTGCGAAATAGATTTTCACTTTTGAGGCCGGCACCCATATATCAAAATCTCGTAGAGTCACAAGAAAAGCAGTTAAAGTATGCTAAGGGTGCCAGAGTATTAGTGTTAAATGAGGGGGACTTAGTGAATGTTAAAGACTTTAGAAGGGGGAAGAAATGGTCAAAAGGTCACATAGTTAAAGTTTTGATCCCTGGCACTACTTTTTTGGTTGAAGTGGAAGGAGCGAATTGGAAGCGTCATGCTAACCAATTGCATAAACTGTAACTATGTACTGGGGGAATTTTCATTACGTTTCTAATCTGTATGTACTTGGTAAATAAGTGAATACTTTTAGGACTTAGTATTATAGTACAAGCAACTTAGGTTAAGGGGGTGGAGAGTGTGATAACCTGTCACTGTGTTGAGTATGGCAACACTCTCTTGGAGATCTGTCAGTTGTAATCTATGCCGCGTTTATAGCAAATAAATCGTGATTACTTAATTTACTGTTTTATTTAGCTCGAAATACATCATGTATGACCAAAGAATTCCCTTACTACAAAAATTACTTGTCCCCATACATACTTTAAAACCCTTTTAACCTCCGACCTTAGAGGAAGAATTTTTAAATGTAATTGTAATTTGTTTTTTAGTCTTTGACAGAAGTTACAGTTATTGTCTTGTTCCCCATATAAACTTCCTTCCTTCCTTCCCACTTCTTTTAGCCCCTTTAGGGGATGAATGTATTTTAACCCCTAATCAATTTCGAAAACAACGCGGAATTTAGTTTTCTAGTCTTCAAAGACAACAGTCTAAAACCGAAGTTACAAATCTCTTACCTTAAAAGTTTCTTGCTCTCCATACAGACTTTGAACCCCTTTTAACCACCTTAAGGGATGAATTTCAAAACACGCTGAATTTAGTTTTGTAGTCTTTTAACATACAGGCTAAAATTTATAGTGCAAATTACACACGCAAGAAATTGCATGCAAGTTTAACTACATTGCGGGGTTTGATAGGTAAAACTCAGTATAGGCAGTGCTACCTAGCTGCACCGTGGGAACTTAGAATTATTTATTTATTTATTGACAAATACATTTACGTGACATTACAGTAATAACCAACGCGTCACGAAACTAAAAACAACAAATAATACTATTTAGGCGACGAAACGGCGTGGCCCCGTTGCATCGTCATCTCCGGTGTAGGATTCGGCAGATTGCCCCGGAACCGTCGAAACACGACACGCTTCGGCCAGAAGTCAGCACATGCGATGGTCTCCTGCAGCGGCCGCGGCACGCGCACCACAAACGAGCTGAAGTGCACATAGTGGCGCGAACGCAGCTGGAACACCCTCAGCGAGAAGCCGGTCTTCTGACGAACGTACTCCACCACATCATCAGCCGTGGCGGTGTAATGCAGGTGCGATACATATAGCGCCTTGCTCGGTGTGGCAACCCGCAGACCGGAACCAACCAGTTCTGCAGTAACACACTGACTCTTGCGCGGCTTGCGCTTCCTCGACACAGTTGTAAAACCCTCCTTATCCACATCGGTGCGCGGGGGCTTCTCCTTTGGAGGAACCCGAACTTCACGCGCTCTTGAGGGCGCGTCTTTCCGGTCGGCTGCGACAGACCGACCAGCTACGGCATCAGCATAGCGATGACGTGATTTAGAGGATGGGGCGGGGGAGGCTCGGCGCGGAGGGGGCACGCGGGCCGTGGAACGGCATGCGCAGTGTCAGCAACATGCAAACTGACCGAGTCGACACTTGACGCCCGGTCATTACTCTTGAAATTTGACCCCGCTGGTGACCGAGTTTCCGGGGCACTATTACGCAATCCGATAATTTCTTTGCGTAACACGGCAATAGTAGCCTGCGAAACGCCAAACTTTTCCAAAATTTCAGCCATGCCTGCCTTATGAGCCACGATTTCCTTCTGCAGGCCACTCACGCCGACATGTTCTGGAATGCAGGACGGCAATCTGGAGACCTCCGTCGCCACGAACTCAGGCAAGTCGCTCTCACGCTACCTATTGTACCTACACTTTGCGCGCCGCAAGCGGTTGGCACACGCGCTCGCGGCCGGACGCTGCTTACGCGCACAGTAAAAGTTGAGACCAATTATTAAAAAAAATACGTCGTGAATTCTTTCCGTTCGAATACTTACTTAAATTATTCATCAGATTCAGAATTTTCACCACTCTTAAATTGAATAACCGAACATTTAGAGGGAAGGGAAAAAAAAGTCAACACTACATTAAGGTAAAGTAATTGTAGACACATAATAAAAATATTGATCCAGATTATTAAAAAAAATAAACCGTTTTTTATTTTACTCTACTATTAATTATAAAATCATTTCTAAGTGTCAACCCTAGCGTCGATTGGCCGGCACGAGCAGGCCCGCGCGTTCAAGGTCGCTCTATTGTTACATTTTCTAGTCATGTAAAACGGTAGGTATTCCCTTTTAGGGTTCCGTACCAAAAAAGGTAAAAAAGGAACCCTTATGGTGCGACTCCGTCCGTCTGTCTGTCTGTCTGTCTGTCACAAAGTGAAATATCTCACGAACTCCTTAAGCTATCAATTTGAAATTTGGAATGATATTAAATGAGTCATCCACGTGCATGGAAAATGAGAAATTGAAATATACATTTTAATTTTATATGAAAAATGAGGAATATGAGGGGGCAAAAAAATTTTTTCAACTATTAGGTCAAGTGGGGTATCATATAAAAGGGCTTGAGTTGCACTTTTTTAAACAGTTTTTATTTTTTTCCTACATTGGTAAAATTTTGATCTATGAAGGAAAATGTAAAAAAAAAATACCTTTCCCCCCCTTATCTCCGAAGTTATCCGAAGCGAAAAATTTGAAATAAGTACTTGTGATTAAGATAAACATAAATATTACTTACTGGAAAAGTATAACTTTTTCTGTATCTAGCGTATTTTTTTGTTGTATTTTCAAAAATCATTTCCTAGTTAAGTTTGCAATTGAATCAACTTTATAAGCATTTTTTTTTTTGAAATTCCTATAAGACTATAATAGAAGTACTACCTTTCGAATAAAAAAATAATAATCGAGATCGGTTCACGTGATAAACAATAATCGCTAAAACACCAACATACATACCAAGCTGATTGCCCTTGCACGTTACTACCAAATAGGGCCGATAGATGGCGCTGACCCCATTCCTGCTTCGCGCTGTTAAGATTTTTCTAGAATCAATGGGGTTGGGACGGGTATATTTCAATAGCAGGTCAAAAAAATCGCGACTTAATTGTCTTGGTAGTTCGATGGTCTTGGTGTAAAAGTTATTCTTTGTTTGAAATTGAATTCTGTTGCGTTGGGTTAAAGTAGGTAATTTAAGACAAATATTGGGACATTTATTTACCTTGAGTTAATTGATAGTTTGTACGGAACCCTCGGTGCGCGAGTCAGACTCGCACTTGACCGGTTTTTTTATTCAGACTTGAGTATCTGTTCGTAGAACTATAATATAATCTGTGGTATAAGTACCTCGGTAACCCGTTATGTACAAAGAGGTTGTATTGTAATTGTGAGAGGCTATCAGTAACTTAAATTTCTCATTAACAGGTAATATATTACATATTTTAAACAATTTTTCATAATTCTTATTACACGACTCTTTCTGTTTATGGCTCACTAATAGCTTTAGGTATCTTATTTGTAAGATTTTGACGGTATCCAATTGCGTTTTAAATGTACGCCTATATGCTATTATTCCATATTCTATATGCGATTCTACTAGGGCGCAGTACAGAGTACGTAAAGTTTTGCGGTTGACATATTTTTTAAGTTGTAAAAAGGATACATAGATATATCTCAATTTACTACACAAGGCCTGTATATGCAATTTCCAGTTAAATGTTCTGTCTATAGTCACGCCTAGGTACTTAAAAGAGTCAACAAATTGTATTTTACTACAGTTACAGTCCTGTTTCAATTTGTGAAGGCACTCATACGTGTGACCTACAATACTACAGGGCTTACATTTTTTTACGTTATGTGGGGACGACAAGTGCATGCCCTTTGTTTTTGACATATTTATAATGATACCATTGTCGTGTGACCAGTTGACCACTTTATTATATTCTCTAAGTCTGATTAGTATACTTTCTTCGATTTAATGTTGATCCTTGTCCGCGTATAATATACACATGTCGTCCGCGTACATAAACATATTACAGGTCTTAATAACGTTACATATGCTATTTACGTGCATTATATATCGAATAGTGTATACGAACCTATTATAGTTGAAGGCGAAGAAATAGAGTATGTACAAGAATATGTTTACCTAGGCCAAGTTATATCACCTGAGCAACAAATGTTAAAAGAGCTGGACAGGAGAATTACCAACACATGGCGTAAATACTGGTCTATGAAAGAAGTGATGAAGAATAAAAACGTACCAATGGAAATCAAAGCCAAACTATACAACACCTGTTTATTACCATGCTTGACATATGGCTGTGAAACTTGGACATGTACAAAGAAAAACATACAGCAGATTGCAGTGTGTCAGCACGGAATGGAAAGAAGCATGCTGGGGATAAAAAGAAATGACAGATGGCGACTTACCACAATCAGGGAGAAAACTATGGTGAGAGATGTGGTCAGAGACATAAAGAAGAGAAAGTGGAAATGGTCCGGTCACATGGCCAGAACTAAGACAGAGAAATGGACCAGAAATATCACAGACTGGTTTCCAACATACAGGAAAAGAGGAAGGGGTAGGCAACACAAAAGATGGGAGGATGACTACCCGTCCAAGTGGACAAGATTGGCACAAGACAGAGAAATATGGAAATCTTTAGAGGAGGCCTATGTCAGTGAAAAACTGACAACCTGACAAATTAAAATAACATAAATTAAAATTAATACTCATTGTAAAAAAAAAAGTCAGTGAATAAAGGCTATTTGTATTTGTATTTGTATTTGTATATATCCTATAGGTCCATATACAGAACCGGTTGGTACGCCACTCGTTATCATTGCTTTGTCACCTCGCACTTTTGTAATTTCTGTGATCATCTTTCGATTCATTAAGTATTGTTTATACCATTCGTTAATTAAGCCGCGTATGCCACATTCGTGCATGGCCTTTAAAAGCACGTCATGTTCGAGTGTGTCAAAAGCTTTTTTGAAATCAATAAAAATTGCTACTACGTGTTTCCTATCATTTAACTTGTGACATACGTCATTTGAGAACTGCGCCAGGGCGGTTGCTGTGCTTTTATGTTTCCTAAATCCGTGTTGGTGATTTGAGAGTATGTTATATTGTTCTAGATAATTCGTTATTTGGTGTAATATGACTTTTTCAGCAATTTTATTAATAATGGATAGGATGGTGTAATAT
This sequence comes from Epinotia ramella, assembly GCA_947578815.1. Classification (NCBI taxonomy): domain Eukaryota; kingdom Metazoa; phylum Arthropoda; class Insecta; order Lepidoptera; family Tortricidae; genus Epinotia; species Epinotia ramella. Next base: position 16,060,892 of record OX388209.1, read on the forward strand.
GACTTTTTCAGCAATTTTATTAATAACGGATAGGATGGCTATTTTATAGCTGTTGGTTCTCCTAAAATAAATAAATAAATATGTATATATATATATGAATGAATGAATGAATGATTTATTTGAAAAACACAACCACAACATTACATACAAACTGCTTAAACCTGAAAAAAATAAAAAGAAGTACAATGTTGAGGGTGGTCTCAAAAAGGAGTCCACTCAGCATGTGTCGGAGCATGGGGACCCACGACGCTGATTTTCAGTGAATCCACTTTACACCATTAACAAATATAACATAACACAAATAACACAACACGAATAAGGGCAGATCTAAATAGAAAGTGCAGTGTAGATACAGCTTGATTTTAATAAACAGGATAAATACATAATGGTAAAAAATAAAAACAAAAATAAAAATGAATAAGTAAGAAGTATAGAATATAATATATAAAAGTAGGTATATATTTCATCGGCTAGACAGAAGACGTTTGTTCCTTTAGCAGGTGCAGTTTCAATTTGTTTTTAAAAGTGGCCAGTGAACTTGAATTTCTTATTGGCGGTGGAAGATTGTTCCAGCATCGCGTGGCAGCGTACTTGAAGCTACCACGGAAGCTAGCCGACGTGTGTCGTGGGCCGATGAGGCTAATATAGATTATGCAATCAACCTAGCCTACAACCCCTTAACAGGAATACAATGCATTACATTAGGCACTGCTTTCAAAATTACTCTCATATTTATTATCTGGATTTATTACCTGCCCAATGAGCATGTCATACATCAATGCTCCAAGACTCCACCAGTCCACTGCTTTTCCGTGACCACTTCGAGTCAAAATCTCTGGAGCCCTAAAAATAAAAATTCTGGTAACTTCTGCTCTTGGTGTACACAAAGAATATCCATGCTAGTGCTCTGGCACCACTTTCGAATACGCAATAAGTTTTCCTGATACGCAAGGCTAGTAAAAAAACTGATTTAATTTCATACTGGATGTTCCCAATATTGGAGTTCTGAGACGAACAGTCTTGCTCTTTTCTGGGACTCAAAACTATCTCAATACATGTGCCCAACAGATAGTTACTTTCGCGTTTCCAACATTATATTTAGTTACAAGTTGTTATGCTATGGATGGATCTCATATTAATATACCCACACATCTTGTAAAAAAAAAAACAGTATTTTTAGTCTTCATTGTCTCAAAAGTTAGCTAGTACTAGTATACTATTTGGTATATTACATATATGCTTAGTTTTGATTTATTGATAATCCTATGCTTCGTACATACAGACGCATATCGACAAATGGATTTTGCTAACTATGTAAACAAACCGCCATAGTGAAAGACAATTTCAATATGGCGGTTTGTTTACATAGTTAGCAAATTCTATTGACGGCCACTTTAAGATAATATTACTCATGTGTTAATATCTAAAAATCTTTATCTGATTACTGTAATTTTTGCGTAATCCCACATTATAAGATATACTTGCAAATCCATGCACATTGCTTAAGTCAGAAAGGACTAAAAGTAATATTAAAAAGGGGGTATACTCACATATACTCAATGGTTCCACAGAATGTGTGTGTGACAATTCCTTCCTGAATATGTTCTTTGCATAATCCAAAATCTGTAAGCTTAACATGGCCTTGGGCGTCCAATAGGACATTTTCTGGTTTCAAATCACGATAAATTATGCCTAAACTATGTAAATGTTCCAATGCCAATATAATTTCTGATAAATAAAAGCTGAAAACATTGTATTGATTAGTATCTTCAAATTTAAAGATGCACAAGATGATATTCTAATCATCAACGCAGAAAATGCATTGCATTTACTTCATTATATTGAACTCTGACATTAGAATGTCCCTAGAAGAGGCTGCTTTTGACATAAAAATTAATGTTGAAACTATTTTGACTGTTGTTCGTGAAAAACACATATTTCAATAAGTGTGCTTAGTGTACAGGTATACTAACCAAGCTGTGTCCTCTAGGAATATGCCCTCTCTCTCAAGATGCATGAACAGCTCACCACCACTTAAGTATTCTAAAATTAAGTATAATTTACCACCTGTTTGAAAAGCATATACTAGTTCCACTATAAATGGGTGCTGAAATAAAAAGAATATTTTATTTTTATTTTAAGGCTAAGGGGTTTTTTTATGTGTCCACCAGAGATGTTTTTATAGAAATCATGAAAGCACAATTGTAGCCACCCTTCTATTATTGCATACAAAAATTACACAATATGTGTCACCAGTTGTTATACTACGTAAAATATAGCTTGAGCCCTGTGACAGCTGTTAAAGTGACATGTAGTGACACTATTCGTGTAGTCCCACCCATAAAGTATGATGTTGCCGCAGGCCATATTTACCGTTACAAAATTCAGAACTTGATGGGCGTGATTTCGATGATGGCTGTCGCAGGGCTCGAGCTATATTTTACGTAGTATAAGTAGACTGTTCCTAGTAGTCCACACCCCATATACAACTGGGAAGGAAGGAAGGAGCAGATAACTAGAATAAGAAAAAGTCTGCAGTGTGGACTGTCGGGTGCGGACTGCTATGAATAGCCAGTAAACTAAGTGTAAACTGCTTACCACATCTCTAGGAAAAATGCAGACTGAGAATGTGTAGAAAATTGTGGATATTTAATGCTTCCATGTGGCATAAACGAGAAAGAGATGACTGTAGTCCCTAACCACTGCATTCAAAAAACTTAACAAGCCTGTTTTATTTATGGTATTTTCTATCTTACAATCACAACTGTCAAAGTGAAGACAAATTAATTTTGAAACAAATTTAACTATAATGTGATTCATAGATGTTTATGACTATTATTCATAAAGTAGTAATAAGTCTGTGAATGGCCCTGATATTGTTTGAATCCTTTTCTCTTAACTAAGCACAGTTAAAAATAGTACATTTAATTCAGTACCTTTACAGCTTCCAAAATATTTCTCTCTGCTTTTGTATGTGCAGTGTCTTTTTGATTTCGTACTATGGAAGCTTTTTTGAGCACTTTCATAGCAAAGTGTGCACCCGCATCAGTACCAGTTATTTTGCGAACTTGGAACACCTTGCCATATCCACCTTTTCCCAAAACTTTGCGCAGTTCAAAGTCTTGAGGACCAAGGCGCTTGCATTGACCTGGGTTCACATTGTCTTCAGACAGTTGGATTGTCTCAGAACCTTCTGTCCTGCAAATTTCAACCATTATTTATTGCAGCATGTCCATGGTGTAATTAGTTAATCACATATGATTCACTCATGCAATAAAGAGCGAAGTTGCACTATATTTCACTTACTCAACAATGCTATTCACGTGTAATTCGGGCTCGTAATCAACCTGGATTCAAAACAAGGTGAATTAATTGACACATGATTCAGATCAAACAAACAATGGTATTTACAGTCCGCAATTGATAAAAATGTATATAGGGATTGCTAAACTTTATTCTAGACGAATTCACTGTATTTCAGTCATAAAAGTGTTAGTTTGAAACTACGACGATATTTATCCTTGAGTTGTAATTGAGAATTTACTTGGTCATGTTTTTAGGTTAGCATCACAAGGGCTTTGTTGATTAAGGCAATGTAAAATAAATAGGTACCTCATCGATATCTATAATATCGTCTTCGTCCGAATCTCCAACATTAACAGTATTATCTGGATCCACATCTAAATCCAAATCAAAAACACCTGCCATATACGATGACATTTCTATAATATCACATCAGCAAATGCTCCGTAGTCAAACAGAACAAGCAAATTAAAGCCGTACAGACAATATTCTAATTTAATCGAATATTATACAGTTAATTAAATTTTAATTCAAGTTTACAAAGCAAAAGTAATACAACTTCTGTCACGCAATGCATGCTATGGTATCTTAGAAGAAGGCTCTAAAAATTAATTTTGACGCCATCTAATTTGCTTTCCCTCAAACTAAATACTGATTCTCAAATGTTGTTCATAACACTCGCTAGATAGCAGTGTAAAGCATTCTTGTCAGTGTGGCTATATGAAAATATATTTTACTAATTTTACTATTACTATTTTTTTCTATATATTTTTTTTTAGGATCAAAACATTCATTTTATTATTTATTTCTCTAATAAGCTTCAACAACGGCTTTATAAAAACAAAATAATTAAAGTTCCCAAATATAAGTAGAATTAAGTAGTTATTATGGCAACAATTACAACCATTTTAAAATAATGGCCGCCATTCAGCGTTGCCAGATGGGTACGCAATAGTACGCACGGCGTACTATTTTATGGTATTGCGTACTCGCGTACTCATCCGTCAATTTGCGTACTTTTTTATATTTTAGCACCTGACAGCCTAGCTGTTACTTCACTTGACAGAAAATATATTTTTTAGGTTTTCATATCAATATTACTTAGGAACGCACCCAAAAAATGTTAACTACTACTACTTCTATGGATTATCTGTGGCTGTCGCACTGACAAGTAAGTGACACTGACGTCTGACAATGGCCAAGCTAGTTTACAAATTCAATTCAAAGCAAGGCTCTTAGAATAGTTACGGGATCCATGAAATCTAGGGCTCTCCAAGTGGAATGCGTCGACCCCCCCCTCAAGGCACGACGCCAATTCTTGGCAGACAGATACTTGTTCAGGAGCGCCCAACTAGAGCACCACCCCATTTTTCCCAAGTTAGATATGTTAAGATACGATAGATAGCGATTCCAAATTTGTTGATTAGCCTAATCAGATTAGATAGCATTGAGCCTACCTTAACAAAACTCCCTAATATGCCTATATACACAATCCCTTTTGCTGCAATCACGTTCCAACCGAAAACAGTGAACATTGGAGTCAATAGGTCCTCTCCTTCGGCTAACGAAAAATTCCTCGAATCCGTTAGAGAAAGATGGCAAGATTGGGACCGTCTCTATACGGACGCCTCTAAGTTCAGGGATGGGCCCATGGGATGTGCCTTCATTCATGACAATCTTAACTGGGTACATAAATTCCAACTGCCCAATATCTGCACTATATTCACTGGGGAGTGTTTTGCTATTTTGAAGGCTGACAAGTATGTCAAAGAACACAGGCTGGTTAACTGAGTAATTTTTTCGGACAGTCTAAGCTCTCTCCAAGCCATTACAAGTAATTAAATTAAATACTGGGCTAAATCACCGTTGGTTTGCCTCATCAAGGAGGCTCTCCTATCCTGCCGTCTCCTTGATCTAGAAGTAATCCTATGCTGGAGCCACAAGGGTATTCATGGGAACGAACTGGCTGATTTTGCTGCCAAGGAAGCAGCAGTGAATGGTAGTAGATCTCTTTTTCAATGTTTTAGCATGGACTTAGACGCGATCTCCTCGTTAAAATTATACTCAACATGGTCGGCTCTATGGGCCGCGGATAATAAGCTCCAGTACTATCATTTGCAAAAGAATATTCCGTCTACTCCCTGGTTTTTTAAAATTAAATTTAAAAAAGTTACCAGTTGCATCATTCGTCTTAGGCTAGGCCATGTGTGTTCCCCTGAATTTCTATAGAAGATTAAAGTTAAAAACAGCGCGGAGTGTCTGTGCGGGCATGGTATTGGTTCAATTGAGCACATTTTTTTCGAGTGTCCTACAACTCAATTCTCCCTCTACAACCTACTAATAAAACTTAAAGTTCAACTCCCCACTAGTGTTAAAGCTCTCTTGGCCAGCTTTGAGCCCAGTGGCCAAGGCTTTGGCTTATTTTATTGATAAAAATAAAATAAAATTATAACTATTTATTAATAATAAGTATCTTTTTAGCCACTATTATTATTCCTATACATATATAGTATTTCTGTATGATTATTTATGTGTATTATGTTCAGTCCCCAGAGGCGCTACCGCGAAACGAAAACGAACTTCGTTCGTGTATCTCTCTCCCTGTCGCTCGAATATGCAAGTGCGATAGAGACGGAGATACACGAACGAAGTTCGTTTTCGTTTCGCGGTAGGCCCTCAGGGCAAAATTTTTAGGTGCACTCCACAGATCCTTATTCCGTAAATGCAAATCTCCCCCACTTGACATTGGCAAAGTGCCTAAGTAGCAAAAAGCCACAAATTACGGAAAAAAAAAAAAACAATTCAAATGACATTAAGGCACCGATTGTCTATAAATGTTGTATTGCGTACTCAAACTTGAATTTGCGTACTATTTTTAAGAGCTGCGCGTAACGAAACGTAAAACCCATCTGGCAACATTGCCGCCATTGCCGATGCCGTTTACCGGCCTCAATCTGAATTCGTCGGTCTATGCGTATGCGCTTGTCGTGTTTCGTTTAGATTTGTACGGCTATATTCAGTGCTTCTGTGTGTAATTAATGTTGAGTGCAGCTCCTTAGCGCCTCCATTAATTCTCCACTACTTACGTTGTTAAAAACTTTAGTGGTGATTGCATTTGTGTTAAGTTCAGTGTTTCGGGTGTGAGGCTTTTCTCAATCAAATTAAACACCACGACTCTTCGTGATGCCACAACATAGACGATGTTGTGTACCTTCCTGCAACGTTACTGCATCGGACAGTAAGTTACATTATATGAAATTTACTAATAAGTATTTTACCTGGATCCATTCGATGGCTACCGGTAACCAGACTTAAAAGTTAAATCAGAATCCGAAAAGTACATGTAACAATAAACTTTCAGATATAACATTGCATTCCTTCCCAAATCCTTGTGATGTTACAAAACCACAGGAACTGGAAAGGTTTAGAACGTGGGTCATGAGGATTGGAGGTGACATAGTGGATATGACTGTCATCGACACTTCGAAGGCAGCGTCGTGTATTCCTCTAAGCAACTTAATCGAATAGCCATACCGACCCTTCATATACCAGGTAAGTTCTCCATATAATGCTTTGTTTATTCAATGTTGAAATATTTTTTTAATACTGAGCTACATGACTAAATTAGACCTAATATTATACTTTCCAACCCATACAAAACTTGCCTGGAGAAAAAGTGAGAAAAGTTTTCCCTGTTGGTTTTTATGACATTGAAAGATTAAACTTCATATTTTTTGCACTATACCTGAATACAATTATATTGATTTGAAATATACCATATAATTTGCACTATTTATGGTGCCCTCTTTGGGTGTGGCTGTTTTTATAGATGCATTATACCTGTGAATCTTTAGGAATTCCCTTTTTGCTAAAAAAACAATTTAACTTTGATGATGTCAAAGTACATTACCATAATAATAATAGTGTATAGTGTATATAGTAGTGTGTATAGGTGTATAGTCAGAGAGGCTTTTCAGCTAGACGGTATAAAAGTACCTAGTATGGTCAGTTCGGGTAGGTGTGCCACAGGGGAAAGTGCACCCCCGGGGTAAGTGCTGATATCGATTTATATGACTGATTGATGAATGAGGCGCACTCTCCCCTGTGGCGCACTGTTTACCTGAACTGACTATACAGGGTGGAAAATTAAGTCGGGCCCTGGAGGGAAACTACCTTAAACCCTTAAGTTGGCTCATTTTACTTAAAGGACACATTCCTTTATTTTTTTAAAGAAACAAAACTGTATTCAAAGATTTTTGAAAACTCGCTTGCCTCACCCGGGACTCGAACCAACTAAAATTAAAAAAAAAACAAACATTCGCTATTTTATTACACTAATCGATAGGATTATTATTCAGGATAAAATTTATCTAAAAAACATTTGGTGTTCCTCTCGTCTGTCGTACCAAGATATCCATGAAGAATACCTATTTAGTACAAACGTGACCCATGGACTTCTTTTTATAGGGTCATGTAAAAAATGATATTTATGAAACCTTTTATGAAGCCGTGCAAGAGCTAAGGGTTGCGGTAGAAAATGTTATGCAGTGAGATGTCTAAGAATATCTAGAATTGTATATAGTCTGTAGGAATAAAATAATTCCTTATTTGCAATGCAGAATGACTTTGTGAACACACATTATGAACTGTAAATTAAAAAGTGTTGCTTATATTTTGCCCCCAAAGAGGCTTGCATTAAGTGTTATTTATTCCACTAAAATATATTCTTTTCGTAGCAATGATAAATTTATTCTATGGCAGAGCATTTCATTATCATAATAAAATTTATTTTTTCTAAGAAACTAAGCACTACTGTCTTTTGGCTTTCTCAAACAGAATAACCATCGTCCTTCTATAATTCAGACATTGAATAATACCATTCATTACCTTTTTTCATTATGTATTTTTAAGATCCATATGATTTGCTACTAAAGTACAGTATGCAATGCAGCATGGTGTATTGTATTTATTGTAATACTAGCTTCTGCCCGCGACTCCGTCCGCGTGGAAATCGTTTATATAGCAGCTCCATACAAACTTCAACCCCCCATTTCATTCCTTTAGGGGGTGATTTCCTGGATGTAAACTATCCTATGTCCTTCCCCGGGATTCAAACTATCTCCATACCAAATTTCATCGCAATCGGTTCAGCGGTTTAAGCGTGAAGAAGTAACAGACAGACAGACAGACACACTTTCGCATTTATAATCTTAGTATGGATAGTATGGATGTTCTATGATCAAACAAAACCTTTTGCTACTAGAGCTGTCAGTTAGAGTTGAATAGATATTTGTGATTATGGTACATTTGAAAATGGAACAGTCACATGTTAATAAAGACTTATTTTTAAATCTATATAAAGCTACCCAAACCGTGGTCATTGTAAAGGCAGGTAAAAAGTATTACATTTTGAATCATAAGTTGCAAGGACCACATACATAAAAAAAAAACTTGGTGAATTTTCTTGGAAAATTATTAATATGCTCATACTAAGTATATCTTATTTTTAATAATCATATGTCGTTTTAGAGAAATCATTGCGAAAATGTACCTAGATTCTGAGTTCCATACTTCCATAAGAAAAGTAGGTTTTACGGCGCTAACACACTTTATTCCATTTTGTTATTGCAAGGATGAGAGAAAGTGTAGCTACTTTTCTCTTGTGGCAAGTTGAAAACCGAATTATTCCGTTTCTTCACAATTATATTCTAAATGAAAGTTTTTGCCATAAAGCATGATTAACGATATTTTATTCGTAAACTGGCCCATGAAAGTTATATAAAATTTTTCATGGAATTATGAATTTTATTGTGTAGGTATGTAAAATATGGTAAACTAGCTTCTGCCCGCGACTCCGTCCGCGTGGAACTCGTTTATATCGTAACTCCATACAAACTTTCACCCCCCACTTCATCCCCTTGGGGGATGATTTCCGGGATAAAAACTATCCTATGTCCTTCCCCGGGATACCAACTATCTTCATACCAAATTTCATCTCAATCGGTTCAGCGGTTTAAGCGTGAAGAGGTAACAGACAGACAGACAGACACACTTTCGCATTTATAATATTAGTATGAATTTAAAAATATTCTAAGTACACAAAAAACTTAATTTATGTTTTCAATTTACTCGGCGAGGAGGATGAGAGTGATGAGACTATGGAACACTTATTGTGTGAATGTCATGCCCTTGCTGGACCTGGCTTACTTTGGTAACGGCTATCCACACCAAAGGAATTCAAGGTGCTTCCGCTGAGCTGCATCATCCGCTATGTGGAAATGATGGAGCGAGCTTGGCAGTAGGCATAAAGGAGAGGGCAAATGCACAAAAGATCCCACTTGGTCGAAGTGCATCCGAAAGGGCCCTCATCTAGATAAGATAAGATACTTGGATTGAGTTATTTTATTACTGAAGGTTATAATAACTGTAAAAACTACGTCTTTTTCAAAGCAGCATAACTTGGAAACTAAAACAGGTTAATAATTTGCTGTTTTTATAACATATATTTTTCCTTTCGAACCTGACCACTTTTTTTATTTTCCATAGCTTTTACTGTAGAGCTCAGATATATTTTTTTTCTTAAAAACTACATAGGCAACTGCTTGCAACTTTTATGCTCCTTCATACATAGATGAGCAAAATTCATCTTTTCCAAGAAAATTCATTGTGCTTTCCTTTTTATGCTAGTGCAGTGTCCCTTCCTTTATTCAGTTTTGATAACAAGAAACAATTGCAATACCTAATTTTGTCATTTATAAAATTTTATGCGAGCCCTATTCCTAGGCGGGAGCTGGGTCACCGGTTCAAATCGAGTGAAACGGAGAATTGCTGTTTGATTTTTTCCCCTTAATTTGAAACTTGAGATAGGATTGCTGCCTTATATTGTTTTATTAAGGTTTAAATTTTATTCACACTTATAGAGTGTGTAAGTGTATGTACAAGTATGTTAGATAGTTTGTTCGGGTTAAATTATATTTTTACCAACTTCCCAAGGTTCTATATAGCTAAAACTTGGTACACTTCAGTAATTGAGTATGACAATGCAATATTAAAGCTGGTATAAATAGTGATGGAGATGCCATATTTATTTATTTCATTTGGCTGCCTATAATTAAAAGCTTTTACCAAAGTTTTCATATTTGACAGAAACTTTTTACAGTACATGCAAATATTCTAAAGTCAAAGTCAAAAGTGTTTATTTGTTAAAAATAGGTATATCTTGTTACAGTGGGGTTAAGATAAACTGGTTTCACTGTTGTGCCTTTTGGCGTACAAAAACATTTTTACAATATTCATTCTATTAATTAGTACTACATTAATGGAAAAATAAAACCATTCAAAATAATTGAATATAACATTAAGGAATAAAAATAAGTTTTTTTTATTAAATTTAGAATGTGTCACATGTCAAGAAATCTGTAATCGAATAGAAAAAATTGTCAATTAATTTAAAAAAATATTTTAAACTACAGTTAATGAGCAATAATCGACCAACTTAAAAAATGTACTCGGAAAAGCCAACTTGTGTACGATTCGGGCGACGCAACCGTAACGTAAAAGTTGGCACGCGCGTGTCGATGGTCGGAGATCTCAGATCTCAGCACGGCTAGCACGCGGCGGCGCGCGAGCTCTTTCGATTTGATCTCTGGCAAAAAGCCGACAACGCTGGGTGAGGCGTTCAGCCGAAGAAAACAACCATCCACATCGGCCGTGGCTCGCCGAACAACGTCTACACTGAGCGCACGCGTTCGGGCGAGCCGTGTACGGCCGAGCCGCTCGTCCGGTGTGGACACACCTATAATGACTAATATTACATGTTTGATAATATATAGATTGACAAATCGCACATGCGGCAGTTTTTCAGTTTACAAAAAAGTTGTCCATACAAAACATGTTTATTCTAACACGGTTTAGACGATAAGGTCATCAAAATGGGTGTCATAATAATGCGTTCTCGGTTGGAAAAAAAATCTAAGTCCTAAAAGTTATTATTCTATGCCCTTTATCTTGGTAGTTTTCAAGTTTACAGAAAAGTTGCCGATACAAAACATGCTTAGTTTTACACGTTTTTAAGTTAGGCAACCTTTTTTGTGTCCGGGTTTTGCATAGGCAACCTAACACTTTATTAAATATTTCAACTCCACTAGGTGGCCTCTCTTCAAACCTGGCAACCTCATAGCAGTCCAGGCTGAGAGTAGGCAATCCCTGTTTTTATTGCTCCTTGAGTCATATTCTCTCAGATAACTTTACATCTTCAGTTAGGCAAAATAAGTCAGGAGTACCACAAGGAAGCATTCTGGGCCCGTTGATTTTCCTACTATATATAAACGATTTACCACGTATAATACAGCATCCAACGGTACTTTTTGCTGACGACATAACTATATTGGTCGAAAGTGATAGTTGGAATGAATCGCATCCCTATGAAAATAAATTAAATACGGCTTTAGAAGATGTAGGGAAGTGGTTAACTAACAACAACTTGAAAATTAACCCCGACAAAACCAATTTTATTCAGTTCCGTACTAAGAAAAGCATAGATGCAAAGCTAGACGTTATGTATAATTCTAAGCACATAAAACAAGTAAGTTACACAACTTTCTTAGGATTTGTAATTGATGAGAGCACTGTGACTGGAAAAAGCACGTCGAGACAGTTTGTAGCAAAATCAATAGATTCGTCTATGCTCTTAAGAAAATAAAACATATTGCTTCGCAACAAACTTCCTTAATGGTTTACCATAGTTACGTCGGATCTGCCTTACGATATGGAATTATACTATGGGGCAACTCAACCGATGCCCATAAAGCTTTCTTAGTGCAAAAAAGATGCATACGAGCTATATGGGGCCTTCGATCGAGAGATTCATGCAAGCCAATATTTAAATTAAATAAAATCTTCACGCTGGTTTGCATGTACATACTGGAGGCATGTAAATTTGTGAGGAAAAATATGGAGCTCTTTATAGTAAAAGATAATCACAACAAGCGTACTATAACTCATAAACCTTTATGTTTACCAGTAACAAAACTGACTATTTTTAAGAATAATGCGTTCTACGCGCTAAGTAAAATCTATAACCATATCCCTAAATCAATTGAGAAGTTGCCAACTAATGTTTTTATTAAGGAACTGAGCAAGTGGTTAATAGAAGAATGCTTTTATTCAGTCCAAGAATTTTTAGAACACAATTGTACGAATCCTTATGCCAAGTGACGATATACATGTTACAACTTCAATTATAGACCACATCTCAAGATACCACTTAGTAAATTTAATATTGACATTCCATATTATTATTATTTCTTGTTCTATTGGATATTTTATTGTTGTGACATGAAATGATAAACGCTGACATAATGATTATTGTGTTATGTACTTAATTTGCTTGCTATGTTTTCTTTTATCACCATGTTCGGATATTGTTAATATTGTAATATTTTTTATGACCGCTCGATAGACTCGTGTTTAAACTTAGCTATAAGTACTTATTTATACTTAAATTTTGCATGTCACCGCGTGACGAGATAGATAGTCCTATATATTGTAACTAAGAACATCCACTGTACTCTATACTTTCTTACTTACTTACTATAATAATCTCTCTCAGACATAATGAATAACACATGAGGGTAATTGGATCCAAAAAGTTACTTCCTAGTTTATCTTATTTAACTGCTTCGGTCCAGGATTTCGCTAGGCAACCCATGTGCGATTTACCAATCAATATATTATCTAACATGTAATATCACTAATATTAGTAATTATTAAATAAATTATAATACGGAACCCTAATCTGCGCGTGGCGCGACACGCACTTGGCCGGTTTATTTAACTTGCCTTGTTTTATTGGGTAGTCAGTAGAGGGAATAAGGGACTCTGAAACTGTTATTTGTGCGATTCTCTGTAGTAAAAAAATATATATTATTCAATTAACAGGTTCTAATCGTACAATACGCATTGAAATAAACTTTACAGTACATATGGTGCTACTTTCCCGCACTAGTGCGGAAAAGAGCACTTTTCGTGTATATGTCGAAACTTTAAAGAGCCATATGTACAGTAAAACGTTGTACGATACGCGTGCGAATAGGTAATTCGCAACTCGTGTCGATTTAAAACACTCCCTACGGTTGTGTTTTAATTTATCACCACTCGTTACGAATTTCCTATTTTCGGCACTTGTATCGTAAATAACTATTATTGCATCAAAAACATTTTTCTACTGCCCTAGAAACAGCCTCTGGCAAAAACGTAGCAAAGTCAATATTGAATATTTATCATTTTCTTTATTGTGTGAATACTTTAAGACAACTGTAATTTTCACTGACAACAAAATACTTATTTTATACAGGATGTTAACGGGGTCATGATCCGGAATGACAAAAAGCGAATAAGATGATCATACTGAACAACCTTTCCCATGGGACCAACCACGAAATCGCAAAAAAAAAAAGAGCCAATTAAGAGTTAACTGTGAGTTAACTGCGATTTAATTGAGAGTTAATGTATGGAATACCTGGTTTTTTTTTGCGATTTCGTGGTTGGTCCCATGGGAAAGGTTGTTCAGTATGATCATCTTATTCGCTTTTTGTCATTCCGGATCATGACCCCGTTAACATCCTGTAGTATACTTAAATAATCGCCATATGTTATGTATTGTAGAAATATCGGCCCTACATAGTATTCCAGTGAATTATTTATAATGCCCATTTGTTTTTTTTGGCTGCAAAACTTTTCACGAGGACAAGTTCCGGTGATTGGTGGCCTCAACGATGTGCCAATGCCAATACCTTCCACATCCAGAACATCTGAACCTGTCGCACATACTGGTTCAGCATGTGGTAAGGTGTTGCTTTGGAAATGAATCATAATTATTCCGATCATCCCACCACCATCCACATCAACAACTTTTTCTACTGTATGGATGATGTGCTTCTTCAACCATCTTTATCTTTATTTCACTGCTCAGTTATATCTACTATTTTACCTTAAGCGTAAATAACCTCATTTTTTACATTACTATTGGTCATTATCAAATAGCAGATGAGGGTATAAATTTCTTCAAGAGATCTTAGACCATATCTTCGTTTAAAATTCCGTTGAAATCGGGTGAGCCGTTTAATCGTGATTGAGTAAAAAACATCCAAACATCAAAACATTCGCATTTATAATATTAGTAGGATATATAGATGATCTACGGCTACGGTAACCCAGTGGTTCAGGCATGCGGCTGTCAAACGGCGGTCGTGGGTTCGAATTCCGGCTCGTACCAATGAGTTCGGAACTTAGGTACGGAATATAATTTAATATTTATCGTTAGCTTTTCGGTGAGGGAAATAAATCGTGCGGAAACCTGCATACATCTGCTAAGAAATTCAAAGGTGTATGTGAAGTCCCTAAACCGCACTGGCCAGCGTGGGGACTACTGCCCGTACGCTGTTGTCCACGTTAATCCCCTAGCCTGATCCCCCAGGGGAAAAAAACGGTTAGGTTGTTAGTTGAACTGCGACCCTACAGCGCGCGAGCCGAGCGAGCGAAGCGAGCATGACGCGGCAGCGTCCGGCGAAGCGCCATAACCGAACATTATCATTTTTTCCTAGTTGAATATAAAATAATTGCCGCTAATTCCCCTGGGGGATCAGGCTAGGGGATTAACGTGGATAACGTGGCCCGTACCCTCTCATCCATGAGAGGAGGTCTGTGCCCAGCAGTGGGACGTATATAGAGGATGATTTATTATAGATGAAGACCCCCCATAAAAGTTTGTTAATATATTTGCCATGTACAGACAGCGATCAGTTACGATTTTATTATATGTATGTATTGATGATCTCCCAAATGTCATATTATCCAAACAGGCACAGGCACACATAAAATAGTGTATTGAATAAGAAATATCGAATATTCCCATACCATGAGTTAGGACTGCCAATGAATTATTTATAATTGGCTGTTTTTTTTATATCAGGAGGGCAAAGGCTTTCACGAGGACAAGTTCCAGTGATTAGCGGCCTCAACGACGAGGCAATACCTTCCACATCCAGACCGTCTGAACCTGTAGCACATACTGGTTCAGCATGTGGTAATGTGTTGTTTTGGAAATGAATCACAATCATTTGAATCATTCTCCAGGAAACGAGACCTTAAACCATCTTGTGATAAAGTTCTTTTTCGACTATAGCTTATTAGTGCACCAAGTTACCTCTTCCCAGAGAATGAGACATTTGTACTTTATGACTTCTCAAAACCTATTTCACTAGGCCTATAGGACAGAGGCCCTACCGCGAAACGAAAACGAATTTCGTTCGTGTATCAGCCTCTCTGTTGCACTTGCTGGTTCGAGCGACAGAGAGGGAGATACTCGAACGAAGTTCGTTTTCACTTCGCGGTAGCCCCTCAGAATACCACCAAGAAAAAAGTTGTTGATTACCTAGGCGTTATTCAGAATTGAAACATTTTCATTTTCTTAGCACTATAAGGAAAAATGCGTTCAATATTAATTTGTCGAATATAATTTTTGGCAAAAACTTTTTTTTTTATGTAATGCTTCAAATTGGTCACAAATTCGAATATTTTGACCAACGCATTTACAGTCCGCGCCACATAAATTTGCGTCAAGCTCGACAGGTGTGCGACTTGAGGCTAATAGTCCAGGCAATAAACTGACAACTTGTATGGAA
Source organism: Epinotia ramella (assembly GCA_947578815.1). Classification (NCBI taxonomy): domain Eukaryota; kingdom Metazoa; phylum Arthropoda; class Insecta; order Lepidoptera; family Tortricidae; genus Epinotia; species Epinotia ramella. The sequence continues at coordinate 16,076,878 of OX388209.1, forward strand.
AAAATTACAATTTTGGAAATAATTTATAATAGCTTATTTTTTATGTATAACGGATATATTATCAATTAAATAGTTACCCAGCGACAAAATCCGACAAAATTTCAGACATCGAAAAAATGATAAGTTAACTGGCTTCTAAAAAGTCAGTAAAAATATTAATAAATGTTTTTGTCTTTATTTTGGTTCATTTACATTTGCTCTGTAATATTCAAGATAAATCGTACAAAAAAAAAGATAATGCATGCTTCATTTAAATCTACATAATTACTTCCGGGTGGAAAGTTTGTCGGATTCTTGACTAAATCATCTTAGAATAACATTTTCAAATGAAATCAACAAAAAAAACGCTATTATAAATTAATGTATTTCAAAACCGTATTTTGCCTGGAGTATAACTTCACACTCTTTACAGACGCAAACTTCGGTGGCTCGTATTGTAATTCGATGTACCTAGTTTCAACAAAAAGTGTTAGTAACTCATGTTCGAGTAGGACGTCTTATTACTCAGGGCTGTTATTCGCTACGCGCTAATGCGGCTCACCCCGCCCGTCACGAAACAAGACCTCTGCCAACGCTCAGTTACTTGGTTATGGTTACTTAACTACGCATCGCGGTGTCAAGATAATATATGTGGGTGAGCTTCAGATTTGACGAAGTTGGGCGAACTTCCGCCCGTTCATATTCATTAACTACTCGTACTTTGTTACACTGTGAAACTGTACTTTACTTTTGCTCCGAAATTTGCTCAAATCAGATCTCTGGAATCTACATAGTTCGATGAGTATTACAATGTGAAACAGATGACCCGTGCTTAACTGTCGTTCTGCAATAACATTGCATGGCATTATAATATCGTCTTGGTGTAAATTTGAAGCATTACCCAAGGATTGAAAACTTGTACCTACTCATAAATTTTACTCCAATGTCAGTAATTTCGGTCCATACAATTTTGCATAGGTTGAAATTGTAGTTTTTAAGAAAGTTCTAAGTGTAAACAAAAAAGGTTTCGGTCAAAAAAAACATTTTGGTGTAAGCATTTATTGACAACTACTTTTCTGTATACCGTCATTTACTACTCGTTGAGACGATTCTAACGAGCCCTGACTCGACGGGGTTACGTCTGTTGACTCCTGAATTCCCATGGCCGGCCACCTTCTGTCTCCATCATCAGATCAGCTCGATGGTAACATAATATTGAATTGTCATCCAAACTAAGTATACTTAAACCCAAAATTTCAGCTCAATCGGTTAAAGATATCTGCTTAAAAATTGAGGTGCAAGGTTCCACCCGAACAAACATGTTACATAGGTACATTGAAAGTAAAATAAAAGCTATTTAATAGTATATTACGTACCTAGGGCGGTGAATTCGTGAATGGCCCAGATACAATACAATACAATACAATACAAATACTCTTTATTGCACACCTCACACAAACAAAGCAGTTAAAAAGAGAAACAAGGATCGCAGGTGTTTGTGGCTCGAACCGAAGGTGAGGGCCATAAATATGCGATCTGGGGCTTTACGAATTACCGCCCGTGGTGAGTAAACAATTTTACGTCTTCACCTGGCCACAATGCAAGTTTTACCGTACGCGCAGCGTGCGGTATAACTCGGACTATGGCCAGGTGTGACGTAATAGTACATTGTTTACCCAGGGGCGTAAGTGGAATATTGCGAATAAGAGTCTATCAGAAGCCCGACGCCGAAGGCGGAGGGCTTTTGATGACTCGAGTTTGCAATATTTTTACGCCCGTGTTACAATGTTTTTCATCACATTTGCGAGAAAACAAATACATTTTAGATGAAATGAATACAAATCGTAATAAAAACTGCAACATGTCAGTCGTCCATTTTGTTGAATTTGACGTGAGGCGCGTATGGCAAAGACCCTTCGGTATACAGCCACGATTTGAAAACACTTAGACACTAATTAACAACATATTAAATCTGTAAATAATTCAGTTAAACATCTTTAAGTAGTTTTTTTAAGTTTAAATTTATTTATAAATACGTTTTCAGACATCGTATTTGATATAAAACCTCTTTGCTTTGTAACTGCCGCAAGAGTGACAGATCCAATTTAAGAAAAAAACCATTACGCCCGTGGGCGTAACACAGGCTATTACAGCTCTGCATTTCTGCGCATTATGAAGCCCTTTTCGAGCAAGTGTGATGAAAAAATATTTATCTACTATTTAAAAATGTAGTTGGGTATCCAGCTTAATATTTGTCTAGGTATAGCAATAGGTTAAGTAGAAGGCTATGAAACTAAATATACAATCGCAGCATAGCGTTTTTTAAGTATTTGTACGACGAAACAAGCATACGGCCTGCCTGGTAGTAAGTAGTCTCCGTCACCTGTGGACGCTCCGGACACTACGGAGACAAGAGAAATCACAACCGCGCTGCCGACCCTTTATTGATTTAAGAATTCGTCGTGGGAAAAGAATATATCGAAAATGTATATTAAAATTTCTACTACGCTCCTGAATGGAAGCGATTTCACATTCAGTCGCCGAAAGATAAAAGTTATAAGTTTCTATCCAAAATGTAATTTTGGTGATGTTTTATTGCCGAAAATACTTTTTAGGGTTCCTTACCCAAAGGGTAAAACGGGACCCTATTACTAAGACTCCGCTGTCCGTCCGTCTGTCACCAGGCTGTATCTCATGAAACGTGATAGTTAAGACAGTTGAAAATTTCACTGATGATGTATTTCTGTTGTCGCTATAACAACAAATACTAAAAAACAGAATAAAATAAATATTTAAGGGGGCTCCCATACAACAAACGTGTTTTTTTTAGACAATGGTACAGAACCCTTCGTGCGCAAGACCGACTCGCACTTGGCCGGTTTTTTCATCTATGTTATATTTTGCAGCCGTAGACAGGGGATGCCAGTCGACCGATGAAACTGCTTTAGACTCTTGCTGGAATACAAATATAACTACTGACATAAGTTCTCAGCACATCGAGGTCCTCATCCTGCTTGAAAACCGAGGAGACACCAGGAGGAGGTATATATAATATTTAACTATTTTTTTAATTGCGTATCTTCTTCTTAATTTAAGAGTTATCCTCTTGTCGGTGGAGTAATTGCGTATACTTAAGGAAATAAGTACTTTGTGTTATATATGTATTTAAACTCATTACTAAAATAGTAGTCTTGTCTAGAATCTAAAACCATTCTGCCTTCTACCGATTTTGTATAACTGCGCGCAGCCCCGCACTACACGTTGTAAGTAGGTATAGAAAAATAAGGAATTTATGTTTCGGTCGTGGAACACTACGTTTTGGTACATGTTTAGTTATTATACGATTTATTTTATTGAAACATAATTTTATTTTATACATACAATGTTCAATTCTAACAAGCCTTAATACGATGATAATTGATGATTTAATATGTGTGTCCTGTGTGTTTGTGAATAAATATATCTTTCTTTCTTTCTTTCTATGATGGTTTTGCTGGTTTGTAATTTAAACATCATTGTGAAAATTTGATGGGTCAATATCCATAACGGTTTACGTTATGAATTTAATCATTAACGGCCGTATTCATAAACGTCCTACAAGCCTGATTTAACTAAAATGGCGTTAAAATTCGTTTGTCCTTATCTGTCACTTTGACATTTGTGTTCGTAAGAAAGGGACAAAGCACATTTTATTTAGCAGAGGCACTTTAAGTTTTATGAATAAGGGGGTTAGAAACTACCCAATATGGGTGTACACTCGAAAATTATTATTACTCCAAAAGAGAGAAGGCAAAAAATATGCCTAGTGACGAAAATCCCATTCTTATATCTACGAACCGTTTTAATATTGCTTGTTAGAGAGAGAAAACACAAACAGTGTGTGACGTCACAATATGCGAGTCTGCCGCAGAGCGAGCCGCGCGCGCGGCGGGCCGCGTCGGCAGCGGCGCCGAACACGATGGGGCACGGCACGTTGCCGTCTATTAGTGACGTCACAAACTACAAGAGTCATCGTTTCATATGAAGTTGTGTTTTGCGAAAAAGGGACAGAAGGGGTATATTCTGTCCCTTTTTCGCAAAACGCAACTTCATATGAAACGATGACTCTTGTAGTTTGTGACGTCTTAAAACTTAGGACACATATAACTTCGTGATTTTTTAACCTCTTGCGTTGATTTTTTCTCCATTTCACTACATTTTTAATCCTTTTCCGAGAAAATATGACATTATTGATTATTTAATTTAGTGTCTACACCCCTATTATAAGCAACATCGCTGGACACTGTAAAACAAATGAAATATTATGTTTTCCAGGCAGACAATGTCAGCTCGTCGCTCGCTCGCACAGCATCGCACTTCATCCTGGACACACAACTGGCTAATTCTCTCAACACGTCGAGGTCGCTGCGAAAACCGAGAATACGCCATTCAACAACATCCATTTTGATTGAAGCCAACACCACTAACTAACTAGCCATAGTTGGCGCTTTCCTTATAATGCACGATGTAATTCACGGAATATTACGTTTTTTTGAAGTGAAAACTTCTTTAGCGGCGCTGAGCACTTTTTGGATGGGGAAAAATTGTTAAATACGCGACAGAGTTTTGTGACGTCAGATGTGAAGGAGGTCACTTTTTGCTGCTAGCCGATTCGACTTCATTCAAAACTGAACGCTATTCGTAAGAATATAAAGCCGTTAAACACTTTTTGCAATAGCATATTCTGCAAATAAATTTGTAATTTTAACCAACGCGTCCTTCACCGTTTTGCTATTGAGAAAATTCGAATAGTTCGAATTTGGGCGTTATTCCTAAATAGATAAAGCTTAGAAAAATATTTACCAACGGCAAAAACAAATTGATATTGTGGTCGCCACCGCTGTCTGCCGTTCTTGCAAATTCGAATAGTTCGAATTTAGACGTTATTCCTAAAGAGATAAAGCTTTGAAAATTATTTGGCAATGGCAAAAACAAATTGGTATCGTGTTTGCCGCCGCCCGTCGGCGCGCCGACGGGTGAGCCGGCGGCCCGTCGCACCCAACGCGCCCGCGGCCCGTCCGCCTAAATAATTGATAATTGTTTATAAATTTGCCTCAAATTCATTTGTAGGTTGACACCGTAAGATGTCACGTGACCTGATCGAAAACTGTTACAATGTTATTGAGCACTATTGAGTTTGTGCAACCCGGTCTTTTTTTTGTTGAATTTTGTCCGTGATGGTATATTATTAAGGTTTTTTTATTTTTATTGATGTCTAACCATGAATGTAAATTACTAAAACTAAAACTACTGTAAATTAAATACTAAACTACTCGTCTCACTTACCTCTGTCTCACACAAAAGGCACACGAAACGGCACGCCCAACTCATCCCCACGTTATGACTTTATTAAACTAGAATAAATGGGGCGCATCCTAGCAGATTGAATCATGATATCTTTGTTCTTATCTGTTATAGGTTGACGCGAGAGTACCTTTCCCTTTATAATGTTCTATGCCATCGAAGCTGCTTTAGCGTTTACTGTTGTTTTTTTAGAGAACCAATGAGTGTCGTATTCAACCCCAGTAAGTTACAAATATTAAAGTATAGGCCCCTGGAAAAAGCCACCGCTAACAAAATGACTTTGGTCCCTAAGGCCTGAATCACACGGGCGCGGCCTGCGGTGGGGGTCAATAGTAAATATGACAGCTAGACAAGTTTACTATTGAACCAGGCCAGGCCCCGCCAGTCTGTGAGACGCCTTACAATTTATTTTTTCGAGTAAATTAGATTTTAAATCCTTACTAATATTATAAATGCGAAAGTGTGTGTGTGTGTCTTTGTTTGTCCTTCTTTCACGTCGCAACGGAGCTTCGTATTAATGTGATTTTTTGAATGGAGATAGTTTAGAGGCTGGAGAGTGACATAGGCTACTTTCTCCAGCGCGAAAACAAGTACAGTCAGAATCATATAGCTAGTAGCAGCCAAAAAACCCAAATACTAATACACTTCAGGTAATAAAGACGTGTTGCGATATATTTGAATATTTGTCAACTTTGGGTGCTTCTAACTATATGATGCTGACTGTACCTACCTCTACCTTACCCCACTACTTGCTTTGTAGGTATGTGGTATTTATTGTGTTGGTGGTGAGGTGAGTGAGGTCACCAGAGCTCCTGCCCGAGGATAGTGTGTTGGGATTAAGAGTGTTATTGAATAAGTATTTAGTTTTTAAGTTATGTTGTGTGTCCTCTTTAGCATACCAAGTTGTACAATATCTAAATTGCTATGTAACATGTACAATTATGTAAATAAATAAAAGAGTGAGGGACTCTCATTTGTCTCTAAAACTCAATGAATCCTCTACTCGATTAAGTGTCGGCAACGCGTTTATTTCTTCTGGAGTCGCAATGAATCGCCCATAGGCTACGGTGTTTGCTTACCATCATGCAGACCGCATGATTATTTGCCACCTTTGTAGTGTAAACAAAATATTATTTTGTATCGCAACAGCACCACCTTCTCGAAGGTGGCCCTTAAAATACCTGGCGGGGCATATAAAGCTAATTACAATAGTGAATATAATGTAACATTATTTTATCTGTATTTATAATTTGATGAATGAATATCCTAGATAATTGTAATGGTACGTAGCAACATTTCAAATATCAACACAAGCCAATTCGAAATAATGTATACTGTATGCCTACTGACGTGGCTAAAAAGTAAATAGCTACGTTTATTTTGTTAGTAATATTGAATACATCCATAAACATGCTCCTGTGGCCCGTTTCACGAAGCTACAAGTTACAATTTTACAAGTCTAAACTAGCAACATTGGTTGAAAAAGTCACTACAAGCGTTTCTCGAAACTACTTTTCTACAAATTGTAAAACTCAAGTTACAATTGTAAATTTTGAACCACAGACATTTTTTATTATTTTATTGTTTGAAATTGCTTAAATCGTACTAACGTTTCTCCAAGATTTTGTTAAATTGTCAACTTGTATTGGTCACATTGTAAAAAAAACTACCTAGCTTCCGAGCTAAGTAAACTTGTAAATTGTTCTGTTCTGTTCTGTAAATACATTTTATTCGAGCAAAATGTGGCATTCGTGGGACTCTACTGGTGACGAAGATAATGATGCGGCTTCTAGTAGCTTCCGCCAGCGGTTACCAACAATTTCCGGACCAGAATGAGTACTGGGTTCCGAACCTCTGTTTATGAATTCAACGAAGGTTTTTTTTTGCAAAATTATTCAAGTTTTCACTTCTACCGGCACTCCCGGAGTGCAACCCGGTCTTTTTTTTTGCTTTCTATACCTTACGGTGTGTACAGTCGCCATCAGATATATCGTAGCGAGCGGCCAAAGTGATCACAAATATCTGAACACGTCTCTATTACCGAGGCATTAGACGTGTTCAGATATTTGTGAGGGACCTTGGCCGCTACGATATATCTGATGGCGACTGTACTTATATCTAGTACTATCAAGTACTATTTTATAATAATAGAGAAATGGCAGTCTCGGGTTATGTTTATGTTCCGGCGAACATAAATAAACTACACAATAATAGTTTTCTTCTTTTGAAAACGTTATAATTATAAAAGTCATGTACATAGAAAATAATAAACAAACGTCAAAAACATGTCAAAACATCAACAAGTTTTTTTTTAAATATGGACGTGACAGAGACTTGTTAAATCGAGATGTCATTTACTTGTAATCGAGAATATCGTACAATTTTATTATTCTACCATGGAAGGCCACCATCGAGAAACACTTGTACTTGTAAATTGTAACTTTATGTTCCTGTTACTTGTTCGATTGTAGTTTGTAACTTGTAGCTTCGTGAAACGGGCCACTGACATTATATTAGTAAAATATAAAACCGTGTATTGTCAATTGTGTATTCGCCAGTTTTATTGGCATGGCAAATTATACTTGTATATGTTTTTGTTTTCAGAACCGTGCCAGGGCACGAGGTCTGTTAAAGATTTCAAGCAATGATATATAACCCAAAGGTAGTAGTCGTTCCGGGGATAACGCTCTACTACACACAAAATTACAAATAAACATACTCTTTATTATGTTAGTGTAGATAAGGTGAAGAACAAAAACGTGGTAATCTTAACCCAGTAATATTCATAAAAGTAATTGTTTCTTTAACTGAATTTGCGAAACAAGCTAGTCAAGGAGCGTTGCAAAAAACGAGCTGGTTCCTGTTTAGTAAATAATGCAATCTGACAAGTTTTACTTAATATTTGTACAATTTAAGACAAATTGCTAGTCAAATTATACCTACATTTCTACAAATTGCAAATGTTTGTCATTGGCTTCATTTTTGTGAGTAATTTTAGATTGTAACATTTACAAAGCGAAGCTCAGGGGCCCGTTTCACAATGCTACAAGTTACAAATTACAAGCGGAGGTCTCTTTTCAATACCTTTTGATAGAAAGAGACTTCCGCTTGTAACTTGGAAGCAGTAAGTAAGTAAACATTTATTTGTGATACCTACACAGGTTGCATAATAGATGATAAAAGTAGTTATGTATGAACTTAAGTGGCAAAAGTCTGCTCGCATTCAACAAAAAAAACTCATCTCCCATATTTGAAAACATAACAAGATTGTAAATTAAGATAGGCTCAACTTAATTTGGAGACATTTGTGAATATTATATATAAAACAATACATATTACAACCTTTATTACTTCTCATAAATTTAGTTTGATTACAGAACTACCTGTCCCCATAAATATTCCCGTTTTCGGCGCGGAGTTTTTTCCCGCCGAAAATCAAATATTTAAAAATCATGAGCCACGAACGAACCGGGTGCTATATGTATATATATTGGCTTATGCATATGTATATGGTGAAATTAGTAATACGGCAAGCAAACTAGATGGCAGCACTAGTTGTGACAGTTGACGGCTTGAAGTTGCCGATCTATCTCAGTATATTACACTCTTATCTATGACGCAATGTGAGTGAGAGAGCCGAAAAGTGTGGAGTAAGACAAAATTAAATTGAACGAATGAAATGAAGTTGCTGATGCTAAAGCTAAAGTCATGGGGTGTATACATGTCATGTCATGATTTGTCAGGCCCAATTTATCAGAAACTGACTAATTGCTATCGTCAGCACGTCTAGCACACGACGGCCTCGACATACTCTCGATTTTTATCGCACTATACCTCTTGTTCTAAGTGTTCTAATAAGTGAGAGACGGATAGTGCGAGAAAAATCGAGAGAGCTCGCGCGCCGTCGCGTGCTAGCCGTGCTGCAGGCATGTCAGATAATTTTGAAGTAAAATATTATATAATAATGTGTAATAAGCCTTTCCACAATTTTAACCTGCGGCTCTACCACGAACTTCGAAAGTCGAAGTTCGTAATATATGCATCCCTGTCACTCGAGTATGGGAGTGCGATAGAGATAGAAATACCCGAAATTCGACTTTCGAAGTTCGTGGTAGCGCCGCTGCATTTATTAAATAGTTTGTATTTTAAAGGTGTTTTAGAGCTATAAAAACGCGTTTTATAGTTGATTTCAGTCACGCTTTGATATATTTGTATTTTTTTAAAATCACGTTTGCATCTTACTGCGAATAGCGATATCTTAGGAAAAAATAAAAATATCACAATCAATGGACCCGACTCTACGTGCAAATGGCTTAACTAGCCTAAAACTAAATTGTCTAATTTTTAGACATAATTTAGGGGGCAGATTAAAAACGACATAATGTCGGTGAGATTGCCAAATCCGTTATGTACCTACATAATTTACGTCAAAGAAAATAATGCTCTAGTAATTAAAACATATGGTATTATGTCTCTTAATTCAAACCGTTCACATAACATAATTCACTCATTGGACCCGATTCTACGTGCACATGGCTTAACTAGCCTAAAACTAAATAGTCGAATTTTTAAACGTAATTTAGGCGGCAGATTAAAAGCGACATTTAGAATAGCATTTAGGCAGCTAAGTAAGTTGTATAGACCGCCTAAAATAAGGAACGTCAGATTCAAATTAGCGGCATTAGCGCTGTCATTTGATTATGCAATAGCAAAGTGCTTTAGCGACACCTAAATAAAATTAGGAAGTTTAGAGGCCACTGTGGAATCGGCTCGAACGTAGTGGTTATATTCTCTTTGGTGGTTATATTCTCTTTGGCCCCATCCACACGAGTCAATGAGTGGTCAATGACCATTCAATGAGATTATCTATAGTAAGAGGAAAGGTTCCTTTGTGTAATGAGTAGATGGCGCTACTTAGCGCCATTTATGAACACAGTATAAAGTACTAGTCAAATTTAAATTTAATCACTGTTATGTGTGATGGGGAAAACTGTGGCAATAGCAATTAAACATAAAATTATATAAATCCATTACGTTTTAATTCAATAGGCGAAAACGAGTTAAGTGACACCGTCAGTCAATAAATATAAACATTCTAAAAAGTATTTAACCATGAGGTAGCATCACAGCTTCCAACACCTTCTCCTGATGTTCACTCATGTGGCTAAGACACGGCACTAACCACACATTAGCGTTGCACAGTGTCTTGCAAACTTTACTTTTGACAGCGGCTTTGTCATTATATCAGCTAGCTGTATTTCTGTTGGACAGTAGCTGACATTGATCAGTCCACTCACGAAGTGTTCGTGGATGAAGTGGTATCGCACGTCTATGTGCTTTGATCGCTTGTTAAAGGAACCGGACTTTATAAGTTGAATCGAACTTTGGTTATCAACGTGTAGATTTATTTTTACTTCAGAGTCGGGTATTTCCTTCAACAGAGATTATAGGTACAGTTCCTCTTTACAGCAGTCGGCTGCGGCTATGTACTCGGCTTCAGTCGACGATAGGGCCACTATAGGCTGTCTCTTGGATGCCCATGATATTGGTCCATCGGCTATCATTAGCACGGAGCCAGATGTGCTTCGTCTCGTCAGCGGATCTCCAGCATAGTCCGAGTCACTGTAAGCATCGATGTTCTCGATAGGGCTGTTTCGTTTGAACAGTATGCCCTTATCTTTCGTCCCAACTAAGTACTTGAATATTTTCTTCACTCGTGTGACATCTTCCTTAGTGGGGTTTTCAACTTTTCTGCTGACTAGGTTAACAGCTTGTGCGATGTCTGGTCTGGTTCGCGTGGACAGGTATAGTAAACTTCCCACTGCCTCTCTGTAGGGGTAATCCTTCTCCTGGGCAGTTTGCTGTATTGACTTTACATCATTGCTTCCAGGCGTCTCACAAGGCTTTGCGTTTTTCATATTATACTTTTCCAGTATTTCGTTTGTATAATATTTTTGAGTCAGCTTTATTCCTTCTTTGGAGTTATGAATCTCCATACCCAGGTAAGTACTTGGGTTTTCATTCTTCTTCATTTCAAATTTGGTTTCAAGTTTCTTCATGACACTCTGAATCTTTTCCTTATCTTTTCCTATGACTAGCCCGTCATCGACAAATAATCCAATTATTATCGACTTATCTTCATTTATAAACACGCATCTGTCGGTTTTAATTGTCTTGAAACCCAACTCAAACATCGCTTGGGTAAAAGTCTTGTTCCATGTGAATGGAGCTTGTCTTAAACCGTATAAAGATTTTTTCAGTCGACACACAACATCTGTGTTTTTGTAGCCAGTATTGTAGCCAACAGGTAATTTCATATAAACTTCATCTTTCAGTTCGCCATACAAAAATGCAGTCTTGACGTCAAATGTCATGAAGTGGTAAGATTTAGATGCGGCAACGGCAAGTAAAGTCTTCAGGGCAGATTGACTTACGACTGGGCTATATATTTCTTCGAAATCTAAGTTTCCTCTCTGCTCACAGCCGCGTACGACTAATCTAGCCTTATACCTTCCGTCATCTTTTATCTGGAATACCCATTTGTTGGACAAGATTTTATGTCCTCTGGCTTCTGACTTGTCGACTAATACCCACGTGTTGTTTTGTTGTAGTGAATCCATTTCAGATTGTATTGCCTTCTCCCAATTTTCCTTGTCGGTGCCTGACACAGCTTCTTTATACGTCAGTAAAGAGCAGTCATAGTCATTATTATTTTCAGACATCAACATAGTTACGCATCGACTGAGCTCGTAATCTTTTGTCCATCCTGGTGGCCTCACTACTCGTTGTGGTCTTTCACTTGCAGGTCGTTCAATTGGCTCTTCCTGAGATTCCTCATACGATTCATCATCAGAAGTGACATTGGATTCTGCTCTTGGTGTTCGCCCACTGGTAGAGGGTACATCAGCTGGCGTATATTGAATGGAGCTGGAAGGGAGATTAGGTTCCTGAAAAGGTAAGTTATTATTAGTATTTTTCCCTGTTAATTCTATTTCTATTTTTCCTGTTTCTGGTTCCGGATTTTTTTCTTCAACAGCAGGAGTATTCGTATAGTGCATTTTTCCTATTACTCTCACATCTCTGCTAATAATGACATCATTCTTTTCCGGTAGGTATATTCTAAAGCCTTTTGCATTTTTCGCATATCCCAAAAATACACCTTCCATAGCTTTGGCTGAAAATTTTCCTCTTCGAGTTTTGTTCATGACGAATGCTCTGTTACCGAACACGTGTAGGTGATTTCCTGATGGTGTTCTTCCCACCCACTTTTCATAAGGGGAGTTTCCTTTTAGAGCTCTCGCAGGGCTTCTATTTATCAGATAGTTTGCAGTGTTCACTGCCTCTGCCCACAGGTACGAAGGGACGTTGGAATCTAGCATTAAACATCTTGCTTTATCCAGGAGTGATCGGTTTTTTCTCTCACTGCAGCCATTTTGCTGTGGTGTGTAGGGAGCGGTTAGTCTACGTGTTATACCATTTTCTTTAAGAAGGTTATCAAATGCTTTAGATCTGTATTCGCCTCCATTATCAGAATGCAAATTTTGAATTTTTCCCTTATGGAAGAGTTCAACATTGTTCTTATATTCCTTGAATTTTTCTATTACTTCGCTCTTTTCTTTTAGAAAGTAGACACAGCAGTATCGAGTATAATCGTCAATGAAGGTGACAAAATACGTAGATCCGGCCATCGATTCATTCTCGAAGGGGCCGCAAACGTCGCTGTATACTATCTGTAGCGGCTCGGTAGAGATTATTTCTTCATGGCTTTGGAATGGTAGAGAAGTAAATTTTCCCTTGATACAGGTTTCACACGTACCCAAAGATTTTTCTTTAAAGTCGAGTCCTCGCATCATTCCATTTTTCGCCATTGCTTTTAGGTCTCTTTCGTTGACATGACCTAATTTCTTATGCCATTTCATCATGTCTGTTTCAGCACCAGGCGTGAAGTTTGCTGTCTCTTCCGGCTCTTCAAATTCAAGATAGTATAGGCTATTTCTTCTTTTAGCTTTTAAAACAATGTTTCCATCTTCTATGACACTGGCTTGTTCCTTTTCAAATAAAACTTTGAAGCCGTTATCTGTCATTTTACTTACTGACAGCAAATTAGTTGATAACTCAGGCACGTATAGTGTGTCAGTTAAGTTGTGCTTGCAATTTTTCGTGAATAGTTCAACTTTTCCTCTTCCTTGTACTTCAGTAGTGTGCTTTTCTGAAGCTAATCTTAAGGTATCGGTCTCAGGGGTCAGGTTGGTGAACAGGTGCTTCTCTCCTGTCATATGGGATGTGCATCCACTATCTAAACACCATAGACCGTCCTTGGTTTTCGAGGTTCCAGTTGTCAGACAAATATTGTAAGTCTTTTCTTCACCTTTTGCTTTATTATTGCCAGGCCTCTTTTTCGACCAACAATCCTCAGTAGAATGCCCTTTCTTATTGCACTTCTTGCAAAACAATCCCTTTTTCTTCGATTTAACGTAAAAGGTTTCTGAAGTTTGAGGTTCGGTTTGCCTTCTCGCTTCATATTCTTCTACAATTTTAATTTTGAGGTTGTCAGGACTTGGTAAGACATCTCTCGATTCGATTGCTGTGCGGAAGCTGTCGAAAGTTGTAGGTAGACTGTATAACATCATTATGCTCAATAATTCTGGATGAATTTTGACATCCATATCTTCTAGCTTACCCACTACGTCCATAAAATGATTGAGATGATCTTTTACATCTTCTTGAGGGTTCATTTTCTTTAAAACTAGTTGTTTTAAAAGTGTGGCCTTTCGTGCTGGCCCAGAACTTTGATAAATTGACTTTAGTTTATCCCATACCTCCTTTGAAGTATTGCAGCCTTTAATTAGCTTTAGTTCTGGTGGGGATATGAGTAAAAGTAGCTCTGACCTTGCCTTTAAGTCTTCCTTTTGGAACGCACTTTTTTGTTCGGCAGTCGCAGTCGCCGCTAACGTTTTCTCACCACTAGCGAATTCCCATAAGTCGCTTTTAATGAGAATCGCCTGTGCGTGTAAGACCCAGGTATCGTAATTCGATTTTGTCAGCGGTTCTATGCTTCGGAAATTTGAGCTCATTTTTTTTGACTTTCTCACCTTTTATGTTTTTAAATATGCTTTTTCCCTATGCCACAACCACGCTCTGCTACCACTGATGGGGAAAACTGTGGCAATAGCAATTAAACATAAAATTATATAAATCCATCACGTTTTAATTCAATAGGCGAAAACGAGTTAAGTGACACCGTCAGTCAATAAATATAAACATTCTAAAAAGTATTTAACCATGAGGTAGCATCACAGCTTCCAACAATGTGTAACAACAAAGAGTGTTGGGCTGTTATAACAGGACACCTAATCCCTTCTTTGGAGTATTAGAGTACGAAAGAAAGGTATAGAATAACCCTTAATGCTTTGATGACATAAATGGTTGGTCCGGCTATAGTTCATAATCATAATCATTTGTTGCACCATGGTAAAAGTTCACTGGTAACAGTAACAGCCTAGCGCTAGCGTGCGGGGAGAAATAGTAGGTAGATGAAATGTATATATATTCATCTTTGTAAGTGCATGTTCAGTTATTTCCGGTATTCGTATTCCTTAATCCTTCCATTCATTATATAATCTGTGGCGTAATTTCGAACAGTACAAAACTCAAAACTGACTTTTTCCCCTTTTGTTATAAAATTAAAACATTTTTTGCACCACAAAAACGTAATATTTTTACGAAAATACGGAAGTAATGGGTTAAAAGCATAATGATTTATTACCAAAAATAAACTGTATAAAAAAATCTGACATTAATTGAGATTTGAACGTACTTCATGTTGAACGTTAAGTGAGGGTGTAAACATGTATTCAATGTGTTTTTATTATTTTGATTAAAATTTCATCTATTTCCTACGTTTTCTTGTGACTTTAAATAAATAGTGTATAATGTAATTATGCAATCCAACTCAATGAATTTTTAATTATTAAAAGCGAAACCTTTCAATGGCTAGTGACAGCGACAAAAGTTCGAATAATCTTGGTTTCGACGGATATTTAAAAAACAACAAGAAACAAGCCAGCTGTGAAAATACTGGTGAGTTTAATTTCGCTATTGCTGTCGTTTTTTTCCTTATTGTAACTATAGTTGTTTTCCTAACCTAATTTGTCCAGTCAGATTAAGTCATCAGTGGCTATTTCTTCCACCTACATGTTTCATATCATTCTTTGGGCTCATTTTAATATAATATGGTACGATTTACCGTTATTAAAATTAAAAGTTCAAGTACACTGTGGTTTTCTACGTTTTTAATTATCCTCACATCAATTTGTATATAATTTTGATGTTATTTGATAGCCTAATTTAAATCAATTACATTTTAGAAATGTATATTACACACAAAGACAATAAACAGTGGTAGAGGCAACAGATACTATTATTGAACATGATAGTGAAGATGCTGCTATAATCATTTTTTACATTGTTTTTACTATGACAATGGTTACTACTTAGTATTTGAGATGCAACAGATAGTAGTTTGGTTACTTTATACCTAAAATGAAGTCAATTCGACCGCGCGGGTATGCAACACTATGTGTAGGTTGCAACTTGTAACTTGCTTTATTCACAAATTTTAGTTTTTAGCAGAACTGCACTGAACTAGCAGAACAAGTGCCATTTTAATTTTATTTTTCTTTTCATATGAAGATTCAACTTACCTTCATTAGTAATTACTTTGTAGTTTGTTATTTTTATTCACCCTTGTTTTACCTACTCTTGTTTTATCCTTACATGTGTCCTCCTGTGTTAAAACACTATCCGCATACTTTGTTGGTATTCAGCCGGATAGTACAATTGTGACCGGATACCAGGGGCCTATACCACAAATCTTTACAAGCATACAATTTGACAAAATTGTCAGCTTTTTCTATGGAAAATTGTACAATTTTGTCGAATTGTAGACTTGTAAAGTTTTGTGGTATAGGAGCCAGATAGTGGCCGGATATCCATTGCATCTCTAGTTTTGATTCAATCTATATGTATATTGAGATATCTGAACAATTAACAACATACATATATATAAATTTATACTTGTTTTATAGTTTTAATTACTAGTATAATATGAACTTTCAATAATCACAACTATCCAAGAACACCATATCCTCATTTTCAATAATCAAATATTGCACTTAATGAATTACAATGTATGCAACCTACCTCCTTTTGACTACATTGTGTGTTCTAAATTGTAGGAAAAGGAATGAGCTCAGTGACATGAACTTGAGTTGGACATCAATTTTACCCAAATGGCTGTATGCCTTGCCCAACCCCTTTCTTGTATTAGAATAAAGCATATTAGGTTCCATGCAGAAGCTGATTCATGGATTGAAAAACATAATATTCTTCACACTTGAGTTTTGGGGTGTTTTTTTTGGGATTGAAATATCTATAACCTTCTGTATGAGTTACAGGACTAGATTTGTAATGCACAACTTGTGCACTTGAGTGCTTTTTAACACAGTTAAACTGTCTGTTCATGTAATTATCTGTAGGCAACATGTTACACCAAATAATGGATTTCCGTTCATACATTTTTCCTTAAGGCCTGTTAAGGAAAAATCTATGAAAGAAGAATAAATAAACAATAAATTCTAAGTTTTATTTATTCACTATAATGATGATTGTACAACTTTTTCTAATGACTAAGTTTTGAAACTTTGGTTATTTCATGAACAATGTACAGACCACTTAAGACTTATTGGTAATGCATATATTTTCTTGAGTTTTGAATATATTCTATATATTTATTATTTTAGTATGTATAAAATTTTCTAGTGCAATCTGAAGCAGAAGTAGTTATGTGGGTGAATGGCTCAAAATTATCTAAACAGACTCTTTATAGCCTTATATGATGTGTATCATTTTGACCTCTTGGAATTTATAGCTACTTTTGGTGCTGACTGTACTAATAGAACAAGCATTGATGAAGCCAGCAAAAGAAAAATAATAAATTCTAAGAATATCCCTATATAAACATTGTAGGAATAATTGATATTAGATGAACTTTCAATGTTTGAAAAATACTAACACTTTTGGCTGTCTGTTCCCATGCTTGTAAGCGCATACGTCAAGAATATTAAGTAAATACAAATTCTAACAAGAACAATTGGTTTCTTGATCGGACGCAAGTATAAAATCTGTTCTAGAAATAATGTGAGTCATTTAATATATTAAGTTAGAAATAGCGAAAATAAAATATCGTTTCCGAGTGTTTCCGAACGTACCTTTGCGGTTGATCCAGCACGTCTAGCATGGGACGGCCGCGACATACTCTCGATTTTTATCGCACTATACCTCTTGTTCTAAGTGTTCTAATAAGAGAGATACGGATAGTGCGAGAAAAATCGAGAGAGCTCGCGCGCCGTCGCGTGCTAGCCGTGCAGCGCTACTACGAATATCGAAAGTCGTAACTCGCAATATCACCCTCTCTGTCGCACTTGCATCCAGAACTTGCGCCGCGCGTCGCCGTCTTAAACGTATTTTTGTGATGTTTATGAGTTTTGTATATTGTTATGTAAGTATGTTAGTCTGTAAGGTATTTGTAAATATGGGCCTTGTTGCCTGACTCAAATAAAAAATAAATAAATAAAATAAATAAATAATCAAGTGACAGAGAGGGAGATATTGTGCCGCTGATCCTTATATGGCCGGTGCTCGCCACATAGGCCATTAAAGATCTAGCAATTTGCCACAACAACTTGTTATAGTTAGACAGGAAGGTACGTCTCAATCCAACTATAGCAAGCCCTGTTGTCAGTAGACAAATTTCACATACATTAGCATCATGTTAAGTGAGAGAATTAAAAGTCCTTTTAAAAATATTATAGTAGTCGAAAAATCTATCACTACTAAGTAGTGACATACATAGTATTCGAACGTACACCTTCGCAGTAGTTTTGACAGATGTCAGTTCGTGACTTGGGGATATTTTTGCTCGGGAAGCTTTATCATTTTTAAAACAACAACGGGCTGAAAATTACTGTAACTGAAGAATACAAAGAACATGACCTGAAATTATCAATTTCCTGAAAATGAATTGTACTTTAGAAGAAAGCACAACGGAAAATATATCACCTCTGCTGGAGAATATAATAAGTAGAATACAGTCTCAAAACAACGCACACGAATCCACACAAAAAGATTACATGTTTATATTGGTTGTAGTCTTAATGATTGAGAATGGATTTCTGCCAATGAATAGTGATTCTGTACTCATACACGACGTTGAATCTCTTGATGCTGATCAATTGTCCAAGTGGAAGAATAACTCTGCTATTTATGAAGCAGTATTTTCTATGCCAGGCACGGCAAGCTTTCCGCTCAAACTTATAATGAGCCCTCTGGGAGCAATGGTGCTGGTCAATATTGTGATCAACAAATTAGACTCTGATACATATTCAGTTTGTTTGCCAGTCAGTAGATATGTTGTGTCACCGCAAGCATCAAAAATTCCCATGATTTTCCGAGACTTAAAACATCTGTCTACTTTGTTTAAAAACAAAATCCTGTCTGTAGTTAAAAGTATAATTCTTACTCAGTTAGGATATCCGAGTGCCAGTTTAACTGGTGTACCAGAAGAAGTGTTTTTAAAAATAATGTCATATCTCCCTGTTCATGACATTATTAAATTATCCATGTTATGTAAAAGATTAAAATATTTAATTGACAATGAGACCCTTTGGCATGAATTATGTAAACGAGACTTCACTAATCAGCCCACAACTGATTCTAAGGATTGGAAAGAAATATATAGGGATTTATATTCTACAGAACACAATACAAAATTACCACAATCTCGCCGTTTGGCTGGCAGTATGCATGATTATATGGATTATTCTGATTTTGTATCTTACATTGATAATCCCATGTGGGATGTAATAATATAAAATGATGAAGTAATCATGACTTTTTTTATTTGATTACCTTCCAAAGTGATTTGTTTGAAAATTATAATTATTAATAATTTGACTAATTATTAGGCGTGTCCACGAGCACGGCTTGCCCTAACGTACGCATTGAGTTAGGACGTGGCTCGCCTGGGCTGTTAGACTGAGCCTCCGTATGCACGGCTTCACGGCTAACCTGAGCCGAGCTGCCCGCAGCCTATGTGGGCAGCTGTTTTGTTCGGCCGCACGCCCCACCCAGTGTTGTCAGCTTTTTGACCGAGATCCGGGCTGGTCATACGAACACATTTTTGCCCTATAAATATTGCTTACAAAATTTCATGAGAAGAAAATTTCAAGTTTCTATTGAGAGATGCGACCTATAGAGAATGAATATTTGTTTCTGAGTCATGGATGTTTTCTATGTATTTAAGTATTTCTATCTATTAAATATATCGTCGTCTAGTACCCATAACACAAGCCTTATTGAGCTTACTATGGGACTAGGTCGATTTGTGTAAGATTGTCCCCTAATATTTATTATTTATTTATTTATTATAGAGAGGACAGCCGGACATATAAAAGCATTATTGACCTATAAATGTTGGGCTGGCTCACAAAATTTCATGAGAATCTGTTGAGAGATGCGACCTATAGAGGGGACAGCCGGACATACGAAAGCATTTTTGCCCTATAAATATCGAACTCTCTCACTAAGGTCGTAGCCGCGACAGCTGTGCGTACGTGTGACTTCATAGTGATCGGAGCTCAACTAATGGCGTGTAGGTAAATTCGACTGAGCCAACAATACTTGCCGCGCGCGTTTGCCTAAAGCCGGCTGTACACATTGGGCCAACGTTGGCGCGGAGCAGAATGCAGCTATGCGTTAGAAGGAGAACGCTATAATTCGATCTCATTAGTTTGCATAGCTGCATCCTGCTCACGCGCCAACGTTGGCCCAATGTGTACAGCGGCCATCAGAGGCGGTCAAATTCGACCGAGCATTCGGATGGCTCGCCTGAGCCATACGGGCTAGCGTGTGGACTGGCTCGGGCGAGCCGCGCGTCCGGTGTGGACACGCCTATTCACTGTCATTTCAAATAGTTATTCAAGGTCATTAACAGCTAAGTAATACCCAGGTACATCACATATGCCCTTAGATTTAATTTACATTAGAGATGCGCAAAACTTGTGGTTTACCGAATACGAAAGTTTTTATACTACATATTTGCGTAGCCATTTTGAATTAAATGTTATTCGTAATATTTGATCAAATGTCGCTGTTTCTAGTAAATTTAATGAAGTCACAATATCTTTGTCCAATTTGGGTCAGGCACATAATCATAAAACACACTTTCCCGAAATTTGCACTTTCTCTAAAAGTGCACTTTCCGCAAAATGTACACTCGCAAAAGATACACTTTTGCAATTGGGGCACTTTCTCGAAATGTGCACTATTTCAAATAGTGCTATTTTCCATAGGCAACCTTTCCCAAAAGGTACACTTGCCCAATTGGGACACTTTCTCCAAAGGTGCACTATTTCAGGGTCGGATTGGCCAAGGTAAAGCAATTTAGTCAAGGTGGCGTTTGCCAGCCAGGCCCCAACCTGCGCGGGCCCCCCATGGGCCTGCCTTGCGAGGGATTTTTTTTTGTAAAAATATCATCTGAGTATGTGGTTTATCTGAGAAAGTGTACCAATTGGGCAGTGCACTTTTTAAGACAGTGCACATTCCGAGAAAGTGCTCCTTCTAAATAAGTGTACCTTCAGGGAAAGTGCACATTTCGGGAAAGTAGGTTTTATGAACCTGACCGTCCAATTTTAAGGTCAAATATTTGATCAAAATGCTTTGATGTATGCCCATTTCACTTGTCCAAGATCTTTGTCCAATGTGTATTTGCATCTCACATTTTGCTTAAAAAAACCGGCCAAGTGCGTGTCGGGCCACGCGCAGTGTAGGGTTCCGTAGTGGCCTGTCTATCTTCGTTACATCGACGTGCGGTGCGGTTGCGTCTCCCGAATTTGTACGAAAATTGGCCTTTCCAAGTACACATTAAGTTGGTCGACTATTACTCGGTAACTAGTTCTGCCTACTTGTCCGTGATAGTTTTCCTTTTAAATTCATTATATGTACTACTACCACGAATTTTTTCACATCCCCAGTGGTAGCCATTTAACCTATTTAATTTAATTTAATTTAGCCGGCAGGGGGAGGAGGGGGAGGGGGACACATGACTCGAACAAAAATAAGGGCTTTAAAGCCCAATATCTCGCAAACGAATTACTGATTTAAAAAGTGGTTTTAGGAAACCCATAATATTAAATGAGCTATCCACCGATACCCCACACCATTAACGAAAAAAAAAATTACATCCCCGCTTAAGGTGTAGGGGAGGTACCCTAAAAAATTTTTTTTTTTCAAATTTTTAATATACCGTTTTCTAGGAGTTATGGTTACTTGAGCTAAGCCGAAGACGGACAGACAGACGGACGGACATGGCGAAACTATAAGGGTTCCTTGTTGACTATGGAACCCTAAAAATGGAAGACGCAATGCACATCAAAGGTCTTGGACAAGTGGAATACCACCCTTTGATGAAGTCATTTAATTTCTCTAATGAAATGTCCAAGATCTTTGTCCAATTTGTATACAATATTTAATTAAATTTCTTTGAAGGACGACCATTCCGCTTATCCAATATCTTGTTTTAAGTTTTTATACTATTTGCGTATATTATACATATATTTTAAATTAAACGTCATTCGTAATATTTGATCATATGTCAGTGTTTCTAGTAAATTTGATGAAGTCATCCAATATCTTTGATCAAAGGCACATTGGACAAAGATCTTGTACAAGTGGAATACCACCCTTATTTACACTCATGACTGATGCTTATCTAAATATGGGTAATCACAACTTAACTTACATCTGTTGTTTATTTAATGACTATTGTACTCAAAAAAAACTATATAAGGCAAACCTAGTGCTATAGCATTTTCTACCAGTTGTTAGGGCAAAGCAGATTATTTTATTGTAGTATCTAAACAACAAACTAAAACGAAAGAAATGAAAACATGTATACACACATGTATTAAAGCTTGCTGAATTCACATCACAAAATTAAATACCTTTCTCTAAAACCTGTAATATTCCAAGTCATTTAATAGTTTAACCATTAAGTATAACACTGATCATAAAAAAATATCATCAAACTTTGAAGAGTATGCAAGAAACGCCAACCTCAGTTATTCTTTGATGTGTTAGTCAATTTGAAATTTACTGGAACTAGAAGCTAATTCAATTTGGATAATTTTATGATTAACCCTCCCGTCGGAGGTCACCATTATGGGACATGGTTGAACATGTTATTTGAAAGAAAGAGGGGATAAAGTCTAGAGATGTTCTTTAACATATATTTTTATACTAATATTTAATTGGCCAGTCAAAATCGACATCAGACCTCGCAAACGCGCATGTATATACGATTTTTTTATATGTTGTTAGGTTAATTGAGAGAGTTTACAGCCAAGTTGGCAACCCTGAAACCCCTGTGCTATCCCCATGGTGCTCGAAAAACTGGGAAATTTCGGCACTTGTTTCAGGTCGTTCTAAAAAACTACTCCAAAGAAGCGTCTTTCAAGTACCTATGCCTGCTTCTAATCTAATAAAGCTAACTAAATTTGCTACAATTTGAGCTTAAACCTAGCACTCTAGGTCAATTTGTTGCAGAGATACAGCTAGTCAAAGGTGGGCAATTAAAAAAAAAAAATTGTGTGTAAATTTTGTTGTAGGGTCATTTTCTAAGACACGTATCGGCTAAACTAATAGTCGTAGATAAAAGTCATGAGAAAAAAAATTGTAGGGAATTAAATTAGCTTCAATTTAATACCAAAGTGGTGCCTCTAGGCCTCATATTTTAAAAACAATAAAATAGTAAAATATCGGATTTTGGCCCGTGGCAAATGGAACATAAGATAGAGCACTTGATCCCAGCCTTTCTGCAAGTGCACGACCCTAAGCAACCTTTTTTGCATTTGCAAGCCACCATTTTAAGCAGGGTCTGAGGAGCGGGCTCTGCGCACATTGTGACGGGCATAAGACCTTGTTCACTGGTCGCCCATCCCCAGTCACACGGGTTTTTGTCAACCCCTAACCATTTTTGCACTGGGTGGTAGGTCCTTCAAGAATGATATTTTGCAGCTTCTGTAGTTGTGGGGAGGCGAGTAAGGTTGGCTTTGACCGTGATTGTCGATTTTACAAATGCTGAGTATCGCAGGGTATTCAGTGCTCCCTCACCTCCTCAGTAGATTTTCATCAAGATCTTCTCGCCAGCATTTCCTACTCCTTCCTTGTTGGTGTTTGGATCAAGGAAAATGCTGGCGAGGTCTATCCAGTCGGGGTGTTTTTTGAGGACGTTGCACCACTTCATCTTGTCTTGCCAGAAAAAGGCCGAGATTGTGTCACACCCACTGATGGCATGCAGAAATAAAACCATCCCGCGTGGAACCTGAATTTTTCCATTTTGCTGGATATTGGATGCAGTTTGAACCACCTCTGCTGCCATTCTGGAAGTACACGGTCGTCTCTCCAGAACTTAAGCCGTTAAGAAGGACAAGTAGGTCCACGTCGCAATATGATAAAAACTTGATCGAAATATGAGCTCTTGGAAAGTCCTCACTATATCGGCATCGGCGTCTACTTTAGATTGGTGGATCTGGATACCCAGCCTCTCAAATTCATTACGCATCATGGTGATCAGTCGGCGTTTGTTGGATTCATTTGAAAGCAGTTTTGCTTGGGGCACTTTGATGGGTGTTGATTCATCAAACAAAATGTCACTGCAGGAGAGAAAAGCAGAGCGTCGCAGGCGTTCAGCTGATTTAGTGCTCCTCATGGCGGCATTGTCTGGGTATCCATCAAAAACCACACCTGCGTTTTTACCAATGGTTGAAAACAGCTAGTACACTTTTTTTAAAAATTGGCCACATTTGACTAGCTGTATGTCTGCAACCAATGGACCTAGAGTGCTAGGATTAAGCTCAAATTGTAGCAAATTTAGTTAGCTTTATTAGATTAGAAGCAAGCATACTCGATAAACGCTTCTTTAGAGTAGTTTTTTAGAATGGCCTGAAACAAGTGCCGAAATTTCCCAGTTTTTCGAGCACCATGGGGGTAGCACAGGGTTTTCAGGGTTGCAAACTTGGGTATTAACTACTCTCAAGCGAGCGTAGTCAACAAGTCGTAAGGAACCCTTATAGTTTCGCCATGTCCGTCCGTCTGTCCGTCTTCGGCTCAGCTCAGTAACCATTACTACTAGAAAACTGTAATTCGGCATGGGTATATAAATCAATCACGGCGACAAAACGGTACAATAAAATATTGAAAAAACTTTTTTTAGGGTACCTCCCCTACACCTAATGCGGGGGTGTAATTTTTTTTTCTCGTTATCCCATAGTGGGGTATCTTTGGATAGCTCGTTCAAAAATATCGAAATTTTTCAAATCAGTGGTCAGTTTGCAAGATATTGGGCTTTAAAGCCCAAATTTTTGTTCGAGTCATGTGTCCCTCCCCCCCTGCCGGCTAAATGGCTACTACTGGGAATGTGAAAAAAATCGTGGTAGTAGTTCATATAATGAATTTAAAAGGAAAACTATCACGGACAGGTAGGCATAAGTAGTTACCGAGTAATAGTCGACCAACTTAATGTGTACTTGAAAAGGCCAATTTTCGTACATATTCGGCCGACGCAACCGCACCGCACGTCGATGTAACTAAGACAGACAGGCAACTACGGAACCCTACACTGCGCGTGGCCCGACACGCACTTGGCCGGTTTTTTGTGTTGATATTGACTGGCCTATAAGTTTAATCTTTGAGTTTATATTCTATGTTGTTATAATGTATACAAAAAATGCTAAAATAAAATCTTTACACATTCCTTAACATATACTTACCTACATATTCTTACCAATATTTTAGTTTCATCTTTTATTTACGAGTATGCCTTGTGCATAATTCTAGCCAATCGTAGGTATTTTTCTCTCATGTAAAAAAATATAGTTTAACTTTTAACTTAAAAAAAAATAGCATTGGGTCTTGTTCCTTGCCTAATATAGTGTTTGATATAGATATCTTAATATTTGTTGGTCCGCGTAAGGAAGATTGTAATAAATAAGCAACAATTGTTGTTAAACATGACATGGAAGGAAATGAAATGACGATGACTAAGCATTATTTTCATAGTATATATATATATACTGATCTCCAACTGACTTGTTAATGATGCACTACTAATTAAGAATATAATTTTGGTATAGGTGACAACGGTGACAAAACAAACCTGGGTGTCCCAATCGGCAAAGGTGGTCGGCATTTGTCCATACCCTTTGATTCTGCAACTGCTAATGGTGATTTAAGTGAGTATACAACATTAACATTTATTAAAAAAAAACTATCAAAAAAGTATCTTACTTCGTGCCTCGAAGATCATGTGCAAGTTGTAGTAACTCTTTGCATTAAAGAATACACTTCATAGAAATAGATTGAGTAAAAGTTATCTACAACTGGAGTCACCTGATTTAAATTAATTAATTATTGTGTAACACAATAGAACGATAGGTATAACATAATAATAATTTAATTCTATTTATTAAAAACTAAATGATTGGTAGGAGAGCCGACTGCAAAATTTTGTACCGCGACGAAATGCACAATGGTTTCCCATAAAAGTGATGCTAAGTCCGAAATTGATAGCCTGTCACGGCGGAACTTGCCGAAACGAAAGTACAAAAGCGGCCAAGTGCGTGGCGGACCACGCACAACGATGGGTTCCGTGCCTATTAAAAAGCTCGTATCGTTACTGAAATCTTATGGCACTTACGTCCTTTTCTTTAAGGAAGGCAGTTTTTTAGAAATATCTCGAAAACCTTTTATCCAATCATGTTCAAAACAATTTTCGCTGAAAGAATTTAATAAGCTTATATATAAATAAGTCCATGATTTTTTTCATATTTTTAAATTACACGGTTCAAAAATTAGACCGGGGGTGACACAATTTTAGTGACTTTCGGGGCGATTATCTCCGACTCTATTCACTTAATCAAAAAAATTGCTGAGGAACCTTATATTTATTTTGAAAGGCCTATCGGTTGATGTACCTGCACACGTGGGCTTACAATTTTTTTAATTTTTTTTATTTTCAGTTTTATGTATGTACACCCGTAAAAAAATATATTTTAGTAATAGAATTGAAAAACTATGTAGCGACTAACAAAATACACCAATCCTCAAAATTTTATCCAAATACACCTTATAGTTTTCGCCTGTGACATACGGACGGACAGACAGACATGACGAATCCATAAGGGTTCCGTTTTTTGCCATTTGGCTATGGAACCCTAAAAAGGAGGCCATTTCCGGAGCGAAAAAGGGGGCTTTACTTTACCCATCTGATACTGAAATAATAGTTATGGCATCAGTTAGAAATTTCCTGGGTGATACAGAAAAGCGAAATCTGACAGTTCTTAGGGTTCCGTAGCCAAATGGAAAAAAACGGAACCCTTATGGAGTCGTCATGTCTGTCTGTCTGTCTGTCCGTCCGTATGTCACAGGCATTTTACTCGAAAACTATAAGGTGTATTTCAATAAAATTTTGAGGATAGGTGTATTTTGTTAGCCGCTACAGTTCTGTATTTAAATTACTAAAAAAAAATTTTTTAGGGGTGCACTTCATACAAGACTGAAAGTAAAAAAACGTTTTTTCATTGCAAGCCCACGTGTGGCACATCAATCGATAGGCCTTTCAAAATAAATATAAGGAAAAGGTAAAAACAGACAGTCTGTGACCGACCTCATCATAATAGGTACCCAAGATTCATGTAGGCTTTTTTCAGTATTACCTAGAATATTTTCTTTCTCGTCCGTCAAGGTGTTTCGGCAGAAAAAGCCTTGGCAGACTTATATATTCCTGAAATGAGGGTTCATACCTACCGACTGGAATTGGTCTCATGCTGGTATCAGATGGCTATCCCGCCACTGATTTTTCACTCTGTTTCTTTCTTTGTTTTTCTCTGTTTTTTTCAATTTTCACTCCCGTAAACTCCGATGATTGCAAATTCGAAATCTTTAGAGCCGTTTACGAGAACGTGATTACAAATATTGCTCGATTAATATTATAGGATAGGACTTAGACCCACAAACATTAATTCTGTTATAAAATGCCTAAGAAGTAACAATATATCGCGGACATAACGCAGCACGAGACGGCAAATCAAAACACTTTTACTATGCCATAATTTATTAAGACTTCGTTTTTTACTAGATTTATTATAGATTTATTTATTATTTTACCTAGAAGTATAATAACTAAGTTCCCGGATTATCCATTCAATAACTAACACCCTGTATTCTGGAAGATTGATTCTACTACACCAGGTACTCTAAAAAAATATATTTGTATCTTATACGAAAACTGTTTCCATTCACAGTCGTATCCGATTTGTACAAATACTTATTTAATAACATGTCATTAATATAACTTAATTACAAATCGCAGCCCGAATACAACATTAGATCTACAAGGAGCTACATTAAAATATGGAGTTGTGTTAGCCGCTCCGCTGGTCGGCGCATAGTTAAGAGGATATAGGAGATTATGTCGTGTAGATAGTGTCGGTCGGAGGATGATACGGGAGAGGCGCTGCGTTTGTAAAGCGAGAGGGGTGCGCGAGATGCGCCGCGCAGCCTCCGTCGTCCTCGCCTCCGTGGCGCCGCGTTCGGCGAGTCGCCGCTAGCTGCGTGAGCTAGACGCCACGTCGCGGGTGCTCGTAGATGTAGGCTCCGTGCCGCTCATGCTGTGATGGCCTGGTGTAGGTGAGCGGCGCCGTGGAGGGCCCGCGAGCACCGCGCGATCGACCGCCGTGGCGGTGCTACGGACCCATGCTCACTCACAGCCGCTCCGACGGCGATTTCCCCATTCACGCTAGAGGTGAGCGTATCCTCTGTATCTCATACGTGTTGTTGTCGTTGTGGTCTTAGATCTAGTGATTAGGTTCAAGCATGAACGTATCATATCACTACACTTTATTTCGTGTCTCTTGTTTTATTGTCATGTTATTACGGTCAGTCCGTCAATTTTGTGATCCAGTTTTGTTTTAAAAGAAGCCACAGATCATGTATAAATATCATTAATTTTATTTGTTTTCCTAGTAGTACTATAACAGTCTCAGCAAACACACTTAAATCCTTGCTCCTTAATCGGTTAATTCGATTAGTAGAGGCGGCAGTTGGTCGCGGAGCCCCACGAGCTTTGCAAATCAATATTATAGCGTATCTGTGTTTACAGGCAGCGTGTTACGTTGAGAATGACTTGTGTCTACTATTTCCTAGCGCCATGAATTCACAAATAGGCTGGTGCCCGATTGTGTTTTTGTTGGACAATTTACATACAACTCGCAAATTTGTTGATGCCACACAGGCTTGCCTGTAAGCGTAACCCTTGAATTTAGGCTTGGCCGCGTATGTTACACGCTACGCAAGCTTTGAGCTTGAAGTAAATAATACGTATTATGTGGTTGGATTATTTTCTAGGGCAATATAGCGGCTATTTATAAATAAAGGCTACACGCTTAATCTCACAGTGGCTGGCTCATCCGACCATGTTAACGCGGTGCGCGGTCATTCGAGGGTTTTATTAGACTAAACCTACTGACATTTTAAAGTAACTGAATAAACAGTTGTTACATTCTTTCAAAATGTTATTGGATTTGAGTAATGAGAAAGAGTTAATAAATGAAACGGAATTAATTACAATCGATGCATTAGGGAACGACAACAATCTCGTGGTAAATCTACTTATTGTAATCGAAAAATACAATTATATTATATCAGACAATCACACATTGAAGGTTTTCATAACTTGATATGATCGAAATAATATTTATTAGGATCGATTGGATCAGATCAGACTGCGATAGCAAAATAATTTGAGAATAAACATAAAAATTGTATGTTGCTAGTTATATTAAAGGTATATTGCTAATCTCTATCCTTAAATTCTAGAGGTAAAATTTAATCACAACATTTTACATAAATAATGTACGAGAGGTGTACTGAATAGCCACGATTTTAATTTGTCGATGAACGAAATAGCGAGCTAGAGAATTGCATAGAACATACCTACGACGACAGTGGTACCTATAGGGGTCGTTTGAAGTCTAGTTCAATACTGTGCGCCTAAAGTTCACAGCGGAGAACCATATGCCTGGAAACCGCCCTGCTGTTAACTAACTAATTAGCTGACAAACAGGAATGTAGTGCACAGACAGATATGACGAATATTATGGCTTTACACACCCAAAGTAGTTATTCGAAGAAGTCACGAAACACTCATTAGCATGGAATAGTAAAAGTTGCCATGTGTTGAGTAATTAGTCTTGTAATCTTATTTATGTTTAGAAATGCAACCAATAAACCTTGATTGAGGTCGAAATTCCTGCGAGGAACCTAATTGGTCGAGATTGACGAATTCAACTTTCGTCTAACGATTGTTGACCTTGTCTTTAAGAGGCGATTAGGCGATTGCAAAACAAACTAACGAAACACAAGCAATGTACTGAAAACAATTTGATAAGCTGTGCTGAAGTCTTATCATTCACTATCTAATCTATCGAGACTGTTCTGGTTGTAATATTACCTTAGTTGTAATTCACGTTTCATTCTATTTGGACATTAGAATAGTTTTTTAATGTTGTGCGACAAATGTTTGGTTGAGTGCTTTTTTCATCGTGTTGTGTCAACAGTGCCGTGTCTGATATGGATGAACTAGTCTTCAACTCCAAATCGAGGCACCGACCCATTGATGACGATACTAGAAGCGACACTGGAATTTTAGATAAAAACCAAACATCCTGTAAGTGACATTTCCTGAATTACT
This sequence comes from Epinotia ramella, assembly GCA_947578815.1. Lineage (NCBI taxonomy): Eukaryota > Metazoa > Arthropoda > Insecta > Lepidoptera > Tortricidae > Epinotia > Epinotia ramella. The sequence continues at coordinate 16,107,065 of OX388209.1, forward strand.
GCGGTAAAGTATGGCTATAGTAGCGATAGCATTTTATCAGCTTAAATATTTCAACTCCCATCCTAATCTTTGCAGGTAAACAACGTAAACATACCTCGTAATTGCATTTGGTCACTCTACGATTTTACCTTGGTTCTTGTTCATTTAGACGGTACAAAATAGTTTGCGAAGGTAGAAAGCGGTAGATTTGCTTTAGTTATTTATGCCTCTTTGGAACATCTTCACGGTGCCATAGTTCCGACACGTCGCAGCCACTGTTATTTATTTCTAAATGATCACGAAATATATTAAAATGTATAATTCTATGCATAAAAATGATACAGATATCGTGAAATACATAACTCTAGTTCTTAAAAACAAACGAGTAAAATATGTTTAAAAAACCTGAAAAAGAATTCCTCGGAAACGGAAGATTAGAGGACACCCTAAATAGAGTACAGTATAGAATTCATAATTTTGCATTCATGAAACATTAATGATGGCTTTACAACGCTGGCTTTTTATTATCTGTGGGAACTAGATATGCTTACATGTACGAGTATTGTATTGTCAGTTCTACACTATCGGCAGTCTATTATGTTATGATAAGAATAATAACCATAGTAGCTCGCGCGCGCGTCTTACGGCCATTCCCAATAATCAATCCACGGATAGTTTTCCTTACCAGCAGTTACATTTTGACACATTTTCTATGCGTAATCTGTCAAAATGTAACTGCTGGTAAGGAAAACTATCCGTGGATTGATTATTGGGAATGGCCGTTAGAGGATAATTTGACGTTAGTTTTACCTTAAAAAATAACAGATATTCGAGATTTCATTGCAAGATAAAGCTTTTAAAACCCAATAAATACCAAAGCCTGTTGGATAATAGTAAGTACATTGTGATACAAGTGAGGTATGTTGATAATTACCGGAGCCGGAGGTGAGCGTGATAAGAGAGCCGAGGATGTAATTATCAAAGCCTCACACGTTTCATACGACGTTATTCAACACATTTTGCGAGGAAAAAGTCCTTTTCATAAGATGAAAATTTTATAGGCCTGCCAAGTTATTTTCTTTACTTATTGATGTCAACCTATTTTTACTCACATGTTGTATTGTACCTATACATCGTCAAGAATTTCCAGTGGCGTCCATTCTTTTTATCACTTTTCTAGTCACCACGAGTCAACATTTATGTTAATAACCAAACACGCATTGTTTACAACTCAAATATCTGTGAAATAACCTATAATACTCGTATAATGGCGCGCAACAGTTTTTTCTTCGTGAAGCGCAGTGCGCGCGCATTAGATGAAATCTCTAAACAGCCAAATAAAATAAATATTTTCGTTTTAAAATGTTATCTTTATTATTTCATGTAAAATGTTATCAAAAGTGAATAGTTTTACTAAATTACACGTTTCTATATCATATCCAAAACAAAAAGAGGTAGTCGATTAATTAACAAAAAGGATTTAATTTGTTTAGTCGGTAAGAATCCATTTGACGAGAATTAAAAAAAAGCTGTATACATTGCCGTATGCTGTACAACCCGGTTAATTTAAGAATGTACCGTGTGCATGCATACATCTTGCTGCAAGGTGCCAACGTGACTTAATCGGGATATAACCATACCACACAAGTATCGTTATGTTAAAAAACATCCATGTTTAATATCCAGGAATATCAACCTAAAAGCGACACAATAAGAGATACGTTACGAGCAATTGTGTTGAAAAAATCTTATTCAAACTGTACCCATGTTCATGGCTCTTCAGTATTTATATTGTGTTCGTATCTATTACCTAATTGTCACATTTTTTTTTACTTCTTCGTCAGGAAGTACAATTTTTCGTATAAGTTCACGGTTTCTAGTTGCGGTGTGATTTACCTGAGGGGATTGCATTCGTGCGAGCAAACCATAGCGCGGAATTCTAGTCAGTACCAGCTTTGTGGGGTCGTATTTAATAATGTACACCTGCCCTACGCGGGGTGCGGTGCTATTCACGCCGTGCACGTGCATACTTCGGCCGCTAGCCCGACCGGCGGGCGCGCCTGCTACCTGTCTGTCTAGTATCCAATATTTAATCGATTTATATTACCGGCGCCAACCCATTCCGTAGGGAACGATGATACAAAATGTGTGTGAACCATAATCGATTACATGCCCGCACATGCTCTCAATACATTTGCATGGTAATGATATGTTCGTGCTGCATTGAAATTAGTACTTTATTATCATGTCGTACTGATTGTATTAGAAATGCCTTCTACAATAAATATTGAAGTGTCATGAGCGCGCAAATGAAGCAAAACGAAACACCGGCTCAGCCGGTGCATTCACGTGACGAAGGAGGCTCGCGAAGTCGCCGTCGCCGCAGACCGGCGAGGCGAGGCGAGCGAGCAACCGTCAAACAGGCGATGCGATGCATTGCAACATGCAGGAGCGTGCGGCAGGCGGGGCCCCACTCTGCCCCGCGCTGGCGTCGCGGCCCGAGCGCCAGTCCGCCGATGCGCGTCCCTCGCGACGCAGGCACGAAAGCCTCGTGACTATTGTCGCCCGGCTCGCGTGTGGCTTTGTTTTGTGTTACTAGTGTTGTGGTGATTAGACACTGAACATGTATTCTAACATGGTTGCGCTCAGTTGACATGTCGCTTAGCGCGCCAGCCCAGGTGGTGCGCGGCGGTAAGGCTGTCAGCCTCGACCAGCTCGAATTCCAAGAGCGCAGGCAGCTGATCGCCAGCTCCTTGTCTCTTACGGACTTCTTGCACGTCGGGGCGAAGGAAGTCGCTGCTGTTGCCGGTCAGTCCCCTTCCCTTTCCTGCCTTACACGCCTAGTCACATTCCTAACAATAGCCTTGCGAAACCAAAGGCTCATGCATGACATTTGGCCTCCACCGCCAGTACACATAGTATGTGCGCCTGGCGCACTAACGTCATACGCTAATGAATTAGGACTCTCGTTACTCGGTGCCTGATAGTTTTGTACTGATAAGCCGTGTCAGTTGCTTTTTGAATTAGTTAAATTAACGATTAACGTGTGCAGTTTCAAAACATACAAGTATTGAAGTGGTTGACTCTGTTTCACACATATGTTTATTTCATGCTCTACATTTTTAAAACAGGGGTATCTCTAATGCTCTATACTGTACAGTATAGCATATACTTGAAGAGTAAACAATGTTATCTGTTTGCGTCTCATTACTCAATAATATAGCTGCCTACTTATAAAGATAACGACTTTCAAGAATTTGGTATTGTGTAGAGTAAAATGACCATGCGAAAAGATATACAATGTTCTTGTAGGTATATGTATTGGGGCCAACATATACTTCATTGATTGTATATTTTATAGTTCTGATATCATACTTACAACTACAGGACATGATTGACTCAAATATGTTCCTCCCAATTTGTTTGTAGTAAGTTTGTTTTGCTAATCTCATCTAGATAAGGTATGTAAGAAATTTCATTGATAGTTTGAGGTAGGTACTTCGATTTTTTTAAATACCCATTATGTAATTTATATTTTCAACTAAAGAAGCCTAAAGCTCTTTGTTATCGGCGCGTCTACGTAATCAGGAGAAAAATCACAAAAACAAGCAAGGTCTTTGTAATTCTTATTTAAAGAATTCTAACTGATTTTCTGACGCAAACGACGCTGTATTGGTGCGTTTTTATTTGGGTATCTCGAGTTCATCAGCATTACGATTTCGAATATCAACAAAGCTAAAGGGATTAACAATTAAGGTAAATAATGACGTCATTAATGCGGTCCCCGGAGTAGTGGTCCGCTCCAGTCTGAATAAGCAGTCTGTCACCTGTCTCACACGAATCAAATCACATGGTCGTAAACCTTAACCTTCGCGTGACTGTTTTCAACAGTTCCATAGAAGTGTTGAAACCTAGCCCCATATAGCTATAGAATGTTTATTTCGGCCTTTTTTATCCGACTGTCATCAATTTGACTATAAAATGGTGAGCAACTTACTAGTAGGTAGTATTAGTATAGTCAAGTGCAAACATATGTAAGACTTATCGATTTAATTATCTTATAACGTATGCGGAATGAAATTTGCACAATGTTACCTAGTCGGTCCTTAACCCTTCGTATGTCTTAGCACTGATCAGTGCTATTGAAAATTAACTGTATGACAGAAACGTAAAATATATAATGCTTCAGCAATGTCAGCGTCAAAGCATCCGAAGGGTTAAGTTCTGTCACAAGGTTTTTGATAGATAAAACTCAGCAATCAACTTTTTCGTATTCATATTATACATGATTAAAAAGCTTATTTTATACGAATCAAATTGCAATACAATAAATTTTGAACAATTATCGCAATATGACAAAAAAACCTTGTAACTTGAGACAGTCGTGAACCCAAAATACGCCGCAACTGACAAAAATACCACTTACAACAAATTAAATAAAAAAACAGTGTTCCAGATGACCAACAAGGTTTTTTTTATTTATTCTGAAACCTCGATATTAGACCATGCTTAGCAACTAGCGTTTGATTTTCTGTTAGCTTTCAATTCCAAATGCTCCCATCGAGAACTTTACGTACTTTTTACGTTTTCAAGAAAAACGCGTAAATTTGATCTTGTGTTCAACAAGTACACTACGTAAAATGTGAATATGAAAATTTGTTTTACCCAGACTTACTTATCTTATGCTTCAGAATACTGTAATTGGGAGGGTTCAGGGAGGATTCTGACTAAAATCTCACGTATGTTTGAAAGGTTTTAAGAATCATGGAAAAAAGATAAAGTGAATCACGTCCGTGTTTTTGATTGTGCAAAATCTCTGAAGAAACTAGCATTTGTGTAATATGGCTTTGAGCATTTAAATCCAATTATCGTTCTCATTTATCAGTATTTAATTACCTATCAAACCATATATAGCATTCAATAAAAACATTCTTGGTATTATTTACTATGCGGCAAAACATTTGTGACAAAACTTATGGACCGACTAGGTACAAACAACCTTATAAAATAAAATAAATGTTCATTATGTTATGTATTTTTATAAACAAAATACTAACAATTTTTAATGTAAAAAGTAATTTTGCCCCATGCGTTTTGTTTTGGACAATTTGCTAGCACTCCGATCCATCCATGGCTACAATCCATGGCTGTTGTGTAAGTCGATGTTGGCATTTTGTTTAATTCTAATTTATTTTTTCGAATTAGAGCCTGTATAGATTTTAGCCGGAAATTATTCGCATAAACACGCCTTTTTAGATTGGCCCAAAAATCTTCGATCGGGCGAAGTTGTGGTACCTACGTTAGGCGGATTTGAATCTTTTGGTACATATGGGATTCCTAGCTCCTCCATTTTAGCCAGGGTCTTTCATAAAATCACGTACAATCGGCAAACAACCCTGCATGTATCGTTCAGCATCGACTGCTAAACTAGATTCAAAAAACGCGAGGGCTAATTGCAAGCCATAACAAAACCTTTTTTGGAAACTTAGTGTGCTCCACATATTTTACTGATTTTTCAGTTGGGTCATTGGCGTTTTGGAAATCAAAGTTACCCTGCCATTCATTGCCGTCTAAGGTGAAATAGGATTCATCATCCATAATGCACTCTAGGTCGCGTCGTTTTTTGCGTAGAATATGTTTTTGACCAAAGTTGTAAGTCTCTTCTTCTGGGTAAGTTTTTGTTTTCGGGCACGGTGGGTTTTACTTTTCTTGCACAGTTTTTTTTTTTCCGAGTTCTCTGTAGGATTTAGCTACCCGACCTGCCGTAATTTTTTTCAGTTGGCTTTTTTCAAAAATTGGCTTAAAGAACACACTTTGCCCGAACTGGTGTTCTAGTAGTCGTATGTCGAAGGGAATAGGATGATAATATATTATAAACCGTCCTTCGGCTCTCCTCCATTTCTGTAAAATGTTTAACAATCCTCGACTTCGGCCAATCTGGATGTGTGTCGCGAAAATCACACACGTTTTTTCGACGCATTTCTTCGAGATTTGCCATAATTTTTTACACAAATCCTACAAGCGAATGATTTGTACAACACTTTGACAGATAATACAGAAAACAAAAGATAATATTTTTTTTTAAATATCGAATCATTTACTCTTAAAGTTTTGTATAAAAGCTTTGTGCAAATGTTCATTCCGCAATCCGCATACGTTATACAATATGTACCACCGTAACCTTAATCCGCTGACATAAAAGCGATGGGACATATTTATGAATAAGTTGTATGCACCCAACTTTTTATTTTTTATTAAGTTGCTGCGACTCCACAGAACACGATATAATTATACTTTGTTTTATTATTATTATATAATTAACTAACAAAGGTTCTGCTTCCATCTTGAAGGTGTTATCTCAATGCCATTGGCAATATGTAAAATCGGATAAATACCTAGTTTCGAATCCAAACTTTACCGTCTTTATACTATTCGTATATACCTACAGATATAGGTAAAGTCGCCGTCAATGGACTTTGCTAACTATGTAAACAAAGGACGTAACTTTGTTTTGTCTCCTTCAATTTTCACATCACCTCATCAATCACCACTGAAACTATACACTATTGAACAGGTCGTTACCGTAAAATACAAAATCATAACATATATAACTGAATCTTGGATATTTAATTAAAAGTTTAAAATGGTTTCATAAGTTAGGTTAGTGTATGACATGATGGAATGACGTTTTTGTTTCTTTTAAATTCTACAATTGTCTATGATGGGCAGTGTTGTGACTAGTTGGTGATATTGTAAAGCCGCTACACACTACCCAAGGAAGGACGCAGTAAAGGAAATCTGTAACTTGCAGACGTCTATCCGGATGGCCGAAAACCGACTGGCCTGGAGAGCATTAGTGCGCAAAGCAACGACCTCGTGTAGTCACGACCAGTCAGTCATGAGGATGCGACGAAGAAGAAGACACACTACCCAACTCACGCTCTGTACCTGCCAACGCGGTTGTGTACACTATACGCGGTAGTTTTTTCAGTTTTATCAGTGGGTAAAGTGGTAAAAAAAAAACGAGATATATATAAGAGTACAGTAAGAGTCTTCCCCATCAATAGTAAATTCATCATTCAGAGACAATTTCAATATGGCGGTTTGTTTACATAGTTAGCAGCGACTTTAAGAAGTAATTTTGCAGCGATTCAAAGAAATAGAGAAGCTTTTTTTTCGTAATAAAATAACAGGGAAAGTACGTAATACTATCTTTTTGAGAATGAGCTTTTATACTTATCACTTACTAATAATTTTATTGTTAATTGATTTTAACATTTTAAGATTTAAGTGTCAATAGTAGTAGTAGTGTGACTAAACATGTTGTTCCGTGTACCCTTCAAACATAGCGCTCAGCCATCTGTTTCTAGATTACCAAACATGGTTAATGCGGATAACTGATTGACCTCAAGTTTGACTCAACAGTCGTGCGAAAAGCAGCTTACGTTAAGGTCAAATTGTAGGTAAAGGTCTTTGCTATTAAACTGTTTATTCTTTTTTTGCATGGCACTCTTTGGATTATTATATTACACTTCCAATGACCTAACAGCAATTACTTTGAGACGTTTACGTTATATATTGTTCAAACTATAATTTTGGTAGTAATATTTCCGTCAAACTAAATATCATCTATGCATAATTCGTACTAATATTATAAAATAGAGGTATAGTTTGTGTGTAGGAGGTAATAATCTCCGGAAATACTTGACCGATTCAAATTCAAAAAGATATTAAGTCCGTCTTTTGTACTTGTAATAAGTGCAATGAAGTTAAAATAAATAAATGGGCCTTCAGGGTGGACATAGTCTATATTCCATCCCTATTTGTTAGCATTCTTTGTAAAACCAGGGCGGAACGGCGCGGGCAGTTAGTACAAGTTCGCGGACGGATGATGATCATGCGTGTAATAGAATAGGCTATCTACCCGGATTTTATGTTTATTATACCTACGTATAAACAAATGAACGTCGTCTATAAACGCTCCACTGCCATGTATAGATATATCCAAGCTCCTCCCTATTTTAATTTCCAATTAGTCGTGTTCGTTTTCCCACGTCTACTCTACACCATACTAGTTAACTACGCGAAAGTGAAAATACGGTTTTCCACCATTCATAACGTACAGCTTGTTTTATGTAGAGCTGTTCTAGGTACGCTCGGTACTTTCACTATCTTCATCTTACCGTGTTGCAAAATTTACAAAGTTATTTTTGAATGTACTAATTAGACATTATGCAATTAATGTATTAATTCATTATCATTTTAGTAATCAGGAACGTCTCTAGAATAGCCAGTCTATGCGAATCATTTAGTTTAAAACACACTTTCCCGAAATGTGCACTTTCTGTAAAGGTGCATTTTTTTAGAATGATCATTTTCCCGGAAGGTACACTGTCTCTAAAAGTGCACTTCCCGATATGTACACTTCGTCAATAGATGCACTTTCCCAGAATGTGCACTTTCGCAGAAGGTATATTATCCCGGAAAGTACACTTTAGGGGTAGGGGTGTCCCTGTTTATAGTATTAAGGGTTTCGTGACATAAGTATGTTCAGTTTTATTGGGAAAAAGGCCAAAAATATTGTACGATGTAAGTCACCTTGTGAATAATAAATGTGTACCTTTTGAGAAAGTGCCCTAAATGGGAAAGTGTACATTTTGGGAAAGCGTGCGTTTTGGAAAACTGCACTGTTTTGAAAAAGTGCATATTCCGGGAAAGTTTCCAAATTGGCAAAGTGTACATTTTGCGGAAAGTGCACCTTTGCAGAAAGTGCACATTTCGGGAAAGTGTGTTTTACGAGCCTAACCCAAATATAATTATTAACTTCTGAAATTTAATGCAGATATGGATTCGGTGTTGCCGATTGGTCTCCGTATAAGTACCAGTAGGAAGAAGTACCTCTATGCGATAAAAAATAACATCACACACATACACATACATCTGACATAGGTTCAGTAACGGCAGAAATATCGCGTAATTGATAGAAGTATCTGTTAGAAATAGGGGTGTAGAAACTAAATAAAATAATCAATAATGATGTGTTTTCTTAAAAAGGATTAAGGATGTAGTCAAATGGAGAAAAAAAACAACGCAAGAAGTTAAATAACAAAGTTATAAGTTATAAGTGTCCAAAGTTTTAAGAGGGGTTATTGGTCTGTCCCTTTTCCGCAAAACGCACCTTCATATGAAACGATTGTCATTTACTACGACGCGCGAGGATCGTGACGTGACACGAAAACGGTTGTAGCTTCGTATTTTTTTGAGATATTCGAATGGGTTTTCGTCATTAGGCATATTTTTTGCCTTCTTTCTTTTGAAGTAATAATACTTTTTGAGTCTAAACCCGTATTGTAGATTGTTACATGTAATCAAATTATGTTTAGCCTATATCCTCCCACTGTTGAGTAAAGTCCTCGCTCCTTAGTGTATATGTGTACATAATATTGGCCACATTAAACCTTTTTACTGGAAAGAAAGCATCTATCTATCACAAAAGGCTCTGGGGTCATCGACAGATCCATCGTAAAAAGTACCTGCTAAATACAGCAAAATATAGCAAATATTAACTACAATGCTACTATTGTAGTTACCTAAATCGTCCATCTGTATAGAGTAGATAGATCCTTTTTAAGATTCACCTAACTATATAGTATATATATGGCAAAGTTACCTAAGAAAGTCTTAGTGGCATTCAACTACTCTGGTTATTATACAAAAAATCCTGTACTATACCAATCAGCAATCGTATATTTGTAATTATTGTTTAGGAGTAGGTTATCTCGCATTCCTCTGGTATATTGTGTGTCATTATATCGTATTATTCACGTGGTGATGTCATATAGCTGATTGTTATGTTCAATGCCCATTTATGAAAATACAGTTTTTTGTGACCCAAGCCTTTCGTGAATTTTAGTGGAGTCATCGACCTCTTAGTTATTGTATCGATTAAGGGTTCGACGTGATAATTACTATGTTTTATTAAAATTCGAACCTTTGAACACTACTTCTCAACAGTTTCAGGTTTTATAGTTCTACGCTGTACTGAGATAGCATTTGTTATACTTACTTACGATATATATATATACAGATAGCATCGATGAAAACAGTGAAAGATATGTATTTGGCAAAACCTATTCACGTGTAAGTATGTTTATTTTAAGCAGGTGACACGTAGAGTGGCTTTGTTCTCACCTTAGACAAGCGTACACACACGGCTACAACAGGAGGAGCATATTAATTACAACGTTTAAATAATCTTGTTACGCAATGTAGCACCTTGCTATGAATCATAATGCACCTTACACGCATTCTTCACTATTATTACTGTACCTATGATTGATCGGAAAATGTTAAATTATTGAAAATTGAGAGTGAAGAGTGAGCAGTAGATTTATCTACTGCTACGCTTACTGCTAAGAGATAGAACTATCTACATTTAAAACCCCGTACATCTTATCAAGTACCTACTCAATTAGTAGCATGCAGTATACCTACTTAATCATATCTATTATGGTCTACTAATACGTCTCGTCGTTTCCTCTACTTCGTACTCGTATCGTATCTTTAGGGCTGAAATTATCAGTTATAAGTAACGGAACTTGTAACTACTCTAATTTCTGATTTCGTTAGTCTTCTTATACGAAGGTATTCTTGAGCCTGAACCTAGAATACCCACTTTAGCTGCACATTCAGCGAATTCTCATTAATAACTTTGACATTTCCTCTGCTCTGCCTCTGCTTTGTAGTCTCTTTCCGTCTTTAAAGCTCTGGTAAACTATGTAGAGCAGGTGTCATTGCTCCCGGAACGTTTAAGGCAAAACTTGAATTCAAGCCAGTAATGATAAGGATCTCGTCAATCGCAAAGAGTAATTTGGTTATACATTCACACAATACGCCTATTGAGTGCGATGGTACATGAATAGCGGTTTGTCGAGGACGGCGGTGCGGCGCTGCCTCATCGATCAACCTCGCGTAGGTCGGTGCGGGACATCTGCATGACTCACTTCTTATCTACGCAATTACGGGGTTTTGGTACCGTAACCTGCCTCTAACACGTCACAAACCTTCAACTAAACTGAGTTCGATTCGAATTCCCACACGGTGGTGAACTGGTGGCCAAGCTACGGTAAAGCTTGTTAAATCTTTCTCGTCGATATTTAAAATAGTGCGTAATAAATATTGCAGCTACAAATCTTTGAGTAAAGTGTTCTAGTAATACGACCTCGCCGTTTGTGCACTTTAATTCATCATCATCATATCAGCGGAAAGACGTCCACTGCTGGACATAGGCCTCCCTCAAAGAGTGCCAAAGTGACCGGTCCTGCGCCACCCGCATCCAGCGGACTCCCGGAACCTTTACCAGGTCATCAGTCCACCTTGTGGGGGGCCTACCCACGCCGCGCCTTCCGGTACGTGGTGGTCGCCACTCGAGAACCTTTCCGTCCCAACGACGTGCTATGTGCCCCGCCCACTGCCACTTAAGTTTAGCGATTCGGAGGGCCATATCGGTTACCTTGGTTCTGCTGCGGATAGCCTCATTTCTGATGCGATCATGCAGAGAAACTCCCTTCATGGCCCTCTCCATTGCCCTTTGGGTGACTTTGAGCCTTCTTATGAGGCCCATAGTCTCGTCTTGAGACACTGCGGAATATTGGACGAAAAGATGTGCCGTAACTTCCCGAACGCTGCCCAGCCGAGTCGGATTTGACGATTGACCTCTTTCTCGAAGTTGGACGTAGCTAACTGGATAGTCTGTCCTAGGTATACATAATCGTCTACAACTTCGAGCGTAAAGTGTCCGATTGCAATGGGAGTTGGTACTACATCATGATCTTCGTCTTATCCATCTTATAAACATATGCTATATACAACGTCTAACGACTAATCAATCTATGTACACAACCGTAAAGCTCAAAATAATCTACAAAAGAGATTAATTGCGTACATTTTTTTTTATCAGCTGTTGACTACATATTGCTTCCTCGGGAGCTCTGGCGACCTTACACATAACACAACACCACACACATACATTACCCACCCAGCAAATGGTCATGTCGGCAATTAGTCAATAATAGTAGTAATATTAGTGCGATTGAACCGCGTTAATGTATAAGGTGTACTTCTACTGTTGGGCTGCTCCAAATATAGACTTCATTTAATAACACACTTGTTAACAAGTGTCGTAGTTATCAGTTTAGCGCATTTTTGTGGTCTGGCAGCGGTTCAATACAAATACACGCTGCCCTGAAATTGTTATCAATCAACATTGTAAGGTCTTTCATAAACCGCTGTAATAGGTTATTACTGCAGAAAACAAAGAGCACGCCATTGTAGTATTACCAACAACTTGGTCCGTTGAACGCTAATTATTTATTAAATAGCACGAAACAACGTTGAACATATTAATACAGACGAATCATTCTCATCGTTTGAACTCGGTCAAAAACAATATTTGTTTGTACTTAATACAGCAATTGTTTAACCCGGAAAGGTTATATCAAAGACCATATATTTACGTGTCCGACAATGCTGACATCTGGTTTGATTAAAGTCCTACTGAAGCCTTTCTTTAATTGAACGGGTGTCTATCAATTGTCATTTGAAGTGCCTACAAACAATATGCCCATGATTGATTTCATACTAAGATACTACTTGTACTTAGTATCGTTCCTTGCCGTACAGTACAGTTACTTAGTTCTGTGTTCGACGTATTGTTTGTTGTCTCTTTTACCTGTTTCAAATCATCCGGCCATTTCATGCAGGTAAAAACTGGAATGGACCCGAATATGGAAGTCTTTCCCTCCTCGTAACTGTGGGTTTAATACTCCCTGAGCCTTTTTCTTATTTTATTTGGAATATGATGGAATGACACCGTAAATACACTTGGCCTTTTTTATTGGCGGCTATGATGGCAGTCCTATTTCCTAGGGGAATACAAAATACTACTTATTTCTTTAAATTGGAACTAATTGAATACACCAAGATTGAAGAAAAACCTAAAGTTGTAAAGTTGTCTTGAAAACTGTGCACTTGACATTGTTTCGGCACAAGAGGAGACTGAAGATGTTTCTTGAATATTTAATGTGTAATTGAACCGTGCTTTGTTTTATGCATGACCTGAACGACCCTAAACTTTCGTCGGTTTATCCTGTTCCGTCCGTGATTTCAACTCGAAACAAGTATTCAGATTTTGTACTCTCGTACTGATCATATTATATTATTTATAACAATAAATCAACGTCTCCAAACTGTATGCAGGGTTGTAGGTACTATAATGTTGAAGTTTTCTCTTTTGTGTGTTCCCGTTGTTATTGTGATTGGTACAGACAGACAGTCTTTGACAATACGCTCTCGACATAATGGGGCCATTTATTGTGAGTACGAGTAGGTACATTGTATGTTGGCGTTGTAGGTGTTGTCATTATAGATGTTGATGTGTGGTTGGTATTGGTAGGTATCTTTTAGTTTTTCATTTGTTAATAGATAACTTTAAATTACGCATCATTTCCAGCTAAGATAAAGACAAAATAAAATATGTTTAGGCTAATAGGTAGGTATCTACCTACTTATACTTACTGTAGTCTCATGTCATGTATTTATTTAGCAAAGAAATATCAACTATGCAAGGCCATCGCTTTTCAAGCATGTTGGGAGTAGTTTGGTCGATAAAACTCGGTTTTGTGTTTTCGTAGATATCATGCGTAAACTTCACCGTAAGTTTAGACTTCATTTAAGTGTCATTCGTGCTTTCAGTGTAATTACATGTAGTATATAATAATGTATAGTAGACTTTTTGCCTTCGCCTGAATATAAATATAAATACATGCAATCCACTTAGAGGTGCCAACAAACCAGATCCTTGTGGCCAAATACTCTATTCAAGCATAATTTACGAGTAATTAATTAGAGTATAGATCTTCGTTTATAGCGTAGATGGGAGTAGGGTGCTTCTTTGTAAAGAGAACGATCTATAAAAGGGTTTTACTTAAATCGTGGTCTCCCGTTGCGCCGTACCAACCAAGTACGTGGCCTCCCGTTGCGTAATTTAGGCCTGCAGCTTTACTCCCGTACAACTTTCGGGGTACGGCGTCAACGGGACACCAAGACTTGATTTGCTTTTGTAGTGCTAGAGAACGTAACCAGGTGACGTCTAATAAATGTGTGTTATGTTGTTTGCAGCCAAGAAACAGAATGGCACAACAGTGCGCACCAACAGCCTGGGGTCGGGCGCGCGCACGCCGCCGGTCGAGCGGACCAAGTCCAAGTTCTCGGCCCTCGGTAGGCTCTTCAAACCTTGGAAGTGGAAACGGAAAAAGAAGTCGGAGAAATTCGAAGCAGCCTCTAGAAGTAAGTTGATGGTTAACCTTTAGACGACAATTGGTAGCTGGCACTGACAACTGACATTTGGTCTGCGAGTCAATATACTGGTAGTTGCTGGCCTATGGCCACGTATTGCAGTAAAAATGTTGCCCGTTTGTACACGTGCCACTATAAATTATGTTCGAATACACTAAAATGTACACTTTGGCCATTTTATAATGACCTGGTAATTCACTGTTAAAGTAGCCAAGTTATAGTTAATTTCTTCGAAAGTGCCAACTTAACTATATTATTAGCCCTGTCTTCGTGAGCGTTCACATTTTGTCTCTCGACATACTTTTGTCTCAATAATCTCAAAAATATTAGTTCAAAAAGTGTATATATACCAAAATATGTTTACTTACTTAATTAAACAAGGGATTTAATCTGTGTCGTTAATTGTGACCTATCTTCTTTGCAGCTTTAGAAAGGAAGATATCCGTCCGAGCAAATAGAGATGAGTTGGTGCAGAAAGGGATCCTCCTTCCGGAGAGTCCCATCTCACCAGTGCCCGAAGCCAGTAAGACCACTTTAATAACTTATTTATGTTTGTGCAGGCAACAAAGGCCCAGATTAACAAATACCCTTACATACTGTCATATCAATATACAAAACTTAAATAGGTTCATCAACTATTTCTTGTTATCCGTTCCCGTTAGCCAGGAAAAAGTATGACAGTCTCTTAGAAAAAATGTTACAATTCTCTTCTAACATCCTAAGTAGATGGTCCATAAAATACCTAAGAGGTTGTAGGTACATGAAAACCCCACACTTGGTGGATTTAACCCCTGAAATAGCAGTTTTCAAAAGTGAATCAGGACACGTAACCATGCTGGCAACAGAAATAAGTTGATTCACCCAAGAACATGCACTTTAAAGTGGTTCGACGACCATACAAAACGTTATTTGACATTCGCAGGCTAACGGCGTGATATTTTAAGAAACTTATGTAACTAATTTTCATAAATTGGCATTCCATTTGCGCGAAATTCCCCATTTCCTAGAATAAACTTGTATACACTAGAGTAATTTGAGAATAATCATTTTCCCAAAGTATCACGTGACAAACGAATTTATCAAATTATTCTAGTTTATACAAGTTTATTCTAGGAAAGGAACACAGGCCTTGTTTAGATTAGGTAAGGCATTCGAGAGGCGAGAATCCCATACTAAATGTAACACTTGTATCAAACGTATGCGATAATTGACTCAATGAATGTAAATAGGACCTTGATGTCTGTCCCTGTGTTCCTAATTTGCGACGAAATAATATTATATGAGTGGATAATTGTTCTTTGTGTCTGTCTTATACCTAGTCAGAGAGACAGTTATAGTGCTGGACAATTCGATAAAATGCGTTGGTTAGTAGATAAGTGACGACCGGTTAGCCGAGTGGGTAGTGGCGCTGCCTACGAAGCTGAAGGTCCTGGGTTCGAATCCCGGTAAGGGCAATTATTTGTGTGATGAGCATGAATATTTGTTTCTGAGTCATGGAAGTTCTTCTATGAATTTAAGTATTTATATCTATTATATATATCGTCGTCTAGTACCCCATCTCAGACTTTAGGTATTTCTCTCTTTGACGCATAATTGCGTCCTACGTATGATGGGCCATGATGGCTTGTGTGGCTTGTGTTGTGTTTGTTGTGATAAGACAAAGGCCCTTCAGTGCTTAAGTACTATTATTTACTAGCTTCTGTCCGAGACTCCGTCCGCGTGGTACTTGTTTATAGCTCCATACAAATTTTCACCCCCTATTTCATCTCCTTAGGGGATGATTTTCGGGATAAAAACTTTCCTATGTCCTTCCCCGGCACTCAAACTATCTCTATACCACATTTCATCTATATCGGTTCAGCGGTTTAATTGTGAAGAGGTAACAGACTGAAGTGTCGCATTTACAATTTTAGAATGGTTAAAGCGCTCCAATTGTTACAAATAAAAAAAACTTGTGCATTGTGGTCCTGTATTCAGTGTCCTGACTTTAACGTCTTGGGTAACGTAATAGTAATGTTCCGGAAATTTCCACCCATGCCAATGTAATTGGCTTTAAATGAGACGCAAAAACATCAATTATATAACACGAGCCTTACTGAGCTTACTATGGGACTAGGTCGATTTGTGTAAGATTGTCCCCTAATATTTATTTATTTATTTATTTATAAGTTTAATTGGCATAGAAATCGTTTCAGATGTTTAATCCTCTGTAAAACTTTTTTGTTTTTAATTTAGATTATTTCTGGTATTGCTAATTTACTAAAACTACGTCAGTCGTCCAGCCAGTCGTCCGTGTCGAGTTAGATAAAGTCTATAAGGGTCATAGAGAGATTTAGGTAGCGTCTCTTATGTAGACATTACCAAAGTTAAGGGCTATAAAGCCTAATTTTAATTATTATATTAAATTAAACTCTTAACCCGCATAAACGTCTTATTATGTATACTCATATGATTTCAAGCAATAAAAACATTTTTATATGCGTGCAAGCGTCAATACTTACCACAGGAAAGACGACTTTTGTTTTACTCAATCTGTATGGCATTTTGTGCTATTTGTATATTTTTTGATATTGGCATCAAAGGGTCAAATATTACAAAGTAATATAGTATAATAGTTTACATCTTTGGTGTATTTTATTGGCCAGGAATATCATTTGAACGACTACTGCATGCCACTATGTCAGACATGCATTTGGATCGTCTTCACTATTGAAGTGGTGAAGTTATTTGCGTGCGCGCGTCGTTTTCTACCATTCATCAACACTTTTACTGTTTACATCACATCCTACTCGTATATTTTCTAAAGTGAGGTGTGCATGGTTTATGACACTTAAAATTGTTATGTATTCCGACTGTTGCGAGACAAACTTAAAACACGAGTTCGTCAAAATAATGATTAAATGCACACACGCAGAATTATGTAAAAGAGTGTAAGGCACATTTCATATCGACTGCACGTTTGCTATTGATCTCTTTTCAATGCTCGTAATGAACCTTTCACCAAAATAGCGTATTTATGTAATCTTGACTATATTATTTTACTAGCTTCTGCCCGCGACTTCGTCCGCGTGGAACTAGTTTATATTGTAACTCCATACAAACTTTTGCCGCCCACTTCTCCCTTAGGGAATAAATTCCATGATAAAATCTAACCTATGTTCTTCCCAGGGTCTCAAACCATATCCATACTAAATTTCATTTAAATCGGATCACAGCGGTTTAAGCGTGCAGGCAGACGTACAGACAGAGTTACTCTTGCATTTATAATAATAGCATGGATTTTGTTGTTAGAAGCCAAACCACGACTGCATCCAATGTTCCCTGTAGTGTATCTGTATATCTACGTGCGGTCCTTATTCTTATTTTTTACCTCAGCCTATACTAAACAGTAGATTATTAAGCGACATAAACAAGTTAACTTTATGGTTTATTACCTTATGCGAAGATTCATAGAAGCAAATATGAATAAAACTTTACATATTTAGATATTTTTCGGCATTTATCTGAAAAAGGTCATTTCTATATTGCATTTCTTTCTCTCGCGTGCTAAATACATAAACGGGGCGTGGTTTACGAGTATCGAAGAACGACTTTAAATCTAACACTGTCGTGTACGAAGAATCCTTAATCCTCAAGCCATGGTGAGCAAACAGGTACATCAGCGGATGATGAACAGGCCTGACAAGACATCTTCTTTCTGGTGTAAATGTCACCTTCAAATGTAATGGTCAGTTTTATTGACCAAGAATAAGTTTCAGTCAAAAATTTCATTTTTGGTACAAGAATTTATTGCCAACTACCTTTCTGTATACCGTCATCAACTACTCGTTGTGACGATTCTGACGAGCCCAAACTCAACGGGGTTACTTCGGATAAGTACTGAATTCCCATGGCCACCTTCTGTCTCCATCATCAGATCAGCTCGATGGTATTGAATTGTCATCCACATTATAGCCAAAATTTCAGCTCAATCGGTTGAAGATATCTGCTTCAAAATTGAGTTAAAAGATTCCACCCGAACAAACATAGTTACATAGTTAGGGTACATGCATTGTTAAGTTAAAGAAAGCTTGTAAAAAGGGGCAGTGCTTTGCCCTTAAAAATGTATCTCTTTAAGGGGCCACCCGAGGTTGTCATCGATTTTTGACGAGTTTTGAATCGTATCTCCTACTTTTGCACTACAGATAGAATTATAAGTCAAACTGTTATCGGGTTTTCAATCTTTTATCTCCATTTTTGTCTACCCGATTTTGAAAGAAATTAATACTTAATTTTGTATATGATTTTTTTAAACATTGTCTAAAAAAACACTTATTTCGTATCTCAATTAACGTGAAAGATCGAACATATACGAAATCTACATATTTGGGTTCGTCTATGACGTCTCTAAAAACGTGTCTAGGGTTTTCATTTTAAACTAAGTAACACAAAAGTTATCGCTAGAAAACCAGTTTTTTGGCCTAAAATTGTTCAACTTTGATGCCAAATATCTCGAAAACAATGAACTTTGAAGTAAATATTTGATACTATATTACTTAAAGCCGTTGTTGTTAATATACTAAGCTACAAAAAACATTAGAAAACTAAGGGATTCAGATGGAAGGTCATTGGCGTATGGGAGCCCCTTAATAATTATTATAGTACTTGGTCGGCTCAATTCTAAAGCGCTATTTCCCGGCAGATGAAGACGATTCCCCCACGTACGAGGAGGCGCGGGCGGAGACCGCGATGGACCGCGGCATCAGCAATGCCCACGCGGCGTTGCAGGCACAGCTAGCGTCACAACTGCAGCATCAGCAGGCTGCTCTCGCGAGCGCCCTTGCCGCTGCCGCTGCGCACCACTCGATACACCAGAACAACAATAGTATAGGTAAGTACATCTTTTATGCGGCTTTATCTACGCACATATGGTCTAAAATAGTGCTCTAAAATGCGTTCAGAAACCGTAGGAAATGACCAGCATTATTACAACCGACTTTACTATGAGAACTTTCTTGTCTGTGGTAGTAGGTAAAAACTGTTTACATTTGGGACAGCTGTTAAAATTCAAGTGGGTCTCTATTCTAGTATTCATAGATATTAAAACAGTTATCGATACGAAACGTCAATTCAGTATGTTTTTTTTTAATATGAACTGCACGACATTTGATCTCGAGTGACATGAGTATGGGGACTTCATTCTTTTGTCTATGATAAAAAAAAAAACCATTCGTCTTAACGGAGGATCGAATTGCCGCCATTGCTGTTGTAATTTTTTTGTTGGCTGTTATGGAAATCGAACCACCTTAAAAGGAAAACTATTACGGCTAGGTTAGGTGTGGTAGGCATAACTAGTTACCGAGTAATAGTCGACCAACTTAAAAGTGTACTTGGAAAGGCTAACTCTCATACAAATACAGCCGACGCAACCGCACCATATACTTGGCGCGTACGTGTTGAGTCGATGAAACAAAGACAGATAAAGCAACTACGACGGAATCCTTCACTGCGCTACTCTTGGCCGGTTTCTTTACGTATGGACTAATTTATTTATATGAAATATTTAATACAATACAAATACCTTGACCTACCTTGACATGTATAAAACGTATGTACCTACCTACTCAATTTGACATGTAAAATAATGTATTTTATGAATAAAAATCTGAATCTGAAATATACCGTACTACATCGATGCTTTAAATAACGTTAAAAAAGTAGGAAAATTACAAATTTCTGTTTATAAAAATAAATAGGTACATGAGCCAGATGTATTCCGTATAGATTGTCAGAAAATAAATCGTCAGTAACTGGCAATTCAATCCTAATATATACACAGGCGGGTAATCGGGGTAATGAATATGAATTGGTGCCGGAAAACCAGCATAGCAGGGAAAAAGTGATAAGATGTTTGTTTACTGAAGTACACAAATAATACAAATAATTTATTGAAATCGTATTTTACAGAGATATGTCTAAATGTATTATAAATAGCTGTCAGCTCATACACACGTTGACGTAATTATTATGGCAAAACCGTTCCCAAACTTATTTAATATGCTTGAAGCGGTCTACAGTTCATCTTGCGTCATATAAGTAGAGGTTCAAGGCATACCGCGAATCTTCCCATGGAGATGGAAGAGAGGTATTGCGAAGTCCGAATATCTCCATTTTAATCGCTCGAGTGGTATAAGGTCGATAGAGGGAGAAGGCTAGCCTGACACCGGATGCAAGAAGCATAATGTAGATTAGGTCCGTAGCATTTTCCTAGTCTAATAACCCCTGTCCCGCTCTGGACCAGCGTGGTGACTACTACCCATTCGCTCTCATCCATGAGAGGAGGCCTGTGCCCAGCAGTGCGACGTTTATAAGCTGATGATGAATAACTATTCGGTAAAGTATTGATTTGGATCCCGGTGCACGGTGTACTCTCTCTGTTATTTTCTCTTCTGCTGCGCAAGACCCTAAGCATCATCTGTTATGTTATGAGCATCATATCATCCCTAGCAGTAGGTATTAAGCTAGTATTTGTAGAGTTCTTAGATAAATCATTATATATTTAGTTCAAATGGTATTCTAAAATCGGCCTAACTAGTACATTTTGCTTTATTACATTAGTGGAATTACGATTAGTTAATCCTATAATACCGCACGATAGATAGTGCGCCATCGATACCCGTGCTTCATTAACGACGCCATTGTAAGAGGCATCCAATAAGTGAAAACATGTATTGTAGCTACAGTGCATGTGTGTATGTTGTTTGTAGGGTATTGCAAGTTAAACGAACAGATATTTATAGAACATATTACTCGACTACTCGTAGCCCGATTCTATTCAATTTATATTTATACAGGTCTTTAGAAACATATAATGTTGACTACGACGATTTTTAAAATAATAAATACATGACGTATGTACACTTTGGTTAATCCAGTGCTGTAGGTACGAGGGTGGTTTGATAAGCAACTTGGTTTGATATAAAAATATACATATTTAGGGATTATATATATATTATTTTTCCACGTAATCACCCCGAAGTTCGACACACTTGTCCCAACGTTTCTGCAACTTCTCGATGCCTTCGCGGAAATGAGTTTCTTCAAGGCCCTCGAACTATGCGTTTACCTCCCGTATCACCTGTTTCGAATATAATTTTTGCCCTGACATAAATGTTTTGAGTTTTGGGAATATGTGATAGTCCGAAGGAGCTAAATCTGGTGAATGAGCAGGGTGCGGAAGCAGTTCAAATCGTAACTCAGTCAATTTTTCAGCGACACGACATGAATGCACCGGGGCATTGTCATGAAGAAACATCAGTTTTTCTTCGCCATTCCTGGACGTTTCTCAGATATCACCACCTGTAATTGGTCCAAAAGTGAAGCATAGTACGCCCCAGTGATGGTTTTCCCCTTGCCAAGGTAGACAATTAAGAGGAATCCTTTTGCGTCCCAAAACGCAGACGCCATCACTTTTCCAGCAGATGGGATGGAGCTGCCTCACCACGACTCATCCATTGCCTAGACTGTTGCTTTGTCTCTGGGATATAGCGATGAGTCCAGGTTTCATCCTAACAAAACGGCGAATAAACTCTGCTGAATTCTTTTCAAACACCTTCAAATTGTCAGCAGATGTTCGCATGCGAATTCCCTTTTGTTTGGAGTGAGTAACCCATCTCGCACAAATCTTTTTCATGTGCAATTCCTTGTGCAAAATAAAATGCATCCGCTCAGAAGAGATGTTTGTGGCTTCCGCTAATTCGCGTATTTTCATTCGTCTGTGCGTTAAAACTGAATCATGGATTTTATCGACGATTTCGGGTAAAACCGCTGATTTCGGGGCTCCTGGACGAGGTGCATCTTCAATGCTTATCCTGCCATGCTTAAACTCATTTACCCACAACTGTTTCGTAGGAAGGACACGAGTTACCCAACGTAGGTAAAATCCTTTCATGAATTTCTTTCACTGATTTACCTTCCAAATAAAAGAATGAAATAACACCACGAATTCTAATTTTCTCCATTTTGCCGCGGTACTACGATCAGTTTTGTTTTAACTACTGTCAAATCTAAAATTGCCGCCGAAAATGTCATGACTCCACAGATTAAATATCTTTAGTTATTAAATTTCATGAATAAATACAAAGATAACGCTATCACCATCTATCCGTATGCGAACCAAGTTACTTCTCAAACTGCCCTCGTAATCCAGTCTAATGCTGTGCGGAACCGGAATGTTAATACAAACCTACATCCCTCATAAACCCTCACCAAATATGATATTCCCTCCCATATCGCACAAGGGTTAAGCTGTAAATGTTGATCGTGTCATTTGGACAGCGAACAAGGGATGCTCATTATTTATTTTGCTCCCAACTTTAGCAAAAATGAAGCATACTTTTTGGAGCAAAATTATACTCCGTGAAGCGCAATTTGCCATGACCGTGCTAACCGTCTCGTTTATATTAATTGAATAACAGTACTAATTAGTCCCAAAGCTTTCCTTATTAAAAAGGCTGTAGTCGTAATTGGAACCGCTCGTGCCTTGCAAATGAGCGCTCAACTAGGTACTAGCGCTAGTGATTATTAAGTAGCTAATGTTGAACGCGCATTGATGAGTGGCTAGGTTTGGCGCGTGTTGGGAATTAGCGACATCCTGGCAGGACGCCGGCCGAGCATTAACCTCTACAGGCCACTCGGGATGCAAAGGTACGGCGTTCATGACGTCACTAAGCATTTATCACTCAATATACCTACCTACATTAAAAAGTTATGCCGTCGGAATAGAAAAAGTGCGTGTTAGACAACAATGGGAATTTTTCTTGACAGTGTAAAAGTTCGAACAATGTCTTATAAATAGAGGCTTAACTAGACGGCAATGACATTGTAAAGTATTTATAGACTGCATAACTTCTCACTAGTTCTATTGCAAAAATACTAGTTAAACTATTCAAAAGTTATGTTATGTACTTGTTAGCCAGTGAAACACGATAAGGCTCCGTGATATCTGTCGTTTATTCATGACTGAACCCGGGAACGGTCGAATACAATGGAGGCATCGGTTTGGTAACTGTTTTATGGAAGTAATACGTCAGGACGTGCGCTGTAGACTTTGCGACGCGGGTGTTCGTGAAAGTCTAGATCTGGCTTTCAGTGATCGGGGGTGAGCGGGGGTAGAGTGCGAGTGCTAGGCGGCGCGCGCCTCAGTGCTCGCCCGCCCGCGCCCGCGCCCGCCGGCCCCGCGACCGACCTGCCGCAAGCAGCACCGAACGCGAACCGCCCTAACCTCATTCTATCACCGCCCACGACAATACGCCACCTGTCAAATCACCGGCTAATCTCTCATGACATCCACCATACAACGCTACTCTCCGCCAAATCTCCGCCGCCGATGACACGGTATTGACTCATTCCGCGGAATGGGACTTTCCCGTGGTGTCATTGTACCCGTTAACAGTCGGTCAAATTACTTTAACTTTTCAAAAGTAACCTTGCTAGTCGTGGTGCTCTAATATACAATGAATTCGTATTTGATTATAGGACATCCTGCGATCAAGTGAACTGTTCCAATTGGATTAGGTTGGTCGGTATTGTCAGTTCTTTGTAGGATTGTTTAGCTGCTAGTTGAATCTCCTGTTGGAGTAGCTATGTGATATTGTTGAGTAAGACATGCATTGAGCGTGTTGTAGGTGAGAAGTTGCGAAGCGCGAGCTTTGCGGGCGCTATCGATCGTCACCGGCAGCGGTACGGCAGCACGCGACCGCGGCCGCTGCACCGCCAATATTGTCCCACGGCGCACATAATCACCGGCTACTGGGCTGGGAATGCTCATTACCTTTAAGAGGGGGCGTATCGCCAGGGAAAAATCAGAAATCACCCGCGCGCCCCGTACCTGCCGCGCTGATGCGTCTATTGCTGCCCCGCTCCTTCTCGCATAGTATATGCCCCGACAGTCAGATGAAACATGATGAATACCTATAGATAATTATAACAAGTGGAAAGAAAGACAAAATCTGTAAGTACCTATATTTGAAGATATAGTTTTCGCTAGTAGCTAAGTCAGTTTCGAGAGCTATAACTGAAATGACCTTCCGTTTTTTTACTAAATCACGTAAGGGTTGTAATTTAGCATAATAATGTCTCGTAAAAGGCTAAAGCAAAAAAACAGCTATAATCGAATTTAAACTTTTGTGAGACATATCTAAAATACTACTAATAAATCCACGGTTAAAAAATTAACGTAAATGTCACGGCAGGCGACATGTTTCGAACTCTTCGGGAGTTCTTCTTCAAAATAAACATCGAAAACACTAATCCTGAAGAAGAACTCCCGAAGAGTTCGAAACATGTCGCCTGTCGCGTCATTTAATACGTGAATTTATTAGTAGCATTAAAAAAAACTGTAATTTATTATGAAAACTTCGATCATGTTTATGAAAGCCAGATTTTCAGGCCACTGTGTGGCGGCCAAATTTTTCAATTCTGACCCCGTGTCATGGTCGGCCTTATCACGCGATAAGTGACAGGATAGAGCGTCCGTCACTGGCTGACACCGTTTGATAGAACGAGACGATGCCCCTATCTTGTCACTTATCGAGTGATAAGGCCGACCATGATACGGGGTCTGATCTCGGATTCGTACTTGGAGACAATGGAGACGCTTTGGCCCTTTAGTTATGAATTTTAAACATACTCGTATTAAAGAAAAACTGCAAAATTGTGTTCACTTTTTTTAATATAAAAATGTCCAACTTCGCAGGCAATAATTCGGGTGCAGACTCGAAAATTATTATTATTCCAAAAGAAAGAAGGCAAAAAAATATGCATAGTGATGAAAATCCCATTCAGATATCTTAAAGAATTACGAAGCTACAACCGTTTTAATATTGCTTGTTAGAGAGAGAAAACGCAAACGGTGTGTGACGTCACATTACAGGATGCTGCCGGCAGGCCGCGTCGACGGCGTCGCCGACCACGATGCGCGCGGCACGTTGCCGTCTTCTGTGACGTCACATTCTTCCAGCGTCATCTTCTCATATGAAGTTGCGTTTTGCGAAAAAGGGACAGAACACATCCCTTCTTAAAACTTTGGACACTTATAACTTCGTGATTATTTAACCTGTTGCGTTGATTTTTTCTCCATTTGACAATTTTTTTTATCCTTCTTCGAGAAAATATCACATTATTTTATTTAGTGTCTACGCCCCTATTGTTGGAATCTAAAAGCGTCACCCGTGATGACTTTAAAGAAAAAACATGTCAATAATTACACGGTTCACCCACGTATTAAACGTCACTACGGGCGACATGTTTCGAACTCTTCGGGAGTTCTTATTCAGGATTGAGTGTTTTCGCGGCGGTGTCGCTTGAATCACGACAAGATTCAAGCGACACCGCCGCGAAAACACTCACTTTATAGAGTACAAATTACTTTAATTACCCAAGGAATACCACTACCTACATGTTGCTTAAAAAACCACCGGAACTATAACTGAAATATGGCCTTCCGTTTTTTTACTAAATCACGTAAGGGTTGTGAGCTAGCATAATAATGGCTAGTAAAAGCCTAAAGCAAAAAAAAGCTATAATCGAATTTAAACTTTTGTGAGACATGTCTAAAATACTACTAATAAATCCACGGTCAAATTCACGCATTAAATGTCACAACAGGCGACATGTTTCGAACTTTTCGGGAGTTCTTCTTCAAAACAAACATCGAAAACACTCACCCTGAAGAAGAACTCCCGAAGTGTTCAAAACATGTCGCCTGTCGTGTCGTTTAATACGTGAATTTAACCGTGAATTTATTAGTAGCATTAAAAAAAAACTATAATATATTATGAAAACTTCGATCATGTCTATGAAAGTCAGATTTTCAGGCCACTACTGTGTGGCGGCCAAATTTTTCAATTCTGATCTCGGATTCGTACTTCGAGACAATGGAGACGCTTTGGCCCTTTAGTTATCAATTTTGAACATATTAAAGAAAAAGTGCATAATTATGTTCACTTTTTTAATATCAAAATGTCCAAGTTCGCAGGCAATAATTGTTGGAATCTGCACTTTCGATAACCCTAAAAGCGACACCCGTGATGACTTTAAAGAAAAACAATGTCAATAATGTCACTACGGGCGACATGTTCCGAACTCTTCGGAAGTTCTTCTTCAGGATGAGTGTTTTCGCGGCGGTGTCGCTTGAATCACGACAAGATTCAAGCGACACCGCCGCGAAAACACTCATCCTTAAGAAGAATTCCCGAAGAGTTCGAAACATGTCGCCCGTAGTGACATTTAATACGTGAGTTGAACCGTGTAATTATTAGTACTGTTTCAACACGTCTCACGAAAGTTTAAATTCGAAAAGCAATGTCCGCCATCTTGGAATTCAAAATGGACATCATTTCTAGAATCTTCACCCTCGAGAAGCCTGCCAATACAATACAATACAATACAAATACTCTTTATTGCACACCTCACACAAACAAAGCAGTTAAAAAGAGAAACAATACAATAACATGTAGGTAGAGGTAGACAACAGGCGGTCTTATCGCTGAAGAGCGATCTCTTCCAGACAACCTTTGGGTATCGGAGAAAGAGATAAAACTAGATTATGTAGTAGGTGGTGCAGAGATTATAATAAGCCAAAAATCAAAATAATTATATCAATACACGTACATAAATAGCTCTATATATAAACATACATACACAATCATACATATATACAAATAACATAAATATAATACATAAACAGTCAGCCAATAATAATAATAGTAAGACAATCGGGGTTAGGGGAGAGACAAATAATGTTCTTTAAGAAGAGATTTGAAGTTACCGATAGATTTAGCTTGTCT
Source organism: Epinotia ramella (assembly GCA_947578815.1). Lineage (NCBI taxonomy): Eukaryota > Metazoa > Arthropoda > Insecta > Lepidoptera > Tortricidae > Epinotia > Epinotia ramella. Next base: position 16,134,226 of record OX388209.1, read on the forward strand.
TATATCAAGAGGGAGAGAGTTCCACAGTCGAATAGCCTTAAAAGTGAACGAACTACTGTAAAATTTCGAATGCCAATGTATGTTGTTCTTTAAAAAAACGCGCATATTAATTTACAACGAATGTTTCAAAAATTTTAAATAATGCGACCACTTTTTGAAATATTTCTGACTATGAATTCGTATTTAGACCTCTCAGACATCGATTTTGAACATAACCGGATTTATTCTCAACTAGCGATCCGCTCCGGCTTCGCACGGATACTATATTATACATATAAACCTTCTTCTTGAATCACTCTATCTATTAAAAAAAACCGCATCAAAATCCGTTGCGTAGTTTTAAAGATCTAAGCATACATAGGGACAGACAGCGGGAAGCGACTTTGTTTTATACTATGTAGTGATAGTGAGTGATAATCTTTCATAAAGTAAATACACGATCGACAGAAAAATGTTCGTCTAGTTTTGCATGTACTGCACAAATTATTCTAAGAAGCCGGTCACCCGGCGATCGCTGCGTAATCTTATAGTTGTATTTTGAACTTTAAGATCTATATGTTAAGGTCGACTTTTAAATATATTATTTCAAAATGTAGCAAAATATCTACTGGAATGTAATGATACGTTCATTCACTGGACGAATATACTGGGTCACAATATTATTGAAATATTTATGTTCATCGTGCTGTCGTGAGAGCACAGAACGTAGTCCTCTCGTCTCAGCGGAGCGATTACGACTGACTCCGCCCGCGAACGGCAACAAAAGATATACAGAACCGCACGAAACACGCGACGGGAGAAAGGGTATCGCGCTAAATAAAAAAGGCCTATACGCCAAATACGTTTCACCTCAATAAGTCTGAAAAGGGACTACATAAAAATACCCCGCTAGTACTTTCATTAGGTAATGTGAAAAGCTATTATACACTCAACTTTTACTTAATTTATATGCACGGGAACCTCACACTATTGAAATTGAGTAAAAATAAGACATGTTTTGGCGGTTCTTTTCTATCGAGGCAATTTTGGTTTTGTATGGTTTTGTTCAGACGATTCAATTGCAAATATGATGTAGTTTTGGTATGTTCTTTTTCCTGGCATTCGCTTTAGTTTGTCATAGGTAAATATTCAATCTAAGAACCCCGATTTCGCGGAGCGCCCCCTCTTAACTCGTGCAAAGTACCTACTTTTAAAACAACGTATTTTTCCAAATGGAACTGTTGCCAAGGGATTTAAGTTGGGGTTATTAAACCTAGAAAGCTACTTCTAAAGTATTGTCCTAATTTATTAGTGCGAATTACAGAGAAGACTTCATTATTGTAAACATGAGGTGAGGCGGCGGCAGTTTCATTAATTGATCGTAATATTAGTATTTTCTAAGGTAGAAACTATTTGTGAAATCATGCGTATGATTGATGGTATCCATGTTACAGTATATCGGCTGTGTGCAATAATAATTGGTTGTTAGGTTCCAGAACATAGAGCAAGCGGGCTATAAATCTTAGTTCATTGATGTATTGTCTACATAATGAAGTTATTTATCGTGGTTCAGTTAGTGACAACTTAACAAGATAATATCTACTAATTGATAGTGTGGCGTGATAGAAAAAAATGTTTAAATAAATACAGTATTCAGTTGAATTTTATTGATTCAACGCATGCATAAGTACCATAGCTGTTTATGTAATTAGTATGACACTCACAAACCTTTTTCGCTTTATACACTTCCATAACTTTGTGCATGCATGGTCCTCGGTGTAGAGTATACCATACTCTTGACCTGAACTTTCTTTGGAAATGATCAGATTTATTAGCAGAGTGCGTCAATGTTTTCTTTTAGAATCTTTCCATCTACTCTCCCCCCTGCACTTTCTTTGCAAGTATTCTCACAGCCGGCTGGCTAAAGAGTGATGGTTCGCTACATGCCTAAATCATCTTCCTCACTTTATCTTCCCTATCTTCGTTCACAACTATCTCTAAATTTGTCATCGCAAATATTTCTCAACGCTTTAATATCCACTGCTATATTTATCTTTTATGATTATGATGTACTAAATTCCATATCAATATTTAAATAATTATCTAAGTAGGTAACTAAATCGATTACCGACTGATAAATCGAGTACGCATTATAATAAAGTACTTCCTACAGTACATATCGAACTTAGATAAAGATTTAATTTCATCGGCTTCATTAGAGATAAGTACTTACCTGAGTTGAAGAAAAACAGGGTATTTCTTCAACCCTTAAGTATCCCTTCCTGAAGGTTTGAAGTCGATTACGTAATTCTTGTAATTATTTAGTAACGCCTCTTCAAGGAGTACTTCGTCCTTTATCGACTTTGTCTGCAACTCAATGCAGGTCTTCGGAGAGCCATAGTAAGAATCTAATTCCATGGGACTATAGGAATAGAGCATTTGCAATACGTATATATATATATGCATATCAAAAATATCGATATTAAACCTCTAGATCGTGCTGCCAGTTATCATTATCACACGTATTCTCATAAGATGTCATTGAGTAGTGCTAGTCGAGAAACTGCATGATACCATTGGCCACACACACAATTCTTACAAATTTCGTCTTAACTACAATTGTAGGCACTTGTATGTTGGTCGTGATATACAACGTGTCCCAAAATTCAACGATAAGCTGGCATCAGAAGATAGACCTGCCCATGACTACTCGAGGAAAAAAAAAAAAAAAGTATCTCAATTTATTATAGTATTATAAAATGAAAAACTGAAAATCGACACCTCTATTCGTATTTTTAACGACCATGTCTACAATTTTTCAAATATTTCAGTTTTTTTTTGTATCGGCAACCTAAGTAGCACTGCTATCCACCACAACCCTTAAAAATACCAGAATACATGTAGTTTTTACGCAAAAATTAATCAAAGTTAGTTTTTCCCTAAAATTTTAACTTTCAGGCCACCAAACTCCTTTTAAAAGTGATTACTTCAACATTAAAAAATGTCGGTTCTTGTTTAGAATTTTTTTATTTTATTTTATGCGTAGTTTTCCTAGAGTATTATACCATTTTGGAATCTTGGTTAGTTGCGTCAACTTTCTAAAACACTTGCCATAGTAGGTCCAGTCCTTTTTTTGTACACCACGATGATTGAAAGTGGCCTGAAAGTTAAAATTTTAGGGAAAAACTAACTTTGATAAATTTTTGCGTAAAAACTACATTTATTCTGGCATTTTTAAGGGTTGTGGTGGATAGCAGTGCTACTTAGGTTGCCTATACAAAAAAAAAACTGAAATATTTGAAAAATTTTAGACATGGTCGTTAAATATACGATTAGAGGTGTCGATAATATATTTTTTTTAATTCTATAATAAATTGAGATATATTTTTTTTATTTTTTTTCCCCGAGTAGTCATGAGCAGGTCCATCTTCTGGTGCCAGCTTATCGTTGAATTTTGGGACACCTTGTATATTAGGTTAGATAATAATTTTCTGGGTATTTTGTATATTATGGCGCTTATCTACGAGCTATTAAAGTAACGATGGCTTCTAAGTAAATACATCTTGGTTTCCAGGATACAATAGATTATTCTCATAAGTTATAAGTAACTTCTGTTCTTGATTTATTTTTCTAAGTGTTAGTTCTTTGAAACCCTCAGAATAGTTGTGCAGCGGAATTTCTGATTTCTGTCTGAGAATTTAACTCTTGAAGTGTAGAGTTATCGATACATACAGGTAGTCGTCTTTCGTCGTGTAAGCGTTTGGGGTTGCAAGCGGCCGTAAGCAACTGTTATGGCTTACCATTAACTGAGCTGTGCGCTGTTTTGCGATCATTTTAGCGTAAAATGATGCGTTTCAGTCTACCAATCAATTTATCTAACGTGAGTTTCTTGTCCCAGCTTATAGTGTTGATGACCTAAAAAAACAATAAATGTTGATTATGAGTGCGTGTACGTGTCGTATCCGACTGGGCGCGGGCCGCGAGTTGGGCGCAGGGCCGAGTGTTAGAGGCGGCGGGTGAGTGCGCGCGCCGTGTCGCGCGCGCCGCGCCGCGGGCGGCGCCTGCCGCCACCGCCGCCGGCGCCGAGGCTCTCTATGATGGGCTACATCATGGGCTGTGCCTGCCTGAGAGGTGCGTACCCTTTTTAATAAAAAATCGGAACTTTTAGGGTTGGTGGCCACCAGAACTGTGCCAGGTTGCGAGGCGGTGAGTTAGGAAAAAAACCACTAATAGCGTGGGTCGCCATGCCCGCGCATCTTTTCCTATTGGCCCAGTTTTTCCTGGCTCGCAACCTCGCACTGGTGTTGGGTAGGACATGAAATTAAAATTAGTTTGTATGAGCTCCTCATTTCCAAAAATGAGGTGGTACAATGTCCGATTACTTCAAATGAGGTGAGGTACCATCTAATAATTAACATCTATCTGAAGTAAAAACAAGGTTTTTTTTCAAGTGTAGTGTACAATAGACCACCATTTACTTCCATGTTCAATATTCTTACTTACCTTCCTCCACTACATACAATTATGTATTGTAGATGGGGGAAAGTTAGGCGCGAGTGGCGAGTCTGGAGCTCGAGGGACGAGGCTTTGAGGTTTGAAGGATAAATGAAGCGCGAGGCGATGACCGAGCGAGTGAGGAACGAGGCGGTGCCTCGTGAGGAATGAAGTAGTACATTTTTCAAGCGTGAAGTGATGCGAAAATTTAATGAAATGAGTATGACAAATGAGGTGCCTCACGAGTGAGTAACCCAACACTACCTCGCACAGCTCTGGTGGATATTCTCCCGTATACCTTAATCATCCATTCGCAGTGTCGCCATACTCGCAACACCATAATAGCTGAGATTCTAAAGTTTGGACTAAACTCGGGAAACCAAACATACGACCGCCTTCCGGTATCTATGTCAAGTACTTTTAGAAATGTCATCCTTTAAAAATAGGCAGACAGAATAATCTGATGTTTTAAAGTTAGTGTCTTGGAAATCCGATAACTTGAAACCGGAACAGTTTTGAATTTGACGTCGCTGGGAGCTTTTGAACAAAGCTTATGCACGACTTGCACAAGACCGCGCGCGAGCTTACGAGATAAACTACGCGTCTCTTTCTAAGTGTTATAATTAGAAAGAGACGCATTGTGTACCTCGCGCGCGAGCCAGCACGCCTTGCAGATCCCAATTAAAACTGTATACAGATTAAATCAAATATGTCCCCGAACGGCATACACAAAGGGGATGTATTGTCGCGATCACAAGTCAAACGTGTTTTGGTGCCTAGCAAACTTCAACAAAATCAATTTGAAAAGTTATCGAGGCGTAGAAAGGCCGCTGTCGCCTATTACACGCTGTTCACCTTGTCACTTACATACGTTATACATAAATATATCTACATACCTTTAACGTATCATAAGTTTAAACTTTTTTGCCCATATTAATAAACGTCCAAAAGAATAAACTCTAAACCGTGATCTCTGTCTACCCCTCTGAGAAATAGGGGTGATTATGTGTATGTATGTATGTATGTATGTACTCTACTTATTCTCACTTTGATATTTCAATTCATAAAAAAAGACGAAACAAAATTTAACTAACATATGCGTAGTAAATTTTACGAATAAGGGGGTGGTCTCGAATACCAAGGTATTTTTTTATTATCTATTACTGTTAGTAGCTAATCACAGCTTGACATTTTTCACTACCTCAAGTTAAATGCCTCCCGCTTGTACTTACAAGTGTAGGTAAACCTATTTGTAAATAAGATTTTTCCTAACTTGTTGAGATCCTCCTAAATTGTTGAGATATCTTCGAACATTATATAAAAATATGTAAAACTCTCCGATAAAGCTGTAGTAGGTAAATATTGTATGTAAAGCCATTATTCAAATTGGATCGCGATACACCTCCCCAAACACGTAGTTATAGGAATATGAACGGACTTGGGGATTCACGGGAGCGATATTGGTAATACTGCGCAATGTAAATAATGTATTAAGTGAGTTTGAATGTAACAATCGCTAGAAATAGGTCTTTATTTTGCTATTCTGTTCTAAATTCGTATTCCGTTTGTGAGGCCTACGTAGTAGAATGTGATTTTATACGGATAAATGGTATATTCTTTGAAGTCTTTACTAAGTACCTTGTCTTAACATTTTACATTTTATTATTCAGCCAACATTTTATTATCGTCAGTTTTTTTGCACAGCCGTCAACTGCTTATTAAGTTTACTTTTAGATGTTTGTTTTATTTGTTACAAATGTCAGTCGACCGTTAAGAGGTTTTCTAGTTTGCTATTTAAATTTAAATGTAAACGATTTTTCGTATACTTACGAGTTACGAATTATGCAGTTAGATGCGTTCAGAATTTTGCTATATAAAAGTGTCAAAACATGATTTTCACTTCTCATGCTCGAAAAGTGTGTCATATTAGGCTTAGATAGCGGGGCTAAAGTAGTACATTTAGCCCCTAGGGAAAATATGTTAACATATTTATGATTTTAAAACATTTTAATTTGACCAATCAGAACACTTGATCAGGAAAGGCCCGAGCAAATTCGTCTTTAAGAAATTTGTGCGTACTTTATTTGCTGGCAGATCCGAGTAGACTAAAGGTTACAGGTTTGAAAATTTCGCTTGTAAGTATGTATGTAGTGTATATTTATGTATATATATTTATTTGTGTATGTAAGTATTTATTTTATTTATGTACCTATATGTATTTGTGTAAATATGTTGTATATAGGAATACCGTAATGTTATTTTTTTTTAGTTGTTATTTACACTGCCCCACAATCTTTTCCGCTTTGCCTTAAGGTTTGACTGGTAGAGAATGCCATATGGCATTAAGTCCGCTTTTTGTACGATAAGTTTTCTTTTGTGCAATAAAGTTTAAATAAATAAACACTTCAACGTATTAAATCCACCAATCATAAATGTTTAAAAAACATATTATCAACCAATCAGGAAACAGAATAAATTTCAAATATGAGGCGTTTTTATTCCCGAATTCACAATCATTAAAAAAAATAAACGCCTTTGGCCGTCTATAGCCTCGTCCAAACGTTCAAGCGGGGTGGCCTGCAAACATCATATAAGCTATTAGATTGAGCGGGATAGACTGCTGTCTATCTCGCTTTATCTTATGCAGCGTATGCTGTCCGCCGCGCTCGGCCGTTTAGACCCGGCTTTATACGGTAAGTAGCGTTTATTCGTGGTGTCAATATTTTGTATGTGTCAAACATTAAAAAAATCATGCCACCAAATTGAACAATCTTTTCGCTGTGGAATTTATTATTGATTGGGGATGGATAATCTTTGTTTTCACTATTTTCTCGCAGTCTAAGTGAAAAGTTGAGTGTATAACTGGTCTAATAGCCATATTACCACTCGAACAATTTTCCCTCACTTCGCTCGGGAAAACAACCATCTTGTGGTAATATGGCTTATTTTAGCCCCTTGTCAAACAATCTACTATAACGTAATACATATAATAATGGAGTTAAGAGGATTGCGACTTTAGCCGACGAAAAGTATGAGGTGAAGTAAAAAAATACAGACGATTGGTTTCAGTAATTTACAAGTAAACAATTATATCATCATCTCCATAGAACAATGAGAGATCCAACCTTTTGAAAGCAATTAACATTAATGACGTGAAGACATTAATAATGCGTCTATAGCCGCATTGAGCACGTTAGCCAACCCGCTCGCTCGCTATGAAATTATAAAGAAGTCATGTGCGATACATTTGTGATAACTCCTATGACGTCACAGTGCAGTGCTACGTGTGCCTGAATAAGTATAGCTGAAATTGCTTTTACGTGGGAGCATGCAATTCAGTAGATTTCTCCGCCCACGCTTACATCGATGTTTCAGGACTGGAGGTGGAATATGGTAAAAGCAAGCCTTTTTGTATTTAAAAGCGACTAGCAAACCTTGTGTTGTATTTGAATGTATAACATATTCTAAACGACTAGCTACTTACAGTCCTAAATACTAAGTAAAAAGACTTTCTATCTGGTCCTCGTAATGCGGTGGCCTATTTTCGAATATGCTATCAACGAAGTTGGATGGGAAACCAATTGTTAAAAGTATTCAGTTATTTATTTATTTATTTAAGGTTTGCCAACAGGTGTACTAGAACTTGCCTATATAAAAACAGTTTATAATACGATTGCTAGAGTATTCACCCAATTTAATGCAAACAACATGCATTTAAAAGTTATTCATTAAATCATCAAATTTGATCCCATCAGGCAGCTATGTATTGGTCTTACGCACCTGCTGTTATGTTGCTTTGGACGCTATGCAGGGATTTACCCCCTTATTTCATAAAACTTAAAATTTATTTAATTATCGTATGGCAATTTAGTGTATTTAGAACCGTGAGATCTTCGAAAAGACAGTACGGTTGCCAGGTTGATTACCCACCGCTACCCTACACGTGACCCCTGGGTGGTGCTAAAAGTGCAAAACTTAAAATGCCTCTGCTAAATAAAATGTGTTTAGTCCCTTTCTTACGAATTATTATTTTAGTGTATCATTCCACCTGACATACTATAAATAAATTAAAGACCCGTTGAAAAATGTATTGTTCTGATTCTCCTCTCCATATTTTAGTAGCTCCTAGGGAACATGCATGCATTGCAGCTTCACAGAAAACTTGGCAGTGAAATACATTGTTGTTTTTTTTTATATTATTAGTAGATTGAATACACTGTTAACTTAAAACAGCGTAAATAAACAAGATTGAAATAACAGTAAAAACTAACTAACGTAACTTCAATAAAAAGTTTAAGTGACTTGTTGAACATTATTGTTGAGTTGCTAAAAGATTCAGATTAATATCTTGTGGCCATTGAACTTCAATATCTCGTGCTGTTCTTTCCTGTTCATCGGCGCACGAGTGCTAAATGAATGGCTGTACATTAAAAATTCACAACAAAGCGAGTCAGCGCGTGGGCGGGCGGCCGGCAAGCGCTGAGGGCGGGCGGCGATCGAAGGGCGCGCGCGGCGCCGGGCGTGAGGGCGGGGGGCGGCAGGGTAACGATCGTGCGGCTGCAGTGTTCAGTTCAGTCTTCCAGCCGCGAGCGCGCCGCGAGGATGAGCGACGTCGGCACGCTCGCCGCCATGGACGCCTTCGCGGGCGGCGCGAGGCGGAGGCCCGCGCGCCTGCCGCCGCCGCCGCCCTTCGTGCCTCCGCCGCCGCCGCAGCGCCACGACCACTACTACATGCGCCGCAAGTCGCCCGTCCCCAGGCAATGCGCGGGCCTCGCGCTCTTTACACGCAACGGTACCGATAACAGCCATCAGCCTTATCACTTCACCAGCCGTCGAGTAGTCAGTCACTACTCATTGCATACATTTAACACTGGCATGCTATGGAAGCTTTTGATTAGCCGCAGCAACAAGCGGTGACTTTGACAAGCCGTTATCACGGTTCGCACGCGCTTGAAGTCAGGCGCTCGCCGGCCGACACGCCGGCTGCAATGTCAATGTCACGCTCTCATCATCAGAACACTGGTACTGTAGGATTTGCTGTATGTGGCTTTTCCATTATCTTTGGTTGCGTACTCACTGGAACGTAGTCAAGACCAACTCATGTTTTTCGGTATTTAAAAAACATCTTATACGGTAGGTTGCTTATAATCTCTGATATAATCCCACGTAAGAAATTGTCAATCTGTATTATGAAAAAATTATGGACGCATCAAACTTTTTTCTAAGGAAATATTAACATTGCATACCAGTTATGGAAAATTTTCAAATAGCATTTTCCTAAAAAGCTGTGTAAAATATCCGCGTGCTTAATGTATTGTAAATTAGAGAGTTTTCGGAACTACGAATATTTTGTAAAGAAGTAAGAACGGCCAATGCATATTATTTTGCAGAAAATGCAAAACAAGTTGACAGAAACTCTCAGTTCTTTATTATATTAGAATTCAGTTTAGATAAGGATATAGGGCATGAGATCCACCTGGAAACCTTTTTAAATAAGTTTATATATTTACCAGCTTTTCTACTTATAAGTAGGCGTACAATGCTATATATTCTTTCAAGCTTAACATTTCTAATCAGTTAAATATTTTGTTAATTTGAATTGTTATTTCATTAAACACTAGCTTCTGCCCGCGACTCCGTCCGCGTGGAACTCGTTTATATATCGTAGCTCCATACAAACTTTCACCCCCCACTTCATCCACTTGGGGGATGATTTCCGGGATAAAAACTATCCTATGTCCTTCCCCAGGAATCAAACTATCTCTATACCAAATTTCATCGCAATCGGTTCAGCGATTTAAGCGTGAAGAGGTAACAGACAGACAGACAGACAGACTTTCGCATTTATAATATTAGTATTGAGTATGGATAAAAAAAAAAAAAAAAAATCTTTATTGCCACACCTTATCAATAATAAAAGTAAAAACTTATCTAACTTAATATAAACAGTAGGTAGTAGCTAAAACTATTAACTTAACTATATGTTATAACTAGTAAGATAGTATGGATATGGATATGGATTAGTATGGATATGGATTGTAATGTGTGACGGCATATGTACGTCACGGCGGCACCGCGACATTAAAAGAAGACATAAATTTATTTAAAGTAAGGTTGCGTGATAAGGCGAGGAATGCTGCAATAATGCAGATTACAATGACCACAAATGGTTTTTTGTGAAAAATGAAACTGTGACGACGTCGCGTCGGTTACAACAACCGCCTTTCTTAACTTTCTAAAACAAAAGCCACCATTTAGTTATTGTTTGGTTTTTTAGAAAGCGAGTACGATACCCAAGTTGACCCTAGCTTGCTGCGAGTTATGGCGTAGCACTGGTTTTCATTAGATTTTTTCTAAGACTAATGATGCGGTACTGAAATGGAGATGAGTCAAAAGAAAGACGGATGTTTGTTAAGACGGTGCGTGTTCCGGCGCGCGGCGGCGCGCACGCCGATAAATAACAGCTGAAGGCGCCGTCGCGTGGCCTCGCGCAACGATGTGCCGAGAGTGCGGCGTCGTGCTAACTACGCCATTTTAATTGCACTCCTGAATGTCAATCACCACATTCCGTGAAATAATCACGCAGCTTTGTTTCCGAGTGGAAATTTGCAAATTTTACTTTTGAGCGAAAGTTCTGCAGAATAAAATGACACAGTTTATCACTTTTAGTATTGTGCTGTCTACTTGAATGCCCACGCCGAAATAATACGTGTACAGGTCGATTCACAAGAGCTGGCGCGTAATGTCTATTAAATTAATGACAGTTTATATATTTTCCGCGCCTGCTCTCGTGAATCGACCTGTCCTGTACTGAAATATTGATTAGGTAACAATCCAAAGTATTCGTATCACCTAAACAGTTAAATAGACAGAACGCCACCACGGACTCTTGCTACATAGTGGGAAATGCCTGCTACGGACTACGGCGGCGTAGCACTCGCAGAGCACAATTACTAAGCAAAATCGCATAAGTACTCCGATTATGTACAATGTTCATGTTACGTACCTACGAGGGGCGTCTGAAAAGTTCTAAGCCTAAGATAGAAAAAAACAATTTACAAAAATGAACTCGTGTTTATTTTTCAATATAGTCTCCTCCTAAATCAATGCATTTTTTACATTTTTTATACAGTGCTTTTAGGCCATTAAAAAAATAATCTTTATTTTGCCCTTCAAAATGCTCCTGTACAGCCGCCTTCATCTCTTCGTCACTTCTAAATCGCTTTCCCCTCAACTCTTTCTTCAAATTATTGAATAGAAAATAATCGCTTGGGGCTAGATCTGGGCTGTAGGGTGGGTGGTCAATTTCCTCAAAACCTACTTCCTTCAGAGCACGCCTCGCAACATTAGCGGTGTGAACGGGTGCGTTGTCTTGCAAAAACAAAATGCCTTTCCTTAGTTTACCCCGCCTTTTCTCAACTATGGCTTGTCGCACCTGTCTTATTAGATTTGCATAATAAGTTCCGTTTATCGTAGAGCCTTTTTCTAAATAATCGAATAAAAGAATGCCATCACAGTCCCAAAATACCGTAGCCATTAACTTAGAGGCCGACTTTTGCACTTTAAATTTCTTCGGCGGCCTTTCACCCTTTTCAATCCACTGCATCGACTCAGACTTACACTCCGGATCATACTGTCTGATCCATGTTTCATCAACAGTTACTATTCGGGAACAAACTTCATCTAAATCATCTTCGCACAATTCTAAAAACGCCCGAGAAGTTTCCACACGACGTACTTTATCGAAGGCCGTTAGCATTTTCGGTACCCAACGAGCACTGACTTTACTCATGTACAAATGTTCATGTAAAATTTCTCCGACTCTTTCTTTACTAATACCTAAGACCTCAGCTATTTGCCAAACCTTCATTCTTCTATCTTCTAATACCAGCTTTTTGACTTTTGCTACGTTTTCTTCGGTCACTACCGATATTGGCCGCCCTGAGCGGGGGTCGTCTTCGATCGATTCCCGTCCGAGTTTAAATAAGCGACTCCACTTTTTGACTGTGGCATAAGAAGGCCCAGAATCACTGTAAATAATAGCCATTTCCTCAAAAATACACTGCGGTGATTTGTCACTTTTTGTAAGGAATTTAATTACAGCACGGTGCTCAATTTTCGTAATATTCGTTGGTAATTCACACATGATGTACTTTTCCGTTGAATATCTCGAAACAGAATAATAAAAACGTGACATGTTATTTTTTAATAATTTGTTTTTAAATGGCCTTTCTAGTGGCCAGTATCATAAACGCATATATAACCTCGAAATACCTTAGGCTTAGAACTTTTCAGACGCCCCTCGTACACTCACAACAAAATATTCGCAACCCGAAACACATCTCGTATAATACGTAACCATTTCAAACACGTAGAGAATTCATATCATCGCCCGAGGTCGCGTTGTTTCCCAACCCGTCTGTCCTTCACCAAACAAGGCAAAAAATGCTGGAATACTTTGATCGTTGAGTTCGGGGTGATAAGGCAAGCTTCTCAGGCAGCGAAGCGGGCGGTCGCGGCCGCTCCGCCCTTGACCCGACGCACCGCCTGCCTTCCGCGCCGACTGACCGCGGAAACCCAACCGCATCTCTATCGAATTCATTTTTTGAACAATGGGAATGAAGTAGATGTCGAGCAATTATTTGTCCGGATGCTAAAATAAATCTCTTTAGTAGAAAAGTACCTACCCCCAAATTAATTTCCCTGTTACTAGGGTTCAAGTGGAGTCGGTAAAATTAGATTTTGGCATACAGGTGCGGTAACGGTATTAAATGATCATTGATCACATTAAGACTGAAGTCGACGTTATTTACCGATTGCTATACTTATATCTATAAATTATGTTTGGTCAAGAACACTTGAATAGTTTGGCGCTGACGTATTCTTTTACTGTATCGTGCATTTAAAACCCAGATATACGTCCAGTCCGATAATTAGGTCAATACTGATTGAGTTATAGTTCTTTTAAAATATCGGTCATTTTAAAATTAGATAGTGGTACTGAGTCACGCTATGTAGGCAAACAATTGGCTGGCGCTATTTTTAAATACTACCTAGTAGTACATTACTGTTTTGATTTAGATGTAAAAAGGGCAGTCGAACTTCTGAAACAAACTTCTCAGCTATATCATTACCAGATTCTGTATGTAATTGCCACAATAATGGTAACGTGTAAGAGTAAAATAAGACTGTTACGCTTAGCTGTACAAAAAAACATCTTCGTATGTTCCTAGTTTAATAAACATTGACGTAACATAATCCACAGTGATGCCTAAGTTTACCGGGCATCGTCGCCCGCCCACGTGCTGCTAGTTGTGTCTATGTCACGAATGTTTCTCATCCACGTCATTCTCGTGAAAGAATCTCTCTCGTCTCGTGTTAACGCGACCCAATTTAATCCATTTTACCAATTTATCTTTCGTGGGAACATTTAAATATATTTTTGCTAAAAATATTGATCTCGTGTTTTTGGTACAATAAGCTTTTTGAATGTAAAATCGAATTGTTGACGTATTCTGTGCACAAACACATTTACGTAGTACCATGATGATAGCATGCATCATTGCGCTCTGAATGTGTTGAGCTGCTCATATCGTAGTACCTAAATGCTTCATAAATACGTGATCACTTATAGTTATAACACCGTCGCAAATTTCCCCAGAGACACAGAAAGTAGCAAGTGTGGAATACTTAATCGATACTGCTTATCCAGCGAGATAACTCTAACTTTTCTTATTTGATTCTCCTGGTTCTTTGGGTATTTACAGCGAGTGCTGTATAGGTACTTGTTTAGTTACATACCTATGGCAAAATTCCAAATGTAGCCGTGAACTGAATATCTCAACCACGGTACAAGCGATTCCAGAAAACTGTTTTCGACGTTAAATTAGACTGTTTATTAAGAAGACGAGGTGCTCGAGATGTCACGTCATTGATGTTTTCTGCGTTTGTCACGGTAAATGTGTATTAACGAGCTCCTGGGTTCAAGCGCGCCGAGCGAGGAATGTGAGCGTGCGGGGAATGTTCCTATTCCACCTATAGCGTACACTTGACATTGCGGCTATTACTGGACTACGGTGGCAGTGGCAGGTCCTCCGCGCCGTCCGCATTTTTGTCTAATTACATCATCCATCACTCTTCGACTGATCGTCCAACTAATATTATATAATTAATGTTACCAAAGTTTGTTTCTGGTAAACAAACCACTTTTAGTATAAACAAAAGACGATGACGTTATATTATCATAGCAAATATTACATTAGCAAATCCGCGACGACATACAACATTCATAAGGTATTTTTTGTTACTACCTCTAAACTGTGTTCACCACCGCTCGAAGGCGGCAGGAACCTTGAAACCGCAGAGGTCCTTCAACACGTACGGGATACGGGGTGTTGTGGTTATGCAAGATTGCAGCGAGCGACGTCCTCGGGCCAGTCGGGGTGCTCGGCCAAGGGCGGCGACATTGATCGGCGCGCCCGGCCCGGGCCCACGCGACCACCGCGCTCGCGCACATCTCCCGCGCCCGCAGCCTCCAGCCTGCCTGTTGAATAAACACGGGCGTCCTTGTCGAATAACTTAGCGCCTATACAATATGTGATTGAGAGTTAGTGTATGTGGCAGGCCTGCGGTCGTATTGATATTGGGCGCCATAAAATAACAGCCTGCCATTTCCAGTTGTTTATGTTGGAGTCTTCGTCCTTTTAATTACTAATTGGATTTTATTGGATGACTTTTGATGTTGCGTAACTGCGGAAATTTTAAATGATTCTCGGCTCTTTCGCGTTTCCATTTGTCACTGCCTTCTGGCTGTAATCTATACCAATATTATAAAGAGTAAAAGTCTGTGAGGTTGTAGTTTTGTAACTTTGTATATAGGGCGTTAATAAGCAGTTATAGAAAAGTTTGTACAAAGTTAGCATGTCGGTTAAGACTGACTTTTAACTTTAATTTTTTGTTACCATTGTTTATATGATCTTTATTATTAGTTTTAACAATTAACATTCTGTTATACATACAATACCTGTATACATATTAGTCTTAATTTTGAAGAATCTGAAAACATTGTAGGTATTAGAAAATACTTGGAAAATTGGTAACAAGAACATCTTGTAAATACCATGGTTGGAACGAATAAATGATTATGATTAACAAAAAAGAAAAATTTGATGTCGGATATTTTAGCCGTGCTAACTGCAGGCGGAGCTGCGCTGTCAGTCTATAATGATTGAATAGGTACTAAATAGTTAAGTCTTAATTCGAGTCGAGTAATATTATTACTATATACTTGCGAACGAAATTAATGAAGAAATTAACTGAATGAAAGTAATGAAGAATATGGACGAAAGTCTGAATAAATACACGGGCAAGATATACATTTTAGAAAATGATCTCTCCACCTTTTTTGGGAATGCAATCAATAAATTAGAAGGTTTAAGTTACTTTCAAAAGTTATGGTGTTCAATTGTGCGATGTTATTCACTATGAAATAGCTGATAGTTTTCCACAATTGTACGCGTGTTGTATTTGAATGTATAACATATTCTAAACGACTAGCTACTTACAGTCCTAAATACTAAGTAAAAAGACTTTCTATCTGGTCCTCGTAATGCGGTGGCCTATTTTCGAATATGCTATCAACGAAGTTGGATGGGAAACCAATTGTTAAAAGTATTCAGTTATTTATTTATTTATTTAAGGTTTGCCAACAGGTGTACTAGAACTTGCCTATATAAAAACAGTTTATAATACGATTGCTAGAGTATTCACCCAATTTAATGCAAACAACATGCATTTAAAAGTTATTCATTAAATCATCAAATTTGATCCCATCAGGCAGCTATGTATTGGTCTTACGCACCTGCTGTTATGTTGCTTTGGACGCTATGCAGGGATTTACCCCCTTATTTCATAAAACTTAAAATTTATTTAATTATCGTATGGCAATTTAGTGTATTTAGAACCGTGAGATCTTCGAAAAGACAGTACGGTTGCCAGGTTGATTACCCACCGCTACCCTACACGTGACCCCTGGGTGGTGCTAAAAGTGCAAAACTTAAAATGCCTCTGCTAAATAAAATGTGTTTAGTCCCTTTCTTACGAATTATTATTTTAGTGTATCATTCCACCTGACATACTATAAATAAATTAAAGACCCGTTGAAAAATGTATTGTTCTGATTCTCCTCTCCATATTTTAGTAGCTCCTAGGGAACATGCATGCATTGCAGCTTCACAGAAAACTTGGCAGTGAAATACATTGTTGTTTTTTTTTATATTATTAGTAGATTGAATACACTGTTAACTTAAAACAGCGTAAATAAACAAGATTGAAATAACAGTAAAAACTAACTAACGTAACTTCAATAAAAAGTTTAAGTGACTTGTTGAACATTATTGTTGAGTTGCTAAAAGATTCAGATTAATATCTTGTGGCCATTGAACTTCAATATCTCGTGCTGTTCTTTCCTGTTCATCGGCGCACGAGTGCTAAATGAATGGCTGTACATTAAAAATTCACAACAAAGCGAGTCAGCGCGTGGGCGGGCGGCCGGCAAGCGCTGAGGGCGGGCGGCGATCGAAGGGCGCGCGCGGCGCCGGGCGTGAGGGCGGGGGGCGGCAGGGTAACGATCGTGCGGCTGCAGTGTTCAGTTCAGTCTTCCAGCCGCGAGCGCGCCGCGAGGATGAGCGACGTCGGCACGCTCGCCGCCATGGACGCCTTCGCGGGCGGCGCGAGGCGGAGGCCCGCGCGCCTGCCGCCGCCGCCGCCCTTCGTGCCTCCGCCGCCGCCGCAGCGCCACGACCACTACTACATGCGCCGCAAGTCGCCCGTCCCCAGGCAATGCGCGGGCCTCGCGCTCTTTACACGCAACGGTACCGATAACAGCCATCAGCCTTATCACTTCACCAGCCGTCGAGTAGTCAGTCACTACTCATTGCATACATTTAACACTGGCATGCTATGGAAGCTTTTGATTAGCCGCAGCAACAAGCGGTGACTTTGACAAGCCGTTATCACGGTTCGCACGCGCTTGAAGTCAGGCGCTCGCCGGCCGACACGCCGGCTGCAATGTCAATGTCACGCTCTCATCATCAGAACACTGGTACTGTAGGATTTGCTGTATGTGGCTTTTCCATTATCTTTGGTTGCGTACTCACTGGAACGTAGTCAAGACCAACTCATGTTTTTCGGTATTTAAAAAACATCTTATACGGTAGGTTGCTTATAATCTCTGATATAATCCCACGTAAGAAATTGTCAATCTGTATTATGAAAAAATTATGGACGCATCAAACTTTTTTCTAAGGAAATATTAACATTGCATACCAGTTATGGAAAATTTTCAAATAGCATTTTCCTAAAAAGCTGTGTAAAATATCCGCGTGCTTAATGTATTGTAAATTAGAGAGTTTTCGGAACTACGAATATTTTGTAAAGAAGTAAGAACGGCCAATGCATATTATTTTGCAGAAAATGCAAAACAAGTTGACAGAAACTCTCAGTTCTTTATTATATTAGAATTCAGTTTAGATAAGGATATAGGGCATGAGATCCACCTGGAAACCTTTTTAAATAAGTTTATATATTTACCAGCTTTTCTACTTATAAGTAGGCGTACAATGCTATATATTCTTTCAAGCTTAACATTTCTAATCAGTTAAATATTTTGTTAATTTGAATTGTTATTTCATTAAACACTAGCTTCTGCCCGCGACTCCGTCCGCGTGGAACTCGTTTATATATCGTAGCTCCATACAAACTTTCACCCCCCACTTCATCCACTTGGGGGATGATTTCCGGGATAAAAACTATCCTATGTCCTTCCCCAGGAATCAAACTATCTCTATACCAAATTTCATCGCAATCGGTTCAGCGATTTAAGCGTGAAGAGGTAACAGACAGACAGACAGACAGACTTTCGCATTTATAATATTAGTATTGAGTATGGATAAAAAAAAAAAAAAAAAATCTTTATTGCCACACCTTATCAATAATAAAAGTAAAAACTTATCTAACTTAATATAAACAGTAGGTAGTAGCTAAAACTATTAACTTAACTATATGTTATAACTAGTAAGATAGTATGGATATGGATATGGATTAGTATGGATATGGATTGTAATGTGTGACGGCATATGTACGTCACGGCGGCACCGCGACATTAAAAGAAGACATAAATTTATTTAAAGTAAGGTTGCGTGATAAGGCGAGGAATGCTGCAATAATGCAGATTACAATGACCACAAATGGTTTTTTGTGAAAAATGAAACTGTGACGACGTCGCGTCGGTTACAACAACCGCCTTTCTTAACTTTCTAAAACAAAAGCCACCATTTAGTTATTGTTTGGTTTTTTAGAAAGCGAGTACGATACCCAAGTTGACCCTAGCTTGCTGCGAGTTATGGCGTAGCACTGGTTTTCATTAGATTTTTTCTAAGACTAATGATGCGGTACTGAAATGGAGATGAGTCAAAAGAAAGACGGATGTTTGTTAAGACGGTGCGTGTTCCGGCGCGCGGCGGCGCGCACGCCGATAAATAACAGCTGAAGGCGCCGTCGCGTGGCCTCGCGCAACGATGTGCCGAGAGTGCGGCGTCGTGCTAACTACGCCATTTTAATTGCACTCCTGAATGTCAATCACCACATTCCGTGAAATAATCACGCAGCTTTGTTTCCGAGTGGAAATTTGCAAATTTTACTTTTGAGCGAAAGTTCTGCAGAATAAAATGACACAGTTTATCACTTTTAGTATTGTGCTGTCTACTTGAATGCCCACGCCGAAATAATACGTGTACAGGTCGATTCACAAGAGCTGGCGCGTAATGTCTATTAAATTAATGACAGTTTATATATTTTCCGCGCCTGCTCTCGTGAATCGACCTGTCCTGTACTGAAATATTGATTAGGTAACAATCCAAAGTATTCGTATCACCTAAACAGTTAAATAGACAGAACGCCACCACGGACTCTTGCTACATAGTGGGAAATGCCTGCTACGGACTACGGCGGCGTAGCACTCGCAGAGCACAATTACTAAGCAAAATCGCATAAGTACTCCGATTATGTACAATGTTCATGTTACGTACCTACGAGGGGCGTCTGAAAAGTTCTAAGCCTAAGATAGAAAAAAACAATTTACAAAAATGAACTCGTGTTTATTTTTCAATATAGTCTCCTCCTAAATCAATGCATTTTTTACATTTTTTATACAGTGCTTTTAGGCCATTAAAAAAATAATCTTTATTTTGCCCTTCAAAATGCTCCTGTACAGCCGCCTTCATCTCTTCGTCACTTCTAAATCGCTTTCCCCTCAACTCTTTCTTCAAATTATTGAATAGAAAATAATCGCTTGGGGCTAGATCTGGGCTGTAGGGTGGGTGGTCAATTTCCTCAAAACCTACTTCCTTCAGAGCACGCCTCGCAACATTAGCGGTGTGAACGGGTGCGTTGTCTTGCAAAAACAAAATGCCTTTCCTTAGTTTACCCCGCCTTTTCTCAACTATGGCTTGTCGCACCTGTCTTATTAGATTTGCATAATAAGTTCCGTTTATCGTAGAGCCTTTTTCTAAATAATCGAATAAAAGAATGCCATCACAGTCCCAAAATACCGTAGCCATTAACTTAGAGGCCGACTTTTGCACTTTAAATTTCTTCGGCGGCCTTTCACCCTTTTCAATCCACTGCATCGACTCAGACTTACACTCCGGATCATACTGTCTGATCCATGTTTCATCAACAGTTACTATTCGGGAACAAACTTCATCTAAATCATCTTCGCACAATTCTAAAAACGCCCGAGAAGTTTCCACACGACGTACTTTATCGAAGGCCGTTAGCATTTTCGGTACCCAACGAGCACTGACTTTACTCATGTACAAATGTTCATGTAAAATTTCTCCGACTCTTTCTTTACTAATACCTAAGACCTCAGCTATTTGCCAAACCTTCATTCTTCTATCTTCTAATACCAGCTTTTTGACTTTTGCTACGTTTTCTTCGGTCACTACCGATATTGGCCGCCCTGAGCGGGGGTCGTCTTCGATCGATTCCCGTCCGAGTTTAAATAAGCGACTCCACTTTTTGACTGTGGCATAAGAAGGCCCAGAATCACTGTAAATAATAGCCATTTCCTCAAAAATACACTGCGGTGATTTGTCACTTTTTGTAAGGAATTTAATTACAGCACGGTGCTCAATTTTCGTAATATTCGTTGGTAATTCACACATGATGTACTTTTCCGTTGAATATCTCGAAACAGAATAATAAAAACGTGACATGTTATTTTTTAATAATTTGTTTTTAAATGGCCTTTCTAGTGGCCAGTATCATAAACGCATATATAACCTCGAAATACCTTAGGCTTAGAACTTTTCAGACGCCCCTCGTACACTCACAACAAAATATTCGCAACCCGAAACACATCTCGTATAATACGTAACCATTTCAAACACGTAGAGAATTCATATCATCGCCCGAGGTCGCGTTGTTTCCCAACCCGTCTGTCCTTCACCAAACAAGGCAAAAAATGCTGGAATACTTTGATCGTTGAGTTCGGGGTGATAAGGCAAGCTTCTCAGGCAGCGAAGCGGGCGGTCGCGGCCGCTCCGCCCTTGACCCGACGCACCGCCTGCCTTCCGCGCCGACTGACCGCGGAAACCCAACCGCATCTCTATCGAATTCATTTTTTGAACAATGGGAATGAAGTAGATGTCGAGCAATTATTTGTCCGGATGCTAAAATAAATCTCTTTAGTAGAAAAGTACCTACCCCCAAATTAATTTCCCTGTTACTAGGGTTCAAGTGGAGTCGGTAAAATTAGATTTTGGCATACAGGTGCGGTAACGGTATTAAATGATCATTGATCACATTAAGACTGAAGTCGACGTTATTTACCGATTGCTATACTTATATCTATAAATTATGTTTGGTCAAGAACACTTGAATAGTTTGGCGCTGACGTATTCTTTTACTGTATCGTGCATTTAAAACCCAGATATACGTCCAGTCCGATAATTAGGTCAATACTGATTGAGTTATAGTTCTTTTAAAATATCGGTCATTTTAAAATTAGATAGTGGTACTGAGTCACGCTATGTAGGCAAACAATTGGCTGGCGCTATTTTTAAATACTACCTAGTAGTACATTACTGTTTTGATTTAGATGTAAAAAGGGCAGTCGAACTTCTGAAACAAACTTCTCAGCTATATCATTACCAGATTCTGTATGTAATTGCCACAATAATGGTAACGTGTAAGAGTAAAATAAGACTGTTACGCTTAGCTGTACAAAAAAACATCTTCGTATGTTCCTAGTTTAATAAACATTGACGTAACATAATCCACAGTGATGCCTAAGTTTACCGGGCATCGTCGCCCGCCCACGTGCTGCTAGTTGTGTCTATGTCACGAATGTTTCTCATCCACGTCATTCTCGTGAAAGAATCTCTCTCGTCTCGTGTTAACGCGACCCAATTTAATCCATTTTACCAATTTATCTTTCGTGGGAACATTTAAATATATTTTTGCTAAAAATATTGATCTCGTGTTTTTGGTACAATAAGCTTTTTGAATGTAAAATCGAATTGTTGACGTATTCTGTGCACAAACACATTTACGTAGTACCATGATGATAGCATGCATCATTGCGCTCTGAATGTGTTGAGCTGCTCATATCGTAGTACCTAAATGCTTCATAAATACGTGATCACTTATAGTTATAACACCGTCGCAAATTTCCCCAGAGACACAGAAAGTAGCAAGTGTGGAATACTTAATCGATACTGCTTATCCAGCGAGATAACTCTAACTTTTCTTATTTGATTCTCCTGGTTCTTTGGGTATTTACAGCGAGTGCTGTATAGGTACTTGTTTAGTTACATACCTATGGCAAAATTCCAAATGTAGCCGTGAACTGAATATCTCAACCACGGTACAAGCGATTCCAGAAAACTGTTTTCGACGTTAAATTAGACTGTTTATTAAGAAGACGAGGTGCTCGAGATGTCACGTCATTGATGTTTTCTGCGTTTGTCACGGTAAATGTGTATTAACGAGCTCCTGGGTTCAAGCGCGCCGAGCGAGGAATGTGAGCGTGCGGGGAATGTTCCTATTCCACCTATAGCGTACACTTGACATTGCGGCTATTACTGGACTACGGTGGCAGTGGCAGGTCCTCCGCGCCGTCCGCATTTTTGTCTAATTACATCATCCATCACTCTTCGACTGATCGTCCAACTAATATTATATAATTAATGTTACCAAAGTTTGTTTCTGGTAAACAAACCACTTTTAGTATAAACAAAAGACGATGACGTTATATTATCATAGCAAATATTACATTAGCAAATCCGCGACGACATACAACATTCATAAGGTATTTTTTGTTACTACCTCTAAACTGTGTTCACCACCGCTCGAAGGCGGCAGGAACCTTGAAACCGCAGAGGTCCTTCAACACGTACGGGATACGGGGTGTTGTGGTTATGCAAGATTGCAGCGAGCGACGTCCTCGGGCCAGTCGGGGTGCTCGGCCAAGGGCGGCGACATTGATCGGCGCGCCCGGCCCGGGCCCACGCGACCACCGCGCTCGCGCACATCTCCCGCGCCCGCAGCCTCCAGCCTGCCTGTTGAATAAACACGGGCGTCCTTGTCGAATAACTTAGCGCCTATACAATATGTGATTGAGAGTTAGTGTATGTGGCAGGCCTGCGGTCGTATTGATATTGGGCGCCATAAAATAACAGCCTGCCATTTCCAGTTGTTTATGTTGGAGTCTTCGTCCTTTTAATTACTAATTGGATTTTATTGGATGACTTTTGATGTTGCGTAACTGCGGAAATTTTAAATGATTCTCGGCTCTTTCGCGTTTCCATTTGTCACTGCCTTCTGGCTGTAATCTATACCAATATTATAAAGAGTAAAAGTCTGTGAGGTTGTAGTTTTGTAACTTTGTATATAGGGCGTTAATAAGCAGTTATAGAAAAGTTTGTACAAAGTTAGCATGTCGGTTAAGACTGACTTTTAACTTTAATTTTTTGTTACCATTGTTTATATGATCTTTATTATTAGTTTTAACAATTAACATTCTGTTATACATACAATACCTGTATACATATTAGTCTTAATTTTGAAGAATCTGAAAACATTGTAGGTATTAGAAAATACTTGGAAAATTGGTAACAAGAACATCTTGTAAATACCATGGTTGGAACGAATAAATGATTATGATTAACAAAAAAGAAAAATTTGATGTCGGATATTTTAGCCGTGCTAACTGCAGGCGGAGCTGCGCTGTCAGTCTATAATGATTGAATAGGTACTAAATAGTTAAGTCTTAATTCGAGTCGAGTAATATTATTACTATATACTTGCGAACGAAATTAATGAAGAAATTAACTGAATGAAAGTAATGAAGAATATGGACGAAAGTCTGAATAAATACACGGGCAAGATATACATTTTAGAAAATGATCTCTCCACCTTTTTTGGGAATGCAATCAATAAATTAGAAGGTTTAAGTTACTTTCAAAAGTTATGGTGTTCAATTGTGCGATGTTATTCACTATGAAATAGCTGATAGTTTTCCACAATTGTACGCGTATTTGGAACTTTGCCATCTGATAAAAGTGGCAAAAAGCTTGCACCGAGATACATCACTCACTATCAAATCCTAATAACAAAACTGTGTTTACTAAATAATCTCACGAAGTAGGCCAAGGCAGCTCGTATGATGGATCGTGTGGGTACCAAATATAATTAGTGAATCAATCATAGTTTCGTTTTCGCATTGGCGACGTAGGCGCGCAATTATTATTTGTTTCTCGTCTGTTGGTTAATTTTGTGTCACGGGATGCGTTAATTAGGTTCCCATAGCGCGGCCAAGGACGGGCGGTGGGCGCTGCGATGAATGGATACGCGTGCCGCGCGGGCGCGACCGCCTATTATTAGCACGTCCATATCTACCATGATATTTCGAATATGCTCCTTCTAGTAACTGTTCGACAGACTGTCCACTTCTACATCTTGCCACCCTAACCCCCGACCGTGATTGCCTACCATAACGACAGAACAGTCGACCGTTAAAACGAGCTTTTAGCGAAGATCACAGTACACACATAAAAAACGTCGTAAATCAATCTTTTGTATTCTACGATTCTCTCTAGTTACGATCGCGATAAAGTATCGATACAATTTACGACTCGGTTCGGTAAGAAGCAATTTGGGTAAAAATACACCCGTAGCCCTTCGTTTATTCAAGCATTTTTCAGGCGAAGTGACCCATTGGTCTTGCATGCGGATAAAAATATATACATTATACCTACTGTTTATGTCCAATCCTTCAACTTTTGTTTCTTTTCTTTACAGAACCAAAGAAAGATAAATTGGAAAATGGCGGCGAGCTGATGAGGCCCGAGCGGCCGAACTCCTTAACAGCAGGCAAGCACACGCGGCGGATATGTTATCAAGGAGACGTAGGTTAGTAAAACTTCTTCCACGTTCGTTCCTCTAGGATCGTTATTGCACGAAGAGGCGCCCCACTTCTAATCTATTCTGTGAACAAAACAAAGAACAGTGATAAGAAGGTATGTATGTAACAACGGACGGAACTCGTGAACGTTTTATTTAAAAGCAGCATGAATCATTTGTTTTAGGGGAATCCCTGAATGTACTCCTACTTCGTGCATTCTCAGCATTTGCGAATATAGATTAAGTAAACAGCTGAAATGAGCTGACTGAGTGTCACAAGTCTCAGAAAGGACACTTTCCTCTATCTATTCTGGTAGCGACATCTGCCTATTTTATTTATTCTAAGTGTCGTTATGGAAACGGCCATTTAATACAGACGAGGCACAGAAAAGAGCCATTATCTAATAATTGCCAGACAATGTTTATGTGATTTACGAATCTGGGCAGACGGATGTACGTTCATTGTTAGCCAATAACGTGGCGTAATACGTAGTGGGATAGTACAGTTACAACATTCGTCACCACTGCGTATTAAGGACAACACGGATTTCAAAGCCCTGGTTGTTTTCAACAAATAAGCATAACAGAACTTAAGACACGTTCCCAGTTTTCGTTCTTGGCAACGACTAACTGTAAAGCACGTAATGAAATAGGTACCTATCTACTATACCCCGGATTACGTGGTTTTTGTGGCACTGAATTCCATAAAGACTCGCCCTTCCTCGCTATTGGCTAAAGGGCGGTGAAGGGACCAGCAATAAACTCGCGACTTAATAGTACCATTGTTCAGATATATGTACAACGAACTGGTTGAAGTGGCACTTAAATTGTATTAACTCTTTTATTGCTCTATTTACTCGTTTGTAACATTAGACGCGTATAATTCAGGCTCTTAGTAGAAAAGCGACATAGGGTGTAGGTAAGTTTGAAGGTTTGAAAGCATGATTATTCCGAACTAAAACGAAAATTTAAACGCAGATTATTTAATGAAATACATAAACGATCAAAAAAAATATCAGCGGAACATGGTTTACGGAATTATGAAATTCGGAAATAATATACTTTTGGACAAATGACTCTTCGGAATGATGTAGTGTACCCGTGTAAATAACAAGGCACCTTAGATATTCGAATGTAGATATGTACATTTTCGTCACATTTAGTACCTAGGTGATGTCATCGAGATTTTGCAGCAATCTGTACAATGTTTCTATTTGAAGTGAACTAAATTCGTAGATGACTGGCCAGGAACATAACGTATTAAATAGATGTCGCCTTCGACAAACGTCAACATCATCAGTCAAGGCTCGTTTTAATTCGTTGGCGACATTGGGCAGTAGCAGTCCCGTGCATTTGGTAAACATTGTTTAATGTTTGCCAAACAAACATCATACCCTGAAATATAGGGCCGCTGCTAGTATACTGTATCTATATTGCTGTACAGGCTGTCCTAAAAGTCAACGTTAAGCCCCAAAGGGGTGATAGCCCAAGTCATAACAGTTATAAAAAAAATCTAATGACTTATGTTTAAAAATAAAACCTCAATCGAAGGATATTGAACTTTGAATGTCTTATGCATTACACAATTAGCAACATGCATCCAAACTCCTTTAAAAAAAAACAGAAGTTTAACTTCGATAATCTAGCAAGTGTTATACCATTTTGAAACTCGGGCTAAATAGGCCATATTTTGAAGCTACAACTTGCCAGATTAGCGTAGTACATTTTTTTTTCAGTACAGCTCGTTACAGTTAGTTGGTCTAACGATTTTAGTAGGTACATTTTTGGGATAAAAAGTGTAATTTTAATTAAAACCGAGGCACTTGTGTTTTCACTTTAGTGTTAAGTTTACAGATGGGTTATTCACGGTTGCATACCAATAAAAATATCGAAGAAAAGTTAACTTTTGTAGCCGTAGTACTTAAGACAACATGACAGGTTGTTCATTATTCTTTTTTAATTTGATACATTGTACACTTTCACCAGACAAATAACAGAAGCAACTGATATATTTATGTTTACAAGAAACAGACACCAATCGGAAGTCATAAGTCATCCTTACTCCACAGCCCATAACCCTTCCCTTATCCACGAGAGAAGCCCTGAGCCCAGTGCAGCAGTGGTGGGACTTACGTATGCTCAGGCTCATGATGAAAACGATGACAGAAAATTAGGCGACAGAAAAATATCATTGCTCTTAAATCGATGCTATTCAAACATTCGAAATCATGTTCAATTGGAACAGAGCCGCATTTTTTTAAATCGTCGCGTTTGAAACAAAAGAAATTCAACCCTCTTTCCGATACAAAATGATTCAAATTTCAAAGGAATTTTGTAACGTATGGTGGGCCTTAAGAGATTAACGACGCGTGCGTTATCATTCCAGGAGGAGGTTACGGGGAGGGCGACGAGCAGCTGGTGCTGTCGGAGCTGCCGGAGCCGCCGATCGCGCTGTCGGAGATCGGGCCCATCCCGCCGCCGCCCATGTTCAGCTCGCCCAGCCCCACGCGCCACCACCAGCACCAGCACCAGCACCAACACCAACACCAACACCAGCATGCGAGAGCGCACCATGCACACTCCGACTGTACGTATACCTGGGATTTTACTAGCTTTTTTTACCCTACCTAGGGATAAAGCCCGTGTCCATCCAGAAAGTCCATTACACCGGTGAAAGAATTTTTGAAGTCGGATAAATAGCTAGTAGCTGGAGATTTCCTCTATTTACAAATTAACAAAGCTACCATCTCACATAGTTTTCCTCTTTTTGATATTAGTGTAGATAGGTATGATGATGCTATAGAGAGACACGTAAAATATTGTAGTCACCACAAGCGGTAATAAAGAAAGCCTCAGATCGCATATTTGTCGCCCTTGCGTCAAATACTCGGATCTGGGTGTTTGTTTTACCGCCCTAGGTAAATAATGTACTATTCCTGCTCATCCCAGACGCAAGAAGATCCGCGTCAGTATGGCTTTGACAGGGTAGCCTTAGGGCCGCCTTACAAGCTAAACTAGAAAAAAACAAGTGCGTGTCGGGCCACGCGCAGTGTAGACTTCCGTAGTTGCCAGTCTTTTTTAGTTACATCGACACGAGCGCGCCAACTAATTGGTTGCTTCGGTCGAATTTGTACGAAAGTTGGCCTTTCTAATTACATTTTAAGTTGGTAGACTATAACTCGGTAACTAGTTGTGCCTACTTGTCCGTGATAGTTTTTCTTTTAAACTCATTATATGTACTACTACCACGATTTTTTTCACCGTAGCCCTTTAGCCGGCAGGGGGGGGGACACACACACACACATGACTTGAACAAAAGTTTGGGCTACAAAACCCAATATCTCGCAAATTAAGCACTGATTTGAAAAAGGTTTTAGGAAACCCATAATATTTTTGAAAGAGCTATCCAACGATACACCAGGTGTAGGGGAGGTACCGCAAAAAAAATAAAAAATCAAGATTTTATTGTACTGTTTTGTCGACGCGATTGATTTATATACCCATGCCGAATCACAGTTTTCTAGTAGTAATGGTTACTGAGCTAAGCCGAGGACGGACGGACAGACGGACATGGCGAAACTATAAGCGTTCCTTGTTGACTTCTTTCTTCTTCGTCGTTTCACTCTTGACAGAGTGGTCGTGGTCATCATTTCAGGTGTTGCAAGCTTCACAACCATTCCACCATTCCTCTCTGACAGTCGCCTTCCTTATGCTTGCGTGTAGTGATGCATCTACTGCAGCTTTTATCTGGTCTGTCCATCTCATTGGTGACCTGCCCCGTGGTCTGTTGCCCTCGACCTTTCCCTGGATCACTAGTCGCTCGATAGCTACGTCATTAGGATGCGAGACTGCACTACGGATGATAGATGTCAAGTTGATGCTGTTTGATGCCAAGTTCCTTCAGTATGGACTCATTGGTACGAAATTCAGTCCAAGATACCCCAAGCATTTTCCTCCAGCACCACATTTCTAGAGCGTCTATCTGCCTTCGCTCTACTTCACGTAGCGTCCACGTCTCTGCAGCGTAGAGAAAAATAGGGAACACAAGCGCTCGAACAAGCCGGATTTTCGTTGCTTTATAAATGTTGCGGTTCTTCCAAATTTTCTTTAACCTATCCATCGCTGATCTAGCTATCGCCATACGTCTCTTCACTTCGTCGACGCACCCGCCACTATTCGTGATTAAGGCTCCCATATAAATGTAGGATTGGACCACATCACAATTCGCAAGTCGTAATATTTCTGGTGAATTGTTATTCATGCGATCTACAACCATCATTTTCGTCCTTGTTGACTACGGAACCCTAAAAAGAACTAAAAACAAATACGTTTCGCTGCTTTAGCTGAAGACGAGGACGACTGCGACGAGGAAGAGGAGCAGTTGAATGTCGGGTCGGACACGACGCGCGTGGAGGAGATCCCGCCCAAGGAGCCCAGCTTCAACGCCGTGCCGCTCAAGTCCGCGCTCAAGAAGCGGCCCGCCGCCGCCTCGCCCGCCTCGCCCGCCTCCACGCCGCTCGCGCCGCGCCAGGACCAGCACCATGCTAGCTTCAAGTCAGTATACACACAACATCCTAACGCTAACCAAAACAATGCGACCGTTAAGCTGGTTCGACGACCAAACTAAACGTTTTTTTACATTCGCAGGCTAACGACGTGATATTTATGTAACACACTTTCGTAAACTGGCTTTCCATTTGCGCGAAATTCCCCCTTTCCTAGAATTAATTTATTTTGTCACGTGATACTTTGCGAAAACTACTAAAGGAAATGGGGAATTTCGCGCAAATGGAAAGCCAATTTATGAAAGATTGTTACATAAGTTTCTTAAAATATCACGCCTGCGAATGTCTTAAGACGTTTTGTATAGTCGTCGAACCTCCTTAATGAGCTTTTTCCAAAAAAATATACGTTTCTAAGAACTTTTATTAGTGAAAATTATTCAGTGTATCAAACAATATATTGGGTAACGTGACGAACGTAGTGAAGTGAATTCAATTTCACAAATGAAAGATCTTAAAAACGTGTAATTCTTTTGGAAAAAGGTCTTGGCAACGACCACACCGGGGCTTATCGCTGCGTAAGCGCGTTGATGTGTCGTATGCGGCACGTATTCTTCACACATTTTGCTGACTTTGGCGTATTTTGAGCAGCGGTGTGGTTGCTCCCAAATACATTTGAAACTATTATGACCAAAATTTTAAAATTTTGGTCATAATATAATTAAAAGGCCATCATCATCAAAATTGGTTTCGTTAAAGCCAAAGCTGTTCCGTAATATACACAAAAATATGAACAGGTCATTTTAGAATATCAACGTTATTGAGAATAATCTTACTCCAGTCTCTTAAAAGTCGTATAAGTATGAATTACCCAATTATTACTTACGCTTATGACAAAGATAATTAAAATGGCACATATTAACCTATTTATTTTCTCTTTTAAGTGTTCACAACCGTAATTTAATACTGATCGCGTGTAGATATGTAACATACAGAAATACAATAAAAGCTTTTTTTCTATAAATGTAAATTTGGTATATTTGATTATGCCAGATTGAACTCTATACAATGTACATAGTCCATGGTTGAAATTAATTTGTCGTGCAATAACCGTGTGATAAATTGTCTAACTAACATAATGTGAATGAAGTTGGGCGTGATTGTGAAATTGTTTGTTTCCACCATGCTCCGGCGGACAGACGGCCGCCGCCAAAGCCGAGGACCAGATTTTGGTAATTGTCTAGCTACGTCAGTGTTGTCACTCGCGCCCATACGCCCAAAGACGGCTGCTTTGCCCACGCATCGTGCATTGCAAGCCCTCAGTTCACTCTCATCTTCTAACTACATTCCATTACTCGCTCGGTCGTGACGAATGCTATACACGACTCCTTCCTACACCTCCTTTAACAATACACGCGCAAGTATTGTGTGCACTATCTACTAATTATCCACTCGGAGATATTATCATATCAAATGATTGATATTAAGCAATAATCGCTTCATAATTGTTATCTGAAATGGTCGCGTAAGCGATGTTAGTGTATATTTAATGGATGCTATCAATGTTCGATCTATGTTATGGTTATGCTATGTGTTGCATGTCTATGTCTCCTTAATACATTTAGCTATTAGTATAGAATAAGTATAGCGTAAGAGATTAATAATGCGATTTTTGGTTATATTCATTCCTCTTTAGTTTACATTCCATTTTCATGTTTAATAATAGAAAGTTTTGCTTATGGCAGAACTTCTTTTTAAATTATGTGTTATTTTAGTGCCGTACTCCAAAAGTAAATGTACAATTTAAATTATTCTGTGGAAGTTGAAATAAAATCGGGAGAGTTTTATGACTGCGCCCAAGTGCAATTTACGATGTTCGGATGCTATTTAAAGCTATGTCCTGTCATCGGTTTTTATATATAATATATACAATAGTTGTGTAAATGCAATCGGTCCCCGAATTAACCGATGCTAAGACGAAATCAATATGTAGAACTCGAATGACGTCATAAACATAAAAGCCCGAGGGGCACATTCAAACGCGTCATTCGGCAATTTATCACATTTGCGCGTTTAACCGGGTTTATTATTATGGCGTCACTGAATCCACGACTTCCGATCACTCGTTCCTGTTTAGATTAAACAAACAATGCAAAATGATACAAATAGCGGACGAAATGCTGCAGATTCCTGGGGGATAGACATTTTACGTTTAGGTTCACGTTGGATTTCGAACGCACATTTGGTAAAGGAAATAACATCGATCGTTTTTGAACGATATACCTACATATGGGCTAGCTAACATAGATATGAAATACATTTTTAATGTCCATGATCACAACACAACTCACAAACATACATACAAGCAAACCATTTTTATTAATAAATGGGTAGAAACATTCTGAAGACGTTAGGTCTCGGGTAGTTGTCAGACAGCTTTTCTTTAAAGTGTATTTCTTCTGTACAGTCGAATTCATGAATATTATGAACAGTCACCAGCATTATTATCTGCCATAAGAAAACCGACGATAATATCTGACACGTCCTGACGACACTAGAAATATGTTGAGTCGTGTCAGATATTTATACGCGCTTTTTTGTCGCAGGTATTAATGCAACCTTATGCCCTTGACAATAATAGCACATTGTTGTATAGGCTAGAAAGAAGGCAATAGATGGACGAGTGGGTTCGAGACATTACATAGTGCTTTTCACGCCTACTGCGAGGAACTTGCAAATAATTATAATGATAAGTCAAAATTAAGTACCTAATTAAAGATCATAATAAGCGCGGCCCGTGTCGGGGGGCACCGCGCGGGCCGGGGGGGCCTGAGATTGAGCGAATCGCTGTTCAAACTGTCCAACAATAACATTGTTGGACAGTTTGAACTCATAGTTGCCCTGTTCGTGCGTGTCCAACTAACCCCAGCTTTGAAGCCTGTTTTCTGACCATCTTTTGCCACATTTCTGAGCAGTGGCGTGAAAAGTCTTATTTCCGGTCCGGTCACACTTTTTCGAATTCGGCTGTACTTGAATAATTCTAAAGACGCCTGCTTGCTGCTGACGCTTGTTGATTAATAATGTTTATAATGGAATTGTCAGCAGTCGACCGGTGCGGGTCGGTAACGCTATGGAGAACAAGGAGAACGCGCGGCCGTGGGAGGGCGCGGGCGAGCACCGCGAGGAGCACGGCAACGAGTCCGTCGCCGCCAAGCTCGCGCGCAAGGAGAGCCTCAACATCAAGCTCGCGCTGCGCCCCGACCGGCAGGAGCTCATCAACAGGTAACGCAAGGGCAGACACGTTGGCGCGACGCGACATGCTTCCTCGATTACCGGTAATAGTCCCTTACTACAATGACGGGGAAGAAAGGGGTTGCCTCGGAATCCTCGGATAGTCGGACGAGACAGGCAATCCCTAGTTCCGACCGAGGTATGAATAGTACTTTTCTCAAAAAATAGCTCAGAAATTAGAAAATTATAAGTATAAATCGGTCAACATGAAGGGGGTATATTTTCAATTCCTATATTTGACCCTAGAAAGTAGAACTAAATAAAACCGTTTAAAAAACGAGAAAAAATCTCAAATTCAATAACGAAACTGCTGGTGATCGCCTTCACTGCGGGCGGCGAACGCGCCGGCAATGTACAAACAGCCGGCAATATCCTATACAAATCCCATTACCGACCTGTAAATTCGTAACACCCGTAACGCTGTGTTTCGCAGTGTATTTTCGCGAACATAAGGTCTACATGAGCATGTTTGAGAAAAAGTAGATTGTATCTCAAGGGAGCAAAACTATATATTTACGGCGAGGGCGGTAATCTTGAGTGTAACGAGGGATTATCCCCGAGATAATAATTTGGGATCTCCTCATTTTAACGACAATCGTTTTACCGAATGCTTTGTTTCATCGAATTTTCATTGCATCGAACTTTTTTTTCAATAATAATGTAAAAAGGTTTTCGATGAAATTAAATTTGGCGAAACATTCATTGGATGAAACGTTTGTCGGTAAAACAAAGGTAAACGTAATAATTGAGCTCCGGAGTGGCAGACACCGCTTTTCACACCTTCTATGAGGACAAATTAAATTAAACAAGGAAAATTGAGGGCAACCACAACTCTTTTCTGAATAAAAAAAAAATGAGAGACAGTGTACTCACCCCCGGTAATAAATCGCAGACACAAGACGCATCGCGTCATTGTGACCCAAGGCAATGCTGCTATAGGGTAAAACCCGGATAGTCGCCCCGGGGGTATAGTTGCCTTGATTGCAATTAATCTAGTTTCGCGAATGAAACACACATTATTTTATTTTCATCACACTTGCTCGAAAAGGGCTTCATAATGCGCAGACATACAGAGCTGTAATAGCCTGTGTTACGCCCACGGGCGTAATGGTTTTTTTCTTAAATGGCATCTGTCACTCATGCGGCAGTTACAGAGAAAAGAGGTTTTATATCAAATACGATGTCTGAAAACGTATTTATAAATAAATTTAAACTTAAAAAACTACTTAGACATGTTTAACTGAATTATTTACAGATTTAATATGTAGTTATTTAGTGTATGTAAAATGTTTTGAAGTGTTTTCAAATCATGGCTGTATACCGAAGGGTCTTTGCCATACGCGCCTCACGTCAAATTCAACAAAATGGACGACTGACATGTTGCAGTTTTTATTACGATTTGTGTTCATTTCATCTAAAATGTATTTGTTTCCTCGCAAATGTGATGAAAAACATTGGCGTAAGAATATTGCAAACTCGAGTCATCAAAAGCCCTCCGCCTTCTCTAGAACCATCAGTCATTAAAATCAGTAATTGAGACTCCATGTGAAACGGTATTTGTTAAAAAAAGCAATTGGTTTTTTTAGGTGCTGCTAATTACGAATCTCGACGGTTTTTTTACGTATTTAAATCGTTTTGATTGAGTAAACATTATTATGATCTAATAGGTGTCAACAATGAGTCTTTCATTACAAGTAAAAATTTCCGATATTTAAAAAAATGTTTATATACTTATAACATTATTTATTGATTTATACATTGGAAATAGCAAAACAAACAAAATAATTAGTCCCGGGTAAATTGAAGTTCGATTTCCAAAGATTTTAATACGAAATTCTGCTTAGAAAAACTTGCTTAGAAAATACGGCAATTTGTGCCTAAAATTGCCGTATTTTCTAAGCAATTCGTAACTCCATACAAAACAGCTTTCTGTTAAAAATATATAATAAAAAATCTATTCGCATTAATTTATAAAAATTTCAAGGCCATAATTTAGCATTGATATATCCCTCACAATGGTATAAATAATATTTTAATCGCATGAGTAGAGCCGGAGCAGCTAACATCTTTCGGAGCAGCGAAATATCAAAGATATTATTCATTCCTTTCATAAATTTGAAGATAATAAACCAAAGTACCTACCCGTTTTACAAATAAAGAATCTTGCTTTTTGTACAAAGAGATATAAAGTAATTTCAATAAGTGGGGCATCTATCCTGGTTTTACCCTACACAAACATGTGTTAGGCCATGCATTGCACACGGTGAGTTTTTTGCTACGATACATTAGAGATGTCGGCAGTTGCTTGAGGATGCTGTAAGCTGGCCGTATAATATCGCCCACGTAACAACAATTATGTAACGCTATTATCACGATACAGTCGCAGTAATTAGCATAACACGTATTGTGCATTTCAGTAGACAGCAAGTAAATCATGTACTTTACTTGCTGCCAACTGAAACATTCGTTCGTTTGCAAGTAGAAAACCCTGATATCTGATATAAAAAAAAAAACCTTCTTAACGGAAGATAAGACACATTTGTGCCCTGAGTCAAGCTAAGGCATCAATTGTTACTTAAATCTCTGTAGTTAAAGAATTGTATATATCATAATGTCTAGTATCAAAGTACTATTTAAAAAAAAAGCGGCCAAGTGCGTGTCGGACCACGCACAACGAAGGGTTCCGTGCCTATTAAAAAGGTCGTATAGTTACTAAAATCTTATGGCACTTACGTCCTTTTCTTTAAGAAAGGCAGTTTTTTAGAAATATCTCAAAAACTTTTGAACCGGTCTTGTTCAAAACAATTTTCGCTGCAAGAATTTAATAAGCCCTATATGTCCATGATTTTTTTCATATTTTTGAAATACACGGTTCAAAAATTAGAGGGGGGACACACAATTTTAGTGACTTTCGGGGCGGTTATCTCCGACTCTATTCACTTAATCAAAAAAATTGCTGAGAAACCTTATATTTATTTTGAAAGGCCTATCGATTGCTGTGCCACACGTGGGCTTGCAATGAATTTTTTTTTTACTTTCTGTTTTATGTATGGGGTGCAACCCTAAAAATTATTTTTTTTTGTAATTTAATTACAAAAACTATGTAGCGGCTAACAAAATACATTTATCCTCAAAATTTTATTCAAATACACCTTATGGTTTTCGAGTAAAATGCCTGTGACCTACGGACGGACAGACATGACGAATCCATAAGGGTTCCGTTTTTTGCCATTTGGCTACGGAACCATAAAAACGACGAAACGATCGCAACAATCAGCGATCCATGCCTGGGAGTGTTTATTTTCGTATGCATCGCCAAGCCAACTCATTGTTATCAATGTTTTATTTCTTCCTGTTTCTTTGATGGCTCGCTCTTGGCACTGGCATTGATACTAGTTTACCAGTGCTATAAAACGATCAACGTTTATATGAGGCTGCGGTTAAAATCTAGCACAGTGTTATAATAATCATATCACACTAAAATAGAAATTATGAAGTGCGAGAAGCGAATCTTATGACAGCCTATTAATTAAGGTTGCCCTGAGACGATTTGGGTCGCAGCCAAGTATTAGCGTTAATCCGACGTTATGAAAACATTCCCGGCGTGCGCAGATTTTATTTGCCAGGTGCCAGTGCGCGGACAATCGGAGCGGATAAATTTCATTGCGCGTTACGTCAGCGGACTAATTAGCTTGCAAACACCGGTTACGTGGGTAACTGGATGAAGTGTTTGTTGCGCAGGAATATCCTGGTGGTTCAGAGCGATCACGAGCGGCAGGAGTCGTGGGAGGCCATCGGCGCGCGGCTCATACGCCGCCTGTCCATGCGGCCCACCGCCGAGGAGCTGGTTGAGAGGAACATACTCAAAAGTAAGCGATACACTCACTAAAATGTACTTTACATGGGGTCTGCCGGAGACCCCGCTCCCAATAGTTAATACTATTAATTCCTGCTAGATGTTATTCAAGTACTTATCAAAACCGCCCGTGTCTGTCAGCAGATCAACTTTGAATTTTTCTTGTTAACACGTTCGCAACCAAGAACGTGCACTCGTAATGTTTGCTCAGATGCCGGCTGAGCCCGCTAGGCGGGCAGTAGTATGAGCTTACACGCCTAGCGAATTCGGTCGGTTTCTGGTGAATTGTTCCGTTTTTAGTCCGGTTGCGAAAGTGTTAATTATTTCATTTCTGGTTTAACAGTAATTAAATTACTGTTCAGGACATGTTAAAGATATAATGATCATACACATCTTAAAAAAAAAGTGCAATACTAGTGTCTGAATTGTGTGCACTACATATGCACGAATTACTACTTAATACAATTCCACAAACTCGATACTGAACTTCCAAAAATCGCAACTGTGCAGAAGCCAAAACATTTTCGAGTACTAAATAATTAGAACAGTGACGTCACACATCTTACCGTTGGCTTATTTCCCATTCATACAATAAATTCCGATACGCTCCACTAACTCGGTCGTCTCAATCTAGTGTGACCGTTTCGACTTATATTGCAGCCGTATAGTTTTTGTTCATTTAGTGTAAATCTTATATTTTTCTGCAGGTCAATCACCTGCCGAGGAAAAGAAACAGAAGGAAGAAAAGAAACGGTATCTTCTTCGCAAACTTAGCTTTCGACCAACCGTTGACGAGCTTAAGGAGAAGAAAATTATTCGTTTCAGTGATTACATCGAGGTTACACAGGTGAGGACCGCTTTTGCCACAAGTGGCTCACACACAATTTCAAATTTATTTTGGATTTCATGATCCACGTGGATATTATGGAAATAGTAAAAATCTTTAAAATTGTATTGGGAGTGGTTGTGTTGTGAGTAATACATGAGTAAATTTCATAGTCAAATACTTGCCTTCAGTATCCATAACGTTGCTAAAGGGAAGAACACTATATTTAACAGTAGGGTAAATCGCCAGTAACTGGCCCCCCTTCAATAACTGGTCTCCCTCATACTAAAAATGAACTGTGTTCCCCTACAAACAGAATTCAATTTAGTATTGTGGCCAGTAATTAACACCTTATACTAAAAAAATCATTCTATTATAGGTGAATAGAGTTCATTTTTAGTATCAGGAGGCCAGTTACGATTGGCGATTTACCCTTTATTTTATCTTAACCAGCATGTTTAACCCATCGGAACCTAGACTTCAGAACTAATGCGAAATCAATTGATGACCCCAGTAGGTTAGATTTCAGTACTACATGTGACATCATATGATGTCGCTGGGCAACAGAGAGGTCAAGAATATTGTCTTTGTTTTCGTGATAGTAAACCCGGATGCTGCAATTTATTTAACGTTTTTGTTTCTGCTCGGCGCGTCTTACCACCCGCCAATATCCATAATGGCGAGATTAAAAAACGGGGTCGCCAACTGATTACTTTTTAACAACATTAAAAAACAAATAATCGCAAGCCTTCGTTCCTTTCCGAACGAAGTTGGAAGCCTTCCTAAGCAAAAAGTGAAGTTTCCATTCCGTATACAAGACTGGCCCCGACACTTTCAGACGAGAATATAAAAAAAGCATATTACGGGTATTTTCACTCGATATTGATTTATGGTGTGGACATCTGGGGGACGGCTGCTGATCGCGAGCGAGTGTTCAAGCTCCAGAAGCGAGCAATACGAATAATCGCGGAGAAACCTTACGACCACTCAGCACTTCCATTATTAAATGCATAAAATCTTAACCTAGTGTCTACATTTTGGAAGCGTGTAGGTATGTTACAAGTAATATCAGCTCGTACAAAACCCGTGAGAAACAGTCAGGCAGAAGCACGCGAGGGGGAAATCTGCTTTTGGTCTCGCCCCGTACTACCGCTAAAGCCAGGAAATCCGTTAATGTGTTAGGAGTCAAGCTATTCCACGCGTTACCTGCCGACATCAGAAGTGCCCCTAGTGACATCACATTTGCTAACAAAATGAAATAAAACCGGCCAAGTGCGTGTCGGGCCACGCGCAGTGTAGGGTTCCGTAGTTGCCTGTCTATCTTCGTTACATCGACGTGCGGTGCGGGGCTCTAAGAGGAAAAATATGAAAAATCGTGTTGTAATGGTAGGGTTTTAATGTAATATTGGGTTTTATAGTAGCACAAATGACAGAAAATCTATTTTGAACGTTTAACTATCCAAATAACACCCTATGAATTGTCCCTAAAAACGTATTATTTTCAGAATGCTGGTATTAATTAGCGAATTGACAAAACGAAAAAATCGCGACAGACGTCCTTCCAGTACGAGGCCTTATGGCCATCTGCCTACTAAAATTGAAAGGAAGTGACTTATGCGTGTCCGATTTGTGCGTGATTTTGTATTTATGTGCTTAATTCTACTGATTTATGTATATTCAAAATAAAAGGAGCCCACTTGTTTGTCACAAATATAATCATCGCCATCAATACATATAATAAAATCGTAACTGATCGCTGTCTGTACATGGCAAATATATTAAAAAAACTTTTATGGGGGGCCTTCATAAACGCAATAGAGCCCAAAAAAATGATTGTCTGTTTGTCTGTGCGTTTGTGCACGCTAATCTCAGAAACGGCTGAACCGATTTGGATGCGGTTTTCAGTAATATGTTATGCTAGACTTCCCTTAACATTTAGTGTTTATTTTATTCAAATCAGTTAATAAATAAATACGTTTTGTCAATTTAACTCACGTAGTATAAGTATCGCATAAACTGGTAGTAATACTCATAGTTACTAAATAATCAATACATATAATAAAATATAATATTGAATAATAGGTAAAACAAATACTGAGCTGAATGGCTGAAACTTAGGTTAAATAAATTTCGAAATTCAAAACAAATAAACTTTGGTAGGTACATAGTTGGCGTACAAATTAAAAATACAACACAGGTAATCATTAACGTAAACCTTTGACACAAAAGTCCTTCAGTAGAATCTAATTTGATTACAGTTTCAAGCAAGTTTCAAGTATACTGAAATGGCTTATGAGTCGTTTTAGAATGATCCCGTGGTCATTAACAAAAAAAGAGGGTATTCTATTAATGTATTTAGAGAAACGGGTAGGTGAACAAACGTCATATGAAATGCCAAATTACGGAATCAGTCAGTCACTACTGGTGTTGAAAAATAGTACATTATTGCCGTGGCCGGGAAGGAGGCAATTGCAGGCTGAGTATTTGCTTAATTATAATACGAAGCCTGCAATTCCCATTCCGGCTGAGGCTAATATAGTGCTTTTCTCAAAAATGGGGGAATAAAAAATACTAAATTTATATAAACTTTAAATATCATTGCACAACGTGAAAATATTTACAAATCCCGCCGTTTTTTTTTTAAACAGAATCGCAAGCGCATTTTTCAACAAAACAACGCAAACTATTTGAGACACATACAAAAACTTCGTGTTTTGAATGAAATGAATGAATGAAAAGTGAAAAAATGGTACTCGACAAATAAAGGAATTTATATATAACATTCCAGGCGGCCCGCAATGTTTTTAATTTTTTAATTTAGATCTGGACTTAACCTTCCAATATGTAGCAAGTTATGTTAACTTTGCGGGCCATTTTTGAGAAAAATAATTATCATTGCTCCGGATCGCGGATTATCTCGGTAATAAAGTGGTACGGGCATACATTACAGGACACGGGGTATGTTGAAGTTAATGTTAAGTATTTCGGATGCGATTGGTGATGAGCAAAACCATTGTCATTAACGGGTTGTTGTGTCCGCAGCCTGTGGAAACGCCCTTTTTGACGGAACGAATTCGGAAACTGGTGTCTTGTGCGTTGCATAAAGATACGCAACAGCCAGTGTCGCTTCGGTACCGATAGCTACGAGGGGCGTTCAATAAGTTTTCGGTATCGGCATGATGACGTCATGATAATAATTTCTGATTATTTTTCATACTGTATCACTATTCGTGAATACACTATATGAGTAAAAAATATATGATTAAATTGTTTTCTTTAATAAGTTTAAACAAAGACGATGGGGTAGCAAATATTCTGACGTGAGTAAAATTGAAGGATTCTTATTTTTATTTTAGGGGCGATTTTGGTAAAATTCTGGTGTGGTAATCCAGATTCTGGATTCCAGAATGTTGATTTTATATTGAGGTTATATATCTATTTTGAAGCCTGGAAATAAAAAAAAAATATCTCAGTAATCATATTTTTAAACAATATATGTTTTTAATTTCTAGAAATTGGGCCACAACGCGTGGGATTGACAATGCTAGGAAATAGAGAGTTATAAATGTTATAATCTACATATTAAGCGTAAAAGTCCTGACTTACTGACTCACTTACTTAAATCAACGCCCAGCCGAAACCGTCGAACCTAGAAAGCTGATCTTCTCACAATAGGTAGTTTATAGATTAGTAGGTAGATTTTTGAAAATTCCACCCTCAAGGTGATAAAAAGGGGGTTGAAAGTTTGAATGGGGATTGAGTAAAATTTTAAGTGTTAGACTTGAAACTGTGTGTATGGACTCTTATTCTCTTATGGACTTATTACAATACAAGAAAAGCCATTTTAGGATTTTGGAAAACCCGCCCCTAAGCGGGTTCAATAGGGGTGCAGTTTGTACGGGTGAGATTTGGTATAGAGATAGTTTGAGTCCAGGGGAAGGCCGTAGAATAGTTTTTTCCGGAAATCAGTCCCTAAGGGGGTGAAATGGGGGGTGAAAGTTTGTATGGAGCTACGATAAAAACGAGTTCCACGCGGACGGAGTCGCGGGCAGAAGCTAGTAAGGAATAAAAGGATACAAAAATAAATACTGAACATTGACTAGGAAGAAAGATGGTTTAGGTTTTTAGTCAACTCAACCTACCAAAAAACGCAAAATCAGACCTAACTTTGCGACCCTAATCTATCGAGGCAAATGAATCAAATCGTGTTTTGGGCCTCATATAATTGTAGCAAATATCTTCAAATATCATTAAAAAAAGAAACTGTCACATTTTATGTAGTTTTCGCGTAATAAAACCCCATTCGAAGCCCCATTTTACACCTTTACTTTCTTAGTTACGATATCAAGTATCAAGATTAGAACATCATACTAATTTAAGACGTTTGACACATTTGACAACGATATTACTGTTGCCATATAAAAAGTTGGCATATTAAAAAAAGACTCGTCTTTCCCTGGCCAGACTTTATCAATGTAATTAAATTATGAATGAATATGAATGAATGAATGTTGTCAGGCGCACGACTACGACCGGCGCGCGGACAAGCCGTGGACGCGGCTGACGCCGCGCGACAAGGCCGCCATCCGCCGCGAGCTCAACGAGTTCAAGAGCTCCGAGATGGCCGTCCACGAGGATAGCAAACACCTCACAAGGTATGTGTGTTTCTTCCCAAGGTACGGGAGACCGTACAACATTCATATACTATTTTATGCAACTGTTGTATAAGTAGGGTCTTAAAACGCGAGTGGGGTGAGTTGCGATGCGAGCCTTGGCGAGCATCGCAATTAAAGACCGTTGCATACAATACTTTTTCTACGACTAATTCTAAATAAATAGCATTTGACTTTTCGGCAGTAGTTTTTCCGTTAGTTCTATTACTACTCACGCAATTTCTTCAGCGGTGCAGTTATTTTCTTCTTCGTCTATTTTAAAAGGAACGTACACAGTTTTCTTCTCTTAATAAGTTATTAATAACGAATAATTAATAAGTGTCTATTTCGTCTTTTTTGAATTGAAAATTTGAATTTGTGTGAATTGGAACTTTGGTGGGAAATTAGAAATATGACACATTGACACCTTTTGTTTATGGTCTGTTTTGTTTTTAATTTCCTTGAACTTGCCATCCGAACCAAACTGAACCCGGATCCGAACTGAATCGGATAAATAATACCAATAGTTGGTAAAATACGTATACACACAATTCATGATCATTTATTTTTATTTTAGTAAATAATTTATGTTCTACAAATGTTTGCTAGTAAAACTTTTTATTTCGAAAAATTTGCTTATGAAGTTGGTACCACTGCAATATGGCGGCCGATTGAAAAAAAGTTAGATAATTTGACATCGTGGTAAACAATGCTTTTATGAAAAATGTATGAACCATAAAAAAACACTAAACAGTGCGTTTATGGGCCTATAGAGCATAGTTTTTCGACGACATATTATCGGTGTCATTGTATTTGAGCTAGAGCCTATATAAATGACAGATAACGGTAGAGGAGTAGAAAAATGTTTCTACACATTTGCTCGTAACGTGCCTCTTATTACGTCGTTTTTAGGCTCATAATCCTGGGTTACTAAAAACGCGCGTTTTATAACATTACGGCACTCGTGTTTTATGGTTATATCCCGATTAAGAAATGTTGGCGTATGTATGGACACGGCGCATTCTTAAATTAACCGGGTTGTACAGGGTTTTATTTAGTTCTCGGATAATGGATTCTTACTCGATAAAACAAATTAAATCCTTTTTGTGACTTAATTGATTTTTTCTTCTTGGGTATTTATGATATAGAAACGTTCCATTCAGGAAAACTATTTACTTTTGATAACATTTTACATGAATTTGTATCGAATACGAAAATATTTATTTTATTTTGTATTGGCTGTTTAGAGATTTCATCTAAGTCTCGCTTTACACCTGCGCGCGCACTGCGCGAACTTCACGAAAAAAATAGTTGCTCGCCATTATAGGTAATTTCACAAATACATCATAAACGTTGTTGATGCGTGTTTGGTTATTATTAAAAATGTTGACTCGTTGGTGAATAGAAAAGTGATAAATAGAATTGATGCTACTGGAAATCTCTTGTCAATGTACAATACCTATGTGAGTAAAAACCTGTTGCCATCAATAAGTAAAGGAAAAAACTGAGGAGCCTACACTTAACATTGTCATTTTATGAAAAGGATTTTTACCTCGCAAATGTGTTGAAAAACGTCGTATGAAACGCGTGAGCTGTGATAATTATATCCTTGGTTCTCTTACCTCTTAACAATTCCGCCTCTGATGTAATTATCAACAACAACAAGGTCGCGAAATATTTTTTTCCGAGAGTAGGGTCATTTCGCTGGTTACGCGACCACCTTTGGTTAGCGACCACCTGAAGGAGAAGGTTTTTTCTATTGAAGATAACATCAATTATACACACCCTATTGAGACAATTACTTGTACATGCATTTTTTTGTTGTTTTAGAATAGAAATCTACTATTAAACCGATAAAATATCCTTTCAGTTCACCAACTCCGCTTAAGTGGTCGCCCACCGGCACATTAAATTAGGTGGTCGCTAACCGGCGAAATGACCCTACTAAGGGGGGCCGCTGCATGAAAAAGATTGAAAAATACTGCTATAGATCATTAAGATGGAATCGTTAAGATTAAAAGTAAAAGTATGATTTGTTCAATTGATTGGATTGATGTATGATTTGTTTGTTTGTTTGTTTGGTTGCAGGTTCCATAGACCATGACGGCTGTGCACGGGCCTTGTGGAGCGCGCTGTGGGCTAAGCGTCCGCACTGTGATCGTTACATATAACTAACTTATATATAGACTTCTCGCGACACACCCCGGGAGCCCGCGCAATAGCTTACCGGAACGCATCGGTAAAGTGTTGAATATTCTAAAGTTGCGTTATACCGCCATTCTAACCTTACGTTTTGTATATGCGTACCGTGAGTGCAATCTTGTTTTAATTGACTTTTTATCGTAATATCCTAGTTATTGCCGAGTACAATTTTATTACTTTAATGGTATCGTTTTATGTTAAGTTGTATTCTAAGCGTACCTATACATTCTTTAAATTGACCTTCGAGAAAGGTTAGTGATACTGATTATTATGATGGAGATTATGTGCTGGAAGCTCGGTGTATTGTGAGATTTCGAGTGGATCATTTTGAAATGTGAAACGTATCCATCATATGTAGATTTGTGATTTTTTCTTATATTGC
Source organism: Epinotia ramella (assembly GCA_947578815.1). Taxonomy (NCBI): domain Eukaryota; kingdom Metazoa; phylum Arthropoda; class Insecta; order Lepidoptera; family Tortricidae; genus Epinotia; species Epinotia ramella. The sequence goes on from OX388209.1 coordinate 16,178,876, forward strand.
TAGCTAGCTATTAGCTCCGTAGTCATTAAGCTAGATTCGATTTAAATAATATTTATTTCACTTATATTTTTATGGTCACAACAAATTTTATCTATAATTTGGAAATTATAGCTTTATCGTGTACATCTTAAATTTAACTTTTGTCGCGTGTCTTATTGTTGTTGAAAGCCTTTGTAAAACTTGGCTGCCACTAAGTTATAAACTATTTTGTCGTGAAACGTTAGTTCACTTAAAAAGGCAATGCAATATCGCCTGCGACGTAATGATAGTCGGGTTGTTGCATTACACCGTTCTACGGTAGCGGCCCTACGTGTACCGTGTACAAAATGATGTATTGTTGTACGATAGGGATGTAGGGTGTTATATTGGTTAACAGATGTCAATCAATAAAATATAACCTAATTAATGTAGGTTTCGTAAATTGGATTCCACTATCTATTTAAACATTCGAGAGATTGAGAAGTGCTTCCAGCTGTGTAATGTAACAATAAACTAAGTAGAACATAGACGTCACTACTACAAAATAATGTTACTTCGAACTGTATTAGTGTTCATATCAAATTCAAACTCCAAGAGCATTCCTTTAATCGAAACTGTCGCAACTAATATACCACCTAACACCTCCTTACCTTTGTATAAGTATAGCTACAGCAGGTAATATAGCTTTGATTAATCGCTTAGTAAATTGGACACAGCGACTGAACCCAAAATCCTGCACCCACTATTAAGAATAAGTAGTAATGCGACGATGTTTTAGTACAGGGAAATGCACAGTGATTACAAAACGCACAGACAGCGTGCTGTCAATGTTCACCTTATCATAGCTAAGCGAAGCAAGCCCGTCGTCCTAGAGGGCGGCGGCTAAACGCACAGACAGCGTGCTGTCAATGTTCACCTTATCATAGCTAAGCGAAGCAAGCCCGTCGTCCTAGAGGGCGGCGGCTAAACGCACAGACAGCGTGCTGTCAATGTTCACCTTATCATAGCTAAGCGAAGCAAGCCCGTCGTCCTAGAGGGCGGCGGCTAAACGCACAGACAGCGTGCTGTCAATGTTCACCTTATCATAGCTAAGCGAAGCAAGCCCGTCGTCCTAGAGGGCGGCGGCTAAACGCACAGACAGCGTGCTGTCAATGTTCACCTTATCATAGCTAAGCGAAGCAAGCCCGTCGTCCTAGAGGGCGGCGGCTAAACGCACAGACAGCGTGCTGTCAATGTTCACCTTATCATAGCTAAGCGAAGCAAGCCCGTCGTCCTAGAGGGCGGCGGCTAAACGCACAGACAGCGTGCTGTCAATGTTCACCTTATCATAGCTAAGCGAAGCAAGCCCGTCGTCCTAGAGGGCGGCGGCTAAACGCACAGACAGCGTGCTGTCAATGTTCACCTTATCATAGCTAAGCGAAGCAAGCCCGTCGTCCTAGAGGGCGGCGGCTAAACGCACAGACAGCGTGCTGTCAATGTTCACCTTATCATAGCTAAGCGAAGCAAGCCCGTCGTCCTAGAGGGCGGCGGCTAAACGCACAGACAGCGTGCTGTCAATGTTCACCTTATCATAGCTAAGCGAAGCAAGCCCGTCGTCCTAGAGGGCGGCGGCTAAACGCACAGACAGCGTGCTGTCAATGTTCACCTTATCATAGCTAAGCGAAGCAAGCCCGTCGTCCTAGAGGGCGGCGGCTAAACGCACAGACAGCGTGCTGTCAATGTTCACCTTATCATAGCTAAGCGAAGCAAGCCCGTCGTCCTAGAGGGCGGCGGCTAAACGCACAGACAGCGTGCTGTCAATGTTCACCTTATCATAGCTAAGCGAAGCAAGCCCGTCGTCCTAGAGGGCGGCGGCTAAACGCACAGACAGCGTGCTGTCAATGTTCACCTTATCATAGCTAAGCGAAGCAAGCCCGTCGTCCTAGAGGGCGGCGGCTAAACGCACAGACAGCGTGCTGTCAATGTTCACCTTATCATAGCTAAGCGAAGCAAGCCCGTCGTCCTAGAGGGCGGCGGCTAAACGCAAATTATTATCATAGACAACTCGGCACAGGCAAATCGGCGGGAACAAGTTGTTAAACATGTTGCGCTCTTACTTACGACTCGCGTTATGTATTCGACGTTGAACGAAGTATTGCGTAAAGGACTTAAGTAAATTGATCGAATAAGCTCGTATAAAGTTGTAGATGTTACATTATTATAAATACGCCTTCTGAGATTACAATATCATCGTTTTGTACTGTATCCGCGGTACATGTAATTGAAGTACCTTTTCATTTCTGCGATGACGTTGTTTGTATTCTAAAATTGATAGTATAGAGAGCAATAATGATATCAGTTTTGTATGTGAATATGTGGAATCTTTAAAACTAGTGTTCAGACTATATTTTCATTAATGATAATTTCTTAGTAAGTATAACTCATGAATAGAGATCGTATTAAAATCATATTGCAATGTTTAGTAGCGGTGCCATTCTGTGACGTGCTTTATCCTAAAGTGAATCGTTTGTTATTCGTGCCGATATTAACCGAGTTGAGTAGATGACGCGGTGCGGCTCGCTCGCGCCGGCCGGCTCGGGCGCACTCCCGCTCCCTCACTCCTGTACCAACCGTAACATTGTCATTAACATAAGTTTATGTATTACTATACAATCATTTAATTATATTTATCTCATGTTAAGTGACTTCGTAATCACAGTACTTTATGCAATATTATATTAGAGAGCTACAAAGTTGTAAATGGTGGTTAATCTTGAGACCATTCCATTATAGATAAATTGGAAGCCAAAATGACGACTTATTTTTCTAAAAAGTTTTGTTAGATTTGCAAATAAAACGTTAAATAAAAAGTAGGCGTTAATCGATATTGTATTTAATAAGAAGACATTCAGATTTCCAAAGATCTAAGGCTCAACTAAATTCTTTTAACTAGCTTATGTATTGCCATTATAATTATGTATATATATTATGTTATTGCGATATATCGTGCGACTGTTGATGTCTCAAGTGACTGTTGGGGAAGTGAGTATATATTTAGCTGTTATATCGAAGAAACATCGCGTGCAATTGACGGGGTTGTTGTAACAAACATGATGATCAAGTCGTCTTTGTGCGTAGTTTAGTTAGGTACATACAAACGAAGATAACGTACAGCGATGTCACTTCAATTTAGCCGCTTTAATAGAAACCTTTGCGTTCGTGTACCATTCATGATTATAGTTGATATTAGAATGTTACTTTCGAGTAAAAATACTTACCAAAATATTGTGATACAACTTTTTTATCAGTAGTATTCGCTCGGTTTATTAAAACACTTTCTTTTCTTGGTGTTGTGGAGAGAATGTCAATGTGAATAATTATGGTCAAAAACCTGAATTTTATGTAAACTCAATATAAACATTTTGAATATTTATTTAGATACGAAGTTAATTGGAGTTTCTCGATTCCCAGATATTTATCCTAATAATGTAAGCACTTTGTTGAAGTATATCCTGGGCACTTGCCAAATTAATTTCCTAGGTGTTTGTTACAGTTTTATGGCATTCTCTTTCATGTTAACCTCGAAGGTGCTATGTGTTAGCAATATGCGTGTACACCCAACAATTGTCATCGCTAACGATAGTATTCCATAATGAGATTTATGTGTATACATTTACATTTGACAAGGCGTTCTCGGCAACAATTGTGTTGTAGTTAGAGAAATTATTTTTATACTTAGTATACAGGGGTGTTTATGAAGAGCAAAACGTCTAGTTTGCATTTTTGATGTCATACCCTATGCAAGTCTTTTATGCACATGTTTATTCTTTTTTATAATGGAAATATAAATTTGTGGTAAACGTAAGGATATGTTAATCTTGTTACAAGAATTATGATACAAGTGTATTATCAGCAACAAGTCTATTTGAATACAGATGGCAAAGTACCAATGAGAACATGTCTGTATATAATTTTAATTATCATGTAAATTACGGAATCTCTTTTTTCCAACGGTATCGCGCGTCTCTTTTGTGCTACTACAATATATAATTCAGTAATCGGTTTACTGTTGCTTTTATTTGAATATTGTGTAAATTATTAATGACATGTTGTAATAAGTATATTTTATAATAGCCATAATTACTTGTTTTATATAAGGTAAGTCTGTAAATACCATGATTATACATTAAGTTTTATACTCGATTGTGTTTGTTTTATCTCCAATCCCGCACGAAATTCGTTTCCGTGATCAAACTGTCCCCTAATGCATAATGCGTGCCGGTTGCAGTAGATGCCGGAATGAATAATCATTATCATCGCATTCAAAGGGTATTGTTTCGAGAAATGGCACGGAGGCTTTGACCCGTGAGGCTTTGGTAGCACTTTCGATGGCGCTTAAGTTATGGACGTGCGGCCGGGTTGGGACGAGAGAAAGTTAACTGTAGTCCGTGCCCGTTACCGCGGCCGGCGCGGGCGTCCGCGCCACAGACGGGGCCGCCAGCCCGCAGTCCGCACCGCGCGCTGCCCGGCTGCACTCCTCGCGCACCGCCCGCGCCCATCCGCGCCGCGCCGCTCCGAGCGCAATGTTTACATTACACCCGACGATCCCGCGAAAAGATAACAGAAAGCGACAGTGCCAATAAGTGTGCCGTTAAACTGTGGACAGTGAACCGCCCCTTCGTTCATAATCGGTCGCGGTGTGAAAGTGCAGCGGCCGGACAAAGGACCGGGATGACGTTCTCGGGAAACATGAAGGAGAAGCCGCGATCCGCCAAAAACACATGGGAGTCGGAGGTGAGATTCGATGGTTTCTTTCATTGTCTTGACGCACTAATTAATACCGACACACGTGATTCACAGTATTGTTATGAATACAATTGATAGATCTTTATATGCATGGGTATTTCAGTCGTTAACGGTTGTTTAGTATCTTTTCTCTTTACCAGGTAGGTACAGTATGTACGTAGGAGAGCTTTTACTAAGTGGGTAGTACAGTAATTCTAATTAGACTGATCATTGTTGTTACTATTACAACTACCTAGTTTGCATTAACATTTTGTATTATATCTACTATACTATCCTACTAATATTATAAATGCGAAAGTTTGGGTGTTAGTTACTCAATCACATTTAAGCGTGATTGAATAACTACGTGAAGATAGTTTATAGGCTGGAAATATAAGTCTCGGGTGGAAGCTTAGTATTAATATATCGGTGCGATGTTAGACATCAGTGTTGTTTTTCTACACAATGTTTAAGTCATAAACACCATTAAATAATTAAAGATACGCTATGGTACGCATGCAGTGAGTATTTTTTACCAATCATTCCGCTTCAGTAAAGGGGTCGTGCCCCTTGTGGTGTAGGGCTGCAAAAAAACGTTTATAATGCATGACTATAATTAGGATTCCTAGCTATAGGTAGGTAATTAGGTGTTACATATTAGATGTTAGGTACTTATCTTGTAATTTTTTAAAGCACCGTGCCTCAAAAGGAAAAAGGTAACCCATATAGAATCACTTCGATTAACTCTGCCCGTCTATTAAGACCCTCCGTCTCAGGAACACGTGAAAGAATCAAGTTGAAATAAATATCAAATAGGTAGGTACCTACTTAAGTCTGCTTTACCTAGGAGCTGTGAAAAATACTTAACGAAAATAAAAGATGACAGCCGCATATTGTAGTATAATTTAACACTCGCAAGGGAATCGAAACCTATAGGGTACCTACCTACTTCCCTTTGACCTACCACAATCATGTGACAAGAAGCAAAGCCAAGCACATTATCTATAGGTGAAAGTTCGAACACCGTATTATTTTTATTACCTACCTACATAAAAAAGCGTCCCTGTTTAAGGAATGTGGGTCTTAGCACACAGTTTTAATGTGAGGCGACTGTATCATTTGGGGTAGGTATCGTATGAAATTGAAAGGGCTTCAATATCACAAGCTGGCGCAGCGTGGTGAAATGGGGCTAAAATATTTACAAAATTTCCATCAGGATCTGACGTATTAAATATACAAAATTTCAAATCGATTGGCCAAACAAACTAATCTACTTACCTTACATACAATCAAACATTGCAAGTTAACAAAATGTTTGTAAAATATAAAAGCTGCCACAAGGATAGTTTTACAAAGATAGTTAAGCTCCTTTGCATGCATTAGCGTTAAAAATGTTGACCGCTCTTCTGAGAATATTTACCTAACCGTGTCGAGGCTATTTACTTAACTAAGTAGGTAGGCTATGCCGGTCCTATGCTTCGTGCTTTTAACTACATGTTTGGAAGGTGGATAATTACACCCATAAATTGTTGCGTGGAAGTATGTTTTCCGTCCTTAGAGTTTTTGCGTTCGCCTCTCACTCCAGTCTAGCCAATGCAATGTCGACACCCGGAATATGATATGCGGCGTGACATGTCTACCTCTATATAAAATAGCAATATAAATCGGTCTCTGATCTTATCGAACGGCTTTTTAGAGCAGGAAGTTATTTGTAGAGGTCCTTTGTACGTGTACAAGAAATATGTTTATAGACTGCTTACATTATAGCTACACAATACTACACATAGAAAGCCAAGTTTGGTGTGAATACAGCAAACTATAAAAAGGGTAGGTAGGTAGGTAAGTAACCAAGTAAATAGTTTTTAATAGGCATAGATTGGAATTATGTGATGCTGATGATACGGAACTCTCGATGCGCGAGTCTAATTCGTACTTAGGTACCAAAAAATAAGTAGGTAATATCAATATTATAATAGTATGTATGAAGGGACGTTAATAGCTGTAATTAAGTAGATACCCAATTTACCTTTAGGTAAATAAAAAATAAAATAAAAAAGCCTTTTATTTCCCAATTTTTTTACATTTGTGCACTTTTAAATAACCTATATGTTTACTTATTATACTAGAAATATATACCTATATATATATATTATTATTTATTATTATTTTACATTTGGGTTGGTAGAATATACTGCTGATATCAGGAACCCCTCTCAGGAAAAGACCTCTTCCAAAGATTGCTATTTTTGACGGTCTTGAGCTTCAAGTATCCAATTTGGTCCCGCAATTTTTTTAATCTCGTCCTCCCAGCGTGAGTGGTCTTCCTGGTCGACGTTTGCCCTGTGGGCCTTTCCACAATGTACTATTTTAGTCCATCTGTGGTCTTTAAGGCGCGCTACGTGTCCAGCCCATCTCCACTTCAGTTTTTGTGCTTGTTCGAGTGCGTCCATAAGTATTTAACTTTTCTCTTATATTTGTATGTCTGATTTTATTTATTTTTTAAATATTTGAAATGCTTCTTTCCATCCCCCTTTGGCATGTAATTAATTTATTCTTGATGGCGTTTGTAAAATATAGGTAAGTAACTACGAGTATAACTACTTATACTCATTATTTACGTACGTAGGTCGGAGAATTATTTTAAAATGTATGGTCGACACGAGTAGTTGTTTAATAGATAGTATAAGTAAGTAGTTGTAGCAGCTACCTGCTGGGTTACAAAATTAAACAAAAGATTACTAAAACGGCTTTACATTTTCAATAATTTTTACCTGCCTACTTACTTAATTAAAAAGATCAAAATAACTCAACTAGGTTAGAGAGGCTGTATTAGTAACCTTGTAAGTTTTTACGCACAGATTGGTACCGGATCGATGTTTTAAGTATTTCGGTAAATTGGTAAATCAGCTGTGTGCGAAGTGTGTCAGTGGACGCTAACGGAGAAGACGTTGCCGCGGCGATCCGGGTCAGCGCTCTTCCGACTCGGACACCATTCAGCTGATTCAATCACCAGTAACATTTCACACACGATCGTAATCAATTAACAGCAGGTGTAAATAGATTTTCAGCAGTAATACAATATACCAACTTTCTACTTGCAGCAGACTGTCATTTATAGAGTTTTATTAATTACCTACTTAGTGTCATTGTATTTTATGCCGCCAAGCCTTCGTCTGGGGGCAAGGGAGTGCCCCCGACAAGTCGAGCAAAAGAGAAAAAAAGGTAGTAGGTTAGGTTAGGTTAGGTTAGGTAAAGTTTTTTTTTTTTTTTTTTTTTTCCTTAGGCGAGAGACTAAACAAGTGGTGAAAATGCGTCATTGCACGACTGGGAAGGGAAGCCCAGACAGTGCCGGACTCCTACCGGCTAAAAACACCACTTGTCTAGTCTCTACTCTGCGGCTTCTCACTGATTTCAAATTCAGTGGTTGTTTCTGTGCGATGTATATGCTGTCGTTTAAGCTAGCAGGGCTGTGTTATACCTATCTACTTCACTTTTTCTTCATAGTAAATGTAAGAAAACAGTTTTCTTTCATTTCTGGCTTTTTTGTACATTACCGAAAGTTGATCTCAAGGAAACTATTGATACTGGATAGAAATAGAATCGATTGACATAAAAAGAATACATGTAAATAAAAACTTGTTTCATTTTCATACAAATTGTATGGGGAAAGTTTTTCTCGATTTATGGCTTTTGTAGCCGGAAATTTATTTTTGGTTCGATACAAGCTTTTGATCCTGGACAGGAATGGGATCGATTGGCATCAAAAAAAAAGTTTGTCAAAAATGACAATTTTCTCGCACCCTGTATGTTATTTCCAAAATCTGTAAACGCCAATCTTCATTAATTTGAAATCGAAGGAAGGTCTCCTAAGATCATTTTCGCCTAGCAACACGGGATCTGGTAGCTGCCCTCACTGACCCAAAATCTATTTCCACCCTGTATATATATATAAATATATCTATGTGTATTTTTTAATAAAAAAAAAAACATATTATTAAAAGACGAGAAGACTATAGAGTTTAATATAATTTTTTTTTATATATTTTTTTATAAATATTAAATTTTAAATTAGTAATTATATTTTATCGGGGTGATAGAAACATAAAAATAACTTTTTTTTTATAAAAATTATGTATAATACAAATATAATTAATAAACATATATAAATCCCGAAAAGAATAGTCCGAAATAAATGATTTTTGTTTTTTTTTTTTTTGATAAATGATTAAATGATCCATAAATTATGATTACTTTACATAGCACCGAGAACAAGAACTCAGAGATTACAACACAAAATTCTGATTTAGTCAAAAGGGTTAGCTCATACGAGTATGTAAATATTAAAAACGAAGTTCTTACAAAGTTATTATATTAAATCTACAAAAAAATGCCTCATGCTTTCTTTATTAAGTCATTGATACTTATCTAACCGATTGAAATATCATCATCCTCCTAGCGTTATTTCCGGGAATGCCCCTAACCGATTGAAATATATAAGTTAAAATGTATCTTTCATAGATAAACGAAGAAACATAGGTACAGTCAGCATCACATAGTTAGAAGCAGCCAAAGTAGCCAAATATATCGGAACACGTCTTTATTACTATAGGAGTAAGGAAGTGTGACGATATATTTGGCTACTTTGGCTGCTTCTAACTATGTGATGCTGACTGTACTTAGTCGAATTTAACTGTTATAAGTAAGTAATTCTAATTTGAAAATAAACGAAGTATAATAATGTTTGAAAACATACTGCCATTTTCACGTAAATACTTGTGCCTACAGGTTTTTTTATTCTTTCTCAATCTCATTGCAATTAAATTTGTAATCACTAAACAATTTCCAGCAAGGTAAACGTTTAAAAGTCTACGACATGAAGCAAGTATTCTAAAGTCACGACTCTACCTAAAATTATAAAGTTGTTGGTACTTTACTCGCCAGTAGGGTTGCCAGATGTCCGGTATTTAAGCGTATATATTACCGGTATTCAAGACCTGTCCGGAAAAAAAAAATGGTCATACCGGACAGAACAATGTGTTTTTTTTTGCGACCTAGTCTTACTAGCCTAGCATACACCCCCCCCCCCTTTTTTTTTTCGCGACTCACCTGGCAACCCTACTCGCCAGAATACTGAGAAACGATTTATAAGGTTAGTTCCCAATCAAAGATCTGCCCACGTTAGAATTTATACCGCAAAATACGAGATCAATAAAGGTAGATGTTAGGTATCTTACCTACTTAACGGATATTAGTTTCTTTACGACTTTGATAGGTAGAGCTTTTATGGATAATTTATTATAGGTACCAGTAAGAAAATGATAGGAACTGGTTTTCGTTAGAAAACAGATTAATGCGCCTTTGGGACTTGGACTGGAGGTTATTTAAGTAATAACATTTGGGTCTTACACAGATTTAGGTTCAGTCTTTCCTGTGGACATTGTCAAAGTTAAGGGCTACAAAGCCTAATTTTTGGTTGGACTCTTAATCCGCATAAACGGCGATATGCGATAAAAGACTTGCTGTTTTTATCGCATATCGCCGTTTATGCGGATTATTTACTATTGACCACAGGAAGGTCGAATTTTGTTTTAAACACTGTATGACACAAATATTTAATTTAAATACCGTACCCCGGAGTCGCGGGGTAAATGTGACCCCATACAGAATATTAGATTCCGAAGACATATACTAATAGGCTATATGGCATATGAACGCTACGGTACGGGTACGTACCTATTTTGTTAATATACACACACGGCACGGTACTAACCACGACTTATGCATGGGCATACGGTCCTTCGAACCGGATGTTATTTAGTGAAATGGTGCAGGAAATGTATTCTCTAATACTCACTACTTACTCACTAGATAGTTAGTAGTTACGTATCATAACAGTAATCCAAACACAAGACACAAAAAAATCAATTCCTCTTTGACCAGAACTCTCTAGAACTGACATTCCGGAGGTTTCTGCAGAGCACCAAAATTAAATTAATCATATCATAAATCATTTATTAAGTATTTCGTAACGCAAAATTCTTTGACATGCCGCAGTTACAACTTAATACTATTCGTTGTCCTATGTAACTGTCACTCCAGTTCGATTTTCGAAACAGTCACGATTCTGACCGCAACAGCTCTATTCGGTTACACATGTTCGGTTATATTACCTCCCAAATCAATAGATACGTTCCGCTGGCTGCCCAAGCCTAATGTTGTAAACACAAGATTATAAATACAGTGGTAGGTAAATACTTATTTACTTAATGTCTATAGCCACATTTTAAATGATAATCATCATCATCATCATCACATCAGCCGAAAGACGTCCACTGCTAGTGGGCGTAGTACTTAATAGGCTAGGCCTAAATTATAATGCCGAATAATAATATCGCACCGTTTACGTGATAGGCAAATCGTCGTGATTCAAAGAGAAATCGTTGATCTTGCACCAGATTCTCGCGGTTCGATCTCGGGTGCGGTTTAGTCACATAATCAGTAGGTACGAAGTGGGTATTTAGGAGTGTACACAGGATGTCAAATTTAGGTCCTTAGAAAGTGAGTCTCATACAAGTATGTAGATATAAGTAAGTAATAAGTTAACACGCGGTAATTACACTGCCGCCGCATCCCGCTGCGACGTGCGGAGCGACAGTACGCAACGTTGTATCAGTCAGTACTCAGTTTGTACATAATATATAAACTCCGGTACTTCTCACTGCACCGCACCTCCGTCCGGCGAAATTTGTACGCGGCTCCGCACGCCGCAGTGGGATGCAGCGCCAGTGTGTGACGCGCCGTATATATGGGCATCAAGCATTGGTAAAGCCAATGCTTAGGTATCGTATTTATGTAGGTCTAATACAATACAATTATAATATGTTTAATTGCACGGTTTATTAGACACAGTTACTATTAGTCACACATAACTCCATAGTAATACAACGCTTAGAAACGCACCGTATGCGATGGTATCGCGCATTAAGCTTGATAGGTTGATGCAGTAATCAGTAATCGTTTGTATATACCGGTTGACGAATTACCTATCGACTTTCACGGGCGCCTTACTTCCAGTTTTAATTGTCGGGTTTTCGTTACCGGCATTTCGTTCGCTGTTCATTCGAGTCACTTTCCGCAATTGTATTATTTCGACTGTAATATAACTTTTACTCGTATAATATTTGAAACGAACAATCGACTAACTTTATCACGTTGCATACATTCCCTTATTAAGAACGATTATGCCCACTTGCCCATGCTATAGCTAGTTTTAGTACCCATGTCAGTTTCGAGAAAACAAGGTACCTACAAGTAAAGTAACTTTATAGTTAGGTAGGTAGATTATTCTTAATCTCTGTTTCGCTATCACACCCCAAGGCAATTTTTACGTAAATGAGCGGGCACAGTAACAATGATTGCTTTCAAATAGCTAGGTTTAGAAGGAAAGTGATGTCGACCGCATTGTTAGTGCTGAGATCATGATAGAAACTAGCTGGAAGTGTGAACAGCGCAGTACCATGCCTTTGTTGCAACTGCAGCGCGGGCGCCGAACGTGCCGCGATGTAGGTCGCGACAAGTGCACGCTGCATTCGCAAACGCCGCATTTAAAACGTGCGTCTCCTAAATCCTAAATTAACTGTCCCACTTCCTCGCAGCACGTTCAAACATTCGACAGTTTCTAAATGATGGAAAGCTGTTTTATCACTTTTATTACCATAACCGAATCTAATTGGGGTTGTTTCCTACTATCTTTATTCACGGAACTTACCCACACACGCGTGCGAAAATTACACTTATTTGAGCAAAGTTCTTGAAGTTACCATACGTTTAGGTAGTCGTAAATAGTCTGACTTTGAAAGTTCATACTTAACGAAAGAACCTACCCGAAGTTTTGAATACATCAGGCTTGTTTGTTTCGCATTATGTGTAGGCAGGTAATATATTCCACCTGCACTAAGACAGCAGCTTACTCATCTTGAATTATTATTTATTTTGACATTACTTACGAAATCGAAAGCTAAGTATATCCACAAAGGCATTTCTGAGCCGCGCGGTTAGGCCGGCCTTGTTCGAGAGAGGCGAGGCTCTAACGAAAATAGTTCAAAACAGTCTCTTTGTTTGGCATGTTGTGTTCAAATGCCACTTGTATGTCAGAGTGTCACGCTTTGCTTTTGCGATTATAGAAGGTTACCTATTTAAATGGCTTATCTCGACTTAAGTTTACAAATTACAAAGTCAGCTTAAGCTTGTAGAGCAGGTTTTCTATAAGTATGTATGAATGTAGGTATTTTAGATTGGATGAGCAAGTGATGAGCCAGTCTAATAAACTAGAATGAGACGGCGTATTTCAAAACATAGGTTTTGCAAGTTTGCCTCGAGCTTTGAATCTTCCAAGATTAAAGCTTGCTATGTTGTGCAACTATCGTCATTCGTCTTACTCTCGGTGCCTTGCTGTAAATACAGCGAATTAAGTACTTAATAGTCGCATTCCAGAAAACAAAAGTATGGATGATGTAGGGACATTATATACCTACTCATTATTGTACAACTAAATTGATAACAAAGGCGAACATATTCCAAGGGAACCAGTTCCAGTTGACCTTTGAGAAGTTGAGACGACGTGAATAAGTAAATAATATGTCCGTCGGTATCCAATGCCAATGCATTCATTTCTAAAGTACCGTCGCCTAATAAGGCCCGCCTTAATTTCAAAGCCTTGTAAAACCATTACTGTATGATTAATAAACAAAAGCCAATTTAAGAGACTCCTAATGATTTATATTAACATTCAAAATATCAAACAAACTCCAATATTTTATAAGTTCTAACCATTGATTTAATATATAACTAAATACCTACACAATCCCGCACAAAAATGTTGTTATAAACTGTCCCAAATGACGTTGACAGCTATATTCAGATACATGCTAGATCGTTATTTTTTCTTAAACATTCATGCAAAAAAAACTCAATATACAAGGTAGGGTCAAGTGTCGAATTTGCAAAATAAAAGTTTCAAAATATTTAAAACCTTTTAGTGAAATCGCCATTATCATAATATTTACGACAAAAGTGAACATTGGACGAATGGAGTCGCATGTCTCATTTTTATATTGTATTAATTTTAACGAAATGAAAAAATTATTAAAAAAAAAACATTTATAAATGCTGTAATTGTATTACAAGTTACATAGTGGAATACAAAAAAATTACACTCCTTTACTCCAAACAAAACAAGATCTTATCCTAACTAGCTAAACGTAAAGTAAAACCTAATTTCCTTGAAATAAGTTTAATTTATTATATAATTTTCTTTTAAACCTACATTTACTTAAAATACTTTCTTTTTTTGCAATGTAATGTAAACGGACGGTTAAATATCGATCGGTAATAGATTTAAATAGGGTGGTGGAACCAAAAGATGAACGCCACCCAATAGATGAACGTTTTGTCGAAAAATTGAAATTAAAAAATCACGACACATTTTACGCACTCACGATATTTTTTTCCTAACGCGTCATCCCTTTGCCGAGGCTTGCATTTAAACTCCCAATTGTAACTAGAGATGGGTAGTGGGTAAAAACCCACGGGTAAATACCGGGTATTTACCCGGTATTTACCCGTTTCTTCCCAAAAAGGTGGGTATAAACTCTTTTGATGCGTTTTTTTTGCAAAATATTATAATGAAAAGGTTTTTAAGTTATGCTTAGCTCAAAGGCCAATTAAAAGGCATTCTTCTCTTCAATGGAATTTATATCATTTGAAATTGGAAGAGAGTTGCATTTGTTTTGTTTCTTTCGATTTTAAAACACAATAAACTCTACTATATTTCCTATTACAGGTGATGCAAATTGCATCGCCAATTTCTATTGTATGATAGGCTGCTAGAGGATAATATTTAATCAATAGTTTGAACATAAAAAAGTTACTGGTGGGCCGGTTATTAGGCACCCGGCCGACTTAATAAGGCCCACTATATATATTAAATTAGTTAAGATGTACGTTTAATCAATGTTTAAACATTACTATCGTCTAGAACTGGTCGCAAAATACACTTTAAGATTAAATCTATTCCATAAAATATTGAACATATCCCAAAATTATGGCCGTGGGCCTCACATATGTGAGATTCTTTATATCAGCCAGTATCTCAATATTTATAAATCAGTTCTTTATTCATGCATTTTTTTGGCGTACTTTTAGTTAGTACAGTTAGTTAACACATACAGTTGGCCTTATTAAGGTACTTTTACTTCTATACAATTAAAACAAAAAACGTCACCAGAATCGCTTGGGAAATGCGACCTGTAGGGATAACAGCCGGACAGACAGGCGCCGGACATACGAAATAATTCTTGCCCTAGCAAACGAAAACACTCTTTCAATAACAAAAATAAATATACCTGGAGTGCTATAGAGGTAAACGTGATTGATGAATGGTCTGAGAGCGAATATGTAATATATAAGAACGTATTATTAATGTTATTTTCAAGAACAATGACAGTCTATCAAACATTTTGAAATATTACTTCCACGTTGAAAGCCCTAATTTGTTTTCAACAATAAGCTGGAAGTGTATTAGCGCCTTACACAACCGGCCATTTTAACATTATCTGATCTGACATTCAATTACTTCCAACTTGAGGTATAATAGCGTTCTCGTTGCATGTTGACGCAATTTATGCCATTTCGTATCGCTTTCTTGCCATTTCAAAGCAATATGGGAACTGTGATATTTGTTATTCGTAGGTCTGTAATGTAAGTACTTAATGGAACCGACAAAATTTTGTCCGTTACATTTCAAACTTAAGTATTAGCACGCAAATAAGTTCGTGCAAGAGAGAACCCAGCATGTTGTACAACGCGTATCTGCGTTGTACAACATGATGATGGGCTATTCAGAGATTTAGGTGCTAACTTAACCCATTCGAGGTTACACATCGCTACGTGTGCTACGTCGTAGCGCGTAGCAGCATTTTTCCGCGCTTGTAGCAGAAATCGCCCGTAGAGGCCCCTGCGGCATGGTCCCTATTAGGCTGGCTGCGTTCCCCCTCTGGATCGCTATGCTGATCCGTTGAGTGAGTAACGAGCCAGCTCTGTGGTCCTCAGTCCAGTTTGTGGGCACGTGGACTCCACGGTCCGAGCTTTGCTGCCTCGGCCGCTGCAGCCCCGCCTGCTCTAAGAAATATAAATAATAGAAATTAAGCTTTAACGTCTTTTAACTTTCGAGAACAGAAGAAGCAACTTAATTTTTTCTGTAAATTTTATTTTATTTTATCTACACTAATACCTGAGCTGCTACTTTAACTTCGGAAAATGCAGTTGGTATTACTTATTTTTATGTCTTTCTCTATCACTATGGCATTGAGCATAAGTACGATAGAGATACGAGTAGATAAGTTCGAAAGATTTACGCAGTTATCGTATGAGGTATTTTACATTTGCCGCACATTCTCCACTGAATCACTTTATTTCTCATTAGAAAATGAATGAATTTAGTGATATCCTAGCTGGTTTGAGTTAACCGCAGGGTCAAACCACGAGCTACTTTGAGAAACAATCTGTTATGTACTTAGGTAGCTACGTAACATTCCTTTGCGTGAAGACAGTTGGTTGACTGTTTGAATTCATACAAATAGAACTCTTTTAAAACATCTGCAGTAAGTAGGTACCTACTCTATTACGATCTAAAGGCAGGCAAGTAATACATTGCGATTTCATAACCGGTCAGTCCATAATGAGATATTTGGTTGAACCACCTAAATCCATAATCGTATATGGATTTACGATTTTAGCGAGTGTCAACCATTTGTTTCGCATGTTATTTAACATCCTACCAACAGCTCTACTGCGCTCATTAAACATAATTGGTTGGTAATCGATATGATACAGAGAAAGAATATAATGGAAAAATAAACCATCTTCGTCTGTAGCCCCCGACAGGACTCGAACCTGCGACCTTTCTATTAACGCTAGACTGCTCTACCAACTGAGCTACGTGGACATTGACTTACGCTGCGTATTTCTGCATTACATTCCTGCTAAGACTAGCGCCCTCTGGTAGAGCAGTCTAGCGTTAATAGAAAGGTCGCAGGTTCGAGTCCTGTCGGGGGCTACAGACGAAGATGGTTTATTTTTCCATTATATTCTTTCTCTGTATCATATCGATTATAAAATGATCGGGGTAACTTCCTCGTTAAAAATAACACGAAAACAAAATATTTAATTAAAATAATTTGTTTCGTGATAAGGGTATTTAAATGTACACCAGCGCCATCTCTCTCGCTTGTCCGAAACTACCTGATGTGGTTCGATGAGAATGGAGTGAGCATAAGCTCGCCCATTAGAGGTGTGCCAAGGCTGTGAAACAAGTCTATAACACGATACAGAGGGCGCTAGTCTTAGCAGGAATGTAATGCAGAAATACGCAGCGTAAGTCAATGTCCACGTAGCTCAGTTGGTAGAGCAGTCTAGCGTTAATAGAAAGGTCGCAGGTTCGAGTCCTGTCGGGGGCTACAGACGAAGATGGTTTATTTTTCCATTATATTCTTTCTCTGTATCATATCGATTATAAAATGATCGGGGTAACTTCCTCGTTAAAAATAACACGAAAACAAAATATTTAATTAAAATAATTTGTTTCGTGATAAAGGTATTTAAATGTACACCAGCGCCATCTCTCTCGCTTGTCCGAAACTACCTGATGTGGTTCGATGAGAATGGAGTGAGCATAAGCTCGCCCATTAGAGGTGTGCCAAGGCTGTGAAACAAGTCTATAACACGATACAGAGGGCGCTAGTCTTAGCAGGAATGTAATGCAGAAATACGCAGCGTAAGTCAATGTCCACGTAGCTCAGTTGGTAGAGCAGTCTAGCGTTAATAGAAAGGTCGCAGGTTCGAGTCCTGTCGGGGGCTACAGACGAAGATGGTTTATTTTTCCATTATATTCTTTCTCTGTATCATATCGATTATAAAATGATCGGGGTAACTTCCTCGTTAAAAATAACACGAAAACAAAATATTTAATTAAAATAATTTGTTTCGTGATAAGGGTATTTAAATGTACACCAGCGCCATCTCTCTCGCTTGTCCGAAACTACCTGATGTGGTTCGATGAGAATGGAGTGAGCATAAGCTCGCCCATTAGAGGTGTGCCAAGGCTGTGAAACAAGTCTATAACACGATACAGAGGGCGCTAGTCTTAGCAGGAATGTAATGCAGAAATACGCAGCGTAAGTCAATGTCCACGTAGCTCAGCTGGTAGAGCAGTCTAGCGTTAATAGAAAGGTCGCAGGTTCGAGTGCTGTCGGGGGCTACAGACGAAGATGGTTTATTTTTCCATTATATTCTTTCTCTGTATCATATCGATTATAAAATGATCGGGGTAACTTCCTCGTTAAAAATAACACGAAAACAAAATATTTAATTAAAATAATTTGTTTCGTGATAAGGGTATAATTGGTTGGTCTTTGACTCTTGAAACAACAGTGTTCTTTGAAAGATAATCCGAAACGTGGGTAAAACAATTAACCCAAAACAAAAGTAGTTTACTTCGTAGATTAAGTAATATGCAGAGAATGCTTGCCAAATCCGGAAACGAGTTCACGCCGCGCTCAGCTTAGCAGGTGCATCTAGACGGAGACTAACGCATCTTTCTACTAACTTCTATTATACGTTCGTTGTTATTCGCACGTAACCAGTTCCATACTATGTATTACACATTTTATTGTGTGTATTACAAAAGGAGATGAAACGCTTCATTCAATCTCACACTCGCGATTGCATTGAGCTGAATGACTGGCAGGCAGAAAATTTGTTCTAAAGCAGACTCGTCCAAATCAGAGTCAATTGTCCGCTAATTGGCTACAGACGTCACGATTTTTGAGCAATCTGTCATGAATAGCATTGAATAAGTAATTTAGTTAATGCTCACTTGTTTGTAAGATAATTTGGTGAAGTAAATGTATGGTATGACATACCTACTTTTAGGTCCTCATTTACCTACGCTCCTTTTTCAGTTTTTCTTTACCCGGGATTGAATAAAATAGTAGATTGTGTGACAAGGGGCTAAAAAAGAAGCTAAGCACGAGATGGTTATTTTCCCGATCGAAGTAAGGGGAAAATTGTCCGAGTGGTAATATGGCTTTTAGACCAGAGTTATACACTTTTCACTTAGACTGCGAGAAAATAGTGAAAACAAAGATTAACCATCCACAATCAATAATAAATTCCACAGCGAAAAGATTGTTCAATTTGGCGGCATAATTTTGGGAGCCAATAATGCACGGCCCAATAATGTATAGCCTGATAATCCGCGTCCATTTTTCCCTCAGACCAGAAATAGACACCACGCGCCGCGGGGTGGCGTCGACTCGCTGGAGATTATTAGTCCGCACAGATGACCGTACATGGATTATCAGGCTGTACATTATTGGGCCGTGCATTATCAGCTCGTATAAAATTGGCTTCTAATTATTGCCCCGGACCAAGTTTGCTCAAGGTGATAATGCACGGCCCAATAATGTACAGCCTGATAATCCATGTACAGTATGGACGCGGATTATTGGGCTTTACATTATTTTGGCCGTGCATTATTATGGCTGTACATTAACCGGCACCAATTTTTTGAATAAACTGACACAGATACAAAATATTGACACCACGAATAAACGCTACTTACCGTATATAGCCGGGTCCAAACGTCCGAGCGCGGCGAACAGCATACGCTGCATAAGATAAAGCGAGATAGACAGCAGTCTATCCCGCTCAATCTAATATCTTATATTTCATGTTTGCAGGCCACCCCGCTTGAACGTTTGGACGAGGCTATAGACGGCCAAAGGCGTTTATTTTTTTTAATGATTGTGAATTCGGAAATAAAAAACGCTTAATATTTGAAATTTATTCTGTTTCCTGATTGGTTGATTTTAATATAGCTGTATTCTGATTAGTTGATAGCAAATACAAATGGTTTTTTAAACAGTTGTGATTGGTGGATTAATACGTTGAAGTGTTTTGATTGGTCAAATTAAAATGTTTTAAAATCATAAATATGTTTACATATTTTTCCTAGGGGCTAAATGTACTACTTTTATAGCCCTGCTATCTAAGCCTAATATGACACATTCCGAGCATGAGAAGTGAAATAGTTATTTACGATACAAGTGCCGAAAATAGGAAATTCGCAACGAGTGGTGATAAATTAAAATACGACCGAAGGGAGTGTTTTAAATCGACACGAGTTGCGAATTACCTATTCGCACGTGTATCGTAAATAACTATTTCACTTCTCATGCTCGGAATGTGTCATATTATATATTATTATATATATATATTAAAAACCCCGGACATTTTTATTACAAAGTTCACTATCTCGAAACCGTCTGAACCGATTTTGTTGAAACTTAGTTAAGAACCATCTCGAACATGTCAGCTTCATTCGTCTATAGGTGCTACGATGCCACAGACAGACAAAAACACAGACCCGTCAAACTTATAACACCCCCCCTTTTGCGTTGAAAGTTTAAAAACAAAATTGTACAGACCTGGGGGAAGTTTTTAAATTATACGTAGATACTCGTACATACCTAAATGATTTTATATACGTAGGTAGGTGCATACATTGTATCTAGCTAAAAACTAGCTACGTCCATCATTTGAAAGAGTGCAAGTTGGCCAGTATCGGTTATTTTTTCATTTTAATGGCAATTTTAATGTTTTTTTTTTGGAATCTAATTATGGTTTCAAGTATAGTTTGTTGGATAGCTTTTGAGAACTTACTTTACCGGCTTAGTCTTTTCCCAACGAGAGTTAAAAGTTAGTTGCTAATAGTACTTTTTTTATATAGTTGGGCTACGGCTGGACGGCTCCGCGGCGCTGTCGCGCGCACCGGCCGCCGGAGTCGACGATGTCGGTGAGCAGCGACATCCGCTTCACGCGGCGCAAGCTCAGCCGGCCCTGCCGCGGCTGCTGCGCCGCGCTCGCCGCGCTGCTGGTGCTGTTGCTATTGGCCGCAGTCGCCGTCTACCTCGGACGTTGGTACCATTCACTATCATCGGTCTCAGCTTAGCCTAGCGTGTAGTACCTACTTGTTTAGTTGGGCTCCGGCTGGACGGCGCCGCGCCCATAAGGGTCTCAAACTCCCCCAAAAACCCTTACTACAATATACGCTCCTCCTCCTCAGCGGACTCAAACTAGAATCCTGGATTCGCCACGGCCTCTGTTTCAGCTGCCTTACGTGTGTAACTTCCAAAGATTGACGTTTCCGGAAAATCCGGTTAGAAGGACCATAATTGTATGTTCAAAAGATCGAAAAGTGCATACTCTCAAGTTACATATTATACGAAATAGGTATGATACCTAATGCTTAATAATAATACGGCATGTCGTATAATATGTTGTACTCGTATCTACGATCGTATGTTTAAACTTAATTCATCTTTGTCGGAGGTTTTTTAGGTTGCGATACGTAATCAGCAAAGTTCTTAGTTCACGGTATTGCATCATAAGTGTATCAGCTCGTAAGAAGAACTTTTACTCAACAAAACACAAAGAATTTTATCTAGATATAGATAGATAGCTTTAAGGTACTTCGGAGTCGGCATCATTTATCATGTTATGTGTATATCTCTCGCTAATTACGTAATTTGGCCACATTTCGTTATTTAATACTGTCGTCAATTTCGGTTTTGGTTACAACACCTACTACTTACATGAATTGAAAATTTACTTAATCAGTACCGCGCGAGCATATATAATACAATCATGAGCGAATCCTCGCGTGCTTGATTAATGGCCATCTACTAGTAGGTACTAGTTTGTTAGTAAACAGTGGATGTCAGTGTTCATCATCTAAGCGGAGGCGGCGACAGAGAACGCGGGCGGAGCGCCCGTCACCCCGAGAACGCAAAGGCCGGCTGCTCGCCCGGTGCGAATGGCCTTGCGAACGCGACAAGTGGACGTATTGTATATGAAGCACTCAATGATGCTTTCATCACGATTAAAGATAAACAAAATTAACTGCTGCATACAAGAGTTACGAACAATTCACATAACAGAGACAATGTGACTTTCGCATCAGCGAACAGTTAAGGCAATCATTAAGGCACGTAATGGTCTTATTTAATAGAGGGACCCAACATGGCGCAGGTGTAACGGTCATAATCTCGAAACACGTAGCAACCTTAAAATTTTATTACACACCCGAATAGGTGTGTACCTAGTACCTACTAGGTGCTATATGTTGATGTTTACCCTCTTTACAGACATGTACCTGTTTGGCGATCCTCTAAACCGGCAAACATTCCGAGGCTCGTTTGTGACGGGCTCCTGGGAGGGGAGTGAGGAGGGGGACGAGCCCAAGGGCAATCACACGCGGGAGGGAGCCATGCAGCGAGCACTCTACGATCTCTACCGGAATTCTGAGCTTAGGTCCTGTTTTGTGTCCGCGGACATACTCGCTTTAGACAGGTAAATAACTTTTAGGCACTTTCAGTTCAATAACATGCAACAGTAATGTAAGCATATGTTTCGCAAGATTCGAAGCACGAGTGGTTATTTGCCACCACTCCACCAGCGCTGTAAAGCTACGGTCGTGTCTTAGCAAACCTACTTGCGGAGTAAAATATGAAAGTTATTTTGTCACAGTAGCGATAAACGGTATGAGCTAATGGTGACTGATTAATTTTCCGGTCAATGGATTTGGGAACTGCTCGCTTGTCAGTTGTTGGAATAAGGCCTAGCTATTACATAAGTAGAAGGTGTAAAACATCGGCACTCTATCGTTTCGAATGCACCAACAGTCGATATGGTAGGTTATAGAGAAAGTTCACTTTCTTGTGATCTCGACGAGGTCGGATATCGGGCGTGCTACACTGTTGTAAATTGTAAACAAGCAAAAGCACGTATTAGTTGGAACGATGCTTAATAACCGCGAAGTTTTCTAAAGAAACGTGATTACTCTGATTACTTAATATTACTGTGGTTTATAGACAATGTTAATTGACAATTTAAATCTGATTTCTCCCATTTAAGTCATGTCATGTATTTACACACACGCGACTCCAATTTTAAACATGTAAATTGCAAATATTAATTTGGCTCTAATAAATTAGAACAACCGACCGACAAACAAGATAAAAAACAACAATTGATTCAAGATTGCCTCACGTAGATATATAGATTACAATGCTTACTAGCATTAATTTACCTAATTAAACGAATAAACAAATGTAGAGCGAATAGAAAATTCCTTTCTTTTTTGCAGGGTTTTACCTACATATTTAATTTACTGGTAGTGCTTTTAGGTAGATACTTAGGTACCTCCGTAAATATTATGTAGGACGTAGGTACAGTCGGCCAAGAAAGTGGTCTACCACTTTTGAGAAAAGTTTCTGAGAGATGTAACGGTCGCTAAGGTTGACTTTTCTAACAGAGTTTAACACATGCACAATTATGTTATGACGTTTTGTCTGTTATCTGAGATGCCTGACATTTGACGTCATTGGGTTGACTTAGTTTGACCTCTATTATTAAATGCGATAATCTATTTTACTCAACTAAAACCATGTTTTTGAAGAGAAACTTATTACTACCTACTGAAAAAGAAAGTCTCACTGACAAGTTTACTGTCAAGTATTTCCGTCAATGAAATATTAATACCAATCTGTTACTATTTCTTCATATTGTTCTAATAAATAGCTTGATTTTCTGCTGCTGCAATGCCTCGTAATTTATCGGAAGCCGAACGAGCTAATATTATAGCACTTCATAACGAGGGCTTCAATATCAGTGAGATTTCAAGACATCTAAATGTGTCCGTAAGTATTACTAAGTTCACCACGCCGTATTTAAATATTATTTTTACTTATTCTTTTTACTCCTATGTTTGTTTAATTCTAAATTTTAGAGACAAGCTGTTCGTTTATGGATTCGACGTGACGGCGAAGAGGGAAATTTAAATGATCGTCATCGAAGCGGTCGCCGACGTGAAATTTCGGACGATCAAAGAGAAATTATGAGACGTGAATATGAAAATAATGGCTTCATTCCGACTAAACATTTCGCAACAATGTTTGATGTTACTACTCAAACAATCAGAAACCACTTGCATTACATGGGTTTACATTACAGACATTACGCAAAGAAAATTGATATGACTGAAAATCATAGAATCACTCGATTTAATTTTGCTACGGAGCACTTAGATTTCGATTGGAGTAATACTGTGTTCTGTGATGAGAAAACGTTTCAGTCCAGCCAGCATGGGCGATTACAACTTTGGCGTCGGGATGGGACGCGTTACACACAAGACCATGTCATACCGAACAAGGAATCGGGCCGCATTTCTGTCAATATTTATGGTTGGATGACTGCTGACGGAGTTGGTGAGCTGTGCTGTATGCCACCGCGAGCAAGGGCCCTTGATTATGTTGATGTCCTTCAAAATTCAATGTTGCCAACTGTCCGGACTTTTTATACAGAAAATGAAATGCCTCAATTTAATTACTGCCAAGATAATTGTTCTTTGCACAAAGCGTTAGTGACGCGTGCCTGGTTTCGTGCACACCCGGAAATTAATTTAATACCTTGGCCTGCAAAATCGCCCGATTTGAACCCTATCGAGAACCTTTGGGGCCTTATGGTTCAGAGATGGTGGAACCGTCACGAGAGAACACGGGAAGCTCTTGAGCGACACTGTAATGAACTATGGGAGGATACCCGCGGTTCCGATCTCTGTCAACGGTTTGTCGGATCAATGAGAGACCGTCTTCAAGCAGTTATCGACGCTGACGGCGGATACACTAGATATTAGTAGGATCATCATTTTATGTTTTTGTTTTTAATTTGAATGAATAAAATAATATTTAAGTTAATGGTTCAAATAAAGACTGATAAGTGACAACTGAAATATCTGAATCATTTGTGTGAATATAATTTGGTTGTAGCGGGCCACTATGTAGGAATAACTCGCGAATTGGCTCAAAAGTTCGTAAATAGTTGTATTTACTATTAGATGAAAATTGCATCAGTTTGAGTATAACCAAAGTCACTTTGAAACCCATAGTAACTTTGGCTGTTTTCAAATTGACCGGATCAATCGAAACAGTGCTTAGACAAGAAGGTTAGATATAAGCGATAATTCAAACTTGACACTTGGCATGACGTTATATCATAAATGACAAAGAGAGCAATAGTCACTGACACAATCTTATTGCCAGGGAAAATTGACCTTGTTGTTTCATGACGTTTAAACGAATCTCAACCGTAGGGTGGTAGACCACATTTTTGGCTGACTGTACCTCGTAAAAGTCTATAAGTCTACATAGATAATGCACTCGAAAGAGCAATTGCAGCATTTATGGCCATACTTACAAAACTACAAAAGATCTGCGATCGCGTGTGAGAGGGGCTAGGCTTCATTAGCGGTAATGCGGTGCACTACGATTATGGGCATTATGCCGGCTGCGTAACCTAACTACAACATATGCATTGTGTGTGATATTGACATGAGAAAGTTTATACGTGGCCTGCTTCAAAGCTTTGTGCTTTCTATGTATGGCACGTCGTTGAAAACACAGTGAAGGTCGATCTACTAGCGTTCGCGTGGGTCTCACGCAGACCTTTCTGTACGTGGCTCGAATTCTAAAGTAAATGAAACCACACGGAAAATGAGAAATTGCTTATCCGTGTCGCGCGGTTCTTACGAGACACCTCGGGTAAAATGAGAATAAACGGTACCGGTAAGGGTTCCGTAGTACCTAATAATAAAGCTAGATGGAACGGATCTAAATATACGGTACTAACAATAACTTCTAGTGTAGCCGTGCCATTATTTAGTTTGAATTACCTAATGTGAATGTTAGTCAAGGCAAAGCTCATAATGTTGTCATTAAGTATGTAATATGGAAAGATCATAATGTTGTCATTAAGTTTGTAACATGCTTGTAATACCATGCAGTGTCACACTAATTAGATACCTAACTACCCACTTTGTGCAGTGAGTAGACTTTACCGTCAAACACGGAAACGAAAAGTTACGTGCGACAGTTCCTGTTCTCACTTTCCGGTCTACGTGCTTATCTACGCTGCCTACATTACATTGCCCATTTCAACATTCCTATATGAAGCTTCGAATGATGGGACCCATCGGGTCGCATCGACTTCTTAACTGACCGTTAAATATGACGCTGGAAGTTTTCATCTTGTAGAGTACTATCAAACTTCCCTTACACACAGGTTATAACGAACGTAACTTACGATTTCCGCCGTTTTGAAACAGTCCTAAGATGCTCCTGGAAATTCCTACTCCACGCTCTTAATTAGCATGGTAAAGTAACAGGCACAGTTGCCTAACTAAGTATATGGATTAAACTCTGTCTACATATCGGCCTGTATCATATTTACCTGGATTACTACAGATGTAATTTTTCAGTGTGGAGGAAGGCACCCGTGTGCACTTCGAGGTGTCGTTCGAGCCGATCTTCACGGCGGTGGGCACGGGCGAGGTGGCCGCCGTCCTGGCACGGGAGTTGACGGCACCCACCGGGTACTTCAACGGCACCGTGCTACCCGAAACACTGCACATAGAGGTAATTAATTAGCTAACAACAGTTCAAGAGTGAGCTGTAAAGATCTAGGTATCACTACGAACGCTCCCGACGACTTTGAGATCTTCAATGAGAATACCGAGCCTGAAGACATATTTGCACGTGTTAAGTTTTCTTCCTGAATA
The DNA here is from genome assembly GCA_947578815.1 of Epinotia ramella. Classification (NCBI taxonomy): domain Eukaryota; kingdom Metazoa; phylum Arthropoda; class Insecta; order Lepidoptera; family Tortricidae; genus Epinotia; species Epinotia ramella. The sequence goes on from OX388209.1 coordinate 16,205,352, forward strand.
ATCACGAGACGAATAGGTACGTGATACTTTGATATATTATATTATATTATATCAAAGTATCACGTACCTATTCGTCTCGTGATTATTCAGGAAGAAAACTTAACACGTGCAAATATGTCTTCAGGCTCGGTATTCTCATGAATATGTTCTCACTGCTGAGGTGAAAATTTGTATGTGTTACTCGAGAGCAAAGTATTTGCATCTCGTGCTTTTGAGTCCCTCGCTGCGCTCAAGATTCAAACTTCCACGCGCTCTCAAAACTCTAGTCTCGTAACGCCCAAAATAAAAAGTTTATTAAGATATAAATCTAAGTATGCATAGAAAATCGATGGCGTGTCACTTGTTCGAACAATCAACGAAACTAAGAAATTGTTCTATATTTGTATTATGAACGGTTCAAATGCCATTGAAACGGGAATACTCGTCCGGGATTTGAACCTTTCATGCACGATGCAGAGAAATGTATAAATATTTTCATAACGATAAAAATCTATATCCAAGTTGTAATAACTCACTAAATTGGTCTGCTGCACACTGCATTGCAGCTTTACGCCTTTTGATAACCACTCTGCACACGTAGGTACCGAAGTACCTACTTAATTTCCTAACCAATTACCTAATTGTGTTCTCGCTCTACATAAAAACTACTAATTTCTTACAAGTAGATATGTTCTATAGGAGAAAAGGGTGTCCAATTAAGCGTGAAGAATAATACACTAGCAAAAGCTTTTCGTGAACAACATACCATTACACAAAGCTTTCTATTTTAAGTGAGAGTTACGTAATCCACCGCACATGAGCAACGCTTTAAAAAAATAAGTATGTATACATCTATTTAAACTATATTGCACTACATAAATGAGTGCATAAGGCCGACGTAACGCCTCAAGGCATTCTCTACCAATCAACCATAGCGCCAAACGAAACTTGCATATATGTGGGTGCAAGAGACAGACTAATTATCCAAAAAGTCGTTACGGTCCGTATATTTTTCACATTTCCACTCTTTAATATCATATGGTATAGTAATATGGGGCAATTCTACGGATGCCAATCGCAATCCAAAAACGCGCTATTCGAATACTGGCTGGAGTAAAGCACAGGCATCCGTGTAAGAAACTTTTTGAAAGTAACAGCCTCATGACGTACATATATGAAGTATTGATGTTCGTGAGAAAGAATTTGCCAATTTTTAAGCGTGTTGAGGTCACGGGCAAACAACTCCGATCAACAGGGAGACTCAGAACGGTCCCGCGTCGCATGGCACTTTCATGTAGGAATCCTCGAGTAATAGGCCCAACCTATACCTAATTACGAACGACTACCCGCCGAATTGCGAACAGAGTCATCTGACGAAACATTCGAACGCCAACTGAGAAACTTTTTATTCTAAAACGCATTATATTCAGTAAAGGAATCTATGGACATTAAACATTAATAATATCACTGTTTTTGACATTGTAACTTAAAATATCGTTATTTGTCTTTTTTGAATTTTTCATTTAAGTATAGTTTGTATACTGACGCTCTTTATGTGATATTATCTTAGTCATTTATTTACTTTTGCCTATTAATTAATTGTGACTATAATTTGAACCAAATGTAACTTGACATTTTATTACAATTCTTATCCTCTTTGACGATCAGAATATAAATTCATATAGATTAAGCTAGCTTTCATTTATATTGTAATTGTATATTGTGAAATAAATACATCTAAATCTAAATATAATTGATTAATTAGTTGTCCGTTTTTAAAAGTAGTAGTAGTACTCGTAATATTTGACAAATCAAGCAAATAGCAGGTCAGGGCAACATTACTTATATAGGCGTAAGGGCAAGTCAGATATTTAAAAGCCCCTTCTCGTAGCAGATGTTATTACAGGTGACTGTACAAAATGGTCCATGCTACAGATGTGCTCACAAATATCTTATGAGATGTATCAATATGAGAGCGTTTCCAGATTAGGTATTAGCTATATACGTTTTCAGATTAGGTAGCTACGTTTCCAGATTAGGTAGCTACGTTTAAATGCGCTAAGCAGAGATATATCTGTACCAGCACGGCTAGCACGCGACGGCGCGCGAGCTCTCTCGATTTTTCTCGCACTATCCGTCTCTCTCTTATTAGAACACTTAGAACAAGAGGTATAGTGCGAGAAAAATCGAGAGTATGTCGCGGCTGTCTCATGATAGACGTACTGCTGTACAATGTAAGTCGTCTACGCCGATAAACATGGTTGCAATACAGGGTGTTAACGGGGTCATGATCCGGAATGACAAAAAGCGAATAAGATGATCATACTGAACAACCTTTCCCATAGGACCAACCACGAAATCGCAAAAAAAAAGAGCCAATTAAGAGTTAACTGTGAGTTAACTGCGATTTAATTGAGAGTTATGTATGGAATACCTGGTTTTTTTTTGCGATTTCGTGGTTGGTCCCATGGGAAAGGTTGTTCAGTATGATCATCTTATTCGCTTTTTGTCATTCCGGATCATGACCCCGTTAACACCCTGTATAAGTAAGAATGGGTGATAATTTCTCGCTTTAAGAGGATTTATTTGAAAGATTTTAACATCGACTAGGTAGGTAAAGATACCATGTGTAGATTATATCTACCACAAGAACACATCGTAATCGTGACTAGATTAATGATTTTATCTATTCTTGAGCAAGCTTACAACTACTGACATTGTTTTCTACATTCCAGGAAAGTACAGTGATATCATCTCAAGCGTTGCAAGAAACCGACGCGACACCTATCGACTCGCCCACCACTGAAGCGGTTACAGCGGACACCGTGGAAGAACCCCGAGAGTGCGCCCCCATCACCCTCTCTCTGTGCACTTCTCTGCCTTACAACGCCACTACATACCCCAACCTCGTGGGCCATCAGAACAAGGACGCGTTGCTGAGAGATGTAGTCGCGTTTAGAGAGCTCTTGGATGCGGAATGCTCTCATCTTGCTCAGGTAAATATATTACAAATTAACAAAACAAAAGACAGATAAGTACTTAACTCTTTTATGTATCTACGGGTTGAATAAAATAATTTCAGAACTTAATTAACAAATTAAATCCGGTGCGAAGGACCACACGCCATTAACCAATAGCCGTTGGGCTGCCATATTTCGAAAACAAAATGTTGGCTAAAATACGGTTAGAAACACTAAGATATTCTATAGATTGAGATCATGCTTGGGTAACGAGATACCGAAACAGCATAACAAGTGGCCGACATTACGGTCATTGACACACAATTTCAAGTAATATCCTAAATATTATATCTTGCGAGAGCTCTAGAACGTTATTCGGTTTTTGTGGTATATTTGAATACTTGATGCGTCTGTCCGGTAGTATGAATCACGTAATCATGTTCTGTCACAAATAAATCATAACCTACAAGTAACCTACTGATCAGAAGTGAGAAATTCGAGATTCGTTCTCCTTTTTAGGGTTCCGTAGCCAAATGGGAAAAAACGGAACCCTTATGGATTCGTCATGTATGTCTGTCTGTCTGTCCGTCCGTGTGTCACAGCCACTTTTTTCGAAACTATACTGAACTATACTGTTGAAACTTGGTAAGTAGATGTATTCTGTGAACTGCATTAAGATTGTCACACAAAAATTAAAAAAAAAACATTTAATTTTGGGGGTTCCCCATACTTAGAACTGAAACTCAAATATTTATTTTTCATCAAACCCATACTTGTGGGGTATCTATGGATAGGTATTGAAAAATGATATTGAGGTTTCTATAATATCATTTTTTTCTTAACTGAATAGTTTGCGCGAGAGACACTTCCAAAGTGGTAAAGTGTGTCCCCCCCCCCCCCCCCCCTGTAACTTCTAAATTAAGAGAATGATAAAACTAAAAAAAATACATGACTACAATTACCATGCAAACTTCCACCAAAAATTGGTTTGAACGAGATCTAGTAAGTAGTTTTTTTTTAATACCTACGTCATAAATCGTAAACCGCAATTTACCTTTCATTCAACGTATAATGAGACGGAACCCTTTATGCGCGAGCCTGAATCGCACTTGGCCGTTTTTTTTTAACTCACAGAGAGACATAATAATATTGACAGTTTTTTTTGAAGTGAAAACTTCTTTAGCGGCGCTGTGCACTTTTTGTGTTGAGGAAAAATTGTTAAACTCGCCACAGGTCACGTGACCGTGAGATTCGAGAGATACTCGCAACAGGTCACGTGACCGTAAGATGTCGCGTGACCGTAAGATTCGACAGATTGAAAATATTCGTAAGACGGACACGTGACCTGATCGAAAAACTGTTACAACGTCCTTTTTCACGAAACAAATTATTTAATTAAATATTTTTGTTACGTGTTATTTTTAACGAGGAAGTTACCCCGATCATTTTATAACATACATAACGATACAATTGCTATCACACCCTCCATCATAAAATGTCATAATTTAAATATTCATTGACTGAGTAGAAGCATTTTTGCACTAGCCATCTTTTGAGTTGCCTTCTAAACATATTCAGGGGCAATTTTTTATACTCTTCTGGTAATTTATTGTAGATGGTAATGGCCATACAAAATGCACTTCTGCTATAAAGTTTAGTCTTCTTAGATGGCACTACTAGACGATCTGGATACCTTGTGCGAAAGCTACATGCATCCTTACATGTTTTAAAGAAGGCTGGATGATTCTTCACGAACAAGGATACTTCATACACGTACATAGATGGCACAGTCAACATGTTTAAGTTCCTGTACAAGGGACGACAGGAAGTCATAACATCTACATTGCAGATTACTCTGACACACTGCTTCTGTGCTATGAGAACTCGATCCGCGTGATGAGAATTTCCCCATAGGAGAATGCCATATCTGAGAAGGGAAGATATATACAAATACAAATACAAATAATTTTATTGAATAACTTTTTGTACAAATGTTACAACTATAGACTAAAATTACAATTAGATATGTATAAAAAGGAGCCTGAGCTAGGGATACCCTGTGGTTCAGGCAAAAAAGGTAAAGATATGTCTATTATAATATTCATCTAAATATAAAAATACATTATTACTTGGTAACTAGTATACAAGTACAATTTTTATTTAAGTAAACCATGTAAATTAACTGACTAATAAAAACAGTAGGTAAAGATACAATTATGTAACATCAAGTTAATACAGTCAATAACTTCTCTGTATCATCATACGACATTTTTAATAGGGCATCTCGAAGCCTTTTCTTACAATTTGCGAAGCTTAGCGGATATAGCTCTAGTTTAGCATTCAGTCTGTTATAAATAAATGGGCCCAAGAAAACAAAAAATCTTGAGGAAAAGGCGTGTTTTTTCTTACCATATGGGGGGCAAACAATATCTTTACGTCTTTTGTTAGTATAATCTGTGCTGTAAGGAATTGCGGCGTGCTGTTTTAAAACTATACTCATTATGAATAACTGCCGTACCGTAAGAACTTCACATACTTTATAAAGGTGGTAAGGTATATAACCGTGGTATGCTTGGATGGCAGCAGCCTTGGATGGAGCAGGTTTTTGTAAGTCGCCATAATGCATAGACAAATGAGTTGACTTTACTACAATAACCGATTCAATTGTTGTTTAGAGTTTAGAGGACAGTCAATGAATCTCATAAAATCACGTTTGGACAAGGGTGTGTGCCCTAGTGTATTTTTATCTTTGTCAACATCATATTCATCATCTTCTTTCCTTGATGTTCCCTTCATTTGGGGCCGGGTCTCCTTGCTCTCATGCGCCAAATTACTCTTCTCTGTTGTCTCTTTTGACATCTCGGAGTTTTTAAGGTTTCGTTCCATGTTTATTTTGATGTAATTGTACTACTTGTAGTGTATTTTGATCTTTGTATCCATACAGGGGCGCTCGGGGCGCAAATCCCCCCGCAGTAAAAATAAAACAAATAATCGTAACAGAACGATATTTTTGAAGTGAAAACTTCTTTAGCGGCGCTGAGCACTTTTTGGGATGGGGAAAAATTGTTAAATACGCGACAGATTTTTGTGAAGTCAGATGTGAAGGAGGCCACAAACTTTTATATTTTGCTGCTAGCCGATTCGACTTCATTCAAAACTGAACACTATTCGTAAGAGTATAAAGCCGTTAAACACTTTTTGCAATAGCATATTCTGCAAATAAATTTGTAATTTTGTCCAAGCGTCCTTCACCGTTTTGCTATTGAGCAAATTCGAATAGTTCGAATTTGGACGTTATTCCTAAAGATATAACATTATGTTGATGATATTTCTCAGATCGTTGATAAGTCCGGACAAGTTGATGCGATATACACTGATTTTACCAAAGCATTTGACAAGGTAAATCATCGCATTTTAGTAAAAAAATTGTCTAATTTTGGAGTCGGTGGCTCTATGCTGAAATGGTGCGAATCATATCTGGGCAATCGACCCTCAACAGTTGTAGTTCTGATCCTATTGTAGCTAGCTCTGGCGTACCTCAGGGTTCAAATCTGGGACCACTCTTTATCAACATATTCATTAACGATATCACTAACATCTTCTCACATTCCACTTGTTACGTTTTTGCGGACGACCTTAAACTAATACGTCCTGTTAATTGTATGACCGATGCAGCCTTATTGCAAGAAGATATCAATAAATTACATGACTGGTGCAACCTTAACAAGATGTACTTGAACCCAATCAAATGCTCTCACATTAAATTCACAATGAAGAGAAACATAATAAAAAGTGCTTACAACATTGCAGGTGTAACACTGAATGAAGTCACTCACATTCGTGATTTGGGAGTAGTTATTGATACAAAACTAAAATTCACAACTCATATCGATAATATAATAACATCAGCAAATAAGTCTTTAGGATTCGTTATTAGAAATGGAAAGGAATTCAAAAATATTTCTACCTCAATAATGCTATATAATAGTTATGTTAGAAGTAAATTAGAGTACTGCTGTGCCGCTTGGTCACCCGTTTATAAAGTCCACATTAACAGAATAGAGAGGACTCAAAAGAAATTGCTAAAGCATTTGTCGTACCGGTATAAACCACCTAGCCATGTAAGATCCTATCTAGACAAAATTAAACATTTTAAACTAGAAAATTTAAATAACAGAAGAACGTTGCTTAGTATGTCTTTCTTGTATAAAACCATGAACAATCTAATTGATTCGCCTCAAATTGTTGATAAGTTCACTTTAAGCGTCCCGACTAAAATACCTCGCATGCCTCGCGCCTTATTTCACGTTCCTTTTTGTAAAACCAACTTTGGCAAGCACTCACCTGTACCTCGCCTGTCGCGTGCTTACAATGATCTCGTTACAGAACAGGAAGACATCGATATTTTTTGTGATTCTCATAACAGCTTCAAACGCAAAATCAGGGATCTGTTGTTGAACCTTGAACCATAGTATGAGTGATTTAGTTTTAAGCCTAGATAGCCTAGATTTAGTGCATTAACGCAAAAATTGTAACGCATGTCGTGGTTGCCTATTATTAGGGTCACAATTAGACATATAAGTACTTGATGTTTCCACATAAAATGTAACATTGTGAACTCCGTTGGCAATCCTTAAATAAATAAATATAAAGCTTTGAAAAATATTTACCAACGGCAACAACATATTTATATTTTGTTCACCGCCGCCGTCTGCTGTTCTTGCAAATTCGAATAGTTCGAATTTGGACGTTATTCCTAAAGAGATAACGGTTTGAAAAATATTTGGCAATGGCAAAAACAAATTGGTATTTTGTTTGCCGCCGCCGACGGGCGAGCCGGCCCGTCGCACCCAACGCGCCCGCGGCCCGTCCGCCTAAATAATTGTTAATTGTTTATAAATTTGCGTCAAATTCATTTTTAGGGTGACACCGTAAGATGTCACGTGACCTGATCGAAAAACTGTTACAATGTTATTGAGTTTTCACTTCTGCCGGCACTCCCGGAGTGCAACCCGGTCTTTTTTTTGGTAGGTTATGTTATGGTTAACTTGTGCCCCTTAGACCGGAAACCGGTACTGGTATGACTTGAAAACGTCATGCGCAAAAAAACAATTACAAATATATGTTAATTGTTATATATGCTCTCAAACATTATGGTTAAAAAATATATGCGAACCAATTTATGACTTTTGTCGGTTATGCGTAATGATAATTATGGCACAAGTAGTTATATGCTTATCAAAAGTATACTTTAAATTGTATGCAACCCATTGCAGGACTTTGTATGCCAAATGCTGCAGCCTCGTTGCGCCGAGGCGCGCTTAGTGCCGCCGTGCCGTGCCTACTGCCGCGCCTTCCACGCCGGCTGCGGCGCGCGCCTCCCGGACCGTCTGCGGCCGCACTTCGACTGCTCCCGGTTCCCGGACTACTTCGGGCCTGGCTCGTGTGTGCCTGAACCGGGTATGAGCTTATTGTGCGGACTCTATCAGTTGCAGCTGCGCCTACTGCTGCGCCTTCCCACCGCGGGTGCCTGCTGCCGGACCGTTTAGCAAAGTAATCCGAATTCGGCAATGCAAAAATGTCATGGTCGACTCAGAGCGCCACAAGTATTTGCGAACTCATGCTTTGAACAGTGCAGGACTAAACAGATTTTCTGTGCTAATCGAATGCTCTTATGGCCGTTTGCACAAGCGTAATGTCGGTGGCGAGAAATGCCATAACACGGACAACGAGGTCTAAGAAAGCCATCTAGTGTAACTGCTACCTAGGTTTATACATTCCTACTGCACGTTTGCCAGGTTTGCATTGTTATTAGGTAAGTATCTTTTATTAAAAAATCCTCGTCTTCAGGTGGTCGCTAACTGAAGTTGGTCGCGTAAACAACATATTGAGCTAGTAGGTTTAATGAGCATATCTATTGGGACAGATTGCCGTGGCGGTCTCCAGCGGCTGGCGCTGTCCCGGCGCTCGTGCGACGGCGTGCCCGACTGCGCGGACGCGGCGGACGAGCGCGGCTGCGCGCACTGCGCGTCGGCGGGCGGCGGCGCGCTGCGCTGCGCGTTGCACCCGCGCTGCTTGCCCAAGCATCTGCGCTGCGATGGCACGCCGGACTGCCCTGATAGCAGCGATGAGACGGGCTGCTGTGAGTTTTCATATATATATTAGGTCCTTTTCCTATGAAATTGGCGATTTGTACATAGAATTTTATGAAAACTATGATTTTAATACATTGAATTTTGCGGATTTATCAGAAATGTCAAATTCAAACCAAACTAAATTTTGGTAGGAATGGTTATAGGTTTTACGCGGGCTTGGTTTCCGCAACTCGTCATAATAGCGCCTATTTTGCGTATGGGTTATTGGCACTAATGTTATTCGTGCCAACCCAGTTCCACCAGAAAGCCTAGCAAACCCTTTACGTTGCCGACGGCCTCCGGTAGCGACCCCAGTGTTCCGAGGTGTTTTGCCCGGTATTCTGCCACCCCACGGCACGTCAAGATGACGTGGGCGGCTGTCTCTTCCTCTTCCATGCAGGCTCTGCAGAGGAGGATTTTGGTAGGAATATAGAAAACTTTTAAGCTACGTTACACATATATATTAATTACTTAAAAATAGTTCGCATCATAAAACTATATAGGTACGTAATTGAAACACTTGAACCGGCAGCACATGAAAAGGGTGGTTTTCAAGCTTTAATTTTAATCACTAAATGAAAAATTATTTGTATTTAAAACCTTTGTTACAATACTCTAATATTAAATAAATAAATGAAATAAATTAATTTTATTCTGCAAGTAGGCCGTAATGGCACTTTTACAAGTCAAAATTCTACCAGCTTTTCTGAAAAAGAAGACCACTGTTAAAAATAAACGCCGAAAGAAACTCAGCAGTCAGTCATTTTTTGCCAAAAAAAGCTTAAGTATTACAATGATAGTAAAAAAAAAAGACCGGGTTGCACTCCGGGAGTGCCGGCAGAAGTGAAAACTCAATAACATTGTAACAGTTTTTCGATCAGGTCACGTGACATCTTACGGTGTCACCCTAAAAATGAATTTGGCGCAAATTTATAAACAATTATCAATTATTTAGGCGGACGGGCCGCGGGCGCGTTGGGTGCGACGGGCCGGCTCGCCCGCCGCCGGCGGCGAACAAAATACCAATTTGTTTTTGCCATTGCCAAATATTTTTCAAAGCTTTATCTCTTTAGGAATAACGTCCAAATTCGAACTATTCGAATTTGCAAGAACAGCGGACGGCGGCGGTGAACAATATATCAATTTGTATTTGCCGTTGGTAAATATTTTTCAAAGCTTTGTCTCTTTAGGAATAACGTCCAAATTCGAACTATTCGAATTTGCTCAATAGCAAAACGGTGAAGGACGCGTGAACAAAATTACAAATTTATTTGCAGAATATGCTATTGCAAAGAGTGTTTAACGGCTTTATACTCTTACGAATAGCGTTCAGTTTTGAATGAAGTCGAATCGGCTAGCAGCAAAATATAAAAGTTTGTGACCTCCTTCACATCTGACGTCACAAAAATCTGTCGCGTATTTAACAATTTTTCCCCATCCCAAAAAGTGCTCAGCGCCGCTAAAGAAGTTTTCACTTCATAAATCTGATTTGACCTGAAATTAAAAAATAATTTGGAAAATGCAATAGAAATGAATAAATTACGTACTAAATAATATCTGTGAAAAAAACGCCAATTTCATAGATAAGGACCTAATATTACTCGTACCTATAGTGTTAGTCACAGGGGGAAGGTGGGCGGCGCCGTGCGCTGTGCCTGCCGAAGCATCTGGCTGTGCGATTAGTTTCGGCTGTGCGTTGATCATCAGTCAGCAGTGTCAGCACTTCCTCTTTTATAAGTATGGTGATTGCTATGGTTTATGGTTACCACACTACATACCAACCTAGTTAAAGAAAGTTGATTGTACCTAGTATCGACGAAACATTTTTTATTTTTTCTAATTTTTCTTTGGTCATTATTATTAAAACCGCCTTGTTCTCCCACAGTATGGGTGTCCCGCTCGCTGGCCGGCTGGCGGAGAGAGAGCAGCGAGTCGACACTGGGCGCGGTGCGCAGCCGCGCCGGCTACGCCGTGTGGGCGGAGCGCGGGCGCGCCGGCAAGCTGTGCGCGGCGCCCTACGAGCAGGACCGCCGCGCGCTCGCCAGCGTCGGCGCCTCGCTCTGCAAGGCGCTCACCTTCAAGTAAGACTACAGAACAGATAAAGTGAGGAAAGATTTTTACTGTCGGTCTGGTTTTGTCTTTGACATAAGATTAAATTTAAACTAGTCTGTAGAAAGTTTCTCCACAATAGCGATAGCAACAAGATAAAAGTAACTCTGTCCGGGCTAAGGGGAGATGAAAGAAAATAAACTTGGTAGCTGGGATACGAATTCAATCGTTAGCACCTAATTGGCATTGTCAACTGCCGACCCATTGTTGACAGGCATAAAGGTGGCATGATTGCCGGGTGCGTCTCACGAAAAATAACAACATTATATATAATTTCCTATTAATAACGTTTACTAGATATAATGAACGTTAGCTATAACAATAAAATCCATACTTTTATTAGGAATAACGGTCAATTGACATAATATTCATATATTTATTTTAACTTGTACTAACAGTTTTTTCTCTTTCCTGGGCCCTTTTCTTTATAATAAAATAAATAAACAATGCTTCGTGTACGATCAAAATAGCAAAGTATGCCAAACTAAAATAACAGCATGGTTGCTAACCCTGACCTACGACGAGACAGAAAACTTGCTTACTATAGTGAAATAGTTCTGCAATCGCAAGCATTCTTTTTGTTAAATATAGTTTTGTTTTCTTGACGCGAGGTAACAAATGTTTTAGACAGGCAATATATATGTAAACTTGTATATTAGTCCCCTAAGACCATTTCTTTTAGACGCATTGGCGTATTAATATTGTATACGAATAATCCTGCTAGATATAAGTTTTGTTGTTAATAACTTAATTGGATTAAGTATATCCACTTATTGTAATATTGTTTCCTAAATAAGTAATTATCATTAAATCATTATTATTTCCTAAATAAATACATCATTACTATCTATATCGGCTCAGACAGGGGTCAAGTTTAAAAATATATATATATATATTCAACGTTTTTTTCTATAACACTCAAATTGACTAATGTCAGTTCGTATGACATGCAAAACGTATAACGATCATAATACATAATATGTTTTGATAATCGGCATAACCGGCAGGGTAATCGGAATTCGCATTTTTAATATTTCAATAAACGGCTGCCAGGAAAGTAGGTTAGGTTACGTTAGAACTGCGACCCCTACACAAAACAATTGCTACTAAAATAGTTCTAGGCGTTTATACTAAACGAGTATTATGCTTTTTGATGTTAGATTAATTGTATAATATATATTTTAAATCTTAGGTTTTATGAACATAATACGCTTGAATTGTTATATCTATTGGTATTACCTCGTATATCTAAATAATGTTATACTTTACGAAAGTAGATATTTTTAACTTATATATTTCGTTCATTATATCCAGTGAATGTTATACTAAACAAGCTTATACAAATTGAGCGTAGGTATATATATTATGACTGTTATATAATTCGTTTTTATATCTCATATTACTTACCCGAGTATGGTGTTCTATAAATAATGTCCCGAAGAAACCCAGTCCTAAAAATGTATAACATAATGTATGACGGTTGTTCTAGAGGTGTCGTCAGCGCTGAAGTAGTTCCAGACATGGAAGCAGAAGCAGGAGCGGACAATCTTAATAACGAATCAAAGACTGAACCCGAATATGTGGAAGTAGTGGATCCGTTTGCGTCCGAAATCTCGTTTACTAAAAGCGAATGTCCAGAAAGAAAAGTTATACGGGTTGTTTGCGATCAATTAGGTAAGTAGTCTCTACTTAACGATACAACAATACATGCCATGAACGTCGTCTAGCCTCTTGAAAATAAGTATGACTATTATGAATGAATACGCACTCAAGATAAAGGAAGCCTTTCAAGTAGGTAAGTACTTTACATGGCTGTTGTGGAAATACAGACCCGTGGGTCTCTGCTGACCGCATAATACCTAGAGACTTTCTGACACCCTCTGACAGAATAGTTATTTATGATACAAGTGCGGAACGTAGGGAATTCCCAACGAATGACGATGACCAAAAACACGACCGACAGGGAGTGTTTTTGATTGACACGAGTTGGGAATTACCAATCCGCACGTGTATCATCGCAAGGTGGACTGATGACCTGGTAAAGGTTGTTGGAGCCCGCTGGATGCGGGTGGCGCAGGACCGGTCACTTTGGCACTCTTTGGGGGAGGCCTATGTCCAGCAGTGGACGTCTTTCGGCTGATATGATGATGATGATGACGTGTACCATACAACGTTTTACAATTAATCATGCGAGGAAATTAAAAATTATATTTAAAAGGTAAAAAGGGGTTCGAACCTGTTTGGCATACCTAAAGTTGCAAGGACATAAAAAGTTACGTTTTGGTGTACAGATATAAAACATGCTAATCGATAGAGAAAATTTTAGAGCTATTCCAGTTTGAAAATATAAAATATATTACAAGAAAACTCCATTATTGATTGATTTAAAAGTCCATTATCATCAGTTTAAAGCATTCCGCGTCACTACTAGTAATAAATTGGGTTATAATATTAATAAAATAAATTCTAAATATATACAATAATGTAACATTGACTTTCAAAACTCGCCATTAGCCTCATTTTCAATATCGTGACTCACGATTATAGAGTCTAGAAACGCTGCAGGAGCCTGTGGGGATGTTTCTTGGTGACGAGCCCATGACCACACAACGCTCATGACGTGGGAACAGCAACCAAGAGTTCGATTACCCAATATTACCTGCCGTTGATCGCTGCTGAATAGATGGTTGGCATACCCTTGGAGACAAGGATGATGATGGTTTAGGTATTCATCACGAAGCTCATAACTTCGTATTTGTGATCGCGGACGGCGTCCGCCTCTACGGCGAGCAGTACTAATTCCCCAGAAGTAACACCTCGACCCTGGCTGGCCTAAGTTACTTGACATCGCGTAAATATCAATAACGATAGATAATTCACAAAAGATAACAACTTTTTCTAAAATGTATTTGTCAGCAACGCTTCAGCACGGCACAAGCCAAAATGACAAACTGAGTGTGTGTGTCACTGGCCCCACGTCGCCCCAATGGGCAGAGGAAAACCCAAGAAGACAAGGGAAGGTAGACTGAGATACCCTCCACCAGCCGCTCGGAAAACCGAGCCCCCGCGCTTTATAATATTATTATTATTAAGAGCCTAGTGTCCCACTGATGGGCAAAGGCCTCCCTCTTTTTCTTCCACATATCCCTGTCCTGGGCAGACTCCCACCAGACTTGGTCAAAGACGTCAAGCTCGTCTCGCCATCTCCTACGTGGTCTACCGAGACGCCATGTTCGGTTCTGTGGGACCCACTTGGTGGTAATTGTAGCCCATAACCCTTCCGGCATGCGGCAGACGTGCCCGGCCCAGTCCCATTTGAGTTTTGCGGCTGTGTGGGATACGTGTACGTCAGCTATCTGACTTTTGGATATATCTGAGCTTTATACTATTATTTTATTATTATTATAGCCCAATTTATTACTAGTAGTGACGCGGAATGCTTTAAAATAATGAAAATGGACTATTAAATCAATTAAATGGAGTTTTTCTTTTGCTATATTTTATATTTTCAAACTGGAATAACTCGGAAAGTATATTACTTACGACATTTTGTGACAGAGTATTTGTTGTTTGTAATAATTTTATCGATCGGTTAGCATAATTTTCATACCTGTACATCAAAACTCGACTTTTTATGTACTTGCAACTTTAGGTATGCTAGCCCCCCTAGCACACTAGGTTTTATGTCCGACATAAAGCATTTGTCCCTCTTGCACTCGAATATTGGCCAGAATGGGACGAATGCTTTATGTCCGACATAAAACATAGTGTGCTAGGGGGGCAGGCTTCATACAAAAATGTTCGTTCCCCTTTGGACTGTCATTAAATCTCATTCTCGCAGGTGTGTGGGAATATTGGCCCGAAATCCATTCCCGCACGGCCGTCCCCCGGCCCGCCCCGCCGTGCAGGCAAAGAGGGGACTTCCCGTGTTTATGTTGACCCATATAAAGGCGCACTTTCAGAGCAAGTGCATTGTAAAGATATGAATAATCTAATATCTTAGGTCCATGTGCCTTTCCTTTTGAAAATGGCATGCATGTCTTCTGCATGCCAGGTAGCATTTTTCTTATGGCAGCTGATACTTTCTTTAGATACTTACCTACAATTACATATTCTTCACTATTCCCAAGCTAGTGATCTAATGAACCTAACCTTCGTCTCAGAGTGCGGGCTGCCGTCAGCGCGAGGATCGCAGGCGACGGCGGGCGTGGACGGGCTGCTGCGCTCGGCGCAGCCCGGCGACTGGCCGTGGCACGCCGCGCTGCTGCGCGCGCACGTGCACGCCTGCGACGCGGCGCTGGTGCACCCCGCCTGGCTCATCACTACTGCATCCTGCTTCCAAGTACGTCACACGAGGACATAACGACCAAGATCGGCTGTGTGAGCTGTGTGCGCGAGCGCAGGCGACGGCGGGCGTGGACGGGCTGCTGCGCTCGGCGCAGCCCGGTGACTGGCCGTGGCACGCCGCGCTGCTGCGCGCGCACGTGCACGCCTGCGACGCGGCGCTGGTGCACCCCGCCTGGCTCATCACTACTGCATCCTGCTTCCATGTACGTCACACGAGGACATAACGACCAAGATCGGCTGTGTGAGCTGTGTGCGCGAGCGCAGGCGACGGCGGACGTGGACGGGCTGCTGCGCTCGGCGCAGCCCGGTGACTGGCCGTGGCACGCCGCGCTGCTGCGCGCGCACGTGCACGCCTGCGACGCGGCGCTGGTGCACCCCGCCTGGCTCATCACTACTGCGTCCTGCTTCCAAGTACGTCACACGAGGATATAGCGACCAAGGTCGGCTGCGTGAGCTGTGTGCGCGAGCGCAGGCGACGGCGGGCGTGGGTGAGCTGCTGCGCATTCCCGGTGGCTGATGATCGAAAGGTCGAGACTGAGACTTGGGTTAACAGGGAGACGTCTTATCACCTTTTTAATTTTCACTAGAATTAATGTGGTGGATGAAGATTTAGTAGCTTTTTGAAATGCTCCGTATGAACGGTTTTAATATCAAGCCAGCCCGCGTTGGCGTTCTTTACTTTCGATTAAACTAGAGCTTTTGCCCACAGGGTCAACCAAAAGCAGAATGGACGGCTAGACTAGGCACAGTCCGGATACAGAGCACGACGCCATGGCAACAAGAGCGGCGCGTGGTGGGAATGGTGCGGTCTCCGGTGGAAGGGAGCATGCTGGCGCTCGTGCGGCTCGAAGAACCCGTGGAGATGACGGACTTTGTGCGGCCGGCGTGCTTGCCGGTCGATGGGCTCAGTGCTGGGGATTATGAAGGTAGGACTTAGCTTTTAATATGGTACAGTTTACATTTGATGATGGGTGTTTTTTTTTGTAAGCCTATGTTGTGTCCCACTGGGCAAAGGCCTCCCCCCTAGACTTCCATCTACTTATCCCGACACAGTGCCAATTCTGGCCAGTCACTTTGAAAGACTTCCAGTTCATCCCGCCATCTGCTCTTCGGCCGACCACGGCGCCGTTGCCCATCGTGTGGCACCCACTCTGCAGCTATTTTATGTGATTTTATCCAGCAAAAATAATTTATACGGATACCCACTTCGGGCGTTAAACGCTAGTACACAACGGCACCGCACTCGGGATAAATCCTTACTGTGTCTTCATACACCGCTGCTCAACACGGTGTTTGAAGAGACACTCTGCCTAGGTATACCTACAGGTGACATATTTATCTGAAGCGGCACGTTTTCAACATACTATAAATACGTGCACTGTATATTTAGGCTTCGTACTATGTGTTTTAAGTATTGTTCATGGGTTCGAACGTTGATTGTTGCAGTGTGCAACACGCTGGGCTGGACGCGCAACAGGGACCAGTTGCAGCGCATCCAGGTGATCCCCAGCGCCATGCACTACTGCGAGAACGCGAGCATCGCCACCGCCAACGGGATCTGCGCTGAGCCGCTCTACAACCAGGACGACTGTGACGTAAGT
Organism: Epinotia ramella; assembly: GCA_947578815.1. Taxonomy (NCBI): domain Eukaryota; kingdom Metazoa; phylum Arthropoda; class Insecta; order Lepidoptera; family Tortricidae; genus Epinotia; species Epinotia ramella. The sequence continues at coordinate 16,222,482 of OX388209.1, forward strand.
GCTCGCTCATTGTGGCCAAATTACATTTATGCGAACTAGGGCAACCTACCAATTGTCGGCACCCGCACACCTCCAATAATTGGGACGTTGTACCCTATTACGAGGCGATAACGGCGACAATCCGGCGGTGGTCAATCCTCGAGTGTTAACGCTATCCCCTCCATAAGTCACATACTTTGTGTAGATTTAATAAATCCAAAGAGGTTTCTATAGGTACCTATGCGAATTGTTGCACTACTCTAGTGTATGATCATGAACGCTGCGCTCTATATAATCACGTTAAGAATTGAAAAAATGCAACCAATGCAGATAACTATACCATGATACATCTATTTACGATCGTTAGATTTGAATTGGCACTGTACAATTTGTTCACCTTTTCACAGGAGGAAGAATACGCAGGCAGCTCGATGATGTGTTTCGAGAAACAAAGTAAACACTGGTCGCTGATGGGCGTGAGCGGCTGGCGTATCGCCTGCACCAAGATCGGTCTCGGCCGGCCGCGTATTTACGACTCCGTCTCGTCCCACATCGACTGGATACGGCGGACCATCGCCAACGCCGCCAGGTGACCTAACGTTCACTGGGAGAATACTTTGCTTTGGAGTACGGCAAACGAAAGCTAAATCCACTAAGATAAAATTTCACGGCAACACTATGCGTCATAGGTCGCTGTAATCGCGTAATTTCGCTGTTCAACTTTCGTTAACCAGACTTTTAGTAGTCCTGATACTTATTTGGACTTTGGAGAATTATTTGGCTGTAGGTGTAGTCCTGATTTTTGCGTGTCATTTGTATGTATTGTTAAGTTTGAAGAGTGAACAAATAAAGTAGTCATTTAATATTTTTTTTACGAATCCAATTTTTTGTTGTGTTCGCATGTCCTCACTTATTCTGTTATATTACTATTGGTAGAAGTAGCGAGTTCTCTGAAGGAACTGATACCTTTTTGACACACTAGTTCAATCATTGGAACTGATAATAGAACTAGGTAGTGGGAAAGGGGATTTTCTTCTAACTTGCACTGTCAAACCTAAAAATCTGTTCGTTTTATGATTTAATGTACCTAAGAATGATCGTCAGTTTTGTGACGGCCATTAAGTACCGTTAGCTAATTATTGGTTAATTGAAAATCCCCAATTACACACCACTTTTTACTTCTGAGGGGTTCACTTAAAGCCTCTGATCAAAGTACTTTAGTAAGAGACTTATCAGTTATCTGAAACCAGATAGAGTAAACAAATTCTGTTAAACTGTTTTGAAATTTTATTGTAACTGTTATTTAAGGTACAAAAAGATTCCGAAGTGGAAATCAATTAGAGTTATTGAAATATTTAATGATAAGATAATTTATTTATATGAAATATGTATAATGAATAATTGTAATTTGACTGTAAATATTTTTTACATAAGAAAAGACCAAATTTCAAATAAAATTTTGTAATAAACTTTTTTGCTTTTTACTCTCATACCAGGCCTCCCGCTGTCAATTTGGCGCGAAACAAAGTTATGGTATCCTCCTGTGGAGGTCTGTCTAGCAAGGGCTGTACAGCGTATCGCACACAATGACGTTCCATTGTCACGGGGTAAATCCCTGCACTCCTATCTTGGTATTAAAAGAGATAAATAAAGAAGGCAGGAATCCGTGCATAAAAATATTTATTTAGGGTCGGATTACGAGCAAAAGGGCGTGGTTCATTGTTTTACTCGCACTAGGTAGGCCTAACGGTTTTCGACAGTCCGGTACTCTCCTGGACAGTGGGCCGTTGGTGGTGCGCGCGCTCAGGAGCTGGAGATCAGCGACAGGCCGAAGGTGGTGTGCTTGCCACGTATAAATCGGGCTCATAAAAACAGCCGGGTCACCTGCCCGGACTTTGGACCCTGTAACGCGTCATCCGAGAGCATTAGAAATAGTCCAGTTCTCTTATTTTGTGGCCATCCACGCAACGGCGGTAAAAAGGAAAGCACCTATGTGTAGTGATGTTGCCGTGGATGTCACAATCAGAAGCGGAGATCACAATATTTCTTTTAATTAGCCGAAGTAATTACGTTATTAACATAAAATGAAAAATGAGGGTGGAACTAAACTTGCATGAAACTAATTGTGCTAAATTACAAATGTAATGCTTTATTTAACAGTCAAATAAATGGCAATGGATAAGAATCGAAATCCAAACATTACTTAAACTATAGCAAAGCCCTGTGCAACATAAAATATACCACTTACCCAATATCTGGGGTTAACAGCACTTGTACAATCACATTTACATGTCGACTTGAGGAACGCTTAGTGACGAACACAAATAACGTCTCGGTTACGTACTATTTAAATACTTTTTCAAAATAACTACGTATTAAGGACCGCAGACTAAATGTGACGTGCGTCCGAATTCGATCGATCACCAGGAGTGTTCTCAGCGGGAATGAATGATGCGCCTGCGCCGCGCAACGAGATAACAACAAGGACTGGTACGAGGAGCGCTAAAATGTTGCATCCGCAAAACACCGCTGGGCCACTAAGATTGCGCTGATGAATTTATATTGCATTTTTTAATAGTTGTGTTCATTTTGTTGAAAATAGTTTTAATTCATATTAATAATGTATTTTTATTGTAAATAGATGATTTTAAAAGTGTAAACATTATATTTAAGTTGTTGTTATTGTAATGATATTATGTTAAATTACTAAAAATGTACGCATAACGTTACATTACCCCCCGCGTCTCGGAAAGGGTTTTGTTCTCAAATAAAACCCGTCTGAGAACTGTTCCTAGCATTTACTCTTCCATTCTATCAACTTTCATACATCAATTTCAAAAATACCTGACATAATAGCAACAACAACAATTTAAAACGATGTTGACGCGACCTGACACTAAACTACGAGACATTAGCTATAATAAAGCTAGTGTCTCATGCTAAAAACAAGATGTTATTAGAAGGATTTAATTTTATTTACTTATTGTTTACAAGTTTTATGTCTTTTATATGCCAGACACCAATATTTTTCCCGGACATATCTTCTAAGACGTAAACTAAAGGCGAACGTTTTTCAATAACGCGACATTTAATAAACTTAGGTGCCAACTTCTTACTGAAATATTTGTCTTTATCACTTAAAATATATGTGCGCTTAAAGACTGTATCACCTACGTTAAATTCAGCTGGCTTGCGGCGTAAGTTATAATGCGTCGTATTTTTCACATGAGCATTCCACAAGGAAGCTTGCACATCATTAAATATGGAAGATAGACATCCCAGATTCTCTGCGTAAACATCTCGCGGCAAGAAGAGAACTTCGTCACCTAAATCACAGTCTGCATAGTGTGAACCGCATAAGACTAGCTCTCTACCATGCACGAGGAACGAGGGAGTATAACCGGTCGCTTCGTTCACCGAGTTATTCATGGCGAACTGTACCTTTGGGATAAAAGTGTCCCAGGTTCTATGGTCATTCTCAACGAATGTGGACAGGCTTGTGAGTAAAGTACGGTTATAACGCTCCACTAAATTAATTTGGGGTGTATACCTGGGAGTGAAGAACACGTTAGGTACTTTATATTGTTTAAAGAAAGCATTTGTACATGAACTAATAAACTGTGCTCCGTTGTCTAAAAATATAGTTTGCGGTATTCCGTAAACTAAGAAAATAGAATCTTCTAAAATTTTGACTACTGCATCTGCTGTTGCACGGCGTAAAGGAAATATGTTACAATACTTGGAGAAGCAACAGGTCACAACGAGCATATAGCTGTTCTGTTTGCGAGTTACAGGTAGAGGACCTACGAAATCGATTGAAATCATTTGGTGAGGACGTGAGCACTGCTTCGGTCGCCCCATTACACCCAAAGTAGTGTGATTTTGTGATTTGTAAGCTAAGCAAACTGAACAAGAACCAACGAATTTAACCACACTCTCATGCATACCAGGCCAGTAATAACAAAGTGACAGTCGGTTATAAGTTTTGAATATACCGAGATGACCAGCGGTAGGAACAGAGTGGTTCTCATCTATGACTTGATCGCGGAATTCTGATGGAACAACCTCCTTCCAAGCAAACTCTGAAGTGAGCTGAGATTTATTTTTCGATAGCCGAAACAAGGAATTATTTTTAATGATAAAATTTGGATATTGGGTTGGAGTGTTAAGGCAACCATTAAACATCTTTTTGTACCAATCATCATTGGTAGAAGAAATTGTGTTTGCAAGAGATATACTGGCAACGGGGACAGCGCGTGAGAGAGCATCAGGGATAACATTGTCGACACCGCGTCGATGCATAATTTTAAAGTTAAACGATGACAATCGTACTCCCCAGCGCGCTAGTCTTCCTGTAGGATTGTCTAAGGACAGAAACCATTTTAACGCTGAATGATCAGTGTACACACTAAACGTTCGGCCATTCTCTACGTAGCATCGCCAGTGCTCGAGAGCAACCAGCACAGCAAGAGCCTCTCTCTCTGTGATACTGTAATTCTTCTCGGCACTGGAGAGTGACCTGCTCATGTAGGCAATAGGGTGCTCTTTACCATTTAGAGTCTGTGTTAACATGGCGCCGATGCCATAATTGCTTGCGTCCGTGTGGACCTCAAAAGGCTCAGTGTACACCGGGCAAGAGAGAACAGGTGCGGAAACTAAACAGTCCTTTAAAGCGTTGAAAGCCGCATCAGCCTCCGGTGTCCATTGAAAAGGTGGTGACTTTTTACCGTTCGAAGTTAGTTTATTCAGCGGACCGGCTACTGTACTAAATTGAGGTACGAAGCGTCTATACCAAGTCGCTGTGCCTAAAAATCGCTTCAGCTCCTTCTTTGAGGTAGGCACAGGGAAGTTCAAAATCGCCTGTACCTTTTCAGGGTCTGTACGTAAGCCACGAGAGTCTACTACGTAACCTAAATATTTTAATTCACTTCGAAAGAATTTACATTTCTCAAAATTTACAGTTAAGTTGGCTTCTTTAAGTTTCTCCAGGACGCGCAACAGACGAGACACATGTTCTTCGAAAGTTGAACTAATGACTATGATATCGTCCAAATATGCGAAAGTTTTAAATTCCATGTCGCTAAACAGTTGATCTACTAGTCGCTGTTGCGTAGCAGGAGCATTGGTCAGGCCGAAGGCTGTAGTTTTAAAACGCATGGTGCCTCTACCAGGGACATAAAATGCGGTCTTGTTGCGGTCATCGGGATCAATAGGGATCTGCCAAAAAGCCTTTGAAAGATCAACACTGGAAAGGTACTTAGCGTCGCGAAGGTTGTCTAAAATTTCTGACACGTAAGGCAAATTGTACGCGTCGCGCTTAGTAACAGCGTTGAGCTTCCGACTGTCAAGGCAGAACCTTGGTTGACCATTCTTTTTATTCACTATCAGTACTGGAGAAGACCACGCACTCTCACAGGGCTCGATAACGTCCAACGACAACATTTCGTCAACTTGCTCGGTGAGAATGCGCTGTTTCTCAGGAGACATTCGATAGTAACGTTGCCTTATGGGCTGAGCGTCCCCAGTGTCTATCCTGTGTGTAATTAAGGTAGTCCTACCCAAACCTTTCTCCTCTGAAGAAATAGACCTAAATTGAGCAATGACATTATCTGCTATGGCCTTCTGAGGCTCAATTAAATTATCATAGGAGTTAATAAAGGTTTCTGCATTGTTCAATTTTAACTCCGCTAACGGAGTTTTCGATAATGTTATACTGCCTAAATATTTAGGACATATCTGGAAGGCACGCCAAAAATCTATGCCTAAAATTATAGATGTCTCAACCTCGGGAACGACATAAGCCCTAATCACATGAAATTGACCTTCAAATGTCACTGGTAAATTCATATAACCGATACTATTTAGAGCTTGGCCGCCAGCTGCTGTCATAGCAATGCGGTCATCCTGATGCAAGGTGCAATCTACTAAATGAGAGTGGGAATTATTGCCCAAGATTGTAACTACAGCACCGGAATCAAGCAAACCACAAGCTTCAATATTGTTAATCTTAATGTTAACATAAGGCCTAGAATCATCAAGGGGTTTCGAATGCAGAATTGCAGATATTCTATACGTAGATGAGAATGTTCTAATAAAGGCAAGCCACGATTCCCAATCTTGCTTGTCAAACTTACCACAATTCTGCTCATTCAGTTTTTGAATTTTGATTACTTTTATTGCACACTGGGCAATCAGGTGTTTTTACATCTTTTAATCCACATTTAAAACAAACTACGTCACGACTAGCTTGACATTGACGAATGTGATGGGTGTTATTACGACACCTAGGGCAATAAGTTTGTTGTTTGTTTGTCTGAACGGAATGTACAAAATTTTGATTTGTGTTTCCATTGTAAGCCTGATGTTGACTTTTGTTTTGAGATTGCTGATTATAATTTTGATTTTTGGAAAAATGTCCTCTACTGTAGCCATTGTTATTATAGGAGAAGTTTGGTTTATTATATGTGTTATTGGTAAACTTATTTGTACTCTTATTTGTCTCCTTACAATAAGCAAACTCGGGTGCAACAGTGTCAGAAGTCGCTTTAGGTAGCTCCTGAAATTGCAACAGACGCGAGTGAAAAATTTCGTAATTACGGCATAGTGAGCGCAGATTGTCGATAGTCGTGATCAGAGCAGACGACGCAGCAAGAGTGCTGGCGTAACACGGCCTTATATTATGAAGGAGGATCTCGAGCTGATCCGCTTCGCTTAAAGACTTGGACAAACGAGAGAACATTCCACTCATAATCGAGAGATAAATGGTTATATTCTCTCGTTCACCTTGGGTGCGGGAACGGATCTCTGTAATTAAGCGATAGTCGTAGTCTGACTGATCAAAGTCTTCCTTTAGTTTGACCGCGAGCTCAGGCCAAGATGTGACTTTGCCTCTAATTGACCTAAACCAGTGAAGAGCGTCGTCTTGGAACATTTCGGTGGCATAAGCTAAAACCTTCGAAGATGCAATATTTCGAGCAACCATAAATTCATCAACGCGCATTCATTCAAAAACGTTTCACAAAAAATAAGCCACGAGCACACATTAACTACAAAACTGAGAAAAACGTCAGGACCTGTGCGAATAAAACCACGTTATGGGCGCCAGTGTCACGGGGTAAATCCCTGCACTCCTATCTTGGTATTAAAAGAGATAAATAAAGAAGGCAGGAATCCGTGCATAAAAATATTTATTTAGGGTCGGATTACGAGCAAAAGGGCGTGGTTCATTGTTTTACTCGCACTAGGTAGGCCTAACGGTTTTCGACAGTCCGGTACTCTCCTGGACAGTGGGCCGTTGGTGGTGCGCGCGCTCAGGAGCTGGAGATCAGCGACAGGCCGAAGGTGGTGTGCTTGCCACGTATAAATCGGGCTCATAAAAACAGCCGGGTCACCTGCCCGGACTTTGGACCCTGTAACGCGTCATCCGAGAGCATTAGAAATAGTCCAGTTCTCTTATTTTGTGGCCATCCACGCAACGGCGGTAAAAAGGAAAGCACCTATGTGTAGTGATGTTGCCGTGGATGTCACAATCAGAAGCGGAGATCACAATATTTCTTTTAATTAGCCGAAGTAATTACGTTATTAACATAAAATGAAAAATGAGGGTGGAACTAAACTTGCATGAAACTAATTGTGCTAAATTACAAATGTAATGCTTTATTTAACAGTCAAATAAATGGCAATGGATAAGAATCGAAATCCAAACATTACTTAAACTATAGCAAAGCCCTGTGCAACATAAAATATACCACTTACCCAATATCTGGGGTTAACAGCACTTGTACAATCACATTTACATGTCGACTTGAGGAACGCTTAGTGACGAACACAAATAACGTCTCGGTTACGTACTATTTAAATACTTTTTCAAAATAACTACGTATTAAGGACCGCAGACTAAATGTGACGTGCGTCCGAATTCGATCGATCACCAGGAGTGTTCTCAGCGGGAATGAATGATGCGCCTGCGCCGCGCAACGAGATAACAACAAGGACTGGTACGAGGAGCGCTAAAATGTTGCATCCGCAAAACACCGCTGGGCCACTAAGATTGCGCTGATGAATTTATATTGCATTTTTTAATAGTTGTGTTCATTTTGTTGAAAATAGTTTTAATTCATATTAATAATGTATTTTTATTGTAAATAGATGATTTTAAAAGTGTAAACATTATATTTAAGTTGTTGTTATTGTAATGATATTATGTTAAATTACTAAAAATGTACGCATAACGTTACACCATATATACGTTCTGTTTTACGTAGTAACAACATAATTTCATTGATCGCACACCGTTATACGAATTTCAATTTTACAACATCATGACGAAAGAAGTAATCCCATTACAAAATATGAATTGTTTTATCAAAACTTAACGTGTATTAATTTTTTTTGACGTAATCCTGACTTTCCGGCTATTGTATTATTTTATTATCATATCATATTATTATTTCCAAATTTTGATGATAATTTCAATAATCATTTTGGATGTTCAGTTATTTATTTATTTAAACTTTATTGCACAGTAGTACAAAAGGCGCACTTAATGCCATAAGGCATTCTCAACCAGTCAACCTTATTAGTTAGTTATATTAGTTATGTGGTATGTTGACAACCATCTCACTCTTTGATTGTCTATTGCAAAAAAATTACAGCTGACATCATCATTCATCACTTATACTCCAGGCAAAATACGGTTTCGCCAAACATTAATTTATAATAGCCTGTGTTTTTTTTCTCCGTCATAAATACATATTTTAAGATACTCTATTTACGAATCTTACAAACTTTCGACCCGAAAGTAGGTATAAAAAAATACTGTCAAATATACGCCGATTTTATTAATTAAAATTAATAATAGTTGTCTATAATCGTCAACACAACAATATTATTGTCTTTAACCTGTAAACAATGAAATCCGACATTTTTCTTACATGTAAAATCAATATATTAACAAAATGCATGGCTTGGGTGACAGGTGACAGAAGTTGGTAGAAAAAAATTGTAATAAGTAGTACTTTGATTTGATCCTCATAAAAATAATTGATAAACCTATTTTGCTAAAAGTCGTATAGATTTTTGTTTAGAATTGCATATAAATACATTTACTCCAATAAACTATCGGTAAATATATTTATAGGACCAAATTGTGTCCAAATTTAATTTAACTATATAGATTATTAAAGTAGTACACGAATCCTACAGAAAAAAGGTTTATGTAAAGCATAATACACATTTGAATAGTCCTGTTTAATTCTACAATTGAACTTGAGCTCTTTCCGCGTGTGTTAACGATCACATTCGCTCGCAACGGCGGCACGCAACGAGTCCTTTTCTGTGACGCGAAGTAGATAGATACCTACATTACCTACGCAGATTATTTGTAATCATTTATATCGTCTTCGACGATGTACTAGTAGGAGAATGCGACTATTCACGGTGTAATAATGGCGTAAGCGGGAAACGCGCTAACAATTAACGAAATTTATAAACATATTTTAGTGAAAACATGCCAAGAATTTAGTACATTTCTATGTTTGGTGTCTCAATGCTTCATAATTATTTACTGATAAATGTCATCATTATAAAACAGTGACGACAATTTTAACAGGTGATTTTCTACTTAAAGTAGTTAATTTCCCACTTAATCTGCGTAGGTAGTACACAGACCACTTAACATAGGTTAAGTCGTCTGTGAGTTTGTAGTACAAGATCCATCTGCACATCATTGTAGTAACGGAAGTAGGTACTTAATTATTGGAATGGGTAAGAAAGAACACGCTGCTAAAATACTGCTTAGCTGCTATAGCTATACAGAGTGGAAAAACCTATGGGCCCTGAAAGAAAACCACCGTAAATCCATAACATCAGTGGCGTGCACCACGTAAAGGCAGAAAGACACTGCCTGCCCTACTCAAATCTGTGATATTGTTTTACCCAAAGGGTAAAAACGGGACCCTATTACTAAGGCTCCGCTGTCTGTCTGTCTGTCTGTCTGTCTGTCTGTCCGTCTATTGTAGGTAGTTTGGGCTAATTTGGTTTATTTTTACTAATCATATGTCTAATCTTGGTGAAAATTTAAAGTCAGGCATTAATATATGTACAAAAAAAGGGCATAAATATCTGTGTACGCCTCTATGTCAGTTTTTATCCTTACTCTGGTACAAATATTAATATCCCTGACTGGTAAATTCGATTTTCAGCTACGTTACGCGTGTATCGACTCGATAAAAATGCAATACTTGAGTACCATTTGGTTTTGGTATTCGATGGTTATTCTCGCCAGTTCCCACCAATTTGCTAACACTAGTAACGGCTGTGAATTGTTTCCTATGGAACTGGACTGAGAAAAGTAACCCTAAGTAAAACCATTATTGTCCGCTAATCTAACTTTTTAAATTTGCTTACTAATATTAAACTGACAAAGGAAAAATTACATACTGCCAACCACCACTAGACTCTGTTCTGTAAGCAAACTTGTGACATAAAAAAAAACGATGGTACTATACCTATGTGCGGTTAAACATAGTGCTCGAACGGCTTGTTTAAATGGCATGTTTAAAAAATAAAAAGGCGGCAAATTACCTATTATTTCATTGATTACCTTGTATTTATTTTTATTTTAATATTTCCTCACATCGTTTGAGAAACGCACTATACAATCCTCGGCCGGAACATGGATTGCTGGACTCGTTGTATCCGGTTTACCCCAATCTCGTCTACTCCAGGCAAAATACGGTTTTGAAAAACATTAATTTAGCGTTTTTTATAATAGCGTTTTTTTTGTTGATTTCATTTGAAAATGTTATTCTAAGATGATTTGGTCAAGAATCCGACAAACTTTCCACTCGGAAGTAATTATGTATATTTCAATGAAGCATGCATTATCTTTTTTTGTACGATTTATCTTGAATATTATAGAGCAAATGTAAATGAACCAAAATTAAGACAAAAACATTTATTAATATTTTTACTGACTTTTTAGAAGAACTTATCATTTTTTCGATGTCTGAAATTTTGTCGGATTTTGTCGCTGGGTAACTATTTAGTTGATAATATATCCGTTATACATAAAAAATAAGCTATTATAAATTATTTCCAAAATTGTCATTTTTTCCATACAAGTTGTCAGTTCATTGCCTGGACTAGTCCAGCAATCCCTTACTTCACTGCCTCTGCAGTAATGTACTATTATTCAAAATAACACACGTATAGTCTGGCCAGGGAAAGATGAGCCTATATTGTTTGCATATTTAGCAAGTAACCAAGTAAGAAAATCTCAATGAGAACAACGTTTACGTTTACACATTTCTATATGACTATGACGTAAGAAGTTTCATTATATTTTGCAAAAATGCTTCACAAGACGACGTTTGGGATGAAATGGGTAACTCTGGGTAGGTTGGGTAAACACCATCTCTAGGCAGGGTGTTCTTTAAATAAATCGATACTAAATAATTACAACATTTGGTTTATCAAGTTATTTCTTCCGACCTGACCCTTACTTATACAGTACATATGTAAATATTAAGTAGTAAAAAAGTGTTCGGTTCTGGCGCTTTGCCGGCCGCTGCCACGGCACGCTGCGCTCGCTCGGCTCGCGCGATGTAGGGTCGCAAACTCGCAGTTCACCTAAAACTCCTCCTCGCTTCGCTCGTCGTCGTACCTACACCGACCTGCCTTAGTCTCTGTAAAACTACTTTGAATTTCATTCAAAATGAACATTTGACTAAACGTATGAAATGCGGAAAGTAATGCTGGATAAGTCAAAAATTGGCTATGAAACAAAAGTTGTAACAAAGCTCAAAAGACTGTAGTGGTAAAAGTTTTTCGGACAACTGACACATTTGGATAACATCAAATGGTAAATGAAAAAAGTAATGAATTGTATATTCGGAGAAGTCATAAAAATACGAAAAGTTTTCGGACAAAAGATATTCGGTCAATAAATTTTAGTGATTGCGATAGTAAATTGTAATTCAAATGTAATTCGGGCTAAAAGTAGGTAAATTAAATTTAAATAGTGTTTAATTCATGATAATGAGAGCGAGAGAATGAGCTGTCTTAAGGGTTTCCCTTCAGGTTCCATAGATTTTTTCACCCTGTATATTATCTAACGTGTAATATTGGGCATAATAAAAATCAAATAATAGGTAAGGGTATAAATCTCTCTAGTTTACTATTTTAACGAATTTTGCTCTATTACAATTACTACACGCCCACAATCTGTCTGCTTTGCGCAAAGGTTGACTGGTAGAGAATGCTTACGGCATTAAGTCCGCCTCTTGTACGATAAGTTGTCCTTAGTGCAATAAAGACTAAATATATAAATAAAACTGAACCAAAAAAGAAATTAATGTAAACAAAGCAAGCATCTTCCTCTAGTCTTAAAAAGTCCATCACAAACTACATAATATACACGTGTGCACAATCTTTGAAGTCCCTTTTTCCAACTTCCACTACCTACGTCAAAGTTCCGTTCCGTTCCGTTCCGTTCCGTTCCGGTGACTCAGCCAGCCAGCAGTTCTGCTGCAAGGACGCGGAGGCGTTGGCCATGCCCGGGAGGGAGCGACGAGGAGGCTCCTTGACATCGCTCGAGAGCACGCGCTGGCACGATACGGGCAGACACAGCCAGGGGTGTATGGGAACCTTAACAGCCCCTGTCCGGAACTACCAGTTCCGAGACAGGGCGTGCACTCGGGCTCTCTCTTGTACTTCCTCGTCCTCTGCCGCCCTGGCAAGGTCAACTGACCCACCTATCCGAGGCACCAGTGAGCCAATAAGTATAGGACAGGAGTGTGGGGCTGTTGCAGTCAGGATGAGGAGCGAGGGAAGAAAACCAGACCGAATACTTGCATCGTGCCCAGTGAAAGGAAGTATGGATATATAATTGTGTAAATATGTATAGAAGGGTAAATGACTGCGATTAGGTTATGCTGCGATGCCATCTGAGCATTTGCTGTTATTGTGTCATTGTTTTCTTGGCCTTTGTTTGCCGTTCTCCTTTGGTTTTAATCCGTTTGTTGCTTTGGAATTATCGAAGTCCCTGGTGCGTTGGATATCTTGTCCCAAAATATTGACAACTTGTGTTTTCCAGTAGGTACCGTAAAATGCTGCAACTTTGCCATTTAAACTCAATTTTGCCTATTTCGTTTCAATTATGACCTCTCGAATTTGCTTAGTTTTTTCTTGTTTTTTACCATTTGGTAGGAATTTTCATTATTCTGGCAACACATATTTAATTTTTTACAATGGTAACTCCATTGTTGCTCCGCCAGTTACGCATCATAAGTCGGAGTGAGTGGCAGCATTTTTTTAGTGTCTCGCAACTTTTGAACTTTTATCTACAAAAAAGGTGTTTTTTGAGAAGTGGTAACGTCCCAGGGTAAGTAAAGACTGTCTATTTTCCGTAAGTTTAATATTTTCAAGAAAAGGACATGATTTCAGCATAATAACGTACTAGGCAATATTGGGCAGTGTTTTGGAAACTTGAATGACACAATTTTGCCTGGGTCTAGGGCTGTCACTAGCTGGGTTTTATAAATGTACAGAAAATAGTAAAAATAAGCCTGCTTAAATGAGTTTATTTATTACAAGCTTTTTATTAACTTGCAATGATTGTTGGTTTAAGTCAAATCTTGCAAGTCGATTTTCACCAAGTTTCAGTGTGGGTAGATCTGCTGACAATGCAGTAATAAACTAACGTTAACAAAAAAAACTTAATGGTACTTAAGTTATTTTTATTGTAATTACTTGCAAATTGTATATCTATTGTATTATAATTATGTTGTAAATTTGTCTTTTAGTTCAAGATTTGCATAAATTTTTCAACCACTTATTAGCGACCAATTGAGGTGTTTAACGTACTTATGTAACTTGGGTGACAGTGCAATGTTTATGGTACCATCGAGATGGTCTGATAATGGAGACCGAAGATAGAAACTTCTAAACAACACATAATAAACCCACTGTGTTTAGGCTCGTTTGATTTGTCTTGCAGTTATCTTTCTTATCAAATGGGTTGTCAGGTCGATTACCTACAGTTGGAGTTTAAAGGTGATGGGTGATTAGAACTTTACAATGAAATAGAACTTTACACTATAATAATGCATTGTGAATTAGCAAAAAAGTGTACTTGCAATGTACTTATAATAAATAAATAAAAGACCGGGTTGCACTCCGGGAGTGCCGGCAGAAGTGAAAACTCAATAACATTGTTACAGTTTTTCGATCAGGTCACGTGACATCTTACGGTGTCACCCTAAAAATGAATTTGGCGCAAATTTATGAACGATTATCAATTATTTAGGCGTTATTCCGTTTAAAAAAAATAAGGAAAAAAATGGGTATTATTGTTTGTTGATTATTTTGTAACTAAAAATAAAAATATTTTATTTAAATAATGATATTTTTTTTGGCACAACCCTACAGTTAACAATATTTTTGTATAGAAAGTTTGTGGAACCTGCTACAACTTTACCTATTGCCTGTGAAAAAAAAAGTATTAAGCTTATGGCAATAATTTGACTGCCAGGGACAAGCCCAATGTCTCATGCACACGAGTAAATATTATTACAAATAGCAACACATTATTTATTGAGATATCCGCCTAGGCAAAGTTACGTCTTAGGTCTACAACTTTGCCTGCCACTTTGATTGCTTGTAAATCGGAAATACAGTATAATTAGGTAATGAGATTTGAGTCTTATCTGGCAAGACATAGGGTATGTTTTCCGACTAATACTCATTAAACTCATAATGAAAAATAGGTTCACAGATATAAGAAAAAAACGTCAAAATCCAGGCAAAGTTGCAGCATTTTACGGTATCCATGTGGATGCATGACTTGCTGCTTGATGAATATACGCGATACAGACACTATTACGTTACATTTTATCACTTCACACTAAACATTGTCATGTGACAACATGGAGAGTTGACCGGCAGCCATTATTTAATTTGCCTGTTTTCGTGGGTTAGCGATCATGCCGGAGAGACGTCATCGCCCTTGAAATAAAAACATATCTCGTATCCATTCGTAAGGTGGTCCCGTCTTCTAACACTTGCATGATCAACGCTTTTCCCTTTTTATTTATATGTCACATAAACTGTAGGTATTTATATATATATATATATATATATATATATATATATATGTATATATATTTTTTTTTTTTTCGTTCCGGGTTTATTGGAGTTTGGTGTCTATTTCGTTATTAGTGTGGGAAAATTTAGCTGGTCCACGTTGCAAGGTGTTCTCGACCGATCAGTTCTAGAGGTAGATTCAGGCGATCATTCTACCTGCTCTTCTTATTTGCAGTCTGTTTCTTCCATTGCGTCGATTTCTCGTGCAGTGTTGTTAAAAGTCTCTTTAGTTGTGTGCTTCTGTGGTTGTATTGTCATGTTGTAATGAGGTCATAATATGACTCGCAACAACGACAACTTGTATTTTCCAGTACGTATCCATGTGCGCACTTGCTGCTTGACAAGGGCATACGTGATAAAGACACTATTACCTACTTAAAATGTTGTTACTACACACCAAACATTGTCGCAGATATAAACTATTAAATTCACCGATACCACTGTTTTTTACCTGTAAACACAGACACCACGTTAATTATTTTCATAAACTTAACCAAGATGGTGACACTGCTCACTGCACAACAAAACAGAGTGTAACAAACCCTGTCCCTAGGAGAGTTGACCGGCAGCCAGTATTTAATTTGCCTGTTTTCGTGGTTAGGCGATCTTCCTAAGGAGACGTCTTCTTCATGTGGAACAAAAGCATAACTCGTATTTTTTCTTAAGGTTCTTCAGTCTTCTGAGGCTTGCATAACAATTCAACGCTTTTTGCTCCTCGCTTAAGCTCTAGGTATTTTTTTGGCATCCAGTTTAATTGGAGTTTGGTTTTCTTTTCGTTCTGGTGTTTTCGGTATTTATTACAAGATTATGAATCTAGCATGTTCATCCTCTATGTTTTTAATATCGCTTGCCTATTCAAGCCCATCTAGCGTGGCGTGGGTTCATACAGTCACCATGTTCCCCGATTGTTGGTATGCGTGCATTAAATTCACCTAAAGTGATTGCGATTGATTTCCGTGGTTTTTCTATTGCCCTTTGGAGAGCGTTGGGTAGTTCTTGGCTGCTGTAGTTGTATCTGGCTATCGGTGCGCCTTAATTTGAGTCGATGACGATAAAAAATTGGGTTTGTTGCATAACTACGTCATTTGCTTAAATATGCGCTATTGTTTGCCGATATTTGGGCTTTGTCAATTTCGTGTAGGCGATGCAGGCAAATAGCCAGCAGATGTTGTCAGTTGTCATAGGGCTAGTGTGCTTTTGTCTTTAGTGTACGCAGGAAAAAGTGTTTTATGACGGTGTGCTACGGTTGTTGTTTTAAGAAAAGGTTCACTATCATAATACATTTCACCGAGGTACTTGGGGTTATACATAGAAAAAAAATTGCTGCCTGATGCTGGGAAATATTTGAACCAAAGCGGTTTGGGATAGTTGTTAGGTATTATTCGATTTCATGTATCCGGTACCTATATCTTATGTAGACAGCATTTTACAATTGATTGATTTTGATATTGACCTACTGTTATGATGGTATTCTGCCGGTACTATGCATACAGGCATGTATGCATAGTATTAAGAGTCCGACGTGTTGAATCTCCATCGCGATAGGAAGCGAGCTACCAAAGCTAGATTACAAGTCGGCTAATATGTGCAATTAAACTTGTACAGAAAAACCAGCACAAACGAGAAGCTCATCGCCATGGGTTATCCTCTACTAGGCTAGGAAGTCATCAGGCCCAACTAAGTAAAGGATTGCATATAACTAGGTATACCTACGCCGTGCGTGCGCACTGCGCGGTTGCGTGTGCAGTGCGTCGACACATTAACCAGTCATTATACAGTACCTACTCTGTACTAGGAGTCTTTGTTTTTACGTCCTTTACTTTATGTATGCTACCTTTTTAGAAATAATCAGACATGGTGGGTTCCCTCTGGCGGGTTCGTAACACCACATTCTTGTGATTTTAGCATTAATACAGTAAGTAAAAAATGGTCTGATCTCACCGGATTTATCTGTTGAGCTTGGGCGACTTTGTAGCGAAGACTCGGACCGCCCTCACATCAGTCGCACTCACTGTTATATAATATATAGACGCACTGCACATTTGTTTAAACCGGTATGTATCGCGAGATGTATATATAATACGCGTATCGGAGCGGATAGCGTGGTTAGGCTACGGCAGGGATCGCGGCGAGCAATTTACTGGAACATCTGGCGATAGGCGCCCTTTGTTTCTGCGCTTTTTATGCAATTTGGAGAAACAATGACAGAGGACGGTAAGGGTCCGTGCGACCGTTCGGCACGGCGGCTCAAACGAGACTCCTCCACTACCTACGTCAAAGTTCAAAGTTAAATTGCATAGGTATTTTCATCCCACGCTCGTCAGTGTCACTCATTGATAAATAAATAAAAATACTTAAATATTTTCATAATTCGTTTCACAACGAGTATATTAAAATTTAACTACTATCAACAACTAGATCTTAGACGCGTTAGATGGTTTCGCGAATCGCTGCGATTCGTGCGGTACCTACCTACCTACCTAGTATGTAGTACCTACGCGGCGAGCGGGCGGCCGGCCAATCACGTTAGCTCTGCGGCTCGCGCGCGGCATTTTTAAACCTATTTTAACAGGTGTTTGTAATAACATTACTTGCAACCGATTTTATAAGGGGATTCGTACATTATTCGATGAAAAATAGCTTATAATGAAAATCCCAAAAGTAACTGATCAACTTGCATTTTTTTAAATAGTTAAACAGCATTTAACCCCTAAAATCCACCCTCCGTTGTTGTTTAGTGTGCGATTCGTTTCTAATGTTTGTGTCCACTACATTCATCAAAGAATGTAGGAACCTACAGCCAATTATTATTTTTGGACACGGAAATATGGTAAATGAATAAAATGTTAGGGATCTACTAAATAGAAATGTAATATTCGGAAACATTTTTTGCCTGATTTATCATCAAACTTATAGAGGAAATATTAATTTATCAAAACAAAGAATAAAAAATGAGTTAATTTTTTTGTCCGATTTTACAGGAATTTATAAATTTTCAATTATTTATTAAAATATCTAAATCACAAATATTTTGTCGGGTTTAGTCTCGTCGTTATTAATACAATTATAATTTATCTGTTACGCAGAAAAAAAAAGCTATTATAAATTATTTCCATTTCGCCATACTAGCTGACCCTATTTTGCCTGGAGTATTAGACAGCAGACCTTCTGTACATTTAGGTTAGAAACCTATCGCTCGTAATTGAAAAATATACAACTTCCGTCACTGTCCTCGTAGCTCAGTTGGTAGAGCAGTCTAGCATTAATAGAAAGGTCGCAGGTTCGAATCCTGTCGGGGGCTACAGACGAAGATGGTTTATTTTTCCATTATATTCTTTCTCTGTATCATGTTGTTAATTACTTACTAGTTTAAAAGTTTGCTTGAATTATGAGCAAGTATTTAGAATACACACTATTGTACATTGTACTTATACAAACTGTTAGTTTATAATCTGTATTGGGATTGTAAACTCTCAGTTATTCAATTTTATAATTTTGTGCAATGTGCATCAGATTATAAACTTGATGTTCACCATTTTATAATTATACAAAACTGCTATCAATGACTACAAAAACAAAGACTAGAATAATAACACTGGTATACTCTGCCGTCCTAAGCCAAAAGGATGCATCTGACTACGAGTCTCATAGTCAGATGCGACCTTTTTGCTTAGGACGGCAGTACTGGACTCCAATATTCTACTGGAATATGATATCATCTAAATGTCCCAAACACATTATCAACTACACTTTCGAGATTCCCAACCAGCCAGTCCCCCAGAGAGGTCTGGAGAGACTTTCGAGATTTTTTCTGACTGATATTGTTACAGTACACCTATGAAATGGACACTGTCAACAGAGTTAAGGAGGGGTGAATCCAAGGTTGGGATGCGGTAAATGACACTACAATGATTAGTACCTATAAATGTATTTTACAAACAAAATGCTTACTATTCATTTTCCCAACTATCAAGACACTTCATTTTAAAACACCTTCATCTTGCAATTCCTTCCGTATCTTTTCCTGAACATTGATAGGTAAGTTCTTCAGTTCCTTATTTATATATTCATTTAGATCTTTCAAAGGCTTGTAGTACTGGTGGACCAACTGTGAGCCCGCGATCATGGAGAATGTAGCCGCGACTGTGAAAGCCATGTACTGGCCCCAAGTAACCCCCACAGGCATTTCAAAGTGACGAATATTTCTTGATTTTATCCTCAACAATATCGTGTGCTTGCCGCTTTTTAAATGTGTTGTAAAAATTCACTTCTCCAACTCTCCAGTTAATCATCGAAAACTCCAAAGAGGCTCCCAGAACAAAGAATATAGGTAAGAACCTATACATTCCTAATGACTTTTTTCCAGGCCATTTGTTCACTAATTTATGAAGCCAGCCTATTCTCATTTCAAAAATACAATAAGAAGAAATAAACTATAATACCTTGCATAACATTCCATCTAACCTATCTTTCTTTTCTATCTATAATAATACGTCAGTGACGTGAGACGTCAGTAGCCGTGTTCCGAATCACGACAAAAACGTTTTAAGCGCGCTTACGATCGGACCGATTCACGCTTACAACGCTCACATAAATATCGTGACGTCATTGATGATGGCATGAGCCGTGTTCCGAATCACGACAACAACGATCACAGCGTTTACAGTGCTTACGGCTGGTCCGAATCAGTAAGCGCGCTCAAGGCCGCTCAAGGCCGCGCATGTATATTGTAGTCTTTGAGGCCGCGTAAGTGGTGTACTGCGGCGCTACCACGAACTTCGAAAGTCGAAATTCGTAATACATGCATCCCTGTCACTCGATTAAGGGAGTGCGATAGAGATGGAATTACCCGAACTTCGACTTTCGAAGTTCGTGGTAGCGCCGCTGATTCGGTCCGGTCATAAGCGCGTTTACTGTCATGTGTCAAACTGTCAATGTCAAGGGCACATTCATTTCAAAATAATGTACAGCCCAATAATCCGCGTCCATACTGTACATGGATTATCAGGCTGTACATTATTGGGCCGTGCATTATCACCCTGAGCAAACTTGGTCCGGGGCAATAATTGGAAACCAATTCTGAGGGGCTACCGCGAAGTGAAAACGAACTTCGTTTGTGTATCTCCGTCTCTGTCGCACTTGCTAGTTCGAGCGATAGAGAGGGAGATACGCGAACGAAGTTCGTTTTCGTTTCGCGGTTGCCCCTCTGAGGGCCTACCGCGAAACGAAAACGAACTTCGTTCGTCTATCTCCCATTCTGTCGCACTTGCTAGTTCGAGCGACAAAGACGGAGATACACGAACGAAGTTCGTTTTCGTTTCCCGGTAGCCCCTCTGAACCAGCTGATAATGTACGGCCCAATAATGTACAGCCTGATAATCCATGTACATTGGGACGGTCATCTGTGCGGACTAATAATCTCCAACGAGTCGACGCCACCCCGCTGCGCGGGGTGTCTATTTCTGGTCTGAGGGACACAAGTGAACCCTAACCTAACCAACCTAAGACAGAGTTCGCTTATGACAAGCTATTTTTGTCCACCCTGATAATGCACGACCCAATAATCCGCGCCCATAAAAAGTGGACGCGGATTATCAGGCTGTACATTATTGGGCCGTGCATTATCACCCTGAGCAAAATTGGTCCGGGGCAATAATTGCAAGCCACTTTTGTCCGGGCTGATAATGCACGACCCAATAATCCAAGTCCACAAAAAGTGGCCGCGGATTATCAGGCTGTACATTATTGGGCCGTGCATTATTGGCTCCCGCCTCGAGGGCCTTTGCCAGAGTCAGTAAGTGTATAAATTAACTACGAATAACGAATTAAACCATTATAAAATCAAATAGACGTGACTCTCGCCAAGATGGCGACAATCCTCTAATCAATATATGGGGATGGGCTTCAAGTACAAATACAAACTTCAAATTGAATTGAAGGGAGCCAATAATGCACGGCCCAATAATGTACAGCCTGATAATCCGCGTCCACTTTTTGTGGACTCGGATCATTGGGTCGTGCATTATCAGCCCGGACAAAAGTGGCTTCCAATTGTTGCCCCGGACCAAGTTTGCTCAGGGTGATAATGCACGGCCCAATAATGTACAGCCTGATAATCCGCGTCCACTTTTTATGGGCGCGGATTATTGGGTCGTGCATTATCAGGGTGGACAAAAATAGCTTGTCATAAGCGAACTCTGTCTTAGGTTGGTTAGGTTAGGGTTCACTTGTGTCCCTCAGACCAGAAATAGACACCCCGCGCAGCGGGGTGGCGTCGACTCGTTGGAGATTATTAGTCCGCACAGATGACCGTCCCAATGTACATGGATTATCAGGCTGTACATTATTGGGCCGTACATTATCAGCTGGTTCAGAGGGGCTACCGGGAAACGAAAACGAACTTCGTTCGTGTATCTCCGTCTTTGTCGCTCGAACTAGCAAGTGCGCCAGAATGGGAGATAGACGAACGAAGTTCGTTTTCGTTTCGCGGTAGGCCCTCAGAGGGGCAACCGCGAAACGAAAACGAACTTCGTTCGCGTATCTCCCTCTCTATCGCTCGAACTAGCAAGTGCGACAGAGACGGAGATACACAAACGAAGTTCGTTTTCACTTCGCGGTAGCCCCTCAGAATTGGTTTCCAATTATTGCCCCGGACCAAGTTTGCTCAGGGTGATAATGCACGGCCCAATAATGTACAGCCTGATAATCCATGTACAGTATGGACGCGGATTATTGGGCTGTACATTATTTTGGCGGTGCATTATTATGGCTGTACATTAACCGGCACCGTCGAGGCTGCCATTTCTCTTTTATAGTAATAAATAATAATATATTGATTATTATTGTAATGTGTTTTGCAAATTAAATCGGTAAAATCGGTTGATATCTCATCGACGCCGATATTATAACAGGTATGTGAAATAATAACTCAATACAGTTAGAGCAGTGTTTATCAATTTTTTTTATGATACTAGCCCGCAAATAGGAGTATTATTATATTTATTTCGCGACCCTAAGTTATTCTTCATATTTTACAATTATTGAAATTTACGTCTCTTAAACTTTAAAAATACAAGTAGTTGCGGCTCCCTAGAGGGCCCGACGCACAGGTTGACAAAAACCTAGTTAGAATAGATAGTTTATTAAAATTAGGGTTAATAACAAACCGGCACAGGTGAAGGTTAATTTAGGCACTAGGTACTCTATTTTATCAATCAAGTACTCTTGCTTTTATTGGTTACCATAAGCTCATGTAACTTTAATCCTAAGGCTATATAGTTCCCAATATGGTGCAAATTATTAATTATCGTTTATTTATATATAAGTATTTTTCAAGAAGTTGGTTAGTAAACCGTCTTCCTTATATTTCATAGGTGTATGAATAACTTAGCTGGTACCAAAAAGAGCTGAGTGAAACAATTATAAGTATCATATTCAATATACATGAATCATTTTACCAATCATTTATCTAAATCATTATTTCAGGATCATTTTCTGCATTGGAGTAGGAAGAGAAGGAGTAATAAATGAACAACCAAATACATGCCATGAAGTCAAAATATGACCAAAATTACATTGAAACTGTATCACCCATCAAAATCTCTGATGCCAAACGTCTTAAGCTGCATAGTGAAGGCTGGGGATTGTTGACAGACTTCTATGTGGAAACCGTAAAAATAAACCGATTCAGAGGCAGAGTTTACACTGGTGCTACAATTAAAATAGCAGACGGAGCAGGCCAAACAGTATGTGTTGTGAAAGGGCCTACTGTGGGGATGTTGTTTGGGCTTACCGAACAAGAATGGCTGGACATTGAAGCCATGGTTGAAAATGAACAACAATTATTCTACCGATATTTTAAGAACGGGTTATATGGAGATTTCCGCTGTGAACAGAAACTGTTCTACAATTTCTGCCTCACTAATCAAACATCTGATGTTTTATTAGCTTTTTTTACAAGATGTGTGAATACAAGGAAACAGCATAAAAGTGATCCTCTGCTTCTAATCAATGAGCTTAGAAAATGTAAACGTCATGAATTTGGTTTGTATATTAATTACCTAGACTCAGTCAATGATGAGAGTGATCAAGAGAGATTAAATGTTAATTTATGAGCCAAATTTTCAAATGCCATAATATATTTGAATTTCATATATTTAATACCTGTTTAAAATATTTTTACTTGAATTAAGACTCAATATTCCTAATACAGTAGAACCTCGGTAACACGAATCTCAAGGGAAACGCAAAAATGATGCTTATTGTTGCAATGCTTATTGTTGAATGTCCTAATAAATAAGTAAAAAACCATTAAATAAATAAATAAAAAACCATCAAGTAAATTATAGTTACTTATGTCCATTGCTCTCGATAGTACTCACAATACTTTTTGAGTTAAAGAAGCTAAGCGTTATTTCGAGTTACAGAGGAAATAAATTTTTACGAGTTGTGTCGTTCATATTGAACTGGAAAACGTTGAAGGGAATTGTTATTTACTTTGTCTTATCGAGGTAAAATATTTCTACTTGTAGAGGTTTTTGAGTTTTGAAGGGAAGGGAATGGTTTTTTATTTCGTGTTATAGAGGATTTCGTCTTATAGAGGTTCCACTGTATCTTGATTTAAAGCCTTTAGATTCCAGATACTATTTTAACTAATGTGATCTAATTACATGTGAATTACATATACCTACTTAGCGATGTGCCGTTCCCAGGAATATTCCCCAGGTGGGAATATTCCCATACAAGGGAATATACGGGAATATTGAAATTGTTTATGTTTATATATCTTGCTATCAGGGATTCCATGATACTTGGGCCCTTGACTTTTTTACCAAGACATTAACCAGTGTAATTTATCCGCAAAAGTAAATTCCCAATGTTCCTGGGAATATTCCCCGGAACAATGGGAATATTCCCGGGAACAATGGGAATATTCCCAGTTATTGGGAATATTCCCCCAACCGAAAAAAACAAATTTTACAAAAGTACTTCTGCAAGTAACAAAAAACGATAAGTTAATGAAAAAAGCACAATAAAATATGTATGAATACAAAATATGAAAATATTCACATATTAGATGGTAATTGAGATAAAAAGTCAGAATTAGTACAATAATGCAATTTTTGGCGAAGGGCACTTTATTTTTCGGGGCACTATTCATTTTAATTACTTTTATTACAACTTTAATTTTCCTAATTTGTATTTCAATGTTCCCCTGTTTGGGTAATATTCCCGGGAACACGGGAATATTCCCGAAAAATTTCCATACGGGAATATTCCCCGGCACATCACTATACCTACTAGATAAAAAGCAGAAAAATGAATTGTTTAAGTTCTTTTTTTTTTTACCTATTAGCCTAAACATCCCTACAATGTAATCTAAAAAAAAGTCAGTAGGTACTCATTTTATTTTCACTGCAAAATAATGATTAAAGAGCCCATTTTTTTATAATTAAATGTCAAATCATTAATAAATAAATATTTGCGGACAATCTCACACAAATCGACCTAGTCCCAAACTAAGCAAAGCTTGTACTATTATATTATACTATGGGTACTAGACGACGATGAACATATAAGATAAATAAATACTTAAAAAACATCCATGAGTTGGGAACAAATATTCGTGTTCATCACACAAATACTTAAATGCCCTTACCGGGATTCGAACCCAGGACCTCTTGTTTCGTAGGCAGGGTCACTATCAACTAGGCTATACTTAGCGGTCGATCATTGTATTGAAACATTGAGTGTAACATTTCGATTTCATGAAAACTGAATAGCAAAGGAGATCCTTGTAACAAGCAGGATAAAACGCTACGCGTGGGCCAGTTCGTCTGGGCGGCAGATTCAAGTTGGCGGTGGGCGTTGACACCGAATCGGTATGGTTTTTGCTAACGGCAGGCAAATAACGATCTTGAAATAACACTATGTGGGCTGCGGAAGGCTTCGGCGCTGCGTACCCGCCAGTAGGCATCGAGCCAGCGCGGCGCGTGGACCCGTGCGCACACGACCGAGCGACCGCTCCCGACTGTAGCTGCAGCGATCGAGAGCAAGTCTCACTGAAATGGAAGTGGCAGGTCAATGGCGGCGGGAGTGGGCAGGAGCCGCCGAATATGGGAAGGTGAGGCCGCCGCGTCTACCGCGTACCCTCCGCTCGACCGAGCTCAAGCTCACCCGACTAAAGCTTATCAATAACTTCCTTGTACAAGTTTACACAACAAATACTAAAACTAGTCGTAACTGGACTAAATTAATAAGGAATTTTAAGTTGCAGTTTTAACAACGAACCCACTAACATACTTACATCTAATTTGCTCTATCTATGGGGACTTCATCCTTTTGTGATTTTCAACAGCAGGTATGTATCTGGAAATCAATAAAATTCGAATTAGAATATACGTGCTAATTAAACGTTGATGAGAATGCGAAAGATAGGTGATGCTATATAGATTATAGACAAGTGATCCTTACCGGTTATACTTATGGCATTTCGATTAAGAAGCGGTCATTGCCAAAAGAGTAAAGTTGTCTTTCCTTATAAGGTATTTAAAACTCGGAATGACGCGATTGCCTGAGCTACATAGCTAGGCTATTGCCCCAAAACCTAAATGGCACTAGTGTACCGTTGCGGTAAGGTTCAACTTCAAAAAGAGGTCTCGCGAACCTGTCCGGCGCGGCCCGTCTCGTTTTTCTTTGTTTCTTGAATTTTATGGAAGATAAGTATGTAGGTGTAACCAGGTACCAAAAGGTCTCGAAAAGTGCGCTTTTTTTGCTTTTAGGGTTCCGGACCAAAAAGGTAAAAACGGAACCCTTATGGTGCGACTCTGTCTGTCTGTCTGTCACAAATTTCAATATCTCAGGAATGCTATCAACTTGAAATTATCGCACTTTCTAAAAATATTTTTCTTTTTTTTTTACAGTGGTAAAGTGTTGTTTTATAAACGATAATGTCAAATCAAATCCACAACCTCCTAGCAAATAAAGAAGAATTATGGAAACTGGTTCACTTGATAAAGAATTAAATTTGAAAAACCAACAGAATTTTTGACTTTCGAGCGCTCGACTCGAAAACGGTCAAAAACGACAAAATGCTATTTTTGAAAAACGAGCGATAGAAAATTGAAAAAGGAGTGGTATTGACCACTCTTATTCAATTATATCGGTAGAAAGTAGTTAAGTGCCTACAATTTTGACACTTCACTTATACTTACTTTTTTTTTTTTTTTACGTTGGGGAAATGCCTTTACGCATCCCGCCCGCCACGGGGAGGGGGCCAGGGCGGGTATGACGGACTAACCGCGGCAGAAGCCTTGGACTACCGTCTAAAAACCCAACGAATGCCAGCTCCGTCTTAAGGGAGGGGCACCGCGGGATCGCTTTCCGCATTCGACCGCGTGCGTCCCGACGGGCGGCCCACAGGGTAGCGGGCCGCAGACATTAAGCGCCAAATGAAAACGCATTCAGTCCAGTGGGACCAATTTTGGCAGGGTATCCCCCGAACCCCGCACCGTCCCACTACGGTAGAGGAGGCAGTAAATGCGCGTAGCCCCTGCCTCTGCCTCCCGTCCGTCGCCTGCGGAGCGGATCCGCGAGGGGATCATTCTCGCGTGCCCGCTCTGCGGCCTCCTTCTGCGACATAACCTGGTCACTGAAGGAGGCCATCGCCTTCCATGCATCCTCATTGTCGAGCATGGCCCTGATAACACCCGACAACGAGACGTGCGACCGCGTCACTGCTTCTAAATCAGTCCATTGGGACCTCCACGCTATACATTCTTCTATGTACATACTTACCTAGGTATTTAATTTTGGACTGACAATTAATTTAAAAGAGAGTTATATAAATAAAATATATAGATTCGATGTTAAGTGAATGGCTGGTGTAAGTATGATTATATTTAAATTCTTGCCGAATTTTGTGGTTTGTAAACAAAGATCGTTAGTCTATAAATAAGCGTTTTGTTCACTATTACAGACTCCTTACTTTGAAACGCATAATATATTTAAAATTAATAAATTTACTATATGTATTATAATTTACTTTAAAAACAAAGTTTTAACCGACTTCAATTTAGTACTCCGCTAAGCCACGAGAACATTTCCACATTTATTTTCCAATTTAATTTACATGAACTGATTTCCGAGAGCAAATGCGTTAATTATTAGAGGAAAAAACCCAATCGCTGTATGTGGTCCGATAATATTTGAGGACTTCCGTCGATTCCACAAGGATCACCTTTGGTACTTCATTAGCTGCTATTTCAACGGAATCTTATCAGAATCTGTGACGTGCTTTTGTACTTTAAGTACATAATTGAGGAATTCCATAAGTCATCTGTGGTCTTCATCATCAGTTCCACTCCACCAAATTTATAATTTCCGGATGTAAATACACGAGATATAATAGAAAATACCGAAATCACTACACGCGTGCCTAATATAATTGAGGAGTTCTCTTAATTCCTGATGGATCCCTTGAATGATGGGAATCCCTAAATTAAAAAAAATGGGACCCACCTGGATGCATATACTTACAAACGAAAAAAAAAATCGAATTGAGAACCTCCTCCTTTTTTTTTGAAGTCGGTTAATAAATACACAACTTCCAATAAAGTACTATTCTCTATTTAGGTATGTTGAAAAATCAAATTTGAAAAACCGGTAATTATCTTCTTTTTGCATACAAAGAAACGCAAAAGTATCGATAGCTAATCACTAGCTTTCGAGTGATGATTTCAAAAATGGCATTTTTTTTTCAAAATAAAGCGGGGTCGTGAATGTATAAGTAGTGTATAAAAGTCGGTAAGTACGGAACCAGCGGTGCGCGAGACAGACTCGCAGTTGATCGGTTTTTTGTATTGCAGATAGTTGGTTATCTATATATGAGAGCAATTTAGGATCTCGTATGGGGCAACCGAATAGAAATTATATTTATGATCCAAATCTCAAGTTAGAAAAACCGCGCACGGAAGTGGACAGTACCTACCTATTTATTTAGCTATTCAATTTTTAGGGAGTTACCTAGTATTTCTTAAAGGGTGCAGATCAGCTCAGAAATACATAAAATAGGTACAAAGTAGGTTTACAAACTGCCTACTAGTATATGATAGGTATTGGAAAATCCTGACCCATGACTGAATTAGCGCCGCTATGACTGAATTTTCCTGAACAACTATCTGGGGACACGGTAGTGCCCCCGCCAAGACGAGCCAAGCGAAGCGAAGGGCACTACCTACCTTTTCTTGAAGCGCTTCGTCGTTTTTTTGCACCCTCATAATTTGGGTTTGGATTAATATCAGATAAACAAAATTCTCGGGATATGACTTCAATAGTAGACTTATTAAATATATAGTTTCAATTGCATAGCTCTTATACTTTCGATTTTATTGATACCTATATGTATTTTTTTCTAGCAAGATTAGAATGACAGATGCCAGAATACCGTAACTAGAGGTGCTACCACTGTTATGCAAACTATCGATACTATTCGAATGCAGTGTATACCTAGTGCTAAAAGTATCGACGGTATACTTAATATTGTTGGGAACGTAACTTTGTAACGGTATTGAAACAAAAGCCAGTACGAATTTCCACCGAACTGCTTACTTTCTAGTAATTTCGTCTCGGGAGACACACGAACGAAGTTCGTTTTCGTTTCGCGGTAAGTCCTCTGGTCGTCTATAATGGGGCGGCCGCGACATACTCTCGATTTTTCTCGCACTATACTTCTTGTTCTAAGTGTTCTAATAAGAGAGAGACGGATAGTGCGAGAAAAATCGAGAGAGATCGCGCGCCGTCGCGCGATAGCCGTGCTGATTATTGTTATTTGACAAGCGTGACATCGAAATACAAAATGGCGGAGGTCATATATATGTGTGTTGCCAATTTATATTGCAATTCCTTATTTTGTAACACATTATTTTATCGTTTTTTTTCTTAATCGATAACCCTCACCTCTAGCAATCCAAGCGTATTGAAACAACATTGTAATGACGTTCACTTAAGAATATAAGTAAATATTACGTAGTGTTTTCACGGTATCTAGACCTTTTTTTTTTTTTGAGATCAAGTCTATATAAAATCCGCATATTAGACGTGATTTAATTTTTACAAGCAATATTTTTCCCTTGGAAACAATATGAATTTTGCTTACCGCCTTACAAAGTTACACGCTATCATGAAATGAAGTGACATCTATCATTCTAATCAACCTAGAAAAAATATGGTATAAAAAAAACGCCGATTTCGTCACAGACTCACTCACTCGCTCACTCACTTTGATCATCAAAACCTGTAGTGTACTTCCTGAAGTCCTATAGAAAGCTGAAATTTGGTATGTAAACTAGTATTAGTACACAATCAACAAAAAATACAAAAAAAAAATTACCCCGCAACCACTAGGGGATGGAA
This sequence comes from Epinotia ramella, assembly GCA_947578815.1. Taxonomy (NCBI): domain Eukaryota; kingdom Metazoa; phylum Arthropoda; class Insecta; order Lepidoptera; family Tortricidae; genus Epinotia; species Epinotia ramella. The sequence continues at coordinate 16,252,017 of OX388209.1, forward strand.
TTTTGTATGAGACTTCCGCAAATTTTGATGCTAGGGTCTGATAATGTATAAAGGGACTCCTTGTTATAAATAATAAAATGCATATTTCAGGATTTTTAGTAAATCACCTCCCACCCTTAAAATTAGGGGATGGAAGTTTGTATGGGTTTCCCTTACACTTCTTTGGAAATTACCTTACAAAAAGGAATGAGATCCCACCAAAAACATTACATGTAAAGTGATTGCCAAGACTTCCTAGATCATATACAGGGTGCCCCAAACTTATGGGACATGAAGGGGAAGTACCTTAAATATCGTAGATAGTGAATTTTGCTCAAAGAAGACTTTATGTTATTTTTAAAAGTTAGTAATTCTGCATTCATAGATTTTCTAAAAATTACTTGCTTCGTCTGGGAATCGAACCGCCAACTTAAATGTCAAAAAAATCACCCTACTTTTATGATGCCAATCGAAAGAATAGCTAAAAAATAAGTATTTGAAATACAAAATACTAAATACATGTGAGTGCGGTATTTGAAATACCAATTACAAAATACTTCGCCACTTAGTATTTGAAATACAAATACAAAATACGTATTTCAATTACATGTAATTGAAATACTGCCCAACCCTGACTGTTCCAAATCCAAACACACGACTCATCAATAATTGTGCAAGTTAGGTATAGCTAATAGCAATCTGGTTCTTGCATCGATATTTCCATAATTTAGGTAGGTAGGTACTCATATAGTCATAAAAGCTTACTATTCTAGATAATTAGGTTTAATTTTAAAACACATAAAAATATAATTATAAAATACATAGGTAAGGTTAGGTTAGGTTAGGTTAGGTTAGGTTAAAAAAACATTAAAACTAACTTAATAATAACCTAATAATGTTCTATAAACGGGTTAATTCTATAGTTTATAAACTTAATACAACTTCTAAATCTGAATTAAGTATTATTACTACTAGGTATTAGACCTACATATTCTAAACACTAACATCGGCAATGCACCCATACGGGTTACGTGACAGCTTTAAAAAATAGTATCGCAACGCATGGCAAGTCACAAAAGAATCGTGAGATAGTGCGCCATATTTCGAGAAACACAATGGGATCGCGGATGGATTATCAAACGGAGAAAGTTGGATGCGAGGAAGCTACCGATCGCTTTGTCTATTTAAAACGACTTCCTCTTCATTAGAATTAGAACTTGCAACGCGTCTTCACTGCCTACTATTAGGTATGATTGTCTCGTCTCGCAAATTACGCAATTTTAAGTTACGTCGCGGCTTTTTGCGTTGAACTTGTTTAAGGCCTTGTTTATGGACTTGACGCATGCGGCTGCGCGTGCTATTTGGCGTCTATGGAAACGCTGACGCCTGTTCATAAACGCGGCCTAAGTTTCGTTTCCTGAATATACCTTCTTCATAAGAAATCACGGTTAGATGCGGAATTAAAATAGGTATACTTAAACAGCTCAGTAACTAAGACCAAGGACAAAATATGATAGAAAAAAAGACACGGAAACTTCTTGTACACGACTGTAATTCCAAATAAGTTTTTAAACGAGAATTATAAAACCGTTACCTACCTAATAAAGCTGTTGACGCTAACAAAAACATCATTCATTGATGTGCATGTTTTTGTTAGTGATGTGAACTGATGTGTGCAGACTATTCTACGATACTAATTGTATTGGTCTATAGTACCTATCATTGTTTGTTAATAGATAGGTACCTACACATTATAGTTGCATTACGAACAATGCCAGAATGGAAACTAGTACCAACATCCGAATGACATTAAATTGGAAAGTGTCGCGCTCCCGAACAATGGGTTAAAGCAAGAACACAAACGTAGGTACCTAACACAAAACGACAAATCGCAGCCACCTACTGGTTTAATGATGCAACATAAACTAAAACATTGCATTAATATCTACTCTACATCCCTTGGACGCGTAGGTGACCTGACCACTGACACTGACCGCAGTGTCATCACATTGGTGAACTATTTATCGGAGCTAAGTATTTGAAAAAAAACCATAAGCTCGCTTATCTACTTACTTCTGCCCACAGACACTATTAGGAGGTATTTTTTTATTTATTATAACGATGGTGGCGAACATGCGTACGGTTCGCCTTATATTAAGTGGAAATTAACCATAATATATGGACATCCGCAACTCATGGGCGTTAAGTACCAACCATTTATTGAATTGAGGATTTATGTGTTGACAACAAAAGACAAATGCAGACCGCTTGTCGCTCAACTTCTAGCGATGGAACTGGCTACCAGGAACACAACACCCCATTATCATAACTATACAGAGGATGTAGTAGTATTGTAATGGGCACGGTCTTCTGAAGGGTGCAGGAGGCATATAAACCAATTTCATTGTTTTATCAAGTTGTTCCATGGTATGTTTCAGTAAGTACAGTTTGTAGGCCTTGATAAGAAAAATCAGACCCTACCTACCTATTAGTGGCATTTTGTGATCGATCGTTGAATGAAGACATCATCGATCGAATAAAACCAATAATCGATTATTTGCTTTGTGGACGAGGACTCGTGGTTTTTACAATTTGGGCAGGTGAATGGTGGGCGTGTATTGATGTAAATACTTAGGTACCTATACGCGTACGACATCTGGTATTCGACTTATGTTCAAACGTGTCAATTTGCTCTTAGAAAACTACGCCAGTAGGTAGGTAATACCTATACCTACACAATGTACCTGGGAATGATTTGCAATTTAGATTAGCTCTACCGTATCATAATTTATTTGTAACGTATTTTTTTGCAAAAGTTTATATATAAAAGGGTACAAGTAGACCTAACCTATCTAGCAAGTTTTCTGTAAAGGTGAACGTATTAACATAAAAATAACACTTTTTGTAGAATTTTATGTTAGGGAATCTTAAAATCGAGTTAAGCAATCCAAGTAAAATTAGTAAAAAACTAGTTTCTATACAAATTATTTCGTACCTAATAAAAATGTTTTTACAGTGTACATATTTGTGATTGTTGCTTATATTTTGGATTCCGTATCGGCGTGTTTTCGTCCATACCTACCTGTCAGACCCAAATTCGAAAAATAAGTTTATATTTCCAACACGATAATATAAAAACAAAAGGTTTGGGCGAACAACGTCCCACTCGCAAAACGTCCCTCCACCAAAATTACGTCCCATTCGCAAAACGTCTTCTCTGCAAATGGTCCCTTATGTAAAATACCCCTTTCGCAAAACGTCCCTTCTGAAGAAAGCCCCTTTCGCTGAAAGTCCCTACTGCATAACGCCCCTTTCGCAAAACGTCCCGTCTGCGAAATGACCCATTCGCAAAATGTCCCGTCTGGAAAAAGCTTGTTTAAGTAGAAACTAGGAGTCTTCTCATGGGATAAGAGATGGGCAATTTTGTGATTGGTGATTTTAATATCGGGAGCTATTTTTTTATGGTCAGATTAAGATATTTTGTAAAATGCATTTTTTTCCCTAGGGGCTACAAGTACTACTTTAGACCCGCTTGATAACCCTAATATAACATACTTTTCGAGCACGAAAAATATATTATTCTTTTTATATGAAAGGGTCTTTATCTATATTTTTTTTTATATCAATAACTAAGCTATTACAGGGAACATTTTACGAAAGGAACATTTTGCGAACGGGTCATTTTGCGAAAGGGACGTTTTGCGAACGGGTAATTTTGCGAAAGGGACGTTTTGCGAACGGGTAATTTTGTGAAAGGGTCTTTTTGCGAACGGGACCTTTTGCAGAAGGGTCGTTTTGCGTAAGGGACATTTAGGAAAGGGACATTTCGCGAAAGGGACATTCTGCGAGTGGGAAGTTATGCGCCCTAACCAAACAAAAGTACTTGGTTTTTAATAACATGTCTATAAATTTACTAATGTCAAACGCATTTTAATTTGACAATACCTATCTGGTAAATCATTAGTTGGTGCGTTACTTCGCGAGTCCGACTCGCTCTTGGCCACGTTATTTATTGAGTAGGTAAGAGACTGGCACCGGGCGACGGGTCATGGCTCCACAAGGTCTTGGTCTTGTCGCTTAATTAGATCATTTGTCGATAGGCACACAGATAGATAGTAAATTGAGGTCTGTACATACAAGATTAGAACTAGACGTTTAGTTATTATACCATTTATAACCTTACAGATTGGTATTGGGGCCGCGTTGATGTCTTTTCCTTTGCACAATTGTAATCGAGAGAAAATGAAAATTACGCTAAGAAAGTTCAAATAATTAGCGCAAAAAACGAAACTCTTTCGCGGCATTTCGCGCGTGACATAAATTAGCCTCCTTTTGTCTGCCGCAACAGATTATTGTGGTCGTCAATTACACAAAACAACACCTTTCACTGATTTACGAAACATTGTTTGATGTAGTATTCTTATTAGCAATACCGGTCTTTATTTGTATTGTCAACATGTTTGCGACCATGTTCGCATACTAAATAATATGACAAAGCTCAAAGCTGCGCGGAACGAGCCTGTCCACAAAACAAAGAAAACACGATGTCTCGTCCTTCATTTTTATTCCTTTTAATTCAATTTGTATGATCACAAAATATAAACTCCAAGCGACATTGTCACTCAGCTACTTAATGTGCCTAATTATTTCGAAGATGAGCGATCGCGCCAAGGATGGTAGATTAGTGGTTGTAACTAAAGTGGGTATCAGCAATCTAAATCTAAGGCATCATTTTCTCATTGTGCAGAGGTTGTTGCTCGGGGCTCGTGTGCAGGTTGCCGGAAATCCTGCGCAAAGGCCGGGCCGAGGCTGCGCCGCGCCATCCGCCGCGCGTCATTACCAGCAACCTAATGTCGTTTAATGATCATTTAAGTATCAACCATCATCCTAAAGCTAACATTAAATTGAAGGTACTCTGACAGATATGTGCCCACACTCAACCTAGTCAATTTCCAATCATAATGTTAATATAACTTTAATCTATATCGAGGTAAGTAGGTACTTATCCGCGGTAAAACAAGACCGCTTTCTCATTATTGCGTACGAGTGGCGTCAGAATCGGAAATCAGTAAATATGACCAACATCTAATGGGTACCGCTAGTTTCCATGACGGGCAGATGACCTGTGAGTCATCAACAAAGAAATCGAATCCTTGGTAATTTCGTAATATCAATGTCAATGGCGTAATCAAGATCGTTGACTCGAAAATTGTGCACACGGAATGATTCCTATATTTCATTCATAAACCCCAAAAAAAACGGGTGCAGAATTATGTATAGGTACCTATTGAGTTTGCCTATAGTCTTTGCCGAATTGCTGAATCATTTTTAGTTTGCCAGAATCAATGATTCTAAAGGTAACTATGTCATATGACGTCCTTAGAAGGAAGCGATAAATTGCTTCAGTCAATTTAAACATGCAAACAATTAACAATATAGATAACTTTTAGGTACTACATAACTACGTCAGTATCGGCTCGAAGTTCAGACTGAATCATTAGGATATGTAAATCAATTGAGATGAATCAGTGAACGTGGGGATTTTTAAGTGGTTTCTTGCGAGCCGGTGGTTATGGCCCGGCCGCCCCCGCGAAGTCGTCGACCGACGCTTCGATCACACCACCTTTCCAGTTCCTTGCAAACTTTAATTATACCTATAATAAAATTCGCGATCATTAAATTAGAGCAGCTAAGAAATGACGTTCCTCTGAAGTCATCGGGGCTGCAACCTAGCTCATTGGTGTCTACTGAATGCCTTGAGGCCGATAGATACCTACAGTCAACAAAATATCTAGGTACACGATCAGGATCACAACGACAGAAACATGGTAAAGAGTGTATTGATTGATATTTTTGACAGTGTTGTTTTGTATGCTACTCGTACCGTAATATTTGAAAATCATTTATTGGTTATCATATCAACGTTAGTTTAGATCTACGAAATTAAACTTTGTTGGTGCTTAATGTGCTTATGTACCTAAACGAAATTCTACAAACACGGGTAAATTGACAATAGTAACGTGCCGTGGATATATGTATAACTGACTAGTTCTTAGATTATGGAGTTAATTACCACTCCAGCCTTTTATGGTGTAAGTACCTAAGTTTCACATATCGACGCTTTGTCACTGGTGTGAAATGTTGACAGCAATGATGCCCCAAGCGGCAGCAGCACGGGGGTGTTAATCTATCGCAGGCACGTGCTGTTTCACACGTTTTTCTGGACACTAGTAGGTATGTAACAAGACCGTTATCTGGCATCGCGTATGCCGCGGTGCAGCGTCATGTCTTGCCTCTCGAGATCAGTGGGTTGTGACCTTACTTTTGGTTTTCGTTGGCGTTCGGTCACGTCCATGACGTCACCTTATCTCCTGTGTTAATTCGCCTTGATCCAATAATAATGGCGGTAAAAGGTTGGCAGCAGCATTAAACATTAACGATGTAGAGCTAATTTAATTAAGGTTTTTAACCGCAGAGTTAATTGAAATCTTTGAATGCTGTAAAACAAAGGTAGCGCAGTGCTACCTGTTAAAATTTAGTTCGCAAATCTAATCTACACTAATATTATAAAGAGGTAAGATTTGTTTGTTTGTTTGTATTGAATAGGCTCCGAAACGAATGGACCGATTTGAAAAAATATTTTACCATTAGCAGCCGACATTATCCCTGATTAAAATAGGCTACTTTTTACCGCGGGAAAATGCTTCATTTCTACGGGAAAACGGGTAATCCGTGCGAAGCCGGGCCGGGCAGCTAGTCAAAAAATAAAACTGGCCAAGTGCGAGTCTTACTCGCGCACGGAGGGTTCCGTGCAAACTTTCATACAACATACTCGTCTTTCCCCGTCCATTCATTCCGCAAAAGTCTAAACGCATAGTAGATTTTTCATTTTCCATACAACTATTCCAAATTTGAAATTTATAGCATAACTAGTTCCTGAGTTATTTAACGATGTGACAGCAGGCAGACAGACGGACAGTCGCATCATAAGGGTTCCTTTTATACCTTTTTGGTACAGAACGCTAAATCATTGATTTTTGTTCGCCTATTATCGAATAAAACGGAAATGATGATTGATTAGACAGTCACTGCCGAATGATCTTGCAACTGTTCGCCGAAACTAGTCAAACGGCATCTTCCATAGGGGACTAGCAATTAGGCTTAATTAAGACCAATAGATTGTTTTATTATTGTTGGATTTTGGTCATGGATTAGGTGCGTCGTAAATATGCCGCGAGGTGACACCCACTGTGCAGGAGTGAGTCGTTCATTGGAAAGATCACAATCACACGGTTCGCAATTTCATTTCGCCCCCGCATCGGCGATCACGTCACTGCCAGCAAATAAATGTACTTGCCACCGAAGGTCGCCTCTGCTCGTGTACCTACTGTAAGCCTGAGCAGGTTTTACAACAACTGTTTCGGTTAGGCATGTTTTATCTGCTGACTGGCCATTGTATAAATCCAATAAAAAACCTACGCCTGTTCAGATTTAGAATTTTTTATAAAGTTATAACCTGCCTATAAGGGGTCAGCTCTGGGTGCTAATACCTAATTTGTTTTCCCCACTTGCAATACGTAGTTAGAACATTCCCAGAAACCTACAATTTTTATACAAACGAAACTTACCTCCGAAACAGTATACTAATATACCTACTTCACATATCACTCATCAGCTCATCACTTATGTAAATTATGAAATTATCGGAAACCGGAGAAGTTTTATTTGTTTTTCCGTGTTTGTATGCTGGCCCTTAAAGGGCAAAGGGAATTTTCGAGGAAAAAATATCATTTTATTTTATTAAAAGCTTGGATCCTTCAACTCACTGAGGGACAGGGCTGGGTAAAGTTCTTAGAACAAATTAGGTTTTTATGAAATATAATTTGAAGAGAGCCCCTCGATCACGTCACGTACGTGTCACATCGATGAGCTTGCGGCAGTGGCAGCGGCGGCGTGCGTGCCGCTACATAGTTACCTACAGCTAAAGATTGTAACTAATAAGACCAGACGCCAGTACGGTCAACAAAATCTCGACCCGTTTCTCAGTGCGCCAGTCGAGATTTTGTTTTAGTGTGCGTGCGGCGACGCATAGATACTATGGCGCACACATACAAGCCGCGCGCGGTACGCTTGTGTGAAGATAACCTACTTTCCACTCTTTCTACTATGGTACGGTTGTGTACAGAGATGTACAAAATGGAAATACTTTTCTAATTTAATATATCAAATGCAAAATACAAAATACTTTGTTTTTTGTATTCAAATGCTAAATACAAAGTAGGTATTTTCAAAATACTTTATTCAAATAAAATACTTTCAAAAAGTAATCGAAACAAAAATCGAAGCGTAAACGTCATGTTTCACAGATAATAACGTTAATTTTGTTTTAACTGTCATTTTGCACATAGACTTTCAAAGTCTAGTGGCCGTTTGCCGAATCGCTGACCCATTCACTTGAAAATTTGAGTGGTAAAGGTAATACTTTCGAATCTTAGCAGTAAAAAAATATTTTATATTTGACAAATATAAAATACATTTCGAAAAGTAGGTATTTCAAATAAAATACTACTTTAAAAAGAAAGTACCTATTTAAGTAAGTATAAAATGTAAAATACGTATTTTCAATTTAAATAAAAGTACATATTTCAAATAAGTCACAACTCTGGTTGTGTAGGTACAGTCAGCGTCATATAGTTAGTAGCAGCCAAGGTAGCCAAATATTTCGGTACACGTCTTTATTACTGTAAGAATAAGGGTGTGTTACGAAATATTTGGCTACTCTGCAGGCTGCTAACTAACTATACGACGCTGACTGTACAGTCGACTACAAAGAGATGGATACGGCCAAAGTTACAAAAATATGTATACACGACTTTATTACCTTAACATTAAGGTCGTGTATACATATTTTTGTAACGTTGACCGTATCGATCTCTTTGTAGTCGACTGTAGGTGTAGACCGGGCAAGCACAGCGTTGGCGGACAGTTATAATAACAGTTGAGCTCATCATAAAGCGCGGGCATGAATATTTCATGTGAGGATTTACTTGTACTCGCGCAAAACCATCAGTTATTTAGGACCTCCCAAATTGAATGTAATATTTTATAAGATAACACACGGTATTGCTAATCAAATAAACGTTTATACTTACTCGTAGTGTACTTGTTACTTGCAATAGCAAGTTTCTACTTTTTAATGCTTCCATGACACGGTAATCGGTTTGCCGAGATCCATAAATTATACTCATGACAAATTCTTTTCAGTGGCGACCTAGAAACTATCTAATTGTTTATATTTTTTCATTAGTACCTACTTAAACGCTTCTTTAAGTATTTGTATTGTACACATAGGTAGACATAGGTACATATTTCCGGACATTAACCTACATAAACTTCTCGTGAATGAGCTACTTTAGGTACCTTCTCATTAATAAAAAAAATACTTTAAGTATTTTAAGTTATTAATGTTATTATAAAGCAAGTGTTTGCTACTGTTGGATAACACTTCAGATTATTGACATTGCTTTTATTAGAGGGGTTGTAAATGAGGCAGGTACAGCTCTAGTGCCATTTTAGCACTTTTAACTAGGTACATAGTTACTCAAAGTGCTTTTGCATGAATGAATGTGCTCTAATCGATAAATAAAAAAGTACCAATTGGAAAAGCCATAGGTACAATATTTGACACTTCGATTTTCTCACTCTATCGGTATTTGGTGCGTTTGAACAACAGCATGTTATCTGTTGGATACTTTTGCTAGTTCATACTAAAATTTATTATAAAGATCAATGTTTTTAATAAATTTTAGTATTATAGTTTAGTCGTTGAAAAAATTTAAGATGCGCCGAATATTCGGTAATCATTCGGTATTCGGCATATTTTTCAATGTTCGTTATTCGGCCGAATTATTCGGTTCAAATGCCGAATATGTAGCAAATAATTTTAGAGGTGTTTGTCAGCAATTTGCAATAATGTGATCTCATGATCTGTCATTAGTCACAGCCTTGTGTAATTATTTTAACCTTATGTTATTCTAAAAATAATTCTTATTTTACTATACAAACTTTAATGTTAATATTTTACTTAAAAAAACAATAAGACTTTTCCCACTAAATGAGTGTTTTGGAACGGATGATGAAGGCATTGCGGTGAACCGAATAATTCGGTTCGGCAAAAGCTGAACTGAACTTTCAGCATATATTCGTATTCGGCAAAACCCATATTCGACGCATCTCTAGAAAAAAACATTGACCAATGTTTAAGGTTTGGTCACACAGAGAGCGCATCGCGACCGCTGGGCACCGAAATGTACTCCAGGCAAAATACGGTTTTGAAAAACATTAATTTATAATAGCGTTATTTTTGTTGATTTCAATTTAAAATGTTATTCTAAGATGATTAATTCAAGAATCCGACAAACTTTCCACCCGGAAGTAATTATGTAGATTTAAATGAAGCATGCATTGTCTTTTTTTGTACGATTTATCTTGAATATTATAGAGCAAATGTAAATGAACCAAAATAAAGACAAAAATACTTATTAATATTTTTTCTGACTTTTCAGAAGCTAGTTAGTTTATAGTTTTTTTGATGTCTGAAATTTTGTCGGATTTTGTCACTGGGTAACTATTTAATTGATAATATATCCGTTACACATTAAAAATAAGCTACCTATTATAAATTATTTCCAAATTTGACTTTTTTTCCATACGAGTTGTCAGTTCATTGACTGGACTAATGAACGTAGGTAAGGTTATGCTCGATTTACACGTAAGTAATTAACTAAATTTTAGCTTAATATTAAGTGACTAAATGCAATATTAAGTGATTAACAACTTAATACGTGTAAACCGAGCATTAGCGACGCCACACAGAGTGTGTACTGTATTTTCCGGAAATCGTTTTTTCCAAGTTGCGATTTTAGGCATTCGCAATTATTACCACTTTATTTTTCTCAATAGCTTCCTTTCCCGAAAGCGTTTCTAAGCACTCGCGTCTTTTTCTATTAAATTTATCATCCAATAGCTTATTTTCCGGATAGATTTTCTCACCATTCGCATAATTTACCACAATTATTTTTATTCAAAAGCTTATATTCCGGATAGGTTTTCTCACCATTCGCATAATTTCCCACTATATTATTTTTTCAATATGTTTTTGAAGTGAAAACGCGCGGCGCTGAGCACTTTTTGGGATGGGGAAAAATTGTTAAATACGCGACAGAGTTTTGTGACGTCAGATGTGAAGGAGGTCACTTTTTGCTGCTAGCCGATTCGACTTCATTCAAAACTGAACGCTATTCGTAAAAGTATAAAGCCGTTAACCACTTTTTGCAAAAGCATATTCTGCAAATAAATTTGTAATAATACCAACGCGTCCTTCACCGTTCTGCTATTGAGAAAATTCGAATAGTTCGAATTTGGGTGTTATTCCTAAAGAGATAAAGCTTAGAAAAATATTTATCAACGGCAAAAACAAATTGATATTTTGGCCGCCACCGTGCACCGCCATCTGCTGTGCTTGCAAATTCGAAGAAAGACGTTATTCCTAAAGAGAAAGCTTGAAAAATATTTGGCAATGGCAAAAACAAATTGGTATTGTGTTTGGCACCGTTGCGCCGCGGCGGCGCGTTGGGCCCGTCGCACCCAACGCGCCCGCGTTATTATTATAGACTTAAAATTTTGTAAAATGATATCTTATAATAAGACAAATAAACGCACCTAAGAAAGCTATACATTTCAGCCAGGGGCAGTTTCACTATAGGATTGCGGCTAGACCCTTTCATCCAAATCGGCTGAGCTGTTTAATCGTGATCCAAACTTTGGCATTTATAATATTAGTGGGATTTAACTTTGATGCCACGTAATAGTTGACAAGAAAGATAAAACATTTTGAGATAAAAATCTCATATGTTTAGGAAAAATATATAAAGTGGCAAATTATGCGAGTGGTTAAGAATCCCGTCAGGAAAAAACCATATTGAAAAAATAATATAGTGGGAAATTATGCGAATGGTGAGAAAACCTATCCGGAATATAAGTTATTGAATAAAAAAAATAGTGGGAAATTATGCGAATGGTGAGAAAATCTATCCGGAAAATAAGCTATTGGATAATAAATTTAATAGAAAAATATGCGAGTGGTCAGAAACGCTTTCGGGAAAGGAAGCTATTGAGAAAAAATAAAGTTGTAATAATTGCGAATGCCTAATATCGCAACATGGAAAAAACGATTTCCGGAAAATACAGTACACACTCGCCACACAGACGCGCGATGCGCGCTTGTTCTGTGTAAACGCGCCCCGCACGCGTCGCGCACGCGTCGCACACTCGACGCGTCGTAGCGCAGCTGCGTGACAGTGCGTGACGAAGCCTTTAGAAGCGTAAAAAAAAATAGAACAGAAAAGTTGAAAAACCCCCGACATTTTAATTTCAAAGTCCAATATCTCAAAAACGGCTGAACAGATTTTCATGAAACATAGATGTGATCCTGAGTGTTCTTACTCAGGATCACATCAGCTTTTGAATAAAAAAAACCGCATCCAAATCGGTCCATTCGTTTGGGAGCTACGATACCACAGACACGTTAAACTTATAACACTCTCTTTGCGTCGGGGGTTAAAAAAGAGACGACTTAGGGAAAAGCTAGTTCGGAGTATAAGAACTTTCTAACACTTTCAGTGCCAGGAACCCGATAGGTGGGGCGCTCTGCTCGTAGGTGCTTTTGTCGACGAACGGTTTTTCCCATAGTTGAATTACTTACTTTCTTGAATTATGTTTAAGTTAAACTAAGAATTATAGGTACAGTTAACCTCACGCTTTCAATATCACTCTCCGTACACTTCGGAATTTCTTCATCGCATGTAGCGTAGCGCTACGAAATCTTTGGCAGTGAATAAACAAGTGCTTACAGTAGCTAATATGCGGTTCCAGGTGACAGAGGGCGGCGTGACGCGGCAGGTGGCGCGCGCGATGGAGGTGCTCAACGCGAGCGCGCCGGGCGCGCGCATGCGCGTCATGCGCGCCGCGTACCACTCCTCCGCGGGCCCCGGCGCACCCGCCTCCTCCTACATGGTGCACTCTTCCCGCAGGGTGAGTTGACTCTTCCATCACTTGATAGGTGGCAGGGGTAGTGTCACGCGGCAGGTGGCAGACGTCCCTCTTGCCCCTTCGGTAAAACTCGGGTCCCGCACATCTCCGAGTTGCAAATCCACCCGAACGTGGCCGCCGTCGTTAATGTCAGTTTAACACAAGACGCGACAACCTTAACTTGAAAGAGAACGTGACTTTTGTCAAATTAGTCCAGGCAATGAACTGACAACTTGTATGGAAAAAATGTCAATTTTGGAAATCATTTATAATAGCTTACTTTTTAAGTATAACGGATATATTAGCAATTAAATAAAAAACCCAGCGACAAAATCCGACAAACTTTCAGACATCGAAAAAATGATAAGTTAACTGGCTTCTAAAAAGTCAGTAAAAATATTAATAAATGTTTTTGTCTTTATTTTGGTTCATTTAAATTTGCTCTATAATATTCAAGATAAATCGTACAAGAAAAGATAATGCATGCTTCATTTAAATCTACATAATTACTTCCGGGTGGAAAGTTTGTCGGATTCTTGACTAAATCATCTTAGAATAACATTTTCAAATGAAATCAACAAAAAAAACGCTATTTTAAATTAATGTTTTTCAAAACCGTATTTTGCCTGGAGTAAATAGCGTATTGCATCGCTACTGAATCGCTGCAAAAATTCTCCGTGTGCGTCCTCCCTAAGAGACAATATGTTGCCATCAGTCCTTTACATCTGGATTTAATCGCCGGCGACCAAATAGTTCTATTACCGCATTATTGATACTAAAATGAGTTCTTTATGTAACGGGGTATCCACCAAACGAAATCGGGTGAGCGTTAAAGCGCTATGCGTTAAAGCGGGAGAACATTATTTGAGTTTTGTAGCTGTCAAACATCGGTGTGTCAGATGAAAGACCTTTTGTACCTGAGTACTATTATTTATTCTGTGCCGGTCTTGCGCGATGTAGATCCTAGACGTGCTTAGCGGGTACTTGCTACCAATATGTGTATACTTAGGTACAGTCAGCGTCATATAGTTAGTAGCAGCCAAGGTAGCCAAATATTTCGGTACTCGTCTTTATTACTGTAAGAATAAGGGTACGTGTGTTACGAAATATTTGGCTACCTTGGCTGCTACTAACTATATGACGCTGACTGTACCTAAATATGTCCCACTCTAGCCACATGTCTCCTCCGATAAAAGAGAGTGAATAAGCTGTAATTAGTAATTACCTACTGTTGTCACGTTTTAATAATTAGGATGGTTCTCATTTGTTTTATGCCATTAATATAACAGATAGTACCTTGGCGACCGAGCTTTGCTCGGGTGAAAATAGTGTAATACGAAGAAAACATTTTTTTCTAAATATGAGACCTAGCTAGATCGATTTTTCGCCCCTTAAACACCTATTATTCCAAAACTCATCGAAATAGTTAAAGCCGTTTTCGAGAACGTGAATACAAATATACATACCAATATTTGTCGATTAATAGTATAGGATATATAATATATCTTCTAGCCAAACAATACTTATTTCACATTTGAACTGAACGCGATTATGGCCACGTGAGATAAAGGCCTGTAAAGCCGGTTGGGTTTAAGCCAAAAGAATTCACGCAAAAAAACTACTAAGCTTATTGATGGGACCTGGCTCGCGTAGCGGCCGCGGTGACAGCATAGAAGCGTGTCAAAAAGTACCTACTCTTTTATTATAATGACTTCAATATCTGAAATCCTGAGTCAATGACCAGCTTACCTTATTTAATGTCCACCGCAGAGCCTATCTTTTTTTGTCGTATTGAATGTTAGAAAACGTGTCCATATATTTTAAATTGACATATCATCAATTCCAGGTGATATCTTCCGGGACCAGACTGCTTTCTCCTTCGTTAACCAGCAGGCCTTTTGGAGATACACCTTCCCTACCATCACTGCCGTCATTACCAATGGAAATATCTTCCACACCTTTGGAACTGATGGCAGACATGCCAGAAACAGAAAATTACAAAGTGACCGAACCTGATGACACAGAAATTTCACAACCCTCAAAATGGAAAGGTTCTACAGGCACGTACTCCATACGAATGCCCAGCGAAGAATCTTCGTCAACCGACAACGCCAGTATCATCGATCTCGACCCTAAGCCCAATCACAAAAGTATATTCAGAAAGTGTTCATATGATTCAGAAAATAGTGACACTTCAGCAATGAAACTGAGTAGTCGAGCCTCTCCACTATTAGATGCTCCTGTATCATTGAGTACTCTTAAATACAAATCACTACTGAATGGCAGTAACGAGTGGAATAATAGGCGCAAAAGTTACAGCTTTGAAGAAACAGCTCCACTAAATGAAACCATTTCACACTGTAACGACACATTGGCAATGGAGTCGTCTACAGATAGTGGCATTTGTAAGTCAACGGAAGTTGTGAATGATCATGCAGATTACGAGAGAAATGACAGCAAATATGACATCCATGAAGACTCATTTAAAGATTGGCTTAACAAAAATAGGCAAATCTCATTCAACAAAAGCAATCAATTCATATCTAACAACAGGGGGCACAATGTAGTAATAGAAGAACCAAGCGAAAGCAATATTACGTTACAGTCTGCAGGAAAAGTGTCAATTACAGTACCCATGACATTAGAAACAGAAGAAGACTATCAGCGCAGGAAAGCCAACGCTATCGAGGAAGCCGACAGAAGGCGAAAGAAAGTAGAGTTCTGTAAAACTGAATTGCACTTTGCCGCTGAATCTGGGAAAGTTAATATCATAGCAACAGATGAAAAACCACCACCAACAAATGACTTTAGAAGGAAGAGAAGTGCTTTTATGCCAATGAATAAGAAACCCGAACGGCCAACCACACTTTTACTCGAAAAGAAAACAATTGATAGTGATACTATGATTGATTTACTTCACCATAACACTAGTGAGATGGGTGAACACGATGAGAATACAGCAGCTACAAAAAGTATTCTCAAAAACAAAATTCCCAAGCCCAAACCGTATCTTCTAGGAGAGAACATGGCTTTTGGGCTTGCTGACGACCTTTCGAATGCTAACAAACCCGCTATATACAAGGACAATGCAGATGTTCCAACCGCTGTCTCATTAATCAATAGGCAGCTACAAGAAAGAAGACACAGCAATGATACAACTTCTAGCTTGACTAGTGAACCTGACATAAGCAGCCCTCTAAAGAATTTCACCTCTAGGCCAATTAATGCAGGTAACTAAAATTTGAATACGAAAATTATTGATATACCTGTAACTATCTACCGTTCCCATAGCCCACATACAAAAAATCCGAAGTCGTTTGTCCAAAAGCATCTTTGTTCTGTAATTTCAAAATTCCGCCATTTAATGACTTCAAAATCATGTACCTAGTGTAACTGTTCCTATAGATATTAGATATTCTATTTAATCAGTAAATATAAATAATTTGTTTTTCTTACAGGTCTAATAAAGAGTGTAAGCTCAAAAAGTGAAATTGTTAGTGAACAATATCCGTCGACTAGAGAAGTTACCGATGCCTTTAATTCGGTAAAGCTTAAAGCTCTGCAGATGTCTCCAACACCGGCAAGATCTAAAACTCGCCAGCTTCGGCAGTCTGATTTAACTTACTTCGGTGTTCAAAATGATAAAAATAATGAACGAGATGATAAACCGAAGTTCATTAGAGACAGAATAAAAATGCAAAATGGAGCAATCGATAATATATTTCAATCTGTTCGACTTATTCAGCAAGTTTCTAACAGTCGGTGTAATAGCGAGGCTGAATCAGAAGAAGCTGTGGAATATCAAAACGTTCCTCTTAAAACGAACTTTGCTCCAATACCCACGCCAAGGTCACGCTCGAAATATACCGAAAAAAATAATGAACCTTTAAAAGTGGCAGTACTGAATTCTATCGTCGAACAGGATTCCGTAATAATAAATTCAAGACGTTCTAGATCACGAAAGTATGAAGAGGATTATTCACCAACGATTCGAAGCATTTCAGAGCCTCCTAAAGCTAATGGAGTAAACTCTTTAGAAAAATCGTACCGCCGAAACCACCCCATCAAAAAAAAAGTTGCATCAAGGTATTTTTTTACTAACGTCTTCTGTAAGTTATTAAGTATTTAGTAAGATTATTAATTTAATTTTATATTATCTGTTTTAGGATTATATTTGAAACAAAAGAAGAAAGGGACGACAGTGGAAAGCACACTTCAGATACGGCAAAATTGTATTTAAGTGAGGAGGACGACGATGTTTCGAGTCCAACGTACGTCAACGTCAACAAAGATACATTAAATAGCAATTGCAACAAGACACAAATTAATAATCAAATAAACCATAAACAAGAAGCAAATCTAAAAGTACATGAAAAATACAAGAGTGAGCATAAAAAAACTAATCGCAATCAGTGTAATTCTCGTGAAAAAATCCCTAAAGCTGACAAATATAATACCGATAATTTGAATAAGAAAACAAATTCTTCGAGAAAAAAGAAAGTAGATCAAAAGACCAACGTGCCCCTTTCAGATACACAACATTCAAGTGACCGTTCAGTAAAATCCCAAAATAAATCATCCCAAGAAGACAAACGTAAAGAAGAGAAATCTATATCAGTGCGTAGACATAGTGGATCGCTTAATCATACGGATAAAAATATGACCGAACTGATTACTGAGCGTGCTGGTGTCCCTTCTAAAGAGCTGGGCTCGAAAGAAACCACAACTCCTCAACACGTAAGGAGTACGAGTCGTCACTCTAAGAAAGACACTATAGAAAACCATAAACGATCTAGCGCGAATTCCGCCGATCGCCATCGCAACTCGTTGCAACTTAAGACTGGCGACAAAAGCGGGGAAATGCACTATTCAAAAGACAGAAAGTCGAAGAGAAACGAATACGTTATTAATTACGATGACAAAAATGGGACAGTAACATCGATTACTAAAGTGCCAACTGCCCCTGGATCGGCAAGGAAGAAAAAAACCTCTTTAGAGAAAATTAAAGACATCCCTAAAACTCATAGCAAACCCGAGAAAAATCACTTGCGTAAGTAAGCCGTTTGCATGCTTTGAACAAACTAACAAAAAATCAAATAAATACAGCCTCTAAAAATGTAAACGTCTTTCAGTGCAGTTCCCAGATCGAGAAATCCCAAGCGGACTGAGTCACGCGCAAAAGAAATCGAAGAGAAAAGTGCACATACAACGGTCTTGCCAGCTATTGTGAACTGACTAATGCTAGCTTAAGGTCTACCAATTAGCAGATGGGTGTGAAAGTAGCATGTATATATTTACGAAACTTGCATCTTTTATATAATTACCTGGTAATGAATTATCGAATAATAATGATCTCACATAATGGTTTAACATACGAAATAACAGTTATTAATAAAATATACGACATACAATGTGATCTTTTATTGTAATTAGAAACTAATGAAACAAAAAAACTTACACAGTTACCAAGGGATCCTTATCAGATTTGCTTACAAAAACTTGCACTTGATTGTCTAATCTTTTCTGTAGATCCGGAGAGAACACTGATAGGAATCCTCTCTCAGAATCCGAATGGTTCGTTAAAATAACTGAAATCCCTTTCTGTGCAGCATCGAGCACGTCATGATGAAGCATTTCACCTGAAGAAAAAAAAACTAATTTTACGCCATATCTTAGTATTAGGAGCCAAAGCGGACCCAGAGCTCCTTTAGGATATAACCGGGAAAAACACAAGGAGGATTCTAGAACTCCTTAAAATCTTTCAGGAAACTATTCATGATTGATGAATGATTCCTCATCATTTTCATCAATCATATATTAAAAAAACAACGGATTGCACTCCGGGAGTGCCGGCAGAAGTGAAAACTTGAATATTAACGTTGTGCATTTTTCATATTTTGGAATGGTTAGGGAATAATTTTGCACGAATTGCTTTAATCATCAGTATAAAAGTACTATCATTCACGTGGTAAAATACAATATTCATTTATTGTACACAAACATGACAATTTATATTACATTAAAAATTGAACACTTCAGAACTATTACAATTATTTCACATTCAAAAGTTTATCTCTCAGAAAAATCAATTTCCATCCATACGTCTTACCAGGGATGTTGCAGACATTCGCATCCGCATCTGCAACCGCGGAAGTTTCGCACAAATTTTAACATCAGCATCCGCATCCGCATCCGCAAATTGATACGAAGTTTTTGCGGACGCGGATGTAGTGCAATTCATGACAAGAAAGGAGCCCACGCGGCGCTTACCGTACGCGTTTTAGATATTTTCGCCATTAGTAAAAAACGCGTTTTTTATTTGTTCGCTACGATTGTAATTTAGTCTCAACGTGTTTTAATGATCGCGTGATATTATAAAATGGACGTTAATTATTTACGTTTTTTAAAATTTGACCCAAAATCCGCATCCCTGCGTCTTACGTCTTATGAATCTCGCGGTCACGTGACCTGACGCGAGTTTAAAGCCTGCTGTACACACTGGGCTAACGTTGGCGCGTGAGCAGAAGGCAGCTATGCGTTAGAGGGAGAGGGCTATAATTCGATCTCTTTCGTTTACATAGCTGCATCCTGCTCACGCGCCAACGTTGGCCCAATGTGTACAGCCGGCATAACATTTTTTCCCCATCCCAAAAAATGCACAGCGCCGCTAAAGAAGTTTTCACTTCAAAAATACTTTGTCTGTGACTACACTAGAAGTCACAGACTAACGTTTTTTTAATTTAATATCAGCATCTAGGCCAAATACAAAATTTCAATGGCCCACTAGGACACTGAACTTTATGAAGCGTGTAGACGAAGTTCAGACACATATACCGAAACAAAATATAGCCAGAGAAAATTAAAGTTATAATCACCTGTCAGGTATAAATCGGCGTCGACTCCTTTAAGCACAGAGGCGCCTGACCCCGCGCACAGCGCTACAGTCTTGATGCCGTGGGACATCGATTTGCCTTTAGCTAGCGCCAGGCGAACGTGCGGCAGACCAGTCAACTGCTTTACTTTGGCGATCGCTTCTGATAGAGGGATTTCAGCTTGCAGGTGGAGGTGCCTGGAATAACGGTAAAATAAGATATTTATATAGTAACACAGAGACAGATTTAATTGGCGGAGTGATCGATGATGCCCCTTTGACGCCACGTCATTTCCATTTGACGACGATCAATAATGTCTCGGAGCCACTTGAAATGACATTGAAATTTCGACTGTAACTTGATAAATTTAACAATGTGCGCTGGGCGGCTACCGCAAAACGAAAACGAAGTACGTTCGTGCACCTATCTCCGCCTCGATCGCTCAAATCAGCAAGTGCGTCAGAGAGGGAGATACCCGAATGCCATCATTGTCGTTTCGCAGCCACTCTGGCTTCGACATTTGTGCTCACCTTCCAGCTCCAAAGTTGGGGTTAACTCCTGGTGTAATGGGCTTGGTCTCCTTCACCGGGAAGGCGGACGCCAGCCATTCATTGACGCCGCCTTGCACGCAATCCCAGCTCGTGTGGGGGGAATACAGCGAAATGCGTTTCTCAAGTAGGAAAGACACGATGCGCTGCTTCCAGGCACTGAAAAAATGTTTGAGCCTTTGTAAGTTTCTAAGTATTTTTTTTAGATCACCAGTACGAAAAATTGGCATAGGCTGTTAACCCATTTACCTCTAAATGCGACACATATGTGTCAGAGGGCTACAGGTGATTTTCGCTACATATGAACATAAAGTTGCTACGGGCTACGGCGTACCGCTACGAGCAAATCAAATCACATCAAATCAAATATTTTATTCAATATAGATTCATACAGAACACTTATTGAAGGTCAAAGTTCATTTAAAATTTACAATTAAGCACATCTTAACTTGCAAACATAAATGCTGTTTTCACATTGTCAAAAAGATAAATATTATTAGAGCTAGGAGAAAATTATACTTATGTCAGGATTATATAAAACAAATTCAAAACCAGAGTGTCACTACAAAAAGAGAAAAATTAAATAAAAAATAATAATCATTTTAAAATCATTTAAATGCGTCTTTGTCATTTATAAAATCGTTTATAGTGTAGTAGGCCTTGCGAACTAAATGGCTTTTATGGCTGAGCGTAATCTGTAACTTAAACATAAACAAAGAAATGTGTAACAGTTTACCTCTGCACTACCGATTTTAGAGGTGCAAATATAGGAGGGTGGTAGGCGACGATCATCTCGCATCCGTGCCTATCTGCTTCGATGGCTACATCCTCTGTTAGGTCATTAGTTAGTAAAAGCTTTGTAATGTTCCTGAAAAAGTTACATTCAATTGTAGATTTCTTCCAAATTTATACAGAAATATTGATACGAAAATAGTATTCTAATCAGTTAGATACCTAGGAGTGTAAGGCTCTACAAGCAGGCCAGTATTGTCCCAGCTTTCTGCAAGGCTTTTAGGAGCAAACTCTTCTAAAACTGTCACCACCTTGCTGAGTTTTACTCCAATCTTTTCACCAGTTGACATTTTGGTGGAAGCTGATATGGAGTAGAATTTATTTAAAATTGACTGCTTGCCAGTTAAGTGCAACTTTCCTAGCTTCACAAGCATCAGATAAGACCTGAAAAATACATTAAATCACATTACCATTTAAAAAAACTATAAGTCCACCGAAAAATTCTTGCATGGGTTAAAACTAAAAGTAAATGAGAATAAAAACAGTAATAAGAAATAAAATTATTTTATTTTAACTATAGTTTTTGTAACCAGTGTGGTAATATCAACATGAACTATAAATTGATTGCCATTATTTCACCATTATAAAAAGCTATTAGACATTTTCAAGATTAATGAAACATAATCCCAATGTATGACCCGTGGGGTGTCAGATTAGATTTTACCACCCCCTTTCTTCCTGGGGGTGGCGTAAAAGTCGACTAAGGGACCAGGGTTGAAGTGTGTTGTGGGCGATGGGCCAGCAACCTATCACTGCAATATCACATTTTGTCGATCTTTTATACCCACATTTATGCTAAAAGTGGCGCTGGAACATACATTTCATGTGCTCTGCCTACCCCTTTTGGAAATAAAGGCGTGAATGTATATATGTATGTAATCCCAATTAATAAAAATAACCACCAACAATGCATATGTAAATTTACATTATATTCTACAATGTTTACAATATTGTACAACTTATACTATAGCTAAACAATTTTTACACTACTTCCACTAGTCAAAAATCTTCCATATTCTAATTTCGCCATCATCACTACAAGAAAGCAGTTCTTGGTTCCCAGCAGGATTCCATGCCACACAGTTGACATCTTGAGCATGAGCATTCAGTTTTGTGCAAACCAAATCAAATGTTGGAGCATTAGGGTCAGAATCCTCAGCCTCCTTGAATATTCTAATGATGTCATCACCACAAGCTGTGGCTATCAATCCAGTTTTGTGACACCATGCTATGTCATACACACATCTTGTGTGAAATCCGGAGAGTGTGCAAACACATTTCCATACAGAATCCCTGTCGGGGACCATCACTCCTTCCTGGTTGTCAGGTTTATATTCCTTCCATATTTTAACAGTTCTATCATCACTGCAAGTGGCCAGTCGTTCCCCAGTCTTATCAAAAGCTAGGCTCCACACGGTAGATTCATGGGAGTGCAAGGTTGCAACACATGACCAGTCACTGTCCACAGGGTCCTCTTTGTAGAGCTTAACGGTGTTGTCATAGGATGCCGAAGCCAGGATGTCTAGTGTTGGGTGCCAGGCCACCTACAAAAATAATCAGTTTTATTTCTCAAGTTTCAGAATTCTTCATTATTTCAGTGTGTTTAACTTAACAATGTACTAACTTTTTTAACATCTTGGTTGTGGGCATTGAGAACAGATGCACATTCATATTCATCATCCCCAGCCACTTCCCACACCCAGACAGACTTGTCTCGCCCACACGTCGCCAGCAGCTGCCCGGATTGAGACCATGCAACACCTTTTACTTCATTCTCATGTCCTTCTAATGTTGCATTGCATTCAAACTGACCTGTAGAGGTAGGACGAAGTTGCAATAGGACTAGGGACTATTACTTATAAACATAAGCCAATTTTATCATATCAAATAGGCAACCATACACACCACTTTTCTTATCCCAAATGGCTGTAGTAGCATCAAAGCTGCCAGAGGCCAAGAAATTTCCACATGGTGACCATGCCACTTCTCTAATGGTGCGCTGGTGGCCATCAACTAGAACTGTCTTTATGACCCATTCTTGCCCTTCTTTGTTCCATAGTTTGATAGTCTTGTCTTCTCCGCAAGAGGCGAAAATTTTACCAGCAGGATGCCATGACACATTCCAAACTATGCCTTTGTGACCAGTCACAGTTTGCAATAATTCCATCCTAGCCATTTTACGTGCTGTTGTTTAGTTTTGTATGAAACTCACGGATAACCTATAAATAATAATTATTTCGTAATAATTGCCGATTAAAAGGATGTTTTCGAATCAAGGATAAATCATATTCAATCATTTGATTGTATTCTTAATATTAACACTATAATTTCGACACTAATAATATGAAATGTACCTGCTCATTAAGGCGAATGAAAAACTGATCTAGGTAGCAAGTATCCTCCCTTAAATATTGATTACTTATGAAATAGCGCTCTAGACTGACAAGAAAATATATTGTTACCCAATCTTCGATTCTCCGTGAAAGTTCTGAAATTCTGAAAACACTGGACGGTGTTCAAAGCTATGAAATGAAAAACTTGAATGATGGATGAAATGAAAGAAAGAAAGATGATAAATGATTGTCAAATTTGACAATTTGATATGACGTGGTAAATTCTGAAACTCACACATTTTGTTATTTTTATAGTTACAAGTAAATTAAATCAATTATTTTGCTTAGCAAATGTACTAAACCTAAACTATTGTGATTTGAAGATATCGTTAAGTCATTTAAAATATGTAATAATGTTTTAAAAATATGTTTCATTTTGTAGTTTAAGTCAATTGAAATATATATGTCAACACGTATTAAACGGTATTTCCGCATTAGAGAAAAAAAAAGTTCAAATGCAAAACATGAAAACCAAAGACTACAATATACATACTGAGATAGACAGGCAACTCAGCCAAATTGAGAAGGCATTTTATGCTTGCGTACAAGCGCCATCTGTGCTTTGGCGGATAAAACTTTTCAAACGATAAAAAAAAAGAAGGAACTTCTCAATTCGGTCGTATTTTATTAATCAGTATTTTAAATGTTTGTAAACAACATGTTTGTGTTTGTTTGTAACTGTTGTGAAATGAAACGTAAAAATGAGGAGTACACAGATTTATTTAAGTTATTCACAATACATTAGTAACTTCATGCATGGAAAGGAGCATAATATTATTAATATAAAGCAAGAAACATAAAAACGACACGCTCATCTAAAACCAAGGTCACTCAGTACTACATTTTCCTAGATATTTCTCAACAGACCGCCGCGCTCGGTCGACTAGCGGTGTCTATAGCCCTTCCAGGTCCTCCAGTAATAGATAAATGCACAAATATTAAAATTTTTAATTGGATTTATTGACGCAAATGATGTCAACATATTTCACGCAAAACGACATTATACTTATGTCAAGCAGACACAATGTTGTGTTACCATTATACAATATACTGTTCTCCTTGACGTGATATGATCTATTTGCAACCTCCTTCCTTGCCAACCTCTTATTTTATTCCTGCCTTCCATGTCATTGTCATTCAATATTTCTCCGTGTATTATTTCAAATAATGTACAATTTTATGTTTATTAAAACCTGAATACTACAGGTGTTAGCGACGCGTTCTATTTCCCATAATAATTATATTGGTTTGTGTTGGCAACAAGAGCGTTTACATAGTTTTAAGATTTAGAAAATAAGGTACTTTGAAATTAAGACCTAAATATGTTAGTTTACCCTACATTGTTTTTGTTATCGCCGGCCGGGGCAGTCCGCTACCAATCGCGAGCCACCCCGCACGGCTCTGCTGTAAATTTTGGAAATTAAATACCTAACCTCATACCGTTTCACCGCCTTTAATTCCTCGCGTCAGTGCCTACACTCAACAAAGTGGTCTTCGAACCAGATCATGTTCCGTACGCCAGCTAGAATGGAAACACGCAGTGCGAAAGCGCGTCGGGAACAAGCCGAACACATGGCGCTCAAGCGAGAACAAAGGCACGAAAGTGAGGTTAAGCCGCTAAGCGACCAAACCGCGCCCGAAAAACCGTTGGATCCCATGGTGCGGAGGTTTTTAATGAATAAAACTGCTACACGTAGCATAAAATCGGAACCGACGTTACATAATAAACACGTGCCTGAGACAAATCCTGCCACATCATACGTCGGCGCACCTTCAAGCAGTAAGTGCTCACGGAAATCATCGGCATCTAAAGAAGCCAAGCGGACACAGTTACTTCTAGAAGCCGCAAAAGAGAAGGCTGCGATAAAAATGGACCTGATTGATAAAACTTTAGACGCGCAACTTGCAGCACTTAGTGACGAGGAGGACCCAGAGGAATACAGTTCACAAATCGATGGCAATTTACCTCCTCGGCCCCGCAGTGAAATAGCGGAGTGGATCGAGCACCAGAGTAACCATAAGGAACCACCAGAGGAGCAGCAACCCCCCAACAATGGAGAAGTAACGGGCGCGCTGCACATTCCGGTTCCAGTATGGAAGCCAGCGACTGCCGTGCCACATGCATTCACCGAGCCTGCTCAGCACGGCGCTGGGCCCAGCTCTGCCCCGCGCGCCGCTGGCCCCGCGCCGTCCGCGCCGTGCGCGGCCGACGGCACCGTCAGCGCGCTCAACCACACGGTACAACTATTGGCCGGTGCACTTAAGGACCTCTCCACCGGCAGTAATCAAGTGCCAAACGCTAGTTTTCTGAGCCGCATTAGCACGCCTAAGGACTTACCTGAATTTTCAGGCGATCAGTTAGAATGGCTACAGTTCAAACAAGCCTACGACGAGTCTACTGAGGTCTGTAAATTCACCGATAAGGAAAATTTATGGAGGTTGCGAAAATGTCTTCGCGGAGCCGCAAGAGATGCTGTCGCAGCATTGTTTATCAGCGCCACGTCACCCGATCGAGTAATGTCAACGTTGGAGCTACGTTTTGGAAATCCCGACAGCATCATTTCCCGCATTTTACAAGACATCAAAAGGCTGCAGCCGCTGCCGCTCGAATATCATAAGGAAATAGTTATATTCGCGGTGAAAGTTCAAAATTTCGTGGAAGCCGTTCGAGCAGTAGGACGTGAGGAGTACCTGCAGGGCATGAATATCGTCTCCGTCATCCTCTAAATGGTCAGACTACAGTTTTAAACTAATTAAGGATGCACAGAAATCAAGATTAGTCATTCTATCGGACTTTCTTAATGACGAAGCAATGAAAATATCTACGACTGCTAGTTTTATTACAACTACACGCAGCGATAGCTATAAAAACAAACATAGCGACCAGTCATCTTCACGCACACAGACTGTTTTACTACAAACCGAAGAAGGCGATTCTAAATGTCTATTTTGTCGTAAATTTGTGCATAAGCTAACTGAATGTAAACAATTTAAGAAGGCGCTTCGTAAGGTGCGATGGGAACACGTTAAGAGAAACGGCTTATGTTACAAATGCATTATCTCCAAGCATGAGCGCGACACGTGTAAAGCCCCTGCGTGCGACAGGGACAGCTGTGGAGCTCCGCATCACCGCCTGCTACATTATCCGGTACACAACAACAGCGCGTGTGACGTCACGCCGCCCGCGCCGTTACTAAGTGCAAGTGCACCGAATAGTAGCCCCGCGATGAATGGACGCGTACCGCGAGAACCCGCCTTCAAACCAGTGCCAGAGACATTAACGCACATTAACGAGAGTGACAGTAAGGTGTTGTTGAAAGTGGTACCTATCCGCGTTCATGGACCTAATGGAGTGTTTTCGAGTACCGCTCTTCTTGATGACGGTTCGTCAGTCAGTTTACTGAGTGCGGCATTGGCGCGGCGCGCCGGTTTGCGCGGCAGCGCAGGCACGCTGCGAGTGCGTGGCGCATTCACCGATAATGAACTGGTATACGAATCGACCGTCGTGAATGTGAACCTTACGGGTATAGATGATAAGGTGCATAATATAAGAATGCGCTGTGTTGATGAATTAAATTTACCGCTGCAAGGCCTATCTATTTTGAATTGTATTAAGTCTTCTCACTTAAATGACATAAAAGATAAATTATGTACTTCAGATTCAAAGCCTGAATTGCTGATAGGCCAAGATAATTATCATTTGTTGTTGCCTTCACTGATTAAAGTAGGCAAATCTAACGAACCGTGTGCTACCCTTACCCCCCTAGGTTGGTGCGTCCATGGAAAGGTATACGTGCCGCAGGGCGTCCGCCCGCCCACCGAGGCCGAGTCTAACCTTTTTATTGCAGAAAGCGAAGAGGGAACGGCCAGTGCAGAGGGTGAACATCTGTTACAGCAGATCCACGATGAGGTACGCCGCTCGTTCATGCTCGATTCGATGGACGTGACGTGTGCGCCGCGGGAGAACGCCGAGGACGCGTGCGCCGTCGCGCTGCTGGAGCAGTCGGCGGAGCTGCGCGACGGCCGCTGGCATGTCGGCCTGCCGTGGCGGGACGCGCGCGCCATGCCTGACTCCCGCCCAAGCGCGCTCATCAGGATGAAGGGTATCGAGCGCAAAATGAGCAAGGATCAAGGTTTCGCCGAAAGGTACCGTGAACGAATCAGTCATTTGTTAAATAATGATTACGCCAGGGAACTAACGGACACCACGGCCACGCCGAGGACCTTCTACCTTCCTCACTTTGGCGTGGACAACAAAAATAAGAAGAACCTTCGTTTGGTTTTCGACTCAGCTAGTCAGGTAAGTGGTCGTTGTTTGAACGATTACTTGCTCACAGGGCCTGACCTTTTGTCATCACTTTTAGGTATAATGCTGCGCTTTAGGGAACACAAAATAGCAGTCACCGGTGACATCAGGGACATGTTCTTAAGGGTCAAGATACGAGCAGAAGACCAGCACGCACTGAGGTTTCTGTGGAGAAACAGCCCCACCGAGGACATTAAGACGTATGTGATGACGTCACTCATCTTCGGTGCCTGCTGTTCTCCGTTTGTAGCGCAGTTCATCAAAAATAAGAACGCGCGGCGGTTTGAGTCATCAAATCCCGCCGCCGTTGATGCCATCGTGAACTCGCACTACATGGACGACTACATCCACAGCCTCCCCGACGAGGAGACGGCCATCGAAATGGTAAGGAATGTTAGTGATATCCACAAGGCGGGCGGCTTTGAGATAAGAAATTGGACGAGTAACAGCGTCGCAGTTTTAGACAGCGTGCCAAAGGAGACCTTAGGTACTGCTGCTGTAAGGTTCAAAGTCGGCCAACAACACGAAAGCGAGCGTACCTTAGGTCTCATTTGGTATCCTGCTGAGGACATGCTAGGTTTCGATATGTCTTTTAAACGCATACCAGACGACGTGCTAACAGGTGAAAATAGGCCGACAAAACGTCTTATGCTGAGAGTTATAATGTCAATTTTTGATGTACTAGGTTTCTTAGCACCTTTCACGATTCAAGGGCGAATCATGCTACAAGACGCGTGGCGATCACATATGGATTGGGACGACCTCATTCCAGATGAGTTATATCAAAAGTGGCGGAAATGGGTCGACTTACTTAAGGTAATCAACGATATACGCATACCTAGATTTTATAAATCAGCTGATCGCAGTCACTATGCGGGCACCTCGAGCGCGACGCTGCCACGTAGCACGGGTCTCGCGCATGGCAACAGCGTGCCTACGCCGAGCGCTACGATCGGCTACGAATCCGTAGCTGCAGCTACCAGTGCTACGATCGCCGCAGGTTATAACAATCTTCAATTGCATTTATTATGTGACAGCAGTACTCGAGCTATGTGTGCTGTGGCTTATTGGCGGTGGGATATGAATAAGCATATTAAAGTTGCATTTATTGCTAGCAAGTGTAAAGTAATGCCTGTAAAGTCTTTAACAGTGCCCAGGGCCGAGTTACAAGCTGCTTTATTAGCTGCAAGGCTAGCTAATACTATAGGGAAGGAACATAAGTTAGTTCCGGGTAGTCGTTTTTTTTGGTGCGACTCCACTACAGTACTGCACTGGATTCGCAATAATACGCGCACTTATAAAACGTTCGAAGCAAACCGGCTGGGTGAGATCGACGAGTTATCGCGCGTGGACGAGTGGAGGTACATACCTACTAAATTGAATGTCGCTGATTTATCCACGCGGGAAACTTTCGATCACACTCAGCTCAGTGAATGGTTCGCGGGACCGAACTTTTTATATGAAAGCGAATCTTTGTGGCCGAGGGACGTTATAGCATCACAGTTGACCACTACAATGCCTGATTGTGTAGCTATAGTACAGGAAGCTTCAACTGGGCTGGCAGTGCCAGACCCCCTACGATTTTCTTCATGGCTTCGCTTAAAGCGGACCGCGGCCAATGTACTAACATTTATAGACAAGTGTAAGGGCATTTCAGGTCAAGTAGATTGCAGCACAATGGAGCGTGCCGAGCAACTGTTGCTAAAGCACGCGCAGGCGGTATCCTTCGGCGAAGATATCACTATGCTGAAGAATGGTAAGCCATTACACCGCAATAGCAAATTAATATCTTTGTCACCACTACTTGACGAACATGGTCTGCTGCGCGTGGGTGGCCGCATCGACGCTGCCACAGATGTGGCCATGGACGTGAAGCGGCCGGTGATACTCGACGGTCGGCATCCCGTGGCTAAGCTGATTGTCCGACATTACCACATACAGGTGGCCCATGGAAATCAGGAGACCGTGGTTAACGAGGTAAAACAGCGGTACTGGATATTACGCCTCAGACCTACCGTGAAGTTCGTGGCATCCAGGTGCATGCTGTGCAGGATTCGCAAGTGTCAGCCTCGAGTGCCGCGAATGGGCGACTTACCCCAGGGTCGGATGGCGCACCATCAGCGCCCCTTTTCGTACTGCGGTTTAGACCTGTTCGGCCCGATGGAGGTTGTTGTGGGTCGTCGTCGTGAGAGGAGGTACGGAGTTTTGTTCACTTGCTTGACGGTGCGCGCGGTCCACATTGAGCTGGTCTCCTCGCTGACTTCAGACTCGCTCATAATGGCGCTGCGGCGGATGGCGGCAAGACGTGGCTGGCCGTCACACCTGTTCTCGGATAATGGTACTAACCTGAGGGGGGCCCATACTGAGCTGCAGCGGTCGATGCGCGAACTAGACACCGAAGAGCTGGAACGCCAAGGTGTTAACAAAGGTATGCAGTGGACCTTTATCCCTCCATCTACCCCCCATTGGGGTGGGGCGTGGGAAAGGCTCATACGTAGTGTAAAGACGTCACTTAAAGTCGTCTTGAACGAGCGTGCACCACGGGACGAGGTATTAAGCACGCTTTTGGCGGAAGTAGAAAATATAGTTAACAGCCGTCCCCTGATGCACGTCTCCGTCGAGACAGGAGGTGTAGAATCTCTTACTCCAAACCACTTTCTTCTCGGTACCTCGTCAAATCTGCCTACCATTGGTTGTTTTGACGGTTCTGACCTGTACCTGCGGAAACATTGGCGTACGGCTCAGAGGCTGACCGATATGTTCTGGCAGAGGTGGGTGAAGGAAATTTTGCCCAACCTTCTACCAAGAAGAAAGTGGCATGAGGAACAGAAGCAGCTGCAAGTGGGCGACCTCGTTCTTGTGGTAGACCCAAACTCCCCTCGCAACTCGTGGCCTAAAGGCTTGGTCACACAGGTGTTTCCCGGCAAGGACGGGCGCACGCGGCTGGTCGAGGTGAGGACCGCCACCGGGACGTGGCGACGGTCTGCGGCACGCGTCGCACCTATCTCTCTGGGAGATGAGTGCTGAATCAGCACTAGGGTGGGGAATGTTAGCGACGCGTTCTATTTCCCATAATAATTATATTGGTTTGTGTTGGCAACAAGAGCGTTTACATAGTTTTAAGATTTAGAAAATAAGGTACTTTGAAATTAAGACCTAAATATGTTAGTTTACCCTACATTGTTTTTGTTATCGCCGGCCGGGGCAGTCCGCTACCAATCGCGAGCCACCCCGCACGGCTCTGCTGTAAATTTTGGAAATTAAATACCTAACCTCATACCGTTTCACCGCCTTTAATTCCTCGCGTCAGTGCCTACACTCAACAACAGGTTTTCTCATTATTTAACTCCTCATATTCATTTACGTAGCACGTATCAATCTCCCTACATCAAATAAAATATTTGAATGTAACAACACTGATATTTTAGTTCGCTACAGCAACAGCTACCTAGAAATTTGGCGAGTAGGTGGCATCACCGTTTTCAATCAAAATCTGGATTTGCAATAGGTTCTAAGTTTCCATAGCATGATGAAAACATTGTATTGCCGTGCGGTGTGCGTGCGGTTATTCATTATAATTATTGTAAATAAAAATACGTCTGTTGAGTGTTGTTCTCGCTTCTGATCTTGATCTGAGCCCACTATCCTTTAATATTCTACGAAATACCGTACCGAATCTTGTTGAAGTAATTTGCAAGTAGATTTCATAGTGTACGCATCAATATTTTAATTTGTTAGGTTATACCAATTTACCACATAATGGAGAACATTGAAAATAGTACTACCATTGTACCACCACACCTCAACGCTGAAGTATACAGAACAGACACGACTGGAAATGAAGCACCATCGTATCTGGACTATATTAAACTCCATCCAGGTAAATAATTATAATAGAAAAAATATTATTCGAAAAACAACACGCAGCCGTGCTTGAGGAAAAGAAGAGCTTTATTTTATGAATTTAATTCAGATGGCAGTGTGCTTGTTGGATGTTCGGAGCTGACGGGAAGGTACTGGACCGGTGGAACTGCTATCTTCAAAAGTATTGCGGAAGCACAGGAAATAAATCCCAAATCAATGAGAAGTATCCAATTAGATTCTGGTACAGCTGATGGGTGCTTTGTCGGAAAATCTTCAAAGGTGCTTTTATGTTTAAATTTGGTGCACGGAAAATGTAATTTATATTTAAAGAACAATGGTTAAATTGGTTATGTCTACATAATATTATATTATTGTAAAGTGAAGGTTGGGTATTAACTTATTAACGTGATATTTAATTATTTTTTAACTTTAAAGGTCCTAATATGTGAGGACAGTGGTGCAATTGGCATCTGGACCATCAATGAAGATGACATGTGGAAACAGTGGAAGGAAGAGATGACAGTGTCGGAACATGACAATGTGGTCATGGCTATAGACTGCCTTGAGCCCGAAAAACAATATGTTACAGTTGGTGCTGATTGCCATATTAAGGTAATTAATTATTTCCCATAACTAGGCAGACAGTGGTCAGACATCTTTTTTTTAATGAAAGAGGTTCTTACAGAGATAACTTTATTTCTTGCCTCAAGCCACATTCAATCATGGTTTATATCTCTTTGCTCCTAGTCTTAATTTTTTTTTTCTAAAAGAGTGGATTTTACCAATTATGTAGTCTAGATTTTCAACATCTCAACAAGTGTTTGATTCAGTGAATGTGAAGTCAATAAGTAAGTTTTTTGTTTGGATCTTTACTATTTTCTTATGTACTAATAAAATGAAACTATTGTGTACACAATTAACTCATATTTGATATTTTTCTGTAATGTACATTGTATCTTACTTATTAAATAAAGTATTACAATATAACATCTTGTTGAGCACAAAATCAAGATTAGTGAAGAGATTATAATTATATAGAGAGAAATTAGATTCATATTTTTTGTAATGATCATGTTTTTGTAATATATCTGCAATTTTTTCAGGTGTGGGATCTTACTGACATGATCTGCATAAGAAATTACAGTCTGGCCCACAGTGCTGCTGTGTCCGGTGTCTCAGTAAGGCCCAACTCCACTACTAGCTTTGCTTCTGGGTCTTTAGACATGTACATTACACTGTGGGATGACAATATAGATAAACCAGTTCTAGGTAAATGTTCTTGAATAGTTATTAACCTACCAAATGGGTTTATTGCGGTTTCAGAGTGTTTATTTAATGAACCTCAATTAAGGAATAAAACCCTACTAATGCTACTTTATGAGGCCAGAGCCTACCTTAATACTTTCGCAACCGGACTAAAAATGTAACAATTCACCAGAAACCGACAGAATTCGCTAGGCATGTAAGTTCATACTACTGCCCGCCTAGCGGGCTCAGCCGGCATCTGAGCA
The DNA here is from genome assembly GCA_947578815.1 of Epinotia ramella. Lineage (NCBI taxonomy): Eukaryota > Metazoa > Arthropoda > Insecta > Lepidoptera > Tortricidae > Epinotia > Epinotia ramella. Next base: position 16,285,371 of record OX388209.1, read on the forward strand.
AACATTATGAGTGCCCGCTAGGTGGGTTCTTGGTTGCGAACATGTTAACCATCAAGGTACCCTGGGTGCATAAGGCAGACTTTTATACTTCATAGCGCCCTGTACACTTCTTAGCATAGCACACCCTAACACCGGCAGTATATGGGGCACTCGGTTACATTTAGCTTTCATAGCATATTCATTTCATATAAAAAAAAACTATAGCTGGTAATTATGCATATTGGGCCAACATTCACAATCCTGCGGGATACAGTTATGTATAGTAGAATATGATATGGACTCCTCTTGACATACTACATGCTTGCCAAGTTCGGCCTCACAAGTATTAACATGGTATGTAATTCATTTCTGAAAAACAAAAATTGAACATGGAAAACCTTACTGTATAGAATAATAAAAGGCTTTTTTATTTTATTATGTATTTAATTTCGATGTATTTTTCAGACCTGATTAAAAACGACTGTGGAATCCGCTGTTTACAATGGATTGATGAGAACCAGCTGGTGTATGGGGATGAAGCCGGAGTGCTCCGAGTGTTGGATGCAAGAAACCCTGCCAATGGGGCCACATTGTGTGACTTCCCTGCACCTGTTCATAGAGTTGCTGTGCATCCAGAGTAAGTATCAAATAGTTCCTCACTATATGCTTTTGATCACACAATTTATTATATATATTATTTTTATATGCGTCTTCATATTATATGCTCAATTAATAAATATTTTTAGATTAAAAATTTTGATATACTTCTTGCATTTCTTGAAAGTGAGTGTATGTGACGAAATTAGACTTGACACCTTCGTGAAATGCAACAACTGTATCATTCAAGGTGTACATTTTCAGTGCAGTTTTTTGTTATAATAAAGCTATCTCACTGATACTTTCATTCAAAATGTGATTTTCGATTAAGATGACTGTATGTGACTGAATGATAGTTATTTACGATACAAGTGCCGAAAATAGGAAATTAGCAACGAGTGGTGCTAAATTAAAACACGACCGAAGGTAGTGTTTTAAATCGACACGAGTTGCGAATTACCTATTCGCACGTGTATCGTACGTTTTACTGTACATATGGCTCTTTAAAGTTTCGACATATGCACGGAAAGTGCTCTTTCCGCACTAGTGCGGGAAAGTAGCACCATATGTACTGTAACAGTACATTACGTACCTAGGGCGGTGAATTCGTGAATGGCCCAGATCGTAGGTGTTTGTGGCCCGAACCGAAGATGAGGGCCATAAATATGCGATCTGGGGCTTTACGAATTACCGCCCGTGGTGAGTAAACAATTTTACGTCTTCATCTGGCCACAATGCGAGTTTTACCGTACGCGCAGCGTGCGGCATAACTCGCATAAGGTGTGACGTAAAGTATCTACGATATTTGTGCCGTGAGATCTACAGACTAGAGATGCAACGGATATCCGGTCACTATCCAGTATCCGGCCTCAATTTTAGTATCCGGCCGAATACCGAATAGTGGCATAGTATCCGGCCGGATTCCGGATAGTATTTTATACCGAAAATATAACTTTTTTTTCGGTATTAAATGTAATGTATAGGCGTAGAATATTACAATGGTAAAAAGAGAACTACAGTAGGTAAAATAAAGTTGTATAAATGACGAACAACAAAGTAATCAATTGTCAAAGTCAGTTTAAAAATTTGCGCATGTTTCTATTCTATCAAAGCCTGCCATAGCGAGTGACAGGTTACAACCTACACAGAGCGCCCGCGCACGGGTGCGGTCGAATTTGCTTCATTTTTACTCCAGGCAAAATACGGTTTTGAAAAACATTAATTTATAATAGCGTTTTTTTTATTGATTTCATTTGAAAATGTTATTCTAAGATAATTTAGTCAAGAATCCGACAAACTTTCCACCCGGAAGTAATTATGTAGATTTAAATGAAGCATGCATTATCTTTTTTTGTACGATTTATCTTGAATATTATAGAGCAAATGTAAATGAACCAAAATAAAGACAAAAACATTTATTAATATTTTTACTGACTTTTCAGAAGCCAGTTAACTTATCATTTTTTCGATGTCTAAAATTTTGTCGGATTTTGTCGCTGGGTAACTATTTAATTGATAATATATCCGTTACACATAAAAAATAAGCTATGATAAATTATTTCCAAAATTGTCATTTTTTCCATACAAGTTGTCAGTTCATTGCCTGGACTATTTGGCCATGTAACTTTCGGCCGAATATCCGGCGGCCGGATAGCGGATATCCGGCCAGCGGCACCGCCGGATATTCGGTATCCGGCATCCGGCCAAACCACTATCCGTTGCATCTCCACTACAGACCTAATTCAGGGTAGAAACTGATAGGGCATTAAAGGCAGTCCCTGAATGTGTACAGTTGCCTCCCTTTATAATATTTGAGTCTGTCTTGTTTATGATACTTCTTACCTATATGGTTTTATTATATTTTCAGAAACGGAAGAATAGCAGTGTGCTGTGACAATAAAATTGTTTCCGTGTGTGACAAAGTGTCTGAGAGCAAGTCGAAAGTGTTGTATCACGATCGCCATTTGCACAACAACTACGTGAGAGGAGTGGCTTGGGGCACGAATAACAAGAACGTCCTCTACTCCTCTGGGTGGGATGGCCTCATCAGAACTCATAATGTTGCATAAATGTTTGTGGTATAAATAATACATAATTACATGTTTTCCCACCAAACTGATACAGATTGTTGTGTTTATTAACAAACCTTTTTTGTGATAGTCATTAACCCTTCGTATGTCTGAGATCTGTGCTATTGAAAGTTGACGTGACAAAAACGAAAAATGCATAATCCTTCAGCGATGTCAGTGTAAACGCATCCGAAAGGTTAAATCACTAACACTTGTTAGTAGTTTAGGGTGTCACAAAAGTCAAGAAAGATTATAATTTCCCTCCAAAAAAACAGTTTTTTTGTGATTTGATAAACTACGAAATTCAATGACGAGTGCGAAAATAAATAGTGTAATATGTTTTTTTTACAATTGAAATATAGCGTGACTTTTGGGACATGCTATATAATCGATCAGATGATCATTATCATCATCATACCAGCCTATAGTATATTACATTCTTGCCCTATAGCCCATGTTCCCCGTGGTGAAGTTGAGTGCCAGCTGGGGACTTTCTTTACGCTTTTTGATTTTAATTCGATAGAGGTACCACCTTATTGACCGATAAGGCTCTTGGCATACAGATGCAATTAGAGAATCGTCTTTATTGACTACTGACATAACGGTACCTTTTGTCTGAGAATTACCCATCTTTTCCTACTTGCAGCGGCGCGGCACTGGACAACACATTTGAAACCATATTATTGCTATGGACTTTAACGCAGCCAGATTACGCCGATTTTGAGTCGATTAAGGTACTTGTAATTTTTATGTTACCTATGTCAACAGTGATTTACCATATCATGTTGCGTACTTAGGCAGAACGAGTAGAGTGGTGAGTAGGCAGAAAACTGAAGTTTGCTTATAAATACTATAGACAGACCATGCGACGACAATTCACGTCGCATAAGGATAAGGAACCAGCTGTTTGGAAGACAACCTGATCGGTGATCGGGTCCCAATCAAATTGGCCCATCGGTTTCTGTTCCATCTTTAATTTTGACGCCATTTGTTGCATTTCAATATGACACTGTTAAGAGGAAACACAAGGGCCGTTTTTCCATAGAAACATAGTCCCCTGTTTTCTCCCTGGATAATGGCAGGAGAGCAATATTTTTTTTTCCATAAATCTATGGCTACTATTGACATGTTCCTATGTTTTCCTTTTTTTCATAAATTTATTCTTAAAAGAGATATTACCTAACCTTCAAAAACCAAAAAAAAATGCCAGATTTTCCGCCGTGTTCAAACATCCAGAAAACAATTTTGACTAGATTATTAAAAAAAAGGAAAACATAGGAACACGGTCAAAGCCTTTCTTTGATTTTGATTAAATAGTTAAATAGGTCAAGTTTTGGAGAAGAAATCAGGGGACTACGAAACGTTGATTTTAAAATGTACTTTTAATAGGTATTTTCGGTCCAAGCTGCAGTTGTCTCTATCGCGCTCTGCGGGGGAGGGTTGAGATTGGCGCGACAGCAATACATTTTCAAGTACCTATTTCTCAATTATCTCGCTCTTATCCTTAGTGTTTCCTCTTAAGAGTCATAAGCTCGTAAGCCAACCTATTTTAGCGAACTTACTAGGTAGTATAGTTTTCTTGTAGCGAACTAGATAGTATACTTAAACTTTACTTGAAATCATGCAGGCTACTATGAACCACTATACATAATATTATGTCCGTATACTGTATGAGTATAACACTGATTATCCACATCTAAATAATAGTACCTACGGAATAAGTTCACCATAATACTGAGTCGTAGGCACTTGGCGCTGAGGTCACGACCAATCGAGACACCTTTTAAGCCGGCGCAGACCTAGTCCTAGGGTTCCGAATGATATCATTGTATATTGCACGCCACACACACATTGATATAAGATTTAAATTGCAATGCTAAATCGCGGTGCACTTATATAGATGTGCCCGAAGTAATCTTTGTGAGCACTGTAATTTAAACCTTATGTCAAAAGTGTGCAATAGACGTTGCCGAAATTTAGAATCTGCACCGCTGACTTGGACTGTCTTCTTGCCGCTTCGCAAAAGTCGTCTCTCGCGGAAAGTTCCTTGGCGTTGAAAAGGTCAGTAGGCATTGTAGGCATAATGGTGCGCCAGACGTCCGAGCGCGGCAAACTTTATACGGGGCAAAAGTATAAGAAAGAACGAGATGGAGAACAATGTTTCCCGCTCGGACGTCTGGACGCGCCAATTGGGTGGGTATGGTATGACCTCATGGACCTATAATACTCAGGATAAGGTATGGTAATACTAATACCACGCCCGAGTGAGATGGTAGCATGCAAATATCAATAAGTAAGACAGAAATGGAAATATCATTCGTTGTCCTGGTCATAGTTCCACTTTTTCTTATTTGCCGCAACTGAATTAGTATGAGGTTGCGGCAAATAAACCATTACCCGCCCAAATTAAGTATAGGTTGTTTATAGAAAGCCACCCGCCATTTACCGATTTTTAATTTAGCTGTTCCATCCCTCATTGTGGCAAGTGTAGTCCTGAGTAGTATAGTTCCATGGTATGACCTAGTAGGTAATAAAATAAAAATGTCTACAACACTAACAGCGAATATATTTTCAAAGTGAATGATTCATGGGATTGAAGTATTATTGTTTGTGGGAGTAGCGGTGTAAGCGGGGTCAATGTGCGGGCGAGGGCGCGCGGCGCTCGGGCGACGCGCCGGGCGACGAGCCGCGCCGCGGCACCGCGCCCGGGCTCTTCAGCCGGACCATCGTGTCCAGGTGCCGGAACCTGACAACAGGTCATAAATCACAGGTTAGCCTTGCGATCTTAATAAAATCCTTATATGCTATATGCGAGGCCCCTATACCACAAAACTTCAAGTCTACAATTCAACAAAATTGTACAATTTTCCATAGAAAATGTTGACAATTTTCCAGGAGTCCATGGTAATAGCGATCATTCGACATCATGAGGAAGGAATTAAAGTCGCGTCAAGTGACCGCTATTGCCACGGCTAGCACGCGACGGCGCGCGAGCGCTCTCGATTTTTATCGCACTATCCGTCTCTCTCTTATTAGCACACTAATTAGAACAAGAGGGTCATTTCGCCGGTTAGCGACCACCTAATTTAATGTGCCGGTGGGCGACCACTTAAGCTGAGTTGGTGAACTGTAAGGATATTTTCTCGGTTTTTTAGTAGATTTCTATTCTAAAACAACAAAAAAATGCATGTACAGTCAAGGAATTTAATTTCCGACCCAGCTAAGGCTCAATATTGTATAGCAAACTGTCACCATAAGAGCTAGCTAGAGCACGACGTTCCTTTGACATATCGCATGCATTGTTATATGTTAGTAACTAGGCAACCAGATTAACTACGTTGACATGGTGAACTGAAATTTTAAACGTGTTATCTCCTCAATCCCCACTTCCTGGTGTAACTCTGCTATTTCTAGCTAGATCACGGTTAACGGCAGGTATTTTATTTTTCAAATTAATAGCGTAATTTAAAATTATTTTTCAGATTTCTCGATTGACACTGACACATGTTCGTAATTAGAAAAGCAAATGATAACTTTTCGCAAAGAGGTTATCTGTAATGTGAAGTGACAAATAAATATGTATTGACAATTTGACATTTCAATACTATTACTGAAATAGAAGTTTCGACCTTAATGCATTGCGAATGTCTAACGACATTTCAACGAAATGGGTAGGTATTTAAATTCCTTGACTGTACCTACAAGTAATTGTCTCAATAGGGTGAGTAGAATTGATGTTATCTTCAATAGAAAAAACCTTCTCCTTCAGGTGGTCGCTAACCGAAGGTGGTCGCGTAACCAGCGAAATGACCCTATAGTGCGATAAAAATCGAGAGTATGTCGCGGCCGTCCCATGCTAGACGTGCTGGCACGTAATCAATAGACCGCTCTAAGAGTCCGCTCCATTCAGAAGTCAGTAGTTATCTACTGCTGTAGGTAATTAGTACTTACGTAAGTAATGCAGCAGAAGGTGTCTTCTCTATACTACTGTTGCGCAGGTGACCGAAAGTAGATAGATAGGTACCTTTTTTGCGTTAACTGAAAATAACTTACCTGTAGATATCTTAGCGAATACGAAAATGAGGTAGATAACTTTAGCTCTACACATTATAATATACTATTAGCTGATGCCCGCGGCGTCGCCCGCGTGGTTATAGGAAAATGTAACATTGAATTTTCCCGTGGGAATTAGATGTTTTCCCTCTGGAAAAAGTAGCCTATGTCACTCTCCAGCCTCTAAACTATCTCCATACAAAAAATCACATTAATGCGACGCTCCGTTGCGACGTGAAAGAAGGACAAACCAACACACAAACACACTTTCGCATTTATAATACATATTAGTAAGGATGTGACACTTATTTGTCTTTTTAGTAGGTAGCACTATGTTTTGCATATAGGTAAGTAGATTAGTAATTTAAGGAAAAGATGTTCTGTTTGCTTGGTCTTGTAACGTGTTTAAATTACTTGATCACCTCTATTCCTTTTTTGCTTCTGCTACTTGAAAGCGTAGTTCGATAAATAGTTCAAATATTTATGTCAGTTAGAATGTTTGGTTGGTATTCAATTTGATGGAGCTTCCTTTCAAATGACCTCCTGCCGTTTTCAGCAAACAGTAGAGTGAGAACAGTTTATGTTTATGAAGCGTATGGCAGTCGGAGCTCTTTTACGTGCGTTGATTATATATAATAACATAATTGTTTTGTGTAATGTTGGTATAATCCGAAAATCGTTTCTATGGAGAGTTCATAGTTACGTTTACTCTGAAGCAGTTGTCACCTTGCTGAATACATTGGAGCAAGATGCTTTAACTATTTAGGATCCCAAGGGATCACATCTGGAGGGATCTTACTTTTACTTCCCTATAGGTATCTACTGGTTTATGTAAAGCGCAGTACTGGATCTTTCTATAAGCTTAATAATTAACTTGCATTGTTCGTACCGAAGTACCCGAGTTGTCTTTCAAACTTTAGAAACCATTTTTTAGCCCCTTGCTGGTGTCCGATTGAGCTGAAATTTGGCACACTTACGTAGGTATGTAAATTTGGTGGCAACGTAATATTATCATTATTATCTTCCGCCTGCGACTTCGTCTGCCTGGACCCAGGATAAGACCTATCTTATATTTTAATCCAGGCTATAAACTAACATCGAGCAAAATTTCATTCACATTGGTTAAGCCGTTTAAGCGCGATTGAGTAACAAACATCCAAACACCCAAACATCTAAACATCCAAACTTTCGCAATTATAATAATAATTAATTAATTAATATAGTAGGATTACTTATGGCACCATCGAGCTGATCTGATGATGGCGACAGAAGGTGACCATAGCAACTCCTAAACTACCTACCCGAGATAAACCCAACCATCAGCACCCAGCGACTACCTAGTTGATGACTCGGGTCGGCAAAAAAAAGTACCAAATTTATTTTTTTGCACGCTCATCAATCATTTTAAAGGAAGGAAAGGTGTTTAAAATAACAAAGAAAATAAATCAAATAATTTTATTGACCCATAAATTGAATTATAAATTTAATAAAATGCAACAAAAAAAAAGAAATAACTTATTATAGGCGTAGTAACAAAAACATTCATAATTTCGTACAAATAAATAAAATACAAAAAATGAACAGGATTTCGATAAAGCAGGCAAAAACGGAACAGAAGTTTAGTCTTTAGCTAAACCGTCTAATAGCGGACTGTAGACCTGGCTAAATGCAGTGCACTAACTGGGGGAGGGAAAATAAACCATCTCCCTATAATCAGCGAGTATGAGTGCAGTTAGTGCACTGCATTTAGCCAGGTCTAAAGGGCGCTTTACTTGAACATGTTTACAACATTATATTCGTAAAACCATTCCTCCATATCATACCTTAACGGTAAATCGTTTGCGTCGTGGTCGACGCTCTGGAAGAAGAATGCCAGCGGCCAGCTGATCCAGGAGGCTGGTTTCCTGTATGGAATAATTTTTCATTACTGATTGTGTTTAAGGTATAGGTAATTATGACCAACTATTCGGGTAAGCAGGCTAGAAAATAAACATCAACTCAATGCCGGAAATGTTTTGAGTGCAGTTCATTCAGGCCATTCAGGGCCCATGACGACACATATGCGTCAGACCGTCGTAGTCGCTTTCCGCTACATACGAGGAAAACCACGGGATCGTCTACGAGCGTAGCGCGTAGCGATTCTGGGCAATGAATGTGTTACACATTGGAGGCTAAGTAACGCTACATGTGCTACGCCGTAGCGCGTAGCAGCAGTTTTCCGGTTTGTAGTGGAAATCGCGCGTATTGACATGACATATTTGTGAGTAATTGGCCTTGGGTGGGTTAGTAATTAGGTACTACTATATTTATTATACTAGGTACGATTTTTTTTCTTAAGGGAATTTCGTTTACTTTTTTTTATACGGAATTTAGTTATGGTTAAAATAGCTTATGGTGACCGACATTTTACAAAACTGTCATTGCAATTTGAACCTACTAGCTTGGACAGCAGAGTCGCTTTTTCAACAGATTACCACGATGCAACTCGGTGAACTCAAAAAACTTTTAGTACAGGTTACAATATCTGTGGACCTCGCTGGAATGTGAAGCCTCGCCCCGCGCGCCTTTCGCACCGTACCAGAACTACCAGAGCGCCGACGACGAGACGTCTTCGACGCCAGGTCCACAGATATTGTAACCGGGTCATAGGTACTTACGGCGTGGGCGGCTCTAGCTGCAGGCCGTCGTCGCACGGCGTGTCCGGCGTGGCGGGCGCGGGTGCGGGCGGCGGCGAGCCCGGCGTGGCCGGCACGGGCGGCGGCGTCTTGTTGATGGCAGGGTTGTAGATCTTCGGGTCGCTGACCATGCGCACGAAGAACGAGCGCTTGTGGGCCAGCGCGGCGCGGTGCCGGCGCGCGCGCTCCTCGTTAAGATCCTGAAAACACACATAGTAGTTGTTACCGTACATACGTAACACAGCGGTCGGGCCTGTGTTATTGCTTTTTTCACTTCACTTGGACCCATTTTATAAAGATCTGTTGTATTCTCTTGTTAAATATATCTATTTTATATTATATGCCTAAATGGGTCATAATTTAGTATCTGTTGGTAACCGTAACAGTTCAGCGTTTAGCCCTTTATCAAGTGATTCTGGCAGTTACTTACCAATACTAGTCTAGAATATGTAATAATACGTTACCCTTTCTTTATCCGGTCCTTCGAGCAGTTCTGTTGCGAAATCAGTTATTATGTCCCATGCGATTTCTGTAATCAAAATCATGTACCTATCATGAATTTAAAGAGCAAACCTGGTCGCCCGTCGTCAAGCGAGCAAATGTAATTAGAAGAAGGTATATACTTAATAGATGAAATGTGTTGCACATTAGGTACTGCTTATATAGTGCCGAACATGTTTACCGCTAATCAATCTTTATACAATTTCTACCTGCAATACCAAACATAGATCAAATAGACATTAAAAATAGAGCTTAAAAACAACAGGCGGTCTTATCTCTAAAGAGTGATCTCTTCCAGGCAACCTTTATATTTATATATTGGCTATACCTATTGCCGTTGATAGTCTGCATAGCGGCTGTTGAAACATTCACTATTAGAGAGCCCCGTAGCTGTTTAGACGTTCACTAATGTACTGTGTATCAAATTAACAGCTATTTCTTAATAGTGAGTAGTTTACATAAAGTGGGTATCAGTTGAATCAGCGGCTATACACATTTTATACAGATGTTTTATTCTGTTTCAAGCGTCATCAAAATAAATTGTTAGGTGCTCTACCTACGCATGCTAAATACTTGGGAAGTAACTGATTTCTGAAGTTGAGAACAAGTTTAGTCAACATTTTGTGAGGAGGAGGGAAATGATCATTTCCCACTCTTGGATTATCTGTGCCTTTGTTATATTGTTGAACATGGCGGCAAATGTTTACCTAAGTAACAAAATGATATATGTAATTCTAACAAAACTGGATGTCACGCACTTGTACTGGATGGCCGCCGGCACCAATCGGTGAGTAGCTTGCAACCCTAACATGTTGGCATCGAGCGATGTCCTCGCGCGTGGCGTGCTTCGGCACGACACAGGAAAGGATAACGAATCAGTCGCGCATGTTGGCCGGCACCTGTGGATCTTGTCAGACTCGTTCATGGCGGTGAGCATGCAACACGTTGGATATTTACCGATGTCCTCGCGCGTGGCGTGCTGCGCCACGACACAGAACCTGATGACGAAGCGGTCGCGCACGTTGGCCGGCACCATGTGGATCTTGCCGGACGCGTTCATGGTCGTGAGCAGTTTCTTGTTGATCTCGTCTTGTTCCTCGTCTGTCTCGCCGCCGCTCACCAGGCGGAAGCACACAAGTCCCAGCTGTGAAAATAAATCGGATCGTTGCGATATAACGTCGCGTTTTCTATTATGCAATCGCATAATAGAAAATCGCTTCGGTAGGACACCTAAAGAGTTTGGGTTCATGTTGACTTGATCCCGAGAAATTTTGGATTAAAATGGGATGCGTTAGGCATTGTCTCCTAAATAATGTTATACGCATAGCACAGTTATGAAGTTACATACATCTAAAGTATTCATTCATCTCTGCCTGCGATATGCTTTATCTCAGCAATTTCAATCTTTACCATCCTACACCGATCCGACCACAAATAGATTAAAATTTTTTATTTAAGTAATAATTCAATACTTTCAGTAGCCACAACTTGAGGGAGCGGAACTGCCGGCTCAACGGGTTGCCCTAGTTAGTGCGATAATTGATGGCATCTGGTGTTAGTATTAATTTACCGTGACTTTATTGCAGACTTCGAACCGATCGTCGTTCCTCACAAGCTGCTCGAAGTACTTAGCGAGTTCGCAGTGCCGTCGCACGTAGCGCTGGAGCCCGCTGATGCCGTAGTTGCGCAACATGAACCACAGCTTGAGCGAGCGGAAGCGCCGGCTCAGTGGGATGCCCCAGTGGCGGTAGTCGATGGCGGTGTGGTCGTAGCAGTGCTGCAGGTACAGCGGGTCCACCACCAGCGCAGACGTCAGTAGGTACCTGATCAATCAAATTAATAGTGCATAAACAAATTTTAATCTGGGTATGTTGTTATACTCTCTACATTTTAACGCATGTGTAGTTGCACCAGAAGCAGTCAGTCAGCGTTGTACGAATGAATAAATAAATAAATATTAGGGGACAATCTTACACAAATCTACCTAGTCCCAAACTAAGCAAAGCCTGTACTATGGGTACTAGATGACGATAAACATACTTATATAGATAAATAAATACTTAAATACATGGAAAACATCCATGACTCAGGATCAAATATTCGTGCTCATCACACAAATAAATGCCCTTACCGGGATTCGAACCCAGGACCTCTTGCTTCGTAGGCAGTGTCACTACCAACTAGGCTAAAGCGGTCGTCAAGAATGAATCATTTATGCGGTGAGGACACATCAGACCCTCGATCACATAAAATGTGCATAAAATTAACTGAATCCCACAGAACCGAGTGATCGAAGTTGGTTAGCTTTAGCTTGTTAGTATTCTTGTCGAAGGAGTCCGTACACTAAAACCCAGTGGCGTGGTGTTTATGCTCCTAATAGAAGAAAGCGGTACCGACATAGGTACCCGTTGGCCGTCGGTGACTTACAGCAGGGAGAAATCCAAGTTGGTCAACTCCAGCATATTAGTGTTTGTGTTGAAGGAGTAAACACACTCGAATTCGGTGAAGCGGTGTTTATGTGCAGCAAACACAAGAAAGCGGTACCGACTGACCTGTTGGTGACACACAACAGCGAAGAATCGTAGTTGGCCCACATCAATTTGTTCGCATTCGTATTGAAGGAGTCCATATACTCGAATCTGGTGAAGCGGTGTTCACGAGTATTCCCCTAACACAGGAAAGCATCACCGGCTTACCTGTTGGTGACCCACAACAGCGAACAATCGTAGTTGATCCATCAGCTTGTTAGCATTCGTGTTGTGAAGGAGTCCATACACTCGAATCCGGTGAGGTTGTGTTTATGAACACAGGAAAGCAGTACCGGCTTACCTGTTCGTGACCCACAACAGCGAACAATCAAAGTTGGTCAACATCAGTTTGTTAGCATTCGTATTGAAGGAGTCAGCGAACTCGATGCCGGCGAGATGCTGTTTATGCTCCTGGCACAAGAAGGCAGAGCCGGCGTAGGCCGCGTCGACGTGGAGCCACACGCAGGGGAACTTGCGCACGATTGGCCCGATCTCGGGCAGGTTGTCGTACGAGCAGCACGAGGTCGTGCCGAGTGTCAGCGACACGAAGAACGGCACGCGGCCGGCTTCTTCATCTTCCTCCATCGCCTGGCATAGTATTTTAATTAATTATAACAATAGGGGTGTAGATTCGAAAATTATTGTTACTCCAAAAGAAAGAAGGCAAAAAAATATGCCTAGTGACGAAAATCCCATTCAGATATCTCAAAGAATTACGAAGCTACAACCGTTTTAATATTGCTTGTTAGAGAGAGAAAACGCAAACAGTGTGTGACGTCACATTACAGGATGCTGCCGGGGGGCCGCGTCGACGGCGGCGCCGAACACGACGGGGCACGGCACAGTGCCGTCTATTAGTGACGTCACAATCTTTATTTTTTTTTTTTTGAACCTGACTGTGGCTATAATAGGACGGACCCAATATAGCGGTCGAATTGCATGGTTGGAGGGTAGCCTGGGGAAAATTCAGGGGGAGCCTCCGGCACGACCACGCGGGAAAGTTTATGCACTGGAATACTCTACGAGTTTGCGCTCCAGTGAGATTGGTTGAACGGTATCAACCGAATCTGGGGTGTGAGTGGTGTCGAACTACTGGGAGTTTTATCGCTGGTTCGCTAAAACCTAGCCTAGCTGAGAAGAGTCCAGCAAGAAACTCAGCTAGGCCCGACCTGGGTCGGACTGACTCTACCCGGTATGCGGCGGTACCGGGACGAATAGGGACTGTATGTGTCTGTGTTGTCGCGATCTCGCGGTGGACGTCCCCGCCGGCGGGAACGCCGAAGTGTACGCGATGTGATGGACGCCGAAAGCGCAGCGTTCCACCTTTCGATGGACGCTGTGATTTCGTCGTCCGGGTCCGTGAGTGTGTGCCTAGGACGCCGGACCGTGCGGCCCCTAATCAGTGAGCGCCGAGTAACGACTGAGGGGGGAGGGATGGGAGCGTAATCAGCAGCCTTCCTAACTAACGGATTCCTATGGTGGGGAGCGTTGTCAAAATAACGTCTGGCAGCCTGCTTAAAGAAACCGACGTCACAATCTTCCAGCATCATCGTTTTATATGAAGTTGCGTTTTGCGAAAAAGGGACAGAACATACCCCTTCTTAAAACTTTGGACACTTTTAACTTCGTGCGTGATTATTTAACCTTTTGCGTTGATTTTTTCTCCATTTGACTACATTTTTAATCCTTTTTCGAGAAAATATGACATTATTGATTATTTTATTTAGTGTCTACACACTATTATGAATATAAAATCTTGTACTGTGTCATTCACACAAGTATTATAAGTTGAAGTCAACAAAAGGCGCTTTTAATTCTAAAGAGTGATCTCTTCCTGATATGGCGTTCGTTGTACGCTTTGTCCGTTACGTAGCCCGATGTTTTGCATAAGATCTGAATTTCATATATCCATGTTTTATAAATCCTAAAAACTTTCCAGATAATCGCCATTTGTTGTGCAATAGAACGAAAGTAGATAGGTACGAATAACAAATGGAAATATCTATGTTTTACTTGATTAAGTATAACGCTATTTCTCAAATGTGTTCTTCAAAAATAATTAAACTAAAGTAAATAAATTGCAATAGCATCGTTAAAACAGTTTGGTTTGTCTCGTTGAATTATATTATTATTATTTTATCCTTCAATTATTGTGGTCGTTTAGATTTAGATTTCTTTATTTCATAAAATACATTTACATTATATTATAAGTTAACTTTAAGCTAATTTACACGAATTTATTAAATGATCGTCAAATAATGAATATTAATTGAATGAAATGTCACGGGTACAATACAACATTATTAGACATAGTTATAATACAAAATGATAAATGATAAAGTCAAAATAAGGAATATAAATATTGATATTGATATCTCGTAATGATCGTCAAAATAAAAACTAGAACATTATCAAATTATAAAACAATTTAAATTAAATTAACCATGTCAAATATATTATATATCCATATACTCACATACATAATACAATGGATGTTATAATAAAAAGATTATCTGCTGACGTTTGAATGTTTCGTCAGATGGTTCAGTTCGCAATTTGGCGGGTAGACGCTCGTAATACGTTGAGCCAATTACCAATTACAATTTAAATTGATAATCTCGCTAAATAATAGTTGTGATATCTCCGTCCATAAAAAAATATTCGATTCTGTTGCATTACAATGTCTAATTTTTGATTCACATACAATTGGTTGTTGAATTTCGACGCAAAAGTATTATCCATTAAGTAGTAACTGATATCTAAACTAAGTACTACACAGGTAGCGCTTTGCACGTAGGTACAAATAACAATGTCTAATCCCATTTCAAATCCTTAAATATTGACCGGTATCTACCAACTATCATAATTAATAACAATAACTAAGCGCACTTATAAATTATTGGCTTTGTATGGTTGTTGTCCATTTGGAATCCCCAATTTCATTGTCCTATTCTTTTCAAGCATTAAGCAATAAAGTGAACGAGCGCTGTATCGTGAAATTTCAATATTTGCGGTATTGAAAGTGGCGCACAATGCCGCTCCATTACCGCCCGGCTCGCCACGTATTTCCGGAATCCAGGGCGGGTCATTAAATGCGCGGCGCCGACGCCCGCGGTGCGCCCGTCCTCAAATTAACGCCGATTATCTGCGACCTGCTTGCGATGCACCGCATCTGGCTCCCAATTAAATTTCCAAACAAAAACTAAGCCAGCGTATTTGCATGCTTAATAAGGTCAAGGTTCTTTACATTTTATAAATGCGTTGGTAAGGTGAAACTACTTTTATGTTTTTGGCCGGGATTACACTCTTCGTCCTTTTGGCATGCGAGTGCCTTTGTAGGTATCTGGTAAATAAATCGGTTATTTACCATATATCTCGCTTTTTTAAACGACAAATAAATGCTTTGCAAAAACGATTGCAGCAATATAACAAAATATTCCCCTTTTTTCATAGCTTGTTTCTGGCTGTAGTTTGCAGTAGTAGTGTGTAGTTTGTAATGTCTGTGCCTATAATACTTTTTATTTACCTAGAATCGGAGACAAATTAAAACCCAAACTCATTTCAACTAAGTAGTGTCATCACAAAGCTCCAGTCGGCCCCGTGAAATGAAATCCAAAATTAACCCTAACCATTGACTTAATAAGGCACTCGGCAATCTCGGCACCCACCTGCTTGAGGGTCTCGCCCCTCAGCGACGCGTGTTCGTCAGGCTGTAAAATCCTGAGTTTGACGAAGCAGATCATGGCGGCCTTCTCGACGCACGAGTGGGCCTCCTTGGAGCAGTAGGCGATGAGTTTGGAGAGCAGGAGGCCTTCGTCCACGTTGGGGAACTGGTGTTTGAGCCGCTTGATGCCGTTGGCGCGCGCGGCCAGCATCGATACTAGAACGCACTCGCTGGCCGAGCCCTGAGGAGTGGTCAACGGCAACATGTGTAGGAAGTGTATTGTGTACTACACCTATATCTCCACCTGATCATAGACTGCTATTATTTCTGGGAATTTTTGTTATGACTACATTTTCGGGTAGTAAGCATGTTGGTGGTTACTTAAATAGGAGAAATCTGTCTTATTTTAATTAGTAATAACAGGTCAGGGGTGAGAATGTAAGAGTTCCCTCTAAGAGTTCAGCAAGTCGATACGCAGAAATATGATTATGGATTTTTTTATATTTAGAAGTCTAAAATAGACTAGCGCTCTATTTATTCAAACCGCATTATTGTATGTGTTACTTATACTATTAATGCGACGTTAATCTAAATAGTAGTTTTAGCTTTTAATTAGAATTTCCCCAAGTAATTATAAATTCTAATTTCTTACCTCAATGACGCCGCCCCCTTTGCTCCCTTGTTCCAGTGCTAGAAAGGCCGGCGGCAAACCAATCGCTTTACCTGAAATTGTCCATTTATAAGGTTTCTCATTCGCACCTGCTACGCTCTTGCCGCTACGGCGTAGCCCTAGGGCTACATAAAGACTTAACACTTTAACTGCCAGGTACCCGCCTAGCGGGCGCCTACGCCGTAGTTGGTTTCCGCTACTTAGCGGGAGAAACACGGGATAAGCTACGAGCGAGCGTAGCAATTCCTGGCGCAGTGAATGTGTTAATTTTGAAATGCGAAACGACGTTATGAGATCAGATTGGTTCAGTGGATGTTCTCGCCGATTTGTCTAAGCGACAGTGCAACGGAAAGCGTACTAACCAAATACGATTCCAATCTAATATCAATATTAATAAGTCAGTAGAGTACCTACAGTCAGGGGTAATAATATAGAGGATAGTTATTTAGCCTTACCCCGTCGCGCATGAAGCGAAGTCGCGGTAAAATGCTATGACAAGTTGTGAATCTGAAGCGGGCGGTGTGTTCCCAATTTGGCAAAAGATATGCTAGATCTAGCATGAAAATAAAGCAAAAAAAAATGAAAAAAATCAATGCTAAAGAGCGCGCTTTAGCATTGATTTTTTCATTTTTCTTTTGCATATTTGGTATAATATATGAAGTTATTTAGTGTACCTAAGTCAAGTTTGCACCGGCTTCTCATTGAGTAAGTGTCGCTCGAAGCCACACCAACCATAACCGTCATGTTTAAGTTTTACTATTGACGTTTATGATCTTGGCCTTGGCTCGCACCAATTATTTTTCGGAACTTATGTATCTACTTACGGAATATTTACCGTTAGCTTTTCGGTGAAGGAAAACATCGTGAGGAAACCGGTCTAATCCCAATAAGGTCTAGTTTTCCCTCTGGGTCAGGAGGTCAGATGGCAGTCGCTTTCGTAAAACTAGTGCCTATGCCATATCTTGGGATTAGGTGTCAAAGCGGACTCCGAGCACAACCGGGAATAATGCTAGGAGGATGGTGATGATGATCTTGTCCTTATTTTTATTTGTGTAAACATGTTAGGTTATCCTAATCCATTAACGAGGCCTAAAAATAGCGTTTACAGTACATGTGGTGCTACTTTCCCGCACTAGTGCGGAAAAGAGCACTTTTCGTGCATATGTCGAAACTTTAAAGAGCCAAATGTACAGTAAAACGTTGTACGATACACGTGCGAATAGGTAATTCGCAACTCGTGTCGATTTAAAACACTCCCTTCGGTCGTGTTTTAATTTATCACCACTCGTTGCGAATTTCCTATTTTCGGGACTTGTATCGTAAATAACTATTACAATGCATGTGCTCGAAAAGAGCGTTTTCCAAGCACCCAAATCGTGCGGAAAGTGCCACTTTTTCGCACTAGTGCTTTTTAATTTTAAATTTTTATTTTTAAATCCGTCGTCAGCCGCAAAGAGTTATTAATACTTGAGAAAAGTTTTACAAATATTTCAATTACTTACACTTTTTCTTTCATATATTTTTGAATTTTGAATTTGGTCAGTAAATAAATTAATTTTAAATATTTACTTTCTTATGCCTTTTGCGATACGACAGTATGGCGACTTGCATATGCGCATATGTAGACCGCGCATGTATTTAAAACTAAAAAGCCCGCCATTGTTGGGATTGTTGTTGACTTTGGAGTTATTTTATGTAAATATGTTAAAAATGTCGAGTGAAAGTGACTGATCAATAATAATAATGATTTATTGCGTTTCAATAGTGTCATTATGTTTCTTATTAGAACTACGACGGTACAGCGTCTTTTTGCTGTGGAACATATTGAGTTACTCAAAATTATTGTGTTCTAAACCATAATACAATGGTTTTAACTTTTAAGTGAATAAGCTTGACAGAAAAAGATGTGGAGAAGTTGTTAAATGCAGTTCCAGATAATAAGTAGGTACCTAAAAATCTACCTAGGTTCTTCAATTTTAACCTATCTATTTTAAACTGACAATTCAACATTTAATCTATTTTCTCACACAAGGCATAGTAAAACGTTGTATGATACACGCGCGTAAAGATGATTTCCAACTCGTGTCGAATTATAAAAATGACACTCGTCGGAAGTCACCTACTTCCCACACTTGTAGCATAAATAACTATTTTAGTCTGTGCCTAGTTATGCATATTTTTAGCATAATTTAAACGTATGTAGCAGGGATGCCGCGGATGCGATTTTTTTGACATCCGCGGATGCGGAGGCGAATGCGGATATTGCGGATTTTGGGTCAAATTTTAAAAAACGTAAATAAATAACGTCCATTTTATAATATCACGCGATCATTCAAACACGTTGAGACTAAATTACAATCGTAGCGAACAAATAAAAAACGCATTCTTGCTCTTGATCACAGAAACAAAAAGAAGTTAATTTTTACTAATGGCGAAAATATCTAAAACGCGTACGGTAAGCGCCGCGTGGGCTCCTTTCTTGTTGTGAATTGCACTACAGCCGCATCCGCAAAAACTCCGTATCAATTTTGGCGGATGCGGATGCGAATGTCTGCAACATCCCTGATATGCAGCATGTTTTCAAATTTCGAGTTGGCAACACGGTATTGCTACGGGCTACGGCGTAGCGCTACGAACAGATCCGCAGGGCGAATGACTAATTAAAGTCACTATCTCGATATTACTCAAACCGATTAGATTTGCCAAGTGGACTCGACTCGATTCTCGGATCGGAAATCTGCGGCGTTCAATTCGACTCTGAGTCGGATCGACCCCGGTACCTCTGGTAGTGTGAGACACCGAGGCAGCGGCGGGATAAGAGATAGAGTGCAGCATAACTTAGGTGCTTCTGGGCCCTATTTCCGGAACGGGCTTTTGACGTACTGAAATGCATGTCAATCGTCTTAGTTCATGGTGGTTCATGCGCTGGCGTTTACCCAAAAGTATTTGAGCGCGACGCACTGATAATCAGATAGAATTAAGGATATGATGCATCGATTCGAGTCGATTCACGAAAAGCCCCTTGTTACGCTTATAAATTCCGCGCACAAGAAAGCAAGAAAGCGAGATGCAAGTCTTAGAGAATGGCTGATTTGGTCAAATTTAGACAAATACGAGTACCTAACTTTATGAATTTTTATTAATATTTCCTAAAGTGAGATTTTAAATGAGTTACAATACCATCTTATTAACTTGATTGGGTCTTAAATATTTGTATTGGTTATCACGACAAATATAATCCTTACTAATATTATAAATGCGAAAGTGTGTGTGTGTGTGTTTGTTCTTCTTTCACGTCGCAACGGAGCGTCATATTAATGTGATTTTTTGTATGGATATAGTTTAGAGGCTGGAGAGTGACATAGGCTACTTTTTCCAGCGCGAAAACATCTAATTCCCACGGGAAAATTCAATATCTTACATTTTTCTATAACCACGCGGGCGAAGCCGCGGGCATCAGCTAGTATGCACATAAAGGCTTCGGCTTCTATTTCACCCTACAGTGTGAGCTACAATAATCGATAATTTACTCACCCATCCAATCCAGCATAATTATTTCCAACTCTGTGCAGGCCGGGCTCGCCGCCTGAAACAAACGACTGCGGTGAAAGGTCGATAAGTCTACTTTTGGACGCTTGTGGGAAAAATGCAGCGCCTGGCTACATCGTTAATGTACACTGTCAAGGTACGTATTGTTTTTTTTTATAGGTACGTATTAAGAGTGGTCGACTCAAGTCGATTTTCCAAACAAACGTAGTTTAGTTCTCTTTTTAAAACCGTATACTGGGAATAACATGAAAACTTTTATACGCAATGTGATCGGACATATCTAGGTCGCTAACTAGTTTCTGTTGTTATAAATTATAATACAAATATAATTTAAAAAAAAATGATTAGCGACTTTGCATGAAAAACGTTGTACTCGCTCTATTTTTTTTTTTAAAATGAGGATCAAACTACGTTTGTATGGAGAGTCGAGCGTGATGGCGGCCCTTAACAGTCGTAGGGTAAATCAAATATGAATAACTTGCTTCATGGCTATGAAGATCTACACGTGTCGCAGCATTTGACTGGATAAATGGAATGGAAGGTATGTGTAACATTCGACATAAATATCCAGATGGTTCTAATTCGTTAATTTTCTGTTAAGGTTATAGTATATTTCTGTATACTTAGAATAATACCTATATCTATTCTGTCGCTGAATACTTATTCTGGAAAAAAATGTATTAGTCTCGTGTTGTTCAAATAAACAAAAAAAAACGTATGCAAGTAGGTTTTAGGAAGGTTTATTTCGTATAAACAACGTATCTACCTATTTTTAGGTTTCCGTAGTCCGAACCCAGGGTAAAAAACCGGCCAAGAGCGTGTCGGGCCACGCTCAGTGTAGGGTTCCGTAGTTTTTGTAATTTTTTTCAAAAACTATTCAACCTATCTAGTTCAAAATAATTTTCCTAGAAAGTTTTTATAAAGTACTACTTTTGAGATTTTTTTCATATTATTAAAACTAATGGTTCAAAAGTTAGAGGGGGGGGGACACATTTTTATTTTTACTTCTGGAGCGATTATCTCCGAAAATATTAACATTATCAAAAAATGATTTTAGCAAACCCCTATTCATTTTTAAATACCTATCCAACAATATATCACACGTTAGGGTTGAAATGAAAAAAAAACACACCCCACGTTACGTATAGGGGAGGTACCCTATTAAAAAAAAAAAAAAAATATTTTACCACGTTGTCGGCGTGATTGATATACATAATGGTACCAAATTTCAGCTTTCTAGTGCTCACGGTTACTGAGATTATCCGCGGACGGACGGACAGACAAAGCGAAACTATAAGGGTTCCTAGTCGACTACGGAACCCTAAAAACGGGACCCTATTACTAAGACTCCGCTGTCCGACTCGCACTTGGCCGGTTTTTAGTGTTCCGTACCAAAATTGGTCCAACGGAACACTTATGCGATCACTCGGAGGCTGTCCGTCTGTCACAGCCAGTTTTCTCGAAGACCGTTTGTATAGATATAGAAATTTATGGCCTTATTACATAAATAAAGTCAAAAAGGTGTAAACCCCAGTAAAGGGGGCAGTTTAAGGGGCAATAAAGGGGTTTCGCATTTTTTTTTCGGATTGTTAGGAACGTGTGGGGTATCATTCGAAAGCTCGTAAAATTTTGAGACGGTATACACATTTTGAGTTCTTTTTACGATAGCTCTTACTAGTGTAAAATATGACCAAAGTAACTTTTTTTCATACAGTGTTGTCCCCAGCTCTATTTAAAAAACTATAGCCAACTAAGACTTGGAAATACACATGTATAACGAGATTGTAGGTAGATGGCGGGAAAATTATCAACATGACGCTAGCTTTAATAGTTAAAATTATATTTACAAATTAAAGTAAATAAAATCGGTATAGCGTCTCATTTTACGCTGGTTCTTCAGTATAGCCGTGCCTGGTGACGTACATTGCACTTCGCAGTCTGATAAATGAATATTGATATAATGAAAACACAGCATTGTATTTCGTGTTCCGACCGAAACCGAAAAATACCCGATGTCAAGTAATTAGACAACGCAGGTCTGGTGTTTTCAACAATTACCCACGATCCAGTTAAAGTCTGACCTTCGATTCGGTGTAGTTGTTGCGGATCTGGGAGTCAATATATACTAGAGGTGTGTGGTAGTTTAAATATAGATTGTGAATTTCCGAATGAAACCGACGAATAATTCAATTCAATAGGTTTTTCGTAATGCTCTGTCTATCTTTTTTCTTGGTCTGAGGTTATCGCTGGCGGATTCGACAAATTTAAAGTTATTGACACAACACAGTAAAGTAAAGTAAGTATTCTTACACAACACACAACAATAAGGTGGCAGTGGGCTATGCACATTGCACGTAGAACCGATGATGGCCATTGAGGCGGAAAGGTTCTCGAGTGGCGACCATGTACCGGAAGGCGCAGGTGCCCCTACAAGGTGGACCGATGACCTGGCCCCGTATCGTGGTCGGCCTTATCACGCAATAAGTGACAAGATAAGAGCGTCGTCTCGTTCTATCGAACGGTGTTAGCCAGTAACGGACGCTCTATCTTGTCACTTATCGCGTGATAAGGCAGACCATGATACGGGGCCTGGTAAAGGTCGCAGGAGTCCGCTGGATGCGGGTGGCGCAGAACTGGTCATTGAGGCACTCTTTGGGGGAGGCCTATGTCCTGCAATGGACGTCTTTCGGCTGGTATAATGATGACGCATCAATATCGATGAATATTTTGGATTTTGGTAATTAAACGATTCAGTTGAGGACTATAACAAAAAGACCGGGTTGCACTCCGGGTGTGCCGGCAGAAGTGAAAACTCAATAACATTGTAACAGTTTTTCGATCAGGTCACGTGACATCTTACGGTGTCACCCTAAAAATGAATTTGACGCAAATTTATAAACAATTATTAATTATTTAGGCGGACGGCCCGCGGGCGCGTTGGGTGTGACGGCAAACACAATATCAATTTGTTTTTGCCATTGCCAAATATTTTTCAAAGCTTTATCTCTTTAGGAATAACGCCCAAATTCCAACTATTGGAATTTTCTCAATAGCAAAACGGTGAAGGACGCGTTGGTATTATTACAAATTTATTTGCAGAATATGCTATTGCAAAAAGTGTTTAACGGCTTTATAATCTTACGAATAGCGTTCAGTTTTGAATGAAGTCGAATCGGCTAGCAGCAAAAAGTGACCTCCTTCACATCTGACGTCACAAAACTCTGTCGAGTATTTAACAATTTTTCCCCATCCCAAAAAGTGCTCAACGCCGCTAAAGAAGTTTTCACTTCAAAAACTCCTATTGAATCTTCTTATGATGCGGTTTTGTTTGGGTTACTAAAACACTCAATTAATACTATGCTTAAGATTGGTGTTCTATATTTTAACAGTTCTACATATTCTTGACTATATTTGGTTAAAATCTAGAAACAAAATAGCATCAAAGTACGCGGTTCTTTATTTGATTTAAAATTGGAATACCGAGCTGTAGTGGTGAATCGTATGCCTTATACCATTCAAGTTTGAGAGCTTGCTGCGAAAATTTTGAACCCGACACCTAAAAATTAGATGAGCAGCAGTTTAGTTAGTAGTAGTTAGCTTCAATATCAGGATATAAAGTATGAATCATTTAAAATAACTGAATGTACGGAACACTAATTGCTGAGTTCCGACTCGCACTTTGCCGATTTTTTATATTACATCATTGCTTTAATGTGTCTAAACTTATTAATACTTTACTTAAGAGTAGTGAAAATGTTCACCCACTCGAAACAAAAGAACGCTACGCGCGGTACGTGTGCTACGCCGTCGCTGATAGCTGTTTTGTTTTTACCGAATTATCAATAATCGACCGTGACGAGTATGTATGTCGTCAGTAGTGAATGAAATTACCTTACACATACCAGGAGGTGAAAATGAAATTAAACGAAAATGAAAAACTTAACAATATTTCGTTTTGATATCCTAAATATAAGCGAATAAACGTGGACGAATTTGTCCGTTAAAATTCTAATGTTATATGGAAAAGGTATAGTTAGCTCAGCGGGCGAAACACATCGAAATCAAATTGGAATGCGATGTATAAGTGTCAGATCGGCCTGCACTTCTAACACGAAACGCGCGATGTAGGTACCACAGATACTCGTACGTTTTCCGGAGTTTTACGAGCTTTTATTTAGCTTGTACCTAGTTACTGTTCGTATGTAAATGGTCCTTGAAAATTTGCGAACCATTTTTCTGTCGCTTGTTGATATTCTATTTGTGGCATACTTCGACAGCGCAATGTTATGTCACCACCCGAGCTGATCTGATGATGAAGGCAGAAGGTACCGTAGCAACTCCTAAACTACACAATATACCGCATTTTGGTCATCAGGACCCTCTCAACGGATAGTTGATGACTGCGCAAAAAACTGTAGGTACAGTCGGCAATAAAAGCTTATATCAAAAAATGTTTTTTTTTTTTACAAAAACGTCTTCAATATTGGTCTAGATCTACCTGTAATACTTGCATAAATGTTACGGATGCAGGCAAGTATTTAATAAAATCAGATATACTTCAGTCAAGTAATGTTATAGTATCTTGGAAACCGAGGTTTGCTGGTCGTCATAAGTGTTTTCCCGGAGAAAACGAATCTCCCTGACATATAAATTCGATTGTTTGCCGCTATAATCCCCGTATGGTAATTCAGATCAAAATCGTTAGAGCAGTTGTCAAGAACCCAATTTCTTTGTAACAATTTGGTAAATAAATACAAGTAAATATGATATGCCTATATTTAATTATATACGTACCTATCTATAATGCTGCTCGGTACCTAAAGGCCAACTCTATAAATGCAAAGTTTTACAGAATGAGTCTCGAAACAATCGCAAATTATTCATACAGTCCGTTTACACAACCAATCGATATTCTTGCTGGTGGGGCTTCAGATCGATGCCTTGCAGTTCGTATCGGGACATGTGTTTATAACTACTGACTGTGCAGCATATATGTCGAAGACCGACGTCATTATGCTATTTCCTACTTCAATTTGTAAGCGGCTTTAAAATAAACGTTCTGTTTTATACGTTTTTACATGTTCTGGTATGTATGGTATGTGCAGTCCAATGTGGCATCATCATCATCACCATCATTCTATCAGCCGAAAGACGTCCACTGCTGGACATCCCCCAAAGAGTGCCGCAATGACCTGTCCTGCGCCACCCGCATCTAGCGGACTCCCGTGTCCCTTACCAGGTCGTCCCGACACCTTGTGGAGGTCTACTCACTTTGTCCCTTCCGGTACGCCACTCGAGAACCTTTCCGCCCCGACGGCCGTCGGTTCTAAATGTAACAACGCGTCTTCATAGAATTCAGGCTCTTACAATCGTCTCGATAAATAGCTGCATTGATTGCATTGTCATCGGCTTACAAATACCAAAAAGGTAAAAAAACCGGCCAACCGCGTGTCGGGCTAGGCGCAGTGTAGGGTCCCGTAGTTTCCAGTCTTTGTTACATCGACACGCGCGTGCCAACTAAACGATGCGGTTGCGTCGAATTTGTACGAAAGTTGGCCAAGTACCTATTTTTTTTTTGTTCATCGAGTCACTATTACTCGTTAACTAGTTATGCCATAGGGTCATTTCGCCGGTTAGCAACCACCTAATTTAATGTGCCGGTGGGCGACCACTTAAGCTGAGTTGGTGAACTGAAAGGATATTTTCTCGGTTTTTTAGTAGATTTCTATTCTAAAACAACAACAAAAATGCATGTACAAGTAATTGTCTCAATAGGGTGTGTAGAATTGATGTTATCTTCAATAGAAAAAACCTTCTCCTTCAGGTGGTCGCTAACCGAAGGTGGTCGCGTAACCAGCGAAATGACCCTACTTAGCCATGATAAATTTCCTTTTAATTAATTATACAGGATGTTAACGGGGTCATGATCCGGAATGACAAAAAGCGAATAAGATGATCATACTGAACAACCTTTCCCATGGGACCAACCACGAAATCGCAAAAAAAAAAGAGCCAATTAAGAGTTAACTGTGAGTTAACTGCGATTTAATTGAGAGTTAATGTATGGAATACCTGGTTTTTTTTTGCGATTTCGTGGTTGGTCCCATGGGAAAGGTTGTTCAGTATGATCATCTTATTCGCTTTTTGTCATTCCGGATCATGACCCCGTTAACATCCTGTATAGTACTACTGCCAGGTTTTTTTCTCATATACCCAATAGTAGGTACAACCATTTATCCTGACTCTCCTATCCTGGCTCAACGCAAACGAAACCCTGCACTGAAAAATGTTTTTGAAAACCTAATATTTCTGATCAACCTATCCAACAAAACCCCACACCATGAGTTTGAAATTAAGAAATTACCTACATTTTAAACTAGTTATTTGTTATGCTAGGCTGCAAAGTTGTTGTTTGGCGCAAGTGCTTGTATTGAAAGCCGAGCTAGCGAAGGATTGTAAGATTGAACCATGAGCGAAGCGAATGGTTCAAAAGTACAATCCTGAGCATAGGAGGCTTTCAAGGCACGAGACGCCAAACAACTTAACTGCCGAGCGAAACACACAACTTTTCACCTCATCACCGCGAGGAAAATTGTAAATGTAATGGAAGTAATTTGGACCTATACTCATTGTCAATAAAGGTTTGTTTACATGTCATCAAAATCTATTCCTAGCATTTTATTTATTAAATGTAAAGCCCGCTCCACACTATGGGCCATCATGGCCCATCATACAGGACGCGGTTATGCGGTAGAACGAAACGTAATTATTTATTTATTTATTATTTATCTTCTGCACTAAAATCTATAAATAACCACCATTATTTTGGTTTTACTGTGGCTTAGAACAAAAAAAAAATGTAGGTATGAGTTTTTTCTTAAACTTTTCAAACGGTGCATTTCTGGAAGAAGCGAAAATTTTTGAAAGATTAAACTACATTTTAAAATAATTTATTCGTATTGTATTCTTATTAAGTCAGTCTAAATATTAATATTTCGTATGTAATTAAGATTGTTAATTTAATGTTATCAAAATAACAACAATTAATTATTGTCATATCACCATCAGTTTCTGAACGCAGGATAGTGACCTCTCATTATGTATAGAAAAAAGTTGGATCTCGCGATTGACCGTCACGTTCCAAATTCAAAAACTCTTTCCACGCTAGCGGAAAGCTAAGCTAAAGCGGAAGCTTTTGGGCACAGATTTTGAGCGATAAAGCAAGCGTTTTCGAGCCGGTGAGGTGAAAAATACTTTACGTGTAGGGGAGTACCCTAAAATCCATTATACCCATTCATATATACCCATGCCGACAGAGCTGGGCACCGTTAAGCACATAGTTAACTTCGTTAATCGTTAACCCGTTAATAAAAACGTTAAATTCGTTAAACGGTAATGCGTTACGTTTCGGAAGACTTAACGGAAGCTAACATTAATCGCTAACCGTTAGATAGAAGTTGTACTTTAGACGTCGTTGCATTAGTCAACCCGCAAAAAAATGGTATTGGATATTTAGGTAGAATATGAAAAAAAATAGAGTTAGTGATAATAATAACTACAAATTAAAACTGAGCTAAGCCGCAGACGGATGGACGGACAAACAGACCTCTATCCGTCTGGCCATCAAAAATGTGTTGTGACCATAAGTTTTTTTTATATTACGTACTTTAGGACATTGTATTTATGAGAGCACACGTCCAAATAAAATTGGTGTTCGGGCAGTAAATGAGTAAAATCTAGGTTAAGGGAATAACTTTAAGAAAGTTAAGAATTTGTTTTTGCGTCGATTAGTCGGATATATAGGGTACTAGATGTCTGTCTAGTCAGCATCGTGTAGTTAGTAGCAGCCAGAGTAGCCGAATACATCGTAACCCACTCTTATTCTCACAGTAATAAAGACGTGTACCGAAATATTTGGCTACTTTGGCTGCTACTAAGTATATGACGCTGACTGTACCTATAATTTTGTACTGTAATAATATTTTGAAAGTTTGGTACTACTATTTCCTCTAATATTTCAAATGCTAACTACTAAGTATACCTACTATTGGATCGGGAAATTACGGCGACAATGAGAACCACAGGCAGTACATTTCCAAGTAGTTGTATTATCACAAAAACTGAATTACAGTGACACGAATATTAATTAGCAATGAATACATTAATGACAGTTGTAGTTGATAGACGACAAGATGGCGCGGAGATAGAGAGGCGACATATTAATAGTGATGTGCCATTACAACACTCCTCCTCACAACACTATTGCAGGAGTCCCAGCTTGTTCCTTTAGAGTGGATAGTCTAGGTCCTGGGAGTGCCTTAGTCAAAATATCCGCTTCCATCTCTTCAGTGGGCATGTACATGACCTTCAGTACTCCTTCCTTGACGCAGTCTCTTATATAGTGTACCTTCAGGTCTATGTGTTTGGATTTTGGAGACACTATGGGATTCTGACTCAGTTTTAGGGCGGCCTGGTTATCATTCCAGATTGTTATCTGCCCCACCTTTACGCCTATGTCTCTGAATAGTGACCTGAGGTGTACAGCTTCTTTGGCGGCCTCAGTGAGTGAAACATACTCAGCCTCTGCTGTAGACAGGGCTACGCTTCTCTGCTTCTTAGATGCCCAGCTGATGGCTGCTCCAGCGTACTTGAAACTGTACCCTGAACATGACTTTCGGTCCAGTTTACAGGCACCCCAATCAGCATCAGCCATGCCTTCTAACGGTTTCTGTACCTTCTTATATATTAATCCGATGTCCATTGTACCCTTTAAATAGCGTACGATTCGCTTTGCCGACTTAAAATGATCTTTCCCAAAACAGTCGTTGAATCTGGACAAGTAGTTCACGGCGTACGATATGTCGGGTCTGGTGGCTACTGATAGGTACATCAGCATTCCTATCAAGTTTCTATAAGGTAAGTTCTCCTCGTTTTCATTTTTATTAGGTTCTAGGTTCAGGTTGACTTCCATTGGTGTAGTAGTAGGATTGCATTCTTCCATCTTAAATTTCTTTAGTATTTCCTGAATAAAGTTCTTCTGTGTCAGTTTGATTTCTTTTTCTCCATATGTTATATCTATTCCTATGAGGCGTTTTGGCTTCCCCAGGTCTTTCATTTTAAATTTTTCATTCAATGTCTTTTTAATTTCAGCAAGTTTTCTCGGGCAGGAATAGGCTATGAGTAGGTCATCCACATATATGGTGATAATTACCTTTTCTCCTCCTTTCGCCATTATGTATACGCACGGATCAGCCTTTGACGCTTCGAATCCAAGGTTCTTCAGTTCTGCATCTAATTTTGTATACCACTGCCTTCCCGCTTGTTTTAAACCATAGAGAGCCTTTGTGAGGTGACATACCTTCTCTTCTTCTATGCTCTTTATATCCTCTAGCATCGTCTTTGCCTTGTTGAATAAAGTGGACTCATCTTCGTCACATGCCTCTACCATTATCTCTGCAACATACTGTTCTACATACTCCGGTAGTTTCATGAATATGTTTTCTTGTATTTCACCATTTAGGTATGCTGTAGTCACATCCATTTGGTTTAGTTCCAAGTTCTCTTCTATTGCTAGTCCTATTACAGATCGAATGCTGCTTAATTTTGTTACAGGTGCAAACGTCTCATTGAAATCTATTCCAGGACGTTGTCCAAATCCTCTAGCTACTAGTCTGGCTTTCTTTGTCTCTTCATTTTCAGGATTTTGTTTCTTTTTTAGGACCATTTTATTATCTATTACCTTCATATCTTTTTCCTTTTTTACAATTTTCCAGGTTTCATTCATTACATGTGCCTTTATCTCAGCTTTGATAGCCTCATGCCATTCTGAGTTTATTCCATAACTAGAGTCTGCTTCACAGAAGTAAGTCAGTTCATTTATATCTGTTTCGTCTGATGGTTCATGATATTCATCAGAAGAGGATTCTTGGTTTAGCACATAATCTTTTTGCCAGGTAGGAGCCTTTATTTCTCTTCGTGGTCTTATATTTTCACAGCTTCTAATGTTAACCTCCTCTTCACATATGCTTTCTCTAGTTTCAGGTTCATCATCATGAGGAGTTGTTTCTTCAGGTTTGTGAGTAGGTTTTGGAGTGAATTCGACCTCTATTGCAGGTAAGTTTTCTTTCTTCCTTTTCTGTTCTTCATTTTTGTTCTTACATACGTTCTTAATAATCTTCTTTTCTTTTTCAGGTTGCAGCTGTTCCTGTTGGTTGAAGAAATCTTCATTATTTTCATAATGGCCGCTGTTGTTTATGTAAAACATCTTGTCAAGGACTTTCACGTCTCTGCTAATGATTACATTTTCTTTTTCAGGGATGTAGATGCGAAAACCTTTTGCATTCTGCGCATAACCCATGAAAACTCCTTCGGTAGATTTTGGTGTGAATTTACCTTTCCTGTGTTTATCCAGCACAAACGCTTTATTTCCAAATACATGAAGATGATTTCCAGATGGAATACGTCCAGTCCATTTTTCGTAAGGTGTACATCCTTTCAGAGCTTTTGCTGGGTTTCGATTGATGAGGTAATTCGCTGTGTACACCGCTTCAGCCCACAATTTTTGAGGTATATTTCCTTCAATCATTAAGCAGCGGGCTTTGTCAAGCAGCGACCTATTTTTGCGCTCGCTTTGACCGTTCTGCTGCGGTGTGTATGGCGCTGAAAATCTCCTCCTGATTCCATTTTGCCTGAGGTATTCATCAAATTCTCTGTTGGAGTATTCCGTTCCATTATCAGACTGTAGACTTTTTACTTCTTTATTATGGAATTTCTCTACCTTGCTCTTGTATTCTTTAAACTTCTGAAATACTTCATTCTTGTGTGAGATGAAGTATATGCAACAGTACTTCGTATAGTCATCCAAGAATGTCACAAAGTACTTTGCTCCGGCCAAGGTTTCAGTATTAATCGGCCCGCACACATCACTGTGGATTATTTCTAATGGTTGTGAAGACTGCGGTTCTTTTACAGAAGCAAATGGCAGCCTTGTCATTTTTCCCTTAATGCATACTTCACATGCAGGTAAAGACTCGCCTTTAAGTTCTAGGCCCTTTATCAGATTTTTATTTGCAGCTAACTTCAGGTCATTCTCATTCAAGTGACCGAGTTTTCGATGCCACATTTCAATATTGCTTGAACTTTGTTTGCTTGCCATATTTGCTTTTTCTCCTTTTGTATAGTACAAGCCATTTTCCTTTATAGCTGTTAAAGTTATATCACCGTCCTTGTCTTTAATGTATGCTTTATCTTTAGTAAATAAGACACTGTTACCTTTTTCAGTGATTTTTGCCACTGACAGCAAGTTGGTTGCTAAGGTAGGTACATACAGAGTATCATGGAGGTTATAGGTATCATTATTTATGTTAAGACACACTTTTCCTATTCCCTCTATTTTTGTTGTGTGGCTTTCCGATGCTAACCTCAAAGATCCGGTTTCCGATTCAATATTTTCAAATATATCTTCTTGCGCACACATATGGGAAGTACAGCCGCTGTCTAGACACCAGGTATTTGTAGAGGTGATAGACAAACATGTAGGTGTTATGCTGAAATTCTTCTCTTCTCTTTTCTTGAAGGGTTGCTTTTTATTTTTACTACTCCAACACTCTTCATACGTATGTCCTTTCTTCTTACACTTGTTACAATATTTTCCCTTCTTCTTGGCATAAAATGCACCTTCATTATGTTCTCGTTGTGTTTCTTTGCTTTTTCTAGCTTCACTTTCCTCCACTATTTTGATTTTTAGCTCTTCAGGTTTAGGAAGTTTGTCCCTCGACTCAACTGCTATGCGGAAGTTTTCATATGAAGCAGGTAAGCTATATAACATCATAATGCTTAGAAGGTCAGGATGCAGATCTATGTCCATGTCAGCTAGCTTATCAACAATGTCCATGAAGTTGTTTAAGTGTTCACGAACATCGCCAGTGTTTTGTTTTTTTAGTATGAGCTGCTTCAACAATGTTGCCTTTCTGGCTGGACCTGTGCTCTGGTATATATTTTTTAATGTGTGCCATAGTTCGTATGATGTTTTGCATCCCTTTATAAAGGGAATAATTCATCATTTCGCCGTCGGAACTTAAACAGATAAATCTGTTTAAGTTCCGACGGCGAAATGAGTAACAATAGTTCGGAACGTGCCAGCAAATCTTTTTGGTTAAATTCTTGTTTCGCTTTGTCGTCACTTTCAGGCGCAGTTATTTCGCCACTTGCGTAGCCCCATAGTCCATTTTTAATAAGAACTGCTTGAGCCTGGAGGCACCACGTATCGTAGTTTTCTTTTGTTAGCGCCTCAATGCGATGGTACGCCGACGCTGCACTCATTGTCGTTTTTTCTCTTTAACCACGCTGTGCTACCAATTGTTGGATCGGGAAATTACGGCGACAATGAGAACCACAGGCAGTACATTTCCAAGTAGTTGTATTATCACAAAAACTGAATTACAGTGACACGAATATTAATTAGCAATGAATACATTAATGACAGTTGTAGTTGATAGACGACAAGATGGCGCGGAGATAGAGAGGCGACATATTAATAGTGATGTGCCATTACAACACCTACATCTAATATATGACTAAAGAAATAGGTACCTATTTTTATACATAATGATTACTCAAAATTTGATGAACGTTACATATAAATGCGTTTGTAATAGTCTACAAACTACCTACTTACTGATAACATTGGCTTTGCAATATATCTCATATCAACAAAAGGTTGGTACAAATTGTCTAATTTATAACCGTATCCGAAGCATATGAAATTAAACTTTAAATTAGAATTTTACAGAAATGATTTATGCTATGCTAATCAAATTTTGTAAATTAAGTCGTGAGTGCTAATCTTTTCTTTAGGTATGTATTCTTGAGTTAACGAGGTATTGTACATTATTAACTAGTGGTGACTGTTGACTGGCCTCAGGGAATGGGCTGGCACGTTCACTGGCTTCACTGCAAGTAGATACCTATATGCTAATGCCAGTCACCTGAGAGCTCACGAACGAAACTAAGGAGTTTTTACATTTTCTGAGTTCCTTGGTCGCGCAAGGGATATACAAAATACAACGATAAGTGACATTTGTACGATGCGTTATTAAGATTTTTCCAGAATGAATAGGCGAGGAAAGACGGGTAACATGGTGTGTGAAGGTCTGTACGGAACACTGGGTGCACTGCACGAGTCCGACTCGCGTCGCATCTGACCGGTTTTTTTCATTTCCCATGCTCGTGTCGTGGATTATATAGGTATAACATGTAATTATTAAATTATTGTAATATGTACCTATATTAAATTATAATCATGATTGCTATTTGAAGAATTTTGAATAAATGGTACAGAACGTCCAGACGGACATGGCGAAACTATAAGGGTTCCGCTTATAGTTTCGCCATGTCCGTCTGGACTTCCGCCGGTCCGTCCGTCTTCGGCTTAGCTCAGTAACCATTACTATTAGAAAACTGTAACTCAGCATCGGTATCCCCTACATCTAAAGTGGGGATGCATTTTTTTTTCACGTTAAATCCATAGTGTGGCGTGTCGTTGGATTTAAAAACGATTTTTCAAATAAGTGATTCGTTTGCGAGATATTGGGCTTTAAAGCCCAAATTTTTGTTCTAGTCATGTGTCCCCTCTATTTTCCGCAGTAATGGTCGATACACCAACGCTTTTAAAGTGTAGTGTTGTTGAAGTTCTAAATGATTACACTGATACAGAAAATGTGTTTGCATATTTTGCTCTCGTTTCGTTTCCTCGTATGTGAAATGAAAAGTAGAGTGTAGGTATTACTTTGATAAAACCACCTATTTGATAACAACAGGTATCTACTTGTTAGGGGTATGTATCTTAGGTATTGGAGAATTTGACTGTAAGTACCTGTAAGATGGAGCGCAATAATCATAAAACATTATCTTTGTGTGAATAGACATTACAGTAATAATCTTTAATTTTCATCCTCTATTTCAACCTCCAGTAATTGAATGGTTACCTCTACCTAAATACTTAAGATGAAACATTAGTGATTTTTTTCCATACAAACGATCGCGATCTCGACTGTATCGTCGCAGGTTTTTTAACCTAGGTTAATGTTTTTTTTAAATAAGATCATCACGATCGATATCTGTGTCTCTATGTTTTAATTTTTGTGTCATTCTTATTTTTGTAAGGGCTAGGTTGCTTTAAACAATGCTTAATAACATGTTTTTCAACACATTTGCTCGTAACGTACCTCTTATTATGTCGCTTTTAGGCTCATAATCCTGGGTTTATAATATTACGACACTCGTGTGTTATGGTTATTAATTATTATATTCATCCCGATTAAGTCACGTATGCACCTTGCAGCAAGATGTATGCATGAACACGGTGCAGTCTTAAATTGACCGGGTAGTACAGAATGTACAGCTTTTTTTTTAATTCTCGGCAAATGGATTCTTACACGACTAAACAAATTAAATCCATTTTGTTAATTAATTGACTATTTCTTTTTGGTTATGATATATAAACGTTTAATTTAGTAAAACTATTCACTTTTGATAACATTACATGAATTAATAAAGATAACACTTTAATACGAAAATATTTATTTTATTTTGTATTGGCTGTTTAGAGATTTCATCTACGAGTAAGTCTGGCTTAACACATGCGCACGCACTGCGCAAACTCTACGAAAAAAACATTGTTAATGCGTGTTTGGTTATTATCAGAAATGTTGACTCGTGCTGCCACTGGAAATTCTTGGCGATGTAAATGTTATTAAGCATTCTATGTGAGTAAAAACCTGTTGCCATCATTAATTAAAGAAATTAACTTGGCAGGCCTATAAAATTTTCATCTTATGAAAAGGATTTTTTCCTCGCAAAATGTGTTGAAAAACCTCGTATGAAACGCGTGAGCTTTGATAATTACATCCTCGGCTCTCTTATGTATTTGTCAACTTACCTCACGTTTCTTAATAAATAGTTAAATTAAAAGGGCCCCTTTAAATAGGCCGCAAACATGAGAATATTTGAACGAGCGAGCGAAGCAAACGAAGTTCTGCTTTTCAGCTTGGGTGAAAAGGTGTCCGTATGTCCGGCTATCCGGGTGTTTTCGTCGCGTCGGGGGACCATCGGGTGACTGAAGTGGTCCCCCGACGCGACGATACTTAGAAAATAAAAATATTTGAACATACATATAACATAATGTATGTGACGATAATAGTTATTACTTATAGCTTTAAAATATTATTTGTCAGTTTTTAGAGTTTATTTTTTGTGTCGGGGGTTTTTAATTTTTTAATTTTTACTTTTATTTTGTCCTTTTTAAACTGATGATCTCGGGTCATGGTTACCTTACTCGTACCATATATTTTCAATGTCATTGAAGTAACACGGTACCAAATTTCGAATCGA
Organism: Epinotia ramella; assembly: GCA_947578815.1. Classification (NCBI taxonomy): domain Eukaryota; kingdom Metazoa; phylum Arthropoda; class Insecta; order Lepidoptera; family Tortricidae; genus Epinotia; species Epinotia ramella. Next base: position 16,321,046 of record OX388209.1, read on the forward strand.
TAGGACATATGGAAGGCAGTCATATTCCCTCATCAACAATTAAATAGCTGATGATCTTCAAACGGCTGATCAGGTCATGGTTACCTTACCATGTAGGTACTTTCAATATCATTGAAGTAACACAGTACCAAATTACGAATCGATAGGACATGTGGAAGTTAGTCAGATCCCCTCATCAACTATATTAACGAGCTGATGATCTTCAAACGGCTCATCAGGTCATGGTTACCTTACCATATAATTTCCATGTCATTAAAATAACACGGTGCCAAATTTCGAATCGATCGAACATAAGGAAGTTAGTCAGATCCCCTCATCAACTAGAAAAGAGCTGATGATCTTCAAACGGCTGATCTGCAGGTCGTGGTTAACTTACCATATAATTTCAATGTCATTGAAATAACACGGTACCAAATTTCGAAACGATCGGACATAAGGACGTTACTCAGATCCCCTCATCAACTAAAAAAGAGCTGACCTTCAAACGGCTGAACAGATTTTCATGAAACATGGCTAAGAACACTCGGGTTAAAATTATCTATGATACAAAAAAAACCCGCATTCAAATCGGTCAATCCGTTTGGGCCCTACGTTACCACAGACAGATACACAGACACGTTAAACTTATAACACCCCTCTCTTTGCGTCGGGGGTTAATGACTGATCTGAACACTGAGACATTCATCTGAGACCACGGCCGGTGCTGTCCGTGTCGTCAGAAATAAAGGTTAAAGTAATCTTTTAAATATGTGTAAGTACGCGCTTGTTATGGTTAAACCAAACCTCAAGATTCCGCTTCAAGTACCTACCTTGCCTACCTATATCAATACCGTTATAGTTAGTATAGTTTGATTTGCGGGTCGACTTTGTTAACAAATTCCATCCATTACTAAAAATACCTGTATTAAAGAGTTTTTCTACTCCTTTACCGTTATCTGTCATTTATATAGGCTCTAGCTCAAATACAATGACACCGATAATAAGTCGTCGAAAAACTCTATGCTCTATGGCCCATAAACGCACTGTTTAGTGTACTTTTATGGTTCATACATTTTTCATAAAAGCACTGTTTACCACGATGTCAAATCATGTAACTTTTTTTCAATCGGCCGCCATATTGCTGTGGTACCAACTTCATAAGCAAATTTTTCGAAATAAAAAGTTTTACTATCAAACATTTGTAGAGCATAAATTATTTACTAAAATAAAAATAAATGATCATGTATTATGTGTATACATATCTTACCAATTATTGGTATTATTTATAAATATAAACCGATCCGATTCGGTTCGGATCCGGATTCAGTTTGGTTCGGATGGCAAGTTCAAGGAAATTAAAAACAAAACAGACCATAAACAAGAGGTGTCAATGTGTCATATTTCTAATTTCCCACCAAAGTTCCAATTCAAAATGAAAAGACGAAATATGATAACTATTCGTTATTTATAACTTATTAAGATTTTATTCGTGTTTGTGAAGTGAAGAAAACTGTGTACGTTCCTTTTAAAATGGACGAAGAAGAAAATAACTGCACCGCTGAAGAAATTGCGTGAGTAGTTTAGAACTAACGGAAAAACTACTGCCTGAAAAGTCAAATGCTATTTATTTAGAATTCGTCGTAGAAAAAGTATTGTATGCAACGGTGTATAACTTGGTCTTAAAACGCTCGTGGCGTCTTTAATTGCGATGCTCGCCAAGGTTCGCATCGCAACTCACGCCACTCGCGTTTTAAGACCCTACTTATACAATAGTTGCATAAAATACTATTAAAAGCACCTTAGCAGGTTTTTCGCATTTTTGGCAACATTGGTAGTTGCTTGGTCACATATAATCACCAGGTTCGTGTGTAGGTAGTGCAATTATTTCATTGAGAAAAAAAAATTAACGGCAAGGACACTTTTTCTCTTGATTAAGTATAATGGCCAAAAAAATCTTCGACTACACTTATGTTAAGAATAAATGCAAGTAATTTAATCTCGGTTTACGGTCCTATTTATAATTAGGGAAAGTATTTAAGTAAGTCTGCGAGATTCTAGCTTTGTATGTAATTTTTCTTTGCAATAATTGCAATACGCGAGCGGAGCCGCGTGAGCACCTAAGTACCTATATATAGTAGTATAGTAGGTAGCTACATTTTAAAACTAGAGCAGGCTGACGACTTCAGGTACGAAATTTAAGTACCTACGTTTAATCCTATGTAACGACGGGTTGGCGATTATAAACTTACGAGCGTTATGAACTTTACGAACACAGGTAATAAAAACTCGAAGCTATTTAATTAAACAAAATATATGCAAAACATTGAGATTTTGTTGATTAAGTAATTTCAATTTTCCGTAGTCCCGTAGATTTACGTAGATAGCATAAGGTTTATACATGGATTTACGAATAATAATATTAATAAAGAGATAGTATTTTTCACAATCGTGTTATAATAGAGAGCTTTTTAGTCGAGTACCGTGTTTAGGCCACGAAGCTTGCTAAGTGGCCTAAGTAAGGTACGAGATTAAAAAGCTTGATTATGACACTATTGTGAACAATACTTTTTGTACGAGTTCATTAAAATTAATATTTTAGTCATTAATACGAGTATATAAGAAAACTAAATATCGTAAGTAGGTAGGTACTATATTGTCTAGTTCGACTATTGTAAAGGCTCTTTGACAACTTTTTAAGTTTAACTTTGAAATGAAAAGTTATCACATCACATATGTAATGTATGTAATGTTGCAGTACTGTGCTGTGATTGTCTAAATACTAGCCAATCACAAAGCGTAGTTATTTTTTTAATTTTTATGCCCGGGATACAGCAGCAAGTTCAAGTAGATTTTTGACAGATGACGCGACGCTGCTACGTTCTGAAACGCCATAGATTAGCAATCTTGTATCGGATCGAGTCTCCTTAAACAAGGACACATTATTGAAATACGAAGTTCTATTTTCAATTTTTTTTCGGTTGTGTAGAGCGTATCGAAATAATTATTTCGATTGTCCATAGAGCATAAACTTTTTCATCAGAATAAAAGTATTCCATTGCGTTATGGTTTGCGAGGTTCTAATTTAAAGATTATAGTCGACGAGTATAAAAATAAATATTAGGGGACAATCTTACACAAATCGACCTAGTCCCATAGTAAGCTCATTAAGGCTTGTGTTATGGGTACTAGACGACGATATATATAATAGATATAAATACTTAAATACATAGAAAACTTCCATGACTCAGAAACAAATATTCATGCTCATCACACAAATATTTGCCCTTACCGGGATTCGAACCCAGGACCTTCAGCTTCGTAGGCAGCGTCACTACCCACTAACCGGTCGTCAATAATGTCCTTTAAGAAGGGTGAGAATGGTGAGACTGCATTTTTTTCTTTGTTTTTTTTTATGTTGTTAGCACATTTATTTACAGAGAGTAGGTACTTTTGGACAGTAGGTGAATTTAATACACAATTATTTATTAACAAAACACTTCACCAGCTTTCTCCCACATGTTTACATATTTACTGTTCTTCATTTATTTTTATTAAGTTTTTTTCATTGTTGGTTTTGAGGCAAGTATAACTAACAAAGCTCTAACTAAATGTCCTGCGTACATACATACCTATAGCCAAAATAAGATAAGTAAAGGAAAAATAGTAGATTGTTAGAACAAGTGCATAAAACGAGCCATTTCACCAGCACGGCTATCACAAGCCGGCGCGCGAGCTCTCGCGATTTTTCTCGCACAATACCTCTCTTTCTAAGTTTTCTAATGAGAGAGAGATGGATAGTGCGAGAAAAATCGAGAGAGCTCGCGCGCCGTCTTGTGATAGCCGTGCTGAGACGTTTGTATCCACGTTAGTACTATACATAGCCACCGGCGCGGCGAGTTAATTTAGATTGTTAAGTTAATTATGCCCGAGTTATAATTACCTACACAATGCAAATTTTCACTTCGAGTCCGAGAAAATAACAAATATTTGCAAAATTTTATAATATAATAGCTTATTCCCGCCACTTAACTTTTTAAAGATTTTATGTTATTATTATTATGTTTAACACGTGATATATAAGACTTAGGTACCTACTCGTATATAATTCCTACTGCCAAGTCATTAAATGTTGTGATATGTTTGTAAATAATAATTATATTTTATTAATGTAGAAATAGAAAACATAAAAGCCTGTCAACTAAGGGTAAGGAAATTAGCCTTGTTAGTCGGTCGGTAGTTAGCCATACAAACTGAAGAGTGAAAAAAGTTTGTTATATCATGAAAAAACCTTACTTTTTGCACTAGAGCATAAAAGTGGTATTTTGTGCAGCTTACATCCAGCACAAAGGTGAACTTAGTAAGCATGAGAAGTGAAAATATTATACCTTTACGTAGAGCCAAAACCGCTCAAGAAAAAGTTGTAGTAAATACCTTACCTTGCTTTAATAAAAAAAAATACGTATTTAAAGCGTTAATTGCAAGGGCTCTCACCAAATTTTTGATTGAATCACAATGCAATACTAATTACCGTCTTAAAAGGATCGCCACCATTATTATCACACAATGAATTATGTTCTTAATTTATCCTGATTTGAATGCACAAAAATGTCTACGGCGTCGGAATACAGCGGCGCTAAGTTAACAGCAAGGCAACCAGACGTGTGCGCGATCTTTAAATGCTTGCTAATTTATTTACACTTCATGAAGGAATGGTAGGATCGATTATCCGCCCTCGTATCAGTAATGTGGCGACGCTTCGACCTTTCGATCAATCACTGTACGTAATATAAGTCAACATTAGCTTGGAATTCGAAGGAGCATCTAACGGACATGCAGTATACGTGGACTTGCTTGCTGCTTGTTAATTACTAGCATTAGGTACAAATGGTTCAAACAGACACAGACACGGAAAAAAAAAGTCATCACGTGCGGTTTCATTTCTGGCTAAGGGGTTATAAGCATAGTTGTCATAGTTTTAGCTTGGTTCGCCCATTGCTCCCATGTCCATAATCCATTACTACTAAAGACAAGGTAATTTTCCGGTATAAATTCGGTTACAACGCAATGTCATGGTACCACCGAGTTGATCTGATAATGGAGACAGAAGGTGGCCGTTCCTAAACTACACAAAAAAAACACCCGTTGTGTTTGGGGTTCATCAGAACGCTTTTAACAGAGACTTCAAAAGAAAGTATAGTCGGCAATAGCTTGTACCAAAAATATATTTTTTGTCAGCAACTTATTTGTGTAACAATATCTATATCCTTTATTTATTTTCATCACATTTGCTCGAAAAGGGCTTCATAATGCGCAGACATATAGAGCTGTAATAGCCTGTGTTACGCCCACGGGCGTAATGGTTTAATTTCTTAAATTGTATCTGTCACTCATCCGGCAGTTACAAAGCAAAGAGGTTTTATATCAAATACGATGTCTGAAAATGTATTTATTAATAAATTTAAACTTAAAAAACTACTTAAACATGTTTAACTGAATTATTTACAGATTTAATATGTAGTTATTTAGTGTCTATCTAAAATGTTTTTAAGTGTTTTCAAATCGTGGCTGTATACCGAAGGGTCTTTGCCATACGCGCCTCACGTCAAATTCAACAAAATGGACGACTGACATGTTGCAGTTTTTATTACGATTTGTATTAATTTCATCTAAAATGTATTTGTTTCCTCGCAAATGTGATGAAAAACATTGTGTATAACACGGGCATAAGAATATTGCAAACTCGAGTCATCAAAAGCCCTCCGCCTTCGGCATCGGGCTTCTGATAGACTCTTGTTCGCAATATTCCACTTACGCCCCTCGTTAAACAATGTACTATTACGTCACTCTAGGCGGTAAGTGAGATTTAGCGCCCACGGGCGCAACGGCAAATCTCACTTCACACCCAGGAGAAGACGTAAAATTGTGTATATATCGCATACTGATGGCCCTCATCTTCGGTTCAGGCCACAAACACCTGCGCTGCGATTTGGGGCATTCACGAATGCACCGCCCTAGGTACGTAACACTGTACGTAATGTATTATTACTATACTATTGTAAAATGTTGTTCTTATGTTGTGGTGCAATAATAGTACATTACTACAGAGGCCATGGAGTCGATGGAGAAACCATAGAGTATGTCTCAGAATATACTTACTTGGGTCAATCTATTTCGTTCATAGACCAGACGGAAAAAGAAATCAATAGAAGGATAGCGATTGCGTGGAAGAAGTATTGGAGTTTAAAAGAGATTATGAAAAATAAAGACATAGACATAAGAATAAAAAGCAAACTATATGACATAGTGATCCTACCCAGTTTGACGTATGGCTGCCAAACATGGACTCTACGCACAAAAGAGGAAAATAAATTAGCTGTACATCAACGCAAAATGGAAAGGAGTATGCTGAGCATAAAAATATCAGATAAAATTAAAAATGTACAAATAAGAAGGAAAACAAAAGTTACCGATATTCTGGGAAAAATAAGAAATTTAAAATGGAAATGGGCAGGACATGCATGTAGAATGCCATATGATAGATGGGCCAGAAGACTCGTAGAGTGGGTACCTAGAGATGGACATAGAAACAAAGGTAGACCAAGGAAAAGATGGGAAGATATATTTAAAGAAATATGTGGACCAGACTGGAGAAGACAAGCTAGAGACAGGGACAGATGGTGGAAATTGGGGGAGGCCTACGCCGCAGAGGCGACTTACACATATCAATAAAAATCTAAAACAAGAAATTCAAAATGTGATAATACTTTAGTTAAATATAATTGAATAATTGAATATTTACAAAAAATAATAATACTTAATAATAATAATGTACAACGAATATGATGAAATGTAAAATAAATAATAACAAAACTAAGCAATAATATTAAAAAAGATACATTGCTATTGTCTTGTGAAAAGAAAATAAATAAAAAGTATTCAATTAAATTATTGTAAAAATAAGATATTATGAGGATGCATGTGTTAGAATAAAGGCTATTTTTATTTTTTTTATTTATTTTATTTTATACTACAGAGGCCGGGAAGTAAAGGGTTGCCGCCCGAGTACATATAGACGGATAGTTATGAGGCTGGCAACCCCTTTTCACGCCGAGGTATGTATAGTGCTTTTCTCAAACATGCAATGAAATAAATGAAAACTCCAAGAAATCGAACTTTAATTTTCATCGCTGAACGCCGTGATGCTGTGCCACAAATAAATTAAAAAAAAAATCTTCCCGGCCTATAGGCCTTCAATTTTGTATGAAAATCCTTTAAAGTTCTCTACAGTTGTTCCGCCCGAAACGTGATTCTTTGAAGCCTGTTATAACGCACGTAATGACGACATTTCATTGCATGTTTGAAAAAAGGATATTATCATATGTTATTATACTGTGGTAATAAAGTACCTACGCTGAGGGATACACGGAGTTAAGTGACACCTGTCTCGCCAAATTAAACGGTCTACGCAGTCCGAAACAAACAACAAACTTTTTCTGTTTAAAAAATTACACTGTACAAATAATAAAACCGATTCAAATGTTGGTACTTACTGGCATGAAAAAGTAAATGAATGACATTTGCTCCAGCAGTAAATGAATGTAAGTAATTGACTACATAATAAGAGATAAAATAAGCAGGGTTGATGATAGCTTTAATCGTTACACTAGGTATCTTTAAAAAAATGGCTCTACATTTTTCTGCTACTTTTATGTTATTTCTACTCAGAATAACGATCTCTTTCCATCCCAATAGGAGAAAAAAAGTGTCCTAAAAATTCCATACATTTTTCAACTTTCCTATTGTGTTCGGGCCGGCCATACAAAGTAGGTATATAGGGAATGGTGACACATTAGGAAAAAAATCTTTGGGACATTTTTTGCAATATTTATATCTAAAGAACTCGTAATTCCGAGTCGAAATAACATAAAATTCCTACAATTTTTACAATTAATAATACTGGCATTTTTAAGGGCTTTTGGCTTAAAAACGGCTTCCTCAAAATATAGGATAAACCTATTTATTGACGGCAGCGCCCTCTAAAAAAGCTGATGCCGCGAATTTCGTGATATTACCAAAACTGAGGACTTCACGTCAAAATGGAATGGCTCGGATGAAAATACAGGCACACGGGCATATTACGGATTTTATAGAATGCAACACAAGCTTTAGTTTAACTTAGTGTATTTTTAAACATTAGACTTAACGAACTTAAGTTTAAAATAACGGGTTTTGATCTGTAATCTACTGACTCCTTTCACTAATAGGTAGTCAGATTGTGCTTTCTCTCCAATTTCCTCAATTATTACCTCTCCTTGGTATTGAGCATTCGAGTTAACACTAAACTTCCTTACCCATGAGAATCCGATGCATCCAATGCCAGCAGACAGCATATCGCCCAAGATCGAGGGGTACGCGTTACCCGCCGGGAAGTACGCGTGGAAGCGCGGGTGTTGCCAGTGCGTGACCCCGGGCATGATCTTGTTCTCCACATCTGCCATCACAGCGTCCCACTCTTCAGGGTGCTGAGGTGCCTCAGCAGGCAACGCCGCGCGCAAATACCCAGGTTCCACCGACGGCGTCACCCGACGCTTGCTGAGCGTGTTCATATACGTGCAGATGTAGTCCACCATCTCTTTGCCCCGGACTCTAAACTCTTCGGTATCCATCGCGATATTTTTCGAAGTTCGGTGCGAGCAGATTGCGGTGTCAGCCCCACGAAGGCCTCCGGCTGACTCGACGACCACAGTCAGCACTCCGTTGGTCGAGAGGGCGGGGCGGCGAGTGCGCGCGGCGGCTACCGCGAGTTATGGGAGCCGAGAGCGTGCGATTAAATCTATCCTCGTAAGGCCCACCATACAATGCAATACGGCATTGAAATTTGAATCAACTAGTGTAGAATATATGGTTCAATTTCTTTTGTTTCAGTTGAAAATGATTTACATTCCTGAATTAGTTCTTTCAGTTGGCCAATGGGCTTGACAGGCTATCTAATATTAATTATATTTTTCATGGTAATTTACTGTTGCCTCTACATAATTTGAACATGATTTTATATCGATTGGGAATAGGTTATTTATGTGATGCGTTTACGGATTTGTAATTTGTTGGATAAAGAAAATTGATCGAGTTGGATTTAAGTTACAAATCGCTGTCGCTTGTGAAGTGACTGCCGCGCGCCTTCGAGCGCCACTTCATTCATTGTCCGCTGTGAAATGCACCGTATTCGAGTTCTCAATGAGTTGCGACTAATATAGTACGTGGTTAAGTCATGACATGATCATGATACTTAATATTTTGTCAGTCTATTATGCCAAGGTATAAACTTCACTTTTTGAAGAACTTTTACTAATTGTTTTATTTTACAAATGGATGAGCCAAATTGAATATTCATGGGTCTGAATAATAAAGCAATGGCAGCCATTACGGACCTACCTGCTCGTTTGTAAAATTGAAATGAAAACATTCCAACTTGACACAAAATTTATGAATATAAAAATATTTATCTTAACCCTTTCAAAGTGCATGACACACCTGCCGCGCTCGTGCGTCACAGGAAGGCCGGGTTCGCGCGCAGGCGCAATGTTGCGGGACACGCCACGCTAGCTGTCAAGGTACCTCTACAGTCTCTGCGCAATGGCCCATCATGGCTGATGGCCGGAAGACAGGACGCAGTTAAACAGTGAAATGAAATGAAAGTATTTCTTTCTCCCTTTAACGCATAGGTATGCGCTGTATGATTTTTTCAATGTTTGTTACCTCAGAAATCCGTCATTTATGAGCCGATTCGTATTTTATTTTTGTTTGTAAATAGGTATATACTTCCAGGTTGGTCCCATTTTTTTAAAAATCCAGTAGGATGATGGGATTCATGAGGAATTGAGGAAACTCTTCAATTATATTATAACTCGTGTATTTTCACCCGGAAATCGTAAATTTGGTGGAGTGGAATTGATGATGAAGACAACAGATGACTTATGAAATTCCTCAATGATGTACTTAAAAGTGCAAAAGTTCGTCACAGATTCTGATAAGATTCCGTTGAAATAGGTGCCATAGGTGATGATCTTGGGGAATCGACAGAAGTCCTCAAATATTATTGGCCCACATACAGCGATTCGGTTTTTTTTCTCTAATAATCAACGCAATTGAAGTCGGTTAAAACTTTGTTTTTAAAGTAAATTATTTTGATAATCTAACTGATCGACAAATTTTTGTACCCAGGAAAGTACCCAATTGCGTCGCGTCGTGTTTTTAAGTAAGTAATACTTCCTTCTCTTTTTAAACTTTGAGCATTTCTTTGAAGTATTTGTTCTAGACTTTTTGATCATTATTCATTATATACCTACTACCAAACTATGTTAATGGCCTAAGTAAACACTAGGTCTGCTACTACAGAAAGGATCGTAAATTAAATGTTGATGAAGTCACATGTATCATATGCCCGGGCAAAGCGTGCAAAAGTATGTCATGGCGCACGACTCTATTTACCTATAGAGCAGTTAGAGACATATTTTTGAGCAATTTGTCAGGCCAGATTTTATTGGAATCACGAGATGCTTTAGGTATCTTCTGTGATTTATCCAAGGCCTTCGACTGCGTTTGTCATGAAACATTGATCAGGAAACTCGACTACTATGGAGTCAGAGGATCATCACTGAATTTACTTAAGTCTTACTTACATGGTAGAATACAAAGGGTCGAAGTGAATGGACAGCGATCACCGGGGTCATTGGTCTCAATGGGTGTACCGCAGGGATCAATATTGGGGCCTTTCCTGTTCCTTATCTACATAAATGACTTGCCATACCTAGTAAAGACCCACCATGATAAAGTATTGTTTGCAGATGACACCTCACTTATTTTCAAACTCATAAGACAGCAACAAGCTTGCAATGATGTAAACAATGCTATTTCTAAAGTAGTAAATTGATTTAATGTTAATAATTTATTGTTAAATGAGAAAAAGACTAAATGTATTAAATTTGTCACGAATCACGCTACGCACGAGCAAGGGAGTGTGTTTGTGAAAGATGAGGAATTGGAACTAGTTGATAGTACAGTTTTTCTTGGTTTAACGTTAGATTCTAAGCTACAATGGGATCCCCATATTGCTAATCTCTCGAATATACTGAGTTCTGCAGCATTTGCAGTGAGCAAGATCCGTCAATTAACAGACGTGAAAACAGCTCGATTAGTATATTTTAGCTACTTCCATAGCATTATGTCATATGGCATTTTATTGTGGGGCAGTGCCTCGGACATTCATTCGGTTTTTGTTTTGCAGGAACGGGCTATTCGGGCGATATATATATTGAAACATAGAGACTCACTTAGAGATAAGTTTAAAAATATTAATACAATGACATTACATTGTCAGTATATCTATGAAAATATTGTGTATGTTCATAATAATTTACTTTAAAAACAAAGTTTTAACCGACTTCAATTTAGTACTCCGCCAAGCTACGAGAAAATTTCCACATTTATTTTCCAATTTACCACATGAACTGATTTCCGAGCGCAAATGCGTTGATTATTAGAGAAAAAAACCCAATCGCTGTATGCGGGCCGATAATATTTGAGGACTTCCGTCGATTCCAAGGACACCAGAACACCAGGATTGACAAGGATCACCTTTGGCACTTTATTAGCTGCTATTTCAACGGAATATTATCAGAATCTGTGACGTACTGTTGTACTTTTAAGTACATAATGAGGAATTCCATAAGTCATCTGTGGTCTTCATCATCAATTCCACTTCACCAAATTTATGATTTTCGGGTGTAAATACACGAGATATAATAGAAAATACCAAAATCACTACATGCGTGCCTCATATAATTGAGGAGTTCCCTCAATGCCTCATGGATCCCATCATATAACTGATTTTTTTTAAAAATGGGACCTACCTGGGAGCATATACTTACAAACAAAAAATAAAATTACGAAGCGGCTCATCAATGACGGAGTTCTGAGGTAGCAAACATTGAAAAAAAAAAAATAATACAACCGAATTGAGAACCTCCTCCTTTTTTTTGAAGTCGGTTAAAAACATTGTCAATTTTAGGAAAATCTGTGACATACATAATATTAATACTAGAAATAAGCATAAGCCCGCGGTGCCCACCACTCGGCTCCAAAAAATAAAAAAATCATTCATGGGTAATTGTGTAAGGTTTTATAACAAACTTCCAGGAAATTAACGTAACTGAGTTATCTATTAATAAATTTAAGAACTATGTGAAGCGTAAACTTATTTCGAAAGCTTATTAAGTATAGCACACAAGACTACATGAATGATAAAACTCCATGGAACTAATTGTGACTAATTTTTAATCAATAGATAACTTCATTTTGTATTAAGCAGTTACGCTGCTAACGAAATTATACATTTTTAAATAAAGGAAAAATTAAAAAATTTAATGCTCCGAGCCGGATTGGAACCGGCGACCACAGGCATTCATGGCCCGTCGCTACTAACCAACTGAGCTATCGGAACAATCCGGTTCGGGCACCAAATTCTTCAATCAGTTCCTTCCTACAACGCCTTAGGGAGGCGTGTAGCAACATCTACCAGAAGACTTAGGCTTCTTAACGGCACCAACGTCTCAAATTATATTGAGAAATCGTCAGTAACGATGCGCCACCCCATACTAAATTAATTTTGTATTAAGCAGTTACGCTGCTAACGAAATTATACATTTTTAATCCGGCTCGGAGCATTAATTTTTTCAATTTTTTCTTTATTTAAAAATGTATAATAGATAACTTATTTAATTCTCGTTATATATTTTTTTTGACATTAGATTGTTTTTCTAAAAACACTCACTAGTATTTTCTATACAATTTTTACTTCATATAAAATATTTTTTTATTTTTTATGTTTCATAAATTACTTTAAAAAAATAACTGACGATTTGAAAGTGCTTGTTACTAGGCCTACTTGAATAAAGATCATTTTGAGTTGAGTTGAGATTGCTGGTGACTGGTGACTGTATTTCTGGGAAGAAAGGTACTTTTGCAGGTGTTTTTAGGGTTCCATACCTCAAAAGGAAAAAACGAATCCCTTATAGGCTCACTTTGTTGTCCGTACCCTAGTAGCATTTTCGTTGGCATTTCGTTGGGCCAACTTGGTGATCAATGGCCCAACGTGGCCCAACTTAAAATGTCTGTCTGTCAAGACCCTTTATCTTGGGATCGCGTGGAAGTATCGGGTTGAAATTAAAACCATATATACTTGATACTTGAGTAAGTCTACAGTCCCTTGAAGCTGTGAAAATATCAAACTTCAAAATTAACGTAAAAAAAAGATACCTACGGCCGTTTATGTCGAACAATAGTACATTACTGCGGAGACCAGTAAGTAAGCCACCCTGGACGATTTAGCCGGCCGAGCCGAAGGCGAGGTCCAGCTATAATACGAGGCCAGGATGGCACTTATGGTCGAAGCGTGTATAGTGCTTTTCTCAAAAATCAAACAATATGTTTGAATAAAAGTTAGATAATTGTTTGAATAAAAGTTAGATAAAAGTTTGAATAAAAAATATATAGGTACTTACAGTCACCAGCATTAGTATATGCCATAACAAAGGCAGTAGAAGAGAAAACTTGAATAATTTTAAATTAAAAAAAAAAAAAGTTCGTCTCGCATCAAACACAAAAATTGGCTGGTGATATCTTCGTTCGTACGCTCTCAGGTGACCGAAATACCCCGTTGGCATTTCGTTGGGCCAACTTGGTGATCAATGGCCCAACGTGGCCCAACTTAAAATGTCTGTCTGTCAAGACCCTTTATCTTGGGATCGCGTGGAAGTATCGGGTTGAAATTAAAACCATATATACTTGATACTTGAGTAAGTCTACAGTCCCTTGAAGCTGTGAAAATATCAAACTTCAAAATTAACGTAAAAAAAAGATACCTACGGCCGTTTATGTCGAACAATAGTACATTACTGCGGAGACCAGTAAGTAAGCCACCCTGGACGATTTAGCCGGCCGAGCCGAAGGCGAGGTCCAGCTATAATACGAGGCCAGGATGGCACTTATGGTCGAAGCGTGTATAGTGCTTTTCTCAAAAATCAAACAATATGTTTGAATAAAAGTTAGATAATTGTTTGAATAAAAGTTAGATAAAAGTTTGAATAAAAAATATATAGGTACTTACAGTCACCAGCATTAGTATATGCCATAACAAAGGCAGTAGAAGAGAAAACTTGAATAATTTTAAATTAAAAAAAAAAAAGTTCGTCTCGCATCAAACACAAAAATTGGCTGGTGATATCTTCGTTCGTACGCTCTCAGGTGACCGAAATACCCTACCCTCACAGTGAATGTGTGCACATCACTCCATTCAGGTGAGCACTAATACAAAACAATACCTCATTAACGCAAGAATATAATAGAGAAGAAATTATGCCCCACTATTTTTAATTTCACCGAGTCTTTGAATGTAAGCCTATGCAAAGATTATTAAGAAAAGCTTCTCAATAATCTTTGGCCTGTGCTAGGATAGATGAAATCATATTTCTAAAACGGACTAGAAATTTCATTTTATATGCTTCTGCTACGGTTTTAAATTAGACTATTTGTGCCTGCCCTTTGTTGTTAAGTATAAAATATTGTACCTATACAAAGCCAATGTCAAACAGCAGTTTGTGCACGGTTGCAAAGCATTCCATATTCAACGTTTGATCAATTAATTATGTTGGTCTGTTTTCTAGGGGTATAATCATTAAATGTACCTACCTACACAGTGCATAGTTGCATCTGAAATATTAGCAGAAGTCAAATTATATAATAGACAGGTACAACATAATAGTATTTTATGCAACTGTTGTATAAGTAGGGTCTTAAAACGCGAGTGTCGTGAGTTTTAAAGACGCCACGAGCGTTTTAAGACCAAGTTATACACCGTTGCATACAATACTTTTTTACGATTAATTTTAAATAAATAGCATTTGACTTTTCAGGACATAAGTTTTCCGTTAGTTCTATTACTACTGACGCAATTTCTTCAGCGGAGCACTCATTTTCTTCTTCGTCCATTTTAAAAGTAACGTACACATTTTTCTTCACTTCACAAACACGAATAAAATCTTAATACGTTATTAATAACGAATAGAATTATCATATTTCGTCTTTTAATTTTCAACTGGAACTTTGGTGGGACATTAGAAATATGACACATTGACACCTCTTTTTTATGGTCTGTTTTGTTTTTAATTTCTTTGCACTTCCCATCCGAACGGAACTGACACCGGATTTTCGAGTTCGGATTCCGAACCTAATCGGATCGTTTTATATTTATAAATAATACTAATAATTGGTAAAATATGTATTTTAACACACAATATATGATCATTTATTTTTATTTTAGTAAATAATTTATGTTCACAAATGTTTGATAGTAAATAAAAACTTTTTATTTCGAAAATTTATCTTATGAAGTTGGTACCACTGCAATATAGCGGCCGATTAAAAATAGACCGGGTTGCACTCCGGGAGTGCCGGCCGAAGTGAAAACTTGAATATTTTGACATTTCGAATCGACGAATACCGTAGCAATAGAAGTAAATTATTTCACTTGCAAATTAGCGCGTGAGAACTTATTGTGTGTCGGCCGAACGGGTAAGCGCCGCATCGCCACTACGGCATCGGTCCTCCCCCCCGTCCCCAAGCCTCGTCCCGGATCTCTCACCATTTACGGTCACGTGACACCTGTCCAAAACAACCAATTTGTTTTTGCCATTGCCAAATATTTTTCAAAGCTTTATTAGGAATAACGTCCAAATTCGAACTATTCGAATTTGCTCAATAGCAAAACGGTAAAAAACGCGTGGACAAAATTACAAATTCATTTGCAGAATATGCTATTGCAAAAAGTGTTTAACGGCTCTTACGAATAGCGTTCAGTTTTGAATGAAGTCGAATCGGCTAGCAGCAAAATATAAAAGTTTGTGACCTCCTTCACATCTGACGTCACAAAAATCTGTCGCGTGTTTAACAATTTTTCCCCATCCCAAAAAGTGCTCAGCGCCGCTAAAGAAGTTTTCACTTCAAAAAAAGTTAGATGATTTGACATCATGGTAAACAGTGCTTTTATGAAAAATGTATGAACCATAAAAGTACGCTAAACAGTGCGTTTATGGGCCATAGAGCAGAGAGTTTTTTGACGACTTATTATCGGTGTCATTGTATTTGAGCTAAATCCTATATAAATGACAGATAACGGTACAGGAGTAGAAAAATATATTTCTGACTAATCGACGTCAAAAATAATTTCATAACAGTCATAAAGTATTCCTGTAACCTAGACATAACTTTACCGTACCGTAACTTCCGTACCTATCTTGTTTGGAAAAGCCGCTTTGCGTTGTTGGTTTTTGAGCAAAATTTTCACAATTTTGCTCTTTTCTTGAAACAATAAATTGGAATTTAAAGCTGATATACTAGTATTTTTTGTGTCGTACATTACTTGCGCGTATCTTTTCTAGTTTTGTCGAAAAATCAGAAAATCTGTTTTATTTTTCATTTTACACTTTTGCTAATGGTGTACTATTATCTATTCTGTGCTAATAGTCCTTATATATACTTGCGTGTAGGTATGGTATGTATTGAAATATGGTGTACTTAGAAATTAATTGTAGAAAATGTAGGCAGCGTCGTCATATGATGTCACATGTGGTACTGAAGTCTAGACCTACTGGCGTAATCAATAGCGTAAACTATCACGGCCAAGTAGGCATAACTAGTTACCGAGTACCGGAGTACCTAATAGTCGACCAACTTAAAATGTACGCGTGCTGATTATTGGATTTCCGAAAATTTATCTCATACAGTATCAGAAAGTGAAGTAGGTATTTGTTCGACGGAATCCCGTAACAACAAAATAGGGACGTCTATATTTTTTTTATTGTAGACCTGTGGGTGTAGGGTTTCGTTTGATAGCTTTTTCAAAAACATTATGGGGTTTTCAAAATCATTTTTCAATGCAAGGATCCGTTTGCGTGATATTGGCCTTAATAGTTGTATCGTCGTCGTCATCGTAAGTTTGCGAAAATGCAATATAATGGCACCACTGAGCGGATCTGATGATGGGAACAGTTTGGATCCTGTTTGGTCTCATTAGAAATTTCTAAAGGTTGATTTATTGAAGGTACAGTCGACGATGAAAACTCGTACCAAAATTTTTCATCTGAAAGGTATTTTATCCTGAAGCAAGCAGAGGCTATACCTACCACTGCCGTAAGGATTTTATGGCAATAATGTAATAAAATGTATATTAATAAGAAATGGAAGCAGAGACGGCGCCGGCGCGCAGGCCGGCCGCTCGGCACGCCGGGCCGACGCCGTTCGGAACGCGCATTCTTCCTCGCAGCGAATACCAACGACATTATTATGTGATCTCCTATTGTGCCATATATACGAGTATAACCGACCCGATCGACATCCAACTCTGACATACTTGTGAGTTCCAAGCACGTCCTGTACCTAAGCAAATTATTCATGCTGCGACTAAGTTAAATGAAAATATCTCCCTCATTTTTGGGCACAACAGAGATACTTCTGTTTCAGTTAATTCAGAATACTCGTAACTTACCATATGGAGTAATAGTAATTACTAATTACAAATGGGGAATAATAAAACGATCGAATAAAAAAAAACTTAGCGACTGATAACATACTGTTTTAATAACTTGAGCGGTATGAATTTGAGTAAGCGACAAATTAACTAAACTAACGACGAATATTGATTAATAATAAAATCCAGAACGAGCTTACAAAAAGTGGGTTGCGATTAATTCATTTGAGATAATAAAATTCTATCCGTGCGACTAAATTACCAGTGAGCGACTAGAAATACAGAGAGGGCAACTTCAATATTGATATAGATTCGATTTTTTCCACTGAGGTTTTACATAACGAACTACTAAAAAGTTCTCTTTAAGCAAAGTTCTGTGAGCTGC
This sequence comes from Epinotia ramella, assembly GCA_947578815.1. NCBI lineage: Eukaryota > Metazoa > Arthropoda > Insecta > Lepidoptera > Tortricidae > Epinotia > Epinotia ramella. The sequence continues at coordinate 16,338,991 of OX388209.1, forward strand.
TTTGTTAATAATTATTGGTTACTGATATTCTATTTGAGGTCTTATGTTTTTTAGATTGATACATTTTTTAATGAAAACTACAGATTGTTTAATGCGCGCTAATTCGATTGGGGGCGGGGCGACGACTCGATGCAGTCAGGTGAGTTGGGCTGTGAACCAACAACTGATTACAGGGGTTTAACCAGATTGGGGCAGGCAGAAAGGGGGGCTCGGCTCGGCTAAAAAAACTAACAACCGTAACAATTGAATTATGAGTGGGTTAGGTTATGGTTCACTTGTGTCCCTCAGAGCCGAAATAGGCACCCCGCGAAGCGGGCTGACGTCGACACGCTGGCGGTTAGGTTAGGTTTAGGTTAAGTTAAAATAATTGACATAGATAACTGTGGAGGTACTTATGCTAAATATTTTAATTTTAAATAATAATCCTTGTAATAATTTGTATGTTAATTAAAAATACTTGAAACAATAAATCACAAAACGTTTTCCATGGACCATGACATATTTAAACTATTTAACCCTTCAGCTGTGGTCACCCCTCTGTGGGCTTCATATTTTGGTGGCCGCCCCTCCGTGGGTGGAGCCCCCCACGGAGGGGCGCAATGGCTGTGCTTAATTTCTTAGAAATAAAACCGCCATTCGTGTATCGATCTCGCTTTAATCCATTGAAACGTATAGCCAACGAAGCGAGACAGCTAGCAAGCGAAAACTTCAATGGTCTAAAACAGTCAGTGGCGCGTTTGACACAGTCGGTGTTCGCGAGTGAAAATTAGTGGGTTTAGTGCTGAATTTTTGTGCCAGAAGGACAGTTTTTGTAGACATGTAAGTAATCTTTAGAATTACATAAAAACAAGTGATATTTTAACGAGTTAACTGTAATAAACCCGTGACTAACACAACATACCTACTCATGGTCAAAATTTGGCAACACGTTTTTTAGCGCTTTTCTATTAATTTAATATTACTATTAAAATTACCGTTAGTTATCATACATTTGTTTAAAATGAACTTAAATGGATTAACAATGGCCCGAAAGTAAATAAATCGATTGAAATTGGTAACGATCATAACAAACCCCTCAGAGGGTGATTAACAGACAAGGAATTTCCCTCTGAGGGCTGCCCACATAATACCTCGTGACGTCACTACGATCCGCAGTCTATACTAATCATGACCTTGATTTATACAACGTGTTAATAAAATAACGCAAAACCTGAAAACAGTTTGTTCAGAATCGAGAGTAGAATGCGAAAAAAAAAAAAAAAAATTTTTGACGCGATTTATTTTTTACATTTGTATGGAGCAGGTCGCCCCAGTTGGCCAACACTCCATACAAATGTAAAAAATAAATCTTGTCAAAAATTTTATTTTTTATTTTTTTCGCATTCTATGCTCGATTCTGAACAAACTGTTTTCAGGTTTTGCGTTATTTTATTAACACGTTGTATTGTTTTTGTTTAACTGATGGTTATATTTTAATTTAAACTAAAAGTAGGTATACTTGATGGGAATATTAAGAAACCTAATTTGTCTGGTTCAAAACATATGGTTGCTGTGATAGTTGCAGTTGTTTGGAAGAGGTCATTTTGTATGAAAGTCGATAAACTTTTTTAATTTTACTCTCACATAAAACCTGCTGCACCTACGATAAAAAAAGCTTTGGTTACACCTAGTTGACGACCCAAATTGATTGTTTAGGCATGAATTGATTACATACAATATTCAGATATAAACATCTAAATCGAAGCCCACACGAGCAACTTCTGAGTGTAGGCATTATTTTGGTAGAATATTTCAAATGGTCTAGTGTAAAAAAAATACTTATGAGCCTGCCATTTTATGTTTTTCGAATAAGTATTACACTAATTTCTTCAAATTAAAACAAAAATTTAATATATTTAAAATAACCAAAATATGTTCATAAACTTCGGTGACCTGGTGACGAGGCCAGCTAGACCGCCTTAATACGACTTTAATGTAACGATGATTATCTTTGCAGTTAGATGAGTTAATATACTTAGACTGAGTTTCATCCAAAACCCTGGCTGTGATTATGTAAAAAACTAAAGAAAATTTAGTTTTACCAAATCACTTCACCCTACAAACCTTGTCGGTGGAGCGTCCTTCAGAGGGTGCCACAGACGTGGGTCAAGCGGCCATTTAATGAATCATCGACAAGTAAAAATACACGATTTAAAATTACTTGTAGGTAATGACCATTCCACGAACGGAATTATCGACGAAATGAAAATACATGAAACGTTGACTTTGAAGTGAAATTCGACAAAGTGAGTGTTGACAATTTGATGATAAACCAGAATAGTGTTTCTTCAAATAGTTATTTCATAAGATTTTTTTGTTTTAAATGTGAGCTCATAATACTCTGCTCATTATAGTATTTTCTAAAGTGGTTTTTGTATTCGAAACCTTCATTTAAGCTAAAATGCCACTCAGTATTTAAAAAAACATTTGCCAAATATTGAAAAAAAAAGCAGACGTAACGTTGTCAACGTCTCAAACAAATATTAGGGTCGCTCAAATATTATGGAGCTTCTCATTTTGTATTTTAAGTAACTCAAATCAATGTTTGTAAGTTGCTGTTCTGTTGATTTCTCGTCACTCGCAGTCAGTCGCTCACTTAGTAATACTATAACCGAAAATAATTATTTTTGACACTTAAAACTTTAATTTACAGTTACTCGTTTAAATACTACCCATTACAAATATAGGTAGGGTAGACTGGGTACGGTTGTGCCAGGGTACGGTAGTGACAGTCGTCGTACCAGCGAAACTATACGGAATGCGGGCAAGGGTTCTAAGGGAGAGAGAAGCGGCATGCAAGTCTGAACGCGTTCCCCGGTGTTGCGTCACCCAGCGCGCGGCGTTAATGCAAGCAGGGGCCCACATTGCTTTTCAACAGTCAAAAGTAAGTTGTTTTGTCCGATTAATTTTAATAATCACTGTTATTTGTATATAGATAGATTATCTCGGTTTTTTTTTATATAAGTTGAACATTAGTAGTTAATTATGGGTGGTTACTTTTTACGTACATTATTTGGCAAAGTCAAGGCGAATTTTTGTTTTCGAAAGTGAGCGTCGGGTACGGTTGTGCCAAATTTTGTAGGTACGGTTGTGACTTACATTTTTTTGTTGTTTTTCTTTTAGATACCCAGAAAACGCTTGCGGAATACCGAAAGAGCGCGGTCTAATTAATATCTGGTCTGGTAAATATGCAGATGCTTATGAAGACGTGAAAGCGGGACTTTTACATTTTCGTAATTATTATTTTTATTAATTATTAATTAAAAAATAAATAATTTAATGAACTTTCTATTCGAAAGATTATGAAGATTATGTTGTGTTATGTCATATTTCTAAGAATAAAAGTCATTATAAACCATTTTGTTGAATATTTGTTCCTGTAACTACCGACCCCAACCACTGTCATAACCGTTCTTGGGGTGTGGCCGGTTGTGACACTTTCCCTTATTTTTTAATTTGATTCCTATGACTAATACAACGTATTTAGGGAAAATATTTAAGTATATTTACGTAGACAAATGTACAATTTAAGAGTCAGTTACTTTTCTCCCAGCTAACTAGTAAATTAACAAAATTAGTGGCGATCAAACCAAAATTGTCACAACTGTACCCAGTCTCCCCTACACAGTCAAATTCATTCATTTATTGTAAATATATTGTCGCTAAAATATTCGAACACGTCGGTTCATGTGGTCCGTTGTGTTGATAAGTACGAGTATGTCTTGTTAGGTACGGGTACGACATTGAGAAAAGTTTCACTCTAAACATTTAGATTGACAACTTTGCAACCCGAAAGCATTTGAAAACATGTTTTAGGTGCCTACAGTTTGGTTTTAGGTATACCTACCTGGGCATTTTATTTATTTTCATCACACTTGCTCGAAAAGGGCTTCATAATGCGCAGACATACAGAGCTGTAATAGCCTGTGTTACGCCCACGGGCGTAATGGTTTTGTTTCTTAAATTGTATCTGTCACTCATGCAGCAGTTACAAAGCAAAGAGGTTTTAAATCAAATACGATGTCTGGAAACGTATTTATAAATAAATTTAAACTTAAAAAACTACTTAACCATGTTTAACTGAATTATTTACAGATTTAATATGTAGTTATTTAGTGTCTACGTAAAATGTTTTTAAGTGTTTTCAAATCGTGGCTGTATACCGAAGGGTCTTTGCCATACGCGCCTCACGTCAAATTCAACAAAATGGACGACTGACATGTTGCAGTTTTTATTACGATTTGTATTCATTTCATCTAAAATGTATTTGTTTCCTCGCAAATGTGATGAAAAACATTGTGTATAACACGGGCATAAGAATATTGCACTTACGCCCGTCGTTAAACAATGTACTATTATGTCTTTAGTTACGAGCCGTCACAAAACGTCAATATCAAACGCGTATGTTTCGCAACAAAACGTTACAATTTTAAATGCAAAATCTCCACCTATTCTACGGGCGTAACATATTTGCCATTTTTTCAGCCACAATGATAAGTGAAAAAAAATGGTAACTACGCTAAGCCCGCTGACAACTTACTGGGTATCTAACTATAACAACTTTGCGAATATGTCGTTGACGTAAAAAACGGCCACATTAACTGCTATTTGCGATCGGAATAGGTACATGCATCTGGAAACCCTGCCTTTGCCGCCCCCGCTGCCGCGGAAGCGAGGGCAGTAAGGGGTCGAGTTTCGATTGCATGTAGGTATTACCTAGTCTGATTCTGTGTTCGGGTGTCCCTTGAAATAAGTACTTATTTCCAGGGACACCTGAACAAGGCAAACATTAGAGAGGATCTAGTCTAGATCTTCTGACCATTCAAAGTTATGTTATGAGTAAGTATGTGGGCTTAGAGGGGTTCCTCTTATAAATCTTATAATATTTAAAAATCAAAAGCATTTCGGGAAACGAAACATGTTGTCTTGACTATCAATTTGTATATGTACTAAACTAAAGGTATTGTCCATGAATTAACTACTATTTCTACTATGACTATGCTACGCTGACTGAAGTCTATGTATTTAACAACATGTATTTCTTAATACATTCAACTTGGGGGCCTACAGGTAGGTACTTTATAGTGGCATTAATTGTGCGCAAAGAGTTATTCATAGCAGAATTGGAAGTATTTTTTTCTTTAACATGGGCGTCGGAGAACGGCTTTAAACGGTAGGATCATGGTTTTAGCGTTAAAACCCTTGATAAACATTTTGATTAACTCCAGCCCAATATTGTGAAACTTGGACAAAGTTTTAATCCTAGATTAAGTCGTAATTGTACAGACGAATATTATTAAACTGAACTTATTCTTCGGTCAAATTGGCAGTTAGTTAAGTATGCATTTGAATGATCGACGTGGTCTTCGTTAAAACAATTTAGCTGCTCGTTTCGTAATCGAGTTGTGAGCGCGACGAGCGCTGCCCGTATTCCGCAATTATTGAGCTCGAGAACAAATTCAGTTACGCCCTGGCGCTTCCCGACCTCCTAATAACCACCATACACTTATAACTATTCTCCTTAGTTTACACAAGTACTTACTGTATTTAAAGTCATTTGATAAGTGTACTCGTACCTAAAGCTCTGTTCTTTTGTTTCAGTTTACTCGTAACTCGTTGTAAAGGTAGGTACATATTGTAAATATTTAGGTAGTACAATGTTTTTTTTTCAGATGTAAATAGATTAATTTGTATTTTTCTTACTCAAAATATATAAAAAAAATTGTGTCAGTTTGTTTTGACTTTTGAGCCGAAATGAAAATATGAAATTTGATATGAAAAAGTATCAAAACATACTATTGTCTCGCGTAGTACTATTTACCTAAGTAGTGTAAGCTGGTACAGTGCCTACCTAATCGAGCTTAAGCATAACCCAAATTACGAAAAACGAAGTGTTCCGTTGGACCAATTTTGGTACGGAACACTAAAAAAGAAATGATACATTTAAAAGGAAAATAGCCATTCAGTCCAGTTAATTCAAACCAATGTAAGTACATACCTTGTCGCTGAAGTACCTACCTATGCTTCAAAATATGGGAGCACCTTCTTTAGCCTTTGTCTAGGTAGACTTATCTACAGAAAATTAGCTGTTTTGTGCTACAGATCATTGCAGAGGTTTAATTTCGTTCATCACTTCCGATCCAAATCACATTTAAATGTGTTTCGCTCGCTCGCTTCCACGCGTACTGAGCATGCGTGTCAGAATAAGCATAAGCGTGTGAAAATTATAAAATTGCGATCGGAATTACTTAACGTATGGTACGTTTAATTTTCCTGCCGAACATGCTCCAATAATGATTATATTCTCCAATTAAATAATGATTATATTTTAGGTAGATAAATTAACCCTTTTGGTGCGCATGATGTCCATTTTGTACGCACAATTTTTGCTACAGCGCGGTAACTATCAGCTACGGGCTACGGCGCGGCGTAGCATACGTAGCGTTGGCATTCAGTTGCAGCGGTGCGGTCTAGATGCCGCCCGTAGTGGAAAATCTCTCGTAGCCGCTGCGCTATGCGTTACTCATTAGATGCCAAGGAATCCTACTACGTGTGCTACGTCGTAGCGCCTCGTAGCATTTTTCCATTTTGTAGCGGAAATCGCTCGTAGAGGCATGACTCATTTGTGAGTCATTTGCCTTAAATGGGTTTACTGTTTTATAGGCGAAATAGTTATCGGTAAGCTCGACATTTACCATTTATATTACGATACGACATTTATATTTAATTGCACGAGTACGGTCCACTTTGCTTTGATATAGGTACCTTTTATTTATTTTTGCATAGGTAGTTTTATTATGCTCTTGGTTGCATTTTCATAACAAAGGCGTTCATTTAAATTGAGTAACAGACGTGAGACAGTTCCGTTAGTTTTGGGTTCCTTATTGTCATATTTTCTTTCCATTTTCTGACAACAAAAGAAGACCTCGAAGTCGAAGTCCCTTAGGCTGCAAAAAAATTACCCATCTGTGTACCTAAGATGGTTACCATCACTCTTTATCACTCATCGTTGTGGATAAGACATGTGTCACTCTCGCACTCGCATACTTGTTAGAACGTGACGGATGGTCTTATCCACTAGTGATAAAATGGCAGCCATGCTGCGCCCGCTGATCCTATAAGTTGAGGAGCATAACAGTTAAAAGAAAGACTATTTTATCGAGCAACAAATGCAATTTCTGGCTTGATTTGTACTAATCCTTTTTTAAGCAAAAATCATCGGTATGTAGGTACCGTACCACAATGCTCGGTTGCTCGTTTGGTCTAAACTAATAATTACACATTAGATATGACTTTAAGCGCTTTCCCAGTATCTACCTATCAATAACCGTGTCCATTTTTCTAGTTAAAGAAATATTTCGCTCAGCAATTTCCGAACTTCCAATTCTCAATTGGAAAATATTTGAAGTATAATAAGGTTCGACAGATCCCCGGCAAATAAAAGACGAAGTCTCGCCGAAGAGATAATAGCCTTGTTGAAATCTAATTTCTCGTAACCATAACGGGCCACTCGAGAGCGATGAGCCATCACCCACAGGCTCCGCTCACATCGCTCCTTAATTGAGCTGCTTCTTCGAACCTCAGCTGAAAAACTTCCGTCTCAAGCAACAGCGATATTCATCCTCTAAAATATTTATAGATTGGTCGTTGTTCGCATCGCACTGGCTGGCTGGTTATTGGGGCCGCATCTTCAATTACTGCGGTGCTTATGTCCGTGATGTTGAGGTTACTTTATAATGTGATTTAGGTACTACATAGTTCCATTTGTGGTTTAGGTTTCATGTTATTTAGTCAACGGACTTTCAGGAAATTTGATTTTCTGAATAAAATTACATATAGACATTTCTAGGACATGGATTTATATTGCTTATGAAATTACATTTAACAACTAAGGTATTTAGGATATCTAATTATAAGGTTTGGCTGATGTTTAAACTAGACTAGACGGATAAGTTTTAAAATCTTAATTAGTTCACTGAACACATTTACAAGGTTTAAGGCGACTCTTCGCGTTGCTTGAGTTGCGTCAAAGAATAAGGCCCTTCGTTGCACCCGGGACCGTCGCAGGAGAAGTTGTCGAATTCGCAGTAGTCGCCCATCACCATCTGAGAAAAAAGTTACTATAGAAATAATCTATATACTTATATAAAACTCTTCGTTACTAATCTATTGGCAGACAGCGCACAGCCTAAACTGCTAACGATATAAGCATGAAATTTGGAACATATATTCTTTACAGTACGCGGACGTGTGCTAAGAAAGGATTTTTCGAAATTCAACCCTTAAGGGGGTGAAATAGGGGTCGAACCGTTGTATGAAAATCGTTCATTTGGAAAGTTATAGACTTGAATCTTTATATGAAGGTATCTTACTAAAAAGCAAAGCAAATGATTAAGCGATGTTACAAAAATTCATCCCCTAAGGGGGTTAAAAAAGAGTTGAAAGTTTGTATGGGAAATATGTCGCCTAATGTACAGTCAAAAACATTGATAAGGATTTTTTTCCTAATTCATCCCTTGAAGGGGTTAAGATAGGGGTTGAAAGTTCACATAAGTAACGTGTGATTTTTAATATTAAACTGTGTCTAGAAACATGAAAGCAGGACAGCAGGTTTATTTTATAATATGTAGATCTATTTTCCCCTAAAGGAGGAAATAAGGGGGTAAAGGGGCTTAATAAAAATAATTTATTCTAACACCGTTAAATGGGGACGGTGGATGGAGATGGAAAGTTCTCCGTCTTTTAGCATTAGATAAGTTTGCTTTCAAAACTGTACAGGTAGGCCGAACTAACGTGAGTAAAACTACTGGACAGATTTAAGCAAAAATTTCCAGTCATGTAGCTTTCTTTAATATCTACATTATGAAAAAATATACAATTAAAATATGCAGAAACGTCTGTTGAAGATTTTTAAGATATTATATGTATATTTGTAAATACGGAGTCTTCAATTGAAATTTTGCAATTTAAACTAATGAACTCATCGCACTGTTACCTTTTAGGCTTAATACAACGGATTTAGATGATTTTTTTTCTACAGTTGAGACCCTTGCTTGGAAGGATATAAGATAGTTTTTATATCGGAAATCATCCCTTAAGATGTTAGAACTTTGTTTGGGTCGGCGATAATTTAGGTTCCGCCCATAATAATTGAATAGCAATATTTTTTCTAAGAAAGTTACAAGTGCTACGCGGACGAAGTCGCGGGCAACAGCTAGTCAAATCATATTTATAAAATAAGTTAATTTTTAAATATAAAATACATTATAAAATAATTCTAGCCTAACTATGTTACCTACATATATTCAGTATTTACAGTTTTCAGAATGACTTCCTTCGTATAGTTTATATTATACCTTGTGAGAGCATTTAACATACACAGATGTGGCAACATACATGCTAGTTACATTCGAGCATGTAACAGCGGTCTGGTCCTATTGAGGTTGCATATTGATACCGCGTAAGTAGGTACCTAATAATTATTCGTGTAAGAATACGTCTGCATTTACCTATTCTTACACGAATAATAGGCATGATGCCTCATGTTCAAATTGATAACGTAGTGATGCTAAATGGATAGTAAACCATCAAATTATCTTAATAAAGTATAAATTATAAAATATAATTAGACACATTAAAAGATATGAACCTTGAAAGTTTAGAAAAATTATGCATTTTTTTTATTGTACAAGAGTAAATTTAAAGCTGCCAATAGAATCCTTACGCTTTTATGGAAACAAAATTGTATGACAACTATGTACTTAAACGCAGTATCTCGCGACCGAAACAACAATTTACCAGATTTTCCATACAACGATAAAACTACTTGGTACAATTGTGACGTTATACTTGTGTGTCTATCAGTATTCAGAAGCGTTTTGCGCTGCCGCCAGCGATGTCAATCTTTGTCTCAAATTTTTGGGTATTTATGTTCATTAATTGTAGTTGCTCCCATACAAACATTTGTTTCTCTCCAAAAACTGGTTCGAATGACATCATATAAAAATCTGAGTCATCATCCCTATTACGCACTAGCGCTGTCATGTTCTTTTTATACATTTTTTTTATAGAGTCCTGTAACAGCTGCTGTTGCACCATTTTACAAGATAATTATAGCAAACACCCACCATACACCAGATAGTTCGTTATGAGTAGGTACTACACATATGCTCTTGCCGATCAATTTGAAATGTGATGGGAATTTAATTTAAATTCCGTGCAATACGTGTGATCAGTTTGAATATTTGCCGATCCTTGTGATGGTCCTAAGGTTGTACAGTTGAATATTTATTTTATTTTCTCAAACATGCAATGAAATATTGACGTTGTGTTCTTCATAATGAGCTTCGAAGTGTCACGTTTCGGGCGCAGCGAGACGAAGAGACCCGTAATGAATGGCATTTCATTGGAGGCCTAGGCCTGCAAGATAGTCTTTTTTAATTTCCATTCCACAATTTGTGGCACAGGATCACAACGTTCAACCATAAAAATTAAAGTTTGATTTCTTGGAGTTTTTTCAATTTATTTCAATGCATGTTTGAGAAAATCACTATACATACCTCGGCGTGAAAAGGGGTTGCCAGCCTCATAACTATCCGACCTCGCTACGCTCGGCAGTCTATATGTACTCGGCCGGCAACCCCTTACTTCCCGGCCTCTGTAGTAATGTACTATTAATTATTATTTGCGTCAGCTTACAGACTAACATACATATACATATCAATATACTATACGTATAATATAACACATTAACTTGTTATGACGGAATAAGTAGGTATATGCCCATTTTTAATTATTCTTGTACCCAATTAGTGTTAGTTGTTAAATAAAAATTAACTCGGTGTCAGTTTTGTGACGAATGATTGAAAATGCCCATATATACGTTACCAAAGGTTCAAAAGTAGCTGCGTAACCTTAAACATGTCCTTAACAATAAAGTCGTGTTCACATATTTTTTATCACTTTGTCCGTGCAAATATTTTCGAACTAGACTGTACGCTAGGCGGCAACAGGGAACTCATTCGGATGATATGGATGATATCCGTATATTTACTTGGATACCTACATAAATACGTAGGTAGGTAGAGGTACAGTCAAGTGTACAAATATTTCATACAACTTGCTCTTAAATAGGTATGTCCCATCGCTCTTATACCAGTGGATTAAGGTTGAGGTACATATTTATGATAGCATTAAATCGATACCTACCTATTTTTTGACTGTAACATAGGTACAATTTAATACGTACGTTACATAATCGTTAATTAAACTTAAGGGGATGCCTTGATTCGAGTCGACCACGCCTCCTTGACCGAGACACGTTTATGCTTTTCACGCACGACAAAAAGAGATGCAAACACTCTTCGGGAATGGCTTTTTTGGACAAATTTCGATAAATACCTAACTTACTGAAGTTTTATTTATATTTCATCAAGTGAAATTTTAGATGAGATTAAATACTATAGTATTAACTTGATTGTGTCGTAAAATAATGTATTGTTTGAGTAGGCTTAAGTAAAAAAAAGGAAAGTAAAGACCCAACCTTGGATTTTTTCTATCGAGGAAATTTTAGGCAATCATGTATCGATTAAATCAGATAAACAATCATATAGTCAAGAATTATATATCCGAAAATCAGATCTTATTGTTTCTTAGTCTAGTCAGAACGGCGTTTCAAAGCACGCGATAATTTCCAATGCACCCCCTTAAATAACGAATCAGCACGGATGTCGCGACAGTCGCATTAATCTCGCTGATCTCTAAAAAGGTAAAGTTTGTAACTTTGTGAGTTTGTATGTAGTACCTTCACGAAACTTCTTAAGCGATATAAAAATAAATACCGGTCAATAGAATGGATCTTCGGGGCATCTAGGTTCTATGGTGCTAGCTGGGCTGAGGGGCTAGTACACTAAGTTTTATGTCGGTCATAAAGCATTCGTCTCATTCTGGCCAATATGCGAGTGCAAGAGGGACAAATGCTTTATGTCGGACATAAAACCTACTGTGCTAGGGGGGCTGGTTACCTATAGGTATATTAGGAGAGGCCAGATATGCGCGGCAGTGGACTAGCGTGAGGGACCTCTTGAATAATGTAGAGACCCCTATTTCTAATTTTACATATCGAAATTGATGTGAATAAGCATGAAGATACAAATAGGTGGTACCTTGGTGGAATTTTCATATGTCTCGCAGACACATCGGCCGCAGATGCACCGCCCGCGTCCGCTACAAGGAAGTGACGTGCTCTCGTCTGTCCCTTCTGGAAAGCACTTCGGAGCTGGCTCTTGGCTACAACTACAATTTGCGTTGTCTTGCAGACTGACTGTCAACAAACAAATCATCTTAATACGGGCGTAGACACTAACTATTCATAAACGTCCTGTTTTAACCAAAATGGCGTTAAAATTCGTTTGTCCTTATCTGGCACTTTGACATTTGTGTTCGTAAGAAAGGGACAAAGCACATTTTATTTAGCAGGGGCATTTTAAGGTTTATGAATAAGGGGGTGAATAAAATAATCAATAATGTCATATTTTCTCGAAAAAGGATAAAACATTTAGTCAAATGGAGAAAAAATCAACGCAAAAGGTTAAATAATCACGAAGTTATAAGTGTCCAAAGTTTTAAGAAGGGGTATGTTCTGTCCCTTTTTCGCAAAATGCAACTTCATAATGAAACGATGACGCTGGAAGAATGTGACGTCACAGAAGACGGCAACGTGCCGCGCCGCATCGTGGTCGGCGCCGCCGTCGACGCGGCCCCCCGGCAGCATCCTGTAATGTGACGTCACACACCGTTTGCGTTTTCTCTCTCTAACAAGCAATATTAAAACGGTTGTAGCTTCATAATTCTTTGAGATATCTGAATGGGATTTTCGTCACTAGGCATATTTTTTTGCCTTCTTACTTTTGGAGTAATAATAATTTTCGAGTCTACACCCCTATTGGCTATCCTCCCTGTCGTATTCGATACGACGACGGCGAACCCTACACATTCTTTTGATGGCTATGTTTTAAGTGGCATCTGATCACCAGCAAAATCCATCACGGTTTTATATGTGGCCATGGCCGGATTTCAAATTAGGTATTTAAGGAGAATTCGACAATTGCCTTTATGTGTCAAGAAAAGCATGGTGCTGTCGACCATGGAATTGACTCGAAGACTCGATGTACCTAGTAGCTAAACAAATCATAAGGATAGCATTGCTCCCAGATTCCTACAATATTAAACGATCCTATACTTACTATTAAACGAGCAATATTTGTATATATATATTAGCAATCCCGTTCTCGGAAACGGCTCTAACGATAGGGTTTTATGGAGGTGAGAAATCAATCTAGCTAATAGGTCTCATGTCTGGGAAAATTCGTTTTCTCCGTATTTTCACCCGAGCTGAGCTCGGTCGCCAAGGGACTGCTTAATAAAAGTATACACTACTACCTACATATGAGTGCTGACCTTAGGGTCTTATAATAAGTAAATTCAGTAGAGTAGTATAGTAGGACCTACAATGGAGAAAGATGCCTCACTGATAATATAAAATGACATGAGAACTGTGGAACTCGAGGCAAGGTACAAAAGCGGTAGGGTAGATAAATGATAAATTGAAGCCTTACTAAAAATGGAAAAAATGTGTGGTACTTACATCCGTAATCTATATATTCAGTCGGATCATTTTTACATTTTTCAGGATCTAATTCATTTGAGAAACATTCTCCCCCCGCTTCGCACCAGGAACAATGAACCAAGCGCAAACAGTCGATACACGAACGTTTTATCTTGCACACTTCGCTCTGGCCGATTCCTCTGATAGTTTTGTTACTCTTGCTGTTATCAGTGCCACTTTCTACTATGCATAGACACGCAAATAACGCGACAGTGGTAAAAACATTCATCGTAGAAGCGAATAGAATACTTTTAATGATTATAATTGACTTGGGTTGGGTCTAACGCTTGATAGCTACTATTGCTTAGCCGTGACTTGTTCGTCGTAATGATATCGCAATGATAACCTTTATTCTTCATTGCGCAAATAAATCTGTGTCAGTCGTTACGCGGACCACGGACGTGAACGTAAACAAACCGTACCTAGTTTAAAAAGTATTAAATAAAGTAAATAAATAAATACTCTTTATTGCACCACGACAAGAGAGAAACATCTTACAAAAAATTTGCTTAATAAATAATGGTAACAACAGGCGGTCTTATTCTACTCTTACGATACTTAAGTACCTTACGTTGTATAAAATTCATTTTTTTTGCCTAGGTATTCTTTAACTAGCTAACTAGGCTAAAAGACTTTATACTTTAGAGATAGAGTTCAGATTAAAACCGAAATGCGTCTGCGTTGTGAGTAAAAGTAGATACGTACTTATGCCTATTTAAGAAACTATTAAGTATGAAGATTCAAAAGGAAGAAATCTGACTAAGTATTTTTAGTTAACTATACTATACTGGTAGAGAGCTAGGCACTAATTAGGTACCTAGGGTCATTTCGCCGGTTAGCGACCACCTAAGTTAATGGGCCGGTGGGCGACCACTTAAGCAGAGTTGGTGAACTGAAAGGATATTTTCTCGGTTTTTTAGTAGATTTCTATTCTAAAACAACAAAAAAATGCATGTACAAGTAATTGTCTCAATAGGGTGTGTAGAATTGATGTTATCTTCAATAGAAAAAACCTTCTCCTTCAGGTGGTCGTAACCAGCGAAATGACCCTACTTGTGGTTTGTCAAACAGATTTTTAAGATGACTGCCTTTGATCTAAGACGATAAAATTAAAGTCCAACTCCCCACTAATGTTAAAGCCCTATTGGCCAGCTTTGAGCCCAAAGTAGCCAAGGCTTTGGCTTATTTTATTGATAAAAATAAAATAAAATTATAACTATTTATTAATAATAAGTATCTTTTCACTATATTATTTCTATACCTATATAGTATTTCTGTATGATTATTTAAGTGTATGTTTAGTCCCCGGGCTAAATTTTTAGGTGACCACAGATCCGTAAATACAACTATGGGGGATAGTTGTATTTACGGATCTGTGGTCACTTGACATTGGCAAAGTGCCTAAGTAGCAAAAAGCCACAAAATACGAAAAAAAAAATTGTCACCTGTCAATGTCAAGTCAACATATGCATTCAACTGAATAAACTCTTCTGCCAACAGTGCCAACGACAAGAATGTAAACATAGAAACATATTTTTATCGAAATAAAAATAATAGATTTGGTCAGAAATTCAGAATGGAAAATTATTTTAAGGGGAAAAATGTTGAGGAAGAGATTGAAAGAAATAAAATACCTATTAAAGATTTACCGGAGAACTTTCTGTGGATGCAAGTATGTAATTTTTATAGGTTAGAATTAGATTTAATTTGAATCGATGTTGTTAGTTAAGATTTATGATTGTCTTACTAAAATTTGGTTGTTTTAGGTAAAAGGAGGTAGTAAAATGTCAAATCTGTTATCACATGCATCTGGTATTTTGGAGGACAAAGCTGCTACAGCCGTGGTTTGGACTGGGGCGGGGGTTGGAATACCTAAGGCTATATCTTGCGCAGAAATAATAAAGAGACAATTTTCGATCGAACACCAAGTTACGAAGCTCACATACAAAAAGTACGCCCACTTTCAGATTAGCTTAGTTATCTCTTCCAAAAATGTAAGTAACCTTAACTTGTTTTTTGACAGAGTTGAAGAGTTTTGGGAGCCAAAAGTGGATGGACTGGAGACAATAGTGGTTAAACGACAAATACCAGTCATCCATATTTTACTTTCAGTGGAAATGATTCCTGACACAAAGCAGATTGGGTTTGTATTAACTGCATCTTTAAATTAATTTATTAAACCTGTAAGGCAGTGAGATATTATATTCTCACCATGAATGAAATTTATATCTATGAGATGATAGTGTTCAATTCTGAAAAATTGGATGCCTTTGTGCCAATTAAAGGGTTTAAAACATTGCATCTAACTAACCCATGCATAGTGCATCCCATGCCCAGTATACACTTTTATTTTACATGTCTCATTTAAATACAGACAGGACCTGTATTTCATATTTTTTTCTTTATAGATACCAGGCACTCCAAGGAAAGAAATTCTGGCACAAAGATCCAGCTAATAACAACCAGAAACAGCACCAACCTCACAAATCTAAAAAACCTTTCAAATACAAGAAAAACCCAACAAACACTAGCTAATCACCGTATAAACTAATACATTAATTTGTAAGGTATTTATGGAATAAATTTGTTTTTTTCCTCATTGTTTATTATTAAACATTAATTAAATTTAGGTAAAAGAACCCCTATTTCTCACGCCTGGTGCTGAATTCATGTGACAATATTCAATAACTCAAACCAATAGTGTAACTGGCTTCCTAGTCTCTTATTAGATCATTTAGAACAAGAGGTATAGTTAGTTAGTTAGTTTTACTGGGCTTTTTTCCGCAAATCGACATCCAGTGTGCCTATTTTGCGTGAATCGGTGGGGTAGCGCTACTCTAACCACACTAACTAACAAGAGGTATAGTGCGAGAAAAATCGAGAATATGTCGCGGCCGTCTCATGATAGACATGCAGGTGTAGTCATGGAAAATTGAAAGAAAACTCCAAACCGTCTAAAGAAATACTACAACTTTATTAGCTTGATAAAGTGGTTACAATTTATTTTTAAACTACCTTTAAGTATAAATAGGTTATTATAATTATTTTATACCTATTACTAACGTCTTAACCCTTTGACCCTGTGGTCTTACTAAGTGAAGTTGTCCAATTATTCATGTACATGTATTGCTATCTTGCAGTGCCAAAAGGGTTAATCAGCAACTTCTAAAAGTGATAAATTCTCAGCAATAGTATTTGTGCCATAAAACATGACATTCATGATGGATGATAATTAAGGGAATGGGCAGATTACAGTTGTTTATGTCCTGTGATAAAAGGTAAAATAGATAAGTAATATTCTACTGCACAGCTTAAAACTACAACTATGCCAATACATGCTTGTATTTGCTATACTTTAGTTAGAAGTGAAAATGGTAAAATCGTTATGAAGGATTACATTGTGTAAATGTTTTATTTACAGTTCCAACTTAAAAAGATCAAGAGATTCGTCTTTGTTTGGTTAAAATGCAAACATGTAACTTATTATGATGATTGTTTCAATTACACATAGAATTTCCCTTACATACAAAAATGGCCAATGCATTAAGTGATAATGGATAAAATGGATAAAAATTTGTTCATAGAAACTGTCTAAAATTAGATGAGATGCTTGGCAGAAGTAGATAAAACCATAATATCTCATTACATTATAATAGCTAATGGCCAAAGCAGCTTTTCATCTTGGTGACCATGAGAAATAATTCACCGTAAAAGTGAATTATTGTGAGAAATAATTCACCATAAAAGTGAATTATTTCTTTGAATCTCAGGCTTCTGATTCTCCTGCATTTTGAGGGAGAGGTACCTCACCTTCAAGTTTTGGTAAAATCAATATTTCTTTAGAAATAATGGAATACTTTGTGACAAAATAAGTGAATCTTTCACATAAATGGGTTTCCTTCTCAAAGGCATCAAAAATTGACCGATGATGGAAATAGGCATGTGAAAAAATTCTGTACACCCTGCGACACACAGAACCCAGTTTTGCCACTGATGACTCCTTGATGCTTACCCTGTGGATGAAAATTTTTTTTAGAAATCCATAAAAAAATTCAATTCATTTTCATATTTGGCTTGCTAGTATGTAAAAAAACAAAGTTACCTTTCCTCTGGTCACTAACCTTTTCAACACTATCATAGAGAAAAGCTGTCAACCAATATGCCAGGCCAAAGTTGATCTTTTCTTAAGCATCTTTCTTTTTCATGAAGTTTGTCAAATGGCATTTAGTATGGAGTTAAACCTCTGTCTACGCATGTAGGTTGCTATTGTACTGTACTCCTTGATGGATTAATACCTCATTGGAGTTGAACCAGTGGTGCGGATATATCAGTTGATGAAAAGGTTAAATATATGAGACACCATTGATGGATTCAGAGATCACAAAAATTTAGGCATTATAGCCCTTCACTTGGGCAACATCTACAGAAAACCTGAACCTAAATCTCTATGAGCCTAATATCTAACTAACTATAAGGTTGTCATAATTCTTGAACTGCATATGCATAGCCCTTCACTTGGGCAACATCTACAGAAAACCTGAACCTAAATCTCTATGAGCCTAATATCTAACTAACTATAAGGTTGTCATAATTCTTGAACTGCATATGCATTTATAGAAAACATCAAGAATATAAAAACATATTTACCTGCTAGGGAAATATTTGTTGCTGTTTAGCAAGCATGCTGCACCATCCAGGGTGTGTCTTGTGTAGTCAATAGCAGGGCACTCTTTCGGTGTCTTGTGAGCAGCACAAAGGAATATCCACTGTTCAGTGGCAGTCATTTGTGTGCAGGTTTCTGGTTTACATTCACTCTGTAAACGGACTGCTAAGCCATTTAACTCCATGCAGAATTGCCTGTAAATTTAATCACATAAACTGTAAAGTTTTGATGCAGTCATAACAACCTGAAAATGTTCGTTGATAAACTGGATGCACCATTACCGAGGCACTGGAACAAACTCCATGTAGGATTAACCAGTGTCGAGGGATGGTGCATATAACCTTTGTGTATTTTCTGTATTTTTAATTTCTACGTGTTTTTAGTTTTAAGGGTAATTAACTTAGTTATTAGTTACTTAGTAGTAGTACCTAACAAATTATGGATCGTATGGTCTGGGAATAAAGAAGATAACTCTCAACAATTCATTTAAAATTAAATCAGACACTGAACACTAGTTACCCAGAATCTGAATTTAAACCTTACCTTAAGTGCTCATACTTCCAGACACCTTCATCTTGGGCCTCTGGCATTTTTAAAATAGCTTCAAGATTGGCCGGATCTCGTCGAATTGTTTGCTGTATGAATTGTTGTACGGCCAAAGTGCTATCCATTTCTTCGAAAGGTTCATCAGGCCAACGGCAAAAGTCCTATAAGAAAAGACATGTTACTGGATGTATTGAATGAAACACCGCCACTCAAAATTATACTTTTGTAATCTTACTTTCGCTTTAGATCCAGGTCGGTTCCGTCTCAAAATTTGTACACCATCTGCCATGGTTTGTTGTATTAGTTTAACGATAGGATAGTTTTAAGAAATTGCACAGCGACGAAACCAATCGTCAATCGGTGTTCGGTAAGCTAAGACCAGATCAATGAGAATAGTTTTTTTTTTTTGCGTCAATGTACTTCATATACTTTGATTGGGGTCTACTTTCAAATCTAGTCCGATTTGAAAATGTGAATAATATTGGTGAGTAAAATAATATTCAGTATGCAAATAGCAAAAGTTAAAAATATACAACCATAAAAAAAACATACTGTTACGTATTTTGGTAAAAAGTATTATATCACGATAATGGGGTATATACATGTCATGATTTGTCCCAATTTATCAGAAGCTTACTAATTGCTATCGTGGAGGCATGTTGCGCTGCTGATCCAACTGTCAAACGAGTTGTACTGAGAAATTGCATGAACATGTGGTTGGATTGTTACATCTGTACACTGCACCCAATTATGACTCATGGGTTATCCAAAAGTCATGATTTGTCAGCCCCAATTCATCAGAATCTGACTAATTGCTATCGTGTGGATGCATGTTGCGGCTGATCCAACCGTCAAACGAATTGTCCGACTAATTGCATGAAAATCACGATTTGGACCATGGAATTGGCATGATCAGCCAAATGTTTTTTTTCTCGCAAATTTCATTCAAATAAATTTAAACGAAAATTAAAACTTATATACTAAAGAATATTGTTTTAATATTTTACACTGTAATTTTGTAAACAAAATTAAACCGGGTTTTGCAACTACAATTTCATTCAGTGTGGCCAGTTAACAGTAAGAAAGCGAAACATGCCGCATTCAAACGGTCCTGCAAAGCGAACTGCTACTAACCGATGAGATAGGGCGAGACAGCACGTCTATCATGAGACGGCCGTGACATACTCTCGATTTTTGTGTGCGCACGGCTATCACGCAACGGCGCGCGAGCTCTCTCGATTTTTCTCGCACTATCCGTCTCTTTCTTATTATAACACTTAGAACAAGAAGTGTAGTGCGAGAAAAATCGAGAGTATGTCGCGGCCGTCCCATGATAGACGTGCTGTTTTGCCCTATCTCATCGGTTAGTAACAATCTTGCAGTCCGCTTCGCAGGACCGTTTGAATGCGGCAATTGTCGCTTTCTTACTGTTAACTGGCCACACTGAATGAAATTGTAGTTGCAGTCAAAGAGAATATAACCACTACGTTTTAGTTGCAGTTGTTACGTCTGTACGCTACACCCAATTCTGCATTCGACATGTTGTACTGACAAATTGGGGTAAAATCATATAATGTGGATACCCCATGAAATCATGTCATGTTGTACTGACAAATTGGGGTAAAATTACATAATCTGTATACCCCATAAGACATAATGTATTAATTGTGCTTATTTTGGATTGTGTATGCTCAGCCTAAGATAAAGTTAAACGTATATATATATATATATATATATAAACTGAGATAAACTACCAACTGACACTGACAGACTAATCACTAATCAGCGTCACAATAGATACACAGAGCTTTGTTACACAGTGTATGTACATGCATGTACACATTATTATGAACGTAATTTCCAAAATAGAAAGTGAAAATATCACATGTGTTATAGAATAGGACGTTAATATAGTTGCAATGATTTCGCCAGTATTCAAATGTATGATTTTCAGTATTTTGTTTAAGTGTTCTTTGTGTATGAGTGATATGACTGAGAATTCTTTTGGTAAATTTAAAGAAGGGATCATTGCTGCATTTGGAGACTTCAACTCAGATGAACTCACAGATGCCTTTGTTATCAAAAATGGTTCTAGTGTGGAAGTTTATCTAGCTCATGACAAGGAACCGTTTTTAAGGCCCTCTATATTTTCCTGCAATTTCAGTAATATTATTGTGACAAGTGTAGTGCCTGGAGACTACGACGGTGACGCCTACATGGATATTCTGTTGACAACGCAGACAGTAAATACCAGCAAATCAGATATGTATGAAGTTCGGATCATATGGGGTGGCATGCCAAGCCTGAATTGTTCAGATGCTCTTCTAATAAAAGCCATAACAGTTGGTCAGCCTCTGGTGATGGACTACAACCGTGATATGACACTAGATCTATTTGGTCTTAATACTCAGCAGCAACGAGTTTTTTGGATATTTGATAAGACCAGGATGACACCAAAAGAGATACAAATGGGAGATACTTTATTTAAACCTATAAAACTACCTCATTCACATTCGTTTCTTGATGTAAATGATGACGACGCTGCTGATCTCCTTGTCACCACCAAATTGGATGTTGAGTTTTGGTTGAGTCAAGAATCAGATGGGTTCAAGTACAACAACAGCATTGAGCTGCTTGTGGGACATCCAACAATTTATGGTCAAACACTGTTTCTTGATGCTGCCCTTTCAGGAGAGTTCTTCTTAGTTACACCTGTATGTTATGACATCCAGTGCATCAATAGCACCATCCTGATTTATGACAATCAGCGGTGGCATGACTTGCAAGTGGACTTTAATGATGGCAAAGGGACAGTGTGGCGGTTTGTACCTCCTCGCAATGAATTGTACTTGGATGTGATAACAATGAGGAGTGGAGACTACAACATGGATGGCTACCCTGATGTTCTCATGACCCTCAGTCCAGTGAATAGTAATGAAACTAAAGCATTCCTTCTTCATAATGTTGCCTGCACCTATGCTGAGTGTAAATTCCACAGAACTTTTCAAGTTCAATGGGACATCTTTAACACATTTGGAAGAGATATTGTCATGGCAACCTTTTATGACTTTTATATGGATGGTGTACTAGATATAATTTACACTAAGAAGAATGCTACAACTCAGCAGCATACAATGCATGCATACAGAAATGAATTGGAATATGACACAAATTTCATTAAGGTCATTGTTGTCACTGGGTTGTCTAATAAAAAGGTTCCTGTTATAAATGGGACTTTGTACAATAGAAAATTAACATTTGGTAAGCTTATTAGTGCTAACTAATTGCCTGCAAATAAGTTAACTATCCAATTTACCAATTACTTTTAAGATAACGGGATAATGTATTACTTATACTTTTTTGTATTTTGCAGGAACTAACTTGCCAGGGCCCAAGATTAGCTACAATACCTGGTCACAAGAGGGTACTTACAGAATTGGAGCCTGCGCTCAGCTGTCTCAGTCCGCTTACCATGCACTACAGCTACCATATTCAATATTCGGCCTCGACAGGACTCCTAACTTTGTTGACTCATTAAACGTAGGTCTGTCAGGATTTTCTAAAAGCTGGACGCAGATAATACCTAATTCTCAAATTGTAGTGATCCCTGCACCGCCAAATGATCCTTCACAGTGGAAAGCCCAATTGTTTGTAACTCCGAGCAAGTTAATTCTAAAGAGTGTGTTTGTGTTAACTGCCATAATTGTAACCATAATAGGCTGCGTATTATATTTACATTGGAAAGAGAGAAATGATCGAGAGGACATTATAGAAATTGATGATAACACCTATGTAAAGATATAGTAGATAAAATATTAGTTTTTCAAGTAAATAATTATATTTAGTTATAGCTAGGCTTTTTATGATATTATTTGAATCTGTGTACAAGTAAGTCAAGTAACCCTAATATTGTATTGGTATCATCCAACATAGTACTTCAAATATTTGTGGTTAAGATATCATCACTTCATCTCTAAGAAAAAGAGTTTGTGTTTTTGTTGATGTCTTACCTGCCTAGCTAACATGATCGCGTTTATGTTGAACATAAGGCATCTCTCGCCTGAATTAAGAAACTAATGTTTTTTGAAGATATTAAAAGATATGTTATAGTATAGCTAGGCTGATAAGGTGTTTCAATGCAGTACAATATTCTCAAAGCTAAATACAATTTCTATTTCCTTTGTACATATATGAGACTAAGTTTAGGTGCAACCTTTTCCTGTTGAAGGGAATTAAAGCCAAATTTATTGTTGTGCCTAGTAAATTATAAAAACTGACAGATTCACTAGATATCGTTGTAAAAGTGACGTCACGGTTCCATGGATATACTTTGTATGGTACTGAGACTTCACATGTACATACAGTCACACTCAGATATATTGGAGCGGCCAGTGCTCACAAATATCCGAACGTCTCTATTGCCTCGACGCGTTTAGATATTTGTGAGCACTTTGGCCGCTCCGATATAGCTGATGGCGACGGTGCAATGCCGTCTAGTTATACTGTTAACATTGGGAGTCTTTAATTTCTTACACGGCTATCACGGGTCGGCCCGCAAGCTATATCGCAGCGGGATAGACTATCTGTCTCGTTCTAATTAGAACGCTTTGAAAGAGACGGATAGTCTATGTCGCCCCACACAGCTTGCGGGCCGTCCTGCACGTCTATCATGCGACGGCCGCGACATACTCTCGATTTTTCTCGCACTATATCGCTTGTTTTAAGTGTTCTAATAAGAAAGAGACGGATAGAGCGAGAAAAATCGAGAGCTCGCGCACCGTCGCATGATAGCCGTGTGCTGCGATAGCCGTGCAGGTCTCTGAAGGCAAGTTCTAAAAGGAAAAAAGACTTGAAGGTTGATTAATTATAATTGATAGTATTTATCTTCTATGGACCTTTCTAAATAAATGTATATGCCAAGTTGAAATTTGTACTGTATATCGTGTAAATATGTATAAGTGTATATAATGAAATACTGTGATAATATTTGAATAAAGTAACATTAACAAATTGGCATATTATATCAGAAGTTCATGATAAAATTTCATTGAAAGTACTATAAACTCTAAAAATATGTGTGAGATTAATCTTATTCCATAGACATGTTCCAGCTACATGGGGGTGATCTATGGTTGCAACTATCGATTGTGTAAATCTATGTTGACAAAATTGATGCATACTCACAGTAAAGCAAGATTTTTAGTGAGATAATTATTTATTAAGTAAAATGCTAAGTTTAAATATATTAAAATAGACTGAAACCTAAAATTCCGGTTTGTGGTACAATTACTTGCAATGTTTAAAAAGAAACAGTTGTTTTACATTGCCTAACTTGCATGTAACGGAATTCTTACATATAATGTACCATTAAAAAGTGTAATATATGTTCTAGAAATAAAGCTCATTCTTTTGACTTCCTCTTGTGTTTTTTGTCCTTCTTGGATTTTTTGTGTTTCTTCTCCTCCAGTTTCTCCAGTTTTCTGAAAACAAATTATTCAATTAATTGATGTGAAAGTTTGGATGTCACTCACGCTTAAACAACTCAACTGATTTGGATGAAAAAAATTAAGTAGTGCAAACTTATTTTGATATTTGTATGTTTTATTACAATTACAAATAATGTTGAAATATCTTACTTCAATAATTTCTTCTTTTGTTTTTTGGACAACTGACTTATCAAGTCCATTTCAGTGAGGTTAGACCCCTCACTGTCTTCAATCCTGGTGGCGGCTAGAGGCAAAGCCCCTGGTTTCATCACTAAACCTGAATCCCTCATATGCTGCATCAGGGTTGGGACATCCGGCTTTTCCTCTTCTTCTTCAGGAGCTGATGTGGAAGCCTGTAGTGCACGTGCCTCGCTCATCGATAGAGAATACATGGAGCATTCCTTATCTGTGAAAAATAAAATTACATAATACACAGTGATTTGTCTGCTTTGACCAAAGGTTGACTGGTAGAGAATGCTCACGGCATAAAGGCCGCCTGTATGGTAAGTTGTTCTTTTATGCAATAATAAAGATTAAATAAATAAATACTTGGCAGCCATCTTCAACCAAATTAATTAAGAACATTTTTACCATCTGTTTGTAGGGTTTTACTACTAAAATAACCTTCATGTAGCACTAAATCAATTTTAAATGCTTTTGATTAATGTTAGGCAGGTATAACATGAATTAGAGAATAATAGCAGTTTTTGAAAAAACAGCTGCATGAGACAAGTGTTCTGGGCTTATACTATTTACTTTTCTTTTCTTACCAGTATTAATGTGGCCCCATTTGTGGCACTTGATACATCTGACATTCCTGACCAAAATACCAAATGGTTGATCTCGGATTTCATTATCACCCTTGCAGTAGCTCTCTCTGGGGGCATTGTACTTCCGCTGCCACTCAAACTTGTACTCCGGCTCATTGTCCTCTCGTTCACGCTCCTTTTTAACACCTGGTGGTGGCTCATACATGAAGTTAAGACTCAACTTATCTTTACTTTCTTTGCTTAGTAAAGCCCTGTAAAAAGAGATGAATAGTTACCATTATTCAGTAAAATCTAACTACAAAAAACTAGTAGTATAAATGACTGTTAAATATCTTACTTATTTTCATGCAATTCTTGCTCTCTCTCATACTGTACTTTTAATTCTTCCTGTTTCTTCTTGTAAGCATCAGTTTTCTGTTCTGCCATCCATACCTAGAACAAACGAATTCATCTCAATATTAAAATGTGACCAGAATGCCAAGTTTATTAGCAGACATTGATTTATGTTGAAATTTTAAGGCATCCAAAGAAAGAAAAAAACGTCGATACTATAGCATAAGTGAATATAACTTAATACTTACTCGCTTCAAGTTATCTCTCGAAGCAGGATGGAAGAACTTTTTACACATGTAATTATTAAAACCTTTCCCCATTTTAGTTGTTTATTTCTACCGGAACGGAACGTCTAAAATGTATTCGTAATGAAGTATTCAGAATTGTCGCCAAACGGCCAAAAAAAATGGTGTTATGATTACAAGACAAAACTATTAGCACACAATAATATGAAATCAACAACCATCTGAATAGCCATGAGAATAAACTATGACCAAGAAAAGAAAAGTACTCTGTGACTATGACGGACTGACCTGACTGCAGGGGCTGGAAACTTAGAAAAGAGGCGACACGCCGATTTATTGTATGGAAAGTAGTGACATCTCTGGCGAAGCGGATCGCTGAATTTAATGTTGTTGACAGAAAATGGAAATAGATGTCAGTACAATAGACCCACGACAATAAATTTTAAGATTTTGAAATGAAATAAAATATATTTTTATGTTTTGAGATAGAATTTATTAAGTATCCATTTTATTTAACTGAACATGAACAAATATCTCATTAATATGGAATTGTGTTTGTTGTTCGGCCTGGCCTTTGTGGTTTTAGATGAAGTATACATACCTACGTGTCAGTCAGTAAATAAATGTCAATGTATTGTCTATAAAAACATTGAATGAAAACACATTTAAATCATATTTAAATAAAATCAGGAATAGTTTTAGACACAGTATCTGTTTATAAAAATAATATCTAGGTTCTATGTGTGCAGTAAATAATTTGAGGTTGAGTAATATGCAGTGTAGATCGGCTGTACGTGGATTTGTTAAATCTGGTCCAGGAGATTTAATCTAAAGTTTTGAAGCTAAATCTCGTCCTTGTCTCGTGTTTTTTTGTTAAAAAGGTTGTGCTTTATAAAAGTCTTGTTACATAATTTGTTATTTGTTAAGTTGAATAAATACTTATATGCATGTTGCATGTTTCACTTTTCAGATCCATTTCATAGTTGTGTGATTATTTTGAAACCTACAATGTGACTGGCAAAGTATGAAGGGAAGCGTCTTAGGTAACTAAAATGTGATATATATCATGTTTTAGAAACGTTTTCTTCCTAACTTTGATAGTCGCATTGTAGGCTTCAAAGTCAAAACAGAGAATACAACTTTTGTATACGTGTGTGCGTGATGCGTGAATATGTATGTGTGCGTTAGTGTGTATGTGAAGCGTGCACACTGCACGCATGCGTGCGTCAGAGTAGAGATGGGTAAATCCGGACTTGAAGATTTAAATGATTCGAATCCGCAAGCGGTTCCGATCCCTTATCGACTCCTTTCAAATCTTATCGAATCCGAGGATTTATTAACTCCGACTCGGCAGAGCCGAATGCCGCGTACACGGCACGCGGATCGGAGCAAGGAGCGAGCGAGAGCGAGCCGATCGCGGATCGCGATCGCGGCGGCTATGACTGGTCACGTGGCACGCCATTCGGCTTCGGCTTGATTCGGCTCAAATCGGAGAACTTCGCGATTACATTGCGAATGATGCTAATGTCGATAATTTTAGCTCTTTTTGTATTCAATGCAGGTAAAAATGGCTCTTATGTCATAAACGTAGTGTTGGTTGTCCCCCGGCTGAGAATTTTAGTTAGATTCAATCAAGGTTGACAGTCCTAAGCCTGTGAAGTACGAAGGGAAATCGATCGATCGATAACAAGTATAACAACAGCTAGTAATATAATAAAATAAATCAAAGTAGTGTAGGTACTTGACCTTGTGCAAATAATTATAAGATTTTATTAACTAATTTGTTATAATGATAATAAATAACAACGCAATCTGCATTCGTAAAAAACCAAAAAAACTAGCTCCATCAGAAAAAAATATTATAATTTCGGATATTCCGATTCAATATAACTCGGAGATTGGATATGTCTCAAAAGATTCGGAAAACCGTTAATATCACTGAATTTGTATTAAAACCAACGAGTCCACTGAGTCCAGAGTGATTTTGTTTGAGGGATGTCGCGAATAGGGTCGCGAGAACTAGCCCTATAACAATTACACGGCAACATTATACCGGATGTAGAGAAACACAATTTTATCTATGGTGAGCTTGCATTTTTCTTCTAACGTTCTTTTGTCTTCAAATCTGCTTACGGGAACCTGAAGCTGCATTTGTAGATGCATTTATTGTGTTAATTTTATTGTGAATATCTTTCGGCTTGTCCTGCCACCAGTCAAAAGCTAAGTATCTAGAATAAGTATCAATAATAATATCAACAATTTCTTTATGTTTAAAAGAGAGAGATTGGAAGATGGATTGCTCGGCGAAACTCCATGAGCTGATCAGGGCAATCTGTTTCCATCTCGCTGATCTGATACGCTTATACGCGAATTATAATGCTATGCTATTTACTGGTCTCAAGGCTTGCGAGCCAAACATCCATTTATATTAAATGAACAACCGGTGCGTGTAGTCTTGGCCAATTCTATTAGCAAGGTGTATAAAAGGGCCCAGCAGGGACAGTCCTCGTTCTCTGAGACAGGGTTCGCGGGTTTTAGATCCGGACCTCGGGTCTTGGAACAAAAGGGCCCAGCTGGGACAGACCTGGTTCTGTGGAACGAGGTATATAAAGGAAGTACTCGCGGAGTACGTCAGATAAGAGAAAGGTCGTACTCGTGGAGTACGACAAATGAAAGTGTCCTTAGGGGACAAAGGTTGATGACATTAAATAGCATACCAAAAGGTTCTAAATATGTTGATGTGTTACTTATGTGTAAAGAGTATGGTTGGATACTTAGAGAGTCAAAGCAGTTGATTCATAAATACATTAAAACCCTTAGGAGGAGCATTCGACTCCACCGAGGCGACAAGGTGCATGGACAGCCAGGCAGAGAGACTCACTATTATTAAGGTAAGATAGTTGACATCATACTCACACACAGTCTTAGATACTTAAATTATCAGCTCTGGGTCACTTGAGTTGATAACTCTATAATCAGCAAGTAAGCCTAGCGAAGCAGAACTATTCTTATTAACAAGATATCTAATCAAACTTCAAAGACACTCTATTGAACCCAAGAGTGTGGATGTTTCTTTGAGATTATTCAGTTAGAATGATTTCTTAGTGACATCATATACTTTGTCCGTATTAATGGGCTTATAATGCGGTACAAATTTGGTGGAGATGCTGGGATTTAATATTGACCAACAAGAGCATAATGAGAGTGTGTTTTGTGTGTGTCAACTATCTTATAATTTATATGTTGACGACATCTGTGGTTGAATAGGGAAACTGCGCAGTAAAAATAAACATGCTCATAAGAAAATAATTCATAATAAAATAAGGTAATGTTCACTTATTTGTGTAACCCTTAAATATAAGAAATGGTAAAGGTGTTGTTAAAATGAGCACTGGTTTGTGTGTGGAATGCAATTTCACTAGACTAAGAGTAAAATTATCAACCTTCAAATAGTTCAGCTACTCAATACAAAATGTAGCAGAGATAAGTTTAACCGTTCGATCATAGATAGCGTTAGCGTACCTATTGGGAACAATATTTGTTTTAACAAAGAATTTTTATTCTTATAATGAATCGTTAATTATACACTTTGAGAATTATAGTGAATGACAAAATAATATTTCCTTTCTTCTTATTGAAATGAAGAAAACATAAATGATTGGAATTGATTACCGATTGTCACAATCGGAAACCAATTCAGTGCTTGTTTGTTACCTATTAGGTTTTCACCCTTGTATGATTTGGTTGCTAGTCGGAAAATTCATTTTATGAACTAATTTAGATATTTTTACTTAAAATTCAACGTTCAAGCATTCCGAATACAATTTGCGTTATTTCTACAGTCAAGCACGACATGACGAAAGAAAATTAGAGCAACTAAGATGGCGTCTGTTGACATTCAATGACATCGGTGTAATACCTACGATAAAAGTTTCTGCAAGAAATTCCATAAAGTATTAAAGGACGAATTGAAATAAGGAAATTTAATTTAGATCACCAGGTGAGAGAGTGTTCATGTTATTTATGCTGTGTTTAGAACGTAATTGCATGAAATTCAACGATAACGACAAATTATTTTACCGGCAAAATAAGACTCGCATTTTTACGAAATAATGTGTAAATACTGTGTTGAATTAGTCATACTATTGGAGTAGTATACGTAAAACGATAACTTTAATGATTTTGAGTAACATTACACGTAATTTTCTGTAAAAACCGTAATTATAAAGTGACAAGTATCACTTAGACATACATTACTATTTCCAATTGGAAAATTAACCATAACCATTATTTATTAATAGAATCATCAACAAATAAACAAGGAAAGTGGTATTCAGTGAATGCCAGTACCAGAAATTACTTAAGGGGTATGTAGCAATGTAATTATCCATTTATGCCATGATATATAGGGAAGCAAAATCTTATTGAAGTGTTATTCTTTTAATGCATTCACAATGCATCAGAATGCTATTAACCGCATAAAATTAATCACATTTTCAAGTAGTGATATCACTTACAATTGATTTGTTTATAAATTTATGTTTGTTCATCGCGGTTTAACTGAAATTTATACTGGAAATAGATTATTTACATTGGCTTCAAAGTATTAGTTTAACAATATAATTTACAAAGGGCATAACATTCTTTCTTTGTATATTAATGCGAAAGGAGGAATAGTTAAGGGGCAGTAACTTTGATTTTCATATTTCCTTACGGAAGGAATAATATTTTACATATTTTACATACATGCAAGGCAATATAATAAGGAAGTATTCCACATTTGCATACCATATTAAGGTGAAGCCGACGGTCATTAAGGGCAAGTCATACCACCACTATATTTAGTAACAAATATTGACATCAGATATGTTTTGATTTAATCAACTTTTCGATAGTACATACCTACTTACTGTGTGACATTAAGAGTGATAAATCAAGTAATCCTTCTTGTGGTTCTATACAAGTAAATAAAATGAAAGGGTGCATGGCAGTGCCATGGCCAAGTCAAGTAAATGGAAAGGGTGCATGGCAGTGCCATGGCCAAGTCAAGTAAATGAGAAAGGTGCATGGCAGTGCCATGGCCAAGCCAAGTAAATGAGAAATGTGCATAGCAGTGCTATGGCCACGTCCAGTAAATGAGAGTCATGATGACTAGTCCGTTTGGGCAATGTACAAGACTTATTTAAGTTGTTTATCGTATGATTTGTTGGAACAAGAGATCACTTGATGATAAATTTAATGCTTTATAACAAGACAGACTAGTATTGTCCGAAATGTGTCACAATGTTTACTGTAAAGTAGTAAGGATATTGTTTGAGTGTATTCTGGAAGTGAACGTGATTCATCCAGAGTGAACTTAAATGGTACTTACTATGATGAAAATGAATGATAAAAGCGGAACTACAGAGTACTTATACCAATTTCAGGTTTATAACTATACATACCCTACAATGGAAGATATATATTTGGATAGACTCGCTAAGTTTATAGCAAATATTAAAAGCTTGTCAAGCAGCTCTCGTGTTCTTTGCGCTTCAAAGTTGTGGTCTTCTGAAGATGAAGGACAAGCGAAGATTTTGGCTTCAAAACTTCAAGCGATACTTAATCGATTCAGTAACGAGTTGTATCAATATTTCAACATTTCCGATAATCCTAATGCGGATGAGATCTCCGATATGACAACAGAGCAGCTAGAAGGAGATGAGATGTTAGCTGAATTGAACGCTCGCATACAGCTAAACCAGGATAAAGCGGTTCCTTCTTCTTCTTCAGGCTCTGGCCGATTATTGAATAGAGGAAAGTTACCTGACTTAGTTCTACCTACCTTCTCCGGAAATGTGCTTCAATGGACGCAATTTTGGGATCAATTTTGTTCCATCATTGATCAAAGAGAATTAAGAGATGTTGATAAATTACAATATTTAAAGGCTTCTTTGAGAGGAGAGGCTATAACGATCCTGGAAGGTCTTGAGACCACCAACAACAATTATAAAATTGCCGTAACCACTCTGACAGATCGATATGGTAAACGGATGCAGATAATCGATGCGCATTACTCGACGCTTTTTAAACTTAAAAGAGCAGAAAGGCAAGAAGAGTGTAGGAAAACATTAGACGAAATTGAAAGACATCTTCGTGTATTAAGTTCACTTGGAGAAAATATTGAAAATAATCACCTTAGATTCGTAATCATGGAAAAATTCCCAGAGGAAATCATATATGAGTTGAAATTAAAAATGAGCAATGAAACAGTTGATGAAATCAGAAAACAACTTCATGTCGTACTGTCAGCTAGGGAAGATGCAAAAAGAACTTTTGATAAGTCGATTAAGGAAGACCCTAGTTACACTACTGAGACACTTCACGTAAAGGAAGAACGAACTAAAAGGAGACTGAGAACTCAAAATCCAAGAACTATGAATACTACGAAGACACCCAATAAACGATTCAAACCAAATGTAACCGCCTTCAACAATACTCAAAGTACTAAGAGATTTCATAACTTCAGGGAAGAACAGAACGGACTAGGACCCAGCCAGAAAAGAAGAAGAATCTGCTGTATATTTTGCCAAGGCAATCATTTCAACGACAAGTGCACAGATAGCAAAACTGTGGCGCAAAGGAAGGCAAAATTGTGGAACCGTTGTTTTAATTGCCTTCAGATAGGTCACACAGTGAATGTCTGTAAGTATAAAGGAAAAGCATGTTACCATTGTGGTGCAAGGGGTTTGCATGACAGTGCACTTTGTCCTAAGAGGGTGCCCTATACTCCACACGCTCCCAAGAAGGAGTCTACCAGCACCTTACACGCTCACGGGAAAGAATCTACGATACTACAAACGGCTGTTGTCAATGTCAGAGGATTTAATAACACTACAATGAAATGTCGTGTACTGTTAGATTCCGGTAGCATGAGAAGCTATGTTACACAAGAGGTTGCCAAACACCTTGAATTGGAGACAGAAGAAAACAGTCATCTCACGGTATTCACGTTTGGATCTGAAAAGCCTCAAGAGATAGATAGTTCGATAGTGAAGCTCCACATTCGGTCGAGGCTCAATAAGCAAAAGGTCATATATGCAAACGTTGTACCTACCATAACAAACGGAATTCCGTCTCACAATAGGGAACTTGATGAGTGGGAATCTCGGCAAGACTATTTATTGGCTGATGATGGATCTCTTTCGGACCGAGTAGATATTCTGATTGGCAACGATTACTACCATTCAATTATGGTAGAAGAAAAGGTGGAGATAAGAGAGAATTTATATCTGGTAAATTCCGACTTAGGATGGATTCTTTCTGGCAGGACTAAGAATGACTATATAGAGAAATTGTCAGCACTCACTTACTTTCAAGCGTCATATGAGACCAAATTGAATGAACCTGACTTGCCGTTAGATAAATCTTCTATGAAAATCCTATGGGATCTAGAATCCATTGGAATTACGGACTCTCCGAATACCAAAAGAGAAGAAGAAGCCGTTACCCACTTTAATGAAAACACCTCATTCAAGGAAGGGCGATATCATGTTAGTTGGCCTTGGAGGGAGTATCCACCCGATTTACCTACCAACTATGGTTTAGCGTACGGACGTTTAGTTGGACTGATGAAGAGATTAAATTTGGAAACTTTGTCAACCTATGACCAGACACTGAAGGATCAACTTCAAAAGGGGGTCATTGAAGTGGTACCTGAAGGTATCAAGAAGGATCATCCTATACATTTCCTTGCTCATCATCCAGTCATAACACCAGGCAAATCTCTCAGAATTGTTTATGATGCATCAGCATGTACAAAAGATACCAAAAGCTTAAATGAATGTTTATACTGTGGTCCAATGATGTTGGAAGATTTGACAGGATTACTCATAAAATTCAGATGTCATGCCATAGGAATAACAGCGGACGTGGAAAAGGCATTTTTACAGATTGCTCTGAATGAAAACGACAGAGACGTTACAAGATTTATTTGGTTAAAAGATACAAGTAAACCTATAACCGATGATAATCTGTTGCAATATAGATTTACACGTGTTCCGTTCGGTATAATATGCAGTCCGTTTCTTTTGAATGCTACGGTTAGACACCACCTGCAAAAGTCAAATGGAATCTATGCTAAACAACTAGCTAATGACATATACGTAGATAACGTTCTCACAGGAGTAGAATCTGCTCAAGAAGCCTTAAATCTATATAGAGAAGGAAAAAATGTTTTCGCTGAAATTTCAATGAACCTAAGAGAATGGAGCTCTAACTCTAAAGAGTTTATAGAACAAGTACCTGACAGGGTTAAAGAACCAATTGTGAAAACACTTGGGCTAAATTGGAATGTACAAACTGATGTCTTACAGCTTAGAAGTAAAATTAACGAGAACAATGCTAATACTAAGAGAGGAGTTCTAAGAACCATAGCAGCGATATACGATCCTTGTGGATTTAGCGCACCTATCGTACTACCAGCAAAATTGTTACTACAACAACTATGGAAAGAACAACTCAAATGGGACACTGTGTTACCTGAACATTTACTTCAAAGGTGGCAGACTATCCTAAAAGAACTAAGACTAGTAGAGACCATATGTTTGCCAAGAAACATTACTGTACCCAATGAAAAGGAAATACAAATACATTGTTTCACCGATTCGTCGACAGTTTCTTACTCAGCTGTGGTTTACCTGGTACAGAGAGACTCAGTCAACTTCTTAATGGGTAAATCGCGTTTGGTTCCTATTAAGGATCAAGAGAACCTAAAGATACCGCGTTTGGAGTTATTAGGAGTGCTGATTGGAAGTCGTCTTATTAAATACGTACTCAAATATTTACAACTGGATGTAACATCAATGATACTGTGGACGGACAGTCAAATAGTAATTGATTGGTATCATTCTGAGAAATTGCTTGAACCATTTGTATCCAAAAGACTGGAAGAGATAAAACGGAACAAGAATCTGGTTGTGAGACACGTGCCGTCTGGTCTTAATCCTGCAGATGTAGCCACACGTCCGACTACCTCAGACGAGGAGAGAAATAGGTGGTTGACTGGACCCGATTTCTTAAGGCAAGATCCGAAACATTGGCCTAAGGGTCCATCAAGAGTTGTTTCTCTTCTGACGGGGGAGGGTGTGTCAAACACAGAATTATCAACAGTAACACCACCAGATTCACAATCACTGGAAATAAAAGAACTACAGAAAATATCATTTCCAGAGGAATACAAAGGAAAGATAACGCATTTATCTAAGAACTTAAGCTTATTTCTTGATACAAATGGAATGTTAAGATGTGAAGGAAGACTTAAAAATTCAGATCTACCGTACGACGCCATATATCCTATACTCTTACCCAGGAACAGTGAACTGACTGAGAAGATCGTCAAAGAAATACATGAGAAAAATCTTCACGTAGGAGTACCTCACACTTTAAGTCTCGTGCGACAGAAGTTTTGGATTCCTCAAGGAAGAGCACAAATACAGAGAATCCTGAGCAAATGTGCAAGATGTGTGAAACATGGAGGAGGTCCATACGAACTACCCAAGACTCCTGCTCTCCCGGTAGAGAGAGTAAGGTATACTGCAGCTTTTACGTACGTAGGGGCAGATTACTTCGGTCCAATGACAATAAGAACTGAAAACGGGTTGAAAAAGAGATGGATTTGTCTTTTCACATGCCTTGTAGTACGAGCTATACATCTGGAGGTAGTCAAAGATCTGACCACGGACGAATGCCTCATGGCGTTTAGACGTTTCATTGCCACTAGAGGAACTCCATCACTTGTACTCACTGACAATGCACCTCAGTTTAGACTACTGGCTGAAGTGACATCAGAAGAAGGAGCGTTGACAGAGAAGATAAAGTGGAAGTTTATACCTCAATTAGCACCCTGGCATGGGGGTGTGTATGAACGACTTGTTGCCGTCGTGAAACACTGTTTAAAAAGAACACTTCAAAAACACATGTTAGGTGAGAATCAGCTTTCAACCATCATCAAGGAAGTCGAGGCTGTAGTTAACACTCGTCCACTCACATATGTGGGAGTGGAGATAGACCACGTACTGAAACCAGCCGATTTTTTGACACCAGGAAGATGCTTGAACGTCCAAGTACTCATGGACTACCTACCAATTTCTGGTTCAACGATTAAGGAGCAACTTATTAAAGGATGGAAGAAAGGAAACCGTATTATGAATGAATATAAAGAGATGTTCATTAACCAGTACCTGCTCAGTCTAAGAGAAAGGTATAGAAACTCACCTAAGCAAGCTAGGGTGAGAATTCATGAAGTTCCTGAAATCGGTGATGTAGTACAAATAAAAGGAGAGACAAAGAACCGTGAGGGTTGGAAGGTAGGAAAAATAGTAGAACTAATAATGGGACGTGACAACTTATGTAGAGTAGCCAAAGTAAAGGTTGGTGACAATATATTTACACGTTCCATTTCACACCTCTACCCGTTGGAGGTGGAAACCAAAAATTTAAATGAAGAGACGTTCTGTCGAAATGAAGTCGAGGACACGTACTTAAAGGATAGTAGTTTGGATCAAACACCATCCATAGAAGTTATGGATTTAGGAACAAACAATTCGTTAGAGCCAAATCATAGTCAAATAAATGAAGACGATAATAATGTGAATGAAAAATACGACTTAACGCAAGACACGAGAGAGAAGCTAGACAATACAAGCATAATAAACGATCTGTATGATTCCGAAAATGATGTACCAAGCAATGAAGAATTGCGCAGTCCATCCATTAACGAAAAACAACATCGAGCCGCTGCAGTCCGAGCTCTGGAAAAAATCCATGAATGGACTCGCGATTTGATGACCAATATCAACTAACATCCGCGAGGCGGGTGTGTCGCGAATAGGGTCGCGAGAACTAGCCCTATAACAATTACACGGCAACATTATACCGGATGTAGAGAAACACAATTTTATCTATGGTGAGCTTGCATTTTTCTTCTAACGTTCTTTTGTCTTCAAATCTGCTTACGGGAACCTGAAGCTGCATTTGTAGATGCATTTATTGTGTTAATTTTATTGTGAATATCTTTCGGCTTGTCCTGCCACCAGTCAAAAGCTAAGTATCTAGAATAAGTATCAATAATAATATCAACAATTTCTTTATGTTTAAAAGAGAGAGATTGGAAGATGGATTGCTCGGCGAAACTCCATGAGCTGATCAGGGCAATCTGTTTCCATCTCGCTGATCTGATACGCTTATACGCGAATTATAATGCTATGCTATTTACTGGTCTCAAGGCTTGCGAGCCAAACATCCATTTATATTAAATGAACAACCGGTGCGTGTAGTCTTGGCCAATTCTATTAGCAAGGTGTATAAAAGGGCCCAGCAGGGACAGTCCTCGTTCTCTGAGACAGGGTTCGCGGGTTTTAGATCCGGACCTCGGGTCTTGGAACAAAAGGGCCCAGCTGGGACAGACCTGGTTCTGTGGAACGAGGTATATAAAGGAAGTACTCGCGGAGTACGTCAGATAAGAGAAAGGTCGTACTCGTGGAGTACGACAAATGAAAGTGTCCTTAGGGGACAAAGGTTGATGACATTAAATAGCATACCAAAAGGTTCTAAATATGTTGATGTGTTACTTATGTGTAAAGAGTATGGTTGGATACTTAGAGAGTCAAAGCAGTTGATTCATAAATACATTAAAACCCTTAGGAGGAGCATTCGACTCCACCGAGGCGACAAGGTGCATGGACAGCCAGGCAGAGAGACTCACTATTATTAAGGTAAGATAGTTGACATCATACTCACACACAGTCTTAGATACTTAAATTATCAGCTCTGGGTCACTTGAGTTGATAACTCTATAATCAGCAAGTAAGCCTAGCGAAGCAGAACTATTCTTATTAACAAGATATCTAATCAAACTTCAAAGACACTCTATTGAACCCAAGAGTGTGGATGTTTCTTTGAGATTATTCAGTTAGAATGATTTCTTAGTGACATCATATACTTTGTCCGTATTAATGGGCTTATAATGCGGTACAAGGGATTCAAAGGATTTGTATTAAAACCAACGAGTCCGGAGTGATTTTGTTTGAGGGATTCAAAGGATTTGTATTAAAACCAACGAGTCCGGAGTGATTTTGTTTGAGGGATTCAAAGGAGTCGAAGAGCCGATAAGCGGAGTCGGTACCGATAAGCGGAGTCGGTACCGATAGCGGAGTCGGATTTAGTGATTCGGATCACTCCGCGGAGCCGAGATTACCCATCTCTACGTCAGAGTAGTTCAATCCACTCTCTGCTAGGCGGTTGTGGGACCAGTAATTTCTTGGTGTTGCCACTCTTTACATAAATATACTTATTATACTCTTTGCCTGACTGACTGACAGTTCCGCGACATCTCACAGTGGTGTGCGTGGCACAGATAAATAAATGTTTATTAAGGCAGGTGCTCACATGTTACTTTTCAGATTCGTATGTCTACTATTCTAAGATACAGAATAGACCACTGATAAAGTCGCACACGAATTTTACATTATTGCTTTCTAGGTTAGTTACGAAATAATAAAAATTAATTTCTCTTTCTCTCATACACTATAAACAAATATTTCGCTTCGTCTTTTGAAATGATAAAATACGAAAGTAGGAATGGATTTGTATGGTGTGGTGTGGCTATAGCATAATATGCTATAGCCACACCACACCATACAAATATAACAGTGGCGAGCTAAAATGACGTATATGTGTTTACTTGACGATATAGTTATCTGTGGTCGCAATGGATGGCATAAAATCGAATGGTGCGCCGTGTTATGGGACTTTGTTGTGTATTTTGTCATAAAAAGAACCCGAAAGTTACTGTGTTACCTTGTTTATACGCAAAACGTGTCGACTTATAAAGTTGAATACTGAAAATTATATATTTTTCGTGTTTGACACAAAATCTTCAAGGAGTAAACGGAGTATGTTGTGTCGACTTTCTAGTGTTAGTTTTCCATCAACGTAGATTGTCGCAATATATGTATTGTATACAGGTTCGATTAGTTTGTTTAATGTTTTAACGAAATTGAAAGCGAACAAGATCTAAACAAGATTAAAATTTAGATTTCAATGGGACAAATGATTGTCTTATTGGAAAAATATTTTTTACGTTTTTACTATGTAAAAACTTATTTTGATGTTATCCTCACTTTAACTTTATATGTATAGTTACAATACGTAACAGTGAAAAGTTTGATGTGGATCCCTGCCGTAGCGTTGAGGATAATCCGGATCCACAGTCAACATGTACATATTGTCATTGTGTGGCTTTTTGCTCTATGTATTTAACACATTCATACCCTTTTATCATATTGAAGTATTTTTAGAACACCACTGTGCTATTGAAGCTCGATTTTAAGTGTAAATAGTTTTTTCTTACGAAATGGAATACAGTGTGGGTTTTTAATTGTCCAGTGTATTGAATGGACTTGGACTGTGATGAAAGTGGCATGGCTTCATGAAGAACAAAAGGACTTTAAAAACACGATCATTTAGAATTTATGGTAAGTACACTTTTGTGTTCAGGTTTATGTGTTTATATAATTATACATGATATTTCAATGTGTCTCTTTTCCGTAGTGTGAGAAAAGTCATATCACATGAGTACAGAACTTAATATTTTCCATCAATATTATCTTTATTTCATAAAACGCTGGAAGGCAAGACAAGTGCCCATGCATAATATTAGATAAATAAAATAATATTAGATAGATAGAATTTTTCGTTAGTTCAGTCAAGAGGATAGAGACCTCTCTCTCTGAAAAACGGTTCCTCAACCTCTCCAAAATCCCACCTCCTCTACTTTCTGTATCTGACCTAATAACCCAGCCTTCTAGCGAAATACATTGGTCAAGACTTTGCTTCTAGTCAGCGCACTGAAAAAAATATATAAAAAAAAAACCATTAAAAAATACACTTATAAGTGAACTTCATCTGAATCTTGGTCTGTCATAGTAAATCTATTTTTGACTAAATTATTCTGATAATACAAAGTACAAAGCAGAAATACAAAGGCAAAAATTTGATTGAAACTTATCCACCATCACCTTCATACATATAAGTAATTATTTGATTCTGGAGTCATATTCACCCTCCCCAAATGATTTACTAGAAGTATGTCTTTGCTGACTACTACTATGTATTACTACTTTGCTTACTAGAAGAATCAATGTTCTACAATCTCTCTCTCTTCAGCTGGAAGTAGTTATTACCCTGCCTTTGAATCAGGGTGGTAAACTGGCAACCATGTTGACTGCTTTGAAGTGGCGGCACATGAACATTTTCTATGGGCAACCCGGAGCAAAAAATAGTTATGAAAGAGTATATAACATACATAGAAATAATTTTTAACTAGCCAGCAGTGGGAATCAGCTTGTATGGACGCTGTGCCACTGCTGCTTTGAGTGGTTACTTGTTGGAAACATCCAAGATTTGACACGGTATTTCCTAATGCATGATAAGCCATCGATTCGGAAGGTAGTCACAGACAACAACTGCTGGCTCTCCCTAAATATTGGGCCCTGAATACTATGTAGCATGCTCAAAAATATGACGAGGGTCTTGCGAAACCTTCTAAAAACAGTCTGATTTTGTCTGATGGCAATCTGAAAGAGTTCTTGCAAATTTTACATAACATGAGAGTCACAGTTTAGTGTTAAGTTGCTTCAATAACGTGCGTGCATACTTTATTGCCTAA
Organism: Epinotia ramella; assembly: GCA_947578815.1. NCBI lineage: Eukaryota > Metazoa > Arthropoda > Insecta > Lepidoptera > Tortricidae > Epinotia > Epinotia ramella. The sequence continues at coordinate 16,379,446 of OX388209.1, forward strand.
TACTGCTATTAAATGTCACAGGAGCACATGATAAGTAGGTAGAATTTGCAATCACGTCTGAAAATACGTATAGGTAAATCATGATGAATACATAATACCCAATGGCTCAGAATTCTTTATTTATTCACGTGCCTAATACAGCCTCTAAATGTCACAGGAGCACATGATACAGTAGCAAATTCTACTGCAATTACGTATGAAAATAGGTATAGGTAGGTAATAGGTATCATGATGAATACAAAATACTCAATGGCGGGGAATTCTGTAATGTAGGTACGTTATTGTTTATTAGGTACGTCTCCTGGACCTCGGAACTGGCGGGAGATAATCTCTAAAGGCTTCACCACACGAGCGCGATGCCGGCGGGGCGTGAGCGCGGCGCGACACCGCCTTGTTCTAATGTAACGCATACCTACCGCCTGCCCCACGCAAGGCTATCATGGCCCATCATACATCATATAGATGGTAGAAGGCCATTTAACGCATACTTGCATCCTATATAATGGGCCATGACGGGCCATTGCGTGGAGCAGGCTTAAACGATAAATATATTGGACGCCCTTCCAGCATCGCGGTTTGGAAAAGTGTCAATTACACCCAAACCATGCAACATATACTGGGTATATGCTATACCTAGGGTATGAGCATGCTATAATTCATTCCTTGCATTATATTTTGGGTAGGTTGGACATGACTAAGTAACTCTTATTTTGACGGCCGGTTAGCATAGTGGGTAGTGACGCTGCCTACGAAGCTGAAGGTCCTGGGTTCGAATCCCGGTAAGGGCAAATATTTGTGTGATGAGCATGTATATTTGTTTCTGAGTCATGGAAGTTTTCTATGTATTTTAGTATTTATATACATTATATATATCGTCGTCTAGTACCCATAACACAAGCCTTACTGAGCTTACTATGGGACTAGGTCGATTTGTGTATAATTATTTGATTGTCCCCTAATATTTATTTATTTATTATGAGTAGGTATATCAGAAGATCATTGTCCGGGATCGTGTCATCAGTGCACTTAACCCTGTTTTCATCATCAATGGTAGTGCCATGCAATGGTCGGTCATCTCATCGGTCATTAAGGCGCCGTAGGTTCATGGTCTTCTCTCCCTCTCACTGAGCATAAGCGTGAGCGAGATGGAAGTGCGTGCTCGGAAGCGCGGATATCATGTTTTTTAATTTTAATTTTTTGGCCGTTTAAATAAATAAAAATGTAAACACTTCCCTCAAACATGATATTGCCGATTTTTAGAAGCAATTTTAATATTTATATCTTTTGTGCATAATTTGTTACGAATATTTTAAGTGTATTTTTGTGTGTTTTAGACCTATGTTCTCTGTGCTGTTGTTACCTTTATTTATTGACTATACTTTTGTAACATGTTTTTCTTATGTTGTGGTGCAATAAAGAATATATTTATTTATTTATTTATTTAAACTTTATTGCACAAATATAAAAATAGAAGTACAATTGGCGGACTTAATGCCTTAAGGCATTCTCTACCAGTCAACCATTGGGCTAAACAGAAACTTTAGTGGTGCAGGATCCTAAGTAGTACAGAGACTCGAATGGAAATACAAATCAATTAATTTATTTAATATACATACATATATAATGCATACAATTATAAACTTACTTATACTTACATAAATACATACAATTAAATGTACCCGAACAAAGATATCATGAGGAATATATTATTATTATTATGTTAGTGATTTTTTTCTATTGAGCGAAATTTACTTAATCATGTTTCGAAGCACTGATTTCCCTGCAGAAAAGCCTAAAGATTACTATTCGTATTTTTTTGAACCCATATTATTATAAACAGACGCATTATATTGTTTCAAAAACTCTGTTCGCTTAACTTCGCTGAACCTACGGCGCCTTAACTATGATATCTTGTTGACTGGAAGTGGAATCCCTGAGAGCTTGAGAAGTCATTAGGGGGATGTTGCTTTTCGATCGATTGCATAGGAAGTCGTGGACATTTTCAAAATTAAGTTCAAATACAACTTGAGTAGGATTAAAATACGCCACAAGGGAAAAGCTCGGATTTCCATAATTATTTAACGAAAAATCTCATCCATATAGGTCTTATTGCTTCTGAGTGAAATGCCTGTGACATACCTACGGATAGATAGACATGCGGACGAACATGAAGAATCTATAAGGGTTAGCTGTCTCTAAGCGAGGAGGTTCGCTATCAATTTACGTCAAGAGTCTTCGCCAGATGGCCTAGCTAAATGATGTATTTTATGAAGTCAATAAACACCTGACGATAATCGACCCAAGAAATCGATTTCAAACACATACTGTCCTATTTGATCTTACAAAAATACCCTACTGGAATTTAGATGCTTCTATCCACTCGTTATTGGTCAAGCGCCGCAGTGTTGACAGTTTGATGACGATGATGTATATTTTATTTCTGTATTAGGGACGTAGGGCTCGCAGAAGAATTCCCCATTTTACACGATCTTGCGCGACTTCTAGCTCTTTCCAGCCGGGACCTGTTGAGCCAGCCTCTTTCGCAACGGATCGCCTGCTTCCCCGGATCTCCCGGCTGCTAGTACTTGGAAGTGTTGCCAGTTTAGACTTCGTCAGTTTGTTACTTTCGTGAAACGGGCCACGGGGCTGTGCTTGCGCTACACGAGCTGTACGCGTGATCAAAGACATGGACATAGCCAGAGAGTTCAGTTTCTTCTTTGCTTGCTCCCATCTGAACTAAATCACTTGTGAGTCTTGTAACCGTATTATGTGCACTTATATTTCATATTCATACTCCTGGTATTGGTAATACTAATAAATATTACATATCAAAATTTTACAATTATTACATTATTTAATTACCTATCTTAATTTTATTTATATATTTTCATTCCTTAGAGTTTAACAAAGAATAATAATACTATAAATTATAATTAAAGAAATAAAATTTAAATGTTAATAATTTGATAATTTTAACTAATTATTCTTTAGCTGCTTTCGTGTATTAACATACAACAAATAGGTACGACGTATGAAATACAAGTTTCCTAAAAGCCTGTTGTTTGATGATGGTTGCATGATAGCCAAGAAATAACAGGTGTTCAGGCACTGGCATTAAAATAAAAGTGCAGTTTGATATCGCTCTGTTGAAAAGTTGAAATGAAAGATCGTCTGTCTTCTGTCTAGTAGTCCAATATGTTCCACTAGCAAGCTACTCGTTCATAGTAGTCCAATCTGTTCCACTAGCAAGCTACTTGTTCATAGTAGTCCAATATGTTCCACTAGCAAGCTACTCGTTCATAGTAGTCCAATATGTTCCACTAGCAAGCTACTCGTTCATAGTAGTCCAATATGTTCCACTAGCAAGCTACTCGTTCATAGTAGTCCAATATGTTCCACTAGCAAGCTACTCGTTCATAGTAGTCCAATATGTTCCACTAGCAAGCTACTCGTTCATAGTAGTCCAATATGTTCCACTAGCAAGCTACTCGTTCATAGTAGTCCAATCTGTTCCACTAGCAAGCTACTCGTTCATAGTAGTCCAATATGTTCCACTAGCAAGCTACTCGTTCATAGTAGTCCAATATGTTCCACTAGCAAGCTACTCGTTCATAGTAGTCCAATATGTTTCACTAGCAAGCTACTCGTTCATAGTAGTCCAATATGTTCCACTAGCAAGCTACTCGTTCATAGTAGTCTAATATGTTCCACTAGCAAGCTACTCGTTCATAGTAGTCCAATATGTTCCACTAGCCAGCTACTCGTTCATAGTAGTCCAATATGTTCCACTAGCAAGCTACTCGTTCATAGTAGTACAATATGTTCCACTAGCAAGCTACTCGTTCATAGTAGTCCAATATGTTCCACTAGCAAGCTACTCGTTCATAGTAGTCCAATATGTTCCACTAGCAAGCTACTCGTTCATAGTAGTCCAATATGTTCCACTAGCAAGCTACTCGTTCATAGTAGTCTAATATGTTCCACTAGCAAGCTACTCGTTCATAGTAGTCCAATATGTTCCACTAGCAAGCTACTCGTTCATAGTAGTACAATATGTTCCACTAGCAAGCTACTCGTTCATAGTAGTCCAATATGTTCCACTAGCAAGCTACTCGTTCATAGTAGTCCAATATGTTCCACTAGCAAGCTACTCGTTCATAGTAGTCCAATATGTTCCACTAGCAAGCTACTCGTTCATAGTAGTCCAATATGTTCCACTAGCAAGCTACTCGTTCATAGTAGTCCAATATGTTCCACTAGCAAGCTACTCGTTCATAGTAGTCCAATATGTTCCACTAGCAAGCTACTCGTTCATAGTAGTCCAATATGTTCCACTAGCAAGCTACTCGTTCATCTCAATATGTTCCACTAGCAAGCTACTCGTCCATCTCAATATGAAAGAGATTCTTAGTCCTCCATTTAATTGAAGTGCTGCAGGTTGAAGATCAAGGTACGAGTATGTTGGTACTCTGCCCGAACCTACGGTCATCTGCACCTCAACTTATCCCTTAAGGCGCCGTAAGTTCAGCGAAGTTAAGCGAACAGAGTTTTTGAAACAATATATATAATGCGTCTGTTTATAATAATATGGTTTCAAAAAAATACGAATAGTAATCTTGAGGCTTTTCTGCAGCGAGATCAGTGATCCAAAACATGATTAAGCAATTTTCGCTCGATAGAAAAAAATCACGCACATAGGTCTAAAATACACTTAAAATATTCTTAACAGATTATGCACAAAAGCTAAAAATATTAAAATTGCTTCTAAAAATCGGCAATATCATGTTTGAGAGAACTCAGTGATTACTTTTTTATTTATTTAAACGGCCAAACAATTTAAATTAAAAAAATATGATATCCGCGCTTCCGAGCACGCCCTTCCATCTCGCTCACGCTTATGCTCAGTGAGAGGGAGAGAAGACCATGAACGTAGGTTCGTAGGTGTCTTAAAAGCACATCTTTACTATTATTCTTCTCTTATTTACGTTCTTCACCACAGTGTGTTGCTTGATAACCAATGCAGCTTTGTCTACGAAAGTATCTAACATTTTGAGACAGCCTTATGCAATAATCTACGAAAAAGCAAGTTGTTTGATACAGAGGCGAGGAGGCGAGGAATTCCATACGGGGTGAACAAACAAATTACTTAAGTAAAATCATTCTGAAAAGATCACTGGCTAAAATGTGAGGAGTAACAAAAAATAAATAGTACTGTATATGGATTTTTCGGTTCAAAGATTTATTTCTCAAAATAATCACAGTAATTAATATTTTAGGTATTAGTACAGTCGACTACAAAGAGATCGATACGGCCAAAGTTACTAAAATATGTATACACGACTTTATTGCCTTAACATGACGGCCGTGGATACGTATTCGCCTACAGAGGCTCTAGTATAAGTTTAAGAGCCTTATCACACTTGCGATTTGCGAGCGTATTTTCTATACAATTATCAGTCGCGGCGTACACGCTGCGTCAACGCCTTCATACAAAATACGCTTGCAAATCGCAAGTGTGATAAGGCTCTTACCGAAACAAAACGTTACGACCGCGTTCGCGTTTAGCTGTCAAATCCCATACAAATTGAGGGTAAAACGCAAACACGATCGTAAAGTTTTGTTTCGGTAAAACTTATACTAGAGCCTCTGTACGAAATTTCTCGCCGTACATCCGGTGCAAAACCTCTATTTCTTGGTTTTAACCAGGTTGCCTCAGAATGATTCCAATAACGAACACTTCTAGTTTTCCGAAAACGTTAGTTACCACGATGGCACTCTTTTATTCAGTGGCTAAATCTTACACGGTATAGATAGGGACAACATTTAAAGTGCGCTAAAGCAGCAGCCATGAACAAATCCGTTATTTCCGCCGTCGGCACATAGGTAGGTATATCCGTTAATTAAGACGTCATAGGTTTCGCGGTAATGCGATGACCACGTTTTAGGTAGGTTTAGGTAGGTCGCTACTGTACGGATGTGGATCCTTTGCATCTTGAGTATTTTGTATTTATTAAATTTAATAAATATACTTACTGAAATTTTGGTCCAGTACCAGTACAGTTCTGTAAAATTTAGAAAAAAAAAACAATATCGAAAAAAATATTGAAACTTTTTTGAAATAAGTTTCAATGGAAAAAAAAAGATTTCCCGTCCGGTTTAAAATAAACTATTAATAGTACATTATTGACGTGGCCGGGAAGGAGGCAATTGCAGGTTGAGTATTTGTTTAAACGGACGAGCTTGCGAGTCCGTTTAATTATAATACGAAGCCTGCAATTGCCATTCCGGCTGAGGCTAATATAGTGCTTTTCTCAAAAATGGGGGAATAAAAAATACTAAATTTATATTAACTTGAAATATCGTTGCACAACGTGAAAATATTTACGATTTCCCGCTGTTTTTTTTAAACAGAATCGCAAGTGTATTTTTCCACCAAAAAAACGCAAACTATTTGAGACACATACAAAAACGTCGTGTTTGCAACAGAAAAATACGAGTTGAATTGGCTGAATACGAGCTGTGCCGTCTTTTATATGCCAGTTTCTACTTTAAGAAAAATTTGGTACTCGACAACTAAAGGAATTTATATATAACATTCCAGGCGGCCTGCAATGTTTTTTAATTTTTTAATTTAGATCTGACCTTAAACTATACACTTTACCTTCCAATATGTAGCGAGTTATGTTCACTTTGCGGGCCATTTTTGAGAAAATTATTTAAGGCTCCTGTAGCCGGGCAAGGCCGTAAAATTGGCCTTATATCACACAAAAGTAGCATAAGAAAATATGTAACAGTTTAGGTAAAGGTCAATCTACCATGAAGTATGCTGAATCTTTTATATTTTTAATCGATTAAAATACAGAAAATAATTTTGTACTAATCCCGTTAGAATGTTGTCATCATCAAATTATAAAAAAAATCCCTAGATTAAAAATGTCAATAGTGAACTAAGCTTTACACGCTAATAAGTAACGTGACATAAGAAAACCTATTACAAAGTTATATATAAGTTTTTAAAAGTAGTATTAAAAAGTTACATAGTTACGAAAACGCGCTCAAAATTGATACAATATATTATTTTACGTCACTCTGGGCTGTAAGTGAGATTTACCGCCCACGGGCGCAGCGGCAAATCTCACTTCACACCCAGGAGAAGTAAAATTGTGTACGCACCACGGGCGGTAATTCGTAAAGCCCCGGATCGAATATTTACAAACACCTGCGATCTGGGGCATTCACGAATTCACCGCCCTAGGTACGTAATGTGTACTATTTCATCACACTTGCTCGTAAATAGTGTTATTCCATGCCTGTATACGGAAGGACAATCGCCGAAATTATTCCCATGGGAGTTATGGATTTTCATAACTCCCGCTAGCTGAGCTGAGCTTGTGTGTGATCTGATTGGTTTAAGCAAATCTAGTTTACCGCGCGCCACTAGAATTCTGCTGTGTGATTGGTTGAAAAAAATCTAGTTGGCCACGCGCCGCAAGAATACTACTGTAGTGCCCTGTGATTTGTTGAAATATTGAAGCTGCGCGCTTCACTCGCAGATCTGGAATTGAAGTTGTCAATTTCGTCAAGTTAGTGTAGTTATTATTTCCTCGCAAATGTAATGAAAAACATTGTGTATAACACGGGCGGAAGAATATTCCAAACTCGAGTCATCAAAATCTTTTTCACACCTTTCATTCGGAAAAGTAAGTTTTGCTCCACGACGAGAGGGATCAAACTGCTACTTTACTGTTCAAGCTAGTTTTTTAATTAGTTCATTGGCATATAGGATTTACGCAATGTGCCAATTGAACAAAGATCTTAATAAAATAATCGATTGTAATTTCATCGTAATCGATTAAAAACGAACATGTTTCAAGTTTTAACTTTAACAACGCCATATGAAAATTTATGAAATTTTCGTAATATTTAAAAAATTGTAATAAAAATTAAGAAAATTTGTTAAAACTTGTTAAGTAATTTTGACAGCATCTTTTTTAAATTTTTTCATAGTCGGCGTGAAAAATAGTATGTGTCACTCGGTAGCAAAATTATCTTCGTCTCGGGCGTTAACATTTGTATCCCTAACTACGCTCAGGATCCTACGTTAGAATCCCTCGCTACGTTCAGGATTCAATACATCGCCCTCGGCGTAAATATACTATTTTGCTCCCTTGTGACACAAATAACTAATATAGACTCTTGTTCGCAATATTCCACTTACGCCCCTCGTTAAACAATGTACTATTCCCACTTTGCGATATTATTTCATTATTCCGAAATTGTATTGAAATATTAGATAAGAGCGTTTACACGGCGATTTTTTGCAGCTATACAAACACGTGTTTATCATCTGTCGAAATCACCTGCACGGTTAGCATAGCACAAGACGGCGCGCGAGCTCTCGAGCTATCTCGCACTATCCATCTCTTTCTAAGTTTTCTAATAAGAGAGAGACGGATAGTAGTATCGATACTGTATTGTGTTTGTAGCGCCGCAAAAAATGTGTGTAACCGCTCTAAGTTTGTTAGAATACAAAAATATGAAATAATAAGCGAGATACCGAAATTTAATACCGGTCCTTTCGCATGAAAATAATACCGGTATGCGGCCTTTCAATGTGCACTTCCAGATTGTCGCGGCATGTGCAAATGTTGTACAACAGCGATCAAGACGTACCGCGCCTCAAGCACGCATGTTCAGGAGGCCAATTCTCAGGCCGTTCGAGATGATGTCTAATAAAGATAAGGGCATTTTGGTGAGATTTTCCAATTGAGATCACCTCTTTTGGAAAGTGGATACTCACCCTACAATACCCCCCATACAGTCCCCACAAGAGCTGTGCGAGGTTGCGAGGTGGTAAGCGGGTAAAAATTCCGCTAATAGCATTGCTGGGCGCGCTCGCGCATCGCTTCCTACCGGATGGGAGACGTGCACGTGCAAGTAACGCGGTATGACATGTCTTATGAGGATTCATACTTTACAACGCAGTTGTGCACGTGCTGCACACACGCATGCGGTGTGGCTCGGCCTTTACCGAGGACGGTCGCATGTGCGTCAATAAAAAGGTGGACAATCTTTTTAATTTGTATACACTATACATCTGTAGGCGTTAGTAAAGGTAGTGTATTTTTAGAATGTTGAAGTGGCTCTAGTTCATTAGCAAAACGAGTTATCAATTAAAACACTGGAGCATAGTTAAACTCTGAGTTAGTCTCTGAGCTACTAGAAAAAATATTTGCGTGTGATTCAATTCGGCGAAGAAAACAGGGGACTACCGAGCCCCGATATTCAAGTTTTTCTATGGTCCGCCGCCAGCTTAACCCTTCGTATGTTTTGCACTGATCAGTGCTAGTGAAAATTGACTCGGTAACAGGAACGAAAAATGCATATAATCCTTTAGCAATGTCAGTGTCAAAGCATCCGAAAGGTTAAGTGTTCCAGCACGCTCGAGACGAGTCGGCTCCCCATACAAACGTAGTTTGGTTCTCATTTTAAAACGGTATGCTGGAATAACATGGAACGCACATTTTATGGCTATAAAATTATTTAATAGACTGCCAGATGACTTTAAAATCCTGGCTACATGCCAATTCCAGAGGAAAGTGTTTATATGGTTGCTTGACAAATTATGTTATTATTCTGTATCTGATTAAAAAAAAAAATGTATGTATATTTGTATAGTACCTGAATATTTCCGATGCATGACGGCAGAATATGCTGACCTAACACCCTCTCCTAACCAACATTTGTTCCATCTAAGATTCTAAGAAATAAATGATTGATTGATTGATTGATTAGGCCGGAAACTAGTTTATGAAAGAATGAATGAAAACATTTGTTTCAAGTAACCCAGGACTCATACAGAAAATTACATATTACCTACTTAATATTAGATTAGGCACCTATGAAGAAAAATTAAATTAAATTCTTATACAAAATATGCACTGTTGGAAACATGCATTTCGCAACAGTGCCTCATGTGCGGACAGTCTAGCCTGTCCGCTATCAACCGCAGGATGGCGTTATTCTTATCTTATGCTACTAGAAATTATAATAGACTTTTCATAATGAACTTGTTTTCTCTCATTTCTTTTTTGGGTAAGGACCAAATTCTTGGCCAGTAGTTAGCGTGGTTAATTGGTAGTAGTTAAAAAGTTCCGTTGTGACACGAAAATTAACCATAGAATTGTATGGCTAATTTTCGTGTCACAACGGAACTTTTTAACTACTACCAATTAACTAGGCTAACTACTGGCCAAGAATTTGGTCCTCACCCTTTTATATTCTAGAAACAGAAACTAGTTTGTGACCTAGATATGGCGATGCCCATTGTGTATACAAATTTAAATGAGAACCAAACTAATACGTTGCATGCGTCTATAGGCTGCAGTGTCCGCTTATCATCAGGCGGGCCGTACACTTGTTTGCCACCGTCGTTGTATTAATAAAAAAATACGTTTAGAGGGTCGCGGTCTTTTCGATGATTGCATTTGTTTAGATATCGAATGCTATTTTACTACAGATCCAACCACTGACGTCGTGATTCAATAGAACATATGAAGCTATAGACAAAGTTACAGATATTGAAATAGATCAGATATTTATGTGATATTTATAGTAGATTTTCAAAATAAATGACTTACTGACTTTATAACAGTCTTTTTAGAAAAGATGACGTGTTAGCAGTGCCTATACTCATTATCTTTAGGTAGCTTTTATTCACCATGAATAAGGAAACTAAATGAAAAATAATCGGTTAAAATGACGAAACTATTAAAAACTTTGTAATACAATTACTTTTACAGTACATATGGTGCTACTTTCCCGCACTAGTGCAGAAAAGAGCACTTTCCGTGCATAAGTCGAAACTTTAAAGAGCCATATGTACAGTAAAACGTTGTACGATACACGTGCGAATAGGTAATTCGCAACTCGTGTCGATTTAAAACACTCCCTTCGGTCGTGTTTTAATTTATCACCGCTCGTTGCGATTTTCCTATTTTCGGCACTTGTATCGTAAATAACTATTACTTTACCTTCTATTTTGATTTAATGATTTTGACAATTACGAAAACGACAGCACATTATTTTAACGTTTTTTCGAACGTCTAATTGATTTACGCAGCTCGGTGCCAATGAGGCGTGCCTGAATGTTTAGAAAATTCTGCTTTGAATTTGTCAATTAACAATTTTAATAATTTGCGAAAATCTGATGTTGAATAGTTTTCCTCCTCGCAATTACTCAACGTCGAGTAATATTGTAGTACCTACTTGATTTACCCTCTCATCTTAAGCAAACAATAATCTTGCACAGTTCCAACGTATAGAGCTTCACGTTCTATATTCGCTAAGAAGAACTAGTTCTCAGTCCTGCTCATTTTATTTTCGGAAATATGTAGATACTAGCTGATGCCCGCGGCTTCGCCCGCGTGGTTATAGAAAAATGTAACATATTGAATTTTCCCGTGGGAATTAGATGTTTTCCCGCTGGTAAAACTAGCCTATGTCACTCTCCAGCTTCTAAAATATCTCCATACAAAAAAATCACATCAATACGACTCTCCGTTGCGACGTGAAAGAAGGCCAAACAAACACACACACTTTCGCATTTATAATATTAGTAAGGATTTCGCTAAAAAGCTTGAGCATTCCAAAAGAAAAAAAAATCCCTCGGAAAACTTGTCAGTTCAATCGGCGAGACGTATTTTTTTTTGTAACAGTATGTAAGTAATCCAATTAATGAATAAAGGAAAATCCAGTACCTATCTCCGAAAACATTTTTCTTTCGGTAGGTATTAGTGTAACTAACATATTATTATCCTATGTAATAATATGTTTTGTATATATGTATTTGAATCAGCGTAGACAGTAGATGGTTCTTCTTGTAGTTTTGTTATAGTTGTTTGAAGCTTCTGTATGCGTATCCAATGTATCCATCTCACGTAGAAAGCCGACAGAGTTTCGTTGAAGCATATACGTATATGTATCTACTTGGGCAACGTGGTGCTGTGGTGTGGAGTGGTCGATTTTTATTATCTTGAGAGTGGGTGCGGTCGGGAGTGGCAGGCCAAACACCGACTCGACGAGATCAATAGCATAGGTATGTTGTCGATTCCGTATACACATAGGTATCTATAGCATTTGGTAACTCTGTCCGTACTCCGTACGGTTACAGGATAGGCATTTAAATATTCAAGGTAGATAAGTATTGCGGTGATCAAGATTTTCCGTAGCTGATTGGCATAAGGCACTAGTGTTGGTTAGTTGCACCTGGAATACTTTCGCCACGCAGTTATTGGTCAAATAAATAACCAAGGTAACATCAAAACTAAGAATGTAGTGGTATAATAGTTTTTGTTTTTAGAATAATCCAAAATATTATTAATTACTGAATTTTAAATTATTTACAAATTTCCTTCTTACAGTGCTCAGATATACTGATGTCTCAGCTGCCCCTGCTGGCTACACACGTAATCTGTATCTCTTTCATCGGTTATTCGGTTATATTAATAACTCTGTAAATATTGAACTAAAGTCGAGGTTACAAATATTAACTTCGACACGACGTGTTTGTCGCATTGAAGCTACTCAAGTTTGAAATATCTTATAAAAAACCATAATGTTATGATGAGTTCTTGTTTTAACGATACGCCGAACATTCCATGCATTCGTGTAAAGCATGAACAATTATACAGCTCGATCGACAATAATGAAACTAGTTGTGTGTGCCACTTCTAATAGCTGATTTGACCGGTTTCTGGGTGGTATCGGAAGGCTTGATGATTGATGTTGCGCGTTCTTTCCCTCATTTTAATTTTGTCAATATGGTCAATTAAATTCTTCGGATGTATCGTCACATACAACGCGTAAGCGCGATAACCTTTGCAACATTTCCCGAGATTAATTTATCAATAATGCTGAAGAACCGGTCACTCGTGCGTCGTAAGCTTGTAGTGGTGCCTAAGCACTTAATTTGTATATATGTATATGTTTCCGTCGTATCCACCATAACAAAAATATATAGGACTCAATCCACCTTTCGAACATCTCGGCTCGACAGCAATTAAGGTAGCGTATGTACGTACAGCTCAGTCTCGCAGTTTACTCCTTGATATATTATGTAGCGTGTTAAATTACTTATGTGCAAGAGTATTCCAACTGATATAGATGTCTGAGAAACTACCAAAAGTGGAATTCTCAATCCGAAATAGCATTTAGCAGCAAAGACGTAAACAAAGCAAAGTCTTTATACGTCTAAAACTGCACGAACAGAAACGTAATATACTATTTTTAGTGTGATATAACTACTTGAACAGTAATATAGCTCGATTATTTTATTATTGTTTTATTATTTGTGTTGTTTGGGATGCGCGGCATGTAAATTATTATGGGCACGTTACCTTTTTATTTAATTCTAAAAATAACTTGACGGCGTTATCGCTGACGCTATCTCAAGGAGAGATCGTGCGCCGCCAAAGCCGCACTCATCTGCGCTGCGCGCGTCGCGAAGCGCTCTCGCTCTCTTGCAGTCAGATTATCACTGCTTATAGCTCAGCTACATTCTGCTACATACCTATCATATTCGTGACACCTCGCTTATCCTAGCGGAAACATCTAACGCTCAACTGCTTGAGCAGATCTGCTTTTATTGGACTACACGCCAATATGACGTATTTCTAACGTGATCATTGAACTCCGCTTATCCATAGTATTTTTAGTTGTTATGTTGAAATTAATTAGGAACTATCGTGTGGATACGGCGGCGTCATCTCCGTGGGTTGAGAGACAGACAGTGGCGTGTTGTCAAAACAGCGGCACGTCAATTGGTCTAATCGGTGTCCGGCTGCGAGCCAATTACTTACTTGACAGCATGGAAGCAATTCCTACATTTAAGGGCGGAAAGCGCACTTCAGGAAGACTTCCCTTTATTGAGTTACAGAAATAGATACACTTATTGTCGCCATCGCAAGCCGTGCTGTGCGCCTGTCTTTACCATGCATCTGACTTGAGTAATGAGGTGGTGTTATGTTAAATACAATTCTCGACATGTTAAAACATCCTTTGTGCTTGGATTCAATGTTGTCGTTGCTCTTTTTGGGTCACGAAGCATCCCTAAGGAGTTTTTAGCAGTTGTCGCGGAGTGTACGTTTGTGTAGATATGAAGAGTATCGTGTTGATTGGTTGTGTGATGGCAGTTGCGGCTAGTGCGGTGAAGGCGTCGGCATGTGCGGCGCCCGGGTGCTGGCGCTGGCGGCGTTGAGCCTGGTGGCGGCGCCGGCGCTCGCGCTGCACAAGAAGTACAACATCTCCATCGGGTACCTGCCCTCCATTACGGGCGAGCTCCGCGACCGTCAGGGCCTCGCCATCTCCGGGGCGCTGTCTATGGCACTAGAAGAGGTACATATCTGCAAGTATATAGTTCTTAGGCAAAATGGACCATTTAATCGCAAATACCATTTAACCCCGTGTGTTTTTAGTTAGTGACAGCCGTTTGTAATAAAATTGACGAAACCGAATTGCAGAAAATCTCTACTCTACAAAGACGCACTTGTTTGATTAACACGAATTCATATCTTAACTTCCGCACCTAAAAATAGCTACAGCAAATAAAATATTAAGTCAAACATTCCTCACATACGAGCGATGTGACTCGAAATATTGTAGGTCACAGAAATAAATCTTTCAGCTAATGCTATCGACGTAGGTAAATAAAGCAGTCACTGTATGGCTATGAGTTTGTTTTTCTAGGTCGGTTTCAGAGCATACGGTTGTGATAGCTGATTTATTAGTGACCCCGAACTTGACCTAATCGTGACAGGCAGTGAAGACTTGAAACATGGGATTCACTCAGTAGGTAATATTTATAGTAATTATCAACATATTCATTTTTGTAATAATTGAAGCTGTCAAGAATGTGAGTGAGGATTTATCCTCGCATGCATGTACGAGTAATATCCCCCTTGTTTCAAAAACTTGACGATTACAATTCGACGTAGGTACCTACATTGCTGACTTGTAAGTAATGATGCTGTCCACAGACCATTTTTACATTCTCATCCAGAAATGTATCGCAAATTGGTCGTTGTCAAGCGACAGTTTTTTCAAGGTGTCATTATCAAGATGGCGAAAGTTGGTAGTCGAGGGCCACAAACGCCCTCGAACCGCTAGATTTTTTGGGGCAGGGAGAAGAGAATAATTTTAAACAGTCTAGAAGTCAAAGAAAACATATTTTCACAAAACGGCAGTTTCACTGGACATTGAGGACAATAATTTTTAGTTATAATTATTGTTTTAATGGCCTAATAATATACTATTCAATCTCAGTACCATCTAATTCAATATATTTGACTTTAAAGTGTGATGATGAACCTCACACTTCAAATGCAGCTATTGTTTAAAAGTATATCGCAATCGAAATGAAACAAGATGACCGGAAATTGAGTGCCAGATTGAGAGGATATTGTATTTATTACCTAAGATGTCCTTGAGTTTATTACATTATATTACACAGGTATTACTATGATTAACTTCTAACTTATGAATGACTAAAACAAATGCAAGCATTATTACTAATGTATCATTAAAAGTGTAGGATTAACTTAAGTCAGCATGCATGATGTCTTAGGTGTTTAGTGCGTTAACTGTTGCAATCTGTATATAATCCGCTTAGATCTACTTTTTTAACACCTAGGTAATAAACAACGGGGATGGCCCGATTTCATTAGGGTTTTTTTTATTTATCATTTCATGATAGCCATCATGTAGGTACTTACACATATTAGAAAAAGTCGTCATACGCACAGTTTTCGATGTTTTATTATTAGCACACGGTTAAGTAGAGTTCAAAAGTATTTTGTGGGGCTTTGTACGACTCTACTCTACTATAATAAGTTACCAGATCATGTAATATTTACAAATCCTTAAAAAAATGAACACGTGCATAGTTCTGGAACAAGAAACACCGTGTTCCTAACTAAACTCCCAGGGTCCATGGGAATCTATATCCTATGTAAGACTTGTACCATGGCTGCAATAAATTATGAATTATGAAACTTCATTCGTATACGAGGGGGAATCAAAAAGTCCTTAGAACGACGTATTTGTAAAACCTCTTTACTTGAGGTTTGTTTTTTTTCTGAGCTGGCACTATGATGTAATTTTTGACAGTATATCTTTTATTGTTATATTTTAAATGAGTCTTTTGTGAAAGAAGCTGACTAAAACGTCCAATTATGAAAAAAATGAGTTACGTGCCGTGATAAAGTACTTGTGTATGAAGAAAATGTCTACCAAGGTTTTTTTTTTATATTCAGCAGACGGTAGGCTCTGATCCTTTACCCTATTCCACTGTCGCTTAGGCCACGGTCTCCTATAAATCACGCCGTACGCTGCGTCACAACGCTTACTATGGAGATGTACTGATGTGGTCGTCGGCCACATCAGTACATCTCTATAGTAAGCGTTGTGACGCAGCGTACGGCGTGATTTATAGGAGACCGTGGCCTTACTGGGTTGCAGAGTTTAGAAGAAGTAGATCAAGCTGTGAAGATGACCCCCGCTCCGGTCGGCCTTCTACCTCAGTTCACGCAAAAACCGTTGAAAAAATGGTTTTAGAAGACAGGCGAATCACTATCAAATATCTAGCAGAGACCCTAAAGATTTCATTTGGTAGTGTACATTCGATAAAAAAAGATGTTTTGGCTTTAAAAAAAGTGTCAGCAAGATGGGTTCCGCGAATGTTAACCCAGGCAAACAAAGACTTGCGTGTGGAGGTTGCAGAGCTAAATCTTGAAATTACCAAGCATGACCCGGACAATTTTTATCGCCGTTTTGTTACTATGAACGAAACATGGGTTCACCATTTCGGGTTAGGCTCGTAAAACACACTTTCCCGAAATGTGCACTTTCTGCAAAGGTGCACTTTCCGCACAATGTACACTCCCAAAATGTACACTTTCCCAATTTGGAAAATTTCCCGAAATGTGCACTTTTTCAAACAGTGCACTTTTCCAAAACGCACGCTTTCCCAAAATGTACACTTTCCCATTAAGGGCACTTTCTCAAAAGGTACACATTTACGCTTATAGTTTCGGTCTTTCTGTCCGTTCGTCCGTCTATCTGTCCATCCGTCCGTCTGTCCGTCTGTTTGCATTTGCACTATTTCATAGAAACCCTTAGTACTATAAACAGGGACACCCCTACCCCTAAAGTGTACTTTCCGGGAAAATATACCTTCTGTGTTATTTGAAATTCATCCCCTATAGGGATTAAAGGGGTTTCAAAGTTTGTATGGAGAGCAAGACATTTTTAAAGTAAGAGATTTGTAACTTCTGTTTTAGACTGTTTGAAATTGATTCCAAAAGGGGTTAAAAACGTTCAACCCCTAAATGGGCTAAAAGGAGTTGGATGTTTGTACGGGGAACAAAACAATTTTAAAGTAAGGGATCTGTAACTTCGGTTAAAGACTAGCCCCTTTATCCATTAAACTTAAAATGCCTAAATAAAATGTGATTTGTCCCTTTCTTACGAACACAAATGTCAAAGAAGTGACAGATAAGGACAAACGAATTTTAACGCCATTTTAGTTAAAACAGGCTATAGGACCTTTATGAATAAGGCCGTAGGAAACTAATTACAGCGTTTCTTAAAATTCATCCTCTAAGGAGGTTAGAAAGGGTTGGAAGTATGTCTGAGGAACAAGTAAATTTTGATGTGAGGGAATTCTTAGGTCATACATACTATAATAGCTTCCGCCCGCAACTTCGTCTGCGTGGACCCGGGATAAAAACTATCCTGTATTTTAATCCAGGCTATAATTTATCTTTGTGCAAAATTTCATCCAAATCGGTTGAGCCGTTTAAGCGTGATTGAGTACCAAACATCTAAACATCCACACTTTCGCATTTATAATATTAGTAGGATGGTCAGCCATTTATTAGTCAACATACATAATCAGACTGCTAGCAGAAAAGTAGGTTAGGTTAAGTTAGAACCACGACCCTTACAGAACCGAACAGCTACCAGAAATGTAGGTTACGTTAAGTTAGACCTGCTATGCTCCCAGAACCGAAAAGAAGGTACCTACTTAATGTTTAATTTAACCTGCGGATTAATTTGTTGATTTAAAAAGTTCATTTTGGATAATCAAATAATTTATTCTCTAACACCGTGGTAATGGGGACGGCGGATGGAGATATGGAAAGTTCTACGTCTTTTAGCTTTAGATAAGTTTGCTTTCAAAACTATACAGGTAGCCCGGACTAAAGTGAGAAAACTGCTGGAAGGAGATAGGCAAAAACTTCCAGTAATGTAGCTTTCTTTAATTCATTATGAAAAATATACAATGTAAGCAGAAACGTTCGAAATTCAGCAATTTAAACTAATGAACTCATCGCACTGTTGCCTTTTACGCTTAATCCCTGAACGGATTTAGATGAAAATTTTCGTAGAGAATTTGAGTAAGACCCTTGGAAGGATATATGTAGGATAGTTTTATCTCGGAAATCTTCCCTTAAAATGGTAGAACTTTGTTTGGGTCGGCGATAATTGAGGTTCCGCCTACAATAATTGAATAGCAATCATAAGAGGATAACAAGTTGTAAGCGGAGGAAGTCGCGGGCAACAGCTAGTAGTGATATAGGCACACGGCCGCATATCCGGCTAAGTTGGAATAATCTAAATGTAAGTAATGTGTGTGCGCAGATCAACAACCAGGACACAATCCTGCCCGACGTAGAGCTGCTGCTCGAGTGGAGCGACACCCGCGGCGACACGGTGACGGCGACGCGGCTTCTCACGCACATGAGCTGCTCCGGCGTCGCCGCCTTCTTTGGGCCCGAGGGCCATTGCAACACGGAGGCCATCGTCGCGCAGTCCGTCAACTTGCCTATGATCTCTTACGTTAGTTATATTTTCAACAACTTTTCGTTGTAGTCCGGTGCTGTAGTGACTTTTTTGGCAAACAAGCATACGGTCTGCCTTATGGTAAGTAGACACCATTTTAGAAGAATCGCAAGCTCGTTGCCGGCACTTTTTGATTTGAGGATTCGTTGTGTTGATAGAACCTAGGGGCCGCGGGTCCCTGACTCTCAACACAACACATTCTCGGGACTTGGCCATTAAAGCTAGCATCGATATTAGAACTGTGACATTAAGGTGATCTTACAATTTTATGAGTAATTATTGCCCGTCAACAGTACGGTTGTCTCACTCTTACTTGCAGGCTAGAGAAGGACGCCTGCAAGTATTAGTGCACCTTTAGCACTAGGTACGCCTGGTGCAGGTCATTTAGAAACTTTCATTTAATAGGCATATTTAATATACTTGCCCCAAAGCCTTGCTTGACAAACGTTGATTGTACTGTTATGTAAGGTCTATCTAATCTTATCACATCAGATAATATAGCGAATATTTCGGCTGCTTTCGTGGTTGGCTGTGAGTTGCAGATGTACTTTGTAGTACAATAAACAATAACATACTTTTTCGTTTCCAGAAATGTTCCGACTACCAAACATCAGCTATGTCCAACTTCGCCAGATTGGAGCCTCCAAATACTCAGGTAAATAAGATGATCTAGACAAAGAAGTGACTAAGCTTAGTTTTGTTTACGGGAAACAGATGGTTTATCTATAAAAAGTGATTTTCATTTGAAGAGTAATAAATTGACTTTTCTTCAGGCTACGAAGTCAGTAATGGCGCTATTGCGCTACTATCGATGGAACAAGTTCAGCATAGTGTACGAAGAGTCGTGGGTGACGGTAGCCCTAACATTAGAGAACCACGCGAAGAGGAACAACATGACGGTGAACCACCTACGGCCAGTCATCGAGGGCTTCAAGTGCTGCTCGGAGAAGATGGCCTGCTGCGCGCCCGGCTTCTGGTACCAGTTCATACAGGACACCAAGAATAGGACTAGGAGTAAGTAGTTTTATATTGCTACAGATGCTGGACATCGCCCGTCGAGTTTAACTTTGACATGTTATTACATATCGAGCATTCATTATTTCTGTCGAGGCTTGTGCATAAAAAAATAAGGCATTAACATTATGAAGTTATTTATTTTATGTCGTTCACATATTGCGCGGTTAGTTTATTGTACAGTCGTATAACTCATATACAATCTTGTACTTAATAAAGTTTATAATAATATACAAACATACATATTTACACATACATACATACATATACATATACATATTTTGCTACATAGTATAAAACAAAGTCGCTTCCCGCTGTCTGTCCCTATGTATGCTTAGATCTTAAAAACTGCGCAACGGATTTTGATGCGTTTTTTTTTAAATAGATAGTGATTTAAGAGGAAGGTTTATATGTATAATATAGTACCCGTGCGAAGCCGGGGCGGGTCGCTAGTATTTTATATTTGTTAAATGGTCTACTCTGACATATGCATAGTAATTTGGGCCTTTTCCCTCGATATAAGTAGCGAACTAAACGTATTGCATTTGCGTAGACGTGACTGAACCTATATTGTACTATTTTGTTAGTCATTGCTAGACATAAATTACATTTCGCTCCGTTGTCTAAAAATATTTGCGAATGACACAAATGCATCTGCATGTAATAGTCACCATGTCGTGAAACAGTGTAACAATTGTCTGTCTATTTGTTTTTCAGTATACGTGTTTTTGGGATCAACTTCGGGTCTAATAGACATGATGCAAGCCATGGAATCGTTGCAGTTGTTCGTCAATGGCCAATACATGGTGATATTCGTCGACATGATTACTTATTCGCCTAAAGAAGCTATGAAATATTTAATCAGTGAGTGTTTATGTTTGAACTGTAGCTGATTATGGAAAGTTTATTTATTATTATCTTTGCCACGCGCTTTTCGTAATAAGGTACGCGTATGGGATGTAGACATTTATTAGTGCACATTTCCGTAGATTTCACATATAACTGTGTCGTTTCCTTGCTTGCTAGCCGAGTTTTAGCAAGTATGTGGCTAGCCCATTCGTTCCCATCGCCAGACGAAAAACCTTTCAAAACTGGTTAGTCGTTTTAGAAGAAGTCAAGAGACTGAAGCGTCCGGAGTGTTCCGTTTGTCTACGGTATTCTGTTTACTTTCAGAGACAGAGGAGCGAGGGACACAGCCCGAGTGCGAGCACGTACGCGCGAAGGAGTTCAAAAAGCGCGCACAATCTCTGCTCGTAGTGGTATCCTCGGAGCCGGATAACAGTTACGAAACGTTTACTAATAAAGTACGAAAATATAACAAAATGAAACCTTTCGAGCTCGGGCAGCCGGCAATATTCGAATTGTATTCGAAGGTAAAATTAAACTATTATATCTTTACTAATATTATAAAGAGGAAAAGTCTGTGAGATCGTAGCTTTGTAAGTTTGTATGCATTGGGTAATCTCCGCAACTACTAATCGGATTTTAAAAGGTATTTCACCTGCATATAGAATGCGCTTTCCGGATGGACATAGTTGTTGTGGACATGTTTTATCCGCGGGTTTTCCTGCGTTCTTTGCAGTACGCGGGAGAAGCGCGGCTTTAGGGGATGCTTCGATTCGAATCGACCACGCCCCCTTGACAGAGACACGCTTATGCCTTCCGCGCATGAGAAAAAGAAATGCAACATTCTTTGGGAATGGCTTTTTTGGACAAATTTCGATAAATACTTAACTTAGTGGGGTTTTATTTATATTTCGTTAAGTGAGATTTTAGATTAGATAAAATACTATACTATTAACTTGCTTGTGTCGTAAAATAATGTATTCTTTGAGTAGGCTGAGTAAAAAAAGGAAAATAAAGACCCAACTTTGTTTTTTTTTTGCTATCGAGGAAATTTTAGGCAATCATGTATCGATTAAATCAGATGAACAATTATATAGTCAAGAATCATATATCTGAAAATCAGACCTTATTGTTTCTTAATGTAATCAGAACGCGATAATTTCCAATGCAGTTGTAGCTGTAAGTTTATCTGTAGGGGATACGATAATCTCCGGAACTACCTATTCTATTGTTAAATGGTTTCACCAGTCTGTAGAAAGGACCTTTGGGATGGACATAGGCTGTATTTTATTTTTAATACGCGAGTAGAACCGCGCGGGCAGCTAGTTATTCGAACAGAGATAGGCCCAGCAGGTTCTGAGGCTACAGCATGTTGCCTTGCAATGAGATCGATTAACATTAAGAGGGAAGTATAGTTTTGGAATACTACATACTCGTTCATTCAAAAAGAGAAAACTTTTTACACGTCTAAATATTTTCCAATCTCAATGATTTTTTAGTACGTTATTGACACAATGAAAGACTAGGTTTGTAGGTTTTCCTTTTTTCATAATTTGCAATAAATTAAAATTTATGGTCACGTCGTTTTTTTTTAAAGCGATACCTAACCTATATATTACTGAAGCGATCGACATCAAAATCAAAGTGATTTGTTAAGATTTAGTTAGTGCAAAACGTTTTCTCCCGAAATGGAAATTTCATATAAAAAGTACCTATTTCAGTCGCGAGCTGTTAGCTGTACTCGTAATTCCCTCTTAACACTTGACAACATTAAAATTTCTCGACTACCTAACTGGACGGCTTTGAGTCCTGAGTCAAATTTTGGTTAAAATTTATATCAATAGCCAAATAAATGGAAGTTATGCTAGTAAAAGTCATGATTTGAGCAAATAATAGTTATAAGTATGTATATCGTCGTCTAGTACCCATAGTACAAGCTTTGCTTAGTTTGGGTCTAGGTCGATTTGTGTAAGATTGTCCTCAAATATTTATTTATTTATTATTTTTATAGTGATTCTGTTTTTCAGTTCGTTTCCATTTATGCGGCGTACTTGTACGACTCCGTCCAACTTTACGCGAGGGCATTGGATACACTAATAAAGACGGAGAAGAATTTGACGTACGAAAAGTTAATGAACATTACTAGGAACGGTTCACTTATTGTAGACAAAATGATCAAGTCGACGCCATATAAAAGTAAGTAACGTTGGTGTTAAACACGCATACTAATGTTTTATGGGAGCTAAGTCTATTTATGGCTAAGAAACTAATTTTCAGGACAGTCCATCATTGTTTTTTTATAGCGTGACTAGGCCGTCCAGATTGCGATGCCATCTATCGCCACGGAAATGTCTTTCTGCATAATTACTATTTGTACATCATCATCATATCAGGCGATAGACGTCCACTGCTGTACATTGACCTCCCCCAAAGAGTGCCAAAGTGTAGTATTTATTTTTATTCTACAAAAAGTTGCTATGTTATCTTTACAAGGATATTGTTACGATTTTCCGTTTTTGGAGGTTCGGTAACAAGCCCCATTAAACTTATTTTATTTTTCACAACATTCTTTTTACTACATCGGCATGAAAAGTACAAGCCCTGGTAATGTCTATTCGAACAGGACAACATACAGTCGCCATCAGATACATCGGGGCGGCCAAGGTCCTCACAAATATCTGAACACGTCTTTATTGTCAAGGCATTAGAGACGTGTTCAGATATTTGTGAGCACTTTGGCCGCTCCGATATATCTGATTGCGACTGTACAAGAAGGGCTTTACTAAAGTTTTAAAGTTTACCTATAATTGAATGCAGGTGTGTCGGGCATGACGATCCGCCTGGATGAGCGCGCTGACTCCGAGGGTAACTTCTCGGTGCTCGCGTTCAAGGCGCGCTCGGCCAGCAACCTCAGCGACGACGACGTCAACTGCACCTACAGCATGATCCCCGTGGGACACTTCCAGCAGACCAGCCGCGAGTTCCCAGTCAGTACCCAGTCACCCGTGTTGCAATCAGGCTACATATTAAAGGCCTTTCGCATTCAGTCAGGTATCCTTTTTGTGACCTTCTTTCTGCGAGACCGCACGCAGCAGCGCCGGGCTGGTTCCTCTTAGCGCTTCGGCTAAACTGGGCTCCCGCACAGCTCCGAGGTGTCAAACATGGTTGTCTACACTTCTACACTAATATTATAAAGAGGAAAGATTTGATTGATTGTTTGTTTGAATAGGCTCCGAAACTACTAAACCGATTTGAAAAATTCTTTTACCATTAGAAGCCGACATTATCCCTGATGAACATAGGCTACTTTTTACCGCGGGAAAATGCTTCATTCCTACGGGAAAACGGGTAATCCGTGCGAAGCCGGGCCGGGCAGGTAGTGTTAGATAAAGAACATTCTGTATACTGTGTAATAGCGAGAAATTGGCATTTGTTATAGGAGCATGTTTCAAAATCCGAAACTTAAATATAACCTCCGCCAGTCTTTCTTAATTCCCGTGTACAAATCTCTCGTTTATTATTCCAGGAATACAAAACAAACCCGCGTAACCAAATCGACTGGCCGGACAACGTGAAGCCCGAAGACGAGCCTTCTTGTGGGTTCTTAAACGAGAAATGTCCCAAAGACGACTCCCAAATCACGGCCCTAGTGGTCGCCGGCACCCTTGCGGTCACACTATTCTGCACTCTAGTCGTTACTATCAGCATTTACCGCAAGTGGAAGATCGAGCAGGAGATTGAGGGTCTACTTTGGAAGATAGATTCGCAGGATCTGAGTGGATATTATGGGAGTGGGCTTGTCTGGTCACCTAGTAAGGTATGTCCTGTTAATCCGACTAATAATACAGTGAGACCTGGATAACTGAGATCTCAAAAGTCCTGCGAATCAGTCTCACTTAAACGGGTATTCCACTTACACAGTTTTCTCAGATATCCAGGTTGAAAAAAATATGTTTCTCATTTAAAGAGGGTCTGTAGGGGAGGGGAGTAAATAGAGTTCAGAATACAGGATAGTTCAGTTATAGAGGTGAGATTATTAGGTAAAACTACCGTTTTATTTTTCCTTTCCTTGTCCTTCCAAAAATTGAGACTGAATTTTGTCTTTATTCTTAATTATTCGGTATACAGTAGATTTTGGCACATTATATTCCACACAGACTCCATCGCGTGTCTTTCCACTTTCAAAAACGGATATTAACTTTTGTTTTTCTCGTATTGATAGAGCCTTTGTTTCGGCATATTTCGAATATGTAAACACCCGGATGATAGCGAAACTAATTCGAGACTCATCTCATTATGCACAATAAGCCAAAGTCCGAAATTTGTGGGTAGACTGACGACGAAACGGAAATTTATTTGCGTCCTGCCTACCTGGTCTTAGTTAAAGAGGTTTGAAGCTGACAGCATCTCAGTAACAGAAATTAATACAATACCAAATTCAAGAAAAACAAGTTAGCTAAAAGTCTTTATAACATAGCCTCAGTAAAAGAGGTCAAAAACACTCACTATCTCAGTTATAGAGGTAATTTTGACGTAATTCGTGTAACCATGTAAGTCGGTTATAGATGTAATTCAGTGGTTAAGTGACGGGACCGCAGCATGCGTCCCAGTTATAGAGTTTTCTCACTTACCCAGGTCCCAGTTATCCAGGTTTTTATAAATGAGAAAGTTTGGATGTTTAGATGTTTCTTACTCAATCACGCAAAAACTACCGAACATATTTTGACGAAACTTTCCAGTAATGTAGCTTAATTAAACATCAGAATAGAATATACGCTAAAATATATACGCGTACGAAGACGCGGGCAGCAGCTAGTGTAATATAACGAGTTTACTAAGTTTTTTTTTTAATTTTTACAATAAATATCGAATGTAGGAACGTTCTCTGTTTTCGTGATTTTTTTAACTTAAATGTTGTGTTTTGTTTCAGTTAAGTTTAGCAAGCGGTATATCGTGTGAGAGTCGATGCTGCCCTCAGATATTCGCGGAGACCGCGCAGTACCGGGGCAATCTTATTAGGATTAAGGAGTTGAAATTTTCAAAAAAGAAAGTAAGTAATACTCTATCCGAAACTGTAAGAGAAACTTCAATCAAACGAACGTAAGCAAAAAAGGAGTTTGTACTTTGACTGTCATATAGGTTTTTGCTTGCGTTTTTTTGTTACGTACGATACATACAATAAAGTATATTCTAAACTTTAGACAGCAGTTTAAGACAATAGGTTCAAAATAATAAGCAATTCGTATTAGCGATACCTACACTTCGTGAATTTAATTGAGTCGAACAATATTTCGTGCCCTCATTTTTACAGCGACGACCACAAACCACCTCATAATGTATGTGAAGCGCCATCTAGTTCAGCCGGTGTACCCTTGTTTTGTCGACACCTTTTCATCGAATATTATTTCATTGACAACGATTCATCGAAACTTTAGTACTAGTAATATTGTTTGGCGTTATTTTATTTCAACGACTATTTATTTAAATTTATCTTACTACGTAGAAATACTCATCATCATCATCATCATTTATTTAAGAGCTTGGCTCTTGTCGGTGGAGTAATTTCCATTCTGTTCTATTCTCTGCCTTTTCCTTCAACTCTCTATAAGATTCAACTTCAATGTTGTCCTTCCTATTCAACGAAAATTACTTAATCGCTGATTTGTTTCAAATTATCTTAATTGGCACAACTACAAAACATTGTAATTCATTTCTTTAACAAGCGAACTCTGTTTTAGGTAGGTTAGGTTAGGGTGCACTTGTATCCCTCAGACCAGAAATAGACACCCCGCGCAGAGCCACCCAGTTCAGCCATCAAAATCAAATTATTGTTCGCTCTAACTGATTTTATAATACACTGTGAGCCCGAATAACTTGACATACCATTATAGTGTATTCCTGACCAATCTGTCTGTGTACCCATCAGGACATTCCGCGCGACGTGATGAAGGAGATGCGGCTGTTGCGCGAGCTGCGGCACGACAACCTCAACTCGTTCATCGGGGCCGTGGTGGAGCCCATGCGCGTGCTGCTCGTCACAGACTACTGCGCCAAGGGGAGCTTGTATGTGAGTAGTGTTCGCGCACAAGCGGTGTTGAGAAGCCAATGTCGTGGCGTGTTGTCCACGTTAATCCCCTAGCCTGATCCCCCAGGGGAAAAAAACGGTTAGGTTGTTGGGTGAACTGCGACTATACAGCACGCGAGCCGAGCGAGCGAAGCGAGCGTGACGCGGCAGCGTCAGCCGAAGCGCCATAACCGAACATTATAATTTTTTTCCTAGTTGAATCCATACTAATATTATAAATGCGAAAGTGTGTGTGTTTGTTTGTTTGTTTGTTTGTCCGTCTTTCACGGCAAAACGGAGCGACGAATTTACGTGATTTTTTAAGTGGAGATAGTTGAAGGGATGGAGAGTGACATAGGCTACTTTTTGTCTCTTTCTAACCCCCCACTTCCCTAAAATGGGGGGTGAAAGTTTGTATGGAGCTACGATATAAAGCGAGTTCCACGCGGACGGAGTCGCGGGCAGAAGCTAGTATAAAACAATTGCCGCTAATTCAGGTGATTAACGTGGATAACGTGTTGCTAGGTCTCAACAACTACAACGAACCAGTAGAATTTGCCAATCGCGCGATTTGCTGAACACTAGTTAGTAGTTATTAAATAACTCATTATACTATGACGGTGGCAAACAAGCATACTAATGGTAAACAGACGCTTTATTGATTTGAGGCTTCGTTATGCTGAGCGCTAGAGACAACATTTAGCTTAGGAATTTAATTTCTCCTCCTGAGATTATCAATTGATCATTTGATACTCCTTTTCTTTATTCTTTACTACAATCAAGTGATCTTATCCAATCTAGATCAACCTTTCTTGGTGATAACGTAGATTTCTTTTACGTCCCCGTATAGTTGCTAATTAACTTTTCCTTTGTTGTTGTTTCAGGATATAATTGAGAACGAGGATATAAAATTGGACCAAATGTTCATATCATCATTAGTACATGATCTCATAAAGGTATAGTATACATTTTGCAATTATTTAGAATCTCACCTTTAAAGTTAAATACCAGAGTGTAATATATATATAAATTTATTCGTTTCAGGGTATGACTTTTATCCATAATTCGCCACTTGTGTTTCACGGGAACCTCAAATCCTCGAATTGTGTTGTTACGTCAAGATGGATGCTACAGGTATATTTTTCACTTTTCATATAAACATCATCTGATTGACTGTTTAAACTGGCCTGTAAATGCTGTGATATGTTGCCTATAAAATGATAATTACTCATTTCAGGTTACTGACTTTGGTCTTCATGAACTAAGGTACTCTGCAGAAGCTGGATTCATGGGAGATCATCAATATTATAGAGGCAAATTATACTTTTTTTTTATCGGGATTACCATAATAAATAGTTCGTTTGTGTATATTTTACGAAACGAGTCGTGTACAAACATGTAATCTTGTAAACTTTCGTAAGAACATTCTTGTCAAGTCGAGACGAGGCGTCCTTTTGCTTCTTTCACCTTTGAATGAGGGTTTCCGGATTGCACTATCTCACCGGCTGGCAGCACTGCGGTGAGAGGGCTTTTAGACGGTATCAAATTGACGATTATTAAACATGATTGGTGGATTTTGACACCTAGACCTTTCGCCACGTTGCTACCAGCTGGTGACATAATACCTATGCAGTTTCTGACATATGTTTGTAACTTTTTTTTAGGTTTGCTGTGGAAGTCGCCCGAGCTGCTACGTGAGCTGGACGACCCGAACGGCACGGTGGGCGGCACGCGGCAGGGCGACGTGTACGCGTTCGGCATCATCCTCTACGAGATCATCGCGCGTAACGCGCAGCCGTTCGGCAACAGTTTAGATCCCAAAGGTGTGTTCATTTCACTGTTGTTGTGAGCGAGAGTCAAGTTTAAGTGTCATTCCTGCCACTGCAGTACTCGTCATGCATGCTAAGCTACACCTTGCGCCGTTTTGTCATCATCATCATCTTATCAGCCGAAACTAGTACACTGTCGCACATCGGTTCTACGTGCAATGCTGTTGCATGCATCAATATTGTTTGATCAAAACTACGGCAGCGGAAGGAGCGAGATCAAATTTAAAGGCTCCAACACATCATGGCGCAGGACAGGGACGCACTTATGCGTTAAAATGCGATGGAAGTATGTCTTTCTCCGTCTAAGGATAGTAGCGTCCATTATAGAGCATTGCGTGGGGCAGGCTTAAGATGTCGGTTACCCGCTGAAGTACTCTATTATTTTTGTGTTAAGTTTCAAAAGTGATACACGATTTTCTTGGGTGACTACAAATTTTAATGCCGGTCAGGCTACGCCGTACGCTGCTTTGTGAATTATAAAAAATCTAAATATATGACGTACTTACTTATTTTTTTATTGCTATTATCCTTCGTCAATCTTCGTTCTTCCCTCGGAAATTCGGTGAATTAAAAAATGTGTAACGTGGCCGATAAAAAAAGCTTCAAGTTTTTACTACACCACCTCGTATGGATACCTTAAGTACGCAAGATGGGTCCAATCAACTATTTCTTATTATTATTATTCGGTCTCGTTAGCCAGGAGTCAACATGACAGATTTCTTAAAACAAGTGTTACTGCATGGATGTCTAATAAACGTAGAAAACGGCCTTTATAAACGTTAAACACGTCAACAAAATTAGCGTACAGAATTCAGTTTGTAGATGCACGGACTCCAAGGGTGGTTTTTTGCGGTGCGCTTTCTAATTTCCCTTTTCAGAGATTACATATTATTAAGGAGTACGACTAGACGCGAGATTGTGTAGGAAAGTCAGCTGCTTTTGGAAATCGGAACAGGTTGATGAACCTGCTAAGCAGGGCCTGATTTACCTAATTATAATTTTTCTTTAATCCTACGCGCGCGGTATCTAACTGGCACTCGCCAAGTGGCGTGAGGGATGTGACAAAGACAGCTCGATATATCAGAGCGCATGGATGACAGGGTTGATGTAAAAGAAATCGCGATTGTAGAAACGACAACAGGTTTTACGTTAGCTAGAGTACGAAATCCAACAAAACATCTACATTTCGTGCATTTAAAACCCATAATATCATTGCTAGTGACCCAGGAGCCGTAACCTTGGCAACTAGCGACTAAAAAAAATCTATTCAGTCATGAACTAACACTAGTAATACTAGTATATGTTTGTCGTAACAGAAATAGTGGAGCGCGTGAAGCGCGGGCGTGTGGATGGCGAGGTGTTTCGGCCAGACATCCGCGCGCTCGAGGGCGCGGCCGGCGACTACGTGCTGCAGGTCATGCAGGACTGCTGGGCCGAGGAGCCCGCCGCCAGGCCAGACTTCGTCACGCTGCGGAACCGACTCAAGAAAATGAAGTCTGGCAAGTGAGTCGACATCTCTATTGCTTGTTCGAAGTAACCAAGATTATTCTACTTATTCCAAGATTAACCACACGTTTAATCTCAAATTAAGGCCATGTCCTGATTATGTAAAATCAATAAATGGTCGGCAACGCGCCTGTGTTTGTTCTAGAATCGCAAGAGTCATAGTTGCAGTATAAAAAAATGTAGGCAAATACTACACATCTAGAAAGCCAACGTAGTGTAACGTAGCTTACGAGACGGTTAAAATTATCCTGGTCACGGCACCAAATTGTAACTCAAATACGTTCAGAATCAATAAACTTAAACGCCTGAATATGTAAAATAGATGTATTACAATTATTTACAAAAAAAACCTTTGTACTATTTTCTCAGGTCTAAGAATATAATGGACCAAATGATGGATATGATGGAGAAGTACGCTAATAATTTAGAAGAACTAGTCAATGAGAGAACGAGGCTATTGTATGAAGAGAAGCAGAAAACGGAAGATTTATTACATAGAATGCTACCAAAGTATGTATCGCAACACCTTATACCTTTAACTCTTTATTTATTGGGTAGGTACAACATGGATACATTTTCTTGGATCCCTTATGACTATACCAAACAGTAATGTCCACGACATCAAGTTCTAATGTCAACTTCCATACTATGTTAACCCAGCTTCACTAATAGTGTTAATTTAATGTGTGCATGTAAACTACTTGGTTAGATATAAGCCATCATTACGAGTTACTAATTAATTGCTGTAATCGAGAACAGTGAAGGAAAACGCAAATACAACAAGCTGAGGCAGGGGTGTGAATCTCTGCTGAGGATTGGCGGGCCGCTTTAGTGTGCACACTGGTTTACATTTTGTCCAGTTACCTTATTTGTGAATTTATCTACCCGTATTTTATTATACTTTACTGGTAGTTTAATTACGCTCAATTTATAATAATAATAATGACTACTTGTTTGTCTTTAAAAAATATTAATTACTTTCTAATAATTTGTCTGGCATGTTTCACGGACATGTTCGTAAAAAGATCAAAACTTACAAAAAAAAATTGGGCAGCGGATAGCATTTGCAAAATTCCGAGGGTTTAAGACAATGAAATAGAACTATTACTGAACTACACAGACTTCTTGTAGTTTATATCTTTATCTATTGGTAAAATTAATGAGACATCAATGCTTGTTACCTCACGCTGCAAAGTGTTTCCGAATGCTGATCAATGAAGATTTACTTTATCCGGGATAAGATTTTAATGGTAACCGAACGCAAGATAGAAAACATCTAAGGCTATAATGCAAGCGGGTAACTTCACCAGTTATATTTGGACATAAGTCAGTTGAGTTATACTCGTTAAAATTACAGTTATTTGTGCGCTATTATTACATTTTCCCTCGATTTGCCAATCGTATAATTATATTTTGAGTAACATTAAAATACGGTTCAAACAAATCTAGACAATCGCCTATTACCCCGCATTGCATATAATTAAAACAATCGTAATACGAAGTTTGCCAATAGCCTCGCCAAAACTTACGTACTTATTAGTGTACACTGACCGGGTCAGATATAGATATATAGCCAAGGTTTCTTTCTCAAGACATGGACTTGATGTAAACCGTGGTACATTATTGTATAAAAAAATTGTAAATGTATTCACTTTGTTGTACTTGTGTTCTTTTCCAGATGTGGAGGTTGAATCCATTATAGAAATGTCGTGAAAATGTCTTGAGGTAATTAACTCCCTATTGGTAGTCGGTCGCTCGGGCAGGCCGCCCGCGCTGCTTGGCAGCGGTGGTCGCGCTTCTTCTAACACAGTTTGAGTAGTTGTAGAGCTTGCTTTGGGGTTTGTGGCGGTTTCACGAGCGTCGGTGATGGCGGTTGATTCTTCTATCTGAACAGAGCTCAGGATTTAGCTAAAATAGTTCCATAAACTAGCATGGTATTTAAATTAGCAGTAAAATTGACTTTTCATTTATAGTATGCCTACCGGCCTTGCCTAATAAGTCGAGTGTAAGTAGATTACTGACAATAATGTAGTATCGGTTGACGCAATTAATTCACATTCAATACTTTCGTAGGTTGTTCGCACGGATTCACGGATTGGCTTGACACATTTGAAGATAGTTTGCAAGTTATCGCTTTGATCGATTGTATACTGTAAGGTGTGTCGGTGTTTGTTGCAGGTCGGTTGCGCGGCGGTTGACGACGGGCGAGGGCGTGGAGCCGGAGTCGTTCGACTCGGTGACGATCTACTTCAGCGATATCGTCGGCTTCACCGCCATGTCCGCGGAGAGCACTCCGCTGCAGGTCGTCAACTTCCTCAACGACCTATACACCGTGTTCGACAGAATCATAAGAGGCTATGACGTCTATAAAGTTGAAACTATAGGCGACGCTTATATGGTGGTACGTAGAGCATGTATTGTGTAATTATTTCTTATAAAAAAAAAGATTATATGCTTTTAAGATTCGATAGCTTCAGGCTTGGCTCTATAAATAAAGCTCTAAGAATAATGCCATATACATATTGTGTTTCTAATTTTAATATTGGATCTCACAAAACTGAACCTTGTTCGGGCGTTAAACAAGAGTTTCTTTTTCAGGTTTCTGGTCTTCCAATCAGGAACAACGACAAGCACGTGGGTGAGATAGCGTCGATGGCGTTGGAACTATTGAACGCTGTCAAGAGTCACAAAATTTCGCACAGACCAAATGAAACTCTTAAACTTAGGATAGGAATACATACAGGTACCTGCGTGATTATTACCATGTTTATATTTTTTGATGAAATATATGGACACTAATTTCATTCCTAAGAAATCAAAAGGCTCCGCCACATCACAGCGGCACGACGCCGTCGCCGTGAAACGGCGCTGCGCCGCGCTATTAAAACTCACGTTGCGGCGCCGTTGAAATTCACGTCAACGACGCTGTGACGTGACCATGCGGCCGAGCCCTTACATGTGGCCGTGTGGTGTGTGGTGTGTGGGCCGTGGGACTCTGTAAAAGTTACGTACGAATGTTCTCGCACCGAATTATGGCTTAAAGGAATTTACAAGTAATACAAGTCGACTAATTTCTAATCGCATTTGCGATCAAATACTTTGATTTTGAAAGTGTATATAAATTCAGAAGGTGTTTTCACAGGGGCGGTTGTAGCGGGCGTGGTCGGGCTGACGATGCCACGCTACTGCCTGTTCGGCGACACCGTCAACACGGCGTCGCGCATGGAATCCACGGGCGAGCCACTCCGCATCCACATATCACCCAGCTGCAAGCAGGCGCTCGATAAAATCGGAGGATACATCGTGGAGCCACGGGGCGCTATTACCATCAAGGGGAAAGGAGAGGTCGGTGTGACGAAATGTTGAATATGTTTAATGCCACAGCCAAACTCGCATGACGCGACCCATCGGAGGTCCGCGATGAGCGCAAAATAATATCACGAGACAGACGCTGACGCCACGGCCACGCGGCTAGCATCATATTGCCCCACGTAAATCTTTCGTATTAGTGCATTTGTATACGGAAAACACGGCGCCGTTATAGGTATCTGTTGTTGTCGTCTAATGGCCGGTTCCAATAATCAATCCACCAATAGTTTTCCTTACCGGCAGTTACATTATGACAGATTACCCATAGAAAATGTGTCAAAATGTAACTGTTGGTAAGGAAAAATATCGGTGGATTGATTATTGGAACCGGCCATTAGGCGGTCGGACTGGTCGGAGATAGCTACGGATGAGCAACGTATATAAGTGTTTAGCTTCACGCAAAATAGGCACACTGGATGTCGATTTGCGGAAAAAGCCCAGTAAAACTAACTAAGTGTTTAGCTTTAAAAATCATTGAGTATTTATTCCAAGGACACCGTAGAAGAATTTGTTTTGATGAAAATTTTAGAATTCTAGCTGCCCTTGAAAACCAAACAAAATCTACTATATTTCCTATTACAGTTGATTTAAATTTATTTGCCAACCTTCCTTGTATTGGGGGTGGCTGGAGGATAGTGACTACACACCTTTATTGTAATTTAAAATTACCGTGATTGTCGGTATATTCCAGATTCAAACGTACTGGTTGGTGGGCACCACGGAGAAGGCTATCCAGAAGCGATTCGTGGAGGGTGACGACTTGCGGCCGCTGTTCTGCCGGCCGCGGCGGAGCCCGAGGCTGACGGACTCGCGGCACCCGTCAATATCCGGTACGAATTGGTCTTAGCTTTTTTTATAGTATTTTATGCAACTGTTGTATAAGTAGGGTCTTAAAATGCGAGCCTTGGCGAGCATCGCAATTAAAGACGCCACGAGCGTTTTAAGACCAAGTTATACACCGTTGCATACAATACTTTTTCTACAACTAATTCTAAATAAATAGCATTTGACTTTTCAGGCAGTAGTTTTTCCGTTAGTTCTAAACTACTCACGCAATTTCGTCAGCGGTGCAGTTATTTTCTTCTTCGTCCATTTTAAAAGGAACGTACACAGTTTTCTTCACTTCACAAACACGAATAAAATCTTAATAGGTAAGTTATAAATAACGAATAGTTATAAAATTTCGTCTTTTCATTTTGAATTGGAACTTTGGTGGGAAATTAAAAATATGACGCATTGACACCTCTTGTTTATGGTCTGTTTTGTTTTTAATTTCCTTGAACTTGCCATCCGAACCAAACTGAATCCGGATCCGAACCGAATCGGATCGGTTTATATTTATAAATAATACCAATAATTGGTAAAATATGTATACACATAATACATGATCATTTATTTTTATTTTAGTAAATAATTTATGCTCTACAAATGTTTGAAGTAAAACTTTTTATTTCGAAAAATTTGCTTATGAAGTTACATGATTTGACATCGTGGTAAACAGTGCTTTTATGAAAAATGTATGAACCATAGAAGTACACTAAACAGTGCGTTTATGGGCCATATAACATAAGAGTTTTTCGACTACTTATTATCGGTGTCATTGTATTTGAGCTAGAGCCTATATAAATGACAGATAACGGTACAGGAGTAGAAAAAATGAGTTGTATGTTCATGTTTTATAACGGGGTTAAATATAATGATCACCAAATAAAAAATTATCCTACCATTACAATAGTACTAGCTGTTTTAGTAATGACTACACATTAAATTGTATTCGAAGACCAAATTTAGTAAATGATCACCAAATCTTAGCGAGCAAATTAATACAATATTTCTACCTAAATAACCCACTATGATTGCCATAAAATGTATGCATATTACCAAATAAAGTATAATGATGCCAAATTTACAAGTGCTACCAAACCCTGAATCAGCACACCCCACTTACACATGGTCTTGTCTGTCCTACCCCTAGAGTGTATATAAAAGCCCGCGGAGCCAGAAGCTCGCGAAGGAGGTCCTGAGTTGAACGGCACGTGAAACGAAGGG
Organism: Epinotia ramella; assembly: GCA_947578815.1. NCBI lineage: Eukaryota > Metazoa > Arthropoda > Insecta > Lepidoptera > Tortricidae > Epinotia > Epinotia ramella. The sequence goes on from OX388209.1 coordinate 16,415,023, forward strand.
CCGACGAAGCGAGTTTCTGGCGGAAGCCTGGGCGGAGGGCGGGAGACTGAGTCTCAGAAACAAAAGCGGGGCTCCGTCAAATTTAGGAAATTATTTTACTATTTTTGGGTTAGCAATGATTTATTAGGATAGCATTTTCTTTAATAGAATAGTAAGATGTTATAATTTGGGTTATTATTTCACATTAAACTGGAGATTCAATTTTGGTGATCATTTACTATTTTTGGGTTAGCAATGATTTATTAGGATAGCATTTTCTTTAATAGGATAATATTTAAGATGTTATAATTTGGGTTATTATTTCACATTAAACTGGAGATTAAATTTGGGTGATCATTTACTATTTTTGGGTTAGCAATAATTTATTAGGATAGCATTTTCTTTAATAAGATTTAAACTTTCACGATTTTCACTCATTATTTATACTAAACGGGACTTAATCTCTTATAATTAACTTATTAATTTACCTCACTGAGGTCTTCCGACGTTTCGGATGTGTTGCAGCATCCATGGTCACGGGACAACACCCCGTAGACATCGTCATAGTTATGAAATTATTTTACTATTTTTGGGTTAGCAATGATTTATTATTATTAGGATAGCATTTTCTTTAATAGGATAGTAAGATGTTATAATTTGGGTTATTATTTCACATTATAATGGAGATGAAATTTTGGTGATCATTTACTATTTTCGGCAGTATAAAGTGTTTTTTTGGCGTTATATTTTACTATATCTGGGGGATCCGTTAAACATATGCCTTTTATAACTAATAATATCTTGATATAAAATTCAGGTGGCGGTAGCGGTGGCGGCAGCGTGGTGCGGCAACGCACGGCGTCGGGCGCGCGCGGCTCGCGCTGCTCGCTGCCCGCGCCCGCGCCCGCCACGCCCACCGCGCCGCGCCGCGCCAAGGACATGTTCACCAAGGCCAGGTAACTAACTACAACTCGACACACTAGCGTGGTGCGGCAACGCACGGCGTCGGGCGCGCGCGGCTCGCGCTGGTCGCTGCCCGCGCACGCGCCCGCCACGCCCACCGCGCCGCGCCGCGCCAAGGACATGTTCACCAAGGCCAGGTAACTAACTACAACTCGACACACTAGCGTGGTGCGGCAACGCACGGCGTCGGGCGCGCGCGGCTCGCGCTGCTCGTTGCCCGCGCACGCGCCCGCCGCGCCCACCGCGCCGCGCCGCGCCAAGGACATGTTCACCAAGGCCAGGTAACTAACTACAACTCGACACAATAGCGTGGTGCGGCAACGCACGGCGTCTGGCGCGCGCGGCTCGCGCTGCTCGCTGCCCGCGCCCGCGCCCGCCACGCCCACCGCGCCGCGCCGCGCCAAGGACATGTTCACCAAGGCCAGGTAACTAACTACAACTCGACTCACTAGCGTGGTGCGGCAACGCACGGCGTCGGGCGCGCGCCAAGGACATGTTCACCAAGGCCAGGTAACTAACTACAACTCGACACACTAGCGTGGTGCGGCAACGCACGGCGTCGGCCGCGCGCGGCTCGCGCTGCTCGCTGCCCGCGCCCGCCGCGCCCGCCACGCCCACCGCGCCGCGCCGCGCCAAGGACATGTTCACCAAGGCCAGGTAACTAACTACAACTCGACACACTAGCGTGGTGCGGCAACGCACGGCGTCGGGCGCGCGCGGCTCGCGCTGCTCGTTGCCCGCGCACGCGCCCGCCGCGCCCACCGCGCCGCGCCGCGCCAAGGACATGTTCACCAAGGCCAGGTAACTAACTACAACTCGACACAATAGCGTGGTGCGGCAATGTTCAGAGAAGGATCAATACCGGGTTCTTTATAGCGAGCGATAATTTTATGGGAATGACAGATGCCGACGAAACACTTTTCGTTAACATCTGTCAATCCCATACATTTTATTAGTTCGCGTTAGCGTCAGTGCTTGTCGATTGTAACCTTGTCTAGGCCCCCTGATCTGCCTAACGTGTGTAAATGCAATGTGTCGCTGCAGGCAAGCGCTGAGCTCGCTCGCGTCCGCGCCGGCGACGACGGGCGGCGGCGGGCGCGCGCTGCGGGCGGCCGCGTCGCTAGACGTGCTGGCGCCGGGGGGGCGCGCGCGCTCGCCGCGCCTGCGCCGCCAGCACACCACGCGCTCGCTGGACGCCGAGCCCGAGCCCGAGCCCGTGGCCACGCTGCCGCAGCCCGCCGACCCGGTCTACAACGGCACCGCGATCGCCGCGCTCGACGCGCGCCTCGAGGAGGACAGCCCGCTGCTGCGCAAGTGCTCGCTCTACAACAAGTTCGACCGGCCGAAGCGCAAGGTGCACGACTCGAGCTACATCGAGTTCTACAAGAAGTGGCGGTCCCTGGAGAACGTGGCGGACCTGGCGGAGGCGCGCAAGCTGCCGCGGCTGGCGCTGCGCTCGTGGCTGCTCGGCATCTTCGCCAACCGCAGCTCCAGCCCGTCGCTGCGCCGCGCGCCCGGCCCGCCGCTGCTCGACACCGAGTCCGCCGTGTGACACCCGGCGGCGGCGGTGGCGGCGGCGGCGGCGGCACAACAATATATTAGCCCTATCGACTTTGTAAATAATATGTCTAAGTAAAACGATGTTACCGTGAAATGTGAAATAAGAGTTTAATGTTATTAAATAATTTCTATTGAACGTGGTCTCTTAAAAACTTAATACTGACACGGATCACATTGACGCTGTAGTACCGTCCTTTCACTGAACTTAAAAATAATGTATAAACTATACTATCCCGCCTTTGCCTGGCTTTTGATAACATACAGGGCCGATTATTTCGTATAATAATCCGTAAGTAATAAATATGTATGCTAATCACAAACAGACATGTTTGGCACTTAACGTATTTTTCCTATGAATTGGATCACTAGATCTCCAAAGGTTTGCGCTTTGAGATCTTATAATGATTAATGACATAAATATAAACAATTCCAGTCCAAAAAGACAGCCCACCAACTGCTAGATTCGTTGAATCTACTTTAAACAAAAATAGAGAGCTAAATCTTTCAAAAAATGAGGCTAAAACATGGTACAGACCTAGGGCGTGGCCCATTGACTAGTGCAAGGAATTAATAAGTACATAAAATAAGTCACGCGTCCGCGAGGAGCGGTATGCCGGCCTCGTTCTCGTACGAGCAGCCGTTGACGACGAGCTTGATATCGCACGGCTTGAAGTCGCAGGGCTTGAATTCGCACGGCTTTATGTCGCAGGGTTTGTTATCGGAGGGCTTGCGGCGGTTCTCGTGCGGCAGAGTGGCGCACGAGTTGGCCGCGGCCTGCGGCGAGCTCTCCGTGTGCTCGATGATGGGGCACGACACGCTGGTCTGTTCGTGTCGCAGGCTGGGCGCTTCTAACAGGTCGCCGCGTTGCGCTGGTACCAAACGGCCGTCGCCTATCACCTGAAAACAGAATAGCTGATAGGAAACATCGAATAAAAATCAATGATTCGGAAGGAATCAATTCAATACAAATAATCAATCCATAATTTACCTCCATCAAATATTCATCACTCCGATGGTGTAAAACACTATCTGTATGCGATTCTAGGAGATTGCCCGAAGCAAAACGTAATTTTTTTGGAGATTCTAAACTGCAACACCTGGAAATGAAAATGAGACATCACTCAATTACTCCATGTACCAGGTGAACTATTTATACGTTTATACGTCGACTGTACGCGTCTTATAGTTAGTAGCAGCCAAAGTAGCCAAATATATCGTAACACTCAGGTCAGCGCTTAGAATACATGAGACGCAAATGGAAAATAATTCGCTGGTTAATTGTAGATGAATGATGTTTTAAGGGTTGCGGTAGGTAGCTCCTGCGGACGCGAGTGACAGTTTATCAAGTGAGTGGGCAACTCGACTGTTAGGAGCTCTTAAGCCGCCCAAGTCTTTATAGTGTCAGAGTAAGGATGTGTTACGATATATTTGGCTGCTTTGGCGACCTTAATGTTAAGGCGATAAAGTCGTGTATACAAATTTTTGTAACTGGGCGTATCGATCTCTTCGTAGTCGACTTTACAAGAATAAGGTAAACTTTTGTTCATAAAATATTAACTTAGGGGCCGGTTGCACGAACTAATGACAGCCCGATCAACCTTATGCCGGCTGTACACATTGGGCCAACGTTGGCGCGTGAGCAGGATGCAGCTATGCAAACGCACGAGAAAGAAATAAAGCCCTCTTCCTCTAACGCATAGCTGCATTCTGCTCCGCGCCAACGTTGGCCCAGTGTGTACAGCCGGCTTTAAATATGGCGCCGGCAGCCGTCATTGCTAAACTTGTCAAACTTTCCATACAATCAGATTTATACGGTTTGGTGCAACCTGACCTTAGTGGATCATGTGCATCATGACTCAACTGGTCCTCTCCCGCTGACCCATATATGGGTCACAGGTCTTATCTCCTGGACTCCCGCTGACCCACAAATGGGTCACTTTTTTCAAAATAATTTGGACTCAATTATTATTATTTATCAAAATTCTAATTTAAACAACAACATGGAAACGTCCGGGACTTGAACACCTTTGACCTTTGAAGGTCACGGGATAGGAAGGGTGGCGGTGCATTGGAAGTTATCGCGTGTTTTGAAACGCCGTTCTGACTAGATCAAGAAACAATAAGGTCTGATTTTCAGATATATGATTCTTGACTTTATGATTGTTTATCTGATTTTATCGATACGTGATTGCTTAAAATTTCCTCGATAGAAAAAAATCCTAAGTTGGGTTTATATTTTCCTTTTTTTACTTAGCCTACTCAAACGATACATTATTTTACGACTCAATCAAGTTAATACTATAGTATTTTAACTCATCTAAAATCTTACTTTATGAAATTTAAATAAAACTTCACTAAGTTAGGTATTCATCGAACTTTGTCCAAAAAAGCCATTCCCGAAGAGTGTTACATCTCTTTTCCTCGTGCGCGGAAGGCATCAGCGTGTCTCTGTCTAGGGGGCGTGTTCGACTGAAATCAAGGCATCCCCTTAAGGGCGTAAGGTGCGCAGCGATCTCACCTGTGTAAGACTCCGACTTGGTTCTTCCAGCATTTGTTTTTCAGCGAGCTTCTCTGTCCCCGCTTGTCGACAGCCAGCGGCACGCCCTCGGCCCGCGCGCGCCGGTGCGCCCGCGCCGCCGCCGTCTCCGTCTCTTCCCCCTTCAGCCAGTACGTCACTTGGTCGCGCTTGCCTTTCATAGCCACTATACCCCTCTCTTCCAGGATATAACCACCTAGTTTATCGAGCAACGATTTGCAGGCCGCGCTACAGTGGATTTTGAGAGCTGAAATATGAGAATGCGATTAAAGCATCCGGTCGGAAGGACCAATTTAGTAGTAATAAATATTTGTTACGTACGTGCTCCAGTTGATTCGAAGCGGCTCGCCGTGTTTACGGTGTCCCCGAATAAACAATATCTGGGCATTTTTAGTCCAACTACTCCGGCGCAAACGGGACCTGGGGGTTTTAGAAATATTTTTAAAGTGAGAGGCACTGTCGCAGATTTAATCTTTTCAACGCTGTGTCAAAGCGAAAAGTGTTCAACTACACGCCAAAATCAACAAGACATTTAGTCAGCCAGTTAGCTGAGTTAACCTTGTCAATGCAAGAAGGTTTCTGTCGCGCTGCACGGCTATCACAAGTCGGCGCGCGAGCTCTCTAAATTTTTCTCACACTATACCTCTCTTTCTAAGTGTTTTAATAAGAGAGAGACGCATAGTGCGAGAAAAATAGAGAGCTCGCGTGCCGTCTTGTGATAGCCGTACTGGGCTCCTTAATGCATATATCATATCAGTCGTTGGCGTGGAAACTGGGGTGCGGTGCGGACACGGTGCGGATATATCCGTCGTTGACATCGAAAAGGTTAAGGGTTAGCATATGCAATTATGCAATAGCGCACCAACAAATATAAATCAATATAAACTAGGTAAATACGTTATTGGTGAATGCGCTATTCTGAATTTGAGTTTCTTACCGGAATGTAATCCAACGCGTAGTAACAGTCTATGTTCGGGCCTATGCCGAACTCGGAAGGAACGTGTGGCCGATAAAAGAGCCAGCGCCATCGACGCCACCTCACCCGCGTGCATTATCCCATTGCGTATTGGAAGTCCCGACACCTGGTTAAACATTAAGAAAAATTATGTCATATTATTGGTACCTATTCAATTGTACTCAGTTGAATACTGAGAGCCGGTTCTCAGTGGTGGTTTTAGACGGTAGTCGGACATGGCGGGAAGCGTAAGCATTTCCCCGACGTTAAAAAAGGTACCTAGTCAATTAGGTAGGTACGTTTAATTAAATTGATGGAATATGAATGAATGCATCAGCACATGAGCGGTTTAAAGGGAAGTACCGAGTACCTAAACGATCATTGGTATTAAAAAAAAGTCTAAAATATACTCACAACCATGTACGCGTCGCCAATGGTTTCCACTTTGTAAACATCGAAGTTCTCTAGGATGGAATCGAAGCATGTGTAAAGGTCATTCAAGAAGTCTACGACCTGTAAAGACCAAATACTCAAATAAAATAAGCCAATCAATCTATGAAATAATATCTTCAAATTGCTGAGTCGCATAATATAATTTGTTTATCTATGGGATGACCAACGAGAAATGAAATCAAGATTAGAGAGAGAGAAGGGGTTATTGCAGTGCGGTCTATTATGAACTTTATAAAAACCGCTTCAGTTCCAGGCAATCTTAAATGGCCCGGTGAATTGCCTGGCTTTAGACGTACCAGAAACCTGCCAGTCAACTTATAATTATCGTCAATCTGTGTTCAGTTAATCCGAGCCCACGAATCTTTTTCTCTTTCTCGTCAATCTCACCTGCAAGGGTGTGCTCTCTGCGGACATAGCAGTGAATCCGACGATGTCGCTGAAGTAGATCGTGACGGAATCGTAGCTCTCCGGCATGACGCGGCGGCCACGCTTCAGTTGCTCGGCCACCGGCACTGGCAGCATTTCTTCTAGCAAAGCCTCTGAAATGCATCACAAATGACACCGTTTATGTCTTGAACTTGGACTTCCCAATCAACTTCAAAACCGAGAAGTCTATCCGACATTGATTGACCATAAAGTTAAGACAGCGTTTGAATTATACATATTAGAGTAGCAAATACATTTTTCAAAGCATAAAGGATTACTAGGAAATGTTACACCGCGTGTTAGAATGACTATGTTAGATGTCCTCTAAATACCTGTCTTTTTCTTCTCTTCCTGTAGTTGGTCGGTGCGTTCATCCACTAACACTTCCAAATTATTAGCATACTTTTCCATCATGGCAATCATGTTGTCGAATATATTTGGTTTCCTGTAACGGTGAAATGGTTTAGTCTAATTCTATTCTCATATGTTTAACAACCAGTTAAAATACGCGCAACATAAGTTTGCGTCTGTGAAAGTTAGCCACAAGTCGCCTCCCGCACACCCGTCGAACCCCCTGACACGTACCTCTGTAAACATCGCAGATGCAATCTTAGGTCTGGTGTGTTGGGGTGCTGCTGGTGATGGTCTTGGTTCAGCCTCATAAAGTTAGTAGCGGCCAAGGTAGCCAAATATTTCGGTACACGTCTTTATTACTGTAAGAATAAGGGTGTGTTACGAAATATTTGGCTGCTACTAACTATATGACGCTGACTGTACCTATGAGGCTCGTTCTTAAAGCTTTGGACACTTACAACTTCGTGATTATTTAACCTTTTGCGTTGATTTTTTCTCCATTTGACTACATTTTTAATCCTTTTTCGAGAAAATATGACATTATTGATAATTTTATTTAGCACCCTTATTGTGGTAATTAGAGTAGAAGTCCTTACATTCCTTTCCGTAACGGTCTGAGCTTGGTCCTTATGGCTTTGAAGTCAGGTCGTGTCGCGGGCTCCTCCGCCCAGCACTCCACGCAACATTCGCGCGAGCAGTCGAACTGAGCCGCGAGGGCGTCCAGTGGTGGTCTGGAAATAATGTTGATGAACTGAAACTATCAATAATATAATGCTAATACCTAATATAAAAGTAAGTGTAAGTATATGTTTATTTGTCAGATGTTAGTTAGGACAACAAATCTATCCAGTGGTGGTCTGGAAAAAATGTTGATGAACTAAGACTATCAATAATATAATGCTAATACCTAATAGAATTTAAGTGTATTTGTTTAAAATGACGTTAAAAAACGTTTGTGTGACGAGCGCATAATTATATCGTCGTCTAGTACTTACCCTTATTAAGCTTACTATGGAGTTCACACACACCCAAAATACGAACAATTAGATTAAACTTTTATATTATTATAAATTGGCTATGTCAGCCTATTTGGTATTTCCTATATTATCCTTCACTTCGACATTTGTGTTCGTCAGAAAGGGACGAAGCACATTCTATTTAGTAGAGGCATTTTAAGTTTTATAAATAAGAAGGGGGGTACCTATGTCTATTAATGCCAATCAGACCCATACTAATTAACATAGATAAATCCAAATTAGGAATTATAGTAAAAATTAAACCCATTATAGTTATCGAGATTTCAAATTAGGTAAGTTTTAGGTATGTACTAGTAGCGATTTTAAGATAGCTATCTTAAAATGTAACGGTGAAGTCGACGATGAGGAATATCGGAAGTCAGTGATATGAACATACCAATAAACGTTAAACCGCACGTTGTTTCTTCTAGAATACATTGTGGAGTACACACTACACCCTAACATTTGACATACACATACGTACCTACCTGTAAGGCAGTGGTTGCGGCAACGCCAGCCGGCGCAGCAGCGCGGGCGCGGGCGGCGCGTCGGGTCCGAACGGGCCGCGGCGCGTGTGCATCTCGTAGAGCACCAGCGCGAACGCGTACACGTCCCCGGCGGCCGAGCCCGGGCTCGGCTCGGCCGCGGTCGGGCTGCCCCAGCCCAAGGAGCGGAGCAGCTCGGGGGCAAGGTATACCAGGCCTGAATTTATTTATCACAATTTCAGAATCAATGTCTCTCCTGTAGGTACCCACTAGTTAGGACCTACAGTCAACTGCTCACCCAGTAACTATTTCATCCGGTAAAACTGGAAAATTTCTGAAGAATTTCGATGAGGAAGAAACGATTTGTGCAAAAATGACGACTGTGAAGAAAGGTGAATTGCTGCGTAAAGGTATAATAATTGCGTTTGAGAAGAATTGACCGCGACTGACCACAACGTACGATTTAATGGTTACCATCGAGAGAGGTAAAAACCTTATTTACCTATATAACCAGCCCACCAAATAGAGAGATTGAACGAATCTTAAACAAACAAAATAAGTAGCTATTCAAGTTTCTGAATCCAATATCGCTACGTAAAAAATGCGGGATAATTAAGAGACAGCTATAAAGCCAGCGCTCTCTTTTAAATAAAAGAGGCAGAAGGTGAAGCAGCATCTCATATGTAAGTACCTATAATATTTTCTAAAGTTTATTTCATGCAGTAACATCGTAGGTTACATTTTATGGCCAAAGCAACTTGGGCGTTTTTTTTCTTCAGAAACTTGTCTCATTAAAATCTAACGCACGAGGAGCTATTTTTAATTAAGGAGTGCCTTCCTTCTGTATGGGCTGGTGTAAGCATTTTTAAAGAAACCCACTAAACAGCACGGGTTTCAATGACGTTTGAATTTGATACATTAAATAGGTATGGGTACGGTAGTTGGTGTGCGAAAAATGCCAAGGATGTGAAAATGTTTTAGGATAAATGAAATTTAGTGTGACGATGACGACAACAATCTCTTAGGCATATTAACTTCATTTACTTATTGTGTGAATATATTAATTTTGAAGTAATTTGTACATGATTAAAATGATTAACGACTAATGATTAATAATTACAATTAAACTATTTGGGATCACCTATATGCAGCGTGACGTCAAATTGATGTCATCGGCATGAAAATTACGGGCTCTGGTTAGAACCTATGGATTCTGTTCAGTTCCAAGCTTAGAAGCTTTTTACATCCTTTTTCTTCACTCGTAGTTAATGAAGTTCTGCGGTTTAAAATTATTGAAAGTTTTAATTTATGCACTCACTATCAATATGCGATCGGATTGCGTTTGGTTCCGTGGGTGGCATTTCCCCGGCGCGGAAGGCTTGGAGGCCGAAGTCTGCCAGTTTTACGACCCAGCGCGCGTCTACCAGGCAGTTGGACGGGCGCAGCGCACCGTGGTACTGCAGCGGCGATTCGTGGATGAAAATCATACCCTGCAATAACAATACATTGTTATTTATTTATTTATTAAGAAAACATGTAACATTACAGGAACTACCCTACATTACATTTTTAAATAACTAAAACTAATCACAAAACATGAGACATGAGACACACAATAAACATTTCTATTTCTATTTCACATTGACACCATCGATGTAACTATATAAATACAAGCTAGGATATCATCTCACACAGATTCAAGCATCCTCTTTCAACCACCGGCCAGCCATCCGCAAACACATCACAGGAGAGCTGCACAGTGTCGAGCTTGTTGAGAGCATGTAGGGATCGGCAAATGGGGGAGTTGCGACGCGATATTGTTCGGGCAAGTGACACGGCGAAAAGCCGCAACCGATCCACACGAAACCGAATCCTACCATCGGGAACAAAAAGTCGACAAATGTCATTGACTATAGACCAGGACAGTCAAGACGACCTCGGAGTACACGGAGGACCGTGATCAGTTGGTCAAACAGTCTGCGCGTGGCTAGGGAGTTAAAGCCGAGAGTACCCTGCAGATAAGCGGTAGGGTACATAAACGGGTAGTAACCGTAAAGCTTTTTATAAAGGGAGCGTAGGAAACATTTCTGCACCTTCTCAATCATTAGGGCATAAGTCGACTCATAAGGGTTCCAGACGCACGAACTTGCCGCTAATTTAGACCTTACGAGTGCAGAATACAGCAGTTTTATAATCCCAGCATGCGTAAAGTCCCTACAGTTACGTGTAACGAAGCCTAAACGTTTAAAGCCCTCTTTTACAAGTGAGCGCATGTGGTCGTGGAATGTGAGCCCAGGGTCGAAAACCACTCCTAGATCTTTCATGTAGTTAGCACGATTGAGAGTTTCACCGCCAATTAAATAATTTGTCAGTATTCCCTGCTTAGATCTGGTTATACATAGCTATAAAGAGCGGCAACACATGGCGACTTTTTGCGTTTGTATTAACGCGCGTTTCACGAACGCGGGACTGGAGCGCGTCACCAACCCAAAGATCACCTGTCATAAAACCTGTATCGTGTTGTATTTCTGTAAATAGTCGCCGTGTGTAAACGCTCTAAACTAAAGATTAGCAAACGCCAATCCGATGGCGAATCTTTTTACACGACTGCCCAAAACAGGAATGTAGGTTTTTTTTTTGATTGATCCTAATTTTTGTAAAATAATTCCTTTAGAAGCCACACAATAAATATATTATATTACACACAAATTTGCCTTTTGTAGGTAGGTATCTCTCACAAGCTTACATTATTGAACCATTTAGATTTTTTTACAGAAACAACAAGGATAGGCAGACCTAAAGTATAACACCCGTCAAATACAAAGATTTCAGTTACCCTGATAATGTCTCCGACTAACGACGCGATAAACATGTTGTCCAATTTGATGTCTTCATTTTCTAGTATATCCTGCAAAGATAAAGCCACAATAAAGTATCTGAGAGCAGATGTTTTGAAATAGAATGCTTATTGCGTTTCTAAAGCACCTTCAGGCTTCCCCGGGTGCAATATTCCGCCAGCGCGCACACATTCGGTGGTTCTATACACGCTCCGACAAAACCATTTACATTGTCGTGTTGTAAATCCCGCATCTGAAAAAAACAAACAAACCTTAGCTAACTACGTCGTTTCGTTACCAAGTTTCAAACTAGATTTATTTGTTTTAACACGGGATAAATGAAGGCAAAAAGCAAATAAACTACCTGTCCTAACTCAGTTTCGCTAGCGCCTCTCCTTTTCTTGCTTTAACTTTTCTTACAAACTTCTGTTTATGTAAATATTTAGTAGGTGTTAAGGTAAAGGTTCTAGTGCTTGACACTGGCACTATTCTTGATAATGTAGGTACTACTTATTTCCTTGATACTTGCTATAACTAACATTAAGCAAATTTTCCGCCGAAATCGTTACGCATAATATCCATTGTGCTAGGTAATTATTTTTGTGCATAATATTTATTGTGTTGAACACCGAAATATCGAACACAATGCAATTTTTAAAATATGTAAGTATTAGGTAGTAAAAAAGCTATCGGTTCTGATCTGACGATTCGCCGGCCGCTGCTGCGGCACGCTCGCTTCGCTCGCTCGGCCTGCGCGCTTGTAGGGTCGCGGTTCTTCATAACACTTCTCCTCGCTTCATCTCGTGGTCGTGCCTACACGGAGCTGCCTTAGTCACACACACTTGGATCCGCTGTCCCTAAATATGTTATAAAAAAATCAATAACAATCAGTTTATTTATTCAATGGCAGTTCATGTAGTTATAATGTTTGACACCGGTTACTTTTTTAGTAGGTACTTAAATATTTGTTGTACAGTCGAGGTCAAAGATATCTTTACGATTGAGTGTTACAAAAATATCTTTACATTTAAATAAGTTTACACACTACATGACAAAAACGAACTTACAACGCACATGACAGTTTCATCTTTTCACTTAATGTACCAAAGTCCTGTTTACCATCTGTCTTCCATAGAAACATTTTCACACATTGTGACATAATAGGTTTACATTGCATGTTACAAAATAAGATTTCCTGTCAATGTGCCATATATATGTTTACATTAACAGTGGCACTTGAAACTTTACGTTCAAGCGTACTTTTCTTTTGCTTACAGCTATTGCTACATAAATATATTTACAGGTTGATTGAACTGTTCTTAAGTTGAATAATGACATTGAATTGTCATATGGTATGGTTCTTCCTTAATTTCATCATTTGCGTCTTGTATTTGTTATCAATTTCGGCTCTTTAACCGACTTCAACAAAAGGAGGAATTTCTTAAAATCATTTTTATGGGATCCTGCCGTTTTGCCAAAGTTATTCATTACCCAAACGAATTTTGGGAACCGTTGTAACCGTTGTGGTAATGCAATGTTTGGAATAATTTTAGTAGGCACATTTTCATTTGGTCAAATTTTCACTCATAATATTACCACGGAAAATAACGGTTTGGTCTTTAGCAAATACTTTATTAAAGCATAAAATGTCTAGACATTGAACATTTAGTCAAATGAATTGTTATGACAAACAATTTAAAGACGACGGAATATTGCGACGGAAAATAATATTCAGGCAGGTGCGTAACGATGCACGAATTTTTGAAACAATATTAGAGACCAGACCACTATTTACTACTTACCTAATACTTAAATATTATTTAAGTAAAATTTGCTAAGCGTTTTTTTTATGCGCCTTGAAAAATCATGCTTGGTTGCTTGCTTGAAAACTGACAACACAAATCATTTGCCTTATTATGTTTTTCCAAAATTTGGTCAAAGGAGGTAAGCGAGTAGGTAATTGTTTAAACGTTCACTTGCAAAAGATTGGGTTTGTGTTATAATGATGGTAACCCCGTTTTTATATTAGCTCCCTTGTCAACAAGAAACCCAATAGTTTTGCGATGTCTGACTATCTGTCAATTGGCGGGTTCTTTATGTATTATTCTAGAAGATCACAAATTTATGTAAGAGGAATATTCGTTGAGTTTTAAACCTTTATGAAGCCAATGACGGATATATCCGCACCATAGCTCTAACGCATAGCTAATTTCAATTAAAAGCGGTTCAGCCATTTAAATGATTCACTAACTTTGAAGTAAAACTATTCGTTTTTTCAAAAAATTAAGCTGAATGTGTTAAGTAAAACTATAAACTGCACAAAACCAATATATATATTCTTCTTACACATAACATACAACAAAACAACATAAATACGTTTAATTAACGGCATAATCTGTATGTGGGTAAGGCCGTTATTTCTTGTTCCTGATTAAGCAGTTTAAATCGTCTACATTTTAATCTCTTCCAGTGTGTTACGCCAATTAGCCATATAAATGGATTACTAATATTCGCAACACACTGGAATTGATTAAAATGTAGACGATTTAAACTGCTTAATCAGGAACAAGAAAGAACGGCCTTACCCATGTACCTATGCTGATCATAAAATAAGTAGGACAAAATATATTTTTGACGCGTAATTTTTCACTTTTCTATGTTGGGTTGACCTTCTCTTAGAAGACCTGGGGCCCGTTTCATGAAGCAACAGGTTACAAATTACAAGCGGAAGTCTCTTTCTATCAAAAGGTATTGAAAAGCGACTTCCGCTTGTATTTTGTAACTTGTTGCTTCATGAAACGGGCCCCCCTGCCCCATACAGAAAAAAACGTCGTCGTTGACGTCACGCCCAAAATTAAAGAGATAGAAATATTTGACAGTATGGTACTGTTTTCGGTGATTGTCATTATTTGAAATAAGAACCGTGGTTTGTGTCAAACTGTAAAGATATTTATGTAGCAATAGGTGTAAGTAAAATAAAAGTAAGCTTGAACGTAAAGTTTCAAGTGCCACTGCTAATGTAAACATATTTAGGGCACATTGACAGGAAATCTTATTTTGTAACATGGAATGTAAACCTATTATGTCACAATGTGTGTAAATATTTCTATGGAAGACAGATGGTAAACAGAACTTTGGTGCATTAAGTGAAAAGATGAAACTGTCATGTGCGTTGTAAGTATGTTTTTGTCATATAGTGTGTAAACTTATTTAAATGTAAAGGTATTTTTGTAACACTCAATTGTAAAGATATCTTTGACCTCGACTGTACCAATACCAATATTAGGCCAGACATGTTCTATGCCATATAATAATAGGCGTTATAAGTTTTAACCACTTAGATTTTCGAGTAGGTCTAGTATTAGAAGCAATAAGAATTAAGACAATCAACAATTATGCAAAAACAGATAATGCTAAATGTAGTAAAGTATGCCATTAAACATTATGCCATAAATGTTCGGCCAAAAGATTTTAGGACAATCAATATTAGGACACACAAAGGGCACCCGCCTAGCTCATGCTGAGATCGGCTCCCATTGTCACACCATGTCTTAGATTTAAGTTAACAACTTTTTCTTTTGTTTTTACTTTCTTTTTTCTCTGTTTTTGTTTTATGTTTTAATGTGGTGGCAATAAAAACATCCTTATTCTTATTCATTAATGTGTCATACATTGAGAGATTTACTGTACCTACTGATTAAAAGGTCTGTGCTACAAAACGTGGTTACATATAGGACGCCTTGGAATTATTAGAATTCTGTCGCCCAACAAGGGATCGGTAGACGGACCGTTCCAATCGAATTGAAATTGGATATGTGTTCAATTGGATCACGCATTATCTGAATTTGTAAGAGCGAGAAGCATTTAAATGATTTGGATATGAATTTAATTATCGCTCGTCCTGGCCATTTTACTGTCAAATTACAAAGGAAATATCGATAAAAAATATCTGACACGTCCTTACAGCCCTAGAAATAGAGTCGTGTCAGATATTTATGCGCGTTTTGTTGTGGCAGATATAAAGCCATTACATTAAATTTTTTTTCACAAGAACACGTTCCATAGGTAGATTTATTATCAAAGGCATTTAATTTTGACTTTGCCGCATCAGATTGAAAATACGTGTGACTGTACGGACCGGAAAGTACTCATTTACCCGTGTATTTTCGCTCTTTGTGATGCGCTACCCGATTACTCCAGACAAAATACGGTTTTGAAAAACATTAATTTATATATAAATTTCTAATAATAGCGTTTTTTTTGTTGATTTCATTTGAAAATGTTATTCTAAGATTATTTAGTCAAGAATCCGACGAACTTTCCGCCCGGAAGTAATTATGTAGATTTAAATAAAGCATTCATTACCTTTTTTTGTACGATTTATCTTGAATATTATAGAGCAAATGTAAATGAACCAAAATAAAGACAAAAACATTTATTAATATTTTTACTGACTTTTTAGAAGCCAGTTAACTTATCATTTTTTCGATGTCTGAAATTTTGTCGGATTTTGTCGCTGGGTAACTATTTAATTGATAATATATCCGTTATACATAGAAAATAAGCTATTATAAATTATTTCCAAAATTGTCATTTTTTGCATACAAGTTGTCAGTTCATTGCCTGGACTAGATAGCGAAGAGAGGATATTTCAACCGGAAGAACCGGGCAAGTACCTGTCTACCTAGGTTAGAGCTCACTAACACCTGAACAAATTGACATTATTTACTGTTCGTCGGATTGCACCCACTCAAGCACCTCACCCTTTCTCGATTCGCCTCGAGAGTTATTATTCAAGCGAGACTTTAGAAAAGATAATCTGAGCAGCATAGGGCTTGCACACAAGAGTCACATTTTTCATGTTTACTTAGGAGTTACAAATAATTTTAAGGGCATGTAGTAACGGTACAGCTAGACAAATAAATGGTCTACCACTTATGAACATTAAACACACAAATAATAGAGTAGAAAAGTGGCTGCACGTCTATCATGAGACGGCCGCGATATACTCTGGTTTGTTCTAAGTGTTCTAATAAGAAAGAGACGGATAGTGCGAGAAAAATCAAGAGTATATATAGATATGTCGCGGCCGTCTCATGATAGACGTGCTGATAACTTTTAGCTGAATGTAGGTACCTACCTACGGGACAAGTATTTAATAAAACACGAGAAATTAATAAAATTCGCCCGCTCAAGGAAAACTACGAAAAAGTATCCTGCCTCCTTAATTTATGTTACGCTACGGCCAAATTTAATAAGATGAAATCAGAGCACGTAAATATTTGTACGGAACAACAGCTTAATACGCTGATGTTTGTTCTCATAATAATATATTGTGATTTATTCCTATAATGCGACCGAGGTAGGAGGTAGAAATATTGTAGAAGGATAAAACAAATGTGAGTAGGAAAGTGATTTGTCTCAGTCAAGGCCTGCACGTCATATTCCCAAATACGCTGTCAAGTTGGTATTTTGTTTATTTTCCGGCAGATGAGGCTTTGGGTTCCCTTTTCCTTATTATAGATACTTGAAAGGGCTTCTGTAACCAAAGCCCTTCTGGATCCTACGCAAATAAGTATAAGTTGTAACTACTTACATATTATATATGGGTAGAGATATATACCTATATTATGTGCCTTCATACGTGTTGAGTGTTTTCCTCGTAAACAAACATACGATAACATAAATTACAAGTCGAAATGTTTCCTTCATCAAGAAATGTCATTCTGTTATCCACCATTCGATATCGCGTAGTTCCAGCCTTTAATAAAAGTTACGCTATTTTTTCCTCCTTGGGGACCATTTTCTTCCATTAGGTATGTTATGTCAGTTGAACGCGCCGCTAAATGCATCTATTGGTAAATGCCTGCCTTTTGTACAGCTTCACAAATGAACATTATTACAGAGGAATACTTAAATGGAAAATCTTTTTCTCAGAATAAAGAATTCCTTTTCAAGAAAAATGCGTTGCAATTACCTAGCTCAATGGTTTGACCGAAACGATTTCAACGTTATCGATGTCACGGGACTGAAATTTGTTGTAAATGAAGGGAAAGAGGTTTTTATTTAGGTAGTAGTAGCTTTTGCCCGCGACTTCGTCTTATATCGTAGCTCCATACAACGCCCTTAGGGGATGCCTTTGGGCATAAAAACTATCCTATATCCTCCCCCTGGATTCAAACTATCTTCATACCAAGCTCCATCTCAATTGGTTTAGCGGTTTAAGCGTAATACACAGACAGACAGAGTTACTTTCGAATATCATATTATAGTATGGATTGGGTTCCTTGCTCGGAGATAGTGTTAAAGGGATACTTGCGGTTTTGAGTTCCTTCTTGATCTCCCTGGTGATATCGATATGGTGTCTGCGTATTCTCTTAACGGCAAGTAGGCGTCCCCGGTACAATGCAACCTCGGTGAAGATGGCCGAGTAGCGAAAGTCCAGGTCAGGATTCGAGCTCAGCGAAACCTGGCTGGAGCGGACCCCGCCGGTGCTGCCATTCTTCTCAGGGTTACCGACAACGATGATCGATGCATTCCCGTTTCCGTTTGCGCTGCTATCTTGCTGGAAAAAATAGGCTCTGACCAACATGCTAGCACGCGTTCTTCCTAGTAATGCGCTTGCTTACTTGGGTTATGAGGTCATGTTAACGAGTTCCGTCATCCTTCTATTTCTATTATATTAGATCAAATGAAGGTACCCACCCCGTGAGTTAGTATAGGATGCAACATATATTCAGTCACGGTCTGTTCCCATAATTGTGAATCAACATTATTACAGTATTTATTACGTAGGCAAAAGCCGCGGAAAGACGTAAATTCCAAGTACATGATTCAGCCGTTTTGACTCAATACGCTTTAATCTGTCAGCTGAGTTCCGCAACTTTCCGAAGAAAGCCTTAAAAGTAAACCGAACTTACGTAACACGATGTCATGCATGACTCAGCTTGAGTTCATGTTCATACCGATTAACTTATAAATAGGTAGGTATCAGAAACTAAACAACAGAATATTTATGTTATAACTAACTAAAAATGATCGTTTAAAAAAGTGTAAGTAGGTAAGTAGGTGCCGTATTTGATTGATTTCAGCAAGGTCGCTAATTGACTGAAGAGGAAAATATTAAAATAAAATACGTAAGTAAAGCGCATGCAAACAACACTTACAAATTCGTTTTACCTACTCAGTTTGCTGGTGCGCTGCTCCTTATCGGGTAGATGGAGATCCCTAAAGTCGATCTTCCACAGCAACGAATCTAGCTCCTGCTCGTATCGCCAGCCGCGGTACAGCGCTAGTGCTGCCAGGGCTAGCAGCGCTAGCGCGCCACCTGCCGCGCCCACGGTCCAGGCACCCATGTGATCTGACAAAGTATAGAAAAGTCAGTATTATCTACTTACCAGACAAGGCAACGACTAAGTAACGATCTTAGATCTACTCGTCGGCAGATATTTCACAAATAAAATACGGGAAACTAAATGGGGTGTAGGTACCTACCTAAATCAACTTGGTCGTGCCTAAGAATGACATGCGGAAGATATAATATATGAAATGTATACGCACGCAAGTTAAGTAGGCCTGTTAGCATACATTACGGTGATATCACTTATCGTCAATGTCGCACTTTACTGAAGTGACTTCAGCAAAGTAGCTTATAAGTATTCAGGATATCCGTACGCGTAGCAACTAGCGAGCAAAAATATCATTAATTTTTAATCCACGAACATGGGAATGGCAGGAACTGTCGCAACATTACGCTATGTAAAATGACAGAGATTTATTGAACATGAATAAAAGATGCCTCTAACAAACGAGACAGATTTTTTTAACAAGTTCCTCTTCGTGGGGTCCTCTGTTCCCTGGCAAGCGTTTAGCGCGGGCTTTATATAGCGTTTCAATTCAATTTGTAGCAGGATCCGCGAGGATTTCTTTGCGACAAGATGATATAAAGTGGGCTAAGGGCGACTTGGGCTGTTAAATTGGAAGAGCTGGAACAAAGCGGCGTAACTGGGAAATCTGTCTTCGAGTCCTCCGGAATAACAGGGCGACGCGTTATCGCCGTGCGGAATAATTAAATCACGTCTTGCTGCCGATGTCCCGGTCGGATTTTTATTGGGTGCGTAACGTTTTATAGCATAAGGTTTACATTTTATGGAAATAGTTAGGTATAGTCGCTACGAAAATCTCGCTCTAGTTAAACCTTGGTTTGTAATTAGAATAATGTAAATACATATTGCTAATGTAGGTAATTTCCGAGATGGATATGAATCTAATTGTATCAATGGACTGAACTACCCAGCTTTGTTCGCTCTTATATTGTAATAAAATAATAGAGCCGATTATTCCTTAAATATATAGCACATTTAATTTAATAATATTTATTTCTAATTTAAGGACCCCTTCTGGGTATAGGCTTCCTCCAACCTTTTCCAATGTGTTCTGTTTTGTGCTTTCTTGATTTAGCTCTTATAGTAGGAAAGGAACAAAGTAGGAACGAAAATGAAAGCGTAAATTCTGAAAAACAAACACTTGCCAAAACTGCTTCTGGTAACATTGGTTTGACAGAATTTACTCTTGAGAGTTTGGGAGGTAAGGCCTAGGTATCTATTTTACAGAAAGATCGACGTCCAGGCATATTTCGTAGGACTTGAAGTTGTTATAAGTTCCAACCAAGCTGAGTGCCTATTATAAAAATAAAACGCTACAAAGTATTATACCTACCTATAGGAGTTGCTCCTACGGAGGCATTTAGGCGGACGTGGTTTGTGCCCAGCGGGAGTCGCGTGCTCGTGATGGCTTTGCACCCGCTGTCGTCACCCGTTACGACGCTTTTACGATGACTATACGACTACTACACAGCTCCCGACCTCTTGCGCTTAATGCCAGTCCCAGCCACCAAAACCTATTAGTTTTTTCCGCCAACAAAATGGCAACGACCGTCGACATCGACGTCCATTAGAACCATTCCAGCCCGCTTGCTGATTCTTTTAGCTGCTTACACACTTTCGACATTAAGGCTAACGTAAAAGTCGTGTATCTACATCAGTTGGAAGTAGGTTGTTGCGACTAAGTGATTTATACTGTAAGGGGTATATCAAAATCGATCGCATTTTTCAAAATATCTTGGATTATTTTTCAAACGATGGTAAGCAGACACCGTAGCCTATGGACGCTTGCGACTTCAGAAGAATCATAAGCACGTTGCCGACCGGTATTGATTTGAGGATTCATTGTGTTGATAGATAGAGATGAATACGGGTCCCTCACTCTCAACACAGCGCATCTTCGGATGCACTAAAGAGTATATTTTAGTAAAAAATAATAGTATTTTATACAATCGTTACACAATGAGGGCTCTTAAAGTCGAGTCGAGTATCAGGTACGAGAATTTATGAGGTAATTGTGTAACTATTGTATACAATACTTTTTCTACGAGTCAACTTATATAATGAAACAAACTTGGTATCTATGAAAAAATAAGCCCACCGGGTCAGCGTTTAATTGATGTATTTTCTCGTAACCAGGTTTGCCTAAAACAGTTGTATAATAATTTATTTTAGTTGAGTTGGGAATTTCATAGAAAAATGTATGTGATTATAGTTTGGTGTACCTACGAAGTCTTAATTCATAGATTAAAGTCGACGAGTATAAAAATTATGAATGATTATAAAAATATCTGTACCTATACACATTATAAGAAGGAGATTACATTTTAAACATAATCTAAGAGAGATATCTAAGTGTTTTGTTGTATATATTTAAAATAAAGGTTTTTTTTTTAATTAATGCTCCGCGCCGGATTCGAACCGGCGACCACAAGCATTCATGGCCCGTCTCTACTAACCAACTGAGCTATCGGAACAATCTGTCTCAGCCACTAAATCTTTCAATCAGTTCCTTCCTACAACGCCTTAGGGAGGCGTGTGGCGAAATCTACCAGAAGACTTAGTTGGTTAGTAGCGACGGGCCATGAATGCCTGTGGTCGCCGGTTCGAATCCGGCTCGGAGCATTACATTTTTCAATTTTTCCTTTAATTTAAATTTATAATTTCGTTAGCAGCGTTACTACTTAATACAAAATTGTATTGTTTTACTTACTAGCGCATTTTTCGTCTCTAAAACCGCAGGGAGGCTCAGAAAGAGGCGCGTGACCACCGGGCCAATTCATGGGACGTAAACATCTCACCTCCTGTGTACAAATAGACAGGATTAAGGTTAATAGTTTGGTCGAATCCATTGTCCGACAAAGTTAGTAGTGGAACACAGTTACTGATGACATGGCACAAAGTAATTGATGACTATGTGTTTACATGAAACCACAAAGAATGAATAATTTTAAACGCAATATCTTCAATACATAATTTTGTCTTCGGTTTCCCTTACTTTACTCATTAAATAAACGATTTAAACGGATTTTATCGCGTACTTAAGTATGTTACATGTAGGTATTACTGTAATAAATATATCCCGAAGTTTCGAACCAATTCCAGCGCTCCTCGTGGTCCAGCGTCACCGTACTTCGAGGTGTATTTATTAGATTAGATACATAATATACGCGATACCATCCATTTAACTCGTTTCTACAACATGACTGCAAACACTTACTGGGAAGTCCATTTGGTTCGATATTTCGTTAATTGAATATGATAATCAACATAACATACCTAAGTTGTAGCACTTCTTAGAAAAGCGTTGTGCGCACTCGTGCTGCTACGTTAATCTTGACCCGCGTACAAGCCAGCATGTACACACAGCAACACACCTAACTAACCATACCGTGAAAACCTAGAACCAGATTAGATTTCCGATGGTCACTTAGCTGTGTTGTCGACTGTACTAACACATTGTTACTGCGAAATGTTTCTGAACCAAATTGACCTCCAGCTTTATTTCATGAGATCTCGATGTCGACCGTGAACTTCAAACTAAACACATACCTATTTATCTACGCGTCAACCAAGATAGCGCGCTGAGATAAACTGAAATCTTCTTATCTTCTCTCTAATTTAAACGCCTATAAAGAAGTAACAGAGAAGAGTTAATTCGAAATGTTAGTTGGCACTAAAGTGCATCTCTGGCGCCAAGATCTGAAGAAACTTTCTGGCAGAACCGTTAAGTTTGCGTATTCAAACCACGTCTCGATTTGCTATGCGAACGTGTGCTGATTGCGGAGTTCCGTGCGTACAACTACAAACTATTTATGCACTTATGCGTCCCAACTACAGTTACGTACTTCGTAAATAACTCCATTCGGTATTTGGCTGTTGCCCAGATTCGGAAAAATTCAAAATATTATGTAAATTGCGCTCATACGCGTACCGGCACAATAAGTGGTACTTTTAGAGGCAATACAATGCGTACAATAGTTTTCGGATTTAAACGTCACATATTTCCTCGGCTCCCTAAAGTGGCTTCTGGTACCATCTGAATTATTATTGCTCGCTTATGAGCATCATTTGGCGCAGAAGATAAAAGTTTATGGCGCATAATATTCCAGTGATTCAATATAAAACGCAAACGTATGAGAATAATGCGAGATATGTTATGCGAGCTCAAGAGCCGGTGATGCCCGGGCTTCACTTCGAGGAATTATTTCATTGTGACTTTTTTTATTTTTTTCTTCAAGTCAAGAATCCCTTAGATTTTCTCATTCATTCATTAAATTCCAAGTTCCATTTAAAACTGTTTCTGACTCTGTTGAGAGTTGTATTGTGTATTTGGAAGAAACATATAAGGGCAATTAAAGAATATGGCAATGTATTTTTGAGAAAAGAAAAATACGTAATCCGTGTCTATATATCTATTAAAGTAACTATAGTTTAAGTATTCAATATTTTACTACCACTTTTGTATTTAAGCCGCGGAGTAAAATATTGCCTTGTCCATCTCGTAGATCTGTATCTAATAAATACTAGTAATTGCATTATTGAAGTCAGATGAGTGTTCCGTCGGCCCCGTACACACAAACTTACAAAGCTACTACCTACCGCTTTATTATATTAAATACTTCTACAGACTATACACACTTTATAAACACCCAAACAATCGTGAATTTGCGACTGAAAGAACAGTGTGGCGCCGGCCTTTAATTAGATAATGTGCCGACTACGAAACATAGGAATAAACATGGGGTAATTGAGCCGGGAGAGCATCTTGTGCGCAGAAGCAGGTTTTACGTATTCAAGGCGGACTGGAAAATATTAGCCATTCTCCATACACCGGGGTAGGGTAGGGGATCCCAGGGCGTTTCAACCGTCCTTCCGTCCATGTCTGAATTTATGACGAAGTCCTTACAAATTTTCGGTGCAATTCAGGTTATTTCATAGTGGTCCCTGACCCCTAATATAAACACTCTGGGAATTACCTTTAGGGAGATACTGCTCCAAGAATACACTGAATGGAACTAGGAAGTAGAGCTATTTACCGGTGCAGATTTGTGCAGCACTGCGAGCGGGTACAAGCCGGGCGGCCTCGTCGGGTCGACCGACAGCAAAGTGTAGTTACCCTCTGCGTCACCAGTCTCGTCCATGTAAATAGAGTACCTGCCAGAAAACCGCTTCGTAAGATTTATGTTAAAATACGTATTTTTGTAGGTACGTATAAATAATAAGGTTTAGGAACAGGTAATTATCTAATGTCCGTGCCGAACATCATACGAGGTCCTCATGACTCACGGCTCGGCACGGAGTTCGTATGGTTGACGATCATGCAGTCTGGAGAGTGGGCTCTGGTCGTCAGGTCGGCAAGAACTGTCGGGCGTCCTAGCTACCGGTGGTGAAGAAGTCCATAACAATCTGAACGAGCTCCAGGCCCTCGGCTGTACTGAACTGAACCGGCACTGGACCGAATGCCTGGCGGTGTTAAGTGCAAGATCCACATCATCGGGTCATTGCACAACATCAGTAAGTAAGTAGACGTCCGAGACGTCGAGGTAAATAAATATAGGTAGGGGCAATTAAATCCCGTTTAGAAAAATAGCTCTTTTATGATAGTTTAATTATTAAATCGGTTAAACAATATATATCTATTTCACTAGGTACAAGTATAGTGAACAGAAACCAACAAAAACATTTTGTTACCTATACTTATTATTCATGAAACTCATCAATCATCATGCAGCTCCGCAAAATTTACTAAGGAAATTGTTGTTGGTATGGGTAGAGTTCGTTTGTTTCGGGTTAGATAAGCCAATTATGGAGTTCTACGCTGCTTGCGATTTGGGTAATTACCAACAGCAACAGTAGGTACATGGAGAGGACATGTTTGAAGTTTCCTACATCTACTCATACATATTAATATCAAAACCACGTAGCTAAACTAAGTAGCCATTCGACCAAAACAAAACCTAACTTGAGTGAGGTATGAAACTTTCATGTTATGACTTTTGAAATTATATTTTAGGTTGAATTCTGCTGCGTATTTTGTTTACTTAGTAGATTAATATAAAGCTTATGTTATAGCCTAAGTATATTTCCTATACTATGCGTTTTTAAAATAAAACTTTACTCCCTAGAGTTGTTGAATGTGATGATATTGGAAAAATATGCTTTAAATACATGACTTGGCTTTCAAGAGACTGTAAAATCGAAAGACTCTGACATTGTATGTATAAGATATACAAGTACTTGTCCTTCGCCTGGGTTAATAAGCATGAATATTCCATATCACGACTAGATGAACTGAGTAATACATGCGACATTGTATAAAAGTACAATTAGGCAAGTATTATAATTATTGTAGGCGCCGTAGGGAGGCGCGTCTGACAGTGTACATTGTCTTATTTTAGTTAATCGTATGTCTAACAAATTAAGACCGTAAGTAGTTAAATTGTTATCGCACACAGGATTATCTTAATCTTACTCGTGTGTCAGCAGTCAGCACATAAATCATACCTACAAATAGTCCCAGTGTCGCTCAGTGTCACACATCGGGGCTAGTAGATACAGTTAACGCGACGCAATATGAAACAATCTACCCTCAGGAACCATATGTTTCTCACAACCATCGTACCTATAAGTACCTACCAGGTACGAGTACCATTATTTAACCCTCGTTTCAGAGATATGAATCCCCTGTAAATGTCTTTAACTCAAGTAAGTGCATCAACTTTCGGATCTACGGATCTACACAAATAACAAGCTTCTGTCAAAAAGTTCATTTTTGGTACAAGCTTTTATTGCCGACTGTACTTTTCTGTATACCATCATCAACTACTCATTGAGACGATTCTAACGAGCCCAAACTCAACGGGGTTATGTCGGTTAAGTACTGAATTCCCATGGCCACCTTCTGTCTCCATCATCAGATCAGCTCGATAGTACCATAATATTGAATTGTCATCCAAACTATACTTATACCCAAAATTTCAGCTCAATCGGTCACCGGGAAGTGGGTCAGTTATTGAAGGGTGGCCAGTTATTGGCGATTTACCCTATATAGAGTTTAGCTGATAAAAAGTTAAGAAATTAAATTGTTACTCTGAGCTGAGATAGAGGCAAATTAGTTAAAGTTGAGTTAGCTTACAAATACCTAGTAGCTGCGTCACACGTGGTAGTAACTTCAAGATAATTAAGATAATCGTTGCTTTGTTTGTATATAGATAGTAAATGATAATTTACTTTAAAAACAAAGTTTTAACCAACTTCAATTTAGTACTCCGCCAAGCCACGAGAACATTTCCACATTTATTTCCCAATTTACCACATGAACTGATTTCCGAGAGCAAATGCGTTGATTATTAGAGAAAAAAAACCCAGTCGCTGTATGTGGGCCGATAATATTTGAGGACTTCCGTCGATTCCACAAGGATCACCTTTGGTACTTCATTAGCTGCTATTTCAACGGAATCTTATCAGAATCTGTGACGTGCTTTTGTACTTTAAATACATAATTGAGGAATTCCATAAGTCATCTGTGGTGTTCATCATCAGTTCCACTCCACCAAATTTATGATTTCCGGATGTAATACACGAGATATAATAGAAAATACCAAAATCACTACACGCGTGCCTAATATAATTGAGGAGTTCTCTCAATTCCTCATGGATCCCATCATCCAACTATTTTTTTTCAAAAATGGGACCCGCCTGGATGCATATACTTACAACAAAAAAAAAATGTCGAATCGGCTCATCAATGTTCTGAGGTAACAAACATTGAAAAAAAAAAAAGTAAAAGCAATCGAATTGAGAACCTCCTCCTTTTATTTGAAGTCGGTTAAAAATCGCATAGTACATATATAAATAACGATATAAATAAAAAAATCTATGTAACTACATTAGATACATGATTACTATATAGCTGCGCACGTCTTGTAAGTATTTAAACTTGGGTGCAACAAAGGTTAGGGAGGAACCTTTACTATACGTGTCCATGTACGTAGTTTCTGAAATTGTAGACCAGCAGGTGGATCACGTGACGCATTGTACGTACGTTAGGTAGATCTAAATGGCAAAATTTCTTTGAAATAATTTACATTAAAAACAAAGTTTTAACCGACTTCAATTTAGTACTCCGCCAAGCCACGAGAACTTTTCTACATTTATTTTCCAATTTACCACATGAACTGATTTCCGAGAGCAAATACGTTGATTATTAGAGAAAAAAACCCAATCGCTGTATGTGACCCGATAATATTTGAGGACTTCCGTCGATTCCACAAGGATCACCTTTGGTACTTCATTAGCTGCTATTTCAACGGAATCTTATCAGAATCTGTGACGTGCTTTTGTACTTTAAATATACAGGGTGATTCAGGAGACATGAGCAGGATCAACCCTACGGATTCAATAGTTTATAAGCTACTCAGTCGTACCAGCATTGGTAAGATTAACGTAAATTTTTTTTTAGTTGTGTAGGGTGACCATGATTTATTGTGAATGAAACTTTCACACAAAATGTAAAAAAAAAACTGTGGGCGTTTAATTTAATTACGATGGTAAAAGATCCATTAACATTAACTGTATGTGTAGGGTTGATCCTGCTCACGTCTCCTGAATCACCCTGTATAATTGAGGAATTCCATAAGTCATCTGTGGTCTTCATCATCAGTTCCACTACACCAAATTTATGATTTCCGGATGTAAATACACGAGATATAATAGAAAATACCAAAATCACTACACGCGTGCCTAATATACTTGAGGAGTTCTCTCAATTCCTCATGGATCCCATCATCCAACTAAATTAAAAAAAAAAATGGGACCCACCTGGATGCATAATATACATACAAACAAAAAAAATTTTTTTTCGAATCGGTTCATCAATGACGGAGTTCTAAGGCAAGTAACAAACATTGAAAAAAAAAAAAAAAAAACGACCGATTTGAGAACCTCCTCCTTTTATTTGAAGTCGGTTAAAAATGTCAGTTAAACTGTCCTACCGCGCGTTCGAAATGCAACGTGATTACCCCTCTGTAGACAGTGAAGAAAAGAGAGTCCCAGAATATGTACCTGCAATGTAAAATTGGCTAACAAGAGTATTGTAAAGTAGTCATTACTTTACCATGTAAAGCACACGGATCACTTATTTCGCGCTGCGCGGGTTCCAGTGACCAACCCAAAAGTTCGACATTTGCACTAACTTGAATGCGCTTCGTCTCAAATTAAAATGCCAGAATCATGCATTATATTGTAAGTAAGTATATTTACCCCATAATGCTGTCATACGTGGTGTTGCGCATGCGCCTGGCGAGCGCGCGGCCGTCGCGCACGTCCTCGCCGGCATGCAGCGCGGCGCGCAGCGCGCGCGCGTACACCCACACAGCGTCATGCAACCATGCAGCGTACTCTGGGATCTACAATATTTACTGTACTAAGAGATTTGTGGCTTTTAAATTTGCTAGAACCAAGCTAAAATGCTATTAAAAATATGACAATGTACCAAGTGATATTATAGATTATAGATCGGTGCAGAAGGATCCTTATAACTCTGTCAAGAAAGAACGACCAAGAGAAAGAGTTGTGTTGTAGTTTGCTGAAATGAAAAGCTCTAGAAACCAACCATAAAGATATCATTTAGCATCAGCTATCAGCCTCAGGACCACGAAATGCAGTTTGATACGGGTTTATTTGATTCCACCAAGATATCAACGTGGTTTCGTTTTGTAATAGGCATATAGTAGACCAAATTAAATCGTCTAGGCACGGCGCCCTATACTCGTAGCAATTTATAAGTAACGCATCATTTGCCGCGGTCGGCCATAAAAAAATGTTATTTTAGGAATCACTTCACAGGCTAGCCCCACATAAAATCTTATTTATTGATGTTGTGTAGGTACTGTCCATGTAATTGGATTTTTTACCCCATTTAGATTATTATTTATTTATTATTTATTTATCACTCAGCCCTCGTACAGGAAGTTTTAGGGTATTCGTTACGGGGTTGCTATTCACCATGTTTATTTATTCGGCCTGAGGCGAATAAATAAACATGGCTGCTGTAAGTTTTACCTCCAATTACGCATAATTATTACGAATATCGGGATCATGTTATACCAGCCATTTTATCGCTGTTGATAAGACATCCGTTGCGTTCTGACAAGACTGATGACTGATGTCTTATCCACAACGATAAGTGATATAATTTAAAAACAAAGTTTTAACCAACTTCAATTTAGTAGGTTCTCCGCCAAGCCATGAGAACATTTCCACATTTCTTTTCCAATTTACCACATGAACTGGTTTCCGAGAGCAAATGCGTTGATTATTAGAGAAATAAACCGAATCGCTGTATGTGGGCTGATAATATTTGAAGACTTCCGTCGATTCCACAAGGATCACCTTTGGCACTTCATTGGTTGCTATTTCAACGGAATCTCATCAGAATCTGTGACGTACGTTTGTACTTTTAAGTACATAATTGAGGACTTCCTAAGTCATCTGTGGTCTTCATCATCAATTCCACTCCACCAAATTTATGATTTCCGGGTGTAAATACACGAGTTACAATAGAAAATACCAAAATCACTACACGCGTGCCTAATATAATTGAGGAGTTACCTCAATTCCTCGTGGATCCCATCATCCAACTGAATTTTTGAAAAAATGGGACCCACCGGAAGCATATCTACCTACTTACCAACAAAAAAAATATATGAATCGGCTCATATGAACGTATTTATGAGGTAACAAACATAAAACAGAGATAAAAAAAATACAACTGAATTGAGAACCTCCTTTTTTTTTAAGTCGGTTAAAAATGGCAACCAACTTTAACCCGCCGCGCCGGTCTATAAGAAACACTTGCAGTGATTGTTGGAGGTCAATCAGACAAATAGTGAATCTTAAAGCTTTGAATTGATTCCCTGTTTTTTTCACAAGGTTATTGGAATGTGACATGTATTGTTGTCTCTCACACAATTTGCATTGAAGGTTTAACATGATATGGATGATTACCGCCTTACCGATGTTCAGATAACGATTTACAACAGTGCCCTCAATAAGAGTTGGTTTAACGATCACGCAATATACGATTGAGAGATCTTGTTTTGCATGATAGTTTCAAACGGGTTCAATAATAACATTTATAGGAGTATGTCTGTCAAGGAAGACATGAATTTACTTTATTGCGTTTATAACGGTACGCTTTATATTTCGCAAGCCCCAAGAGAAACTTTTACACATTTTCAATCCTCCCACTTAATATATAAATGTGAAAGTTTTGAAGATGTTGGTAAGTAGGTACTTATAGATAGCTACTTATAATATGTTGATATTTCACAGAAAAACTAATTTTGATGCATTAGAATCAGAATAATATACCTAAAACATATACATGTGGGCAAAAGCTAGCCATTCTAAATTCGCTCAAGGCTCTATTTTTGAAATACGAGCGATAGAAAATTGAGAAACGAGTGGTATTGACCACTTGTATCTATTTAATTTTGGACTGACTATTAATTTAAAAGATACATATATTTAAATAAAATATATCGATTCGATGCTAAGTGATTGGCAGGTGTACGATTAGGTATATTTAATTTCTTGCCGAATTTTGTGGTTGATAAGATAACCAAGATCCGTTAGTCTATTGGCGGGAATATAAGCGTTTCGTTTACTATACTCTTTACTTACTTTTGTTTTTTTTTTCTGTTATGAAACGCATAATATATTTAAAATTATTCAATTTACTATATTATAGATACACAATTTTCAATAAAGTGCTATATTAGGTATGTTGAAAAGTCAAATTTGAAAAACCGGTAATTATCTACTTCTTGCATACAACGAAACGCAAAAGTATCGATAGCCAATCACTAGGTTTCGAGTGATGATTTCAAATATAGCTATTATTGGGTTCATGCGAAAATAATAGTGACAAATTTTCGTGTGCGAATATTTTCTACCGCTCGATTTCGAGCGCTCGAAAGTCAAAAATCGGGGGTGCAAGGGGTGGGTATGTAGGCACTCAGGTGTGCAGCGCTGAGCTGCAAAGCACACTCACCTAAGTCCTTCTTACACGTCCACGTCACCACTGACTCTGCCGCCGCAGGTCAGGGGTGAGTCTGCTTCTTAATGAAGTGGACCGTGCACCCTGGTAATGCTGGTGATCACAAGGGCGCTGCACTCTAACCATCTACCCCGGATCGCCAGTAGCTAAGTAAGAAGGGCCATACCCGGCTGGAGCCCCCCACCAGCCGGGTAATCCTAAACCCCTATCCCGTATTCCCAAACTCTCCTTCCCTCTCCCGTCACACTTCAAACAATCCCCTCACACCTCCCCAAACCCCTCTCCAAATTCCCCTCCTCGGAATTTTCCACGGTTCTGCCGAGGGTGTAGGCGACCTCGGTGGACTATTATCACCTACCTGCGCTAGTCCTGCGCAGTTGAGCGCCGAAAACCAGGATGGCGGAAGCCTGGAGGGTTGAGCCGACCAGGAGTCGGGATTAGTTACTCCTGGGACGCAACACGCCCCCTTCGGACCTGATTTCAGGCAAAACGGTAGCCCTGTGACTAGCCACCACAGGGAAATGGACACGCGTCCCGTACGGTCGAGATGGTACGGTCTACAAAATGGATAACTGACATGTTGACATTATTACGATTTGTATTAATTTCATCTAACATATATTTGTTTCCTCGCAAATGTGATGAAAAACATTGTGTATAACACGGGCGCGTAAGAATATTGCAAATTCGAGTCATCAAAAGCCTTCTGATAGACTCTCGTTCGCAATATTCCACTTTACGCCCCTCGTTCAACAATGTACTATTAATTATTATCAAATCTGTTCACAAAATTTACGCAGCAAAAATGCGACCTGTAGAGGGGGACAGCCGAACATACGAAATAATGTATGCCCAAGCTGAAACGGAGACGTTCGTTCGTTTCGCTCGCTCGTTCAATAAATGCCTCTGACATCTTTAGGTGTAGGTACCTTAGTACTGGGCATTTTCCGCAAATCGACATCCAGTGTGCCTATTGGATGTCGATGTCGGTGTATAGGTACCTATTTTACGACCTATCATGAAGGATAACTGTTTCTCGTCACCTCTGGCTACAAATAGGTAGTAATTATTTGGGTGGTTAAGCGTTCAGAACATATTGCTTCGTGACTAGGTGAGACTAAATAATGTGGCATGTTTATGACTCCCTCCTTCGGCAATAATTACCTACTCCCGTATACCTACTGCTGTAATTTAAAACAGTTTTCGTAGTATTATTTCATACGTACTACTTTAGCACCAACACCCATTAGTGGAGATCCTCCAGGGAGATGCCGCCGAAGCCGCCTCTTGACTTCGGTGCCTTCGGTGGTGAACTCGGGGTTCCACTGTATTGAAGCGCATATGTCCACAGTTGTAGCCTATACTTACAACTTTACCGCCAAAACCCATCAGCGGGTTAGTATAATTGAACGGCGCCATCTCCAGCCGCCTGTTGACTTCGGTGCCTTCGGTGGTGAACTCGGGGTTCCACTGTATTGAAGCGCATATGTCCACAGTTGTAGCCTATACTTACAACTTTACCGCCAAAACCCATCAGCGGGTTAGTATAATTGAACGGCGCCATCTCCAGCCGCCTGTTGACTTCGGCGGCGAACACGGGGTAGGCGGGCGAGGGCGAGCTGGGCGCCACGGCGAGGTAGGAGCGGAAGATGCGCAGCGGGGGGTGCTCGGTGCTCACGGGGCCCGTGAGGTACTCTCGGGCCCTCTCCTTAGTGTACATGTCCACGTCCACGCCGATGGCTGCGTATTCCCCTGGAAATGGATCTTGATGAAGCAATCGCGTCCCGAAATACTACAAAAGGTATCACACGCACGACAGATGTTCGTTATACAAATTTTAATGCAGTAAATAAGGTTTACACATTCATCAACAAAAAATAATTTGAAACCTAACAATTGAACGCGAAGTCCACAACCTAGTGTGCACTGACATATCTTTAACGAAATATACCTAATTTCTCTTTGTTTATTACAATTAAAATGAAGCCATATTCGGTTTTACATTTTAGAATGAATATAAGTAAAATCAACTGTTCCAAAAAAAATATCTAAAATGCTCATCCGCTCGCATGGGTGACCCTGACCACAGGGCTCGCTCGTTCCTCGCTCAACTCATTGGCATTGCCATTCAGCGAGGTAACGCAGCCGTCATTTCGCCGGTTAGCGACCACTTAATTTCATGTGCCGGTTGGCGACCACTTAGCTGAGTTGGTGAACTGAAAGGTTATTTTCTCGGTTTTTTAGTAGATTTCTATTCTAAAACAACAAAAATATGCATGTACAAATAATTGTCTCAATAGGGTCGTAGAATTGATGTTATCTTCAATAGAAAAACCTTCTCCTTCAGGTGGTCGCTAACCGAAGGTGGTCGCGTAACCAGCGTAATGACCCTATACCAAGTGGTAGTAATCTAGGCGATAAATGCAAATATAGTGTATGCCCCCATAGGTTAAATTAGTTTTAGTAATTTTAGTTTCTAAATAGTTTCATATACATACTTGTAATCTATTGTAGTTTAATAAATAAATAATTTATAAAAAAATATGTAAAATATGAAGTAAATAGACAATTTTATATAGTAGATAAAGGGCCACGTAGCGTTCGATGCGAACTGCTCTATTTATTTTAATGGCGAGCACGTGCACTGCGCTTCAAGAGATTTTAAAGCTTGTCACGAACTCATAATCATAAGTGGTAAGGAAAGGCTATTTTGATTTAACCAGGAGCAAGTATATAAGTAGGGACATAACATGCAAGTGTTTGTGTGTGTAGAGAAAGACTCAACTAATCAGAAATAGGTACTCCTATACTATTTTTCGCGGAAAGGAAAAGTGTAGGTTAGGTTTAAAAAAAAGGTTAGATTAGGTAGATTTGTATATCTTTAGGTTAAGGTAATGTTCTAACCTCGTCTTTGGTCTATCGGGGACTCTGGGTATTTAAGCAATTAGGATAGTGAGACTGGAGCCAGTAGGCTAGTCCGTAAACTGGGAGGAGCAAAAAAGGTCCACGAAGGTGACATTCAGTAGCAAGGAACAAAAATAAAAAAATACAAAAAGTGACGACTAAAAATTCTATATAATTAACGACCCTGCTCACAAAATTTCACGAGAATCGGTTGAGAAAAGCGATCTGTAGAAGAGAACAGCCAGACAGCGGGACAGCGGGACAGCGTGACAGACACGGGACATACGAACGATTTTCGGCCCAAGCTGGAGCATAAGTAGAACTTCGTACGCTTCGCTCGCTCGTTAGAAAACAATTCCTTCATTGAAACATAGATTTCGGACGAATAATGCTTTGTTATAATTCGCATTAGGGTGGATGATGCAGTGTATGTAGGTCGATAAGTAGCTGTGAGTTGGGACGGTAGGAAGGCGAGCATGTGATTACATTAGCGAGTGTATAGCCAGGGCTTCGCTGATCCGTGATGCCTTCAACGGTGGTGATTGATACGTATACTTTATCGGTACCGCTTACCTACTCACGTAGATTAACTAACTTTTAATTCGACGTCTATATTTTATGAAAAGACGAGCGATTTTCTGATTGAACCATTATTTATTTAATACATCTATCAAATAATTAGCTTAAATTTTTGTATATAAGCGCAAAACGCAGTAGAACACCTTCAGGACGAGAGTAGGTTTGATTT
The DNA here is from genome assembly GCA_947578815.1 of Epinotia ramella. Classification (NCBI taxonomy): domain Eukaryota; kingdom Metazoa; phylum Arthropoda; class Insecta; order Lepidoptera; family Tortricidae; genus Epinotia; species Epinotia ramella. The sequence goes on from OX388209.1 coordinate 16,449,685, forward strand.
ATATAAGCAAAACCAGACGCTGGGATTCTATTCTGGAAAGTGACATTGACGTACTAATATTAGACTGGAATTGCATTGATAAGTCTATTCTCTCGAGTCGCTCCTCGACGTATATCCAAAGTGTGAGAGAAGCGGCCAACCAAAACGATTTCAATATAATCTCAAGATGTCTGTTTCGTGTTCCAAAGTTGAAATTATAAGGAAACAAACATAAACTCTAATATTAAAAAGCTTTACACTGTTCCGCTGAGAATTTAAAGCTTAGCCGTCGCGGTAGTTTTCTATTATAGATAATTAATGGGCCGTAAAGCTTCGTAGGCAAAGAGTTGGTCGCAACTCGAGCAGCAAAGGGACGAATACAAATGTGTCGACCTTCTGGAAATACGAGCGGGAACACAGCCTACGCACAGGGTGCCGCAATAATGCTTTTTGTTAGCGTTTGACGTTTTTCTTAAACAGTGGCGCCCAAGATCGTAAATGTTACTTATTTTCTGTAGCTCGTAAAATGTTGGTAGCATTTATATTTTAATCTTCAAGAATTTTTCACTTTATCTTCTTTACTGAAATGCCACTTTAACATTTAATCATCATTACGGCCAGTTTTACAATGCGTACGTATAACTTTTAGTTAAAACCTAGCACAAGCGGTAAAAAATAAAAATAAAATGTCCGTTTTTGTTTGTGTTAATTAATTGGGTCAATCAACATTGAGAATTTCTTTACAAAATTGTATAAATTGGACTCCTATCATGCTAAGGAGATGCCCCACCGTGGAATGGGTTTACCAATAGGTATATATAACAAAACCACGTGTTTAGTGGATATATAAAATCATAGTTTTAAATAGTGACCCAGAAGACGTAACCAAGGCAACGAGCAACAAAAAATAGTTGATTGCACCGATTATATAAATGTAGGGATATATTATAGATAGGTGTGTGTACGAGAAACAAAAAATAGTTGATTGCACCGATTATATAAATGAAGGGATATATTATAGATAGGTGTGTGTACTTACCAGTGTCTAAGAGATGCATTGAGTCCAGCGCCTTCATAAGTCCGATGTGGTCGTAAGTATTGCCCACTAATACATATACTGCGAAATAGATTTCCAATTTAAGTTAACGAAAGCACACGGTAGCTATATTTTTGAAACGAACAACATTGAATTCATACTAACTTCTAGTGTCTTTGTAAGTTTCCTGAACGATATCCAAGAAAGGGTTTCTAGTGTAGTTTTCTGGTTGATTTGTCCAGTAGTAACGATGCAAGTACGGTTCAATTTTTCGTACTGATATTTGCCTCTCTTTGACTGCAGCTATAATAGCCTGGGCGAGCCGAGTGAAGTCTTTATTCAGTGCTTTAGAATATAGAAAGGTCACCTGTAACAAATGATAAAACAATCATCATTTTTTGACCCTAGTGTACCTGTATAATTGGTTAATTGTGTAGAATTGGGTTAGACACAGATTAAAAAACAATAAAATGAAGTACTTACCATAAACCTCATATCGACCACATACAACCTAATTGCATCTTTAACTGAAAGAGTAAGACTGTCTGATTCTCATTTTTCACTTGCCCATCTGAAAAAAGGGCAAATATCTTAAATATGTGGATACTTAAAAAACTAAATGTTTTTAAGTATCCACATATTTAAGATATTTACCCAATGTTTGACATCTTAATTGTTTAAAACCCTGGCGTGTTGGTATACACATTTTGGGTATTCAGTAAGTAGGTACAACGAAGCCTCAATAACTAGCCATAAAAAAATTACACCTAAATCTATGTATGAATATCTTAGATTAGATTAGATTAGATTATTTATTTCATGATAAAAAATTACATTACAGATTTGCATACATGTCAAAAAAATAAGAATTATTATCACGATCGTCAAAAACAGAGAAATATTAAGACAATGTCAACAAATGTAAGAACACAATAACAAGGAAATAGAAGAAACAAACCAAAAGCAAAAGAACACAAATATATCAACCTCTAGGTATCGTAATTTTTTACAATATTTAAATACGTGACACGATACATTTAAAGTCAAATCACAATCATACAAATTTAAATAGGTAATAATAATAATTTAACATGTCAAGTCCAGACTCATATACTCTTTAACTGAGTATAATGGATTTTTCAATAAAAGGTATTTAAGGCGGCGTCGAAATGCTTCGTCAGATGGTTCCTGTCTAAGATCAGTGGGCAGTCGCTCGTAGTAGGTAGGCCCAATGACACGCGGGTTCTTGCCTGCAAGTGCCATGCGACGGGGAACTGTTCTCAAACGCCCAGTGCGGCGGAGTGTTTTGCCAATCACATTTACTGTATCGAAAGAAGAAATATTGTTCCTTACGAACATTCTAATTTCGAATACATATGTAGAGTGAGTAGTGCGTCATAATACCGTGCATTGGGAAGTAGCCTCTACACGAAGTCCTCGATTTTGCCCCAATCATCGCACGTACTCGTACGGCACGTTTCTGCATAAGTAGCACTCTGTTGGCATCCGTTGAGTTTCCCCAAATGAGCGAACCGTAGGACATCAGCGAATGGAAATGAGCAAAATAAACCTGCTTCATGGCATCGTCAGATATTAAAGGTTTTAACTTACGCAAAGCAAAGACTGCACTACTCAATCTATCGCATAGTTTGTTTACATGGCACTTCCAGTTAAGATTAGAGTCCAGAGTGAAGCCAAACTTATCAAATGAATATTATTGTCATGGGGAAATTGGTCACTACTACTGATATTTGATAAATTACGAACTGAAAAACAGGCACCCTTTTCACGTGGTAGCCGGCTCGGTCCATAACGAGCAGAGCCACTTCGGGTGCATCTGTTCCAGCCATCCCACCGACTGTGCCAAATGGACCGCCAATAAAAGTAGCAGATTATACCGAGTGGCATGTTCTAATTTTAGACATCGATAAACGTTTTATTGGCCTGATTTTAGTATCGTATTCAAATGTATAAGATATGTCTTATGCCATGTATTTTTGGATATAGCTCCACTACCGCTTGAATACCTATATCTTAAACAGTTAAAATATGGATGAGCGAGTAATAATTAATAAAGAACTTTGTTAATAAACGATCGGCACCCGTTTGTGGCCGTTCCCATGATCCTACGAACCGGATGTCTCTAGTGAAATGATACAGAACATAGTTTTCTAGTAGTATTTAATAATATGCATACCGACCTATACCTACTCTAACGGGTTAAAATATTTACCTTTCGTTGTGTTACATACATACTGTTTAGTTTCTTCCTGAGCACAATAGAACCAACCGTCGTAAATTATCTAAGATCCATAGAGCCCATTAAGTGTACTAGGTAAATGTCAGAACTTACGTGCATGAAGTTGAAATGTGTCAACACGGCGACGACGGCGCGAGAAATGCTAGTGTCAGAGGGTCGCGTGCGCACAAACGTGGAGTACCCTTGCTTGTTGGCGATGGTCATGTCGCGGCAGTACTGTTAAAAAACATATCTATAGAAACCATAGCAAAAATTAACATTGCACAGTCAAGTGCCGAAACGAATAATTAACAGCTAGGTATGAATAATTCATTCCATATATATTTTTAACTTGACTATACGGAAACTGATTTTTCAAAATAATTCACGCCGCCTTCAAAATAATTTGGTTTGTGTAGGTATTTTTGTAGGTGTTATATTTGTGTAGGTGACTATTTTTTATTACCAATGTCTAAAAAAAAAACATTTATTTCATCGGGATTAGCATAACACACCATTGTTAGTCTGTCTCACACGATGATTAAGAGGGTAGTTCAGCACGCTTCAGTTAAGCGTGATGCACATCAGAGGACCGATTTTTGACTTTCGAGCGCTCGACTCTTTCACTCGAAAACTGACAAAAATTATGAAATGCTATTTTGAAATAGCGATAGAAAATTGAAAAACGAGTGGTATTGACCACTCGTATTCAATGATATTGGTAGAAAGTAAGTGCCTGCCATTTTGGCACTACAAACGTATTTAAATATTTACTTTTATTTGATTTTCGAGCGCTCGAAAGTCAAAAATTGGTCCCTAGTATGTACCCCGCACGAGATTTACGCGAATGACTTATAAGAAACACACTTAGAATAAAACTTCACCGTAAAAGAAATAAACGCCGACAAGAAATTGACAAAATTTAAGGTACGCCAAAGCGATCTATCCTACTAATATTATAAATGCGAAAGTTTGAATGTTTGTTACTCAATCATGCTTAAACGGCTCAACCACTTTAGATGAAATTTTGCACGAAGATAGTTTATAGACTGGATTAAAATATAGGATAGTTTTTATCCCTGGTCCTCGCAGAAGAAGTAGCGGGCGGATGCTAGTATAATATATATTATTAGGTTTAAATACTTACATAGCTGATCATAGGCAAATTAAAGGCGGAAGCCATCCTTCCTTCATGAACACAGGTCTCCTGAGGCCCGATGAAAGCAGTCACATTTCGTGTCCACAGCGTCGCCACCTAAATCAAGGAGACAAGTGAAGCGTAAATACTCATTCAGCAATATAACGGTTATGGCCAGTATGTATTAACATCAAAAGGGCACAGCGGAGATTTACGACTAGCGGCATCTGCCGATAGTCTGGCAGGTTTAACTTCTGTTGAAAAGACTACGAGGCGCTTTTGTGGCAGTAAACTTAGCTGAAGCGCCGTAAAACTATTTTTATGGTTGTCTAGTTTACGAGTTATAACTATGACAACCCGTGATAGAGATTTATGGTAACGGTAAACGATATGGCGGTAGATTTCTAATATTGAGCATTTGTGTTAGACTTGTTAATCAGGATAAAGTAGCCGGTATAGAATACCGCCCAAACAACACCAACTACAAACAGTGTACAGTCAGCGTCACATAGTTAGTAGCAGCCAAGGTAGCCAAATATTTCGGTACACGTCTTTATTACTGTAAGAATAAGGGTGTGTTACGAAATATTTGGCTACTCTGGCTGCTACGAAGTATATGACGCTGACTGTACAAGTACTAGAGTCAGTCAGATTCACAGTCAACTTACTAGAAATTGTTAGACGAACTATAAACGAAACTGTAAGTCAAAACTTATGTTCACTGCCAGTTAATTTCACCAGGTAATTTGAAATACGAGTTAGTAATAGCGAATGACATGTTTATTTGGAATAACAACTTCGCCCATTCCCTTAGAAGTTCGTTATTTTCCTTTTAAGCCATTAAGTAAGTAGGTACCTACAATTAGTTTTCTGTGTCAGTTACCCTTTCGGCACAACGAGTAGCTATCAACGTCAGGCCTCTCAGTGGGCAGCAAGCGACACGAAACTACGACGCTACGCTCCAAATGAATAAACATTATTGCGAGAAGTTTCTAACAAACGGAGCAGAAAATTTATCACCCGAGTTTTTTTTGCCGAACTCGATAAACTTAAGATATTATTCAGAACATAAAATATATCAATTAGAATTGAAATTTGAATAGGTACTAGTCGATATAGGTACCTACGTTGAAATATAAAGTCGGAGAGCTAAGGGTAAACGTAAGTTAATTTTTAAGTAAGTTATCTTACTAAGGTCATATAATTTTTTTGAGGGATCACTGTAAATTACACATCTATGTAACTAGTAAGTATGTATAGGTACTATAGTTTACCTATTCCTGGCGGAGACTGTATCTATATTTTGTAGCGCCCTAAATACATTTCATCACCATTGCATATGCTGTTTTATTGCTTTTACGTTTAAATTTAAATCACCTTCTATTCCTATTCTACGATAATTTCAAAAAGTCTTGTGAAAACAAAAGATCAGTGACCTTAACCGGCTCTAAAAATTTAAGACTACATTTCAGACAAAATCGATAGAAAACACAGAGTACACTACCCAAGTATATTTATTTTGTTCGAGACGGCATCACTGAGAAATGGCACTGCCAGGCTGTCACTTTTTATGCATAGCTATTTGTTTTATGTTTTCTGATCGTTGGTTTTGTCAAACAATTTTTGTAGAATGTTCAACCTATCTTTTTTAGGGAGGGTACACAGTTATTTAAGAAAGAGAGAGCTTTGTCCCTTCCATAATCTATGATTCGATCACAGGTCTCGGGCAAGTCTAGCTTGTATCGCATTTAAGGACACTAGGTTTTTCTCAGAGTAGAGCAGATTAAGGCTAGTTTTGGTAGTTTACTGCCTAGGACATGCTAACTCCATATCTTTACGGTTAACCCATACAAAATTACGACAGTGGTATGTATTGTAAAGCCGTTGATACGACAGGCTATTACGCTTGGCGGGAGGTCCTGCTATTGGCGTTCTAAATCTACTCAGTCGTTTCCGAATGCAGTACGGATATACAGGGTGCCATCGGAGACGTAATCAGAAACCACTTTTTCAGACCTGGTAATTGATGGTCATTTCAACATAGTAGGAGTTACATGAAATTAAACGTTCTTTTTTTTGGTAATTTAGTCCTAAATTAAATCTCTGATTCACCAAATTATGGTTACCCTATTTATTTAATCAAAACCAGTGAAGTGCACACTTACGCATGTGAAACAAGTTTATCTTTGCATCTCTTTCTTGGTTATAGGGTGACCACGCTGTTTAGAGGACATAATTTAATTTTAAAGATTGCATGATTAAGTTTAAATAATGCAACTAACCACCTCCATTCCTGTGTCATTGTAATCTCAGTTTAATGCTTAATTAAGTCTTGTCATTTCTGATTACGTCTCCGATGGCACCCTGTATACTCCAGGAAAAATACGGTTTTGAAAAACATTCTTTATAATAGCGTTTCTTTTGTTGATTTCAATTTAAAATATTATTCTAAGATGCTTTATCCAAGAATCCGACCAACTTTCCACCCGGAAGTAATTATGTGGATTTAAATGAAGCATGCATAGTCTTTTTTTGTATGATTTATCTTGAATATTATAGAGCAAATGTAAATGAACCAAAATAAAGACAAACATATTTATTAATATTTTTTCAGACTTTTCAGAAGCTGGTTAATTTATCATTTTTTTGATGTCTGAAATTTTGTCGGATTATGTCGCTGGGTAACTATTTAATTGACAATATATCCGTTACACATAAAAAATAAGCTATTATAAATTATTTCCAAAATTGTCATTTTTTCCATACAAGTTGTCAGTTCATTGACTGGACTAATAGGCACGACCTTCATCTGTTTGCATCAAGGAATATTTATATCAAAAGTACTTCTACAGTTTTTAATCGTGGGAGGCACAAAAAAGACAAATATGGCATTGTTGTAACATTGCACTTAGGGCGGATTGCACCAACTTACAATTACAAACCGAACAACATTAAATATGGCGCCGACAGCTGTCATTCCAACCTAGAAACCTGTCAAAGTTTCCATGCATTCAGATTTTAACAAACACCGCTTTTACAGACGGTTTGGTGCAGCCCAACCCTTAAGCTTTCAAAACTTTGTTCGTTAAACTATTGAGTGCAATGCTTAATAAAAGAAGTAATTTTAGAAGTTTTCATTAAGTATACACGGTGAATTTGAGTAACCCGACAGATTTTAACCATAAATTCCTGATGATATTACGAGTAAATAATGTTATCTATTATCGATGCTACTCTCTTGTAAACAAATCTTTAGTTAAAGGAGTGAAAGAGAAAATTAAAAAAATAAATAAAAATTAAAAATTAAAAAAATTAAATACCTAAGCTCACTGATTTGTTAACAGACTGGCCGGAAATCAGCAGGTAGTAGTCTTGCGTATGAATGTGTCAGATCCATCTGGCTACGTCACGTCCTTAGGGTGTGTTATACTTGACAATTTTTTATGTGTATTTTTTTTTTAATAATTAATATCTCGAAAACTAGGCCGTTTTAGACCATTAGTTATACTACTTTTTTTACTCCTATTAGGCTCTGGAAGCGATGGTTAAAATCTGTCGGGTTACTCAAATTCACCGTGTATCTACTCTGGCCAGGATATTTTTAGCATTCGGGAAATATTTTTAAATTTACTAAATTCGATGTAAAATACTTTTCCCCTCACTGCCTCGGAAAGCCGTCTTTTATCCTTTAAAACCAGTGGGCAAAAACGCATTTAATCCACTGGGGAAAGTAATTTGACCTTGGAGCGTGTTTAAGTAGCTTTTGACAGATAACAAAACATAAAACGCTCATAATACAAAAAAACACAGATGATGTAGATATTTCTGTTGCCGCTATTACAACAAATACTAAAAAACAGAATAAAATAAATATTTAAGAACTTTAAAAAAATTGCTTGTTGCCTTTATCAGGCGCTGGGTCTCAAAATGTATGAAAAACTAAAATCCAACTCGCACTTGAGTAGTTTTAAGTGAAATTGTATATTGTGAGATAAATAAATCATATCATATCATATCATACTGTTAATTTTTTTTTATTAAGTAAATAAAGTTGTTTTGCATTTTGCACTTTCCTCGCTACAGTGCAGTGAGGTGATAAGTTGTGTGTTACACACGGGTGCAAATGTATTTTACTTCTCGTGTGTTGAAACACTCGCTACGCTCAGGATTCTATTTTAGAACCACTCGCTTCTCGTGGTTCAACTATAGCCTCCTTTCGCTTGCTCGCGTTTCAATTCCACACTCGCGGGTAAAATACAACTTTGCACCCTTTTATAACAAATAACTATTTCATCCGTTAAACAAATGGGTTTGCCTATATTTGTATCTACTAATATGGGTGTTCTAGGTTTAGGTATCTATATACACACCACGGAAATAATTTGGTTACTTACATCATAGTCGTACTAGGACAGTGTTTAACCATCAGCCTAACTTTCTTTAAAGTTAAACACATATTTATTTGGCTATGTATAGTATATATCTAGGGGTTTATCGGTGACGGGGTACGGTACAGATCGACACACGTAAAAAGAGCTCTGGCGGCCATACATTTAATATGGCGCGCAGAGCTCTTTTTACGTGTGTCGACCTGTACCAATTTGTTGTTGATGTCAAAGATTAGGTACAATTTTATATGTTAAATTATTTCAACACATTTGCTCGTAACGTACCTCTTATTACGTCACTTTTAGGCTCATAATCCTGGGTATTAAACACGCGTGTTTTATAATATAATATAACATTACGACACTCGTGTTTTATGGTTATATCCTTTTGGAAATGACAGAAACGTTTAATTTAGTAAAACTATTCTCATTTGCTTACATTTTACATGAATTAATAAACATAAGATTTAAAAACGAAAATATTTATTTTGTTTTGTATTGGCTGTATGGAGATTTCATCTAAGTCTGGCTTTAACACATCGCACGCACTGCGCAACCTTCACGAAAAAAAGACCGGGTTGCACTCCGGGAGTGCCGGCAGAAGTGAAAACTCAATGACATTGTAACAGTTTTTCGATCAGGTCACGTGTCCGTCTTATGAATTTTAAATCTGTCGAATCCACGGACGTATATCTAAACCGGACTGATTACTGCGATTCAAAAAGTGTGACCGACAGAGAAGTCATACTAGAGAATTGCATCTCGTTTTAATTAGGGTGACCAAGTACCTACGCGGATATTAGGATTTTTAAAAAGGTATAAATGTGTCAATTCATGTTTAGTGAGTGATGGATGATGGGACTGGTAAAGGGACCGGGAATCCTTTGCATGCGGATGGCGCAGGACCGTTCACTTTAGTACACTTTGGGGGTGGCTGATATGATGATGATATTTCTTACATATAATAATATATGTAAGAAATAATCTAAATAACCCGGTATTCTACAACAGTATAAATATAATACATGTTTAGTAACGTCCGCTTTGACACCTAGCGTGCACTAACGTATTACGACTGCATAAAATTCTGACGTCATTTAGGTAATATTCCCTGCAAAAATCATACTAACGGAGCGTTTTTGACGTTTCATTAAAAGTTGATGCTGATTTGATTATGAGTAGAATACCGCAATGCAAAATGAAATAAGATTATTTCTTGTAGAAATATTAATTAATTGCTAATAATTGGATTACGTATCATATGTTGTTAAACAATATAGCTAGTCTTGTGTAGTTTTTGCCTAAGTCCTACTTTATTACCCAAATCTCTCAAAATTGTAGTTTTTCCGTCATGAATTGATGAGCCCTGCGTAAATTTAAGAATCACGAGGCAATAGCCTTTATAATTTGCATTCGTATACCTACATAGATACTCACACCGGCCCAAATCATAGTCACCCTAATAAGTTTGGCATATGGATTTGTCGTTTCATCGTAAAATAGTGCAAAATGTTCCTTGCTTGTGGAATGATATTCCACAATTAGGAAAGCTTTCGCCGTTACAGCCCTTTAGGCAACATATTTTCACCATTTTGAACTCAGTTCATTTAGTCGACAAGGCAACAAAAATTCAATGACACCATTAGACCAATAGATGTCAACGTTGGGGATACCAGTCGATATTTAAAATTACCACTTGATTACCACAATATTTATTGCATTACCGTGTTTTAATCAGCAAATTAAAACTTAGGTAAAAGGTGACATCTATATAATGTCAGCTCGTAATTATAAGCAGGTATTTTTTTTCAGTATTATTTGATACCTGTTAATACCACTATGTCACTATTATTTTTACATTGGCAACTCGTGCGAGTGGGACACCATCCTCGGGTTGGTTGCTCTCACTCGGACCGCTTTCTCTAGTTGTCTTTTATCATACAATTGTGTACCTGTCTTGCTCGGCAATATGGTTCAATTTTGATTGACTAATAAAACTTAGTACTCAGTCCACTTTAGATATACGTCCATGGTCGAATCTTACGGTCACGTGACATGTTGCGAGTATCTCTCGAATCTCACATCTTACGGTCACTTGACCTGTGGCGAGTTTAACAATTTTTCCCCATCACAAAAAGTGCACAGCGCCGCTAAAGAAGTTTTCACTTCAAAAATTGTTGCGCGCCATTCAAAGTCAAAGTCATTTATTTCTTTCAAGTAGGTACTTTCACAAATATTTGTAAACATTGTTTATGCGTGTTTGGTTATTAGTATCTCTCGAATCTCACATCTTACGGTCACTTGACCTGTGGCGAGTTTAACAATTTTTCCCCATCACAAAAAGTGCACAGCGCCGCTAAAGAAGTTTTCACTTCAAAAATTGTTGCGCGCCATTCAAAGTCAAAGTCATTTATTTCTTTCAAGTAGGTACTTTCACAAATATTTGTAAACATTGTTTATGCGTGTTTGGTTATTATCACCTTTTATCAAAAATGTTGTATAAGTGATAAATAGAATTGACGCCACTGGAAATTCTTGGCTATGTACAATATTTGAGTAAAAACCTGTTGCCATCAATAACTAAAGAAAATAACTTGGGAGGCCTATAAAATTTTTCCTTTTTTTCCTCGCAAATGTGTTGTAAAACGTCGTATGAAACGCGTGAGCTTTGATAATTACATCCTCGGCTCTCTTATCACGCTCACCTGCGGCTTGCGTGAATAATCCCGCCTCTGATGTAATTATCAACATAGCTCACTTGTATCACAATGTACTATTACGCGCTCGTTTTGTCATTGAGTTGACTACGTGTGGAAGCGAACTACTTAGTAGGGTACTGGTAGGTACATTAAACTCAAATTGGCATGTCTCCGATAGACCGCCACCTAAAGTAACAGGGTGCATATTCCGATAGCATAATGAAAGCAAAATATTGGAAAGTTCGACGAATGCTACACTCAAACCGAACTCACTATTATCTTTCGATCTCTGTACCTATTTTAAGCTTAGGAACTGCTTGAGGCAAAAGTTTTCCCCATTACGAAGTCCATTCCGACTGCTTTTATTTTTAATACATAGTTTTCACCGAGCACGCGGCAATATCGTTCGTCGGTATCTATGTAATGTAGCATATAACAGTCTCTGGCAAAAGGAAATACGACTGCAAAAGTTTAATTAAAATTGTTCTCATAGCTTAGATGATTACCGTACCCAGCCAACATACCCACGAGTAAAATATATGATGTTCAGTAGTCATTAAATAATAGCTTTTAATTGTCGGGCAAACGAAATGTAACCTTCATTTAACAAAAATATTCGCGAAAATTTTACCGCAACCTGTGTTACATCACATTTGGCTTTATATTCAAAAGGAATGTCTCGATTCTGTCTGCTTAATGTTAATTGTTTAATGGGGTCGGTAAAAGATCGCAGCTACGCCAAGTGAATTAAACTAATGAGCAAAGCGATTCAGTGAGTGAGACGCGCGTTGCCTCCCGATATCGAAACATGTATACCAAGAGACCTATATTCTATGCCTACATACCGATAGCTGCATTACTATAGGCCTAGGTCATCGCGATTCTGAATAAACGCATCGTAGGATTATTTCTGGAGTGCAATGGCGTCGAGCGCATTTGATATTATAATTAAATTAGCCAGCCAACTATGTCATACTTGTATACGTAGGGTTTAGTAAGTATAGTAGTGGCGTATATATTACACAAAGTAATTCAGTCCATTATGATAGAAGTAGAACGTTGATTTTTGTACCTACAGTCAAGTCTAAAAATGTGGGTGGCTGGGTGCTTACAATTTACTCATAAATAGATAAGTACTCGTATGTCTCATCGCTCTTATGTCAGCGGATTAAGGTTTCGGTAGATATTTATGAGAGGATTAAATCGATACATGTTTGCACTTGACTGTACGCATTTCTTAAAGCATTTGAACTATTTCGCAACACATATATGATATAATGTAGTTGGGAATGGGATCTTTAATATGTTTTATGTAACTACATTTGGGACCCATATCAACGGTGCGGCGGCGGGGTTAGTTCGTGGGAACATTGCAAAATTCTGTAACCTACTGAAGGGCAGATTTACTACATTTTACGCGACGTAGTACCTAGATACGGTATTATAGGTACTTATACTCGTAGGTAGTGATGGACCTAAATATTAGCTATTCTCGGTAACATTAAAAATAATTAGATAAGGTGCACTCGGGTAATTCCGAAAGCCGGTTATTCCGAAAATTACTAATATCTACTAAACGCGGCTAAATTATTTGCTCTGGCAACACAAACATTCAAGTCTTGAACGTCATAGGGAGTGTTGCCAGGGCAAATAATGTAGCCGCGTGTAGTAGATATTAGTAATTTTCGGAATAACCCGACTTTCGGAATTACCCGAGTTACACTATTTAGTATACGCCAGTTGCAAAAGAAATATCTGCACTATAATGTTATGTTATATATAGTTAATGTTACGAGAACAATATTCCTTTGCTATTCTACTAAAAAAACGTGCTAGTATATCAGCGAAGATGAAATGCAACTATTTGCGTATGTTTGCATGCACTGGCGTACATTTCGTTAAATATGATAAGTTGACACAAAATAATAACTAAGTCAGATGGTGCGGTGCAATGATGTAATATAAAAAAATGTAGATATACGTTGTCTATATGAGATTCCGTGTTTAAAAATGGCCACCAAATCTGACAGCTGGGACGTCCATTGACGAGGCAACATTGAGGCAAAGGTCATACAATTGGCTGAGTTTTAGTGTACCACTTTTGGAGTGCTTATATAACCTATCTACCTCTTTTTTATATTACATCATTGGTGCGGTGCATGTTTTTTGTAGGTACCTACCCTGATAATCTATAATGTCAATGTATGCTAATATTTATTAAACAAAGAGGTAGGTAAAGTTTGGAGCTTTGTATGTTTGTATTTAGGGGGTAAACTGCGGAACATCTTATAAGAAAAAACACCAGTGTGTAGAATGGGCCCACGGGATGGACATCTATAGGCTACTCTTATATTTTATACCGCGGCTTCGGTTGCTTTCTTTGTAAATACCTACGAGCGTGGGCAGCTAGTAATAAATAATTTCGAAATATATTGTGATCGTACTGACCAGCAGTATTGTTATGGTTATTGCATATCAAACCGGGTCGATCGATAGCCCATACGATTGGTGCTTATATGCATATAACTCACCAGTGAAATATCTTATCTCAATTATGAATAATTCGTTAATCTAGGTCCAGTTAATTTGATTGAGGAACTACGTAGGTGAGTTTCCTATTTTGTCCTAATTAGGTATACTTAACCGGTATTATGGTATTTAATTTTTTTTATACTTTCGTGGTCTATGCGATTGCTCTACATGCGATTCTTTGAAATGAAAGCAAAAATGAAAATATTGCATCTTCCCTATTGTTTACTTTGTGTAACATTTTTGTGAATATTCCTTTGCGTTACGTACAATTTTTTTGCAATCCACCCCAATGGGAAATACTCTGTAGGTTTTAGTATGAAATCCGATTTTAGAGTTAAATTACAAGTAAAAAGTAATTCGGAAAACTGAATTTGTAACAATTTTGCATAATTTGGTACCTATCAAAATACGAGTAGGTACCTTGGAATTATAATAATTTGGAATAAAATTAATACTTTGATTCGGGGGGCGACTTTGATCAAATAGGTTTTTCTCCGAAATCATTGTTTTTACTTGTGGGTGAACTGTGGCAGTGAATATATTAGTATTCTATCTTGCTATTTACTCGACTAAATCTTAAATTAAATTCACAATCTGAATGATAAAAAAGTAGCCCCATTTTATCCTAAAGTAAGTCCCCTAGGTTTACGGTACGCAGAACAAACGGCGGATCTTTTGTAGACTTGACATAGAAGTTTGATTTTTTCACATCTCCATAGGACTGCAGATATCTGATATTAATACCCATTTATTTTTATTTATTATAGGACGCGTTTTCGAGAAAGGATCTTGACAGACGATCGAGAAGAGGATCCCATAATGGTTCCTTTTACCCCTTTTGAGGTACGGAACCCTAAACATTTCTTAAATAAGCAATTAGGTATATAGATAGATTTTAATTAAAATTGGAATCGACAGTCGACGAAATTTCGAAACGAATATTGACAGCTACACTAAGTACTAAAGTTCGACGGAGTAGGTACCACTTGGTTTTTATTAAGAGTTTTAATTAAATTTATTACGGCCCTCACCATCAGATGCTTCAAGCTTTTTAATAATTCACGTAATTGAAAAGCTGAACAATTAAGGAAAATTTAGTTTTTCCTTATTTTAAGTTTCAGTCGGAGTCCTCAAAAAGTGGGGTTTTATAATACTTAAATGAAGTTTGTCGTCGAACACTTTCCTCACAATTACGTCATCCTATTAAATGAAGGCCACATCCTGATATCTAACTCGTTTTCAATACCTACGTATTTAGTTATATAAATAAATGTTAGGGGACAATGTTACACAAATCAAACTATCCCCATAGTTACTTAATAAGGCTTGTTCATAACACAAGCCTTATTGAGCTAGTGTCTGTGTAGTACTAGACGACGAATACTTATATATATAAATAATAAAAAACCTCCAAGTCTCAGTAACAAATATTCATGTTCTCAAAAAAATATTTGCACTTACCGGGATTCGAACCCAAGGACCTTCAGCTTTGTAGGCAGCGTCACTACCCACTAGGCTAACCGGTCGTCAAACTAAATAGTTATACGTTGGTGTTTGACGAAAGTTTACCTGTTTAATGGAAGTATCTTCGTCCCCGTATGTTTCAGCGACCTCGAAGCGCAACGAATGATTCATAGGATTGAAGAGCTTCTCGTTCACTTCGTCAACCGCCATTGAGATTGCACCTGTTAACAAGTGAAATCAAAAGATTTGTCTAAAAACCCAACTGTGAAAATTGTTGTTAAGCCATCTTTAAATCGTTATAAATCCTAAACGGATATTTTAACTAAAAATTGTGAAAGAAACCTAATAATTATTTTAAAATACCTATTCAACGATACCCCACATGACATAAGTAGTTCATAGTTTATTTTATTTTATACAATATGGCGTCTGGTTGCCGCCATTCTGAATTTTAATTACTGTATCGCCTTCAATGACTCTAGCAAGATTAAAATGAATCGATTGATATATTTAGATAAGTATATAATTCAAATCTGAAATCGACCCAGGCGCTTTATCTCTAGAGTGCCACAAAGGAGCAAACATAAACACATAGGTAGACTGTTAAACACATTACCCTCCTATGCGTCGCGTAGAAGGGTAAAAAAAACAATAAAGCGCTCGATAAGTAATTTAAACGCGATCGCGGTTGATTGCTTATACCTAAGTAATATTTGCTCTTAGTTAACATTCTTAATAATGTTAAAGTACCTATTGAAAAACGGGTCAACTTGTTACGAGTATATGTCAGCTGCCAAGAAGTGGCAAGTATTAATTGCATTGGGTCATATCGATTTGGCTGAGATGTAAACAGCTACCAGTTTAATTGTGTAACGTTTGTAATTATAACGAAGGAAGTTAAATAATTAGAGTAACTACTTAGTTACTAGCAACTGTTCTGTAGTAATACGCTAGGAAACTTTTTAACTGGAGCGAAGTGTTGCCTCAACACTTACAGGCAACTTTCGCCGTCGTCGGAATCTTGACGTTAATGGAAAAGATAAGTACCTATCGACAAAACAAAACTCTTAAAAGTTGGCTAAAACATTTTAAGAAACGACTGACGCTCGCATGGCGCGCTTTTAAAACAACGCCACTCTCATATTTAATGAATATAATTTAACGAGTATTCCTACTCATAGATCATGAGTACCAACACTTGATATGATTGGAGAAGCTAAATACGGTTAGGTATTTGACTGATAAGTAGCAAAATTAGTACCTTTTTATTAAACGTCATAAACGCTCTGATAGTTTAATAAGGAAATAGTTCCTAATTCACTAACAAATAAATGTTAGTGCGAACTGTTTAGGTAGATGCATGTTCTAGTAGCTATATAAATACCTTCTGTACATAAGTTTTCCTCTGCTCATATGTCAGATTGTTTTAATTTTTTTTTTTTTTTTTTAATTTAAATTGTTTTAAATTACGTCATGATTTTTTGGTCAAACAACGGCCATTTTTGGATCTCTGCTATGTAAGTATTTAAAAATCGTGGTTATAGCAAATTTCAGTTGTAATGTAAAAATAATGTAAGTATACGTGTTTACTGTAGTCAAATATTGTGCCCGCATTTTAAAATCTCACTTCATCATTCTCCTAGCGTTATTCCCGGTTGTGCCCTAAGGAACCCGCGGTCCGCTTAGACACCTTATCCCAAGATTTGGCATAGGCAGTGACACATCTGACCTTCCAATCCTGAGGGAAACCTATACCATATTGGGATTAGACACGTTTTTTCACGATGTTGTCCTTCACCGAAAAGCTAACAGTAAATATTCCTTACATACGTTCCAAAAACTCATTGAGTACGAGCCGGGATTCGAAGCAACGATCGCCGCTTTACAGCCTGAACCTCTAGTTTACTGTAATAGATTTATTTTAAGGTGGTTCGATTTCCATACAAAACGTTATTTGACATTCACAGGCTAACGGCGTGATTTTTTAAGAAACCTATGTAAGTAACTTTCACAAATAGGCTTTCCATTTGCGCGAAATTCCCCCTTTCCTTGAATAAACTTATATACGAGAATAATTTGAGAAAAATGGTCTTCCCAAAGTATGACGTCACAAACTAATAATATCTCAAATTATATCCTGCGAATATCAAATAACGTTTTGTATGGAAATATAACCACCTTAAATCTCACTTATTATTACGAATATACAAATACAAAAATCCATAGTGTTAGAGGTTACATTACAAACTTAGAGCTACGGTTAGTGTTCTATAATTATGCTAAACATAATAGTATTATATGCAACTGTTGTATAAGTAGGGTCTTAAAACGCGAGTGGCGTGAGTTGCTGTTAGACGCCACGAGCGTTTTAAGACCAAGTTATACACCGTTGCATACAATACTTTTTCTACGACTAATTCTAAATAAATAGCATTTGACTTTTCAGGCAGTAGTTTTTCCGTTAGTTCGAAACTACTCACGCAATTTCTTCAGCGGTGCAGTTATTTTCTTCTTCGTCCATTTTAAAAGGAACGTACGAGTATACAGTTTTCTTCACTTCACAAACACGAATAAAATCTTAATAAGTTATAAATAACGAATAGTTATCATATTTCCGTCTTTTCATTTTGAATTGGAACTTTGGTGGGAAATTAGAAATATGACACATTGACACCTCTTGTTTATGGTCTGTTTTGTTTTTAATTTCCTTGAACTTGCCATCCGAACCAAACTGAATCCGGATCCGAACCGAATCCGATCGGTTTATATTTATAAATAATACCAATAATTGGTAAAATATGTATACACATAATATATGATCATTTATTTTTATTTTAGTAAATAATTTATGTTCTACAAATGTTTGATAGTAAAACTTTTTATTTCGAAAAAATTGCTTATGAAGTTGGTACCACTGCAATATGGCGGTCGATTGAAAAAAAGTTAGATGATTTGACATCGTGGTAAACAGTGCTTTTATGAAAAATGTTTGAACCATAAAACTACACTAAACAGTGCGTTTATGGGCCATAGAGCATAGAGTTTTTCGACGACTTATTATCGGTGTCATTGTATTTGAGCTAGAGCCTATATAAATGACAGATAACGGTACAGGAGTAGAAAAAATAAATTAAATTAAACCGGTATTACAGGCGCATGCAGTTGCACATAACGCTGCAGCAGCAACTAGGTTGGTACCTACATACGGAATGACGTGGTGCAGATGTGGATGTGCATCTAGTAAATTAGATGATAATTAGGATGTGTTATTCTCAACATGACCATGTTGCATGTGCCGTGTACAAGCATTTTATTAAATTGCCCCGAGCCTTTAATTTGTTGTTAATAAACTCATTAATCAAATGCGACGACGGAAGCAAACATTTACAACATTGTTCCTTCCCTGTCAACCATTGCTTTGTAGATAGTTTGTCGTAATAAGAGGAAAGGGATTCAGAATCTGTATTTCATTTTGTATGATTATTTATACTTGAAATTATATGAGTAGACCGAATTGCATCAAAGAAGTCCATTCAAAAATAAACTCTACGGACCAAGGTAGAAGATTCAAATTCCAATGTCAGTTTTAAAGTAAGCCGGCGACATGAAATAATCTCAACTATACATCTGTCAGTCTAATTATTAATTCTGTTCAAGCATCCTTTACATTTGGGTTGGATGAATTAGCCTGTGGCTTGTTGCAATAAAGTAAGGAAAACCCATTTATACGGGTGTGAATGACGTAATGGAGCTAAATATAACTTAAATAGCTTGACATTGAATTAAATCAAGCTGAAAATAAATATTCCTAACGTATATATTATAATATAATATGAAGCGAAAAACAAAGCAATATAGGATAAGTACGTAGTTAATTATGGTTAATACATGTAGGTAGGTATGGCAAACAAATTAAGCACATATGCACAATAATCAATGATGTAATATAAAAAGTGGTACACTAAAACTCAGGCAATTGTATGACCTTTGCCTCAATGGCGCATCGTCAATGGACGTCTCAGCTGTCAGATTTTGTGGCCATTTTTAAACACGGAATTTCATATAGACAACGTATCTATATATATTTTTAGGGTTCCGTAGTGGACTAGGAACCCTTATAGTTTCGCTTTGTCTGTCCGTCCGTCCGCGGATAATCTCAGTAACCGTTAGCACTAGAAAGCTGAAATTTGGTAATAATATGTATCATCACATCACGCCGACAAAGTGGTAAAATAAAAAGTGTTTTTTATTTATTTATTAGGGTACCTCCCGTATACGTAACGTGGGGAGTGTTTTTTTTTTAATTTCAACCCTAACGTGTGATATATTGTTGGATAGGTATTTAAAAATAAATAGGGGTTTGCTCAAATCATTTTTTGATAATGTTAATATTTTCGGAGATAATCGCTCCAGAAGTAAAAAAAATGTGGTCCCCCCCTTCTAACTTATGAACCATAAGTTTTAAAAATATGAAAAAAATCTCAAAAGTAGAACTTTATAAAAACTTTCTAGGAAATTTATTTTGAACTTGATAGGTTGAATGGTTTTTGAAAAAGTTAACTACGGAACCCTACACTGAGTGTGGTCCGACACGCTCTTGGCCGGTTTTTTATTATATTACATCATTGACAATAACCAATTATTTACAAAACGAATCCTGGATTCTGGAATAGAAAGCGCCCATGGGCTACGGTGTCCGCTTATCATCAGGTAGACCGTATGATTTTTTTCCAACCGTCGACGTATAAAAAAAATGGTAAGCGCTACCTGAAATGACGCGGCCCAGCCTCCAGTAGGTGTTGTCGTTCTTCTGCCGCTCTGAGCCCGTGAGGTAGCCGAGAGTAAAGTTCTCCCCGGAAGACACTGGGCAGCTCATCAGGAAGTACCAGCACCAACTCCACTGTGATAAGAAAATACGGTATTTTACAACAGTACATAAAAACCATCTTCACTTCTCATTCAACTTTGCACTGGTAACTTTGGACTGCAATTTATTTTTATGACTAAGATCGGGCCTACAGCCACACGTACAATAAAACTTTGTAGAATAAACTTGTTATTTTATTTGATATGCATTATTTAATTTCACTTCAGTGTTTTCTATTACTATATTAATAGAACCGAAGGAGCGAATTATTATTTAAAAACGTATCCAAAAATTAAATGACTTGTCAGTATGAAGTAGGTAGTACCTAAGTCTCAAACTCAAAGCAGCGTGTATAGCTCGGCCATAAATTACCCATTTTACCTCTTGGCTTAACTATCCACCCTAGCCGGTGGATAGGGTGGATAAAAACATCTGTGGTAAGATGGCTCGTTTTATGCACTTGTTGCACAATCTACTATTTTACGTTACGTCTAGTTTATTGGTAACAAACAAAACTCACGAAATGAATCTGAAAACATCACGCTTAAGCTTATTTTTATCGTTACGTGTTCAAGTTAGCTGGTAAATAACTTTAATGGTAGATATAAATAATTGATCATCGGGTAGTAACTTGGTAGTTCCATTAACATTAAATAAAATGGTTGAAAGCCTACTGTGCGTCTGTTACTGGTCGGAGTAGAGTAGATTAGATACATGCTTTCCAGCGACTAAACGTGTGTTGAATTGTGTAAAACTATGAATATTTTTACTGATTCTGTCGCAAACAAGCATATGACTCGCCTGGATGGTTAGCTGTTACCGTAGCCTGTGGACGCCGGGAACTTGGCGACGCTATAAACACCTCTACACTCCTTTCTTGAACAACTCCAGGTCCCTTGGGAACACTGGGACAGGGAGTTCATTCCCCAGTCGGAGCGTCCGTGGGAAGAAATTCCTCTGGATCAGTACCGTGTCCCACAGTTTAGGTTCCAAGGTGTACAAGGATGCATGTTCACCCTGCCGATGGGCAGCGGTGCGATGGTTGAATTTGAATGTGGCCGTGGGCAACAGTTTTTCGGAGCACAACCGATTTTATAAAAGGTAACAAATACAGGAGGTCGAAGCCTTAATATAATCATTCCAATGCTTTAAAATTTTGTATGTATCAATCGTCTTATTAAACACATAATTTTGTAAAAAAACATACTCAATGGTATTCGTCCACAACAAAATCACGTCCTCACTACCATCAAACTTAGTTCCAGGTAATTAATAAATATTACGCACTTCAGTGACTTGCGTCACGTTCCAAATACCACAAATAATTCACTGAAATTCGCAAACTTCAGGTCAAAAGATTGATAAACGGATGAAGCAAATTTATCCTCTTACATAGTTATAAGTCACCGGAACCCTAAAAAGGGTAATATTGAGTCACAATTCAAAAAATCATCCCGACGACCCGTTTGTTCAGTCCACACGTGCGGCCAACATTTTTCCAATATTGCCTGCTCATAAAGTGCCTTGAAGTGTGGATACATACGGCTTTTAAACACACGCTTCGGTACGAAGCCTTTGTCACATACAGAGTTTTGCTATTAACGCTTATAGCCAGTTTTATGGACACAGCAATGTGCTCGCATTGTTTGCGAGATTTATTCGTAATCGAGGCTTTGTTGAAGAGAGTAAGTAAGTAGCTGAAATTTATTGCCTTGGCGGCAGTGATTTAGGCAACCTACAAAAGTCTTGAAGACGTTCATGCTTAATATGTTCTATGTAAGTAGATGTTATCGATGATTGAGACTATTTGAGACATGTTGAAAATGACATCTATTCTCATCAGTGGCGGAGCGCCCACAAAAGCCGATTCCCACCGGCTTGCCTAAAATTTATTTTTAGGCAAGCTAAAAAATATGTATACTCTAAACTCTTTCAGAACGTTTTTGTTCCGGGTTGCCCATCGAAAATGTTCACGCGCCGCCACTGATATTACAGCGAAAGCGAAAAATTAGGACTAAATAGCCCCGAATACCATAAAGAACTACTTCAAATTTGTCGGATATAAATTTCGGCCGTTTATTTACCACGTAGCCTCGTCTTAAGCTATACGATTCACAACCTATACTCATCTTAGCTGTCGTCTCTAGTATAACTTGACCCTGAGATGCATAATCGGAGATCTGAAAAGATACTGGTTTGCCAGCGGCAAGTTGGTAGGGCTGTGAATACCAGCCCAGATTCGCAATTTGGTTTTTATGCGTCACCCATTTGACCGGTGTCGGAGTAAAAGCCTTTACGCAATGGTATAACATGTGATATCGAGACCGAAACTTGTCGGGCCAGCAGGTTAACAGTCAGTGATACGCATGTACCTACTTATAATTTGCTTCACATTGTGAAAGTCGACATCTGTGTTTGCACGAATACGCCGGTGGATACTCTCGCCAACATTTGTTGTTGCAACAACGTTGTTATATTGCAAATTTATGAGTTGTATATAATACGGTTATTAACAACTATGTCGTAGGTAGGTACCTACTAAACATGTTATTGACAAGTAAAATTAAATGTTTTATTAGTATAGTTTAGTTTGTAAACAGGTGAGACAACATCGTGATGGAGCGTGAAGGGAGAGAGTGACATTCTGTTTGTAGACGCGGCTCGGCCCACATTAGACGAGGGCGCATTTTGTGTACAATGTCGTTAAAAATAGCTTTAGTGGGAGATATTTATGGATCTATGACCGGGTTAAAACAGCGAATAACATAAATACCTATGGTTGCACTGAAGACTTACTAAGGGAATCATAATAAGCTCTATATTTTCATTTGAAAGACATGCCACAAACTTAATATTTTATTTATTAAATAAAACCACTTTACACGTAAGTAATTCATTCTAAACCAGGAATTGTAGATTAGCTATACTTGCTGACTTAGGTATTTACCTATTATGCGTTTTGCCGTAAGTACCTATGTTAAATTGCCGGACTGCCTATTCAGACCTGTCTTTGATGCTAGGGTTCACATTAACCGCATGCGTAGGCGCAACGTATGTGTAGGTATGTACTTAATGTAATTCGTCTTGACTTGAGTATTTTGATCAAATATGCACCTACATATGTTTAGTAACTAAGTAGTCCTTTCAAATAAAAACCGGTTTAATATATTTAATGACGTATTCATATTGAACCATAGTCTGACTGATTTAGTTTTAAGCCTAATAGATAGTTTAGTGCATTAACGCAAAAATTGAAACGCATGCCGTGGTTGCCTATTATTAGGGTCACAATTAGACATATACACTCGCGGTCAAAGAAACCGGGTCAGTGACGAAAACCTCAATATTTTGTAAATCGTTGGTCGTATCTGCATGAAACTAACTCTGTTTTATAGAGAATTTAATATCCTTCTAAATCCAACCTTCAATGTTCTACGTAGTAACTGGAAAAAGGTTTAATTGAAAAAAAAAGACCAATTGGGTACTTATTTGAAATTGCGTTCGTTTTACTTTTGCTTGTTTTTAAGCAATTATTTTCAATCTGTCAAAGAACTATGATAAAAGGCTGTCATTGTTTTATTTTGTGGTCATTCTTGAATGTCTATCATGCCGCTAACACGAGATGAATGTACTCGTATCATCACTATGTTAGCAGAAGGAAGAAGTCAGAGGTATACAGCGAGAAGAACAGGTGTGTCACTTTCTACAGTGCAGCGAGTCCTCCAACGTTACCTACAAACTGGGCAGAACCTTAGAAGACCAGGAACCGGCAAAACAAGATGTACTACAGCTAGAGAAGATCGATTTATTGTTACAACCATGCTCCGAAATCGGCACCTCACAGCAGTTGAAGTGAAAAATCAGCTTTTAGAGACCCGAAGGGACGGCATCAGCGAGCGGACTGTCAGGCGGCGGCTCAAAGAAGCAAATTTGACCCCACATAGGCCGGCCAATGGCCCAAAACTTGAAAGAATACATCGAACAGCAAGACGACTTTATGCCCGCGATCACAGATACTGGGGTGACGAAGATTGGGCAAGAATTTTGTTTTCCGATGAATCCAGATTTATGCTCTATGCAAATGACGGGCGGCAAAGAGTTTACAGACGGCCTGGTGAACGTTTTATTCCAGCATGTTTTGAGGAAAAAGTGGCGTTCGGCGGTGGGTCAGTCATGGTTTGGGCTGGAATCTCTTCAGAGAGTCGCTCGGAGTTAGTTTTAATAGAAAATGGATCATTAACGAGTGCAAGATATGTAGAAGAGATTCTTAATGAGCATGTCGGCCCATACTTAATTAATATGGGTGGAAATTCTATGTTTATGCATGACAACGCCAGGCCACACACAGCTCAAATTGTCAGAGATTATTTTTTGGAGGTTGGTATCAACTGTATGAACTGGCCCTCGAGGAGTCCGGACTTAAATCCGATTGAGCATGTATGGGACGAGCTTGGGAGGCGTGTAAGAGCTCGAAACCCCGCCCCAGCTACACTTAGAGACCTGAAACAGGCGTTAGTGGAAGAATGGGACAATATCCCGCAAGAACGCATAAAGAACTTAATAAACAGCATGCCGAATCGTCTAGAAGCTGTAAGAAGAGCCCGAGGAGGCAATACGAAGTATTATTATTTTTTGTGTTGTATGTGAAGTACCTACTGCTTATTTTTGTACGTAAAATTGGTTGATTTTTTGTTTCCTATGTAATTTTATTAAACAAAAGAATTACGATTCCACCATTTGATGTTATTTAATTCAGTATAAAATTATCTACAATATGCAGTTTAATTCATGTCCCTAGCTTTATTATTTTAGGAGATATTACAAATTTTCGTACTGACCCGGTTTCTTTGACCGCGAGTGTATGTATAAGTACTTACTTGATGTTTCCACATAAAATGTAACATTGTGAACTCCGTTGGCAATCCTTAAATAAATAAATAAATTAATGCATTATAATTATAACGTATACGGCTACACATCAATTACATGCGCTACTTAAGAACACATAGATATTATAATATCTATGTGTTCTTAGGTAGCGATATCCGCTTAATCTAAATATCATGAGTGTATTAAGATTTAACTAACCTAATATTTCCTTTACACGAACATTAAACATGTGAGCTGTGAACAATATTCACTTCTTATATATCTCGGCTTTTCTATAAGTCAACCAATATTGAAATCCGTCACCACCGGCTGGCTAATTGGTTTCTTGGTAATACATATCAGTGATCAGCTACAGCCCCCTGGCCAATTCAAAGCTTCGGAATAGGCAATATATATCTTTACAATTTATCTGAAGTGTAGGTGGTTACTCAATATCGATGTATAACATGCGATGGTTAAATAAATACCTCTTGTAATAAATTATTTTGGAAAAAAGAGCACGAGCTGCCCGGAAGCTTAATGAAAAAACTTTGAAACTACCTCCTATAAATATAGGTAAGTAGGTACCTACGTGAACGTTAACAATTCACCGATTGTATTGCTGTTTCATACGAGACAACAGGTAAGCGACTATTATTGGCTCTGTACAATCTAAGTATAATATATTTATTTGTGGAGTGTGTGCGGAACGAGGACAAAAGAACGGAACTTTTGTCCCAAGGCATTAACGTTAAGGAGCTGGCCGGCTGTAACAGGGTTCTGGCTTTTCCTCAATCGAGGGAAGCCGCAGCTCTGTACAGTATGGTGTCTGTGGGTATGCGCAGACGGAAATAATTGTTTTAGTTTAGTACTCAGTGTAAGACTATCTAAGTTGTATTAGAGAGCGACGTGGTCTTTTAGACAAAGCTCGTTAATAAAGATTAAAAAAAAAATATATTTATTTGTAATTTATTTAATTATTCGTAAATAAAATTTATCAACATAATGTTTAAATGTAACGGCATTGGGACGAACTGTACAATTATATTGAAAATAATATAAACACAAGTCTATGCTATAACTCTACTGGTGAAAGGTTCTAATAGATTTTCACGCGACTTTTATTTGCTGTTGGCTGCACCGACTACGATTTTGATGTATTGGATTCGAGTTTGTACACAACTATACAGTTTACGTTTACAATTGCACCATGCAATTGCAATAATAAATACGTACAGGAGATAAAATCTATTGACTCTAGGTTACTGGTTTTTATATGTATAGTAAGCTAGTGAGATTAAGTCGAAGGCATACCCCGTTTAAATGTAAATAAGGACTGGATGTATTTTTCCAATAACCGAATAGGTCGATAAGAGTATTCGTGATAGCGCGGCGCGAGTTGGCATTGACATAGTTGCCGCGTACCTACAGCGTCAACGGCCTGATCAAACGCGCACGCGCAGCCTAACTAAGTATTGACAACAGTCTTAGTATCAATTCGACCAAACAAGTTTATTCCAAGTTTTTTCCATACATCTTTGACGTTCAATCTCAGATCAGTCACTCATTCCGTCGTATCTGTCCTTAAAATATTTCTCCATTACTTACATCAAAATAAATAAGAAAAGTAGGTAAACCGATAATAGCTATTGCTAAGCACTACTTTAGCCTAAGTGAGTATAGTGTTTTA
This sequence comes from Epinotia ramella, assembly GCA_947578815.1. Lineage (NCBI taxonomy): Eukaryota > Metazoa > Arthropoda > Insecta > Lepidoptera > Tortricidae > Epinotia > Epinotia ramella. The sequence continues at coordinate 16,476,586 of OX388209.1, forward strand.
TGACGGGCAGTTTTTTGTTCTGAATAGTTTTTGTTAATTTAACCTAGTACCTACCCCGCTTCATCGATGGTATGGCTATTAATTTCTTGACGAGTGAAATTTCTTCATGCGTTCTTAGATTAATTCAATGTATCTAGGTGTATATTATTTACATATGTACACGCGCACCTGTCGTCGCTTAGTACCCATTATACAGGCCTTATGAATGAACCGTTTACAGACGAAGAACCCCTCGTCTTCTAAAAAAAAGCGGCCAAGTGCGTGTCGGACCACGCACAACGCTCCGCTTCCGTGCCTATTAAAAAGGTCGTATCGTTACTGAAATATTATGGCACTTACATCCTTTTCTTTAAGGAAGGCAGTTTTTTAGAAATATCTCAAAAACCTTTGAACCGATCTTGTTCAAATCAATTTTCGATGAAAGAATTTAATAAGCCCTATGAGCATGATTTTTTTAATATTTTTAAAATACACGGTTCAAAAATTAGAGGGGGGGGGGGACACAATTTTAGTGACTTTCGAGGAGATTATCTCCGACTCTATTCACTTAATCAAAAAAATTGCTGAGAAACCTTATATTTATTTTGAAAGGCCTATCGATTGATGTGCCACACGTGGGCTTGCAATGAAATATTTGTTTTTGATTTTCAGTTTTATGTATGGAGTGCACCCCTAAAAAAATTTTTTTTTTGTAATTTAATTACAAAACTATGTAACGGGTAACAAAATACACCTATCCTCAAAATTTTATTCAAATACAACTTATAGTTTTTGAGTAAAATGCCTGTGACATACGGACGGACAGACAGACAGACAGACAGACAGACAGACAGACAGACGAATCTATAAGGGTTCCGTTTTTTGCCATTTGGCTACGGAACCCTAATTAAGGGCTATGCGAGTAATTTTAACAACCAGCACGTCTAGCACACGACGGCTGCGACATACTCTCGATTTAAATCGCACTATACCTCTTGTTCTAAGTGGTCTAATAAGTGAGAGACGGATAATGCGAGAAAAATCGAGAGAGCTCGCGCGCCGTCGCGTGCTAGCCGTGCTGAAAGGAGGCTTTGCCTGCAGACCTTAACGCCAAACATGTAGTGTCCTTAACTTTCAGGAAGTGGTGGGCCATTATTCGTTGTAGCTGTTTTTTTTTTTTTTAATGATTTAAGACCCTTTTAGAAGAGCTTAGGGACTGTGGAACTAGAGGGCGATTTGAGTACAATTGTCTCGTAATATTTATTGTTTATTCATTATTTACTAAATAAAAGTCGAACAAGTGAGAGTCTCATACGCGCATCGAGGGTCTTTTATCAGGAAACAAACATATTACTAAGTGAGTATTTCATATTTCTATAAGATAGTATGAAAAAAAACTACACAATTTCTGTAGTCAGAAATATGTTTTTAAAGCTTCAACGCGTTGCTGAAAAAAGGTTCTCGACAGACAGACGGACGACGAAGTGATCCTTTGAGGGTTCCTATTTTCCATGTGAGATACGGAACTCTAAAATCAGTAGGACTTAGATTCAGTAATACAGGAAATTTATTAAAATGAGTCCCGGGAAAGGACATAGGATAGTTTTTATCCCGGAAATCATTCCCCAAGAGGATGAAGTGGGGGGTGAAAGTTTGTAAGGAGCTACGATATAAACGTGTTCCACGCGGACGGAGTCGCGGGCAAAAGCTAGTAATATTATAAATGCGAAAGTGTGTCTGTCTGTCTGTTACCTCTTCACGCTTAAACCGCTGAACCGATTTGGATGAAATTTAGTATAGATACTTTGAGTTCTGGGGAAGGACATAGGATAGTTTTTATCCCAGAAATCATCTCCCAAGGGGATGAAGTGGGGGGTGAAAGTTTGTATGGAGCTACGATATAAACGAGTTCCACGCGGACGGAGTCGCGGGCAGAAGCTAGTAGTTGAATAAAAATTGAAAATGAGTTCGCCTTTCCAACCATTGTACTGGATGGCGCGAAATATTAATATTAAATCTAGCTTCTTGTTCTACTGCGCGAGACATGCTTTATTCAGTTGGACTACTTACACAGCAAGTCTTGCCTAAACATGAGTAGGTAAAGCTTCACATTTAATTAGGGTTTGGATATTAGGTACTAACTAGCTGGGTCATTGTCAGATTTAGGTGCGCGTCTTTTCGGTGGACATTGCCAAAGTTAAGGGCTTTAAAGCCTAATTTTTGGTTGAACTCTGAATCCGCATAAACGGCGTCGCCTCTTCTATAATTCTATGCGATAAAAACATATTATTTATAAACATAAGCCCTTAACTATTGCCCACTGAAAAGACGATTTTTGTTTTACTGACTGACAATGACCCAGCTACTAACTTAATGACTTGTAAGAAAGCTACATCCGGGCTATAAGGCAGAAGCCGAGTATTTGACTGTGACAACGCTACAGATGACGAACAGTTACTAACAACTGCCTTTGGAAATTTGATGACAATATGACAAATCAGGTATTTTTATTTAAATAGGTACGCGTTAAAGTCAAAGTTAAACTTAGCCATGATTGTTTCGTTGCCTACATAATATGCAAATTTAACTCGTGTTAGCTACAACATCCAATGTTGTACGAGAGACATGATTTGTATGCTCATCGAGTGGACCCGTACCGTATAAATGGCGCGATCGCACCCGCATCATCGAACAATGAGCCCTGCGCCCGCGCCGCCTCTAGCGCGCTAGATACATGCTAATTGAATGCTGGTTAACTACCCCACCTATACCTAACATCTAAAAAACCGGCCAAGTGCGAGTCGGACTCGCGCACGAAGGGTTCGTAGCATTATCTATAAAAACGGCAAAAAAATCACGTTTGTTGTATGGGAGAGCCCCCTTAAATATTTATTTTATTCTGTTTTTTAGTAGGGTAAAACCAGGATAGATGCCCCACTATTTGAAATTACTCTAATATCTCTTTGTACAAAAAGCAAGATTCTTTATTTGTAAAACGGGTAGGTAGGTACTTTGGTTTATTATCTTCAGTGTATTGGCGAGTTTTGCGGACCTATAAATTTTGGGACAACTATCCCATGTAGGGGATAGTTGCCTAATCCATGTAAATTACGTTTAGGATAGATGCCCCGTCGAGAAAGAGGAAATTTATCCCGAAAAAGCTTTGATCGCACCTAACCGTCCCATGCAATCGCACAGAGACATGCAACACGGTCAACTGTTGTAGTTGCAGTCTCTCGATAGATAAATAAAATAATGTGTGTTTCATTCGCGAAACTAGAATAATTGCAATCAAGGCAACTATACCCCCGGGGCGACTATCCGGGTTTTACCCTATTTGTTGTTATAGCGGCAACAGAAATACATCATCTATGAAACTTTCAACTGTCTATCACGGTTCATGACACGGTTCATACAGCCTGATGACAGACGGACAGACAGACAGACATACAGACGAAAGGACGGACAGCGGAGTCTTAGTAATACGGTCCCGTTTTACCCTTTAGGTACGGAGCCCTAAAAATCAATAAAGCCTTCCTATTAAATTGAAACCTTTTATTTTATTTTTATTTTTAATTGCATTTTCTTGTAAATGTCCGTTAGTACCGATATAAACAAGGATTTATTTTTATTATTATTATTACTAAGTTTTGACCGCGAGTTCGTCCGCGTAGAGCGCTCTCAATACTCCTATACAAACTTCCAACGTATAATTCATCAAGTTATTTTCTTAAGTAGTATTAGTTTGGTAAGTAGCTGAGTACGCCTGCATTAAAACTAATATGCAGGGGTACGCAGCTAATTACTTTGCTGACTGTACTTATGTTTTTTTCAAGGCCTCGAACAATATTTCGCGGTTTAGTAGTGAGAGAAAAAGTAGGTATCTAGTGCAAGAGAACAGCAAAGTCGTTGAAACAGCGGATCGAAACTGAACACGCAATCAATGGTTCGAGTATTAAAATCATTTTACCTTCAACAAACACGACTACAATACCAATTAAGTATTTCGCATTAAATGAGTTAACGTCATCAACATGTAACTGGGAAAACGTATGACGAAGTTCTGAAATCAATTCATCTCACAATACAGGGAACGATCAGCAAGGAGCATTAAATAACTCATATGAAATTTATTAAAGGAAAGAAGAGATAATCCCCAATCCAAACCTAATGGAAAGACAACGGTTCGGTAGCTTATGTCGGGGTTCCAATATCACTAAACTAGTTCGATCAAATATATTATAAAAGAGTTTTTAATTAAAATTTTATTTAATAATTGTACTCGTATCATTAGGCAGCGCACCTACTTACTATAAAAACTACATTTTAAGGAAAATAAAATAGAAATCGGGCAGTAGTTATGAATTACTGTTTTGTTTAAATAGACAATCAATAGAAATTGGAGTTTACGTTACATTAATTACGGAGACCGCCTTTTGTGCGTCTATTATACATAAATTATTTTTCAACCCGGAAGTGCTACGAGTGCTACGTGTCGTAGCACATAGTGACATCCCTAAAAAGATCATTCAAGTTTCATGAATTACTTTCAGTTCTTAATTAGACTTATTAAATATTATCATTTAGGTACCATTCAATTACATTAATTAGTAAAAGTTTACGTACGTTTATCCATTGCCAATTCATGATGCCACTCGTTTTCTCACTTCAGAAATTTCACTAATAATCCAACTTTCAAACTAAGTCATTCCAGATCGCGATCTATTTTTCGCACCATTTATTTCGCCATTCCGTAAAGTTTTCCCGCGTTGCGGCGGCCCGCGCACGACTTCTGGCATCCGTGGCAGCTACAGACTGACTGGCTAGAGTAGTGTGGCTCGGCATCTCCCGCTTGACTCATTCGACGATCACTCACATTTTATTCATTTGTCAACAGAGTACAACTTTTTGCTGTTAGGCATACCGAAGTGTTTTCCCTTTGTCAGGAATATTAACGACTTCTAAAAAGGGGATTTTCAATTCGATTGTACCTATTCTTTAAAATGGTAACCGAGCTTTTCGTCATTGTAGGTTAATTTTAAATCCTTTTCCTTAGCATATATTATAAAGGCGATCCCATACAAGTGAAAGCCCTTTATTATTTGATTAAGTAGTTAATACTGATGCAAAGTTTAATTTGACCTGTGTGAATATTTTGGATAAGTTATATTGACATTAATCCCAAATTGTGTAAGTCATAATTTTCTACATGTTATAAAAGTACCTCGGTGCAATTCTGAGTGTGTAGGTCGAGGACTAGACTAGACATTTTTTTATCAATTGCCATGCCTGCTGGCATGAATGAGTTACATAAGCCATAGTGAGTGGTCAAGGCAAACATGCTCTTGTCGAGGCACCGCTTATCGAGATTCATTTAAGTTTAATGTTATTAGGTTACATACTGTGTCTATCTGACATTAAATTACTCATATCACATATTGCTTTAGTTTTTAAAAACGGTTCGTTTTATATTGGTTAATTTATGGCACTAGTTGATAATTGTAAGTATTTAAATAAGTACACGAATGGCTCTCTTGAAAGCAGTACCTAGTGAAGTGTTCAAATAGACATTCCATATTTGTCGTGAATAGTCACGATTCACGATAGTATTTACATTGATGTTAATAATCATGTCTCAAACAGCCGATTTATTTCATGTAACAACACCCACAATCTTTTTAAAACAATGTTGACGGGTAGGCGAGTAGTCAGAGTTCCTAACGGCTATATTGCGTACGAACAGTTAAGTGCAGATTTGTAGTGTTAGATTTGGAGGAAAACCAGGGTGAGCTCTTTCCATAATCACTTTCAATGCATCCTATGACATTGTAAACGATTTGGTTCATTTACACGTGTGTTCATGTGCTTACACAGCTCGGACGATGATTGTTCATGATGTGATGTATTTATGTGCGTCCACAGGTCTTATTCTATTTGGGAGGCGTGACAGTATATTATGTATATGAATAAGGTTTTCCTACATGTCACGTACATGCGATAACACAGTTCTTAGTCGTGGAGTTCTTTAGTGTGAGAGGATTAGTAACAAGTGTAACAACAGGGTCTCAGGTTCGGTAGTCTCAGCTTCAGGCCATGTCGTCATCAATGAAGGGTGCACCCGGGTAATTATAACTGGAACTATATAGTGTGTGAATTGGTACAGTATCAGTTGTGTGGTAAGGGATGTCTGTAAGGTGGAGGTGGAGGACATTCTCGGGGACGAAGGTCCCCACATCTCAGATGGAGCTGGTACGCATAAGGCGGCAGCTCATATGTCAGATATATAAAGGATTCCGGAAGCTGTATGTGTAGGTTCATAGTTGCATAATATGTATATGCTAATACAGATACCTAAGCTAGAGTGCTATAGGTACTCATTCGCGTACGGAAATCATAACAAACTATTATCATAATAACATAATGGATATTATTATTGGTCATAACATTTAAATAACATAACACTCATTTATCACCACCACATTTGCTATAAAGTTTATGTGTACTAATTTCTTTTTGCATAACATACATTTAGTATAATGATTAAAATAAGTGATTGCTGTCACATCCTAGAAAAACAGACACAGGTAACAAAACCGAATCGGAGCACCCCAATATCCACGTGGTCTTGTCTGCCCTACCCCTAGAGTGTATATAAAAAACTGGAGGCGCGGAGGGGGGGCAGCCCTCGCCCGCTGTGACAAAGCGCGGGAGCCGTGCGGATCGGCTGAGGCTGTTCGCCGAAGGCGACCAGCAAGCCGAAGCTGCGGAGCGGAGCACGGCCGACCCTGCTTTTGTCACGCGAGGGCGAAAGGACTGCTCTCCCCGCAGCGCCGGAGCTAAGGCGGAGTCCTGTCACTGTCCAATCGACAGTCATTCTATCTAGCTTAAATATGAGAAGGGCACAGAAGGTGAGTAAATGAAGAACAACTATTAAAACATAATGAGCATGAAATATTATACAGAGTGACCATTATAGCGTTTGTTTATTACATAAATGGAATTTATTCACATTGATGATTATAATCGACGAAATTATGCAAATAGTTTGTATTCATTTTGTTTTTATGCAATTTAACCACTTATACAACCTGAAATTATGCAATTTGTTTTTATATGAAACATTACACACCCGTAGACACTAAATAATATAATGAATAATGATGTATTTTCTTGAAAAAGGATTAAGAATGTAGTCAAATGGAGAAAAAAACTCCGGGAGTGCCGGCAGAAGTGAAAACTTGAATATTAACGTTGTGCATTTTTGATATTTTGGAATGGTTAGGGAATAATTTTGCACGAAATGCTTTAATTATCAGTATACAAGTACTATCATATAAGTGTTAAAATACAATATTAATTTATTGCGCTATACACACAAACATGACAATTTATATTACATTAAAAATGTAACACTTCAGAACTATTGCAATTATTTAATATTTGTAATAGTTCTGAAGTTTATCTCTCAGAAAAATCAACTTCCATCCATATGTCTTACGTCTTACGAATCTTAAGGTCACGTGACCTGTAGCGAGTTTAACATTTTTTTAAAACGAATGAACTTTGAATGTAGTGCCTAAACGCGGCGTAAGTATTAAACATTGAATGTGCACATACGAGTATATGCGTCAGACCGCTACGGGTGCTTTTCGCTACATATGGAGTTTAAGCTGCTACGGACTACGGCGTAGCGCTACGAGCTTAGCGTATGTCTCATGTTCAATCAAGAATCAGATTCTATGGACGTCTGGCACTTTACTTGTAAGTGATCTACCTGTAGGTAGGTATATCCTTACTTAGGTATGTACATATTTATGAGGGAAGCCTCGAACTGCGTTCCGCCCGCCGTTGGATAAATTGTCTACTTATTGAGAATGTTTTGAAAGGCAATTTTAATTAAGGAAAAGGGTGATTCCCTTAGACAGGCTTTACTCGTAATCTAGGTACGAGTAGGCATACGACGCATTTATTAGGTACTAAGTATAAACACTAAACGATAAATTTTAGTATTTTATATTAGTAATAAGTGCAGTGCACACAGCTACTAAGTTTAATTTAAAAAGCTTTGAATACCATTTATGTATAGCTATTGTATATCTATCTAATTACTACTACGAGTACGTACTACGGGATTCTCAGCTCTACACTTGTCATATCAACTTGTTAGTTATTATACATCGCTATAATACGAGTAGTCGTAGGTAGCTACTGGTATCTGTTGTACAAAACAAACAAAAGGTTCAACTTAATACTAAGACATATATATAGTCTGCTTACTGTAGTGAGTTGGGTCATACACAGATTTAGGTGCGCGTCTTTCCTGTGGACATTATCAAAGTTAAGGGCTACGAAGCCTAATTTTTGTTTGGACTCTTAATCCGCATAAACGGCGTCTCCTCTTCTATATTACTATGCGATAAAAACATTATTTATATGCACGTGCGCTCTTAATTATTGACCAAAGGAGAGACGAATTTTGTTTTATACCCAGTTGTCAACAACTATTCACATACGAAACATAATTATCATCTTTTAGCTTACAAAGTCCGTCTGAGAAGTAGGCAGCTAAGTATTACAAACGGAATCCAATTAGGTTTGACACTTCTTTGGGGCTCCAAATTAAAGGTTCCGCTCTTGTTAATCTAGACCTTTCTTCTGATCAAAAGTCGGCCTCGGGTCGTTAGTTATCTTTATCGATCTGCCGTGGGTAGATTGTATAATTGAAACACAAGTAGATGAAGTAAGTATCTACATAAACAGCACCAAACCTCAGCCACAAGTGACGGAATATAATCTTATACGTTCTTGGTTTGAAACCTTATTACAGTTATTTAATTTTTATGCTGGCGCGATCGGTATACTTTAAACCAATAATTTACAACTCTACCTAACTACCCAAGTAACACAGAAAGCATTTTATCACACGAATAGTAAACTTATGTAGAACTTAAGGTCCGTATAAACTCTTATATAAGTTCACCGAACATCTTGACGCTTTATATTGGCATTTCAAAACCATTATGATGCTTTACACTGTATAACGGTAAGATAATGGCATATCAAAATGCTTTTATAAAGCCTTTAGTTTTACTGCAGCAAACCACAACGCAATTGTACAGCTTTCAGCTGTTTTTAGTGCCATTGGATCTATAATAGCATTTTTAAGTAGTAAATAAATGCTTAATGCTATTTAATAGCATAAACGTGAACCATTATAATGCCATGTAAATCCGTTAAACAGCTTTCAGCTGTTTTTTAGGCCTTAGGGCCTACTATAGCATTTTTAAGTAGTAAGATAATGCCTAATGCTGCTGAACGGCAGAAACGTGAATCAATGTAATGCTTGCATTATTAAAGGTCACCCGAGTTCTGTTTTACAGCTAACAGCTCTTTAATCTAATACACGTGAGTGCGTGTAATGCGTAAAGCTGTATATAAACATTTATTTTACAGTATTCGTAAAACGATGTGTCCGTTAGTTATGTAGATAATGCGTTCAGAATCAGAAAGCCTTTTTATTCATAGGCAAACGGATTCCAACTGTACAAAAATTCTGAAATGGGTTTTATTGTTTTGCTCAAGGATCCCCAAAATTGCAATCAAGTAATGGCACTATTTTAGTCCACATCAAGTCTAGTGGCATACCGGTGAACCCATATATAACTACTTTATAGACAACGGCACCACAGTGGTTCACCAAAAGTCTTCTCTCTGGCCTCTGGCTTAATAATCGTTCACATGTGAGTATTTCTACTGCTTGCGGCATTAATTGGACTTTTTAAAGGCTCACCGGGCTGCTATAGCCCGACACCATTTTGTTTAATATTATAACCAAAAAATATTACCATGAGGACCTATTTATAAAAGTAATATACCTGAATAATAATGATATAACTTAATTTAATACTGCCCAACGAAAACTATTATGTCAATAATGCAAAATTCGTTGTATACTAGCAACAAAAAAAATGTTTTGGTTATTTCACAAATATCTTTATATAACACTTTATATAAAAACCACAAAATATCGAAGGCGCGTGAAAATATTGAATGAAACATATATAGACATTTACAGTAAACTACATTGCGCAGTAATATTTGAAGGCATAAAATAACTAAAGAGTTAAACACTTTACCATCTATCAGAAATTTTGCAAACACTCGTCACTGCTGTCAGTTTTGAACACTCACGCATCCATATATTATATATTATTGCGAGACAATTAACATTTGTACTAGCGATGTATTCGATCGATGAAATTTTTATACTGATGTAGGCCTACATGTGAACATTTATAATTCTTTTAGTACATTCTAATTCTAGTCTAATGCTTTTGTAATGCAATTAACATGTTCATTATCAATAATATTTCCGGCTTAATGCTTCTGTAATGTCATTGGCAACTTCATTGACCATAATAATGCTGCTTTAATGCGATTGACACTTTCTTTGACCACAATAATGCTTGTATAATGCGCCTGTCATGCAATTAAACAACTATTGTGAACCTTTTTAGGATCTAAAGCAGTAAAATTTGTGCCCAAATAAGCACTACAATAGCCGTATAAACGTTTATAATGCTACTTTAGAACTAACTCAAAATGCCAAAACGATACACAAATGCTGTAACTCGGCTGTTATACTGCTTTGATGTGTTACTTGGGTAATTAGTAAAATTGCTTTGAGCCTCGATAGCAACATATCGAAGACAGTATATGGTACACGGACGGATCAAAAATAGGATCCGGTACGGGAGCAGGCATTTATGCGAATGACTACAGTAGTAGTGTAAGCATGGGTAGTTTGGCAACCGTCTTCCAGGCGGAGACATACGCCATAATTGCCTGTGTACAGGAGAATATAGACAGGCAAACCAGAGGGCAGACCATCTATATACTCAGTGACAGTCAAGCAGCCCTTAAAGCAATTACGGCGCCGAAAGTGGATTCTAGACTAGTCTATAACGGCGTCCAGGCACTGAACAAGCTTGGAAAGCACAATAAGGTGCAACTAGTTTGGATACCAGGGCACGAGGGCTTCATCGGCAACGAAAGAGCGGATGAGCTTGCAAGAGGGAGGTCTACAAATCACTTTGTAGGTCCAGAACTATTTGTGGGACTCTCGCAGGGAACCATAATTTCGGCCTTTAAAGCCTACGCCAAAACCAAACACCAACACGAGTGGAGGAATGAGGCGGGCTTAAGGCATTCTAAGCTCTTCATAGAAGGAGTGGACTCGGGCTGGACTAACAAACTCTGGAAATCCAGTAGGAAGCAACTCAGAATCATATCTGGGGTGTTCACAGGTCACTTCGGGGTCAAGGGTCTCTTGGCCAAGATGGTATTATCGGACAGTCTCGACTGTAGAATGTGTGGCGAGGAGGATGAAACTATGGAACACTTATTGTGTGAATGTCATGCCCTTGCCAGACAAAGAATGAATTACTTTGGTAACGGCTATCCGCAACCAAAGGAATTCAAGGTGCTCCCGCTAAGCTGCATCATCCGTTTCGTGGAAATGATGGAGCGAGCTTGGGAGTAGACATAAAGGAGAGGGCAAATGCACAAAAGATCCCATAGGGTCGAAGTGTAAGGTAAACGTCCACTGTTTCGGCATGTTAAGCCTCTTACGAATTAGTATTTTTTTTAAGACAATACAGAACATGATATCGCATTGAATTTTTTTGTGTGATGAACATTGATATCTTGCCTATTATTTAATGCAAGAATTATATAGTATTAGTTTCAATAACTATTTTTTTATAATTTATTTGTAGACCTCGTATTTGAACCCCATTTCGTGATAAAATTTGGCTCTGCTCCTAAGTTTGTGAGTTCTTGGCCCCTGTTTCGGCATAAAGTTTTCGAGTGCCAGGTAGTAAGAGAAACATTTTGTTTGTGAACCCTCATTTGTTATTTGATATTGAACAAGATTATTGAAAAGGTAATTAACATGATTATTGGAAAAATCCAATAGGGGGTCTGGATAAAACTCGGTATTTAAAATCCCGGGACATTTTTTCTTTCTCCAGGATGTTTTTTATGAAATGTAAGGTTAAATAACTTATCCATTAGTACAGGGTCACCTTTTCAAAAATGTGTCTCACATAGGTTACCTATCTACGAGTATATTAACCAAAACTGTTTAACGTAAGATAAATATCTAGGCAAAACCTTTTGGACGTGACATGTAGGTATCTGTAAACGATATTCTGTTTAATAGGGTATAAAGATACCTTTCACTTCTTAAAAAAAAAACCCTTAAAAATAAAGAAAGTCCCGGGGATAGCAAGTCCCGGGATATCTAATGTTAAAAATAATAAATATCTTCAATCATTTTCGTCAATATTCCTTAAACGTATCTACCTAGTTAGATATAAGTATGTATTGATTATCTACGATTGATTAGGTAACCTAAGATTAAAATCTAGACAATGTTGTATGGGACACACGACACCCTTGTGAAAGAGCAATTCTATACTGTTTAATAGGGTAGAAAGTAAACTTTCATTTAATAAAAATTATCCCGCAAAAATAAAAGGTTCCCGGAATTTACCCAGGCAACACTATTCCATTATATCGATGCACATGTTACCTCTTCAAGAAGAATATCAAATAACAGACGAGGGTACACATTTGATCTGTGTGTTTGCCTACCACTATAGATTTCTCTGTCACGAACTTGGGGAAAAGTATTAAAAGTAGTAGTCCCTTGTTTCGTGTTACTATTTCTTGGATATTCCCGCAATCAATAATGTACATCACCTTTAAATTATGTTCAATAACCATTAAGTATTCTATATGTAATAAATAAACATAAAAATACATTACAGGAATCGAGCAATAAACAAAATTATGCTGCAAGTAAATATGCGAATTCACCTTCAAATTGTAAATTTAGGTCACGTTCAACCTCGTTTTACGAGAATTCAAGTGAATAAAACATATACCGAATTTAGGTCAATGAAAACGTCATTAAATACAATATCTGTTTTTTAAATTAACATTTACAATTTCTTAAGTATTATTTAAATACCAAAGATACAAGGATGTATAAAGAAAGTCCTTGATTCGGTAGTAACACGAAATAGGAGCCAGACGAAAAATATAATGACCGTTAGTTCGTGAGTCCATTTATTGCAATTTTAAGGGACACCTATACCAAAATATACACTTATTTCTTATTAAATCCATTGTTAAGGAACTAGACAAAGCACTGTTAAAAGTTTTTTTTCAAATGGACTTCCCTTTGTCTTTCAATTCCCTTAAGAAGTCGGAGCGAGCACCTTACGTCAACAAGCAGTTCGCGCACACCGTACAGCTGTTTTCGGCCGACTGACAGTTTCGAGCGTTGTGTTGCTATTAGTTTAGTCGTTAAAATTTTTTAATTTGATTTTTTGGAAAGGTTTAATGATAAAGTTTTTTTACAAATGTATAAATTAAAAAAAATATATTTCAGTTGCTTATTATAAGCCTCAGAAACAAAACTAACGAAATGACGTACTAGCACGAACTTATGGCCCGTTACCTTATCCGAAAGGGCCCTCATCTATATAAGATAAGATAGCAACACATCAGTTTTCAGAGTTTTTTTTACAAAAAATATCATAGGTCTAGATTATTGTATTGTATTGCACCTAGCAGTCAACAATTATTAATGTTTTTAATGAAATATTTTAGGCTAAGGTATCATGAGAGTGATTTTATTTAATATGTTTGAATGACACAACTAAGTTATTAATTTTATAAATATTCTGTACATGAAAGCAGCTTGGTAATATCGTAAAAGAAAATCTAATTATGTTGTTTATCTAGTAGACGCTAATTGGGTCCTTAATCTTAAAGAACAAGCTATTTTCTTTGCTTATCTTTCTTAATTTCTTTTCTTTCTTTTTTAATAGGCGTTTAATCTTATCAACTGGGCTCTTTCCAAAAGCTTCAGAAGGAAGGACTAGCCATAATCATTAATCATGTCTTTATCAGGATTGCCTCAAGATGCTGGGGGCTTGGAACCCATTAATATGAGATTACAAGTTTCTGATTTCAGCTAATCTGACCTTTAATGGATATTGCAGAACGGGCCAACAATGTTCCGATGAACAGATCGAGCCGGCGTTAACTTTTATCGATACGGGAAATGCTTGTTTACTAACTCTCTAATCAATATGGAGATCTTTCAGTAGGTACTTCGTGTATTAATGGGTTCCCATTTACCAGCATAAAGCTTAACAGCAAATTATGAATAGGTACCTACAGCTAGCGAAAAATCGATCAATAATTGCTGATAGGAAAAAACTGTCTGGAAGCCGGAAATAATTGACATTGAAATAACGACTACGCACCAATCGTTTTTGCATAACACGTAGATAGGTGGCTATATCACCACTTGTCTTCCATGTGACAGTATACATTAAATTGTACAAATGTGCCTAAATTGGAGTGAAGTGTGTGTTTCCGACTCTTTTACCTCCAAACCTGTTTTTTTATATTATTTTTATTTTTAAAATCCCATGTATAAATTGAAGAGTGCTTGTCTCATACCTACACTGATATTGCGTCAAGGACCGGTATATTTTTTTCTTTTCTTTTATGTTTTTTTTTTATGTCTCATGATTAGGTTGTTTTGTTAACATATCGTACCTAAGTTTATTAATGAACCTCCAGGTCTTTATGCTTTATGTCTGTTGGTACTATATGTATACCCCATATACATACAATTGTTTATGCGACTGTTTGTATTCTAAATAAACAAAAAAAAAGTTGTAGGAAACGAAAGTTAACGAGGGACTTTTAGTAAATAGGTATCCCATAAAAACATTCCATGTAAAAAAGAGGCCTTTGCATATCTAAAACTATGTAGTATTGTGCCAAGTCACAACATTTTATTTAGCTAGCAAATAAAGAATGCCTGAGATTTGGCTCTACGTAATATCTCACAACTTTTACGGTGGAAGAGTTTCGACACTTGGCCTCTTTTTACATGGTTTTTTTTTTATGGGATCAAACTTCTTTTTGTAGGTTATTGTGTTATCAATACATAACTACAAATTATGAATGCTTCTGCCATTCTTGCTTTTTAATTTTTTGTCCCATTTACTGCAAATGTAACTTTGTAATCCTATATATTTATTATTTTTGCAGTTGGTGTATCTAGAAAACTCGACCGAAATTGCAAAATATTTTAGTTTTTCCTTGATTATTACACTAAACACTAATTGTATTCTAAATTTGAAGCTTCTTTGTCTGCTAGAGGTGCTTTAGAGTTTTGATGATCGGTCTGTTAGTCAGTGAGTGAGTGACAAAATTAAGAGACTGACTAGTTATAATTCTTAAACTGCTGGTTACTATTGAATGAAATTTGAAATATACCGTGTTTATACGATGCCTGCTTGGTTACTGAAAATGTAGGCCTCTAGTTTTATCCACAACGAATTTATAGGGGGGTTAAAAATGAACTGAACTGCTTTGAGAAAAGGATGGTACGGCCGTGCCGCTGTTTTGCTCGACTTGGCGCGGACACTACCGTGCCCCCAGATACTATCTTTAACTTTGAAACTCTGTCCTTAAGTGAATATGTGAAACAGTTCCTATATATTTGAAACTGCTTAACTTGCTTGCTTATACCTACGTACCTACAGTTGCCAGACATAGTAGGAGTACGCTTTCAAAGTGCTTTCTCGAAGTCGAGACCGTTGCTGGAGCAAGTTTTAATCCATTCGATTAAAGCCTCCCAGGTTCGATGCTTGCCTTTGTCGCCCTTGTCTTTAACTAAGTATTTGTCTTGGCGGAAGGAGTAAAGTAGCGAGTAGGTGCCCTAATTTGCTGTGTAACAGAAAAGTATTTGGTACGAGTAGGTACCTATACTATTTCACTGCCTATCAGTTCTATCACTAACAGTCCGGTTTGAAGGGTACATCAATCTGGCGCATGTTAACAAATTTTGTACCAAGACACTCCTTTTATCCACTGATAGGTTTACCTACTTTAGGCACTTGTCCCACCGCCGGCGAGTAGCGAGTACTCTCATAGTAATAAAGAGAGTAGAGAGAAGTAGAGTAAAAGCGAGTAAGAATTACTATGAGAGTACTCGCTACTCGCCGGCGGTGGGACAAGTGCCTTAAAGGGGTTTTCGTTGTGTGTGTAGAATTTTCGTTGCTTAACATACTGTTTACACCCAATTTTTAAATACCCTCTTTGGATAGATAACTACCTACCCTACTACTCTAAGCGTAGGCAAATAATATATCTCTATGGTAGGTATGGATTAAGTGAATTTTATAAACTCCGACACACTACACTTTACCGGATGATTCCAATTTTTCAGAAAGTTTTGATATTTCCGGAAAAAAAATGGTTAGTACTCGCTCCGCGTGTTACAAACGACTGCTAAATCGCTTCCCCAACTAATTTAAACTTCCGACATAAATCAAGGATCCCGTCAACCTAGCTGCGATTGATTTTGGAATATCCGCGGGAATGTAACACGATCTGATCTGGGTCACATTCGATTACGAACATTGTAGTTCGATAACAAGAAGAACCGAAGCTACATTTTATACTATAGATAGACAACTTCTAGTATGAGTTACGAAACGAATCTAATGCAATATACTTATTTAAAGTAATCGTTTCAGAAGCAATGAAGACTCTAGCTTTAAAATCTTTCTTAATGTTATAAATGCGAAAGTTTGGATGATTGATAATCACGCTTAAACGGCTCAACCGATTTGGATGAAAATTTGCACGAAGATAGTCTGGATATATTTTATATACACATATTTTATTTTACACGGGGTCTTACGCGATATTTATTTACCATTTTTTTGTCATTTCGACACGTGTTGCACCGGTCATGGTCGCAGATGACTGTCGTCCCAGCTAGTTGTCAACGGAGATATGGGTGCACAATATTCCACAGATACACACACAGACCCGAAAAAAGTCCACTTCCTCGTCCTTTATTTTATTAATTGTGTAGGGCACGGCACACAACAACTCACAGTATCCGCGCACATATCCGAAGATATCTCCCGAGATTTCAGTTTCCGAATCATTGGTTCCCAAGTCGCCGATAAACCCGTTAGACCCGTGTAAAATAAAATAATAATTTAAAGATGCTTTCGAATGTAGTTCTAATTATTATTCATTTAAATAGCATTGTTAGTATTCAATGTAAATACATTGATGTATACCCCACACATAGCGATCCTGATCATGTACGGTCGAGGAAAATGAAGGTATGGCACATGTCAACTCTATTTGAATGACGTTAAGGTCCAAAAGTGCTAAACATTCAATTTCCTCTCTTTCTTCAATAGGTACTTGTAAATTTAATTTGATTGGGAATAAATATTAGCTTGTCAATTGCAAGGAAACGAGCCTTAATTAGGTACCTACATTTATGGATTTCGTTTCTATTTATTCGGACTCAGACCAGAGACTACGTATATTTATTGGAAACATTATTTTTTCCATTGCGTCATTGATCAAGTCATTTACATTCAAGAACTATAATTTCATAATCCTTCAGCCAGGACAACCACAAATCACTAATTCTACCTCATTTATCGTATTTAAATACCTCTCCTATTAACTACTTATTTATTTCAATGCATTGGGCTTATAACTCCTTAATTTCAATTTACCTCTTTATCAATATTCCCAGATCCCAAAACTTCTTGGTCTCAAAATACCTAAATTACAGAATGCCTAATTTTTTTTTTCTAAATCACCGGAATCTTAATATAGCCAAATTTCAAAATAGGTTTGTCTCATAATGCTTAACTTTAAAATTTAGGTGTTTTCTGTTTGAGTTTGTCATTTCTGTCATCGGTATTTGAAGGAATTGTGCATTTCAATCTTTAGGTATTTAGAGAATATGACGTTTTAGGTCAGTCATAATGAATTTCGGTCATTTTAAGAATGAGACAATTTGACATTTTTGGTATCTTGCGCCGATGGTAATTTGAAAATTAGGGGTATTAGTGAATAAGGTATTATGAGATTTCGTGGTTTAAAGCCCAAAGCGCATAAAACTATCTCCAAAAAAATACAACAAGTATCTACAATACCTCCCAATTTAGACAAACATGCCCTGTGTTTTGATTTAGAATGTATGGGTTTTGCTTGCGTCTATTTATGTGGGAGAGTGTGTAATGTTTCAAGTGTTCGTATGCCGTGCAGCGCGTTGAAATTGATTGCCCGTTGAAACGGCACTCAAAAAAATCACCGACGCATATCTATCGAGATATGCGTCGGTGATTTTTTTGAGTTACAAGTTGGCTACAACATTGTGTTTAAACGCTTGTAGTTGACTCAGGATCCACATCGGAAGAAACAAAATGTCCAATAGATTTAAAAATAAAGGAAAGGAATTATCATATTTACCAACCTTGCAATCATTTAATCGATATAACTTATAATCCAGTAACACTCTCGTCTACTCGTCTACTTATTCAACATCACAGATATATACTTAGTTTGATGCGTACCTATGCCATTTAGAAAATCCAAAATCTAGAGAAATTTTATATTTTTGAACGTAAGCTTCCGAGGAATACTCATTACTGCACTTTCTGAAAAATAAATAACAATTCATGATTAATTGACCTGCTTTTGTCCAGCAGTTACCAAATCATTCAAACCTTAAGTAAATTACGTAGGTACACACATAATGCAAATAAATATACCTATTTATTGAATCCCGGTCCCGGGTTGACGACGACGACGACGTTGAACGTCTATTGATTTCAGTGAAAACCGGTATCATGGGTAATAAATAGGTATATCAAGTGCAATATTACTAGCTTCTGCCCGCGACTCCGTTCGCGAGGAACTTGTTTTATATCGTAGCTCCATACAAACTTGTACCCCCCATTCCATCCCCTTAGGGGATGATTTCCGGGATTATAACTATCCTATGTTCTTCCCCGGGACTCAAACTATCTCTGTACCAAATTTCATCTAAATCGGTTCAGCGGTTTAAGCGTTAAAAGGTGACAGACAGACAGACGCGCATTTATAATATTAGTATGGATTGGCGTCGTGTGTGTAACCTTACTTAATCTTAAAGTAAAAACAAGTTTCTGTCAAAAATTTCATTTTTGGTACAATCTTTTATTGCCGACTGTACTTTTTTGTATACCATGAGTTACCATCATCAACTGCTCATTGAGACGATTCTAACATTTCTAACGAGCCCAAACTCAACGGGGTTACGTCGGTTAAGTACTGAATTCCCATGGCCACCTTCTATCTCCATTATCAAATCAGCTCGATGGTACCATAATATTGAATTGTCATCCGAACTATACTTATACCCAAAATTTCAGCTCAATCGGTCACTGGGAAGTGGGTCAAATTTCACTTGCAAGATTTGATTACAGAGAGACAGACAATGGGACAGGTAAAACTAAATAAAAGCTTAAAAAAAGGTGTTACCATTGTAATCTCCGGGAAGATGGTGCTGAGGTTGAAGTTGGCGCGCGAGGTGGCGGGGAAGGTGGCGAGCGAGCGGTCGGCCGGCGCCCCGCTCACCAAGTGGCTGTTGAACAACTCATGCTGGTACTGCGGCGCCATCCCATTCCCCACATAATTCGCAAACGTCAGCTCCTCCGGCAACATGTTTCCATGCTTCTTACTCTGACCTTTATTCTGCCAGAACAAATTAGCGTCACTCCACTCCTCTGCTTCACTCACTTTAGCCCTCTTGTTTTGATACTTTTTACTAGACTCCTTCTTAGAGCATTCCAGTTTATGTTTTGTCGCTGACTCTCTTCTTGAACTCTTGTAATTTGAAGGAACTTTATCGTGGAAGACTGGAGGATTACTCCTCATTTTGAACTCTTCATATTTATTGTTAGTGTAGTTGCACTCTGCTGGGTTGTAGTCCATGAAATCGCCGGCAAAAGGAGCACTCGTATAGCTGCCAGTCATTATATTCGCACCGCTTGACATCAAATTTGAGTAAAATGAATTTGATATAGTGTTAGTCGTGGAGTTGTATAATGTTGTCCCAGAAAATTGTTGGCCTGTGTAACTGTTGTCAGAATAATCCAGTATAGGAGGAAAGTGAGAAACTTGTGCTATACTCGTGTCTTGCGTAGTATTGAAGTCTCCGTATTTTTGAGACGGGGTCATAAACTTTGGGCCAATGTGATCTTGTATCTTTTGTGTGCAGTTACCGCTTCGTATCAAGGCTTCAGCAGAATAACTATGTTTATGAACCTTAGCACTTTTATCGGATTTATTTGTTTTAGCTTTAGGTTGTGAAAATTGGCCCATATTTTCATAGGAATGCTTTAGGTCGTTGAAAACATAACAAGGCTGTGGCACATTGTTTTCAATGCGTGTTGGCATAGCTTTGCGATTGGCGTCATTCGCGAATTGGGCATTGGTCTGTTTAACTCCCACTGCTTTCGGAGTCTCAGTTGTAGAACCATGATATCGCGAAGTCGCATCGGAAGAGCGATTCATGAGTTGTGTAACAGACAAAAAGTTACCGCAATTCTGAATATCTGGCTGGGTACCGATTCTATTCGATACGTCTGCATTTTTTTTCTTATCATGCGGTCCTAGGGCGAGGTCTCCAACCAATGTAGGTAGATTGATGGGCGGAGGTTCAATGCTTATCTCTGTCGTGCCAAGCGGCCTGGCCGAGGGCCAAACTTGGAAGTCTTCCTGTGCGGGCTGGGCTGAAAAGTTATGCATGGCAATGGGGAAATAGTTTCCCTCGTGTTGCTCTTGCTTTTTAGGTGCATGTTCTACTTGACCATATGGTTGCTTGTGAGGTTCTTTCATTTCCGTTTGCGGTGGATTGCAATTACTTTGCATCGGCCGTAGCTCGGATGTCATCCAATTTATATGCATTTTACTCGGCGACTTTTTGTTATATTTATCAGGTAATTGCTGTCTTATAGTTTCAATCGGTGGTTTCACGATATTTTGCAAACTGGGATCAGGTGCGACTTTGGTATCGTATTGCTTGGTTACAGCGGGTTTAATCGAGGCATTTGTTTGTGCGTGTTCTAGGTGGAGATAATTTTGATGTTTATTTGTCAATGTTTTAGAAGCACTAGTGTTGTTGTAAAAGCACATCTCTTCAGACCACAGATTTGCAGGTTGTGGTGTTGAATAAAAGCTAGTTATGGTGTCCGCAAACGGAGCAATAGGCTTGCTTGAAGCATCTTTTTTACTTGACGTTGACACCAACGGAACATGAAACTCTGGGTTGAATGGGTTGTAAGATGAAGAATACGAGGAGGCAGTCGCTGTTGTTAGCATATCTTTACTAAATGTATTAGAATTTGTGGTGCAGTTTACGAAATCGAATCCCTTATGCGACCAACCTAGATCGATGTCGTATGTTAGCCTGGACGACCCAATTTTCATAAGGTTATCCTCAACATTTGTATAGTCTGACTTATTTTTACCGTATTTCTCCATTGCACATGGATATAGACCGAGGCTATTAAATTCATGGCCAGAAGCTATACTGCTGGTGCTGTAAATAGAACTTTTGACAGCGTTAAAAGGGTCGCTCTTGTAAAATAAGTTACTGTTGTTGACGTAAGTTGACGATTGGCTCGGTATGGACTTGCTTATACTGCAATCAAAGTCCAGGCCGAATGTGTCTGACGGTGTTGTCGTTGTTATTATTGAAGGCATTGGCAAACTCAAAAATGGGTTTTCACTGGACGGGTTTGATACTGCAACTGAATTGGATGTTTTGATTGCTGCTGATTTGCCAAGAATATTATTATCAATGTATTTATGCTGCACTGGTTGTTTCTCAGGAATCGTTGTTGACGTTGGTTGCTTATGTATTGTCTTCGTTTTCGCATCATTATGAGTGTTGGGTTTTTCAAAATATATGTCATTGCTGGTGCATGGTGGCATAGCTATTTGTGTCCCACTGTCTTTAACATGAACCGTGTTGGACGCGTCTTCTGCAGGGCTATCCGCGCGATTGCCACTTACAAGAGGGAAAGACATGAGGAATGCGGCAGTAGGCGAGGCTGCTAAGAATTCCTCCGCAAGCTCTAAGCGAGCATTTCCCCCATCAACTCCAGTCTCACAAAGTGTTGTATCTAGAATATTGGGTAATTTATTTTCCTTGTCCTTGTCTTCTACTGATGTTGATTTCAAAGGCATATTAACTTCCTTAAGAATTTCATTTCGATTGGGTTGGACAGGTTCCGAAACTGCTTTATGAGCTTCATTTAAGGTAACTTTTTCAATGTTCTTCAATGAGGCAGGGTTAGGTGCTTGTCCAGCTTTTGAAGTATTGGTAATTACTTTACTTTTTGTAACATTAGTGTCATCATCTTTCTTCTTGTGACTACAGACAACATTGTCATCATTATTTGGAGTTTTACTTTTGGTTGGACTTTCTGAACATTTAGTCTGTGTATCAGATTCTAACATTTCTTTTTGCTTCTCTATGGGTGAACTTTCGTTGTTTTTCACATTTGTTATGTTATCTTTGGCATTATTTGTTTGATTATTCTTTTCAGTTTCTTTAACTGTTTTAGATGAACATGGTTTATTTTTTATTTTTTTAGAGGCAACTTTCTTTGATTTGGAATGAGTCTTTTTTGCTTTTGTTGCCGAGAGAGGTCGAGAATATGCAGATATTGGTAAAATATTTACCATGGTGGTTCTTGTTGTGTCACCACCAGTTCTATTGACTATGGGCACAGAGGTTTTATTGAAAGTCTGTATGTTTGGATCCACTATAACAAAAGCTGGTGGAGCTGCCGGCAAGAACAATGGTCTTTGAGGAAACAGGTATGGAGCAGCTGGCAAGACTACAATTGTATTTTCAGCTCCTGAAATTTTAGAATAGGCATCAATTAGTCATCAAGAAATATAATATAAACTTTAAGGGGCTCCGCGCGGTATTTGGCTAGTTTTGACGAGTTTTGAGTTGATATTCCTCCGTCAAAACTATAGATATATTTATGGCACAAACATTTATCGGTTCTTTAATCCTTTACCTACATTTGCACGAGAGTTTTTTTGAAAATAAAGATTATATGTTTTTTAAGATTTATTAAAACATGGTCCAAAAAAGCTCTATTTTCGATATTAGTATGTTGTTTATATGCACTTTTATATATGAAATCTACATATAACTGTTCCTTATGTATGAACGTCTCTAACAACCCATGAGAGATTTTTATTTTTAATTTATTCCCACAAAAGTTACGTCCAAAAAACTGGTTTTTTGGCTTGAAATTGCCAAAGTTTGGTGCCATATATCCCGAAAACTGTGAGTTTTTAAGTAAATATGGGATACTATTTCGGTAAACCTCGTTGTTGTTAATACGATAAGCCATAAAAAAACAGGAAAAAACTGGCCAAGTGCGAGTCGGACTCGCTCACGAAGGGTTCCGTACCATTATAAATATAAGGGGACAATCTTACACAAATCGACCTAGTCCCATAGTAAGCTCAGTAAGGCTTGTGTTATGGGTACTAGACGACGATATATATAAAAATTATCTATATAAACAGTAAAAAAAATAAAGTTTGTTGTATGGGAGGCCCCCTTAAATATTTATTTTATTTTGTTTTTAGTATTTGTTGTTATAGCGGCAACAGAAATACTTGATTTGAAAAAAATTCAACTGTCTAGCTATCGCGGTTCTTGAGATACAGCCTGAAAAAAAAAAAAAAAAAACGTTTGTTGTATGGGAGCCCCCCTTAAATATTTATTTTATTTTGTTTTTAGTATCTGTTGTTATAGCGGCAACAGAAATACATCATCTGTCAAAATTTCAACTGTCTAGCTATCGCAGCTCTTGAATACAGCCTGGTGACAGACAGACGGATGGACAGCAAAGTCTTAGTAATAGGGTCCCGTTTTTACCCTTTGGGTAGGGAACCCTAAAAACCAATAGTTACAGATATTTGGTCATTGGGAGCTAGGAGCCCCTTAGTAACAAAATTTTGTCAAGCATAAGTTTAATCATGCAACATTATACTAGCTAATGTAAGATAATATAAATACATGCCCCTATTGCACCAAGGCAAGCTAGTAACAGCACCAACCCACCAGTACCGGGGGTGGCTGCTGTAAGGTGTCCACCAGTTGACATCTCTTTTACATTTCAAGGAGGCCGCCTCGCCCACACACTGTCCACGTACGGTTCTCTTACAATCGGCTAGTTGCATACAAAGTATACTGCCTGGCGTTAGCTGAGGTGGTGCTGGTCAGGCACTGGGGCGACTAGTGTGCATTAACCTTTTTCAGTCAAGAAATGTATGGCGAATTGGCATTTTCAGGTGCCAATTGTGAATAAGGGGCTTGGACATAATAAAATCTACTTACTTTTTTTGTCATTTAAGCTTGTTTTAGGCAAAATTTTTAAAGGTGCACGAGGAGTTACTTTGTCACTTTTAAATTTTTCTTTCTTTGCATTTTCTTGTACTGTCACATTTGTTGTCAAAACAGACTTTTCTTTGAGAGCTTTTCGTTTTGCCTTTTGCAGCATTAATAGTTTAACATATTTCCCATCTGTAATATTAAATAAAGACAATAAATGACCCATGTTTAGTTATAGCTTTACTATAGGATTAACTCATCTGATAACTAACTTACTTTGCGTTTTTTTACTAAAGGTTGTATGTACTTGTGTTGATGCATCCTTCTTAGTGTCAGTACCCTGTTTGCTAGCTTCAATTTTAACTTGCAGTGCTAATATTTCAGCCTCTGCAATAAAAGAGCAGATGATTGTTGGTTTGCTAATGGTTGTTCCGGTTTTTTTGGATCTTTATAACAAATTAATTTAAAATATTTGGGGACGATCTAAGACAAAACAAAACCCATAGTAAGCTCAGTAATCATAGTGTTATTGAGCACATGAGCACAAATATTTGTTCCTGAGTCATGGATGTTTTCTATGTATTTAAGTATCTTTATGTACAAGTATGTTTATTGTCTTCTAGTACCCATAGTACAAGCTTTACTTAGTTTGGGACTAGGTTGATTTGTGTAAGATTGTCCACATTTTTTTATTTATTTATTTAAATTTCATAGATATAAATACTTAAAAAACATCCAATAAGCAGAAACAAATTTTTAGCACCTGGATTTGTTTACAGTTACAAAGTATTACAAAAATGGGTAAGTAAAAAATGCCCCCTGTAAAGATTAATAGCAATTAAACTGTGTTACCTCTCCATTTGACTTACTCAGTTGTGTTTGATCTTGTGCACAATTTGTGAGGCATGCTATGGCTTTCTGAACTATTTCAATTTTGGGGTATTGAACATTATCTGAATCCTTTTCAGACGGATTGTTGGCTTTGTCGATAGCTCTTACAGCTTCACCCAGTTTTGTTATTGCATCATTAAATTTATTACGTCTCTGTCTCTCCCATTCGCGGCAACGGCTAAAAATATTTATTAATTGAATAACGTCTACGTTTGCATGTAAATAAAGTGGTAGCTTATGATAGCGACGTCTTTATCATTACCACTAACCTTGGCGTTCGAGATTTTGATGTTGTTTCCATTCTATAAAATATAGTAATTAAGTTGGGTAGTTATTTTACTCAATAACTGCTGTGTAATATATTCTACAAATTCACAAAACTTTAATAGATTAAATGGCCTTAAAGCGCCACTAACAACAATTCCATTATTTTCATTTTCTAGTGACACTACACAACCTACCTATTTCTGACGGCTACTTCAGCGACTGTCACTTGTCAAAGAGGGTGCTTTTCCAAAACATGCATAACTGAAGCCGTATAAGTTTTTTAAAGGTGGTAAAAATAGCACGGCTTGAGCAAAAATATCCGTGAACACTTTCTTAATGTTTACACATTAAGAAAGTCTTACAAATAAACTGAGTCTCTTGTATATAAATCGTTAAAAAAAGGTCTGAATATGCCATCAATATTATTTGGGTAAAATCGAATCCACTATTTGTTTTGGATAAAACCCATATTCTACACGTTCAAGTAGCTCTCTTCTTGATATGTCATAGTTTTTGAATTATGTGCTATCGCTTAAACACATTCACGACGCTTTCCAGCGCCTGTCAGCTAGTGATGCGCGACTTCGAATGATTTGCCTATTCGAATAATTAGCGATTACTAATGTCAATATTCGAATTGGAAATTAGTTGTATACTAATGCTAATAATCGAATGACGACAACTAATTAGTTGTAACTAATGTCACTGACACCTGTCACTACTAGTGATAGATGACAGTGACATTAGCGACTAATGTCAACGTCAAGTTCTATTCGGGCACATTAGATTAGCTTACTAATAATCGAATGATTTTCGAATTAGTCGACTTAGTTGAATGATTATAATAATCGACTAATCCAATTAGTATCATTCAAAGTCGCGCATCACTACTGTCAGCCCGTTAAAGCTTTCTTAAAACATTCTAAATCAACTTGACATTTCTGTTCTTTCTAGCACGGCTAGTACGCGACGGCGCGCGAGCTCTCGATTTTTCTCGCACTATCCGTCTCTCTCTTATTAGAACACTTAGAACAAGAGGTATAGTGCGATAAAAATCGAGAGCAAAGACTATAATATACATACTAAGAATCGAGAGTATGTCGCGGCCGTCCCATGCTAGACGTGCAGAGGTGGGGGGGTAGTTAATTTTATTTTATATTTATGTTTGTTCCGTGACATAGGTACATAGTTACATACATATTGCGTATCGCGTGTTGGAATATTGTGACTCAGGGTGGGATTTCCTATGTAGTGTTCTGTTAAACCTGCTTGCGTATAAGTACTTTGAATTTCCTAAACTTAATTCAGCGTGAATTAGGCGTTAGTTATCTCCGTTGCAAGTTTAGGTTCGTTAAGTTCGTTCG
This sequence comes from Epinotia ramella, assembly GCA_947578815.1. Taxonomy (NCBI): domain Eukaryota; kingdom Metazoa; phylum Arthropoda; class Insecta; order Lepidoptera; family Tortricidae; genus Epinotia; species Epinotia ramella. The sequence goes on from OX388209.1 coordinate 16,503,415, forward strand.
TGCTTCATTTGGTGTTGTATCAAGGTACGTGATTTTCTGTTAGTTAGATTTAGAGCCAAGTTTAATTAGTCGACTATGCTATAAGTTGACCTTAGTTGCGTTGTTATCTTTCCGTTGTAACTTTAGAATTGTCGGATTTCTAGGACGTAAAGATGTCTCTGTACCCGTCTTTGGAGGATATGAAGGTGGACACGATGGTGCGGGCTCAGGTGGCCCAGCACCAGGCTCTTCCCTCCTACAGTTACTCGCCAGCCACAGCGGCACCAACTGCCCCTGTTGCTACTGGCCACTACTACCCCTCTTTAGGGGAATACATGGGCCTTGAGTTCTCTGACAGTGTCATTGCTGCAAACATGCCAGAATATCGAGTGCAAACTGTAAGTATTCATATTGCCTTAAGCCCCATTTACACACTACAAGACTTGCATTCATTTCATTGCAGTTTAAGGAGGTTTGATGAGTTAATTAATCTATCACACTTCACAATGTAGTGAAACTTGCCTGCGAGTCTTGCACAATTCAAAACATAACAATAGAAATTCTTTTTATAAGACTATGGAGTCTTAGAAAAAGAGGTAAACAACAGGCGGATTTATTGCCTAAGTAACTTAACTTAACTTTATTAATAAGTAGGTGTTAAAATAAAATAGTAGTATATAATAGTAATATTTTTTCTAGCTTATACTATACTGTATAATCATGTCAATGATAACCATACTCATACACACATAAAACATACAAATAAATCTACATTTATTTTTAATTTCCAATAAAAAACTTCTAAAGCACTGCATAATTTATAAATGATTACATTTATTATTATTCATATTATATTTACATAAACTCTTACACAAATATTTAAACCAACAAATTAAATAATTAATTATAACTACCTAACTACCTACTAGTGAAGAAATTGTACTATGATAGATATGGAAGAGAACACATAAAAGGAAAGAGTCATGGGAGTGTCAGATAGAGATAGAGTTTTGTTTAGATGTGTCTTTAAGGCAGCAATAGATTTAGCCCACATTAGAGGCCCCAGGCAGCTCTCCATACAGAAAGAAAGAAAGATACATTTATTCACAAACACACATGAACATGACACACTATTAAACAATAAAATAAACAAAAAAACATCAAACAAGTGTGTCTCTGCAGCAGTGAACCGGGTGGCTCAGCATTATAGCCATACAAACACAGTGGTTCTTTTTCAAACAGCATGTTAGAATGACATGAAACTTTGTAAACACAACTGGATCCATCATATCTAGGTCGGAAATTAGTTTCTGTTGCTAGAAATTATAATAGAACGGACATACTGATGCGCGACTTCGAATGATTTGCCTATTCAAACAATTAGCGATTACTAATGTCAATATTCGAATTGGAAATTAGTAGTGTACTAATGCTATGCTAATAATCAAATGATGACTACTAATTAGTAGTAACTAGTCGTTGCTACTAGTACCAAACTATAACCGCCATCAGCGTGGTCAAGTCGACTCGGGCGGGTGACCGAGCGTCGATTAGTAGTATTACTAATAATCAAATGATTTTCGAATTAGTCAAATGATTATAATAATCGACTAATCGAATTAGTATCATTCAAAGTCGTGCATCACTAAACGGACAGTTTTTCATACTAAATTTAATTTCTCTCTTTTTATACCAATTGTAACATCTCTCAGGAGCTTCCTGCGGACTCTTTAAGTCTACAGGTAAAGAGTTCCATAGTCAAATAGCTTAAAAATTAAAAGAGCAATGGCTCTTTATGTTATTTATAATGATAACATTTTGAAGAGGAGGATGAGACAGTATTCTAACAGTATTAAGAAAACTGAATTGTTATTTAAGGTAGCAAGGAGTTGTGGAGTGAAATATAATACTATGTAAAAGAGTCAGTCTTGAGATAGTAACGACGATACCAAATAGGAATTTAGCTATGCGTAAATTACACAAACATTCCATGATTAGACTGCCTAATTAGACGTGTTTTTTCTTCCATATCAATATCAGAAGATAAATAATTGATTCATGTTTACACTATTCTGTGTAACACCCAACACACAGTTATATTAATAGTATGATTTCCTTGTTTAATCAAAAATTATATGTATTTATACATGGATAATTTTAGAACAATGCAATTTAACATTTCAGGTCCAATCTGGTGGTGCTGTAACCAATCTGATTGCACCTCTTTCATCTCAATCGGTGTCCCTGCAGAAAGCCACTGTTACCAATGCCATAAGGCAAGTTGTTCTCTGCAAAGATACTGATGGCAGATGTGGGGTGCGCCTGCATTCTGTGAACAGTGGTGTGTTCGTGTGCTACGTGGCTGCAGCCAGCCCGGCAGCGCTGGCCGGCCTCAGGTTCGGAGACCAAGTGCTGGAAATTAATGACGTGGCCCTTGCTGGTATGACGATGGAGAAGTGTCATGAGCTATTGCGAAAGGCACCTATTAATGGAATTGCTATGTCTGTGCGCGACAGGTAAATTTAACTTTGCTACAAGAAATTAGTTACCTGCAGTCAAACTCTGACTCTTGTTCTCTATAAAATGGTATATGTAATGTTAATTAATTTTTTAGGCCTTTTGAGAGGACTATTACACTACACAAGGACTCCATTGGACATGTCGGCTTCCACTTCAAAGACGGGAAAGTGGTTGGTCTTGTGAAGGACTCGTCCGCTGCTCGCAATGGGATGCTGACAGACCACCAGCTAATGGAAGTGAACACAATCAATGTTGTTGGAATGAAAGATAAGGAGATATCAAAAGTCATTGACGACAGCCCATCTGTTGTAAACATTACAATTATTCCGCATTATATTTACAAGCACATGATAAGCAAGTAAGTACTAGATTATGAGTGCATCCTGCAACAATATGTATTGATTTCAATATGTGTAATTCACAGGCATCAAAGACAAAACTTTATTACGTATTTTTCTGAACAAAGGGAATTAAACATTTGAAAACTAAATCATGACTGTATGAATCAAACTATATCTATGTCAAACAACTGTGGGTTAGAAATCAAAGCTGACTAATTAATTTACCATTACCTACTTGTTCATTGTTTATGTAGTACGGGTTTACTTAGGTATGGATATTAATACTAATGATTTTGGTTTTTCTTTTTCAGGATGTCTTCATCACTGTTCAAGGAGTTGGATCGCACACCAGCTGTCTAAGTAAAGTCATATTTCTTTTACACAAATTTACTTATGATTAAGGCTAAAATATTCTTGCATTTCTTTAGTCACGAATTTATTAAGTGATAACTTTTTATTCTAATTGGCACCATTTGTATTTCTAGAAAGTCAAATAATAATTAATATCTTTTTAGGTTTATTAAGATTGAGTTAGTCATGTCAATTCAAAAACTATTTTTAAAGCTCATGCTACCTTGTAGTCTATAAGGGCTGTGAATTGAGATTGTCTCAAGCTGAAAGTCTGGCAGGAAGGACAAACAACCTGCCTTTGTTCAAATGGAATTCCTTGAATTTACCGTTCTCCGCTAGTACTGGGTCCTAATTAGACTGACCTAGTTGGCTTATGTGGTAGGCACGAAACTAGTGCGACACTATAACTAATCAGATCATTGCACGCCGTTATGAAAGACAAGGCATGAGTCACTAAAAATGTCATGCTCATGATACAAACATTTACACAAACATTACATTGCATCTAGTGAAAGGCTCAATATGCTAGTTCCGCCGCGCTTTAAGTGCGAAGGCCTGGGTAAAGCCGCGGAGCGTTTTAACTATCACACTTTTATGTAACTTCATCATCATATCAGCCGAAAGACGTCCACTGCTGGACATGGGCATCCCCCCCTCCCCAGGTCCTGCGCCACCTGCATCCAGCGGACTCCCGCGACCTTTTTCCCAGTTAAAACTTCTCGCGGCCTTACTCACCTGATAGTTGAAATACTTTATGCTGACCGGCATCGTTATTGGATTTTCAATCTTCTATCTTGGGCGGTAATATCGTATTTTGAACGGATTACTTAGATAAAACTCGGCCGACCCAAATAATTATCAATATATATCCCGATATGTTCACCCTAAATAGTAGCAAATCAAATGACAGGGGTTTAGGTTATGCACATTCAATATACCCGCCTATCTGTTATGTATGTTGAGTAAACACATTCCGCTCAAGCGTGTCTTAGTTCGCTTCTTAGCAGATTTAATGACGCCATTACATTTCAGTTGTTGTCCCCACTTGACATGATTTAGTGTGCTATCATTGTGCGCTTCATAGTCGGCCAAATATTACTGCTTGGTTTTTAGCCGAGCAGTCTACTGAACTGTTAATAGACTGTTACTTTTCTTATTTGTAGGTATACAATATTATATAACTTTACACACTAACTCTATATGTATGTACTGCGTATGAATTGCTCCGTTAGTTAGTAAATTTTGATTGTTGTTACGATTATTGCACATAGTTATTTTATTTTACAGCCGACGTCGAACATATCTTTACACTTTTGCATTTTATTCCATTATGGTAAAGCGAAAGTATACATACCTTTGACATCGACTGTACTAGATAATTTTATTCGTAGTGCCATTATAACTGTCAATAATCGAGTCAAACGTTAACAAGTAAAAGATTTTGCATTAAAATATATTGATTTTTAAAGTAGTCTGTCGAGCACCGGTGGTGTCTTAATTATTATGTAGATTGTAACGTAATCATTTAAGTATATTTCTAGTTATAAATACAGCGTGTCCCAAAAGTCAACGTCAAGCCGCAAGTGGGTGATTGGTAGCCGAAGTCATAACAGCTATAAAAAAATCCAAGTCAGGTAAAAAAAAAATATCTTAGGCATTAAAAAAAAACTCTCCATATCAGAAATCCTTATCACCCGTTTTCGGTTTGACTTTTGGGACACGTTGTATATTTGATACCAATATTTGCAACGTAAATATAATTATGTGCGTAATCCGTTGTTCCTTTTAAGCCAATTAAATTGAAATTACAGTAGAAATATTTCATTATTCTGAAAACAATGTTTAAGGTATTTTTTTGAGAAGGGCTTAAACATGTACAAATCACATCTTTACCTGTTAAATGTGGCACATGTTTTCAGCAAAGTAAAGTCCATCTTATTAAGAATTAGTATCGATGTATAGTGATGTAAGTTGTTAGTTTATACACTGTATTGAATATATATATTCTTTTATACAAAATAAAGTATATTTCAAAAAAAAAAATTAGTACTATATGTTATACTGTAGGTACAGAATGAAAAACACGTAGCGATAGCGGTGCAGTCGACTGCAAAGTGATCGATACGGCCAAAGTTACAAAATTATTCGTACGTAATTAGACGATCTTAATGTTAACGTAATACGTATAATCATCATCATCATCATCATCATCATCATATCAGCCGAAAGACGTCCACTGCTGGTCATAGGCCTCCCCCTTAAGAGTGCCAAAGCGACCGGTCCTGCGCCACCCGCATCCAGCGGACTCCCGCAACCTTTACCAGGTCATCAGTCCACCTTGTCGGGGGCCTACCCACGCCGCGCCTTCCGGTACGTGTCCCCACTCGAGAACCTTTCCGCCCCAACGGCCATCGGTTCTGCGTGCTATGTGCCCCGCCCACTGCCACTTAAGTTTAGCGATCCGGAGGGCCACATCGGTTACCTTGGTTCTCCTGCGGACAGCCTCATTTCTGATGCGATCACGCAGAGAATCTCCCAACATGGTCCTCTCCATTGCCCTTTGGGTGACTTTGAGCCTTCTTATGAGGCCCATAGTAAGCGACCACGTTTCAGTGCCATATGTCATCACTGGCAACACACACTGGTCAAAGACTCTCGTCTTGAGACACTGCGAAATATTGGACGAAAAGATGTGACGCAGCTTCCCGAACGCTGCCCAGCCGAGTCGGATTCGACGATTGACCTCTTTCTCGAAGTTGGACCTAGCTAACGTAATCGTCTACAACTTCGAGCGTAAAGTGTCCGATTGTAATGGGAGTTGGTAGTACCAATATAATCGTGTATACATATTTTTGTAACTTTGGTCGTATCGATCTCTTTGCAGTCGACTGTACAATAAATTAATTATCATAAGACTAAATTTATTTTTTTCGTGAACTTCATATTACAGTCAGCGTTCCAGTAGGCAAGCAAGACAGTATAGGTACACGGTGATTTTTAATCCGTGATCAGGAGTCGAAAAATATTAATAACCAGCTAAAACAGAATCCGAATTGCTAAACTTAAGTGGCACTGGGCGGGGCAGCAGAACCGATGGCCGTTGGGGCGGAAAGGTTCTCGAGTGGCGACCATGTACCGGAAGGCGCGGCGTGGTTAGGCCCCCCGCAAGATGGACTGATGATGGTTGCTGGAGTCCGCTGGATGCGGTTGGCGCAGGACCGGTCACTTTGGCACTCTTTGGGGGATGTCCAGCAGTGGACGTCTTTCGGCTGATATGATGATGATGATGAAAATAGATTGCAATGGATGTGAGGTCTTATGCAATTACGTCACTGTTTAGTTCATTAAAATTAATGATAATGTTAACACATGTATGGTCTGGTCACCCAACATTTCATAAAATTAAGTTTCGGCGATTTGGCGGCATACATTTGTTGTCTTACGTCAATAAACAATTACATCTACTTGTCACGCACGTGTCAATTGACAGTTTATTACTATTAATTTGATAATTGGACGCAAGGAGGTTGGTATATGAAATTTACACCGTTAGGATGACAATGATTTTCAATTGAAACGTAATTCCTAATACAGTTTTATGCAGAAAAAAGGCCGTTTGCTTTAAGTAACTACGAGTTAATCGTGTTTGGCATCAAGCACTGAATTAGAAAAAAATGGTTCCCGATCATGAATTATAATCACTGTGTACTTAAACGGTTTAAAAAATAAAATTTTAAATTTGACAACACACTTATCATGACCTACCTACCTACTAAGAGTATCTTTTTAGGGTTCAATCAACGAACGCATAAGTACACTCACGAGCAAAATAAAGCCTGAAATAAGTTCGTAAAACCTGAATACATAGTTACCTACGCAAAATTCTTAAAAAAATCCATACTAATATTATAAATGCGAAAGTGTATGTGTTTGTTTGTCCGTCTTTCACGGCAAAACGGAGCGACGAATTGACGTGATTTTTTAAGTGGAGATAGTTGAAGGGATGGAGAGTAACATAGGATAGTTTTTATCCCCGTAATCATCTCCTAAAGGGGTGAAATGGAGGGGTAAAGTTTGTATGGAGCTGCGATATAAACGAGTTCCACGTGGACGGAGTCACGGGCAGAAGCTAGTATATAGTAAAATTGAAAATAAAAAGGCATTTTATAAACAAAAGAATTTAGGTAAGTATTACAATCAATGAATACTTTGTGTTACCGCCCCTCGCCTTTTGACAGAATTTATTCGGTTTTTAATAGACATAATCAATATTCCTACCCTCCAATCTCCACTAATGCAGCCACATTGGCCGGGGCAGGATTCCGCTTGCGATCCTTCCTTTTTGTTAGTGCCACGTGTGTTCTACGGGGTTAAGATCGGGCTCATCGTTGGCATCGGTGTATTTTACTGCATTAGGAGGAACTCCTCATCAAACCTCCGAGCGTAAGCGACGACGTGCTGCTCCAGAATGACGGTCATGTACCTGGCAGCGGTCAAACAACTGCCACGGCCCACCAGGCACGAAAACCAGCTAAGTCCGCCCGTCGTAGAAAATACATACTGTTATCGCTCCGGGTTTACAAGACTCGATGACGTCAGCTGACGTCACATCCGAGCTACGGCGGTGGGGGCCTGCGGGGTTCTCATGGAGCGAAGGCGAGGAAGGAGAGAGTGAACCTGCAGCCGGCACTTTAGTACTTGACTCCGAGCAAGAACGTTGTCCATTTTGTACATTGGTTTACCCTTATACTTGTATAGTTGATTTATACATCTATAATATACTATTAACTATCCCTATTCTTGGTTTTCATTTATATCAGAAGTGCTCGAACCACGTCATGGCACCTAAAAGGACAAGTAAAGATATAAGTCGCAAAAGTAGAAGTAAACGTAAAAAAACACATAAACGTAGACGTAAAGACATTTCGTCCTCGGAGTCAGGTACGACCTCAAGAAGCAGTTCGTCGTCAAGTAGCAGCTCCACCAGTTCAGAAGATAAGAGACGTCGGCGGAAGAATAAGCGAGGTCGTGAGCGTAACGAAACCGTGAGTCAAAATGCATTATTATCGGCGGTTATTCCGGAGTTTGACCCGTTGGTTGACGATATATCTATGTGGTTAAATGTTGTGGATGCAAATGCTCGGGCGTTCGGATGGTCAGATAAAGTTATTAAATATCAGGCGTTACAAAAGTTGCGTAATACTGCAAAAACATGGTATGATTCGTTACAAAAAATTGGACTTGCTGGACATCTTGGGATTGGACAGATTGGCGCAATGAAATGTTAGACACGTTTCAAATCAATCGGAACATGTATGTTTTGTTATCAGAACTAATGAGTGCTAAACCTACCGAAGGGCAGTCGTTGTACGAGTTTTACTTCCAACAAAAAAGTAAGATTGATCGGTTACGGCTATCATTTAAAGAAAAAGATGTGATATCGATAATAGTAGGGTCCATAGGAGATAAAAATATATGTACAGCAGCTGACGCGGGTAATTTTCAATATTGTGATGAATTAGCTTCATTTTTACATGGCAAGCTACACTCGTCTGTAGAATCTAAAGGAGTAACTAAAAATTATGTTAACAATTTTGGACCCAAGCAGCAGACTTCTCGGTCAAGTGGTGGGTCTGTTTTTAGGAAAACAGATCAAACAATGAATCAAGGCAATGTAAATAACGAATTTCCTCTCACGAAAATTACATGTTTTTCATGTGGGGAGATTGGCCATAAAAGAATAGATTGCAATCAAAAAGATACCCTCAAATGTAATTTTTGTCAAAAATCTGGACATTTGGAGGCAGCGTGTAGATCTAAGCCAAAACCCAAGACTGAGAAGTCCGCTGAAGTGAAATTTATTAGCACAACAAATGCTAAACAAAAATTCTGTAAAGAAGTGTACCTTAATGACTGTAAACATCAAGCTTTCATTGATATGGGCAGCGATTGTTCATTAATTGTCCAGAGTGTAATCTCAAAGTTGAATCTAGCTCCGCGGCGCTTAGACACACCGGTTAGGCTCACAGGGTTTACAAGTGATACTTGCATAGACGTAACTGAAGGCGTGACAGTGACACTTAAATTAGATAAGGCACAGTTGGATATAGATATGTATGTTATTAACGAGCTGTCGGGATGTGATATTTTGATAGGTAGGAATTTTACCGAACATAAAAATATTATGTACACACGAGTGGGTGATTCCTTGATGTTTCAACCAATAGGGAATATTCATGACATTTTTTTATTTTTTTTATCTATTCTATAAGTAATTATATAACCGGAAAAAAATATAACACTTTCACAATATTATTAAATAAGCTAAAAAAAAATAATTAAAATTACTATCATTTTCGGACGATCAAAACGCCACCATTTTGGCGCGCTCATTTGTGACGTCACCGTGCAGCTTAGTGCACGGCGGTTCTTAAACAAATTAACAACAAATTGTTTGATTCACACTTTTAATAAATGTGAGTGATTAAAGCTTATAAGATCAACTTATTGTAATGGAAGAGCACACAAAAGCTTATTATAAATATTGTATTGTATGTGTGAAAATCACATTAAAACTGCAAATATTTTCATATGCCCAAAGGTGCAAATATAAGGATAAAGTGGTGTAAGGCGATGAGGAGAGATAATGTATCGTGCTTGAGTAGTTTATATTGTTGTGAAGATCATTTCGACGTGAGTACCTATTAAATATGTATGTACCTAAAATCTTTTTTATTACGACTCGCGAACAATATAGGTAAACAATAACCTAACCTCAAAATTGTATTATATACTTATTCATAAAACTATTCTGATTCCCAATTTTTTTAGTTATTAATGTTACAAATATTATGATTTTTGTTGATCAACAGCTGACTACGAGTGGTGATTTTGATCAAGAAACGTTTTAGCTAAGTTTCTTTGTTTGCACTGTTGATCGAAGAAAGTTAAAAGAATTTAATCCTTTTTACTGGTCACTCAGTAAAAAGGATTAAATTCTTTTAACTTTCTTGTTACACAAATTTGTTTTATTTATAAGCCTTGACGAAAACAACCTAGTTTGTTAAAGTTCATAAAGATGTTCTCAACATTTAACATTCCTAATAGGTACCTACATATCTTTGATTATATAATATACTATATACTATTTTACTATACTATAACTTTATATATTATATATACTAGCTTCTGCCCGCGACTCCGTCCGCGTGGAACTCGTTTATACTATCTCTATACCAAATTTCATCCAAATCGGTTCAGCAGTTTAAGCGTGAAGAGGTAACAAACAGACAGACAGACACACTTTCGCATTTATAATTTACTAGCTTCTGCCCGCGACTCCGTCCGCGTGGAAATAATTTATATCGCAGCTCCATACAAACTTCAACCCCCCATTTCATCCCCTCAGGGGGTTATTTCCAGAATAAAAACTATCCTATGTCCTTCCCCGGGATTCAAACTATCTCCATACCAAATTTCATCGCAATCGGTTCAGCGGTTTAAGCGTGAAGAGGTAACAGACAGATAGACAGACAGACAGACATACACACTTGCGCATTTACAATATTAGTATGGATTATTAAGTAAGTATATATAAAATATATATTATAACTAGCTTCTGCCCGCGACTCCGTCCGCGTGGAACTCGTTTATATCGTAGCTCCCCCCATATCCCCCAAAGGGATGAAGTGGGGGTGAAAGTTTGTATGGAGCTACGATATAAATGAGTTCCACGCGGACGGAGTCGCGGGCAGAAGTTAGTATATATAATATATAAAGTTATAGTATAGTAAAATAGTATATAGTATGGATAAATATCTACTAGTTTTTTATTCCACTTATTTAACAAAGACACCTATTTGAAGTAGTTTAAAAGTCTAGCTATTTGAATCGCCAAAATAGGTTATAATTATTTAATTGACCAATCTCACGAGTATAAAAACAAGGAATATGAAAATTTATTGAATATCTGTAACTTATTTACCTTGCAGCTTTTACTCCTCTTAGTTCAGCGGACGTAAAGTCACAAATATTTGCGAAGTATGTATTAAATTTAGTCATCATGAACACATCAATTTTAGGCAGATTATCCGACTGTGCCTTGACAAAACCGCCTTCAGTCATTGTGGCGAGTCTTTTTTCACTTAATAATTACCAAAAAACACTGATTATTTATCATAAACAGCGGCCAAACAATGCGAATAACTTTCAATAATCATACTAACGACCTGCACGGTGACGTCACGTTTCGCTCCGCCAATAGCGTTGCGTTTTGGAAATTTGCGAGGGAATTTGAAAAATACAATACAATACAATACAAATACTCTTTATTGCACACCTCACACAAACAAAGCAGTTAAAAAGAGAAACAATACAATAACATGAGTGAAATAGTACTTTTAAACAATTTATTTTATCAATAGAAACATGATAATTTGAAAAAATAATCATTTGTGTATATTTATTAAGCAATATAGATTACACGTGATTTTTTTTGTCCATTTCTAAATCACATGCATATTCCCTATTACAAAAGAACAGATATGTTTGATTGAAACATCAATGTTTAATGCAAATAGTGCAGAACATGTCGAAATTTTAAGCGACATTTTTTCGAAGTACCCTAAGTGTGTAGCGAATGACTTATCTAATTTAGGTAAAACATCGTGTGTTGAGCTTGAAATCGAAGTAACCTCAAGTAAACCTGTGTATCAACGACCATATCGTATGTCAGAATCGGAAAAACGAATCACAAGAGAAATTGTTGACGATCTGTTGAAAAATAATATAATACGAAAGAGTAATTCGCCATATGCGAGTCCGGTGTTATTAGTTGACAAACCTAATGGGGAAAAACGATTGTGTGTCGATTACAGACAACTAAATAAAGTAACTGTAAAAGAAAAATACCCGATGCCTATTGTAGAAGACTTGATAGATAGATTGAGCGGTTGTAAATATTTCACATCGTTAGATTTAAAATGCGGGTATTACCAAATAAAAATTAAGGAAGATTCTATCCCTAAATCTGCATTTATAACAAGTGAAGGACATTATGAGTATGTTCGTATGCCTCTAGGAATTTGTAACGGGCCGGCAGTGTTTCAGAGATTAATGGATAAGGTGCTGGGTAAACTTAGGTTCGGACGTATTATATGTTTCATGGATGATTTATTAATAGCAACAGAAACTCTTGAGGAAAACACACAATGTCTTGAGTCAGTGCTGAAAGTTTTGCAAGAAAATGGGTTAACTATAAATTTAGAAAAATGTAATTTCTTTCAGAATAAGATCAACTTTCTTGGGTATGAGATTTCTAATGAAGGTATTCGACCAGGCACAAAAAAAACTGTCCGCAATCAAAGATTACCCAACACCAGTAAACGTGCATCAGGTTCGACAGTTTCTGGGATTTGTTAATTATTTCCGAAAGTTTGTGAAAAATTGCGCGATTTTATGTAGACCTTTGACAAAGCTGTTAAAAAAAGGCATAGCTTGGGAATGGGGGGAAGAACAAAACAAAGCTGTTAATGCGCTTAAAAATGAACTCCTTACAAACTCTTTGCTCACAATATTTGATCCCAAGTTGCCTATAATTTTGTATACAGACGCGTCACGGGACGGTTTAGGTTGTATAGTTGTACAGGTTACTAAAGAAGGCGAAAAACCTATTTATTTCTACAGTCGCCAAACAACTATCGAGGAAAAAAAATACCATTCCTTTGAGCTCGAACTTCTAGCTATTGTGGTTGGCTTAAAGAGGTTCAGGCATTATTTGTTAGGGAATCGATTTAAAATTGTAACTGATTGTAATGCTGTAAGATATTCTATCACGAAACAGGAAATAAATTCGCGTATAGGTAGATGGGTTTTGCAAACGCAGGAATTTGATTTCGACATCGTGCATAGGCCGGGTGCTCAGATGCAACACGTGGACGCCTTAAGCAGAAATCCCGTCGGGTACTCCGCGGCCGGTGCGAATGAAAGCGTGATGTCAATTTCTGTTATGGAACCTGATTGGTTATTATCTGTGCAATTGCAAGACCCCTATATATGTTAAATTAGAGAGATTTTATCGTCAGGTGAGGCCGAATCGCATAAGCAAATATTTAATAACTATGAATTGTTAGGTAATAAAGTGTATCGTAGGACTGAATATGGCAGAAGATGGTTAGTGCCAAAACAGTGTATATGGCAGGTTATAAGAGCTAACCATGATGATATAGGGCATTTTGCTGTGGATAAAACGATTGAGAGAATTAAAAGCAAGTACTGGTTCGCTCATATGAAAAGAATTGTCACAAAATATGTTAATAATTGTATAAATTGTATTTATAACAAAAATATTCATGGAAAAAAGGAAGGTAAATTATATCCGATACCTAAGTATGCTAGACCTTTCCATACGTTACATATAGATCATTTGGGGCCTTTTGTAAAGTCAACTAAAAAAAACACACACTTATTGGTCATGGTCGATTCATTTACTAAATTCGTGTTCATAGCTCTGGTTCAAAATACCAAAAGTAAATGCGTGATAAATGAGCTTAATAAACTATTCAAAGTTTTTGGAAACCCCAACAGAATTATATGTGACGCTGGAAGTGCTTTTACTTCTAAGATGTTTCGCGATTTCTGTATTGACCGAAAAATTAGGCAACATGTTATAGCCACAGCAATGCCACGTTCTAATGGCCAAGTAGAACGTTACAATCTGACAGTCTTGGAGGCAATGCGCAGTAAAGGAGCAGACACTGACAATAATAAATGGGATACTCATGTTACTGATATTCAACAAGGGATTAATTCCACTATCAACAAATCAACAGCTGCTGTCCCAAGTGAAGTTTTTTTTGGATACCGATTGCAAATTGATTCTGATATTCCAATAGATGAAAGTATTGAGCAAGTAGTAGACGTAACCGCCTTAAGAAAAAAAGTAGATGAAAACATAAAAATGACCGCAGAAAAACAAAAACAGTTGTTTGATTCTAAAAGAAAAAACGCCAAAGAGTATAAAGTAGGAGAGTTGGTTGTTATTAAGATACCTAGTCAGAGCAATGACGGGCAAAGTACAAAGTTGTTACCGCTTTTTAAAGGACCTTTCCAAGTTATAGAGGTACTAGGACACGACCGCTACAAGGTAGCAGACATGCGAGGCGCCCAACGAACTGCGAGGCGATACGAGGGGGTCACGTGTGTGGAGAACATGAAGCCCTGGATCCGCATCGCAGGCTCGCAGGTCGGTTACGGGACTCCAGCGGTATGAACCGGATGTTATCAGGTAATTAGAATGAAATCGTTCTCGGTTATCAATGTAATCCTTGTTTGAATCCATTGAGTCTAATATAAAACATAAAGTTCAATGAATCTACTTACAGTAGTTAGCTTGAGTGATTGCTTAAATTATATATACATGTGTGGTGTCTAATGCATATTGCTACGAATGCAGTGTATGATGCAGTGGTGGTTTAGCACGAGGTTGACCGTTGATGGGACAATGAAGCTAATAAAAACTGCATATGCACTGCATGTCGTTCATGGTGCATATACCTTATTCATGTGCACGCTTGAGTGGGTTAATCGCTGATGGGATAATAAACTCTAGTGTGCATTTGAACATATATTTACTACTGCTAACCGCTGCACTGAAATGAGTTTGTATGTCGCTATGTCAAGGCTAACCGCTGATGGGATAGTGATGACAAAGAGTGACATACATGACTTGGTATACATGACGAGGGCGGATGCGTATTCAGGACGGCCGGATGTTATCGCTCCGGGTTTACAAGACTCGATGACGTCAGCTGACGTCACATCCGAGCTACGGCGGTGGGGGCCTGCGGGGTTCTCATGGAGCGAAGGCGAGGAAGGAAAGAGTAAACCTGCAGCCGGCACTTTAGTACTTGACTCCGAGCAAGAACGTTGTCCATTTTGTACATTGGTTTACCCTTATACTTGTATAGTTGATTTATACATCTATAATATACTATTAACTATCCCTATTCTTGGTTTTCATTTATAATACATACATACATATAATCACGCCTCTTTCCAAGAGGGGTAGGCAGAGATCACGGATCTCCATTTGCTACGATCCTGACAAACCCCTTTCGCTTCACTCACTTTCATAACATTTCTCATACATGCTCGTCGGTTTAGGGTACTTTTGACCTGGCCTTTTATAAGATTTCACCAATTTGATCAGAGAAAGTTCGCCTAGGTCTTCCCCTTCCCACTTGCCCTTCCACTAGAAAATGCCGCCTCAAAAACATAACAAAGCGTTCTTCTAGTCTCCTGTAGACTCTACCTCCGCTGTTACAGCCATTCAAACACGCACTGCACATGCACTGATCCGAAATGAGTACAGGCGTCCATTGCTCGATGGTTCAAGTCTCGTTATTTTCAGCAGACAGCCGTCGAGGGTTACAGAGCCGTGGCAGCAACCTGGGCCCAGTCGCAGGTCGTTTTGTATTCAGGTTAGCATTTTTAAGTCTCCTTCTTACTACTTATCCACTCGCTGACAGCCACGCACGGAGGCGCTGCTGGAGAGCAACAGCGTCTGGTGACGATCTCATTTCTTCTGAAGGAATTTCAATGTACACAGCTATTGGGTGCACATGGAAATTTTGCTCGCGAGTGTATATATCGACAACACAGTTAACTGACCATCCGTGCACTTTATGTGAATTGTAATAAGGTTCTATATAAATACAGGATGGTCAGCAAACTGTGTTGGCGTTTGTACCTACATACCTACTTATATAGTTTCAGCTATCACTACTAAGGTACCTGAGGGTAATATGGTCATCCGGTTAATATGGTCACTTCGCTGTATTCCAATAAGTACAACACAAAGTGGATAAATGGCACTGTAATTAAAAGCGTCTAGTAGCCTAGTGGAACCTTGCAAAGTTTTATCGGGACTGCTTTACCAACTCGGTTTTGACAGATCAAAAACACGGGTCGATTCGCAACTACCGCGGTCCTCTAAAAAACTATAAACATTAAAAGCCTGCAAAAATCGAAAAGAGACGTGTGAACTAATTATTGGATATGAGTCAACAGATAATTTATCGTATTTTAAAGTGGTAGTATACACATTGTGAGGTTTAAAAGAAAGTTTTTGTGTGAGTCGTAAAAATGTTAAGAAGTACGCACTTGTTAATATGGACATCAGTTGTCCATATGTTCTGTATGAAAATAGTAACCATGTTTTATATTGTTTTCGTAAGTAATACCTACCGAATAGTGTTAAATATTATACTTTTAGGGTGTAAAAAGTAGATTGAGGGGTAATTGGCGGCAGTAGGATCTTCAAAAGTGCGATCGCAAAACGATAAAAAATAAATACCCTCGAAAAAATGCAAAGTCCCAATGAAAACGATTAAAAGATATTTACGATTGAAACAAACTGAAGGCTCGTCTCGGTCGAAGACTAATCCTCAAGTTGGAGGAAGAAGATAAAATTGGGGATGGCCATAATAACCGCACGTGCCGGAAATATGGTCATTTAGCACTTTTTTTTAAAGGCGATTTTTTTAATAGCTTCTAATTATTACCAAAGATATTTTGTAATCTTTTTTATAGTATATTAGTTGGTTTTAATAACCGTGTATTTTTTATCCACAACCGGCCGGCCCTTACTTATTTTTTTACAGTGTCAAAGTTTAACGTGTCCATATTACCCTCACGTACCTTAGTATAAAGCTGCAGTTGGGAGTGGTTATGCAAATTTATTACGTTAACAAAATCGTGAAATAAAATCGTCGAAAATATATTATTTCCCATACACGTAATGCGGTCCTTGGGACTCCTCCTGACACACACTTACACTCACACTTTCATTGTCGAGAATCGCTGCGTGCTACGCTTGTCGCCGATACCTTGGTTTGCCCCGTATGTAGCGGAAAGTACCTACGATCAGAGCGCCCGCTTACTAGGCGGGTTCCTGGCAGTAAAAGTAATAAGTGGTAGGTTAAGTGGTGGTGTTCCACTTATCTAATAGTTTTCTTTGTCCAATTTCCAAATCCAATATTTGATAAAATTTATTTGACGGTTATCTATGTATGTCGCAGGGAAATGGCCAAAACAGAGATTTGAACAAATCTCTAAGGGATATGATCAAATCACGCAGGATGTTAAAATGGCGAATCCATTTTATCATTTGCCTAGAAAAAATCAGTCATTTGATGAAATCTCTGAGTCTGTTTAGTGAAATGACGAAATCGACCAAAAAAGGCAACTCGTTTTTTCATTTCACTAGATTTGTTTAGTGATTTGATAAAATCCCTGAACCGCGTCAGTGAGTTGACGAAACTAATTCGCAAAGCCAACTCGTTTTACCATTTCACTAGACAAGTTTAGTGAAATGATAAAAATCTCAACTCTAGTACGGATTAAGTCGCTAGTGCGGTCGTGTTACCCCCCTCCTGCACCTTACCGCTACCCGCTCTCGCCCTTGAGTGTCAGGGAAATGGCCAAAACAGAGATTTGAACAAATCTCTAAGGGATATGATCAAATCACGCAGGATGTTACGAGGGGCGTCTGAAAAGTTCTAAGCCTAAGATAGAAAAAAACAATTTACAAAAATGAACTCGTGTTTATTTTTCAATATAGTCTCCTCCTAAATCAATGCATTTTTTCCATTTTTTATACAGTGCTTTTAGGCCATTAAAAAAATAATCTTTATTTTGCCCTTCAAAATGCTCCTGTACAGCCGCCTTCATCTCTTCGTCACTTCTAAATCGCTTTCCCCTCAACTCTTTCTTCAAATTATTGAATAGAAAATAATCGCTTGGGGCTAGATCTGGGCTGTAGGGTGGGTGGTCAATTTCCTCAAAACCAACTTCCTTCAGAGCACGCCTCGCAACATTAGCGGTGTGAACGGGTGCGTTGTCTTGCAAAAACAAAATGCCTTTCCTTAGTTTACCCCGCCTTTTCTCAACTATGGCTTGTCGCACCTGTCTTATTAGATTTGCATAATAAGTTCCGTTTATCGTAGAGCCTTTTTCTAAATAATCGATTAAAAGAATGCCATCACAGTCCCAAAATACCGTAGCCATTAACTTAGAGGCCGACTTTTGCACTTTAAATTTCTTCGGCGGCCTTTCACCCTTTTCAATCCACTGCATCGACTCAGACTTACACTCCGGATCATACTGTCTGATCCATGTTTCATCGACAGTTACTATTCGGGAACAAACTTCATCTAAATCATCTTCGCACAATTCTAAAAACGCCCGAGAAGTTTCCACACGACGTACTTTATCGAAGGCCGTTAGCATTTTCGGTACCCAACGAGCACTGACTTTACTCATGTACAAATGTTCATGTAAAATTTCTCCGACTCTTTCTTTACTAATACCTAAGACCTCAGCTATTTGCCAAACCTTCATTCTTCTATCTTCTAATACCAGCTTTTTGACTTTTGCTACGTTTTCTTCGGTCACTACCGATATTGGCCGCCCTGAGCGGGGGTCGTCTTCGATCGATTCCCGTCCGAGTTTAAATAAGCGACTCCACTTTTTGACTGTGGCATAAGAAGGCCCAGAATCACCGTAAATAATAGCCATTTCCTCAAAAATACACTGCGGTGATTTGTCACTTTTTGTAAGGAATTTAATTACAGCACGGTGCTCAATTTTCGTAATATTCGTTGGTAATTCACACATGATGTACTTTTCCGTTGAATATCTCGAAACAGAATAATAAAAACGTGACATGTTATTTTTTAATAGTTTGTTTTTAAATGGCCTTTCTAGTGGCCAGTATCATAAACGCATATATAACCTCGAAATACCTTAGGCTTAGAACTTTTCAGACGCCCCTCGTAAAATGGCGAATCCATTTTATCATTTGCCTAGAAAGAATCAGTCATTTGATCAAATCCCTGAATTTGTTAATGACGAAATTGGCCAAAAAAGGCAACTTGTTTTTACATTTCACCAGATTTGTTTAGTGATTTGATAAAATCCCTGAAACGCGTCAGTGAGTTGACGAAACTAACTGCTCGCAAAGCCAACTCGTTTTACCATTTCACTAGACACGTTTAGTGAAATGATAAAGTCTCTACTGTAACATGGTGATGTGATCAAATCTCTAAACTGGTTCAGTGTTACTCTACAATTAAGTTTGATCAAATCTCTCACACGATGTTTCAGGGATTTTATCAAATCACTGAACAATTCTGGTGAAATGAAAAAAAACGAGTTGCCTTTTTTGGCTGATTTCGTCATTTCACTAAATAGATTCAGGGATTTGATCTAATGACTGATTTTTCTAGGCAAATGATAAAATGGAATAGCCATTTTCACATCCTGCGTGATTTGGTCATATCTCTTAAGAGATTTGATGAAATCTCTGACATGATTTAGTGAAATGGTAAAATAAAATGTCAAAATTAGGTAATAAAATAGTTTGTCAAATCAGATTTTTTAATCGTATACAAGAATTTTGTAAACCAGGATATAATCATTTTCAGGTGGTTCGCTTTCCATACAAAAATGACATTCGCAGGGTAACAGCGTGATATTTTAAGAAACTTATGTAAGACAGACCGTACACAATTTCAAAAACTCCAGTGCTATCGAAGTAGGTATGAAGTACTTCGATTTTAAAAAATGCAGCATTTTGTCTCTCCTTCCATGCCCAGTAAACTGATGAGCTTGTTTAAGTATGTCATAAAATTCATCCATAGCAGCCACTTTCACAACGGGATCAGAAACGGAATTTCTCTTACAAATCAAATATTTTTGAGTAGCAACCTCCATGAGATCGTATTTATTTCCATAAGAATACCTACAGTTTATTTGTCCGTGGTGTCTTTAATACCGGGGCCAATTTAAATTGTTCGATAGCCGTAATAGCTTCTTCTATCCTTTCGCGAGTCCATAGGGGTTTTTCTTTAGCTGGTCTCTCGTTAAAACACACACTAATAGTTTCACTAAACTGTTCTTTACGCACAAACTGTGTCTGACATTGATTTTCTCCTACGTCCGAAGCCATTTTCTTTAAAAACTTAAAGATACAAATGTACAATTCGTTACGTAATGTTTGTTTACTTGCCGTTATTGCACTGCGCACGTGCGTCTGAGCCGGCCGGTGCCTAATACGCATGGGCGAGAGCGGGTAGCGGTAAGGTGCAGGAGGGGGGTAAGACGACCACACTTGAGCGACTTAATCCGTACTAGAGTTGAGAGTTTTTATCATTTCACTAAACTTGTCTAGTGAAATGGTAAAACGAGTTGGCTTTGCGAGTTAGTTTCGTCAACTCACTGACGCGGTTCAGGGATTTTGTCAAATCACTAAACAAATCTAGTGAAAGAAAAAACGAGTTGCCTTTTTTGGCCGATTTCGTCATTTCACTAAAGAGACTCAGGGATTTGATCAAATGACTGATTTTTTCTAGGCAAATGATAAAATGGATTCGCCATTTTAACATCCTGCGTGATTTGATCATATCCCTTAGAGATTTGTTCAAATCTCTGTTTTAGCCATTTCCCTGCGACATATACATATTTTAAAACTCTTGCGTTACTAATCTATTGACAGACAGCGCGAGCGCACAGCCTAAACCACTGAAGATATAGGCATGAAATTTGGAACATATATTCTTTACAGTATGTGGACGTGTAGGTATCTACTAAGAAAGGATTTTTCGAAATTCAACCCTTAACACTTTCGCAACCGGAGTAAAAATGGAAACATTCACCAGAAACCGACAGAATTCGCTAGGCGTGTAAGTTCATACTACTGCCCGCCTAGCGGGCTCAGCCGGCACCTGAGCAAACATTACGAGTGCCCGCTAGGTGGGTTCTTGGTTGCGAACGTGTTACGGGTGTGAAATAGGGGTCGAACCGTTGTATGGAAATCGTTCATTTGGAAAGTTATAGCCTTGAATCTTTGTATGAAGGTTTGTTACAAAAAAGCAAAACAAATGATTTAGCGTTGTTATAAAAATTCATCCCCTAACAAGGTTAAAAAAGAGTTGAAAGTTTGTATCGGAAATATATCGTTTTGAAAGTTAGATCGTACTCAGGCTGTTGTCGTGAGCAATTATATCTCTAGCTGGGTTAGAGTCCCCAGCGGCGTTCCGCAAGGTTCTTTGCTTGGCCGGTATTGCTCTTTGTTATTTACGTCAATGATTTAGCTAGTTTTCTCACGTCAAGGCTGCTTTGCTTCGCAGATGACATGAAGATTTTTGCTTCAGTGTCATCGCAGCGTGAAGCAGATGCACTTCAAAGTGACTTATCCAGATTGGATGATTACTGCTCACTCAATCACCTGGGCCTTAATCCCTGTAATTGTTCGGTAGTTACTTTTACTCGTAAAATTAATGCACTCTCGTTCGATTATAAACTCAAGGGTCAATCTTTGCAACGCGAACGCGAGATTGCTGTACGGGACGGAATCCTGAACTTCTTTTTAATAACCGTTCTATATTAACATAATGTCATATCTAGAGCATCAAAATCACTAGGTTTCTTGTTAGAATACAAAAAAATACTTTCAGCGTTTTAGAATATTCCAATGATAGACAATTTATTCAGCTTTCATGTAATATGTGTATGTAGGTACGTTGCACGAATTGTGTGTCATTTGCACTTTTCTAAACGCGGCCGCGGTGATTTTGATGACGTCGTTACGGGGGAGACCGACTCCTTATAGATTGTCTCCCGGCAGTTTTGGGATCCAAGGGGCATGCCTAACAACATACTAAAAGATGACTGGTATCCGAAAGTGAAGAATTTTCCCGTAACAACATGCAGTAAAACGCGGTTGCCTGAAAGTGTGTACCCTTTTACATGATGAAATTCTGGTCCAAATCGAATATCTGGAATATTTTTTTTCACTCCCCCTCCATTTCCCGTCCCAGTTCAAGTTGGCTCAGTTCGGGTTGATCTTGCGAGGCCATGCAGTCCTAAAAAACGTGCATTTTATGGATAATCTGGTTGCACAACACTTCGGGTGCGCACAACCTCTCGGACACTGAAACTACGCGTCATTTTGATGAAATTTGGTTTACAAATAGGTACCTACTTAAAGTACTTTTGAGTCCTAAAGAAGTATGAGTTCGAAACAGGTCATTTGCTTAGGTACCCAGGGAATTATTGAAAGGGGTGAAATAGGGGTGATTAAAGCTACTGACAGAACCAATTGTAGGTACATGTAGATATTAAGAAAATATGAACGCATAAAAGGTAAAGAAAAATATTAAACTTTTACTGAATTATAAATTAATGATAACAATAATTGACTCGTCATTCCACTACAAATACCCACACAATACAAGTTTTCCTTAAACGAATTTTCTACTCTCATGGACCATTTTCAATATTTTTCTCTTTTAACCATAAGCAGGCACTAGGCAGTCAGCCCGGTATCGTCATAACCTCAGCTACTAAGGTTTGTGAATAGTTCAGAATGGATTTTGAAAGGTCCAATTAGGCTTGAGAACAATTTCAGGGCACGTCCATGACTTGGGCACGAAGAAACTGTCGTGTTCGGAGGGCGGACAGTTTTTGCGAGCGAAGTATTCCATCGGGTACAGGCTCCAGAGAATACCTGTCAACACATCGAAATAGTTAAAAAAAATGTGCAGAGAATAATAAATCCCAACAAGATACAAAAATAAAGATACAACGAGAAAAATATTCCAAGTCATAGATTTTATGGCATTGACAAGTCCTAATCTTTCCATGCCTTTCGCACTTGCATACGGATAAATGCTTTATGTCCGACATAAATACGATCATGATAATTGGGCTGGGCTGTGGATAAAAATATATGCGCTGTAAGTCTAAAAATAAAAAATAAATATGGCGTGGGTACCTACTTAGAGATATAATTGCACTTTCACTTCCTTGTCTTTCAAAGTCAAAATGACAAAAATATATGAAACAAAAGCGATACCTAGAGATGTCTCCTTCTGGAGCTCCGTCCCAGTAATAGATAATATTTGCCGTCAAAAGTAGGTATCTGAAAAGCCGCCAAGTTCGGCAAAGTGGAAAGTGGCAAGACGTAGGTACGGTCGAGGAAATTGAATGTTTGGCACATGTCAACTCTATTAGAATGACGTTAAGGTCCAAAAGTGCTAAACATTCAATTTCCTCGACTGTACGATACGGTGCGTGTAATACTCGACTGACACACGGTCGCGTGACATTTTCTCCTGTCTCGTTGGTACGCCATTAATCAACCTTATGAAATTACCTGTCAGCTACTCGTTGGTTCATATATTGCCCTTTAAGTAGGGAGATAACAAATAACAGGTGCTTGTAGAGAAAGCTTTGGCAGGTACAAAATTAATATTACACATAAACTCGCGCCTGTATCGCAATTGTAGGGAGGTCATATTGATGCGTAGGTAGAGTAGAGGTATGTTTGGCTGGTAGGAATGCGTTATCGACGCATGGTTCCAATTTAATAAACAAAGGATTGAACTGAAACGATCAGGTGGCCAGAAATATTTTACATCCATTATTGTAGCAACGGCTCCGTGTATCACTGTAACTAACGATTCATTCTGGCCCCTGGCCGCTAGCGTTGCAGAATTTGTTTGCTTTGTTAACTTCGGTTGATTGGCGACCATAAACAATTCTGATAGGTACAAATGTTATGATAATAGTCCCAAAACATTATAGTCCAACAAAGTTATTGTTTGTTGATGTTTAGGGTGCAAGTTATTTGTCTTACCCATCTATCCTTTTCGCTATACTGGCTTCTAGCCACTGTCTGAATTGATTTGGAGATAGTTATGTTTTATGTTATGAGATGTTAGTGTCATGTACAGTAAACAGCTGACGTTTGTAGTTAGGTCGACGTTACCACACGAATGTTTAGGTCAAATATTAAATGACAATTGAAATTAGGCAGGTCCAGCAAATACAAAACAGTCAAAGCCGAATATAAATATGAACACGAACGAATATGAACACGAATATATATATATGTATTGTATGTATGTTAGGCTTTAAGGTATTTGTTGTTATGGGCCTTAGATGCCTGAAATAAATGGTTTATTATAAATGGTTTATTATTTATAAAATACGAACACGATACAGAAGATCTGCGTCCTGGCGGAACTTCTGTGATAAGATATCTAACAGCACACAGGCCAACAGAACAAGGAAAATACTAGCCAACCAACCTAATCAACTACTGGGCACACTGAGAAGACCAGACAACACCAACACCAGCAATCCATCTGAGGCTGAAAGTCTACTCGTGGAAACCCACTTCCCGGGGTGCAAAGTAGTTGACGTACAAACCTGGGCAGAACAGGAGGAAAACTATCATCCAACAGATAATGAGTGGAAGACAGTAGAACGAATAACAGACACAAACAAAACGGCCTGGGCGATAAAAAGCTTCGACGACTATAAGTCTTCGGGCCTGGACGGTATCTACCCTGCTTTACTAAAGTGGGGAGGACATAAGCATCGAGCATTTATCAAACCTATTATGCAGCTGCGTTGCCTACAGATACATACCAACGAAATGGAGAGAGGTAAAACTAATTTTCCTACCAAAACCAGGAAAGAGTGACTACTCGGACCCAAAATCATTTAGACCCATAAGCCTAACCTCATTCATGTTAAAGACTGGAGAGACTCTGCGACAGGGAGTTGAAAGATACGGCCCTTAAAAACATAAAGATACATCCAAACCAGCATGCCTACAGCCAGGGCAAATCGACAGATTCAGCCCTCCACGCTGTAGTAACGAACATAGAAGACGCGCTCGCTAGAAAGAACTCCTGTCTAGGCACCTTCATTGATATAGAGGGTGCTTTCGACAAAACGAACTGTAGCAGCATAAAACTAGCACTAGAAAGACACAAAACCGAACCGCTGCTCATAGAATGGATTATGAACATGCTAAAGAAGAGAATCATAAAAATATCCGAAAACCAAAGTCATCAGGCGCTAGTTATAAGAGGATGCCCACAAGGAGGCGTCCTCTCGCCACTATTGTGGAACCTGGTAGCAAACGACCTAATAACAAAACTAAACAAAAACCGCTTTCGATAGGATACGCGGACGACCTAGTCATACTGGTCAGCGGACTAATCATAAACACACTATGTGAACTCACACAAACGGCACTGAAAATAATAGAGAAATGGTGCAAGGAGAATGACCTATCGGTGAACCCAAAGAAAACCGACACAATTCTCTTTACAAATAAACGAAAATTGGGTACCTACGAAATGCCAACTCTATTCGGCACAAAACTAACACTCTCGAAAGAGGTGAAATATCTAGGTATAACACTAGATGATAAACTGAACTGGAGCAAACACCTAGACAGTAGACTAAACAAAGCAACAGTAGCCTTCTGGCAATGCAGAAGGATGGTGGGGAAGAGATGGGGCCTGGCTCCTCACATCGTACTGTGGCTATACAAAATGGTGATAGTACCAATGATAACCTATGGTGCCATAGTATGGTGGCCGCGCACCCAAACCACGAGTGCAATTAACAAAATCCAGAAAACACAAAGACTAGCATGTGTTGCAGCTACGGGTTGTATGAGAACAACCCCAACAGCAGCACTAGAAATCATGCTAGGACTCCTACCTTTACACATGCATATACTGAAGGAAGCGGCTGCGACGGCAATACGCTTAAAAAGCCTCAACCTATGGACAAAACTAAACACACCCCACACAAAGATCCATAACAGACTGATCACAAGCCTCCCTATCATGGAGGCTTCAATCGACAAAATACCAAGAACTCCAGTCTTCAGGAAAGACTATGGTATATCACTAACAGAAGACTCGAGAGAGGGGCTAAACCAAACAGACCTTAGAATTTTTACAGATGGGTCAAAAACGAACACGGGAACGGGATGTGGTGTGTTCTCAGAGGATTTAAACATACATATAGCCAAACCACTAGGTGAACATAACACGGTATTCCAGGCTGAATGCGTAGGGATAATTAAAGCCTGCAATGCCATAAAAAGACGACAAGTCGAGAATACAAACATACGGATACTGTCTGACAGTGAATCGGTACTACAAGCACTGAGCAGTGGCAGCATCACATCTAGCTTGATATACGAATGCCACCAAATCCTCACAGAGGTGTGCGCAGATAAAAACAACGTTACTATACAATGGATCAAGGGGCACAGTGGCTCAAGAGGAAATGATGCAGCGGATGAACTGGCCAGAAAAGGCTCAGAAACAACGGCATACGGACCGGAGCCAATTATGCCCCTGCCACAAAGCTACATATATAATCAACTGGACCTATACACCAAGGACCTACACCAAAGATACTGGGAGGAGATGCAGACAGACTAAAGAGATTTTGTCGAAACGTGACAACAAACTCACAACCGCACTACTGAGGACACAGAGAAGCCAACTACGCAAGATAGTTGTAATAATAACAGGACATAACACTGAACAGACACCTCTACAACTTAGGTATCACAGACAGCACCATGTGCAGAGCGTGCATGGAAGCAGAGGAATTAACTAAACACATTCTACTGGACTCTAAGCAGGTAGAAGTATACAGGAAAAACACCTAGGGTCTCCGGACACACTATTGGACGCAGTCAGCAACACCAAGGCACTCACAAACTTTCTGGAGGAGCTGGGGTGGTTAGAGCAGCGCTACCCCACCGATTCACGCAAAATAGGCGCACTGGATGTCGATTTGCGGAAAAAGCCCAGTAAAACTAACTAGCTAGGCAGGTCCAGCCTAATCGTGTAATCTATCACCTTTCCGGGAAATGGTCATCGCAGCGACTTGGGGACAAAGTGAGCACGCAAAGGGAATTTTAATACATTCTCGTTTATTACAACACAACCTATTGTTCTACTGAAATATAGCCGTAATAAACGCTCTTAGCGCGTCGTTTGCTACATAATTTCAATTTCTTATGAAATCCGCGGAAATTTCAGTCGGATGTCAAGGGTTGTTTAAAGCCTACTTTTGTTTTAATACAAATTCAATGGCGAAAATGTTATTATTATCATTGTAGGCAGAGATTTTGACTGTAGTTATGATATATTTCGCGACAAAATTTATTTCAAATAACTTCTTACCATAATATACCTACCTGCTACCTATATACTTATATAGAAATGCGACAAATCGGTCGAACTAAGGCATGTGTCATTCAACCCTTATAGTTAAAGCAATGACACATAGTTTCAGTGTCCCAGAGGCAGCCGGATGGATATTTGAGCTCCCGAAGCGTTATGGAACCTCCTTCCACACGCACACACACACACACACACACACACGCACGCACGCACGCACGCACGCACGCACGCACGCACGCACGCACGCACGCACGCACGCACGCACGCACGCACGCACGCACGCACGCACGCACGCACGCACGCACGCACGCACGCACGCACGCACGCACGCACACGCACACGCACACGCACACGCACACGCACACGCACACGCACACGCACACGCACACGCACACGCACACGCACACGCACACGCACACGCACACGCACACGCACACGCACACGCACACGCACACGCACACGCACACGCACACGCACACGCACACGCACACGCACACGCACACGCACACGCACACGCACACACGCACACACGCACACGCACACGCACACGCACACGCACACACGCACACGCACACGCACACGCACACACACACACACACTGGCATTAGATTAGATAAATAGTGTATAAGCTGAATAGTTTTTAGTTTTTATGAATGTTGTTTTAATACTTATCTACTACCTTGGTTCTAACTCCATTTCAAAATAAATAATAAAAGTGAGTGCACTGTTACTTCCATTGCTATATACATCTGAGGTTTGGAGAGCTGGCGACCTGACATACAGGTTCAACCTAGTTCGGGCACCAGTCTCCGCCGCACAAGTTATGCACTTATTGTATTTTATTTACTTTAAGAAAACTAATGTACACATTGTATACTTTGTGGTGGAGTCAATAAATACTTTTTTCATTTTCATTTTTTTTAATTTTTCCTTGGGCAGGGTGCGTAACGATGCCTATATTTCTTTTTGATATATAATATTAGTCGAAATAACGCTCATTTGATATAATTATTGAGTCATATAACAACATTTAATAGGTATATTTACATATGATATAATTATCATTTTATGTAATGATCATTTGATGTAATAACGTTTAATATAACATACTTTAAGTCTAATGCATATTTCCTATAATGAACTGATATAAAATGTTAATTATTTCTAATGTACCTACAGTTAGCATAATATTTTTTGGTAGATTCTAAGGCAGGTCGGTGTAGGTACGACGAAGAAAGAAGCGAGGAAGAGTGTTATGTAGAACCGCGACCCTACAGCGCGCGAGCTGAGCGAGCGAAGCGAGCGTGCCGCGGCAGCGGCAGGCGAAGCGCCAGAACCGAACACTTTTTTACTACCTAATACTGATCCTGTATAAGTACAATTTGCAAAGCGTAATGTTTGCTATAATGTCTTTACTTTATTGGCGTTACCAAGCTGTTGTAATAAAAACAAATATATTATACTACATACTTGATAGTTATGTAACATGAGAAGTATACCATATTACGGTTATAATAAATAAGTAAGTGTTATACCACACGATAGTTATACAAAATAAACGCATATTCTTTCCCCCTAGGACCGTGCGCCCTGGTGCAACGCATCCCCTGCACTATAGGTAAAGCCGCCCCTGGAGCGAGTAGTGTCATGAGCATCCGTTTTTGGCAGCAAACGCATTTTTTTTAACTTTACGATTTTTTGATTTGCGCCTCAAGTGTTTGATTTATATGGGCAATTTTTTTTTACCGGAAAGTTTTTTTTATTGGTTATTATACAACATGACTTTTGTAACGCTAGTAATGTAAACTATTTCTTAGTTATGATTTTTTTCACCGAAAAAGTACCCATGGGGCAGAAATTAACAAAACAGACGGGGAACTATTACCTAACCTGTTAATTCTAACCCCCTATGCGTGGTAATCTATAATAATGCTAGAAATTCTGCTATACTTTCTGACACTCCCGGAAAACAGAACTAGAAGAAGAAGAGGCAGCCAGGAATTTAAAAAGAACAAAACCGTCACTTGGTCTTCAGAACAAAAAGAACGAAAAAAAGAAAAATGGCAAGGGAAGGGTAAAGGAAAGGGAAAAGGTAAGGGAAAAACGTCGGATAAAGGGAAACAAAAGATGGTGGATAATGCAAAGAAAAGGATTTTGGAAGAAAGCAGCGACAGTACATCTATATTACTAATATTTTTACATTATATGTGTGACGTTCCTTACAATGACGATACATCCGGTGGAGATCGGGTGCAATGCATCGTATGCATGTACCTAAGCACTGGGCCCAATCTGAATGTATGAAAGGTGACTACATCATACAGCTGCCTAAACTGCGATTCTGTCGATTCTTTGTGATATTATCTGTAACTGATTTTCGTATGATAATGAAACATATAATATCTCGTTCTAGCTAGATATATTGGCTAATATGTTAGTTTCAAGACTGATGAGTAAGTTTGACACTAAAAGTTGTTATTTATTAAAAGTATTTTTTGTTTCTTTATACTTATTTGGTATTATTAGACATTGTTGTATAATAAATTCTTTCAAGTTTTCAAGCCTGATGTTATTTGTATAGGTAGGTAAATAAAATAAAATAATGTTTTCTTTAATAATAATAAGAAAAAAACATATATGTTAATTCTTGCCCCTTTTGTTAATACTTACCTCAGACACGTTAATTCTAGCCCCGTTCACGGGAAGTATTAATTTCGGACTTTTCCCAGAAAAACTGTTTTGTTGAAAAAAGTATCTACTTCTTGTCAAATATATACCAAATAAACGATAAGTAGCTGAATAGTTTAACCATCATTAAAAAAAAATGTGATAGTGATAAGTCGTTTGGAAGTTATAGAAGAAAATATAAATTTTGTTAATTGTGGCCCGTCCTCTCCTATATTGAATGAAATTATATAATAAATTGCACAGGGTGGTTCCACAACACTTCGGGCGCTCAAATACCGCGAGCCATCCGGTTGCCTCTTGCACACTGCAACTACGCGTCATCTAGCTCTGAATATTAAGTAGGCTCTTATTTGTTTTTCTGTTACAGTCTAATAACTGATAAGGCATTGGGAACATAACATTCATAATTTAGTATACTTAGGTACCTATTTAGTGACCTGGGCCAAACTTATGTCGGGGGCGGGCGCTATATTTTATGCGGACTTTACTTTAAATCCAAATATGAATCCATAGTCTTTAAAGGTTGACAAACACATGTTAACTTGGCACCTGCTCAACCTGACCCAAATGGTTTGTATTATTTTGCATGAAACTGATCTGCAATACTGCAACGGATTGGTACCTACTTCTGCGCACCGTGAATAAATCCTCAGCACAGCAGAAGTGAGTGTTGCCATGTCAACACGAGCCGTGCAGTTACAGCACCGAAGTGTTAAGTGTGCAATAATCTCATGTTTCGGTAACAGGAAGGACGTCTTATTACGTACATGGTCAATGAGACCCGTTGAGCACTTACCGTTCCCGAAGAAGAATGACAGCCACATAAGCAAGTTCATAATGCTTGGATATCGGCGCCCACTGGCAGCCGTGATGGGAACTAGAAGTACGCCCAGCACCCCAAACTGCATCATCAATACAGGATAGAAGAATCCGAATGACAGCGCCAGGATCACCTCGTGGGCTGCGGCAGATACCTGTATGCAAACTGATTGTGTGTTTTGGAGGAAACGGCGAGAATAGATCTTCCTTCTAACCGCCCAACGTCAAATAAGTTACTCGCAAATTTCAACTCTGTTACACTTAATTAAGAAGGTGTAATTTACATTGTCACGTTGTCTGATAAATCTACCAGACGAAGGCGGTTTAAAGGAGCGTTTCCGTAAACATTGTCCCCCCATGAAGTTTTTACGTACGGATAGACCTAAAAGTGTGAAATAAGTTGGTTGTTTATAACCAGTGATCGGTTTTTTTGGATTCGACATGGGGTGAACGACCTCAATCATTATGTTAGTATGGATATGCCCCGGGAATCCGGGCTTTATGTTGTTAGAAAAGGCAAAAAAATACAATGTGTTTATTTTATTACACTTTAAAACATCTAAGTAGCTGGTAGACGAGTACATCAAGTCAACGTGGGGCTCGATCCAACTTAGAATAGTTTCATCCTTAGGGAAATAATTAGGTTTTTGCGGCATGTAAACTAGTATGTAACACTGCCTTACGGTCTAGTACTCCCCGAGAATATTCCAATCATACGCGAATCAAAAGTTCAATTAGAGTAAGCCACAGTTGTTGTAAAAGATAATCTCAGAAACAAGTCAATGAAATAAAAATTGAACCATAAATCATAGCGTGCGAACTTAACGTGGATACTTATTTATTGGATCGCCTTTGAGCTATAAGATCTATGTATTTTCACTTATACGATAACCTGTGACCTAATATTATAGTATAAATTATACAGCTAATACCTATTTACTTATGCAATCCTTAGAAGCAAATAATTAGAACTGAAATCCAGAGAAAATAATGAAATGTCAATGTCAAGATTTTTGAAGTATTTTTTCCATCATGACAGATATATAAGCTAATACTTTGTGGTGGTTTTAATATATTTTGCTTAAAATAAAGTGTAGAGATTTGGAAAAGAATATAAGTTTTTGTCTCAACTGGTTGCCATGTAAGAGTAAAAAAATCCTTAGAGATAATTTAAATTGTTTTATTTTTGTACGGTTTGTTCGGTATCGCGGGAAACTGTCGTATCTATATTAACTTTTCTACTTGATATCCCGCGAGGGAGAATCCAAATAACCGATCACTGTTTATAACAGACAGGCTTACGTACTTCCAATTCTAATATGAATATCTCTGTTAATGTGAGAAAGCGTCTTATCCTCCAAACAATATCGATCTTCTATCAGCATCACTCACTAGCCGTAATGAGCTATAATCCGTCGGAGCGATTCTATAGAGCAAGCATTTATATTTCAGGGGGCCTAGACAAGGTTACAATCGACAAGCGCTAACGCTAACGCTAACTAATAAAATGTATGGGAATGACAGATGTTAACGAAAAGTGTTTCGTCGGCATCTGTCATTCCCATACATTTTATTCGTTAGCGTTAGCGCTTGTCGATTGTAACCTTGTCTACGGCCCCAGGAAAGGAACGGAAATATTCGATTATAGACGTAATTTTAAGATTTAGGTATATTAACTGGAAAACTCAGTAGGTTAGTAAGTAACATAAGCGCCTTAGTAAGATTAAACTTCCTTATGGATGGTAGTCGAGTAAAAAACGTAGCTGATTCCCTTTTCTTTTCCTGTTATCTTACTGTGATGTCATTGTCAGATGAAGTTTACAAACAGGTCCCGTATCATGGTCGGCCTTACCACGCGATACGTGAGAAGATCGAGCGTCAGTCTCGTTCTATCGAACGGTGTCAGCCAGTGGCGGACGGATCTTGTCACTTATCGCGTGATAAGGCCGCCATGATACGGGGTCAGAAGTTCCTTGAAATCTGTTTTTAGGGTTCCGATATTCAACGACAAAGTTAAGTTTGTCCCTCAATGAAGTGGGAAAAATGTTTGAGACTGGATTCCTGTGACGGACAAACTATTTATATAACTACAAATTTGTACGGAACCCTAGATGAGCGAGACCGATTCGCACTTGGCCGGTTTTTTGCTAAAAATCCTTTCGGGATTTATGTAACTAGAAGAATGTTTACTCTAGTAGTACCAGAAGTGAGCCAGCAATAACATTATAGGTATAATTTCTTTGCTGCCAGATCTTATAAATCGTTATCTATCTATTAGTACGTTTCGTCAGTATTTATATATTAGACCTGTTAAATAAACTTCCTTATAAATAAATTTGCACCGCCGACAATTTATCTGGTTCACCTAAAGGATGATTGGTAGAGAATGCTTTATGGCATTAAGTCCTCATTTTGTAAGTTCTTCTTTTGTGTACTACAGATTAAATACATAATCAACTTACGAAGAAAACTACGAAGACGGCTACAGCGCGTCCGGTGACCGGTATCAAGGGCTTGTAGATGTGGTCTCGCAGCCATGAGTGCACTACGCGATTCCACGCGCGATAGTACTTGGAGAATTGGGATTTCGTCCACCATTCCTGGTAAAAATATATATGCACATTACTTTATCTATGCTTACTTATATTAAGGTGAATGTAGCTGCTAAAACTTTGCCTCGCTCGGTAGCTACAGTTAGCTCGATATGCTGTGCTTGTCGTGACCGGATACTTGCAAAAATCGGTATATTAATACTTTTTTCATCAAACCATACTTTATTATAGAAAAAGTAACAATAAAGTTTTAGATAAATGTATTTTGATTCTTTACCCGTACGAGCGGTCCAAATATCACTTATAATGTAGAAGCAGTTGCAATGTGTTTTTAAGTAAACACTAAGTTTCAGATGTATTTTTTCACAATTTTTGGACGTTTAGTTTCGGAGCCTTAGACCCTCAAAAATCACCTTTTTACCACACCATTTTTTATGGCGTCTGGATGTCTGTGTGGAGTCTTAGGTCCGACCGGTCATAAATGTCGCGCTTAGTTATTCTTTAGGGGTTAACTGTTTTTCTTCCTTGGATAATAATTGGAATATAGGTAATCAACCCGTTAAAACCATTAAAATATTGTTACCTAGCGATTTTATTACATACATACCTACCTAATTATGATATAAATACTTATAAAATATTCAAGAGAAGTTACGATGTTAGTTTGTTTCGCCTTCATGTACAGTCAGCATCATATAGTTAGTAGCAGCCAAAGTAGCCAAATATATCGGAACACGTCTTTATTACTATAGGAATAAGGAAGTGTTACGATATATTTGGCTACTTTGGCTGCAACTAACTATGTGATGCTGACTGCACTAGGGTGGCTCACAGTTGTATGAAAAAAATTTTTTTTTGCAAAATTGGACGGGGAACCCCCTGAATCTTTTACACTAGCCTAAAATAATATTTCGGTAAAATATCAATGTCCTAGTATACGAGGAAGGCGGTGCTCATCAACGCTTTTAATTCCAAGAAATTGAATTGTTTAAACGTTTTAGGAGCTAAGTTTACATTCGAAATAAAAGTCAAACAATAATTTAAACATACAATTTAACATTTATTAAGGTCGTTCTGACCATCAAAACAGAAACAATTCTTTGTTCATAACGGTGTTCACTGTCGTAGTGTCAAAACTCATGTCTTGTACAGATTCCATAATATTCCAGTGCTCCAATAAACTATACACAGCGTCAGCTTCGTTTTCACCTGTACCAGCTGTTAGTTTTGGCACTCCAAGGGGCTTATCGTGGCCATCGCCGGATACTAACACTGGCAAACGATCCACTTTTCCTGTGCCGGATATATTTGGCAGGATTTTGCCATCCCAATGGACAACTAGGGGGCATTGAGGTTGGAACGTGCTTAAGATTGAGTCAGCATATTAGCCTTCTAGTTTTTTTCGTTTTCGGCTAATGGTGCATCGAGAAATAATAAGACTTGCTGGGTCATGCGCGCTGCTGCAACAGGAACAATTATATTAACGGCTTCGCGATAGTTTATTAGATTAGATCCGATACTTTATTCCTGTCCAAAGCACTTGCGACATGATGACTAAATACATCCAGTACTGTAGTTACCGTTGAACTAGCTTGCTTTTAAGGGTTTGGTTTACCCTTTTTCATAACAGGCCTCGTTTGGAATTCATCATCATCAGATGACGAGCTACTACACACCTGATCCTCTATTTCAGTAGCTGTTGAACATGACGGTTGGAAAGAACTAAGATCATAGTGGTTTCGACGATCTTCTGCTAGCGCACGTTGTAAGGCTCTTTCATTCTTCTGGGCTTACTGTTTATCTACAGTTGATATCACCATTTTCCTGGGCCCTCTTTGGTCCTGATGAAATTCCCAATCCTCGCTTATTTTTATAAGCGTAAACGCATCAGAATGAGATACTTACATCAAAAAGTTTATCAAGTTCTTTTGTGAACTCAATTTCTTGTTCTCGCTGAGCTGGTGAATTCCTGTGTATGTTCTTTTTTAACAATGAACAATCAGAATGATTTTTCTCGAGTTTTTCTTGGCAGTGTTTCTTTAATCGCGTTGGTATAGCAGCTTTATTCCAAACAGTTACATGGGACGCATTCCGTATCAATTTTAAGTCATTCAGATGGTGCAAGAATCTTAGAAATACTTCTCTGGTAGTTGGAAGTTGGATTATCGAACCATGGGGATCCACATTTCTCACTCCTACTAAAAACACAGTATCACTTTTTCGGGTAATTGTCATTATTCAGATAAGCACTTTTGACTGTATACTGTATAGTAACAAAAATAAACCTTTATTATCTGTTTGGAAATAGTATTTACGCAATTAAT
Organism: Epinotia ramella; assembly: GCA_947578815.1. Lineage (NCBI taxonomy): Eukaryota > Metazoa > Arthropoda > Insecta > Lepidoptera > Tortricidae > Epinotia > Epinotia ramella. The sequence goes on from OX388209.1 coordinate 16,539,060, forward strand.
AATAATAAATACACGAAAACACTTCTTCAAAACATTTTAAAAGCAAGCATAAAACTATGGTTAGCCAAATCTCAGTACGGTCACGGACTTTAATTGTTGAGCCATTTAGAGCTCACTTTATACTGGACAATTCAAAGTTTGACTATTAAAATACCAAAATTAGTTGACACCTAAATGGCTCAACAATTAAAGTCCTTGACTGTACACAGGCAATACACTTGCTAATAACAGTATAAAGAAAAGTTGAGGGTAGTTGAGCACCGGCTTAGACTTGACATAGGCATTCGAAATTTTGCACAGATTATCTTATTGACTAATAGAATAAAATTAGGGGGTGCCCCGATCAAATATTAAAAAATATATTTTTTGAGCCACCCTAGACTGCACGCAGTATCGAAGTTTCGAAAAACACTTGTCCGATTTTCACTTGTCCGAAAACGGTTAACCTACTTTGTTTACCATACTTTAGAAATGTCGCTGGTTTATTTTCCCACATTATCGTTTTCCCGAAACTCAATAACCAGAACAACGATACCCAACTTTATTAATGGACAACCGATTTGTTAACCACCTTTTCATAATTCCGATAACGACTACGTAAAATCTAAATCTCATTTTCCCTAATATCATTTTACCGCCACGATTAAAAAAAACATTCAGATATGCTAAAAACCCTACAGAAGTGCACTTTAAAATTGCGATGCGAAAATAAACTTTTGCTAATAAGTGGGTTAAGTTAGATTTAAAACTGTGACCTTACAAAATAAACAATTGATTTATTTAGTCGTATGGCATACAATTCATGGTCGCTTTTACAAATTTACAAATTAATATCTAGATTCTTCATCCAATCGGCTGCGTTTTCGCTTTGCTTAAGTAAGTCTAGAGGATCTCCCGTGTACTTTCTGTTTGGTCACAACAAACAAACAAACAACAAACAATTGATAAAAAAGGGGCTTAGATTAGGTCAAAAATATTAGTAGGTTAGGTTAGGGTTAGCTTGTGTGTCCCTTAGAGCGGAAATAGGCACCCCGCGAAGCGGGGTGACGTCGACACGCTGGCGGTTAGGTTAGGTTACATGCTACAATTTCGATCGTTTGATACCATATAGCGGGATAATAATATTTCGGACTTAATACTTTTCGGCACCAAAAACTAGTTAACAAATGATCATTCGGAATTTTAATAAGTGTCTATTTGAATCATAAGCGAAATAAAATTGCAACGAACTGAGAATTGGGAAAACAATAATATGGGAAATGTAATTTCGGCCAAACAAAAATTCGGCCAAATAAAAAGGGAAACGTTTTCGGGATTTCAGTATTCGGAATTACGATTTTCGAGCTTATGATAGGTAACCCGGTATTAAATCTATTTATAGGTCACGTCACGTCACGTCACGTCACGTTCTTCCATTTTTGAAGCGTCTAATTAGGTAACATATCTGTTTAAAACCGAACACCTGGGATGAAAAGCCAACTTTTACGCCTAACATTAACTTAATTTCGTATTGTATAATATTGTTATTATGTCACGTTTCCTGATCCAGGGAGCGATCTGAGATGTGGAGACGTCTCTTTACCCTCGTTTTTTAGATAATTCGACCTCAGTCAGTATTAAAAATCGTAACTTAATTGGGAAAACTGACATTTCATTATATTACTCACTTCATAGAATAGCCTGTCTGCGAATTTTAGCATCTCGGCAAAGGCGTTCAGCCAGGCATGCAGAAGGCAATAGAATCCACACAAGAATGATATCACTCCGGGCAGCACACACGCGAACATGCCACGGACTACCGTGCCTGCTTCCACCTGGAAAATAAACCTAACGTCAAAATCACAAGGTCCAATTTCGAATATAATGTAATCCTGCAATATTACGTCTTCTGTTCACATCTAGCATTTCAATAAATTCTCGCGCTGGAATGCATAAACCACGTCCGAGGAAATGTTTGCAAAATAATGTGCGAATAGGTGTTGTGACCGTCATAACATAAAATATATTATGTTACTACTTAGTTCTTCTATGAAATGCTCTGTTCAGTTATTTTACCTAAGGTCACGTACCTTAGCCGTGCAATATATATTAGTCTAAAGTAGTTTGGAACTAACCTTACTTTCTTTTCCATACTCCGACCAATATGGTAAAATAAACCGCTCCCAAAGGAAGCTATTGTAAAATATGATGGCCGCCACTTCCACGAAGTTGAATATCACCGAACTCCATCGAATCTTCTTAGTTCTGGGAGTAAATTGTGTTGTTAGAATCATACTAGACCATATTAGACGAACCGTTAGCCTATTCGATACTATTAAAAATCTCTTGGCATAAACTTTGTACCTCTTAACACAGGTAAAAATTACTACTTAAAAAGAGGCATCAACTGTTATTTTGAAATGTGTAACAATGGTGGATGAATAAATATTTTTTATTATTATTGTAAAATAAACTAAGCCAGAGAAAATATCATAGTACTATACTAAGTACGAGTATTTATAAGTCGCTTTCTCAGCACGATTAAAATATTTAATTGGGAGATTGTGAGCTTCGTTTAATTACTCTAGAAAAACCTTAAAAACTCACTCAAGTAAATTGGTACCTAATAGGAAGCCTCTGACGGATACTAGCATATATTATATTTGATACTAGCTTTCGTCTGCGTGGACCCGACCCGGTATGAAAACTATTCTATATTTTGATCCGGGCTATGAACTATCTTCGTGAAAAATTTCGGTTGAGCCGTTTGGGCGTCACGTCATTTAGTAACAAACATCTAAACATCCAAACTTTCGCATTTACAATATTATTAGGATAAATAGTTACGAATTCGTTTATTAGTTAGCAGGTATATAACATTTTATATAATTAGGTTAGTATAGCAAGTTCATGTATTTAATATTTAATACTATAATAATACTAATATTATAAATGCGAAAGTGTGTCTGTCTGTCTGTTACCTCTTCACGCTTAAACCGCTGAACCAATTGCGATGAAATTTGGTATCGAGATAGTTTGAGTCCCGAGGAAGGACATAGGATAGTTTTTATCCCCGAAAGTGAAAGTTTGTATGGAGCTGCGATATAATCGAGTTCCACGCGGACGGAGTCGCGGGCAGAAGGTTAAAAACTATCCTATGTCCTTCCCCAGGACTCAAACTATCTCTATACCAAATTTCATCCAAATCGGTTCAGCGGTTTAAGCGTGAAGAGGTAACAGACAGACATACAGACAGACACACTTTCGCATTTATAATATTGTATGGATATTATATCCATACTTAGCCATACTAATATTATTTATTTATTTATTTATTTATTTATTTATTGATACATGGAAAACCAACAGCGCAACATATTTATAGACAAAATAATAAAACCATATAGCCAATTACAGGTTCTCACTTATAGAAATAAACTAACACAAATAAATCTATAGCCAAACTTAAACTTAGCGTACATAATTTGCCTTATAACTATTACATATCTGAATGGTGGTGGCAGGAGCGATATTGCGAGCACATGCATAGGCGCATACCGAGAGCAAGCCGTCGAATAATTGCAATTGTATGCATTCTTGGAACGATGCACGGTTCACAGTTTAACCTATGTATTATGTAGATAACTGATTTTAAAATAATTGTGTTTCTACGACATATGGGACGTTGTCAAACTTTTAAGTACTTATTATCTTGAGCTAACAGTTATGACTTTAATAGTAAAGTTATAACTGTTAGCTCAAGATAATAAGATAAAACCTTACAGAAGAGAAAATGTCTGCCGTAGACACGGAATGAAAGCAATCCAATTTAGCTGTTTAATACTAATCCATTAGCAGTATTTTCATTCAGTATCGTTAAGCGTAAAACCTTTATTTAACGATTTAATGAGCCGCTTTGCTACAATTTTAGAAATAGAAATAGAAGAAATAGAAATGTTTATTGTGTGTCACATTACAGGTTACAGATGGTGAAAACAATAAAGGTATACATGTGACGCCCTGCAAGGGTACTGCAAACATATGAGAGGGCTAAAATGAATACATACTACCTATTATCCTTATTCATGAACGTCCATCGAACGTATTCCTGTTGAAATGCTGTAATAATACGTCTATCTTTATCTTTCACTTAGATTTCCCATCGTGGTGAATAGACTTAATAGTACATTACTTACCAAGGGCTGTAAAAGAAAAAAAGCCCGAAACCGCAGGTATTTGTGACCCGAGCCGCCGGCGAGGGTTGTAAATATGCGATAGAGGGCTTGCTTTCGTACTGCCCGTGGTGAGTTCACCATTTTACGTCTTCACCTGGCCACAATGCGAGTCTTACCGTACGCGCAGCGTGCGGTAAAATTCACGTTATGGCGGTGTGACGTAAAATAACATTTCAACCAACACAGGCTTGCCAAGGTTCATGAACAACGGAATGCTAATTATTACAACTAATTTGTACGTAATGAAACAATAAGATAATTTCTACTTTATAAACAATTTATATTATATTAATGCGTCTTTAAAATAATCCGCTAAACTATAGTAACACTTTTGTATTAGATATGTTTTTAAATGTTTAGTAAATAAGTTTGTTTTCTGAAGGCTTTTTAAGGTATTTGGTAGGTGATTATATTATTTTTCTCAAAAATGGCCCGCAAAGTGAACATAACTCGCTACATATTGGAAGGTAAAGTGTATAGTTTAAGGTCAGATCTAAATTAAAAAATAAAAAACATTGCAGGCCGCCTGGAATGTTATATATAAATTACTTTATTTGTCGAGTACCAAATTTAAAAAAAAGTAGAAACTGGCATATAAATGATAGCCCAGTCAATGAACTGACAACTTGTATGGAAAAAATGACAATTTTGGAAATAATTTATAATAGCTTATTTTTTATGTGTAACGGATATATTATCAATTAAATAGTTACCCAGCCACAAAATCCGAGAAAATTTCAGACATGAAAAAAAATGATAAATTAACTAGCTCCTGAGAAGTCAAAAAAAAAATTAATAAATATTTTTGTCTTTATTTTGGTTCATTTACATTTGCTCTATAATATTCAACATAAATCGTACGAAAAAAGACAATGCATGCTTCATTTAAATCTACATAATTATTTCCGGATGAAAAGTTTGTCGGATTCTTGAATAAATCATCTTAGAATAACATTTTAAATTGAAATCAACAAAAAAAACGCTATTATAAATTAATGTTTTTCAAAACCGTATTTTGCCTGGAGTATGACGGCACAGCTATTCAGCCAATTCAACTCGTATTTTTCTGTTGCAAACACGACGTTTTTGTATGTGTCTCAAATAGTTTGCGTTTTTTTGGTGGAAAAATACACTTGCGATTCTGTTTAAAAAAAACGCCGGGAAGTCATAAATATTTTCACGTTGTGCAACGATATTTAAAGTTTATATAAATGTAGTAATTTTTATTCCCCATTTTTGAAGAAAGCACTATATTAGCCTCAGCCGGAATGGCAATTGCAGGCTTCGTATTATAATTAAACGGACTCGCAAGCTCGTCCGTTTAAACAAATACTCAGCCTGCAATTGCCTCCTTCCCGGCCACGGCAATAATGTACTATTATGAATTGAACGGATGGATTGGAAATATTTTCGTAATTTAAGGTAAAAGGTGCTACTAATTATATATTTATATTATATATTTTTATTATTTATTTATATTATATATTTCTTCTTAAAATCACTACTGGTGCCATTCCCGATCTGCTCAAGGAACTCTCGTTCGTTAGTCCTTCCCAGTTCAAAAGGTACTTTCCCCCTCTTTCATTGAAACTAACATTTTTTTATTATACAACGACGGTGGCAAACAAGCGTACGGCCCGCCTGATGGTAAGCGGACACCGCAGCCTATAGACGCATGCAACTCCAAAGGAGGAACATGGGCGTTGCCGACCCTTGATATGTTTGAGGATTCGCTGTGTTGAGAGCTGAAGGAACAAATTCCCTCGCTCTCAACACAACGCATCCTCGGGAGCTCTGGCGACTTTGCTCACCTCTAGGAACACAACACTACTACAGAGCAAGTAGTAGTGTTATTATGGCTGTGGTCTTCTGCAAGGCGGAGGTACTTCCCCAGTTGGGCTGCTCCAAATTCGAGCGGGATGACATTTCGCTGTGCCCTACCTCACCTAACACATCGTCCAAATACAGACAAAATAGTTTCCTTGACCGTGCTAGTCGTAATCTGAACAATTTGACGAAAGCTTGATATCGACATATTTATCTGTGTAATTCCTTCTGTGAAGCAGAAACTAGTTAGTATGTATTTTGACTGAGCGATTCTTTTTACCATTTACTATGCTTTTATTTTTATTTGTTTATGTTTTTTGTTTAACGTGATGTGCACTGTATCGATAATTCATGTTCTCATACTGATCGCGATGTCCTGTAACAAGTTGTATTTACTTTTGTCCTTATGCTGCTGGTTTTTCAACGAATACATACATACGTACCTAATCGCATACATAAACGTGATTTAGGTAGGAGTTGAGATCGTCAGAAACTCCCAAAGAAAATAATATCTCAACACATTCACTGCCAGGAATCGCTACTGCCGTATGTAGCGGAGAGCGGCTACGGCGTAGGCGCCTGCTAGACGGTTTCCTGCTAGGCATGTGAAAGCGTTAGCATATTCACTGTCAACAATGTCGTAGGGCTGCGCTCGTAGCCGATAACATGTGAAAACGGGGTACAGTCAGCATCAAAAGTAACTGCGCAAACGAAGACGTCAAGTCTTTATTAAAAAGAGCTTCTGACGTCTTCGATTGCGCAGTTACTTTTGATGCTGACTGTACGTAGAGGAAAGCAGGAGCTCAGCGCCCGCCTAGCGGGTTCCTGGCGGTTTAAGTGTTAAGATTGTTTAGTAGAAAACACAACAATAATTATACTTTCGGTACGACCTTACTTGGACCTAGTTAATATCAAATAGTCTTTCACAAGTTATTTATACTGAGCAATATCTTCGTTCTACCAGTAGGATCCGGTTTCGGTATCGGTCGGTACTCTCAGTATAAAAATGTGTAGGTTAATGCATTACTTCACCTTACTACAACGCGATGAGGTGAACAAAATAAATACCTACTACGTTTGAAGTTGACTGTACCGTATTAAATTAACGTTTTCGGTCCCTGGTTCGAGTTATCTTGAGGTCCTACGTACTGCGAAACTTAAAAGCCGCGACTAGTAAAGTTTTGTAATCGAGGTATTTTAGTGGAGGTAATCAAAGTGCACTTTAAGCTTTTAGGTTTCTGAAGGGCGTCTCGTAAGTTGAACAGGCTTTGCCAACGACTTGGTCGTCGTAGAACTACAAACTTCTATCCCCCATGTCACTCCCTAGGAGGTTTATTCAAGAGGTGAATTCGCAAGTTCGGGGACCGACAGGTAAAAAAAAACATCTTCAGTCTTTCTTTTAAACTTATACTGTCTACATGCCTCATCTAAATCGGTCTGTGGTTTAAGCGCGGTAAGGCAATACACATACTTAACATTAGTATGGGTGGTGTTACGGGTAGATAATTGATATTAAATAAATAAATAATAAATAAATATTAGGGGAATCTTACACAAATGGACCTAGTCCCAAACTAAGCAAAGCTTGTACTATGGCTACTAGACGACGATAAACATACTTATATAGATAAATAAATACTTAAATACATAGAAAACATCCATGACTCAGGAACAAATAGTCGTACTTATTACACAAATAAATGCCCTTACCCGCGATTCGAACCCAGCACCTCTTGCTTCGTAGGAAGGCGGGCAGTTGGTAGTGACCAACTAGGCTAAAGCGGTAGTCTAATATTGCCACGACTTACTGTTGATTTACAGCATCGGTCTCTTTGTAGCAAGAATGTAAGTGCGAGAGAGAGATTTTATTATGACATCTCACTACACGTAAATACTAATCCATTTGAGGACACGCAACGTTACGTGTGCTACGCCGCTCTGTAGCGGAAATCGCACGTAGCGGCATGACTCATGCTTGAGTCATTGGCCATGTATAAGTTAACACATTCACTGCCAAGAAGTAGCTGATCCCGTGGATTTTGGGGCGCCTATACGGCGTAAGAGCCCGCTGGGCGGCTAGAAGACATTCACTGCCAGGAACCCGCCTAGCGGGCCCATACGCCGTAGGCTGGTCCCTGGCAGTGCACACATGATTCATATACCTCCCTCTATTTTGCGTATCACCATCTTCCAGCTGTCATTTCACTACATTTACACGTTAAACTTACACGTCCAAATGTTATAAAGTGCAATTGCCTAGAAGAACGTAAATTTTGGACGCTATTTATTGGATGACTCTATAAATGTACATATCATATCAATAATTCCTTACCTCGGGTATTGATCTTGGTAAATAAGCGTAGGCGCAAACAAGTAATAGAGATAATGGTTGAACGTCGGTATAGCGGCGCGAGCGTCGCGCCACCGAGGCGCGCAGGCGACGGCTACCGCGTGGATTTTCATAGCAAAACGGAACTGAAACCAAAATCAAAGAAATGTGTTTTTTTCCATCACACGAGTATATTGGAATCAGTATTGTATTTGACGACGATGATGATGGGCGCGGGCGTAGCATGGTTGACATTTTATCACATATGGCCGTCGGTAAGACATCATGCACGTTCTTCATGTCTTATCCACAACGATAAGTATAATTTACTTTAAAAACAAAGTTTTAACCGACTTCAATTTAGTACTCCGCCAAGCCACGAAATCATTTCCTCATTTATTTTCCAATTTACCACATGAACTGATTTTCGAGAGCTAATGCGTTGATTATTAGAGAAAAAAACCGAATCGCTGTATGTGGGCTGATAATATTTGAGGACTTCCGTCGATTCCACAAGGATCACCTTTGGCACTTCATTAGTTGCTATTTCAACGGAATCTTATCAGAATATGTGATATACTTTTGTACTTTTAAGGACATAATTGAGGAATTCCATAAGTCATCTGTAGTCTTCATCATCAATTCCACTCCACCAAATTTATGATTTCCGGGTGTAAAATACACGAGTTATATAATATAAAATATCAAAATCACTACACCAGGCCTTTAAAACGTTATAAAATGAACCGGAATTATAACGGTATATTCCGTTAGTGTTCGAAAATTACGTTATAACAAAACCAATATTCTCCATAACGATATAAATACCGTAACAGAATGAATAACAGAACGATATATAATAACGTTATAATATCGTTTTAAAATGCGAGCCGCGCGCTACGGCTGCGCCGTTGCCGCTCTGTGCCAATGCCAACATGCCACCACGTGGGCCGTAGCGCGACGTGCGACGTTGCCGTTACGTTGTTCTAGCTTCTAAATCTTATTAATGCTTGTTTACCTCGATCATTTGCAAATTGGTTGTGAATTGTGAATATTTGGTTGGTTGCGACGATAAATGGCGGAATAAAAATGGGATGCAGGAAACGCAACGCTGTCCACAGATTCGTGGACTTGCTCATAAATAAAAAGAAAGAGTGCCAATCTTAATAGCCCCTAGGTATACACTATTACAATATGTAAGAGGGTCAATATTTTTCTATGTTAATTGTTTGTATCGGCACTAAATCGCAGACTCCCAGTATTAGGACCTATTCCAAACAAGCCCTACGACCGACGGTGTTGCCGTGAGCAAAAAATTATGCATAGGTATGTTGGTATGTGCTTTTGTTCATTAATCGTAATAAAATTAAAATATACTTTTAGTTTCCGACATTTTATTTTATTTTTGATTTAGAGCCATTCCGAAAACGACAAGTTAAATAAAATCTGATTATGAAACCAAAGAATGTGTGAATTTTCGATTTCGGTTCTTCGCCATAATCTTTCTAGATAGGCTCGCGATAGATAGGGGAGACCAAGGACGGTTGGTACACATAAATATATATCGATCCTCCTTTTCTTACGATTCATCCTCCTTTTCTAATTAATCCTTAGTCACTAAATATTTATGTAAATAACTAGCTGTTGCCAGCGACTTCGTTCGCGTGGAACTTGTTATGGTCTTAGAAAAAATATTGCTATTAAATTATGTTCGGTGCAAGCTATTTATCGCTGTCCCAAACACACTTCTACCATCTTAAAGATATACAAAAACTATCCTATATCCTTCCAAGGGTCTCAAATTATCTGTACGGGAAATTTCATCTAAATCCGTTCAGGGATTAGACCTACGTAAAAGGTAACAGTGCGATGAGTTCGTTAGTTTAAATTGATAAATCTAAATTGAAACCTTCGTTTTTACAAACATAAATATCTTAAGAATCATCAACAGACGTTTTCATACAGTATTAAAGAAAAATATATTTTTATATGTCTACTAAGCTACATTACTGTTATAATAATAAGTACCCAATGTTGATTAAATCTATTCGATTCTGGGAGCATCGCAGTTCTAACCTAACCTATCCTACATTTCTGGTAACTGTTCAAATCCAACACCATCTTAATGATGATAGGGGGCAGATTAGACTGCCCCTACTTGCTTCATTGTAGTCGGTTACATGCGCCGTACTCAATAAAGCCAAAGGCCTAATGTTCTTTTGATTTGATTTGATAATTTGGTATTCTAACTACTAACATAGTCTCTTTTTAAGGATAATTGTTACTAACAAAAACTGGATCTTGTTATCTGAGTAAATAAATGAATTGAATTGAATTGAATTGAATTGAAATCTGTAAGTCTTACTTTAAAAAAGGTCTTGCTCTCTATACAACCTTCAAACCTTTTAACTCTCTTAGGAGATGAATAAAAAAAACGCTGAAATCGTTTTCTAATCATTAAACAAACGGTCCATAACCTAAGTAATAAATCTATTATTTTAAAAATATCTTGCTCTTCGTATAAACTTTGAACCCCCTAGAAACCCTCTTAAGGGATGAATTTCAAAAACATTGAAATGTATTTTTTAGTTTTAAATAAACCGTCTAAAATCGTAGTTACACTAATGTTTTACTTTAAAATTTTCTTGACCCTATACGGCCTTCGAATCCCCTTTAAATTAAACACTCTTAGGTGATGAATAAAAAAATCTACTAATCTGCTCTCTCTATTTTAAGACCAAAATTAAAAAATCTTACTTAAAAAATGACTTTTCCTTCCATATAAACTTTGAAGCCCCATTAACGCCTATAGGGGATGAATTAAAAAAAAACTCTGAAATCAGTTTTGTTGTCTTTTAACATACAGACTAAGACTGACATTAGAAATATCTAACTATATTTTCTTGCTCTCCATATAAACCTTGAATACCGTTTTAACACTTTTAACCCCCTTAGGGGTGGTATTTTTCCAAGACGATGAAAGGATTTTTTTTTCTAACAAGTAATCGTACCACAAAGTTGCCCATCTCTAGCTCAAAAAAAATGTTTCTCATCCTAATCTTGCATAAGTACCTTTTTAACCCCCTTAGGGATGGAATTTTCTAACACGTTAAAAGTACTAACTGTTTTTCTATTCTAATAAGTAATCTTTCTACAACGTTTCAAATCTCAAGCTCAAAAAAGTGTTTCTCATACAAACCTTTCATCCCTATTTAACCCCCTTAGGGGTGGAATTTTCTAAAACGCTGACAGTCCTTTTTTGTATTGTATTTAGTAATCTTTCTACAAAGTTTGAAGTTTCTAGCTCAAAAAATAAAGTTCCCTCCATACAAACTTTGCACCTCTATTTAACCGCCTTAGGGATGAAATTTTCTAAAACACAGAAAGTACTTTTTTCTATTCTAATAAGTAATCTTTCTACAAAGTTTCAAGTCTCTAGTTCAAAAAATAATGTTTCCCCCATACAAACATTGCACCCCTGTCCCCTACTTAACCCCCTTAGGAGTGGAATTTTCTAAAACGCTGCAAGAACTTTTTATGCATCTTAATAAGTAATCTTGCTACAAAGTTTCAAGTCAATAGTAAAAAAAAAAAGTTTCCCTCATACAAACTTTGCACCCCTATTTAACCCCCTTAGGGATGGGATTTCCAAAAATTTCATCTTGTCCCTTCTTTTTAGTCCCAGTAGTTTCGGCTGTGCGTTGATGAATTAGTCAGAAACATTTCATGCAGGCATTTAAATTATAAATAATTTACCATGTTATAACAATGCCATTAATATCTGGGGGCACGGCAGTGCCCCCGCCAAGTCGAGCGCGAAGCAAACACTGCCGTACCATCCTTTACTGGAACCATTTCGCCACATTTTCAGGCCCCTATTTGAGAACCTCTGGATAAGACCAGAATGCAGAAATTTTCGTCATCCAGTAAGCTATAATCACATACTTAAAATCCAAAATTTCAAGTCTGTAGGTCATTTAGTTCCGAAGTTAAGCGAAAGCAAAGTTTCGCATTTATGACACTCACTCACTCATGATCATCAAAATAGAACTAGTACTTCCCATAAACTCAGCGAGCTGAAATTTGGTACAGTTAGGGTTTAATGGCCACATAAAGCGAAAATTATAAAAAATTGCTATTTCAACCCAGTTTTCTAGATACACCAACTGTATACATTACTTTGTAATCCTATACAAATATATAGGATTACAAAGTTACATTTGCAGTGAATGGGAAAATTCAAAAGCAAGAATGGGCCTGCATTCATAGTTTGTATGTATGGATAACACATTACCCTAGAAAAAGAAGTGAGATTCCATAAAAAACACTCCATGTAAAAAAGAGGCCAAGTCTCGAAACTCTTCCACCGTAAAAAGTTGTGAGATATTTCGTAGAGCCAAATTTCAGGCATTCTTATTAATCTTTATTTGCTTGCTAAATAAAATTTTGTGACTTGGCAATCACACAATACTACATAATTTTAGGTAAGTATGCAAAAATCTATAAATACAGTTAAGTTGTGTGATTGCCACGTTGCAGAATTTTATTTAGCAAGCAAAAACATTCCATGTAAAAAAGAGGCCAAGTCTCGAAACTCTTCCACCGTAAAAAGTTGTGTGATATTTCGTAGAGCCAAGTCTTAGGCATTCTTTAATCTTTATTTGCTTGCTAAATAAAATTCTGTAACTTGGCAATCACACCACTTTCCTGCATTAATGGATTTCTGCATACCTAAAGCTATGTAGTATTGTGTGATTGCCAAGTCACAAAAATTTATTTAGCAAGCAAATAAAGATAAAAGAATGCCTGAGACTTGGCTCTACGAAATATCTCACAACTTTTTACGGTGGAAGAGTTTCGAGAATTGACCTCTTTTTTACATGGCATGTTTTTTTATGGGATGATGCATTTCCGATTAATGAGGCACAGAGTAGCTAAAGACAATCTGATTTGAAAATTATTAGTCAGGATATTCGTATCAGGCTACAACCTGCGCCGACGAGCCGAGCAAATCGAAAAATTCTCTATTTTACTATGACGTCGTGCACTCTAACAAACAACCTACGTTACGTAATCACATCGCTTACATTGCACGAGTAGGCTATACTGAATGCGAGAAAGGGGTAGCCTATAACGTTATTACATTATTATATCGGTTAAAAAAGTATCGGTTTTATATTAATGGTTTAGATTTATAACGTTATAATGGATATCGCTATACAGCGCGTCAAATATCGTTTTCGAGTATAGCGGTTTTAGGAATAATAACGTTATAAATGATAGCGCTATACGAAAATAGCGCTATTTAAAGGCCTGCACTACACGCGTGCCTAATATAATTGAGGAGTTCTCTCAATTCCTCATGGATCCCATCATCCAATTGAATTTTTGAAATAATGGGACTCCCCTGGAAGCATATGCTCACCAACAAAAAATATAATACAAATCGGCTCATCAATGACGGAGTTCTGAGGTAGGTAACAACATTGAAAAAAAAAAGATATAAAAAAAAAAAAAAGACCGGGTTACACTCCGGGAGTGCCGGCAGAAGTGAAAACTCAATAACATTGTAACAGTTTTTCGATCAGGTCACGTGACATCTTACGGTGTCACCCTAAAAATGAATTTGGCGCAAATTTATAATCAATTATCAATTATTTAGGCGGACGGGCCGCGGGCGCGTTGGGTGCGACGGGCCGGCTCGCCTGCCGCCGGCGGCGAACAAAATACCAATTTGTTTTTGTCATTGCCAAATATTTTTCAAAGCTTTATCTCTTTAGGAATAACGTCCAAATTCGAACTATTCGAATTTGCAAGAACAGCAGACGGCGGCGGTGAACAAAATATCAATTTGTTTTTGCCGTTGGTAATTTTTTTTCAAAGCTTTATCTCTTTAGGAATAACGTCCAAATTCGAACTATTCGAATTTGCTCAATAGCAAAACGGTGAAGGACGCGTGAACAAAATTACAAATTTATATGCAGAATATGCTATTGCAAAAAGTGTTTAACGGCTTTATACTCTTACGAATAGCGTTCAGTTTCGAATGAAGTCGAATCGGCTAGCAGCAAAATATAAAAGTTTGTGACCTCCTTCACATCTCACGTCACAAAAATGGATGTTACTCGCGTCCGCAGGAGCTACCTACCACAACCCTGCACGTGTCCCCTGGGTGGTGCTAAAGAGTGACAAACTTTCAAGGCCAAAATAATATATGCCATACGATTAAATAAATAAACCAGACATCCAGATTGTAAATGTATCAGAATCCTAATAAAGCAGGATCGCTTCAAGGGTACCGATAACGTTTATTGGTTGGTGTAGCACGAATGATCCTGATAAAGAAAACAATTTCTGAATGAATTCACACAATTGCTGGTCGGTGCTGAAGCATCTGTTTTACTGCGTAGATAATAATTCAAATCGGTCTACTACATGAATTTTATTGAAAACAGTCGACGTTAAAGATATATTTACAATTTGGCACCTTATTCCATTGTAATAAGACGATGATGACGACGACGACGGACAGCCGGATAGTTGGTCAGCGGGACAGCGGGGCATCCGAACATACGATAGATTATTTGCGGACGGAGAGGAAACGGAAAACTGTATTCGCTTTCTGTTCAAATATTCGATTGAGATAGAGTTCTAGGTGCCTATTTATTGCGAAACTGCTAATGTTACCGACGAAATTATAAACAAAATGTCTAGGTATCAATTATTGGCAGTCCACTTGTTCTTTGAAGGGCAATAAGTACCGGCTTTCATTATATTCCCATGAGATTTGAGTAAGGTTCTTGTTTTACTTAAGGAGGCAATTCTTCACCGGAACATAATACTTTCTTGGGGCTAACAATTTATCAATACCCTCGGGTAATATCAATCACTTAAAGGGATGAAATAGGTAATCGGATACATTTAGTGAAATTTAGGTATATTTGAAAGTATTAATTTACTTACATTGGATATCGAATGGATCTATTTCCGGTAATATTTACCTATTTACTTATCCTTCTAGCGTAATTATCAGCGATAAAGCGAAACAATAAAATATACGTAGTTTCTAACTTTCCTAGTACAGTCAGCAGCAAAAGTAGCTGAGCGAGTCAAGTGCTCAAAATGACCTACACACGACTCTAATGTCAAGGATAAGTACTGTCTATTAGGTCAGGGTTTCTTAAAGTGTGTTATAATAGGGGTCCGTGACATGATGGCTAAGCTAGGGTTCCACGGCCACGTTCACTCTTAACGTAGGCAGGTACGTCAAGGTGAAACATGACTTTTTATTTCAGCTTTTTCTTCAACAGGGGCCGCGGTATTTAAGAAATTCTGAAAGTGGTCCATGCTTAACAAAAGTTTAAGAACCACCAGTGGCAGTGGTTCTTAAACTTTTGTTTATTATTAAAACATTTTGAGCGTGTTATTGCGAGCTACTTCTACTGCTGACTGTACCTACATAATTTATAATAACATTTAATAACTAGTGTAGATTAAAATCTCTCTATACCTTTAACGTTACAATTTACTTATATTAGCGTCCATGATTAATCAATGTGTAAACTCGACGATGATTCAAAGAATGTATCTATATAAACTAATACTATACTAATACTATATATACTGTGTGAGCTAGATCTCGCGAGCCTGTTCTTTCTTGTTTTTTTTTTTTTTAATTTTTATTAACTGAATCGACAAAAAAATTATATAATTATTGAACGTGCTCACATAATTTAGCGAGAAGCGGTTGAGAAATGTGACCTGTAGAAAACAGGACAGACGAAGAATTTTGAGGAGAATTTCGTTCGCTCCGCTCGCTTGTTCTAGAGATAAGTTTATGAGCAGAGCCCGTAATTTTCATGCCGATGACATCAATTTGACGTCACGCTGCATATAGAATGATCCCAAATAGTTTTATTGTAATTATTAATCATTAGTCGTCAATCATTTTAATCATGTACAAATTACTTACTTCAAAAGTAATCTATTCACACGTGGAACAATTAATAGGTACCTACTTGATACGTAAAACGTAAATTAAACTATTTGTTTTGTTTGTATACATACATTTTATTAATTAAACGGTATTGTTACCACATTTCAATAATTACGTAGAAACAGAATTCCTTCAAGTAGGTACCTATTAATTATTCCACGTGTGAATAGATTACTTTTGAAATAATTTGTACATGATTAACTACTAATGATTAATAATTACAATAAAACTATTTGGGATCATCCTATATGCAGCGTGACGTCAAATTGATGTCATCGGCATGAAAATTACGGGCTCTGTTTATGAGTGTGTAGCTTTGTGAGGGTTTCGCTTTGTAAGTTTCCTTGCGGTCTGTGTAGTACGCGGGCGGAGCTGCGTGAGCAGCTTGAAATTTATAAATCGTCTTTCACTTAGTCTTAGTGCTTACTTCGCCTTACTACAGACACCTAGAATATCTACACAACATACATGCACATGTCGTTTCCACTTCACCACAAAAAATACTTTTCATCACACTTGCTCGAAAAAGGCTTGATAATGCGCAGACATACAGAGCTGTAATAGCCTGTGTTACGCCCACGGGCGTAATGGTTTTTTTCTTAAATTGTATCTGTCACTCATGCGGCAGTTACAAAGCAAAGAGGTTTTATATCAATTACGATGTCTGAAAACGTATTTATAAATAAATTTAAACTTAAAAAGCTACTTAAACATGTTTAACTGAATTATTTATAGATTTAATATGTAGTTATTTAGTGTCTAAGTAAATTTTTTTTAAGTGCTTTCAAATCGTGGCCGTATACCGAAGGGTCTTTGCCATACGCGCCTCACGTCAAATTCAACAAAATGGACGACTGACATGTTGCAGTTTTTATTACGATTTGTATTAATTTAATCTAAAATGTTTCCTCGCAAATGTGATGAAAAACATTGTGTATAACACGGGCGTAAGAATATTGCAAACTCGAGTCATCAAAAGCAAAGCTTCTGATAGACTCTTGTTCGCAATATTCGACTTACGCCCCTCGTTAAACAATGTACTATTCCAAGAGCAGAGAAATGGGTTGGTACAGAAAATAACCGAATAATTGTGTCTCCAATATTGGAGGAGTTTTGATATATTTGATGATTCCCTGTTTCTATCTTGACCAATTCTGTATGGGACTACCTCTAAAAGCATCATAGACTTTTTTATGTACCTAGTTGATCTATAATTGCCGTAAATATTGGTGAAAAATTATGAAGACGAACATAGTACGTTGTCCGCTTTACGATCCGGCCCTGTTATGTGCCGGCCGGTATAAATCGAACCTAATCATTAGTTACCATGTACTTGGTTACCTACTCCCAAGATTAAATTATTATGATGAACTCATAGAGGAGTTCAGCACGTTTTCTGTTTTCTGACAGTCACCGTTATACATATATTTAATTATTTATTCATTTAAATCAGGCAACAAGGCTTATAATACAATTAGGTACCTTAAAGACTAACATACATATCAATATAAACTTATCCATAACAATTACTGCGACGTGTTGCGCAATTTCGTGGTGTCAGGTAACCGACCGCGAAAACGTCGGAACTTGACTCCCTTCGGCCAAAATTCTTCCTTAAGTGAAGGCCGATAGATGGTCTGTTGGAACTCTGACCACAAAGGAATTAAAATTCACGTCATGGCGAGACGCCAACCTCACGACCCTCAGAATGAATCCGGTCTTCACGCGCACATACTCCACTACTTCCTCTGCCTTCGTAGTGTAGTGCACCCGGGACACGTACAGCTGCGTCGAAGGTGTAGCAGGACGCAGCAGGTGATTTGGTCCAGTCGGTGCGGTACCGCACAGATTCCGACAAGTAGGCTTCTTCTTTACCTCCACCTTGTCGCGTTGCGACTTCTTTTGAGTCGTACGTGGCAGATCCTTGCGAATGTCATCACATGGGTTCTGCACCCCTTTTTTTCGACCGCTGCTTAGGTGTTACAGTCATCGGTAAAGCGGCGGTATCGGCGTAAGTAAGTTGAGGGGTCAACGCACTTTCGCCTGACGTGCGCGTCTCCAGCAGTGAGTGATATGAACGAGGGAGGTCTATAGAGCACCAACAGTTTCACGGCAATGTGTGGACAGTAACTGCGGACGTCCTGCTCTAGCCTGTAATTAAGAGCGAGGTAATTATATAGCTGCCGGCTACACATTGCCGAAGAACATTTTGACTGTCTAAACGGCCCTAGAGGTTTTGCGTGTGAACTAAAACCATCGCAGCTTTTAGGGTTCCTTAACTCAAAAGGAAAAAAGACCCCATATAGGATCGCTTCGTGGTCCTTTGTCTGTCAAGACTTTTTTTTCTCGAGTAAACGTGATTTTCAATCTGGAGGGCCCTCTGTCGTTGCAGCATTCTCCATTCTAGTCTATCTTGGGCTCTCGTCTTTACTTCTTGGTATGTGTGGCTATCAGCACCATTCCTTCATCTGTATCATGTATGTCTAAGTATGTTGCCGATGCATTTAGCTTTGCGTTTTTCTATAGCGGATATTACCCGTCTTTTTTCTTTAGCCTTTTCCAACACTTCTTCATTGGTACGCCTTTCTGTCCAGCTGATCTTAAGCATCCTGCGCCAATACCACATTTCAAAGGCTTCCAGTCGACGTCGGTCTTGTGTTGCGATGTTCCAGCTTTCACATCCATAAAGAGCTGTACTCCAGATGTAGGTTTTTATTAAGTTTTTCCTTATGTTTGTATTAATTTTGCTATTAATAGACATGCCTATTTGTAGTAAATGGTCTCTTGGCTATTGCGATTCTTGTTTTTATCTCCTTTTCACTTCTGCCTTGTTTTTCTATAATACTTCCTGGTCATTGGGGTCGAATCCCTTGTCGTACCACTGGGTTCTTTTAAGAAACATAATAAGTACGAAATATAATTTTATATGTAACAATGACTTTGCGGTGAAGGGAAACATCGACATCGCGAGAAAATCGGTGTAATCCCGGAAGTTCAGATTCGCTTTCGTCAAAGGAGAGCTCATGCTTTTTTGAGCACTACCTAGAAGGGTGCTGAAATTGTGGAGGTATCAAGTTGAAAAGTCAAACTTCCATGTTAACGCAACCACCAGATTAGCCTTGTACATACTTGTATGCGCGCATTAAGCCCATTTGAAAAAAAAAAAAAAATGATTAAAATTCATAGCTTTCGGAAATTTCTTTATCTGTAATGAAGACCTACTTCATGTCAAATTAATGATTCTTGGTCGGGAAGTATTCTACTGTTAGGTTTTTGAGTAAACACCTATACAGCAATGTAACCAAGTAGAGGAACTATATTACAAACTAGTGGCTCAGTGAGCTCTACAACTCGCAAGCTTGTCTTTTTATGAGTTTTATTTTTAAATTTCGAAACTATACTCATTATTGTACATGCTCAGAAAATTTCACGAGAGTGGGTTGAGAAATGCGACCTGTAGAGGAGAACAACCGGGCAGCGGGGCCGCCTTTCATCGGATACCGGACTTACGAACCATTTTCGGCCCAAGCTAAAGTATAGAACTTCGTTCGCTTCGCTCGCTCGTTCAATAAAGGAAATTATCCAGAAAACAGCTAATGCGACCAAAGGGACCGTTAAGGGACATACAAACGCCGGTCAACACTTCGTGACGGAAGCGTACGTTGATATACATGCCCTAAAATTACCTACAAACAACGAACGAAATAAGTTTCTGTCAAAAAAATATTTTTGGTAGAAGCTTATCGGCGACTGTACTTTTCTGTATACCGTCATCAACTACCTACTCATTGAGACGATTCTAATGAGTCCAAACTCGATGGCGTTATGTGGTTTTATTACGGAGTTCCTATGGCCACCTTCCAACTCCACCATCAGATCAGCTCCACGTCATCATAATATTGCATTGTCACGCGATTTATACATACATGCAAAATTTCAGCTCAATCGGAAACCGGGAAGTGGATCAAATTTAACTTGCAAGATTTGATTACAGACAGACAGACAATGGGACAGGTGAAAGTAAATAAAAGCCTGTAAAAACCATAGAAGTCTAACTAGCGCCGCAAAATAACCCCACAGAATGGGAGCCATTGCCATTATGCGGGGATGGGGGCGGGTTGTCAAAACGATGCCAGGCAGCCGTTTAGAACTTGCGCATACCGGGTTTAGACACGAGTTTGGGTGGAAATTTGTAAGGAGCTCGCATCCTATGGTTTTTTCGTTCACTACTTACTAATCGTACGAGTACGGTACGGAACCTTCGTGCGCCAGTCCGACTTACACTTGGCGGTTCAACTTGTATGAAAACTGGGCTTAAGTTTGACAGCGCCGGTAGGTACCGACGTCGGCAGCTGCGATGGCGTTATTTACCGCGGCGGCTGACGAGGGTCCAGGTGATTTATGTTGCGATTCACTTTCCACGCTGTTTTACCACTAGCTATATCGATCCCATCTTTGAGTTACGAAAACACTAAACTGGACTCGGTAATTATGCTGTGGAGGACCTAATCTACACGTGTAAAAAATAATTGAAACTCACGTAAAAACTGTTAAACCGTGTAGGGAAGATGTTTGAATTTTGTAAGTACGTAGCTAATAATGTGAAGCTACCGTAGAGAGTGTGGCGAATTGCCACGTATCCGAATCAATAGCTCTGTGTAGCGACATAGGAGATAGTCTGGCAAGACCAGAGAGAAAACAAGAGATAGAGTTTGGATGTCAAGGTGAAGGATTGTAAAAACCAGGTGATAAAAAGGACTAGCGGAGTGAGTTCCTCATTTCCTATTGTACGCCCATTAGCATTAGCTTGGTGCAATTAAATGAATAGTGCATCTTTCAAGAACTGCAGTTTTATTCACGTCGATTGAGCATCACCCAAAATGGTGACCCCGAAACTCCGTTGCATTTGGAGTCGTGTTCTGTAAATACGGCTAGAAGTAATTGTTGAATTGGCTCATTGGGACATTTGGCGTCTTCCACTAACGCCTTACACTGGTTTTGCCCGTTTCTGCAGCAAAGATTTGTATTCCAATTGACCTTGGTGAAACTGGCATTTACAAGAAACGCCTTTATGCATCAATATCGCCGTGCGGAAAATATTTCAGAACACTTATTACCTACTTAACAAAGCAGTGAATAGAAGTGGTGAAGTGCAATTAGTTTGTGGATATTTGGTTTATTCGTGGTTGCAAAATTTTTACCCCCATACCTTTTCTCGCATGTCAAAACAGCGGAAAGCTTGACATTGTGGGTTACGACGACGTGCGCCATGCGCGGCTCTCCGAAAGGAAAAAAACTTCTGAAGTAATACCTAGTTGTCAACGTGATACGTCATTGGAGCAAGTATTTATCGACATTGGACAATAATTGTAAGTTTTTTTATCATTATCTTGCATGATCCGGGTGATTGGATAAGTGGTGAAACGATAAAAAGTTAAGTTTATTTACATCAACAGAGAATTAGATTTTAATGTAATTTCAAAAATTATATTTATAAATAAAATTTTACTCTAACATTTTTGTCAACTGCATCTCTGTGCATGATATTAAGTTTGATATAACAAATACCTTGTTCCTTAATTAACACATTTAAGTATTCTTCTCAATTAACATAGCTCATGTTCAGAACTTGTGATTCATATTAAAATTTGACTCTTATCTTACTTTGAGATAGCAGCCTAGTGATTATAGGAACAGTGCTTACAATTTCTACAATAATGAGTGATTCAGAAGAGTATAATTCAGCTACTGACCGCAATGATACAGATACAGTCTGATATGTTTAAAAAATTTGGTAACGTTTATTAACTATTATTTATTATTTTTTGTTTATTTATTTTTTTATTATATTTATTTATTATTATTTTTTATTAACGTTTTTTAATTTTTATTTAACGGCCTCATTGGTTGAAGACTGTATTCTAAACCCTCCCTCGGATAACAAATATGAGAAACTTAAAGCAGAGTTAATTAAAAAGCTTTCGGTGTCTAGGCCTCAGGAAATACGACAACTGTTAAATGGGGAGGAACTCGGGGACCGGAAACCTACTGTGTTTCTGCAACATCTCCGCTCCTTGGCTGGTTCAACAACAGATGAGGGTATACTCCGGGAGTTATGGTTACGTCGCCTGCCATTTGAGGTACAGAGAATTCTCATTGCTCATAAGGACCTAGACCTGGACAAGGTAGCTGCGATAGCTGATGCTATCTTAGAGGCTTCTCCCTCTGACTCAGCACCTGTTGCCTTTGCTGTTAATACCAGTTCTCCCTCTGCCCCTGAAGTGAGTGCTCTCATGAAATGCATTGAGGATCTGTCAATGAGAGTTGAAGCCCTCAGCTCTAGGAACTCTCGGCCATCTAGGCCCACAACCCGCTATCAGCCCGATAGCGGCCCACAAACACTACATAATTCTGGTGGTCGGTGGTGCTGGTACCACAAACGTTATGGGAAGAGAGCTTCTTCTTCTGGGAAATGCATTCCTCCTTGTTCATGGAAACCCCGTCAAGAGGGAAACTTTCCAAGCAATCAGTAGAGGCGGCAGCTGATTGCTCCCACGCCGGCCGCCGGTTATTCGTCTTGGACTCTAAGTCAGGTCATAGATTCCTAATTGATACTGGCTCGGACCTTAGCTGTTTTCCTCGCAATCTACTGAAGGGAAAATACAGTCCCTCGACTTTCGATGTTCGTGCTGCTAATGGAAGTTCAATTAGAACTTATGGAACTCTTCCTTTACGGCTAGATTTAGGTTTGGGTCGAGAAATTAAATGGCATTTTGTGATTGCAGACGTGAGTGCGCCCATCATTGGCTCAGATTTGTTGGCAGAATACCATCTGATGCCCGATTGCCGCAACCAGCTGTTACTAGATGGCAGCACCAAAGTGTCTGCGCTAGCCACAATTGCCCTGGTCGACCAAGCTAGCATCAAGACTATTGTTGCTGAGTCGCCATTTGCCAAGATTCTCCTAGCCTTTCCGGACATTTTGCGACCGCCTGGACTGCCACGAATTATGAAACATTCCACCGTGCACCACATCATTACCGCAGATGGTCCACCCGTCTCGTGTCGCCCCCGAAGATTAGCACCACAGAAACTCGTGGCTGCAAAGAAAGAATTCGAGGAGATGTTGAATTGTGGAACTGCACGTCCTTCAAGCAGCCCCTGGGCCTCACCCCTACATATGGCGCAAAAAGGTGAGCATGGATGGCGCCCATGTGGTGACTACCGCATACTAAATTCCAGAACAGTCCCAGATCGCTACCCAGTGCGTCACATAGGTGACTTCGCACAGAATCTGGATGGCTCAACAATTTTTAGCACGTTAGACCTTGTTAAAGCTTACCAACAGATACCAGTCCATGAAGCTGACATTTGTAAGAATGCGATTACTACGCCATTTGGACTGTTCGAATTCCCCTTCATGACCTTCGGTTTGCGTAACGCTGGGCAGACTTTCCAGCGCTTTATGGACGAGGCGTGAGGGGACTCGATTTTTGTTATCCGTACATTGACGATGTCCTTGTATTTTCCAGCAGTCCCGAGGAGCACGCACAACATCTTCGCGCCCTATTCAAGCGGTTGTCTGAATACGGAGTCGTCCTTAACCCGTCTAAGTGTGTGCTAGGCGCAAATGAGGTAACATTTCTTGGCTACCGTGTTAATAAGAATGGTTCCTGCCCACCCCCAGAAAGAATCCAATCTCTACGGAGTTTCCCTCTGCCTAAAACAGTGGAGGGTCTTCGGAGATTCCTAGGCATGGTAAATTTTACCGGCGATTCCTCCCTAAAGCTGCTGAGCTCCAAGCACCGCTTATAGACGTATTGGCATCTTCACAACTGAAAGGCCGCAAGCCAGTTCCTTGGACGCCCGAGCTTGAGCTTGCATTTAATGAATGCAAAGAGCACCTCGCTACTGCCACTCTTTTAGCTCACCCCGTTAATGATGCTCCACTGGGACTATTTACTGATGCATCGTCTACGCATGTAGGGGCCTGTCTACAGCAAAAAGTCAACGGCAGTTGGCAACCCCTCGCCTTTTTCAGTAAGAAGCTGTCACCGCGTTACACAACTTGGCCAGCATATTATCGCGAGTTATTGGCGGTTTACGAAGCGGTGCAGCATTTTCGTTACGTGCTCGAGGCGCAACACGTCACCATATACACTGACCACAAACCACTGATCTATGCTTTTTCTCAGCGTCGGGAGAAATTGCCTCCAGTACAGCTTAACCATCTTTCTTTTATTTCACAATTTACAACAGACATAGTTCATGTCCAGGGAAAGGAGAATGTTGTAGCGGACGCGATGTCTCGAGTCGAGATGATTCGAATCGAAGACGACTATGAGGCATTGGCGGAGGCCCAGGCTACAGATGAAGAGCTGCAAAAATTGCAATCTAATTCCTCTTTAAAAATAGAAAAGGTGAAATTACCCGGCACGAACGTTACCATCTTCTGCGATGTGTCGACGGGAAAACCCCGACTCTTCTTAACCACCACGTTCCGTCGGAAGTATTTTGAGAAAATCCACAACCTCAGTCATCCAGGTGTACGGACTTCGGCTCGCTTGATGGCTGATCGTTTCGTTTGGCCTAATATAAGGAAAGATTGCCGTCAATGGGCTAGAACTTGCCTCGACTGCCAACGCAGCAAAGTTACCAGACATGTGAAGGCACCGTTACAGACGTTCACAAGTCCATCCCTTCGTTTCCGCCACGTTCATCTCGATATCATAGGCCCCTTGCCCCATAGTAAAGGCTTTCAGTACTGCCTGACAGCCGTCGACAGATTTACGCGGTGGCCCGAGGCATGGCCTATGGTCGGTATAACGGCGGAAGAGGTAGCGGAAACATTCACGCGGGAGTGGATATCCCGATATGGGGTGCCATCTATTGTGACTACTGACCAAGGACGGCAGTTTGAATCCACATTATTCCATCGTCTCATGGATGTTTGTGGTACGAAACGTGTCCGGACGACAGCTTACCACCCTCAAGGAAATGGATTGGTAGAACGTATGCATCGTCAATTAAAGGCGGCTTTTATGTGCCACGGGGACTCCTGGAACACGGCATTACCGATGGTGTTATTGGGTATGAGAACCGCACTCAAAGAAGATTTGAAAACATCAGCTGCTGAACTGCTTTACGGCGAACCTCTTCGTCTTCCGGGCGAGTTCGTCGTTGCCCCAGACAAATCGGCAAATACTGAAGTAACTATGGATTTTGTGACTCGACTGAGAAGCCATATGAATGGACTAAGACCTATTCCTGCTTCTCGTCATAGCCATCCATCTTCATTCGTTTTTAATGATTTGAGCGTAGCGACACATGTTTTCCTACGAGACGATTCGGTGCGGCGCTCGCTGCAACCGCCATACACTGGTCCATTCTTAATTAAAAAAAGGCAAGCTAAAAATCTTACTTTGCATGTGAATGGTAAGGATGTCACTGTTAGTATTGACAGAGTAAAACCAGCATATTTGGACACCGCAGAACCCAAGCAGGCTCCTATTCGTATAGCACCTAAGCCAATTTCTGAACCACCTGTTTTTCCAGTTCTGCCTCCTGTTTCTAACGCTGGCGATAGCCAGCCTGCTCCTATAATCACTAGAGCAGGTAGAACCATAAAGCGCAAGAAATTTTTTTGATTTATAAGGCCGGATAAGGTTTTAGCATAATGAATGCTCTATAATTTACAATTATAATATAATGTTTTGTCTTATAAAGCAATCACTATAAATAAGTGTTACATGTATGAGTGTTACATGTTGACTATGTTTTAATTTTATGTTTTTATTTTTGGTGGCTTGTTTGTCTCCGTGGGGGGGTGGTGTGGCGAATTGCCACGTATCCGAATCAATAGCTCTGTGTAGCGACATAGGAGATAGTCTGGCAAGACCAGAGAGAAAACAAGAGATAGAGTTTGGATGTCAAGGTGAAGGATTGTAAAAACCAGGTGATAAAAAGGACTAGCGGAGTGAGTTCCTAATTTCCTATTGTACGCCCATTAGCATTAGCTTGGTGCAATTAAATGAATAGTGCATCTTTCAAGAACTGCAGTTTTATTCACGTCGATTGAGCATCACCCAAAAGAGTTACGGCTACGTAAGGGCGGTGAGTATAAATTACGCAAACAATCCAGGGTGGGCAACTCCGCAACCCACACAGTCCCCCAATAGTGGCCCTGTGTGGGTTGCGGAGTTCACATGCACCCTGGTTTGTGGGGACTACCATTTCCTCTCATCTACAAGAGGTCTTTGCCCAGCAGTAGAACGTATATACTTTAACGATGAAAATATTGTTACATTTGGTGATCAATGGTAGCTACCGATAGACTTACGAGAATAAACCAAAATACCTATAGACTTACGAGAATACAGAAACAGGGCAACGACGGCGACGCCTGCTCGTAACTAAGTTTCAACGGCAATGAACAGCTCTTAATATCACTGACCGAGCTCATTTTCAACGCGTCTCGTAACGAAAATATATCCATTGCTATTTACGGCTCGGACAGGACAAAGGACAATTCCGGGGCCGTTGGAAATTGAATCGCTCATTTGCAAAATGACCTAAATCGCTCATAAATAAATAAATAAAATAAATAAATAAATAAATAAACCGTCACATATATAGGTTGTTTTGGCATGCTTTTTTCAATTACGACATTAATGAGCTTTATGGCCCGGTAAATTAAAATCCCTTAAGTGGATATTTATAACGCTTCTATTTACGTTGGTGAGTAGATCGATGAACGCTCATTACAACTAACTTTTATTTACGTAGGTGAGTAGATCGATGAACGCTCATTACAACTATAATAATTATTAGCTTCAAAGATAATCTATAAATCGTCACAATAACATGAAGCCGGACTTACGATTACATATTTTATCTACGCACATATCATTAGTGCTCTTAAATGCGTTCAGAAACCGTAGGAAATTGACCAGCATTATTATTATTACAACCAATTTTACTATGATAACTTTCTTGTCTGTGGTAGTAGGTAAAATCTGTACTGTAATGTTATTACAGTATACAGACTTTTCAGTTTTGTAAGGTTATGAGTTTAAATTTGGAACAGCTGTCAAAACTCATATGTAAAATAAATATAAACCGCACGATATTTGATCTCAAGTGACATGAGAATAGGGACTTCATTCGTTTGTCTATATATTTAAAAAAACATTCGTCTTGACGTATATATACGGGAAATAGCGGACACACTTAATAATTATTTTGTAGACTGTGTAAAAAACCAGTCGGACAAAAATATCATTAGCGACCGTCATAGCAAAATTGAAAAATCCTCACAGTCTATGTTTATGGCCCCATCAACAGTTCATGATATGAAAATAATTATAAATTCATTAAAAAATACTAGGAGTGTAGGCATTGACGAAATTTGTACCATAGTCATCAAATATGTGAGTGGAAATATTGCCCCTCACCTAAGTTACATAATGAATCTATGTATTGATGCGGGTATTTACCCTAACAAACTAAAAAAGTCTGTTATAAAGCCATTACATAAAAAGGGTGACAAAGAAACCCCTCAGAACTACCGGCCAATAGCTCTCATACCAGTATTTTCGAAGGTATTCGAGAAATACATATATCAGTGTCTCTATAACTACATGGATAAATTTAAATTATTATGTAAGTATGGAACAAAAAGGGTTTAGGAAAAATGTATGCATTGATATAGCAATCTTTTATCTAGTTGACACTGTGATAGAAAGCCTTGACAATAATAATAATAATATATTCTTTATTGCACCACAACATAAGAAAAGCATGTTACAAAAGTATAGACGATAAATAAAGGTAACAACAGGCGGTCTTATCGCTTTAGAGCGATCTCTTCCAGACAACCTTTGGGTAGCAGGAAATTTTCAAGAAGAGTTGAAAAACAGGTAGTGCAGGAATAAATCAAGAAAAGCTTAATTACACACTCAAATACACACTTTTATAAATAAGTATAGTATAAATACATAGATACATACATACAAACTATAATACAATTATATAAATATATTACAGGACAACAAGACAACTTAAGGCAGCGACAAGTAATATTGTTTCAACAGATTTTTAAATATTTCAAGAGATTTTGCACATCTTATATGCAACGGCAAAGCATTCCACAGCCGGACAGCCTGAAAGGTGAATGATTTGTTATAGAACTTGGTGGATGAAGGCGGTGGAGCGAGAAGATGATTATGTGAAGATCTGATGGAAGTGAGGTCATTAAAACGCTCTTTGAGATACGGAGGAGTTGAGGGAACAAAAAGTATACTGTAAAGCAAAGATAAAATGTGAGAATCCCTACGGAGACGAATAGGAAGCCACTTGAGCTGAGAACGAAAGGAGGAAACTTGGTCATACTTGCGCAAGCCAAATATGAATCTAATCTAAATCACATCATCTAAAGACAATAAAATACCAATATGTGCCTTGTTTACGGACATGACTAAAGCCTTTGATCATGTAGATCATGAGATACTGCTAGATAAACTCGATGGTTATGGTATTAGAGGCAAAATTTTGAAACTTTTAAAATCATATCTCTCTAACCGGTTGCAATACACTGAAATAAGTAGACTTTGTGTTAGAAGCAAGAGCTACAAAATATTCTCATCTATTGAACGATCTGTATGTTACGGGGTACCGCAGGGAAGTGTACTTGGCCCTCTATTATTCTTGATTTATATCAATGACTTTCCTACAGCAGTTTCCCATCCCATGATTTTATTTGCTGATGACAGCACTTCCATTATAAAATGTAGCAACTTAAATAACTATGAACATGACATTAATAACGCAGTAACAGACATAGTAATGTGGCTTAACAATAATAATTTAGTAATTAATTTGACCAAAACCAATTTAATGCACTTTTATCAACGAACCGAACCTAATGATTTTAATATCAATTACAAGGGAACTAGAAAAGAAAAAGTGGAAGTGACTAAATTTTTAGGATTAATTATCGACAGCCAACTCACTTGGAAACACCATGTAAATGACTTGTGTAAAAAAATAAATAAGTCAGTTTTTGCTCTTCATAAGCTTTCTAAAATAGTCAATAAAGATTCTCTAATAGCTGCCTATCATGGACTTGTTGCGTCAGTACTTAGATATGGAATATTTTTTTGGGGCAATTCGGTACACAAGGAGTCAGTTTTCAAAGCCCAAAAAATATGTGTGCGAGCTATGTGTGGCTTAAAAATGAGAAACAGTTGTGTGCCTTACTTTAAATCATTAAACATTTTAACATTACCCAGCTTGTATATTTTGGAAATTGCAATATTTGTGAAATGTAACCCTAACCTATTTAATAAAATTTCCGACACGCGAAAGCTCCCCACAAGGTCACAATTATGAAAGTCAGTTGCGTAACAAACAATGTAAAACTGCTCTTTCAAGAAAAAGTGTATTAGGAATAGCACCCCAAATATATAATAAAATTCCAAGCACAATAAAAAACTTACAATTAGGACATTTTAAGAATAAATTTAAATTATTATGAATTAATAAATGTTACTATAATATTCAACAATTTTTAAATGACATTGATCTCTAGTTACGTAAGAACATTGGACTTTTATTGGAATTTTATTATATTATAGTTGACTTTTTAAATTTATTGTGAATTATTGATAACATTATTTTATTTTGTTTTATTGTATTATTTCATTGCCTCATGTTTTACTTTGACATTCATTAACTCAATTTGTTTTTATTTTTTGTTATTAAATTCTATTAATTGTTTGTGACCAATGTAATTTAACTAATAATGAGGTACAATATGAAATTGCATGCAACAATAATATTATATTTGTACGCCAGCCGGCAAAACATAGTGTTTCGGTATATGCATTATTTTATGATCTTTTATGTACCTATGTTAAACAAATAAATATATTCTGATTCTGATTCGTAGGATCGAATTGCCGCCATTACTGTTGTCATTTCTTTGTTGGTATTTGTTGTTACGAAAGTAGAATTGTGAAAAATTGTTTGTAACTCACATTTTAGTTGAAAATATACTGGTAGTGACTCCGAGAACGATACGCACACTCCGCCGGATATCGTAAATGCAGCCACGATTGCAACAAAGATATTTTACAGGCAGGCCTTTAAAACGTTATAAAATGAACCGGAATTATAACGGTATATTCCGTTAGTGTTCGAAAATTACGTTATAACAAAATCAATATTCTCCATAACGATATAAATACCGTAACAGAATGAATAACAGAACGATATATAATAACGTTATAATATCGTTTTAAAATGCGAGCCGCGCGCTACGGCTGCGCCGTTGCCGCTCTGTGCCAATGCCAACATGCCACCACGTGGGCCGTAGCGCGACGTGCGACGTTGCCGTTATGTTGTTTTAGCTTCTAAATCTTATTAATGCTTGTTTACCTCGATCATTTGCAAATTGGTTGTGAATTGTGAATATTTGGTTGGTTGCGACGATAAATGGCGGAATAAAAATGGGACGCAAGAAACGCAATGCTGTCCACAGATTCGTGGACTTGCTCATAAATAAAAAGAAAGAGTGCCAATCTTAATAGCCCCTAGGTAAACACTATTACAATATGTAAGAGGGTCAATATTTTTTATGTTAATTGTTTGTCTCGGCACTAAATCGCAGACTCCCAGTATTAGGACCTATTCCAAACAAGCCCTACGACCGACGGTGTTGCCGTGAGCAAAAAATTATGCATAGGTATGTTGGTATGTGCTTTTGTTCATTAATCGTAATAAAATTAAAATATACTTTTAGTTTCCGACATTTTATTTTATTTTTGATTTAGAGCCATTCCGAAAATGACAAGTTAAATAAAATCTGATTATGAAACCAAAGAATGTGTGAATTTTCGATTCCGGTTCTTCGCCATAATATGTCTAGATAGGCTCGCGATAGATAGGGGAGACCAAGGACGGTTGGTACATATAAATATGTTTCGATCCTCCTTTTCTTACGATTTATCCTCCTTTTCTAATTAATCCTTAGTCACTAAATATTTATATAAATAACTAGCTGTTGCCAGCGACTTCGTTCGCGTGGAACTGGTTATGGTCTTAGAAAAAATATTGCTATTAAATTATGTTCAGTGCAAGCTATTTATCGCTGTCCCAAACAAACTTCTACCATCTTAAAGATATACAAAAACTATCCTATATCCTTCCAAGGGTCTCAAATTATCTGTACGGGAAATTTCATCTCAATCCGTTCAGGGATTAGACCTACGTAAAAGGTAACAGTGCGATGAGTTCGTTAGTTTAAATTGATAAATCTAAATTGAAAACTTCGTTTTTACAAACATAAATATCTTAAGAATCATCAACAGACGTTTTCATACAGTATTAAAGAAAAATATATTTTTATATGTCTACTAAGCTACATTACTGTTATAATAATAAGTACCCAATGTTGATTAAATCTATTCGATTCTGGGAGCATCGCAGTTCTAACCTAACCTATCCTACATTTCTGGTAACTGTTCAAATCTTACTTTAAAAAAGGTCTTGCTCTCTATACAACCTTCAAACCTTTTAACTCTCTTAGGGGATTAATAAAAAAAACGCTGAAATCGTTTTCTAATCATTAAACAAACGGTCCATAACCTAAGTAATAAATCTATTATTTTAAAAATATCTTGCTCTTCGTATAAACTTTGAACCCCCTAGAAACCCTCTTGGGGGATGAATTTCAAAAACATTGAAATGTATTTTTTAGTTTTAAACAAACCGTCTAAAATCGTAGTTACACTAATGTTTTACTTTAAAATTGTCTTGACCCTATACGGCCTTCGAATCCCCTTTAAACACTCTTAGGTGATGAATAAAAAAATCTACTAATCTGCTCTCTCTATTTTAAGACCAAAATTAAAAAATCTTACTTATAAAATTACTTTTCCCTCCATATAAACTTGGAAGCCCCATTAACGCCTATAGGGGATGAATAAAAAAAAAAACTCTGAAATCAGTTTTGTTGTCTTTTAACATACAGACTAAGACTGACATTAGAAATATCTTACTATATTTTCTTGCTCTCCATATAAACCTTGAATACCGTTTTAACACTTTTAACCCCCTTAGGGGTGGTATTTTTCCAAGACGATGAAAGGATTTTTTTTCTAATAAGTAATCGTACCACAAAGTTGCCCATCTCTAGCTCAAAAAAAATGTTTCTCATCCTAATCTTGCATAAGTACCTACCTTTTTAACCCCCTTAGGGATGGAATTTTCTAACACGTTAAAAGTACTAACTGTTTTTCTATTCTAATAAGTAATCTTTCTACAACGTTTCAAATCTCAAGCTCAAAAAAAGTGTTTCTCATACAAACCTTTCACCAATTTCTAAAACGCTTACAGTCCTTTTTTGTATTGTATTTAGTAATCTTTCTACAAAGTTTGAAGTTTCTAGCTCAAAAAATAAAGTTCCCTCCATACAAACTTTGCACCTCTATTTAACCGCCTTAGGGATGAAATTTTCTAAAACACAGAAAGTACTTTTTTCTATTCTAATAAGTAATCTTTCTACAAAGTTTCAAGTCTCTAGTTCAAAAAATAATGTTTCCCCCATACAAACATTGCACCCCTGTCCCCTACTTAACCCCCTTAGGAGTGGAATTTTCTAAAACGCTGCAAGAACTTTTTATGCATCTTAATAAGTAATCTTCCTACAAAGTTTCAAGTCTCTAGTTAAAAAAAAAGTTTCCCTCATACAAACTTTGCACACCTATTTAACCCCCTTAGGGATGGGATTTCCAAAAAATCCATCTTGTCCCTTCTTTTTAGTCCCAGTAGTTTCGGCTGTGCGTTGATGAAATAATTTACCATGTTATAACAATGCCATTAATATCTGGGGGCACGGCAGTAACCCCGCCAAGTCGAGCGCGAAGCAAGCACTGCCGTACCATCCTTTACTGGAACCATTTCGCCACATTTTCAGGCCCCTATTTGAGAACCTCTGGATAAGACCAGAATGCAGAAATTTTCGTCATCCAGTAAGCTATAATCACATACTTAAAATCCAAAATGTCAAGTCTGTAGGTCATTTAGTTCCGAAGTTAAGCGAAAGCAAAGTTTCGCATTTATGACACTCACTCATGATCATCAAAATAGAACTAGTACTTCCCATAAACTCAGAGAGCTGAAATTTGGTACAGAGTTAGGGTTTAATGGCCACATAAAGGGAAAACTATAAAAAATTGCTATTTCAACCCAGTTTTCTAGATACACCAACTGTATGCATTACTTTGTAATCCTATACAAATATATAGGATTACAAAGTTACATTTGCAGTGAATGGGAAAATTCAAAAGCAAGAATGGGCCTGCATTCATAGTTTGTATGTATGGATAACACATTAACCTTCAAAAAGAAGTGAGATTCCATAAAAAACACTCCATGTAAAAAAGAGGCCAAGTCTCGAAACTCTTCCACCGTAAAAAGTTGTGAGATATTTCGTAGAGCCAAGTTTCAGGCATTCTTATTAATCTTTATTTGCTTGCTTGACGACCGGTTAGCCTAGTGGGTAGTGACGCTGCCTACGAAGCTGAAGGTCCTGGGTTCGAATCCCGGTAAGGGCAAATAATTGTGTGATGAGCATGAATATTTGTTTCTGAGTCATGGAAGTTTTCTATGTAGGTATTTAAGTATTTATATCTATTATATATATCGTCGTCTAGTACCCATAACACAAGCCTTACTGAGCTTACTATGGGACTAGGTCGATTTGTGTAAGATTGTCCCTTAATATTTTTTTATTTATTTATTTATTGCTAAATAAAATTTTGTGACTTGGCAATCACACAATACTACATAATTTTAGGTAAGTATGCAAAAATCTATAAATACAGTTAAGTTGTGTGATTGCCACGTTGCAGAATTTTATTTAACAAGCAAAAACATTCCATGTAAAAAAGAGGCCAAGTCTCGAAACTCTTCCACCGTAAAAAGTTGTGAGATATTTCGTAGAGCCAAGTCTTAGGCATTCTTTAATCTTTATTTGCTTGCTAAATAAAATTCTGTAACTTGGCAATCACACAACTTTCCTGCATTAATGGATTTCTGCATACCTAAAGCTATGTAGTATTGTGTGATTGCCAAGTCACAAAATTTTATTTAGCAAGCAAATAAAGATAAAAGAATGCCTGAGACTTGGCTCTACGAAATATCTCACAACTTTTTACGGTGGAAGAGTTTCGAGACTTGGCCTCTTTTTTACATGGCATGTTTTTTATGGGATGATGAATTTCCGATTAATGAGGCACAGAGTAGCTAAAGACAATCTGATTTGAAAATTATTAGTCAGGATATTCGTATCAGGCTACAACCTGCGCCGACAAGCCGAGCAAATCGAAAAATTCTCTATTTTACTATGACGTCGTGCACTCTAACAAACAACCTACGTTACGTAATCACATCGCTTACATTGCACGAGTATACTGAATGCGAGAAAGGGGTAGCCTATAACGTTATTACATTATTATATCGGTTAAAAAAGTATCGGTTTTATATTAATGGTTTAGATTTATAACGTTATAATGGATATCGCTATACAGCGCGTCAAATATCGGTTTCGAGTATAGCGGTTTTAGGAATAATAACGTTATAAATGATAGCGCTATACGAAAATAGCGCTATTTAAAGGCCTGTTTACAGGTACCACTGTAGTAGCAATGCCGGTCATTTTCCTACGGCTTCCTAAGCCATCTTAGAGTACTTATGATATGTGTGTACATAGATAAAGTAGTGTATGAAACAGTATATAATTTGGCCTGACTCTCGCTCTCAGCTGACACTCGCTGACACTCGTTTCATAAAACCACACTCGTATTTAAAATACGAGTGTGGTGGTGGCCTTAAGGCCTCTGATTAGTTATCAGTTGCATAAACTACTATTAAGTTACCTACTGGATTGCATTTGCTTGTTTAGGTAGGTACCTAACCAAAGTAGAATGCTGTAACAAACATTTTCTCAAACATGCAATGAAATATTGACGTTGTGTTCTTCATAATGGGCTTCGAAGTGTCACGTTTCGGGAGCAGCGAGACGAGAGACCCATAGTGGCATATCATACAAAATTAGAGGCCTAGGCCTGCAAGATGGTCTTTTTTAATTTCCATTCCACAATTTGTGGCACAGGATCACGGCGTTCAGCCATGAAAATTAAAGTTTGATTTCTTGGAGTTTTTTAATTTAAGTATCTCTCATTGCATGTTTGAGAATAGATTCATACCTCGGCGTGAAAAGGGGTTGCCAGCCTCATAACTATCCGACCTCGCTACGCTCGGCCGTCTATATGTACTCGGCCGGCAACCCCTTACTTCCCGTCCTCTGTAGTAATGTACAATGTACTATGCAGGAAAGCCCGCGGATTAAAATGTAGCCTATTACCATCTAGAAATTCCGTTTCACACGAATGTACGCGGTTCCGGGGCTTACCCAAAACATACAAACTTACAAAGCTACAGTCTTTCAGTCTTTTGCTTTGTAATATAAGTATGGAAGTAGGTTTAGTTTAGATTGTCGTCTGAAAAAAAAACCAATATTTGACAATAGGCATGATTCCTACGGTTTTTTTTCGATGCCATTCGAACCAGTTTTTAGAGAGGAACAAATGTTTGTAGGGGAGCAACTACAATTAAAGGACACAAATAGACAAAAAAAATAGCCAAAGTTGGGCCTCGCTGGCGGCAACCGAAACACTTCATCATAGTACTGATTGACACAGAAGTATGATGTCACCGCTGTTATTTAATTACGTAGGTACTCTGATGTAGTGCAAGTTGCTGTGTTCTCGCGGTCCGCAAAAAACGGGTCGGCGCCGTCGGCGGTCCGGATGCGGACCGCGGTCCGGGCGACCCCTGTTCTAAACTTTCAAGTTCGATTAGGTGTCTCTTTAAACAAACTCATAAATGAGTTTGTTTATGTTAAGCAATTTACCTTTTATTGCAATAATTAGATGGTTTACTGTCCATATAGCAACACTACGTTGTGAATTTTAACATGAGGAAACTACCCTTTTCCGTAATTTCCGTATACAGTGAACAACACTTAGTATCATAAATCACACGTCTACAACGAATAAGTACCTAAATATGTTAGTCTTCTGCATACCTACTTTAGTTTATAACTTATCCACAGGCAAAATTAGAAGTTGCTGATAAGTTGTTGTTGCAAATTTTATATACCTACGTATACAAGTCGTCATAGATATATGTAACTTATCTTAATGTAATAAGTTACACAATTGCATGCATATTTCCAACTTTGGCTGTATCTGTTTGTGCTACGAGTAACGATTGCGGAAAGTTTGTTGTTCAAAATTTGTTCAAGTATAGTTCCCTTGTTTGTAAATGGGGTGAGTAGGGTTCGCGGGGAGAGTTGGGTTATGATGGGGAGAGAATGGAAGAAAGGGTGGTGAGATGGGATTTTAAGGCTGCTGTTACAAAAATAATGTACTTAAGTATTCCAATTTAAATTTATACTCATAATAAAAAAAAATTGATCCAACCATCTTCCAAAATCACCTTTGTATGAAATCCCATCTCACCCCAATTACGAGGGTTTACGGGGTGACTTGGGATTTCCAGTTTATCGTCAAAGTTATAAGATAAGATAAGATAAGATACATTTACTGTCAAAACTGTGTACATTGTGATACCTAACATGTTATAAAATAATTAGTATCAACAGCTTGCCCATTTCTGACGTACAAAATAATAATGGCAAGCTCACATTGATAAGGTCCGATGCAAATTGAATAGATTTGTTTATGTTCTACATAAATTAAGGCGCACTTCAGGATTGCAGGCCACTCTAGCTGCATATCATGGATATGTTAATTCGGTATTGAGATATGGACTAATTTTGTGGGGAAATTGTAATTATTCCAGCAATGCATTTGTGGCGCAGAAAAAATGTGTGCGGGCTATCTGCGGACTCGCTAACTACAAGTCTTGCAAACCGCTCTTCAGAAAACTTAAAATATTACCTCTACCCTGTCTATATATTTTGGAAATCTGCATGTTCGTTAAGAGGCATATGTATTTATTTAAAACAACTGCAAGCATTTCCACTCGAACCCAACGAAATCCTGGACGGTTGGTGCATGATTGCGTGCCTAGGACAGCATTGTACTCTAGTCACTGCTTTGTTATGTGCATGACAATATTTAATAAGTTACCGAAATGTTTGAAAGAGCTACCCCTAAATAGATTTAAAAGCCAATTAATCAAGCTCTTAACTGTAAATAACTATTACAATGTAAAAGATTTCCTGTCTCAGGACATTTAGCGATATTATATAAGATAAATATTTGCATGCTAGTATTACACAATACAAATAGCAGAATAAGATACTTATTGTCATATAACAACTAAGGATACTTATGTACCTACTTATTCTAAGCAAATAAAGATTCTATTCTATTCTATTCTAATAATTAATAGGATAAAATTAGAATTCATAAAAACGGAAATAACAATAGGTATTAATATAATAATTACATGAAATATTCGTTTAAGTCATAGAAACATTTGCATAGCAGCTAGTCCTTCAGTTTCCTTTTAAATTTCCGGTAAATGATTGTAGATTTTAATCCCAGTGACGTATGTGCTCTTATTGAGTAAGTATATAGCTATAGAAGGACGGTCTGTACTTATAAAATGGAACTACCCAAAATAAAATAAAAACTAAAATACAAACGTTCGGAACACTAATTATATACACCATTCAGTTTGCATATGTAAAAATAAAATGCTATCGAGGTTTGAATGTCAGTTTTGCCCCTACTCACCCCATTTTACGGTACCTATATAGTGTAGGAATATGAGAAATCATATTTGCAATTACATTATGACTATATTTAAAGAATTATAAGTGCTTTTATTTGGAAATTATTAATTACAAAAGTCAGGTCTCGCTTTCTATTCCTTCCTATACCTATTACTTAACTTTAAACCAAGTAAACAAAAATAGGCTAAACGAAACGTCCATATTACGTTCGCTCGAGACATTTTATTGCGCGACAATATTAGGGGAATTGTACCATACCATGCATTAGACGGCGAGCTGCTCCTGAATTGTTTGGTGTAATGTACATAAATCACACAACATTACAGATAAGCCGGCCGAACATCAATCAGAGCAGCAGAAAACACGGGTTTATCTGATAGCCAATGGAGTTGCGAGGGTATTGACACAACGACCCGTTGCTTTTGTAGCAAACAACATGTTTAGATAAATAAATTATTGTGCTTAGGTAATTCGGTTAGTTTCCGACAAACGATTTATGGTTTATTTAAGGCGAGATTCTGTACCTTTATTAGGAATAGACATTAGTATTTTGATGAGTAATATGTGGTGAATAAGGTTGCCTGAGTGGTTGGGTGTGTGGTCGTCGAGGGACCGACTTGTCCCTTAAGGGACCTCCACACAATGGGCCATCATGGCGTGGGACAGGGGCTCAGTTAATACACGTTGGAATGCGATGGAAGTATGTCTTTCTCCCCCTAACGCATAGTTGCCTCCTGTATGATAGTCGATGATGGCCCGTTGTGTACAGGAGCCTTTAGGGCTCAGCCAACGACGAAAGAACACGACCTCACACTCCCACGTGTGGCTCACCGGTGCCGCTGCCGGCCGTCCCAAGTCGTGCCCGAGCCGTTAATTTGTCAATCTTTACTTATTTATTTATTCTTCGACTTATTTAAAAAATATAATTGAATGATATGCTTCCACAGCATTCAAAACTTGTATATAATTCACTGAGAAACTAAACGTGTCTGATTACCATCATTCAGGCCGCGTACCCTATTAGCAGTCGGGAGAGGGGTGTGTATTCATGGATGTACCTTATAATTATATAATTTGTATACCTTCCATATACAATATTAGATTAGAAAAATCGAACGTTAATCGCTTTACGATTTTGATCTGGTTGGATTACGTTTTAAATAAAGTACCGTCTACCTTATTAGAGATCCAAATAATTAAAACTAGTACATTATATCTTTTAGCTATCCTAGATAAACGATGAAATGTAGAAGACTGTATCCGTTATTTTTTTATTCATATTTTAATCTCTAGCTGCGCCCGGCACAAGTATATACAAGGACATAAATAGGCAATTTAATTAAATTTGAATCATCTGTTATAAGAAAATAGAGTAGAATTAGTTTTGTTTTAAAACCGAACGAAACAAAACGAATGTAACTCGCCTCAAATTTAATTGATTCTAACGGACCTTTAGCGGTTAGACGATATGGAACGAGGTACAGGTACCTTACCTTATACTGATAGATTAAATGTATACATACATACTTAGATTCACGCCTTTATGCCCAAAAGGGGTAGGCAGAGCACATGAAACTTATGTTCCAGTGCCACTTTTAGGATAAAGTGGGTATAAAAGATCGACAAAATGTGATATCGCGGTGACGTTGCTAGCTTATTGCCCACAACACAATTCAACCCTGCCCCCTTAGTCGACTTTTACGACACCCACGGGAAGAAAGGGGGTTTTGAAATTCTAACCCGACACCACACGGGGGAGATTTACATAATGTATAGTCCCTGGGCCACCGAGCTCTGCTCGGGTGAAAACAGAGAAAATACGGAGAAAACGATTTTTCCCAGACATGAGACCCAGCTAGATCGATTTCTCGCTCCCGTAAACCCACATGCTCCAGATTTAGAGCCGTTTTGGAGAACGTGATTGCAAATATGTAGAAATATGGCACGTTTAATAGTATAGGATACTGCCAGTATAGTGTGACCATTTCTTACCATTTCACAGGTGACGGTGACCCCAGAAGCAAGAGCCAGGTGTTTTCGTCCCAGGTCCCACACCGGCACGGCCACTAGAGCAGCCTGGAGACACGCCAGCCCAGCGATGCATGAGATGTTCCACAAACGCCGTAAACCTTGCCAACAACAGTTATTTGGTAAGTGTTAGACTAGTATTTATGACGTGTCCTTCTCCTCATCTGCGAGGCTAGCACAATAGGGGTGTAGACTCGAAAATTATTATTACTCCAAAAGAAAGAAGGCAAAAAAATATGCCTAGTGACGAAAATCCTATTCAGATATCTCAAAGAATTACGAAGCTACAACCGTTTTAATATTGTTTGCTAGAGAGAGAAAACGCAAACGGTGTGTGACGTCACATTATAGGATGCTGCCGGGGGGCCGCGTCGACGGCGGCGCCGACCACGACGTGACGCGGCACGTTTTTTCATAATTCATAATTCATTTATTTGCATAAAACATGGTACATAAAGATGGTGAGTATACAAGCAAATGAAACACACATTTCACCAGTAGCTGGCATGCAAAACGAAAACAATTCAACAATAAGAGTATTAATCACAAATTCCCAATAATGATGTACAATTCAGAATATTAATAATGTCAACAAATTAATAATTTAGATAAAATGACACTGCTCAACCTATACATATAAAAATAAAAATAAACATGTCAAGATTTTTTATAATATTCAATATAATCATTGACGCTGTAAAAACATTCCTGTATCAGCCATTTTGTTGCCGCAGCCGTTGCCGTCTTCTGTGACGTCCAGCCTCATCGTTTCATATGAAGTTGCGTTTTGCGAAAAAGGGACAGAACATACCCCTTCTTAAAACTTTGGACACTTATAACTTCGTGATTATTTAACCTTTTGAGTTGATTTTTTCTCCATTTGACTAGGTACATTTTTTATCCTTTTTCGAGAAAATATGACATTATTGATTATTTTATTTAGTGTGTACGCCCCTATTGACGCCGCCACGCGATGCGAGACGGGAAACATCTGCCCTCCTTACACATACTGTGCGAGTGAGAGAGGCAGCAAGTCGTGCTCCCTGTATGTTATCCCGGTTGCATCCTAATGAAGCTCAGGGTCCGGTTGCCATTTATTTCCATATATTGGTTTTGGTACTAGTTTTTGCGGAAGCGCCTGCTGGCTGACCTTCCAACCCTGAGGGTAATCTAGCATCTTCGAGGTTCCCTAACCCCTGCTTTACCGAGTTAGTAACTGCTAGAAGTTTTTAAACCGCTCGATGGCCAATAGGTCGTAAGAACTCGGCTTAACGACTGCTTAGTCATGGACAAAACTGGCATCAACGGCTTAACGTGCCTTCCAAAGCCCGGGAGCGCTCAGTTGGTAACTACTCACGTACCTACAGTCGGCGGGAGCGTGCCGGTACCGCTAGGCCATGAGCGCTCCTTTGTAGTGGTAAATATCAAATGGCATTTCGTGTACGTACATATACCTAATAAAACGCAGTTGTTGAACTAGGATTCGAACA
The DNA here is from genome assembly GCA_947578815.1 of Epinotia ramella. NCBI lineage: Eukaryota > Metazoa > Arthropoda > Insecta > Lepidoptera > Tortricidae > Epinotia > Epinotia ramella. The sequence goes on from OX388209.1 coordinate 16,580,773, forward strand.
TGCGACCTTAAGTTTTTCGTCTCGTCATAAACAATATAAAGTAAAAAAGTAGGTACCTACTTAAGTTAAAAAGCTATCACACCTAAAGACCTTACGGGCGATGTTTTTTGGCTGAATATAACTTTTCCTTAATCTTCTCCACTTAGTATGGTGCCACCGGGAAATAATGGGTTTTCATTAATGAATAGTAAAGACCGAAAAAAAAACCTTCATAGTAGGTATAATTAAAAGAAAGTAAATTAAAACTAAACTTTCCTTTTTGGCTCGGATACCGCCAAAAGACAAGCTATTAAAACTTTTTGAGACGTAAACATGCTTTCTGTTAAAAGTAAAGTTTTCGAACTTAGAGATTTTGGGAATACTTTCACTAATATGTCACTTTTCTTCTAATGCAAAGTGAGGCTAATGATCAGTACATCAAAGGGGTGATCATATAACGTTTCCAAAGCGCGTTAGGACAGTTCAACTGTGTCATTTGCCCATATAAAAAGTGACATTTAGATCTATCTGACGCGGGTACAATGCGTTACGTGATCGACCTTCAGTAGTACCGACGACCCCATTAACATGTATTATCATATCAAACCGCGATTAGATTGCACTTCGAAAGTACCGTTAGCACAAAAGCTAGAGAAAGCTTGGAAATTCCTCGTACTGAAGTCCTTATCAACAGTAGCAGACTGTGCATCTGCAGTAAACTATCGTTCGGACGCATAGTACCAGAAACGCAAATTACCTTATACGCGGATGACCAGATGTGCATTTCGCAAACTACCAGATACGCAGAAAACCAGATACGCGTATGACCAGATTCTGTTTCGCAAATTACCTACTACGTAGGTCTTAAATACCGGTATCCCGAAATACCGGTATATCGGACCGATGTTTACGATGGTACTTAAATATCGGAACTAAAAGGAATTGAACATATGACGTTTTTTATTTTAGAACTGATTGACAAACGTCATTTTATGACAGTTACATTCTAGGGGCTTGTATTATTTTTACTTATACTTAAGAATAGCATAAAGTTTTAAAACCCAGCAGAATGTCTATGGGAGTGAGCAGGAGAATTTGGGTCACCACCAGAACCATAATGTCGTGTATGCCACACTAGGCCAAAAAGCGTGTTTTTCCTAACGCTACGCGTTTGAATAAACTCATTTTTTGGCCTGGCCTAGTGGTGATATAAAATCGTGTACACAACACGGTCCGTAAAACAGACCTTTTTACAGCCCTAGTTATGTAATGTTATTTCCTTCGCTAGTATAGGCATCGTCACGAGAGTTGAGGTGAATGGATTACTCAAACAGTACATAAAGTACTTATTGCAAAAAAAGTAGTAAATGAATGGATTGAGTTCGGAACGGAATTCAGGTAATTTACGTATAAAATTCTGGTCCTTCACGTATAACGTAATTTGCGTTTTTGGTACTTTGCGTAATTTTAGCATCCTGGCCATTTGCGCAATGGAATTCAGGTAATTTACGTAAAAGGTAATTTACGTATAAAATTCTGGTCCCTAACGTATAACGTAATTTGCGTTTCTGGTACTATGCGTGTGAACGCAAGGGCAAAGCATTAAATAATTATTAAACGGAAATTATGAAATAAATGTTTTAATTTAAAAAGTGGTGTAATTTGCTTAAAATTTGCTTGTCACCTTAATCCGTACCTGCCCCCCTAGCACACTAGGTTTTATGTCCGACATAAAGCATTTGTCCCTCTTGCACTCGCATATTGGCCAGAATGGGACGAATGCTTTATGTCCGACATAAAACTTAGCGTACTAGCCCCTCTGATATTCTATGATATGGACTTGTACTTAACTTTATTGTGTGTATGGTTATATTTTTAAAGTAGTTTATTAGTAGGCTGTCTTAGTTAAGTCGTTTTTTCAATGCTCCACTGATAGAGTATGGCCAGGGAAAGATGAGAATAGAAAAGAGCGGCTAATTAAAAAAAACAGCGTGTTGCAACACTGCTTATAATGCGATAAAATAATAATGATACTTGGAAAAAAAAATTTTTTTTTCATTTCTCAAAATACAACTGGTCAAGCAGAAGAAAATAAAGTTACTTATATGAAAACAAACTCTTTTAGTTCCTTCTACTTCATATTTAAGAAGAATAATCAAAACCAATCTACAAAATTTCCGATTTACGAGACATATTAATGGTACTTTATATGACATTCTTCAGTGTGAATAACATTAGCAGTAAGCCTCCCTTTAATTCTCTTAAAAGGCATAAACAGTCCAATTTATTATCGAACAGTTACTTTCTTAGTTACGATATCAAGTATCAAGATTAGGACATCATACTAATTTAAGACGTTTGACACATTTGACAACGATATTACTGTTGCCATATAAAAAGTTGCCATATTAAAAAAGACTCATATTTCCCTGGCCAGACTCTATTAGAAGTTGGAAATTTTAGAGAAATTCCTTTTTCGTAATAAAAATACGTTATTACGTTACATGTTTTACGTAATCAGTATTTACTATAAATGTTCTACTAAGCCACTTGGTAGTATCCAAATTCCTACCATGGCAACACTGCCTTTGACGTATGCCAGTGTCAAACCCGTAACGGCCATAATGTTTTGTCAGTTGGCAATTTTCTGTGGCATCATTGAGTTTTTGGATGGTTTTTCGTTGATCTGAAAGGTAAGTTTCCATATTTTTGGTTACAAATTTGCCGGCAGGCAGACATTCTAACAAAAATTTGGGCTTCAAAGCCCAATATTACACAAGTGGACCATTAAGTTGAAAAATGGTATTCAAAATCTGATAATATTTTTGAACAAGCTATCCAACCATATCCCACACCATGGTTTTAACGAGAAATAAAATTACATCCCCACTTTACGTGTAGGGGAGGTACCTTAATATTTTTTTAAACATTTTATTGATTTATTTACCCATGCCAGTTTACAGCTTTCTAGTAATAAGGGTCACTGTGCTAAGCCACAGACGGATAGACGGACAGACGGACATGACGAAACTATGAGGATTTGTTGTTGACTACGGAACCCTAAAAATGGACGCTTTGATCATTTAAAATCGTGCGTGATGCAGAGGTCGGCGGGGATGAGCTGTATTCAGTTTTTGCATAAGATGGCTAAGTATACCTTGTCATTCAATGGTAAATGCCCCATGTGTAATTATTAACTAATGAAATGATTTTATTTAGGCTGCCTTTCTGCTACGAGCTTTACGTCGCCATCAAAACAAATGAATTTTATAAGAATCTACGGAATGTGATAAAACTGATAAACATATTTTGAGGAAATAAAAGTAGTCCTATGGGCATTGAGAGCGTCAGAAGCAAAGTCGACAAGAGTGGCGCAAAGAACTACACAAACCGAAATAACCTAAAATATACTGTTGAGCATTTTCATATAATAAAATATGCCTTAAACAAATTCCAAAAATAGTATTATGTAATGCATGTTCATTTTATGATTAATCATTTCAATTTTGTCTTCTTTGAATATTTCTTTATGGATACACCTTATCCATATTAATATCTACACGACACAACTAAGTAGGTACATGACATTAATGACGTAAAAATAGCTCATCCCCGCCGACCTCTGGGATGTCACTTGTTCGTTTTTGTTTCTAATGCTTATCATTATCACCTTATAAACTGCATACACTATTCGGGAGTTTTTGACATTTTATAAAAAGTTGCTGATTTGTCTATCAGTCAAAATGGTGTATTATTGACATATCTTACCTATACAAGGCAATTCCGTTCGTGTTTTTATTGTGTAATCTGAACACAAAAGGTCGTAGCAGCGAGATTAATACAAGGCTGTATGTCTGTAAAGCGGCAAATTGGAAGGCTTTGCGGGCTAGGGTTGAGTGGACAATGAGCTAAGCTTCGTCGGCGCTCAATCAATGTACGTCGTCTTACGGGCAAGTATACCCCGGAAAGCTGACGCGTAACAACCGTGACATCCTTGTAAGTCAATAAATCACCAGTCTTTGTTACATATTCACGGTGCTTGCGAGGAATCCAGAAGATTTTAACAACGCATTCCTTGGGTCATTAGGATTAAAAAATATATAAGAACCGGAGTCAAACCCGGCTTAGTTATGAAGATATCATACATTTTCATGTAAACTATTTATTGTGATTAAGTGTATTAAGCTCTTTTGATCGCGACGTTGCACTGTGGATCGAAAATGGCCTCTCCATAGAATTAGGGACTTCATTTTCTAAGTGCCTATTTTTTAAATTGAAATCGAGTCTTCTCGTGATAATTAGGTAAAAAAATGAATATGGGTAAATTTGGCTAAAAAACCGCCGTTTTTTTTTTTTCGAAAATTTAATTTCCCGTAATATCCTTCGGCACAAATTTAATACCAATTATTTATGATTTTTCGGCGTACTCAAAATTTCCCGGCCAGGTGCACTTTTTTTTTTTTTTTTGACTTGGGTTCATTTTTTTTAGGGTTCCGTAGTCAACAAGGAACCCTCATAGTTTCGCCATGTCCGTCCGTCTGTCTGTCTGTCCGTCTTCGGCTTAGCTCAGTAACCATTACTACTAGAAAACTGTAACAGGCCGACAGAACAGTACAATAAAATCTTGAAAAAAAATGTTTTTTAGGTTACGTACCCTACATAAAGCGCGGATGCTATTTTTTTTTCGTTAAACCCATAGCGTGGGGTATCGTAGGATAGCTCGTTAAAAACTATTATGGGTTTCCTAAATCTATTTTTCAAATCAGTGATTCGTTTGCGAGATATTGAGCTTTTGAAGTAGTTTTTGTTCGAGTCATGTGTCCCCCCCCTGCCGGCTAAATGGCTACCACTGGGGATATGAAAAAAATCGCGGTAGTAGTACATATAATGAATTTAAAAGGAAAACTATCACGGACAAGTAGGCATAAGTAGTTACCGAGTAATAGTCGACCAACTTATTGTGTACTTGGAAAGACCAATTTTCGTACAAATTCGGCCGACGCAACCGCACCGCACGTCGATGTAACTAAGACAGATGGGCAACTACGGAACCCTTCACTGCGCGTGGCCCCACACGCACTTGGCCGTCTTCAATCTTTTGGATTCCTCGCGAGCACCGTGTATATATTTCTTATGTTTTAGTTTTTATCATGTAGTTACTTCGGTTGAATAACTATTTTATTATCAGCTGTGGTATATTCTTTTCCCGTTAGGTATGTAGCAAAAAATCGCTGTAGTCACAGATTAAAGAATACAAGTACAGATACCCAATCTCATAGAGCAAAAGCGTACCGTCCTAATGTAGGCAATTCTGTATACAATTTTAGTCCCGTAGCTACACCAGTAGATGCAGTATCCGAGCTACCACGGCTATGACGCTGTCAGCCTTTAGTAATACATTGAGATATCACCAGATGGCGTTGACTTCCCGGGCAACAAATAGAGTATTTTTGATTTTTTCGATATAAAAGTAGTATTTTAGAGACAATATTACACATCACACAAAAATATACATAACCAAATGCTTAGAGCCTGTGGTTCCATAGAACTTTTGCGACCCGTGATGGCGCCATCTAGTGACAGTACCCAATAATACGTAGCAAGCTTGAAAGCTCACTCGTATAGTACGAGTTACATGGATGTAGTATCAATTTTATTGCATTTACTAAACTTATAAAATATACCTTTATTGTATGTGCGGAAGTATGTTTGTGATATAATTAAGGTAACTTGAATTTATTAAGGTGTAAAAATCATTCTATCTTCACGATTACTGGTTCAAATGTTTCGCTCGGTACCTGTGTCGCCATCTATGAGTTCTTTTTTGTATCAATTATACGTTGTTCTAGTTGGGAGGCCATGCTGTAGTGTAAGCGCTGAATGGATTGCCAGTTTATTTTAGCAAAATAGCTCACATAGGTTTGAGTCTAGTTACTACGAAGTAAGATCATTGTAGTATGCTACGTGCAACGACATAGTGCGGTTTAACACTGTCGCGCACTAGGTCTATTTGGCTCGACGTATTGATGCGATATTGTTATGTTATTTGTTGTGCGTAGTTGTACACCAGGCGTTCAAGAATATGATTTCGTAGGGGTAGTGTTGTGAAACATTTAATTTTTCTGAATAAAATATTTTTAGTTTATATATTTATTATTTACTGTATTAAAAGAACTTACACCGTGTTCTTTATAAATAGAATAGGAAATAGTATAGAAGACTTAATAAGGACTGTTTTCGCGCGTTGGTGAGATAAATAGATATACTGTAACTGGAATTTATTCGAAGACTGTTTACAACCACCGTCCCGAAATACAAATCTCTATCTACTAGGTACGTAGATATTTTCATTATTAGCATTGTTTCCCCTATTTCCGCAGCTCACGTTTCCAATTAGAATCTTCATTTCGTACTTTGAAAATGATTTAACGTCTGTATTTCGTATTTTACCAAGAACTGTGCCCTACCAAGTATTAAGAATAGGTAGTTAAAATTAATCCATATTTGAAAGTACAGAAACTGGTATAGTTGGAATATTATGCCTGTAGTTTAGTAATTCAATGGTGCACGTACGTACATGGCCATCCAAGTGACTAATTGGAGGGGAGCCGAGGGACCGGTTGCAACAAAAGACCCTCTCGCGCCGAGTGGTCGCAGCGGCCACTTGGTGACGTGGCTGCTATTTTAAACTGCTGTTTTCCACAGTATATCCACAATCTTTATTTCACCCTTCAAATAAGTATTCGTGGTAAAAGCCGTTCTTTTCGAAGAAATGCTATCGAAATATGATCGAAAGTATTTTGCCGAGTAGACGGTTATTATGTGTATTCGTATAGAAGTTAGTGATTACCTGCCTGTTCTTCAAACTTTGTGATTGTCTTGATATTATATGAAACCCTGGTATGAAACGGAATTGATTACTTACCTTGGTTTTCATCAAAGCTTTAATTTTGTTTCACTCTACTGATTGGAAAAGTTATTGAGTAGGTATACATAAATCTACATTGTTTGGCGTAAATTTGAAAACCAATTAGCTTATGAATATAAACTGCCTATATCATTGGGCGTTTGTGTAGAAGTATTAAAACTATTACGAAGTTTTATTACCAGAATGATTCCTGAATAATCTTGCTCCGGCGATATAGAGTCGAAAGCCCGGGTAGAAGGCGAGGGCGACGGCAAACTCAAACAGCCAGAGTTTAGCACCTCGTCCAATGTCACCAAATCCATAAGCTACTGTGCTTGTGGCTATGTTTATCCTGCAACATGACATACATTATAACGCCATAAACTACTTTGGGTTACACAAAGCTAACATTTTATAATCATCATAATTTGTCACACATAAATGCGAATATAACTCTGTCCACGGGCATAGCCAAATATTCCCCCGAAATGTTCAAATTACTTACCTTAACATTTTTGTCATATTATTATGTTGCTTTATTTTTTTAAACAACCCCCGAAATTAACACTTGGCTACGCCCGTGACTCTGTCTGTTACCTTTTCGAGCTTAAGCCACTAACCGATTTAGATAAATTTTGGTATGGAGATAGTTTGAGAGCCAGGGAAGGAGATGGGATAGTTGTATGCAATCCCGGAAATCATCCCTTAAAGCAGTGACTAAGGGAGTGCAAGTGTCTATGGGGGTGCGTTAATCAATGCAGCGGTTATGGGAAGGTGATCTTTTCCACGTGTAATTTTAACGCTTTAAAGCGATTAACGAGTTATCGCAAACGAAGTCGCGGACAAAAGCTTGTACTATATCAATAACTACAGTCTGGAATAAACATCTCATTTCGTTACGTGAGTTCATATTAGAATCTATCGTCCTATATTTTTATTCATTTGGGTCGCTTTATATTTTAAAGGCCTTAAGGCGATTCGCTTAAAGTAAATACTGCTATTACTATTTTTTATTAGGAAGATTATTACACTGCAATACCTATTTAGTATATATGCGTATTTATTTAAAAGAAAGGGTAATGTAAAACTGGTTCTCTAGGCAGCCCAGTGGCCAATGATTGCGGTACTCCAGACAGCTGGCCTTGATGCTCGTCACGTGCTTCTCCTAATAGGACACGCGGCGGGCTGAGACTTGGTGCAAACTTACTTGCCACGTTCCACGAGGTCATAAATGACTGTGTCGAATAATAGCATCAAAAGTATCACGACGAATATATGATATATTGCTCTTATGTGGAGGGATGTTTTAATAAGAACTGTAAGGGGAGATTCTCTTTGTATGAACTCCGGATCCTGTTTCTTTTCATGACGGTGTTCGATTATTCCATTTGCTTTCGGGCCTCGTGAGCGTTGTCGTATATTGTTTGTTTCTTCCATTTTCTATACATTCATCTGAAAACTAAAATATACAATACACTAATATACTCCTAATTAACTAGTCTTATTAATATACGGTTAACATTAAACAATATCCCGTCTAACTACTTGGTTTCTTACAATTGAGTACTAAAGTACCTACGTAATATTGTTGTTTTAAGTGCACTTGTACGCGATGGCCTAATTCAACCTCGTGAATAGTAAAATCATAGATAATGTCGTTGGAAATATAAACTAGAGCCAGATAACTCGAAGTAACCTTTTACATACGATAACATCCGGAATAGACATACTTAATGATCATATTATTGAATGTGTAACATGGTACCTAGATATATTGTTTAAGTGAACCTAATTGGTACTTCATAGATACTTTGTATTTTCCACGCTGAGTTTTTATCACTTAACATATCGTCGTATGATTTATTGATAGTAAATGTTTACTAAGCAGAAACGTCCGCTAAAGAAATAAAAAAATCGATCAGTGGAAAATTGAAAAATTAATGAATTTTAATTTTCCACTTGGATCGAAATTTTGTATGCGTTATTGTTTACTATTTTAGTAAAATAACTCTTTGTCTATAAATAATACTAAAAATTTAATATTTTGTCTTCAGACTTCTTTTTTTATAATTATCTGAGTTAAAAATGTTATGTCATTCTATTTAAAGTCATTGGAGTGTTCAGTTAACCTAATCGTTAAAACCAATGGAGATTACTATACCCCGTTAACTTGTCACACTGACATTGCTTTTCCCTAGAGCGTGAATTTTTTATCGACCGTCTCGATATCGATGTTTATACAATGAAACAATGCGATTGAATTTTCGCGTTTTAAATCTTTGCTCAATATCAACGAAAACTTCTTGATTAAAAATAAGCAGATAACCTCACTGGTCTTACGTCAAGCGATAACCTTAGATAAATGATTTACCTATTTGCAACTGCATTAACATTGACAGCCGCAATCCCTTACAGTTCTTTGTAATAGTTTTTGTTTAATATTGACGTGGAGTATATTTAATTGATTAATACATACTACTATGTCACAATGGAAGATTTAAAAACAAATAACACTAGCGATTCTGACTGTTTGATAAACGTTGAAAACGAATTGTTGTGTACATAGTGCAATTTACGAATAGTTCCCAAAAGAGGCACCATACAAAAACATCTAGATTTAAAAAACACAACGACTTAGTAGGCGAAAAAGCAAACCGAGTACAGTTTAATATGGATGTGACAAAATGCATGATGTGACGAGAATTATTTCTTATTTTTTATCATGTATTTTAATTTATATCCGGTAGTAGCTAGTGACTCCTTAACAGTTGACTAATTATCAGTGACATTAACTCTAAGTACAACATTTAGATGATTTAGACGGTCGATAGAAAAAACATTCACGCTCTACGGAAAAGCAATGTCAGTGCGACAAGATAACAAGGTCAAGAGATTATATAAAATCGTTAAATTCAATTTATTGGATTACCTATACTTAACAAGCTATAAATTATAAATATTAAGGGCCAGAAGTCCAAATTGAAGGATTGCCAACGCGCTATGGAGCGCAGTATTCTAGGTGTCAAAAGGAAAAAATAAAAAATATCTCAGAATAAACTCCGTTTTTCATAATAAATCGGTAAACATGAATTTTATTACGCTAGCTAATTAATAATTCTAATTTAAACAATCTTAAATTCTATGAACGTAAACCACAGATGCAATTTCCGAACACAAGCGCGGAGCCCCGCCCCTTTAAAAAAAATGCGCGCTGTTAATTTGTTTCAGATTTCATTAGATAAACTATTCTTAATTCTTGCGTTATTGATATCAATTGGTTTTGAATATAAAAACTACTAGGATTTTTGATGTGCACGCGAGATACACGTAATATGCTAAGGTGTGACCTTGTGATAATGATAAATATTTCAAAAATATCTCAAAGATATTAGTCAAATCTGTGATTTTTAACAATAATACGGTTAGTTATTAGCAGTATGGGGCAATAAGTAACCATTACAAATTACAATTACAAAATGTAATTTCAATTACTTATCGCATTTTACAGATTACACAATGTAATTTGTAATGCAATTATTGCATTATCACACATTACAAAATGTAATTTGTAATCGCATTACAGATTACATTTTGTATTTTTTTTTATCGTATGGCATACATTATTTCGCCTTTAAAGTTTGTCACCCTTTAGTAATTTTAATTAGTAATGCATTACTTCGTAAAATTACAAATTACTTTTATTTAATAAAACATTTTTCATTATTAACCATAGGAAAGGGGGCCGGTTTTTGGCCTTTTTTTTCAAAGGTCAGTCATTTAAAGGTGGCAAAACCGACTCGGATGACGGATAGGTGTTATTTTTTTTTATCAAAGAACGGAAAAAAACGATAAGTTTTACTAGAAAAAGATGCTTATTTTGACGTGTTCTGTACGTAACAATCATTCAAAATAGGTGTTATAATGACACTGCACTTTGGCAAAAAAATTACCAATTGCTAAAGTTAGAAAACTTTGGAACGCTATACTTCGGTCACTTTTAGGGTTCCGTAGTTGTGTTCGAGTCTAAGACAAGCAACTACGGAACCCTACACTGCGCGTGGCCCAACACGCACTTGGCCGGTTTTTTAATTGAGAGAATAGTTGCTTGAGTAAAAGATGCTTATTTTGACGTGTTCTATACGAACCAATCATTTTAAATATGTGTTATAATATAATAACACCACATTGGCAAAAAAAATTACTAAGTGCTGAAATGTCCCTGCATGCGATTACGAATGTAATGCCGTAATGCATTACTCGTAATTGCATTACATGTAATTTAATTTATAATGCGATTACAAATGTAATGCATTACTCCCAACACTGGTTATTAGTGAGCGAGTGTCACGCGACACTTGTATAGATACTGATATATCCCTTGGTTTCTCGCGCCTTGTCTCGCCTTTCTAGTATTGACTAACGGCGCGGCCGGCGCTGAGGAGTTAAAACAAGCAGTAACGAACGCCTAATTAAGTTTTCTTCCTGAATAATCTTGAGACGAATAGGTACGTGATACTATGATATATTTTTTAATGTAAGAAAGAAAGAAAGAAGACATTTATTCAATACACAAAAGACACACAGAGAAAAAGGGAGTACAAATACAATACAATTGACACATAACGTGTGTGTCTTCGCGGCAGTGAATCGGTCGCTGTCTCATCATTATGCCGAGGTGTCAGACAGACACCTACAGCGCTGATTTTCAGATAGCACCGTACGTGACCCACGGAACGCAACACAACATACTGTCGATACAAACGTATACACATAATAAATAAATAATTAATATACTAAATTTGTTAAATATGTAACACAAGCACAATGGGATGAGAGACACAATGTGAAAAACGCGAAACGGTTGGAATGTTTAAAAAAATGTGAATAATGTTCTCACTGCTGAGGAGAAAAGTTGTATGTTACTCGAGAGCAAAGTATAAATTTGCATCTCGTACTTTTGAGTCCTTCGCTGCGCTCAAGATTCAAACTTTGAATCACGAGCGTAGCGAGAGATTTTATCGAGAGAGAGATTTTAGAATCTTTCGCTTCCTCAGAACTCAAATTCAGCAATTGCAGCAAAAACAAACTTTGCTCTATTGTTGCACAAATAACTATTACGCACGTTTAATCGGAACCAATTTAAAAATCATTAACGCTATTTAACTCATAAAGTTACATGACATATCCATGCCTGAAATATAAGAGTTGCCGTGATTGATTACGCACAATTACAAGTCCCTGTTTAATTTGCTTCACAATACACGTACCTATTATTATTTAAATCATTTCAAATGTACCAAAGATTTTATTGGAAATTTCAGCCATATTTAGATATTTTATTTAAATATTTTACTTACATTTTCAGTTCTTCAGTTACAATTGGGTTACACCGCTTTTTGAGGAACCCTCACGAGATTCGTTCACACACATTCGACTTAAAACACTACGAGGAGCCAGTTCACTAGTCACTAGCGAAAGCATGTGTTACCCACGTCTAACTGTTTACTACATAACTTAATCACTGATACAAACTTAGCCCTGTCATTTTATTTATCGTTCAGTGTGAAACGGGTGAAAAGTCATTGACTAGGTATTAATCGGTAATGATAATACTTATCGCAGTTTTAACGATCGATAATTTTTTCGACAGTGACGACATTGTATCATATCGCTTATAACGTTATAACTGCGGTTGAATATATTCAGCGTTTTAACAGATTTATTTCCTCATTGTCGTCCAAGCAATTTCGTGATAAAAAAAAATGATTAGAGGTAACTTTTGTTAACGTAAAACAATACCTACCGGTTCTTTGTTTTCTACGATCAAAGTTCTTATGGTTTATCCTACCTTTGCGGAGAAAATCGAGAGGCGTTGACTTAAGAAGTAAGAAGACGCAAGAAGTAGAAGTTAGGGGGATGCCTTGATTCGAGTTGAACACGCCCCCTAGACAGAGAAACGCTTATGCCCTCCGCGCACGAGAAAAAGATATGTAACACTCTTCGGGAATGGCTTTTTTGGACAAATTTTGATAAATACCTAACTTAGTCAAGTTTTATTTTAATTTCATTAAGTGAAATTGTAGATGAGATAAAATACTATAGTATTAACTTGATTGTGTCGTAAAATAATGTATGGTTTGAGTAAGCTGAGTAAAAAAAGGAAAATACAGACACAACTTTGGATTTTTTTCTATCGAGGAAATTTTAAGCAATCATGTATCGATCAAATCAGATAAACAATCATATAGTCAAGAATCATATATCTGAAAATCAGACCTTATTGTTTCTTAATCTAGTCAGAACGGCGTTTCAAAGCACACGATAATTACCAATGCACCGCCTTAAGTTAATATTTTTCTCGGTTAACCATATATTTGGACTTCTTCCGAAGTGTTAACACAATCGGTGAAGTATCCTTATTGTAAGAGCACTCAAGTAAACAGCCGGCAGGCTCTTGATTTTTTATCTTATTTGCTCATATTTGATTTGCATTTTGGTGTCATTATCTGGGTTGCCCATAAAAGCTACGTAATGGAATTGAATTGTGATGGCAATACGTTACCTATTTTATATTTACTAACAACCGACATATTGTGAAACCGAACCCTTTATTAAATAATTATACCTACTAGAGGTGCCCGCGGCTCCACCCGCGTGTATGAATTATATGAATGTATTTGTCACAATTGTATTAGGTATGGTCATGAGCCCTGATTAGCAACGTAATGATATGGAAACAAAAAAGAGTGTATATTTTCATATACATTTATTAAAATATATTGATTTAAACTTTCACGATTCTCACACATTATTTATACTAAACGGGACTTAATCGCGTATAATTAACTTATTTATTTACCTCACTGAGGTCTCCCGACGTTTCGGATGTGTTGCAACATCCATGGTCACGGGACAACTGGCTTGAGCGGGTATCAAATCAACATCTTCTTGCTGCGCGGATTTTCCGAACTACCCGCCTTTGGTCTTTATTAACCACTTGTACACTAGGGTTGTCACCTGGCCGACACACAACAATAATAATGTCCGGTGATATAACGGACGATGTTTTTTGACGCTGGCATTTACTTATGATAGGATTCCACGAAGATGAAATCTTAAAACCGTCGTCCCGGTATTTAGGTAGGAAATTACGATGTTTTCTGATTTCAACGGCCTCACGTATTTTTCTACTGTAGAAATGACGTTCCGTAGACAGGACTTTCGGTTTATGGAGCTCAATCCAGTGGTTTGGTCCTGACTCCAACAAATGCTCGGCTATCGCAGACTTATTCACCTGCCGATCTTGGCAGCCGCAGTATGTTACTTGACCCTTTCCGCGATGGTTCGCTTGGTCTCGCCAATGTAGGAACTTCCACAACAATTGCAGTCAATCTTATCGAGAAAAGGATGGTACGGCCGTGCCGCTGTTTTGCTCGACTTGGCGGGGGCACTACCGTGCCCCCAGATAAACTCCTGGTGATTGAAATGGGATAACATCCTTTGGTGATCTTAGATGTCCCACGACCTTGGATAGCGGCATGTATATGGTATTATTGTACCAACTTTGTCCGTTAATACTCCCTTAACGTAGGGCATAAAAGCTGGTTGCCTTGGAACATCAGGATGTTTTCCTCTAGACTTCCGTCTGGGTTGCCGTCCGTCTAACTTATGTATACCCATTCCACCTAAGGACCTTCTGGACGTGTGACATCACTTATTTATTACCTCAGTGAGGTATATAAATAAGTTAATTATATGCGATTAAGTCCCGTTTAGTATAAATAATTTATTAAAATGTCAACATGAAACTCAGTACCTAATTAAAAACCTCTTGTACTCTGTGGCCACCGTTCCATAACTGGCCACCTCATACTAAAAACCGGCCAAGTGCGTGTCGGGCTAGGCGCAGTGAAGGGTTCCGTAGTTGCTTGTCTGTCTTAGTTACATCGACGTGCGGTGCGGTTGCGTCGGCCGAATTTGAACGAAAATTGGTCTTTCCAAGTACACATTGAGTTGGTCGACTATTACTCAGTAACTACTTATGCCTAGGTAGGTACTTGTCCGTGATAGTTTTCGTTTTAAATTCATTATATGTACTACTACCACGAATTTTTTTATATTCCCAGTAGTAGCCATTCTGGCAGCGTGGGCGACACATGACTCGAACAAAAATTAGGGCTTTGAAGCTCAATATCTCGCAAACGAATCGCTGATTTGAAAAATGGATTTAGGAAACCCATAGTTTTTACCAAGCTATCCAACGATACCCCGCACTATGGGTTTAACGGGAAAAAAATGCATCCCCGCTTTAGGTGTAGGGGAGGTACCCTAAAAAAATTTTTTTTTTTAAAGATTTTATTGTACTGTACTATCGGCGTTATTGATTTGATTTATATACCTAACCCATGCCGAATTACAGTTTTCTAGTAGTAATGGTTACTGTGCTAAGCCGAAGACGGACAGACAGACAGACGGACGGACATGGCGAAGCTATAAGGGTTCCTTGTTGACTACGGAATCCTAAAATGAACTCTATTCACTCATAATATATACTTTTATAGCTCCGTATTGCACTTGTGCGAAAGAGACGGAGCACCTCTTTAATCCATTTCTTTAATCACAAACCGTGGTTTTACTACAGTTTAAGCAGGGCATAAGACCAAATGCGTCTACTGTAAGTACACTACTTAGGCGTAAGGTATTAAGCGAGACCGATCCGAACGTTAGCCAAAACATTTCCGAACAATGGCCGACGGTCATTTGAAAGAAGAAGATGAAATTGTCAATGTTATCGAGATTTCATTACGTGATTGTAGAACAAATACGCAACAGAACCGGGAGCCTTTATGCTCTTATTCTAAGGTAATATCCAGAAAATTGATTCTAGAATTTATTTCTCGTGTGTGAGATCGTGTTTTTTGTAAGGCGCTATCCCGCTAGTTTCTTCGTGTTTGATCCCGTTCTGGTTTTTCGATTTTATATAATAGATAGTTATCATTTGTCTAATATTAGTTAAAATCATTATAGATATAAATTGCGTGCTTACGCCATTATGGGCTGGCAGAGAAGGAAGTGGAACGAAAAACGAACCATAGACATGCAAGAAACAGTTTTTAAAGACATACATAATGTTTATGGTTTGTGGGATATTACACACTGTCCAACCCAATTAATGAATGCCGTTAATTCATGAGCATACCAAGTTTACATGGTATGCTCATGAATTAACGGCATTCATTAAAGTCTGTTGTCTTTAAAAACTGTTTCTTGCATGTCTATGGTTCGTTTTTCGTTCCACTTCCTTCTCTGCCAGCCCATAATGGCGTAAGCACGCAATTTATATCTATAATGATTTTAACTAATATTAGACACACCTAGTGTACAATGTGAGGCCTCATACAATTGTGTAATCTATCTGTGATGTGATTTTTACGTAGTTCTTTATGAATAAAGGTTCATACGTATTCCGTCTTCTCATTCCATGTGGTACCTCGACCCACGAGCCCTAATGCGATAACTACCACTTCTCGCAAACGGTCTGCCGACTCCTCGTGTAGACCTAACAAATTGAAAACGTAAAAAGATGTAATTTTTATTATTATTACAGCCAGTGAACTCTTAGAACTGTATGCGGCTCCGGGAAAAATCGTTTATTTTGGCATAAAACCGTGTAAGAGCAAGTGAGACAGTAATATAGAGCCAAAAATCATATTCTAAATACTTACAGGCTTAAGTCTTTCATTCCTGTAGCCCTGTAATGATTTCAACTAATATATGCGTTTTTGCAGCATAGCAACGTATTATACAACCTCTTGATAAAGAGGGG
Organism: Epinotia ramella; assembly: GCA_947578815.1. Lineage (NCBI taxonomy): Eukaryota > Metazoa > Arthropoda > Insecta > Lepidoptera > Tortricidae > Epinotia > Epinotia ramella. Next base: position 16,597,485 of record OX388209.1, read on the forward strand.
TGTTATAAATATGATAATTGAAAAAAGCAATTTAATCAAGTTAACGTATCACGCTGTGGTACTAAGTATAAACTTATTAAATTTATTACTGTACATTGAACCTAAAATATGTACCTACTCAAAGTCCAAGTCGATCTTTTTTTAATTATTTACGTTTTCAGCTGTAAAAAGAAAGAATCAGAGCGTTCAATTATTCACACTTAAACGGAAATGCATTGTGGAACGGGATCGTCCTTGCCTCCTTTTGTCATGTTTATCGGAATGGACCTTTAAATATTGAATAGATCCCAAAGATCAAAAGAATTACGTACGCCCGCCAAGTATACCCGTACATTAATCGACTATATATATATTTTTTGTGACTATTATATTTGTCATCATCATCCTCCTAGCGTTATTCCCGGTTGTGCCCCTAAAGGAGCCCGGGGTCCGCTTTGACACCTAATGCCATGATTCGGCATAGGCACTAGTTTAACGAAAGCGATTGCCATCTGACCTTCCAACTAGACCTTATTGGTATTAGACCGGTTTCCCGGTATTTTCATGATGTTTTCCTTCACCGAAAAGCTAACGGACGGCTTATATATACGGAATATATACATTCCGTACATAAGCCGTAATTAAGTTCCGAAAAACTCATTGGTACGAGCCGGGATTCGAACCCACGACCGCCGCTTGACAGCCGCATGCCGGAACCACTAAGCTTCCTAGGTTAGGCTAGGCTTGATAAGCAATTTTTTCAAAATAAAAAGTTTTTATTTATGTTAAAACATATAAATTATTCACTAAAATAATAATAAATCATCATTTATTGTGTGTTAATTTACATGTTTTATAAATTCTTGGTATTATCTATAATAATAAACAGTTCGGATTCGGTTCGGGTCCGGATTCGGTTTGGTTCGGATGGCAAGTGCAGACAAATTAAAAACAAAGCAAACCATAAACAAGAGGTATCATATTTCTGATTTCCCACCAAAATACAGTTCAAATTTTCAAAATGACGAAAGTTGATAAACTATAACTCCTAAACTATTAAGATTGTATTCGTGTTGGTGAAGACAAAAGTGTACATTCCTTTTAAAATGGTCAAAGGAATTCATAACTGCACTTCTGAAGAAATTGCGTGAGTAGCAAAATGAGGAATAGAAAACTTGCTGCCTGAAAAGTCTAAACAATCCTATTTATTTAAAACTATATGAGAGAGAGATATTCGAGATCAAAAATATAAACAGATGGGTTGCCACCATAAAAAAATAAACGCAAGCAGTGGTTAGTCTAAAATCATTGAAATACTCATAAATATTATCATATTCAGACTTAAATAATATTGTATAAATAGTCAAAAATATTTTACTAAATTAAAAAGCCAAAATATTTTTTTTATTACGTATTGCCGTTGTTTAAATAAAATATGTGGTGTTTTAATTTATGTTGTTGGTAATAATGCTGAGAAGTTTGAAACATTTGGTTCGTAATTAAATCAATCACCGGTTTCTTATTAGTTTAATACGGAATATAGGGATGATGACTAAGATTTTTTTATAATGTCATTCGAACCAGTTTTTGGAGAGGAACAAATGTTTGTATGGGAGCAACTACAATAACAGAACAGAACATAAATACCCAAAAATTAGAGACAAAGATTGACCTCGCTGGCGGGTGCGCAAAACGCTTCATACTGATAGACACACAGGTATGACGTCACAACTGACATCTGTTTCATTTTGTACTAATCGTTGTATGGAAAATCAGGTAAATTGTTGGTTCGGTCGCGAAATACTGCGTTTAAGTACATAGTTGTCATACAATTTAGTTTCTATAAAAGCGTAAGGATTCCACTACTGGTAGCTTTAAATATGATTTTAATTATATTTTATAATTTATACTTTATTACGATAATTTGATGGTTTACTATCCATTTGGCGTCACTACGTTATCAATTTGAACATGAGGCATCATGCTTATTGGCAAATATTCATAGTGATTGATAAATCATTAAATATTTCAGAACATACAAAATGGGCATGCGTAGACTGTGTCATGTCATAGCGGCCATTTTTTTTTTTAAGTTTCTTTTCTGACATTTGTAGAACGAATTCCGTCTGACTTTTCGTTTATGCTCACGCTTTTGAAATCATGGACTATGGAACCTCAGCCAGGCCCTTCAAATATAAAGGAGAATCTTTCACTGCCGAAGAAAAGGCCACGCAGTTCTATGTCCGTAAATGATAAACTTATGGTGATGAATACTTATAAATATGTGAGATTCTAGGCATTTCTGCGGTTACAGTACGCCGAATAGTGAATGAAAATAAAACTGCCTCTCAATTTACACCACCCAAAAAAACAGGGCCTAAACCATGGAGTGACTGTGTAAATCACGTCATTAAAGTAGAACACAAAATGTACCGACTCGACCACCTGATTGACAATGTCAACGATAGATTTATTATAAATGTAAATTCTGATTCTGATTCCACTACGTCGGCAAGTAAAAGTGAATAAAAAAATTATATATATTTAATGGTTTTATTTCCTCCTTGTATTCCTGTCAAAACTATAGATATCCGAAAGTCTTTCAGCCTATAGCTGTATCTGTCAGTTAAAATCATTCATAATTTATATTTGGTGAATACATTGGAAAAAAAGATTTTATACCCCTGGAATTTCTCTTTGACATTGACAGTTGTTTGTTTACATTTTTGATCTCGAATACCATCTCAGACTTAGCTATACCTGCGACTTCGTTTGCATGGTAATGTGGTGGGAGTTAACGCATTTCTTCTCTTGGGCATAGGACACATGCAGTTCTAATTTAACCTATTAAGTAAAACGTTGAACAAACCTATTTTAGCTAAAGTGCCGTTAAAATTTGTTTGTCTTTATCCGTCACTCTGATATTTAAATTAGTAAGAAAGGGACAAAACTCGTTTTATTTAACAGAGGTATTTTAAGTTTTTGAATAAGGGGGTAAAAGTTTAGTAGATGTTTGTGGCAATAGATCCAACAGGTAGGACACAGGCTGCAGCATTAAATGTTTATTGATCTTCTTCTCTACATGTTTTTAACACTGTTTTATCTCTTATCTCTCACTTATAATCAGAGATCGGAAAAATTTGCGACATTGTTTGCAATTATGTGGACATGACTCCAATATCAATCAAAATGTTATTCAGTTAATTAATTTTTTACTTGACATATAATTTGATTCCTAGTCAATAAATACAGAAGTTTTTTAAAGTATAGGTTTATTAAAAAAAAAAAACGGTATTTGTTCCAAAATTTTTTCTATTGTAAGTAATCGTGTCAGTTTAAATTCGTTATTTATTTTTTATATATAAATATTTACGGAAACGATACCCATTTTAAATACGAACCTTTTGCTAATAATTATTTATGTAATTCATCGTCGTCGTAACGTCATTTTTTTTTAAGTTATTATAGTATATACGTGCTTATAAGCACTTTATAAATAAACTATTATCTCCAATAATTCAAATTATCTTTCAATGAATAATTAATTAACATTTTGATTAATTTTGGAGTCATGTCCACATAATTGCAAACAATGTCGCAAATTTTTCCGATCTCTGCTTATAATAAATCTCTAAATTAAAAAAAAGAATCAGCCAGTATCAAACTAAGCATTGTTGTGTCCCCGAATGATTTCAGCTTCCCATGAACGGAAAAACATGTTACTTTTTTTATAAGTACATTATTACTCTAGCTTCCGTTTAGGATAGTTTTTATCCGACTGCGACGATTAATAAATTTTCGAAAACATTTGACTGCCTTAAATTATTAATTTCTTCTGTTTGAAATCGTAGCCGCCATATCTGTCAACTGTCAGTGACGTTAAAATGGCGGGCTTGCCATAACTATCCCATAGTAATAATTTCGATACGGTCTTGTGATAGACCTTCACAAAACGCATATTAAATTCTAAAGCATAAAAAAATTATCGATTCTGATATGGAAACTTATATGCGCTAAATTCGTATTGAGGCGTAATTTGAATAAATGTATCAACAAATTTCAACAATACAGGATTCAGGAGACATGAGCAGGATCAACCCTACGGATTCAATAGTTTATAAGCTACTCAGTCGTACCAGCATTGGTAAGATTAACGTTAATTTTTTTTTAGTTGTGTAGGGTGACCATGATTTATTGTGAATGAAACTTTCACACAAAATGTAAAAAAAACTGTGGGCGTTTAATTTAATTACGATGGTAAAAGATCCATTAACATTAACTGTATGTGTAGGGTTGATCCTGCTCACGTCTCCTGAATTACCCTGTATATCGTGAAACGTCAAAAGTCTGAATCGTCCTTTTTTTTTAATCGCATGGCATAGCGATGTTCTTGCGTTCAGCCGTATACTCTATTTGATGGCTGACAAATCGCGACATGTATACACCACATGTCACGATTTGTCAGCCCCAATTTATCAGAAACTGACTAATTGTTATCGTCTGGATGCATGTTGCGCTACTGATCCAACTGTCAAACGAGTTGTACTGACAAATTGTATGCACATCACAATCAACACAATCTGGACCATGGAAATATTTATGATCAGGCAAGTTTTCTGTCAGATAATTTTGAAGTAAAATATTTAAAATATGATATAATATGAACCCATTAGCAATTTAGGAGACTATAATTATTATATTAATTTCTAATTGCTTTCAAAATATATATCTGAGGATCACATATTTATGGCCCTCACCTTCGGTTCGGGCCTCAAACACCTGCGATCTGGGGCTTTACGAATTACCGCCCGTGGTGAGTACGCAATTTTAAAGAAAGAAAGAAAAGAAAGAAGACATTTATTCACTACGCAAAAGACACACAGAGACAAAGGGAGTACAAATACAATACAATTTACACATAATGTGTGTATCTTCTTTTATGTGTGTGCTTTTTTACGTCTTCATCTGGCCACAATGCGAGTTTTACCGTACGCGCAGCTTTTTAACTGCTTTGTTTGTGTGAGGTGTGCAATAAAGAGTATTGTATTGTATTTTTTTTTTTTTATATTGCAATGTCGCAATGTGTGAAAACTAACTCTAAACTTCGAATAAGAGATCGAGCAAAATTAATAGCTCCACAGTGTAAAAGTGCGAGAGATAAATAATTGTCATGCAATGTGTATAAATAAAGACATTTAATCACTTACCATTAGTAATAAGACAATTGCCGACATTAACCAAATTAAGAAAATAATTATTTATATGGTTGAAAGAAAAATGTTTTTATGTATACAATGAATGAATTTTTTGAATGTAATTAAAACAATTTAATGAAATAATGCGGATGGCGCAGGACCGTTCGCTTTGGCACTCTTTTGGGGAGGCCTATGTCCAGCAGTGGACGTCTTTCGGCTGATATGATGATGATGAATGAAATAATAATTTGACCTGTTGACATTAATTAATTGATATCTAATGTATTGTAGGTTTAAATTGAATTTAATAAGTTTGTGACGTCGTAATTTTTGCATGCTGGAATAAGCTAAGTGTGTTGGACAACTTCACATCTTGACATCTCATGTGAGCTTTATATAACCACACTTAACGCATATAAATCAGATTTCATTTCATTTTTTTTTCCATTTGATTTAATTTCAGAACGCACTATCACATTCTGCCAAATCTTGTGTATGTTCCCGCCATTGCCAGCTGATGGGGTATACAGATTGGTGGTGGTGGGGTATGTGATTTGATCCCAATTTGTCAGTACAACATGTTGAAGTCATAATTGGGTGTAGCGTACAGATGTAGCAATCCGACCACATTGTGCATGCAATTTCTCAGTACAACTCGTTTGACAGTTGGATCAGCAGCGCAACATGCCTCCAGACGATAGCAATTAGTCAGCTTCTGATAAATTGGGGCTGACAAATCTTGACATGTATACACCCCATTAATGAAATGTGTGTTGCATTGCAGGCTGTATGATAAAATACAGCTAATTTGTGTGTCTCTATATTGGCTGACTGTCAACTTGAAGGCGCGAAGTACTAAGTTATAATACCGCCTTAATACGCGCTTGATAATTAATGTCTATAAAAGGCGTTCTATACTGATTTAATACATACTGTTTATTGCTGATAAATATAAATACTGACAAACCAGCACGGCTATCACAAGACGGCGCGCGAGCTCTCTCGATTTTTCTCGAACTATCCGTCTCTCTCTTACTAGACAACTTAGAAAGAGACGTACCCAACCAGCAAAATGGTCCTATAACTTAAACTTATATCCCAAACAGCTTGTATAAACTTCGTAAAGTGTTAGCTGTGACAGCTTGTTGTGTAAAAGCGCTAGGCTATACCTGTTTGCTCTTTAAGCTTATAGAGCCAAACTGTCTTATTACCATTTGATGTAAAGGTTTACATCATCATTTTATAGAACTTTGTATTATGGGCAGGTACTATATTAGGCTGTGACATGACCGGTAGAGAGCCATATTACTTTATAGGAGTGTTTTACATCGCCCATACCCTGCAAACTTCTATAGTAATTGCGTTATATCAGTGATTAGGATTCAACAATAGGGGAAAATGGTGGTATTGTGGTTTTACAGATTACTGTTATAGTACGTGGAACTATAGGGGTCATAACGACACTTTAATAGAGCGCTTTTGTTACATTGTCGAGTTTCAGGATAGGTCTATATGGCCTTACAGTGTTTTAATAGTTTTCAAATCCCTTTTATGATCTCACTAGCTGATGCCCGCGGCTTCGCCCGCGTGGTTATAGGAAAATGTAACATATTGAATTTTCCCGTGGGAATTATATGTTTTCCCGCTAGGAATAGTAGCCTATGTCACTCTTCAGCTTCTAAACTATCTCCATACAAAAAATCAGATCAATACGACGCTCCGTTGCGACGTGAAATAAGGACAAACATACAAACACACACACTTTCGCATTTATAATATTAGTAAGAATAAATGTAGCGGTCACGAAAATTCTTTTATATGACAGAACCGTTCTATAAGAGTTTAAATTGGTCCTTTATAACACACTAGCGTTGAAAAAGAGTTTTAGTATCCTTTATAAGATCAAAATGACAAGTAAAGGTAAACATATGTTACCTTTATATAACTTTGTGACAACAATCAAACCCAAAGTCGAGACGAAAAATACTGAATGTGGTCCCGTACAAAATAAGTCGTGAACTGACAAGGAACCGATCGGGGAAATTTCAGACGAAGACTCAAGTGATGTTTTCCATAGCAGTTCAGAAGCTTCATACTCTAATTTAATAGATGAAAAAAACCTGCAAATACGCAATGATGTCAAAAATTGGGCCATTCATTTTAATATTTCCCACAAAGCAACCAAGAGTTTAATTAATACAAATAATAAATAATCGATACCGAATACATTGCCTAAAGATCGACGAACGCTTCTTAATACAGAAATAACTATTACCATCGGGGAATACGCGACACGGCAGGCACAACTTAAGGTCTTTTAAATGCATTATTTGACTTTAAATTACAAAAAAATACTCAAGAGGCCTTACAAGTTTAAAAATGTTTTGAACTCAAATTATGACAAAAGTATTTGTACCTAGTATTTCGATTGATTACCACTGTCTTCAAAGAGTGACGACTATTTTTATGCCATGGAAGGAACCCTAATTTGAACCATAATGGCGGCGAAAATCTTGTCATGGGGACTATAGTTAGCCGATAAGAGCGTCGGAGTTACTTCTTGGGTTATGAGCAATGATAATGGTACATTTCATTATTAATTTATTAAAATAATTAATTGAATACTTAAAACGATGGCGCATTGAAAATCCTTCATAAAATGAATACTAGTCTAACAATAAAATTGCGTGCGCATGTCGTTTTGTACTTAATATGGGACGACGGATTCATAAAATAAATCAAGTAAATAAATTCTTACTTACCACTATAATATTTGTTTGGAGTCCTTTTTATTTTAGACACATAAAACTCTTTTTTTTACCAAGTAGCACTATCGCTGCACTAGTGGACGTGAAATGAATACTAAAGGTAACACGAAGTCTACTTCAGTACAAAAAAGCAGAATAGTTGCGTCACGGTGTCCCGTATATAATGAAATTGACATATGCGCCACCATTATATCCACTTTATAGACCCAAATCGTTCCGCTTGACACTGCTATAGTTCCATTATTTCACTGAATGGAGATATAACTGTGAACCCAGAATCTACTACAGTACAAAAAAGCCCTATAGAAGTGTCACGATATCCCGTATATCAACAAATTGACATATGCTTCACCATTACATCCATTCTATAGACCCAAATCGTTCCGCTTGACACTGTTATAGTTCTACTATATCAGAGAATGGAAATATAATTACGCCAAATCGGGGGTATGTAGCAGTTCTTATGCCTCTTGATATGCACTGATGACTGACACCAAATGGAGTTTACGATACGTTCTATGGACCTTTATAGAACTAGTTTTTGCTGGTTGGGTATAGTCTTGCAGCCGTGCAGTATCGTGACAAATACTCAGCGTGTAATCTTGCAGAAACTTAAATTGACTTTATGGCTGAACGCAAGAACAGCGCTATGCCATGCCATTAAAAAAAAGGAAGAGTCTGACACACCAATGCTTAGTTTGATACTGGCTGGGTTCCTTTTTTAATTTAGAGATTTATTATAAGTGAGAGATTAGTCGTAGAAAAAGTATTGTATGCAACGGTGTATAACTGGTCTAAAAACGCTCGTGGCGTCTTTAATTGCGATGCTCGCCAAGGCTCGCATTGTAACCCATGACACTCGCGTTTTAAGACCCTTCTTCTACAGCAGTTACATAAAATACTATTTTGCATGGAAAAATGACAGTTGGATTTATTTACCGCGCGTTCAAAACGTTACGTGATTTCCCCTCAGAAGGCTCGCTGCATTTCCACGCTAGATGGCAATGCTTACTCTTTGAGCGAAATATATTAGGTAATCGGAAGGTTAAAGAGACTTACATGCTCTTTATACGGAATACTTATTAATTTTTGATGAGATTATACTACATGTGCTTTTGCTTCCCGGTCCTATAAATAATACCTACTTTTTATAATAAAAACTTAAATTTCCAGGATAAAGTGATAATTAGGCTAATAAGTCAGGGTTTAAATACAGATCATAAATTAATTGCTTACAGATTTATTAAGGGTTAGTCCTAGCGGCGACTAAAGCTGAAGAAGAATGTTGTTGTAACGTTGCCACAATGTATATGCCAATAGGTCAGCAGCCCCCCTATTCTGTAACTTGTTTAAGCTCACCTCAACGCTCACCCACAAATATATCTTGACACCGCGATGCGTAGTAACCAAGCGTAGGTAGAGGTCTAGTTTCATGACGGGTGACCGGCGGGGTGAGCCGCTTTAGCACGTAGCGAATAACAGCCCAGGTGGTTTAGACTTTACGTACAGGATTGCGTTATTCCCACTGCAGTGGATATATAATTCAAATTCTGTTTTACTTTGTAAGCGTTTCATACTTAAGTACTAAGTACTTAGTAAAACCCGGCACGTTGCACAAGCTCCAGCTTTTGACAGTCATTGATGAAAAACAACGTTTTGATTGGGGCGTGCACCATTTTGATGAACCCAAGTTATTAGCCAAACGATAATGCGTGATAACATCAATGTTGTAACTATCAGCACGGAAAAAATAGTTTTTTATATAACATAACAATTAATCACTCAAACTTGTTTACATGACAATGATAAATCGCAAGTGGCGCGGGTTCAGAAACTGGATAGGTATTGGGTAGTTGCGCCTATTACGTGACCAACTTCAGTTAGCAACCAACATGGACAAGGTGCTGATATTCGAGAGTCTCAGATTTAATTTACATTCTAGTTTGTTCATAATTAGATATGCGTGTCCGAGAAGCCTCTTAATACAAATCTAAGGTTAAAATTTGTAAAGGTGGTTGCGATTTTGAACTTCTGTTTTAATTATCAAATTTTGTCCAAAATTTATATTTGGGGGTAGGAGAGGTCTCCAAACACAAATTCAAGTTTGGGATTTATAAAAATGTTCGCCATTGCCTTTTCAGATTTCTTCCTAGCGGCATGCAAGATAATAACATTTCTATAGACTGAAAAAAACCAGTGATCCATACGCATTTTTGTAGTAGGTCGTTTTATTCAATAAGAATCAATTTAAAAAAAAGGCCTCCTTTCAGTTCTCCAACTCGTCTAAGTAGTCATAAACCGGCACACTAAATTAAGTGGTTGCTAACCAGAGCAATGACCTACACGACAATACTTACCGGGTCCAGATATCAGAATACTTTATCCTGGATATAAATAATAAGAATAGGTAGCTATCGTAATAAAAGTGTCGAATTTATAGCTGATACAGCTTTACGATTTTTTTACGTCTGTTTATCATCGTATATTGCCGGCCCGATAACAACGACAGAATGTGCAATATGTGTATATTTATTCCTTTCAATCATACACTTTATGACACCTAATAAAATAAAGCAGTATATTTCTGAGGGATCCTTGGAGGTGCTAAAGGCGCCGCCATTTCGGCCAATATTGCTCGAGTTTAAAAATTGTCTGAACAATTTTAGCTGTTTGCATAATACTCGTAATAGTGAATATGGAGGAGTGTTCAGTAAGCGGACGGAGCTTCGACCGGTGCTCATGGCCTTTGGCGTTCTCTCCAAGCATCGCTGAAGCCGGTTGCACGCTTCTAACATAACCTTTATGCTTGTTCCCTAAGCTAAGCGCTCCGTGCGGATTCTCAATATATTTTTCACCTCACCGGCACGGAAAGGCTTGCTTTATCGCTCAAAATGTGCGCCCAAAAGTCCATTATATACGCTAGCGTGGAAAGAGTTTTTGAATTTGGAACGTGACGGTCAATCGTGAGATTCAATTTTTTTTCTATACTGAATGAGAGGTCATTATCCTGCATTCAGAAACTTATTGTGTTATGCCAATAATTCATTATTATTATTTTGATAGAATCATATTAATAATACTTATTCTTTCTTAATTACATATGAAATATTAATACAGGGTGTTTTTCTGAATTTCCTTGAACTTCGGCATATTGCAGAGTCCATTCACCGAAACAAAGTAGCATAATTAGTTTTTCAAAAAAAAAAAAAAAGTTTTTTTTTCGATTTTCATACAAAATAATTAAATTTAGCATTAACGGTTATTGTACAAGGGTCTTAAGAGTTAATGAAAAGTTAGTGTCAAATGTGATAATGTTCAAATGACATCACATGACATGCACGTCAAAAAACCGTTTACACTGGTTAAAGTTGCATAACTGATTAAATTAAAATGTTGAATATCTTGCTAACAGTAAGAGTTAAGATACTGGTGTCTTGGAGAAATTACCTTTATTTGACCTAAGCTATGCCCCCTTTCAATTAACGGAAATTGGCGGGAACACGTTGTATATAGACTGACTTATAAGGATACTTACAAATTAAAAAAAAACCTTTTAAAATGTAGGTTTATTTTTAAAATTTTTCGCTTTTTGTAAATTTGGAACGCGCCGTTTAAAAAGTTAATTTAAGTAAAAACTCACATATATTTAAATTTAATTTTGCTTTTTTTTTGTTCTAAAGCCACATTAAAATCAAAATAATGGAAGTTATTTATAGATTTTAGTGCAGAAGATATAGAAAGAAAGAAATAAATATATGAATTTTAATGCCTGCTATGTTAGCGGAAAGAGTAAAATATGCGAGTTTACCCGTGAGTACCCATATACTTGACTTTTTTAATGTAGGTACGCGTGGAGTTATTTAAAGATGCAAAAATGTTTTTGTTATATTTAATAACTAACTGTACCTGCGACTTCGTTCGCATGGTCACAGATTAAAGAATACAAGTACAGATACCCAATCCCATAGAGCAAAAGCGTACCGTCCTAATGTAGGCAATTCTGTATACAATTTTAGTCTCGTATCTACACCAGTAGATGCAGTATCCGAGCTACCACGGCTATGACGCTGTCAGCCTACCTGATAGTTTTAGTAATACATTGAGATATCACCAGATGGCATTGACTTCCCGGGCAACAAATAGAGTATTTTTGATTTTTTTGATATAAAAGTAGTATTTTCGAGACAATATCACACAAAATTATACATAACCAAACGCTTGGAGCCTGTGCTTCCATAGAACTTTCGCGTGATGGCGCCATCTAGTGACAGTACCCAATAATACGTGTAGCAAACTTAGCAAACTTACTTAACTCACACGTATGTACGAGTTACATGGATTTAGTACCAATTTTATTGCATTTACTAAACTTATACAATTTACCTTTATTTTATGTACGGAAGGATGTTTGCGATATAATTAAGGTACGGTGAATTTATTAAGGTGTAATAATCATTCTATCTTCACGATTACTGGTTCAAATGTTTCGCTCGGTACCTGTGTCGCCATCTATGAGTTCTTTCTTGTAATAATTATACGTTGTTCGAGTTGGGAGGCCATGGCATGGTAATGTTGGTATTGTTTGTGGGAGTTCTAATTTAACCTATCAAGTAAAACGTTGAACAAACCTATTTTAGCTAAAATGCCGTTAAAATTCGTTTGTCCTTGTCCTTATCTGTCACTTTGATATTTAAATTAGTAAGAAAGGGACAAAACTCGTTTTATTTAACAGAGGTATTTTAAGTTCTATGAATAAGGGGGTAAAAGTTTAGTATATGTTTGTGGCAATAGATCCAACAGGTAGGACACAGGCTGCAGCATTAAATGTTTATTGATCTTCTTCTCTACATATTTTTAACACTGTTTTATATTAATGGAGTGACTCAAGATCATTTCAGTTAACACGTTTTTATTTATTACGTGATAACTGAAATGATCTTGAGTCACTCCAGCTCTCAGGTAAAGATGTGTTTAGGAATTAATAATAGATAATCCTTTCGAGTACCCATTGATCGGTTCATAAGTGTTTACGTGGAACAAAAGATCTCTTTTTAATTAGACAACCATTGACTACCATTACAGGTGCCACGAAGTGGGGGGACAGCTCGCACGTACAATTCGCCTTGCGAACAGCCCCTCCCCTTCGTCCCGCGTTGCGCACGAAGTTTGCCGGCACCTGTACTACGATGTATAGACTGGCAACCCAGAACATTTTTCTAGGCGTCTTTCTTCCAATCAGGCCGCCATCTTGGAAAATCAAAGCGTATGTAAACGTGCAGTAGCTGCGACAATTTTCTGAGTTCGGATTCAGTAATGGCCATAGTGTGATTTAATACACTCGTATAAGAAAACTACTTATTGATTTAATCACCGACATTTGGTTTTTGTAAATTGATACTGGATATCTTTATAGTTCCCGAGGATGCACTGTGTTGATGCAATTTGTCTCAGCCATTTGTGTCAGATTTGATGACAAAGTCCTATTTAAGGTACATGCGGATCGTCAGATATCGATTTTGATAGCAATAGCAGCAAGACAAAAAAAACTAAATTAAGACCACTTTCTGTATCAGTAAGATCCATACACATTTAAGGCCCCACGGGATCCTCAGGTATATATTTAGAAAGCAATTAGAAATTAATATAATAATTATAGTCTCCTAAATTGCTAATGGGTTTTCATATTATATAATATTTTAAATATTTTACTTCAAAATTATCTGACAGAAAACTTGGCTATTAAATATTTTCATGGTCCACATTGTGTTGATTGTGATGTGCATACAATTTGTCAGTACAACTCGTTTGACAGTTGGATCAGCAGCGCAACATGCCTCCAGACGATAACAATTAGTCAGTTTCTGATAAATTGGGGCTGACAAATCGTGACATGTTACACCCCATCAAATAGAGTATAAGGCTGAACGCAAGAACATCGCTATGCCATGCCATTAAAAAAAAAGGACGAGTCAGACTATTGACGTTTCACGTTATATTGTTGAAATTTGTTGATACATTTATTTAAATTACGCCTCAATACGAATTTAGTGCATATAAGTTTCCATATCAGAATCGATTATTTTTTTATGCTTTAGAATTTAATATGCGTTTTGTGAAGGTCTATCACAACACCGGATCGAAATGATTACTGTGGGATAGTTATGGCAAGCCCGCCATTTTAACGTCACTGACAGTTGACAGATATGGCGGCTACGATTTCAAACAGAAGAAATTAATAATTTAAGGAGGTCAAATGTTTCCGAAAATTAATTAATCGTCGCAGTCGGATAAAAACTATCCTAAACGGAAGCAAGAGTAATAATGTACTCATAAAAAAAGTTACATGTTTTTCCGTTCATGGGAAGCTGAGATCACGCGGGACAAACCAATGCTTAATTTGATACTGGCTGATTCTTTTTTCAATTTAGAGATTTATTATAAGTGAGAGATTATAAAATGCTTTGATCTTGATGAGATGTGTGTACCTTTATTGAAAATTAGTAAAAGGTCCAAATGACTTTTATTACATTTATAATTTTCCTCGCGTTGGTGAGATGACGAGTTGTGTGTTTCGCTCGGCAGCAAAGTTGTTTGGCGTCTCGTGCCTTGAAAGGCTCGCTATGCTCAGGATTGTACTTTAAACTTACAATCCTTCGCTAGCTCGGCTTTCGATACAAGCACTTGGGCCAAACAACAACTTTGCAGCCTTGCATAACAAATAACTATTTTGCGGTTTCTCGACATATTTACCCGTTTTCGAGACGTTTATGGAGAACTTTGGTCGTATGTTTAAAAGTTACACGCAAGTGCAAAGAAATGAGTACACTTTACATAGAATTCCTATATAGACGTTTTCATTGCTCTTGAGTGTTAGAGTTTCGTCTAAGTAGTCTTAAATCTAAGTCGAACTAGAGTGTACTTATCCAGAATTGACTTATGTAGGTATAATAATGTTTACTCTATTTGGTTTTGTATTCTCTTTGAAATTAATTCAAGTACTTTTAGTTAAGAAAGCACTGTAGCACGTCTTACCAATTGCTACGGCGGCGGCGCTACAAACTGCACTACAGCCGAGTCTGGAGTACGATTTTTAGGGTCCCGGGCAGAAAGGCAAAAAGGTAAAAATGGAACTTATGGGGTGCGTCTCTGTGCGTCTGTCTCTCGGTGTTCCCTTGTTTCACAGACAGAATATCACATTTTATTTGTAACAGAAATCAATGATTTATATTTCTTCAAAGTAAGTATATTCGGAGCAATGACGCGTAGTTTATTATCCAAGAGGCAACCGGATGGCTCGCGGTATTTGAGCCCCCGAAACGTTGTGGAACCGCCCTGTGCAAACTAAGCCTACTTGGTCTGGAGCGGAAATAGAAAAATGTATGAAAAAAAAAAATTGTCGCGAGGCAGCCTATTGAAACAGCGGTTGCCGGAAAGTGTGTACGTTGTTCATATTGTGAAATGCTGTTCTTAATCGAATAGCTGGCGAAAATTTTATTTTTTCGCTCCCCCTCCTATTTCAGCCAGTTCAAGTTGGCTCAATTCGGGTTGCACAGGGAGGTTCCACAACGCTTCAGGAGCTCAAATACCGCGAGCCATCCGGTTGCCTCTCGGACACTGAAACTACGCGTCATTGCTTACGTCTTTACTAGTATTCGCCGTATTGATTATTCTATGAAATATGAGAAAAAAATGTGATACGAAATTATATAAAACTGTTGTCTATAAAAACAACTTACAACTCTGTGTCTCTTTTTTTCCCTACCTATAAGTTAACAAATATTGTTACTTATTGGACATGTCTGCAATAAGTTCGTCTAGGAATATTTGAATATTTTTTTATTCAAATATTCCTAGAAGTCTACTTTTAAATGTCATTATTTGATGGTGAACTTTTCAACGACTCCGTATGATTATAATTTACTTTAAAAACAAAGTTTTATTAACCGACTTCAATTTAGTACTCCGCCAAGCCACGAGGACATTTCCACATTTCTTTTCCAATTTACCACATGAACTGATTTCCGAGAGCAAATGCGTTGATTATTAGAGAAAAAAACCGAATCGCTGTATGTGGGCCGATAATATTTGAGGACTTCCGTCGATTCCACAGGGATAACCTTTTGGCACTTTATAAGTTGCTATTTCAACGGAATCTTATCAGAATCTGTGATATACTTTAGTACTTTTAAGTAGGTACCTACATAATTGAGGAATTCCATAAGTCATCTGTGGTCTTCATCATCAATTCCACTCCACCAAATTTATGATTTCCGGGTGTAAATACTCAAGTTATAATAGAAAATACCAAAATCACTACACGCGTGCCTGCGCGTGCCCATATAATTGAGGAGTTCCCTCAATTCCTCATGGATCCCATCATCCAACTGATTTTTTTTAAAAATGGGACCTACCTGGAAGCATATACAAACAAACAAAAAAAATGTTTACGAATCGGCTCATCAATGACAGAGTTCTGAGGTAACAAACATTGAAAAAAAAAAAAAAATACAGCCGAATTGAGAACCTCCTTCTTTTGTTTCAAGTCGGTTAAAATATAGTAAAACCAGTTAAAATGAACTTCCCTCCAATAATCGATGTGTTTCAATGTGTGAGAAAATGTATTTGTTACAACACTTTAGAATAACATGACTACAAATTCTAGAATTCTGTAATCACTTCTTCAATTCGCGATATCTTGCTAATTCTATTTGGCTGTAGCTGAAATAAGAGATATGTGGTCAATTTCAAAATGTATGCAGACATTTTATTTCATGCCCAAACATAAAAAGAGACGTGACTTCATAGTTTCCAATTATGTAGATGGATTGACTTGTTCTTAGTTATTTGTGATGAAGATCAGTTAACGCCCGTCAAACCTAATATGTTACCACGAGCGCGTGCAAGGCATATTAAACCGACTACTTGTTACAATAACTCAATACCTGGTGGAATACCCCTTTAGGATAGTACCGAACTGAAAACCAAATCAGCGCATTATTTCTTTGGAAAAAATATCTCAGCTTGTAGGTACTTCTTCTTTTATATATTTTTAACATTTTTTCTAAGAAACTCTGGTCCCGCCTGTAGTATTTCGTAGCCCGCATACCGTTTTTTGTACTTTCTATGCTTGTTGCAGCGCACGGCACTTGATAAACTACAATGGAATGTCAGTCTTACTTATATTCAGACAGAATGTGGTCGATTTAACGGCTATGTCTGGGAACAGCTTAACGAAAAGCTATGCTAGAGATCGAACCGTAACAGGGTTTCTAATTGGTGCTTGCCGTGCACTGTTTGCAGAGTACGTCGATTCATGCGTTGCGAGAGGCGCTGAGAACCCCGGCTTCCATCCTCGTTAAACGAAAGCGAAATTAGCAGAATAATGGTCACGACCTTAACAACGGCATAGCATAGCATATATTCGATATGTGCTGCGCTGATTTTATGTGACATTTCTTGTCGGGAGTCCATAACGCACATAACGTTATAGATCAGCGAACGAAAAAACTGCCTGAAACCCGGTATGCGCATGTCCGAACCAAACGGCGGCATGGCATCGTTTTGACACCCCGCCCCCAACTCCGCATAATGATAATGGCACCCATTCTGTGGGGCCATTTTGCGGCGCTACTTAGATTTCTATGGTTTTTTGGTTCGCTGTTATAGATGCCCGACCACTTGATTAGAATATGACAAACGCTTTATCTTGTCATTTATAAGGTGATAACCGCAACCATAATTCAGGGTCCAGACCCCGTCTTAGCAAAATTGTTTTGTGGGATCATATCAATGTTCCGTGTTTTTAGAAATTCATCTAATATATTATCGTTTGTCATAATTATATACACGTCGTCGACGGATGTTAGAGACGATATAGGCCAAGAAAAATGTAGACTGCAGGGTTCACCATAATTTCATAATTAACGTTTCATAAATGATCATTTTATAAACAACGATTCACAAACTATTCATTTCACAAACCTATCATTCCTCAAAATGCTTATACTATAAATAATTATTTGACCAATATTCATTTAGCAAATGTTACACTTTAAAAAATCATTGAATGTTAAATTGTCATTTTAAAAATGATCATTTACCAAATAAATCGTTAATAATATAGGTCATTTTACAAATCGTCGATTGATAAAATGATAAATGATTGTTTCATAAAAGTAAATATCTGTCATATCACGGTATCTAGCGGACTAGCCAAGAAACATTATTGTAGTAATTCATAAAAAAGTATAGTATTTAAACATAAATCGGTTTTGGCGTAGGGTCGCAGTTCGCCTAACACTCCTCCTCGCTTCGCTCGTCGTCGTACCTACACTCACCTGCCTTAAAGTAGAATAGATAGGTAATCCACCTGTTATGTCAGTATACATTTGAAGACCTTAAAGTTGTTTTTTAGGCTAGGAATGATAACTTACTTGCTAAACACGTTTAGCCTTATCCGTGTGCTCATACAGACTTATACGATACCTGTATAGAATTATACAACTTATGGGATAAAACTTTATCAAGACGATCAATAATTTATTAAATAAGGTATTTACCAAACAACCAAACGTTACTTTGCCAATTGTCACGAATAATAAATGCGTACCTAATTTGTCAAATAATGTTTTATAATATGATTTTTTTAAATAAAGGAAAAATTGAAAAATTTAATGCTCCGAGCCGGATTCGAACCGGCGACCACAGGCATTCATGGCCCGTCGCTACTAACCAACTGAGCTATCGGAACAAATCCGGATCGGAAATCGGAATACACGCCTCCCTAAGGCGTTGTAGAAAGGAACTGATTGAAGAATTTGGTGCCCGAACCGGATTGTTCCGATAGCTCAGTTGGTTAGTAGCGACGGGCCATGAATGCCTGTGGTCGCCGGTTCGAATCCGGGTCGGAGCATTAAATTTTTCAATTTTTCCTTTATTAAAAAAAAATAATAATTTCGTTAGCAGCGTAACTGCTTAATACAAAATTAATTTATAATATGATGTTTTTTCAATTAAATGATTTGTCGAATGAACTCTTTGTAAAACAATATTTTATAAAACGACTAATTTGTTAATCGTTAGTTTGCCAAAATGTTTTTTTTTTTTTTTTTTATGTTGTTTATAAAATGAATATTTATGAAACGTTTTTTATGTAATGATCGGATACCAGACTGTAGACAGTGTGAGCGATAATATGCAGAGGAAGGAAGTGAGTGACAGAGACGTATGGGAGAAAAGGACATACTAAGCCGACCACAAGTACCTACCTAAGTGATATTTAAGGGTAATGCAGCATGCGTTTGCCAAAGTTTAATTTGTAGTAACGATTATTTCATTAAATCATTAGCTTTTTCGAAGTTTGGAAATATTTTGACGACCGCTTTAGCTTAGTTGGTAGTGACCCTGCCTACGAAGCAAGAGGTCCTGGGTTCGAATCCCGGTAAGGGCATTTATTTGTGTGATGAGCACGAATATTTGTTCCTGAGTCATGGATGTTTTCTATGTATTTAAGTATTTATTTATCTATATAAGTATGTTTATCGTCGTCCAGTACCCATAGTACAAGCTTTGCTTAGTTTGGGACTAGCTCGATTTGTGTAAGATTGTCCATATTTTTTTTAATATTTTTTTTCATATATAATCTCAAATCTACACACTACATTTATTTTATTACAAGCAGGAAATCAAAAACAAAATACATTCCTACTGTACCACATTGGTGGGAACCAATTCGCAATTACAAAATTTGGCTAATTGACATTTGGAAAATCAATAATTCGGTATGAAAGTAACCTGTTATTTCGATCATGAACCGTGAACCTTCATTATACCAAGCGTGGCTTTATATTAGAAAATGTCAGTTGGGTTCAAGTGTGCAGGCCAGATACTTACGTGTGCAGTGAGGAGAAAGTGCACTCAACTGTATTTAGTTCAGGCTTTACAGATTAACTGGTCACTGAACATTCTTTTTTTATTCAACCGCTCTTTTGGATTCTCCTTGCATATTGGTAGAAGTCGTTGTTGGAAAGATAGAGGGTTATCTTTTGCATAATTGGGTGATGTAGGGCACAGCGAAATGTCATCCCGCTTGAAATTGGAGCAGCCCAACTGGGGAAGTACCTCCGCCTTGCAAATGACCACAGTCATAATAACACTACTACTTGCGCTGTAGTAGTGTTGTGTTCCTGGAGGTGAGCAAGGTCGCCAGAGCTCCCGAGGGTGCGTTGTGTTGAGAGCGAGGGAATTTGTTCCTTCAGCTGTCAACACGGCGAATCCTCAAACATATCAAGGTTCGGCAACGCCCATGTTACTCCTTTGGAGTTGCATGCGTCTATAGGCTGCGGTGTCCGCTTATCATCAGATGGGCCGTATGCTTGTTTGCCACCGTCGTTGTATAAATATATATATATATGTATATATAACCTACTAGATTTTGACCGCGATTTTGTCTGCGTTGTCTCGTTAATCGCCTTAGAGGATAATTGTTATTAATAGGGATGGTGACACCAAATAAGTTAATCCTTACTAATATTATAAATGCGAAAGTGTGTGTGTGTTTGTTCTTCTTTCAAGTCGCAACGGAGCGTCGTATTGATGTGATTTTTTATATGGAGATAGTTAAGAAGCTGGAGAGTGACATAGGCTACTTTTTCCAGCGTGAAAACATCCAATTCCCACGGGAAAATTCAATATTTTACATTTTTCTATAACCACGCGGGCGAAGCCGCGGGCATCAGCTAGCAATGGGTCCCAGTGTCAGCATGTGCTGAGCAACGCGGATTGGCGCTCGCTTTTGACTGGTCCCTGGACCTCGAAATTGGGTTCATACAGTGAAATGGATTGAATTCCACCAAATTAAATTAAAATTCATCAATTAAACACATTCGAAGTGTTTCTGGTTTCATAATCCGTACCACATAATATTTACTCATATTTTTATGAATATAAAATTTAAGTTGATTTTTCTGTCCAATTTCTTCTAAAACAATTGACTGGTAATTCCAACGATATTTGTCTATGTAGTTTTGCGAGAAGGATTAAATTCCCAGGCGTATGATTTGATATATTCCTCGCGTATTGAATCGGAATACTGAGGTTTCGACGGAATATCAATAGTCGTAACGCTTTTTTCGATACATTGGATCGTGCCTCCGTTGAATGGTTTACTGCTATATCAAATAAAAAAGGTTTTTGTTTGCGGATATTCTTTTTTACATGTTCGGGTTTTCTACTGAAAAGAGTATTCGAACATAACATGTAACTACCTAAACTGTTTGTAATGACCTACGTTTAATTTTAACGATTTAGATTATCTCGATTTATATTTGGTTGTTTACAACATATTAAGCTACCATTGGTCGGGCTTAACACTTTCACTGCCGGGACCCCGTCTAGCGGGCGCCTACACCGTAGTCGCTTTCCGCTACATACGAGGAAAACCACGGGATCAGCTACGAGCGTAGCGCGTAGCGATTCTTGGCAGTGAATGTGTTTGGTCGCTACACCATCGACAACCCAATCGCTGATGACACAATGCTTCAGTGGCAAGGAAAACATAGTGACACAAACACCTCTACTATAAAACCATATTAGTGTATTCATATCATCATTGGCCTATCCTTCTTTATCAGACGATTTAACCACTAACCAGTAGGTACCTGTACAGTCGACTACAAAGAGATAGATACGGCCAAAGTTACAAAAATATGTATACACGACTGTATTGCTTAACATTAAGGTCGTGTATACATATTTTTGTAGACTGTACATTTTGAATTGAACACTTCTTTAGTGGCTTGCGTATTGTGAGTTAAGTAATATCGGGACGCTCACGTCTTTTTCTCTCTTCTGTCCTCCAGAAAGTTAAACCAGACCTTGTCATGGACATCGCGCCTCTGCACTTACTTTACCCACCAAACTCTATCTCCAGCGATCTGCTCCCAACTTTTGTAATTAATCTGGAAGTGGAAGTTTGTGGAAGACATACACGTAGAAGACATCTTACAGGAGGGACATTTACAGGAATCGAGGCTATCCCCTTAAGGTGAGGTATCTTGAGGAAATTACCACAAAGGTGTAAAATGGGGCTTCGAATTTCCTACTTTATTACGCGAAAACTACATAAAATGTGACAGTTTCTTCTTTAAATGATATTTGAAGATATTTGCTACAATTATATGAGGCACAAAACACGATTTGATTCATTTGCCTCGATAGATTAGGATGGCAAAGTTAGCTCTGATTTTGCGTGTTTTGGTTGCCCGAGTAGACTAAAAACCTGAACCATTTTTTTGCTATTCGATTTTCGGTATTTATTTTTGTATCCTTTTGTTCCTTATTATATATGTGACAAATAAGTAGGCTCCTTTTATTTTTAATATACATAAATCAGTAGAATTAATCTAAAAATATTACGTGTTTAGGGAAAATTCATAGGGTGTTATGCGGATAGTTAAACGTTCAAAATAGATTTTCTGTCATTTTTGCTACTATAAACTCATATACTATAAAACCCAATATTACATTCAAACCCTATTACTTCTTAATCAAAAAAGTTCGAATACGTTTAATTAGAATGTGGAATATTTTTTTATCACACCGGGCACATTGTCTTATATGGTGTACGTGGGGTGTACGTGTGTGTATTTGTCATAACATCTGACATATAGGTAGGTTTGACATTTGTCATTTATGTTGTCTTAGACACTATTGATTTTGTAAGTGCATTTGAATAAATAAAATAATACTCGTATAACTACAAGGAACATCGTATCGTTGTACAAACTAAGGCGATTATGATAATATAATGCGATCCCGCCGTAATATTGAAGCCGTCCAATGAAATTGTCGTGTTTTCTTCCTCAAAAATCAGCAGTTCCAACGAATTGAATATTGTGGAAATACATTGTCAGAATATTTATAATATCAACTCGGAATCTGCAAGCACGAGGTAAATTGTGTTATTGTGATCAATTCAAGACGAAATATAGTCACCCGATTGGATACAGTTCTTCAAGATACCTAATAATTACACTTCAACTCCATGTTTTTAACAGATTTACTAGCAAGAATTGCTACGCGCTACGCTCAATAAGACACGAGTCATTTCAGCGGATCCCGTGGTTTTCCCCCGTATGTAGCGGAAAGTGCCTACGGTGTAGGCTCCCGCTAGGCAGGTTGCTGGCAGACCTGAGTAAGAGTTTGAGAGTCAAATTAAGAAGAAGAAGTACTTAGGTAGTAAATATTTGTAATATATAAATGCAGCTAAAATAGCAACGTATTCCATGGCATATAAAAGTGCATTTACAAGCCTATAAAAATAAAATAATACATATATTGTTTATTTTTATATTTGATGATGCAATTGTATGACGTAATTGCACATAAAATTATATTCTTGTGGTATAAAACATACAAATGAAGTTATTGTTTCATTTTCTTAACCTACCTACTCTCAAGCTAAGGAATTCACTAGATCAGACATATTGTGCTGCTTTTATACTCTGCTTGCCCCTTGGTCAAGTGCGAGCCGGACTCGTGCACGAGGGTCCCGTACCGTACTCGCAAATTTTGCATGTCTAGTTTAACGTGAGCTTCCGTGAGCTGTAATGTGATATGGTGTGCGTGAAATGTAGTAGTGTGTGTCACTGGGGAAAATTACGATAATCTTGCGCCGCCTAGTGTTATTTTAGTGTCGCGTAGCTTTATTCGACTTGTTTCGCCTTAACTGGTAGAAATATATGCTTGCATATAGGCTAAAGCCTATATGGGTTCCTACCCACTCGCAAGTAACTTTAAAAAATATCAAATCCATAGAAATTTAAAAAGGTGCAATCTTGGTTCAAATCCTTTTCTTACAACAACTTACATATTTTTTTCTTAAATTGTAAAAAC
Organism: Epinotia ramella; assembly: GCA_947578815.1. Taxonomy (NCBI): domain Eukaryota; kingdom Metazoa; phylum Arthropoda; class Insecta; order Lepidoptera; family Tortricidae; genus Epinotia; species Epinotia ramella. The sequence goes on from OX388209.1 coordinate 16,621,321, forward strand.
ATTTATTTGCATTTTTTTTCTGGATAACCTGCAAGACAGGCCATGTTATTTTAACGTTCAGTAAATATCTATGTATCCTGGCAAAACTATTCATTGCTGGCTTTGCGATTGATGGACAATAGATTAATGTCGGAAAAACTTTTTCTTCAACACCAACACGAAGTTACGATGTACGTTTCCTTCAAAACGCTAATTTACCTAAACAAATAAATAAATATTGATTGCATCATGATATTCGGTATCAGAATAAAAGGAATACTGATTTGTATTATGTATCTGAAGCATTTTATTCCATTAGGTACTGGCGCAGTCAGTCTGGTCTTGTAATTGCCGGCCGAAGCGCATCACGAAACATCAATTTCAAGATTGATTTCAAATCTCTTTATGCAAATACATGGAGTAGGTACTCCGCTATAACAGTAACGACGACCGTCTGTTTGTCATTAATTTAGCCGGAGGGACCCGATGGTCCCTACATTTCAATATTGAACGGCTAAAATATGCACCAATCGTTGTTCAATTATTCTCTACAATTCAATACCCGTTATGAGACGAAATAATGGATATTATTTTATTGCTACAGAATACGATACTGCTGAAATAGATAAATTAAATCCCGTAATATACGTAATATATAAATACGTAAATAATTTTTCAGTACAGAGTTCGTGAATAGTTTAGTATCAATCAGCCGAAAAAACTACCAGGCACTGAATATATTAAAAAATCCATAACGAAAGACGACCGCTTTAGCCTAGTTGGTGGTAGTAGTGACCCGGCTACGAAGCAAGAGCATACCGGGACGGTCGACGGGTTCGAATCCCGTTAAGGGCATTTATTTGTGTGATGAGAACGAATATTTGTTCCTGAGTCATGGATGTTTTCTATGTATTTAAGTATTTATTTATCTATTTAAGTATGTTTATCGTCGTCTAGTACCCATATTACAAGCTTTGCTTAGTTTGGGATTGGGTCGATGATTGTCCCCCTAATATTTAGAATTTATTTATGCATGGTAGGTAGGTGCCTCATAGTTTGAACAAACTCACATGGACGTCGCAAGGTTGCCGTTTTCTTTTTATATTTGCGATTCAAATTGCTATTGCTCTAAGGTCCGATTCAATAAAATCTATCAAGTGAAATAAGAATTAGTGCAAATATTGTATAAGTATATTAAATCTTGGATTGTCTTTTATGATCGAAATGACATTAAACAGACCTTTGCGCTCAGTGTATCTATTATAGCTTGACCACAACCGCTGTGCCGCTCCTTAGGTATGCGAGCGGCGAGACGGGGGGGCAGAGCATTTGTCATTCCGCCGTCCCCGCCTCGCCCCGTCACCCCCGCCGCGTCACCCCGCCACCCCGCGCATACCTAAGGAGCGGCACAGCGGTTGTGGTCAAGCTATAATATGAATGCCTAGGTAATATGATTTTTATTATTTAAAAATACCTATACCCCCGTTTTATAAGTATTAAAGTAGGTAGGTACTAAAACGAGAGGTAGGGTTCAGACTGCGATATACCTACTACTATTTTGTAATCTAATTTCGTTTCATATGTATTAGCTCGGTGCACACGTTAATTGAAGTTGAATTGGTAGGCGAAAGGGTAATAGCCGTGTTTGGATGGCGAAACTGCCTTTGACGAGAAAATGGTTTTCCTTTTGCTCGGATAATTATCTTTATATAGGGTTGTAATTTCACCAAATATCAGCCCCAAAATCGTCGTGATTTTTGAGATAGTAAAAAAAAATGAAAATCGTTTTTATTTAATATCTACTAAAGTAGGGGCCCGATTTTTTTGAAATTTGTATATATTATGTAGATAATGGAGGACTTTTTTATAAAAAAAAATACCATGAAATTTTATATTTAAGTAAAATAAAAAGAATTTTTAATAATTCAAACAATTTTTTTTTTACTTGCAAGGTGGCGACACCCACCAATATTAGATATTTTATAAACCATTTACTTAATAGTCTACCACATATATTTATTGCAAAAAATATCACTTGGATCAACAGGTTGAAAATAGCGAATCTGTAACATCTCATGCCTGCATAAGTAACTACATAGCTTTCCCTTTACTGCGTACGTAGGTTTCAATAATAGTCCTAGCGGTACACCCCGAAATCCAGTAATAAGCTGCAAATGGTGTTAAAAGCATGAAAATCGGAACGATTGATCTTTAGGCCATACGAATCAATAAAAACGATTATCCTTTTTTTTGAATTATCTCAAAAATCACTACGATTTTGGGGCTGATATTTGGTGAAATTACAACGTATATAAAGATATATATATATAGATATATCCGAGAAAAAGGAAAACCATTTTCTCGTCAAAGGCAGTTTCGCCATCCAAACACGGCTATATATACCCTTTCTCATGTTGACTTACTGATTACAGGCCGAGACCGCGATGCTGCTGTCTAATAGCGAAAGGATCTCTAAGGATATCAGTTAATTTATTTTATGTCTCCGTCATTCTGATTTTTAAAGACAAAGACATGAAAGTGATAATATCTATCTGACACAAATTGAACTTGCCCCACCGTAAGCTCACTAAGTAAGGCTTGTGTTATGGGTAATAGGTATTATAGTACATTGTGATACAAGTGAGGTATGTTGAAAATTACATCAGAGGCGGAATTATCACGCAAGCCGCAGGTGAGCGTGATAAGAGAGCCGAGGATGTAATTATCAAAGCTCACGCGTTTCATACGACGTTTTTCAACACATTTTGCGAGGAAAAATCCTTTTCATAAGATGAAAATTTTATAGACCTGCCAAGTTATTTTCTTTACTTATGGTAACAGCCAAAAAAATCCAGTGGCGTCCATTCTTTTATTACTTTTCTAGTCACCACGAGTCAACGTTTTTGTTAATACTTAACCAAACACGCATTAACAATGTTTACAAATATCTGTGAAATAACCGATAATGACGCGCAACAGTTTTTTTTCGTGAAGTTTGCGCAGTGCGCGCGTATTAGGTGAAATCTCTAAACAGCCAATACAAAATAAAATAAATATTTTCGTTTTAAAATGTTATCTTTATTAATTCATGTTAAATATTATCAAAAGTGAAAAGGTTTACTAAATTAAACGTTTCTATCTCATATCCAAAAATAAATAGTCAATTAATTAACAAAAAGGATTTAATTTGTTTAGTCGAGTAAGAATCCATTTGCCGAGAATTAAAAAAAAAGCTGTACATTCTGTACAACCCGGTTAATTTAAGAATGCACCGTGTGCATGCATACATCTTGCTGCAAGGTGCCAACTTGACTTAATCGGGATATAACCATAACACACAAGTGTCGTAATGTTATAAAGTCGACTGAGAGAGTCGGACTGTCCCGAGATTGTAGAGCGTCTGGTGCGACTGTATGTCCCTGATGTCCCGAGGATAGCCCTGAGACCTCGACAGCGCGACTTGTTGGCCGTGCCGTCGTCGAGGACCGTGTCGCTCAGGAATTCGCCGTTGCCCCGCGCCCTCTCACTTCTCAATGCGCTCCTGACATCGACACCCGAGTGTGACTGGTTTGCGTGGCGATGGGCGGCAGTGTGTAGTGAATGCCTGAGATCCTGTGAGGCGATGGATACTAGGTGCTCTACTGTTCCAAATTAAGCTGTTTGTTTATCTTTTATTGTGAACCTTTTATTGTTAATTTAAGTTTTGTGATGCATAGGTTTATAACTGTAATGTCATAAAATGTTTTTATAAATAAATAAATAAATAAATAAAACACGCGTGTTTAATACCCAGGATTATGAGCCTAAAAGCGACACAATAAGAGGTATGTTACGAGCACTTGTGTTGAAATTAGTTATTTATGCTACAAATGTGTAAAGTAGGTGATTTCCGACGAGCGTCATTTTTATAATTCGACACGAGTCGGAAATCATCTTTACGCGCGTGTATCATACAACGTTTTACTATGCCTTGTGTGAGGAAATATATTAATGTTGAAATGTCGGTTTAAAATAGATAGGTTAAAATTGAAGAACCTAGGTAGATTGTCAGGACCTACTTATTACCTGGAATTGCATTTAACAACTTCTCCTCATCTTTTGCTGTCAATCTTATTCACTTAAAAGTTAAAACCATTGTATTGTGGTTTTGAAACACAATTAATTTTGAGTAAGTAACTCAATATATTAAACAACAAAAAGACGCTGTAACGTCGAAGTTCTAAGAAATATACTGACACTATTGAAACGCAATAAATCATTATTATTAATGCTCACTCACTTTCACTCGTCATTTTCAAAATATTTACATAAAATAACTCCAAAGTGTCAACAATCACAACAATGGCGGGCTTTTTAGTTTTAAATACATGCGCGGTTAACATATGCGCATTGCGCATGTGCAAGTCGCCATACTGTCGTATTGCAAAAGGCATAAGAAAGATATGCGTTCAGCCAAACACATTAAGTGAATATTTAAAATTAATTAATTTATTGACCAAATTCAAAATTCATAAAAATTAATATAGTTATTTACGATACCAGTGCCAACAATAGGAAATTCGCAACGAGTGGTTATAAATTAAAACACGACCGAAGGGAGTGTTTTAAATCGACACGAGTTGCGAATTACCTATTCGCACGTGTATCGTAAACTTTAAAGAGCCATATGTACAGTAAAACGTTGTACGATACACGTGCGAATAGGTAATTCGCAACTCGTGTCGATTTAAAACACTCCCTTCGTTCGTGTTTTAATTTATCACCACTCGTTGCGAATTTGCTATTTTCGGCACTTGTATCGTAAATAACTTACTTTCAATACAAAGAGAACATCCAAACCTTAGAAACGAATATTAATCACCACATAAATATTTGCCCGTACTGGATTTGAATGTTGTTTAGTGTTAACGTATGTATGTATGTATGTATGTATGTAAGCACTTTATTGTACACAATAACAGGTTAAAGAATATACATCTCACACAATAGATCAAAGTACAAAGGCGAACTTATCCCTATACTATAAGGGATCTCTTCCAGGTTGAGTAATTGAGAGGAAGGTAGGTAGAACGAGATAGGCAAAGTATACCGTGTACGAGTACAAAAACACACAGAGAAAATAAAAACAAAACCTAATAGGTTAATTCTAGAAAAATATAAACATGTAATACATATATAAATATACAATATAAAATATAATTCACACTATCATATCGATACCCTAGTTCACAGTCGTACTAATTACGGGGAAAAACGAGGCGTAATTAGGACTGTTGTGCACAAATCATAAAGTTGCAATTTCATTGGCAAAATAAATGTAATTAGTACGATTGTGAGCTACGGTATCGATATGTAATACCTATGTATCGCAAATATAAAATAAATAAATAAATACTATATTCAACCAATTCACAAGTCATTGGTATGCCACAACTTCTTCAAATTAATCTTAAGCGACGCAACAGACCGCGACTGTCTCAGCGACAAGGGCAACTCATTCCACAACTTAACAGCGCGCGCGGTAAAAGACAAAGCGCGGTATAGTAGATTGTTAACCGAGGGCTGAAAGGCACCCATTTCTGACGAGATATTTTGACTGACTGACTTTCACCCGAGTTAAACACTACTTTTCATATCGAAGACGAGGAAAGTAAAAAAAAACACAGACGGAAAATTAAACAAGTTGTTTTAAATATACTGGGTGGAACAGATCGATGGACTTTTAAGCAAATGGGATATAGATCAGGTTTAGTGCTTTACTTCTCACCTAGTAACCATATTAATATTTCTAACGGTTACCGAGATACAACTTGTTAAACTTTGGTGAAAAAAACTGTATGTTTCAACCCTATCCAGCAGATTCAATGAAGTCAGCAAGATTCTTGTGACTTGTGACATGTGTCAATTTCAAATGAAAATAATAACTATGTATAGTATTAGGGTTGTCACTAAGATAAAATATTTCGATTTTTATGTTTTTTTTTTTTCTTTTAAATCCAGCTTAACATTTATAATAGATCGTTTGTACGTCACTTATATAACACTGTCCTTTCAGCTTAGTCCAAGGAAATGTTCCTCCCTGTATATAGTGATTCAAGAGAAAGGTTTATATGTATAATATAGTACCCGTGCGAAGCCGGGGCGGGTCGCTAGTAGATAATAAAACTACGATTTTAATTTTGAAATTAAAAATATTTTTTAGGTTTTTATTTATAACCAAATAGGATTAGGTATATTCGTATTTCCTAAACTCAAAACTGTATACATAACATACTACGAGTATCATAATTTAATTTGTGATAGACGAACATAGCTTATTCAAAATATTTTCATACTAATTTGTATTTATTATTAGTATTAGTTGAAGAGTGGCTCTATAGTCCAGTCAATGAACTGACAAAAACTGAACTGAAAAAAAAAAACAATTTTGGAAATAATTTATAATAGCTTATATTTTCTGTGTAACGGATACATTATCAATTAAATAGTTACCCAGCAACAGAATCCAACAAGTTTCAAACATCAATTTTTTTTATATTAACTAGTTTCTAAAAAGTCAGAAAAAATATTAATAAATATTTTTGTCTTTATTTTGGTTCATTTACATTTGCTTTATAATATTCAAGTTAAATCATACAAAAAAAGACAATGCATGCTTCATTTAAATCTACATAATTACTTCCAGGTGGAAAGTTAGTCGGATTCTTGAATACAGCATCTTGGAATAACATTTTAAAATGAAATCATCAAAAAAAACGCTATTATAAATTAATGTTTTTCAAAACCGTATTTTGCCTGGAGTAGTATGCGTTTCTGCCTTAGCTGACATGCACAACTATAAGTTAAAAAAGGTTTGTGGGTGTATTCCATTTGTCACCACCTCATAGAGCCTAGTGAATATTTTAGCTAAAATAAAAGTAATGAATTTACAACATAAACTTATTTTATATTTAATAAAACAAATTCCATGAACTAGTAAGAATTAAATTATCTCCCTTTGTCAGTGGCGGGGTATGTATTGATATTTTATTAGAATTCGTTCCCGCATAATGCTTACAAGGCGAGGACTAATTGGAATACACTAATTTTCTGCACTAGAGTAGAAACGTATTAGTTTTTGCACACTTTTTAGAACAACGACGACCCACTTTCACAGCATGAGATATGAAAAAGTTATTATAACTTTTGATTATTCTATCAATGAGATAACTTGATACATACCGTCCGTACCTACTTAAGTATTAGGCTGGGCTGACAAAGTCTGAACTCATGCACTGAATCATAATCTGAAACACTCACGAGCAAATAAAACGGTACACTTTGTGCAGAATTGCTACCAGAGGGTGTATCTTTTTTAGGGTTCCGTAGTCGAATAGGAACCCTTATAGTTTCGCTTTGTCTGTCCGTCCGTCCGCGGATAATCTCAGTAACCGTTAGCACTAGAAAGCTGAAATTTGGCACTAATATGTATATCAATCACGCTGACAAAGTGGTAAAATAAAAAGTGTTTATTTTATTTTATTAGGGTACCTCCCCTATACGTAACGTGGGGAGTGCTTTTTTTCATTTCAACCCTAACGTGTGATATATTGTTGGATAGGTATTTAAAAATGAATAGGGGTTTGCTATAATCATTTTTTGATAATGTTAATATTTTCGGAGATAATCGCTCCAGAAGTAAAAAAAAAAATGTGTCCCCCCCCCTCTAACTTTTGAACCATAAGTTTTAAAAATATGAAAAAAATCTCAAAAGTAAAACTTTATAAAAACTTTCTAGGAAAATTATTTTGAACTTATAGGTTGAATAGTTTTTGAAAAAAAATACAAAATAATTTCTGGACGAAAAACTGCGGAACCCTACACTGAGCGTGGCCCGACACGCTCTTGGCCGGTTTTTTTGCTCTTATTATTTATTTATTATTTATTTAATTAATACAATGCAAGTTTACAGTGTGGACACCAAATCACTTACACGCTAAAATAACAAGAAATATAAACATTCACAGGTAAAAATGTCACAAATCGTAATTATAATGTCATTCCATTATTGTTTTGTGTGTGAGTCATTAAGGTTATGATTCAGTGCATGAATTCAGACTGTGCGAGCCCAGCCTTAGTGTAAGGCCTGAGTGGACGGCCCGCTCAGAGCGGGGCGTCGAGCGTCCATATAAATTGCATTTGTTTTACACAATGTGCAATGTGTGTGTGTGTGTTTGTGTGTTTATGTGTTGTGTTTTATATGGACGCTGCACGCTCCGCTCTGAGCGGGGCGTCCACTCAGGCCTTGCCTTTAGAGGGCATTATACAGTTTGATAGTAATGAACTGCGGTCCATTGGTTATGATATACTTACATATGCTAGGGTAATACACCCTACTAGAGATGGACAGCTTCGTAGGCAGTGAGTAGGTATCTACCGGTCGTCCCACCACCGACGGCCGCCATCACCGTCGTCAGGCGGCCGATTTTGAATCCCGAACCTAGCCTAAAGTACAAATCTGGACCGCTAAATCTGATCCGACATCTGAGTCACGACCCAACGTCGCTTATGTATGGATATAGATTTAGTGCTTGTTCTTAGGCAGACATTTATTCGGTATCGCTCGTAAAGCCCGCTCCACACTATGGGCCATCATGGCCCATCATACAGGACGCGGTTATGCGGTAGAACGAGACGTAAATATGTCTTACTCCCTTTAACTATGCAGTTGCGTCCTGTATAATGGGCCATGATGGCCCATAGTGTGGAGCGGGCTTAAGGCTGATTTGCGAAATATGTTTGTGCGTATTAGGGCCGGGAGCACCGATCTGAGATGGGGAATGGACGTGAAGTGAAGGGGCTCTTGAATGTGAGCGGAATCACTTCAGTAGAGAGGTTTTGTTTTCTTTGCCTTGCGTTCCATTTACGACTCGGCTGTAAGAATAACGTATTGTAATCAACCTACATACGTTCACAATATAAAAGTACGGGCAAGTATACTTAGCAAGTCCTATATGTATATGAAAATATATACTCTTTTTTATCGTTACGTTGCTAATCAGGGCTCATGAACATAATACAATAGTGACAAATACATTAATATAATTCATTCACGCGAGTGGAGCCGCGGGCATATCTAGTTATAATAAAATCTTAGTATCTGAAAATGTAAAATAATTGCTAAATCGATTTATACCACAAATAAAATTACTATATATTATAAATTATTTGTTCTAAATCTTTAATTTGTCTAGGCAGTAGGTACTCACTTTTATGGCAAGAATGCTGTCGTCAGGAGCGTCATCCCTTTAATTCGCATTGTCCAGCCGGCTAGACATATCCGTTGACTGTCTTTTTTTATTTTTTTCCTGACCAGTATCGTTTGGGCTATTTAGCGACACCAGGACTTGAACTATGGACCTTAGCTATTTTTTGCGAATTAAAGGGTTAAAAAAGCTTCTACATTTTGTGCTGTAAATACTTTTGATTTTTTTGCGCGATGGCCCTCTGATTTCCTCTTTAAAAATGCTAATAATTTGGCGTATGTGTTAATTTCAACATCGTTTTTATTGTTGATCTTAGCATCGAATATACAGGGTGAAATAGTATTCACCGTTCAAAGTTTGGGAGGTGATTCGGTGGGTCATCTCGATCAAAATTGAATAATAAGTTGTATCCGAATCGCGAAAAAAAAACAGCTGTTCCATACAAACGGCGTGAGCTCAGCCGCCAAAATGTATGGAACAGCTGTTTTTTTTTTGCGATTTGGATACAACTTATTATCCAATTTTGATCGAGATGACCCACCGAACCACCTCCCAAAATTTGAACGGTGAATACTATTTCACCCTGTATATGCACCATAGGCTGCTTGACTTTATTGTTAATGATAGTGCTGAAAATACACTAAAAGCCGGTGCTTTTAGTGTGTGTGCTTCGGACACGGACTTTGCACCTCTTGTCGTTTTCCAGTTATCGAATTCTTTGCAGGCTTTTAAGAGGCTCCCATACGCCAATGACCTTCGATCTGAATCCCTTAGTTTTCTAATGTTTTTTGTAGCTTATTATATTAACAACAACGGCTTTAAGCAATATAGTATCCCATATTTACTTCAAACTTCATTGTTTTCGAGATATTTGGCATCAAAGTTGAACAATTTTAGGCCAAAAAACTGGTTTTCTGGCCATAACTTTTGTGTTAATTGGTTTAAAATTAAAACCCTCTGCCAGTTTTTAGAGACGTCATAGACGAACCCAAATTTGTAGATTTCGTATATGTTAGATCTTTCACGTCAATAGAGATGCGAAATAAGTGTTTTTTTAGACAATGTTTAAAAAAATCATACAAAATTAAGTATTAATTTGTTTCAAAATCCGGTCTGTCAAAATGGAGATAAAAGATTGAAGAACCGATAGCCGTTTGATTTATGATTCTATCTGTAGTGCAAAAGTAGTAGATACGATTCAAAACTTGTCAAAAATCGATGAAAACCTCGGGTAGCCCCTTAAGGGGGCGAATTGGAAATTATTGCGTGCTTTGAAACGCCGTTCTGACTAGATTAAGAAACAATAAGGTCTGTATTTCAGATTCAGATATATATGATTCTTGACTATATGATTGTTTATAAATCTGACTTAATCGATACATGATTGCGTAAAATATCTCGATAGAAAATAATTCCAAAGTTGGGTCTTTATTTTCCTTTTTTTACTCAGCCTACTCAAACAATACATTATTTTACGACAGAATTAAGTTAATACTATTGGGCAATGTCGAGCATGTGGTACAAGGTAATTATTAAAAATATTAAAGTACCTAGGTAAAATGAATGAAATACGTTGTCATCTGCTGATAGTTCTCTTGCAGCTACAGTCTACAATGTATGTTTCTTTCTATATAGGTATGGATGTATCCAATATAAACGGCGTCGTCGCCGACTTCGTAGCTAATAATAGGCTGAAATAACGTCTGCATCAATGGACGACATCATCACTAATGAAAGAAAATGCATTATTAATGCGCCGAAAATTCAACGTTTTCCTAATAAAAGCGGTATTGTAAGTGAAATTATTAAATAAATCGTTTGAGAAATAGGTACTAAGTATGCATGTTTATCATTTCGGGAAATCTTTTCACCCAAATGAAGCACCCATGTTTTATGCTGTTGCTTGGAAGTAAGTAGTCATACGTACCTACAAGCGCCATTTCAATTAAGTATTTTCAAAACATTTTTCGTTAAGATAAAAAGGAAACCACTCCGTGGGTCACAAGCATAGATAACCTCCTATAGATAGAGCCTATAGGGCGACCACGCATATATGCTCTAGCAATGATAACTCCCCGCTACCCGCGCCATATTGTCAGTATCGACCAGGCCCCGTAGCATGGATGCGCTATAGCATGGTGCGGATAGCGTTATCACGCGATAAGTGACAGGGATAGGCGCGTCGTCTCGTTCTATCGAACGGTGTCAGCCAGGGACGGAAGCTCTATCCTGTCACTTATCGCGTGATAACGCCATCCATGCTGGTATGCGATCTATATACGTGCGTCAAACAACCAATAAATTATAATTGATTTTGCGACAAAAATAAGTTCTTGCTGTGTGAAGTGGTGTTGGAAAAATTTACGAACGTCTAATTTAATTACACAACCGACGGAATAACATTTCACAGGTAAGTTAAATTTATCATATAAATGTAAATTTCATTCTGTCACGCGGAGTTCATTTTACACTGGTCCATAAGAAGTAGTGAAGTATGCATGTCCCTTTTCATCAAATGGAAATAGCAATATACTGTTCCTTTCTCACAAAAGCACGTGACACTCTAGTGATGGGCTAGTGATGCTTTCGAATTTTACCGATTCAGATTAATTTAAATTTATCTGAATCGGAAAGGAATAAGGAAACAATACGTTAACTCATCCGTGCTTTCGTATTCTATTTTAATACGAAAATTCACCAAAGACTATATTTATATCCATGATTTCTTACATAGATAATGCAAGTATACGATGTACTAAAGGTTTAAACTGCACCAAGGAGGCAGCGTGGCGGACTGCAAGTGCAACCGTCTTACAAGCTATGAGGTAGAGGGAGACGTAGTAAATTATTTTATAGCTTCCAGAGCTAATGAACGGAATATATTATTGTAGTACCTACAGCACGTCTATCATGAGACGGCCGCGACATACTCTCGATTTTTCTCGCACTATACCTCTTGTTCTAAGTGTTCTAATAAGAAAGAGACGGATAGTACGAGAAAAATCGAGAGAGCTCGCGCGCCGTCGCATGATAGCCGTGCTGGAAGTTTTTTATTGGTTTAAGAGTAGATATTATGTACAGTCGAGGTCAAAGATATCTTTACAATTGAGTGTTACAAAAATACCTTTACATTTAAATAAGTTTACACACTATATGACAAAAGCATACTTACAACGCACATGACAGTTTCATCTTTTCACTTAATGCACCAAAGTTCTGTTTACCATCTGTCTTCCATAGAAATATTTACACACATTGTGACATAATAGGTTTACATTCCATGTTACAAAATAAGATTTCCTGTCAATGTGCCCTAAATATGTTTACAATAGCAGTGGCACTTGAAAATTTACGTTCAAGCTTACTTTTATTTTACTTACACCTAGTAACTTTTCATATTTCGAATCACGAAATTTGGCAGAGACATATTACTATTAATAGATAAATTTTAATATAAATATCGCTTTCATTTGGTACTGTGTACACACGTCTTGTGTCTCAGAACCCAACCAACCGACTAATAAATACCCCGCGAATATTTTGTTCACAAACATGAAATACATTTTGTACAATGTAAAGTAATCTAGCCTCCTCGTCTTCGCTTTGCAAACAACGAATCGGAAATTGGGAGTCCGTCGCTTACAGATTGAGTTTTCGTGTTACTGACTTATGTAATATTCCATACTTTTTACGAAGCAATAAGGATGATGACTTACCTATCTTGAATTTGTAACAGAGTAAAGTACTACATCCTCCTCATCTTAGCGTTGTTTCGGTTGCTCTTAAAGGACGCCAGGGCCCCTGCCCCTGCCGCCTAATTCTTATTGGTGAAGCCACTAGTTTTTGAGGAAACCACTGCCATCTAACCGCCTAGCCCATGGGGAAAACTAGACCTTGCCCGGGTTAGGAGTGACTTCTTCGTCTTCTTAGTGGGTTCGTCAAGTTAGTGGGTACCTAATAACTTGACTGTTAGAATTAGAAGTTCTAAGGCAGCTTGAAGGCGTATATCTCGGTCATAGACAACGGATTAACTGCCGTGGCTTCCAAAGCACAGAAGCGCTGAGACAATCACCACTCAATATGGTAATCTTCTGATGATCCATTGGCGCTGTTATTGCTTTGTCTGCGCAATGGATGCGATATTACGCCGCGAAGGCTGCGAGTGTTGAGCGGGGGCAATAATAACATATCTGTAGTGTGAACATTATTTAATGCTTGTTTTATTAGTTCTTCGGGTTCTTGGCACAAACGCCCGCCAGGCAAATGAGAGGGTCGCGGCACACGGCGGACGGGGTGGCCCCGATATCGCAGCTGTATTTCTTGCAGGCCTGGCCCTCATCTGAAAAGAATTTGGCAAATAAAAATCAGAACATGAGAAAGTGTGGTATTTCCATTTAAATGTAAGTCGGACGTGCACACTGAGGAGAATGGTTTCGTACAGTCCAGTGCAAGAATACAAATAATTTATTGTCTGAAAGTGAGTGAGTGATTATAAAGTTGATAGTGGTTCCATGGTTCGTCACAATCAGCCATTATATGGCGTACAATATTTAAAGATTCTACAAGCATGTCAGTGGAATTTAATGTACAGTCAGCGTCATATAGTTAGTAGCAGCCAAGGTAGCCAAATATTTCGGTACACGTCTTTATTACTGTAAGAATAAGCTGAATAAGGGTGTGTTAAGAAATATTTGGCAACTCTGGCTGCTACTAACTATATATGACGCTGACTGAACCTACTAAAAATAAAAAATAAATATCATATGTCAATACTAACTAGGGCTCCCGCTACACGTGTTAACCCGCCCGCCCGAATACCCGTGTTCTTAAGCCCGCGGTGCTAAGCGCCCGTTCTACACGGACACGCCCGAACCCGCCCGGTCCGCGGGCGGGTACCCGGGTACCCGTGTACCCGTACACACGTACCCGCGGGTTCGGACCGTCCGTGGCCGTTCGAGTTGAGGCAAATAGAATATAATTATTTCATTTTACTCTATTTGCATTAGCAACTCTATGGGTTTGGTGTGTATGATGTTGTTTTATATTAGGTACGTGACAAAAGAAAACATCGCAGGAAGCCCATGTTTACTCTATTGCGTCATAATCCTACTAATATTATAAATGCGAAAGTTTGGATGTTTAGATGTTTGTTACTCAATCACGCTTAAACGGCTCAACCGAATTGGATGAAATTTTGCACGAAGATTTTACCCTGCATTAAAATATAGGATAGTTTTTCGAGAGAAGTCGCGGGTGGAAGCTAGTATTGTATAAACCTAGTATTTTATTTAATGATTGCCCGACAAAGGACACGCAAACTGTTTAACTTTTATTAATAGCCGCTTAAAGATATGATAGCTTAACAAAAACAGTAGGTAAGTAGAGTCAGCCAAGAAAGTGTTCTACCGCTTTTCGACTTTATTGCATGCAAAATAAGGTCCAAAAGTGGTAGACCACTTTCTTGGCTGGCTGACTACATGAGAACTATTTAATTTTAACGGAGCGCTTATTGTATTGTACAGTCGAGGAAATTTAATGTTTAGCACTTTTGATCCTTAACGTCATTCAAATAGATTTGACATTTGCCAATCCTTAATTTACTTCGACCGTACATGCCATTATGATTCTAAATAAGGGACTGAATGTGGTATCGAATCTAAGGGTTTTAATTAACGGTACTTAATAAAGGTATTGCAAGGTATACGGTTTTAAACCGTACCTTTACTCACGAGGTTGAATATGAGCACCGAATAAAGGCACTGAATCAAAACGATACTTGCAACATTACTCTGCGTACGATACCTATATAAAGGATACAGTAATCATTTTAAAAGAAAGGTAGGAAAACGATATTTTGACAATTTGCTACAGCTTCAAAGTTTACCGTTATCATTATATAATACAAGTACTCGAACAAAACGATATTGCGACAATTTGCTACTGCTTCAAAGTATAGCGTTATCATTTAAAAAAAAAGGTACTCATACTAAACGATATTGCGACTATTTTGCTACTGCTTCAAAGTATGCCGTTATCATTTTAAAATAAAGGTACCTACTCAAACAAAACGATACGTTAACTTTTACGTTACCGATTCAAAGTATGTCGTAATTATTTCGATATCGGGTAACGGTAACGTAATTTAAGGGTATAGTATATCCGAAACTAGAGTAAATTCTATCAAATGAATGTAAGCAAAAAACGATTTTGTGCTCTCATGATAAAGTAGTTATCTGCTTGCGTTTTTGACAGGATTTTATCTTACAATTTCGGGCGTACATCGTTGATGTAGTTTAACGAGGTAAAAATAATTTGCAGTAATTGCAGCAACGAGATTATAATTTGGATAGGCATTGTCAGTGTCTTGCAACTTTTTTTTGGATAAACCCAAAATTCTTAGCGGGTAAACTATTGATAAACAAGTCGTTGAATTCCAAAGCAATATTAAGTTTTATGCGTTTGCGATAAAGTCGAAATTTCAACAAAAAAATGGAAGCTAATTACTTACGTCTTAAGACTCCTAAGTTTCTTTTGTTTGTTTTGTTCGTCGCCTGTCGGCAAAAAGGGTTTTATGGCATTACTTTCAAATAGGCACGAACTTCATCGTTCTAAAGCAGGTAATAATTCTTTATCTGTTATCTTCGCCGACCTGAGCTGTGATGTTTTACCGCTGAACGGATATATTAGGGAGGTGGAAGGGGTCACACAATACTACATAGTTTTAGTTATGCATAATTTAATAAATGCAGTAAAGTTGTGTGATTTGCAAGTTGCAGAATATTATTTAGCAAGCAAATAAAGATTAATGCCTGAGACTTGGCTCTACGAAATATCTAACAATTTTTTAAGGTAGAAGAGTTTTGAGACTTGGCCTCTTTTTTCCATGAAATGTTTTTATGGGATATTACTATCATTTAGTACATTTGGTTTAGCTATTTACTATGCTCGCCTCATTACAATGATCTGCAATCAATATTTATACCTATGTTATTGTTCAACAGTTGTCATTAAAAAAAATGACATCATTTTGTTGCGATTTTCTTAGTTTTATTTCAGTCAGATACTGTAGTGTTATATTTAATTTGTGATATTGAGAGTTCGTAAAGGCCCACACAATCTGAAATAAATGTGACCAATTCTTAATAGATACATGCTTTTTAATAACTGATTCCTTCCCTTTGTGAGGTTATAAATAAAAGGTCGTGCTAATCTCGTCATTATTTCTAACATCTACAATAAGAGCTGGTAACTATTCTGGTTCAAAACCAAAACTAGATTAATGCTACTACATTATTTTTCACATTTTAAGCTCAAATTAAAATCTTAATTTTCAGTTACCAAGCAGGCATTGTAAAAACACGGTATATTTCAAATTTCATTCAATTTGAATCAGTGGTTAAAGAATTACAACCAGTCAAAGTTTCTAAATTTTGTCACTCACATACACACTGACCGATCAACAAAAGCGCAAATTTAGAACAAAATTAGTGTTAAGTGTTTGAATCAAGGTAAAACTAAAATATTTTGCAAATTTCGGTCCAGATTTCTAGATACGCATAAATAACTTTACCAGCCCATATAAATATATAGGATTACTAAGTTACATTTGCAGTGAGCGGGAGAAAAAATTAAAAAGCAAGAATGAGACTGCAATCAGAATTTGTATGTATTGATAACACAATAACCTACACAAAGAAGTGAGATGCCATAAAAAAACATTCAATGTAAAAAGAGGCCAAGTCTCGAAATTCTTCCACCCTGTGACTTGGCAATCACACAATGCTGCATAGTTTTAGGTGTGCAAAATTCCATAAATGTAGTAAAGTTGTGTGATTACCAAGTGGCAGAATTTTATTTAGCTAGCAAATAAAGAAAAATAAGAATGCCTGAGACTTGGTACTACGAAATATCAAAGTCGACAACCGCTTTAGCCTAGTTGGTAGTGACGCTGCCTACGAAGCAAGAGGTCACGGGTTCGAATCCCGGTAAGGGCATTTATTTGTGTGATAAGCACGAATATTTGTTCCCGAGTCATGGATGTTTTCTAGGTATTTTAGTATTTATTTATCTATATAAGTATGTTTATCGTCATCTCGTACCCATAGTACAAGCTTTGCTTAGTTTGGGACTAGGTCAATTTGTGTAAGATTGTCTCCTAATATATTTATATTGCATTTATATTTATTTCACACAACTTTTTAAGGTGGAAGAGTTTCGAGACTTGACCTTTTTTTTTACATGGTATGTTTTTTTATGGGATAAAACTTACTAGCTTCTGCCCGCGACTCCATCCGCGTGGAACTCGTTTATATCCTATATCCCTCCCCCAGACTCAAATCTCTATACCAAATTTTATCTAAATCGGTTCAGCGGTTTAAGCGTAAAGGGGTAACATAAAGACACAGGCAGACAGACCCACTTTCACATTTATAACAGTATGGATTCGTACTTTTTTTAAAATCTGAATTTGAGAAGGCGAACTTTACGTACTTTGTTATAGTTTGTTACATTTATTAATCTGCTATTTTTATTCAAATAAAAAAAGATGTTATAATTGCAAAGCTACGAACACTCATTTAGTACTTGTATGTACATTCTTAGAACTACGGGATAGTTCCTAGCTTCACAGCTCAAGGACGGGTAGTACTACCCGCGTGTAAATAAGACGCGTGTACCCGTGTACACGTGTACACGTGTACACGGGTACCCGTGCGCTAATTACACGGATCCGTTCGGACCGGTCGCTTAAACCCGCGGGCGTGTTACACGGGCACGGGTACCCGACACGAATACACGAAACCCGGACACGACCGCGAGCCCTAATACTAACCGCCTTATTCATAAAACTTAAATTACCTCTGCTAAATAAAATGGGCTTTATTTATTTATTTATTTATTTATTTATTTATTTATTTATTTAGCTTACTTGAACTACACATTTTTACATAATATAGGTAAATATGTTAGGTAACTAACCACATGTAGTTTTATTTTAAGATCTAAGTATAGGTAAGCATTAAGTTAAAGTAAGCCACCTTCCGTACTAGTTAATAAACTGTATTACGGCAAGGTACCCTCTGTCGTGAATAGTCATGATTCACGATAGTATTTACATTGATGTTAATAATCATGTCTCAAACAGCCGATTTATTTCATGTAGCAACACCCACAATCTTTTTATAACAATGTTGACGGGTAGGCGAGTTGTCACAGTTCTTAACGGCTATATTGCGTACGAACAGTTAAGTGCAGATTTGTAGTGTTAGATTTGGAGGAAAACCAGGGTGAGCTCTTTCCATAATCACTTTTAATGCATCCTATGACATTGTAACGATTTGGTTCATTTACACGTGGGTTCACGTGTTTACACAGCTCGGACGATGATTGTTCATGATGTGATGTATTTATGTGCGTCCACAGGTCTTATTCTATTTGGGAGGCGTGACGGTATATTATGTATATGAATAAGGTTTTCCTACATGTCACGTACATGCGATAACACAGTTCTTAGTCGTGGAGTTCTTTAGTGTGAAAGGATTAGTAACAAGTGTAACAACAAGGGTCTCAGGTTCGGTAGTTTCAGCCTCAGACCATGTCGTCATCAATCAAGGGTGCACCCGGGTAATTATAACTGGAACAATATAGTGTGTGAATTGGTACAGTATCAGTCGTGTGGTAAGGGATGTCTGTAAGGGGAGGTGGAGGACATTCTCGGGGACGAAGGTCCCCACATCTCAGATGGAGCTGGTACGCATAAGGCGGCAGCTCATATGTCAGATATATAAAGGATTTCGATATTTATTTACTGCACGACTTTACGGGGGTGAAAATAATCACCTCGTTTTCTTTGTAAAAACCAATGAGCAAGGCCCGGTCTTCCAGGTACTATATTTGAAGGTTGCGTTTTTATGGAAAAAAAAAAAAATGAGCTCAACATTTTCTGGTGAATCGGATTAATTGTCCTGATGGCAGTCAAGACGTCAGATGGTCAAGAGTGGACGAACTTAAGAGACTATTAGCTAGCAGGCACAAATAATAAAATGCGAATGAGTTTTTTCAATTTGCCGATGCCGGTAACACTTTACCTTTTGAAATAATCTGTGGAGTGGAGGAGGAATATTTAGACGGTATACTTAATGTTATTCTCAAGTTTCGTTTAGATTTGATCAGTGTATTTGTTTCTAGGTATTTATTTATATTTTTATTATTGAAATGAGAAGAATGGGAGCAACCTGGGAACTTACTTGTTTGTTGTATTAGTTGGATGAGGCTTTGGTGCCGATTCACGTTTATTTCTGTGATTACTGTGAAATCAAGGAAGTGTCATTTATTGACACTTGTGATATATCAGACGAACGGTGGTAAAGAATTTAATGAAGTGTCAAGTATTATAAATCGCATAGTGAGTCGTATACTGTGTGGGGTCTGGTGAATGTCGTGATGCTTGACGAAACACGGGATGTAACCATATTATCAGTATGATACACAATAGTATACCTATTCCAAAAAATGGTTGCAGGTGGCCCGGCCCTCATGTACGAGAAAGTTAGATGCACTAGGTTCCTATCAATTGTTAGGTGGCAGAGAAAAAAAAAAAATATTTATTGCAAAACATCTTCATCACATATCCATCACGCGATAGATTAGGTGGAGTCTTGGTATATAAATCAATTAAGATTCATTGGATACGTTGAAATATTGTAAAATGCTCTATTGACTATAATCAGTAGGTATTAATCATTCAAATTTTTCCCATCATAGTAGAAAGAAAAATTAAATCGTAAAATTACCAACATATGAATCATGAATATATACACGCGTGACCATAGCCGTAGCTATTTGGTAAATACAACAAGATCTACACCTAGAAGTTGTAAACACTTACCTTCGTCGACTCCGATACTATACTCTGAATCAGGATCTAAAATGGTTATGTAAAAGGTTGATGTTTCTGTTAATCCGTTACTTACAAAGTAGTTGTATGAATTCTTGTATAAGTATATTCAATTCTGACTTGAAAGTAGAAACTCCGATAACTCACGTGACTTTGTCAAGTGATCTCAAAGAATAACATTTGGTAGGTGCAACCGAAAGTTCGGCTCATGGGTAGAATACGTTCAGACTCGAGCATCATCTAATGTTATGGCTTCGGTAATGTTAAACAAAGATTTACTAATCCGGACTATTTTAATATTTCGTAATTGGACTTTCATACAAAGGCAAATATTAGATTTCAGATTATAGATTATTTAACGATAAGTGCATCACATTTACAAGCCTAAATACATATCATTTACAGTTTTTGAACCGTGTTAGGGTCAGTGATACGCAAGGTTCGCTTTGGACAGATCTACCCCTTGAATTAGAATCCAGTGAAAATTACTGAAATAAGCGTTACTCAAGTTACTGGGAGACAATATAGATGCGATTCTAGACAGTGTGTAGCACGTAGCGGACAGCCTTTCACATACATAGTCAATCTGTGATGGTGAATGAATGGTGTTGTTGGTGGTTATGTTTAGTAAGCTATGTTTTGTTTAAACTGCATTAGTGTAAAATGCATAATGTTTATTATCAATCAGGTTTATCAGACACAGTCGATACACGATGGGGAGGCCGATGAGTCTAACGCCTCTCTAGGAGGCAAATCACAGAGTGTAGGTACATAATGCTGCATCTAGCACTTGATTTTAACAGCTCACAATCGAGTTCAAAGCAGTGTCTAGGAATATGGCTAGTCGCACACCTAATACTAAGCCCAGAAGGAGCACTGAACTTTTTTTGTGATTGGACCGGTTTCCTCACGATGTGAACATCAGAATCCTAGGTTATGTGAATAATTTCAACATGTCACCTTGAAAGATACGTCTTATCCCTAATGTAACTAAGCATCATTCGAGCATATATATGTAGTGCAGCGGGCGTTGGATATATTGCAAACATGACTTTAGACTTGAATCTGAAACATTCGTTAAGGAAAACAAATAATGTAGTATCCTGCAGACAATGATCATACTCAATGTAATATCGAGACAACAGCTCACAAAACTCGAACTTGTAAGTACATTAGCAGACAGATAGCCTCGGAGCCGGAACAACTATATTCTAGACAAGATTGCTGCAAGACTGACCACCAGTTATTAGTGTTACCTCAAGAAGCTAAAGTTACGAAGCACCACGCTTCCTTAATCAGAAAAATGTCAGCAACTGGCGATTAGTAGCAGAAAGAGATCAAGGATGACAGTCCTATTTCGTGTGCACAGTCGCAGAGCAGCATCTCATGTCAGACGCATGACACTTCATATTGTTAATTCTTCTTAGTGTTTCTCTACCTTTCTTTTATACTTAGTTTTTCAGTCGGTTCTATATTCGTATGTTTTATAGTCAGCAAAAAGACCGGTAGAGACAGATATACCACATACTTTAATTTAATAAGACCAGTGGGTGAGTGGTCTGCTACGTCTACGTGCACGTCAGTTCAGAGATATCCCGATTTGATCTTCAGTTCATAGAGTTTTCTCTAACTCAAACGCACTGCTCATCTCAGTCTAATTCAATTTTGGTTGAAAGCTTTAATTTTGTAACTAACTTGTAAGAAATATAGAATAGAACAGAATTAATTTATTTTGGAATAACAACAATAATACACATCACATAAGGCTTAAATCTAGAAATGGAATTTATTGTTGCTTCTATAAAGGACTCCACTCAGGATGAGTCGAGACAAAGAGTGCAACGATGCTGATTTTCAGTGGATCCGATAAAATAAATATATGGATGTCTCAAGAACTCAGAAACTCAACAAACCGTCAAAGCAAAGAAGGTCCAGTTCAAGACTTAATTTTCTAAAATCAGAAACACGATCGTCAAAGGAATTCAACACTAACTAAGGTAACTAAGGACCTGACCATCCCCCTGTTACTATAAGTCATAAGCTTCATATGGCGAACATGCCTTGCGATATGAATATACCTGATGCCCGTCGCATAAGCTGACGCCAACAGTATGCAAGCATCAAAGGAATTTATGCGTTAATAGGCTAGGGTTTAACAGGATGTATTGTATCGTTTGAGGTACCTTCCGAGTTGATATATAATCCTATTGTGGACAGCTACGAGCTAGAATTCAATCAAGAAACTTTCTTCAATCCATCCTAGAGCAGCTCTTCAAATGGTACTTAATTACAATTAATACGTTTTATAGATTTTGAAAAGGCGTTCGTCGGTATCTCGGGAGGCAGTTCTCAGACAATAATAGGTACCCGTGTTCTATAGGTATATGCGTTATGGATCTCATTATAAACGACATCAAAACCATCACCTTGGATAATTTTTTAGAGCAACGATTGTTGTTCTAATCTTGGGAACTGCAGAAAAACTAGTGAAAATCTTTGTCTCCTTGATGAAAACACTCAGAAGAGATATCATGCGTGCACGGCAATGATAATGACACTAACAACATAACGTTATGTCGACGGAAGTTTTAAAGTAGCTCCAATCAAAGACAAACTTCTCAAACCCGTCTGTGATGGTTCGCAAAAAGAGAAAAATACCGTAATATCGACAATATCGTTATCATTGCATTAAGGCTTCCCGAACACCCGAGATGAAGAGGTAGACCAAAATCCACGTGGTAGCCCAATATTAGAAAAGATGTAATGTAAGGAACCTGGTCATATATGAACAGACAACCCAGAATCGATATCGTTACGCATGCAAACTGACAAGGATACCTGACCTTACATAGATGGTAAAAGATAAGGAAAATAAATTGAGACTAATACCGTTACTATAAAAAATTACAATGGAAGTAAGTGTACTTCCATATAAGTGTATACTGATAGTAAATGGTCGGTATTCAATATAATATTCAATATTGGGCGATCAACAGGCAGCATTAAAAATAAGCTACCATGTTAGCGAGCGGGCGTCACACTATTTGACTAAATTCGGAATGAATACAGTAGGAGAATAATCTCTACAAACATAGATAAGTAACTGAGATTTATAAAATCTGAAAGATTCGAAAAACCACTATAAGGACCAAACTGATCCAAATCTCATAATGAAGTATTTCCGTATACCTAGTACAAAGACCTGAACGTTGCGTTAGATGTCGCAAACACTATGGAATGCACGTCACACCAAATGTATATAAACTCGGAATCATACAGAGACTATCCATCGATAACGAATGAAATACGAACTGCTGCAAGTGACACTTAGTTGATAGCAGGCGTTAATTTTATATCGTTAACTTTTATTTGTAATATCCGAGAAATAAGTTACAAAATAATTTAATTTAGTCACTGATGTTATTTTATAGACAATGTTGTGACACAGTGCATGATTATGAACTAAAGAGGTGGAGTTGTATAGCGAATAGTTGAACTAATTAAGCATTAATAATAACCGATACACTATGGGATTGGACATCATGTGACATTGCACGGTCATAACAAGTGTTGCACCTATGTACTGGCGCCTATTGTCCATGTGCGAGTATTGAAAATAAGCAATATTCAGTCTCCGAAACATGCATATCGCTTAACATCTCATCGAAAAATCACATGTTAAAGAACAGTCGCCGTACAAAAATGGCGCCCTCGGTGGCTCTTGGCAGAGGTAAAGAATATGAGGAATACAAGAAATAGTTGAAAATAATGATTTTCATGCCTTCAGCTCAGAATCAAAGTGTTTATTTAAAACTCAACCAATTTAATCACGTAGCGAATAGCGATACTCAAAATGATGACTTTTAGTATCCCTCAAAAATCATTCATCAATATATCATTGGTACACTTTGGAAGTGCTCAGAATACTGGTTTGGCAGTGCTCAAAATAGCTTCACGGTCCTCAGAACAGTTTTGTGACGCTCAGAAGCCTGAGTTTAGCGGTCCTCAGAACAGTTTTCGTAGGGCTCAGAGGCCTAGGTTTAGCGATCCTCAGAACAGTTCTCGTAAGGCTCAGGAGCCTACTCGTAGGTTAAGCAGTCCTCAGAAGTATTTTCAAGAGTCTCAGTGACGTAAGATAAGCGGTCCTCAGAATAGTTTTCATGGTGTTCAGAATCCTGGTCTTGACAGTCCTCAGACTCGAGCACAATTTTCAACACAGTTTGCAATAGTGCTTCAATTTTTCAATACACGAATGTTTTGCACCGTTTCTTTGGAAATACTCATTTAACACTGCTGGTTTTGCTTGACTCGACCACTGATCCCCGTTGTAGATACTACTGTCATTGTTGATTTAAAACGTATATAACTGCGCATAAAAATAGGAAAGATCCGATAAAGAAGTAGCCAGATATATACAGTGACACCTTGACATAACTGGGACTTAAAGGGACCGGCAAATGTGTCTCGCTTAAAGAGGTATTCCACTTATCCAGTATCTTAATTAATGTCTGTCTCATTTACAGAGGGTTCCATTAATACAGGTGAATCAAGAAATAATGTTTGTTATAAAGGTGCTATTTTTAAATGTTAATAAAAAAAGTTAATAGAATAGAATAGAAATGTATTCGGATAACACATCATTACACATACATTCACAATATAATGCACCTTAAGAACTAACAAATAGGGATGTGCTACCGAAAAGGTCTCCACTCAGCAATGCAGTTGACACAGCAGTGCCAGCGGCGCTGGTTTTCTGTGGATTCAGCGAGCTGTGCGGGACAGCATATTGCGCGACTCATATTAAGGCCGGTATAAATACATAAAAATGACAAACAAGATAATATTGAACACATATATATATGTTTATAAATAAAATTGTGGTTAAATTAATTTCTCTCTAATAATAAACAGAAATAATCAAGCACGTTTTTATGAACAGTACAAAAACGCATACAGAATCAGTCAATCAACAAACACTGTTATTTTACTTTGAATTTTGGAAGTAACTTGAGGTCATTTTGGCACAAATCGGCCAAGTGCGAATTTTACGGAATAACTAAGAATAAGTGAACAAGACCAAAGTATATCACTATCACTACATAGTATTAAACAAAGTCGCTTCCCGCTATGCCCTATGCATGCTTAGATCTTTAAAACTATGCAACGGATTTTGATGCGGTTTTTTTTTAATAGATAGGGTGATTCAAGAGTAAGGTTCATATGTATAATTGCCTTGTGAAGCCGGGGCGGGTCGCTTAGTCAGCAATAAAGTCCGAGTTAAGTTAAGAGGTATGAAATAAAAGAAAACAATTCACTAAAAAATATTCTTAAAATATAGTCTTAGTAAAAGAGATAAAATACACTTGTCTGTCTCAATTATAGAAGCAATTATGAAGATAAAATCGAAAGCAATAATTCCAGATAGATAGGGTTGGTTTATGCCACTAACAGAGGTAATTCAGTGCTTAAGCATGAGATCCAGCTATCGAGGTTTTTACTTATCGAGGTCCCACTAAACCAAGTTTACTGTATATCAAAAGGTTTTATATCAAGTATGAAACATTACTAATTTTATTTATGTACTTATTGAGACTGCAGTGCTCACTCCACGGTCAAACTTAGTTTGTGGTGGTAGGTACCTGTACCTACTGAAATAATTCATTTTATTTTCGGTTTTATAAAATAAAGTGTTATTTTTTGAGGTGTACAATTAAGTTTATTTGTTGCATTGTCAAGAAAATTTAAATTCAATCACACTGAGCTGCGCAGAATAATTTTTAAATAGTTACATTCGAGGAAGAATCAGGGAAATCAAGTAAATGAGTACGCAGATAGATTAAGATTAGTGGTGGTAATGGACGACCGTTTAATAATTATGGTAAGCAATTTTGCCCGTCGTGGAGGATTCCATACCATGGAAAAAGTAAACGAATATTAAGACGATAGTAAAATCTGTCCAGACATTCGTTTTAATCTAGCAAGGTAAAGCAACTCCTATAGCGGCAACCTAAAAGTACGTTCATGAATCAGTAATGCACAATGTATAGAAGTATTTTTTCAGTTCTTTGTCGTTTCGTAACTTTCAGTGTCGTGAGAGTGAAAGACGTTGATGCATTATGTACTCGGTATGCATGTGTCTCAGTTCGACGTGGCTCATACGTAGATTCGAAGAAGTCGTGATGTGTTTGCCACCATGGATAGATAATTCACGTTAACAGCAAAAATACGCTAGCAAATCCAACATACTGTTTACGATATAGTATATAGGATACGACTGATTGCTTATTACAAAATGAAATGCCACGACACGATGAAGCTTGGTTGGTCTAGAGGATAAAGGACCTCGCAGTTGGCACGTATACCTCGGGTCTCACGAAACGTTTGGAACTGATTTAGAAAGTGCGTCAAGATGAGCTTATCAGACTTTACAGCTATCAGAAATTATGTAGATCATTATTCCAGCTAATCCATTTTATTCGATGTTGCAATCACCTACAAAGTCTGCATTGGCCAATCAAGGCGAAGGACAGGATCCAGAGCTTGTTAAAATTCACAATGGGAAAAGAACGGTTATTTCAAAGATCTGAGGAAGACTTAAATAAAGCTGTGAATGATTTTTATATTAATACTCTACTGGAGATATGATCGCTAGTTTTCTGGGGGGCCGGGAGTGTCGTGAATAGTCATGATTCACGATAGTATTTACATTGATGTTAATAATCATGTCTCAAACAGCCGATTTATTTCATGTAGCAACACCCACAATCTTTTTATAACAATGTTGACGGGTAGGCGAGTTGTCACAGTTCTTAACGGCTATATTGCGTACGAACAGTTAAGTGCAGATTTGTAGTGTTAGATTTGGAGGAAAACCAGGGTGAGCTCTTTCCATAATCACTTTTAATGCATCCTATGACATTGTAACGATTTGGTTCATTTACACGTGGGTTCACGTGTTTACACAGCTCGGACGATGATTGTTCATGATGTGATGTATTTATGTGCGTCCACAGGTCTTATTCTATTTGGGAGGCGTGACGGTATATTATGTATATGAATAAGGTTTTCCTACATGTCACGTACATGCGATAACACAGTTCTTAGTCGTGGAGTTCTTTAGTGTGAAAGGATTAGTAACAAGTGTAACAACAAGGGTCTCAGGTTCGGTAGTTTCAGCCTCAGACCATGTCGTCATCAATCAAGGGTGCACCCGGGTAATTATAACTGGAACAATATAGTGTGTGAATTGGTACAGTATCAGTCGTGTGGTAAGGGATGTCTGTAAGGGGAGGTGGAGGACATTCTCGGGGACGAAGGTCCCCACATCTCAGATGGAGCTGGTACGCATAAGGCGGCAGCTCATATGTCAGATATATAAAGGATTCCGGAAGCTGTATGTGTAGGTTCATAGTTGCATATATGCTAATACAGATACCTAAGCTAGAGTGCTATAGGTACTATTTCGCGGCCATGAGAGTGACCAGAAGTGGCTTCGCGACACCCTCCTTCTCCTCATGATTAACCGCGTAGATATGAGTTAGAATTGTTTACATTATGTGTTTATGTAATTACCTACAATGATCATTAATACAATTTATTTTAAGGCACATAGGTTTAAATGTAATTGGTAACATCATTAGCATAATTATTGCATGAGTTTCTAGAGGGAGAATGTATGTATTAAATAGTGAGTATAGTAGTATAGTGTGTGTGTGTGGGTGTGTATGTTTGTGATGGGAATAGACTTAGCAGTAGGTTCAGTGCGGAAACCAACAATAAAACATTTATAGGCAATTCATGAGTGGCACGGACGGGTCATACAACCATGTACGAAAAGTGGAGGAAAATGAAATCTTTGTCCCTTTCTTACGAACACAAATGTCAAAGTGACAGATAAGGACAAACTAATTTTAACGCCATTTTAGTTAAAACAGGCTTGTAGTACGTTTATGAATACGACCGTAAGAATATAAATTATTTAATAAAAAGAAACATCAATGTCATGCTATGTGAATATTACCAAATTTTTTTGCTGACATGTTCAGTATGCTTTTTCAAAGTGTGCAGAGTTATGGCTTGGTTAAGTTGGTTAGCATAGATTCAATCCATGCAACCTCGATGTGGACCTTGGATTGGATGGGCATAACTTGTACTTATCTATGCGAGTTTTTACAAATAGGCACATTTCGTATATGTACAAAGTAGGTAAGGGAAGAATTTTGAATTTTTTGAATATATTGAATAATGCTCATAAATATGTACCATATTACCTTAATTCGACGACATAAGAGCCATGGGACATATTTTTGAGTAAGTTGTATGCTCCCACACTTGACTGTACCACTATAATGCGGTATTTTGGCTACGTTAATCTCATTTTCATCTCGTTCACGTTTTTAGAAGTACAGACGAGAGAGCAAGGCTAATTTACGGACTAAAACATTGTAGTTTTAATGAGTACCCAGTAAATTATTTACCAATTATATAATCATCTTTATCCGATTGCCCTAACTGGTTATAGCAGTACAAGTTGGAAGGCCCTCACAACAAAAGATTAATAAGTTCTATGCCCACGGGTGCGGATGGGGCTCATTAGCCGCGTAGACGTGCAACTATGCCTTGTTGTGTAACAATGGGACTGGCTATAAGATCTATCGTTATTTTCCTACTTCTAAAACTTTTCGATCCTATAATTTACCTAGTACGCAACAGATGAAGGGATAGGTGCGCATCCTGTTTTATGGAGATATGTTAACATTATTATTTGGATGCTATTTGATATTATGTTTAGAACGAGCGCCACGAAACTCAAAATTTTCATGTAACAGATCGACTGTCATATAGAGAAATAATTTAACGAATTTCGAAGCCTTACCACTGTTTATATAGGATTCTGGACCGACATTAGATCAAACACTCGATTTTTAGGAGCTAAGCGCGTTCTTTCTATTATAAATTCCTATAATTATATAAAAGGAATATCACATTATCAAATAATATGAAGTAAATGCACTTTTCGATTTCGCTTTCTTTGACTTTAGTCGTACCTATAAAAGTTAATCTTGCCGGTGCTCTTTCCGAGTGAAACGAATGACGGTGCTGCAACTACGACGTGAATTTATATACCCCGATCCGCCGAGTGAATGCAATGCGAAAAGCTTCGAGTGATTGCCTTTAGAAACAGTCAGAATTAACGTTGGTTAGCGATTTTAAATTGTTTAAAAACATAGGTAGGTACTTAGGATGAACTTTCAAAACCAAGTTCGGTTTTGCAAGTCACACACGAACCCATGCGCGTCATATTTCCCCAATATTCTAGAAATTAATTTGTCGCCATTGAAGGAGACGTCTAGGAGGGAGGTCATCATTATCATTGTGCAAATATGTAGTTATATAGTTGACGTGAAACGCGTTTCGGTGCCTGATTAATGCAACTCGAGATATGTAGGTACCTAAAACAAACAAATATAATTAACAGTTCCTAATTCCTATCCGCATTTTCCTTAACATATTTCTGTAGAAGGGTTTGAAAACAAGAACCAACTCGAGATGGTTCTTAGAAGTAAGAAAAGCTAACGAGGTCAAGTTGGAGACCGGCGCGCTCCCTCGATCAATCCCAGTGCGGTATTAAATGTGTGAAATGAAGTGGAGAATGAGTTGACGCTGCCAGTAGTCTCCTCAAACGACGACCCGTATCGATGTGCTTTACGGATACTTTCAGCCAACGAGGGTCAAACCATACAGATAATGCGAACTGTTATTGACCTTTCGAATGCTTCAGCGTGGATCTGTGCTGAGCTAATTTGTAGCTTGTGTTTTCATACCTAAGTCTTGTTTGCTTAGCAAAATTCTTCTCTTGACGAA
This sequence comes from Epinotia ramella, assembly GCA_947578815.1. Lineage (NCBI taxonomy): Eukaryota > Metazoa > Arthropoda > Insecta > Lepidoptera > Tortricidae > Epinotia > Epinotia ramella. The sequence continues at coordinate 16,651,306 of OX388209.1, forward strand.
AAGTTAAATAAACGTCATTTTATCACTTATCGTTGCCATAATAATACTTGTTGAAAAATGTTTGTATCTGACTCTTCATCAGTCTCTTTTTGGTCAATTGTGGGTCAAATGACATTAAATTATAATATATCTCATAACAATTAAGTGGGAAAATATATAATGCTATTCAATAAATATGGCTTCCGTGGCACTAAAACTAAAATCTGCTCTTGGCTGGCTGTTTACAACGATAAAAATTCTAGGTTACATTAGCTTATTCAAAATCAAATTACTCTTTTGGGACAACTGGATACTACGAGTATGTACAAAGTTTTAACTGGCGTCATAATTCATAAATATGATATAGGCATTAAGAACATTCTCGGATTTGTAAAGTATAGCACTCCCAAGGTTGATTTTCTTGTGGTTTTGTGTCGAGAATTTCACAAACCTTCATAGAATTTCACTTAGGTATGACGAATTACAATAAATAACAAAACCATTATTTTAACACTAATGAGATTCATATTGCCACGTTCATGCCGAAACTGACACGTTTATGTAGTCGTGCGTCATTCTAAAACACGTCGTAATTTGGGATGGTCTCGAAGGGGATTATAATAAGTTGAGAAGATAGACAAGATTTAACCACTCGAGGGATTTATCTATTGTAGTAGGTAAGTACCGTGAGAGTTTCTTTATGAACTTACTTAGGAGGGTCACGCAGGCAGGACAGCAGGCGCACTGGCCAGCGTGTTTGGTACGGTACTCCGAGGGTTTGCGGCAGCTCGTCGAGGCAATGGGTGAGGCGCAGGGGTGCTGGTTGCAGTAGTTGGTGCCGCACACTAGGTCCCCGCAGGCCAGAGCCAGCGCGCACGCCAGGACGAACAGAATCAGAGTAGTCTTCATGCTGCAATAATCATTATTACAAACATCAGCACCGACTCTCACTAAAGAAAGGCTTCGTGTGTTAAGATTGCGGAGTAACAATTGCTTCAGTTTCATAAGCATCAAGGAAAATCGGAAAAAAATAACAAATGCTTAAATCTGAGGGTTGATCACGTACCGTTTCGAACGTGCTTTAGTACAACTCAACTGTCATTTTCCTATACAAAAAGTGACATTTAGATCTACCTGACGCTCGTACAATGAATGCGTTACGTGATCGACCTGCTTATCTACAGCCATTGAGGCAACCAACCGCCCAACAACATTTTTACAATTAAAAAACGCTGCCGTTTGAAGTTTGATTCGTGTTATTTGTAAACAGGAAACCCTGTATTCTTTTTTATTTCTTCAACACGCATTTTACATCTATCCAACGTAATGGAATGTGCCGTACGTACATACATGTTATAACTTTCATACGGGTAGGGTGTGTGTGGGTAGTCATTACATCAAATATTCAGCTATAATAAACATTAGCGTAGGTTGTTAGTAAGAGTCATTGTGTTAACGTAAATAGGAAAATGTCCAGAATAGGGATATTTGCCAGTGTGTAGTTCACGTACATTATATTAGGTAAAAAAACACCAATGTATTTGAAAATAAATAAATTAATAACGACTGGCATTAAACCCTTGTAATTTAACTGTAAAGATAATATATTATTCATTCAAATCCAAATTGCAATCGAGCAACCTGGAACGCGCATAGATTAATTAAATAAAAACAAGAGCATGAAACCCGCGAGCCGATCCAAAACTGATTAATTCGGGATTTGGTAATCCCGAGTGATCTCCACAAAACTGAAAACGATTGCCCGCTCTCGGCGGCATTGAGCGCCGCTGCCTGAGCGTTCGTGCAGCGAATGAATAATGCTCACGGTCCAACAGAAACGCTTTTTCAGTGTCTCTACGATTCATTTCAAACAAGGTTTTCACTAAAATACTCCTTAAGCTAATGGCATGTTTTCATTAGTTGATATTATTAGTTTCGGACTTTGTGAATGGATGTTCTTGAGTTAGAAAACCGACAATCTGTAAGATAGTTGTGCAGCTAGCAAACACAACCAACCCTCAAAGCAATAAAAGATCGGCGACTCGCTTGTGACTCTTCTAGAGTCTTAAGCGTCCATAGGGTACGGTTCCTGCTTCCATCAGACAAGCCGTAGATACCTATGCTTGTTTCCCGCCCGTCGTGGTATTAAAAATGCATGCAATTCGATATATTAAGTGATCGTGAGTATCGCTTGTTAAATAAATATTTGGAATAAAGTTAAAAACCAAGACATTATTTAAACCGGAGCCCTCAACCTTTTTCCTTGCTGGACACAACGTTATTATTATTAGTAACTAGCTTCCGCCCGCGACTTCGTCTGCGTAGACCCGGGATAAAAACTATCCTATATTTTAATCCAGGCTATAAACTATCTTCGTGCAAAATTTGATCCAAATCGGTGGAGCTGTTTTTTTAAGCGTGATTGAGAAACAAACATCCAAACATCTAAACATTCAAACATCCAAACATCTAAACATTCAAACATCCAAACATCTAAACATTCGCATTTATAATATTAGTACGATAATAAAAGCACTAATTATTGATCGTGAGTATCGCTTGTTAAATAAATATTAGGAATAAAGTTGAAAACCAAGACATTATTTAAACCGGAGCCCTCAACCTTTTTCGTTGCTGGTCACAACGTTATTATTATTATTAATAATAAAAGCACTAATTATCTAAAATAATATATAAAGTTTCAGTATGATTCTTACTTTTGGTTGTCTAGATCCGTGTGAAATGAGCTGCGTCCAGTGAGTGGAATGCCAATCGGAGAGCATTGAGAAGCAATTATAGCTTCAGGGGACAAATAGCTGCAGATAACCCCGGTACGTGTTTATTTCGCAAGTTGGTCCCAAGAGCAGCTCATATCTTTGTATTTCTCGCCTTTATCTCTAAACTTGTTGTTTGCGACGATAGAACTTCGTGGAATTTATTATTATTTATATTATAAGTGTAAGTATCGTATTTTAAGAGCAAAATAAGATAGCCTCTTAAAGTTAACAAGCAACTGGCGACGGAATCATTGACATAAATCTTCTTGTTGTGGTTTGGGGAACGAGAGATCTTTCTTGTGGTCGAATTTGTTATAGTTAGTAGTTTTCGATGTTGGCTGCAGTATTATGAACTGACCTTTACTAAAGAGGTAAAGTTTGTGAGAGTCTATCGTTGTGAGCATGTTTGTGTGGGCTCAGCTTAGTTCGCATGAAAACACGCGCAAGCAACACGTTGCTATCATACCACTATACCAAATGTGAACCAAATTGACCTCAAGGTCGCCTATTGGTCATACTTGCGTTGGACCAATCAGTTCAATACCTGTCATATATTTTCTTCAGAATAGAAAAAGGGTCATCAAAATGGCCCGTGGTAAATTGTCCATTACTAGCCACCCCCCAAACACTGGCCACTTTGTAAATATGCGTAAAGGAAGGCATTCGATTAATAATTAGTACCCACCTGGGTCAATGTCAGATTTAGGTACGCGTTTCTTCTGTGGATATTGCCAAAGTTAAGGGCTATAAAACCAAATTTTTGGTTGAATCCACATAAACGCCGTCGGCTCTTCTAGAATTCTATCCAATAAAAACATATTATATAAAAACATAAGCCCTTAACTATAGACCACATAATTGATGATTATTTTTTTGATTGACAATGACCCAACTGATAACTAACACGTCGTATATTTACTGTGTACTGAGTTATTTCTCTCAATAGTGATGATTTGATGAAGTTGAAGATTTTTCGCAGTTCAACAGCGTCCTCCTAGCGCTTTCCCAGTTGTGCTCCTAAAGGAGCCCGGGGGTCCGCTTAGGCACCTAATCACAAGATTTGGCGTAGGCATTAGTTTAACGAAAACTACTGCTGACCTTCCAACCCAAAGGGAAAACCAGACCTTGTTGTTACCGCAGTTATTATGCACTAAATGATAACACTATAAACTACGTCACATCTGTAAAATAGTGTTCAGCTAAAAACCTTTCTATGCAAAGTAACGAATGTAACCCTATTGTTGCTACGGTCGATGGATACGATAACTCAACGTCGTGGCTCATAAGCTTTATCCCATGGGTCGATTGCTCGCGTTTAAAGGTCTTTATGTCATAAAGGCCTGAAAAAGGGTTAAATGAATAGCAAACAGACCCCGGGCCCTTCCAAAGCGAATGAGAAGTATAAAATATAACGCGTTATAGGTGTGTTAGGTGCGCTGCGTAAGATACAATAATAATATGGGTGACCTTTACCATTCTCCCGACCGAAAGCCGGCGAAGGCCTAATGGACTCCATAGCTTTTACGAAAACCATCTGATGAATTTTGTGCTCTAACCACTTAGAAGCGATATTCAATATCGTTCCAATATTTCGTACAATTATACATGTATTTGGACAGTTATTGAAATGGTTCAATATCGATTTATTATGAACGTACGGTTTACTTAATACAATAGTTCGAATACTTATAAGATCGTTGGCAAAATCTATTACGCTTTTCACGTAATAGGTATTGAAATAAGTCGTAGTAAACATCTTGACCAAAACGCTCTCTCTTGCGTTAGCGCATATACCTTGTGTGTGTGTGTGAGCTTCATGCACTGATTATGACCATAGATATATAAATAAATAAAAAATATAGTTATAAATAGAGGCATTACATACTTATCGGTCAAGTTGAACTGATCCTGTTCTGTACGTTTCAGATAACAAAGCCCAAAAGCTTTTTCATATAAGTAAAATGTATTTCGCCTATAAGAACATCAATCTTGGTTCAGTTACAATTCAATCAATAAAACATGAAACCCACGAAGGTCGGAGACGACGATGCGATATACTAACTCGGTGCTTCATCCTGACATTTCTGACGTATAATAATTTGTCATTCGAAATTAGCTTCAGAAATATGGTGAAGATATACGGAGTAAGGCGTATCTGCCGTCGATTTAAAATAAAACTTATCTAATACGTTAAAATTTGATACCGAGCCACTGTGAAAGTGTATGTAGGTGCTGGGCTTAAAAAATTGAATCTGCATTTCTATTCATATTTCGTGCTAACACAAGCAAAGAGCACTATGTAGGTATTTTGCAAAAATGAACAAACGCAAGGGACGAGTGCGGAATGGGAAAGTAAAACAAAAGCGTGGCACGTAGAGGGCGAGGTCTTAATAGAGTGGTATTGCAGTGGAAGTGGCAAGCGCGCCGTTTGCCGGCCACGGCGGCGTATGCGATTAATTAACGGCCGCAGTCCAAGCGGTCCATTAGGTTCGATGCTTTTGCATAGAGATGTGGTATAAATGAGTTGCTCTCCCTTCCACGCCCGTCAAGCTAAACAAGCGCGCTACATATGGATGTCGTATTGGTATGCGAATTGTTGAACGAAATTTATCTCCTCTGGATGCTGACCGTGTCGTATGTACTTGAGTAAGAGCAACGATGTTATGGCAACTTCAAATAGTTTGTTTTAGCTTGAATTTGCAGAGCAATCAGCAGGACATACCCATCTACACGTTATTATGTGGCGACTTTTGTCTCGCGCGCTCGTCAATTTACCTCACGCACGGACCAACTTGCTAAATTGTAATAATAATAAATATTGACTAAACTAAGAATTACTTCGGAAGGTAAAAAGATGAGAGATCAAAGAACCGTGAAGTAGCAAATTTTAAGTTGAAAATATCCTTTTTTTCTACACATATTTAATAAATACATACATAGATTCACGACTTAATTCCCAAAAGGGGTAGGCAGAGCGCTTGAAACTTATGTTCCAGTGCCACTGTAAGCATAAATGTGGGTATAAAAGATCGATAAAATGTAGTATCGCAGTGATAGGTTGATAGCCCATCGCCCACAACACACTTCAATCCTGATGCATTAGTACGACTCTTACGACACCCACAGGAAGAAAGGGGGTGTTCCTATCCTAACATATGTATATAAACGTAAAAGCCCTGACTGACTCACTCACTTAAATCAACGCCCAGCCCAAACCGTTAAACCTAGAAAGCTGATTTTTTCACACTAGGTAGGTTATATAACGTAGAGTACCCACGGGATTTTTGAAAATTCCACCCTAAACGGGGTAAAAAGGTGGTTGAAAGTTTGTACGAGGATGGAGTAAAATTTTAAGTGAGAGACGTGAAACTTTGTGTATCATAATACAAGAAAAATAATATTAGGGTTTTGGAAAAACCCACCCCTAAAGCGCTAAAATAGGGGTGCAAAGTTTGTATGGAGGGAACTTTATTTTTTGAGCTAGAAACTTGAAATTTTGCAGAAAGATTACTTATTAGGAAGCCAAAAAATATTCTTTCTGCGTTTTAGTAAATTCTACCCCTCATCATGCTCCTAGCGTTATTCATCATGCTCCTAGCGTTATTCCCGGTTGTGCCCTAAAGGAGCCCGGGGTCCGCTTTGACACCTTATCCCAAGATTTGGCATAGGCACTAGTTTTACGAAAGCGACTGCCATCTGACCTTCCAACCCAGAGGGAAAACTAAACCTTACTGGGATTAGACCGGTTTCCTCACGATGTTTTCCTTCACCGAAAAGCTAAATATTCCGTAAGTCCGTCCTAAGGGGATTAAAACGGGATTCAAGGTTTACGAGTAGGTATATGGATACCAAGAAAATGTTACAGTAAGAGATTTCTAACTTCGGTCTTAGCCTGTACGACTACTACACTACAACACTGATTTCAGAGTTTTTTTATAAATTCATCCCCTATAGGGGTTAAAGGAGATTCAAAGTTTGTATGGAGAGCAAGACATTTTTAAAGTAAGACATTTATAACTTCTATTTTAGACTGTTTGAAATTGATTCGAAAAGGAGTTGGATGTTTGTACAGGGAACAAGACGATGTTAAAGCAAGGGACCTTCCCTTGCAGACGAGTTTCCATTGAAGAACGATTTTAAAAGTGACAGAGTTAATCATATATTTGTGAATGACGTTAAGGGTCCAGCTGGCAGAACAGCAATGTTTTCTAGATGCCATAACCATGTTGCAGCAAAGGTGTACAATGCCTTGCCAGTTGAAATTAAGGCCCTATCGTCTACAAAATTTATACTTGCATTAAAAAAATACCTTGTTGAACTGTGTCCATATAGCTTAAGTGAGTACTATATAAGGAAAAATCAATAATATGGAGATATTTTATGTGTAATTAATGTTTAATTATTCTTAGTATTATTGCTACACCAAATTGGTAAAATTGTATTGAGACAAATTAACAAACTGTATCCACTGTACCATCCTGTGTATAACATGCAATTTATGGCAAATAAATGAAATGAATGAAATCTGTAACTTCGGTTAAAGACTAGGAAACTGATTATAGCGTTTCTTAAAATTCATCCTCTAAGGAGGTTAAAAAGGGTTGGAAGTATGTATGAGGAACATGTAATTTTTGAAGTAAAGGAATTCTTAGGTCGTACATATGCTATGTATATGGTTAGCCACTTATTAGTCAAAATACATAATCCGACTGCTAGCAGAAAAGTAGGTTAGGTTCAGTTAGAACCACGATCCTTACAGAACCGAACAGCTACCGGAAATGCAGGTTAGGTTAGGTTAGAACTGCGATGCTCCCAGAACCGAAAAGAAGGTAATGTTTCATTTTACCTGCGGATTATTTTGTTAATTTAAAGTTTATTTTGTATAATCAAAATAATTTCTTCTCTAACACCGTTAAATGGAGACGGCGGATAGAGATGGAAAGTTCTACGTCTTTTAGCATTAGATAAGTTTGCTTTCAAAACTATATAGGTAGCCCGGACTAACGCAAGTAAAACTACTGGACGGATTTAGGCACAAATTACCACTAATGTAGCTTTATTTAATACATTATGTAAAAATACTATGTGTACGTACGTACTACGTCTGTTGATGATTATTAAGATATTTATTATTGTAAAAACTGAGTTTTCAATGTAATCTTAGCGGGGGGGGGGGGGACACATGACTCGAACAAAAATTAGGGCTTCAAAGCCCAATATCTCGCAAACGAATCACTAAATTGAAAAATAGTTTTAGGATACCCATCATATTTCTTATTAAATCTAAAATCGACGTCATGGTTCCTAAGAACAGATCTCGCTATCTCTCATAGTTTCCGACTTCACCATACTGACCCATTTGGATTGTACACCCGGTATACTTACCTTATCTCTCACTTATAATAAATCTCTAAATTTAAAAATGAATCAGCCAGCATCAAACTAAGCTGTGTCACGAATGATCTCAGCTTCCCATGAACGGAAAAACATGTAACTTTTTTTATAAGTACATTATTACTCTAGCTTCCGTTTAGGATAGTTTTTATCCGACTGCGACGATTAATTAATTTTCGGAAACATTTGACCTTATTAAATTATTAATTTCTTCTGCTGGAAATCCTAGTCAACTGTCAACTGTCAGTGACGTCAAAATGGCGGGCTTGCCATAACTATCCAACAGTAATAATTTCGATCCGGTGTTGTGATAGACCTTCGCAAAACGCATATTAAATTCTAAAGCATAAAAAATAATCGATTCTGATATGGAAACGTATATGCGCTAAATTTGTATTGAAGCGTAATTTCAATAAATGTATCAACAAATTTCAACAAAATAACGTCAAACGTCAAAAGTCTGACTCTTCCTTTTTTTAATGGCATGGCACAGCGCTATGTTCCCGCGTTCAGCCATAAAGTCTATTTGAGTTTTTGCAAGATTACACGCTGAGTATTTGTCACGATACTGCACGGCTATCACAAGACGGCGCGCGAGCTCTCTCGATTTTTCTCGCAATATACGTCTCTTTCTAAGTTGTCTAATAAGAAAGAGACGGATAGTTAGAGAAAAAATCGAGAGAGCTCGCGCGCCGTCTTGTGATAGCCGTGCTGGTTTGTCAGTATTTATTTATCAGCAATAAACAGTATGTATTAAATCAGTATAGAACGGGCCTTTTATAAACATTAATTATCAAGCGCGTATTAAGGCGGTATTATAATTTAGTACTTCGCGCCTTCAAGTTGACATTCAGCCAATATAGACACACAGAATTTGGCCAACATACAGGAAAATACTTTTATCACAAAGCCTGCAACACACATTCATTAAGTTGGCAATGGCGGGAACATACACAAGATTTGGCAGAATGTGATAGTGCGGTGCGATCTGAAACATTGCAATATGAAAAAAAATAAACATATTACTTTAATATTTTTAATAATAACCTTTAATAGAAAGGGACTCGGACTCGCGTTATGGTTGTAGAACTTACCTAGTGGTTAGGTATAGTTTGGGAACTATAAATTGGCCGTCAGTTGTCTACATTGAGTTATATTACTAGAGTAGACATCACTTAGCATAAGCTTGCGCATGTCAACATACTCTCATGAGAGTATCTTGGTTTAGTCTGTGGCGAGCAGTGATGACGGTCGTTTCGAGTGCAATTTTGACTCAAAACTTTAAAAAAATGCCTTCTTTTGCATTGCGCTAATGCACCAACAACAAACCCAACTATACAAATAGTAAAAGTACGGGGATCACTTTTCATCGGCAAATTCACAGATTTTTTAAATAACATGTTTTTTTGTAATTTATAAGATACGCGCCGATGGCGGCCATTATTTCAAAGATTAAAAATGTAGAAGTGACAATTTACTAACACCTTTTGCCTTATTAGTAGAACATTAAACTTACGAGACAGTAGACTTACTGATTTGAAGCTTTAAAGATCTTAATTTTTGCGCCGAAATAGCAGCAACCATTTGCTTTTTTATTTTATTTAATCGTTTTTATGAATAATTTTAGTGGCAACGTTTAGTTGCCATTTAGATCTTAAGTTCTACATACTACTCTTCTACTACTCTTATATAATTAATATACGCGACGCGAGTATGGTCTCCGAATATGAACCCATTAGCAATTTAGGAGACTATAATTATTATATTAATTTCTAATTGCTTTCAAAATATATATCTGAGGATCCCGTGGGACCTTAACTGTGTATGGATCTGACTGAAACTGTAAATGGTCGTAATTTAGTTTTTTTTTTTTTGCTGCGATTGTTATCAAAATCGATATCTGACGATCCGCATGGACCTTAAATACGACTTTGTCATCAAATCTAAGAGACAAATAGCATCAACACAGTGCATCCTCGGGAACTATAAAGATATCCAGTATCAAAAATTTACAAAAACCAAATGTCGGTGATTAAATCAATAAGTAGTTTTTTTTATACGAGTGTATTAAATTCACTCTATGGCCATAACTGAATCCGAACTCAGAAAATTGTCGCATCTACTGCACGTTTACATACTCTTTGATTTTCCAAGATGGCGGCCTGATTGGAAGACGCCTAGAAAAATGTTCTGGGTTGCCAGTCTATACACCGTAGTAATAATAGGTCAATGGTTGTCTAATTAAAAATAGATCTTTTGTTCCGCGTAAACACTTACCGGTCAATGGGTACTCGAAAGGATTATCTATTATGAATTCCTAAACACATCTTTACCTGAGAGTCGGAGTGATTCAAGATCATTGTTTCACGTTTTTATTTATTTAATATAAACAGTTTTAAAAATATGTAGAGAAGAAGATCAATAAACATTTATTTTTATTATTATTTATTTTATTATTAGAGAAGAAGATCAATAAACATTTAATTTTATTATAATTTATTTTATTATTTAAGTAAAACACTTTACAATGACTTAAAATAAATACAACGTCCCACAAAACTGTTTGCACAGTTTGACTGTGGGATCCATGAGTCTATATAATTTGAGGTAGTCTTAATGATAATGAGTCTATATAAAGTGGTAAAGTCATAATCAGTGTATATAATTAGTAAAGTCTTAAGAAGTAAGAACAGCTTTAAATGATGTTGTATAAAGTGGATAGGTAACTAGATGTAAGATATTAGGTATTCAAGTATTTTTAAATATAATAAAATAGATAGTGTTTCAACAGGGCTCTTTTAAATTTATTTTTGTTTTTCTCTTGTCTAATAGCCGCAGGAAAGCGTTAAGCAAATATGGTAAGCGTTTTTCGATGAGCCTATCCCCGTAGTAAATGCTTACTCTGAGAACGGCATACTTACCTGCAGCTACGGATCTGGTGCCATATGTTTGGCTAATTTGAATGCTTCAGCCTGTGTCCTGATGGATCTATTACCACAAACATTACCCCTCAACTGTGTGAGATAAAATGAGATAAAATGACAGATAACCCACGTCTGTGGAAGCCCGTGGGGCCTGCTTCACGGACAGGATTTCCAAGTGCATGTGCAGGTGGAAAATTACGTTTTTTTCTTTTTTTTACGCAGTTGTAGTCTATATTTTGGAATATATCTGCTCTCTATTAAATTATCTAACTGTAGCTATGTATTACCATGATAACACAGGCGTGAAATAACTGTACAGCTGGGTTCATTTTAGGGGTACCAAAATTTATCTCATTTTCCGATTTTTAATAAAAATAAACAGTTTTCTGGCTTAGCTATATTTTTAATAAGTAAATTATTGTATTATGCGCATAAAAAAACCATAAAATGACAGGCATATGAGTAAAATTTACAATATACATCATTTGGAAACTTTACCAAAATACCGCACGTTTTTGACTGACGAAAAAACGACTTTTTTTCACCGTTGAGCATTCAAATGTTCGCTAGCTAGCTGTCTTGCTTCGTTCACAACACGTTTCAATAGGTTAAAACGAGATAAATATACGTTTCACTGATATTTTACGAAAAGTATAGACCCGTTTCGAGCGGGCCCGGCGGGTCGTGCCACAGATTGAGCGCCATTACTACTCGGGCCCGAGGGGCCTTTCCACAGCTGAGGGGATATACTAAACTTTTACCCCCTTATTCATAAAACTTAAAATACCCCTGTTAAATAAAATAAGTTTTGTCCCTTTCTTACTAATTTAAATATCAGAGTGACAGATAAAGACAAACGATTTTAACGGCATTTTAGCTAAAATGGGTTTGTTCAACGTTTTACTTGATAGGTTAAATTAGAACTCCCACCACATTACCATGCGAACGAAGTCGCAGGTACAGCTAGTCTTAACATAAAAGTAAGGACGTATCAAGTCGGTACCTAATTATTTCCACGGTTTTTTTTTCCTAGCATAAGTTGGATCTCCATTGTGGCTACGAGTATTACGAGCAGAGACTCTGGCCAAGCAACACAGATTAAAATTTGTCATTCCAGTCGGCCAACTTTATGAAACATCAATCTTTATAGGATTGTACGTATGTATGTATGTAAATACATTGTACACAAGACAGGTAAAAATACAGACAAAAAAAGTTAAATCGGTACAAAGGCGAACTTATCCCTGATTGATCGTCTTGGCGCATACCTTGCACGCTAATAAAGTGCTTCAACTGAATCAAGCGACCTACGAGTATAAGCCGTTAATCACAACGCTGTGTGTCGTAGCCTCGTAGCCAAGCGAGATAATGCGTTTATCAACTACCTTCAATTCATTGTGTAGTTAACAGTCGCGTTGTTAGCACCTGAGTGACGAATAATCTGTAATATTCATCTGTACTGATCACGAATAAGATATTTCAGCTTTAAATATTAACAAAAATACCAGTTTTACTTTGTAAAATTGCTTGATACAAGTAGGTAGGTACATAGTGAAAATCCAGCATAAACCAAGATTCTTAGTTTTGAGGCTTTCAGCGATATAATTAGTTTTTGCAGCGCTTGCTGTGGAAACCTTGGGTCCCTGGTCGTCAGATACGAGTATGTGTATATTTTTCAAGGCATTGTCTTCGCGGCTGGTCCAAGCAACTGGTGACCCCAGAGCTGGCGCTTACCTCTCGCAACGAATTTCCATTGCAATTCACAGAGGTAATGCTGCTAGCGTAATGGGGTACCTACATGCCGCAGTCTGACCTCCTAGAGGCGGTGTTCTTTTTATAACTTCCTTTTTTATTACTTCATTTTTAGTTATAGCCAATTTTGTTTTTTTTTGTTTATGATTATCTTGTATTTATGTTTAAGTTAGCTTTAATTTATATTTTAATTATATTAAAGAACATGTTATAATTTGTCTGTACAAGTTTCCGATGGTTAAATATGTAACTAAATATGTTCAAGTAGGTATGATACGACTCGTCTGTTTAAAACAATACAGAATACAGAATTTGTAAGGTCCACCCTGGAAGAACCTTTAATATATACTTACCTTATTATAATTAACTATGTTATTACGGCGGATTAGATACTGAATCGTAATGAATCTTGTATAATGTCAAGAACTCCCTAATTGAGAGCAATCACGTTCATGGCATCTAATAACCCCGTTTTCTGTTTTAATTATTAATTTCAGTCTGTCTCATTGTGTCTCCCAGAATTGGTATGTTATAAGATGTGTTCAAGTATTTAGGGGAGTTAAGCTGTATACACATGTATGTGTCTGCACAATATGCTCTCAGGGTTGGCAGGATTTCAGCTGGATTCACTATTGCGTGCTCGTTTCGTTGGATTCCTTATTTTATTGTAGTTTAAAGCAATGTTACTTTTTGTAAGTAAAGAAAATACGGGTTGGGTTAGAAGGTTACCTTTGTTTAGTTTTCCAGGGCGATTGTTAGAAATTAACAGTGTTCAATGTTCATCTGAAATTTTGAAAGGAAACAGAACTTTGAAAAGCGTTACAAAATATACAAAAACGAATTTTGATCCCATGCCAACCCTGAGTTTGTTGAATAGGAATGTTTTCTTCTCGTAGAATAAACTTTACACGTAAATGGAATTGTTGTGCAAACTTTAACGATTCTCCATCAGCTTCTGTGATTTATTTGTTCGCCTTGTAAAGCCAAATTAGCGTTTTTGATAAAATGTACATTTGATGGTGCCTTAGAATCGTTATTAGTTAATATAAAAACGTCAGACAAGTTTATCTAGAAAAGAACACATTTCAGGTGATATCATAAAGGAGGTCGTGAATTACAATGACAGAACTCACAGAACCCTCGTCACTGCTCCCGAGGAGAGGCTTTGCTTCCCGACTTACAGGATAAAAAATGTTTACGAGACGTAACAAGCTGTCTCTGTGTTCCTCTTTCGACCTAATTTTCAAACCATTGGCGTCAATTAGCTGAAAAACGTTTGAATGCGAGACCAAACAAAAGAAAGTTTTGAAAGGAACCATTGTTAACGCAGCGTGTTACTGAAAGATTTATTATTAGGTTTATAAGATATTCTACCGACCGTTAAGAAACACAAACAATGACTGAATGTAAATTAAGTGATTTATTAATAAAATACCTCCTAGATTTCCGCGGATGTTTATTCGATTGGAAAGAGGTTCGGTTCCGTTAATCTGTGTCTAAACTCTAAACGAGAATTTTCTTAGCTGTAATTCATGGGCTCGGAGATGTGTTTTTTTTACATTTAATTTATATGTAGTACCGATTTTAATTACCGTTTTATAAGCTATTTTCGACACACTTAAAAAAAAACAACCACCATTAATAGTTTTTTCTACTCCTCTACCGTTATCTCTCATTTATATAGGCTCTAGCTCAAATACAATGACACAGATAATATGTCGTCGAAAAACTCTATGCTCTATGGCCCATAAACGTACTGTTTAGTGTACTTTTATGGTTCATACATTTTTCATAAAAGCACTGTTTACCACGATGTCAAATCATCTAACTTTTTTTTCAATCGGCCGCCATATTGCAGTGGTACCAACTACATAAGCAAATTTTTCGAAATAAAAAGTTTTGCTATCAAACATTTGTAGAACATAAATTATTTACTAAAATAACAATAAATGATCATGAATTGTGTGTATACATATTTGACCAATTACTGGTATTATTTATAAATATGAACCGATCCGATTCTGTTTCTTTCGGATGGCAAGTTCAAGGAAATTAAAAACAAACCAGACCATAAACAAGAGGTGTCAATGTGTCATATTTCTAATTTCCCACCAAAGTTCCAATTCACAATTAAAAGACGAAATATGATAACTATTCGTTATTAATAGCATATTAAGATTTGATTCGTGTTTGTGAATTGAAGAAAACTGTGTACGTTCCTTTTAAAATGGACGAAGAAGAAAATAACTGCACCGCTGAAGAAATTGCGTGAGTAGTAATATAACTAACGGAAAAACTACTGCCGAAAAGTCAAATGCTATTTATTTAGAATTAGTCGTAGAAAAAGTATTGTATGCAACGGTGTATAACTTGGTCTTGGTCTTGGACGCTCGTGGCGTCTTTAATTGCAACTCACGCCACTCGCGTTTTAAGACCCTAATTATACAACAGTTGCATAAAATACTATTTTGATTTGACGATTAAAAGTAAGTTTCAATTCGATTTTCGGAAGCGATCACCCTTTTTCGAAAGCTACTATGTTAGGATTTTACATTGACCCTCTCTACCACCAGTTCACGTTTTATCCATTTATAAGTTTTATAACCCTATACTTATAAGCTGGGTAAGTAACATTTAAGGAGAAAGATGATATATTAAGTAACCAGTTTTTAGGGGCCTCGCAGAATATTTAAGCATTGAGTCTAGTATATCTATATCACCATACTTTCGAAGGAATCACTAAATAATATCTTTGAGAATAAAAACAAATGCTAGTAGATATCATATCATTTTATTTGTCCATAAACAATCGCGAGTTCTCGAGCTATATTTTAGTGTATTTTACGATGTAACTTAGAAAAGAAATTACTGCGCACAAGAGCCTTATCTCGAGCGAAGTGGTACTTCGTTTAAGCGCTTTCCGTTGTGGAATGGAACTTCTGTTTTTTCATTAGACCACTGAATGTGGCGGCGCGGCGGCCGTTTGGGAAAATAGTTTTGTTAAAAATTTTACCTACCTACTCACCCGCATTGTACTTTTAGGGAGAGTTTCCGGAATCCCGCGGCTACCCCGGCGCCGAGTATCCTTCAAACTTAACAGTAAGTACATATCTGCACCAGGGCTCAAATGACCCTCCAAGTCTCGCGGAAAGTAACTTCGGCCTCGAATGAAATAAATACACTTCAAACTTTCTGTTGGTTCGTTAAAATTGAATGGCGTTTGGAAAGGAAACGCTTAGTTTGTTATTATTTTTGTTTTTCTATTTTACATCGCATAATTTCTTTGAATACGTATGTAAACGACGTGCAATAATTTAATTCAAAGAAACTACGCAGACAATATCATCAGGTTCTATAAAGTCATACCAAACCTACAACATATTTAAATCATACAGGTTTCAAATACCTTTCTCCAACAGTACTTTCCTAAACTTACGCCGCATAATAGATTCAAAAAAATTTACCTTAAAAACCTTCTTCTTCTACCTAGCGTTATCCCGGCCTTTGCCAGGGTCCGCTTTCCTACTCGCTTTCCTCCACTTTGCACGATCCTGGTCGTCTTCTTTTGTGAGCCCGTTTTCGCTCATGTCGGCCTTCACGACATCCAGCCATCGCTTCTTAGGTCTGCCGCGGGGTCGAGGGCCGTCGAGGACTAGGTCAAGGCATTTGTTCCCTACGTAGTCAGATGGCCTGCGAGAGACGTGTCCGAACCAACGAAGGCGACATTCCTGGAGCTTATCCGCTACGTCACGAACTCCGAGGCTGCCACGGATGTACTCGTTACGAATGCGATCCGCACGCGTAACGCCGCACATCCACCGCAACATCTTCATTTCAGTAATGCGAAGCTCCTGAATGTGCCTTCCAAGAACTGGCCACGTCTCGCTGCCATATAATAGGACTGGTCGTATGACGCACTTCTACACTAGCCCTTTGAGTCGAAGTGGTATTCTGCGATCGCAGATGACTCCTGTGACCTCTCGCCATTTAGACCAAGCCGCGCTGATTCGGGCTCGGATGTCGTGATCAATGGTCCCGGACTCATGCAGAACTGATCCTAGGTACTTGAATTTGCCATTTTTCGTGGCAAATTCGTCACCTACCTTAATAGGATCGGGATCCGTACTTCCGCAGGCCATGTCCATACCCCCGCCGAGTATCCTTCAAACTTAACAGTAAGTACATATCTGCACCAGGGCTCAAATGACCCTCCAAGTCTCGCGGAAAGTAACTTCGGCCTCGAATGAAATAAATACACTTCAAACTTTCTGTTGGTTCGTTAAAATTGAATGGCGTTTGGAAAGGAAACGCTTAGTTTGTTATTATTTTTGTTTTTCTATTTTACATCGCATAATTTCTTTGAATACGTATGTAAACGACGTGCAATAATTTAATTCAAAGAAACTACGCAGACAATATCATCAGGTTCTATAAAGTCATACCAAACCTACAACATATTTAAATCATACAGGTTTCAAATACCTTTCTCCAACAGTACTTTCCTAAACTTACGCCGTATAATAGATTCCAAAAAAATTACCTTAAAAACCGACACTGATAAACTTACACTCTTCCAAATGATGGACGTAGCTAGTTTTTAGCTACGCTCATCATTTGGAAGAGAGTAAGTTTGTGGAATCTTTATACGGCGTCAAGTTTAGAGATAATAACCACGCGGAGCTTTATTTCTCATTATACGAGTATCTGGATGTATATTACCCATTGAGTTTTATTGATATGGTTATTATGTGGAAGTGTTTTCTGAAGTAGCAGATGACATCGTATGTCACTATAGTTCTATATAATTAACTGGTTGGCTATACTCATAAAAGTCATAAAGAAGTAATTAACTTATCCACTTTTCTCGGAGGGTTTATTATGCTGCGTGGCGACACATTATTTTATACTAAAAACTGGTATTTTTTTATTACAACCGACACGCAATATTTTACGTCGTGTTGTGTGTGGACCTAATAAAACAAAAGATCGTTCAACATCTTTTAGTCTTGCATGTGAGAAATTACTTTTCACTTTTTTTTATGTTGACAAGGTGATTTATTATTTACTACTGTTGGTGACTGCCGGTAGGTCACAGTCCCTCGCTTTCTCTTCACACCTAGACCTCGGCAGGATAGAGCGCACCGCTCACTGGGTGGCATTACGCGGCTATTGGAACCATACGTGTCCAATCTATAGTCAAAAGAAAAGTTTTCGATACAGTATGTACTCAAATTCTATACAACGTGCACTCGAAACTTTTTGCTCTTGAGTGTTTACGAATCCTTATCCTTACTAATATTATAAATGCGAAAGTGTGTGTGTTTGTATGTTTGTCCTTCTTTCACGTCGCAACGGAGCGTCGTATTGATGTGATTTTTTGTATGGAGATAGTTTAGAAGCTGGAGACTGACATAGGCTACTTTTTCCAGCGGGAAAACATCTAATTCCCACGGGAAAATTCAATATGTTACATTTTCCTATAACCACGCGGGCGAAGCCGCGGGCATCAGCTAGTATTATATCGTCGGGGATAGTGCAATACCGCGTAACTAGCACTGGTAAATACTGCGTATCTACACAATTACCCAAATTTACAGGAGAAGCTTGGTATATTCTAATCTGACCCCGTAGCATGGACGGTCTTATCACACGATAAGTGACAGGATAGAGCGTCCGTCACTGGCTGACACCGTTCGATATAACGTGACAACGCTCCTATCTTATCACTTATCGCGTGATAAGGCCGACCATGATACGGGGTCAGGATTTTACGTTCGTTGGCGGGAAAACTTAATTTGGCTATTTTTGTTAGATACGCAGTATTAACCAATGCTAGTTACGCGGATTTGCCCTATGGGTCTTGTGTAGATACGCAGTATTTACTGCTAGTGCTAGTTACGCGGTATTGCACTATCCCCGACGATATAAGTCTGTCAGATTATAGCTTTGTAAGTTTTTATGTAATGGGTAACCTCCGGAACCGCTATCCAATTTCAAAAATTCCTTCAACTGCGTGTAGAACGGACTGTCTGGGTGGGTTTAGGCTTTATTTTATACCGCGGCAATCCTTCCTTGTAATACGCGGGCGAAGCCGCGCGGACAGCTAGTCATCATTATTGTTGGAACCGTTCGATTCTTCCTGGCCTAGCGCCACACGCCGTCTGTGGCAGTACCTAACCATGTCTACTAAAGCGTCTACCAACTTAATTCCAGTCAAAATGTAATGCTATGCGCTTATCAGACATAAGGTCAGAGAGTACATACATAATGTACATATGGGGATAATGAAGGGTACTAACTGACGTGAAAATACTGTTGAAGCTGATATAAGTGCATTGTCTCGGTTCATGCGCGCGTATGAGTGCGACGTACCTACTGATCATATGATTGATTGATTGGTAATTGGAAAAAAAATAGTAAAGTGCATGATACTCCGCTACAGATTTCACATTTTCGGTAAACACATAATATAATAGATCAATATATCGAGGGGCGTTAACGATGGGGCGCATCAAGCCACAACCGCATGCCATTGCATTTGCGCGCAGGTGGTTGTAATGACCCATATAGCAGATCGTTTTGCCCGATGTTAGGACCGATCAGAGCCTGCGATCAGCGAGTGAGGAATCAATAGTCCTATTTTTGCGACATTACTCTTTTAATATTGAATCTAGTGTTTTAACTCTAGGCATTACATAAAAACCTTCCTTCCTATTTGCAATTCTGTAAACCTCTCTAACACATTCCAGAACTTCACAGCGCGTAGTAAAATATCGCCTCGCCTAAGATATAGTTAGGACGGGTATCCATTAAAAAACAACACTTCCTTTTATGAGCTTACCGCACATTACAACTTTTACACAATAGCCACTTAACAACTTAACATTACGGCAAGTGATTTTGAAATAGAAGTTGCCTAAGTAGCACACAGGTGTAATTTAGCATCAAACTTCGTAATTCAGTAAAACTTGGGCTAATAGCTCCTAATTTTATTTCATAGAACAAATTCGGTCAAGTGCGAGTCGGACTTACGCACCGAGGACTCTGCAACTGCACGGAACGAAAGCTCTGTTTATTCCAAAACTTTGAAAGGCAGCAACATTAAAAGTTTCATCGAATAAAAAGTTTTTTTGTGGTTTTTCTTGAATTAAAATAAACATAACTTGGTCGACTGTTTCTCGTTAACTGTATGCAGCTGAATCGTACATAGTACATTATTCTACTAATATATTAGGTAATATAGTCAGATATCATCCCCGTTGGAGTAAAATGGGAGTTGAAACTTTAACGAGTACTATACAGACGAGGCTAAGGGCAAAAGCTAGTTAGTAAAGAAGTAAGCGGAGTATGAATGTCCAACCAAGTTACGTTACTGTATTTCGTAGACACTTTAGTAATAAAAAGCATCCAGCAGTTCTTGACATCCACTACAAACATCTCTTCCTATTAACGAATTACTCTCCTAAAACTAGCATTCGATATCGTCCATGATACTGTGGTAGATGTGACTGTAGGTACCTATTTCATATAATATGCATTAGTTCGTTACGATATCGACGTAGGTATTTTACCTACTGTCTAAAAACTTTATCAGTCGTCCGGCTTGTCTTCAAAAATCTTTATTCATTTTTATGCTGGCAGGAAAATAAACAAAAATGTAACTTTAATTGCAAGTTTCATTTATATTCATAAGTGTGTACATTTATTTATATGATTTCCTAGGTAGTACGGTAGGAAGGTTTTACTAAAGATTTTTTTGTTTAAATGAAGTTACAGCGCCTGCAATTTATCTGCTTTCCCTTAAGGTTGACTGGTAGAGAATGATTTATAGCATTAACTTCGCCTATTGAACCACAAGTTATTCTTTTGTGGAATAATGATTAAATAATTAGCTATTATTCAACGTAGACGTTATAGGGTAAGTGAATACGTCTTTGAATTTGACGTTGAAGGTCCGAATAGCATCCCTGAGTCCCAATCCCAAGTAAACATACCGTACCTACTTTTTGTAAACCGATTTTCGCAAAAGCGATAAAAAGGTTTGTTTGATTTCTTATTGTGCGAGAAAAGTTTATTTTCTCGCACAATAAGAACTACTACTACTACTACTACTCTAACTTTTTTTTTACCACCTTGAAATTCAAAGACAATGAGTTTTTTTTTCATTGTGAATAAATAATGCGTAGGTATAATCACGGAATATAAAAAACTTTTGTCTGTTCTGTGGGTATCATTAACAGTAAACTATGTAATTTTAGCTTACTATTTATTTGTCAAAAATATAACTTAGTAGGCAGAGTGAAACAAAAGACATTTCTCAGATTAATTGACATACACAAACGACCGCGAGCTTGAAGCTAACCGATTGAGGTAATAAATAATGAAGTGCCCAACTTACATCCCGCAGCAAGCGAGTTCAGATTGGCATGGTGAAGCAAACTTCTAGCAAAAAAGAAGTCTAAACCTTTATTGCAAGCCGTATCGTATCATTTTATAAGTTATAGGTAAGTTTCCTTACACACTACTAAGGTATACAAAATCGTTGTGCTAGCACTGCTAGCTAAGTAGATGATGTCGGTTACGATGTGTTGTATACAATAGCGTCGTATGAAGTGTGGGGATTTCTCGCAGTCGGCGGGCCCGCGAGTATAACGTATTCAATTATTCATGGGTTGCGACCGGCGCGAGGTGTGCGAGGAGCCAACCTCTATTCAGCGGCTCGGCGCGCCCCGCGCGGGGCGGACATTCACAACGCTAACTGACAACCCGTCTCAGGCGAACTAGTACAAGTATTATCTCCATAGCTGTAGCTCAAGTTATACTAGAAACGTAATGTGAGTGGGAGACACATCGTGATTTCGACGGCAGGATCGCTCAAGAATGCCAAAGGTCGCATGCCTTGCCCCTGGAATAACTGAACTCCTAATCACTCCCCACTTTTTCGGAGATAAACCCTATTTTCGATTTAAATTGGATCCATCAATTTGCCCTTAAGCAAAGCAGGCGTTTGAAGAATTTAGTACTCGCAAAAATAGGGCTCGGAAGCAGACGCCTTACAATATCCGCTCCCGATTAGGTAATAGATATGTTCAAAGAAAAGTTCACATTTATTGCTGTTATTAATTGGTTTTATTACATGCTTGCTTCAAGCTGCCTGCTACGGTTAGTGCCTACTTATTATTACTAGCACGTTCTTCATATACAAATCTTTAGATGATCGAATGCGGGACCGATAAAAACATATTACTTTATGCAAAGTATTGCTCTTCGAATAATCTAGGAGATTTTCATCTAGTGTGTGGAAAAATAGGAAAATCGTTTGTCGTGTTGTCGTGATGTTGTATATATTCGTCGAATTCATTAGAGGGCGAATGCATTAAAGGATTTTTTCTGAAGATTTTTTACTTGTATGGGTATAAGTAAAAAATCGAATTGATAAGTGATCATAGTTTGGTTGCCTTTATACAGGATGCCTCAGAAAGTAGTGTCAACCGCAAAACCAGAGCTTCAAGCGTCTAAAGAACTATGGGAATTTCGATTCCGAACCCACTTAACCCAAAAAATTATATAGTTGACTTATTTTCAAATGTATATTCATTCGCTTCTCCTTATCCCCTTTACTTGGGGTCGGCGCAGCATGTTTTTTTTCTTCCATACCTCTATCACCCGTCAACTCATCACACACTTCCTTCCCATTCATATCGTCTCTCACGCAGTCTATCAGTATCAGTATCTTTTTCTTGGTCTACCTCTTCTCTTACATTACATCCCTCCACATTCATACTTAATGCCCTTCTAGTAACATGAATATCATCCCTCCGCATAACATGTCCATACCACCGTAGGCGATTTGCTCTCAGCGTTATGGGTGCTACTTTCAGGCTTCCTCTTATATAGGTACTCGTTCCTTATTCGATCCATTCTTGTCACGCCACACATCCATCTCAACATTCTCATCTCCGTAACATGTAATCTCGTTTCATCCGTCATCTTTGCGGCCCAACATTCCGAGCCACAGGTCTTATTTAATTATTATTTATTAAATAATATTATAATGGTCTTGTAAATTTTTGGTAGTCGAAGGGGCATTCGGTTATCGCCGTAACCTGTCGCCATTGCATTCGTCCTGCGCTGATTCGGTTCCTAATGTCACGGTTAATATCGCTATTACATTGTATGAGTGACCCGAGGTATCTAATCGGAGCAGACCGGCAGCGTTACGCCATCGAGTTCTATGGGCGTAAAATTAAAGAGACCGCCGACATCGCAAAACACGTGGTCAGTTTTTGATCTGCTGATGTTCATGCCCACATTCTCAAATTTTTGCTGTCACTGCAATAGTCTGCTTTTAACCCCGAGTCCATCTTCACCGACAAGGACAATATCGTCAGCGAAGAGCATACACCAGGGCGCCACCTCCTGGATGCCCGATGACAGAGCGTCCATTATAAGCAAGAAGAAAGTAGGGACTTAAGAGGAAACACTAAGGGCGAGATAATTGAGAAATAGGTATTTGTAAAATGTATTGCTGTCGCGCCAACCTCAAGTCTCCCCCCGCAGAGCGCGATAGAGACAACTGCAGCTTGGACCGAAAATACCTATTAAAAGTACATAAAATCAACGTTTCGTAGTCCCCTGATTTCTTCTCCAAAACTTGACCTATTTAACAAAGTCAACAAAGAGACGACCCAGGACCGAGCTGCCTGGAGACGCATGATACGGAGGGCCGACCCCGAATAAAATGGGAAAGGGCCAGGCAAAGAAGAAAGAGGCTTTGGCCGTGTTTCTATGTTTTCTTTTTTTTAATAATCTAGGCAAAATTGTTTTCTGGATGTTTGAACACAGCGGAAAATCTGGCATTTCTTCATCTTAGGTTTTTGAAGGTTAATATCTCTTTTAAGAATAAAATTATGATAAAAGGGAAAACATATGAACATGTCAATAGTAGCCATAGATTTATAGAAAAAAAAATATTGCTCTACTGCCATTATCCAGGGAGAAGACAGGGGACTACGTTTGTATGGAAAAACGGCCCTTGTGTTCTTGTCCTCTTAAAGCCGAGCCCTGCTGGTGTAAGCCCACCGTGACACTGAACCTGTCGGTGGTGCCAGCCGCCGACCGGACGACTAAATCCATATGGCACCAAAAGCATGTTCTAGACGACCCTGGCCAGAAAATGCAAAGGCGGAGAACCGGCGTTCTAGATTAACTTCCAATAACATGTCAAATCCATAGCAACCTGTCATGAAAATCTGGACCAAGTTCCTGCAATAGTAATGGTTTGGTTGAATTTTCATCATTATAGAGAGGAGTAAGTATCTTTCAAATTCTAGTCAGGCTGCATGAATTTTAACTATACGTACCTATGTGCTAAGTCCCTTCCATCGTTACGTCAACATTTCCCAAACTATCGGTCACGAAGATCGGATGGGCCTTTGTAAATTTAAGCAGTCTTTTATTCATATAAACATCCCTTTTATCTCCAGGACAGCACAAAAGGTCGACCTGGATTTTTTTCTGTTAGGTTGCGTCCTGTCGGCTTAGGAAATGCAGTGGTTATGTAATTACCGTGCTGGCTACTCGGTGACATAAAAATAACCTCGTTATAAATTTAAACTCGGCATTTTTGTGGAAGCCCTTTCGTTGCCGCTGTACGACGAAGAAATGATCGTCCCAGAGGGACTGTCGATCTATCTGACCACACTCAACGTACTGAAATCAAATTTAAATTTATCGCGCGCTGTCCCTTCCACACCCATCGCACCAAGCTTAATAATAGTAGATTGTATGACGAGGGTCTAAAATAAGCCATAGTCCCACGAGATGGTTATGCTCCCGAATGAAGTAAGGGGAAATAGTTCGGGGTAATATGGCTTTTAGACCAGACTTATACACCCTACTTTTCACTTCGACAGCGAGAAAATAGTAAAAACAAAGATTATCCATCCACAATCAATAAATACCACGACGAAACGATTGTTCAGTTAGGCGCCATTATTTTTATAATAAACTGCTTTGACACATGCACAAAATATTCACACCACGAATAAACGTCTAATAGCCGCGTCCAAACGACTGAGCGCGCCGGACAGCATACGAGGCATACGATAAAACGAGATAGAAAGCAGTATATACCGCTCAGTCTTCATAGCTTATGCCATATACAGGTCGACACACGTAAAAAGAGCTCTGGCGGCCATACGTTTAATATGGCGCGCAGAGCTCTTTTTACCTGTATCGTCGACCTGTATGCAGTCAACCACGCTTGAACGTTTGGACGCGGCTATACATAGACGGTCAGGGGCGTTAATTTTTTTAATAATTGTGTATTAGGGCATAAAAAACACCTAATGTTTGAAATTAATTCTGTTTCCTGATTGGTCTATTATGGTTAGTTGATAGCAAATACAAATTTTTTAGAAAGAGTTGTGATTGGTGGATGTAATACTGTCAACTGTTTTGATTGGTAAAATTAAAATGTGTTCTAAATCATAAATGTGTATGCATATTTTCCCTAGGGGCTAAATGTACTACTTTAGCCCCGCTTGCTAATCCTAATATGACGCACCTTTTGAGCATGAGAAGTGAAATAGTTATTTGTGCAACAAGAGAGCAAAGTTTGTGTTTTGTTGCGAGTGCCGGTTTTGAGAACTGAGGAAGCTAATATTGAATCACAAACGTAGCGAGTGATTCAAAGTTTGAATCTTGAGCGCAGCGAGGGACTCAAAAGCACGTGATGCAAAAATTTGCTCTCAAGTAACACATACAACTTTTCATCTCAGCAGTGAGAACATATTCACATAAAAAAATATATCATAGTATCACGTACCTATTCGCGCCGTAAGTAAGAACTAGAAAGGCGAGACAAGGCGCGAGAAACGAAATAATATTTTAGTATATATACGAGTCTCGCGTGACACTAACACATACCTAGAAACTAACCCAGACTAACTAACACAGATCTCACTCATGACTTACATTGACATTGTGACTAATTGCAAGAATTAAAGTTATTTATTACGCTCCGGTAGCCTAGTGGTTCAGGCATGCGGCTGTCAAGCGGCGGTCGTGGGTTCGAATCCCGGCTCGTACCAATGAGTTTTCAAGAACTTACGAGTATGTACGGAATATTTACCGTTAGCTTTTCGGTGAAGGAAAACATCGTCTAATCTCAATAAGGTCTTAGTTTTCCCACTGGGTAAGAAGGTCCGATGGCCTGCCTGCCTGTTAGTGGGTACAAGTGCCCGCAGGACATGTAATTTCTATTCCAATCAACTACGTTCAGTCAAATGGATTCCCCGAACAAAATCTAATTTAGGCGAGATTTCATGAGCCCGTCCGCCACCTCTGTTTATATGCAACGGGTCCGCCGCTAGCTGCCCGTATGATCGCAGTATCGATTCCGACCCGCCGGTGTGATACCCGTGATGAACATTTATCTTACAGTCGCTTACATTGCTGTTATAAAATTGCTCTTATAAATAAATAAATGATGTACAGTCAGCACCTTATATTTAGTAGCAGCCAAAGTAGCCAAATATTTTGTACGAGTTTTATTACTGTAAGAAAAAGGGTGTGTTACAATATATTTGGCTACTCTGGCTACCTACTAACTATAGGATGCTGAATGTACATACGTCAGTCGCTTACTACTTACCCATAAAATTTGCATTCGATTAATAGTATTTGCTATGTAGGGCCTTAAAATTCATTTGTTTTAGTAAGTGAATAATTTCGAATGGTAATGAAAATTGCATGTAGGTTTTATTTTACTTTACTGATGATGCCCCCCCAGACGTATCCGTCGACGGCGACATCCGACGATCGCACTTAGTTTATGTTGAGAACAAAAACTATTATTATTGAACCACATAATCTAAGTGTCACTACAAAATGTTGTACACAACACGAGCGGTGATATAGAAAGCCTCAGATCGCATATTTATCGCCCTTGCTTTCAATTCGGGCGTCAAATACCCCGGGAATGTACCTACTATTAAATTGTAGGTAATGACAGTAAAACGTAAATTACATGCTAAAGTAGGAGTTGTATTAGGTACGCCACGCCGTCTGCTGCCATAATAGCAGCGGGTCGAAAGATGTCGCTCTTGTCGCTCCCCTTTTTGAAGTGGATACTTCTTTGCTCGCGTTCTTGTATAGGGGTACAGTTCAAAATGTATCACGTGACTTCCGGAATAACTTTTTGTAGAGAAGCCTAATCTGATTTCCATTAATTGTTTGTTACATGTTTTAATCCTTCTTTATAATCCATTAGTTGTTAATCACAAAATGTTATTTAGTTTATGTGGCGGAAATGAAAATAATGCTAAAATGACCGCCATTTTCAATGTATCGCGAGTCAAATGAGCTACGTCAGTCAATGTTGCCATATATACCGATTTATCTGTACTTATACAGATTTCAGTGAATTAATTCAGAAATATATTTTACGGGTAGGTAGGTACACCATAATAGCAGGCTTGGCCGGTTTTTTTTATTAGAGTTCCATAGCCAACAAAGAAGTATCCACTTAAACATTATTAACGGTTGTATCTCCGACACAACCCGCTTCTTTTATCTATCCAAACAGTCCCACGAGATAATACAATATGCAAAGGACATTTTTTGTTATGAGCGCTTGGTAATATTATATGTAGATGCCTATTTACATTACGGCAACAGACTCGTGGATACAAAAAATAAATGTCTTTACAGAATCACACGAACGGAAATAAAATATATGCAAAACAATAATACAATGTCTATATCTGGATTTATACTAAGTTACGTTCAATCTGCGCGAAAGAAATATGCCATGAAACTTTACTTCTTCCAGTTTTTAACAACAAAATGCATCTATTTAACCGGTAGGTAACCCCAATGAGGAATGCAGTACCTACTGCAATTTATGTATGTAAGAATATGCTTCTTTCTAAAACTAGTGGCTTTGTGACCTGTAGAATTTGCGAGCCTGACTTTAAAAAGAAAATCTAAAAAGTGACTCGACAAAAAAAAACTATATACAGTACCTACAGGCCCTACTCACAAAATTTCACAAGAATCGAAAACAATTCTAAACCCGAAATGCATATTGTAACGCTTTACTGAAAAGATCGAATAAATATTTAATATAATTTGAAAGGGTATCAGTAAGCTCCGATTATTTAAATATGATTCCACTTGTTCCTGTTTGCGAGCCCTTTTCATTTTATACAGCGTTATAGAGAAATAACTTCGGTATTGTATTGACGATTTACTTACTTGAAACCGCAACAGTAATACTTTATAGATAGGTATTTGCAAGGCGTAAGTAGCTTAAGAACCCCTCCGGGCCCTTTTAAGATATTTATGTCACTCTAAAGCCTTTGGAAAACGCCCCTCCGCGAAACCGCCTCGTGATGTACACTGTACCTACACCTACAGGCGCGCCCGCCTCTGGTTACTTACAAGTTTATTATTCAGAACGTATCAAATGGTTTTGTTACTTAACCATCTAAAAAAATATTGCTTTAGGAGGATATAAAATTAATAAAATAAAATAAAATTATTTTATTTATTTTATATCCTCCTAAGACCCCGCCCCGCGTACTAATTTTTGTACAAAATTGACTTTTAACTTTTACTGAATATCAAAAAGTTCCTAATTCAAAAGCACTAAGGCGTACCCTGGGTCTGAGAAGGATATAATTAAATCAGTTTCTTTACTCCAGTAAGTATAACTTAAAAATGCTATTAGAATATTGACATCGTCAAAGTTATAATGACGGTATGTAAATGCCAAATAAAAAACTAGACTCACTATTTTTTATTTTTTATTTCTGCTTGCTGCTTATTACAAGCTACACATACATACATCATACACGACTTGTTGTACAGTCAGCAGCAGAAGTAACTACGCAAAAAACCACGCTCAAAATGATCTAGACAGTCTTTATACTTTTGACATTAGAGTCGCGTGTAGGTCATTTTGAGCACTTGACCCGCTTAGCTACTTTTGCTGCTAACTGTATAGTAAACCTACTACCAGATAACGGGCTATCAAAGAACATAATAAGGACGCCATTTTGATTGATTAAAAAATATGCCGAGCGGTGAGATGCGGGGTCCTGTCGGAAGCAATGTGTCTCGAGCGACAATAGGCGCAAGTAGCTGCAACCAATTCTTAAGTGGATTAAACGCCTGACAAAGCCGTTTTATTGCGCTCTAACTCACAAACGTCACCCGCACACGTCCACTTGCTATTGTTTGTCCAGACTCACTATAATTTTGAAGTCTTTCCTTTGATGCTTACCAGATACGGCCGCTTTCTTTTTAGTACAAACGAGCTAATTTCGCTCGTGTCGCTCACTTCTGCCCGGTTAATTCCACACGAATAGGGCATACAAAAATGAAGACAAAACTGAATAAATTATCATTAAAACTGTAAAATATTTCATCTGTAGAAATACATATGGTGACAATTTAGTCGGCAAGCACTTTTAGGTAAAAAACTTAACCCATTCGTGGCCAAGCAAGGTTACGTGTGCTACGCCGTAGCACGTAGCAGCATTTTACCGGTTTGTAGCGGAAATTGCTCGTCACGCCCTGTGACTCATGCAAGTCATTATAGCATTGAGTGGGTTTTAAGGCACCCATCCTTCTTCACATACATTCAAAATTTGTAACACAAACAAATCAAATATCTATTCGCACCTCTAGTTAAGTAGTTACAAGGACATACAAGACAGGCTTTTCTAATGCTTATTTACCTACATTTATGTTTAGATCACTCGCAAAATTGCTCCAATTGGGTGGCGTTTTAAGGTAGCTATTAAGTACTGGCTTTGTGAGCTGTAGAACTCGCGATCCTGACATTTTTTTTTAATTATTAAATGTGACTCGACAAAAAAAACCGAAGTATATAATTAACGAACCTGCTCGCGAAATTTCACGAGAGTCCGTTGAGACATGCGACCGTAGAGGAAAAAGGCGGCGTGACATCCACACTCCCGACATCTGGACATCTAAATAAATAAATATATCAATATTAGGGGACAATCTTACACAAATCGACCTAGTCCCATAGTAAGCTCAGTAAGGTTTGTGTTATGTTTACGAGACGACGATATATATAATAGATATAAATACTTAAATACATAGAAAAACTTCCATGACTCAGAAACAAATATTCATGCTCATCACACAAATATTTGCCCTTACCGGGATTCGAACCCAGGACCTTCAGCTTCGTAGGCAGCGTCACTACCCACTAGGCTAACCGGTCGTCTGGACATATAAAACGATTTTCGGCCCAAGCTAAAGCAAAGAACTTCATTCGCTTCGCTCCCTCGTTCGATTACAGATTGGACCATCAATATTGACACTTCGCTACCATACGCAAATAAAATGACGATGAATGCTAGTAAATGTTATTACATCTCCCTTACTCGTAACAAGAACATAATATCCCCCCCAATTACAGCATAGGAGGTAAGCAGTTAAGGCGCCGTAGGTTCATGGTCTTCTCTCCCTCTCACTGAGCATAAGCGTGAGCGAGATGGAAGTGCGTGCTCGAAAGCGCGGATATCATGTTTTTTAATTTGAATTTTTTGGCCGTTTAAATAAATAAAAAAGTAATCACCGAGTTCTCTCAAACATGATATTGCCGATTTTAGCCGATTAGAAGCAATTTTAATATTTTTAGCTTTTGTGCATAATTTGTTACGAATATTTTAAGTGTATTTTAGACCTGTGTTCGTGATTTTTTTCTATAGAGCGAAAATTGCTTAATCATGTTTCGAATTATTGATCTCGCTGCAGAAAAGCCTCAAGATTATTTGTATTTTTGAAACCATAGGTATTATTATAAACAGACGCATTATATTGTTTCAAAAACTCTGTTCGCTTAAAACTTTGCTGAACCTACGGCGCCTTAAAGAAGGTAGATACAATCTGTGATTTAGAAGTAGTAATAAATAGACACTCACTTGAATTTTAAAACCCACGTTAGTAATATCTTAAATAAAGCTTCTCGTATGTTCTTGATAATGATAAGGAATGCTATACAGTTCAAATTTACTCGTACTAAAATATCTATTACTTTATACTACTTTAGTGAGAAGCAATCTTGAGTACCGCTCTCAAGTTTGGACTTTTTACGAAGTGCACAAAAATCTAATCGTAAAGGTGCAAAGACACTTTTTAACACGCTTGGGATATAGAATCCGCAATACTCATATCATAAGCGGCTGAAGTACTTTCGATTTGCCATTTTTTTTCGATTTGTGTTTTTCCACTTAGTAGCCGTGGAAAAACACTGGACATAATTTTTATTTTTAAATTAGTAAACTCTAAAGAATTGATTTGCCCAGAACTGCTGACAAAGATAAAAATAGCTGTCCCTGCTAGAATGCCTCGACCCGCTGTATCTATATGTTATAGGATAGGCAATCTGTGTAATCCGGTATTGTATACAATGCCTAGGCATACACATTGCCTAAAACGTGCAGGCAATGTATGAAAGAAGACTTATTATAAACTTTGCCTAGGCGTTGTATAGAATGCCTATTGAGCATCAGGCAATGTGTGAAAAAGACGAAAGCGGGAAGGGAGACGCATGCGGGAGGGGGACGGAAAGGCGCGGCAACGGGGGCTCGGGGGGCGAAGCCCCCGCAGTAAAATAAAACCACAAATAACCGTAACAATGGTGTTATTTGTAGGTAAGTAGGTTAGGTTAGGGTTTGCTTGTGTCCCTTAGAGCCGAAATAGACACCCCACGATGCGGGGTGACGTCGACACGTTGGCGGTTAGGTTAAAATGCTGCCACTCCAGCTTACTAATCTTGGAGGCTGTCAATCACCTTGGTTCTCTGACGGATCACCTCATTTCAGGACATTATTGGACAGAAAGAGGGTTGGAAATTGTCGCTTATTAACTCTATTTTATACTTTGCCCTTGATTCGACGTGCCTTATTAGTAATTGTATACATTGCCTAGGTAAAGTATAAAATAGATTAAAAAAAAAATATAAGTTATTTAGCATTAGCTTGAGTAAAACAAATTTAGGACGTAACTCAGCGCTTTCGAGAATGGCCAAACTGAACAACCATCTCCCAGATTCAAGAATGGCCAAACTGTACAACCATCTCCCAGATTCAAGAATGGCCAAACTGTACAACCATCTCCAAGATTCGAGAATGGCCAAACTGTACCTTTTTTTTTTTTTTAATTTATTTCCAAACAAAAAGTAGGTACAATGGTTTTTACATTTGTTTCGCCAAACATAACTGTTTATTGGCGAGTAGTACACTCATTTTCAGTTTATTTATTGTACCTAAACATCTGTTACAAAAGCATGCATTATACTAAATATTCATTTCAATATGAGCTAGTCAATAACAATATTATTATTGACTAGCTCATATTTAACTATTCTGTTACTGTAATACTATTCCTACATCTTTGTTCTGGTTTACATTAAATTATATTAGATAGCATCTAATAGAAACTGTTTTAGCCTTTTTTTGAACATATTTTTATTAGTGCATTCATTTTCCTACAACCATCTCCCAGATTCCATCGGCATTGATATATTCAATTATCGCCTAAATAATTTCAAACGAAAAGTGTTGGCATATTTAGGTCCTAGATAATAGTTTATATTGGTTTTAATATTTAACTTTTTAATTCCTTTTAATTTTACTTCCCTTATAAAATAAACATACAAATAGGTAAAATCTTAATTTTAACTGCATGCTATAGGTAGGTAGGAAAAAAAGCATTGGAGTTAGCTTTTGGTTACATATAATTAGATAAGCATCAGTCTCGATTGTAAATTAATTAAATTATGTATGATGTATTGTTAAATAAATGAATACCAATCAACATATTATATTTACTACGGTAAGTAAATCATTCTTTGGATAGAGGTTAAGGACCACTTCAGTTGTGCAAATTGATAATGTATTGTATAATAACTTACTTACCATTTCTTTTTTTGAAAATGCTACTGATTCGACCCGCGTTCATTATTGGACAATGGTATTGGCAATAATTATGTAAATACTCGTATTTTATTTGAAATTAAGTGCTCGTATTTTCGAATAATGTATTTTTCTCAAACATCCAATGAAGTAAGTATATTTTTTTTTATCATATATGGCATACATTATTTTGGCCTTTAATTAAAGTATTGACGTTGTGTTCTTTTCAATAGGCTTCGAAGAATCACGTTTCAGGAGCGGCAAAACGAGGGATCCGTAATGGATCATACAAAATTGGAGGCCTGCAAAGCGACCTATATCTACTCGGCCGGCAATCCCTATATTCCCGGCCCCTGCAATAATGTACTATACATTTCCCAAATTGGAATTCATTGTATACGTGATTATGGAAGGAGAAAGTCAGTTAGCCGCGGCACCTCGACGCATGTAGATTAACCAGATTAGCCGCGCTCGCGGCGCGTCGCGCCTCATTGAGACCTATTGTAAAGATTACGCTGCATTAGAAGCGATCTCATCTTGTCGCGATTGTGGATTTTGGGAAGGTTCACGTGGTGACGTCAGAGCCGGCGCGGGGGGCTATGGATGGCGCGCGCCGCCGGAGCAGCGCAGCACCCGGGCGGCGGCGGCGGCGGGAGCCCTACTCTGTATCTGTTGCGCCGCGCCGAGCGCGGTGGACGCGCCTCGCTTCGCGCCCGCCGCTCGAAAACAAACCGTAAACACTTCACCCCGCGATCGGCAGAAGCGTCTGTTAAAAAAACGGTGTAAAACTTATTTCCCCTTAAGTAACCTTCGACATTTTAGTGAAAAAAAAAATTGTTTATGTGACTTTACCGGCGTTTAATTTACGGCTGAGTAGACGAAAGGACAGTCGAGGTAAACGGCCCGTCTCCCACCCACGGACTGTAGTACGGTTGTAGTAGTCGCCCCACCAGACTTGCCCACATCGAGACACTCCACATTACGATATAGGTATGATATACACAACAACAGATGATATCTATTATTTTTTAATATTTTTAAAGCGTTGATTTCAAGCAATGAAGTAATCCATTTTTTTTCTTGACATTGTAATATTTATAGTCCATTAGTCACAAGTTGGTATCCGATTCCGACTTATTGCCTGTAACTCGATAATGAGTGGAGTATTGCGTGACTTCGCCTTGGATTACGTTAATGTTTGCTTACTTTGTTTTGATATTTCCAACAGAAACAGGCATTCTATTTTAAAGACACGGATTTATTAGATGACATGACATAGCGATACATGATTTTGGGCATCGTCTAGTTATTAGTATTTATTGCATACTTATGAATCTTAAAATAGAAACATCATTATATCATGTTACAATATTTGTTACGACAGTTTCTATAAAAGTATAACTTTTTCTGTAACCGAATTTCAAGATAAGATCTGATAATACCCGTGCATAAAATATCTTCATCTAGCTTTTTCTATTAAACCTTCCACTGAAATAGTATCTCCTATGTACTTTTTCCTTTCTACGAACTTGCAGTTGAACTATGTACATCGGCTTTTCATAGAATACAAGGACGGACGGCACAAAAACAATTGCCATACTTTTCCTGAAATTTAAGGAGCCTTATATGGATCTTGGAATTACATCCACATATAGCGGTTCCGACGTAGTTTTAAGGATTCTTATCTGCCAAGTCGAGCAAAACAGCGGCACGGCCGTACCATCCTTTTCTCGAAGCAGTTCAGGCCATTTTCGACCCCCCTATAACTTCGTTGTGGATAAAACTAGAAGCTTTAGTTTTCAGTAACCAAGCACGCATTGTATTAACACGATATATTACATTCAATTTGAACTAGTGGTTTAAGAATTATAACTAGTCAAAGTTTCTTAATTTTGTCACTCACTGACTGATCATCAAAAGTCTAAGGCCTTCTAGGAGACATAGAAGCTTCAAATTTATAATACAATTAGTGTTTAGTGTATAAATCAAGCGAAGACTAAAAAAACATGCAATTTCAGTCCAGTTTTCTAGATACACCAACTGCATAAATAATCCCATATTTATAAACATATAGGATTAGAAAGTTATATTTGCAGTGAATGGGACAAAAAATGAAAAAGCAAGAATGGGACTGCATTCATAAGTCGTATGTATTGATAACACAATAACGTATAAAAAGAAGTGAGATCCCATAAAAAACATTCCATGTAAAAAAAACCTTAAAAAATTGTGACATATTTCTTAGAGCCAAGTCTCAGGCATTCTTATTAATCTTAATTTGCTTGCTAAATAAAATTTTGTGACTTGGCAATCACACAATAGGTACAGAAATCCATTAATGCAGGAAAGTTGTGTGATTGCCAAGTTACAGAACTTTATTTAGCAAGCAAATAAAGATTAATAAGAATGCCTGAGACTTGGCTCTACGAAATATCTCACAACTTTTTACGGTGGAAGAGTTTCGAGACTTGGCCTCTTTTATACATGGAATGTTTTGTATGGGATACATTTATCAACTGATCAAAATTATCAACTGGAATAAACAACTTTTCGTTGCTGTATAAATCTGCAACTCATTTGAAACGAATTATTATGCTCCATTTAATAAGTGCTAACGAAGTCCAGCGGTCCGTAATAACACCGAGCAGAAAAGTGATTGTTTTTCGTAAGCAATTTCTATCTACATTTTTTATACAGTAACTTGTGTTGTGGGAGAAAAAAAACAAGAGCATGTGTCCCACGCGATCAGGTTGACAATTATAAAAATACAAAACAAACATTCCTTAAATATAAATAACCTGTATTGTTTCATTATATACAACGATATATAGCGATGTACTGTTTCATTATAATTGCCTGCAGCTTACATTTACCATAGTAGATTCCCTTCTTTACTTATACATTTATATCAATGATATCTACACGATATCCCTAGTAGCTAGCTAGAGGTACAAGGAATATTTACCGAAATGTTTATAATTGCGTTCTCAATAAATGTACTCAAACTAGGTAAGTATTAAGAATGGTAAAGGATCAACTCATATCACAAGAATAATAAATAAATAGCCAAAGTATAGTCTCGGGGTTATTCATATATGTTCATTCGCAAAGATTCAAAGATATTTGGATATCTTACCTTCTACCTTATGCTATCAACAAAGTCGTGTTCACATGTTTTGATCTCTTTGTCCGTGCACATAACATATATTCTCAGTCTGTACCTATTATACATTTTGCATTTTGACCTACAGCCGCAGCCGTACTAAATCACGCATACTAGTCCAGGCAATGAACTGACAACTCGTATGGAAAAAATGTCAATTTTGGAAATAATTTATAATAGCTTATTTTTTATGTATAACGGATATATTATCAAATAAATAGTTACCCAGCGACAGAATCCGACAAAATTTCAGACATCGAAAAAATGATAAGTTAACTGGCTTTTAAAAAGTCAGTAAAAATATTAATAAATGTTTTTGTCTTTATTTTGGTTCATTTACATTTGCTCTATAATATTCAAGATAAATCGTACAAAAAAAGATAATGCATGCTTCATTTAAATCTACATAATTACTTCCGGGTGGAAAGTTTGTCGGATTCTTGACTAAATCATCTTGGAATAACATTTTCAAATGAAATCAACAAAAAAAACGCTATTATAAATTAATGTTTTTCAAAACCGTATTTTGCCTGGAGTATACCTAATATGCGTGATTTTAGTACGGCTGTAGGTTTAGAGAATTCAGAATTGAAATGTTACTAAACTCCACTAAAGGTAGCTGCTGATGATTTTGTGGCCCTTAATTGCTAAAGTGAGATGTATTCGCGCTCAATCACTGTAGCCGAGACGTGGCACATTAATTTGGGCCGCAGGAGCTGAATGTCGTTTAGGGGAACATATGGCATTCTGCCGAATTTCCCACCCTATTGACCTCGTCAATTAGGGGCTTGATATTTAAATGTATGGATGAATGAGTACAAACGCCAACACTGTTAACTGACCATCTTATATTTATATAGAACCTTATTACAATGCACATAAAGTGCACGAATGATCAGTTAGCTGTGATGTCGATAGTACCTACCTATGGAAAATCGATGTACTAAAATACAAAAACCTTCGATGTAATGATATCAACAATAATACTAATAATAATTACTTGATGTTACGTTACGAGTCTACTCCAATTTTGGTATCAAATTATAAGAGTATTATAGTAGGGCAATTTCGGGTGATAATGTGGACACGGAGGACAAAAACACCATTTTTTTTTCAGGTAGGTATTTGTTAAGTCCATAGCTTTAAGTTTTTGATAGGAACCAACTCCTCCGTCGGCCATCTTTAATTTTATGGCGGTACCTAATTATGGTGGTATTTTTTTTTCGATAAAATTAGAAATGTGCATTTTCTTCTGGTTTTTAGTATGAACAGGTAATAAGTTAAATCCATAAATGAACTTCATCCCTAAATTATACGAAAATGATGCCAAACTTGACCTTGTACCTATGGGTAGGCAGAAATATAGCAGAGAACGGACCTCGGGAGGCGGCCCTTTCCCCCCCATTTTTGGGTAGGTAGGTAGTGTAGGTACTAGCCAGGGGTTGATCTCGTGGTTTTTGACTCAAGGAACAATCGTGCCACGCGACGTCGCCTGAGTCAAAAGTACAGCTCCATACATGCTGACATTAATTACCCCTCTATAACATATAACTATTCCTGTGCTCGTCTGCCTACCCTTTTTGGGAATACAATAGTAAGTTTATGTAAGTATGTATTAATAGAGCCTCTAGGTAATTACTAAAACAGGTTTAAAGCTAAAAAAAGAACAGAAGTGTATAATGGTACATCACATAGGTATAGGCCGTGCTAGAAATTCCTGTAGAAATAATAGTACCTACCTACATTATTGCAGCGGCCGGGAAGTAGAGACGAATCCACGAATTGCCGTTCCCGACAAGGCAGATATAGTGCTTTTCTCCAAATGTGAGGAAATAAAAAACAAAATTTTTAAAGTATAGGAAAAAATATTTTTTTTAAAGTATGTACACGGCATGACTCGTGGAGCCAGTTTCAATTTGCATACATAAAACAATTTAAACCATTGGAATCGGCCACAATTTTAAATGTTTCATGCAATTAAAATTATTAAAGATTAAACGGGATTGCAATCGAAATGCATTTCAGTTCGTTGTGGGTTTTATTTTAACACACTGATGCGGCCTGCGGTGGCGGACAATAGTAAATTTTACAGCTAATGACAAGTTTACTATTGTACGCCGCGGGCAGGCCGCGCCCGTCTGTGAGAGGCCGGCCTCTCACAGACTGGCGCGGCCTGCGGTGGCGGTCAGTAGTAATTTTAACAGCTAATGACAAGTTTACTATTGACCGCCGCGGCCAGTCTGCGCCAGTGTGATGCGGGCTTTAGGCAGGCTAAAAACGGGCGCAATTTGTCACATCAACTTGCAATAGTTGGAAAGACACAGGCACTAATTAACCAGTCTAACTACCTATAGCAAGTTGTCGTGACAAATTGCAAGTTCTATAAACGTACGAGCACTTGGCTTTGTAGTGATTTGTCTTAGTCAAAACATATCGTTAAAAAGTAAAAAAGTAAGTACTTATACAGTAAAGGAATTTCATACAGTTTCCTGGCCGCTAAAACTGTACAGTAATGACTTTTAACTTTTTATATTTGCGTTCAACAGTAACTAGGAACATTGGCCCGACATTTTACGAGCGCCTACCCCAAGCACTAAAAGAAGAAACTCGTAACGAGATATTTAAGAGACGACTAAGAAACTTTTTATTGGAAAATCCCTTATATTCAATAGATGAGTATTATGACATCACAAATTAGAGTTATTACTTATATTAAATTGTATCTTTATTGACATCAGAATTGTATACTCAATTTGAATTCGTTTAGGTATTCTTAAACCAATGACGACCCGCATACGGTGATTTTATTTTTATATCATTTTGTAACTTGTTGACATGTACCTATGTCAATCATTCATTATGTTTAAAATATTTGTTATTATAATTTTTATTTAATTATTTGTTATTGTTTTTAAAATTTAATGTAATTTTAAATGGAAAATAACTGACAATCACAATATAAATTCCTAAAAATGATTAAGTGTAGTAGTTTTAAGTGAAATTGTATATTGTGAGATAAATAAATCATATCATATCATATCATTTCATTTCACTGTAAGGCGAACATTTCCGAGCATATTGGAGAAAAAATATTTATTTTACAAATTTAACAGATCTATAACAACGAAACTAAAAGTAGTAGCAAGTAGTCGACTTGAGAAACAGCATTTAAAATGCTCCATATAATTTTAAATTGTAATATCACGCAACGCACTACTAGACATGGTAAAAATCTATCTGCAACACCCGTGAAACTCAGTAAGTAAGTAAATTAGTGACGTACAAAAGGGATTGGGCAAAACAACAT
The DNA here is from genome assembly GCA_947578815.1 of Epinotia ramella. Lineage (NCBI taxonomy): Eukaryota > Metazoa > Arthropoda > Insecta > Lepidoptera > Tortricidae > Epinotia > Epinotia ramella. The sequence continues at coordinate 16,690,563 of OX388209.1, forward strand.
TTTATGCTGATTTGTAGGACGGTCTTCTGTTAAAACACGTAACTTTCAACGCATATTTGCAAAGGACCAAAATTCATGAAACAAGAATAAATCAAACCGTAAACTCCATGTCGACACCGTTTGTTTATTAGCACAAGCTCTAAGTTCATGTGAATTACTAATTATTCAGTCGGAAATAAGCATATATTTTTTGGTTTAGATTACAAGGTACCTATAGTCCGTTTTTTTTAGGATTAGAAATACGGTAAACAAAGAAGCAGTCGTCGTCAACCTTTTCTGCTTGGGACAAATATTCGATGTTACGAAGTCCTCAACAGAACGAGAACTTAACCTGGCCTATGTAATTGTTCCTATGTAATAAATAAAAAGTGCGTATTTCCACATCAATTTATTATGTAAACAAAACTTGTAAATGTTGACCACCATACGTTTCTCATTTGTTGTTAATGGACTCTGTTTCTGTGTCTTTGCTTTTGGTAAAGGCAAAACGTTCGGGAGAGAACGAGTCGGTCTTTTTTGCAAGCCACTTAGCCAATAGGCTTCAGGTGGGCAACCTAGTTTCGAATTGCCAGAAGTAAGTCGAGGTAGGTTTACACACTTGTCTCCTATACGTTTAAAAATGTTTAATGGGAAAACATAATGGAATACCAACCATTTATAAATGTGTTCAAAGCACTTATCCATTCAGATGTAAAGTTAAGTTTTTGTGAGAAGTTATTATTTACGCTCCTATTTGACAGGAGAAGCATTTGATCTGATAAAGCATTTAGTGTTTAATGATGAGAGTTATGAAGTTGCCCTGAAACTTTTAGATGATAGGTTTAATAATAAACCTAAAATTGTAAATTTTCATGTAAATAGTATGATTGACATGCCTGCTTGCACAAAGTGTAGAGCCCATGGTTTGCGCTCTATAGTGTCAAATGTAAATATGCATCTTGCTGCATTAGAAAACTTGAATGAGCCAGTTGAATATTGGGATACATTGCTGGTCAATATTCTGGCCAAAAAGATTCACTCCTATACTTATCGCGGATTCCATCTTGAGCGTGACATGAAAGAGGTGCCTACTTTGTGTGAATTTCTTGCAATCCTAGAGAAGCGAGTTGTTTTCTGTTCCTGAATACCGTAGAAGGCGGAAAGATTATTCGCAACAGAAAATTGGTCCTTCGAGCCGGATATGAACCAGCGACCTATGGATATAAAATAAAATTATAATATTAATTAACAAATAGAACTCGTACCTATAATACTCGTATAATAATCTCGTAATCTGAAACAAGAAACTGAACGTGATACGATTGACAATTTTGACAATGTCGACAGCGAAAAAAAACGAACCGATCGTTTCAAACCTCTTCTTCTTTGGGTTTTTTATTATGCAACTTTTCCAGAACTGAGTAACGAAATTGAAAACAACAGAGTCAAAAAATAAATACTTTCAAATTAAATATATTGTTGTAAGTATCATTTAGGTATAAATTAAATAATAAAAACACTTCTATCATTTTACCCGACAACAATAATGTAAGTTTTTTTTAATGGCTGTTTGAGATACTTTGACAGTTGTGTGGCATAAAGTGCCTTTTATAAAAGACCTCGTGCTTCCTGCTTTATCCTTCTTTCTAATGCTGAAGTCCGTAAATAAATACATAGGTAGGTAGGTACATTCAATACATCCACACTTCATTTATTTGAGGTTGTGTTCAGTAATTACAATTATCGACTGAAATCGAAAGAAAAATACTGTATTATTTCATTCGCTTGTCCTTATGCCATTTACTTGGGGTGGCCGTAACATGTTTTTTTCTTCCATACCTCTCTATCACCCGTCAACTCATCAGTCTCATCAGTCTCATCACACACATCCGTCCTATTCATATCGTCTCTCACGCAGTCCATGCACCTTTTTCTTGGTCCAACCTCTTCTCTTACAACCCTCCCCATTCATACTTAATGCCCTTCTAGTAAAGCGACTATCATCCCTCCGCATAACATGATACTCTTGCTTAATAGGTAAAATGAGTTAATTGTTAAAAAAAAGCTTATAATTCTTTATTTTGTTTTCATTTGAAAAAAAGAAAACGATCGGATCTTATGTCAAATTAAATTGTTTGTGGTTGGGAAATAAATCAAGCGATATTATTTACGGAGAGAACACATCCTGCAGCGCCGCGCCTCCCGGTACTAACTTTCTAACATTGTTACTGTCGAAATAGACTTCTTTACCTTATTTTCCTGAATATTTTCTAAACTTATTCTGCTTCATTCTCCAGGAAATATGAAGCGTCGTTTTATAAACGTTCAAAATCGTTTGGGAATTTTTCGATAGGTAGGTAAAGTGTAGATGTTTATATTTGGAATAACGTAGCTAGCAATTTTACTTTAAATATCAGCAGGCATTTAATAGTTTCTTTGAAGGTTGTTTATTCTCAACTTCTACAGACAAAATGCAGCGTTAATGTCATGACACAGTTTTTAATTCCCGACGCCAACTGTTATAATTATAAGTGAAAAGTATGACTATTGTATCTATCTGTCCGTGATCCAGACGGCCATAACTCCCAAACTGATGTATCGATTTTTATTTAGTATATTTCTTTAAAAAGCGGTGATTAACAGTTTTTAGGTAATATTTATTTTGTTTGTTGACGATGAACGTAATTGGGAGATTTGAACGGTCGTGGGTCGGCAAAAAGTAGAATCTAAGAAATTGTTTTATTTAGCAATAGCCGGTGAATATAGGCCGCGAGCCACACATGCTTAATACATGACGACGATGCACGACCCGCGCCCGTCCATAGACACGCCTTCGCCCCTCCAATATACATGAGTCTTCAATTTCACCATTCCAAGAAAAAATATCGATTACTTACAGATTTATAGTATGTTCATGTTCATACTTAGTCCATAATACATAATACATATAAATGTAGAAACTTACAGTATACCTTTGTTCTACAAATATACATTCTTTGATGAGAAAATGAGATTGCAAGTCCATACCACATTTGACCCTAGTCCAGCAATGTACAAATTGCAGAACATTCCCAAAAAGCGGAAACGTTCTCGAGAATGTTCTCAGAACATTCCTGCAACATGGAAATTATTGTTTAAACAAGAGAATCTACTTGAAATAAAGTTTAAATAGGCATAACTTAAAACTAAATATTATTATGCATGTGTTATTGTCTATTACAGTTAGCTATTTTGTTGATAAGTGATAAGTTACCAATAAGTTGCTTAAATTCTCACTGTATTTCAGAGAACATTTCGGCTTTCGGACTTCACACTTTACACTAGCCCTGACTTTTTAAACTAAGTTACCGAACTATTTCTTGATGCGTCTCTTTGATCGTGTCGTGTCACTCGTGTCAAATAAATAAATAAATTCTCGTTCTCAGAAGTTACTGAGAAATTCTCATGTGGAAAGTTTCGCAACTTTGGAAACTTCTCGTGAGTGCATTGCTACCCTAGTCCCATATGCGACTACCTCTTTGTTTTTAAAACTGCTGTTTGTAAAAAACGAATCCTTTATTATTTAAACAAGTGTCAACAGAAATACCTACTCATAATCTGCACGGTATTTTTTCGCAATGCACTGATGCGAAAAAGCGCTGTTTGGTTAGCAAGATTTTCAACAAAATACTTGTAGCTCCAAGAATGACACCATCATCATCCTCCTAGCCCGTTATGCCCGGTCGAGTCCTAAAGGAACCCGGGGCCCTTGAGGACACGACTGGAAGGTTTGGCATAGGCACCTAGCTCTAAGAATGACATCATTAATTTCAGAAATTTCTTTAATTGCAGATTACACTGGTTCAAAAATGACCTTTTTAAATACCTAATGTTATGTTAGTATTCCTTGTTAGACTTCCTTATACTTTAACATTTAAGTTTATATATATATATATATATATACATATATATATATATATATATATTGTATTCGAATTTGAATTGTAATGATTATTTAATAAAATTAATGTATGATTGTTTTTTAACTTATCTATATTAGCATGTCCTGCTGTAATTTTATACCTTTTGACTACCTATACCCATTTTTGAAACCAAATTTGTATGTCTATCAGCGAAACTTAGCTTCAAACATATTCTCTTTGTAACGACACTGTTAACAACGGCCGTTTTCAAAAACGTACTACAAGCTCGTTTTAACTAAAATGGCGTTAAAATTCGTTTGTCCTTATCTGTCACTTTGCCATTTTTGTTCGTAAGAAAGGGACAAAGCACATTTTATTTAGCAGAGGCATTTTAAGTTTTATGAATAAGGCGGTTAGTATCTATGTACACTTTAAACCACTTTAACTTTACTAAGAGTCACCCCGCCCACGGGACAAAAGGGGTGATGCAATTCGAACCCGTTACCACACGGTTTTATATTTAATATATATCCGGATATATCTTGATGTTTTTATAAATAATAAGGAATATTTAAATCACTGTCAACAATCAGCGCACCTAACATTAGCATTCATATTGAACCTCAGAATCAATAATTATTTGCGGTCGTCTTTATCGATCGCACGGCGTCGCGGTACTTTGTATGATATTCAGTACCTACTTGGGCAAAGTTCAAACAGAATTTATGCCCATACTGACCTAGTACGAGCATACCTCGTATACCGGCTTTAGGCGCTCTCTTACAAAACTTGTGGGTTTTAGTCAGTATGTCTGCATAATAATAGCTCTTTGGAAGAAGAAAAAAAGTTGTCTTCCTCGAAAAGTTACGGATTTACGCGGTGAAAATTTCCCACGCACGATTAGACTTTGCGAAGCAGCAATCTTGTTCCAAAATTACAATAAAGGATTACTGTTCTTTGAGAAATGTTGTACGTCTCTTGAAAACCTACTTAAGATTACTTAAGTACACAGCGTTAAGTGGAACCTTCATTAAAATGTAATCAATTCTTGATTATTATAGGATAATATGAATAGCAATATTTTTCCCGATTAAGAGGACAGTCGTTCATATAAATACTCGTAAGTAAATATTTTAAGAGTAAATATATAAAAAGAATAGTAAATCATATTTGACGTTTAATTTCAATAAGATTGGATGTTTAGACATATAATGCTTTCTCTTATCTCCGAAATATTCCATTTGGGTAGGGTATTGACAGTACCCTACAACCTACATAAATCAGAAAATACCCGGTGCACAATAGTAGATTACGTATTTTACTAGGGAGAAAAATGGTATATAGTGACAAGGGTGACTGATTGAATCCAGAATGAAGGAAAGGATTCCAGAATAGAATCCCGAGCGTAGCGAGAGATTCTAACGTGGAATCCTGATCGTAGTAGTGAGGAATTCAAGCAACGTCACCCAAGGTATTTAAATAATTTAATAGTAATACACACTTCTTTTCACTCCATCCATGATAGTTAAAAAAACATGATAATTACAGTAAATAAATAATTAAAAAGATACAAAAATTATTGGACGGCCACAGGGATTGGTATTTTTCAATGATCATTCTGGACGACAAATGATCTTCTTATCCGTTTTAGTTTTAATATCAACGTTTTCTAGGTATATATATATATGTGTCTGAATGTTTGAGTATATCGTCAACAGTAATATTTAATAGCCAGCAACTCCGAAGATGAACGGCACCTGCAAAAAGCAATGTTTTACCTTAGAACAAGGTTTAATATAAGTAGGTATTTCAAAAGGATGGACCACATTTAAAAACGCTCAATGAAAGTGTCTCCTTAAACACGCTACTGAAATTACATATTGTCTCTGCCCCCACAGTGTTTTTAGAATAATGTTTTTAAAGCTTTCGTCTCTATATGGTCTATAACAAACGTGCAGGGAGCAAAACGGAATTTTGCTCCCTTGGGCAAAAAAGATAGATTGAAAAAAAAACGCAGAGCGCTCAAAAACAAGTTTTGCTCCATATAAACGGGCTTAAAAAGACTTGTTTTCGTATAGAAAGAGTAAAAAGGGATTTTGGCGAGGATGCGATGGCAAAGAGCGTTCTTGGTGCTTGTTATTTATGCGATTTCTAAGCCAGTCTTGATTTCCCGGTATTTTCCTATTCTCATTCTACTAAGAATGTAATGTAATCTAATATATGCATATTTATTCTAAATCTATTGATCTCCTTGACGTTGTAAGTTATACCCGTAATTTAAGATCAATTTATACGGTTTCAGTAAGTACTAATTCACACCCTGAAAATGAAACTACTTGATGATCATAAGTTATATTGTGTGAAATCTCTACTGATATTGACCAATCTCCGAAACCTGGTACGTACTTTGGTACCGTACTAGGCCTAGGCCCTCTCTTCATCTCCCAAAAGCCCCTGCACCAGAAAATTGTAGAATCGCCGTCATCTTGGAAAATGTACTTCGGTCGTAAGAAATTCGCATTATGTCCGGTAACGTACACTATGAAAATATAGGTGACATTAAAACCTTAATAAATGTTGATGGTAGGCAAATATTAGGAGTCGGTACCTTAGCTAATGCAAGTATCTTAAGCTATGGATTCGGTACGTTGGGCGACGTCCTTAGTGGCACGTGTCATGGTAAATGTTCCCGGCTTTATTAACGAGAGAACATTATAAGATTTATTACAGACTGCAGTAATCGGAAGGAAAAAGCATGAAGTCAATTTAATTTATATTCTACACGGATATTAATTAAACCACGCATGGGTTTTGCCTAGCCTGTATAACATCTAATTAGGATTACGTTCCACAGCGCGGTCGGCGAAATGAGTTTGTGTATTAAGCTTTCGTCACGAAACAAATAAAATATACTTACGTCAATCTCCGTAGGTATATTATAAATATGGAAGTGTGTGTTGTGTGTTGGAAGGTTTCGTCGATTGGATAAATCACCTAATAATATGTTTTAACAGACGTACTTTGTATCCCTGAAATCATCCCCTATCGAAATGAAATTGGGGGTGAAACGGGTGATATACATAAAATAGTAGCGGAACCTCGCCCAGCTCCGCACCCTGCGGTTTTAAACCAATTTTTTAGAATAGGTTGTCCATCCGTATACGTATCTGCACTCTCTTATGTGTGTTACCTACATGATATCTCGGTCACTATTTCACCTATTTTAAGTGAGTCCAGCAGGTCCTATATTGAAACTGGATTTGGGTTGGATTTTTCGCTAAGAATGACTTTTATATTCCATTTTTTATACATTATGTTGTTAACAAACAGGTAATTACTTTATATAAACATGCTAGTATACAGGGTGTATCGAAAATGGGGTGTGAACCGATCAAGGGCATGTTTGGTAGCGTATTCAATTAAATTCAAATAAGTGTTAGTAATATACAATAAAATCTTAGTTGTTGTTATGTTAGCGACAAATAATAAATGTTGACTTACTTATCTAAGTGTTGCGAGGACATGGAGCTGTGTCCATCGACGCATGAGCGCGGAGTCCCAGCGGTCCGCGAACACGCTCAAGATCCTGTTGGTGCTGCACTGTACCCGGGCTAGCAGGGACGCGCAACGTTTGCGCATAATGGCCGCGAAACCGTCGCAATGCATTTGTTTATTTTTTTTTATTTTTTTGTATTTGTTTACATTGCTTGTGTATGACATCAAGAAAGTAAAAGCTGTCACCTGCGTGTCAAAAAAACATACACAAAACATTTGTTTTCATAAAACAGCTGTGCGCGCAGCGGTTGAAAATCAAATAAACCCTCCCACCGCAGGGGAATGTTGACATACACAAGCAATGTCAACAAAAACAAAGACTGTAATTTTTAAATAAAAACAATAAATATGATTGGTTACAAAAATAAAAAAATAAAAAAAAACATTCAAATGCATATTTAGAATCGCAATGCGCTACCGAATGCCCTTGCTCGGTTGACATCCGATTTTTGATACACCCTGTATACACACAACTGAAAATAATTACAACGTATAATATTTATACAGTACACGAAGTTTTAATCTATGTAGGTAATATGATAAATGTTAAGTTAATTTCATTTAAATACCTTTAATAACAAGCACCATACGACAGTTTGAGACACATTTTTATAGTCAACCCTATCGTAGCGCAACGCGCGTCACCGGTCAATCTGTTTTTCGAATAGAGAACCTGCCAGCGCGTTGCTGACAGCAAAGTTATTTCACAAAGGCATCCACAGGTCCAGGCATCCGCCTTTTTGTTGGAATTTATACCATTCTCAATTGGAACAGAGTTGCATTTGTTTTGTTTCGCTCGATGTTAAAACAAATACGAACTCTATTTTTTATCAAAGTTGATTCACATGCATTACCGATTTTTTCTGTAGCACAGTGTATTATCAAACCGCGATTAGAATACACTTTCTAGAGAAAGCTTGGAAATTCCTATTTATAATATATAAATAAATAAAATAAATAAATAAATATTAGGGGACAATCTTACACAAATCGACCTAGTCCCATAGTAAGCTCATTAAGGCTTGTGTTATGGGTACTAGACGACGATATATATAATAGATATAAATACTTAAATACATAGAAAACTTCCATGACTCAGAGACAAATATTCATGCTCATCACACAAATATTTGCCCTTACCGGGATTCGAACCCAGGACCTTCAGCTTCGTAGGCAACGTCACTACCCACTAGGCTAACCGGTCGTCAAATATATACACTATTTATATGCTGTCAAATGTGAATATGTGTATTTAACACTATTTAGCACACTAATTATCTATTTTACTTTCTTTGTACCAAGTGATGATACAGACAGCTCTGAAGACGATGCTGTTATTTTATTTAAATAGGTAATATGATTTATGTTATTTTCCTAAGCTTTAGATCTTCTTTGTACTGAAATAATTATTTTCATTTAACCGCACACTCTACCATTGACAATGTCATTTCATGTATTAATTTGAAAACTATGTAACTCAAGTGTATTCTAATCGTGGTTTAAAACGGTATGGGGACTGGCTGGAGCTACGTACTTCCTACTGTTTACCTGTAATTGTTTTGTTTATGTCAAGTCTAAAGTATTCTGTACTTCGTCATTGATAAAAATTTTTGATCCTAATAGGTATTACTGATTTAAAAGACTGTCACTGCACCAGAGATCTCAATTCGATTCATCTCTTTCACACATATTGTGATTGGGTTCGAAAGGGACGAACAAAACTAAAACTTCAGTATGTTGTATATTTATCAAGGTTGAAAATGTTATGTATAGGTAAAGTTAGTTGCAGAGTAAAGTGATATCTGCATAACCTTCTATACAGAAGTACCTACATACTCTAGCCACTAATATGTACGTGATAAAAGTATCTACATATTCGTAACCTTTTAGAATTTATTTTGATGCAATTATTTGCAGAAATACCTCAATCTTATAAGTTTATGATACAACGATAGAGCACAAAGAAAAATGGAAGCGTATGGTTAGCGAAACAGACCGGGAAAACCTACTATCGAATAGGTACGTTTGATGGGCGTCTTTAAAATGTGCCTAGGTTTGCAAGTAGCGGCGTTATTGCGTAATGAAGCCTAAGAATCGCTCGCAACAAGTTGCCACCGCGTTATTTCTAGGTAGTACTGGTAGTACGGATTTTGCCCGATAGTAGCTTTTTTCCACTTTGAATGAGTGAACAATAATTTCAATTAAGTAATTTAATCAAGAAACAAACATTTATTAATGACACAACACACTATTATAAGACAAACACAGAATAAAAAAAAGCGAATCTGTGCCATGTCACGAAATGGGCCCAACTCAGCGTGATACTTGCTTTGCAGCCAGAGTGGGTCTTCCGTTGGAACCACCCAGTGAGGACACGGCACGTACGTAGGTAACACATAACAACGGGTAACAAAAGAACGGAAATAAGACATGATATGAAATTAATGAAAATAAAATCTAACATATAAAATACCAAAACGACAATTTAAGAATAAACAAAAAAAAAAAAACATTTAAAAAAACCAAAAAGAAAATAATAATCAAAACAAAAAGCAAGCAATTGCTGGAAATTACGCCCGTTATTCTATGTATTACTTAATATTTTATAAAGAGCAAAAGTCTATGAGATTGTGGCTTTGTAAATTTGTATGTAGGGGGCCAGGGGATAACCTACGGAACTACTCATGTGATTTGAAAAATGCTTTATCTTGCGTATAGAATGGAGTTTCTGGATTAACATAAAGCTATACTTTTTCCCGTTTTTTTATGGTTCCGTAGTCGACTAGGAACCCTTATAGTTTCGGTTTGTCTGTCCGTCCGTCCGCGGATAATCTCAGTAACCGTTAGCACTAGAAAGCTGAAATTTGGTACTATAGCTTGACCACAACCGCTGTGCCGCTCCTTAGGTATGCGAGCGGCGAGACGGGGGGGCAGAGCAGCCACTGCGCTCTGTCATTCCGCCGTCGTCGCTCGTGGCGGCGTGTAGTGTTATCTGTTGCGGGCTGTCTATGTCAGACGCACATGAGATAGAATATCCAAAGATGGGTCGTGCTTTATCTCGAGATGTTAAAGCTGTCATTTTCAAAGTGGCCGAATATTTTAGGAAAAGAAAAGCAGACAAAGATAGTTTCGAACATGAAAGTGACGCAAATATCGCCAAACTTGTGGCCGAAGCTACTGGGTACTGCCAAAGAACCGTAAGAAATGTAATATCTGTAGGAAATTCATCAATTGAAAATGAGGGCCAACCGAAATTTAATTCGCCCAAAAAACCGAAAGTTATAAAGAAAAAATATGTAATTGATGATTTTGACTTGGGAGTGATCAGGAGAAAGATTCATCAGTTTTATGAGATCGAAAAAACAGTGCCAAGTATTCGTAAGTTACTGTCAAGTTTGAGACAAGATAGTGTTTTGAATTGTGGACGAGAATATTTGAGAAAACTTTTACACACAATGGGTTACCGGTTCAAAAAATGTAAGAAAAATGGCAGAGGTGTGATGACCATGTCCAAAAAAATGAAAACGATTACTGGGATCGCGACAACCGTTTCGACAATATTATTGACCCCATAATAATAAATTTGCAGGATGACAATGATTCAAGTTCCGGTAGCGAAATGGAAGATGAAGATAAAAGTGAATCTATGTCAGAATAGTCACTGTATTCATTAACTAGAAGCTTATGTTTTTTGTTTTTCGAACTGATTCTGTTTTAACTCTCGAAACTATTTATTTTTCCGATAATTACACATTAATTTGACTTATATTGGTTTTTTTATTTGTGCTTACCTAAAAATCGTATTCTACCATAATAAAAATTGGATATAATAAGTATCTTCAGATCTATCCGACACGACGACAGACTCTTGTGTGTCCGTGATCTTTCCTGCCCGCACCCCGCCTCCCCGCGCATACCTAAGGAGCGGCACAGCGGTTGTGGTTAAGCTATAATATGTATATCAATCACGCCGACAAAGTGGTAAAATAAAAAGTGTTTTTATTTTATTTTATTAGGGTACCTCCCCTATACGTAGCTTGGGGAGTGTTTTTTTTCATTTCAACCCTAACGTGTGAGATGTTGGATAGGTATTTAAAAATGAATAGGGGTTTGCTAAAATCCTTTTTTGGTAATGTTAATATTTTCGGAGATAATCGCTCCAGAAGTAAAAAAAATGTGCCCCCCCCCTCTAACTTTTGAACCATAAGTTTTAAAAATATGAAAAAAATCTTAAAAGTAGAACTTTATAAAAACTTTCTATGAAAATTATTTTCAACTTGATAGGTTGAATAATTTTTGAAAAAAAAACAAAAACTACGGAACCCTACACTGAGCGTGGCCCGACACGCTCTTGGCCGGTTTTTGCTATATGTGGTTGCAGCTACCTATACTATAAAGACTTATGATTTACACTCTGGTATACGATCATGTCAAATTGTGGACAAATGCTATGCAATAATTATCAATTGGGGCACAATTTGCACGTCAATATTAACGTTAACTCCATCATGTTAATTGAGGAGTGAAATTACATTAGGTACAGTGGTCGGGATCCAAGTTTGTTCTCTTGATATTTCCGAAATGACGGAGGGATACTCATACCTACTCATTTATTCATTATATTATATATTACATTATATGCTATATTATATAGCTATATAGATATGTAGCTATTTTCAAAATGTGATTTACCTTTCGAATAAAAAACTGAAAATCAATCTTTATTTTCATATTAGGAAAGACTTGTCTTTAATGTTTTAAAGAGTTTTGTTTGTTACGTCCGATTCCATATCATTGAATCAGACTATCTATAAATTCAAAAGTTAATAAAGGTCCTAGATCGGCTTTAAATTCTTAAGTATCGAGTTCTTACAACATAACACTAAACTAAAAAATATGAAAAGTTTTACATGTTCAATAACTAGGTGCTAAATAGGGTGTGAATTAACACATATTACAATACATGTACTTATTGTAATATTTATAAATAATCTATACTAATATTTAGGTACTTACTAAGTGGATTCTATAATCCAATTAGTACCTAAAAATTACACACACGCTTACAGACTTATTTAGTTTACACAATATTGTAGATATAGCTACCTACAATATTTTCATATACCTACACTCGCGAGCAAAAGTATCAAATCACTTTGTATTTCTTCATGTTTGTAATTTTCCACCCGAATCTGAAAATTATGGTAGCAAATAAAAGCTAATAATGTAGCGCATTGGAAAATGTGCCTACATGGTTTGGTATCCTAAGCAGCTAAAATCTAGATATCTATCACTCTCACGTGCGACAGAGAGCGTACTGACACTACTGACCAATACGATTCCAATTCCATCATTGTGTTCAGCAATGTTTCGACATTAGACACTAGCGCGCTCTGGGCTAAAGCCCCAGTATATGTGAATATTGTGAATACCTACCTCCAGTAGGATGGTACAGTCAGCGTCAAAAGTAGCTACGCAATCGAAGACGTGAAAAGCTCTTATTCCCTTTTAATAAAGACTTGACATCTTCGTTTGCGCATTTACTTTTGATGCTGACTGTACCTACATATGTATATTTTGGTATTCCCCGTGAATGTAACCGTAGCAGACATCCGCCGACAGACATAAGACGTGCCTAATTTGACAAGAGATGCTCAATGAATACAATTTACAACTCCAGCTTCTTGGGTTTGTTCACCTTTAAATGCTTTTCTCAAACCTTGTAAGTGATATTCATTGAATGTAAAGAACGACCTTTCTTTAAAGCATGCAAAAGTTATGATGAAGTAATTAAACACAGCACCACGCTTAGCTTACTAACGTACTTTCAGGAAATCTTACATAGTTCCTCATTTACCAAGACACAGTTTGATTCTTTTAATTGTCATATAGATAGGGTTATTAGGAAAGTCAGTAGCTCGAATTTTATCTAGGAAGGGAACTTGAGCGTGTGGACAGTTAAATAACTAAGTAAGCGAGTAGGTTGCTGGCTGCAGCGGTTTTAGGTTTCAGTCTGCGGTTGAGTGCCCGGCGGGCGCCTAGCTTGAAATCTGTATGACCGCTCTACTGCAGAGAGAGTTGTACTTCCAACCCAAACTAAATACATTTATTGTGCCGGAATTTACGTGTCATTCAATTGGAGCTTGAAATTTAAGCTACCAAATAATGCCCCTATTACGTGCATTTATAAATGTAGGTACAAATGCTACAATAAGTTGTTGCAGCGCGCTGCAACGCCTTTATCCTTCCCTCTGGACCCAGCTTACATCATCTTACTAATAAAAAATAAAAGAAATCATTGAGTTCGTGAAAGATATCATTCATTAAGGTACATTTTATGTTGAAGCAATGACGCGTACTCGTAGTTTCAGTTTCCGAGAGACAACCGGACGGCTCGCGGTATTTGTGCAACCCGAACTGAGCCAACTTTGACTGGCCCGGAAATTGGAGGGGACAGGGGAGATAAAAAAAAAAATTCGACGGGTATTTGATTTAGACCAGCATTTCATTATGTCAATAGCGTTCACACTTTCAGCCAACCGCTGTTTCAATTGGCTGCCTCGCGACAAAAAAAAAATTGTTTTTTTTCTATTTCCGCTTTGGTCCATGTTGGTTCAGTCCGGGTTGCACGGGAAGGTCCACAACACTTCGGAAGCTCAAATACCGCGAGCCATCCGGTTGCCTCTTGGACAATCAACTACGCGTCATTGCTCTGAATATTATAGTTTTTTTCTACTCCTCTACCGTTATCTGTCATTTAGCTCAAATACAATGACACCGATAATATGTCGTCGAAAAACTCTATGCTCTATGGCCCATAAACGCACTGTTTAGTGTACTTTTATGGTTCATACATTTTTCATAAAAGCACTGTTTACCACGATGTCAAATCACCTAACTTTTTTTCAATCGGCCGCCATATTGCAGTGGTACCAACTTCATAAGCAATTTTTTCGAAATAAAAAGTTTTGCAATCAAACATTTGTAGAACATAAATTATTTACTAAAATAAAAATAAATGATCATGAATTGTGTGTATACATATTTTACCAATTATTGGTATTATTTATAAATATAAACCGATCCGATTCGGTTCGGATCCGGATTCAGTTTGGTTCGGATGGCAATTTCAAGGAAATTAAAAACAAAACAGACCATAAACAAGAGGTGTCAATGTGTCATATTTCTAATTTCCCACCAAAGTTCCAATTAACAATTAAAAGACGAAATATGATAACGATTCGTTATTAATGACATATTAAGATTTGATTCGTGTTTGTGAATTGAAGAAAACTGTGTACGTTCCTTTTAAAATGGACGAAGAAGAAAATAACTGCACCGCTGAAGAAATTGCGTGAGTAGTAATAGAACTAACGGAAAAACTACTGCCGAAAGTCAAATGCTATTTATTTAGAATTAGTCGTAGAAAAAGTATTGTATGCAACGGTGTATAACTTGGTCTTAAAATGTACTGGTCTTAAAACTCTGTTGAGGTACGACATGTACGAAAACCAGTCCAACTCACACACAACGTCACAACCTCTAATGAATTTAGATTAGAGTGTGGAGTTCGCCAAGGAGGGCTGACCTCGCCGGACCTCTTCAGTCTTTACGTTAACGACCTGATTGTTGAGTTGAGAAGATCCAGAGTGGGCTGCCACATTGGTAATACCTGCACTAATAATTTTAGTTACGCCGATGACATGGTTCTTCTCAGCCCATCTATCAGAGGCCTCAGAAAGCTGCTGTCCATTTGCGAGCAATATACGTTGGCAAAACCAAATTGTTGGTATTTAAGGCTGGAAGGGGCCCGGCCAGAGTCCCGCCAGTATATTAGGACGGAGCGCAGGTGGAAAGGGTGGAAAGATTCAGATACCTCGGACACATGCTTACGGAGGGTCTTGTTGATGACGAGGACATTGAACGGAAGCGCAGAGCGTTGGCTGTGCGGTGCAACATGCTCGCGCGCAGGTTCGCGCGTTGTAGTGATGAAGTGAAGGTGACATTGTTTAGGGCATACTGTCTATGTTTCTACACATGTCAACTCTGGAGCAGATTCACGAAACGTGCGATGAGCAAAATTAGAGTGCAGTATAATGACGCATACCGTATTTTAATGAAATTGCCAAGATACTGCAGCGCATCGAGCGTGTTTGCCGAGGCTAAAGTGCCTGACTTCATTGCCATCATACGCTCCCGCGTAGCTTCCTTCTGGAGCCGCCTCCGAACGTCGGACAACGGTATCCTCCGTGAGCTGTCCGGGTATCTGAGTAATCCGATTTACAAGCATTGGGTTTCCGTGCATCACGAAAGGAACAGGAAGTAGGTCTTCTTGCTTGTGACTGCCTAAACTGAATTAGGTTATTATAACATTTTAAGGTTTTATTCAATTTTATTTATACACTTATACATACTTTTTACTTTTACTGTCTACTTTTATGTCATTTTTGATTTATGGGTTGTTACCTGTCAATAAAGAACTATTATTATTATTATTATCTTTCTTCTTTTTATCCTTGGTTTTCACCGGCGTACTGCTATGCACGGGCCTAAGCCAAGTGCATCACAGGGTAAGTATCTTATCCTATACTTTGTGCTTCTCAAGTGACTATATCGTTTTGTTCTACATATGACTATCGTATAGCAGCCTGTGTGATCGTGCATGTATGTGTGATGCTGGTGGGCATCTCCGAGAGCGTGCTAGAAGGTGGCTGTGTGGCGGAGCTAGAGCGTGTGGCTGGTTGCTTGGTCGGAATTGGAACCTGTAATTCTTGGTCAGTTTGCAAGAATTTTCTTTCAATTCGACATGTGTTGAGAATGACGGCTTTCTGGAGTAGATGGTATGTTTTCGGCGGTAGGTTTAAGGTCTTTAATGATTTATGTAATTGTTTTGGTATCACGCCTGTAGTGGATAGAACAATGGGTACTATAGCTACTTTTTGTAGGTGCCATATGCGGGTTATTTCATCTTTCAGTTCGATGTATTTGATCAGTTTTTCAGCTATCGTAGTTTGTAAATTGTGAGTATTAGGGACGGCAATGTCTATTAGGTATCCAGTTTTGCTAGTTTTGTCTATTAATGTGATGTCAGGCCTATTGTGATGGGTGGTTCGGTCGGTAAGGATGGATCGATCAAAGTACAGTTTGGTTGTAGGGTTGTCTAGCACACTTTCAGGTTTATATTTGTAGTACGGTTCCATCACGGTAATAAAGTGTTGTTGGTAAGCAAGTTTTTGATGGATGACATTTGCTACTTGGTCGTGTCTATGTTTGTAGTCGGTCTGGGCGATTGTCTTACATGCATCTGTAATGTGTTGGATAGTTTCCGGGGAGCTATTGCATTTTCTACATGTATCAGAAGTCAAGGTCTTTGTTATATATCTTTGATAGTTTCTGGTCTCTATTACCTGGTCTTGTATCGCCAACATGAAGCCTTCAGTCTCCGGGAAGAGCTCACCACGACTCATTATTATTATTAAAACGCTCGTGGCGTCTTTAATTGCGATGCTCGCCAAGGCTCGCATCGCAACTCACGCCACTCGCGTTTCGCGAACTAACGGAAAAACTACTGCCTGAAAAGTCAAATGCTATTTATTTAGAATTAGTCGTAGAAAAAGTATTGTATGCAACGGTGTATAACTTGGTCTTAAAACGCTCGTGGCGTCTTTAATTGCGATGCTCGCCAAGGCTCGCATTTTAAGACCCTACTTATACAACAGTTGCATAAAATACTATAATATCGTAATTGATTTTATAGGTTATGCCTATACAAAATCAATACCTATTGCTATCGAGCACGATTAACGTTTTATCTATTGGACGGAGTAATAAGGTATCATAAGTTGAATAAGCAATTTCTGCGAGGCGAGGTTGCATAATGTGGACCGTATAACTTACTAGAAAAAGCTTTTGGTTTCCTTTAGCAAGAAAATATTTTTTCACGCCACTGCTCGGAAATATCCTACTAATATTATAAATGCGAAAGTTTGGATGTTTGGATGTTTGTTACTCAATCACGCTTAAACGGCTCAACCGATTTGGATGAAATTTTGCACGAAGATAGTTTATAGGCTGGATTAAAATATAGGATAGTTTATTTTAGATTAGCAGACGAAGTCGCGGGCGGAAGCTAGTGTAAAATAAAACGTTGAATGAATCTTCTATGAATTTCACCATTGTAACAATGGTTTGTACTGTTGGAACAACAATTATACCAAGCAGAGCACGGACGGTGCGTTCCGCCGTCCTTCCCGTCACGTTAAGGCGTTTCATTATCACTACATAGTATAAAACAAAGTCGCTCCCGCTGTCTGTCCCTATGTATGCTTAGATCTTTAAAACTACGCAATGGATTTTGATGCGGTTTTCTTTAATAGATAAAGTGATTCAAGAGGAAGGTTTATATGTATAATTATAGTACCCGCGCGAAGCCGGGGCGGGTCGCTAGTCATTATATTTAACTAGCTTCTGCCCGCGACTACATCCGCGTGGAACTCGTTTTTATCGTCGTGATAAGGGATCTAATCCTAAAATAAAGTTTTAATTTTAAACCTCAAAAAAAGAGTTTCCCCCATACAAACTTTACCATAGTTAACCCGCTTTTCCAAAACCCTAAAATTACTTTTCTAGTATTGTAATAAGGAGTTACGTTAATACACCAAGTTTCAAGTCTTTCACTTAAAATTTTACTACATCTCAGTACAATTTTTCAACCTCCGTTTTACCCCCTTGAGGGCGAACTTTTCAAAACTCCCTTCTCCCTTACTTACGTTATATAAACTACATATTGTGAAAAAATTTGCTTTCTAGGTTCAACGGTTTGGGCTGGACGTTGATTTAAGTGAGTGAGTGAGTCAGTCAGTCAGTCAGTCCGGACTTTTACGTTTATATTATAATAATAGATTACAATTTCTCGTAATTTAATCGAAATTTGAAACATTTATTATTATTTGGTATTCTCTTGCTGTAGTTGTGAAAATTCGTACGTACGAGTATATAACGTCTCGGCCTCTCTCACCTTCCACTCGTACCTCGAATTCATTATTTTATCTGTTGCCTTCTTTCTAGCCTCCTGCGCTCTTTTAAATTCACTTGACAATAAATATAAGATCGATATGCTGACCATTTTTCCTTCAAGGCCTTTTAGGCCATCAAGGCGACCGTGATAATGAATAGGTTTGCGTATCGTTTGATTACGGTGTTGTAAAACTGAGGGGTAATCACGTAACGTTCCGGACGCGCGTTAGGACAATTTAACTGTCCTTTTTCCATATAATAAGTGATATTTAGATCTACCTGACGCGCGTACAATGCGTTACGTGATCGACCTGCTGATGACGGTAGAATGTGCAATTTGAAGTAAGCTTTAAGTAGTATCGGATAATAATTTTAGTTTACTGCCTCTAACCAAAAAAAGAAGACTTTCGACAGACAGACGAAAAACAAAGTGGTCTTGTACAGTCGAGTTCTATGAAGATACATGTTCAAAAATATCTATACACAGTCATTGTTACTGACATAAGACGCATCTGTCGATATTGTTGATAGGTATAATATTTATACAGACATGTAGAACAATGAACAATGTGTGTGAATAACTCGGCTGTAATAGGCTATTATTATAGTCCCCTATGAGGGACATAACTCTAGAAAGGATATATTCAACTATCGTGGCTTATGTAGAGATATATTAGTGCGAGAATATACCTACCTCCGCTGGCACCGGGTGCGCCAAGTGTTCACGCGTCACGGAGCAATTCGCGGGAAAGGGTTTTGAGACGATTCTCAGAACCAGCCTCAATTTTAGAGTAGAAATTGCTCGCTTTAAAGAAGTAGGCGTTTTTCATTGGGACTGTTATTTAAATTATGAGGCAATTTGAAGGCTTAACGGATGTTGTTATATTATGAGAGTATTATTATAATTCAAATTAATAATTTAGAATAATACGTAGTAAAAGGGAACACTTGTGGGTTCCATATATTTGGTTTGTTTAGGTCAAAATCTATTGGTTCTAGTAAATGCTAGTTATCGCTATAATAGAGTAAATATCATTCATTATATATTTGGGATTATGTAAAGTAACGATGTTGGTTGACATATTAGAAAATGCTATTAATTGAGGATTTCTTGAATATTTGAGGGAATTTACATCATTAAGTAAGCTTTGTTTTAACTGTAATTTGTGTTAATTATATTTAAAATAGATGGAAACATTAAGTATGTCCTTTCGACTAAGAATAGGTGAAAAGGATGATCTAGGGTTTTATAATATGAAGATGTCATTATCTAGTTACCTTGCTTATTGCTAGGTTCGTTGATAGTTAGCTATTATTTATAAATTAACGCCGGTTTAGATGAAATTAGGAGGAATCTAAAATAAACGTTGTTTGAACTCAGAAACCAACTTTAGGGTGAGTTTAAATGTATTCCAGTTAAATTTCAAGGTGGGTTTGGCTGTTGTGTGGTAATTTTCATTGAGATTTTAGGGTTCATAATCACAAATATTTTGTAATGTTTGAGGTTAATTTTGGTATTGAATATCAACATACAGCGTGAGCTAGTAATTGTGGTGCGACGGGTTTCGACTTGTGTGGCGTGGGCCAGACATAGTGGCGCCAACGATAGCCACAGAATAGGAGAAAGATGTATGATTACGACGACGCCGTAGGGGCGGTGCAAGCGATTGAATAAGCTATAACAATGACCATAAGGGGTTATATCGGTTGAGAGTTCATGTTACAGTGGTTCTGGTGTCGGCGAAGGTATTTAAGGCGTTGAGCGCGGAGGAGCGTGACTTTTTTCACGGGACACGGACGGAGCAACAAATCACTTTTTCTCGGGACCTGTGGGGCGACACTTCACTTCTCTACGGACACGAGACGGGACTCCAACTACTACGAGGCAGCGACGGAGCCAGAGGCAGAGGCTAGCAGTGTATGGCAGAGCTGCAAGGTCTACCGTCGAGCAGCATCTTCGGCTGTTGTGGTAAATTGGGTGGTCCCAGCGAGCCAATCTCTGGTAGGATTTTAATCTAACTTTATTTTACTGATCAGTGAGTGTATTGTCTGTGTCTATTTCCAACATTATCATATCTTTCTATTAACAATCAATATCGGTTGTCAGCATAAAGTATATACCTATGCGAGTGTTTTAAATGTGTAGCGGTATTGTAACTTTGTAACTACCTCCATTCAAGAGTGCGGTTTATCTCTAAGCGATGCATAATTGATGGTTAAGGTTTAAGCCTAATCAGCGAGCAATTATTAGTAATTATGTAGGGTTATACTATTAGGAATACGGTTATATATAAGCTATTTTAGTATATTACGTACGACTGTTGCCGTACTATTTTTCATATGTAATTCAGTTATTCGAATGTGTTTATTTTAATTAAGTTTCGCGAGGTGTTTCAGTAAATTAGTGTAATACCAAATTACACTAGTAAACATATGTAGTGATTTAGTATATACGTCAAATACCACTGATGCATTGAAGTAATTCATGAGTGAGGTTTATTATTAGGATATTATTATTATTGGGCTATTTTATACGGAACTCCTTTTGTTAGGTAATTGGTTAAAAGTGTTAAAACCGAACAGCTTCTTTCAGGTAACAAACTATTAATAGAAATGTTGCGAGCCAACATGATTCCACACGGAAATATATAAGAAATTAGGGGTAGTCGGTGTCATGAGGAATTAGTAGTGTGATTTCTGAGTAAAGTCGATACAATGTTGTGTGTAAGCATTCGTGTTTGAGTCTCCTTAAGTAAGCCACCCATAGCTGCAAGTACACTGTCAACGACCCAGACATAGGTGGTTCGCTCGATAAGAGGTTCCCAATCTGGAGAGACGTGAACTACTTTTGACGAACCCTACATGGAATGCATTGACAAGGGCGAGTGGTCAAGGGATCTCGATCTTGCTAATTGAGGTTTCTTTCCGTTTGTCTGGTTGTCTAGTTTTAGATTGACCCTTCTGTTAGAGAAGATTTGTTATCGATTTTACAAGGGATGCATACTTTACCTTAATATCTAAATTCTACATTTATGAAAGTTAGATGTCAGTAGTTCAAGTTAACATATGTACCGAGGAATTTTGTTATGGAATTTTCAATAAATATGGTGTGATTGGAATGGTGGTTAATTGCCAGTTGTCAGGCTCAATTGTGCATCGTCGTATATCTATCAATTTCTCGACTATAAAGGTGCCTTTGGGTCCTGCAAAGCTGGGATTGTTCGCTAGACCAGTCACACTACAACCTTTGAAATATCTCTATAGTAAAAATCATTCTGTAAATTTTAAGCGATTTAATTTATTCTCCGATTTAATCTTAATAACTAATCATACGGATGTGAATATTAGGAAATGATTTATAATATAAGTTGTACGTAATAAATAGGTCAAAACGATAGTCCACTTTTAACCATTTATTTCTGTATCTCAACGTCATCATCCAAAATCATCATCATCATCAAAATCTTAATATTTTAAGATGTAGGTACATCATTGAACGAACTCCTTCGAAGGAGTGACAAAAATCTAACTATGTGAATTATATTTATATATAGCTTATTTAGATAAGTAAGTTATTCCATAATAAGTTGTGGATTTTGTTGGTTTGAAGAAGCAAGTAAGTTAAGTTGTAGGTGTGAAAATATACTTATGGTATGATGTTATTAACGTGTAACTTTTCCTTTATAGAATACAGCCTCCATTCTTCTCGAAAAGGGCCTGGGTCTACTCACGCAATGCGGGACCTCCTTCACTAGACGCTATCACACGCCAAGCCACTTCACCAGCGCGAATCACGTATAGCTTAGGTCTAAATAGGTCCTCGAGATTAGGTTCCAGAGATAATCATTCCTAGGTTAGATTACGGCATTGTAGGTCTGGAGTCGGATGGTTTTTTCTTTGACCGAATCTCTTTCCGTCCGACAATATCCTAGGAGACGATTTGGTCTGTTAAAGTACTCAAGCTCGATTACTTTAACATAAATAACCAGAGATTCTGAAGCCGTAGGATAGATTTATCTAGACTAGAATAAAACTCAACCTTTCTAGTAGGATTGGCCGGAACTAACTCGGTTTTTCTATTCGCTTTGGTACGAGTTAGTATTTATAGGATCAAAGTGGATATCCAGCATAATCGAGTCTTGATTTTACTGGATTAATTAATCAAAGGTTCTTTAGCTTCAAAACAACCAAATTAATTCGATATTTCTATGATAAATAAATGATTTATTTTCTCACTACTATCAGTTTAATTTTATTCAATAGCTTTTCCTTCAGGTAGGATTCCATTTTCAGACGACTAGAGGCTTCTCAGGAGCTTCAGCTTACAGCTAGGGGTTAATTTAAGTTCAGAATAGGTTAGCATAAAGAGTCAGCCATTTTAAAAGGTTGAACCGTCACATTTTGGTTAGGCCGTGACCACGATGGAAATAGGGTATTTAAATTCACATTTTAGTAACCCGGGTTACTACGGAATAGAGTATTTTCGATTTTAAATAAATAATAATAATAAAAGGAAAAATATTTTTTTTATTACGTGATTCGCTTGGTGAAAGGGCTAATTAAATTTATTTATAGATTTTTCTGTGTGTGGGTTATACAAATAACCCACATTTTGTTGCCGTGGAGTAGATAGAGAGATGGAGTTTGTATTTTTTATTTTGTGTTATGTATTATTTTCAGGATTTTCTTCCTATATATTTAATTTCAAAGGGATTTTCACGCGCGGTACGTAGGTGAATTACTAATCAATAGGTTTTTATCGCATTAAGCTATGAAAAATATGCATAGGATTAATTTTGTTATGGTCGGAGGGGTAATATTATTTTGACAAAAATTCATTTTGGGGTACACATTTTTATCCCCGACTGTACTTTTCTGCATATTTTTATCAACTGCTCATTGAGACGATTCTAACGAGCCCAAACTCGATGGGTTTGTGTCATTGTATCACGAAGTTCCTATGCCATCTTCCAGCTCCAGCATCGGATTAGTTCCTTGTCATCATAACCTTACTTTGTCATGCGATATATACATACTTGCGAAATTTTAGGCCGAACGGAAGTCAGGAAGGGGGTCTAATTTTAGAATTAAGTAAAGGCGTAATAGTAAACACTTCTTTTCATCGGACAGTCGTGTAAAAATAGTGCCTACGGGAAATTTGTAAAATAGGGGGGCAGGAATGGTATGCGGAATGGCCTTACAATCTGCTATTGCCATAGCGCAGTTGTGTAGGATCCATATCCATCAGGCGGTTGATGTAGTGGTTATAATAATGTTTAGGTATATTGCATTTATTCCAAAATAAAATGAAATTTAAAAAAAAAACGGATCTAGGTTACCTAAAATTAGTATTTTACTAGTTTAGCATCTTATGTATTTTAGTTACGACTATCTCACCCTTCATATTCAATTATTGCATTCCAGTTGGCAAAATAGGTTGAGGTCATTGACATTTTGTCCCACGGTTTAGGCTATTATTCGTTACAAAGCGGTTAGGAAAGTACCGGTTAATGTATATATAATCAAGGACTTAGGTATATACTTAAGAACTCATCACATAATAGGGGTTAGAATTATAGGTAACTTTCGTAAGTTATGGGAGAAAAGTAGGTACATTTAGTTGCATTATAGTTAGTTGACCTAGTTAAATTGAGCAGAATTTTCGGCTTTGTTATTGTCGAACTACGTCTCGTTATAATTATGCATAGGATCGTCATTGATTTGGGTATAAAAATTGGGGGTTTTAATCTTATAAAGGCAAAACTAGTTCCGACGTAAAACTTGTAGAACTGGGGGGCAGATCGGGTTCTCTTGTGCCGGGGAAGGACGCGTTTCACTCGCTTAGTCGTGACCACGTGTGTAATTGGGTAAAGGGTTAGATAAAATTAGTGCCTACGCCAAATGTATGAAGTTGGGGGGCAGATAGGGTCTATCCGTGCCGTGTGCCCCACACTGTGGCCGCTCGCGCCGTCGCGCCGCGATAATGTTAGGCATACATTGACATTTTAGATACCTAAATATTTTAACAACTATCTATGTTGCACCTAGCTAATATTTCATTATTTATGCGTCCTTTATTTACTTAGCTACGCTTATCATTAATTCAAATCGCTTATTTAATTTTGTAAATGCAAAGTTTGCCATTTGAATCAGAGATCGACAACCTTTTCGTTAAGGTTCAGTTTTCTTCTTGGTAGTTAGTAGTTAAATATCTTAAATCTTTAAGAGGCATCATCTAGAATCTATTTAGAACTAAAATTTGCTATCAGGACTTTGAACAATTGCTATGATTCGTAATTTTATGTGAAAATACACTAGAAATAGTTTATAGTTAGAAGTTTAGGTAGTTTAGACTAGCTAAACTAGAGTTTGGTCTATCGTGCTAGGTATGTGGTTGTTAAGTTAATTAATAGGACGTAGCTTTTTTAGCGTTGTATGATTTGCTAGGTTTTAGATTTTGGAATTTTGAGATAAGTTGTATCAACTTGAAGTAATTTTAGTAAGAATCGTCTCCGTTTACATAATAAGGATAATTATTCATAAATATATATGAGATTAGGAAATCTATCACTCTAATGTTATTATTAGCGTACAAATATATCGATTTTCTCATAATCTATGGCGCGCCATTTACCCGCGAACGCTAGTTGCAAACCCCTGCTACAAGTAAAACGTAGGAACATTAGGTATTTACACGTCACGTCTCCGTTTAAATTCAAGTATCCGTGCATATTTTTGTATTAGGTTGCTTATTTGTTTTCTTATATCAATACATCATTGTAAAAGTAAGGTTCGGTGTGTATTGTTTATTTTGAATGAGATTTGGTAGCGAAATACCTAAATAGTCGTTAAGAAACGGAATTACGGGGATTCTGAGAAAACTAGCACCTATTTTTAGATTCGAGAGTTGTAGGGACTGATAGTAGAATATACCTAGATATTATTTTAGCAAGACATTAACTAGCTGAGAAATAGTTACACATACATCGGGTTCATAATTATCGTTGTTTGTGATTTGGTACAACATACAATGAACTATGTGCTAGTATAATTAGGTCAAATATCTATTTAGTAAGTAAGTAGGTAAGTACCTATTTCATCAGGGTCAATGCACCTTACGGCGTAACGATTTAGTGTAGATTTGGTTAGGCCGCGAACGTCTAGTTAGAAAGTAAGTCATTAAGGTAATACTACGGGTCGTATAGTTATGGTAGATTATGAATATCGGAAAATATCAAAGGATTTCACGTCATAATGCAACGTGTAAGTTACGTAGGTACAAACTTGTATAGCACGCAAGGAGTTTCTATTTTTAGATACGTATAGGTTATTTAAAGCTAGAAATAGTGTCAAGGAAGTCATCATTGAGGGACAATACCTGTTTATCGGTTCCGAATCGGATATTCGCTTCCAAATTCCCAATTCATAATGCAATCCTTTTATGTTCTTAGCTACATCACTTATTTCACACACAACTTTCACTATCACTGCTTATCACTGCATTAAACTACGCGTATCACTGCTTTAAACATTAACAGGTAGTTGAATAGTCAAGGAACAACGAAATAACTTCATTTAAAAGACAAAATCTAGCAGACAATAGTTCCCGCGCATTGTATCAATATGAACTGAGGGAAAACCTAATAAAATTTAAGATGCCACTTATAGAAGTTGCATGATAGTAAAATTTGACTATTTAATTTGGTCGCATAAAACTTCAAAATGGCGAACGCATGATTCGGCGCCTTATAGTCGGTTGAGGGAGAAAGAAAGAGACGGCAGATGTTTGCTTTCGAAACGCGGGAGTTAGGGGTCAAGTTTGAACTTTGACTTATACGTAAAGACTTTGATCAGATACAGTAATAGATAAGTATTTATGTGTGTTCGTTATTTATACTCGTAATTTTTAAGTTATAGGTATAACTAAATATGATATAATTATTTAATGTGGTCGACAATTATAAAATTATTATAGGATTTTGAATCTTGTGATTTGCGTGATAGTTACCTTTTGAATGGGAAATTTTGACGTAATCCGGCTGCTGACTCAAATAAGTAAGTATGGTATTTAGCCGTGCTTGGGGAAAGAAATTTAGGTATTAGTGTCTAGTGAGGGGTATGAAGATCGCGCCACTCCAGGTTCCAGTATAGGTATTTGCGTTGCATTTCTGCATTCTAGACCAAATATTGCATCAATGGTTTTAAACATAGGTGTATTATTATTTTCATACGGCTCTGTAGGACAGATGTAATTATCGGTAGTTATCTGAGATTTGACACGGTCGATTAACGGTTGTTAGGTACCTACTTTTAAGTAGCAGCGAATTTATAAAATAATCGATTGTAAAAATGGATTGGTTGTGTTGACATGAGACTTGCTTAAATCGATTTTTCGGACGCAAAGACCGTAGTATTGCAGATTTCATCGAAATCGTTAAAGCTTTTCCGAGAAGTGTAAACAATATTTATTCAAAAGGGTACCGTTTGTATGAAGGTAAATGAAATACTGTAGGTTGTAGGAAATTAAATTGGCTTCAGGATGAAAGAGTTAGTGAATGCTGAGCAAGGGGTTGTTTGCCACCATTGTGGTAAAAGCTGTTTTGCAGATAAATTTTAAGAAAATTAGTCCATGAACATTTAGTGACACACATGTTATAGGTATTTTAGTTTATAGTGCTTGTGGGATTTATAATACTTTACGAAGAGTAATTGAACAAGTGAGCGGAGCGAACGAAGTTTTCCGACTTTGCCTAGCCAAAGATTATGGCCGGGTGTTCGTCCATCTGTCCGACTATATTAAAAACGGGCCAGCGAAGCGAACGAAGTTCTTCAAATTGGCGTGGCCAAAGATTATATAATGTGTTAAACTTGAGAATTTGTTCATGGTTTGACAACTTGTTATAGGGGAAATATAAAGGTTGCCAATGAAAGAATTGGGCAGGTTAATATTGTTAAAATAGTTATTTAGCTAATGATTCGTAAGGTTGTCAAACTAAAATAGAAAAGGGAAAGTTGTGATTTATGTTTGTTATTTTATATATTTAGTACGGATTTTAATTATTGTGTAGAGAAACAAGTACGTTCAGTTAAAAGTGTTATGATTGTATACTATTTACGTTTGATTAAATTTATGAAAGAAAAGCGGGTTTCCATTAAAAAAAAAAAACCTAATTTATTGAAAAAAAGAGTTTAGTAAAGTAAAATGATAAAAAAATTTAGCGATTAAATTTGGGATCTGAAACAAGAAAAATTATAAAGAGTTATATGGATTCGTCTAGGTTACCTTGTTAGATATTTAGACAATACTAGATCGGAGGTGTCATAATGATTTCTTAAAAGTGGAGGAGCTTCCATTGACAAACCAGCACAACTTAGTGTTTAGTGAGGGTTAAATTTAATGTCCAAGACCAATTTGGGGGGCATTTTTTTTTTTTAGGGTCTAATACACTACTTTACGATTGGAAACGACTGGGTGCAAATAGTAAATAATAGTAAATAAATGAAGTGGGGTTTTAGAGAATTAAAACGCAAATTATACTGGTAAATTACGAAAACTACTACTAGTATTATAAATGCTAAAGGTTAGATGTTTGTTATTCAATCACGCTTAAACGGCTCAACCGATTTGGATGAAATTTTTCACGAAAATAGTTTATAGTCTTGCCTAAAATATAGAATAGTTTCATATCGGGTTCACGCAGACGAAGTCCCGGGCGGAAGCTAGTGTAATAATAAAAATAATAAATACACTGAAAATTTGTCACTGAAAGCTTACTAAGGGTGCTTTAATGTAACAGTCATGTAATAGGGAGAGTTGATTATTTTATGCTATCATGGAAGTTGGAACAATATAGAGTAGAAAATTCAACTAGGAGTTACTTACCAAAATTAGTTATGTTACCAGCTGATGGGGTCATCCAACTCTGATGTAGCGGGGTTAACGGTACGAGTACTTGCATTATTTAGACTATGGATTGACGTCGAGGAGATGGAGTAGTGGGAATCGCCGGAAGAAATCAGAATTGGTGATGAAGGGCTGGGTGCGTTGATGAATGGGGGGGGGAGTAGCTACACGGTTTTCTTCTAACGGAGGTGGGGGTACCAGAAGTTCGGAAGGGGGAGTGGTAGGTTGAACAATTGCGACCTTGCAGTTACGAGGGGCGGAAAACATAAAAAGATAGGGTTCTGTTTGTGTACCGATAGTGCTGTGTGTGGGGGAGGGGAAATTTTGTGCGGGATTTTGTTCGGTCTGAAAAATAAATTCAGTAAAGGAAAATTTGTGACAGAGATTAGTTTTGGTATTTAACAATAATTTAGTTGAGGAAATTTAAACATTGGGTGAATCTCCTATTTAAAGTACGTATTAGTTATTTCCGTATGTATTAATGCCTAAGTATACGAAGTTTATTATATGAGGAGTACGTATAACGTTTTAAACTAATGTGGATAGTATAGTCTAAATAAAAATGAATTGGCGCAATACAACAGCAACAACAATTAATAATTATTTAGGTGGACGGGCCGCGCGCCGACGGTGAACAAAATATCAATTTGTTTTTGCCGTTGGTGGATGTTTTTCAAAGTTTTATCTCTTTAGGTATAACGTCCAAATTCGAACTATTCGAATTGCTCAATAGCAAGACGGTGAAGGTCGCGTGAACAAAATATATGCTATTGTAAAAAGTGTTTAACGGCTTTATACTCTTACGAATAGCGTTCAGTTTTGAATGAACGAAATGAAATGAGTCGAATCGGCTAGTAGCAAAATATAAAAGTTTGTGACCTCCTTCACATCTGACGTCACAAAACTCTGTCGCGCATTTAACAATTTTACCCCATTCAAAAAAATGATCAGCGTCGCTAAAGAAGTTTTCACTTCAAAAATCTAAAAGCAAACAGCGCAAACGTATAGTGTGATCAGAAAATAGTTTAGAAATTAGCTACTAGATTATGGCGCCAATTAATTGAAGGAATCATAGGTTACATCAAATGTTAGTGCAAATTATTGGGGTGCAATGTATGTCGGAATTCAAGATTTAGTGGCGTACATTTATTTGCAATATTGACTTACCTTATCTTGTGCACGATTCATTTTCGACAGCTAAAATTTAACGATTTATCAGCGGGAGAGTAATTATGAAGGTTGCGTAATGTTTATATGAACTTTTTTTGTCAGCCAAGGTTGTGAGTTCGGAAGTTTTGTTGTTGTTTAAAAGGAAAAAAAGAGTAACGTGTTGCGTTGTATTTAGGTGTAGAAGATTGTCCGGCAATGTAACTAAAATATTGTTAAGAGTTATGAAGGGGTATACAACAACGATTTTGGGCTTCGGGATAAATTGTTTCATATATACTCGAATAATGGAGATGCTCACATCTTTTTTCTCGCTTGCGCG
Organism: Epinotia ramella; assembly: GCA_947578815.1. Classification (NCBI taxonomy): domain Eukaryota; kingdom Metazoa; phylum Arthropoda; class Insecta; order Lepidoptera; family Tortricidae; genus Epinotia; species Epinotia ramella. Next base: position 16,720,408 of record OX388209.1, read on the forward strand.
CAGACTGTCTCGCTCGTCCATAGTTATTCTTCACATATTTGTTGCGTTGCTTTAGAAGTATTATTTTAGGTAGTTAAAATCCAGTTAGGTTAGGTAGTATAATGCTGTAAGTAAGTTAAGGAACGTTATTTAGATAGATGCTCACATGTGATAAGTGTATAGTGGTATATAAAAAACTAAGTAGGTTTGGAAAATCGACGAGTTGCTAGAAATGGGGTAGGTTTTCTATCACTTTATCGTCCACTGTAGGGATGTATAGGTATTTTGTCATGTTGGCCGTGATCGTCTAGTGGTTAGGATCCTGCGAAAATCCTTAATGATGAAGGAATAATGAAGAGGTTATAGTTAAATTAATGTAGAATTATTTCACCGAGGTAACCTAGGTTTAAGATACCATGTCTATCTATCATGATTGGATTCAATGATTTTGGGTTTTGCCATATTTTGTTGGAATTGGCTATGAGAGTTTAACAAAGGGTTTAATTTAAATTACGATTTTTTTTTACTAATTTTAACAAGTAATCGCTAATTCTTGTTAAGAAAAAAGTATTAGTATTCTGTAGATTTAAGGGTTTATTTGTAAAAGGTTACTATTTAATGAATTGTTTATTGTTTATTTTCAGATATTTACTAGATGTCACATCAAAGGGGCGTTGGTTATTGTTAAATATTTGCAGTTTAGATTAAGAAGGTAAAATGAGTTTGACTTGCTGTCCTTTTATAATCTATAAACGGATGAGGGCCGAGTTGGTTCGCTGTGTGTGTAGGGTTTTACGAGTCAGTTTAGTAAGTGATCTTGGTTCTATTAATAAAATAAGTAGTATTTTTAGCATAATATGAAATTCGTGATGGTATAACATCAAAATTTTCGTATAAAAATTAGAGTAAAATATATTTTACATCGTATCATATTATTCATCTTGCTTCATAATCATTTTGTTTCAAAATATATAATATTGACTACAGATAATGTGTTTAAAATATATATGTCAATTCACTTAGTGTATTAACTTGGGAAAAGCATTAATATTAATGTGATTGTACTGTCGAGTTCGATTGATTGGGTTAAGTCAAGCGGAAGGAAATGGTTATTAGGTTTAATGGTTAGGTTTAGAACCATTTATTTAAAGTGTGATTAGTGTGTACAGGAATGAAAGTGATGTATGCGACCGCATGGCAGGCAGCGCTGAGAGGAATTATGTTGTGTGATGAATGGACTTCGGCCAGTTGATCGAAATTCAAGGTACAATCTAGGTTTATTGGTATTTGATCTCTCCAAAAAATATTTACACCAGTGTTTCCACGGTTATAGTTGGTTAGGTTACAGTCAATTTTTTTGACAAGGTCCATGTGTGACTGATCGTGGTGACATTATACTCCACAAGAAGCTGCGCTTACCATTCATCTTCCGACACATCTCTTCTTGAAAAAGGTATTCCCGACACCAATTTCGTCAGAATGATTTGTCAACGAACAGTCATTTTGAAATGATTTAATATATCTGGTATATTTTAATTATTTTAAGCCACTTGGAGGGCTTTTAATTGGTTCCTAATTCATTTGCAAATCAGGGTTGCAACCTTGAGGAAAGTTCTATGAACTTTGGTTATTTAATATATTTTAGTAAGGCTGTTATTTATGCGAGATGGTAGGGTGTTGCGATTTTTATCTATGAAGTAGTTCCGAATGTATAGTAAAGTAGGCATGGCATTTTTACAGTATTGCTGGACGGGACTTGACGAGTATTGTTGGATTCTCTAAGGATATCATGGCATATCCAAGGCCTAGAGGAGGTTGATGAATGCAGCTATGCGCGGCTGAGTCACGTTTGGTTGCTAGACAGGGTGTTGACGCGTGTAGTCGGATTCTGCAAGATGTCACGGCATATCTAAGACCTTGAGGAGGTTAATGAATGTGACTGTACGCGACTGGGCCATGTTTGGTGTAGTTTGCAAAAACGCGATCAACAAATGTTATAGTTTAAATTTTGGTTTGATGTTCTGGCGGTATTATCATTCATTAATGATTTGGTGGTATAGTCGGAGCATTAAATGGGTTAATTTTAAGTAACCCAGTAGTTATGGACATCTTGCCATCTGTATGAAAGCAGTCTGAAGTCGGATATCTCAGTCAAGGTGAAACATTCTCCATGAAATTGTTTGATATTGTGATTAATAACGTAAACCAGAGGCCTTCTGTTCGTTGGGGGAGGTATTGCGGTATCATCGACCGAGATATGTGGTCTAACCTGGGTCAACAATAGCCTGAAGGAATTTGGGGGCACAGGGTGATATTGTAACATCGGATCACGTGTGTCTATCGGATTCACAACCTGATACTCTTGGCGAGTAGAGGCGGCCTGGAGAGACGTTTTCTTGTTAAGTGGGAAGGTTTTGCATATTATCGACCGAGATATGTGGTCTAACTTGAATCAACGAATGCCTGAAGGATTTCGGAGGTTTGAGGTAATATATAGAATCATTGTATATAGTTTGGGGGGGGTTTTTGTGTATCATCGACCGAGATATGTGGTCTAACTTGTGTTGAGGGTTGCCAGAAGGTATCCTGAAATTCAAGGTGATACTATAATTTTTTGCTAAATCGCTGTCAAACGATGTTATGGTTAAACACACACCACACCTTAATATGCACTTGTTGGAGAGATTGATATATCAATAAATTGAAATTTTCCAAGTTAAGGGGTTGAATTTTGTCAGTTTCCACTGAGGGGTTAAGTTATTAACATAGCGAATGGACTTGGACTTCAATTAGATTTTTTGTTAAAAATACTATGGGAGGACGGCAGGTTAAAAAGAGTTAAATGTAAGTTTTTTTGTGTGCACAAAAAGGTCGCAATTTCTAGTCAACTGTTATGTGGTATACTAGTGTTGTGATAATGCTTCGTTTGAAATCGTAGATTTCACGCTGTGCATTATCATGGGGCAGAATGAGACGATTCTCAGAACCAGCCTCAATTTTAGAGTAGAAATTGCTCGCTTTAAAGAAGTAGGCGTTTTTCATTGGGACTGTTATTTAAATTATGAGGCAATTTGAAGGCTTAACGGATGTTGTTATATTATGAGAGTATTATTATAATTCAAATTAATAATTTAGAATAATACGTAGTAAAAGGGAACACTTGTGGGTTCCATATATTTGGTTTGTTTAGGTCAAAATCTATTGGTTCTAGTAAATGCTAGTTATCGCTATAATAGAGTAAATATCATTCATTATATATTTGGGATTATGTAAAGTAACGATGTTGGTTGACATATTAGAAAATGCTATTAATTGAGGATTTCTTGAATATTTGAGGGAATTTACATCATTAAGTAAGCTTTGTTTTAACTGTAATTTGTGTTAATTATATTTAAAATAGATGGAAACATTAAGTATGTCCTTTCGACTAAGAATAGGTGAAAAGGATGATCTAGGGTTTTATAATATGAAGATGTCATTATCTAGTTACCTTGCTTATTGCTAGGTTCGTTGATAGTTAGCTATTATTTATAAATTAACGCCGGTTTAGATGAAATTAGGAGGAATCTAAAATAAACGTTGTTTGAACTCAGAAACCAACTTTAGGGTGAGTTTAAATGTATTCCAGTTAAATTTCAAGGTGGGTTTGGCTGTTGTGTGGTAATTTTCATTGAGATTTTAGGGTTCATAATCACAAATATTTTGTAATGTTTGAGGTTAATTTTGGTATTGAATATCAACATACAGCGTGAGCTAGTAATTGTGGTGCGACGGGTTTCGACTTGTGTGGCGTGGGCCAGACATAGTGGCGCCAACGATAGCCACAGAATAGGAGAAAGATGTATGATTACGACGACGCCGTAGGGGCGGTGCAAGCGATTGAATAAGCTATAACAATGACCATAAGGGGTTATATCGGTTGAGAGTTCATGTTACAGTGGTTCTGGTGTCGGCGAAGGTATTTAAGGCGTTGAGCGCGGAGGAGCGTGACTTTTTTCACGGGACACGGACGGAGCAACAAATCACTTTTTCTCGGGACCTGTGGGGCGACACTTCACTTCTCTACGGACACGAGACGGGACTCCAACTACTACGAGGCAGCGACGGAGCCAGAGGCAGAGGCTAGCAGTGTATGGCAGAGCTGCAAGGTCTACCGTCGAGCAGCATCTTCGGCTGTTGTGGTAAATTGGGTGGTCCCAGCGAGCCAATCTCTGGTAGGATTTTAATCTAACTTTATTTTACTGATCAGTGAGTGTATTGTCTGTGTCTATTTCCAACATTATCATATCTTTCTATTAACAATCAATATCGGTTGTCAGCATAAAGTATATACCTATGCGAGTGTTTTAAATGTGTAGCGGTATTGTAACTTTGTAACTACCTCCATTCAAGAGTGCGGTTTATCTCTAAGCGATGCATAATTGATGGTTAAGGTTTAAGCCTAATCAGCGAGCAATTATTAGTAATTATGTAGGGTTATACTATTAGGAATACGGTTATATATAAGCTATTTTAGTATATTACGTACGACTGTTGCCGTACTATTTTTCATATGTAATTCAGTTATTCGAATGTGTTTATTTTAATTAAGTTTCGCGAGGTGTTTCAGTAAATTAGTGTAATACCAAATTACACTAGTAAACATATGTAGTGATTTAGTATATACGTCAAATACCACTGATGCATTGAAGTAATTCATGAGTGAGGTTTATTATTAGGATATTATTATTATTGGGCTATTTTATACGGAACTCCTTTTGTTAGGTAATTGGTTAAAAGTGTTAAAACCGAACAGCTTCTTTCAGGTAACAAACTATTAATAGAAATGTTGCGAGCCAACATGATTCCACACGGAAATATATAAGAAATTAGGGGTAGTCGGTGTCATGAGGAATTAGTAGTGTGATTTCTGAGTAAAGTCGATACAATGTTGTGTGTAAGCATTCGTGTTTGAGTCTCCTTAAGTAAGCCACCCATAGCTGCAAGTACACTGTCAACGACCCAGACATAGGTGGTTCGCTCGATAAGAGGTTCCCAATCTGGAGAGACGTGAACTACTTTTGACGAACCCTACATGGAATGCATTGACAAGGGCGAGTGGTCAAGGGATCTCGATCTTGCTAATTGAGGTTTCTTTCCGTTTGTCTGGTTGTCTAGTTTTAGATTGACCCTTCTGTTAGAGAAGATTTGTTATCGATTTTACAAGGGATGCATACTTTACCTTAATATCTAAATTCTACATTTATGAAAGTTAGATGTCAGTAGTTCAAGTTAACATATGTACCGAGGAATTTTGTTATGGAATTTTCAATAAATATGGTGTGATTGGAATGGTGGTTAATTGCCAGTTGTCAGGCTCAATTGTGCATCGTCGTATATCTATCAATTTCTCGACTATAAAGGTGCCTTTGGGTCCTGCAAAGCTGGGATTGTTCGCTAGACCAGTCACACTACAACCTTTGAAATATCTCTATAGTAAAAATCATTCTGTAAATTTTAAGCGATTTAATTTATTCTCCGATTTAATCTTAATAACTAATCATACGGATGTGAATATTAGGAAATGATTTATAATATAAGTTGTACGTAATAAATAGGTCAAAACGATAGTCCACTTTTAACCATTTATTTCTGTATCTCAACGTCATCATCCAAAATCATCATCATCATCAAAATCTTAATATTTTAAGATGTAGGTACATCATTGAACGAACTCCTTCGAAGGAGTGACAAAAATCTAACTATGTGAATTATATTTATATATAGCTTATTTAGATAAGTAAGTTATTCCATAATAAGTTGTGGATTTTGTTGGTTTGAAGAAGCAAGTAAGTTAAGTTGTAGGTGTGAAAATATACTTATGGTATGATGTTATTAACGTGTAACTTTTCCTTTATAGAATACAGCCTCCATTCTTCTCGAAAAGGGCCTGGGTCTACTCACGCAATGCGGGACCTCCTTCACTAGACGCTATCACACGCCAAGCCACTTCACCAGCGCGAATCACGTATAGCTTAGGTCTAAATAGGTCCTCGAGATTAGGTTCCAGAGATAATCATTCCTAGGTTAGATTACGGCATTGTAGGTCTGGAGTCGGATGGTTTTTTCTTTGACCGAATCTCTTTCCGTCCGACAATATCCTAGGAGACGATTTGGTCTGTTAAAGTACTCAAGCTCGATTACTTTAACATAAATAACCAGAGATTCTGAAGCCGTAGGATAGATTTATCTAGACTAGAATAAAACTCAACCTTTCTAGTAGGATTGGCCGGAACTAACTCGGTTTTTCTATTCGCTTTGGTACGAGTTAGTATTTATAGGATCAAAGTGGATATCCAGCATAATCGAGTCTTGATTTTACTGGATTAATTAATCAAAGGTTCTTTAGCTTCAAAACAACCAAATTAATTCGATATTTCTATGATAAATAAATGATTTATTTTCTCACTACTATCAGTTTAATTTTATTCAATAGCTTTTCCTTCAGGTAGGATTCCATTTTCAGACGACTAGAGGCTTCTCAGGAGCTTCAGCTTACAGCTAGGGGTTAATTTAAGTTCAGAATAGGTTAGCATAAAGAGTCAGCCATTTTAAAAGGTTGAACCGTCACAGTTTCCCTCTAAAAGTCGAGCCCAAAATTACAGCGCGCATTCCCGAATGTGTTTGTTGGCTACAGCTCTTTGACTTGATATATGTGACTTGTGTTTAATTACGATATTACTTTAAGACTTCCGTGTCCATTGGCAAGTAAAGCAACGGTATCTAGTTTTTAAACGTATAGGTACGTGCCTTCTTTTTAATTAAAGACACTTTTACAGTACCAACTTAGCTAGTTGATACCGGATAAAATATTCTTCCTTTAGGGTCAATGAGTCTATTCGGTCGTGTTGTTTTTGTAAACATGTCTTCAATTATTTAATCTGGCACAGTGTCAACGAAGTTGTGGAATTGTCTTGATAAAATCAAAAACAAACTCTACTAGGTCATAATTCGGCGCATCATGATACCTATTATGGAGATTGTATTGCTCGTCCTTGCATGCATAGGTACAGTCAGCATCATTCACATGTATACACATTTGGTGGTTTTAGGGCTTTATCTCTAAGCGATAAGGTCCTAGACCACCAACCACCAAAAGTGTCCTAGGCCGCCAAGATAATAATATTTATTTTTCTAATATATCATCTGTATTCGCTCTGCATATGCATGTTTATGATGCTGAAGAACCAAAAGCGAATACAGATGATATATTAGAAAAATAAATATTATTATCTTGGCGTCAGCAATGGTACTCTTGTTTTTACTCAAAACATTTTTTGTTACGATGTCGTTGATTCATGTCTCCTAAGTCGATTTTGATTTGTTACCAATTCCTCTTATTCTACAATTGTCGTGTGTGTGTGTGTGTAAAATGGCTGCGTCGTCGATATATCTGCAGATATGGGAAAAACAAGACGCCGAGCGCGTCGTTCAGAGCTGTCCACTCAGCAAATACGGGTACGAAGGAAATCCACCAGACTCGTTCACTCGCGAAAGTGACGTTATCTAATAATCTAGTAATATGTATCATATTTATAGTATGTGTACCCTACTTAAATATAGTATTTTTATTTAATTTGTAATTGCTTGTAGTTGTATCTGTATTAAGATTAATTTACTGCAGCGTAAAAGTAAATCTCTGTACACGTGTTAGTTTGTCTATCTTTTTGTTCCTGGCCGCCAGTCAATTGCTCAAAGGTTAACTGGAAGAGATCCCTTACAGGGATAAGTTCGCCTTTGTACCGATTTAACATTTTGTCTGTATTTTTACCAGTGTCTTGTGGACAATAAAGTATTTATATACAACATACGTACGTCTATATTTTATTGAAAAACGCATTATATTCAGTAAAGGAATTTATGGACATAATACATTAATAATATCACTGTTTTTAACATTGTAAATTATATCGTTATTTGTATTTTTTAAATTTTTCGTTTATCAAGGTAATAGTTTGTTATCTGACGATCTTTATGTGATATTATCTTTGTGATTTACTTTTTCCTATTAAGGTGTGTCGGGGCAAGAGTATCATATGTTTTTAAAAGTTAGATTCAAATAGTGTTTGTGATCTTATTATTGAATTTATTCGTATAATAAAGCAATAAAATATAAGTAAATTTAATATATTTTGAATTAAAACTACTTATCAAGCAAATAAACTTTTAAAACATGCACTAATTTGTAAAAAAAATAAAATCGGCATGACTGTTCCTCTTGCCCCATGACTGGGGTAAGAGTATCGTACGTACCTATCTTGAACTAGGTTAGCTCCAGTGGATTTACGTATTAGCAAATATCTAAATAAATAAATAAAAATAAATAAATTAGGTAATTAAAGGGTCGGGTGATACTTAATTGTTAATTGTTGAGTAGGTACATGTAGCAATGTACAGTCCGTGTAACATTGGATTGATCACTGGCCCAACCTCCCGCTGAAATCTTTTTGGTTACTTGTGGTGGGACCATGAACGTTGTATTTGTAACAATCCAATACATATTTGAATGACTTTACGTAACTGGTTACAATTTCGTCAGAGCAACGTGTAAGAAAATAACATTTTATGCTTCGTAACTGTTGTTATATTATGTATATGGAATGGAATATACAATCGAATATAATAATAAACAAAACTATTCATATGTAGCACTGTTGTGTTCTTCTTGGAGTCAAGCCGTGTTCTCGACAACAAGTTTAAGTTCCTCTTGCCCCATGACTGGGGTAAGAGTATCGTACGTACCTAACTTGAACTAGGTGCTAGCTCCAGTGGATTTACGTATTAGCAAATATCTAAATAAATAAATAAATTAGGTAATTAAAGGGTCGGGTGATACAATTGTTGAGTAGGTACATGTAGCAATGTACAGTCCGTGTAACATTGGATTGATCACTGGCCCAACCTCCCGCTGAAATCTTTTTGGTTACTTGTGGTGGGACCATGAACGTTGTATTTGTAACAATCCAATACATATTTGAATGACTTTACGTAACTGGTTACAATTTCGTCAGAGCAACGTGTAAGAAAATAACATTTTATGCTTCGTAACTGTTGTTATATTATATATAGGGAATGGAATATACAATTGAATATAATAATAAACAAAACTATTCATATGTAGCACTGTTGTGTTCTTCTTGGAGTCAAGCCGTGTTCTCGACAACAAGTTTAATTCGTTATTTAGCAAATCGTATCTAATTATTTACCTACTGAAAGCCGTTCTAGGGCATAAAAACCCAAAGAAAACGTTTAAAAAGTACTTAAATAATAAGTCAAATATTTTATTCAACGAGATTCAGACAGAGAACCAGTTTAAAAATTATTTTTTATACTCGTCGACTTTAATGTTTGAGTTATGACTTCGTACACCAAACTAAAATCACATACTTTTTACTATGTAGGTCCCAACTCAACATTTTACAACTGTTTAGACAACTAAAATAAATTCGACCAATCACGTGTCGTCTTTACTGAACTATAATGAATTTGGCCAATAGGACGTCTTCTTGACTACAGAAGAAAAGTAAAAGACATCAACGACAAAAAAGAAAAAGCCGTTGGCTGCGCTTCGTTTCAATAGGGCTTAGATTTTCAATAAATACCAAGTTTGTTTAATTAGTTCAGTGATATTTAGATAATTAGTGACTCGTAGAAGAAGTATTGTATACAATAGCTTTTTAAGTCTGGTACCTTAATTAGTCCACTCAGCTAGTTTCATGGCCTAAACGTGGTACTCGACTGAAAAAGCATACCTACATTATATAACGATTGCATACAATACTATTTAGGTTCTCATTCATTCGCTTGATTTAAATGTTTAATCATTCTAAGGATTTATTAGTCAAATAGTGGAAGTGGAATTCAGGCGCGACATCGATTAGCGCTCGGTAAGGAGAAATACCGTATAAAGATTCGGCCGTGCCAAGTGAGGAAGTGACCATACTCACATGTTTACCGGTATATAGAATAGACTGATCACTTTGGAAAGAGTCCCAAAGGAGGGAACTTTGGAAGGAGCTAGGCCTATGACCAGCAGCGGCATCTTTCGGCTGAAATTATGATGATGATGATATAGAGTGAATCGTTGAGATAGACATAGGGTATATATTTATCCGACGACACTACCTGTATTTTTTTTAATGCAGGTGGAGCCGCACTGCTGGCCGCCAGTTTGAAATAAACATGTTTTACACCCTCGACAAAAAACTAATCAAGTCTGGGAAGTAGGTACTTGCCAATAATTAATTTGAAATCAGCAGAGGTAATTTTCAGTTACAACGAAAGGCCCAGAGGTCGGAAGCGCGCCTTCCGCCACGACGCGAAGCCGGACGCGCCCCCATCACCTATTATTTATCGTCAACCTCCTCCGGTTTAATGTATAATGAAATTAAAAAATAAGGAACGGGGTGGGGCCTGGGGGGAGGGACTGTTAACTTTTTCAAAGAGGCGTTTGATTGTTTTTGAGTAGGTTGCTAGCAGTAAAGGCAATTGAATAATATTGTTAGTGTCCTTTTTGTTTAAATACATACTTAACCTTGTTTTGTCATAGAATCAAATTCGCAATTTAAAAAAAATGTTGTATTGTATATAACGCATGGTAACGCGGCCAGCGTATAGCGGACCATGCCGCAGGCGGGCCTTTTGGATGGTGTCTTCTTTTTATAGTTGGGTTTTAGTATGTACCTATTTTTTTCTGTTAGTATATTTTAAAATTGTGTTTTTTCAAATTACTTATGTTTGTATTTCTTTCATGTAAAGTGAGAGGGAGAGAACCTACCATGAACCTACGGCGCGTTACGGCCGTATTCATAAACGTACTACAAGCCTGTTTTAACTAAAATGGCGTTAAATTCGTTTGTCCTTATCTGTCACTTTGATATTTGTGTTCGTAAGAAAGGGACAAAGCACATTTTATTTAGCAGAGTCATTTTAATTTTTATGAATAAGGAGGTTAATGCTTATTTGATCATTATGAATTTACGTATTGTACGTTAGGTTAAATAACGCATGAAATACATTTTTAATAGCTGTCAAAATTACAATTGACCGCCACCGCAGGCCGCACAATTGTGCTTCAGGCCTTAAAGTAGTACCTTATTTTGATAGAGAAAGGAATAGACAAATCAATTCCTACTCAGAGATATTATTTTGGCAGCATTGTATTTATACCAAACTAAAACAACTATGTCAAAGAATTGCTAATAGTAATAGTTATTGGCCATTTAAATAACCGTTTTGTTGAATTTCCAATTTAAATTCAAAATTATCATTTAAACATTAATGATCATATGGACACGGCACATTCTTAAATTAACCGGGTATGTATATAGTATATATAGTAATAACCATTATAGATTCTTACACGATAAAACGGATTCAAACTTCAAACGTTTATTTTGTCTCGGCTGTTTAGAGACTTCATCTAAGTCTCGCTTTACACGTGCGCGCGCTCTGCGCGAACTTCACGAAAAAATAGTTGCGCGCCATTTCAGGAAATTTCACAAATATTTGTAGCCTCTACCTCGCGATCCCTAACGTCGTTTTTCCTAAAATCACTTGCCCGAACTGTTTTGTCCTAATGGGCATTAGCCCTAACGATCAATTTCCATAACAATCATTTTCCATAATGTAATGATTGCACTAAAACTCATTTGCCCGAATTATATTTACCATAATTATTAATATCCCTAATGTTATTTTGCATATTCGTCGAAATCCCTAATAACGTTTCACCTCATGTCATTTATCCTAAGTATTGTTGTCCTAATGGGCATTAGCCCTAACGATCAATAGCCATAACAATATTTACTTATTCATAATGTAATGATTGCCCTAAAACTCATTTGTCAAATAATGTACGGCCCGACAACCCGTGTCCACTTTTTTGGACGCGGATTATTGGGTCGTGCATTATCAGGGCATTATCAGGGCGGACAAAATTGGCTTGTTATAAGCGAACTCTGTGTTAGGTCGGATAGGTTAGGGTTCACTTGTGTCCCTCAGACCAGAGATAGAGCGCAGCGGGGTGGCGTCGACTCGCTGCGCGGCTATCAAACAACACACACAAATATAGGACAAACTACAATAGGCCGTACAAAGTTAGGAAAAATAATCAATAGGATTAACGACCATTAGGCTTACTGATAATTATGATACATGACTATTATGACAAATAACGTTAGGATGAATACTCAATATGGCAAGTGTCGTTAGGAAATATAACACTATGGGGAAAAAAAAATCATCCATACGATGTTAGGAAAACTAAAGATAGGGCATATGAGTGTTAGGACAAATGATCATTATGACATAAAACGTTAGAGAATGCAAAAATAGTTTAAAAAATGTTAGGGATTCAGATATAGATCCATATTTGTAAAGATTGTTGATGCGTGTTTGGTTGTTATTAAAAACTAGTCTTCGCCCGCGACTTCGTCTGTTTGGACCCGGGATAAAAACTATCCTATAGTTTAATCCAGGCTATAAACTATCTTCGTAGTTAATTTCATCCAAATCATTTGAGCCGTTTAAGCGTGATTGAGTAACAAACATCTAAATCCATCATCCAAACTTTCGCATTATAGTAGGATGTTGACTCGTTGGTGAATAGAAAAGTGAGAAATAGAATTGTGGCCACTGGAAATTCTTGTCGATGTAGGTGAGTAAAAACCTGTTGCCATCAATAACTAAAGGAAATAACTGAGGAGTATACTTAACATTGTTATTTTATGAAAAGGATTTTTTCCTCGCAAATGTGTTGAAAAACGTCGTATGAAACGCGTGAGCTTTGATAATTACATCCTCGGCTCTCTTTTATCACGCTCACCTGCGGCTCGCTTGGACAACTCCGCCTCTGGTGTAATTAACAACATACCTCACATGTATCACAATGTACTATACTGTTCCGAATAATTAAAACCAAAGTACAAAGGCTACCCTACATGTTATAGAACTTAGAACGGAATGGATGCAACTATGTACTCGTAAGCTATTATTAAAAGTTTGGATGTATGTTGCTCAATCACACAAAAATGGCTGAATGGATTTACATAGATGAAATTTGGCATATGGTCAGTTTATAACCTGAATTGACATTAGACTTTAAATCCTGAATATCGGGATTTAAAGTCTAATGTCGCCTAAATTGTTGAAAATGGGGATGGAAGTCCACGCAAATGCTTCAGAAATTAAACAGTACCTAAGTATTGTATGGTCGGCTAGCTTTACTTCCGATGACGGTAGTGCCACCCCGGATGCTCTGATATTGGCTGCCTGCGTGACCGCGCACCGCCCGGTGTCTAGAATTACCACGATAAAAGCCCTACGGATATCAAACGAGATTAATAGCATAATAAAACGTATATTGTAGTTTCTGAGGCGTGAATAAAAACTCATTCCAATAGGCCATTCATTCGGTCAATATGATCTTGGCTTTTAAGGTGGTTCGACGACCATACAAAACGATTTTGACATTCGCAGGCTAACGTCGTGATATTTTAAGAAACTTATGTAACACACTTTCATAAATTGGCTTCCCATTTGCGCGAAATTCCCCCTTTCCTAGAATAAACTTGTATAAACTAGAACAATTTGAGAAATTAGTTTGTCACGTGATACTTTGGGAAAACGATTATTTCTGTTGTCGCTATACTCGTAACAAAAAATACTAAAAAACATATAAAAAATATATAAAATACTAAATAAATATTTAAGAACTTTTAAAAAATTGCTTCTTGCTGCTGCTTATCGTGGCGAAATGATGACACGGTGTCACCATTGCTCGCCGCGAACTTCAGTCTGCTCCCGACCGCGGTCTGCGTGCGATATCAGGTTTTAAAAACAAAATGTTTTGTTTTGCAATAATTCATTGTTCAAACACTTCCAATAAAGTTGGAGCTGTTAATCGACGTATTTCCTTTCATCGGTAAAAACAATTTGTCCTTAAATATCTGTTATTAATTAAAAAACTACTTACTCATTTTATTATTTTCATCAAAACAGTAGCGGGCGATTGTGTGCCAACGCTAGTTTTCCATTGCGGCTTTAATTTGACGAGCCAGACTTGGCATGCGTTCAAAACCAGCGATGTAAAAATAAGCTATTCAAACTGTCGAGTCACGTTCAAGGTCGATTTCTCATTTTTTCTGTCAATAGTAAGAATAGTGCTGTACCAGAGTGATTTTCTTACTCGATTAAAATCGAATATGAAAGCAGAGGATATGATAATTACGTTTTTATATATGGACGTAGTTACGCAAAAACGTTCCAATCCACAGCGACCCCATTTTGAGATAAACGCAATTTTGTGTTTTAGCGGTACACTTTTTCCCTGTAATTATTTCAGGCAAATACTATTGGTTTTACAGTGGAATGCCAAACTGGTTATTGAATGATATGCATATTTTTTGTAAACACATAATACAAGGGGCATATAAATAGGTAAAACGAGTTTGAAACGTTTTTGCTAAATTTAATTTTGTATGAACCTTGTTAAATAGCAATTATGCATAAACGTTCCAAAACGAATTTAAGTGTATTATTTTATAAATATAATATATCTTAAATAAATTTAATATGTAAAATAATAAATAACAATGAGGAACATACAAAACCAACAAAAAAAAATTGAAAATGTATTACAAAAAAAATAGGACGTGATCTTTTGAGCTTAGAGCCTATGCCAAAATTTAGCTCATAATTATGGTTCCAAAAGTTATCAAAAACTTATATTAAACATTCAATCATCATCGTATTCTATGATCTCGAAGTCCGGAACTCCACCAAACCCATCAACATCATCAGTAGCTTCTTCAGAACTTTGAAGCGTTCTATAAAATTGAAGGCAATCCTCAGGTATGTAGCGGTACATGGATTGTAAGTCCACTAATTTCGCTGGAGCAATCGGTTTGCCATTAGGCCACAATAAACAAAAATCATATTATTTTATGTATTGCAGTTCTCGCTTTATTCTTTTATCAATTTTCAACTCATTGAAATCGTCTTCCATCGTAGACCGCATAATAATAGAAACCGCACTCAAGCACCATCAACGCGTATATACACCTGAAGAATACATCAATATTATTAAAACCTGTAAAAAAGTTAAACCTCTTCAAGTTTACAAAATGACAAAGACTGATTTTTTTAGTACAACTAAACTGGAAAAGAAGATTATCAATAGGAAGAAGTTTACAGACTCATCTCAAGTTAGTTGGCTACATACAAAAGAAATTAAGTTGGATAAAGATAAAACGTTTTCTATTTTTATACGGTCTACGATGGAAGACGATTTCAATGAGTTGAAAATTGATAAAAGAATAAAGCGAGAACTGCAATACATAAAAGAATCTGATTTTTGTTTATTGTGGCCTAATGGCAAACCGATTGCTCCAGCGAAATTAGTGGACTTACAATCCATGTACCACTACATACCTGAGGATTGCCTTCAATTTTATAGAACGCTTCAAAGTTCTGAAGAAGCTACTGATGATGTTGATTAGTTGGTGGAGTTCCGGACTTCGAGATCATAGAATACGATGATAATTGAATGTTTAATATAAGTTTTTGATAACTTTTGGAACCATATAAGCTAATTTTTGGCATAGGTTCTAAGCTCAAAAGATCACGTCCTATTTTTTTGTAATACATTTTAAATTTTTTTTTTGTTGTTTTTGTATGTTCCTCATTGTTATTTTAAATTAAACATATTAAATTTATTTTAGATATATTTATAAAATAATACACTTAAATTCGTTTTGGAACGTTTATGCATAATTGCTATTTAACAAGGTTCATACAAAATTAAATTTAGCAAAAACGTTTTAAACTCGTTTTACCTATTTATATGCCCCTTGTATTATGTATTTACAAAAAATATGCATATCATTCAATAACCAGTTTGGCATTCCACTGTAAAACCAATAGTATTTGCCTGAAATAATTACAGGGAAAAAGTGTACCGCTAATACACAAAATTGCGTTTATCTCAAAATGGGGTCGCTGTGGGTTGGAACGTTTTCGCGTAACTACGTCCAAATATACCAGTTATTTATTTTGGTAAAAAATATTTTTTTCTCTCGAACATATTTAATAGCAAAAATGGATCAAGTATATTATGTGGATCGTTTATAGCAAGAAATTAGAAAATAATATATTATAATAAAACGTTCCAATTTATTTAGAACAGTCTTCGCAGCTTAAAAAAACAGTATGGATTAATCTAAAAGGTTTCAAATTACATGGAACATTTTTGCAGAAATAAAAAATGTATAAAGATTGTGCAAAAACGTTCTAACCCACATGGATCATTTAAGAAACAATTAAATGTGCGTTTTATGAATTTAGTATAATGTTCCAAGACAAGTGGAACATTATAACGATATGTTATTCTATTAAGAGTTTTTAACAATATGTTTCAGTATGCATGTAATGTTTTTACTTTATTTTGAGTACACGTCCTTGGCATAATGGTGGGTTGGAACATTTGGGTCAAACTTTATTGATGAAACTAATCTAAAAATACTAGCATCTTTGTGTGCACATGATGTAATATGTCAAAAATAGTACCCTGGTTATGGTAACTCATTTTCGAGTGACTTGTGGGTTGGAACGTTTTCGCGTAACTACGTCCAATTACACGGTTCAACTCACGTATTCATAATTTCATAATTCATTTATTGCATAGTTTCCATGTGGTACAAATAGGTGTTACATTAGGGTAGGTTCACACATGAACCCTGTTAGGGCACAGCAAGTATTTCTTAAAATTAAAGCTACTACTACACACACATGCATTAAATTAACCGCATTCTGGCGCTTATGTTCGAGGCATGAAATTAGAAGCTTATTTATCATTTTATTATGCTATTGAAATTATTGTTATTATGATTATTTTTAATACTTGTAAGACTGCTGATTACATTAATTCAATTTTATTTTATTTATTATATATTTGTAAATGTTTCCACAGTAGTATTACTAGATGATTATGTAATTAATAATATATTATTATATGTACATTATAATTTATTATAATTTACCTACTTATTTATTACCTCCTATTCAATGTCACTATGGGCGACATGTTTCGAACTCTTCAAGAGTTCTTCTTTAGGATGAATGTTTTCGCGGCGGTGTCGCTTCTATCACAAGCCTGAGGAAGAACTCCCGAAGAGTTCGAAACATGTCGCCCATAGTGACATTGAATACGTGAGTTGAACCGTGTGATTGTTAGTATTTTTTTCTACATTTTTTGGTTTCCTAATTCTGGCCATTGCCTACGGTATCTGGTCGCATTTTATATAGAGAACTTATTATATAGGTCGGCCAATGATTAAAGTGTAGCGTGCGTGAGCAGGAAAGTAAGCAATCTCTTCAGGAAGTTGTTCAGGATGCTTAGGGACTGAGAAAAAAGTCTCGACAAGTTCTTTCCTTTTAAGTAGGTATAGTGTAAAAAATTTTTTTATTTATTTTTCATTTCCTCTGTTGAATCTAATTATCATTTCCTCTGTCGGTTCTTATCGATATTTTGAATCGATACAAAATAAACCTACAAGTTAAATTTGCAACGCAACTGCAGCGTGCTAATCGATGTTGACGAATCGATGTCGCGCGGCTTATGTTTCCCGTCACTAAATTACGCTCGGGACGTCAAAGTCCCTACGCAAAATGTTACACGCTCGGTTCCCATACTAATTGACGAGCTCTTTCCTTCTATCTTGATATAGTTCTGTGCAAATTACTACTTATTTCATGGTCTGAGCCACAGACAGGCAGAATCAGCCCAGCTGTATTCGGCGACGAAATTTGGTCGCGAAATAGTGGCGTATTTTTAGCCCGTTCTAATTGTTTAAACGGTTAGGTACTATAAAATCGTGTCAGTGGCTTTTTGGGTTTGATTGAAATCGAGTAAATACTTTCTGTATCTGGGCGACTATCACTTCGCTGTGTTATATTGAATCTCACTATTCGAATTGTATCACGCTTCGGGTTTTATTGGTTTTCAATCGGGCCTTTTGTAATACAACGAGCCTTTTATATTCTGTCGTTGCTCGTTGTCTGCGGCATGGAATTTACGCATTAATCCTCACATACTGTATCTAATAGTATACCTACGTAGTAGGGACTTTTATACAATTCATTTCAGTAGGTTATTTTTTACACCGGCACTATATGTTGAGGGCAAACCTTTAATTAAACACAATTTTTTGTATTTAATTAAAGGTCGGTTAAAGGTCAAGGTAACATACGCGTTAGGAGTCATTTAGTATGTAGGTAATCATTGAATCCGTACATACCTACTGATCAACACATACACATGACACACATGACAGGAATCATAAACGAGTTATCATAATGTATAAAACCGAATTCCAAAATGGCAGGTTGAATAGGTAGTACTTACGCACAGTCGT
The DNA here is from genome assembly GCA_947578815.1 of Epinotia ramella. Lineage (NCBI taxonomy): Eukaryota > Metazoa > Arthropoda > Insecta > Lepidoptera > Tortricidae > Epinotia > Epinotia ramella. The sequence continues at coordinate 16,738,839 of OX388209.1, forward strand.
AAAGCTGCGTACTAATTTGAGCGGCTCAGCCTGAGGCATGCTCGCCCCGCGCGGCGCGCTGCTCGCGAGCCAAATTGTTGCACATAAACATGCGCGGGTGAGGCAGCGTGCTCGCTACGAGCCGATATTGTGCGTCGTTCAAAATGGCGTCGGACACGATAACAGCCGCGGATGCGTTTATCACATTTCACCTAATTATATTAATACATTTACGAACAAATTCGATTACACACGCACGGCTCAGCTACTTGCTCAAATTCATACGCGCCTCGCCCACAAACAAGTCAGAACTTGTCGTTATGTCCGCGGCATGCTCGGATACACGTCCAAATTACGCGAGACACGCACACTGAGGCGCCATTGAGCACGGTCAAAAGACCGCCTCCGGGCGGCTCGCCGCGCGCCGCTCGCGCGCTGCTCGCGCACGGCGCGTGAGCGCGTACGTACTTGAGCAAAATAGGTGAGCCGTGCGTGCCTAAACCCGAGGCTGCTCTAATTCGTACGCACCTTAATGAATTTAGGTAAAGCACATATATCCTATTGATAACGTTAGTAAAAGATGTAGAAATGACATTACTTACCTAGGGCGGTAAAACAAAGAATATCTCTAAAATCCGAGGCTTTCTTTATTACCGCCCGTGGTGAGTACTACAATTTAAGTCTCTCCCTGGCCAGGAAACTTCCTGGGCAGGGAGCGTTGCGTCCGGTAATTGCTGCCATAGGTATGACGTAACGTTTAGTATTTAACGATGTAGTTTTGGTTATCAAAGAAAGTATCTACCGGCTACACGTTTCGCGCTTAACCTTCGCCCCAAGGGCGCACTCTCGGACAATTGTGTAGTTTCCTCACGTTAACATATAGTAAACCATCAAATTATCACTATCAATAATTGTAAATCATCAAAAATAATTACATGATGATAAGACTTCAAAGATTTGAAGAAATAAGTGTTAGACCAATAGTAAATAAAAAGTTAAGTATACCAATACCATTGTGATGACGATGTTGATTTCGTCCTGACCAATCTCGGCCACATGTGTTCAGTTCCATGTAGGTACAGTCAGCAGCAGAAGTAACAACGCAAAATAACACGCTCAAAATGATCGAGACTACTGTTGCTGCTAACTAACTGTACAATAAATTTACGTACATACATTTATACATAAAAAACAGCAATTTATATTTAAACGATACAAAGAAAAATAATATTATGGAAAAATAAACCATCTTCGTCTGTAGCCCCCGACAGGACTCGAACCTGCGATCCCTATATTGCCGGTAGTGCTTTAACCACTAAGCTACGAGAACAGTGACAAGTCGCGTATCTTAAATATGATCGGGGTAACTTCCTCGTTAAAAATAACACGAAACAAAAATATTTCATTTTTAACTTTTTATTTAAGTATTTTTTTGAAAGTATAATTTATATTTATGTATTTATTTGTATTTTTCCACATGTTGATTGTTAAGCAGCGAACCGATACAAAGTCGTGACGTCATTATTCATTCGTCATTTATTAATGTTTAAGGCATTTTTGCGGTCGCTGGCAATGACTGATTATGAGTTCTATTTATGCTTTTCGTCTAAAAACTGGTTATGGGGCATTATGAAAAAGGTAAAGTAGCCTATTCTGAACTTGTTTCGAGTCCTACATGTATGGTTTGCATGTGTGGGTGAATAGAATGTCTCGCCTCGGTTATCAATCAGCACGCTTAGCACAAGACGGCGCGCGAGCTCTCTCGCGCGTCAAAATGCGATACAAGGAGCGACATAGCGAAACCGTAGCACGAGACGCTTCTTGTCTCGCGGTCATATGTCAAAGCGATTTTTTTTTGTCGCTGACAGTTGGACGCGAGACACTCTCGAAACTCGCAGCACAAGTGCACTTTAGAGCGACAAAATATATCGCTTTATTCGCGTCTCAACGTCAAAACGCGAGACATTGTCTTCGAGATGTGGAGCCCGCGACAGCGATAATAACTTGATAATTTGACTCACAAGGAACAAGAGCAAACATTTTTTTTATTAATTTTAAGTTAATTAGGGACACATACGTAAATGTAATGATATTTAGTGTCCTTTTTACTACCTATACCTAATTTGATTAAATTTGAAAACCATTCATTTAATAACTGCTTGTAAAATATTCAAAGAAAATATTGTGACTGTCTAGAGCTGCCATAAGCCAGATTCAGAATTCTAATAATGCTTTGGGGGGCATGACACCGTTTGGGGACCCCACTGTGGTCAGATTTCAGCACAATTTTGGTAAAGACTCAATGCTTTCCCTGGATCCGCTACCTACTTAGGTAGGAACCGATAGTCAATAGCTGAAGTAGGTATGTTAAAAGTTTTTCAAAATCAAGTGTAAAAGTGTTAACTTACTTTTGCTGTTGACTAGGTATAGATTAGGCTAGGTATACTTACCTAGGTACTTTTAGGAAGTATAATAAATTGCTTGCTTAGATTAGTTATTTCCCGTCACAAGTCATGCAGTCTAATACCTAAATTAATAATGATTATTAAGGATGATGCACAATATATCGCTAAAGTAATGGAATGATCTACAGTTACTCATTGAATTTTCCGACGCGACAGCCCTCTTTCTAAATGATAAGTAGGACTTACGTGCAAGAACAACGAGGGTTAAAACATGCTGAATTGAGGTGAGGTATTACCTACTTACAAAAGCATCATATGGGTACCTAGGTGCATACAACATAATCTTGGAAGTTGTTTTTCAGTTTTTGGTTTGGAAGGAGGTAGGTATCAACTTTCGACTTTTAGCTTGCAGAAAACCGCAGACTACTTGCCCTGTGGGTGTTGTGTTAGGTGTTCTGTTATTCGCTACACGCTAATGCGGCTCACCCCGCCGTTCACCCGTCACGAAACTAGACCTCTACCTACCCTTATTTACTATGCATCGCGGTGTCAAGATATATTTGTGGGTGAGCTTAAAACAAGTTACAGAATAAGGTGGCAGGGCACCCGAGAACCCGCTATTTTGAGAGTGAGGGTCCTACAATCGTCTCTGGTGGACAACACAGTGAAGTCGATCGCTTGTTTTCCACCGTCGCGGTATTACTTAATCATTTTCTCTCAAAAAATGGTAGCTTTTATTGTTGACTGTACTTTTTTTACAGTCATGAACAGCCAACTACTAGAGAGGGTTCCAATGAGCTCAAATACGACGGGGGACTATCTGGTGTAGTTTAGAAGTTGCTATGGCAACCTTCAGTCTCCACCATCAGCTCAGCTCGGTGTGGCCATAATTTTGCCTTGTCACCGTCACTGAGTATAGCAAATTTCAGCCCTATTGGTTTATAAAAAGTATATTTAGTAACTGCTTGATGACCCCAACATACAAACTAATAAGGCAAATTAAATATAAATTAAAAACAGAATTTATATCACTTTAGTAATAGTGAAGTGTTCATATAAATAAATCCACAATAACAATAACTTAATGACAAGGAATTAATAGACAGCTGTTAGCTAAACTACCTATCCTTACCCCTATACACATTGGTCAGTGTCAGTCAAATAATAACAATAACCTGTTTTCTTATGCTTTATTACTGATCATACACATCATTAACAATACAATAGGTTTTATGTAACGTAACTACTAAAGTATGCCTACCTATACTATACTTAGTGTGAAAACTGAAAGGTTAAAATTTATATGACAAGTCCTTTCTTGATTTGAACCAGACTAAAATTAGGGACCGTTTCAACATGAATTGTCTTTCAGCTTTATAATACTTAGTACTATGATGACATTGATGACTATGAGTTTGATACTTACCTATATTTTTATTTTTGAATTATGAAAATATCACTACATTTCCATTGGGAATTTTATGAATATTAGTTTAGTAGCTAGAGGAATACTTGATGTTGACCTACAATTATTACAAAGGCGTTTACATTATGTTTTAATACAACTATGCCATACAAGAAAATTGAATTAAGTTAACAAGATAATAGATGTGTAGGTACTAGGGGACATAATAATAATAAAAATAATAAATCAGCCTATATACGTCCCACTGCTGGGCACAGGCCTCGTCTCATGGATGGGAGTGTACGGGCAGGTAGGTAGTGTTAGAGACACAAATGCAAATGCTTACACAAATTGAATAAGTCCCATAGTAAGCTTACCTATTAAGGTTTTTGTATTATGAGTAACTAGACAATGATATATGAGTTGTTACTTATGTCAGTGTTAAAGAAAAATATATTTCATTAAAAACATGATAGAATATATACGAATATAAGTTAAAAACCAGATTTCAAACTAAAATTAACTTAAAAATAACCTACCAAAGACTAAAAATATCCTTCTAAATTGGGCAAGTCTTTGTGCGAGAACGCTGGCATTGATGTAATCATATATGATATGCTATCAATATAATTGCCCTTACCGGCATTTTACAGCCATTGTTTCATTATCCAATAGTGATACATAAGAGGAAGATAAAGGTTTTTTTGTATAATAGTCAACACTGATCGTCTTTAAAATACATTAGTGAATAGCCTCATAAGATATAGTTTTTGGTGTCCATAATGTCTGCTTCCACCGTGGCACTATATTCTTGACTTTTGAGTCTTTTGACTCCACAACCAGTCCCTGGAATGAATTGAGTATTGTTAGATATATTGTTAAATACAATGAACAAACTGCTGTCCAAATATAATAACTGTTTGAGGAAAATTAGTTGTAGAAGGTTGACATAGTTTTTGAAGGATACTTACTCGCTGATTATGCATTGCTTATGATTCCAAACATACTTACGACAATATTTTATATTAAAGTGATTGATGAACTTTTTCTTCCTACCATCTAGGAACTCGTTACCTTCTACCTTGTTTCCATGTCTGTTCCATGTGTGTTCGTATTCGGCGAAAATCCAGCAGCTCTTCATGGAGAATATTATTATTCTAACGGACCATATTCTGTTCTCTAAGTTCCTCGATTTAGACTGATCGAAATCATCGAAATGAAGCAAAGTATTATCGTTTTTGGGCTGTCTGCATTTATTTCGATTCCGATTCCGTTTACAGCAACGCATTAAATAACTCTTCTGTTTTAAAAGTTATTGTTAGAAAGCACGAGAATCTCACGGCAGTGAGTAATGTGAGTATTATATTCTTTGCTCACGGCAAGCGAGTTCTCTGTTTAAAATACTAGATATATTATATTTTATTTTGACACTTCAATTTCTTTCACATTGACAAATTCTTTCCCGCGGGATATTTTTAAACGTCATGTACTCTGTCTCTTTCATTTTGAAGCTTTAGAGAAAGAGACAAAGTTATCGTGATTAGGGACGTTGCTAGTATAAGGCTTGCCATTCACTCTTTACTCCATGTTTTACCATCGATTCAGTGTTGCCATACAGCAATATGGCATCAGGGACTATTTTTCTGATAAATGGCAACACTCACTGTGTCGACCGCGACAGAGCTCTCTCGCTTGGGCCGGTTTTCTCGATGTGCCAAGTGGTGCTACGAAAATCGAGAAAACTGACAGCGCGACCGAGAAATTTCGCAACCGCGAGCGAGCTGGCTCGCGCCGCGAGAGTATGTCGCGGCCGTCGTGTGCTAGAGGTGCAGAGTATAGAGGCTGAGACCGGCTCATAATTAATTCAATTCTCTGATACACGCAAGAACAAAACCTAAAGGCAAGAAGCTCCATCGTAGTGAAGATAGGATAGCTTCCATATTAGGGTTACAGAGTTTTTATAAGTGTAAAGTTTGTTTTTTGTATAATTAAAGTCTTAGTAAATTTCTTAAATAGTTTTCTGGCATTTCAATTTCAAAGTCCTGTGTCTTCACATCGATCGGTTGTCAATCAGTTGAACCTGTTGAATAAAGTACCTACCCTGCGCGATGCGTCGGTTGCATTTATATTACGTTAAATACAGTGGTGGTCCCAAGCCCAACATTCAGTTACTGTGAAGTTCGAATATCTAGTAGGTGTTGGATATTCAGACAATTTAATATCCGCTTTACCAGTGCGGGAATTGGTTCCCTTTATTTGTCATCGAAGGCTTTTTTAAATGTTGTTGGCATTGGAGTCAATGGAACAAGCTTGCTATTTTTGCAAGCCGGTAAATCTGTCTATGTGAACATAAAATATTTATAAAAACCGTACGTACGTAGACAATGTGGACTTAAAAAATAAATAAATATTAGGGGACAATCTTACACAAATCGACCTAGTCCCAAGCTAAGCAAAGCTTGTACTATGGGTACTAGACGACGATAATAGTAGATTATACACTAAGGGGATAAAGCACTGTTTTATGTCACGGGAGCGAATTGAATCCCGAACGTAACGAAGGACCCATAATTTAACTCCTGAGCGTAGCGAGGGAGTTATAAGTTAATTCCTGAGCGAAGCGAGGGAATTAAGACTGAGTCCTGAGTGCAGTGAGGGGTTCAACCGCCCAAGACTAAAACAGTCTTATCCCCGAGGTGTATACTCTACTTTTCACACCTTATGCGAGACAAAAAAACCCAACACACACACAGGCTACTTGGCTTCTTTGTAGCTGACAAATATTCAAAATAGACCAGAAGCACTGATTCAGACACAGACTTTACGCCTTTTACAGCTTTCCATTTGTCAAAATCGTTGTAGGCTTTTAGGTATTTTTCCTTTGACTTCTCTGGCAGCAGATTGTTGACAATGCCTATGGCATCTAATTTGATAAACTCAGGAGTCAAAACACTTTCATCACTCGACATTTTCAATATTATTTTTGAAATGAAATCTTCTATAGGCACCTACAAGAACTCGATTTGTTCGTCACGCGTGAACAAATGAAGGCGCGCGACGTTCCAAATTCGAAAGCACAAGCCGTGGTCCTAGATTCGAAATTCGAATTTCGAACACCGCGCTCCTCCGGACCGGGGTTCACACGGAGGCAAACTTCATTTATTTTGTCAAATCAAGTAGGCCATGGCCTAGGACAAATTGTGTTTAGCAAAATTAAACTTTATGCATATAGTAATAAGAATTATGAAAAGTGAAATCATATTATTAACCAGCGGGTTATAATGAAATTCAGTACAACATTATAACCCGGCTAATACCAAGGGATTTAATGTCTTGCTTTCGGTAGGGTTTACATGACCTATAATTCGGCATTGTCGAGCATGTGGTTTGAAAACATACTTATTTAGATAAATAAATACTTAAATACATAGAAAACATCCATGACTCAGGAAGAAATATTCGTGCTCATCACACAAATAAATGCCCTTACCGGGATTCGAACCCAGGACCTCTTGCTTCGTAGGCAGGGTCATTACCAACTAGGCTAAAGCGGCCGTCGTTTATAACTGAACGTTACGATATTCTTTTATCTCCGTCTCCGTATCTTCCGTTAGTCTATATATTTGTTTAGGAGATTGCTATCCGTATACCGAAGTACCCCTAAGATTGAAGCTTAAACAGCAGGGAGGACGTCTCATTCAAGATTTACGTTTATTGTGCTCAGTACAATGGGTTGTTTGTCTCGTATTTGTCATTTGCTGCTGAAACGGCAGGGAACGTCATTTGTCCCTCGGACATGGCGGTCTGGGGAACATTACACGCCGTGGATACATTTATGACATTGTCTGGCAATTGGTCCTTCGTGTCTAAGCAGGGATTACGTTTCGAGAGCGCTTTTGGGCCGTAGCAGTGTCACATAATTTTATGTGCCTTTTGGCTGCAGGAACAAATGTACCTACAGTTGCAGTTAATGATATGTTAACACTTTATCATCGTAAAGTGCTTTGTTTAATAGAAGTGCACAGCCCATGCTAAAAGTTTATATTTCTGAATCAATATTTACCTTAACTGTAACTATGTTTGTGTATTGGACCCTACTATACTAAAACATATTACGTTGTCATCGTAAACAGGAGATGTACAGTCAGCTGCAGAGAAACATGTCCCCCCCTGCATACCTCTTTCTATGCAGGAGGGGCATGTTTCTCTGCGGCTGACTGTACTATCATCATGTAAGTGCTAATAGGTGTACTAATATGACAATCAAGTATTTGGGAACCAGCAAGCGAAGTGAACGAAGTTCTCCGTTTCGCCTTGGACAAAAAAGCTGTCGTATATCCGGCTGTTCTCCCCTACTCGCGATTCTCGTGAAAATGTGAGCAGTTTCGATAACAATGCGATTTTTTTGTCGATACAGTTCTTGAAAACTGTTTTTTTTAAAGACCGACTTGCGACGTGTACTGCTTACAGAGCCACTGGAATAGCGTAACATTTGGCAGTTTTTAGTAAGAGACTGCGGCTGCCTGGGTTTTTAAACTTGTTCGGTAAATTTAGGCCCCAGGGTTCCAGCGTCTGTGATGTTGAAGATGTTTCTAGACACTTGCACGTGGGAAAATTTTAATTCTCACCAAGTATCTCGTCGCCAACTTTTAAGTACCTACCTATATTTACAATACCCAGTGCCAATGTGCTAACTTTAAGCTGACTGAAACTCCTAAGATGTGGCGTGGACGTGACTGCTGTGAACGTTTACATCTATGATACGCTTGCTACGATATTACGAAGACGGCAACGAAAAATTCAATCGAAATTGTTGACTCTGGTCGAAGTACTAACACCCGAGATGCCACTATGCGGTAATAACACAACATATTGCTGTACACACACACATACCTACATATTGTATCGATATTCTGTTGGTGTACTAAGAAATAGTGACGCTAATTTCGGTAACTTCGTGTATGTATAGGTGACTGTGCGAGAACTGCAGGTCGATCACGTAACGCATTGTACGTACGCTAGGTAGATCTAAATGTCAATTTTTATATGGAAAAATGACAGTTGGATCTATCTAACGTGGTTTCAAAACGTTACGTGATTCCAGGGCTCGGATTTTACATCGCACGGTAAGACGAAAGAAAACTATGGAGTCGATATTAACATTACAACTTTACTCATATTCATACTCACTCATTTTCCTAGTCCCGTAATTATTATATATTTATCATGCTGACAAATTTCAACTTAGTTGCATACCTAGTTATCCAGACCATATTGTTGCGATAGACTTAACGGTGGGTACTGGCCGCTTTATTTAATTGCCTCATGTTTCAATCATTGACGGCTTTAGACGTGTCATTTATTTAAGTTTGCAATTAGTGCATATATTAATTAACTTAATTATTTCGTGAACATTTTAATATTTAGCTTATAATGTAATAAACATGGTGTGGCGGTTAACATTTGTATTTACAATATAATAAACTTTTGGTATTAATTAAATGAATGAGTATGAGTATGAATATGAGTAAAGTTTTAATGTTGATATCGACTCCATAGTTTTCTTTCGTCTTATCGTGCGATGAAAAATCCGAGCCCAGGTGATTACCCCCTGGCGTGCATGGAATGAACGAAACGAATGACATCTAACATTTGTGGGTGCCACCGCGTATCTAACCCAAGCTACATATTAAACAATGTTGAACTGCTGAGGGCGGGTAGCATCGACCACACTTTACAGATCGATCAACGTTCAATAGCAGCCAGCAGCTGTCATCCCATAGAGAACTGTAAACTTCCCATACAATCGGATATTAAGGGACGGTTCTAACGATTACTGGTTTGGGACAACCAACCCTTAGGATGACTTGCATCAAACCGTCATAATCGCCTATGTACATGGAAAGTTTGGCAAGTTTTAACGGAATGACAGCTGCCAATGACATATTTAAAGTTGATCGGTCTGTTAGTAAGTTGGTGGAACCCGCCCTTAGATACTTTCTGTCACTTATTAGATGTATCATGACAGGTTTCGTGACATAAGTATTTTTCACGTATGTTCGTTTTTTATAGACTAAAAGGTTTCTTCAGGTAGACGGGAAAATAAGTGGAAGGCTACCTAATAAAAAGCAATCATTAACTCATAGCACGTTACCGGTTCCGCTATTGTGCGCAATAGAATAGAACTCTTTCACGAGAGATACGATAACCAGCCGGATAGGGAGCGCCTCAGATTGCATTTCCTTCAATGAAGCCTCGTAAACTACTACGTAAGTCCGCGAAATAGAGCGACCCGTTTCGAGTTTACTACATGCTATGTAGATTTACTTGGGATGCCTTATTGAATGAAGTACTTTTTTACCTTTATGGCACGGAACCCTTAAAATGACCCTGTAATCAAATAATGTTTACGTGTGCTTACAATAAGTGATAGTTCAGGATTTTTAGATTTAAGGTGGAAAATCAATTAAGTATTTAGGTAGGTAGGTAGTAGTGGGTGATAGTTAAAAAGAAATACGCGCATCTCTGTATACGAGTATGTATGTATTATAATGATTATAATGAAATATACTACTGGGCGTTCTTTCTCAGTATCGCAGCGAAGCTCTACGAAACGAAATCGCTTCATACGAAATTTAGAACGCTACGTGCTACGGCGTAGCGGTGGTTGCTGCGCATTTTGTGCGGTAAATATGTTTTCTCAAACATACATTGAAATATTGACGTTGTGTTCTTCATAATAGGCTTTGAAGTGTCATGTTTCGGTAGCAGCGAGACGAGAGATCCGTTATGGCATTTCATACAAAATTGGAGGCCTAGGCCGGCAAGATGGTCTTTTTTAATTTTCATTCCACAATTTGTGGCACAAGATCACGGCGTTCAGCTATTAAAATTACTGTTTGATTTCTTGGAGTTTTTTTAATTTATTTCATTGCATGTTGAGAAAAGCACTATACATACCTCGGCTTGAAAAGGGGTCGCCAGCCACATAACTAACTATACGACCTCGCTACGCTCGGCCATCTATATGTACTCGGCCGGGAACCCCTTACTTCCCGGCCTCTGTAGTAATGTACTATTTCTCAAACATGCAATGAAATATTGACGTTGTGTTCTTCATAATGGGCTTCGAAGTGTTGCGTTTCGGGCGCAGCGAGATGAGAGATCCGAGGTCTTTTTTAATTTCCATTCCACAATTTGTGGCACAGCATCACGGCGTTCAGCCATGAAAATTAAAGTTTGATTTCTTGGAGTTTTATTTATTTATTTCATTGCATGTTTGAGAAAATCACTATACATACCTTGGCGTGAAAAGGAGTTGCCAGTCTCATAACTATCCTAGTCGTCAAAATGTACTCAGCCGGCAACCCTTTACTTCCCGGCCTCTGTAGTAGGTAATGTACTATTAGTCAACCGGCGACGTAAGGGCAAAGAGACACGCCACTAATATCTAGTAAATAATAGCTCCGCCCATTTATTACAGAGGACGCAGGGGGAGTCGCGTGAGAAAATATAGCCTATGTCCATCCTGATAGTCATGCCTGGGATAACTCGGGGCACTTATACTAAAGTGACGTAGCAAAATATTTTCTCAACAATTAAATATATCGATGTTACTGTCAACATCTACTCGTAAATGTTTTACAAAATAAATATATTTATACAAAATCGCTTTGTATACTCCTTCTTAAATTCTAAAAAGGTATATTTCGAAGAATTTATTTTATTTTTAAGTCAGTAATTCCACATTGGCACTAAATGTTTTACTCGTATTCTAATCATTTTATAACGTTATTTATTAATTCTTAAACATTACTCCATCTTCATTTATTGCTAAAAGTACATAAATAGTAGTAGGTACATCCATGAGTTAATAGAATATTTTATTTATTTATTTAAACTTTATTGCACAATACAAGATAAAGTACAAATGGCGGACTTAATGCCATAAGCATTCTCTACCAGTCAACCATTGCCAATATTCACTTGGGCGTGACTTTTTCTTAGGCGGCATGATTATTTTGGACTTCGTAACAATCGTAGCGGAATATTACCTCATTATATTATTCTTACATATGAATGGCACTGACAGTAAATTGTAATTTTGTTTGAAATGACATAAGCGTCATTTATTATCTTAAATGACGCTTGATATCAGGGGCCCTAGACAAGGTTACAATCGACAAGCGCTAACGCTAACGCTAACTAATAAAATGTATGGGAATGACAGATGTTAACGAAATGTTTCGTCGGCATCTGTCATTCCCATACATTTTATTCGTTAGCGTTAGCGTTAGCGCTTGTCGATTGTAACCTTGTCTACGGCCCCAGGTGTGATATAAAACCTTTTTATAGTAATCGAGAATTTTCAATGAGCACATGTATTATTATATATCGACATCTTTTTTATCGATATCAAATCACAGGTTATCACAGGAATCCGAGTTATCACAGGTTTGCTGATAGTACATTCTACATTATTATACCTACTGGTCATTTTTGTTTTCGGATGAGTAGTTCCAGCGATTACCCCCTATATACAGACTTACAACCTCAAAGACTTTTCCTCTTTATAATATTACTCGTAGACTAGTATAAACTTATATAAAACAGTAAAAAGTTATACCATAATAAGAAAGTCACAGGATTGTATCGGCATAAAAGATCACAGAACTTTAAGTGTTTATTAGAAAATCGACAGTTCACCAGGTTGGGTAACTTTTAAGGCAGCTCGCGGAAACTAAATTCTGCTCTTTGCGTCAAGGTTCCTGAATTTAAATGTGTTCCTTACGTAGGCACGTACGCATGTGTATGTGTAGCTACTTAGATTTCCAACCAAGCACAAGTCGTAAAGTTTTGTTTACGATGTTTTTCTTCCGCTAAGTGAAAATAGAAAATTCACGTCATGCGTCGTTTTCGAATGAGGAACCAATAACATAACATTTTTGCTTGGTTATTAAGATTTTAATAAAGTGTATTTTGATGTCATATGGCCTGAAATTCAGAAAAACCATTCTTATGAGGGCGAAAACAAACTTTACGCCTTTATATAATATTAGTACATATTAGTATATAGTTACACATCGTATGGCCGAGGAGGTCAGTGAGGCTTTTAATGTGTTTCGTTCTGCCACTTGCGTACAGTGACAGTTGTTTGACGTATCCTACTAATATTATAAATGCGAAAGTTTAGATGTTTGGATGTTTAGATGTTTGTTACTCAATCACGCTTAAACGGCTTAACCGATTTGGATGAAATTTTGCACGAAGATAGTTTATAGCCTGGATTAAAATATATGATATGTTTTATCCCGGGTCCACGCAGACGAAGTCGCGGGCGGAAGCTAGTTAAGTTATATAGAAAGTGATAGCCAAAGACTACAATATGGTGAGACAAAGAGAATATAACCACTACGTTTATGGTGAGAGCTGTGTCAGGCAGGGAAAAATAAATAGGCAGTGGAAAGGTTTCGCCGATAAAATGTAGGAGAGTCGGCTGCGATGGTATGGGCATGTAAACAGGAGGCCAGTCGACTACGTAGGCAATTTAGCACTAGAACTGTCCATCCCCGGTCGAAGATCCTGGAGCAGATCCAAAACAAGTTGGAAAGATGTAGTGCTAAAGGACATGATGGAGCACACATCACGCACCCGAAGACGATGTCGAGGACATAGTGAAGTGGAGATTTATACCTGGGAAGTGAAGAAAGAGTGGATGAATATGAAACCTTTCATATTTATAGAACCATGTCTGTTTACTAAGTATTATGAGTAGGCATAAATGCGATCAGATAAAAGACAAATTAGAATGCAACGAAGCTGAACAATAAACCAAAAGTTGGGAATGTAATTACGTGTTTTGCGGAGATCACTGGGCTGGTATTCATAGCGCTTTCCAAGAACACGCCTGAAGTGAACCATTTCATGTCAGGCCTTTGAAATGATTAGACGATGTCCATCATGAACAGTTAATTGTGAATCTCGGTAAATCCCTCAGGTGTAAACTTAACTCAAACTCAAATGCTTTATTTGCCATAGGTATACAGGTATACATGCAAATATATTATTAAATTGTAATTGTCTAGAGTATAAACATTCTTTCATCCTGGCTGTTTCTTTAATAGCTTAAGAATGGACAAACTGTAAAAAGCGGATTTAACTACCGATCACATAGAAAGTTAAACGGGTTCAGAATGCGGGCTACTAATAGTTCCATGTATATTCAATTTATTTATACCTACTTGCGACAATTCGAAAAAGACATTCCGTTATTATTTTAGGTATGCGATATATCAAAAATAATATCAAAATTAAGAATTCTTACAATAAAGCCAGAACGTCTGAAACATACATGACGATAATATATTTTCTAATCTTGGGTTATAATGTCGATTATTATGCAAGTAACATATTTCGAATGAATATGATACTATAAAGCTCGCGGCAAATAGAAGTGTCAACTGCAAGCGAGTGGCGGGCGAGGGGCTACCTACAGGGGGTCACTCTAAAGCATACATTTCACATTTCAATTTGCTTGCAACGTGTACAGGCGCTCCTCCTACCTCCTAACAAGTACGGTACCCGTGTGAGCGTGCAAACACTTCAAAATCAAATTGTAATGTGAAATGTACGTATAGTATAGTGACCCCTAGGTTAGCACTATAATAGTCACAGAGGTCAGCTGCCTATCGATGGCGACGTTCGTGCCATTTCAGTTTCATTTTATTGCGCTTCATGTTAAATGTAAAATATTTTCACCAGGGCAGGGCACTTCCTAGCCACTCCAACTCACCTTCGTAATTTTTTCGCTCTAACGAGAGGTGACATTATAAAAACCGGCCAAGTGCGAGTCGGACTCGCGCACGAAGGGTTCCGTACTATTTATCTATAAAAACTGTAAAAAAAAAAAAGTTTGTTGTATAGAATATTTATTTTATTTTGTTTTTAGTATTTATTGTTATAGCGGCAACAGAAATACATAACTGTGAAATTTTCAGCTGTCTAGCTATCGCGGTTCTTGAGATACAGCCTGGTGACAGACAGACAGACGGACAGCGAAGTCTTAGTAATAGGGTCCCGTTTATACCCTTTTGGTACGGAACCCTAAAAAGGTGCCATTTTGGTGGAGCCATAAACAAATAGGTCGTGCCGTCTCTCGCGTGCTTAAGCAAAATCGGTGAATTAATTCACATAATGAGTTGGGCCGTACTAATAAAAGTGAGTGGGTATATTCCCCACAATATTTATTTGTTTTAATATGGGAACAAGTAATTTTTTTGTCTTCATGATTTGTAGTAAAATTTATTATTCTTCATTAATTTTGTACTAAGCAGTAACGTCTGCTAGCGAAACTTATAAATTAATTTATAATAATAAATAACGTAATTTTATCTCTTTAATTTTAATTTTATTAATAAAATTACTGAATATTTTTTCAGTTTCCGTCACAAGTACTCGGTAAAACTGGAGTGAGTCGTTTGAGCAGTCACCCGCACGGCCTCGCTAATATCGCGGTCTACCCAGCTAGATTTACGACCGCAAACCCAGTCATTACCGGGATAATAAATTACATATATAGCTGTTAAATGTCTAGTTGGGTACCGAATCGTTGATGTGTTACTGAGGCGATTACTTACATAACGTAGTCATTGAGGCAGTAATCAATCGGTAACTACCTAATCAGTGCTCGAATGAAATCACCATTGAAAACAATGTTTGCTTGGCTTCAGTGACAACTGACATCCTAGTGTCCATCCACCATATACAAAAGGGGCCACATCCCCATTTTCATATCTCTGTCATGCCCATTTTGAAAGACATGAAAGTGGGGATATGCCCCTTTCTCTGAAATAGACGTTGCAGTTGACGAAATAACAGTCACGTATCACTGCACTAGAAGCATTATTTTATGACAATTGTTCTTCCATCGTAAATGTAAAAACTTAAATAGCTTCATCTCCTTTTGGGTCAATTATTTTGAGTAGGTACCTAAGTAAAAGTTTTCTTTTTATTAATAAAAATGATTTATTCATACGGTAAATTATACTAAAACCAAACTAAATACGGAAGAGAAACCTTTGCTGTTTCATAATGTAGAAAAAGGAGTTGACGAAATAACAGTCACGTATCACTAGGAGTATTATTTTATAACAATAGCCAAATACATTGTTCTTCCATCGTGAAAATAAATAAAAAGCTTCTTCTTTTGTAGGTACATCAATTATTGTAAGTACCTAAGTAAATGGTAATGTTTTCTTCAGAAATCAATGTGTATGATTATGATAATTTCATGTTTTAATAATGATACATTCATGCGTTGCTTATAATATTCAAACTTGCATCGAGATTTAAATGCTTTATTCATTTACGATCTAGCATAAGGCATAAGCTTTAACGTATACGTTATAATATAATAGGAACATACATTTCAAATAGATATGATATTTTATTTCACTGGCAGCCGACAAAATAAAATTCACGCTATCAGCCGTGTAATATCTAATCTGTCAATGTGTCAATCAATGTCTGTGTGAGCTCAAAATTCAAAGACTCTTCTTAGTGGGAGCTTTGGCTATATTAATGAGCTATCTAACCCCTGAAATACCCCAGCGATAGCGGATAAGAAGAAAGCCGAATAGAAAACATGCGGGCGGGCGGAATGATTGTGACACAAGGTCCAGCTTACTGCACTTCAATAAAATTTACGTTTTACTTTGTTGTTTTGATGCGATACTTGGATGAACATATATAGTTAGCGGTTTTGAAATGATTTTTAAGAGACTAGAATAATTTACTCTAACATTTTTTGCGATATAATTATTATACTATAGTTAACTTTGTGCTAACTAAAGTATGCGGGCTAATTGCGTAAATTCTGTGATAGATAGTCGGGCTATTTTCCGAACTGTCAGTTTCATAACACAATTAGCCTTCATGTTGTTAGTAGGTACATAAGTACCTACAGCCACTAGCTGCAAACAGTGTCACGCAACTAGGAACAAAAAGAAGAATGACATCCATTTGCTCACATTCAGATCAAATCTGACAAGTGTCAGAACAAGTGACAAGATTTCTATCTGTGCTTCTACCATGGCGGACACATGCTATCTCTTACTTCCGTTCTTTCTCTTTCTGACATTCTGTCATTGTGGCATTTGGATGGTAACCATGGATATTTTAACTTCAGGAGAAAACATGTGTGTCAAACAACCAAAGAGTATAATAAGTATATTTATGTACAAACAACCAATGCTTTTGACGAATACAACACGATCTTAATTATTTTAAAATTTATTAACATCTGTACAAGATTCTCGTCATCAACGTTAAAAAAAAATTAAAGCCAGCATAATAGATACCAAAAACTTTAGGTACCTACCTAAGTATATACAAGTTTGTTTAACCTATAATGTTATAACGAAATATGTAAGTAGATACCCATAACGAAAATAACGAAATATCGAGCGTAAACATTGATTTACTTTTGAAAATCTACGGCACTTGGATAATACAAGCGGGAGCTGTCTTATAACAAGAAGAATTATGGAAATACATTGGACTGTTTGCGAATGAAAAAGAGACAGTATGGACAAATTGGTGAAATTTTGTAAACATAAATATACCTACTCCTAAATATTTTTTATAATTAATAAATTGGTGTGAAATAAATAAACTGACAAAACATTTATTATCCTTTTATTACTTTGTTAGTGTCGATATACTTAGTGCAATAATTTGCTCTTCATGCAGTAGACCTGACTATCACAATTTATCGATATCGATAACGTTGCGTACTAATATTATCGACATCGATAATGTTAAGTGCGACATCCCTAATCCCTTCGTGCCATTATGTTGGTACGACTTACTTCCGTATTGGACTTTTTAATGTGGTATGGCAAAGTAGCTAAACTCAATTGAGTTATCATGTCAAAATCAAATGACAATGTCACTGTCATCCAAAACTTAGTTCGAAGCCCCGTCTCTTAGAACGTAGTGGTTATATTCTCTTTGGCTGCAAATATAAATATAGGTGCAAATCTATATTAATCTTTTGGTCGGTTTTTACACTTAACGCGAATTATAGGTACCTACTAGCTGTGTGGTGACTTCGCTAGGTAGGTACATTCAATTTCGCCGCAGATATGATCTAGGAGCACGGTAGGGCCCCCGCTAAGACAACCCAAAGGGCACCACCTATACCTTTCTCGAACCGTTTTGTCGATTTTTCAAAACCTCATAGGATCAGTCTGGATAATACTAGAGAAATAATACTTAATCTTTAAACATGATCTTCAGATTGATTCATGAGGTCTTAGCAAGCTATTGAATAACACAAAGTTTCGTTCGTCCAACTTATATACTTTATTTAGGTAGGTACCTACCTCAATCGATTTAGCCTCTCAATACTCTAACGTCCTAGCAAGCTGAATTTAGTATAGGTTTACAAATTATTTTCCCACAAAACATACGAAAAATAAAAATGAACTTTAATTTCCACCTTCGAACCCCGTGTCATGCAAGATTTATGTAGGTGATACACTGTATGATGATGAAACTAGTAGACTGAAGAAAACTTAGACATAAGCAGTGAAACGAGGCTTCAAAAGGGCGAGGAATCGTACGTAGAGCTTTTGTTTATGAAACTTCGACCTTGGCTCCATTATACTTTAAATAGAATGAACGTGCAGCTAATTCAGAATGGGTAATTAATTAGGCACTGAATTTAACAGTCACGCTTATTTTCCGTACCCGACAGGATGGCACCAGTAATTACGAAAATACAGCTTACTTGCCGAATATAAGGATTATTTTATGAAATGTTTATAAAAATGGTTCTAATCTTATTTATTTTTGACTAGGATATGAATTTGCAGATGTCATTGTTACTATTATTTCGGTTTACGCAATTACTTCTCATAAAACAAAATTATTAATTCGCTGCAAACATAAGTAGGTCCGTCTTTCGGCTGATATGATGATGATGATGATAAGCAGGTGACTATCCTTTTTATCTAAATTATATACAAGTACTTAATTAAATTAACTAAATTAAATTAAAACGGAGGTATATCTACAAAAAAGGCCCTCGGGGCATTTGTACCCAGGATTATGAAAGTATTTCCTCGCTGAATTGCATTGCTGATGCTTTACGCGAGACAACCACCTGCTCTTCGGTCACCAGTTAAATCAACCATAATTAACTTAATTTATTTTAGAAAGAATGCCAGGTATTGATTGCCTATAAATCATGAAATATCCCCTTAATAACCACTCGCTCCCAAAGTAATTTACAATTTGATACATATAATTAAGGGATTCATTTGTTTATATTCTGTAATTTATTCGTGCTTTCTGAGCGAATCCGAGACCTATCAAAGAACATTTTACACGTATGTATATTCTTACGGTCAGTTTGGTTATCAGCATATTATAGCTTAATACTGCTAACAGTGATTTGAAAAAAGCTTCAGTATTTATTTATACTTAATATAATGTGGCTGGGTACAGCTTTGTACATTTGTATGTAGTGGGTAATCTCCGGAATGAACTCATCCGATTTCAAAAATCCTTTCACCAGTGTATGAAATATACCTTTGGGCTATCCATCGGTTACATTTTATCCAGTGGCTTCGCTTGCGTTCTTTGTAATTCGCGAGCGAAGCCGCGTGGACCTAGTTAACACATGCACTGTAACTGTGAACAAAGATTTAAAAACAACCTCTCACCGTTAACGTATATACCTTCTCCTCCGAGGGTCAATAAAAATATAATAGTGACAGCAAGGTAACGTTAACATCAATGTCTAAAAATGGGAAAAACTGATAAGAGTTTCTTCTTAAAAACATGAGCACAATTACTTTTAATAAAATGGGTATGTTGTATTAGACACAGATTGACTGCAATACATGACTGTCATAATAGTGGACTTATTGCAACTATAAACACAATAGTGGTTTTTTTCCGTTTTTATAAGTGAGTTTTTATTGACACAGTGTAATCGACCATTCCCTGTAAAATGTAAAATAATTATCTTAAAGATACAATTATACTTATACTATGGGGATTAGATGTTGATCTACACACTAACTTAGTTATTATAGGCCTGTAACTACCTATATAAATAAATAAATATTTGGGGACAATCTTACACAAATCGACCTAGTCCCAAACTAAGCAAAGCTTGTACTATGGGTTCTAAACGACGTTACACATACTTATATTGATAAATAAATACTTAAATACATAGGAAAACTCCCATGACTCAGGAACAAATATTCGTGCTCATCCCACAATGAAATGCCCTTACCGGAACTCGAACCCTCCTCCGGCTTCGGAGGGCAGGGCACCAACTACGCTACAGAGGTCGTCAAATATGATTACTTATTTAAAACATCCATGATTTGGAAAGGATTCCACCTCAACACAGATATTGACCCTTATCGGGTTTCAAACCCCGGGCTCTCGAGTTTCATGTCTATTAATTAGCTAACTGCGTAGGTAACTAGAAATAGGTAGAATTAAAATAATAATAAATGATTTAAACGCTAGATTTCACAGACGTAGGTACCTACTAATAATAAGGAACTTAATAAAACTCTTGGTAGAGTTTCGTTAATCTCGTTTCACATCAAAGTGATTACACAATGTTATGTAACGAATGTTTCCCTCTGCTGAAAAACCAACTGACCATTACGAACATTTGAAGTACCTATGAAAAGAAAAGAAAACACTAGTTTTTAAAAACGGTTGAAGCTGAAATTCCGATTTCCGAACCCACTAAAATTCGTTGGGAGCTGCCGTTAACCCTGAAATATTAAAAAAAAAATTGTAAATTGTTTTAATTTTTGTAAATTGATATATACAGGTAGGTATAAACCTGATAGCCTGAAATTGACAGACTAAACAATTTACAAATTCAAAATTTGTGACTGATTGAAATTGCTATCTTGTTATAAATTACTATATTATGTATCATTGAGCCTTTTAAATAAAATTCATAGTAGGAGTTATCAAACGATCCAATTCAATTAAAGTTGAACGGATGAATAACATGCCGAACATTTTCATATAAACCTAAGTACGAGTAAGTGTACTCAATGAAGCAGTGAGGTGGTATTTTTATTTTATCAAATAGGTATTCTATGTTCATTCTAATACGTTGCCGCCAAATGAGAAGGTTAATACCTACCTAGGATCCAACACGACATTTATCTTAATATTACAGCCAAAGGGAATAATCATATAACTACATCGGTCTACTATACCACATAATTAGTTTCGTAGTAATAGTGCAATTAATTACGCACTATGTCGCTCCACTGAGATAACCGCAAATTACATCTCTCAAGTTAAGACGCTTTAGTTTGCATTGAAACTAGGATATTATGTATAAGATTACCTCGTGAAATTGAGATTGAATCGATCTGCATGTGGATTTGTCATCAGTGTCTCGTACATTTTGTGGCATTCCGTATTACAACTTCAATTAAGAGGAAATATATGCGGACGTTTTACCTATAGACATCGATTACGACGAACTCTCGAATATTTCCTTTAAAAGAGTTTAACGATGTCTTTAAGATTTGATTTGATTTTTATTTTAGTTCTGATATATTCGTAACAATTCTTCACAAATGCGAATCTTCACCACATCAATTATCTACATTCGTTATTCTTCACAGGTCTCATAAATAATGAACTAGCTGCCCGCGCGGCTTCACCCGCTTTTTGCATAGAACGCAGGTGAACCCCCGGAATAATAAATAGCCTGTGACCATCCAGAAATTTCATTCTTTACAAAGGTGAAGGGATTTTAGAAATCAGATGAGTAGGTCCAGGGATTACCAATGACATACAAACAAACAATCTTACAAAGCTACATCTCACAGACACTTCCTCTTTATAATATTTAATTTAGATAACGGATGTATTTAAATGTGATTTAGTAATCTTCACTGAATAACAAATGTGGTAAACTGCTGTTTTGAATAATTACGACTAGAAAAAAACGCTTTTGTGTAAAGCCTGGCATAATTCACATAATCTGCAGCTTGTTTTTTCTCTTAGAGCCCTGCCTCACCGGGACGCCATGGTGACGGATACCATACATACAAAGACAAGTGTCACCAAGTGAGATAACCTCCGTACAGTTCTATATGATTTGTTTGGATACGGTACCCGACGACGTCGCCATGGCGTCCAAGTGGGGCACTTAACAGGATAATGGACTCCATCAGTAAAATTATTTAACAACTACTGTTATTAAAGCAATTACTCGTATTTTCACATTATCAAAGAACAAAACTTCCGATAATACTCGGAAATCAACGAGCTCCAATCTATTTTTAACCGACTTCAAAAAAGGAGGGGTTTTTTTCATATATGTTTTTGTTACCTCAGAACTCCGTCATTTATGAAGGAACCTATTCGTACAATTTTTTTTTTATTCGAAAGTAGGTTGGTCCCATTGTTATCAAAACTCCAGTTGGGTGATGGGATCCATGTGGAATTGAGGGAACTCCTTAAATATTTACATTAGGCACGTGTCTAGTGGGGGTCTATATCGGGTGGCATAAAATTGTTGGTCGTACTATTTTGTCGCATACCAACTTTACGCCGAATAACGTATGGCATAAACATTGTTATGCATATTTTTTATTTGCCGAAATTGTTGTTCCTAATATCGATTGTCCTAAGTATTTATTATCCGAATATTTATTGTGTAGAAGTGTTTTTTTTAGAATTATTGATGTGCGTAACTTTGATGTTACTAATATTTAATGTTCTAAAAATGTTGTACATACATTTTGTTACGCATATATATTGATTGTCCTAAATATTTATTGTCGGAATCTAAATGCAGGTTGGATCTGGTCATAATTGTCTATTACTTAAATAACTTATGACCAGCCCTCATGTCGACGGAGCCCCGCGCTTCGCGTGGCCCCTATTTCTGCTCTGAGGGACACAAGTGAACCCTAACCTAACCGACCTAAAACAGAGTTCGCTTGTGTGTGTATCAGCCGTGCGGCGAGTCAACGCCACCCCGCTGCGCGATGTGTCTATTTCTGCTCTGAGGGACAAAAGGCAACTAACGAACCTATCTAATTCATGTAAATGAAGGTTGTCTCTGCTGAGAATTGCCTAATACTTGAATAACCTATGACCCGCCCTGATGTCGACGGAGCCCCGCTTCGCGGGGCCCATATTTCTGATCTGAGGGACAAAAGGCAGCTAACGAACCTTATTTATCTAGATGTAGGTTGGGTCTGCTCAGGGTTTCAAAATAGTATACAATTTAGGAAAAAAATTGTATTAGGTGGTGTAATTTTATCTAATTTAATAATAGGCAAAATAATTAGGACTATTACTTTTTAGGTAATTCGATGTTCGAGTAATCAATATTAGGATAAACATACTTTAGAACTTTTAAATGTGTATGCGCTAAAATGAATAGGCTAAATAAGTAGTATGCCACTCAACATTATGCCAAACATTCTCGGCCAAAAATTTTTAGGACGAGCAACATTATGCGATACGACAGGCACCCGTCTAGTGGTTTAAGTATATTTTATTATAACTCCTATATTTACACCCGGAAATCATAAATTTGGTGAAGAATTTGGTGTTGTTACTGATGATGAATGTCACAGATTCTGACATGATTCCGATGAAATAACAACTAATGAAGTGTCAAAGGTACGAGGAGGAATTGGCGGAACTCCTCAAATATTATCGGCCCACATAATGGCCCACATTCAGCCATTTGGTAAAGTGGAAAAAAAATTTGAAATGTTAATGTCGCTTGTACCTACTGAATTAAAGCCGGTTAAAACTCTGTTATTGAAGTAAATTATTGTTACTTTATAGGTTCTTAAATACATCAAGATAAAAACATGGACCATAGTAATCTACGTATTTTGACGTAATTTCTAGTAATCGTAATTCCCTACAAACTTAATATTAACAGAGCGGTTATGACGTTTCGTAAAAGGTTGCTGATTTGACTTGAGTATGAGTCAAATACCGTACTATTACCAAACCTAATTTAGCTAGGGCAAAGGCAAGCGTACGAAATAGTGCACAAATACTTAAATTAAGATTATGCCCATTGTTATGTATTGTGCTCTGGTTTAATGTTGTTAATTATGAGTAGGTAGGTACTTTTTGTATCAGAAGTTCAATCTGGAACACAATCTAATCTTCTATTAGTTGACGAGTTGGAATTGGAATCGTAGGTAACCAGGTTCATGCGCTAGTGCAAAACCAAAACAGATTTCCAATTGACTCGCAATATGTTTCGATTGAACTGTCGCGTTTCAGAATGTTGTACCAGTTCTTTACGAAATAGAAGGCGACATTTTTTTTCAGATAAAAACAGTTTGCTAATAGTTCAGCTCGTTTATGGATATTGAATCGATTTAAGATGCTCACGGTTGCCTGATTTCCATGCAGTTTATTTTATACCGCAAACTGGCTGACATTAAGATCTCGTAGTACAGTCAGCAGCAGAAGTAAGCTGTTCTAGTGCCTAAAAATGATCTACACACGAACTCTAATAGAGTCAAGGGAATAAGGATCTGTGTTGGTCATTTTAAGCGTGTTATTTTGCTTAGCTACTTCTAATGCTGACTGTACCTATACCTCATTCCAGATAACATAATTTGTCTACGTTTCTTCGTTTATCTAGGATATCAATGGGAAATATTGAACGTATTTTGATCATTAAGTGCTTTTTAATCATAATAGTACTTACCTACTAAAGTTTTTGGGTTTCAAAATGGTTTCCTCGAAATCGCATGACGATTATGAGCACACGATTTTTCTAATATTATATGAAATAGGGTATATGCCCCCTGGTCGACACCGGCCCGTTACTCCGTGGCACCTTCAATCTCAATTTATGAATTGAGATTACAGATGAACAACAGGGTGTCAGTTATAGGAATTAAGGTGTCAATGAAACATTTGGACACTTATTTTACTTATTTATATATTTGGAAAACAATACGCCCAATTAAAATTTTTTTTTTTTTTTTACAGTTTGGAACGCGAGCCATACCTAAATTATAAATAACGATGGTGGACCGAGCATTGAGCCTCATACTCCGAAAATACAATACAGGCAGTAAGTAATAAACATTATATAATAAATAATCACATATAATTAAATTGCCTTTACTTAAATCATTGATCAGGGATCAATCATATGTTTACGGCAATTAATTCCCTCAGAAGTCTTCGAAATTTTCAACCCAATCCTACCAAAATTACGCTTTCTCAGACATTACAGTTTCAACCTGTCTTAGTAAGCTCGTGCTCATTCAAAACGTCTGCATACGGTTCATATTTGGGTTACGCAAATGTGACCATGTCTCCTGTTTCCGCTCTCAGCTTAAGTGGCTTCCTATTCGTTATCGTCGTAACCTCAGAGCATATAATACTATAGAGCGGACAAGCCGCCGGCGGCTGTGTCGCACATGTTAGCTCATTGGGCATACTCCGCCGCCAATAATTGCTTGCAAACTTTTCACAGGTAAATACTATAAATAATATTTATTTATATTCAATACAAATCGCCTGGCATGTCCGATCTGCCTATTTCCTATATCTGGGGTCGTAACTATGACATACTGACCCTTTTATATGGTCTATTTCATCCCGAAACTCCCCGCTACCTCAAAGAACGATTCAGTTTTGTAAATTCAGTTAGGTCTTCCCATAACTGTCCCTCTCTCCACTACAAAATTGTACAATCGCTCTTTTAC
The DNA here is from genome assembly GCA_947578815.1 of Epinotia ramella. Lineage (NCBI taxonomy): Eukaryota > Metazoa > Arthropoda > Insecta > Lepidoptera > Tortricidae > Epinotia > Epinotia ramella. Next base: position 16,764,398 of record OX388209.1, read on the forward strand.
TATTCGTGCTACTCGACTTTGGAGCTCTCTAACGTTGGACTTAAGGCGTGCTAAATCGATTGCTGGATTTAAAAATCTTCTAAAAGATTACTAACTACTACGTAGTTTGCTTTTTTTGTGTGAGGTATGCAATAGAGAGTATTTGTATTGTATTGTACTATCAGTCTCTCCCGTGACCTGCTCCTATTGTAATTTTTATATTATCAGTTATTATGTAACCGCGATTAGAATGGGATTGGAGCTGACAGTTTTGTAGTAGACCATATAAAGACCTCAAAGTTTTTATTTTTAAATGTTTATGGCCTGGATACCTGTCATTTAAGCCAAGTCTTTATTTAATTGTCAAAGTTTATATTAACAGCTATTCCACTCCCAAACTCAACGGGTCGAATAATACAGTAGGTGTCCCTAAAGTGTGAATGTGTGATCCTATGAACACTATCCTTTGATTCATTTTACAACATAAAGCTATTTTCTCCGATTTTGAACTATTATTTTTATTATTTACTTATTTATTAATTTAGGGTAATGTATTGTAGGTTACGAAAAATTATACAATACTCGGTTTGTCTCGGTGTATTATTCCGCAGCCACTCTACTTAATACTACTAGGTACTTAAATCACAATGAGAACTACTGTGTGCATCACAGGATCCAATTATTTAGGAAATTAAGAACATTGTATTTAAATAACGTTATTATTATTACGTTACATTAATGTACTTTCTAGTTATACTTACACGTTTACTTAGTTTATGAACATGTTAACTAAATATACTTAAGTACCTGGCCTACCATCCTAGACTTAAAATGATATCGGGTGCCATTTTAATTATAGGATGCCATTTCATAATTTATCGTATTTTGTACCCTCGGTTTTATCATGCAATTTAAAGTGCTTTTACTTCGATTAGTTCAGCGGGTTCAGCATGTCGCTGTCAAGGCATCCTTCACGTTCTGTCAGTTATGCGAGTGCGAGAGTGACATATGTCTTATGTCAGTTATGCGAGTGCGAGAGTGACAGATGTCTTATGTCATGTTACTCATATGTATATGTTACTAATCTATTGACAGACAGCGCACAGCCTAAACCGCTAACGATATAAGCATGAAATTTGGAACACATATTCTTTACAGTACTTGGACGTGTACTAAGAAAGGATTCTTCGAAATTCACCGTTCAACCCTTAAGGGGGTGAAATAGGGGTCGAACCGTTGTATGGAAATCGTTCATTTGGAAAGTTATACACAAATGTTTCAAGAACATAGTATACAATTATGAAATTCGTGGAGATATTTTGGTATTTTAATATTATCATGAACATAAACTAGCTTTTATTCCAGATAACAGATTTTCATTTATCACAATAGTAAATAAATAATAATTTAACATAACGCGTTTTGACGAAGGGTTATTCATAAAGGAAGTAAGTAGTAGTTAGGCCGTTGCCGGCGTAACAATTCAACAATTATTGCAAAATTACACTTACTGCGCGGTCGAAGCCGCGGGGAAAAGCTAGTATATATATACTTATACAAAGATTGCTCATTTAATAATATAGGATGAACGCCGAGGGATTATGTTGTGCCAATGTGATGTAAAGTGGTATTTATCAGCAGGTGGGGTGGTGTCTCGGTGAGGGGCTATGGGGGGCGCGGATGGAGGCGACGACCTGCTGGAGTGGGAGGCTCTGTACCTGCGGCTCCCGGGGTCCAGGAACTACTCGTGGAACTCGACGGAATGGGCCCCCGAATGGAACGCCAACACCACCGAGATCTCGAATGCCAGCTGGTGGGATTCGTCCGCGCCCTTCGACTCGCCCGCCGCGCTCGTGCGCGCGGCCGCCAAGGCTATTGTGCTCGGCTTACTTATACTAGCTACTGTTGTAGGTACGTAAATGTTTACTCACTAGTCCTAAACTGTGGTTGTGAAACAGCAAAACGGTTAGTTCTGTTTTTTTTGTAGCTATCCATATATTGAATATAGTTTAATCTTACACAATAGAAGCGAGGCTTGGCGAGAATGTAATTTCAATTGCCTATAATCAGTAATAAAACATACCATTTTATTGTAATTTTTATGCCATTGATCTCCAGTCGAAAATGTGTCACCTGGGCATGATTGTGTTGGTACCCAACAAGCTAGAGTTAATAACATATAATTTCTGTGAAAATGAAAATTTCATATTTAAGTAACATTATTCTCCATATCATTTAAAAAAGTAACGAAAGAGCTCATCGCGACAAACGGATACTTAATTGTCGTCACAAAACTGACACCGAGTAAATTTTTGTTTGACGACTCACGCTAATTTGGTACACAATAATTTGAAAATGCCCACCTTATTGCTAAAATATGAAAGATGTCCTATTTAGAAATCTTGTTTTTATCTGGACAGGTAATGTATTCGTGATCGCTGCAATTTTGCTGGAGCGGCACCTGCGCAGCGCGGCGAACCAGCTGATCCTGTCGCTCGCGGTCGCCGACCTGCTGGTGGCGTGCCTCGTCATGCCGCTGGGCGCCGTGTACGAGGTGGCGCAGCGCTGGACACTGGGCCCCGAGCTATGCGACATGTGGACGTCAGGAGACGTCTTGTGCTGCACCGCCTCAATACTTCACCTTGTCGCTATTGCTCTCGATAGGTACGTCTTCTGCCTTTACTTCAGCAATCGCAATATCGATGTCAGACATTTTCATTTAAATGATAACATCTGTTGTTTTGTTCAAAGGTATTGGGCTGTGACAAACATAGATTACATTCATGCACGAACCGCGAAGCGGGTGGGTGCCATGATCGCGTGCGTGTGGATCGTAAGCTTCATGGTCTGCATTGCACCCCTGCTGGGGTGGAAGGACCCCGACTGGAACCGACGGGTTTCTGAGGACCTACGCTGCGTCGTTAGTCAGGATGTGGGCTACCAAATATTTGCGACTGCCTCCTCGTTCTATGTGCCAGTACTGGTTATATTAATACTGTATTGGCGGATATATCAGACTGCTAGGAAAAGAATACGCCGACGGCGAGGAGCAACGGCTCGCGGGGGCGTCGGGCCGCCGCCCGTGCCGGCGGGTGGGGCGCTCGTGGCGGCCGGCGGCAGCGGAGGAATCGCCGCTGCGGTTGTCGCCGTTATAGGACGGCCGCTACCTACTATCTCCGAAACCACCACGACCGGTTTTACGAATGTATCGTCAAATAACACAAGTCCCGAAAAGCAGTCCTGCACCAACGGCCTCGAGCAAGACCCGCCGACGACCGGCTACGGTGCCGTCGCCGCCGCCTATTACCCGACGCTGGTACGTCGCAAACCAAAAGAAGCCGCTGACTCGAAACGAGAGAGAAAAGCGGCGAAAACCCTTGCAATAATAACGGGCGCGTTCGTGGCGTGCTGGTTGCCGTTCTTCGTGTTGGCGATCCTGATGCCGACGTGCGGCGACTGCGAGGTGAGCCCGGTGCTGACGTCGTTCTCGCTGTGGCTGGGCTACTTCAACTCGACGCTCAACCCGGTCATCTACACGGTGTTCAGCCCGGAGTTCCGGCACGCCTTCCAGCGGCTGCTGTGCGGCCGCCGCGCGCGCCGCCGCCGCGCCCCCCCGTAGCACCCCTCCGTTTCGGTCCCCATCCCGCTCGCTCTTGTCTCTGCGCGACTGACCTCGTCTAGTTTGACACACGTTTTGTTACCTTGTTACATTTTCAGAGATATATTTACACCCCTTTATTTTTTGTACGTGATGAATGTGAATACGAATAGCTGTCTAGTAAATGAATTTAAAACTCTCTAACTAATGTTTTGTTATTGCGCATGGTCAAATAAATGGATTTCGGGGTGTTAAACGATACTTTTACCCATAGTTTACACTCAAAAGCATTGAAATGGGCACAATTTCAATAGAATTTCAATGCAAAAATGTTCCTGTTTTGTTTTTCACGTGAAGCTTTTTGTACCTAAGTCAAAATAACCACGATACAAAACCTAGAAATTTTCGACTCAATTAGTTACAGGTAATTAAGACACTTTCGATTTCACTTTCTATTTAACTGTAAAATCAACCAAGAAATCCAAAGTGAGTACGTAACTAATAATCATTACAAGAAATCAACTTATCAATCTCATAAGTCATAATTGATAATGACACGAACAGGCCAAGCCTAGGCCTACGATAGATGGCACTAGCCCTAGTAGCATTTTAAGTTGGCATTTCGTAGGGCCATTGATCACCGAATGGTTGGTCAACCGTTGCGAGTGAAACACCTGTTTTCGGTAAAGCCAACGGTGTCTCCCAACATTGGGCCTACTATGATGACTATGTTGGGCCAACCACCGTTTCCGGCTGTAGGGCCAATTTACATTTACAACGTAGGGCCTACAGCAATATTACTACGACAACTACGTTGGGCCAACCACCGTTTCCGGTTGTAGGGCCTACAGCAACATTACTACGAGAACTATGTTGGGCCAACCACAGTTTCCGACTGTTGGACCTAAAGCAACATTGCGTAAGAAGGGCCTACAAAATAAAAGCACTCTGTACCAACTGTAGAATAGCCGTTGGCAGTTAGTAGGGTTAGGTACAGTTGTTTATCTCACGAAGGCGGGTTGGTCTTACTTATGCACGATCTTCACTGACCGGGTGACGCCGGGGCGCACATTGTGAGTGCCAAAGGAAATTGAAACTTCTCTGCTGTAGTTAAATTCCATATTTGCACGGAATTTACGCAGCTTGCCACCTGCGCGCGCGAGTAGTGGAATTTAACTGAAGCAGAGAAGCTTCAATTTCCTTTGGCACTCACAATATGCGCCCCGGCGTCGCTCGTGGTCGGTAGGGATCGTACATTTGTTGTGGGGTGGTACCTATTTAGTGCACATGTCCATGGTTTCTAGGTGCGTAATCTCGAGAGAGATTCTATATTGGCCGAGCACACAACAATGTGCATGTGCATAATACTCACAAACCGCCTTCGTGAGAATAAACATCTGTAACATACAAAGTAAACGTCTTTAAATAACCGAATTTACAAACGTAACTGCACATTAACTGTTAACGGAGATTTAAATGCCTTCTGAGACTTTTCACATTTACTTGCGTTACCATCATTTTGTACAGCTAGACCGTAAAATAAAACTTCACATAATACGTTTATAATTTTATTGTAAGGAAAAAAAGACAACCTCGATTTATAATCGATATGTTTCTACTATAATTAATTGTATTTGAATGCTGGCCCTGTAGCACGATGCTTTTTGACCGGCCTTAAAGCATTCATCACTTTCTAGTAAGTATGTAAGTGAGAAAGGGACACATTCTTTATGGCGGGCCATAAAAGGCATCATACTAGCCCAAATTTGTCAACGTCATGACTGGACTAACATATTTTGACCTCCGATTCCGAGCAGTTGCACTCCGTCATTTCAGTGGGTTCAGGTGTCCAAAATCCAATGGTCCGCTCATCGCGCAAGGTCCAAATAAGTTAATTAGACGCCGGATTATTCAGCAACTTTAATGTGGCGTCCTCACTGGCCAGTTTCGTCAGCCAATTGACAAGGACGCAGCCATCTGTTAGAAGAGAGATGAACACACATTTAAATGGCACAGACAAAGAGGACTGTGATGAAATAGCTAAAACTAACCTTTTCATAAAAACGACAAATAGCTAAAACTATTTATTATTACCTATGTACTTATAGAGAAATGGCAGCTCGAAACTTTTGCCAGCATCAGTTTTAAACAGATATTAAATCAAAATGAACACACGACGTTACAAAACTAAATTGACCTTGTGATTTAAAAATTAAATTAACTAATATTAACTCACCTGTCTCGTACAATATGCGTTTAATGGGATACACATGTCAATTCTCGTCCGGTAATATTTTAGTTGTGAGGCATAGGTACTGCACTGACGATTTTATGAGGAGGCCAAAGGCACTCCTTCTTGCGAGGCGTGATCCACTCTTCTGTTACATAAGTATTACACTAAGACCACGCCGTCACCATCAGAATCATTAAATTCCACCACTTTGATCATACTGAACGTGATTTTGAAAGGATTGCTTAATAAACACGATATATTGTTATTTGATTAGTAAATATAACATGTAAGTATTAACTTGCACACTATTTTTTATATATATTTGCTAAGTAAATATGCAACCCTTTCAAAAACAAGTAATACTTTATACCATGCACGCACGCACTCAAAAGAAAATATAACCACTAAGTATATACTTATACGTTTACACGCACTATTCACGATGGAGATCGATAACAAAATGGCCGATCGAATTCGCGCGCCGCGCGTGCTCATGTCCACCGCCCCCCGCACCGCACTGTTTCCGAATTCCCCTCTCCTCCCGCTGCCATTGGATTCATATGTGGCCCACTGTTGGCCCTATGCTGTTTTCAATATGCAATAGTACTAATGCTATGTGCTCTCTGGTGATGAATAGCGTAAAAAGTACTTGTTTAGCCTATGTCCAGGCCCGTGACAGATGAGCAAGCCTCTACTCGACACGAAATAGCGCTAAATTCCAATTTTTTGGTAGGAAAGCCAACTAAGTCGGCGGTAGGGCCTATGTTGGCTGCTCGTATGGGATTTTCTGTTGGAAATCCGACTAAAACCGCGGTAGGTTGTATGTTACATGATCGTATGGATTTTTTGTTCGGAACGCCGTACAAAACCTCAGTAGGGCCTATGTTGGCTGCTAGTAGGGATTTTTTGGTAGGAAAGCCAACTCAGTCGGCGGTAGGGCCTATGTTGTATGGTCGTATGGTTTTTTTGTTGGGAACGCTGCGCAAAACTGCAGTAGGGCCTATGTTGGCTGCTCGTATGGGATTTTCAGTTGGAAAGCCAACTCAGTCGGCGGTAGGGCCTACGTTGTATAGTCGTATGCATTTTTTGTTGGGAACGCTGCGCAAAACTGCAGTAGGGCGTATGTTGGCTGCTCGTATGGGATTTTCGGTTGGAAATCCGACCAAAACCGCGGTAGGGCCTATGTTGCATGATCGTATGGATTTTTTGTTCATAACGCCGTACAAAACCGCAGTAGGGCCTATGTTGGCTGCTCGTAGGGATTTTTTGGTAGGGAAGCCAACTAAGTCGGCGGTAGGGCCTATGTTGTATGGTCGTATGGTTTTTTTGTTGGGAACGCTGCGCAAAACTGCAGTAGGGCCTATGTTGGCTGCTCGTATGGGATTTTCTGTTGGAAATCCGACCAAAACCACAGTAGGGCCTATGTTGGCTGTTCGTATGGATTTTTTGTAGGAAATCTAACCAAAAACGGTAGTAGGGCCTACGTCGTTTGTTCGTATGGATTATTTGTTGGTAACCCAACTGATAACTGTGGTAGGGCCTATGTTAGATGTTTGTATGGTTTTGCAGTTGGAAAATGAACCATAAATAGCATAAGGGCCATTGTTGGCAATTCGTTAGATTGCTACTAACGATTTCCCAACTTTTTCCCAACCGTTAGCTACGGTTGGCCAACGCAAAATGCTACTAGGGAGTCTAGTCATGTTTATAATGCCTCGTTTTTAAGGTTATTGATAATATATACAAACAATAGGTACTGCAAAGCATGCTTATTTTCTTAATTGTAAGAAGCTCCAACACCCTCGTGAGCCAGAAGTTAAATAGAGATCGTTGGCCGTCAATAAATGATTAGCATAGCACCCCATAACACACCTTTATACGACTCCTTCGGTAAGCAAAGAGTTGGCATTCCGCAAAGGGCCATCAATAAATGCCATTCCAAATACTTCGACACGTCCTTAAGATCGTCGTTTCTTCCATAACTATTCTTCACGCTGGTGAACGACGTGATATACAGACTCAAAATTTATGTTTAACCGTAAACGTTTCCGCCAGTCATTAAACGATGAAATGCCCATATTTTTTATGTACCATTAGGCTGCTTGCTTGTACGACTTTCCGCGAACAACTTTATTATTATTACTTGAGAGATAAGTTTGCAATCTCCTTTCAAATATTGCGAAATAAATTCTACTTTTCTATTACGAAAACATTTTTGCATGCGGGCTCCTTCAGATAATATCTTTATGGTATCGAGTGTTTTGCGCGGTGAAGATTCTTGTTAAGAAACAAGATGTGTTTGTTATCTCTCGCTGTAGTAAATAAGAATTTACTACAGCGAGAGATAACAAACCCATTGTCTCCAACAAAAACAAGTTTTTCAGAATGAAAGTGGATACTATAGGCTCATATCATATTCCGTACAAGTTGTATACCTATTTCACTTGTCTTGTTAGCTCCTGGAACAGTGATCATGATCCACGAATGAGTTCAACCTCTACGCTACCGAATCTAATACATGTCATCTAAGTTTATTACATTCGGTTACCCTAGCAAAATGGGAAATGCTCAGTCCTTCAAATATCAAAAATAGGTAAGAATTTCCAGTAGGTATTACCTAGAAAAGACTAAAGGCACCCAATTATGTCGTGTTTCATCTGAACATGTTCTCGTATTGCTATATTGACAAAGAGACCCACTAAATAGGTTACGCAATAATGTACTTGTTTCAGGTAAGTATTTACTAAAAAGTGTGCTCAAAAGTAACTGAATATAAGTAATAGTGCATATTCTTACGGGAAAATACTTCACTTTCGGATACTAGCGCCATATTTTAGTATGTTGTTAGGCATGCCCCCTAGATCCCAAAACTGCCGGGAGATAATCTCTAACGAGTCGGTCTCCCCCGTAATGACGTCATCAAAATCACCGCGGCCATGTTTAGAAAAGTGCAAATTGCCGCGGAGGCTTTTTAAAAAGTGGGAATTTTACTTGAACCATGAAATATATATAAACGTGTGTAAAAGCTAAACAAATATTCTACGATTCTTGTTAACATTGTGATTCCATATTTATATACATCCATAAATTTAAGAGATATTAGCAAAATAGTAGCGAAGAAAAAAAAAACTTTTGTTAATAGTAAGGAACTTAAACTAGCGTATGGATTGAAATATAATGTATAAATAAACTACAGACAATTTATTCAGCTTTTATTTGATATCCCACATGAAGTGTACGTTGCATTGTTTGGATGTAAGGTGAGTCGGGGCAAGAGTAACATCGGGGGAAGAGGGTCAAAAGCTTCTCCAGCTAATTCTTTTGAATTGAGCGCCTTTTTGTACCGTCGGTAAAACAGACAGGCGCCTAGTCTGTTTTACCGACGGTACAAAAAGGCGCTCAATTCAAAAGAATTAGCTGGAGAAGCTTTTGACCCTCTTCCCCCGATGTTACTCTTGCCCCGACTCACCTTACCTACTTAATTTATACTTTCCAAATGCGGCCGCGGCGATATTGATGACGTCATTACTGGGGAGACCGGCCCCTTAGATATTGTGTCCCGGCAGTTTTGGAAACCAGGAGACATAGAGTTAACAACCTACTAAAAGATGGCGCTGGTATCCGAAAGTGAAGTATTAGTTCGGCGGAATCCCGTAACAACACGCACTATTAGTAGCTTTTAGGGTTCCGTAGTCAACAAGGAACCCCAAAGTGAACATATAACTCTGCAAACACAATCATGGCTGACTCCCGTTCGGGATATACTTTAGATAAGTGTAAAATTATGACAACCGACGTTATGTTAATTTCTCCCTAAGTCGTGGAGAAATCCCACAATTAACTCCCATGCTGCCATCTTCACTTCCGACGATCAAAGACGGGGCGACACGATAGGAATCACAACGTTTCCTTGCTAATTAATTTCATCGCAGATGGCTTCCGTAACCCGGTATGAATAGCTGGAGAGTGTTTCTTACAAAAGTAACGTGTTAGAATATTTTTCTCAAAAATGGCCCGCAAAGTGAACATAACTCGCTACATATTGTAAGGTAAAGTGGTAAGTTTAAGGTCAGATCTAAATAAAAAAATAAAAAACATTGCAGGCCGCCTGGAATGTTATATATAAATTCCTTTATTTGTCGAGTACCAAATTTAAAAAAAAGTAGAAACTGGCATATAAAAGACGACACAGCTCGTATTCTGCCAATTCAACTCGTTTTTTTCTGTTGCAAACACGACGTTTTTATGTGTCTCAAATAGTTTGCGTTTTTTTGGTGGAAAAACACAGTTGCGATTCTGTTTAAAAAAAAACGGCGGAAAATCGTAAATATTTTCACGTTGTACAACGATATCTAAAGTTTATATAAATTTAGGATTTTTTATTCCCCCATTCTTGAGAAAAGCACTATATTAGCCTCGGCCGGAATGGCAATTGCAGGCTTCGTATTATAATTAAACGGACTCGCAAGCTCGTCCGTTTAAACAAGTACTCAGGCTGCAATTGCCTCCTTCCCGGCCACGGCAATAATGTACTTTTCTCAAACATGCAATGAAATATTGACGTTGTGTTCTTCATAATTCTGGGCTTCGAAGTGTCACGGTTTCGGGCGCAGCGAGACGAGAGATCCGTAATGACATTTCATACAAAATTTGAGGCCTGCAAGATGGTTTTTTTAGGGTTCCGTACCCAAAGGGTAAAAACGGGACCCTATTACTAAGACTTCGCTGTCTGTCCGTCTGTCCGTCCGTCTGTCTGTCACCAGGCTGTATCTCAAGAACCGCGATAGCTACAGACAGTTGAAATGTTCACAAATTATGTATTTCTGTTGCCGCTATAACAACAAATACTAAAAACAAAATAAAATAAATATTTAAGGGGGGCTCCCATACTACAAACGCTTTTTTTTTTTGCTGTTTTTATAGATAATGGTACGAATCCCTTCGTGCGCGAATTCGACTCGCACTTGGCCAGTTTTTTACTTTATTTTACTACTCTTTAATTCCACGACAGTGGCCCGTATTACAAATTGTACAAGTCTAAACCAACAACACAGGACAAATGGCCTGTCTTTAAGTATTGGTCGAGCGAGCGCCTCAGAATTGCTAGTTTGACTTGTACAATTTTAACTTGTAACTTGGTGAAATGAACCCAGATCACACAGTAAACGAGAGAACGAGTCCCGATCACGACCGAACTTTAAATCCCTCAAGTTCACACGCATCATTTTCCACAACACGTAGGCGTTTTTTATGAAATTGCGATACGATAATCCGACACCTAAACGGTTTGAGCGGCGCACGGCTGTATCAACTCTTTATTAGATTTGCGCCAAATGAGATCTAGCGGCTCGTGGCTGTCATACGACGCAGGGGTGTGTAAGTAAAACTGCTTAAATAACAATCTGAAAGAGATTCATGCCGTGCTTTCGTTTGCAGTTTAATTTTAATATAATGCTTTAACGTAATATTTGATGACTGAAATACTAAAGTTAAAGACGTAATTGACATTAGAAGTTCCTGGGATTTTCAATTAGTCCGTAAACTGGCCACGTTCATAAAAATATGGCGCAGAGCCAACTCGGAACGCTAGGTACTTACAGTAGAAAACACTTCTCAGTGCTTTTAAGTTTTAACCAAGACCACAGGGAGATAGATAGGTAAGCTATTACAAAAATAACTTAGACATAATGGGTTACGGTAATATCCCAAATCAAGATATTATTTACTACACATATAATATTGCTTATACGAAAGAATATCTCCATTTATTTTGGAGCGTTCGTCTTGTTGACGATATCGGCTACTTAACAAATAAACTGAAAATACACTAGTTTAAATAAACTTCCGCTATGGAGGAAAAGATAAATAGCAAGCCTTTAAATATGGAGTAAAAGATAAAGCGCAAACTTATTCTCCTCCCCGCTGTTTGAGAGACAACACAAACAAAGGTGTTAAAACAAATTTGATGAAAAAAACAATAAATAATTATTTATTTGTAGAAAGACAATTATAGAAAAGTACAGCCGCTGTGCCCAACGCGTAGACGGCTGATCGACTTTTCAGACAATAGTTGTTAGTTAGTAGGTACTTATAATTTATCGTCAGTAAATAGATAAAAATACAAAAGAGTCGTAATCCTGTAATGGGGTGGTTACAGGATTACGACTCTTTTGTATTTTTAAGCTTTAGAAATAGATATAGTAGGTATATTTATTGAAGTTAAGAATATCACGTACTACATAATATATTATCTTATTTATTAAAAATATATAAAAGCTCGAAATAAGCGAATGCTATATAAACGAGCCGGCCATCTTTACGCGCATGTATCATACAACTTTTTACTATGCATTGTGTGAGGAAATGAAAGAAATATTGAAATGGGGTAGGGGTCGGGTTGCATAAAGTTTAGTCATATTTTTGATAGGCATACGTGGAATCGTCATACTCATCATTACGCATAACTGTAAATAGTCACACATTTATGCGCATAACGTTTTTAATCATAATGTTTAAGAACATATTGTTTAATATATGCGCATAAAATTATTTAAGCATACTTTGTAATGGACATAAATTGGTTGCTCATAAAACAATTTAACTCTGTATAAACGCATAAACTGCAAAACGCATAAGCCTATGTTTATCTTAGTAGTAAAATGAAGATCTCGAATCGGAAGCAAGTAAGTTACAAAGTTCTCTTTTATGTTGGGTCACAGGATAGCAAAGGGCGGTCAATATAACAGTTTACAAACAAGTTTTAATAACAAGTTTTTCCGCCTTTTTATAAAAAAAATAACCTCGAACACGAATTCGAGGCTTCGCTCCCGCTTTCGCCTTCTAACCTATCCGCGATCCGAGTCGGTTTTGCCACTACTTCTTCCCTACTGGCTACCTACGTGAAAACTTGAACTTTATACACCACTATCTTGGCATTGGTTGATCTCAGAGAAAAGTTTATTTGACGCCCACTCTTTGTATATTTTTGATCAAATCTTAAATTTCATTATCATCAATATTATGGCTTGGTTGTATGACATTTACAATTATTACTAAAAATAATTATAATTATCAATACCTCTATGACTAAATAAATGTATGACATTCTACATTATCGTTAAACCAATTATGACTCCTTATAATTATGACAGGGAACAATTATCCCATAGTATAATTTATGGCAAAAAAAAATATGAGCACCAACTTTATGCGTAATGTTGTATGACAATCGATATTATGACAATAGTTGTTATGCGACTAGACGGCCACCCATTGAAATTTCAGTTTAAAATAGATAGGTTAACATTGAATTTAGAAAGAAAGAAAGAAAACATTTATTCATGGACAAAACAATGGGTATAAAAAACAAAACACAGTAACTCAAAAGTAGCAGGGTCCACGAAAAGGCCCCGACTCAGCATGGTGCTAACCTAGAACGCCAGCGGCAGCCTAACCAGCGGTCTTCCGTCGGAACCTTTTTTGAATTTACCTAGGTTGTCAGGTAAGTACCTACTTACTTATTATCTGGAGCTGCATTTAACATCTTTTGCTGTCAAGCATGTGCACTAAAAAACATTCTATTGTGATTTTAGAACGCAATTAATTTTGAGTATAGCCCGACAAGTCCCTATTTAACCCTGCGGTAGTGTCGCTGTAAACCGCATATAATATATGGCAATAATGTACATACCTAAGTCATGTACTCGTAATCGGGACAATGTGTATCACTTCCAGAACCAAAAAAAAAACAATGTAGGTACCTAGGTACCGTCGCAGTTCTAAGAAACAAAAAGACACTATTGGAACGCAATATTTAATATTTTTTTCTCAAACATGCAATGAAATATTGACGTTGTGTTCTTTATAATGGGCTTCGAAGTGTCTCGTTTCGGGCGCAGCGAGATGAGAGACCCGTAATGGCATTTCATACAAAATTGGAGGCCTAGGCCTGCAAGATGGTCTTTTTTAAATTCCATTCCACAATTTGTGGCACAGCATCACGGCGTTCAGCCATGAAAATTAAAGTTCGGTTTGTTGGAGTTCTTTTTTTTTTTTTCATTGCATGTTTAAAAAAAGCACTATACATACCTCGGCGTGAAAAGGGGTTGCCAGCCTCATAACTATCCGGCCTCGGTACGCTTGGCCGTCTATTATGTACTCGGCCGGCAACCCCTTACTTCCCGGCCTTCGTAGTAATGTACCTACTAATTATTATTGATTTGATTAGTCACTTTCGCTCGTCATTTTTAACTTTACAAAGAACTACTCCAAAGTACAATGGCGGGATTTTTTGTTTTAAATACATGCGCGCTAAACATATTTACTATTGCGCATGTTCAAATCGCCATACTGTCGTATCGCAAAAGGCATAAGAAAGATATGCGTTATTGATCAAATTCAAAATTTAAAAAGCGTTTATGAAGTATTAGTATTATAATATTATAAATATGTACCTTTTATATGAAAGATAACGTGTAATTGAAATATTAGTCAAACTTTTCTGAAGTAATAAAAACTCTTTGTCGGGTTGAAGACTGACATTTTTTTTTTCTCAAACTTGCAATGAAATGTTGCCGTGTCTTACTTCAAATTAGGTTCGGAAATACTACGTATCCGGTGCGATGAGTGAAGATGATATGTAAAGGAATTTCATACAGCCTTACACACCTAGGCCTGTAATGTAAAGCAACCTTCTTTTGTTTTTAAACGGGGGGGCGCGGGCCCGGAGCTGGTGGCGCGGCGGCGGCGGTGCAGGCGGTGCAGTTCAGAAACGTATTATTTATAAAACAAATTGACTACTTTTTATTTTTATTTCATTGCAAGTTTGAGAAAAGCATTATACAAATCTCGGCGAGAAACGGGGTTGCCGGCCGCGTATCCCTATCCGTCTATATCTACTTGGCCTGCAACCCTTCGTTTCCCGGCCTCTATAGTAATGTACTATTAAAAAAAAGGTAAAAGCACTAGTGGGAAAAAGTGGCATTTTCCGCACGCTTTGGCTGCTTGGAAATAGTTATTTACGATACATGTGCCGAAAATAGGAAATTCGCAACGATTGGTGATAAATTAAAACACGACCGAAGGGAGTGTTTTAAATCGACACGAGTTGCGAATTACCTATTAGCACGTGTATCGTACAACGTTTTACTGCTCTTTAAAGTTTCGACATATGCACGGAAAGTGCTCTTTCCGCACTAGTGCGGGAAAGTAGCACCATATGTACTGTATAAACTCTTTTCGAGCACATGCATTGTAGGATTGTTCACGCGAGCCGCAGGTGAGCGTGATAAGGGAGCCGAGGATGTAATTATCGAAGCTCACGCGTTTCCTACGACGTTTTTCAACACATTAGCGAGGAAAAAATCCTTTTCATTACATTAAAATTGTATAAGCTTAGGAAGCTATTTTCTTTAGTTATTGATGGCAACAGGTTTATACTCACATATTTTACATCACCAAGAATTTCCAGTGGCGTCAATTCTATTTATCACTTTTCTATTCACCATGAGTCAATTTTTTTTTAAATACCCAAACACGCATTAACAATGTTTACAAATATTTGTGAAATTACCTATAATGGCGCGCACCAATTTTTTTTCGTGAAGTTTGTGCAGTGCGCGCTCAGGTGATAAAGCCAGACTTTGTCGAAATATCTAGAAATATTCGATACAAAATAAAATAAATATTTTCGTTTTAAAATGTTGTCTTTATTAATTCATGTGAAATGTTAGCAGATGTAAATAGTTTACTAAATCAAACGTTTCTATGTCATATTCAAAAAGAAATAGTCAATACATTAACAAAAAGTATTTAATTTGTGTAGTCCAGTAATCAAATCAAAATCAAATCAATTATTTATTCTGCAAATAGGCCACAAGGGCACTTTTACATGTCAAACGGTAATTTACAATAAAATAGTAATCTTACACAATAATAAGAATCCATATGCCGAGATTTAAAAAAAAAGCTGTAAATTCTGCACAACCTGGTTAATTTAAGAATGCACCGTGTTCATGCATACATCTTGCTGCAAGGAGCCAACGTGTCTTAATCGAGACATAACCATAAAACACGAGTGTCGTAATGTTATAAAACACGCGTGTTTAATACCCAGGATTATAAAAGCTAAAAGCGACGTAATAAGAGGCAAGCAAATGTGTTGAAAAATATATTTCAATATAAATACACTAACTGATATATATACCTATATAATTTAGTGATATAAACGTACGTGCAACATACATGTACGTGTACGTGCGGAAAAGTAATTCGCTCGTGTTTTGGTTCACTCGTGGGAATGATCTACATTTCGAACTTGTGTGATAAATAAATACCATGTCTTAATTATTTTTGTGTTTCTTTTATTTTTTGTAACCACTTAATAACGTACCAAAAACCTTACTCGAAATAAAAGCTAAATGACCCAATGCGTTGGCATTTTCAATCTTAATTCATAGGACTATCGGTGACAAGCGCGGGAAAACATTGCGAAATAAATCAAGCATATAAATTCGTTTAAAGGGAGTTACGTAAGCGATACCTTGCTGTAGAAAAGAAAGAAACTTGGCGGGAACCATGTAACTAATGAACAACAGCTATCGCACCCTTTGTTTCTGTCATTGACACTTGTACCTAAAGAAATATTTGTGCAATACCAAGCGAACCTTCGTGCATTAGGCATTATGGGTTGCGGTCTCCGTTCGGTTATAAGGGCATGTTGTGCTAATGGGTAAAGTCCTCGTACCGTTCATTACTCCTGACGTAGGTACGCATTACGCCCCTAATATATATCTGGCACCTTAATATAGCTCCGTATCTCCGTAACGTCGCTTTATGCTTCGATATAGATTTATCTCACGACCGTAATCAATAACCGGTGTATAAGTAAAGGTCTTACAGTAAATTTATTTGTTTTGACAGCTTTATACTTAATCCGATAAAGTGCAAACGTGGATGCGGAGTGCTATTAAATTTGTTCCAAATGGCTCGCATGTCAAACTGCGATAATGGATTGTTGAACAAGATGTCTACTTAAATATCGACTTCTTGGACCTTGTGCGTCTGGCTTTAGAGATTTTGTTAGCATTTTCACTAAACGTTTTTAATTTTATGATGATACCTAATTCCATATTTTAGTCTAGGCTTCGTTTCTTAACAAGACTTCGATTATAGGCGGGACACGCGATTGTTATATGATACATTCCATATTTTAGTCAAGGCTTCGTTTCTTAACAAGATTTCAACTATATGTAGGCGGGACACGCGTACCTATATGTACGCAGCTAACCTACCCTAATGGCATCAACACATTAGAGAAAAGTTTTGGTAAAATACGTCTAGGATAACATGCCTGCTCAGCGACCTGAATATAGCTCTTGGCATCTAACACCAGTTGCCGCCGATTCCTTTTTTGTTTACCTAGGTACTCCACTTCTTCCATTTATCGGTATTTTGGACCGAGCAACCGAACCATTCTTACGGACTTTTCGTTGCCCTTTCGACTAGCGAGCAAAGGCTTGGATTCCCCGATGACATAGCATTCCGACCCCACGTCATACCTACTGATGTTCCTTCTTTACCTACGAGCCTCTCCACGTTTTTCTCAATCTTGGGGCTTTCGACAAAAAGCTTGTTCTTTTCCTTCAAAGTGGATGTCCGAATTTTCCCTTAAAAAAGCGCATACGACAAAAGACACGGACTTGATCTCACCCTGCCGGTGTCACCGCCCTGCAACAGGTCGTGATGGATGGATTACCTTGTCAATAATTTAGTAATCGTTAATCATGGCCGGACAGCTAAACTAGCAGCGCACAATCCGGGTAAATGATTGCTGGGACTTACTGACCGACAGCATTCGTGGCTTGATTAATTAAATATTAAATGGAATTGGTAGTTACGTAGGTATTAAAACAAATAGGTAAAGCGTTTCAAGAATCGTTAAGTATTGTTTACAGTTAACTAGTTATGATACTCGTATATTAATAATGTTGTATTGCCTTCAAATTTAATTATAGGGTTAATATCGCTTGCACGAAACAGAAAAAAAATCCTAACCCACATTATTTTTAAGGTTAAAAAATAGGGCCTACTGACCGCATTAAAATTTGCATGTTTCAATTAGGTTCAACTTTCATATCCGTGTGACCGACCGCGAACGCCGACGCTTGCATCTAGATAAGTGGTTGAATATTTAAAATAACTAGTATGTAGGTACCTATGCATCATGACAGCCTGTCGGTTCACTATTGTCTTGCAGAAACTTTTTTGACATATATTTGATTTGCATAATGATACTTGGCAGAAGTAACGTTTGGCAGAAACACCTTACGCAGAGTATACATTGGCATAAATAATTTCGCAGATTTTTATAATATCGAATCTTATATTGGCATAATGTTGATGAGCATAACTGTCTTCTAAACGAATAGTACTTTTGCAGATGTTTTTTTTTCATAATGATTAGACCAACATACGGGACGACAGACGGGCATGGCGAAACTATAAGGGTTCCTTGTTGCCTACGGAACCGTAAAAATCGGTTCTGGCGCTTCCCCGGCCGCTGCCGCGGCACGCTTGCTCCGCTCGCTCGGCTCGCGCGCGTAGGGTCGCAGTACACCTAACACTCCTCCCCGCTTCGCTCGTCGTCGTACCTAACGGTGCCTCTGGCACTGTATTTCCTTTTTGATAGCGAGTCGGGAATTATGCTATTGTAATAGTATGCTATAGGATTATTTATTATGGTCCATAAAATGATGCTAAACGAAAATCGGCCAAAGTAATGTTCTACAAAACAATGTGCTGCAAAATGTGTCGTATGCGTGGTAGTTCTTTTGCCAACTATTCCTTTATGCAAAATTAACATTCGACCGAAAGTGTTTCTGCGAAACATGTTATGCCTAGTGTATTTCTGACCAATATTATTCTGCCAGATGAGGGTAACCCCAGCCTGTCAAGTATAGAAAAAAAATGTAAATCCTATGTAATATAGATTCGTAGGTTCCTACCTAGTACTATCTACAACACAGCTAACTGACCATCCGTGCACTTTGTGACCATTGTAATACGGTTCTAAATAAATACAGGATGGTCAGTTAACTGTGTTGGCGTTTGTAGGTACTAGAAATTGTCTTCTACGCAACTGAATTTCATCTATAATTGAAATGTGGAGCAAACCCACTGGTGAAGAAACCCTCGAAGACTGCGCGCCGAAAAAAATGTATGATGGTAAAGTACATGATCAGCTGACCTCCTGACGGTGAGCTGTTTGGGCGACGAGAGCCTGCGTTTTTCACCTTAAACTGTTCACCGCTTTAAATTTGGGTCAGAACACTAACGCGCATGTGGTAACCTTACGGTAACTGGTTATGGTTAGGTACCTACTATCAGCTGGGCATTATTAGGTGAATAAGTAAATCTATCCACCATCTTGTTATAAAACTTGCCTACAGGGAACTCCACGTATTTATTTCACAAAAGGAAATCTTAACTAACAAATGGCATGGGGCTTTCTTTACTATAGTCCCTTTAGACAAAGCAGAGAGCGCATTTTTAGGGTTCCGTAGTCAACAAGGAACCCTTATAGTTTCGCCATGTCCGTCTGTCCGTCCTTGGCTTAGCTCAGTAACCATTACTACTAGAAAACTGTAATTCGGCATGGGTAACATCCAACCTCCAATCAATCACGCCGACAAAACAGTACAATAAAATATTGATAAAAAATTATTTTAGGGTACCTCCCCTACACCTAATATTTATTTCTCGTTAAACACATACTGTGGGGTATAGTTGGATAGCTCGTTCAAAAATATTATGGGTTTCTCACAACCATTTTTCAAATCAGTGATTAGTTTGCGAGATATTAGGCTTTAAAGCCCTAATTTGCTCCTGCCGGCTAAACGGCTTCTACTGGGGATATGAAAAAATTCGTGGTAGTAGGACATATAATGAATTTAAAAGGAAAACTATCAAGGACAAGTAGGCATAAGTAGTTACCGAGTAATAGTCGACCAACTTAATGTGTACATGGAAAGGCCAATGTTCGTACCAATTCGGCCGACGCAACCGCACCGCACGTCGATGTCACTCAGACAGACAGGCAACTACGGAACCCTACACTGCGCGTGGCCCGACACGCTCTTGGCCGAATTTTCTTTCTGTTAATGGGTGAGGACCAAATTCTTGGCCAGTAGTTAGCCTTGGGTAGTCAGTAGTTAACCATACAAACTGAGAAAGCGAACAAAGTTCTGTTGTGACACAAAAAAATACCATAGAATTGTATGGTTAATTTTCGTGTCACAACGGAAAACTTTCATAGAAAGTTTAATTGAGTGAGTTAGGCTGACCAAGAATTTGGTCCTACCTAGTCATAAATAAACTTCAACCTCATCATCATCATCATCATATCAGCCGAAAGACGTCCACTGCTGGACATAGGCCTCCCCCAAAGAGTGCCAAAGTTACCGGTCCTGTGCCACCCGCATCCAGCGAACTCCAGCAACCTTTACCAGGTCATCAGTCCACCTTGCGGGGGGCCTACCCACGCCGCGCCTTCCGGTACGTGGTCGCCACTCGAGAACCTTTCCGCCCCAACGGCCATCGGTTCTACGTGCTATGTGCCCCGCCCACTGCCACTTAAGTTTAGCGATTCGGAGGGCTATATCTGTTACCTTGGTTCTACTGCGGATAGCCTCATTTCTGATGCGATCTCGCAGAGAAACTCCCAACATAGCCCTCTCCATAGCCCTTTGGGTGACTTTGAGCCTTCTTATGAGGCCCATAGTAAGCGACCACGTTTCAGTACCATATGTCATCACTGGCAACACACACTGGTCAAAGACTCTCGTCTTGAGACACTGCGGAATATTGGACGAAAAGATGTGCCGCAGCTTCCCGAACGCTGCCCAGCCGAGTCGGATTCGACGATTGACCTCTTTCTCGAAGTTGGACCTACTTCAACCTAGATGTGAATAATACGAATATAGAATCTCAGTGTAAGTTGAACTTAAAGAAAAACTAAATATGGTGTGGTGGGAGCTGTAAATGGACCTTACGAGAAATTACATACATATATCAACCTAATCATCGAACTCACTCGCAAAATTACACGAGAATCGGTTGAGATAATTATGCGACCTAATAGAGGAGAACAGCCGGACAGTCTGACATCCGGACAGACAAATACAAAAGCACTTTTGTCAAAGCTGAGACGGAGAACTTTCTTCGCTTTGCTCGCTCGTTCAATTAAACATTACTAAACTTGCGAATACTTAAATAGTAATTAGAAAAAGTGCAAGGGAAAGACAAAGGGTCTGGCTGCGACCGTAATTATTTATACAACGGACGAATAATCTTTGAATGCAAAATTTTACAGAAAGGAATGTTATTTTCGTCATAACAACGTGTCGTTCTCAAGCAAAAGGTATGACGCTATTCACGTAAATACGAAATTAGAAATCGTCTTTATATATTTATACATAACCACCAAAGCGACGCTGTTTGCTTTCATTATTAAATAAAGGAAGCGACCAAAACATTTATTTCGAGTAATTAAAACACACTACGTCAGACTTCACCGAAGCTTTAACCGCGATAAAGCACCTTTTTAATCGTGTTCCTCATTAAGCCTGACAGAACCATAATTATTTTCATTCGTACTCCATGATGCGTAACTAATATCCCCAATAACGAACACGTAAAAACGAGAGAGCCACTTGAACACATCAATAGTCCGGTGGCCGAGTGCAAAAAACCCTGCCTGATAAAAAAATTGAAAATACCTACTCTGTAGGGGTAGCTCACTTTTAGTAGCTTCAACTGCTCATGGTCGGCCGCGGCTCAATTTGGCAAATTTTGCGCAAATGGAAAAAAAGTGGTACAAAAATTCATCTAAAAAAACCTCATCGTAAAATAGAATGAAGCTTGTATGGTAGGATAGAGGCCATTGAGGACAGTATAAAAAAAGTTGGCAGATTCCTGTGTCCGGCCGAATTTGTGGTACCACGTGACAGCTGCATTTTACCTTATCAAAAAATTTTATGAAAAAAATGTATTATGATAGCTAAATTAAACCTGTCGACGTATGTCTTGGTCGGCCTCACCTTAGCCTGGCAGTTTTAGCAGTCCGACCGCGTTAAAATATAAAAAAAAAAAACATTATTAAAAATATGGTTTCTTCATTGCTAGAGTGTCATAATATAGTCCTAATCATGCCGACCTACAAAATACACTAGCCAGCAAAAACCCGCCTTTTTTCATGCAAACAACCTAACTTAACAAGTTCATAAATCAATAAGTGCGTGGAGGGCTTGAAGGCAGGCATTGTAACACCGTTAATTTTGCCGTAGCGGTTCAAACCACACTTTGAGAGCCTAACCCATGACAAAGGTTACGCTCGCAAGAACAACGCTCTCTCTCTGGAGCATATCTCGGAGCGCAAACAGGGAACGAAATCCATTTACCGGTTAGAGAGCGCTCTCTCCGTGTACGCGGTGAATGACCGCTCGCTCGCTCGCAAGAGTCGCAAGCTTAATACAGGTTTGGTTGACTATAGACACTACTATAATTCATCAAAAATCTTATACCCACGTAAAATAAATTCTCCTCTCACATTACATGTAATGTAATAGGCACGGCACGTATTAAAAGAATATCGATTACCTATTCAAAGCCACCGGCGCGGGCGGCGCGACAGCGGTCAATGATCCCGTATCGAAACACCGAGTAACCGGTTAGAGAGCGCTCCGAAATAACGCTCCCAAATCAAATAGTTCGAACGTAACCTAAACACTTTAACCTAAATAAACCGGTAAATTTGTAACCGGATTACAATCCAAGGAGGGCTTCACAAAAACATAAATCTAAATTATGCAATAACGTTTTTAAATATTTATTAAATAGTTATTTTTTTACATTATTATAATCACAATCAGCTTCGGACTTCGGAGTCGAAGACTGACTATTCTCCAGACTGAAAATAACTATGTTAAACTAGGCGAGCTGTTTTAACATTGGTCAGTTGTGAAATTTTTCTAATAGCATATACGGCTGAACATAGTTTACGCGCCAACACGGCTAACGGTAAACCAATCGAGTACTTTGACCAGTGTACTGTAACTTTGCTATTGTCTGTTGATTTTCGGTCACCCTTAGAGATTGATGATGTATTATCGGCAAATAATACTATATCATATCACAGAGATTGCTTGCCATAGACGGCAAGTCATGCGTCAGTGTGCCGCAGAATCCAGTTGCAACAAATTAGATGCAACACATTGTGGCTGGACATGATGAGGACAGATGTTATGTACAGTCGACTACAAAGAGATGGATACGGCAAAAGTTACAAAAATATGTATACACGACTTTATTGCCTTCACAGTAAGGTCGTGTATACATATTTTTGTAACGTTGATCGTATCGATCTCTTTGTAGTCGACTGTACAACATCAAGTGGTTCGAAGGAAACATGACTCATTTGCGAGTCGATGACATAACAATTGATAAATCGGAGTCTGGGGAAAGTTCGTCAGACTTCGACTCCAAAGATGAAGTGATTATAAATAATATAAAACAAATAACAAATTAAAAACGTTATTGAATAAAATTGATTTATGTTTTTAGACAGCCATCTAAGCCCTCCACACACTTATGTATTTATTAACTTGTTATGTTAGGTTGTTTGCATGATAAAAGGCGGGTGGCATGCTTTTTTCGCTGGCTAGTGTATTTTGTAGGTTGGCAAGGTTATGACTATATTATGACAATGTAACTTAATAAAAGTAAGCATTATTTCAGATTAAGTAATTAAGAAACCATATCATCGATATTGAAATAAAAACATATGTTTTTATTAATGTTAGTTGAGTTTAAGCAATGAAGAAACCATATTTTCGATATTGTTTTTTTTCATATAAATGTGGTCGGACTGCAAAAACTGCCAGGCTAAGGTGAGGCCGACCAAGACATAATACGTCAACAGGTTTAATTTATTCAGTTTTTCGATGAGGTAAAATGCAGCTGTCACACAAATTCAGTCGAACACAGAACCTGCCAACACAAAATTTAGCCGACCACTTTTTTTACAAGCTTTATATTATTAAATTATTATACTGTCCTCAATGGCCTCAATCCTACCATACAAGTTTCATTCTATTTATCGATGAGGTTTTTTTTGTTGAATTTTTGTACCACTTTTTTGCCATTTGCGCAAAATTTGCCAAGTTAAGCCGCGACCGACCAAGAGCAGCAGAAGCTACTAAAAGTCAGCTACCCCTACAGAGTAGGTATTTTCTATTTTTTTATCAGGTAGGGTTTTTTGCAGTCGGCCACCGGACTAAAAAAAATATATTATTTGATCGTATGGCAAAACATATTTTTTACAGGGCAATCAGCTTTGCCTTTAAGCCGGGCAGCTAGGTATGTCAGGTGTCAAAGCGTGCACAGTCAAATTAATATTATAGGTATCTAAAAATTATTTCTTAACAAAAATATTATCTGCCGAAATGAACTAACTAACTGCATAATAGCATAGTCGTGAATATTTTTAACCAATAGGTAGGTAACCATGTTAATCACGTGTCAAGTACCTACCGTATGATAAGTACCTAATCTAATTATTAATTGACAATCTACTTAATTCATCTGCTCCTCTTCGTTAAAAACTGGTAAGAGTTGTTTGAAAATGATTTGCAGACTGCATTAATCTAAGGATACTGTGAGATAAATTCTCACAGTTTTCCTTTCACCAGAAACCGAGGCATTTCAGTAGTCCTTCTACGCTATTCACAACTTGCTTCACGTCACCTCACCGCTCACCCCTATTATACTATAGTATATCTCGACGCCGGGATTCGTAATAGCAACACGTACTCGGAGGTCTGATTTACACTGGTTCGCTAGACGTGAAGTTAAGCGTTTTGGATAACAGCCCTTGTGTCGGCGAGGCTGGCGGCTCTCTGCGAACAATTCAAAGACAACTCAAAACACTTTGATTGTGAAACAGCTAGTTTCATTTCCCCTTTAACGGAATCTGTGTTGTGTAGACTAAAGATACGCATCCACCGGACGAGGAGAAAGCAGAATAGATTGAATAGTATTATAGATTAAATATAGCCATTCGTTTGTACATCTTATTTCAGAATCTAACAAGAAGGTGGTT
The DNA here is from genome assembly GCA_947578815.1 of Epinotia ramella. Classification (NCBI taxonomy): domain Eukaryota; kingdom Metazoa; phylum Arthropoda; class Insecta; order Lepidoptera; family Tortricidae; genus Epinotia; species Epinotia ramella. Next base: position 16,789,364 of record OX388209.1, read on the forward strand.
CGTGATCTTCTGCGAAACATGGAATACGATCATGGTTTTTTGTGGTTAGACACCGTTTTATTTACCTCAATGACACCAGGGTTTAGGGACCTGAAGAAAGTGAAGATACTACCGAATACCTATGTGTTACCGACACACAACTTTCTATTTTCTTCTTTTCGATGTAGACGGCATTGAAGTTGATGAAAGCAGTACCGCCTATTCATATCATAACACTCATTGTGGTTTTAGTATACCAGTAGCAACGTCGGAGTTTTATTAAGCTAGAGAGTAAACACTTTAAGTTTGTTAATTTAGTTTCCCAAACATTTAAGCGCTAGATCTGTGCGACAGCGGTAGTAAATGTTTAGGGTTCCGCAAAAGGGGTAGACACCTTTATGGTCGGTCCATCGGGTGTGCCTGTCATAGAGGTAATTTCGGTACTTACCTACAACCCAAATTTTAAACATGTCTTTACATTTCTTAATTTTAAAAAATTAAGCCGTAGTTAACAACTATAACAATAATCTGGATATTTTTAGTTATCTATAAAAATAAACAATACAAAAGTTAATGTGGTAGGTATACGAAAGTAGTAAAATATACCTCCAGCTCATGAAATTTTAAATAATAAATAAAATAAAAATAAGTTTTCATATCTCATGCTCTGAAATTGGGTCGTTGTTGTTCTAAAAAGTGTGCAGAAAGTGATACGTTTCTGCTCTAGTGCAGAAAAGTAGTGGATTCCAATTACTTAGTCCTCGCCTAATAATCATTATGCGGGAACTAATTCTAATAAATATACCCCGCTACTGACAAAGGGATATAATTGTATTCTTACTAGATCATGGAATTTATTTTATTAAATATAAAATAAGTTTATGTTGTAAATTCATTACTTTTATTTTAGCTAAAATATTCACAAGGGTCTACGAGTTAGTGACAAATGGAATACACCCACAAAAGCTTTTTGTGTATGTGAGCCTTAAAGTTGTGTATGTGAGCTAACGGAGAAACGCATACAGCCACTCTTCAACTAATACTAATAATAAATACAAATAGTAAGATAAACTCGCATTATTTGGTGATACGCCTAATTCGGTGAATTCGCCAGCTTTATTGAGTAGCGTACCTATTCACCGAATTAGGTGTATCACCAAATAATGCGAGTTTACCCTATGAACATATTTGAATAGGCTATTTTCGTCTATCACTTTTGCCTGTAGTAAATACGAATTTACACCAGCCAATATTTTATACACGTTTATTAATAAAATAATTTACTTTAAAAACAAAGTTTTAACCGACTTCAATTTAGTACTCCGCCAATGCACGAGAATATTTCCACATTTCTTATCCAATTTACCACATGATCTGATTTCCGAGAGCAAAACGATTATTAGAGAAAAAAACCGAATCGCTGTATGTGGGCCGATAATATTTGAGGAATTCCGTCGAATCCACAAGGATCACCTTTGGCACTTCATTAGTTGCTATTTCAACGGAATCTTATCAGAATCTGTGATATACTTTTGTGCTTTCAAGTACATAATTGAGGAATTCCATAAGTCATCTGTGGTCTTCATCATCAATTCCACTCCACCAAATTTATGATTTCCGGGTGTAAATTAACTAACTAACACTAGTTATAATAGAAAATACCAAAATCACTACACGCGTGCCTAATATAATTGAGGAGTTCCCTCAATTCCTCATGGATCCCATCATCCAACTGAATTTTGAAAAAAATGGGACTCACCTGGAAGCATATATTTACAAACAAAAAAATAAAATGTCGAATCGGCTCATCAATGACGGAGTTCTGAGGTAACAAACATTGAAAAAAAAAAAAAAAAAACAACCGAATTGAGAACCTCCTCCTTTTTTTGAAGTCGGTTAAAAATATGTTTATATTCTCGTCGACTATAATCTTTAAATTAGAACCTCGCAAACCTTAACGCAATGGAATACTTTTATTCTGATGAAAAAGTTCATGCTCTATGGACAATCGAAATAATTATTATTCAACTGTACACAGAACTGAAATGAATTTTGACCAATCACGAGGCTCGATTTCCAGAAGACATCAACGCGCTAAAATAAAAAAGCGGTTGGCTGCACTTCGTTTCAGCAGGGCGATTTTCAATAGATAATTTGTTTGTTTAACCCATTCATGGCCCATGACGACACATATGCGCCCATGACGACACATATGCGTCAGACCGCCGTAGTCGCTTTCCGCTACATACGAGGGAAACCACAGGATCGGCTACGAGCGTAGCGCGTAGCGATTCTGGGCAATGAATGTGTTACATTATTATTTCCGTTAACTCGTAGACAAGCTTCGTGGCCTAAACGTGGTACTCGACTGAAAAAGCATACCTTATATAACGATTGCATAAAATACTATTATCTATGTGCGCTCGTAAGCCGAGCTCGATGTGCGGTCTCTGCAACTGCACCGGACAACAAAATTACTAAAAATGGAACGACATGGAGCGTATTCAATTATAGTGAAGTTAAATACAATTTATTTTCAAAGAGATGTTATTTTAAATGTAAAACTTTTATGCAACAAATAGAATATTTAATACCTGTGTTTGATGAATATAGCTCTAAATAAGTTGGTTTGGGCAATATTACCAGGCTGATTTATGGTTATTAGCAATTTCTAATTACCTACTATCGATCAAACTTTGTGTAATCGTGAAACCATTAAGTAATTTTGCAATTGGAAATTCCGAAATTAGCACAATTACTACGCAGAGTTTCATCGATAGAAATTGGAATTACAATATATCGCCTTTAAACGATCGAACGAACTTTGAAATACGATTTTTAGCAAATAGTGAGTATAAACTCACTAGGGCTCGTCCAGAAATCATGTGATCATATTTGGCCTACTTTTGCCCTTTTTATTATAATTTCCTAACATACGAATTAGAGGCGAATTCTGGGCATAATTTGTGTGCACAACTGGTATACTGAAAAGACTGCGCTCAGTGTGCCGAGTTCGAATTGCAGGAACGGAGGAATTTAAACTTAAGCACGGTATATCAATCGAGCATTCTGTCTATCACACCTTTTGTTGTACTTGCATTTTGAGATGTATACCATTTGTCACTAAATCATTGTGACCATGATGATATGTACATTTTGACACCGGGGCATTATGACGTTCATACTTTTTGCCACATAGACAGCCGGTCCATCTGGACATTTTGACCCCTGCACATTCCAACCATTAAACATTTTGTCACGTTGACTACCCACTCCCCAAATGGAACTGGTCTTAAAATGGCTGATGACTTGCCATAAACAACCTACTTCTTCAACTTCATACTAAATCAGTTGTGGCAAATAAAAAAAGTGGAACTATGACAAGGACAATTAATTATTGATATTTCCCTTTCTGTCACACTTATCGAGATTTGTATGCTACCAGCTGGCTCGCACGTGGTATTATTATTACCATAGCTTGTCCTGAGTAATAGGTCCATGGATGCCTGGATGGTGATGATGGGACAGACGTCGTATTATTTTGATATGAGAAAATTATTGAGTAAAAAAAATACACGTGATGTCTTCTCGGACCCCGCCCTCCCCCATCGTGATCATTTGTGATATTTGTCTGACCCCCACCCCCCCGATAAATAATCACATGATTTCTGGACAAGCCCTTTGTATGTACCTACATAAAGTGATAAGTAACTGGATTATTCATTTTAAGTCTACAATATTACATTAGTCCAGTTTTGTAAATTAATAACTTAAAAAGAAGACTTTGGAAGCTAACTAAAATGAGCGAGATCGCATGTATTCACCGCTTATGCCGAAGGGAAGGTCACAAAATAGGCTGTTTTAGGCTTTCTTTTTTTACCGAGCGAGGTGAGTATGTAATGTACCTAATTTTACGTCTCCCCTGACCTGAAAGTGGGATTTTCCGCACGTGTAACGCCAAACAGACGTTTCATATAACCACTCAAAGTCGTCATTTAATTGGATAAACGCGAGCCGGGCACAAATGAGAACAAATTAAGCATTTCACACCATTCCACGCTTAAAAGTGCATGCGATGACGAGCCTAGCTTCCGGGCAATGTTTGCCGAGAACGCCATTACGGGCAGCCATTAGTTAATGGACGACTCGACGGGATAATGGTGGCAAAGGGCACTTTGTACAGCCTCGTTCACACTCTCACTCGCCCCGTACTCGAGCTTATATCGTTTGAGACACTAGCCGTTTTACTGACATCAATTGTTGATGATTGATGGCTTTAATAAACCCTAAATAAAGTGGTAGCTTGAACATCAAACACGTGGAAATGAAACAAGAGGAACCTACACTTTAATCTAGCAGCGGGCGTAGCATGGTTGCCAGTACTTATCGTTGTTCTGACAAGTATTGCGAGTGCGAGAGTGACGGATGCCTTATCCAGAACGATAAGTGATAAAGTGGCAACCCATGCTACGCCCGCTGATCATAAAATGTTTTTACGTCACAACTGGCCGTAATGTGAGTTTTACCGCACGCTGTGCGTACGGTAACACTCGCATTGTGGCCAGATGAAGACGTAAAATTGTGTACTCACCACGGGCAGTAATGTACTATTAGGGAGTAAGTAGCTTTATTTTCCTATCTACTTACTGTCAAATAAGCAAGTAATCGTCAGGATCTGACTAGTCTCTCATCAATTTTTATTGTATTTAGTAATTGTGTAGGTACCTACCTATCTATTTGTGTCTAAATGTAGGTATATATATTAATTAATAAATGTAGGGTCATTTCGCCGGTTTGCGACCTCCTAATTTCATGTGCCGGTTGGCGACCACTTAGCTGAGTTGGTGAACTGAAAGGTTATTTTCTCGGTTTTTTAGTAAATTTATATTCTAAAACAACAAAACAATGCATGTACATAATTGTCTCAATAGGGTCTGTAGAATTGATGTTATCTTCAATAGAAAAAACCTTCTCCTTCAGGTGGTCGCTAACCGAAGGTGGTCGCGTAACCAGCGTAATGACCCTACGTACAATATATTGTTTACTAACAAGCAATGACACTTGACGATCCTTATTGGGAGATAATAGTAGATTGTATGTTCGAGGGGTAATATGGCGTTTAGACCAGAGTTATACACTCTACTTTTCACTTCGACTGTGAAAAAATAGTAAAAACGAAGATTTTCACGGCGAAAAGATTGTTTAAATTGGCGACATGATTTTTTTAATAAACTGCTTTGACACAGATACAAAATATTGACACTACGAATAAACGCCTCGCACCGTCTATAGAGTAGACAGCATACGGGGCAAAAGATAAAGCGATATAGACAGCAGTCTATCCCGCTCAATCTTATAGCTTATGCCAAGCATGTAGTCAATCACGATTGAACGTTTGGACGCGTTTTTTTTAATGATTGTGATTTAGGGATTAAAAACACCTAATGTTTGACATGAATTCTGTTTTCTCATTGGTCGATTTTAATATCTAGCTGTATTCCATGGTTAGTTGATACTTGATAGCAAATACAAATGTTTTTTGAAAGAGTTATGATTGGTGGATTTCATACGGTGATGTGTTTTGATTGGTCAAATTATTTTTTTCAAAAATCATAAATATGTCTACATATTTTCCCTAGAGGCTAAATGTGCTACTTTAGCCCCGCTTGCTAAGCCTAATATGACACACTTTTCGAGCATGATAAGTGACATTAGTTATACAAGGGTGCAAAGTTGTATTTTACCCGCGAGTGTGGAATTGAAACACAAGCAAGCGAAAGGATTCTATAGTTGAACCACGAGCGAAGCGAGTGGTTCTAAATTAGAATCCTGAGCGTAGCGAGTGTTTCAACACACGACAAGTAAAATACAATTAGCACCCGTGTGTAACACAAAACTTTTCACCTCACTGTAGCGAGGAAAGTGCAACATGCAAAACAACTTTATTTAATTTAAATAAATAATATTTATATATTTTTAACAGTAATAAATAGTAATTAATAACGTTAAGTAATATCAAGTAGAATTTTGGTCAAGTGTGAGTGGGGTTTTAATTTTTCCTTACATTTTGAGACCCAGCGCCTGAATGAAGTCAACAAGCAATTCTTTAAAAGTTCTTAAATATTTATTTTATTCTGTTTTTAAGTATTTGTTGTTATAGCGGCAACAGAAATACATCATCTGTGAAAATGTTGTATTACGAGTGTTTTACGTTTTGTTATCTGTCGAAAGTCTCAAAAGCTATTTAAACACGCTCCAAGGTCAAATTACTTTTCCCACTAGTGGATAAAATGCGTTTTTGCTCACTGGTTTTAAAGGATAAAAGACAGCTTTCCGAGACAGTGAGGGGAAAATAATATTCCACCTCCCCCTTTTTCTTTTCTTATTTAATTTGTATTTTTTTTTATTTGTAGGGTTCCGTACCTCAAAAGGAAAGAAACGGAACCCTTTTAGGATCACTTTGTTGTCAGTCTGTCTGTCTGTCTTTCAAGACCCTTTATCTCGGGAACGCGTGGAGGTATCAAGTTGAAATGTAAAATTATATACTAAGGTCTACAGTCCCTTGAAGCTGAGAGAAAAACAAACTTCTAGGTTAACGTAAAAACAAGATACGGCCGTATATTTCGACACTCTCAAGGGAATCAAAATTTAAATACGGTACTTTACGTTGACCTAGAACTATATTTGGCAAATAATATCGTCTTATACTACAAGTAATTACAGGGAAAAATCTGAAAATAATACATTTGTAATGTTGTACGGAACCCTCGGTGGGTGAGTCCGACTCGCTTGTTTTTTTAAATTGTAATATATTTGATAAGAGGTTGTTATTTTTGGTAATTAGGTACTTACGTATATGTACTTGTTAGTGCATTAATTAAAAAAAAATTAAATCTTTAAAATTACAGTTCACTGAATTACTTCTCTGTTCAAGAGAAATGGCAAAGCATTTTTCAACTTTCTTGAAATACGAGTATATCCCACTGGGGCGCCAGCGCCGTTTGATTTCCGATCGGAAATAATGTGTCAAGATTAGGTTTTATTTTAAACCAGCAATTTTTATAACAAGCTTATATTGACGCAACGAGTTCGAGTGCAAGAGTCATTGAAAGCGCATATTTACAAATTCGTACAAGGTTTCAATGAAAAGTATCAGCGAAGAGAGGGCATTGGTGGTTAAAAAAATTAAAGACTTTCCGTTCACCTTCTTACAATATAATTACCGACTAATTACCTAATTCCATTGTGTAAAATACCGTCATAAAATTATAGTACATTATTGCCGTAGCCGGGAAGGAGGCAATTGCAGGCTGAGTATTTGTTTAAACGGACGAGCTTGCGAGTCCGTTTAATTATAATACGAAGCCAGCAATTGTCATTCCGGCTGAGGCTAATATAGTGCTTTTCTCAAAAATGGGGGAATAAAAAATACTAAATTTATATAAACTTTAAATATCGTTGCACAACGTGAAAATATTTACGATTTCCCGCCGCTTTTTTGAAGTGAAAACTTCTTTAGCGGCGCTGAGCACTTTTTGGGATAGGGATTTTTTTTTAAATACGCGACAGAGTTTTGTGACGTCAGATGTGAAGGAGGTCACTTTTTGCTGCTAGCCGATTCGACTTCATTCAAAACTGAACGCTATTCGTAAGAGTATAATACCGTTAAACACTTTTTGCAATAGCATATTCTGCAAATAAATTTTTAATAATACCAACGCGTCCTTCACCGTTTTGCTATTGAGAAAATTCGAATAGTTCGAATTTGGGCGTTATTCCTAAAGAGATAAAGCTTAGAAAAATATTTACGAACGGCAAAAAGCTTTGGAAAATATTTGGCAATGGCAAAAACAAATTGGTATCGTGTTTGCCGCCGCGCGTCGGCGCGCCGACGGGCCCGTCCGCCTAAGTAATTGCGTCAAATTCATTTTTAGGGTGACACCGTAAGATATCACGTGACCTGATCGAAAAACTGTTACAATGTTATTGAGTTTTCACTTCTGCCGACACTCCCGGAGTGCAACCCGGTCTTTTTTTTAAACAGAATCTCAAGTGTATTGTTCCACCAAAAAAACGCTAACTATTTGAGACACATACAAAAACAAAGTTGAATTGGCTGAATACGAGCTGTGCCGTATTTTATATGCCAGTTACTACTTTAAAAAAAAATTGGTACTCGACAAATAAAGGAATTTAATATATATCATTCCAGGCGACCTGCAATGTTTTTTATTTTTTAATTTAGATCTGACCTTAAACTTACCACTTTACCTTACAATATGTAGCGAGTTATGTTCACTTTGCGGGCATTTTTGAGAAAAAGGACTTTATACATTACAAAATATAAGATAAGTCAAAAGAAAGACCATGAGTCTGGGCTTCTTGCCCAACGGATCTGCATAGCTATCCAAAGGGGGACCTTGGGGACTTTCTTTAATATATTTTTTTATTAATATTAGGTTTTTTTTCTTTAATATTAGGTTACTTTAGTATATTTAAGTTTTTTGTTGTTTTCTATTCTGTCAACAGAAAAAATATAGACGTTAAAAAAAGTCAAAATTCGCCTGTAACACTAGCCTACAAAAAAAAATGCCGACAAATTAAGAACCTCCTTCTGATGTGAAATAAGTTGAAAAGACAAGTGGGACATTGCAATTCGCACCGCGCCGTGTCAATAAATAGTGCGATAGCGCCTCAAACTTGATAGCAAAACATTTGCTAACTTTAGCCACACGCATAAATTCTGTCCACATTCTAACACCTACCCAAACTACAAAGGGGTCATTATGGATGCTCCGTTTTCATGCTATAATTCACATTAAACCCTTCGCGTTAGATAAACGCGTATTCTGCCAGTGTATTAAATGGATTTCAGTAATATTTTATCTATTAATAAGGGTTTTCTTTTAAAAAAACAGTTCTATATTAAATTACAGACCAACTGCATTTTTATTTCAAATTCTACTTTAGGTACCAACACACATCAGTCAAACAGACTTATGGAAATATAATGCAATATAATAAAGTTATTGAAGAGAATAAAAAAAAAATATCGAAGACAATAGTTGCGATGAGCTATAAGATACAACCACCCCCGCTATTCTGTAACATGTTTTAACCTCACCTCACGGCGTTTTAAAAAATCAAAATCAAAGTATTTTTATTGGTGTACTTAAATAAAGATTACAGTAATATATACACAGTTCGAGGTCGGGGTCTCCGTTTAAGTAAACAATGATACTTGTGTCAGGAGATCCCGCTCTCCCATTAACAAGAGGTGTTATTGTTTTACCAATTTAACATTCTTGTTAGACCTTATTGGTATGTTTACTTATATAAAACTTTATGAAACAAAATAAAATAAGCGTTTACCTACAAATATATCCTTTTTTCTCGATTCGTAGTACTTAACTAAGCGTAATGAGTGTAAGGAGTGACGGGTGAAGTGAAGCACATTAGCGCGTTCCGAATCCAGGGCTGTTATTCTTTACGCGCTCATGCGCCTCACTTCACCCTTCACGCCTAGCGAAACTAGGCCTCTACCTACGTTTAGTTAATACGAATCGCGGCGTCGAGATATTATTGATGAGCGTTGAGGTGAGCTTAAAACCACTTACAGAATAGTGGGGTAGGATCCGCTGGCGGCTGATAGCGATAGCGGAACGGTCATCATATAGAATGGTCAGCTGCAAATATAAATTGAAAAAGCAGTCCCCAACCACACAGTGGCAGGGTTATCAGTGTGTAGGAGGGGCCTAAACGTCCCTTTATAATCTACAACAATATCTGATGATGATTCTGTGACATGGCGAGTAATGGCCGCCATTAATTAAGCAAACCTCTGGTGTCAGGCAGCGGTGCCACTCCCACTAGTAAGTACTGACAGAAGAACAAAGATAATTCAGATATCAGTATCACGGACCGAGACAAATTCGGTTCGTAAACTGCGCCGTGGAAGGCGAGGGAGAAACCACCACACAACTCGTCCCTAAATTAGAATGATGGAATACTTACTGTAGAATAACTTGGGAATACTCCACCGACAGGAGCCTAGCTCTTAAATAAATATATGACGTCGATGACGATGGTCGTGACTGATGATGAATGCGGGTGGCGCAGGATCGATCACTTTGGCACTCTTTGGAAGGGCCTATCTCCAGCAGTGGACGTCTTTCGGATGATATGATAATGATGATGACGATGGTATGGTTAACACACATTTTAATCACCAGACATAGGAATCCGCGGGGCAAAATTGTTTAACAAGTAGAGAGTTCCTATATCCACTTGAAAATAGTTATACCGTACTTCTAACTCTTCAAAAGAGATTGCATATGTCCCATAAATGCGTTTTAATCAACACAATGTAAATAGAGGGTGCTCCAAGGCTAAAATTTTAAAACCATTGTTTTCCCGGTAAATACTAGACCGATTGTTTTAATACTTTGCATATTGGTCAAAAATACCCTAATAAACGTGTAGTGTTCGTCTATGTCCACAAGCTGGGGACACCCTGTATAGGTACTAGTGATGTCCCCAACATTGTGTGTTTTTTGTTCTTACGGTTCTTACTACCAAGACGGAGACGCTTAACGCCCGAAAATATGGAACGAATTCTCATCGTTTACTTTAACGAAAAATTAAAATTTGGGACGAGTAAAATTATTTAATTGTTTTTAAAAACGAAGAAGAGTATTGAGTTATTATTTAATTTTTCTTTTACTCTTAATAAAAACATATTTTTACAAGCAAACCCTTGAGTGATCACTAGTATATATAGAACTAGCATCGATAGTTGAGTTTATCGATATAGGAACTCCCTACTAGTCAAACAATTTTGCCCCAAGGATTCCTATGTCTCTTAATCACCATTCGTAGTCAAAAATGGCAATATTTTACATAGTGACAAACTAGCGTACCTATAGCCTGCCGGATGGCAACGTAGCGATAACTGCGGGCGGGGCGTATGATGGTCGCTATTTTTCATTAATCGCTACGTCATTATGACATCCGTCACTCTCGCACTCGTCTTATATACAGAAGTATTGGGGGTTTACCACTGACAGATAATGCCTTCATTTAATTTTCAACTTTAACCTCATACAAATTAAGCTGAGAAGGCGACTAAGGGGAAGTCACAACAGCATTCTGAATATGATTGCTGAGAGAATGTGTCAATGTGGCATCCAAAAGCAATGGGTCGATAAGCTCAGGGGATGTGTAATGTACGACATGTAATAATTACATGTCGTATATTACACATCTTATATCTCACTTACATCACACTTATATCTTGCAATTATTGTAGAATATAAGTGTGATTAATTATTATTATAGGTTAAGTATCTAGTAGTAAGTAGACTTGTTTGTGTTTTTAAATAAAATTATGGATCTTTTGTTATCCGAAATAAATTAATTTTATTTATTTTTATTATAAGTAGTCATTTCTAAATCGGTAGACGTAGGTAACAGTATTCTGAAAATTGCTTTATTTGTATGTCATTAAAGTTGAAAATTAAATGTTGGCAAACTATCTGTCAGTAGTTAACTAACAGTAATCGTACTGTACCTATCAGAATGTGCCGAATCTTATCCACAGAATATCATGATAAAATGCCAACCACATATATTTTTTTTTAATTCAGAAAGCCGTCTCTATCATTTAGCCGCAGGAACCTATGGACGCTCGTAACTTCAGAGGAGCACAACCTTTCAACAATTTCCTGTCTCCTCCTAAGACCCCGCGTACAAAATTTTGTACTTTCAAAATTGACTTTAAACTTTTACTGAATGTCAAAAAGTTCCTAATTCAAAAGCACTAAATCGTACCCTGGGTCTCAAGAGGTTAAAACGTATCTACACTATCAATGAGTATTACTAGCCGTACAAAACATCTCCATTTCTAAATTGAAGCCCCCAATATCGGGGATCAACAGCGCTCGAACAATCTCAAACTTGTGCAGACGCTCAAGTCGGCGACGCGAGTCTCTGAGCCAAAACCGATCTAACCCAGCCAGACAAACTTGCAGCGGGCTCCGTAAATATCCCAGCACATATATCTTGTAGGGAGACAAAACTTCCATCGGTACTTACTCCCGTTACAAAAGGCAAAAACAAATAGACAGATAGGTACCTACTCTACATTAGTATGTACTACCTACCTAAGTATTTTATTTAGCCGCGATAGGATTGGGAATGGATGTACAGATTACATATTCATAGCGGTTTTTTTTAAGCACTACCTATATTAAAACGGCTGTAATTTTGTAATTTTTCGAGATTATTGACTGGGATTTTTTAAAAGGCATATATTTTGATTTCTTTTTTTTGAAGTATCAATAAATTTTGTGGCGTGTGCGTTATATGGAAAAGGGACAGAACATACCCCCTCTTTTGCTTTTTTTCTTCCACTTTTTTAAATCCTTTTTCGAGAACATACAACATTGTTGATTATTTTTAACCCCCGACCCAAAGAGGGGGGTGTTATAAGTTTAACGTGTCTGTGTATCTGTCTGTGTATCGTAGCTCCCAAACGGATAAACCGATTTTCGTTTAGTTTTTTTATGTCATAGATAATTTTATTCCGAGTGTTCTTAGCCATGTTTTATGAAAATCTGTTTAGCCGTTTTTGAGATATTGGACTTTGAAATGAAAATGTCGGGGGTTTTCAATTTTTCTAAGTTGTCGTTATATTTAGTGTCTACATTAATTTAGTACTCCGCCAAGCTACGAGAACATTTCCACATTTATTTTCGAATTTACCACATGATCTGATTTCCGAGCGCAAATGCGTTGATTATTAGAGAAAAAAAACACAATCGCTGTATGTGGCCCGATAATATTTGAGGACTTCCGTCGATTCCAAGGACACCAGGACACCAGGATTGACAAGGATCACCATTGCCACTTCATTAGCTGTTATTAACGGAATCTTATCAGAATCTGTGACGTACTTTTGTACTTTTAAGTACCTACATAATTGAGGAATTCCATAAGTCATCTGTGGTCTTCATCATCAATTCCACTCCACCAAATTTATGATTTTCGGGTGTAAATACACGAGATATAAATAGAAAATACCAAAATCACTACATGCGTGCCTAATATAGTTGAGGAGTTCCCTCAATTCCTCATGGATCCCATCATCTATCTGAATTAAAAAAAAATGGGACTCACCTGGGAGCATATATACTTACAAACAAAAAAAAAAATTACGAATCGGCTCATCAATGACGGAGTTCTAAGGTAACAAACATTGAAAAAAGAAAAAAAAATACAACCGAATTGAGAACCTCCTCTTTTTTTTTGAAGTCGGTTAAAAAATGCCTTCGAGGCATTGTACCGAGGATGCTGGCGGCATTTAGCTACCCCGACCTAATAACCCGGTATAATACCGATGCGTTGCGCGAGAAACTTTGTGTTTTATGCACTGTACTGTAGTACATTGTACCTACAACAGTGCATAAAACAAGCCACTTTATCCGAGAAGATCGATATAAAGTCGAGGATGAAATGGGTACGAGTATCGAGTATAATACACGAGCACTTTGCATTTCATTCTGAATTCGACTAAATTAACCATAAACATATTTATTTCTACAGAGGGGCGCTGCACGCTGCACGCGGCCCATTTCATTTTATGCACTAGAGCATAAAATGGCGTTTTATGTAGCTTACACACAACATAAAGAACTTCACGAGCGTTAGAAGTGAATATTATATATCCCGCTCAAGACAACACGTAAATTTTGTGACTGTTAATATAAATAAAACTATTCTCGATCTAGAAGTTCGTCAAATTTAATTAACTAAATTACGTTCAGGGTATTCATATTAAAAAAACATCAATGTAACGTCTCCGCCCGAGGAGCCCCAGGAGCGCACTCACAGACTCACACACGAGCACATCTCGAATAGAACAAATATTGACTGTCAGGAAAATGCTGCGGCGGCTGTTTGCCGACCTCACGTAATTCCATTCAGTCAGGCAAATCGTCGCCCTCCAACTTACTGCGGCGACTCTGTTACCCACATACGTTTATTGTTCTATGTCTGCTAGGTATCTACTTATTGAACGAGCGAGCGAAGCGAACGAAGTTCTCCGTTTCAGCATTGACTAAATTGCTTTCGTATGTCCGACTGTCTGTCCGTCTGTTCTCTTCTACAGATTGCTCTTCTTAACCGATTCTCATGAAGTTTTGTGAGCAGGTTCGATAGTTATACGGATTTTTATGTCGATTCAGTTTTTGGAAACTGTTAAGTACTTACCTACTCAATTTTTTTTTTACAGTCTGACTGTTACGAGTAAGTTACACAAGCTCCTGGTAATGGTAATTGATCCTAAATCCGAGGTGCGTTAGTAACAAATGTATTATGTTGTACATAGTAGGTGAACCTAAAACTCGTGTGGTAAATTGTTCCCGTGCCCCTTGACCTTTATTTTTTCCTAACCTTTAGTTCTAAAAGTTACAACTCGTATGAAAGCTGTTTCATTTTTCCTCGTTGCCGCGGGTTATAAGCGGTGGAACATTAATAAATAGAGAACGTCGTACCTACTTCGTGTTATTAATAATAATATATCACGGTGCGGAAAGTAGGTACTTAATCACGTGGCACAGTCATATAAGAAAGAAAGAAAGACATTTATTCACAGACACACATATTAAAGAGTAAAATAAAATAAAAAACACATAAAACATGAAACAAGTGTGTATCTGCGGCAGTGAACCGGACACTGGCTCAGCATTATGCTGAGGTGTCAGACACCTGCAGCGCTGATTTTCAGCCAGCACCGTTGGTGACTCACGGAAACGTCGTTGGTTTAATTGTAATTATTTATATGTCGCAGTTGAGTAGTATAATCCGTCGTTTTACATAACAGCTAGCTGTTTCACAAAACAGTGCTGTTTTGTAATATGGCGGGTTGACGATCAGGAGAATTGAATACCGCTGAATGAAAATCCGCTGAAATGTGTTCAGCACTAAACGTTCTTCAATACGTCTAGCGGCATATCCACCTGATTTTCAACGCGCCATATTACAAAACAGCTAGCTGTTACGTAAAACGGTGGAATATACATACGCCTGCGACATATACAGTATACAGGGTGTAATCGTTAAGTGTTTACAGGCCATAATTCCGTAAATACAGCAGATATCAGAAAACTTCTAACTGATATCGAAAGTACGTTACCCAACGAGTAAAATTACACTAATAACGTTTTTGAAATAAAAGCAGAAATATCCCAAATATTAACTTCAAACCCTTCCATACATTTAGTAGGTAACAGTTCATTCAAATATAATATTTTATTCATTTTAATATTACTTTATCTATTTAGAAAATGTTATTATTGTAATTTTACTCGTTGGGTAACGTACTTTCGATATCAGTTAGAAGTTTTCTGATATCTGCTATATTTACGGAATTATGGCCTGTAAACACTTAACGATTACACCCTGTATACACTACCTAAATTATTGGGATAGGCGAAAGAGAAATATACATATATACAAAGTGAGATAATACATGTACACACTACCTAGGTAATAGATGCAGCTTCAATAAAATAATATTTACATAACACATTAAAAACAAAAACTATATAAAAAAAGACCGGGTTGCACTCCAGGAGTGCCGGCAGAAGTGAAAACTCAATGACATTGTAACAGCTTTTCGATCTGGGGACCGATTTTTGACTTTCGAGCGCTCGACTCTTTCACTCGAAAACTGACAAAAATTATGAAATGCTATTTTGAAATAGCGATAGAAAATTGAAAATCGAGTGGTATTGACCACTCGTAATTAATTCTATTGGTAGAAAGTAAGTGCCTAACATTTTGACACTACAAACGTATTTACTTTTATTTGATTTTCGAGCGCTCGAAAGTCAAAAATCGGTCCCCAGGTGTCCGTCTTACGAATTTTCAATCTCTCGAATCTCACGGTCACGTGACATCTTTCGGTCACATGACATCTTACGGTCACGTGACCTTTGGCGGGTTTAACAATTTTTTCCCATCACAAAAAGTGCACAGCGTCGCTAAAGAAGTTTTCACTTCAAAAATTGCAATATGATCTTACCAAAGTTTGAAAAACTGAATAACAGGTTACATCATACACAGTAGAGCCCTAACGCCTATATATCACCAAAATTAGTTGTAACAAAATAAATAAGCCATAATTTTAGTATTTTTGTTGCTTTATTGAATAATGCAATCAAATATCCAGAGACGAAATGGTATTTCTACAAATACGCAGCGACAATGTTCGTTTTGGGCAAACTGATAAGGGACAGCTTGTTTATGCGGTAGCGTGATGCGATTATCTTTATTAACTGTGTAACTGAATAGCAGCCACATTTTGCGTAAATTTACATAAAATGTCGCGCTGGTGCGTGCTGACGCGCCCCGCTTAATTACACATACGTCCGTCCAAATCAGCTCGCCTCCTTCGGGCCTAACTCGATTTAAACTTGCCTCTACCCGAGCCCAAGTTAAGCCTGTTTGCGACATTATTGCCGTATTTATATTTTGTTTCGCCAACGACTTTCCTCACATATTCATTCCGTACACGATCACATGTACCTACCTATATTTAATAACGCAAGTTGCCTCACTCCCAGGTTATGCTATGGACAAAACACAAAATGCTCACTGAGTAGGGGTGGGGTAGATACTTGCGCGCAGTATGAACAACATAATATGACTGTATTACTCATGTGCCGACGGAAAATTTCCTATATTGCGAAATGTTTCTGCAATTTAACATGGGAAAATTTCGGAAATTTTCTTCATTTTTGTATGGGAATTGAAACTTTCCATTTCCAACATGGAAATTTCCTAAATTCCTTGTGAAACTTTCTAGAAATTTCCGAGAACTTTTCTAACTTTTTGGAAACTTTCCGCAATTTGCACGTCACTAGACTGTATAAATCGGTACATCTTGAAGTTAATATAATTCCTGAGCAGGTTTTTGTCGTGTTGAAGTGGCCCGTGTTTTGTGCTTTGTAGTACGGTAGGCTGTGAAGCTTGGAGCGGGTTTCGCTTTAATAATTATAGAACTCGACGTCGCCAGCGTGCGGCACACTGTACATTCGGATCCTCGAGACAATGGCTTTTCAATGGCACCTCATTCTTTGTTCTTTGAAGAAGTACCTAATCCTGGGGCTATAAGCTTTATTGCATTTCACAAAATATATCTCTCACTTATAATTATAATAAATCTCTGAATTAAAAAAATAATCGGCCAGTATCAAACCATCAAACTAAGCATTTTCTGTCACGAATCTCAGCTTCCCATGAACGAAAAAACATAAAACTTTTTTATAAGTACCTTATTATTCTAGTTTCAGCTTAGGATAGTTTTTATCCGACTGCGACGATGAAATAATTTTCCGAAACATTTAATCTCATAAAATGTTTCATTCCTTCCTCCTGAAATTCTAGCTGCCATATCTGTCAACTGTCAGTGTCGTCAAAATGGCGGACTTGCTATTACTATCCAACATTAATAATTTTGATCCGGTGTGTGATAGACCTCCATAAAACGCATACTAAACGATAGAGCATACAAAAATCGATTCTGATATGGGAACTTATATGCGGTTAATTCGTATTAAGATGTAATTTAAATAAATATATGAACACATTTTAACAAAATAACGTCAAACGTCAAAAGTCTGACTCTCTTCTCTTTCTTATTTATTTTAATGGCATGGCATCGCGCTTTCCACGCTTTCAGCCAAAAATAGTATTACAAGGGTCTAAAGTAAGCCATATTACCACCACGACATGGTTATTTTCCCGAACGAAGTGAGGGGAAATAGTTCGAGGGGTAATATAGCTTTTAGACCAGAGTTATACACTCAGTTTTCACTTCGACTGCGAGGAAATCGTAAAAACAAAGATTATCCATCCACAATCAATAGTTAAGTATACCAAGGCGAAAAGATTGTTCAATTTGGCGCCATAATTTTTAACTGCTTTAACACAGATACAAAATATTGAAACAACGAATAAAAGCCCCTGACCGTCTAATAGCCGCGTCTTAACGGCCGAGCGCGGCGGACAGCATACGAGAGGCATACGATAAAGCGAGATAGACAGCAGTCTATCCCGCTCAATCTTTATAGCTTATGTCATGTATGCAGTCAAAAACGCTTGAACGTTTCGACGCGGCTATTGTCGGTCTGAGGCGTTTATTTTTTTAATTATTGTGAATTAGGGAATAAAAAACAACTAATTTTTGAAATGTATTCTGTTTCCTGATTGGTCAATTTTAATGTCTAGCTGTATTCTGGTTAGTTGATAGCAAATACTTATATTTTTTTAAAGAGTTGTGATTGGTGTATGTAATACGTTGAACTGTTTTGGTTGGTCAAGTTAGAATGTTTTATAAATCATAAATATGTAAGTATACATATTTTCCCTAGGGGCTAAATGTACTACTTTAGCCCCGCTTACTAAGCCTAATATGACGCACTTTTTAAGCATGAGAAGTGAAAAAAAAATTTACTTTACGCCTTACGCCAAGAAGAAATAATTAATAATTACAAGTTTTTTTTTATTAGGTACTCAAAACATTAGGTAATTGTTAAAGATGCAGATTGTATGGAATTTCCGTACTAATTAACCCGGTTGAGTGTAAGGTTTTAACTAAGGTTTAAAGGTGAACTCAGTCTCTCAAATCTGGATGATTTTCATTCCTTTCATTTTATTCTGTGGAATTTAAACAATACCTACAAATTATAAAACAAAGTCGATACACTTATTATGGACCTATATTAACACGATTTTCACTCATGTATTTTCGTTCTTGTCCAAGTAATTTGTAGGGTTCCATAGTCAACAAGGAACCCTTAGAGTTTCGCCATGTCCGTTCGTCTGTCCGTCTTCGGCTTAGCTCAGTAACCCTTACTACTAGAAAACTGTTATTTGGCAAGGGTATATAAATCAATCACGCCAACAAAACAGTACTTTTTTTTTTAGAGTAAGTACCTCCCCTACACCCAAAGTGGGGATGTTTTTTTCTCTCGTTAAAACCATTTTTCAACACAGTGATTCGTTTGCGAGATATTGGCATTGGCTGTCCCCCCTGCCGGCTAGGCACTGGGGATGTGAAAAAAATTGTGGCAATAATGAATAAATACAAAATACATACCATGAATAATGAGTACAATTTAAAAGGAAAACTATCACGGCTAAGTAGGCATAACTAGTTACCGAGTAATAGTCGACCAACTTTCGTACAAATTCGGCCGACGCAACCGCACTATTTACTTGGCGCGTGTCGATGTAACAAAATACAGAGAGGCAACTGCGGTACCCTACACTGCGCATGACCCGACACGCTGGCCGGTTTTTTATATTTATAAATAACTAGGTTCCGCCCGCGACTTCGTCTGCGTGGACCTGGGATAAAAACTATCCTTCATTAATCCAGGCTATTAACTATCTAAAGTGGCCGTCAATAGATTTGCTAACTATGTAAACAAACCGCCATATTTAAATTGTCTTTCACTATGGCGGTTTGTTTACATAGCAAATTCTATTGACGGCGACTTTACGTGTCAATTTTCAATTTTCAAACATCTAAACTTTTATAATATTAGTAGGATTAAAATACGAAGCATAGGCCGAGTCGGTGGATTACAGAGGAAATATTCGGCTAGTATTCTAATAATTCAACCACAATCATTTTGTTGGCATCCGGTTCGAAGGACCATTTTATGTTGGCTTGTTTATAATAAAAAACAACCACATAAGTACTTTGGATGAACTGTATTATATTTCATTTAAACCACTGTTTGCAATACACGTCTCGTCTTAATCGTTATGGCGGAGCGACTGTCCTCTTCCCACTCTCTCGTGCGTGCCTTGTCTCGCACACATTTCAGTATCTAATAAAGTACCTAATGATTTTGTCATACAGCCGGGAAGTGACCCAAGTATTTGAGCTCCGAACTTCAGATCGGAATTGGCAGCTTAAACACGCGGGTTTTGCGGAGCAGAGCTACTTACTTGGTTGGAATTCGGCGAAAACACGCCTTCATTACCAGCCGTCTCATAGCAAACATGCCTCAAAAGCGTTCACCATTTTACAGCCCTTATGTTAACTTAACCTATAACTTAATATAATATCTATTCTTGCAAATCGATTTGCACCCACTTCCAATAGTTGTGTACCTACGATATACCTATGACAACATTCAAAATAATTTATTCTTACTTAATTGGCCACAAAATAATACTCTTGTAAAATACCTACTCAAAAAAATCACGCTTCAACTTATTAACTTATTATTCCTATATTTATATTTAAAGATTTTAATAAACGTAAAAAATAGATGCAGTTTGAGCATTGAAATTGGGATGTCACTAGCTTGTATGTCCTACGTTTTATGGCCGCTCCACACAATGGGCCATCCTGACCCATCATACAGCACGGCTAGCACGCGACGGCGCGCGAGCTCTCTCGATTTTTCTCGCACTATCCGTCTGTCACTTATTAGAACACTTAGAGCAAGAGGTATAGTGCGATAAAAATCGAGAGTATGTCGCGGCCGTCGTGTGCTAGACGTGCTGGACGCGGATATGCGGTAGAACGAGACATAAATATGTCTTACTCCCTTTAATACATAGGAACAAGTGGCTTCATAGAATTAAGTATCGTCAATACCTATCCATACTAATACTAATATACAAATATACTAATCCATACTATCCATACTAATATTATAAATCCATACTAATATTATAAATGCGAAAGTGTGTCTGTCTGTCTGTCTGTCTGTCTGTCTGTCTGTTACCTCTTCACGCTTAAACCGCTGAACCGATTGCGATGAAATTTGGTATGGAGATAGTTTGAGTCCCGGGGAAGGACATAGGATAGTTTTTATCTCCGAAATCATCCCCTAAGGGGGTGAAATGGGGGGTGAAAGTTTGTATGGAGCTGCGATATAAACGAGTTCCACGAGAACGGAGTCGCGGGCAGAAGCTAGTAATATTATAAATGCGAAAGTGTGTCTTTCTGTTACCTCTTCACGCTTAAACCGCTGAACCGATTTGGATGAACTTTGGTATAAAGATAGTTTGAGCCCTGGGGAAGGACATAGGATGGTTTTTATCCCGGAAATTATCCCCCAAGGGGTTGAAGTGGGGGGTGGAAGTTAGTATGGAGCTACGATATAAACGAGTTCCACGCGGACGGAGTCGCGGGCAGAAGCTAGTATACAGTATACGTATCAGCTCAGACATTTTTCGTGTTTTAACAATTTTTCTGATCGTCATGCTTACAATGCCTCTTCTTCATCTTCGTGAATTTAACATTTTTACATAATGTCCAGGCAATTAATTGATCGATCTGGTCACTCGAAGAGCTCTATAACACGGGCCTGACATCCGACTGTCCCGACGTGCCTTACACGTAAGCTGTGATTGTGTGCCACAACTACAACTGGCGCGCGGTTGCTCCAATTGTACGCCAACAATCATCAACAATTGTACGCCAACAATCATCAACAAATGTACGCCAACCGTTGGTGCACGCCTGAAACTCAGTTAGTCAAATCAAATAGTATGCGAACCAGAAATCAGTTTTTAGGGTTCCGTACCTCAAAAAGAAAAAGCGGCACCCTTATACGATCACTTTGTTGTCCGTCTGGCTGTCTGTCAAGACCCTTTATCTCTTGATCGCGTGAAGGTATCGAGTTGAAATTAAAACCATATACTGAAGTTATAGAGAACTTTCCGTTGACCTAGAACTATGAATTTTGACAAGTAACATCGTCTTATTACATTTATATTTATATTTGTAATTTTGTTCGGAACCTTCGGTGGGCGAGTCCGACTCGCACTTGTCCGGTTTTAGACAGTTATAAAATTAAAATGAATTGAGCTGTGGAACACTAAATCAGGTTGTTTATCTGTATGGCTATAATGTCTAAAAGGAAAGTATATTATTATCTAGTATCCGCACCGTAGTCCGCACAACACAATTCAGAACACAAGGTATAAACCCCTCGTTCGCCAATCCTTGTTATGTAAATTTTATAATAACATTTTTTCTGCCTTTAGTTCCGGATGGTCGAGGTCAGGATCTCAGGATAACGACTAGAGGCCTCAGCTTATTATGTTGCGAGCCCGCAAACGAGCAGACGTCTTTGTATAAAATATTTCCCCACCAGCACAGTTGTGTGTGGCTATAAAACAGCGAAATTATAAGCTAAAAACGCTCATACCGCTGTGGATGAGTTTAAGTTAACGAACCATGACTGCATGTTAGAATTACAAATCTTCTAATTCGGTCGCAGCTCGTTAAGAGCTGCCCCCGTAGCCTTCCTTCAGTGTAAGGTTACTGGGAACATAAATATACCCTCTGCAAACAGACGCTCCCCAGAATGAGGTTCCTGCGTAGCGGGATATGTAATCTGTATGCTAAATACTAGTTTCAGAACAGCCACCGGCGGATATATCTAGCAAGGTAAGTTGGTTAAGCGCAACAGGATGTATAGGTAAAGTTGATTTGCAGTGTTTGAAACATAAAGTGCAATGTGTGAACGTAATAACGATGATTTGATGATGGCAGAGAGAGTGTGTACTGTATTTTCCGGAAATCGTTTTTTCCAAGTTGCGATTTTAGGCATTCGCAATTATTACCACTTTATTTTTTCTCAATAGCTTCCTTTCCCGAAAGCGTTTCTAACCACTTGCATATTTTTCTATAAAATTTATTATACAATAGCTTGTTTTCCGGATAGTTTTTCTTACCATTCGCATAATTTCCCACTATTTTTTTTGAGATAAACATCTCATATGTCTAGGAAAAATATATAAAGTGGCAAATTATGCGAATGATAAGAAACCTGTCAGGAAAACAACATATTGAAAAAATAATATAGTGGGAAATTATGCGAATGGTGAGAAAACCTATCCGGAATATAAGCTTTTGAATAAAAAAAATAGTGGTAAATTATGCGAATGGTGAGAAAATCTATCCGGAAAATAAGCTATTGGATAATAAATTTAATAGATGTGAGTGAGATGTCTAGCTGTCAAACATCGGTTTTGTTAGACAAAAGGACCGACCTTCTGTACGTACCTATATACTATTACAACCCATATGATGAGATGGTAACCATATGATATGAATGGTGGATATATTGAATCAACGGTAGGTGGGATCCACATGACTATTATCGCGGCTCGTTCAGTTTAGACGGAATTTGTGGATCTATGATACCTAGTACAATTTCTAATCGAGCAAGTAATGTAGATATTTTGATTTCAGTGGCACGTACAATTATTTAATCCGTTGCCAGTAACAGGAAGTAATCATCAGATCTCTCATATTATTATAGTAGCTTGTGATTTTCATGATCAAAGACCGTGTACACTTAGTAGAGAAATTACGTCACTACGTCGGCTCAATGTAGGTGTCATATTTGCATAAACGAGAGCTTCATTAGGTTTAGCCTACGTACGAACCGCCTTGTCAGGTGTCTAAATATTTCGCAAAATCTATCATTCTCTACAGCTGAACACGCTTGCTGCACACATACTCGTAGCTTTCAACACTTTCACTGTGCTGCCAGTGAAAACCCCCTAAGGCCGTCGGGTTCTCTGCTCATAACAAGTTTCCTCTAAAAAGTGGAAACCCATGTCATCGGCTGTGATGAATATGTAGCTACTCACTTGCTTGTGGCAATCACAGTTGCCAACATCGCGCACCCCCAAACTTATTGTGGCAACTGATGCCAAGCAAAGTGTGGGGTTTGATAAAAAAAAACAATTTAGGCTACCTTCTCACATTCATTGCCCAGAATCGCTACGCGCTACGCTCGTAGCCGATACCGTGGTTTTTCTCGTATGTAGCGGAAAGCGACTACGGCGGTCTGACGCATATGTGTCGTCATGGGCCCTGAATGGGTTAAAATTCGAAATCAAGTGAGTAGGTAGGTATATACCTCAAAAAACTCAAAAGTCATTAATGCAACCTTGAATTTGCATTTAGTATTTACAAATTTATTTTGGATACTTTGATGAAGTAATTATATCTAGTTTTTCAGTTAAGGTTATTCCTACCTTACTTCATTTAAAATAATTAGCTTATAACCCTTGGTATTAAACATTGTAAAACAAATGGCGGAGTAAGTTGCGGCAGCACGTGTGCTCATTTCCTTATTCGATAAATCAGTTCGGCCTTAGTTCTGTGTTTGTTTAACCGTCATTTAAAGTTTAGCTTCGTGGCAACATAGAATGGAAACTCGTGTACCTACGATACTCATAGATCAACGTCATGCCGTGAATAACGCTAAGGGAATATAGACAACGTTCACGTCTTAAGAGAAAAGGCTGGGTAAATTACCCTTTCGGTTTCTTACTTTCTGAAGCTCGCCAGGTCTTTTTGCGTTGGTTTAAATTTAAATCTTATTCTGCGTCAATTTTTGATAGCTTTTTCAATTGATCAATCAAATTATTGATGTAATTACTTTAGGCTTGATATTGTAACGTTGTCATGTTGGCAAACAGTTGTTAAATTTAGTTTGTGTCGAATGAACTTGAACGCACCATAAACGGAACGCATCAGATAGAGTGGTGTTTTATAAGTGTTGTCAGTTCATAAATTTATCTAGTATTCTGGGATTTCCTGGTAGTCTAACAGTTATAAAAAAAAACAAATTTAGGGTTTCGGTTAGTTCAAAAATGTAAGTCTAGGGTTTTGATTGTTTAGGTCTGGTATATTTATTACAGGAAATAGTTTTGGAGTTGGTTAGTTGTCATATTAAGAGTTTTGTGGCTAATATATTCAGGAAAGTACAGATAATTAAACATTTAAAGAAATAGGATTCTTGTATTTATTTTCTGACAGCTGGATGTTTGCTTTTTGGCTGAATGATTTGGGTGAGGCTTCTTGCTCTTGTCCGGGTGACTGACAGAAGCTCAATTTCAGCCACGATTAGTGCAGATTGGCGTGAGTATATCATTCACGAAAAGCTTCAGGCCATGTGGCTTTTCTTCAGGCACTTCTTTGACTGATCATGTTCTCTGATTGTAGGTCCGGTCAGTCTGGGTTGGGAATGCCACATCGACTATTATTCTAGCGTTTGTAGCCGTAAGTCTGTGGTAAGTGCAGTTCCACTGCTTTAGTTTATTGTGTATTGTGGTCTTGTTTCTAATCATGTCAATTTCATTGTGATTTCCAGCGGGTAGGGTTTATATTTTGATAGAAATAGAAACATTTATATTTCTTCATGAGGACAAGGAGAGTTCTTCTGGAAAACAAGGAGTTTTTAGAGAGAGAAGACATCAGCCAGGCAGCTTGTGAGATGCTTCTCTACTAGTAGCTTCAGTTCGGGTCCCTCTAGCAAGACTGAGGGAGCTACCCAGTTTAAAAGTCTGCCTGCGGTATGGCCGCTTTCGCCAGCAGTTAATTCAGGTGTGTTCAAACCATTTTAATGCAGGTGTGCCTACAACAGAGCATTAAATGAATAAATACTTATGGTTATACATTTTATCCCTAGTGCCATTCTTTGCCAAATTAATTTTTAGGTAGACCAGTGTAATAAAGGTGTAGTACCTTGGTAATTAACTCATGGAAGAGACTCCAGTCCTAAGGACCTAGTTGTAACACGACCCAGCTCTATCCTGTGCAATTGTAATTGGTCAGTAGTTTTTTAATTCTTATTATATTGTGTTGTTGACTGTTCTCGCTCATGATATAAATCTAAGTTCATATGTGCAGTTTCTGAGACTACTTACGTTAAATTCGGACGAATAAAGAGTTTAATCTTAATTGGCAATTTGTTTCTTTAATATCCAAAGCTTTCCCAGGGTGTTAGCTACATAACTGACCTATAACGTTGTTCTTATTTTCTTTACAAATTTTTGTGACTGGTGCTTTGAAGGGGCACGTAGCCGGGAGAAAGCACTTGTTACAATATGAAAAAATGTAGATGTTACCTAGTCGTTGTTCTGGGTTATTATTTCGATAGGTTCAATTGTGTTCAGACTCAAATTTTCAGTTATAAAATTAGAAATATATCTTTTATTGTTTTTAAGTTGCTTAGGATATTATCACTGAAACTTGTGGTAAGTACATTTTATTCTATTTTATCTTTTTTTCCACAATAACTAAAAGTTTCTGCACAAAAGTCAGTTACGTGGTCAGGTTCGGATTATCCCTGACTACTTTGTAGTATTGTAAAAAATACAAGGTATAGAAAAACTTGCTGTTTAAAACATGGATTGAATGTTCATAATATGATATACCATGCATGCAAACATAAAAAAATTAGGACATTGATAAGACTATTTTTATCTACATTTCCCGTTGTTCCAAAATACACCATCATTTTCGTAGCCACACTTATTAAGTAATATTTTAAACAAAAAAAGAGGTCAAACCTCCTGTAAATCCTTTTTTAACTATTAAGCAACTTTGAAAATAAGACTGCGTCAATATGACGTATAATGTTTATCGCAAGCCATAACTATTTATCTATAATAAATGTAATAAAGGTTCAAGTTAGATTTGCGTCAAAAATCGAGCGTCATTTTCGTTACGGTTGCGACTTGGTGAGTATTGGGTAAATAAATATAATGTTTTACTGGTGCTGTGTCATTTGCAGTTAAGTTATTCAATATTGATTTCATTTGCTTCAAACCTATAGGATATTTATTGCAGAGCCGCGAAAGTAAGAACTTTTCAATTTCGTGGTCATCATTTTCGTGGTGCCCATAGCACCACGAAAATGATTAAAGACCACGAAAAAGATGTTTTTCCTTACAAGTAGAAAAAATTCAGAACACTTTTTATAGAATTTTCTGCTTTTTACAGAGTAATGTCTTTTGTAGTTTGTTTTAGAAAAAAATATTATACTGTTTTTACCTAGAAGGTATTGAAAGCTGTTTTGGTTTGTGAGTTGAAGTTATTAATCTCACTTTAATTAAATAATTTCTAGATCGTATTTAAAAGTTTACAAAAATTACAATTTAAAGTCGTCATTTCCGTGGTCAAGTTTTTTTTTTTTTATATAGATATCGATTGTCTATTTCTGTTGATACCTGATTAATTAAATAATGCTTATTCGTTTTCTCATTATGATCGGATTTTCATTCAAATAATACAATTATAAGATTTTAAAATAAACAAAATGTTCTTATTCGTGGTCTCGGTGCTCATTTTTGTTACCGTTAAAATTGGTTTTTTGCTTTTCTTAACCAAAATAAACTTTATCGATCTCTTATAATATAAAGCATCTTATCGGTACATATCCTTATGTTCAAAATAAAACAGACCACATAAAATGTGTGTTTTTATTTCTGTAACATTTATCTTACACCTCAAATAATTACCCTTCTTCGTCGCCTCGGTCGCTCGCGCTTGCCCAGGTATTAATGAAAATATTACCTTCTCGCGCTCTAGTTTCCCTTTCTTTACAAGCTTTTTCATAACACCCCGATAGCTCATATATCACTAAGGTAAGCTAAAAGTCAACAACTGTTTCGAAGAATTGTGCGAGACTCGCTTATGAATATTTATGGATTCCAAAATAATAGCGGAAAGAGGAAAATAATAACGTCAGACTTCACAAATTAATTTACCCACACACATTTCCACGTCGTTTGTTCCGATAAATTGGCTTGATAATGATACGAGTAGAGCTGTAAAAGCTAAGACATATACATACAAGCAGATCCCGAGTCAATAAATCTGAACACGATTCTGTTGTCAAAGACACAGTGATATTATGATCCGGGTTTTGAACTGATGTTCTAGAGGTTTGTCCAAATTTAGATTTCGGCAAATAGCCAGATTTGTCATGGACCGCAATGTTTGTGATTATTTTAAAATGCTTATCGTATAAAACCCATTAGGCTATGTTAGGTTTGTTTTATGATGATCCTGAAAATTGGTAACCTATCGCAATCACTAAAATTTATTGACCGAATATCGTTTGTCCGAAAATTTTTCGTATTATTATGAGTTCTCCGAATATACAATTCATTACTTTTTTCATTTACCATTTTGATGTTATCCAAATATTTCAGTTGTCCGAAAAACTTTTATCGCCACAGTCATTTGAGTTTGGCTTGTTACAATTTTTGTTTCACAGCCAAATTTTTATTTATCCATCATTACTTTCCGCATTTTATACGTTTAGCAAAATGTTCATTTTGAGTGAAATCCCAAGTAGTTTTACAGAGAATAAGGCAGGTTGGTGTAGGTACGACGACGAGCGAAGCGAGGAGGAGTGTTAGGTGAACTGCGACGCGAGCCTACAGCGCGCGAACCGAGCGAGCGTAGCGAGCGTGCCGCGGCAGCGGCCGGCGAAACGCCAAAACCGAACACTTTTTTACTACCTAATGTATGTACTATATAAGTAAGCGTCAGGTTGGAAGAAATAACTTGATAAACAAGTGTTGTAATTGTTTAGTATCGATTTATTTAAAGAACACACATATAAATAATAATAGAATAGTATACACCTGTTTGTATACATAATTTACCATAAACACAGCTTAAGGACGAACCTTAGCTTAATTTCCGACTTCTTGCTAATGTTTTTAAATATTGAAAATGCATAGGTAACAACCATTTTCATAAACAAACGTATCAATTAGTAATATATGTGTGCTCCATATAAACAATAATATGTCAAATATAATAAAGCCGATTTGATAAAATTCGATCAGATTATCAACCGAATCGTTACGTCGGTCTCCTTATTAACGATATTTATTTATTTATTTTCATTCACACAAAAGTTTACAGTATAACACCAAATCACTTAAGTGGTACCTACCAATAGTTACTAATTACATAAGAAACAGTTACATACACTTTATATCAAATTAATATCACATATAACATGATATATCACATAGAAACATAACAAGAAACAAAGAAAAGTAAACAAACTAGAATAAACTCATAAATAACGTCAACAAAAAGAGTACAATGGCACAGTTTCAATCTTTAATATACGTCCAACGTTACCTATTCCTGCGATATGAATGTTAAAACTTTTCTACAGAACACACCAATACTGTGCGCAAATATGTGTAATATGTTGTCGGCGTCCTGCATTATACGGTTTAGGGCTGTTCGCGCCCTAGCAGTGGGAGCGTTCGCACCGCGCCTCGTGCGCTCGCCGGTCACATTGCGGGTATACCAATAATTGGGCATCATAGATTTGTCAAACAATTACAAAAGCTTAACCATAAAAAGACCAGCCGTATTACGTCACGAACTTAAAGTGTCGGACAAACGAAAAATAAGGCAAACGAAGTGTGTCGAATAGTAAATGCCGAAATGAAAATACGACTAAAAAGTTTAGCGATTCAGATAGGTAACGCTGATAAACCAACCAAACCAAAAGTCAACAACGAATAACGGATATAAATTGCGATTCAGACTAACGGAACAGGGAATGTTTACAAATTCAATTCACAACCTTTCCGCAGCAGAAACCAATATGGGCAACAATTGAAAATATTGAATACATGAAACAGTTTCAGAAAACATCGATGTGGCCGGGGTATTCGTATGATGTTGTACCTACTCGTATATCTGTGATTGTATTTCACGGGTCAGATATTCGAGACGCGTTGGCAATCTCTAAACTCGAGGCTTCCACACACCGGTCGCGGTTGCGGCGCGAACGCGGGTCGGGCGCGGGCCCGCGCTAGTTGTAAAACATTGAAACTACACTTCAAACACATATCGAACACGGCCCGAACGCGGGGCCGCCGCGGGCTACTCAACTCAGGCAGCGCGGCCGCGGGTCGGGCGCGGCGCTGGTCGGGCGCGGCGCGGGTCAGGCGATTGATAAATAAATAAATAAATAAATAAATAAATATTAGGGGACAATCTTACACAAATCGACCTAGTCCCACAGTAAGCTCAGTAAGGCTTGTGTTATGGGTACTAGACGACGATATATATAATGGATATAAATACTTAAATACATAGAAAACTTCCATGACTCAGAAACAAATATTCATGCTCATCACACAAATATTTGCCCTTACCGGGATTCGAACCCAGGACCTTCAGCTTCGTAGGCAGCGTCACTACCCACTAGGCTAACCGGTCGTCAGAATTGATATCTCTCACTATCAACGCATTTAATATCTCTATCACTATCTCTATCACACAGTATCGCGGGCCTGCGCTACTGTGTGATAGAGATATTATAGAGACGTCGCCCGCCTGCGGTGCGAATATACCGCTTCAACCGCGCCCGACCCGCGCCGCGTCCGACCCGCGCCGCGCCCGCTCCGCGCCGCGCACGACCCGCGTTCGATGTGTGCCTATAAACGCGACGTGGCGCGGGCGGCCGAGCGGCGGGCATGATCCGGAATCCAAACGCGACATTACTCAGCTCACAATTACACGGAAAAATGTAATGAAAAATTCTCATGATTGCCTATTTGATAAACATTAAAATTAGACGAAGAAACAAAGTTGGAAAAAGACCATTTCGGTTTCAATTTTAATTCCTTGAAATAATATGCGAATGGTAGTTACAAACACGAAATGTTAGCAGTTTTTGAAACAAAAGAAAGAAAATCGGACGCAATCTGGGACGTAAAATCACAATTCAACATTTCAGTCTACCGCAGCACTTAATGATGCCCGACGTTTCCACCCACATAGGTACGTTATCGTGCCAGGAAAAAAATAGTCGCTTCGAAAGCACTAACGAAGATGGTAAGTGCTTCATAAAAAAGGGGTATCTTTTATGAACCTCTTACCATTAATTATTTTACGGTCCCACGTCATTAAGAAGGTATCTTTTATGTTAATAGTAGCGACCCGCCCCGCACTTTGCGTGCAATAAACTACAGTCGAGCTACACATTAGTAAAAACCACATCAAAATCGGACTGGTTTTTAGCCAGCTTATCGCAGACTGACGTGCTTTGGTTTACTACATGAAAGGATGTTATCGTCAGCAGGTCGATCACGTAATGCTTTATACGTACGTTAGGAAGATTTAACCCTTAGGTGCATCTCGGTGCATCTGGTATCAATCACTTTGGTTACGGAATGGCTAATGAACAGTTAACTCTACATCACATTTGAGTAGTTTGACAAAGTATATAACTGACATTAATTTGATTACTACTTGTGTTACTTCAGTTGTATCATTTCTGATACTGTATGCATTAGAGGGTTAAATGACAATTTTTATATGGAAAAATGACAGTTTGATCTACCTAACGCGCGTTCAAAACGTTACGTGATTGCTCCTCAGGAATACTCGTAATATACTTTTTTTAATTAATTTATTCTTAAAAGAGATATTAACCTTCAAAAACCTAAGAAAAATGCTAGATTTTCCGCTGTATTCAAACATCCAGAAAACAATTTTGACTAGATTACTTTAAAAAAGGAAAACACGTGGAACACGGCCAAAGCCTTTCTTTGATTTTTAATAAAAAAATAGTTAATTAGGTCAAGCTTTGGAGAAGAACCTACTTTTAATAGGTATTTTCGGTCCAAGCTGCAGTTGTCTCTATCGCGCTCTGTGGCCAGGCTTGAGGTTGGCGCGACAGCAATACACTTTACAAATACCTATTTCTCAATTAAATATCTCACCCTTAGTGTTTCCTCTTAAGAAGATAAGACGCAAATGTATTGTTTATTCAGATGAATTGCCTCAATATATGTATAGTAGATTATAAGTTATATTACGAGTATATACGGCTGGAGATTTATAATACACTAGCTGTACCTGCGACTTCGTTTGCATGGTACCTAATGTGGTGGGAATCAACGGATTTCTTCTCTTGGACATAGGAAACATGCAGTTCTAATTTAACCTATTAAGTAAAACGCTGAACAAACCTACTTTAGCTAAAATGCCGTTAAAAATCGTCTTTATCTGCCACTCTGATATCCGTATCCGTAAGAAAGGGACAAAACACATTTTATATATCAAAGGAATTTTAAGTTTTATGATTAAAGTTTAGTAGATGTTTGTGGCAACAGATCCAACAGGTAGGACATAGCCTGCAGCATTAAAGTTTATATTGAGCTTCTTCTCTACATATTTTTAAAACTGTTTTGTATTAAATAAACTAAACACGTGATGACTGAATTGAACTTGAGTCACTCCGACTCTCAGGTGTTTAGGAATTAATAATAGATAATACTTTCGAGTACCCATTGATCGGTAAGTCTTTACGCAGAACAAAAGATCTCTTTTTAATTAGATATCAGACGGGCAATTTATATTTTCCAAACTACACCTAACCACTTAAATTCTACAACCATAACGCGTCCCCGAGCCCCTTTGTCATAATTACTCGGGTTTTTTTGAAGTGAAAACTTCTTTAGCGGCGCTGTGCACTTTTCGTGATGGGGAAATATGGTCACGTGACCGTAAGATGTCACGTGACCGTAAGATTCGACAGATTGAAAATTCGTAAGACGGACACGTGACCTGATCGAAAAGCTGTTACAATGTCATTGAGTTTTCACTTCTGCCGGCACTCCCGGAGTGCAACCCGGTCTTTTTTTTTCATTGATTGTCCAGTAAAGTCTTTAAAAAGGCATATTATGATAAAAGTATTTTCCTGTATGTTGGTCAATTTCTGTGTCTCTATTATTGGTTGAATGTCAACATAAAGGCGCGATGAACGAAGTTATAATACCGCCTTAAGAGGCTCCCATACGCCAATGACCTTCGATCTGAATCCCTTAGTTTTCTAATGTTTTTTGTAGCTTATTATATTAACAACAACGGCTTTAAGCAATATAGTATCCCATATTTACTTCAAACTTCATTGTTTTCGAGATATTTGGCATCAAAGTTGAACAATTTTAGGCCAAAAAACTGGTTTTCTGGCCATAACTTTTGTGTTAATTGGTTTAAAATTAAAACCCTCTGCCAGTTTTTAGAGACGTCATAGACGAACCCAAATTTGTAGATTTCGTACGAGTATATGTTAGATCTTTCACGTCAATAGAGATGCGAAATAAGTGTTTTTTTAGACAATGTTTAAAAAAATCATACAAAATTAAGTATTAATTTGTTTCAAAATCCGGTCTGTCAAAATGGAGATAAAAGATTAAAGAACCGATAGCCGTTTGATTTATGATTCTATCTGTAGTGCAAAAGTAGTAGATACGATTCAAAACTTGTCAAAAATCGATGAAAACCTCGGGTAGCCCCTTAATACTGACGCGATTGATAATTATTGTTTATAAGTGGTCCGTTCTATACCGATTTAATAGAAACTGTTTATTGCTGATACTTAATCATAAATACTGACGCGATTGATAATTAATGTTTATAAATGGCCCGTTCCATACAGATTTAATACATAGTGTTTATTGCTGATTCTTAATTATTAATACTGACAAACCAGTATCGTGACAAATACTCAGCGTGTAATATTGCAGACACTCAAATAGACCTTTCGGTTGAACGCGTTAACAGCGACCATGCCATTAAAAAAAATAGAAAGAGAAGATAGTCAGACTTTTAACGTTTCACCTTATTTTGTTGGTTGATAGGTACATTAATTGAAATTACACCTTAAGTAATACGAATTCAGCGCATATAAGTCCCCATATTAGAATCGATATTTTTTTTATGCTTAATCGTTTAGTATGCGTTTTGTGAATGTCTATCACACACACCGGATCGAAATTATTACAATTGGATAGTTAAGGCAAGCCCGCCATTTTGCCGTCACTGAAAGTTGACAGATGGCAGCTATGATTTCAAGAAGAAGAAATGAAAATGAGGTCAAATGTTTCGGAAAATTAATTAACCGTCGCAGTCGGATAAAAACTATACTAAGCGGAAGCTAAGATAAGGTACTAATAAAAATAGTTTAATGTTTTTCCGTGCATGGGAAGCTGAGATCATTCCTGACAGAACAATGCTTAGTTTGATACTGGCTGATTCTTTTTTGATTCAGAGATTTATTATGTGTAGATGTACAAGTACAATATTAATTAAGAGCAAACGTACCTTTACGAGAAAAGTACTTGCAGAATAAGACAGTTACTGTTCCAAGACCTGAGTAATAAACTTAAATCAAGACTAATGTCTAATCTTGGTCCTGTCTAGGATTTAAGAAAATATACGCGTAGCAAGGAGTTTCTTCCATATTGTTGAATAGGGTGTTAATGTAATCGTGTTACTTTTACAAAACCAGCTAAGTATCTATTTTTATTCACCAGGTAGGTACTTGCGGTTAACATACTCCCTGCCATATAACACCTTGGTAGACCCAAGAAAGCCACAAGAGTTAATTTTTATGGGAACACGATCCAAACCTTTTATTTTATTGATTGAATAAACATAAAATCCGATAGTTTCGCGAGAGCGGTTTACGTACTTTAATAATTAAAGAAGTAAATTCAAGTTACTGATTTATACAATGTACTCTTGAACCGTAAATGAACAGCTCTATTGAAAAACGATAATGTTTGTTTTCGAACTTTCCGCAAAATAATGGTAACTTTGTCCTAGCTATTAATAAGGAATCCAAATTAAGATCCCGATTGTGATTTAAATCCAATGTCTTACATAAACTTTGTTATCTATTTTAAACTTTCCTCCTTACGCAGTAGGTTGTTTTTGCAAGGGAACAATGGAATAGAATACGAGATTCTCGAAGTAATATTTACTGTTCATGGCACCGATTTGGAAAAAGGACTTGGGAAAATTGCCACGTCAAAAGTAATTAGTTAAGTTTATGCCAATGAGGGTGAAAAGTTGACATTAATTAAAGAAAATATTAATTTACATAGTTAAATCAACAATCTATTTCGTTTACATAATTCTACGCGTGTTTATACATATACCTACATTAATATATTCTGAATATTTTTTTTATGATATTGGCACTATTGCACATTGGATTACTTGCATCCGTATCCCACCGCACTCCAGCTGGAGTCAGTACAATCTACGAGTGTACGTGTACGGCTTCAAAAGCTTGTTTGTCGCGTACCGTCGCTCAGTCGGTAGCTTTGCTGCCAAGTATTAATAATAAGTCATATGTTTCGCTATTTGTAAGTCGGCCAACCACAATGATTGTCACTCCTTCTATTCGAGAACAAGTTTTTTCTAGCCCGTTTATAGGGAGCAAAACTAGTTTTTGATCCCTATGCATTTTTTTTGAATCTGTGTTTTTTGCCCAAGGGGGCAAAATTCAGTTTTGCTCCCTGCACACTTGTCATAGACCACATAGAGATGAAAGTTAAAAAAAAATATTCTAAAATCATTGTGGGCTAGAGCGAGGCCAGAGACAATTATGTAATTTCAGTAGCGTGTTTAAGGAGACACTTTCATTGAGCGTTTTAAATACCGCACTTTTTTCTTCGTGTAGCGCTTAGGGTCTCATATATTGTCTTCCTTAAACGCTTTTGAATATTAACATGCTCAATAAAGAAATATACTGATGGATTTATTTATACTACCTGCTAATAGCTACATGTTATTTTAAACAATGTTTATTTGATATAATATGATTACTAATAAATTATATTAGAAAAACCCGCGGAACATACCTGCGTATTTTTTTTAATAAAAAAAACTGGTGTCACGAATGACAAGCACGTCAAAGCAGTTCCTATACTTACTAATATTTTCATTTTACAATGATGATTTCATCCAGTTCAAGTGAAAATGATGCGTTAACATCCGACTTTGTTAAAATGGAAACAAAAAATGTTCTGCCTACAAAAAGCAAAGCAAAATATAACTTCTTATATGAAACCGTCTGGAAGAATATTAAAGGTTTCAAAAACTATTCGAAATATAAGCAGCCTTCTAATCATTGGACTCTTTGGAGTATTATATTCAACGCTTTAAGTGTGAGTCAGCATGAACAACAACATTCAAATAATTACCTACTTAGGCGCCTAATCACAGTTTTCTCGCCGTAACAGTAAGTAAATAAATATCTACCGATAGATTTAAATCCATTTACATAGTTGTCATGGTTTGCTCTTTCTGAAGGTTCCGTAGTCTAACTATTCCCTAGGAACCCTTATAGTTTCGCTGTCTGTATGACAAAGCCACTCTTCTGAAATACCTACTTAGGTTAAGTATATTAAACCTTGTCCTTGGGTAAAACATTTCTTTTTGCAGGTGGTTATTAATCTTCGGAGTTGCGATTGCGAGTTCGATCATTGAATTTTTTTTCGATTTTTAATTAAATATTTAATGTAATTATCGTGTTTTTAATTATCATGGAAGGAGTGAAAAGTGAGGCAAGGATTTACTTTTTCGATTGTTTTTTTCTTGTATTAGTGCGTCTTGATTCTGGTTCTGATTCTGAAGTGTGAAAATGACTATTCAATATGGGATTTAAAAAAAATAAGCTGATAAGTTCATCTATGATTGATTTAATCAAGACAGCTTTGTTTTTTTAACTCTGTATGATCCTAAAATGTTATTTAATTCCATCGAAATAAACGTAGTAAATTTACTATTCAGTTCGTCAACACATAAGTTCACTTTTCAATAAATATTAATTTATTATGAGGATTAATATAAGAAGGACAAAGAAAGAAAACGTAAGGAAACATAACATTATTAATACAGAGGCCGCAAAAAAGCAATTCGTGGATAAGAAGATTTGAAAGGATGAAGCGAATCGAAGCGGAGTCCGTCAATAGATACAAATCCGCGAATTGCCATTACCGCCGAGCTATATGTCTAGTGCTTTTCTCCAATAATTAAAAAAAATCAAATAATATTTTCAATCAAATTTAAACAAACTAAAAAAAATAGCGCGTAAGTAGGTACGGTCACGGACTTTAATTGTTGAGCCATTTAGAGCTCACTTTATACTGCACACTTCATAGCTTAATTATTAAAAACCAAAATGAGTTGACACCTAAATGGCTCAACAATTAAAGTCCTTGACCGTACGTCCAAATCAAAATCCAGTTCCCAGCCCATATTTTTTCTTTAATGCTAATTTCAACTGAAATTATATTTAGCTGTAAATAATAGCAGTATATTGATATTGTAGATTGTTATGTATTATATTTTTGTATGTATTTGCTGTTCATGCCCGAATTAAACCAAAATAAAACTCTAAATATCAAAATTGACCACAATCTTTAATCCTGTATTAGTAACTAAAAACTATATACTTAAACAGCAATATTTGTGTACAAACAGGGTGTTTGGTAGCTACGTGCACGCCTTTGAGAGAGTGTTAGCCGAGGTATTTCTGTTTTTTTAGCCATATATGTCTTAGACGAAATTTGGTATTTGTTATAGAGAACAACCCGGAATTCGCTATTTATATGCGTTTGTTTATAAACAAAATCATTGATATTTTGTATTGTTTGATGTACGTACTGAACCAAATGAACTATTTTAGGTAAGCGTCTTAATACATAGTACACAGTATGTAGTGGACATATATATATTATACTGTTTGTTACTTCATACTATGTCCGCTGCGTAGTAAAATAATATTTTACTTATAAAAAAATTGTGCTAGTCATGCACGAAGAACGACGTGTATTTTTGCAACAGTAGCTAAGGCGAAAATTTCCGAGCATATTGGAGAAAAACATCTCACATTACGACTCAAAAGACCTTTTATATTCTGAGTGACCTAACCAATGCCAAACATTTACCGGCGACGCAAACCAGTTTACCAGCCATTTACGTAGACCGCACAAGTAAATGGCTTCCATTTTCGGGCGCGGGTAATTGGACTATTGGATGCTGTGAATAGCATGCTTCAATATATTATAGTCTGAAAATTCCGGATGACTCAAACTCAAATGGTTTATTGTGTTACTTGTGTTCCATGTGCAGATGTGGCCTTAAAACTATAAACAGTCAGTACAGTCTCAACATGAACTCTGCGAGGGTATATCAAGCAACGTAACTAAAACCAGGTATATACATTACATACAATGTATATATGTAACATATTTCTTAATTATAATCCTCATTATATCAAAGTAAGTAATATCATAATCGCAAAGTTACGCGCTTAGAAGAAATTCTGATCTGGCACTACCTGAGTCCAACTTCATTCAATACAAAAAAAGTATTAATTATGTAGCTGTTCAGATATACAATCATCTTCCAAACCACATAAAACAATCGGAAAACTTGAGCGTTTTCTCAAACCAACTTAAGACATACCTAGGTCAGAGACCATTTTACAGCCTCAACGAATTTATTGCTAAATTATTGGACTGAGTACTGTCAATTGTTTTTTTTTGTATTTTTTTTTCTTTTTTATATTAATATGCTACCTGGCATGTCTGCTTTGGTTTATTTAATAATTTTAAAGTGATTCGTGCCTAACACACTATGGTTCTATGTTATTTTAATAGAAACATTGTAAATAATTGCTAATTCATCCAAAGATATTTTATTACTATATGTATAGTTGTTATGTTGACGTCTGACATAGTCTATATTTTTCTTGTTTTCTTGCTTTTTGTTTTGTGTGTGTGTGTGTTTTGATGTATACAATTTTGCATGGTATATTATTTAATAAGGCAAAATAAAGATCTGAATCTGAACCGAATAGTTTATTTTTTGTTTTGATTCTACATGTAAGAACGCTTCAGAAAAAAAAAACATAAAATCTGTTGTGTTTACGAAACCGCCGACCATGGAAGTTGTTTTGGCATTCGATTTTTTTATTTATTTCATCTTCATTGCACAAAAAATAATCTTAACGTACGAAAAGCGGACGCAATGTCATGGAGCATTAGCTACCATTCAACATTTAGGCAAATCAGAAAGATTGCATGCGGCGCAACCGGTATTATAAGACATTCGCCTTCCGAAATAGACTCGAGAAACTAGAACACGACCCGTAACAGACATTTCATAAATCGCTGCCTAATATTCGAGGTCGTGGTGAGTACCACGGGTGTCCAGTGTCCGACGGACCGATGAGTGTCGTGTGGCCGCTCGTTATCTTCCCAAGGATCGCGCTCTAAGCCACGAGCTAAATTGGCCTATCGCTCAGTCCCTCCAATCGCGCTTTATCTAACCGACCTTTGATTGAATTACAGATGAGTTAAGGTTCCCAACTTTTCTTTTTATTGATTTAAATTAAAAAACTTTTTTGCTTGCCGTCGAAATACTTGAATACAGACTTGAGTGAAAGCAAGAATTTGCAATAGCACTCCAGAGTGAACCTTTTTTTCGGTGACAGTTTAAATTAGGGGATCTTGAGCGCCGGCAGACAGCCTCTGTCTGCTGAGACATGAGAAGCATAGACAGCGACACAATACCTGTCGTGGCTGCGAGTGAATTCCGTCGGCGTGCTACCCGCTGGCATTTGGCGAGACGGCCAGCCGTTGCTACGAATTGTGTCGCTACGGCGTAGAAGTGTCTACGTAGGTATTTAGAGCTAACGCAATCGAAAAATATGAATTTCCCCATTCAGCGCCAGTCAAAACACACTTGCGTCAGATCGCTACGAGCGCATGTCGGTAAACATGGAGTGGCTGTTATAGACTACGGCGTAGCGCTACGTGCGTAGCGTAGCAGTGAATGAGTTAACACTGCCAAGAACGGCTAGTTCCCTAATCGTGACAAGTTTTCGCTTTAAAGCGGAAAACTATCCAATCGGACAAATGTAGGACTTTCGTATCTATGGTCACCCACTTTGACCGTCTAATTATTACAAAGACGGATCTAATGATGAATAAATAACGATTCAATTTTGATGTTTTGATGACCAATATTCTGGATACAAAGAGTGCATTGGTCTTTCCTATTCTAAAAACGAGCTAAAACATTCACAAAATAAGTTGACATTCAAATAAAAAAAAAACAATTTATCAATTTGTTCATTTACAAAACATAGGTACCCTATTAACTAGATATACTATTAGAAATTTAAGAGAGCCGAGGATGTAATTATCAAAGCTCACGCGTTACATACGACGTTTTTCAACACATGTTGCGAGAAAAAAATCCATTTTATAGGCCTGTCAATTTATTTTCTTTACATGGCAACAGGTTTTTACTCACATGTTACATCGCCAAGAATTTCCAGTGGCGTCCACTCTTTTTATCACTTTTCTAGTCACCACGAGTCAACATTTTTGTTAATAACCAAACACGCATTAACAATGTTTACAAATATCTGTGAAATAACCCATAATGGCGCGCAACAGTTTTTTTTCGTAGAGTTTGCGCAGTTCGCGCGCATTAGATGAAATCAGCCAATACAAAATAAAATAAATATTTTCGTTTTAAAAATGTTATCTTTATAAATTCATGTAAAATGTTATCAAAAGTGAATAGTTTTACTAAATTAAACGTTTCTATATCATATCCAAAAAGAAATAGTCAATTAATTAACAAAAAGGATTTTTTAATATCCAGGATTATGAGCCTAAAAGCGGCACAATAAGTGCAAGGCCTGAGTGGACGCCCCGCTCAGAGCGGGGCGTGCAGCGTCCATATAAAACAAATGCAATTTATATGGACGCTCGACGCCCCGCTCTGAGCGGGGCGTCCACTCAGGCCTTGCACTAAGAGGTACGTTACGAGCAATTGTCTTGAAAACTTATTTTTTTCTCTTATAAAATACCTGAGGGTAAGCGACGACAGAGCCTAAGACGAAACTCACTGGTTCAGCAATTCAATTCATATATTCTGCTGCATTAATAGTGTAGAGGCATAATAATCAAATCAACATTCGTTTTTTTTGCTTTTTAAGTAGGTATTCAATGCCATACGGTAATGGCCACATTTGACAGTGACCGGTCAGTCGATAATGGCCAAGAACCAAGGCCATGGCTTCAAATTTACCCTTAAGTTTCTTTATCGCAGCTCTGAATCGGGCAAGGTGAGGCCTCCGCCGGAAATAATAGCCGCACACACGCGAACCCTGCTTTAAGCTTACATTTCCTTCCACATCACATTATCCTGAAACGATTTTTGGTAATACAAAATCATTTCTATCAAAATGGTAAAACGCATAAACACAGCGCCGCGCTCGTTTTCAGATATTCCTCAAAGACTTGCCCGTAACTTTGTGTTTTCACTCACAATAATCGAGTTTATGGAAAACTAACAACGGCGCCGACATCAATATTTACCTACTTTCTAATTTTCTTTTTTTTAATACCTCAATGGTTGCAACATGGATACTGCCTACTAAGTAGGCTCTCATAAGATCATCATAAGACAATGATATTAATTGGCAATGTATTACCTACTGGTTTCTTGTCTCATGATGCTAATAAATAAGATCGGATACATATTAAAGATTACGGTTTATGTATTTTGTGAGGCAGATAATCTATTTTTCACCTCAGCAGCTCGAACAAGCATATTTTGCTGCGTGAAAACAGTGTGCAAAATGCGTTTTTGCTCACTCCGTGAGACAAAGTAGCTTTTTAATTTTGATGCCGAGCACTGACATTTCGTCGTATGGGGGTCTATTACAAGTTCAAAATATTTGAACTTTATTAGCGCTGTCCCTTTCATTCCATTACGAAAAAAGAAAATGGCAGACATAGGTCGATCCATAGTTCGACCATCGAATTTCAAAGTACTTAGACCTACAAAAAACGCGAAACAAGTGACACGTTCGAAAACTATAAAATGAACAAGTTTAAATTACCAAAATAATGATTCAAAGGAATTTTCAATTGAAGAATATTTAAATAAATGATCTCAGAATAAACCCCGTTTTCATAATAAAGAGGTAAACAGGAATTTTATTACGCTAGCTAATTAATAATTCTAGTTTAAACAATCTTACATTTTATGAACGTATACCACAGATGCAGTTTCCGAACGCAAGCGCGGCGCCACGCCCCTTTTAAAAAATTGCGCGCTGTTATTTTGTTTCAGCACGTCTAGCATGGGACGGCCGCGACATACTCTCGATTTTTATCGCACTATACCTCTTGTTCTAAGTGTTCTAATAAGAGAAAGACGGATAGTGCGAGAAAAATCGAGAGAGCTCGCTCGCCGTTCCGTGCTAGCCCTGCAGATTTTATTAGGTATATTATTCTTCTGTCTGTCGTTATTGATATTGGTTTTAAATATAAATACTACTAGGATAAATCCATTCTCTATCTAACTAGGAAATATAGTAAAGTCAGTGACGAAGGCAGTATTTTAACAACAGTACGGCTAGTTTTTGGTGTGCACGCGAAATACACGTAATATGCTAATGTGTGCCCTTGTGATAATGATAAATATTTCAAAAATATCTCGAAGATATTAGTAAAATTTGTGAATTTTAACAACTCGCTACGCTCGTGATTCAATTTTAGAATCTTTCGCTTGCTCAGGCCTCAAAATCAGCACTCGCAGCAAAACAAACTTTGCTCTCTTGTTGCACAAATAACTATACTCGACGAACAAAAAAATATTGGAAATAACAAAACCATCATGAGACAATGATAGGTAATACATTGCCAATTAATATCATTGTCATATTATGCTTTCTACTGCCATCAAGAGAGCCTACAGTAAGTAGACAGTATCCATTGCAACCATTGTGGTATTTAAAAAAAAGAAGAGGGAGGATCGACATTAAAGATTACGGTTGCAAACATGCATATTGCCTAGTTGATATCAGTAAACGATACCTGCCAATAATAATAACGACCCCGACGACCGAACGAACCGACCGAATAATAACGACGACGATAATTGACACATACATAAGGTTATACGGCGGAACGTAAATATATGGCCGATTAGTGTACTGGACGGGCTGCCCGTCTAGTACACTAATCGGCCATATATTTACGTTCCGCCGTATAACCTTATGTATGTGTCAATTTTTACGGGCTGCCCGTCTAGTACACTAATCGGCCATATATTTACGTTCCGCCGTATAACCTTATGTATGTGTCAATTTTTACGTTACTTAGCTACCACACTAATGACGTGACGTATATTTATGCCCTAGCATAAAATATATGTACCCAAAAAACAATGGTGTTGCCAATGTGTAAAACTGTAATTCTACCAAGTATTACATTCATTTCATTCGTTCAATTATAGTCTATGGATAAAAGCCTGTGTTTTCTGTCTCTTTCCGTCTTATAGCTGTGTCTCTAGATTATTGTGAAAGCTAGTGTATCTATTTACTTTTCTCCTTGCGCGAGTTTTGACTGAATACTGATGAATGCAGAGCAAATGTAAGTTTATGATGAGTCCATTTATCATAATATTTGTAATGCCGGTCTCGTATCGGTCTTCACAGTCACCAAAAACGATGTCTATACAGCAATGCTTAAATCGTCTGTAATAGACGTAAAGGCCTATGACGATGATAATAAATGATAGTAAATCACCTTGTAAGTCCCGGTGCGAAACCTTGTCCAATATACGTAAGCGAGGGTCGTCGTGATATGCGGTAATATCGAAGTCCAATGATCAAGCGAAATGTCGTAAAAAACTAAATCAATCCGAGCATGTAGATAGACAAAACAGCAAACGAATTTAGTTTTGAAACTGAACCGTATGTATTGTGAACTTGTGACAGAAGAAGTTTTCATAGTGTTAAATTTTACCGGGGGTCTCGAACGACCTACATAAATTTACGCCCGTCAACGGTTTATACCGGCAATTTTATATGTCTGAATCAAAAGCATATTAGCACTTGACGTTTAAATTTTCGTTTTATGTGCAAGACGTATGAAT
Organism: Epinotia ramella; assembly: GCA_947578815.1. Taxonomy (NCBI): domain Eukaryota; kingdom Metazoa; phylum Arthropoda; class Insecta; order Lepidoptera; family Tortricidae; genus Epinotia; species Epinotia ramella. The sequence goes on from OX388209.1 coordinate 16,832,994, forward strand.
GGTTACATTTTACGTAGCTGACGGTCAACCATATTAGCCCATGACGTTAAAAAACAAAAACAAAAATAAAACATAACTAAACAATAGTAATAATAATTGTTTATTTACGTGATGACAATTACACTGTCCCCAACCGGCACTGCCCGCCCGCACCGCACCCGGGAATGATCATGGGACCGATTTTTGACTTTCGAGCGCTCGAAATCAAAAACGAGCGGTAGAAAATATTCGCACACGAAAATTTGTCACTATTATTTTCGCATGAACCCAATAATAGCTATTTTTGAAATCATCACTCGAAAGCTAGTGATTGGCTATCGATACTATTGCGTTTCGTTGTATGCCAAAAGTAGATAATTACCGGCTTTACAAATTTGAATTTTCAACATACCTAATATAGAGGATAGTACTTTATTGGAAGTTGGGTATCTATAATATAGTAAATTGATTAATTTTAAATATATTATGCGTTTCATAACAGAAAAAAAATCAAAACTAAGTAGTGAGTTGTAAGGTGCAAACATTAATAATTGTTAAACGAAACGTAATTTTGTGAGAAAAAGACAGTATGAGAGCGTGACCTGAGAAAAAAAGGGATAGATAAATGAAAGGGATAGGAGATAAGTTTCAGCGAGAGTAGCAGAGAGAATAAATTCATTATGGCCGATCCGTTGTTTCCTTTACTAAAGGCCGGTTCCAATAATCAATCCACCGATAGTTTTCCTTACCGGCAGTTACCTTTTGACAGATTACCCGTAGAAAATGTGTCAAAATGTAACTCTTGGCTTGGTAAGGAAAACTATCGGTGGATTGATTATTGGAACCGGCCATTACAGAATAATAGTAAACGAAACGCTTACAATTTTTCCCGCCAATAGACTAAAGATCTTGGTTTTTAACCACGAAATTCGTCAAGAAATTATATATAATCGTACACCAGCCAATAACTAGCATCGAATCAATATATTTTATTTAAATATATATATATCTTTTAAATTAATAGTCAGTCCAAAATTAAATAGATAGTGAAGTGTCAAAATTTTCTGTTGTCGTTGTTCAATTTTCTATCGCTCGTATTTCAAAAATAGCATTTCATCGTTTGTGACCGTTTTCGAGTGAAAGAGTCGAGCGCTCGAAAGTCAAAAATCGGTCCCCAGTATCCCCAAGCGTGGGGGCAGTGCAGGAGATATGTGCCCAGCAGTGGGGCGTTTATAGGATGACGAAGACACTTTCTAACGGTTGTACATGACTGCTAGCGCACATATCCTCGAACGTTGTACGATGACCAAAAACAAATAAAGTTAAGCTGAAAGTCCAAACTAACACGTCACTAGCAAACAATTTCTAAGTTCACGTCATCGCGCGGTCGTGTGGTACAGTATAATAGTTTAGTTCGGATCTTGTGCCGAACGCATTCGTGGGAACTTGGCTTTGCCTGCTCGATAAGCAACTGTCGATGAAACGGACTACGTATTCACGTAGTATCTCAAGATCTAAAAGAAAAGTTTTCATCATGACAAATAGCGGAAGTAACGATTAGTTACTCGTACTTTACTGCGCAATGTCGTTAAATTTTCTCGAATATTTCTGATAACATTTGATATCTTGCAGATACTCTTACGATTTCAGTAATGCTATATAATTTTCATTGAATATTTGAAAACTAGCCCGTACCCTCTCATCCATGAGAGGAGGCCTGTGCCCAGCAGTGGGACGTATATAGGCTGCTTTATAATAATATAATAATTATTATTTGAAAACTTACACGACATATATTTTCCTATTTTTAGTCCGTAGTCAACAAGGAACCCTTATAGTTTCGCCATGTCCGTCCGCGTCTGTCTGTCTGTCCGTCTTCGGCTTAGCTCAGTAACCATTACTACTAGAAAACTGTAATTCGGCATGGGTATATAAATCAATCACGCCGACAGAACAGTAAGTACAATAAAATCTTGAAAAAAAATTTTTTTAGGGTAACTTCCCTACACCTAAGGCGGGGATGCAATTTTTATTTCTCGTTAAACCCAGTGTGGGGTATTGTTGGATAGCTCGTTAAAAATGGTTTTCTAAATCCATTTTTCAAATCAGTGATTCGTTTGCGAGATATTGAGCTTCAAAGCCCTAATTTTTGTTCGAGTCATGTGTCCCCTCCCCGCCGGCTAAATGGCTACTACTGGGGATATGAAAAAATTCGTGGTAGTAGTACATATAATGAATTTAAAAGGAAAACTATCACGGACATGTAGGCATAAGTAGTTACCGAGTAATAGTCGACAAACTTAATGTGTACTTGGAAAGACCAAGTTTCGTACAAATTCGGCCGACGCCACCGCACCGCACGTCGATGTAATTAAAAATAAAAATAAAAATATATTTTGTTGATTTCATTTGAAAATGTTATTGATATGATTTAGTCAAGAACCCGACAAACTTTCCACCCGGAAGTAATTATGTAGATTTAAATGAAGCATGCATTATCTTTTTTTGTACGATTTATCTTGAATATTATAGAGCAAATGTAAATGAACCAAAATAAAGACTAAAACATTTATTAATATTTTTACTGACTTTTTAGAAGCCAGTTAACTTATCATTTTTTGATGTCTGAAATTTTGTCGGATTCTGTCGCTGGGTAACTATTTAATTGATAATATATCCGTTATACATTAAAAATAAGCTATTATAAATTATTTCCAAAATTGACATTTTTTCCATACAAGTTGTCAGTTCATTGCCTGGACTAAGACAGGCAGCTATGGTACCCTACACTGCGCGTGGCCCGACACGCACTTGGCCGGGTTTACATATTTAATTTGCTCTGTATTGATAAACTTGTGTATGAAAAAAAGGAAACAACTAAATGAAATTTGCCCCAGCATCATAAGACAATGGTAATGTATTATTTATTACCAATGAACATCATTGTCTCATGAAGCTTCTGTTATTTCCAATATTTTTTGTTTGACGAGTAAACAGATGAAACGTCTCATAAAATACATAATAAAGAGAGGAAAGATCAGATATTAAAGATTATGAGAGCGTGATATCAATACGGGTTAGATGAAGTCCACTTAAGCGTCGTCAATACGCGGATTATCCCAAATGGGCAATCGCCAGCTGACACTTCCGATATGGGAAAAGCTTTTATCACTAATCAATTGATATGAGAAACTCGGCCAAAATATATAAAATATCCCTACGTTTGTTTGCGAAATTGGAATAAAAACTCATATTGTCAAAACGAATGATTATTTCATAAACATTTAGAAATACGCTATCGTTCGACTTTACCCTACTGGCAGTGTGGGGCAAAAAGTAATTGCATTACAAATTACAGATTACAATTACAAAATGTAATTTGTAATGCAATTATTTCTAATGTAATTTTAATTTGTAATGCATTACTTCATAAAATTACAAATTACTTTGATTTAATAAAACATTTTTAATTATTAACCGATTGAAAGAAGCGAGCAAAGCGTCTCCGTTTCAGCTCGGCTGGAATGTAGGTACTACCTCAGTTTTATAATTCATAAACTTACATTGTTGTCCGAAATGGACATAAGCATGTTAATTGTATATTTGAATGCAAAATATCCCAGGGCAAGTAGTTTCTTTTCTTTATACCAACTGATCGAGCAAATCAGAGTACCTACTATGTTTTTATCTGAGAATTTGCAAATCAGTAATTGAAGGCTTAGTTTTGTGAGCTTCCAAGGAACGATTTACGTTACTATTATTATAAAATAATCCCTCACGTTGAAAATGAACGGGACGTGTCCTTGGTGGGCGGAAATGGCGGAATGTATAACCCGTATACATCTATTTGTTTACCAATGTGATGCTAGATGACTTGATGATGCTTGGATGATGCCTTCTTTTTCCTAATTCACCTAAGAAGGCCTACTTGAGATCAAAAGACCAATAAACAACTCTGGAGCGAATGTGACTTTTCATGTATTCACTAACTTAGAATAAATCTTCAACAATGCATTAACGGTTCATTGATATACACAAACAGCATTGTCTCAACCCCTCTTGTAATTGTTTCATTCTTACTAACAACACTCCAAACTGTCTTATTTCAGTCCCCAGCAGGGGAAAATCAAGTGACCTCTTTGTGAATAAATCTAGTATTCAAATAGGTATAGAAGCCTACCAAGTGGTTAGCACTTAGCTAACTTGTTACTTGTTTTGAAAATTGCTGTAATTTAATACTTACCTACTAGGTAAAGAGTTAAGATGACACTACAACGGGTGGAGCTCGGGCCGTGGCCGGCCCGGCGCTGTCTCATGTAACCCGACTGAATAAAGTTACAAAAATTTGATCTGTCAAGTCACTATTGACGCACCGCAAGCCACGCTAGTGTGATTCACATACCTAATTTTGCCACTTAACCCTTTTCTTGACATTGTATCTTATAAGATACACAAATTTTTATGTTCTTTTAAATTTAATATTTATTGATAAAAAACATAGATACTATACAGAGTGTAAATAAAATACAATACTAAACTACTATTAAATTAAAATAACTAAAACTAAACCTTAAAATTAGAAAAAGTAATTTAAGTAGTAACTAATTATATAAAAGACCTGGGCCTCTTGGCGGGGTGCCCATCACGCAGGCAGCATTTGCGATTCTTTGCGCGAGAAAGCTGCCGGCGCGTGGGTCGCCTGTTGCCTCTCTGTTCTTTTTGTATTTTTATAAAAGACAATTTTTTTGGCTCTACAAGGCGCAAACGAGACTTGAACTCACATTTTTTTTGTTATTTGCCAAGAAAAGGGCAACACACTGACGCGGCCTGCGGTGGCGGTAAATAGTAAATTTGGCAGGGAATGACAAGTTTACTATTGACCGCCGCGGTCGGGTCGCGCTAGTCTGTGAGAGGCTTAAGGCCTGAATCACACTGGCGCGATCTGCTGTCTCTTAAAATGGCTGATGACTTGCCATAAACAACCTTCATGGTTGATGTGCCACAACTTCATACTAAATCAGTTGTGACAAATAAAATAAAGTGGAACTATGACAAGGACAATGAACGATATAAAATAAACGTATTAAATGTCACTGGCGACATGTTTCTAACTCTTCGGGAGTTCTTCTTCAGGATGAGTGTTTTCGCGGCGGTGTCGCTTAAATCACTGCCCGCACCCGCTCTGAACGCCGCGCGGCCCGTGACGCACGCGCCGACAGGGCGGGGGGAGGGGGGCAGCCTTGCGCTGGAGTTGTACATTACACACACTGTTGTTGCGACATTGTTGTTACATTGTTGTTGGACATTAAATAATCTCAACCGTACACGAACGAACGAAATTGGCGTTTCGCAGTAGCCGCTCTGGGCACGGACGTGGCACCGCGGCGGGCACGGGCGAATGTGCGGGGAACTCGGTGACCGAGTGCCGGCCGGTGATCGTGCCGGACTCGGCAAGGTGTACGTGTCACCCTTTAGTAACCTTGGCCTTGGAAAGCTTATTCCGTCATCGTCCATTATGGGGTGTACCTTTATATGAATAAACCAGAGTTTCGGGTGATTTACGTTCTCTTCGGAACATTATTTATTATTTGCATTTACATGGTAAATTATTGTGTTATTCCTTTGGTATTGATGTTGAAAAAAATATTTTTAAACTACCCTGAAAATAACTTAGGTACACAAATCATCACCACTACGTACTAGTTCTTATATCTAAGTATAGTGTTCATGGTGAAGAGAGTTTACAAATCTATATAGTCCCATAGGGCTTATATACACATATATGTTTTCTAACACAAGAACAAGAATATATTTTTCCCCTCACTACCTCGGAAAGCCACTTGATATTTCGTACATAAGCCTTTTTTTAAACCCATTGCTCCAGCCCGGGTTTGAACTCGCGACCTCCCCGATCGAAAATCGCTTGCCTTACTGCTCGGCTACTAGTTTTTGAGACAAAGCAAACCGCTTGGAACAGGTGTTCCTGGGGGTGATCTGAGCTGATTTAGCCCGGTTGCCTCGAGCAGGGGGGGGGGGGGGGGAAGTGCCTCCGGCGCGCCTCACTCTAAGCTTTATATCTGCATACATCTAACAACTATATCAAGTTTAGGGCGGCATCTACCTATTTATATAATAAAGCAAACAGACCAACGAAAATCTACGACAAAACATACGGTGAATGTAAAAAACTAATTACAATATGGTTGCTAAAGGCAAAAATTACGAAGAAACCGAATTAATCCAGCGTTGACCCCTTTGTGATCTTTTATATTCCAAACTCACGTTCTTCATTCTGCCCACATGTAAACTTTTGTCATCTCACAATCCAACACACATCCACATCCACACGCACACGCACACACACACACACACACACACACACACACACACACACACACACACACACACACACACACACACACACACACACACACACACACACACACACACATACACATCCTCACAACAGCCTAAACAGGGAAGCTTCCCTCTTTGAGGAAATAATTTGTAATTTGTAATTGTACTTTAAATGTAGTAGCTAGTTAATTTATTTTTAACTTTATAACATCTTTGTATAAAAGAGCGAATGCCTCCTAACACAAATGCCATACTTAAAAGGAGGATTCTACCCCATTTGTGTACCCGTTAAAAATAAATGATTTTTGTTTGATTTTGATTTTTGATTTGATTGAAGTTTGGTGTCTTTTTCGTATAATTCGAGGATGAAGAATTCATTTTTGTAACTAAATTTTCACTCACCCATACAAAAAATACAAGAAATTCAAAATTAAAAAAAAAATATTTACCTTTTTTTTCCAAAATCCTCTACAGAATTAAGATTAGCTCTACAAAAAAACACCTGGGAATAGCCCAGTTAACCTACTATATACAATAGTAAACTTGTCAACCATTTATGCCTTATAATTGTAATTAAATAAATGTTTTGTGTAGCACCGTGGACCGTGCTGAAGTCGGTATTTAGTTTAATGCAGTATTGTGTGATTGCCAAGTCACAAAATTTTATTTAGCAAGCAAATAAAGAATAATAAGAATGCCTGAGCTGAGACTTGGTAGTTGTAGTTACTACGAAATATCTCACAACTTTTTACGGTGGAAGAGTTGCGAGTGTTGGCATCTTTTTTACATGGAATGTTTTTTTATGGTATCTCACTTCTTTTTGTAGGTTATTGTATTATCAATACATGCAATTTATGAATGCAGTCCCATTCTTTCTTTTTTGTCCCATTCACTGCAAATGGAACATCGTAATCCTATATATCTTGATGGGATTACAAAGTTATTTATGCAGTTAGTGTATCTAGAAAACTGGACCGAAATTGCAAAATATTTTAGTTTTTCCTTGATTTATACACTAAACACTAGCGTAGAATAAAGTTTTAAAGTGAAAGCGTGCTTAAACTAAATGCCTACGCATTAAACTAAATACCGACTTCAGCACGGTCCACGGTGCTACACGTATGTAACATTTTTTTAAATTACAATTAGAAGGCATAAATGGTTGACAAGTTTATTATTGTACTAGCTTCTGCCCGCGACTTCGTCCGCGTGGAACTGCTTTTATATCGTAGCTCCTTATATACAAACTGGCGCCCCCTATTTCGCCCCCTTAGACGATGATTCCCGGAATAAACACTAATATGTATACCAAAATTCATTTTAATCCGTTTTTCCGTGATTGAGGTCCAAACTTTAGCATAGCCTAGCGGCGGCTGCGAGTCGGAAACGATAACGCAGGTTAAGCAAAGATGGCAGCGGTCAGTCATTGGATGGGTGACCGCCTGATGTTTGAGTGGGTGGTTAATATTTAATATAAATGAGCGCTTCCGTGCTTTGGAAGGCAGGCAGTTGATCCCGGCTTCTGTCTATGACAGTAGTCGTTAAGCCGAGTTAGAGGCCTTCGGGCGGCTTAAGAACTCCTAACAGTCGAGTTGCCCACTCACTTGACAAAGGGGGGACAACGCGGCGCTACCACGAACTTCGAAAGTCGAAGTTCGTAATACATGCATCCCTGTCACTCGAGTAAGGGAGTGCGATGAAGATGGAAATACCCGAACTTCTACTTTCGAAGTTCGTGGTAGCGCCGCTGTTACTCGCGTCCGGGGGAGCCACCTACCACAATCCTGCACGTGTCCCCTGGGTCCAAAAATAATGTATGCTATACGATTAAATAGTTTATGAATTAGGATTATTCACGATTTTCGCTACGGTGTTAGAATTGTGCTGAAGTTTACCAACAAAGTGAAATTGATAAAATAAGTATAAATGTCAAGGATAATCCTACTAATATTATTAATGCGAAAGTTTGGATGGTTGGATGTTTGGATGTTTAGATATTTGGATGTTTGTTATTCAATGACGGCTCAACCGATTTAGATGAAATTTTACACGAAGATAGTGTATAGCCTGGATTAAAATATAAGATAGCTTTATCCCGTGTCCACGCAAACGAAGTCGCGGGCGGAAGCTATTATTAAATAAGGGATAAAACTGGCCGAGATGGAGTCGGACTTTCGCAGCGGTTAAACGCGCCGGGTGCCTTTGAACGTTTAAAAGTCTTAAAACTAACGCAATTTCAGATCTTTGTTACAACGGATATTAACAATAATATATTCATGATTATGAGTCGCAAATTCAATGAAAAATAAACATTATTAATGCTTGATGTATATAATGATAGCACCATCTAGCGAGCATGATTTTGATACAATTTCAGTTTGATAGAGGTCGTTGATGTTAGTTGTCGATTGGCGCCATCTACCGAGCTTAAGTTTAGTCGAATTTCAGCTCGATAGATGCCGCTTATATTATGTTTTTGATTTTATTTAGACTAATAAAAATAACATACCAAACCGTATTAAATGAGTTTTATTTGATTCTAAAATTATGAAAGGAAAACTAATGTAAAAGTGTAAATGTTTCTAAGTATAATGCCATACAATATTTTCGTAACTTCGCAAACAGAACATTTTATCAGTTCATATTTTAATTAAGTTTGGCCCATGTTGGGGTCATGTAGGAGAAACTCGGCATATATTTAAAACCCTAAGACTGCATGAATGCTTTCAAATCCACAACCGTCAATATTGTTATTAATGCTTAAGCTTTGTTTTTTCCGGGGACTGAGTTTTTCTCGGCTGTAATACTTCGAAAAATTGATTTCTATTCAAAATAAAACAAAAAACCAATAACTGATCGTTTACCAAAAAAAAAACGAAATAAACTGATAGAAAGAAAACAAAAAAACCTCATCGCTGGGGTTCCAACTCACAGCCATCAACAAACCAACCATTGGGTAACCATTGGTCGTCATCGAAGAGTAAGCCTGCCTTTTGCGAGAAAATACGGAAAAAACTAATTTTCTCAAAAATAAGACGAAGCTAGATCGGTCTCTCGGCCCCTTAAGGCGGTGCATTGGAAATTATTGCGTGCTTTGAAACGCCGTTCTGATTTGATTAAGAAACAATAAGGTCTGATTTTCAGATATATGATTCTTGACTATAATATGATGGTTCATCTGATTTTATGGATACATGATTGCTTAAAATTTCCTCTATAGAAAAAAAAACCAAAGTTGGGTCTGTATTTTCCTTTTTTTACTCAGCCTACTCAAACGATACATTATTTTACGACACAATCAAGTAAATACTATAGTATTTTATCTCATCTAAAATCTCACTTTATGAAATTTTAATAAACCTTCACTAAGTTAGGTATTTATCGAAATTTGTCCAAAACAGTGATTCCCGAAGAGTGTTACATCTCTTTTTCTCGTGGGCGGAAGGCATCAGTGTGTCTTTGTCTAGGGGGCGTGTACGACTCAAATCAAGGCATCCCCTTAACCCTTATACTGCAAATTTTATCGGAACATGATTACAAATATATATAAACAATTTTACATCCCGGGTTTTTTTCCACGTTTTATCTATATTTTGCTGAAAGTTTGAATAGGGTTCTTTTTATTTTCTAGTCAAGTATATGCTTGCCCATTTTCAAATCTTTAGCTTTATAGGTTGAAGTTTGTATGGGGTTCCCATACAAACTTCAACCCTATTTTTTAACCCTTTTGCACCCTTACCTTTATAATTTTTATAGCCTATTGCGTGGCCGAAGATCCATTAAACGTTTTAGTGAAAGTTGCATATCCATCCAATAATTTTCCCATGATACCCAGACAAAAACAGACAAACATCCTTTTCGTTGGGCTGTCGTATTAATAAACAGATGACGCGCTATTGCGTAAAGTAAAGACGACTTTATCCAAATATTCTTAAATTTGGCCTTTGGGTCACCGTAACTCAATCAAACTTTTTTATACATTTAATATGGTTTGGTGGAGTTCAGACGCTGACAAAAATCTGGAGAATGACCTTCTAAATGCGTGGAAAGTTCTGAATCGCGCTATTGAAGTTTTTAATGTATGTTGCATAAATACAATTTCCTTCAAGCTCTACTTATTATGTCTCACTGACAACCTCAACGAACTTTCACATTTATAATATGTAGAGGGGCTATTCACAGGTATTTTTTTTCTAGAGCTAATCTTATTGGTTTTAATTCTGTAGAGGATTTTCGAAAAAAAAACGGTTAAGATAAGATTTTTTTGTATTTTTTGTATGGGTGAGTGAAGTTTAGTCACAAAAATGAATTCCTCATCCTCGAATTATACGAAAAAGACACCAAACTTGATATATATCAAGTTGTAAGTGTAAGTGTAGTTGTTAGATGTATGCAGATAAAGCTTAGAGTGAGGCGCACCGGAGGCACTTTTCATTTTTTTGTTGTATGGAAAGAATACGTTCCCTGTTTGACACTACAATCTAGCACAGATAAGAGTGAACATTTGACCGGGGACCGGCAGGAGCGTGCCGAGTTGTCCCGAACTGTAGCAAACCTTCTCCGGGGCTCCGAATTTCGGGCCGGGTGTCACTCATTATACCAAACTCGTCTGTACTTTAGACAGCTGACAGCTCGGTAATGAGTTTGCGAACTAAAGCCAAACTTTAACTTCTTTCGGAGTCGCTCACTATGTTATTTTCTTTGTAAATAGATTTAGGCGCGTTAGCTATTAAAGCGGAACCAAGAGAAAAAAACAATCGAGTCTGAATGAGCGTGCTAAATTAAATTGTTTTTCAACATAAATATGCTCGTAACGTACCTCTTATTATGTCGCTTTTAGGCTCTCCTAAAACACGCGTGTTTTATAACATTACGACATTCGTGTGTTATGGTTAATATCCCGATTAAGTCACGTTGGCACCTTGCAGGAAGATGTATGCATGAACACGGTGCATTCTTAAATTAAGAGGAAACATACTTATTTCATTTTGTATTGGCTGTTTAGAGTTTTCATCTAAGACGCTGTCAACACCAAAATGCCCTTGAGGATTTTGGATAGCGCGCACGCTGTCTATTTGTATCGGAGTAAACGAGAGCGAGTGTTACTGGGCGGCCCGGTTTTTGACGATAATATTACATAAATATTGAAATAAAAAAAAGGGTGGATTATTTGTGAAATATGACTCGCTAGCGGTTTAGGTATGAATATGTTGACTTCATGTTTTTAATTGCAGACCCATACGTCAAAAAAAATAAAGACAGAACCGTTTAATTTTAAGACCAATCTTTGCAATTATTTTCTATCGAGCCGATTTCGTCTAATTATGTATCGAGCTCGTCCACGGTCTTTAAAAATGGTGAATATTAACATATATTTTATTTGAAGTGCTAGAACAAACAGCTTTTCTTAAAAAACTGCTTAAATAACATCAATTTCACCAAATTAGGTCTTGTCAGCCTCATGCGCACGCACTGCGCAAACTTCACGAAAGAAAACTATCGCGCGCCATTATAGGTTATTTCACAAATATTTGTAAACATTGTTAATGCGTGTTTGGTTATTATTATCAAACATGTTGACTCGTGGTGACTAGAAAAGTGATAAATAGAATGGACGCCACTGGAAATTCTTAGCGAGTGGCTATGTGAGTAAAAACCTGTTGACATCATTAAGTAAAGTTAATAACTTGGCAGGCCTATAACATTTTCATCTTATGAAAAGGATTTTTTCCTCGCAAATGTGTTGAAAACGTCGTATGAAACGGGTGAGCTTTGATAATTACATCCTCGGCTCTCTTATCACGCTCACCTGCGGCGCGCGTGAGCAATCCCGCCTCTGATGTGATTATCAACATACCTCACTTGTATTACAGTGTACTATGTATTATCGAAACGAACTGAGGGTCCATTTCGGCAATTCCATTCGGAACGCGTTAGTGACGTACGTATTGAATTTAGATTGGAGTCGTACTGGTTATTTTGCGCTCTCGCCCGGCCTGTCATCATAAAACACTGATGATGATTACATTTGAATTAAATTGGCTATTGCATAATGCAGTTACCAAACCCGAACCGAACCTCACCCGAACAAAGCAGTTACAAAGAGAAACAAAAACAATAACATGTATAGGTAGAAAAACAATTAATCACTTTGCCTTGTCTTGCAAAGAAATACCTAATGTCGTGATAACTAACATCATAAATGTGATCAACATTTTAGTCTAATAGGTACGTTTCTATTAAATGTGTGAAATACTATTTATGTATAAGTATGCTGTTTTAACAATTTATAGGTATATAAAAAAATAAGTAAATAAATAAATATTTGCGGACAATCTTACACAAATCGACCTAGTCCCAAATTGGGCAAAGCTTGTACTATGGGTACTATAGACGACGATAAACATACTTAGAGATAAATAAATACTTAATACATAGAAAACAGCTATGGACTCAGGAGCAAATATTCGTGCTCCTCACACAAATAAATGCCCTTACCGGGTTTCGAACCCGGGACCACAGCTTCGTAGGCAGGGTCATTACCAACTAAGCTAAACCGGTCGTCAGCAATAGCTCGAATTGTGAAGAAATAGCCAAGTCATTAGCGAAGTATCTGCACGCGAAGGATGAGCCGCGATACAAATTCCGAATTAATGACGACACGAAATTAAAAGTTGGTTGACAGTTCCCCACGGCGCCTGTGGCCGTGGCTAGGAGCCGTCATCCGCAAACTTATCTGCGAGCTATTATAATGAAAACAGCTTCCAGAAAACTCCTAATCATTCCTTTCTAATTTGGCGCTTTTTTTTGGAAATCTCAGGAGCCGCCCTTGTACGCCTACGTTTTACAGAACTCGTGTCGAATTTAATTGTTAAAAAAAAACCTATTAAGTGACTTGACAAAAAAAAAGACCGGGTTTCACTCCGGGAGTGCCGGCAGAAGTGAAAACTCAATAACGTTGTAACAGTTTTTCGATCAGGTCACGTGACATCATACGGTGTCACCCTATAAATGAATTTGACGCAAATTTATAAACAATTATCAATTATTTAGGCGGACGGCCCGCGGGCGCGTTGGGTACGACGGGCTAAACGCGCCGTCGCGGCGCAACGGTGCCGGGGTCCGGCGCGCCGACGGGCGGCGGCAAACACAATACCAATTTGTTTTTGCCATTACCAAATATTTTTCAAAGCTTTATCCCTTTAGGAATAACGTCTAAATTCGAACTATTCGAATTTGCAAGAACAGCAGATGGCGGTGCACGGTGGCGACCAAAATATCAATTTATTTTTGCCGTTGGTAAATATTTTTCTAAGCTTTATCTCTTTAGGAATAACGCCCAAATTCGAACTATTCGAATTTTCTCAACAGCAAAACGGTGAAGGATGCGTTGGTATTATTACAAATTTATTTGCAGAATATGATATTGCAAAAAGTGTTTAACGGCTTTAAACTCTTACGAATAGCATTCAGTTTTGAATGAAGTCGAATCGGCTAGCAGAAAAAGTGACCTCCTTCACATCTGACGTCACAAAACTCTGTCGCGTATTTAACAATTTTTCCCCATCCCAAAAAGTGCTCAGCGCCGCTAAAGAAGTTTTCACTTCAAAAATGTATGTACATAATTAACAACCTGCTCCCAAAATTTTACGAGAATCGATTCCGAAATGCGACCTGTATTAGAGGAGAACAGCTGGACAGCGGGACAGACACCGGTCATACGCACGATTTTCGGGCCAAGCTGAAGCATACAACTTCGTTCGACTCGCTCGCTCATCATAACATCTTTGTTTCGAAACAACGTTTGCCCATGTTTACTATTCCACACGTCGCATTATATTTTTGTCCATCTACTTTTTCCTCGCGATGCTGAGGTGAAACCGACGTGTTTCACTCGGCAGTAAAGTTGTTCTGTACCTCGTGTCTTAAAGCAGCCAAAGCAGGATTGTATTTTAACCACTCGCTTTGCTCCTGGTTCAATCTTATCTTGCCTGGTTCTTTGACGACCGCTTTAGCCTGGTTGGTAGTGACCCTGTCTGCGAAGCAACAGCTCCTGGGTTCGAGTCCCGGTAAGGGCATTTATTTGTGTGTTGAGCATGAATATTTGTTCTTGAGTCATGGATGTATTCTATGTACTTAATATGTAATATATCTATACGAGTATAAGTATGTTTATTGTCGTCTACATAGTAGCCATAGTACAACAAGCTTTGCTTAGTTTGGGACTAGGTCGATTTGTGTAAGATTGCCCGCATATATTTATTTATTTTTATATTCCTTCGCTAACTCGCCTTTAAAATAAAAACAACACCTTTTTAGCCTTGCATAACAAATAGCTATTTCCAAGGCCCAGGAGAATTTCAATCATATATCAGTGTCATGAAAACTTTGAAAGGGTAAAGCTTTTCTCACGTTTTCTGTACCTTTTTATCCCTGAACTGTCATTGTGAGACGCGAAAAAGGTTGCAATTTCCTTGACTGTACATTCAATGAGCGTTTAGCATATAACGTGTGTTTTAAACTAGCGGCTCTGTGAGCTGTAGAGCTCGCGAGCCTGTCTTTCTTATATACAGTACCGGTCAAAAGTTTAAGTTCACTCTGTAATTTCGGTTAAATGAAGCTCTATAACACAATGTACTAATAAAAGTATTTAATAATATTCTATTACATACAAAAAGAAGGGTAATTCTCTAATTTAAAACCACAATTAAATAAAAAAATATCAGTTTTTGCCAACTTTAGACTTCAAAATATCCGCCTTTTACTTTCAATGCTGCCGTACACACTTTCGGCATTCGCGTAATTAGTTTTTGCAGTGTTGATGTCGAAATTTTATTCCAACAAATGTGTAGGTATTCCCAAAGCTGTTCTTTATTAGTTGGCCGCATTTTTCTCACACTCCTGTCCAATTCATCCCATAACAACTCAATCGGATTGAGGTCGGGCGATTGAGGAGGCCAATCCATATATTTTAATTCTTTTTGTTTTTCTTTGGATGAAATGTAGTTTTTGCACAACTTCGAAGTATGCTTGGGATCGTTGTCTTGTTGGAAAACAAAACCTCTGCCTACAATCCGTTTTCCAGATGGAAAAGCATGACGTTGCAAAATGTTATGATACATTTTCTTATCCATTATGCCATTGACTCTCACGAGATCACCAACTTTATCACCCGCAAAGCATCCCCAGACCATAACTGATCCTCCACCGTGCTTCACTGTTGTCATCACGCATTGCTTTATCATTCGTTCGCCTACTTGTCGTCGAACATATTGACGACGTCTCCCTCCAAAAATTTCAAACTTCGATTCGTCAATAAATAAAACTTTAGACCACTGTTCAGACGTCCAGTTTTTGTGTTTCTGGGCCCATTTCAACCTCTTAACTTTATTCTGACTACGTAACAAGGTTTTTTTGGCAGCAATACTACCTTTTAGACCATAGTTTCGCAGATGCCGTTGCACTGTCGAAACCGATACTCGCTGTTCTCGGGTGGCGTTGAGTTCTTCGCAAATTTCTGGAGCAGTTAGAGTACGTTGGCGTTTGCTCTGCACGCAAATAAATTGGTCTTCGCTTTTAGACGTGACTTTTGGCCTACCTGATCGAGATCGACTGCAATTAAGACCGGTTTCTTGTTTTCGTTTCAAAGTACTCACGACAGCGGTTTGAGAAACCTTCATTTTTTCAGCGATTTTCCGCGTTGTGTAGCCCTCATTTGACAGAGCTACAATAACAGCACGAGTTTCGACACTCAAATCGGCTTTGCGACCCATTTTAAATGATTTCTAACTTCACGAAATCTCATAGGAAATACGGAACAAAAATATTAAATGGTTCAAATTTTCCGAATAACATAAAACGATTCCTCCAAGAGGTATTTTTATTGTTATTTGGTAGTCGTGGAAACAATTAAACGTTTGAAATTCAAAACATATTCTATATTTGAACATAATTTAATATGATAACCTTATTTCGCAGAGTGAACTTAAACTTTTGACCGGTACTGTATATTTTTTTAAATTTCGAAAAAGTGACTCGATTATAAATCTATATAATTAACGAACCTGCAAACTGCAGTATATCTGGACATACAAACTATTTTCAGCCCAAGCTGAAGCATAGAACTTCATTCGCTGCGCTCCCTCTTTCGATTAGAATAATGAACGTACGTCGCCCTCAAGCGACGCATGTCAGCGGTTTCCAGTTAATTACGAACCAAGGCTCAAATTATTCCGCGACACGGCCACGATAAATGAATTTACAAATTTTGAGACTCGTTAATTAGCTGTTATATACGTTGGCTTGGCTGATCATAGGCGTGTCTTGCAATTGTCGAAAATTATTATGGAAGCGTCACAGCTGAGACGAATGCTATATGTATATTCTAGCCGAACATTCATTTTTCCAGAGAAGAGTTTAGACTCATCCTACTTAATCCCTTTCTTATGCTAGCACTACGATTGCCTACTCAAAAGAAAAGATTTATGTTTGCAGTTTGGTTGCAAGCGACACTATTGGTGGCCAGAACACAACATATCTCAAGCGCACTTTTATTTATATAAATAACATATATTATTGTGTAATGTTTTGTTTTGGTATAAATGAAAACCCAAATGCCCAATTACAATTTACTACATTCGAAATAAAATAAAACCTTCTATGACCAGTGACCAGTGTTGGTAAGACAGTTTTTTACAAAATTAGCGTTACTGAAAGAAAGGTTACTGCTTGCGGCAAGCGCTCCTATAAACGTATACGGACTTATGAGAAAATGAAGTTAAAATTGCTGCAAGCAGTAAACTTTCTTTGAGTAACGCTAATTCTGTAAAAAATGTCTTACCAACTCTTGTCATACAGTTTTTATTTTATTTAAAATGTAGTAAATTGGGCATTTGGTTTTTCATTGCATTAATACCAAAGCAAAAGCCAACCTGCCTATGTTAATACATCAAAGTGTAATAAATAGGAGGATTGGCTCACTCGAAGGGGTTGCATGCTCGATAGCTGCTGAATCAAACATGCCGTGTAGTAGCAGGTCTTGTTTGCATCCAAGTAACCTAAGGATAATGAGACCCGACCCCGGCCCCGTAAACAACAAGCTAAGCGGATAAGTCGGAAATCACAAATGAGAGATTTAAGTTAACAGTCAAAGTTGGGTTCAGTATAGTCGTTATCGTTTACAAACTAAGTTTGTGTTTCAATTAGCTAATAAAATAGATATGATGTGGTTATATGGTAGGTACCTATAGATCATTGAATCTATGAGGAAGCGCCTCACTTCTCATCGCTTAGGTATTAAAACTTATATTTAGGTTTACGCCAGGTATATAGGAGTTAGTAATGGTGCGCTACTTCGTAACTTGGACGATCTATAGATAGTATATTTGTACTGAAGCTGGGCATTGACGACCGCTCCAACAAGCCGATAGAAGCGGCTCCAATTCCATTCTAATCGCGGTATGAGAACAGGTACAGTCAGCATCATATAGTTACCAGCAGCCAAAGTAGCCAAATATATCGGGACACGTCTTTATTACTATAGGAGTAAGGAAGTGTTACGACCGGTTAGCCTAGTGGGTAATGACGCTGCCTACGAAGCTGAAGGTCCTGGGTTCGAATCCCGGTAAGGGCAAATATTTGTGTGATGAGCATGAATATTTGTTTCTGAGTCATGGAAGTTTTCTATGTATTTAAGTATTTATATCCATTATATATATCGTCGTCTAGTACCCGTAACACAAGCCTTACTGAGCTTACTATGGGACTAGGTCGATTTGTGTAAGATTGTCCCCTAATATTTATTTATATTATTTATTTATTTATTTGGCTACTTTGGCTGCTATTAACTATGTGATGCTGACTGTAGGTACAGTTGACGTGGCGTGCCTGTTAATGTAGTCAAAATATTACGTCCATCCATTTGGCAACGAGACAAACAGCGCAGCATGGCGCCTCGGTGAATGTCGAGCTCTACTTACTAAATAGGGTGGGTAAGTTCTAATATTTATATTTAAATCTATTTAAAGTTTATTAAAATTTGTGATCGATACGGCCAAAGTCACAAAAATATGTATACGCGATCTTACCGCGTACAGGCAATAAAGTCGTTTATACATATTTTTGTAACTTTAGCCGTATCGATCATGAAAAACTCCAGATTAAAAATGATCTGATGATCTTCAAAATAAATATCAGTCTCGTGGAAATGATATTTATTTTGAAGATCATAAAGGGGTTTGGGTATAAATGTTGTATATTTTAGATGAGCGGCCATTCGTAAAAGTGCTAGATTATGATAGATCTACTTAAAACAAACATATTTTGTTATGAAATGTAAGTAATACACTAAAATGCATCGGAGAGGAGATATTTGAAATATATAGTTTCACAGGTCATATTGAAAGTTATAAACAAAACTTCGAATTTAAATATCTCGGCTCCGATATGGTTTAACGCGTTTAATTTTATACAGGGTGTTTGCACCATCGTTTGCCAAATTAAAACGGCAGGTAGGTTGTGTCATTAGCTATCTTATCCGGCCTCCAAAAAATTTACTAAATTTTTTAATACTAAAAAAATACCAGTGGACACACATTTTTTTGGATGCTGGAAAAGATAGCTAATGACCTAACCTACCTGCCGTTTTAATTTGGCAAACGATGGAGCAAACATCCTGTATATCTATGCGTATTAAGAGTATATGCAAAAAATAAAAACGGCATTTTTTTTTCATACAAGGTTACCCATTACCGGGCATTACCGCAGTAACACAATTGCAACTGACAGGCTGTTAGTAGTCACTTAAGGCCTTCACACATCGAACGCGGGTCGGGCGCGGCGCGGTCGGTATATCTCTCTCACTACCAACGCATTTAATATCTCTCTTACTATCTCTATCACACAGTGGCGGGGCCCGCTGCGGGCCCGCGTTGCTACAGTGGCGGGCCCGCGCTACTGTGCGATAGAGACGCCGCGCTACTGTACGCGTTCGATATGTGGAGGTCTTTACAGCCAAACTAAAATAAGAAGGCGCGCGGATTAAGCAATAATAGCCTCTTGGTCAACTATTTAAGCACTTGTCATAGTAATTGTGTTCTTCTGTAAGTAGGGTCATTTCGCCGGTTAGCGACCACCTAATTTAATGTGCCGGTGGGCGACCACTTAAGCTGAGATGGTGAACTGAAAGGATATTTTCTCGATCTTTTTGTAGATTTCTATTCTAAAACAACAAAAAAATGCATGTACAAGTAATTGTCTCAATAAGGTGTGTAGAATTGATGTTACCTTCAATAGAAAAAAACCTTCTCCTTCAGGTGGTCGCTAACCGAAGGTGGTCGCGTAACTAGCGAAATGACCCTAATTGGATGACAGCGTTACGTGGTAGGTACTTACTAATAATACGATTTTAGAAAATGCCAGGCCGCGCGAACATCTCGCGTCGTCATTACGTTCATCTGCAATGCAAATCAGTTTTAAGTTTGTCGCTGCTATTTTCTGCATCAAACCATATAAGTACACACCGTTGAAACATAATCTCTTTATAGGAAACTAATTTGGACGCGAATACCAAATGAAATTGTAACGAGAAAATAGCTTCTCATTACAATCTCATACGTACAGATCGGCTATCTTACCTAGATAGCCAGCTGTCATGTCATCTGCATTATTATTATCTATCGGGCAGGTCTTACAAGCTTTCGAAATAACCGACCTGTGTAACTGACACTGCGTCAGATACTTTTTTTAATCTCGAATCGGACTCCTGGTCCTGGGAACGTATTAGACTCGATTTTACCTTTTTAAATGGCATCTACACACGTGACGTCACTGACTTCGTCTTTCTGTGCTGAAATAAATTCTTTATATACATAGGTACTAAAATTTAATATCGCAACTTTCTGCACTAAGTAAGTATCTATGCGTCCTAGAGTTCGTTTTTAGGGTTCCGTAGCCAAATGGCAAAAAACGGAACCCTTATAGATTCGTCATGTCTGTCTGTCTGTCTGTCTGTCCGTCCGTATGTCACAGGCATTTTACTCGAAAACTATAAGGTGTATTTCAATAAAATTTTGAGGATAGGTGTATTTTGTTAACCGCTACATAGTTTTGTAATAAAATTACTAAAAAAAAATTGTTTTAGGGGTGCACTCCATACATAAAACTGAAAGTCAAAAAAAAATTTTTCATTGCAATCCCACGTGTGGCACATCAATCGATAGGCCTTTCCAAATAAATATAAGGTTTCTCAGCAATTTTATTGATTAAGTGAATAGAGTCGGAGATAATCGCCTCGAAAGTCACTAAAATTGTGTGTGTGTGTGTCCCCCCCCCCCCCCTCTAATTTTTGAACCGTGTCTTTTAAAAATATGAAAAAAATCAAACTCATATGGCTTATTAAATTCTTGCAGCGAAAATTATTTCGAACAAGATCGGTTCAAAGGTTTTTGAGATATTTCTAAAAAACTGCCATCCTTAAAGAAAAGGACGTATTACCCATAAGATTTCAGTAACGATACGACCTTTTTAATAGGCACGGAACCCTCGTTGTGCGTGGTGCGACACGCACTTGGCCGCTTTTTAAACATAATTATATTATTTGAGGTGCACTGAGATTTGAAATAAAGAGAAATTCGTGAAAAGTCTATGAATTTAACTGTATTAACCACACAACATATTGTTAGTAAATAGTACCTATATTTCATATGGTTAAGGCTTTGAATTCTACTAAAACAAAGCGCGAGTTACTTTTAGAAACAAAAGCTTCTTGTAAGTAATCCCTATTTACAGAGCTTTTTGTTATTGGGGAGGCGATGACACTGATATAACGGCTTCATTTTGATACCCGTGTAAAAAATAGTGTAGCCCTCATTTCTCACTGAGCCGGATTTATGACACTTAGGGAAGCAGTGCCTCATTTTACCTTCATTTATTTTCTGTGCAGTGGATGAAATAATAACAACGAAATAAGCATAATATGGTGTCTTTGTTAGGTAGTCAACAGATGCCTACATAAACTTTATACAGGGAAATAAACAACAGTCATCCTAACTCGTAAAATATGAGACGTTCGTAGGGATTATCCCTATAAAAAGTAGCCAAGTCATAAATCTAGCATCAACTCCACGGACAAGCCTTGCATGCGTAAACTTCCGAGTTTTATCTATGTTTTCTTAGAAATATAGGAAACTTGTGTGTAAAAATAATATCGAAAACAGAATAAGTAAATACAACTATAGAAATGAGAGCTAAACTTTAAAATGTACAGTTGGAACATAATGATTTGAACACTCTTATTTATGGATTTGAAGTCTGCTGCTATCTCTAAATAGGTCAATTTGGAAGCGCGGAAGGAAAATTATTAGACCTCCCTAACTTGTATTTTTGTTAGAGTCAAGTGTCTGTCTACATAATGTCACATAAAATACTGTTGTACTATGTATACTGATGTTAAAAGGAAAAGTATCACAGTTTAGTAAAGAACTACACATTTCAAGTTAAAGAGTAATACATTAATATCACTTGGAATTTGGAATCTAGTAAACTTTGAGGGACGCACTAGGCTGGTTTTTAATAAATAATGACACTATAATTCGAAAGTAATGTACAATTCGTATATACCTTTTAACATAATGAAGCTGTTTTCGTTCTACTACTATTCACGTATATAAATACGGTAGGTAGGTACAAAGTATACGTAGGCGCGTAATACAGATTAATTTTGCCAAGGTGCTCGGCATATTTATCCTCAGTTTGGCAAAATATTTGGCTTTCAAATTGCCTGTTCCTGTGTGTGTATTCAAATTCGTGAGCTCTTCTGAGCCGTCGCCAGTCCCAGCACGAACCATTCGCCGGACACACACACCCTCACCTAACGGTCTATTCAAAACATACGTCACCAAGATCTTGCTTGGGGCGTAAATATGTTAATCTAATTTCGTATACACTTGCGCGTGAAAATCACTTTTGGGTCGGAAATTTCACGGTCTTTTTTTCTTTTTTCATATGCGATAAGTTTTAAAAAGGCGAATGCAATGATGTTTGTAATAATTTCAATATTAAACGGAGGTGATATCCAATGTAAAAAAAGACTATTTGTATGTATAGAACTCAACAGTTGTTTCCAACTCTGGACGAATTCAGATTTCAATTGCACAATCAGCTTATATTATAACACTTGCTAATAAGTGTGCCTGGTGTTATGTGTACTACCTATATACATAGAGCGCTATACTCGTATATAGAGCCTACGCTACATTTGACGCAGCTTCCATGGCATGCGCACGGCACACCGCAGCGGTATGCGTTTCGATCACTATTAGACTCCCACATAACACTGCTTTCCCACTAGCTACGATTCCGTACTAGTGACGCATAACTTCATAACTTGTCTTATCTTGTTTGTGTGATGCAATAGCTTAATTTAATTAGCCCGGGGGCAAAGCAGCCTAGACACCTTTTCTTTCTCAGCTCTTGTCACCGGCACCGCCGAAGTCCTATGAGAGCATCGAATTGAAACTGACTCTTTTCAGCTGTTTAATCGCCTATAGTATATAAAAGTTCCTATACAATATCTCGTTTCGTCTTTTTAGGGTTCCGTAGCCAAATGGCAAAAAACGGAACCCTTATAGATTCGTCATGTCTGTCTGTCTGTCTGTCTGTCTGTCTGTCCGTCCGTATGTCACAGGCATTTTACTCGAAAACTATAAGGTGTATTTGAATAAAATTTTCAGGATAGGTGTATTTTGTTAACCGCTACATAGTTTTGTAACTAAATGACTAAAAAAAATTTTTTTAGGGGTGCACTCCATACATAAAACTGAAAGTCAATTTTTGTTTTCATTGCAAGCCCACGTGTGGCACATAAATCGATAGGCCTTTTAAAATAAATATAAGTAAGTTAGTAGAAGTGAGTAGAGTGAGTTGTTAAAGTCACTAAAATTGTGTCCCCCCCCGCCCTCTAATTTTTAAACCGTGTATTTTAAAAATATGAAAAAAATCATGATCATATTCAATTCTCTCAGCGAAAATTGTTTTGAACAAGATCGGTTTAAAGGTTTTTGAGATATTTCTAAAAAAATGCCTTCCTTAAAGAAAAGGACGTAAGTGCCATAAGATTTCAGTAACGATACGACCTTTTTAATAGGCACGGAACCCTCGTTGTGCGTGGTCCGACACGCACTTGGCCGCTTTTTTTGATACTGAACAGGAATTCCACATAAAAAAATACCAAAACATTATCTGGGTGCATATTTATTTTGCTTTAAAGCACAAACTACGTGAAGGTAGAGTCTGTCCAGCGAGTCGTGACGTGACACGAGCATAATTTTTCGTATATGGTAACAATTTTACCTATGAAATACGATGTCAGTTACTCACCTACTATTTTACCTATTATAGGTAAGAAACTAAAGGAAAGCCCCCTCTTGCATGTAGGGGTGACTTGTTTAAATAGGCTATTGTTATGATTGTGTAAGACAATTTAAATATGTAGGTAATGTCTGTTCGGATACGTCACCAGGTCACCACTACATACAAGAACGGCTTTACTTAAGTTTTTTACCTATACGCCGCTATGCATTTTGTTACCAGCAAGAGTCAAATTTGCCGCATTTTTTTGAGACACGACTCGCTGATCAGGCTTTAGATTGTATATGTATTTCCCCGTAGTGTGACTATGTCAATGTGAGCATCTGCGAGTGCTGCGTGATGTGCACGCGGCCCTGCCGCGCGGCCGGCTGCGTGCGCGCACGCATCTTGCAGCGCAGCAGCTCTAGTGTACTCTCCCACAGCCGCGTCTGCTCTTCCACCACGCCACGACGCGAACTCACCACTTTTTGCTCCTGAAACAAAAAGCCGGCTTAAGATTTGTTTGAAGGATATACCGCCCGGAATGCTTGGTTACCCAGAGGTGCATTGAGCTTAGGCTTTTTGCGCACGTAAAAGTAGGTATGCGCTGATCCATGCTATTATTTCTGTATTAGGCTGTATAAAATTCCTTTTGTAAAATTATTTCGTGGGTAAATAGTGGTGAAGCGCAAAGAAGACGACACAGAAAATCCTCTTATGGCCCCAAAGAGTGGGCAACTCGCATGTCTGACTGAGCTTGGAGTTAAAGGCGCCGATGGCATACGGTGTCCCATTGCCATCAAGTGGTCCGCACGATTGTTTGCAACCATCATGATATAATAAAAAAATACTTTACAGTACATATGGTGCTACTTTCCCGCACTAGGGCGGAAAGAGCACTTTCCGTGCATATGTCGAAACTTTAAAGAGCCATATGTACAGTAAAGCGTTGTACAATACACGTGCGAATAGGTAATTCGCAACTCGTGTCGATTTAAAACACTCCCTTCGGTCGTGTTTTAATTTATCACCACTCGTTGCGAATTTCCTATTTTCGGCACTTGTATCGTAAATAACTATTTTGTATAGGTTCTTACTAACTACTAAATCCTTTTCCTTTTTATTGCCCTTTACTTTGTAGGTCCGATAAATGTCGATTATATTTCCTAAGAATAAGTACTTATAAGTCAAAAATGTAAGTGGGCTTTAATGATTTCATTCGATCGATTCATAGATTATCAAATTATTATTTTTATTTACATGGAAATCACAATATGAGTTACTAAAACTTGATGAAATCGAAATATTTTCTTCTCTGAAAATAATTGGCTTACTAAAAATAATGGGTAGGTAAATAAATATACCTTTAATTACTTTAACTTACCTCTTCCAAGTTCTTTACAATTTGCTCCATATCAGCTACCTTTTTCATCAAAGTCTCCGTTTTGGAGGGCCTCCGTGGGGATTGCATTGAGTTTTTCATCTCAAACATCACAACCTCTTGTAAACTTTCGGCTTTTGTTATCTTTTGCCGCAAGTTTTTCCATTCCTCCTCCTTACTATTAAGTTGGTCAGTCAACGCTTTGACTTGATGTTTGAATGGTTCCATTTGCGAAGTAATGTTGATAGACGTAGCTTCGTAAACTCGTTTCTTCTGCTCGTATTGCTGTTGTACTGATTGAAACTGCTCTTTTATCGGTTTTATTTTGTCTGCGAGCGGCTGTATTTCTTGGCGCACTTGAGACAGCTTCTGAGCGGTTTGAGCTACCAACTGGAAAGTTCAGTCAATACTAATTAGAACTGTTACGTTACTTTTCCAATGGCGAGCCGAGCCCAGAATTGAAACAAATGTCTATTAAATTGTATCGTCGAAAGTGTGAAATTAAAATTCTATGGTCGACCTCTGTTCACCGGTGAAGAACCTTCAGTATTCAATTGTTATCTGATGTAACCTTTGTACAGTACACGCCACATATTACGTTTGCGTTTGTGATGTTAGCTTCTACGTAGTAGCGTCGCAGAGGTGTCAGAGAGGTTTGGCGGTTATACGGGAGGTGACTTGAGGCTAACTTCAAAGACGCAAACTTAATTTAGCGCGTTTTGTAACAATAAAAAAATGTACCTAATGCTTACGCTTTTAAAACCCGTATTGCTTTTAAACAAAATACCTACTAGTCTAAAATTGCACAATTTACCTGCGACAAGTCGTGTAAAGACTTTTTAGCTAAATCCGCAGACTTGAGTTCTTTTTCGGTGGCGTCATCGTCTTCAATCTTCGTTTTCTTGTGATTCACTAAAGCCAATTCTACGGTGGGATCAGCGGCGCTCAGAAGGTGTAGCGTCCGCGTTAATATTCCCGCCTCCACCTTTATCACAAATCCGCTTTTTATTCCATACCATATAATATATTACCATATTTATGCTCGAGTTTATCTCTGAATGAATTCATGAAAAATTTTGCAGCCTCAATAATAGCGGGCAGATGAATAAAGTTTGAGCAGGTATACAATTTACCTTAAACGATGATAGATTGGCTCTCTGTCTTTTGTAAACGGTGCTCTTAGTGCGTAGCGTGTTGACGTATTTCTTTAACTCCTCTCCTCTGAGTATGGTGTCACCGAGTAGTTGACGAACCTAAACCACAACATTGACAGTTAGGTATCAGATTTTTTATTGAAAACTTACGAAGTAATTTCTTCACAAACGTAACTCTGACGTGACAATGACGATACAAAAAGGCTTTGATTTCGAGCAAATTATTACACCTACATTGAAAACAAATTGTTTTTTAGCTTTAGAACGTATAACAACACTTAGGTAGGTATTAGAGCGCTTTTACATTATTTGATTTACAAACAGCATCATTAAAAGAGTCGAATCTCTTCAAGTTTAATAATACCATCGCTTGTTATTACGACAGCGAGATTGTCTAAAAGCCTAAATGAGATATTGATTTGATAACAAAGACGTCGCCCTCGGAGCCAAGTCACGCAAAGATCCTCGGAATCTGTCAGATCATCGACATAATGACCGATTATTGGAAATTGAAAATCTTTCCAGTGATAAGGAACTCGATATCTCTGACTACCTATCTGACCTTTGAGGTTGAACAATGTAGATATTCCAATTATTCACTTGGATATTGTGCACGAGGGGCAATCAACTTTTTTTGTAGCTAGCTTGTTATTTACTTGTTCTCGGCGACTCTTTTAAACAGCAATTTTTCAAAGATGTACGGTTAAGCTTAAGTTATTATTAAGTAGGTACGACACTTATCATTTTGGTGACAAAAAATATGCGTTTAAACACTGTAAGCATGGGGTTTTTTGAAGTGAAAACTTCTTTAGCGGCGCTGAGCACTTTTTGGGATGGGGAAAAATTATTAAGTACGTGACAGATTTTTGTGACGTCAGATGTGAAGGAGGTCACAAACATTTATATTTTGCTGCTAGCCGATTCGACTTCATTCAAAACTGAACGCTATTCGTAAGAGTATAAGCTTTGAAAAATATTTACCAACGGCAAAAACAAATTGATATTTTGTTCACCGCCGCCGTCCGCTGTTCTTGCAAATTCGAATAGTTTGAATTTGGACGTTATTCCTAAAGAGATAAAGCTTTGAAAAATATTTGGCAATGGCAAAAACAAATTGGTATTTTATTCGCCGCCGGCGGCAGGCGAGCCGGCCCGTCGCACCCAACGCGCCCGCGGCCCGTCCGCCTAAATAATTGATAATTGTTTATAAATTTGCGCCAAATTCACTTTTAGGGTGACACCGTAAGATGTCACGTGACCTGATCGAAAAACTGTTACAATGTTATTGAGTTTTCACTCCTGCCGGCACTCCCGGAGTGCAACCCGGTCTTTTTTTTAATGGTTGTCTCCGTATGTTGACCGGTCTACACTCCTACATCTGATTCTGATACTGAAATTAAAAAAATAATTTGAAAAACGCTGAAGAGAAATACTTGGAGAAAGGATTGGATTATATTTAGGTACGTTACGAGTGCGCCCTGTAGCCCGGGCATTAGAATACGGCTAAGGTATCCCCTGCCTGTCGTACAAGGCGACTAAAAGGGGTCCTCGGGGTGGTAGACTGTTCAGATAGGGGCTGCATTCGTTAAAAAAAAAAGGTAGGACCCACAAAGGCATGACGCTAGGGCGGCACTGGTGCGTTCCGTAGGAGAACCCAGAGCCGTCCCAAATGCGTCGAGGAGGACCATTTGGGGGTTTTTAGTCGGTGCGAGTCCGACATAACCTCCGCGCTATCCCCGTGGCGATTAAAAAAAAATCCTTCCACCTAAAAAAAAAAAAAGAAGGTACGTTACGAGTAAGTACGTCACAATTTATTGTCACATTGTTTTCATCTCACGTAACTACAATATATAATAACCCACTTTATTGTACGAATCGAGATATGACTAGTGTTTAAAATCGAAGGTACCTAGTTAACGTACCTACTTATAGCTTTTATTAAGCGTCCAAGGGAAAAAAATTGCGAGTCCATTTCATATTCAGTTTTGATATTACTAAGTCGGTTAACACATTCACTGCCAAGAATTGCTACGTTACGTTAGTTAGGCGTTAGGCGCCCGCTAGGCGGGTTCCTGGCAGTGAAAGTGTATATAAAACATTCTGTGATACCCCTAATATGGTAAAGATACGACCTAAATCATAATAATACAGTCGAATGAGGTTCTTCCTTTTTAGTATATAGAAAAAATCAGGGGTTCTTTATACGAAATACTTACTCGTAAGAATGTCCAGCGTTCTCTCACAAAACAAAGGTATGCGAGTTGTTTGGAATTAAACCATTCGTAGGTAGGCAGACTAAATAGTTAATGGGGCTCATAAGTACTCAGGAGCCCGCACAAAGCGGAGAGGATCGCAGCTAGCCTTCGATAAACAACGGTAGATCATTATTTATTAGTTACATCTCATTGGTAAATGTATCTCGCTTTCGTAAAAACAAAAACAACTAAAACAACTCTAATTTTAATGAATAATGTATGACATAGACACAGGCACTGAGTACTTAATGTCTTTATGTAGAGTATCTATCTTCAGACGTTTACAACGGTGCACTATTCGACCTAACATGTTCAGTTAAAATCGATGTAGTATTTGACGCTAACACTAATTTGGACACTTTATACTTGGTGTACGTAGAATGGAGCGCGACCGGTAACAAACCGATTTCAAACTTGCATATATGTTTAAGCTGAACCCTTGCTTTGAATTGCAAGCAATAGTTAATGGCCCCGCTGAATAGGGAATCTATTCTACACGTGTGCACTTACATGTTATACCGTTAACTTGCATCTCTTTCTATAGAACATAATCAGCGATGCGTAAGTGGAATGCCTTCATTTATGCACACACATAATGCCATATGCATCGGACTGAATGAAAACGCGCACATAAACGCTCCAATTGCATTGCCCCTTATATTGAGTTTGAGTGTGATCATCGGCCGTAGACAAGGTTACAATCGACAAGCGCTAACGCCAATAGGAAACTAATAAAATGTATGGGAATGACAGATGTTAACGAAAAGTGTTTCGTCGGCATCTGTCATTCCCATACATTTTATTACTTTTCTATTGGCGTTAGCGCTTGTCGATTGTAACCTTGTCTACGGCCCCTGGCTGCTAAGTGCGAAGATACATAGAGCATTTCTAACATGACCGTGAGATACATCTTTCAATCAATATCAGCTTTATTCTTCATTAAACGCCACTTGAGCGGATCTGTGGTAGTCTCATCCAAGAGTTGCCCGCTGACTGACGCATTTCGTCTTGCCAACAACCCGATGGTCTGCCCATTGATATAATATAAATAAAATTAAAATAAATAAAAATATGTCTCTATATATATATGGTCAGTTCGGGTATTGTATTGATTTATATGACTGATTGATGAAGGAGACTTTCCCCTCTGGTATGGCGCACTACCCGAACTGACCGTACAACTTTTGTTTTTTGTTTTTTTTTTAATATGTTTTTATATGTTTTTTAAATATGTCTTTTTACTATTAGGGTGAGTATCCACCAGAGCTGTGCGAGGCAGGGGAGAGGCGTGGGAGGAAAAAACCACCAACAGAAAGAGATGATAGAGCAATGCTATTGACGGATTTGAATAAAAAAATAGTTATTGATACAATCTTTTTTAAAGTAAGTACTACTTATTTAATTAAGAAGTATTCTTAATACATTACGATTAAAACCTTATCTGTCAACATTTCATTATCACGGCCTTAGTGGGTTAAGCTGGATTTGCAAAAGGCAATTGTTATAGAGTACGCTCATAACAATTTACGTTTATCGAAGTATTTTCACGTATCAGCTTGTCAATTTAATAAAAGGATATTTTAGCAGCAGGTTTTGTGCTCGTCAGTTTCCGCTACAAAGCGTATTTATAAACCATGCTATCGGCTACGGCCGGAAAATCGTGTCGCGGAGAATCATAATAATATGTGTCGCGAGCTGGGACAAATATTTTTTGCCTTCCCATTTACCGACTCAATTCTCAAACACGATATCGACGTAACACGATTGGAACACGTGCAGTCCTAAAAATAACTTGCCCGAAAGGATCGTTCATTTAAAATTTCAAAATTCTCAATCTCGTTTTCCATTGACGGAAAACCTCAACATATTTCATTTCAAACTTTAATCCATCCATCAACGATTAAGTTAGGTTACATTAGTAGGTCCTGAAAAAACCTAAAGCTTAATTAAATTATGATTTCGGAATAAATCGGCATTATTTAATTTAGATTTAAATCACAGATAAGATAACCGCCAAAAATGCGCAGATAAAAACAACGTTACTATACAATGGATCAAGGGGCACAGTGGCTCAAGAGGAAACGATGCAGCGGATGAACTGGCCAGAAAAGGCTCAGAAACAACGGCATACGGACCGGAGCCAATTATGCCCCTGCCACAAAGCTACATATATAATCAACTGGACCTATACACCAAAGACCTACACCAAAGATACTGGGAGGAGATAGACACATGCAGACAGACTAAAGAGATTTTGTCGAAACGCGACAACAAACTCACAACCGCACTACTGAGGACACAGAGAAGCCAACTACGCAAGATAGTTGGAATAATAACAGGACATAACACTCTGAACAGACACCTTTATAACTTAGGTATCACAGACAGCCCCATGTGCAGAGCGTGCATGGAAGCAGAAGAAACAACTAATCACATTCTACTGGACTGTAAGCAGGTAGAAGTATACAGGAAAAAACACCTAGGGTCTCCGGACACACTATTGAACGCAGTCAGCAACACCAAGGCACTCACAAACTTCCTGGAGGAGCTGGGGTGGTTAGAGTAGCGCTACCCCACCGATTCACGCAAAATAGGCACACTGGATGTCGACTTGCGGAAAAAAGCCCAGTAAAACTAACTAACTAACCGCCAATAGATAGAGATCACCTGAGACTGCAGGTCAGCGAGCGTGGCCTCGTGGTCTCGCAGGGAGGCCGCGAGCTCGCCTGCGCGCGCGGCGCTGGCGTCCTTGTTGCGCCGGATCACCGCCGCCTGCTGCCGGAACGGCGCCAGCTTGTCTTCCTGCGGGCCCGAGGACGCCAAGCGACGCTGCACCAGTTGCTCAATCTCGCTGTTTACCACCGCTATCTAAAATAGCAACATCATCAGCTTATAAATCCGCCCCACTGATAGGCTCAAGCTTCCCTTTTATAGACGAGAGAAATTGGGTTGTAGTACCTACCTATACCTACCTACTCTTGCGTCTTGCGGATTGGGACTTCACATATACCTTAATCTCCCTTCGCACCATCTTCAGAATTCAAAGATTAAGGTAATCACAACGACGCGACTTTTAGCCCGAGTTTATTCCTACGGGACCACCCGGTTGTAATTTAGTTGGATTGGACACAACATAGGTAACTGGTAATAATGATGGAAGAAAGACTTACAAAATGTATTTTTTTATGCTGCTTTGCAGAGTTTGGTAAATCAACTGTGGTGCCAGATATTAGTTCATCTAATAATAACCTTGAAATGTTATTTTTTTTAAAAATGCTTAAGCGTATTTTCTAACGGTACATTAATACTTGTATGGTCATTATCAATCGGACTTGGACGTTAACTAAATTAAGCTTAGCGTAAAAAAAAAAGAAAAAAAGAAACTGTACCTTGTCTTGTACCGCCATTAAATCTGACCTGGTCGGGTGCTGTTCCATAGCTGTAGTTTGCATAATATTCAGCTCTTTCTGTAGGTTTGCAGATTCCTGCGGCAATTTCTCCTTTACGAGGTAGCTGTTCAACTATAACAATATTAATGAATTGGATTCAATTAGCACGGCGCACACCCATCAAGTGAAAGCAAAAAGGAATTCCGCAGAACTGGGTTATTGCAAATGAAAATTCAACCACCTATTGGACTCAATGAGCACTGAAATATTAGTAAAGAAGTACAGATACCAATCTTTTGATATTTCAAAATATTTTATTCATCGTCATCGTCCTATGAAAACGTTGAATTATTTCGTCAAAGTGTGAAAAGCATATCATAGTAAAAATCTCTCATTTCTTTGAAAGGCGATGGCATAAAAAGTCACAAAATGTAAATAAATAAGTATTTATACATTCGGATCCGCCAACCGTTAAAAGGTTAATAACTTAAGTATGTCAAAATATAGTAGGTACCTATGTGTAAATGTGCCCGATTGGTAAGTCGATCTCAAATTATAAATACGAATGCATCCCATGGGACCACTGGAGTAATTTAGTTGTTGAATACCTGTATTTCCTCATTCAGGTGCTTGATCACGTCGTTAACACTTTTGGGCGCAGCGCTTTGGCCGTGAATTACATTCAGATATCTCTTCAGCTGGTCGGAGGCGGCTTTCAACTGGGCTTGTTGAGTCTCATACTGACATTACAACACAACAACATAAATTATTTATTCCCCTACTCTACCATCTGCTACGTAGTAGGAGACCGTGCGTCGACGCGAGTTCCCCTACTCTACCATCTGCTACGTAGTAGGAGACCGTGCGTCGACGCGAGTTCCCCTACTCTACCATCTGCTACGTAGTAGGAGACCGTGCGTCGACGCGAGTTCCCCTACTCTACCATCTGCTACGTAGTAGGAGACCGTGCGTCGACGCGAGTTCCCCTACTCTACCATCTGCTACGTAGTAGGAGACCGTGCGTCGACGCGAGTTCCCCTACTCTACCATCTGCTACGTAGTTGGAGACTGTGCGTCGACGGCGCGCGTAAAAAACGCAGTCTGCATAGGCCATTAATGCGTGTAAAACAGGACTAGGTAGTACAATTTGTCTAGAATAGAAATTTTTAGAATCTAAGCTCAGAATCATACAAATCGCTTACTATGCAGCGGTAAGCTTTGGATGCTTTTACCAATAGGCCATTGTAGGCTAGTGTTGAGTATAATGAAGTTAAAGCTTTATAATTGAAGAAAAATTGAATTACTTTATCTGACCTGCATACTCGTTGATCGTAAATAATTTACAAGCAATTATATTTTATTTTACAGGCCACTTCAGAATTCCACTAATATTATAAATGCGAAGGTTTGGATGTTTAGATGTTTGGATGTTTGTTACTCAATCACGCTTAAACGGCTGAACCGATTTGGATGACATTTCGCACGATGATATTTTATAGCCTGGATTAAAAAATAGTGTTTATTTTTATCCCGGGTCCACGCAGACTAAGTCACGGGATGAAGCTAGTAAGTAACATTATAAATTATAAAACATGATCTAAGCAAGCTGGTAGATTAGGTAACATCGCATTATTAATACTACTTAGATACCTGATGCTCCTGTGTGCTAGTCATTTCCTGTTGAAGTCTGAGAGCCTTGCTAGTATTCATGAGCTCTTCCTTATTACCAACATCTATCAGATTAACTTGCACGTTCTCCAATCGTTTAATCACTGTGAATAGAAAATACACTGAACATACCAGGTGGAAATTAATTCAGAACCTCTTCCTTCAATTGAGGTCGATTAATAAATCAAGCATAAAAGACACTTTCAAAAAAAAATTTTTTTTTATCTAAAATTACATTTTACGGGTAAATGATAAACCTTTCTGCATAACATAATTATGATGCCGTAGGACCCTAAATGTATTAGTGAGTTTATTTTGTAGGTACTAAAAAGTTTCTTGGTAACATTATTTTGATAAGGTCCGAATAGGCGTGTAGACACTAAATAAAATAATAAATAATATTGTATTGTCTCGAAAATGGATCAAAAATATAGATAAAAGGAGAAAAAAAGCAACGCAAGACGTTAAATAATCACAAAGTTATGTGTCCAAAGTTTTAAGAGCACCTTCATATGAAACGATTGTCGTTTACTATGACGCTCGCAGATTGTGACGTCACTATAGTAGCGAGCGTTTTCTCTCTCTAACAAGCAATGTTAAAACGGTTGTTAGCTTCGTAATTCTTTGAGATATCTGAATGGGATTTTCATCACTAAGCATATTTATTTGCCTTCTGTTAGTACATACAACCTTTGGGACCAGCACGTCTAGCATGGGACGGCCGCGACATACTCTCGATTTTTATCGCACTATACCTCTTGTTCTAAGTGTTCTAATAAGAGAGAGACGGGTAGTGGGAGAAAAATCGAGAGAGCTCGCGCGCCGTCGCGTGCTAGTCGTGCAGGCCCCGTAGCATGGATGGCGTTATCACACGATAAGTGACAGGATAGAGCTTCCGTCCCTGGCTGACACCGTTTGATAGAACGAGACGACGCGCCTATCCTGTCACTTATCGCGTGATAACGCCATCCATGCTACGGGGCCAGGTCTATTTGTATAAGTTGTCCCCAAATATTTATTTATTTATTTTTATTACCGATTCAGATAAACGTTTATTTGCCGAAATTTTTAATTGAAGCGAATTTGATATTGATCGCGATTGCTCGTTTTCGCACGTCACAATAGAGTGCTTGCATGTACTATCTATCGACAACACAGCTAACTGACCATCCGTGAACTTTATGTGCATTGTAATAAGGTTCTATATTAATTCAGGATGGTCAGTTATAACCGTGTTGGCGTTTGTACTCCGGGCATGTTTTTGCATGTTGAAATCCACGGTTATTTTTATCGGGCACTTAGCAGTAACTACATACCTACGTTAGAGTTGGATGGAACAAGATTCTAGCTTGCACTCATGGTCCACAAGCGGTATAAAAGGCAAAAACGACCATATGCGAGTTAATACACTAATGTTGGTAATCATCAACATTCTCACATCCGGCTACTGATGTGCCGACGGAAAGTTTCCTATATTGCGAAATGTTTCTGCAATTTAACATAGGAAAATTTCGGAAATTTTCTTCATTTTTGTATGGGAATTGAAACTTTCCATTTCCAACATGGAAATTCCTTAATTCCTTGTGAAACTTTCTAGAAATTTCCGAGAACTTTTCCAACTTTTTGGAAACTTTCCGCAATTTGCACATCACTAGATCCGGCACACATCGGCAAAAAAATAGCCGTTTTTGGTTCTGTACAGTCGACAACACAGCTAAGTGACCATCGGAAATCTAATCTGACCTTAAGTGCATCGTAATAAGGTTCTAGGTTTTCACGGTATGGTTAGTTAGGTGTGTTGCTGTGTGTACCTACGTACTTATGCCATTACGGAAAGCATCGGCGAACTCAAACACAGTAGATTGATGACTTTGGCTATAAATATGAACTGTGCCCCAAGAAAAAGCGCTGTAGGGTTTCCGAGCAGTAAGTTGCTCTCGTCTCGCGTATTTTTCCGCACCGGAGCACTTCATCATAACCATTACGCCTGTCCAAACTCCAATATGCGCAATTTATCCCGTCTTAGGTAAAGGCCCCTCCACATTCACGCGCGAACGCGTTAAAGCGTGAATATGGAGCCACAGTGCGGCAATGTGGAGTCGGCTCACTTCACGCGTTCGTGCATGTTTTTCGCACGTTCGCGCGCGAATGTGGAGAGGCCATAAGTTTCCAAACAAGGTTAACTGAACAGGAAACGTTAATCGCAGTAGTACCTACGTTGTAATAATAAACTTAAGCGTTACATGACACCTTCCCTTTAAACTGAAGCTAATTTTAAAATGATAAAATACTAAACGTGCTTAACATTTTCTTGGGCTACAGGTCATATTTTTTTCATTTATACCTAATTTATTAGTTAACCTTATCAAAAAAATGTAAAAGGCCTTAGCTTTAATAATAAAAATATTTAAATATTAATCATTTATTTTAAATACCTAAAATCCAAAAACACGCATAACTGCCACCAGAGATCTTTTACAGCACAAATTAGTCGAATAGAAGTAATAAATTCGCTATTAGGTACTCAACTAAACAGCTGAGTAAAAGGAACTCGGTTGCTATTATACAACTTATTTTCTTAGTAAAAGCAATCCGGCTACTCCTACAGAGCTAACTTGTCGAGTAATAGCAAACTGATATCTTTTATAGAAACCATAATGGAATCAACATATTAGCTGAATCAAAGCAATTAATTCGCTGTTACTCAACTAAAGAGCCGCCTGTTGTCTACCTCTACCTACATGTTATTGTATTGTTTCTCTTTTTAACTGCTTTGTTTGTGTGAGGTGTGCAATAAAGAGTATTTGTATTGTATTGTATTGTAAAGAGCTGTGTAAAAGCAAGTCGGTTGCTATTATACAACATATTTTCGAGTTGTCTTATAAGTGTGGACTAGCAACGATGATGCTAAATAGTAAAAAGATTGCTTTTACTCCACTTTTATGAAATCAGATTAGAATTTCGTATAGGGATCGTATAGAAGCGTCCAAATTAGTGGATCAGCTATTTTAGTAGCTGTTACAGAACTATTATAGGATAAGGAAGCCGAATAAAAGTGATTTGGTCACTTGAATTCAGCATGTTACAAAAAGCAGAGTAAAGGCGTTTTAGCATAGTGCTGTAAACGTTTATTCGACTTAATTATAGCACAATTTAGTGAAAATTGCTAAATAGTCGAGACAAGCGCTTTTATACGACAGATTGGTATTTTGGCAACGTAATTTCAGCTGGTATAGGACTATAGGCTGAGTAAATCGTTTCTTATTCGACTGTTTTGCTAGTTGGGCATTGACTGACGTTGCTCATTTGATTCGCGATACATTAAAAATGGCGGTCATTTCAGCATTATTTTCATGTCCGCCACATAAACCAAATAAGATGATTAACAACTAATGGCAAATAAAGAAGGATTAAAACATGTAACAAACAATTTTTTGAAATCAGATTAGGCTTCTCTACAAAAAGTTATTCCGAAAGTCACGTGATACATTTTGAACTGTACCCCCATTACAAGAACGCGAGCAACGAAGTATCCACTTCAAAACCGAGTCCGATACCTATATCTCGCTCGACCGCCATCTCCTTGATGTCATTGATGATTTCCGAAGCATTTTCCTTTTGTAACAGCCGAGTGCGCTTGTGCACCTCCTTGAACTCGTCTATCAGATTCTGGTACAGGTCCAGCAAATCTTGGATCGTATTATTCCGAGCGACGTCGGTAGGAATATCGGGAATTTTCAAATACCTAAAAAAATACACATTATTAATTATGGAATCCTGAGAATACTAATAAACTACACTTAAAATAAATCTTTGAATGATAATAATAATCAGCCTGTATCGTTTCAAACATTGTTTCGTCACGAAGGAGCTCAGCTTCGCATGAACGGAAGAACATGAAACATTTTTTAATAGGTAACTACCTTTTATTCTGGTTTCCGCTTAGAATAGTTTTTATCCGACTGCGACAATTAATACAAAGAGTATGTAAAAGTGAAGGAGATGCGACAATTTCGATGCGACGAGTTCGGATTCAACTATGGCCATAGCGTGATTTAAAAATACACTCGTACTTGTATAAAAAAAAACTACTTAGATACCTAATGATTTAATCACCGACTTTTGGTATTTGTAATTTTTTTATACTGGATATCTTTATCGTTCCCGAGGATGCACTGTGTGGAAGCAATTTGAGTCAGATTTGATGACAAAGTCCTATTTAAGGTCCATGCGGATCCTCAGATATCGATTTTGATAGCAATCGCAGCAAGACAAAAAATCTAAATGATGACCATTTTCAGTTTCAGTCAGATCCATGAACATTTAAGGTCCCACGGGACCCTCAGATATAGATTTTGAAAGCAATTGGAAATTAATATACTTAATAATTATATTCTACTAAATTGCTAATGGGTTCATATTCGGAGACCATACTCGCGCCGCGTACATTATTTATATAAGATAATTGACATATAGGATTTAAATAAGTAGAACTTAAGATCTAAATAGCAACGAAACGTTGCCAATAAAATCATTCATAAAAACGATAAAATTAGAAAAAAGCAAATGGTTGCTGCTATTTTGGTGCAAAAATTAAGATCTTTAAAGTGTTCAAATCAGTAAGTCTAGTAAATTTAATGTTCTACTAATAAGGCAAAATAGTCTTAGAAAATTGTCATTTCGATATTTTTAATCTTTGAAATAGTGGCCGCCATCGGCGCGTATCTTATAAATTACAGAAAAAAACATGTTATTTAATTTCTAAGTAACATGTTTTTTTCTGTGAATTGTTCTAAGGTCAGATTTTGGCAAGTCGTGTCGAGACTTGTTTTTATTTTACGTGTGGTCATCTCTCCCGCAAGAAAAGGAGAGATTGCCACTGGCTAGTTTAAGTCGGTATGCCATATGATGCTGAATGTGTGTCAAAGAAGAGTATATAAAAGGAGAGGATAAAACAATCTAGGAAAGCTCACAAGAAAAAAATATCCAAAACTGCCAGCTTGGTGTGTCAACGAAAGAAACTACCG
The DNA here is from genome assembly GCA_947578815.1 of Epinotia ramella. Taxonomy (NCBI): domain Eukaryota; kingdom Metazoa; phylum Arthropoda; class Insecta; order Lepidoptera; family Tortricidae; genus Epinotia; species Epinotia ramella. The sequence continues at coordinate 16,871,550 of OX388209.1, forward strand.
CGGCTGTGGAAATAATTGCCTATAAGTTATCTTCTTCGAAGACTGGTTTCAGTGTAGTTTTGGCTACCTAAGAATTGCACCGAATTCGAGGACACGTGCTTAAGAATAAAATGTTTAACGAAAAACGTACAAACTGAGAGAGTTAAGTTATGGCCATCTTTCCTGTAAAGGTATGGTCATCACACCCGTACACCTTGGGAGAGATGGCCAATCGTGATTTTTTCAATAGTTTTTTTCGAGGTGATTTGTATAGATATTATACTTTTTTGTTAAATAATCCAAAGTTAATTAACCAAAGTTTAATAAAACATAAAAAATGTATTCGTTATGTGTAAGCTTTTATTTTAACAGTCTTCCAAAAAAACTATGGCCAACTATCCCGGACTTAACCTAGTTTTTATCCCAAAATTCTTCACCTAAGGGGGTGAAAAGGGACAGAAAGTGTGTACGTAGTTACTATAATAAACGTGTTCCGCGCGGACGAAGTTGTGGGCAAAAGCTAGGTTAATAATAAAGTAGTGAGCCCGTTTTTAGGGTTCCGTAGCCAAATGGCAAAAAACGGAACCCTTATAGATTTGTCATGTCTGTCTGTCTGTCTGTCTGTCCGTCCGTATGTCACAGGCATTTTACTCGAAAACTATAAGGTGTATTTTAATAAAATTTTGAGGATAGGTGTATTTTGTTAACCGCTACATAGTTTTGTAATTAAATTACTAAAAAAAATGTTTTAGGGGTGCACTCCATACATAAAACTGAAAGTCAAAAAAAATTTTTTCATTGCAAGCCCACGTGTGGCACATCAATCGATAGGCCTTTCAAAATAAATATAAGGTTTCTCAGCAATTTTATTGATTAAGGGAATAGAGTCGGAGATAATCGCTTCGAAAGTCACTAAAATTGTGTACCCCCCCCTCTAATTTTGAACCGTGTATTTTAATAATATGAAAAAAATCAGGCTCATAGGGCTTATTAAATTCTTTCAGCGAAAATTGTTTCGAACAAGATCGGTTCAAAGGTTTTTGATATATTTCTAAAAAACTGCCTTCCTTAAAGAAAAGGACGTATAAGTGCCATAAGATTTTAGTAACGATACGACCTTTTTTATAAGCACGGAACCCTCGTTGTGCGTGGTCCGACACGCACTTGGCCGCTTTTTTTTAAATTCTGCAGCAAGCCCCAATATTCTAAATGCTCACTTGGAAAACAATTATTTCATATTTTGCCCTAACCTAAATAGATGGCGAGACATTTTTTTATATCAGAACAAGGATATTAATATCTCCTAATGCTTATATTATACACGTTAACCGAGACGAAAAAAGGCCGAGGAAAATAGGCCTAGAAAGGTGGATCAAATTATAACAAGCTTGAATTATGAATCGCAGGATCATGAATAAGTAGTTAAAACGTAATTTCCATAATAATAACAACATTTTCGTTGCGGAATGACGTAAGTAAATAAATGACAATAAGTGAAGATTTTGCAAATTGGTTGATTAAGTAGAGTACTACCTAAAAATTGATTTTGATACTTAACAGCAATATCTACTTACTGCTCTCCTCTCGTGAAGCAATTGAATTTTCAGCTTCATACATTTGGGTATCCTGCCACGACCTACTACTACCACTAACAGAATTAACCGAAAAAAATGTAAAATAAAAAAACGTTATTATATTAGACTAAGCGGACAATACACTTGAATGCATTTTGCATTGAATTAATAACGAGATGGCGATTGCGGGAATAGAACCAACAGGTCTGCATGGCGGAGAAGAGCTATATTTGCCCAGTAATCAATTCAACAAGAAGGCACTCACGAAATCGCAGGCAGAAGGAACAAACATGTTTGTATCAATTCCACAGTACCTACCTAATGAAGAATCAAACGTAGATAATAATTCAATTAGGTAAGTGATTCGAATTCAAATCGGTTTTGTAAAGCACGCACACACTCTTTCCGAATATAAAGGCTATTTCACTTCTACAAGCGATATGATTTTACCGATCTCTGAGTGATCGCGCGGTTTCTTTTAGGTGATCGCGAGTTTTCAAAAGCGATCGATCGTATGATTTTAGCGATATGGGTTCACCGATCACCGGGTGATCGTGCGATTTCAAAGACAACTCATTACGCGATTTAGGTGGTTCGATTTCCATACAAAACGTTATTTGACATTCGCAGGCTAACGGCGTGATTTTTTAAGAAACCTATGTATCTAAGTAATTTTCACAAATTGGCTTTCCATTTGCGCGAAATTCCCCCTTTCCTTGAATAAACTTGTATAAACTATAATAATTTGATAAAAACGGTTTTCCCAAAGTATGACGTCACAAACTAATATCTCAAATTATTCTAGTTTATACAAGTGTATTCAAGATTTTGTATGGAAATCGAACCACCTTAAGCTATATAAACTAACCGATTCAAAAGTGATCGCGCGTTTTCAAAAGGGATCGATCGTGCGATTTAAGCGTTATGTCTGATTAAAGTCGAGATAAGTATTCGGTAGAGTCGTAATAAAGTTTTTCCTGATAAAGTAATTCGTGATTCGTGAAAATTAACGTACTGATACGGGTACCTCGAGGCACCGATTGGTGCTCGTGACAGAGAAACAGTCACTCAAGCTATTTTAATTTAATATAATTATTTTGACGTATAGCTAGCGTTCCAGAACCTGGATGCCCCGACTGACTTTAAAAACTCAGGGCTATACATAATCAGAGGCTCTAGTATAAGTTTTACCGAAAAAAAACTTTACGATCGCGTTTGCGTACCCTCAATTTGTATGGGATTTGACAGCTTAACGCGAACGCGGTCGTAACGTTTTGTTTCGGTAAAACTTATACTAGAGCCTCTGATTTTGAAATAACTATATCGATCAAGTAAATAAATCCTCAATTCAACGAGCTCCTGATTCTTGTAATCGCATGCGTTCTTTTCGTCTATCACCACAACAGCAGCTCACCATCAAATCGATCATATGTTTAAAAAAAAATAGTTACTAGCCAATAGCCCTGGACCGTCGACCCACTCCGTATCGCCGGTCATCCTCCAAGACCAACTACAGCATCAATCAAATATTTGGTAATCATACTTGGCCAAATAAGCGGTGTTCTTGACCTGCTCCTTATTAGTCAGCAGCCAGTAAAGCACATGATGGACGGTGCTCGCATCGCCCGCTAACAGCTGCGCGCGGAACCGTGGCGGGTCCTCGCCGGGTGGCGGCCGGTATTTCACGCTGCCTAGCATCTCTAGCAGACGGACTGACACCGTCTCTGGGTCATCATCACGTACGTCCAGCTGTAAGGGAAGTTTTGACTGTGAGCAACAACAGAATTATCAGAATTAAGTACGCTAAACAGTAGTTCATGTTGTTACGGGATTCCATCGAACACATATTTACTTCACTTTCGAATACCAGCGTCATCTTTTAGTAGGTATGTTGTTATGCATCTCTCTTGGACCCCAAAACTGCCGGGAGACATTCTCTAAGGGATCGTCCTAATACAACGCGACTACGCGATTATCGCGCGAGTAAGCGATGCGATCATCGCGTAGTCGCGCGATAACAAACAAAAAATGGTGTCCTAATAGAACGCGAATACGCGATCATCACGCTAATGCACGACAGGGGCGCGGGGCGCGGGCGCGGGCTCGGTGCCCTGTCGGTGCTCGCTCCGCTCCTCGACGGCGCGGCGCGATCATCGCGCGATTGCGCAAATGTCAATTAGGACACCTATTCGAGTTCTATATGTTTGATCGCGCGTTCGTGCGAACTAAGTTTTTCTCACAATTAAGTCGCGCGATTGTCAATTAGGACACCTATTCGAGTTCAATATGTTTGATCGCGCGACTAATATTCGCGCGAACTTGCGATAATCGCGTGGTCGCTTTATATATTAGGACGATCCCTAAAGAGTCAGAGTAATAACGTCATCAAATTCGCCGCGGCCGCGTTTCGAAAAGTGTCAATTACATTAATAGTAGATTATACACTAAGGGGATAAAGCACTGTTTTATGTCACGGGAGCGAATTGAATCCCGAACGTAACGAAGGACTCATAATTTAACTCCTGAGCGTAGCGAGGGAGTTATAAGTTAATTCCTGAGCGAAGCGAGGGAATTAAGACTGAGTCCTGAGTGCAGTGAGGGGTTCAACCGCCCAAGACTAAAACAGTCTTATCCCCGAGGTGTATACTCTACTTTTCACACCTTATGCGAGACAAAAAAACAAACTTGGCTTCTTTGTAGCTGACATAATAAAATATTCAAAATAGACCAGAAGCACTGATTCAGACACAGACTTTACGCCTTTTACAGCTTTCCATTTGTCAAAATCGTTGTAGGCTTTTAGGTATTTTTCCTTTGACTTCTCTGGCAGCAGATTGTTGACAATGCCTATGGCATCTAATTTGATAAACTCAGGAGTCAAAACACTTTCATCACTCGACATTTTCAATATTATTTTTGAAATTAAATCTTCTATAGGCACCTACAAGAACTCGATTTGTTCGTCACGCGTGAACAAATGAAGGCGCGCGACGTTCCAAATTCGAAAGCACAAGCCGTGGTCCTAGATTCGAAATTCGAATTTCGAACACCGCGCTCCTCCGGACCGGGGTTCACACGGAGGCAAACTTCATTTATTTTGTCAAATCAAGTAGGCCATGGCCTAGGACAAATTGTGTTTAGCAAGATTAAACTTTATGCATATAGTAATAAGAATTATGAAAAGTGAAATCATATTATTAACCAGCGGGTTATAATGAAATTCAGTACAACATTATAACCCGGCTAATACCAAGGGATTTAATGTCTTGCTTTCGGTAGGGTTTACATGACCTATAATTCGGCATTGTCGAGCATGTGGTTTGAAAAACCATATATGCAACGCAACACAACGTAGGTACGTGTAGGTACACGTGTGGGGTATTAAATTAAAATTGAATAAATATTCTATAATTAATTATTATATTACATTATTTTTCAATTCAATACTAAGTAGTTATAAAACTATGGTAACCCTTCTCGGTAGATACGTGTTTAATAATCCTTAGGGCATTCGCGGGTTGAGTAAGAACGACCTATCTGGAGCACGGCAGTGCCCCCGACAAGTCGAGCAAAAGATATAAGTTCTAAGTGAATTTTGTAGTTGAAACTCTATTCAAGCGGACAGATATTATACTGCCAGAGCCTTTTTTGTTGTATTCCCCTATGTTTAGAACTACAAGTATTATCAATACATGAATCCACACTTGGAAAGATCTTACCCAGCCCGCGTTATTTGTCCATCGGCTATAGAATACAATTTTGAAACAATACGAGTAGTACCTATGGGGTGCTATGGGTTCCAATTAGGTAAAAAAATACATTCCTATAAATCCCAGTTGACATGACGAAAAGTACTTAAAATCAACCATTACCGACATTTATTGTTTCATTGTTATCTTCAGGTAGGGTTGTAAAACAATTACGCGTAAACAGTATCTACTCCAATACACGTGGCAAACTTCGGTCAGTTTTATGACGCCTCTCTGTTATCCTTTCCTTTTATATTTAGAAACAAAACAATAGAATTTGTTAAATCCCACGTTAAACAGTGCGTTTTCGTAATTTTAACTGGAACAAACTATACCTACCAAATTTTTCTCCCTCATCCTGTAAGATACATATAAGTATATCAGCTAAGATCCACCATTCAACACACAAATACATATCTATAGCCACACCTTCGCACGCATGAAAAAGGTAACGTTGCGTTTATCCTCCGGGAACCATGGATTTTTCCGGGATAAAGCCTATATCACTTATTGGCACAAGAACCCTCTAGAAAACAACTCCCTTATGGACTGACCAACTTTCGCATTTATACTATCAATACAAACTCTTACCGCGTGTTCACACTGCGTCCGTTTCCGTGTCCGGGAGGCATCCCTCATTTTCTCGCTTGCGATGTTTCGCCCGAGTGCGAAAGAGACGGATGCCTCCTGGACACGGAAACGGACGCAGTGTGAACACGCGGTTACTGTAAACAGACGGGATCTTATGCAAACAAGAATTCTAATCAATAATTCTCATAAACTACTTACGATTCAAGAATTGTATAAACAAAATTGAATTGAAAATAACCAACTTTAGGTAATTACGACTAATGGAACTAAAGCGTACTTACCTAAACCTTATGCCGGCTGTACACATTGGGCCAACGTTGGCGCGTGAGCAGGATGCAGCTATGCAAACGCATGAGAACGATATAAAGCCCTCTTCCTCTAACGCATAGCTGCATCTACTCACGCGCCAACGTTGGCCCAATGTGTACAGCCGGCTTTAAGCCTGCTGTACACACTGGGCCAACGTTTTGGCGCGTGCGCAGAAGGCAACTATGCGTTAGAGGGAGAGGGCTATAACTCGATCTCTTTCGTTTACATAGCTGCCTCCTGCTCACGCGCCAACGTTGGTCCAGTGTGTACAGCAGGCTTTAAACCAAGAAAAAACGTAAATATTCTACAGGAATTGCTCAGTAGCTGCTCAGCAAGCAGAAATCTTAATTCAGCGTCTACATAAATTGGTTCGTTTACTATTCAAATGGTAAAGGGTTCAGACCTAGGTGAGGCAATTAATCTAATTAGGTATATTTTCTTCGGATCGCAATACAAAATTGAGCTATCGGTGCTTGTATTGAAACGAATGCTCCGCTACTGGTTGGCGCTACGCAGCTGACTGGGTAAGGGTCCTAGTAAATGGTTAATATGAAAAGGCATTTGAAAGGCCCGCATTCAGATGTTCGAAACCCGACCGAACTCGCTTCATTAGTGGCGACCACAGATCATAGAAAGACGGAGATATACATATGTAATATGCGCATTAACCGCAAAATTTGTCCGGTACTGCTATCGCCACTTTTATACCGGCTGTACACATTGGGCCAACGCTGGCGCGTGAGCAGGAGGCAGCTATGTAAACGAAAGAGATCGAGTTATAGCCCTCTCCCTCTAACGCATAGCTGCCTTCTGCTCACGCGCCAACGTAGGCCCAGCGTGTAGCAGGCTTTAAAGATTTGTGCGTTTCCACTACTTGCACAATATTGTAAATACCACGCACACATCCGTCTAGTTGTCTACTAGCGTTCTAATCCTCTAATTGGTATGCACCAGTACCACAGAATAAGTAATAGTACCTACTACGTACAGAAGGTTCTCTGTTAACAAATTCCCTGTTTAGGTACGCCAAACGTGCCTAAATGTGGCCATCTCTTTCTATCGCATGCAACGCGCTCTTTTGGGGGAAGTGCCTTAGAGCTAGGGTTGCCGCCAGCTCGGCCTATTAAATTATCACTACATAGTATAAACAAAGTCGCTTCACGCTGTCTGTCCCGATGTATGCTTAGATCTTTAAAACTACGCAACGGATTTTGATGCGGTTTTTTTTAATAGATAGTGATTCAAGAGGAAGGTTTATATGTATAATATAGTACCCGTGCGAAGCCGGAGCGGGTCGCTAGTACGTTATGTAATAGTGTATTCATTAGTATATTTCACTGGCAAATTTTTAATTTGAGCGTGAACATTGTGTTATGTTTCAATTAATACCAAATTTATAGGTACCTACCTATGCAAAAACAGACTTCAATGTTCATCTGAATCCGCCTTCACCTATTTTTTTTGTTCCGCGATTAATTTGATAGGTTACGTGAATGACTACCTACCTATATACTTAGAAGAATAATAAATTTTCGAATTTGCGACATTCGAAATCTATTCGAAGCGCGTTAAGTCGCTCACGAGGATCGTCACGTAATGTGTGTTTTCTATAGTATCCTGTGGTAATGCTACAGGTGGTCGCTAACCGAAGGTGGTCGCGTAACCAGCGAAATGACCCTATAACTTGCAGTATTTTGATTTTACTGTGGCTTTAGAACAAAACAAAATTAAATGTACCTATATGAGCTTTTTAAGAAAATTTATTACCTTTTTACACGGGGAGCGTTCCAAATTTGCACAAAGCGAAAAGTTTTAAAGAATAAAACTACATTTTAAAATTATTTATTTGTATTGTTATAATAAGTCAGTCTAATTATTAATATTTCATATGTAATTAAGAAAGAATAAGTAATAATAAGTAAGTAAGCATAATTGAACTTTATCAAAATTATAGTAATGAACTATTGCCATAACACCATAAGTTTCTGAACGCCTCTCATTCTGTATAGAAGAAAGTTGGGTCTTGCGATTGACCGTCACGTTCCAAATTCAAAAACTCTTTCCACGCTAGCGGATATATAATGGACTTTTGGGCGCAGATTTTGAGCGATAAAGCAAGCCTTTCCGAGCCGGTGAGGTGAAAATTTAATTAAATTTAAAACCGTTCGTAATAACATCGATCAATTATCGATAATATTGCATGCACACTGATACACTGATACTGCCCTACGCCGCGCACTCGAAGCTGCGTAAGGTGAATTATAAAAGTGAATTACAAAACTATATAAGTAAATACATTAATAATAGAAATACTACTTCAAAATAGCATTTACCAGTGGTATGTTATTCCACATGTCTTGTACTTTTGTATATTACTCCGATTTTTACAAATAAACACGCTACAGACCAGGGGCCCGTTTATCAAAAGCTTGTAACTTGTAATACAAGTGGAAGCCTCTTTTCAACTCCTTTTATAAGAAAGAGACTTCCGCTGGTATTACAAGTTACAAGCTTTTGATAAACGGGCCCCAGGCCCCTATAGGTACCACAAAACTTTACAAGTCTATCTACAATTTGACAAAATTGTACAGTTTGCCATAGAAAAAGTTGTCAATTTTGTCCAATTGCACGCTTGTAAAGTTTTGTGGTATAGGCTACAGCATTTCTTAAAAAATCCGGAGCTCTAGCGTGAGCATCGGTCGCCGCGCAAACGAAATGAGTTCAGCGCTACTAACTACAACTCGCTCACAAATCGCAAGTGTGATAAGGCCCTAAGAGCGGTGTGCGCATACATGATCAAAATCATATCGAGGCGACACGCACCACGCCCGCATGCCATATATCTCTTTCTTTCTATGATTTGAGGCCACGTGCCAATGGTATTCTTAGATTTTGATTAGGTATGTTTTTTTTTTAATAAAAATAAATACCTATGTTAATATTAATAAATAAGTAATATAAATATGATTGAAAACTCTTGAACTTATTAAATATGTTTCAACTAATTGTGATTTTATCACACTTGTAATATTACAAATATTATGTCTGTTGTAGCGCTATGGTAGCCTAGTGGTTCAGGCATGCGGCTGTCAAGCGGCGGTCGTGGGTTCGAATCCCGGCTCGTACCGATGAGCTTTTCTGTGAAGGAAAACATCGTAAGGAAACCGGTCTAATCCCAATAAGGTCTAGTTTTCCCTCTGGGTTGGAAGGTCAGATGGCAGTCGCTTTCGTAAAACTAGTGCCTATGCCAAATCTTGGGATTAGGTGTCAAAGCGGACCCCGGGCTCCATTAGGGGCATTACCGGGAATATATAACGCTAGGAGGATGATGTAATATTAAAAAACAAAAATAAAATACTAAATGTAAATATTTTCAAAATTGCTTTCTTGCGGTTGGATATGAGGCAGACATATAATTTTATGTATATTTTACAAATAATGATTCAACCGTATCATATCTGGAGGAGCCCAAACTTGGTATGCTTAGAAAATGTTTTTTATTTTAATCTAAAACAAGTGACTGAAATATGTATAATGATGTGATATATTTTTAGAATCGGCTTAGTAAGCCCTTTTATTATGCCGCGTTCACATGCACTCCGTGCAGCCTGGCAATCAGCTTGGCATGCAGCCCGGCAAGCAGCCCGTGCACTTCTGCGGCCTAAGCAGGCTGTTCACACGCTCGCGGGCGTGCTTGTCATGCAAACATGGGAGATTTTTTTTCTTTGGAATATTTATTCTAGGGGTCTTATATTGTTCGGTCCCACTGGTAACCCCCCAGAAAGAGCAAAAGGTCATTGGGCGTTTTGTTCGGACATATGACCCACAGCATACACAAACGATGTGAAAATGATGTGAAAATGAACACGTTTCACATTTAAATAACGTTTAATGCATATCATTTATAAATTAAGAAGAAAACATAAATTTTTATACATACTGAATGCTTAATTGTCGTCACAAAACTGACATCGAGTTAATTTTTATTTAACAACTCACGCTAATTGGGTAGGTACACGAATGATTAAAACCGGCCAAGAGCGTGTCGGGCCACGCTCAGTGTAGGGTTCCGTAGTTTTTGTTTTTTTTTCAAAAACTATTCAACCTATCAAGTTCAAAATAATTTTCCTAAAAAGTTTTTATAAAGTTCTACTTTTGAGATTTTTTTCATATTTTTAAAACTTATGGTTCAAAAGTTAGAGGGGGGGGGACACATTTTTTTTGACTTCTGGAGCGATTATCTCCGAAAATATTAACATTATCAAAAATGATTTTAGCAAACCCCTATACATTTTTAAATAGGTACCTATCCAACAATATATCACACGTTAGGGTTGAAATTAAAAAAAACACTCCCCACGTTACGTATAGGGGAGGTACCCTAATAAAAAAAAAACACTTTATATTTTACCAGTGTCGGCGTGATTGATATACATTTTAGTACCAAATTTCAGCTTTCTAGTGCTAACTGTTACTGAGATTATCCGCGGACGGACGGACAGACAAAGCGAAACTATAAGGGTTCCTAGTCGACTACGGAACCCTAAAAATGCCCTAATAGGCTCAAAATACCATATTATTCGTCTCATTCTATGTGTATACATGTCATGATTTGTCAGCCCCAATTTATAAAAAAAAAAAAAACTGTAATACGCTACACCCAATTATGACTTCGACATGTTGTACTGACAAATTGGGGTAAAATCACATAATCTGTATACCCCATAACTCAGTTCAGCTGCCCATAAGAAGTGACAGAGACAACTATACCTCTATGAAAGTAGAAGGTACGCATATTAGTAGTTAGGTACACCCTCGAGGGCCTTGAATGATTTAGCCGTTTTCCTAGTGTCAAGGTATAAACAAGTAGCCGTCAGACGTCAGGCCTAAAACCTAACTTGAATGCTCTCAAGTTTGAATGTGTAATCTAAAGGAGCTACGCTACACGGGCCGATATCGGCAGGACTGCGTGCAGGCTCCGGCGCGATTCGGCCCGTGTGGATACGTGTGTGCTCGTTGTTGTCAAGTATTTAGCCGGAATGTATTGTATAAATAACGTGCGTTTGTGACGTGAAGGTTTACAGTTTCGTAGCTGTACGTTAGGTACGTACACGGTAGTAGTCGCTACCTCAAGAAGCACGTGCAAGAAGCAGTCCTACACGTGTCAGAAGCACGTAAATATTTTTATTATACTCATTGGAAGCACGGCGGCCAGCCAAATCAAAGGTCACTTCGTACTAATATAGTTTTTCTGTGACCTTGCTTGGCAGTCCGGCCGATTTCGCTTGTGTAGCGTCTATTTAGAGCAGTTTTTAGACATCGTAAAAATGTACTTGCCTTTTCACCAGCATTAAAAACGACGAGCAAATCAACGAGCAGCTGCAACAACTGTTTCTCGTCCAAAGCGTCGAACTTTATCAAGTCGTAGTTCCTCCCCAAACTCGCGTTTATCTCCTTCACAATCAACTTTATTTGTTCCGTCATTATTGGGAAGAAAAACACTTGTCTGTTGTTCAAAGAGTATAATAAGTATCTGTTGTTCTCCGAAGTTTTAGTTGACAAGTATTGGTTACCATGGAAACTTCTGAAGTAAATCATATATCGATTTGGTTGCGTTCAGGCTATTACGATATTATTTTGAATATCTAGTACCTATTAACTAAGCGTATGTGGCATATTAATGTAGGAAATAAAAAATCAACAAACCCTGAACTTTGACATTCTCATTTGAATTGTGGAGAGCAGTCAGCGCCATCTATCGGATCATCTGAACATAAAATACCAATACGGGTGCCTGAAACCGCGAAGACTGTATATGTTTTAAGTTAGTACGGCAACACTCTACTAGACGGCGTTAACATTATTAACATTAATCTCTTTTGCTGTTGACTATATAAACGTCCCTGGTTTGTATAGTTAACAGCAAAAGTAGATTACCATTTTAGTACTTTTTCTAGTTTGACGCATCCCAACTGTCGAAGTATTGTTCCGTTAAGTGCGACAAAGTACTAAAATGATCAGATGATCATTTAATATAGATATATTTGTACGTAGATTCAAGTTCCGGCAGTTAACGGGCTTCTGTGGGCATTGCGGTATACTTTGGTACTTACTTACCCGAAGGCGTATTCCACAGGCATCACGTAATGAATGACATGTTAAAGCGGTGTAAGAAAGAGCCGAATGCTTGAACTTGTCATTCTCATCATGCTTTTCATTAACCTTTGGTACGGCGGAATGTGGATCCACGTTCAAATCACCCAGTCGAAATTTATCGTTTTCCCGTTGACATTAAAGTCTAATCGTGTTTGAACGTGGATCCACGTCCTGGCAGTATAAGAAGATTCCGTCGAACCAAGTTCGGGCATACCAAGGTCATAGAAAGATATTATAGTGCGACCGCTTCAATCAGTCCTCGCCTGCGCGGCGCGCGGGTGCAGGGTCTGACGAAAACGGTAAGCGGGCGTCATGCGGGAGGCGAAGTCCGGCGCCCCGTTTTCGCCATACCTCCGGGTGCAGACCCCCGGGCCGCGCAGGCGAGGACCGAGTTAAGCGGTCGGACTATAGTAGAAAGTATTTTTATTTCTGTATAGCTCCTACGATATAAGTCTTACGCAAAATTAGTTTTTTAGATCTGTAATTAAAGGGATGTTCAATTGAAACTGCATAGTTAGTTATCTTCGAATAAATTATATTCCTGTAATTATAATACAATAATTATAATTTTTGATGTCAAATCTCAACAAATTGCCCTTACTCTACAGTTTATTTGTGCCTAAGGCTCGGGTAGCCCTCACTGGGACCTCGTTCGGAATCGCCTCGCACTCGCGCGCCTCACAGCCTCACTGACTACCGATGGTACAGTCAGCATCACATAGTTAGTAGCAGCCAAAGTAGCCAAATATATCGTAACACTTCCTTATTCCTATAGTAACAAAGACGTGTTCCGATATATTTGGCTTTAGCTGCTACTAACTATATGATGCTGACTGTACAAAACGTACTGCCACGACGCCCAATCAAAAATCAATAGACGCGCTACAGAAAACAACACAATACCAATCTGGTTATTAGAAAATTATTATAATTCAGTAAATTTACGACACCTAATCACATTTTGATTTGAAAAAAAAACAAATCAGTAATAACATTAAAAACTATATAGCACCAATTTCAGAACATAAAGTTAATCACTGATTTTTCATTTAACTAAAACACGGCAAATGAAGACAGCTGTTTAAGTTCTGCAACGGATTCACATTCATTCTATTTGCTGATTCATCTCCACTATTATGAATTCAATACTACTTATTCTATGGCATGCACCAATATTTTACTCAGACCCTAAGTTAGTAGTAACAAATTTTACCCACTAATTAACTTTAATTAAAGCAACTAAATGAATTGACGTGGCCAACAGCTCGTCATCACTGAGAAAATAAATTATTACCGTATTTACAATCAAACAAACCACTTGTTGCGAAACTCTGAATGAAGGTACAAAATAGGTGGCCATTGCTGTAATGGCCACCAAGCATGATTCTATGATACATATTACTAGGTTTCGATTTACAAAACATAAATAATTTGTACTCTCCTACTTAACTGGAAGTTTGGTTACATATTTACAATGATACATTATGATTTATCAAATATAGAAATAATAATGATAAGCGCGATAATTGTTATCGTAATACGATCACTTCAAGTAACTACACTTCTCGATAAAGCGTCTACATAAAACCTAGAGTTAAGTCTCCAATTTTTATTCAATAAATAACACAACCAAAATAAAATAATACACTGTTCTTGACGGGATCTCGTTAACAAAGAAATAAACTACCTACAATATATCGATTCAGTTATCTGTTAACTGCCGAAATATAATCCAATTGTTTTACTCAATTCCACTCTTAATCATTATTATTTTGGTTTTCAATCATCTACACATTTATTTAAGTGCACGCCTGGTCCTCGTGACAAATCTCTCTTTTTAACACAAAGCGTAATAAACACTTGAGCTCTTTAAAAGGAATGTTTTATAGAGAGAAGAAGAGAGACAGAAAAATGCCGCTAATCATCAATTCAGCCTACTACAACAAAGATCGCGAGTTCGATCCCGCGGACAGTCTATAAATGCACAAAGCTACTAAAAGATAAATAAGTCGCTACGAAAAATACACGTCAACGTATTAAAATGACTTCACAAATAACATAATAGGATATCAAAACGTAAGACATTAATATCAAGACGATCTCGAATTGTTCACAAATTAAAATCAACGAATTGCACGATCGCAAATACTCGCACCGGGGAACAAGACACTATTATTATAGGAGGCCGCCTTTCCTGCCGAACAGGAGTGTGCTTAGCGTGCCGAGCGGGGAGGAGTTCCTCTCGGGGAGTGGCGCGGGCACGGGCGCGGGCGCCGGCGGAGCACCCACGGTCCCGAGATCGTCGCGCGGCCGCGGAGCGCGCGCGCGCGGCCGCCGCGGGGTCGGCGCGCACGCGCTGCCCGGCACGTCCAGCGCGCCCTGTCCGGGGTGCGCGGGCACACCCAGCACGGACTGTTGCCGCTCCGGCGCGGCGGGCGAGCGCAGCGTGCGCTTGAGACACGTCAGCTGCTCCATGGGGCTGCGGTGCACGAGCCCCGTGTACAGCGAGCCGGCAGTCTGCAGCGCGAGCGGCGCGGGCGACCCGTCGCCGGCCGGGGACATAAGGTAGCGTCGCCGCAGGATCGACGTGCCGGACGCGATCAACGCGTGCAGCGAGGGCGGAGCGTCGCCTGTCGGACAGAAACGTCATTCAGTTATATTCGCGACATTAACAGCTACTTGTGATTCAGTTTCAAATAGGCGCGTTGTGCAGGCAGCAAACACATCTTGTCTATAATTAACATGAACCGTGATAGTTACACAGTTGAAATTTTTACAGATGTATTTCTGTTGCCGCTATAACAACAAATCTAAAAAACCAGAATAATATAAATATTTAAGGGCCCATACAACAAACGTGATTTGTTTGCCGTTTCTACAGATTCGCACCTGGCCGGTATTAGTTAGCAAACACTGACCTGGCCTGGGCGTAGACGGCGGCGAGGAGTCGGGCGAGCCGAGCCTCGGGCTGTTGGCGGGCGTGGCGGTGGGCGTGAACCGGCGCTCGCAGAAGGAGTCCCGGCGGGACAGCACGGGCGAGCCGGCCGCCGACGAGCGGCGCGACGTGAGCCGCGAGCTCCACGCGCTGCCGAGCACCGACGAGCTGAGGCTGCTCATGCCGGAGCTCACGCTGCTGGCGCAAGCGCTGCTCACGAGCGCGAGGCTGCCGTCGTTCGGGTGCATTACCGTGCTGGAAATATCAATAATAGTACATTACGTACAGATCCAGTCCAGATCGCAGGCGTTTGTGACCTAAACCGAAGGAGAAGGCCATAAATATGCGATCTGGGGCTTTACGAATTACCGCCCATGGTGCGTACACAATTGTACGTCTTCTACTTTATAATAAATATAGGATATTTTCGAACCCTGCTCTTACCTATAGGTTAGAGAAGGAAGCCTGTACTGTTAACGTGCCATAAATTACCCGTGTAAGAGCCCCTAAACGGCTCGGCCGCGATATCGAACGACGGCAACAGCAGCAGAGAGAACGAGAGGCACTTCGATCTGTCTATGCCGCCGCTCAAAGTCAAACCCGTAACCGGCAGTAGTATAATACCTGTTGGTGAAGGTGTATATGTGGCTGGAGTGCGGCAGGCGCGGCATATCGTCGTCCTCTTCGACGTCGGACAGCCGGTATAATCGGAGGCCAAGCGCTTGTGCCGACCGCGTCCCGCGCACGCCCACGCCCTCTTGCTCCTCTAGTAAACCTGCAGATACACAGTGTAGTGTAACAAACAAGTTTGAAATATTCGTTTCAAATATTCTTCGACATTGGCAAAAAAAAGGAATGTCCTGTGATACCGCATACTAACAGAACGAAGTCACTGACAACTTTCCATGGCGTCGGGATAGTCCGCATGGGTTTTTCCATCTGGAGCTATGGCGAGTCGCGGAACTGTCATTTGATATTTCAACAACATTTTGATATTTCATTTTGTAGTGGTTTTGTCGAGTGTAGAGCCCGGGTGGATAAGAGCGGTTACACACGGCGAGTTCTTGCAACGCTACTAATTCGTCAAACAGTTGCGCGTTTGTACCGTTGCAAAAAGTCACAGTGTATAACCGCTCAATGACTAACGGAAGTATTCATAAACGTTCTACGAGCCTATTTTAACTAAAATGGCGTTAAAATTCGTTTTTCCTTATCTGTCATCTGTGACATTTGTGTTCGTTAGACAGGGACAAAGCACATTTTATTTTGCAGAGGCATTATAAGTTTTATGAATAAGGGGGTAAAGATCAGTAGAGATATATTGAGTGGTTACCTGACATGGTGGGCTTGGCGAGCTGCGCCCAGGTGTGCAGCGTGAGCGAGCCTTCCATGGGCTTGACGATCTGCAGCTTGTGCGGCGCGCGGAACCGCGCCAGCCCGCCGCCCGCGCCCGCGCCCCATACCGCGCTCTCTTCACTTGAGTCGCGATCTGTACAACACACTTCAATGTTACCATACAATCTTACTGCAGGTACTATTATCAACCACAATGTAAAAATGGGACACCTCTGCTCGCTCTCCGTCGGAATGACAACGAAAATGGGAGCCTGGATCAGAGAATCATGGCTCCCATTTTATGGCCCCGCGCAGCGAGCAAGCTTTTACCATTCAAATCTCAAGTGAAGATAACTCTGCTAAACGGCCACTCATAAAAGGGGCCTAGACACTTAATAAAATAATCAATAATGTCATATTTTCGCCTTCATATGAAACGATGCCGCGGGAAGAATGTGACGTCACTAGAAGACGGCAACGTGCCGCGCCGCATCGTGGTCTGCGCCGCCGCGGCCCCCCGGCAGCATCCTGTAATGTGACGTCACACACCGTTGGCGTTTTCTCTCTCTAACAAGCAATATTAAAAAGGTTGTAGCTTCGTAATTCTTTGAGATATCTGAATGAGATTTTCATCACTAGGCATATTTTTTTGCCTTTTTTCTTTTGGAGTAATAATACTTTTCCAGTCTACACCCAGCGTCTACCCACAGTTACCTGTGCTGCGTCGCTGTCGGAGCATGTGCGAGGCGGCGAGCGAGGCGCGGCGCGAGTTGATCTCCTGCGGCGTGAGCCGGCGCAGCGCCGCCGCCAGCTCCGCCGGGACATCAGGACACCGTGAGCGCATGTTACCTGTGCTGCGTCGCTGTCGGAGCACGTGCGAGGCGGCGAGCGAGGCGCGGCGCGAGTTGATCTCCTGCGGCGTGAGCCGGCGCAGCGCCGCCGCCAGCTCCGCCGCGCCTGGCGCGCCCGGCACGCCCTCGCCCGTTCCACCGCTGTGGAAAACGACAAATAACATCACAGAAAATCTTAGTAATTCAACTATTCTTAAACAAAAGCTGTGTACTAGACGTCGATGTACAAGTCTAAAATAGTAGATTACTGCAGAGGCCGTGAAGTAAGGGATTGCTGGACGAGATTGGGGTAGACGGCCGAGTCGTAGACGAGGCCGAATACAACGAGTCCAGCAATCCCTGTTCCGGCCGAGGATTGTATAGTACTTTTCTCAAACGATGTGAGGAAATATTAAAATTAAAATAAATACTATGTAATCAATTAAATAATAGGTAATTTGCGCTTTTTATTTTTTAAACATGCCATTTGAACAAGCCGTTCGAGCACCATGTTTAACCGCACATAAAGTATAGTAGGTACCATAGATTATTTTTATTTTTTTTATGAAGCAAGTATGCTTACAGTGTCTAGTGGTGGTTGGCAGTATGTAAATTTTCCTTTGTCAGTTTAATATTAGTAAGCAAATTTAAAAAGTTAGAGTAGCGGACAATAATGGTTTTACTTAGGGTTTTCATACATTACTTCTTGGCGTAAGGCAAAGAAATAATGTAGGGAGCCATAAACAAGAAACTTCACGTCTTCATTTCGTGATATTAACGCGTACATATCCGAGCATGTTTGAGAAATAGTACATTATTGCCGTGGCCGGGAAGGAGGCAATTGCAAGCTGAGTATTTGTTTAATTATAATACAGGATGTTAACGGGGTCATGATCCGGAATGACAAAAAGCGAATAAGATGATCATACTGAACAACCTTTCCCATGGGACCAACCACGAAATCGCAAAAAAAAAGAGCCAATTAAGAGTTAACTGTGAGTTAACTGCGATTTAATTGAGAGTTAATATATGGAATACCTGGTTTTTTTTTGCGATTTCGTGGTTGGTCCCATGGGAAAGGTTGTTCAGTATGATCATCTTATTCGCTTTTTGTCATTCCGGATCATGACCCCGTTAACATCCTGTATAATACGAAGCCTGCAATTGCCATTCCGGCTGAGGCTAATATAGTGCTTTTCTCAAAAATGGGGGAATAAAAAAGAATTGTATAAACTTTAAATATCGTTGCACAACGTGAAAATATTAACGATTTCCAGCCGTTTTTTTTTAAACAGAATTGCAAGTGTATTTTTCCACCAAAAAAACGCAATCTATTTGAGATACATACGAAAACGTCGTGTTTGCAACAGAAAAATACGAGTTGAATTGGCTGAATACGAGCTGTGCCGTCTTTTAATATGCCAGTTTCTACTTTTTAAAAAATTTGGTACTCGACAAATAAAGGAATTTATATATAACATTCCAGGCGGCCTGCAATGTTTTTTATGTTTTAATTTAGATCTGACCTTAAACTATACACTTTACCTTCCAATATGTAGCGAGTTATGTTCACTTTGCGGGCCATTTTTGAGAAAATATTATAAGTCGGTGCAATAAGATTAAAAACAGTATATTATATTTATGGACGTGACAAATGTAGAATGAACGCTGTTAGCGTCATTTCGTATCCGAGATGGCACCCCCAAGCCACGCAAGTCTTAAGTATATTGTTTTGTTTTCGGACTTCGTATGAACGGTGTCACACATGACTTGCAGTCAGTGACGGCGAATGGGTTAAGCGCACGAATATATTTTTACAGCTAAAGTTACAAACGACCGGAGTGCCAGGACAAGACTAAAAACGGCCTTAACATTGGGTCAATTTAGTTAGAGTCGAGTTAATTTCGTTGACGTTAATAGTGAATAATTGGCAGAATTTATGTATAGTGTGAGACACAATTTTGATCGTAATTTAATCTATCTGGTCTCTTATCGTTATATCAATTCAACATCCAATCTCAACACGATTGCCTTGTTATCGTTATAACAAAGTGCCGGAATCGTCGATAGCACGCAGGACGTAAACACAAG
The DNA here is from genome assembly GCA_947578815.1 of Epinotia ramella. Taxonomy (NCBI): domain Eukaryota; kingdom Metazoa; phylum Arthropoda; class Insecta; order Lepidoptera; family Tortricidae; genus Epinotia; species Epinotia ramella. The sequence continues at coordinate 16,891,099 of OX388209.1, forward strand.
CGTTATGTCAGTGCAGTAACAATGAAGTCACGCAAGTCGACTAACTCGACCCAAATCAAGTTAAAGAATCGCCATTATGATCGTACTTTGTTACCATTATAGATCATGAAACGACAATGCCTACAGTTGGCGCTTTCAATAGTTGTTTATACAAAACAGTCTTGGCACAGACATGTAAAAAAATGTAACTTCCGCTGAAATAATATTAATAAGAGGCACATGATTTCATCCAGGAATTATTGCCAATTTTTACGTTGACACCAATTATTTGTTGCTAAACTAACCACGTCCTCGTTTTAGAGTTAGAGCCAACTGCGTGTTATAATACGTTTGGCAACAGATACCAAATCAAATAACGGAATGAGCACACCGTTATACAATACGTCGAAATATTTTAAAAAATATGGGAGACTTCCAATATTTTACGCTAATACATTTATCTGTTGACACCGCTTGTCTCATACATTCTGGCAAGAGTATGAAAAATTTGCACAAGAACATGTGAGTTTATTGTTTATTTTTTTTTTGGAAACTGAAAGTCTGCCAGAGTTTCAAAGTCCATTTTAATCAACTGAGAATCAAAATTGTGTATTACAAAATAACTACTCCGTATGTTTGTTTAAAATCATACTGCGTAACTCACAACATCTGAACTAACTGAATCATCACCATAGTCATATCAGCCGAAAGACGTCCACTGCTAGACATAGGCCTCCCCCAAAGAGCCAGCCAGCCAGCTGCCAGTGATCGGTCCTGGGCCACCCGCATCCAGCGGACTCCCGCGACCTTTATCAGGTCATCAGTCTACCTTGTCCTACCACGCTGCGTCTTCCAGTACGTGATCGCCACTCGAGAACCTTTCCGCCCGCCCCAACGGCTATTGGTTCTACATGCAATGTGCTCCGTCCACTGCCACTTAAGTTTTGAGATTCGGCTATATCGGTTACTATACTTCTGCTGCGGATAGCCTCATTTCTGATGGATTCGATCACGCAGAGAAACTCCCAGCATAGCCCTCTCCATTGTTATGAGGCCCATAGGAAGCGACCACGTTTCCGGGCCATAAGTCATCACTGGCACACTGGTCAAAGACTGTCGTCTTGAGACACTGCGGAATATTGGACGAAAGGATGTGCCGTAGCTTCCCGAAAGCTCAGCCGAGTCGGATTCGAAGATTGACCTCTTTCTCGAAGTTCTGGACGACTATACCTAACTGGACAGTCTGTCCTAGGTATACGTAATCGTCTACAACTTCGAGCGTAGTGTCCGATTTTAATGTGAGTTGATACTCCCATTACAATCGGCATTTGAAATGATCTTCATCTTATCCAGTTCATCCTTAGACCAATGGGATACATAATTCACCTAAGGAGGTAAGACAAAGAATGCCTCAGATCACAGGTATTTGCGAGCCAAAGGCAAGGATTACACAGACAGGAGACAGACGTAAATGTATAATACCTACTCCTTTTAAATCAACAACAACAATCAATCACAATAATGACCAATTCCTTTTAAATCTTTCGAGATTTAACATGTCGTTAGATGTTATAATTTTAACAGAATGCTGGCTGAGCAAGGATTCTTTAATACCTCCAATAGATGGCTACCAGTCCTTTAGAACACTTAGACAAACGAACAAAGCGGGTGGAGTAGTCATTTATTTGAACTCCTCGTGGTCAGCAGAAGTCACTGAACCATTTTTTGATGAAGCAGACTGCCTATTAGTGCAAGTTAAATATCACTTTAGCATTCTCGGCTTATATCGTTCCCCTTCTTTCATCAACATTAGTACATTTCTGAACTCACTTATGTCAGTGGCACAGTCCATCGTGAACTCTCCGTGCATAGTGGTTGCCGGGGATATAAATATCAATACCTTAGATATAGCTTTATCTGCTGATTACCTATGTTTATTGGCTGAACTTGATCTAAAACCCTTAGTAAGCAAGCCCACACGAGGTGACTCTTGTTTAGATCACGTTCATGTTTCGTTCCGACACGAGTCGGCTTCGGTTATCTGTAAAACAGACGTAACTGATCATGACATGGTAATTGCAGGAATAAAAACAAAAACAATTAACAAATTTGGTGAGAAGAAGCGGTTCATTACGAAAGTATCATATAGATCTGTAGAAGAGGAACTAAACTCAATGGACTGGAGTAGCGTCACAGTTGCAGAAGACGTAGACGAAGCTGTTGGAATATTCAACCAGATGTTCTCAGACGTTTTGCACAAACACACTATCCAAGTACCCGTTAGCCGCTCGAAATTTGCAATAAAACCTTGGATGACACCTGGACTAATTCGGTGCTCGAAACATAGAGACCATCTGCACTCAAAATTTCGTAAATACCCGAATGATGACAATATAAAACTTGTTTACTATAGGTATAAAAACTTTCATAACGATCTCCTCCGTAAACTAAAATATAATTATGAATCGCATGAACTACAGAAGAATCAGGATAACCCAAATAAACTGTGGAAGGTAATAAAAGACATAACTTATACTAAGAAAAGTGCGCAAAAGCCACTAGAGCTCACCAAAATTAAGGACACCGCATCTAAATCACTTGACCATTGCAACGAGTATTTTTCAAATGTAGGTAAAACCCTGGCTAGTGACAACTTAAGCGCGGCTAACAGAACACAAGAGGAACTTGCACAACTAGCCACAGTAGCGGTTTCGCCGCTCCATTCACTATTTCTAGAGCCCACCGACGAAACTGAAGTCATGCTTCTGATCCAAAATTTAAAACAGGACAGTGCTCCAGGTCTTGATGGTATCACCAATAGCTTACTCAAGTCAATCAAAAACTCCATAGCGGCACCTCTCACCCATATATATAACCTGAGTTTGTCTAAAGGTACATTCCCTAGTGATTGGAAAACAGCCGCTGTCACACCTATATACAAAGCTGGTGACAAATCAAACCCCAGTAACTACAGGCCCATCTCTTTGCTCGGAGCTTTCTCTAAAATTTTAGAAAAGTTAGTAAGCAAAAGGTTGGTAAGTTTCCTCGATACAAATAATATAATCTCAGAACGACAGTATGGTTTCCGAGCGAATAGGTCGACTGAAGATGCTGTTGAGTTAATGACTAAGCTTATTTCAAATCATTTAGATTCAAATAAAGCCTGCGTTGGAGTATTCCTTGACTTAGCCAAGGCTTTCGATACCGTCTCGATTCCAATTCTACTTAGAAAACTAGAACTCGTGGGAATTCGAGGACAATCTCTGGATTGGTTCAGGAGTTATCTGACGGATCGATTGCAATGCGTTAGAATCGACAATGTCGCGAGCAGCTATTCAAGTGTCGATTTCGGGGTTCCACAAGGAAGCATACTCGGGCCGACGCTATTTATCATATATATTAATGATATTGTAAACTCTCTCACATCAAATGCAGATATCATATGCTATGCTGACGACACCGCCATAATATTCCACGAACAGTCCTGGAAAGAGGTAGCTAAATCGGCAGAACAAGGTTTAGGTTCGGTGGCAGAATGGTTGCGGAAAAATCTCTTGACTCTGAACGTGTCCAAAACAAAATGTATCTGTTTCCATAAGACCAAAGCCTCCGAACCAGACAGTTTTCCTGATTTGGCTCTTCATACGTGTGATCTTCAAGGACAGTCGTCATTAGTCTGTTCGTGCCCACACATTAGCAGAGCCGTAAGTATAAGGTACCTTGGCGTTGTATTTGACCAGAAACTGAATTTTAACCAACATTTACAAGTCACAGCCAACCGCACTCGCAAACTGATATATGTTTTTAAACATCTGCGCAACTCCGCTGACAAACGTCTGCTTAAACTAGTTTACACCTCTATATGTCAATCAGTCATATCTTACTGCATAACAGCTTGGGGCGGATCTGCAAAGACATATATGATACTTCTAGAAAGAGCCCAAAGAGCGGTGCTTAAAATTATACTCAAACGTGCTATTAGGTGCCCGACAGCTGTGGTGTACAAGGATAGTGACGTTTTGAGTGTCAGAGGTATTTTTATCTTGCGAGTTGCTCTAAAAATGCACAAAGAAACGTTAAGGTCTTCAAGTTATGAAACGCTGGCGCAAAAAAGAACGTATCGTATTCCTGTGGCCCCCACTAAATCAGTTTTTGCCAAAAGATTCTGCTCATTTCTCCATCCTTTCTTATACAATAAAATATGCGCCAAAGTTCCGTTCAAGGGCTACTCTACCAGAGAAGTAAAAATTAAATTACAGACATGGCTCAAATCTCTGTCATATGAGGACATTGAGGATATCTTGAGGATAGTCAAATGAAGACGGCACACACATCCACACTCACACACAATTACACACACAATCACTCACTTACCATAAACAATGTAAACAGTGTAATCTAATCTTACCATATTTAGAAATAACATAAAAAATGTAAGTATAACTAGATAAAATGTAATATCAGAGACCTAGTTAGAGGAATATTAAACTGTCATCTGTATTAACGTTTCGAATGAATATTATTTGTACTGTACACTTGAATAATTGTTTTGGTTACCTACGAGACAGGCTACGCCTAGTGTAGGAACCAGTGTAAAGATTACTGGAATGTATACTAGTACATATTTCTGTTTGTATTTCTATGTAGTTTGTAAACTTCTTATGTACAATAAAGAATAAAAGAATACTAAAAAGAATACTACTCTAGGAAAAATACGGTTTTGAAAAACATTAATTTATAATAGCGATTTTTTTTGTTGATTTCATTTTTAATATTTATTCTAAGATGCTTTATTCAAGAATCCGACTAACTTTCCACCCGCAAGTAGTTATGTATGATTTAAATGAAGCTTGAATTGTCTTTTATGGTATGATTTATCATGAATATTATAGAGCAAATGTAAATGAACCAAAATAAAGACAAAAATATTGATTAATTTTTTTTCTGAGCTTTCCGAAGCTAGTTTTTTTTTTTTTGAAATGCTGAAGTTTCTCTGCGTTCAAGTGTATGAAATTTTGTCGGATTCTGTCGCTGGGTATAGTTAAGATGATATAAGCTGTCCGTTTAGCACTTGAAAGCTTATCTTGTGAATTAATGATGATATCCGTTACACAAAAAAAAATGTTATTTTTTTTTTCAAAATCGTCATTTTTTCCATACAAGTTCATTGACTGGACTATAATATGTTTCCCGTTTCTTCACACAACACACGCTTGTGCTTGCCGTGCTGATCTTAGTAATCTTACAGTATGTACTCACGGATAGAGATCATCGGAGTCCGTATCGGAATCGTCGAGGAACGAGTCGCTGGAAAGCTTGGGCTTTGGCAGGAGGTAGGAGGAGCGCAGCGGCGCGTCCGGCTGGTCCGAGCCGGCGAGCGACGCGCCGGACCCGCCGGACGCGCCGGACACGCCGGACGCGGCAGACCATCGCGACGCGCACTGCACCGTTTCGAACACTTTCGACATGCCCGATCTGTGGGAAAAGGTAATGAGATTAATTGTAATAAAGATATACTTGCAGTGCATCTGCAGAGGCTATGCTTAGGTAGATTCACTGCAAAACTGTCAAATAAGTATGTGCAGCTTCTTAACTCATTCAGGATGCAAAATTCAGGACAATGTAACACCGGCCTTAAGTTATATTTGTCAGAATCTGAATACAAGGGAAGTTTCACAGTTCTTAATGGAAAAATAGCTGTGCCGATGCTATATTAAACGTCATCCTATCGCAATCGCTAAATATAAATGGCTGAATTTTCATTTCAGCAAAAAAACATTTTTTTCGAAGACTCCAAAGTATTATTTTTTATGCTTATCGTGTACAAATCATTACGTTTTCCTTAGGTTTCTTTTATAATAATTCTGAAAACGACATGGCTTCACAGAAAAACGGCTTTTAGGAAAAAAAAAAATCGGACAAACGATACAGTCGGGAGACCATTTTTATTACTATTTCAGATAGGTACTATATTGAACACCATACGGATCCGCTAAATACTGCCGATCCAACACTCCGGAAGCGATTCAGGAATCGGGCACGTGTACAGTAGTACCACAAATATAAGTTACAACGATGTACCTGCTCGGAAAGCATTTTTTGAAAACATTTTAACCAATCATAAGGCAGCGCGTTTGCGCGGGTAAAATCTTCAACGCCCATTGGCCGAAATTTTGCGTGCGACGCCGGCTGCTTCGGCGCCCGCCATTTTGTCTGGCGCCATGAGCGGGAAAGCACGAGTTCACCTGTCATTGCATATTGTACCTTACATATAGTGCAACAAGATCTTTAATGAAATGGTCATACGTTCGATTTCATTCGGTACTTGTCAGCACTCGTCGGCGTGAACGAAGATTGCCGATGTAACTTATATTTGTGGTACTACTGTACACACTTGTCAACCGAGGAATCATTTGACATGTAAGTACTAGTTTGATAGGCACTGACTGTTGCAGCGGGTCGCCGATGCCGATGCCGGAGTCCATGCTGAGCTCGGAGTAGATGGAGGAGTGCATCTCGCGGTGCAGGCTGGCGGGCAGCAGGCCGGCGGCGGCAGCAACGCTGGGCATGAGCCCGCGCGTGGGCTCGCCGCGCTTGCGCAGCTGCCGGAGCTGCTCCTGCGCCTCCGCCAGGTGCGCCGCCACCTCGCAGTACCGCTCCTGGACCATTTGTAGATAACGTGAGAGGTATAATATACTAACACGTTCTGTCGGGTGGTGACGTCCACCCACAGTCAAACATAACTACCACCTAAAAGCCGTTTGACGACCGCTTTAGCCTAGTTGGTAGTGACCCTGCCTACGAAGCTAGAGGTCCCGGGTTCGAATCCCGGTAAGGGCATTTATTTGTGTGATTAGCACGAATATTTGTTCCTGGGTCATGGTTGTTTTCTATGTATTTAAGTGTTTATTTATCTATATAAGTATGTTTATCGTCGTCTAGTACCCATAGTACAAGCTTTGCTTAGTTTGGGACTAGGTCGATTTGTGTAAGATTGTCCCGTAATATTTATTTATTTATTTAATTTATTTTAAAACCTCAGGGGTGCTGGCTGGCGCCATACAAAAAGAAACGGTACCTATACTGAGATAGGCAAATCAGCCACTTTTTATGAAATGTTAAAAACGCACGGAGCGTTTTTAACATTTCATTAAGAAGCTTGTAGGGAACAACTTGCAAATGACGTCACGCTTTTCTATGGTCAAACAGCGTATTTTTATTGATATTTATGTCCCTATTAAATGATCTTCAAAAAATGCGGCAGAGCCGTCTGCTAATCGTAAAATATACATATTATCGCACAATAATCGAATAGTAATGCAAACTGCAAACCATAAAATATGTAGAATAAGCCATTAAATAATAATCTAAAGGAATGCATAACTATTACCGTTGGTTATAGCAATAGTAAAACCTTTTATTGCATTTAAAATAGTGCTAAATGGTATTATTATTACGAGATAAAACTAAACAATGTGTTTTATAATAAATACATATCAAATAAACTGTTACTAGGCTGAACCTATAACCTAGTAAAGTAAACTCTAACCCCCTTATTCATAAAACTTATAATGCCTCTGCTAAATAAAATGTGCTTTGTCCCTTTCTTACGAACACAAATGTCAAAGTGACAGATAAGGACAAACGAATTTTAACACCATTTTAGTTAAAACAGGCTTGTAGTACGTTTATAAATACGGCCGTAAGGCATTAACGGCTAACGTAATAGTGAAACCTAAGTTTATTCTGTTATTTTTAAATATGTTGTAAGTCCTTATGTTAATTTTTACATTTTACTTTTAACCGAATTTTGTAAAAAAAATATTTGAATAGAAGAAAACAGTTAAAGCATTGTATACTTCGAATAGCGTAATAGGCTACGTTAGGTAGGCCGCTCCCTCATTGCGGCGCACTCGGAGTGCCATTGTCTCTTATCTAGGACACACCTCGAGTAATTCGATAGCAATTAACGCACTGACACCGAGCTAGAATTACTCAATCAGGGCGTGCAAGACAAGGTAATAATGGAGACTTATAAAACAATAACATAGCAACACAATTTATTTAATCGGATGGCATATATTATTTTGGCCTTTAAAGTTTGTCACTCTTTAGTACCACCCAGGGGACACGTGACAGTTGTCTCCCCTTTGTCAAGTGAGTGGGCAACTCGACTGTTAGAAGTTCTTAAGCCGCCCAAAGGCCTCTAACTCGGCTTAACTACTACTGTCATAGACAACAACCGGGATCAACTACTTAGCGTGCCTTCCAAAGCACGGAAACGCTCATTTATATTAACCACTCAAACTTCAGGCGGTCACCCATCCAAAGACTGACCGCTGCCATCTTTGCTTAACCTGCGTTATCGTTTCCGACTCGCAGGGGCCGTCAGGCTGTGAGCAACACAATAACATAGCGAGAAGTGTCGTGTGGCCTTATCCGATTTTTTTATTTTATATTATAGCGTTTAAAGTAACAGTAACACATAAATATCAAGTAACTTAACGACATTTAAAAAGACACACAATGTATACGTATACATGTCCCGTGTTAGTTTTATATAAATATGTACTTGTCTCAGTATAGTTTAAAGAGTCTCGAACAAATATTATCTTCTTCTTGCTGAAGTTATTGAGAAAACTAGTCCTATATTCCAGTCTAGTCCAGTTATTGTCAATATTAGTTAACTTATACATGTTATTTTAAATATAAAAGCGCAGAATTGCAATCAGAAACTTCTCGAAACCCGAATAAACAAAAGATACACAGAAATGTTATCACACATTTAGATTACGGAGGTACACGTACACCATATTTTTATCATAGATAGATGACCATTTCACATGTATACATGTAACTTATAACAGTTATAACGAGATATTTAAGAGACGACTAAGAAACTTTTTATTGGAATTCAATAGATGAGTATTATGATATCACTAATTAGATTTATTACTCATATTAAATTGTATCTTTATTGACATCAGAATTGTATACTCATTTGAATTGTTTAGGTATTCTTAGATCAGTGACGACCCGCATACGGAGATCTTATTTTTATATAATTTTGTAACTTGTTGACATGTACCTATGTCAATCATTACGTTTAAAATATTATTTATAATAATTTTAATTCAATTATGTTATTTGTTATTGTTTTAAAACGTAATGTAATTTGAAATGTAAAATTGATTAAGTGTAAATTGTATATTGTGAGATAAATAAATCATATCATATCATGTTAATGGCAATGAGTTGTAACTTACCTTAGTATCGGCCAACTCGGACGCCAACGCATTTTGGTTATCTTTAGTTATTTCTAATATCCGCAACGTGTGCTCGTGCTCCGCAGTTATCTGTGGACGAAATAACGATCATTACTCACCGCCCGACCGTGACCCCATTTATAACCCTCGTTAAAACGAGCCGACCACCGGATACTCAAATTTCTTCAGTGTACTGATATTTGTGGTGAGGCTTTACTTAAGTACCTAAAAGCTAACCACAAATATATATGTATATGGGATCGGTCATGAGTAGTCATGACTCATGACGGCGCTGTTGTGTGATTGATATAATATCTGATTGTTATTTATTTTTCTTAAACATGCAACGGAATAGGTATTGACGTTGTGTTCTTCATGCTTCGGCTTCGAAGAGTCACGTTTCGAGCGCAGCGAGACGAGAGACCCGTAACGGCATTTCACACAAAATTGGGGGCCTAGGCTGCAAGATGGTCTTTTTTAATTTCCATTCCACCAAAACCCGTATATTTTACGAGACAATAAAGACCATATCAAATACACACAAGCTAGGGCCGAAATATAGAACGCAATGTCTAGACGTCGTCTAATCTAATAACCTTACCCTTAGTTTTATCGCTCAATCGGCTTCACTCAAGGCCCTCCTTATAAATATTTTCAACATCTGCCTGCCTCATTCAGAGTTTGTATGACTTCCTCGATCGTATCAACACGTGTGTTCTAGATTAATAAGAGATAGTTCAAGTAACTACGTTATTTGTTTGAAGACAGCAAATCCGCCGTGACCTACACACTTTTACACGTTCAATAATATTAATTCGTTTATGTATCCACTTCGAACCTATTAAAATATTTATGTATCGATTTATTGCCAATTCCGGCCAGTCGCTTTGAAATACCTTCAAAAGTCCCAACACCGGCTATGTACGGTGAAGGAAACTGAAACGTGTGCCGTTTTTATCCCTTATTGTTTTACCTTTTATATTAGTCGCTTTCAGATTTTTCTGACTTCCTAGTCAGAATCCTTTCTTCTCTGATGTAAATGTTTTCGACCGTACACATTTGCGTGCACTTAGCACATTCACTGCCATAGCGGACCCCGTGGTTTTCTTCGTCTGTAGCGGAAAGCAACTACGGCGTAGGCGCCCGCTAGGCGGGTTCCTGGCAGAGAAAGTGTTATCGTACGGTACGTACGCGGATTACGCATAACTCATGGCGAACAGCATTATCGTAAAAGTTAATCGTGTGTATAACTAATTTCCGGAGATTACCCCCTACATACAAAATTACAAAGCTACATTCTCACAGACTTTTCCTCTTTATAATATCAGTATAGATGTAAATCTAGAGCCTATGCCAAACCTTGGAGGTTAGGTTAGGTCAATGCGGGCCCCGGTCTCCTTTACGGCACAACCGGGAATAACGCTAGATTATACAATGATACAGTACCTGCTGCAAATTCTTCTCAGTGGCAGCAAGCCTGGCATTGACCGAGTCGAATTGGTACTGCAAATCCGTGGAGCGTTGCCTCTCCTCCGTCAGCTCCGAGCCCAGGACACCAGCCTCTGAGTTCGCACTTGCTGTAGACAATCACATGCATGCTAAATAACGTTACGATGTATTCATAAACAAACACAGATCGTCCCTAGAGGACTTACGTTATGGGAAAACATAAACTAGTACTCAATGTGGAATGGGACGCGGCCTCGTGGGTTGGACGATCTAAAAATATTATACGAACCTTAGCAAAGCTCAAAGTAATTAATTAATTACTATAAGCTTGCTGTACCCGGAAAAACACATATAAAATCCTAACACACATACAAATTCATACAACGAACAGAAATAGACGGGAAACTCGTAAATCCACGGTCCTAAACCGAAAACTAAAAATATTCGCGATAACATTTTATAGGTTACGTCAATCTGAAATATTTCGATAAAGCTATAAGTAAATGTATTTTTGAACAATGAATCTAGAAGCCTACATCCGTTATAAAATTTTACACATCTATAGCTAATAAATCACACACACAGGACCATATTTTTATATTAAATCTAACCGTCATATTAAAGCGATATTATGTGAAACACTTTAACTAAATAAATAACTGAACTAAAAAGTAATGTGTACGGCTCGTTCGGGTCTTGCCATTATATTAAGGGCCTGTTTCACAATCGCCGGATAAAGTTATCTGCCAGTAAAAAATATTGCTATCCTTTTCTCCCGTCATATAAAAGAAAAGTGACAGCCAACATTTATCTGACGGATATGTTTTAACTGGAGATTGTGAAACAGGCCCTAATTGTAGGTACTTACTTCTTGCATTTCACGACGGCGAGCGGATTTGTCAAAATTAGGACTTTAATACATTCACTGCCAAGAAACGCTACGCGCTACGCTCGTAGCCGATCCCGTGCTTTTCCTCGTATGTAGCGGAAAGCGACTTCGGCATATGTCGCGAAGCCACTTCTGGTCACTCTCATGGCCGCGAAATAGTACCTATAGCACTCTTGCTTAGGTATCTGTATTAGCATATATGCAACTATGAACCTACACATACAGCTTCCGGGATCCTTTATATATCTGACATATGAGCTGCCGCCTTATGCGTACCAGCTCCATCTGAGATGTGGGGACCTTCGTCCCCGAGAATGTCCTCCACCTCCCCTTACAGACATCCCTTACCACACGACTGATACTGTACCAATTCACACACTATATTGTTCCAGTTATAATTACCCGGGTGCACCCTTGATTGATGACGACATGGTCTGAGGCTGAAACTACCGAACCTGAGACCCTTGTTGTTACACTTGTTACTAATCCTTTCACACTAAAGAACTCCACGACTAAGAACTGTGTTATCGCATGTACGTGACATGTAGGAAAACCTTATTCATATACATAATATACCGTCACGCCTCCCAAATAGAATAAGACCTGTGGACGCACATAAATACATCACATCATGAACAATCATCGTCCGAGCTGTGTAAACACGTGAACCCACGTGTAAATGAACCAAATCGTTACAATGTCATAGGATGCATTGAAAGTGATTATGGAAAGAGCTCACCCTGGTTTTCCTCCAAATCTAACACTACAAATCTGCACTTAACTGTTCGTACGCAATATAGCCGTTAAGAACTGTGACAACTCGCCTACCCGTCAACATTGTTATAAAAAGATTGTGGGTGTTGCTACATGAAACAAATCGGCTGTTTGAGACATGATTATTAACATCAATGTAAATACTATCGTGAATCATGACTATTCACGACAGCATAAGCGCCCGCTAGGCGGGTTCCTGGCAGTGTTAAAGTCATAATAATATGAAAGCGCCCACTCGCTTGATGAAGTGCAACAACTATAAGAGGCGATAAAGGAATACATCGCTAACAATATCGTAATATACCACAAAGTGATACAGGTTGTGGAAAAAAATGTACATAAGTAATAAGTTTCACATAGTTATTTATACGTACTTTTGTGTTTATTTCTATTAAGTAGATGCATTTTTTTTATTATTATTCATTATTATTAGGTTGGAATCATTTTCATAACTAAGGACTACGCTTATATCACTTAGCTTTAGCTATTTATTTCTTTGCGCTGTACATATACAGTGTTGTTACATTCTTGAATTGTTTTTTTTTTGTAGTACCGTCAGCGTTTTATAGTTAGTAGCAGCCAGAGTAGCCAAATATATCGTAACACTTCCTTATTCTTAGAGTTATAAAGACGAGCACTGAAATATTTGGCTACTTTAGCTGCTTCTAACTATGATACTGAGTGTACATTCATAATCAATGTAACGTTTTAGACTTAGATGCATGTTCTTAGTATAGGTACACGGTGGAATTTAATCGGTGATCAGGAATCCAAAAATCTTAATTATCAATCTACACAGAAACCAATACGTGAGATCTCGTGCAATATAGCTCACAATCTAATTAATCACACTTAATTAACATCGGTAAAATGTACACTGACTGAATAAATGGACACTCTACTTTTATTGAAGGGAAGTTACTCGTAAGTGTACATACGTCAAGTGCTTGCTGGCTTTGGCGGGAAACTAGACAGATCAGACGTTTGTTATGAATTTGACAATGACAAATTGACAGCTTATTGCTCATTTATGTTTTAAGTTTCTATGGCTGATAGTTTGAAAAGAGGTATTAAACTTTTCAGACTAAACCATTAGGGTGACAATAAATTTTAATTAAAATTTAATTTCAACTTAAAAATTAGTTATGATAAAAAAAAAACTTGGTTCCACTTAAGTACCTACTACATAAACGTGACCGCCATCGATTACTGAATTAGAAAAATGGGTTCCTGTTCACCGATTAAATTCCACCGTGTATAAATATTACTGTATTTTTTTCTTCTGTACATGTGTCTGATAAATAAAGAGCATGCCGTAGATCCGTAGTTTCTTGAGCAGAGTTCTTTCTTCCAACTGATGCAATAAGACAAGTTAGAACAAGTATGGTCTGACAGGGTGCAAACCTTAATGAAAACACGCTGCAAGGCCACCTTGTGCCAACAAGTTTATGATCTTCTTTCTTCGTTCTTCTTGCATCTTCTGCAAACCTATATCGATGACTGAGGGTGGGTTGCACCCAGCGAACGATAAAAAACATAGAAGGCGAGCTCCTTACAAATTTCTACTCAAATGCGTGCCTAAAATCCGGTGTGCGCATAGTCAACTGCGCATCCAATCACAGCTACCCAAAATATCAACCTATTTCCAATTACCCAACACAAATGAATGCGATTGGTCAATCTACGAATGCATTGCTGTGATTAGCCGTCGTGCATGACGTCTGACGACAGCCATATGACAGTGACAACGAAAACGGATAATTGTTGAATGGTTACATGCAACAAGAAGCAAGTTAGTTATCATAACATCGAGTGATATTGTTTGATTAAGAAATATATTATTTATCTTATTTTAAATTATAGATAATTACTGTCCTAATTTAAATCCTTTCTCAGATGATCACAGTGGTGGAGCCAACTAAAGATTCTACCTGATTCTATGTAGCTATCTATATATACTATTAAACGAGCAATATTTTTATATATATTTGTAATCACGATCTCAAAAACGGCTCTCATTGAAATCTTTAGAGCCGTTTTCAAGAGCGGTATGACATTATCCCTATAATGCCATACCGAGGGTTTACGGAGGCGAATTAGTTTTCTCTATTTTCACCCGGGTAGGGTTGAGAGTTCAGGTATCTAATAGATAAATAAAAATACCAAATTATCAATTAAGTAAAAAATATAATACTGTTTAATAATTTGTTTACTGTTTAAATACAACCTACTCAAACGTAATTGTGGTTTTAAGCAGACGCATAATTATGCTACCGACAATTTTAAAATTAAATATATCATTTCAGTAATCATACCGTACAAATTGGGATTGCACTCTTCTTGAGATTCACTAAACCCTTGTTTGTTACGTAAATATCTTCCTGATTGAAATGTAAAGAACAAAGAGTAGTTATTTTTTTTTGCATGCCATTTCAAATCATGTCGTTCCAAACGGACTGCTGCATTCCAAATTTATTTTCTAATTGGATCTGTTGGAAATCTAAATAAAAATATTGCTAGCTAGAAAGACATCGATAAAAGCTACTAAATATTGGTATGATATTCAGAGGTTAACATAGAAACCAACTTATTAAAAAAATTATGTCTGTTGGCATGATACCATCCCTATACAAAATGGGATCATAACAATAAAATCAAAATAATATGTTTATCGCTGTACTTACTTGTGAAAAGGGGTCACTATCGATTTGACCTTATCGCTAAAAGACATTATAGCCCAAATGTCTGGATTGCGTTATGTCTTTGTGACTACATAGACATGAATGTTAAATGCCTCTTTAGCAAAACGTCTGGATCTTAGAACGTTACAATTTAGAATGACGTAGCAGCAAAACGTCATTATGTCTGATTGTCATTAATACTTAAAAGACATAAACGCTAAATGGCCAGAGGCTCTAGTATAAGTTTTACCGAAACAAAACTTTACGACCGGGTTTGCGTTTTACCCTCAATTTCTATGGGATTTGACAGCTAAACGCGAACGCGGTCGTAACGTTTTGTTTCGGTAAAACTTATACTAGAGCCTCTGGTAGCAAAACGTTTGTATCTTAGAACGTCTTAATGGCTAAACAGACATGAACGCTAAACAGTCAAGAAGTAAAATGTCCGGACTGTGTGATGTCTTTATTCTTAATAGATATAAACCGACAAACGACTCGTTAGCAAAACGTCTGGATTTCAAACGTTAAGTGACACTTGAGAACTTAAGAATTAAAACCTTGTTGCACAATCTATTATTTACATCCTGGCCACTTCAACGTTTTGCTACTAACTCGTTCCTTGTTCATGTCAATCAAATAATTTTACTTTCGATGAATTGGGTATTCTAGTTAAATAGACTATTTACATTTCATGACGTTTTGCTATTAACTTGTTCTGTGTTTATGTCAATTAACTAATTTCACTTTCGGCTCATTAGATATTCTAATCATATGGACTATTTACATTTTCAGACGTTTGGCTATTTATTAATTCTAATTCTTAGCCGTCCAGCTAAACTGTCTTATTGCTGACTGAGTATTCTACTTTCATGTCGTCGCAGCTAAATTGACTATATGCTGACTGTGTATTTAAATTTTATGTCATTTAGCTGAAATGGTCGTTTAACGACAAGGTATATTTGATAGGTACCCTTGAAAAGTGATTCCATATTTTTTGTTGTGCTTGTCCGAACGACTCACACACCATTTTACCGCACAACAAGGCATATTTAGTGAAATTGTACATTTGGTTTTCTTAACAGTTTGTCACGGCAGCCATGTTCGAACTAAACGGCTGCCTGGCATCGTCGCCGACGCCCCGCCTACCATGGCACCCCTTCTGTGGGGCCATTTTACGGGACTAGTTAGACTTCTATGTTTTTTTCGTTCGCTGGTTGCACCAAACCGACTGTAATTGTAAGCGGTGTTCGTTAAAATCTGAATGTATGGAAAGCTACGGAATGACAGCTGCCGGCGCCATATTTAAGAGGAAACACAAGGGCGGTTTTTCCATAGAAACGTAGTCCCCCGTTTTCTCCCGGGAGCAGCATGGCAGTAGAGCAATATTTTATTTTTCATAAATCTATGGCTACTATTGACATGTTCCTATGTTTTCCTTTTTTTCATAAATTTATTCTTAAAAGAGATATTAACCTTCAAAAACCTAAGAAAAATGCCAATGTTCCGCTGTGTTGAAACGTCTAAAAAACAATTTTGACTAGATTATTTAAAAAAAGGAAAACATAGGAACACGGCCAAGTCCTTTCTTTGAAATATATTATTATTATTATATTAAAAAATAAAAAAAATTGTTAAATAGGTCAAGTTTTGGAGAAGAAATCAGGGGACTACGAAACGTTGATTTTATGTACTTTTAATAGGTATTTTCGGTCCAAGCTGCAGTTGTCTCTATCGCGCTCTGCGGGGGAGGCTTGAGGTTGGCGCGACAGCAATACATTTTACAAATACCTATTTCTCAATTATCTCGCCCTTAGTGTTTCCTCTTAACGTTGATCGGTCAGTAATCGTAACTTGGAGCAACTCGCCCTAAGTTACAGTTCTGCCTGTTATCTGTTTGATGACTAATAATGATTAATTAATAGAAAACATTGACACTACAATATTCAGGGTATCAATGTAATTTATCTACAAGATCTTGTCTACAAAGTTGGTATTTAAATAATGACGGTACAAGTCCTATCAGTTAATCAGCGTTCTAATTTTAGTCGCGACATGATAAGATTCGCCGAATAATGAAGTGGGAACTCAACAATAACTTCAGACAAAAAAATACAAATATTCATATTTATTTTCTACTTACATTCATGCCACAGGAGTTCCAGTGTCATTATTTATTTAATTACAATTAAAAAGTGCGCCAGTGGTCACCATATATATATTAATATCCTTTTATCTACTAGCTACACAATATAAGATTTGAATCTTTTCGAAATCCAAACTACAATACAATGTACAATATAGTATAGTAGTAGTCAAACACTCCAAAAGTTTCTACCCCAATTGATAGGACAACTTGAAACGCCAATCCAAGTACTAGAAAGTTCACTGGACTGGTTGTGCTGTGAAAACAACCTCCTTTGTCAACAAACGTTAGTTCCCCACTTGATCGTGTTTATACAACGGATGGTTCGACTTGCGATACCAGCAATTTTAGAACAAAGCAGTAGATAAGATATCGACACGTGATAAGTATTTGAACAACTTTTACTTGATATAATAAGATTTGGAATGCATCCATGCGAGTGCCATATGAAGCAGTCAAGGGCATGATAATATTATAGTACATTGTTGTAAAGGCTAGCAAGTAGGCAATAGATGGACGAGTGGGTTCCCTCGAAGGAGACGAGTCCATCTATTGCACTTTTGGCCGAGACATTACGTGCTTTTCACGTCTACTGCGAGGATATTGCAAATAATTATAATCATAAGTCAAAATTAAGTACCTAATTAAAGATCATAATATTAAACAAATGAGCGCGGCCGCTCGCGTGTCGGGGGGGCCTGAGATTGAGCGAACCGCTGTTCAAACTGTCCAACAATAACATCGTTGGATAGCTTTGAAGCCTGAATTCTGACCATCTTTTGCCACATTTCCGAGCAGTGGCTAAAAGAATACATATCTCTCTCTCTCTGTGTCGGGCCCTTATGTCTGAGGATCGTGGTCAGCACCAGGGTTGCATCTGTAACGGATGACCTGCCTCCACTGGTTCCTGTCCTGCACGTTCCTTACGGCCGTGCGGAATTTGGAAACGAGATTTTATTTGAGCTGGTTCAGGATCGATGCATGCACTTCGCATTCCGAGCTCTCTTAGCACCCGTCTCCAGCACGTTAATACATATATTATGTGTCGCCAAATAAAACACGTATTAAATTGTATCAGAATTAATCTCAAAAAGATTCAAAACTATATGCCAGCTAATAAATAACGGCCGTATTCATAAACGTCCTACAAGCCCGTTTTAACTAAAATGGCGTTAAAATTCGTTTGTCCTTATCTGTCACTTTGACATTTGTGTTCGTAAGAAGGGGACAAAGCACATTTTATTTAGCAGAGGCATTTTAAGTTTTATGAATAAGGGGGTAAGTCAATTCCATAAGTATCCGGGTACAAATTAATTTCCCAGTAACCATCTTTCAACAAACACATGTTGTCTGAAAGCGTCTGAACCAAAATATTATTAAAACAGTTTTTTTTTTATTAAAATTAAAGGGAAGGAAAACAAAGCTGGTTCTAATTTAATCCTCGGGGGAGAGCTTATCCCTTGGACAATTCAGCCGTTAAACTTGTTGCATGAAGCATTAAAATACAAGGGATATGCGAAGTGGGCGAGGTGCGTGTCACATCGTTCTCGCACTCCAGCAACTAACGCTAGTCTTCTAAGTAAATGTACAGACAGACGTGCTCAAATAAAAGCATGCTTATAAGCTTGCTTAAAATTAGCATGCTCTGCAACTGTTCACATGTGCCAGCAACAAGCATGCTTGTTTTAAGCATACTCATAAATAAGCATGCTTAAAGCAAACGTACGGACTGTTCAGACGCGCTCGGAGCACGCCCCCTTCCACCCGCAACTCAGGTAGCATGCTCGAAAATCGAACGTCGGTTGATTTGTGAGCACGCTCTAAATAAGCATGCTCATTACCAGCAATGTTGTTAGACACGTGCTACTAATGAGCAATTGCTCTATGTTTTCGTGCTAGTAATGAGCACGTCTGTCAGGTACAGAACCGCAGAACACTAAGGGTCTAAGTTTTAACGGCTCTAAATATGACAGTCCTCACCGAGTTGATGCGCGATGTCCCGCAGAAGCTGCCGCTCGGCCAGCTCCGCGCAGTCAGCGCCGGCGGCGAGCCGCGCGGCCTCGTCGCGCAGCGCCCGGTTCTCGCGCTCCAGCGCGCCGGTGCGCTTGCGCAGGGCGGCCTCCTGAGCCGCTTCCTGCTCCGACGGGGTGAGAACCTCCTCTGTATCATTGGTCAGAATCTGGGGACAAAGGAGACATAATATATAGAAATAGTTATATATAAAGTAGTAATATATAGAAAGTTAAAAAAAAGACCGGGTTGCACTCCGGGAGTGCCGGCAGAAGTGAAAACTCAATAACATTGTAACAGTTTTTCGATCAGGTCACGTGACATCTTACGGTGTCACCCTAAAAATGAAATTGACGCAAATTTATAAACAATTATCAATTATTTAGGCGGACGGGCCACGGGCGCGTGGGGAGCGACGGGCCGGCTCGCCCGCCGCCAGCGGCGAACTAAATACCAATTTGTTTTTGCCATGCCAAATATTTTTCATAGCTTTATCTCTTTAGGAATAACGTCCAAATTCGAACTAAGTATTCGAATTTGCAAGAACAGCAGACGGCGGCGGCGAACAAAATATCAATTTGTTTTTGCCGTTGGTAAATATTTTTCAAAGCTTTATCTCTTTAGGAATAACGTCCAAATTCGAACTATTCGAATTTGCTCAATAGCAAAACGGTGAAGGACGCTTGGACAAAATTACAAATTTATTTGCAGAATATGCTATTGCAAAAAGTGTTTAACGGCTTTATACTCTTACGAATAGCGTTCAGTTTTGAATGAAGTCGAATCGGCTAGCAGCAAAATATAAAAGTTTGTGACCTCCTTCACATCTGACGTCACAAAAATCTGTCGCGTATTTAACAATATTCCCCCATCCCAAAAAGCGCTCAGCGCCGCTAAAGAAGTTTTCGCTTCAAAAAAAAAAAAAACATTTTGTTCATGTTTTTTTTCTGTGACATGTGCCTTTTGGCTTTCATACCCGTACTACAAAGTAGTTTATAGATTTAAAACGTGAAAGAAAGTTTCCGAAAACATCACGTCTAGCACTATTCAAGCAGCGCGTGACTAACAAAGAGGGCAAGATTTAAGGCGCCGTAGGTTCAGCGAAATTAAGCGAACAGAGTTTTTGAAACAATATAATGCGTCTGTTTATAATAATATGGTTTCAAAAAAATACGAATAGTAATAATGAGGCTATTCTGCACCGAGATCAGTGATTTAAAAAATCACTCGTCAGAAAAAATCACGAGCATAGGTTTAAAATACACTTAAAATATGTGTAACAAATTATGCACAAAAGCTAAAAATCTTAAAATTGCTTCTAAAAATCGGCAATATCATGTTTGAGAGAACTCGGTGATTACTTTTTTATTTTTTTAACGGCCAAAAAATTCAAATTAAAAAACATGATATCCGCGCTTCCGAGCACGCACTTCCATCTCGCTCACGCTTATGCTCAGTGAGAGGGAGAGAAGACCACGAACCTACGGCGCCTTAACGCGTGTAATGTGCCTTATTGAAATACAACCATCATGAGAACCTCGCTTAGTCAGGTCATTAATCTCTTAGAAAGAGCCTTAAACAACCTTCACGTTACGAACTAACGACTATCTCCGTAGGTAGCAGCCATAACTCTTGAACTTACGGGCTCGACAACGTAACGCAAGTTTTGTCCACAACGGCGGTCAATGATATAACCACTAACCTCATATCGTGCAGTATGCGATTAATCAACCTTGCAACGTTAACGACGCCCGTACATACTATGTTGTATGTATTAAGTTACGACTGCAGTCTGCAGTGCGGTTCAGAAAAGTAGGACAGGTATAGTACAATCAAGGTTCACAACATTTAAGCGATCAACATGGTACGAGTAGGTATGTGTAATTTACAAGCTGATCGTTATCCATTAAGAATATTGAAGTCCGATACCTTCGAACTACATAAGTTAAGATTTGCATAAATTGGGTATTATTGTATGAGGCTCATTTCATTAGAATTTTGGGACGCTATTTTAGTATCAGAATTACTTTAATAAATAATGACAATATGTCGGAGTTAATATTTATTTAATATATAGTATTTTATTTTCTTCTGTTTTGTAATCTACAAAGAAACATATTCACTCAAGAAATATCCATATAATAACACATTGTATATTAGGATCGTACGCCTTTAGGCACTTATTTAATTATATTATTATCGTGTCGATTTATAAATTTTATCAAAATTAGCAATTGGATTTAACCCATTTGCCACCACTCAAGTTTTCACCTGCCACCGACCGAAGTCTAAAGTGGCGACGAATGGGTTAATGGCATATTGAATGTACTATCAAATGAGTACTAAGTTATACCTACTGTATCTGTTCATTAGTGAGCGAGTTAATGACACCTATTTGCCTATAAAAGCAAATAAATCATAATCTGAATACACCATGTCTGTTATACCTATTTAATAATCTAAATGCTCACATGCCCCATTGAAACTCGTTCATTGAGTTAATGTTTAGTGACATCGCCCCGTTGAACGTATTTCTAAATTACCTTTATTGAATCGAGAACATTCGTTTTGCTTACGCTCGCATTTCATCAATTTGCTAACTCGTCATGTTTGCTCAGTATTGGGTATTTCAAACTTGTAAATGTTTTTTGATAAAATAAAATATATGCTTGAACCACTATGCTACCGTAACATAGCGTAGCGTAACGAAACGTTAAGTACTTAGTTTTAATCATCAATTTTAACATCATTTGGGAAATATACCTATTACATGTTTGCTTCATGGATTTTTGTGTCCTAAGCAGTGATCGGAATAGGTAGTGCCATTTCGGGTGAATGACCTTAAACATTAAACATAACATGGATAAGCCTTGGGATTTCGGGACTCGTATTTTTTCACAGTGAATATTATTGACCTAAATTAAGAAGATGCAAAATAATAAAAAATTGTCATTATAAATACGTCAATTATTTATTCAACATAACTTTTAACAGTTACAAATTACAATCATAAAATAAATCGTCAAACATCAACATTAGTACACATATATATTAAATCAACGTTATTAAAACATTCGTTATTTTTTACTATACAAATTAAAATAATACAATACAACAAATTATACACAAAAATAGAGGTAAAGAATAAGCATCTTATCACCTATAAGTGATCTCTTCCAGTCAAACTTTACAGATTTTATTTTACATCGTTTATTCCTTGCTTTCTTTAAAATTGTAATAGCAAACGATTATTTTTTCAATGTTCTCAACTGTCAGTCTATTTCTCTTGACGTCTAATATCCATTTATATGTGGAAAACGATCTTTCAACCTCTACTGATGTCAGCGGGGCAAATTTGTAAAAGGAAATATGTTCAGATGCGGTTTCTTTTGAAATATCTCCTGCGTATTCTCTTATAGTATCTAAATCCGGGTTTCGAGCCATAACCCCTTCAAATTTGTTTTCTATGGGTAAACTATTAGACCAATTGATTACCATCCTAACTTGATCAAAATCGATTAAGGCATCGACCATTGACATATTTCGTTCCTGTAAACGAGTTAAGGCCACCTCTATTATATTAAAATTTTCGTGGATATAATCTAATTCTTTTTTTATGTTGGGTTTTTCAAGCACTTTTTTAGCCTTTTTAATTGAAACAGCATCTGATGTTCTTAATCTTGACAAAACCGTATTTATTTCAGTGAAATACTTCACGTAGTAAGATACTGCAGCGAGCCAAGTACCCCACCTTGTAATTACTGGCTTAGGAGGTAAAGGCAAATTTGGATACATTTCCTTTAACAGTTGCACTCTACTAGGAGACTTTAAAAATACTTTTTTCAAGTTAGCTATCAGGGTGTCTACGTCCGGATATTGACATCTTATTTGCTCTGCCACACGATGCAGAGCATGAGCTAAGCATGTAACGTGTTTCATATTCGGTAACACACTTTTTAAAATTCGCCCCGCCTTCAACATATACGCAACGCTGTCAGTACATAAGAGAAGCACATTATCGAGTTGATTTTCATAGCCTTCTCCCCACATTTTTTCTAAGCAGTCTGTAACAAACTTAGCAATAGTCTCCCCATTCACTACCGTGAGCACTTTACACGCCATTAAATAAGTTTTATGAGAACCGGTTGCATCCAAAGGTTTCACCAAGAAATGGACCACGTATCTGCCTAGAAAGTCTGTCGTTTCATCTAACGAAATCCAAATTTTTTTATTTGCCACTTCACTGCGTATAGCTGCTATTCTGGCTTGATAAAACTTGTCCACATATACTTTTCTTATTGTCGATTCACTGGGTAGAGTACGTAGAGGCTGATTTGTACAAGTGCAGCAAAAATACTTCTGGAAGAAGGTTGTGAATGCTGGATTTTCGATTTGAACCCATGGGATATTGCAAAGTATGAGGAACTCGATCAGATCAAAGTAAAAACTTTCTTTTGGTTGGTGATGTAATCCTTTGTGTACAGGTCCTTCGATGTGTCGCTTCACTGTACTCTTTCTGCATCCAATATTAACGTCACATTTAGTACAATGTATTAAATGTCTTGTTGAATCAAACTCTAAGTCGGGATAGGATTCAATCCAACTCAGAATAGTTTCTTCCTTAGCTCGCCGAGGCATGTTTAGCTAGATAAGAAGTTCCACTTAGTCCAATCACAAGTAAATCAGAGTCCAATTAGGGATAGCCAACGTCGTCACAATAAGATGATCGATCACAAAGTCCGGTAAACAAGCCAAAGTCGAATTGAACCAACCATGAGTAATACGTGCGAACTTAACGAACAGAAGAACATAAGTAATCTTAAAATACTTGCCTTGTTTAAAACATTATCTTTCAACTAAAAAGAGATAGTATGACAAATATTGGCATCTGTTGCTACTGTCCCACCCTGCCCCGAGCTCTTCATAGAGGTAAACAATAGAAAGTTATCCCAAGGTCGAACCAGGTAAAGATAATTTAAGAATGCACTTAGAAAAACAACATGCAAATGCAAAAAGATAACTGATAAGACGTGCTTATTTTCTTTGTTTGCATGGATGTCAAAGTTAGTGTATCTACTTCATATTTTGTCGATGCCATATTCTATAGTAACCAAAAAAAAATCACACATAACATTTCTGAACTAAACATAAACTTAAAATTTTTCATATGAAATCCCGGGGTTAAAAGCTATGTCCATACTAAGCTTACGCACCGAGTTCCCGTGAAATGGCACTACCTATTCCGATCACTGGTCCTAAGGGTATTCAAGTAGCGTTCTACTGAGCCTTGAAAACTTGAAACTTGTAAATGTTTTTTGATAAAATAAAATATATGCTTGAACCACTATGCTACCGTAACATAGCGTAGCGTAACGAAACGTTAAGTACTTAGTTTTAATCATCAATTTTAACATCATTTGGGAAATATACCTATTACATGTTTGCTTCATGGATTTTTGTGTCCTAAGGGTATTCAAGTAGCGTTCTACTGAGCCCGTTCAAGTTAATTTGATTCATAAAATTGTGAATAGTTTTTGTATGTGAAAATCTAGGAATCGATTCTAGAGTACACCGGTAGAGTAAAAGATTACACTTTTTTTCTGTACAGGTTTCACCGGTTGCATAAAAAGTGTCGAACGTAGAGTAAACCTTATGACTATAGGTTTCGATTGATACATTATATGTATTAATAGTAAGAGTGCCATCAATAATGACAATATGTCGGAGTTAATATTTATTTAATATATAGTATTTTATTTTCTTCTGTTTTGTAATATAGGTTTCGATTGATACATTATATGTATTAATAGTAAGAGTGCCATCAATAATGACCAGTGATCGGTTTTTTGGATTCGACATGGGGTGAACGACCTCAATCATTATGTTAGTATGGACATGCCCCGGGAATCCGGGCTTTATGTTGTTAGAAAAGGCAAAAAAATACAATGTGTTTATTTTATTACACTTTAAAACATCTAAGTAGCTGGTAGACGAGTACATCAAGTCAACGTGGGGCTCGATCCAACTTAGAATAGTTTCATCCTTAGGGAAATAATTAGGTTTTTGCGGCATGTCAACTAGTATGTAGCACTGCCTTACGGTCTAGTACTCCCTGAGAATATTCCAATCATACGCGAATCAAAAGTTCAATTAGAGTAAGCCACAGTTGTCGTAAAAGATAATCTCAGAAACAAGTCAATGAAATGAAAATTGAACCATAAATCATAGCGTGCGAACTTAACGTGGATACTTATTTATTGGATCGCCTTTGAGCTATAAGATCTATGTATTTGCACTTATACGATAACCTGTGACCTAATATTATAGTATAAATTATACAGCTAATACCTATTTACTTATGCAATCCTTAGAAGCAAATAATTAGAACTGAAATCCAGAGAAAATAATGAAATGTCAATGTCAAGATTTTGAAGTATTTTTTCCATCATGACAGATATATAAGCTAATACTTTGTGGTGGTTTTAATATATTTTGCTTAAAATAAAGTGTAGAGATTTGGAAAAGAATATAAGTTTTTGTCTCAACTGGTTGCCATGTAAGAGTAAAAAATTCCTTAGAGATAATTTAAATTGTTTTATTTTTGTACGGTTTGTTCGGTATCGCGGGAAACTGTCGTATCTATATTAACTTTTCTACTTGATATCCCGCGGGGGAGAATCCAAATAACCGATCACTGTTAATAACTAACCTCTTTTTCATACAAATTAAGTCTTAATATGTTGTCTTATTCTAACCAACTAAAATTTCGAAAGAAATGGAGAAAACAACGACGGGCGGCGATCCACACATATAGGCTACCATCACGGTGAAATAAAGGGGCATATTCAATACCAGCTATGTAAACATTCCAACTATGCATTCCCTCTACCCCTGCGTCGTTGTTTGTTCAAGAAGTAAACTATACGGAATTGAAGATCAATAACCTGTTTTCAAAACTATACTGGGATATGAACGAATGAATAAAGTAGGTAGGTATTGAACTATTATAAATGAATAATAGTACATTGTGATACAAGTGAGGTATGTTGATAAACACATCAGAGGCGGAATTGTTCACGCGAACCGCAGGTGAGCGTGATAAGAGAGCCGAGGATGTAATTATCAAAGCTCACGCGTTTCATACGACGTTTTTCAACACATTTTGCAAGGAAAAAAATATTTTTATAAGATGAAAATTTTATAGGCCTGCCAAGCTATTTTTTTTACTTAATGATGGGAACGGGTTTTTACTCACATATTGTACATCGCAAAGAATTTGAAACAATGTTTACATTTGTGAAATAACCTATAATGGCGCGCAACAGTTTTTTTTTCGTGAAGTTTGCGCAGTGCGCGCGCATGTGTTAAGCCAGACAGCCAGACTTAGATGAAATCTCTAAACAGCCAATACAAAATAAAATAAATATTTTCGTTTTCAATTGTTATCTTTATTAATTCATGTAAAATGTTATCAAAAGTGAATAGTTTTACTAAATTAAACGTTTATATATCATAACCAAAAATAAATAGTCAATAATTTAACTAAAAGGATTTTATTTGTTTAGTCGAGTAAGAATCCATTTGCCGAGAATTAAAAAAAAAAGCTGTACATTCTGTTCAACCCGGTTAATTTAAGAATGCACCGTGTCCATGCATACATGTTGCTGCAAGGTGCCAACGTGACTTAATCGGGATATAACCATAACACACGTGTCGTAATGTTATAAAACACGCGTGTTTAATACCCAGGATTATGAGCCTAAAAGCGACATAATAAGAGGTACGTTACGTTACGAGCAAATGTGTTGAAAAGTATTGAAAACCATTCTCCTCTCATTACATGTACAGTCAAGGAAATAGAAAAAAGGTACTTATTTCGCTCTTGTCGCGGAAAAATGCTTCATTCCTACGCGAAAACGGGTAATAGGACAACGGGTAGTAAGAATTATCCGTGCGTTACTAACCGTGCGAAGCCGGTATTATTAAGTTTTATAGCTGTTGGTTCTCCTAAAATAAATAAATAAATTATTATTATCTATTTAAATCAAAATAAACGAAAACGTATTAGCAAGTCATGAACGGCTAGGCTAGGCCATCAATAAACAAAGTAGGCCATCGCGATAACTCTAACTAGGATTTTCTTTGAGAGACGGCCAACAAGACGTTTTTGTTTTGCTCTGCCATTCACTTACGCATGTTCCCTTCCCACCATGTCGTTACCCTTTACATCGTATAATGTTTCTATTCTAATGTTGTAATGCTATTATTAATATACCTACCTACAATTTCGTGAGAAATAGGTAGTAACATTGAAAAGTTCAGCCATTGATTGTTTAGACAACGTTCTGCACGGCTGTCAATAGACGGCCCGCAAACTGTATCGCGGCTACCTACATCACCCGTCTCTTTCTAAGCGTTCTAATTAGAAAGAGACGGGTAGTCCATCTCACCGCGACACAGCTCGCGGGCGACGGACCGCGGACGCTGTGATAGCCGTGCTGCAAGATATAATTACACTCTAATAATATGACACTTAATCGTGTCCGGAACAATAACGAACAAGCAGTCTCAGGTAAAAAACGACAGTGCTCCGAGTGAACTATAATCGCTTTCTTCCTTACCGTCATCTAATAAAGTAATTACATACTAAGACTACCTACGGAATCACCCGATCAATAATTACAATGCAGCTCTTCGTCGACACACGCAAATGTTTAACGGCATTACTGCTACGGAAGTCATTAAAACCCAGATTATAAAGAGACCAAATGCTTTACGAGGGGCGTCTGAAAAGTTCTAAGCCTAAGGTATTTCGAGGTTATATATGCGTTTATGATACTGGCCACTAGAAAGGCCATTTAAAAACCAATTATTAAAAAATAACATGTCATGTTTTTATTATTCTGTTTCGAGATATTCAACGGAAAAGTACATCATGTGTGAATTACCAACGAATATTACGAAAATTGAGCACCGTGCTGTAATTAAATTCCTTACAAAAAGTGACAAATCACCGCAGTGTATTTTTGAGGAAATGGCTATTATTTACGGTGATTCTGGGCCTTCTTATGCCACAGTCAAAAAGTGGAGTCGCTTATTTAAACTCGGACGGGAATCGATCGAAGACGACCCCCGCTCAGGGCGGCCAATATCGGTAGTGACCGAAGAAAACGTAGCAAAAGTCAAAAAGCTGGTATTAGAAGATAGAAGAATGAAGGTTTGGCAAATAGCTGAGGTCTTAGGTATTAGTAAAGAAGGAGTCGGAGAAATTTTACATGAACATTTGTACATGAGTAAAGTCAGTGCTCGTTGGGTACCGAAAATGCTAACGGCCTTCGATAAAGTACGTCGTGTGGAAACTTCTCGGGCGTTTTTAGAATTGTGCGAAGATGATTTAGATGAAGTTTGTTCCCGAATAGTAACTGTTGATGAAACATGGATCAGACAGTATGATCCGGAGTGTAAGTCTGAGTCGATGCAGTGGATTGAAAAGGGTGAAAGGCCGCCGAAGAAATTTAAAGTGCAAAAGTCGGCCTCTAAGTTAATGGCTACGGTATTTTGGGACTGTGATGGCATTCTTTTAATCGATTATTTAGAAAAAGGCTCTACGATAAACGGAACTTATTATGCAAATCTAATAAGACAGGTGCGACAAGCCATAGTTGAGAAAAGGCGGGGTAAACTAAGGAAAGGCATTTTGTTTTTGCAAGACAACGCACCCGTTCACACCGCTAATGTTGCGAAGCGTGCTCTGAAGGAAGTTGGTTTTGAGGAAATTGACCACCTACCCTACAGCCCAGATCTAGCCCCAAGCGATTATTTTCTATTCAATAATTTGAAGAAAGAGTTGAGGGGAAAGCGATTTAGAAGTGACGAAGAGATGAAGGCGGCTGTACAGGAGCATTTTGAAGGGCAAAATAAAGATTATTTTTTTAATGGCCTAAAAGCACTGTATAAAAAATGTAAAAAATGCATTGATTTAGGAGGAGACTATATTGAAAAATAAACACGAGTTCATTTTTGTAAATTGTTTTTTTCTATCTTAGGCTTAGAACTTTTCAGACGCCCCTCGTATAATTGTGTTTTTGGGCGTGTGAAAAAATATACACGAAAATTACGACAGAAAAACTATGTCAACTGTGTGACATCGACCGTTCGTAGAAACTAGCACGTGGATTTATATTACTTAGTAGCGTGTACAATACTCATGAATAAGAACATTAAGAACGAATTAACGTTGGGTTACTATAATTTGTATATAAACAAAAACATACATATTTGTAATCTGCACGCGATGATGCGAAGAATAAGGACACTCATAAAAAAATATGTTTAATATAAATGTATTTTATCCTGAATGCATGACTCTAACCCACCCTAAATGACTAAGCGCGTATATAAAGGGCAGGTCACAGAAGGTATGGTATACAATTACATAGAGGGAGTGTCGAATGTGGGTGGGGATCTAGTCAGTCTACTTAAACTGTAGCCCTTACGTATGTTATGGACTTCTATTATTTTATATTTGGCTCGTACTAAAACAAATGAATAAATATTCGAATTCAAAGGAGTGCATAGATACAGTGAAAATACTTCTTCGAATGCCATGAGACTTTGTCAGGAACAAGAGAAATTAAAAGGTTTTTCAAAAAACCCAACTGCTATTTCACTCCCACGACGAAGAGGAATCCAACGACACCTCATACGTCGAAATCCGTCAAACGGTTTAGGCTGCAGGACGTGCCAAAGAATAAGACATACATACATACGCTCGAAAAAGATTCAACTCTCCTTTGGCAGTCGAGTAAAACTTTTCTTACTTGTTCTTTATGAAGTTCCCAATTCTAATTCAAACAGTTTGGGAACCGTATCACTAGACTTATTAAGTAGAGGGGTTTTATTAGCACTGGGACGTTTACAGGTTGAATTAATGTTGTACCTGAAGTAAATCGGTTTTTGCAGTGAGGTCGTGCCTCAACTGGGTGATGTGGTCTCTGGCGCTTCGCAGTTCACCTTCGAGAGAGTTGACACGCGCTTCCAATACGCCGTTCGTGGCCAGCAACTCTTTTCCGATGCGGGCCGTCAACTCCAAGTCTTTCTCTTTCTGCAACAAAGAATACAAAGATTTAAAGGGACTTATAATAAAACAAAGAGTGACGTCGATTTGGTAAGCCATCGGATCCCGCGCGGCTATCTTCATTCAAGTTATGGCTGTGAATTCTTTGCGCTCTCGGTAAGTAATGGCATTCGGAGAAAACAGTTTGCTGTAACCATTGCTGCTCCCATAAAAGGCATGACATAAGAGAGGCCGATCGAGTACGAGCCATTACGAAAGCCTTAGCGATTAGCTACAACACTCTTATAATCTTAAGTCTATACAGTAGCTTTAATTCGCCTAGTAGTAGCTTTAATTTTAAGAAATACCTGCTGTGCCCTGACAGGGTTCATGTGTGAACCTACCCTAATGTAACACCTATTTGTACCACATGGAAACTATGCAATAAATAAATTATGAATTATTATGAATTACATATTATTCAGGCTTACGTCAATATCACACAATCATTGACAAGATTCTGATATTAAACAGTGACCAACAAATTTCGTATGTACAAAGCAACGGGATGTGCAGTTCATAAGCAAAGGAATTCACTCATTCTGAACGATTCGCTAATACAGAAATAATTTCGCGAAATTGGACAGTGATATAATCTGATCATGACGTGTGTATAACACGATAAACAAATATAACACGCCTTCATGACAAGGTGAAATATCACTGTGAAATCTCGCTGTGTCCTAGATCCACGACCCATTATAAATTGACCCAACTATAGGTACTGACATAAAATGTACCGCTAAATGTTCCGCATTTAGTTGAGTGGTGAATAAATTACCTACACCCTGGGGGGTGCCTGTTAATTTACCGGATTATAAGGCACGTTGCAATGATTCAGTTCATTATCGGCTATTTCTCGATACAGCTGTATTGCGTACAGCTTTCAATGCCAACCGATGCCATAAAAATAATATTGTGGTTTACAATTTCAAAACTATATCTGCCTAGGTGATTCAGAGTTTCAATCTCAGTGATCAAGTATTTTGCCGTCCTTCATTCTTAAAATAAAGAAAGCGAGTAAATATGTAAAATCTCTAATCGCATCTATCACGGCGGCACAATCTGTATCACTATAATTACATTGGATTACTATAAAATTCCTGGCATCAATTGGTATTTAAAACGAATGTGTTGATATTAGAAGATAGGTAGGAACAACGTGAATTGGTAAAGTCGAATTAATCCCACCATCCGAAACCAATGCAAAATTCGATAGGAATAGTACATTGTGATACAAATGAGGTATGTTGATAATTACATCAGAGGCGGAATTATCACGCAAGCCGCAGGTGAGCGTGATAAGAGAGCCGAGGATGTCATTATCAAAGCTCACGCGTTTCATACGACGTTTTTCAACACATTTTGCGAGGAAAAAATCCTTTCCATAAGATGAAAATTTGATAGGCCTGCCAAATTATTTTCTTTACTTATTAATGTCAACAGGTTTTTACTCACATGTTGTTATACATCGTCAAGAATTTCCAGTGGCGTCCATTCTTTTTATCACTTTTCTAGTCACCACGAGTCAACATTTTTGTTAATAACCAAACACGCATTAACAGTTTACAAACATCTGTGAAATAACCTATAATGGCGCGCAACAGTTTTTTTTTTCCTGAAGTTTGCGCAGTGCGCGCGCATTAGATGAAATCTCTAAACAGCCAATGCAAAATAAAATTAATATTTTCGTTTTAAAATGTTATCATTATTAATTTATGTAAAATGTTATCAAAAGTGAATAGTTTTACTAAATTGAACGTTTCTATGTCATATCCAAAAATAAATAGTCAATTAATTAACAAAAAGGATTTTATTTGTTAATAATAAGAATCCATTTGCCGAGAATTTAAAAAAAAGCTGTACATTCTGTACAACCCGGCTAATTTAAGAATGCACCGTGTGCATGCATACATCTTGCTGCAAGGTGCCAACGTCCCTTAATCGGGATATAACCATAACACACAAGTATCGTAATGTTATAAAACACGCGAGTTTAATATCCAGGATTATGAGCCTAAAAGCGACACAATAAGAGGTACGTTACGAGCAATTGTGTTGAAAATGGATTTAAGCTATCCACACGTAGGACATAACCACAAAAGTCAGGACAAAGATACGGAAGGCAGATCTTTATTAGCTTACACAACCAATTTTCAGCCGGTAAGAGAAAACTTATGTTACCTACCTGCAACATGCATAAGAACACATAACAATTATAGCTAGTATGTAAAGAGATAACACAATGGGTGCTTACTTCTTCTAAGAGCCGTGTTACTGCTTCGATGTCATTGTAGGTTTTTGTCATTTGGCTCACCCTGTTGCTGCATAGAACTGTGGACAAAATTACTTTACAAAATACTGGGTAGGTGTTTACACTTTATACACTATTAAATTATTGTGGAAGGAAGTAAATATGCATAAGACAATTTTTGTAAAATAAGGTAGGCACGTATGCATTTCTGATCTATACTTTGCCAAATGTACCAACTTAGTGAATTTAATTTAAAAAAAATTGTACTTCAGTGAAGCCCATATACATTTCTGATTTAATCGTTTATTAATGTAACTATACGTAATCCTTCAATTAACCACTTCGAATCAAGCACTGTAATTCAAATCCTACCTATATGAGCCACCGAACACGTTTTAAGCACCTGCAATGCACTACTATAACTCGTATAGTAAGCGGGGTAATTGTAAACTATCACAATCCTTCATCCGATAAAAAAGCAAAACAAACTGAACCGAATAAACAATCTTCAATGAACACAATACGGTGTACCAAAACGGTGCGGACTTTTTACAAGTGAAACGCACGCGAGCGTAAACACAGAATGAAGATTCAGGGCGGTCCGGTAACCGGCTTCGAGCTTCGATAAGATAATGATAAACACCAAATTATTTACATATCGATGCTAATGACTCAATATGGCAATAATGATACTGACCAGGGAGTGTATAATCTACACCGGCGCGTGGCGTATTCATTGAAACGGTTTAACGGAGCGGACTGCACTGTTACATTATCCGTGAACTGGAGTTCGGAAACGATATTGTCTGAGGTGTTACATCGATAAACAACGTGATCCGTGGCGACAAACACTAGCGCGGGGCAACCGAGCAGGCTGGCGACTACGCGCTCCAAGGCGGTGCACCGGCGCTCGGCGGAGGGCGAGCAAAACAAACTGTTTTACTCGATTGTCTACACACATGTGGGAAAATTCAAGCACCAGCAAAAGAGACAACAGACGACGTACTTAACGCATAAAAGTACTGATAAAAAGCTGCGTTTTGATACATTAACACTCCAATTACGAGTCACTTCAATAATGATTGTTTCATTGTAGATTACATCTAGATAGACTCACTGCTGAATCGATCGACTTACGATAACTACCGTCTGCATACTTTGTTGATCCCCAATCGCAACAAATTGATTTGTTACTATGCAACGTACCATTGTTTATCCCGTAACCAGATTTAACATACACAATTATTTACAATACCTAACCCTAAAGCAAAAGTGCAACATAATTTTATTACCAACGAAAAACGGTAGCGAGTTCGCTTTCTAAGTGTGGGAACAGATTACAGAAGGCAACGAGGCCATTGAATGTGGTAGATGTGCTTTTTCTCATTGTTACTTAACTCCGAGCTTACAACGGATATCGATTGTGACGCTCATGGTGTCTCTCACACGCCGCAAAACACACTTTTTTACCACCCATTTCCCGTATTCGACTCGTATCATAACTATATGTTGTCATGTAACATAACTACATACTGCAATCCATCTTCTATGTTATAATATAATTACTAAATGCTACTGATGTAATGCAAGTATATAGGCTGCTGACATTATCACGTCTATCAGTGTTCTCTAGGTAAGCACGAGACAAATAAGATAGTCGGTCAAGGTAATTAAACATTTTACGCGCCCTCACTAAGCGACAAAATAGGTATGTGTTCAATACAATAACGTTAAATTAAAGTTAAGTGGAGGCTCTATAATGATAACGCGCTTTAGCAGTGTCCCAATTGGCATGAACAAGTGAAACGTTGCGGAGCGGATAAGTCTAAGCGATGAGATGGAGGACGGCGCTTGCCGGGCATACCTCGGTCGAGGAGCAACGTCCTGATGACTCGGAAGTAGAGCCTCCCGAACCTGTCCCTCGCGACGTGGTAGAGGAAGTCCGGGTACTCGCCGAGGCACTCACGCAGCTCGTGGTCGGGCAGGAAGCTGAGCTCGTCGAAGAGCTCGCGATCGAAGCCGGGCGGCGGCGAGGCGCGCGAGCCGCCCGCGCACCTCGCGCCCGACGAGCAGCCCTCCGCCGTGACGCGCGACGCCGACCATTGGGCCCTGCCCCTCTCACCGCCCCATGCACTCCCAAGACAACAGTCCTTACACTACACCTTCAACTAGCACTATGTCTCTTAGGTATTCTTTTAATAACTTTATGTCTATAAAAGTCAAACGCGAATTCATATTCACGCCCGACTAAAGTAATAAACGGCTGGAAACACCGCCTGGAAAACGTCCGCCCAATATGATTTTAAAGGCCGTCTGACGTCCGACGGGGCGTATAAATAGTTGCACTGAAACTAAAACCACACTGAGCCGCAGGTAACGTCGCTTCATAATTTTAAAACGTCTAACGAGCTAATCACGAATGACGCTGATAAGATAATTTGAAGCGTAAACGTATGTTCACTAAATATTAGATCAACATAGCGCAATTTGTCAGATTTTAAACGCGAAGTATTGATTTCATGTAAAATTGAGGGCAAAGCAAGGCGCGCCAACAGTCGCCCGCAGCGATGTAATGAAAGTGGTGAGATTAAATTACCAGCACTTTGTTTTTTTATAGCCGTCATAATTAAATTTTACTGCAAACATAGTATCATTGATGAGTTTCATTACTTACATAGAAAACATGAAATCGAGTTAACGTTTTTAGGTGATACCAATTAAGACGTTTCATGTACCTACCTAATGAGTACCTATGTAAGTATATGAAGATCATGACTGGTTTGTTTATATATATATAAATTTAAATAATCATGTCAACAAATGTGACAATGTAAACATAACATGAAAACAATAGGAAATAAATGTATATGTTATTGCTATCTGAAAACCGCACTGCCTACTGACAATACGAGGCACAATCGTTATACAGAATAAAGATATGCAGCATTAATTCAATATTTTTTGTTTGGATCTTATTGAACTTATTGTTCAAGTCTAGTCTATAAACTTTCTTTTGTAACATGGTTGTTTGTAATTAAGAAATATAATTTCAGCACAATTAACACTGTCTAAAGAATCACTCGGTCGAATTGGGGCATATATTATAACCCGACATAGAACTTCCAGTGGCAATAATAAAATTGTCCTATCTTAGGGTAGTCCCTACCATAATAAATGGTAATTTGACGTTAGTCTAAGACAATCCTTCCGGTTGATAGTAAATAACTGACTTTATTCTGGGAGACGCAACTTCATTGTTTGGGGCCAGGCTTATTTTTAAAGGCTAGACACGTATTTGTTACTAATTAAAAATGTTTACCTCTTCCTGTGTCAGTACTAATAGAAAACATTTAATTCTAGTTTCACGGACAGCTAGAACGCTGAGAACCTAATTAAGGCTAATGGACTATTTTGTTCAGAACGACACTGAATAAGTAGTTGTTCAAAACAAGAAACGAGACAACACGCTTCGCATCTTTGTTAAATTGTCCAGGAGTCGTGTTTGACGCATTTAGGACTGGCCACGAATCTCGACAGTGAAGTAAAATCTGTGCACATTACTCAACAATTATCAACTAAATTGTACCTAGCTACAGATACTGTAACGTACAGATGGACTTCCACGTTACATATTAGAATAGGTAGTAGCTTGATAAACTTCATATTACATTAAATATCAAGTATTCAAGCAAGGTTAGTCTAAGCTAGGCACGCGTAGTAACACCGGTTTTCAGCGCTTGATAATAGATTGTTACGAAATGCTAATATTTTAATCACTCAAATAATAATAAGTAATAAGTGTATCCGATCAAATCTGAAGGTAATGCCGAGCGGCGCTGCTATGTGGAGATTAAAGGTACAGTCAGCTGCAGAGAAACATGCCCCCCTGCATACCAAATTTCTATGCGAGGGGGGGAGCATGTTTCTTGTTGTCTGTACAAGTTGGAGCCCGACCACAGACAGCAGCAGCAGACGACGTGTAGCAGCGACACTACTGGTTTCTATTTCTATGTATTTCTATGAAATACCTTTCGTAGCTAGCGACACGTCGTCGGGCGTCGCCGTGTGCTGTATGTGTCTGCTGTGCGGGTTTTAACTTGTACCTTTACGAGCAATGCGCTGTAAACCCTTATGTGGCAGTTTTCTATACAGTACGTTAAATATGTCAATAATCTAGAGTGAAACTTGACACCTTCTCAGATATCACAGAGTACATTGCTACTTTTGGAAGCTCCGGCCTTGGCCCATTTCTTATCATCCGTGGGATAAATTTGACTTGGACAACATCTATTGCGATGGCTGCCGTAGTTTTTGCACAACGCGAATATGCCCATGAAATTGCCAAGGCGGTTGGGCCTATAAGGTCGACGACGCCCGCACGTGATTCAGCAAGTGACGTCACACAGCCTTCATTGCTCGACCGCTAGACCACTGTTGGAGTCTATGGGACCTTTCACATGTACTTCACAATAGCAATCACTAGCTCTAAGATCTATCATTGAAGGCAATGTTAATAATGAGACTGCGGTGATCTGATTTAACCCTAAGAATAGTGGCACTGTGTGCTGTACTTTTTTTTTTTGCAAGAACTAAATCGACTGAAGAACTGTATAATAGGCATGATGCCTCATGTTCAAATTGATAACGTATTGGTGCTAAATGGATAGTAAACCATCAAATTATCGTAATAAAGTATAAACTATAAAATATAATTAAAATCATAAAAAGATATGAACCTTGAAAGTTGAGAAAAATTATGCTTTTTTTTTTATTGTCCAAGAGTAAATTTAAAGCTGCCAATAGAATCCTTACGCTTTTATAGAAACAAATTTGTATGACAACTATGTACTTAAACGCAGTTTTTCGCGACCGAAACAACAATTTACCGGATTTTCCATTCAACGATACTTACTTTGTACAATTGTGACG
The DNA here is from genome assembly GCA_947578815.1 of Epinotia ramella. Taxonomy (NCBI): domain Eukaryota; kingdom Metazoa; phylum Arthropoda; class Insecta; order Lepidoptera; family Tortricidae; genus Epinotia; species Epinotia ramella. The sequence goes on from OX388209.1 coordinate 16,928,589, forward strand.
TCATACTTGTGTCTCTATCAGTATGAAGCGTTTTGCGCTGCCGCCAGCGACGTCAATCTTTGTCTCAAATTTTTGGGTATCTATGTTCTTTAATTGTAGTTGCTCCCATACAAACATTTGTTCCTCTCCAAAAACTGGTTGGAATGACGTCATAAAAAAATCTTAGTCATCCCTATTATTAAACCTGCTAATAATATTTCACGAGAATCGGCTGAGAAATGCGAATGAAACTGACAACTTCGTTCGCTTCGCTCGGTCGTTCAATGATAAATGCGACCACTCCTGTGTTTCTATGGACCGACCGTGTCGCAGTACATTCACTAGGTTTGGCAAGAATTTTAACTCCGTTCCATAATCGTGATAGGTCGTCGCAACACTTGGTATAAGTTAATAAATAGCTGTTCGTGCCATTTAAAAGTTACCTACTTGCAAACCTTACTCTGCATTGGATTGTTGAGATTGCAGATAGCACGGTTATAGGAAATCGTATTCAGTCTGAGATTGCAATCGAAAGAAACATTTTCCTCGGATCTCGTAGAAAAACTCGACCTTCAACGACTGGCGTCATCATTTTTTTCACTTAGTAGTCACGATACTGTGCCGTACTAAGAACTTATTCAAACGTCTTCTTTCCTTGAATACTCGTTAATTCAGTGGCAACTCGAAGTCGCCAGAATAATAAATAAAAAAGGCAAACGAAAATGCGATCATTTCGGTGGAAGACGTTTCGTATCTGCGTAGTAAGAAAGGGGGTAGAGTGAGTTTTCCCTAGCAACCTCCATTTTCTTACATTGCCTCGCATATTCTCAAGGTTAGAGACATGATGGCGAGACCTTGACCCATATTCCTTCGTTATTTCACTGAGTAAATAATACGGATAGGGGGGGGTGTTGGAATACAAATTCCGAATAGAAAATAAATTGGATCGTGTAATCGCTTGGATGACATCCAATCGATTAGCGTCCACGCTACGACGGAGCCGTGATTAAACCGAATATAATATTAACATAGGTGGGTTAGTAGTCGAGTTTAAAAAAAGTGTGCAAAGAAAATAAGTGAACATGATTTTGTTGTTTTTCAGATGTTTTTTAACCTTTGGGAACGTACATATATTTATGAACTCGACTGTACAGTACCTTATAATAAATTAGAAAAAAAAATTGGCAATTAATTCACAATCCTACTTATCGCAGTCTAATAATAACAAATTATAGTTTAATTTGTTTGCTATAATATCTCCTTGTTATTTTACTTTCTGTTCCCCTATGTATAGTTTAATCAGAAAATTATATTATCAAACATATAATAGGTATATCCAACAAATAAATTATTTAACAAATGACGATTTTAATGCCGTCCGATTAGAGGTAATCCAATATTAAGGCAACTGAAAATTTAAAAAAGGGTAGTTTTGATTAGTCATCTATTTCTCAGTGGTTTTCTTGAGGCACGAGCCATATTTTTAGTATCGCATAGGAATTACTAGTTAACTTAAACTAGCTAAAGTTCATCCCTTATGAGTCATCCATAAACGATTTTTCAGTCTTAAGGAGTACCTAATTTTATTTGTTAGTTAAATAACACTGACAGTCCGTGATGACGACGACACCGAGTGACGTGAAAGGTTATCACTTATCAGTACAAGTCACATGAAACACATGAGTTTAGCGTCTACTGTGTGTCATAGTAAAGCACAAATCCACCGGTAACACATATCTTCAGTAAACTTAAGACAAGGCGATTTCTTTTAGTAACGGTCCCGGCATTTGAGGCCAGTAACTTTCACGATCAAGTGCAGCCGTCTGCAGCCGGTAACACGCGAGCGCGACACACGAGCTAGTTAACCAATCTGCATTTCGACCACGCGCGAACCGACGTCCACTTCCGCGCGAGCCATAACAATAACTGGCCACCCAACGGGCGGTACGAATCGAATTAACGCGATAATGTATGTAACCTGACATGCCAAACTGTTGGCATAACACGGACGGTGCGCATGTCATACGTGCAAGACAGGTCGCGGGGGATTGGAGCCCACCGCAACCTGCCGGCAACGCTGCGGCAAACTATAAATTATTCATGCACTGAATTTAGTTCTTGCTTCGGCAATTAGCATTTGAAAGTACAGGACCCACTATAATTAGGACTGGTTTTGAATGCCCGATATGAAATAGAATTTGCAATGAAATAGAACTAAGTATAATGCAATAAGCATTTAACTGCAAGCTATTTGAATGTTATATTATGCTCATCATTTTCAAGATTACTCTTGGGACCGGACTGATCCGATTCAAGAAACTTATGAATATTTATAGTATCAACTGCTCACCAGTAAAGCATAATATAATCACAGAGCACTTGAATTAAAATAATATGCCTAAATCAAACTACTTTCGTCAGAAAAACAAACAAAGAAAAGTAGGTGTAACCTGTTAAGTGTTAAAAAAGGAAGTTCCTTATTACTAGCTAGTTACTAACTCGTCATTCATAATGAAAGGGTAAATGGCTCCACAGTTATAAAAATGCTAGTTAACCTTACACTTTAAACTCGTATTGAATAGCGACGCGAACTATCAAGGGGTACATAGATTAGACACGGGGACCAATAATTATAGTTTTCACGCCACTGCTCGGAAATGTGGCAAAAGATGGTTAGAATTCAGGCTTCAAAGCTGGGGTTAGTTGGACGTCGCACGAACAGGCCACCTATGAGTTCAAACTGTCCAACAATGTTTTTGTAGTCCAGTTTAAACAGCGATTCGAACAATCACAGCTCCCCCGCCCCTGCCCCCACCCCCGCCCGCGCCCGCTCGCGTGTGGAGGGCAGTGCGCGGTCGGCCCGGCGCGCTGCTGCTGCTGGCGGGTGTTTCATATTGTGATCTTTCATTAGGTACCTACTTCATTTTGACTTATAATTATAATTACTTGCAATTTCCTCGCGTGAAAAGCACTATGTAATGTCTCGGCCAAAAGTGCAATAGATGGAGTCGTCTCCTTCGAGGTCCTCACCTGCGGCTCGGACCTCGAACACACTCGTCCATCTATTGCCTACTTTCTAGCCTTTACAACAATGTACTATTCCTGAAGAGACTGTGATTTTGTGCGCAACTACTAGATATAGCTTAATACTAACAATTACACGGTTCAACTCACGTATTCTATGTCACTACGGGCGACATGTTTCGAACTCTTCGGGAGTTCTTCTTCAGGATGAGTGTTTTCGCGGCGGTGTCGCTTGTATCACTGCCCGCGCTCGCAGCGCTTGAAGTGGACAGTGTGTTGTGACAACCCCGTGGACACAGTGAGTTCAGTGTGCGTGTCGTCTATCGGAGGAGATGACCTCCTGCCGCAATCTCACTCAACTACTCCAGCGCTAGACTGCCCCCCTCCCCCCGCCCTGTCGGCGCGTGCGTCACGCGCCGCCCGGCGTTCGGAGCGAGCGCGGGCAGTGATACAAGCGACACCGCCGCGAAAACACTCATCCTGAAGAAGAACTCCCGAAGAGTTCGAAACATGTCGCCCGTAGTGACATAGAATACGTGAGTTGAACCGTGTAATGGTTAGCATTATTTCAACATGTCTCACGAAAGTTTAAATTCGATTAGATATAGCTTGTTGGTTGTGCACAAAATCACAGTCTCTAGACACAATAAAATATACAAGATTTTAATTTATTTAATTTTAATTCTTCTTCTCATTGCGAGATGATTCTAAAAAGCCCAAACTCAATAGCGTATTATTGAAAACTGAAAAAGTTCCTATGACCACATTTGAGCTTCGTCCTCAGACTAGCTCCGTGACATTTACAAGATAATATTATATGGTCATCTGATTTACATAAGTATACAACATTTCAACTAAAACGTCCATCTTCCGGGTTTTAAAATACTGTTCATCTGCTTTAATGGTGACAAATTCGTTGACAGACACTATACCATGAACCAAATTAGGCCGCGCGTCCGTCGCGGAAGCTTTTCTCTTCTTTCGCGCCATCCATCAAAATGGCATCAACAGACGGACGCTCCGAAAACAGCCTGCTCCAAAAATAATTAAAGCAAATCTTACTAATATTAGTATCAAATTTTAAAATGCCACGTCCACCCCATTGACTTCCGGGGTATAAAGAGTGCAAGGTACTTTTCCAGGACTCATATCTAACTAACTAACTATCTCCTCACTATAGTTCATATGACTCGGTTCAGCGTTTTTTAAAGTGAAAAGGCAATAAATAGGCACATAAACTTCCGCGTTTATATTATTAGTACGAATGAAAATGCGAAATGTAAATACATGTGTGTTGCCACTACTATTTTAGTAACCGGCCTTCAACTTTATAATTGAACTGCAATCAAGTAATGAAATGAACCTACTATTCGCGGGGAATTTGGCGGACTGACAAACATGATAATACTAATAGTACTAATTGCGCGGATAAAAATAATCGCATCTAAATATAAACTGTTAATCTAGGTCATGTATGCGCATCACTCACGATAAACTAGAAACTGGGAGCTTCATCTACTTCATAGACAATTATCGAACGAGCGAGCGAAGCGAACGAAGTTCTATGCTTCAGCTTGGGCCGAAAATCGTTTGTAGGTAGGTATGTCCAGCTGTCCGGATCTCACGCTTTCCCGCTGTTCTCATCTAAAGGTCGCATGTTTCAACCGATTCTCGTAAACAATTGTGTGCAGATTCGTTAATTTTGTTTTTGTGGAGTCACTTTTTCGAAATTAAAAAAAATATTTTTTTTTCAAATGACAGGCTCGTGAGTTCTACGCCACGCCTCTTAGAGCTAATAGTTCATAGATTATTTGAAAAGGGAATCTATTTGTGTAAGGTCAATTGGAAAGGGAACTATCTGTTTTTAGAACTGATTGATTACTGAGTTGCAGTTTTGGCTGTTTGGAGGGATTGGAAGGTCAGACGGGAGTCGCTTCTGCAAAAGCGTGTGCCTACGCCAATACTTGGGATTAGGTTACAAAAGAACCCCGGACTCGTTCAGGATCCGGGTTAAAGCTGGGACTGTCGTATGGGACTTACTACCTATTAGCACCGAGCGCGCGCGTAATAGGTAGTAAGTCGCATACGATTTCAATTCTCGCATCGTCGCGTCTCGTCTCGCCCCTCCGGTGGAAAACCAGCTTGACGCTGTTTTGAGATAGAAACATTTATTTGTTTGGGGATTGCAATACAACAAACACGGCTAATCCAACGAATGAGCGAAGCGGACGAAGTTCTATGCTTCAGCTTGGGCCGCAAATCGTTTGTCTGCATGTCCGGCGTCCAGTCGGTATCTGTCCCGCCGTTCTCTACGCGTCGCTTTTTTCAACCGATTCTCGTGAAATTTTGTGAGCAAGGCACTTTTTCAAAATTCACCGATATATTTTGTTTTTTAATTCAGGCTCGCGAATTCTGCAGCTCACAGAGCCACTAGTTTTATTTGTTTTATTATTCATCATCATCATCATATCAGCTGAAAGACGTCCACTGCTGGACATAGGCCTCCCCCAAAGAGTGCCAAAGTGACCGGTCCTGGTTTTATTATTAACCGACGAAAAAACGGAGGAGGTTCTCAAGTCGACGCGTATTTTGTTTATCTATGACCGACCGACCACGTATAACTTTTTACAGAGTAGTCCGATTTTGATAATTATTTTTTTATTGGCAAGGGTAGGTATACCTAGAAGTTGGTCCTATATCATTTTGAAAAAAAAAACCCCCAACCCTAAGGGTAGGAAAACAGGGGATGATTGATTGTTCACCCACAGATTGTAATGTATGACCAGAACCTAACTATGATAATACTAGTAATTAGCGCAACCTATCACTAAATAGTATGAAATGATTTTTTTTTAAAAAAAGGGAATGGATCAAAAAACCAACCCACTGAAAAGCACCAAATATTTTTTATATACCCCATCTCTATCCTTATCCAGTCCCTGTCCTCTCTCTATTATCTGGGTATTTACTTGGTTTTTGAAGTCGGTGCCAAACCAACAAAAACAAAAAGAATGCTGCCAAACAGAAAATATATAATACTACGAATGTACCAAACCAATAATGCCTGGAAGAAAATAATAATAGCGCGTTCGAAAATTTACAGAAATTGCATCCACTCGTAATCTGCATTTTGGTTTGGCACCGACTTCAAAAACTAAGTAAATACCCAGATAATAGAGAGGATAGGGGCCGGATAAAGCTGATTTTCCACCGAAGAGGCGAGACGAGCCGCGACGAGGCGAGGCGGGAATTGAAATTTGTGTGGCACTTACTATTTCCACCGAGCGTGCGCGAGGAGAATTGATTGACTGATTTTCTACCGGAGGGGCGAGATGAGACGAGGGCAAATTCGTATGGCAAATTTTCCATACGAATTTGCCCTCGTCTCATCTCGCCCCTCCTGTAGAAAATCAGCTTAAGGATAGGGATGGGGTATATATTTTTTTTTAGTACTGTTCAGTGGGTTGGTTTTTTGAAGGGGGTTCCCTTTTTTATATTTTATAAAATGCACAACTCAAATAGTCTCATATATTTTCCGCTCATCCATTTTTCACAATTGGTTTGTCAGAGCGAGTTCTCGGCGTCGATTCTATCTCGATATCCAATAGAACGTGACGATCGATGTCGCTTAACGCTTTATGGTGCACGAGCAGACTTACTCTTTGTACGATCATCATCATTCAGGGTATTTTAATCTACTATACTTTATATATCTGAACACCAGATCAAACCTTCAATTACATTCATTAAAATAGTAATAATGGAGAGCATTAACTGTTCTGATTTTTCATGGCAACTTCTGCTTCATATAGAATTAGGTTCTTACATAAATATAATAAGATTTTTTTTGACGGGTTACTTTAGAGGTGCCATATTGGCTTCGGGGTTTAAAATTAACTTGTACTTATTAATAATTGTCTATCTACAAATATTATCAAACCAAACCAAACTACCTCACGTGAACACACCCAACTACATTGTAATTTCTAAGTAACGAAGAAGCGTATATAATGTGATAATATTAAAGTAATAGAGTAACTAAATGGGCCTTAGACCCCATGCTCACTCATAGTGAAGATACTCGTTTATAGAGAAACGGATAAATGTAAATCCAAGCGCACAAACCAGTTGCCTATTTTGTAATATAATTAGATAATTACATATATATAATGTATGCGTACGTATCTCATTTAAGATATAGTTTATATTACATAAAGTATATTCAGGCAATATGAACGTTAAGTAAGTAAATGCCCTCACGGTCAAGATAACAGATCTGCGGCAGCTGTTGCGCGGCGCCGCGCGTCGCGTCGCCACCCTCAATCGATGGTACGCCGACTCGGCATCTACATTATACTTTCAGTACCGTATAATGAAAATAAAAGCCCAATCTTAAAATCACAGGGCGTTTCATTTACTCGCAAATAACATCGACGAATTTCGATATCGAGCACACGAAGAGCTCATGCCATTGAATGTGGGCTGTCGGTACGCGTTTCGGGTGCAGCGGTGCAGCTAGCCGGCGTTCCGTATTTAGAGGTTCGGGTTGCGCGGTGCGGTATTGATCGGCGGCGGTACGCGTGGTGCGCGGTCCGGCGCGACCGGCACTGTGGGCGCCGCGCGCCTCCCGCGCGGCCCGCGCACGCGTGCAGCCCGTCGTCACGACGAACCGACCGCCCGCCGCCGCCGCGGCCATAGCGTTACGTAAGATACACTTACTCATTATGCGGCTACGGCATTCGTAGGAACGTTGCTGCTTACTGAACATTATTACTAATTATGGCCAAATTTCATGAAGTCTGTTTAATGCACAATTATAAGAGGCGAAACGAGATAAACATCTCAATTTCCGTATGATGCAAAACGTTATTTTATGAGCAAATTCTTATGCGTCCCTTGAAAGTTAAAAATATCAATTTATACCTACGACAGCTGTTGTGAGTACCAGTCTTGCCTAAAGTGGTAGCTGAACATACTTCCATTAATGCCAAGGTCGCGGAACTTTATTTTACACAATGCAAACACAAGTGCATAGCATGAAAGCAATCAAAACGATATTGGAGTTGTAAAAGGTCGTCTGCAGTTTTGAATCGGACCATAGTTACAAAATAAACACAGAACTTCATTATCTTAAGGACTGTCATACGTTTATAATCTTAGGTAAATTCATTGTTTAAAGTAATTTATGGGTAGGCAAAATATAAAAAGGAAATGCATACGAAACTATTACATGACAGACTTTACCGGGACACTTACGAATAAAAAGTTTGAATAAAAAAAAGAGTTACATGAATAAAACGGGCCCCTTTACAATGCGCATAAGTATAAATATTGAAAACAAAATTGTCTCCCATAATTTTCTCCTACACCCTTCATATTTTCAACTCTTGACTGGTCTTAGGCATCACTGCCGGCGACAGGGCCCGCTTTCACAAACCTAAGAACGCTTATAAGGGCAATTGCGCAACGTTCTATTTGGATTTCACAACAATTGTGTCCGCCCCGTGAAACCTTTCGTCGAGGATCAAGTTTCACAACGAAGGGACGGAGTTTCGTGTCACCCCCAAGCAACATGCAAAGAATGGTCTAACATTGCGCCACTTTCAAAGTTTACAGCCAAATGGAAAGAATTGACTGATATTGCGCCATTTTCAAAGTTTACAGCCAAATGGAAAGAATTGACTGATATTGCGCCATTTTCAAAGTTTACAGCCAAATGGAAAGAATTGACTGATATTGCGCCATTTTCAAAGTTTACAGCCAAATGGAAAGAATTGACTGATATTGCGCCATTTTCAAAGTTTACAGCCAAATGAAAAGAATTGACTGATATTGCGTCATTTTCAAAGTTTACAGCTAAATGGAAAGAATTGACTGATATTGCGCCATTTTCAAAGTTTACAGCCAAATGGAAAGAATTGACTGATATTGCGCCATTTTCAAAGTTTACACCCAAATGGAAAGAATTGACTGATATTGCGCCATTTTCAAAGTTTACAGACGGCAATCCTAAACTGGTTTAAATAGTCAAGAGTCTTGTGACTGTTTTCTTTGAAAAACCTGCTAGCCGTCGAAAGCTGAAGGCTGATTGACATCAAAGCAAAAGAAATATATTACGAGTACATTAGTTTTTGCGCCCTCGAGATTTATTAATTTATTTATTTATTAATACATGGAAAACCAACAGCGCAACATATTTATAGACACAATAATAAAACCATATAGCCAATTACAGGATCTCACTTATAGAAATAAAACTAACACAAAGAAATCTATTGCCAAACTTAAACTTCGTACATTACGCACAGGAACCAATCGCGCACTAATAGCAAGCCAAGCATGGAATATACAAGTACAAGGTAGTTAATAAATTAGGATATATAAACTCTAGTAACCCGAGCCTACACCTGACATATGACAACACTATCATATCAATCACACTGTTCACGTTTGCCATGACGGTTGAAAACCATCCCATTCCCACTATTGTTCAACTCATAACCTATGAGCATTAACGCCAAACGTTCTGATTGATGGAATACTTAAGGCGTGTGAAACTCAATCAGCGAGCCACTAAATTAACTCACTTTCACATTTAAAGTGTTACTTACAATGTATGCAAATGTCAAATAACTTGCGGCACCTACATATGTAGTGCAATATGTAATTGGCTACTACTAATAAAAGTATCTTGTGTAGCGGGCCCTTTTTTTGGAGTGGAGGTCAGACCAGAGATGGGCATTAATCGATTAATATTTTAGTTAACTAATCAATCGACTAAAAATATCAATCGTCATTTTTTAGTTGCGATTAATTTAGTTGCGATTGAATTAGTTGTGAGAATGTTCGACTAACAACTAAATTAGTTTTAGTTTCAATCGACTAAATTTCACGATTAAATCTATATTAAAACTACGTAGTCGCTCGTTTTTGCATTTTTTATCTTACAATATGTAACTACAAGTAGGTATGTATGTAACATTGGAGGTACTCGTATGTTGTATGTAACACTTGTAACTATGTTAGTTTGGGTAGAATTTTGCGACTTATTTTGAAGCAGATATCTTCAACCGATTGAGCTAAAATTATGTATACACATTTAATTTGAAATGCTTGAATGACAATTATGGGCCATAATATTATTATCTAAATATATAAAAGAAGAAACTGACTGACTGACTGACTCAACTGACTGACTGACTGATCTATCAACGCACAGCCCAAACCGCTGGTTCTAGAGATTCCAAATTTGGCATGTAGGTTCCTTATAAGTTGTAGAGGTGCACTAAGAAAAGATTTTTCAAAATTCAACCCCTAAGGGGGTGAAATGGGAGTCCAAAGTTTGTATGGAGAAACAAGATTACTTAGACTATTTTATTCGAATTCGAAACTTCACAGGAGTAATCCTAACGATAAATTAGAAAACACGTGTTTCAGGTTTTTTGAAAATTCAACCCCTAAAAGGGGGGAATGTGGTCACAAATTCTGAAAATCGACATGGGTGTCGTTTCTATGGTTTATAGGGTCGCTGATTACAAAAAAAAACCACGATTTTAAAATCCAACATGGCGGACGTGAAATACCATCTCCCCTATTGGGATGCGATGGGGTTGAAATGTCTAAATATTAATATGGTTGTCGTTTTTATGGTTTTTTGGGACGTTAATTACGAAAATGGCATCGATTTTGAAATTTAACATTGTGGACATGAACATTTTTGAAAGTATTTGTGCCAAATTGCAATTCAATTCGAACATATATGGGTCAAACTGAGAAGCACCTTTTCTGTAGACGGTTGGAATTACTTTTAGTACGCGGGCGAAGCCGCGGGCAAAAGCTAGTAACGATATATTGGTAACGACAAATTGCGAAAAACTGCAGTGTTTACAAATCGGAAACAATAAAGTAGGTTGGTGCATTATTAATAATTTGAATTATACGATACTGAGTAAATCTTAGAATTCTTAGACATAGAAATTATCAATATTTTGCAGTCTCTGTCAATAGTAAAACTCTTTTTAGTGTCACCCGGTGACAAAACAATGGGAAAATCCTACTTACCTGGAAGTTGTTTGTTGCATTTTGGTGCAAGTGCCGACGCATCTTCTAAAAATAACACGTTCTATAATTGTGTTTTTTTTAGTGTTATTTCACTAATGCTCAAAGTACCCAGTTTTTAATTACCCTGACATAAGATAAATTTAATCCAATTTCAGAGAGATTAGTACCAAAATAATAGTTAGAACAGAGATCTCACTCCTCAGAAATGGTCAAAATATCGTAAATAATACATGACTATTTTATTTTTAAACATACGTTAAGATGTCCTAATCAGTCGGTCAACATAGCCATACCGAGGTTTTCTATTCAATTTGCTTCTAACATTAGTCGCAAAGAATTTAGTCTAACTAATTAGTCGATTACAAAATTTAGTTGTCCGAAATCAATCGGCAACTAATTTAGTTGCAACTAAATTAGTTGCACTCTGTACAACTACAATTGATCAATCGTCGTTTTCAATCGTCAATCGCAACTAATTCTTGTAATTTTAGTTGTTAATCGTTAGTCGATTACATTTTGCCCATCTCTGGGTCAGACGTGTCCCATATAGGTAGATAGGGAAACTACTCGTGCGAGCCAGGATTCTAACACCTTTTGATAAGCGCACCTCCACAACTTACTTTCAACTAATAAATACGCAGTTTGCAGCTAAGAATGGCGACAAGTCTATAAAACTCAATTCCCGCCGAGTTGCCTGTTTCAGAAGGTTAAACTCTTTATTTTACAGCTCTCACAAAGATAAGTCTAATTAGGTAGCCATACCGATACATTTGACGCCACGCCACGCCACTGTCGCTATTAAAATTTACAACATTGTAATCAGTTACCTGACGTTCCTGCTAAGTGAAAATTGATATGAATACTCACGGAAATAATTAAGAGTCTCCCTGATTTGATCGGGAGTGAGGGCGAGGTCGTTGTCACTGACTGGCAGCGCCGGCGACGGGATGAACCAGTCCTGGTTCTCGTAGCCTGCAAGACAACATTCTATCATAAATATTCTAACGTTCTGCGGGCAACTTACAAGTAAATTTAAATATTGTAGCAAGTATTTTACATTCCTTCGGAATTTTGAGTGAATGAAACGAATCAGTGGCAGAAATTGTGCATGTCAAAACAAAGACTGATGTCATCAAGTCTTCATAACAGGATCACGACCACTTTAGTAAATTCATCAACAGACTCGTAACATACTAATGATTGATGAAACACAGCGAAATATCAATTATATCAATACGATGCATTTAAAAAACGTGCGTGGATGAATACATGTTATAATCGCAATGAACGGTCGGTGCCTGTTCCCAGTAATACGATAAAATCAATTTATAAGCGGCCCTGAAACGGAATTAATGACGTCACGGGAGCACTGAATCATGCTACTCGTACTCTGCGAGTGATTTCTCAGTACAGATTGTTATTCAAACCGACAGTACTCCGTAAGATTACAATATAAACGATTACATACTTTCATGGTCTTACGAGTATGTGTGGTAATGGTAACCATTGAGCCTCTCACAATACCTTGTCATTTTCTAAACTATAGAATAGATTGTTCGTCAGAAGAGGACGCGCCCCACGTTTTGTCATTGCTGATCTACTACACTAGCACAACACAAATTATTGTGTTATGTTTATAGCGTATAGATAATGACTAATTAGCAGAGCTCGGATAGGGTGAGCTGTTTTGAGAGTTTGCATTACATGGACATACCTGTCAATGGTATTTGTCCAAAGTGTAATTTAATTAGGTACCTTACTTTGTTGAATTATATCTATACTTAAGTCGATATCAAACGTAAGAAGAAATTAGTTGAAAATAGTAAATATAGAAAAACTGATAGTTCTTTTACACAGAAACTTTATAATAAATTAAAAATCGTAGAGAGTACTCTTTTTGCAATGCATTATCATTATAGTTTAATCATAATCAATTAAAGTTTCGTTTTGTTTTAATATTTATTTTCAGGGTGTATCCATATTAATATTAACGCATGACATTAATGACATAAGAATAGCTCACCCTGTCCGAGCTCTGCTAATTAGGTAGGGGTGGGTTCTCCCTGGTCGTGCCCGCACAAACGAGCCAGTCACGAGGGTCAAAGTAGAATGCGTCAAGCGAACCTACCAAACCAACCTTGGCAGCGACATGGCTGGACAATCGTTGGAGGTTTAGTGAGTGATCTGGGCCTTCTGTCTGAGACCGGGAGTCCCACACACCCGTCTGGCCCCCCTGACCGGGCGGACGTTGCGTCAAAGCATTCCCCCAACGTAAAAAACAAAAAATAAAGGTAAGGGTGGGTCTCGTTTTAATAGATTCAACAGTCTATTAATATTGCGAGATATCTAATTCAAAAATTATTTTAGTAGTAGACACTCTAGAAAGATATACGAAACAGACAACACACCCTACATTTGCACACAAGCAAGTATAAGACCAGTAGTTATACAACCTTATAATATAAGACAAAAACCATTAAGCCAGTTAACGCGCCAGTGTATTGAAACGATCAATAACCACATTAGTAACGCAAAGATAAAAATAATTGGCTTAGACATTACACGTAATAAGTGCCTAATATAAGCCGTTATATAATGTTATGTATGCAAACAACACGGATAAAACTGGTTCAAAATAATTACTGCACGTATTTAGCGCAGTTTTTTTATCGGATAGGTATACAGTGTATGTTGGTAGGATTATGACGATTATTGGTAAGGGCGGGCCAAAACCAGACTATTTGCGTTCACCTTTTCTAAATACCGTTACAACGTATAATACAGAGATTTAGGTTCGCAGCTTTCCTGTGTACAATACAATATACTTAGCCTAAGTTAAGGACTACAACGCCTAATTTTTCGTTGGACTTAATATAATGCGCATCAACGACGTCTCCTTTCATATAAAATCTGTGTTATTAAATCACATTTTTAACAGTGTAGATTTACAAAATCTGTGAACTGACCACAAGACTTTTTTTTTTTTTCAATATGAACGACCCGTATGAGCTAATAAGTGCATTTATGGTACCTTAATTGCACTTTAGAAAGTAAAGTTATCCTTGTAAAATTTTCATTGAATAAACCTTTCGAGTTTCATTTACTTTCCAACTATAATATTAGCAACTAACATTCTTCTTGTTGTGTCTTCCGATTCCAGATGCATCACAATTGTATTATAAACTGGGAAAACTTGGTTTGTACTCGTTGTACTATTTAATTCAAATTGTATATCTCGTATGTTAGAATGACTCGCTGGGGAAACATGGTGTCTCTTGAACCCACGCGCGCGCCCCGTAACCCCGAGAGTAGTCAAGGTGACAGGAGATCAAGGAGAGTTATCATTGTAGTACTGTAAGCAGAATTACAGTTGGCGGTATTTACTTAAGCTGGATTCATACTTTTCTGACTGCTGATGACGCCTGAATCGCCTGATACAACAGGAGCCGTCAAGAGCGCATCAGATGAATGTCAATATATCAGTAATAAATGACTGGACCGGATCCGAATGGAATGGATAGTTATGTCCATTCATTCGCGCCACGACACATATTTCAGACAAATATGAATGGCTTTAGAAGCAAAGTGACCTCGGTCCAGCCGCGCTACCACGAAAATCGAAGTTCGCAATATCTTCCTCTCTGTCGCTTGCATGTGCAAGTGCAGAGATAGACAAACGAAGTTGGCGTTTCACAGTAGCTTGACCTGCACCCTTGCAAGAAGCGACATCTAAATGCAGCAAGTTGACAGCCGGTATGCACGGGACCGGTCCCGGCGGCCGGGCGATGACTCGAGCGGTGAGACACCAGTATTTATAGCCCGGCGCCGGCGCCGGAAACCGCGCCCGCAGGACTTAGTAGAACGGAACACTCCTGGGACACCATTCTGGAACGCGCTGCTGTTGGGATTCGATTGGGTTAGATTAGACGCACCAACCAATGCGATTTCAATATAGTTTCAATACTACAGCATTTGACGACCGGTTAGTCTAGTGGGTAGTGACGCTGCCTACGAAGCTGAAGGTCCTGGGTTCGAATCCGAATAAGGACTAATATTTGTGTGATGAGCATGAATATTTGTTTCTGAGTCATGGATGTTTTCTATGTATTTAAGTATTTCTATCTATTAAATATATCGTCGTCTAGTACCCATAACACAAGCCTTATTGAGCTTACTATGGGACTAGGTCGATTTGTGTAAGATTGTCTCCTAATATTTATTTATTTATTACAGCAACGCGTTCTGGTATGTGACCCGTGTACCAACATCGAACACAGTAATTGGCAGATGATTGAAAGCGCAATGTACTTATACTGATAATTAATCGTTTACACATTTTACAGGTATAACATTACAGGGCATAAGCAATTAAGCACAGATTATATAATAGTTCTACGGCATAAGTCAATCTCTAATGCGAAGACTTCGTTACTTGAATAAATATTAAAGTTTATATTTTTTATTATTTAATCAATTGCGAGTTGGTAACACGCATGCCGCTAGACCTGCACTACTACGGTTCTATAAGGTATGGCAACCGCTTACCATTAGGCGGGCGGTACATTTGTTTGCCGCTAAGATGGTATTAAAAAAAACTGGCTTTAAAAATGTACTTATTATTGTGTACACTTTCGTGTTCCAATATTGATCTCGTGTATCAAATAAAGATAAAATACATTTATTTTCCGTAGGTAAACTACTACTGCTACTCTTACTCGTACTCTTTAAAAAACGAAATGTTCATTACGATAGTTACCCGGTAGGAAGTAAATACTTTATTTTTTATCTGTAGGTTTTGCAAGGCTTTATGACAACGTTCTAGGAAAATCTTCCGTTAAAAGAGCTGTAACGTGACATAACGTAAACGTCGTAAACCTTGGAACCTGAACTTTAGGCATAAGTTTATATTATTTATTGCAATTACCCTAAAACGCATTGCTAGTCAGCGAGGAAATGCTGCCGCGTCCTTGGTACCTTGCCACCACGGGGGCCCATTTTAGAATTCGATTATTAGTTTCATTCTTACCTACTTGTATTTATATATTTTAGGCTAGCTTAATGTTATTTCTATAGATTATTTTTTTATTGTTAATTAAGATCTAGTAACTGATTGTTTCTTAATAAAATATATGACACCCTATATCAAGTTAGTTCCCTGACCACAAGCACATCGAATAATAGATTTCAAGCTAATTGAAATCCACGTCTCAGTGATATTTTTATAGACATAATAACGTAATAAATTAATAGTTCAAACGTTAGCCGTAAAACTGTCAAGAGCAATTAAAACAGGTAAGCTTTGTGAAGATCTCCATACAAAATTACCCATTTATATTGCTCTTGAGTGTATTAGCGAATCATTAAATGCGTTTAATAAAATGTCAGGAAATTTATTAAGAGCTTGCTTTCACTTTAGTAATAGGACTAATAGGTGAAACCTACGTGTACAGAAACATCAACACACGACTAGGCATTAAATCACACGATCTATTGAGGAATTAAATCACAAGTTACATAAAGAAACAAAGCAAGATTACTCGCTGCGTTTGATCTATGAGTGACATTTGGTGAAACTATTGAACAGGTCGCGAGGCCTTGCCAATCTACTTAGACATTGTTAGGAAAGACTTGCTTAGAGCGTCGTGCTGCGTGCAACTCTATTGAACCGTCACATTCAAAATATCGCCTTTCAATAATCTTCAATAAACAATTGATATTGGGAAAACCACTTTCGGCATTGTTTTCCTTGCCGAGACCTACTTTATGTACAGAGATATTGAATTGCTAGAAATTAGAAAGCCTAAGAGGTTGGTTCACCACAACAACGAATACGATAACTACCTATTTACAGCGTTTAATTAGGAGTCATTGAAACTAAACCAGGACAGAAGCATTAATGTTCTATTTCCACAAGCAACCTTAATATATTTCCAAACGAAATAGGCCGTGGGAAAAAGACGTTATAGAATCTGATATCAAAGCGCTTTAGATTTCTGGCTCTCCAAATTCTTTTCGAACGAGCGAGAGCTTGGCCAAAAATGTGTACTTATTTCGGGATGTCTGTCTCTCTGTCTGTTCTCATCTACAGGTCGCTTTTTTTCAACCGATTTTCGTGAAATCTTGTGAGCAAGTTTAATAATTAAGTATAATGTTTGTTTTGACAATTCAGTTTTTGTAATTTAAAAAAAAGGCCCCCGCTAGTTCTACATAACTTTAGTATATAATATTACATGTCGACGTGGCTCTCTAATATAAGTAACAGCCTTTCTAGACTCTGTTTCAAATACGCTGAATGATATCTCGTGATCGTTTAACGTGGTTGAGTATTCATGTCTCGCAAATATCTACCTATAATCATTGCATATGATGTGACGTTATATTGTTGCAGATAAATAAACACGATTCAAGCATTTGAGCCCGAGAGAAATTTCTTGAAGAACGTCTGTTGGATCTAGCGCTATCAAGTTGGAATGTTTACTGTTTTAGTTACTAACATACAGTTCTCAGAACGCAGACATAAAATACCTTGCTGTCACTAATTGAAATATGCGTGTCTTTCCTATCATAGCGACGACCATCCTTAAACGGGACTAGATACCTGTTACCGACTCTTATGAGACGCGCATACCATACATACCTTATGACGGCTGTACACGTTGGGCCAACGTTGGCGCGTGAGCAGGAGGCAGCTATGTAAACGAAAGAGATCGAATTATAGCCCTCTCCCTTTAACGCATAGCTGCCTTCTGCTCACGCACCAACGTTGGCCCAGTGTGTACAGCAGGCTTTAGCACGGTTATCACAAGACGGAGCGCGAGGTGCGTCGCGGCGAGTTAGACTATCCGACTCTTTCTAATTAGAACCGTCAGAAAGAGACGGATAGTATATCATATAGCCGCGACACAACTCGCGCGCCGTCTTATGATAACCGTGCAGCAGCGGACCTGTGATTGCAACTATCGTGATAAAAGAGAGGCGGGCTAGTAATTAAAGAATGGCTTACCTCCAAATTGTGTGAGACTATCGGCTCGAAGGCGATACTTCGGTATATGTTCTTGTAGAAGACTAACAATTTCTACCTCGGGCACCTCGTCGCTATTGCACACTTCTGTAGACAAAGAGAAAATTTCATTCAGAACAGAGATGGCGGAAAGATTGGTATTACAATGATTACAAAATATTTAAAATCTCGGCTGCAGTTTAATAAGTTAGTTACTTTGCCGATATCATGGAAACATGAAATAATGTTATAGTAATAAACACTAATAACCATGGCAATGACTAGTCATAAATTATAAGTATCTACACCACTTGTAATAAAACGTTTAATTAGTTCGCAGAAAATAACATTTCGCTGTAAAATTGGCTATAAAATCCGAAGAAGACTGCGAAACGCGCATTGGAAAGGCAATAGACAACAGCTGCACTTTCAAACCTGCCGTAGAGATCGAGATAAAGAATCAATGGAAATGTAAGTCCGAAAGCGGTGTCGTGACTAGAAAAGTAAGTTAAAAGCGTAATAGGCACCTATCTAGGCGTATAGTGCACATGGCGTGGCGGCGCCATTCTGCATTTAGTATGGATCTGGGAGCCTGCGAGCGCCACCAGCCAGACAGAATCAATAGTTCCCCCCGGTCAGCCACCCGACGTCTGCGGGGGAATGCACCCTGCATAGGAACCTACAATGCATTCCAGTACCTACAATCTAGTTTTCCACTTAATGTATATACTCAATAGACTCGTCCTCTGTAATCAATCGTGTTCGATGCAAAATTGGTAGGCAGGCTTGTACCGCAGCCATCGTTCGTTGCGAAATATATTATAAAGGAATATGACGCGCAAAATTGTACATGACCCGACTCGAAGGTTGAGTAGTTAAGCCGGTTACACATGCTTCGGTTTCAGTATAAATAATATTTTACACATTAATCGTACCTACGTGGAAAATGAATGGAATAGTGATGTAACAAAATATTTTCACAAGAGAAATCCACTATCGTTGCTGATGACAATACCTATCGTTGAATCATGCATCAGTCCTTGCATTTTTCCTTTTGCATAACATAGGTAGGTATCTTAGAGGATAATGTGCGTTTAGTCGTAAGTACCTAATCTTTTTGTAAGTAATACCTATTGTCTAATTATTTAAATCTTTTATTTTTTAATTTAGGTAACAATCATGATATGTTATCAATGGCTCTAGCTAGAGTCTAGGCCAGGCAATAAGAAAAAAAATGTGTTTTCATTAGAGCCATAATTTGATGTAGCATATTGCAGTTTATTAACCGTATTATACCTAAAACAAAGTCCGCTTTATCTATGTTCCCGATAAACTCCGAAACTAATGGGCTGATTTTGACGAGGTTTTGTTAAATAACGGTGTTATAGTAGATATTATAAGTTTATCATGGATTAATTAATATTACCTACTGAATATGTATTCGGCAATCAACCTTGAATAATTTACTTCAACCACTGTTAAAATCCGGTTACCGTCTTATGATGAGTAAGGCAAAAGCTTGTATAATAAAGAAAAAGGTAATCAACTTCTATAAAAAGATTGTTTGCAAAATAAAAAGTATACACTATAGTATCGATTACGTATATGTCGCAGGGAAATGGCCAAAACAGAGATTTGAACAAATGTCTAAGGGATATGATCAAATCACGCAGGATGTTAAAATGGCGAATCTATTTGATCATTTGCCTAGAAAAAATCAGTCATTTGATCAAATCCCTGAATCTGTTTAGTGAAATGAAGAAATCGGCCAAAAAATGCAACTCGTTTTCTCATTTCACCAGATTTGTTTAGTCATTTGATAAAATCCCTGAAACGCGTCAGTGAGTTGACGAAACTAACGCGCAAAGTCAACTCGTTTTATCATTTCACTAATCACTTTCAAGACAAGCTTTCAAGTAACAATACATAATACATATTGCATGATTTATGAGTAGCCTTTGCTGTTTTATGCAGAGTAGAAAAATGCAATACAATATACATAAAACAAATACTCTTTATTGCACACCTCAATTCAATACAACAGGCGGTCAAATTGCTAAATAGCAATCTCATCCAGGCAACCTTCGAATAGCGGAAAGAAAATAAACAAACCAATATTAGATAGTGAAAAATATCTAGTATATCTATCTCATTTCATATGAAATTATATATAACATTAGCATTTTAACGGACAAATTGGTCTAGGTTTCGCCATTAAGAACGCAAATACATATATTGTTATGCCAGAAAAGCATAAGGGTGAGGACCGAATTCTTAAAAAGATCCGTTGTGACACAAAAAATAGCCATACATTGGTATTGTTAATTGGTAATGCGGTCCAAAAGGGTTTTCCTTGAAATCGCATGAGGATTAAAGTGTGTAGCACGCTTTACGCACGATTTGTATAATCCTATATAAAATAAGTTATAGGATGCCAAAACATTAAGCATAAATATAGATTTATAGATTATAGAAGTTATCAATTTATTAATCTTATTTTTATTTTGTACTAGCTTCCGCCCGCGACTTCGTCCGCGTGGACCCGGGATAAAAACTATCCTATATTTTAATCCAATTTATAAACTATCGTCGTGCAAGATTTCAACCAAATCGGTTGAGCCGTTTAAGCGTGATTGAGTAACAAACATCCAAACATCTAAACATAAAAACATCTAAACTTTCGCATTTATAATATTAGTAGGATATATCGATATCGATACATGTAATATACAATCAAAAACTCGCGTGGGGGCTCCCCCGAATCTACCAGAAAAGTTTGACGAAGAATATATAAAAATTATTAATACGAGCACGTCGCGCGTCGTTTTCATACAACAATTTCAAATTAAAATACAAACAAACGATTCGCTAGTCGCTTATGTGCAGGAGTATTGAATAGAAATGAATATTATTGAATAGTTTGATTAACAAGCACGTAATAACCATTATTCATGATTAGCTCATACTGAGTATTATTGTTTGACAAACATTTCTTTTTTGTATTGTTATTGCTGCTTCTGATTAGGTGATCACTGATTAGTACCTCATTAGCCTGATTTACCCATCACTTATAAAGACCCACTGGAATTCAAAGATTACAAATCAGTTCAAAGAAATGAAGGATTCTGTAGCCAACGTGTTCTGAATTAAAGTGTAAAATTAAAAGCAATCTGTATTGTGGTCTTCGAGTTCACGATCCGTGCGTAAACGTTCCTCGTTACGGTCGGTGATAGCCGGTTCGGCCTACTAAGAGATTCGTTGTGAATTGTAATGTGCCTAGACAAGCAGCAACAGACACTAAATAAAATAATCAATAATGTTGTATTTTCTCGAAAATGGTTTTGTAGTCAAATGGAGAAAAAAGCAACGCAAAAGGTTAAATCACAAAGTTATAAGTGTCCAAAGGTTTAAGTAGGGGTAGGTGTCCCTTTTCCGCAAAACGCAACTTCATATGAAACGATTGTCATTTACTATGACGCTCGCAGATTGTGACGTCACTAACTGCGAGCGTTTTCTCTCTCTAACAAGCAATATTAAAACGGTCGTAGCTTCGTAATTCTTTGAGATATCTGAATGGGATTTTCGTCACTAGGCATATTTTTTTGGCTTCTTTATTTTGGAGTAATAACAATTTTCGAGTCTACTATTAATGCGAGCGTTTTATGTCTATCGTTTTATACACAACGCCGCACCCAATTTTTTTCAAAACTTTAGGGACTACCGCTGGGCGAAATCTAAAAACCGAAAAAGCATAACCAATAAATTTAGCGCCTACAATCTCACCACTCTTAAAAAGCCCACGTCAGCTATACCTACCTAAGAAGCAAAAGTTAGTGCCTCAATTGATTCATTGACAATTTTGAGATGAGTTTTCATTGGCGACTGTTCTTTGAATTGAACCACCATCAATTACCCGTAGAGATGATTTTATCGCGCCGATGAACTGGGTTTGTGTTGTTTTTTCACAGACTTGCTATTGTGACGTTCGTGTTTCAATATCGGACCACATGGACCAGATCTAGTAAAATTAAAATATACATAGTACAATATATTTTCATTGAAAGTGACGTGGCCTTCAAGGAATAAAGAAACCCATACTTACGGAGCAACTCGAAACCCGAACCACACTAAAGATTCTTAGAATTTTACGGTCCTATTCACAGAGTAAGCTGTATGAATGGTCGTTCTACTATGATTAGCCAACAATGACGATTGTATATATACCTATTCCCATAATTCCCAATTACTTGCGCGTACGCAGTTTAAACAGTTTAAACCCTTCTAGAAACCCAAGTTGATTTACTGGCGTTGCATGATCTTCGGGCATTCTCGTCACGGCCATCTCCTGAATACAAACTGGGAGAAAGCCACAATGTGGTTAATGCCTCTACTGGGCAGAAAATAGGTTCGCTAATGTTTAACCGAGCCGCGCGCTTCCTGGTACTGTGAATTTACATAATATCGATCAGTGGAGCAGTGCAGCGATGTCAGACAGAGCTAGCACTACACGCCAGACACTACTTTTAACATTATATTTATATTGTAAGCGGTAAAAGTATTTGGTAGGATATCCGACGTGTCAGATTCATATCGAGCCACTTGTTCTTAAATAGTTTAATTACGAGTGAGCATACTCGGTTAGAACTATACACAGACTCTACCTAATACAGACAGAAAAAATCATAGTTGAATAATATACCAAAATATGACGTCACTTATACAAAATACGTGCAATACAGTGTTAACACCAACATACGAAGACTAGTCGACTTCCATCTTTTTCTTAGATCTGTAGTCGAGTACCTTCGCCGAATACGATCACGCACAACAGGCGGTATAATCCTACTTTCTGGCCAGTGGGAGACGTAAAATATTTTACGTCACTCCGGGCAGTAAGTGAGATTTACCGCCCCCGTGGGCCGCCCAGCGGAAAATCTCACTTCACACCCAGGAGAAGACGTAAAATTGTGTACGCACGACGCTACCGGTGGTAATAAAGAAAGATGCAGTTCGCATAATTATCGAGTTAAACGCAAGACATACACGACCTTTGGGATCTTGTTTAAACGACTTCAATAAAAGGAGGAGGTTCTCAATTCGGTGGCTTTTTTTTATCTTTATTATTTAAATAATGTTTTTTGCCCACGTTGTCTTTCACGTGAGTTCATTAACCTTAGAGACATTGATTTTGATAATCATAAATATCATAATTCATATCATAAGATAAGGGTTAAGACATATTGTCCTGAAATGCATCATATACATATCATAATTTTGCGTCCGTATCTACATACGTACTCGCGAACAAAATGGCATACCTAACCCAATTATCAATTTTCTGTCTTAATATTAACAATCCCACTAACTATGCCGACTCATGGCGACTGTTCGGGAAGCCCCAATATAAATGCATTTTAATCATGAGTAGCTCAATCGTGAACGATATCGATATGGAAAGACATCACCTATATGATTTAGACTTAGATTTAAAATTATTTATTTCACAATATGCAATTACAATATAAATGAAAGCTAGCTTAATCTATATGAATTTATATTATGATCGTCAAATAGAATAAGAATTGTAATAAAATGTCAAGTTACATTTGTTTCAAGTATAGTCTACCTATATAGCCTACCTAAATATAGTGTACCTACACTACCTACTACATATTTAATCATGTTTCCACTGAAAGCAAGGGCACACTCAAAACGAGTTACGCATGAGGAAACTTCAACATATCCATGTGACAGGCACATCACACAAGCTGGAAATTATGTACTACGTAGGTAGGTATATTATCGGATTTATAATAATAATAATAATAATTTCAAGGGTCAGATACAGAAGGCGGTACTCCTGGATACTGCGCGGATAGTCAGGAGGTTCCTGTCTCTGTCGCCCTGACCACCGGCAGCTTAGGCCCCGCCTCGCTGCCGGCGGTACCCTAGGTTA
Organism: Epinotia ramella; assembly: GCA_947578815.1. NCBI lineage: Eukaryota > Metazoa > Arthropoda > Insecta > Lepidoptera > Tortricidae > Epinotia > Epinotia ramella. The sequence goes on from OX388209.1 coordinate 16,952,609, forward strand.
GGTTTTTATAATGATTTTATGTCTTATATAGTTTTATATTTTACTTTTTATATAATTATTGTAAAAACCTAGCTTAAGAAGAAAGTTTAATAAAGAGAATAATAATAAAAACATTTATTTCAGGCAACTAAGGTCCATAGTTACAAATACCTTACAGACTAACATACATACAATATAATATTAAAAAATTAATTATTATTTAGGCGACGAAACAGTGTGGCTCCGTTGCGTCGTCAAGCCCGGCGTAGAGTTCGGTAGGTTTATGAATATGCACTCAGGTCCCGAGTCTTTAAATTAACCAAAGGTTGTAACATTGCAACAGTAATGTGATGGATGACTGGTTGAGCCTAATAATTAGTGACCCTTACTGCGAAACTGATGATCCCGGGTGCAAATCCCGGTAAGGGCAAATATTTGTTTTCGAGTCTTGGATATTTTCTATGTATTGAGTATATCTATTAAATATATCGGCGGATAATACCCATAACACAGGCTTTATTGAGTCTATTGTGTAGGATGAAGATAACATTGGACATTCGTTATTTTATTGACGTACCTATCTGCTACTGGGGGTCCGTGTCTAACACAGTGAAGCAGTTCATAGAGGTATTAAAAGAACTGCTAAGTCTTGTCACTAGAAAAGACCTACCTACTACTATACAGAAGATAATTTCCAAAAATAAAAAGCATCCATTAAATTCATACGCTAAAGCAGTTTTGGTTTCTATTTATTTCACATGAAACGTATCCTATAATACTACTCATCAGTTATTCTGTGAATACTATTACCACGTACTGTATAACAAATTGTAATTTGGATTACAAGAAGCTACATACAAGCCACTTGAGTAGATTACAAATAAGAGCGTTAGGGTTGATATTGCATTGAACGTAACTTATTAACAGATAAACTCACCGTCGCTCCATGCAAGCAGTAAGTCCTGTTTCTTTTCAAGCAGGTCGTCCCGACGCCTAGGTCGCGGACGCAAGCGAGCCACCTTCCCGTTCATACTTGTACCGCAGTCAGCTGTTCAGGTTTTCTCGCCCGGCCCAAAGGTCCCACACATCACAACAAACAAACAACACCACTTCCACAGGCACGACGGCGAACGTGCAATGTTAAACGAACCCTTACTAATCAAGCGATGTAATGAGCTCTAGATAGTAGATAAAGTTCCACGTCATCAGATCCGATAACGGTGATCAATACGCTTGACAACCAGCAGTTGTTTCAAAGGCACTAGGGTTTATTCCTGTCGAATTGAAAGTTCGCCAATTTTAAATTTAACTGAATGAAGCGAATCTTGCAATCGACGATTGCACTCGTTTCAATTAATATTATATGACAAAGGCTGCTATCAGGACCAATCTTCAAGTTCATAATAGTTCATATCAAGGAAACTATAATGAAAACTGGACAGGCCTGGCTTCCTGGCCCCGTATTATGGTCGGCCTTATCACGCGATAAGTGACAAGATAGAGCGTCCGTCACTGGCTGACACCGTTCGATAGAACGAGACCGACTCTCTATCTTGTCACTTATCGCGTGATAAGGCCGACCATGATACGGGGCCTGAGCAGTAAATAGTCTTGAATTTTTATTACGATAAGGTTTACGATCGACGCATGCGTAGGTAAGTTTTCTTCATGACAGCATATTCGTAAAAAATGGTAAGTGCTGCACACGTCTCCTTTGGCAAACTAGAGATATTTGTTATTTATACAACCATAATGTTGCGATTGTGCTTCTGTATTTTAACCCCCCACGCAACATTAATGGGGTGTTCGTCTGTTTATATATGACTGTCACACAACCTATGCTTTGTCTACTTTGTATCCATGGGATTACTCGCAACCGTTTCGAGATATTTTTTATCATTTCTACTGTAGGGAGACGTGGAATAATTGCCAACTTTAATAGTTGTTTTTAATAGCATAATCTATTTTGAGTTAGTCACAATTGTTTTTACTGCGACGTTTATTAGCGATACCATGAATGTTATCTGAGGCAGATAAATGAGAAACTAAAATCTTATTATCTACAGATGATAGTTATCATAATTCGTACAGGAGCCGATTAATTGGATTCGATATTAATTATAAAACTGCAAGTGAAAGTCGGAGGCTTAGTATTATGAAGTCGTTTGTCAAAAGCTCTTTAAATAGAAACAGTGCGGGGCCACACGCACTGTTTGCTGTGGAGGCGGCACAGTACGGTCGACGCACTCAGTCGAACTACCAATAAAAATAAGGATGTCGTCAATATGTTGGCATCGGCACCATAGCGGGGTCACCTCCGGCGGGTCGCTTCGTGACGTAACGGTTCTGACCTTGATGACTGATGACACATCATAAAGGGCCTGACGAATTATGAATTATGATAGACCATAATTCGCTCAACTATGTAATTGTCGCGGGTCTGGCAGCCAAGCTTCGAGAGCGTGTTTACGAGGGTACCTACTTGTAAACTTGGTGTATTGACTAAACAAATACTGACTCCGGAATACGTCATAAAAGACCAATTTGCACAGAATGTCCGAGTAGGGGAATGTGAAGATGAAGATTTTTCAATGACATTTCATTGCATTTATTGTTCATAATTCCATCAAATTTTCGTCGCAATATTCGCGCTAGTTAAATATAGATATATTCTATGAGAATAGCAATAGATCTATGTGCGCCGAAACGTAGCCAAAGCAACGGTTATGTAACATATTCAGCTGATGTACAACAAATAATTATAAATAGGGATTGCCTTGACATTCAATTTCTCTGTTCTCAATTAAGTTATCACTCAATAACACTCAATTATTATCACTGCCCTATAAAATATGCCAATCGGTTTTGCTGTTTACTAGTACAAATAATGCACACGATATTGCCTAAACATAAAGTACAACCCAGAAGTATGAAAGATAACAATTAATACCTACTTTCGTTACGTATATGTAACCTTAACTGCATTGCAACATTTATGAAGAGTTAACCACATAACACTCATGTCGCAATTACTGGTGCAAATGAATGAGTTTCATTCCAACATTCTTGAAACAACACTGAAATAGTTATTTACGATAGGAAATACCTATTCGCACGTGTATCGTACAACGTTTTACTGTACATATGGCTCTTCAAAGTTTCGAAATATGCACGGAAAGTGCTCTTTCCGCACTAGTGCGGGAAAGTAACACCATATGTACTGTAAAGTTAGTTCTCGTGTTATTGAGTGGAGATATATGCATAGTATGTATTTAGGGGGCATGCCGTGCCGATCCGAAAACTTCTGCAGTACCTTTCATTGCTCAGTCTTCACACAAGTCCTTGCCGCGAGAGGACTATTCTAAGCCCAGCACATTAGTTTAAAACATCAAGAAAATATTAAACAAACTAACATAAGTAGTAATTGCACCTAATTATATCAAAACTTCAAAATAATATATCCTCTAAGTATATGATAAGTAAATATTGACCACAGAAACTGCCAGTGTCAACAAACATCAACAACAACGTCGGCAAAAAGAAAGAAAAAAGAAAGGCAAAAGTAGCGCAAATTAGTTGCGCGCGAGTTCAGGGAGTCGTCGTCGACGGACGCGCGGCACTACACTGGGATGCGCGCGCGGCCGCCCGCCCAGAATAACCACGGGCTGGCATACTGCCAGTCACATGGCAACTTAGATCGTGACAAACCAGCCCCATTCATAACGAGAGCTTGTTACCCACCGTTTGAAGATAATAAGTACATAAATATTAAAATTAAAAAAGTGTGGATTATTTATGAAATGAAATGTGACTCGCTAGCGGTTTAGGTATGAATATGTTAACTTCATGTTTTAATTGCAGACCCATACGTCAAAACAATAAAGAAATAGGACCGTTCAATGTGATTTTAAGACCAATCTTTGCAATTATTTTCTATCGAGCCGATTTCGTCAAATTATGTATCGAGCCCGTCTACGGTCTTTGAAATATGGTGAATATTAACATATATTTTATTTGATGAGCTAGAACGAATAGTTTTTCTTAAAAAACTGCTTAAATAACATCAATTTCACCAAATTAGGTCTTGTCAGCCTCTTAACTAGCTGACGACCCCGCGAACTTCGTATCGCCTTTCACAATGTACGAGAAAAGTAGCTTTTTTTCGTATATTTTTTCTGTTTAAATAGTGAATCTGCTATTTGGAGAGGAGACAAATCCAACAAATCAAACATCATGAAAATCGGCCAAGCTAATCTTGAGGTATGCTATGAATGGTATAACCCCAACCCCATCCTGCGGTGGATAGCGGACAGGTTAGATTGCCCGTATATGAGGCACTGTTGTGAAATGCATGTTTCCAACAGTGTATATTTTATATAAGAATTTAATTTAATTTTTATACAAAAATTAATTGTAAGTAATATGTAATTTTCTGTATGAGTCCTGGGTTACTTGAAATAAATGTTTTTCATTCATTCATTCATTCATAACGAACACGACTTTGTTTCATATATATAGATATTACTAGCGACCCGCCCCGGCTTCGCACGGGTACTTATATTATTCATATAAACCTTCCTCTTCAATCACTCTATTAAAAAAAATCGCATCAAAATCCGCTGCGTAGTTTTAAAGATCTAGGCATACATAGGGACAGACAGCGGGAAGCGACTTTGTTTTATTTATACTATGTAGTGATGTAGTGATTATTATTAATTGTAGATGTCAGCATAACGCCTTAGATCATGACAAACCTGCCCCATTCATAAAACAAGCCCCCCCTCTGTAACTTGTTCTTTAAAACATTGTAGCCTTATACGAGTTTTAATTAGTTTTCCGAATGCTGACGCACTGTAGACGCTATAACCTATAAATAGTAATTCGTCAGTCCAGTACCGGCTAACTTACCTAACACTTCAATAAACAGCGGCATCTCGCGTATTACTTCAAAGTTTTACCAGCTAACTTGTTAGGCAGGTATTGGTACAGTCAGCGTCATATAGTTAGTAGCAGCCAGAGTAACCAAATAATAAAGACGTGTACCGAAATATTTGGCTACCTTGGCTGCTACTAACTATATGACGCTGACTTGTTTGTGTTGATGTTATGTGTTGTTATGTTTCTAACGATAGGGCTGTTAGCGGCGATCTTAACTGAGTGTATCCGCTTTACATTACACAATTCTCGCTTTATGACAATGGAAGAAAGTCAATGAAGTCCGAAAGTGTAAGAATATATTTTTCGTCGACTGTACCTACGTACGTGCTGCTTATCATGTATAAGGCACGATGATCAGTCTTCCAATGTTACTGATTACAAACGCAATCACAATCGTCGAATCATTTAACAATAGTGTTCAGAATCGTCGAATGGGAAGTGTTTGAAGGCAAATGACATGTCGATGTTTTCTCACAACATTAACTGCCGCTATCAGATACCAGTACCGAAAATGAACCCTCTGCTATTCTACAAGTCCATAAAACCATACGCCTCCACCACCACCTATGGGTTCGTCACCACCTTTATCGCTGAAGATTTATATTACGAAAGAGGGATAGTCGTATACTTACGTGCGTCTGTGCTCGGGAACATTGTACAAGATACGTGCGAAAAGCTTTCATGGGCTGCTTTACGATATTGACATACAGAGACTGCTTTATGACATTGGCATAAGATCTAATTTCCCCTGGCCCGCGTGAAAGGTTTTTTCACTTGACTTTGAGGTATTTAATTGTAGACATATGTAGGTAGTGAACTTACCGGTAAGTGTGGCGACGTGGCGTGTTTCGCGCGGTGCTAGCGAGGGCGCGCGAGTCGCATCCTGGAGGGCCGCCAGCTTGACGACCGCTCCTGCAAAACAAATGCCAGTGTAACCATTCCATTATACACACACATACATATTAATCATACAACCTGTAGATACAGAGATAAATCAACGAGGAAACGCCCTAATCCTTCTCATTGCGCAGTTACAGTCAAGTGCAAAATGATGTATCGATTTAATCCTCTCATAAATATGCACCGGAACCTTAATCCGCTGACATATGAGTGATGGGCAGAGATCGGAAAAATTTGCGACATTGTTTGCAATTATGTGGACATGACTCCAAAATTAATCAAAATGTTAATTAATTATTCATTGAAAGATAATTTGAATTATTGGAGATAATAGTTTATTTATAAAGTGCTTATAAGCACGTATACAGGGTGATTCAGGAGACGTGAGCAGGATAAACCCTACACATACAGTTAATGTTAATGGATCTTTTACTATCGTAATTAAGTTAAACGCCCACAGTTTTTTTTTTACATTTTGTTCTAAGTTTCATTCACAATAAATCATGGTCACCCTACACAACTAAAAAAAAAATTCACGTTAATCTTACCAATGCTGGTACGACTGAGTAGCTTATAAACTATTGAATCCGTAGGGTTGATCCTGCTCATGTCTCCTGAATCACCCTGTATACTATAATAACTTAAAAAAAAATGAATTACATAAATAATTACATAAATAATTATTAGCAAAAGGTTCGTATTTAAAATGGGTATCGTTTCCGTAAATATTTATATACAATAAATAAATAACGATTTTAAACTGACACGATTACTTACACTAGAAAAAAATTTGAAAAAAATACTGATATATTTTTTTAATAAACCTATACTTTAACAAACTTTTGTATTTATTGACTAGGAATCAAATTATATGTCAAGTAAAAAATTAATTAACTGAATAACATTTTGATTGATTTTGGAGTCATGTCCACATAATTGCAAACAATGTCGCAAATTTTTCCGATCTCTGGATGGGACATATTTATGAGTATGTCGTATGGACCCATATTTTTACACTTGAGTGTACGTTACGTATCATCGTGGAATGAACACGCAAAACAGAACACGACAGGTGCAAGACCACGGGCAAGCCAAGAGTTGAATTTGAGGTTCTGAATGGGCGCCACAAAAGGCCCTACATATTATGGCTAAACATATAGCGAACTTTTAATACTACTTGACTACTTCATCAGCCTATTCCAATTTGTATACGAAAAAAATCTGTATATTATTTATTTTCTCAAACATGCTCGGAAATGTACGCGTTAATATCACGAAATGAAGACGTGAAGTTTCTTGTTTATGGCTCCCTACATTACTTCTTGGCCTTACGCCAAGAAGTAATGTATGAAAACCCTAAGTAAAACCATTATTGTCCGCTACTCTAACTTTTTAAATTTGCTTACTAATATTAAACTGACAAAGGAAAATTTACATACTGCCAACCACCACTAGACACTGTAAGCATACTTGCTTCATAAAAAAAAAAAAAAAAATCTATGGTACTATACTTTATGTGCGGTTAAACATGGTGCTCGAACGGCTTGTTCAAATGGCATGTTTAAAAAATAAAAAAGGCGCAAATTACCTATTATTTAATTGATTACCTAGTATTTATTTTAATTTTAATATTTCCTCACATCGTTTGAGAAAAGTACTATACAATCCTCGGCCGGAACAGGGATTGCTGGACTCGTTGTATTCAGCCTCGTCTACGACTCGGCCGTCTACTCCAATCTCGTCCAGCAATCCCTTACTTCACGGCCTCTGCAGTAATCTACTATTATTTAAGCCTTTATTGTTCCCCATTATTATATATTTATTACAAGTTGTTTATATTAGTATATATTTTAAACTAAAGGGACCCCTGACTATGATCATTTTGTGTGTGACTTACAGAAATGTGATCTAATTTAAGGTAATAAATAATAGTACAACTATACTAATAAATATTAACTTACAAATCCAGTGTAAAGGATATGTTTTCCCAGCCTTTTTCGTGAATGTTAAAATCTGAAATAAAAACATAAGTTAAGCACAGTGCAACACTGTTACAAAAATTGTTCCACTCACTTCACATTTGGCTTTCTCATCCATATAGTATTTAAATTCATTCAAAACTATGTATTGAATGAAATATGATTGCAATGTTTTACTTTTACAAAAGTTAAACAGACATAACAGAAAGGGTCTAACTATGGTCCTCACAAGTGGTGGCAGATTTCACACAGAGGGTAGTAGAGTCGCCAAGGTATTTTTATGACTAAATAAATAACAATTAAACTATTTACTTCTCTTTTAATTCTTATAATTCTCTTGCGAGTAAATTGTCTGTTAAGTTATCTGCGCACAAAAATTTCATTTGCAATAAAAAAAATGGTTCATAGAATTTGGATATCATTTACAATGTTAAATTTGTTTAAATTGATGGTGTTCCTATAACCACTTCTATAAAAATATAAATTAAATAAATCATTTCGTTCATTCAATCATACAAAGTTAGTAAAAAACAACAACTGCATTACTCTCTGTGTGGAATTTGCCGCCACTTGTCCAAACGCTAGTGATGACTGATGACTACACAGTAAAAATCTAGAAAAGATGCTAACTGAAAATTGAGAAATTTTTAGAAAACCAAGTAGGTCATTTCAAAGATTATTTATTTGTAGGCATGGTGTCTCAATAATTTCCATTTTCAATTGGTACCTGTTGTTTACAATAACTGTAACAATTTCCCTGCAATTCTCACACTAACAGTTCTTCTCGATTTTTTTTTAATATTAATGAAACCTTAAATAATTTTGGAACTCCACAATTTTTAGATTATCTGATTATCATCAAAAGAGTTTAAGAAATTTTGCATTATAGGTTTATTGAATTAACATAATCAACAGTAAAGTTTTTAATTCAATAAGTATGGTCACGGACTTTAATTGTTGAGCCATTTAGAGCTCACTTTATACTGGACCTTTCAAAGTTTGACTATTAAAATACCAAAATTAGTTGACACCTAAATGGCTCAACAATTAAAGTCCTTGACTGTACTTACTCATATGTATATCGGGAAAAATGGCATGAGATGGAGGAGGCTTTTACCCAAATGTGGTCCATATAAGAAAACATTTATATTTGTATAAAAACATTAACACAACACAACTTTTAGATTAGTGAATACCAACAATATGGAATAAATAAAGCTTAAATAAATAAATATATGTATAGTGGCTATGCCTGTGATACTATCATTTTACTTTATCACTTCAGATGATGCAGGATGAATCTACCTTGATTATGTAAACAGGTACATAATCGAAACATTAACACCTGTTTGTGACACATATTACGCGCTATGCAAAATAGTCTTAAGTGATGTAATAAGAGTGCCAAGGTGAAGACACATTTCTGAATGTATGTCTATAGGACATTAGCATAAAAATGTATTATCCTTGATTTCAAATCACCAAATGTAATCTTTCATAACTAAATGCAAGAGGAAAACTGGCAACCATTTAACATTAATTGTCTTTTGAGGTTCTCTATAATCAACTACAATGACATTTAGTTACATTATATTGCTTCCTCTTTAGCATGCAAATTAAATGCCACCATGCCTAATTTTAGATTAAGTGACGCTTAAGCTTGTAAGCCGTGTAAGGCTCTTATACGGGTGATTTATCGGGCAATTATTGCCCGGCGACACGTTGCCGAAATGAATGGAGCAATAAATTGAGCAAAATGGGGCAATTTATAGACATTGCGGCAATATTTCAGAAATATTTCTCGAATTGCTTCATTCATTTCCGTGTTGCTCCATATTGCCGACTACAATTTGCTCCACTGAATTTCTCGTGTATGAACGTATTGCCTAGTTTCCCGAGTTGCGGCAATTATGGGGCCAGAATGGCGCCATACTGGAGCAATAATCGCTCCATTTTGAGCAATATTCGAATTGCTTGAAGTGGCCGTGACGTCAAAATTGCCCCGAATTTCCGGCAATTCGGCAATTTTTATCGCTCGTGTAAGAGCCCCTTTACACCGATATTGTAAGAATTGAAACTGTGGTGTCAATTCTGAACAATTTCGCGATTAATAAATAAATTACTAATATTGTAATACCACTATAAATTAAATATTATTATAAAAGAAAGGTTTTTCGATGAAGAAATTACTTCATTGACCTCTTGAACTCGCAATTATCGACAAGCACTAGGAAGGTGTGTATACCGCATGCAGCAGAGTAATATATTTCTACCGTTAGAACTATGAGAAAAAAATAATATAAGACTTACAATCATTATTTACATTATCGATGAAGCTATGACCTTGCTGGAGCCTAAAGACGGTCCATCTCATTCAGCTCTCCTCATTGAACAATGTGGAACACAGATCGAAAATCCCAGCAACGATATCTTAATTAACACTGAACTGATCACGTTAAACATAACATTATAACAACATAGCACCAAAATGTATCGCTTTACTGGATTTCTGTATTGTTGCTTTGCGCCTTTTACGTTACTCCAGTACAATTCGTTCGATTCGCTCACAAGCTGACCGTAGCGCATGAATGACATAATTTGATTTCCATTATTTGACAGCTGCTTTAGTCCGAATTGAAGACTCATCAAACCGAAGAAAACTAGTTCCTATCATTGCTATATGGAAAACAGCGTAGCAGAATTCATAAGCTTGTTTCGGATCCCATCCGTATCCCGTTCCGTTTTGCGAATGAAAAGATGTTTGAGTAATAGGTATTGTTAAACGAAGAAATGAATTAATGAACACTATTGTTTATTTTTAATTTATTTATTACTCAAAGTAAATGTATTCATACATGGATTTCCATTCATGAATGTAAATTCAAAAACTCTCAGGTCTAATTCATTGTCTTGGTGGGTTCTTTATCTTCGGGCTTAAAATAAACGCTCAAAGTAACACCAACAACGTAAATATATGAGCACATAATTGTTACCGAACTAGCAGCAACTATTATTATCACCAACATAAGACCTGAAAATGTGCAATTCTTGATTATTAAATGAACATTTTTAGTAAATCATTATAATACATGCTAATCTAAGTGTTACTTACTTTCTATTAACAATATAATACTTATTAAACAAATTACTCCAGCAAAAATTACAAGTAACACCAACATCATCGCGAAAAATATGACTCCAGCAGTTGTTGTGATGAATGTGGTTAAAAGTGGGTATTCTAGAGCCGCACAAGTAATATTATAAACCCATTTTTCTAATGTGTCGACTCCAGCAAATACTCGAACTGAAAACGTACATAAAACCATTTATTTAGAGCCAGACAGAAGCAAAGTTACTCTTAAAACTAGATTTTCATCATGTAATTCTTATAAGCGTATTTGCTGCAAGAAAATAAACTAGTGGCAAATAGTTGAATGCAGTGATTGTGTGTCATATTGAAAAGTTTTTTCTTGCTAAAATTCCGAGCTTTGTCGAAACTGATACACCACTTTTTCCGTTGGTATTATATCAAAAAACTTTGGTATTATATCATTTTATTCATATGAATAAATGCTTACAGTATTTTATATCAATGGCTCTTTTAAAACTCATTTCTATGTTTTTATCGTATGATAAATTTATATTGTAACAGTAGCAAAACACAGCATTACGTACAAAGATTAATGGATGTATAAATATTCGGAATCGATTGTTTTGTTGAACTACCCACTTTTTGACTTTTATGGGGTATCCACATTAAGAGATTGTACCCCAATTTGTCAGCCCAATTCATCAGAATCTGACTAATTGCTATCGTGTGGATGCATGCTGCGCTGCGGATCTAACCGTCAAACGAGTTGTCCGACTAATTGCATGAAAATCACAATTTGGACCATGGAATTGGCATAACCATCGTTATTTATTTATTTATTTAGAAAACCAACAGCGATACATATAGTTTATAACTTATGCTAAGTAACTCAGTAGTACGGCCAATTACAGGTTTCCCTTTCTAATTTGTATTGTATACAAGAGAATCGAACGGACTACCGGGTCTACAATATATTAATAATGAAGGAAAAAAAAAAAGGTAAACATAAAACATGAAGATATTTGAATTTAAACTTTGATGAGTAATGTTAAAATAAAATTTATACTAGTGTTATTTAATACGTGAGTTGAACCGTGTTTTTATTAGTATTTAGCAAATGTAAAAAAAATACTAATATTTTAACAGATGTTTGTCGCGAATAGGGTCGCGAGAACTAGCCCTATAACAATTACACGGCAACATTATACCGGATGTAGAGAAACACAATTTTATCTATGGTAAGCTTGCATTTTTCTTCTAACGTTCTTTCGTCTTCAAATCTGCTTACGGGAACCTGAAGCTGCATTTGTAGATGCATTTATTGTGTTAATTTTATTGTGAATATCTTTCGGCTTGTCCTGCCACCAGTCAAAAGCTAAGTATCTAGAATAAGTACCAATAATATTATCAACAATTTCTTTATGTTTAAAAGAGAGAGATTGGAAGATGGATTGCTCGGCGAAACTCCATGAGCTGATCAGGGCAATCTGTTTCCATCTCGCTAATCTGATACGCTTATACGCGAATTATAATGCTATGCTATTTACTGGTCTCAAGGCTTGCGAGCCAAAACATCCATTTATATTAAATGAACAACCGGTGCGTGTAGTCTTGGCCAATTCTATTAGCAAGGTGTATAAAAGGGCCCAGCAGGGACAGTCCTCGTTCTTTGAGACAGGGTTCGCGGGTTTTAGATCCGGCCCTCGGGTCTTGGAACAAAAGGGCCCAGCTGGGACAGACCTGGTTCTGTGGAACGAGGTATATAAAGGAAGTACTCGCGGAGTACGTCAGATAAGAGAAAGGTCGTACTCGTGGAGTACGACAAATGAAAGTGCCCTTAGGGGACAAAAGGTTGATGACATTAAATAGCATACCAAAAGGTTCTAAATATGTTGATGTGTTACTTATGTGTAAAGAGTATGGTTGGATACTTAGAGAGTCAAAGCAGTTGATTCATAAATACATTAAAACCCTTAGGAGGAGCATTCGACTCCACCGAGGCGACAAGGTGCATGGACAGCCAGGCAGAGAGACTCACTATTATTAAGGTAAGATAGTTGACATCAAACTCACACACAGTCTTAGATACTTAAATTATCAGCTCTGGGTCACTTGAGTTGATAACTCTATAATCAGCAAGTAAGCCTAGCGAAGCAGAACTATTCTTATTAACAAGATATCTAATCAAACTTTAAAGACACTCTATTGAACCCAAGAGTGTGGATGTTCCTTTGAGATTATTCAGTTAGAATGATTTCTTAGTGACATCATATACTTTGTCCGTATTAATGGGCTTATAATGCGGTACAAATTTGGTGTAGAATAGCTGGGATTTAATATTGACCAACAAGAGCATAATGAGAGTGTGTTTTGTGTGTGTCAACTATCTTATAATTTATATGTTGACGACATCCGTGGTTGAATAGGGAAACTGCGCAGTAAAAATAAACATGCTCATAAGAAAATAATTCATAATAAAATAAGGTAATGTTCACTTATTTGTGTAACCCTTAAATATAAGAAATGGTAAAGGTGTTGTTAAAATGAGCACTGGTTTGTGTGTGGAATGCAATTTCACTAGACTAAGAGTAAAATTATCAACCTTCAAATAGTTCAGCTACTCAATACAAAATGTAGCAGAGATAAGTTTAACCGTTCGATCATAGATGGCGTTAGCGTACCTATCGGGAACAATATTTGTTTTAACAAAGAATTTTTATTCTTATAATGAATCGTTAATTATACACTTTGAGAATTATAGTGAATGACAAAATAATATTTCCTTTCTTCTTATTGAAATGAAGAAAACATAAATGATTGGAATTGATTACCGATTGTCACAATCGGAAACCAATTCAGTACTTGTTTGTTACCTATTAGGTTTTCACTTTTGTATGATTTGGTTGCTAGTCGGAAAATTCATTTCATGAATTAATTTAGATATTTTTACTTAAAATTCAACGTTCAAGCATTCCGAATACAATTTGCGTTATTTCTACAGTCAGGCACGACATGACGAAATAAAATAAGAGCAACTAAGATGGCGTCTGTTGACATTCAATGACATCGGTGTAATACGTTAAAAGTTTCTGCAAGAAATTCCATAAAGTATCAAAGGACGAATTGAAATAAGGAAATTTAATTTAGATCACCAGGTGAGAGAGTGATCATGTTATTTATGCTGTTTAGAACGTAATTGCATGAAATTCAACGATAACGACAAATTATTTTACCGGCAAAATAAGACTCGCATTTTTACGAAATAATGTGTAAATACTGTGTTGAATTAGTCATACTATTGGAGTAGTATACGTAATACGATAACTTTAATGATTTTGAGTAACATTACACGTAATTTTCTGTAAAAACCGTAATTATAAAGTGACAAGTATCACTTAGACATACATTACTATTTCCAATTGGAAAATTAACCATAATTATTATTTATTAATAGAATCATCAACAAATAAACAAGGAAAGTGGTATTCAGTGAATGCCAGTACCAGAAATTACTTAAGGGGTATGTAGCAATGTAATTATCCATTTATGCCATGATATATAGGGAAGCAAAATCTTATTGAAGTGTTATTCTTTTAATGCATTCACAATGCATCAGAATGCTATTAACCGCATAAAATTAATCACATTTTCAAGTAGTGATATTACTTACAATTGATTTTTTTATGAATTTATGTTTGTTCATCGCGGTTTAACTGAAATTTATACTGGAAATAGATTATTTACATTGGCTTCAAAGTATTAGTTTAACAATATAATTTACAAAGGGCATAACATTCTTTCTTTGTATATTAATGCGAAAGGAGGAATAGTTAAGGGGCAGTAACTTTGATTTTCATATTTCCTTACGGAAGGAATAATATTTTACATATTTTACATACATGCAAGACAATATAATAAGGAAGTATTCCACATTTGCATACCATATTAAGGTGAAGCCGACGGTCATTAAGGGCAAGTCATACCACCACTATATTTAGTAACAAATATTGACATCAGATATGTTTTGATTTAATCAACTTTTCGATAGTACATACCTACTTACTGTGTGACATTAAGAGTGATAAATCAAGTAATCTTTCTTGTGGTTCTATACAAGTAAATAAAATGAAAAGGGTGCATGGCAGTGCCATGGCCAAGTCAAGTAAATGGAAAGGGTGCATGGCAGTGCCATGGCCAAGTCAAGTAAATGAGAAAGGTGCATGGCAGTGCCATGGCCAAGCCAAGTAAATGAGAAATGTGCATAGCAGTGCTATGGCCACGTCCAGTAAATGAGAGTCATGATGACTAGTCCGTTTGGGCAATGTACAAGACTTATTTAAGTTGTTTATCGTATGATTTGTTGGAACAAGAGATCACTTGATGATAAATTTAATGCTTTATAACAAGACAGACTAGTATTGTCCGAAATGTGTCACAATGTTTACTGTAAAGTAGTAAGGATATTGTTTGAGTGTATTCTGGAAGTGAACGTGATTCATCCAGAGTGAACTTAAATAGTACTTACTATGATGAAAATGAATGATAAAAGCGGAACTACAGAGTACTTATACCAATTTTAGGTTTACACCTATACATACCCTACAATGGAAGACATATATTTGGATAGACTCGCTAAGTTTATAGCAAATATTAAAAGCTTGTCAAGCAGCTCTCGTGTTCTTTGCGCTTCAAAGTTGTGGTCTTCTGAAGATGAAGGACAAGCGAAGATTTTGGCTTCAAAACTTCAAGCGATACTTAAACGATTCAGTAACGAGTTGTATCAATATTTCAACATTTCCGATAATCCTAATGCGGATGAGATCTCCGATATGACAACAGAGCAGCTAGAAGGAGATGAGATGTTAGCTGAATTGAACGCTCGCATACAGCTAAACCAGGATAAAGCGGTTCCTTCTTCTTCTTCAGGCTCTGGCCGATTAATGAATAGAGGAAAGTTACCTGACTTAGTTCTACCTACCTTCTCCGGAAATGTGCTTCAAGGGACGCAATTTTGGGATCAATTTTGTTCCATCATTGATCAAAGAGAATTAAGAGATGTTGATAAATTACAATATTTAAAGGCTTCTTTGAGAGGAGAGGCTATAACGATCCTGGAAGGTCTTGAGACCACCAACAACAATTATAAAATTGCCGTAACCACTCTGACAGATCGATATGGTAAACGGATGCAGATAATCGATGCACATTACTCGACGCTTTTTAAACTTAAAAGAGCAGAAAGGCAAGAAGAGTGTAGAAAAACATTAGACGAAATTGAAAGACATCTTCGTGTATTAAGTTCACTTGGAGAAAATATTGAAAATAATCACCTTAGATTCGTAATCATGGAAAAATTCCCAGAGGAAATCATATATGAGTTGAAATTAAAAATGAGCAATGAAACAGTTGATGAAATCAGAAAACAACTTCATGTCGTACTGTCAGCTAGGGAAGATGCAAAAAGAACTTTTGATAAGTCGATTAAGGAAGACCCTAGTTACACTACTGAGACACTTCACGTAAAGGAAGAACGAACTAAAAGGAGACTGAGAACTCAAAATCCAAGAACTATGAATACTACGAAGACACCCAATAAACGATTCAAACCAAATGTAACCGCCTTCAACAATACTCAAAGTACTAAGAGATTTCATAACTTCAGGGAAGAACAGAACGGACTAGGACCCAGCCAGAAAAGAAGAAGAATCTGCTGTATATTTTGCCAAGGCAATCATTTCAACGACAAGTGCACAGATAGCAAAACTGTGGCGCAAAGGAAGGCAAAATTGTGGAACCGTTGTTTTAATTGCCTTCAGATAGGTCACACAGTGAATGTCTGTAAGTATAAAGGAAGAGCATGTTACCATTGTGGTGCAAGGGGTTTGCATGACAGTGCACTTTGTCCTAAAAGGGTGCCCTATACTCCACACGCTCCCAAGAAGGAGTCTACCAGTACCTTACACGCTCACGGGAAAGAATCTACGATACTACAAACGGCTGTTGTCAATGTCAGAGGATTTAATAACACTACAATGAAATGTCGTGTACTGTTAGATTCCGGTAGCATGAGAAGCTATGTTACACAAGAGGTTGCCAAACACCTTGAATTGGAGACAGAAGAAAACAGTCATCTCACGGTATTCACGTTTGGATCTGAAAAGCCTCAAGAGATAGATAGTTCGATAGTGAAGCTCCACATTCGGTCGAGGTTCAATAAGCAAAAGGTCATATATGCAAACGTTGTACCTACCATTACAAACGGAATTCCGTCTCACAATAGGGAACTTTATGAGTGGGAATCTCGGCAAGACTATTTATTGGCTGATGATGGATCTCTTTCGGACCGAGTAGATATTCTGATTGGCAACGATTACTACCATTCAATTATGGTAGAAGAAAAGGTGGAGATAAGAGAGAATTTATATCTGGTAAATTCCGACTTAGGATGGATTCTTTCTGGCAGGACTAAGAATGACTATATAGAGAAATTGTCAGCACTCACTTACTTTCAAGCGTCATATGAGACCAAATTGAATGAACCTGACTTGCCGTTAGATAAATCTTCTATGAAAATCCTATGGTATCTAGAATCCATTGGAATCTATGCTAAACAACTAGCTAATGACATATACGTAGATAACGTTCTCACAGGAGTAGAATCTGCTCAAGAAGCCTTAAATCTAATATATAGAGAAGGAAAAAATGTTTTCGCTGAAATTTCAATGAACCTAAGAGAATGGAGCTCTAACTCTAAAGAGTTTATAGAACAAGTACCTGACAGGGTTAAAGAACCAATTGTGAAAACACTTGGGCTAAATTGGAATGTACAAACTGATGCCTTACAGCTTAGAAGTAAAATTAACGAGAACAATGCTAATACTAAGAGAGGAGTTCTGAGAACCATAGCAGCGATATACGATCCTTGTGGATTTAGCGCACCTATCGTACTACCAGCAAAATTGTTACTACAACAACTATGGAAAGAACAACTCAAATGGGACACTGTGTTACCTGAACATTTACTTCAAAGGTGGCAGACTATAATAAAAGAACTAAGACTAGTAGAGACCATATGTTTGCCAAGAAACATTACTGTACCCAATGAAAAGGAAATACAAATACATTGTTTCACCGATTCGTCGACAGTTTCTTACTCAGCTGTGGTTTACCTGGTACAGAGAGACTCAGTCAACTTCTTAATGGGTAAATCGCGTTTGGTTCCTATTAAGGATCAAGAGAACCTAAAGATACCGCGTTTGGAGTTATTAGGAGTGCTGATTGGAAGTCGTCTTATTAAATACGTACTCAAATATTTACAACTGGATGTAACATCAATGATACTGTGGACGGACAGTCAAATAGTCATTGATTGGTATCATTCTGAGAAATTGCTTGAACCATTTGTATCCAAAAGACTGGAAGAGATAAAACGGAACAAGAATCTGGTTGTGAGACACGTGCCGTCTGGTCTTAATCCTGCAGATGTAGCCACACGTCCGACTACCTCAGAAGAGGAGAGAAATAGGTGGTTGACTGGACCCGATTTCTTAAGGCAAGATCCGAAACATTGGCCTAAGGGTCCATCAAGAGTTGTTTCTCTTCTGACGGGGGAGGGTGTGTCAAACACAGAATTATCGACAGTAACACCACCAGATGCACAATCACTGGAAATAAAAGAACTACAGAAAATATCATTTCCAGAGGAATACAAAGGAAAGATAACGCATTTATCTAAGAACTTAAGCTTATTCCTTGATACAAATGGAATGTTAAGATGTGAAGGAAGACTTAAAAATTCAGATCTACCGTACGACGCCAAATATCCTATACTCTTACCCAGGAACAGTGAACTGACTGAGAAGATCGTCAAAGAAATACATGAGAAAAATCTTCACGTAGGAGTACCTCACACTTTAAGTCTCGTGCGACAGAAGTTTTGGATTCCTCAAGGAAGAGCACAAATACAGAGAATCCTGAGCAAATGTGCAAGATGTGTGAAACATGGAGGAGGTCCATACGAACTACCCAAGACTCCTGCTCTCCCGGTAGAGAGAGTAAGGTATACTGCAGCTTTTACGTACGTAGGGGCAGATTACTTCGGTCCAATGACAATAAGAACTGAAAACGGGTTGAAAAAGAGATGGATTTGTCTTTTCACATGCCTTGTAGTACGAGCTATACATCTGGAGGTAGTCAAAGATCTGACCACGGACGAATGCCTCATGGCGTTTAGACGCTTCATTGCCACTAGAGGAACTCCATCACTTGTACTCACTGACAATGCACCTCAGTTTAGACTACTGGCTGAAGTGACATCAGAAGAAGGAGCGTTGACAGAGAAGATAAAGTGGAAGTTTATACCTCAATTAGCACCCTGGCATGGGGGTGTGTATGAACGACTTGTTGCCGTCGTGAAACACTGTTTAAAAAGAACACTTCAAAAACACATGTTAGGTGAGAATCAGCTTTCAACCATCATCAAGGAAGTCGAGGCTGTAGTTAACACTCGTCCACTCACATATGTGGGAGTGGAGATAGACCACGTACTGAAACCAGCCGATTTTTTGACACCAGGAAGATGCTTGAACGTCCAAGTACTCATGGACTACCTACCAATTTCTGGTTCAACGATTAAGGAGCAACTTATTAAAGGATGGAAGAAAGGAAACCATATTATGAATGAATATAAAGAGATGTTCATTAACCAGTACCTGCTCAGTCTAAGAGAAAGGTATAGAAACTCACCTAAGCAAGCTAGGGTGAGAATTCATGAAGTTCTTGAAATCGGTGATGTAGTACAAATGGAAAAAGGAGAGACAAAGAACCGTGAGGGTTGGAAGGTAGGAAAAATAGTAGAACTAATAATGGGACGTGACAACTTATGTAGAGTAGCCAAAGTAAAGGTTGGTGACAATATATTTACACGTTCCATTTCACACCTCTACCCGTTGGAGGTGGAAACCAAAAATTTAAATGAAGAGACGTTCTGTCGAAATGAAGTCGAGGACACGTACTTAAAGGATAGTAGTTTGGATCAAACGCCATCCATAGAAGTTATGGATTTAGGAACAAACAATTCGTTAGAGCCAAATCATAGTCAAATAAATGAAGACGATAATAATGTGAATGAAAAATACGACTTAACGCAAGACACGAGAGAGAAGCTAGACAATACAAGCATAATAAACGATCTGTATGATTCCGAAAATGATGTACCAAGCAATGAAGAATTGCGCAGTCCATCCATTAACGAAAAACAACATCGAGCCGCTGCAGTCCGAGCTCTGGAAAAAATCCATGAATGGACTCGCGACTTGATGACCAATATCAACTAACATCCGCGAGGCGGGTGTGTCGCGAATAGGGTCGCGAGAACTAGCCCTATAACAATTACACGGCAACATTATACCGGATGTAGAGAAACACAATTTTATCTATGGTAAGCTTGCATTTTTCTTCTAACGTTCTTTCGTCTTCAAATCTGCTTACGGGAACCTGAAGCTGCATTTGTAGATGCATTTATTGTGTTAATTTTATTGTGAATATCTTTCGGCTTGTCCTGCCAGCCACCAGTCAAAAGCTAAGTATCTAGAATAAGTACCAATAATATTATCAACAATTTCTTTATGTTTAAAAGAGAGAGATTGGAAGATGGATTGCTCGGCGAAACTCCATGAGCTGATCAGGACAATCTGTTTCCATCTCGCTAATCTGATACGCTTATACGCGAATTATAATGGGTTCTCTATTGGATCGCATAAAATCATTTGGAATAATATAATAACGCATAATTTTTTAAAGCCGAATTTGCGTTAAGCCTAATCATGTTATGGCATACATTTTTAGGCATAAAATTAAAAAGAATAAACGAAAATAGCATAATCATCACAAAGACTAACATCAGATAGCATAAATACAAAAAGACATAATAATTACTTGGCATCATTACAAAACGCATAAACATTGTCCTAAAAAAAAATTATAATGTACGGCCCAATAATGTACAGCCTGATAATCCATTTACAGTATGGACGCGGATTATTGGGCTGTACATTATTTTGACCGTGCATTATTACTTCTAGGACGCTCATCTGTGCGGACTTATAATCTCTAACGAGTCGACGCCACCCCGCTGCGCGGGGTGTCTATTTCTGGTCTGAGGGACACAAGTGACCCCTAACCTAACCAACCTAAGACAGAGTTCGCTTATGACAAGTATTTTTGTCCACCCTGATAATGCACGACCCAATAATCCGCGTCCACAAAAAGTGGACGCGAATTATCAGGCTGTACATTATTGGGCCGTGCATTATCACCCTGAGCAAACTTGGTCCGGGGCAATAATTGGAAGCCCCTTTTGTCCGGGCTGATAATGCACGACCCAATAATCCGAGTAGAGTAAGTGGACGCGGATTATCAGGCTGTACATTATTGGGCCGTGCATTATTGGCTCCCGGTCCGTCATGTCTGAGCATGTCGTGGTCAGCATCTGGGGGTTCTCTATTGGATCGCATAAAAGCTTCAAAACAGATATGATAAATAATTATTAGCCCATACAATAGTATGCATAATGAGTATTAGTCGAATAAAAATTAGTCCAAGTAAAATTATTCTAAAACCTTAGTATGCCAAACAAAGTAGTAGGCCAAAGTATTATTATGCGACAGTATTATTATGCCAATAGAAATTATGCCAAATCAATTATGCGAAACTATATTAGTCTAAAAAAAATTATGCCAATGAAGGGGATCCCATTATAATGCTATGCTATTTACTGGTCTCAAGGCTTGCGAGCCAAAACATCCATTTATATTAAATGAACAACCGGTGCGTGTAGTCTTGGCCAATTCTATTAGCAAGGTGTATAAAAGGGCCCAGCAGGGACAGTCCTCGTTCTTTGAGACAGGGTTCGCGGGTTTTAGATCCGGCCCTCGGGTCTTGGAACAAAAGGGCCCAGCTGGGACAGACCTGGTTCTGTGGAACGAGGTATATAAAGGAAGTACTCGCGGAGTACGTCAGATAAGAGAAAGGTCGTACTCGTGGAGTACGACAAATGAAAGTGCCCTTAGGGGACAAAAGGTTGATGACATTAAATAGCATACCAAAAGGTTCTAAATATGTTGATGTGTTACTTATGTGTAAAGAGTATGGTTGGATACTTAGAGAGTCAAAGCAGTTGATTCATAAATACATTAAAACCCTTAGGAGGAGCATTCGACTCCACCGAGGCGACAAGGTGCATGGACAGCCAGGCAGAGAGACTCACTATTATTAAGGTAAGATAGTTGACATCATACTCACACACAGTCTTAGATACTTAAATTATCAGCTCTGGGTCACTTGAGTTGATAACTCTATAATCAGCAAGTAAGCCTAGCGAAGCAGAACTATTCTTATTAACAAGATATCTAATCAAACTTTAAAGACACTCTATTGAACCCAAGAGTGTGGATGTTCCTTTGAGATTATTCAGTTAGAATGATTTCTTAGTGACATCATATACTTTGTCCGTATTAATGGGCTTATAATGCGGTACAATGTTCGTAAATTGTAGAAAAATAACAAAATAACTTTCTTATTAAGAGGAGCGGTGCTGCTTATTTTTAATAAACTTTATAATTTGGAGTTTGAATGATGCTTTAGTGTATCTGAAGATATCGATGCTAGAAAAATCTGTATTATAAGATCGAGCGATGCGTGCAAGCACGTTATTTTTGGCATAGTTGGTACCATATCGAGGCACGTAAAAGGTCGGAGAGTGACGGGTGCGACGCAGGAGTGCGCTGAATGACAACTGCGAAACTAGATCGGGGCAGTCCAGCTGGCCATTGAGGATGTCGTGTAACAAGCACATATCCATAAACTTACGTCTGTCCGCCAGTGGCAGCAAGTTATGCATATGGCAACTGTTTTCGTATGATGCTGGAGGTCTGCGGAGACGAAAGTTAAGATGGTTGATGAATTTCTTTTGGATGCGCTCAATTTGATGACTGTAAGTGATATAATGTGGGGACCAAATTGAACAGGCATATTCAAGGGTACTACGAACGTACGAAATTATCTTGTTACTCACCAAGGGTTAAGACAAACACGAACACAATTTTACGTACACCGTAGAATCTCTTGAAACATTTTGCAAGTCACTATATTATATTTATTTTATCCGAATTCGTATCAAGCACTGTCACATCACACAAGAGCAAGATGGAATGAGCGATGAGAAAAGAAGAAGGCGATATAAAAATGGTGAAACGAAGGCAAAACGATAACTATTTTGGTGTCGTATGATTTTGACGTTTCTCACGAAAATTGTCCTGTCAAAATAAACGAAAATCGGACTTCCCGGTAAGCTTTTGGTACACTTTTTCACAATATCATTCACTCTTTCGAAGTTCGATCTTCGATGACGGTTCGAAGGATGTTCGTGGTTAGAAACGTTCAACTACGATACGAAAACGAATACAAAACTACGGATTTAAGCTTCTCGGTAGCGCCCCAGGATAACTCGTTTGACGGTTGGATCAGCAGCGCAACATGCATAGATAGCAATTAGTCAGATTCTGATGAATTGGGGCTGACAAATCATGTAATGTATATACCCCATTACAAAAATTGAGATCAACGCGTTTAATTTAGTCCTTGTAACATAATTGGTCTACCTACGCGTTTTATTTAATGCGCGGAACATGTTTATTGAAAATCAGTGTGACCGGTTTAAAGTTTCATAAACAGTGGAAATTATAAAGATAGAAGTTTGTGTTCTTAGCATTGGTAGATAGCATGATTGCACTGGCGTAGAGCATTCGTGCCTCTCACACCTATATACTTACTTTACAAGCACGTATAATTTACGTCGACCGACATAATATGCAAATACGCAAGCCATGATAAATACTAGGTTAACTATAAATCACAAGTCCAGGTGGAAAATCTTATTTTTGGAATACCTGGGGCCCGTTTCACGAAGCTACCAGTTACAAATTACAAGCGGAATTCTCTTTCTATCAAAAGGTATTGAAAAGAAACTCTTGTAATTTATTACTTTTTTGGAGAACACCTGCATTCTCGTTAAGCTGGAAACATTCAATTCTTGTCACCAACACCAACCCAACTGTCATTTGTGTCAGTTGTCAGATTGGTTTTATTTTATTTGTTTGGTTTGGCGACTTTGGCGCCAGAACACCTAATCATTAACATATTATTCCTTCTTCATTTTTCTTGTACAGCGAGTTTAACATATTTAAATAAAGTAAGGATTATATCCAGGATTTTTAACGACCAAGTTTCAACCAGATTGTCGACTGAGTATTCATAGTTATCGGGCAATAACATAGTTTGCTAGACCGTTAACGATGGTACGGATCTCACATAATTTCTTTCTTCATGTAGTTATATTTGTATTTAGGAAACGATTTATTACCGTCCTTTATTTATTGCAGGTTGGCCAAAATGATGAAACCATGTTATCAGACATGTTGCCCGTGTACTACACCAGACTGTTTCCCCAAAACGTCTTCTGTCGTTGGCTATCGTGTGGAAGCAGCCCACTGCCGCTGTCCCACAGGGAGTTGTCCTTTACACTAGCCGATGATGTATACTTGAGATATTTGTCTATATGCAATCAAAAAGAATTTCAAATGTTGCTTCAGAAAAAGTGCCCCTATAAATTGGATATTGGTGCGGTGTATAATACCAAGTGAGTAAACACTCTTCCATTAGAATTTGTATCAACATCAGCACCTATCATAAATGGGTGAAGGACTGACATTTTTATGAACTACCTTTTTTCATAAGACAAGTCTGTGAATGTGTAGCTTGTTTATGCTTTGTAAATCTGTATGTTTACAGTTTTGAAAATTGGACAAGTAGTTCCAGAGATTGACCCTAATCTACCGAACTACTTTTCAAAACTTCAATTATTAGTATAAGTATACTGGATGTAGACTTGTGGAAAATGCCCTGTAGAACTAATTAACTGTAATTATTAATATGCTGTTTAATCTTCAGACCTTCTGTTGGCCGTCATGATGCGGTGGTCCTGTCTAGAGAGCTTGTCTTTGATATTGATTTGACAGACTATGACGAAGTGAGGACATGCTGCCAGGAAGCTAAAGTATGTGACAAGTGCTGGAAGTTTATGATTATTGCCTGTGAAATCTTGGATAAAGCTTTGAGAGGTCTGTAAACAATATTTGTTCTTAATGTTGAATGATAAGCAGTTTGCAGAAAATGTATACTTCATGCAATATTTACCATGATTTAGAGGGTCTATCACAATTTTAAGCATTCTAGTGCTTGGTCATAGTGGACTAGTTGGACAAATGACAGTCAACCAATGGCACCAAAGCATAATATTGAAAATGACAATGCTCTGCAGGCTCAATGGTACAAAAGCATTGAATTGAAAATGACACTGCTCTACAGTAAAAGGGTTATTTCCAGCTGTAACCTCTAAAGGTCATACGGGTAGTAGGAAGGCCAGGAGGGGATTATGGGGGTTACTAAAGATCATATTGGGGGATACTATCGACAACACAGCTAACTGACCATCCATGCACTCTATGTTCATTGTAATAAGGTTCTATATAAATACAGGATGGTCAGTTAACTGTGTTGTCGTTTGTACCTTGCATCCTGTTGAGTTTATAAAGCCTCTATATATGATATGATCACTCAGAAGGTAACAAATTAAATCCTGGTAAGGGCATTTATTTGGGTGTTGAGCATGAATATTTGTTCCTGATTCATGGCTGTTTTTTATATGTATTTAAGTATTTATTTATCTATATAAGTAAGTTTATTGTTGTCTAGTACCCATATTACAAGCTTAGCGTAGTTTGGGCCAAGATCAATTTGTGTAAGATTGTCCTCAAATCTTTATTAATTAAACATTATGTAATCTGGTATTCTGGATCTATACATCGCTGGGTGTTTAAACATTATTGATATAACATGCAGTAGTCGAGTGCCATTTACTTTATAATTGTTGGAATTATTGTCATTCAAAGTGTCTAAACTGCAATATTTCCTTATGTTTATCAATTTAACTTAATTAACACTTTGATGGACACTATTCCAGACACAATAGAAATAACAATAGAATTACGCCTATAGGCGTCTACTGTCCATTAATGCATTAATGTTAGTTTGACGTCTAAATTCCAGAGGACTTTGGCTTCCAAAGCATTCTATGGGTGTTTTCTGGCAGAAGAGGTATCCATTGTTGGGTGTCCGACCATGAAGCCAGGACCTTAGACAGTCCGGGCAGAGCTGCAGTGGCAGATTATCTTTGCCTAATTATGGGAGGTGACAACCAGTTTAAAAAGGTTCACCTTGGAAATGACAATTTGCATTCAAGCATCAGGTAAGAATTGCAATTTTCAGTTCCACAAAATTTTGTAGTTCTTTAAAAAGTGATATAATCTATACGAAACAGCTACCAGCCCCACAGAGCGGGCTCGTCTCCTGCCTGCAACGAAATGGGAATCCGGCGCATGGCTGCAGGCTTTGCCTTCGACAAACCTCGGCACACTCCTCACTAGAGACGCTTTTAGGTTTGCGGTGTTGCTGCGTCTAGAGGCAGCATGTGTGGTTCTGCATCAATGCCACTGTGGTGTGAAAGTCACCCGTTTAGGCTTACACGGCTTGTCGGGTTCTAAAAGCGCTGGCCGGACATCGCGACATGCCAGCCTAAACGATATTTTGCGCCGGGCCCTCGTCACGGCCGGTGTGCCGGCAGTTCTATAACCATCAGGTCTCGTGTGGGACGACGGCAAGAGGCCTGATGGCATGACCCTGGTTCCCTGGAAGTTAGGTCGGCCCCTAGTTATGTGATACCCTTGCCCCGTCCCATCTTTCAGGGACTTCGACCGGGGCTGGGGCTGCCGTTAACACAGCTGACCACCTCAAGCAGCGCAAATATGCAGCCATTGATTTTGGCTACATATTTGAGCCGTTTGGGGTTGAAACGCTTGGGCCGTGGGGGCCCGGAGCACATGCAGTGTTTAAAGAGCTCGCGAAGCGTGTGTCGGAAGCAAGTGGTGACCAAAGAGCTGGCGGCTATCAGGCGCAACGGGTCAGCATTGCTATCCAGCGCGGCAATGCCGCCAGCCTTATGGCCACCTTGCCGCACGGTACAGATCTAGAGCCGGTTTTTTATTTGTAGATTATTATAGAGTTTTGTTAGTTTATAGTCAGGATGTACAGTCGAGGAAATTGAATGTTTAGCACTTTTGGACCTTAACGTCATTCTAATAGAGTTGACATGTGCCAAACATTCAATTTCCTCGACCGTACATAGTTAGGCTAGTATTATTTTATAATGTATTTTATTAGAATCCTTTTTCATAATTAAATCAAAACATACTTACATTGCTCATTTCGTAGAAATAGTTGTGTTGAGAAAATAGTCGTTTTACTAGATGAAATTCTGTGAACAGGACTGTTTGTCAACATATTCTCACGTGTAGAGGAATTAGCACTCTGAAAATGACCACAGGATACTATTGGTGCTTATATAGAAGAAAGTGTGATGGGGGCTAAATACAAATACAAATCATTTATTTCGGACTATAAAATCCATAGTGTTAGAGGTTACATTACAAACTTAGGGCTATGGTTAGTGTTCTATAATTAAGCTAAACATAAATTAAATTAAAGGCGCCTGGGCACCGGTATTACAGGCGCATGCAGTTGCACATAACGCTGCAGCAGCGGCGAGTCCCAGCGGTGGGCTAGCATGCTCAGGATACTATTTGAGCTGCCACGACTGCGATTGACGAGAGACGCACATCGTTTCCTCATGATGGTAAAAAAGCATTCCGTGTGCGCCTCCGCAAACATTGTCTACGCACTGCAGTACCGTGGCAGCCCGAACATCATCCTGAACGCGTCATTATATTGGACTCGCAACGCGCTGTAAGCCCGCTGAGTAAAGTTAGTCCACAGACCGCACGTGTAAAAGGTTTGGCAAAAAGCCTTAAATAAAGTTAGCTTGACCTCCCCACCATAGCGTGCGAATCTGCGGGCCAACATGTTACAGCGGACGC
The DNA here is from genome assembly GCA_947578815.1 of Epinotia ramella. Lineage (NCBI taxonomy): Eukaryota > Metazoa > Arthropoda > Insecta > Lepidoptera > Tortricidae > Epinotia > Epinotia ramella. The sequence goes on from OX388209.1 coordinate 16,980,544, forward strand.
ACAGCGCGCGGCGCTCGCGCTCTATGTCCTCGACGTCCGACATCGTCTCAGTCACCCAGTGGCCCAGGTACTTGAACTTGTCAACTCTCTTTAAAGGAGTACCACAAAGTGCGACCGGTTCCATTCGGTAGGTTTTCTTACCCGCTTTAAATTGCATCACTTCACTTTTAGTAGCATTGTACAATAGCCCGTGGGCCTCCGCGTATGCTTCACATATGCGTAACAGTTTTATTAGCCCCCCCATCAAGGGGGTCAGCAGCACCATGTCGTCTGCGTAGCTTAAATTGTTTACACAAACCCCTTCTATGCACAACAAAATTATGAATTAAGTCTCATCTAATCAGATGCCCTATATGTTTTGCCAACTCTATTGATTTGAGGATTAGCAGAGCTAGAGATAATAAGTAAATAGATCCCTCTCTCCCAACACAGCAGATCCTCGGCTCGGGAGCTCTGGCAATCTATGATACAGTACTAAAGTCTTATTGACGAACCTCCAATAATGGTACTTTAATACTGATTTCGTTTAAAAAAAAAAACATTTTGTTGAATAGTAACAGTAGCCAAGTGGTTCAGGCATGCGGCGGTCGTGGGTTCGAATCCTTATGGAATCGGAACTTATGTAAGGAATATTTACCGTTAGCTTTTCGATGAGGGAAATCATTGTAAGGGAACCAGTCTAATCCCAATAAGGTCCTCTAGGTTGGAAGGTCAGATGGCAGTAGTTTTCGTAAAAACTAGTGCCTATGCCAAATCTTGGGATTAGGTGTAAAAGGGGACCCCGGGCTCCCTTAGGGCACAACCGGGAAAACGCTAGGAGGAGGATGAATGTTGATTTTGTTGACTTTTCAGGAGAGCCTTGACTGTAATTGACAGATATTTTGGAGATGTTGTCAAAGACCAGGAGTTCTTTGGGACACCAGAAAGATTTCAAAACTTCTTGAAAATGATACCAGATGAAACATTAAAAACACAGGTTCAATCGAATTTGGAGAAAAGCACAGCATCTTCTCTGGATAAATGGAATACTTTTACAAGCCTTTTTGAAAGCTATTGTAGAGAAGTGAGTTCAAGTTGATATTTAAGTTTTTTCAACCTTATACCAATACGATATGTTTATATTTATATGTTATTGGCCATTGAAAGGTTAAATTTGGGTAACATACATTTAAATATACTTCCCTTATTTCTGTGAATTTATTTATAAATAATATTTAAATTAAAGAAAACCTTGTATATCATTAATTATTTTATAATCATATGAACATAAATGATTTTCAGAATGGAAGTGCCGTCCGCAAAATGAAGTACCTACTGGAAGAGATCAAAATACAGTACTGCTATCCCAGGCTAGATGTGAATGTCACCAAGGGATTTAATCACTTGTTGAAGTCTCCCTTCAGTATACATCCAAAGACTGGAAAAGTCTCTGTGGTGTTTAATCCTAGTAATGTAAGAAGTTTCAAATTGAATGAAGTCCCAACCATTAATACGTTACTAGATGACAGCTCTGCAAATCATGCGGTGGAGTCAGCCAATATGCGAACAGCTGTTAAAACTTTCCAAGAAGTCGTATTTGCTTTGGAAAAATCTGAGGCAGTTAGAAGAAAAAATGACACAAGTAAGTAGCTAAAGGTTGTTCGATATATCATCATTTTTCAGCCTGTAATCACCCACTGCTGAGCATATGTGTCTCTTAAGTTTTCCTCTCATCCCAGCTCTGTGCTAGTCTTATCCAGCCAGGAGTGACTTGCGATCGTTCTAATGCCGTCAACCCGTCGATATTACTCCTTCCTAATGTTATCTGACAAGAGGGACAGATCACTATGTTGAAGTTAAATACTCAACTGCTTCACAGTCCAAAGTAATGTTGCATCTCCATCGTCAGTGACAAAATTAGGACAGTGTAGTATGCTTTCAGTGGCGTGCGTACCATATAGGCAAATAGGCAGTGCCTAGCTTGCAAAATAACTCCACCACATATATTTTTCTTCTCTATGATGATACTATAAATAGTTTGTATAGTTTGTAAAACAATCTACTTCTTTACGGGACGCGCTGCAATTTAAATTTGCGCGCGAACCAGACTCGCTCACTGCAGGTTAGGCACCGCGAACAGAGCCTAAGCCACGGCACACACTCTCACAGTGCGCTTGTGTAAATATCGTCCGTGAACACACATACACATACATACATAGGTACAGGTAGGTTCCGTACATAGGTACGGATTTGCTCAGTGCACACACATATACGCAAATCACACCCACACATGCTCCCAAATCCGGCCGCCGGTCTCCATGCGGCAAATTAAAGAAGTCCCTTTTGCTGTGATTATTACTCGTAAAGTGGGGCGTTCTAATTTGTCAGGGTTCTTTGTTTTGAATTTGCTATTCGGGAGGCCATAATGGATTTTTTTTTAGTTACGTACGACCCAGTTGTGTTGTGTTGTGAAATAAATATTCTTGTGGTTGCAGTTGCATTACATAGTTCGGTTCGGAGCGATTATCTTACATTTTCTATTAAACTTTCCGTGTTTTTGTAAATTGACGTATTGAACCTTAAATATGTGTTTTAGCTGTGACCGGACCGGTGTATTGACACTATTGACCTAGTGTAGTGACTAGTGTGTTTGCGGAAGTTAACTTTCGGTGAATTTAGCAAGTTATTGTTCGATAATAAGGTAGTTAATATAGATAGGTGTATGCCACAGTTGCAATTAGCTCAAACTCGGGGTAATATTACTCGTCAATTTCATGTATAGTTATCACTAACGCAACGCACGCTGTTGGAGATTCACTTTGTCGAAAGTCGAAATAGCCTAAGGCTTGGTAAGTGCTAACATTACTTTACACGTGCACTGCTAAACACAAATTGTTCGTCCCCACATAGGTGACATAGGTCTCCTCAAAAAACAAAATGCCTACCCTAACTAAAAACCCTATGCACGCCACTGTATGCTTTATAATTATGTTGGAAGGACTTTAACATGCGGCACTGCGTATCCTAGCAGGGCTATACGAATTGCGTGTATTTTGCCAACGGATTTACAGCTTGGTTCAAACGTTCAAACCAGGTCGTGTTCAATGCAGACACGCCGTGCCTCAGTCAACCGCCTACAGAAAATAAATAAACGATATTGATAATTAACAGATTTTCATGAAACATGGCTAAGAACACTCGGGATAAAATTATATATTACAAAAAAACTAAACGAAAATCGGGTCATCCGTTTGGGAGCTACGATACCACAGACAGATACACAGACAGACACGTAAAACTTATATAGCACCCCTCTCTTTGCGTCGGGGGTTAAAAATAAAACGATGTATTACAAAAATAATATATTTACTTACAGATACATTGGAATTCTAAGCAGGCAATGTATGGTCAAGCAAGTCTGCATATTTTACTATCCAAAGTGACTGTTCATTTGCATCATTGAAATTCTGATAAGAAGCCTGGATGGTGCTAAGACGAGTTGTATTGCATTGCATGGTAACTGAATGTTCAGTATTTCATCCATACATTCGTTTGCCTTAATAAAAGCGTGTAATTGTGTTGTCCGTTTGTGATTTGTCATTTTCCTCCCCTCAGATCTATTAGATCAGTCATCATAGCCAGATGGCATATCTTTTAAATGGAGCAGCTCAGAGCAACTGTTAGGAAATCTTCAAATCCAATGGTGACTGTTCCATTTTGTTGGGTGTCGCGCACACGGAAGGCCTCCGTGAACCGCTGTACTTGCACACAGAGCACAATGAATTCATCCACGGACACTTTCCCTGCTTTCGGATCTGAACGTTTTGACAAAAAGTTGATGAAGTCTGGAGTGAAGCGGAATCCCATTTGATTCAAAGCTGAAATTAAAGAAATCAATTGTCAATCATAAGGTCTTAGGTGTCACGTATGCTCGACTGCTAGCATTTTTACAAGATGCGCGAGACGTGAGAAATGTCGCGACAACTATACATTTATATGTATGGCGAGCCTTTTCTTACATTTGACGCCAGATTACGCACAGTTGCTACAAATCTTGAGGTCAGGTTTTAATAGACAAAGAGTGGTGAGGTGAGTCGAGACAGGTTGTGTGTGAATAGCATAGCTGCTTACCGCCTCAATGGATTGATAAAGTGGCATACCTGTCATGTCAATGTCTGATAAAAAATCGCGACAATGTCTGCAATTCGTAATTCTACATATCAAATATTTGCAATAATTTGACTTGACATTGGAGCCCGTGACTATAAGCAGGTCCGAGGCAGTGTTAATAAATTAAACCACGGCTTTTATCTACATAAGAAAACCTCAAGATAATGATATTTCGATGAGTACAGCGATCAATTAATCTTGTGGTAAGTTTAAATTGCCTATTTTGCTAATAAAATCAAGCTAGTAAATTTGCTATGCTATTAAATGTCTCGACTCTCCTCACCCTTTTTTTCGTGGTGGTAGCCTGCGAATCATGTATCCGTATTCGGGGATGACCAGGATATGTGGTATTTCTATCTACTAAATATCTACTCCACGGCGGCCAACACCTGCGGACTCCAGGATCTCAAAATGAACGTCCTGAAGTTTAGTAGCCTTTTAGGATGGGCAGGGGAGAACGAACACCTTTCCTGGCCGGGACTACACTACGGGCGCACCACTCACCCGATCTTGACCCTGAGATTCGTAGCAATTAAGCGTAATCGGAGGGTAGATCATTTGTCGTCGTGATCTGATTCACCTAAGGCAAGTTGTAGCCCTGGAAATTTTAACACTTTCAGTGCCAAGAACCCGCTAGGTGAGCGCTTTCTTCTACTAACGGTTGCTGTACGAGCGTAGCGCTACGAAATAGCGGGCAGTGAATTTGCTAAAAGAGCCTGAGCGAATCACTGGACTCCTTCACGACGCTATAGTTCCCGACAAACTTGTATACTCTGCGGGCGTGAGATGGTTGGCATTTTATCACTTATCGTTGTAGATAAGACATCCGTCACGTTCTGACCGGTATGCGAGTGCGAGACAATGATAAGTGATAAAATGGCATGGAAAAACCATCTTACGCCCGTTTATGGTAAGCCTGAACGCAGCTACAAAGTAATTCCGCGAATTGTACAAGCTTGCAATTTAGGCATTTATTGTACTTAACAAATAAATATGAATAAACCTTTTTGAACATTGTAAGTACCTACTTCATAAAAAACAGACCTTTGGATAACTCCTGTTCGTCAATATGCCCGGACTGGTCAGTATCGTAAGTTTTGAACACAGTCAGCCACTGGTTGACGTAGGTGTACAATTTGTCGAACTCTTCCACGTTGATGTGACCCGAGCGATCTTTATCGAACATCCCTGAAAATTAGAAATGGGGAATTAGGTAAATGCATTTATTTACAGAGATTGCCACGCCTAGGATGCGATCTAGAAAAAATAATTTTGAATAATGAAAATAGCTAGGAGAATTGGTAGTATTGGTACATTTTAAAGTTAGTCGACTATTTACTTTTTAACATCTACCTATAATGCCTACTTAGCTTAATTATACATGATGAATTTATTCACACAATCATTTAGCTGGCAGGGAGGGAAGGGATTCCTAAATCGTAAAATGTTTTCAGAAACCCACGATAATTTTCAACGTTAGGTATGCATTTACGCATCCAAAATACTTGCCAATCATCAAGTTGCACGTCGTATGTGAGAACCTGTGACAAGATGCCACCAACTGGCCACATAGAATTACCAAGCTACTGGCCAGGCGGCTGGTTGCCGTAACTCTGCTGTCCGTAGCTGGGCTGAAAGTCAGTAACAAACACTTACCAATCATCAAACTGCATGCCGTATGCGAGAACGTCTTCCCTTGCGCGTTCACCAACGCCGCCTTGAGTTCTTCGGCAGTAATGAATCCCGACTGGTCCTTGTCGACAGCGCGGAACTATTGCTGGACCTGCGGCGAGACGCCTCCGCCAGGACCCACGGACGGGTGTGGGCCATGTCCCTCCTCCAACTGGCCAGGCGGCTGGTTGCCGTAACTCTGCTGTCCGTAGCTGGGCTGAAATCAAGTCAGTCACAAACACTTACCAATCATCAAACTGCATGCCGTATGCGAGAACGTCTTCCCTTGCGCGTTCACCAACGCCGCCTTGAGTTCTTCGGCAGTAATGAATCCCGACTGGTCCTTGTCGACAGCGCGGAACCATTGCTGGACCTGCGGCGAGACGCCTCCGCCAGGACCCACGGACGGGTATGGGCCATGTCCCACCTCCAACTGGCCAGGCGGCTGGTTGCCGTAACTCTGCTGTCCGTAGCTGGGCTGAAATTGTACGAAGTTTCTGTTAAAAGAAAAGTTCAATTGGGCTTTGAACATACATCAGCTACTTATTGCGACTAGGTAGGGAGGTATGTTGATCTCGACAACCTAGTAAAACATTCATATATGAATAGTTTTTAGGGTTCCGTAGTCAACAAGGAACCCTTATAGTTTCGCCATGTCCGTCTGTCCGTCCGTCTTCGGCTTAGCTCAGTAACCATTACTACTAGAATACTGTAATTCGGCATGTGTATATAAATTAATCACGCCAACAAAACAAAAAATAAAATCTTGAAAAAATTTTTTTTTTGGGGTAGGTACCTCCCCTACACCTACCTAAAGCGGGGATGTATTTTTTTTTCTCGACCCCTGTTGTTGGATAGCTCGTTCAAAAATATTATGGGTTTCCTAAAACCATTTTTAATATCAGTGATTCGTTTGCGAGATATTGGGCTTTAAAGCCCTAATTTTTGTTCGAGTCATGCGTCGCTTCTGTTTGGAGTTCCCTATGCCATTGAGTTGTGAATGAGCTTGCTGCTGTAACTTGACCTGCCCCCCTAGCACACTAGGTTTTATGTCCGACATAAAGCATTAGGGTGAGGACCAAATTCTTGGCCAGTAGTTAGCCTAGTTAATTGGTAGTAGTTAAAAAGTTCCGTTGTGACACGAAAATTAGCCATACAATTCTATGGTTAATTTTCGTGTCACAACGGAACTTTTTAACTACTACCAATTAACCACGCTAACTACTGGCCAAGAATTTGGTCCTCACCCATTAATCCCTCTTGCACTCGCATTGGCCAGAATGGGACGAATGTTTTATGTCGGACATAAAGCTTTCGTCCCATTCTGGCAAATATGCGGAGTGCAAGAGGGACAAATGCTTTACCTCGGACGTAAAACCAAGTGTGCTAGGGGGCAGACACCCTCGTCAGACGCATAGTAGGTATAGCCCGACAAGTCCCTATTTAACCCTGAGGTGGTGTCGCTGTAAACCGCATATAATATGGCAATAATGTACATACGTCATGTATAGTCGGGACAGTGTGTATTGGCATTGTGTTGTTTGTTGAATGTAAAAATTATATGCTATAATAAATACCTATTCATCCATATCTGATTCCAAGTACGTATTCGATATTTAAGTATTTTTTCGATTGTGACACTGGAGACTCCGACTGATGTGTCGCTTTGAAGACCTCCGACCTCAATTACAAAACGTTCGGTCTGGGATTCGACTAAAGGACCTTTTTCTATATTCGTCTTAAATTTTGAAAACAATAGTCAAATAAGAAAATAAATTACTAGTTTAATCCAACTAAACTAACCAGTTCCATCAATACCTACGACCTCACTATAAAATGTCAGTACCGGTCATGTCAACAACCAATTTCAAGACATTGTTTATAGAAATACTAAACAATCCGGCATCCTCTTTTTGCTGTAATTATTTAATTATATTCATAATATACTTTCTGACATCACTATGGATTGCATTTTAGACATATTTATTGTAATTTATTTTACAATCGCGAAATATTTCGTCTTCCTTGCTTTTTGTTTACATCGGTGACATTCGATGACTTTCTAACGTCTGTTGTCAAAGAGTACTCCTTGCCAGTAAAATAATTAGTTCCATTAAAAATCCGCAACATGGCTAGGGTCAAAAAGAAACTTGTCAGGCTTTAACTGGATCGCCAGAGGCAAGTTGACGGTTAGTGTGAGTGGCACTCACTCTAAGGAGCCTTATCACACTTGCGATTTGCGAGCGTATTTTCTATAAATTATCAGTCGCGGCGTACACGCTGCGTCAACGCCTTCATACAAAATACGCTTGCAAATCGCAAGTGTGATAAGGCTCTAACCGTCAACTTGCCTCTGAGTGCACCAGAGCGAAGTAGCGGAGTGGTGTGCGAAAAAATAATACAGCAATTTGCTAGCCACGCTCACGCATCTCTTCCTATTGGTGGATTTTTTCCTCGCACAGCTCTGGTGGATACCTACCCACCCTAAGGGTACAGCTCATTAGAGCCACTCGGCAGGCGACTTGCACCGCCTCGCCTCGGAAACGTACGTTTCCGGATACAGCATGCGCGCGCGGAGGGTCGCTCATTCCTTCCGAAGCCATAGATCAGAGTCATATATAACTTTATGATCTCTTACGAGATTAATATATTGCTACGCTCGCACTACGCACCGCGCGCTGCCTAACGTCCGACTGATGTGACCCAGAGCGCGGCGCGCGCCGCCGCGTCCGTGCCGCGCAGCGCTGCGCTCGCGCCGTGCGGACGCAAGGGGGCGCGACAGAAGCATGTATTTGAAGACGCCTGCGTCGCGCCGTATGTCTGGCCAAGCCGTTATGGATTCGTCATGTCTGTCCGTCCGTATGTCACAGGCATTTTGTGCATTTGTGGTGGTGTGGTGTGTGTGTGTATTTGAATAAAATTTTTAGGATAGGTGTATTTTGTTAGCCGCTACAGTTTTGTAATTAAATTACAAAAAAAATATTTTTTAGGGGTGCACTCCATAAATAAAACGGAAAGCCAAAACATTTTTTTTCTTTGCAAGCCCACGTGTGGCACATGAGATTTAAAAAAAACTGCCTTCCTTCCATAAAGAAAAGGACGTAAGTACCATAAGATTTCAGCAACGATACGACCTTTTCAATAGGCACGGAACCCTTCGTTGCGCGTGGTCCGACACGCACTTGACCGCTTTTTTAATTTTTGGATTGGAAAGCAACTGCCTATTAGGAAAGCAAAAAAAAAATAATCGAGTCAAACTTATTTTATTGTTTAATTATAAAGTATAAATAGTCCCCGTACGCTATTATTCTTATATACATCGTATAAACAATACAAAACCGCAAGTTCTTCATTCAAAATCGCGTTTATGCAATAATGAAGAGCTATATAAAATTATGAGACAATAAAGGCATTTTCATCACATTAGTTTTGTTCGTTCAATTGTTTTTATACATAATTTAGTTCTCCTGCTCCGCCTAGCTAGCATGATGGATGGTTAGCGTTTATGTCGGACATAAAGCATTCGTCCCACTTGCGCTTACATATTTACCAGTACTGGGCGAATGCTAACGCTGGCGAGGCAGGTACATTTATGTCGGCCATAAAGGATTCGTCTTTCTCGCACTATCTATGCGTAAACGACGAATACTTTACGTCGGAGGTAAACGCGATCATGTTAGCTAGACTGGCACAATCTGTTAGCTGCCTATTATCATTAGCATTTGTGTATGTATTCAACTCTAAAAATATGCATACAATTTTGAATCTTATTCCGTAGATGTAAGTTCCGAAACAAATATACATTTCTAGAAGTGACTACTCATTACCTACTACACATAATGTAGGTATGATGCTAGTGTGCCACAAATTATTAATATAGGCACCTGCCGACGTGTCGATTTCTGGGAAACAATTCCATATAGTTTGGAAAAGCTTTGCGCAGAAAACGACACGTACTTTTGCCGAAAAGCACAAAACCTTTAGTTTATTAATTTTATTATACAAAGTCACTATGCCTAATAGGAAAACGTTATTGTTAGTAACGTTACGCAAATTAAATATGAATAACTCACTCTAGGCTCAATGTCTCGGTTACAGAGTACCTAATGAAATGACAGTCAACTGTAAACCCGGTTCTCTTGTAACGGCAATAACATACTAAAGTATATAGGTAGATATTTGAATTACGAAATTTAAATGTATGTGTGATAAATAATTGTATTGTTAGCTATAGGTATCACATATCATAATATTAACAAATCACTGTTAAATAAAATGGGTTTGGTTTCTTTCTCACAAACACGAATGTTAAAGTGACAGAGACAAACAATTTAGTACAGCATTTTAGCTAAAATAGGTTTGATGAACATTTATGAAGACTAAGAACCGGCTAAGATACAGGCTGCCGTTCGATCGGGTCAGTTATTTTTGAGCTGAATGTCCTTGTATGACTTTTAATAGCGGCTAACCGTACAAACGACAACAAACCTGGGGTAACTTTACAAATAGATGAAAAATTATATTTGACCCAAACCACAATGAACAAAAGAAAAAATCAAGAAGAGCTGGACTAAATAAACATCGTTTAACCAGGTTGGCAGTACAGTAAATATTGTTCGGATTGGCTTTCTTTGACTAGCAAAGTTAATTTCACTATCATTACAATCATTACATACTGTAGGAAAGAATAATAAGATTAATAAGGCATTATATAATTTTAATTTAACCGATCACTGCAACATTTATACAATTTCAAAGAGCCACTAAGTTTGATTCGTATAACGCCTGAGTAGATAGATTTGAATTCATACATCAATAAATAATCTATTAGTAAATGTATGAACTCTGTTTATTCCTTCAATATACAGCAGCCCAAGCCCAAGGAAAGGAGTTTAATTCAAAACTAGTACAATTTCAATGTTAAATCTCAGGTTTATTCCATTTGGCTCAGAATCAAACTATAAAAAAATATATGTTTATCTGCAAACTTTTGCCGATTCATGGATACTGCTGGCCTTCCTGAATCCTGGAAGCTCATGAATAGACACCGTTATTTATTTTCATTTATTTTGTGCCCACAACTGCATGAATCGTAAAAATTATTATATTATTTAATAATTAACATCAATAACTTAAGTAGCTACTACTTTTTACAATCTTACTAAAACTAAGCTAGACATACGTAATTATGAAGTCATTATTTATTGTTACATTGTTATTTTTTTACCTATTTAACTGCGTTTATTTCTAATATCAAGTAATATTACTATCATAAGTAGTTAACCAATTATTTTCGGCGAAGTCCTCGTAATCCAGGGAATTAAATGTAATAAAGAATGAAGGGAGCTAAGAACTTTACATTTGACAAGAAAAAGAAACCTGAAAATATTTTACCTAATGGTACTAGTATGTTTCATTTTCATTTGAATCTACATATGCACACCAAATATTGAAATAAATTTGATGACTAGCTGAAAATCTGTTTTTATTACAAGCTTTTATTTAACTTGCCCTGTTAGTACCTATGTATGTTAGTATGGGACAAAACTTGCGAGTTAAATTTGACCCACTTCCCGGTGACCGATTGAGCTGAAATTTTGGGTATAAGTATGGTTAGGATAACAATTCAATATAATGGTACCATCGAGCTGATCTGATGATGGAGACAGAAGGTGGCCATGTGAATTCAGTACTTAACCGACGTAACCCCCGTTTGGGTTCGTTAGAATCGTCTAATGAGTAGTTGATGATGGTATACAGAAAAGTACAGTCGACAATAAAAGCTTGTACCAAAAATTAAATTTTTGACAGAAACTTATTTATAGATTAATACGGTACGAGCGGATTTTCGGAAGGATATCTCAACAACGTAACATAAAAAAAATTATATACATATAATCTAAGTAACATAAAATTCTGTGCAAAAAAGGAAACATTCTTCTAATTCGTAACCATATGAAATAAAGATAATGCAAAAGAAACAAACGCATTTTCCTGCACTATTCTGGAACAGTTGGTAGGTAAGGTGCTTGGAATAAAAAACAAAGTATAAAATTAACATTACCCATTTCAAGTTTATAATGGAGACCAGACCATGTCACGTTTCATGGTTAAGCCCAAAAGTAAAAGTGTCTGCCAAAAAACAAAAATCATTTTAAATGATAGGCCACATTGGTTTGAACATTTCATAATCAGACACCAACGCCCCCAAGTAAATTTACCGTATTGCCTCCATAGTATGAAATTCTTCAAATGGTTGGGAAGTGTTTTTTTTTCGGTGGCCGGCACTTTTAGAGTTTTGGTCCAAATAACTGGTCTTTAAAACTATGCACAGAAAGTTTTGACCCCCTATTTTTATTGTTAAATATTATACATGATAAAAACACTGAAGGTGTAGTTTGTAATAAAAAATAATACCTCATCTACAAAATTGCGGCAATACATACCTATACCTAAATCAATAAATAGGCACATTTTTTTACATTTCTAATGCAGTTCATGTAAAGTTGGGATCAGAAGGTATTTTCGTAAATAACAGGTGGAAGGTAACACATGAGAAAGTTAAAGTATACACATTGTTGTACTGTTACTATATAATTGTCTATACTAGTTTTAAATAATACTAAAAAAATAACAATGACAGATTCAGTCTTTTACATTAAAACCAATACTGGCAAGTTTGTTTCATTTGTACTAAGCTTATCAATTTATAGCTGCCTGATATTGAATGCCTTTTCACTAATTTGTATAATATATATGAGAAATGTCCCTCCATCATCCTACTAATATTATAAATGCGAAAATTTAGATGTTTGGATGTTTGTTACTCAATCACGCTTAAACGGCTTAACCGATTTGGATGAAATATTGCACGAAGATAGTTTATAGCCTGGATTAAAATATAGGATAGTTTTTATCCTGGGTCTACGCAGACGAAGTCGCGGGCGGAAGCTAGTGCTTTATAAAAACGCATTATTGACCAAATCAAACTTGTGGCATTTTTTAGACCTGTTCAGTAAGGCTGTCTGTTGTGATTGGTTACAAAACACATAGCATAGCTGAGCAAGGCTAATGGATAATTTAGGGCAGGTTGCACCAACTTACTATTACAGACCGATCAACGTTAAATATGGCGCCGGTAACTGTCACTCCAAAGAAACTAGTCAAACTTTCCATACATTCAGATTTTGATGAACACCCTTAGTAGTCAATTATCCACTGGTAACTAGGAAACCGTATATAACCATATATGGTACTGTATATGGTGTACTAAACCAGTGATTACATAGCCAATGGTAAGGCTTTAATGGGACGGCAGCATTCAGCCTGGAAATCTTTACTTTCTCAACTGAATCATTTTCTTAACAGCCACTCACGATTGAAATAGTTACATTTGTTCTAGAAAATAATTAGTGAAAAATGCATTCAGTAATACAATTTTATGGTTCAAACTCCTTAATAAACTTAATTGTTAATACTGTGACTAGAAAAACTATAAGTAGCTGGTGTTACAGAAGTATTTACACACACTTGAATGGATGGTTTAAAGGAAGAAGGAAGAAGTTTATGTGCTTCTGGCACTGGAGAATAACTTTGACATACAACAGGCTCAAAATGCACTTGTTCACTCTTATCGATAGGCACTCCATCAAAGCTCGTCTGTTTAGCCGAGTCTCCTGTCCCACTGTCTTTACACGATGAATGCTCAGAAATATTGTCTGGAAATATTTGAGGCGATTCACTATCACTATGCACCACTTGTGTCATTTTTAAACTTTCGGCAGGAAATGAAGGCACTGCTGAAGCCATACGCCTCCTTGTGTGATATATAATAACTACCCAAATAATAGAAGTGCCTACTGCACAACACACAACTGTTATAATAATAATACCTGTCATATCTTTTTCATTCACCATAATGGCTACAGGCGGCAAGATCTTTAACTCTGTCATATCCTTTTTTGTTCCTAGCGCATTAGTAATCTCACATTCATAGTGGCCAGCATCACTTGGTTCTGCAGAAGTTATAATAAGGAGTTGATCATCTCCAGCGAAATAATACCGCTCAGAAGGTACCACTGGCACCCCATCCTTCAACCACTTCAGAACTGGTTTCGGAGAGCCAGATATCATACATAGTAAAACTACTGATTCACCACTTATAGCTTCTTTGTTTTCTGTGACACTCTTAAATGAAGGTTCTTCTTGAACTGTCAGTGTTGCATTTGAAGTAATTATGCCGGCTACATTCTTTGCAGCACAGCTGTAAATACCCATATCAGTAGTTTTTGCATTGACAATGAAAAACACATGGTCAGTAGGCATCACATTCATTCTTCTTTCTCTAGCTGCTGGAAAATCATTGCCACCATCTTTCTGCCATGATATTTCTGGTGTAGGCTCACCCGTGGCCGCACAGTTCAGGGAAACAGTTTCTCCAGTTTTCACTGTGATGTTCAGAGGAGCTTTTGTAAACCGAGGAAAAGTCACTATAGTTACTTTTGCTTTTAAAGAATATGTTGTACCAAAATTGTTACTGACAACACATTGATATTTACCAGAGTCTGCATGGGTAACATTTGGTATAACAAGAACTGATGTGGCCCGAGGTTGACCAGTGACAGTAATGTTTTCATATACAAGAGGATTACTAATATTGCCATTGTTTTTTCTCCAAAGAAATGTCATGTTACTAAAAGGGTTTGAAGTGGCTGTACAAATGAGATTTGCGGATCGTCCTTTAATGGCAAGGTGGGCTTTAGGATGTTGGATTACTTTTGGTTTTGGAGAATCTCCACAATTATCCTCTTTCAGTTTGGATATTGCAACCCCTCTCACTTCATCTGGGTATGCACAAGTTGCTGTTATATATTTCTGCTCAGCCTTATCTCTTATCCATTTAATTATCCAAAGTAAGTTACAATCACATAATAGTGATGAAGAATTCAAATGCAGTCTTCTCAATTTAGGCATTGTATCAAAAGCATGTTGCTGAATTGAGGTAATGTTATTACCAGCCAGGTCTAGGTCTATTACTTTTGATAGACCTTCAAATGCTCGAGAGTTAATTGATTTTATGTGGTTGCCAGCCAGACTAAATGAAACCAAATTTTGTAAATTATTAAATGGCTTTATCATGTCCTCTACAGTCCATGATATTTTGTTGTTGTTTAAATGCAATGTATTCAAGTTAAACATCAGGCTGAATGCATCATGGCCTATCACAGAAATATTGTTGTTGTTCAAGTTTAGTATCTGAAGGTTCCTTAAATATTTGAAAGTAGTCCCTTCCACTTTAACTAAGTAATTGTGAGACAAATCTAAACTTTCTAGGATTGTGCACAGCTCCCAACTGCCCTCGTTGATTTCTGACACCAAGTTATTAGACATGGACAGTTTTACCAGTGACTCCAAGCCATACATCCAACCTTTGGATATCCTTCTTATTCTGTTGTGGTCCAATTGTAGTAAGTGAACCGATTTAAATCCAAAAAAAGCGCCATCCATTATATTGTCTATGTTATTATATCTCATTTTTAGTGTTGTCAAGTTGGACAACCCTTTGAAAAGAAATCCAGTTATGTTGCGAAGTTTGTTATGATTCAGCTCAAGAGTTCTGAGACTGGACTGGTACATGAACAAATGGTTGGGTAATGATGTGATGTCATTCCTGTTTAACTTCAGCACTTTTAAATTGGTCAAATTGTTCAAAGCTTCTTCAGCAATAAAGTTTATGTGGTTATTATTTAAGTTTAATACTCTGATAGAACTATTTACGGGAAAATGACCCGTATCAATGGAGCCAATCATATTCATATTTAGACTCAAGTCATGCAGATTTTTGTGCTGTAGAAAGTTAGGTATAGAATGCAAGGAGTTGTTATCGACTTTTAAAACTTTCAGACTCGATAACCTGTCGAATCCCTCCGCAGCATCTCCATTCAATTTGTTGTTGCTGAGATCTAACTCTTCCACCCACTTGGGAATATTTGGCACAGATATTAAATTCTTTCTTATACAATCTCCGTATTGATTTAGGCAATCGCATTTTGATGGACATTCATTGTTTTCAGCGAAAACCAAACATCGTGACCATAAGAATAGAGTAACGAACAATAATAAAGTCGATTCTCCCATTTTTATACATCTGGATAGCTTCGCGATTCATTGGTCAGTTCGAACGTCGATTCATCTTTGTTCTTACATAATTCCGAATAAAAACACACACAAAGATTTAAACTTATTTCATTTCACTTGTTAGCACTTCGTAGAAATTGTACATTGTATAGTAACAACCAAGGACCGTAATAAACAAATCGACATATCTACGGAATGAACCACATCCGCCATTTTATTTTATCGGAATTTTTCTGTTTGGGTGGAAACGCATACGTCAGTGTAGCCCGATATAATGTTAACACATGACTTATTGCGATATTGTGTTGTTTTTGATGGGGTGTATACATGTCATGATTTGTCAGCTCCAATTCATCAGAAGCTGACTAATTGCTATAGTCTGGATGCATGTTGCGCTGCTGATCCAACTGTCAAACGAGTTGTCCTGACTAGTTGCATGAAGATCACAATTTGGGCCATGGAATTTGCATGACTTGACAAGTGTTTCTTTTTTCTTACAAATATCATTCAAATAAATTTAAAGGAAAATTAAAAAATATATACTCAAGAATATTGTTTTCATATTTTACACTGTAATTTCGTCATTTTTTTTCAACCAGTTATAGATGGAATAAGAATAACTACGGAGAGTCGCGCTAGATGATATAATATTAATCATATAAAATCAGAATCCTCTATGATCACATAGGAATACATGCGCTAGAGCAAACACCCAAACACTGTTTTCTGTTTTTATTTCAAAGTCAAGTCAATTTCGACAGCCTGTAACGAGCACCAAACGTTCCTGCGTTGCCGACTGCACGTGCTATATGAAGCTGTAAGATAAAGCGGGATACCTATAAGGACCGCGACATACTCTCGATTTTTGTGTGCGCTCGCCCTATCTCATCGGTTAGTAACAATCTTGCAATCCGCTTCGCAGGACCGTTTGAATGCGGCAATTTTCGCTTTCTTACTGTTAACTGGCCACACTGAATGAAATTGTAGTTGCAGTGGTTACGTCTGTACGCTACACCCAAATATGACTTCGACATGTTGGTCTGACAAATTGGGGTAAAATCACATAATCTGTATATCCCATGATGTTGATGGCACCGATTAGTCATTATTATCCATATTATTATCACAATTTCTAAATTGTACGTAGTTTTATTTAATAAGCTTGAATATTCAATTGATAATTGTTCAATATTGCGTGTATAGCGTTATAATAATGATTGCACCAAGCCTCTCACAGACTGCCGCGGCCTACGGTGGCGGTCAACAGCACGGCTATCATGCGACGGCGCGCGAGCTCTTTCGATTTCCCTCGCACTATCCGTCTCTTTCTTATTAGAACACTTGGAACAAGAGATATAGTGCGAGAAAAGCACGGCTTCCAACTAAATCAAGGTCACTCCATACTAGATTTTTCTGCAGTCCTATAGGATATAATATAGGAAATACAGGAATATTTACTATAATGGGTTGTACAGATTCTACGTGATTTTACCACAATTTGTCAGTACAAGATGTTGAAGTCATAATTGGGTGTGGCGTACAGATGTAACAATCCGAACACATGTGCATGCAATTTCTCAGTACAACTCATTTGACAGTTGGATCAGCAGCGCAACATGCCTCCAGACGATAACAATTAGTCAGCTTTTGATAAATCGGGGCTGACAAATCGTGACATTTATACACCCCATTAACCGCCACCGCAGGCCGCGCCAGTGTGTTGCAGCCTCAATACAGACTATGTATTAAGAAATGACATCATGCACTTACCTGGCCACACCAACGACTGTGTTAATAAATAAAATATATCTCTAAAAATATTTTGGGGCCTTTTGGTAAGGAGTTTTCCTTTGACTTGTACTCTATATTTAATAATATTATACAGACTTATGTACTTTAATGTCAATCCTTATAGTACAAATGATGGACTTAATGTTATAAAGCATTCTCTACCAGTTGACAACAGGGCAGAGCAGATAAAAATTGTAGTGCAACTTTATCTAGACCCAAAATTACTTTATTAGTTTCCAACATAAACAGCTAAAGCCCCTGTTAATGGGAAACACCTATTCATATGCTTTTTTACTCCAGTAATTGAATACCAGCTAATATGTGTGTATTAATGGCCATACTTTAAACATGAAGATGTCCTGTGGCCTTAAACTATTGTGTTTGAACCCAGGATTTTTTAAAGATTCAACAGAGTATGTAAGTTACTTATACACACACTCATTGAAACAGATAAGAGTAGCACAATAATATGGGGCAGGAACATACCTTTTGCTTTTACATTAAAATCATGGTATACACAATATAAAACATGCATCAACCCAATGTACAGTGGATTGCACTTATTGTAGTTAATATCTGATTCAGTATTATTGTTTATTGGGTTTTTACCAGGATGCACTCCGCATACAAATATGGTAGCTCAATTACTCTCTACAAGACTGTTAAAGCGAGCATGGCAGGTAACTTTGTAACTGTTCCATTTAAGTGTATGAATAAGTTGAGTTGAAAAAAACATGTTCAATGAAAAAACATGTTCAATGAAATGTAATGATCACACGTTTACTTACATTATATGCCATTATGAGAAAGTTGACAATGTCTGCTAGATCTGGAATTGAAATAACATTATTATAATATTATGTTAAAGAAATACATAATAATATAACGGTAGTATTAAAAATCTAAAAAAAAATGTTGGTTGTCCTTTGCAAAACTTTACATGGTAACATGATATTAGTTTGTACTTAAATATTTAACACAGAATGCAGTCCAATCATATAATTGTAATATGAATCAAAGCTGTATACCTGCGAATATTAAACTTAACCACGATAATTATATGTTTACCCAATTGTTCTTAATTGATGTGAATTGTGATTTTAACAATAACTTATCATTAAATAGAGTATCGTAAACAATATAATTGTACTCACTCTTTTCTTAAGAAGTTTGGTCGATATAATTGTAAAAAATGTATTAAATATATAATAATGTATCAACAATTATGCAGCTAAATTAAAAATAAATGTATTTAGATTTCAGATATCTTTTTGAAACAACACAGTCACAACTCACAGCATATTAGCTTATTAGCCAATTTAGCCAACTTAACTCAATTCTCAAACAGTCAGTGTCATGTCAGCTTGACTTTGACAGATCATCCCGTCTATTGGTACGCATGGTACACACGATGTAGTCCAGCGGTGCTACCACGAACTTCGAAAGTCGAAGTTCGTAATACATGCATCCCTGTCACTCGAGTAAGGGAGTGCGATAGAGATGGAAATACCCGAACTTCGACTTTCGAAGTTCGTGGTAGCGCCGCAGGCAATGAATTGACAACTTGTATGGAAAAAATATCAATTTAGGAAATAATTTATAATAGCTTACTTTTTAAGTATAACTGATATATTATAAAATAAATAGTTACCGAGCGACAAAATCCGACAAAATTTCAGACATAGAAAAAATGATAAGTTAAATGGCTTCTAAAAAGTCAGTAAAAATATTAATAAATGTTTTTGTCTTTATTTTGGTTCATATATATTTGCTCTATAATATTCAAGATAAATCGTACAAAAAAAGATAATGCATGCTTTATTTAAATCTACATAATAACTTCCGGGTGGAAAGTTTGTCGGATTCTTGACTAAATCATCTTAGAATAACATTTTCAAATGAAATCAACAAAAAAAACGCTATTATAAATTAATGTTTTTCAAAACCGTATTTTGCCTGGAGTAATGGAACCGCTACTAAATCAATGGGTATATGTTATAAGATAGATCGAGACAGGACAAAATTGGTACTCTATCTCGCTCTATCTGATAGCTTATGCAGTCCGAAGCAATTGGACGTTTGAACTTTTTTGATGCATCTCTTTTGAGGAATGGTCAACGTAAGTGTTTATGGGCGGTTTTCAGGCGGCTCAATTGTAATGTTACTAGCATAAAATTATATTGATCGCGTGGTAGGCTGAAAGAAACGTCCGTTGTAGTGTTGAAAAAAAAAGTTTAAATTATATACATACGTCACGTCAGTCAGTTCGTCAGTACTTACATGGCCAAATATCCAAAATAAATCGTATCGAATGAAACAAAACTTTGTTTTTTGTATGGAAGGTTGATTTATTCTGTGGTTTAATACTTAAAATGGATACATACGAAAGTGTAATACTCGTCAAAAATGAAGTGTTTGTTTTTAAAGTACCCCCCAAAACTACAAACAGAGGATATAGGTATGTGATTAAATTACGGATTCGTACTTAATTATTTCCAGAGCTAGATAAAAAGTGGGTGTTTTCAGGGCAGCGGATTGGAACCTGCAAGAGCCACAATGGACTGGACGTATGAGGCTCGTTTCAAAAGGGGAGGAATTGGTAATGAAGCTAGAAGATAAAACATCTGGTCAGCTTTTTGCGAAATGCCCTATCGACAAATATCCGGGGGTGGCTCTCGAATCCGTGACAGATAGCTCGCGTTACTTTGTTGTCAAGATTCAGGACGATAATGGTATGCATATGAAACATTATAAACTATGTAATTATTTATTCGTTTTACGCATGTACGTTTAAACATGCCGCAATGATTACAGGTCGCAGTGCTTACATTGGACTGGGATTTGGTGACAGGTCCGATTCGTTCGACCTTAATGTGGCCCTTCAAGATCATTTCAAATGGCTGCGAAAAGAGCAGGAAGGCCCGCAGGCCCCACCACAGCTACTGGACCTGGGATTCAAGGACGGGGAAACAATTAAGATCAACATGAAAATTACGGTATGATACTTTCTGTATATTATCCGATTGTTTTATTATCTACCCACCCTATTCTTTCAAGTCTTATCCTGACAATTATATACCCTTTGCTACATTCACTGACAATATGTACTTCTGCCAATAAATTAATTGTAAGCGGATAATATATTTGGCTATTTATATGTTGATGTTATATTAAACCATCCATTATCATTCTGATAGATTTGTTTGGCCCGCTTTGGGACTCTGGGAACTTTTTGCCCTATGAGAGGCCTGTGCCCGTCAGTGGGACAAAAATATATGGATGATGATGATATTCTGAGTAGTATATCCTTAACATAGGGTTGCCATAAGTGTGGGGACTCAGACCGGGACAGACGACAGGCGGACGGTAGAAAAAAAAAACAACTTTTATTACAACAATAGGTAACTTTACAGGTTTAGTCCTTGCCTAAACACAAAACAACTTTTAACATAGCCATTCAATGCCAGCGCCCAGTCAGTTTTTTTTTATTCGGGTTTTCTGTGTGTTGGCGCTTTTCGCTACAAAGCCCTGTATGATGTAACTATGACTTTTAAACCGGGACAATTTGCTTATCAGCCGGGACGCCAGGACACCATGCTTCAAACCATGTCCCGGTGTACCAGGACGTATGGCAACCCTACCTTAACAACATATTAAGTGTAGCTCATGTTAGAACTTTTATATGCATGCCTTGTGCTTTGCATTGATTACAGTGGATAGACATGGAAATGTCAAAATAATCCTTTGAATATGGCTATCCAATGTACTCATAGGAACAGTGAAGTTAATAATAAAATTCATCATAATCAGTGTTAGTTTCCAAGTATGTGCAGAATTTATTTTAGAGGGTGATCTTATCTTAATCTAGATGACCTTTCGGATACACTTCAACCCAGTGGGATCATTTGTGCATTTTCCATGTTAACATGTTTACATGGTATTACAGTAAAAAAAAAAACAATGTGTCACGAGTCACGAAACAGACTAAACAATTTCACTTTGATGACATTTAATTTTCAACATGTTACCTATATTGGTACAGTTAAATTGAGCACCTAGCTTAAATTGAGATCCATCGTCTCAGCCTCAAGCGTTCACTACACACACAATATTATCGATCTCTCTGTGTTCATTAGTTTAAACATACATTTATAGGCAAAATACATTTATCTTGAAGTAATGCGTGTGTTGTGAATTAAAGTTGAGGTCTTACGCATTTAGTGTGCCATTTGTTTAAAAAAAAACCGGCCAAGTGCGAGTCGAACTCGCGCATGAAGGGTTCCGTACCGTTATCTATAAAAACAGTAAAAAAAAAAGTTTGTTGTATGGCAGCCCTCCTTAAATATTTATTTTATTTTGTTTTTAGTATTTGTTGTTATAGCAGCAACAGAAGTACATAATCTGTGAAAATTTCAACTGTCTAGCTATCACGGTTCATGAGATACAGCCTGGTGACAGACAGACGGACGGACAGTGAAGTCTTAGTAATAGGGTCCCGCTTTTACCCTTTGAGTACGGAACCCTAAACAAGTTGTTTGATTGTGTCCACTGTGTCCAGGTTGACAGTGAATGTTATTATGCTGGCAGGTGACTGGGAACCTATTATTAAGGTTCCCTGTCACCTGCCAAAATAAAATTAAGATAAAACACATGTCTTCCAAAACCACAGTATTCCCACCTGTTACTACTTAACTTGTTAACTACTGTTTATGAAAAACTAGCTTCCGCCTGCGACTAGCTTGAGCCGTTTAAGCGTAATTGAGTAACAAACATCCAAATATCTAAACATCCAAACGTTCGCATTTATAAAATAATATTGGTAGGACCCAGTTACTGATTTACCAGTTGAATTGGTCAGAACTAAGTAAAATTGTTGAATAAAAAAAAAAAAAAACAAGTTGCACTTCGGAAGTGCCGGCAGAAGTGAAAACTCAATAACATTGTAACAGTTTTTCGATCAGGTCACGTGACATCTTACGGTGTCACCCTAAAAATGAATTTGACGCAAATTTATAAGCAATTATCAATTACTTAGGCGGACGGGCCCGTCGGCGCGCCGACTTGCGGCGGCAAACACAATACTAATTTGATTTTGCCATTGCCAAATATTTTTCAAAGCTTTATCTCTTTAAGAATAACGTCTAAATTCGAACTATTTGAATTTGCACATTTGCACAAGAACAGCACAACAGCAGACGGCGGTGGCGACCAAGATATCAATTTGTTTTTGCCGTTGGTAAATATTTTTCTAAGCTTTATCTCTTTAGGAATAACGCCCAAATTCGAACTATTCGAATTTGCAAGAACAGCGCAAAAGCAAACGGCGGTGGCGACCAAGATATCAATTTGTTTTTGCCGTTGGTAAATATTTTTCTAAGCTTTATCTCTTTAGGAATAACGCCCAAATTAGAACTATTCGAATTATCTCAATACCAAAACGGTGAAGGATGTGTTGGTATTATTACAAATTTATTTGCAGAATATGCTATTGCAGAAAGTGTTTTTATCGGCTTTATACTCTTACGAATAGCGTTCAGTTTTGAATGAAGTCGAATCGGCTAGCAGCAAAAAGTGACCTCCTTCACATCTGACGTCACAAAACTCTGTCGCGTATTTAACAATTTTTCCCCATCCCATAAAGTGCTCAGCGCCGCTAAAGAAGTTTTCACTTCAAAAATCATGTCATCGTTTCCAGAAAAAGGACGGTTCAGATACGAAGCCCCGACGCGCGGGTGCCACGAGCGGTGGTCTGCTGCCGCCTCCGCCCGGGGGCTCGCGGCTGCCGCCGCCGCCTTCGCCGCAGCACGCGCCCATGCCCGCCGTGCCGGCCGCACCTGCTACCAACTCGGAATGGGGCGATTACAACTCTGCTAGGTGAGTCATACAACAGTCATCTATACTATTATATACAAGTATAGGGACAGTAACCTAAAGTTCCAACTTCAGAGGCTCTAGTATAAGTTTTACCGAAACAAAACTTTACGATCGCGTTTGCGTTTTACCCTCAATTTGTATGGGATTTGACAGCTAAACGCAAACGCGGTCGTAACGTTTTGTTTCGGTAAAACTTATACTAGAGCCTCTGATAGCCTGCCTGTTTCTGGCCAGGCGTACACCTTAACATACTAGTATAGTATATGTAACTTGGTTAAAGTTTTTAACTTTGTGCCTTTCGTTTTTAGGGTTCCGTAGTAAACAAGGAACCCTTATAGCACAGTATAATAGGGGTGTAGACACTAAATAAAATTATCAATAATGTCATATTTTCTCGAAAAAGGATAAAAAATGTAGTCAAATGGAGAAAAAATCAACGCAAAATGTTAAATAATCACAAAGTTATAAGTGTCCAAAGTTTTAAGAAGGGGTATGTTCTGTCCCTTTTTCGCAAAACGCAACTTCATATGAAACGATGACGCTGGAAGAATGTGACGTCACAGAAGACGGCAACGTGCCGCGCTGCATCGTGTTCGGCTCCGCCGTTCGACGCGGCTCCCCGACAGCATCCTGTAATGTGACGTCACACACCGTTTGCGTTTTCTCTCTAACAAGCAATATTAAAACGGTTGTAGCTTCGTAATTCTTTGAGATATCTGAATGGGATTTTCGTCACTAGGCATATTTTTTTAACCCGTATTAGTATATAGTTTCGCCGTAGATAGCTTATATCAAATCAAATCAAATACTTTATTTCGACCAACAAGGACCATATAAAATACAATTTTTCATACAAAATTATTATCCTACACCGGAGATGACGATGCAACGGGGCCACGCCGTTTCGTCGCCTAAATAGTATTATTTGTTGTTTTTAGTTTCGTGACGCATTGGTTTTTACTGTAATGTCACGTAAATGTATTTGTCAATAAATAAATAAATAAATAAATGATACCAGAACTTAAAAATATGGAATAATTCTGTTGACATGCCTGTCGCTTTTAGTTTTCGCCATAAAGTATCATAATGTACCAAATCGAACGCTTTGGATAGATCGAGGAAACATGCATAGATGGCTGTACGACGGTCTGTGTAGTACTTGATAGTTTGCTTTAAACACAAAAGGCCGGAAGCCGAATTGATTTTGATGAATATTTAGGTATTTATCAAGTTGTGAATTAAGCAAACCATCAAGCACTTTGGCTACCACGGTCGCCAGCGAAATGGGTCTGTAGTTATGTTTGTCACTGATATCACCACTCTTGTTTTTTATTATCGGCACCACAACTGTTTTCATAAGTGCCTTCGGCAAGTATGAGTGACTTATACACAGGTTATAAAGTAAGGCAACTCTTGGAAGATGTGGGCCTGCATACTTCAGATGTTCTATGCTAAGGCCGTCATGGCCAGGAGACTTGCCTCGTGACATTGATTTAATAAGTTTGTCCACATCTATTATAGTGTCGCCATGTCCGTCTGTCAGTCTTTGGCTTAGCTCAGTGACCCTTACTACCAGAAAGCTGTAATTCGGCATGGGTATACATTAAACACGCAGACAACGTAACAGATAGAATTTTGAAAAAAATAATTGTGTATTCACGTTAGGTTATAATATTTTTTCCTGGTAATGCCAAGGTGTGAAGTTATCTTAGCTAGCTATAGTCCAGTCAATGAACTGACAACTCGTATGGAAATAAAGTCAAATTTGGAAATAATTTATAATAGCTTATTTTTAATGTGTAACGGATATATTATCAATTAAATAGTTACCCAGTGACAAAATCCGACAAAATTTCAGACATCAAAAAAACTATAAACTAACTAGCTTCTGAAAAGTCAGAAAAAATATTAATAAGTATTTTTGTCTTTATTTTGGTTCATTTACATTTGCTCTATAATATTCAAGATAAATCGTACAAAAAAAGACAATGCATGCTTCATTTAAATCTACATAATTACTTCCGGGTGGAAAGTTTGTCGGATTCTTGAATTAATCATCTTAGAATAACATTTTAAATTGAAATCAACAAAAAAAACGCTATTATAAATTAATGTTTTTCAAAACCGTATTTTGCCTGGAGTACTAGTTCAAAAACGTTTTTTTAATTCAGGGATTCGTTTGCGTGATATTGCGTTTTAAAACCCTAATTTTGGTTGGAGTTCAAGACTACTGGGAATATCCTAATACAATAGGCATGCGGCCTCATGTTCAAATTGATAACGTAGTGATGCTAAATGGATAGTAAACCATCAAACTATCGTAATAAAGAATAAATTATAAAACGTTGAAAGTTTAGAAAAATCATGCATTTTTTTATTGTCCAAGAGTAAATTTTAAGCTGCCAATAGAATCCTTACGCTTTTATAGAAACAAAATTGTATGACAACTATGTACTTAAACGCAGTATTTCGCGACCGAAACAACAATTCACCGGATTTTTCATACAACGATACAACTACTTTGTACAAGTGACGTCATACGAGGGTACGTCATCAATATGAAGCGTTTTCCGCTGCCGCCAGTGACGTCAATCTTTGTCTAATATTTTTGGGTATTTATGTTATTTAATTGTAGTTGCTCCCATACAAACATTTGTTCCTCTCCAAAATCTGGTTCGAATGGCATCGTAAAAAAATCTTGTCCGCATCCCTATTTGGTCAATTAGACAATTGAATAATTAGAACCCGTGTTACAGAAAACCGCTACTAAATAAACTAAAACTTACTATGCATGCATTGTTGTGTTTGCTTATGACGAGTGTATTTTTTTCCTTAAAGCGACCCATCAGCAGCGGCATAGTTCCTTTTGGTCCGCGGGAGCTTATTCCATAGTTGTAAGTGCAAGGCCTGAGTGGACGCCCCGCTCAGAGCGGGGCGTGCAGCGTCCATATAAAACAAATGCAATTTATATGGACGCTCGACGCCCCGCTCTGAGCAGGGCGTCCACTCAGGCCTTGCACTAAGTTCCTCACTGAGAATGGCGCGTTTACGTTACGTTTGCTTACGCTACGCTAATATTACACCGTAAATAATTTATTAATTGAATTGTTATACAATGTTACAAAAAAATCATAAAAGTAGAGGTAAAAAAAGGTATTAGTCCAAATGCGGGGGGAGAGCAGCACCGTCGTCGAAGCCGAGCCATCTGGCTACGGGTTTAAGGCGGTGCATTGGAAATTATCGCGTGCTTTGAAACGCCGTTCTGACTAGATTAAGAAACAATAAGATCTGATTTTCAGATATATCATTCTTGACTATATGATTGTTCATCTGATTTTATGCTGTTGTCCACGTTAATCCTCTAGCCTGATCCCCCAGGGGAAAAAAACGGTTAGGTTGTTAGTTGAACTGCGACCCTACAGCGCGCGAGCCGAGCGAGCGAAGCGAGCGTGACGCGGCAGCGTCCGGCGAAGCGCCATAACCGAACATTATCATTTTTTCCTAGTTGAATATAAAATAATTGCCGCTAATTCCCCTGGGGGATCAGGCTAGGGGATTAACGTGGATAACGTGGATTTTATCGATACATGATTGCTTAAAGTTTCCTCAATAGATAAAAAATTCCAAAGTTGGGTCTGTATTTTACTTTTTTTACTCAGCCTACTCAAACGATACATTATTTAACGACACAATCAAGTTAATACTATAGTATTTTACTTCATCTAAAATCTCACTTTATGAAATTTAAATAAATCTTCACTAAGTTAGGTATTTATCGAAATTTGTCCGAAAAAGCCATTCCCGAAGAGTGTTACATCTCTTTTTTTCGTGCGCGGAAGGCATCAGCGTGTCTCTGTCTAGGGGGCGTGTTCGATTCAAATCAAGGCATCCCCTTAAAGCGGTGTCGTGTACAGTCAGCATCACATAGTTAGTAGCACCCAAAGTCGACCGCTTTAGCCTAGTTGGTAGTGACCCTGCCCACGGTGTTTTCACTTTAGAACATTGTGTAAAATTGCTTTTCTTTTGTTTCTTTTCTTTGAGTCGGATGATATTGGTTCCTGCGACTATAGATGTCGCTAAATTAAATTTAGTACTTAGGGCAGGCGCAAGCCCATCGGCACCCGTCGGATGACGGGAAGCGACCACAGGTCCGGTCGCGTGCGCCAGCACTAGCTGTTTAAATTTTCTTTTTTTTGTTCTAGCAACATTCATTAATAAAGAACTGTGCGATTATTTTCACGCAGCTTTATTATTGTACAATTATTTATATGATAATTTCACTGCCCCTAATGTGTACGCTGCTAAACGAATATATGAAAAATGCAAAAAGAGCATTACTTTTCAATCGTGTTTCAATTTAAAAGGACAGAAATCTATTATTCCGACATGAGTTTTCTCAACAGCTTTTTTTAAAACGAAACGGAAAGATGACATATGTCAGCCGCGGCATTTGAAATTCTTTTACTCCGTGACTTTTGTTATATACGTGAATGCGATTTGAATTGTGTTTTCATCAACGACTTTTGCTGTTTCTGGGCTTTGACGAAACCCGTAGGGGTTACATGCATTACACTACACTCATTGGACCCCCTGTTTTATCTTACCGGACTACTAAGATCGACGAATCTACCCCGCTTTCGACCCCCTGCTTTATCATACTTGACTACGTCGAACCTGATTTACTCTTTGGAACCCCTGCTTATCTTACCGGACTTGAAGTAGCTTGTGGCATGGAATCTAGGATATGTCTTCGGGCAATGAAAAAAAGTGTTGCGTGCCCAATTGCGGTAAACTTGTAAGTACCTATAACTAATATAATTATTCAAGATTTTTAATTCTATTTTTGTTTGTTCATTCACTGTTTAGAATAAAATAATAAGAAAACGCAGTCTGGTGTGCTGTAGGATAGGAATATGTATCTTGGCAGGCGTTTCCAGAGTTTAAATGCTTTTAGTTTAGTAGATATTTCTGACTTTCGACTTAACCCCTGCATTTTCGAGATTACCCCAATGCACCTTATGTAGGCAATAAACAGCAAGATTCTTGCTTAACATACTTTTTTTCGTATATTCATCGGCACCTGACACATATTTATCTTATTTTCAGAGAAAGGAATACTACCGAAGGAATGTGAAGGTACAGCGGATTAGGACGATGTATTGAAGAACATTTAAAAAATAAGAAATGTTGGACTTACCCATCAGAAAGAAAGAAAGAAAGAAAGAAAGAATATAATTTATCAGTGCAAAAACTATACCTACATAAATAAAAGTGTAACAATTTTATTAGTCTGTTTTCAGACATACAAGATGTTGTGACGTAGGTACATTATAAAGTAGGAAAGCTAGTATGAATAATAAAAAAAATACATAAAAACTTTACTGTACATTATAGTATAGGTAGATATCAATGTCGTGAAGAAAGAACTAAAGAACTGATTACATATTTTGATTTAACTTGTCGACTATTTTGGGCAAAATGGTGCAGAGACATTAACAAAATATTAAGTGGTTAGCGGACTGATTACGATAACTCAGATATAGTACAAGACATGGCTTACGAGGGCTGCCTTTTAAGTTGTGTCGTTTGGAAAAACTAAAGACAATTTAAGTGTTAAATGGTATTTATTGTTTTTCAAAGTAATCACCGTGATATGTAATACACTTTTTCATTCGATCGAACCAGTTTTCGAAACACTTATTCCAGTCCGAAGTCGGGGTCTCCAAAATGGCCGTTTTTTATGCCTCAACCGCTTCTTCAGGCGTCTGGTACCGTTGACCACGAAGTCGTTGCTTGATTTTTGGAAAAGTAAAAAAATCGTTAGGGCTTAAGTCTGGACTGTACGGCGGGTGTTCCAGAATTTCGACGTTTTGCTCTTTTAAAAACGCAATAGTTTGCCGCGCGGTGTGCGAGCTCGCATTATGGTGGTGCAGTCTTATACGACGTCTTGGGTTATTTTTTCGAAACTCGCCGATGACTTCTGGTAAACAGACAGTGGTATACCAGTCAGCATTAACCGTTTTACGATCCTCGAGCACGATGGTGGCAACGTGGCCACTTTTCGCCACAAACGTGGCGACCATTTTTTTCGAAGTGCTCCGTGAGCGTATTACTTTGGTCGGTTTTGGCTCATCTTGGAACACCCAAACAGTCGACTGCTGTTTAGAATCGGGATCGTAGGCATATATCCAAGATTCGTCACCACTGATAATGTCGTAAACATGTTTCGAGTTTCCTCGGTTGAATTGCCGCAGAGTTTTGCGACACCATCGAACGCGAGCCGTTTTTTGGTCTTCACTGAGTAAATGAGGTATCCAGCGTGAGATCAACTTTTTAACGCCTAAGTGATCATGTAAAATACTGTGAACACTGGTCCCTGAAATACTTAAGGAAGCTTCTATCTCACGGTATGTCGCATGGCGATCTTCGATGATCAGTTGCCGTACAGCATCAATGTTCTCCTGGGTTACGGCTGTTTTTGGTCGACCTTCACGATGTCTATCACCAAGACTAGAGCAACCACGTTGAAATTCTAAATACCAGCGTTCCACAGTCCGAAGGCATGGTGCTTTATCATTGAAAACCGTAGTCAACTCTTCGAAGCACTGAAGTCGCGTTAAGCCCCTTTTGAAGTTGTAAAAAATTATCGCACGTAAATTTTCCTTCGAAATTTCCATTTTCACAACTGACTTGTCAACTTTGAACGAACGCTGTACTAAAACGGTTGGGCCGATTTCGAGTCATTCTTTTGTTTTCGAATTCTAAATTCAAATATTTTAACGTGACACTAGTTCTTTTTTATGCAATCACGGGAGGTTTGCAAACGACAGAACTTAAAAGGCAGCCCTCGTACGAGGATAGGTGTAAGAGGCGGACATCAATAATAATTATATTTACAGGGTGAAATCGGTAAGTATGTTGATTATCCTGCACGGCTATCACAAGACGGCGCGTGAGCTCTCTCGATCTTTCTCGTACTATCCGTCTCTCTCTTATTAGAAAACTTAAAAAGAGACTTATAGTGCGCGAAAAATCGAGAGAGCTCGCTCGCCGTCTTGTGTTAGCCGCGATGTTATTATAAGAGGCTAGCTAATGCACGGCTGTGTCGATTCTGAAGGTCCTAATACTTTACTAATATTATAAAATCCTTGGTGAAGTTTACCTCTAGTTTTTTTAAGCTTTATTTTCTGTACCGTGTTATTTTTAGAGGTGTGCAAAAAGTGTATTTGCATTGTATTGTATAAATACGAAAGTAACTGTCCGTATGTCTGTCTATTACTTTTGCACGCTTAAACCAAGCATGCAACTATATAGTTTGAGACCCTGAGACAAGGTCTAGACATCCCGGAAATGATCCCTTAACGCACTTGCTGCCAGGAACCCGCCTAGCGGGCGCCCGCTCCGTAGGGAGTTAGTAAGTATGTAAGTAATCTCCGGAACCGCTTATCCTATTTCAAAAATTCCTTCACCTTTGTATAAAATGAACTTTTAGAATGGGCATAATCTTTATTTTAGTGTGTATGCCTGAGTTCTTTGCAATACGTGGGTGAATTTTAACACGTTTCCTGTCCATGGATATATGGACATTGGACAGGCAACATGTTAAGCAGGCCAACAATTTCGGTACACGTCTTTGTTAATGTAAGAATAAGAGTGTGTTACGATGTATTTGGCTACTCTGATTGCTACTAACTGTATGATGTTGGCTGTACTGATATCACTTAATGCTACAATTGTAAGTGGATTTTGTTAGTATGCTCTGACATGTTAAAAAGCCCGTGAGTCCTAGGTACTTGCAAAATAAATATTTGATTTTTGAATTATATTCCAATCTTTTATTAAAACTTTTTTTACAATGAAATCCATCAACTTTGGACAATTAGCAGAGTGAGCAATAATTACACAAAACTACTCTGGTAGTGTTTCAAATTGATGGATTTCTAATTCCCTGAGAATCGAATTCTTCCTACATCCATCCCACAAATATACGTATGTATGCGTGAAATGCAATTATACTCATGCCAATGTATGTGTGATGTCAAATCGGAGGGTGTATGTTATTCCCGCAAGTCTAGATGGCTCTACTAGCAATAATGTTGACTGACAACTCTATACTATATATATTCAATATTCTCTTTGACCCTGCCTACAAAGCAAGAGGTCCCGGGTTCGAATCCCGGTAAGGGCATTTATTTGTGTGATGAGCACGAATATTTGTTCCTGAGTCATGGATGTTTTCTATGTATTTAAGTATTTATTTATCTATTTAAGTATGGTTATCGTCGTCTAGTACCCATAGTACAAGCTTTGCTTTGTTTGGGATTAGGTCGATTTGTGTAAGATTGTCCCCTAATATAAAAAAAAAAGTAGCCAAATATATCGTAACACTTCCTAACTCCTATAGTAATAAAGACGTGTTCCGATATATTTGGCTACTACTAACTATATGATGCTGACTGTACCGCGGATACACATACTTTACACCGTAAATGAACTATGGCGCCAGTGCAAACTGCACTAAGGTCCTTTTTGTCCGATAATGTAATCTGTACTTGGTCTAAGTCTGTGAGATTTTAGCTTTGTAAGTTTGTATGATTTGGGTAATGTCCAGAACCGTATATACGATTTAATAAATACTCTCACCTGCATGTAGAACGGAGTTCTGAATAGTTATCTATAGGCTATATTTTACATGCGGGTTTGCATGCGTCCTTTGCAATACGCGGGTGAAGCCGCGCGGGCAGCTTGTGACATATATAAGGAATTTATGTAATTTATTGATATTTTGTTTCTTTCTTTTTAGCGCTCCGAGCCAACAGGCGACGACACCAGCCAACCAGCAGAACTGGGTTCAATTCTGAAGTTGTATATAGAGTATTTTATTGTGATTTGATGTCTGTACGTTTAGAGTGAATGTGTTATGCACAATACTTATTGATATACTTAATAGCGTAGAATTCATATCAACCTGCTGTAGGGTCGAACCATGCTCATATTTAATTGCATCTATCTATAGCCAGTAAAGCTTAACGAAGTTTAGATGACAGATCACAATAATATATTGCAATAAGTTTTAAATATATGTTTAGGAATATGCGATTTTTCTGTATATGTTGTAACACTACCGTAGAGGATGCGTATTAAGTCGTTACCTTGGATTTTTTTTATGTATAAGTTTTAACATAGTTTGAGTTGTTAGAAGTAGTTACAAAACTTAACTAAACTGGGTGGTGTCGCCGAAATTACTTGATTATAATTTTGCAAATGTTGTAATGAAGACAAAAATACAAAATCTATCGACAATCGAAATTTCATATATGATAGATAAGATAACCCTTACTTCGTAAAGCTTTCAATTGTCTCATTTATATAATGAATACTTTAGTATACTTTTTCTTGGCTAGAAGTACATTACATACACACATTACATTGGGTTCCAGTATTTAGATTGAAGACACGTTAGATACTGTTTGTCTAGAACTCCACCAGTGTTGCTTACAGCACTTCTTGTTTTTCTGTGTTCGGTGATTCACGTTTCTAATTAAGTTTTATTCCATATTTTATTATTTCATCATTGTAAACTAAGGACTCCTTTATTCATAAAACTTAAGGAACCTCTGTTAACTAAAATATGTGTTGTCCTTTTCTCATAAACATCAATGTCAAAGTACATATAGAACAATTTTTAACAGTGTCTAAAATAGGTTTGACGATTGTTTATGAATATAAGGGCTGTAACATCTAGATTTTTAAATTATCTTATGATGATAAGGGAGCAGCTTTTTGTTGGTTATGTCGTCGTTTGATGTTTACTTCATGGTTCCTGAAAACAGATGAACACATTGCGGAGGACGTCTATTGATGTCAAATGTGTGACGTCACAATGCTTATAGTGATGTATCTACCGTTAATGTGTTAATTAACATAAATTCGCACGAATCATTCGTGTGTGAAACAACGGTCTCCTCGTTTTGCAAACGCGAAAAATTTGCTCATTACATAGAGATAAATTCATAAAACGATTCAAATTTTTATTCTTAGCATATGTTTCGCGTCGAAAGTCTAATACTGCTATAGTGATTAAAAAGCAATGTCATTAGTAGCAATAATAGGCATATGTAACATTATCCTTCTGCTGCAGCCATCACTACAACGACACTAATTGTATTCTAGGCGTAATATCGACTTAATAAATATCCTATAGAGTTAGATATGTTTAAAGATTGAATATTTTTATCTTAAAATAGTTATAGTAGACTATTTTGGCTCTACATCTTGTTATCATATGTTGTTAAAATTGCATGTTGTAGGTGGTTTCAATGTAAATAGGTACAATTAATGTATAATGAAACGAACAGAGGTACCTATTTTAAAATAACGTTCTATACATATACTGTACTATATGAATACGGATTAGGCGTACAATGCAATAATCACATTATTTTCGCTATATGTATGGTGATAGATCTGTATTCAGAGATGTACAAATATAATAAACGACAATTACCACTACTTTGCACTTTTACATATCCACGTAATAAATCCTCCATACTTGCCTTACGACTGGGCCGGGCCGGAGCGCGCCTGGCGCATTGTACAGTCGACTACAAAGAGATGTATCCATACGATGTTACAAAAATATGTATACATAGACTTTACTACCATAGTAATAAGATATACATACATAACTTTGTAACATTAAAAAACATACTTATCTTTGTAGTGGACTGTACAAGTTGCCAGAGTATTTTGAAGCATTAATCCTTACTTCCTTACTAATATTATAAATGCGAAAGTGTGTGTGTTTGTATGTTTGTCCTTCTTTCACGTCGCAACGGAGCGTCGTATTGATGTGATTTTTTGTATGGAGATAGTTTAGAAGCTGGAGAGTGACATAGGCTACTTTTTCCAACGGGAAAACATCTAATAAATATATAAATATAAATTCATAATGTTACATTTTTCTATAACCACGCGGGCGAAGCCACGGGCATCAGCTAGTACATTTTATATTTGAATGTACTTGCGACGTGAACGGCTCCTCGCAGACGTGGACGGCTGTGCTCGGCTGTCGTCGCATCTGTCCGGCTCCGTTCGGCTATTGCCTACTGCACTCAAGACGTGGCGCTCGTGTATTCGTTGCAATGCGGCGCCCAGGGCCTGATTTACCCACAGGCTAATAAGGCTAGATAGAGCCTAGTTTACGATATGTGGTTAGTCTGGGAAGCTTTGTCATATTTAACAGTGACATAACCCTGCCATCGCTTGGTTGTCATATAGATTGCGAGGCATTTTTTTTATTTATTTTTTTAACTTTGGTTTCTTGATCCAAAGACCCCGCGAGGAATACGGGCGAACTTTGGTTCTTTTAACTAATATGAGACTAATAACTTGGAATTGAAATTTACTATGAAATAAACTTTACGTTAAGTGTTATTAAATTTTTAAGGCTGTTTATTATTTTATTGATGAATTTGGTGAATGATTGGATTGAAGATTCTTTTTAATTATACCCCATAGAGTCCCCAGCACGATAGACTCAAGTCGACTCTCCATAAAAACGTAGTTTAATAGTTATATTATAATTCGGCATACTGGAATAACATTAAACTTTTATATACACAACGTTTTTATGGGATCCTCAATATCTAGGTCAGAAACTAGTTAAGCGATTAGAGACTTGAGTCTGAAAAACGTTCTACTCGCTCAATGAATGCTAAGAATAATCGGAATATTCTAGCATTCCGTTTTAAGAGTCCTTACTCCTGCAGAGGAGCGTATTTTGCAACTTGCTGCCTTTTTCATTCAAGATTACGACGCAACTATTAGTATTTATTCAAAAACTGATAACGTAGGTGTACTATAATCTACTAAAAAAGTTCAAATTTTCATTTCCTCTTTCTAAACCTAAATAAATGAATTTTCTTGGGAATCTTTTTCCAATTTAGCAGTGAGAAGTGTCGTTTTGGTTCTCAATTTTGCAGTAAACAAGAATCATTTGGTACATGAATGATTAGGTACAATTCAAGATCGTTTGTTAGTCCTTTACCTCATAAGCATAAATTACTTGTAGTTATTCTCCGGATCGCGTTTCGTCGCGATCTCTAAATTCCTGAACAGATTTTTTTATTGTAGTAAAATTTCTTGTCGCCAGTCACAACGGTGTATAAAATTCATAGGCTATTTACTTTTTGCGTAGTTTTTTACTTGAGTCGCTTCTCACCGCGATAAATATTTGTTTGTAAAGCGTTATTACTTAGCGCGATTTTTCATTTAAGCACTATATCTATGTAGTTTTGTTTTTTAAACGCATTTCGCAGTTGTAGTTTATCTCCTGGATCGCTTTTTATATAAGTAGCTACAATTTGCAATATCCATATTTGCCTCCCTTTCTAACATGCATGTACAGTCAGCAGCAGAAGTAGCTAATAAGCGTTCCAAGTGGTCACAATGATCGGCGCACGACTCTATTGTCAACAGAGTATTAAGGATTGTGTAGCTCATTGTGAGCGTGTTATTCTGCGTAGCTACTTTCTGCTGCTGACTGTACCTATCCACGACGATATGCTATAAAAAAAATAAGCGAAAAAGGTACATTGCGAATAAAGATATTGTCTAATACAAAAATAAACGATTAGGATACAAAGCGAAAATTTAATACATGATCGATGTGAAATGCGACTAAAACTAATAGCGACAAAAAAAAACAGGATTAAGACACAACGCGATAGTTAAATGCACGATCGAGGTGAAATGCGACTAGAACTAATAGCGACAAAAAAAATACGATTGAGACACAACGCTATAGTTAAATATAGGATCGAGGTGAAATGCGATCCGGTGAATAACTACAGGTAATTTATGCTTATGATATGAGGTAAAGGACTAACAAACGTTCAATTCACTATTATCTTGTAACGTCGATTAAGGGTCTACGCCTACAGACGAGCGTATTTTGCAAAATTCTTGCTTTTTCATTCAAGATTACGACGTAACTATTAGTATTTATTCAAAAACTGATAATACCATATTATACCATAGGTAAAGCCTGACCAGAAATGTATGATCATGCGTCATGTTGCAGAATTTTATTTTATTGGAACTAATTTTGTTACACTGGCAATAAATTTAATGACAAGTTGTCACGGTTGTCAGTGTCATTGTGGCGGTTTACTTGAATAATAGTAGAGTCTTGAATATTAAATGATAAATTACAAAAATGCCCAAAACTATTCATAGTCAAGAGTGAAACATTGTAAATAATGTAATAAACTGCTGAAAATAAAACGCTCGGGAAATGAAACTACTTCGCTAGCATGACAGGTAAACAAATCAAGATATTATTATGGTCTGGTTGCTAAGAATGGTGATTGTAGTGTTATGTTATACATGTGAGGACATACCCACAGTCAAAATAAGAGTTTGTGTTTGAAAAATAGTACACAGTAACAAGCGTACGCTGATGGTAAACGGACACCGCAGCCTATAGACGCATGCCACTCCAAACATGGGCCTTGCCGACCCTTGATATGTTTGAGGATTCGCCGTGTTGACAGCTGAAGGAACAAATTCCCTCGCTCTCAACACAACGCACCCTCGGGAGCTCTGGCGACCTTGCTCACCTCCAGGAACACAACACTACTACAGAGCAAGTAGTAGTAGTGTTATTATGGCTGTGGTATTCTGCAAGGCGGAGGTACTTCCCCAGATGGGCTGCTCCAAATTCGAGCGGGATGACATTTCGCTGTGCCCTACCTCACCTTGTGCCCTACCTGACCTTGTGCCCTACCTCACCATGTGCCCTACCTCACCAACGTGCCCTACCTCACCAATAATGAACTGACAATTACCAAGCGTAAATACGTTTTGGAATATACCACATAACACCACAATCATCAGTTATTATACGACTAAATTAAATATAAGTATCCGCAGTAATAAGTATTATATTCATTAATAAACTTTCTAGGTAAATCAATGGCATCGATTACACGAATTACGAGAGAAGGTCGTTCCTCCTCTGGTTTTAGGTCGCAAAAGAAAAATAAACCGTAATCAAAAAAGAAGATTGAAAGAGAATTGCCGACACTCACTTCGTCGAATTTCACTTCAAAGTCAACGTTTCATATATTTTCATTTCGTCGACAATTCAGTTCGTGGAATGGTCATTACAAGTAATTTTAAATCGTGTATTTTTACTTGTCGGATGATTCATTAAACAGTTGAATTATGTCATGAAAAACGTTTTGTAATTAATTGTTTCAAGTATATTTAATTAACACACAAGGATTATTATTATAATTAAAATAGGTGGCATAGACAGTTATCTATGGCAATTATTTTAACCTAACCTAACCGCCAGCGTGTCGACGTCGCCCCGCTTCGCGGAGTGCCTATTTTCGCTCTGAGGGACACAAGTGAACCCTAACCTAACCTACTTATAATACAATTGTTACGGTTGTTTGTTTTTTTACTGCGGGGGGCGAACCCCCTTTTCTGGCTGCCCTAATCTAGTTAAACCCCTGTAATCAGTTGTTGTTTGTTTTTGTAATGTTGTAAGTAATACAATTTCGAACAAATTAAATTCGTTGTTTTGTTATTCTGCCATTTAAAATTAATACAAAATGAATCATTTGTCAAATAATATTGAACAGTTATTCTATGAAATAATAAAAATTGGAATTAATGATCTGGTCATGAAATAAAATTACACCAAACAATAATTCGTGAACTAAATGTTACTTGAAACGTTTTCGATAAAATAAAATTCGATGAAAAGTTTGTCGACAAAACAAGGGACACACCCCCATTTACGTGATGATTGTAAGTAATTTTAATAATTTTACCTAAAGATTTTTTTTTAAATATAATTAATGTTGTACCTTCTTATACAGTCTTAATTAAGAAGGTAGATATTAAGAGGAAATTAAGTAGGTAGGTACCTACTTCAAATGTGAAATGGCATAGGTACTTTTAATGCCATTTGACGTACCTACTTAATTGGCACAAACGAGAAATACTCTTATACCTCTTCTAGAACTCTCCCTCGTGTCTAAAATATCGCAAAACAAAAGAGAGTCTCGTAGGCAAATTTTCAATGGCTACGCACGGCAAGATACTTACACATCTACTAACAGAAAATTGGTAATTGAACAAAATATATGCAAACAGTTTTAAGTAGATGCTAATTGTCTCTTATTTGTGAGTCAAGAACGACGGTAATAAACATTCTTCTTTGTTCATTATTTTTATTCATTGCTAAATAACGAATTCTAAAATAATCAATTTGTTATTTACCTACCTACTTATGCTATGTAGATTACACACAGACAGAATAATTAGTTTTTTAACGTTGGCGGGTATGACGGACTAGACGCGTCAAAAGCCTTCGTCCTTTCGTCTAAAACCCCAACGAGTGCTAGTACGTCTAGCACAACTTGCATATAAGTCGCTTCCCGCGCGACTGAGCGTTCCCTGTCTCACTTGCTTCGTGCAAATTCGAAAGAGGAGGGTAGATCTTTCTCGACTCGCGTCGCGGCGCGGCGTCAGTTGTGCTAGCCCCCCAGGGGCGCCGCGGGATCGTTTTCCGCATACGACATCCTACGGGCGGCTCACAGGGTCAGGGTCACGATAGCTGGTCGGAGACATTACGCGCCAGATACATCAGCGCATTCAGCCGAGTGGGACACTGACAGGACCATTCTTTGGACGGTCCCACTACGGCGGAGGAGGCACTAAATCCGTGTAGCGCCTGGCTGTGCCTCCCGGTGGTCGCCGGGCGGATACGCAGCTCGATCGGCGTCTTAATTCATTTTCGGTTTCGGGTTTATATATCCAGGCAATTTTAATGTTCCCACGGAAGTTACCTAAATAATTGACTGAAACTTGTACTTACAATTTAGTCTCAAAAGCCTAATAAGGGCCACATCCAAGGAGGGTAAATAGTCCCAGTGCCGATGTAGGTAGGTAGGTAAAAGAAAATATATTTCATAAGTTTATGAAGGGCCCCGAACTTATTTTCTTATTTATGTTTAATTTTTTTTTGTTATATCATATTTATTGTATATGTATAGGTATAGAGCTATGCGCACACATTTTGAGAATGAGGAAGCAATTTTCGGTTACCTCAGTTTATTAAAGTCCATTTCTGTTTTTCTGATTAATTATGATTGTCTTCAAAAGCAAGTGATAATACCTAAACATAACTTGAAAACTCTGTTTTTATGTAGTTTGTGGTCTCAGATTTCGAATTCATATCTGGCATTTATCCATAGGTACTTAGCTTAGGCCACCTAAGTTTAATAAGGGCCACAAAGAGGGCTTTCAAAAACGCTTTATATCAAAAGAAATTGAAGAAGAAACTTAAACAACTGTTTGTCTGACGGTCCATAAAGTGACTTAATGTGCATGCACGATTTCTTCTTGTTCTCAATTTATTCAAAATATTTAGATTTGAATTTTGGTTATTTGCCGCAGGTAGGCAGGGGAGACTGGGGTCAATAGAAACGCGGGTCATTTGAAAAAAGCTTAATATCTCCTAAACTATTGGTGGTATCGGCGGGGTTTCCAAGAAGAAAATTACCGGCTTTAGTGTCGTGACTTGTAACCATAAGTTTCGCGGCATCGAACATATTTGACATTTTACGAGGCTATATTATTGCTTTTTCACCACACGAGTAATACTATTTGAGGATATTATGTTGTCTATACCTAAATCAAAACCAATAATTACTTTGTAAATATTGCGTATACTATTATAAGTACAGATATTCTAGTTGATTTTATCGTAGCCAGGGGCTTCTGATATTTTTCTACGTAAGTAATTTAATATTTACAAAGAGGATGACGGGGCAGACGAAACAAAAAAAATGGGGGCAATGGAAACAGTAGGTACTTTTCGTAAATTCGTCGATAATTTGTTTAAAAAATACCACAATAAAAGGTAATACTGAAATAATACAAGGAAAAAATGGGAGAAATGGACAAAATAAAACACAATTGTTGATCATTATTGTACGTGGGTATCGCTACCAATATATTCATATTCATATTCATTTATTCGCTGCAACCATGGTATTAACAGGATGTTCTTAAGTCTAACCAGTACAGACATGGACCCTCCTAGGGTGTAGCAACATACTTAAATACTAAACTAACCTAAACGTACATATATTTATAAAATTAACATGTTATATTTTTATAAAAATCTTCACATTAGATAATAACATTACCATTAATTTATTTACAAAACTGTAAAAAAAATAATGGTCCATGAACTCTTGTAGAGAGTATGGGCATTCAGTTAGGAGGTAAGTTTTAAGTTTATTAACAAAGGTGTTATATGTAACTTCGTTTCTTATAAGCTGCGGGATTTTATTGTATATTCTGATGGACATTGCGTAAGGGCCTTTACTGAACATTGTTAGTTTGGCGGGAACGGCTTGAACTATTTTATTGCGATGACGTAAGTTGTGTGCATGAGAGTTGAGGTTTTCAGGTTTGGGATACAGGCTAGGATATTTATGAACAAATTTGCACGTTTCCAAAATATATAAAGATGTGAGGGTAAGTATTTTTAATGTACAGAAGTGTGGTCTGCAACTCTCTTCATTTCGTATGTTGCTGAGAACTCGTACGCATCTTTTCTGCAATAAAAATAGATCTTTGGCACTTACACTACTGCCCCACAACATTATTCCATATTGCAGCCATGATTGGGCAAAAGCATGATAAGCACATACAGCAGTTTTCAAGTTGGTATTTATTAATATTTGTCTTAGGGCATAACAAAATCTAGATAATTTTATAGAAATTTTGTCAATGTGGACTTTCCAGCTTATATGTTCGTCGATGTTTAAACCAAGTAGTGGACAGGCGTTGGCAGTTTCTAATTTGTTATTTTGGTATGAATAGTTAATACTTAATGATGTTCTCTGATGGGGTCTAAATTGTATTATGTTAGTTTTTTACAAATTTAGGTTCAGATTGTGATCTTCAAGCCAAGGAAAAATTGTATTAAATATAGTATTTAGGTTATTTGTAACTTCATCTGTGTTCATGCTAGGAAATATAATTGAAATGTCGTCCGCATATAGGTAGGATTTGATATTAATAATATTTAATAGTTTCGGAAGGTCGTATATAAAGTCCTAAAATTATAAGTATGTTAAAGGTTACTAGGACTAAATTATGTTACATTCATAACTACGATATAAGGTAATATATTTGAATGGAAATCAATTAATTAAGTGATTACGATAATTTAATAAATATTCTATTCTTAAATGTTTCAACTGACCCCAGGCTTTGTTTCATCCGACCCAGGCTCAGGGCCATTTGAAACGATTTCCGATGTTTTGAAAACGCTTATAATAACAATAATATACCACAATTAGGTGTCTTAACCATTGTCGCTACATAGCCAAATATCCTGGCAAGGGCTGAAAATATTTACTGAACAGACTCTATTAAAAATGAGGTCATAATAGCCTTTTATGTCAAAAACGTTCCAGTTGAACCCAGTCTCCCCTACTTGGTGAAGTATTTTGATTGGTCAAATTGAAATCTTTCGAAAATCATAAATATGTAAGTAGGTACACATATTTTCCCTAGGGGCTGAATGTAGGTACCTACTATTTAAGCCCCGCTTAACAAGCTGAATGGTTCTACCCAGATTTACGATCGCGTCTTTCCTGTGTACATCGTTAAAGTTAAGGGGCTATAAAGCCAAAGTTTTGGTCGGACTAAATCCGCATATTTCAATAGTTATTATAATCTCATATTCATCATGAACAAGTCCTCCAGTTGCCCGCTGTACTTGGTGAGCGGGCACGCGCTAATTATGTGCGCGACGTCCTGCTCGGCGGCGCCGCACTCGCACGCCGGCCCTCCATTCAGACCCAGAGACCTCCATTCTCCATCCACACTGCCCACACTGGTGGATGTATGCTCGGCTGCGACCCCAGCCGGTTCGCAGTCGGTGTAGCTGGCACCAGCCTCTTCTGGGTAGTGAGAGCCCCGG
Source organism: Epinotia ramella (assembly GCA_947578815.1). Taxonomy (NCBI): domain Eukaryota; kingdom Metazoa; phylum Arthropoda; class Insecta; order Lepidoptera; family Tortricidae; genus Epinotia; species Epinotia ramella. The sequence goes on from OX388209.1 coordinate 17,023,187, forward strand.
CAACTTCACTATGGGGTTTTTTGTGGCCATAATAGCTCGGATTTCTCTCGGTGGAATAACTGCCCATTCTTGTTTCCACTGCTCCGATATTTCTAGCTAGGTGCCTAGAAGCTCCATGGCAGTGAGATTCAGAGGATGGCGCGACTTTTACCGCTGCGATTTGCGATGTCGTCATGTACCGGTAGTTCAGGGTTAGTAAGGATCTTTTGCGCTTCGCGAACTATAGTGCGTTTTACCTCTAAGGTGTGGAGAGACGATCAGATGCGTCTCTAACCCAGGTAGCGCCAGTGTGCAATCATGATCCTAGCGCCTTCTAGCACCCCTCCCACTAACGCGTGCTAGCGCAATGTGTCAGCGCGCCCCACGAGTGGCGCCCCGTGAATGGCGCTCGGCGCCCCTTAGGACCGTGCATCCGGGTGCAACGCACACCCTGCATTATAGGTAAAGCCGCCCCTGGAGACGATATTACTTAGTGCCTGTAGCCACTGCAGTGGAATGCTCTTTATCGTTCCCGAAATACACCTCTACAGGAAAGATGAATTTGTTTTAAAAACTGTGTATGTCCCGAATATGACACAATTTTCGAGCATGAGTGAAAAATAATTATAACTAACTGAACTTCGTGCTCTGCTCACCTTTAAGCCCGCGCGCGCTCCTTAAGACGAGATAGGCTTAGGCCTATTTAATGTACATCTTTGGTATTTGCGATTCAAGATTCTTCTTTTCTTTCGATTTATGTTGATACTCGTAAGTACCTACTTATTTAATCGTGTATTATGGACTGGGCATATTACGCTGCCATACGAACTTTTCCTATTTCTAGCCCTTATAATATCCGGGACAAAAATATCGCAATCGCGTTTTAAGGACTCAGAATTAGGATGACGTACATAGTCTATTCCTTTTTGTCACCCTCTTAACTTGTCCACATTCTTATGTCGGCAGCTTGCTAACAAGTCCACAAGGACATCGTTCAATGTGTTGACTCGTCCACATTCATTCATTTGCTCAAATGTTAGATCGAAGAGATCCCGAGAGGGATAAGCTCGCCTTTGTACTTATTTTTTAATTTGTCTTTTTTAATTTTGTCATGTTTTATACACATTCCTATACACATATTACACATTCCTAAATTATCCACTGTCTAACTCACCCGCATTGCTAAATGGTCGACTGTCCTGACTGTATAGGTACTTTAGGTACCTACCTACTAGGTAGAGCGGTAGTACCAGTAGGATATAATAAACTTTAAAGGCCGAAATAATGTATTAAATAAAGTAGGATAATCAATACGTTATAGAATTGAGGCTCTTTAAATAGGATTATAAAACGCTTTAAAAAAGGAACACTACCGGTAGAGGCGGTAAACACGTATCAGACATGCGGTCGAGCCGATTAGGACAGCGAAACCAACCCATAAAAAACCCATTTTTAGGGTTCCGTACCAAAAAAGGTAAAAAAGGAACCCTTATGTCACGAACTACTTAAGCTATCAATTTGAAATTTGGAATGGTTTTAAATGAGAGTTATCCTCGTGCATGGAAAATGAGAAATTTAACCCCTCGTATGCGGATGTCAAAAATTGCTGATCAAAATATGACCTTGAGATTGAAAACTGTAGGTTCAAATGCTTGGCACGGATCCGTGTCTAAGCATACGACGGGTTAAACATACAATTTAGTTTTCTATAAAAAATTACGAATATGAGGGGGCAAAAAAAAATCAACTATTAGGTCAAGTGGGGTATCATATGAAAGGGCTTGAGCTGCACTTTTTGAAACAGTTTCTTTTTTTCTACATTGGTTAAAATTCAATTTATGAAGAAAAATGTAAAAAAAAGAACCTTTCCCCACCTTATCTCCGAAGTTATCCAAGCGAAAAAATGAAATTATTACTTGTGATTAAGATAAACGTAAATATTACTGGAAAAGTATAACTTTTTAGGGTTCCGTACCCAAAGGGTAAAAACGGGACCCTATTACTAAGATTTCGCTGTCCGTCCGTCTGTCTGTCACCAGGCTGTATCTCAAGAACCGCGATAGCTAGACAGATGATGTATTTCTGTTGCCGCTATAACAACAAATACTAAAAACAAAATAAAAGAAGTATTTAAAGGGGGCTCCCATACAACAAACGTGTTTTTTTTTTGGCTTTTTGTCCGTCGCCAGGCTGTATCTCAAGAACCGCGACAGCTAGACAGTTGAAATTTTCACAGATTATGTATTTCTGTTGCCGCTATAACAAAAAATACTAAAAACAAAATAAAATAAATATTTAAAGGGGGCTCCCATACAACAAACGTGTTTTTTTTTCAGGCTGTATCTCAAGAACCGCGATAGCTAGACAGTTGAAATTTTGTCACAGGTTATGTATTTCTGTTGCCGATATAACAAATACTAAAAACAAAATAATATAAATATTTAAGGAGGCAACAAACTTTTTTTTTTTTTTACTGTTTTTATAGATAATGGTACGGAACCTTTCGTGCGCGAGTCTGACTCGCACTTGGCCGTTTTTTCTGTATCTAGTGTATTTTTTGTTTTGTTTTTGAGGCGGGGGCAAAAAACAAATCTACTATTAGGTCAAGTGGGGTATCATATGAAAAGGCTTGAGTTGCACTTTTTGAAAACGTTTTTAGGGTTCCGTAGCCAAATGGCAAAAAACAGAACCCTTATCGTCATATCTGTCTGTCTGTCTGTCTGTCTGTCTGTCCGTCCGTATGTCACAGGCATTTTATTCGAAAACTATATGGTGTATTTGAATAAAATTTTGAGGATAGGTGTATTTAATTAGCCGCTACATAGTTTTGTAAGTAAATTAAAAAAAAAATTTTTTTAGGGGTGCTCTCCATACATAACACTGAAAGTCAAACAATTTTTTTTCATTGCAAGCCCACGTGTGGCACATCAATCGATAGGCCTTTCAAAATAAATATAAGGTTCCTCAGCAATTTTTTTGATGAAGTGAATAGAGTCGGAGATAATCGCCCCGAAAGTCGCTAAAATTGTGTCCCCCCCCTCTCATTTTTGAACCGTGTATTTTAAAAATATGAATAAAATCATGGACATAGGGCTTATTAAATTCTTTCAGCAAAAATTGTTTTGAACAAGATCGGTTTAAAGGTTATTGTATAATAATTTGAAATTATTACTTGTCATTAAGATAAACATAAATATTACTGGAAAAGTAGTAGTAGTCCTAGTTAAGTTTGTAATTTAATCGACTTTATAAGTATTTTTTGTTTTGAAATTCCTATAAGACTATGGAAGTACCCTCTTTCAAATAATAAAAAAAAATCGAGATCGGTTCACAAGATAAACAATAATCGCTGAAAAGCTGATTGCCCTTGCACGTTAGTGCCAAATGGGGCCGATAGATGGCGCTGACCCCATTCCTACTTCGCGCTGTTAAGATTTTTCTAGAATTAATGGGGTTAGGACGGATATAGATCAATAGCAGGTCAAAAAAAAATCGCAATTTAATTGTCTTGGTAGTTCGATGGTCTTGGTGTAAAAGTTAGGAAATTGATAGTTTGTACGGAACCCTCGGTGCGCGAGTCAGAATTTTTATACCTTTACTAGCTGACCCCGCGAACTTATGATAGGAAATAGTAGATTACTGCAGAGGCCGTGAAGTAAGGGATTGCTGGACGAGATTGGGGTAGACGGCCGAGTCGTAGACGAGGCCGAATACAACGAGTCCAGCAATCCCTGTTCCGGCCGAGGATTGTATAGTACTTTTCTCAAACGATGTGAGGGAATATTAAAATTAAAATAAATACTAGGTAATCAATTAAATAATAGGTAATTTGCGCCTTTTTTATTTTTTAAATATGCCATTTGAACAAGCCGTTCGAGCACCATGTTTAACCGCACATAAAGTATAGTACCATATATTTTTTTTATGAAGCAAGTATGCTTACAGTGTAGTTGGTGGTTGGCAGTATGTAAATTTTCCTTTGTCAGTTTAATATTAGTAAGCAAATTTAAAAAGTTAGAGTAGCGGACAATAATGGTTTTACTTAGGGTTTTCATACATTACTTCTTGGCGTAAGGCCAAGAAGTAATGTAGGGAGCCATAAACAAGAAATTTCACGTCTTCATTTCGTGATATTAACGCGTACATTTCCGAGCATGTTTGAGAAAAGATTATTTCGTTATATTTTTAATGTTTTTATAGTTATTCTGCTATTCGGAGCCCTTCCGGTTCAAAAGAACCCAGTCTCAAATTACACTATTTCACAATACAACTGATTCTCATTTAACACCTATGGTCATATGAACATAAACTCAAAATAGCCCAGTGTCTTGACCTTAGTCCCAAAATACCCTAAAATGTTAAAACCAAAACGACCTATCTCTATTAAGAACTTATGTCGAAAGCACCTAATGTCATCAAAGCATAAACTCAAAACACAATGTTCCCAAAATACACTAATTACAAAATACGCTACTCTCAAAATACCCTAAAATATTTATTTATTGATTTTCGTTTTGTGCTATTATGATCCATGTGGTATACATTTTACTTAGAAAAGAAAAAGACTCAAAAGTTGATCCCTTACTCGTGTACGCGTAAATTCGTACCAGAAGCCGACATAGAATTGGGACCTGAACTATTTAGAGTATTTTGAGAGTAGTGTATTTGGCCAATGGTGTATTTCAGGATTAGTGTATTATGGGAATAGTTTGTTTTGAGCTTCAGCGTTTATGACTTTAGGTAATCTTGGTAATAGTTATAATATAGACAAAGTCGTTTTGGTTTTAGGGTATTTTGGGACTAAGGTAAATAGACACTGGGCTATTTTGAGTTTATGTTCATATGACCATAGGTGTTAAATGAGAATCAGTTGTATTGTGAAATAGTGTAATTTGAGACTGGGTTCTTTTGAACCGGAAGGTTCGGAGCGCAGACAAATCCAAAAATCCAAACATCGTAAAAATTGGTCCAGCCGTTCTGGAGTTATAAAAAATAAATATAAGTAAGTAAATGCTGTAACTAACACGACTTTGTTGTATATACATACTTAAGAAGAAGAAGAAGAAAGAAGATAGGTAGGAGTTAAAGGAATTAAGGCGAGTTAAGAAGTTGTCGACATATTTAGCACCTATGGACAAATTAGGAAACTGTCATTCTGAGATTTGTGCACCGATGAGAAGGCATTGTGGACGATATGAACTTAGGAATGTGGACAAAATCACTCTGAGCATTTTTCAGAAGAAAGGGTAACAGAATGTTTACTTTTCTGTATTGATTAGGTATCAATAGGAATTGTAGTCTAGTGAATTTTATTGGTATTGATATACCACTTTACTCGTCAATGGAAAAAGTAGGTATAAGCCATTCCATTATTCTGTTTTATTGGAAAATATTGGATGAAACCGAGAACAATGGCGCTGGTAAAATAAAGCGGATTCAGCCAATTGTTTTTGCCGATTCACCGAAGTCAGGAATAAAATCCGAAGCAGGAACTTGTAAGTCGACTTACTTTAACAATTTCCTGTTTGGGAATTTGCTGTTTAGCGTCGTTGCAAAATTATCTACTTATCAAAATGTTATGACGTCAGGCACCTAAATCACTCTTCTCAAACATGCTTGGAATGAGACCCATTATGTTTGAAAAACCAACACTTGTTAACGCTAACGCTTAGGTATGATTCGAATATCGTAAATCGCTTTCAGGAGTTGAGCCCAAGTCTTTGCGCCCAAGTACCTTTGAGCTCAGTTAATTCTAGAAAGGTAGGCATTTATTAATATTTACAACAAGTATATAAAAAAAGAAAGGAATGTTGTGTGTAGAGGGGGGTTAGGTGGCGATGTTAGGTAGAGCTGCCCCGTCGTTAAATTCGAAAAAATGTTTTACGGATCTGAATCTGTGCCGAGTCCCGCGAATGCACATACTTGTTTCTCGGATTATGGATATTATAATTTTTGATCTTAACCAGTTAATTAGCCGCTACTTACCGCATACCACGCTATACTTTGTTTTTTGCCGCTATACTTATACCTACTTGAGATTATTTGAGTTGGCCGAATTGTTTCAATGTAGCCCATTCAAAAAGCAACTCTACGGTCCAAGTTGGAACATTCAAATTCTAATGACAGATTTATAAGAAATCAAAATCTCAAATCAAAATCAATTATTTATTCAGCAAATCACAAGGGCACTTTTACATGGCCAACGGTAATTTCATTCATTCATTCATAGATTCACGCCTTTATTGGATAAAGGGATAGGCAGAGCACATGAAACTTATGTTCCAGTGCCACTTTTAGCATAAATGTGGGTATAAAAGATCGAAAAAATGTGATACCGCAGTGATAGGTTGCTAGCCCATCGCCCACAATACACTTCAATTCAACCCTGCTCCCTTAGTCGACTTTTACGACACCTACGGGAAGAAAGGGGGTGGTGAAATTCTAACCCGAAACCACACGGGGAACCACCAACGGTAATCTCTCATCTCTCACTTATAATAAATCTCTAAATTAAAAAAAGAATCAGCCAGTATCAAATTAAGCATTGGTTTGTCCCGCGTGATCTCAGCTTCCCATGAACGGAAAAACATGTAACTTTTTTTATAAGTACATTATTACTCTAGCTTCCGTTTAGGATAGTTTTTATCCGACTGCGACGATTAATTAATTTTCGGAAACATTTGACCTTAAATTATTAATTTCTTCTGTTTGAAATCGTAGCCGCCATATCTGTCAACTGTCAGTGACGTTAAAATGGCGGGCTTGCCCTAACTATCCCACAGTAATCATTTCGATCCGGTGTTGTGATAGACCATTCTAAAGCATAAAAAATAATCGATTCTGATATGGAAACTTATATGCGCTAAATTCGTATTGAGGCGTAATTTGAATAAATGTATCAACAAATTTCAACAATATAACGTGAAACGTCAAAAGTCTGACTCGTCCTTTTTTTTAATGGCATGGCATAGCGATGTTCTTGCGTTCAGCCTTATACTCTATTTGATGGCGTGTATACATGTCACGATTTGTCAGCCCCAATTTACCAGAAACTGACTAATTGTTATCGTTTGGAGGCATGTTGCGCTGCTGATCCAACTGTCAAACGAGTTGTACTGACAAATTGTATGCACATCACAATCAACACACCACCATGACCATGGAAATATTTATGATCAGCCAAGTTTTCTGTCAGATAATTTTGAAGTAAAATATATATATTTTACTTCCTATGACCCCATTACCCCATTAGCAATTTAGGAGACTATAATTATTATATTAATTTCTAATTGCTTTCAAAATATATATCCGAGGATCCCGTGGGACCTTAAATGTGTATGGATCTGACTGAAACAGAAAATGGTCGTACCGCACCGCGTACCGCATGTACCTTAAATAGGACTTTGTCATCAAATCTGACACAAATCGCTGAGACAAATCGCATCAACACAGTGCATCCTTTTTTTTTTATACAACGACGGTGGCAAACAAGTGTACGGCCCGCCTGATGGCCCGCCTCGGGAACTATAAAGATATCCAGTATCAAAATTGTAACCAAATGTCGGTGATTAAATCGATAAGTAAGTAGTTTTCTTATACGAGTATTATAATCACACTATGGCCATAACTGAATCCGAACTCAGAAAATTGTCGCAGCTACTGCACGTTTACATACGCTTTGATTTTCCAAGATGGCGGCGTGATTAGAAGAAAGACGCCTAGAAAAATGTTCTGGGTTGCCAGATGCGCCAGATATCGTAGTACAAACTTCGCGCAACGCGGGACGTAGGGGAGGGATTGTTCGCAAGGCGAATTGTACGTGCGAGCTGTCCCCCCACTTCGTCCCGCGTTGCGCAAGAAGTTTGCCGGCACCTGGAATGGTAGTCAATGGTTGTCTAATTAAAAAGAGATCTTTTGTTCCACGTAAACACTTATGTACCGATCAATGGGTACTCGAAAGGATTATCTATTATTAATTCCTAAACACATCTTTACGTGAGAGTTGGAGTGACTCAAGATCATTTCAGTTATCACGTAATAAATAAAAACGTGATCTTGAGTCACTCCATTAATATAAAACAGTGTTAAAAATATGTAGAGAAGAAGATCAATAAACATTTAATGCTGCAGCCTATGTCCTACCTGTTGGATCTATTGCCACAAACATATACTAAACTTTTACCCCCTTATTCATAATACTTAAAATACCTGTGTTAAATAAAACGAGTTTTGTCCCTTTCTTACTCATTTAAATATCAGAAAGACAAACGAATTTTAACGGCATTTTAGCAAAAATAGGTTTGTTCAACGTTCTACTTGATAGGTTAAATTAGAACTCCCACCACTTTACCATGCGCACGAAGTCGCAGGTACAGCTAGTAAACAATAGGTATATACGAGTATATATTACCGACCGGTTAGTCTAGTGGGTAGTGACGCTGCCTACGAAGCTGAAGGTCCTGGGTTCGAATCCCGGTAAGGGCAAATAATTGTGTGATGAGCATGAATATTTGTCTCTGAGTCACATGGATGTTTTCTATGTATTTAAGTATTTATATCTATTAAATATATCGATAAGTAAGTAGTTTTCTTATACGAGTGTATTAAATCACACTATGGCCATAACTGAATCCGAACTCAGAAAATTGTCGCAGCTACTGCACGTTTACATACGCTTTGATTTTCCAAGATGGCGGCGTGATTAGAAGAAAGACGCCTAGAAAAATGTTCTTGGTTGCCAGTCTATACATCGTAGTACAGATGCCGGCAAACTTCGTGCGCAACGCGGGACGTAGGGGAGGGATTGTTCGCAAGGCGAATTGTACGTGCGAGCTGTCCCCCCACTTCGTCCCGCGTTGCGCAAGAAGTTTGCCGGCACCTGTAATGGTAGTCAATGGTTGTCTAATTAAAAAGAGATCTTTTGTTCCACGTAAACACTTATGTACCGATCAATGGGTACTCGAAAGGATTATCTATTATTAATTCCTAAACACATCTTTACGTGAGAGTTGGAGTGACTCAAGATCATTCCAGTTATCACGTAATAAATAAAAACGTGATCTTGAGTCACCCCATAAATATAAAACAGTGTTAAAAATATGTAGAGAAGAAGATCAATAAACATTTAATGCTGCAGCCTGTGTCCTACCTGTTGGATCTATTGCCACAAACATATACTAAACTTTTACCCCCTTATTCATAATACTTAAAATACCTGTGTTAAATAAAACGAGTTTTGTCCCTTTCTTACTCATTTAAATATCCGAAAGACAAACGAATTTTAACGTCATTTTAGCAAAAATAGGTTTGTTCAACGTTCTACTTGATAGGTTAAATTAGAACTCCCACCACTTTACCATGCGCACGAAGTCGCAGGTACAGCTAGTAAACAATAGGTATACACGGTGGAATTTAATCGGTGATCAGGAATCCAAAAATCTTAATTATCAATCTACACAGAAACCAATACGTGAGATCTCGTGCAATATAGCTCACAATCTAATTAATCACACTTAATTAAAATCGGTAAAATGTACACTGACTGAATAAATGGACACCCTACTTTTATTTAAGGGAAGTTACTCGTAAGTGTACATACGTCAAGTGCTTGCTGGCTTTGGCGGGAAACTAGACAGATCAGACGATTTGAAGCAATTTGTTATGAATTTGACAATCACAAATTGACAGCTTATTGCTCATTTATGTTTTAAGTTTCTATGGCTGATAGTTTGAAAAGAGGTATTAAACTTTTCAGACTAAACCATTAGTAGGGTGACAATAAATTTTAATTAAAATTTAATTTCAACTTAAAAATTAGTTATGATAAAAAAAAACTTGGTTGCACTTAAGTACTACATAAACGTGACCGCCATCGATTACTGAATTAGGAAAATGGGTTCCTGTTCACCGATTAAATTCCACCGTGTATACGAGTATATATTACCGACCGGTTAGTCTAGTGGGTAGTGACGCTGCCTACGAAGCTGAAGGTCCTGGGTTCGAATCCCGGTAAGGGTAAATATTTGTGTGATGAGCATGAATATTTGTCTCTGAGTCACATGGATGTTTTCTATGTATTTAAGTATTTCTATCTATTAAATATATCGTCGTCTAGTACCCATAACACAACCCTTATTGAGCTTACTACGGGACTAGGTCGATTTGTGTAAGAATGTCCGCTAATATTTATTATTATTATTATATACAACGTGTTAATAAAATTACGCAAAACCTGAAAACAGTTTGTTCAGAATCGAGCATAGAATGCGAAAAAAATAATAAAAAATTTTTTTGACAAGATTTATTTTTTACAATTGTATGGAGTGTTGGCCGACTGGGGCGACCTGCTCCATACAAATGTAAAAAATAAATCGCGTCAAAAAATTTTTTTTTTATTTTTTTCGCATTCTACTCTCGATTCTGAACAAACTGTTTTCAGGTTTTGCGTTATTTTATTAACACGTTGTATAAGGAAAAATCGATGTAGCTGGGTCTTATATCTGGGAAAATTCGTTTTCTCTGCATTTTCACCCGAGCAGAGCTCGGTCGCCCAGGAACTGACTATAATGACAGAATAATGCGCCGTATATTATCTGACACGCCCTATAGAGGCTCGACTACTAGTCATGTTAGATATTTTTGAGCATCATCTACGTCAGATATTATTAGGTGGTGGCACCTAATTACAGTTTACGAGTAACTGATCTGACTTTAATATTATAATCCGCATTATTCCGTCTGCCTACAATTTAGATTGTATTTGTATTTAATAGGCTTCATCCCGTTAATTGGAATTCCGTGTAACTCATCTTGATATCACTTTACTTAAGTGGATTTAGGCCGCGGCCTGGCCGCGAGCGCCTGCCCGCTCGCGACAAGCAGCAAGCAGCATCTTATCTACTCGTAGTTCAACCTATGAACGCCCGCCCGGCTCGTCGTCCTGCTATCCGCTGGCATCCAGACCGCGGCCTTATATAGGTAGGTACCGTCGACTAACTACTTAGATATGCCACTTTATGGAGAGTAAGAAATCCCTTGAAATGTGATTAACAGCGAGCGAACCGAACGACGTTCTCCGTTTCAGGTCGGGCCACTTTTATTCGTATAATCCTCTACAGTTCCCATTTCCCAACCGATTATGGCGATTATTTGTTTTTTTAACCGACTTCAAAAAAAGGAGGAGGTTATCAATTCGAACTAATTTTTTTTTTTTTGTATGTATGTTACTCGATATCTCCGAGAACTGTGAACCGATTTTAATTTTAATTTATTTAATCGAAAGGGTATAACTCCGAGTTGGTCCCGTGCGTTGAAGTTGGTTTTATTTTTTAAGGTCACAGAGCCACTAGTATACCTATATATATTAGGGCATAATATATACTATTGCTCCTAAATAATATCAGGGGAACGCCTGGTAATTTAGCTTATTTTAACTAAAACAAAAGGCGATCATTTTGATTCTTAATTTAGGAGCCTTTCCAACCCTCATTGTGGCAGCACGTATAGCTTGTCTTGGTCCATGCTAGGGCTAAATGCACGACTTTAGCCTTTAGCCTTTTCGAGCATGAGAAGTGAAAAAGCCATATATTACCCCGATCCCTCGAACAATTTCCCCTCACTTCATTCGAGTAACCATACTACTTTAGACCCTATTGTTGTTTGGATGTGCTAAAGAAATACCTTAGTATATAATTTTCCATACTTTGAAACACTGTACATACACATAGTCTTAAAAGGCTGCAAATTAAGATAATCCGTTTCACTTTTCCCATAAATCGCCGGAGCGAACTGACCCCTGTTCCACTCGATCTGTTTTATCACTCCCAAGCCGAAAGTCCCGCCAAAATCCTGGCATGATGTTCACAATGTTTACTGACAACTCGCTGAAATTGTCGTCGTCTGATCTCCCCTGAAGCATAATTGTTGCGAATCTCCGGATTAAGTTATACTGATAGGTAAGTCGTGAGGCGAGGTGATGCAGTTTGTGAACCACATATAGTTGACCAGCGATAAGGAACGCTTAAAAACCTTTCGCCGAGGCTTTGCTACGCGAAACTCCAGTGACGCGGCAAAAACTAAGAATTTGTTCGAAATTTGTTTTCGGTTGAAAACTTTGATTAGGGGTAGCACGTAGTGTGCGTCTGTTGGAGTTTTTAATTGGAACGCTGCAGTTTTATGAAGTATTTTTTCTCGTTATTTTCTTTTATTAGAGAAAGCGCATGAAATGGCAAAATTCGTTTAGTTTTCAGGAGCAAATATGTAGATAGGTACTTATGTATTTACGCATCTGTATTATTGTTAACAATTATTTATTATTGTTGATGACCGGTTAGCCTAGTGGGTATTAGTGCCGCTGCCTACGAAGCTGAAGGTCCTGGTTTCGAATCCCGGTAAGGACAAATATTTGTGTGATGAGCTTGAATATTTGGTTCTGAGTCATGGAAGTTTTCTATGTATTTAAGTATTTATATCTATTATATATATCGTCGTCTATTACCCATAACACAAGCCTTAATGAGCTTACTATGGGACTAGGTGGATTTGTATAAGATTGTCCACTAATATTTATTTCTTTATCATTTATTAATTATTATTAGTTATTTGGATGGCACGGACTTGATGCAGTATGGTCAGAGTAGTTTTAAGGCGCCGTAGGTTCATGGTCTTCTCTCCCTCTCACTGAGCATAATCGTGAGCGAGATGGAAGTGCGTGCTCGGAAGCGCGGATATCATGTTTTTTAATTTTAATTTTTTGGCCGTTTAATTAAATAAAAATGTAAACACTGATTTTCTTCAAACATAATATTGCCGATTTTTAGAAGCAATTTTAATATTTATAGCTTTTGTGCATAATTTGTTACGAATATTTTAAGTGCATTGTTGTGTGTTTTAGACCTATGTTCGTGATTTTTTTCTATCGAGCGAAATTTGCTTAATCATGTTTCGAAGCACTGATTTCCCTGCAGAAAAGCCTCAAGATTATTATTAATATTCGTATTTTTTGGAAACCATATTATTATAAACAGACGCATTATATTGTTTCAAAAACTCTGTTCGCTTAACTTCGCTGAACCTACGGCGCCTTAATGTCCACTGAAGTGTCCACACGTAGCGACCTGGCCTACGCCGTACCTCGTAACTGGTCAGAATCTCAGTACTAAGGTATATAGTGAAATTTGCGAAAAGGTCGCAACGGGCTACTTATTAAAACACTGAAGGGGTACATTGAAGTGTTTATAAGAGGCTTACCTATAGAAGCTCAACTGACAGAGGAGCTTTAGTTTGCCTCACAGTTAAAGTCAACGCTCATTAAAAGTCGATCCCTCACCTCTGCCGTTGTGACCCGATTTGGGATGTTTACGTGTATATATCCTCGACTTGTAATAGAAAACATGCCACTACCATATTTTCTGTATTTCAAAATAAGAATAACCGAGTTGGGGTTGCATCAACTACACTTTACAGGCCGCAGGTGCAATTTGAGTTTAGAAAACTGTCAAACTGTCCATAATATATACGATTACTGACGGTTTGAAACAACTGACTCATAACAAAAGCGATAACTTAGGGATATCCCATTCTGTCAATGAGACACATGGAATCGTGCCTCTGGTACCTTTATTTCTAGTAGCATTAGTCTGTATGTCTACTGTCGTGGTAATTGTTCTATAAAATAATGGTTATTTACCGCCCCATAGAGCACAGGTGTTCAAACACATTTTAGCGGGCCGCACGTCACAATATGTAATTTTCCGCCACCGAATGGCGTGTGCATTATTAACGTTTATAATTTTACGCCAGCCAAAGGCATGATATATAATAGTGATGCTGAATTCTCTTTTAAACTTCTATAGACCTACTGAATGTTTTATCTTCGTTGAAAATCAACTTTTATATCTCGATGTTCCAGATGGACGATGTACCTAACTTAGCTATAGATATTGAAACTTTGCAAACGTGGGTGGTTTGTTCAACAGCATGGCCCCAATTCGGTTTATTTATTTCACATCGTAAATTAATTTGAATATATTTCGCGCGCTCATTCTTACACATGATAGAGTCACTGACCCATTCATTTGAAATAGTTTTTTTTAATAGATACCTACCCAATATAGATCCATTAGGTAAGTTACACTTTAGTTTGTAATATGTTTATACTATTATAATATGATTAACTTTTATAATATGATTATAGAGTCATATTTATGCAATGTTTGATTACAAGCCTATTGATAAATTATTTATGAATGACTCTACATACATGCTGTCCAATGCTGGACGTAGGCGGGTCATACAAAGATTTAGGTGCGCGTCTTTCCTAAGGACATTATCAAAGTTAAGGTAATTTAATTTAAATTGTTTTATAATTTTATAAGGTTCTAGAGCCTCTATAGGGCGTGTCAGATAATATACGGCGCATTATTCTGTCATTATAGTCAGTCCCTGGGCGACCGAGCTCTGCTCGGGTGAAAATAGAGAAAATACGGAGAATACGATTTTTCCCAAACATAAGGGCCCAGCTTCCCATAATCCAAGTTTCATTTAAATCGTTAGAGCCTTTTTCGAGAAAGTTATATCAAATATATATATATACTAGCTGTACCTGCGACTTCGTTCGCATGGTAATGTTCTAATTTAACCTATCAAGTAAAACGTTGAACAAACCGATTTTAGCTAAAATGCCGTTAAAATTCGTTTGTCTTTCTGATATTTAAATGAGTAAGAAAGGTACAAAACTCGAATTATATAGGGAGGCAGCAGTGGAGGAGATAAATTATAATGCGATGGCGAATGAATAAAGTTTAATTAAAATATAAGAATTACAATTCTAAACACGATCGATTTCGTGTTGTCCTAAGACCCGATGTTAGGTATCAAAAAGGCAAGGAGCGACCGTGCGCTTCCGTTTTATTAAGGCGATCAGGACGATTGCCCAATATCGATGATGCGGCGCGGCTGGGACAACGTAATGAAGTGACGTAGGCGCATACGCTGCGACCGCGGTGCTGATGACGTTTCTCTGTGACGTATGATGACGATGTACCGATGACGTAGCTAAGCGATAGTGCTATATGTGAGGTGCATACCTAACACTCGTTTTATTTAACACAGGTCTTTTAAGTATTATGAATAAGGGGGTAAAAGTTTAGTATATGTTTGTGGCAATAGATCCAACAGGTAGGACACAGGCTGCAGCATATAATGTTTATTGATCTTTTTCTCTACATATTTTGAACACTGTTTTATATTAAATAAATAAAAACGTGAAAACTGAAACGATCTTGAGTCACTGGTAAAGATGTGTTTAGGAATTAATAAAAGATAATCCTTTCGAGTACCCATTGACCGGTAAGTGTTTACGCGAAACTAAAGATGTCTTTTTAATAAGACAACCATTGACTTACTATTACTACGGTATAGACTGGCAACCCAGAACATTTTTCTAGGCATCTTTCTTCCAATCAGGCCGCCATCTTGGAAAATCAAAGAGTATGTAAACGTGCAGTAGATGCGACAATTTTCTGAGTTCGGATTCACTTATGGCCATAGCGTGATTTAATACACTCGTATAAAAAAAACCCGCTTATTGATTTAATCACCGACATTTGTAAATTTTGGATACTGGATATCTTTATAGTTCCCGAGGATGCACTGTGTTGATGCCCGTGCCCATGCCCGAAAAGGCCCGTTCTATACTGATTTAATACATACTGTTTATTGCTGATAAATATAATTACTGACAAACCAGCACGGCTATCACAAGACGGTGCGCGAGGTCTCTCGTTTTTTCTCGAACTATCCGTCTCTCACTTATTAGAGATAAGTCGAGAGAGCTCGCGCACGGTCTTGTGATAGCCGTGCAGTATCGTGTATACTCAGCGTGTAATCTTGCAGAAACTCAAGTAGACTTTATGGCCGAAAGCGAGACCAGCGCTATGCCATGCCATTAAAAAAAAAGGACGAGTCAGACTTTTGACGTTAAACGTTATTTTGTTGAAATTAGTTAATACATTTATTAAAATTACGCCTCAATACGAATATAGCGCATATAAGTTTCCATATCAGAATCGATTATTGTTTTATGCTTTAGAATTTAATATGCGTTTTGTGAAGGCCTATCACAACACCAGATCGAAATCATTACTGTTGGATAGATATGGCAAGCCCGCCATTGTAACGTCACTGACAGTTGACAGATATGGCGGCTACGATTTCAAGCAGAAGAAATTAATAATTTAATGAGGTCAAATGTTTACGAAAATTAATGAATCGTCGCAGTCGGATAAAAACTATCCTAAACGGAAGCTAGAGTAATAATGTACTTATAAAAAAAGTTACATGTTTTTCCGTTCATGGGAAGCTAAGATCACGCGGGACACACCAATGATAAGTAGTTTGATACTGGCTGGGTTCCTTTTTTAATTTAGAGATTTATTATAAGTGAGAGATATAGGTATATCAATAGGTATACAAATATTTCTCGTTTAACAGTATAGGATATAGTCCCTGGGCAACCGAGCTCCGCTCGGGTGAAAATACGGCGAGAACTAATTACCCCAGACCGGCGACGTACTCGTAGCTAGATCGATAATTCGCCCCCTACATTCCAAATTTCTTGAAGAAGAAGTTTTTATCGAATAGTAATTTAGAAAAGGAGACGCTGTTTATGCGGATTAAGAGTCCAAACAAAAAGTAGGCTTCATAACCCTTGACTTTGATAATGTCCACAGGAAAGACGCGCACCTAAATCTGTGTATGACCCAGGCCTTCCACAGGGTATATATGAAGGACTCTATGTCGCTATTAAATGGAAAATGTTGATATTAGATAGTAAATTAAGTATCAATCAACACATCTCTTCACCCGAAAATGATCACTTACCAAATCCAGTTCGATTTTTATTAAATTTTAACAGTTGTGGATTACAAAGCCCGTATTACGTAGGTAGCCATAGGGCGTAGTTTCATAGAACGATCTATAATATCAGGTAGACGTAGACACCTAGTTACTAATGATACAAGATACAAATAATAATTGACGACCGCTTTAGCCTAATAATTACGAAGCAAGAGGTCCTGGGTTCCAATACCGGTAAGGGTGTGTTGTGTGATGAGCACGAATATTTGTTCCTGAGACATGGATGTTTTCTATGTATTTAAGTATTTATTGATCTATATAAGTATGTTTATCGTCGTCTAGTACCTACCCATAGTACAAGCTATGCTTAGTTTGGGACGTTTTGTCTAAGATTGTTCGTCTCTCTAATCTCCTAAATTAATGTCGGTACATTGGTCAGTACTCACACTACAAGTTTAAAAAAAGTATAGGAATCCTACCCACTCTCCCCTACTCACACTACAAGTATTTAGGTATTTACGTAATTCAGTGTAACGAACATTTCTGCCCAGAACGGTTGGTGCTACAAAGTCCTACTTATTCAATTACAGGGTAAAATGTAACGAAGCCGAATGTAGGTCTCCTGTAACTACTATACTCCCATAGCACGCTTTACGGTTGCAAGCGTTCGCTGCACTACTCTCATTAAACGCCCCGGTAATGTTGCTAGTGCTACTTAAATTCCCCCAACTTTTAAACATAATATTTACATTTACACCTATGGACGAGAACTAGACATGTTGCGCGGTAATTTAATTTACCTTCAAGCAAGTTTCGTTCAACTTTCGTTCCTTATTTAAGTAAGTACCTACTCGTAGTATAAGTAGGTACCTACTCTGTTATCCTCCTACGGCACATAACTTTCTCGAAAGGTAATTTTCAATAATTTGAACACGATAACACTTTTAACGGTATCGAACGCGTAAAAAAATGATGTGTTCTATAGGGTTCCAGCTGTATATAATACGTAGGACTATAATAGGTATCCTATTAAGTAATCCTAGCCGGCTACTTATGTACCTAGTTACTTACTCATAGGTACTACCTACCTTGTAATATTCAGAGCAATGACGCGTAGCTTTGCAGGGTCCAAGACGCAACCGGATGGCTCGCGGTATTTGAGCTCCCGAAGTGTTGTGGAACCGCCCTGTGCAACCCGAACTGAGCCAACTATAATTTCATGCCCCAATTTCAAAGCATAACTTTATATGAAAGTTCTCAATTTTCTGGACAGAGGCGAAGTTACATTTTGAAGCGACCGGGTTTGCATTGGTGTCTTTCTGGGACGACACTAAGCTACGCTAGCGTCCCTAACATTACGTGAAATTGGCATTCCACATACAAATGTAAACTGGAAATATATTTACTTCCCAGAATATAAATTAAAAATGTTGGCAACACCTAGTTAACGGGTGTGCGCACCGGTCTCGGAGCGTGAAATGCAATTTGACTGCATGCTCTCCGAGTCTCGTAACCACCAAATCAAATAACAGAAAATGAATCTTGTTTTATGCTGAATAAAGTGAATTTTTCAAAGCATTGCTAAATGGAAACAGTGCATCGATTTTTAGATGATGCTGTAACGGGGAGGTCCGTTGCTGCTACGTACCTAAGTGCGTTTTATTAAACACCACGATTTACATATAGCTAGAGCATGTTTTTCATTTCTGCTTAGTAAGATTTTTTTAATTTTTAGGGTTTCGCCTTTCACCTCCAAATCAGTCAGCTCGCCTGTAAAACATTTAGATCGCACAACTGGTGAGAAATTGTGAGCACGTAGGTAAGTAAAAACGACAAAAACAAATTAACATCGATTCGTCTTTATTAAACTTTCAATAACTAATACATACTTTGTTTGTACTACAAGATATAGATTCATCGTAACATTAGGTATGTACAAAATGTTTACGCGCGTAGTTCATATGCATAGTAAAATATTATTCAAGGTCTTATTAAAAATAATAGTAACAAGTACATACATAAATGAAGATTTAGGCACTGCACTTGTTTCCTCTTCATATCACATTCACAGGCTCTGTACAAGGTCCTCTCGAATATTACTCAATTATTCTAGTAAGCGTTTCCATTCTTATAACAATAATTAGGTATTAAGGGTGGGTTTGGGTCGGCAAGATCTCAAACATGTAACCAAGTGGCCAAGTTCAGAGGCTCTAGTATAAGTTTTACCGAAACAAAACTTAACGATCGCGTTTGCGTTTTACCCTCAATTTGTATGGGATTTGACAGCTAAACGCAAACGCGGTCGTAACGTTTTGTTTCGGTAAAACTTATTAGAGCCTCTGTTAATGTTCAAAATTCACATTCAGTCGACTGAATTTGCTGCGACACGTTTTACACAAAATATTAGATTTTTCCAAGTTGACGATATTAACGACTTTTGCCAGGGCCTAAGTTTTTTTAAATCCTTTTCTTATGGCCGTGTTGGCTAGTAACTTTTACACTATTTCCAAGATTTTATTTTGGCAGAATTTCCTAGTTCCTTGTTTCTTGAGTTGTCCTATGGACACATTGTTCATACATAGAGCTTTAGCGTGAAAAATTGACTTGCAAAGGAACTAGGAGACTCAATATTTTTTTGGAAAGAGTATGAGGTCTGTTGCCATAAGCGTATTAGCTAGCATGATCGCGTTTATGTCGGACAGCAAGGAGTCATCCCTTACCTACTATCAAGCATGTTTTATGTCTGGCATGAACGGGATCATATGTATTAACTACGCAGGAAAATCCTTACGAATCGTCGAAGTTAAATAAAACATGTTTTTGACAATAAAAATAAATCTTTAAATCTCAAAAATGTGCAATTGCGCCGTAAGGTAAGCTACGTATCTATTGGTATTTCGATCATGTTACTGTAAAAGTAGATCTGCTATAAGTAACCGGTGCCAATAGATTCTTAGTTAGGCACTTGTCCCACCGCCGGCTTTTACTTGCGCGAGTAAGAATTACTATGAGAGTACTCGCTACTCGCCGGCGGTGGGACAAGTTCCTTACTTCCATGGAAAATGGACAAACGGCTTCAAATTCCCTTTCTATCAAAAATAAATGGTGAATGCTGAATCGACAATTCGCCAGCCGTGTTAAAAAATAACAAGCACGATGTTTCGGTAATGGACACGGTGTAAAATGGCGAATAAACACCGTGATATACACTGAAATTTGTTGAAAAGCGTAAAGCACTCTAGGGGATTGGTACGTATTCAAATCAAATCAGCAAATGCCCGAGGCAGGCGAGCAGATAGTACTGCACGTGTCCAGGTGCATTAATTTTCATTTTGGGCTTGATTCATTTTATTCCACTATGGTTTTTGGGCGTTCGTTAAATCGTTCACCTTGTGGCAAGTACTTTAAAAGCATTCATAGCTATAAATGAGACCGACGAATCTACATAGAGACAATTTGCTTAGTAAACCGGTTGTAGAGTAAGTAGGTACCGTCAAATGAGGGGACACTTTTTTACCAAGAACTTACGCACAGGCAAGAACTGTCGCGCGATATTACGCATATGCGTAAGTTCTTGGTAATCCTTGGTTCCCGGTTAAAAACTGTAGCTATTATGGGAAAGACGCGCAACGAGTCGAGACTAAAGAACTCGGTTTACCTATTCCTAAAATTAACCACACAATACATAATATTTTCTTGTCTCAATTAACCACGCATGTCCCAAGTTACCCCATTAATCGGTAAGAACGGTATTTAAATAGAAAATTTCGAGACTATTCAAGGAATGTGATAAAGTCAAGTCTATGTTAGGACTTCAGGACTGTGACATCCAGCCACGTTACATCCTTTGATCTTAAATAGCGGCAATTTGCATGTTTATAGGTGATTCACCCGGGGCGACAGAGTCCCCTTAGAAATGTAAGTGGTTGCTTAGAAACTGGCGCTAGTCATGGCACTATTCTGCAAACATAAAGGTTGGACTGACACCGTTTTCCGGAGGCATGGCATTCGACGTTAGTGAAGTCATACATGGACTTCACTTTAAAATGTATCGCGCTGCGAAAACACTATTGAATTTTATTGATCCCAATAAAGTGGACTTGTAGAGTACAGCGCTATGGAACTTATTCACTAAAATTATCATAGTTGTATGAACAGTATTATTAGGTGTCATCTGGTAATTATAATACTTTTAAATGTGTAGGAAATGGAAATGCTTTATATAACGTCATTGTCTAGGAGTCAGCTGTAGATGTAATCTTTGGATTGTTGATTTATGTTTGTTCTGTTCGCCCTCCACAGACACGGACAGACTGAAATTGAATACTATTATGACTATCTAACAAGTCTCGATTCGTATAAAGCAAACTTTTTAATCCAATCAACTTTTTCTCGTTAGTACCTAAACGATTATTGTTAATGAACTCACTAAATATTAATAGGTAACGAATATTTTTTTTGTGAAACTCAACAACTTCTTTTCATTTCATTTTTAGGGTTCCGTACCCAAAGGGTAAAGGGTATTACTAAGACTCCGCTGTCCGTCCGTCTGTCTGTCCGTCTGTCACCAGGCTGTATCTCATGAACCGTGATAGTTAGACAGTTGAAATTTTCACAGATGATGTATTTCTGTTGCCGCTATAACAACAAATACTAAAAAACAGAATTAAATAAATATTTAAGGGGGCTCCCATACAACAAACGTGATTTTTTTTCCGATTTTATAGATAATGGCACGGAACCCTTCGTGCGCGAGTCCGATTCGCACTTGGCCGGTTTTTTATATCTGTTAAGTATTTTTTTCCTTTTGGCACGTTCTTGTAATTGCATATTTTTCCTTATTTGGCAAATCGTACATGAAGTACACTTTAAGTGAAAGGAATTCTGACTTAGTTTTTAGTTCAATTTCATAAAAATATCAATTTATACATTGACAGGAAGACCACATAGAAAATACAATTTAAATACATTCAGTTATTGATTTACTAGTTTTGATATTTAGAGATCAAATTTAAAACGTGTAACTTAGTCTACCTAAAGATTATTTAAATCGTACATCTAAATACCTCGATGCGAAGACAGTTGTGGTAATAGATACTTATCTACAGATTTTGTATTGTCCTAGATATAACAAGTACACACTGGAGCCGTTCGGTGCTCAAGGTACCTGGGGCGCACCCGACGGATTTTACCCACGTATTCCTAAAGTTATAAAGGGTTCCTCAGGTTTTATTTATTATTTGGTATATATTATAAAAACCTTTTCGGTATTTTTGGTATGTACAGTCAGCCGCAGAGAAACATGCCCCCCCCCCTGAATACCAAATTTCTATACTAGGGGGGGGGGGGGGGGGGGGCATGTTAGCTGCAGCTGACTGTACTTGCTAAAGATAAATCATTTTAGCTTTTTAATTAATACCATTAATACCAGTAAACCATCATATTATCGTAATAAAGTATAAATTATAAAATGTAATTAAAATCATAAAAAGATATGAACCTTAAAAGTTTAGAAAAATGATGCATTTTTTTATTGTCAAAGAGTAAATTTAAAGCTGCCAATAGAATCCTTACGCTTTTATAGAAACAAAATTGTATGACAACTATGTACTTAAACGCAGTATTTCGCGACCGAAACAACAATTTACCGGATTTACCATACAACGAAACAACTACTACTACAACTACTTTGTACAAGTGACGTCATACGTGGGTGTCTATCAGTATGAAGCGTTTTCCGCTGCCGCCAGCGACGTCAATCTTTGTCTCAATTTTTTGGGTATTTATCTTCTTTAATTGTAGTTGCTCCAATACAAACATTTGATCCTCTCCAAAAACTGGTTCGAATGGCATCGTAAAAAAATCTTAGTCCGCATCCCTATTAGGTATAACACTTAGTTTAAAATGGATTCATTAATTTTTGATTGAGGATAGTTGATTACTACCTAGTCTAAAAATAATACAGGGTGACAACGTCGCCATCAAAAGAGCTTTTTAGGGTTCCGTAGACAACAAGGAACCCTTATAGTTTCGCCATGTCCGTCCGTCTGTCTGTCTGTCTGTCTGTCTGTCCGTCTTCGGCTTAGCTCGGTAACCATTACAACTAGAAAACCGTAATTCGGCATGGGTATATAAATCAATCACGCCGACTAAACAGTGCAATAAAATCTTAAAAAAAAATTTTTTAGGGTACGAGTACCTCCCCTACACCTAAAGCGGGGATGTATTTTTATTATCGTTAAACCCATGGTGTGGGGTATGGCTGGATAGCTCGTTTAAAACTATTATGGGTTTTGTAAAACCATTTTTCATATCAGTGATTCGTTTGCGAGATATTGGGCTTTAAAGCCCTAATTTTTGTTCGAGTCATGTGTCCTCCCCCCTGCCGGCTAAATGGCTACTACTGGGGATGTGAAAAAAATCGTGGTAGTAGTACATATAATGAATTTAAAAGGCAAACTATCACGGACAAGAAGGCATAAGTAGTTACCGAGTAATAGTCGACGAACTTAATGTGTACTTGGAAAGGCCAATTGCACAAATTCGGCCGACGTAACCGCACCGCACGTCGATGTAACTAAGACAAGCAACTACGGAACCCTACACTGCGCGTGGCCCGACACGCACTTGGCCGGTTTTTTGGACTGAGTTATCACACATACCTACCAGAAATGTATATATAAAGTATTGTAAAAACCTATTTCGAAACTAAGCAAAATCCAGCTTACGTTGAAACACGCCATTTTCAAATATGTTTAAGAATCTCCTTCATCCTAGGGTAAGCTAACAGAGTTCAAGACCGATTGCTACCTAATTCCAATATACCTAGGCGTAGGCACTAGGTTTTGGGGGTTCACTGCTATCTGGTTGGAAGGTGTAACCATTGGCTTTGTTGGGATTAGGGTCCGTAGTTAGTGGACAACTCGACTGTTAGAAGTTTTCAAGCTGCCTGAAACCTTGCTTAGGAATACGCTGTTAAAATCCATCGGGTCATCAACCTTGTATACGAGTATCATGATTCAGCTACAGATATGATTTTTCTTGATTCGATCAAAAATACATTTACTTATAATGTTTCTAATTATAAAAATTATTCAACTTTAATTGATCGCAATTAACTTAAAAATAAATCGTAAGGACTCTTATAAAATATACTGTCTTAAAAATTCAGCATACATCTCTCTCGGTACCGTTTATTCAAGTCTAATACAACTGACTAGAGATTGTTCAAATATAATTCACTGTTAATAATAACTTAAACAATTGCGATAGTGATATGTACCTACATGTAATTGTGCTGCTAAATCAACGAACGAGGTTCCATCAGTAGACACAATAAACTTTGTTAAACAAAGATAAAGTTGGGCTTATAAATAATCTGATATAAGTGTACACATTTAGTCATGTACTACATCTATAAGAGTCTCTTCGAGGCCTACATTACGTTTCGAAACATCATCACATTGACCTAAAGTTGATTTTTAATCAAGATTGATTAAATCCATCACGTAAATAATTTACATTAAAGTTCTAAAGACTAATGAGCACAATATTAAACACGACATTGCGAAAATGGAATTGTTTTTTTCTAAACTTAACTGTTAATATTAAACTTAAGGCTGCGCGAGCTCGGCAGCGAGGAGCTGGGCGCAAGGAGGCGCTCGGTCTCCTCGCACAGGTCGCTAGCAGAATACCTATTCCTTTTCATATTACTTATTTTCGCGTCTTGCCTCTCCAGTTTCTTCACTTCAGGCTGTATATCAATGTCTTTGACGCTCTCGCTGAGGCTTCTGTTGAGTTCAAACTTTTCACTGGCTGTGCTGGACGGGGTCCGGCTCCCGTTCTCGGACTCTACGATTTGTTCGAGCGTGCTAAGGCGGCGTCCCCGCGTGTCGTAGTAGTCGCCCGCGGTCGGCACCGGGGCCAGCGTCGTCACCGGCTCCAGGCCGAGCAGAAGCATCACCGTGGCTGGATGCTCCAGAATGTACTGTGTGATGGAATGCAGGAAGGGTTCGGTCTGCGTGCTTCGATGTACTTTCAGGCGCTCAGGTGTGGTCGGCCGCTCTTGCTGTTTAAAATTAATTCCATTATTTTAAACTCGTACATGAACAGTCCCGCTGTAGTTTCAGATACGCGAGCTATATTTACCTGATCCCAGTAAAATACATCTGGAGGATGGCTACAGCTGCGAGCTAGTTGATTCGGAGGCGTATTCCACTGTAGATTAGGATTAGAATGCGCAGAATGCCACCCGGCTGGCGCTGCCGTCATTTCCTGTAACGCTTGTATTGCATGCCGTACCTGTGTGTAGCAAAACATAAAATGTACGCATTTTCAGCCACTGATAAAATGTGACAAAAATAAAACGATTTGGTTTTGTTATCAAATGATACCCTTATCTAATACCGATTCCTTGTCTCATCGTTTATGATAAAATGGGTCAACATATAGTTAATGCATGGTGAGAGTGACATCATTGTTTGACTTGCCTCCATGCTGAGCGCTGCGACGTCATGATGCAAGCTCGATACCTGTGTGTCGAGTCTATCTACAGAGGACCGCGTGTTGTACACTTCTAAATTTAATCCCTCCAATGAATCCGTTTTCGTAATTTTAGGTGTTGCAACAGAACGCTGTCTTTCTATTCTCTCCCGCAATTCCCTATGCGTGAGTCGCTGGCTGTCTGCTCTGGAACATTTAAAAAATATTAATGAGTGAACAATTTAAACAAAACACTTATGATTGTTTTAACTAGGACAAGTGCTCACCACAAAATACCTCAGAGAATAAACTTATGGGTATTTCAGAACAAAATTTTACCAAGGTTGCATTTGAAATTAAATTAGTTTTGGGTGTGAAATTAATTGTCTATTTCTATTTACGAAACTAGTTTATAATACGTTTGTCATGTAGGTACCTTTATCTGGATTATCTAAACCAGAGGCCCATTAATTAACTGGATTTAACTGTTGGAACAGCTTTGATCATTTCAGATAATGGATACATTTTGATAGCAGCTACAAGGCAAGGAATTTTGTCTGTCGATACGAAATCGTGAGTAATTTAATAGGATTTGCAATTGCGGAATTACTCGGTGTTACTGTTTGTAACAATTTGACTGGTTACAAGTATCATATCACTAGAGTGTCCGTGGGCGGGTACCTAGTGGACTAGTTTACTTACTCACATAAAATAAACAAACATTTGAATGTTTTAACAAGCTTAATTTTTATAACTTAATATTAAAATATTATACAAATCGATGTAATCCCACGGCATTCTCAATAAGGCTTGTTTTATGTGTCAGGACTAGACGAAAATATACTGTATACTGAAGTATAGTCGAGGAATGAAAAGGTTGACCACTTTTCGGCCTTATTTCAAAGCTGTTAAGGTCCAAAAGTGGTCAACCTTTTTATTCCGCGACTGTACATAGAAAACATCAAAGATTTGAGGACAAATATTCATGCGTCACACAAATACTTGCCCTTACCAGTAATATAAACAGATAGGTAGCTGTAAACGACATAATTAGTTTAAATGATAACCTGAACTTAAGATGGCGAGGACTATTCGTAATGCTAGGAGGTGGCGCTTTTATTTTAGGAGAGTGGCCTTCTTCTGCGATATTTTCATCGTCTTCCGAGATGGAGGGTAATGTGAGAGAAGGATGCCCGTTGCCGTCGGATTCTTGTTCTGCCTCGTAGCCCTCCCGTAAGTTATAAGTCAAGTCGTGGTGGATATCTTGAATAAACTCTTGCTGATATTCCGGATAGAGCCGTAGGACTTCTGCTAAGCCATTCATAGCTATGCACTTTAAATCACAATAAGTGAGAGCCTGAAACAGTAGACATTACTCGTTAAACAATGGAGGCACACATGTAAAGAGATCATTGTAATAAAATTGTAGTTCCACCTTAACGTCGCTGCTCGATTTCACGATGACCGAATCCTGGTTGTTATTCTGAGACTGTCCCATAATGTAAGCATGCAAATGGGTGTTCATATCACAGCCAACCAAGTCTCCTTTGCCTGTTTACGGAAAAACAAATGTGTGAAAGTTGAAACGTAATAAAGAAATCTACTACATCATTTCATTAATACCGAATACTGACCCAAAATAGCGACGACCATATCATTCTGCATTACTTCCATCGAACCGTTGCAGATGTAATAAATGTATGCCAGCGCGTCTCCTTTATGGACGAGATACTCGCCAGGAGCGCAAAAGTTGTTACGTATGTGCAACGATAGTAACTTTAAGCACCCTTGGGACGCCGATTCGAAAATTGGAAGCGATAGTATTTCTCGGTGCAAATGTAATGAAACGTCGCCTCTCAGCTCCTCGGGAAATTCCTTTAGAGTCTAAAAAATTAAACAAATACTAGAACGAGCTTTATGTGAATTATATTCACTTCGTTTACGACTTCAAAGCGACTGGACAGTGGCTTTAAATTTACATCCATCTCTCAAACAGGCTTGAGATTTGCCGAGAAAAACGAAAATTGCGGGGTAGGAAAAAACCGTGTAATCCTTTTATAAGACGTCGAGATCCTTAAAAACATTAACGTTCGTCCTTTAAGAGAATTATCAAGGATTAAGCTGCAGGACTATTTTTGTTCGCTGGTTTAAGAAGCAGTCCCAGTTTGGTTTCAATAATTTCAATGCGATTCGCACGCTTGCTTCCACGCACCTCAATCAAACTAACGCATCATATCGTGCGAGTGAACCATATTGAAATGAGTTTGGGATGTGAAAGAATTTAACCGAATTGAGGCGTTGGTTGCTGTGTGGTGACGTTAACATACCTCGTGAATATCAATCCCGTGGTTGAGCGACCACATCGTCTGGAAGTAGTCTTGCATGCGTTGCTTCAGTTCCTTCGGGACTTGATTGATGGTGAGGAAATCCTTCAAGTCGCGCCACTTGGTCTGATACATGGACCGACGTGAATACATTCTTTGAATAATGGCGGTTACGTTACCGAACACAACAGCGTGCATTAATGCTACAGGGTGGAGAAAACGGTTATTATTAAAATATTTATGTTATCTCTGCAACAGATCATATTTAATTATCTCATTCAAACGATTTTATGTTTCAAAAGAGTCTGAGAGATTTAAAGACTTAAGTAGGTATATAACTGATTCACTAGACAAGGTTATTACAATTATTGAAATTTCGTCTAGCAATTTACTTGCCAACATTTTCCTCCTTGAACTAGGACTCTTGCCTAGCTCTATCATGATCCAGTGTTATTTGTATTGTTTTATTTGTCTATCCTCTTAAGAGCTATGATGAGCTTAAGAAATACTGTAAGAATTTATTCTCTAAAATAAATTTGAAATACCTATAAATATTAGGAGAAGATGTTATACAAATCGACCTAGCCCCATAGTATGGTGGTAGGCTTGTGTTATGGATACTAGTGGACGATATATTTAATACATTTAAATACTTTAATACATAGACTCAGAAACTCATGGTCATCATACAAGTATTTGCCCTTATCGGGATTCGAACCCAGGACCGTTAGCTTCTTAGGTAGGGTCACTACCCACTGGGCTGAAACCGGGCCAATTTGAATAATAGTCAATTAGAAAACAGTTGCATTTGATTTGTCTCGGTCGTTTTTGAAACAAAATAATTTCAATTCAATTTTCTACATTAGGTGATTAATATTAACTGGTGACCGAAGAGCTGGCGGCTTTCTCGCGCAACGCATCAACATTGCAATTCAGCAAGTACATGCTGCCAGCATCTTCGGTACAATGCCTCGAGGGCCTTTTTAGGGTTAGCCAAATGGCAAAAAACGGAACCCTTATGGATTCGTCATGTCTGTCTGTCCGTCCGTATGTCACAGGCATTTTACTCGAAAACCATAAGATGTAATTTGAATAATATGTTAAGGATAGGTGTATTTTTTTAGCCGCTACACAGTTTTGTAATTACTTTACTAAAAAATATTTTTTTAGGGGTGCTCTCCATACATAAAACCGTAAGTCAAAAAAATTGTTTTTCATTGCAAGCCCACGTGTGGCACATCAATCAATAGGCCTTTCAAAATAAATATAAGGTTTCTCAGCAATTTTTTTGATTAAGTGAATAGAGTCGGAGATAATCGCCCCGAAAGTCACTAAAATTGTGTCCCCCCCCCCCTCTAATTTTTGAACAGTGTATTTTAAAAATATGAAATAAATCATGGACATAGGGCTTATTAAATTCTTTCAGCGAAAATTGTTTTGAACAAGATCGGTTTCTAAAGTTTATGAGATATTTCTAAAAAACTGCCTTTTTAAAGAAAAGGACGTAAGTGACATAAGATTTCAGTAACGATACGACCTTTTTAATAGGCACGGAACCCTCGTTGTGCGTGGTACGACACTCACTTGGCCGCTTTTTGATTCAACTGAGTTTTAAATTCATTTAGTTATAATCTATTATTGTTATGCCATATTGTTCCTATTATATGGTGGGACTTTGGAAAATAACATACCTACCTATAGACGACCAAAGTAACATGTCAAGTTCAACGCTAAAACGCGCATATAAGTACGTCCCTGCGGACGGATGTTACCTCCAATGAGCATAGTGAGTATGCTAAAGACTTTCTCAGGCAGAGTGTTGGCAGAGACATTCCCAAAGCCGACGCTGGTGAGCGAAGAACAGGTAAAGTACAACGCTGTCACGTAACTCTCGCTGTGAGAGATCTCAGGCACCGGCACTTTCAGCCGCTCCGCCAAATTGTTTATCCACCCTGTATAACAAGAAAATCTATTACACGCGTTAAAAATAACCTCCACGTAGTACATTCGCGCTTCGGGTTAATCGAAAATTAACCTGTTTAGAATCAACATGGGTATTTATGGCTTGTATTTATACGGCCGGGGGAAATTATAGGTATAACAGAGTACTGGGCATTAAGGTTTGTTTTATAGAAATCAGCAATTCGGGCAGAGGTAAACAAATGCTATCCGTTAAAGATCTTGCATAAGGAGCTTGGAATCAGCTTTAAAAGACGGATCTATATGTAGAAGTTGTCTCAGGCAGGAGACAAGGATAACCCCCGCGAGGGTGCTCGCCTTGTCGGCTTAAGTCGCCCCGGCTTAGTAACCGTGGACTGGTTGCCCACGGTGAAGCTAAGAGGCACCCAGGGCCTGTTTGGGCTGCTAGCTCGCCTAAGGAGGGCGCTCCAGCTAAGCCCGTTCAGGATGCGTTGGGGAGGACCGCAGAAGAAAAGGAGTGCCGTTGAAATTGAAATTGTAATTGAAATTATTTATTTGCATAGACAGTACAGGGATGTTTAAATATATTACGATCATGTGTATCTAGCTTGCATGCAAGCGTGCAAATATGTATATGAGAATTAAATTTTCAAAGAGGAAACATAAATTAAAATAACTATACAATGTCAAATTTAATTAATTATATACATTATTTACATAATAGGCATAATCATAATAATCGTCAAAGAGGCAGAATAAAATTATATAACTAAATACTACAAATTCTAATACTATTGATGCTCGAGATACGCCTTAACGCTATAAAAACACCGCTCCAGAAGCCAGTTTGTTAGACTGCGTTTAAAGGCGTTTCCCGCTAACATCTTTATTTCCTCTGGCAGGTGGTTGTAAATAACAATGCACATATTGCACACGTTTTTTTTGTATATAATTTTGTGACTTCGAGGGTGATATAAAAGGTTCATAATTTTTTCGTTCGCTGTTCTCCCTTTCTTCTGCGGTCGAGGCGGGATCGCATGGGCAGAGGCTTGGTGGTATAACGGTGCGCCACTCTCCCTACCCCATGCGGAGTTGGTGGGGCCGTTCCACTGAAATGGTATTGGTGGGGCCGTTCCACTGAAATGGTATTGGTGGGGCCGTTCCACTGAAATGGTATTGGTGGGGCCGTTCCACTGAAATGGTATTGGTGGGGCCGTTCCACTGAAATGGTATTGGTGGGGCCGTTCCACTGAAATGGTATTAGTGGGGCCGTTCCACTGAAATGGTATTGGTGGGGCCGTTCCACTGAAATGGTATTGGTGGGACCGCAGTGCAGAGGAAGAGGAACGCCAGTATTACGGTGCGCCGCTTGCCCTACCCTCTGCGGCTGAGAGAGTGGGTATACCGTGGTCTCATCAGCTCATACAGAAGTCTTACATAACCACTCGGGTCACCCCTTGCGCCCGGGTGGTATGCGTAACGCATTTCCCCCGCCTAAACATAAATAAGTTTCATTTTTGGTACAAGCTTTTATTGCCGACTGTACTTTTCTGTATACCATCATCAAATACTCATTTAGACGATTCTAACGAGCCCAAACTCAACGGGGTTACGTCTGTTAAGTTCTGAATTCCCATGGCCACCTTCTGTCTCTATCATCAGATCAGCTCGATACCATAATATTGAATTGTCATCCAAACTATCTTATACCCAAAATTTCAGCTCAATCGGTCACCGGGAAGTGGATCAAATTTAACTTGCAAGATTTGATTACAGACAGGCAGACAGACAACGAAACAGGTGAAACTAAATAAAAGCTTGTAAAAAGAAGGTAAGGACCAGGGCATCCAGTAGGGGATGTAAAGGAATTAATTCCGGGTTGTTTTATTTGAATAGTCAGGTAGTATGAATAGTCAGGTTTTTGTTTAAGGCTTGGTATCCAAAATGTGTATACTCACGGGAAAATCTGTTCATGCCTCATATCATATGGTTTATTTACTATAAACTGCTAATTTTCAAGAAGCCATTTTTTTTGAATAATTTATTCATTTACTGTCAAATTATGTTTTGTATATAATTAACATTTATTTACCTATCTGAGGTCTCCCGACGTTTCGGATGTGACGCAACATCCATGGTCACGGGACAACTGGCTTGAGCGGGTATCAACATTTCCTTGCTGCGCAGGTTTTCCGAACTATCCGCACTTGGTCT
The DNA here is from genome assembly GCA_947578815.1 of Epinotia ramella. Lineage (NCBI taxonomy): Eukaryota > Metazoa > Arthropoda > Insecta > Lepidoptera > Tortricidae > Epinotia > Epinotia ramella. Next base: position 17,054,962 of record OX388209.1, read on the forward strand.
TTATTAACGACTTTGTACACTAGGGTTGTCTCCCGGCCGACACACAACACTAATTATAATGTCCGGTGAAATGTTTTTTTTGAAGCTAGCATTTACTTATGATAGGATTCCACGAAGATGAAATATTAAAATCGTCATCCCGGTTTCTGATTTCAACAGCTTCACGTATATTCCTACTATAGAAATGACGTTCCGTAGACAGGACTTTCGGTTTATGGAGCTAAATCCAGTGGTTTGGTCCTGACTCCAACAATAGGGAATATTCATGATTTATTTTTATTTTTTTTATCTATTCTATAAGTAATTATATAAACGGAAAAAAATATAACACTATCACAATATTATTAAATAAGCTAAAAATAAATAATTAAAACTACTATAATTTTCGGACGATCAAAACGCCACCATTTTGGCGCGCTCATTTGTGACGTCACCGTGCAGTGTGCACTAAGAACAAATTAACAAAAAAGTGTTTGATTCACACTTTTAATAAATGTGAGTGATTAAAGCTTATAAGATCAACTTATTGTAATGGAAGAGCACACAAAAGCTTATTATAAATATTGTATTGTCACTATGTGTGAAAATAACATTACAAGTTAAAACTGCAAATATTTTCATACCCATGCCCAAAGATGCAAATATAAGGATAAAGTGGTGTAAGGCGATGAGGAGAGATAATGTATCGTGCTTGAGTAGTTTATATTGTTGTGAAGATCATTTCGACGTGAGTATTAAATATGTAAGTACTTAAAATCTTTTATTATTCTATTAAAATTTAATATTCCTAATAGGTACTTACCTACATATCTTTGATTATATAATACTAGCTTCTGCCCGCGACTCCGTCCGCGTGGAACTCGTTTGTATCGTAGCTCGATACAAACTTTCAACCCCCCACGTTATCCCCTTGGGGGATGATTTCCGGGATAAAAACTATCGTATGTCCTTCCCCGGGACACAAACTATCTCTATACCAAATTTCATCCAAATCGGTTCAGCGGTTTAAGCGTGAAGAGGTAACAGACAGACAGACAGACACACTTTCGCATTTATAATATTATAGTATATAGTATATAGTATATAGTATATACTAGCTTCTGCCCGCGACTCCGTCCGCGTGGAACTCGTTTATATCGTAGCTCCAACAAACTTTCACCCCCCACTTCATCCCCTTGGGGGGTGATTTCCGGATTAAAATGTATTATATGTCCTTCCCCAGGACTCAAACTATCTCTATACCAAATTTCATCCAAATCGGTTCAGCGGTTTAAGCGTGAAGAGGTAACAGAAACACAGACAGACACACTTTCGCATTTATAATATTACTAGCTTCTACCCGCGACTCCGTCCGCGTGGAACTCGTTTATATCGTAGCTCCATACAAACCTTCACCCCCCACTTCATCCCCTTGGGGGACGATTTCCGGGATAAAAACTATCCTAGGTCCTTCCCCGGGACTCAAACTATCTCCATACTAAATTTCATCCAAATTGGTTCAGCGGTTTAAGCGTGAAGAGGTAACAGACAGACAGACAGACACACTTCCGCATTTATAATATTATAGTATACTAGCTTCTGCCCGCGACTCCGTCCGCGTGGAAATCGTTTATATCGCAGCTCCATACAAACTTCAACCCCCCATTTCATCCCCTTAGGGGGTGATTTCCAGGATGAAAACTATCCTATGTCCTTCCCCGGGATTCAAACTATCTCCATACCAAATTTCATCGCAATCGGTTCAGCGGTTTAAGCGTGAAGAGGTAACAGACAGACAGACAGACAGACAGACAGACAGACACACTTTCGCATTTATAATATTAGTATGGATATAGTATATAGTATATACTAGCTTCTGCCCGCGACTCCGTCCGCGTGGAAATCGTTTATATCGCAGCTCCATACAAACTTCAACCCCCCATTTCATCCCCTTAGGGGGTGATTTCCAGAATGAAAACTATCCTATGTCCTTCCCCGGGATTCAAACTATCTCCATACCAAATTTCATCGCAATCGGTTCAGCGGTTTAAGCGTGAAGAGGTAACAGACAGACAGACAGACACACTTTCGCATTTATAATATTAGTATGGATCAGGCCCCGTAGCATGGATGGCGTTATCACGCGATAAGTGACAGGATAGAGCTTCCGTCCCTGGCTGACACCGTTCGATAGAACGAGACGACGCGCTTATCCTGTCACTTATCGCGTGATAACGCCATCCATGCTACGGGGCCTGTAACTTATTTACCTTGTGCAGCTTTTACTCCTCTTAGTTCAGCGGACGTAAAGTCACAAATATTTGCGAAGTACGTATTTAGTCATCATGAACACATGAATTTTAGGCAGATTATTCGACTGTGCCTTGACAAAACCGCTTTCAGTCATTGTGGCGAGTCTTTTTTCAAAAGGAGTCACTGCTTTCAGTTAACATTTATCAAAAAACACTGATTATTTATCATAAACAGCGGCCAAATGATGCGAATAACTTTCAATAATCATATTAACGACCTGCACGGTGACGTCACGTTTCGCTCCGCCAATAGCGTTGCGTTTTGGAAATTTGCGAGGGAGTTTGAAAAATAGTACTTTTAAACAATTTATTTTATCAATAGAAACATGATAATTTGAAAGAATAATCATTTGTGTATATTTATTAAGCAATATAGATTACACGTGATTTTTTTTGTCCATTTCTAAATCACATGCATATTCCCTATTGCTCGGCTGTCGCAGTTCCAACCACTGGATTGAAGTTCGGAAAACCCGCGCAGCAAGTTGTTGACACCCGCTCAAGCCAGTTGTCCCGTGACCATGGATGTTGCGACGTGTGAGAATCGTGCAACTTTAAATCCTCTACTTCAAGCACTGAAACTGGGGTTTCTAAGGGGCCATTTCAGTCAATAACGCAAATAGGCCGAGGTAGGATTCCTCATTACTCTTTGGGAAAACATTTAACAAAGCTTGTTAAATGTTTTCCATTCATACAGAGATTTTTTGAGGGTAAAAAATGCAAGTATGGTGGAACGCTCATATCGTCAAATGGGGTGAGTGGGGGCAAAACTGACATTCAAACCTCCATAACATATGCAAACATAATGGTGTATATAATAAGTGTTCCGGACGTATTTTAGTTTTTATTTTATTTTGGGTAGTTCCATTTCTATCTTTCTATCAATGGGGCATTTTAGGTATTTATTGTTTATCTGTATCTTTATAAATCGCAGGCTAGTGTTTGAATATATCTGTCCACTTAAATTGTTATTATAATGTAAACAGGATTTCGCACATTTCTGTTGGATATTCACCCTAAAGCTCAACAGCATAAAAAAGCCATCAAAAAAGCCAAGTAAAAGATAAAATAAGGGACAATCAAAAAAAATGTACAAATGTAGTATAAGGCATCTCATGTATGGAAATAAATATCTGCCAAATATTCACCTTGCCAACTGAAAATAGTCCAAGGCATTTTCATAGTTTTCATGAATATTCGCATTTCCGTGGGTGTGTTTTTACAGCGACTCAATTTAGGCTTTTGCTTTTAGGCCCGGTTCGCACGACCGCTTTTTCAACCGGCGTTAAAAAAACTTTTACGGAATTCCATACGCTAAATTCGAATTAACGTCCAACGCCCAACGTCGAAAATAGAACAGTGCTCGATAAAAAAGTGCCACGCTAAAGCGCGGCCTCTAAAGAACCGCCTTCGTGTGAATAAATATATGGTTATCAATTTGTGTCATTTCAACGTTTTTTTAACGCGCGTTGAAAAAGCGCTCGTGCGCACGGGGCCTTACTACAATAAGGCCCCGTTCGCACGAGCGCTTTTACATCAGATTTATTAATTTGTAAGGTTACTAACCTACACACTTGCTATAGATAGTCCTATACATAATTTACTTTAAAAACAAAGTTTTAACCGACTTCATAAATCTAATCTTCAATTTACTCCGCCAAGCCACGAGAACATTTCCACATTTATTTTCCAATTTACCACATGAACTGATTTCCGAGAGCAAATGCGTTGATTATTAGAGAAAAAAACCCAATCGCTGTATGTGAGCCTATAATATTTGAGGACTTCCGTCGAATCCACAAGGATCACCTTTGGCACTTCATTAGTTGCTATTTCAACGGAATCTTATCAGAATCTGTGATATACTTTTGTACTTTTAAGTACATAATTGAGGAATTCCATAAGTCATCTCTGGTCTTCATCATCAATTCCACTCCACCTTTATGATTTCCGGGTGTAAATACACGAGTTATAATAGAAAATACCAAAATCACTACACGCGTGCTTAATATAAATGAGGAGTTCCCTCAATTCCTCATGGACCCACCTGAAAGCATATACTTAGAAACTAAAAAAAAAAATTCGAATCGGCTCATCAATGACGGAGTTCTGAGGTAACAAACATTGAAAAAAAAAAAAAATAATACTTTCAACCGAATTGAGAACTTCCTCCTTTTTTTGGAAGTCGGTTAAAAAGACAGACGAAGTAAATTTTGGTGGCTTTGAGGGACAACCAATGTAAGGAACCAATAAAGATTTTTTGTGTCCACGCGTACACGCTGTTTCTCAAGCTTAAAATAAATAAATAAATAGTATTAGGGGACAATCTTACACAAATCGACCTAGTCCCATAGTAAGCTCAATAAGGCTTGTGTTATGGGTACTAGACGACGATATATTTAATAGATAGAAATACTTAAATACATAGAAAACATCCATGACTCAGAGACAAATATTCATGCTCATCACACAAATATTTGCCCTTACCGGGATTCGAACCCAGGACCTTCAGCTTCGTAGGCAGCGTCACTACCCACTAGACTAACCGGTCGTCAAAAAACATTCCGTTAAAAATTTGCCATCTTTATGCTTGATATCCATACTGCTATTATAAATGCGAAAGTGTGTCTGTTTGTCTGTCTTCACGCTTAAACCGCTAAACCGATTGAGATTAAATTTAGCATGAAGATAGTTTGAATCACGTGGAAAGACATAGGGTAGTTTTTATCACGAAAATCATCCCCTAAGGGGGTAAATGGTGGGTGAAAGTTTGCATGGAGCTACGATATAAACGAATTCTACGCGGACAGAGTAGAGGGCAGAGGCTAGTTTGCAATAAAATAATGCTGAGTTATGCCCCCAACAACAGTTACATCAGAAAAAAAATATAAAATTTTGGTCAGCCTGTATAATCAAAGTCGAAAGTGTCAAGCGAAGTAGGGAACTAAATTGATTTACGCTTTAACGTATATAATTATTATGGCGTACCTAATGAAACGATATTTTGTTAATAAAACACGAGTTAATGATGGCAAAACCCTCGCAAATTACGTTTACGTACTTATTAAATATTAATTCAAATTTGATTAAGAATTATAGCATTAGTTGAATAGAGCCAGATTTTTATCAAATAACTCTTGATCCTTTTTAGTGGCGAGTAAAGATATTTTGTATCTTACTTCATAAAATGTAAGAGGTATTCTTTATAAAGGAGAAATGTCTGAAGTGATGTTCGAAAAGTTACAGTTACAGATTTTATTTCTTGAATTGATCCACTTAATTTCCTGTTTTGTGAAAGTTTTACTGAATTTAGCTTTGACTGAAGAAGCTTTCATGCAACATTATGTGCTTAATGACTGCAGTAAGGTAAACGACCTAGTATTCGGACTTTGCACTAGCGTATGGCATAACCACTTTATGTATCACAACATGGGACACAATATGGGTTAAATTAAAACTAAGAGGGTTTTCTTTATTGGAATTTAAGCCATGTAATGTTGACATTAACCCATTCACAGCCAGGCGCCCATATCCATGCCCATACCCATGCCATACACTAGTGCAACGTCGAGGTCGACCTTTAGCTTAATATGTCATTCAAACGACCTAAATTTGATTAAGTCCCCTTCCGTAAAATTAGTCTTTGCCGGTAATATCGATTTAATATAGTCTCGCTACTGGTTACTGGAAGATGAAACTGCAATGAACCTGCAAAGCGCGGCTAAGTGAAATAAAAAACTGAACGGGCAACAGTTTGTTAACGAGGATTTATAACTTTGATACTTTTAATATTTGTCTGTTACATCAGCCAACTCAAACATACCAGACGACATAATCAAGTTACTAACGGTATTGTTATAAAATAAAATAAAATAAAATAGCCTTTATTTCCATGACTTGAAAAGTTTACATTTAGTACATGACAGTAAATAAGTACAGTAGAACCCGTTTAAGACGATTTCACAAGGACCCAACTAAAAACGCGTCGTAAGCGAGAAAGCGTATTATACGGGATAGGGGGTGGGGTACATTGTCATCAATGGAAGAATATCCAGGATAACCCTGCAGTATCACGGGTTCTTCTTCCTCTTGCAACACGGCGTCAACCCCGTTATCTCTGAAACGTGCTTTCTTGAAACAATTTTGTATGGGTGTAATCTGAAAGTGATCATCTAGAGCTTTCAACCACTGGGTGAAACGAAGGCCGGTCATCCAAGCTCGAGATCGATCTTACGTTATTGAAGCAACGTGGATTTTTCGCCTTACCAATTACTAGCAAACGCAAGTTTTCTGACCCATCAGAATTGGCACAGGCCAGGACAGTTAGTCTCTCTTTACTTGCTTTGCCACCATGACAAGTTTCTCCCTTGAAAACATAGGATTTATCTGGCATCAATTTAAAAAATAAACCGAATTCGTCTGCTGCAGCCGCTAAGACAAACGCTCGCCGCTGCCGCGAGAGACAACACGCGACATGTAGGCGTATTAAACGGGATGACGAATCGTATTAAGCGTTAAGAAATTGATGAGAACATATCTCAAGTTGTAGGGACTGACGTAAAATGACGTATTATGCGAGAAATCGTTTTAAGCGTGATCGTGTTGCGGGTTCTACTGTATTTAAGACATGGCCCCTTCTCGGGTATAGGCCTCCTCCAACTGTCTCCAGCCTTTCCTATCTTTTGCTGTTTGCATCCACTCTGTGCCAGCAGTTTTTTTTATGTCGTCTATCCAGCGATCTTTTGGTTTTCCTTGCCCTCGTTTACCACTTGGGCCTGTCCATTTGGTTACACGTTTCGTGCACTATTGTCTGTGGTTCTGGCAATATGCCCCGCCCATTTCCACTTCAGCCTTTGTGTTTGTACCACTGCATCGATTATTTTTGTTTTCTTCTTATGTTTTCACTTTTTTGCTTATCTCTGAGCTTGACTCCTAGCACGCTTCGCTCCATTGCTCGCTGGCAGGAACGGATCTTGTTTTTTATCTTATAAATCCAAGTTTAAGCACCATAAGATAGGCATGGCAGTAAGCAAGAGTCTATTACTATTTTTTTTAACTTGAGTGGAAGTTTAGATTTTAGTATTTCTTTATAACTCCAATATTTCTTCCGAGTTATATTGATTCGGCGATGGACTTCGTCTTCATGTCTTTTTTTGTTAAATGAAATTTGCTTACCTAGGTAAAAATAGCTATCCACGTATTCGATACGATTGTCGTTTACCGTTATAGGGTTTTGATGGGCATTTGTGGTGACTTTCGTTTTAGAAGTGTTCAGTTGCAATCCTATGACTTGGCTCGCTCTGTTCAGCTCGTTGAGCATTGATTCTAGCTGTTTTGATGTACTAGCGAAGAGCACGATGTCACCCGCGAAGTGGAGGTTGCTTAGGAATTCAGTGCCAATTTGTAGTCCTTTTATGCTCCAATCTAGATCCTTCATAACGTTTTGGAGTACAGCTATAAATATTTTGGGCGATAGCGGGTCCCCTTGCTTTACTCCACTGCGTATAAAAATAGTTGGCCCGAGTCTGTCAAATTTTACTCTGCTGACACTTTTCTTATATATGTCTTTGATGACGTTTATGTATATCATTGGTACGCCTTGATGTATAAGCGCTTGCCAAATACTTTCGAGGGAAATTGAATCGAACGCTTTTGCGTAATCGATATATGCGAGGTACAGCGGCTGCTTAAATTCCAGGTATTTTTCTACAATTTGTTCTAGAGTGTGGATATGGTCAATAGTAGAGTACCCAGGGCGAAATCCGGCTTGCTCTACTGGTTGGCTTGCCTCTATATTTAGCGCTATTTGTTTTTCCAGGCACATGGCAAACTATTTATATATTGTTGGTAGAAGGCAGATGGGTCTGTAGTTATTGATATCCGTTGCATCTCCTTTTTTGTAGAGCAATATAATTCGAGATTCTCCCCATTTTTCCGGTATTTCTTGTGTGTTTAATACCTTATTGAACAACAAGGTTTTATTAGTATGTCTTTTCCGATTTTCAGGGCCTCGTTAGAGATTTTATCGGGACCTGGGCATTTCTCGTTTTTCAGTTTTTCTATCATTTTCATTACTTCTTTATTGTCGAAAGTATCTGTGAGAGTATTTGATTGGATTTCACATTTTTTGTAGTCGTTTTCATCGCTATTTGAGTCCTGGTAGAGTTTCCTATAGAAATCTGTGGCAATGTCTATAAGGTTGTTTCGTGTTTGTGCTTTTTGTTTTGCATTATATGGTTTAACGGTATTGTTACATACATTAAAATATCCATGGAAACAAATATGGATACAGGCAATAATAGTCATTTGTCCAAAAAAGCCATTCCTATGTTGCATTTTTGTCTCTCGTGCGCCGAAGACATTAAAGCCGGGGTTATATTAGAGCCACGCCGCGTGTCGCAACGCAATCGGTTACATACATTTTGTATGAACGTGGTTACATTAGCTCAGACCCGCGTGTCGCCACGTTCAATACAAAGTACGCGTCGCGACACGCGGCGTGGCTCTAATATAACCCCGGCTTAAAGCGCATCGCACACGCCCCATCCCGTTGCGGGCAGCGAAGCGACGGTTCGCAACATTCTATGCCAGTACAGTACGATTACTGTTAGTTAATCACTGACAGATAGTTTGCCTTCATTTAATTTTCAACTTTAATGTCATAAAGCAATTTTCAGAATACTGTTACCCACGTCTACCGATTTAGAAATAACTACTAAATTTGTATGAGGTTAAAGTTGGAAATTAAATGAAGGCAAACTATCTGTCAGTGGTAAACCCCAAATAATTCTACTGTACCTCAGTTTGTTTGTTTGTTTCCGCATTCCATTCCTCCTACTTCACAGTGTACCGCACCGTACTTTACAGTGCACCGCACCTCTGTTCGGCGAAATTTCTACGCGGCTCCGCACGCAGCAGCGGGTTGCGGCGGCAGTGTGAGACCGCCTTAGCTGTCTATTACACGGGGTCGTAGTTTACAAAAAATCGAACGATTGCCTTTAAGACGAATCTACATATGTTTTACATACCTAGATCCCAGCTTTCATTCCTGTGATGTTCAATTTCCTTCTCGGCTATAATGAACCATATACAGGCCAGCCAGTGCGCCACGAGCGAGAAGGACAGCATCAGAAGCGTTAGAATAAGCGCCGAATACTGCGAGTACCGGTCCATCTTCTGCAATAATCGCGCTAAACGGAGCAGCCTCGTCAGCTTCACTAAATGCACATTCCCGTGAGTCGATTCCTGCAACATAGTTTAATGCAATGTTTATGCCCTAGTTACGCTCACAAACGCTTTAAATCAAGTTACATTGTAATTCTCAAACGTGACCGACTCAACCGGGCGCGAAATGGCCCAGAGGAGTTCTTAGTTTTAGCGATAATTAATTTAAATAACTACGCTTAAATTAATTAGTCGGCTGGACGAGTCAGCTTACCGCTCCGCTGTACACGTCGGACGCGTAAAGTAGGTCAAAGGGAAGCGCGGCCAGGAGATCTACCACGAACCACGACCTTATATAATTAAGAGCTATTGCCTTAGAATCCGACACCACCTCTCCTTTTTTGCTTACAAAAGTTGTTCTGAAGTTAAGTACTATATCTGAAACATAAACAAAGATTTTAGAGGGCTCTTAAAAGTTTAAAAGAAGATTACGTTGCAAGGAATATTTCATACCGACAATAAATAAAGCCTCGACCACAACGTCACTGGTGACGCTGATCCTAGGATGACCTTCGTCAACGAAGCTGGCGTTGTACGGCACCACGACCGCAACGTAGAACGTCGCTATAAGGATCAGCCAGTCCCAGAATGTTTTGAATACGCCATAATGTGATATTATAAATTTAGACCTTTTTATTGCGGACGTTTTGTACTCGGGCAGCGGCGGGTCGGATGAGTGAAGCAGGTTCTGAAAGGATAAGTACATTTCCATTGTGTGACATAACCCGGAGCATAGGCGGTTTAATGTGAAACAGGTACTCCAAAGTTACCTTACTAACATTGTTAAGTTTAATTTTGCTCTTCGTTTTTTCCGGTTTATAATGTCCTGAAAGCTGATAAAGGACCGCTCTAGATCGCCGCCTGCCCATGTTGGCGGGCGAAGGCGCTTCCGGGTCCAAATTGCCATTCGGGTCTGGAAGTAGGCAACTAGATTCAGCGCGGAACCGGGCGCCCAAGAGTGCCGCTGCGGGTACAAATGGGGATAACGCTAGAGTGACCACGCCAGCCGAAGGCCGCACCGCGGCTCCTGTACGCATAAACCACCCTGTTACCATCTTGGCAATACTTGACCTTTACAAACAAGTTATGCGGACTATATGACCATTTATTCGTGTTTTACCATTACACCATACAGGGTTTTCTTTGAAAAATAAAACTGACTCTAGAAAGAGAATTCGGAAAGATATTCTCAAGACTAAGAGCCTTATCACACTTGCGATTTGCGAGCGTGTTTTCTATACAATTATCAGTTGCGGCGAACACGCTGCGTGATCGCCTTCATACAAAATACGCTTGGAAATCGCAAGTGTGAAAAGGCTCTTAAGGATAACCATAATTCATAGTTATTTCCAATAAAGATAACTGTTAAGCTTGACAAGTTTCGGTGCACAAACATTTTTACCGAAGTTATATTGCGTAGGAACAAAACACTTTCATATTATTAATTGAGTTATTGTCTTAAAGTTTCTACCTATGAATCTCTTTCTAGGTTATTATTACGAAAACCCTGCAATGGGAAATGTCGCCAGCGAAGCTGATGAAGGCGATAATAAGAATCACTCCCAAACAATATTATGAATAACTACTTGATTACAGCCTACAGGTAAAAATGAACTGTGTGCTATGTGGTCATAAAAATTAGTACAATGCCGTGTGTGTTATAAATGTGAGTAAACAATATAGGTATACAAAAAGTCAGATAGACACGATATATCATGCGAATATTTGATGGTTCAATAGAACAACGACTACATTAATGAAATTTCCATGAACATAATTTATGATTCATGCACTGGGATTGTAATGTATATTAAATTACATAGGTACGATGAAGTAAGTATTTCAAAACACTAAAACCAATTGTGGTATTCCAATAAAAAAATATTACCCATTAGGTATTGTATTAAACAACCGGCTTAGTATTTTAGCAATGCTGTGTTAAAGGATAATGGTTATGGTTCCAAGTATACTAAAGTACATTACTACGGAGGCCGGAAAGTAAGGGGTTGCCGGCCGAGTACATATAGACGGCCGAGCGTAGCGAGGCTGGATAGTTATGAGGCTGGCAACCCCTTTTCACGCCGAGGTATGTATAGTGCTTTTCTCAAACATGCAATGAAATAAATAAATAAAATCTCCAAGAAATCAAACTTTAATTTTCATAGCTGAACGCCGTGAAGCCGTGCCACAAATTGTGGAATGGAAATAAAAAAAGACCTTCTTGCAGGCCTAGGCCTCCAATTTTGTATGAAATCCCATTACGGGTCTCTCGTCTTGCTGCGCCCGAAACGAGACACTTCGAAACCTATTACGAAGAACACTCTTCAATATTTCATTGCATGTTTGAGAAAATATATATTAAATTACAGTATAGACACGATTAAAGTGTTTCAAAACACTAAAACCAATTGTGGTATTGCAATAAAAAAATATTAACTATAGGTATTGTATTAAACAACCGGCTTAGTATTTTAGCGATGCTGTGTTAAAGGATAATGGTTATGGTCACAAACGGATTATATCGTGGCTGTCTTTATATAGGTACATACTTGTTTCAATCATTATACTTTAACACGGGTGGAATAATAAATGACAAGATATAATCAGGTATGTTATAAGCTCAAATCAAAATGTTAATAAAGCTATTTGTGATTAAAACTGCAGAACTGTTTTTGCATGTACTGGCGACATACGTGAATTAGATATTTAAGATTGAAAAAGATTACGGCATATCATAAAATAGGAAGACAGGGTGGTTTCAAACAAGACACGAACCAACTTACATAATAATAAGATATTATAAAATGTGTGTGAGTGTACGTCATTCAAATTAATTCAATGTAATCTCAGAGGCAATACCTACATACAGTTGATAGTACAGATAGTTAAACAGGCATTACCTTAAACTACCCAGGTGACTATATCGTACTAACAGAGAAGTAAAACAAAAATGCGTACTTTATGCTATTTGCAACTTGAGATCTTATTAGCATACAATTGTTTTCTTTTATCTAATAAAAATAGAGTGACCTTTATAAGAGTTTTATTGAAAAGTCTAGTGGCACGCCGACTTGTGCTTCACTACGATTACTCTAACTACAAACTAGTTCTAGGACTACGAACACTCCAAATTGAACTTTACCGTGCGGTGATGCTCAACTCGCTACGGCCAACGGGACTCTATGGGGAGCTCAAGCAAACGCTATCAACCCATAGCACTAGAACACGTGCTCACCACAGGTTATCGCAAATGCACAACCGTCAACAATTTTATTTAGTCAGAAGTATTTTATTCACAAACACCTCAAAACAAGGGGACGAGAACAAAGAAATGGTTTCACGCGTAAATCTTTGTAGCTTGCAGTTTCTTTACAATGATCTCAAGTAAAATGTCGAGGGTACTCACCGCTGTCGAACTCCTCATTAGTGGTCATGGCGGCCATCTTGGTGTTAGTGATGTCCTTAAACGAGGCGAGGAATAAAACCACCTCTCGTTTCTCATTCTTAATGGGGACAATGTCGAGTAAACACCAAAAGGGAGAACCTGTGAACAGAAATAAATGGTAATTTCGGTACGGCTTAATTTAAATTCAGAAGCTGAAACGCGTGACCTTGCAATAACTACTCGTGTATGTAATGTATGCGAGAGGAAGTCTCTCCCTTCCCCGTTTCACTAAAGAAAATCACCGATAGCTTAGTTTAAGATGAACAATACAATGTTTTTCATATGTAAGGCCTACGGTACCTACAAAATAAAATAAAGAAATAGTTTTAGAACCAATCAACCTAGTCCCAAACTACTAGACGACGATGTACATAGTTATAGACCGTGGGTGGGCCAATACATCTACGTCGCATGACAACATTATAAAATGCATGGCAGCAGGCCCCGTAGCATGGATGGCGTTATCACGCGATAAGTGACAGGATAGGCGCGTCGTCTCGTTCTATCGAACGGTGTCAGCCAGGGACGGAAGCTCTATCCTGTCACTTATCGCGTGATAACGCCATCCATGCTACGGGGCCTGGTCGCGAAAGTTGTGCTGAGCAAGAAAAAAATAAAAATAGATTTAAAATTGGCCGAAAGTTTGAAAAGAAAGAAAAGAAAGAAAGAAAGTCCTTCACTTCCGGTCAAAATTTGTAGGGGTAGGTATATTTACGTTATGTGACAACAGTACGAGATATGTGGCATCATTTAGCCCTTTAATCGTAAAGAGAGTAAACCAAAGTGTGTCAGTCCTGAAATGGCCGGAAGTATGTACCTACTTGGCAGATGGTGCCAAAGTTGGCAACTTTTATCATGTTGTCATGTGACGTAGGTGGAGAGGGAGAGAATTAAACACCTTCATAGATAATATATATGCGAGCTTTCTTGCATTCATCTCAGTCATTTAAAAGGGCAACGCCAACGTCGACTAGTACCCCAGCTGTACGCAGAACGTGAAGCACCAGCTTGTAAAAGTTTAATTTTGTCGAATGGAATCGTAAACCCCTTATTGGTTTTTGTTTACGATTGTGGCATGGACGAAGCTTTGCATAGCTATTAAGTATCGCAAGAATCCAGTCTGGTTTAGTTTCTCACGAACCTGAAAATGTATTCCTGATACTCATTAGGGAATTTTATTTCCCTCGTAAAAAAACGTAGGTAATGAAACTGACGACGTCAAAGAGAAAGGTTCGTAATTTTATAAATTGCTTCCCTCATCCGACCCAAATCAAACATCCCAACTACCTTTTGAAGTGGAAACCAAAGTAGCCTCGACTCATACGTGCGTTTTTAATTGATATGAATCAATAAGTAATCAAGGGAAGGATTTACGAGCTGGCATATTCATGTGAAATTTTATTTCGGGAAATGAAAACAAGTGGAAGCTACGGCGAAAGCCGAGATTGAGTGAGCATTACGTAAATATGGCACGTAAGCAATAAGTAAAGGAGTGCTGAATGAATTCGTAAATGCTCATATTTCTGAAATTCGGGCACAAAAATGTTCTTTCATAGCGACAAGGACCATACAGAATTTTACATTGTGAGTAATGTTCTGTGTTTCAGCGGACCAAATAAAAGTATAGAACCAATTAATTTTAATTGCTCTTTGATGAAACATGGTCAATCATCGAAATTGCTGGCAAAATATAAATCTATCGGATAGCGGAGAATCCGATTTTACTTCACAGTGGTATATACATAATTGGCATTTAGAAAATATTTGTAATATTTGTGTTTCTAACAAATTTCAAGATAAACATCACGAAAGTGATTTTTGCTAATTAAATTACGAGTGAAGTGCTACAGAACTGGGGCCGTAGACAAGGTTACAATCGACAAGCGCTAAAGCCAATAGAAAACGAATAAAATGTATGGGAATGACAGATGCCGACGAAACACTTTTCGTTACCATCTGTCATTCCCATACATTTTATTAGTTTTCTATTGGCGTTAGCGCTTGTCGATTGTAACCTTGTCTACGGCCCCTGGAGTGGATATGCAGTGCACTGATCGCCAAAAGTTGTGTTAGATTACCTTGCTTCAGACATCAATTTAAAGAGAGCCCTGCTGCAAAAAAGCGAGTACTTAGAGTCGGATACTCGACGTTACTTACTACAGAGGTTATTTAAATTTTTAAATATAATCCTTCATATTCATTGTAATTCCGGTTTGATCAACTGAGCAACAAAAAAAGACCAACTTAAATAGAGTATTTTTTGTCTGACGATTAACACACATTCGGGGGCGCTTTTGATCACCTAATTTGTTTCGTCATATTATTGGAACTCCGAAAATGTTCTTCATAAAACTTTACACCATAATAATCATAAGTCATAATAATTCTTATTCATAACGATCGTAACTCATAACCATTCGAATTCATAATGACAATAATCAGAAAGTTCTCATATCCTAATATTGAGGTTCATATTCTTTTCATCATAACACACATCTCCGTTTTACTTAAATTTATAATTACACTAGTTACATTTATCCGTAAAACTTCATATTTCTCTCTAGGCTTTAGAAGCGAAGCAAGCCGCCTGTCTGAGCGGACGTAGCCTAAGGCAGGTCCGTGTAGGTACGACGACGAGCGAAGCGAGAAGGAGTGTTAGGTGTACCGCGACCCTATACGCCCGCGAGCCGAGCATGTCAAGCGAGCGTGCCGCGGCAGCGGCCGGCGAAGCGCCAGAACCCATTTTTAGGGTTCCGTAGTCAACAAGGAACCCTTATAGTTTCGCCATGTCCGTCCGTCTGTCCGTCTTCGGCTTAGCTCAGTAACCCTTACTACTAGAAAACTGTAATTCGGCATGGGTATATAAATCAATCACGCCGACAAAAAAGTAGATTAAAAGCCCCTACATTGCGCGTGGCCCGCACGCACCGGGGCGATTTTTTTAATATAATTTACTTAGCTGAAGCGTTTATTCATTAGGAAAAAGAAAATTAAGAGTTGAAGTATGTTCTCAGTTATGATATTAGGACTAACAAAATTATGATGTATGACCGTTATGAAAGAAACTGTTATGACAAACAAAATTATGACTTCAAGCCTGTTCCTAGTATTGAAATTATGAAAACTGACCATTATGACTTCCGATGATAGTTATAGAATTTTAGGAACAAAAAGGTAATGACCAAAAAAAATCATGACGAGTGATGATTATGAATACAAATCGTTAGGATAATAAAAAATAGGGCAATGAATTTTATGACAGCCAATATGGACCCCACACATTCACTATTACCCAATCCATCCTCGTTATTTCTAAATCTAATAATAAATCTTAGATTATAGATTTTTTAGAGAGGTAAAGCTTTTTAGAGGTGTAGCTTTTTAGAGCGGCAGGGCACAGCGGAATGTCATCTCTCTCATATTTAGAGCAGAACAACTGGGGAAGTACCTTCCAGGAAACCGCAGGCAGCCATAATAACACCACTACTTGCTTGGTAGGTATTTAGGGATAGTTACATTTACATACTTATTCGGTGGTAAAGTTGTACCGTCGGCAATTTGGCAACGACGCAAATTAATGCAAAATTCACAAAAAAAAACAGAAAAGCCCCTAAAATAAAAATAAAATCGGTCAAGTGCGAGTCTGACTCGCGCACCGAGGGTTCCGTACAAACTAGTGATAAACAATACTATAGAAGTTTCTTTAATACCGGCAATTGGCTGAAAAATGGATTGCAATTTTTTAGCGACAACTTCCATATTTATTTACATAAGTACCTACTTTACGTACGAAACGAGCAAGATAAATAAAAGCTTGAAATAATGGAGTTCCTTTATAATATCATATATTAAGGTTGATACTGGATAGACTCAAACGGACAGGTAGACGACATGTTTTCTGTAAGCTTTAAGGCCTTCCCCGACTGTTAATGTTTAGGAAAAACCACGTTACCATTTTTCTTATAAAATATTAGTTCTAGTTTGAGTTCATGTTTAGAGTCCAGGGCTGCGTCAATTTCCTGCCGATGTTCATCCCTCGTGTCCGCGCCGTGAAGAAACTTGCATGCACAGCCCTATAAATAAAGGTTTCAATATAAGAATACTTATTTGATGATTTAGTTACGTCACGTACCTACAACAAGGTCTAGTGTACTGTCTTGGTTGGAAGGTCAGATGACAGTCTACGCCAAATTTTGGGATTCGTTTCCGGAGCAAACCCCGGGCTCCTTTAGGGTAAAACCGGGAAAACGTTAGGAAAATGATGATGATGGTTTGGTAGAGACTAAAGTAGTTTAACGACGGTTTGACTGGAAGCTGCAATCGTCAACTGTTTTACAGCTACTTACTGCTAATTCACTGAGTAGCGTATTACAATTCAAAAAATGCATTTGGTTTTATTTTTTTATTTTTGTTTTGTTTTTGTTTACAATGAAATGTTTGTCTATGACATTTTCATTAAAGTATTTATTTTTGTTTACATTGCTTGTGTATGACAACAAAAAACATAATAGCCGTCACCCGCGTATAAAAAAAAACATTCCAGAACATGATGACATAATGAACGGTTCAAAATGACATAAACCCTCCCACCCTTCACCATCGCGGGGGCATGTTGTCAAAGACAAGCAATGTCAATAAAAACAAAGAATGTATGTAATGTAAACTAAAACAAAAATATCAATAAAAAAAAAATCAAACAAACAAATGCTCATTTGGAATCGCAATGCGCTTACCGCTAGTCCATTAATTGCATGTCGACAGCACAATGATTGCATAAATTGTCAAACGGGCGTTAGGGGTTATCGCGATTTTGACCTTCATGAAATTACAGTTGATAAGGATCGCACATTCGTAAAGTTACGCGATTACCCTGCTGATCGGCTACCAGAAAACGCCAACTACATTCGTTTGTGAATATCTATTTCTATCGCACTTGCTTATTCGGTGATACTCGTAGCGAGGGAGACGGACGAACTTCCAATTCCGATTTCCGTGGTAGCGCCTCATCATCGTCATCATCAGCCTGTGTCAGTCCACTGCCGGACTTAGGCCTCTCCCATGGCACGCCACTGAGCTTGTTTGAATAAGTGTGGAATCAACGCAAAAGCCGTACACTTACCTTCTGCATGATGTGTGCCCGCGCCCACCCGGTTAGGTCGCAGAATCCGTCCGAGCAGTAGACGATCGGGTATGCCGGCACTTGCGCGTTGCCCAGCACGAAGTTGCTGTCTGTCAAATAAAAGAAAACTTTGATAACGACTGTCGGCCCATACAATACAATACAAATATTCTTTATTGCTCACCAGAAATAGTACATAAAGATTAGAAACAGAGATCTATTCAACATCAACAATGGTAGACAACAGGCGGTCTTATCGTTAAAAAGCGATCTCTTCACATACACATAGAATAAGGCCTATGTACGCCTTTAAATGCAATTTCAGCAACGGGTCGTTCTTGCGTTTGTCTCATTGTGTTTATGACGGTAAACGTGTAATGGCAAGTTTGACAGTTTTCTATGGGATCATTTAAGAGGGGGCGTATCGCCAGGGAAAAATCAGAAATCACCCGCGCACCCCGTACCTGCCGCGCTGATGCGTCTATTGCTGCCCCGCTCCTTCTCGCATAGTATATGCCCCGACAGTCAGATGAAACATGATGAATACCTATAGATAATTATAATAAGTGGAAAGAAAGACAAAATCTGTAAGTACCTATATTTGAAGATATAATTTTCGCTAGTAGCTAAGTCAGTTTCGAGAGCTATAACTGAAATGACCTTCCGTTTTTTTACTAAATCACGTAAGGGTTGTAATTTAGCATAATAATGTCTCGTAAAAGGCTAAAGCAAAAAAACAGCTATAATCGAATTTAAACTTTTGTGAGACATATCTAAAATACTACTAATAAATCCACGGTTAAAAAATTTACGTAAATGTCACGGCAGGCGACATGTTTCGAACTCTTCGGGAGTTCTTCTTCAAAACAAACATCGAAAACACTAATCCTGAAGAAGAACTCCCGAAGAGTTCGAAACATGTCGCCTGTCGCGTCATTTAATACGTGAATTTATTAGTAGCATTAAAAAAAAACTGTAATTTATTATGAAAACTTCGATCATGTTTATGAAAGCCAGATTTTCAGGCCACTGTGTGGCGGCCAAATTTTTCAATTCTGACCCCGTGTCATGGTCGGCCTTATCACGCGATAAGTGACAGGATAGAGCGTCCGTCACTGGCTGACACCGTTTGATAGAACGAGACGATGCCCCTATCTTGTCACTTATCGAGTGATAAGGCCGACCATGATACGGGGCAGACCCCGATCAGAATCTCGGATTCGTACTTGGAGACAATGGAGACGCTTTGGCCCTTTAGTTATCAATTTTGAACATACTCGTATTAAAGAAAAACTGCAAAATTGTGTTCACTTTTTTTAATATAAAAATGTCCAACTTCGCAGGCAATAATTCGGGTGCAGACTCGAAAATTATTATTACTCCAAAAGAAAGAAGGCAAAAAAATATGCATAGTGATGAAAATCCCATTCAGATATCTCAAAGAATTACGAAGCTACAACCGTTTTAATATTGCTTGTTAGAGAGAGAAAACGCAAACGGTGTGTGACGTCACATTACAGGATGCTGCCGGCAGGCCGCGTCGACGGCGTCGCCGACCACGATGTGCGCGGCACGTTGCCGTCTTCTGTGACGTCACATTCTTCCAGCGTCATCGTTTCATATGAAGTTGCGTTTTGCGAAAAAGGGACAGAACACATCCCTTCTTAAAACTTTGGACACTTATAACTTCGTGATTATTTAACCTTTTGCGTTGATTTTTTCTCCATTTGACAATTTTTTTATCCTTCTTCGAGAAAATATCACATTATTTTATTTAGTGTCTATTGTTGGAATCTAAAAGCGTCACCCGTGATGGCTTTAAAGAAAAAAAATGACAATAATTACACGGTTCACCCACGTATTAAACGTCACTACGGGCGACATGTTTCGAACTCTTCGGGAGTTCTTATTCAGGATTGAGTGTTTTCGATGTTTGTTTTGAAGAAGAACCTTTCTGTCGTGTCGTTTAATACGTGAATTTAACCGTGAATTTATTAGTAGCATTAAAAAAAAACTATAATATATTATGAAAACTTCGATCATGTCTATGAAAGTCAGATTTTCAGGCCACTACTGTGTGGCGGCCAAATTTTTCAATTCTGATCTCGGATTCGTACTTGGAGACAATGGAGACGCTTTGGCCCTTTAGTTATCAATTTTGAACATATTAAAGAAAAAGTGCATAATTATGTTCACTGTTTTAATATCAAAATGTCCAAGTTCGCAGGCAATAATTGTTGGAATCTGCACTCTCGATAACCCTAAAAGCGACACCCGTGATGACTTTAAAGAAAAACAATGTCAATAATGTCACTACGGGCGACATGTTCCGAACTCTTCGGAAGTTCTTCTTCAGGATGAGTGTTTTCGCGGCGGTGTCGCTTGAATCACGACAAGATTCAAGCGACACCGCCGCGAAAACACTCATCCTTAAGAATAATTCCCGAAGAGTTCGAAACATGTCGCCCGTAGTGACATTTAATACGTGAGTTGAACCGTGTAATTATTCGTACTGTTTCAACACGTCACACGAAAGTTTAAATTCGAAAAGCAATGTCCGCCATCTTGGAATTCAAAATGGACATCATTTCTAGAATCTTCACCCTTGAGAAGCCTGCCAATGTATGTTGTTCTTTATAAAAACGCGCATATTAATTTACAACGAATGTTTCAAAAAATTTAAATAATGCGACCACTTTTAGAAATATTTCTGACTATTAATTCGTATTTAGACCTCTCAGACATCGATTTTGAACATAACCGGATTTATTCTCAACTAGCGATCCGCTCCGGCTTCGCACGGATACTATATTATACATATAAACCTTCTTCTTGAATCACTCTATCTATTAATAAAAACCGCATCAAAATCCGTTGCGTAGTTTTAAAGATCTAAGCATACATAGGGACAGACAGCGGGAAGCGACTTTGTTTTATACTATGTAGTGATAGTGATACTCGTAGTGATAATCTTTCATAAAGTAAATACACGATCGACAGAAAAATGTTCGTCTAGTTTTGCATGTACTGCACAAATTATTCTAAGAAGCCGTTCACCCGCCGATCGCTGCGTAATCTTATAGTTGTATTTTGAACTTTAAGATCTATATGTTAAGGTCGACTTTTAAATATATTATTTCAAAATGTAGCAAAATATCTACTGGAATGTAATGATACGTTCATTCACTGGACGAATATACTGGGTCACAATATTATTGAAATAATTATGTTCATCGTGCTGTCGTGAGAGCACAGAACGTAGTCCTCTCGTCTCAGCGGAGCGATTACGACTGACTCCGCCCGCGAACGGCAACAAAAGATATACAGAACCGCACGAAACACGCGACGGGAGAAAGGGTATCGCGCTAAATAAAAAAGGCCTATACGCCAAATACGTTTCACCTCAATAAGTCTGAAAAGGGACTACATAAAAATACCCCGCTAGTACTTTCATTAGGTAATGTGAAAAGCTATTATACACTCAACTTTTACTTAATTTATATGCACGGGAACCTCACACTATTGAAATTGAGTAAAAATAAGACATGTTTTGGCGGTTCTTTTCTATCGAGGCATTTGGAAGATTTTGGTTTTGTATGGTTTTGTTCAGACGATTCAATTGCAAATATGATGTAGTTTTGGTATGTTCTTTTTCCTGGCATTCGCTTTAGTTTGTCATAGGTAAATATTCAATCTAAGAACCCCGATTTCGCGGAGCGCCCCCTCTTAACACCACCGTTTCGGGAACACATTTTTCATGGATTCAATTGTATAAATCGTTTTGATTCATTTGCTCTCTCTATGCTTGCGTGAATGAGTGAATGTAATTTATAATACATTTTTCACCTCACCGGCTCGAAAAGGCTTGCTTTATCGCTCAAAATCTGCGCCCAAAAGCCCATTACGAGTATATCCGCTAGCGTGGAAAAAGTTTTTGAATTTGGAACGTCACGGTCAATCGCGTGATCCAACTTTTCTCTATACAGAATGAGAGGTTATTTATCCTGCGTTCAGAAACGGATGGTGTTATGCCAATAATTCATTGTTATTATTTTGATAAAATTAAAATAATATGTACTTATTCTTTCTTAACATACGAAATATTAATATTTAGACTGACTTATAAGGATAAAATCCGAATATAGTTATTTGCGATACAAGTGCCGAAAATAGGAAACTCGCAACGAGTGGTGATATATTAAAACACGACCGAAGGGAGCGTTTTAAATCGACACGAGTTGCGAATTACTTATTCGCACGTGTATCGTACAACGTTTTACTGTATATATGGCTCTTTAAAGTTTCGACATATGCACGGAAAGTGCTCTTTCCGCACTAGTGCGGGAAAGTAGTACCATATGTACTGTAAAATAATTTCGTGTTTGTATCGTAAATAACTATTTAAATGTAGTTTTATTTTTCAAAATTTCCTCTTGTTCCAAATTTGGAACGTACCGTTGAAAAAGTTAATTTAAGAAAAAACTCATATACTTACTTACAGTTTAATTATTTGGGGTTTACCACTGACAGATAGTTTGCCTTCATTTAATTTTCAATTTTAACCTCATACAAATTAAGTTTATTTCTAAATTGGTAGACGTGGGTAACAGTATTCTGAAAATTGCTTTATTTGTATGACATTGAAGTTGAAAATTAAATGAAGGCGAACTATCTACTATATATAACTATCAGTGGTTAACTAAGAGTACCTAATCGTACTGTACCTACATTTAATTTTGTTTTGTTCTAAAGCCACAGTAAAACCAAAATAATGGTGGTTATTTATAGATTTTAGTGCAGAAGATATACATATGTACATATGTATGAATTTTAATGATGCATGCCAGTTAGCGGAAAAAGTGAAATAAGCGTATTTGAGCCACAGTTTACCCGTGAGTACCCAACAATACTGACTTTTTTAGTATACAAGCGTGGAGTTATCTAAAGAAGCAAAAATGTTTATGTTACATTTAATAATTATAAAATGCTAGATCTCGATGAGATGTAAACAAATCTTTATTGAAAATGAGTGTAATGATAAGGTCCAAATTACTTCCATTACATTTACAATTTTCCTCGCGGTGGTGAGGTGAAATAAATTTTAATGGGATTTTCACTTGCCAAATGGAGGCCCTTATCACGGTTCAAAATTTCACGAAAGAATATTCATGGCTTATACTTTAATCCACATTGACGTGTATTTAAAGTTGAAAGGTATGTTGGTAGGTATGTATTTTCATTAGTATCTTAGTACGGAGAGGTAGGACCACAATGCGGTGTAGGGTCATTTCGCCGGTTAGCGACCACCTAATTTCATGTGCCGGTTGGCGACCACTTAGCTGAGTTGGTGAACTGAAAGGTTATTTTCTCGGTTTTTTAGTAGATTTCTATTCTAAAACAACAAAAAAAATGCATGTTTCAATAGGGTCTGTAGAATTTATGTTATCTTCAATAGAAAAAACCTGCTCCTTCAGGTGGTCGCTAACCGAAGGTGGTCGCGTAACCAGCGAATTGTCCCTATCTCTTTCACACTTCAATCGCATCTGTGTTGCGCGGTCGTTCGGAAACGTCCACATCACTCAGCCTTTACATCTATTAATCTTCACTAATCTTCATTAAGCCTCTCACAGACTGGCGCGGCCTGCGGTGGCGGTCATGATATTAATCCGCCACCGCAGGCCGCGTCAGTGTGATTCCTTCTTTACACGGGAACAATATTATTATTACCTTTTTTATGTTGGATGATTCAAAAATATATCAATATCTTGAATTGTAGGTAGAGCGTACGCTTAAAGCTTTTTTCTACTGTATATTATACAACTCTTATCTCTAATAATGCTTCTGAATTAATGGTTAAAATCCGTCAGATTGTTAAAGGGTCAAATTGTGTATAATTAAAAAATAACAATTGCTTTTCAGTGTTACTCGTACAATTTGATGGGTCGTTAGTGGGCGTTTAGACCTAGGTTGATGATTAATATATATATTTAATGTCTGTACTTGTACCTATGATATAATAATCCGTAGGCAGTAAATAATGGTCAAGTTTAGCCAGGTTTGCTAAAACTGGCACAATTTATGATGGATAACATGGATGGTTTAACCCTGTCATGACGTAGCTGTCATGTCGATTGGACGAGCCAGGCTACGAAAAGGGTTATTTCACTGTTCATTATCCTGCGATCCAAACCCACGACCCATCACAAATTGTGCAAATTATATAATGAAAGCTCGTCTACCAAATGAAACACAACACATTATCAAAATATGTACCCAGTTAGTAGAGAAGCAGTTACTCTATGTGCGGTAGGTAAGAAACAAAGTGCGCGAGACGTTTGGCTTCCTTTCATTTCGAATTGGAGTTGAATTTATCTTCGTGGCGGTTGAAGAAGACTCGCGGTCCCAATAATAATCGTCAAGATTTATTCATTCGAAATTGAAAATATGCGGAATTTTCACGGCAGGGCGAATCTAAAATTATCTTTAGTCATTTCGCCCATTAACTGTCGTAACTCGGATCTCGGTATCGTAAATTATATTAGATTTAGTCGAAAAGTTTTTGATTCATAATTTTATTTACCGTAACTTTATAATTTTTTTTCAACTTTGTCGAACTTAAAGTATGGACGTGGAGTCTCACAGGCTACTCTTGTTCTCGTTTTCTTAAACATATCGTTGCTGAAGCTAAATTTGGTGAAAGCCTTTGAAGAAAGTACACAAAACGAGATTGATTTTGGGCGGGCCCGCAAAATTGGAAAGCTCTTTTGTTTTAAATTAAACCGCCCTTTTAGTGTTATTGCTGACTTTAAAATCACTTAGTCGATTGCAGCCTCTGTAGACAACGACGGATAGATCGTAGATAGAGATGTATATATGTTTGTTCCCCTTTCATAGTTTATTATGGGCATCGGATTGCCTCAAATTGGAGAGGAGTGTTTTGTTTTAAAATGAGGCTATGCATACCAATAATAGACGAAAGCAGACCTGCCCGTTGCTTTGAATGCAAACATACTCAATAAAAGCGAAGAGTAGAAGTATTATAACCACGGCTAAAGTTTTGATTGCCCTCGGTTGACTCAGGACGCACCACCTCCGTCAAGTAACGAATATATACCTACGGGTAAACTCCCTCTGCGAAAGCTCGTACTTATTATGTCGAAAGTTGAATCAACTTTGCCATTCCAGCTGATATTTAACTCTCATAGCGGCCTATTGTTGTAAAACTATTATTTTATGAAGGTTAGAATAAGCAAAGATGGAAGTAGATAATAATATTCAAAATAACCATCACTTTATTGTTACGTTTTGGTTAAAATTAAAGTTAGCAAAGTAATAGCTTTACGAAATACATACTAATACTAAAAATAAATTAGAAACCGTAAAAGAGAGCAAAAATGTGCACGTTTGAGTTGCGACGTCATGAAATCAAATATTTATGCGGGAAGCGTTGAAGCGATATGACAAGAACAATGGTTTTACTTTATATCAAGTTAATACGCTTAACTGTGTTCTGTATTCAATGTGTGTGACACATATGCGATCTATTTTTGAATTTTAGGCGTCATAGATGGCGTTTTTGGTATATCTAGAAAACATTCTATCGAGATCTAGAATTAAATGACATCCTTTTTCCTAGTGACGTACCTGCACCCCCTGCCCTGCCTGCTGCTGCTTACTTGCTTAGTTTATTTTTCACTAGATAAATGCGCTACTGATACAGCTTTAGAGTGGTTAACCGTTGCACCGAAAAGTAAGATTTTTGTTTTTTTATTCAGGTCTTGGTCGTGTTTCTAACTAAATCGGTACTAACAACTTGATGGCATGACCAAATATCTGGTGTTTATTTTATCACTTATCGTTGTGGATAAGTAGGTAAATGATTACATGGCAACCATGCTACGCCCGTTGGTATCTTGAAATCACGGTTATCACTCTAAATCCATAAGCTTTTTATCAATGATAGAAAATATAAGTAATACTTTCGAAGAAAAATAAATACGAGTAACATCATCGAGACCCCTTAAATATGACGTAACGGAGCTTATCGGAACCGCGTAAAAAATAACTACCCTAACGTATGAACCTCTGAATCAGTTTCAGGCGTCCGCAAACTTGGTCGCGTTAGCAAAAAGCCTGAGATTGATGAGGGAGGGGGGCGGCACCCCCGATCTCACCATCTCATCTCGCTTTCATCGCAGACGGGGCGGGAGGCTATCCCGTGTGCCTCGGGTGAAAGCAAACAGGAACAAAGGATTCCACGGGGTTGAAGATGGAGTAAATTTTAATAAGTTTCAGCAAGGCTAAAAGCAGATAGGTGTATCTAAGGGTATAAGTTATTATTAGACGATTTATTCATTTAATGTACTTGTGTTTGATGTCTAGTACTCATAGGACAAGCATTGCATAGTTTAGAACTAGATTGGTTTGTGTAAGAATGTCCCCTAATATGTATGTATTTACTTGTTTGTAAAAAAACCCAAGGTACCACGTTAAGATCGAAAATATTCAAATTGTTCAAGTATGTGAACACGACTTTATTGTCAAAAGCTTAAGAGCGTTCTGACTGATGCCTGTATCTGTCCCTCTGTCAATTCATATTATGTGTAACCCACTGATTGAATTCTTGTCATGTTCAAACTTCTTTTAAGGCAATAAAAACTGATTGCTGATCAACCTTATCTATAGTTTACACCCCACTGAATTAATTGCCAGTGAATATGAAACAAAAATAACTTTTTAGTTTTTTTGAGGTGCATGCTTGCAATAGGCTTGCTTTTATTTTGTGCGCCGAGATGGCAGTAATACTAAATACGTATACGTTGGACTCTGCATATATGAAACCTCTACTTTTAGGCTTCATTTCCAACCACGCCTGGCCATGCACACAATAATAAAAAGGAAGGGAAATCGATTCTCTGTTGGACCCACGAGGCCATAAAGTGTACCTACCTACTATCTTCTTTATACCCTTTTCAGAGTAGGTAGTCAATATTGTTTAATATTTCAATGGGTACCCTCTTATTTTATATTGGTAAAACCCTAATACAATAACCATTATATGTTTTCACCTTACTCGTTAACTCATACCTAATACCAATAACTCCTGAGTGTCCTAATTTGGACCACAAGTGGCGCTCGAAAGTTACCGGTGTGCTGCGAGTTTCGCGAAAAAACTCTTGTAAAAGTTTTTAGGTAGCTATGGACTTTTATCTGGAATAAATTATATTCATTTAATTAATGGACCTAGTTTTTTCGCATTCACCTTGTTTGGTATGAAAGGCAAGTCGACTGCCACAACAACATAAATAATAAACTCTTACATTAGTCTATTTTTAGGTACGCTGGAGAGCAGGCATTGAATACTGGGTTCTAAGCGAAATGGATTTCAATACCTAGTTTCCCCCGTTCTCGTCTCAACCGGTCCTCAAGTACCTAGTGTTTTCGTTTCTTCGGGCACTTTGACGGGTTGTCGCGCAGTCTTCAACACGCGATTCTTTTCATTTCACGCAGGCGTCTAAAAATAGAACGTCTCAGCACTATTTCAATGGTAGTAGAGTTCAAAACATCCATTAAAATCACAGAAAAGGTAATTATTGCACAACAGTTTTATTTGAACTAGGTATGGATGTACCCATTTAGAGTAATGAAAATCTGCTAGTGATGTAAGTGTTGACAGTTGTAGTGTTACCTTATTAGAATTATAATAAAATTACCTATGTGTATGAAACTCCGCCAAAATAACTGCACAACTGACAAACACAAATACGATACAAGATGTCACGTTACAGGATAATAACTCCTCAGGGCAACTTTTTTTTAGTTTAGTATTAAAACAGTACTGCCAACATAATATCCATGAGTTTATATAAAATAACTCTATGACTTCTTACAGACTGGAGCGGCCTGTAATCGGCGTCCACTCTACCTCGGTATCTTTTTAACCCATGCATAAAGAGAGAGAGAGAGAGATAGAGAGAGAAAGTCACGTGGTTGAGGATTATTGAGCCGTACATAAACTGGACCCCTGCTCGTTGTCGAAATAAGATACTTGTTTATTAGTATTCGAACGCAGGTATTTTGGCGTCAAAATCGCACAGAGCAATGGCGTTTGCGTTTGCGTCTTTTTGCGTTGAGACCGAGTAAGGCCCGAATCACACTGACGCTGGCCTGCGGTGGCGGTTAATAGTAAACTTGATATTAAAGCCTCACACTTGTAATTAGCTGTCATATTTTACTATTGACCGCCACCGGAGGCCAAGCCAGTGTGTGTTGCAAGCTTAATTGTTAAGCTTTCTATTGACCGTAGTCCGCTTCAGTCTGTGAGAGGCTGAGACTGGCGCGGTCTGCGGTAGCGGTCAATAGTAAACTTGGCAACTATTGTCAAAATCACGGTCAAAATAGTGATGCAGGCCTTATACGCTATTTATAACTAAAATATATAGGTAGGTACTCCGAATTAAATAAGAATATAATGTTAGAGCGATTTTAACAGTTAAAGGGTTGTAACAAATAGGAGGGTTATAAATTAGTTAGTATTTAAACCACATGCATGAAATACCTACCCAATTCCTAGGAATACTCGAGCTTGCATGGCATTTTGTTTTCCACCCGTGTTGTTATTCGACAGCGATAGTTTGGAAATTGAATAGCTGTCCGTTTATATAAACTTCGAGGTATTTATATGGCAAAACTGTCACCTTCAATCTCCATTCTAATTAACAAGTATAAGTATTAAGTGCCATTGTAATTAATCTTTGTCCACTATATAAGGAATAGGAGGTTGAGATACGGCAAAGATTTTTAACTCCTAATATGTAAGTATGAATGACTGGTTGGATCCACGCAGTTCATTTTATGACCTTTATTTGTGTCTGTCCGTGAATTGGAGCCCAAAATTTAATGTGCCGAAATCTTAACAGACTTTCCTGAAATCAATAATCTATTTTTAGTCATAGCTAGAATCATACAAATAAAATGTCTACCACGGAGGGTGTGATTGGATAGGTATGTAAGTATACAGACAGCCCGCATATCATTTCAACTTTCCCGTACCATCTAAAGCCTTATCCTAGCTGAGGACTGATTTGCAAGCTAAATCAAACAGTTCAAAAACTTACAAGACAATGTTTTTTAAACAGGACAATGAAAGTAGATTAAACGGTAACGATAGTCATGCATGTGACTTTAGCCCTGGCTTTTAACTAAATACTGATCGACCCCGCCATATCATAGGGATATCTTCATTTTTACGATTTTCAAAATCAAGATATAAAACAAACACAGACATAAAACAAAAGTGCAAAAGCTATAATTGTGGCCGTTTGGTTTTCAAAGCGAATATTAGATACGATACGACAAATTATATTGCATCTAATTTCGGTCGCCAATGTAAACATAAAGCCCAACGGAAGAGGAGTTTAATATCGGTATAAATACCGGCAATGCCGCAGGCAAACGCTAGTTAGAAATAACTTTATTGCGGTCATGAATGCAATATTGTGCACATTGGCGAATCTGTGGCTAATTCTGCTGACGTAGTCGGTCAATGCGCCGAGCTCAGGCACAGAAATAACGAGCCAGCTAATGACGCCGGCGCCAATCCCTTTCCATATAATGTGCAATCAAACTTCAATAAGATCATGCACGTCATTAGAACATTAATCTCATTATCCAGGATACCATTTCCAAGAACTTTTCGATCTAGATTCTTAATTATGAACTCCTTATAGGAGCAAAGATTTAACCGATTCAATTTCCTTATTCAGCGCCATATTTCCTGGTATTTTTTTGGTTTAGTTTAAGTGTATTTCAAGAAAAACCAATTATAAATGAAGTGACACAAACCTCAGATCAAATTGCGAACAAACATCGACAAGATTGACTAGTTTATATTAATCATAGACTATGTATACCTTGTTGTACCTAATGTACCTAATAAATTGTATACACGTAGGTACTTATTCCAAGAAAAATATGTTTCAGGCTTCTAAACAATTATAGGTGTGTCATAATTTTTATTTATAAGCATCACTGAAAGTTCATTGTAAAATCTATTCATCTCATTACTAAGAAAACTCTTGTTTTTTTCAAAGAAGGTATGGTTTTTAAACCAACATTCATGAAACTATAATAACATCCCCAAAACAAAGCCCATTGTTATATGTGACAATTTATGAATAATCTGGTGGCTGGTGGTGGGGCATGCAACAACGGAGCTAATTTAGCCGTGGAGTTATCTAGAATTGCAGGGCTGCTCTCTTAAAAGTTTAATTCAAATAATTCTATTTCTATAATAACTACGCTTCTATTCAACGTAACAAGTAACAGCTTTTATTGTAAGTAATTGAATTGTGTTAAATAACTATTAACGTTCCTACATAATAAAAATAACCAACTGCAGCAGTTCACTTTAATTACATTATAATTTATCATATGCACCAGACACATGGATCCTTTAACACAGACGGCAACCTCTTACATCCCCTTATGCAATAAGTAAATGTACATTCGCATTAAACACATATTTATATTATTAGGTACTAGCTTCTGCCCGCGACTTCGTCCGCGTGAAACTCGTTTAATATCGTAGCTTCTTACAAACTTTCGCCCCCTCTTTCGCCCTTTTAGACGAAGATTCCCGGAATAAAAAGTATTATATACTCGTATGTTAATCTAGGTTAAACACTATATGTATACCAAAATTAATTTTATTCCGTTTAGCCGTTTTTGCGGTCCAAACTTTAGCATACATAATAGTAGTAGGATTTGCAAAAATACCAGGGACACGACTCGCTTGAGAGACTAGCAGGCATTTTACGTTTAATGAATAAGGTTAATTCATGATTTTCGCTAACGGTGGTACAATTGTGCTGTGTTTGTGAAGTGCTGAAGTTTACCAACAAAGTGAAAATGTAAATCTACTAATATTATAAATGAGAAAAATTGGATGCTTGGATCATCCAAGTTTAGATGCTTGGATGTTTGTTACTGAAGGACGCTCAAACCGCTCAACCGATTTAAAATATAGGATAGCTATATCCCAGATTCACGCAAACAATGTCGCGGGCGGAAGCTAGTTATTAAATAAGTGATAAAACTGGCCAAGATCAAGTCAGACTTACGCAGCGGTGAAACGCGCCAAGCGACCCCATGGCCCTCGCTGAAAGATTTTCGTATTTCTTTTCATTGGAGCCTCGGAGACACATTTGTAACCCAGACTTTTTAAATAGGCGTTCGAAGTTTTTTCACTTGTTTAGTAGGCTGCCGGGCCGCGTGCTTTTGAACGTGTTAATACTTACACAATTTCAGATCTTTTTTACAACGGATATTAACAATAATATAATATTCATGCTTGAATTATATAATAATAGCACCATCTAGCGAGCTTAATTTTAGTCCAATTTCAGCTCGATAGATGCCGCTTATGTTATGTTTTTGATATTTTTTAGTAAATACCAAAAAGTATGCAATGGGTTTTATTTGGTTCTAAAATTATGAAAGAAACTCTAATCTAACTGTAAATGTATGTATAATGTCATACATCATCGCGCTATTGAAGTTGTTAATTTATGTTGTATAAATACAATTTCCTTCAGATTCTCCTTATTATGTCTCTCTGACAACATCAACGAATTTTCACATATAATATCAGTGTGATTTTACACGGGTCTAACGCGATATTTATTTACCTTTATTGCTGACGTTTCGACACGGGTTGCTCCGGTCATGGTCGCAGATGACTGTCCTCCCAGGAAGTTGTCAACCGAGATATGGGTGCAAAATATTTCACTACCCTGCAAAAGTCGATGAAAATGTGGAGGGTAGACCTGAAAAAAGTCCACTACCCGCCTTTATTTTACTAATTGTCTAGTCGGTGCAACCCGTGTCGAAACTTCAGAAAAGGTAAATGGGTCGTTCTTCTTTTTTACCCTGAGCCTTTATAATTTATCTTCTAAGTATTCATTTAGCGTGTAGGTGTAGTGTAGTGTAGAGTAGGATTTAGTTGGTAGTAGGTAGTTGCTTTATTAGGGTTCCGTACCCAAAGGGTAAAAACGGGACACTATTACTAAGACTTCGCTGTCTGTCCGCGCACGAAGGGTTCCGTACCATTATCTATAAAAACAGTTAAAAAAAAAGTTTGTTGTATGGGAGGCCCCATTAAATATTTATTTTATTGTTTTTAGTATTTGTTGTTATAGCGGCAACAGAAATACATAATCTGTGAAAATTTCAACTGTCTAGCTATCGCGGTTCTTGAGATACAGCCTGGCGACAGACAAAACGGCAAAAAAAAACATGTTTGTTGTATGGGAGCCCCCCTTAAATATTCATTTTATTTTGTTTTTAGTATTTGTTGTTATAGCGGCAACAGAAATACATCATCTGTCAAAATGTCAACTGTCTGGCTATCGCGGTTCTTGAGATACAGCCTGGTGACAGACAGACATACAGACGGACAGCGAAGTCTTAGTAATAGGGTCCCGTTTTTACCCTTTGGGTACGGAACCCTAAAAACCGGCCAAGTGCGAGTCGGAGTGGGGCTCCCATAAAACGGGCATGATTTTTTCGCCGTTTTTATAGATAATATAGTACGGAACCCTTCGTGCGCGAGTCCGACTCGCACTTGGCCGGTTTTTTTATTTATGTAATTATTATCGTCTTCTTCTTTTTTTATCGAGTCAGGTAAATTATTATAATTTTTATTAGACGTTATTAATGGGCCTGAGGATAGCAGTGTCTCTTTGGCCGGCGGTCGAACGAGTCTTTTCTTATTAAGGATAGGGTTGTGAAGAGGGAATGTCATAGCGTTTTACATAGAAATTTATGTTTCCGTTCTTTACTATGTGTCAAAGATTATATATTATAAAGAGTTAGTAATTTATGTTTTTTAATGTTCGGACCAATATTCGGATTGGTTTTTTTCTGAATGGTGAAGACAGAAGGACTGCTGGTGCTGTTTCCCGAGCGCCATGAATATTGTGACAATTGAGCAAAATATTTTAGATTTATCTTCAATAACCTATTTAAATTTATTTTTCTGTACATCGTGCAAAGCTATCGGACGACCTGTATATTTTCTAACTACAATTTTTTTCAATGAAAAGCAAGCGACGATTCTGTCGAAAAAGCCGTAGGTTCTACCTACCCAGAAACTGTAATATTAATAACGTCGTGTTCCGTAGGTTGCAATAAAGTACTCAAGTTCGTCGTTCCATTGCGAGTCGACGCGGCTGTGACCTACTGCTGGTTTAATTATTTCCTTTATCACGTCGATTCGTTTGTTTTTCTACTTACTCGTACCCAAGACGACGAGTTGTTTACCGAGTTGCCAGGAATGAAGGTAACTTACGCTGATATTTCCAGAAACGTCAGACATTTTTTTATTGCCACTAATTGGTGTAAAAAGAATTGTTATGTTGTTTGTTTTCGTGTTATTTTATTATACTAAAGTAACCATTCTGAGCAAACGTCTAATTAGAAAGTTCACGTTTCGTTATTGAAAACATTATGACCATTAGAAAAAGCGATTCCATCTTTTTTATGGCAAGAAAAAACTAAGAGTCCTGAACTTTTATGTCTGTGACTTCTTCGGATTGTAGACGTATACAAAACTAGCAAAACAAAGCGTGGACTTTTGGTCGTTGATAGGGTTCAATTTAAGGAAAATTACATAATAAGGCAGTACATACACATATTTTTATGTGAAAAGTATGCAAATAATTACGCACCTAAACATTTTCCTTCACACAGTCAAATGTTAAAATATGGGGGCATAGAATTTACTCATAAATATGTCCCATCGCTCTAATGTCAGTGGATTAACCGATTCACTGCCAAGAATCGCTACGCGCTACGCTCGTAGCCGATCCCGTGATACTCCTCGTATGTAGCGGAAAGCGACTACGGCGTAGGCGCACACATGGCGGGTTCCTAGCAGTGTAAGTGTTGGTTTCGGCACCACTCGTATTTCGATACATAGGTATTTCTGCATTTGACTGTAATATAAGTTGTTTTGTCAGATTTGTAACTCTCTATTCGAAATGTTCTCACAGAGCAATAAATAATTATTATCTAAAAGCGATTAGAATCGGATAGAGGGTGACAGTTTTGCCATTCAAATACGTCTAATTTTATATGAACTGACAGCTGTATCTGTATCATACTCATCGCGGTCGAATACCAACTTGCAAGAAACAAAAAGTGAAAAATGTATTACATCGCAAAGCAACACTTTTAGGAGTTCCCTGTGGATGTCAACTCTATACACTTTAAATAATATTACGGTCTCACCCAGTTAAACTGATTTTTCTCAAGTGACGTGCCTTACGTGCCGGGTTGAATACTACGGGTAGGCCGGGGCGAATCGGAACCATTTTTGACTGTTAAATAAATGTCGCTTTAAAAGCAGTTTTTGAAGTGAAAACTTCTTTAGCGGCTCTGAGCACTTTTTGGGATGGGGAAAAATTGTTAAATACGCGACAGATTTTTGTGACGTCAGATGTGAAGGAGGTCACAAACTTTTATATTTTGCTTCTAGCCGATTCGACTTCATTCAATACTGAACGCTATTCGTAAGAGTATAAAGCCGTTAAACACTTTTTGCAATAGCATATTCTGCAAATAAATTTGTAATTTTGTTCACGCGTCCTTCACCGTTTTGCTATTGAGCAAATTCGAATAGTTCGAATTTGGACGTTATTCCTAAAGAGATAAAGCTTTGAAAAATATTTGGCAATGGCAAAATCAAATTGGTATTTAGTTCACCGCTGGCGGGGGGCGAGCCGGCCCATCGCACCCAACGCGCCCGCGGCCCGTCCGCCTAAATAATTGATAATTGTTTATAAATTTGCGCCAAATCATTTTTAGGGTGACACCGTAAGATGTCACGTGACCTGATCGAAAAACTGTTACAATGTTATTGAGTTTTCACTTCTGCCGGCACTCCCGAAGTGCAACCCAGTCTTTTAAAAAAAAATAGATTGTTAAAGATAAGGTAAACCAAACCATCCAATATTTAACAGCTTAATGCCTAATAGTTGACAGCTATTGTGCGTGAATGAATACCGAAAGTGTCAAATATTAGATCCGGAGCAAGCACTTGGAGACTGGGACACTTACCTTACTGTCGGCTTTGATTTACAGTAGATAAAAAGTATGTTTGTATTGGTTTTATCATACGTTTTGTTCACTTAAAAAAAAAAACAGAAATAGACAGTAATAAAATAAGTGTAGTATTTGTGATTCCCCAAAATCAGGTAATTCGAAGCCCCCTCAAAAATGAATATTGCATACCTGCCTACAATAAACAATAAGTAATTAATAATGCCTAAACCCATTTTTAATGTTACCGCAAACGAAATCGTATTTTGGGCAAAAGAGTGTCTAGGGACTGTACTCTACGGAAGGGTCGTTAATATCGTCCCTTAAGTCTGGTTGTAAATTTGTAATGTGCGGAAAAAACAGCGCTACAGCGAGACGCTGATTGATTACTGTTGGACGTGCGAACGTTTAAATTCAATAATTATTCTTAAATTCCTCCCATTCATCCATTGATCTGATTTTCCTCGGTCTTCCCTATATCAAATAGGGTAGCAGGTACTATGAATATCGCTCGCTGGCAAAATATCCAAGTCGGGTCTATTTGCTTTGCGGATCTACATTTGTTCGTGTTCCATTCGAAGGAAAATCTCCGCCGGCGCTGTGGCTTCATTTTTATTTACGTTTACGGAACGGAGATTGAAAGGAGTAACATGTGCATTCGATTCTTTACAGCGATATACTCACAGCTATTGCTCGCCAGGGTATTATATGCGATTGTGTCGTCAACCGCTCGCCGTGGCTTTGAAAATTGAAAATAGAAGTGCATTTGTGGATTTTTCCCTTACCACAAATACTCTACCGTGGAAGTCAATATTTGTCGCATGACGCATTGCCGCTATCGTAATATAATTGCAGTATTTTATTATGTGGGTAGAAAAGGTAGAGTGGTAGGTGGAAAGGATACTGTTAAAACCGGCCAAGTGCGTGTCGGGCCATGCGCAGTGTAGGGTTCCGTAGTTGCCTGTCTGTCTTAGTTACATCGACGATGCGTTGACCGAATTTGTACGAAAATTGGCCTTTCCAAGTACACTTTAAGTTGGTCGACTATTACTCGGTAACTACTTATGCCTACTTTTTCGTGATAGTTTTCCTTTTAAATTAAATGTACTACTACCACGATTTTTTTCACATCCCCAGTAGTAGCTATTTAGCCGGCAGGGGGGGGACACATGAATCGAACAGAAATTAGGGCTTTAAAGCCCAATATTTCGCAAACGAATTACTGATTTGAAATGGTTTTAGAAAACCCACAATATTTTTGTACGAGCTATCCAATGATACCCCACAACATGGGTTTAACGAGAAAAAAATTACATACCGGCTTTAGGACCGTGTAGGGGAAGTACCGTAAAAAAAAATTTTTTTCAAGATTTTATTGTACTGTTTTGTCGGCGTGATTGATTTATATACCCATGCCGAATCACAGTTTTTGAGTAGTAATGGTTACTGAGCTAAGCCGAAGACGGACGGACGGACGGACGGACAGACGGACAGACGGACATGGCGAAACATGGGTTCCTTGTTGACTACGGAACCCTAAAAACGGACTATAGATATATTATCGTATTATTTGTTTGTTTATTTTATTTATTTAACCGATTCGTTGCGTCTTCCATTTTCGAAAACTTTTGACTGTGGCGGCGAACAATTATTTCATGACACGACAGGTGTGCTTTACGCCATAGAATATGATGGCACGCCTATCGCCACGTGTAAAAAAATATGTACTTTTTTGCTTTTTTCACTGATTTAGACTTGATTGAGTTCAGTTGACATCAACCCAAGGAAGTGAACTGATTAAAACGTTGTTTTTAATTTGTAGTAGCGTTTAAATTAAACTAGGTGTTTTACTTTTGAAATGGATGGTAAGTGACTTTAAAAATTCAGATGTTACCGACATTTTCTACTAAGTATATTTTTTAATTGACTTTATTTTTAACCTAGTTGCTTAAGAATTATATATATTTTGAACTCGATTTCACAGACTTTTAAGTTGTATAATATCAAAAACTTACCTCTAATCACAGCTACTAAATAAATCTCGGAGTCCAGATGCACAAGCCACAGTCGTCGCAAATGAAATGCACAACAAAAGTGCATAAAATCCGATGAAATTAATTATTTATCATTAATCGTAAAACAATTGCAAGTAAGTAACACAAATATTACATGAAAAAAAAAATGGTTCCCGCCAAATAACTTTTTTCTTGTGTTTTCAGTAACTAAGTGAAACCTGACTTAGGTCGTAACATACTGCCCAGTTATAAATATTTAGTTTTTTATGTAAGTATATATTATAACTTATTATTATGGATTAAATTTATTCATTTAAAAAAGAAATCCAAAAAATAATTTATGAGACGAAATATAAGTACTCGTACATTCTTGCAGAGGACAGGAAAAGTCAATTCGTGGATGAGCGAAAAATATTTCTATCTCCGTTTGAAGGAATGATCATGCCATATCGGACAATGTAGACGCGGCTTTAATTGCCATTGGTTATTTTCATTGATATTTCGTAGTCAAAAGGAATATTTAAAAGGTAAAAAACAATACAATAATGGATTTTAGTCGAGTATGTGCGTAAAAAGAAGTTTTATGGTTTATATGAGAATTCATACGAACTATATCACTTATTTATATTATACAGGGTGGAATTTCATAAACTGTACATAATAAAAGGAGAAAAATTTCAGCCAATTTCATCGGTGAAACGGTGTTTTTTTTTTTTTCTAGTCATTAGTTTTTTTTTTACAGAATTTTGAAAATTTTTGTAAAAACTCGGGTAATACACCTAATTCAGACGGTATAACTTTTGATCCAATGGTCCTAAAATTAAAATAAAAAATGCAGAGTATTACCAAGGGACAGGTTAATAATTCTTAATAACAATAGAAAACCAACTAGAAGAGAAAATCCGCAAAAAAAATTATTGTTTTTGAAAAATGCCTACAAAAATTACGAATTTTAAAAGAAAAACACAATTTTCTGAAAAAAACGCAGATTTAGTTACCATTTTTTTTGCTTAGTATTAAACCTCACTTAATGCCGATTCTAAAACCGTTTTTAAACTGTCTCAGACTTTGAAAAATACCACGCAAATGGGTACGTAAATCATACCATAATTTTATTAATTTTAATCCTCTTAAAATCCTTAATGACCGTTTGTTCACAGGTAGTTGAAGGGTGTTATCGGGTTTTAGGTGGAGATAACAAATTACGTACTTAGTATTAATCCTCACTTAATGCCGATTCTAAAACCGTTTTTAAACTGTCTCAGACTTTGAAAAATACCACGCAAATGGGTACGTAAATCAAACCATAATTTTATTAATTTTAATCCTCTTAAAATCCTTAATGACCGTTTGTTCACAGGTAGTTGAAGGGTGTTATTGGGTTTTAGGTGGAGATAACAAATTACGTACTTAGTATTAATCCTCACTTAATGCCGATTCTAAAACCGTTTTTAAACTGTCTCAGAGTTTGAAAAATACCACGCTAATGGGTACGTAAATCAAACCATAATTTTATTAATTTTAATCCTCTTAAAATCCTTAATGACCGCTTGTTCCCAGGTAGTTGAAGGGTGTTTTTGGGTTGAAGGTGGAGATAACATGAGGGGTATAAAGGCATTGGGCAATAGGTCAACTATTCAGTCGCTCGCAAATCGCAATTGCTTGTCTTTGCTCGCCACTTCTTTGATTACTCCAGTACTTGTTCAGTTTGAATCATCATGCCCCGCTTACGAGAGTTTTCGCCGTTACAAATAGCCAACATGCACTATTATTATGGATTGTGCCATGGATCTGCAAGAGCTGCGTGTATCGCCTATTTGGAGCAGTATCCTAATGACGTTCCAAGACCTGCTGCTCGCCACTTTCAAGAAGTTCATCGCCGGTTGTGCAATATTGGCCTGGGATACGGTGACCGAGATCGCCGAGAGCCAGGAAACATAATTGATGTTGCCATAGAAGAAGCAGTTCTCAGATACTTGTACGCGGACCCAACCACGAGTCTAAGACGCTTGGCATTGAGGCACGGAATCTCAAAATTCTCTGTCTGGAAAATTTTGAAGAAGGAAGGACTGCATCCAT
This sequence comes from Epinotia ramella, assembly GCA_947578815.1. Classification (NCBI taxonomy): domain Eukaryota; kingdom Metazoa; phylum Arthropoda; class Insecta; order Lepidoptera; family Tortricidae; genus Epinotia; species Epinotia ramella. The sequence continues at coordinate 17,094,235 of OX388209.1, forward strand.
TTCATTATCAACGGGTACAAAATTTGCAAATTGGCGATGCCCGCGTTAGGTGTGTTATGTCGACTTGGATACTTGGCAATATCAGAAGGGATCCGGAATTTACTAGAAGAATTTTATGGATGGATGAAGCAAGATTTACTCATACGGGAATAACTAACTTCAGAAATTTACACACATGGGCTCACGATAATCCAAACCTAGTAAGACCATCTAATTTTCAAGACCAATTCTCCATAAACGTTTGGGCAGCGGTACTCGACGATCAATTGACTGAACCAGTCTTCTTACCGAATACTTTGAACGCCGACAGATTTTTACTGTTACTGAGAGACGAGCTCCCAGAGCTTTTGGAAGATGTGATGTTAGATGTGAGACAACGCCTGTTTCTCCAAATGGATGGATGCCCAGCTCATTGGGCATTAAGAGTTCGACATTTTTTAAATGAGCAATATCCCAATAGGTGGATCGGCCGAGACGGCCCCGTTGGATGGCCTGCAAGATCGCCTGATATGACGCCGTTGGATTATTTTCTTTGGGGTGATATGAAGCAACGGGTATATCACAGAATCGTCAATACCGAAGCAGAATTGCACGACAGAATTTTAAATGCAGCACAAGAAATAAAAAATAATCCGGGAATGATTCGACGGGCTACGCAACAAATTCAAGCTCGGGCCACATTGTGCCTTCAAGAAAGAGGAGGTCATTTTGAACAATTAATACCATACAGGGAACGCCCTTTGCAACACTAGAATAAGTTTTTTCTTTAATAAAGGTTTATCAATCGAATTTATGACTTTTAATTAAAATACATGATTTTATTTACGCAATTTTTAGGACTACTTTTCTTCCTATTGTTTTCTCTACCTAAAACCCGATAACACCCTTCAACTACCTGGGAACAAGCGGTCATTAAGGATTTTAAGAGGATTAAAATTAATAAAATTATGGTTTGATTTACGTACCCATTAGCGTGGTATTTTTCAAAGTCTGAGACAGTTTAAAAACGGTTTTAGAATCGGCATTAAGTGAGGATTAATACTAAGTACGTAATTTGTTATCTCCACCTAAAACCCGATAACACCCTTCAACTACCTGTGAACAAACGGTCATTAAGGATTTTAAGAGGATTAAAATTAATAAAATTATGGTTTGATTTACGTACCCATTTGCGTGGTATTTTTCAAAGTCTGAGACAGTTTAAAAACGGTTTTAGAATCTGCATTAAGTGAGGATTAATACTAAGCAAAAAAAATGGTAACTAAATCTGCGTTTTTTTTAGAAAATTGTGTTTTTCTTTTAAAATTCGTAATTTTTGTAGCCATTTTTCAAAGACAATAATTTTTTTTGCGGATTTTCTCTTCTAGTTGGTTTTTTATTGTTATTAAGAATTATTAACCTGTCCCTTGGTAATACTCTGCATTTTTTATTTTCATTTTAGGATCATTGGATCAAAAGTTATACCGTCTGAATTAGGTGTATTACCCGAGTTTTTACAAAAATTTTCAAAATTCTGTAAAAAAAAAACTAATGACTAAAAAAAAAAAAAAAAAAACACCGTTTCACCGATGAAATTGGCTGAAATTTTTCTCCTTTTATTATGTACAGTTTATGAAATTCCACCCTGTAGATTATAGATTTCAACTTTGCGTCCGCTATAACAGTACAATAATGGCTTTCATTTTTTAAATTTGAGTTTGTTGATAATGTGGAACTTTGCGTTTGCTACAAGTTTGCTACAATAAGGCGAACATTTCCGAGCATACTGGAGAAAACAAAAATTCTTTATTAACGCATATTATGTATTTTGGCAGTTTGTATCCTTGCTTTGGTCTAAGAATACTACCGATACGAAATAAAATAAAGAGTTTATTCTGTAAAGTTACAGTTGTTCGTGTGTGTGGCTGTTGGACTGATTAAAGTCGTCTTCGACAAAGATTTTACTTTATGTAACAGAGCATAAAAAGCGAAATTAAGTCGCCTACGCACGACATAAAGACGAACTTACATGAGAAGTGAAAAATAATAAAACAAATGATGTATTTTTACCCTATACCGTTGCTTGTACATTTGCGAGGTAACCCATTTTAGATGTTTTTATATTACATCCACCATATTGTATTTGTAAAATATAGTAGTTTTTACGTTTATAAAGTGTTGTAATTTGTAATTTATAATTTGTTAACCCTTCATTTGTTACTTATTAATTAAAAGAAATTAGTTTGTCACGTGATACCTTGGGAAAACGATTATACTCAAATTATTCTAGTTTATACAAGTTTATTCTAGGAAATGGGGAATTTCGCGCAAATGGAAAGCCAATTTATGAAAGATTGTTAAATACGATTCTTAAAATATCACGCCATTAGCCTGCGAATGTCAAAAGACGTTTTGTATGGTCGTCGAACCACTTTAAAATTACACTCCTCTCGTGTCATACGCCACACGTTAAAAACATTGATGACACGCCTGTCGTGCCATCCGCACCGAATCAGTTAATTAGGTTTCAATATGTAGAGCCTGCATTTGAATCTTCAGACTCCCTAGTAACTGTTCGAATATGCGGCTACCCTGAACTTACGTATATGAATGAATTCAAAGTGCTTAGCTCTATCATGCATATCATCCAGATACAAGGTGGTAGAAAAAGCTTTTAATCGAGTGCAATGTGAGGGTAATTTAATCCAAAATCCATGTTTTATTAACAAGTATTTTTTTTTCACTTGTAATTTTTTTCTGGTAACAAAAAACTTGGATACGAGGGTCATGCCAGAAGAAGTTAGATACTCCACGGTCATTTGATTGATACTGACAAGTTATACACCATTGTAAAGCTGGTTATTTGCTTATAAATTCAAAAATAGAACACTCGGAAAATCTTAATATATTTTTTTTTAATTATTTTTTTCTGGTTGAATTTGTGGGGAATTTGCCGCAACAATGTAGCTCACTTCACGTGATTTTCGTGTTATGATTTATTGTGACTTTAAAAAAGGTTTAAAACCTCAAGAGTGTTTTGAACTTTTAGTGACGACTTTTGGTGAGTGCGTGTTCACGTGCAACTGTTTTTAATTGGTTTGCTGAATTTAAAAGAGGACGGGAGAGCTTTGAAGATAAGGCGAAGACAGGACGGCCGCCAACCGCAGTCACTCAAGAAAATGTGCAACTGTGTGTGTAGACTTGACAATTTCAGTTAAAAAACCTTACTATTCTGCCCCACCAACCATATTCCCCTGATTTAGCACCCTGTAATTTTTACCTTTTTCCAAAAATTAAAGAAAAATTCAAAGGAAAGCGATTTGAGAACAAAGAAGATGCCCTGGCTGCGTATAATTATGAAATTTCTGAGGTGTCTAAAGAAGAGTGGTCATCAGTGTTTTCCAAGTGGTTTCGACGGAAGGAAAAGTGAATACGTGTTCACGGTGAATACTTCGAAAAAATAGGTAACTGTAATAAAGAATAAACTGTAACTTTTGAGTATCTAACTTCTTTTGGCATGACCCTCGTATACGTCCAAAGGGCCCCAAATAACAGACGACAGATGTACAGATCGTTCAATCTACTAAAACGCGTCACAATCCTGCGTTAATTATAGACAAATTATAAACTAAAAATAGGGCTCTAATCGAAGTTCGTTTAGCTTTATATTCTCCATCTCCGTCGCTCGCTATATAAGTATACGAGTATACAACTGCGATAGAGACAGAGATATTAGAATTTTGATTTTCGTGGTAAGATCTACGAATCTTAATACGAAAATCTGTGGTGCTGTAAACGGTGTGGTAAACGAAAAAAGTGGGGATTGCCCTCGTCACTTACGTGTGCCATCGAAGCGTGTGGCGATGGTGTCGAGGAAGGTGTTTTGGGGCGCAAGCAGCCCCTTGCGCACCGGCATCCCCCCGCGCCGCGCGCTCGCGCACTCGGACAACCACCTGAAACAAAACGCAAACGTATAAGTATCAATGAAATAGCGAACCAGCCGGCATGATAGATTTGGTCATGTTTTACGGCGTGAACCGTTTGTACCCTTATAATGGCAAAAATAAAAAAAAACGTCCGGTTGCGCTGTAAGTATAGAGGGCCAAAAATCGATTCAGATAAAAATGCAAATCGGGACTAAACATGTGTGCATACACTGCCAATATTAGGGTTATCGGCAGAGGTCGGAATTTTCGTGGCACTTTTGAGCTGTCATAGGGACTTCTCGTTTATCGACTACCGATATTCATAATTATATCGATAAATTATAGAACACAACATATGAAACAAGATTAAAAGTAGAGGTAAACAACAGGCAGTCTTGCCGCTAAAGAGCGATCTCTTTTAGATAACTTTTGGGCGGCTGAAATTGTTAAATAGAGATTTGCAATGAAAACAATGAAAAGTTAATAGTTAACAATTTTAAATTGAATCAGTTCAGTTCAATGTTTTAACATTTATTAATTACATGTTCAACTATAAAATATTATTATTTTGACTTCTATTTATAATTTACTAGAAATGAGATCGCCCAATCGCGATAAGACTGCATGTTGTTTACCCATCACTCGTAATCAACGAATCATATTTTACATATATTATATTCTGTATTTATCGATATACATATGTATAATCGGAAGTCGATAAACGAGAAGTCCCTATGACAGCTCAAAAGTGCCACGCAAATTCCGACCTCTGTCGGTCATCTAATATGAACATTGAAATATACCTAAAATGTGACTACTTACACAGTAACATTTCACGTTTTGCGGATTTATGTAGGGGCATAATAATTACGTGAAATTTACCGCGCTAGCTGGATAAATAATTGTTTGATGCACGTAGTGATATTGCGACTGTAAAGGGGCACCGGTTGGCAACCAAATCACCATGAAGAATTAGCAATATAATCTTACGGGGCTGTAGGCCAAGTATAAAGAAGTGTTTTAACACATTCAGTGCCGGGAACCCGACTAGCGCTATTCCATTCAGCCAGCAGCGCTAATCACGAGACACGCCACATCGACATGCATAAGACCGCTACGTGCCATTTTCGTAACGTATGGACACTACGCTGCTACGGACTACGGCGTATGGCTACGAGCGCCAGCTTAGCAAAGAATAAGTTAAACAGTTAAAGGTACCAGAAATATCACACGTACGCACATAAGACCTCATTCATATCTTTAATTGCAAGCATAAAAAAGCGGCCAAGTGCGAGTCGGACTCGCCCATGAAGGGTTACGTATTTAGGGTTTTTATTTTTATATTTGAGTTGATTGAATGAAAGGTAAATTACGGTTTTACTCCAGGAAAAATACGGTTTAGAAAACATTAATTTGTCATAGCGTTTTTCTTGTTGATTTCATTTTAAAATGTTTTTCTAAGATGCTTTATTCAAGAATCCGACCCGGAAGTCATTATGTAGATTTAAATGAAGCATGCATTGTCTTTTTTGTATGATTTACCTTGAATATTATAGAGCAAATGTAACTGAACCAAAATAGAGACAAAAATATTTATTAATATTTTTACTGGCTTTCCAGAAACTAGTTAATTTATCATTTTTTTGATGTCTGAAATTTTGTCGGATTCTGTCGCTGGGTAACTATTTAATTGATAATATATCCGTTACACATAAAAAATAAGCTATTATACAATATTTCCAAAAATGTTTTTTTTTCCATACAAGTTGTCAGTTCATTGACTGGACTATTTACGATTTATGACGTATTAAAAAAAAACTACTTACTAGATCTCGTTCAAACCAATAATTTTCGGTGGAAGTTTGCATGGTACCTAATGTAGATCATATATTTTTTTTAGTTTTATCATTCTTTTATTTTAGAAGTTACAGGGGGAGGGGGGGACACATTTTACCACTTTGGAAGTGTCTCTCGCGCAAACTATTCAGTTTAGAAAAAAATGATATTAGAAACCTCAATATCATTTTTGAAGACCTATCCCCACTCGTATGGGATGGATGAAAAAAAAAAGTTGAGTTTCAGTTCTAAGTATGGGGAACCCCCAAAATTTATTGTTTTTTCCTATTTTTGTGTGAAAATCTTAATGCGGTTCACAGAATACATCTACTTACCAAGTTTCAACAGTATAGTTCTTATAGTTTCGGATAAAAGTGGCTGTGAGATACGGACGGACAGACAGACAAACATGACGAATCCATAAGGGTTCCGTTTTTTGCCATTTGGCTACGGAACCCTAAAAAGTTATAAATTAACGTTACGTAGACTACTTATGTCCGTTTCGTTTAGTCCATTGCATAAATATCTAGTACCTATCTATGCATTAAAAACTTATACCTATGTATTAAAAATAAGAATATGAATATTTAGACTTTTAGAAGGTGAGATAAACATACATACTATAGTGGCTCTGAGCTGAAGAACGCGCGAACCTGCATTAAAAATAAACTTTCTTTATAAGTTACAAAAAACTGATTCGACAAAAAAAACTATAGGTGTTGTTAACGAACCTGCTCCCGAAATTTTCCAGAAATGCGACCTGTAGAGGAGAACAGCTGGACAGCAGGCCAGAGGGACAGACACCGGACACCGGCCATACGAACGATTTTCGATCCAAGCTGAAGCATAAAACTTCGTTCGCTTCGCTCGCTCGTTCGATTTCCAAAACCAAAAGGGGCCTCCCAAAGGGGCACGTTCAACTTTACAATATAATAGTAGGAAATATAACTATGCTAAATATATGTTTCCTTTTGAGGTACGGAACCCTGAAAAGTAAGGTACCGGAACCAGATACCTATTAAACAATTTAGATTTTAACCCTATATGCATTTGATTATTTGAAAGGCTTTGTACTTATAAGAATATGCTAATAACTCTACCCGAGGTTTTCATCGATTTTTGACAAGTTTTGAATCGTATATCTCCTACTTTTGCACTACAGTTTAGTTTAGTTTAGTTTATCAAATCTCATTATATAAATTTCACATAAGTACAAATCTTATATTACTTTTCATGTAGCGATCGTTTACAAAATTTCTCAATTTACTATTTGATTATACATAATAATTAATAATGATGAAAAATAACAATATGGTCATACCTAGATACAGGTAGGACCATATTGGTATACAGGTATAAAACAAAAATGTCGAAATTCATATATGCGCTTTGTATATTAAAAACTAACATCGATTTAAAATGTGCATTATCAGCATATTACGCATACGCGTATTCATGGCTCCGCTATGCTGTGGTGCTGTGGGGTGACAGCACCGAGGCTGGACAACTGTTTGTAATGCAAAAGAAATGTATCCGTATCCTAGCCAATGTACGCATACCAAACAGTTGCCGCTCACATTTTATTAAACTTAAACTGCTAACCCTGCCTTGTATTTTACATACTGCAATCCGCACTTTTTGTTCGCGAAAATCCACAATTATTCACATTAAAGAAAGACAAGGACAACACCAGGGAGCAGTACAGGAATAAATTATTAGTACCAAAGACGAATCTACAGATGTGTAAAAAGAGCCCCCATTATACATGTATTTTAATCACGAATAAAATTCCAAATTCAATTAAATTAGAATCCCGAAATTTATTATTTAAGCGCAAACTAGAAATGTTATTAATTGATAAATGTTATTACTCGGTTAAGGATTTTCTTAATGATGATAGTTTATAAAGTGTAAATTGTAATCTAATGCAATTCAATGTTTAGTTTTAAATTATTATTGTGTGCCCTTACAGGGAGTCATGGTCTGACTTGTAAATATTTTAACATCTTAATTATTATGTACATGACTATAAAATTATTAAATATACAAATATACAGGTACTATTCATTTCAATAACTTTAATAAATAAAAATAAAAATAAATAAATCATGTCGTAAAAATAATAATTAATAATACAATTAGTAATTGCAATACCAGCGGTACCTATCAATAGCCTTAAAAGATTTCATAATGTCAACTCTTAATACCTACTAATACCAAATAAATAAATAATCAAAACTAATATGTCAAATAATTACAATTTCCTTATAGTCTATTTCTTAATTTCTATGAATTCTTTTACGGAGTAGAATGACTTCTTCAATAAGTGGTTTTTAAGTTTGGGTCTAAATGTTTCGTCGCAGCTCTCGGTCTTTATCGGGCAGGTGCTCATATCATAATACGTTGGTCCAATGATACGCGGATTTCTTTCGTGCAGAACTGTGCGACGCGGCACTGTCCAGATAGAATTATAAATCAAACGGCTATCGGTTCTTCAATCTTTTATCTCCATTTTGGTCCACCGGATTTTGAAACAAATGAATACTTAATTTTGTATGATTTTTTTAAACATTGTCTAAAAAAACACTTATTTCGTATCTCTGTTGACGTGAAAAATAAATATACGAAATCTACATATTTGGGTTTGTATGTGACGTCTCTAAAAACTGGTCCAGAGTTTTCATTTTAAACCAATTAACACAAAAGTTATGGCCAACAAAGCAGTTTTTTGGCCTAAAATTGTTCAACTTTGATGCCAAATATCTCGAAAACAATGAACTTTGAAGTAAATATGGGATACTATATTGCTTATAGCTGTTGTTGTTATTATAATAAGCTACAAAAAACATTAGAAAACTAAGGGATACAGATCGAAGGTCATTGGCGTTTGGGAGCCCCTTAAATAAAATACGGGTGTTTATTCACCAAATTAGTTGTGTGGCTGTAAATAGATTGTTGGGGAACAAACAAAATCAATCACAGTAATACGGCGCAGCGGGGTTATTACGTAGAGTTATGCTTTTAATACCACTGTCATACCTCTTAGCAGCAGTTAGTTCAATCCCCGTCTGCAGTCACTACTTACGGGAAGTCGTGAAACTTAATCAAAGTTGAATATAACTCTTTAACCGTATTTTCCAACGATAAACTAACTTGATTTAAGTATTAAATCTTGGAGAACAGTGAAATATGGAAATAAACGCATATGTCATTAGCTTAAGTCTTATACCTACACCACATATTGTGCTCTTAACGTCTCCAAAGATTCGGGTCGTCCGAATAATGTGGGTAGGAAATCTGCGGAATTAAGCTGAATATGGGAGGGATCGTCATCACTTGCAGCGGTCGCCATTACTGCGTAATCCTCATAACATTCCCTGTTTTCCCTTATACCGATAAAATACATTACATAGGTATACTAGATAGATACACGCTGATTTCAATTAAACCCTCTGTTCATTTTACAGGATTTAAAAGGATTCTTCTCTAATAGAACTGCGCAAGCTATATTGTAACGTGTGTTATGTTATGCTTATCCAACTAAATCCCCCGGTTCCATGAGATTATTGTGTGCATCTACCTGCTTTATTTACCGACTTAATATCGCTGCTCGTATAAAATATCAATGTCCTTATACTGCGAACCGTAATACGGTTATGACGCGCCTGTCAATGCCGTATTAGGACATAAAGGATCCAGAATAAATCACGAGGGTGCTTAGGAGCGGCCAATAAAATTCACCACAAGCGATGTCCGAAGTACGATACTGAAAAGCTACTGGATATAACAAAATACCTACCTACCTACCTTGCAGGTTAGTTAAGATATCCGGGAGAAATAATGCCCTTGTATCAACATATTAGGTATGTTGAACGTATTTCGGGATGTTCCGTTAAGATTATAAAACAATGTCTATTTAAAATGAACACTTATTACTTTTATTCAAATGATGTATTTGTAAAACAGAATATTCAATTTCGTATTTGAAATGGGTAAGTATTTAAGTATTCATTTCAAAGGGTAACGCATTCGTATTTATGTTTCCTTTGATTACTTATCCCATTTATTTCTATAAGTATTCGTGTTAGAATTTCAACGACCGGTATGTAATGTATAAAATTTGAAGAAGTAGGTCTTCCTCGAACAAAATAACTTGAAGTTTTGATATCAATTCATTAATTGCGTAAGAAATGTGCATAACGTACAAATTTTGCTGACGAGCAAATTAAATGAATAGTTAGATTGTATTCCTTTAGGACACTTAAGGTAATACTAAAATCAGAATTGTTACGATTGGAAAACAGCATAATATGTTTCCGCTACAAAATGTTCGGTACATTGTAGGTACGAAATCCACGCGTGTTGCAGCCGTGATGGTGGAAATGCTGTGATTAGGTGCTCGTAGCATCGGCGCAGAACAAACTAATTACCTCGTTAGCTCGGGCTGTTTGCAGCGTGTCACTCGATATGACCACCTACCTACAGCTACTGACAACGACTTAACTCAATAAAAGCTTTTAGTCTCGCAGTCAACAGGATGCTGGCGGGAGTAAACATTGAAACTAAAAGTTACATAAACGCTGCTGGTGATTATCACTTTGAGGAGAAAGGCACATAAATCGCAATGATAACGCGACAGTGCGATGTGATAAAAAGGATTTAGTGAGAACTTTATTTCGGAATGTACATTGTACAGTTACGGAAGTTGAAACAAAGGGCCATTTAGAATTTTGACACGATAAAAGTTGTTAAAAATGGGCTAAAGCTTTAGTAAACGCGAATCGCGAAGCCCTTAATCCTAAGAAGGTTTTGTCGACACGTTTCTATCACAAACATTGGTGCGGTAGATACTAGGTACCGTCATTATTGTGTAATCTTTGTGAATAATTTAGACGCTAGATGTAAAGTCTAGGAGCATTTTAACCCGAACATTGGATTATCTTTGGATTCTCTTTATTTTGGGCATTTTCTGACTTTTTTTTGCTTAAATGATTAAAACAAACCATTCGTATGTTTGTAGAAAAATGTTGATACGATTAGGTATCTATACGATTGCAAAATGCGATATCTACCGTAGTTAATTATAAATATAACTTTATGAAGTATTCAGATAACAAATTTAATAGCTTTATGTTTTTATGATTTAGTGATGTGCCCGCCCCGCCTAATGGTTTGAACTGGGTTATTTTCATTAGATAAGATAAAATTCGCTTTATATAATTTAATGAGCTTTAAATCTCGTATAATCACGAGAGCACAGGTCATTAAAACGCGGTCAACTCTTGGCGTCTTTTTTATTCTCGAACATTTAATCACTTCGGGGAATCTAGAGGCTGATTCAATGGTTTTAACACACTACGCTTTTTTAAATTCCCCCGAACTACTAAGAGAACCGTTGTACTAGAAGTTCTGTCTACACGTTTTGGATTGAAATCATTTTGATATTGGCTACGCGCGCTCGCCTTTACATGCAGTTACGTGTCAGAACAAAAATTTGATTTAAATTCAATTAAGAATAAGAAAAACGTATTCACTTAAACAACCCTTTTTTTACAGCATTTTCTTCTGTCAAACTGCAGGACAGTTTGTTGGCAGTATTTGTTTAGTTAGTTATACTCCCTGTAGGGTTAATAATATAATTATCTCTTATTATTATTATCTTATTATTCTCTTTATTTTAATTTCGTCTTAGACTAGGTTTTTACAATAATTATATCTAAAAAGTAAAATATAAAACTATACATACAAAACATAAAATCATTATAAAAACCTAACCTAGGGTGCAGCCGGTAGCGAGGCGTGGCCTAAGCTACCGGCGGTCAGGGCGACAGAGACAGGAACCTCCTGACTATACGCGCAGTATCCAGGAGTACCGCCTTCTGTATCTCACCCTTGATCCAGCCGCCTAGCGAGAGTCTCTTGAGGTGATGGTCGAGACTCTTCGCAATTAAACCGTTCGCCGAAACGACTATCGGGACGATGATCGTCGAATCAACATCCCACATGGCGGTTACCTCGTGAGCCAGGTCTAGGTACTTGCTGGCTTTGTCCTTCTCGGCCTTCAAGAGGTTCTCGTCATGGGGGATGGTGATGTCGACGAGCACTGCCTGGCGTTTCGAACGATCTGTCAGCACGATATCAGGCCTATTGGCTAGAATAGTCCTGTCCGTGATCACAGATCGATCCCAATAGAGCGTCGCACGACCATTTTCGAGAACTGGTGCAGGTGTGTACTTATAGTAAGGCACTTCGGAGGCCACAAGACCGTATAGTAGAGCAAGTTGCTGGTGAATAATTCTGGCTACAAGGTTATGTCTGTGCAAGTACTCGCCGTTAGCAAGATGACCACAACCGGAGATAATATGCCTGAGTGACTCCCCGGGACGGCGGCATGCCCGACAAATGTCGACCGTACCGTCCTTCAGGATATACCTCCGGTAATTGTTCGTCATGATAACTTCGTCCGCAATTGCACAGACAAAACCTTCGGTTTCCCCGAAGAGATCCCCGAAACGTAGCCAGTTCACCGACGCGAGCAGATCTACATCGGGCCCTGTGAGGGCCTTGTAGAACCGCCCGTGTAGCTCCTTGCTCCTCCATACCGCCCTGCGGTCCTCGGCGCTCATTACTTTAAGCCTGCGCCAGTTCTCGTTTGCCAAGGAGAGCGGGGTGAAGTTTCCGTCTACTGCTACTACGTCGCGATGCATCCCACACTCGTTGTTTAGGAAATAATCCCTGAGGCTGCACACCTCGCGGTTGTGGAGATCTTTGGCATTTAAAAAGCCTCGACCTCCATACTTCCGCGAGATGTACAGTCTCATAACAGACGAGCGTGGGTGTAGCATGCGATGCGCAGTAAGCAGTACTCGGACTCTTCGGTCCAGGGCATCCAGCTCAGTCTGGGTCCACCTTAGTACGCCAAAGGAGTAAGTAAGCAAGGGCATCACCCAGGCGTTGAAGGCGCGCACCTTATTGCCGCCCGACAAAAGACTATTAAGTACTTTGGTCAGGCGACAAAAGAAGCGCTCCTTCACCGCCCGCTTTACGCCCTCACCCTCAATACCCAATGACTGTGACATACCAAGATACTTATAGGTTTCTGCTTCGGAGATAGATTTGAGGGTCATTGTCTCAGAAAGTTGCAAATTTGTTGAATTTACAACTTTCCCCCGCTGTACATGCATGACCGCACACTTATCGACACCAAATTCCATTTTGATGGCGCTACTGAAGACTTCTGTTGTTTTCAGTAGTTCCAACAGGTCATGTGCATTCGGTGCAAATAGCTTAAGGTCATCCATATAGAGCAGATGAGAAATGACCTCACCCTCTCTCCGAAGCCGGCAACCTAGCCCTGAATCCTTCAGCAGGGTGCTAAGCGGATTCAATGCTAGGCAGAACCACAAAGGACTCAGACTGTCGCCCTGGAAGATCCCACGTTCAATCCTTATAGAGTCTTGCAGACCAGACGGGCAATCTCCTCCCCCCGGTTGACGAAGGACTGTGGTCCACTGCCCCATGCAAGCGCCTAAGAAGGATCTCAGAACTGCATCAACTTTATACAACTCTAAGATCCTCCTCAGCCATGAATGAGGCACCGAATCATAGGCCTTCTTATAGTCAATCCAGGCGGCCGAGAGGGCCCCTTTGTTCCGCCGGACTCGTTGGCAAATGGTCATGTCTATGAGGAGGAGCTCTTTAGTACCACGAGACCCAACCCTACATCCATTTTGAGCAGGGGCCAAAACGTTGTTTGCAACGATGTGTGCGTTAATTTTTGCTCTCAAAATGGATGTAAGGAGCTTGTACAGCGTAGGCAAGCACGTGATGGGTCTGTAGTTTTTCGCTTCCGTGGTACTACCGGACTTATAGAGCAGGGAGGTGATACCAGTTGTCAAGAAAGATGGCAGGGAACCGAGCTCAAGCGCTCGCTGGAACTGCGTTGCCAAAATTTGACTTAAATTCAATTAAGAATAAGAAAAACGTATTCACTTAAACAACCCTTTTTTTACAGCATTTTCTTCTGTCAAACTGCAGGACAGTTTGTTGGCAGTATTTGTTTAGTTAGTTATACTCCCTGTAGGGTTAATAATATTATTATCTCTTATTATTATTATCTTATTATTATTATTATTATACTCCCTGAAGGGTTGCAGTGATCGCCTATTATTTGTCATGTGGAATGGTCTATTTTCCCGCAACTTGACAGATACTTGCTAAGAGCAACTACGTTGTTTACAACATTTTGTGTTGCAGTATTTATCGCACCTTATCTTTTATTTTCTAATAATCATGGAATGAACAAGTGAAGCTAATTATACGATTTCCTGACTGTTGTTTATTTTTAAATTTAAATAATAATAAATAATAATATATATTTGTGCAACAAGAGAGCAAAGTTTGTTTTTGCTGCGAGTGCTGATTTTGAGTCCTGAGGAAGCGAAAGAGTCTAAAATTGAATCACGAGCGTAGCGAGAAGCACGAGATGCAAATACTTTGCTCTCGAGTAAAGAGGCTTCTAGACGGGCCATATTTTCACTGCAATATGTGGCCGGCAACTATTGGTGTCCCTGTATAACATGTGAGTAAGAGAGGGACGCCCATAGTTGCCGGCCACACATTTCCGGAAAAGTATAGCCCGTCTAGAAGCCCCATAACACATACAACTTTTCACCTCAGAAGTGAGAACATATTCACATCACGTACCTATTCGTCTCAAGATTGTTCAGGAAGAAAACTTAATTAAGCGTTCGTTAGTGCTTGTTTTAACTCATCAGCGCCGGCCGCGCCGTTAGTCAATACTAGAAAGGCGAGACAAAGGCGCGAGAAACCAAAGGATATTTCAGTATCTATACGAGTGTACTAACACAGCACTATAGATTAACCGTAACATTGTTAAAATTCACAGATTTTACTAATATCTTCGAGATATTTTAGAAATATTTATCATTATCACAAGGATATTACGTGTATCTCGCGCGCACACCAAAAACTAGCCGTAACTGTTGTTAAAATACTGCCTTCGTCACGTCACGGACTTTACTGTATATCCTAGTTAGATAGAGAATTGATTTATCCTAGTCGTTTTTATATTTAAACCAATATCAATAACGCAAGAATGAAGAATATTATACGTAATAAATTCTGAAACAAATTAACAGCGCGCATTTTTTTTAAAGGGGCGGGCCGCCGCGCTTGCGTTTGGAAACTGCATCTGTGGTATACGTTCATAAAATTTAAGATTGTTTAAACTAGAAATATTAATTAGCTAGCGTAATAAAATTCATGTTTACCTATTTATTATTAAAAACGGAGTTTATTCTGAGATCTTTTATTGAAATTATCTTCAATAGAAAATTCCTTTGTATAATTATTTTGGTAATTTAAACTTGTTAAGGGGCTACCCGAGGTTTTCATCGATTTTTGACAAGTTTTGAATCGTATCTACTACTTTTGCACTACAGATAGAATCATAAATCAAACGGCTATCGGTTCTTCAATCTTTTATCTCCATTTTGACAGACCGGATTTTGAAACAAATTAATACTTAATTTTGTATGATTTTTTTAAACATTGTCTAAAAAAACACTTATTTCGCATCTCTATTGACGTGAAAGATCTAACATATACGAAATCTACAAATTTGGGTTCGTCTATGACGTCTCTAAAAACTGGCAGAGGGTTTTAATTTTAAACCAATTAACACAAAAGTTATGGCCAGAAAACCAGTTTTTTGGCCTAAAATTGTTCAACTTTGATGCCAAATATCTCGAAAACAATGAAGTTTGAAGTAAATATGGGATACTATATTGCTTAAAGCCGTTGTTGTTAATATAATAAGCTACAAAAAACATTAGAAAACTAAGGGATTCAGATCGAAGGTCATTGGCGTATGGGAGCCTCTTAATTTGATAGTTTGCGATCGTGTTACTTGTGTCGCGTTATTTGGGGGTCTACTTTGAAATTCGATGGTCGAACTATGGATCGACCTATGTCTGCCATTTTCATTTTTCGTAATGGAATGAAAGGGACAGCGCTAATAAAGTTCAAATATTCTGAACTTGTATAATCCGCATCAAAATTAAAAAGCTACTTTGTCTCACTGAGTGAGCAAAATCGCATTTTGCACACTGTTTTCACGCAGCAAAATATGCTTGTTCGAGCTGCCGAGGTGAAATAGTTATTTGTTCAACAAGAGAGCAAAGTAGATTTTTGCTGCGAGTGTTGATGTTGAATCCCGAGCAAGCGAAAGATTCTATAATTGAATCACGAGCGTAGCGAGTGATTCAAAATTAGAATCTTGAGCGTAGCGAGGGACTCAAAGGCACGAGATGCAAATATCTTTGATCTCGTGTGATACATACAACTTTTCACCTCAGTGGCGAGAACATATAACGCGAAGGAATAAAACGCCACATAAAAGCAAGTAAATCATTTTTATGTAAAAAAAATAAACAACAAATACCTACATATGAAATAACAAACATTAACTGCAATTACTCTTTCCCATAACATTAACTTTACATGACGTTAAGAAAAAGTTAAGTCCGTTTGTTTATGCATTTTGCTGATACAAACTTGTCCAATGTCCAAGATGTACTTACTTATAAAGAAAAAAAATTATAAATGAAAAGTAAAATTACTACAATTGCTTAAGTTGAAAGTTACGGTCTTGTTGGGAAGTGTTATTGATTGATTGAGTAGTTGTAGCGGTTTCGTTTTCGTTGAGAGTTCTTTGGACAGAAGTTTGCGATTGAGATGTCACTGTAAATGTCGGTGACTGACGGCGGGTTCCAACATAATCCGCTTCTTTTGTTGTATCTGGACGTGGTTCTGACCAAGGGTCTGAGTGCTTTAAATTTATGTTGTCCACAATGCGTTGAGTTGGTGATTGAGATGACACTGTAATTGCCGGCGGCTGACTGCGGGTTCCGTCGTAATCCGCTTCTTTTGATGTACCTGGACGTGGATCTGACCGAGGGTCTGAGTTTTTTATGTTTATGTTGTTTACAATACGTTTGCAGATTTTGGACTTATTTGCTATCGAGTCCTCAATGTATCCCTCTGCTACGGTATTTGATTTCCACCCGCCATGTCTCTTTAATGTGGTCAGGTCAGCTCCACCATCTGCCAAGAGCGTGGCCGACGTTCGTCTGAAGCAATGACCAGTAAATAGCTGCGGGTCTTGCAATTTTAAATATGTGGCTATTTCACGTGGGGCCCCACCTATTTTATTGACACCCATAGGCTGCCGCGAACACTTTCCATTTCGATACTGTAGAAAAAATCGTTCGGTTTTCGTGTTTGCAGGTCGTAATTTTCGGTATTCTTCTACTATATGAGCGTATTTCTCACGAATCACAAAAGATCTGTCAATATTTGTTTTTGTGTTTGGTAGGTTTACTAAAATCAAGTTTTCCGAGTGTTTTTCGATGACATTCAGAGTAATGTTTAGTAGTTCAGTAGTCCGTGCATGCTCCGTTAATTCCCATAATGAGGATAACCTGAAACATTAATTTTATGTGTGAATATCCTAAATCCTTACTAATATTATAAATGCGAAGGTGTGTGTGTGTGTTTGTATGTTTGTCCTTCTTTCACGTCGCAACGGAGCGTCGTAATGATGTGATTTGATTTGTATGGAGATAGTTTAGAAGCTGGTGAGTGACATACGCTACTTTTTCCAGCGGGAAAACATCTAATTCCCACGGGAAAATTCAATATTTTACATTTTCCTATAACCACGCGAGCGAAGCCGCGGGCATCAGCTAGTTTTACTATAAAATTATCACAAACATGTTAAAAATACAATCATTCGTGGCGCTGCACGGAAAATGGGACCACTGTGTCAATTTTAAGGACATCCCGCACAATGGGCCCTTTTCCCGTGCCGCGCCACAATAGGCATGATGAACAATTTTGAAAATCTGTTCTATAATGTTTAGAAACATTTATTATGTACAACGAATAAGATTTTTCTAGAGAAAATAACAGTTAAGTAGGAAAAAAATGCATTTTAGTTTTTAAATTTAAAATTGGCGCTAAAACGCTTGTCAGTGTCATGGCGTCCCGAGTGACGACACATTTGTATAAACCACGAACTTATAGACATACTGGACTTTGCCATTCAAAGATGTTTTGAAACCAGGAAAAAATGAGCTACCTTGAATGAGGTCACGTCTTTCCGTCATCTCTTTCTAGTTTTGTGATGTGTTGCTATAACTTGAAACACAAACAGCGCAACATTTCTATAAAGACGTGCTCTACGCTATACGGTTATCATTCATTTTGTTATAATTTCACTCAATTAAATGCAAATGAAAATTAATTTACTGAAATAAAAATGTATAGACTTTTCTAAATATCACTCCAAAAATACCAACGCAGTCAAAATCCTAACTTTGACGGTATGCTTGTACTGCTTGTTATGGCAATACTAATTAAAAAATATGGCTGTTATGTCAAAACAGATTTTACCATATCGAAAGTTTATTTCGTGAAATATACCCTTTGCTACAATTTAATCGCAAAATGGTTATTGTCTTGTATAATGACGCTCTGAGGAAGTACTTGGAGACCGAATTCAGCTTAGCAATTTTACAGGTAAGTGGCCATTTCACGAAAATATCGGCGGTTTTACTAGCAATCAATTTGAATCTAAGATCAGAGTGAAACTTGTTAGATTCTATGCAAATAACGTTCAGATAGGTTTATTTCGATCATTAGTAAGTGTGTATTGTTCATTTTGTAAGTAAACACTAACATTATAGGCTGATAAAAAATGTGTAATCTTATTACTAGGGTGACCATTCCGTCCTCGTGTTCTTCGTATTGAAAGGAGCAAAATTGTATCATTTTGACAGATTATATCATGACAAATTTAATTATAGTCTGTAATAATACAGTTTAATTTGTATAATTATTATTAATTTTACTTATTCAATTTATTCAAAATTATTTATTCATCCTAGGTAGTAGGATGATGTAATGAGAATAATTTACATATATAAAAAAAAAAAAAAAACATTTATTTCGACCAACTGGGATCATATTACAAGGCGAGGAATAACAGGAAATAATTATAATTAGCTTGTTACATTACACAATATACTATACTACTATAATATTATATGAGTATCAAGTATCTTAAAATTTGTCAGTTATTCCTTGCGTATTCAGAATAATGGACACCCTAAAAGAAAGATGACAGAAAGACGTGACGTCATTCAAGGTCATTTTTAGGGTTCCTTAGCCAAATGGCAAAAAACGGAACCCTTATAGATTCGTCATGTCTGTCTGTCTGTCTGTCCGTCCGTATGTCACAGGCATTTTACTCGAAAACTATAAGGTGTATTTAAATAAAATTTTCAGGATAGGTGTATTTTGGAAGCTACGGTAGCCTTGTGGTTCAGGCATGCGGCTGTCAAGCGGCGGTCGTGGGTTCGGATCCCGGCTCGTACCAATGAGTTTTTCGAAACTTATGTGCGGAATATTTACCGTTAGCTTTTCGGTGAAGGAAAACATCGTGAGGAAACCGGTCTAATCCCAATAAGGTCTAGTTTTTCCCTCTGGTTCGAAAGGTCAGATGGCAGTCGCTTTCGTAAAAACTAGTGCCTATGCCAAATCTTGGGATTAGGTGTCAAAGCGGACCCCGAGCTCCTTTAGGGGCATAACCGGAAACAACGCTAGGAGAATGATGATGAGGTGTACTTTGTTAACCGCTACATAGTTTTGTAACTAAATTCCTTCCCTTTTTTTTAGGGGTAAACTCCATACATAAACCTGTTAGTCAACATTTTTTTTTTCATTGCAAGCCCACGTGTGGCACATTAATCGATAGGCCTTTCAAAATAAATATAAGGTTTCTCAGCATTTTTTTAGATTAGGTGAATAGAGTCGGAGATAATCTCCTCGAAAGTCACTAAAATTGTGTCCCCCCCCCCCTCTAATTTTTGAACCGTGTATTTTAAAAATATGAAAAAAATCATGCTCATAGGGCTTATTAAATTATCTAAGCGAAAATTGTTTTGAACAAGATCGGTTAAAAGGTTTTTGAGATATTTCTAAAAAACTGCCTTCCTTAAAGAAAACAAGACACATAAGTGCCGTAAGATTTCAGTAACGATACGACCTTTTTAATAGGCACGGAACCCTCGTTGTGCGTGGTACGACACGCACTTGGCCGCTTTTTTTCTTGTTTCAAAACATTGTCTGAATGGCAAAGTCCAGCATGTACTTAGTTAAGTTCGTGGGTATTTGTTTATACGAGTGTGACGTCATGCGCTCTGATTGGTGTTTAACATATCATGGCGAGCGTCCGTATTTTTCAGTTTAATTTTATCAAAATAAACAATAATCTCTTACTTAATAAAAAAATATAAGCATTTTTCGAATTCTATGATTAAAATTACACTAAGAAAATACCATATTTTAGTGATTTTCAATTACTGTCATCATGCCTATTGTAGCATAATTAATTGTATTTTCAATTCATTCATACATATCCTCACGCCCATATTCCTACGAGGCGAAAGCAGCAGATGCACATGAAATATAAAATGAGATTAATATTGCCAAAATGCTACACCTTGGTGGCAACCGCTATGCTATGGCCTATTACGTATGTTACGAGTCTCGCACTCGTAACATACGTAACGTAGGTACCTAAATATGTGCACTTATATACAACATTTACAGCAGACATATTATGTACACAATACTTACTTTTATAGCGAGGAAATTATAATCGGGAGCTTCGTTTAAAAACTTCTCAATGTTGGAAGCCGTTAAAACTTTGGATTTCTTGGACTTGTGGCCCACTGACAACCGTTTTACAAATCAACTAGTTTTTTGTACGTTTCAATATGTATATTGTGTTTCGTCTTCAGCGTCGCTTTGAGCATCGAATAGATGCTCCACATGGTTGTCGGTTGTTTGTTATGGGATAACTCGATTAAGTACGACGGAAGTACTGTTTCCGAGATGTTGGTTGCTCCTTTATCCGATCGCCATTTATTGAATATTTCGTATGTCTTTAAATACTTCTCTCGAGACTTTTCGGGCAGAAAACACAGTTCAGCCTCTTTGACGGCATCTCTCAACTCTTGAGGAGTTAAAACATCGGCTTCGTCACTTGATTCACTCATATTTAGTACAATAGTTAGTTTAAGTTATGTTTTGTTTTACCTCCAAGAAAACGTAACTAATACGATTACGAATAACATTTAAAAAGTTCAATCGCGCTAACTTTTTAAAGAATATAAAGTGCGTTCTGAAACTGTATATAAATTTATATTCGTCCACCATATAAAAAAACTAAAGACTTATAATAATAAATGTTCGCAATAAATATCGCATTTCTTCATTGTATTTTTAGAATAGTGAAATAATTAGATAAAAATAATATTAGAGTTAAAATAGGTTTCATGTTTTTATACGAGTTTAACACGAGTTCGAATTTTATTTTGCTTCGGAACGAGTTTTTCGATCCCGCTTTTTGGGGGCCTACTACGAAGTTTCGAAGTCGAATGAAAAATCGACATATTTTATCTCTCTCTTTTTTCGTAACGGAGTGAAAGTGACAGAGAGAATGAAGTTTAAATGTTCTAAGTTTGAATTACACCCCGCAGTTTGAAAAAATGACCTGCGACTAACCTACGATATGAAAAATTAAAAAGTTAGTTTTTCACGCTCGCAGCAAAATTGCATTTTCCTCACTGGTTTCAAGCAGCAAAACCGCCATGTTCGAGCCGCTGGGGTGAAAAACAATTTATTAGGTAACAGGTCTACGTTACACACACGTGGTAAGAAAGTGAGTTTGTGTGCGCGTGTGTTAATGTATCTGTGTGTGTGTGTTTGAGTTGAGTATCTTTATTTTTGTATGTTTTAGACTTAGGTCTAGACGATACCTATCAATAAGTTTTCTATTTCAATATAGTTTTTTGTTTTAATCAAGTTTATTATTTTAGTTTTTCATTCTTTATAGATGCAGGGGAAAATGCTAATCTGTTTATTAATTATATTGTATAACTTTGCTGACTGGGCACGGGCAGCGTAGGTACTCTCTTTTTGCACAAGGGGAGTAGGTTACCAGGGTGGTAAATATATCGTGCGTGATTATTATAAAAGAGTCCTGATTAAGTTGATTTCTACTATTCCTAAGTTTTTAGTTGATTTCTAACACACTGGGTGTTTTGGTTTTCCTGATCGATAAAAACACTCGTGCTTTTAAATGGGAGTTTCCTATAACACTATTCGCAGAATTTTATCATAACTTAGGAGTCATCCATCGAACTTCGTTAGTTCGCTCATACATTTCATCGAATTTTACTTTTTATTTTATTTGTCCATCGACATAGTCGTTCATCGAATCTCCTTTACTATAGTTTCGGTTTAACATAAGTTTCTGTTCCCAAAATTCTTATATTTTCGTATATAAGGATTATAATATAGTAGATTAGATCAGGGCAGCTTTAGACCGCAAATAGGCACCCCGCGAAGTCGACACGCTGGCGGTTAGGTTAGGTTTAGGTTAGGTTAAAATGCCAAACCAACCAACCATACCAACCAACAATACCAACTGTGAACCGTGTTTCGATAAATTAATACTATAAACATCTAATTATTCTATGACAGGTAAATTCGATGAATCGTTACGCTACGATTTGAGACAAATTCGAAACGATTAACGATGAAAAGTGGTTTTATGAAATAAAAAACAATGTATTGATGATTATGTGACTAGGAAAAAAAACGTAATGCAATTCGTGGAATAGTTTTCGGCGACATGAAAATTGACGTAAGACATTTCGATAAAATGATAGACACGACCCCTTTTATGTACATTATTTATCTATTTGTGTACATTATTTCATACAAAAATGTTTAAATTATACATTGAATACAAGTTTGATACTGTAGTTATATCAGTTATTTTGATCAAGAATATCCAGCATATCGAAGGCAATATACGGAAAAAAATGTTGGTGGCCAGTTCGCACTTGACCGGCCTTTAATTAAACACCGCTATAAATCTTTCTGCAGGTATACCAATAATTAAACCTGTATTTAAGGTGACCCATAAACTGAACGATGCTAGAATACGCTTGCAGCCTTTCCACCCTCTCGTAAACCAGCATTTATGTTTCATAAATGCGAGGGTAGTAAATATGAATTAATGGTTTCCCGAGGTTAGTCCCCATAGTGAACCATATTCTTTCACCCTGAAAATAAAAAAGACAGCGTTTAGCTCGCCAGCGGAGCCGTAACCTTTGCACATAAATCTGATATATATTGCTGATATAATTACTGACGACCGCTTAGCTATTTACCCGGATTTATAGTTATCTCTGAACCGTTTTACTTCTTAGATTATGGCCGCCTTGTCGGGATGTGAAATTCACGGTCACGGAGTTTGTGTACGTACATGGCGCGTATATATCGTGTCGAGTCCGGTACGGGGTCGTGTGGCCGGCAGCGATAAATCAGTCTCGCGTAACACTGACATATTTCACATCAACCAGCACAATCATGACTGCTGCGATGCAAACGTCATATGATAACCTTATCTTAAAATATAATCGAGGCTCAGACTATTATCATTTGAGCAATCACTCATTCATAACCCAAGGTAACAGTTGCATATTATGTTGATAGCCAAGAATGCCATTCCAAAATACATGTTGTTTAACCGACTTCAAAAAAAAGGAGGTTCTCAGTTAGGTTGTAATTTTTTTATTTTATTGTTTTTTACCTCAGAACTCCGTCATTTATGAGCCGATTCGTAATTATTTTTTTGTAAGTATATGCTTCCAGGTATGTTCCATTAAAAAAAAAACCAATTGGATGATGGGATCCCTGAGGAATTGAAGGAACTCCTCAATTATATTAGGCACGCGTGTAGTGATTTTGGTATTTTCTATTATAACTCGTATATTTATAATTTTATACCCGGAAATCATAAAGGTGGAGTGGAATTGAGGTGGAGTGAACAGATGACTTATGGAATTCCACAATTATGTACTTAAAAGTACAAAAGTACGTCACAGATTCTGATTCCGTTGAAATAGCAACTAATGAAGTGCCAAAGGTGATCCTTGTGAAATCGTCGGAAGTTCTCAAAAATTATCGTCCCACATACAGCGGTTCGTCTTTTTTCTCTGATAATCAACGCATTTGCTCTCGGAAATCAGTTGATGTGGTAAATTGAAAAATAAATGTGGAAATGTTCTCGTGGCTTGGCGGAGTTCTAAATTGAAATCGGTTAAAACTTTGTTTTTAAAGTAAATTATTTCCTAAAGCAAAGACGGCTGCTGCGTTATATCTCCTCCGTATACGTGAACCCGGGGTCCCCATGCGACGTAGTTCCCAGTATTGCTATAGGCACTCGTTTCTGCTAACCTTCCAATGCAGACGGGAATGTAGCCATTGTAGGCCTGGCCTGGGGTTGGGAGTCAAGTGAGTTCAAACTTGACTGTTAGAAGTATTGAAGCTACCTGAAGGCCTCGAAATTATCTAAGCTGTTTGTATTAATTTAAATTCTAGCAACATTTTCGGAAATGGTTTTGGTAGGTACTGCAACTCGTGCGAAGAAGGGCTCGCTATAGCTAAATTATAACAATGCAAAGAAATCCTTTGAAGCCTTGATCCTTGTACAGTTACATTACAATTGTACGTTCTTTGAAGATGTTATTAGCGGTTATTATGTAGCTTTCTCTCTCGGGGAAAATATATTATTAATGGTTTTCCGGCTCGGGGAGGGTACCTACATGCATGAATTTACTCTTAAGTGTTTCGCTCCCTCAGCGTAACATATAAATATTTAACGTAAATAAATATGCCATAAAAAACATTCCATGTAAAAAAGAGGCCACGTATCGAAACTCTTCCACCGGCAGCGTAAAAGGTTGTGAGATATTTCGTAGTACCAAGTCTCAGGCATTCTTATTAATCTTCATTTGCTAGCTGAATAAAATGCAACTTTGCAATTACACAACTTTATTACTGCATTTATGGATTTTTGCATACTTACCTAATACTTATAGTATAGTGTGATCGCCAAGTCACAAAAAATTATTTAGCTAGCAAATAAAGATTAATGGTAGACTTGGTACAGTCGGCGTCATATAGTTAGTAGCAGCCAAGGTAGCCAAATATTTCGGTACACGTCTTTAATACTGTGATAATAAGGGTGTGTTACGAAATATTTGGCTACTCTGGCTGCTACTAACTATGTGACGCTGACTGTACTACGAAATATCTCACAACATTTTACGGTGGAAGATTTTCGAGACTTGGCCTCTTTGTATATTTTAAGTAAGTAACGATAATTTTGAGTTCTGCTTAGATAAAAGACGATATTTGAATACAATCTAATCTCTTCGGTATAAGTTATTAACTTGTACTCACCGATCATAAAGCATATATTAATTACTCTGATACTTTGCGTGCCGAATTAATATTATCAACTATTTAGCACACAGGTTTTTTTTAAGAAAGTGCATTGCGGATAACGCAAGGTTTTTTAATATAAAAAAAAGAAGTAGTAAGTTAGGTATATAAGATGTCTACTCGTAGATAACACGTAGGTACAATTAAAGATTGTAAAGTTACACGACTGCACTAAAATCATTTATGACAGCGAAATAAACAAACATCTTTAGTAATATTAACGGAAATGAAAAAAGTTAATTTCAAACAATTTCAATCTCTTCCAGATAGTTCAGGACATTATGTTACGATATAAATACGAGTACATAGCAACAAATTGATTAAGTACTGATAATGTTCTCTTCAAGCAAATAAAGATCAAACATTATTAATGACAATATCAGCGCATATTACACTGAGAACCCAATTAATAGCGCTTCGAGAAACTTATCGGAGGCGAAACTAATATGACAGTAACAAATACACCAGAGGCTCTCGTATAAGTTTTACCGAAACAAAACTTTACGATCGCGTTTGCGTTTTACCCTCAATTTATATGGGATTTGACAGCTAAACGCAAACGTTTTGTTTCGGTAAAACTTATACTAGAGCCTCTGGAATATCTTTAATAAGTAATAGTGACGATTAGCTAGACCTCGTGTACAATGTGTAGTTAGGCTCATGTTCTGTCTAAAACAGATATTCTTTGCATGTATGCATAATCCCGAAATCATTATTTTCCTGTAGAGTAATAAAGTACCTAGTTTACTTTTCAGTTCGCGCGTGAGGTTAGTTTAGGTTATTATGTTAGTTGATATTATGTCCAGAGGCTCTAGTATAAGTTTTACCGAAACAAAACTTTACGATCGCGTTTGTGTTTTACCCTCAATTTGTATGGGATTTGACAGCTTATAGTCCAGGCAATGAACTGACAACTTGTATGGAAAAAAAGTCAATTTTGGAAATAATTTATAATAGCTTATTTTTTATGTATAACGGATAAATTATCAATTAAATAGTTACCCAGCGACAAAATCCGACAAAATTTCAGACATCGAAAAAATGATAAGTTAACTGGCTTCTAAAAAGTCAGTAAAAATATTAATAAATGTTTTTGTCTTTATTTTGGTTCATTTACATTTGCTCTATAATATTCAAGATAAATCGTACAAAAAAAGATAATGCATGCTTCATTTAAATCTACATAATTACTTCCGGGTGGAAAGTTTGTCGGATTCTTGACTAAATCATCTTAGAATAACATTTTAAAATGAAATCAACAAAAAAAACGCTATTATAAATTAATGTTTTTCAAAACCGTATTTTGCCTGGAGTATTAACGCGAACGCGGTCGTAACGTTTTGTTTCGGTAAAACTTATAGTAGAGCCTCAGTAGCTCGATCACGTAGCGCATTGTTCGCGCGACATTTAGATCTAGCTGACGCGCGTACAATGCGTTACGTGATCAACCCTCTGCACGTCGATCACGTAACTCATTGTACGTACGTTAGGTATATCTAAATGTCAATTTTTATATGGAAAAATCGGCCACGTGCATGTCGGGCCACGCGCAGTGTAGGGTTCCGTAGTTGCCTGTCTGTCTTAGTTACATCGACACGGGCGCTCCAACTAAATGGTGCGGTTATCTAAGGGTTTAACGTGAAAAAAATACATTCCCACTTTAGGTGCAGTGTAGGTACCGTAATTTTTTTATTTTCAAGATTTTATTCTACTGTTTTGTCGGCGTGATTGATTTATATACCTATGCCGAATTACAGTTTTCTAGTAGTAATGGTTACTAAGCTAAGCCGAAGACGGACGGACGGCCAGACGGACATGGCGAAACTATAAGGGTTCCTTGTTGACTACGGAATCCTAAAAAGTATAAACATATCTTTGACATCGACCCGACCGCACACACACTAAAACCTAACCTAAGTACCCACATGTCAAGCTAAATGAGCGTTTCTCAAAAAAAATGCCACTATTGTTAATTTGTAAAAAGAACTAGCTTGGAGTTTTATGTTATTTCCCGGAGAATCACGAGCTCTATCGATCCTGAGAGGACAAAAAAATGTCATAGAGATTTATTCCTATTGTGTTACAATTTCCCATCGTATGACGGTAACACTACAGCAAAATTCAAAAATGTTTGGAAAATGTGGGACACTTTTTCTCCTATTGGGATGAAAAGAGATCGTAATTCTGAGTAGATAAAACAGAAGAATTGCGAAAATCTCGCAAAACAAAAAGTGTTTTTTTTAAGAAATGCTCAACTAACGTAGCAAGGTTCCGTTATAAAAATATTTTTAGACAATATTCTGTGTTCTATATTCACTGCAAACATTTTTAAACCAATTCGTATTGCACCGATACACTTGAGACCATTCCCTAACCAGACTTCAGCCTATTGTGCTTAAGCTACGATAATATAGATGGATATAATATAAGACCAGTTTGATCAAATTAATAGAACTGGTTACATTACCCGGAATGCTTTGTAAATTCTAATCCGGCGATTGGGTCAGCTGTGGCATTGCGCGGGAGGGGCGTCAATCACCGAGATTCAAATCAATTTGGTTGCAGCCTATGCTGATAATCCTGATTGTATTGGATTTGTCCCTAATGAAAATGTATTAGAACCATGTGTTATACATTTTACATGACGCTGAGTTCATGTATTGCGTATTTAGCGCTTAAAAAGTGCTTAGAAAGCGCTTGGACTCGTGCAAAAAGCGAGTCGTAAAAAGTTTTCATTATCTAATTTGCAGATTAGTTTTTCTCACAATAATTCAGCTGGCTTTAAATGTTTCTGATGTATCCACGTAGTATTCACATACATTTATAGCATACAAATATAGTAAATTAAGAAGTAGATATCGTTTAATTTTTCAGCTCTCATACTCTGAAAGTAGGTAATTGCTTATTTAAATAGCGGGTTGAAAATTATTATTAAAATTATGTGGCCCCTAGGGTTGCTAAATTATAATAGTAGAATTAGTCGATTCTATGACAAGGGTCTTAAATAAGCCATATTACCACGAGATGGTTATTATCCCAAACGAAGTGAGGGGAAATAGTGCAAGGGGTAATATGGCTCTTAGACCAGAGTTATACACTCTACTTTTCACTTCGAGAAAATAGTAATGACAAAGACTATCCATGCACAATTAATTAATTATAGGTACCACGACGAAAATATTGTTCAAATACGCGCCATTTTTTTTTTTATAAATTGATTAGACACAGATACAGAATATTGACCCCACGGTTAAACGCCGCTGACCGTCTAATAGCCGCGTCCAAACGGCCGAGTGCGGCAGACACCATACGGGGCATACGATAAAGCGAGATAGACAGCAGTATATCCCGCTCAATCTTCATAGCTTATGTCATGTATGCAGTCAACCATGTTTGGACGTTTGGACGCGGCTATAGATGGTCAGAGGCGTTTATTTTTTAATTATCATGAATTAGGAAATAAAAAAGCCCCAATGTTTGAAATTAATTAGGTATGTTTCCTGATTGGTCGATTTTAATATATAGCTGTATTCTAGTTAGTTGATAGCAAATACAAATGTTATTTTGAAGAGTTGATGGATGTAATATCAAATCAAATCTATTTATTTCGGACAACTTGATCCATATTTTGTTAGAAATTACAGTAAAAACTTATGCCTAGGGTTAGTCTTTATAAAATATTAGGCATGGTGCCTCATGTTCAAATTGATAACGTTGTGATGCTAAATGGATAGTAAACCATCAAATTATCGTATAAATTATAAAATATAATTAAAATCATAAAAAGATATGACCTAGAAAGTTTAGAAAAAATATGCATTTTTTTAAATTGTCCAAGAGTAAATTTAAAGCTACCAATAGAATCCTTACGCTTCTATAGAAACAAAATTGTACTATAACAATGTACTTAAACGCAGTATTTCGCGACCGAAACAACAATTTACCTGATTTTCCATACAACGATTAGTACAAATGTGACGTCATACTTGTGTGTCTATCAGTATGAAGCATTTTGCGCTGCCGCCAGCGAGGTCACACTTTGTCTCAAATTTTTGTGTATTTATGTTCTTTAATTGTAGTTGCTCCCATACAAACATTTGTTCCTCTCCAAAAACTGGTTCGAATGACATTATAAAAAAATCTTATTCATCATCCCTATTAAGGGGCTACCCGAGGTTTTCACCGATTTTTGACAAGTTTTGAATCGTATTTCCTACTTTTGCACAACAGATAGAATTATAAATCATACGGTTATGGGCAAGGCCGTAAAATTGGCCTCATTCACATAAAAGCAGTATTATACTTATATGTAACAAAGTTCCATAAAGTTACATAAATGTATTATAAAAGTAAGGTAAAGGTTTATGCATAAAGGAAGTGAAACTAATAAAAAAATGTATATATATATATTTATTGAAAAACTTAAAATATGTGATGTTAATTATTAGTTTGGCTCACGAATATTAAGCAATAAGCATGGTATCTTCAATCACCCTATTTAACTTTTAAGCTTAGCCGAGTAATTATCTATTACTCGATTTTAGATACCTACATTTATTTTTTATCTTTGAACCTTTTGGTTTCAGATTAATTATAGTATGGAGTTATATCAGTTATTGTGTTGAATTAACTAAATAGGTACTAATACGTTTTATTTTAAAATTGCACTGAGATATATATAGATTTAGATTTAGATTTATTTATTTCACAATATACACTTACAATATAAATTAAAGCTAGCTTAATCTATATATACTGTAACATGAAAAAAAAATTGCGGGTAGTTCGGAAAACCCGCGCAGTAAGAAGATGTTGACACGCGCTCAAGCCAGTTGTGCCGTGACCAAGGATGTTGCGACACGTCCGAACCGTCGGGGGACCTCAGAGAGGTACATAAATAAGTTAATTATACGCGATTAAGTCCCGTTTAGTCAAAATAAATATTTGAAGTATCTTTAATATACAAATCATTTTTTTTATGTTGGTTGTTAACTGTGGAATAGGCCTTACACCACTTATAAGTAACGTTACATCAGAAATCGGAAAGAAATGTTACATAAGTTACATAAAAGGTTACATAAAACAGTTACATCGTTACATAATACCGACCCTAATGTCCTCAAAATCGTACTAAAACCTACATTGTAAGACAACAACAACAAAGAAATAACTTCGCACAGCCTTTTTGCATACGTTAAACATTAAACTACTAGTTCGTCTTTATTTACATACAAAAACAATGCAAACTTACCTTTAAATCACTAAAAACCACGTTACATTTTGGTGTTGAAGCGACGTGCACTAACTTTGAAGGTCCGTATGCGACTAAATATGGTCGACAGCAACATCTCTATTCATAGACTTGGTAGTAAACAGTGTTGCCAATTTACAAAATCAATTTATTCCACGTAATTCATAGTTTTTAATGGGAAAAATGGTAATAAACGTCGTGTTATATAAAAGCTTAGTGAATCAGTTACGCGAAGTTTTTTGATGAAATAAGTAGTATTTTAATGCTTAATTACGTTTTCAATGTAATAAATAGCTTCTCAAACTATGTGACTTGCTGAAAAATACCTTGAATATGCTCGAAAATGCTATTAGCAATTTTTTAAAAATATTTTTCTGTTTTTCGGCACAAAATTACGTTTTCATTTTGTATGGAAGAGCTTCTGATATTGTCGACACCTACATTTCTAAAATTCAAAAAAATATATGTATATATATAATACATTTGAGGTGTTAAAATGCTACATAAAACACAATTCTATTAGATACCAAGATAGGCATCAAGCTAGCATGAATAGTTTTTATGAAAACTCTGAGCAAAGTTCATTACGTTTTGTATGTAACGAAATAAGGCCAATTTTACGGCCTTGCCCTTATCGGTTCTTCAATCTTTTATCTCCATTTTGGTCCACCGGATTTTGAAACAAATGAATACTTAATTTTTTATGATTTTTTTAAACATCGTCTAAAAAAACACTTTAGTTCGTATCTCTATTGACGTGAAAGATCTAACATGTAAGAAATCTACATATATACTGGTCCAGAGTTTTCATTTTAAACCAATTAACACAAAAGTTATGGCCAGAAAACCAGTTTTTTGGCCTAAAATTGTTCAACTTACCAAATATCTCGAAAACAATGAACTTTGAAGTAAATGTGGGATACTATATTGCTTAAAGTCGTTGTTGTTAATATAATAAGCTACAAAAAACATTAAAAATCTAAGGGATTCAGATCGAAGGTCATTGGCGTATGGGAGGCCCTTAAAAGCAGTGCGTGGGAGCGGCGACAGGCGCGTGCAGCTGCGCATGCCGCCACACCAGCGGCAAATCCCAGCGCTGGGCGAGCGTGCTCAAGATGTTGTTTGCCGCGGCTGCGGTTGAGGAGTGAGGTACTTCGTTTTCTCATGGTAGCGTAAAAGCAGTCTGTCTGAGCATCAGCGAACATAGCCGAAGCACTACACACACTAGGTACCGCGGAAGCCCAAACAGCATCCTGAGTGCATCATTACACTGGACGAGCAGAGCGCTATACGCCCGCTTGGTAAAGCTAGTCGACAGGCCGCACGTGTAGAAGGTTTGACAAAAGGCTTTAATAGTTATTTGTGCAACAAGAGAGCAAAGTTTGTTTTTGCTGCGAGGCTGATTTTGAGTCCTTCGCTGCGCTCAAGATTCAAACTTTGAGTTTGAATCTTGAGCGCAGCGAAGGACTCAAAAGCACGAGATGCAAATAACACATACAACTTTTCACCTCAGCAGTGAGAACATATTCACATTAAAAAATATATCATAGTATCACGTACCTATTCGTCTCAAGATTATTCGGAAGAAAACTTAATTAGGCGTTCGTTACTGCTTGTTTTAACTCCTCAGCGCCGGCCGCGCCGTTAGTAAATACTAGAAAGGCGCGACAAGGCGCGAGAAACCAAAGGATATTTCAGTATCTATGCGAGTATAGCGTGTCACTAACACATCACTAAAAACTAACCGTATTATTGTTAAAACTCACAGATTTTACTAATATCTTCGAGATATTTTTGAAATATTTATAATTATCACAAGAGCCACACATTAGCATTTACGTGTCCGTACTGTTGTTAAAATACTGCCTCCGTCACTGACTTCACTATATTTCCTAGTTAGATAGGAATGGATTTATCCTAGTAGTATTTATATTTAAAAACAATATCAATAACGCAAGAATGAAGAATAATATACCTAATAAAATCTGAAACAAAATAACAGCGCGCAATTTTTTAAAAGGGGCGGGGCGCCGCGCTTGCGTTCGGAAACTGCATCTGTGGTATACGTTCATAAAATGTAAGATTGTTTAAACTAGAATTATTAATTAGCTAGCGTAATAAAATTTATGTTTACCTATTTATTATGAAAACAGAGTTTATTCTGAGATCTTTTATTTAAATATTCTTCAATTGAAAATTCCTTTGAATAATTATTTTGGTAATTTAAACTTATCGTTTTCGAACGTGTTAGGTACTTGTTTTCTCGCTTCTTGGGGGTCTACTTTGAAATTCGATGGTCGAACTATGGATCGACCTATGTCTGCCATTACTTTGTTCAAATATTCTGAACTTGTATTAGACCCCATACGACGAAATGTCAGTGCTCGGCATCAAAATTAAAAAGCTACTTTGTCTCACGGAGTGAGCAAAATCGCATTTTGCACACTGTTTTCACGCAGCAAGATATGCTTGTTCGAGCTGCTGAGGCGAAAATAGAGTTAATTTCACTTCTTTACTAGCACGTGCGAATCTGCGGGCCATCAGTTACAGCGGACGCTTAGCGCCCGGCGCACCCGCTGGATGTCCACATCAGTCATTGTTTCAGTGATTATGGTAAACTGTTTTGATTGTTGAAATTAAAATGTTTTATTAAATCATAAATATGTATACGATATATTATTTATTTCCCCTAGGGGCTAGATGTACCTACTACTTTAGCCCCGATTGCTAAGCCTAATATGACGCCCTTTTGTAGGGTTCCATAGTCAACAAGGGACACTTATAGTTTCGCCATGTCCGTCCGTCTGTCCGTCTTTTGCTTAGCTCAGTAACCACTACTAGAAAACTGTAATTCGGCATGGGTATTTAAATCAATCACGCCGACAAAAAAGTAGAATAAAATCATATTTTTTTTTAATTTTGGGGTACCTCCCACTTAAAGTGAGAATGTATTTTTTTTCTCTCGTTAAACGGTAGTGTGGGGTATCGTTGGATAGCTTGTTGAAAATTCTATTTAATGATTAGATTTTTGTAAAATTGTAATTTTTTTTAGGGTATTGTACTATTGGCTCTCCCACTTCGTATAAGCCGGTCGGAAATGGGTGACTATCAACCCTCGGACAAGAACTATTACAAATAAAAAAACACGGGAAAGATAATTATTTGTGCAACAAGAGAGCAAAGTTTGTTTTTACTGCGAGTGCTGATTTTGATTCCTGAGGAAGCGAAAGATTTTAAAATTAAATCACGAGCGTAGCGAGTTTGAATCTTGAGCGCAGCGAAGGACTCAAAAGCACGAGATGCAATAACACATACAACTTTTCACCTCAGCAGTGAGAAGATATTCACATTAAAAAATATATCATAGTAGGTATCACGTACCTATTCGTCTCAAGATTATTTAGGAAGAAAACTTTATTAGGCGTTCGTTACTGCTTGTTTTAACTCCTCAGCGCCGGCCGCGCGTTAGTCAATACTAGAAAGGCGAGACAAGGCGCGAGAAAACAAAGGATATTTCAGTATCTATACGAGTGTCGCGTGACACTAACACATCACTAATAACTAACCGTATTATTGTTAAAATTCACAGATTTTACTAATGAGATCTTTTATTTAAATATTCTTCCATTGAAAATTCCTTTGTATAATTATTTTGGTAATTTAAACTTGTTAATTTGATAGTTTTCGATCGTGTTACTTGTTTTGCGCTTTTTTGGGGGTCTACTTTGAAATTCGATGGTCGAACTATGGATCGACCTATGTCTGCGATTTTCTTTTTTCGTAATGGAATGAGGGACAGTGCTAATAAAGTTCAAATATTCTGAACTTATAATAGACCCCATATGACGAAATGTCAGTGCCCCGCATCAAAATTAAAAAGCTAGTTTGCCTCACGGAGTGAGCAAAATCGCATTTTGCACACTGTTTTCACGCAGCAAAATAGGTATGCTTGTTCGAGCTGCTGAGGCGAAAACAATATTACGGTATTGAATTCCAGGCCCGATAAGTACCTGGCGCAGCCCTCGGTTAACAATCTACTATTTGTCCTCTGGACGCGTAGCAACCCTTTGAGACTCTGACAAAATATCTTAACCTCGAATTACGAACTAATCTTTGTCATAACTAAGATGGACTTGGCTAATTACTGAGTAGCACAACTAAAGAGCCTTATGGAAGATAGACAAATTGACGGATACTGAAGGTTTGGTAATAAATAATTAGCTTAGCGAAGATAACTTGTGCTTACAACCGGAGCTTAGGTACAACCTTAATCCTATTTAAGTACTGTATTTTATTTGGGCACAAGCTAAATCTACACTGATAATCATTTGTAGGTACTTATAATAAATCCCTGAATTAAAAAAAGAATCGGCCAGTATCATTTCAGACATTGTTCTGTCACGAAGGATCTCAGCTTCCCATGAACGGAAGAACAAGAAACATTTTTTATGGGTAGATTATTATTCTGGCTTCCGTTAAGGATAGTTTTTATCCGACAGCGACCATTAATTTTTTGAAACATTTAACCTCATTGAATTCGTAATTTCTTTCTCTTGAGGGAAAACGCCGTCATGCCTGTGTCAGCTGTCAATGACGTCAAAATGGCAGAATTGCTTTGTCTTTTACCTCTTAGTATCTACGATAGACCTTCACGAAACGCATACTAAATAATAAAGCATAAAAAAATAATCGAATCTGATATGACGACTCGTATGCGCAAATTTCGTATTAAGGCGTAATTTCAATAAATGTAGCAACAAATTCGAACAATATAAGTACCACGAATTTGTATTTTTTAAATGGCATCGCACTCATGTCGCATTCAGCGAAACAACGAGGGACGGGATTAAAAGAAAATTAGGATAGATCTAAAACTTGGAAGACAGGAGAAAGACCATGGGCCCATTACATTAATAAATTACAACTTATAACACAAGCGGAAGTCTCTTTCTAATAAAAAGTTGGAAAGAGATTTCTGCTTATAATAAAAGTTAAAAGTTGTTATGTAATGGGCACCAGTTTGGTTATCACAAGACAGCGCGTGAGCTCTCTCGATTTTCCTCGCACTATTCGTCT
The DNA here is from genome assembly GCA_947578815.1 of Epinotia ramella. Classification (NCBI taxonomy): domain Eukaryota; kingdom Metazoa; phylum Arthropoda; class Insecta; order Lepidoptera; family Tortricidae; genus Epinotia; species Epinotia ramella. The sequence continues at coordinate 17,129,752 of OX388209.1, forward strand.
CGTTCTAAGTTTTCTAAAAAGAGAGAGACGGATAGTGCGGGAAAAATCGAGAGAGCTCGCGCGGCGCCTTCTGATAGCCGTACAGGAAAGAGTAGTATAATATATTCAAGATTGATTTGATTGATTTGAACTATTATGTTTATTATTATACTCTTTGCTGTAAATCCTTACAGTTCCTTGTCCCTGTAGGGTAGGCTTTAATTCAAAAATCCACAGCGCACTTCACGTCATAATAAATTGTTAGCTATTTCATACTCTCTTACAAAGTATGTCTCGTATTCTTACTTTAACCGTTTTCTCAATTGTTATACACAAACATGTTTCATGTTGATATTTTCTCGACTGGATATTGTCAAAGTTTTAAAACTCAAATTACTTATTTGCCACATATAATCCAACTTACAACCACATACTTAGAAACTCTGTGTATTGTGGCATTTGTCCTTTTAGTACTTATAAGCCCTTTTAGGTTGAGTTTTGTATAAGCCCTTTTCAAAAAATTGTTGCATTTAAGGCGCCGTAGGTTCATGGTCTTCTCTCCCTCTCACTGAGCATAAGCGTGAGCGAGATAGAAGTGCATGCTCGGAAGCGCGGATATCATGTTTCTTAATTTAAATTTTTTGGCCGTTTAAATAAATCAAAAAGTAATGATTGAGTTGTCTCAAACATCATATTGCCGATTTTTAGAAACAATTTTAATATTTTAAGCTTTTGTGCATAATTTGTTACGAATATTTAAAGTGTATGTGTGTGTGTGTGTTTTTAGTGTTGTGTGTACCAATGTTCGTGATTTTTATCTATCGAACGAAAATTGCTAAGTCATGTTTCGAATCACTGATCTCGCTGCAGAAAAGCTTCAAGATTATTATTCGTATTTTTTCGAAACCATATTATTGTAAACAGACGCATTATATTGTTTCAAAAACTCTGTTCGCTTAACTTCGCTGAACCTACGGCGCCTTAAACGTGTAGTGCTCCCGTGCGCGCACAACATGTGCGTACACGTGTGCACACATGCGCCAACACAAAACTTTTCCCTCTGTAACAAATAGGTATTCAGCCAAAAACGCATTCGATTTGCGAATGGTTTTCACTTCTTACCGCGCCTAAGCTACATTAAATTAAAACAGGGGTCGCCAAACTACGGCCCGCGAGCCAAGTCCGGCCCGGCTGCGCTTTCGAGGCCATGCAACGCTACGTGCGCACGTAGCGCGTAGCAGCGTTTTTCCGCTCTGTAGCGGAAATCGCACGTATAGGCATGACTTATATGTTAGTCATGAATGGGTTAAAATAAGCAAAAGTAAAGTCGCATGATAAGAACGTGACTTCAACAGAAATCTAAAGGATCCATTTGCACAGTAGTACAGTTATATCTGAAATAGGGAAGATGCAGCTACCTATAATATTTGCCATTATTTTGTGACTAAAATGTAAAATAAACATAATAGCTACCTACTGAAACGTTTTTACTTTAGTTTATACTAATTCCCTCAATAAAAAGCCTAAAATAATAATTATTATTTATAACTTTAAGATAAAAAATAATAAACCAAATTCAAACCTTATTGTAGTTACAACAAACAAGAGATGATTTGTAAGAAACTCTCCTTAAGAGGAAACACTAAGGGCGAGATAATTGAGAAATAGGTATTTGTAAAATGTATTGCTGTCGCGCCAATCTCAAGCCTCCCCCGGGCAGAGCGCGATAGAGACAACTGCAGCTTGGACCGAAAATACCTATTAAAATCAACGTTTCGTAGTCCCCTGATTTCTGCTCCAAAACTTGACATGTTTAACTATTTTTTTATTAAAAATCAAAGAAAGGCTTTGGCCGTGTTCCATGTTTTCAGTAATCTAGTCAAAATTGTTTTCTGGATTGTTTGAACACAGCGGAAAATCTGGAATTTTTTATAGGTTCATGAAGGTCTCTTTTAAGAATAAATTTATGAAAAAAAGGAAAACATAGGAACATGTCAATAGCAGCCATAGATTTATGAAAAAAAAAATACTGCTCTACTGCCATTAGGTATCCAGGGAGAAAGCAGCTGCTTTAACTTTAAAGAAACGTAGTTCCCTAGGGGACTACGTTTCTATGGAAAAACGGCCCTTGTGTTTCCTCTAGGTAAAGTACCATACTATATACCCAAGTTCCACAAATAACGAACAAAGAATCGCCTGCCAGGACATTGATAGACGAAGATATGATCTTTGATTTCAGACCGACAACACAAACAAACGATACCGACGTCGGAATCGACATACGGACGCAAATACGGATACAAAATAATTACGTTTGAGTTTGGAGACTTCGCAGTTCGGTGCTATTCTCTGATAGTTTGGAACTTGGGAGTACATCGTTTAGGTGAGACATGGAATAAACTTAGGCTATATTCACTGTGAAATCATAAAAAAACTGAGAAATTTACCCGACTGCCCAAGCAGAGGAGGGTTATGTTTTTCGAGAGTAAAAATATTTGTAAAAAAGAAATCGGGTTTTTAGAAAAATCTTTTGTTTTCACTTGTTACAACAAGTTTTAAGTATACAAAATAGCACTCGGTCCTGATGGATTTTTGCACTTCTGTCCGCTACAATTTCCTGATAAACCATTTCGAAATGATTAAATACATTTTCACAGCCTGCCTAGCGGGCGCCTATGCTGTAGCCGCTTTTCGCTACTTAGCGGGAAGACCACGAGATAGGCTACGAGCGTAGGGCGTAGCGAATCTAAGCAGTGAATTGGTTTATCTACTATAAGAACAACCGTAATTAACGGGTACCCTTTAAGTATCTTAAGTTACTTGAAGTTAACTGCTGCTGCTGGTGCTTAGTGTTCATTTGTTTTCAAGGAGCAGTTTAATCTGTGCAAAAACAATGTTTAAGATAATTAATAAGTGGTGCAATTCAAGGGCTATGGAGCTTAATGAGGTACTTACATAGCAGCTTAGTGCCTTCCCCAGTCGAGTCTCAATCTTACCATTAGCATCATTATCATTACCCGCCAAGGGCACAAAGTGATAATGTTTGGCGGCCTTACACAGACAATGGTTAAATTTACGCATGAGTATTACTATTATTATGGATTCATTATACGGCCAAAACGATACAATTTTGCCTTACGTTTTAACGGTTAAAATGGAAGTTAATTTAGCTATCAGTCCAACCATCCATCATCGCTATGGCCAAATTGGCCAACAATGGGTACGAGTGGGTAGACTGGGTAGAGCACAAGAGAGTAATTGAGAGACTCATCCTATAACTTACATAAACTAGCACTATTGGATCAAAGTAGGGGATGGATGTATATACGGGACAGAGATTAGGAGGATGCCAGAGTCATAATAACTATATTATTCTAGATTTCAGTAGATACTGTTCGAATTTTCTATTACAGAAACAGGGAATGTCTCTGGTGTGTGGTTATGTATGACTGGTAAGGGGCTCCACGCGCTTTTTTTCGAGTTTTGACGAGTATTGAGTTGATATTCCTTAGTCAAAATTATAGATATATTTTCTGTATGAGTCCTGGGTTACTTGAAATAAATGTTTTCATTCATTCATTCATTTATGGCACAAACGCATATCGTCGCTTATCTTCAATACTTTATCTACATTTGCACGAGAAGTTATTAAAAAAAAATGAATATTTATTTGTTTATGATTAATTCATCCCATGGTCCCAAAACCTCTGTTTTCTGTATAAGTCTAGAACTCATTTTCACAAAAGGTACTTACTTCCAAAAAAACTGGTATTTTGGCCTAAAATTGGCAAAGTTTGAATGCCATATATCACGAAGACTGTGAGTTTTGAAGTAAATATTTACTACCGAAATATTTATTTACTCGGTAAACGTTGTTATTGTTAATACGATAAGCTATAAAAACGGACAGTTACAGATCGAAGGTCATTGGGAGCTAGGAGCCCAGGCAATGCCCCATGCTTGTTTTATGCGAAAGTATTTTGAACCAGAGTGAGATAAAAACTTGAATTGGGATTCCATTTTAGCCGCTAGTATATGCGAATGCCTAAATAGTCCAATCAAAATATGACTGACATGTAAATAGGTTCAATCTTAGGCAAGGATCCGCACCTAAGCATACAAATGGTTAATACTCAAAACGAATTAGTATTTTGAGTAGTAACATCTTTGTATCGGATCGTGGGCGTATTCTAACAGGGATGGTTCATCAATTTACGATCTCATTAAAAGAGGGCGTTGAATGTTTCATCATCTCCGAGATATAAATAAACCTTTCTTGAAAATAAATATTGATTACGTTTTTTACAACATCCTTGTTGTAAAACCGGTGCCGCCGAGTTTAAATAGGCAGAGTAGGTACCTTACGATATTGTTGTAAAGATTTGTGATGACCAATTAGAAATACGGGTATAAAAAAAGAATTACGGTCTCTTTCGAGAAATCGCTCAGTTTACGTATCTAATTGAATTTTCTATAGATGACTTTCTGCGGGCATATAACCCAATACCACAGAAAGATCTTTTTTAGAAAGCATTTACTTAATTGGACCCCGGGCTGAGGCATGTGTATCTTACATTCGGGGTAAAATTTTTTTATGCCACTAAATGCGCACTCCTGTTCACATAGGATCTTGTTAGTATATATTATATTGTTTTCATGATTATCATATCAGCCAAAAGACAACTACTGCCTGGACATAGGGTATTGTTTTATAACTACAATAGTACCTATAGTTGGGCACAAATGTTGAAATAATAATATGTACAATTTAAGTAAAAAATGTTTCTACGCTATGATCTACTCGTATCTTGAGAAGAAGATTCTTCAATTGCAATATATTCCACGACAAATTATGGATTTGCGCACCTGACTGCTGGTACTTAATTATTGTAAAGGCGGTTATTTGTTACAATGTAAATTATGAAATGATTCCGAGAAAACTTTTTAGTTTAGGTACGTTTCTAGTTTCTATAAATGTTGAAGAATTTATTTCGTAACTAGCTTCCGCCTGTGACTTCGTCTGCGTGGGCCCGGTTTAAAAAACTATCCTATATTTTAATGCAGGCTATAAACTATCTTCTTGCAAAATTTTATCCAAATCGATTGAGCCGTTTAAGCGTGATTAAGTTACTTTCAGTTCAGATTAAAAGCGAGGCGGTTTTCAGTCCAATTATTTTGTTTGTTTTGTGTAAGGATATTAGAATATACGGGACCGAGGATTAAGATTAAGCAACGGATCAACCATTTCGTGTGTAGAGATAATGTCTTGAGCATTGCCAAATAATTTAAATTAAAACCTCAAACCTTGAGTAGGATTTGTAGATATTATTCCATTACCATTTTGTACATCAGAAGATTACATTTGTAAGCACAATAAGAATACCCAATAGACTGAAATCACGTAGTGCAATAATAATACATTGCTTCAGTATTATTATTGCCGCTTGAAGGTAGGAACTCCGGAACTTATTGCTGTTTCATTTAGTTGGCATTCCCAATTGAATCTACGGCGCGCTTCTATTAGTTACAAGCCAACTATCGCATTCAATCAGTCGCCTGGTTATTCGACTAGATTCAAGACAGTATGCACTATGATAACAATGTCCGTATCAACAATGCATGCAAAATTGCTGTTCATTCATTTTCACAATGAACCAGACCTGCTTGTTACATTTCTTAAATTACGACTGCGGTAAACTAATTTGGTGCCTGCTTCATGGTACGCCGTGGGCTACGAACGTTTGCGACAGCAGAATATTGTTTTGAGGATTAATTGTGTTGACAATTAACATCTAGACACGAAAGCAGGTGCCACACCCTCAATACAGCGCATCGTCGGGAGTTCTGGTGCATCTATTTCCCGGTAACAGGCACAAGCTTATGCACACGATTCCGTCCGCGTGAACTCTCATATCTCCTACTAATTTCATCTTCTAAGAGGGTTGAAGATTTCCGCTATAAAAATATACTAGATTTCTATCTTCTAGACAATTAGGTTATAACTAATTTGTATGTGTAGGTATAGTAAATGTATAGTTGAGATTATTTAAGCTGACTGACTTTTTTATGAAACTGTCATTGGAGATCTTTAACCTTGGTCGGTAGAGTTGCTTTTCGATTGGACTACTTTGGTTTCGGATACAGTTTATATTGAAATTCTATTCAAAGTGCACCCGAAACTTTTGCACTTGCTACTTGCATAAAAAGAACTATAAATAGGATACCATTGAAAATAAGCATAGGTTTTTATCTAGATAATTAATCAAACGGACGCTGGCGGTAGTTGCGGATTTTTTTAATCTGGTGTCTTTGTAAATGGGTGAGGACTGAGGACAGACAACCATATGCAAAAAAAAACGATATTCCATAAAATTGTGCCTTACTAGGTTTTGATATGGGGCAGCCGCGCAGTAGACCACACCTCCATATTTTACATTACCTACTACATAGTTAATTGACCACTGCAAACCCGAGTCACTATTTGTGCCTACAATCAATGCAATGAATGTCACTGTGAGCAGACTTAACCACACTCGCTAGCTGCAAATATTTTGTTTCCATTTCTAAAATGTTTTCGAATTTATCTTTGTATTCGGCATTACATTATTTCAATTGATTTCCCCAATATGATGTAGTACTTCGCGTCTCTTTTTTTCAAATGTGGAAGTAGGTTGTATAAAACTGTAGTAACGTTAGCTCCTAATATAAATAAAATAATCTCGTCTTGTTATTCTAGTAAGTTTACGATAGGTACTGAGCGAATAACTTAATATCATAAAGCTTGGGAACAAGTAGATAATTGATGAAATAACACTGGCTGGAACTAGTTTATCGCTTCCGTCCGCACTCCACAGTCCACAGGCTTTGTCGGCTACCGTTCTGTGTCCATGGTCCTTTGATGTGCGTCTGGGGATCTCGCCGCAAAGGTAGGTACTCGTATTGCTCGCAAAGCTACATTATTACTCTAAGCCAGAAGGTCTCAAAAGTAAAAGGTAGATGAACATTTGTAGATCCTTGTGGAATCGTGCCTAATGAAAGGTAACTTGTACAGCTTCACTTACCTCTGGCTAATTACCTCCAACATAGTTAGATTGCGTGTAGTTTGTGTAGGGAGACGAAAGTGTGTCATAGATAAGTACTGAATTTTTAGAAGTACCTTTCATGTAAATCAAATGTCTCTGACGTCACACCCAGGCATCAGTTTTCAGTTTCAGTTTATTTAATTCATTAACAATTTTCATTGTGTTTGAATGTAACATAATAATAAATAAAACATAATTAGTAACATAGGAATAGTTAAACAATTAAATTACAACTCAATGATACAACCGTTCGTTCGTCCATTCCGGATTCCGTCCCGGGCATAGCACCGTCACCGCTTTGGTTAAGGTCACCGATGACATTCGCCATAATATTGAGTGCAAAAAGCTCACTGTCCTAGTCCTCCTTGACTTTAGTAGTGCCTTCAACACAGTGGACTTTGATATACTTCTTGGCATACTCCACAAACTCAATCTTTGTCAAAGTTCATTGTCATGGTTTCGTGACTACCTATTTGGCAGGCGCCAGCGCGTTAGGATCGATGACAAGATGTCCGAATGGTGCGAACTTTCCGCTGGTGTCCCGCAGGGAGGGGTGCTTTCGCCGCTTCTTTTTTCAATATTTATAAATGGTATTACCGAGTCCCTTAGATCGTCTTATCATCTGTATGCAGATGACCTACAGATCTATGCAGCGGCTAGTATTGAGGAGTTTCCATCCCTAATTCGTCAAATTAACAGTGATCTGGAATTTATACGGTGTTGGGCGTGCAACTACGGTTTAAAAGTGAATGCGAAGAAATCGCAAGCAATTGTCATTGGTAGTCCTTACTACATAAGTATACTCTCGGAAGGGGTGATTCCAGACGTGCTTTTTGATGGGACTGTCATTCCTTTTGCCTCTACCGTCAGGAATCTGGGTATCACCATTGATCAGACGCTCTCTTGGTCTCCCCATGTTGCTGAGGTAAGTCAAAAGATGTTTGCCTCCGTCCACTCCCTAAGGCGTTTGCAGAATTTTCTCCCTTTCCATACTAAGATGACCCTTGCCCAATCTCTTTTACTTCCTCTTTTAGACTATGGTGACATAGCATTTTTAGATCTCAAAGAGGAACTGCTTGGAAAACTTGAGCGATTACAAAATGTCTGTGTAAGATATATATTTGGCCTGCGCAAATACGACCACATCTCTGAATCTCGTTCTCAGCTCGGCTGGTTACCGATCCGTCGGCGCAGAGACGTGCACATCCTCTCCTTGCTTTTTAACGTACTCTTCAATCCTGCTTCTCCACATTATTTGTCTGAACGTTTTACTTATATGGCTGATGGCAGTAATCACCGCCTGCGGTCTCACGCTAACCTCACCCTTGCATTACCGTCTAATAAGACGCGCGCTTATTCTAAGTCTTTCACGGTGCGCGCTGTGAAGTTGTGGAATGGCTTGCCGTTGTCCTTTAGACAGTCCCAGTCTGTGGCATTACTCAAAGAAAAGTTGAAAAAGTTGTGGCTCTCCAACGACTTGTGATTTAATAGGATACTGTTTGTATATTGTGTAAAAATGTTTATTTGTATATATAGGTATATATATATTTATATATATATATATATATATAGTTATAGTATGTGTATACTATTTATTTTTATTTGTACTTATATGTAGTATATATATGTATTAAGATTAATTTACTGTAGCGTCTAGGTAAATACGTCTGTACACGTGTTAGTTTGTCTATCTTGTTGTTCCCGATCTCAACTCAATTGCTCAAAGGTTAACTGGAAGAGATCCCTTACAGGGATAAGTTCGCCTTTGTACCGAATTAACTTTTTTTTGTCTGTATTTTTACCTGTGTCTTGTGTACAATAAAGTATTTACATACATACATACAACCTCACTATCTATACCAAACACATCACCCTATATAATACAGTCGACCGATATGATGAAGATACCGAGAGAGCGAACGGCGGTGTCTATTATCGCAAACTCGTTAAATTTTAAAGCTAATTTTAATGCTCGGAAGTTGCGTCAAGTTTGACGGTTGAAAAACGAACTTTCAAAAAAGTAGCGCAAAATAAATCTCCGTTGTTCTTAAATTAATAGTTCAGTTTCATGGTCCAAGAGGATCGTAAAATGGCTGCCGAAAAGGGTACACAATTAAATTACCTAAGGTTAAATTAGGTTTAATGATATTCACTGGTGCACACCGTGCACATTACAAGGATTCATGGTTTGAACTATTGAATATGATCTCTATTTGTTGTTGTTTACTATAATTAAATAAACTACGGACGCTATTTCTATTATTATTCGTATCTGTGTTATTACATGAGTATTTTACATTAACGCAAAAAGTTTGTTTCTATTCCCCGAGAGAAAAGCCTTCACGCTTCGTACTATACGTAATGTGAAGTGTTAGATGAAATGAAACTCGCGTACTTACTCTGAAAATGAATTGGGGTCGCCGAAAGAGGCTTTTTAATTTCAGAAAGTGGGACACATAGCAATTACAATGAGGGGCTTATGATTAGGAAGCGTTGGTGATGGCTTTTAGAAATGCTCGCTTCCGAGGACAACCCGACCAGACAACTTTAGACGCTCAACACTCTAATTAGATAAAGTACCTAAGTCAAGAGGTAAACAAAAAAGAACTTAAAGCTTGTTATTATACTTCTTATTTAGCTACATCAATAAAGTAGCAAGCTGATTGCTTGTTTCTACTATTTGTTGTTTAAAAGAAGATTACAAGAAAATACGTCTGCTGTCGTTAATTGTTGTTGCATTCCTTACTTAATTAATTCTAGCGTGAAACTACTTACATGACAACTGTATAAAAAATGTTTTGCGTTCAATTTCACCGGTTGCCCAGCGGACATAAAATGTCCCCTGATTTGTATGAAAACACTGGTTTGTCCCCTGGAGAATCATATTTTCTGCTAGAATACGTTTTTTTTGCGACATGCAACGTATATGTTCGACTAGATTGTTTATCTGGCTATAAGAACTTTATCAAATACCTACTTACACTCATGTTTTGGTAAGTAACTGATAATGAAGAAAAAACTAAGGGACAAGAAAAAGTTGATTGACCCATGTACATTCGCAGGTAAAGGGTTGAGAGTGGTAGAATAACTATAAGTACACTACGCTAATTATCTCAGACACAATTCAAACTTAATGACCTCTCGAACGAAATGATAGAAAGCAATAACCACAGATAAGTCAATTAAGCCAAAAAACAAGACTAGAGTTTACTCCAAGATTTGTCCGTTTGTTTTTGACGACGTCTTAATGTTGTAGTAGTTAGAAGGTTTAGAATAACACTTCAGTATTAACCTTCCTCCTTTTAATCAACTACTAATGTGGCCACCATTAGTTCTAATAAGGTAAACGTCCCAGTGCCCGTCACTGGCATAATACATGACACTTTCAATCTTAAGTCAAAACAATAGAGGTGAGCAATAGGTGTCAACTACTAGGCATCAACTGATTCGTTTCCGAGGCGCAAATATTCCATATAGTTAGAACGCAATATCGCAACGGCAACCAATGTGTTAAGTTGTCGAGCATTGGGACATTTACCTGAAATATTATTTAAATAAGCCAACGTAGGTAGAACGTTCGCATTGATCGTACCTATTAAATGAGAAGTAGTTCAACCGTTTACGATTCCGACCCTCTAAAAAGGAGTTCTAGGTACTACTGTGAACGTAACTTAAGACTTATCCGTAAAGTTTTGGGCTTCTGACTACACTTTATTATGCTCAACTAACTAATTGTAGCTTTATGAAGGGATTTACGCTAAAACTATACGGAGTTCACGCAATTTGCAGGTTATGTTCTAACAGGTACTTAGGAAGTTACAATTAGTAGTGCGGCTGAGTTTGGATGAGGGCCAACTACCGGCTGGGCCTCCAACTTCACTCAATATGAGATATCAACATAATTTTATCCAACAATAAGGAAATTAAACGGTATTTCGTTGGTAATAATTATTTCAAACTAAGATTCTGAAGTATTTTACGCTCGCTTGAGCGCATTGAAAAAAAGTTCTACGCGACAGCAGTACCCATAAAGCAAAGACTGCACTGCACTTTAATATCAATAAACTATTTAAAAAACTACCTACCTACGCTTTTTAAGGTTCCATAAATCGGCAGGAAAAAGGAACCCTTATAAGACCACTTAGTGGTCCGTCAGGCCGGTTTGTCAAGACGCTATTTCTATTCTTAGATAAAGCGTCCACGCCTTCACGCGTTTCTATGCAAAATTAATAATAAATGCCTGAGTATTTATGCAGTTGTAAAAACTAGTACCTACGCCAAATCTTGGAATTAGGTGCCAAAGCAGACCCTGGACTCGTTTAGGGCACCACCGGGCTAAGGCTATGATGCTGCTATGCTATGATGTGATGATGACTCAAGCGTGAAGCTCAAATTTTGCAAGTCAAAAATTGACTAACTTTCTGAAGTCTAATCGAGTTTTAATTTTGTAGGTAGGTACATTTATGCGAGTCGAATGACAATGAAATATTATGTACCATAAAGCTGGTTTGATGATGCAGACGCAAGGCTATATGGTAACTCCTCAATTATAAAAGAAAAACTTGTCGTGTAAAGGCTCATTATCAAAAAAATTTAATGAGTAATTGATGATGAAAAAAGTACAGTTAGCAATAATAGCTTGTACCAAAATATCATTTATTATTCCCTAAGTCATCATTAATCATTAAATTATTACTATGACAAACGACGATAGTTGGTATGCTTAGAAAACCAGCGTATCATGTTACACAATTAATGTTCCACCCACTCTATGGTTTAGGTAGGCGTGAAACAGAGACAACGCCTGGGGTAAAGTGTTCTTATAGCTATTGGACCGTAAACCGTTTTATTGAAGTGGTTAGGAGATTTCGTTACCAATGTGGATTCTACGACCCTAATAAGAAATAAATTCAATCGGTGTACGTAAGAAACTGGCTTTTATCCATGCAAGATTCATGTGCTTTTATTACGTAATACAATAGCAAAACGTTGTTTAAAACTCTTTTTCAACACATTTGCTCGTAACGCACCTCTTATTATGTCGCTTTTAGGCTCATAATCCTGGGTATTAAACACGCGTTTTATATCATTACGACACTCGTGTGTTATGGTTATATCCCGATTAAGTCACGTTGGCACCTTGCAGCAAGACGTACGAGTATGCATGAACACGGTGCATTCTTAAATTAACCGGGTTGTACAGAATGTACAGCTATTTTTTTAATTCTCGGCAAATGGATTCTTACTCGACTAAACAAATTAAATCCTTTTTGTTAATTAATTGACTATTTCTTTTTGGTTATGATATAAAAACGTTTATTTTAGTAAAACTATTCACTTTTGATACTCCAGGCAAAATACGGTTTTGAAAAACATTAAGTTATAATAGCGTTTTTGTGATTAATTTAGTTTTAAAATGTTATTCTAAGATGCTGTATTCAAGAATCCGACAAACTTTCCACCCGGAAGTAATTATGTAGATTTTAATGAAGCATGCATTGTCTTTTTTTGTATGATTTAACTTGAATATTATAAAGCAAATGTAAATGAACCAAAACAAAGACAAAAATATTTATTAATATATTTTCTGTCTTTTTAGAAGCTAGTTAATTTATCATTTTTTTGATGTCTGAAATTGTGTCGGATTCTGTCGCTGGGTAACTATTTAATTGATAATATATCCGTTACACAGAAAAGATAAGCTATTATAAATTATTTCCAAAATTGTTTTTTTTTTCATACAAGTTGTCAGTTCATTGACTGGACTATGATAACATTTTACATGAATTAATAAAGATAACATTTTAAAACAAAAATATTTATTTTATTTTGTATTGGCTGTTTAGAGATTTCATCTAAGTCTGGCTGTCTGGCTTAACACATGCGCGCGCACTGCGCAAACTTCACGAAATAAAACTGTTGCGCGCCAGTATAGGTTATTTCACAAATATTTGTAAACATTGTTAATGCGTATTTATTTGGTTATTATCAAAATTATTGACTCGTGGTGACTAGACAATTGATAAATAGAATGGATGCCACTGGAAATTCTTGGCGAGTAATGTGTGTAAAAACCTGTTGCCATCATTAAGGGCCTGTTTCACAATCGCCGGATAAAGTTATCTGCCAGTTAAAATTATTGCTATCCTTTTCTCCCGTCATATAAAAGAAAAGTGACAGCCAACATTTATCTGACGGATATGTTTTAACTGGAGATCGTGAAACAGGCCCTAAGTAAAGAAAATAGCTTGGCAGGACTATATAATTTTCATCTTATGAAAAGGAGTTTTTCCTCGCAAAATGTGCTAAAAACGTCGTATGAAACGCGTGAGCTTTGATAATTACATCTTCGGCTCTCTTATCACGCTCACCTGCGTTTCACGTGAACAATTCCGCATCTGATGTAATTATCAACATACCTCACTAGTTTGTATCACAATGTACTATTATACGCACGACTACTTAGTTTCAGATTCAGATTTAGATTTTTTATTGGTAAAATTACATACATTTACAAGTCATAACATCAAGTTAGCATATACAATTTATAGATTTATATCATTACAGTAATGAATTACAGTTAATTTTCAAACACCCACAGTCCAACGATCACGTAGAAATTCGTTTATATTGTAGCATGCCATATTAATAAGCACGTCACTGAGTATTTTTAGGATTTTCGCTTGTCGAGCTTTTAATGTCAAACGGCACACGGTTATACAGGTTTGGTCCGACAACACTGAGCGCCGAACGGGCCTTTGCTAGTCGTCGGCGCGGAGGTACGAGGAGGTGCCGGCTGCGCGACGGTCTCTGGCTACCTTCGCTAAGCTAGGCTATATTCAATTCTTATGCATAGTTGAATAAGAAATGAATGCATAAAAACTCGAATGTGTTCAGTATTATCGGGTTGGTTGTGATGTGGCTGATAGGTAACACATTCACAGCCAAGGTTCAAGGATCACTACGCGCTACGCTCGTAGCCGTCCCCGTGGGTTTCCACGTATGCAGCGGAAAGTGACTACGGCGTAGCGCCCGCTCCTTGGCAGTGAAAGTGTTAGCGTTGTTAGGCCATAGGTACAATCGACGTCAATACAGGTCCACTGCCTTTGGAGTTAGGGACTTTTCATCACTCAATATGAGGAACTTCTTTAGGGGTTCGTAGGCAAAGTAGCAAAAGTTTAGTTATATTTTTTCAATATGCACGCGATCAGTTTAATGTGGTTTTTTTAATAAAATAGAAAAGCGTCATAAAAGGGATTTAAGCGATGTAGAATAAAAACGGAACGACGAACGGTATAATCATTTATTATAGCTTAGAGATTACTCTAATCTATTGTAAAGTCGGAGATGATTGAAACGAGTTGTTAGTTCCACGACGTCTATTAGCGAGCTATATATAGTGCATTATACTATTATAGGGCTTATATACTAGCATCATAGAGTAGTCCAGAGATACTAGAGAGTACACCAGAGTATACATGCAGATATGTGGGAGGATATATAACGTATACTAATATTACCTACTTATCACACAGCACTATAATGTACGACAGAGCTTTTACTTCAGCAACCTGTGGGTAGAAAGAAAACAGTATCCCTGCTTCGACGAATCAGACAGAGTTCCAACAGCATTCTAAACGTCATTGCTGAAGAGTATGACTATACCCTAGATGGATTTTGTAGTGGGTGTAATTATTTATTTTCTAATTGTAACCTAGCTAGAAGTCTGTAACTTATATAACTACATAGTCCATTAGGACATTAATTCCAAAATAAAGAATTTATTATTTTTATACATTCTTATGCATATAACATGAATGCAAATGTAATAGTTATTGCGTTGAATGTGCATATCTTTTAACGCGTCGGCGACACGCACGCGGGGGGCGGAGCAGGCGTCAATCAATATCCACGTTCGTGATTATCAACTTCGCCAAAAGCGAGGTTGACGGCACAGTCTGCGTCAGAGGTGTCCAATCTCGGTTAGCGTACTATCGAAAAAGAGAATAGGCTGTTCCATAGAAAGCTTCGCCAGCTTAGCCCCGAAACGTTGGGAACAGCTGAAAGTTGTTTCATATAACTTCCAAAAGTATCCAGCCTGTATTTTACCCTGTATGTACCCGGTATGTATCTACCCTTTTTGACAACGACCTCCCCCCTATCCTTAGTGCACAGGGTACCTACATAACATGAACCCATGATTATTCAGGACAAGCTGTGATAATAATACCACGACCGAGCGAGATGATAGAATACAAACCTCAATAAGTATGTAAGAAAGGGATATATAATTTGTTGTCCTTGTCATAGTTCCACTTTTTTTATTTGCCGCATCTGAGTTAGTATGAGGTTGCGGAAAATAAGTCATAACCCGCCCAAGTAGGTTAGGATGTTTATGGTAACCCGTCAGCCATTTTAAGACCAGTTCTTAATTTAGCTGCATAGAAGCCTATCCAACCCTTATGGCGGCACGTGTCTAGCAGGAGCTAGACACGTGCCGCCATAAGGGTCTGTTAGAACTCTATACTCTAAGTATAGAGTTCTAAAACGCTAAAACGCAGCTTAGTCCGATCATTGCATCCTTTATAAATATGTGTGTAAAACTAGGTGTATATCCGAATGACTTAAAAGTAGCTCTTATTAGACCCATTTTCAAGCAAGGATGTCACTTAGATTATTCAAATTATAGACCGATTGCGATTCTATCTGTGATAAACAAAATTACAGAAAAAGTCATAGTCCGACAAATAACGGAATTTCTAGAAAAACATGCCATTTTATCGAATGAACAGCACGGTTTCAGACGCGGCCGTAGCACCGCAACCGCTCTCGCGGAGTTTACGGATTACATAAATGAATGCCTGAACGAGAAAAAACAGATTGTGGCGGTTTTTATTGACTTTAAGAAGGCGTTTGACACCCTGGACCACTCGCAGCTGATGCAGGCCATGCACGAGTGCGGAGTGCGCGGCCCCCTGCTCGCGTGGCTCCGCGCCTACCTGGCGGACCGCGCACTGCGCACCGTCGTGCGAGGCCATGCCGGCGACTGTGCACCCGTGCGCTACGGCGTACCCACCGGCTCCGTGTACGGACCGGTGGGCTACATCATGCATGTCAACAGTATGTGTAATGTGGTACGAGACTGTAATGTGTACATGTATGCTGATGACACCTGTATGTTGTACGCCGACAGAGATCTGAAAGTTGTGCAGGATAAGGTGCAGAGTGACTTAGACAATGTAATTAAATGGGCTCACGACAATGGAATTATCATAAATCTTAATAAGACTAATTGTATGTACATACGCTCCCCATACTGTAAAGAGAGTCAGGTTGAAATAAAAATAGTCGGGCATGGATATGATTGCTTGCACAGGGGAGGACGAGAGTGTACCTGTAGTGAGATAGCGTTTGTCGATAGTTACAAGTACCTGGGACTGACTGTGGATTGTCACCTGTCCTGGAAAATGCACATCAATAACCTATGTTGTAAACTTAAGTCAGTACTGGGAAAATTTTATCACTTACGTAAAGTAGTAAACAGATCAACTCTTTATACCTTATATCATGCCCTGGTTGACTCGATATTGTCTTATGGTCTGAGTAGCTATGGCCGCACTTTCTCGACATACGTTAATCAGATTAAAAACATACAGGTTAGATTCTTAAAGTATTTGATAAATAAGAACACCAAACAAGTGTGCAGTCACAATTACGATAAACTGTTCTCGAAGTGTAATATACTCCCTGTGCAGCAAAAATGCTCGCTACTAATGGCCCTAGAACAGTATAGACGCAATGATTATAAAAAACCATTAAATCACACACACCGTACGCGAAGCGTTGCCAAGGAAGCATCTCTAAGAAGGCTGGTAGTGCCTAGGGTATGTAACTATTACGGAAAGCGTACCAGAAGGTACTTGATACCTACTATCTTAAACGGTTTTCCTGACCTGATGAGATCCTGCCAAGATTTGTCAAAAATTGTGTACAAAAAAAGGTTGAAAAAATTGCTACTGGACATTTTTGAACAGAATATTACCTAACTGGCCAGCCACCTTTTGTTTTGTTTTGTTTTTGTTTCGCACGTATTGAGCGGTCGAGTCTAGAAGTATGAATGCATATGGGAACTTAAGTCTGGGAAATAAGATTGAAAATCGTATTCATGTTTCTGGACCTGACCGTTTAACTATGTTTTTAAATAATAAATAGGTACTTTGAATAGCACCAATATGTGAGAATTATACCGGTCGCATTCTAAGAATAATTTTTTTGTCATATCATAACACCCATACAACAATAATTTTTTTTTTTTTTTTCTTAGGTGGTAGGTAGGTACACTCTGGGTGCACTGTTGTAACTATTGTATGCCAAGAAACTGAGGCTTATAGGTACAATAATAATCTTTTCTCAAACATGCAATAAAAGATTGACGTTGTGTGCTTCAAAGAGTCACGTCTCGGGCGAAGCGAGACGAGAGACCCGTAATGGCATTTCATACAAAATTGGAGGCCTAGGCCTGCAAGATAGTCTTTTTTAATTTCTATTCCACAATTTGTGGCACATGTCAGCCATGAAAATTAAAGTTAGGTTAGGTACTATATTAATGTTACGTGGTGGAGGGAAACTGGGTTTTCTGCCGACAAACTGCTATGCAGTTTGGCAGATATTAATGATAGTTCCTAAATGTTATGTTGTTAAGTTAAATAAATTAAAAAAAAAAAAAAAAAAAAAAAAAAAGTCTAAGGTACATATACGGCTTTTTTTTAGAAAACCTGATTTTATTAACATTTAAATTATGTTTGCGCCCGCTTCGTATGCCATCGCGCCCCTTCGCACCCCCAGGTTGAAGACTTCAGGTCCATTTTTTATATTTGAAACCACATATAGCACACTGTATGAACGTATCCTTCAATTATATCAAAGGAAGCGATACAGTCTTCACTTAAGTGCCTATTATTGCAATAGAATGAAAGATAAATAGTAAATTTTCGCGAACCGCGTTTGTTCCCAAAGCCGGAGTATATTCCACTAACCGTATTAAGTTGACATTAGTGTTATATATTAGCTCACTCGTTCTGACACGTTAGGTTTTATGCGCCAGGAAGCTTGAACGGTCAGCAAATATTAAATTAAATAAATAAATAAATAATATAGAGAATCTTACACAAATGGAACCAGCTCCATAGTTAGCCCAATAAGGTTTGTGTTACAGTTACTAGACGACGATATATTGAATAGATATAAAAACTTACATATATAGAAAACATCCAAGATGCAGAAACAAATATTCATGCTCATCACACAAATATTTTTCTTACCGGGACTCGAACCAAAGACCTTCAGCTTCGTAGGCAGCGTCACGGCCCACTGGACTAACCGGTCTTCCGTAAATGAATTTCAATTTAATACGTTTACTGAAATAGAACCCTTGAACTCAATGCTCTTTTTTTAATTTATTTTCTTTGAAAGTATCGAGAACGCCGTAGACTTAACTTGTTACTTGATTTTATTTTCTATACACTCAATACTCAGAGCAGGTAAGCCTCTTTTCGGCTTAGCCTAATGACATCCTTCGAACGTTGATTCGGTCCTTGGTAACAGGGAGAGAATCATAATC
The DNA here is from genome assembly GCA_947578815.1 of Epinotia ramella. Classification (NCBI taxonomy): domain Eukaryota; kingdom Metazoa; phylum Arthropoda; class Insecta; order Lepidoptera; family Tortricidae; genus Epinotia; species Epinotia ramella. Next base: position 17,148,433 of record OX388209.1, read on the forward strand.
AGTCACTTGCATTATTTATCTTAGATACGTAGGTACTACTAATTGTAAGTACATGACTGTAACAATACGATTGCGTTACGTTCATTACGGAACTGCCTTAATGTTGCTAAGAGAAAGACAGGTATCCTTATGCAAATAATATAGGGGTTGGTTAATTTGGCTAAGTCGTTTGAGAGTTTTAACTTCAATCAGCGATTTATATAAATGATATCGTATAGAGATTTAATAATTTACTTTAAAAACAATGTTTTAACCGACTTCAATTTAGTACTCCGCCAAGCCACGAGAACATTTCCAGTATTTCCACATTTCTTTTCCAATTTACCACATGAACTGATTTCCGAGAGCAAATGCGTTGATTATTAGAGAAAAAAAACCCAATCGCTGTATGTGGCCCGATAACATTTGAGGACTTCCGTCGATTCCACAAGGAATCACCTTTGGCACTTCACTAGTTGCAATTTCAACGGAATCTTATCAGAATCCGTGACGTACTTTTGTACTTTTAAGTACATAATTGAGGAATTCCACAAGTCATATGTGGTCTTCATCATCAATTCCACTCCACCAAATTTATGATTTCCGGGTGTAAATACATGAGTTATAATAGAAAATAGCAAAATCACTACACGCGTGCCTAATATAATTGAGGAGTTTCCTCAATTCCTCATGGATCCCATCATCCAACTGAATTTTGAAAAAAATGGGACCCACCTGGAAGCATATACTTACAAACATTTTTCGAATCGGCTCATCAATGACTGAAATGAATAAATTCTCTGCCCGTCGGTCGACTTGAGGCGTGCTAAATCTGTCGCTACTTTCAAAGCTCACCTAAAGGAGCACTATCTGTCTTTGCCATGATTCCTCATACTTACTTTTTTTCTGTATTTATTTATTTTCCGTCTCTATGGTTGACACTATATGTATTTTGCCAACTACCTATTTTGTAATTTTTTGTTGCTATTTCTCCGCTACCTAAAGGTTGTCTGGAAGAGATCACTCTTTAGCGATAAGATCGCCTGTTGTTAACATCTATTTTTTTATAAGTTGTTATCTCTATTTGTTTCATGTTTTACGGTGTGCAATAAAGAGTATTTGTATTGTATTGTATAGTGTAACTACGAATCGCGGAGTCAAGATATGTCTCTGAGTGAACGGTGAGGTGAGGTTACAACAACTTACAGAATAGCGGGGCAGATTCTTTTTGCGCGCCATACTACTGCGCAACGTTTACTCACAGAATATCGACAAATTAGGAAATCTAGGCGAGAGTCTTAGTAAGTTGTCGGTAAAACACAATACCTATACTGATTCCACTACCAAATGCGGAGGCGGCCTTAGGTATAACTTTATTTGTATATCGATCATTCAGTGAAGTACCCACAGTGACGCGAGATCGCAGTGCTTAGCTTATGTAGTGCAATGAGGTAATGCACCGTGGAGCGTTAATCACTAATGGCGCGGGTTACGTCATGTGCTCATGGGCTGAGAGCGGCGACCACGTAGGTAGGTATTCATGATCACGGCAACTCGAACTCGAACTCTCTCAACTCGCGCCATGGGTATTTAGTTACCAATAGTTCACCTAATTACAAATGTAGACCTACGGAAAAAATCAAATCAAAAATCTCGAAAAAACGATGACGTAATATAATGGACAAGCCCTAAGGATAAAGACACAAAAAAACAACGTTTGATCTTGTAGGTACCAACCAGGAAAACAAGAGAAGAGAATAAATATCAACGATTTTGTCATATTTTCCTCTAACCATAAAATTACGCGTAAAAAATACGATAGATTGACCAACCAATAAATTTTGCGACGAACGCTTGCGCTTAAGGACCTTCATGACGTGATCGTGATCTACCACTATAATCTATAGCTAAAATATATGATGCAGTTCGAACTAAATAGGTAATATTCGTTCCAGAGAGCAGCTAACCTATATGACTATGACACACATTCCTGCAATGTTTACCCAGTTTTTGCTCACGTGAACTGCACGGTCGAAAAAATACGAACCAGGGGACCGATTTTTGTCTTTCTAGCGCTCGAAATCAAAAGCGAGCGGTAGAAAATATTCGCACACGAAAATTTGTCACTATTATTTTCGCATGAACCCAATAATAGGTATTTTTGAAATCATCACTCGAAAGCTAGTGATTGGGTATGGATACTTTTGCGTTTCGTTCTATGCAAAAAGTAGATAATTACTACCTAAAATAGAGAATCGTAATTTATTGGAAGTTGTGTACTTACTGATTTATAATATAGTAAATTTATTAATTTTAAATATAATATGCATTTCATAACAGAAAAAAAAACAAAAGTAAGCAGTGAGTGTAAACGATACGTGTGAAAGTAAACGAAACGCTTATTTTCCCGCCAATGATCTTTGTTTTCAACCACAAAATTCAGCAATAAATTAAATATAATCGTACACCAGCCGTACTCCCATCCTACTTAGCATCGAATGAATATATTTTATTTAAATATATATATCCTAGAATATGAATGGATAGAATTGAATACGAGTGGACAATACCACTCGTTTTTCAACTTTCTATCGCTCGTATTTCAAAAATAGCATTTCATCGTTTTTGACCGTTTTCGAGTGGAAGATAGTGATTAAATCTTACATATCAAAACTTTATCTAAAATAAGAATTAGCTAAATTTAAAAAGACTCAGTTTAGTCATTTTAATCTTAAAAACTAAATAGTTTTAAGCTACCGCTACTTTAGCAAGTCAAGAATACCTAATACCTAGTTAAGTATTTTAAAAACTATTTAGTATTAAGTATGTCTACAATTAAGTCTAAAAATGTGTTTTTTACTCAACTCAGATTATTTGAAGGCTCACTTAAAATTCAATGGTATAATTCAACTATCAGTTTAGAATCGCAAAGTAAAAACTGATTTTGTAGATAAACTGAAGATGATTGATAACACCAAGCTCTATAAATTGGCTCACTTAAGATTATTATATTCTTTTTTTATTAAATTTAATCAAGTTTAAGTGAAAATAAGTTTAACGGGACGTTTTTCAACAAACTAGAACCAATTAAAGATGGATGAAATAAAAAAAAAGTTGTGGTGGTTTTCGTCGGCGTGTACTGGAATATAAAAAAAAATCCAAGGGACCGATTTTTGACTTTCGAGCGCTCGACTCTTTCACTCGAAAACGGTCAAAAACTATGAAGTGCCATTTTTGAAATTTGAGCGATAGAAAATTAAAAAACGAGTGGTATTGACTTCAATTCTATCGGTAGTTAAATTTTACACTTCACTTACGTACCTATTTAGTTTTGGACTGACTATTAATTTAAATAAATATTTAAATAAAATATATTGATTCGATGCTAAGTGATTGGCTGGTGTACGATTATATTTAATTTCTTGCCGAATTGTGTGGTTGAAAACCAAGATCGTTAGTCTATTGGCGGGAAAATAAGCGTTTCGTTTACTGTTACTTACTACTTACTTTTGTTTTTTTTTTTCTGTTTCCACCTTTTGTGGACGCGGATTATTGGGCCGTGCATTATTGGCCCCCACAAATTTTCGTGTGCGAATATTTTCTACCGCTCGATTTTGATTTCGAGCGCTCGTAAGTCAAAAATCGGTCCCCAAGTCCTTCAAACGTTAGGAGTGCGTCAAGTGATCTGAATTCGTTACCATTAGTACCAAGTACATCTACGAGACTTGAGACTTCGGTAGTGAGTTCGGTAGGTATCATTATTACCAAAAGAAGACCTAATGTTTCCAAACAGAGTTTCTCTCCATCTCCTATAGATTCGGTTTTCTTCATACCATCGCAGTTAAAAAAAGCGGACAAGTGCGTGTCGGACCACGCACAACGAAGGATTCTGTGCCTATTAAAAAGGTCGTATCGTTACTGAAATCTTATGGCACTTCCGTCCTTTTGGCACTTATGGCACTTACGGCCTTATGGCACTTACGACCAGAGGAAGGAAGTTTTTTAGAAATATCTCAAAAACCTTTGAACCGATGTTGTTCAAAACATATTTCTCTGAAAGAATTTAACAAGCATGATTTTTTTCATATTTTTTAAATACACAGTTGGGGGTGGGGACACAATTTTAGTGACTTTCGGGGCGATTATCTCCGACTCTATTCACTTAATCAATAAAATTGCTGAGAAACCTTGTATTTATTTTGAAAGGCCTATCGATTGACGTGCCACAAATTTTATTCAAATACACCTTATAGTTTTCGAGTAAAATGCCTGTGACATACGGACGGACAGACAAACAGACATGACGAATCCATCAGGGTTCCGTTTTTTGCCATTTGGCTACGGAACCCTAAAAAGTAAAGTACATTGAAGTTAGATTTTTGTTATAGCAATAATAATTGCATTTATATCTCAAACATTTACAGAAAAGTAGTATTCTGCGCTGTGTGTAAGCAAATTTTTCATTTAGCAACATAATAAGTATTCCAATTTTTTATTGCTCTTTTTCCAATATTTGGTAAGCCCGTGTGTTTTATAGCACTTTCGATCAATTTTACACGATAAACAATCATGCGTTATAGTTTTTAAGTACCTATAGGGACATTAAACGGTCTTTTCTAAACGTAAAAAATAGTTAAGTAATCGCCATTTTGATAAACCTCCAATGAGTTCTCTTGTTAGTAAAAGAGTTCGCCATGTTTTCTAAAATAAAATTCCATGAGTAAAAGAAGTTTTAAAATGTTCTTTGTTAAGAGATGATCGAATTTGTGCAACTCAGTGTTCATAGTTTTAAGTAAGTATTGTAATCTTTAAGTTTATTTCTTGGCCTTAAGTCATCCTTCAAGATACCTTGAAATCGAAGAGTCTGTCTAAACAGTAGTATTAACTCTTTCTTGAAGTTTTCTTAAATACTATGCCCACTTTGTCTTACCTGAGTCTTGGGTGATATCTTCAAGATATCTTCAGGGACATAATGGTTTCAGCCAAGACAACAGCAAGAATTTGTCTAATTGTCTTCAAGATATCTTCAATCCCTTTAAATTAAGACATTTGATTGCTACTTGGGAGTAGTTGGGAGTCGAGCGCTCGAAAGTCAAAAATCGGTCCCCAGTGAAAGTACATAAATTGAGGCTTTGGTTATGCCACTTTCTCATTTCCAATATTCTGTTGGCATATGCATAGTTACATACAAAAGTTCAATTTTACCACTAAAGTACGCCAATAAACTTACACATCTAATGTTGTGTGGATCAAAGATGAAAATTATAATATTTTATCAAATATCACAAAAAAATATCAAATGATATCAAGTAGCCCGGAAAGAGAGCAGCAGTAGATAGGTAAACGTATGAGACTTCGTCATATTGAATTATGAAATAAACAAAACTTAAAACAAGTATCGATGAGTATCTCTCTGTATCATAACAACTATTTTTCGAATTGCCGTCATAGACACTAAATAAAATAATCAATAATGTCATATTTTCTCGAGGATTAAAAATGTAGTCAAATGGAGAAAAAATCAACGCAAAAGGTGAAATAATCACTTATAACAAGTGTCCAAAGTTTTAAGAAGGGGTATGTTCTGTCCCTTTTTCGCAAAACGCCACTTCATATGAAACGATGACGCTGGAAGAATGTGACGTCACTAAAGACGGCAATGTGCCGCACCACGATGCGCGTGGTGTCGACGCGGACCCCCGGCAGGATCCTGTAATGTGACGTCACACACTGTTTGCGTAGCTTCGTAATTCTTTGAGATATCTGAATGGGATTTTCGTCACTAGGCATATTTTTTGGCCTTCTTTCTTTTGGAGTAACAATAAATTTCGAGTCTACACCCGTGCACCCCTATTATAGATTAAAGGTATTTGTGATTGTGTACAGTGTACATTCATATTTAAAACCGGTCTGAGGTCGGCCGTCTTTTCAACTGGGACCATAAATTGAGGGAGCAAATTGTGTTCGGTCGGAGTTAAGAGTAGTTTCACAGGACTTTAGGTATAATATAAGCGCTTAACTTCTCGGCATTTAGGATAACGCCATAAAATATCTCAGTCATGCTTAAATTCCTTAAAACACAATTTCTTCTGCAACAAATGAAATACTACGACTTATTTGCTCATTGAACCGTCTGGGGATCTGAGAATTTACGAAGGATTCAAGTTACCTTTAGTTTATAACGTAATTTTTCGTCGGTATGGGGTAACTTCATTTTACATCGCTGCGGGGGTTCATTTTCATAACTTTTTACGATAGTTAGTTAGTTCTTATATATATATAGGTATATAAGTGAAAGTAATGTGTCTTTTTGTTTTCCTATACACAGCACATCGAACATAAAGTTTATTGACATATGAATTTCCTAAATACGTTTTTAGGGTTCCGTAGTCAACATGGGTGTGTAATTCGGCCTAGGTATATAAAATGAATCATGCCGACAAAACAGCACATACAATCTTTAAAAAAAATAGTAGATTGTATGACGAGGGTTTGAAATAAGCCATATTGCCACGACGAAGTGAGGGTAAAAGTTCGAGGGGTACCTAATATGGCTTTTAGACCATGCTTTTCACTTCGACTGCGAGAAAATAGTAAAAACAAAGATTATCCATCCACAATCAATAATAAATATCAAGGCAAAAAGATTGTTCAATTTGGCACCATTTTTTTTAATAAACTGCTTTGACACAGATGCAAAATATTGACACGACGAAAAGCCTCTGACCGTCTAATAGGGAAGATGCAGTTGTAATATTTACCATTATTTTGTGATAAAAATGTTGAAAAAACATACAATAATTGCTACTGAACCGTTTTTACTTTAGTTTATACTAATTTCAAACAATAATCACGATTTGAAGTAATGTGAAACGGAACGTTTTTTTAAATCCACCAATCAGTCTGGTGACGTCACTCGTGTTATGACAATTAATTAAAGGTTATGTTATGATTATAAAGGGAAAAATTGTTTTATAAAAAAAATAGATGTTTCGAATAAAAATGAATGTAGGCTTAGCAGACTAGAAACCTTCCAAAACTTAGTGTCGACGTCGACATGGTCGTACATTTTTTTGTTGAAATGCGGAGTATTCTAGCGTAGAAATGAAAGGAACTAAACTACTGCGGTATGTTGTACAAATCATAGTAGAGGTCGGTTCACGTAAAAAGAACGCTGGCGGCCATAGACTTTATATGGCATTCGGCGTTCTTTTACGTGACACCACGTATAATACCTTGTACTTTATTCAGCAACTTCTACACATAGCAGTTATTTCAGGTCAAAAAGGGAATCTTATGGCGACAAATGTCCAAATCAAAGGGCCAGTTAAAAATATTTTATTTGGAAACTTTGTTGAAGTTGATGGACACATTGACACAAAACAAGAACCAACACGGCTTTTGATCGGAAGATTGGTGGCATTGTTCACACTGCTTTGATTTTTTTATTCACAAAATATCTCAAAATTCAAAACTTAGGCAACTATGACATCTACGGACGAACAAATATGGCGAGTGACAAACATGAGTGACGTCACAGGAACTGTAGATCCGTTTTGGCGCGAAAGTTTAAATTGTCACGTTGTAACAGCAATTTTTGACTATAAATTATAGTATTTTAACTTTTTTATACTTGCGTGGTCTATTCTACAAGCGATTCTTTCAAATGAAAGCAAAATTGAAAATATTGCATCTTCCCTATAGCCGCGTCCAAACGGCCGAGCGCGGCGGACAGCATATTATAAAGCGAGATACAGACGGTCAGAGGCGTTTATTTTTTTTACGATTGTAAATTAGGGAATAAAAACACCTAAAGTTGGAAATGAATTATTTTTCCTGATTGGTCGATTTTAATATCTAGCTGTATTCTGGTTAGTTGATAGCAAATGCAAATGTTTTTTTAAAGAGTTGTGATTGGTGGATGTATTACGCTGAACTGTTTTGATTGGTCAAATTAAAATGTTTTATAAATCAGAAATATGTATACATAATTTCCCCAGCGCAGGATCGCTCTTGGCATTCAACTGCGTACAACCTAATGTGGGGATGTAATTTTGTTTTCTCGTTTTAAACCAATAATGTGGGCTATCGTGGCGACATGGCTACTAGCGGGGATGTAAAAAAATTCGTAGCGTAATGTAATGTAATAGTTTTCCTTTTAACTTCATTATACGAATTTATAAAGAAAACTATCACGGCTAAGTAGGCATAACTAGTTACCGAGTAATAGTCGACCAACTTAAAATGTACTGGCGCGTGCGTGTTAATGTAACTAAGACAGACAGACAACTACGGAACCCTACACTGCGCGTGGCCCGACACGCACTTGGCCATTTTTTTACATTCAGTGGTTTTAAAATCAAAACGAAATTTCTAAAAGCTGGCGTTCAGTAGAAACGGTGAAATATATGGTACATTGCAAATCTATGATCATATTTTCATGTTGTAGGTATTTAATTAATATCGCGCGATTTGTTTGTCATTCTATCTGCGTACATTTTTATTTTCGATAATAATATGAGCGTTTGATAAAAAGTGAATTAAAGCACACGTTTTCATTTTGAAATTACATATAGCTGTACCTACTTGATATATTTTATTCAATAAACAACAAAATACTATTAATACAATTACAATATAAATTAGGCACCGATTTATTACTAAAACTATACACTAGTACTTAAATAATATAACTAAAATAAGGGGTCTCCCCGCGGCATGGTGCCGGAAATGCCGAACGAAAGTGAGCAAGGAAGTTGCCAGACCCCGTATCATGGTCGGCCTTATCAGTCTTATCACACAATAAGTGACAGGATAGAGCGTCCGTCACTGGCTGACACCGTTCGATAGAACGAGACGTCGCTCCTATCCTGTCACTTATCACGTGATAAGGCCGACCATGATACGGGACCAGCTCTACGGACCCCGGTGGTGTAAGCAATTTTTTTGAAATTGGGAATAAAAAAACCATGATTTTGGCATTGATGTTTTAGAAATTTTGCGCGTAGTCATGTTCATAATCGAATGAAATGCTACCTACCCTTCTGTGGCCGTACCAACTAAGTAAAATACTTATGTTACTTATTCATATTATAATTAATACAATACGAGCACGTAATGTTTTACGGGGAGGGCCGTTAATCTGGGACACTACATGCGTTGTGACACCCTAATAGCGCCGTCTCACCTCGGCACGTTATAAGCTGCAAAGCGCCGCAAATACGCATCTTTAGGTGACAATTACGTATTTGCGGCGTTTGCCGTGGAGACCTTGGGTCCATGAGGACTGCAGGCCTTAAAACTGTTTCAACAAATATCAAAAATGCTCATCCGCTCCGCTGGTGACCATAGGGCTGGCTCGTTCCTCGCTCAACGCATTGGCTTTGCCGTAGAGCGAGGTTACGCAGCCAGCCTTATGGGCACCCTACCAAGTGGTAATGATCTAAGGCAGTGTTGTACAATCTTTTTCATGCCGCTGCCCCCTTAGTACAGAAAAAAAAATTCGCGACCCCCCACCCTACGCTGTTCTAAATACTTACAGCACTTTAACTTTAAAAATATGAGTAGTCGCGACCACCTTTACAGTTTGAAAAACTCTGATCTAGGGGATATACATATGTAAATATTCTGTAGGGCCCCATAGGTAGTTTTAGTAATTTTAGTTCCTAGTGTCATAAACATATTTGTAATCTATTGTATACTTTAACAATTTCGTAATAAAGTTTAATAAGGTAAATAAAAAAAACGTTTTATAGTTTGTCATGTGATCAAAATCTCAATTTGATAGACATTATACCCAGTACAAGCTTTGCTTATAGTTTGGGACTAGGTCGATTTGTGTAAGATTGTCCGCTGTTATATATATATTTTATTTATTATTTTAGTGATCCTTTAAGTGTTTCAATTTCATAATTAGGTGCAAAACCTTGTTAACTAAACAGCGGAGACAATTAGCAGCGACATCACAGCACAAAGATTTCGTTCTATTAGAACAAATATCATTATGAGTTAAAACGTCCTTTTATTATTTTCCTTTCCTGACAAATTTGATTCAAATGATTTACCGGAAAAATGTATGGGTTGTTAGGAGGTCTCCTTGACATTTATTTTTAAAATAATTTGTGAAATGTTTCTGTTCTTAATCTAAATATATAAAAGAAGAAACTGACTGACTGACATATCAACGCACAGCCCAAACCGCTGGTTAAAATAGAGATTCCAAATTTGGCACGTAGGTTCCTTATAAGGTCTAGGGGAGCACTAAGAAAGGGTTTTTCAAAATTCACCCCCTAAAGGGGTTAAATGGGGGTCCAAAGTTTGTATGGGGAAAACATTGTTTTTTGAACTAGAGACTTGTAACTTTGTAGGAAGATTACTTATTAATATACTTTCAGCGTTTTAGAAAATTCCACCCCTTAGGGGGTTACATAGGGGTACAAAGTTTGTATCCGAAACTACTGGGACTAGAAACTTGAAATTCACACCAGAACTTCCTTTTATGACGTAGGCAAGGGATAAGACGGGATGTTTGGAAATTCCATCCCTGACGGGGTCAAATATGGGTGCAAAGTTTGTACGAGAGAAACACTATTTTTTGAACTAGAGACTTGAAACTTTGTAGGAAGATTACTTACTAGAATACAAAAAAGCGTTTTGTGCGTTTAAGAGAATTCTACCCCTAAGGGGGTTAAATAGGAGTGCAAAGTTTGTATGGAGGGAACTTTACTTTTTGAGCTAGAAAGTTGAAACTGTAGAAAAAATACTTATTAGAATACAAAACAAGAGCTGTCAGCATTATAAAAAATCCACCCCTAAGAGGGTTAAAAAGGGATGCAAGGTTAGGATGAGAAACTTTGTTTTAGTTAGAGACTGCAACGTTGTAGAAAGATTAATTATTCAATAAAAAAAAACACTTTCAGCGTTTTAGAAAACTCCATCCCTAAGGGGGTTAAAAAAGGATGCAAGGTTAGGATGAGAAACATTTTTTTTGAGCTAGAGACTTGCAACGTTGTAGAGGATTACTTATTAAATGCTCCCATAACCGAAAAGAAGGTAACGTTTGATTAAACCTGCGGATTATAATGTATTCTCTAACACCGTTAAATGGGGACTGGGGATGGAGATGGAAAGTTCTACGTCTTTTAGCATAAGATAATTTTGCTGTCAAAACTATACAGGTAACCCGGACTAACGTGAATAAGGACGGATTTCGGCAAAAAAATCCAGTAATGTAACTTAGTAGACATAAAAAAATATCTTTAATCATCATCATAAACTTAAGAGCCGGGCTCTTGTCGGTGGAGTAATCGCCACTCTGTTCTTCTCTCTGCCACTGTTTTGAGCTCCTGATACGACATTACATTAACTTTCTCTTTAGCTTGGTCCATAAACGCACGTCTTGGTCTTCCCCTGCCTCTCCTTCCATCAATCTTTCCTTCAATTATAGTTTTTATGTAATTGTCATGCCGTATCAGGTGCCCCAACATATTTCCCCTTCTGTTTTCAATCGTTTTTAGTAGACATCTTCTTTAATACTTTATGAAAAATTTAAGCTGTAACGTCTGTTGATGATTCTTAAGATATTTATTTATGTTTGTAAAAACGGAGTTTTCAATTTAGATTTAGCAATTTAAACTAACGAACACATCGCACTGTTACCTTTTACTCTTAATCCCTGAACGGATTTAGATGACTTTTTCCGTACAGATAATTTGAGACCCTTGGAAGGATATGGGATAGTTTTTATCTCGAAAACCATCCCTAGCCATCCATAGCGATAATTAAGCTTGCGCCTAACATAATTTAATACCAATCATTTTTCTAGGACGATAACAAGTTCTACGCGGACGAAGTCGTGGGCAACAGCTATATATTATAAAACTTTTGCGTAACTAATCTATTGACAGACAGCGCACAGCCTTAACCGCTAACGATATAAGCATTAAATTTGGAACATATATTCTTTACAGTAAGTGAACGTGTACTAAGAAATAATTTTTCGAAATTCAACCCTTAAGGGGGTGAAATAGGGGTCGAACCGTTGTATGGAAATTGTTCATTTGGAAAGTTATAGACTTGGATCTGAATGTTTTGTATGAAGGTTTCTTACAAAAAGCAAAACAAACGATTTATAGCGTTGTTATAAAAAATCATTCCCTAAGGGGGTTAAAAAGAGTTGAAAGTTTGTATGGGAAACATGTCGTTTTAAAAGTTAGCCATTCAAAACTTCGGGCACACGCTCTTAATGTACAGTCAAAAACATTGAAAAGGGTTTTTTTTAGAATAGAATAGAATAGAAAAACTTTATTCAACATCACATGACAAGGCATATCCCTTGAAAGGGATAAGATAGGGGTTGAAACTTCACATAAGTAATGTGTGATTTTTAATGATAAACTGTGGCTAGAAACATGAAAGCAGGACAGCAGGTTTCTTTTATAATATGTAGATCTATACAGATTTTTTTTAACTTGAAACCGTACCTACAACCTATATATCAATATTTACAAATAAATTATTGGTTAATTGTTGAAGAAAATAAAATTGCGGTAATTAAAATACTTATTAAATCGAAATTGGCAGGAGTCAATAAAGCGTTACTTTTCCGATTGCATAATATTGCGGTTGATTGGTTTTAGGTTTCCACTCTTTTTTTAATAAAGGGGAAAGAGGCGGGGAAATAGGTACGGCTGCAGAATTTAAATCGCTAAACTTTTTCGATATAAGACCGACCTTGTATGTTGAACTGATTTCGACGATCAATATGCGTACTTTTGAGATATACCTACGTACTTATTTTAAGTTGAACTTGAAACGCTAATACTTGTTTCACTAGCCCTTTAAATATGTATACGCATATGAACCTTATTATTATTTAATATTACAAACTCTACCGCTTTTCACATTATTACGATACCTATTAGTAATAAAAACAGGTTAAGTGCGACTGGGGGTTCCGTACAAACTTTCATAAAACATACCCGTCTTTCCCCGTCCATTAAGTCTGGAACACTCGAAATTTAAAAATGTCCAATTGAAACCCTTTCACATTGATACTCAATTTGGCCCAATGACTTGACTTAAAAGTTTTGCCCAACGGTACGGAACCCTAAAAATGTTTGATGGTAAACTCGTATCATTCTCGAATCGTCGATCTGAATAGGATGAATACGAAAGTGATCAAATCCAATCATGCAGAGTTAATAAATAAGTATTCATGTAAGGATCCCATCTCTGTAATCTACTAACTGATTTCGCGTCATATTTAGTCGAGCCAGTTGAGCCAAATTGCTAATTTATCGATACATTACTTCAGCAACCTCACCAGCACCACCTCGTTAGTTGGGCTTCTATTCTACTAGCACTTCAAATTGTAAATGTATTGAATTGGTCCAATATTCCGCAGTGTTACGAGACGAGAGTGTTTGACCAGTGTGTGTTGCCAGTGATGACGTATGGCACTGAACTTATTTATTTGTTTTATTCTCTGCGTGATCGCATCCGCGGGCCCAAGATGTATGGTGGTTGTTGTGTGTAAGAAATCCGATATAGCCCTCCGAATCACTCGCTTAAGTGGTAGTGGGCGGGGCACACAGCACGTAGGCCCAATGGCTATTAGGTCGGAAAGCTTCTTGAGACTTCCAACCAGGTTGACTAATAATGACAACCTGATAAAAGTCGTGGGAGTCCGCTGGATGTGGGTGGTGCAGAACCGGTCATTATAGCGCTCTTTGGGCGTCCCCCAAAGAGCGCTATAATGACCGGTTCTGTGACCTTTGTCCATATGCCCTAAATAATTTACTTTAAAAATAAAGTTTTAACCGACGTCAAATTAGTAACCAAATCGCTTCAAGTGTGCATTTTGAGATTTCCCTCGTTCTCTACACGATCTCATCATCACATCATCAGATCCTGACCTGGGAAGGATACCCTTTCAAACAAAAAAGAATTTTCCGAATCGGTCCAGGCTTTTTGGAGTAATCGTTGAACACACATAAAAAAATAAAGCTTCCCACGAATTGAGCACCTCTCCCTTTTATGAAGTCGGTTAAAAATAAGAATGATACAACTAAATGAGTAAGAGCAAGAGCGTTATTACCCAACACATATTCGGTTTTGATCACTACTGAACAGAGCCCTGCCGTGCGACATCACGACATGCCTCAGGGCCCCGGAATCCGGATTGGTATTAATTAGGTATGCTGTTAATAGCATTGATATTGGCGTTATCGCTAAACGCAACCAACCACTTACTTACATTCGTTAGGGTCAGGCCTTCGCCATAATTAGGCCTTGAGGACATGATAATGAGAGATAATCAAGAGTTAGGCTCTTCTCGGTGGAGTAACCGCCGCTGTCTTTTTGTCCTCTGCCAGCCTCTTGACGTCTTAATACGAATCGACAGCAACTTTCTCTTTTATTTGGCTGGTGTAAGTATGTCTTGGGCCTTCCTCTGCCTCTTTCCTTCCATCTTACCCCTTAAGATATTTAAATAGAAGCTGTAGTGGCATATTAAATGTCCAATCATTTTGCCTCCTCTATGTTGTTTTTGAAGTGAAAACTTCTTTAGCGGCGCTGAGCACTTTTTGGGATGGGGAAAAATTGATAAATACGCGACAGATTTTTGTGACGTCAGATGTGAAGGAGCTCACAAACTTTTATATTTTGCTGCTAGCCGATTCGACTTCATTCAAAACTGAACGCTATTCGTAAGAGTATAAAGCCGTTAAACACTTTTTGCAATAGCATATTCTGCAAATAAATTTGTAATTTTGTCCAAGCGTCCTTCACCGTTTTGCTATTGAGCAAATTCGAATAGTTCGAATTTGGACGTTATTCCTAAAGAGATAAAGCTTTGAAAAATATTTGGCAATGGCAAAAACAAATTGGTATTTTGTTTGCCGCCGCCGACGGGCAAGCTGGCCCGTCGCACCCAACGCGAACAATTATCAATTATTTATAAATTTGCGTCAAATTCATTTTTAGGGTGACACCGTAAGAGCCCGTTCACACAGGGTCTCCGTTTTACTGATCCGTTTTATCGTATACGTTTTTTTTCATTGATGGCGTATGGAGTTGTATGAGCGACTTCACATATGACACAGTATATTCAGTATACAGTAAAAAATGTCGGTCCGTTAAATTATGACATTCCGTTTTGTCATCGAATACTGGATGAACGGAAAACGTATCCGTATACGTATACTGCGAAACCGCTAGTACGAAACTCATTTACGGAGACTCAATGCCGGATACGTTGAACGTTACGGTGCCTATGTGTGAACAAAGCATATTTTTTTGTTGTATCCGTATAATGGGTACCGTAAATACGGAGACTCTGTGTGAACGGGCTGAGATATCACGTGACCTGATCGAAAAACTGTTACAATGTTATTGAATTTTCACTTCTGCCGGCACTCCCGGAGTGCAACCCGGTCTTTTTTTTATGAAACATCGGCTCTCTCCTACATATATATACCATCGTCAAAACCACTTCGTTATAAGAGAATATTAGTGGTTTTTATTTATTACTGTATAGTTTTTATTTATACAGACGACAGGAGGGTGACTGCTCGACTCTTTCACTCGAAAACTGACAAAAACGATGAAATTATTTTTTGAAATAGCGATAGAAAATTGAAAATTACCTAAGTGGTACTGACCACTCGGATTCAATTCTATCGTTAAAAAGTTAAGTGTCTACAATTTTGACATTACAATAGTGTTTCATCGTGATCATCATCATCATCATATCAGCCAAAAGTCGTCCACTGCTGATGGACAAAGAGTGCCACAATTATTGGTCCTGCGCCACCCGCATCCAGCGGACTCCCGCGACCTTTACCAGGTCATCAGTCCACCTACCCACGCTGCGCCTTCCGGTACGTGATCGCCACTCGATAGCCTTTCCGCCCCAACGGCCATCGGTTGCAACGTGCAATGTATTTATTCATATTACATTTTCGAACGCTCGAAAGTCAAAAATTGGTCCCTGGTTTAATTCTCCAATGTCTAATACAGATGATAGCTTTCGCCCGCAACTTCGTCTGCGTGGACCCGGGATAAAAACTATCTTATATTTTAATCCAGGCTATAAATCTCATTGCAAAATTTCATCCAAATCGGTTGAGCCGTTTAAGCGTGATTGAGTACCAAACATCTAAATAAACATCGAAACTTACGCATTTATAATATTAGTAGGATGCTCAGCTATTTATTTGTCATAATACATAATCCGGGCAGTGGCTCCAAGCTCTGCCTTCATCACCGATCGAAACGCCCCTGGACAATTCTACATTCCGCATTTTTGTCACTCTCCGCCTGGGCGTGACTTGCGTTGCCCCTCACCGCTGTCGCTGCGGTGACCCGGTCGACCAGCTGGGTCACCACGGATTGTCCTGCAGCAGAAGTGCATTTTAGAACCAACCGGCCTTTCCCGTGATGACGGAAAGAGACCCGACGGCATGACCCTCGTGCCATGGAAGATGGGACAGCCGCTGGTTTGGGATGCGACATGTTCCGATACTGTAGCGCTGTCTCATCTCCACGGCACCGCCGTAAAGGCTGGCTCTGCGGCAAATTCGGCGGAACTCCTCAAGCGGCGCAAGTACACAGCCATCAGTAGTGGCTACCTTTTTGCGCCGTTTGGGGTTAAGACTATGGGACCGTGGGGGGAAAGCGCCCATGAACTTTTCAAGGAGTGTTCCAAACGCCTGGTAGAGGTGACGCGTGACCAGAAGGCTGGATCATATCTGGCAGAGCGGATCAGCATTGCCATACAACGTGGCAATGCTGCCAGCCTTCTGGGCACGCTGCACTCAGAAGCTGATTTGGGCCAAATTTTTTATTTATAATTATTTTAATCCTAGTTTCTAATTTAGTGTTTAGTTTTTTAATTTAAGGTATAAGTATTATGTTTTTCTTGTTTTTACACCTTTGTTACTTGATAAATCACAACTCATAATCCGACTGCTAACAGAAAAGTAGGTTAAGTTAAGTTAGAACCACGAGCCTTACAGAACCGAACAGCTTCCAGAAATGTAGGTTAGGTTAAGTTAGACTTGCTATGCTCCCAGAACCGAAAAGAAGGTAATGTTTCGTTTAGCCTGCGGATTATTTTGTTACGGCGGATGGAGATGGAAGGTTCTACGTCTTTTAGCATTAGATAAGTTTGCTTTCAAAACTATACAGGTCGCCCGCCCGGACTAACGTGAGTAAAACTGCTGAACGGAGATAGGCAAAAACTTCCAGTAATGTAGCTTTCTTTAACACATTATGAAAAAATATACAATTTAAGCAGAAAGGTCTGTGGAGATATTTATAACTAGCTTCTGCCCGCGACTTCGTCCGCGTGGAACTCTTTTATAAAGTAGCTCCTTATATACAAACTTGCGCCCCCTATTTCGCCACCTTAGACCATGATTTCCGGTATAAAAAGTATTATATACTCGTATGTTAATCGAGGTTATACACTATATGTATACCAAAATTCATTTTAATCCATTTTTGCGTGATTGAGGTCCAAACTTTAGCATCATAGCCTAGCGGGTCGAGTCAGAAACGATAACGCAGGTTAAGCAAAGATGGCAGCGGTCAGTCTTTGGATGGATGACCGCCTGATGTTTGAGTGGGTGGTTAATCCTTACTAATATTATAAATGCGAAAGTGCGTGTATGTTTGTCCTTCTTTCACGTCGCAACGGAGCGTCGTATTGATGTGATTTTTTGTATGGAGATAGTTTAAAAGCTGGAGAGTGACATAGGCTACTTTTTCTAGCGGGAAAACATCTAATTCCCACGGGAAAATTCTATATGTTACATTTTCCTATAACCACACTGGCAAAGCCGCGGGCATCAGCTAGTATTTAATATAAATGAGCTATTCCGTGCTTTGGAAGGCACGCTAAGCCGTGTCCTCTGGGTGGTACTAAAGAGTGATAAACTATAAAGGCCAAAAATAATGTATGCCATACGATTAAATAGTTTATGAATGAGGTTTATTGACGATTTTCGCTACGGTGATAGAATTGTGCTGTAGTTTACCAACAAAGTAAAAATTTATTGATAAAATAAGTATAAAGTAATCCTACTAATATTATAAATGCGAAAGTTTGGATGGTTAGATGTTTGGATGTTTAGATATTTGGATGTTTGTTACTCAATGACGCTTAAACGGCTCAACCGATTTAGATAAAATTTTACACGCAGATAGTGTATAGCCTGGATTAAAATATAAGATAGCTTTATCCCGTGTCCACGCAAATGAAGTCGCGGGCGGAAGCTATTATTAAATAAGGGATACAACTGGCCAAGATGGAGTCGGACTTTCGCAGCGGTAAAACGCGCCGGGTGCCTTTGAACGTGTTAAAAGTCTTAAAACTAACGCAATTTCAGATCTTTGTTACAACGGATATTAACAATAATATATTTATGATTATGAGTCGCAAATTCAATGAAAAAGAAACATTATTAATTCTTGATGTATCGATAGATACCGCTTATATTACGTTTTTGATTTTATTTAGACTAATAAGAATAATATACCAAACAGTATTAAATGGGTTTTATTTGATTCTACAATTATGAAAGGAAAACGAATGTAACTGTAAATGTTTCTGAGTATAATGCCATACAATATTTCCGTAACTTCGCAAACAGAACATTTTATCAGTTCATATTTTAATTAAATTTGGCCCAGGTAGGCATGTTGGAGAAAATCGGCTCATTTTTCTAAGACGGTAACAAGTTCTACGCGCACGAAGTCGCGGGCAACAGCTAGTATACTATACAAGTATACACCTTAATTAAAAGGTGTATTTATACTACGAAACCGGATAAATTTTCTGATTAACTGAAATATGAAAATCATACTTTTCTGACTGTCGAATCGGTATATATGATTAAGTATATCTAGATAATAACGTTCAGCGGATTAATGTATATACCTAAATCTAGGTATCTTGTAACCGAGGTACCGGCAGTAAATAATATTAAGGCAGTCATTACATATAATAATAATAATAAATCAGCCTTTATACGTCCCACTGCTGGGCACAGGCCTCCTCTCATGGATGAGAGGGAACGGGCATTACATGTCTCGAAAAAGTCAAAAGTATATGGAAGCGTTATTATAATAACCTTTTTGAGCACCTTACTAGAACAGAATACAGCACATAAAAATTAAAAGTACAAGAAAACAACAGCCGGTCTTATTGCTAAAAGTCTTCCCTCGCAGACAATCTGCGGTAAATAACAAACAGTTTTTCAACGCAAAATGTTCAATGCAAGACCCCGGTCATAAAGTTATAATACTGGCAGTAACTTGGATTGCAGCTGAGCCGGGCACGGGAGTAAATATTTGCATGGCAAAACAGCGTTCCATCTGCGCTTGAGCCTGGCTGTTAGGGATTCTAGTTCTTGTTTGCACATGGCTCAAAGAGTTTAGCTTGAAATATCCGTATTTAGTGAATTCAATGCGGGCTCAACTTCAAAGTGTGCACTTGAAGTTTTTTCATTTTACATATTGTTTTTTTATTATGATGGAGTAATGCGCAGTCAAGATTATGTTTAATGTCCCGCGTTAAGTTATACAACTTGTTGAAATTTATATCGAGAGCCTTACAGACAGAGGTATATAGCGTGGACCATACTCATATAATAGTTATTTGTTATACATGGGTGCTAAGTTGTAGTTTACTCGCGAGTGTGAATTGAAACACGAGCAAGCGAAAGAATTATATAGTTGAACCACAAGCGAAGCGTGGTTCTAAAATAGAATCCTGAGCGTAGCTACTGTTTTAACACACGAGAACTAAACTTGTAGATTTGCACCCGTGTGTAACACAAAACTTTTCACCTCACTGTAGCAAGGAAATTGCAACATGCAAAAAAACGACCAGATCAATAATCATTTTCTTAACTTGCCCGCGGGTCGAAACATTGCCATATTATCAAGTTTGACATATTATGAGTACCACAGGTTTGGTTCCTCAACATTTGAGTTATGTCCCGTGGATGAAATAACTGTTTTAAAGGTCATTAAATCCTTCTCCAGTAATGCTATTGGTACTGACGGCATCACGCTGGACATGGTCGAATTAACTCTACCTAGAACGCTATATATCATCACCGCCATTATTAATCAATCCATCAGTACCAGCACATTTCCTGATGCCTGGAAGTCCGCGATCGTTAAACCGATACCCAAAATACCCGAGCCTACTGCTTTAAAAGATCTCCGGCCAATTAGTATTCTGTGTTGTGTGTCCAAAATCTTAGAGAAACTGGTGTGCATGCAGTTAACTGATTATTTGGAAACAATAGCAGTCAGGATTCCGGAAGGCACGCAGCACGGCTACGGCTCTCTTGGATGTGATAGATGGCGTCCTGTCAGCACAGGATAAAGGAGAAGCATCGCTACTCGTCCTATTAGACTTTTCCCGCGCGTTTGACACAATTAACATCTCGCTGCTGCTATCCAAGCTTGCATACTATGGTTTTCGTAACAATACGATAAAGTGGTTTGCTAGCTACCTGTCTGGTCGCTCTCAACAAGTTGGGCTGAATAAGCCTTCCGGTTTAACGGATCTCTCCCAAAATACTCCTGTGAACTGCGGAGTTCCGCAAGGTTCAATTTTGGGTCCCGTGCTGTTTATCCTGTACGTGGCTGACATAACTAACTGCTTTAGGAATTGTGACTATCACATGTATGCGGACGATTTACAAATTTACAAAACTTTTCACCCCTCGGAGACATTAAGAGCCGTAGACTTGTTAAATGAAGACTTGTTGCGCATTGATAACTGGTCTAGAGACTGTGCCTTAGTTCTTAACCCGCTCAAGTCTAAATTTCTAGTAGTTGGCACTAAGGGCCAGGTGGGCAAAATTTCTAGTCTCAACCTTGATGTGATGTTGGGAGAGGAACGTCTTGAGCGTGTTACCATGGCACGCAATCTTGGCCTACTCATGGACGATCAGTTTCGAACAACATGTACTGGATACCGTTAGGAACTGCTACTATAGGCTAAAAGTGTTGTACCAGGTTCGGGCGTACCTTAGTGTTGACGTTAGGATCAAGTTATGCGATACATTAATTCTGTCCAAATTAAACTACGTCGACACGGTAATTAACGGATGCCTTTTAGCTCGCTCAAAAACGCTTATTCAACGGATCCAGAATGCCTGTGCCCGTTTTTGTTTCCCTATCCCACCACGCACTCACGTCACACCCTATCTTAACCAAAGCGGGATGTTAAAAATGGAGGCCCGTCGTTCTCTTCATTTTGCCACTCTGCTTTTCGGTGTGGTGTACGATCGTCAGCCTCAGTATCTATACGAGAAGCTGACATTCACTGCCCGGCCGACCAGAGATGCGATCCGTCTTGTTTGCCCAAGACACGGTAAATCGGCAGCATTTCGTGGCAGTTTTCGCTACTCAGCCACGAAATGCTGGAACAACATCCCTCCGCCTATTCGTAATTCTAAAACTTCAAGTACTTTTAAGCTCCACTTCAAAAAATATCTATTACACAACCCTCCTAGCCCGTGTCGTTAACTATTTCATATATTTATGTTAGTCGTATATAGCTGTATAGCGTCACGTTAGTCTCATAAATCGTCATAATTTATCCCATATAATTATTATCCAATATTCTGTTATATAGTCCGTTTCCTTAATACGCGTAGTACTTAATATGCATGCAACTTGCCACGTACAAACCTACTCCTAACTCTTCTTACAAGTAATTAAATATTATATTCTTAAATAAAATTTATGTATATACTAGGTATGTAAACGTTGATTCATCATTTTATCCCTAAATGTAGGTTGTAGTACCACGTTTGCCACTTTTTGCTGTTCGGAACTACCTTACAGCCCTGGGCTCCACGGAAGACCAGCGCTGTGGCATTGTTCAATGTCAGAGCATATGCTGAGTGGTGTCCACTTGCGGCCACTATCAGCACCACCGGCCTACATACATGTACGTACATGTTATTTTTAGTTTAAGCTGGTATTTATTAAGTTTCTTTTTATATATTGTGTTTTCTAATTAAGAACGAAATTGTGATGTGGTGTTATTTTGGCTGGCAATAAATTCATTTCTATTCTATTCTTGACGTAATAGTAGATTACTGCAGAGGCCGTGAAGTAAGGGATTGCTGGACGAGACTGGGGTAGACGGCCGAGTCGTAGACGAGGCCGAATACAACGAGTCCAGCAATCCCTGTTCCGGCCGAGGATTGTATAGTACTTTTCTCAAACGATGTGAGGAAATATTAAAATTAAAATAAATACTTGGTAATCAATTAAATAATAGGTCATTTGCGCCTTTTTTATTTTTTAAACATGCCATTTGAACAATTCGTTCGAGCACCATGTTTAACCGCACATAAAGTATAGTACCATAGATTATTTTTTTTTTTTTATGAAGCAAGTATGCTAACAGTGTCTAGTGGTGGTTGGCAGTATGTAAATTTTCCTTTGTCAGTTTAATATTAGTAAGCAAATTTAAAAAGTTAGAGTAGCGGACAATAATGGTTTTACTTAGGGTTTTCATACATTACTTCTTGGCCTAAGGCCAAGAAGTAATGTAGGGAGCCATAAACAAGAAACTTCACGTCTTCATTTCGTGATATTAATGCGTTCATTTCCGAGCATGTTTGAGAAAATGGACTTTACGTAATCTTTTTGATGAGCTGTGCCCGATTCTGTGTCATGTCTCCGGCTTTACACACACGGCTTTGCCACATGCATGGCTCTGCATCTCTCATAATTACATGAAATAATTTAGGTACTTTAAAAACAAAGTTTTATTTAACCGACTTCAATTTAAGTAGTACTCCGCCAACATGAACATTTCCACATTTCTTTTCCATTTTACCACATGAACTGCTTTCTGAGTGAATGCGTTGATTATTACAGAATAAAACCAAATCGCTGTATGTCAATCATACTTGAGGAGTTCCGTCGCTTCCTCAAGGATCTCAGAAATCACCTTTTGATAATTTCATTTGTTGCTATTTCAACGGAATCATATCAGAATCTGTGACGTAGGTACTTTTAGTATCTGTGGTCATCATCATCAGTTCCTCTTCACCAGATTTGTGATGTCCGGGTGTATATTCACGAAGTTATATTAAATACCGAAATTGCTACACGCGTGCCTAATATATGTGAGAAGTTATTATTTTATTTTATTTATTACATATAATAACACCTTTATAACGAAACAAATTATTTAATTAAATATTTTTGTTTCGTGTTATTTTTAATCCTGTCCTGATCCTGAAGATGGTTTATTTTTCCATTATATTCTTTCTCTCTGTATCATATCGTTTACATATAATAAATTAAATAAATATAAAAACCAAAGTTTTAACCGACTTCAATTCAATACTCCGCCACGCCACATGAACATTTCCACATTTCCTTTCCATTGTACCACATGAACATTGGTTATTACATAATAAAACCAAATCGCTGTATGTGGGCCGATAATATTTGACGAGTTCCGTCGATTCATCAAGAAAGGTGATTCTGAGACCTTTGGCACTCCATTATATAGCTAGTTGCTATTTCAACGGAATCGTATCACAATCTATGGCGTACTTTTATAGTTTTAATAACATCATTAGGGAGTTGCAGCTGACATCTGTGGTCTTCATCATCAGTTCCACTTCACACATTTGTGATTTCCGGGTGTAAATACAACGAGTTATAATAGAAAACCATGCGTGCCTAATATATTTGAGGGGTTCCCTCAATTCCTCATGGATCCCATCATCCAACTGGATTTTTTAAAAGAATGGAACCAATCTGGAAACGTACTTACTAACAAAAAAAATTGTACGAATCGGCTCATAAATGACGGACTTTTGAGGTCATAAAAAAAAAATACAACCTAGTTGAAAACCTCCTCCTTTTTTATATAGCCTTAACCTAATCCTTACGGGGTGACTAATGTTAATCGAAAACCATAATTATCATTATTATCTTTTCAATGCTACTCAATTCCAAGCTCTATTTGGTTACTAGGCTAGTATGTAAGTACAAGGCGATTAAAAAATCGTGTTTAATATTGAAATGGTTGGAATCGGGGCTGAATTTCGTTCATTTCACGCCTAAGTAAATGTCGAGTACGTACATTACTTATTGGTACGCCCTCTTTAGCCATTCCTCTAAATATTTAATCAAGAACCATCTACATAGTATAGATGGGGATTTTCATCAAAGGCTTACGGTAAAGAACAGATTAAGCTTTAAAACCAAAACATTGTTCAGTATACTGAGTGACATCGCCAGGCGAATATCAAAATAACTTCGGCTTGGAAATTAGTTAACAGGATTAGCTATTGATCCCTCGTCATTTGTTTTTAAAAGTTCTTGGTTCTTGTTGGCGATTGAATTTTCCTTTGACGCCCTCTAGGGTTAACGACGGGATCGGGAGAGAGAATAATTCACATTTTATCAATAGAAGTGGTTTGTTTAACCTGACAACTGTTTTGAATTTAGACTTGGTGGATATCTCGCTTTTCCTCGTCGTATAAGTATTTTATCTAACATTTCGGCGAATTTGAAAAATAAATGTAAATTGCATGTTTTGTGCTCATTATTAATTTATATAGAATTAAGCCATTGCTAGTTACAACTTACAACGTGAACAAAAGACGAATACCTAATTAATAAACAAAGATGCCCAGTCCAACATGATGAGTGGATACATTTATATAGTTTATAGTTTGTATTATGTATGGAAAAAAATATAACTTAAACTCAATTTATGATTAAAAAGTATAAGCGGGTGAGTATATAAGCCCCAATTAAGTGTTAAGGGTAAAGCCTTCAAAGATAACATTTATTACTTTCAGCATCAAGCGCCCATCAAGGCGGTAATCACGGATTTTATTCACTTTAAATATTAACTGGACTTACGAAACGCTGGAGGAAATTGAAAATAAGTACTACCAAAAACGGTTTTTGGTCAAATTGGCTGCCAAGATTCACGTTAGAAAGGGAAGTTAAAAAACTGATGCGGTGTCATCATGTACGTACGGACAAGCCCTTAAATCTATAAAACCTACCTACAACTTAAACACAATAATATCATATCATTATAGCATCAATTAAATCATAGTAGCTTCAGGCCGCGACTCCGTCCGAGATAAAAACTATCCTATGTTGTTAGCCGGGACTGAAACTATCTCTATACCACACCTATATCGGTTCAGCGGTTTAGGCGTGAAGAGGTAACAGACAGACAGAAAAACTTTCGCATTTATAATATATTGTTGTTTGTGTTAGTAGCCTCTACCCAGCCAAGTGACCTTTACAGTTCAAGCTAATCAGGCGTCAACTTTGCGGCTCAGAAAAGATAATTGTGCAGCAGTGCACCGTATACAAGATAAATGAACCATAGCATTTAGTTATACTGCCATTAATTATCGTTCTTGTAGCTACGTAAAAGCAAACTTCGTTTGATATTCTTTTTATTAGTCAGTAATTTTTAGGGTTCCGTACTTAAAAAGGAAAAAACTAAACCTTGGCTATAAGTAGAATCACTTCCAAACCTTTTTTCTCAGGGTCTCCTTGAAGTTGAAAAATATACCAATTACCAAGGCTGTAAATTTATCAAACTATCCACGCAATGAAAAGATACGTCCGTTCCCGGATATTGCTGATACTTGCAAGTGACTCAAAACTTATACGGTAGTTTCCGTTGACTATTAGAATCATGAAAATTGATTAGAAGTTACATCATAAAGCACAAATAGATACAGGAATAATTCGAAAACCGTATTTGTGTAAGTTAAATCACAAGTGTAAACGTATTTGCAGTTGGTAAACTTACAGCAATCTATTTCAATGTACTTATGATGAAAACATTTCCTTTTCCAACACCAATTGTTAAGTTCGTCACTCATTTTCATATTTCATAAATCCTGGGGGCGAAACCTCAAATGTTAATAAAATGTAAGTACCTACTTTCTAAATAATATCATCTTTCCAACCATTACGGAAAGTAAGCGCTTTCCTGTTGATGATTTACAAAATGGTGAATTTAGTTGGATTATTACTCTGCTCTGGGTGTCGCGAAATGTAGTTCAACACCTAAATCTCAGTGTAAGCCGACGCATGGAGTTCGTGTTCACAAAAAACTTATGAGTAGACAAGGGCGAAGGGTGTTTGTTGTTATCATTACATATTAAAAGAAGCTATTATAACTGGTTGATTTTTCTATTCCTAGCGGAGGCCAAGGTATGCTTAAGATTATTCAACGTTGCCGACTTTTTATAAAACTGTCCTTAGAATTGGAATCTTCTGCCTTGGATGGGAGAGTTGCTTTTTGAATGGACTACTTTGATGCAATTCAGTCAACTCAAATAATCTCAAGTATACTCTTGGGTCATCGTTGTCAGCGTCAGAAGAGTAAAATTATTCAAATAAATAGGAGAAAGATATCTCTCTTTCATCTTAGGGTTTTCCTGTTTGAGTAACAAATAAACAAGGAGTGCCGATTTAATGTATGTCCCAATTGGACGTTTGTTTTTACTATGCGTATTATTTTCCTTTTTTAGACGCTATCCGAAAACTGTTTGCTTTTGATATTTGGAGGGCAGATAATTAGATTGTTATTTGACGGATAAAGTAAGTACCATATTCCACGGTCTCTACATAATATTCTAGAGATTCTAGAGAAATATCCACGCCACACTGCGCTTGCTACGTGCTCAGCTGAGTCTTAATGATTAATTAAATAACTGTTAGTGCAGTTTAGATGAATTTCAGGGTCGGCAAAGCGCATGTAACACCCCTGCAGTTGCAAGCGTCCATAGGATACGGTAACCACTTACCATCAGGTCGTAAGATTGTTCGCCATTAAAAAAATGGTATGAAAAAAAGCAGGCGCTCTGTTCGTAGACGCTTCCCTCTACTCAGCGGAAAAACCACGGCATCGACTACGAAACTGCTAGCTGTGAACTGTGAACACGTAACGTTCCTGGCAGTGAAAGTGTTGATAGGGTCGACATCAAGCGGTCACCGTAGCAAGCGTTCACGGGTTACGGTGACAGCTTACCATCAGGCGGGTTACCGACTTGGCATATAAAATCAATACTAATGTGTTGCAGTAGTATGTTTCCACTTGGTAGAGTATTTGTTAGTGATTTTAAACCTACTGACTGATGATGCCTCGTAGAGAGGCGAACACGTGTCCAGGTTTTTGTCATTATTGGTGGTGGTTTGCTGTAATTTTTTGAATGTTTATACGCAAATAGTTGCATCTTATCTTCACTGATAGACCAGCACGTTTTTTAGCGGAATAGCAAAGGAATATTGTTCTCGTAATATATCTTGCGTATGTTCGTTCGGCTGTTCTCCTCTACAGAGGGCCGATTTTTGACTTTCGACCGCTCGAAGATTGAATACGAGTAAGTAATAATAATAAGCCCGCGGGGGCAGCTTGTGGCGAGCTGACGGTGAGTGGCGACACCGCGGACCCCTAACCTCCAGAGGGCCCGAGTGATCTGGCCCTCACCTCTGTGCTTGCCTTAACCGGCCGGCCAGAGTGGAGTCGCAAGAGCGGAACCTATGCTCCAGGTTGGAAGTGTAAAATGTCATAACGCCGGCGGCCCTTGAACCGATTACCGGGATCTGGCGCACCGCAGACTCACCTCTCGACAACCTCACAGACGCTCAGACGTGTTGCTCCATTGCCGCACTGCGCGTGCGACTATTTATGGGGCCCACTTAACGAGTTGGCGAGTCACCGCCTGCTTTTTCACAATTTTGAGACTTATTGTCACGGCAGGTGTCCGCTAGTCTCCTCCCATAACCCATAGTCCAGACCACCCACCATTCAACCCAATAACCCATGACCTTAGTTTCCATCGCAGCACAGTGTTGCACTGCAATAGTCTTTGCACCTGGCGGGGACCATCACCGGGTGTATCATGTTGTGCGCTCGGAGATGGTATCCGCCATGTGTATCCCTCGCTTTATATTATATTTGTTTTAAAGGGCCTCTGCGCTGTTGGCTTCGGCCCCACGCATGCCTTCCAAAAGTCCGGGACCCCATGGTCCTGAGATATGGAAAAAACATACAAATAATAATAATAGGCGTAGGGATGTGACGGCCCCATCGCCCACCAGATTTCTGGTGCAATCAGTCAACGTAAGGCAGCTTGTGGTGGGCTGTTAGGGAGTAGCGACCCTACGGACCTGACTACTCATGGGGGTGTCCTGTGGTCAGGTTGAGCCGACCGGGTGGATGGTTGGACAGGCCCCCTGCCTCTGGCTTGCCTTTACTGGCCGTCCAGAGTGGAGTCGCAAGAGCTGTTGCTCGAGGGTAGATGTGGACACCTAAGTGGCGAGTTGGCTATATGTTTAAAAAGTCCAGTGCCACCTCCTACCCCCCAGCTCTCTGACTGGTGTGGCCCTTAGGCCATTTTTTAATGTCGCTATTAATAGGGGCCCATCTAGCAGTTGGCGAGTCACCGTCTGCCAGAGATAAAAAGTGAGACAGTTTTATTAGGCAGGCGTCCGATGTTTCGTCCAGTCCATCATTTTAACCCAATAACCCGTTTCATTTAGATTCCATCAACCATCAATAGGCCCTATACACCCCAGCGGGTGCTGTCTCTGTGTGCGTCACATGACACGGACAGGGACAGCATCCGCTCAGTGTACTCCTTGCATTTCATTAAATTGTCAAAAGGGCCTCTACGTGTTGACTCAGTTGGTACTTTGTAGGTACCTAGCTCCACGCACGCCTCCCAAAGGTCCGGGACATCATTGTCCCGTGAGCGGAAAAGACATACATAATAATAATATTCTTTATTGCACCACAACATAAGAAAAACATGTTACAAGAGTACATTAAATAAATATATAAATATAAATATAAATATTAGGGGACAATCTTACACAAATCGACCTAGTCCCACAGTAAGCTCATTAAGGCTTGTGTTATGGGTACTAGACGACGATATATATAATAGAATATAGATATAAATACTTAAATACATAGAAAACTTCCATGACTCAGAAACAAATATTCATGCTCATCACACAAATATTTGCCCTTACCGGGATTCGAACCCAGGACCTTCAGCTTCGTAGGCAGCGTCACTACCCACTAGGCTAACCGGTCGTCAAAATAAAGGTAACAACAGGCGGTCTTATCGCTTTAGAGCGATCTCTTCCAGACAACCTTTGGGTAGCAGGAAAGTTTTCAAGAAGAGTTGTAAACAGGTAGTGCAGGAATACATCAAGAAAAGCTTACTAACACATACATCACATTATATGACAACAGCACTCAAATACATACTTTCACAAATAAGCATAGTATAAATACATAGATACATACATACAAACTATAATCATCATCATATCAGCCGAAAGACGTCCACTGCTGGACATAGGCCTCCCCCAAAGAGTGCCAAAGTGACCGGTCCTGCGCCACCCGCATCCAGCGGACTCCAGCAACCTTTACCAGGTCATCAGTCGACCTTGCGGGGGGGCCTACCCACGCCGCGCCTTCCGGTACGTGGTCGCCACTCGAGAACCTTTCCGCCCCAACGGCCATCGGTTCTACGTGCTATGTGCCCCGCCCACTGCGACTTAAGTTTGGCGATTACCTACCTAGCGACAAACTATAATACAATTATATAAATATATTACAGGACAACATGGCAACTTAAGGCAGGGACAAGTAATACTGTTTCAACAGGTTTTTGAAAATTTGAAGTGAATTTGCACATCTTATATGCAACGGCAAAGCATTCCACAGCCGAACAGCCTGAAATGTGAATGAGTTGTTATAGAACTTGGTGGATGAAGGCGGTGGAGCGAGAAGATGATTATGTGAAGATCTGATGGAGGTGAGGTGATTAAAACGCTCTTTGAGATACGGAGGAGTTGAGGGAACAAAAAGTATACTGTAAAGCAAAGTTAAAATGTGAGAATCCCGACGGAGACGAAGTGGAAGCCACTTGAGCTGAGAACGAAAGGAGGAAACGTGGTCATACTTGCGCAAGCCAAATATGAATCTAATAGAAAGATTTTGGAGGCGCTCAAGCTTATTCAGCTGGTCCTCAGTAAGCTCCAGATAGCAAATATCAGCATAGTCTAGAATGGGGAGAAGGAGAGATTGAGCTAGCGCAATTTTAAAGATGAAAGTAAATTCTATGCCATTTCTATATGTGAGTTCCTTTAATTGGCTTTGTATTACTATGTAAGACTTATATTATGTTTTTGCAGCTGTTGGTACTCCTTAAGCATAAATAAAAATAAAAAAATAAAAAAAAATAGGATTGTAGTGTCAAAATTGTAAGCTCTTACATTCTACCGACGGAGTTGAATACGAGTGGTCAATCACCACTCCTTTTTCAATTTTCTATCGCCAATTCAAAATACCATTTCATAGTTTTTGTCAGTTTTCGAGTGAAATAGTCGAGCGCTTGAAAGTCAAAAATTGCCCCCAGGTCGCATTTCTCAACAGAATATCATGAAATTTTGTGAGTAGGTTCAATAATTATACAGAATATTTTGTCGATTCAGTTTTTAACGAGTTCTACAGCTCACAGAGCCACCAGTTTATAAGTTAAATAGTAATAAACATACATTTATAATCCGAATATATTGAGGAAGGCCGGCTGAATTATTCGCCGCGCTCTATCAAGTTTTAGTAGCCCGGCATTTAAATAATTTGGTATGCGGCGTACTTTACCGAAAATGTGGGCAACTTAATCTAATAACTGTTGGCTAACTTTCAGTGCTGTCCTAGTAAAACAAAGAATACTTATTCAAAGTTACTAATGAACCCCGTCCAAGCGGAGACTAACGAAGAATTACATTGTGAAGTGATATTACTTACGTGGCATGCTCCGGGATAAAAGCAGTTAAACGCCGAAGTTTATTGACTAATACCTACTCTACTATTCACCTATGAAAGTAATTAGTTTGGAAGGTATGATGACAGTCGCTTTCACAATTACTAGTGCATACGGTAATACTTGGGATTAGGTTGCAAGCAGAACCTGGGTTCCTTTGAGATGCAAGGGGTATTAATCTAAAATAAAGAGGAGAATTTTTGACACTACTTTTTATCTAGTTAAATGTGTAGGTAAGACCATCAAAGAGCTAAAATATCTATAGTTTAGTGGTGTTTGTAAACAAAGAGCATGATTTTCATGTATAATACCTATTTAACGCAAATTCCAGGAACAACTCGAATAGTTTAAACTAGCTAGTGGAATAACTAGCGTATTTGATTGTAAATAAATATTTAGGCCATGCCATCACTCGGTGCACGATCAGACATAAGTTTGACAGATGCACTTTGTCTTGACGTAAACATATGCATTTTGTAGTGGGCGCACCACTGTTTAGGTTGCGTTCTCTTCAAAATAATCGCGTCGTTTTGATCATGATCAAATAAAAGTACTTTCAAACAATTTAATTATAATTTAAGTTGTGTCAAGACGACGGCTATCTCACCTCAAGTGTTATAATGCGGGTTCAGCAGATATAACAGGGAAGTTATCGT
The DNA here is from genome assembly GCA_947578815.1 of Epinotia ramella. Classification (NCBI taxonomy): domain Eukaryota; kingdom Metazoa; phylum Arthropoda; class Insecta; order Lepidoptera; family Tortricidae; genus Epinotia; species Epinotia ramella. The sequence goes on from OX388209.1 coordinate 17,179,955, forward strand.
TTAACTCCCACAACATAGAAAAGATCTCGGCTAAAAATATCTTAATGTCTAAGAGATTAGGGTTATTTACGCGTCATGTTTCAGCGTAATAGGTTCTAGCGGGGAGATATACTCGTACCTATAAATTTCAGTAAAAAGAACCTAACATAAATAACTATCGGCGACCTCTGTTACCCGTCATGGAATGCCCAGGAGACAGGCTGGCGAGCCATTTATTTTAGGGCTGACAGGGGCTTGTGACAGTCAATGTAATCAATAATTAATGTATCGGCACTTCGAGCCCTACTAATATAAACGTGAGGTATATGAGGTTGCATACTCATTCGCAAAAAAACTACTAAACGAGTTTTAATAAAATTATTTTATTTTATAAATCAGATTAACGTACCCAATCAATAAGTATGTCCAAAGTCACGGGCAGAAGCCAGTACTAGTAGTATCTACACACGTTTTGGTAATGCGACAAATCAATACCTACTTTTAGTGCACCAATATTTAAACTAGGTAAAGCTATCGTCCCAGTGCTCAATACTGGTCCAATAATTGACACATTTGACGATCTTAATCCATAACAATACCTAGGTGTAAAATAATTAAGGTATTAAATACGGGGACGTTTACCTAACATTATCTAGGTCAGCATGCCTTATTCATAATAATGCCATATATTACACGAAATATCAGTCTTTCTTATCAAAGTAAAGAAGATTTAATGACAAACTTTCTTCGTAAAACTCATAATTTTAAGGAGACTTGTAAACTCTGTCTCGCGCTTTCTTCGAAATAAGCAAATATTTTACAAATAATCTCTAAACGACATTGCCGAATCATGTACCAACGTTTCGTTTGTGGCACAACCAAACAGGCGTTATAAAACTTTGTTTTATTTTCTACACAATCTGTCTTTATTATTATAGCTACACATGGACAAAGAAATGTGAGATCAAGTAAAAACGTAATTTACTAAAATTACAACTTCCGGCGATGATGATTTTGAAATCGTCAAGCAACCTACAATCAATGTTACAGTAATAATATTCACAACCTTTTCCAACCCACCTCACCATTCAACTAATATGTATTACAATTCTAAGTCATAACAGCTTTGCGTCTATGTGTGTTCAGAGGTCAGACTTTCACTGGTTTTGCCTTGATGTGAATGGTCGGTAGGTAAACGTAGTCAATATCAGCCCGGCTAATGATAGGACAGAAACGTTACTGCAGCACCGCTGCCAATCTCAAAATAAGTATTCCTACATATTGTAATATAAACCTCTGGACACACATGTCCCATACAGTAGCAGCAATAAAGCAGAATTATTATTATTATATGAAATGGTGTACTGCCTTTTTGCCGAATTACGAGTATGTTTCGTCTTTCATTTGGCAACCAACTTTTCGCCGAAGTTTTATTTGGTAAACCAATCCTTGGCATAATTTTACTTCGTATTTTTTTTATTTCGCTACATTTTTATAATGCAAAATTTTACTACGTCAAATTTTACGTGGTAAATAATTGTGTAGCAAATTATTTGCTAAGGCAAATAACATATTGTCAAATTTTGTGTGGTAAATAATTGTTTAGCAAAAATGATTTGCTGAGGCAAATAACATATTGTCAACTAATTATGAAGCAAATGATTTCATTCATTTTTGATTATTTTCATACACAGACCACTTAACCTATAGACTCCACTTCATAAAACTTTGTCTAGTATCTCATTATGCCAAATTGGCGGGGCGCGGGGGGCGACAAGTGAACTGTGATTGGCTAGCTCAAGGTCAACGAGCAATCACACGATTCACACGTGACGCGCACCATTTTGGTTAGTGATGGGACACACTCGAAAATAATACTACAGAATATAAATGTAAATATTTTTAATTGGAATGAAATTTAACATTAAAGAGAATATCATATTTTATTGGTTTCGGATTTGAACAACAAGCGTCTGTTGTTATTCGTGTATTTGAAACACTGGTTTGAAGTGCCGCGAACAAATTACGCTGCTTGTAGCAGCTTAATTTGTTCGCTAAACTTATTATTAATAATTATTCAAAATTGGTTTTTGAATCCGCGACTTTTCCATTTTAAAATAATAAATAAATATTAAGGGACAATCTTACACAACTTGACCTAGTCCCAAACTAAGCAAAGCTTGTACTATATGGGTACTAGACGATGACAAACATACTTACGAGTATATAGATGAATACATACTTAAATACATAGAAAACATCCATGACTCAGGAACAAATATTCGTGCTCATCACACAAATAAATGCCCTTGCCGGGATTCGAACCCAGGACCTCTTGCTTCGTAGGCAGGGTCACTACCAACTAGGCTAAAGCTAAATATCACTATTAGAGTTTTGTAAAACAATATACTAAAAAACAAAACAAACGATTATTTACAAATACAATAAACCTCTCATAAATATATACAGTATTAGTAGTATTTATTTCAATAATACAAGTTCGTTCTGTACGCTAGGTAGTAACACTTCAATATTGTTTTACGGATATCGGTGACGTAAGTAATCGATCAGTCACATCACTAATTAAGACACTGCAATGGTGCGACAAAGACGGAATTACACAAAATTGTAAGCGAAAGAAAAAGACAGCCGTTGAAAGACATCAACGCGTCGCCACGTTAAGAAACTTTTACTTTATAAATTGAAATTTTAAATTATTATTGTTTTTTCGTTGTAAAAAGAAAAAACCTGCTTACCTGTGAAATTAAATCTCATCCTTTTGACGACTAGACGTCATGCTACACTTTCCACACGGTTTCACCATATAATAAGGCATATTTTGTATACTTTATAGCCAAAAAGCAGTTGAATATTGCATGTTACTTCGTGAACGGTCGACCGCGTACTAAAAGAATGTTTGGGGGCGTGGTAGCTGCTTGGTGCTTTTTATGCTTAAGCTTGGCTCACGCGGGCGCCTTAGTAAGCGGGGTCTATAGGTTAAGTGGTCTGTGTTTTCATAAGATCTAAATCTCATTTTCCCTAATATCATTTTACCCTCATAAAATCTCATAGTACCTACCAACTAGAGTGCTGCACGAGTTCTTCAAAAGCCTAAAAAGGGTCGAAGCCCCCCGCAGTAAACAAAAGGTTTAGTTAGGTTATGGTTATCTTGTGTACCTTAGAGCGGAAACGTCGGAACGGACGTCGACACGCTGGCGGTTGGGTTAGGTTATAGGTTAAAATAATTGCCGTGCGTTTGTATGCGCACGCCTACGCAAATAAAATGTCAAACCAATGCATTGCTTAGTTTGGGACTAGGTCGATTTGTGTAAGATTGTCCACAAATATTATTATTATTATATTATTATTTATACATTAGTACTATTTTGAGCCGCAAAGTATGTAAACAAAAGTACCCTTTTAATTTAGCTGAATGGTGCATCTACCCGCTTAATGCAATAAAATCATACTGCAATTTGAACCTTGAATTCTAACAAACTGGGTTAGATTTCATAATGCCTTTCAATATGTTGCACACATTTGACGAAAACATAACTGACATCTAAAAAAAAGTAATAATTTGTCTTACAATAATTTATCAAATCATTAGTTGGGAAATGATATCAGTGCGAAACGTTGAGTTGGGAAATAAAAATTTGACCAAATAAAAACATGAGAGACGTAGTTTGGGGAGTTAAGAATTTGCTAAATAATTTTCGGCGAAACATTAGTAAACCATATGAAATGCTGACTTGTGACTACTGAATCAACTGGAAACAAAAGGGGAAACCCAAAATGACTTAATTGAAGTACTTACTAAATAAATATAATAATAATAATAAAAGACATTTATTCAACAAGTTTGCATACACTATGATCGTTTAACAGAACAATTAAACTTAAACAGTAAAAACATACAAACAGTCGAAAAGGAAGATGGCTCAGCTAATGCCCCTGCGCCAAGTAGCCCTCGAGACGGCAAAGTCTCAGGGACTCTGGCTCAGACGCTGTTATTCTGCCATCCCCGTGGTTAAATCTAGCAAGGTGACACTTATTAGAATTAAAAATATCTACAAAATATTCTAGATTCTTAACCACGCCACACTAGTACATATTTTGGGACAATCTTACACAAATCGACCTAGTCCCAAACTAAGCAAACCTACTGTTCATGGGTACTAGACGACGATAAACATACTTATATAGATAAATAAATTCTTAAATACATAGAACATCCATGATAGAACTATTATATAATCTGTGTCCATGACTCAGGAACAACTATTCGTGCTCATCATACAAATAAATGCCTTTACCGGGATTCGAACCCGCGACCTCCGGCTTCGTAGCTACCAACTAGGCTACGGAGGTCGTCCTCTTATTATTAAAAGCTTTTATTTAACTTGCAATGTATGTATGTAATTTGTTCGGGTGGAATCCTGCAACTGAATTTTGAAGCAGGTATCTTCAACCGATTGAGCTGAAATTTTGGGTAAAGGTAAAGTTTGGATGACAATTCAATATTATTGTACTATCGACCTGATCTGACGATGGAGACAGAAGGTGGCCATGGGGATTCAGTACTTAACCGTTGAGTTTGGGCTCGTTAGAATCATCTCAATAGTAGTTGATGACGGTATACAAAATAAAAATACAGTCGGCATTAAAAGCTTTTATCAAAAATGTTTTTTTTGACAGAAACTTATTACTCTTATGTTCGTGTATGGTTATTTTCATTTGTACATGACACCTAACCTGTCAAAGCTCTTCCGGCTTCCTTTTCTGTAGGTTGGTAAATGGACATGTCAAAATTGTTTGTAAACAAAAATATAACATCAAAATAACGTAATTAATTTCAAATATCTATTTTCTAATTTCATTCTAATCATTCAAGAAAAGACTTGGTTTAGTTTGCTGCTATGAAATTGACATACATGTTTGGCTTATACTAAGTGTAGATAGTTAAACGAGCAGGTAAATGGGAAATGTGATGTGAATGGGATGTGTGTGTGTGACGTTTTCTGCCAAAACAGTTTACACAAAACGTATCGCTTAAGGCAAGGTTGAGGCAAAGCCTCGCCCGACAGCTGGGCGAGATTGACTCGATTCATCCGAACCACTAAAGCATTTCTTAAAGCCCCTAACATGTACAAAGTCCTTGATGCGGGTTTACGTTCAAAAGGGATTTCTAACTGTAGCTGCAGGTTAATAAAGTCTACAATGCTATGTTAAAGGGAGCGTTAAATAAAATTGTGTCATTTTATCTGTGCCACTTTATTTTGTTAATCAATATTGTGATTATTGCGCTATATTCAAAATCTTTACTTCTTTTTTACATGATACAACTAATTTAAACACATCTTATACTAAAACTAAGTGTTGCCAAGCACTAGTACATGTAGGTAGTGTATAAAGTTTTAAGTTGTTATTTAGTAATCATAAACATGAGGCAAATTCTGCATTTGGCGGTGTGGAATCGGTATGAGGATTATGTACTTTACCGGAAGCTAAGATTCTAGTAATTTTCAGTATAAATTCAGTTAGTTTTGCGCAGTAATATTGCGCGGAATCAAGGCGGTACGCAAGCAGCATTCGTTTCGCCCTCACACCAATCAGGAAACAATCAATCAAACGTAAACGCGCAGTAAAGAATCTGTACTGACTTGATTAACCTCAGCCTCAGACTCGTCAATTAATAATACCAAAACCGAGCGAGATGGTCTAATACAAATTTCAACAAGTGTGATAGAGAGAGATTTAATCTGTTGTCTGTGTCATATTAGTTACACCTTTTTTTGGTAGCTGCAATCGAGTGAGCATGAGGTTGTAAAAATTAACCATCACTTACCTGGCCAATTTAAGTAGGTTATTTATGGTAAACAGCATTTTAAGACCAGTTCTCAATTTAGCTGCATATGAGACTTTGGTCCCGGTGGCGCGCGTATACTTCCTCTATAGACTATTAGACTCTAAGTATACAGCACGACTCCTCACGGCTAAATGCAACTTTGAAAAGTAAAGTACATAATAAAGTGCACTGGGATAACAGGGTTTATGTCAAAGATAACCCACCCTTATTCTCGTTGGTGTATTGAATATTTCTGAATGTTCTCCCTTACTATTTTATTACATCATAAATTTATTACATATTCTCAGTACCGAAAACCGACACATTCTCGCTCTGTCAAACATTTATTTAGACATTGGCAATGATAAGACCGAAGAACACCGTAAATATATTATGAGCTTCATAATATTTTATGTTCCACATATTCTACTATTATATTTCAAAGTAAATTGGAAGACACCTCTCTCCCTCTGACTCAGATAACTTATTTTATTCAGACAAGAGTAATTATTAATAAAATCGGTACAGTTTATTTTCCTCAGAACGCAGAGAAAACGCTGTTTCTTTGATTGGCTGTAACGTGATTTTAGTGAAATGTTTCCTTACAAAATTAATCGTTTCACTTCTCTCTTCCTCAATTTAGCGAATGTGATGGCATACTCTTTTTCAGTTACTTGCCTAATAATCATTACTAAGAAATTCTCAAACTCATCAGAAAGGTAGGGCAGGTCAGGATGCCATCTTATTCATATTTGAAGCCGCCCAATTGGGGACGTCCACCTTACAAAGTTAGGTAATAACAACATTACTTGTTCTGGAAGTACCTATGTGGTGTTGTGTTCCAGGTGGTGGGTAAGTTCGCCAGAGCTCCTGAGGATGTGCGTGTTGAAAGTGAAAGGCCTTCATTTATATCTAGCTTTCAATGAAGAAACATTAATAAGGGGTCAGCAACGAGCTTGTAACTTCTCTGAAATCGTATGCGCCCGCCCATAGGCAATGGCTATGACATATGATGTTACCGATCAACAATGATACACTGAGTATATAGTTATGTTGTCAAGCGGTTTGTAATATTTGTAGATCATTGAAACATTCATTTCAGTATCATCACTACATAGTATAAAACAAAGTCGCTTCGCGCTGTCTGTCCCTATGTATGCTTAGATCTTTAAAACTACGCAACGGATTTTGATGCGGTTTTTTTTAATAGATAGAGTGATTCAAGAGGAAGGTTTATATGTATAATATAGTACCCGTGCGAAGCCGGGGCGGGTCGCTAGTTTCAATATAATTTGTTAATCGACCGACCTCAGCTGTGTCTTCGTCCACCGTAAATAGAGCGGTATTACCATTTTTTATTGGTTACCGATAATTTATGTCTGGTCCAGGAGAAAAAACAATAAAATCAATCATTTTCAATCATCGGGCGATTCTAACCTAGCGACTCTAGCGAGCCTGCCTGCCTGGTAGTGAGCCTGCCAACGAAGCTGACTGAATCCCGCTGAAGGCTAATATTTGTGCGATGTGATGAGTAAGAATCTTTGTATCTGAGCCTTGAATGTTTTCTACGTGATTCTATATTTACTTATATGTATATTGTATATACTAGGTAGATGAGATTTTATGAGTATGACTTTAACCATTTTTAGCTTTTACCTCGCCCGGAGGATCAGCATTGCCATACAACGTTTCAATGCTGCCAGCCCTACCGCATGGCAGCGACAGTTCAGTTGTATTAATTCTTTCCTTTTTCTTTTTATAAATTAGTCTTTATACATATATATATATATATCTATTCAATACTCATAGTCGCCTAATATCGTTACAAGCCTTATTGAGCTTAGATACTTTGGGGATAGTTCGATTTGTGTAAGATTTCACCCTAATATTTATTTATTAAACGAATTCAAAAAAGGATGACTGTAGGTATGTATTTTTTCATTTCGCGAAGCTACATGACAAAAGACTGTCAAAGTTTTGACAATCATATCGAAATAAGTTTTGGAACTCATTAGTTCTATCTTTAACTATCAATTGTACGTAATTGATATAGGCGTCGACACAAAATAAATGTAAAACAAAAATATTCTTTGAGCAGACTTAATTCCACGAAGCTTGGGTTTAGAAGCGCTTCAGAAGTGGAAGAGTAACGCTAGGTCGATCACGTAACGCATTTTACGCACGTTAGGTAGATGTAAATGTCAAATTTTATATGGAAAAATGACAGATGGATTGTCCTAACGCACGTTGGGAACGTTAATTAACCCTCTGATCTGACTTAAAATAACTGATGGAACAAATCTAATCATGTCAAATGAAGTCAAAACAAAGTAAAATGCGTAATATAATTGCTGGAAATTATAAAATTTTCATAATTAAATTCCGTCTAATCTACAACGAAATGTCACTGTCAAAGTGAAACATTATGGCGTTCCAGGTGTAACCACCTTATTATGATTAATAGTATTATTTGTTGTTCTTAGTTTCGTAACGCATTGGTTTTACTGTAAAGTCACGTAAATGTATTTGTCAATAAATAAATAACTGATAATACGAAATATAATCATTACAATCGATGCAAGACCGATCGGAAATATTTATAATTTTGTTCATCAAATTTTGAGTAAATGAATTAATAAATCAATTCTAAAGAAAACATTCGTCCACTCCAGACGGACATACGAGGGGCGTCTGAAAAGTTCTAAGCCTAAGGTATTTCGAGGTTATATATGCGTTTATGATACTGGCCACTAGAAAGGCCATTTAAAAACAAATTATTAAAAAATAACATGTCACGTTTTTATTATTCTGTTTCGAGATATTCAACGGAAAAGTACATCATGTGTGAATTACCAACGAATATTACGAAAATTGAGCACCGTGCTGTAATTAAATTCCTTACAAAAAGTGACAAATCACCGCAGTGTATTTTTGAGGAAATGGCTATTATTTACGGTGATTCTGGGCCTTCTTATGCCACAGTCAAAAAGTGGAGTCGCTTATTTAAACTCGGACGGGAATCGATCGAAGACGACCCCCGCTCAGGGCGGCCAATATCGGTAGTGACCGAAGAAAACGTAGCAAAAGTCAAAAAGCTGGTATTAGAAGATAGAAGAATGAAGGTTTGGCAAATAGCTGAGGTCTTAGGTATTAGTAAAGAAAGAGTCGGAGAAATTTTACATGAACATTTGTACATGAGTAAAGTCAGTGCTCGTTGGGTACCGAAAATGCTAACGGCCTTCGATAAAGTACGTCGTGTGGAAACTTCTCGGGCGTTTTTAGAATTGTGCGAAGATGATTTAGATGAAGTTTGTTCCCGAATAGTAACTGTTGATGAAACATGGATCAGACAGTATGATCCGGAGTGTAAGTCTGAGTCGATGCAGTGGATTGAAAAGGGTGAAAGGCCGCCGAAGAAATTTAAAGTGCAAAAGTCGGCCTCTAAGTTAATGGCTACGGTATTTTGGGACTGTGATGGCATTCTTTTAATCGATTATTTAGAAAAAGGCTCTACGATCAACGAAACTTATTATGCAAATCTAATAAGACAGGTGCGACAAGCCATAGTTGAGAAAAGGCGGGGTAAACTAAGGAAAGGCATTTTGTTTTTGCAAGACAACGGCGTGCTCTGAAGGAAGTTGGTTTTGAGGAAATTGACCACCCACCCTACAGCCCAGATCTAGCCCCAAGCGATTATTTTCTATTCAATAATTTGAAGAAAGAGTTGAGGGGAAAGCGATTTAGAAGTGACGAAGAGATGAAGGCGGCTGTACAGGAGCATTTTGAAGGGCAAAATAAAGATTATTTTTTTAATGGCCTAAAAGCACTGTATAAAAAATTTAAAAAATGCATTGATTTAGGAGGAGACTATATTGAAAAATAAACACGAGTTCATTTTTGTAAATTGTTTTTTTCTATCTTAGGCTTAGAACTTTTCAGACGCCCCTCGTAAGATACTGAAAATGAAGTGAGGAATAAAAATGTCATGGCCGCAATCATTTCACCGTACCCACACGACTAGTTGTTGTGTTTTGTAATTGAAATACCAAAGATATATAATAATAAACGAACATCTTCAATCAATAATATTTTTGTGTCAATACTGTTATCAAATGTTCTTGACATCCGAAGTTTTTATTGGTTTTTATAAGTATGTTTAATAACAGAATATTTAAGTTCTATCTTTAAAATTACTAACAAATTAGTTACTTACGAGCATTTTTTCTACTTACTATCTACTACTATACATTCTATCGATGAAATGTTTCAACACAGTGGTAGATTTGATGGAATTTAATTAAGCGGCCAAGTGCGTGTCAGACCACGCACAACGAGGGTTCCGTCCCTATTAAAAAGGTCGTATCGTTACTGAAATCTTATGGCACTTACGTCCTTTTCTTTAAGGAAGGCAGTTTTTTAGAAATATCTCAAAAACGTTTGAACCGATCTTGTTCAAAACAATTTTCGCTGAAAGGATTTAATAAGACACGGTTCAAAAGTTAGAGGGGGGGGGGACACAATTTTAGTGACTTTCGAGGCGATTATCTCCGACTCATTCACTTAATCAAAAAAATTGCTGAGAAACCTTATACTTATTTTGAAAGGCCTATCGATTGATGTGCCACACGTGGGCTTGAACTGAAAAAAAAATAATTGGTTTTCAGTTTTATGTATGGAGTACACCCCTAAAACAATTTTTTTTAGTAATTTAATTACAAAACTATGAAGCGGTTAACAAAATACACCTATCCTCAAAATTTTATTGAAATACACCTTATAGTTTGCGAGTAAAATGCCTGTGACATACGGACGGACAGACAGACAGACAGACATGACGAATCTATAAGGGTTCCGTTTTTTGCCATTTGGGTACGGAACCCTAAAAATGGTATATGATAATTCCGAAAGCAAAGAAGCTGCAGTTTGCGGGTCAGATATTTTAGGTCAATATGAAACTATAATTCTTTTAGCCTCAATCCCAGGGTTTGAACCATAATATATTTATAAAGCACTTAACAAATAAGTACTTAAAAAAACAAATGCTTTTTTTTCTCGTCTGTGACAATGTGGGGTCACGTGGTATTAATTTGTACCTTTTGAACTCTCTTTGTGTGTGTGTTCTTTTGAATTAACATTTGTGTTTGTAAAGAGACAGATACAGAATATCTGATTTGTTTTTGATGACAAACGAAACATTATCTATTCAGACTTCGATGTACCTAAGTATCAAGATATGCGTGGATCATCAGTATTTAACCACCGTGTATTGGCCTGGCCGCCAAAGGCAATTTAAGTTACCAAATGTCCAATCTACACTGTACATTCTAACCATCTCCATAAATATAAAATGATATGATATGATATGATGATTTATTTATCTCACAATACACTTAAATACATTCACTTAAAATGCAACGGAATCCCTTAAATGACTCAGATTTAACAAATTCGCTACAAGGTTTCAAGCTTTTTTTTGGACTTTATCTGCTTCGGGTCTAAGGGCTTGGCCCGACGTAGCGTTCAAATGACGAAGTCTGCGGGGGAAACCTAGGGGTAACCTAGCGGAGGTCAACAATACAGTTCTTGAATTAAAGTCTGTACCTATTCATTCTTACGTAGCACGTAGAACCGATGGTCGTTGGGGCGGAAAGGTTTTCGAGTGGTGACCAAGTACCGGAAGTCGCGGCGTATGTAGCCCCCCCCCCACCTCCCCTGACTGATGACCTGGTAAAGGTCGCGGGAGTCCGCTGGATGCGGGTGGCGCAGAAGCGGTGACTTTGGCACTCTTTGGGGGAGGCCTATGTCTAGCAGTGGACGTATTTCGGCTGATATGATGATGATGATGACTTATTTATTATATTTTAAAAGGAACCTTAAGGATTGAAGCAGAAGGTACTCAATTCTCATGAATGAAACACTTCACAAACATATTTCTTCCCGTATATTTGCATAAATTATTTATGCAAAAAAAGTCGTCATAAAATCATAACGCAAAACGTCGTGGCACCGAGGTGCCGTAATCATGAGCAAGATCACTTACGACAGAAATGGGAAAATTGAATTAATTACAAGGTACGTCGCTAATTTCAATCTCGACGGTAAATTATTCCTTCGACTCTTGGCGCTTTTGATTTGCCGATTCTGATGTATACGGTAAACAAAGCGTAGGTACCTACTTAGATGAGGAATTTTATGAAATTCCTGAACTCCGCAAAGTTATATATTTGATTATGAAGTTATTTTACAAGATACCTAACCAAGTAAGGTTTTTCCTTCGTATTTGTAAACCCTTTAAAACAATTTTATGCGGCTGTCATTATATTCATTTTTCAACACAATTGCTCGTAACGTACTTCTTATTGTGTCGCTCTTAGGCTCATAATCCTGGATATTAAACACGCGTGTTTTATAACATTACGACACTTGTGTGTTATGGTTATATCCCGATTAAGTCAAGTTGGCACCTTGTAGCAAGATGTATGCATGCACACGGTGCATTCTTAAATTAACCGGGTTGTACACTACAGAATGTACAGCTTTTTTTTTAATTCTCGGCAAATGGATCTTACTCGACTAAACAAATTAAATCCTTTTTGTTACCTAATTAATTTACTATTTCTTTTTGGATATGATATAGAAACGTTTAATTTAGTAAAACTTCTCACTTTTGATAATATTTTACATGAATTAATAAAGATAACATTTGAAAACGAAAATATTTGTTTTATTTTGTATTGGCTGTTTAGAGATTTCATCTAACGCGCGCGCACTGCGCAAACTTCACGAAAACAAATTATAGGTTATTTCACAGATATTTGTAAACATTGTTAATGCGTGTTTGGTTAAGTATTAATAAAAAATAAAAAAAATCTTTATTGCAACTATAAAAACATAGGTATGTCGAATTGTAATGGCGGCGCCACCAGTTTGTTTTGATTTCTATTTTTTTTTTTTGTAAGTTAAGAATCAAGTTTAATCTCAATAGCAGTCAACAGGTGGCGGCACCACTTGACTGTTACCGGAAATCGTTCAATTATGATAACTAGCAACACTGTATTTTTACTTCTTTTATCGATTCCTTAGTGTGGCAATTTTTATTAAGATTTAAGTTGGCTAACTTGTACACTGTTTCCGTTAGATTATTTATTCTGATTGGTTTTCGATTATTACTTCTATGTTGGTACACTGGAAACTCAGGCGAGGTGGTGAACGCTCTGCTCTGATTGGTTGAGTAAGTTCCCCACTATCGCTTGGACATGGCTCTTGGCGGGAACGGGTCTAGAAAATGGCGAAGAAGCGACTAGAGTAGGATTCAGATTTGGTTTTGCTTTCGAACTATACAGACGTTCACGCCAAGAGACTTGTCGGTTTCCAATCTAGTGCATACCTAGGTACCCTAGGATAAGGTTAAGATCTAGTGGAGAATAAATAGGTAACCGTTAATAATTGTGTAAATCCGATTCGACGTTTAGCTAAGTGTTACTATTAACTATCTTTTAACAATGTGAATGCGAATAAAGCATAAGTGGTTATATTTCTTCTGATTTTTATTTGGAAACGTGATAGGAAGCCCGTCGCTATGCCCGATACCCCAGAAGAAGCCCGATTACCCGCTCCGGTCAACCTTTCTCTTACATCAGAAGAAGTGGGATCTAATCGGGCACAAAGCGATGGACCACGTGTGGATGAAAATATGCTGCGAACACTATTGGAAGCACAGAATCGGAACATGATGGCTTTGATTAACTCCATGCAACCTGTGAGTACCCGCAAGATTATTTTACCAGATTTTGAGCCTGAAAAGGCTGGCGTAGATGCCCGAGCATGGTGTGCTACTGTGGATTTATGCCTGACTGAACAACAAGGAAGTGCTTTGATCCTGGCCCTCAGTGGAGCATTGAAGGGCAATGCCTCGCAGTGGCTTTCACAAGTATCGTTTGCAGGAATGACTTGGCCTCAATTCAAAGATCTTTTTCTGGCCCGTTATGGCTTAATCGAAACCCCTGCTGCTACTCTTATCCACATGCAAAATGGCAAGCCCAAGGATAACGAAAACATGGCGTCGTATGCTGCGCGATTATCAACTACACTGATGGCACGATTCAAGGACATGACAATGGAACAGATAACCTTAGCCATGGTACTGGCGCACGTGTCTCAATTCGATAGAAGGTTACAACACACCGCTTTTACAACTGAAATCAAGACCCGAGAGCAAATGCAACGCGAATTACAAGCCAGCTGCTACATGAAGAGGACTCATGACTCTGCAGGAGACACATCCAACAGCAAGCGACCACGGCCTGCTACTGCTGGGCCGCCCCGCTGCTTTACGTGTCAGAAGCTAGGACATCGCAGTGCCGACTGCCGCTCCAAGGATCCTAAAAGGTCATGCGATCGTTCCACCCTTTCTAAAGCTACTTTTTCAGCCAAACAACCACCAAACGCGTCGAAAATAACATGTTACAGATGCGGCACTACTGGCCACTTTGCTAACAAGTGTCCGCGTGCTTCAGCCTCCGCGCCGGACAAGAAAACAGGCAACAGCAGCAACGGCAACTCCAGCTCTGCAGCGTCTGATGGCAGCAACCAGCGGCGTGTGGACCTGTGCTGCATCAGCAACCCCGCTGGACAGATGAATATTGCTGGTGAGTCATTTCCTTTTCACTACGATTCGGGTGCCGAATGCTCTCTCGTTAAAGAATCCATTGCTTCTAGATTCCCTGGCAAACGGTTGAGTAATATTGTAACTTTAACTGGCATTGGTCAATCGAGTGTTCCTAGTACCGTGCAAATTGAATGTCAAGTAGTTGTGGACGACTTGAACTTGGAAATTTTATTTCATGTCGTACCTGATACATGTCTTAATAGCAACATACTGATTGGTCGTGAGATTTTAACCCAAGGCTTGAACGTAAACATGACTCGTGATAGGCTCACTTTCTCTCGTTCTATAGGAGTGCATGCTTGTTCGTTGAATAGTCAGTCTGTGGGGGCTCTTTCGTTTGACAGCATTGATACCGACGTACCTGAGGAGAACCGTGAGCAGCTTGTTCACACTCTGAAGCAGTTTGAATCTTCGTTTTCAACGGGGGTAGCTACCACACGAGTTACAACAGGGCAGTTAGATATCCGACTGGTTGATCCTAACCGAATGGTTCAGAGGCGTCCATACAGGTTAGGTGCTGAAGAGAAAGTCATCGTTCGCGAAAAAGTCAACGAGTTGTTGGAGGCGGGTGTTATTAGGCCGAGTTGCTCTCCATTTTCGAGTCCAGTTTTGCTCGTCAAGAAGAAGGACGGTTCGGATAGATTATGCGTCGACTACAGGCAGCTCAATGAGAACACCGTCGACGATAAGTATCCATTGCCACTCATCAGCGATCAGGTGGAGAGGTTAGGTAACGCAAAGTGGTTTACAGCTCTCGATATGCTAAGCGGCTACCACCAGATACCTGTCGCACCTGACTCAATTGAGAAAACTGCATTTGTCACACCAGAAGGACAATGGGAGTATGTCACAATGCCTTTTGGTTTGAAAAATGCCAGTTCGGTCTATCAGAGGGCAATCATGAAGGCGTTAGGTGATCTTGCTTACACATTTGTAGTGGTTTATGTAGACGATGTGTTGATCTTGTCATCTACCGTTGAAGAAGGCATCGAGCGGCTGAATTTGGTTCTAGATGTTCTAAGAAAAGCAGGTTTTTCGTTGAATTTGTCGAAGTGCTCGTTCTTGAAGAAACGCGTAGAGTATTTAGGCTTTGTCATTGAAGATGGTCAAGTGCAACCCAATCCAGGCAAAGTTGAAGCACTAACAAAGCTTCCTCCCCCAACAACTATAACTCAGCTTCGACAATTTATTGGGCTAGCTTCGTATTTTCGGCAGTTCATACGAGATTTCTCCAAAACCATGGCTCCTCTCTATAAATTGACGAGTAGAAAGAAAAAGTCCCTCGACTGGCGTCCAGAGCATGAAGAAATCCGTCAGAAGATCATTGCAAAATTGACTAGTGAGCCTGTGTTAGTGATCTTCGATCCAGACTTCCCAATCGAGGTTCACAGCGATGCGAGCACAGAGGGGTACGGTGCGATACTTCTTCAGAAAATTGGCGATAAACAACGTGTAGTCTGTTATTACAGTCGTCGTACATCTCCAGCTGAGTCGAAATATCACTCGTATGATTTAGAAACCTTGGCGGTTGTCAACGCCGTCAAGTATTTTAGGCACTATCTACTAGGTCGAAAGTTCAAGGTTGTTACAGATTGTAACTCCGTCAAGGCTTCAAAGACAAAAGTCGATCTGTCTCCACGGGTGCACCGTTGGTGGGCGTATCTTCAATCGTTTGACTTTAGCATTGAGCATCGTGCTGGGACGAGGATGTCACATGTTGATTTTCTGTCTCGAAATCCTATTCCTGACGCACCTTCACCGCCCGTGAAGCGCGTAGAACAAAAGCGTGTTGATCTAGCGACTCTGTCTGATAATTGGCTGCAAGCTGAGCAGGAGAAAGACGAAGAAATTCGCAAAATCGTGGCTGATCTGCAGAATGAGGTCTTGTCAGAGGATACGAGGAAAACTTATGAGATGCGAGCTAATATACTACATCGTAAGGTACAGCGTAATGGTCGTACTCGATGTGTACCTATGGTCCCTCGTACGTTTAGGTGGGCAGTTATAAACAACGTGCACGAATCTATAATGCATCTTGGGTGGGAAAAAACCCTTGAGAAAGTTTATGACCATTACTGGTTCCCAGGAATGTCAAAGTACGTGCGTAAGTTTGTCAATAACTGCATCACGTGTGCGTTATCCAAGTCTCAGTCTGGGCGAGTCCAAGCTGAGCTGCATCCGATTCCCAAGGTTGCCATCCCTTGGCATACTATCCATATAGATGCTTCGGGTAAGCTTAGCGGTAAAAATCGTGATAAAGAGTACGTTTTTGTGATCATCGATGCTTTTACGAAGTTTGTTCTTTTAGTCCACGCAAAGAACATTGACAGTACGAACAGCATCAGGGCACTCAGTAAGGGTATTTCGTTGTTTGGCGCTCCACAACAGGTTATCGCAGACCAAGGACGTTGTTTCTCTAGCAAGGAATTCGCAAATTTCTGTTGCAGTCATAATATCAATGTGCATCTTATCGCAACTGGTGCTAGTCGTGCTAACGGTCAGGTTGAAAGAGTCATGGGTACATTAAAAGGCATGTTGACTTCAGTAGAGACAAGTAAAGATCGATCATGGCAGGATGCTTTAGGCGACATTCAATTGGCCATAAATTCGACGATCAACCGTGTCACTAAAGCAAGTCCTCTTGAACTATTGATAGGTAAAGTTGCCAGACCTATTGACTTAATGGCTATTGATGATAATGATGTCGTTGACATGGATGCAATGAGAGAGCAGGCGTCCCAAAATATAGTGAAAAGTGCGGAATATAACAAAGAGAGATTTGACAGCAATAAAGCTAAGATTCAAAGATGTGAAGTAGGAGATTATGTCTTAATAGAGAATGAGGAAAGGAACCAATTAAAACTAGATCCGAAGTTTAAAGGCCCCTTTAAAGTTATTAAAGTTTTAGATGGGGATAGATATTTGTTAAAATCACTCACGTCTAAAAGAACGTACAAATACCCCCATGATAGAGTGAGGAAAATGCCTGAGCAGCAGGTACCCCCTGAATTAGATGTCGCATGTGATGACGTTGATAGTACCAGTTCATGTGGACCAGATTAATGTAACCAAGAATATTTTTTTGTTACTGGAATTAATTGTGTTCATTGAATGATGAGCACGCCCGACGGACTGGGTTTCATGTTTTCAAAGGACCGAAATCATTCTCGATGGACTGAGCGTTACAGTGACCTTGTCAGAAGTCCCGGAGCATGTAAGAGGTGCACGTTGACTGTTCTTTCTTTTTCTGCAGTATACTCTTTGCGAGGAGTAGCATTTACGCAGCTGTGATGGTTAACTTCTGACAATGTGTTATCTGTTTGTTAATGATGTTTTTTTGACGCCAATGGACTGATGCGTCGTTACGTTATGGTAAATACACCGAAGGACCGGTGCAATGTGTGTTTTGGTAACAATGAATTCCAGGTCTAATGCTGAAGGTTTTAAAATGATTATACTTGGTACTAACAAATGTCAGTTGACTGATTCCTTAAACTTTGTTTCGTATCCAAATAGTGTTTATTGTAGTGCCCTACCTACAGTTATTATTATTACTTTTTTTTTAATTGTATTCTGACATCATGCAGTTTTTATGTCAGGTTAGCCGAGCGATATACTTTCCCATTTTTTTTTTTTTGGTCTACAGGTAACTCACCCAGGGACGGGTGAATGTCAAGATGGCCGTGTCGAATTGTAATGGCGGCGCCACCAGTTTGTTTTGATTTCTATTTTTTTTTTTGTAAGTTAAGAATCAAGTTTAATCTCAATAGCAGTCAACAGGTGGCGGCACCACTTGACTGTTACCGGAAATCGTTCAATTATGATAACTAGCAACACTGTATTTTTACTTCTTTTATCGATTCCTTAGTGTGGCAATTTTTATTAAGATTTAAGTTGGCTAACTTGTACACTGTTTCCGTTAGATTATTTATTCTGATTGGTTTTCGATTATTACTTCTATGTTGGTACACTGGAAACTCAGGCGAGGTGGTGAACGCTCTGCTCTGATTGGTTGAGTAAGTTCCCCACTATCGCTTGGACATGGCTCTTGGCGGGAACGGGTCTAGAAAATGGCGAAGAAGCGACTAGAGTAGGATTCAGATTTGGTTTTGCTTTCGAACTATACAGACGTTCACGCCAAGAGACTTGTCGGTTTCCAATCTAGTGCATACCTAGGTACCCTAGGATAAGGTTAAGATCTAGTGGAGAATAAATAGGTAACCGTTAATAATTGTGTAAATCCGATTCGACGTTTAGCTAAGTGTTACTATTAACTATCTTTTAACAATGTGAATGCGAATAAAGCATAAGTGGTTATATTTCTTCTGATTTTTATTTGGAAACGTGATAGGAAGCCCGTCGCTATGCCCGATACCCCAGAAGAAGCCCGATTACCCGCTCCGGTCAACCTTTCTCTTACAGGTACATAATAGTTGAAGCCCCGGCTTTCAAAGTAGGTTTCCCTGTGTCTCAAAAGCCGGTTCCTTCCTTGATACAGGCATTATAATTTATAATAGTTACAACATTCATTTATATAAAAAAGTTTTTTTTTTTAATTTATTTTTTAACAAAAACGTTGACTCGTGGTGACTAGAAAAGTGATAGAAAGAATGGACGCCACTGGAAATTCTTGGCGATATATACAACGTGTGAGTAAAAAACCTGTTACCATAAGTAAAGAAAATAACTTGGCAGGTCTATAAAATTTTCATCTTATGAAAGGGTTTTTTTCCTCGCAAAACGTGTTGAAAAACGTCGTATGAAACGCGTGAGCTTTGATAATTACATCCTCGGCTCTCTTATCACGATCACCTGCGGCTCGCGTGATAATTCCGCCTCTGATGTAATTATCAACATACCTCACTTGTAACACAATGTACTATTAAAAGTTTTATGCTAGAAATTTTGCTACAGAGTTAAGTATTGCTGTAGTAGGCACAGTCAGCTTCAAAAGTAACTGCGCAATCCAAGACGTCAAAAGCTCCTATTCCCTTTTAATAAAGACTTTTGAAGTCTTCGTTTGCTTTTGATGCTGACTGTACCTACTATTATTTATTATCTGGTAATGCAAGCCTACACTTTATAAAAAGAAAGAAAAAAGCTGTTGGACCTGGATGTTACCTGACGGTCGTTATAAAAATGTGATCGACTATATTCTGACCAATCGATGCAGATCATTTGAAGATTGTAGCGTAGTAGCCAGCCTTAATTTTAATACCAACCACCGAATGGTTCGAGCGCGACTAAAATCTATAACACCTAAACCTACAAGAAAATTTGTCCGTCAGTATAAAGAGACCACTGACCAAAAGTCACAAATAACAGCTGACCAACTTAAAAAAGAATGAAACAACTTACAAGGAAACGTATCCAAAGATAACATCCCAGACACATACAATAAGCTTACTGAAGTTATTAATAAATGTAAGAGAAGGAGAGATATAAATAAAAAGGGTAAAGACGTATTATCGGTAGACACGAGACAATTAATGCAAAATAGAGCAGAAATGATTCAATAAAAACCCAAGACGGCAGAAGTTAGAAAAGAAATAACCCAAATGAGTAAACTATTAAGAAGAAATATGAGAAAAGATCGGCAACAACATAGACGAAAAACTCTACAAGATTTGATAGCTACTACGGGAGGAACTAAAAAAGCAATAAAAATACTGCAAGAAAAAGAAGAGTGGATTCCTAAACTAAAAGACCGCACCGGAAATGATAGAACTAGAAGAATCGATATCATCAGCACCGCCTCCGACTTTTATAAAGATCTCTATTCCAATCCAGATGCAAGTGAATATATAGACCTACCAGACACAAGCGAAGTACCCCCAATATTGGAACGAGAAGTGGATAAATCAATCAGCACACAGAAAATAAACAAAGCTTCGGGGCCTGATAATATTTCCAATGAAACACTAATTGAGACCACAGAACACATAGTACCGACCCTGACGCAAGTCTTTAACATGATATTGAAAAAGGAAATGATACCTAAGCAGTGGACAGTATCCACTATTAAACTTCTTAACAAAAAAGGCGACAAAAATGACATCTGCAACTACAGGCCGATAAGTTTAATGTCGAACATATACAAGACTTTTTCAAAAATCATCCTAAACCGCATCACGAAAACATTAGATGAGAACCAACCGGTAGAACAGGCGGGATTCAGAAGCAACTACTCTGCAGTGGACCACATACATGTACAAATATCCGAAAAATGTAAAGAATACAACATCACCTTTTACTGCTGCTTTGTGGACTACTGCAAAGCATTTGACTCATTATTTCACACAAAGATCTGGGAACCACTAAAGAGGCAAGGTGTAGAACACAAATATATAAGGCTTATTAGAAACATCTATACAAATACCACAGCAAGGATAAAATAAGAAAGAGAAGGAGAAGACATAAAAATACAGCGAGGGGTGTATTTTTATGTCTTCTCCTATCACCCAAGCGATTCACAGCGGTCTTGGAAGAAGTATTCAAGAAGATGGAGTGGATGAACTATGGTATGCACATAAATGGTGTTAAACTTACCCATCTGAGATTTGCGGATGACATAGTGGTATTTGCTACAAGCGCAGAAGACTTGCAAGAAATGCTAAAAGACTTTGACAGAGCTAGCAAAGAGGTGGGACTCTCGATGAATGTACAAAAAACTAAAGCTATGTCCAATGCCAATAACAAAACAATAATTAGGCTTAACAACAATATAATTGAATATGTCCCAGAATATTTATACTTAGGCCAAATAATCTCGCCACATGAGTTGACCGCAAAAGAAATAGACAGAAGAATCGGAAATGCATAGAAAAGATACTGGTCAATGAAGGAAATTATGAAAAACACCCAATTTATTACCAGTATAAAGAGAAAGTTATTCAACACATGTATGCTGCCCATATTCACATATGGCTGCGAAACTTGGGCACTGACCTGACCAACGCACAGTGTAAGAAATTGAAAGTAAGTCTGAGAGCCATGGAAAGAAGCATACTCAAGAAGAGAAGATTAGATAAAATAAAGAATTCAGAACTGAGAGACAAGACAAAACTTGAGGATGTAGCATATAAAGTTAAACATCTAAATGGAAATGGGCAGGACATACAATAAGAGGACCTGAGAAATGGAGTAAAATTTTAACAACATGGTACCCAAGAGGATGTAAACGGAAGAGAGGCAGACAATTTAAAAGATGGGAGGACGAAATTATAGAAATGGCCGGCAAGATATGGACCAGAGTGGTCACAGACAGGGAGAAATGGAGAAGACTGGGGGAGGCCTTTGCCAGTAGGCACACAGAAATGTAAAATTTTACGGTTACTGTAGTTATAAGTATTTTTTGTTGTAATTTTCTGAAAAAAGGCTATAAATAAATAAATAAATAAATGCAAGCCTACACGACTCTGTCCCTGTGTAATAGAGGACGCAAGCGGGGCTGCGGGGTGCACGATGACCTAATGACCGTCCTGCAGGTCCGTTCTAATGCTGGGTTTACACGGGCTTAGTAGCTAATGCTTAGTACTTGTCACTTCCACTTGGCACATGTGTGTAAACATATTGTGTAAGTGCAACTGCAAGTGATTAGAAGCCGGTCCTGTTTACTAAGCGACAACTACGTACCCCACCTAAAAATCTAGTAACTTGTCATTTGTCGAGTGGTGTGAACATTCATGTCCATATTAAGTACTTAAAGTTGCCGAAGTGTTGTGTTTACTTTATTTTCACTGTTTTATATCTAGAAAAGCATCATTATGACGTCCGAAAGATGGAATTTAGAAACTACTAAAATAGTTCATTCAAGAGTTTAGATCCTACAAGTGTTTATGGAACCAAAAATCTGCGGTATGTAAACAAACAACCAATATATCAAAAACCGGCCGAGCCGATGAATATCAATAAAGAAATGACAGTAAAATTGTCACTCTGCAGATAAGCCCCTAATCACATGTACAGTAATGACAAATACTAAGCTCATGTGTTTACATGACCCCAAATACCCATGTACCCAAAATCTTTCATCAGTAATGCTGGAAACCCAGCATTACTGATGAAAGCAGGCAGCAGCAGAGATTTCGGGGTTGGCCCCATAGTAAATAAAATCCAGTATGGCCTAAACTATCACCTACTAACTTTAAGCTTTGCATCCTGTTACCAAACACCCTGAATATAATGTATTCATACAAATGCGAGATGGACAAATGATTAACTTCCAAGATAATTGTTAATTCGACATTCTTCGCTGTGTACCTTATTTTGCGCCGTATTTATGTATAATATTTCAGATCAGCTAATGACCGGGCGATCTGATTGATAAGGGCAACCCGAGTGATCCCGTTGACTGAAGTTTCAATGAGGGCCTATAACAGTGTCTGTGATACTTCGATTGATTAAAGACCAGTCACTTTTCTTGTCTACTCGTGTTACGAAAGGGCTGTGAACCAGAAGGGTTGACATTTGATATTTGAACACCTTTTACATAAATGTTTTCATATAAACTCAGCAGTTCTAAACATTCGTCTATAGAAATTCAAGAGCATTGAATATATGCACCAAAGCATCTATCTTTTCTCCCGCGTCTAGCAAACTTTACCATTCACGTTTCGAACGAAATATAGAAACAGCTACATAAGCATTTCATTGAGCTGAGTTTTGCGCTCTTCGCCATTTCAATGGGCACGGACTCGCTCTGCAGCCACGTATAACTAAGACTCCGCAATTAGGAAAAGCAATAACGCTCATCTAAACATTTATCACAGACATCTTACTCGTACTTTATGTGGAGTCATAAATGTTATGTATTTGTCAAATAAACATGAGATAAGATGAATTTTATGGCTCTTTTGCTTTTGCTTTATTTACACAAACAATTTTAGGTTCCGTTCAGTACGGAAATTGAGTAGGAGGAGTGGAAATCAATTTATGTTTAATACTTTCGCAATTTATTAACATATACCTATGTCTTAAACTTTCTGTAACGTATAGTAAGTAATTTACTCTTTATAACCAAGCTATTATGAGCTTCTATTGCGCAAACAACTTCCACGCGGGTCTGTTAAGAGTCCGCAGTAAGCTCGGCCGAATTTCACCTTCCCATACAAACGTAGTTACGCTCTCATTTTAAAACTACGTGTTGGATTGTAACGAAACGTTGTATATACAATGACATGGGGTATATCTATGTCTGTAATTAGTTAATATGGGTCCAGTTTATAAAACAAACGATTATTTTTTTACTAAAAGAATTTAATAAGCCCTATGAGCCTGACTTTTTTCATATTTTTAAAATACACGGTTTAAAAATTAGAGGGGGGGGGGGGGGGGGACACAATTTTAGGGACTTTCGAGGCGATTATCTCCGACTCTATTCACTTAATCAACAAAATCGCTAACAAAATACACCTATCCTCAATTTTTTTTTGAAATACACCTTATAGTTTTCGAGTAAAATGCCTGTGACATACGGACGGACAGACAGACAGACAGACAGACAGACAGACAGACAGACATGACGAATCTATAAGGGTTCTGTTTTTTGCCATTTGGCTACGGAACCCTACAACTGACATTTGAGGTAACGAAACAGGAGGTCACCGGTTCGTTTTTTATTTGTAAAATGTTGGTGGAGAAAGTGGTGAATTTGAAATGTTATTATTGTAAGTAGTATCCCAATAATATTATCTTTTAGTTAACTGTATTAGTCTAACGTAAAACGAATTCCTTCATAAGAAACAAATACATAACCACAAAATTACGAGGTGGGGTAAGAATATCAGTTCATCTTCTTCAACTTTTTTATTGTAGAAACTATATTGTATACATTTATTACCTACAGTACTTATTTTTTTAAAGATAAACTGGTTTGATGTATTGATGAATGCTATTCTCCTTACAAATACACAAAATTTGTCCAAAATTTTAATTTTGTGCAGAATAATATTTGGGAGTGAATGACTGTAAATTAATGTAAGTAATAAGTATACCTATACGTGTTTTTCCTAAAGTAGTAATTGTGGGTACTTATGTTAGTGTCTCACTCGAGAACAAAATTGTTTGGCCACTCATTTTATAACTGGACCCCTAGTTATAAATCGATGTCATTTTTTCCTTTACGATTTTACTATACAGGTGGAATCTTGTACGTGATCCAAAATAGCAAAATGTGAATCTATCCATGATTCTGAGCAACTTTTATTATGGGACCAACTTTGTGTTACTTATGCCAAAAAAATCCAACTATTTCATTAACTCTGCTCATTTTAGACTGACAAGAATGTATGAACAGGTGTGTTTTTTTTGGCATAACACAAAGTTGGTCCCATAATAAAAGTTGCTCAGAATCATGGATAGATTCACATTTTGCTATTTTGGATCACGTACAAGATTCCACCCTGTATATATTTTTTTATACACTCTTATTAACACGTTCACCGACAGTAACGGCTATGGCCGTTTTGCCATTTAACTTTAAACCTTATGTTTGAGCACTACGGCCACAGCTGCCGGCCAACGTGCTAAATAATGTAATAATTTAAAAATAAATAAGTGATTAAACTAATATTAAAGTATTATTAATAAATCCATCAGATTTATGATCCGTTTAATAAAAAATATTCGGTCTCTGTCTCTAATTTTTTTTACAAGACCCCTGGTTCTGTACTCCTGATTTTGAGCATATGTTAGTCTTCCCCCAAATTAATAAAAACACACATATATACGAAAATAAACCTTATTCTGCTGACCATTAAGTTTGAAATAAAATAGTGACATTCAAATTTAACGGCTTTTCTGTCAGAACATAAGTACATATGATTATTGAGATAATAAAAGGCACTGTTAGTCTGTGGGGAAAGACAAGCAGTTTTAACATTCTGCAGTTTTCCCTAAATATATCTGTTTTGAATAAATTTGCGTTAAAATCAATATACTTTTGTAAAAGTTTACAAAAATCTCAAGTTACTTCAACTATTCATATAATAGTACTTAAGACATACAATTTCGACGTAAGAACCGATCTTTATTTCTAACAATAAACTATGTTAGTCTTACTCCACCTTACCTTATGGCATCTGAAGTTACATAAACTAATTACAGACATAGATATGTACCTCATGTCATTGTATATGCAAAGTTTCGTTACAATCCAACACAAAGTTATAAAATGAGAGCGTAACAACGTTTGTATGGAGAATCTAGCTTACTGCGGACTCTTAACGTGAATGTGCGAAACATATTGAAATTTATTAAATCATATGGCATATATTTGACGACCGGTTAGTCTAGTGGGTAGTGACGCTGCCTACGAAGCTGAAGGTCCTGGGTTCGAATCCCGGTAAGGGCAAATATTTGTGTGATGAGCATGAATATTTGTTTCTGAGTCATGGATGTTTTCTATGTATTTAAGTATTTCTATCTATTAAATATATCGTCGTCTAGTACCCATAACACAAGCCTTATTGAGCTTACTATGGGACTAGGTCGATTTGTGTAAGATTGTCCCCTAATATTTATTTATTTATTTATTTATATTATTTTTGGCCTTTAAAGTTTGTCACTTAAGTACCACCCAGGGGACACGTGCAGGGTTGTGGTAGGTAGCTCCTGCGGACGCGAGTAACAGTTGTCCCCCCTTTGTCAAGTGAGTGGGCAACTCGACTGTTAGAAGTTCTTAAGCCGCCCGAAGGCCTCTAACTCGGCTTAACGACTACTGTCATAGACAGCAGCCGGGATCAACAGCTTAGCGTGCCTTCCAAAGCACGGAAACGCTCATTTATATTAACCACTCAAACATCAGGCGGTCACCCATCCAAAGACTGACCGCTGCCATCTTTGCTTAACCCGCGTTATCGTTTCCGACTCGCAGGCGCCGCTAGGCTATGAGCGCTTCTACACACATTGAAATGTGAATGGGATATGAAACAAATGAACCAAATTGTGGCTCATTTGTCAGCATTTGTTTTTAACACTTGTTTTCCTCTAATAGTTTCTCTTTTAATAACAAGTTCTCACTAGATAACAAGTTAATTAATATTTTTCAGATGCACACAGCAGGTGTCACCATATAAAATGTTCACAACTGTCCTGTGTCCGCTCATAAAACTGAACTTTCTTTCTTTTATTACAGTGTATACTAAAAATGTGCCTTTAATCACGGCAACTCGTTTGTCCTATTTTCACCACTTGTGTTAGTTGAGTCGTCTCCATCTGCGCAAAAGCTGCGTTTGTCGCTAGTGTTTTATGTGAGTGAACATTAGATAAAGCTCGGAGCCGTGACGCGGCGCTTTCGAAAAGCTCGGCATTACCTGACTGAGCATAAGATTCTACCTGGGATCTCCATTTGCACGAACGCGTAACGACGGAAAAGCTAATATTATGCCCGTCTTATTCTGAAGATTGATTGTCGTTGAGCAGCTCAATAATATAACCTTGTGCATATAACGATAACGAGCCGGTGAATATGAATTACAGTCAAAAAATAAACGAGAATCGCCCCCCAAAGCCTTATTTACACGACAGAAATAGTAAAATATTTATGAATATACCCGAGCTTAGACCAAGTTGAATTTTCCAGGTTCCAGCTCTCTTGCACGATTTAAATAAATAAATATTAGGGGTCAATCTTACACAAATCGACCTACTCGTAGTCCCAAACTAAGCAAAGCTTGAACTATGGGTACTAGACGACGATAAACATACTTATATAAATAAATAAATACTTAAATACATAGAAAACATCTATGACTCAGGAACATATATTCGTGCTCATCACACAAATTTATTAGTTTACCGGGATTCAAACCCAGGACCTCTTGCTTCGTAGGCAGGAGTTGGTATTTATGACGACGGTCTCGTTTATTTTAGATAAAATGTAATGCATAACTACCTACTAATATTATAGATGCCTAAGTGTGTCTGTCACGCTTAAACTGCTGAATCGATTGAGATGAAATTTGGTATGGAAATAGTTCGAATCCCGCCATAGGATACTTTTTATCCCGGTAATCATCCCCTAAGGGAGTGAAATGGGTTTTGTATCGAGCTACGATATAAACGAGTTCAACGCGAACGTAGTCGCGGGCAGAAGCTAGTAAATTATATAAGTTATAAAGTTTATAAGAGTAGGCGTAAAAGAGACACTAAATACGACTACCTACTATAATCATTACGCCAGTACTATATTCACAATAATAACAATGCTTTTTACAAAAGTAAAACTGTTGGTAACGTTACTTTTTTTCCCGTGACTTCTACAGCTTGCCTAGATCTCGTTAAATCTAGAGGACAATTGCTATTAAAGTTTTTCAGGCGAAGACTTTAATGTTGATCCCCATATAAATTGTTCATCCCCCTTTTCACCCCTTTATATGATTTCCGGTATAATAACTATCCTTATGGAGGACCATAGTCTCAAACTACATCCATGCCAAATATTATCTACATCGGTTCAGCAGTTTAAGCGTGAAAAGGTAACACACAGATAGACAGAGTTAAGTACCTTCGCATTTATAATATTAGTAGGAATTGCTTTGACCTCTAAGTTGAATTATATTGCTCGATTATCTGTGATAATATCTTAAATTAAATTGCCTTTTGCATATAGAACAGGTAATATTATTAGGATTACTGATGAATTGATAGGTATCATTGGCAAAAATATCTTCAAATATAATGATTAATGACTAGGTACCTATATTTAACATTCGATATTCGGTGAAATAATTATGTTAGAACGAACCCACGTAAAAGTGGGCGAAATTGTTAATATAGAAAAAGTCTGAACAGTGAATGTCTGTCGATGGATGTTGAATGCTCTCTTTCTGGTTGTAGAATGTTAGAAAGAGACAGAACAGATAAGTAGCAGGTTTGGATGATGGTCGTAAAGTAAGAATCGATGGAACGTTCGGATTCGGGCGAGTGGCCTGCCGAGATAACAATGAGGCCCGCCACACCTTTTCGCCGGCTATTCTAATTGTTCAATATTAAATCTAAATCAAAGCCTACTCACACAATGAAAGCGATATTTTAATTAAAGTCCTCACTGTTTACTGAGGCATCTGTTATCTCAATTGCTAACGATTATTTTAGACGAAAATGAATACAACAAAGAATAAGAGAAAAATCACCTTCGCGCTCGAATTTATTCGGTTGGAATCGGATTTATAATTGTAAGTAGTTAAGATTAAGACAAGCCCTATTTTTCGAAATAGAAGACATTTTGAGGGTAGCGATAAGCATTTTGGCATTGGCCAACCGAGGAAATTTTGCTCTTAATTACGCAAAGTTAAATTTATTAAGGGAAAATTCACTGTTTCATTTGGTAAAACCCACAATTTTCACCATTTGTCTTTATAAAAAGATTCAAGAGATACTTTATGAAACGGTGGCTATTTTATGTCACTCTAATTGGACATAAGACACTCGCCAAAAGAGGCGCGAGCGGGGACTTTTAAGTAAATGACCCTCTTTTTTACAGGCTTCAGAAACTGTCGAGTTTTATATTCCTAGGTATGTCAAAAGGCTTAAGAGGGGGCGTACCGCCAGGGAAAAATCAGAAATCACCCGCGCGCCCCGTACCTGCCGCGCTGATGCGTCTATTGCTGCCCCGCTCCTTCTCGCATAGTATATGCCCCGACAGTCGGATGAAACATGATGATACCTATAGATAATTATAATAAGTGGAAAGAAAGACAAAATCTGTAAGTAAGTACCTATATTTGAAGATATAATTTTCGCTAGTAAGTCAGAGTTTCGAGAGCTATAACTGAAATATGACCTTCCGTTTTTTTACTAAATCACGTAAGGGTTGTAATTTAGCATAATAATGTCTAGTAAAAGGCTTAAGCAAAAAAACAGCTATAATCGAATTTAAACTTTTGTGAGACATATCTAAAATACTACTAGTAAATCCACGGTTAAGAAATTAACGTATTAAATGTCACGACAGGCGACATGTTTCGAACTCTTCGGGAGTTCTTCTTCAAAACAAACATCGAAAACACTCATCCTTAAGAAGAATTTCCGAAGAGTTCGAAACATGTCGCCCGTAGTGACATTTAATACGTGAGTTGAACCGTGTAATTTTTAGTATTGTTTCAACACGTCTCACAAAAGTTTAAATTCGAAAAGCAATGTCCGCCATCTTGGAATTCAAAATGGACATAATTTCTAGAATCTGCACCCTCGAGAAGCCTGCCAATGTATGTTGTTCTTTAAAAAAACGCGCATATTAATTTACAACAAATGTTTCAAAAATTTTTAATAATGCGACCATTTTTTGAAGTATTTCTGACTATGAATTAGTATTTAGACCTCTCAGACATCGATTTTGAACATAACCGGATTTATTCTCAACTAGCGATCCGCTCCGGCTTCGCCCGGATACTATATTATACATATAAACCTTCTTCTTGAATCACTCTATCGTTTAAAAAAAACCGCATCAAAATCCGTTGCGTAGTTTTAAAGATCTAAGCATACATAGGGACAGACAGCGGGAAGCGACTTTGTTTTATACTATGTAGTGATAGTGATAATCTTTCATAAAGTAAATACACGATCGACAGAAAAATGTTCGTTTAGTTTTGCATGTACTGCACAAATTATTCTAAGAAGCCGGTCACCCGCCGATCGCTGCGTAATCTTATAGTTGTATTTTGAACTTTAAGATCTATACAATGTGTATATATAGCTTATACTTGATCAAACGAAATGTGCGGATACTAGACAAAAAAATATCGATAAAAAAAATAAAAATAAAAATTATAGGCTAAAAAAAAAAGAAAAAAAAGCCTACCAAAAAAAAAAAAAAAAGTGCAAGTCCTTTTTGCACTTTTTTGGCTTTAAAATTTTTTTTATTTTTTTTATCGATATTTTTTTGTCTAGTATCCGCACATTTCGTTTGATCAAGTATAAGCAATACACATTGTATGTTAAGGTAAGGTAAATATATTATTTCAAAATGTAGCAGAATATCTACTGGAATGTAATGATACGTTCATTCACTGGACGAATATACTGGGTCACAATATTATTGAAATAATTATGTTCACCGTGCTGTCGTGAGAGCACATAACGTAGTCCTCTCGTCTCAGCGGAGCGATTGCGACTGACTCCGCCCGCAAACGGCAACAGAAGATATACCGAACCGCTTGAAACAAGCGACGGGAGAAAGGGTATCGCGCTAAATAAAAAAGACCTATACGCCAAATACGTTTCACCTCAATAAGTCTGAAAAGGGACTACGTAATAGTAGTGCCAATAACCCATACGCAAAATAGGCGCTATTATGACGTCGAGTTGCGGAAACCAAGCCCGCGTACACCTATAACCTATAACCTATAAGGGACTACGTAAAAAATCCCCGCTAGTCATTTCGCTAGGCAATATCAATAGTAGATTATACACTCAGGGGATAAAGCACTGTTTTATGTCACGGGAGCGAATTGAATCCCGAACGTAACGAAGGACTCATAATTTAACTCCTGAGCGTAGCGAGGGAGTTATAAGTTAATTCCTGAGCGAAGCGAGGGAATTAAGACTGAGTCCTGAGTGCAGTGAGGGGTTCAACCGCCCAAGACTAAAACAGTCCTATCCCCGAGGTGTATACTCTACTTTTCACACCTTATGCGAGACAAAAAAACAGGCTCAGTAGATAAAAAAAAAATTGATAATCTAATATTTTTTTATAATTCAAAATAGACCAGAAGCACTGATTCAGACACAGACTTTACGCCTTTTACAGCTTTCCATTTGTCAAAATCGTTGTAGGCTTTTAGGTATTTTTCCTTTGACTTCTTTGGCAGCAGATTGTTGACAATGCCTATGGCATCTAATTTGATAAACTCAGGAGTCAAAACACTTTCATCACTCGACATTTTCAATATTATTTTTGAAATTAAATCTTCTATAGGCACCTACAAGAACTCGATTTGTTCGTCACGCGTGAACAAATGAAGGCGCGCGACGTTCCAAATTCGAAAGCACAAGCCGTGGTCCTAGATTCGAAATTCGAATTTCGAACACCGCGCTCCTCCGGACCGGGGTTCACACGGAGGCAAACTTCATTTATTTTGTCAAATCAAGTAGGCCATGGCCTAGGACAAATTGTGTTTAGCAAAATTAAACTTTATGCATATAGTAATAAGAATTATGAAAAGTGAAATCATACTATTAACCAGCGGGTTATAATGAAATTCAGTACAACATTATAACCCGGCTAATACCAAGGGATTTAATGTCTTGCTTTCGGTAGGGTTCACATGACCTATAATTCGGCATTGTCGAGCATGTGGTTTGAAAAAGCTATTATACACTCAATTTTTACGTAAATTATATGCACGGGAACGTCACAATATTGAAACGAGGTAAGAATAAGACATGTTTTGGCGATTGTTTTCTATCGAGGTAATTTTGGTTTTGTATGGTTTTTTTGAGACAGTTCGATTGCAAATATGATGTAGTTTTTGTATGTTCTTTTTCCTGGCATTTGCTTTAGTTTGTCTTAGGTAAATATTGAATCGAAGAACTCCGATTTCGCTGAGCGCCCCCTCTTAATTAAAAATACAACATACAATACGGCAAATTATTGATCAAATAATTTACTTTAAAAACAAAGTTTAAACCGACTTCTATTCAGTACTTCGCCAAGGAACATATAATAAACATTTCCTTTCCACTTTACGGCGTGAACTGCTTTCACAGAGCAAATGCGTTGATTATTGCAGAATTCCCCTGTCGCTATAGGTATAGGCCGATAATATTTGAGGAGTTCCGTCGATTCCTCAAGGGTCTCAGAATCACCTTTGGCACTTCATTAGTTGCTACTGAAACATAAATCCGAATTTGTGACGTACTTCACATAATTGAGGAGTTCTATAAGTCATCTTCATCATTAGTTCCACTTCACCAAATTTGTGGTTTTAGGTACTTACACGAGTTATAATATAAAATCCCGAAATCACTACACGCGTGTCTAATAAAATCGAGGAGTGCCCCTCATGGATCCCATCATCTAACTGGCTTTTTAAAACAATGGGACCAATCTGGAAGCATATACTTTATATAAAAAAAAGAATTGTACGGAATCGGTTCATAAATGACGGAGTTCTGAGGTAGCAAACATTAAAGAATAATGATGAAAATAAAATACAACCAAATTGAGAACCTCCTCCTTTTATTGAAGTCGGTTAAAAACTGAAAGTATTCTAAATCATAATAAAACATATTCCGTCAACCATCGCTTTAATTGACGCTTGAATTGATGGTTGAAAACTTTGATAGCGGTGTGATAAAGATGCTCCTCGCGGGTGGCTCGCGGGTGGACATATTATATAAACGTCTCGGGTGAAATGGCTCGTTTTATGCACTTGTTGTACAATCTACTATACGTCATACCTATAAAGTAAGAATTCCCGCACGCTAGAGACGCAAAATTTTGTAGTCGCCACGGGCGGTAGTAAAGCAAGCCTCAGATCGTATATTTAATTTATCGCCCTTGCCTTCGGCTCGGGCGTGAAATACCCGCAATGGTTTAACCGCCCTAGGTAAAGTAATGTACCATAATGAGAAAACTTAGACAAGCTCAAACTTTGAGGAAGGTCAGTTAAGATATCAAACCCTCAGCATTGCATGTCTTTTCTTTCCAGCCGAATACAGGTTACAATGAGCACAGTGTTCTAATTAAGATTATACAACTCAGATTAAAGCTCTATAAGTATCTACAATATTTAAAAAATTGCCTACTACTCCTAACCGTTGAGGAGTTGTACCTTCCATCATCAGCCCACCAACATGAAGTGATGACTACCAGACGCAAATACCTGAATGGCTTTAGAAAAAATACATGAAACACGTAATACGTGCCCGTAAAATTTGAGGGTTGCCCTCGATTTCCCTGGGACCCCATCATTAGATCCTGACTTGATGACACTGACAATGGGACCATCTCAGGAGTATACATTAACTAATAATTTTCAAAATCGGTCCACAATTGACGTTGAAATCGGTGAACATACATAAAAAATATATATATACAGTGAAACATATATAACCTCCTCCTTTTTTGAAGTCGGTTAAATAGTAAGATAGACAATTGATAATTCTAAAATTCGTTTATCGAATAAAAACAAATGGCAAGCTGCCAGTTAAATCATTTCAAGTAATTCGGAACTTTATATTATACAATGTTATTGTCTTACTATAGGTAAGCATTTTTACAAAAAATTGTAACTTTCTGTCTAGGCTCATAAAGCTTGTGCGGATATCTGCAATTGGTTTTATTTATGACAACGTTATGCAGAGGGAACATGTGCAGATGTTTTTTAACAAATTTCCTTATTTGCAGGCCAAGGTGAGAACTTTTAGCTCCTTAAATATTGGTCGACAATGGTCCACATAATGGGCTCCATAGGCAGCTTGGACACATTTTTTAGGGCTCCGTACCAAAAAAGGTAAAAAGGTAAAAACTTATGGTGCGACTCCGTCCGTCTGTCTGTCTGTCTGTCTTTCACAAAGTGAAATATCTCACGAACTACTTAAGCTATCAATTTGAAATTTGGAATGGTTATATACAACGTGTTAATAAAATAACGCAAAACCTGAAAACAGTTTGTTCAGAATCGAGCATAGAATGCGAAAAAAATAAAAAATAAAAATTTTGACAAGATTTATTTTTTACATTTGTATGGAGTGTTGGCCGACTGGGGCGACCTGCTCCATACAAATGTAAAAAATAAATCGCGTCAAAAAAATTATTTTTTATTTTTTTCGCATTCTACTCTCGATTCTGAACAAACTGTTTTCAGGTTTTGCGTTATTTTATTAACACGTTGTATATGAGAGTTATCCACGTGCATAGAATATGAGAAATTTAAATATACATTTTAATTTTCAATGAAAAATTACGAATATGAGGAGGGGGCAAAAAATATTTCAACTATTAGGTCAAGTGGGGTATCATAAGAAAGGGCTTGAGTTGCATTTTTTTGAGAGATAAATGCTAAATGTACGTCGACCGAGTTATCCCAGATGATTAATCCGTAACGAATCACAGATGATAAGTATCCGTGATACTTACGCGGAAAGTGCAGCCTCCTTAGATGCAATAGTTCTGAGATGCCGAAGGGCGAACACGAATCGGTCTAACCTAGTACAAACATTATCAATGTGGTTTTTCCAATTGAAATGTTTGTCAATTGTAACGCCAAGGTAATTAGCTGAATCTATAGGTTCAATTATGGTGTTGTTCAGGTTTATCTTGATGTCTTTATTAGGGCTATTATAATTCTAGAAATGTATTATTTTAATTTTACTTATACTGGGCTGTCCCAGAAGATACAAGATTCAACTAAAAATATTTAATGAAAAAATATAATAAAGTGTTCACATTTACTGTAAGTCCAATTAAGAATATAATAATATTTTCTATTTTATATTAAATTAGCTTGTGCAATGCAATGCCTTTATAGCCATTTTTTCTAAGGTTGATTGCTGCTCGCCTCATTACAGCTTTTCCTGACCTAGCTCCCACAATGTTAGCCAACCTGGTCCATCTATTTTTAAATGCAGAAAAAGATTTGGGTTTTTCTGTTTGTTTTTTGTATGCTCGATTGCATAAAGACCAAAAAGTTTCAATTCCATGAGCTTGGGGAACATTTGGAGCGTTATTGTTATGTTTTTGTGTAAAAATCTATCCCCGCAGCTTCTAGATGTTGAGTGACTATGGCGTAGTGGCATGACGCCATATCAGGCCAGAATATAATTTCTTCCCTATGGTAATATTTATCTATGAAGGGAATCAATCGCTTTATTATACATTCTCTCAAATAAATACGTGAGTTCATAGATCCTGTACAAAAATATGGTTCAGACGTTATTACCACTTTGGTCTATGGCTTGCCAAACGAAGTACCTATTTATTGAAAAATTTGGCCTTTAGTATGATTTTTTGTGAATAATCTACAGCGTCCCGATTGGTCGCATGGTAGTATTGCTTCTCAGGAACATCCATCGGGTCCACGGGCACGTAGGTTTCGTCATCCATTCTAAAACCTTTTTCAGTGTTTTTTCATAAACTCTTCGGCATCCTCTTTAGCTCGCACTTCCTGGTCTTAATATACTTAGGAGCAGATAATTTAGCAAACGCTTTAAGCTGTAAGTCGCGTTTTAATCCGAGCTATACCTACTTGACTTCGATATTTTAAATTTTTCAGCAGTAACTCTAACATCGAGGGATTCCGCTCATAAACTTTTTATACTTTATTTATATTCTTAGCTGTCAAAACAGTACGTTTTCTTCCCGGTATGTTTTTGAAAATATGTCCGTGCGTTTCTTCAAAACGCTTTATTATTCGATAGTAGTTCTCCTGACTCCCTCTGGAGAAAAATGACGTATCGTGTCCGTTCTTCCATGGCATTTATAACATTGAATAACTCTTTTAGCAAATGCTTCGTGTTCAACTCTCTTCATTATTAAAACTTCAAAAAATACAATCGTAATTCCCATTTAATTTGAAAGATCCAATGCCTATGGCAGCCATGACAGTTATTCTTTAAAAAAAAAAAATCTGTTCAGCCGGTTCGAAATTTTAAATTTGTCTCTTTTACTTCTGGGACAGCGTTTATTCAGTTTCAATTTATTATCTTCTAACCATTTGACAGCATTGCATGGGTCATTATTTGTCTCAATT
Source organism: Epinotia ramella (assembly GCA_947578815.1). NCBI lineage: Eukaryota > Metazoa > Arthropoda > Insecta > Lepidoptera > Tortricidae > Epinotia > Epinotia ramella. Next base: position 17,216,148 of record OX388209.1, read on the forward strand.
TCTAATCCATTCTTATCATCGACCTGATTTTAATAATAAGAGTAGTATCATCCGCAAACAATACCTATAGAACTATGTTTGAAGGTTGACGGTAGGTCATTAATGTATAACAAGAAAAGAAGGGGGCCTAAGACGCTGCTCTGTGAAACGCCACTTTTAATTAAGTCTGGAGTAGATTTTGTGGTTTTTGTGGTTTATCATTTCGGTGCCTATCGCCTTATATATAGCCTTCGATTGCACAAATAATTTTGAAACCAGCGGTGTACGTTTACCTCTTATCCCATGGTGGTCAAGTTTGTCGAGCAGTGTTTTATGGCAAACTAGGTCAAAAGCCTTACTCATGCCTAGCAAAGCGCATTATAGTGATTGCTTGTAATTTAGATGCTTTGATACATTTTCGATCAGAGAAAAACATGCAAGAGACGTGGAGCTGTTTTTTCGGAAACCAAATTATTTGCTAAATGCAAAACCTCAGCTTTTTGAAGGAACGTTTCTAGCTTTAAATACTTACATTGACTTTTCGAATACTTTTGACATTATGGGTATTAAGGCAATGGGTCTGTGGTCTGTACTTTTCCATAAATTTTGGGTCGCCTATTTTAAATAATGGTTTAAGTATAGAAAGCTTTAGGGCCGGGATACACGGACTGCTCGAGCAGTTATCCAGTGATCAACATACACGGACCGCTCTTGCAGACAGAGGCAACAGCTTGAAGCTGCCATTGATAACTGCTCGAGCAGCGGGCAGTCGGGTGGGGAGCGTGCGCGTTGCGGAATGAAGAGCGCGGGCGGAGGTAACTGCGCTAGAGCAGTCGACAGCTCGAGCAGTCAGTGTATGCCCGGCGACTGCTTGACCGCACGATGAAATTTCACCGTGCAGTCAACCGCCCGAAGCAGTTGAAACTGCTCGAGCGGTTCGTGTATTGCGTTGATTGCGAATGAGAGTTTTGTATGGAAACTGCAGATCACCGCTTGAAGCTGCTGGCACTGACTGCTTAAAGCAGTCCGTGTATGGCCGCCCTTAGGCGTTCTGGGAAGCACCCTTGTTCAAATGATAGATTAATGATATCTTAGCTAATTAAGAGCTATTTAATGTGCGCTTAATTTTATTATTTTAGTAGTAATTTCATCATGCAGTCCAGTTGGATTCGTATTATTTAAAGATTTAATTATTTTAACGATTTCGTATTCATTAATCGCGGTAAGAAATATGCTATGAGAGATAGTTTTTATATATTAGGATTTATTATTGTTGGAATATGTGCTGTCGTAAGATCAATTTATAAAGACGTTATTAAACAATTCACAAAATATGTTCGGGTTGATTATCTTTTATCACCTACTATTTCATTTATTCGAGTATTTTTAGAATTGATTGTATTTAATTCACCTTTAATAATATGCCATATTGCTTTGCCTGTGTTCTTTGAATTATTTATTTATATATTTAATGTTATTCTTTCTCTGAGATACCAGCAGTATGCACTTCTTTAGAAGTCGGGAGTATGTCTTATACATGTATTTATAATATTTTTTGTTTTGATCGTCTTTATGGTACTTAAGTATAAAAGTTATCTTTTCGTGGAGTCGTATCTATTGTCGGATGGAGCGAAGCTTGTACAGTAGAATTATTTGAGGTTTACCACTGACAGATTAAGTAGTTATTTCTAAATCGGTAGACGTGGGGAACAGTATTTTGAAAATTGCTTTATTTGTATGACATTACAGTTGAAAATTAAATGAAGGCAAACTATCTGTCAGTGGTTAAATAGCAGTAATCGTACTGTATTCTTTATTTGAAAATACCAAAATCTTGGGGAAAATCAATCATTTCATACGGTAATTGATTGACACTTCATTCATTAAATTCATTATTTCAAAGTATTTACGTTATAAAAATATTCTTCACTACGTCTGCATCTACGAGTTTATAACACATTTCAAATTTATAGTAATTAAGCACAATACTATTGTATACCCACCATTATCTCGACTTAATTTCACGGTGCGATCTTAATATAAATGTAAATTTATCGATTTACATTCAGAGTATAGGTACACATTATGTAGCCTTCCTATTATGTAAAGTTAGAGTAAATAGTTAATCAATCTACGTAGATAAAATATTGAACTGGACTAAGTATAATATCTAACCTTTCATCAATTTATAATAGAAAAAAATATAAAAAGAGATTAAGTGACATCACATTAACTGATTTATTAGCTACTCTAACAGCATTAATTCTAACTTATTGTAAGTTTTAATGGTTAAAAGTTATTTTTTCCAGCGCACATTTAGCCGGTTCCATACATCTCATATATAAAATACATCTGCCTCACACAGTCCCATGGCAATATGAACTCAATATATGACGTTACCAGAGATTAAATTAAAATGTACAACACACGCATATTACCCACATGTTATGTAGTTCGCAAAGCTCATTTGATACCAATTTATCATGACTATGACAATGTCAATTTATATTGGCTTCATTTAACGTTAACATAATTGTAGGGACGGGGGTGAATATAGATATAATATACCTACATTTACATATAATCATAGCAGAGGCAGCATATGGTGTAGTACAGCTGAGAAAAATTCAGACACTTATATTTCGCATCCCAATTTCACACTTTCAGTGTTAGGAATCGCCTAGGAGGGCTCTCTGCTTGTAGGCGCTTTCCCCACATAACCTACAGAGTTTCCCATGTTTAAGCGTAGCAGTAAGAAATCTTTGCCACTGAATGTGTTAAGGGTCCTTACGCCTAAAACGAGCGTATTTTGCAAAATGCTTGCTTTTTCATTCAAGATTACGACGTAACTATTAGTATTTATTCAAAAACTGATAACGTACTTAAATAATTATCTCTTAAACTAGGGGCTAACATGGTTCAAATTTTCATTTTCTGTTTCTAAACCTAAAATAAATGAGTTTTCTTGGTAGTCTTTTTCAAATTTTGCAGTGAGAAGTGTCGTTTCGGTTCTCAATTTTACAGTAAACAAGAATCATTAGGTACATGAATGATTACAATTCACATTACCAGATCTTTTACGAGGGGCTGACATGATTGAAAATCAAAGATTAATTTTAAAAAGTTGATAAAACACCTTCCGAGTTTTCTTAATTTTTTTGGTGAAAACAGGATTACATTAAATTTTTTTACCGCAAATTGTACTTTTATTTTGCCCTAAATATAATATGATAGCAAATTATAACTTTATGTTAACCCATAAAAAAATAATCATAACTATAGGACCTACGATGCCGTAAATGTATATTTTTTTAAAAGACGTATAAATCACGCTGCACAGACGCCGCGCGCCGAAATTTTTTTTTTTAATTATTAAGAGGTTAAGAAATGATTATTTAATTACGTTATCAGTTTTTTTAATAAATACTAATAGTTACGTCGTAATCTTGAATGAAAAAGCAAGCATTTTGCAAAACACGCTCCCGCTTCTGCTTATGTAGGCGTAAGGTCTCTTAAGGTGTTGAGATATGTGTCGTCCGCACTGGGTTTGCTACGGCGGCGGCGATCGGCGCACATTGACAATGTATGTTTCAGACTGCTCCCCTGGTGCAGATGGTGTACACTCAGCATTATATGAATCCTAGCTGCCAAAGTAGCCAAATAAATGACTACATGTCTTTATTACCATAGGAGTTTTGTTTTGCTGGTATTAACTTATATGATGCTGACTGTACATATGGCGTTTAGGGGGTACCAGCAAATAAGACGGTGTCAATACTACACGGCTATCACAGGGCGGCCCGCGAGTTGTGTCGCGGTGACGTAAACTATCCGTCTATTTCTAAGCGTTCTAATTAGAAAAAGACGAATAGTCTATCTCGCTGCGACACAGTTCGCGGGCCGACCCTACGACAGCCGTACTGGTAACTAACAGGGAAAACATCCTCTTTGTTAAGTATTAAAGGCAAAAACTTTAAGGTGTCAGAATATTTAATAGGTGTAGGTTAGGTTAGGTTGGGGGGACGCTGTGGACACATCCAACAATACGCGTGAGGAGTGCCCTGCATGGGCACAGCCCTGTCCACGGCTGTAGGCAGAGACCTCTCACTGCCGGCCTTAATCAGCCGAATGGTTTGCAGTGAGGAGGCGTGGGCGGCAGTGGCCACCTTCAGCGTCGCGGTCTTGACGCAGAAGGAGGCAGCAGAGCGGACGCGCGAGGACGACGTCAACTCGGCCCCACAGCGCCGCAGGCGGCCAGGTAGGCGGCGACGGGCCTTTGCAGGCCGTATGCTGCCGCCATAATGGGCACCTGCGGGTGATGGGTCGGGAGTTCCACCACCCGCCTAGAAAAGGCCCCGAGTAGGAAGGCCCCCCATGGTGTTCTGGGGTGCCAACAGCGGAGCGGGTAGGGCAACATACCCTGCCACCAACGTGGGCCCGGGCAAGGGCAACGCTGACAGAGTTTCCGGATGTGTGCAATAGCGTTCCCGGGGCTCTGTCTAAAAGCGAGCGGTGGAACACCCCAGGGGTTTTAGTCCGTGAGAGTCGGACATACCCACTCTGCTTCTCCTGAGTCGGGTGGGATCCATAATGGATTTCCCCTGGGTAAACAAAAAAAAAAAAAAAAAAGGTTGGGGGGACGCGGGGCATGCATAAAGCATTTCCACATCAATAATAAAAAAAAAAAGTTGGGGGGACGTCATGGTAGAATGTTTGCGATCTCATGACGTTCCCCTATAACGGCAGTGCGGGTGACGCCGGTGTGTTTTTAGTGGGTAGGCTCCTCCCCTCCCTCTGCCTATCAAAGAGGGTTTCGGGAGGAGAGAGTCCCACATAACCCCCCGTAAGGCCTTCCTTACTTAAGGGGGTATGCGTAAAGCATTTTCATACAAAGTAAAAAAAAAAAGGTTAGGTTAGGTTAGCAATGATTTGTCACCGTATAGTATTAGTCTTGCGCGTAGAGAAGAGCGTATATGTCATTTTCATAACTTAATTATACAATTCAGGATTTCAGGAGCTGCATCGGCGATGTTCTCCGAAGAATATTTGGAGTTGCATGAATATTGTACGGGAATCAATAATTTTACCGAAAATAGTTTCATCGATTATCGTTTCCCATAACGCTATTCGCAGAATTTCATCATCACACAGGAATCATTCATCGAACTTCGTTAGATCGCTCAATACATTTGCTCGAATTACCATTTACACAAAAATGAACTTATCGAATTTCACTTCATTATTTTATTTGTCCATCGACATAAGTCGTTCATCGAATCGCCTTTACTATAATTTTGGTTTAATATAAGTTTCTGTTTCTAAAATTCTTATTACATACAAAATTGTTTCACCATTGTTTGCCACTTGTTTATACGTTTCAACTGAGTACATTTCATCGAGACTTTGTACGTATACATAGAGCTCTAAGCGGGTCATTATTTCACAAGGCTTCAAAAATTTTGAAAAATAAAAAAGCTTTTTTGATTGTTTTTACTTTATTATGAATATAATCAGATGGTTTTAATAATGTTCGAGATCAACAATGCTTATTTATAGAAAAAATCTCAAAAAACGTTTTTTTTTGGTAACGAAAGTGATCGTAATGACCACGAAAAATAACACTTGTTTGGTTTTTATAGCTTATAATTATATAATCTTAAATAAAGTTTTTTAAACTTAAATAAACACAATTTAGGAACCATTAATAATTAATCAGTTAGATATAAATCAACTTAGTAACAGCTTTGTACGTCATTTAAAAAAATAAAAATATTTGACCACGAAAGTGACTAATTCGAATCGTCACTTTTGTTACCCATAACTTAACAAGTATAGACGGAATTCAATTACTGTCTGAATCTGAGCTAAATATGTTTTTGAATATTATACTATTTTTGGACCTGTATGGTGCACCATTATACCATACATTAAGACTATCATTTGAACTATTAGATGACCTTCTTGCAGTTGACAATTTCTCTATCCGCGATGTCCCAGAACGTAGCAGTGGCTCCTTCGCACTAGTGCTAAAGATCCTAGAATCAAAAGAACTGTTAGAGGACCGTCGGTTACGGGAAGAAGATGGTACCTGTGTTTGTGGTGATTCTGAATGGGATGGTGAATCTGAGGCATCATTTATTGTCACGTAAGATCTTTCAGGCGTTTGGGAACGAGACGGCGGCTCACTTGCACTAGCGTCTATAGAGCTCTTAGACGATTCTTGATGATGCAGCGACTCAGTACTCGTTGATGTATGTATGACATCTGTTAAAGCCCTGTCAGTAACCGTTACCGTACCTAATTCATAATGTATGCAGTAGTTTTCAGGCAAACAAGAAATACAGCTCAGACGCCTGAAACGCAGCAGATTTGGGTTCTTGCAACTCCATGTGACTTGGTGCACAGATAACGTACCTCTAAATGGTCGAATAATATCTCCACGTATACCTTCTTTTATTGCGTCAATATTACTGTCGTCAATTAGAATAATTTGAATTCCAGCACAGTTATCTGTCAGATAGGACGTCAGTTTTTCGAAATTATTAACATCATTACCCAAAGCTGCAGCACGATCAGCTGTTCTTTTAAGGCAACCACCCACACCATCAGGGGCTCCTTTACCGTGGCCAGCTTCATTGTAGTGCCACATTATACTAGATATAGCTAATCGTGGACGGATATAAGTTACAATCAACTGGAACATTTTTCGGTTGCGATATTGATTGCCCGCACCATCACTTAGAATATGAAGAGTATCTAAATTCGAAACATTTTCTTTGATCAAATCAAACAAAGGTGTGCACAAACAAATACCGAATCATGGCATACATTTTCAGATATTGTACAAATTGAATCTGTTTTTAACTGTCCATAGTTTTTTGTATATAAAACAACTGTGTGCAAAGTTATTTAGCTCTCAATTTTTGCATTGTAATTTTTTTTTTCTCCCGCCTTCTGGCTTTTTTTTCTTCTTCAGTAATTTTAATGCGGGGCATTATTTAGCTAAAAAACAGTATATATTTAAAATCACAAGTATATTCCAACAAAATTTTTGCCAAAAGTAGATTATTATAAGTAGACTTAGGTTAATTTTTTTTATAAAAAAATGTCGTCCAATGAGATATACGAAGTATACCCAAACTTACTACTATGAACTTATTAAAATATCCAAAATAAAGCGTATGTTTTTTACTAAATCGAGCTCCTTGGCATTAAACAATCACTTTCGTGGTCACACATCACTTTGTGTGTATGACTACGAAAGTGACGATCACGAAAGTGATGACCACGAAAATGACGACTTGGTGTCTAAACCAGTTTAATGTCAATAGTTTTTAGGTTAGGAAAAAAACGAATTATCAATTTGTAATTTAACTTCAGTACAACAAGCTAGTCGATTATTATAATTTATTACTTAAAACTTACAAATTTTTAACAATAACGAAAGTGATGCACGATGTTTGACGCAAATTGCACAGAAAACTGAATTATTTATTATTTATTACGGAATGGCGGGTGCCGGTCAACAACTCTGCAACTTGTTATGACACTGAATGTTGGTGTTGCTAGCGTAAAAAAACTGCCAATATTTGAATATGATCAATAGTTTTGTAAAAAATGTTACTGAATATGGGTGACCACGAAAGTGATGGTGTTTTTTGGAACAAAAGTTATTGTTCAAAAATTAATAGTTTTTATTGTCTGTATTTTATTGTTTTTGTATCAGATATAGTAAATATCTATTAATTTAAGGACCGTGTGGTTAGTGGTGGATATTTGCTAACTTTGTATTTTTAAGGGAGCTGAAAGTTGTCTGATGTATTATCCGAACTGACTACGTAGCGTGACGATTATCCCCAAAATTGCAAAATTTAAACAAAATCTTTTGAAATATTTAAACAGGTATTATATGACAATTATTAATTGAGTGCCATTATTATAAAAATACATAAAGTACTTGCTTATTTTTTTAACTTATTGAAATAAAACGTCGGAACGCAATTTTACACCATGAAATAATGACCCAAGCCTACCCACCTCTTCCTCTAGATATCGGATTATTTTCCTATTCTAGTCTAAGGCAGGTCAGTGTAGGTACGACGACGAGCGAAGCGAGGAGGAGTGTTAGGTGTACTGCGACCCTATAGCGCGCGAGCCGAGCGAGCGTAGCGAGCATGCCGCGGCAGCGGCCGGCGAAGCGCCAGAACCGTTTTTTTATATTATTTACTTAGGCTTAATATAAAGTTTACGTCTACATCGGATATGAAGTGCATATGAGTCAATATGGACCCATTTTATCCATTAGGTATTAATACTAAGGTGAATTTTGTTACTGCGATGACACATTGATCGTGGCAACAAAAATATGTATATGGAACGTACAACAGTGAACCGTGTTTCGATAAATTAATACTATACATAACTGACTATTCTATGAAAAGTAAATTCGATGAATCGTTACGCTACGATTTGAGACAAATTCGAAACGATTAACGATGAAAAGTTGTTTGTAAATAAAAAACAATGAATGAATGATTATCTGATTAGGAATATAACGTACTTAATGCAATTCGTGGAACAGTTTTCGGCGATATGTAAATCGACGTTATGCATTTCGATAAAATGATAGACACCCATATTGTACCCATTCTACAAGGACAAGTCATGCCTCGAATTTCCTACGAACTGCAATAATAACGACTAATTATGCTTAAAAATACTACTTATTCAATTCAAAGTTTAATCAGAAGTATACCATAATTTATCTTATTTCACAAAGATTTTAAATATTTATCCATGCCTACACATACATTGCAACTTTCACAACTCCTGTGAGATAAAGATAAACTCAAACTATAACTACCCGGGTCATCCTAATTTGACCGCCTTTATTTGACTTTTCAGCATTTTCAACTCAGTTAACGAGTTGAAAATGCTGTCCGTCTGTCTGTCTGTCTGTCTTTCACAAAGTGAAATATCTCACGAACTACTTAAGCTATCAATTTGAAATTTGGAATGGTTATATACAACGTGTTAATAAAATAACGCAAAACCTGAAAACAGTTTGTTCAGAATCGAGCATAGAATGCTAAAAATATAAAAATAAAAATTTTTGACAAGATTTATTTTTTACATTTGTATGGAGTGTTGGCCGACTGGGGCGACCTGCTCCATACAAATGTAAAAAATAAATCGCGTCAAAAACACGTTGTATATTTTAGGTTAACTGAAAAGGCGGTTAGTATTCTGACTACAACAAACTTCTATATCGATTATAAGTATAGAACTTGGGTTTTACGGTTTTAGTTTGCGCAGAAGTGTAAAAACGGGCATTATACTTAGACCTTTTCTGTCTTTAGCGTTCTTCAGATCCCACGATCAAAATGTCGATGTACCGTTTTGGCAAAATATTTTCGCCAAATTTTACTTCTCTAAAAACTTATTGCAGCAGCAGTAGTTTCATTTCCCAAGCGAATCTTTAGCAAATATAGGTCAAATTATCAATTGGCATAATTTTACTTTGTCAAGTTTCATTAAAATTAAGCAAACTTTTTTACAATGCATGTGCTCGAAAAGAGAGTTTTCCAAGCACCCAAATCGTGCGGAAAGTGCCACTTTTTCGCACTAGTGCTTTACATTTTTATTTTTTTTTTAATTTTCAAGTCCGTCGTCAGCCCGACACAAAGAGTTTTTATTACTCGAGAAAAGTTTTACAAATATTTCAATTACACGTTTTCTTTCATATAAAAGGCACACTAATAATGTATAAAATTATTTATTAATCTTTATGAATTTTGAATTTGGTCATTAAAATAATTAATTTTAAATATTCACTTAATGTGTTTGGCTGAACGCATATCTTTCTTATGCCTTTTGCGATACGACAATATGGCGACTTGCACATGCGCAATGCGCATATGTTGACCGCGCAAAAGCCCGCCATTGTTGTGATTGTTGTTTACTTTGGAGTTATTTTAAGTAAATAATGTTAAAAATGTCGAGTGAAAGTGAGTAATCAATAATAATAATGATTTATTGCGTTTCAATAGTGTCAGTATGTTTCTTAGAACTACGACGGTACAGCGTCTTTTTGTTGTTTAATGTTTAATATATTGAGTTACTCAAAAACAATTGTGTTCCAAAACCACAATACAATGGTTTTAACTTTTAAGTGAATAAGCTTGAGCTTGAGCAAAAGATGTGGAGGAGTTGTTAAATGCAGTTCCAGATAATATGTAGGTACCTGACAATCTACCTAGGTTCTTAAATTTTAACCTATATCTATTTTAAACCGACATTTCAACATGTAATATATTTTCTCACACAAGGCATAGTAAAACGTTGTATGATACACGCGCGTAAAGATGATTTCCGACTCGTGTCGAATTATACATTCGCTCGCTTCACTCGCTCATGTATAAAAATGACACTCGTCGGAAATCACCTACTTTCCACACTTGTAGCATAAATAACTATTACAGTACATACGGTGCTACTTTCCCGCACTAGTGCGGAAAAGAGCACTTTTCGTGCATATGTCGAAACTTTCTCGTTGCGAATTTCCTATTTTCGTATATTTATATAATTTTCCAAAAAAAATGTTAATTCAAATAGTTCCTTCGCACTTTCAACATACAGCATAATTTACCTCGGTTAGGTACGACGACGAGCGAAGCGAGAAGGAGTGTTAGGTGAAATGTAACCATACAGCGCGCGAGCGAAGCGAGCGTGCCGCGGCAGCGGCAGGCGAAGCGCCAGAACCGATTGTTTTTAATAAATACATTACATATTATGTAAGTACCTACAAAAGTCTAGAGGATGTTTCTAGTATGAAAACAAATACACTAGCTACTTACCGGCCGCCATTCCAGAACAGTCAGCTAGTAAGAATGTTTCTTAGAGCTTTCTTAGATTGTCATATTAATATATGAATATTATAGAATGAGTTCGTTATACAAATTGATGTTCTATCCACAGTGCATTATATACGATGCCATATAATATTTTGGGAATAGTATGCCAAACGATACATTTGACTAAATGCAACATGACCAAGTAATTATTTGTTAAACAATAATTTGCCTAGTAAAAATTTGGTAGCTCTGTACCTACCTACTATTGCGATAAGTTGTTTTAACTAATAATTCTTTACCGAATAATAATTTGAGAAAAATAGTTTGGAATGTGATACTTTGGGAAAAGTTTTTAGCCCATACATTAGTAATCCCAAAATGTCACTAAGGACGCCACAATTTACAAAGCCAATGTTAAAATCAAACGGCAGCCCACCGCAAATTCCTCAATTAATGATCAAAATGCTGTAAGCTTGGTAATGACCAAAATTAGGCCCTGCGTAAAGCTTTGTGATCACTAGGTACATTGTTGGGTTTACTGAAGAGACTAGACATAAAAAATGTGGAACAAGTAACATCTGTTAACGCGTAATCGACATGGTTTACCTACGGCACAATTTACTGCCATCGGAAATCATTACGTATCGTTTTAAAATAAACGAGAACGTTGCATGTGAATACGTTTTGTGGTTCGTTATTATACAGCTGTACGTACGGTAGCTGTCATGTCGACGTAAATGTTAAAGATTCATAAGCATCAAACCGTTATATTCAGCCTTAGTTTAAAATTATTTTGGGCGCCAATCCATTGATTGGCATTACATCATTATCAAAACAAAAGGATAAAAGGTGGTTTATACGAGCTCCGAAAGTGTCACACCAAAACTTGGTAAATTGACCAACCTTAACTCTGTTTCGATCCCAGAAATTAACATACCGTCCTGCTTTCACTTGTCATCTATGATCAGCGTAAGTCTGACCGTTTTTACAATGAAATTTCGTATAGGCATCGTATCTATCTACCTCTTTTTTATATTACATCATTGGCGCCAATACCTATATATTTCATATGCCATATGTAGGTACTTGGCAGGAGCGTTGCGTCAATAGAACTAGATTCCCACCGGCTTACCTGTTTTAGGTCAGTTAAGGTACCTCCTTTTATCCCTGTCTATCAGCTGTTTAAGAGAAAGTAAGCCAAATTAGATTCGGCTTGCAATACATATGTTTAATCCCACGGGACTGGTAAGTAGGGTAGGTAAGATACCTGTTAGATATATTTATGATATTAATACCATTCTGGTGTCGAGTTCGACTTGGCATTTGGCATAGCTAATTGTTAGACGAGTCACATTTTGAATAGTTAGTTATTTTTATATTGATACGTTTAGCGTGTGCCAGTTTTGTATTGTATTGTATGCAGCTATAATTAAAGCTTCCGTAACAAAATTAAAGCTCCAAATAGACTGCTTAGCGCACATGCCGATTTCAAAATTTTAATTCAAATATTTTTCACTTGGAAGTGAAGCGGTGAAGGGAAGTGATACACGTGGGTATTGTTGTAGAAGTAATGTGAGGGATATATCAGTGACTAAGGAGTGCAGGGCATCAGCGCCAACTGTTAAACGTTACAGGGGATTACCCAACGTCTGGAAATATTGGAGAAATGTGATCTATTGAGTGCCTTAATTTTAGAAACTTTACAAGAATGAAGCTCATTCATTTACGGCTAAATACTTAATGGTACAGACGATGATGATGATGTCCTCCCAGACGTATCCGTATAAACTAAGGTTGGGAAACTTTACGTGTAGGTATGGGCTCGAGTGTGACTTGCAAAACTAAATTTGGTTTTGAACGTACGACCGCAAGAGACACAGTGAAGCTGTCCACTAGTCACAATCACAAGTGTAGTGGTAGGAGGGTTTGGGCCGAGTTTTAACAACTACGGCTAAAAGTCACTTTTTGGTGTGCCATCTCAGTATCATGGAGTTTTAGGTTGTTACGTACTAGTGGCGGAGCACCCATACAAGCCGATTCCGACCGGCTTGCCAAAAATTTATTTTGAGGCAAGTCAATAGTTATATACTTACCTACTCTAAACTCTTTCCTTTCATAACATTTGTTGTTCCTTGTTGTCCATCGAAAATCTTCTCGCGCCGCCACTGTAACGTACCTACGTTAAGTTTGTTTATTTAGAACGATCCCGACGCAGTACCTACGGGATCTTCAGTTTTGAAGGATACCTATTGCCTATGTTGATGGGAATTTTAGTTATTTTTGCACAACTTTCAAAATCGGTAATTTACTTGCCGCTCTCTACATAGTTATATACACAAATGCTCACAGACGATTTCTCAGATTCGTAACACGTTGCATTCGTAGCGCGACCAGCGCGATGACTTGTGAATTACACTACATAATAACTGCCATTAATCATGGTCCACTTACGTGCAAATCTGGAAGACGATTTTACCAAAATCGAATAGCATGGTCGTATGTGAGCATTTTGTTGTACTAAATAATTGGCTGATACACAATACCTACATTTCATTTCGAAGATTAAGTTACAAAGGCGAATTTATCCTTATATGGGTGCGGTTTTCTCTTTTGCTCTCCTATGTGGGTCGGGTCATACAGAGATTTATGTTCACGTGTATCCTGAGGACTTTACCAAGTTAAGGGCTATAAAGCCACATTTTTAGTTGGAGTCTTAATCCGCATAATCATCGTCTCCTGTCATATAATGGGGATGGTAGATTATACCTCCCTTGAAACCAGACGAAATGTATAACCTTATAAAAAATATGTTTATACGAGGCCGAATTATTAACCCGTTATTGTTTGCCGTTATTCCATTACGCGTACGCGTGCCCTCCATCACAGGTGTTCAGCTCCGTCACCGGCGTGCAGCTGTCCCGCCGGCACTATCACAAGACGGCGCCTGAGCTCTCTCGATTTTTCTCGCACTATACCGCTCTTTCTAAGGGCAATATCTTACCGGGACACCATGGCGGCGCAACCAGTCGCCGCCATGGTGTCCGGGGAGATATTGCCCTAAGTGTTCAAATAAGAGAGAGACGGATAGTGCGAGAAAAAGACGGCGAGCTCGCGCGCCGTCTCATGATAAATAGCCGTACTGAACGGTATAATATAACTAAACAGCGCCAACTAGTGAACTGGATATATTCTACAGCTCTGAATCTCGATTTCTCTCACTCGCCACCCGGTACTTGGAGTCTATTTATACTCCAAGTTCCATCAATATACTCGTATCATAGAATATTTAAGTAGTTGTAAGTAGTAAGCAAATTATTTTAATTTTATAATTTATACTTTGTGCACGTATCGTACCTCTTATTGGGTCGCTTTTAGGCTAATAATCCTGGATATTAAAACACGCGTATTTTATTACATTACGACACTCGTGTGTTATGGTTATATCCCGATTAAGTCACGTTGGCATTGGCACCTTGCAGCAAGATGTATGCATGCACACGGTGCATTCTTAAATTAACCGGGTTGGACCTACAGAATGTACAGCTTTTTTTTTATTCTCGGCAAATGGATTCGACTAAACAAATTAATTCCTTTTAGGGTTCCGTACCAAAAAATTTAAAAAAGGAACCCTTATGATGCTCTCCGTCCGTCTGTCTGTCTGTCACAAAGTGAAATATCTCACGAACATTTGAAATTTGGAATGGTGAGTTATCCACCCACGTGCATGGAAAATGAGAAATTTAAATACTTATACATTTTAATTTTCTATGAAAAATTACGAATTTTAATATTAGGTCAAGTGGAATATCATTATAAAAGAACTTGAGTTGCACTTTTTTAAACAGTTTTTCTTTTTTTCTACATTGGTAAAATTTTGATCTGATGAAAGAAAATGTAAAAAAAAATACCATTATCTCCGAAGTTATCCAAGCGAACTATTTGAAATTATTACTTTTTCTGTATCTAGCTTATTTTTTGCTTTTTGTTGTGAAACTAAATACACTTCAAACACACATCCAACGCGGTCCGAACGCGGGTCCGCCGCGGGCCCGTGGCGCTAACAACAACTACAACTCGGGAGCGCGGCCGCGGGTCGGGCGCGGCGCGGGTCGGGCGATTGATGTCTCTCTCACTACCAACGCAATTAATATCTCTATCACTATCCTTTGGTTGCCATGTCACCAATTGTTATTAAAACAAGTTGGATGAGCGCCTGAGAAATGAGATGACGTATTGATTATATGAAATTCAATATTCAAAAATACTTAATCATCAGCGCACAAACGACAAATTAAAACATATCCGTGTATAACCCGAACCTACTTTTAAAATAAAAAGGTCACACATTTCAACGTGCCGAGGTTGCGTTTAATTTATGTGGAGATTAATCAGGCGTTACGTCTGCACAGATCCGTGCCGTTGAATATTGCGCACAATTACACTCATGACTGAAGACAAAAGCCTAGGGGAAAAAGTTAGGTACACACAAATGGACACTCGACAGCCAAAACTCAAACCACAGCAGGCACTGCGATATGTGGCGATTATTATTATTGCTTGCACAATGTACAATGGGATGTGGATTTGGGAAACTGTGAGATGAACCTTTAATCATTGTGTGGCTGGAATTTGGCCGGGGTCACTAACTGGTTAATTACCCAGTCTACTAGATAGACTCGTCATCAGCACGGGGTTATACATGGTATCACAGGCGTATCACTGTTAAATCTCGAAAAGTGTCCTAGTCTCACGCAAGCTAGCTCGTTTTTGTAGCGATAGCGCTACGAGTGGAGCTGTACCATGTATACTTACTGTTTTGTAGCGCAAAGCGAAAAAAATCGCTTTGGTCCGAATTGCGTCAGAAAAAAAGCAGCTTGTCAGGTGTTTTTTTACGATTTCCCACAAAGGAACACCCATGAACGCGTCTGTGGACTACGATCTAATTCTTAAGGAAGAAGAGAATGCTATTGCCTCCATACTCACCTCCCGACAAGTACCTAAATCTGCCGTAAATTATGATTGTAAATCTCAAATCTTATTAGAGAGTAGTCAATTATAACGACTCCCGATGTCAAAGTTTCATTAGATGACGTCGTACCTAAAAGTGAAGTTGCACTTTTGTATAGTATTTATAAATGATGCATTAAATGTATGCAAGCGTTCCCATCCTAATATAAAAATAAAGCTTTATTGCAAAACGATTTGACCGCCATCGATCCGTTTTATTCTGATACAGATACCATGGAAGGGACAAACTGCGGATGGAATCGTTTCGCAAGCAAGCCTCCAATCTCGAAACAAGACCTACGTAATGTAATTTCATTACCTACGTAATGAAATCATATCTAAAGCGTCTTGGCTCAGGTGTTCTTCCTACCGCAAGGGCATGACCAATTGTAAGTGGGTTTGATGAGAAGTTTTAGGTCGAAAGTAGAGGTCAAAGATTTATATGAGACTCAACATCATCATCATCATCAGCCAAAATACGTCAACTGCTGAACATTAGGCCTCCCCAGGCCATAATGACCGATCCTGCGCCACCCGCATCCACCGGACCCGAGACCTTTACCGAGTCATCAGTCCACCTTGTCAGGGGTCGCCACTCAGGAACCTTTCCACCCCAACGGCCATCTGTTCGGTGCCCCGCCCACTGCCACTTAAGTTTAGCGATTCGGAGGGCCATATCGGTTAACTTGGTTCTGCTGCGGATAGTCCCATTTCGTCCCATCATAGCCCTCTCCATCCCTTTGGGTGACTTTGACCCTTCTTATGAGGCCCATATAGTAAAGCAACTACGTTTCGGTGCCATAAAACACTCAAAATATTAATATCATATACCTATATTATATATTGGTGCGATATGTTGTGCGCGCATGGTTCCACGTATTCATTTTAGTGACAATAATCGTACAACGGAAGGTTCAATTAAAGTTGTATTAATTAGAATTCGTCGATAGCGATGGTTACGCAGCGGGCTCGTTGCCAAGACCCAGAAAACAATGCCGGCACTGACTCACTCCTCGTTAATTGCTACCACTTTTTGGGCTGCAATAAAAAGTGGTTAAAATTGAGCATCACTGTTTGTTTACAAACTCATTAAAATTGAGTTGTACGGGCTTCTGAAATTCTGAATAACAGAGATTTCACGTGGGCGGCCTCGCATAACACAAAAATATCTAATATTTAATGGATGGAATTCAACCAATGTTGCACTCACTTCCAAATCTTCTCTCTTTGTAAAGTTCATGTCAGATGTATTTGATATTGCAATTCTAATGTAATTTACTTTAATTCGCCGCGAAAACAAAAGAAAACACAGTGCTCAAGTTCGGGACATGTTCTAAATTATGTACAAATATATATGGAGGAGGCCTAGCTTTGTCCAACAGTGGACGTCTTTCGGCTGATAGATATGACAATGATGACCTGGTGAAGGTCGCGAGAGTCCGCTGGATGCGGGTTGCACAGCAGGACCGGTCATTGTGCCACTCTTTGGGAGACGCCTATGTCCAGCAGTGGACGTCTTTCGGCTGATAGATATGACAATGATGACCTGGTGAAGGTCGCGGGAGTCCGCTGGATGCGGGTTGCACAGGACCGGTCATTGTGCCACTCTTTGGGAGAGGCCTATGTCCAGCAGTGGACGTCTTTCGGCTGATAGATATGACAATGATGACCTGGTGAAGGTCGCGGGAGTCCGCTGGATGCGGGTTGCACAGGACCGGTCATTGTGCCACTCTTTGGGAGAGGCCTATGTCCAGCAGTGGACGTTTTTCGGCTGATAGATATGACAATGATGACCTGGTGAAGGTCGCGGGAGTCCGCTGGATGCGGGTTGCGCAGGACCGGTCATTGTGGCACTCTTTGGGAGAGGCCTATGTCCAGCAGTGGACGTCTTTCGGCTGATAGATATGGCAATGATGACCTGGTGAAGGTCGCGGGAGTCCGCTGGATGCGGGTTGCGCAGGACTGGTCATTGCGGCACTCGTTGGGAGAGGCCTATGTCCAGCAGTGGAGGTCTTTCGGCTGATATGATAACGATGATGATGAGGGTTAGTTATAAATCGGCCCCAAATCAAATGAACATAGATTTTAGTAGAAGATTATCTTGTTCATGTTTTTGTGTCACTGCAGTGGCCTTAGCAAGTTTCTGTTTGGCCCTACGGTTGATTGTGCATACGTTGCACTTATTATGATATTTGCAATATAGTAAAAAAATATTTCAAACAACAGGTCGTCTAATAGATAGCAAGTAACTTTTTCCGTGCAACCTTTGGGCTAACGAGACCACTGGCTAGTATTTTGTGAACATTGTAATCGTTTTTCGGAGGACTTACTGTTACTACCTACATATAATATGACTAATAAACACTTAAGAATACTAGGAAAGTTAATTTATGTTTAATAATTAAAATAATTGACGTGTTTAAAGTGCGAATGTTAATATAAGAAAACCTATATTCTCACATGTTTTCCGCGTTCCTTATTTGCGCTAATGTTCTAATAGGCGCCAGAGCATACCCTTCTTATTTGAAAATAGTGCCATTTGCAAGCATTTACCCGCCTAGATCCTAATGAGGGTTCCGCTTCCACGGATTGATAATAAAATAAGAACATAACGTACCTATGAGTTGTGTGACAGCATTTATATTTTCGTAGAACAAAGAAAATTAGCACTCTTATATGTATCCGACAACGCACGGAAATAACGCGAATATGAAAAGGAAATGCCGAAACAAAAAACTCTCTTCCATTGTTTTTCCAAATGTCACACAGATTTATTCATGAGCATTGTACAAGTTAACAGACACAAAAATGTAATCTTAAATTGTGTGAAGCAGGAGGGAATTTTGATGTGAATGTAATCATTTTAAAGTAGGTATTAAATATTCCGTTCCATTTACCACGATTGATTCAAACTTATAATTTGTGGCTAAGATTTATAAAGGTGAAAGTGCTGAAATGACTGTAATGGCTGTGGCTAGCATAATATACCAACCGTGTCTTTTTGATAAATCAACTTCTTTTTATGAAACGTCAAAAACGCTCCGTTATTATGAAATTTGTAGGGATTAGTTGCTTGTGACGTCACAATCAAACAACGTCCTTATTGTTAGTTTTTATGAAAGAAGAAAGAAAGAAAGATACATTTATTTACAAACACACAGGACACATATATTAAACAATGAAATAAACAAAAAACAGATAAAACATGAAACATGCGGCAGTGAACCGGGCACTGGCTCAGCATTATGCCCATAATGCACCCATCATACACGACATCACAATAGTTTAACCTAGATAATATAAGTGATTCACATAGGTCAACACGCAAATCGACACTATATAAGATAATTTCGTATATTATATAGAACTTTAAGGCGATAGAAGCAGTTACTCACAACATTTAGTTTGTGGTTCTCAAAGCGCAAATTCCTGTTCATTAGAAGGCCGAGGTTGGTTGCTTCTACCACCCGTTCTATTGGTTAGCCCATGACGGCGACATTCCCGGAAGTTAGAGCTTCAAGGGTATTAAGGGTATTAAGGATTTGATGTTTTGAATTTATTTATAAATTTAAAAATCTTAAAATAGCAAACTTAAATGTTTCCGAGTATTTTCGTAATTTTTATCTGTTGCTAATGAAAAAACTAATTATTTTAACTGATTTCACATACCCTATTATCTAACCTTTTATTTAGAAAGGTATGGCACAACGGAATTTCATCTTAGACGTAATTCCACCTTCCAAACCTGGCAACCATTATAACACCACTACCTGTTACTTGTTCTTGAAGTACGTGGCGTTGTGTTTCAGGTGGTGAATATAGGCTGAAACAGGCAGCACCATCGCGGGCGCACGGGCGCGCAGCACGATATTTCCCTACAAACCGGTCAAACAAGCTACGCCCCGTCAGCAACGCGCCCCGCTTCTTAGTCCAGGCAATGAACTGACAACTTGTATGGAAAAAATGACAATTTTGGAAATAATTTATAATAATTTATTTTTTATGTATAACGGATATATTATCAATTAAATAGTTACCCAGCGACAAAATCCGACAAAATTTCAGACATCGAATAAATTATAAGTTAACTGGCTTCTAAAAAGTCAGTAAAAATATTAATAAATGTTTTTCTCTTTATTTTGGTTCATTTGCATTTGCTCTATAATATTCAAGATAAATCGTACAAAAAAAGATAATGCATGCTTCATTTAAATCTACATAATTACTTCCGGGTGGAAAGTTTGTCGGATTCTTGACTAAATCATCTTAGAATAACATATTCAAATGAAATCAACAAAAAAAATGTTTTTCAAAACCGTATTTTGCCTGGAGTACCTATCTGTCGCGGTCGCGTCCCGCCAGCAGCCCGCCGCGCGATGCGGGCTGGTTGATGGCGCGAGGCCAGCGCGATGCGCGAGTGCTCTGTGTGACCGGGCGCATCACGCGCTCATCAAGCCCCGCTACCGTCCCGCTGGCAGTCTGTTTGTCGCCAGAGCCCGCGAAGATGCACTTTGTTGAGAGTGAGTCCTTCATGTATCTCTTGCTTTCAACAGTTTCAACAGAACGTATCCTGAAATCAATAAAGAGTCGGCAACGTGCTTGTGATTTCTTTGTAGTTGTTTGCATCCATAGGCCGTATGCTTGTTTGCTATATGTTTCGCATTAAAATATGGATACAATTGTTAAATACGAGTAAAACGTCATCTCTCTCCATTGTTAAAAGTTGTTCATTCCTTTCAGTTACCTAAGTACCAAAAGTTGGGAACGTTGTCATTCTATTGCTATCGAATATTAGATATGATTAATTCCACGTCCCATTATAATTAGAAAGCTAATAGTAAATCAGAATGTGTCCTAATATACTTCCATACCATATTGTACACGATGAATACTTAGATAGGTAGGTACTCAAAAATAGCGTAGATAAGTAGGTATGTATAGTTCGTACAACAAATTACGTTAGTTACACAAATACCTCCTTTGTGTTCTTATCTTAATTAAAACGCTCAAGTTAAAACGTTTGTTTGTAGTAAATAATTTAATTCAAAAGGTACAAACAATGGTACATCGTTTCAGTATTCGTAACGCGATATTTTACTACCCATCTTCAAAGAAAACTGTCATTCTGTTAAACGACTAAACTGAAATAAGGTTTTACCTTCACTACGTATTACGACCATATTACCATTACGTACGTATTTTATAAGGCAATGTTTTAATTATGATCATATTCGTCAGTTCAAAGTTCAAACCTAAGAATTTACCTTTAAACATTTTGAATAGAGTATTTCACGACTTTCGGTAAGTAGTTATACCTATTTGTCAGGTATATAGATCGGCGAATATTGCTCTAATATAAATTCGCCAGTATAAAGCCGCAAATCCATGGCGTAGGCCATAATCTTCATAAATCACGTGATGCGTGATGTTCAGGCAAATCTTGCGTGAGCCATAAAATAATACACTTACCTACTTATAGTGTAACAACGACGCTACAGTTCGAGGATTCACATAGTCTACCCGCGATAGTTGAATGTATAATAGGTAAAGGTAGGTAATAAAATATACATTTACTCAAACATGCTCAGAAATGTAGTCCTTTTGTCCGCAAGAGTGTTACGGGTGTCGAATTTACAGGTCGGTAATGGGATTTGTATAGGATATTGCCGGCGCGTTCGCCGCCCGCCCGCAGGGGCCCCCCGGCGCCGGGCGCACCAGCAGTTTTGTTACGGAATTTGAGAATTTTGCTTGATTATTTCTTAAAATTTTCAAATTTATGAGCATTTTTTTTTACGAAAAGCACTATACATACCGTCTATATCAAGCTTGGCGGGCAATCCCTTCCTTCCCGAACATTGTAGTAATGTACTATTGTCACGTAAAAAATCCCATACTGAACTTACGAGAATTGCAAGATTCTATGAAACCAGCACAAGCCGCTGAAGAAAAATACATCTTGTAAGCCTATTACATTTTATATCCTCCTCCTGACCTGACCTATGACCTATCTCAAATATAAGCTATCTGCCACAAAACATAAAACCTAAAATTATATTACGCTCAGTAAAATTATGTAGGTATTCCCCGTGTTCGAATTCTGTCACAAATAAAATATATATTTGGGTCTGGAATTCTGTGACACGAGTCCTGTCCTGTCAATCACATGACGACCGCTTTAGCCTAGTTGGTAGTGACCCTGCCTACGAAGCAAGAGGTCCCGGGTTCGAATCCCGGTAAGGGCATTTATTTGTGTGATGAGCACGAATATTTGTTCCTGAGTCAAGGATGTTTTCTATGTATTTAAGTATTTATTTATCTATTTAAGTATGTTTATCGTCGTCTAAGTACCCATAGTACAAGCTTTGCTTAGTTTGGGATTAGGTCGATTTGTGTAAGATTGTCCCCTAATATTTATTTATATTTATATTTATTTAAATATAAATAAGTATAAGAAGGTATCTGTAAGTTGTTAGTTCAGTGCAAAGAGTAAAGTAAGTGTATAGGTAGTTCAGTGGTTTGAAAATGTGACTAATTGTAGAACAGCTGTTCTTTATTTATTCATTTAAGATTGAAGTTAGACGAATATTATTAGACAGATATTTAACGCAATATTGTGGTAAATGTCATGATAATTATTAAATGTAGGATAGGCAATGTTATGCACATTGCCTACCCTTGTAAGTTGGGCAATACTCATATGTGATTCCATCCAGTGAGTAGTTTGTCTTTAAGTTATTAATCTTTCTGTGCACACACTGTTTAGAATTGTAGTCCAGATCTAGACACTAAGCTTTTAATGTACTGAATGAATGACTGTAATTTGTTTTGTGAGCCTAATAAATAAATAAATAAATAAAGCTGTGACAACTGAAACGTTGTTGTCTTACAAGTAACACTTATACTGCTCACTTTAGGTATATGTTTAAGAAATAAGAAACACAATAAAGCATCGCTTTGATACATCCTGTCACAATTTATAACCATAGCAGGCTTCCATTTGACACAAATAAGGGAAGGAAGGTAGCGTATCCAGAAAATATGTAAGTAAAGGTTATCAAAAAAAATACATAGACATGGGTACCTACAGATAATGTACAGGTGATGCCTACGGGATGCAGAGGAAAAAACGATTCAATAAATAATTCTGGGGAGGGATCCTTTGCGTATGTAAACATAATATCCTCCTATTGACCCTGCAACCCTTCATAACCTAGTGTCCTATTCGGCTAAAAATGATTCTTAGCTTCACCACAAAATATCGTTTCACGGATATAGTAGCTATAGCGTAACGTAAATAAATATTAGCCGCCGGCCATGCCGGTTTATGATTGCGGTATTTTGGTGAAAGAATATTCGTAGCGGTTACTGCTGTTCGTGTTCCCAAATACACCGGCGTCATTAATTTATAGAATACAAGCGTGTTCCTTTGTTCATTGGAAAATAGAAAACAATTTCCATGAGTCTTTAATAGGTACAGGTACGTATTCAGATTGAATGCACGAGGCAATTTGCGCTCAATATTGCGGAATATAATTGTTTCGCCGTTCCCGTCGGGCGCGTTTCCGTTTCGGTGTCGTGCGGGGATCGTTTCGCCTCAGCGGAGCGTCGTTGGTGGGTTGAATATGCATGCATGGGGTGTGCACTT
The DNA here is from genome assembly GCA_947578815.1 of Epinotia ramella. NCBI lineage: Eukaryota > Metazoa > Arthropoda > Insecta > Lepidoptera > Tortricidae > Epinotia > Epinotia ramella. Next base: position 17,239,632 of record OX388209.1, read on the forward strand.
ACGAGGTGAAGCCCGGCCGACGAGGCGAGTGGCGGGATCGATCTAGCGGCCGGTTGCACCGGCCATCGCCCGCCTCCTGCTTCTACTCGTCTCCAGACGCTGTAGTGACTCCTCGCACTGATGATGTTCCGTTACGTTATCACTTTAATTCACTTTAAACTTTTTACTCAAATGAAACTTGAGATAAAAGCGAGTCCGCACATTTTAAAGACAATGGAAGTCTAACGATATTTATCTAAACTGTCGTAGAACGTAAAGTGAAATAGGTAGCTACTGAAATATTTAGGTATCTACACAACACATTGTCAAAAACGCGCGATTTGTTTTTTTTTTTCGATATTAGGTAATTCGATTTGCACCAGTGTTGTTGTGATTACTATTTAGTTGGGTATTACACGGCTTATTATTAGGCTTTTGATACGTTTATAGTTGATTAACTATCGTTTTAGATGAGATTATCAAATTATCGCAGTTTATTATCTAGTTAAGTATAGATCGATCGCTCAAGGCTCGCTGATTGCGTTAAACCTTGGATCAATTATCTTTCAAAGCTGAACTTATTTGCGATATAATCCCATATTAATTGCGCTAATAACGTTTACGCTTCTGCATTAAAGTAGGTACCTACTCCTTCAGTATTATAGGTACCTACAAATATACATTAACAGTGCTAAAGTATCGCTTCCTTCACGAAGGCACTGGTTTGGAAACAATCAAACAGTGTTCTTTATGATTCACCAGCGAGTTACAAAACGTGACTTCTATGACGAGATAAACCATCTGTTTTCTTGGGTACCGTAAAATGCTGCAACTTTGCCATTTAAACTCAATTTTGCCTATTTCGTTTCAATTATGACCTCTCGAATTTGCTTAGTTTTTTCTTGTTTTTTACCATTTGGTAGGAATTTTCATTATTCTGGCAACACATATTTAATTTTTTACAATGGTAACTCCATTGTTGCTCCGCCAGTTACGCATCATAAGTCGGAGTGAGTGGCAGCATTTTTTTAGTGTCTCGCAACTTTTGAACTTTTATCTACAAAAAAGGTGTTTTTTAAGAAGTGGTAACGTCCCAGGGTAAGTAAAGACTGTCTATTTTCCGTAAGTTTAATATTTTCAAGAAAAGGACATGATTTCAGCATAATAACGTACTAGGCAATATTGGGCAGTGTTTTGGCAACTTGAATGACACAATTTTGCCTGGGTATAGGGCTGTCACTAGCTGGGTTTTATAAATGTACAGAAAATAGTAAAAATAAGCCTGCTTAAATGAGTTTATTTATTACAAGCTTTTTATTGTTGGTTTAAGTCAAATCTTGCAAGTCGATTTTCACCAACTTTCAGTGTGGGTAGATCTGCTGACAATGCAGTAATAAACTAACGTTAACAAAAAAAACTTAAAGGTACTTAAGTTATTTTTATTGTAATTACTGGCAAATTGTATATCTATTGTATTATAATTATGTTGTATGTTTGTCTTTTAGTTCAAGATTTGCAATAAATTTTTCAACCTCTTATTAGCGACCAATTGAGGTGTTTAACGTACTTATGTAACTTGGGTGACAGTGCAATGTTTATGGTACCATCGAGATGGTCTGATAATGGAGACCGAAGATAGAAACTTCTAAACAACACATAATAAACCCACTGTGTTTAGGCTCGTTTGATTTGTCTTGCAGTTATCTTTCTTATCAAATGGGTTGTCAGGTCGATTACCTACAGTTGGAGTTTAAAGGTGATGGGTGATTAGAACTTTACAATGAAATAGAACTTTACACTATAATAATGCATTGTGAATTAGCAAAAAAGTGTACTTGCAATGTACTTAGAATAAATAAATAAAAGACCGGGTTGCACTCCGGGAGTGCCGGCAGAAGTGAAAACTCAATAACATTGTAACAGTTTTTCGATCAGGTCACGTGACATCTTACGGTGTCACCCTAAAAATGAATTTGGCGCAAATTTATGAACGATTATCAATTATTTAGGCGTTATTCCGTTTAAAAAAAATAAGGAAAAAAATGGGTATTATTGTTTGATGATTATTTTGTAACTAAAAATAAAAATATTTTATTTAAATAATGATCTTTTTTTTGGCACAACCCTACAGTTAACAATATTTTTGTATAGAAAGTTTGTGGAACCTGCTACAACTTTACCTATTGCCTGTGAAAAAAAAAGTATTAAGCTTATGGCAATAATTTGACTGCCAGGGACAAGCCCAATGTCTCATGCACACGAGTAAATATTATTACAAATAGCAACACATTATTTATTGAGATATCCGCCTAGGCAAAGTTACGTCTTAGGTCTACAACTTTGCCTGCCACTTTGATTGCTTGTAAATCGGAAATACAGTATGATTAGGTAATGAGATTTGAGTCTTATCTGGCAAGACATAGGGTATGTTTTCCGACTAATACTCATTAAACTCATAATGAAAAATAGGTTCACAGATATAAGAAAAAAACGTCAAAATCCAGGCAAAGTTGCAGCATTTTACGGTACCATAATTCTTCTGAGATTGTTATCTACGTAGTTTAAGATTAGCTTCTTCCGCTGCCGCAAACAACTCTAACGTTTTCCCTCGGTACATCATCAAAATCATCAATTCATCATACTACCTACGCTTGGATCTAAAATTTAAAGCAGATTCGTTTTTTTCTGCTACTTAAGTTTAAAAACAGCTCTACTGACAGTTTTCCCAGGTATCTGCACTCCGTATAATGGCAACAGTGTCTACAATAAGATCAAATTACTTTCGGGATGTACCCGGCGGGTGAGACCTCTCGTACAGAAGTAGAATACGTCCTAGGACCGGGCGGAAGGTCCCCTTATTGAACAAATATAAATGATGTCTGACAAGTGAGCCCCGAAGAACCTACACGAAATCTGGTGAACCGAATTTGACCTACATAAAAATACACGTTTCGAGTTTATGTCACAAAACAATTATAAATGCATTGTTCATGCTGAGACACGTAAAAAAATTAAGCTACAATTTAATTGTGATTTAGAAGTTTTAGTTTTAAAAATTTCACTAAACAGCTGTGTTTGATTTACAAAATAAACATTTCTTGAAGTATTCACTATTCACTTTAAATTAACTCATTAATCCACTGACTTCGATTGGTAAATTAACAATCTAATGCCGTTGTTTCAAATTCCTTCCAAGTCAGTTTGTTAATGGAGAAAGTTATGCGAAGTTAATTAAACTTTACTGTTTCAGAGGCGAATTAATTTATCAAACGGTCAGTGTAGTATTTATGACTGTTTATAGTTAAGTTTGCGCGTATCAGAATAGATTCGTACCGATGGCGGGACAGAGGAAGTGTGTACACGTGTTCGCGCGGGTCGGACCGCGAGCGAGCGACTGGGTCGCTTGCGACGGGCGAGGCGCGGCGACACGGACTGATCGCGGGCGGCAGCGAGGAAGCCGCCAGGCGCACGGGCGCTCGGGCGGGCGGCGCAACAGATACGTACGCCACAGGTTGTCCGGGGCAGCGCGGCGCGCCCCACACCCCACGCCTCACGACGGTTTACATCCTTATTATCGTCCCCTGACTCCGCGTTTACTATTCACTACCACATTTGGACGCTACTTTACAGAATACGAAAAAAAAAACGGCGCGCCTATCCTATTAGGATTTCCCGATCCCTCTCCCCGCGTCAAACATTTTATTTTCCATCCAATAATGTATCATTCTATATTACTTCATTGTCATCACAATCATATCGTTTCGGTGGTCAACATCAAGTCAGTTCGATCACTGTGAGTAAATGAAAATCATCTACGAGTATAATACTTAGTCATGCACTATTGTTTTCCCTGCACGGCTATCACAAGACGGCGCGCGAGCTCTCTCGATTTTTCTCGCACCATACGTCTCTCTCTTATTAGAACACTTAGAAAGAGAGGTATAGTGCGAAATAAATCGAGAGAGCTCGCGCGCCGTCTCGTGATAGCCGTGCTGGTGTACAAATAAATCGAATAAATCTTTCGAGATATATTCTAATCCAAAAACATATCATGCAGTTCTTTTGTTCTTATTTTCCCTTTAAAAGTTTGCCCTCAAGCTTCTAATGTTGAATTCATAAAGCTTAAAAACGTGCTCTTATTACGATAGGCTTATAGAGATACTTAGCAAATAATCCGCTCCGCCTGACTTCCCCCATATCGTGCGTCGAACTTTGCAGCATCAATAATACTACGGGCAGATGTTTACATAAATACATTATGTACCTATCTAATTATAAGCTCAATGTAGTGAATGACGGTTTTTAGGATTCCGTAGTCAACAAGGATTCCTTATAATTTCGCCATGTCCGTCTGGCCGTCCGTTCTGTTTTGTCGGCGTGATTGATCTATATAGGTACCCATTGCCGAATTACAGTTTTCTAGTAGTAATGGTTACTGAGCTAAGCCGAAGACGGACGAACAGACGGACGGATGGACGGCTAGATGGACATGGTGAAACTATAAGGGTTCCTTGTTGACTAGGGAACCCTAAAAAACATTGGAGTCTAAGGCTTATTACAATGTTAAGGACTATCTTACTGATAGAAATGCATGACCCAAACCAGAGCCCAAAATAGCTTAAACATTCATATAGCTTATTCGGACATATGTTCTTGTAGAACAACGCATTATGTTTTATTCAGTTTGACTTATTTTAAGTAGGTAAAGAACTATCATTGTAATAAGCTTTTTTTGGCAAAAAATGACTGACTGTTGAGTTTGTTTCGGCGTTTCTTCTTAACAGTGGTCTTGTTTTTCAGAAACGCTGATAGAATTTTGACTTGTCAAAGTGGCATTACGGCCTACTTGCAGAATAAAAATTTATTTATTTCATTAATTCATCATTTATTTCATTAATTCATTTATTTCATTTAAATCTTTAAAGGGGTGCACGTACCAACGTATAATTCCTCTTACTTGGGTTGGAGTAGAGTAGACAGACATTTACGGAAAAAATAAAAATCCCTAATGATAAAAGTGTCAATAAAGCTTTAGCTTAAAGCCCATCCTTGCGCATTTGAGTTTGGAGGAAAATATTTTTAAGAATTCTTTCTCCATTGTTTTAATGCGTCAAGATTCTGAAAAAAAAACGGTTACGGTTAAAGGGAAGTTCAATGGGGCAGTCGCACAATAAACGGTTCCCTTGGGCGGTCGGTCGGCCTGGGCATTATTCCTTTAACTTGTAAATTAGTTCTGGTAACTATTCTACAAATTTATTTCTTGATTAATTCATGGATATATTTCAAAGCAAATGTATCTAACATACATTAGTTCGTTACCTTACGATTTAACTTCGCCAACAATTTAATAGATTTCAATCGTGATCATACTGATCATATTCATACTATGCATTGATATACAAAATGAAATTGTTTGTACAATAAGTACATTACAATTAAATACTCTTTATTGCCACCTCAAAACATGAATCAAATCGACATAAAAACTAGGTAGGCACCTAAGTATAACAAAATCGTTTCGTCATGTCACCCTACCTCTACATATAGGGTTGCTGGTTACGTATATATTATTTAGGGTATTTGGCCATATTCATTAGTTTATGTCGCTTAAACGGACAGTTATGGATAGTAATAGTAACAAAACTGACAGTCAATATCAATATATACCGAGAGGTTAGGTGTGACTTAAACATCACTTTATAGTTATCCTTAACCTGCCGTGAACTGGTCATAGGAGATAAGTGTATAAGTAGGTACTAAGTTTTTCATTAATTGTCACCACTTTCCAGATTTAGAGTAGTTTTATAGTTTTTATATTCTTATGACGTGTAGTTCAACATGCATATGCAGATTGTTTCTTATTAAAGCTTTTCGACATCTAGACACAGTTTATGACCGCCGTAGTTAGAAGTTATATTATAATTACTGCTGGTGTAATACGCCTTTCATAGTCGTACGTACCTACTCCTAAGTACCAATAGCCTAAAGTTGCATTATGAGAAGGAACTAAATATTCTGAAAGCAGAGCAAACCTTGCTCGATTTGGTGTTGCTTGTTTCCTAATTTGTATTTGTTTAGTAGCACTTTGGAAAAGCTTTATCCTAGTACAGGTCTTTTCGTCACGAGTGTTTACTTTGCGCCCTTGTCGATAAACGCTCTCCACAAGATTGTGAGCGTATCGATTTCCATTAGGATAACACAGAAATTGAAGCAATGTCGGATTGATAAGAGTTAGGCGCGTAATCTGACGGTAACAAACCAACATCGCGATGATAAAATACTGCAGACTCACAAAAACGCAAAAGAAACACACAAATACCCAACGTCCTTACTAGGCAAGATTTCTTTAATCCAATACCCGAAACAGCTTCGGTTTGTTTGTACGAACAATAATTACGAGTACGTTCCGAGTTGGGACTTGAGAGGGACTTAGATTTGAGCAGCTTATATTTTAATTTTAATAAACCATTTGTGACCTCGTTATATTTTCGGTATAAAATACTATCCGGTATCCGGCCGGATACTATGCCACTATTCGATATTCGGCCGGATACTAAAATAGAGGCCGGATAGTCCGGATATCCGTTGCATCTCTAAAAAATAGTATTCTTGAGTTAACTTTTCAAGTAAATACTTTTTCGTACTAAACTTCCGACTTGTTAGTTTACATCAAGCATCCCCATAAATATGTTCGAGTTTTCAGGGTACTCAATTAGCCACTCCCATATAGATACATACTGCGTGTTCACCGCACTTGCACACCAAATTAGGACCAGCAAAGATTGCGAGGCAATGCTTGCGGTCTCCATAAAAGTGAAGACAAATGTTGCTCGCTGAACGGTCTTTCGAATCCAGTGTGAGTTAGATCTATGTGTTTTTTGTGAACCTATTTTTGTGTGTGTTGTTTGTTGTACATGAAGGACTTGGCTTTGGAAAGGGGACATCTTTTTGTTTAAGGAAGTAGCTATTATGTTCAATGTAATAACATTTTCCGGGAAGGGTTCACAAATGTAGTCTACAGATCAGGGGCCTGTGAACACCTGTGGCTCGCAGACGATGAATACAAACCTAACGAGTTCATTTATTTGTGATTATCATGTAGATTCAAAGGAAATCCATACTATCCATATCTAACTAATCCATATAAATCCATAACACAAGCCTTATTGAGCTTACTATGGGACTAGGTCGATTTGTGTAAGATTGTCCCCTAATATTTATTTATTATTTATTTATTTATATCCATAATAATATAATAAATGTGAAAGTGTGTCTGTCTGTCTGTTACCTCTTCACGCTTAAACCGCTGAACCGATTTGGATGAAATTTGGTATAGAGATAGTTTGAGTCCTGGGGAAGGACATAGGATAGTTTTTATCCCGGAGTCATCCCCCAAGGGGATGAAGTGGGGGGTGAAAGTTTGTATGGAGCTACGATATAAACGAGTTCCACGCGGACGGAGTCGCGGGCAGAAGCTAGTATTAAATATCCATACTCCATACTAATATTATAGATGCGAAAGTGTGTCTGTCTGTCTGTCTGTCTGTTACCTCTTCACGCTTAAACCGCTGAACCGATTTGGATGAAATTTGGTATAGAGATAGTTTGAGTCCTGGGGAAGGACATAGGATAGTTTTTATCCTGGAGTCATCCCCCAAGGGGATGAAGTGGGGGGTGAAAGTTTGTATGGAGCTACGATATAAACGAGTTCCACGCGGACGGAGTAGCGGGCAGAAGCTAGTAATACAATAAATGCGAAAGTGTGTTCTGTGTGTCTGTCTTTCTACCTGTCTGTCTGATACCTCTTCACGCTTAAACCGCTAAACCGATTACGATGAAATTTGGTACACAGATAGTTTGAGTCCCGGGGAAGGACATAGTGTAATTTTTAACCCGGAATTCACCCCTCAAGGTGCTGAAAAGGGGGGTGAAAATTTGTATGGAGCAACGATATAAACGATAACCGAGTTCCACGCGGACGGAGTCGCGGGCAAAAGCTAGTGCGCTATAAACTACAAGTTGATCGAAAGATACCTACGTGTGACTACTTTGGGACAGGTACAGGAACCTCTATTGTACTACTTGCCAGTAGATACTCATACACATGGTCCTTCGAACCGGATAACATAGGATTATAATTAAGTAACATAATATTTCCCTCTACCCAAATAAGTATAAAACATATGAAATATTGTTATAAACTGTATGAACATTATGAATAGGCTTTTACCAACTAGAGACAAACTGACCCCAATCCTCAACTGGCACTGAGACTGACAAATGACACAAAGCTAAGATACGGGTCAAGTTAGTGTTAATTTGAAGCAGCGAGCGAGGCGAAGGAAATAATCCCGAGACGGTCGGACCAGCCATTGTGGACGTTCCAACAATGAGGTGATTAATGGCACGCAGCGTGTCCGCCCGCCCATGGCAAATGCGACCTGAATGTGATTTCAGACCCGAGAGGACGTTAACATACGAGCTTACAATATGTGTACTACTCGGCCTTGAATCTGGTTCCTCCTGCACAAAACTTAGCTTTCGGATGTAACAGAGTAGAAATCTGTTCCATAAGTTATTAGAACCCTTCTTTTTAGGGTTCCGTAGTCAACAATGATAATGATAATGATGGTACAATTATTTAAGTTTTATATGTAGTAAATAGATAATTGATGACGTTTCAAATATACTCAGAATGCTCCATCATCGTCATCCGAAATAGTAAAAGTAAATCCGAAATAGCTAACTAAGTAATCCATTCCTTTTTTTTAATCTACTGAGATTTAGTTTGTTTTTGTTACCTACTATAAAATTATCGCTGATATCGTTTGTTCATAAAATTGAAATGGACAATGCAAAAGATACGTTTAAAACAAACTACATATAGGATAAATCCAGCAAAAAGAATACGTTAACTTTATATTATGTAGGAAAGTTACGATATAATGGCGAAGGGGTATGAAAGGCAAAAGAAAATACATTATTTAAGCCGCATTCATATTGTCCACAGAGACTTTCAATCATGAAATATTTACCAACCTTTATAGTAGGTACGACCGCGCACGTAACCATATCTGCCCGCCCATGGTGAACACGACCGAATGGGTTTCCAGACTGTTGCACGTATAGGACCATTACAGAGGTACCTACGAGCTCGCAGTTCCATTACGACACAAATGTATTGTGCTCATTCGTAAGGGCAAGCTGCTTTAATTCCACAAGTCCATTTCCTTGGGGAGACTTCTAGTCGTATTTCAACAGTAATTAAATTCTAATTTTGTTACTAATTTTTTTGCCACATGTGAGGATTACCTTATCATCTGGAAGTTGCGTAAATATGTTCCTGTAATTTAGCGAGACTGTATTCTTTTAACGACGTAGGTACCTACCTATGTTTAAACTACATAGGATACTGAGAATAAAGCTTCTGTCTCCCTTTTACTAGCTATGGTTGCTTGTGCACGTACAGCCGTTAGCGTAACATTGTCTAGATACGTTTTATAGCCTCTGCGGCGCTACCACAAACTCCGAAAGTCGAAGTTCGTAATACATGCATCTCTGTCACTCGATTATGGGAGTGCGATAGAGATGGAAATACCCGAACTTCGACTTTCGAAGTTCGTGGTAGCGCCGCTGGTCGTATGTTGGGTGGGATAAAACTACTTCGAGAAAACTGCTCACAAATTGTGACGCAAACGTGACTGATCTTAACAGTGGTCTTAAACATACAACTATTATGACTTACTGTAATTTTTTAGCTGGCCTTCAGGGGCCTAAAAGTTTAATTACATTCGAAATTGTATAACAAATCGTTAATCAACCGAATACGTAGGTATATTCTTTGACGAACACGTAAAAACATACAAAATACTGGACATAAATCAGTTTGATTTAGGATATTGCGTTAGTGTTTTAGATGGCTTTTCGGCATTATAAATAGGAGCCGCGTGAACGTGTTGTCACCCGTCGTCACGCCTTGCGATAAATGGGCAATCCGGTCCCGGAAAGCCTTTTTTTAAATTGCGAGCCTGTTGAATAAAATAGGAAGCAGCCTAAAAGCCTCTACAAACAGATTTAATCGCATGTTTTAAGGTCCGGGTTCGGTATTTTAAAATTGGAGACATGACAGCTAGTAAATATAATATATACTTATATAATATATATATATTGTAATATTTAGAAAAACTTTAACTAAAATCATTGATGAAGGTGTCGTTAGCCCGGGGTAATCGATTTCTCCGGGCGCCGCGCCACTTGTACTTACTTAACACCCTGCTGGGGGTAATAATGATAATAATTAGACAGGTAGGTATTCAAGGGATTTTTATCCCATATAGGGAGGAGTAGTAGGTCTGTACATACATATATGCATTAATGTATCGTAAAACCCACCCTTTCCTCATTCTACTGCAGTGTATACAATACATACCGTAGAACCCCGTGACTTCGCCTGGACTTCGCAGTTTTTTGAAAATTTCTCACAGATTTACACTTGCTTTTGCTTGTTAAGATCAAAAAACTAATTAATCTATATGGGACTTTAGTTTACCTTAACTTAAGGTCTGAATTTCGCTAAGGAATGGCTACAATTGGACTCTAAAGGTGGTAGGCGAAGTGTAGACAAAATGCCCTGTCTTCGCCTACATACTGCCGGAGCGTCAGTTATAGACAAAATTTGAAGTTGCCGCCAACTATCTTATTAATTTTTAACGTGTTCTCGATTATGAACCTTAACTATCCCAGATAAGTCATATTTAAAAAAAAAAACGATGGTAGGCGAAGACAGGTAACGATCTGAAGTTAGTTTCATACATTTACTGTTTTTTCGATAGGGTTGTCAAAAATTATGTTGACTTACTCGACAGCAAAAAAGAAAGGGTAATGGTTTAAGACTAATGAAAATCAGTTTTCCCGTTTAAGAGCTACGGTGCCACAGCAAACATACATAGCGGCCAAACTTGTATGACCCCCTTTGTTAGTCGAGGCTTGAATGACCCTTAGATTCAGATTCAGATAATTTATTCATAAATGTACATTTCAATTATATGTCAATTTAAAAAAATACACAGCTTAATATCTGCCTATACTATACAATAGCTTAACATAAAGAACTACTCCGGTTATGGAATGAGCTCCCTGCCGAGGTTTTTCCGAGGGACTACAGTATGGGGTTCTTCAAAAAAGGAGTACGTATAAATTCTTAAAGGGTCGGCAACGCGCATGTAACACCCCTGGAGTTGCAAGCGTCCATAGGCTACGGTAGCCACTTACCATCAGGTGGGCCGTAAGCTTGTTTGCCACTGACGTGGTATAAAAAAAAATAAGAAATTTTAAACAGATCACAAATTTGGATTGACAACCCTAGGGGCAGGCGAAGTGTAGCAACAAGATGGCCGGAACATCACCTCAATTACATTTAAATCGATTGTGACATATACACGTAACTTAGGTAAAAAAATAATATTACCACAAGAAAGAGCATGAGTTGTAGATTATAATACAAGAAAAAGCTTAGCTCTATCTCTTCTTTGAGACTATTTATAGCAAAGTTCCGACAAGGTAAAAATCAACACGTGCTACCACTTCAACGAAAAAACGGCACTGATCGTAAACGGCGTTAAGTTAGCCACAACTAATGCGAGAATATTGCCATGCATAAGAAACTATACATTTCGTAGTTTTTTGTGGAACCTGCCCTAAAAACTAGGCGGGAATTTCAACTTTTATAAAAGTAGGCGATGTTAGGTATCCCAGCCGAAGTCACTGGGTTTTACGGTACCTACCTATAAATATATACTAGGTATGGTTGCCAAAGGTTCAATATTAATCCTACCTCGACACAATTTTACCATGTTACTGCTTCGGTTAATTTGATAAACAGGCTTCGAGGGTCGTTTGTCAAGAAAAGGTCTACTTTTCCTTAGTTAGTCGCTATAGGCAAAAAGAATAGGTATATAATCGTTATCGTTTTATATAAATAGGTCTATGTAAGGATCTCAACCTCCAGTCCGGCACTATGAGTCTATGACTCACATCGCGAATGGCGAGATACATTTTGTTTTTCTGTTTCTGTTTCAAATAGGTACTTTCTCAGTTTCATTTAAGTACTTACCTAGTTAAATGAAACGCCCGTCTGCAAATGACTAATGGGCGGTTCCAATAATCAATCCACCGATAGTTTTCCTTACCGGCATTACCCATAGAATATGTGTCAAAATGTAACTGTTGATAAGGAAAACTACACTGAGAAAAACGGGCTACTTACATTGGGCAAATTTGTAATGTACTGGCAGCCAGATACGTATCACGTGCTTTTCACACGTAAATTATAAGAGCTTTACTTATAATGTAACGACACCATGTTAAGTCAGTATGCGGGATAATGCTCTGTAAAGACAATGCAAACGAGTTACTTGTAATGAGGCCGTATCCTTATTATGTATGGCGCGTCAAGAAATTACTGTGCCTGCACTGGTAACATTTACGTATGCGGTTTAATGATGCCCCTTATGTATAACAGAGCAGCCTACGGAATTTAATTAACCCGCAACAGGAAATATGTATGCGCTATACGTACGAAGTGATGCAGCTGCATTATATCAGTATCCAGGCTCTTTATAACAGTAACTGGTTGCCAAATCATTGTACTGACTCCGTCTCATTAAATAATGTACCCGGTTACGTACGGTATATGCCGAAACATTTTACGCACACTGGATAATTAATAATGTCTCCGCCTACATAATCATTTACGTATCCTGGCTCATTTTACGATCTCCGTTTACTTACTGACTGTGTTCGGTACATAGCATCTTTATGACGTAAGCCGCATCTAGAAATTACTTTTGCGCACTCTTAACATTTATAATAGTAACCTGTGAGGCTTGCTTGCCAAAGCATTGTACTGACTCCGTCTCATTAAATAATGTACCCGGTTACTTACGAGTAGTCGGGGATATGCCGATACATTACGTTCGCACACTGGCTAATTAGGTAATAATGTCTCCGCCTACAGTTTACGAACTCCGTTTACTTACTGACTACGTTCCGTACATACCTGGCCACTTTATACTTAATTTAAGTAATCTGATTGTTCATCCTTCGTAACACTAACCGAGTCTTGTTGCCACATCATTTCACACGCGTTCCGCTTACGGAAGCATACGTATGCTGTCTATTTACTTAACACAACGGAATTGTTGGAATAGACTACATACACAATGAATACACAAGCTGCAGAACGTTAAAACATAATACTATCCCGTCAAATCAAATCAATCAACTGAAGTTACGTCATCTATTCCATTGTAATTGGTATGAGATTATAAACATTTCATTGCGCCATCTATATGTTTACATTTGAACTAACTTCGCAATGACCTATCGTTATCGATGGATTGCTTCAAAGGCTGCTGTAGTGTTTAAATTATCCGATAGATGGCGTTGATATTTAGTATCTCACAGAACACCTCCACTAGTATCTTAATATATGTCAATTACTTGCATTTACGTTTTTGCTGAGATCCTTTGGGATAATACATGTATCGACCTCGACACGATGTCAAAATCTATCTGTCTACAGAACCCGTAAAACAGTAGGTACCGTTTCGTTCGTCTGTCGGCAGTCGGGTACTAGATAAACAAATATAATAAAACAATATCTACAATCTTTTTCGCCGAGTAATAGTATAGTATACAATAACATAAAAAAGAAATTGCGTAGGCCCGGATTACGTACTCTAGCGTGATAGTCGATTGCTTTCGCTATTACGCTGTTAACACGATGACCAGCCATGTGAAAATATGAATCACTTTCAAAAACGTTCCCACTCTTCATAAGTTCTAAAATACCGAAATAACTAATTTTCCCAGGAGATCTAGCTAGATCGACATACCTATTGGAAACTTCATTAAAAAAGTTATTATAATTAATAAACATATGTTGTTCGTAGGATCTATTAATAGGATAGAATGCAGTAAAAAAAAACATGTGTTATTATGCTAATGAATGTTATTGTTAACATTTAGTAAAATGAGAAATTATGAAAACGAGTTCATCGGTAAATCACAATTATGTATCTATTTTCGTTATAAGTAGTTAGGTATGTCTATTTGATTCATGTTTTAAGGTGTGCAATAAAGAGTATTTGTATTGTTGTATTGTATTGTATGTTCTTTGTACGTAATGGGGTGTATACATGTCATGATTAGTCAGCCCCAATTTATCAGAAACTGACTAATTGCTATCGTCTGGAGGCATGTTGCGCTGCTGATCCAAGAGTATGCGCCCACGGGCAACTTAGTCGCAAGGCGATTTATTTGTCTCTTTCGACAAATCTGTCAAACGAGTTGTACTGACAAATTGTATGCACATCACAATCAACACAATTTGGACCATGGAAATATTTATGATCTGCCAAGTTTTCTGTCAGATAATTTTGAAGTAAAATATTTAAAATATTATACAATAATTTGTAATTAGCCTTTCCACAAATTTAACACGCATTTATTAAAGAGATTTTATTTTGAAGCTGCTATACTGCTATTAAAACGCGTTTTATAGTAGATTTGAGTCTTTTTTTAAATAAGGTTTGCATTTTACCTCGAATAGCAATATCTTAGGAAACAATAAAAATATCACAATCATGAGACAGTGCTTTGGTATGGCAATATAATTTTTACTAAATGGTATCCCTTAACTGCCACAATTTGTCAAAAATTGGGGCTGACAAATCAGAAGATATAATTGTACGGTTTGTAGAGCCCATAATATAAGTAACCGCGCACATTATACTGCAGCCGGTTACTTATTCTGTAGCGGCTTACTTACGTCGTACTGCGCATTTAACGCATTTGGGGTTGCCATCGCATTAATGTTATGTTGTTTGGTGGTTATTAGCTACTTCATAAGTTTATTTTTGTTTGCTCTTTTTACTCGACTGCCGAAGAAAAGGAGTGTAATTTTTTTTTACAACCGAGTGGGCAAAAACTTTAGTTCAGTAAAAATATAAGCAAAACAAAATAAGTTTGTAAGATGCAGATTGCGACCAAATGGCTGCTTTCTAACGTAATTATTCATTTTAGTAGCCGACCGCTGGATTTTATTGGAATATAAGTATCGAGGGGGCATACATCATAATGCTTAATACTACCTAATAAAACTTGTAGTTTGGGCCCTAATCTGTTATGGGGGTCTACCTCTAGGTAGGGTCAGTATGTACTCATGGTAACTAAAATTTCAGATATCTATATAACTTTATTTATACACAGCGACGATACAGGGGCCAAGTGATTCCACGCAGAAAAAATCTCCAGGACAAATGTATGGGAGAGTGGGGTTCAGTGGGTCATGGGTCTCAGTGGATCGTTTGCTATAGCTTTGCATGTATTGCACGCACATACATAGACGCTCGCGACGTTGCCGCTCTGCCATGCCCACATCAACCGAACCAGTGATCCGCGTAGTGTGAGGTCGTGTAAGTAAGTGCGAAAGTATTTATTTACAAAGTAAGTGCGAAAGTATTTATTTACGTGATTTTCAAAAACGTTAAGTGTCAAAATTTTCTACCGATAGAATTGAATACGAGTCGATTGGTCAATACCACTCGATTTTCAATTTTCTATCGCTCGTATTTCAAAAATAGCATTTCATCGTTTTTGACCATTTTCCAGTGAAATAGTCGAGCGTTCGAAAGTCAAAAATCGGTCCTCGATTGCTCCAACTTTGAACCGATCTAGTTCGTAAACGGTCAAGTTATAAAAATAATATCAATAAAAGATGCTTCTTATCAAAAAACTACTAAAAACGCATAAAAACTCGCAAATTTTGTTAAGTCCTTGCTATACTCATACTCAGACCGACGTCATGATCAAAAATACACCTTGTAAAATGTATTTTTTTGTAATCTACAAATATGTTCATGCAACCAGCACGGCTATCACGAGACAGCGCGGCGCGCGAGATCTCTCGATTTTTCTAACACTATCTATCTCTCTCTTTTTAGAACACTTAGAAAGAGAAGTACATATAGTGAGAGAAAAATCGAGAGTAACTAGTTCGCGGCCGTCTCGTGATAGACGTGCTGGGTGAGTGAATAAAGAGCTAAATATCTTTTAAAACGTTTCATGAGAGATTTAAGCTAGTAAGGATATACTTAATATCTTTTAAACACAAATATATCGAGAAATTATGAAAACGTACTTTGCGGATCCTCGCGACTATTTTCTGATCTTTTCAAGGCTCGTCTCGCATCGAATCGAATTCCAGTGCTGGCAACACTGGTGCTCACTTCATGTGACGCCGCTCACCGCACGCGCACGAAATTATTACTCACGATCGATAGCCATCGAAACTGGAACATGGATTTATCAGAAATTTTGAACGCTTGAAGGTAAGCCAATAAGCCATTGCTTGTCTGTAGGTTTTATTTCGATTGTGTGTAAACGTAGGTAATGATAATGATTATACATAAATTTCTTAGATCTATCGCCCGTGGCGGCTTAAATTTGTTTGCGCATTGTTTTATTGTCATGTTTAAACAGCTTTGTCCAATTATTACTACACAAAGTAGTAAGACCCATGGAAAGTTGCCCTAGACAAATTTTAGGCCTGCACGGCTATCACGCGACCACGCGCGAGCTCTCCATTTTTATCGCACTTTCTTATACGAACACTTAGAACAAGAGGTAGTTTTAGTGCGAGAAAAATCCAGAGTATGTCGCGGCCGTCCCATGATAGACGTGCAGATGAAGTCCGGCCATTTTGATCATAAATAATCATAATTTACATTTTAGGTTAGGGCGGTTAGGTTCTGTAAGATTTCGGTTTTAGTACATCAAACAAGCTGTATAACAATTTCACAAAGCCAAACCCATGATTTGCTTTTTTTCAGACAACCTTATATACACAATAGATACTGCCATTCTGTTAAACGATGAAGAATTAAAAGAAATGATTCCAAAGATTGGTCCCAGAATAAAATTTAAAAATTGGCTACAACTGCAAAAAGCGACCAGTGTCAATACTGTCAATGTACGTATATACTGTTCTTTGGTCCTCTTGTATTTAGGTAATAGACCTCTCGATTCTCATGGCCTCTGCAAAGTAACGCTGTATCTATAGTTTTATTTTTTTATATGCTTAAGAATAACAGATCTACATGTCTGTCTACTTCGTAATAAAGTTCTTAAATTATTTTTCTAGAACCTTGGAACTAAGAATGCTGAGACAAACGACTCAAATCAAATTGCTGTACCAGACACTGATGTTGATGATGGTATAAAAATTTCCTCAGACGCTGCAAATAACACTGTGAGTTACTCATAATCATATCATTACTCAGTTTGATATAACAAAACATAACTAAATTCATTGTATTGACAGTCTAGTTTTTCTGACAAATTCCTAAGTCATTGCCCGTCACGTCAAAATCATTATTGAACAGAAATATGTAAAATTGTAGCTAGTAGGTGTTTTTTGACTGTACCTCAGAATAAGAAGTTATTTTAAACTGCGTTTGCAGGCGGACATATATGGTTCGGAGCGGACCAAATCCGTTGTCCGGCCCGTACCAAATTCGATTGTCTGCTGTTACTGCTTTTACTATATACAATTTGTAATTACAATTACGATTTACATTTATACCCTGTCCAAAAAAAAATATAAGTTACAATATTGTCATGGTAGAAAATTTTCAAAATTGTAGCTATAATTTTACATATTTCTGTTCAATAATGATTTTGACTTGACGGGCAATGACTTAGGAATTTGTCAGAAAAACTAGTATTAAACGCATATAAGTAATTGTAGTTACAAGTTTACAATATTGTAGAATTGTAATACAATTCTGACAGGCGGCCTCACCCTTATAGGGTTCCATACCCAAAGGGTAGAACGGGACCCTATTACTAAGACTTCGCTGTCCGTCTGTCTGGCTGTATCTCATGAACCGTGATAGATAGAAAGTTGAAATCTTCACAGATGATGTATTTATGTTGCCGCTATAACAAAAAATACTATAAAACCAAATACCCATGATAATATATATTTAAGGGGGCTCCTATATAACAAACGTGATTTTTTTGCCGTTTTTATGGATAATTAATGGTACGGAAGCCTTCATGCGCAAGTCTGACTCGCACTTGGCCGGGTTTTTTTATGTTTGTAATAATAATAAATAACATATGTTCCACTTTTAATGATAATAAAATTAGTAGTTATTATGGTTAATTTTAAAGGTTTCCGATTAGTTGTATTTAAGGCTTCCACTCACCGAACGCGGGTCGGGCACGGCGCGGTTCGGGCGCGGCACGGGTCGTGCGCGGTATATCTCTCTCACTACCAACGCATTTAATATCTCTCTCACTATCTCTATCACACCGTTGCGCGGGCCCGCGCTACTGTGCGATAGAGACGCCGCGCTACTGCGCGAAAGAGATAGAGATAACGCCCGACTCACGCCGCGCACGACCCGCGTTCGGTGTGTGGAGGCCTTTATGGTAAGCCGGTGGGAATAAGGTTGTATGGACGCCACCCCACTGGTACATGCTAACGAGCCTTTTACACAATTTACAAAATAATATCTACACTAGAAGGTAAAATCTAACGTAGCATGTCAGTCTTGCTGCACGGCTATCACAAGACGGCGCGCAAGCTCTCTCGATTTTCCTCGTCCTATACCTCTCTTTCTAATAACAGAGAGACGGATAGTGCGAGAAAAATCAAGAGAGCTCACGCGCCGTCTTGTGATAGCCGTGCAGCTGCATAAAGCACAGTTTGTCAATAAATGTACTGCGTAGGTAGGTACTCAAACGTGGCACTGTAAGATCACGCTTTTTTTGTTTCAGGTATCGAAACTACTAAATGTAATGTTACTTTCTTTGAGTAGATAGTATGAGTATTTAGACAATGCAATAGTCAAAGTTAGTGCGCTGGTAGAATATACATACCTTAGTTAGTAGTAGTGTTGTTGAACCAGCAAAAATGTAAGTACATCCATATGTATAGTATTTATTTGGTAAGTTGATTGAAGATGCTGGTTAGTATACACATTAAAAGGATGATGACCGCTTTAGTACAGAGCACTTTAGGATATTATGAGACAAAATAGTAATAATGGCTTTATTGTTTAGACTAGAAAGGTAATTTTAAATATAAAAACCTTGTTCGCAGATATATATTTTTTCATTTTTAAAGACATAAAAGAGCATTATACTTTTTAGAGAATTAGCTGTGAATTTTATTTATTTTTGAATAGTTACATGGTGAGGGCAAAAAAGGTCATTGTCCTTTGATGATTAGAATTTGATTTGATAGTTTTAATTATTTCGTTAAAGCTTGTATGTACAGTTGCGCAATTCCCATTTTTTTCCGGGTGTTTCCCATTGGTCTGATCGGTCAATCGGCCCAGTGGGATTTCTTTTTCCCTTCCTTTCACCCATCGCATTGGGCCGATTGATCGTTGGAAACACCTGGCGGTTATTCCAACGATCAATCGGCCCAATGGGATGGGTGATTCCCCTTTGTCCCATCGGTCAGTCGGCCCAATGGGATTTCTTTTTCCCTTTTAACCGATTGATATTTCCAACGGTCAAGTCCAAATGGGATTTAGGGGATTAGTATGGAGAATGGGAAAAAATTCTGTGGAACAAAATGGGAAGGACCCGTATAGTTACTCAGTAGTATTTATTTAGTATTAGCTTATTTCGATAACTGTGCGGCTTTTGACCGAGGAGGTTCTCAAGTCGTCGGAACCTTTTTTGTTTTTTTTTATTATGTTTATTTTTTATGTATGTTTCCGAATCAGGTACTTGAAGACCCCTGGACCGATTCGGCATATTCTTTTTTTTTTAAGAGTATACCTCCTAGGTGGTCCTATAGTCATCAGGTCAGGGATTGATGGTGGGATCCTGACAAAATCGAGGGAACGTATATTATATACAGGGTGTTTGGTATAACGATGTAGGAACTTTAGGAGGTGATAGAAGGGACTATTAGGAAGAGTTTGAACCCTATTTACCTTAGTCCAATAAACAAAACACATTTACTTGCCACTAAAAATAGATAAATAAAGTTTTTTTTTTCGGGATAGCATAAACTGTCTGTGTGGCATTTCATCCAAATCTGTTTTTGCGTAATTGAGTAACACATACATCCAAACATAGAAACTTTCACATTTAGAATATTATTAGGATTAGTTTTTTTTGGGATCAATAATGTTTGTGTTTTACATACAGGATAGTTTAGACGGCAGAGCAATACTCAAAGAGGGAAAAGGAGGCTTACTGACAGAGGGTTCCCGAAGGAAATTGAGCCAGCTGGTAATACACCACAAACTAGAAAACAATTGTGCGAAGAAAATTTCCAGTGAAGAATTTTATAAACTAGCTTCCGAAATTGTAGAAATATTCCACAAAGAAAGCGTTGTGGTGTATTATTCTGCATATTTATCAGCTACAAATAAATTAGCTAAAAAAAATGCTAGTGGCAAGTTATACGAGAGTTACATAGCACGAAGGAGAAAGTTGCGAGAAGTTGGACAGTTGCCGGGAACTAGCCGCTCATCCTCGAAGTCGTCGGGATCATCGCTCAGGTCCACGCCAACTATCACAGATGAGGACATCCATAGCCTGGAATCTCTGGAAAGTGGTAAGCAAATAATTACTAGTCAATTTCGAGTCGGGCTCGCACCTAGAGGGTACCGGTTATATGTTAATACAATACTTTTTCACGCCACTGCTCGGAAATGTGGCAAAAGATGGGCGGAATTCAGGCTTCAAAGCTGGGGGGGCTAGTTGGACATCGCACGAACAGGCCGTCTATGAGTTTAAACTGTCCAACAATGTTTTTGTAGTCCAGTCTCGAGTCGCTCAATCACAGCGCGCGGCGGCCGGGACTCGCCGCGCTGGCCGGCCCGGCTCGCTTGCCCCCCACACGCGAGCGGCCGCGCTAAAGTGTTTTTATATTATGATCTTTAATTAGGTACTTAACTTTATTTTGACTTATAAATAAATAAATAAACTAAAATAAATAAATATTAGGGGACCATCTTACACAAATCGACCTAGTCCCATAGTAAGCTCAGTAAGGCTTGTGTTATGGGTACTAGACGACGATATATATATAATAGATATACATACTTAAATACATAGAAAACTTCCATGACTCAGAAGCAAATGTTCATGCTCATCACACAAATATTTGCCCTTACCGGGATTCGAACCCAGGACCTCCAGCTTCGTAGGCAGCGTCACTATCGGTCGTCAAATAATATAATTATAATTATTTGCAATTTCCTCGCGGTAGGCGTGAATTCAGTAAATACCCTATGTACGATTATGAACGTTATCAAGTTGTATTAAACATGTATATAATATATATACTTATAGGTGTTACCATATTAGTTACCGATATTTTTACAGTTGCTAGTACTCGGCGGTAAATGAAATGTCTGCCTGTATGTATGTATGTATGTATGTATGTGTGTATGTATTTCTGTCTGTCTGCCTGTATGCATGTATGTATGTCTGTCTGCCTGTCTGTCTGTCTGTATGTATGTATATATGTGTGCCTGTCTGTCTGTCTGTCTGTCTGTATGTATGTGTATATGTATGTATGAATGTATGCATGCCTGTCTGTATGTATGTACGTATGTATTTGTCTGTGTGTATGTCTGCCTGCCTGTCTGTCTGTATGCATGTATGTCTGTCTGTATGTATGTATGTCTATTTCTGTGTGTATGTCTGTCTGTATGCATGTATGTCGGTCTGTATGTATGTATGTCTATGTCTGTGTGTATGTCTGCCTGTCTGTATGCATGTATGTCTGTATGTATGTATGTATGTCTGTTTGTTTGTCTGTCTGTATGTCTGTCTGTCTGTACGTGTGTGCGTGCGTGCGCGTTGTCACTTCTTCACGCTCAAACGGCTGGACCAATTTTGATGAAATTTGGTATGAAGGTAGCTGACACCCTGGATTAACACATAGGCTACTTTAAAACCGCGGGTAACACCGCGGGGCGCAGCTAGTTATACATAAGTGGCTATATCTTTAGAATGCGTTCACTTAGAGGTTTGAATTTGTCACACCGCCAAGAGACTGCAAACAGACTGCATCCCATACATTCTTTGATAAAATATCAATATTATCCATACTAGTTATGTTACCTGTCAAATTAGTATCCGGGTTAGAAAAACAGCCTGTAATATTAAATATTTATATTAGTTTAAAAAAGAAAACAACGTTTACAGTTCGTTGTGCGTCACTTTGACGTTTGACGCTTGACAGCTCGACTGCTGTCATCTCACTCTGCCCTTCCTCTTGTTAACTCATCCCACTATACACATATAAATTACAGGTATTGTCTATGAAGAAACATTGCTGTGGCTGAAAAACAATGTCGATCCATGGAAATCTGTTGAAGAAAAGTGGGCAGACACTGCAGATCACCGCCTAAACCGCATCCAATGTGGAAAAGGAGAAATTGCGGATTATTTCAAGGATTTCCCAGCCTTGAAACAATCACAAGGCTATACCTTGGTAAGCATATACCGCAGCCTTATTTGTTTTTGCATAGTCCTTGTGGTTTTTGTATATAAACCTACGCAATGACAAATAAATGACAGAAGTTTCTTTATTGTTCTCCTTCCGCACAGACTCTAGACACTTGCAACACCAAACTATTATTATGAAAGCAGTAAAAGAGATAAGCTATTCTAGTGCTCACTTAATACCCCAATAAGCTCTGTGGCAGCGATCCGGACGGACCTTGCACAAGGTCCTGCCACCCTTTCTCACCAGTGGAAATAACATAGCGTACATTTATTGTATTCTTTTTTCAGCTAATGAACGATTTCAGTCGTCTGTATCCGGGAAAGGAAAACAAATTATTTTCTTCTATCACCCTCAAAAATGAAGAAATTATAAAATATGCTTCATTAAAATTAAGAAAAATTAGAGACCAAGACACAAGAACAAAAATAGCAAATATAATTGCACTGATTGACGGTAAGATTTTTTTCTCAAATATTAGTTCTTATTAACGTTCATAAAATTAAGTCTCAAAAATTAACCGAAACTTTTTTTTAAAATTCAGATGATGAACCAGAGACATCTAGCAATGTTGCTTTGATGCTGCTGGCTTATGTCATCAACATTTCACCTGCACGAAAATTAAAAGGAAAGCCAGCGTGGAAGCCATCCAGAGCGGAGGTATGCGACGGCTATATATCACAAGCTGCTTCTGAAGCCGACGTAACCAACAAGATCATTCAAAAAAGGGAGAACCTGCAGAGGCTAGGCCGCACAGTTCAACCATTCGTTATTTTTGTTGGCCCTACCGTTATTGAGGTAAAAGTAGCGTATGTATGTATAAACGACACATTGTATAGTTTTAACAAATTAGTAACAGCAGTAGACTGTGCATTTAAAATATTTCAGTCGACAGGAGCTTGTTATCCGGAGGAAGCTGGAGACATCTGGCTTTTTATTCAATTGGGTTTCTACGATATTAAAACTAAATTTGACAGACCCACGCAGGCTGTGAATACTCTATTAACTGATCTAGAGTTAATACTTTAAAAAATGTTCACGTGTTACTACTGCAAAAAAGCCAGTGCGTCTCCGAATTTACTTATAACTCATGTGCGAACTTTCTGTAAATTAACGGTAGGATTTTCCGGATTTCGCTGTGGTGAACAAGGGTGTTATCGTCATTATATTTCCTCTGCATCTTTCAAAAAGCACTTAGTTAGAGACCACCAGTCATCATTGTCAGACTTGCCTCATCCAAATAGTAACAATGCGATTGATACAGATACAGAAGCCTATATCTCAAATTTACCTTCAACGACCAGCAAAGAAACTTACGAAACAGCAAATGCAATTGAATCTCTACCAACTCTAAGAGACGACAACTCTCTTGGTCAACATGCTGCAAGTCTCGTCTCCACTCTATATGCTAGCCCGATAATACCGCGTAAATCCGTACAAGTTCTTGTAGAAAATCTTCAATTATTTCATTCTAAATCACAATGCATCATAGAGCGACAGTTTAATGATATGGTACCACCAGACCAAAATAATGTTCATGTTAAAAATGCTGTTCAAAGAATATTTAGCGCGTTCAGCGATGCTTTTGAGAATTTAGATTCTGAACACAAACGCTTAAAATATTTTAAAGCAATAGGAACTTATTCTGAGCCCCTTGAAGTGGTTGTGGGCCAACGTAATGAGGCTAAAAAAACAGCGGCTGGTTCCTTATTAGTACAAGTCAATTGTACAATGCAGGTGATTCCGTTAAAAGAAAATTTAAAACTCATTTTTTCATCAAAAAATTTCATGAAGGATACTCTTGAATATTTGGACACTGTACAAAATGACTCTTTTGGTATTGAGAATATTGTTCAGGGTTCAGTATGGAAAAAAATGACAGAAAATTCTGTAGAGCATGATGCAATGATTTTACCTTTAATAATCTACTTTGACGATTTTGAAATAGGCAATCCCTTAGGAAGCCACGCTGGGATTCATAAACTTGGAGCAATTTATGTCTCAGTACCATGTCTTCCACCTCACTACGTCTCGCTTTTGCAAAATATTTTATTATTGGCTCTTTTTCACTCATCAGACAGAACAAGCTTTGGAAACAACATGATTTTTCAAAAAGTTTTTGATGTTCTTAATGATTTAAAGATCCATGGTATTCATCTTGAAACTGATGTGTATAATGGAAAAATTAAGTTTTATATTGCAGCTGTGACGGGAGATAATTTAGGATTGAATGGTATGTTAGGTTTTGTTGAAAGTTTTTCTGCAAATCGGCCATGTAGAATTTGTACTGCTAATAAAGAACAAATTAAAACACTGCTTTATGAAGATGACACGTTGTTGAGAAACAATGTCATTTATGAAAATGATTTACGTTTAAATGACATTTATATGACTGGTATTAAAGAAAAATGCTCGTGGCTTGCTTTAGATGGGTTTGACTTATTTCAAAACGTCGCCGTAGATGTATTACATGACTATCTCGAGGGCGCTTGTCGATATGTGATGTCATTTGTGATACAGAATCTAGTGCACACTCAGATGCTCATTTCTTTTGACAATTTGAAATCAAGAATACGGTATTTTAATTATGGACCTGACTCAACATCGACACCATGTAATTCTGTAGCAAAAGAAGGCTCAACATTAAAGTTAAAATGTTCGGCTTCTGAAATGCTTACTCTTGTTCGATATTTTGGGCTAATTGTCGGACACAATGTCCCAGATGAAAACGAAGTTTGGTTCTTATACATCAAATTAAGACAATTGTTGGATAAACTTTTGAGTCATAGAGTCCATGAAAATACTATTGATCAAGTAAAATTTTCAGTAGCTGAATTAAACGAGCTCTATCGTCAATTAACTGAAACAGACTTAAAGCCAAAGTTTCATTTTCTTACACATTATCCAGGAATGTTAAAAAAATTTGGCCCACTTACCCAAATCTGGACGATGAGGTTTGAAGCTAAGCATCGTATATCTAAATTTGTGGCCAGAGCATCGCACAACAGAGTAAATGTTTGTAAAACAATAGCTATTAAACATCAATTAATTTTGAACGATACTTTTATCAGAAATGAAACTTTAAAGACGATCTCTTATGGTAAAAAGGCAAATATGACAGAAGCGCAAATTGAAAATGTAAGGCTAAACTTTCAGTCTCGAGGTATAATGGATAATAATTGTTGGTACTCATTATCATGGGTGAAACTACATGGTGTCCGATTTGAGTTGTCGTCAATTGTCATTCTAGATATTTCAGAATCTTCAGGCTTACCAAAGTTTGGTGAAATAAAACATATTTATTTACTTGACAATGATGAAGTTACATTTGAGTGTGTTTCATTAGAGTGTATAGATTTTAATCAGCATTACTATGCGTATCAAGTGCAAAGAACCGACGATTACCTATTACATAATTATAATACCCTTGTTTCGCCTGTACCGGCCACAATTACCATAATGTCAAATTTAAAACTTTATGTCACTGTTCGATGGACTTTAGAATAAGGTTTCGCCACCGTCCGTCGTTTGCTCGTAGCCAAACTAATTCGCCAATCTATTTTGACCACGAGGAATTACATTGTCCTCTTGGCCAAAGTATGGTGTGATACTACGCAGCACGGCCACGGAGGATTTTTTTGTTTCTTTTGCGGTAGATATTCATGAAAAAAAATGTACTTTTATGTACTAATCATTTAACAAAATGTACTCGTACGGTTTCGGCATTAGAGATTGCGGTCGTGGTCGTGCTAGGTAGATTGCTTTCTGGCACGACCACGCTATATTTATGACATTTAAGTTTCATCTTAATATGCTCAAAATAGTACAAAATAAATGTACTCAAATTGTACCAGTCTGCAGCACATCAAATGTGACAGTGGTACTGCAAAAACCGCATTGATTACAAAGGCGGCATTTGAAGTCAAGGTTAAGGTACAAGTTGGAACCCGGCCGCAGACAGTAGCAGCTGACGACGTTTTGCGGCGACACTACTGGTGTCTATTTATTTTTATGACAGCGATGCCCGGTGACGTGTCGCAGCGACATGTCGTCTGCTGCTGCTGTCTGCAGTCGGGTTCCAACTTGTACCTTATGTGCATAACAAAAGTAAATAAATAAACACGAGTAGTGATAAACTATTTTTTAATCAGCAACTTATATATATGACACAATAATGACAAAAAAAAATTGTTGATTAAAAAATAATTTATCACTACTGTCTGCGGTAGGATTCCAAACTTGTACCTTAACCTTGACTTCAAATACCCCGTTTGTAATCGTTGCGGTTTTTGCAGTACCACTGTCACATTTGATGTGCTGCAGACTGGTACAATTTGAGTACATTTATTTTGTACTATTTTGAGCATAAGATTAACCTTAAATGTCATAAATATAGCGTGGTCGTGCCAGAAAGTAATCTACCTAGCACGACCACGACCGCAATCTCTAATGCCGAAACCGTATGAGTACGATTTTTTAATGATTAGTACATAAAAGTGCATTTCTTTCATAAATATGTACCGCAAGAGAAACAACAAAATCCTCCGTGGCCGTGCTGGGTAGTATCACACAAAGTATGTATTATTCCTGTGCTATAAACAAATGTGTTTAAAGTGGGACAGATAAAACAAAGTATATAAATCGATGTACAATCTATGTTCACATCTTTTGAATGTTTTATAGTATTGAGCAAATTCGCAGAAGATATGGTCCATTTTGTTACGGCAAGCTAAACAACTATTTATGTTTCCCATTGCATTCGGACATTTGAAACGTCTGACTAATAATTGGTGTAAATGTTAAAGAACTGTGTTCTTATTGATATCCCAAATTTCCCAAAAAAATCATCGTGGGGGAAACCCGCCATCTTGAATTTTTTTCAAAATTCTTTGACTTTTTCAGTTTTTGCTGTTTAATTCATAAAGTAAGGGGTTTTAATATTAGTTGTTACTATAGCTTTGAAACTGTGTTAAATTTGAGACAATTTAAGTCCACCCACAGCTCCATGTCCAATAGTTTTTGAGAAATGAAACTTTGAATACTGTAATTTTTTTAATAACATTTAAATTCCAAGTTTCGTTTTTGTTTTCAGCCTAATATCAGCATAACCGCACATGGTTGACATATAAAACATATAAAGTTTCAATTGCATAGCTCTTCTACTTTAGATTTTATTGATACGATGTCGTCGTAAAATGTTTTGACTGTATCTATAAAAAGCCGATTTTGTCACTCATTCACTGTTAATCATCAAATTTAAAAGCTTAAATTCGCTTTACAAGCTAGTTTTAGTACACACTATTCTAAAACTTGAAACTTTTACCAAAATAAAAAAATGGCATACACAACTAACTTACAAAAAGGAGTGAAATCCCATCAAAAACATTTTCATGTTAAAAGTTGCCAAGACAAGACTATGCAGCTGCGAGCTGTGGGCAGGCTTAAATTGTCTCAAATTTAATGTACTTTTAAAGTGTTAGCAACAACTAATGTCAATCATATGCGGTTATGCCGATATTAGACTGAAAACAAAAACGAAACTTGGAATTCAAATGTAATAAAAAAATGACAATATCAAAGTATCATTTCTCAGAAACTATTGGACATGGAGCTGTGGGTGGATTGTCAAAATCTTAAGTATAGCTTATTAATTAAACAGAAAAAAACTGATAAAAGGCTGAAAATTTTGTAGTTTTTTTTTTTGATGACGGATATATCTGTCCGGGTCCATAGTTAGCTGTAAAACATTCAAAAGTGGTGAACATACAGACTTATTAATGAGTGTCCAAATTTTTTGTAGGCATTTGGCATCACTAATAGACTCCATTTTTGAAAAATAATAATTTTAAATGATCTATCCCAAAAGATAATCGGTACAGCGTGGTTACTCGGAATTCAGTGCCGCGCGGAGCGGGGCGGAGGCGGGGAGGGGAGGTGTACCTTGTGCAAACCTTACTACCCGCTGAGGTGCCCGCGCTGTGAGGTGTTTTAGGTACAACTTGAAGCAGCATTACTAAAAATTTTAGTACTGAATGATATGAAACAAAAAACACGTATTTTATATTTTTTTCTGAAGAATCTTATACTTCAATTTGGACACTCATTAAAAATTCACCCTCTAGATCGTGCATCGATTTCTTGAGTATTGGTTTTATCTGTCTTACCTTGACACAAGATTCCACGTGGCCAAACTAGTTTGGCAAATTAGTTTGGCTACTAGGAAACGACCTTTACACATCACATACGACACACGTATCCTTGAGCTAGGACTTCCCATCGTATTAGCACCAACCTTCTTCGTTTACTGTTCTCTCATCACAGACTTACATGCATACAATACAATATGTACAGAAATTCAGAAACACACCCACCTGTGCGGATCTGTTGCCCGCAGGTGATACAGTGTACACATCGTACTTACCCCATACCTTACCGTTTTGTCAAAGCGTGAATGCGGGCCCACCACCAATTTGTTTCTTTAACTTAACTGCAGGTTAAACATCAGTAGTGAGTTTCATTTGTTGTTTGTATTCTTTCATCGTATTGTGTCATTAAGCTTTTAAAATCAGTCAAATTTCGTAACAGTAGAAATATCGAAACTCGGTACTGATGTTTAACCTTATCCTAGGCCCTGGGGTAGGGGAGCACCGCCCCTACTGCCAAAAGGTGGCTCTCGGATCGCTACCAAAACGGGGCGATCCCCACATTTTGTTGTTTTTTTTTTTTTTTTTTTTTGTAGTATGCCGGTTATATCAGTTTAAAGTCGGGCCTTGCGACATAGGTTCTGCAACTATTTAGGTTTATGCGTATGTATTAGCGTTCGTATGCGAACGAGCTTGAAGTTAAGTTTACCGTAGGCCTAGACGCATTGCTTTCCAGCGACGACCACGCGGACTCCATTGATGCCGAGGTACCCTTACTAGTGATTCTTTGGTCGGGAATCCTAGGTTGCTCTTACTTACCCGCTTCTGGTTCGTGCAACAAATACCTGAGATCTGAAATATTGTTTATGTTTATGTTGATCATGGACTCTCTATTCTTGTACGTAATTATTTCTTCTAGATCGTGCATCGATTTCTTGAGTATTGGTTTTATCTGTCTTACCTTGACACAAGATTCCACGTGGCCAAACTAGTTTGGCAAATTAGTTTGGCTACTAGGAAACGACCTTTACACATCACATACGACACACGTATCCTTGAGCTAGGACTTCCCATCGTATTAGCACCAACCTTCTTCGTTTACTGTTCTCTCATCACAGACTTACATGCATACAATACAATATGTACAGAAATTCAGAAACACACCCACCTGTGCGGATCTGTTGCCCGCAGGTGATACAGTGTACACATCGTACTTACCCCATACCTTACCGTTTTGTCAAAGCGTGAATGCGGGCCCACCACCAATTTGTTTCTTTAACTTAACTGCAGGTTAAACATCAGTAGTGAGTTTCATTTGTTGTTTGTATTCTTTCATCGTATTGTGTCATTAAGCTTTTAAAATCAGTCAAATTTCGTAACAGTAGAAATATCGAAACTCGGTACTGATGTTTAACCTTATCCTAGGCCCTGGGGTAGGGGAGCACCGGCCCTACTGCCAAAAGGTGGCTCTCGGATCGCTACCAAAACGGGGCGATCCCCACATTTTGTTGTTTTTTTTTTTTTTTTTTTTGTAGTATGCCGGTTATATCAGTTTAAAGTCGGGCCTTGCGACATAGGTTCTGCAACTATTTAGGTTTATGCGTATGTATTAGCGTTCGTATGCGAACGAGCTTGAAGTTAAGTTTACCGTAGGCCTAGACGCATTGCTTTCCAGCGACGACCACGCGGACTCCATTGATGCCGAGGTACCCTTACTAGTGATTCTTTGGTCGGGAATCCTAGGTTGCTCTTACTTACCCGCTTCTGGTTCGTGCAACAAATACCTGAGATCTGAAATATTGTTTATGTTTATGTTGATCATGGACTCTCTATTCTTGTACGTAATTATTTCTTATTGCCCTAAAACACTCAGACGAAATCTATAAAAGATAGGATGACTGACGCCTTTATATTGTTATAAATATCAATCATCTCGTCCTTCCCGTAATATGTATAGTAAATCTTGCAATGGTGAAAACCTGTCAACAAGTTAAGAAATCAGTCAGTTAAGTAATAAGTAGTAAGTTGTAAGTAGCGTCCAAACGTAGGCGAGTGAGTAGTCATAAGTTGCCGTTCCGAGAGGAAGACCAGTCGCGTCGGTTGTTTTATTCCTCCGAAACAGTTGCCGGCCGCAGTTTACAAACGTATGGACTGTACTAAACTCGCCCCTCTACATGCCGGCCAGTTAAGTTGGCGGGGCGCGGGAGACGCGAGAGAGGGGGCTACTTCGCACTAAACTCACCGAAAAATAGGATCGCGATCTATTCACCGTTTACTTACAACTTAACTTACAACTTAACTCGCTTTTGCCGTTCAAACGGCAAAAGCGACTTAACTAGCCGATGTCGCAAGTTAACTCGCTACTGTACTTATTGAAATGTAAATCGGGCTTAATTCTAGAATAGTATGATTAAGTAATTAAGCTTGTTGTGGTTTTTCAGTATGTCTCAATTTTACGATTCAAAATAAAATGAAGCTTTTATTATGTTTCACGGGTACGCCAAGTTGACAACCATGTAATTGGAAACATTAAGTTTTCCAAAAGTATTCATATTGTATTTTTTCCTGACAGTAGGTATACGTTATTCGGACTTAATGCCTACTATTTAGGTACCATTTTTTAAAACCTCGATGTGACGTTTGGTTAAAGGACGGATGTATGCAACATTATTGAAATGTAAATCGGGCTTAATTTTAGAATAGTATGATTAAGTAATTAAGCTTGTTGTGGTTTTTCAGTATGTCTCAATTTTACGATTCAAAATAATATGAAGCTTTTATTATGTTTCACGGGTACGCCAAGTTGACAACCATGTAATTGGAAACATTAAGTTTTCCAAAAGTATTCATATTGTATTTTTTCCTGACAGTAGGTATACGTTATTCGGACTTAATGCCTACTATTTAGGTACCATTTTTTAAAACCTCGATGTGACGTTTGGTTGTAGGACGGATGTATGCAACATTATTTTGGTCTGTATGGAATTAAAAAAGTAGTCGTGACATTGACAGACAGATTCCATATGGACCGAAGTAATGTTGCATACATCCGTCATTTAACCAAACGTCACATTGAGGTTTTACAAAAAAGATTATTCGTAGATTCCGAGTTCAAATAGCATATACTATAGGAAAAAAATATAATGGAACATGGATTTATCAGAAATTTTGAACGCGGAAGGATTAAGTGAAATAGTCCCATTTCTTGAAGGTAAGCCAATAAGCCATTGCTTGTCTGTAGGTTTTATTTCGATTGTGTGTAAACGTAGGTAATGATAATGATTATACATAAATTTCTTAGATCTATCGCCCGTGGCGGCTTAAATTTGTTTGCGCATTGTTTTATTGTCATGTTTAAACAGCTTTGTCCAATTATTACTACACAAAGTAGTAAGACCCATGGAAAGTTGCCCTAGACAAATTTTAGGCCTGCACGGCTATCACGCGACCACGCGCGAGCTCTCCATTTTTATCGCACTTTCTTATACGAACACTTAGAACAAGAGGTAGTTTTAGTGCGAGAAAAATCCAGAGTATGTCGCGGCCGTCCCATGATAGACGTGCAGATGAAGTCCGGCCATTTTGATCATAAATAATCATAATTTACATTTTAGGTTAGGGCGGTTAGGTTCTGTAAGATTTCGGTTTTAGTACATCAAACAAGCTGTATAACAATTTCACAAAGCCAAACCCATGATTTGCTTTTTTTCAGACAACCTTATATACACAATAGATACTGCCATTCTGTTAAACGATGAAGAATTAAAAGAAATGATTCCAAAGATTGGTCCCAGAATAAAATTTAAAAATTGGCTACAACTGCAAAAAGCGACCAGTGTTATCATCATTTATCACTACTGTCTGCGGTAGGATTCCAAACTTGTACCTTAACCTTGACTTCAAATACCCCGTTTGTAATCGTTGCGGTTTTTGCAGTACCACTGTCACATTTGATGTGCTGCAGACTGGTACAATTTGAGTACATTTATTTTGTACTATTTTGAGCATAAGATTAACCTTAAATGTCATAAATATAGCGTGGTCGTGCCAGAAAGTAATCTACCTAGCACGACCACGACCGCAATCTCTAATGCCGAAACCGTATGAGTACGATTTTTTAATGATTAGTACATAAAAGTGCATTTCTTTCATAAATATGTACCGCAAGAGAAACAACAAAATCCTCCGTGGCCGTGCTGGGTAGTATCACACAAAGTATGTATTATTCCTGTGCTATAAACAAATGTGTTTAAAGTGGGACAGATAAAACAAAGTATATAAATCGATGTACAATCTATGTTCACATCTTTTGAATGTTTTATAGTATTGAGCAAATTCGCAGAAGATATGGTCCATTTTGTTACGGCAAGCTAAACAACTATTTATGTTTCCCATTGCATTCGGACATTTGAAACGTCTGACTAATAATTGGTGTAAATGTTAAAGAACTGTGTTCTTATTGATATCCCAAATTTCCCAAAAAAATCATCGTGGGGGAAACCCGCCATCTTGAATTTTTTTCAAAATTCTTTGACTTTTTCAGTTTTTGCTGTTTAATTCATAAAGTAAGGGGTTTTAATATTAGTTGTTACTATAGCTTTGAAACTGTGTTAAATTTGAGACAATTTAAGTCCACCCACAGCTCCATGTCCAATAGTTTTTGAGAAATGAAACTTTGAATACTGTAATTTTTTTAATAACATTTAAATTCCAAGTTTCGTTTTTGTTTTCAGCCTAATATCAGCTTAACCGCACATGGTTGACATATAAAACATATAAAGTTTCAATTGCATAGCTCTTCTACTTTAGATTTTATTGATACGATGTCGTCGTAAAATGTTTTGACTGTATCTATAAAAAGCCGATTTTGTCACTCATTCACTGTTAATCATCAAATTTAAAAGCTTAAATTCGCTTTACAAGCTAGTTTTAGTACACGCTATTCTAAAACTTGAAACTTTTACCAAAATAAAAAAATGGCATACACAACTAACTTACAAAAAGGAGTGAAATCCCATCAAAAACATTTTCATGTTAAAAGTTGCCAAGACAAGACTATGCAGCTGCGAGCTGTGGGCAGGCTTAAATTGTCTCAAATTTAATGTACTTTTAAAGTGTTAGCAACAACTAATGTCAATCATATGCGGTTATGCCGATATTAGACTGAAAACAAAAACGAAACTTGGAATTCAAATGTAATAAAAAAATGACAATATCAAAGTATCATTTCTCAGAAACTATTGGACATGGAGCTGTGGGTGGATTGTCAAAATCTTAAGTATAGCTTATTAATTAAACAGAAAAAAACTGATAAAAGGCTGAAAATTTTGTAGTTTTTTTTTTTGATGACGGATATATCTGTCCGGGTCCATAGTTAGCTGTAAAACATTCAAAAGTGGTGAACATACAGACTTATTAATGAGTGTCCAAATTTTTTGTAGGCATTTGGCATCACTAATAGACTCCATTTTTGAAAAATAATAATTTTAAATGATCTATCCCAAAAGATAATCGGTACAGCGTGGTTACTCGGAATTCAGTGCCGCGCGGAGCGGGGCGGAGGCGGGGAGGGGAGGTGTACCTTGTGCAAACCTTACTACCCGCTGAGGTGCCCGCGCTGTGAGGTGTTTTAGGTACAACTTGAAGCAGCATTACTAAAAATTTTAGTACTGAATGATATGAAACAAAAAACACGTATTTTATATTTTTTTCTGAAGAATCTTATACTTCAATTTGGACACTCATTAAAAATTCACCCTCTAGATCGTGCATCGATTTCTTGAGTATTGGTTTTATCTGTCTTACCTTGACACAAGATTCCACGTGGCCAAACTAGTTTGGCAAATTAGTTTGGCTACTAGGAAACGACCTTTACACATCACATACGACACACGTATCCTTGAGCTAGGACTTCCCATCGTATTAGCACCAACCTTCTTCGTTTACTGTTCTCTCATCACAGACTTACATGCATACAATACAATATGTACAGAAATTCAGAAACACACCCACCTGTGCGGATCTGTTGCCCGCAGGTGATACAGTGTACACATCGTACTTACCCCATACCTTACCGTTTTGTCAAAGCGTGAATGCGGGCCCACCACCAATTTGTTTCTTTAACTTAACTGCAGGTTAAACATCAGTAGTGAGTTTCATTTGTTGTTTGTATTCTTTCATCGTATTGTGTCATTAAGCTTTTAAAATCAGTCAAATTTCGTAACAGTAGAAATATCGAAACTCGGTACTGATGTTTAACCTTATCCTAGGCCCTGGGGTAGGGGAGCACCGCCCCTACTGCCAAAAGGTGGCTCTCGGATCGCTACCAAAACGGGGCGATCCCCACATTTTGTTGTTTTTTTTTTTTTTTTTTTTGTAGTATGCCGGTTATATCAGTTTAAAGTCGGGCCTTGCGACATAGGTTCTGCAACTATTTAGGTTTATGCGTATGTATTAGCGTTCGTATGCGAACGAGCTTGAAGTTAAGTTTACCGTAGGCCTAGACGCATTGCTTTCCAGCGACGACCACGCGGACTCCATTGATGCCGAGGTACCCTTACTAGTGATTCTTTGGTCGGGAATCCTAGGTTGCTCTTACTTACCCGCTTCTGGTTCGTGCAACAAATACCTGAGATCTGAAATATTGTTTATGTTTATGTTGATCATGGACTCTCTATTCTTGTACGTAATTATTTCTTATTGCCCTAAAACACTCAGACGAAATCTATAAAAGATAGGATGACTGACGCCTTTATATTGTTATAAATATCAATCATCTCGTCCTTCCCGTAATATGTATAGTAAATCTTGCAATGGTGAAAACCTGTCAACAAGTTAAGAAATCAGTCAGTTAAGTAATAAGTAGTAAGTTGTAAGTAGCGTCCAAACGTAGGCGAGTGAGTAGTCATAAGTTGCCGTTCCGAGAGGAAGACCAGTCGCGTCGGTTGTTTTATTCCTCCGAAACAGTTGCCGGCCGCAGTTTACAAACGTATGGACTGTACTAAACTCGCCCCTCTACATGCCGGCCAGTTAAGTTGGCGGGGCGCGGGAGACGCGAGAGAGGGGGCTACTTCGCACTAAACTCACCGAAAAATAGGATCGCGATCTATTCACCGTTTACTTACAACTTAACTTACAACTTAACTCGCTTTTGCCGTTCAAACGGCAAAAGCGACTTAACTAGCCGATGTCGCAAGTTAACTCGCTACTGTACTTATTGAAATGTAAATCGGGCTTAATTCTAGAATAGTATGATTAAGTAATTAAGCTTGTTGTGGTTTTTCAGTATGTCTCAATTTTACGATTCAAAATAATATGAAGCTTTTATTATGTTTCACGGGTACGCCAAGTTGACAACCATGTAATTGGAAACATTAAGTTTTCCAAAAGTATTCATATTGTATTTTTTCCTGACAGTAGGTATACGTTATTCGGACTTAATGCCTACTATTTAGGTACCATTTTTTAAAACCTCGATGTGACGTTTGGTTAAAGGACGGATGTATGCAACATTATTGAAATGTAAATCGGGCTTAATTTTAGAATAGTATGATTAAGTAATTAAGCTTGTTGTGGTTTTTCAGTATGTCTCAATTTTACGATTCAAAATAATATGAAGCTTTTATTATGTTTCACGGGTACGCCAAGTTGACAACCATGTAATTGGAAACATTAAGTTTTCCAAAAGTATTCATATTGTATTTTTTCCTGACAGTAGGTATACGTTATTCGGACTTAATGCCTACTATTTAGGTACCATTTTTTAAAACCTCGATGTGACGTTTGGTTGTAGGACGGATGTATGCAACATTATTTTGGTCTGTATGGAATTAAAAAAGTAGTCGTGACATTGACAGACAGATTCCATATGGACCGAAGTAATGTTGCATACATCCGTCATTTAACCAAACGTCACATTGAGGTTTTACAAAAAAGATTATTCGTAGATTCCGAGTTCAAATAGCATATACTATAGGAAAAAAATATAATACGAATACCTTTGGAAAACTTAATAATGATCCCAGTTCTAGAATAGTATGATTAATTAAGCTTGTTCTGGTTTTTTTTGGCATGTCTCAGTTTTACGATTGAAAATAAATAATATGAATCTTTTATGTCTATTTACTTTTAACCACGTAAGCCTATAAAACTTTTACGGGGTCTGAGAACAGAACTTCTTCAGAATTTCTTCTGTTATTAACCTTGTAAAAGTTTAAAAAATGTTGTATCATTGCTGTGTCTGTAGTGTGTACACTGAATGTATATGTATTGTAGGCATGCTCCTGACTTACAGGTCCGGACTTAGGTGCTATATCGGTGCAGCTGTTAAGTTTGCTATAAAAATATTTTGCATAATAATAATAATAATTTAGCCGCACTAATATCGTACAAGTACAACAGTAGATAAAGCCTGACCAGAGTTTTAAATGAATTCATAATGGCAATGACGTAATAACTATTACCAGTAAAAGAAATTAAATCAGAAAAATACCGCACGCGGGTTTTAAAACATCTGATCAGCTTTAAAATGATACATCATTCTTTAGCGTACTCGCACCATTATTTATAAGTAGATATTTCTGTTACCAGTGCAGGTTGTACAGTCACGTCTATAAACATGTATACGATTTTCAACGTTATTCCATTGACATACGTCCCTAAACGTGTACATGTTTATAGACGTGACTGTACTGCTTATACTACAAAGCATAATGTGTATAAAACGTATTAACTGTTATAATAGAGGTATGAACGGGAAGTGGGAGCGTGGCCAGACCGGCATTCCTAAGATGGCAGGGCCGACCTCGACCAGATACGCCGCATCGAGAACGATATAGAAAAACCATGGGAGAGGCATATGTCCAGCAGTGGACAAATATATTATGCTGAGAAGAAAAATAAGAGGTATGATTCTAGTGCGGGGCAATAAAGCACCTTACCATTAACCATACGTACATAACTAGATGGACAGCCGTCCATTAGACATACTTGATTTTTAGGGTTCCGTACCTCAAAAAAGTGAAAACGGAAACCTAAAAATCAAGTGTGTCTACTTAGACACACGCCCGAGTACATGCGATACTGCTGCGAGTGTAAGGCTAGGTGCACTATACGTATTACGTATGGCACACCAGGTCTTACGATACTCGCACCTGTATTTTCCTTATGCTGGCATGGTACAGTCAGCGTCATTTATATATATACAGCCATCGAGTCAAAATGTGTAAACACCAACCATATTGTTATCATATGTCTAGTGGTGTGTAGATATTTTTGAGCTCTTATTAACCTATATATATTTATGACGCTGGTCGTACATAAAAAGGTGTTCAGATAATTATTTTGATTATTAACCTATCAAAGTCAATTCAATTTTGTAGACTTGTCTAGAAACCAA
This sequence comes from Epinotia ramella, assembly GCA_947578815.1. NCBI lineage: Eukaryota > Metazoa > Arthropoda > Insecta > Lepidoptera > Tortricidae > Epinotia > Epinotia ramella. The sequence continues at coordinate 17,277,700 of OX388209.1, forward strand.
TAACTAGGTCTGTGATTTAGTACATTTTCGTAAATATGTATTGTTTAAATATTGCAGGGATTTTGATATTTTCATTCATCTCTCCCTGCAATATTTAAACTGTACATTTTTACGAAAATTACCATAGACCTAGATATTAGTTTCTCGATCGTGTCTACAAAATTTCGTTGACTTTGATTGGTTAATATTCATAAAAATTATCTAAACACCTTTGTAAGTTTACATGCCAGCATAAGGAAAATACAGGTGCGAGTATCGTGAGGCATGGTGTGCCATACGTAACACGTATAGTGCACCATGCCTTAATATACCCGCAGCAGTATCGTACGTATGCTGGCGTGGTAAATAAGTATGGTTCACCGTGCTTTACTGTTCCCGCACCAGTATCGTACGTACGCGGCCGTGGTACATACGCACGGTTCATCATGCCTGACTGTACCGGCAACGGTACCTTACCTCTACTACGACAGTAAATACGTATGACACATCATGCTTTACTGTGCCTGCCACAGTATCCTACGTATGCCGCCATGGTGCACACGTATGGCGCACCATGCGTTACTGTGTCCGCCATAGTATCGTAAGTATGCCACAATGGTGCAAACGTTTGGCGCACCATGCTTGACTGTGCCCGCCATAGTATCGTACGTATGCCGTCACGGTGCACACGTATGGCGCACCATGCTTTACTGTGTCCGCCATAGTATCGTAAGTATGTCACCGTGGTGCAAACGTATGCCTCACCATGATTTACTGTGTCCGCTACAGTATCACACGTATACCGCTGTGGTACAAACGTACGGCTCACCATTATTTACTGTGCCCGCTACAGTATCGTACGTATGCCGCCATGGTACACACGTATGTCTCACCATTATTTACTGTGCCCGCCACAGTATCGTACGTATGCCGTCGCGGTGCACACGTATGGCTCACCATTATTTACTGTGCCCGCCACAGTATCGTACGTATGCCGCCATGGTACACACGTATGGCGCACCATTATTTACTGTGCCCGCTACAATATCGTACGTATGCCGCCATGGTACACACGTATGGCTCACCATCATTTACTGTGCCCGCCACAGTATCGTACGTATGCCGTCGCGGTGCACACGTATGGCTCACCATTATTTACTGTGCCCGCCACAGTATCGTACGTATGCCGCCATGGTACACACGTATGGCGCACCATTATTTACTGTGCCCGCTACAATATCGTACGTATGCCGCCATGGTACACACGTATGGCTCACCATCATTTACTGTGCCCGCCACAGTATCGTACGTATGCCGTCGCGGTGCACACGTATGGCTCACCATTATTTACTGTGCCCGCTACAGTATCGTACGTATGCCGCCATGGTACACACGTATGGCTCACCATTATTTACTGTGCCCGCCACAGTATCGTACGTATGCCGCCATGGTACACACGTATGGCGCACCATTATTTACTGTGCCCGCTACAATATCGTACGTATGCCGCCATGGTACACACGTATGGCTCACCATCATTTACTGTGCCCGCCACAGTATCGTACGTATGCCGTCGCGGTGCACACGTATGGCTCACCATTATTTACTGTGCCCGCTACAGTATCGTACGTATGCCGCCATGGTACACACGTATGGCGCACCATTATTTACTGTGCCCGCTACAGTATCGTACGTATGCCGCCATGGTACACACGTATGGCTCACCATAATTTACCGTGCCCGCTACAGTATCGTACGTATGCCGCCGTGGTACACACGTACAGCTCACCATTATTTACTGTGCCCGCTACAGTATCGTACGTATGCCGCCGTGGTACACACGTATGGTTCACCGTGTTCTACTGTGCCCGCAACAATAGCATACGGGTGTTGCAGTCGTAGTTTCAGGGGTATTCAGTGCGACTTGCGCACTACGTATACGTAGCCGGATGACGGGCTACGTACGTAAGTACAAAAATCGACCACGAGTAAATTACGTAACCCGCTCCATGATGAGCGTCAGTATGCCGACTACGTACGACCGACTACGTACCCGTAATGGAGCGGGTTACACACGTCATTGTGGTCGATTTTTGTCCTTATTTTACGTAGCGCGGCAGAGGAAATTTTTCTCAGTGTATGGGTGGATTGATTATTGGAAAAAGTATGTATAAGTATACCGGCCCTGTGGCAATGCGCGGGTAAGCGTTGTGAATAACAGGTCTGGCTGTAAACACAGACACTACATATACCTACATATGTAAGTAGAGCGTATGCTTGAGATTGTTTAATATAGCCGATTTTTTATAAACCTGTTTTTTGGAATTGGAATCTTCTAGCTTGGACGGTAAAGTTGCTTTTTGGATGGACTAGTTTGGCGCAATTCGGCCATCTCAAATAATCTCCGTTGTTGTGAACTCGACGCTTCGTCTCGCTTGTCGGAGACCGTCTCTATTTTAGTTCATTGTCCGCTGCTGAACTTCTGCCATTCGAAAAATATTACCAGGTATATCTTATAGATTGTGTCTCAAGGGAGCAAAATAATATAATTGCGGCGAGGGCGGTAGCGTCTAGAGTACAATCTTGAACGTAATAGTAATAACTTTAGATTTAAAAGTTGGAAATAATTTTGCTATCTAATAGTAGCAAGTACGTAGGTATTTGCTATAAAAACAGTACCTAGTGTTTTTCACACCCTCACAATTGCTCTTTTCTGAATATCAGGATCAGGGAAGAAAAGTCGGCAAAGTGCGTGTTGGGTCACGCGCAGTGAAGGGTTCCACATGACTCGATCAAAAATTAGGGTTTTAAAGCTCAATATCTCACAAATGCATGACTGAGTTCAAAAATGCTTTTAAAACCCATGATATTTTTGAACAAGCTATCCAACGATACCCCACCCTTTTAATTAGGCGAACTATATTTAAAAAATCCAGTTCATACAAGAGGTTTAGTAAAGCAGTTTGTATACTAGTGTTGTTATCATTCTAGCTTGATAGAATTTGCTTTCTAAGAAGTTCTTTGAGCTATTATTGTATTATTTGCCAATACGAATAAGATGTAGGTATATAGGTAGTCTGATCCACCATCCGTGTCACTGAAAGGCAGCTGAGAGACTAATTATATTTCTTTCTTACGTTAGTTTTAGTATAAACATATAGATGACTATGTATTTTTGGCTTTTCTGCTACTGACACGTTTGGTGGACGGACTATGCAAGGTAGGTTCCTACTTTATGAATTCAAATTCCTATTTAAACTGTAAAAATAAATAAGTATGTAGATTCTGGTAAAGTTATTAACATAAAATAGATTTATTATTCAACAATTTAAGTATAGGTACAGTCGACTACAAAGAGATAGATACGGCCAAAGTTACAAAAATATGTATACACGACCTTAATGTTAAGCAATGCAGTCGTGTATACATATTTTTGTAACTTTGGCCGTATCTATCTCTTTGTAGTTGACTGTACAAGATGTCTAAAACATGATTATTTTCTAATTGTATAAAACCTTTTCCATACTTAGTATGATTACTTGATAAAATACAATTTGAATCAGATTTATAGTAGGTACAACGTTATATCGACATAAACCTATCACTATTTTTTTATTCCTATGTCTGATGACAACATTTTCAGCTGTCAAGTTAGTTCGCCCTATTAAAAATCAGAGTTTAGGTTTTTTCAGGATTTTATTGCTAATGCTAATCCATAATTCCATAAACACGGTTCAGTCAGGGCCGGCTTTACCTATAGTGCAGGGTGTGCGTTGCACACGGGCGCACCGTCCTAGGGGGCCGCCGAGCGCCACTCGCCGGGCGCGCTAACACTGCGCTAGGGGTACGGGACTTAAGTAAAGCCCTAAGTTTTTTACCTATAGATAATATCATTCCATGTTTTCATTAAATAAATAGGTAGTTAATAAGTAGACATATTATGTATACCGGATGTAACAGCGACATGGTTGTATTCCGAAACAATTCACCTACTCACGCAAGAGAAGAGTATGTTAAAATAAAAGATTTTGAATATTTTTAGTGTCACATTTTATTCAAAATTCCATCATAATTCATTATCAATATACCTAATCATAAAATCAATCCGTATAGAGATCAATAAACTACATTAAAACAATAACTTCATGATTATTCCCATTTTCAAACTACACAAATCACTGAAACACGTGCACAGTTTATGACAACAGTTGGTCGAGTGTTAACACTTTCGCTGCCAGGAACCCGCCTGGCGGCCTACGCCGTAGCCGCTTTCCGCTACTTAGACCGTTATCACACTTGCGAGTTGCGATCGTGTTTTCTATACAATTATCAGTCGCGGCGAACTCGCTGCGTGATCGCCTTCATACAAAATTCGCTTGGAAATCGCAAGTGTGATAAGGCCCTTAGATTGAAAACCACGGGATCGGCTACGAGCGTAGCGCGTAGCGATTCCTGGCAGTGATTGTGTTCATTGCTGCCCAGTCAGTGATAAAAAAGGCACAAAATATTTTTTTGTATAAGTACAACATACTCGTACACCACATAAACGTTAACACTGGTATGGATAGGTTACATTTTTTAAACGTATTAATAATAGGTTCTACAATTGCAATGATTACTAAAAGCAAACAAAATGAATTTCTTTGTTTAGAGAACAGTCATTTGTCTAAAAGCGTCATAATCATAATTCCGAAATTTCTAAATTCCAAGACCCATTTTCTATGAAACACACTATTGAAATATATAATTAAATAATATAGGGTGTTAACGGGGTCATGATCCGGAATGACAAAAAGCGAATAAGATGATCATACTGAACAACCTTTCCCATGGGACCAACCACGAAATCGCAAAAAAAAACCAGGTATTCCATACATAACTCTCAATTAAATCGCAGTTAACTCACAGTTAACTCTTAATTGGCTCTTTTTTTTTGCGATTTCGTGGTTGGTCCCATGGGAAAGGTTGTTCAGTATGATCATCTTATTCGCTTTTTGTCATTCCGGATCATGACCCCGTTAACACCCTGTATAAGTAGGTTAGGTAAGTTTAGTAACCTAACCTAAGATTAGGCCAGGCCCCTATACCACAATACTTTACAAGTCTACAATTTGACAAAATTGTACAATGGAAAACCATAGATAAAGTTGTCAATTTTGTTAAATTGTACGCTTGTAATAAGTAGGTTAGGTAAGTTTAGTAACCTAACCTACGCTTAGGCCAGGCCCCTATACCACAATACTTTACAAGTCTACAATTCGACAAAATTGTACAATGGAAAACCATAGATAAAGTTGTCAATTTTGTTAAATTGTACGCTTGTAATAAGTAGGTTAGGTAAGTTTAGTAACCTAACCTACGCTTAGGCCAGGCCCCTATACCACAATACTTTACAAGTCTACAATTCGACAAAATTGTACAATGGAAAACCATAGATAAAGTTGTCAATTTTGTTAAATTGTACGCTTGTAAAGTTTTATGGTATAGGCCCCTGGTCAATTTATAACCTCAAATCAACAATTCGCGCAGCGACACACGGTTTCCGGAATAATCTAATCCGGAACAACTATACTTTCGGAGAAAAGACCATTCAGAATTATGTAGTTTTTACTCTTTTGCTCTCTTCGCAAGTCTGACCAGCGAGTGACAACCGTTTTAGCTATCAAATAAGCTGACAATTATAAGTACCTATCACGTCTCTTTGGACTTGCGATTTATCAAATTGCCGCGTTTTTCTCACAACTAGGTGGTCAGACTAAGCGACGATTCCATGCAAACCAAACCAGAGACCGGAATTGTCGAGGCATTTTTGACCTGTCATAGTGACTTCTCATTGAATTATATAGTATAGGTATCGATTGCGATCTACGTACGTAATTTCAAAATAGTTATTACGCATATTTTTTTTTAATTCAATATACCAACTATTATTACAGGGTAATAGCGCCTTAAATATTTTAGAAGATTGTGCTATGTGTATGCATGCAATAAATTGTATTTAAGTAAGTACCTTCCATTACAAATAACATTTTTCACGGTTGTCATCTTAATAACACATGAAAAAATATTAGTATGTTAAGATTTTATTACGTGAAATACCGATATTACCAAGTTCATGAATGAGAAGTATACCCAGAGATTATCCTAGCACTAAAATGAGGCAACGCTAGTGACTTCCTACCGATACTTAGTTTATCGATATCTTTTAAGTGTCATGTAACACTGTGGCATGTTTGATTATAAATGAACAATGATAACAACATGGAAGTGGTACCTTCAATGAATGAATGAATCATCTTTTATTTCGTGTAACCATGGACACATATTTTATTAGTAGAACTTACAAAACTAAGGGGTTAGTTGGTACATCTAAACTCTCTCCCCTACCTTCCCATGTCTCAATATTTTTTTGGGTTTTTATATAGATTACATCAAATCTAGACAGACAAATGAGAAAATAAATAAAGACTGAAAGTTTCATTTAGCCTGCTCCATGTAACAAATATTCATGTTTGAAAAAAAAAAAGAATGTGGAGTGGACCAAAAATACATGGATTATGTCCATTTATTTATATATGATCGGTGGCACGCGAAGTAGGTGTTTGCGGCGTCTACTCCAATATAGGTCTGTGGTTTTCCTCTATGACGTTGAAGTGGTACTTATCGATAACAGGATTGTCGATGTTTTTATTATGGCAAGCACTAACAACATGACGTTCGTGCTAGGAGAATCTCTAGGTACAATGAGAAGTCACTATGACAGCTCAAAAATGCCACCATAATTCCGGTCTCTGCAAATGACACAGCACAGTACAGCCTCGCCGGTTTGTATGAAAATGTTGGGGCTCAAGTGGCAAAGCAGCCTGTGACGCTATTTTGGTGTTTTTAGCCTGCTGTACACACTGGGCCAACGTTGGCGCGTGAGCAGAATGCAACTATGCGTTAGTGATAGGGCTATAATTCGATCTCTTTCGTTTACATAGCTGTTTCCTGCTCACGCGCCAGCGTTGACCCAATGTGTACAGCCGCCATTAGATACATCCTTGTTTTGTTTTAGTCCACATACATGCTCTTTAGTGCACTATGTTAATGTAACACTGGGTACTATTTAAGTAGTGTCAGGCTGGATTCGACCAAACATGAATAATCTATACTAATAATAAAGATGTACACACAGCAACACACCTAACTAACCATACCGTGAAAACCTAGAACCTTATTACAATGCACTTAAGGTCAGATTAGATTTCCGATGGTCACTTAGCTGTGTTGTCGACTGTACCATCGCCACCACGGTTAACTGACCATTCGTGCACTTTATGTGCATTGTAATAAGGTTCAATATAAATACAGGATGGTCAGTTAACTGTGTTGGCGGTTGTACCTAATGTCTGTGAAATGTAAGTTTGTTTGAAGGGGGTTCTCCGAAATGATTCATTTTATTCAAAAAAGTCTTAGACCAGTATATAGAATGGTTCTGGGAGATGAACATAGGCTATGCATTTTATACCGTGGCTCTGCCTGGGTTATGTGATACGCGAGCGGAACCCCGTCGATACATTGTATGGCGAGAAAAAATATTATTGGTGACCTTAGAACCTTGTTACATAAGGGCAAAAAAACTGGTTTAGTGATTAATATGCGTGCTTCACATTCACTCAAGACCTACATTTTCACTGTGAGCTATATCTAAAACTAAAGCTACAAGACATTGTAATTTGAATGAAATCTTAGCCAATTATATCAGTTAATCTATTTTGTACCATTTAAATGCATTTCAATGACTAAATATTGTCTAAAATGAGCACAATGAAAATTACCTATACGAAAATACGTTTATAAACCTAGGTCACTAGATGTTCTTTAAAAGATTAATGGTGTAAAGTTATTTATTGCTTTAATGTTTTGATTATTATTACGCGTACAAATTGTATCATTTTGTACTATATTTTGAATACATACAATGTTAATAGGTTTAATACCACAATTGTACTCCTTAACTGCTAAAGTATTCAGTGCTATTCAATGTTTTTGTAATTGACCGTGCTTGGATGATATTGTAACCATTGCCATAAACTTAGCAAATTAGGAAAACAACTAAAAATAGCTACACACAAAGAGATAGGAACTAAAGTAAAACTCATGGGGACTAATTCTAAAATACTATGCATACTAAAATTAAACAAATTGAACTGGGACAAGATATTTCAGCATTCAGAGTGTGAATTCTAAAGTGATATAAGTGCAAGAGATAGGGTCTCACATGTCCAAATCAAATATGAGATCGTTTTTAAATGATATCTCTTGATACTGACCTTTGTTCAGTTTATCTGGATCATAGATATCAGTATTATGTTTAATATTATCACAGGTTGTAGTTTCGGAAACATCTTTTGTATTTCCTGATTTTGACTTAGGCATATCTTTAGATTGCCATATAGCAGGTTCCGACTTTTTTGACTGGTTTTCATTGTTGTAAATGTCAAATACGGATGTCGGGGCGCTGCCCTCCGATGCGTCTGTCTCTATGCCGTCGTCCTTACGGTGGTCGCTGGGAATGTCTCTGCCGTTAGCAGTGCTCCTGCTCTCACTGTCACCGTCAGAAGTATCCGCTAGACCGCTGTCGCGCCGTTGTTTTAATGCAGACTTCGGTTTGGACTTTGAAACCTGAAAATTGATACAGAAGTGATAATACCAAATGAGAATACGTCATGATTTTAACGAAACAGGACTTCATCGTATATGGTTACTCCTGGTCGTAGCGATATCGCCCGCAAAGCTGGCAGCCCTCGTAAGAAATCCCACTTGCTGGCCAGACCCCGTATCATGGTCGGCCTTATCACACGATAAGAGACAGGATAGAGCGTCCGTCATTGGCTGACACCGTTCGATGGAACGAGACAGACGCTCTATCTTGTCACTTATCGCGTGATAAGGCCGACCATGCTACGGGGCCTGGATAGGTCATACAATTTTGTACAGGTCTGTCATCACAGGGGATAATAATTAAAGTTTCAGATGGTATATTTATCAACCGTGTCTACTGTACAAATACCGTATGTCAAATGTAATAATATCTGAATCGTTATTTATTTTACCGCCCCAGTAATGTACTATTATTTACCTCCACGTTTTGGACGTGTCGAACAATGTCTTCCGAAGAAACCGATCGATTAAGAGATTAATAAGTCCTGTTTTGTTAAAATAATGTGCAAACATTGTGAAAGATTAAATAATTATTCGTTATTGATCTTAGCACAGACTAGGCTTAGTGGTAGGTATGCGAATTTTATTTACATCTGGCCACTGACATACGTTAAAAAAACTTGCAAGAACGTAACAGTTACTTACCATTTCACCATATAACAATAAAATTATTATGCAATAATTAGAATTCAGACAAAAGCATCAGTTACATGAAACCTAAATAAAAGCATTATTTTGAGGTGCACAAAGCTGTACGAGTACTTGGTACACAAAGTTAAGAAACTTAAGACAAAAAGAATGGCTTTTTGTTTCGATCATTTTTACACGTTTTATGGATCAATTTTATAAGTGTCTTAGTATGATAGGTTGTAGTCATGTTTCTTGTGACATTTCAGTATATTTTCGTCGTAAAACGTTACGATAGAACCTTATCGTGCTAGCTGGGCTGACAATGTCACGGTTAATGTGGTAAATAATAAACTTGAAAATTACCTGATTTGAACTAGTGAAATCATCTTCAGCTTCACTTTCACTTTTGCGGCTTTCTTGAGTGCGTTTTTTACTCTTTTTCCTTTGATTCTTTTTCTTCTGTCCTTCAATTGATGAATTATACCTGTAAACAACAATTATTCATCATTTCAATCCCTCCAACATATAGTAAATTATAATATAAAATCTTAATTACCTTATTTTTTATGACTTGTTATAAGCTACTTATCATTAAAATAATAACAAATTGGCGCAATTATGACGTTGTGCTGCGGAAACCCAGCCCGCGTAAACATATAAGTGTTAAAATTTACTCAGTAAAATGTGATCCTGGTGTTTAAAACCCATCTCATTTAAAACACATGGAGCTATATGACATAGGAACATTATAGTTTCGTGTGTGACGGGCTTAAAAGGTAATGGTTAGCTAAAACAACAGCAGCAGTGCCACCCCGTTTATGGTGGATATTATTCTTAGACACAAGTCATAAAAATATTATTTATACATACCTATAAAATTGTTTTGCAATGACATTACTGAACCTAACAGTCTTCTTTAAGCTGGATTCCTCAGGAATACAGTCAGAGCTAACATAATCCATTGACGAAGCAACATCACCCACACTAGAATCTGAAAAACTTCTCATCATGTGCATTGGTTTTCTGAGTATACTCTTGGCTGCACTCTCATTCATGCCGGAATCTATCCAGACTATTTCTTTCTCCTTAGGTGATGTTGGTGATTCAATGTCATCACTATCATCATAATCATCATCATGATTATCATCATCTTCTTCTCCTACATTTGATGACACAACTATGTTTGTCTCCGAGCCCCAATTAGTTACTTCAACAACAGGCAAAGATACTTCATCTTGAGGCAGTTTCAGACTTAAGCTTGATTCATCATTGGAGGATTTTCTCACTTGAGACAAGTTGAAGTATTCACAGGTTAGAGAATCATCACTCAAACCTATATAAAACTTTTCAGGGAGGTTGTCAGAAACTTCTAGTTGTAGGATCACATTATTGTCCCAAGTTTCTCCTGTGGCATTTTCAAATGTAATTCCTTCATCAAATACTATTACAGCTGCATAGTGAACTGGCACAAACCCTGACCCTACTGTAGTGAATTTGATGCAAACTTTATTTCCTTCACTCTTCACTTGAACAGAATCCGGTTCTGTATTTTTGACATGGAAAGTGAATGCTACAACATCATCAAGCACATTGTGAGTGTATGACGGTAAAACATATCCGTAAGATGGGTCTAAGAACACTTCTTCAGACGACTCCTTTTCTAATGCTGGGGTAGGAGGACTGGTAGTCTCGGCAGGAGTGGATGGCAATTCTTCAATCATGTTCTCTCTCTGATCATCATCACTGTGTATACTTGAATTTTCTTCACTTTCTACTCCACTGTCTACCTTACTACTGTCTCTTTTCAGATTCTCCTTCACTACTGGCAATGTAACAATAAGCATGTGCTTTGTCTTATCAAACTTTGCATTGCCACACTCATCATTTACAGCATAAGGAAGACTTATGTCAAGTTTGTATTTAGCTGGCATTTCACATGATAAACTGAGAGATTTTTCCTTGACATCCAATAAACAATCCTTAGTAGATGACAGTAGAGGAAGATTTATTTCAACCACTACTTGGCTAGGTATGGCAGTGTATTGTTTACTATTTTTGTCATAAGTGTATTCTTGCATATCAACATTCTTCTGTTGTTTGATAACATACTTGGGTATAGTGTATCCATTGATAGTTTCATGGGAAAAATCTTTTATAGATTTCGATTTTGATTTAGACTTTGTAGAGACATTTTTCGGCTCCTCAGGGTTAGGTACCTGGAATGTGCGCTGTGGATACAATTTCTCCAATATTTCAGGAGATAGAGCTTCTCCTTCCTCATCATCACATGATGGGACACCCTTAAAATCCGGATCCTCTTTCCGAATAATAGCTGGGTTTGACATTCCCTTGTATGATGACTTCGGAAAACGTAAATTGTTATTGTCTAAGTGAATATTGTAAGTTTTCTGCAAGCCATCCAATGCGGTCTTGTTGACCAGTTCACGGAACCTTTTATTAACCTCTGCCATGCGCAAAGTGTCGGGGTGGAAAACAACATCATAAATTACACACCTTTGTTTTTTGTGATCATAGTCTTCTCTGGGAGGGATTATAGTGTAGGGAATTTGCCAATTCATACCTCTCTGGTTATTAACCTCCTGAACACTGCAGGACGGTTTGCCGATAATATCGTTGCTACAGATATTAACGAATGCTTTCCGGTCGCCAGCGACGCTTGTTTTGATAACATATCCGCCCTTCGGATTGATAAAGGTTACATCATAACCTCGCTCTTTCTCTAGCTGGGTCATTTCCTTTTGGTACAGTGCTTGATTCGCCGGGTCACGTACTTCTTCACAGTACTCCGCTAGCATTTCTCGAAATTTCTTGTTCTTCATGGCGTCTTGAATATTTTCAAGATCGGATCGGGTAAATTGTATTTCCTCATCACGAGGTTGTACGCCTGTTGCCATTTTGTCTACAAATTGTTGGTTTAAAAATAAACACACAATAACTGCGCATTCACGAGATCAGGATAAAACATTAAAATATTTAGTTCAGCTGAGCCGATGATAAGGTTAGTGTTGCACATTGACAAAATTTTCCATCGCAACGTCAACAAGACACGTAATACAAACAAAATATATTGTTAAGTTGTCGCTATTGAAATTATAAACCAATAATATGGTTGAGAATAAAATAAACTTCAAATGATTAAGTTCTGGGAAAACAGATCGCATCAATGAAATTTACACATCAAACAAATAATATAAAATATCTATTCTAATCAATATTTCATTAAAAATGTCGGATTATCTGGTTTAACTTAAAACAAATTTACAATTAGGACCGTATTTTTGTTTGACATTGACAGCTGACATTAGTTGTATTTCAGAAATCCAACCAAAGAGAATATATAAACAAGTACCAACCACTCCGTTAAATACGTAGAACCTAACCTAACCCATAGAAATTCAGAGTACTTCTTCTATTTTCCATGCATTTTAAATACTGCATGCAATAACTTCAGAAAAGTCAAGTAAATACCAAGTAATTTTGAATTCAATTGTACAACATCAAAAGATAATGTCGTTAAGAAATGTACATCGTGCTGCTGTTCAGTTGATTGCCCGGCATCCAGTCCTTGATTCAGCTAGGTTATACAGCAGATGGTCTCACAGAAATCCCGCAAAAGTAATTTTACCATATGAGCCGAATTCAGAAGTAAGTTTGAAAAAAGAAAAGATCATCAGCCTGGATTCTAAAGCATTCAATAAATCGAAGGATAACACTAAAGAAAACGTACCAGCCAAAATCAGTGCTAAAGAAACTGTTGAAGAATCGCATAAACTATCTCCCGAAAAGTCAAAAGAAATTAAACAGAAACGCGATGAACTTATGAAAAAGAGGAAGTTTTATCTAAGCCAGGCAAAAGTGTTTGATGACAACAATGAAATGATGTATGAAAAATTAAAGGATAATGATGGATGGTTAAGGTATGCTATCCCATAAAATATTTATTGTTAAAGTTATGTATCTATGAAAGAAATTGCATGGTTTTCTTTGTATTTTATGTAATGTTACAGTTTATATTTATTATAAAGACTATTTTCTCTTTATTGAATTGTTTCGGTAGGGGTCGGGTTGCATAAAGTTTAGTCATATTTTTGATAGGCATACGTAAATATGATGGATTCGTCATACTCATCATTACGCATAACTGTAAAGAGTCATACATTTATGTGCATAACGTTTTTAATCATAATGCTTAAGAACATATTGCGTAATGTGCATAAATTTGATGCACATAAAATTGCATTTTCTTTGTTTTTCGCGCCATTCATTGACTTCTGAGGCGGCGAAACTTGTTGGCCCGGGGCGCCGATTTTCAAAATACGCCCCTGCGCGATCCAAGACGGTTTTGCCACTAAGTCCCTGTTCCCTACTGCCTATGTGAAAACTTGAACTTTATACACCACTATCTCGGCATTGGTTGATCTCAGAGAAAAGTTTATTTGACACCCACCCTTTTAATAATTATAATCATCAATATTATGGCTTGATGTATGACATTTACAATTATTACTAAAAATAATTATAATTATCAATATTATTACTAAATAAATGTATGACATTCAAAATTATGGTTAAACCAATTATGAATCAGTATAATTATGACAGGGAACAATTATGCCATAGTATAATTTATGCCACAAAAAAAATATGAGCATCAACCACAGGCATCAACTTTATGCGTAATGTATGACAATCCTTACAGGGATAAGTTCGCCTTTGTACCGATTTAACTTTTTTTTTGTCTGTATTTTTACCTGTGTCTTGTGTACAATAAAGTATTCACATACATACATACATACAATCAATATTATGACAATAGTTATGCGACTAGACACCCACCCAAATTGTTGAATAGGCATTCCCACCCGACAATGTTTGTTGTGCCAGTTATGGCACTTTCTGACCAATTTTAGCAGAGATGCAGAGATCATTCTTACCTAAGACCATACTTATTTTTATACTTTCTCTTTACAGTACTCTCCTTGTGAAGTTAAAATCAAAGAAAGACAGAATGCGCAGTGGACAGATCCTTGTGGAGGGATGGCGGTTGATAGTTGACGGTTTAGAGGCCAAGTGCTCTCTCAAGTACATCCTCTTCAGTAACACAGAAGATTTGCACAATTTGAGACCATTTCTACCGAAGACTGGAGTAAAGATATTTAAGACCTCTTACAAGGAGTTATCAATGTGGTCTAATGTTGAAACACCTCCTGGAATATTTGGTTATTATAATTGATTCATGCTTGTTAAACCCTGAACAAAGGATAATTAAAAAAAATTGTGGGACCAAGCCTTGGTTGTGCTGTATAGAGCCAAAAACCAAAATGCAATAAGGTGACCAAATATGTGCTGTCAAGTATCATTTCATTATGCAAAGTAAAAAAGTTGTGCATTTGTTTGGCTTTAACATTAAGGTTCTACTCAGAAGTAGCTTCCATGGTCTATCCCACTATATTTCGAAGTGTCTTGTACCCAGTCATCGGAATTCTCGTAGCATTTTTGCTGTCATAGGGACTTCTCGTTTATTGAGTTCCGATTACACATGTGTATATCGATAAATTCAAAAGTCAAATCAGCTTCCTTTTCCATTCTAAACGCTCTGTTAGTATGGAATTGTTAGGGATTACTTGCTTGTGACGTCAGAATCAAACAATGTCCTTACTGTTCGTTTTTATGATATTAAAAATCTTAAAATGGCAAACTTAAATGAAAGATTGATACTTTCCTAGTATTTTCATAATATTAGTCTGTTGCTAATGAAAAAACAATTTATTTTCACTGTTGTCAAATACCCTATTATCTTATTTCTGTTGCATTTATTCCAGGAATCTTTGAAACACCTACACCACAAACAGTAAAAATGCTGTCCAAGCCATTACCAATGCAGATCATTTGTGACCAAGTCCGCGAGCCTGGCAACTTGGGGGCCATACTTAGAGTAGCAGTGGGTGCAGGCTGTGAAAAAGTATTGTTGACAAAAGGTCAGTATAATATATGGTGAAAACACAATTCTTCGGAAGATTAATAAAAAAATCCTGTCTACTCTTACACCCCAGCAAGGTGTGCCTCACTGTTTGGGAACTCCTGACATATATGTTAACATTGAAACCGATTGATGGCATTAGAATTTAGTATTGACGAGTGGCTTTAAAACAAGTCTTGTGGACTGTTCATACCAGAAATCATCATAATTTAATTACTGAATTATGACATGACAATGATGGCGGACTTTATATGACAAAGATTGCAGACTTGATAAATTGTATCAACATGACTTGATTGTAAATTGATTATTCAAAGTTTTCTTTTCAGGATGTGTTGATGTGTGGCACGCCAAAGTCATTAGAAGCGGTGCTGGAGCTCACTTCCGATTACCAATCTATACCTCAATAGATTGGGAAGACATACCCAAA
Organism: Epinotia ramella; assembly: GCA_947578815.1. Taxonomy (NCBI): domain Eukaryota; kingdom Metazoa; phylum Arthropoda; class Insecta; order Lepidoptera; family Tortricidae; genus Epinotia; species Epinotia ramella. Next base: position 17,293,446 of record OX388209.1, read on the forward strand.
CAACTGCATAAACACACATCAATAGTAATTGCTGACAGCAATGCAAAGTTAGATCTGGATGTAGATCTACTAAACAGCGGGGATGCGGCAGACAGCGTGTTTATACCAGTTTCACCTTATTACGGAGTTGACTATACATCATTAGGTCATGTATCTCTTATAATTGGTGGTGAGACCGAAGGTATAAGCGAGGACAGCTACAGGTAACTGAATGGGAAGTATTTATTATTTCCAAAGTTAATAATTAAGACAAAGGTATATCAAAAGTGTTGCGTTGCCAAAATGAAAAACGGAACCCTTCCTCTATCTATCCATATGTATTATACCACTAGATACCACTAGTGGCAAACAAGGGTACGACCTACCTGGTGGTGATGACAAGCAATAGCCTATTAGCGCTCTAGTAACTCCAGGGCTGTTATTCGCTACGTGCTAAAGCGGCTCACCACGCCGGTCACTCGTCACGAAACTAGACCTCTACCTACGCTTGGGTCCTACGCATCGCGGTGTCAAGATTTGTGGGTGAGCGTTGAGGTGAGCTTAAAACAAGTTACAGAAAAGGGGGGCGGAAGTGTCGAATGCGCGTTCTTGTTGCAGTTTCATTAGCCATATGTAAGTTTGTTGTATTGACGGCTTATGACGGCGTAATGCATGTCCCTTGCCGTCAACACTGCCTCCACGGGAGCCTATACGTAGGTATATAACTGCCTGGGGTGATTTAAGGGAAAGCCTTGTACTGAATATGTTTCCTTTTTCACAGGTTAGCAGCAGCTCACAATGGTTTGCGTCTCAAAATACCCCTACAAAAGGGAGTTGACAGTCTGAACACCGGCATGGCCGCGGCGGTCATCGCGTTCGAGATCAGAAAGCAATTCCTCCAGGCCTTCGCCCTAGCGAAACAAAACAAACAGGCTGTTCAAGTAACTTAAACAATTCTAATGTAGAATTATTTTCTAGTATTAGTAAAGTAGTAAATGTAACCTACTGATTTTATTTTATTATTTAAGTACCCGAAATAACGGAAGAATGAAAGGGATTGTCCGAACAACATCTCAGCGGATGGGTAGCCCGCACGACAAAGCGTCAGCCAAGTTGTCGTCAAGCTTAAATTAATATTTTTCTTACTGAAGCAAAGCAAGTGGCACCAATGGATTGCTGAAGGTAAGGACATTTTTATTGCCCCGTAAATTGAAATAAACGCCATCTTGCGAACCCTGAGCTAACTTGTAAGTCGCGCAACATAGTCTTCCTCCCCGCTCGACGCACTTACTTTCGTCGTTCGAAAGATAGCGTTACGTGACCAGATTACACATGGTTTCCAGTTCCACTACTTAAACTCGTCGTTAAAAAAAACCCATTAGAAGCATGCCCGGTAATGTATACATTGTTATTATGTTTTTTATGTTTCGTTATCCCAGCTTCAGGCTGAAGGAGCCCAATGCTCCGCTTGTTACCTAAACCCAAGAATAGGGACGGCACTAGTTTCTTGCGCGAAGCGACAATTTAATAGACGATTTAAATAAATTAAATGGTCCATTTTTTTGTTATTCGGGACCCTAAGAAACTTACGATATTCTAATATTTATAAATCATAAGTTAACTCTTTCACTGCGTAGCACTACGTCGTCGTACGACTTAACATTTCCCCACTTAGTGACAATTTTCCGCGATATCATGCTTGAGTCAACTAGACAATGAGATAAACTACTTAGTACATACCATTACTATTTTACCGCCTCATCATTCATCACATGCCTATATAAGTACTTACATAAAATCACTCAGTCCCATCTTCAATATCTCTCAGCGCACCGCTCGCGTGGAGAGTGATAGACTTCAAGAGAGCGACCGTGTTTTCTGGTGCCCTAATGCCAAGATTTGGCGTAGGCACTAGTATGAAGCACTAGTTTTATGAAAGTGACTGCCATCTGACCTTCCAACCCAGAGGGAAAACTAGACCTTACTGGGATTAGACCGCAGTCTAATCCCAATGAGGTCTAGTTTTCCGTACTAGTTTTGCTCAATCCTCATTCACCCTAAAGCCACTGTTAAATATCAAATGATATTTCGTACAAGTACATAATAAGTTTTTCTTTCGAAAGCCCAGTGGTACGAGCCAGGATTCGAACCCACGATCTCTAGATTTAAAGTCGCGCACCTTACTGCACGGCTATAGTGGTGCAGGACGAGAGAACGATATATTATGATAATAGAATAGTACATTACTACAGAGGCCGGGAAGTAAGGGGTTGCCGGCCGAGTACATATAGACGTACTAGAGATAGTTATGAGGCTGGCAACCCCTTTTCACGCCGAGGTGTATCGTGCTTTTGTCAAACATGCAATGAAATAAATTAAGACGGAAGTGAAAACTCAATGACATTATAACAGTTTTTCGATCAGGTCACGTGACATCTTACGGTGTCACCCTAAAAATGAATTTGACGCAAATTTATAAACAATTATCAATTATTTAGGCGGACGGGCCGCGGGCGCGTTGGGTGCGAGGGGCCGCCGCCGGGCCGCCGGGGGGCGGCGGCAAACAACATACCAATTTGTTTTTGCCATTGCCAAATATTTTTCAAAGCTTTATCTCTTTAGGAATAACGTCTAAATTCGAACTATTCGAATTTGCAAGAACGGCAGACGGCGGTGGTGACCAAAATATCAATTTGTTTTTGCCGTTGGTAAATATTTTTCTAAGCTTTATCTCTTCAGGAATAACGCCCAAATTCGAACTATTCGAATTTTCTCAATAGCAAAACGGTGAAGGACGCGTTGGTATTATTACAAATTTATTTGCAGAATATGCTATTCCATAAAGTGTTTAACGGCTTTATACTCTTACGAATAGCGTTCAGTTTTGAATGAAGTCGAATCGGCTAGCAGCAAAAAGTGACCTCCTTCACATCTGACGTCACAAAACTCTGTCGCGTATTTAACAATTTTTCTCCATCCCGAAAAGTGCTCAGCGCCGCTAAAGAAGTTTTCACTTCAATAATAATAATCTTTATTGCACCACAACATAAGAAAAACATGTTACAAGAGTACATTAAATAAATAAAGGTAACAACAGGTGACAGGGCTGATGTGTGCGTCCCATGACATGTTCAGGGAGATAATTCGCTCGGTGTACCCCTTGCTTTTCATTGAATAGGCGAAAGGACCTAGGCTACGTATTTAGTACTTGTTTGGTACTTCAGTTCTTCAGCTCCACGCACGCCTCCCAAATAAATATATATTTGGGGACAATTTCACACATATCGACCTAGTCCCAAACTAAGCAAAGCCTGTACTATGGGTACTAAGCGATGGTAAACATACTTATTTAGATAAAGATAACTTTGTAAAGTAATCCATGGGAAGTGACCCGTTTTCATTGCCTCTGAGTGTATATGAATACCAATATAATTTCTTCGATCGTTCAATAGTGATCCGATGTCATTACAAAAGTAATTTTATTATTGACTGATAGTGCCTGGACCGAACATGTTTTTGTCATGGAAAGGATTAGGTGTATCTAAAGGTGTCTTCGAATTTCAGCGATGCAATCCCTTGAATGTTCAGCACGGCTAACTCAAGACCGCTAGAGAAATGTCATGCGCGATATTGACTAGGTATTCGTCTCCTTAATGTACACCTAAAACACAATAGAAGACTATATGAACCTCTAATGTTTAAGATTACCACAATTAAAGGTGTAATTGGTAGGTACTAACCGTTTTTCTAAAATAGAAAAAGATGGACTCATATTGCGCGAGACCGTTCGCCGGTGGTAGCTACTGTGCTTACTATGTAGACTTTTGCACAATGTTCATTCGTCACATTACACGCTGGGGCAGAGTTGACCACTGATGAATATGTGGACACATGTCCAATTGTCCTCAACCGCTGTTGTCCGTTAATTTGGGTAGACAGCGAATCTCCATCCCACTTATTCGCATGACCCCTTTTATTACAAGTCAGTGGCGCTTAATTGCCACTCTTGCCCTAGTAATTATAAACGTCAAGAATTTACAGTCACTATAATTAGGCTTCTCCATTGAAATGCGAGCGAGTGAGCGAAAACCTCATTACAAGCTCCGGTTCCTCCAAATGCGCTCGAAACCGCTTTCTATTAGTTCCGATTCAGGAAAAGCTCTCAATGAAATAATGGAAAATATTCTCAAACCATGTTCAAGTCCGCATCCGCACTGGCGGAACACCTGCATTTATGGCATCGGTATCCTCAAAAAGAATGCCAAATATCTGCGGGTGCGGTGTGGTGTTTTTATGATTTAAAGTACCTTGGAATGGGGGTTACTTTGATTCGGGGGGCGACTTTGATCAAAGAGGTTTTTCTGCGAAATTATTGATTTTACTTGTGGGTGAACTGTGGCAGTGAATATATTAGTATTCTATCTTGCTGTTTACTCGATGAAATCTTCTTCATTTCAAATAGTTGTGATACTACATTCTAAATGATCAAAGTAGCCCCATTTTTTCCTAAAGTAACCCACTACTGTAATTCCACTACTGTAATACTGACAAATCTATCAAAAATCGAACTCGCACATGAAACGTAACGTAACGTAACGTTTAACGTAAAAAAAGGTTCGCCCGTTGGTATGTATTAAATTACCTACATTATAACTATTTTTGCACAGGGCAATCCACACTGGGAATGTTTCAAATATCTCTTACATACAGACACTCAGGTTACGGATTCGCATTTGCGGGTGTAAATGAATCTGCACCAGCAACCTAATTGGAACGCATCTTAACATTTCCGAACTGGGTCAACAGTCTAAAATTGACATTCATTTGTCGTATTAAATTATGCATCGTACGTACTTCTTCGCTCTTCAGCGATAAGATGTGCCAGACACATTACTCGGTCTGTGTTATACAAGCGAGTAGGTAGTTAGGTACTAAATGGGTGCATGGGCCGTCCTTGGTCCTAATTAATTCGCTTGCGGGTAATTCTTTGCCAACTCTGCTGGCGCCAGCACTATATCCTAGTTTCAAATGGCGTCGCATCGCATCAAGTACAAAGCGGTCTATCCAAATAATGCACTGAATTGGAATAAGTTTTATACTGTCGCCCGCACTCTGATTCCGATTAGGCTCGCTGCGCGTCGAAGTGTCGAGTGAAAAATACAATACGAATTCTATTTTAATACCTTTTTTGATAGGACAATAGACCTCTAGTTTGTGGTTATCGATGTCCATGCTCCGATTGTCGGGACACAGCAAAGCTTTCACGAGTCTGAAAGCTATTTTTGGCTAGGATTGTATTGGAAAATTTCTGTCAAAATGCAATTTTTGGTTCGAGCTTTTATTGCTGATTGTACTTTTTTTCTACAGTTAACGGGTAGTCACTCGTTGTGAGGTTCCAAGGAGCCCGAACTCAATGGGTTTATCTTGTGTAGGTAGTTTAAGAGTTGCTACCTTCTGAGTCCACGTCAGACCATCATCAGTGATGATTCATTGCACCAAGTAGGTACCACATTATTGTGTTGTCATCTGACTTGCATAAGTGCACATAAATTTAATTCCATTGTACATCGCGAAGTTCGTCAAATTCGATATGCAAGGTTGGCAAACTTGGTCCTAAACAAACTAATATAGGTATATGTTAGTGAAATATAAGTTTGTAAAAAAATTACTTAGAACTTATGATAACTTGATTTCTACGAGTGTAGTTACTTAATTGATGATTTCATTCGCCTGTTTAATATTTAAGCTGTTCTTGGCTCATTAGTCATAGTCTCATAGTCATCATGTCATCACATCAAACATTAGAGATTTTACCGCGCTGTCAGGAAACCACGCGGCGGCGCGGCGTGATGTTCCTGTCTGTTCATGTGGTTGCATCTATAAGCGGCGGACGGTAATATGATATTTCTACTACGTACTGCCGTCTAAGCATACGTAAAAAGTGTTTCATCTCAATGAGATTGAAGATTAACTTTCAAACTCAACTACTTAAAGGAAAAGGTGTCTGTTATAAAAATCCTTAACAGATTGCTAATTCCCTAAAATCCTGCTAAGGTGTTTTTAGAACAAGCGGTTTATTTATAGTTTACTTATACGAACAAAACCTTGCCGACAAGCTCACAGACTTAACTCGGGACAAAATCTTACCCAGTATTAAATAAAGCCACAAGTCGTGAAGAAAAGATGCCGTGGACGTGTAACTTCTACGTCATAAAAGTTCCACCCCTTATACTCAAATCGCTCAAATCCCGGAACCGAGATTTCATCAATTGGTCAACGTGTCCTGTGAGAGACTTCACGATTGTCACTAGATGTTTCAAATGCCAGCAGTTTGGCCACGCCGCCGAGGCAAGCTGTCAGCAACCAGACCACACATGCCGACATTGTTGCAAGTTTTAAATACCCATTCAAAGGCCATTCCTACCGGCTTGCCTAAAATTTTCGTTTTAGGCAAACCTATACACTAAACTCTTTCGTAACTTTTTTGGTTCCGGGTTACCCATCGAAAATGTTCACGCCCCGCCACTGCTAGATAAGGAGGCCCAAACTAAGCAGGTCCTCTCAAATGTGCAACATGCAAACTGTTTTAAAAGCCCCACCACTTTAAAACAGGAGACAATAAGTGTCCTGCCAGGAACATGGCCGAACGACGATTATATCAGACAGTTAATTTTTAATTAGTTTTTGGATTACGATGTTTTCATTAAGTATTACGATGTTGTAGTGCATATCTATGTAAATCTGTCACCAATACTTTAATTACTAACTAGTCATTTTAATTTTGGTCCTACAAACTGTAATCATATCAAACTGCAATTTACCTATTCTATTAAGTATATTATTAACTAAGGTAAAAGTCCACATAATAAACTGGATTGGCCTAGTTGACAGTTATTTTAGACGCTGACACTGCTGCTGATTATTTGTCTTTGATATGTACGATTTTAATTTATTTAATTGTTTTCCAATTAGTAGGTATTATATCTGGTTTTAGGATAATCCTAGTTGAGGCGCATTTAATTAATTCACCTACGATGTAAAACTGCAAACACAATGTAACATTAGCATTAAGGTTTTTTTCAATGCATTATTTTTAATTTTCCACTTTTCTCTCAGGTTAGGTGTCTACAACATAAAAAAAATACATTAGTCTTTTAATATTATCAAAACATTTCAACCACAATTTGTAAAAATTGCCAGTATCTACGGACGAGGCACCTACTTAAACATTAAAACATCTTTAACACGGGTGAAAATACCTACGAAACCGCCTGCTGAAATCTCTTCCCTAATTCAATAACAATTTGCGTTTGGAGCCCCAAAAGTTAGATACGTTCATGCTGATTTATGTTGATACCTGCCGATTGTTTACGTTCCGTGCAATTCAGATGTCGCGCCCACTTCTGTGGAATCGATTGGTGCCTGGTGGTCGCTCAAAGGTCAACTTACAATCGGATCGCATTTCTTTTCATATCAACTTCTGGCGGGGTCGACGGTCGAACTATATACAGCCAACTTCAAAGATATGTAAACATGTTTCGCCTTATTGCAGTGGAATAAAGTGCAAACGTGTAAACATACCTTTGAGATTGACCGTAACTGCTACTTGGGGGATTGAAAGTAGCTGACATATTGTCTGCAGACGTTCTAAGATACCGTCTGTATCGGTCGATTGCTTTCAATATACCTATGGCCGGTTCCAATAATCAAACCACCGTTAGTTTTCCTTACCGGCAGTTACATTTTGACAGATTACCCGTAGAAAATGCGTCAAAATGTAAAGACTGTTGGTAAGGAAAACTATCGGTGGATTGATTATTGGAACCGGCCATTAGTAATTGAGAAAACCCCTAGTTGATGTGTTGGAATCAAATGAAAAAAGATGAACATAACTTTCCTGTTAACTAAAATAGTACAATTTTAAATTATTTTTTCGGTTTGTTTCCCTTGAACCCGGGTCACACTGATGTTGGAGAATATTTTACCCAAGTGCTGGTTACGATACGATACGATACGGTCGTTGATCAGATGTTCGTCACCAAAATTAGACATTAATTGAGATGAACAAGTGTTTGTTATCTTTGATTACTAATCCAAATGTCTCTTTCTTACCCTATATGAGCACATGGATAAGTTTGATGTCATTTGAAGTAAAATTAATATGACGCCCACAATTTTGCCTTTACACCTCGGTTTTCATTTGGAGTAGGGTCCTGTCCTACCCACATCTATTTATTGTAAAATATACCTTTGTTACCTCGGTTATATTAAACTTTACTGAAGTAGCAAACTAATAATATAAAACCAGACAGCTTAATCGAATCAAGTAACCACAGCCAGATAGGCCGACAGACTGAATAACCATTTTTCATAAGTGCTTTCATGTTACATACTCGTTAAAACTATAATGGCTGTGATGAGGAAGAGGTGTGCCTCGCTTCTGTCTCGTTTGCGCGGCAGTCCCAACAGCATCCTGCACGGCTATCACAAGACGGCGCGCGAGCTCTCTCGATTTCTGTCGCACTTTCCGTCTCTATCTTATTAGAAAACTTAGAAAGAGACGTATAGAGCGTGAAAAAGCGAAAAAAACTGTCATTGGAATTGGAATCTTCAAACTTGGACGGTAGAGTTGCTTGTTGAATTGACTACTATGGTGCAATACGGCCAACTCAAATAATCTCAAGTAAGTAGGGGAGACCGGGGGCAATGATAACCACTTTAGAAATAATGACCTATAACTCAGAATCTACGTAAAAATCGCTTTGGATATAACATTCTAGTCTCATTGGCTATCAGAATCTAGAAAAATAATTTCATTTAATCACATCAGAATGGTGCAAATTGAGTTTTTGTTCATGAAGTCCTTGTGTTACAATTGACCCCTATTACGGGTCAATTAATAATAATAATAATAAATACGTTTATTTCGGAGTAAAGACATCCATTGAATTGTACCAGATAATCAGAGGTAAATATAACCCAAAATAATGTTTTTATCAATCAGTAATTATTGTTAATTTCTTAAGACGAATCAGTCTGTTACATCAGTCTTAATTATAGAGACTCGTATTTAAACAAGACAAAGGTAGCATTTCAGTTGAACTAAACGTAACATAATATTTTCCAAGTTTTTGAAACATATCATGTCGACTTGTTATAAAAAAAATACTTAGGTGTGCTCATAGGACACATCTTTCAAGCAATAACAACATCTCAATACAACAAAATAACGAATTATTTAACAATTACTAATCCCATACAGTTACAATTGACCCCTGGTACAATCAACCACATCCTTCACCACAAATAAATTTTAAATTATATTATTTTATTTTCCACTGAAACGGATGGCATTGCGGGTATTATAATTTTTATACATCCCGAAGTATCGTATGAATCGTCGGCATACATCATAGGTCTAACATAAAATACCCGAGATGTAACCTGTTACAAAAGTAATTAGTTTCAATTCTCTTATTTTAGCAATCGTGTAATAACTCTGGGTCAATTGTAGCACGGGGTCAATTGTAACGTTACAATTAACCCCAAGTGTTGTGGTACAATTGTCCTTTTTTACTCGCACTCACTACCCTTCACAAATCTCGATTTCTATATCTAACTGACCCCCACACTGTGACACATTAAAAACTTGAATAACTAGAGATCATCACAATTCAGTACAACTTTCAAACTACGACTATTTAATTATAAACACTAGTACGAAACGTAAATCGTAAATACGTACTTTGGTCAGTCAAAAATGCAAATCGTTGTATAGCACATGCTTTTCGCACGGCAGCGAATGGCCAACTAGTGAGCAGGACGAGACACGCTCAAGGCACACTGGTGTATACACACATGCATATTTCGATGTGGTTGCAGATTTATAGGCGATGGTACTATTGACCCGTGTTACTATTGACCCCGGTCTACCCTACGCGGTAAATTTATAGTGTTATTGAGTCGTTTCTCATGGTGTTCGACAGGACTAGAGGGACCGGTAACTCCTTGCATAGATTAGACGAATTGGTCAGGAAGAGCCCCCAACGCACCTTTATTTTTAGGGTTCCGTAGTCAACAAGGAACCCGTATAGTTTCGCCATGTCCGTCTGCGGGTTAGCTCAGTGACTTACTACTAGAAAGCTGTAATTCGGCATGGGTATATAAATCAATCACGCCGACAAAACGGTATAATACCTAAAACATTGAAAAAAAATTGGGGACGTATTTTTTTTTGTCTTCCAACCTTTCATGGTGTGGCGTATCGTTGGATAGCTTGTTCAAAAATATTATGGGTTTTTGAAAACCATTTTTCAACACAGTGATTCTTTTGCGTGATATTGGGGTTTAAAGGCCTAATTTTTGTTCGAGTCAAGTGTCCGCACCGCACCATTTAGTCGGCACGCTCGTGTCGATGTAACAAAGATAAGATAAGGCAACTACGGAACCCTACACTGCGCGTGGCGGACGCACTTGGCCGGTTTTTTACATAATGTAATGCAGCCCTGCTATTCTGTAACTTGTTTTAAGCTCACCTCAACGCTCACCCACAAATAGATCTTGACGCCGCGATTCGTAGTGACTATTAAGCGTAGCCAGAAGTCTAGTTTCGTGACGGGTGACGGGTGGGGTGGGGCGCATGAGCGCGTAAAGAACAGCCCCTCTATTCCGTAACTTGTTTTAAGCTCACCTCAACGCTCACCCACAAATAGATCTTGACGCCGCGATTCGTAGTGACTATTAAGCGTAGCCAGAAGTCTAGTTTCGTGACGCGTGACGGGTGGGGTGGGGCGCATGAGCGCGTAAAGAACAGCCCCTCTATTCCGTAACTTGTTTTAAGTTCACCTCAACGGTCACCCACAAATATATCTTGACACCGCGATGCGTAGTAACCAAGCGTAGGTAGAGGTCTAGTTTCGTGACGGGTGACCGGCGCGGCGGGGTGAGCCGCATGTAGCGAATAACAGCGCAGGACTCTTGTTTCTTTTCTGTGCGTGGCGTACGGTAGATCGATGTGTTATCTGAGTAGCAGTACATTATTTCCAATTTATTTTTAATATGTTAAGGTTACCGTTTAGGTGAAGTCCACAACCCGCACTGGGTCAACGTGGGCACTCCTGCCCGTTCCCTCTCATCCACGTGACGCCTGTGCCCAGTTGTGGTATACGTATATAGGCTGTGTTTTTTTTATTATTACCAACTGGTTACCGTAGTAAACACATGTAGCCGTATATTATATAATGATGTTTTAAGTACTATATACGGTATATAGTACTTAAAACATCATTACGGAGTGTAATTTTTATTTTTCAATGGCTGTAGCTTTTTTATACATGACTTGATTTTGTTGTTTCTATTTTTTTGATAACTGTTATGTTATGACTTGGCCGATCACCCGTTTTCGGCTTGACGTTGACTTTTGGGACGTCCTGTACATATAAGTTAGACCGAGGGAGGTGGGAGAGAGAGAGGAGAACTAGTATAGGTCTGATCTTACTAATGGCAGTTCAAGACATATTCAGCAGCAGTCCCAAGGAGTGCTGAGGCGAGTTGATTCAGGCTGAATTGAATAGCATCCGTTATACCCGTCCTGTCTTAGCTGTTATTCGCTACACGCTAATGCGGCTCACCTCACCCCGCCGGTCACCCGTCACGAAACTAGACCTCTACGTACACTTAGTTACTACGACTCGCGGTGTCAAGATATATTTGTGGCTGAGCGTTGAGGTGAACTTAAAACAAGTTACAGGCTAGGGGGGCTGGTTCCCAAGCCAGGCGGGATGCGTAAATGTATTTTTCGACGTAAACAAAAAAGGGGATTGCCTAGCAAGTCCAACTTAACGAGGTTTGACTGCATTTCGTATCTTAAGGGTCTCCAGGAGTCTCGACTCTACATACAAACGTACACAATGGGATCTGCCATATCTAGGTCGGAAACTAGTTCTGTTGCTAAAAATTTAAATAGAAAAAAGAGTAAGAATAGAAAATAGAGTGAGGACAACCTTTTTTATAGAAATAATTTTTCGATTACCTATATTTAGGTACCTATATCCGCTATATGCTTGCCGTGTCTTGCAGGGGTATTATGCTGAGTGGGGCTCCTGTTTAACGTCCGCGTATTTAAGCCTTTTCTTTTGCTTGTTCTTTGTCTTTTTATTATGTAAGTTGTGACGTTAAATAAATGTATTTTCTTTCTTTCTTTCTTCTTTCTTTCTTCTTTCTTTCTTTCTATATTATAATTTATAGCAACAGAAACTACTTTTAAAAAAAACATGTGATTCCAGAACACCGTTTTAAATTGCGACCCAAACTACGTTGGCATGGAGTCGACTTGAGTGACCGTGCAGGGCTGTTATTCTTTTGGAGCTCATGCGACTTATCCTCACCCCACCCGTCACGCCTAACGAAACTAGACCTCTACCGACGCACAGGTGATGATGTGGGTGAGCGTTGAGGTGAGCTTAAAAGTTAAAACAAGTTGCAGAATAGCGTAGTCTTAACGTGTTGACGTCAGAGGGCCACGCGGCGCGCCGCCCGCGGCTCGGGACCTGCTTATCTCACGGTTCCATTCAGAACCGGTCATTTGATAAAGCATAATTGTCAACAAACATATTAAGTGTTTGTATCCAAAACACTTGAATACACACACATGTAAATAAATATCATATTTAATTAAGTAGGTAGGTACACGTAAAATTGCGAAATCCATAAACTGATTAAGCATTTAACTGACAAGTAGGTAGGTACTATGGATGCCCGAAATCATATTTTGATAGGTGCAAATAAAAATCACTCCTCCATCGCATCAACAATCCATCAATCACAACAGCCAATTTTTAGCCCATCGATAAGGACAGACAAAATTGACGGGGTTGCCGGCATACAGAACAAACGTACGCTGGCTCCAATTTTATTTATGCTTGCGTACTCAAACCTGAATGCATAATACTTAGTTTGAATAAACGAATGTGGCGGAATCGGAAAATGGAGAGCAACGACGAGAAGCCACGAAGCTCCGGCTTCGGCGTAAAAGCTCAAAGAGCTTCGCGGTCGCAAGCTTTCTAGAAAAGTTATAAATTGCATACCGCGACCACGTTGTAAAAGCCGTACTTGTCAAGGTATCGGCGATCGTAATTTCATAATATAAGGGCAGGTAAAGTTATGCAAAAGCTTGTACCTGGAGCCGGAGCGAAAATAGCCAAGGGGCTTTCCTACGAAGGTCTATAATGCCTTTCATAAAACGTGTCCTATCTCAATCGTAGAGAAGGAATTAGGGGATTTTTCAAAGGAGAATTCGCAGTACCTAGTTAAGGATGTGAATTGTGGGAAGGAGGCGTCGTCGGTCAATACCGAGGTGGTGCGGTGCGGGCGAGGCGCAGGCGTGCCCCCGCGCCCCGCGCACCCCTGCCGGCCTACTCACGCAACTCGCGAGTCGGCCGCCGTGCGCTGCGATCGCGCGCGAGACCTTCCTCTCCGCTCTAAACATGTGTGATGTTTTCATCACAGAGAACAACTGTCAACTTGCTCCCGGGAACCACTAATCGCGTTATGAATGAATAACAACCCCGTGCGAGGCTGACGAGAGCCACCCGGTTCGGTATCGTGAACTTAGAGACAGCTTTCGCCGAGTGTCTAGTTTTTCTCGTGGTCGCTGACATTGCAGCGTGCGGATCCCGCAGTGTGCGAGTGTGTGGTTAATTGGCGAACGTAATCGGAGACCAGCTGAGTCGCGTAAACATTGGCTTTACCTTTGACCTGACGTTTCGTGGCGATGGTTCCTGAACAAACATCTCCGGCCTAAACTATCACTGAAGGATTCCATCATGCGGCGTCTAATTTTGTTCCTATTGACAGGTAAGGATCGCATGTGTCAATAAATTGTCCATGTTTAACGTAGATCTAATGCAGCTGACTTGCGCTGCCTATTAGCCGTTTATATTCAAACATTCTGTAGAACGCTGTTTCTTAACCTGTAACTGGTGACTTACTCCTTACTGAATCCTCTTCCTGGTTTAACTCACCCTTCTTTAAATGAATATCCTGTAGTTGTTTTATAAGAAAGGTTTACTGGCAAGATGTCATGATTATGTTGTTACTCTATTCGTTTTATGTTTTGCATGCATGTATACATACCTTTTTCAAATAATTTAAATTTATTAGTAGCTTGTAGGTACTAGGTATGTTGATAAGCTGAGTAGTTTGTCGAGTCAAATATAAGAACGCAGAAACTATGTTTTCAATTTCTAATTAATTGGAATTCACGCGACATGTTTCAAATCCTATTTTTACGCTGCTCGTAAAATTCTACGTATGGTTCGTTCTTACCTTATTGTTTTTGATTGAGTCAGATTTGAAAATATTGTCACTAAAAGTTAGGTATATGCCTCTTCTTGAACATACCTATTTAGTACCTATTTTACTGTTGTTAAAATTTCGATTGTCAATCATTTAGGGGAATTATAAATCAAAATAGCAACTCATATCAAGCGAGCATCTGTTCTATTCGTCGAAATTAATGTGGGATATACGATTCTAATTAGCTACGGATTAGTGAAATACCATATCAAACAACGACCAAATTGCAAATCATGTAAGTATCAATATTGGAAATACATATTTCATATCCAACTCTAGCTACGGAACTAATATTGCCAATTCACTTTATGAGATTTGACGCTGACGGTATGTAGTGGCATCTCATCTCTGCCTAAAGCTGCTTTTCACCACCAGATAAAGCGAGAATTTAATTTGACGCGCCGATTAATGATGTATAGGTAGGTACAGGATTTCAAGTACTTAAACGGCGCGACGATAAAACAATTTACTATTTTATCGCTCATCGTATCGTAGGTATCGATAAAGTACAAAATACCGTCAAGTCTCTACGTCTTTTTTTACGTATCGTGAAATTGGAATATTTCGTAATAATCACAAACTGTGGTGTTTGTGATTATTAATGTATACCTAGTTTAGGGTTGCCATACGTCCCGGTACGCCGGGACATGTCCCGGTTTGGAGCATGGTGTCCTGGCGTCCCGGCCGATAAGCAAATTGTCCCGGTTTAAAAATCATAGTTATATTTAATAGAGCGGAAAGCGCCAACAAACAGACAACCCAAAGAAAAAAAAACCGACTGGCGGGTCGCTGGCATTTAATGGCGGTTTTAAAAGTTGTTTTGTGTTAAGGCAAGGACTAAACCTGTAAAGTTACCCATTGTTGTAATAAAAGTTGTTTTTTTTCTACCTTTACTAGTTTTTAGGGTTCCGTAGTCAACAAGGAACCCTTATAGTTTCGCCATGTCCGTCCGTCTGTCTGTCTGTCTGTCTGTCCGTCTTCGGCTTAGCTCAGTAACCATTACAACTAGAAAACTGTAATTTGGCATGGGTATATAAATCAATCACGCCGACAAAACAATACAATAAAATCTAGAAAAATATTTTTTTTAGGGTACCTCCCTAACGGGGGGATGTATTTTTTTTCTCGTTAAACCCATGATGTGGAGTATCGTTGGATAGCTCGTTCAAAAATATTATGGGTTTCCTAGAACTATTCTTCAAATCAGTGATTAGTTTGCGAGATATTGGGCTTTAAAGCCCTAATTCGAGTCATGTGTCCCCCTCCTGCCGGCTAAATGGCTACTACTGGGGATTTGAAAAAAATCGTGGTAGTAGTACATATAATGAATTTAAAAGGAAAAACTGTCACGGACAAGTAGGCATATAAGTAGTTACCGAGTAATAGTCGACCAATTTTTTTCTCTAAAATGTCCCGGTCTGAGTCCCCACACTTATGGCAACCCTAACCTAGTTCTACTTTGCGTCGCGTCGTTTCGCCTCGTCTGTGGAAACCTCCAGTAAAAACGCAGGACCTACCTACATTTTGGAACGTTCTATAGCCACCAACAATATTTAAGCGTATTAAGTGAGTACATACTTGGGTATTCAAACTTCATAGACATTCTCCACGGTATTTTTGTCGCTTGTGAGAATAATTTGTAAACCCTCCTTCCGGGCCCGGTCGCGGATAAATGCGATTAAAGAAAAGAGCAATTTTTTGCATGCGCTTACGTTGATTTGGGAACAATAGTTCGTGGTTTTAGCCAGAGAGTCGGTTGGTTTTGTAGATTTTATGTATATAATTAAACTTTTAAACAAAATACATTAACTGCAACATTATCATTATCTTCCAGCCGAAAGACGTCCACTACAACATGCTACCACCTAATAAGATATCCTATACTATTAAACGAGCAATATTTGTATTCATTGAAATTACATGTATATATGCCTATACCTATGTAAATATTTCAATGACATTTGGAATATATAGGGGTTTAAGGGGGCAAATTATCGATTTAGGTCTGGGAAAATTCGTTTTTTCTGTATTTCCTCTAATTTCATCCGAGCAGAGCTCGATCGCCCAGGGACTTTATCTTATACGTCGAGTTTCATGTTTTATCCTGCTCTCACTTCAGTAGAGCTGTACCTATATATAGCTAGCATCTCGGATTTAAGGGCTGAGCGAGTAAAATAAATGAACAAAGTATATCAATTCATTCGAGAGTCCAAATGCCAAAACAAACCAGCCTGTTTAGTGTTATGAACATCTATTTTATTGACTGATTACTATAGAAGTCGATAGATGCATTGTCATAAGGGCAGCCATTGTTCAGCCGACATCTGCTGGTATGGTCACCGGCAATTGGTTGCGGTGTTTTCGTCACAGTTACTCATCATAGCCTATCTGCCTATTCACAAAACATTTTGTGAGCTTAGCTAGTGCAAATAGACACCGATATTCATAGTAATGCTACGTAAACGGAGATCAGAGTTCTACTGGCCCGTCTGTGTGCGAGGCAGACAGTAAGCAATGTGAATACAGTACAGGTTAACTCAGCAACAAATCGATAAATAAATTAATCAATAAATCAAGCCATAAATGTAGACTATTAACGTCAAAGAACTGTTGCGACGGCCGGCTGTGGTCAAATTCGATTCTTATTTTATTGCACATAAATCTAAAATTTACGGTATGTTATGCTACGTGGCATATATTGACCACATAGATGACAACGGTACAACAGTGTGCTGGTAAAATACTTTAAACTACATATAAGCACAAATGTCGTAGTACCTACTTACTAGCACTACGTAGTTATCTACGTTGAATTACAAAAAATAAATGAAAACTAGAGACCCGTAGCGGCGTCGAAACGCCGCTAGAATACGGGGATTATCCGCCTCCATTTCCTCCGCCTCCTCTAAAAAAATGTCTTAAAAATCGACAGTTCCTTCCCACTATCACATTATGCCCGACCAAAACAAAGCCTGATAGTAGACTGCTAGCCGGGTCATCGTAAATTAAAATTTCCTAACATAAATTTACAGAAATAGGTGAACCTACACACGCAATTTTTTCGGTAGAGAATGTATGGCATTAATTCCGCCTTTTGTACCATAAGTTCTACCTTTGTGAAAGTAATAAATTACTTGGTTTATTAAAAGTCTGATGTATAATATATACTTCAAGGAATCGTAAATCTGCAATATCATAAGAACCAATATGGCGTAACTATTATCCAACCGTTGGTTAGGAACGAATAAAAAAATAAAAAATGTTTTTTCAATTAAAATGGCTCAGCCCAGCTTTGATTGTAAAAGGTTCAATAGATAAAAAATCTGTATACTGACCGCAATTCTGCCGGATATTCGTGGAAACGGGGAAATCTCTTATATTGCATTGCAGCATTTTGAGTGCTTCTATTAAATAGTCTATGAAAATGACCCCTCTTCGTAAAGATAAATGGAATGAAATATATGTAGAATAAAATGAAGAATTGAAGTTTACAAATGTATGAACGTCAGAAGTACAGTCGGTGCAATGTCAGAAATGTGTAGAAAATTCTAGTGATGTAATCTATCCTAATAATGTACAATAAAATTGGTGTAATTTTTGGTAGTTGATTTTAAATCGTGCGAATGAATCAACTTAATAGTTTTTCTCGATTATTTATACTTCTATTAGAATGGTCAAAGTTGTCTCCGTTTATTTAACGACATAGAGGTGCTCTACATGCAAACGTACCTATAATATATGTAACAAGATGTGGTATTTACATAAGTATATTCCACGTATGGTCTGCCGGATTACTTACCCGCCAAGCTAATAGGATCCAGACTGGAATATCGGGATAACATCTAGTGAACTGATGATTAGGACCGCCAATAAAAAGCAAGACTGGTATAATGCCGTACGTGGAATACCGATGAGATATGTATCGGTACAATAACTATGACGTGTCGACTAATATAATGCAGCCCGTACCGTAACATGTGCGGCAGCTGCAGTGGAGTGCTTTGTTCTTCCTTTTTTATCGTAATAACAGGCTAGGCGTAATATTTAACGCTAACTTTCAGGTGAATCTATTTTATTTTTTGCAGTTATTAGTTCCATTTTGATCATTTATAAGCTTTTAAAGGCTTCGTTGGTATTGGTTTTATAGACAAGCCTCAAAACTAAAAGGTTAGATTACAAACTATACCTACGTTGTAGTTTCAAACAGCTTCATACTGGCCCATTTACATGGCTCACCCTGTATATAATATACATTTCCTCTTCAAGCTGATATATTTCAACAACGGACTGTTCCTTTGCTTTTAAATATGAATATCCATAACATGCGCCCATTTCGTTTCTATGAAACAAAATGTTATACAACCATCCCAAAAGTTTAGCTTTAACATTTGGGTCAAATACATGAAATTTTACAAAGTATTCTTGTTTAAAATAACAATTTCTGTACTTAACGTGCCGCCCGTATTTCATTAAGGAAAGTAAAAATTTGAGATGTTCGCGTAACAGTTTTTCGAAATGGTTTTTTCGAGAAATCGGTTCGGCGACAGGTGTTCGATGCAGGTAGAGACCGTCCGTAATTGACCGACCCATCACTTCTTTTGTGATCCACTATAGGGTTTTCGACTTCTTCTATTGGTTTTTTTTTGTAGTCGCCTGCAAAACCTAAACAGAGTTGTGTAGTTGAGAGCAATATTTGTAATGGTAATAAATCATATACCTACCTAAGGTATACCTACCTACGTTATTGAAGCGAGGGCCATTGCATTAGCTGTAGCTATTTTTATAAAATACGACATCCTTCTTCGGTTCTTTTTCGCATTTTTCTTTAAGAAAGGAGGACTCCCAACAAAACTTTTGTCCTCAGGCGTGGCCCAGTCCGTACCCCTAACAGAATTTGATAAATAAAAGTTCCACCGAGGAACAATACTCAAGTTTAAAAGTTCTCGGCTAAAGTAGGAAATCTTCTCATAAGAAAAGCATTTAGATATAAAATTATTCAGTAACATCATTAGCGTACCTAAAAGGCTTCATAAAACGATCAGAATATTTTCGATTAAGATACTAAAATAAAAAGTAAATTCCAACGAAGACACAGTTTGTTAAACTCGTTTAATGAATTGAAGTACGGCTCCGCTAACCTGCCTACATAGTTCCCAACTTCCCAGATAGCCGAAGCGAGGAAGATGAACTTCCTAGGTAAGCAAATATTTTTACTTGGACTTGGATTCGAAAAGTTTCCTGTTGGTACTCAGGTAATAAGTTACTCTTGCATAAAACTTTAAACTTCCCTTGCAGGATTTCGGCTGCGACTCGTTTAGTATTGTAGCGGATTCTTTTCCGCTCTAGCTTAAATGTTTTTGCAGCAGCCGGATGTGCCCGCACCTGGTGTCTAGTTCGATTTTTTTCTTAGTCTCTGTTTTGGTGTATGGATATTGGATATCGTCATTTATTTTTAGTAACGTATTCAGTGAAGGTGCCTTTGAATTTCTTTCAATAATCGCAAGAGAATCGCGCTGCTGTCGTGTACACGCTGAAAGTGTCCTATTAAATTCTATAGCCTCGTTGGAAACTTAGCGATAATGATATTTATTCATGCGATGCTGATACTATTTCTCCGTCCCTCCATCCCATCTACCTACTCTTTTACTGGTATTTTTAACAGACTTCAAAAAAATGGGGGTGGTTCTCAATTCGGTTGTATTTCCTTTTTTTATCTTTTTTTTTTATGTTTGTTACATCAGAACTCCATCACTTATGAGCCGATTCGTACTTTTTTTTTTGTTTGTAAGTGCTTCCAGGTTAGTCCCATTTTTTCTAAAATCCTCTTGGATAATGGGATCCATGAGGATTTGAGCGAAATTTTGGTATTTTCTATTATAACTTGTGTATTTACACCCGGAAATCATAAAGGGCATAGCCGGGTAAGTATGGCAAAACTGCCCTTAGCGAAAAAAATAATTTCCTTTTACTGGATTATTACCCTTTAAATATGTAGTGCTTTCACCGAAAATAAAGCCTCAAATCCTTCAGGTTAAGAAAAAAAACGCATAAAAAGAAATAACATTTTTATTTTTTTTTGGCCAAAGTACTTATCCGATTTCTTTGTAATTCGGATATGTTGTAAGCAACATTAAGATCGCTTTTTAGAAAAAATAAAATAATTATTTTTAGAAAAAAAAAACAAATAAAAACGAGATAACAATTTTCTAAAAAAAAAAAAAATAGGTACGAGATTGCGACAATTACCGAATTTGTGTATTTTATGTAGAATTTAATAATCTTTAACATATATTTTTTTTAATTACTAAAATCGGGATTAACGATGTGAAAAATTCGAATTTGTAACATCCCATACATTACTTCAAACAAGATATAACTTCTACGTATTACACTGTGAAGTTGTATTCCCAACAATCCCAATGCATTTTGAATTTGGAACGCGACTTATTGTGCTGAGTGCGGGCCTTAATGAAATGTAAAAGTTATGAATTTAATATTTACAGTGTGTATTATTTAACTCAGGTTTTGTTGTAATAGGTAATGAGGTAATATGTATGTTAAATATAGGTACACTACCTTAACAAAGGGGCAATAAGGTCGTGTATACATATTATCAACAATTTTAAAAATTCGCGCTTACCCCTTAGCCGTATCTATAGCCACAAAAGCAACTTATAGTGCAAAACGTCACGTTCTAAATTCAAATTCGTTAAGATTGTGTTACAAATATACTTAATTGTCAACTTGGTTTTGCACTATAAGTTGAGTTGAGAGAGTATGAAGAGAAAGGGTTGTCACAAATTCGAATTTTTCACATCGTTAATCCCGATTTTAGTAATTAAAAAAAATATATGTTAAAGATTATTAAATTCTACATAAAATACACAAATTCGGTAATTGTCGCAATCTCGTACCTATTTTTTTTTTTTTTTAGAAAATTGTTATCTCGTTTTTATTTGTTTTTTTTTTCTAAAAATAATTATTTTATTTTTTCTAAAAAGCGATCTTAATGTTGCTTACAACATATCCGAATTACAAAGAAATCGGATAAGTACTTTGGCCAAAAAAAAATAAAAATGTTATTTCTTTTTATGCGTTTTTTTTCTTAACCTGAAGGATTTGAGGCTTTATTTTCGGTGAAAGCACTACATATTTAAAGGGTAATAATCCAGTAAAAGGAAATTATTTTTTTCGCTAAGGGCAGTTTTGCCATACTTACCCGGCTATGCCCTTTGGTGGAGTGGAATTGATGATGAAGACCACAGATGACTTATGGAATTCCTCAATTATGTACTTAAAAGTACAAAAGTACGTCACAGATTCTGATAAGATTCCGTTGAAATAGCAACTAATGAAGTGCCAAAGGTGATCCTTGTGGATTCGACGGAAGTCCTCAAATATTATAGGCCCACATACAGCGATTGGGTTTTTTTCTCTAATAATCAACGCATTTGCTCTCGGAAATCAGTTCATGTGGTAAATTGGAAAATAAATGTGGAAATGTTCTCGTGGCTTGGCGGAGTACTAAATTGAAGTCGGTTAAAACTTTGCCATTAAAGTAAATTATATTTACGTGGTTTTTTTAAACAGTTTACATACAATATGTAAACTTATTCGAAGCAACCGAACCGACAGAAATCGCTTGTTTATTTGAACCTTTACCATAATCGCCGTCATCCTTGCGCGAGGAATAATAAATGTTCGTATTTATTGTTGCACATTTGATTACCGCAAGCATACATGATTAACCGCAATCACTGGACGGCGTTGAAATACAGCAATGAAATGTTAAATATTTTATGGATTTAAATTTTAAATGTTGATATATCGATTGTATAATTTGGTTTGGATGAAGCGTCGCATTCCGCAGTTTAGGTCTATTTCGGGGTGCTGACAGCGAACGCATAATCAAAACGGGTGCAACCGATAAGTGGCCGGGCTTCTTTCATCTCGCGCATGTGTGTGTTTACGCGCTGCGCCCGCGCCGGCGCGTCGCACTGGCGCAGGCGTCTGCGCCGCTACAGATGCACTTCACTTCACACACAGCCCCGCTATTCTGTAACTTGTTTTAATCTCACCTACAACGCTCACTCACAAATATATCTTGATGCCGCGATTCGTAATAACTCAGCGTAGGTAGAGGTCTGGTTTCGTTGGGCGTGACGGGTAGGGTGAGGCGCAACACCGCGTAAAGAATAACAGCCCAGGGGTCGTGCTCTCGTGGGATTGCTATTTATGTATCGCCTGATAACATGTTTTTTACGATTACTTGTTATGCGTGATTAGTTTCATTGATAACAGTGACAGATGGTACCTAAATTTACGCGAGTTTCTCAGCGTAAATGCTACCTTGATAACTGGTTCCCGATTAGATATAGTAATTGATCGACTATACATTTTGTAACTTACCGTGAACGGAAACTAACTTTCTCAGTAGGTATTACAATTTCTAGTCATGTCTGAACCAAGGCAAGGTTTCGCTTCAAGGCTTTGGTCTGTTGGTTGACGTTGTGTATACAGAGTCACATTGTATAAACATAAACAGGAATAAGACTTGTCAAAAACCAATGTCTAAGAGTCGCATTATTCAATTAATCAAAAATATTATATTGTTTTATATGTGTATGTATATAACTGCATGTATATATAATATGTCATAGCATTGTAATAATAGTGCCTTCACAACTAAACAGGTAATTAAATTTCATGAAGAAATTGTAGAGCCAGGTCCTAATTAAATCTGTCGTTACAATAAGTATCTTTTGACGAAACAAGTTTGTCTGGAATCGGAGAAAAACATTGTTGACGTGATTAGGATAACTCCTAATAACGTCATTAATGTATTTTTCCGATTCAAGACAAACTTGTTTCGTCGAATATTTACGTGTTATTTTAATAAATATCCGTCTAATTCAAGGAATACCAACAACATTTTCTAACATATTTTATACTTATATTATTGGAAAGTTCCCGGTCCGTAACCCCTAAATTGAAAGATTAGATTCATTTGATAGCTATGTAAGGACATAAAATATTATAAATGCTTGAAAAGACATCTTATACGTATGAATCCATAAAAAATCTAATTTAATTGCATAAAGAAAACATTTACGTTTGGAAATATTTAAAGACAAATGGGTTTATTTTTATTTTTATACATGACTGTGGCAAACAAGCGTACGGCCCGCCTGATGGTAAGCGGATACCGCAGCCTATATACGCATGCAACTCCAAAGGAGTAACATGGGCATTGCCGACCCTTGATATGTTTGAGGATTCGCCGTGTTGACAGCTGAAGGAACAAATTCCCTCGCTCTCAACACAACGCATCCTCGGGAGCGGGGGAATTAAATAGAAAATGATTTTACAAAAAGAATTAGATACAGAGAACTCATTGAAAATATTTCTACTGATACCTTTAAATTGGGTTTCGTTTGACAACGATGCTTTGAAAACAGATTACACAACATTTTCTGTTTGTAGCGAGAAAACTCATCGGGTACACAATAATAGATGTTTAAGTGGGCAAGTTATTTCCCCTGTGGCGAGACTGGGTCGACAAACTTGCACTGCTAAGGGCGTCTGTCCGCTCAAAGGAGAATCGTCGGCGATTAAACAACGGGCCACTAAGGGGTGTCCTCAAGAGATTTTTTTCCATTCGATTCATGCTAAACCTCAAACAAATTTCCCTTCGAAACTCTACTGGGAATTGGTTTAAATCTATTTATTTAGTTCCTTTTACTAGGGTGTAGGGATAAAACACGGTGTGTAATTTCCAGCAGTTTATTGTAGATCTATGTTTATGATTGTTTCGTCTGCGGATTCCATTTGTTAAGTGCCAAAAAGAGAATTATAAGAGAATTACTATTTTTTTTATTTCAATGGTATTAATTCGGATCCGATGCTGGCAATTGAGAATTCACCGAAACTCATCAAATGTTTGGTTACATGTCATAGGGACCTACCATTTGTAGAGTTTCGGGGCGTTCTCAATCACCACATATATCAAATAGAATCAAGGGAAATTGGTTATTACATAATTCACATCTTTATTTATGATTCTCCTGTAAATAAATAAGTGTCGCGACATCTAGGCTCAAGTACCTGTCCGTTTTTACAGTTCTTGTTATATATCGTTTTTCCGATTAGTTACATAACTTGAAAGCTGACCGACTCGACTCATTAACACAATACAACACTATTATCGTATCCCAAGGTGTTGGTATTTCGCTTCAACATTTTCTCTTCCTGTTTGAACAATGCGACGCCATATCCATTAGAAGTTCAGCTAATAACCTGCTTGTACTTATAGCAAACGGTTATATTAAACGTACTAGGTATATTAAAAAACAATCATAATGTTAATTAATATATGTTTCGAAGAACAATTAAAAATGAAGAAAGAAAAAAAGTACTTAACTTTAAGTGTGAAATAATGGGTAAGATATAACTGTGCAAAGTTTTAAGATGCATGGCTACTTCTTCTGTACCTTCTCCCGAATGTGACCATAGTATGGAGCCAAGTGCAATGGCGTAGCTTGCATGTGAAGTCAAATGTCTTTAGTGCTTTCTATCTCTAATTAGCAACATGGACACGGTTGCAGCTTTGTAATTTTGAACTGTGTTTTGACCGTCACGCGTTTTTAGAGCTTTCGTTTGGCGTGATAAACTACTTTCTAGTCAAATACCCATTTTATTCCAGAACACATGAACTTTATATAATAATAAGTGGCCTTGTAGGAACACGAGGGTTGCACTGCACAAGACGGCACGTGCGTTCACTGAAATGATAATGATAGAGTAGCCGGAGGGGAGGCATAATCAACGGAATAACTAATTCAAGTCATTGCGCTTTACGCTGTGTAAATAGCCCTTTTAAAACACCACTTTGCCCTTCATTTGTAAGTACATACTCGAGGGTTATTTCAAGGACGTTTTATAAAAATATTATGAAGTAATTGAATTTATTGTTGCCGGGAACACTTGAATAAATTTCAAAGGAGCTGTTGAAATGACCACGCCGGAGGGTAATACCAGAAGTTAATTTTAAAGTCGTATTGTTCGCTTTTAAAGGTTAATTGGTCTAAAGGTTAAAGGGCTGCCTTGTCCTAGTTATTGACAAGTGTTGTAACATTTCGGTGGTGCTTGTTTATTTTGCGCGTAAAACTTAAGGGTGGATTTTATGGACTAAAATAGATTAGATTTGGGCGTAACAGGTGAAGTAGGGCATTTGACTGATACTCAAAACATCACATTTTTATGATACATCAAATATGCTATAACGTATAGAGTTTGTAGGAAAATACAGACTCGTGACGTCACAGTTTTCTTTGTCCAAATAGAGTCCATTTCATGCACATGAACAATGATACACACCTATTTAAAACCTTTAGAATAGCAACAATAAGTCGAAGCTTGAAGTTTTCCGAGTATTTTCGCGGTTTTTTTTTATTGAAATAATAAAAGAAATAAATGAATTTTATTCTGCAAATAGGCCGTAATTGCACTTTTACAAGTCAAAATTCTGCCAGCGTTGTAATAGTAAAATGTTTATTTGTGAAACAACGGTTAGTCTCATCATGTATGATAATCTATACATTTTTTTTTAAACGAGTTTGCCCTTTACATGAATTTACCAAAACGTGCCTGTATACCTACTAACGTAAAATCGACATGTTACTTTGATAGTATGTTTTAGAAAATAAATTTAACAATTTATAAGCTCGATTCAACTCTGACTTAATACTCTTACTGCTTGTCATCAAATATCCAAATGAATCCTTTTGAATCTACTGCCAGCACAGCTCGGTGTTTCTCGTGTTTGGAAAATCCCATTTCATATAACTTTGCGGCTCATAAAAACTTTACGGACGAAGTATGGCCAAATGTGCCATTCACGTCGTATGTGACCAAAAAATTCGTCAAGTATAATTGGGTCAGTAAAGCGGAGGACGAAGGCTACCAGGGGTTGGGGGAGGGTTATATTCCGCGTTGCGTACGAATGGGTATATTGCCCGCTATTATTACAACACTACATTCCGCACTGGGAACTTTATGGAAATGCGACTCACGACCCCTTTGGCAAAAGAAACTTGGCCACGTTTTGCTTACTCATCTTATTGAACCCAGCAATATCAGACCTATAAGTAATACGGTAGGTAGTACCAGTTTTTGTGTTCTTCTTTTTATTAGACAATAGCAGAAATAAGTTAGTAGTTTTTCTGCACCTTATAATAATCACAGTGGAAACATGTGCAAAAGTGTTAACTTATATTTGACGTTGGCTGTACATAACCGTCAGTTTTATGTTTGAGATAATACGTTACTCTATACGACATTTTTGAATCTTTATACTCTCGTACCTACTCGTAAACTCCAACGGCGCCCCTCATCTGCTACAAATTTTGTTCAATAACAAAGTGCACTGCTTATTGTACGATAGCGCTAGGGACCGTAAGAACGGTAATAAAATTTGATTAGAGTTCATCATAAATCTTTTTTTTTTCATTATCTCTCGCGTGTCGCCGGCGACTGCGCGGCCGGGAGACAGCGCCCAAATCCCCTATGTTTTGACACACATACCCGCCGTATTTATGACACACAGCTCGGTTTTACTCAACTGACATGAGATTTATGAAGTCCACATGTGTGCTTAGGAGATTGAATTGCTTTAAGCAATGTAAATCTATGTTTTGGAAGTAAAATCGTTGATACAAATTTATTTAGAGTACATAAATGTATATTCAAATTGTACATACCTACCGTATATTTTTTGTACGATGTAACAGCGATACTTCGAATACAAAGACATAAATCGTTTATATCTTTTACATTTGTAATCAATAGGTTTAGGTACGTTTATTGATCGCATTTAGCATTCAAGTCGTCTTTGCTATGCTACGAGCAAGAGGTAGTTCAGTTACGATATCCGTGTAAACTAAGTTCCGTTTATTGTTCTCTAAACGTGTCTGAACTCGAGCCCGCAGTTTCTCTATAACCAGCCTATATTGGGTATACCTACTTAGTTAGCATGTGGCATCGTGAGTCGTGAGTCATCTCCGGGGAGCCCTATTACAGTTAGTTTGCCGAATCACGCTCGCTTATTGCGGACCTTTCGGCAATCAGTGACATAACGCAAAACTTTTGTTGATGACTCAACATTTTAACCCATCTCCTAATGAAGGACTTTGACTCTACATTCCAGTGTTATAATGTAAAGCAATTACTTAGAATATACATAAAAGATGGCGAACTGAACTCGTAGTAAAGAAAAAAAAACCATTTCTCTTTCCAGTCAATAATTTGTCGCCACTGCAATAAGCCGTTTATTAATGTTATGTCAGGCTCATGTAGGCTCGTAACAAGTTATCGCGGCAATCTGTCGCCCCCACCAACCCCCATTCCCGACTTCCTGTCTACCTAACAAAATAAAATTAATGATTGTTTGACAGCCCGTCTATTTGTTTCTATAAAAGTGGAAATATTTCCTTAGGCTTGGATAATATCGTTGCAGTGATTAGAGTGGCATGTCGCTGGTTCCGGCGTCGTGTCTGGCAGCGTATGTCGCCGGATGCGCTGGAACATGGAAAGCATTTTAAGCGGTGGTCCTAATACGGGCCGTCCATTGTTCCATTTTATTTTAAGCGCGACCTATCGATCCCTCTAGATACCCATTAAGAAATGAAAGATTTAGCCGGCCCGTCTGCGATTCCGCTTTAAATAAACAACTTTTACCAAGTTGTACTAAGTTAGTCTGCTACATATTCTGTCAAATCTGTAACTATTGAGTGCTTTAGATTGTCAAAAAAATACTGGTTATATTGAGATACTCGTACTGCTGTGCCATATACATACGTATGCAAACGTTTGTTTAGGTAGGTACTGTAAACCATTTGTGGTGAATGAAGCCACATAACTTAGAGGTATAAAGTATCCGAGTAGTTATTTAATACTAGTATGAAATGTGATTCTAGATAATTAGTTCTACATAGTGTTTTAAGTCAGGTAATCAACTAATCATATTGAAGTTGTTATGTCTAGAAATTCCTAAAAATGTGAATGTTGATCTAATGTTATTATTAGGTACCTATCCACTTTCCAGTTGATTAGTTATCGTTACTTATTAAATTAACATCAAGCACTGAAAATTTGTTTCATTGCGGACAAGAAAAGGCTGATAAGCTTCGACACCTTTGTTTATTCACTGGTATTGAAGGGAGTGAACTTTTACTGCTAAAAATAGATCATTTAGGAAGTTATACATTAAGTATATTAAGAGGCTGACAAGACCTAATTTTGTTAAAATTGATGTTATTTAAGCAGTTTTTTAAGAAAAACTATTTGTTCTAGGACTTCAAAAAAAATGTTAATATTTATCATATTTCAAAGACCGTGGACGGACTCGATACATAATTGGACGAAATCGGCTTGATAGAAAATAATTGCAAAGATTGGTCTTAAAATCATCATTAAACGGTAAATGTCTTTATTATTTTGACGTATGGGTCTGCAATTAAAAACATGAAGTCAACATATTCATACCTAAAGCTCTAACGAGTCATATCATATTTTACAAATAATCCACACTTTTTTTTATTTATATTTTTTTTGTAAAGCTATCAAGTGAAATGAGTTCCTATACCTATACCGACAGATCTTTCTCTTGAAAATTGTTATAAAAGTGTAAAGTTAGTTTTTCTCGAAAGTTTCGAGCAAGCGACGTCCCAGCAAGCATGGGGTTGGAGACCGTCGGCATGTGCCCCACATTGTCGCGCCGGGTTTCGTTGGCGCCGCTCTCCGGGGGGATTATCCCCAAATGATCCCCCCTGATATACGTCACGTACGAGTTTTTACCCTACACGAATGCTTGACATCATTTTTGTAGCTTGTCGGTCCTTCGAAGTTCGAACATGTCATGCCGACTGTGGATTAAGTACATTCTAATATTGATTCTCGCCATTGTCGCCGACGGAGCGGAGCGAATCGAAAATATAAAAGTGAACAGATATTTAAAAATGTTTACATTCCAACTGAACTGTAGTTTTAGTGTGTGTTAATTTTATATGATAGAATTTTAATATAGCCATTATTACGAAAAAAGGCTCATACAGTTTCATTAGTTTTTGATTGCAGATTGCAAATGCAGTAAAGGCGACTGGTTAGGCTAACCTTCTTGGTAGTTCCTGCTTGCGAAGGTGGCGAAAATGAAATACCTAAGACGAGACATCATTTAAATAAAAATCACCTTAATCCTACCACGCGCCGTATAGTATCCATGGAACAAACCTTTATTAGTTGCGGACTAAGCTGATTTGTGTAATAATATCCTTCAAATAAATACATACATTGTAACGCTTCTAAATGATGGACTTCTACTTTGACTTTTTTGCTTCATATCCCGGAAAAGTTTATCTCACTGACGAAAATTGCTATATCCACATATAGTAACTTAATTCTGTGTGTAGGAAAGACATGCGGTCGCATTATTGGGTTGGTCTTCATTAGGTACTGGGGCTTCGTAAGACGTTGGATCTTCAGTGTATTTTATCTCTTGTACAATATTACCCGCAACATCGCAAGATACGTAGTATGTAGGGAGAAAAAACCTACAGAGATAATGTAAGAAATAAAGATAGACCATTTATTTCATAAAGCACTAACTAACTAAAATAAGGTTAAACTACAGTATTTAATAAAGTAATTGTATACGATTAAGTAATTCCGGCCACGGTCGAGGTTGCAATAATTATGTTCAATAATGTAATGTGGCATATTCTGTACACTGGTGCTTTTAATTAAAGGATGTATGATGCTTTATAATTTAATTACATTTCCGTTAAACCCTAATTGGTGAAATACCTTTTGATTGGTTGCGATGGAAACAATACCTGTGCCACTCGGATTAAAATAAATATGTGTAAAACGTTCTTTATTCCATGTGCCTACTAGAGATTATACATTTTGTATAGCTTAAAATGTACCGTAAACAATGAAAATATGCATGCTACCAAATAAATTGGATTTATAAATAAATAAAATAATTAAATAAATATTATGGGGACAGTCTTACACAAATCGACCTAGTCCCAAACTAAGCAAAGCTTGTACTATGGGTACTAGACGACGATATACCTACATACTTATATAGATAAAATAGACACTTAAATCTATGTGGATCATTACAATGTACTATGTCTGGAAGAGCGAGACTTCTCAACACAGGTACATATATATACCTATAATGAGAGGCCTCAACCTTGCCCTGTCTGTAAACCACTGTGTTTTAAATCAATAAAATATTTTGTTTATTTTTGTATTAAATACATAGAAAGGAACAAATAATCGTGCTCATCGCACAATTATTATTTATTATTATTATTATTCTCTTTATTTATATTTCGTCTTAGGCTAGGTTTTTACAATAATTACCTATATAAAAACTAAAATATGAAACAATACATACAAAACATAAAATCATTATAAACCTTACCTAGGGTACCGCCGGCAGCGAGGCGGGGCCTAAGCTGCCGGTGGTCAGGGCGACAGAGACAGGGAACCTCCTGACTATCCGCGCAGTATCCAGGAGTACCGCCTTCTGTATCTGACCCTTGACCCAGCCATCTAGCGAGAGTCTCTGGTGATGATCGAGACTCTTCGCTATTAAACCGTTCGCCGAAACGACTATCGGGACGATGTTCGTCGAATCAACATCCCACATGGCGGTTACCTCGTGAGCCAGGTCTAGGTACTTGCTGGCTTTGTCCTTCTCGGCCTTCAAGAGGTTCTCGACATGAGGGATGGTGACGTCGACGAGCACTGCCTGGCGTTTCGATCGATCTGTCAGCACGATATCAGGCCTATTGGCAAGAATAGTCCTGTCTGTGATGACAGATCGATCGCAATAGAGCGTGGCACGACCATTTTCGAGAACTGGCGCAGGTGTGTACTTATAGTAAGGCACTTCGGAGACCACAAGACCGTATAGAAGACCGTATTATTATTATTACTACCAACTAGGCTAAAGCGGTCGTCAAATGATCGATAACTCATATTCTAAGTATATAAACTATTCTGCAATTAATGTAAAAATGTTTAGTCCTGAATACATACCTAATAAAGTTTGTAAACATTAGAAATACGGCACCACTTTACATAGTATCTCGAACAATCTATTAAAACCTTGGCTTATTTCTGTTTCAAATACAAAGTTCTGCAAAATGCCAACAAAGAATGCCTTTCTCCTGTCGGCTGTTGTTTTGGCTTTACTCGAACTTACTTGGATTTCTTGGTCACTTATCCCATTTAGAGAAACTTTGAATTCCACTTCCGAGCCGAAAGGAATGCCGGCCGCGCAAAGGCCGGATAAGTTGAGTTTATCAGAGCTAATTTGCGTTGCACCGGAGTAAAACGCCGTTTTGCAAAAACGGCTGAGCTCAAAGGTTTTAAAAATCCATTTGAATTTAATCGTGGTTTGCGGGCCTCGTGTGTCTCAGCGGTAAAATACAGCTCTCAGCCGCCGCTGCGTCTACCGGGTTTTATTGCATTACGTAGCGATGCAATTTTAACTCCATTAATCTTTTCAGAGTTGTTTCGGCACTCCATTCCCAACTTCTGCTTTCCGCGTACCTACATAATACTAATTTTCGCAATATTACATTTGTGTGACTACGCTCTACCTGTATACCACGAATAAGTAACGATTTAAACAAACGATGATCTGTCAATTAAAGTTCTACAGCGTTTCCTCGGTGTCGGTCACGTGGGAGTCCTCTGGACGCCGATAAAGTGCGCCATTCAGGAGATTTATAATAGCGCTAAAGTTAACGAGTCGCCTACCATTCAAGACACGCACTGTTGCTAACTTGTTTTTAGAAAAATATCTCTAACTTTCAGAAGCAGCTGGCATTAAGAGCTCGTGAAAACTCGATGTTCCATCCAACTTTTCATGAAAATTTCGCACGTTTTGTCCGCTCCAGTGATCAACGTTATTTCAGAGTAGGTATTAATTATTC
The DNA here is from genome assembly GCA_947578815.1 of Epinotia ramella. Lineage (NCBI taxonomy): Eukaryota > Metazoa > Arthropoda > Insecta > Lepidoptera > Tortricidae > Epinotia > Epinotia ramella. The sequence goes on from OX388209.1 coordinate 17,325,791, forward strand.
TTAAATGCTTGTCTTAATACTGATGATTCCTAGCGAAATTTAATTTGTTTTCATCATGTTGTCGTACTATTTATAAAATAAAATGTAATATGCATAAAGAATGAAGAAACATAGTAACTGCTACGACTAAAATTATGTAAATTATAATTATTTATATATTTCGATTAATATATTTGTACAAAAAACTCAGTTAAATAGAGTACCTTGTCCACTACTCATGGACTTAATGCCATATAAGACATTCTCTGCCTAATGCTTGTCAACCATTGGATTTGAAATTGGAGCTAGTGAAAACCTTTATTTTTCGGTGTGCGTGCCCGTACCTATACGGCTGGTATATACTTAAAACTTGGGGCAAACAACAAACTTGCACCTATTCTATCGCTTAGGACGTCAGTTTGGAACTTTTATCCTCTGGCGCTGCCATGATCAGCACAACGACGTGCGCTATTTGTAAAAATCTTACAATACTTACATGCTTTGTTTCCCTTACATGTGTACTTATAAGATAAAAAGATGCCTACTGCATACGTATACATTACTCTCCCTTTATTCGCGCGTTTATCTGAGTGTGCCATACCGCCGAACGTTACGCTTGTACATAAACGAGCCCTCCAAGCTAGACCTTATCTATACTAATATTATACAGACGAAAACTCTGTGATACTGTAGCTTTGTATGTTTGTCTGTAATGGATAATCACCGGAACTACTCATCCGATTAAAAAAAATCATACGGCTTCGATGAAAACAAGCATAAAATGTAAAAAAAAATGCTTCCTGTGTGAAAAGTAGGTAATTAATGGTCGATATAAATATGACTAGTACAATATTTCTCTTTGATATCCTAGATAAACAAATAAATATATATAAAATAAAAAATAAAGTGGTCCGTTAAAATTCTAATGTTAATTGGAACGTGGTATAAGGTTACGGACTGCCTTAAAGAAACACCACCGCGGGGAAATCTACCCTCACGAAATGAATGGACCTCTGTAATTTTTACATGAACTCTTCAAAGACTATGAAAATTAAAAGATTCATACTTTCTTTATCATATTTCTCCAACCTCATCAAAATAATGTATTTGATATGAAACTTGTTTGAGCTTTTTTTTTTACAGATATGAAAATTATTATGTTGTAATCTGCGTTCCATCAGTAACAAAATATTATATTTCTGAAGTTAGGAAATATTAAAACGCCTTCGTTTTCTTTGGCGTTTACAGGTGATTCCGTGTAGTCAATCATGGAGGAATTATTCAGGAGGTAAATTGTTATTAGTCGCTTCGCATCGCATAAGCATTTCAATGTGTTATGCGGTCGCTTCCTTCCGCGCAATTAGTACCATATTGGAGTGCGAAATATCTAACCAGATTGACCGCCAGGAGGCCTGGGCTCGGACTTCATTATGCGAAACCATTAATCGCTTCGAATGCAAAGAAAGCAGAGTTGCGCGTGCCCCGACATTAAACAGTTCCTTTTGTTGGTAAAACGCCGGACGATTAAAGCGATGGCGGCTTTCATTGTGGCTGCTTACGAATGTTTGCCACAGGCCGACTAACAATCCTTGTTCAAAGTCGGTCTCAAATCTCCTTTGTTACCACTGTGTCTTTAAACCAAATTGGGCTACTTACGTCACGCTTTATGCAGCTGGGCTTGTGATATATTTAATTCAAGTGTAAAACGTGGCTAAAACTCGTAGTTAACAATCCACGAAAAAAGGAATAGCATCGTGGAATATATATATTTTTTCCTTTCGTGTAGAAAAAAAATGTCAAATGTCATCATTTAACAATCAACTTGTGGCAAAATGAAAAAAAATCGTGCGTCGTACTCGGTTTCGCTGTACAGAGCGCGAAAAATCGTTCTAGAAAAACATGCCGTGCTGAAAATCCCGATGTTAATGCACATGCTTTCAGCATCTTATAGTACTCGCAATTTCGCTACTACGAGTATATGGGTCTTATGCTTTAATTTACTGAAGTGATAGGTACATATTTATGTTACTTATTACTTTCCTTATTTTTCATGTTGTTCATAAATAATAATATCAGAGGAAAATCTTACCAAAATTAAACTAGGTGCTTGTTAAGCTCAATAAAACCTTCTTAATGGGTACTGGGCGACTTTGCATTTAACAGATGTGAATATATAGAAAACACCCATAACTAGCTATTTTAATAAACTTAACGTATCAACATGCAATTTCCATTGTAATAATAAAACTGCATTAAACAGTTAATGAACATGCAGTCCGACATCGGTCCATCAAATGTGGACATAAAAGCCCAGTAGAGTATGAAATTGTGGCCCTCATTAGTTACAGTTGACGAGCAATTATGTCATTCGAAAAATGTATTCGGTGCTATCTAAATCTGCATAATGAATGATAACTTTGTAGACCATTTGTTTAAGTAAGTCTGTCTCGAAGTTTTAACCTTCAGCCATGCAACTATCTACTGCGACAGGCAAGTGATTTAGTGTAAAGTCGAACTGGTATAAGTACCGAGTACCAGTTTCGTTACTGAAGGACATGTATCCAAGCGAGATATGGTGCCGAGCTGTCTAGTATCTAAGGCCGCGGCGCCTCTCGACTGGTCGCCGACTTAGGCAGGAGGTTGAATGAGAGTAGGCGTGATTGTAACTGTCCATGCCCACACGTTTTATGCGCTACTGGTGGAACTTAACGATTTTCCTATCATTGCTGTATTTTTTTCTGTATTACGCATTATTGCGGTCCGCATTCTCTATAATATATGTAATAAAGCCTCTCCGCTTTCGGAGAATTTAGATATTAAGTTAAGCCCACGGTGCGAGCCATAAAATGTTTTAGTAATCGATAGCGAAACGGAGTAGGGTTCGACAAAAGCCGTTATCAAGTATTTTTATTAGCAATTAGTGTTTGCGCCCAAACTTATCTGTGTTACTGTGTGGAATACTTAAGAGGAAACACAAAGTCCGCTTTTCCATACAGACGTAGTCCCCCGTTTTTTCCCTGGATAATGGCAGTTGAGCATTTTTTTTTTCATAAATCTATGGCTACTATTGGCATGTTCCTATGTTTTCCTTTTTTTCATAAATTTATTCTTAAGAGATATTAATATTAACCTTCAAAAACCTAAAAAAATGCCAGATTTCCCGCTGTGTTAAAACATCCAGAAAACAATTTTGACTAGATTATTAAAAAAAAGGAAAACATAGGAACACGGCCAAAGCCTTTCTTTAATTATTAATTAAAAAAATAGTTAAATAGGTCAAGTTTTGGAGAAGAAATCATGGAACTACGACACGTTGATTTCATTTACTTTTAATAGGTATTTTCGGTCCAAGCTGCAGTTGTCTCTATCGCGCTCGCGCTCGGTTGATCAGGCACTGCGCGACAGCAATACATTTTACAAATACCTATTTCTCAATTATCTCGTCCTTTGTGTTTCCTCTTAAGAAAAGTCAATAAAAACTCTACTTATAGCCGAAACTAGTGAACAAAAGTAATGCCATTATCAAGATTCTAACTAAATACTGCGTTCTCATTCTACGCTAAAATTATTTGTGCGTGACGCGCTCGATTAACTAACGAATAAACTTTTAGAAAGGGCGGTGCAGATATCATTATTGTTCAACAAAAAAATAGCTTTTAGTGTAAGTATCCAATTTATCATGGAATCGCGTTACAGTTGCGTTTTAACAATTCTGTAGTTAAATATATAGTATTCAAATTGAGTGAGATTATTATGATTGGTACAGCCACCATCACATAGTTAGTAGCAGCCAAAGTAGCCAAATATATCGTAACACTTCCTTATTCCTATAGGTAATAAAGACGTGCTCCGATATATTTGGCTACTTTGGCTGCTACTAACTATATGATGCTGACTGTACCTACAACATCATATATCTTGTATCTAAGGATTTTTGTTTGTTAGTCTGTCTCTTGTAACCAACCTTTGCAAGTTACTGTTTGGCTCTATGATTGGCTGGTAGAGAATGCCTTGAGACATTAAGTCCGGTGTTTTTACTTTTCTGTTTTGTGCAAAGAAGTTTAAATAAATTAATGGGGAGCGGTTCAATCGTCATAAAAACTTTTTGTATAAATTCGTGTAAATACGTTCGAAACACATAATAACTTTATTAAGCATAATGCTCAAATTATATAAAACTCATATATCATATCAACTTTTGCTATAAGTAATGTTTATATGGCATAAAAACGAATATCATAATTTCATACAAAATTGTGATATTTATTTATATATGCAGCTGAATATTATGAAAACGGATCATTCTGTTTTATGAAGTTATGCTAAGTGTTATTATACTCGTACAATTTGTTTTTATGCAACTTAATCACTCATAAAAATCGTTTGAATATAAAAAATGAATAAATTGGGAAGTATCAAAAAAAATGGCAGATTAAGGTTAGCTAAAGCGATGTTTAAGGCAGTATGCATTGGAAATTATCGCATGCTTTGAAACGCCGTTCTGACTAGATTAAGAAACAATAAGGTCTGATTTTCAGATATATAATTCTTGACTATATGATTGTTCATCTGATTTTATGGATACATGATTGTTTAAAATTTCCTCTATAGAAAAAAACCCAAAGTTGGGTCTGTATTTTCCTTTTTTTACTCAGCCTACTCAAACGATACATTATTTTACGACACAATCAAGTTAATACTAAGGTGAGTCGGGGCAAGAGATACATCGGGGGAAGAGGGTCAAAAGCTTCTCCATTCTCTCATCTCCGCCTTTTTGTACCGTCGGTAAAATAGACAGGCGCCTAGTCTGTTTTACCGACGGTACAAAAAGGCGCTCAATTCAAAATAATTAGCTGGAGAAGCTTTTGACCCTCTTCCCCCGATGTTACTCTTGCCCCGACTCACCTTATAGTATTTTATCTCATCTAAAATCTCACCTTAAGAAATTTAAATAAAACTTCACTAAGTTAGATATTTATCGAAATTTGACCAAAAAAGCCATTCCCGAAGAGTGTTACATCTCTTTTCCTCGTGCGCGGAAGACATCAGCGTGTGTCTATCTCTCAAATCAAGGCATCGCCTTAAGTCACGTCTAACCTGTCGGTTTTGTTACTAAACGTATGGGATTGACATTGACTGTCGGTTTTGTTACTATCCGTCACTATCCGTTTAAGGGACATACATTAATAAATATGCCCAATATAGAAATTGTTTTGGTACAAATCATTACACACCCAAATAAATGCATTAGAGTTACCTAATATAAAACTCATGTTTCAATAAATAATTCATATTGGAGAAATGACAGTAAATAATGAATCCAACATAACCAACTTGCAGTCCAACAACCACCATAACATATTTTTTAGATTACGGACGTAAAGTTTTATGGCCTTTTTCCTATTACATATCGACGATAAAAGTAGAGACTCCGACCAAACGTCAGTGTTTTATTACATCAATCTGCCTATTAAGCCAGTAAAATTCCGTAGGTTACTAAATTATCACGTATGACGAAGTTGAGCAAAGAAATACTTACGCTTTGCTAGTCTATAGAATAATATATTTATTAGGTATAGTATCGAAGAAAAGTAACGCCAGGTCAGGCATTCCTCAAAGATTATTTCCTGGGGTAAGACAGACAGTGCCATTCGTTTATTTTGCTCCTGTATTTGCCTTACCTCAACTGACACTATCCGTTAAGGGGATGCCGTGATTTGAGTCGAACACGCCCCCTAGACAGAGATACGCTGATGCCTTCCGCGCACGAAGAAAAGCGTAACACTCTTCGGGAATGGCTTTTTTGGACAAATTTCGATAAATACCTAACTTCGTGAAGTTTTATTCAAATTTCATAAAGTGAGATTTTAGATGAGATAGAATACTATAGTATTAACTTGATTGTGTCGTAAAATAATGTATCGTTTAAGTAGGCTGAGTAAAAAAAGGAAAATACAGACCCAACTTTGTTTTTTTTTTCTATCGAGGATATTTTAAGCAATCATGTATCGATAAAATCAGATAAACATATAGTCAAGAATCATATAGGTATCTGAAAATCATACCTTATTGTTTCTTAATGTAGTTAGAATGGCGTTTCAAAGCACGCGATAATTTCTGATGCACCGCCTTAATCATGAATTCGTTATGAAAATTAATAGTCATCTAAATGTTGCATTGCAGCTATTTAATTAATATTCTATAGTTTACACCAAATCTAATAAAAGTAATAAAAGACAACGTCTACACGAAGTTTAGTTCTAAAGCTAAAGTCGTGTGTAAGCTAAAACAAATACTGTAAACTGTTTAAGATACACAGTGAATTAAGTCTAAGGAACGTCTCTTGTGAACAGTTCACTGACAAGCCAGCCTTAACTTTAAACCTAGTGGCGTTAACAAAACTTCTTGTCACTGTTTTCTGCTAACTTTGAGTTTGATTGGGTAGGAGAGGTTCAAAGTTTGTAACGCAAGTTTCTGCTGAGAGAAGAAATCATTATAATGAAATTCGACTTATTTCAAGTCTTCGTGTCGAGATGAAGTTGAAACTATTCTTTACGTTGCGCATTATTAGACTGAGTGTTTTTTCTTCAAGTGCGACTTTATCGCTCGGAACGTTAGACCGCGTTTACACAGGGGTAATGCCATGATATTTTTCTAACTCACAGTACTTACATCAGAGCTTGCTTTACTTGTTGCCTGTATTACATATTTCTAAAGTTAATTTATTTCCCATAGTCCATTCTTTATATAACCAGCCCATAGGCATTTAATGGCATCATTTCATTATTTTATCGATAACTTCAAAGAACGCATGCGGAGCAGATAAAATCCCGAATGTGATGAATGAATGGTGATTTCTTGACATCTTATGAGTAGTTCTGGTGATTGTTCCTAACATACAAGCTGAATCTCTTTATTAATAGCTGTCCGCTCTTGACTCGGCCCGGGTATTTTATTTGATATTGAGAACTAACTGGTAGGTATGTAAACAATTTGTGAACATATCATATTTCCTCGACTCGGCAGAGGTTTGTAATCAAATTTTGTCAGTCGGAATGTGGAAGCGAGCATTTCCTTCTTACGAGTATTACTAAACGAAGACGCGAAAGCATTTTGGTGGTATTCTAATAGCAATATTAGCAACCCGCCTATCTTAATGAGGTGGTACGAGTGAACATGTAAGTCACTTGTTTGACCCAATTAGTTCATGCACGAAACCATTTAACCTGAAACGATTTGTCAATAAAATTATCTGTATAAACAACTGAGCGGCGAATTTTGTACGCACGTAATATAACAGTCAAGTATCTCGTTGGTTACTTTATCCATGACCCTGGAAAAGCTTCCTGTGGGAGTTGCTGCCGCGTAGTGCCGCGAGAAAATTACTTTTACCACACATCTTCCATAATTCGCCTACCTTTTGGCAATAACTTTCCGTCGGCAAATTATAGCTTTAGTGCTAAAAAATGTTATCTTTTTTTATTTCCTGCTCATCTAAATAAATTGCCTTAAGAAGTGGAAAACCTGTAAAATATAGAAAATAGGAATGTTCTAATTTTATTAATACTTAATGTTTATCCGGTGGAACATGTGTTTGGTCTCGTTTGGTATTCTTTCGATAAACGAGTTTTTGTGAATATTATAATTTACTTGGTTGTTAAAGGTATTAATGTGTACACTTATGATGTATTACATGTATACTTATGTATACCTACATGAATACAGAAATTACCCTAGTGTATGTCGATAAAAGTTTATTTAGCATTTTTTTCGAACTCGTTTTTAACCAGACTGTTGAACTCGCAGAAAACGCTTAAAATAATAGTTATAAATAACGAATTTACATTCCATTACGAATTGAAATCAATTAAATTAATCCATAAACACGCTATCAACCGATTTGCTGAGCTTAAAGGGCGATAAGTTGGTTATACTGCCGAGAAAGTGTGTAATTTGGGCGCGAGGTTTTGGCCGCTGTAATGAGGCGCCTCGACGTGTAATCACGATTAAGCGGCTCAGTTGTTCGGCGCTCGATCAGGCAGAACTGATACCGACTCGAAATAAGATCGGCCGCACACTCCGATACCCTGGCCCATTCAGAATTATCCGTTCATTCGGCCATTGCTATCAGCAGTGCCAGTAGATTAGATGAGAACTTGAGTATGCGGTGTCCTTTAGTATATTACAGTTTTACAGTTCACGCTACCAACCAGACGAATATCACCTGACCTGAACAATTCGCCATACACTTCTGGGTCATCAACCAACGATAGTGTCTATTATTTGTAGAACAATCAATGTGCAGCGATTGTTATTGTCAAGTTGGAGTTGTCTATCGGCGAGGGATGCGCACTAAGTTTTTTTTACGATGCCATTCGAACCAGTTTTTGGAGAGGAACAAATGTTTGTATGGGAGCAACTACAATTAAAGAACATAAATACCCAAAAATTGGAGACAAAGATTGACGTCGCTGGCGGCAGCGGAAAACAACATACTGATACTGAACGGGATACTGATGACGTACCCTCGTATGACGTCACTTGTACAAAGTAGTTGTATCATTGTATGGAAAATCCGGTAAATTGTTGTTTCGGTCGCGAAATACTGCGTTTAAGTACATGGTTGTCATACAATTTTGTTTCTATAAAAGCGTAAGGATTCTATTGGCAGCTTCAAATGTACTCTTGGACAATAAAAAAAAATGCATCATTTTTCTAAACTTTCAAGGTTCATATCTTTTTATGATTTTAATTACATTTTATAACTTATACTTTAATACGATAATTTGATGGTTTACTATCCATTTAGCATCACTACGTTATCAATTTGAACATGAGGCCGCATGCCTATTGTATACCCTTTTAATTCCATCCTGGCCTCGCCTCTGTGTCGGAAAAGCAGCTTAAAGTTCAGCTCCTAAAGAAATTAGGCATATACAGGTCGTTTAACAGTTCAAAAATATGTGTGACCTGACATTCTGCTACAAGCATAAAAACAGGCTTATTTTGGACCAAACATCTCAGAAAATTGGTCTAAAAAATCAACAGACTTACAGTTGAATGAATAAAAAATCCTACTGATTATTGCAGTATTGTATACACGTGAAAATAGTGTTAATTGGATATTTCCGAATGTTGCTCAATTATGTATTTTTGTATGCGGCCGTGCTAAAGGATTGCTGAGGTTGGCGGCGCGGCTCATTGGAGCTGGCTCTGTCTGTTAATTAACGTCGGCACAGCACACTACTGATTCAACCCGAATTTAATGGTCTATTTAGGGATATTTCGGAGCCGATGCAGCCTGTTTAGTCTTATTAACTACACCTACAATCATGCCTTTTAGGCCTCAGATTAAAACGCAAAGTGCAAGTAAATAGTTATTCATTAATAACCCAATTTAGGCATGGTCTAAGAACTTCACACTTCCTCTTCAACAGTCCATTTATTAAGAAAAGGCACCCCGATAAAATCATTAAACTCTCGTTAGGTAAACTAATGAAGTTATAATCAAACCAATGCTCTGACAGCGAGCGTTTTAGCTCCTATAAAATCTCATTTAAGTCAGATGAAAGCGTTATTTATTGGCAATGAACGGTCTAACGATGAAATTTAGGAGATATTTACGATGCAGAGAAACAGCCACGTCATGTAAAAGATCAACCAACGAAAATAAAATATACGAATTTTATAATATTATTTTTTAGGGTTCCGTAGTCAACAAGGAACCCTTATAGTATCGTCATGTTCGTCAGTCCGTCTGTTTGTCCGTCTTCGACTTAGCTCAGTAACCCTTACTACTAGAAAACTGAAATTTGGCATGGGTAAAATAAAATCTTTTTTTACATGGTTCTTCCCCTGCACCTAAACTAAGGATGTATTTTTTAGGCTTCCGTAGTCGACTAGGAACCCTTATAGTTTCGCTTTGTCTGTCCGTCCGTCCGCGGATAATCTCAGTAACAGTTAGCACTAGAAAGCTGAAATTTGGTACTAAAATGTATATGAATGACGCCGACAAAGTGGTAAAATAAAAAGTGATTTTTTTTCTTTTTTTAGGGTACCTCCCCTATACGTAACGTGGGGAGTGTTTTATTTTTCATTTCAACCCTAACGTGTGATATATTGTTGGATAGGTATTTAAAAATGAATAGGGGTTTGCTAAAATCATTTTTTGATAATGTTAATATTTTCGGAGATAATCGCTCCAGAAGTAAAAAAAAATGTGTCCCCCCCCTCTAACTTTTGAACCATAAGATATGAAAAAAATCTCAAAAGTAGAACTTTATATAAAGTTTCTAGGAAAATTATTTCGAACTTGATAGGTTGAATAGTTTTTGAAAAAAATTACAAAAACTATGGAACCCTACACTGAGCGTGGCCCGACACGCTCTTGGCCGGTTTTTTTTTCTCGCTAAAGCTCTAGTGTGGGTTATCGTTGGATAATTTGTTCAAAAATGTTATGGGTTTTTTAAAAAAAAATTTCAACTCAGTGATTCGTTTGCGAAATATTGGGCTTTAAAGCCCTAATATTTGTTCGAGTCATGTGTCAGTCAGTTGAACGCAACCGCACCATTTACTTGGCGCGTGTCGATGTAACAAATAATACAGACAGGCAACTACGGAACCCTACACTGCGCGTGGCCCGACACGCACTTAGCCGGTTTTTAGGGTTCCGTACTCGAAGGGTAAAAACGGGACCCATTACTAAGACTTAGATGTCCGTCCGTCTGTCTGTCGCCAGGCTGTACCTCAAGAACTGCGATAGCTAGACAGTTGATTTTTTTTACAAATTATGTATTTCTGTTGCCGCTATAACAACAAATACTAAAAACAAAATAACAACTTTTTTTTTACTGGTTTTATAGATAATGGTAGGTACGGAACCCTTCGTGCGCGAGTCCGACTCGCACTTGGCCGGTTTTTTATTAGTTTATTTAGCTTGTCCAATGCGGGACAAATGTTGCACCTACTAGATCCAATTAATTCCTAATAAATGCCTTTTCCGGCCAATTGATCAGGAATGAAGTGGTCCCGCTTCTCCGTGTAGACCGGCCCTGTTTGCGTCGCATTTGTCCTATGCATAAAATATATAATAACTGGAAAACTGCTGGTATTTTACTGCTGGTACTATGCATAATAACAAGAAAGTGTCATGACATGATGTAACCTACGCAACGTTAAGAACTTCATTCCAGGCTCTTTGATGTCTTTCAAATGGGCACGCTTCTTTAATACCTAATAGTCTCGATAAAAACAGGGGATAGTATTATTCATTTCCCGTAAATATCATAAAGGTCTCTAAGTACTTAAGGTGGTTCGACGACCATAAAAAACGTCTTTTGACATTTGCAGTCTAACAGCGTGATATTTTAAGAAACATATTATGTAACATTAATCTTTCATAAATTGGCTTTCCATTTGCGCGAAATTCCCTAATATAATTTGAGAATAATCGTTTTCCCAAAGTATCACGTGACAATCTAATTTGTCAAATTCTTATAGTTTAATTAATACAAGTTTATTCGAGGAAAGGCGGAATCTCGCGCAAATGGAAAACCTATTTACGAAAGTTTGTTACATAAGTTTCTTAAAATATCACGCCATTAGTCTGCGAACGTCAAAAAACGTTTTGTATGGTCGTCGAACCACCTTAGTCAGTAGCAAATCTTTAATTGAAATACTTTTTAGACTGACAAGCTCTGTCAGCATGGCATGGAAATCATGGAATTGCCTCGTTCGTAAGTTACCTACTGACAGTCGAATGTCACATCAATATGACCAATATCATATCATCGTTAGCATCATACGACTGTAACCTAGGTTAATCGTCGTGAAGTTACATCGTGATTACAACATATAATAGCAATAAAGGTGCCATTAACCATCAGGAGTGAGTTGTGGAGAGCGACTAACTCAGGCTCTCCATTACGGAACCTATCCGCAGCGGTGACGGCAGCCTAATGACTCGAAGTGCTCTCCTTGTCCCTTCATATTGGCGATAATGCTCTAGTAATTTACTTATCGCCCCTTCCAATCTTGTGCATATTATCATTATCTTTATGTTACAAATACCCGGCCATCAGTTCTATTTCAAGAGATGATTTGATCAAAGCTACTGTGTGTGGATATTTCAAATTCCGATATCCAATGTGTATAATATAATGCTATGAGGAAAGGCATATGAACAGCGCTTTAGGAATGAGATCTGACTGACTAACTTACAAGCAATGTTTGTCATAAATCCTTAGAATATAATTAAAGCATTAGGAAAACTTGCTTTACAGACTATTTAGAATACTGATTACTTTCTTACATTCGACTTCCCATTGCCATGAGGCATTCCTCCATATGAGTCTTTATTTACCTTTACAGAAAACGATGGCACATCTGCCGTAGATGTTCAAATAGTGTAGCTGGGAGGGGTGCATTGTCCCGTATCTCGATCTCCGTTCCCACGTGTAGTTTACACGAGTTTGACAAATCGTTCAATTAATTGCGTTGTCGACCGCCAACGTTGTTCGAGACGAGGCAACATCACATGTCTTGCAGCACGTCGGGACATACGGAGCTTGCATCGAGCCAAATGCGCCGCTGAGTGGCGGATATGAATGGCTGTGTGAGTGAATACCGATATTAATTCACCGCATTCGGCTGGGCTGGAGGTGCATTGCCGGCGATGACATTTAATTAAACTGACTCATGTCTGCCGCAAATCGCTGACCCGTCGCTTACGGCTAGCTTGAAGCCATTTATTCTGTCACATACCATTTTTCCGAACCTGATTTGGCGCAGGCTTTACCACAAAATGTCAAAAATGTGAAAACCGGCGATTCGCTACATTTATGGTGCTATGAATTTTTCGTGACAAGTGTTTTCCATTAATGTTTTTAATTATAGTATAGTTTATTAAAGCGCTACCAAATTTGTCAACTCTCATGTTCGCTCCTTTATGCTGAGGGCCTACCGCGAAATGAAAACGGACGTCGTCCGTGCACGTTCCTCTCTGTCACACTTGCTTGTTCGAGCGACAAAGACGGAGATACATGAACGAAGTTCGTTTTCACTTCCCGGTAGCCCCTCTGCTCTGCTCCTGTTACACTATTGTTAGCATTACCTATATAGAACATGTTTCAAGACGTTTGCCTAATTGATAATGAGCTGACATGTTAACCAAGTTACCTACACATCTAGACGTAGGTAGGCACTTTACGTATCTAATTACGAGCTAAATACGCTTCTGTTGCTTGGTAGTGCCACTGCTTCGTTAGCTGTGAGGAGTTCGCTGTACTCATGCTTTCGTCTTCGCATTTAGCTCTGAAAATGGAGCATTACTAACATCCATATCCGTCTTTCCTATTATTTTACTTGTATTTAGCCCTATTCTTTTAAAACCACATTACCGCGAATAAGTGGTTGTCGCCGGCTTGTTATGGTTGTACAAGCACAACTCTTTATGTACAAAAAGCAGACGCATTCTCGTCCAGCCGACGCGCGAGTATAGGCGCGGGCGCAGGGTCAATGGTCGGCCTGCAACCACGCCTGGGAACCGCCGATAAATATTTGAATTTCAACACTTAATACATATGCTTAGCAAATTGATTATGACGTGTGCCAGAAGCGCGTTGTTTAATGTTTATAGCCGGGAACCGGGATGTAGCGTCATCACATCACATAGGTATACATAATGTGTCAATGGGCTGTATCAGAACCGCCTCGCCTCTTTCATTTGTGTTATCTAAATGTTTTCGGTACGACATGTGACGTATGATATGACTAAGGCAATGCAAATTGATTGATGATTGACTGCAAATGAAATACGCCGTGCTTAAACAAAACAAGTTAATAAATATCCCGACACGATTCAATTATGTTAAGGCTCGGAAGGCAGCAAACATTACCTAATACTGATCAATCTCCACCCGTCATTTGTTTGAACAAAATCAGAACGCAACCAACACTCTAACATATTATTACAATGAAGCTCGAGTGTATGGGGCGCTACACTTATTTAATTCCCAAATAAAATTAATAAGAGATAATGGGAGGGCCCTTGTAGGGGCATATTGAATGAGGCGGAGCGGTAATATTACGGACGGTCAAAACCTATTTTTAATGATAATTTTCCGGTCGTAAATATTAATAGAACATTCCACGAAGAGTGTCTGGAAACACGGAACGGGACAAGGTATAGTACTCACTCAACATTATGCCGGGTCAGAATAATTATTGTACGAGAGATTTACCTTCAGCACAACGGAATTAAGTTATTTATTACGAAGGGCTCTACTTAAAATTTTGAGGACTACTTTTCATGTTTTATTTACATTAAAACGAGTTTCAAAAATTTTCTGAATTTGAAATGCATGTTAATTTAAGAGGAGGAGAGATGGCGGGTTGTCTGAGTAGATAACGAAATACTTTTGAAACAATTTGCTCTCTGAAGAAGTTAATGTAGTCTATTGGCTATTTATTTTACAAGTCCAATAAATGTCGCGCAGAAAGGCAGTTCTTCAGTGAGTTGTATTTAATTTGACTTTCTCAATGCCAATGTAGCGGGTGAGCGATTTGATTTAGTTTCCAGAATTATAGTTTATAATATAATTAATAAATTACAGCTTCGTTTTTGACCACTAACAAAAAATCTTAAATTAAGTACTTCTCAGTTTTTACATTAAATATTTCGTAGACCATTCAGCGAACTTCGCAGATTATAAAACCTTGTCTATTATACTCCCGCTTCTTTAGTATACGTCAATTTGACTTCCTTGACTTTATTTGTTAAGTAACTATAGAGGCATCCCTTGCGTGTCGATAGCGCATTGGTAATTAATTCAAATATGTCGTGAAGTTACAATACTGGTTATACCAGCATAGTGTAAGGTGGCCCTAGTTCATGGTCGATGAGCCACGCAACGTTAAACCTTTTCGTCGAAATATTATGCGCTTTTATAGTCGATACGATTATTTCAACTTACTACGAACATAGCTACTGACGACCGGTTAGCCTAGTGGGTAGTGACGCTGCCTACGAAGCTGAAGGTCCTGGGTTCGAATCCCGGTAAGGGCAATTATTTGTGTGATGAGCATGAATATTTGTTTCTGAGTCATGGAAGTTTTCTATGTATTTAAGTATTTATATCTATTATATATATCGTCGTCTAGTACCCATAACACAAGCCTTAATGAGCTTACTATGGGACTAGGTCGATTTGTGTAAGATTGTCCCCTAATATTTATTTATTTATTTATTTATTTATTTATTTATAGCTCTCTGTCGACAAAATGCGAAAACTAAAACCAAAAGGAAATGAAAATCGTTTTCCAATTGGTCAGAAATATTGCCGAGTACTGTATTTTATCCAAATTTAACAATTAACAGCTACACTAAAAACCTACGCTAGCCTACGAGCTGTGTCTATGCAAAGTCTCCTCCAAAGGTAGGCGAGACGAATATAGATCGGCAGCATTAATTTAAATGAAGCTGAAGCTACTCCGACTCAGTTTGTTTCTAGTTCTCTCCGATACCCAATCAAACCTGCGAGCGTCGTTCATCTGAGTCGCGTGTCCCGACCAATTGGTAGTTAAAGTCAATCATAAATACCGATCGATCAGTTGCTGGCTCTCGTCAATTGAATTGGACCTTCACTACTAGGTATTTACATTTAGTCAATTTGATATTCCCTGCCAGTTTTGATCTTTGATTCTGCCTTTACACAAAGTTAAACTTACGAAGCAGTTGCAAAACTTTAATTGCAATTTTACCTAATGAAATGAATTCTTAGAGTAGTACTGAAATAAATGAGAAATTCTTATGAGAGTGAGTAACTATGATGAATTTCAAGTACTTTGTATATCATAGTGTTGTTTACTTTTATAGTATTTTATGCAACAAAGTGTCGTGAGTCACGCCACGAGCGTTTTAAGACCAAGTTGTACACCGTTGTATACAATACTTTTTCTACGACTAATTTTAAATAATTAGCATTTGACCTTTCATGGAGTAAGTTTCCCGTTAGTAATATACTCACGCAATTTCTTCAGCGGTGCAGTTATTTTATTTTTCGTCCATTTTAAAAGGAACGTACACATTATTCTTCACTTCATAAACACGAATAAAATCTTAATAAGTTATTAATAATGAATAATTATCATATTTCGTCTTTTAATTTTGAACTGAAACTTTGGTGGGAAATTAGAAATATGACAAATTGACAGCTCTTGTTTATGATCTGTTTTATTTTTAATTTCCTTGCACTTGCCATCCGAACCAAACTGAATCCTGATCCGAACCGAATCGGATCGGTTTATATTTATAAATAACTAGCTGATGCCCGCGGCTTCGCTCGCGTGGTTATAGGAAAATGTAACCTATTGAATTTTCCCTTGGGATTTAGATGTTTTCCCGCTGGAAAAAGTAGCCTATGTCACTCTCCAGCTTCTAAACTATCTCCATACAAAAAATCACATCAATACGACGCTCCGTTGCGACGTGAAAGAAGGACAAACATAAAAACACACACACACACACTTTCGCATTTATAATATTAGTAAGGATACCAATAATTGGTAAAATATGTATATTAACACACAATACATGATCATTGATAATTTATTTTTATTTTAGTAAATAATTTATGTTCTACAAATGTTTGTTAGTAAATAAAAACTTATTATTTCGAAAAAAATAATTTGCTTATGAAGTTGGTACCACTGCAATATAGCGGCCGATTTAAAAAAAGTTAGATGATTTGACGTCGTGGTAAACAGTGCTTTTATGAAAAATTTATGAACCTTAAAAGTACGCTAAACAGGGCGTTTATGGGCCATAGAGCAGTTTTTCGACGACTTATTATCGGTGTCATTGTATTTGAGCTAAAGCCTATATAAATGACAGATAACGGTACAGGAGTAGAAAAACAATTTAATATAGCTACTGGTTTTCATAAGAGAGGCCACGGCCGAGACATGCGTCTTATCTTTAGAGGTGTTTCAGCTCTGTAGCATTGTCTCACTAATGGGACATTGTTGACGATGAAATTAGGTGATGGTGTAGATAAAATGTACGGCAATATATTTGACTTTGTGTCGATTCATTATAGTTGGTATAGCTCTCAACAAATATATCTGAGTGAACGAGGTGCTCTTAAATATCTGAACACGACCCTATTTTCAATTTGTTAGAGTGCTAGATCTAAAATCATTTTGAGCACCTGTAGAGTAGGTGCCTACGTCATATAGATGAGAACAGCCGTACGTCACACTCGAATACATCACTCAAGTAGGTGTAATAAAATCGAATCAATCTATTGTATATATTTACTGTTTTATTACCAATTCATTCAATTATTATAATTGATCTGAAGTTTCTGAGTTCTCGAGGAGCATGCTCGAGGCGCAGTATTTTAGAATCACATCCACGCGCGTTTAGAAAAGGCAATATTTGACCGCGCACGTTCGCTGTAATTCCTTCTTTTGTGTTGGGAATGTAATAAAACTTATCTTTCGGAATCGGAATGCGACGTGCCAACTAGACGGTTAGACTTAGGTCGTGATGTGGATTCATTTATTATATTTCTACTGCTACTGCTACATTTAGGTAGTTTTTAGTTGGTTTGTGACTATTAAAGTTTCAACAGCTTTTATTTGAATTGATCGTTTACAGATATTTACTAGTCTTATGTGCCCACATTCAACGTTTACACAATCTATTAACCGTTAAATTTAAATCGAAATCCTACATTGGTTTCTCAGACGAGTCCCTTGTTATTTCAGTCGTATGATTTGACTAAAATCTCCATGTAACATCGAGGAATTATTTGCTTTGTATGATACTTAAGAGTAGTGGCAATATTGACAGAACCTGCCTGGTGTCGGAGGTATCTTGCGTCCCTTTCCCTCGTATAGTATTACGTGTGTGTACATAAGTTTCAACGGGCGGGCGTAATGCGTTTTGGAGCACCACTTCTGCTCACCCATGCACTCAGGCGCTGAGGCGATAATGTTTTAATAACCTACTTGCATTATGAAGTGGCTGGTCGCGTTCATCGACATATCTTGGCTACTATTCAAACAATTGTATGAAGAATTAGGTCCCCATACATGCGGGGATATATATGTATATTATTTATAAAGATTGTTAAAATACCGCCTTAACGTTGTATAGGTGATAGAGGTAGGTAAATTTTCAGGTTCTCAATTACTATCTACACAAGTCATCGAAATGAGTGATGCTTCTTTTTTAGCAGGCATATTAGTTTAATGGAACGATATGGCATATAGAATTGACTTTAATTGATTGCCATTTTAATTATTGACAACTATATTTTCAACCATGACAGATGTCTAGGAATATATATATAGGCACTTATTTAGGAGCAAACATAGTATTGTATGTTTTTTTGCGAGGGAATGCTGTCAAGCTCTTAATTCAGATAAACTCACGCTAAAATGTTAGTCAACGCATTACTTCGAGTCCTTGGTAATGCTATCCGAGAGCTCGGTTTTCCAATTCGCAAAGCAAATAAACTAAACTTCGGAAGTCACGATCAATTTTACAAGACATTTCCAATTAAACTTCAGAACGCCTTTCCCCTCGTGTTTCCTGCCTAAAACTTTGCTGGATCACAATTCCGCTAATCTTTTTAATGCGTGCGGTGAGTTTTTAGTCTTTTTTAGTTTCCAAGTGGCCGTAGAGGCGGGACTTTGTTACTCAAAATTGAATGCCTCTCTGAGGTTCGCGTTAATAATAGCAATTTTCGGCCTTTGTCCAGTAGGGAATCCCTCGCGTCCCACGTGCCTCGGGCCTTTGAATATATTGTATGCCTCACGTCTCTTTATAAGAGAACCGAGCCTTATACGAAAACAAAAATATTTTCAGAATTACGTTATGAACTTATCTTCGGGTTATAATGAATAAATTATTGTATAGCCCAGACATTTGTCTAAAGTTTTTTATTATTATTTTAGGATAATTCTTAGATAGTGTATCTTGTGGGAACGTAGACCACGTAATTGATACAAAAGAAACATTGTTTATAAGCGAAATACTTTTTTGATTACTGTGAGGCGCAAACTTTTTTCATTTGTCGTCTGTAAACTTTTCTGCGGAATAAGTTTCTTTCAGATAAGAACGGCAAGAATTCACAAAATCTTGCTACATTTGTGACTGGACACATTAAACCTCACATTTAACTAAAACATTTTAATCTGCTATTTTATTTCTATACTCAAAATATACTGTTTGGCTAGATGTAGTTCCCTACACATACATATAATTTACAATGCACCAATCGTATTTAAACTTTCGTGAGACATGTTGAATAATAAGTATAATAACATTTAGACGGTTCAACTCATGTGTTAAATGTCACTACGCAAACATGTCGCCCGGAGTGACCTTTAATACGTGAGTTGAACCGTCTACCTAATTATTAGCATTATTTACAATACATTTTAAAATGCCCTTCAAAAGCACTCTTAGTTGCCTTATCATAGTTGCTAAAGGAATTACAGTCGTTCAAGCAAGCTAATATGATCACACGTCCCAATTATGCAATTAAGTAGCTAACACAATCCCCACTCTTAATACCGCAAGAAATCTCGAGAGAAAACGACTCGTAAGGTGATAAAATTTATGCGGAAATTAGCAGGGGAAGAAAATACGTGGCGGAAAAGCTCATTAGCACCGCGGGATGAAAAGATATGTTTCGGAAATATAATCTACCGGTACATAACTTCACTACCGGTAAGCTTAACGTATGAAGTTGGTTGGATATTCAACATTTCAGCAGCGTATACCCAGGACTCTTAGAGTAATGTTAAAAGTCATATTTGATGGCGGCATTTACTAGTGGATCAGTTTATTATATAGTTCTAAGTGAAAGTTTTTAGTTGTGAAATAAAACAAGAGTTTTCGTATTGTAATCAACCAATATGTCGTCGAGTCCTCCTTCCGAAATGGTCCAGAAGCATTACTGTTGCCCTTACCACAAAGTATTAACAACTGTATAGCATTCAAAACTGGTTTTAACCCTTAATTTGGCAGAGATACATACATTAATAAAATTGCTTTTTTTTGTTGAAAACTGTTTTTGTGGGTCATAAGCAGCCCCGAAAAAATTATGAAAAAAATCACGTGCTTTCAGTTTTTCAGGAAAATTATGTTCGCTGTACCGAACACTGCCAATGAACCGGATACCAAAGGGGTGAAATAATTTTGTAAAAAAAATATTGAAAAACATGCAATTTTATTAAATAAATAAATACATAAATTAATTAATTAATAAGAATGAATAAAAAGAGGATTATTATAATTTTTCAGTATGAAAAGATAAGAAACAATTTCTGGGATTCTTCTCAGTCACAAAACACATTCGTAAATCACATTTTATGCAGAATACTGCTGTAGTATTTTTCATGCAAAGACAGCATCGTCCCTCAGTCTTCGTTGAAGGGAAGTGCCCAACTTCATCATATCACACAGAATTAAATGGTCTTGGTTTGGTGGTATTTTTCACTTCATGGCATTCAATTTCGTCTCGTTTGACCGATCGGTTGGCTTCAAGGAGCTCGTGATATAGCTCGAGACGGAATTGTTTTAAAGGGACTGCTCCTGAAGAAGCGTTTTTGTGACGACCTAAAAGTGATTCTTCCGAACTTTTTATAGTTTTGTCAATTATATCTGAAAGTTTTTCTTTTATCGGATTAACATTTTCTTTGACATTGTACTTAAACACTGCGTAGTTGGTAATGTTCGTCACCCCGAACATGCACGAAACTTACTATTTCACCGAGATCATGGCCGTGTTCGGCACATCGAACATCACATTGTAAGTGTCACTGTCACTGAATTATGGCATATACTAAACTAAAAACTCTTTAGTTGGGTTTATTACCTCCTTAATAATAGACGAATGTAATTTTTATGAATGTAATACTAGAAAAAACAGATATAATGTCATAAATACCTTGACAATACTCCGTGTTTGCCGTCTCGGCGCCATTTATCGTACACAACTGACAAATGAATGTTGCCACAGTTATGATTTTATTTTCTACCGTATAATAGAAAACAATGCTACTATTTTAGTTGAAAATTTAATATAAAAATATAAAAATGTGTCCTTTAGATTTTTTTGAAATGTGGGTTCGCTACACCGAACACTGTCAAATTAAGGGTTTTTTAATTCATAATTAAAAAACCGATAGGCAGTTACAATTTTTGCCGATGTTGCCGTTGCCGGGTAAACATTACTACGTAAAATATATTCATCGAAGTTCTAAGTTTCATTAATTAGCTATCATAAATAAATAGTAACCAAGTAATCTGCTATCATAAATCCTACCAGAGAAAATAGTTAAGCCGCTTTATTTTCTCTGTAACCATTTATTTAAGATACCTTTGCCAGTCGAGGAACACTCGAAGGGTAAGACGATTTCCTGAAACTGTAACAAAATGAGTCCAAATGAAATAAAAATGCCCAGGAAGCTTAAGGAGGCCAAGTGCCCTCTTAACTCTATGAGAGAATAACATTCACTCAGCCCAACCTTTCCGTTTAATTGTTCCGAGCTGATTACGATAACAGAAATAGGTAATGGCGTTGAAATAGGGTTAAATTTCTTGTCGGCACGCGTTGGCAGCTTATCCTACCAATTAGCATAGCAAACGAAGGTGCTTACGCTCGTAGAGCAGGCAGTGCGGTTTTCATTCGGCCTCGTTATACGACGTGCATTATGGATTCGCGCGCTGCACTGCACAGATGCTGCAAGTTTGCACTACGGCGGCATTACTAACTTTGATTAATTAAATTTCTCCTCCTTGTAAGTAGATAGGTGCCTACTATTGGTTCAACCATTCGATCGACACCGTGAACTACTTAGTTCCAGGATGGAACCCTGGATTCAAGTAGTCAGGTAATCAAGTAAGTTTTGTAATCTCGTAATATTGAAGAAAGATATAAGTATGTAATAGGTAGTTACTTATATCTCGTTTTTTTATTCACCAAAACTTCTTTGTAAACCTATTTTTGTACGGAACCTTCGTGCATGAATGAAACTTTCACTCCTACTAAATTTCTACATTTTTCAAAGCATGGTGACCACTGTCATAAGAAATTGACGCCTGCTTTAGTTTCAAAACGATTGAAATTCAATCGACCTTCAACCGTTGACGCAACCTACTTCAAGAGGCATTTATCACGTATAGCCAATTAGAAGCACTTTACTTACGTTCCCTAATGACATTTCGCACGGTCTTCCCCGGGAGCGCGCCGAATAAAACTGTCTATAGACGGGACTTGCGCCTTCCAATTAAAGTTTTCTAAATGAAGTTTCCGAGCGAGAACGTGACGAAGCCTGGCCCGCATTGCTTTTTCTCTCCAGTGATAAGTTTTCTGGGAGGATGGAATATCTGCATAGAAACACATTCCTTCCAAGCATAAGGCGTCTTCATATTGAATGAAGATATTACCTACCTATAATATTGAGCTTAAGTTTATGGCAAGCACGATACATAGTCAATAACCTTGTGTTCGTGTATCTTATAAATATGTTGAATGCACTCATAATTTATAAAGTTTCGCATGTTTGGTAACGACACTCAGTGCAAGCAATTTGATGATAATTACGCATTGAAAGCTAGTACTCTAACTTTCCAGACTTCTGAAAGTTCAAACTTGCCGACAAAAAGGATTGCATTTCACTAGTTTACGGGATAAATAACGATAGGTATGTAAAATAACAGTCATTTACGAGACGATTTTGTCTAAGACGTTTTATAATGGTCAATAAGTGGTATATAATATAACTGCGGCACACATTCAGCTAAAATGATATACCAAATCCGGTAATAAGTACCCGCCGTGTTTAATATTGCTTTAGTAATCATAGCAAGTTAAACAAGGCCGCTGAACCTACTCGGTCTTTAATTAAAGGAACCATCTCATCTGACTTAAGTACACAGTTAGCATGTCATTTCAAGTAATTCCCCTGGACAGCGAGGGTGTGTGAATAGCAGGGCTTTCATCTCCGCTGCCATCTTTCTACACTGATTACACTCGGCGGAAATATTATACACGAACACGACACTGGAATGCTGCGGCAATATCTTGAAATGAAACTCCGCCCGCGCCAACTTCCGCAAACAAGCTCTTGGTGATACGAGTAACTGTAGCTTGTTTTCACACAACTTCCTAGATGACTAGATCCGCAATGACACATGAAAGCTGTAATACGGATGACAGCACTCGTATTTTCTTGGAATTGTAAAGGTACAATATTGATCAACATAGATATTTTAATTGTTCACCTGCTTTGTGACGTATATTTATTTACTTATTATAATATTTATTTACACAGCATTACAGTTGTAACTAAACCAATGCACTGGTAAACATATGTACATAAAAGAAACTATAAATTATATTGGAACACTGGATTGCCTGCTATACATCATCTCGCAAAACTTTAAACATGCACAACAGACAGGTGCCCACCGCCATGCAAAAAAGTCGCATTCAGGTACTGACATCAGAAGCGCATTGAGAAGCTTCATCGCCCGAACAATTGGCGAGTTTATGTGCGACAATGTCCGGGCCACTGGCACTGCCAATAAAGGACGCGCACGAGGTCTTAGGGTTATTCGAGGGACGTCTGGTACAAACAGTCGTACCAGTTTCTCAACCAAGTCCAGACTATCCACTTCTCCACGTAACACCCTACAAGACAATGTAATAAGAGAAGTTGCGTCTCACTTCCAACGAATTGTATCCAAGGGTCCCAAGTAAGAACTTGGTTGGATACAAGTAGGGGTACTGCCCATAGATCTTTTTGTACAGCATTCTTAAGAAAGTTTTTTGGACCTTCTCAAGAATCAAAGCGTATTGTCGACTCTTAAGGATTCCATACAATCGCCGAAGCCTAAGCTATGTTATATCGGTTAAGTTAGTCAAGTTATTTAATACATTGTAAAGCATAATGGGATTAATATATATTGGAATACTCAAAATCGAAACATGGTATCAATGTACTGTCTGAACCTTATGTACAAAATTAAAGTAGGTAGATACTTAGTTAGTTTCCTGTCTTTCATTTTGAAGACAACATGAAGGACAGGATCAAAGAGGACATGTTTCTACCTCTACATGGGCGGTATTCCAGAATAATCCCGTATCTAAATAAACATCGTATGATTTTTTCGTTGACACAGCAAACGCAACTCAATTTTGATGTTAAAATATACACTACCGTACCCAATTTACTATTTAAACATGTTGCTCGTGTTTCGCTAAAATAAATGCTTTGCTAACGCGAGCGTTAACATCCGCTGGGACAACCCCCGTAAACTATTTAGGAAATTCGTTTTCGCCAAACTATAGTTACCTAAAAATTATCCGGCATACTGAAACAGAGGCTGCCCTGAAAAATTACCCCAAAGTTCATATAGTGGTTTATTGTTACAGCCGTTGGTTAGTTACAAGCGTTACAAGTAGTGTATACCAAGGGGATAGGTAAAATGAAGTTGAGATGAGCGTGTTTATATTGTAAGCATCCGGGGAAGGGTTAGGCAATGCTACCGTGGGAGTTACCACTTGAGATGACGCTAGTGCGGATACTTATGAGGATCTCCGTTATCCCAACCACTCCGAACCCTACGAACAACTTGTTAAAGATACTCGGCTTAGTATAACAATTGTCGGATTTGAATTGCTACTACATTTTTAAGGCAGGGATTCGGAATTTGTTATTCGATGTTTGTTTCATAAGATTTTCCGGCCATGGTTGGAAATTGCAATGGGTAGTGTAGTAGGGTGCGTAGGTGGAAATTTTACCAATCGTTATGTCTTTTAGGCAGGGAGAGCATTAAATACGATAACGTCAGAACACTTGTCAGCACTCAACGTTATGAGGCGAGGGACTGCCGCTCCCTAAGCACACACAGGGCTACCGCCATCGATAAACATCTATTAGCAAATAATTCTACCTCACAGAAGAACACAAAATGTCATACTAACAGGTGGACAATTCGTGTTGTTTAAACACATTTAAAATACTATACTAGTATTCTTCTGTCGCATTTTGTAGGTCTTTCTCGGAGCAGGTGTAACTTTTATTGAAACGAGTGTGTCTAAGTCTTCAGTAACAGAGTTTGTACTTAACAGGTCCCATGTTAGTCTCACTAGCACTTATCATTTCAGTGATTGACTGTCTTGAAGTTCATAAAGTACCAACAAATTAAGAAATATTTACATTCTGCTAAACTGTCTTGTAGTGTAAAATTCGGAAAAAATGTAACTAAACAGTTCAGCAATATCATCATCATCAGATCAGATTTTCAGCCTGTAATCGCCCACTTCTGACCCTGCTGATTGACCTCTCTTCAAGTCCGCCACCCATCTCGGTCCCGAGCACAGATATATGTAGATATACACTAGATAACTTAAACACCTCAATCTGTATGAAAACCGACCGTGTCACTTTTTTTTACCTACTTTGACGTCACACGGGCGAATTAATGATCTGAATTCCCCGTTGTCCGCGCAAAATCTATTCTGCAACAACAGACGCGCGCGGAATGTAAGTCGGAGTGCCAACTCAGAGTCCAAATTCTGACACGCGAAGTACATGCATTTGCGTGATCTATGTATCATGTAATATACTAGCTTTTGCCCTCGGCTTCGCCCGCGTAGTAAGTGTAATTTTGCAATAACTGTTGAATTGTTACGCCGGCAACGGCCTACTTACTGACTTACTTTCCTTATGAATAACCATTCGTCAAAACCCGTTATGGTAAATTATTTTTTATTTCCTATTATATTTATTCCCGTGTGGTGTCGGGTTTGAATTTCACCACCCCCTTTCTTCCCGTGGGTGTCGTAAAAGTCGACTAAGGGAGCAGGGTTGAAGTGTGTTGTGGGCGATGGGCTAACAACCTATCACTGCAATATATACCCACATTTATGCTAAAAGTGGCGCTGGAACATTAGTTTCATGTGCTCTGCCTACCCCAAATCAAATCAAATCAAATCAAATCATTTATTGCATACATGTTGTTATCTGGTGTTACACACTAAGTTTATGTATCAAACATGCACCCTGCAAGGGCATCGCAATGTACCTAATACTTATTAACTAAGTTAACAATTCAGTAATAATTTTAGTACAATTTTATTATTATTATCTTTATATACATTTTTTATTTTTATTTTTTATCGTTGTGTGTGTGTGTGCGTGTATGCGTGTGTGTGTGCATGAGCGCGTGCGTGCGTTTAGTTTATTGTATGTTATCGTCTAGGTATTCGTTGAGGGAGTAATAGGCTTTATTTATTAGAATTTTCTTCAATTTGTTTATAAATATATTATCTTTAGGTTCACTCTTTATGGTTTCTGGTAGTTTATTATATACTTTTATTGACATTTTAAGAGGACCGGTAGAGTGGATTTTTAACTTGGACTGAGGGGCCATGTAAATAATTTACCATAACGGGTTTTGACGAATGGTTATTCATAAGGAAAGTAAGTCAGTAAGTAGGCCGTTGCCGGCGTAACAATTCAACAGTTATTGCAAAATTACACTTACTACGCGGGCGAAGCCGAGGGCAAAAGCTAGTATATTACATGATACATAGATCACGCAAATGCATGTACTTCGCGTGTCAGAATTTGGACTCTGAGTTGGCACTCCGACTTACATTCCGCGCGCGTCTGTTGTTGCAGAATAGATTTTGCGCGGACAACGGGGAATTCAGATCATTAATTCGCCCGTGTGACGTCAAAGTAGGTAAAAAAAAGTGACACGGTCGGTTTTCATACAGATTGAGGTGTTTAAGTTATCTAGTGTATATCTACATATATCTGTGCTCGGGACTGAGATGGGTGGCGGACTTGAAAAGAGGTCAATCAGCAGGGTCAGAAGTGGGCGATTACAGGCTGAAAATCTGATCTGATGATGATGATATTGCTGAACTGTTTAGTTACATTTTTGCCGGATTTTACACTACAAGACAGTTTAGCAGAATGTAAATATTTCTTAGTCTGTCAGTTCTCTGTCAGTTCTGCTGCACAGTTTCGCAGAACAATGGCAGAAATTCCATCAGGCCCACTAGCTTTATTCACGTCTAGAGCTCGTAGGTTTTTAATAACTTCTTTCTGGCGAATACGAATATTGCTCATAGAGCAATTCATTTCTGAAAGCACCGGAGGAAGTTTACCTGTGGAGTCCAAACGCGAATTCTCCGCAAGTTAAAAAAATATTGTTTCACTCATACAAACTTTGCATCCCTATTCAACCCTCTTAGGCATGGAATTTCCAAAAATCCCGTCTTATCCCTTGCCTGCGTCATAAAAGGAAGTTCTGGTGTAAATTTCAAGTTTCTAGTCCCAGTTATAGTTTCGGATACAAACTTTGCTCCCCTATTTAACCCCCTAAGGGGTGGAATTTTCTAAAACGCAGTCAGTTCTTTTTTGTATTCTAAGAAGTAATTTTTCTACAAAGTTTCAAGTTTCTAGCTCAAAAAATAAAGTTCACTCATACAAACTGCACCCCTATTTAATCCCCTTAGGGGTAGAATTTTCAAAACGCAGAAAGTACGTTTTTGTATTTTATTAAGTAATCTTCCTACAAAGTTTCAAGTTTCTAATTAAAAAAATAATGTTTCTCTCATACAAACTTTGCACACCTATTTAACCCCCTTAGGCATGGAATTTCCAAAATTTCCGTCTTATCCCTTGCCTGCGTCATAAAAGGAAGTTCTGGTATCAAGTTTCTAGTCCCAGTAGTTTCGGATACAAACTTTGCACCCCTATTTAACCCCCTTAGGGGTGGAATTTTCTATAACGCTGAAAGTACTTTTTTTCTATACTAATAAGTAATCTTCCTACAAAGTTGTCTCTAGTTCAAAAAATAATGTTTTCCCCATACAAAGTTTGGACCCCCATTTCATCCCCTTTGGGTATGAATTTTGAAAAATCCTTTCTTAGTGCTCTCCTTGGCCTTATAAGGAACCTACGTGCCAAATTTGGAATCTCTAGAACCAGCGGTTTGGGCTGTGCGTTGATATGTCAGTCAGTCAGTCAGTCAGTTTCTTCTTTTATATATTTAGATCTGATGGTCCCGAGCTAGTCCTATCCAGGAGTAACCCACGATTTTCTTAAGCAGTGTACAGAAATTATTTTAGTCTTAAGTTCGAAGTTCCTATTATTCACAGCACAGACCTAAGTCCAAGGAAAAGCACTCTATTGACAAGTTTCGTCAGCAAAGCCGATCAAGTTTGCATTAGCCAATACATGGGAAACTAGCCTTCATTAATAGTTACATTTAACTCCCTTGGTCGAAAGTATGTTAGCGAAATAGTATAGTCTGACGGACCAGACTCCGTTAATAGATTGGCTAAATCCGTACGGTGTTGCTGGAACCTTCCATTTAGATACATAATGGACACTGGCGACGCTTTTACACTGAAACTTCGACAAACCGACAAATCGAACGTTTACAGGCTACAGGCAGTGACTTTTGCAAACTATTCAGTATTCACATTTACCAACCTACTGAAATATACTTTTTGGCCACGAAGGGAAAACGAATCAACTCATTGACAAATGTATTTAGAATTAGTAAAGCTACTTACGAATATTATAGGTAGAACTGGGATATCATCCAACAAATTATGGTTTTTGTAAGCAAGTAATAGTGCCTGCGCCATTTCTTGGGACTAGATGACTATCTAAGTCCTAAGAGTGGACCACCCGGGACTCCTTCGTGGTGCAACCGAAATCACGCTAAAATGAGGGGGAGAATTATTGGGTATCCATTCCAGGTAACATTAGAATTTTAACGGAAAAATTCGCCTACGTTTCTGCCTTTTTCTAGGTTACTAATGGGGAATGTTGTATCCAAGTTTGCTTATTTGGATCATTAAGTGCTTTTAAAACAGCAATACTAGGTACTATAGGTTTTCCTTGAAATCGCATGATGATTAGCGCACGATTTTTCTAATCTTACCTTTATTATCAAAACTATACCGTCTAGGTATACTTAGTTTTGTAATTTTCCAGTCTTCTAAGTAGGTATCCAATAGACACTGATGGTTCTAATCTAACTACAATATGGCCGCGGCTAAGGCATAAATATTAATGGTTCATCCATGAAAATATAAAGCAATTTATCTTAAACCTGGGAGTGACACCGCCCGTACCGGCCACTTATAAACTTGATGACCCTCAGAAAAAGGTTTTAAAGGATTTTTCCGGGATTCTTAAAGTGTCTTATGCATCTTCTTGCTTTGTCATTCCACATTTTGCAAGATAATGTTACTTAAGTAAACGATATTACATTAGAATATATATAAAGTGTAAGTACCGCTTGCTCATCTAATTTTAGGATATTACATATTCCTCTATCTGAAATTTATTATTATTATTATTACTTATCTTAAATACTTGGTTGTAATAAGGTAATCACTATAGAGCATATTTGTGGCGATGAAAACTTAGCTGATGTTAGGACTAAAAAGTCTGAGCAAAGAAAAATTATATAATTGTATGAAGAAGTTTATGTGTTAACGTAATTTATTGATTTAAGTTAATTATATGTGTAATTTGTTAAATGAAAACATTAAGCCATGTTATCATTTAGGAGGAGTGTTGAGAATACTACAGCACTAGTGTTTTATTGTCTGTGGTTCCACCGTTGTCATAGCTGCTACTGTTTGACAATTATATTCAAGTGTAATTATAAAATATGTTCCTGAATATATTTGATATTTATACAAGTTCAAGCTTTTCCGTATACATACCAAGATATATTCAACAAATACGAGTATTTCTACGCACAAAAATGTTTTCATATTATTTAAGCATTCAAACATTGAGAAACAAAATTCATGAATTTTCCGGCGCATGCGGAAAATTACTTTGGCGCAGGAATTTCCTAATGAAACAAGGAAATTCCAACATCGATCAAAGCAGTACTTTACAAATAAGAGAATTCATTGAGTTATTATACTAACAAAGTTAATTTGCTATGGGAATATTTAATTACGTGACTAGATATGTAATGGAGCATTTTTCTTGCTAACGTTATAAATTGTGTTTTTTCAGGTAACAGCGAGATTTTACGCAATTACGCAAAGCAATAAAGCAAGTATACTTACACCTAATTAATATTCAGAAATAAAATGGAACCAATCACCGACTCAACCGATTCTCGTGAATTTTGTGAAATTTTTTTTCGTTAAAGTCTCGCATGGTTTACCTCGCGCAGAGCCATTGTTATCTTAGGATCAAATCATAAAGTAGAAATAAATATTAATTTACTTATATTGGATAGTTTTACTACATATACTTACGAAAGTTTGTCACGACGACGCCGACCTGACCCCAGCCCCCCTATTCTGTAACTTGTTTTAAGTTCACCTCAACGCTCACCCACAAATATATCTTGACATTGCGATGCGCAGTAACTAAGCGTAGGTCGAGATCTAGTTTCGTGACGGGTGAGCCGCATTAATGCGTAGCGAATTACAGCCCAGGCGACTGCACTATGTATTAGATTACGCGTCGTCCGCAAACGATAGGTAATGTTTTGGTAATCGAATTTCACGCCTGTCGAGTCGCCCCGAGTTAACATTCCATTTCTTTGTCGTTTCGAGCGGCCAGACGCGCGTCTGCCGTTTTTATCGCACTTCCTCGTGCTCCTCCCGTCATTTTGGAAGCCCTTAAATGAAGCCTGGTGTCGACAATGGAGTTTTTATCGGCGTACCGCCTTTTTCAGGCGTTCACATACGCATTTGCCGGTCATAAAGTTCCGAGCTACGCGGCTTGTCTATCGGGCCGTGGAATTTCAGTGCTTTCATAATGCCTCGATGCCCGCCGCGCCGTTTTGTTCATCTCACTCAACGCCGTTACAATTCGTTTCAATTTAAAAAACCACTACGTATCTTCATTCCGTTTTACGTGATGGCTTTTTTCGAAGTAAAATATCAAATTCTTGGGTGTAAATTGAGTTAATGGTTTCTTGTATTTTACACAGTTAAAGTGAATGCGTAAAGGTTGGCATAACCGTTTCGTTTTACGTTAGCCTTATGGTGGATAACACGAAACGTGCATTCCGGCTTGATCTGTCGACTTTACTGACTGAAACGGCACGTGCGAGAATGCTCGTTAGTCTTAACGTCGTTGGTTTAAACTTACTATTATTATACTAAACGCAAGCTTACAAGCAAGTGAAATATAAAAAGAATTTTGTGGGATCCTACGCGACAACGTTATCTGTCTGGAACGTAGGAGCCTATTACTAAAGCGTAGGGCGGGGCTGGTCTGTTTACCCTCTCGCCCTCGCCGACCAGCCCAATATATCAACTTGTCGGCTAACTCCTCGTCGTGAGATGCGAGATGTTACACATCGCTGTTTGTCAAGTTACGCCGTCCTATTATGGCACCACGCCGCTCTTAGATGAATCCGGTCCGTAGTTTCATGCTCGAACAAAATGCAGCAAAATAAATGTGCATACTAACAGTAAACGCCAGACGAGTTCGTTTGAAACATGATGTTAGACTCGAATTTCGTACGTACAATAAATTGGCCTTGTTCCGACGCCGATGGCGCGAGTGGAAATGAAATAAAAGCGTACAAATCACGCGTGAAATTGAGTTCGATTTGAAACTGATGTCATTGTGCGCCGGAAAGTGCATGCCACTCTGTACTAGCGGCTCGGCAGTATGGTCTAGAGTCCATTACGTTACTTTTGGTACATTCGTATAGCTACTACTAAACGTTATCTGTAAGGTGTAGTAGGTGCCAAGTTACCAACGAAACGATTTATCTTTCGAATTTTAATAGAGCTCGCAGGTAAAATAATGTGGAATTTTCTTTTAATATTAAAATGCTACGGTATGTCACTACAATTTGTAATAGTTACCAATCTACCCGATCTGGGCTAACCGAGAGATCATAATCTCATAGTATAATAGGATTCAGATACACAGTAGGTTTATAGGTTCCCCGTTGTTCAGAGTTTGTTTAGCTAGCAACTAAATCTGTCCCCGCTTTGACTAATTGGGGCTTAATTTTGCGACAAAAATTTCATTCCTGGCATTATATTTGGTTAGGTACGAGTAGGTAGTAGGTACATGTGAGTGGGAACAAGAATGTCGTTTCTTACTAATTCTCTAATTGGGACTGAGTAAGAAACGACATTACGAAACGTTTTAACTATACCTAAACAGAGCTCCAGGGGCCTAAAACCATTAATGAAGTTTTTAAACATCAAGTTAGGCACTCTCTGTTGCGTATGTAACCAATGTACCTAACCACAGAAGCCAGTGTGTGCGAGTACACTGATTTAATATAATTGTTATGAAATTGAAATCGAATCGAATGATTATAGTTACAATGGAGACTGATTGAAGCACACTGCGCGCCGCGCCGGTAATTCACGCTTGTAGCAGACAGTATGAAAATAATTGTCACATCTTTAAGTACGGTGCTATGGTGCATTGCATACGTTGCCGCAATACCGGTGCTTGAGTGAGACTCATCTTAGTGTCTTCTTAGTGTCGGTGGGCGAGATGCACGCTTCTGGATTCGTGTTTTTAGTTTTTAGCAGATGGCTCCCACGGGCCTCGTGCGTCTGCCACCGCAAGGGAAAGGCAATTAATTATAATTATACTGTCTGCCTCCTTTATTAACACGCGTCTTTAGCATCTGCGTACCTTCGTAATGGGCTAGACATTGTAAAACTTGAATAATTATATAAGTACTTTGATTGAATCTTGCAAAATATTCGTCACCGATTTTATAACCAGCCGCCACAAATATTATTTTAGAACTTGGGATAGGTATGCGTGAAAAAGAACCGTCACTAAAAAAACCACGCCTACTGAAATAAGTTGGTGTTAACTACATAGAATTACTACATATTCCTAGTTGTTACCAAAGGTAAACATGTTAATATCCCAACCGTTGAATGTTTGATCACAGGACGAATGACGTTTGATGTTTACGAGTTTAAATGAAAAGTATTCACCAGTTCCTTATAAAGTTCCCATAGCGCATACCTACACGACCATAATGACGAATTTAGTACTCTAAACTATTACCGCGAGGGTTTATGAATGAAACGAACAGGCGCTGTTAGCTCAGTGAACGGCGCACACGCATTAGCATGGACGTGTCGGCGCGCGGGCTCTAAATCGATGCAATATTGGCGCCGTCACAGGTCGCGGTGCAGTGTTTCCCCGGGTCATTTCCATGTTATTCCCGACACGTCCGGCTATGCAAATAGGCCCCGCTCTGGACGAACAACCCACCTTCCTGTGTATAAGATGTATGTAGCTTCGACGAAGTTAGGGCGTTCTTCTTCTGAGTTATTCTTCGCACGCCTCCCGTACTCGCGCAAGCACGTGCTGCCTACTTATCACTTGACCTATCATGTCTTTCTGTTTAACAATTGATTGTCGTTTTTATGAACTTTTTGTTATTAGTGTTAATGGAAATGGTATAATATAACAGATAATTATTAGGTAATGTACCTATATTAATACTACTACATTTAGATTTAAATTGGCTTTAGAGATCACCTTTAGAGATTTGACGACCGGTTAGCCTAGTGGGTAGTGACGCTGCCTGCGAAGCTGAAGGTCCTGGGTTCGAATCCCGGTAAGGGCAAATATTTGTGTGATGAGCATGAATATTTGTTTCTGAGTCATGGAAGTTTTCTATGTATTTCATTATTTATATCTATTATATATATCGTCGTCTAGTACCCATAAGACAAGCCTTAATGTGAGCTTACTATGGGACTAGGTCGATTTGTGTAAGATTGTCGTCCCCTAATATCACCCGCAGCAGTAGTAGTTCACAGCAGATAATGCCAAATATACCTACAATACGTAATTTCGAAAAAACAAGACAATTGTGTAGGTATATATTGTATAATGCCTCTGTTTAAGTAAACTATTATAGTTACCGCACTCACTCTAAACACTACTGCATTCCTTCTTACAATCTTTATCCGTAATTCTGCTGGTCCAACTAATAAATATCAAATAAATATTAATTTGCCGCGGTACGTGAACAGAATGGGCATTTAAAATTTAATTGAGATGAAGGTTCTTGCCAAGCACTCAGACTGCAGCCCAAATTAATTGCAATTAAGCAGGCTGTGAAAGGCAGGTAACAAGCGCCTGCACTATGTGTGTTTTTGGTTCAACAGAGCAAATTTAGTCAATAATGTTAGCTATTTTATAATCCACGACGTGAATAAACGCTGATACTTCAAAAATAACGTCTGACTAGAGAGCGCCGCGAGTGGCATATATGGTTGGAGTGCAGACCCCGTATCATGATGGTCGGCGTTATCACACACAACAACAAGAGCGGAGGAGCGAAGAGGAGCGCTGACGGACGCTCTATCCTGTCACTTATCGTGTGATAAAGCCGACCATGATACGGGGTCAGGATAATTGGCGGTTTTAAGAAAAAAAGTGACAGACTAGGTTTATCGATGGCTAATGCAAGAGGTATAATGGTATAAATAAATATTAACAATAAGAAGAATTCGTTGTTTGTTAGTAATATTAACTAAAATACTATAGTTGATGATGAAATGTTGACTTCAAACTATCAAATCACGAATTGAATGCGCAGATTAATGGGTTAAATTACGGATTTTGCCACTCCATTAGTCTGAAAGAGAAGACGAGGATGGGACACCGATCCACAAATTACCCCAGCATTCTCCATAATTGAGTCTACACCCTATCCCACCGACTACCGCTGTCTCAGCTGTTTGCAAACTACACCTTAATCTATGCCTTATTGGATTACCTTATATACCTTACCCTAAAATAATATATTCATCATGTCCCGTGTAACTAAATTTCAAGCATCTGCAGTACGTTGAGTTGGTCTCAGTAGACCACTAATATATTTGTGTTTATACCCTCAAATCCAATTTAACGAAAAGATCGATTACATACCCTCATGTGTCGGGAACAATAAAGCAATTAAGCAAATAGTATTCGTGACTATGAAACTTATGAACAATGTGTGCCTTGGGATTTAAGTCCCCTCAGTCGAATACAAATTTGGACTAAGTATTTAATTTAATTTATCAGTTCGTATACGTTTGATACATATAATTTGTAATATTTATATATCTAAACTGTTAACTTATCTTGTTGGTTCATTAAACATTCAAAGTAATATTTGCTTGAATTTCGCTTCCGAAATAATTAAGTATACCGTAAAATTATATTAAACTTCCTACGAAACCATTTCGTTGACTGCAATTTTAATTCACGATTGCGCATTTAATCTCAAGTAGGTACGTCGGAAGCATCTGCCATTTCAATGGATTCACCCTTTCGAGTAGTTACTTGCAAAGGAAGTAGCCAGAATTTTCCGTCGTTCGAATAAAAGCAAATTCCAGAGGGACGACGCCAAAGCGCAGATCCCGTTTACTTCTACAGCATGCCTAATGCGCACTCACTTTAATTAAATTACTGTTCAGAAGATCGAGAAATGGACTGAATCTAGCTCTACGAGAGACTTCTTTTATAAAGGTCGATAGTATGTGACCGTTATGAGGTTATGACAATGCTACAAAATGTGCAATGTGTTCAGGTAGTATTTCTTCATAACCTACATAGCCATACCCAAATAATCCCGAAATAATCAAATCTTAATGATCGACTTGATGATGATGATGATGATGATGATGAATGATCGACTTTATAAAAAAATATGTCGTTCCAATTACGTTCATATGGATCTTCGTGTTTTTATAACTGCATTGTATCTTGCATCTACAAGGGCATCTTGTACAGTACCTAATAAAGCAACAAATGATATGCCTTATTGCTTCTGACTTCTACTGGGCAGCTGAAATCGTTTCTTATGTTGCTTGCCGCCATCCTTAAATGTCATTGTTAACGTATTTCATTCACAGAAGAGCATCCATTAATTACCTAATCACATTGTTTCACATATGTGCCTTCGTTTATATACCTCCCCGTATTTATAAAGACGTATGGTAACAACACTAAAATTAAACTTGTAACATTTGGAACAATTATATCACCATCTCGATGTACATTTCAGGTGAAAACTCATTACGAAACAAAACAGTCTTGTCTGTTGTTGTAACTTGCAGGTATGATTTATTACAAAGAAAATAAGCTACCGAGCATAACTTACGAAGTTCCTAAATTAACTTTGCTCCCATTTAATGTTTGTGGTACGTCTCTAAGTTGTATAATGGGAATCGAGCTTAAGTGGAACGTACATATATGTTATAAACCTCTGAAAGTAATTTGCTTAATTGCTAGCTGGAACCTTGCTACTAACATTACGATAATTCATAGGAACTTTATTTAGCTGACATTGACATTCATTTATGACTGTCGATAGTGTATCTCACAACACAAAGAACAACTATGTACTACATACTTACTGATTGCAAAAGTCGAATTGCCTCTTTTTTATGGATGAAATTACTGGATTAATTTCCTGTAATGTCCAAATCAAAGTTCATTCTATTACTATCCCAATAGAAACTACATTCGTCATGTCAGGTGAAACATTTAGCAAGTTCCTTTTGAAGCCAAGTTTGCTTTGTGGAATGTCTCGTCTAAAAATAAACTGTAGTCTTGGTAAAAGCCAACAATATGCTGCATTCCCATCACATCTTGCACTTGTTTTGTCTGCGACCTCTTATCGTCGGCCACTAACGTATCAATCCTGCTGATGAAAAAGCCTGGGGAACATTTGTGAATACGGTTCCGAGTTTCAGCTTGCAGGTTTCGGTGAACTAAAAAGAAACTCCACGTTGGTGATACGGTATATGGTTGATTAATGTTTTTAGGCCGTAGCTACGTTTGATATGATAGTAATAGAGCAACGGTTTTAAACAATCATGATGGATCACATTCCTTCTTGAGCAAGTTGCCTTATTGTAATCCGTGCGTACTGCTAGTGACGCGTCCCGCTGAGTCGTTGCCGCACATTGGGGGGCCATCTTACTTTATTACAATTGGTCACGATTATAATATTCCTTACACCATAAACTCTCTTAAACATTCATCTGTTCTGTCAAGTTTACATTCTCATGACTATAAGCAAGAAAAGAATGATATGTTTACAAAAAGCTTTCTCGATTTGAATAAAAATCCATAGCGTCGTTCGCTCATGATACTGACTATTACTAAACAATACCGTGTGTAGCCTACCACCAAAGTCATCGCGGACAGTTTTATCGATTTGTTTGTAACCCGTGGTTGTAAGGTCATATTGTTCATTTCAATGAAATCGAAGAATTTTAACCGATGAATAAATATTTGTTTCATAGCGTCATATTTTCCGTAGCACAATGATGCTGCTGCATTTAAGTAGATCTAACATTATGGATAAGTTCCATTTTAAAACCGGAGAAGCTTATGTTATCAGCATTTTTCTGATATCGTTGAACTGAAAATAAAACAGAAAGAATGGGCATTTATCGATCATGTATAATTTCCCATGTGCATCCACCGTGTGGTTCAAATCCGCAGCGTAGCTAAAGCTTGATAACAGATAAATTCAGAAGCACGTAACAGGTCAGCAATGGCTGAAGTTAAATTGCTATGTCACTAACAGGATTTATGCGGGCCTTGCGCGCTCCATCCCGCGAGTGTTCGACCGATTTACATTTTCTCCCAACAAAAGGCCTAGTGGTCGATCGCAATAGCTCCTTATCTCGCCTAATCTTATTCATCCGCCCTCTACGATGTGAAAACTCGTTACGGACCCAATCGATTTCGTTCAGAATGGCTCTCAGAATACTCTTTAAAAATATTTGATAATGTCTGTTTTAAGAAGTATTCATAAAAGGGTATTTTGTTGGGGATGATTACAAATTTTCCAATCTTCATAACATAAATAAAAATGCTATTCTAGCTCAAACAAACCTACACTGTGTACGGTATGGCACTACATTTTGCATAAGAATCAAGGTTGATTCCTGTTTTCAGTTTATCTAATTATAACTACGCTGATAAAGAGACGTTGTGGAAATTTTAACAGCCCAGTAACAAAGTATTTCAATGCTGACATACGAACTGCAGGCTCTGTTTATACAACATTAATGAAGCTTCCCGCAATCGGTTCAGCGAGTTTAGCGCTGGAGCCGTCCTGGATAAATTACTAAATTTGGACATCACTGGTGTAACTTCGAGCATGTTTTAGTGGTAAAATAGCTTGAAAGTCTGTAAGGACTTAGAAATAACAAAATCGTTTGTGTTTTCACAACCAATTGTCAGCATTTATCGACGTCGTGCATCGATATATTATGTCACATGAAGACGATTTTCATTCTCACATCCTATTGTTATCCTAGTTGCACCCTAA
The DNA here is from genome assembly GCA_947578815.1 of Epinotia ramella. Taxonomy (NCBI): domain Eukaryota; kingdom Metazoa; phylum Arthropoda; class Insecta; order Lepidoptera; family Tortricidae; genus Epinotia; species Epinotia ramella. Next base: position 17,364,147 of record OX388209.1, read on the forward strand.
ACAATCCTGGGGTGTACACCACCGTCCAAATTTTGTAAATTAATTAGCTTTAATCATCATTCGCTTGAAACGATTTCGTTGTACTGTGATTCACGTAATCCTAGACATGATATTCAGCAACTGTACAAGCAAGCCGCAAATCCTTATTCAGCAAGTCGACAAATGAGGGATGAGATGACGGAGATCAAGGGGCGCTCTCAGCATTATTTGCATTTAGATGGGTGCGACAAGTTATTGTTTAGAGCGACAATGCGGGGAGGGGCGGCAACGCTACCCGACTAATTGCCGGCAACGATCCACTTTTAACTCCATTGAAATGAACCACCGCAGCTAGTTTGAGAGGCAGGTGATTATCCCTGTTTTATCTGTTAAAGAAAAGTATGTTTATTGTGAATACATTCATACTTATTAGGTACTAAGAATCGTTAAACAAAGTGTACTTACCCCGTTAAATCCCAATAAGGTCTAGTTTTCCCTCTCGGGCGGAAGGTCAGATGGCAGTCGATTTCATAAAACTACTGCCTTAGCCAAATCTTGGGGTTAGTTAGGTGTCAAAGCGGACCCCGGGCTCCTTTAGGGGCACAACCGGTAATAACGCTAGGAGGATGATAAACAAAGTGTACTCACACTTGTCAAATATTAATGTGAATACAAGTAACATCTTGACCGCTATGATCAAAGACAACATCGAGGGAACGAATGTCACCTAAACGATTAAATCTTTGCATTGGGCGCAATATTAATCTCAAATTTAAATAGTAAATGACTACGCATTAAATGCAGTAATGTGTCCTATAACCGGTGGAACTACTTTTGTACTGATAAATAAAAACTTTCACAATTCTCACGTGTTGATCAAACAAAAATGTAGCTTGTCATACCCAAGTAGGGACGGGTGGACGGTAGGAAATCTTTGTCATCAAGTCGATAAATGCGTACCGTTAGACGCTATACGATGTCGTTAAACAAGTACTTACATTATGATTAAGCCTGCTCTTGCACTGCACACATCGAAACTTTGCTATTTGTAGGTAGGTATTTCAACTTGGCTTTCTTGATATATGTAATCAAAACATGTATATCCGGGGTATTCCACTGAACACATTGAAATTGTTTATTATTTGTCGTGTACGGTCACCATCAGATATATCGGAGCTGCCAAAGTGCACACGTAATCTGAACACGTCTCTATTGTCGAGGCATTAGAGACATGTTCAGATATTTCTGAGCACTTTGGCCGGTCTGATGGCGACTGTACGAGCTCGTTTTTAGGGTTACGTAGTCAACAAGGAACCCTTATAGTTTCGCCATGTCCGTCTGTCTGTCTGTCTGTCTGTCTGTCCGTCTTCGGCTTAGCTCAGTAACCATAACTACTAGAAAACTGTGATTCGGCATGGGTATATAAAGCAATCACGCCGATAAAACAGTGCAATAAAATGTTGAAAAAAAAATTTTTTAGGGTACCTCCCCTACACCTAAAGCGGGGATGTAATTTTTTTTCTCGTTAAACCCATGCATAGGGTATCGTTGGATAGCTGGTTCAAATATTATGGGTTTCATAAAAGCATTTTCCAAATCAGTAATTCGTTTGACAGATATTGGGCTTTAAAGACCTAATTTTTTTTCGAGTCATGTGTCCCTCCCCCCTGCCGCCTAAATGGCTACTACTGGATATGTGAAAACATTCGTGGTAGTGGTACATATAATGAATTTAAAAGGAAAACTCTCACGAACTAGTAGGCATAAGTAGTTACCGAGTAATAGTCGACCAACTTAATGAGTACTTGGAGAGGCCAATTTTCGTACAAATTCGGCCGACGCAACCGCACCGCACGTCGATGATGTAACTAAGACAGATAGGCAAATACGGAACCCTACACTGCGCGTGGCCCGACACGCACTTGGCCGGTTTTTACATAATACAGTGTAGAACAACATCGAAGATTTGCCCAAAGTGTTGTGCGATCTTAGTGATGCACAATCGGTTTGAAATTATTACGAACATGTTTGTGGAAAAAAAAAATCGTTTCATAATTTTAAAGCACAGTAAAAATCCCATATTACTCTCATGTCAATTAAGTAACTAATCTTCACCTAAACAAAAGAGCAATGACATAATGTACGACAAATAAACCTACATAGTCTAATCCTACAGTCCCACGCACCCTTCAAAGACACCAACATGACGTCCGGCCCCGCCGCGCCAAGGGATTTGCGGACCTGTAAATAAAGCGCTGTTCTTCATAAGGCTTCACCTTAACACAAACAAACCAGTGTAAGTCAGACATCCGATTACGCGTTATTATTACGAATCCCGGCGTCAAGATATACTAGGGGTGAGCGAGGTGAGGTGAAGCAAGTTGTGAATAAAGCAGGAATGTGCGAAGGCGATCTGTCTCGCAGACGGCGATTAGTTAACACTGTTGTGTAATAAACCGTGAAATGCTTCCTCGTCCTAATTGTCCTTAATCCATTCTGCGAAAACGGCTGTACTGTATCGACGTTACGTGCGAGATTTACCACGTTATTTATATGCTCTCGTTTGTCAAAGGAAATATATAATTGGTAGGGAAGTGCTCCATTAATGTAACATTTTAACATAATATACTCGTAATGATCGATGTAACAGGGCGTTATCAAAGATACCTGTTTCTTTTTTTCTTAGTTTGCATTTGGGGATTTACCCTTCAGAATCATGAGTGCTATTGAAAATAAAGCAAAAAGGGGTGTCGCTATATTTCTATTCCACTATGTGGCTTTTTTCATACATTTCGTAAAAAAAATTGTCACAGTGGAAACCTGAAAATTGCATGGGTAGGGAGAACTTTTTCTTAATAACAACGACATTTTCAAACTTTGGAAAAAACATTACAGTAGAATTATTTGGGGTTTACCACTGACAGATTGCCTTCATTTAATTTTCAACTAACCTCATACAAATTAAGTAGTTATTTCTAAATCGGTACACGTGGGTAACAGTATTCTGAAAATTGCTTTATTTGTATGACATTAAAGTTGGCTAACTACATATCTGTCAGTGGTTAACTAACAATAATCGTACTGTACACTCCTTTACGTTGGGCAGTCGTGTAACAAGTAAAACGCAACTTTGGTAGCTTTGCACTTGCAAGCCTGTTAAATCTGACAAAATTTAAACTCAGTGTTAGTTTACCATCAAGCTGGTCTGATGATGGAAGCAGCCGGTAACCATAACATAAAATAAACCCGTCGTGATGAGAACACAAAACGCATTTTTGTCAAACGTAGGTTTTTTTTTAGTAGGTACTTAGTTACCGGACCAATATTCTTTTGCTTTCTTGAGCGGAATAGCAAAATAATATTGTTCTAATAACTTGTGATGGCATTCCGCAAAGTAACGCCTGATTCAATTAAGTAATTAAGTACTTTAAGTAGGTACTTTAATTAACAAGCATTAAATAAATAAATAATAAATAAATATTTGAAAAGCTTGTAGGTACTATGGATGCTAGACGACGATAAACATACTTATATAGATAAAGACGTACTTAAATACATAGAAGTATAGCATTATATTTTAGGTGTTCATAAAACGGAACTAGCATTATATACTTAAGTGAATGCTTAAGGCGCCGTAGGTTCAGCGAAGTTAAGCGAACAGAGTTTTCGAAACAATATAATGCGTCTGTTTATAATAATATGGTTTCAAAAAAATATGAATAGTAATCTTCAGGCTTTTCTGCAGAGAAATCAGTGCTTCGAAACGTGATTAAGCAAATTTAGCTCAATAGAAAAAATCACGAACAAAGGTCTAAAACACACAAAAATACACTTAAAATATTCGTAACAAATTATGCACAAAAGCTATAAATATTAAAATTGCTTCTAAAAATCTGCAATATCATGTTTGAGGGAAATCAGTGTTTACATTTTTATTTATTTAAACGGCCAAAAAGTAAATTAAAAAACATGATAGCCGCGCTTCCGAGCACGCACTTCCATCTCGCTCACGCTTATGCTCAGTGAGAGGGAGAGAAGACCATGAACCTACGGCGCCTTTAGTATGAAACATTTAAAAGTGTGTATCACTTTTTGGAGATAATTAGGGAAATAACGTTACTGCGTAAAAACACCCTGTTAATGAGATAGTCAACAATTCGTGATTAAGTCCTCTTTGATTGTCTTATGAAACCTCTTGACTGTCATGAGTCAATGGCCCCTTCACTTAGATAATTAAATGTCAATGTCCAGTGCTTCTTAAGCTAATTGAGTACTAACAGTTTTCCCGCCAATGAATGATGTTTGACAGTGTTCACTTGACAGATAGTGTTAAACATCTTGTCAGTTAAATAAATGCACAGGACGATTATGTTTGGGCGAAGTTTAAATTTATTTATTTTGTTCCGGAAATGAATACAAAAATATCATATAAAAAGTTTTCTTAATTTCTATTTAAAGTTAATTGTTTTGATGTAATGTAACACCTCTTAAAATATTGGTACTTAATTTGTTAGCACCTTATATAATGCGTCTGTTTATAATAATATGGTTTAAAAAAAATACGAATAGTAATCTTGAGGCTTTTCTGCAGCGAGATCAGTAATTCGAAACATGATTAAGCAATTTTCGCTCGATAGATTAAAATCACGAACATTGGTCTAAAATACACTTAAAATATTCGTAACAAATTATGCACAAAATTTAAGCTAAAAATATTAAATTGCTTTTAAAAATCGGCAATATTATGTTTGAGAGAAAAGGGCAAAAAATGAAAATGAAGAAACATGATATCCGCGCTTCCGAGCACTCACTTCCATCTCGCTCACGCAAGACCATGAACCTACGGCGCCTTAAATCATCTTTAAGCAACGTATTGCACATAGACCTTTTCCATTGAAGGGCCCTTGAGTGAAGTACCTTCAGAGTGGGCTTGCATGGACCCACGGCTACGCAACAGTAGTGATTTTTATTTGTTCTAGGGAGCCACAATATCATTCGATCTTCTTTTTAATTACATTACTTCCTTTTTAAATAAAAACGAATATACCGTTCAAGCATCATTGTTCAGTCATTATAGATTTTGACCCGTGAATAATCAGTTCTTGGATTTTTTTTCGTAGGTTCGAAAGTTCAGAATTTGATTCTCTACAAGTTTGTTTCTCTTCATTTATGCCGTAAAGTTGAAAATAAACGAGATAATGATAATATTTCGATCCAATTAGCGTAAGTATAAAAAAAACACAGTGTCAGTTTTGTGACATCAATTAAGTATTCAGTTTGTATGAAAATCCAAATACTACTTCTGTTCAAAATATCAGAAGAGGTACATTTCCTTTGAGACTTAATAAATACTTTAAGAACAAGATACCAATTATTTCTAGCTGTGTAAGAAACATCACTGGATCCCACTTGGTAAGCGTCGGGAAATTGCAGACATTGTACTTAGTAAATATTATTAAAGGCAAAGGATTTAGGCACTTTTGTCCCATTAGTATTTTTAAGGCTTCTACTAAATATAGGAAAAACAATTTTGTGGGCAGGGCAGGCACGATTTAACAGAGTTAAAAAGTTCATTTAGACTTTGACATATTTAATGATAGCATATCAGTAATGAGAAATAAATTAATCCGATTTTATATGGGTGATACTTAAAATAGCGCAGGTTCGGGTTCGGGTTACGTACTATGACTTTGACCTATTTTTGCACTAAAAAATGTTGGGTAAATGTAGTACAGCATATTCTTATGCTGTAGGTATTTGTTGTGCGTAATTTAATTGGGCTAAGTTTGTAATTGTATAAGATAGTTACGTTCTATATGTGAGAAAGTCCTGTAATTGGCTCTGTAATTCTATTGTAGTGTATAGTAATATTTCACGCTGTTGGCTCCCCATATGCAAGTATCACACTTCACACTTATATTATAAATGTGAAACAGTGTCCATATGGAAATCCATGTGGTCAAAGATACATAATAAAGTAACAACGAAGTAAATTGTATTTATACAACTAACGTTAAAAACTTCAATAGTGCGATGCAGAGCTTCACACATTTCCAGGCATATTCTAGCCGTAGTAGGTAATTCTTCCGATTTTTCTATGCGTTTAAACTCTGCCAAACCATATGAGAACGTATAAAAAAGAGTTTGATGGAGTTTAGGTATCGTAGACAGAGTTCGAGAAAGAACGATTTAAGAACACATCACCAGCGCCATCTTTTGGTAATCAGTAGAAACATGGATTCTTCTCTAATGTGGTATAGTGGCGTTGAGGACAAATTAAACAAATATATGCGAACCGATTTTATTGAAACTTTCCAATATTGTTGTTTATACCTCAGAGTAGGATATAGCGTGCCGTTTTTTTATATATAATTACTTCAGAGGGTGTAATAAGGAACCAAAGATTGTATGGGACTTAATTTTTTTTTTTAAATAGAAACTTGAAACTTCGTAGATTGATTTTATATCAAAATATTAGAAAACTAATTTCTGCGTTTTTGAAAATTCATTCCCTAAGGGGGTCAAAAGACGTTTGAGAATTTATATGAAAAAAAACGGTCACCCATCCAAATATTGACTTCTCTCGACGTTGCTTAACTTTGGTGATTGTTGCGAAGTGTTCATCGCTATTAGACTACATATATTATAGGCAAGTAGTTTCTGAAGGTTACATTATCTTTTAATGATTTTTATAATTACAATAACAGTGTTTTTAAAATAAAACTGTACTGTTTACTTATAATTACATATCAGTGTTTTTAAAATAAAAATGTACTGTTTACTAGAAGGCGACATATTTGTATAAGTCAGCTACTGATCACTAGATGGCGAAACCTGTCGCAATAAAATAGTATATTTTAGCTACTGGTCACTAGATGGCGAAACCTGTCGCAATAAAATAGTATATTTTAGCTACTGGTCACTAGATGGCGCAATATAAAACGGGATATTGCGAAGTGTTCATCGCTATTAGACTATAGGCAAGTAGTTTCTGAAGGTTACATCACCATCAACGCACAGCCGAAACTACTGGAACTGAAACTTCAAATTTGGTCCAGAGCTTACTTTTATAATGACGTATAAATAATAAATAAATAAATAAATAATACATTTTATTCATAAACCTTATAGCTTATTGTTATTGTGTATGCAAGGGATAAGACGGGATTTTTGGAAATTCCATCCCTAAGAGGGTTAAATGGGGGTGCAAAGTTTGTATGGGGGAAACATTATTTTTTGAGCTAGAGACTTGAAACTTTGTAGGAAGATTACTTAGTAAGATACAAAAAAAGTAATTTCAGCGTTTTAGAAAATTCCACACCTAAAGGGATTAAATAGGGGTGCAATGTTTGTATGGGGGAAACATTATTTTTTGAACTAGAGACATGAAACTTTGTAGGAAGATTACTTAGTAAGATACAAAAAAAGTAATTTGCGCGTTATAGAAAATTCCACCCCTAAAGGGATTAAATGGGGGTGCAATGTTTGTATGGGGGAAACATTCTTTTTTGAACTAGAGACTTGAAACTTTGTAGTAAGATTACTTAGTAAGATACAAAAAAAGTAATTTCAGTGTTTTAGAAAATTCCACCCCTAAAGGGATTAAATAGGGGTGCAATGTTTGTATGGGGGAAACATTATTTTTTGAACTAGAGACTTGAAACTTTGTAGGAAGATTACTTAGTAATATACAAAAAAAGTAATTTCAGCGTTTTAGAAAATTCCACCCCTAAAGGGATTAAATAGGGGTGCAATGTTTGTATGGGGGATACTTTATTTTTTGCGCTAGAAACTTGAAACTGTAGAAAGATTACCTATTAGAATACAATAAAAGAAATGTCAGCGTTTCAGAAAATTCCACCTCTAAAGAGGTTAAATAGGGGTGCAAGTTTTGTATGAGGGAAACTTTTTCTTTTGAGCTAGAAACTTGAAACTTTGTCGAAAGGTTACTTATTAGCATACAAAAAAAAGTACTTTCAGCGTTTTAGAAAATTCCACCCCTAAGGGGTCTAAGGTTTCTATGGGAAACACTTTTTTCGAGGTAGAGGTTTGAAACGTTGTAAAAATATTACTTATTAGAATACAAAAACAGTAAGTTCTTTCAGCGTTTTAGAAAATTCCTTCCCTAAGGGGGTTAAACAGGTATGCAGGATTAGGATGAGAAACACTTTTCCTGAGCTAGAGACTTGAAACGTTGTAGAAAGATTACTTATTAGAATAAAAAAAACACTCAGCGTTTTGAAAAAAATCCACCCGTAAGGGGGTTAAAACGGGATTACGGGTTTATATGGAGAACAAGGAAATATAGTAAGAATTTTGTAATGTCAGTCTTAGCATGTATTAAAAGGCTACTAAACTGAAGTCAGAGTTTTTTTTTAATTCGTGCCCTATAGGGGTTAAAGGGGTTTCAAAGTTTCTATGGAGGGAAAAGTATTTTTAGACTGTTTATTAAAAGACTACAAAACAGATTTCAGCGTTGTTTTTTTCATTCATCCCCTAAGAGTGTTTAAAGGGGGTTCGAATAGATCAAGACAATTTCGAAATCAAACATTTGTTACTTAGATTTTAGATGGTTTGTTTAAAACTAAAAAATAAATTTCAACGTGTTTTAAAATTCATCCCCCAACGGGGTTTATAGGGGGTTCAAAGTTTATACGGAGAGCAAGATATTTTTAAAGTAAGATATTTTTTACTTACATTTTGGACTGTTTGTTTAAAGATTAGAAAACGATTTCAGCGTTCATTTTATTCATCCCCTAAGAGGGTTAAAAGGGGGTTTGAAGGTTGTATAGAGAGCAAGACCTTTTTTGAAGTAAGAAATTTGTAACTTCGGGTTTACTCTTTGTTTAAAAATTAGAAAAAATTACAGTGTTTTTTTTTTAATTCATCCCTTAAGAGGGTTCAAAGTTTGTATGGAGAGCAAGACATTTTTAAGGTAAGAGATTTGTAACTTCTGTTTTAGACTGTTTGAAATTGATTCCATAAGGGGGTTAAAAGATACTCATCCCCTAAAGGGGCTAAAATGAGTTGGAAGTTTGTACGGGGAACGAGACAATTTTAAAGTAACGAAACTGTAACTTCGTTTAAATTACAGCGTTTTTTAAAATTCATCCTCTAGGGAGGTTAAAAGGGGTTGGAAGTATGTATGAGGAACAAGTAATTTATGAAGTAAGGGAATTCTTCGGTTATACTATATAAGTAAGCCATTTATTAGTCAAAATAGGTAATCCAACTTACCAAAAAAGTACGATAGGTAAAGTTAATACCACGACCCTTACAGAATGGAACAGCTAACAGAAATGTAGGTTAGGTTAGAACTGCGATTCTCCCAGAACCGAAGAAGGTAATGTTTGATTAAACCTGCGGATTATTTTGTTAAATAAAAAGTTTATTTTGGTTAGTGAAAATAATGTATTCTCACAGTTAAATGGAGCATAAGATAATTTTGCTTTCAAAACTATACAGGTAGCCCGGACTAACGTAAATAAAGCTACTGGACGGATTTCGGCAAAAATTTCCAATAATCTAGCTTAGTAGACAAAACAAATATGTTTCAGAAAGAGAAACTTCTGTTGATGATTATTAAGATATTTATGTTTGTAATAACGGAGTTTTCAATTTAGATTTAGCAATTTAAACTGACGAACTCATCGCACTGTTACCTTTTAGGCTTAATCCCTGTACGTCTAACACAACTCGCTGACAAGTCGCTTCGCGTGCGACTGAGCGTGGCCTGTCTCACTCACACGTTTAAATTAGAAAGAGGAGGGTAGATCTTTCTCCACTCGCGTCGCGGCGCGGCGTCATTAGTGCTAGCCCCCTGAACGGATTTAGATGAAATTTTCCGTACAGATCATTTGAGACCCTTTGAAAAATATAGGAGATCTCGGAAATCATCCCTTAAGATGGTACAAGTGTGTTTGGGGGACAGCGATAATTAAGCTTGCGCCTTACATAATTTAATAGCAATATTTTTTTTAAGACGATTACAAGTTCTACGCAGACGAAGTCGCGGGCAACAGCTAGTAAATATATAAATAAATAAAATACCTAGCCGAGAGCTAAAGAGATACGTTCAAAGTATGATTTGCATCAACCATTGATAATATATTGGAATTTTATTTACATTTAATTTCACTCTGCATAATAAATAGCAGTAGAATTTGTAGCATGACATAATCGAGTACGTACACACGCAATACTACTGTATACTAGCGTTAGTTTGTGGGAATAGGTCGATTTGTGTAAGATTATCCGCAAATATTTATTTATTTATTTTATAATTTCTCTACACTCTGATGGACAGTGGGCCAAGGCCGTAACATTACCAATTTGACGAACACGTCCGTGGTCACAGGAACGTGACCCAGCCTTTATCTGCAGTAAGCTTTAAGAAAATTCTACAGCTCTGAACAGAGACAATATTCGACTCGTTAAAGATCATCAATCCGCGGCATGTTGAGGTATAATTTTCTCGTAATGACGGTTAGTGATATTGCCTTTCCCAGAACAAAAGGGGCAGTTTGTAATAGCAAATTGGGCCCGAAATTACTGAAAAGGTTTTAAAGAGCTGATGCTAATATTTTCTTGAAAAATTGTATTTAAGTAGCATTGATTTATTATTAGTCAAATTTTAATACTTATAACATAGCAGTTCGCGTGGAACTCGTTTATATCGTGGCTCCGTACAAACCTTCACCCCCCATTTCACCCTCTTGGGGGATGGTTTTGGGGATAAAACTATCCTATGTCCTTCCCCGGGACTCAAACTATCTCTATAACAAATCATAATAATCGGTCCAGCGGTTTAAGCGAGAAGAGGTAAGACAAACAGACACACTTTAGCATTTATATTATTAGTATGGATTTGAGAAGTTCAAAGAATATATATTTGATTGGACAAACGGTCCCCAAATGAATGGTCAGCTTAAGTTAAAAGATGGTGTGGCCACTCTCTGCGACTACAGAATAAATCATTGGTGAGCCGGATTTTATTGCGCTATAAAAACTTTTCGCATATGTTTATACGCATCCTCAACCCAAACCCTTTGTGGTCCGATTAATTACCGTTTGAAGTGTAAATGCCACCGTTACTTTGATCTTATTTTCGTAATTTCAGTCGCCTTGTTTTGTAACGTGTCTGTGTGTTGCGATACTTGGCAGTCTTCGTAATTTGAGTAGTTGCTTTGATGAGAAAAAAACCGGCCAAACGCTCAGTAGGGTTCCGTAGTTTTTGCATTTTTTTTCAAAAACTATTCAACCTATCAAGTTCAAAATATTTTTCCTAGAAAGTTTTTATAAAGTTCTACTTTTGAGGTTTTTTCATATTTTTAAAAGTTATGGTTCAAAAGTTAGAGGGGGACACATTTTTTTTACTTCTGGAGCGATTATCTCCGAAAATATTAATATTATCAAAAAATGATTTTAGCAAGACCCCTATTCATTTTAAATACCTATCTAACAATATATCACACGTTAGAGTTGAAGTGAAAGAAAAAACACTCCCCACGTTACGTAGGTATAGGGGAGGTACCCTAATAAAATAAAATAAACACTTTTTATTTTACCACTTTGTCAGCGTGATTGATATACATATTAGTACCTCAGCTTTCTAGTGCTAACGGTTACTGAGATTATCCGCGGACGGACGGACAGACAAAGCGAAACTATAAGGGTTCCTAGTCGACTACGGAACCCTAAAAACGTCTTTGAAGCTAGAATCTTGTCATCAAGATTGGTCTGAAAATTTCTATGGAACGGTACAAACAGTTTTTGTTTCTTTGATGAAAATATAAATGCGGTCGGTCTACTATACTAAACTCTTTAGCTCACAACAAGTAATTTTTATGTCAAAGGAATCTTGTTAATATAGTATAGTATAGTCAAGTGAAGACTTGTATTGAAAGGGCACTCCTAGAAAAATAAAGATAATTTTCAGTAGATCCCCTTAATGCCGATCTCGGCCAGCAATTCAGGTTGATTAATGAGCCAACCCGCCCATGAATTCGGCTCCTATAATGTTTTGTTATTGCTGGGTAATACATTGTGTTTCCTACGAGACTTTCTTCAAATCTCCTTTTGTTACTGTATCCCCTTGAGATGATAAGACGCGTAAGAAAGAGCTTTGGATTGCGCTATACAAATAAATGATGCAAATTTTATGCCAAGATATATCACCAGGTTGTTGGTTTTAAAAAGATATCGTATATTTTGAATATATTACGGTTATTTAATACGGTAGGTCCAACTTTGAGAAAGAGGTCAATCGTCGAATCCGACTCGGCTGGGCAACGTTCGGGAAGCTAAGGCACATCTTTTCGTCCAATATTCCGCAGTGTCTCAAGACGAGAGCTCTTTGCCAGTGATGACTATGGGCCTCATAAGAAGACTCAAAGTCACCCAAAGGGCAATGGAGAGGGCTATGCTTGGAGTTTCTCTGCGTGATCGCATCAGAAATGAGGCTATCCGCAGCAGAACCAAGGTAACCGATATGCCCTCCGAATCGCTAAACTAGGGCAGTGGGCGGGGCACATTGCACGTAGAACCGCTGGCCGTTGGGGCGGAAAGGTTCTCAAGTGGCGACCAGCGTAGGTAGACAAGGTGGACTGATGACCTGGTAAAGGTCACGGGAGTCCGCTGGATGCGGGTGGCGCAGGACCGGTCATTATGGACGTCTTTCGGCTGATATGATGATGAATTTAATACACAACAAAACTATTAGACACAAAACTAACAATTTTACGAGATTTCACCAGTAATCATATTTCAATATTACGCTTTTATCACAATATAAGCTATTGTACGACAAACACAATCTGTAATATTTACAAATAGTTATTGAACATCTTTTATTTGAAATGACGGGAGAAGGCCTGAAGTAAGGATTTATTTTAGGCACCCCTAAAAGCCACTCTTTCGTATACAAACAGCATATTGCCAAAGAAATGACTCGGATTTCTCTCTAAATATGCGTACCTATTATCAATATTCGCCATAATGTACAGTCATTTATCACGAAATGTTTCAAAAGAAACTCCATTGAAACGGTAGATAACGATGGGACTGCCACCCCATTCTGTGTCTACGTATTCTTTAAAAAGGGATATTACAACGTTTCAGCAGTAAAATGCGATACAAGGATCTGGTCGTAAAGTAAAGCCGCAAACACGAGACTCCTTCCTCTGCCGTGTCGGGGGCTCCCAACCGATGTCGAGTTATTGATGGCCCGTAATGAGTCTTGACTCAAGTTCCGTTCAACTCATGTTCTGGGTTTTAAATGAAGAAACTAACCTAATGTTTCGAAATTTGAATTTACGGTAAACAAACAGCAATCTTGATGCCAGATATGAAATCTAGAATTTTTAATTTTTAACAATTCGAGCTATTACATTTTTACCATCTCGTTGTCTGTTATTTCTTATTTATTTTAAACTAGCTAATGCCCGCTGCTTCGCCCGCGTGGTTATAGGGAAATGTAACATATTGAATTTTCCCGTGGGAATTAGATGTTTTCGCGCTGGAAAAAGTAGCCTGTGTCACTCTCCAGCCTCTAAACTATCTCCATACAAAAAATCACATTAATACGACGCTCCGTTGCGACGTGAAAGAAGGACAAACAAACACACACACACACACTTTCGCATTTATAATATTAGTAAGGATGTACCTACATTCTCTCATGGTTGTATTTTAGTGAACGCCAAAATATCTTACACCTCTAAGCAACTATACACAAAAATGCCGTGCCATGCTTTAGGTTGCGTGACGAAGTAGTTTTATAAAATAGGCTTTCATCTATCATTTGGGGTTAATCTGTAACAAAAACAGGCTTATACCTACTCTTTTTCAATCAATATAAAAGTTAGCCATGTGACGATTGCTGGTGTAAAATATAAATATTAATCTCCCCAGTAGCAAATTCAAAAGGATTCAATCAGTTATAAGTTTGATAAATAAACATTCGGAACTTGCCATTCCGTATAAACGGCAAATGTCACAATAAGCCGGAGTAAAATTACTTACTCAAGTATGTATGTGCCAGCGTTATTGTGGCTTCCTTGTGTAAAATTGAAAGAGGCAAACAATTTATTCGGTATTCACCCTTCTCTGGCGAGCAGAGGGTGGATCATTATTTTTTATGCGGCCTTCTTTTTACCTCGATATTCTTAGTCTATTGTCGTTTTCCACTTGGCCTAAGTGTCATTATTTTATGATGATATTCACAGAAAGGTTTAAGTTATAATGTTACCTAATTGGTTTAGATTTACTTTATCTCAACCACTGAAAATTTAAATAATGCTTATTGCCATTATTTTCTCTCTTTTCTTCTCCCCGTTTGCGTTTGTGAGGTGGGACAATGTAACTGAGTGTTTTTTTACTCATATTCGAAAATCGCTTATATACACGTTAGGGTGGTCCTTAAAAACCGAAAATTAGAAATTTCAATGAGGCCCTCTCTTATATTGTACTTAGTAGAAAAATGATAAAATAAAAAAATCTTAGTATGGGGAAATGCAATCCTTAAAAAGTTTAAAATTTCGGTCGCGACCCCTAAATCTTATCCAAGAATAAAAATAAAAAAACATGCGTTATTTTTCACGTATTAGAATAATATAAGAAAAATTAAAACTTTTTGAATTTTAAAGACCAGCCTAATATACGTAATAATATACCTATATAATAATATATAATAATGTGATAATAATGATATATATACGTCGAATATTTCACGACCACTTTAGACTGCTCGGTAGTGACTCTGTCTACGAAGCTAGAGATCTTGGGTTCGAATACCAAGGGCATTTATTTGTGAAATGAGAACGAATATTTTTGGTCCCGGGTCACAGATGTATTTTGTATTTAAGTATGTATTTACCTATGTTAGTTACATCGTCGTCTTGTACCCATAGTACAACCTTAGTTTAGGATTCATTAATTCAGTCTGTCCCTCAATGCTGAGGATCGTGCGTGAGATCGTGACCGCTATGTCAAAACCTCCACACACCGAACGCGGGTCGTGCGCGGCACGGGTCGGTAGGTATCTCTCTCACTACCAACGCATTTAATATCTCTCTCACTATCTCTATCACACAGTGGCGCGCGCTACTGTGCGATAGAGACGCCGCGCTACTGTGCGAAAGAGATAGAGATACCGCCCGACCCGCGCCGCGCACGACCCGCGTTTGGTGTGTGGAGCTGGAACCCTTCGATGTCGGAGAGTGCAGATGGCTCGCCAATGGCTCCGGTGGCGTGTGCACCGCATGGCGCATGGTGTTCTCGTAGTCCGGTCAGATTTGTGATTTGATCACTATCCATTTGGCAGGCGGGTTGCCACGAGCTCGTCTAGCCTCCTCCCTTCCCGTCAACATGATGTATTAGAGGCTACTGGGATGATGCGTGATATGTCCATAAAATTACAATAAGTATTCGTTGCTGGCAAACTGTCGAGAGGCTTGTGCAGATTTTGAGTTCCTCTATTATGGTCACATTTGTTCTCGTGGCGGTCCAAGGGATACGGAAGAACCTTCGCCAGCACCATTTCTCAAAATCGTCTATCCTGCTCACCATATTTGCTTTTACGGTCCCGGTGTCCGAGCCGTACAGGATTTTTTTAAGATGCACAAAACCAATGCCTGAAACAATCTGGTTATTGTTTTCTTTTGGATAGCACAGTTCTTCCAGATATTATCCAACTTGCTCATGGCACTCTTCGACACCTGTATTGGGCGAATTATTCTCGTGTCGCAGTGACAGTAGTTGAATTCATCGACACATTCAAGATCTACAACTCAGGCCCACGAGGGCGGTCTTCCAGTTTGGGATTAGGTCGGTAAGATTGTCCGTAAATATGAATTATTTTACACATTTTTCTCCCACACTTTTTCCATGTGCCTAAATGCACAATCCATTCTTCACAGAATTCTTCCGTTGCACCCAACTTTTCATTCATGCCTTTCATTGCACTAAACAGTCACCTATTTATGTTCGTATAAATACGATATATTCGATGAATGACTCATTTACGCAGTTCTACACCTCTACATACCATAGGAATAAACAAGCTTCTGTAAAAAAAATCATTTTTGGTACAAGCTTTTATTGCCGACTATACTTTTCTGTATACCATCATCAACTATACTCATTGGGACGATTTCTAACGAGCCCAAACTCAACGGGGTTAAGTCGGTTAAGTACTGAATTCCCATGGCCACCTTCTGTCTCCATCATCAGATCAGCTTGATGGTACGATAATATTGAATTGTCAGCCAAACTATTCTGATACCCAAAATTTCAGCTCAATCGGTCACCGGGAAGTGGGTCAAATTTAACTTGCAAGAATTGATTACAGACAGACGACGGGACAGGTGAAACTAAATAAAAGCTTGTAATAAAAAGTATTCATTTAAATTTTTGTATCTTTCTGCTGACTTAAAGTCGGGCGGAATTTAATTTGAAAAGCAATATAATCTAATAAGGCATTGGTGCCGCCTGAGGCTTAGCGTAAATCTTCGAAACTGTTGTAGCTGGAAGTTTCGCAAATTGCTATCTCTTTCTCGAGTCGCCCCTTCCGTTCCGTTAGGCGTTAGTGTGAAGGGAAGGGAAGTATGGCGATGCTACAGCGCCAAAAAATCAACCCTATACCAACCCTAAATTTCGTATTTTATATGAAACTAATAGCTTCCGACCGCGACTTCGTCTGCTGCATGGACCCGGGATAAACACTATCCTATATTTTAGTTCAGGCTATAAACTATCCTCATCATCATATAGTTAGTAGCAGCCAACGTAGCCAAATATATCGGAACACGTCTTTATTAAGGATGTGTTACGATATATTTAGCTACTTTGGCTGCTACTAACTATATTATGCTGACTGTTCATATATAGAGAAATATATAAGATATTGTTAAAATATCTGAAGTACCTATCTGCATATCAGTAGGTATACGTTTTTCCCTAAAACCGGAAAGTGCTTAAGTACAATAAAAAGGAAAATCTTACTGGCCACATCGGATTCCAAGAAATCTAACCTAGAAAACACCCCTACGCAAATGGCTAGACCGTCTGACTCCCACTTATTTACAGCCTGAATTACTGCGTCACTCGGTTTATGAGCGTTTTACACGTGCTATATAGGTTTTCATTTGGTTCCTATTCCTACCTAGCCACGACGCTTTATATCTATCAATGTAAATTATGAGCGTGTAACTAATGTTTTTTGATGAATTAAATGAAAACCAGTGAGCCTTTGAAACTGATTGAAAGTGGTAACAAGTCCGAAGATTTAGTAATAGCTTTTCGATCTTCAATGCATTTTGCTAGCGCTTGGTTGAGTCGAGACTTCACGTGACCAGAACAGGGGACCGATTTTTGACTTTCGAGCGCTCGAAAATCAAATAAAAGTAAATACGTCTGTAGTGTCAAAATGGCAGGCACTTACTTTCTACCAATAGAATTAATTACGAGTGGTCAATACCACTCGTTTTTCAATTTTCTATCGCTATTTCAAAATAGCATTTCATAATTTTCGTCAGTTTTCGAGTGAAAGAGTCGAGCGCTCGAAAGTCAAAAATCGGTCCCCTGAACACTGGCTTTTCCCTCGCCCAGCATAGCCATACAACGCGGCTTCCATGTATGTACACTACCTCCTGGCAGCGATCTGGTTTAATTTATTATTCCTTTTCATAAAGTTAATATCTTTATTATTCGAAACTGTGGTATTAAGTCATTATTATTGCCTTGAAGATACCCTAAGTACCGAACGCGTATTTTTAGATACTCCTGCATTAGTAAAGAAATCATCCATTTTGAAAGTATAAACGTTTCGTGATTTCATGTCAATTTTATTGTTTTAAATCACAATAAAATACACTTATGAACAAGAATAAGAAAAAAAAAACTTAATGAAAAATCCTAATTGCTAATATTACATTGTGCTTGCACTGTTACATATGTTAGGTGAATTGATTACATGCGCCTGAATGAACTAGATTATTCTGTATCTCAGGCAAAGAGATATTAATACTGATTGGAAAACAATTATACAAATTAAAATATTACACATCAAAAATATAAATAACGCATTATCTTACAACATAATATTATGCGTGCATATAAATCTAAAAACATTTCACTTAGATTTCATGAAATCGACATTTTGACGCATAGCATTTTCATTAAATTAGCAAGGCAAAACGATATATCATTGGTAAATGTTAAAAATATAAATTTGCACAAGGAAGTGTTCGCACAGCGATATAATTTGACAGATGAAACGACAATAAAGCGAACTGGATAATGTGTTGGCCATTAACGGGTAAATATTTGTCCATTTGTCAGGTCGTGTTGCCACGAGCCTTGACGTCATCGACGGACTCTGAAATTTTACCGATGTTCATGAATACACCTGAATATGCAACGTCATTAATGTTTGAAATTGGTGGAGTACTTGCAGATCTTAAATATTCACAACTATTCCGGGCTTAGGCCGACATGGCATCGGAACGTATTATCCGATCAAATAAAGATTTCGTCACAGTCAGAATCGCCTATTAATGCCGTGAATTGGAAAATATCTATCACGCGCGTTCTGTATATAGATTGGGAAACAATGGGGACTGATTTTTAGATATGTAATTCTTGCCTAATATTTGATTGTTTATCTCATTTAATCGATGCACGATTGCTTACAAATTCCCCTACAGTAATATACTAAAATTGGGTTCTTTTTTTCTTATAATCAAATAATACATTATTTTACGACACAATCTAGTTTATGCTATGGTATTTTACCTCATCTAAAATCTCACTCTAAGAAATAAGAATAAAACTTCACTAAGTTAGGTATTGTATTGTAGAGAGACTGCCCAGGGGATACGTGAAAGAAGAAGAGGGAGGTTTTTGCCCATCAGTATATAGTAATGCTATTAAATAAATAAGTAAGTTAAGTATTAATCGAAATTAGTACAAAGCCATTGATGAAGAGTTGCATCTCTTTTTCTCGTGCGCGGCCTTCCGCCTTCATAGTATTAAAAAAAACCGCATCAAAATCCGTTGCGTAGTTTTAAAGATCTAAGGGCATATAGGGACAGACAGCGGGAAGCGACTTTGTTTTATACTATGTAGTGATGATGCTGATATGAAAAACTCGGTGACCGAGCGCCGGCCACGGCCGGAGGCGGCACGGTATACCTATACCTACTGCAAATCATCCTTAATACCGAAGTGGGTTGAAGGGGTAGGTAGCACTATCCTACCAAAAATAATGTGGAATGGGGACTTTGGAACAAAGTACTTAGTTGGCATTGTCGTGTGGTGCAAGTGGAAAATTGTATGCAGTTTTCGTTACAAATGGCATCGGCTATGGGTATCTATAGAACTACGAAAAAGTTTGAAGGTTACATTTTGCATCAATATGAATGAAAACTAGCCCTGGCATCCTTTATTTCATCTTCTAAAAATTCGTATTCACATCACAGACCATATATCCTAAAGACCCCGCTTAGCCTAATTTTTACTTACAAACAAAGCTGCCATACTTGCGGGGCGCGGGGGACGTCTAGTGCGCTGTGATTGGTGCATTCAAGGCCGCGCGCGTAAGTGATTGGTCCGGTGTCTCAAATATAGAGTGAATTCACCGTATGTGTGGCAGAGGGGGTCGCCCGACTAAGCGACGTCTATAGGTTTACTGGTCTGTGATTCACATGCAATGGCTAAAACACAAGAGGCTCAAAGTAACCCAACAGAAAACGGTAACGGAACGAATATTCTTCTCCAAACAAAACGATTAGTGTTTACTGCTTACTCGTAGGTACAGTCGACATCAAAGAGATGTACACATTTTTCGCCTTATTACAAAGGAATACGGTGCAAAGTGTAAACATTATTCTCGTCGACTGTACCTACATGTATTTCCATTTGCCCGTACCACAACACGAATGAAAAAGCATTTTCATTCGCCACGTATTGGCATGTTGTTTCTTTGCAAACAGCCAGACGTATCATCTAGAATGGGGTTGGAAGCGCTGTGAATTTTTCTTTGTTCCCACGGCGTCACGTGCTAAAGCTTTTTATTATCCGTTCTCATCCCCAGGTGTGGGCTATGGCGGTGCCAGTCAAAAGGACTGTATATGCATGCGGGTTATAAAGCGCGTACGTCCTTTTTTATTAACAAGGCACGTAATGAAACGAACATTTTCTCGCAAACAAAACGTGGACTTAAATTCTTACTGCTATTGTCCAGTGTCTTATTTTAACTACTACTATTCTAATCATTATGCCTATACAACGCTTAAAATACTAATTGTACTAAACTTGTGTTTTGTAGCACTTGTATTAGAACAAGATCAAGAGTACATAAAACTCGCGTCTAATGCCAGTATTTTAGACATCTCACGAAAGTTTAATTTCGATTATGATCAAGAGTAATTGAAACAGAGAACGAAAAACCCATAGAATGCGACCTCCTTACACTACCCAAACACGTGCCTAAAACCCGGTATGCGAATGTTCGAACTAAACGGCTGCCTGGCATCGTTTTGACACCCCGCCCTCATCCCCGCATAATGGCAATGGCACCCATTCTGCGGGGCCATTTTGCGGCGCTAGTCAGACTTCTATGGTTTTTTCGTTCGCTGCCAGTGCAGATAATCAACATAAGACATGCTTGATGTTAGGTCAATTGCAAATTTTTGCATGTTTTTGATATCAGCGTGGCGGCGTGACATTATTCAAGCGAAATTGTCGCTGTATCTGTCTCTTTACTTTTTTTTAATAAAGTAAGCCTGGTATATGTCTCAACTGTAATATAAAAGCGCTCCGAACTTTGCCTCATGTGACGCAATTTTGTGACGGAGGGTGGCATTTCCACAGAGATAAATGCTGCGAGAGCACAAATTGATTCCATATCTCTATAGTACTGCGCGAATGATACGTAGCTTTGTTGCAATTCCTCCATGATCCAAGTGAAATTTTTCAAAGAAAATTTAAGGAGATCTTCCATTTCTTAGAACATTAGGTACAAACGTGACACAAATCCCTTCTCCCTAAACGAGGTCGTGCCTGACACGTGACGTGACGACCCATCCGTCATACACAACGAGCACCCACTCACGACTTCTTATACCTTATAAACTTACTCATATTTCAGGCGAGTGTTTCACAATTGGGAAAATGTTTATCTTCTGTAAATAAACCATTGTAGAGTGTAGTTTTGTTGTCACATTGTTACGTGCTCTACATCGGTACTTGGTGAATTTGTTAATTAAAATGTTCAACTAGTTTTCATCAAACATGTAGCGTGTTACTAAACATATCCATTGAAGTATATGGATATATTTAGGTACCTTGCATGCCGCAAACCTAAGAGATTCATGTGTAATTCCAATACTGTGTGTGTAGTACGGAGTTTACGTTAAGACGTAAATATATTCCAAACTTTATAAATATCGGAATGTTTGTAAACAAAGTGAGAAAGAAGTGACATCTCACTGCGGACTCGAATGCAGTTGGAAGGATGCCAGGCGCGTTACGCTTCGACGCGCTTTTATCTCGCCACGACAAATAAAATGAAATATTTAAATAGCTCTTTCTCTGATGATTAACTTGATTATTTTTACTGCAAAGTATTGTCAGCAAGATACCTTTAATATAGCAGTAAAATAGCGCAGACATCTAAGCGAGTTCGATGTTTCAGATAAATAACTTCTTATTTTGATTGTTACAGGTACTGTTTTCGGAGTGGAGGTCCACTTTGAAAACAAGGACAGCGGGTTTTTTCTAAAGCACACGGCAAGATGGAGTGGTGCGGGTCCGCCCCCAGAGCCAATGGGCACAGCACTTCCTGGAGCACTGCTGTCTCTCGATCGATTCACCGTACTCCAGGGGTCGGCCCCAGCCTCCGTCCGCGCCACATACGGACCCTTCTCCACCAAACAAACAGTGCCAGCGCGCTATACGGTACCTGATCCATTAGAACCGCCTAGAAGAAACGCAACTCTAATCGAACTTCAAGAAGCGACAGCACACAGGCTTGACGTGTCAGCGCATCTAGTGTTTAGGGAACTTCCTCGAGATGCGCCCGTGCTGCGCGTGCTGTTTCATACGGGTGGAGAAGGCGGAGCTAGAAGAGCTGCGGCTCGACCCAGAAGAGTTTGCATAACCTTACACGCCAGTCTGGGTACAAAGTCATTGACGGCAACCTGTGGCCCTGAAGGGGAGGAGGGGGCTTGCCTGGCTGAGCTGACGATCCCAGCAGCTTGGTGGCCAGCGGATGGAAAAGGAAAGCGGCCGCCGCGTACAGTGCGTTTAGCATACAGCGCCGCTGAAGCAAGTAGTGGGGAGTCCGGAGAAGGCGCCTGTGGTCGTGTGTCGGTGCAACCAGCGTGGCCCCTGGGCGTGGTCACGCTGGCAGGAGCAAGAGCTGGATACCGTGAAGCGCGAGCTGGTGCCTCAGCTCTTTTGCTTCCAAGAGCGCCATTATATCCTCACTCTCGATTACACCTGCCCTTTGTCGTCCGACGGGACTCCCTTCATTCCACTGGGCACGTTGTTATCAGGTGAGTTCGCTAAATGTATTCCAAAATAGGCATTCGATTTTATTTATTCGGTAAAGTTGTAAACGAACAATGTATCCTTTATTTTCAAACGGATGAAATAAACAATATCAGAGTGACTTGATACTGCGCCACCCAAGATCACTGCGAGTGACAGCGCGCGGCGCCCGGAATGCTCTGTCACTGCAAAAGCCACTTCACGTTAACGACGCCCAAATAACTTGTCTGTCACTCTATTACGTCAGTAGTATATAGAATTCGTATTTACAGTCCCACCTAACGAGGTTTATTGAGCTAATGCTGGCTGAGTATTTCATGTGTGGGTGTACTTGTATTTATTACGTTACATTACAGAATCAAAACGATAAACGACCATTTTACTCGTAGAGAAGCTTAATAAAATGGAGTAAATTCTCCATCGGATGATTAGACTAGTTTTTACCCTAAAGTCTCAACTCTTACTCCCTAGCTTACTGCCCTGCTCTGCGCTGGCTTAAGTTCTAACTTCTAACATGAAACAGTGTCGCGTTCTTACCCGGCATTAAAGCGTCTTAACTAGCAGCACATGGAACAGACGAGGCGGTATCGAGTGTGGTAGAACACTTTATGTGCTGTGGCGGCAGGCCGAAAGCACTGAGCTTGGTATTCGTATTCACAACGTCCGACGACTCGCCTCAAGCCATAACACTGACCGCTCGTAAAGTTTAGTTGTTACGAATTGCGGGTCAAGTTATACTAGGAAGTTGAGAGGTGAGTCTAGAATGGTTGTGAATCGTACAGGCCCGGGCACTCGGCCGAACCGCGCCCATTAAAAGTTTCCCGTGCCCACTGTTTCAAGTGGACGCTGCCATAAATGATTAAGAGGAGCTGTTGTTTATAGCGAGAATAAAAGTGTTACAACTTTACAAAGCATTAACGCGGTATTCTATTTATTTTATTTCGAAAAAAATTGCAGTGTCCGGGTCGAATTCAGTGTCAGTCATCCTTTTTCTTAATTCTGAATTTAGTTTCATACTAGGCATACTAGCTACTCTAGCTCTAGACACCCACTAGATAATATGCTCTTATGAAACGCTTGCGATGTGCGAATGCGATAGACCCCAAGTTAATCCATGGGATTTAGATTTTGCAAATATTGACACGTAATCAGACAAAATTAGCATGTGAATCGGCACGTAAATTTCATAATGTTTGAATAACTAAACGGTATATAACGTTTTTGTAAGTTGGTAATATATTATTAGAACGATGAAAAACGAAACCTTTCTGAAGTCTGATAAGTTCCCAATGCGGCTTAGTTATCAGAGATTGCTGCTCGGGAACTTTTCCGTTTGATATGTTAAGCAGCTTTGTTCTGCGGTAACTATTGAACTTTTGCTGTACCTATATTTACTAATAAAACCTTGGGCCCGATTCTAGATTCAATCTGTGACAGAGATATATCTGTGACAGTATGGCATCCCAGTACTATATCCCCACTTCTTGTCCTTGTCTCTGAAGAAATGCGAACGTGTCCTTGGAGCATCCCCTTTTAGTATTGTAGTATTGAGTCAATTGGAATCGCGGCTCTGTATTATGAATGCGGTCAATGCGTGTGTTTGATAATGTGTTGCCGGTCCTTTCATCACGCTATAACTAGGTAGGTTCCCTTGAGACAAGCGTAAGCTGGGTCATAAACGTTTACAGACAAAAACACGTCCCGTCGTTCCTGTTTTGAAAATTTAGGACACTGGAGCAGGAGCCTGAATATAATTATACTTCTAAAATAGGCTCTTCATATGTATACTTACCTACTCCTGGTGTAGTTTTGGCCTTTACCAAAATTGTCTATAACTTTTAGGAATTGAAGGCATGTTTTCGTCATTGCGAAATGCTTGCCCGTATTACTTTGATAGTAATAACACAGATTAAAGAATACAAGTACAGATACCCAATCTCATAGAGCAAAAGGTACCGTTCTAATGTAGGCAATTCTGTATACAATTTTAGTCCCGTAGCTACACCAGTAGATGCAGTATCCGAGCTACCACGGCTATGACGCTGTCAGCCTACCTGATAGTTTTACTAATAGGTACATTGAGATATCACCAGATGGCATTGACTTCCCGGGCAACAAATAGAGTATTTTTGATTTTTATGATATAAAAGTAGTATTTTCGAGACAATTATTACACATCACACAAAATTAGACATAACCAAACGCTTGGAGCCTGTGGTTCCATAGAACTTTCGCGACCAGTGATGGCGCCATCTAGTGACAGTACCCAATAATACGTGTAGCAAACTTACTTAACTCTACTATAGTAGGTACGAGTTACATGGATTTAGTATCAATTTTATTGCATTTATTAAACTTATACAATTTACCTTTATTTTATGTACGGAAGGATGTTTGCAATATAATTAAGGTACGTTGAATTTATGAAGGTGTAAAAATCATTCTATCTTCACGATTACTGGTTCAAATGTTTCGCTCGGTACCTGTGTCGCCATACCTATATGACTTCTTTTTTGTAATAATTATACGTTGTTCGAGTTGGGAGGCCATGGTAATAACAACAACCTTTTGCGTAAAGTTTGTCTAGTGTGACATTCCTATTTCCTATTCACCGTTCAGTATGGTATTTATTGATCATACCAATGTATTTAGTGTCACACTTGAAATGGCCACAAAGTGGCAATCATCGCCCGCTACTCGTGCGGAAAGTCCATCTTCCTGGTTAGGGGTAAAAGTACATATACTCGTATCTATTCCCCACGGGTAGTAATTAAGGAAATTCGAATGTTTAGCCCTCTTGCCTGCAAATACCTGCAATCTGCGACATTCTTTGTTTTACCGCCTTAGGTGAGTAATTTAAGCAGTTACTTGATGTTATATATATCTATTTATTTAAACTTCATTGCACAGTAACAAGTTAAATATACATAAGGCTAACTAATGCCATAACCATAAGGCGTTGGCTACCGCTCAACTTTTTAGTTTAAACAGAAAATCATCATTGTTGGTGCGGGATATAAGTATCATAGGTAGGGTTGAGGTTATAGTACATTACTTACCAAGGGCTGCAAAAGAAAGAAAGCCCGAAATCGCAGGTATTTGAGACCCGAGCCGCAGGCGAGGGTTGTAAATATGCGATAGAGGGCTTTCTTTTTTACTGCCCGTGGTGAGTACACAATTTTACGTCCTCATCTGGCCACCGTGCGCATTATGGCCAGGTGTGACGTAAAATAATGTAACAGACTTTAAATAAAACTGTCATAGCAA
This sequence comes from Epinotia ramella, assembly GCA_947578815.1. Classification (NCBI taxonomy): domain Eukaryota; kingdom Metazoa; phylum Arthropoda; class Insecta; order Lepidoptera; family Tortricidae; genus Epinotia; species Epinotia ramella. Next base: position 17,389,944 of record OX388209.1, read on the forward strand.
TTGGAATCTTCCACCTTTGACGGTAGAGTTGCTTTTTGAATAGACTACTTGATGCAATTCGGCCAACTCAAATAATCTCAACTAGGTAAACCTACAACACAGAAATTAGGTAAACACACAAATGACTAGTCTTTAATAGTAGTATTGTCGCATAAAAATGAACTATTTTCGAGTAACATTAATTGAAATGATCACGTTCATTGTTCAAGCGGCTCGTCGCTCTGCATGCATGTTTTACATACAAAATGTTCAAATTAAATTATCATGATATATTGTGGCGCGTGCCCAGGGGTTCGCCGCCGACGTTAAGTGATATTTAATACTAACATTACTTTAGATGTACAGTCAAGTGCAAAAATATTTGTATCGATTTAGGGTCTCTATTGTTTCCCATTAAGATCCGATTTTTTCAGTCCATAACGTTTTCCACCATATTTTTTTCTAGTCATATTGTCGAAAGTCATAAAATTTAACAATATAAATTGGAGTTATAAATTGGAGAGAGTAAAGCCTATAAACACACTCCTCAAACGAACGCTTGAAACTTTTTTCTCTAAAATCAAAAATGGCCGATATATTTGACCCGAAAGTTGGGAAAAATCTGTAGGTACTTGTAAAATATTCGATGGATGTTGTGTCATGAATGGTTCTAGCGCTTCGCCGATCGCTAACAAAACATGTTTATTTAAAGTATTATTTACGAAACGGTCATAAAAATATAAAAAGTACATGCCATAATGACACCGCACAGGCATTTGAAAAGGGTACTAGGTATAGTACCCCTTTCAAATTTATGTCTGGAAATGTTTCTGAGTAATTATCTATATGACTAAGGATGTTATAGATTTGGTCACTTAAACGTAATTCTCTTTAGGCATTAAAACGATATGAATAACAATCATTAGTACGTTGAAATATATGCCTGATGGCCGGTTCCAATAATCAATCCACCGATAGTTTTCCTTACCAACAGTTACATTTTGACACATTTTCTACGGGTAATCTGTCAAAATTTAACTGCCGGTAAGGAAAAGGTTGATTATTGGAACCGGCCATTAGAATATTTATGAATAATTATCGATAGACCTTTGATCGTTATGGACATCAATTTTCTGACTTTTGTGATAAATTATGACTATTGATGTTTATGTCTATCAATTATATGGATATCAATTTCTGACTATCGAAGTTCGGAACAAGAAAAGCAAGGAAGTTTATGGGAAACAAAGGGACCCCATCGATTTAATCCTCTTCTAAATATGTAGGTGCTGAAACCTTAATCCGCTGACATAAGAGCCATGGGCATATGTATTTATGCGTAATTTGTATGCACCTATATTTTACAAGCTTTTATTTAACTTGCCCTGTTAGTATATATGTGTCCTGTATGGGACAAATCTTGCAAGTTAAATTTGACCCACTTCCCGGTGACCAATTGAGCTGAAATTTTGGGTATAAATATAGTTTGGATGACAATTTAATACTATGGTACCATCGAGCTGATCTGATGATGGAGACAGAAGGTGGCCATGGGAACTCAGTACTCAACCGACGTAAACCCGTTGAGTTTGGGTACGTTAGAATCGTCTCAATTAGTAATTAAATATAAAATAATTAGTAGTCTATGATGGTATACAGAAAAGTACAGTCGGCAATAAAAGCTTGTACCAAAAACTATTTTTTTTGACAGAAACTTATTTACACTTGGCTGTATGAGCATTCTGATTGTCAGCGTTAGCCGATTAACAAAAATAAATAGTACATACACCTACTGAATGTATTCCAAGTGTATGTATGTTAGTTTGTAGATACACGTATATCGTTTTGTTGGCACGCTCTGCAACTCTGCAGTATAAACATATTCCCGACATTTGTTTTATCGTTGACAGTTCCCTATCATTTACGAAGTAGCGTCCGTAAAGCTGCGTGTTAGGGTTTATTGGGAAGGAAAAAAGGACGTGTCGTGCGCACTACATGCTTATTGTTAAAAAAATATTAGGGTGAATATCCACCAGAGATGTGCGAAGCTGTGTTTTCATATATTTCCCACCTAGCTGTCAAGCAGCACGATGGGTTGACGACGTAAAAAAGACCGCGGGTCATTTCTGGATGAGACTAGCACGGGACCGGGATATGTGGCGTACTCCAAGAGAGGCTTATGCTCAGCAGTGGGCGATTACAGGCTGAAAATGATGATGATGAAGTCAAGCTTTCCAATATATGAAAATAGGTCGCACATCTGTGACGGATTTTGATACTCGATGGGCCCATTTCTAGATGCTAAATGTAACGACGTATTATAAAAGGCATCTTTTAAAATATGAATGACAGAGGCATTAAAAAAAGCGATATATTAGTGATGTTACCTTCTCTCATTTAAAACAAATGAAATCGCGACCTAGTTATCACTAGATTTGTTTCAAATATGAGAGTGGACTGATAATATATTTCTTTTAAGTATAAAATATGTTTTTGACCTAAACTTGTTTTGTTCTTAACATATTAATACACCTATTTTATTTAAAAAATATTTCACTAAACAACCGTAGCAATGCTATGCGATATGCACGATAATTTTGTGAATTGTTTAAATTAAATCACCTCGTGTGATGCAGTGGTGCAGGGCGGGCCCGCCGCTGCACGGCGAACACTAACTGTTATTTAGTACTGCGCCACCAAACTATTCGAATAATCTTAGCGCCAAACTTTCATATTAGGCTGTGGATTTTATGTGAAACTGTGTCTGTCTGTTACCTAGTCTTCACGCTTAAACCGCTTGAAAATTAAATGAACTTTGTTATAGAGAGAGTTCGAGTCCCGGGAAAGGACATGCGATAGTTTTTATCCCCTGAAAAAATCCTCTAAGCGGGTGAAATTGTGGGTGAAAGTTGTATGAAGCTACGATATAAACGAGTTCCACGTGGACGGAGTCGCGGGCAGTGATAGTTTCCTTACATTGCGGGTCGACGAGGTATAATGAGTTCAATAAATGTATCAAACCCCAAAATGTATGTACCTAGTTAAACTTGCACGCGAGCGTGTGTAAATCGGGCTCATCTTGGCGAGAAACATTATTTGGTAATAAAGGGCTTTTTATTTATAAATGATCATTTTAACACTTTATTGTTTAGGTAACTATCAGATTCTGCCCGCCTGAACATGATTGTCGTTAAGCCACATGACAGAAACCTTACAAGCTAAATCCTTAGCGTGTAATCTATAGTTGCTGTTAGGTACTGATCGGTCCAAAGCGTAAATAGTAAATGCGTAACTGCCTCTATAAACGTTTATAGTCTTTACATGGTTTTTATCGCTTAATTAAAGAACTTAGTATATTTTATTTTAAAATGAAGTGCATATACTTTAATATTGATAACGGATGCATAGGTTGACTTCTACCAAAGAGGCTCCGACTGGAGCGACTTTTAGTAGGTAATAAATAGGCACTTCCTAATTCGAAATAGATATAACAACTTTTGAAAATGTAATGCCACGAATGCGACTACATGACGGCCACGATCGCTCTGTCAAGATCACATTCAACGATTGAGAAGAAGAGAGAAAATGTAATCGTTGAATGACATTACCTAGAGGCATACATATAGTAGAATTGGGGTTTATCACTGACAGATAGTTTGCCTTCATTTAATTTTCAACTTTAACCTCAAACAAATAAAGTAGTTATTTCTAAATCGTTTCATCGCGTCGCGGTATTTTCGATTTGTGATAAAGTTGCGTTCGGCGCTCGAGCTCACAAACTTGGATTATGCATTGGGCCAACATCATAAACAAATCTGTATTGGGGAAAAATTGTTAAACTCGCCACAGGTCACGTGACATCTTACGGTCACGTGACCTGTGGCGAGTTCAACAATTTTTCCCCATCACAAAAAGTGCACAGCGCCGCTAAAGAAGATTTCACGTCAAAAATCAGACAAGGTTACTGGATGAATAGTAGTTATCTACTAAAGAAAGGGCAGCTCTATAATAGGGGAATCTCAGCGGCGCGAGTACGTTCTCCGCACCACCTGGTGTAACTTCGTACATCTGTGCCAAGTTTGAGTTACGAGCCCCGAGCCCAGTAGTAAAGCTTTTCACGTAAATGGAAATTTATACCGCCCCGGCTTAGGTGGCCTAGGTACCAAATTTATACCTCAATGTATCACGGACACTCAACTTATTAAAGAATAGGTATAAAATACTATGCTTCTGCCCGCGTCCGTATGCCCGTGTCCTCGTGGAACTCTTTTATATCGTAGCCCATAGAATCTTTCACCCCCTTTTCACTCCATTAGGATCTCCTAACTCTCCTAAGGGATAGTTTTTATCCCGGTAATCATATGATTACCAGTATAAAAACTATCCTATGTACTCAAACGATCTCTCAAATTTTATCTAAGTCGGTTCAGCGGTGTAAGCGTAAAGAGGTAACAGACAGACAGCGACACACTTTTGCGTTTACCTATAATATTTAGTATATGAACAGATGCGTGGCGGCCAGAATGTGCACGTTTTGCGTTATAAGATAATCTTACTCATTTCGGTTCAATTCCATTTTCAGACCTCTTATCGTATAAAGCTCCTAACCAACACCTAACGTCCATTCAGAACCATCCGGCTTGGGCCGAATGTGCGATAGCTATATTCCGCTGCTCTTGAAGAGAGCGATTAATATTGAATAGGATCTTGGGTCTTGAATGATCTCTTATCTGTAAGGCCGTGTTACGTAATTCCTAGTTTTCTAGTGAATAGCTTCGTCATCGATCTTAAGTTCTGAATAAATTGGCATTTGGGCTTGTTTTGTAATCGGTTTGATTGCAAATTAACGATAGAATAGAAATATAATGTATTATGGCAAACCTTTTGGTCGCCACAGCCTGTTCGGGCAGTCGCCAACTTTGTGAACAATTTATAAACTTATCGCTTGTCGAGTGCCAAATGTGTTTTGTACAAAAAGCTCCGGCTGTGGCGTAAGTGCAAAAAGTGTTAACTATTGTTATTGTTTGTAACGATGTGTTTGCATTGTAGAATGAAAGTGAAGTCGGGACTGCGGCTGATCAGCGTGAACGCAGCGAACTCGAGGTGGGCGGTGACGGCGGAGGTGAAACCGCGGGCCGCGACGGTCACCGCCACGCGCCTTGAGCTGCCCCTCAATGACGACAATGGACAGACGTGAGTTCTTTATTACATATTTAATGTTTTAAGTCTGACTTTCCAATGTCAGGTAGGTATATTAGGAACCTGAAATACTTAGATGAAGTGTTAAAGTATTGGAAAAAATATCGCTTCGTTGTTGTAAATAGGTATATTACCTATCTAATCAATGCTTTAAGGGTCCGTTCCCTGAGAGGTGAGTTCTTAGGTTACACATTAAAATATATATATATATATATATATCTACACCGGTCGAGCATGTTTTCTGCATAACTTCTGGTGCCTGTTGATTTATCAATTTAATCATACATTTAAACAGTGCACAAAGTAACCGATTCATATTTTATTACGATTTGTAACCTATACCTACTCAAACAATAAAAGTGCAAAACCGTTGACCGGGTTTTTGCTTGAACTGGCTAGATCATAAGTCTAACACAAAACACAGGTAATTTTACGAAAAGTAGCGTAATTTCAATTAGATAATTTAATTCATTCATTTGGAACACGACGTCCGCACCAGTTTTCGTGATTTTACAGACCTATTGTACTACAAATACTGTGAGCAGAGGGGTGATCACGTAACTTTTCGAACAACTCAGCTGTCATTTTCCCATGCAAAAAGTGGATATTTGGATCTACGTGACGTACGTAGGTCACTGCGTTACGTGATCAACCTACAGGTTTATTTGTCGGGTTAATTAAGTAAATAAAAATATGAATACCGAGGTACAAACAAGTAAAAATCCGAATTCTCCGTATTATTTGCTGCATTTCCACAACGTAATTTACCTACTCAAAGCCGGTATGCATTTGTAGTAATGTAGCTAATAACATTACAAAAAGCGGAAGAGGACCTCATGAACGCTGGCGTCGTAGAGTAGAACGCGATTGCAATCTCAATGTGGTGTAACGTGCACCTCGCGCGGTCCAGGACGGATTTAAAGGACCCAATTCCATTTCTATTTTCTCATCCCTACTTTCGAGCTTTCCGCGATTCTATTATAAGTAAATGGGTCAACTGCTGTGACAAAACTAGTTTTCGCGTTTCGAGATGCAACTAAGTAAGGTATTTTTGTTTATTTTCATGTTTCTATATTTATGTTTAGTTTGTTTGTATATCCTGTAGTACTTAGTAATAATTACCTAGTTTTAGATCTGCACTGTTATTGACCTTATTTTTCTACTAAGTAGGTAAGTATGTTAGCATTTACCTATATAAGTGCTTGGATTCCTTTAGTCAATGTACATAAATAAATTGCACACGTTGACGGTCGCGTGACCAACGTATTTTTTTTTCTAGCGTATAATGCATAGGTAAAAATTTCAAGCTGAAACATTTATAACTCATTATTACCAGGTTGTTCTAGGGTGACGCTAATCAAATAGAGTTACCGATATGTTTTACATTAAGAAAGATGCTTCAAAGTAAAGAAACATGTAAAACGCTCGTAAAGTGCGAATCCCATTACAATTTAACATTTTACTTTTACTCTATTACAAATAAAGGACATCCTTTACACAGAAAATTTACGTTTCTCCTAATTTATAACTTGTATTCGTTTTACGAGTTTCATGCAAAATGTTAACATTTATTCCTACGGTAGGTATTCCGCAATAAAATAAAGCCGCGTTTTCATTCCCTAGTAGGATTTGTTCACAATTTCGTGCACGAGTAGGTATGTAAGGTTGCATTCGCCGAGTTATAAATCTGCCTGGCGGTTGGCGCCTTTTGCTGGTTAATGAAACTCGACGTCACGACTTTTCAACTTATTATTGCTTGTAACCTCGCCGAGTTTCCGCTAGAAACCTTGTTTTAGAGATACATGAAAGTTTTTACGACTTTAGCGACAACTCCTAGATAGCTACACTTAGAAAGTACTAAAGCTAGTATAATAACTAAAAACTACCAAGTTGACGCGGCAACTTAATGACGCAGAAAACAAAACCTTAGTTAAGTTTAATTCTGTTGGGCTAATTCAATGGTTTTTTGTTCGATCGATTTCACTATTAGTGACGTAAAATTTGGTACTAGAGACAATTCGACTAAATTGTTTGATACAAACCTACTATGCGATACGAACTGTTAAGTTGTGCTTCTGCCGGTTAATTATCCACTTTCTTCAAACTATCTTTGTATGAACAGAAACCAAGAAGACCTAAGCGGCCCTGCCGGCCCCGGCTGGGAGGAAGTCCTCACGTGGTTGGTGGAAGTCGGAGCTGAAGGCGAGGGCGACGCAGAAGGCTCGGAGGGCGACTCCGGCCGCGGCACGGCGAGGATCAACTGGTCCGCGAAGCTGTCCGCCTCGGCCGCGCCCACCGCCGCCAGCGAGGAGCCACCGCATGAACACCGGGTCATCACCAGGCTCGATATTGAGAAGGATGATATACAAGCGGTTTTGCCTATATCTAAGGTTAGCTTAGCCGATCATATAGGTATACCTACATATATCATCTATTTCTATGATAATCTACGTAGGTACATAGGCACGCACAGATAGGCAATTAGCACTATGAGATAATTGTCCTGCTAACATTATAAACGCGATAATTTGTGAGACTGTTCTCATGGTCCTTGGGCATGGTAGTAGACGCAAAAATTAATTAAGGATTTCGATAAAATAATTGGAGAGCTCAAGTAAAACGGCAAAGTAATTTACTTATGGGCTACAATTTACGGGTAGGTACAAATTCGCGGGCAAACGCAATTAAGTACCTAGTTAATAATAATGAATCGATAATAGTAGTTTATGCAACTGATTCATAATCAGAGGCCTTAAAATACGAGTGTGGTTTTATGAAACGAGCGTCAGCGAGTTTCATAATAGAATCACACGAGTGTTTTAAGGCTAAATTATGTACAGTTGCATACACTACTTTATCTACACACATATCATAAGTACTCTAAGATCGGTTCAGAAGCCGTAGGAAAATGACCTGCATTGCTACTATAGTGCTACCTGTAAAATATCTTTGTTGCAATCGTGGCTGCATTTACGATATCCGGCGGAGTGTGCATATCGTTCTCGGAGTCACTACTACTCATATTTTCACCTAAAATGTGAATTACAAACAACTTTTCACAATTCTACTTTCGTAGCAGCAAAAACCAACAAAGAAATGACAAAAGTAATGGCGGCAATTTAATCCTACGTCAAGACGAATGTTTTTTTAAATCATAGACAAACGAATGATGTCCCTATTCTCATGTCACTCTTGATCAAATGTCGTGCGGTTTATATTAAAAAACATACTGAATTGACGTTTCGCATCGATAACTGTTTTAATATCTATGGATACTAGAATAGAGACCCCACTTGAGTTTTGACAGCTGTTCCAAATTTAAACTCATAACCTTACAAAAATCTGTACTGTAATAACATTACAGTACAGATTTTACCTACTACCACAGACAAGAAAGTTCTCATAGTAAAATTGGTTGTAATAATGCTGGTCATTTCCTACGGTTTCTGAACGCATTTTAGAGCACTAATGATATGTGCGTAGATAAAATTTGTTATGTAGGTTATTAGATTGCACCTAGATAATCTTCATCTCTCTTCATTTCCCTCGGTAAATAGCGGGCGCTAGCGAAATAAACGGTTTCAAGGAATGAAATTCGTTGTTCTTTTACAATACAATATTTGGTAAGATAAAATTGTGTTCCCCAAACACAGCGAGCCCGTGTCGTCGTTACGTGAAGTGTCCCAAATTAGCAATTTATTGAGCGGTTCACTACCGTCATAAATTAGCCGCAACGTATTTTCTTCGTAATTAATGAAACGATGGGAGCTCCTTTTATTGCTATAACGACATCTTTATCGAGTTTCATAGGCTTTTGGCGAGTCCTTGCGGGCGGCGCCGGCTTGCTATTATCTGCGAAATTGGTCGAAAAAAATGTTAGCAGTGAAACCCTTCGGGGGTTGGTAGCTAGCTACTCGCTTCGTTATTCGGATTATTCTTATAATATAATTTCTTGGGAAGAATCTCTAGGGCGCGCTATCGTAACAAATCCTAGAGATTAACATTTAATGGTGTGCTCTTAGTATGAATGAAGTGCCCAAATGGGAGCTTTATCGCGCGGTAATGGAGGCTGGCTGGAAAGAACGCCGTGCCGCCCACTCCGGTCGAGTAGGCCGAGTAGAGCCTCTGCGAATGCCGATGAATTTTGGATGGATTTTGACGTTATCGCACCTGCGTATTACTTAATTTTTGATCTGATATATATTTTGATTTAACGGTGCACGGACTTCTATTTTGAGCTTCTAATGGGGCTAGTTTGATTGGTATAAAATTGCCCCGTAATTATTTATCTGTTTATTATTCTTATTGAGGTTTTGATACTTAACTCATTCATCACACGTGTGCTACGCCGTAGTGCGTAGCAGCATTTTTCCATTTCATAACGGAAACCGCTCGTAGACGCATGACTCGTATGCAAGTCATTGATGTTGAATGGGTTTAAAAAACACGAAAAATCTTCCTTTATCATCTTTTGTTTATATTATCACTAATGGGAAAACCGAATACATTGAAATTCTTTATGCAAATGAAAACGAATAAAGCTAAAGGTGTATAGAATTTAACATACTGCGTATAGGTATTTTTCTTTTGCCTCTCTTTGTTTCGTTATTTTCCACTTAGCTGTTACCATGTTCTGGAATAGATACCTAGTACTTTATTCTACGAACGATTCCATGAAAAGCATTAATTAAAATTGTATATAATATATATGAATATATTTTAATATACGTATCGCAGTTTAACAGACTCAACTGATCTCTATCGCGTATTATATTGCTGAATAGACAACTGTTCGTTGTAACTCGATTTGCATATGGATTAGTGTGCGGTCCCGCGCTAATGAAGTTAGAGAATAATATTTATTAAGCAATTACTTTATCTCATATTAGCGCGCTGCCCATTACCCGAGTTACCCGAGGCATGTGTTCTCATCGCTGGTCCAAAATTCGCCTCTGAATGAATCGGTATAAGACTGACCTGCGATTACGCGTAGTTGTTACGAGTCTCAGGTCAAGTTATTTTGGAAGTGAGCTCCTGGCCGGTGAGGTGTGCTTTTGCTTCCGTAACTGCCCACTGACGGAACTCGACGCCCTCTGACTCTCAACGTAACTGTCTAGATGATTAAACTAATTGAACTATAACATTAATGATTAAGTGCACACTGCCATTATTGTTGCGTGTAACGCAATTAAGTACGCTGCGTTGTTGGATGAACTAGTTAGTATTGTTCGAAGAGTACAGTTATCCATGCCATGTATAACGATACCTTGTATTGTTGTTGTCGTTATAACGATAATGATTGATTAATGACGTACGCAGCAACAAATAGGACGTATGTTTCGCTGAAATTAACCGACTGAATAGCCGTCTTATGTGGCCTCAACTTAATTAGCTTTCCTGGGACTTCGTGAGGCTTAGGTGGTTCATGGTTCACTGAAAGGACTTCTATTCATCCCATGTGCCTATTGATGTCCGGGCACCGAGTGGATTAACAACGGATAAAGGTGGCTGCGCGTTCTGATTAGTTCCTCTCCGAATGCCAATGTATAGAGATACCCGGAATACAACAAAGCTTCAGCTATTTTAAGCTCTTTTGTTTGTACATAGGTAGGTATGTTTTGCGCGTGTAAAATGTATTATATTAGTACTGGAAAATGTTTCATCACAATCCGTTCGGTGATATTTTTGCGTGGGTAGCAAAGTCAAGAGTTCACAAACTTTCGAGTTCAAGAAATTACCTTGCATTAATTTAGGTAGATACATTCGGTACGATATCACTGTGTGACAATTTTGCCAAATATTCTAACAGAATGTAGCCAAGTGAATCTATTCCAGTAGCTACTCGTTATCCTCAAACTGGTTTGTTAATGGTGTTTGAAAGAAGTAAAAAACCGTCTGATGCTATTTTCTCACGTTGTCAACCCACAACAATTATACTGTGACTGGTTTAACGTAATTGGATAATCACACGAAACAGGATACAAGGCTATTTAACAATATAACAAGGCAACAAACCATAGCAGTTAAATGTACTGTGTCCGTTCAATGTACCTTAGGCGGTCATCACGCTGCCGCTGTATCCCGCTACGGCGTGCGGACTTGCGGAGCGACGGTTCACAATGTTGCATGCCAGTACCTCAGTTTTTATATGAAATCCGCACGGTACTTCACGCTGCACCGCACCTTCGTCCGACAAAATTTGTATGCTGTTCCGCACGCCGCAGCGGGATGCGGCGGCAGTGTGTGATGCGCTTAAAAACTGGATATAGAATAGTCAGTCCTTAGGCGACTCTCCCACTGCACCGCGTCCCGACGCGGTACGCGGAACGACAGATTTTTTACACGCGCATTGCCGCGTCGTCAGTGTGTTGTACTAGGCGTGTTTTCTATATAATACCCATTGCACACGAGGGCTGAACAGTGAGGGCAGAACAGTGGGCAGCACAAGACAGTACTGTTCTGTGCGTTCAAACAGTAGCAGTACTGTGCTGCCCACTGTTCTGCCTCACTGTTCTGCCCTCGTGTGCAACGGGCATCAATTGAGATTCTTGCATACAATGGTAAAATCTATCGCTCCGCGCACCGCGGCGGGACGCGGTGCAGTGGGAGAATCGCCTTAAGTTAATTACAAGTTAACCTTTTAGCAGTTAGTCTATCTATTAACAAAAGTTGTCAACTCCACCCAATCTCTTTATAATGTCCAATCAACGTGTATCTATAAAGTAGAAATTAAAAGCATTGCTATCATACCGGATGAAATCCGTAATGGTGTTGTTTATTTCTAGAACTGGGAGGTGCTGAACACGGCTGTTCTAACTGGACGACAAGTATCCCAGGCCATGAAAGTGTTGATAGTATCGCAGGCCGGCCAGGTCGCTGATGTCACGCTGCAGAGCTCTTGCCATTCCGAAGACGAGAGCGTACTAAAGGTGAGCTCGATACTTCAAACGTAATGCATGCCATGCATTAACATCTAATGTTAGAACTCACTCACAATGCATTAAGACGTAATTTTAGTGTGAATACGAAGTGCAGGATGCTTTCAACATCTTAAGTAACCTCGCAGCGAATAAGGAACGCTTGTTAAGTAAAATGTCATCACAATGTCGTTGAAAATCATGTCAACCTTAATGAACTGACTGGCTGGAGTAATAAATTACAATGTTACTGCAATAACGTGTAGGTACATAGTTGCGTGTAATGTCAAGTCTTATATCACTTATCCTACAACTTTCTTGATAATACATGACGTCCCTTTGGACGTCACCGCGTGGCACGTGTATTTCTGTAGCGCGCCATGAAGGCACCAGTCGATGCCAAACGCATATATCGCTGTCAATGTTAACTCTTAAAACGATGCGCGTTTGCCAACTACAAGACAAAGGGTTAAAAAGACCTTTGATGCCTAGGAAATGTCAATAGTGTAACAGGAAACTACTTTCCATCTTTTAATGAATAAATTAGTTGCGGAGGAAGCGTAAGATCTTGTTTCATTAAGCTCACTTAAAAGTCAATTAAAGCTTCTTCTAAAACAGACAACCACCTCTTTAATTTGATACTCGGTCTCAGGATTTAATATCATAGAGCTCGTAATTACAACTAACTTTTGTTGTTTTGTTTCTAAACCATTATAAAAAGCTTCATAAAACCAGTGTCTTGTTCTCGTTACAAAAAAGGACTAAGACTTTGTTTTTAATTAACATTGGCTCCAAATGAATAAAGTGGCAGCTAGTTTTAATAAAATGATTAAGAAGGTTGTCGCTGGAACCTACCTAAATACCTACGCGGTTTCGAGAGTTTATTACGTTTTTGAAACCCATTTAATTGGAAATAATATATGAACTATGTTTCTATGGATCAGATTTTGTAATTAAACATTTAATTGTACCTAGACTTCAGACTAAGTCTATAATTCGTGGATAGTTAAATTATAGTTTATGGGAGACCGGTCAATAGGAACGCCGGTCATTTGAAACAAGCTTACTAATTCCTAGACTATTGGTGGTAGCGGCGGGGTCTCTGGGAAGGAAATTATTGGTTTTAGTATCCGGACCTGTGTAAACATACGTTTTGCGACATCGAGCCCGTTTTAAGTTTTTACGAGGCTATATTGCGTTTTCATCACGATAAGTATTGATGAAGATAATTATTTTGTTTTTAAATTAGAAATAAACTAGCGACCCGCCCGGCTTCGCACGGGTATTACATTATACATATAAACCTTCCTCTTGAATCTATTCTAAAAAACCGCATCAAAATCCGTTGCGTAGTTTTAAAGATCTAAGCATACATAGGGACAGACAGCGGACGCTAAGCGACTTTGTTTTATAATATGTAGTGAAGTGATGATCGCTTTTCGAATATCACTAGTATTACTACTACAATACATTTCGTGACAAATATGAATTTCTGTATGTGTCCATAGTTTTTTATTGTCACGAATATATACTTTAATTCTTCTTACAATTAAACTTCTATTAAGTATTTAATTTCCTCGCAGGTTTCGTCGTCCTGCAGCTCGGTGTACGTGGATGGCTCTGAGATCCGAGGGTCCTCGAATGCTTCCGTGATCGTAAAATACGGAACGTACACGGGCTTGGCTCGGTTCACGGTGTGGATGCCGGAATACCCACTGGAAGTGGAAGTGGATAATAGGCGACTGTCGCAAATAAAGGGTAAGTTTTAATAGTAAATATTTTGAATCGAGGTGCTCCGAACAGGTATGGTTTCAGATAAATTTTCCTCCGTCGAACGCTCCGGTGGAATAAGCCCTGCCTAGGATTTCCCGAGGGAAGTTGATTAGCGCGCATGTGACACCCGTCGAATGGCAAGTCCGTTGGCAAATAAGCGTACCTACGGATAAGTATTATTTCGCTAAAGATTTGTGTATACGTACAAAAGCTGTGTAATTATTTGGCTTATAAATAAATAAAAATAAATAAGTATAAAAAAGGTACCTACATCAGTATAGCTATTCGCCAACGGATTACGGAATGCGTCACCACAGCCACTAACACTCGATAAATTGGCTGTGGCACAAATTACCTATTGACTGTAGTTATTTTGGGAAGGTATTAAATACGAGTAGAAACATTCCGTGGGTTCCAAACATTATTAGGTATATTATTCAACATTCAATGATCAACCACTAATGTGTGAAGGTAGTGCCTCCCTACCCATTTAAATAATCATTTACCCAAATAGATGATTATTTAAATAGGTACCCACTCCCACTTTTAGGTAAGTAGGTAACCTACTCTTGATGCTGGCTGTACCGTCTACGGCATAACTGTTGACTTTACCTTCTTTTTCCCATGACCTTGTCCTGTCAATTCTACCCGCACATTTCTGCTAAGGGTAGAGCCATATAGATCAGCAGGATTTTTCATCGCACGATAAGACGAAAGAAAACTATGGAGTCGATATCATCATTAAATTCATACTCATACTCATTCATTTAATTAATACCAAAAGTTTATTATATTGTAAATACAAATGTTAACCGCCACACCATGTTTATTACATTATAAGCTAAATAATAAAATGTTCACGTAACAATTAAGTTAATTAATGTATGCACTAATTGCAAACTTAAATAAATGACACGTCTAAAGCCGTCAATGATTGAAACATGAGGCAATTAAATAAAGCGGCCAGTACCCACCGTTAAGTCTATCGCAACAATATGGTCTGGATAACTAGGTATGCAACCAAGTTGAAATTTGACAGCATGATAAATATATAATAATTACGGGACTAGGAAAATGAGTGAGTATGAATATGAGTAAAGTTGTAATAATATCGACTCCATAGTTTTCTTTCGTCTTACCGTGCGATGTAAAATCCGAGCCCTGTAGATCAGGAGTCCCGCCGATGCTACTCGCGCGTTTTCACTTAGGGTGGAGCCATCTAGCCGACGAATCCTGCCGAACTCTACATGCATCCGAATGATGTCTCCATATTATATTTTCTGACCAGGTTGGAAAGTCTCCGAGGACCCTAGTTCAAAGGAGAGACTGAAACGATCTCTGTCAGCGCGAGGTTGGGGCGGCTCCCGGCCCGACGGCACAAACTCTTTATCCGAACAACGCACTTGCCGACTGCGGTTCCAACAGACTAATATCGAAGTAAGTAATAGCTCATTTGACACGTTTAAGATAACCGAGTTTCTCTATTGAGCGCGAATCTTTCATCGATCACTGTTCAAGACACATTTCCTAATCCCTGCAAATTCATCTTCACGTACTTGATTATCACTAGATACTCCTGATTTAGACTATAGTTACGTAATTTGCGGGTAGGTTTTGTAATTTGTTTAAGTTGGCTACCTAAGTTAAATAAGGACCCTACATTGGTTTTTTTTTCTATCGTGAAAATCAACCATTCGTGTTAAATGACTTTTGATTCTGACAAAGAACAAGATCAAAACACATACTTCACTTTCAAATCTCATGATTTAGTAATGCATCCCTTGATGAATCTCATAATTCTGTAGTTAATCCCCTTAATCCTTTCACAAGGGTGGGTTTACGCATTAGCACCAACCTATCCACCTAATGGAATTAACAAGGAGTTAGGGAGCACCTTCTTGACCCAACATATCTACCCGATTTTAGTTCAACATTAATTATTTATGAATTCCCCAGGTATTTGCCAGGTTCCTTGCCAAAGACCATGACTCGGGACGCGTGTCATATTTCGTGTCGCGCCGCACCCGGCTAAAGGTCACCGAGTTGGTGCAGTCATTGATGCGAGTTTCGGACCCGCGCATCGCTTCCTTGAGGGGCCGTGTGCTGCAAGGGAGGAGTACTGGACTTACTGAAGTTCAAGTGCTGTCACCGATCACTGGTAAGACGATAAATAGTGATGATAGTTAGTTACCATGCTGACAACCATTTTAATTGGATAACAGCAGCCTGTCTGTCTGTAGCGACCACAGCACATAAAACATAGGGCGTTGAGATATCGCCATCAACCATGTAAATCTAAAGACTGCTATTTTACGTTTCAATAAATGTTCGCCACATCTTTGTCTTCCGTGACATTTCGCAATCAATTACAAAATAACTCTCAAACCTTTGCAGCTATTATTGAAAGTGAATGTGAACATCATGGAACCACACGGCCTACTTACGTAAAAACAATTTATGCTCTTTCCTACCTCACTCACGCCTTAGGTCAAATTCTGACTTGATAACGTTTCATTCTTCAAATAGGTCGAGTAATTGGTCTCCGCGAGGTTCGAGTAGTGAACGACAAAGTCGCTATCTCTCGATTGCTCGTGAGGGTCATCTCCGGTCTACAGCTGAACATCTCACCGGACCCAGCCATTGAAAACGGCTATGTATCAGAAACCACAGTTACCAGGCGGCTTACCGCACAATATCAGGTTTGTAAAGTTTTAGCGAGGATATCGTGCCGTTTGTATGTACTTATAATACCTATATTGTTGCTGAGGAAGTTAAACAAGTTCAGGCGACGGTACGTTGGTTAGAATTCTAGCTCATCTCAAAGGTGTAGAATATGTGAACCTGATATATATCAGCGTGGAACTAAAATCCATTCCTCTCGACCGTGGGAATTGTATCCAGCACTGTGACTTATATTATTGAGGATGATGAATTATAGTCCAAAGCCTCACAGTACTGAGTCCAAAGTTCCGGAACGTCCTGTGTTCGTGATGAGCGGAGCATGATTTTATACCCGGGATAAACAAACGGTGTCGCGTATTAATAATTTTCCCTCTCATCACTTACGCAAGATGCATGGTAGTTACGAAACAATTGCATTTCCCAGGAGGGTCTCCTAGACATCGACATTGAGTTCGCGGACGACACACGCACGGCTCTGCGCGACGTGGCCGTGTCGGACTACTTCCTTCTAGTTGAGAGCCTCGATCCTGAGGTCGTTGCGTTCGCGCCGATGCTCGCCTCGAAGCATCCGAGAGTCATCGCCGTTGGAGAAGGTAGGCCTGATCATCACATACTTATTGGCAATTACCTACCTTCTTACATATTTTATTCAGGTTAATTCAACACTTTGTGGATTTTGTTAGAATACATTATGGCGAGAGTTACCTATTTTCGGCAGCACGCCTTGTTACCAGCTTATGTTAAAGAAACTCTAATTTAATGGAAATGGCTAGCGTTAAATATGGCGCCTTCAGCTAACTGTTATCCAATAAAGAACTGTCAAACTACCATACCGTTTCACCCTGTATAACTAGTAGAATTTTAATGGTCGTAACTTCTTAATATCGATATGTATTGAAACAACCGACCCTTTGACACTTGACCTACATAGGGCACAATCTTTGAGATAGATCAGTGGCCTAAGGGTGCGCGTGATGAAGCATTTGTCTTTATGACACTGTTTGATATACTTAAAGAGACGGATGGTTTATCTTGATCTCACCATGACATAAGTGCTTACCAATATGTGATTGATGTGCCTATACTGGTTGAGCGGCTTTTTGTCTATCGACAAATATTATGAACCATCTTTTAGTTTTATGCAGTGCACTCACATATCTTAAATTTGGCTGAGAATGCAGCGATAGCGTGTCGACAATAAAGTAGCGAGCTCTGCTGCCTTTCCAGTGTGTTATTCATGCGGGAGTAAAAATGCTTTAAAAAGGCGCCGCTAGAGGTTGGCTGTGTTCAGAAAACAAGGTACACTCCATATTTAAGAGGAAACACAAGGTCCGTTTTTCCATAGAAACGTAGTCCCCTGTTTTCTCCCTGGATAATGGCCGAAGAGCAATATTTTTTTTTCCATATATCTATGGCTACTATTGTTCCTTTTTCCCTTCAAAAACCTAAGAAAAATTCCAGAGTTTCCGCTGTGTTTAAACATCCAGAAATCAATTTCGATTAGAATTTTTAATAATAGTTAAATTGGTCCAGTTTTGGAGAAGAAATTAGGGGACTACGAAACGTTGATTTTATGTACTTTTAATAGGTATTTTCGGTCCAAGCTGCAGTCTCTATCGCGCTCTGCGGGAGGCTTGAGGTTGGCGCGATAGCAATACATTTTACAAATACCTATTTCTCAATTATCTCGCCCATATTGTTTCCTCTTAAGTGCCCATCGTTTAATCATCAAGGATGCACCCGATTTATCCGTAACATTGGTAGTAGTGCGCGTCTTGGCGGATCTGTACACAGTCCAAACTCTTCTCAACTTCCAGGCAGCGGCGAACTTCTCCGCGTAACCCTGCTAACGCCCGAGCAATGCCGCACCGGGCCGCTCCGCCGGGTCGCCCTGCCCGGGAAAGGCGATGCCAAGACCCCGGCCAACATTAAGAACATACCCGGCGCTTTAGCCAGTGCCGCCGCTAGTGTGGACGTGGACTTCAGTGGTGGAGACACCCCGCAGAGGCCGGATACGCCGCAGAATGATGATATTATGGCAAGGGGAGGCGTTAGGACTGGGCTGTCGGACCTGAGTGACGTTTTGAGAGGTATGTTTTGTCACTGAATTCTAACCTCAGAAAATTATCGTCATAAAAAATAATCGAATGTTTTCAAAACCCCCGTTACACTTACACTCATATCATAATTCCTAATTTAAGGAAGAACATACCCATTATCACCTTTAAATATAAATAATAGTAGGTATTTTATGCAATCGTTATATAATGTATGCTTTTTCAGTCGAGTACCACGTTTAGGCCACGAAGCTGGCTGAGTGGCCTAATTAAGGTACGAGACTTAAAATAGTAGATTACTGCAGAGGCCGTGAAGTAAGGGATTGCTGGACGAGATTGGGGTAGACGGCCGAGTCGTAGACGAGGCCGTATACAACGAGTCCAGCAGTCCCTGTTCCAGCCGAGGATTGTATAGTACTTTACTCAAACGATGTGAGGAAATATTAAAATTAAAATAAATACTAGGTAATCAATTAAATAATAGGTAATTTGCGCCTTGTTTATTTTTTAAACATGCCATTTGAACAAGCCGTTCGAGCACCATGTTTAACCGCACATAAAGTGTAGTACCATAGATTTTTTTTTTTTTTTTATGAAGCAAGTATGCTTACAGTGTCTAGTGGTGGTTGGCAGTATGTAAATTTTCCTTTGTCAGTTTAATATTAGTAAGCAAATTTAAAAAAAAAAAACAAATTTAAAAAGTTAGAGTAGCGGACAATAATGGTTTTACTTAGGGTTTTCATACATTACTTCTTGGCGTAAGGCCAAGAAGTAATGTAGGGAGCCATAAACAAGAAACTTCACGTCTTCATTTCGTGATATTAACGCGTACATTTCCGAGCATGTTTGAGAAAAGCTAATTATACACGGTGGAATTTAATCGGTGATCAGGAATCCAAAAATCTTAATTATCAATCTACACAGAAACCAATACGTGAGATCTCGTGCAATATAGCTCACAATCTAATTAATCACACTTAATTAACATCGGTAAAATGTACACTGACTGAATAAATGGACACCCTACTTTTATTGAAGGGAAGTTACTCGTAAGTGTGCATACGTCAAGTGCTTGCTGGCTTTGGCGGGAAACTAGACAGATCAGACGTTTGTTATGAATTTGACAATGACAAATTGACAGCTTATTGCTCATTTATGTTTTAAGTTTCTATGGCTGATAGTTTGAAAAGAGGTATTAAACTTTTCAGACTAAACCATTAGTAGGGTGACAATAAATTTTAATTAAAATTTAATTTCAACTTAAAAATTAGATATGATAAAAAAAAACTTGGTTCCACTTAAGTACTACATAAACGTGACCGCCATCGATTACTGAATTAGAAAAATGGGTTCCTGTTCACCGATTAAATTCCACCGTGTGTTTTCTACGAGTCAACTGAACTAATTATACAAACTTGGTATCTATTGAAAACGAAGTGCAACCAACGGCTTTTTCTTGTTTGTGCGTTGATGTCTATTACCTTTTGACTTTCTCATGACGACGTCCTATTGGTCAAATACATTATAGTACAGTAAAGGCGCCACGTGATTGGTCAATTGAATTTTAGTTGTCTCTACAGTTATGAAATGTTGAGTTGGGAGCTCCATAGTAAAAAGTATGTGATTTAAGTTTGGTTTACTAAGTCTTAATTCAAACATTAAGGTCGACGAGTATAAAAATAATATTACTTATCTACATTTCGGTGCTAAATACGATACCATAGACTGATACAGAGATTCACACGTTAAATGATGATACTGTTTGCTACAGGGACTAAAAAGCGCTACTGTTTTCAACTGTCGTCCTACAAAAAATGGGTTTATTTTAATCGACTGAATATTACCTACTATTTTGTGATTTGAAGATACCAAACAGGAGGTTTCTCTTGCATTGTGTAGGTACCTACTTCAATCATATCGGTGATTTGCAGGATTCAAAGACGAGAACAACCACGAGCCGACGGTGCAAGCGCAGCAGTACGCGTCCATCTACCGCACGAACGCAGCAGTACACCCGCGACACAACAGCCCTCATATGACACCGGTCGAAATAGGTAACTAACCTAATTTTGTGAAGTGAAAACTTCTTTAGCGGCGCTGAGCACTTTTTGGGATGGGGAAAAATTGTTAAATACGCGACAGAGTTTTGTGACGTCAGATGTGAAGGAGGTCACTTTTTGCTGCTAGCAGATTCGACTTCATTCGAAACTGAACGCTATTCGTAAGAGTATATATAAAGCCGTTAAACACTTTTTGCAATAGCATATTCTGCAAATCAATTTGTAATAATACCAACGCGTCCTTCACCGTTTTTTTATTGAGAAAATTCGAATAGTTCGAATTTGGGCGTTATTCCTAAGGAGATATAAAGCTTAGAAAAATATTTATCAACGGCAATAACAAATTGATATTTTGGTCGCCACCGTGCACCGCCATCTGCTGTTCTTGCAAATTCGAATAGTTCGAATTTAGACGTTATTCCTAAAGAGATAAATCTTTGAAAAATATTTGGCAATGGCAAAAACAAATTGGTATTGTGTTTGCCGCCGCCCGTCGGCGCGCCGGACCCCGGCACCGTTGCGCCGCGGCGGCGCGTTGGGCCCGTCGTACCCAACGCGCCCGCGGGCCGTCCGCCTAAATAATTGATTCGTTTATAAATTTGCGTCAAATTAATTTTTAGGGTGACACCGTAAGATGTCACGTGACCTGATCGAAAAACTGTTACAATGTTATTGAGTTTTCACTTCTGCCGGCACTCCCGGAGTGCAACCCGGTCTTTTTTTTTCAAATGAAATTGTTCACAGTCAGTAAACGCCGTAAACGGCATGAGTCCCGACGGTCCGCCGGCGTGCAGCGTGCGGAGCGTGGAGCGTACATGTAAAACATAATATTATGCGAACGCCGCCGCCGCTCCGTCAATCGCTCCGTTTCGAGCGGGCGCGTGTCCAAACTGTGTCATAATAATGTCAATTTGAAATGACCTTGTACAAATGCATATACCTAGATAAGACAAATGAAGCTTTAAGTACTTGCCTACTCGACTTGACATACTAACCCTTTAACTGCCCCAGTTTTCTATAGTGACAACGCGTTCAGTTTTAAATTCCCTTCCAGTGCGATAAAGTTCATAATGGCGAGTTATTTTACATGAGCGTGACGGGAAAATCCGTCAGTTTCCCAATTTTCCCAATAGTTACATTTAGTTTTTAATCTGCATAACGGAAAATAAACTTTCTTAAAAGAACTTGGCAATACATGACATTTTAGAATTACTTTTATGTTCGTTTTGATGAATTGGTTCATAAAAATAATTTATGTGTAGGCTACATAGGCTAGTAATTCCAGTTTCTTGTACGACCACTTAATTAATCAATGTATTCAAAAAGTAAGCAGATATATATAGAACTTTGTCACATAACATACTTACAGTTATTTTAACAATGAGTCGATATCAACGCAATTCATTATACTGACGTGACAAGGTTCTATAGTGCCCTACAAATGGAATTAGTTTATTGCATTTCAAGTTATCGCAGCTACTTACTAGATAAGGGCAGTTGCCCTAAAGACCTGTGACTTCGCGATAAAAGTAATAGACTGCTGTTTAATTGTATGACGACAAATTGACACAAAGAAATATTTGTAAAAGGAAATGACTCAATGAGAATGAAACTTAATTGTTATTTTTTCAGGAATGTACGTTCTGCTTGTGGCATTCTGCTTCGCTATCGTGGTAAGTTCTGAAATAGTTTTGTGGAAGTAATTGTGGCATATTAGTTAGAGACACTCATGCTGAATGGAAAAGGAGAAAAAAGCGAAAAGAATAAATATCGCCTCACTAGGCGAAGATCGCAAGTACTCAAGAAGACTTAGGGCGAGTTGCACCAACTTACTATTACAGGCCGATCAACGTTAAAGAGGGTCATTTCGCCGATTAGCGACCACCTAATTTCGTGTAGTAGCTGAGTTGGTGAACTGAAAGGATATTTTCTCGTTTATTAAGTAGGTAGACTAGCTTCTGCCCGCGACTTCGTCCGCGTAGACCTCGTTTATATCGTAGCTCCTTACAAACTTTCGCCCCCTTAGACGATGATTTCCGGAATAAAATGTATTATATGTGTCAATCCAGCTTATACACTATATGTATACCAAAATTAATTTTAATCTCTTCTCCGATTTTGCGTGATTGAGGTCCAAACTTTCGCATTCATAATATTAGAAGGATTTGCAAAATTTCCAGGGACACGACTCGCTTGACAGACTCTAGCCGCCATTTTAAGTTTAATGAATAAGGTTTATTCACGATTTTCGCTAAGGTGGTAGAATTTTGCTAAAATTTACCAACAAAGAAAACATTTAATTGATAAAATATAAAGTAAAAGATAATCCTACTAATATTATAAATGCGAAAGTTTGGATGTTTAGATGTTTGTTACTCAATCACGCTTAAACGGTTCAACCGATTTGGATGAAATTTTGCACGAAGATAGCCTGGATTAAAACATAGGATAGTTTTTATCCCGAATCCACGCAGACGAAGTCGCGGGCGGAAGCTAGTTATTAAATAAGGGATAAAACTGGCCAAGATCGAGTCGGAATTACGCAGCGGTGAAACGCGCCGGGTGGGCTGTGTGGGGTTAGATTTGTTAGGCGACCCCATGGTCCCGCTGAAAGATTTTTGTATTTCTTTCCATTGGGGCCTCGGAGACACAATTGTAAACAGACTTTTAAAATAGGAGTTCGAAGTTTTTTTTCTCGTTTAGTAGGCCGGGCCGCGTGCCTTTGAACGTGTTAATACTTACGCAATTTCAGATCTGTTTTTGCAACGAATATTAACACAAATATAATATTCATGATTAGAAGACACAAATTCAATAAAAAAGAAACATTATTAATGCTTAGTAGATGCTAAGCATTAATAATGTCGCTAGATAGCGAGCATAAATTTGGTACAATATCAGTTTGATAGAGGTCGCTGATGTTAATTGTTGATTTGCGCCATCTAGCGAGCTTAATTTTAGTCCAATTTCAGATCGATAGATGCCGCTTTTATTATGTTTTTTTAATTTTTAACCCAATAAAATTAATATACCAAAAAGTATTAAATGGGCTTTATTTGATTCCAAAATTATGAAAGAAACACTAATCTAACTTCAAATATATGTATAATTTCAAACAATATTTCCGTAACTTCGCAAACAGAACATTTTATCAGTCCATTTTTTTGGCACAGATTGGGGTCGTGTTGGACTAAAATCGGCATATAACGATAAGACTGCATGAATGCATTCAAATCCCCAACCGTCGGATGTTGTTCTTAATAGAAGCTTTGCTTTTACCTGGGACCGAGTATTTCTCGGTTTTAATAACTACGAAAAAATCGATTTCTATACAAAATTAAACAAAAAACCAACAACTGATCGTTTATAAAAAAAAAACGAAATTAACTTATAAAAAGAAAACAAAAAACCTTCTCATCGCTGGGATTCGAACTCGCAGCCATCAACAAAGAAGATTAACCATTGGGCGTCGTCGAACAGTAAGCCAGCTTTTTGCCAGAAAATACGGAAAAAACTAATTTTCTAAGACCAAGCTAGATGGGTTTCTCGGACCCGTAAACCCCTATCTATACTGCAAATTTCATCAGAATATGATTATAAATATATATAAATATAGGTATATTATATACAAACATTGCTCGTTTAATAATAGTACCTATCGGATAAGACCGGTAGCGTCATCTATTATGGAGTTATTCACTCTTCGTTTCTACATACAAACTTTCAAGCAAGTTTTAATCACTTTAGAAGATGAATTTTCATAAACGCTGTAATAATTTTTCTTGTAGTTTTATATGGAACCATTTTACGAAGATTCAAGTCCCTAGCTCGAAAAAATATTTACTTTCCATACACATTTTCAATCCAGTATGAGTTTTCAAAAACGCTGAAATTACTTTTCTTGTATTTTATTATAGAACCATTGTACAAAATTTCAAGTAAGTATCATAAACAAATAATTAATTTCCATACAATTTTTGAACACTCATCACCCTCTGAAGAAATAATATCTAAAAAAAAAACAATATTAGAAAGTTTCATCAAAATCGGTTCAGTACTCTTTGCAAAAATTTGCCACGAACAATATACTGGTTGTCATCGCCGCCACGCGGCGTCCACTTGACAACAAAAGATGGCGCTGTTACGTATACATGACTTTATCCAATCGGTTATTTTTAAATTTGGTCTACGTGTAATCTGGAGAATGACTTACTACGGCTAGAATATGCGTGGAAATTGGTGATGTTCTGCATCGCGCTATTGAAGTTTTTAATATCCGTTGTATAATAGTAGTTTATGCAACTGATACATAATCAGAGGCCTTCAAATACGAGTGTGGTTTTATGAAACGAGTGTCAGCGAGTTTCATAATAGTTCTGTACAGTTGCATACACTACTTTATCTACACACATATCATACGTACTCTAAGATGGGTTCAGAAGCCGTAGGAAAATGACCTGCATTGCTACTATAGTGTTACCTGTAAAATATCTTTGTTGCAATCGTGGCTGCATTTACGATATCCGGCGGAGTGTTCATATCGTTCTCGGAGTCACTACTACTCATATTTTCAACTAAAATGTGGATTACAAACGACTTTTCACAATTCTACTTTCGTAACAGCAAAAACCAACAAAGAAATGACGACAGTAATGGCGGCAATTCGATCCTACGTCAAGACGAATGTTTTTTTTTAATCATAGACAAACGAATGAAGTCCCTATTGTCATGTCACTCTTTATCAAATGTCGTGCAGTTTATATTAAAATAACTAAAGATCGTTATCAACGTGCTGTATTGGTGGCAAAGTATGGTTGACAAAAAAAAACAAATTACGCAAGTATTTTAAACATTATATATTTCACAAATTATGAATTTTATATACATATTTAAAACAACTTATCCAAATTATAGTGAATAAATGACTAAAATTTGTTCAACAGATTTGGCTGTCAGTCGTTCGCGACGATTGGAAAAAATCTATTTTAAATTGCTAAATGACCTTTCTACGTTAACAGAAGTCACAGGAAGGTAATTTAAGTCTCTAAAATATTGCACGCAATTTTTATTGACACCCTCCGGCATATCCACCTCTTTGTATTGTATCTCTTGTGTTTTGTTCCTCTTTATATTAGGGCGGAAAAGGTTTTGTACCGTAAAGAGTACAATTTCAGAGGAGAGAGAGAGAGAGTTTTGGAGAGTCTAGAGGTGCAATTCTAAGGAGGTAAGTATTTATTTTATGGTTAAGAAAAAAAGTGAATATTCAAATGTATTTGTTTTTTGCCAACCATACCCTTTGCCACCAATACAGCACGTTGATAACGATCTTTAAAAATAACATAAGTACTGAATTGACGTTTCGCATCGATAACTGTTTTAATATCTATGGATACTAGAATAGAGACCCACTTGAGTTAACAGCTGTTCCAAATTTAAACTAACCTTACAAAAATCTGTATTGTAATAACATTACAGTACAGATTTACCTACTACCACAGACAAGAAAGTTCTCATAGTAAAATTGGTTGTAATAATGCTGGTCATTTCCTACGGTTTCTGAACGCATTTTAGAGCACTAATGATATGTGCGTAGATAAATACAATTTATTTCAATGTTTTCTTATTATGTCTCTCACCACATATACGAACTCTCGCATTTATAATATCAGTGCGAGTTCTATTTTAAAACTACAAAAAACTGTCTCACTAGGGTCTGTGACATTACTTAATCAATTCCAGATCTTCGTGGTATCGTGCGTGGTGTACGCGTCGCGCCTGAAGCCGCTGTCGGCGCGCGCGGCGCCGGGCGGGGCCGGGGGCGGGGGGGGCGCGCCGCCGGCCGCGGCCGAGCGCGCGCGCCTGCAGGTGGCCGGGCTCGTCGGCACCACGCTGGGGCTCGCGCGTGAGAAGCCCGAGCGCGAGTCCACCACCAACGCGCACGACTGGGTGTGGCTGGGTGAGTCTCTTGTGTTGTCACCTATTATCCGAGTCGGAAGTCTCGCCGAGAAGTCTTGCGTCTCGTTCTCTCGAGAGACGAGAGAACGAGACGGCGAGAAAGCGATCACATTCACGCTTCGGGTGTTCTCGGGGGTTCTCGGCGTGAGTCTGTTTTCAGCATTAGGTACATCTTGACATGGCCTGTCCCGATCGGCTTGCGGAAACCGTGCGTGAAAGTAAACTGGCATGTGGAACAGATGACTAGCAACGGAAGACCGACGCTTGGTTATCGCCAGCTACATGTTGAGTTGGGACAATTTCGTGACACATGTTTATTTTGTTTTCTGCTGTTTTTTGTGTGTCACGAATAAATGTTTTTCTATGTTTACATACCTAGATGATCAGCGATTTTTAAAGCCTTCTTGATGAGTTTACACAGGAAGCCATAAATCTTTAAAGAAATTAGGGTGGCACATGCATTGTTCGTACTGACTGTTTTCCGAATTTGATGCATTTAGAACTTTACCCACTCCATAGTCGTATTGTCTTGCAGTTTTGCTTGAACTGAAGTTTAATAATGTTAAACGTTATTCCAGGACGGGCAACAATCGAACGCAACGGCAACCGTCACTCCAACAACCGCAACTCGACCCAACCTGTGGACAACGGCAACACGGAGATGCGTATCACCTCTAACCCTCTCAACTACAACTACGTGGATCCCGACGACGCGATCCGAGACAATGGGAACGTTATGGTCACCAGTTTTGACAACCCTAACTCGATCGAGCTGCCCTCTCAGAGCGAGCGACGCGAGAGACCGATAGACTCCACGACGTATTGCAAGAAACCGGCGCGCCATGCGAGGCACCACTCCGGCGATGGAAATTGGCAGTAAGTTCACTAGTAATACCACTTGTGTAGGAGACGATGTAGCGTTTGCTAGGCGCGTGTTTTTTTTTTGCAGATCATAGCGCAGCGGCTGTTGAGTTACGCGTTAGTCTTATCCGCTGCTTGACCGTCATGATAGAATTCGTTCATACTACTAGAGATGTGCTATGTAGCTATACCAGGTCAAAGATGAAACTGGTGATTGTTTCTGCCAAGACTAAGCGATGAAGCGGAGCGGGTAAGATTATCTTTAGCTCGCATCCGTAGCTCCCGTCCTTAGCTCGTGTCCCTTCATATAGAAACATGTAGCTTTATCCTGTATCGAACATGCTAAAAAATAAACGATTCCAATTAGTGGAATCATATTAGGTGCTAAGGTTTAGTATTAATCTGTTGCGTAACTTCAAGACAGCTCTTATCACTCGATCTACTCAAAAAACGGCCGAAATCTAACCCGTAATTTCAAATACTGAGAGGTCGTGATTGTTCTAATCGTATCAACACTTTTATTTCTGTGCATAGGTAGGTCAATGAAACTTATATTAGTGGTTTTACTTACATAGCTGATTAAAGCGGCAATTACACTGCGTCGTTCACCTAATGCGGTCGCCGAATTCATTTTAAAGTACTTAGGCCAACAAACGTCGTCTTCACATTAGTCTGTCCGCCTACTACGGCGACTTGGCAGCTGTCGATCGCCGAATGCGGTGCGGCCGACTAACGTGTTCTTTACACTTTTGCGGTCGCCGCATGCAGCATTCGGCGAACGACGAAGTGTAATTGCCGCTTTAGGCTAGATTCGTCCAAACAGGAATAAGGACTTAATCTCAGATAAAACGACAAAATAATCTTGGAATAATCTCTATTTTTGTTTGGTGGTTTGGGAAAAAATTATTGAACTAGGAGTGAATATGTACATTAAATGTATTCCCCTTCTCGGTGTTCAGCGCGGACGGCAACCAGGACGACTATCGTCCCCCCGTGCCTCCCCACAGGAACTCATCCACCCCGCAACCCCAGGTACCTGTCCCGCCTCGAACTAACCATAAAGTAAGATTCGCTTCTATATTCTTTTTTATGCTATGCGAACTCAAAACGCTTCAACCTTATAGATTTGTTCACTCGGAAAAAGGCGCCACACCACTTGTCTTATCATAATGTCAAAGTATGCAACGGCAAGGAGTAAACGCGCCTTCCTGAGTGATCAGACCTACATACTTTGCTTGGAACTTCTCGACAAACTCTCAGTTACGCGGAATATTTAACGTAAGTTTTATTTAATCGCCAGGTCTTGCCGGACACTGTCATGCCTCCCACTAGACGCAGCCACTCTAGAAATCATCACAAGAAACACGACCGAGAACACGATTCATTCAGACGATCACCGGAAATTACCCGCCGCCCAGACCGGTAAGATTGCTCGTCTACTTATATTATAAACATGATATCATTGACCAACCAATTATTTTATGGTGGTTATGCCCAACGGACTCTACTAACACAGAGCCCGGGAAGTAAGGGGTTGCCGGCCGAGTACATATAGACTATAGTAGCAACCCTTTTCACGCCGAGGTATGGTATATAGTGCTTTTCTCAAACATGCATTGAAATAAATTAGAAAAACTCCAAGAAATCCAACTTTAATTTTCATGGATGAACGCCGTGATCCTGTGCCACAAATTGTGGAATGGAAATTAAAAAAGGCCATTTTGCAAGCCTCCAATTTTGTATGAAATGCCATTAAGGGTCTCTCGTCTCGCTGCGCCCGAAACGTGACACTTCGAAGCCCATTATGAAGAACACAACGTCAATATTTCATTGCATGTTTGAGAAACTGTGTTATTCATACGTCCTGCATAGATAAAGTACCACCTCCGTACGAAATTGTGTCACCGTTTCCAGGCAATATTAATAGCACTATAATGGAGCGTTGCGCCCCTATTGTTGTTTATCTACGCACATATCATTAGTGCTCTTAAATGCGTTCAGAAACCGAGGTAATGACCAGCATGCAATGAGCATTATTACAACCAATTTTACTTTGAGAACTTTCTTGTCTGTGGTAGTAGGAAAAATCTGTACTTTAATGTTATTACAGTACAGATTTTTGTAAAGTTATGTTTTTAAATTTGGAACAGCTGTCAAAACTCATATGGGTGTATATTCTAGTATTCATAGATATTAAAACAGTTATCGATGCGAAACGTCAATTCAGTTGTTTTTTTAATATAAACCGCACGATATTATTTGATCTCGAGTGACATGAGAATAGAGACTTCATTCGTTTGTCTATGATTAAATAAAAACATTCGTCTTGACGTAGGATCGAATTGCCGCCATTACTGTTGTCATCTCTTTGTTATTTGTTGGTTTTTCGCTGTTACGAAAGTAGAATTGTGAAAAGTTGTTTTTAACTCACATTTTAGTTGAAAATATGAGTAGTAGTGACTCCGAGAACAATATGCACATTCCGCCGGATATCGTAAATGCAGCCACGATTGCAACAAAGATATTTTACAGGTAGCACTATAGTAGCAATGCAGGCCATTTTCCTACGGCTTCTGAACCCATCTTAGAGTACTTATGATATGTGTGTAGATAATATAGTAGTGTATGAAACTGTACATAGTTTGGCCTTAAAACACTCGTGTGATCCGATTATGAAACTCGCTGATGCTCGTTTCATTAAACCATACTCGTATTTTAAGGCCTCTGATTATGTATCAGTTGCATAAACTACTATTATATAGGTAATATAAAGGGCGTTAAAAAGCGTCCTACTCCCACGGCGACTCCCCCGTCCGTAACATTTTCCGCGCACTACGGACAGAAGACGCGTCACGTCAGTGTGGCACAGCCCTAACGAGTATTTAGGTACTCCGACTACTATGATATGACTTACCTACCACGCCAAAACTGCTTTCAGAATTATTGATTTGAACAAAACCGACGCACCATATATATCGAGCCGCGACATGAAAAACTACAAATGCGACCCCATCCCACCCCTGAACGACTTAGAAGACAACGCCGTAGAGAAGCTTAGCAAGGAGGAATGTGCACGCCTGTTCGAGTTCGATACCGATGCCCCGCTGGTTCTGGACAATAAGGACTACCGCGAGATCGTGGGGCTAGACAGAGTGGACGCGCGCCGCACGTTCGCCAAGCCGCAAAGCCCTGATTACATGCATGACTCTGGAATCGGTGAGTCCTGTTCCTTGCCTAACCCGCCTTATTTGAGCATTAATACAATTTTTCTCATTTCTCTATCAACCATTGGTTCTAGTATGCACCCTGCTGCCTATACCCTGGCAGTGTCCGTCTCAATACCGACAAATATGTAATACGGCGAAATATTACACTTCTATTAGGTTGACCATTAATAAAATAAGGGCATCGATACATCAACGAAAATTCATATTAATGTCTATGGTGAGATGAGAACTATTCAGCCCCCCTTTGCGAACTATCCGAACTCAAGCTGCTGTCCACTAGAATTCCCTCCTAGCCTGATCCCCCAGGGGAAAACAACGGTTAGGTTGTTAGGTGAACTGCGACCCTACAGCGCGCGAGCCGAGCGAGCGAAGCGAGCGTGACGCGGTAGCGTCCGGCGAAGGGCCATAGCCGAACATTATATTTTTTTCCTAGCTGAATATAAAATAATTGCCGCTAGGTTCCTCTGGGTGATCGGGGTCAGGTGATTAACGTTGGATAACGTGGACTTCAATGGCATCTCCAAAACTTGGATATAATAATAAGAATAGGTACCAGTCGATTTCTTTCTTGAGAAGGATCCGTGTTATCTGTTGTCTTTTCCCCTGTCTATTGTTCAAGAATCACGTTTACCAGATGTGGTTCGTTTCAGGTCTACCAGAAGTGCAGATGAGGCATAAGAACCGATCCAAAGAAGCAAACGTCAAAGCCGACTTTGTGGATGCTGCAAATCAAAACAAAGGTAAATCTCAGAGAGCACCGTTCGTTCAACCGTCAATTTAGCTTGCGAAGAATAAAACAGATGGGAGGCGAGATACTGACAATTTTGGTATTAATAGGAAGCGGTTCCCCAGAAGTGAAACGCGCGACGATAGTGGGCAACCCGATGTACTCGCGCGCGGTAGCGGTCGCTAGCGCGGGCGCGGGGGCGGAGGCGGGCGCGGGCGCGGAGGCGCTGGGCCTCGACGACCTGCAGATGGACTACGATCAGATCATGCACTATTTCCACAACCTCAAGGTATAAACCCACCGTCCCACCCGCTTCTAGTCTAGATGTTGCTCTAGCTTCCTCGCCGCGCGCACCGCCTCGAGCACGCGACGATCTATCGTTAACCTGTAATTAGCGTTTCGATATTCTATGTACTCTCTTATGAATAGAGCCTAAATTTTGATGCATTTAAAACGACTAACGTAGTATTTTATATGAGTACTTACATTTTATACAAATATAATAATAATAATTCCGTGCAGTATTACTAAATAAGGTACTTTAAATAAATGCGATTCATTTGATAATACTTCATATCATCACACTCCTGCAGCAAATTTTATAGATAAAGCCTTCACCGACCACTGTTTGCAATCCGACCTTTCTACCCTTAGTGTTTGTATTTTGTGGATGAAACCGATATCTGTCACTAGCATAGAAACATAGCAAGTAGCACTTCACTGAATATTTAAACTCTAACTTTACATGCTGCAATTCTGATTTATGTCTATTTACAAATTTTTCGCAGGAATCAAACGCCTGAGTAGAGCAGATCATTGCAAAGATCCGGGAGGTATTGACAACGTTTAATTATCAGCATGTCAGCACAGCTCCCTCCGCCGACGTATCCAATGCGGGGGACTGTGCGGCGCCGCCCGAGGATAGTACTCTTGACTCGCGCAACAACTACCCAGGCGAGGCCCACACTCAAATGCTATGCGACTCCATCGCGCACAAAAACTATTCAATGAAAACACAATTGAAATTTTTATTGGAGCACTTGAGCGAAGCGTACGATTAATGTTGTCCAGTCAACGTATTATCCTCGACACGATATGTGTCCGAAAGTGGATCCTTGCAGTGATCGAAAACGAAACTATACAATTGTAACTATACTACCGTTAAACGTATTTACTCTAGTCATCTACAAAGCTGCACATATTTAAGTAACTCATAGTGTCTATTGTGTGCATGTAGTTAATACTCGTATGTTAAAGTTAATGTAATGTATGTACACGCGGTATTTGTGTTGGTACTCTCCGCTACAGGCTAATAGATAAACGCGGGAGATATTCAACTTATAATCATGAGCTTGAGACGAGCCTATGTCACTATTTATTATCTAAGCGAAAACTTAGGACTGTAAATATTTTCCACTAGTAGGTAATGACGCTACCTCACTTTGTCTAATAACTTATAGCTTAGCTTAGCTAAATATTAGAACCTACTCTGCAAGCAAGTTCAACGAATTGTTAAATATTTGTTTCACCCAGTTTGAGTTGCAGATGTACCTAGTTTTTGTTAGACCTCATATATAACGGACTACCTTGTTTATCATGGAGGTGGAATAGATTTTAAGACTGCATAATGCCAGTGTTTAGGGAAATATTCCTAGTTTAATAAGACTATAATAGAATAAGACACGGAACTAGTCAAATATATTGTAGCTGGTAAAAGATGGTTGTACATGCTCGCAGCGTATTCACTAAAAAGAAGCAGCAAGCATTTTACAACCACACTCCAAAAACATCATTCTGTAACTTTATTTTGCGTGAAAACATTCCTAGATTATATTATGAACAATTGTATCAATAATCTTATTGCAACAACTGCCACAAATATATCATACATTGGATAGCATGACCGGTTTTAAAGAAAGATTGTTGCATTCATTCAATGATTTAAAGTTTAAACGTATACGCTAAGTCACTACAAATTGATACCATTTTAGTCACGCAAGTGAAACCAACTAATAAGGTTAAAGGGACTTGTGATAATATACCTAAAACGACTGCTAGGGATTGTTTTTGGCAGTTGATTTTATAAATAAAAAGCCATATCATATATGAAAACTAGCGCTTGTACAATATTGTAAACACTATATTTATTGAAGATGTAAATTTGCATTTACTTGTAAGTTAGTTCTTTAGGCTTTGTAAATATTGTTATGACGTTATATAATTTATAGGTACTTGTGTTGAGGTATCGAAGCGGAATTAGATAAATAAGGTAGAGTCGCTTGGATATTGGAAAGAGTAGAGTTGCACACAATATTATAAAGAGGTGTTTAATGTCTGTTGCAGTTGTACCCTACCTAGACACTGAGAGCACAGAGATGTAATAGAGTGGTGCCTACTTCAAAAGAACATCTTGCTTTAAACAAAATGGATGTAGAGTGGTCACTAACTAAGATACTATCTACTGTAGTAGCTATCTACTGTAGTAGCTATCAGCACGATTATATTAAGACATTTCTACCATCTCACTCTATTACAACTCTGAACCCGACTAAAAGAATAGTAAATGTTTTCATTTTGTAATTGTGTACATGTGACCTTTACTTGTAATAGGAATTGCTGATAATAGCAAAGGGCTAATAGGTACATATAATAATGATTCAAGTTACATGAAGGTAACTTGGAGTTTCTTATTTGCTGTTCAAGTACATGTCTGTTCCAGTTAGATTAAACGTACACACCTATACCTACATTACTACCTATTGTATACCATGATAATCTCTCAAATATGGATAAACGTGTTGTTTGGCTTTCGACGTTAGGTTAGGGATGAGTCGCAGGATAAAGTATTTTGTGCCGTAGTATTTGTTACTATAAAGACATTTGTTTTTTTGTTGAGTTTTTTCCATAATATATAAAAAGAAGTTTATATAAATTATTGCTACCAAGGTTTATATACATGTATGCAAACTGAGGCTTGTCACAAAATCCTTTCATAAAATGTCAAATTTAATAAACCATTATTGAATATGTGTTGTTTCAATCCATACCTTCTCTTTTAGGATTTTTTGAGAAATTAAGGGTGGGTTGCACTAACTTACGATTACAGACCATCAACGTTAAATATGGCGCCGGCAGCTGTCATACCATACAAACTTATCATACTTTCCATACATTCACTTGTTCACGAACATCGGTACAGACAGTTTGGAACCCACCCTAAAACTTCTTTATCCATTATCCAGTTTTAGGTAATCTACACTTGTATTATAAAGAGGAAAGATTTGATTGTTTGTTGTATTGAATAGGCTCCGAAACTACTGGACCGATTTGAAAAATTGTTTTACCATTAAAAGTCGACATTATCCCTGATGAACATGGGCTACTTTTTACCGCGGGAAAATGCTTCATTCCTGCGGGAAAACGAGTAATACGTGCGAAGCGCCGGGCCGGGCTGCTAGTGATTGAAAAGCTTTTATTTAAATTCAACTATATTTTATAGGTGCTAATTACAATATAAATAATTACAAATGCTTGCCATACCAACGATGATCAAATGGTGAAAGCATTTTATGGCATCCGCCCATATTATTTTGAATGATGTATTTCATAGTGTACTTATTCTGATTATTCTCCTCTTCCCATTTTTCATTGGCTGCTTTCTTTTCCATGATTTCTTGTGAAACTGCTTCTGCTGTGAATGGTAGCCTCTCCGCTACAACTTTCAACATCTGCCACACCTAGGATGATAGAAAATTATTTCTTTAGTGTCTATGATAATACCATAAACTCAGGTAAATACATAGTTCGATTTACACATTTAATGTGCAATCTCACGTTGCAAGTCCCCCAGAGGTGTGCTAAAATGTGTTTCCATACAAGTGACACTTCATCAAGCAAGCTATAGGCCTACTGTTTAATTGAGACGCCGTGACGGGACAGAGGCGCGAAGGCAGACATCCAAGGTTACCAGCAGCAGGGAACAGTCATTGCACCACACCAGTACAACTCAGTTAAGCGGTCATCCCAATACGCAAATTAGGCGCACTTATGACGTCGAGTTGCGGAAGCCCAGGCCACAAATACCATTATTTATTAAGCAAATTATTTCTTTGTTAGGTGTTTATCTCTTGGAGTGGTAAATACAGTCGCCATCAGATATATCGGAGCGGTCAAAGTGCTCACAAATACCTGAACACGTCTCTATTGTTGAGGCATTCGAGACGTGGTCAGATATTTGTGAGCACTTTGGTCGCTGCGAAATATCTGATGGCGACTGTACAATAAAGAGTATTCATTATTATTAAATACTTATCACTACATACTTTAAAAGAAAGTCGCTTCCCACTGTCTGTCCCTATGTATGCTTAGATCTTTAAAACTACGCAACGGATTTTGAAGCGGTTTTTTTTTAATAGATAGTGTGATTCAAGAGGAAGGTTTATATGTATAACTAGCTTCTGCCCGCGACTCCGTCCGCGTGGAACTCGTTTATATCGCAGCTCCATACAAACTTTTACCCCCCCATTTCACCCTCTTAGGGGATGATTACGGGGATAAAAACTATCCTATGTTACTCTCCATCCCTTCAACTATCTCCACTTAAAAAATCGAGTCATTGTCGCTCCGTTTTGCCGTGAAAGACGGACAAACAAACAAACAAACACATACTTTCGCATTTATAATATTAGTATGGATGGATATAGTACCCGTGCAAAGCCAGGGCGGGTTGCTAGTAACTATAAGCGGTCAACCTTGGTGTCAAATGTCTGGAAATTAAAACTTATCTCTGGTGGATGCACTTTCTTATCTGAGTGGTGCAAGTACTACTATGGCCACATAGCATATTTAAACGTTACTTATCTATGGTAACCTCCTGTGGAAGTCTAGCTAGGGTTGTATAGGGTATCGCACACAATGTTGTTTCACACATAGGTTCCGTTGTACATAGTAACAACATCATTTCATTGATTTCTGGATGGAGTTATGTGGTCCGTCTTGGGCAGTGGATCTTTTAGGTTAGGTACTATTCATTATTATGTGCAATAGTTATAGAAATATTACAGACTTCCTTAAATTTTATATTTGAAACTAAAACTTTTTTTTATAAAATAGGACATTAACTGTTTCAAGGCCCTTTAGTGGATTACATTTACATGGTGAAAGACAATTTCAATATGGCGGTTTGTTTACATAGTTAGCAAATTCTATTGATGGACACTTTATACAATAGTTACTTGAACAAAGTTTAAGAATGCTTGTGTGTCCTGCCTATTATTCCATTAACATAACAAGCGTAAATTTATTATTCTAATTTACGCTTGTCATTTATTTATATTAAACTGGGGTGATAGATAACGGCAAGTCATTTACCTCTTCATATTCACATTTGCCAGCAATTTCTAATATAACCCTGCCAGCCCTGATAGGGGTGACATAATGGTCAATAGCCCCTTTTCCACCACCCATTCTTTGCCCTTGACCTTTCTTAGTCACTGGCTGCCATGGGGGGTCTATACGCCAAATAGCATACATTCTCTTCTGGTCCAAGTTACGGGCTACCACTAAACGGGCCATTTCAAAATGTTCATGACGCATTCTACCTCCTCCAGTTGCCTGAAAACAATTGATTAATATAACATCATAACATCTGTCATATATGTGGGCAGTTTACTAAATTGGGTTATATTTCCAGTGACTATTGTCTCTAATTTCTGTATGATCTTAAGTGGCATAATCCCTAAAACCTAAAACAAAGAAATAGTGCCGTAAAACGAGTGAATCATGCTGAGGAATGTAATTGATTGCCAAATACTTACAATAACTCCATACTGCTTCAACTGAAGTGTGTTGTGTAAGAGTTCCGGCCCTCGCATATACCGCAACCTTTTCTGCATCTTAGGTGGCTTCAGATTAGCAGGATATGTGGGCACCTTATCCAGAGGACGCAACCTCTGACGCTCTTTCGGAATCTCAATGTCTAGAAAGATGTTAAAAAAATTGCTTACTTAGAAAATATAATAAAAATTGCAAATGCCGTATAGTATAAAGCTGGTGAATAAGTGCCTACCATCATAATTTTTAGGCGGCGGGAAGTATTTAATTCCAGCTACACACATCAACTGAAGTCCATTTGATCGCAATAGACCTGAAAATATAGAAATTATATATTGAAAAGTATAGAAGTGGTGTGATACAAATCACAAATACTATTTAACTGACTAAATAGGTATTTTCTTACCAATTGAAAGGCCTAATGCTTGTCTTGATATCATGATAAATCTATAGTTTTAAAATTAATTTATAATCGTATTGTTGTATATTTATTTTACTGATTTTCCAAGCAAGAACATAACATAACCTCAGTTTTCTCTTAATTATTTTTTCTCTCTACTAATGTCACTTTGACTCTTAGAGTATATACCTTTGACTGCTGTAGTATTTTTTTAGCTGGCTGAGTTTTTTTATTCATGCTACAACACTTAAAAACCCTTTACACTGTACAACCAATATGTCACATTCGAGTAAACGGATTTACAAACCACACAATTATCACTTCTGACTTCGTCTGCGTGGACCCGGGATAAAAACTATCCTATATTTTAATCCAGGCTATAAACTATTTTCGTGCAAAATTTTATCCAAATCGGTTAAGCCGTTGAAGCGTGATTGAGTAACAAACATCCAAAAATCTAAACATCCAAACTTTCGCATTTATAATATTATTTATATAGGATAATATTGCCCTACCAAAGCACTGTCTCATGATTGTGATATTATTTATTTATCCTAAGATATCACTATTCGCAGTAAGATGCAAACGTCATAATGAAAAAAAATTAAGAACATCAACAACTATAAAACGCTTTTTATAGCACTATTATAACATAACACCTTTAAAAAACAAACTATTTAATAAAAGTGTGTTAAATTTGTGAAGACTAATATTATGAAATGAAAAGAAAAAAATATATATATATGTATATTTATTTCCGTAGGAACACAGTGATATGCAGATTACAAGGTTGGGCTTCCTATTAAGTATGCAATACCTGTATCAGCCCCCCTAGCACACTAGGTTTTATGTCCGACATAAAGCATTTTGTCCCTCTTGCACTCACATATTGGCCAGAATGGGACGAATGCTTTAAGTCCGACATAAAACTTAGCGTACTAGCCCCTCAGGACCTGAACGAAAGTGACATAATTATAGATTATCATGTAATATTTTAAATATTTTCCTTCTTTATCTGACAGAAATCCGTAAACCGCACGGCTATTTCGAGACGGCGCGCCAGCACGGCTAGCACGCGACAGCGCGCGAGCTCTCTCGATTTTTCTCGCACTATCCGTCTCTGACTTATTAGAACACTTAGAACAAGAGGTATAGGGCGATAAAAATCGAGAGTATGTCGCGGCCGTGGTGTGCTAGACGTGCAGCTCTCTTGAGTTTTCTCGCATTATCCGTCTCTCTCTTATTCGAAAACCGTGATAGCCATGATCATAAATTATTTCCATGGTCCAAATTGTGTTGGTTGCATGAACCTATAATTATAACTCTAAGGTTGGTTGTGATGTGCATTTTTCTTTTATCTCACTTAGAACAAGAGGTATAGTGCGAGAAAAATCGAGAGTATGTCGCGGCCGTCCCATGATAGACGTGCTATCTTGTCCTATCTCATCGGTTAATAACAATCTTGCAGTCTGCTTCGCAGGACCGTTTGAATGCGGCCATTTTCGCTTTCTTACTGTTAACTGGCCACACTGAATGAAATTGTAGTTGCAGTTGTTACGTCTGTACGCTACGTCCAATTATGACTTCGACATGTTGGGCTGACAAATTGGGGTAAAATCACATAATCTGGATGCCCCATCAGGAAAACTCGTTTGACGGTTGGATTGCAGCGCAACATGCATCCAGACGATAGCAATTAGTCAGATTCTGATGAATTGGGCTGACAAATTGGGGTAAAATCACTTAATGTAGATACCCCATAACAAAAGTTTCAGAACCCCTGCACGTCTAGCACACGACGGCCGCGACATACTCTCGATTTTTATCGCACTATACCTCTTGTTCTAAGTGGTCTAATAAGTGAGAGACGGATAGTGCGAGAAAAATCGACTGGGGTCTACAGATTATGTAATTTTAGCCCAATTTGTCCCTACAACATGTCGAAGCCATAAGCGGCGCTACCACGAACTTCGAAAGTCGAAGTTCGGGTATTTCCATCTCTATCGCACTCCCTTACTCGAGTGACAGGGACGCATGTATAACGAACTTCGACTTCCGAAGTTCGTGGTAGCGCCGAAGGCCCCTCACAGACTGGCGCGGCCTGGCCGCGGCGGACAATAGTAATCTTGTCATTAGCATTAGCAGTCAAATTTACTATTGACCGCCACCGCAAGCCGCACCAGTGTGTTGCAGGCCTTATACGGGTGTAGACTCGAAAATTATTAATTATTATTACTCCAAAAGAAAGAAGGCAAAAAATATGCCTAGTGACGAAAATCCCATTCAGATATTCATCTCAAATAAATACAAAGCTACAACCGTTTTAATATTGCTTGTTCGAGAGAGAAGACGCAAACGGTGTGTGACGTCACATTACAGGATGCTGCCGGGAGGCCGCGTCGACGGCGGCTCCGAACACGATGCGGCGCAGCACGTTGCCGTCTTCTGTGACGTCACATTCTTCCAGCGTCATCGTTTCATATGAAGTTGCGTTTTGCGAAAAAGGGACAGAACATACCCCTTCTTAAAACTTTGTATACTTATAACTTCGTGATTATTTAACCTTTTGCGTTGGTTTTTTTCTCCAATTGACTACATTTTTTATCCCTTTGCGAGAAAATATGACATTATTGATTATATTATTTAGTGTCTACGCCCCTAATTGGGTGTAGCGTACAGATGTAACAATCCGACCACATGTGCATGCAATTTCTCAGTACAACTCGTTTGACAGTTTGATAAGATAAGATAAGATAAGATTTATTTGCAAGCAAGTACTTAAAACTAAGATACATGGACCCTGGAAGGGTGTAGCAACAATCTGGTAACTTATATTATGTACATAAATAGTTAAGTTGATCAGCAGCGCAACATGCCTCCAGACGATAGCAATTAGTCAGCTTCTGATAAATTGGGGCTGACAAATCCTGACATGTATATATGCCATAACAATAGCAATTAAACAGATTCTGATAAATTGGGGCTGACAAATCATGACATGTATTAGGTTTATCGCATCGAACCATCTACAATATTGCTAGAAGCATCTCGATGGTCCAGCAGCAATGCCACCAGGTGGCGTGATGCAGGAGTGTCTGGATAGTTGCAGCCGTTTCATGGTGCATGGCGTCCGTCTAAACTCCACCACTAATCTTCCTCACCAGTCAGCTGTGCTGTAGTGTCTGGATGCGCCTTTAAAAGTCAAACTGAATCCATTCAAGTCACAATTAAAACCGTTTATTTCGTGTATTTTTTTAAAAACTTTGACGATTTTTTCTTACAATATGTCAGAAACGTATTTTTTTTGATTTGGCGGGT
This sequence comes from Epinotia ramella, assembly GCA_947578815.1. Classification (NCBI taxonomy): domain Eukaryota; kingdom Metazoa; phylum Arthropoda; class Insecta; order Lepidoptera; family Tortricidae; genus Epinotia; species Epinotia ramella. The sequence goes on from OX388209.1 coordinate 17,430,931, forward strand.
TAACGTTTTGTTTTGATTTGCATTGTTTGGCGTTGCGATAGGAGACGGAATTAAGCTTTAAATCTCAGAGTACTTTTCTATATCATTCAATAAAAAGTGGACACAGTTTGAAATAGTTTCTCAGTTTGTTCTTACCAATGAATTCGATGATTCAGCTGCAGAAATGTCTATTTATCAATGCATATCTTTACGTAGTATGGGTATGTGTAGCAGGATTCTTCCTTTACGTTAAGGTACGTATTCTATTAAAATTTAAGTAATTGTTTATCTTAAACGAGGCCTATGTACAGCAGCTTATAAATAACAGTAATGCAACCAGCACCAGAGTTATAACCAGCAGTGGGCAATAACCTTAGAAAGTTGTGTTAGTTATCACTACATTCTTCTTATTTAGCCACAGTAAAAAGCCTATCGACCAAAGGAAATTCACCTTCCTATAATAATATAGTAATCTTTCTTTACAGTTGGATTTACTTGGACATTTGACGAGATACTTATCTTTAACAGTGTACACACTGTTGGTTGTCATAGAATTTGCAAGACTATATCTTGGACAGTACGGGAATTTATCTTGTCGGGTGAGTCCAAATTAATTAATGAACTGATTTTTTTTTGTGTTTTAGGAGTATGTACTATCGTTTTTAGTTGTATCAATAACACAATATTTTTGGCCCTTTCAGGTGCCTGAACTGGCGGGGTTTTTGATGCTGTCTGTACTCATGCAGCTGCCTCTTGTTAGTTTCTTTCTTTTCAATCCATACTTGCTAAGTACACCAACTGAAATTGTCCTGCATGCAACATTATACTTCCTGACTGTTGTTGAAGTAGTGTTTAGTTTCATAGCTTTAAAAAAGGCATCATCATTAGCAAAAAGTATTTATTTGACACACAAGAATTAAAGTCAATCCTAGAGTGCCGGTGGCCAGGAAATGGTAGTGTATAGATAATTTTATATAGATTATCTCAATATAATTTTATGATAACTTAGATGTGTAAGAAATAAATTAATGTAATGCATTTAAAAAGAAATAATTTATTATTATTCATCTTACACAGCACACTCACAGCTTGCCAAAACAATCACTGAGTTGTACAATAGCATAGCATATTTTTATGGGAATCTGTTTGGCAGAGATATTCCTCAACTTGAATAATTCCATTAAATATGTCAAAGTACTTTATTAATTTATAGCAATATCACTGTTTCAAGTAAAATGTTCTATTTGTCAACATTATATTCAGACACATTGTAATTAACATTTTTGTTACAAACCCTAATTTAAAATCTATAATGTGTTAAAAGCATTTAATGCACACTAAGAGAGGTACCAAATTTTGAAGCATTAAATCAAGATAAGAGTATTGTTAGCTAAACAATTTTAATTGCTCTAGTTTCAATAGATTTTACAACTTACAAATGGTTTCATTCAATCATTTCGGTATCCAATTACATTACTGAACATTTTTAACAATCTATACATATCTTTAAAAGCACACAGTACTAACTTCAGATTTTCTAGGGTAGAAATCTCATTTTTTTTCAACTAATGCCAAACTACATAATTATAAGATTGACAGTGGAGAAGTATCTTAAGTCAGCAATAATTATGACGCTTACACCCTGTTGAGATAGAAATTGAACATTAAGTCTGGAAAAAATATAGGCCATTTACCCACTGACCACCTTATATGTTGTTATTTATGTATTTCTAGAATAATTTACTTAAGTGTAGTATATTACAAACTAAGTTCTAATGACGTGTACCTTCGTACCTTCTCTCCTGTATATCTGTAATTAATCAAACCATTCCAAGTAATCAAAAAAAGGATAAGTAATCATTCAAAACAAAATTGGGTTGTGGTCTATGTATGTCTTGATATTAAATTAAGGTAACTACACTAGTCAATTGTTATATATACTATGATTGGTTAATTACTACTTATTTGTTGGTGACGGAGACTACATGAACAAGACGATACTCATCAAGGCACTGAATTTATTTTTTTGATGTTACTTTATATGGTAAAGCAACATTTTGGCTTTAATTCTATTTTTAAAGGAACATTTAAGCTACGCAAAATTGATGAAAAATTAGATGACTTTAGATTCATAATAAATAAATAATATATTCTAATAAACTTTAGCCTCTGCTCTATTTAATTACAAGACTGATAGCATTATAATGTTATGTTATGGTCTAAAAATACAATGGTATTTTACAAATGCTACTGCTATTCAGATAATAAATATGGCATCATACTAAAATACTATCTTTGATAATAATATCTATCATATCATTAACAAAATAGATTATTATCTCTGTAAAAATCATCAATTTTACATCTTACTAAATGCAATGTTATGTTAAAACTTGTGAGTCTGGATCTAAAGGATTCCATGTTGTCCACTCCAAGTGATTTCAGTAGTTGATGAAGTGTGGGAGTCAACCGGCAAATGAGCTGTAAAGTAAAAAAACAACAATACATACAAGAGATTAATGTAGGTTACACCACCCCAACTAGCAAAATAGCTTTTATTGGCCCATAATGTAACATAAAACATGACAATAAAACCTGGCATGCTAGCTGGCCGGGCTTTGTCTGTCCCAGGCACACAGATACATTTAAAACTGAACAAACATTGTGGAGTGTTTCCAATTATTTTTGTAAAGTTAATACATATGTTTTTAATAACTATCAAATTTTACACACCATTATAGTCTCTAATTATGGTCAGAGGTACTTACCTTCTTGTATTCCTACACTTGTAAAGTGAATAATCTAATGAATACTTACTGCAAATATTTGTTGTGTAACCCAACTGTGGTATTTCTTAACAGACTCCTCATAGGCAATGCTATATATCTTCTTCATATTGACATCCAAGTTGTTGTTCTCAAGAGAGTGTATTATTTCTTGAAACACTATTTCGAAGAAGCATAGTGATCTGGAAAAATTGTAGCACTAAATTATATTTAACTGTAGGTATGTGTCAACATTGCATTATGCTATTTATGTTATTGATAATTGAGCATTTCTCGAAAAAAATGTACAAAGTTAGTACATTAAATAATTAAGAAAAAAAATTTTTTTTTCCGTTTTTGTAACCATTTTCTTCAGTAAATTGCTTATAGAATGTTCTGAGATTCTTTAGAATTAAGAAAATAAAAGCTTAATACTTTATTAAGTATCAAAAATAGTAAAGGGAAACATAAAAAAAATGTTAACAAAACAAGAAAATTAAAAGTTTGATTTGATTGTCATACTTAATAAGTTTGTACAAACTGCTAGAGATGCTCAACTACCTTATCATAGTATTGGCATAAGTGAGACACAAGGATGTACACTCGCATTAAAAACCGTACAGTTGACATCAAAGATATTGCCTTATTACAATGGGGAAAATTGAAAACCAAGTTATGACATTCACTGGGAAATTTAAGGGTACCTAGTTACCATCACATTATTAGCTGCTACTGATTAAATTATTTACATTTTCACCTGTTAAGCCATAATAATCCTTCAGTAGCCACTGGTTTGCTTTGAGAACATTCTTTGAGTATTAATTCAAGTAAACAAGAGCCATCTTTCAAGTTCAACTTTTTGATTTTCTGAAATGAATGAATGGCATATGAATTATAATTATAACACTTAAATGAGCTAACTATAATTAAAAAAAAAAAAAACCGGCCAAGAGCGTGTCGGGCCACGCTCAGTGTAGGGTTCCGTAGTTTTTCCACCAAACAACCAAAGACAACTAAGACGATTCGAGCAAGACAAATTTTCGACCTACTGTATGGGCGCACCTGCTCCGACCCCATTAAATCAGGAAAAATCTTAACAGCGCCATGTACAATGTGAGCATTCCGCGTACAGCGACATCTATCGGCAAATTAAGTAAACTATTGCGCGCGAGCTGAAAGTATGGAAAATGATTTTTATGGGACAATTCTTTATTGCGTGAACCGATTTTCACCGTTTTTTTCTTTATTTGAAAGCACGTCATTTCATTGTGATTTTGTAGAAATTACAGGTACAATAAACACCTGCTTATACGGTTAAATTACAAATTTATTTCAGAAATTATTTTGTTTTTTTTTTCAAAAACTATTCAACCTATCAAGTTCAAAATAATTTTCCTAGAAAGTTTTTATAAAGTTCTACTTTTGAGATTTTTTTCATATTTTTTAAACTTATGGTTCTAAAGTTAGAGGGGGGGGACACATTTTTTTTTACTTCTGGAGCGATTATCTCCGAAAATATTAACATTATCTAAAAATTATTTTAGCAAACCCCTATTAATTTTGAAATACCTATCCAACCATATATCACACGTTAGGGTTGAAATGAAAAAAAAAAAACACCCCACGTTACATATAGGGCAGGTACCCTAATAATAATAAAAAACACACTTTTTTTATTTTACCACTTTGTCGGCGTGATTGTTATACATATTAGTACCAAATTTCAGTTTTCTAGTGCTAACGGTTACTGAGATTATCCGCGGACGGACGGACAGACAAAGCGAAACTATAAGGGTTCCTAGTCGACTATGGAACCTTAAAAACGCAAATAGGTGCATCTCATCATCACTAATAGACACCAGCATATATTATTTTGCAGAATAGCAAAGGAATATTTTTCTCGTAACGTAAATAAATAAATAAGTACTATTTCTATTGAGTACTTTTATGCAAGAAAGTGCCCTCATAACAAGTTTTTTCAGAGTAGTTATATATCAATACACTAGATCACAATCATACCTAGTTATTATTTATTTTTTGTTTAATAGTAGTTTTACATATTTATGCAATATTATAAGCCTTATTACATCGCTCTTTTACCTGTAAGTAGTATAATTGCGAACTAGAGGATTGGTATTCAAAAATATCAACATCATGCTTACTTCAATATTTCCTTCCATGTCATATTTAACTGGAGCAAATATTTTACCAAGGCTCTCTGTAATTAATTAGAAATATTTGAGTACAAACTCTACTGGAAAGGAGAATATGATAGTTAAGGTGCTTTGGTTAAGTTTTATTGATAAGGGACTTACCGACAACCCATAGCAAGCCATGACATGATTCAATAAATTTTACTGCATCAATTCTGCCATCAATAATTGGTGGGAAATCCTTCACATGCTCCAGAAAGCCCTTGTTTTCTTGGGTGCTGCTAGCCATTTTCACAATTAAACTATTATCTTGACCATTCAGGCTAATTTACTACTTTAAAAACTGTGGATCAATTAACAAAATTCTGTTAGTTACCTACACCTACCTAAGACAATAACAAAATAGTAGATAATTTATTAAATCCGGCATAATAAGGGTTTTTAATTTAAAATTAAATATTTCTGTAAGGAAATGATTATTTTTAGAATATTTTCAGTCGACTCGTGGGTGTAATTGGTGTAATTTTAATTATTTTGACACAATGTGAAATGTGACAATGTTGCCAGATGGGTTTTACGTTTCGTTACGCGCAGCTCTTAAAAATAGTACGCAAATTCAAGTTTGAGTACGCAATACAACATTTATTGACAATCGGTGCCTTAATGTCGTTTGAATTGTTTTTTTTTTTTTTTTCCGTAATTTGTGGCTTTTTGCTACTTAGGCACTTTGCCAATGTCAAGTGGGGGAGATTTGCATTTACGGAATACGGATCTGTGGAGTGCACCTAAAAATTTTGTCCTGGGGACATACACATAAATAATCATACAGAAATACTATATACCTACGGGACAGGCCTAGCCTAGTGTAGGAACTAGTGCAAATTGTGAAGAAAATATCAGACTGTACATTCCTCTACATGTGATGTTCTGTATTTTTTGTAAATTTCTTGTTATTGTACAATAAACGTTTTTTATCTTTTATTTTTATCTTATCTTATGTATAGGAATAATAATAGTGGCTAAAAAGATACTTATTATTAATAAATAGTTATAATTTTATTTTATTTTTATCAATAAAATAAGCCAAAGCCTTGGCCACTTTGGGCTCAAAGCTGGCCAAGAGAGCTTTAACATTAGTGGGGAGTTGAACTTTAAGTTTTATTAGTAAGTTGTAGAGGGAGAATTGAGTTGTAGGACACTCGAAAAAAATTTGCTCAATAATAATTGAACCAATACCATGCCCGCACAGACACTCCGCACTGTTTTTAACTTTAATCTTATATAGAAATTCAGGGGAACACACATGGCCTAGCCTAAGACGAATGATGCAACTGGTTACTCTTTGTTTAAATTTAATTTAAAAAAACCAGGTAGTAGACGGAATATTATTTTGCAAATGATAGTACTGGAGCTTATTATCCGCGGCCCATAGAGCCGACCATGTTGAGTATAATTTTAACGAGGAGCTCGCGTTTAGTCCATGCTAAAACATAGAAAAAAAGATCTACTACCATTCACTGCTGCTTCCTTGGCAGCAAAATCAGCCAGTTCGTTCCCATGAATACCCTTGTGGCTGGGGATCCAGCATAGGATTACTTCTAGATCAAGGAGACGGCAGGATAGGAGAGCCTCCTTGATGAGGCAAACCAACGGTGATTTAGTCCAGTATTTAATTGAATTACTTGTAATGGCTTGGATAGAGCTTAGACTGTCCGAAAAAATTACTCAGTTAACCAGCCTGTGTTCTTTGACATACTTGACAGCCTTCAAAATAGCAAAACACTCCCCAGTGAATATAGTGCAGATATTGGGCAGTTGGAATTTATGTACCCAGTTAAGATTGTCATGAATGAAGGCACATCCCTGAACTTAGAGGTGTCCGTATTGGGACCGTCTCCCAATCTTGCCATCTTTCTCTAACGGATTCGAGGAATTTTTCGTTAGCCGAAGGAGAGGACCTATCAACTCCAATGTTCACTGTTTTCGGTTTGGAACGTGATTGCAGCAAAAGGGATTGTGTATATAGGCATATTAGGGAGATTTTTTAAGGTAGGCTCAATGCTATCTAATCTGATTAGGCTAATCAACAAATTTGGAATCGGTTTTCCCGGCGCGGTCCGGCTGGCCTCCACGTGATCTCTTAACATGGGAAAAATGGGGTGCTGCTCTAGTTGGGCGCTCCTGAACAAGTATCTGTCTGCCAAGAATTGGCGTCGTGCCTTGAGGGGGGGGTCGACGCATTCCACTTGGAGAGCCCTAATAGGCGAAGATTTCATGGATCCCATAACTATTCTAAGAGCCTTGCTTTGAATTGAATTTGTAATTTACAAATTGACACTGACAATGGCCAAGCTAGTTTATTATTATTATTATAAAAGAGAAATGGCAGCCTCGAGGGCCTTTGCCAGAGTCAGTAAGTGTATAAATTAACTACGAATAACGAATTAAACCATTATAAAATGAAATAGACGTGACTATCGCCAAGATGGCGACAATCTATCTCCAAGCTAGTTTACAAGTTGTAAACTAGCTTGGCCGTTTTCAGTGTCACTTACTTGTCAGTGCGACAGCCACAGATAATCCATAGAAGTAGTAGTAGTTAACATTTTTTGGGTGCGTTCTTAAGTAATATTAATATGAAAACCTAAAAAAAATGTTTTCTGTCAAGTGAAGTAACAGCTAGGCTGTCAGGTGCTAAAATATAAAAAAGTACGCAAATTGACGGATGAGTACGCGAGTACGCAACACCATAAAATAGTACGCCGTGCGTACTATTGCGTACCCATCTGGCAACGCTGAATGTGAATGTGACATGTCAATATGCCAAACATTACGTTTCGTTTCCGCAACGAATTTAAAACTTCACATGGACAGTTTTCGTTTATCTTTTACCCATGCACTGATTTTATGTAAGTATAAGTACCTTAATAGGTAGGTACTTATTAGGATTGCAAGTAATGCTACTTATTATATTGATTTAGGTACATACCAATTCTATCGAATGTTCTAGGATATGTAAATCAAATAAAACTGATAAAGCGGGTAAGTAGGTAATGTGCTCTGTGTTGGGTGTTGGGTACGTACCTATGGTGATCCAGTGAGAGTTTACACTCGACGAATGATTTACATACTTATTTGCTTAATATTTAAATTATCTTGCTGATAATAAGTACATTCTTATATGAATTCTATTTAAAATATTTTAGGTAAGTATGTTTATATTATTATCTATCTTCTTCACTTATTGTCAAACATGATAATGTTTCGATACTTTGCTTAAGCTTAATAAGAAGAAAGTGTTTGTTTTAGCACGTTTCCTAAGTCATCTTCAACCACTATTGTCAAAACTTTGCTTTTAGGTGAAAAGGTAAAAGGCACCAAGAATCTCTTTTCAGGTAAGAGGTCTGTGAATTCAAATGAATCTAACACCATTCCATTTGATTCATCTCTCACTTCTACTATTCTTATTCCTGCAGTTGATATTATCATCATTTTGTTTTTGTCAAACTTTAGATATCTAGTTATTGCTTGCCTTTCTCTACCGTACTCGTTATTAAACCATCTGTGGTATGATAAGAGCACAGCGCAATTTCTCGTCCAGTAAATGGAATCATTCCCATTCGTTCGACTGACATTTTTTCTGGAATCTGACATCCGATTTGATATATTGGAGTACACACTAGATGGTCTAGTTATAGGTGTGACGTTAGGGCTTCTCCGGATTATATCTGATTTTGACATTGCTGCGAAGTTTCCTAACGTGGTTTTGCTCCTTGGTCCCAATACTCGGTGTGGTTCAGCCACGTTCATTGTAACACTTATATTACGTTGAAGAGAAACTGTCGAATGTTGAACAGGTTTTCCGTTAAAGTTGTTCATGTTATCGTTGGATGAAGCAGATTTTTTCTCTCCCACCGTAAATACTCTATCAATATGGTCAAAACCTCTGCCCATAATACCATCTTTCGTATGGCCAAGATCAAAAGTATGTCCTAGTTCATGAAACACAGATCCCAAGGTCGTAGCAAAACACGCTCCAAGCGTTCCTCGATATCCGCTGTCATCCATAAATCGTCGCGTGTTTACAGGTGTTGTATCTTGGAATTTAGGAACTATTTCCTCCACAATCGTCGGCCAAGTGTACAAGCAAGCGGTCCCAAACAAAGCAAGACCTCCACCACCAAGTGCGGCATAGGCTTCTGTCAACGAAACGATTTCATCGTGTGTCATTGGCTTGTCTAAGTCTGTCCCTTTGAACCTCGTACATGAAATGAACGCTAGATATTTTCTCTCGTTACTGCCTAAATCAGACAACATAAGCTCTCTTCCAAAATGTGCCCACAAATCTGCTTGTTTCATTTTTCTTGCTTTGTTTACATTCAGGTTGCTTCGGAACAATATGCATTCTGGACTCTTTGAGTTGATTTCGTGTTCGAGCTGGAAAGTTTTTCTACCAAACCCACTTTCAAAGAGCTTTTCTGCAGTTAGGCTTTGAATAAGCTTAGCACCAATTGCAATGCGAGAACAGGCACTTTCTACAGAATTGTCGACATCAGCTGGGCTTTGGAAACAACCATCGTGTCCATGACATATTATGTAAACTGGAGTTACTCTTAGATTTGTTCTCCTGGGTGTGTAATCCAGTAGTAAAGTTTTACGTTGTTGTCCGGTGTATTCAAAGTCAATTACATTATCACCTTTCTTCAATTCAATTAACACTTTGAATTCGCCATTGTATATTATCCATTCCGACTTGTTTTGAACTCCGCCATTGGTAACAATGCATAATATTTTATCATTGTTGTTTGAATTTCCTCTAGTTATTATGCCTTTAATCAAAACTAATGAATAGTTCACAACATCCCCATATTGAAAATTTATTATAAATATGGAAGAGTTGTTTTCATTTTTATTCTCTTCATTCATTCGGTTGTCCATTACCTGAAATAGGTTTTAACCAATGTTTAATTCATATACCAACAGTACTGATGTACTTCTTTATTCGCTTGCAGTTTCGATCTTCGTTAATTGGTTTAAAAGTCAAGCTCGTTACCCGCTTAACGTTGCGATAATGATGAATCTCGCGTAGGCTCAGTAAGTAGATCAAGTGAGTAATAAATCCGTTGTGTAGATACACTTGAAAGGTCGTCGTAAATGAATAGTTTTCGCACGTAATAGCAATGACTCACCATGATGCGGTTAGCGTGTAGCGCGCTGAGCCGGCGCGGCGAGTGGACTGCGGGTTGCGGGTGCGGGCGGCGCGGCGGCGCGGCGGCGGCCGGAGACTCCTCGCCGCGGCACTGAGTACGCGCTTCCATGCCTCGCTCCTCATTTCCTACTCGGTTGAACTCACACGGGCACTGCGCATGCCCACTGATGCAGACCGGCGCGCCGGGCGGTAACGATTGCTGCTCGCCAGACAGGTACGCGACTGGCTGTCTCCAGTGCCAAGAGGGAAATTTGAACTATGCAACAAAACAAAAAACTGCAAAACTGACGTTTCCTCACTGGTCGCTCTTGTTTGTTTACTGTTATTTATATGGATTGATTACAGCTGTTCGATAGGGATAATGCATACATTAAGTGTTATATTTTATACAGTTTGGGCTCAACTAGAGTTTCTCGTAAAGCAAAAAGCACACAATTTATAATTATCATGAAGAATCGACATACAATACCTTTAGCGTCGTACCCACGTATACCTATGGTACAAACATCGTTTTGAGTTCTGTGCATTGCAAACATGCTCTATTTGTTTCAGCGGCATTCAAGGTGAATATCAAGCGAAATCTGTTTCAAGGACAACGGAACCAATTTTATGTAGGTGTGGGTGCTACAAATACCTAATGTGCCCTGACGTTTAATTTTGAGCTACTTACAAATATTGTACACTATGGTACCTACAATTTACTACGTAGAACTTGATAATCATTGTCGTTAATACCAAATTGAATCCCTGATAGCTAATAGGGATTAATTTCTGTAGATGCTATGTTCTTATGTTAGTCTAATATTTTTCTCCGGGACCCCAACTATCTCCATGATAATCTCATCAAAATGTGGTCCATAATTTAGCGTAAAAGACACACATAAAAGAAAAATAAATCGTTTTAGTACCGTTGCGTTGGTGCGATTTTTGAAGTGAAAACTTCTTTAGCGGCGCTGAGCACTTTTTGGGATGGGGAAAAATTGTTAAATACGCGACAGAGTTTTGTGACGTCAGATGCGAAGGAGATAAATTTTTGCTGCTAGCCGATTCGACTTTATTCAAAACTGAACGCGATTCGTAAGAGTATAAAGCCGTTAAACACTTTTTGCAATAGCATATTCTGCAAATAAATTTGTAATAATACCAAAGCCTCCTTCACCGTTTTGCTATTGAGAACATATAGTTCGAATTTGGGCGTTATTCCTAAAGAGATAAAGCTCAGAAAAATATTGACCAACGGCAAAAACAAATTGATATTTTGGTCGCCAACTCGCCACCGCCGTCTGTGTTCTTGCAAATTCGAATAGTTCGAATTTAGACGTTATTCCTAAAGAGATAAAGCTTTGAAAAATATTTGGCAATGGCAAAAATAAATTGGTATTGTGTTTGCCGCCGCCCCGTCGGCGCGCCGAGCCGGCGGCCCCCGTCGCACCCAACGCGCCCGCGGCCCGTCCGCCTAAATAATTGATAATTGTTTATAAATTTGCGTCAAATTCATTTTTAGGGTGACACCGTAAGATGTCACGTAACCTGATCGAAAAACTGTTACAATGTTATTGAGTTTTCACTTCTGCCGGCACTCCCGGAGTGCAACCCAATGTTATTGAGTTTTCACTTCTGCCGGCACTCCCGGAGTGCAACCCGGTCTTTTATTTTCTCGTCATTTGTCTTCGATGAAGGGGTGGGTTGGGTACGGAACAGCAGCGAAATGTGCATTAAGTCATAAGTCATTTATTAATAATAATCAAAATATTACATGTCATCATTCTTAAATTAAATTGTACACGTTTATGGATATTCATTATTACTGTGGTAACTTGTAAAATTCTTACTACCTATTCGGGCTCATTCGGGACGTTAATGATTAAATCTCAGAACTGCTCCTTTTATACAGGAATGGTGACAAACGAGCATACGACCTGCTTGATGGTAAACAGACACCGTGATCTATAGCTGCTCGATACTCGAGTCACAAGCACGTTGCCGACCCTTTATTGATTTGAGGATTCGTTGTGTCGATCGATGCCTCACTCTCAACTCAACACAGCATCATCGGGTGCTTTGGCGACGTTATTCGCTACGACGCCACAGCACCACATATCTATTTATACTTAAGATTATTTGAGTTGGCCGAATTGCATCAAAGTATTTCATTCAAATGGCAACTCTACTGACCAAGTAGAAGGTTCCAATTCCAATGTCAGTTATATAAAAAGTCCATATATCTCAACCACACTCTGGGCAAGGAGTGGTGTTATTGTGACTGCGGTCTCGATGACATTTCGCTGCTGTTCCGTACCAATCCTCTCGGCGTTATGCCAGCACGGCTATCATGAGACAGCCCGCGAGCTCTCTCGATTTTTCTCGCACTATCCGTCTCTCTCTTATTAGAACACTTAGAACAAGAGGTATAGTGCGAGAAAAATCGAGAGTATGTCGCGGCCGTCTCATGATAGACGTGCTTCTCTTAGCCGTTCCTCGATTATCGTGAACCACGCCCCTATGAATCTAGATGAGGTACCTGGTACCTTTGTTTTAATAATTTATAGGTATTGTTTGCTTCGGCTGAAGCAAAAACGGAATTTAAGGAGCCATCTTTGGATTTTTTCTGTCCAGTGACATATAAATAGGTATATCCCATTTGTTCCCGCCATTTTGTTACCCCTGGGAACAAATGGGAATAAATATTCTCATCTATTGCCACTGGGGACAACTGTGAAATAATCATTCTCATTTGTCCCCAGTGGTCACAAATGGGAATGAACATTCCCAGTTGTTACCGCCCATTTTATTTTTGTTACCGCCCGAATATTTATGCCCATTCGTTCGCAGGGTAAGGTAACAAAAAGGCGGAAACAAATGGGAATAGCTTTTTGCGTCTTGAAAGAAGCTTTACAATGTCAGCGAATTCAATCGGGTCAATTTGATTAGGACAAAACCAATAATGCAGTCGTAGAGAGTCAACAAGGTTAAAGTTTATGGGGTGAAAGGGTACGGTCATTTCGTGAGCTTTGTGGCCTTTGTTGTGGCTGTATTGATCGATTACACGTCCCAAACATTTATATGCACATTTAGTTTACACATCAATGTCAAGTATTAAGTTGGGCATTTTAATTACGAAGCTAAGGGCTAAGCTGGCATGAGTAAGAGGTGCAATCTTCATCGAACCCTCACAACAGCGATAAAACGCCTACTCTTTATGTAATGGCAAAACACGTAACGTCGATTTGGAGTTCTTGGAAACTAGGCGCATTTATTATTGACGTAGACCGTACATACATAAAGCTTTTCCCGTAAAACTAGATTATAAATGGGGTCATTTCGCCGGTTAGCGACCACCTAATTTCATGTGCCGGTGGGCGACCACTTAAGCTGAGTTGGTGAACTGAAAGGATATTTTCTCGGTTTTTTAGTAGATTTCTATTCTAAAACAACAAAAAAATGCATGTACAAGTAATTGTCTCAATATGGTGTGTAGAATTGATGTTATCTTCAATAGAAAAAACCTTCTCCTTCAGGTGGTCGCTAACCGAAGGTGGTCGCGTAACCAGCGAAATGACCCTGGCTTAGTAATGTTTTGTGTTAGTGTAAAAAATTGCTTACTCCAAATAATGAAAATTCTGGTATGTACATAATTGTCATTTGTAGGTATAGGTATGTTGTTAGTCATCATCAGCATCCTCGTAGCGTTTTTTCGCGGTTGTGATGTGGTCCGCTTTGATACCTAATCATAAGATTTGGCGTAGACACTAATGTTGTATGTGTAAGTTAAATGTTAGCCCGTTAAAATAGCTACGATTCTATGCCAAACCTGACGCTAGAATTTATCAGTGTCAAATATCTATATGATTATTTTTACGCTTTTGTATCATTGACATCTCCTGTTAAGCCAAGGCCTTATGGACTCTTAAATATCAAGATTACGGGATAGATTTAAATATTGTCTTCCTAATTAAGTATTTCGATAATTTCAAATTAGCAATCTTGAGAATACTTCGGATATATTTTAAACAACGTTGGATCGAGCTGCTATGGCAAGCGTGGCCGGTATTCTATCCGTGATATTTGACAGAAGGGGACCTATCCCAATTATGATGTCTGTCATTCTGATTTTGGAATACCGACGTTCAACACAAAAACAAACGCCGCTCGAATTCGAAATGGTAATACAATTCTTACTTAGAATTATAACATCGTTGACGCTGCTACGCGACTGGCTACGGTTCCAAATTACTGTAATCATCCCCGTGGCATGTTTCATGACCTTTCACGGGCGGAGTGTCCATGGCAAACGACCGCAACGGAGCATGCATGCTTAAATTACTACCCTCATCCACTATACTAAGCTTTAGCTTAGTACGCCTCTTTCTATGGAAACGAATACAGTTTTACCCGTACCTTATTAAAACTTGCAACACAGATTAAATTATTATTTATTAGAAATGGCCAGTTTTGCTTCGTTTTTAAATGAACGCGTTTTTCAGTAGATTAATATTGAGAGGATTTTCGATAATCATACAAGACTTAAGCTTAGAACATTTTTTTTTACATGCTTTTATTTAACTTGCCCTGTTAGTATATGTATGTATGGGACAAATCTTACGAGTTAAATTTGACCCACTTCCCGGTGATCGATTGAGCTGAAATTTTGGGTATAAGTATAGTTTAGATGTCAATTCAATATTATGGTACCATCGAGCTGATCTGATGATGGAGACAGAAGGTGGCCATGGGAATTCAGTACTTAACCGACGTAACCCCGTTGAGTTTGGTTGGGCTCGTTAGAATCGTCTCAATGAGTAGTTGATGATGGTATACAGAAAAGTACAGTCGGCAATAAAAGCTTGTACCAAAAATGAAATTTTTGACAGAAACTTATTACGTATAGGTACGTACGTTAACGCTAAGAACATTAAAATTACTAAGTTACTTACTTGTTCTGTAGGGTCATTTCGCTGGTTAGCGACCACCTAATTTCATGTGCCGGTGGGCGACCACTTAAGCTGAGTTGGTGAACTGAAAGGATATTTTTTCGGTTTTTTAGTAGATTTCTATTCTAAAACAACAAAAAAATGCATGTACAAGTAATTGTCTCAAAAGGGTGTGTAGAATTGATGTTATCTTCAATAGAAAAAACCTTCTCCTTCTGGTGGTCGCCTACCGAAGGTGGTCGCGTAACCAGCGAAATGACCGTTAAGATATTGATAATAATAAAATATGCCGCGAATATCGATAACAACCTATTAAGATTCAAAACACAACATTTTTAAATGATAGACAGACAGATAGATGGACGGATGGACAGCGTTGGCTTCTGTTGTAATGTGAGGCCAGATTCGACCTAACAAGAATATAATTTTCCAATAATAGTCCATAATTTGACGTTAAACCTCAGATAACTCCTTATTCCTGTTTGGTAAACACTTGGAATAAGAAAACGTTAAAAGTAGAGTCGCCGGTGATTTTGATTATATTCGGAAAAAATGGCGTACCTATACTTATGCAACTTATGACTGGGACGAATAATTGCATTCATAAAATATTGTATATATTTATAGATGGTTCCCACCAGTTCTACTCTTGCACACTTGGTAACCCCCTTCGTTGTCATTAGTTATATGTAGGTACTCATAATACCTTTGAACATTTTATGTTCACATAATAGTCGCCTGTCTTGTTACTAATAACAAGGAAACATACCCAAATGTCCGGCGCCGATTTCAATGAATTTTATATATGTTATAGAGTAGTCGTAATGGTATGCTACGCATTTGCACGCTGGTTAAATTATGTAAAAATTCACAGCTTTAAAACTGAAATTTTTTTTTTTTTTTTAAACAACCGTCAAATGTTTTTTTATTTTTTTTAAGAATAGAGATCTACGACCGTGTAAAACAGTTTTATGATATTAAGATTTTAAAAAAAGTAGAATAACAACCAAAGTGAGTGAGTGAAACGGTGAAAAGCTTGAAACTTTTAAGTGTTTTTTTTTTGTAAAATATTAGTTTTGAGCCATAATAGCAAAACACGTGTCAGTTATTTTTTCATGTTCTCCAACATATATTAAAATTAGTAATAAACAAGCAGTTTGCTTGGACAAAACTCTCTTCCGAAGTTAGAGGGTTTCGCCATTTTTCAGTACTTTGGAGGACAATATCTCCCGATAGGTTGAGTTTGGGCAGCTAAAAAATTACGTGTCGGTTATTTTAGACTACTCTATAACATAAATAAAAATCATTGAAATCGGCGCCGGACAGTTGGGTATGTTTCCTTGTAAGACGGTAGTTTGAAATAGTTTGAATACTTTGAATGTGTCGATGTCGATTAAGTTCGGCAGGTTTCTAAAACTAATTGTAAGAGTAAAGTAAGCCCGTGGATTCACAATCTCCTTGTGAGTCCAAGGAGAGACTCGGCCCTA
The DNA here is from genome assembly GCA_947578815.1 of Epinotia ramella. Taxonomy (NCBI): domain Eukaryota; kingdom Metazoa; phylum Arthropoda; class Insecta; order Lepidoptera; family Tortricidae; genus Epinotia; species Epinotia ramella. The sequence continues at coordinate 17,447,455 of OX388209.1, forward strand.
GTATTTTCCGACCTCGAAATTCGTAACAACTGTGCGTGACCGGAGATCAGACTTATGTTGGCTGGTTGGCAAGTGGTATGAACAAGGGCCCAGGAAGGGGCCTAGCAGGCACCGCAGGAGCCGGTCGATGTCCTAGTGAACGCACTTTCGCTTTTATCGTTGAACGAACCCGGCACATAACTATACCGCACTCACGGTTACACCATCACGTAGGTTTTGGCTGCGCCTGTGTCCGGCATGCATACCAATGGGTTTTTATTTAGGGTTGTTGTGGTGAGATTTCTCCACGGATTTACGAGGATTTGCGCATTAAGTATCTATGTATATATAACATATAATGATAGGAACTGAAATTGTGTAGGTAGAGCTTTTTCTGCAGATTTTCTGCAACAATCACTGGCATAAATGTGTGCCTATTATTTAGAAGTAATTCAGCAAATTAGCATAGATATTGTTATGTACTGTCATGTGTTCGTTTTTATCAGCAAAAAAAAATAAACAATCATAACAGATTTCATCCAGTACTTTAAGCCGCATAAACATGAATATAATGTTTGTAACAAGGTTCTTAAATTTATAGAGACCACTTATTTATTCAAAAGAAACTGCACCAGCGAGCAAGCCCGACCACAGAATATAATTTTAGCAAAATTTTGAAATCTCTAGCGTGGGCGTAGCACAAAGTCATGATGATGTAATTTTAATTTAGTAATTATACGGCTAAGCTAACCATTGTAATAAACTAGAGCTTATCGCGGGCCCAGTAATAGTAATAATGTAATCGTAGCCACTGTGGGTAATTTGTTTAAACGGAGCACAATGCAATATTTTGTTGACAGAGTCACTGGGACATATAAACCTCTTACGTTCCTGCCTCGCCTGCTGATGCCGGGGTAAGTTAGACTGTCTCACAGGCTAGATCAAGTAACATAGCGGTGACTTTTCATTTGCTGTAATGAAAAACCAATAAGTATTTTAAAAACAAGTGTTTCTAGTAGAGTCAGAATACCTAGGGTTGGTGGAATTGATGTAAAAAATATATCATAGCTATCGGTTAATTGGTATTATTAAAGTAGTTAACTATTACGATTGAGTAGGTACTGTTTAGTGTTATTCCTAGCGTACCAATACTTCATTCTCATAATTACCTATCATCATCAGTAGCCTATATATAGGTATGCCCCACCTACTGCTGAGCACAGGCTTCTCGTGGGTACGGGAGAAAATGGGCATTACATACAACGGGAATAAGTACAATACAAATACAATTTTCGGGTTATTAACAGTTTCGGGAAAAACTTGTAAGGAAGTGCTCTTAGCCCTTCCCGAGAAAACAGTTTTAATGAGTCAACTTTAGTTTAAGTTTGTGCATCATCATCATCAGCTCAATTAGAAAAACTCCTGAGTTTACCCATAGATTACACTAAGGCCACAGGCTGGACGCCAGCGACGAGCTGCAGTTCATACATTTGATCGTGTTCAATGTATGAACGCCCGGCCTCGCTGCCCGCTGTGTAGACCTGACGGCGGCCTAAGAATATGAAAACTCCGTATTTCCTTTTGGTTTTGAGATTGCGTACGGAAGATTCTCTATATATTGTGTTTTATCATTTTACGTTTCAAAGGGCGTCAAATTTCGTGCACAGCTCCTGCACGTGCCCTAGGTGCTGCTACGAGGTTACGTGTACCAATATGTCGAAATGCTGGGCTCTGTTAATAGTAATGAAGATCTGTGTAGTTTCATCACAGTGCGCTCGTTGAATAATAACGCCCGGTTGAATGAACCATTGCATTGTGTCCTTGTTTTCTGTGATTTTCCATCGCGAAGCCGAGCACGTGCGCCCGCGCGCCGCGGCTCACGTGCGAGCTGCGGACCTCTATCTCATGCAAGCTAATACAATAAATTAACACCTGATTAGAAACGGACGGACAACTGCGCAGATGCATGTACCCGCGACCATATTGGCCACCTAGTTACACCCATGCACCGAGGGTTAACCTATATGAATAATGTAAATATTTGAAGTGAGGTATCAATTCGATACGCGCGAAGATGTATTGTGCCTATACTTGCATTAATCTATTGGCTATCGATACTTCCTTTATATATTCAATAGCTGCCCGCGCGGCCCGGGCAGATTGTTCCAGAGCACCCAAAAGGAACCGCGGAGAAATCGGATTAGTAGTTATTACCTTCTACATACAAACTTACAAAGCTAAAATCTGTCAGTCTTTTCTTCTTTATAATATTAGTCTAGATAGAAGAGCAGACGTTACTCTGTACAAGTATAAAACTGGCCATTTGCTTAAATTGAAATAAATTTCTTTGATTTTTAACCGACTTCAATAGAAGGAACGCGTTGCAGTTCGTCTCAAAATTCAGCAATCATTCTTCACCACGTCGTTCGATTTTGATAGGTATATTTTTTGTTTGAAAGCAGGTAGGTATCTGAAATTCTGCAGTGTAGTCCCATGTAAACTTTATGAAAATCTGATTATGGGATCTATGAGGAACTCCTCAAATATAATAGGCGCGCATATGGCGATTTTCGTATTTTCTGATGCAAATCATGCGTTTGTTCTCAAAAACTGCAAGTTTGGTAACGTAGAACATCATTTCATCGTCAGTTGTGAACCACACATGACCTATGGAACTCCTTGGCTTAAATGTTCTTATGTAAGTAGGTACTTCACAGATTCCGTTGACATAGCAACTAAAACTCATCCAAATAGGTACACATGTTGTAGTGGAACTGATGAAGAAGTACCACAGGTAAATATGGGGTCCTTAAGGTTTCCACTGATTTCTTCAAATGTTATCGGGCTACATAGTGATTTGGATATATTCTTTTAGTAACGAACACATTTGCTATCCGAAAGCAAACGTGAAAATGTTCTTGTATTTCGAGGTACAACATTTAATAAGTACGGGTTTTAGATATACTTAAGTACATTATAAGTAAGTAAGCAGTTAAGTACTAGGACTGATTTGGACAATCCATAACGTTATCAAAATTAGCTGAAATTAACCGCAAGATTAACCTCCACGATACTCGTACGAGACACTCTTATACGTTGTTGGTTTATCTTTTGGAGCGCGAATACAAAGTTGAGGCTAACCTAACCTTAACAAATCGGAAATGAATCACGACAATGCAATCAAGCAGGCTTAATTAACTTTTTTCAAAACCATAATAAGCATGACCATCATCAAACCACAAAGGCAAGGTCTGATAAATCGGATAATATTAAAAGAATGGTGGGAACTTCAAAAGAAGACTGAAAACAATACAAGGTCAATTCTCAAGGGGTAAATGTTACACCGCCGGATGCCCGACCCGATACGCACTGCGATAAAAGTAGGTGCGTGCTTCCATCTAACTATCTTACACCGCACCGCCTCGGGCTACGCTCGTTGCCATGCGCTCAGTAGACTGGGCCACAATTCTGTTATGTTTTTAATACGGTTATTTTTTACGTAGCTAATCATTCACGAATCGTGACTTTCCCAGCCCTTTTGCTCCACCGTTTTTTATTACTGTCTGTAAGAAGGCGAAACTGACTAAATTTAATTCGAATTGTTTCTTATTTGAGAAAGTATTTTAGCTATGAATGGCCGAATTTGACTAAATAGCAATCAGGACTTAATCTGAGTTTAACTGCTAGAAATGAGTGGACTAATCCCGGAAAAAAGTACCTATTCTGGTTTTTGTTTGTTATTCTGAGGTTGAGTACCAAAATGGTATATTTCTATTATCTAAGTACTAATATTAGAACAAGATGTATTTCTGTTTCGCGAAATTGACCATATTATATTTTTATATAGGTATTTTATATAGGTCTTGGATGCTAATCAACCTTGAAAAGATAAAGATTAGTGAAAGTTCATTTTGTTAGTTGCGAAATCATAGTTAAGCAAATATATGTATAATTGTGAAATATCCCGTTTCTAAGTACCTACGCAATATTACGCGAACAATATTGGCATGCAACATTTTAACTCAATTAAATGCGTGTTTCCTATTATGTACCTATATCCGTTGCATTGTCAACAATAATTTATAGATTAAAGAAACGGGTTAAATAAATCCTCGTATTGAATACAGGGGCATCGCTTCATGTAAAATTTGGATTCTAAATTAAATAACGAGTGAACTTGTTACCGAATTGAATTTTCCATAGTGTTTTGAGTACTAACCGTTGAGAGTAACTATTAGGCACTAACTGTTCCACTCCACTTAAGAGGATCGACACAATGATTAACGCCTCCTCGCTAACATCAGTTAATGTAAACATATTGTTGTTTGTTTCAGTACAATACGCACTTTTCACGCAAGTCGCATGCGTGTGAACAATGTCGCCTTGACAAACCATCGTACATACATTAACTTAAATAAGTCTGTAAGACTTTGTGAACCGAATTTTTTGTTTATATTTACATAGTTTTATTGACTTACTTGCACAAACAAATAGTGATTTGCACGTTAATCATCTTTGCCATACAGCTACTTGTATCTCAAGCCACGCCTATGTTAATGCCAATTGCATACTTCCTGCTTTATAAGGCTTAACGATATCAAGGTCAGTCAACTTTTTGACAACTAGTATGGAAAAAAAAAACTAATTTGGAAATAATTTATAAACGCTGATTTTCCTGTAAGTATAAAAGATATCCGCTACACAGGAAAATCAGATATTACCCTCATTTAAATATTTACCGGCAGACTAAATCCAACAACATAACAGACATCAAAAAAAAAAAGGTACCTAGTATATACTTAAAGCTAATAAAGATACCTATTTTTTTATCTAAGTAATTAAGTTTTTTTAAATCTCAATTGGCCCCTGAAAGTAGGAACAAATATTAATAAATGTTTTAATCTTCAATTATGGTTAACTTACATTTGGTCTATAATATTCCAGATAAATCATAAAAAGACAATGTATAAATTAATTAATAAATATTTGGGGACGATCTTACACAAATCGACCTGGCCTCAAACTAAGCAAATCTTGTGCTATGGGTACTAGACGACGATATACTCGTACATACTTATATAGATAAATAAATAATTAAAAACAAATATAAAACAAATATTCGTGCTCATCAAACAAATAAATGCCCTTACCGGGGTTCGAACCCGGGTCCTCCGGCTTCGTAGGCAGGGTCACCACCAACAAGGCTACAGAGGTCATCAACCTATTAACTACTATTTTTTCCGGGTGGAAAGTTTGTACGGTTCTTGAATAAAGCATCTTAAAATAACGGTTTAAAATTAAGTAAACAATAATACATTATTAATTATACATTAACTAGCTGATGCCCGCGGCTTCGCCCGCGTGGTTATAGGAAAATGTAACATATTGAATTTTCCCGTGGGAATTAGATGTTTGCCCGCTGGAAAAAGTAGCCTATGTCACTCTCCAGCCTCTAAACTATCTCCATACAATAAATCACATTAATACGACGCTCCGTTGCGACGTGAAAGAAGGACAAACACACACACACACTTTCGCATTTATAATATTAGTAAGGATGTTTTTTAAAACCGTATTTTTCCTGGAGAAACAGTTATTTAAACAGAATATAGAAAGCTCAAAATCGTGCGTTCAAGCCCAGGTGTGGCTAGGTGTACAAAAATCCGCTCTAAAAAAGAAAAGATGTAAAAAAATAGTGTGCTTAAAAGATACACTGCGAACTTGCCAAGTATAGAGTTATATCGTGAGTATAGCATGCAGGTATTTTATGAGACTGTTAGGGCGTACGCTTCCCTACGTGCCTGCCATCAGCACTTTGCGTACAATGGGCTGTTGCTAGCCTAGCCTGCCCTAACCGCATTGCCCATTCATCGGCCGTGCAAGAAACTGACCACACTTACTGAATATAAAATGCGCGCAGGTAGTGTGTCACTTTTCGTCAGAGGTAAGAATTTTCGAGTACGGTCGTCGACCCTAGCATTGCGTAGGCTAACTACTTTCTCTTGCTGCTGCGGGGTTCGAGGGACGGCATGAAGGGGGTCCTGCCAAATTAAGTGCGTGAAAGGCTGCGCACCACCTATAGCCGAGCCGTTCCGGTACCGCTGCGCACGCGTCGCCAGGGCTTCGCAACTCGCAACACTGGGCGACTTCCTAACAATCTGCCCACTCTATTTATGTACTGAATTCAATATGTTTATGTATTTTTTTTACATGGTCGCGTTGTCGTTCATTCTCTAGGTTTGATAAGGTTCGTTTTTGCTGAAATCTTTGTTTGACTAGCGGACCCACCCTCGTATTACAAAGAACGCATAGTGGGATAACATGTAGCCTAGGCTGGCGATCCTGAAGAACGATTCTGAATATTGGTGTAAGATATTATGAGAAAAAACCTGCGAACCAAGGTACCCAATCACCGGGGGATGACTGGGTTATGTAGTATTTCTATCCACTAAAAACTCCACGGTGCCCTGCATCTGCGCTCTCATGCAGGGGACTCCAGGATCTCATGCTGAACGCACTGGAGCCCCCCTCGCGCCTCGCCACATTTGGCTCGACCTAGGGCAAAGAACATTGTCACCTTCCCTGGGGTTCTTAAGCGAGTGCCCCAGCCCCCGCTAGGACACTGCGACCCCGATGGCTTTAGCCGCCTTCTACGAAAGGCGGGGGAGACCGTAGACCTATTCTTGTCCGAGGCTACACGGTATAATAGCTTTGCTACCTAGCATACAGGTCGTCATTTTGAAATGTATTCATTATATCTATTTTTATTATTTACTTACTGAAATATATGCTTAACACTCTCTAATATAATATTTAAATACTATATAAGTCTCCAATACCTGCTGTCTCAAATAAATAGTATATTGTAGCACATCAGTGTCCTACCTATATGTCATGACAGCATTTCTAAACGGTTGCAACAGGTATTATGTAACCATAATAAAATTCAGAGTTTTCAGCCTATGGGCGAAACGTATAGATATTGCAGATATTATTGCGGTGAAACTCTGTTCTCAGTAGAGCGGGCCAAGGGGGTCAGTGAACTCGGCCCAAAGCAGTTGCTATCGCGAATCAGCAAAGATTTTTGGTGATCTCAACCATCGACGGCGCTGTTTGCGAGCGGTGTTAAAGAGTTGTATAAGCACTGTGACGCTTTCTACGGTTTCTTGCAAGAAATCAGAATAAGCAAAGAAGTGAGCGGAGAAATTGTCAACGTTTCAACATTTCGCACAAAAAATAAATAAACAAGTCGTTGCTGGGTTCGTACCGTAGCGTTGGGTAGCCGAGTTGGACGGTATTAACAAAGTTGACCCTAGATAAATACGTGTTCTTAGTGCAACCTTCGTCGGGGTTTTTCCCTGTATTAAGAGGTTTATCCTGGTACCTACATGGTCTTGACTATCTCATTTTATTTTATAATCACTTTCTGAGATCATCCCTCCATGACATAGTACTTACAGATAAATAGATACGTGCAATTGCTACTGATCTTAACTTGGTAAGATTGCAATAACAAAATTTGTTGATATGGTAAAATGCATCGTTCATTGCTTTATTTACAAAGGTAATCGGATATTGCCCTTAATCGACAGAGGTAATTGGACGTTATTTCGAATACGAGTGTTATTTGGACACAAGTTTCAAGATGTATACAAGTTAGCATAGCTTCAGTATTTGACATGAGGACGACGCCGACGTACGATACGTAATTCAAACATTGTTTCGTATCGAGTATTTTAGGTTTTAAAATTTCCATACAAAATATAAAAGTCGTACAGGTGCCAAAGTGTCGAAAATGATTTGTACCCTGCATGGTGCGCACTGTAGCTATGTTGGTCACGGCTGCGCCGAATCACATGTTACGAAAAACACACATCGTCGCCACAGGAATACCAATCGAGTTAAATTCGGTGGCGCACAAAGGTCAGAGGCAAAATTATTTATAAAAATTGCGAAACGCTGATGAACATTAACCAGGTTGGCACATAGGACGTGGTCGGGCGACGGAATCTTTTGAAAGCGGTCTACGGCTCAAACAAAACTGCCCTCGGGGGGAGCTTAACAAAAGCCCATTGTTTACTGATGGGGTGTAATCCTCAATAGAATTTTAAGTGTAGCTCGTTAAAACCGCTATTCTTAATAGGTACCTAGTTATACCCTCTCCTTTCGTCAGGTTCATTTTCAATTTTATGGAGATTCAGTTTCGAATCTTGTTTTCACCGACGCTGAAAGAGCAATCCCATTCACTCGGTACTAGTATTAAAAAATGTTCCTTCGGCACCAGATTTTTATAAATGTTCACTCATTCAGCTATAATGTGTAAAATTTATTTTGAATTCGACTTGCTTCAAGTTGCTATCTCACGCCAACTGGCAAGAATCCCAAATTGAATAAATTATTGTGCCTTAAATTACTAATTGCATATTGCAATTCAAATTAAACACTTTGAACTATAAATGTCACGGTGGTTTAAGTTCATTTTCATTACCCGTACTACATAAGTCTTTATGCTACTCGCAAAATATAAGAATAATCTAGACACGTTACAGGTGCCTAAAGAATCGTCGAAAAATAAATCGTCCATAATCAAATTGGCATCAATTGCAACCACCAAATTTGCTAAACATGAATAATCCGATCCAGTTTCTCAAGGACCCTCATGTAACATTTGGAGTAGATCTTCCCAATTGGTAAGTATTGGTTTCCTGTGGTCTACGCCGTAGCCGTGGGGTCTACGAGCGGCGGCGGCGCGGGCGCAGGCGACGCCGCGCATTGCGCGGGGTCGGGTGTCGTATTTCTAGAGCATTGAACCTCTGCAACCTTGTGCGTTGAGTCCGGCCGTTCTCCGCTCTCTGACGCAACCACTACAGCCCCTTCTCTGCAACCCGAGTACCCGACCATATCTTAATTACTCCTTTAGGGCACATTTCGTTCGCAACGGCCGCAATGAGCAGATAGGTACTGTTTCTAATCGATTAACAAAAGGTTAAACTTAATGGGATGGCGGTTTGCTTTACGCAATATTGTAGAGGCGGCGTTAAAAATCGTTCAGTGCACAATAATTGTTCTCGTGGATTTTCCATTTATATTATTTGTTATAGTGTTCACTTTTCATTATAGGAGGAAACGGATTAAATTATATATTATTCACAGAAAACGGAGTAAATTATATATTAAGGACTCGAAACAAAAGTCCAAGTTTCATCTAGACTAAAAATTACCCGGTCAATAAAACATTGGTTAAGTGGGGTTGATTGTTTGTTTCCACAGCGAGCCGATGCGTCGGATCGCATCTCGCTAACGAGTCGCGGCCGTCTGCAAATAGTCCGCGAAGTGCGAAACGGTCGCGGGGCACAATTGGCGCCCGCGCTGCCCCGCGACGAGGGACGCTTACGTAAACCGCTGACATAACCGAGTCGACGACCGGTTGCGCAACCGCCGGGCCCGCAACCAACCCCACGCATCGTCCCCACCACCTAACCAGAAATTACCTAATTGTACCCAAAATACGCAAAAAGGACACCGGTCCATCGCCCGACTTACGACATCGGCTATCATTAGTGCAACAACCTCCTAGCTCCGCGCAGGTAATCGAGCGTCTGTTCAATTGACATTTATGTAATTATCATGCAGAGAAAATAAGTGGTCGCGGCGAGCATTGCCCAAATTCTCTGCCATATCATATAACCGTATAAAACGTAGATATATGGAAAAGTTAGACACAATAGTTGTCGCGTTAAGGCTTTGTTTAAGAATTAGGTGAATATGTTGTTACGTATTCCTCTCAGGCTTCAGGAACCGCGATGCGGAATCGCCGTTGACTGAATCGTCGTGCGCACGTGACTTATGTTATGTGGTACAGTAATCCTTTGTGGACGAAAGTGAAAACTACATGCGGGTTCGGTCAACAACCCCGTTCGGGTCGGTGACCGCGCCGAACTGCAAAGGCCGTTTGTGACTGCGGAGGCCGTATGCGCGACATTTACCTGAGACTGCGCGCGCCTGCTGCTGGACGCGCCTGCGCCGCCCGGTATTGCACGCCGCACCTCTTCAAGCTATTAGTTTGATTAGACGCGTACCACGTAGGGTTACCCTACAGTCGTATGCGCATCGGCAGAAAAAAACATTGACATAGTAACCGACAAATTCATGTTGAATATTGACCATAACGAAAAAGCTTTGCCTGTACATTGTTTTCGCTAAATAAGCATAACGGTATCAATACTGTGACTACATAACATTGAAGTCTGTTTTATTTTTAAGTACCTATTATGAAATTATTATTGACTTACCAATAGTGATCAACTCAGCTAAGCATAACTCTGTTCATTGAACCATACATTAAAGTTTCCTAAACTGTTGGCGTTACTGAACAAGCCTAAAGACTAGGTTATGTAGGTACTTATCTCATATCGTTCATAAGGTTTGTAACTTTGTATTGAGGAAAACTAAGGTAGTCATACCTATAAGTACCCGCACGAGCAACTATATGTCCGTCCGATAGTAGTTTTTCCTTTTTCATGGATATTGATTAAAATATATGATTGTTGAGATATATTGCCACTAAAACGATACAGTAGCTACCTATAACTACTCCAGTTTAAATGATTAACTAGGATTTGCAATTTAAGCACCGTTAAATAAATACTAAATGTGTGTTTAGTGCCTATATATATCACGTGTAACGTTAATTATACTTACGTTAATGCTTAGTGCTTTTTAATACGAGTAATGTAACGACGGGGAATAACATTACATTTTAGCATTGCTTGCCTAAAATTATGTAGATCCGGCATTCAGATGACTTAAATATATTAGCTGGACGTTAGCATTTGCTGCATCACTTTACAACTAGTTAATTTTATGGACTTAATGTAATGGCGATACTCGGACTTTAATCAAGGTCTGGGAATCAGTATTTATTACGGTTGGTTATCCACATAAAACAGATTTAGTAGGAAAGAAACAACACTTTGATACAAGTGAATTCGCGACCTAATAGCTGCATTTCTTTTAATCAGCACCGGAAAGTGAAAAAAGAATGAGTAATTACGGGGCTCGCTCAGTCGGTCAGTAGGCGTTCGTCGTACGGTAGCTACGAAACCGCTTATTTGGAGATCGAGCAGGGGCATTACCAACGCTTACCGACAACTCATCATATGAGAACCAGTTTAAGCCTGTTCTTTGATCGTGTGTAGTTTTACGGATCGCGGGTTTAAAATATACTAGGGTTGAGTGATGACGCGAGTTGAAACAGGATGTGAATAGCATAGCAGGTTGTCCGGGCCCGCGCCCGCGCCGCTCCGTGCTGTAGAGAATCATGCGTACACGCACAATTCACAAATTATGTAATTACGATGACTGGGATGGTAACTGTTAAAATAACCAGTATTTCAATTCATGCATGAGTTGCCTACTTTCCAAACCATGGATTTTAGTGATTTTAATGTGTGCGAATTTATTTTGAACATCTAGTTTTCGGTATATCTATTTTGATTAAAGCGAAATCCTGTATTCACCTTTCTCTTTCGTCCAAACTTAGTTAGAAGAATATAAAAGGAGTAAATACATTTTGCGTTAGGGATATCACTTACAATAACCTGACCAGAGAAGTCTTCTTCCATAAGGAAGAAGACTTCTCTGGTCAAAAACTTTGATTACATAACAGAAATAGATTTTCGGCCGATTTAAAAAGCCGTTGATTTCCATACATACCCAAAAACTGAACAAAAGATTTCATATATCTTGAGGCTCGGTCACAAAAATCGGGCCCCAACAAATTTTACAAAATACATTTACCGCAAGTATGCTCTTAGTTTCTTTAAGTGCTAAAACAAAATCTTACCTTTGCCGTTATATTTCAGCCGCGTGCAACACTGCCAAACATGACCAGCTATTTCTGTCCCCCTTCAGTTTAATTATCACCTTTGTTGGGGCAAATTGTCTTCTGTGTTTGGCATTGAGCAGCAAGGCGCTATGTGGGCAGGTCAGAGTCGCAACTAGGCCGCGCTTCCACCGAACGGGTCTCGACTTTTTGTTCATGATGATGCGGAACAGTGGAGAAATTCGGCGAGATAAAGCAGCACTCGCTAAGGAGGACGCGGTCACGAGGAGTCATCGGCTTCGAACTTGAATGTGGAGCAAGCCGAGTGTTTCTCCTTGGGTCCGAACCTGTCCGCCATGTGCCATAACCGCCCCGGGCCAAAATACACGGCTGGCTTGCGGTTTGAGCATGTGTTTTAAATAGGTACACTTAGCAACAACGAGACAACAATGTTCTTGCCTTGTTGCAAGTAGAGTAGGTATAAGAGTGTATACCTACTCAAATAAACTGATAGCGCTGCTGTAGGTTAGATGTCTAAAGATCCGTAACACATTATGCTTTAGTTTGAAATTATTAAAAATTACATCATGTTCAAAACATAGGCCTTCGACGCATATATAGGGCATATCACCTGAAGGTATTTATCTGGTCACGTACTTTTAAGTTTGTATGAAATTAATGAAAAATATAATACTGTTATTACTGCAGGCAGCCTGTAATGGAAAAAGCCCGGCCCACGTTGAGCCATACCTTTTTGTCAACCGGATTAAGATCGTAATACTGAAGTAAGTCAGTAATCTCCAAGTTTGATGTTATTTAGTGGGTAATTTAGGTACCTACCTTAACTTTGTAGATCGAGGGCATGTATGTTACGAGCGGCTTTCTTAAACGCTTCATTTTGAGCAGCCGCCATTGTTTGCCGGGGACATGGCAAAAATAGCCGTTTAATATTTTCGAAAGCACACCAAATGCTTATGTAAGAGGTCAACGTGACACTTCTGATGATACGGCAAGCGCCGTTCAGCGCGCCACTTTCCTTGCCGATGCCGCTTTAAATATTTAGTTATCGCTGTATGCTCCGTCAATTTACTGCGTCACCGCTTATCAGATTGTGCATAAATAGATTCCGATGCGAGTTTTCTCTCTCAATACTACGAAAACCGGCCAAGTGCGTGTCGGGCCACGCGCAGTGTAGGGTTCCGTAGTTGCCTGTCTATCTTCATTACTTCTGCCTACTTGTCTGTGATGGTTTTCCTTTTAAATTCATTATGTGTACTACTACCACAATTTTTTTTACATCCCCAGTAGTAGCCATTTAGCCGGGAGAAGGGGGGGGGAACAAAATTTAGGGCGTTAAAGCCCAATATCTCGCTTTTGTACCGTTTTGTCGGCGTAATTGATTTATATATCCATGCCGAATTACAGTTTTCTAGGAGTTATGGTTACTGAGCTAAGCCGAAGACGGACAGACAGACGGACGGACATGGCGAAACTATAAGGGTTCCTTGTTGACTACGGAACCCTAAAAATGTCCACATTTGAGATGACTAGCGTGTCTCGTTTTGAACACCTTTCGTTTAATATTGTATTTATTAATTATATTATAGACAAAAAAACATTTATTCGTAAATAACAGTTTTTGTGCTAATTGTGAAATTTTAGGCGTAGGTATACATAAATAGATGATATGCTAATTACAAACAAATTAAAAAGCCGATCGCATTGTTATGACTGTAGGCTCGGGCCTAGCGGAGCAAATGAGAACGGTTACTATGGTCATTTTATTCATATCTAAATGAGCTACCCTTTCTAGATACCACGTACTGGTTTTATGTCCAATTTGTTTTCCGTCTAAGTTGCTCGATTGGAACAGTCTCCCTGTCAAAATTCGGCAATCTCCAAACAGGCTTGTCTTCTAAAATTCCTTACAAAATTTATTTGCTGGCACATCTAAAAAATAATCTATCTGATTTGTAAGTTTCATCTACAACGTGTTAATAAAATAACGAAAAACCTGAAAACATTTTGTTCAGAATCGAGAGTAAAATGCGAAAAAAATAAAAAATAAAATTTTTGACGCGATTTATTTTTTACATTTGTATGAAGCGTTGGCCGACTGGGGCGACCTGCTCCGTGCAAATGTAAAAAATAAATCGCGTGAAAAAAAATATTTTTTATTTTTTTCGCATTCTACTCTCGATTCTGAACAAACAGTTTTCAGGTTTTGCGTTATTTTATTAACACGTTGTATATCCATATGTATACTGAGTATGTATGTATTAATAGGTATATATTGTTATATCATATTATATTATATTGTATCTTATTCTACTATATCATCCATCCCACCTTTAGACACGTTAAAGAGTTTTTGTTTTAAATTCAGTGGCACTGCCCACATTTTATCTGCTTTGCCTTAAGGTTGACTGGTAGATAATGCTTTATAGCATTTAGTCCGCCTTTTGTACCATAAGATATTCTTTTGTGCAATAAATATTAAATAAATAAATAAATGCCACGTTGAGCCCTCTACGGCACCATTATAACGAAACGAGGTTCTCTTGCCATTGCCAACCACCTGTGCCTCCATTACATTAAGGGGATGCCTTGATTTGAGTCGAACACGCCCCCTAGACAGAGACACGCTGATGCCTTCCGCGCACGAGGAAAAGAGATGTAACACTTCGGGAATGGTTTTTTTTGGACAAATTTCGATAAATACCTAACTTAGTGAACTTTTATTTAAATTTCATAAAGTGAGATTTTAGATGAGATAAAATACTATAGTCTTGTCTCTCTCTTGAGTCTTTTTGTGTTTTTCTCTTTTTCAGATATGATTCTTGAAGCATATCTGAAAATCAGACGTTATTGTTTCTTAATCTAGTCAGAACGGCGTTTCAAAGCCCGCGATAATTTCCAATGCACCGCCTTAAAGCTTTCACGATATACCTATGAAATGCCAATCAGAGAGCTCAGACTTTCCTCCGACCTTATGAGTGTTTAAAGCTGAGCACTAATCATCACTTACATACTCCATACCATACGCCAATGTCCTTCGCTCTGAATCCCTTAGTTTTATAACGTTTTTTGTAGCTTATTATATTAAGCAACAACGGCTTTAAGCAATATATTATCCCATATTTACTCCAAAGTTCATTGTTTTTAGGCCAAAAAACTGGTTTTCTGGCCGTAGCTTTTGTGGTTATTAGTTTAAAATAAAACCCTAGACACGTTTTTAGAGACGTCATAGACGAACCCAAATATGTTAGATCTTTCACGTCAATAGAGATATCTACGAAATAAGTGTTTTTTTTAGACAATGTTTAAAAAAAACATACAAAATTAAGTATTCTTTTTTTTTCAAAATCCGGTAGACAAAATGGAGCTAAAAGATTTAAGAACCGATAGCCATTTGACTTATAATTCTATCTGCAGTGCAAAAGTAGGAGATACGATTCAAAACTTGTCAAAAATCGATGAAAACCTCGGGTAGCCCCTTAATTCAATGAAAGTAATATTTAGGTACCTACCGTAATTTGGTGTGGATTGAACGATGTCGCTATTGCATCTCTATTCTATAGCTGTAGATATTGTATTAACTTATCCTTAGTACTAATAAACCAAAAAAAACCGGCCAAGAGCGTGTCGGGCCACGCTCAGTGTAGGGTTCCGTAGTTTTTCGTCCAGAAATTATTTTATAATTTTTTTCAAAAACTATTCAACCTATCAAGTTCAAAATAATTTTCCTACAAAGTTTTTATAAAGTTCTACTTTTGAGATTTTTTTCATATTTTTAAAACTTATGGTTCAAAAGTTAGAGGGGGGGGGGACACATTTTTTTTACTTCTGGAGCGATTATCTCCGAAAATATGAACATTATTAAAAAATGATTTTAGCAAACCCCTATTCATTTTTAAATACCTATCCAACAATATATCACACGTTAGGGTTGAAATGAAAAAAAAAAACACTCCCCACGTTACGTATAGGGAAGGTACCCTAATAAAATAAAATAAAACACTTTTTATTTTACCACTTGGTCGGCGTGATTGATATACATATTAGTACCAAATTCTAGTGCTAACGGTTACTGAGATTATCCGCGGAAGGACGGACAGACAAAGCGAAACTATAAGGGTTCCTACTTACTAGTCGACTACGGAACCCTAAAAATGAATTAAAAGAAATTGCCGAAGACTCAAATGAAAAAAAAATGTTCTTCGTGCTAGATAGAATGTTCATTGAAAATTACCTATTAGTTTTATCAAAACGTATTTTATATGAATGTGTAATGATGGGTAAGTATAAAAATATATGATAAAATTTCATTCAATATAATGACATTTGATATAATTTCTCACTGTGTACATAGTCAATCACTCACTGTATATAATAAACGTTTCATATAATTTCAAAATATATATGTTTATTTTGTATAACTATCGTCTGGTACATATAACACTTATATTTATTATATTATATTATATTAGGGGACAATCTTACACAAATCGACCTCCCAGTCCCAAACTAAGCACAGCTTGTACTATGGGTACTAGACGACGATAAACATACTTATATGTATAGATAAATAATTACTTAAATACATAGAAAACATCCATGACTCACGAACAAATATTCGTGCTCATCACACAAATAAATGCCCTTACCGGGATTCGAACCCAGGACCTCTTGCTTCGTAGGCCACCAACTAGGCTAAAGCGGTTGTCAAACCACAACCATAATATGGTATAATTGTCATGTTACGTAACTATCGAGTATAATATATTATTTTTATTACAACAGCATGGTAACGCCAATAAAGTATAGCAAACATTACGCTTTGCAAATTGTACTTATATAGTATCAGTATTATTAGGTAGTAAAAAAAGTGTTCGGTTCTGGCGCTTTACCGGCCGCTGCCGCGGCACGCTCGCTTCGCTCGCGCGGCTCTCGCGCTGTAGGGTCGCCGTTCTTACCTAACACTCCTCCTCGCTTCGCTCGTCGTCGTACCTACACCGACCTGCCTTGAGTCTATCAAAAAAATTACTCTGTTGAATGTACAATATAAGAAATTTATATTATATATGCATTAGACTTAAAGTATGTTATATTAAATGTTATTACATCGAATGATCGTTATATAAAATGATAATTATATCAGTTTGTTGTTATATTACTAAATAGTTATATCAAATGAGTTATTGCGACTAATATTAATAATAATTTAAGTACTTTAAAAACAAAGTTTTAACCGACTTCAATTTAGTACTCCGCCAAGCCACGAAAATATTTCCACATTTCTTTTCCAATTTACCACATGAACTGATTTCCGAGAGTAAATCCGTTGATTATTATAGAAAAAAACCGAATCGCTGTATGTTGGCTGATAATATTTGAGGGCTTCCGTCGATTCCACAAGGATCACCTTTGGCACTTCATTAGTTGCTATTTCAACGGAATCTTATCAGAGTCTGTGATATACTTTTGTACTTTTATGACTTTTAAGTACATAATTGATGAATTCCATAAGTCATCTGTGGTCTTCATCATCAATTCCACTCCACCAAATTTATGATTTTCGGGTGTAAATACACGAGTTATAATAGAAAATACCAAAATCACTACACGCGTGCCTAATATAATTGAGGAGTTCCCTTCATCCAACTGAATTTTTGAAAAAAATGGGACCCACCTGGAAGCATATACTTACCAACGAAAAAATAAATTAACAAATCGGCTCATCAATGACGGAGTTCTGAGCTAACAAACATTGAAAAAAAAAAAATAAAAAAAAAAAACTATAAAAATACAACCGAATTGAGAACCTCCTCCTTTTTTTTGAAGTCGGTTAAAAACCGGGAGTGACGGCAGAAGTGCAACTCAATGACATTGTAACAGTTTTTCGATCAGGTCACGTGTCCGTCTTACGAATTTTCAATCTGTCGGATCTGTCGGTCACGTGACATGTCGCGAGTTTAACATTTTTTCCCCATCACAAAAAGTGCACAGCGCCGCTAAAGAAGTTTTCACTTCAAAAATATATTATATATATAGTAAGTACTATATAAATATTATGTGTTTTTAAAAATCATTTTTCAACTCAGTGGTCCGTTTGAATGATATTGAGCTTTAAAGCCGTACATTTTGTTCGATTCAAGTCTCCCCACTCCTCTCTGCCGGCTAAATGGCTACTACTGGAAATGTGAAAAAAATCGTGGCAGTACGTACCTATGAATTATATTGCTTGGTACGTGTGGTTCGTAACTTACGTAAGTATACTGCCCATCACTAACTAGTACCGAACGACGAGAGGATGTTTGAATAATTTGCGCTGTTGACAGCGTGTCGAGTGGCATTCGAAGAAGACTCTTGCGCTGACAGCAAACGCACCAGCGTCGGTCGTTGACCTCAAGCAACGCTTTACATTTGGCGAACAATGATTCGGAGTGCGAGGTGAATGGCCGCGCACGAGGGGCTGAGCGTGGGCAGTTATTGACCCATATTGGAAGTGAAATGTAGATCAGTGGGCGAGAGCGGCGAAATTCGCTGCGAAGTGGAGAGACTGTGCGCAACCGCGCTGGCAACCATAGCCGCGCCGTAGCGGCGAGCCTGCGTGCGCGCCTTCTCCTGTTGCCGCCCGGCTTGTAGGTATTTGTTTAAACATTTTTATGTTATTTTATTACTTTTGTAGTTTTGCCAAAATCTAATAATATAAGAGGGTAAAACACTAAGAGGGTGATGATAACGCCAAAGTTTGTGACGATGTTTGGAAGTTTGTTACTCTTTCACGCAAAATCTATCGAACGAATTTTAATGAGTTCTTCTTATTAATATAGTTCATAAATACATAAAAATTATAGGTTATTATAGTTTGTACTTACACGAAGTGGGTCGAAGTTAGAAGTTTAATAAGTCTCATACCGAGAAAACGAAAACTTTTCTTATCTTGAATACTACGCTTGTTTAAAGAGGAAATTATGTCGCGATTAGACAAACGCGACATATGGTAGGTATTGAAATCTACATTGAATGGGCAAATGAATTCATCTGTTTCGTCTTATTTTGTTGGCTATGTCAGTCAAACATCTAACCTCAGACCCGAAACAAAGCCCAGACGATTTATTCGATAGGAAAGCTTTCGTGGCCTAATTCGACACGTGTGCGAGCTTAATTTGCTTGAAAACTGTTCTAAAATATTTATTGGCTTTCGAAACAGTTAAACGACTCTTTGTTCCCAGCTCCAGACACATAAAACTTTCAGAAATCTTGAGCCACCTTTTATTTTTTTGCAACGGGTCTTTTACGTGTCCACGAATTCACTGGGAGACAAAGAACTTGACATAGCCTGAGCGGAATGTATTCTGGATGATTCGATGACATAGTCTCCGAACCATGTTCCACCTATCGCTAGATAACATACGTAATGCTGTGTGCACGTTATCTATACCTAGGTGTACGATAGTACCGGACATGCACTAATACATTCATCGATAATCTATTTTTTTTTAACACAGATTGTTTAACTACCATTACTAACTTTAGGTACTATAGAATTATAATTTGTATAAAGGCACCTGAATTTAGTATGCATGATACGAGTAGTAGCTATAAGGTACTTTAGTATTAAGTTCAAAGTTTTTGTACGCCTATTGGCAAAACATAGTGAAACTGTCAAAAAATACCACATCTGTAATTACCTATAAAACACTTATAAAAAAAAAAAAAAGATGACATTAAACTGACACTCGGCTTGATCCATAAACGCACGTCTTGGTCTTCCCCTGCCTGCCCTCCCTTCTGTCTTCCCTTCTTTTAATAGGCATGATGCCTCATGTTCAAATTGATAACGTAGTGATGCTAAATGGATAGTAAACCATCAAATTATCGTAATAAAGTATAAAATATAAAATAAAATTCAAATCATAAAAAGATATGAACCTTGAAAGTTTAGAAAAAATATGCATTTTTTTTATTGTCCAAGAGTAAATTAAAAGCTACCAATAGAATCCTTATGCTTTTCTAGAAACAAAATTATACGACAACTATGTACTTAAACGCAGTATTTCGCGACCGAAACAACAATTTACCTGATTTTCCATACTATGATTAGTACAAATATACAAATGTGACGTCACACTTGTATAGACACACAGTATGAAGCGTTTCGCGCTGCCGCCAGCGAGGTCAATCTTTATCTCAATTTTTTAGGTATTTATGTTCTTTAATTGTAGTTGCTCCCATACAAACATTTGTTCCTCTCAAAAAATCCCTATTGTATTATGCTGTTAATTTCGTATCAGATACCCCAACACTTATCTGCTATTCTTAATCTTTTTCAACAGCTGTTCAGTTGTTCTTCTTTCTGTCCATCTTATAGCTTCCATTCGCCATCTAAACTATACTGCTACAATATTAACATTTTTTTTAACATGACGCTAGTTTAGGTACTTTGCCATTTTAATGACTATTTAACAAAAAAAAAATCATAGCGACGTAGGTACCTATTGTTGGAAAAGATTCTTATTAAGGTTTGTTTATGCTACGATACAAGATAAAGAATACAAAGGCAAAACCATCAATTAATCAGATATGTTTGTGTATATATGTAGCGATTCAGATTATTTAGGTTGTCAGCGGAATGTTCTACGTCTCTGTTGCTAAGCAAATAGTTTTGTCTGGGACATCCAGTTGCTTCAGTACTTGCTACCGATTTCTGATTCGCTACGAGTATAATCATTCATAGCGCCTTGGCGTATTCAACAACATACACATACAACATAGTCTAAGAAAATTAAGCCAAATATGAGCAATCAGGGGAAATAATTCGTGTAGTTTTGTAAATCCAGATGAACAAAATAAAAGTCCTCGCTGGTGGGGAGGATGCTGAGGGTGTGTGTACAGATATTCGAGATATGAACATAAATCTGAAAAAAGGTACCTTCAATAATACTACAATTGTATGAAACTGAACGTCAGCACTTAGCTAATCTTTAGAAACAACTTAAACGGTTTATTTTCATGGATTTGGCGATTATTAATAAAAAGGATTATAAAAGTATGCTTGATGACGCAATAATAAAATACACTCGTCTCTGTCCCCCGCAATCCGCAAGGATTCCGGATCCGGTCTTTGCCCAGTGGGACACTCGAACAGGTTAACAAAAAAAAATACTAGCTGCCCGCGTCCGTGTATTGCAAGGAACCCACGTGAAGCCACGCCACGAGATAAAATGTAGCATAATATATGTCCAACCCGAAAGTTCATTCATGCAGGTGAAAGAATATTTGAAATCGAATGAATAGTTAGGCAGGGTAGATTACCCTCCTAAATAAAAACTCGCCAACTTGACAATCTTCATAGTACCTACCTAGATATTAACCAGGGATGCGATTTTTTTGACATCCGCGGATGCAGATATTTGGGGGCACACATCCGCGGATGCGGATGCGGATGCGGATTTTGGCTCAAACACTAAAAAACGTAAATAAACAACGTCCATTTTATAATATCACGCGATCATGAAACAAGTTGAGACTAAATTATAATCGTAGCAAACAAAAAAAAACGCGTTTACTATTATTGATCACAGAAACGAAATAGTACATTTTACAACTAGTGTGAAAAGAATGTCTTTTTACCACTAGTACCGAGGTATCTTGCCACGAGCTGAAAGCGAGTGGCAAGACTCGGTACGAGTGGTAAAAGACATTTCACACGTGTTGTAAACGACGTTTTTTAATACTATTGCGAAAAATATTCAATTAATATATCCCTTCAGCTGTGGCGAAAAAACATGGCCGCTTACCCACGTCTGTGGCACCCTCTGAGGGACGCTCCACCTCCAAGGTTTGTGGGGTGAAGTGATTTGGTAAAATTAAATTTTCTTTAGTTTTTTACATAATCACAGCCAGGATTTTGGACGAAACTCGATCTATATTAAATATTTTAACTGCAACGATATATCATCGTTACATTAAAGTCGTATTAAGGCTATCTAGCTGACCTCGTCACCAGGTCACCGAAGTTTACGACATATTTTGGTCATTTTTAATATAATAAATTGGATATTTGGGGTATTTAATGGGCTTAATTTGAAGAAATTAGTGTTATACTTATTCGAAAAACATAAAATGGGAGGCTCATGAGTATTTTTTTTACACTAGACCATTTGAAATATTCTACCAATATAATGCCTACACTCAGAAGTTGCTCGTGTGGGCTTCGATTTACGTGTTTATATCTGAAGTGTTTTATACTGTATGTAATCAAATTCATGCCTAAACAATACATTTGGGCCATCAACTAGGTGTAACCGAAGCTTTTTTTATTGTAGGTGCAGTAGGTTTTATGTGAGAGTAAAATGAAAAAAGTATGTCTACTTTGACACAAAATAACCTCTTCCAAACGACTGCAATTATCACAGCAACCATGGGCTTTAAACCAAACAAATTTGGTTGGAAGCATCTTGATTAAATATCCTTTCAATTAAAATTACAACATTAATACCAGTTAAACAAAAAACACGTAAAACATGAACATTAAAACAATGAAAATCAACATTTCGAAAAAAAATGGTTTGCTTAGTATGGATATACCCTTACCCACACCATGAGTTTGTAGTAGCGGTACAACCTGATGAACATGAAGGAATAGTGGTGATTTCTGAGTGGTCTCCCGTCTGTGTAGAAATTAGTTCTTACTTACGATGGTTCTTCGTAGATTGAACAAGCACCTAAATAACACAGCACACAGCTCAGTTAACACTTATTGAAACTATGATAGCACATGAACCATCGTATTCGTGCTTACAATCGAAAGCGCCACTCACTCACTTGATTAGTCGGAAGAGTCCGAACGAGCACTAAAGAGACACCTGAATATTTATTAATATTAATAAGCACATTAGGCACATCCACAAACACTAAGTATTTATCTAATGTTAGTTCACCGACATAAAGCTAGACAATATCAATAAATCGCGAGATCCAACTTTTCCGTTAATAGATACGAATTACGAACGTTGCAAGACAATCAATCCATGGCGTATCCATATTATGAAATCGCGCTGGTGCGCTGAGTAAGTGACGTCACGAGGTCTCATGTGAGCATCCCTCGGAGGGAAGTTCCTTGACGGCTACCATCCCTCTGAGGGCTCTGTTATGACCGTTACCAATTTCGATCTATTTATCTACTTTCGGGCGATTGTTAGTCCATTTCCAACATTTTAAATAAATGTTCGATAAATAGCGGTAATATTAATAGCTGTTAGTAATTCTAAATTAGTAGAAAAGCGCTAAAAAACCTGTAAGCAAATTTTGACCATGAGTAGGTATGGTGTGTTAGCCACAAGTTTATTATCGTTAATCAACTAAAAACTATATTTTTTTAACAGAAAACGAAGGATTATTTACATTTCTCCAAGATATCTCCTTCTGGCAACGAAAATTCGCACTAAAACCATTAAAACTCACTCGCGAAACTCGACCGTGGTTAACGCGCCAGTGGCAGTTTTAGACTACCGATCAAATTCAAAATTTTCCTCCAATGGCCATTGAAATTGTCGCTTGTTAGCTGTCTCACTTCATTGGCTATACGTTTCAATGGATTAAAACGAGATCAATACACGAATGGCGGTTTTATTTCTAAGAAAGTAAGCACAGCCAATGCGCCCCTCCGAGCGGGCTCCACCAACCTGCAGGAAAAAATATGAAGCCCACAGAGGGATGACCACAGCTGAAGGGATATCATTGCGATAAAATATGCTTGCTTCGAAGTTATTTTTGAACGAACCCATACTTATAAATGACACTGACAGTGACAACATACTATTGGAATACCTGCTCACAAAATTTCACGAGAATCGGTTGAGAAATGCGAATGCTATAGTTTGTAACTAAAAAGTAAAAAGCACTAGTTCGAGAAATTGAGCTTCTCGTACGCTACGCAGCCACAAAAAGTACCACTTTTTGAGCAACTGTATTAAAAAGAAGTTTTTTTACTAATGGCGTAAATATCTAAAACGCGTTCGGTAAGCGCCGCGTGGGCTCCTTTCTTGTCGTGAACTGCACTACATCCGCACCCGCAAAAACTCCGCATCAATTTTGGCGGTTGCGGATGCGGATATTGCGGATGCTGATGTTAAAATTAGTGCGGATCTTCCGCGGTTGCGGATGCGGATGCGAATGTCTGCAACATCCCTGATATTAACTATAGCTGCTCATGTGGCTTCGCCCGCGGACATTAAAGAACACAGGCAATCCCGCGGGATAAAATATAGACTATAACTATCCAGAGAGTCCATTCTAGATGCGGGTGAAAGAATTTTGTAAATCGGATTAACGGTTCCGTGGATTACCTTACCCATTACTATATAAACTTTTAAACTTACCGGATGCCTCATAGTAACTTTATAATATTAGTAAGTATGGACTATACAGGGTGGAAAGTTGAGGCAGCTCTACTAAGGCTTGTTCACGAAATAAAGTAGCCACCTAATGTTGGGCCCTCATAATTATATAGAAACTTTTTGATATGCTAATGCGTGACATTCTGACGCATGTATTGTCGAGTTTAAGAAAAAATAGAAATATAAGATCCTAGCTGATGCCCGCGGCTTCGTAACGAAAATGTAACATATTGAATTTTCCCGTGGGAATTAGATGTTTTCGCGCTGGAAAAAGTTGCCTATGTCACTCTCCAGCCTCTAAACTATCTCCATACAAAAAATCACATTAATACGACTCCGTTGCGACGTGAAAGAAGGACAAACAAACACACACACACACACACACTTTCGCATTTCTAATATTAGTAAGGATTATAATATTAGTAAGGATTGACTAGATAAAATCAAGATGCCGAGGATAAATGTAAAAAATCGTAAATTAATGATCGTATCCGTATTATACATAAAAGGGTATTTCGATGCGACAACTCGCAAAACGGTATCAATTAGTGTACGAAAAGTAATAAAAAAGTTTGTGGAATTTAATACCCTAGATGATCTGCCACGTCGCGGTCGCAGCTATTCGCTCATGCGGGCTTAAAAGTACGAGCTTTTTCACTACCGGTACAATCAACGGAGATGTCTACCGACAGGAGTGTATTAAGAAGCGAATTCTGCCCTTATATCGGAAATATACACGTCCTCCAATATTTTGGCCTGATTTAGCTTCTGCTCATTAGGCTCAAGCCACCTTAAATTTGCTTGATTACAAGAATATTAGTTATGTTGCGAAAAACATTAATCTACCAAATTGCCCACAACTTCGCCCGATTGAAAAGTATTGGGCAAATATCAAACGATACCTGCTCAAGAAAAAATATATGAAACGCAGCCTCTCGTCAGTTCACTAACAGTTCAATACGTACGCTGATGGTAGGCATTCGAAAGAAAGTCAGAAACTTCGCCAACTCTTAGGGTTTCTACAAAAATTTGCGTTGCACTTTCTTTTTACAATGTTTACTGATATAATTTACTGTTTTTTGTTTGAAGTGCTGTGAAAAATACACGATTTATTTACATTTGCTTCATCATCATCATATCAGCCGAAAGACTTCCACTGCTGGACATAGGCCAATGACCGGTCCTGCGCCACCCGCATCCAGCGGACTCCCGCGACCTTTACCAGGTCATCAGTCCACCTTGTGGGGGGGCCTACCCACGCTGCGCCTTCCGGTACGTGGTCGCCACTCGAGAACATTTCCGCCCCAACGGCCATCGGTTCTACGTGCAATGTGCCCCGCCCACTGCCACTTAAGTTTAGCGATTCGGAGGGTTACCTTGGTTCTGCTGCGGATAGCCTCATTTTTGATGCGATCTCGCAGAGAAATTCCCAACATAGCCCTCTCCATTGCCCTTTGGGTGACTTTGAGCCTTCTTATGAGGCCCATAGTAAGCGACCACGTTTCCTTGCCATACGACATCACTGGCGACACACACTGCTTTCTTGAGACAATGCGGAATATTGGACGAAAACATTTGCCGTAGCCTCCCGAATGCTGCCCAGCGCGAGTCGGATTCGACGATTGACCTCTTTCTTAAACTTGGACCTACCTAACTGGACAGTCTATCCTAGGTATATATAATCGTCTACAACTTCGAGCGTAAAGTGTCCGATTGAAATGGGAGTTGTACCAACATGGAGGTTTGACATGATCTTTGTCTTATCCATGTTCATCATTAGACCAACTCGCTCGGAGGCTTTACGTCTTGAGGTCATCGAGCATCGTACTTAAGTCCTCCATGGTCTCAGCCAAGACTACTATATCATCAGCAAACTGAAGGTGAGTGACATTTGCTTATGGCTACTTTATTTCGTGAACAAGCCTTATATTCCTTGCTGTTACGCGAAAATGCTCTTAGGAGACCTTTACTGACTTTTTAAGTGACGACAATCGACATTCACAGATTTTTGATAAAATTACTGAAATCTGACAATTTTCTCGTTGACTGTACATTTTATCAAAAATCTGTGAATGACTGACTGTGTCATCACTTAAAGCTAGTAAAGGTTTCCTAAGAGAATTTTCGCGTAGCAGCAAGGGATCTAGTAGCTGCCCTTAGTGTCCCTTGTCAACTGTCCACCCTGGTTTTTGTGTCGCAGTTGGTATCTTATTCATATCAGTGATGAGTAACTATTTGTAATCCCATTGAAGACCACCAATCATAGACCATCTTAAAACATGCTAACATAAGAATCGTCTCTCACAAAAGATATTCACACGCCTCGGAGCGTCGATCAGTGATCACCATTTCCCAAGCGGCCATAAAACACCGACAGTTCTAATTATAGTGCATGTGCTTAAGCACCTTATGTCACATCGTACAAGGTTAGTAAAGCGAGGAAATTCAATGGTTCTAGACGAGTTTCCGAAAGCGGCTCGAAGAAAGTACTTTTACTGAGAGAGGGCGCGACGTGGCACAGTTTCCACGACCACTGAGGTACTAGAAGCGCCCCGGCGCCGCCCGGCGCCTGTCACTGCAGGCTTTCCAACACGCGAATTTAACGAGCTGCCTCGACCAGCGGGGAAATATACAGGATTAATGTAATGTATGGGTTATCACCGGATGGGTAGACTTTTCCGACTTTTCCAATGCGTGGGTAGACGAATGTAGGCAATCAACTCAGAACAAGATTATCTAGAGAGTTTGCAGGTGGCGTTGAGAAGGTTTTCTTTGTGGAAACGTTTAATCACATATAATTGTGGATACCGCAACAAACGAACAGGAGATTAGGCAGATAAAAATAAATTAGATTACAACAATAATATAGATTATGTTCTTTTTATCTGCGACTTTGAATTTAGAGTTCGTTCTGATAACTGACATATCTTAAGAAAAGCTCGTTGAGAGTTGCCGACTTTTTTGGTTACTAAAGGTCACATGACATGTCGATTGTCGACCTGACCCATTCAACGGCAACGTTAGTACTCTTGTGATGACAAGTCTATGGTAACGTTAGGTAAGATGGCAGCGGTCAGTCTTTGGATGGGTGACCGCCTGATGTTTGATGGTTAATGTAAATGAGCGCTTCCGTGCTTTGGAAGGCACGTTAAGCAGTTGATCCCGGCTGCTGTCTATGACAGTAGTCGTTAAGCCGAGTTAGAGGCCTTCGGGCGGCTTAAGAACTTCTAACAGTCGAGTTGCCCACTCACTTGACAAAGGGGGGACAACTGTCTCTCGCGTCCGCAGGAGCTACCTACCACAACCCTGCACGTGTCCCCTGGATGGTACTAAAGAGTGACAAACTTTAAAGGCCAAAATAATGTATGCCATACGATTAAATAAATATGGTAACGTGCACTTACCGGATGTTCCACGGTTTTGTGACATGAAGGGAAAATACTAGACTATTGTAGATAGAATATTTTCTGTACGGATTTCCTTTTTTTTTTTAAAGTAATACTGCATTCAAATGTTTAAAAAAATCCTAGATTTACTGAGGAATTGAACATACTTACTAAGAAATTAAAATCAAAAGTTTCGCGGTGTGTCTGTATCATCTCTCAGTTATAATAAATCTCTAAATTAAAAAAGAATCAGCCAGTATCAAACTAAGCATTGAATTGTCCCGAATGATCTCAGCTTCCCATGAACAGAAATACATGAAACTTTTTTTCCAACTACATTATTACTCTAGCTTCCGTTTAGAATAGTTTTTATCCGACTGCGACGATTAATTAATTTTCGGAAACATTTGACCTCATTAAATTATTCATTTCTTCTGCTTGAAATCGTAGCCTCCATATCTGTCAACTGTCAGAGACGTCAAAATGGTGGCCTTGCCATAACTATCCGACAGTAATAATTTCAATCCGGTGTTGTGATACTTGTGATAGACCTTCACAATACGCATATTAAATTCAAAAGCATAAAAAAATAATCGATTCTGATGTGGAAACATATATGCGCCAAATTCGTATTGAGGCGTAATTTCAATAAATGTATCAACAAATTTCAACAAAATAACGTCCGACGTCAAAAGTCTGACTCTCTTTCTTTTGGCATGGCATAGCGCTGGTCTCGCGTTCAGCCATTAAGTCTATTTGAGTTTCTGCAAGATTACTCTGAGTGTTTGTCACGATACTGCAAGGCGATCACAAGACGGCGCGCGAGCTCTCGATTTTTCTCGCTCTATACCCAACAAGCAAAGTACTCCTATAAATAAAGACTATAAGTAGTTATTTACTAATAACGCTCTTATAGAGACATTGACGTAGAGCCATTTACTTATAATAGCATACGACAAGCGGTAACATACTCAAGAGCATTAATGTTTATAATTCAGCCTTATAGTTTGCTACAAGATTGTAACACAGAACAGTTACAGGATACTTTGACTTATAATAACATTTAACAAGCGTAAATAGTCTTGAGATCATTTGGTTTTATTTTACAGTCTTCTAGTTAGCTACAAGATCGTCTTATAAGACAGTTATAGGTTTAAGTCTCCTATAACAGTTTTCAGAAAGATCAAATAGTCCTGAATAATATTTGAATGAGGGGGTTTTTTAATGAGGGTTCCGCGGTGGACTGTGATTTAGACTCGGATAGCGAAGAATATGAATATGACGTCGACCTAGAAGAAACCAACGAGTATGAAAAAAATTGTGATTTGGTTGAAGATATAAGAACATGGGCTATAAAATTTAATATACTTTAAATATAATTTCAGATAGGGTAAAATGTGTTATTGACCATGGCCATTCATATTCGTTGAGTTTTATAAAATCATATTTACTTAAAAAGCAGTCAACGTCTAAACATTTCGAAAAGAACTGAAAAGACTTAAATAATTTATTTTAAAAACGTATGACAGGAATACTTTAAAAATTTCTCATTGATGATGTAATTTGAGGGGCTACCGCGAAGCGAAAACGAACTTCGTTCGTGTATCTCTCTCTCTGTCGCTGGAATGAGTAACGACAGAGACGGAGATACATGAACGAAGTTCGTTTTCGTTTCGCGGTAGGCCGTCTGGAATCTAGTGTATTTAAAACGTCGGGATGAATTTAAGAAATAATCCGTTTAAGTAGTTTTATTTAAATGTGTAACCATAGCAGAATTAGAAACTGTATTTATAACTTAAATTAACTTTCTTAGGATTCCAAGATAGTAAGGCGATTTCGTGAGGAACCCTAATTCGTTTTAATATGGCGGCAAGTTCTCTGGATTAAAACTGTTATAGGTGCAAATTTACCTATAATTGTCCTATAACATACTCAATGCAGAGATTTTTTTATAAAATGCCGAATATTCATAATAAATGTGGGAATATTATTTTAACAACATATGTAATATGTGCGGTTTTTCCATGGGCATTGTAAAATGAAACAAATTATGGTGGACATTTACAATAAAAATGACTTCCCCGGTATGTTCACACACTATACATACAGTATTTTACAATACTTACAGTATATCAGATCGCTTTAGCCTAGTTGGTAGTGACCCTGCCTACGAAGCAAGAGGTCCTGGGTTCGAATCCCGGTAAGGGATTTGTGTGATGAGCACGAATATTTGTTCCTGAGTCATGGATGTTTTCTATGTATTTAAGTATTTATTTATCTATATAATATAATTATGTTTATCGTCGTCTAGTACCCATAGTACAAGCTTTGCTTAGTTTGGGACTAGGTCGATGTGTAAGATTGTCCCCTAATATATATGCTCTACACTAATTACAAATAATATTAGTTAGATTAATACGCTAAATAGGTACTTACGTTTGTTTTTAAGTATTTATTTCTCACAAACACACCACACCAACCGGCCGAAACAACGGAAAGATGTTTAGAAAATGTACTTATAACTAAAGAACGAAGTATATTAGTAGTGCGTTATAAATAAGATTGCTCTAGTATGATGCTCGTATGAGATACTTATAAGAGGATATAAATACTTAAATACATAGAAAACTTCCATGACTCAGAAACAAATATTCATGCTCATCACACAAATATTTGCCCTTACCGGGATTCGAACCCAGGACCTTCAGCTTCGTAGGCAGCGTCACTACCCACTAGGCTAACCGGTCGTCAGTATGGATTGTAACACGTAATTTAAATTCCAAGATTCAAAAATAAGTCCTATAAGACTGGAAAATACACAATGAACACTGGTATTTCGCATTTGTTTTATTCGCCACTACATTGCAGGAAAACGTATCATATAAAAAGGTTGTTGCTACGCGGGACTGCTGACTGGTACACTTCGCTATAAATACTCACGTATGACTCACGCATTCCTAGTCGGTGACGTAGCGGCCTTTCCAGGGGTTGAATGAAAGGTAATCCTGCTATTTCAATGTGCTTTTT
The DNA here is from genome assembly GCA_947578815.1 of Epinotia ramella. Lineage (NCBI taxonomy): Eukaryota > Metazoa > Arthropoda > Insecta > Lepidoptera > Tortricidae > Epinotia > Epinotia ramella. The sequence goes on from OX388209.1 coordinate 17,478,078, forward strand.
GCCTTTGTTGGGTGACGTCATCTAAAGAGACGATGGAGTCATCGTTTGTCAACTTTGTAGCTCTTCAAATTTGTTTTTGTAGTCTAGTAAATAACACGCATTAAGAATATTGCAAGTGCTATGAGAATAAAGTAAATTGTCACGGTCTAAGTACTTTATTAAGAGTAGGTTAGTACGAGGAAGTACTATTTGAAGATTCCCATGAAGTCATAATCATAAGTGTTGTAACACCAAGTTAAAAACTCATTGCTCGACACTGGTGCAATATATTAATTACTTACTAATTCATTGTTAAGAGTCTGCAGTAAGTTCGACCGAATTTCACCTTCCCATACAAACGTAGGTTCGTTCTCATTTTAAAACTACTTGTTAGATTGTAACGAAACTTTGCATATATAATGACATAAGGTTTATCTATGTTTGTAATTAGTTTATATGGTTCCAGTGTATAAAACAAACGAAATACAGCATAAACAAGTTTTGTATGAAAAACTTAAATTCGCTGTATTTTTTACTATGGTATCTGAAGCTACATAAACTAATTACAGACCTGGATATACCTCATGTCATTGTACATGAAAAGTTTCGTTACAATCCAACACGTAGTTTTAAGATGAGAGCGTAATTACGTTTGTATGGAGAATCGAGGTTACTGCGGACTTTTTATGAAATTGAACAAGAGGTGTTAAGTAGTTACTTTTTGGAATTAAGAGGTCACACATTGGGACTTAAACTTTAGTCTCCCCTGTATAAGCAATTTCTTTTCAACAACATTAACATTCAGTAAATTACTAGGTAATAGGTATACCTAAGGTAGAACTGAATACAGGAAAATATAGAGGAGATTGCCTATCTTGGCCAAAAGCTTTTATCTTGCAATCCGGGAACGGCCGCTTGGCATTCCTTTTCGATATCCTGTATCTCAACTTTTGACTAAGCCCTAATATCTTCACTCCGAGATCCGTTGCAACAATGGGCAGGGCCCATTCCAGGGGGCCCATTTCACGGAGTCTTGCAGCTTGTAATGCAAGCAGGGGTCTCTTTCTAATAAACAGCTTCCGTTGTATTCAAAGTTAACAAGTATTTGGGAAACGGACTCCTGGTCGATTCAAGACATACCAATTCGATTGTAATGTGCTTCGATTGTTTTTTCCAACATGCTATCTTGACGCGCGTCGAAGCAGTTTTAAATACACGCCCCGAGCAGCGTCACTCAACATGCAAGATGCATGGACTCATCACAGACGCTTCGCAACTGGTTCTGAGAATGCTCTCTCGGTTCCACGAATAACATGTATTTTTTATGCACCTGCTCTTATTTGGCCCTCCATTTAAATGTGACCGTACTGCAAACGCGGCCATCAATAACAGTGACAGTCCTTTTTTACTCCTACACGGCTTTTTGGTTGTGATTAATGATACAGCGCTATTAATAAGGCGTTGCTAGTCGCGGAACCAAACTTAAATGTTGTCTTAAAGCTCTTTGGTACCTTTTGACTTATCTTGCGTTACTTGTTCAAATAAAACACTCTCACCTGTTATATATAAAGACATAGTTATTTCTAAACTAAGTCAAAGGCAAGAAAAAAGTGATGTGTTTAAGGAATTTACAAAAAATAAACATCCTTATTGAAGAAGAAGTAAAATGCCACTTACTTAGAAAATACTCAAAAGAAAAAAGAACCTCACTGCATGCAACCTTTTTCAAAATGTATACCTATTGAACCCTGAGACTTGATTTACCCTATTTATTTCTTGAAATTAAGATTTCGCAGAAGCATGCATTATCAAGGAACTACCCATATAATTATGTTCATTCTTTTATTGTATCTTTTGTGTGATTCGAGTACCTATCGACATTGTAGCAACTGCGTGCCTACTTTGTTCAGTATGTACGGTCTCATCATCATCATCATCATATCAGCCGAAATACGTCCACTGCTGGACATAGGCCTCCCCCAAAGAGTGCCAAAGTGACCGGTCCTGCGCCACCCGCATCCAGCGGACTCCCGCAACCTTTACCAGGTCAACAGTCCACCTTGTGTGGGGATTACCCATGCCGCGCGATCCGGTACGTGGTCGCCACTCGAGAACCTTTCCTCCCCAACGGCCATCGGTTCTACGTGCAATGTGCCCCGACCACCGCCACTTAAGTTTAGTGATTCGGAGGGCTATATCGGTTACCTTGGTAACCGATATAGCCCTCCGAATCACTAACCAACCACGAATCAAGGTTCTGCTGCGGATAGCCTCATTTCTGATGCGATCAGGCAGAGAAACTCCCAACATGGCCCTCTCCATTGCCCTTTGGGTGACTTTGAGCCTTCTTATGAGGCCCATAGTAAGCGCCCCATGTACGGTCTACGTCAACAATATGTTTAATTGATTGTTTATTCCATTCTAATACGATGAAAAAGGTATGTTTCCTACGTCGTCTATATACAATCGCGAACACTTGCTACAGGTTTGGCGCACTTAATTACTTGGTAGAAAGACACGGATGCGCTATTTTTGTAAATAGCGTAATACTGCGGCGTATAGCAGCAGAAATGCAGCCCGTCTGTAACGTCGGCCCGAAGACACTACATAAATCCTACGTCAAAATAACTCCTGAAAAAAAGACCGTTTTTTATCTAATATTTTCTACTGCTTCTAAACTACAAGTCACCACTTTTACCTTGGTGCATTGTAAGTTGGTCCGTGCGCAGGCGAACAGCACAGCATATCTAGCTAACATTAGTGAGCGAGTGAGAAAAACTCTAGGGGCTGCACAAAGAGTGTCTGTTCTGTTGGCGCTCACTGTAGGTACTCGCACCGGCAACACAAGTTTTATTGGCACCTACGCGCATTAAGTATAGCCACAGTTATTTATGTGGTGTGATCTGGCGATAATGAATACAGCGGGAGGCCGCACTATCACTCGAAGACTTCGCCCGATTTGACCTTGCTCCAGATCATTCGACCTTGTTCTCACTGTCAAGCTAACGAGTTACAAATGCTTATCCGTGTTGATATGTAAAGATATGTATGTTTGTTATTGGGCTTGCAGTTTCTTCGGATTATACTGTAACGGCCTTATTTCAGATAAAACGCCGTTCAAATTCATCACTATCGGTCACTTTCTCATTTGTGTTTGATGAGTAATATTTATTTATAAAAAATAGCATAACACGCCCTGGTTGTCGGAGGTTTGATTTGTTTTATGAATGAGGGGGTTTGAAGTGCATACATAGAGAATATAGTAGCGTATAGCCTAGAAGAGAATGTAGTAAAAATACTTGGTGCATAATCGGTCTGCCCTATAAAGAAACGCGGTATGTGTGGTGCCGCTGACAATCGAATACCAAGAATCTCAAGTTTCTATGGAATGACAGCTACCGGTGTAATATTTAACGATGATCGGTCTGTAATCGTAAGTTGCCCTTAGTGAGACACTACGGTTTTACTGGTGCATAGACAGGTTGCTATCACAAAGAGCTTAACAACTTTAAATGATTTTAGGCTGATTATCATCATAATCTCTCGGAAAAGTGAGACACTTCTTAAAATGAAGAAGGGAATGAGGTTTTTGCCTGGTCGCATCCTGAGTCTGTTCATACCTAAACACAAAGGAGGGACCTCTAATAATAATAACTAATTAAGGGGCTCCGCGCGCTTTTTGACTAGTTTTGAATTTTGTGTTGATATTCCTTTGTCATAACTATTTATAGATATTTTTATGGCACAAACCCCTATCGGTTCTTCAATCAATATCTAAATTTGCACGAGAGTTTTTTTGAAGAAAATGAATATTTATATTTCTATGATTTATTCAAACATGGTCCAAAAAAGCTATGTTTTCGATATTAGTTTAATATATGAAATCTACAAACAATCGTTCCATATTGACGTCTCTAACAACCCACGAGAGATTTTTATTTTTAACCAATTTTCACAAAGGCTACGTCCAAAAAACTGGTTTTTTGGCCTGAAATTGCCAAAGTTTGGTGCCATATATCTCGAAAACTGTGACTTTTGAAGTAAACATGGGGTACTGTTTCGGTAAACCTCGTTGTTGGTAATACGATAAGCCATAAAAAACACGAAAAACGGACATTAACAGATCGAAGGTTATTGGGAGTTAGGAGCCCCTTAAGTATGGGAACTGACTGAATTAAATGAGTTTATTGTAATAAATAATACTTTGGAGCAAAAACACGCTTTTCGTTGTATCCAGGAAACAGATTTAGCTAAAAGTAACGAAAATTATCTCGTAGCAGTATGACGCGCATACGAGTCATACGCGCTGCAAAGGTTAAGCAACGAATCATACGCGCTGCAAGGGTTAAGCAACGAGTCATACGCGCTGCAGGGGTTAATTAAGCAACGAGTCATACGCGCTGCAAGGGTTAAGCAACGAGTCATACGCGCTGCAAGGGTTAAGCAACGAGTCACACGCGCTGCAAGGGTTAAGCAATGAGTCATACGCGCTGCAAGGGTTAAGCAACGAGTCACACGCGCTGCAAAGGTTAAGCAACGAGTCATACGCGCTGCAAGGGTTAAGCAACGATTCATACGCGCTGCAAGGGTTAAGCAACGAGTCATACGCGCTGCAAGGGTTAATTAAGCAACGAGTCATACGCGCTGCAAGGGTTAAGCAACGAGTCATACGCGCTGCAAGGGTTAAGCAACGAGTCATACGCGCTGCAAGGGTTAAGCAACGAGTCATACGCGCTGCAAGGGTTAAGCAACGAGTCACACGCGCTGCAAGGGTTAAGCAATGGGATGCGTCTGGGATGTACAATATACTTTTGTACCTATATATAACCCACGGTGATGCAAACACAGATAGTATTGCGCGACTTTATCAAGCCTTCTCCTTATTGAGTGTTAATTATAAATTGTTTTTCTTATAATTACCTATTATCAATACTGCATTTAAATGCAGACTACATATACCTACCTATTATATCTAAGTACAGTCAAGTGCAAAAATATGTATCGATTTAATCCTCTCATAAATATGTACCGAAACCTTAATCCGCCGACATAAGAGTCATGGGACATACAGAGATGGGCATTAATCGATTAATATTTTAGTTAACTAATCAATCGACTAAAAATATCAATCGTCATTTTTTAGTTGCGATTAATTTAGTTGCGATTGAATTAGTTGTGAGAATGTTCGACTAACAACTAAATTAGTTTTAGTTTCAATCGACTAAATTTCACGATTAAATCTATATTAAAACTACGTAGTCGCTCGTTTTTGCATTTTTTATCTTACAATATGTAACTACAAGTAGGTATGTATGTAACATTGGAGGTACTCGTATGTTGTAACTATGTTAGTTTGGGTAGAATTTTGCGACTTATTTTGAAGCAGATATCTTCAACCGATTGAGCTAAAATTATGTATACACATTTAATTTGAAATGCTTGAATGACAATGCAATATTATGGGCCATAATATTATTATCTAAATATATAAAGGAAGAAACTGACTGACTGACTGACTCAACTGACTGACTGATCTATCAACGCACAGCCCAAACCGCTGGTTCAAGAGATTCCAAATTTGGCATGTAGGTTCCTTATAAGTTGTAGGGGTGCACTAAGAAAAGATTTTTCAAAATTCAACCCCTAAGGGGGTGAAATGGGAGTCCAAAGTTTGTATGGAGAAACAAGATTACTTAGACTATTTTATTCGAATTCGAAACTTCACAGGAGTAATCCTAACGATAAATTAGAAAACACGAGTTTCAGGTTTTTTGAAAATTCAACCCCTAAAAGGGAGGAATGTGGTCACAAAGTCTGAAAATCGACATGGGTGTCGTTTCTATGGTTTATAGGGTCGCTGATTACAAAAAAAAACACGATTTTAAAATCCAACATGGCGGACGTGAAATACCATCTCCCCTATTGGGATGCGATGGGGTTGAAATGTCTAAATATCAATATGGTTGTCGTTTTTATGGTTTTTTGGGACCATAATTACGAAAATGGCATCGATTTTGAAATTTAACATTGTGGACATGAAAATTTTTGAAAGTATTTGTGCCAAATTGCAATTCAATTCGAACATATGGGTCAAACTGAGAAGCACCTTTTCTGTAGACGGTTGGAATTACTTTTAGTACGCGGGCGAAGCCGCGGGCAAAAGCTAGTAACGATATCTTGGTAACGACAAATTGCGAAAAACTGCAGTGTTTACAAATCGGAAACAATAAAGTAGGTTGGTGCATTATTAATAATTTGAATTATACGATACTGAGTAAATCTTAGAATTCTTAGACATAGAAATTATCAATATTTTGCAGTCTCTGTCAATAGTAAAACTCTTTTTTAGTGTCACCCGGTGACAAAACAATGGGATAATGGGATATTACCTGGAAGTTGTTTGTTGCATTTTGGTGCAAGTGCCGACGCATCTTCTAAAAATAACACGTTCTATTGAATGACACATCTGCATGTTGTTTATTATCTACGCGGTCTATTTTGTTTTCAACGTGTGGTCATTAAACGAACAGAGATCTCACTCCTTAGAAATGGTCAAAATATCGTAAATAATACATGACTATTTTATTTTTAAACATACGTTAAGATGTCCTAATCAGTCTGTCAACATAGCCATACCGAGGTTTTCTATTCAATTTGCTTCTAACATTAGTCGCAAAGAATTTAGTCTAACTAATTAGTCGATTACAAAATTTAGTTGTCCGAAATCAGTCGGCAACTAATTTAGTTGCAACTAAATTAGTTGTACTCTGTACAACTACAATTGATCAATCGTCGTTTTCAATCGTCAATCGCAACTAATTCTTGTAATTTTAGTTGTTAATCGTTAGTCGATTACATTTTGCCCATCTCTGGGGACATATTTAAGAGTAAGTTGTATGTTGACCGTACGCCAGGACACCGTGACCATCAAACGACTTTTAAACCGTTTCCAATACCAATGTATGTACCTATAGGTTGGACCCGTGACTCACACTATTGTTCTTGGATTTCTTAACAAATCAAGGAAGAAATCTCATATCCATGAGAATCTTAAGACGAATTCCTTCCTTTAAAATGTATATGAGAATAAATTTTATGTCGGCAAAACCCATATTTCTTGTACTAGGAATGTGATATATACAGGATGTTAACGGGGTCATGATCCGGAATGACAAAAAGCGAATAAGATGATCATACTGAACAACCTTTCCCATGGGACCAACCACGAAATCGCAAAAAAAAACCAGGTATTCCATACATTAACTCTCAATTAAATCGCAGTTAACTCACAGTTAACTCTTAATTGGCTCTTTTTTTTTTGCGATTTCGTGGTTGGTCCCATGGGAAAGGTTGTTCAGTATGATCATCTTATTCGCTTTTTGTCATTCCGGATCATGACCCCGTTAACATCCTGTATATTTCTGTGAAGCTTTCAATTCAAAGAAAAGTTTATTTATAAGTCATACAGTTCATCCCAAAAAACCTTGCACTGAAACTTACAGCTTCAGTAGAAAATAGGTGCTCTACTAGTTTCAGTGATCTATTGAGAAAATACTTTGCTCATTTTGCTGGCGGTACGAGGAATACTCGTATTGATACATAAGCTCAGCCCGTGACTTTGCGCGCATAGAATTTAATTCGTGGTATTCAGTGACATGTTACATATGTGTATAAAGTATGTATACGTATGGATTTATTGTACACAATAACAGGTAGAAGAATATACATGTCACACAATAGATCAAAGTACAAAGGCGAACTTATCCCAATAAGGGATCTCTTCCAGCTAACGTTTGAGCAATTGAGAGGAAGGTAGGTAGAACGAGATAGGCAAACTTATACCGTGTACAAAAACACAGAGAAAAAAAAAGTTAAGTATTAAAGTAGGTAATAAGTTTATCTTTAACAATTACTTACAATACAGTGTACCCACAGTCCACGCCAAATATAAGTTTACATAATAGACACGTATAAATTAATCATGCTGGACGGAGTACTTTCAAGTAAAACCGTTCTATAGTGTCTGCACTAAAATTGTATGTATTCTATGGTAGTCCTTGTCTTCCTGTTTGGTGTGGAAACGTGGACAATCCAGGCCCGAGAAAGACAGTGGATTGATGCCCTTGAGATGTGATGCTGGAGACGAATGCGAAGAGTACCTTGCACTGTGAAACACACCTATACATCGATCCTGAACCAGCTCAAAATATAAACTCGCTTGTCCACCATATGTCAACAACGCATTCTTTCATATTTCACCCCCAAACAATGTGCAGTTGACGATAACTTGGAGAGTCCGATTGTGGTTGGGAACACCGAAGGTAAAAGTTCGCTCGGTACATTTACCAACAAGATGGATCAACTGGATGACTAATAAAAACTTCACATTAGATATTTTTATTTCGTGAAAGGATAGTTTTATTCCTTTATTATAATTTAATCGTGTAAATTTAAGTGAATCTTAAATATTTGTATCTTTTATAGTAGGGAAATGAGTGAAACTACAGCCTCTCAACGAACGTCGTACTTAATGTACTTATGGGAACGTTTTATCTTTATATTTTGGATATTTCTAGTTTTATTTTCAAAATGTTATTGATGTACCTAATTTTAATGGTAACGTACTTTCAATATCAGTTTAAAGATTTCTGATATCTGTTATATTTACGGAATAATCGCCTGGCTACACTTAACGATTGCATCCTGTATAATATCCTCTATATATTATATATATATATTTATTCACAGTTACATATCTATTGCATCAACTGCAAGTTCATTGATTTAAATAAAGCAATTGATTGTAAAACCACTTCATGACATAGGTACTTAAAGTAATGTATTGTAAAAAGTAAGTAGTAAAAAATCTTCCTTAGTAGGTACGTCCCTTAAATCTAAAAGATAAGCTAGAGTCAACGGCATAAAATATACCTACCGGGTTCTCAGCCTACTTTGGTCCATTAGTTTAGCTCATTCCAATGTCGTCTACTCGTATATCTTTCAAACCATTGATAGTAGAAGACAAATCCAAGCTCGATTTTCCAATTGATAATGCTGCTAAGATACATGCCAATTCTCCGGTTAACGCGGCTAAATCGACATAAAGAATTAAAGACATATCCACGTTATTATTGAAACAAAGCTCAAATAAATAACTTGAACAAAATTATCGACCTGAGCTGAATTGCTATGCCAATGCCACAGGTCCAATAAACCAAGTCGACGAATTTTGACATGTTTTTCAATAATACCGAAACTAGAGGAGTATTCCACTTTACCACATATGAAAATCATGATAGTGAGCATCAAGATATTCGTGAGTAAAATTGATATCCAACGTTGTTAAATATTTGATAGGATTTGAATGTGAAATTTTCGCCCGTGAAAGTGTTTATTTACGACGCAGCTCCGTATTTTCTCAACTTTCCGTGAAAGATGCAGCTGCAGCGCGGCGGGCGCGGTGCGAGCGCCCCCACCCCTTGAGCGGGGCGTGAAAGCACAGACTGCGGTCGTGCGCGGGCGCGCTAAGTGTGTCACGTACGCAGGTCAACGACCGCTGGCCTAGACCCACATACTACAATTGGGCCACAATCAGCGACAGTATAGCGAGCGCGTTGACCCCACGCGGTGAAATGCCCATCTGTCTCATTCGCACTCTTTCTCTCGACGTTCGCCATGCGATAGCTTTCGCGTGCGGCCGCGACTGCTCTCCACACCGCAAATGCACGCGCTTGCGCACTGACCCGTCGCACATGAACATAGCCAATTTAAACTGCATCATACTGAAAAATATTTGTCACTGTAATCGTTTGATTCTAACATCACGCGGATATCGTGTCTGACCGTCGTTGTATTTTCTCCCGCACATTCTGCTCGCATGTGACCATCCGAACTATTCAACGGAACTGACATATAAGAAACTGTCATTAAAATATCAAATAATCGAGAATGTCGCTCTCTTTTAATGGCTAGTTTTGTCACAAGTGCTTGTGGAACATCTGCTCAGTTATCCGTATAGCTGCGTGCGGCTCGCCGTGCGTGCACGTCTATTTGCTAGGCATGTGTGAACATTAGATTTTCACTTTCAGGTAAATGGGCACCTCGGATATGAGGTTTTCCCATTTTATTGATGGTTGTCAAAAAGAAAACAAGTGAGAAATCATAATCGCAGAATATTTACACGTACGGCATTGCATGGGTAGATACTTCACTAATGTGCACCAGTGTTTTGGGTTCTAATGTATTTTCAGAATACTTAAATTGATTACATTTATTTTGTTTACAGCCGTTTCCGAGAACGTGAATTGCAATATACATACGAATATTGCTTGTTTAATAGTATAGGACAGGGGTCATCAATTCACCACCGCGGTCCGCTCATTTTACACAAAAGTTATTAAACAAATGTAATTACACAAATATCAAAGGTATTTTTTTACGTCATTTTCACGAATTGACGTCAACAAAGATAATGCGGGTGGGATACTAAGATGCTTTCCTGGATATTACGTATTTTGCTGTAACTTCAAATTATTTTAAATAAACAAACATCAGCACTTGTGCTTGAAGAAAGGCAAACAAAGTGTATTATTTGTACGCGTGATGTCCACACGTTCAAGCAATAACTTCGTTTCATGAGTTTACTTTTCATTCCGTTCAGGCAGGGTGTATACCTCGACATCAGCATCTACTCATCAGAAGCGCAACGAGCAACAAACAAACAAGAGCGAATCGAAAGGAAAGTAAAAATGAGTGCATCGATATATGAACTAGGCACACACGTGGCGGCAAGAAACGCGAGCGCCGCGCCGCGATTTCATCTATGTATAGGGAGAAAAAGTTAAAAGTGATCTCGAACGATCTGGAAACTGGCGAGATTCAGAGTATTGTTTCTCGCTCCCGCACCTCGATGCACTTGCATTGCACATTTTTCCCCTACTTTTTCACTTTCTTCTTATGTACACTTTCTAGGCTTTATGGTGAAATGCCTACGCTTTCTAACGTAACACAAGAGCAAGTTTTTCATCGCGCTTCCCGTTCTTAATGAAATCGAGTTGATATCGTCAGTGATGTTTGATTTGACTTTTATCTTATAAATAGTTATAACATGGCACAAATGGCACTATTTTCAATTTTGGGTCAAATCTTTAATTTGCTTAGTACAGCAAGGCTCTTTCCGTTTGTTGCTTTGTAGTGTTCTTATTTAGATCGCGGAGGCTGCTCTGGAAATCAGCATACCTAGACGGATGTCGGTGGTATTAGATATTGTAGGTTTCTCTATCGGAGAAACTTTCGGAGTGAGGGAAGTGTGTCACGGCGCGGGCCTGGCGCTGGTCGTGCACCCACAGAAATGGGTCCGAGACAATAAACTATAAAGCATGTCTATGTGGGACATCGGGGCCCGGGCTCCGGCGGCAGCGGCCGCGCGCCGCGATCGCACTTCTATGCAAATAGGCAGGAACTTTCTTCCGGCGCGGTAGCGAGCTATTGTTTCGATTTCTCCGCCTCCGTCATAAATGCCGTCCAGAAAAAGTATACGTACTTGTCTTATCTTCCTGTTTATTTCCCTTATTTATTAAATTGTAGTGATGTGCCATGTATTTATATTAGTAGGTACTACAAGAAAAAAACAATTTATGGTAATAAATACAAATCATAATGATTAAAGGAAGTTTTACGTGCCTATGCCTATGTTATGCATATGCCTGTCTATATGATAATTTCTACCACTAGATGAGAAAACAATTTCTCTTTCAGAGAAAACTGGAAGACAGTTTGTCGTACTTTTACTAGAGGTAGGTAAGGTTGGTACTCGTATTTACTGTGGGAGATAGTGATGATGCACTTCTTAATGACTATTTAATGTGTCTATTAATGCTGTTATTGTCGTTAACAGATCAAGGGGATTCTCTAGAAACCGAAAGTTGATTATTGCTTTTATTTATAGTAACTTGGGTAGGTATATGTATCTTGAACTCTATAAATCACGTTTCCGTATTAATAAATAAATACGGAAACATGATTCAATTGATATATACGAGTAGGTGATGATTACCCTTAGGTCTGCGTCAGGCTCTTGTAAGTGTAATAGTTAGTATAGTAAGGAGTGACGTTTGTTAACACTTCATACAGTGTGATTCGGTTATTTACAGTTCTTTCAAGTAGATTGTTTAGTCTCCTGTTTATTTATATAGATCCGTAGATATAGTTTTGCACCTTTCAACGGGTTTTAACATTTAGTTATAGTTTTCCGTACCGACATTGCTACACTTATTTAGGTAAGTATTATGGTATGTGATCACTCGGTGTCTGTCCGTCTGTAACAGGGAGTTTTTTCATGACATATTATATTTATATCCAATAGGTACCATCAGCAAAGAAAGTGGTCTACCCTTTTGGACCTTATTTTACATGCAATAGAGTCGAAAAGTGGTAGACCACTTTCCTGGCTGACTGATCTTTTGCTACTTTAATAAATAACATTTAGCAACATATATAGACAAATAATGGGGGTAATAAAATATATATGGGGGACAGTGTATTTATTCGCTTGGTTCACATGACCTAGGATACACTGTTTCCTAGTTTAATTTTAGAAGAAAGATTATTTAATTAGGTTTCATTGGTATGCAGTGCATTATTATTATGTGTACCCTAATTGACTTTGTACTTTGAAAATAATTTGTGAACAGATTGAAAAATGGAAGAACTGGATGAAATTATAAACAGAAAAAAACATACATAACGTAAAAAATATTACACTATAAATAGGTACCTACATATCATAATGAAATTTTAATCTTACCATACCAAGGTACTTATGTCCCAAGTTAATGCATTGTTTTGCTTCAAATATTTGCCCCAAAGCGGCCTTTAGATACATAGATCACTCGCCCTAATCAGTGAACGTGAGTGCAGTTAGTGCACTGCATTTAGCCAGGTCTAAAGGCAGCTGTACCTAACCTTACAGGCCAACCTTACTTAGGCGATTGGAACCATATGCACAGCGATGACAAATCCATTTCGTGGTTGATTTTGTAACAGTCCTTTATCTTCTTTCATTCCATAAGGAAGTTTAGTACGAAAGAACTTACGAGGTCAATAAGTTAAATTTGATTATAAGTGCATTGTGATCTAACACAATTAATTACGCACTGGCGCAAGCAAGTGTGCATCCAGCTCCTTTTCTAATGTTAATATGTACGTCAGTATGTTATAGACCTGGGATCGAACCCAGCTACCAACCATATTATATTCATCGTGGTTTGACATCTGCACTTTTAAAACCGCTTCAGCATGGATAAACTTTAGTTTAGCTGCGTTCTCATTACAGTGTACCATATTAAATCGTAAAGTAGGTTATATTATAAATTGTACTCAAATGTCAGATGTCACCGCCCTCAATTGGAAAATAACTGCAGGTCTATTTTTGTCCAACGCTTCCGATCCCAATCAAATGTGTTTCGCACTGTCACTGCCACAGGCAGCCCAATAACGTGTCAGTACGAGCTCGTGAAACATATTGAAATGCGATTGGTGTGTGAAACAGATGATTCGAATTGAGGCTTACGCACACAGCGCATCGAGAAACAAAAAATGTTGGATTTCTAGAGCGCACAAAAACTCGGTTTAGAAACTCATTTAGTGGTCTAATGGTGATCTCGGGCCTCGCATTTGGGAGCTGGCCGCGTGAGACCACGACCCGCGCAATACGGCCGGCGCGCGCGCGGGCGCAGCGGCTGCGCTAACCTACTTAGCGAGCATTGATCTCTTTGTTTGTAAACATGGCATCGACGACGCCCTAATCGCTTGCCGAACTCTGCGTATGCGCAACCAACTGGCACCTTCGAACTTTGCTGGTGCTAATTTAGGGATGTTGCTTACGTATGCCACTTATACTTAGTTTAATTCTTCCTCTTATTTAAGAGCTAGGCTCTTGCGGGGGAGTAATTTCCAAAGTATTCTGCATTCCGCCTTTCTTTTCATTTCTTTATAAGATGAAGCTTTTATTTTTTCTTTTATTCGTTCCATGTAAGATATCCTCGGATTTCCCCTTTTCATTTTTCCTTCTATTTTTCCCTCTATTCTTGTTTTCATCCAGCCATTTCCTCTCCTGTTTTGAACGATTTCTAACAGATTTATTTTTAAATGAACTATTTCCAGAACCTCCTCATTAGTTTGTGAAGTGCAAGTGTAGTTACCTACAGTAAAATCAAAGGTATATCGACAATATCTGTTCATAACTGCTATCAAATAACTACATTATAAAAATATGAATCTAATTCTAGCGTCGCTTAATTTAATTTTAATAGTCTTGCGCATGAAATATTTTTTATGAATTATAAAGCAATTAAGTAATAGTAGGTATGTACTATTACGTTAATTGCTTTCTAAGTAAGTATTAAAAAATACTCAGTCGTTATCTGCAGGTCAATGAAAGCTGTGTGTGTTTGAAATTATTTTATCGAGAAAAGGTTAAGCAACTAGAAACTATGGTGAAATAAAAATTATTGGTCTTATTTTATTTTATTGAGCCCTTTCAGCGACGGGGCGTCCGACTTTCTTCATTTCAAAGCAATTTGTTGCCAAACATTCGTACCGATGCGCAAGGGAAAGTCCAAGAACTTCACAAGCTCCCCCTTGCTTAAGCGTGTTAGTCTTCATCCCCCGTTCATGAACAGTAAGGTTAGGGTAAAAATCCTCCAGATATGTGTGATGATGTGTTTTCACTTATTTGACATCTCGCGTGCTTGTCCTTGACAGCTAGGTGTCAAATGTATTAAAACACAGTTTTACACATCTCTGTTGGATATTCTTGTCATAAACGATATGACGAAATATGACTCGAATGCTATAGCATCCGTGTCCGTGAACCAGGGATGTTGCAGGCATTCGCATCCGCAACCGCGGGAGTTCCGTACAAATTTTAACATCAGCATCCGCAGCCGCCAAAATCGATGCGGAGTTTTTGCTGATGGGGATGTAGTGCAATTCACGACAAGAAAGGAGCCCACGCGGCGCTTACCGCGCGCGTTTTAGATATTTTCGCCACTAGTCAAAACAACTTCTTTTCGTTTTTATGACCAAGAGCGTTTGCATTTTAGATTTGTTCGCTACGATTGAAATTTAGTCTAAACGTGTTTGATGATCGCGTGATATCACAAAATGGACGTTCTTTATTTACGTTTATTAGTGTTTGACCCCAAAATCCGCATCCGCGGATGTCTGCCCCCAAATATCCGCATCCGCGGATGTCAAAAAATTCACATCCGCGGCATGCCTGCCGCGAACGAAAATTATCAATTTTGAAGTACACCTATACAATACACAGCAGAGCGTTGGCTACGACAAATGACGCCCGTAGCACACAGAGTGGCCGCTACGTCTAGTGCTACGCTACAATGAGCTAAAGTCGCCGTCAATGGAATTTGCTAACTATGTAAACAAACCCTCATAGTGAAAGACAATTTCAATATGGCGGTTTGTTTACATAGTTAGCAAATTCTATTGACGGCGACTATACGTAGATTTTTAGTTTTTAATCTTGTAAAGATTAGGTACTCTCTCGTTCCCAAGCCTAAATCAATGCATATATATGTATAAGACGAATATATTAGATGACCAATTATGACTTTGAAAAGTCGTTTCTGTATATGTCACAATAGGAGTCGCAACGACAGAAATATTTTCTTTAAAGTTACCACTGTGGTCCTGTGTTTAACACACATTTGGAGTTTAGACGACGATGTAGGTAACGGATGCATACATGTACCTACTTTGATTTATATACGTACTAGCTTCCGCCCGCGACTTCGTCTGCGTGGACCCGGGATAAAAACTATCCTATATTTTAATCCAGGCTATAAACTATCTTCGTGCAAAATTTCATCCAAATCGGTTAAGCCGTTTAAGCATGATTGAGTAACAAACATCCAAACATCTAAACATCCAAACATCTAAACTTTCGCATTTATAATATTAGTAGGATAAATACATAAATATGCCCATAGAACATTATCTTCAATTATTCGTGCCTGTTTACTGATGTGCCGCTGGAAAGATGCCGAAATTGCAAAACTTTCTTAGAAAGTTAGAATCATGTGAAAAAGTCCTGAAATATCCGAGAATTTCTTCATACGAGGGCTGGTTCGAAAGTTGTTAGCTGCTCCGGCTCTACTTATGTGATTACAATATTATTTATACCCTTGAGGGATATTTCAATGCTAATTATGGCCATTAAATTATTAGCATTGATTTTTTTATAAATGAATGCGAATAGTTTTTCCATTATATATTTTTCACAAAAAGCTGTTTTGTATGGTATAACGAATTGCTTAGAATTAACGGCAATTTTAGTCACAATTAAATAAATTTAATATTGAAACCTTTTAAATTTGAATTTATATTTACCCGGGACTAATTATTCTGTTTCTTTTGCTATTTCCAATGTTTATGTATGATGTTGTAAGTATATATATATATTTAAATATCTGAATTTTTTACTTTTAATGAAACATTCATTGTTGTCACCTATTAAATCATAAATAATGTTTACTGAAGCAAAACGATTTATACGTTAAAAAAACGTCGAGATTCGTAATTAGCAGCACCTAAAAAAACCAATTGATTTATAACAAATACTTTTTATAAAATGACAGCACATATGGAGTCTCAATTACTGATTTTCATGACATCATGACTGATGGTTTAGGTTTGGACGCTTCGAAGTAAAAAATAATAATGAAATAAGCGTTTTCTAAAAATGTATTTACTTACACCACTTCAATAAGTACTGAAATATCCCTCACAATGGTATAAATAATATTGTAATCGCATGAGTAGAGCCAGAGCAGCTAACAACTTTCGGACCAGCCTTGTATTTTTAGAAACTTTTCGCAACTTGCACATCTATGCACTAGATAACTTAAGCACCTCAATCTGTATGAAAACCGACCGTGTCACTTTTTTCTACCTACTTTGACGTCACACGGGCGAATTAGTGATCTGAATTCCCCGTTGTGCGCGGAAAATCGATTCTGCAATAAAGTATTTTCTTAATATTCACGGACAACCGGCTACCACAACAGACGCGCGCGGAATGTAAGTCGGAGTGCCAACTCGGAGTCCGATTTCTGACACGCGAAGTACATGCATTTGCGTGATCTAGATATGTATATCTATATCTGTGCTCATTACACTAAATTTAGGGTCACATTTAAAATTGAGTTAATTATTGGAAAATGTGAAAATTCTAGTAAGCAAACTTATTCAATATTTATTATATATTACAATATTATGCTTTTTTTTTTACACATGACAGCATTCGGAAATGAAAAATACACCAAGTACTCTGGTCCTGCCACAAAGAGCTTTCGTGACCCCGATGACTAATTAATCGCCTATCACGACAAGTAGGAGAGATATTTAGACCTCTTCTTGACCGAGCTTACAAAGTTCAGTAAAAAACCTACTTTCAATTTATATAATAAATAAATATTTGTGGACAATCCTACACAAATCGACCTAGTCCCAAACTAAGCAAAGTTTGTGGGTAGGTACTAAACGACGATGAACATACTTATAAAAATAAATAAATATTCAAATGCAAAGAAAACTTCCATTATCCAGGAAATAATATTGGTGCTCATCACACAAATAAATGCCCTTACCGGGATTCGAACCCAGGACCTTCAGCTTCGTAGGCAGCGTCACTACCCACTAGGCTAATCGGTCGTCATTTTGGTTCAGTTTCATGATGATTTAATTTTAAAATCTTCGTCTATTCTCTTTAAAAGCCACCGCGAAACGTTCAAGTCATCTCAATTTTACCCACATAACCATAACATGCCAACACAATGGTGTAATATTGACCAAAAGTGGAGTCTTGCAGAATATTGACGAGTAGGTATATCTCTGCCCAAATATTACAGCTCATTGTTTCACTATCGTGGTACTTCGTGCATAAATAAACAGTGCACAAGATCTGACCTCGATACTCGAATATTTATTCTCACGACGCATTTAAGTAGGTACCTAACAGTCTTGTCCAGTAAGTTATACTAGTATAAGGATACTACAGGTAAACAGAGAGATCTACGTATTTATAGGCATTAGATACAATAAATAGTAACATTATCTGGTTGGTATTGACGGAGACGTGTAAAGGTTAAGTCGAGTCGCGACCGTCAATCGGTCTCTGCCCTCACGCTTTGTTACGTAAGTAAAGAAAACGTGTATATTAGAGCTAAATTCGTTGTAAATCCCTTCACATTGTCAAAGGTCATTGAACCGGTACCGTTCTGCTATTCCCCCGAAGAATGCAAGGACACCGATGGGCCTCTGGTGGCTGGCGCGGCGACTCGAGTCGACGCGCGGCGCGAGCGCCTCTGAGGCTCTAGTATAAGTTTTACCGAAACGAAACTTTACGATCGCGTTTGCGTTTTACCCTCAATTTGTATGGGATTTGACAGCTAAACGCAAACGCGGTCGTAACGTTTTGTTTCGGTAAAACTTATACTAGAGCCTCTGACCGTGTGCGGGTGCCGCGGCGGGCGACGGACGCGAAGCGGTTGCGCGAGTGTTTGCCTCCCAGCATCCACACACATTTCGAAATAAGCTTTTAGGCTGCGAGCATGCTCAAATGTCGAATTTTACCTCAGCAAACTTAGTTTTCAATATTACACCGCATTTCTGTAGCGACGTTTACTGTCATTTCATCAGTGAGGTAACGATTCAAGTTACATAACATAACAAATCAATATGAAACAAATACAAATTATTGGTACAGAAAATTCACGTTGACGTCAACGTGAAGCTTGTATAATACTAGCTTCTGCCCGCGACTCCGTCCGCGTGGAACTTTTTTATATCATATGTCCCTCCCCCGGACTCAAATCTCTATACCTACCGAATTTCATCTACCCACTTTCACATTTATAAGATTAGTATGGATTCGTTCTTACTTTTTTTTAAAATCTGAACTTGAGAACGCGAACTTAATGCTTGGTTTATAACATTTATCAATCTGCCATTTATATTCACAAAAAAGATGTTATAATTGCAAAGCTATACCGCCAACTAAATACCGCGTGCGTGTAACACGGGCACGGGTACCCGACACGATTACACGAAACCCGGACACGACCGCAACTTTCAACCCCTTTTATTGGAGGTTAAAGAGACTTAAAGGAAGAATATAAAAACGCAGTAATTTGTTTTCTAGTCCTTGACCGACAGTACCCTTATTTTAAAATTGTCTTATTCCCCGTATAAATTTCCAACTCCTTTAACCCATTCAGGGCCCATGACGACACATATGCGTCAGACCGTCGTAGTCGCTTTCCGCTACATACGAGGAAAACCACGGGATCGGCTACGAGCGTAGCGCGTAGCGATTCTGGGCAATGAATGTGTTAGCCCCTTTAGGGGTGAGTCTCGTTTGACACCCAATTTTTTTTCTAGTCTTGAAAGAAACAGTCTAAAACCGAAGTTACAAATCTCTTACTTTAAAAATGTCTTGCTCATAATACAGACTTACAACCCCGTAAAGGGATTAAATAAAAAAAAAGACTGAAATCAGTTTTCTCGTTTTTAAACAAACAGTCTAAAACCGATGTTGCAAATCTCTTACTTTAAAAATGTCTTGCTCTCTATACAAACTTCGAACTCCCTTTTAACCCTCTTAGGAGATAAATAAAAAAACGCTGAGATTTGGTTTGTAGTCTTTTAGCATACCTACAGGCTAAGACATAAGTTACAAATCTCTTACTTTAAAATTTTCGTGCTCTCCATTCAAAATTGTCACCCCTTTTTAACCCCCTTAGGGGTGGATTTTTCCAAAACGCTTAAAGTTCTTTTTTGTATTCAAATAAGTAATCTGCCTACAAAGTTTCAAGTTTCTAGCTCAAAAGGAAAAAAAATCCTCATACAAACTTTGCTCTTTTATTTAACCCCCTTAGGGGTAGAATTTTCTAAAACGCTGACAGTCCTGTTTTTGAATACTAATAAGTAATCTTTTTACAAAGTTTCAAGTTAATAGCTCAAAAAATAAAGTTCCCTCTATACAAACCCTATTTAACCCCCTTAGGGGTAGAATTTTCTAAAACGCAGAAAGTACTTTATTTGTATTCTAATAAGTAATCTTTCTACAAAGTTTCAAGGCTCTAGTTAAAAAATAATGCTTCCCCTTCCAATACAAACATTGCATCCCTATTTAACCTCCTTAGGGGTGGAATTTCCAAAAATCCCGTCTTATCCCTTGCCTACGTCATAAAAAGTAGTTCTGGTGTAAATTTCAAGTTTCTAGTCCCAGTAGTTTTGTCTGTGCGTTGATGAGTGAGTGAGTCAGTCAGGACACAGGCATTTATATGTATAGATGATATGTACAGATAGATTGATTCTTAAATGACATTTTAATGATGAGACATCCGCATCATTAAAAAGTCATTTAGAAATCAATATTTGTAACATTACATCGTGGATCTACGAGTATCTATCTGCGCACTAATTTTAAATCATAAGACATAAGACAATAAATAGTATTTTAAGTTGGAACAGTTTTGACAGTTTAATTCTAAGAACATTTTAATGTTCAGAAAATAGTAAATTTGACGCTATGTGCGATGTTCACCTATGGTAATACTAGGTCCAGAGTGGCAATCTGGGAACTACTAGAGCCACCTAAATTATACACGCACCAAATGTTATCATGTTGAACCCTTTATAATATTATTTCCACCCACATGTAGACATACCTATTGTAAATAAGTCATTTCTACATATGACAATATTAAACACTGGCGTCTTACACATATTGAATGATAAATCCAAACCCACTTAATTAAGCAGTAAAATACTAACGACATGATAAAGTCTATTAATAACTCAATCGTTAAGTCTCGCAGGAGAGTTAATTATTCCTGGAATATTCTCGACTATTGTGCAACAGCTGCTCTGGGGCAGCAAAGGCTTTAGCCTCGAATACGTTGACCCAACGCTACAAGTGGTCGACCACCTTTTTCGCGCAAACTAAAAATAAAAGAGGAACGACGTTTGCAGGGACGGGATACGGGCATTCTAGACTCTACGAGTAGTTGCCAGAGTAAAAGATCAAAAAGAAGCGAACCCGTTCAGTGCCCGGAGTGGACGACCGGACGCGGCGGCCGCCGACTTTTGTCCGCGGTGTGCGATTGAAAGTAAAAGATAATAGTTATGCTTCGATTGAGATCGGACTCATTGACAAGTGCGCCTCATTAGTGATACCATTGACTTGATTGACACTGAATGTTGGCTGGCTCCTCGCTCTAGCTTAGCGCTTAGAGATATTGCATGTAATCAACTGGACTCTTATTGACTACCAATCTACCACATTCCGCGTAGGTAAATACTTGTTCTCATTATAACACATTTTAACTATTCTTCACCTCAACAGGAAACCGCTTATTGGAAAGAGTTTTATTATAACTACATGTTAATTATTGTTGCCTGTATTATTTATTACTACCTGTAGTTTGTTACTATAAGTATTCATTATATATATTCTTATCCACGTTATTCTGCTCGATTCAATTCGGAATTTAATCAAGAGAGACGTTTGTTAATAAACATTTTAACGCGTATGAATTCTTATTGCTAATTTGCAAGTAAAATTGTAGAAATATTGAAAGGGGAAGCAGCAATCCGCAGTTTACAGGGTAAAATATTGAAAGGGGAAGCCGCCATCCGCAGTTCACAGGGTAAAATCCTCTTTAGCGGAATTTAGTTCACGTTGCCTGGGAATGCTTGATAAGGCGCTGTCCTGTCATTGTCCTCTGCGGACGAGTTGACTTAGAGGGCTTTTCCCAGAGCTAAACTTTATCTTTTCTTTATTTATGTTCATAATGTACAACGTTTTATTTAAAATGACCCGGTAAATGGCTGCCTGTAATGAAGGAGATATATTTTTTGAACTGTATTACGAAAATATTGGAATCGTTAAAGTACCGACCTATATCAATGCTACGTTGGCATGTAGGCAACTTGAGATTAAATCTAATCGATCACCGTCACATGTATACCACAACGCAAAGGTCAGTTGGTCCGTACAAGTAAAATGTCCTTTAAAGGGTATGTGGTATGGGGGTGAATATACAGCACCTGTAATTTCTTTAGCATTTTTCCTATTAACACACATGCGCGTAAGCCCAAACTATCTCAATTTTCAGAACATTACTGAGACGTAACGGAAACAAAAAGTTACTAAAATTAGATTTTTTTTAACAGCCTATATTTCAGAGCCGCAGCCGTCATCCCGGTACGATGTCGTCAATGAATTGAATACAATTATTTTATTTGCCAGAATACTTATAAACATAGGGTGTTGAGGTATAGCAGTACCTACAGTATTCATTCGGTGATGATGACATATACAGCTGTCAAATATTGGATGTAAGGGCATTTTCACTATAATGCATATATGAATTGGCACCACGTTTGGAGCTTGATTTGGGACTTGAAAAAAAATCATTATACGATTTGGGACTAAATGTTTACTTAGTAATTTTCACGGTAGGTATTGTTGTAGATATGGAAGTAATTCGTATCATTATACGATTTGGGACTAAATGTTTACTTAGTAATTTTCACGGTAGGTATTGTTGTAGATATGGAAGTAATTCGTGGGAGACCAATTTATTAAATCTGGCGATATGGATTGACACCTGTGATGTACCAATACTTTTGGTAGGTCTAATGCATTTTCTAAGGCATTTTATTCAATTAAGGACTTTTAAAATTATTGACATACATGTACATTGTCATTCCGGATCATGACCCCGTTAACATCCTGTATACATGTATAGTTTAGTAGCGAATACATGTTTAACCATATGTGGCATGCAAAAATTATAGAAAAAGATTATAAAATTATAAATTCATTACCAATACATTAATTAGGAAGTGAATGTATAAGAAAAAATGTATTGGAAATGAATTTATAATTTTATAATATTTTTTCTATAATTTTTGCATGACACATATGGTTAAACATGTATTCGCTACTAAACTATAACATGCCACCTCTTGTATACCATGTTTAAAGCAAATAAATAATATCATTAATTCATTCAATGTTAGTAAAAGTAAATGTCGTGTCTTATCGGGACCTAAAGAAATTGGCCGAGGACCGAGAGAGCTGGTGCCTATTCCACCGACACGAGCCAAGCTCTTAAATCTAAATGATCAAGTAGGTACAAAAAGTTACTTTTTTCGTACACATTTTTTTCAAGTGTATATATACAGGGTGTGGCCTGTAATAGGAGCAAAAAATTAAACGGTGGCTTATTAAGTTAATCAGTAATTATTTCCAAGTGGTTAAATTGAAAAAAAAATTGAAAAAAAAATAGAAAAAAAAAAATAAGTAAAAGCGTACGTGTGTTCTTTTGCTTAACTGGAATGATATCCATTTTGTTTTACTTCAAAAACACCAAAAAATCTTGTAAAATTGAAAAAAAAACAAAAAGAATTAGAAAACCAAAGTTAGTATAATCGCAATTACGAAAGTGCCCAGTGTTCTACCAAGATAGTTAATGACTGGCATGCTACGATATCGAGATGTCGAGATCCATTACTTAGGTATCACAACTTCAGATAAGATTATTTCCGAATTCAAGAATCTTGAAACACTGGTACCTTTACAGAATCACTGCGGATAATACATAGAGTCAGCCCTTAAATTTATTGCTCCCATTACAGGCCACACCCCGTATACTATCTATAGTACGTACTTGAAATTTAGTACGAAAAAATTACCTGTTTCCCAATGCATGAAAGCTGACTGGCTGTATAAAACTGTCACTTTATTAAAAGTAAGTAGTATCTTTATATGTACTTACTTACTCGTAATAAACGACTCGTAGAAATAGATCAGAGTACAGGTTTTTCAAGTTTCTATGTATTTTGATCATGCGACTTCGATCATCTTCTATCATCATTCCTATCCGTCTTTATCTTTATCATACACCTCTGTGAACCTGGCCCCCCACCATAGCCGATTTTTTTCTGGCATTATTTTGTTTTTAGTTTATAGTTTGTTGTTAATATGTACTGCACGTAACTTTAGATTTACAATTGAAATTCTCGTTTGGTTTTTTATGAAAAATATGAAATGGTCTAAAATCCTTGTCTTGTTTTAAAGATGTGCATTTTGAATTAATACGAGTCAAAGTCTTCAATCAACACGTCATATTGTGATTTTTATTTAGTTTTCGAGTAAATTTTCAGCAATACAAAGAAATTAAAAACTATAGTTTGTAGGCTTTCTGTAAGTTTCTTTATGAACGACTCTTGTTAAACAAATTCTCAAACCGAAAAGATTGGAATCCAACCCTTAAGTATTACGCAGCCAGTGTCGCGGGCCTCCACCCCGGGCAACCTTGCCTTGTGTCAGTAACACTGCAACTGGCTGCGCGGGATAACTGTACCGTAAGGTTGAATGAGACGCACGCGCAGCTCTCAGAGCGCGGCAGCGGGGCCCAGCGACGCTACCGTCAAAATCGAATCGAATATATCCATCTCTGACGCTCAAATATAAGTGCAAACATATCAAGGGTTGGCAACGCCCATGTTACTCCTTTGGAGTTGCATGCGTCTATAGGCTGCGGTGTCCGCTTACGATCAGGCGGGCCGTACGCTTGTTTGCCACCGTCGTTGTATAAAAAAAAAAAAAAGTGCAATAGAGATGGAGATAAGTATCCGAACTTCGATTTTCGTGATTAGAGCTGAGGTGATGACCGTCTGGCACTCGCTGAAAGAGGCATCATGAAACTTCCAATTTATGTAGGTACCTATTCCATTCCTTAATCGAAGTCCATTCGAAACCAGATTTTGTAGGACGAAAAAAGGCTACGTGCGTTTTTATATATACGAATATTTATTCAAATCTGGTAGAAAAAAATCCTACTGTTCATGGTTTTGGAACCCTAAAGGCGGGATTCCACCGGTGTGCGGCACTGTGCGGCACAAGCATATTCAGTACAAAAATGCTTGTGCCGCACAGTGCCGCACACCGGTGGAATCCCGCCTTAACACATTCTACTTTTAAGTGAGTCGCAAACACACACATATTGCGTATTAAACGACATATTGCGTCACAAAGAAGTAGACAAAGTGTACCAATCTCTTAACTTACCATTTTTTATAGATTCGCATCTCGAGTCTGATTGTCTGATGTCAAGTGGTGTGTCTAGACCGCCTAGAGAAAAAGTATTTGCTGCGACCTCGTCTAGACTATCGATATACGTTGCGACTGAAGACTAGAAATAATAATGGGGATTCATTTTAATATTTCTTAAAACGTTAACACCAATGCTATATTCTAAATCCGTACCTAATTGATGATATATATAAAAAAATGGTATAAGAAGTTGTAAAAATAGTAATTGTTTAAATATATTTGGTACTTTCATGAATCATTGTTCACCGACCCTGCAGAAAACTATAGGACCCTCATCAGGAAGGACACGCACTACTCTTATGTGCGAAGCCATTATGATATTTGCTGCCTACCGAGAAACCTTTCTTAAATGACGTCCGGGACGCATTTTACCTACACGTGTGACTGCCACAACAAAATGTCAACGCAAATGGAACACGTTTACAACATACCTACAGCACTTCAGAACTTGAAGAATTAAAATGTGCTTGGTTTCCTCTGAACGCTCGTACCTATTGATGAGGTAATTCTGAAAAATCATTCAAAGTAACTTGAAATAAGTAGCCAATTATTTAGCGAGTGTGCTTTACGCTAAATTTCGTTCAATTCCTTTATATACTTTAAATGGACTTTGTACCGTACTTAAAGAACGGAACCTATCGCTTTTGTATTGCATACTTGCATTTGTGACTCAGTTTCACTACTAATAATACAAAGAATCTTGCTGATGCCGCGTACTTGGAATGACGTGTCTTATATGCATGACGATCTCGTCATAAAGGGTGTATCAAAAATGGGGTGTGAGCCGATCAAGGGCATGTTCGGTAGCGTATTGCGATTCCAAAAATGCATTTGTTTTTTTTTTTAACGTTTGAATTGTTTTTATTTTCATTATAGTCTTTGTTTTTGTTGACATTATGACATCAATAACGCAAAAGCTGTCACCTGCGTGTCAAAAAACAAACACAAAACATTTGTTTTCATGACACAGCTGTGCGCGCAGCGGTTGGAAATGAAATAAACCCTCCTCCTCTCCTCTCTGTCCTCGCGGGGGAACGTTATCATACACAAGCAATATCAACAAAAACAAAGACTGTAATGTAAACAAAAACAAAAATATAAATGTTAATAAAAATAAACAAAAAGTAAAAAAAACACTTACAAATGCATATTTGGAATCGCAATGCGCTATCGAATATTTGCTCGGTTCACACCCCATTTTTGATACAGTCTGTATATTTTTCTGTGTAAACGCCGCGTTAGCCTTTTTAAGTCTCCTTTACACTCGCGATATAACAGTCATATTTCCAAACTAGATGTCTAAAAACCAAAGGTTAAAACAGTTATCTTCTTCAAACACAGACGGGCGGGCGGGGGATCCCGTAACGGAAAGAAATTAAATAATAAATAAATAATAAATATTAGGGGATACACAAATCGACCTAGTCCCATAGTAAACTCATTAAGGCTTGTGTTATGGGTACTAGACGACGATATATACCTATATAATAAATAGATATAAATACTTAAATACATAGAAAACTTCTATGACTCAGAAACAAATATTCATGCTCATCACACAAATATTTGCCCTTACCGGGATTCGAACCCAGGACCTTCAGCTTCGTAGGCAGCGTCACTACCCACTAGGCTAACCGGTCGTCATAATTTAAATAATTATACATATAATTCGTTTATTGCTCACCATGGTAGGTACATTGTTTTACAAGTAAGTAATAGTGTATCATGGACCCTGAACAGGGTATTGCAAAGATGGTGCCTATAAACTAATTCTTAATTCTAACACAAAGCAAATTCTAATACGCATAAAGTACTAATTACATAGTAACTATAATAATGTAATGTAATGCTGCCAGCGTAATGGGGTCCATGCCGCAGTCTGACCTCCTAGAGGCGGTGTTCTTTTTATAACTTCTTTTTTATGCTTTCATTTTTAGTTATAGCCAATTTAGTTTTTTTTTTTATTTATGTTTAAGTTAGATTATAGATTATTATTACACTAACTACGTAACATAAAGACTTAATGGGTCAACTGTAAATACAAAATATTATACTATAATAAACACTTCGCTTATTTTATTAGGGGTATGTTGATTACAATTATATTTCTTAGTAAAAAGTTCCCATTCCCATTGGACCTACTTAATTTAATTAGGAACTTTACTTCAATTAGACTAGATCTTGGCATAACCTCTATTATGTTTTGGCGAAATTGTCATACAAATTATAACAAGCGATATTTGTGCTAGAAAGTAACAATAATGTTAGTTATACCTATCGTGATTATGTACAGTCAACGTCATATAGTTAGTAGCAGCCAAGGTATCCAAATATTTTGGTACACGTCTTTATTACTGTAAGAATAAGGGTGTGTTACGAAATATTTGACTACTCTGGCTGCTACTAACTATATGACTGATCTGGAATCGTCGGCTAAGTCAGCCAAACATTTTAGCATGAATTCCCTCAGTAATAGAAGACTTTATTTGGACACAATTTTCTTGTTCAAGATTCTAAAAAACGAAATTAATTGCCCAAATTTGCTGCAAAATATAATGTTTCATGTACCGCATCGCTCCACGTCCACGTAATTTGTTTTATGTTCCGCACGTACTAATTATTGAAGACATACCTTTTCCAAACGAGTTTAAAAAAACTACAATGAGTATTTCTGTGACATCGATCCATTTAATGCACTCTCTTGATGTTTTAAAAGAACGCACGAGATCTAAATTGTTATCGATAAAAAATACTTAGTGTTCTACCTACTTATTTTCCTACTCGCTAAGACGCTTTTGTATATTTTACTGAAAGTTTGTATTTATGAACCTCCAGGTCTGTTTTTATACATATTTGTAACTAACCTCTATCTTTTTATGTATGACTTTATGTGCTCTGAACAATAAAAAAAATAAAAAAAATGACGCTGACTGTACCAAACACAGCCATTACGACATTAGGTAGGACAATTCTAATAATGGGTACAAACCACGGTTACTATACTAATATTATATTTAAAGAGGAATACTCTGAGAGGTTGTACATTTGTCAGGTTGTAAAATTGTATTTAGGAGTTAATCTCCGGAACTCATCCATGTCAAAAAAACTCTGACCGGTTTATAGAGTGGAACTTCGGGATGGACTTTGGGCTATATTTCGTCTGTTAAATAACCTTATAAACCTATTGACGGTTAATCAAGTCATAAAGTCAGCGATCACTTGGTTAATCGATACTGTAAAGATTACGTCTAATCCGGCGAATAACGTCGTATTGGACCGGGCGGTTTGTTGTCAACTCTACGTGTAGGTAGTGACATGAGGCATTATTGTTCTCGCTAGGTGATAAGAATACATTTGTTCATGATATCGATTTGCGTGGGTGTGCGTTTATTCAATTAAGTTCATATGAGTAAAATGCATCTAGTGATGTGATTGGTGGCGGCTAAGCGGCAATATAGGCGATTTGTATAACCAGTACCATAACTTTACACGAGGAGTAAAACCGACTCGTATATTTACGCATATAGGCCTCGTTAACTCCTAAGAAGTTCGTTGTACCGAAATAAAAGAGTCAAAGACCTGTTTGATCACATCACTAATGTATTGTTAATTGAATTGAATTAAGAATAACAAATGACGTGAATTGACTTTTAAAAAAGATTCCGTTTGTGAAAAATTGAGAGTGCTAGTATAATCCGCAAAAACGACCTAAAGAGGACATCAGCCTTCGCTATCCACAAGAACAGTAGACAGTATCGAGGCTGAATCTTATTCTATAAAATCTGTTCCGTTGGCTTTAGGTAATTTTCGCTAACGGTAATGTCGTTTCGTCCGAGCGCGAGAGGTTCACCCTGTTCTATACTAATATTGTAAAGAGGAAAAGTCTGTAAGTTTGTATGTAGGAGATAAACTCCGGAACTACTAATCCGATAACAGAAACTTTCACCAGTATAAAGAATGAACCTTCCGGATGGACGTAGGCTATATTTTATCATCCCGGAGCATCGCTTACGTTCTTTGTGATGCGACGGCGGAGCCACGCTGGCAGCCAGTATTAAATATAACATTGATGAAGACCAAAGGTAATAAATTGGACAATTATGTGTTGTCGCATTCCTAAGAAGGGTTGCATAATGTATAATCAGCTGCAGAGAACACTCCTTCGCACATAAGTTTGCGTGCCGGGGGAGATCACGTTTCGCTCACCGACATTTTTGGCTCAACGGATACGATAAGAGAGTTAAGACACTGACTAAGATGCTTGTATTGTAGGGAAGGCGATCAGGCGACACGTGGTCAGGCGCAGCCACACATTAATCGGCATTAGGATCTCGTTACGATTGGTCCGATAAGACCCGGCCGCTGACCGGCCTTCACACTTCGCGCTGCTTGCCCGCGAGCGCGACCGACCTCGTACGCTCAGAGCTCCGTCCCACGATTTTGTACAAAGAAACTTGTAAAATTAAACATATACCTACTTGAAAAGTTTCCAGTGTAGTTTTACTACACATTTATGGATGGAAAACATAAAGTTGGACATCTTAACTCGCGCAATTATGTTTGCTACAAAAGTTTTCCGTCAACTCGCCAAGACATGCCTAAGGGTCGTTTTGGTGTAGAGTTTGTAGCGCGGGGCTGGTAGAGTTAGGCCGTGTGGCGTAAGAGAGTTAAACTTACTTGCCATTTTATAACCTTTTATATCTGAAAGTAATACATGGGAGTCTTGGCAATAACTTTACACGATATGTTTTAGTGGAATACAGAGGCTCTAGTAAGCAGAGATGTACAAAATACTTTAAAAAAGTATTTAAATACAAAATACAAATACTTTTCTAATTTAGTATTTCAAATGCAAAATACAAAATACTTTTGCTTTTTCTATTTAAATACTAAATACAAAATAGGTATTTTCAAAATACTTATTCAAATAAAATACTTTCAAAAAGTAATCGAAACAAAATCGAAGTCAATCTCGGTAAAAAGCGAAGCGTAACGTCATGTTTCACAGATAATAACGTTCATTTTGTTTTAACTGTCATTTTGCACATTGACTTTCAAAGTTGCAGCGCCTCTAGTGGCCATTTGCCGATTCGCTGACCCATTCACTTGAAAATTTGAGTGGTAAAGGTAATACTTTTGAAACTTAGCAGTAATAAAGTATTTTATATTTGACAAAATATGAAATACATTTTGAAAAGTATTTCAAATAAAATACAAAATACTTTAAAAAAAAAGTATTTAAGTACAAAATATAAAATACGTATTTTGTATTTTGTATTTGCATTTTAAATACTAGTATTTCAAATAAGTCACAACTCTGCTAGTAAGTAGGTTTTACCGAAACAAAACGTTACGACCGCGTTCGCGTTTAGCTGTCAAATCCCATACAAATTGAGGGTAAAACGCAAACGCGATAGTAAAGTTTTGTTTCGGTAAAACTTATACTAGATGTTCAAACTCCTCGTCTAGTGCGAGTGGAGTGAACTGCCACGCGTTTCGCGGGTCATATAAGCCAGTGGATTGGCTACAAAACGTGTTCAACTCACCTGATTCCGGGAGGCGCGATGTTCGCTTCACCTCCGGTTAGTATCTGTCAAGGTTCAGTCAACTGTCAGGTCAAGTCAAGTTCAATCAAGAGGGTCTCCGGGGCCGAAGAAGCCGCCGTAGTGTTCCGGGGCCGTCTCGCCAACAATCCGCGGCGTCAAAATCACCAACTGTTCTGATATCACCAAAATATCCACACAAAACACTCGGACACCCGTGTGTCTTCAAAGCGAGCGATATTACACAAAAACAAGGAAACTGCGTTTCCAAATTACCCAAAAACCACTCGTCCCTTTCGGGTCTGCAACAACGAGGTTATATTTTTTCGTCCGCCTTGACAAGAAGTGTCACTGTCAAAACCACAGACTCAAGAGGCGTACACACGTGAGGAGTTTAAGGGGCGGGCAGACGGTCGGCCCGAACAATCACCCGCCTCGGAACGGCCTCTAAGCCGGTCCGCTATACTAGGGGAAGTCGCGATAGGGTTGCTACCGCTCGCTTCAGAACCGAGTCCCCAACCATGACCTCGGCAAACCGAGGGGTCCCGTCTTTACCGGGAAACAAATTAACGATGCGCCCCCGGCGCCATCGCAGTGGCGGAAGGTTAGCATCCTTAACTAGCACAAGGTCTCCAACTCTGGGGGGACTGGTTTTGTCAGTCCACTTGAGGCGCTGCTGCAAAACATGCAAATACTCTAATGACCATCTGGTCCAAAAGTTCTGAGCCATTTGTTGCAGCATCTGGTAGCGCGACAAACGACCGGAGGGTACGTCCCGGAGGGGGTGCTCCGGCAACGCTGCAAGTGGCTGACCAATCAAGAAATGGCCTGGAGAGAGCGCTTCCAGGTCATTTGGGTCGGAGCTGAGCGGACACAACGGACGGGAATTGAGGACGGCCTCAATTCTACAAAACAACGTCGCGAGTTCCTCAAAAGTCAATACAGTTTGACCGACTACCCGATACATATGGGCTTTTGCTTGCTTCACGCAAGCCTCCCAGATTCCACCCCAGTGGGGGCAGCCTGGCGGATCGAACGTCCAGGTGATACGCCGACGGGAGAGGTCTGTTCCAATATCAATCTTATTTTCAAATAAAAATTTTACAACATCTTGTAAATAACGGTCGGCACCCTTGTAATTGGTTCCACAATCTGACCGGATCAGAGATGGGAGTCCCCTACGGGATACAAATCTATCCAATGCCGCAATAAAAGCCTCCGTCGTAAGATCACCAACAAGTTCAAGATGAGCAGCCTTGGTCGACAGGCATACGAAAACGCACAAATACGCTTTTACAACCTTCGCATTTCGAAGTCGCGACGTTTTCACTAAAAAAGGTCCCGCAAAATCGGTCCCCACCCTAGAGAAGGTCCTAGCCTCGTTGACCCGATCAGGAGGAAGGTCCCCCATCTGGGGCTGCATCGTGGCTGCCTTGAGCCGAAAGCAAGGCAAGCACCGAAACACGATGCTCCGAATAACCCGTCGGCTGTTCAATATCCAAAAGTCTCGCTGCAAAATGCCCAAGAGTGCATTGCAGCTGGCATGCGAGTTCTTTATGTGGCGGTCAATCACCAACAATTCCACCAGATGCCCCTTCTTAGGCAGCAAAATGGGGTGGCGCACCGAGTACGGCAAGCTAGCGTTGCGGAGCCGTCCTCCAACCCGGAGTGTACCCGACTCGTCAATGAACGGGTTGAGGCGTGCTATCGCCTTCGGTAGCTTAGGACGTCCCTGCCGCAGGGGCTTCAATACGTCCCCAAAGTGTTCTTCCTGCACAACCCTAATCCAATGATGTAGGGCGGCATTCCGCTCTTCTGTGGCGAGAACTCTAACGCGTGACCGGTTGTCAGGGTGGCGACAATTGTGTATAAATCGCTTGACCCAGGCGGTCACTCCAACAAACTTGTCGAGAGAGCTATACCGTTCTAGCAACCAAGCAGTGTCTGACACTGGAGCGGTCTCGACAAGGTGGACACCCAAGCCAGAGGATGGGGTCCCAATCACACAACTGGCAGGCCAGAGTGTCTCCGGTTCCAACAACCAATCTGGTCTCCACCACAGTGAGTGGGCAACAAGCTCAGGTGCCGTGCAACCCCTGGACGCCACGTCCGCTGGGTTCAGTTCACCTGGCACGTGTCTCCAAACCAAGGCAGTCTCCGAATTCTGGATTTGCGAGACCCGGTTGGCCACAAAGACCTCCAAAGTATGGAATGACGACTGCAGCCAACACAATACAATTTGGCTATCAGTCCATGCGTAGACACTCTCCTCAAGGTTCACGGTGTCCTTCAAGGTAGAGGCCACGTGGTTCAGTAGGCGTACAAGAAGAGCCGCTCCAGATAATTCCATTTTTGGGATGGTCAAACGCGTGCGAAGGGGAGCCACCTTGCTCTTCGCCATTACCAAGTGCAAATCGACCGATCCGGCGGAGCTGACCGTCCGCAAGTAAACGGCAGCTGCATACCCTCGCTCGGTGGCGTCGCAAAACCCGTGTAGGGTTACTCGGCATTTCCCTGCCGGCAACAGCTTACGCGGCAGTTCGACCTGATTTATCTCCGGGAGCGTGGAGAAGAAAACCTCCCAATCGCTCAACAAATTTCCGGATAGTGGATCATCCCAACCCAGTTGGACCATCCACAGGCGCTGCATAAATGCCTTCGCCGTGAAGATGACCGGCGCGATCCATCCATTCGGATCGTACGTCCTGGCCACCGTGGACAGCACAAGCCGCTTCGTCCAGACCCTCGGGGAATCCAGTTCCACCCGATAGGTGAACACATCTTGGACTGGTCGATATTGCACGCCTAGGACTGATAACATGTGCGGGCTCTCAACATTTTCGAACAGGTGCGGATCCTGCTGGTGATCCTCGGGGAGGCCGGCCACCACGGCCGGTGAGTTGGACATCCATTTGCGCAATTCATATCCACCCGTCCGCAAGAGTTCCACCAGCTCATCCCGCAAAACCAAAGCCTCTTCGACACTGTTTGCCCCGGTGCACACGTCATCGACAAATAAGTCCCGTTCCAAAATGGCGGACGCTCGAGGGAACCTCAGTCTCTCTCGAGACGCCAATTCTAACAAAGTTCGAATTGAAATGTACGGACTGCTCTTCAAGCCGTATGTATTCGTATTCAGCTCGTACACCAACATCGGTTCATCAGGGCTCTCACGCCACAAGATCAGCTGATACCGACGATCATCAGGATGGATCACTGTCTGCCGAAACATCATCCGGATGTCGGCGACGAACACCACCTGATGTTTCCTAAAATTTGTGAGGATATCCGTGATATCCTTGTGCAGCTTAGGACCTGCATGCAAACACTGGTTCAATGACACCCCAGTCGAGGTGGACGCGGACCCATCAAAGACCACGCGAATCTTGGACTCCGGGGATTTTAGGACCGCGTGATGCGGCAGGAAGCAGTGCTCCACTGTACTCCAGTCCGTCCGAGCCACCGACATGTGTCCCAAACCCTCGTACTCCCTCATGAAGTCCACATACTTCTGCCGGAAGAGCGCATCTCTTCTCATTCGGCGTTCCATCGAAACCAGCCGCTTCTCAGCCATCTCACGTGACGCTCCAAGAGGAGGTCGGTGGATGAGCAGAGGAAGTCGTGTTATGAACCGACCAGAGCAGAGGCGCCCAGTATTATTTTGGTAAAACCGTTCGCACTCTTCCTGCTCGGGGCTCATACGCGACGCGGTAGGTGGTTCCTCAATCTCCCAGAACCGTTGCACGGCTTCTGAAAGAGCAGTTCCAACCAGACAGCCCTCCTCAGTAGGAGGCGGTGGAGCCGCTAACACCAAACCCATTACAGCATAGCCAAACACCGTTTCCAGTGTAACCAGTCCGCCAGGCTGTAAGGTACGGTTGCCGCTCAACAGCACCCGCCCAAGAACGTCTGCACCCAGCAACACGTCAATCGGACCAGGTCTGTCAAATCCAGCATCCGCCAGAACTAATCCAGCTGTCAAACTCCGAACCTCTGGAGGCAGCTTCACCTGGGGGAGTCTCCCCACCACTTCATCCAATACTAACGCGGGAGCATTAATCCTCGCGCGTGAAGTGGGACCCGGTCCAAAGGTGAGTAAGGTCTGCCCTACCAGGTTTGACACTGTCACATTGCCTACCCCACGTATACTTTCCGGGTGGGGTTTCACAACCAAGCCCAACTGTCGCACCAACCTACTGGATACCATGCAGCCTTGCGCTCCCGTGTCAAGGAGAGAGCGCACGCAGGCTGATCCTCCGCCAGGGCCCCAAACACAAACCGAAGCCGTGGGCAATAACACGGTCTCCAAGGGCGTGGCGGTTGCTGGTGCGTGGGCGGCGTATCCCTAGCAGGGATAACGCGTTGCATCCCATTCCGCATGGGCGGGCCGCTCGTACCGCTCGAGCGGGTCCCACTCCGGCTGGTACTGCCGTCGTGCCATGCGTGCCGCCTGCGCCCCCTGGTATGTCCTACTCCGGCCGTACGCCGGAGGTCCCGACGCCAAGCGGGGTCGCTCCACAAGCGGCGGCGACATCCGTGGCGCCTGCCGGGGTGGAGGCGTTTGCGGGCACCCGCCCGTAAGGACCCCCCGTTGGGGCACGGGTGCGTGCGAAGTAGTCGCGTAGTTTTGGAGGGGGGGGGAGGGGGGTGTTACCCGACGTCCCCACTCCTCCTCGGCCATGGGCCCCTGGTCAGCCCGCTGCTGACTCCGAACAGGGGAGCATGACCCCTGCGCAGGGGGGGGGGAGGTGTATCCCCACTGCGGTTCATGCATAAAATGGGGTGGTGCTTCCCACCACAGGACTTACACGCCTGCGGGTGGGCACAATCTCGCACAAAATGTGGGCCCAAGCAAACAAAGCACCATTGCCGCTGCTTAGCAATGTTGCGGCGTCCCACAACCCGCTGCGCAAGAAACTTCGGACACGCTGGCACCCGATGGCCAGGGTTCTTGCAGCATAGGCAGACTTCAGGGTCCAATGCACTGGTATTATATTGGTGAGGACCCGCTGGTTGTGGGGCCGATTTGCCCCACCCTCCCCTTTGAGGTGCAACTCTCCCCTGGGCCCGCTGGGCCCCAGGAGGCCTCGGGGGTGGAGGTAGATCCGAGGTGTCGGCCCGTCGACACTCAAGTTCCAATTGGTCGATAAGATTGGTGAAGGTCGGCAGATGCTGAGCACTTTCACCACCATACCGGTGCTCAAACCTGGCCCGTACATCAGCCGGCAGCCGGTTCAACAAAAAATTCAACAGTATGTAGGACCACTGGTCCACCGGCAAACCAAGGTTCTCTTACCCTTTGGTCGCTGTCAAAACAGGATTCAGCATTTTCAGCCGGATGTCTGAAGCCTGAGCGATCCGAGGGATATTCCAGATCTTAGTCATAAGAGTATCCGCAAGTCGCCGCACGTTCTGGTATCGGTCCCTCAGCAACGTGCGCGCGATTTCATAATTGTCGTCGGTGACCGACAAATGCGCGATCAAGTCGCGCGGCTCCCCGACGAGAGCAGACATCAGCTGCGCCAACCTCAACGCCGCTGGCAGGTCCGTCCGGGCATGCACCAAGCTATCAAAGAGGTCGATGAAGCTGGTCCACTCGTCCAGGTCTCCTCGGAAGACCGGCATCTGTATGGCTGGCAAGCGCGCTGCCAACCCTGGGTTATAGATAACTGCGTGTTTCGGAACGTCCCGGGCCGCACCATTCCGAACCCGCAGTATCTTAGAAGCCCTCTCGACAATCCTGTCCCCAAAATCCATACATTGCTCAAAGTCCCGCTCCACCTGCTCGGCCTCCGGGGTCGTCCGGCCGGGCTCCGCTAGGTAGAGTTCAACCTGGAACTCCACAGCCTTAAGACGGTCTGACACCTCCTCGTACCGGGCCAACAAAGCCTCCTCCCGGTCATTTCTGTCAACCAAAGCTGCTGCGGATGAAAACCAACGCAGTGCAGACTGGATCTTAGCCTTAGGTGTAGATCCCATTTTAAATTAATTTCCAACAATACCAGAGAAAATTAAAATCAATTTAATTAATGTGGAAATTCCAATCTCTTGGTCACCCTAGTGAATCAAAACCAAATATCAACTCAATTACAGAAATGCCTTACAATAACAACCAATATAGATTCTCAAAACGCAGTGGAAGCTCAAATTATAATCTATAATTGGCTAGTTACATCACTTCTACAATAATCTAGCTTACAACTAATATTTATGGTAGCCTTATATTTTAGCTTATATTCTTAGCAACCTTGACCGCTTATAGCAAACTGAATAAAACAAATGCCTTATCACCAAACAACAAGCTATGAAAGGCTTCCCAAATTACAATCAATCAAATATGTGGCTTAAATTTGCCTTCAACTATTTTCCAAATTAAATTGTACCAAACACTCAGAATCACCTTCCGGAGGTTGTAATCTCACTAATTTGCACTGCAAGTACAATAATTTCGTGAAATCTACAGTACAAAACACTTGCAGTGCCACAAAATAGAAGTTTTAAATACTTGTAGCTAAATTTGGTTTCAACAAATAACCTCAAAATGCCCTTTTTTACCCAAAAGGAAAAAACTATCAAAATTCGCGTTTTTTCTTTGTGGGTAACCACGCTCTGGGTACCAAAAATTGTTCAAACTCCTCGTCTAGTGCGAGTGGAGTGAACTGCCACGCGTTTCGCGGGTCATATAAGCCAGTGGATTGGCTACAAAACGTGTTCAACTCACCTGATTCCGGGAGGCGCGATGTTCGCTTCACCTCCGGTTAGTATCTGTCAAGGTTCAGTCAACTGTCAGGTCAAGTCAAGTTCAATCAAGAGGGTCTCCGGGGCCGAAGAAGCCGCCGTGGTGTTCCGGGGCCGTCTCGCCAACAATCCGCGGCGTCAAAATC
This sequence comes from Epinotia ramella, assembly GCA_947578815.1. Taxonomy (NCBI): domain Eukaryota; kingdom Metazoa; phylum Arthropoda; class Insecta; order Lepidoptera; family Tortricidae; genus Epinotia; species Epinotia ramella. Next base: position 17,515,694 of record OX388209.1, read on the forward strand.
ACCAACTGTTCTGATATCACCAAAATATCCACACAAAACACTCGGACACCCGTGTGTCTTCAAAGCGAGCGATATTACACAAAAACAAGGAAACTGCGTTTCCAAATTACCCAAAAACCACTGGTCCCTTTCGGGTCTGCAACAACGAGGTTATATTTTTTCGTCCGCCTTGACAAGAAGTGTCACTGTCAAAACCACAGACTCAAGAGGCGTACACACGTGAGGAGTTTAAGGGGCGGGCAGACGGTCGGCCCGAACACTAGAGCCCCTGGTACAACTTTTGTTTTGTATTAGTATTTTTTTTTTTGGATAACTAGCAGCTAGATGGGATACCGATCTTTTTTGGTCTATTCCCATTAGTTCTATTATCTGTTCTATTGATAGAACTAGTTGTTTTTTTTTCTTCTTTCAACTTCTTTCAATAAGGGTAATAGATTTTTAATGTATCTAGTTCGAAAAAGGAAACTAGGTACCGTAGTTCCATTACGGAAAATCCGTCGTTGAATTTATCTCCTGAGAAGAAACATTCCAACCCTTTTTACTCCACCCATATCTCACAAACTGAATTGTAACCCAAAATATTAGTAATAATAACAAAACAAAATACAACAAATTTATTTTTTACCATGCCTAGGTCAAAGCCAAAGGGATGTCAGGGGTTAACCTATCCCTTGTGGACCCTTCCAAATGGGGGCACGTTTAACCTTATTTCTAGGCAATTATAATTGCGTGAATTGGAAAATATCGCTTTCTTTGAAACATTCTGACCAGGGGGGCTACCGCGAAGTGAAAACGAACTTCGTTCGAGTATCTCCTTCTCTGTCGCTCGATCTGGCAAGTGCAACAGACAGGGAGATACACGAACGAAATTCGTTTTCCTTTCGCGGTAGCCCCTCAGATTAGAAGACAATAAGGACTGATTTTCAGATACATGATTTTCAACTATATGATTATCTATCAGACTTAAAATAAGAGTGACAAACTTTAAAGGCCAAAAATAGTGTATGCTATATACGAATAAATAAAAGCTTTAGCCTAGTTGGTAGTGCTAGTGGTAGGTACCCTGCCTACGAAGCAAGAGGTCCTGGGTTCGAATCCCGGTAAGGGCATTTATTTGTGTGATGAGCACGAATATTTGTTCCTGAGTCATGGATGTTTTCTATGTATTTAAGTATTTATTTATCTATATAATTATGTTTATCGTCGTTTAGTACCCATAGTACAAGCTTTGCTTAGTTTGGGACTAGGTCGATTTGTGTAAGATTGTCCCCTAATATTTATTTTATTTTATTTATTTTTAATGCTTGCTTAAAATTATTCCTATAGAAAAAAAAACCCTTTTTAACACGACCTAAGTACTCAAACAATACATTATTTTACGACGCAATTAAGTTATAATGACGGTATTTATTGTATTTTGAGCTAAATATAACAGAAAATTTATTAATTTCGGTTTATTTGCAAAAGACGCGATAACAAACAAATGTCGGTTGTGATACGAGTAGAGAGTGTTGCCATACTGAATACAGTGACAGGTTATCACAGTATTTTACCTCGTATAAAATCTCACTTAAGGAAATATGAATAGAAATTCACAAAGTTAGATATTTATCAAAACTTGCCGAAAACGGTAATTTCCGAAGAGTGATGCATCGTTTTCTCGTGCGTGGAAGACATACGCTTGTCTCTTACATAGGGGCACGGTTTTCGCAAATCGCCTCGAATCGAGGCATCCCCTAATGTTGATTGAAAAAGTTTTTGGCATCGGAAAGTACCTGACATTATTGATTTATGATTTTTGATTTGATAGTTTTGCAAGCGTGCAAAAGAGATTGCAGAGGCATAAAATGGGCAGGAAAACGTACAGTTGATTTATCTACTCGTATATATACGAGTAAAAAAGAAGAAGTCCTGAATGACTGACTCATAAGGGCGTTAAAAAATGGTAAAAATTGTGTATGTACTTTGCTTTTTAGCTAGAGCCTTAAAATTTTATAGAAAGATTACTTATTAAAAAACATAAAAATAATTTGAGCGATTTAAAAAATCCACCCCTAAGGGAGTGAAATAGGGGTGCAAGTTTTATATAGGGGAAACTTTAGTTTTTGAGCTAGAGACTTCAAACTTTGTAGAAAGATTACTTATTAGAATACAAAAAAAGGACTTTCAGCGTTTTAGAATATTCCACCCCAAAGGGGGTTAAAAAGAAGTGCAAGGTTTGTATGGGAAACAATTTTTTTTAGCTAGATACTTGAAACGTCGTAGAAAGATTACTTATTAATATATTAAAAAACTACGATCAGCGTTTTAGAAAATTCTATCACTAAGGGGTGCAAGGTTTGGATGAGCAACACTCTTTATTGAGCTGGAGACTTAAAATGCTGTATAAATATTTCTTATCAGATGAAAATAAAATCTTTCAGCGTTTTGGAAAAAATCCACCCCTAAGGGGTTTAAAACGAAATTCAAGGGATGAAGACCAAGAAAATGTTATAGTAAGAGATTAACTTCGCTCTTAACCTGTATGTTAAAAGACTGCAAAACTGATTTCAGAGTTTTTGGAAATTCATCCCCTATGGGGTTAAAGGTTAAAAGTTTGTATGGAGAGAAAGACAATTTAGACTGCTTGAAATTGATATCATAAGGGAGTTAAAAACATTCATCCCCTAAATGAGCTAACAGGAGTTGGATGTTTGTACGGGGAACAAGACAATTTTTAAGTAAGGGATCTGCAACTTCGGTTAAAGACTAGGAAACTAACTACAACGTTTCTTAAAATCCATCCTGTAAGGACGTTAAAAATGGTTGGAAGTATGTATGAGGAACAAGGAGTTTTTATCTATATATATCAAGAAGACTTCCTGACTGATTCATCAACGCACAGCCGAAACTACTGGGACTAGAAACTTGAAATTTACACCAATACTTCCTTTTATGACGTAGGCAAAGGATAAGACGGGATTTTTAAAAATTCCACCTCTGAGGGGGTTAAATAGGGGTGCAGTGGTTGTATGGGGGCAACATTATTTTTTAATCTAGAGACTTGAAACTTTGTAAAAAAAATACTTATTAAGGTACAAAAAAAGTACTTTCAGCGTTTTAGAAAATTCCACCCCTCAGGAAGTTAAAAAGGGGTGCATGGTTTGTATGGGGAACATTTTTTTTGAGCTAGTGACTTGAAAGTTTGTAGAAAGATTACTTATTGAAATATATGAAAAGTACTTTCAGCGTTTTAGGAAATTCTTCCCTAAGGGGGTTAAAGCGGGGTTCAAAGTTTGTATCGAGAGCAAAACATTTTTAAAAGAAAGAGATTTGTAACTTTCGGTTTAGATGGATTGTTTGAAGACTAGATAACTAAATTCCACGTCTTAGAAATTGATTCCACAAAGATTTAGATTTAGATTTCTTTATTTCATCAAATAAATTTTCATTATAAGTTAACTTTAAGCTAATTTACACGAATTTATTTAATGATCGTCAAATAATGAATATTAATTGAATGAATTGTCACAGGCACAATACAACATTATTATGGTCATATATTACAAAATGATTAATGATAAAGTCAAAATAAGGAATATATTAAAATTGATATTGATATCTCGTAATGATCGTCAAAATAAAAACTAGAACACTATCAAATTGTAATTATTATTTTTATATTAAATTAACCATGTCAAGAATATTATAGGTCCATATACTCGGATATAGAATACAATGGATGTTCTTATAAAAAGATTCTCAACTGACGTTTGAATGTTTCGTCAGATGGTTCAGTTCGCAATTTGGCGGGTAGACGCTCGTAATACGTTGGACCAATTACCCTAGGATTTTTTACTGAAAGTGCCATGCGACGCGGTACTGTTCTTAGCCTTCCAGTGGATCGGAGCTGTTCACGTACTTCAACCCGTTTAAACGTTCGTAGATTAGTTCTCACAAACATTAGTACCTCAAACATGTGTAGGGAGTAGTACGTCATGATGTGGTTGGGTTTAAAAAATTCCTTACATGGATGCCTGGGTTTAACCCTGGCCAGCAATCGAAGCGCACGTTTTTGAGTAAGAACACTCGCTTAGCATCGGTTGAATTACCCCAAATGACTGTACCATATGACATCAACGAGTGAAAATGAGAAAAAAAAACAGATTTTAAGGAATTTCGTGATATCAATGGTTGCAGCTTTTTCAGGGCAAATACAGCACCACTCAGTCTGTTACATAGTTGGTCAACATGGCACTTCCAGTTAAGGTTCGAGTCTAGTGTAAAGCCGAGAAATTTGCACTCGTTGTATAATGGCATTGGCCCATTGATAACAGATGGGGGTAGTGCAGTCATCCGACCCGAGAAAATCATTACCATCGACTTCTCCAAGTAATCTCTCCTTAATCTCTCCAGATTAAGGAGTAAGCCGTTTAACAATAACCATGTTTGCAGTTGTCACAAGCCTCATCAACCTTCATCGCGAGCTGCTCATAAGTTTTCGCGCTCACTATGACTGTAGTGTCGTCTGCAAACAGCACAGATAACCCACTCGTGATTGCCGATGGAAGATCGTTAATAAATAATAAAAATAGCGTATTCCCGATTGCTGATCCCTGCGGATTACCCAGACAGACCTGTCCAGCGTCAGAAACAAGTGTTTTGCCGTTAGTTGTCATTTTTACAACTTGCTTACGGTCGCCTAAGAAAGATGCAAACGGCTGATGGGCGGAACCTTCGATACCGTATTGTTTTAATTTAGATAATAATAATTGGTGACTAATAACATCGAATGCCTTGGATAAATCGCATCGTATGCTGGCTATCTTGTATCTTTCGTCAAGTCCAGTCATGATACAATCAATAATTTTATTTGCCGCCATGGTAGTAGACTTTGCCTGCCTGTTAGCATACTGATTTTCTGTGAGCAACTCATTCGATTCAAGATGCATCATAAGGTAAGATGATATAATTGACTCAATTAATTTGGAAATTGTAGTAAATCCATAGGATTAAAAGAAATTCAGTCCCTAAAGGGCTAAAAGGAGTTAGAGGTTTGTACGGAGAACAAGACAGCTTTAAAGTAGGGAACTGTAACTTCGGTCAAAGACTAGAGAACCAATTAACACCGTTTTTTTTTAATTCATCCTCTAATGAGGTTAAAAGGTGTTGGAAGTATATATGGAGAACAAGTAATTTTTGAAGTAAGGGAGTTCTTAGGTCATACATATACTATAATATGATAAGCCATTTATTAGTCAAAATACATAATCCGACTGCTAGCAGAAAAGTAGATTAGGTTAAGTTAGAACTGTGATGCTCCCAGAACCGAAAAGAAGGTAATGTTTCTTTTAACCTGCGGAGTATTTTGTTAATTTAAAAAGTTTATTTCGGATAATCAAAATAATGTATTCTCTATGAGTAACCGTTAAATGGGGACGGCGAATGGAGATGGAAAGTTCTACGTCTTTTAGCATTAGATAAGTTTGCTTTCAAAACTACTACAGGTAGCCCGAACTAACGTGAGTAAAACTACAGGACGGATTTAGGCAAAAACTTACAGTAATGTAGCTTTCTTTAATACATTATGAAAAAATATACAATTTATGCAGAAACGTCTCTTGATGATTCTTAAGATATTTATATTTGTTAAAACGGAGTTTTCAATTTAGCAATTTAAACTAATAAACTCATCTCAACTGTTACCTTTTCCGCTTAATCGCTGATTTACATGAAATTTTCCGTACAGATAATTTGAGACCATTGGAAGGATATAGGATAGTTTTTATTTCGGAAAACATCTCTTAAGATGGTTGAACTTCGTTTGGTTCGGCGATAATTAAGGTTCCGCCTACAATAATTCAATAGCAATCATTTGATTGCTATTTAATTATTGTAGAAAAAAATTCTAAGACGGTAACAAGTTCTATGCGGACGAAGTCGCGGGCAACAGCCAGTACTTTTATAAAATTCTATGGATGGGTATGGATTTATCTGGTAGACCACTTAATTTATTTGCCTTGATTATTGCAACGATATGGGGATCTGGGCCCTGGGGCTCGTATTTAAGTACAAGTACATCAGCATTTTTTCCATTGCATAAACCGAAATAGTAGTACCAGATAATTTACTTTAAAAACAAAGTTTAAACCGACTTCAATTCAGTACTTCGCCAAGCCGTACAATAAGAAATATGTCCACGTTTCCTTTCCACTTTTTCCCATGAACGGCTTTCCGAGAGCAATTGCGTTATTTTTACAGAGAAAACCCAATGAGCTACATGTGAACCGATCATATTTGAGAAGTTCCGTCGGTTCCTCAAGAATCTCAGAATCACCTTTGGCACTTCATTAGTTGCTACTTCAACGGAATCATATCAGGATCCTTGACGTCACTACTTTACATCATTGAGGAGTTTCATAAGTCATGCTGTGGTCTTCATCATCAGTTCCATTTCACCAAACTTGCGATTTCCGAGGGTATATACATATTATACAAGTAGATACATATAATAGAAAATACCGAAATCACTACACGCGTGCCTTTACATTTTGAGGGTTGCCCTCAATTTCCCTGTGATCATATCATCAGATCCTGACTTGATGACAAAGGGACCACCTCAGGAAAGAGGATTTCGTATACAAAAATAATTTAAAAAATCGTTCCACAATTGACAGAAAAATCGTAAAGTGCGATAAAGTGTAAAATAGTACCTCCTACTTTTTGAAGACGGAAGAAAAAAATACTGAAGTAGGTAACCTGAAAGACAACCCCGATCTGAACATTAAAAACCGGCCAAATGCGTGTCGGGCCACGCGTATAGTGTAGGGTTCCGTAATTGTTACATCGACACGCGCCAAGTAAATGATGCGGTTGCGTCGGCCGAATTGGAAGTTGTGAGTTGAAAAATGATTTTAAGAAACCCATAATATTTTTGGACAAGCTATTCAACGATACCCCACACTATGGTTTTAACGAGGTCTTCTGAGGAATAGTGAGACGCAAACACTTTACGAAATCGGTATACGCGGCGATGCTCATACTTGGCTAAAATCATATCTGAAAGATAGACAGCAATTTGTACAAATTGAACACCATCATACTGATTCTGGACTAGTACAAAAACTAGAATCTCAGTGGCAAAGTGTCAACTGCTCTATCCCTCAGGGCAGCGTATTAGGATGTGTACTGTTCCTAATATACATAAACAACCTCCCCAAGATATCCAACCATAAGTGTATCCTTTTCGCTGACGATATCTCTTTACTGTTTAACCATGACAATAACTCCAATGATTACTCTGACATAAAATAAACCTTCGTTAACATCTCCGAATGGTTACAGGACCATAATCTAGTCCTTAACACAAACAAAACAAAGACTATGCAATTTAGACCACATCAAAAACGACCGACAGACATGACGACCCTACTGCTTGTCCTAAATATTGAAGAAGTTACCGAATTTCTCCTATTAGGACTCACTATAGACTCACACCTTGACTGAAAAAAACATGTGGCTAAAACGAAAACCAAATTATCTTCCTTCCTTTATGCATTAAGCGTTTTAAAATCAAATACAAATATAGAGTGTGCGCTGTCAGCTAACCATGCATACGCAGAAGCATGGTTACGCTATGGAATTTTATTATGGGGTCATAGCACTGACGCACACGATCTCTTCATATCCCAGAAAAAATGTATCCGTATAATAGCAAATATCAAACAATCTGAAACCTGCAAACCGCACTTTATTAGTCTTCAAATATTGTCAGTTATCCTTAGTCTTAGTCCTTATATATATATATATAATATTCTTGAAATAGCTACCTTCGTAAGAAACAATATTAACATATTCATAGTATTAAGTCTTCAAATATTGTCAGTTATCCTTAGTCTTAGTCCTTATATATATACTTATATATATTCTTGAAAAAGCTACCTTCGTAAGAAACAATATTAACATATTCGAATTTAACAAAAGTTCACGACGCACAAACCAGCTAGTCGCCCCAGAAGCAATACTAGACATAATAAGTTTCTGTCAAAAATTTCATTTTTGGTACAAGCTTTTATTGCCGACTGTACTTTTCTGTATACCATCATCAACTGCTTATTGAGACGATTCTAAGGAGCCCAAACTCGATGGGGTTATGTTGTTTTATTACGGAGTTCCTATGGCCACCTTCTATCTCCAGCATCAGATCAGCTCGATGGTACCATAATATTGAATTGTCATCCAAACTATACTTATACCCAAAATTTCAGCTCAATCGGTCACCGGGAAGTGGGTCAAATTTAACTTGCAAGATTTGACGGACAACTTACTTACATACGAACAAGTCAAGTTACTAATAAAGCTTGTAAAAAGGGGCCATATTACCGATATATAAATAGTTATTTGTTTTGCAAGGCTGCAAAGTTGTTGTTTGGCGCAAGTGCTTGTATTAAAAGCCGAGCTAGCGAAGGATTGTAAGATTGAACCATGAGCGAAGCGAATGGTTCAAAAGTACAATCCTGAGCATAGCGAGGCTTTCAAGGCGCGAGACGCCGAACAACTTTGCTGCCGAGCGAAACACACAACTTTTCACCTTACCGCCGCGAGGAAAATTGTAAATGTAAGTACCTAATGAAAGTAATTTGGACCTTTTACTCATTTTCAATAAAGGTTTGTATACATCTCATCAAGATTAAAACATTTTATAATTATTAAATGTAACATAAATATTTTTGCATCTTTAAATAACTCTACGCTTACCGACATTAAAAAGGTCAACGTATTGTTGGGTAGCATGTGTTGTGCATTATTTTGATTTTACTGTCGCTTTAGAACAAACAAAACAAAATAAAATGTAATTGAGTTTTTTCTTCAATTAACTTTTTAAACGGTGCGTTCCAAATTTGCACAAAGTGAAAAGTTTAGAATACTTATACTTATTTTTAAAAGTTATTTATTTGTATTGTATCCTTATAAGTCAGTCTATTTATTAACATTTCATACGTAATCATTAGTTTCAGAACGCAGGATAATGACCTCTCATTTTGTATAGAAAAAAGTTGGATCTCGCGATTGACCGTCACGTTTAGGGAATGCAATAACCGACCTAACTTCATAACCGGTTTCGGTTACGGTTATGGCCGAAAAATAACCGATATTCGGTTATAATCGGTTATTATCGGTTATTCAACGTTTTTTTTTAATTACGTATAAATCTAGTTCTACGTGACGTAAAATCATAAAAAAAAGCAGTGTTAATGAAACATAAACCTTGCTTGGATTTTCTTTATTAATTATAATCAGTTTTTTTAAGTAAAAACTTATATTAAAAAAAACTAATTATAATTAATAAAGAAAATCACTAATTAATAGGTACCATAAATTCAGCCAAAGACAATATTAATATGTACTAAATGTCACTCGTCTCAAGTGTAACTCATTTGTGACAGTATGAATTAAAGCCCTCAAAAACATGAGAGCATCTAATGTGGCGTCACTGAGTCTTGATCTTAATTTGCTGCAGAAATATCCTGCAGTTGAAAATGCACGTTCAGCCTCCACGCTAGTGGGCTTTACAGATAATAACTACTGGTAAGCTATGAACAAATATTTGTACCATTGACCATTTTCGTGTAAAGCCATTTCAAATAAAATCATTTGTGGAACAGATTGAGGACTTGTTGCAGCAGATGCTGCGGAATCAACTGCCAACTTATGTAGCAACACTCGTGGTATTCAGTTAAATCAGTTATCTTGTAAATACACAAAATTTGCACGTTTAATACTTTCATTAACTAGAATATTTGTGTAATTATGTAATTTATGTATACAAAAAATAACCGAAAATAACCGAAATCGGTTATTACAACATTCCAATAATCGGTTATGCTATTTGGCCAGAATAATCGGTATTAAGCGAATATTTCGGTTTCGGTTATAACCGATTTGCATTCCCTAGTCACGTTCCAAATTCAAAAACTCTTTCCACGCTAGCGGATATAATGGACTTTTGGGCGCAGATTTTAAGCGATAAAGCAAGCCTTTCCGAGCCGGTGAGGTGAAAAATATATAATAAATTGCCCAACCATATCAAGAACATAGAGAGCAACAATTTATTTATAAACAAACTAAAAACACTTCTTTTGTAAAAGTCATACTATTCTGTCCAAGAGTTCATGGAGGATAAAGTAGCATAACGATTACTTATAACTATAACTTGTTATTAAATATACCTCTAATAAAATAACCACTTTTAGTTACTATGTAATTAGTACTTTGTGCGTATTAGAATTTGATTTGTGTTAACTAATGTTTTTAGGAACCATCTTTGCAATACCCTGTTCAGGGTCCATGATATACTACTTACTTATTTGTAAAACAATGTACCATTATATATACATGGCAAAACTATAAGGGTTCCTCGTTGACTACGGAACCCTAAAAACGAATCGCAAACAGAGTTTTTGTCACCCACTTGCGCGCAATCGAAATGGGACGAGCGGGACGCATTAAAGATTAAGATTAGGAATACAATAAAATAGTTAAAGCAGCGTAGTGTCAGTGGCCGAGAGGCAACCGGATGGCTCGCGGTATTTGAGCTCCCGCTGCGTTGTGGAACCGCCCTGTGCAACCCGAACTGAGCCAACATGGACTGGGGCGGAAACTGGAGAGGTGTAAAAAAAATATAGTTGCCAGGTATTCGATTGAAACAGCATTTAATTATATAAACAGCGTACACACTTTCAGGCAACCGCTGTTTTAATCGGCTGCCTCGCGACAAAAAAAGTTTTCATTTTATTCTATTTCCGCCCCAGTTCAAGTTGGCTCAGCTCTGAATAGAATTCTGTTGCAGAATGTAAAGCCCAGACACTCTCCCGTGTCATGCATATTTTTTAATAAATTTGTATCTACTTACTATTTTAAATTCAAACAAGACTTTTTTGTCCGTGAAGCAAACCCGAAAAATCTATAAATATATGTACCTACGAGTACTTGATATTCGATTATGTTAATTTAGTCTGTTTGACAATCTGAACAAATATATAAATATCTAATTCGCGAACCTTGCTTTTTCGACAACGAACAGTTCTATTACATTCATATACAAACGTTGTTGCTATGTAACTACAATTTTGAAAAATTAAAAAGTACCTATACGAGTATATCTATGTACCCTACGTAGTTGAAAAATCGAAAAACAATAAATTAAAAACAAAATTTTCTTATTTGTTTTACATTTGCTCTTTTAACTTTTAAATTAAGTAGACTCTCTCAGGTGCTGTAAATAATGCTTGTGTTTTAATATAAATGTTTTTGTATCTCCCGCCAATAAACCATCAATGTCCGACCGGTCCTAAATTCCAGGTAATTTAATCCCTGTATTTTACCTGCAGACGCAAATGTAAATTACGACCTGGAATAATATTGCTCGGATTTGAAAATTAAATTTGTATTGAATAACAAAACTGAGATTTAAATTGTAAGGTTTGTTTCCACTTAGCGTTGTAGAGGCGCTGCGAGCGGTCGCCTTGAGCGAGACCACGTGATCAGTGCGCGCCGATAGCTGGACACCGTCGGTGCCACTGCCACGGCTATCAGTATAGCTATCTGTACATACATATAACTATATTAGTTACAAAGTAAAAATACCTTCCTGGATACTCCAATAACGAAGTGCTGATTCCGCTGTCTTACAGGATCGGTGCGAGGTTTCGGTAAGCATTTTATTTCTAATTTCGAAATAATGTTTTTGTCCGTCACGTAAGCGGTGATTTAGGTTGGTAGCATTGCATTATTAAAGGGCTTATTCACCGTCGAGCATAAAGCCTTATTAACATTAATTACTAATGATGATGTCATAGAATTAACCTGTATATTTAGGAGGAACCCCATTACAGGGGGTTCCTCCGACAAATATAATAAGCCGTGCCCGAACAGTGAATGGAGCGTTTACGTTAGTAACATTTTGGAGGCGACCGCTAGATGGCACGATGATGGCGTGTCGATAAGATACAAGTTTTAGGACTAACCTCGTAATGTAAGTAGTACGAGTTTTCGAATGATGAACGCGTCTCAATTCAGGATCTTTTAAAGTGCAATTACCTCCGAGACCTCCGAGTTATCTTATAAAAATTAATAAACAATATTATCGTAATTCATAATCCCCGTTGGTCTCCAACAATTTTTGAAATTGTTCGTGCCGTTATAGAAAACTGGAAAACTACACTAATTGCTTTACATATTGAACTTTGCAATTTTAAAGTTAATATTCATATGTAAAGTATTTAATACGACGTCATACAATTAATAATACTCATTTAATGTTAGGTGCCATTACGGCCTGCTTGCATAAAATTATTTTAATTAATTGTTATTTTTAGCAATTAAGCAAGTAACATGATTGAAATAATGACGTGATTTTCTTTTCAATAGATTCAAAATCCGTAGGGCACACCGAAATGATCGGGAATGGATTAAGTACTTAGGACTAAGCCACCCCAAAAATCTTCTGAATGTGACGTTAACATTTAACTTTGGAAACCATGAAATAATTATGATGGTATAATTTTTACTAAAAGTTTTTAAAGTCTGCAATGATCGAGAGCTTGCACGTTAAAATCGCTGCCATATTTTTTTTTCAACCGTCACAACGGTTATATCATCAAAATCTTGCCTGGGTAACCCTAGTTTTTTTTTGAAGATGTTTACTTGAATGTTATTTAATCTAATCTAGCCCGACGACAATATCTCGCTAGCATCTCAGTATTTCTAGATCTATATCTTCTATAGGTCGACTAAAAACAGTACGGCAACTCCTGAATACATCCCGGACTCCGAGTGGATTTTTTTTTAGGAATAGCGTAATCTACATGTGCCACAACATTTCGTTATCTATTAAGTATTCGAATTACTCTAAAATGCACAACGTTATACATATAAAAGAAACATTTGAAAGCTATAGTTTCTTGTTCCGTTCCCTCCTATATTTTATACGAAGAAGAAATGCGACTTTTGTTGATTTTTGTTCACCTACTCTACAAAAATTATAGTGAGAGACGTCAAAATCCATTAATTTTTTTTTATACAAATGAAGATGTATACTCCCTTATCCTCCCTCTCCTTATCATACACCTGCAATGTCACGGTATACGGAACTGATCAAGGTTTGAACTTCGTGATACGGAAGAATAGCACTAAAATTTGCTATCATTTCATTGTCAACTTCAGCCTGGAATTATTTACTTTATAAAATGTTGCATGGAGCAAAAGCGCACATATCAACAACATTCAAACCGTAAAAAAACAATAAACCATAATTAAGTAACATCTTCAATTTTTCTATTACCGATCATTTCGGTGTGCTCTTATTAAATATTGGTTGGGAATGAATTGAAATGACCCTACGTCCATCTCTAATAGGTGGATCTTTCGCTTTTTTGTGAAATCTCGTCCTGTGGCTCAACTGAAACAAGCGACTAACTTATTCTGATTCGATTAGAAACTGTTTTACACAGAATACGTTTGTGCGTTCTTGACTGCGCTCGCAAACGTTTGAATGATTGAACCAGATTGAATTTAAATAAAATATTATTACTTATATTATTACTCGACTCGATTAGTACAGTCGCGGAATGAAAAGATTCGTCACTTTTACACCTTAACATCATTAACATAAAGTCGGAAAGTGGCGTAATTTTTCATTCCTCGACTATGTATACCTATCTAATGTTAACTTGCGTCGAGAATATTGACAATGTAGGTATAGGAAGAAAAAATATGATAATATAAATATTAATGTATTCTTATTATTATATCTAGTTCTTCTGTTTATTTATATTTTTCAACAAAAACATAATTAAAATCAGTGGTCGAAATTTATAAAAATGCGTCCGTCGTGCATATGATTGCGCGTAGGTAAGCAATTTACCTAATAATTAATCATTGTGTAAGTTTTTGAAAAATGTGGGTACAATTATTGTTGCCATATTTATGAAGCCCTGCTGGAAATTATGGCCAGAATTTGGTTATTATTAAAATTTATTCGCTTTAATATTCAACTATGAGGGCATAACCTCACACGAACGACCTCCTCTATAAAATACGTCTCTTATGATCGGTTTGTCTCTTTAGAAAACATTGAATTAAAAAGGAAACTGGCGGCATAAAACTTTACCTAACTACCGGTCTATTATTTAGCATTTTAGTAATAGGTGACTTATTTGTCCTATATCTACAAAACATTACATATTAAGAAATATATCCAATCCAGTTATATACAGTCCCTGCGGAGGAGATCGGCTAGGATACCATCATAGTTAACACAAAAGCTTGCAAAGCATTATCTATCATTAGTCTTAGCGGGAATATAATTGAAAAATATACAAATTCCGTCACTGTCCTCGGAGCTCAGTTATTGGTAGAGCAGTCTAGCGTTAATAGAAAGGTCGCAGGTTCGAATCCTGTCGGGGGCTACAGACGAAGATGGTTCATATTTCCATTATATTATTTCTCTGTATCATATCGTTTATAAAAATGATCGGGGTAACTTCCTCGTTAAAAATAACACGAAAACAAAAATATTTAATTAAATAATTTGTTTCGTGATAATGATAAGGGTATTTATTATGTTTGTAGTCGAATTCGTCACCAATTTGTTAAACAACCATTTTGTTGCTAAGAAATAACCTGAATGTTTTCTAATCCAACTTCAGCTGTTAGACATACATAACCTTATGAAACCGCCCTATTAAGTTCCTACTCGTGTCTCGTAGGTACTGCCTCTGAGTGCAATTTTCTGATTAATTTAATATTCAGATTAAAGTCCAGCACGTCTATCACGACGACCGCGACGTACTCTCGATTTTTCTCGCACTATACCTCTTGTTCTAAGTGTTCTAATAAGAGAGAGACGGATGGTGCGAGAAAAATCGAGAGAGCTCGCGCGCCGTCAGTTCGTTAAAACTGATGCCAAGCTAAAATGATGACGCAACCCCATCTAACACATTTGCATAGGAATGCCATCAACATAATGCACGTTTTTATGATTAAAATTAAGGAATACTATCATTTCTTAATAGCCTTTTTGCAAAATTATATTTTTCCCTTTTTATACTTAATTTTAAGCACTTTTAGAGGCTCGTAACATGTTATGTTTCAGAAAGTCATGGATTTCTTTTTCGTGTGGCTGTGTACGTTTGTTGTCGGGTTCTGGATAAGTAAGAAAATTCGAGAATGGAAGAACTTACCGCCGGGACCATGGGGCCTGCCAATCGTCGGGTATCTGCCGTTCATTGACCGAAACCATCCGCATCTGACTTTGACTAAATTATCGAGGCGTTTCGGCCCGATTTATGGGGTTTGGATGGGGAGTATTTATGCCGTAGTGCTATGCGACCATAAATTAATCAGAGAGGCTTTTGCGAAAGATACCTTTGCTGGCAGAGCTCCTTTATTTTTAACCCATGGAATAATGCACGGAAATGGTAAGTCGACTACAATGAATACAACAAAACCCTTACTGTTAACGATACTTAAAATATTCAATCTATCGTGAAGATAAATGAATGGCTGTTTTTTTACTTATATTAATATGTTATTCATTGTAGGAATTATTTGCGCTGAAGGTCCTCTATGGAAAGATCAGAGAAAACTAGTGACAACATGGCTAAAGAGCTATGGTATGAGCAAGCATAGTGCATCTAGGGAAAAGCTGGAGAAACGAATTGCATCCGGGGTGTTTGAACTTCTAGAGGTAGGTAAGCCATGCAAATCGACGATATATGATTGACTAGCTTCCGCCAGCGACTTCGCCGTGGACCTGCAGGGATAAAAACTATCCTATATTCTAATCTAGGCTATAATAAACTATCTTCGTGAAAAGTTATCTAAATCGGTTCAACCGTTTAAGAGTGATTGAGTAACAAACATCCAAACATCTAAACATCCAAACGTCTAAACATCCAAACATCCAAAGGTTCGCATGAATAGTATGATATTCGAAGATGCACGCACTTCAATTATGACAAAACTTAAAGAGTCCCATTATGTAATGCAAAACCTAATATTTGAGCTTAAAGTTCTTGAATCGGCTACAGACAAATAAATAATCGTACAAATTGATAAAGTAAAAGGTTGTACGAAACCACGTTATAATATTAAATATCATGTATCATTTGCATATTGAGTAAAACAGTCATTATACTGAGAATCTGCATAACAAAGTGTGAAGGTGCCCCGACCATATTAAAGTTCAGACTTCTTGTTAGTTACCCTTCCAAAAAGGCTGCACTTATGAAGCGTTTCTTGAATGTGACCTTTTGTCGGAGTCTAACTTTGTACCTACCTACGTCTGAGATTTAGGCAACAAAAAATATTGTGTATTTGTATTTCATTTTTTGTTCTATCGCATATCGGTCCACAATACTTAACCCATCTGTAATAATAAATCTTTTTTAAAATTACTAATTATCAAATTCAAATATTGTATACACGCGCTTGATACCTATGCAATATTACGAGGGCAACACTGAAAGTCTTTAGAACTGGCCACTTGTAATAAATATAATAAAAAAATAAGTTCAAAATTTGAAAATGGAACTCTTTCTTAATATTTTTGTGTACGAATTCCACTCGATTGTCATTTGTTTTACGATTTGGCGGCAAATTGAAAATTGTGTGTACTACGTGAGCATGAATTTAACGCGAGAAAATTTTCGAGCAATGATTTTTTACGACTTTCGATGTAAAGTTATGATAGACTTCGATTGGCCTTTCACGATGAAGCCCCATCTCGTGCTACTATTTCCAACTGGTTTAATGAATTTAAACGTGGCCGCACTAATCTCACTGATGATCTGCGTGAGGGCCGGCCTTCTACGGCGACTACTGAAGATAACATCAGTGTTGTTCGGCGTATGATAGAGACTGTCAAAAGAGTAACCTTTCAGCAGATTCGTACAAGCTTAGCCATTGGTATGAGTCAAGTCCACAAAATCCTCCATGAACATTTAGCGGTGAGGAAGCTTTGTGCCCGGTGGATACCTCATAATTTGACAGAAGCCCAAAAAGTCCGTCGTGTTGATTGGTGCCGTGAAATGGGTCAAAGATTCAACGGAGGTGACTCAAATGCTGTGTTCGACGTAGTTACGGGTGACGAAAGCTGGATTTACTGTTATGATCCTGAAACTAAAAGACAGTCTGCTGAGTGGGTGTTTCCTTCCGAGGAGTTGCCTACTAAAGTGAAGAGAGGTCGAAGTGTGGGAAAAAAGATGGTGGCCTCGTTCTTCGGAAGGACTGGTCATTACGCAACGATTATTTTAGAGGATCAAAAAACAGTTACTGCGAAGTGGTACACTAACAATTGTTTACCACTTGTCTTGGAAAAAGTTCGAGAAAAACGGCCTCGCAGTAGGATCCTGCTTCACCACGACAACGCCTCATCGCACACCGCCAAGCAAACGATCGACTATTTGGCGACGGCAAACGTGGAATTACTGGGTCACCCACCTTATAGCCCCGACCTTGCACCTTGTGATTTTTATTTATTCCCAAAAATTAAAGAAAAACTTCGAGGAAAACGTTATATGGACGCCGACGAAGCAGTGGCTGCGTTTCAAAAGGCCGTCGAAGAGACCCCTAAGGACGAGTGGGCAAAGTGCTTTTCTCAGTGGTTCTATCGAATGCAGCGATGTATTGATGTGAAGGGAGGCTATTTTGAAAAGATATAATAAAAGTAATAAGTTGCTTGATTGCTCAGTTTTTGATTTTCTAAGAACTTTCAGTTTGACCCTCGTATAATGTAGTACATTACTTACTTGAAATGTCTCAATAGAATGTGGAGAAATCGGCGGACTCGCCCATGGATTTGGCGCACATGCTATCTAACTCCCTCGGCAACGTTGTAAATGAAATAATTTTCGGCTTCAAATTCCCTCCCGAAGACAAAACTTGGCATTGGTTAAGGCAGATTCAAGAGGAAGGCTGTCATGAGATGGGAGTGTCAGGCGTCGTCAACTTTTTGCCTTTTATGAGGTTGGTATCATTATGTTTACCTAGTTATAAGTTTTATTTTCTCTCTGAGATAATTTCTGACAACTGAAATTGTTTTTAGATTTTTCTCGTCATCTATTCGGAAGACTATGGAAGTACTTATCCGGGGCCAGGCACAGACGCACAGGTTTTATGCCAGTATTATAGCCAGGCGTCGTACAATGCTGGGAATAGTTAAACCAGCCGGAGCTACATATCCACCTCACAAAGACCTGCTCGATGAACACCCAGATGGACATATTAAATGTATCACGTATAGTAAACATGTAGAACAAGCAGAAGAACATTTTTTTGATCCCGAAACGTTGATTGCAACTGAAGGAGAGTGTATTTTAGACAGCTTTCTAGAGGAACAAAAGAAGAGATTTGATAGTGATGATAAATCAGCCAGCTTTGTCACAGACGAACAACTCCATTACCTTTTGGCTGACATGTTTGGGGCGGGCTTGGACACCACGTCCGTTACTTTGTCGTGGTTTTTATTATACATGGCTTTGTATCCGGAAGAACAGGTAAGAGTTTGCGTATGAAACTTCTGATCGCATCTTGGTACGCATGTTTTATTTGTTATCTTGATTCAACATTTTTTCAATGCCATAGGAGCGTATACGAACGGAAATTTTAACTGTGTATCCGGAAGAAGATGAAGTGGACGGCTCCCGGTTACCACTTCTTATGGCAGCCATTTGTGAAACCCAGCGCATTCGTTCTATAGTTCCAGTTGGAATTCCTCATGGGTGTTTACAGGTTCGAATAAACTAGCCTGATAATTTTATTACTAAGTTAAAAAAAAATATATTATACCCATTTTTTTTTCCTTTAGGACACTGTTCTGGGTGATTGTAAAATTCCAAAAGGAGCGATGGTAATTCCTTTACAATGGGCGCTGCATATGGACCCCGAAGCATGGAACGAGCCAGAAAAGTTTAAACCTAGTCGTTTTATTTCTGACGACGGTAGTCTTCTCAAGCCGCAAGAATTTATACCTTTTCAGACAGGTGAGTTGAGACACCATGGTCAATTTTGTTTATAGTATTTTGAAACCATATTATTCTCTTGATTAATGCCGCATACGCCTCATACAGCACTTTATGTTCATTAGGATTTCTATTTTTGATATCTTTTAGGAAAGCGCATGTGTCCAGGAGACGAGCTTTCTCGCATGTTGTCGTGCGGCCTGGTGGCTAGACTGTTCCGACGTCGAATAATACGACTCGCTTCAGATCATCCCTCTCAAGAGGAAATGAAGGGAAAGGTTGGCCTCACCTTAACACCTCCACCGGTGCTTTTCTATTGCGATCCCTTATAAAGACAGTACCTACTGTTGAGAACTGGATCGACTTGCACACGGGAGGATTGCTTTCGGACTATTAAATGATGTTTTGACTATATGTGTGTAGGTAATAAATAATAAACAATGTTAATGACTTAAACTTTTTCTTCATTTATTTTTTAAATAGTAATTTGTATTCTCATTAATAGCTATATTTACAAGGCGAATGTATTGGTAATATAGTATTCAGCGGTGAGCTGAAAGTATAAATATAAGTTCAGTACAGAGCAACTTGGTTGCAAAAAGTTGAAATCCCTGCTTCCAACTCATACTTAAAGATCACTTAACTATTAAATAATATTTAGACTAGTTACTGGTTGAACCTAAGCTATGATGGAATGTTATCTTATAGTCTTGAAAGGTACAATACAATATCATGTTAACTAGAAAAGTTACAGATGAACACTTGCGAAGCCTATCGAAACATAATGTTATTCAACACAACAAATATGAGATCACACTCAAACAGGCACTCCTCTAAGTGATCTTAATAAATAATGACCTAGAATGAATATACAATTTTGGTATACGAGAACTTAATTAATGCTTATTATAATCAATTTTTCAAAATGTACTTCGTATTGTGTAAATTCCAAAGACCTCATTAGGTTACATCAAGAAATCTCCTATATTTCTTTAATACTGCTTACATATACGAAACACATTTCATAATCTCAACGATGGGAGTTTTCAATACCTCTAAAATTCTGTTACCTACTAAATTGAACACTTTATGCACAGCCTCGACCATCGCCGCAGCGATGTCGTTACTTACATTATAAAACTTAAATAAATGGTCGTCGATGCGCTCTAAAACGAGTGATCAGTGAATACTGGTGGGTAAAAATTGGCAGAAAAGTCGCGTCGATTAGTGCGCACCGACGTGGCGTAGGTGCGGGTGGTCAGGCACGGCCGGCACCAGTGGCGCGGGTGGCGCGCGCGGGATGAACCGCAGCCGGAAGGCTTGCGGCGCGATTGTGGCGCCCACCGTGCCCTCCAGCGATGGCGAGTCCGCGCCCTCCGCCACCTGCACGTCGAACTGGTGCATCACGCACGCGAAAAACATGAACATCTCCATGCGAGCCAGCACGTCGCCGAGGCACATCCGTCGCCCCACGCCGAAGGGCATGAAGTATTCCGGCCGTCTAATCTTGCCGTCCTCGTCGATGAATCTGCTAGGGTTGAATTTTTCGGGCTCATCCCAGAGATTGGGGTCCATGTGCACGCAGTTGATGAGGGGTACAACTTGTGATCCGGCCGGAATCCGGTATCCGTTTAGATGTACGTCTCTGAAGGGGAAAATATATTGTTAGTTTTTGTCGTCATTTCCATAAGCTATTATTTATAAAATGTTTGTCATACATATATTATTATTCGATTCCGAACTTACTTTGTTGGTGAATGAGTCGTTCCAAGTGGGACGATGCTTGACATGCGCAAGGTCTCCAAGATGGTGGTTTCAGTGTATGTTAAGTTCGGCATGTCTTCGATGGTGGGTAACCGCTCTCGTCCGACCACAGAGTCAAGTTCCTCTTGAACTCGTCTCTTGACCTCAGGGTTTCTGAGCATGAACACCAGCATCCACATTAGCGATGATTTGATGGTTTCCATGCCGGCGGAAAATAGATCGCCCAGGATTTGTTTTAATTGTAATTCTGTAAGTAAATATTTTAATTAAAATGAGTTTTGCTCCAAGACCATATTTTATCTCAACTTTTGAGGTATTGAACAACCTCGTGTATCTTTTAGAGTGATAAACATACCGTGATCACGCCCTTCGAACAGTTCTCCGGCCCTTCCCTCAAGTTTTGCTTTCTCGATCTCGATCAAGTAGACATCGATGAGGTCTCGGGCGTTGTCAAGGTCTAGCGTCGCTCGGTGTTCATCGATTAGTGTTTGATAGAATGCAAACATCTCATCACGATTTTGCATAACTTTCACTTGCGCTTGTGCTTTGCCGGGTAGATACTATATGTGTAAACAAACATAATTATAGATTAATTAATGTCAATTAAAAAAACCATTCCTATTGTAGGTAATTTCACTTAACGGTGATAAAAGTAACTTACATTGTAAAGGGGAATGTATTCGCCATAGTGGATTTCTCCAAAAAGTCTCATTCCTTCTTCGATTAAATGGTTCAATCTGGTGAATCGTGTGTCTCCGTGGCTGAATCGGACGGACATCGTGATGCCGCAGATGACGTTGGAAACGCCGAGAGCCAAGAGAGGATTAGCGTCGACGGGAGCACACTCTGTATTACGCAGATTGGTAATCAGATCATGAACTTCATTCTGCGAAAGAAAAGTCACGTTAGACTTACGTTTATAACATTTAATTTCACACATTGAGTCATGCAATGAAAAGTTCAAGTACCTTTATTCTGGCTTCCATGATTTTTTTGCCGTTCCCCATGTAAGTCATTCCGAACTCGCGTAGTTTCTCGTGGAGGAAACGGCGCTGACTTTTCCAGAGGCGGCCCTCGCTGTTGATGATACCTGCACAGAGGGAGGCGGTTAGTTGCGGCGAGGGGTCGGTGGGCGGCGCGAGCGCACCGCGCCGGGAGCGGGAGGCGCGTGCGCGCGAGCACCGCCCACATGCGCTCGTGCCATGTGCACAGAGATTCTATTAGTTAAACTACCTACTACAAAAACTGCTAACAGAAAATAACTTTTTATAATTGACCAAGAAAACAAACTGTATCTACACCTGGCATCGGATTAGGCTATATTAACAAACGATAGAGTTCGTTGATAATAGATAAACAATGCGAAAATACCAAAACGTACAGCGAAAATCTGCGATAAAATTGACAAGTTAATATCTGGTACTTACCGAGACCATCCAAAGTGTGCATCAAGGGCGTACTGGGGCGCCCGGTGAACTCTTCTCGCCGGAAAGCTTCTCTGATGAGCCGGTAGTCACTGAGCACAACGGTGAGCTGGTTGCCAAGGCGCGCGGAGAACAGCGCGCCGTAGCTGCGTGCCAGCTCCAGGAAGGTCTTGTGGCGGACGCCGAGGAAGGGCAGGTAGCCGACGACGGGCGGGCCCCACGGCCCCGGCGGCAACTTGCGCACCTCCCTCACCAGCTGCGCCAGCCGGGCCGCCAGCAACGCCGCGCAAGCCGCCAGCAGCAGCGGCAGCGACGTACGCGCCACACAGTAGTTCACCACTTGACATAGTCCCCACAAAAGTTTAGAATTTGATAGTATCGAAATCATAGTGAGTTTTTGTCAACAAACGAATAAAAGGAACTAAACTGAATTGTCCGTTTTTATCAGTCGATCATAATATTTGTTCGCGAACGTGTATGCGGCTGCGCGTTGGTCACAGCAGTGGCAGATACAGCGCGTTCGACCGTCGTCTGCGCACTGGCGCGCCGCTGGCGTGGCCTTGCCAATAAATAGGTACGCGCGGGGTGGTACGTGCTTGGCAGGATCGTCCCACCAGCGCACCTCTCTCTGCTAGCGCTCGGCGCTTAGTGCCAAGCTGCTTCTACCACCAGCAACATCATCCAGCGCTTTCATTTTAACTTTTTTGCGGAATCTTCATTGCGCAGTCATCGACACGAGTATGCAAACTGTAGAAGTAAATTAAGAGTTAATCGTCTTTCTCAAAATTGTGAATTGTTATATCTAATTTCAATTCGATGCCATTCATGTAATTTTTCACTTCAGGAAAAGCTCTTAGAAAAAAATCTTGCGCTACAGTAAGTCTTATAGCTTGTATCCAAATTTAGCTACCATAGCCTGATCGCCTTACCTTTCAAGTCAAATCACATCAATTGATCCATTAAACAATATCTAATCTATATCTCTAAGAAAAGTTATTTAGCAAAGGTAATAAAAATCATGAGCATACATAAAAATACTCACCGGCCGTGGTTTAAACCGAAAAGCAATAAAGCAGTGAATGCATGCGCACTATGCAGGCACCGAATTTTAGCGAGAGGCTGTCGAGGTCAGTTTGTGTATGTAGACGATAAGATTAACTAATTGCGTAAGTTGGAGCGAGGCAAGGTGACGGCGGGTCGACGACTCGCGCCGAGCCTTGGGCGAAGTTCTACGCAGTCGACCTCTAACAGACACAGGTAGTTCTTCAAAATTCGTTAGATGCTATAAGATGCTTGTAGGATGAAATAATTGACTTGCGTTTTTCAAACAGCTCGGTCACGGTAACAGTTGTCATCTTTCTGCCATACCAGTACGATTTACAACCTTAAAGGCTTACACAATGGGCCATCATGGCGCAGGAAAGGGACGCAGTTATACGTTGGAATGCGATGGCGTCTTTCTCCGTCTAACGCATAGTTGCGTCCTGTATGATTGGCCCATTGTGTAGAGCAGCCTTAAAACGTCAAAGGTGACATTAATTGTACTGGAATGACAGTTGTCACCGTAGGTACCCATATATAATTTTAAATTATTATTGTGTAAGATTACTATTTTATTGTAAATTACCGTTTGACATGTAAAAGTGCCCTTGTGGCCTATTTGCAGAATAAATAATTGATTTGATTTGATTTGATTTGATTTGCTGTTTGAAGAACACTAGGTATAACAACGTCGTCCAGCGCTTTATGGCCACATCCGCTGCACATAAGGACATTGTTGTTGAGATACGTGTCCGATGCCATTAACATATTATGTCATTTAACTTTTGTGTGTCAGGAGCGCGCTAGGTGAGCGCTCTTCTCGCATGACTTACTTGACTTAGGGCCTGTGTCCCCTAGGTGGGGCAGCGGGCTTGCACAGTGCCTCGCCATCGCGTTCTGTCGATTATAAAATTGTTACCAAATATTTTAGTAATTTATATAAACTTTATTACTATTTTTGATATAAGGTTCTGTAATAGCACACCCTCACGCACACATGCACAAATTAAATTGTACAAAACTCTAACTAAATAGGTGATCTTGACAGCATTGCGACACGTGCTGAAGAGTTTTGTGAAATTTTGTCTCTACCTATTGTTCGTGTGAGCGTGTGATAAACTTATTGAGCTTGGTTGAAAACCGGCTTCATTAGGTTGTTCGTTCGTAATGCTCTGTCTATCTTTTTTCTTGGTCCGAGTAAAAAACATTTAAATGCTAACAAAAGAGGAAACTTTAAAGTATGCATAAATTGACGTACTAATTAAGTACAAACTTTTTAGAAATACCTACTCTTAAACGAATTGTGCAATCGAAACTTTGATAATTAAAATCAGTTTCAATATGTTTTCTAGCGGGTTATTTAGCAATCTTATATATGCTGGCAGCCGGCTTTACCTCTACCTACCTGTCACGGACTGTCGGAAAACTTCTGCAAAATGCTAGTTTCAAATTTTAAAACCAAGTCCGATTCAAGTAAAAGCCTATACATGTTCTACTACAAAACTGGCGTTATCGAACTTTGGTCTCGACGGTTCGCACTCGACCAACCTCACGCGGGGAGGTTCAGGAATGAAATAACATACTTACTCATTTTCATTTATTCGCTGCAACCATGGTATTTATAGGATGTTCTTAAAATCTACCCAGTACGATTTAGGTGTACCTACTATAAGGTGTAGCAACATATAGGTACTTAAATACTAAATAAAGTAACCTAAATATACATATTTTTATAAAATCAACATGTTATAGGTATTTATATAAAATCTGCACATTTTGTAAAAAAAATATGATCCATGAACTACAGAGAGTATGGGCCAGTATCACTTCAGTTAGGAGGTAAGTTATAAGCAGAGATCGGAAAAATTTGCGACATTGTTTGCAATTATGTGGACATGACTCCAAAATTAATCAAAATGTTAATTAATTATTCATTGAAAGATAATTTGAATTATTGGAGATAATAGTTTATTTATAAAGTGCTTATAAGCACGTATATACTATAATAACTTAAAAAAAAAATGACGTTACGACGACGATGAATTACATAAATAATTATTAGCAAAAGGTTCGTATTTAAAATGGGTATCGTTTCCGTCAATATTTATATACAATAAATAAATAACGATTTTAAACTGACACGATTACTTACATTAGAAAAAAATTTGAAAAAAATACTGATTTTTTTTTTAATAAACCTATACTTTAACAAACTTTTGTATTTATTGACTAGGAATCAAATTATATGTCAAGTAAAAAATTAATTAACTGAATAACATTGATTTTGGAGTCATGTCCACATAATTGCAAACAATGTCGCAAATTTTTCCGATCTCTGGTTATAAGTTTATGAACAAAGGTGTTATATGTAACTTCGTTTCTTATAAGCTGCGGGATTTAATTGTAGATTCTAATGGACATTGCGTAAGGGCCTTTACTGAACATTGTTAGTTGGACGGAAACTGCTTGAACAATTTTATTGCGATGACGAAAGTTGTGTGCATGACAGTTGAAGTTTTCAGGTTTGGGATACAGCCTAGGATATTTTATTTATGAACTTACTTGGAGCATAATGTCGCGCGCCATTATACTTATAACTAACAAGAGTAGGTACTTAATATGATTAAATTTGGTTGCCGAGGACTAGTCAACTTGGGACTCTTTGGGGGAGGCCTATGTCCAGCAGGGATCGTCTTTCTGTTGATATGATGATGATGATGATGGCGATGATGATGATGATGATGATGATGTACATAACCAATTAACAAAACTTACGAAACAAAAATACTCACAAACATCGCGGTCCAACTTATTTTAGATAATGATTTAAAAATACACAAAGAAGCGTCTCTGTGTATTTTGTAATGGTCAAACCGCTGTTTATACAGACAAAATCGTGACGTCACTTGTTCTTATTTTCCTACAAACTACATACAAACCAAGCATTTTTGACGTTTCCTAACAGTTGCTGATTAGACTATCAGTCAACACCTTTATTGGAAAATAGGTAGTTCTTACCGCGCGCAATAAAAGCAGAATCATGTAGAACGAAGGTTCACCTAGGGACAAGCAACATTACTGACGACATTGAAAAAATAACAATTATCGTGCGCTGAATAGATTTACGTGAACTGTTTCCAATTGAATTGGGTCATTGGTCTTGTTGCAAACAGTGGCGTATGCGCACACCGCACAGACGTCACTGTACTACAGGTGCGCTCGCATTGTTTAGTTATCCTCGATTACTTACTCCTTGACATGGATCTAAGTGTGAATTGTTAGCGAATTTTCGGCCTCGTCTTACGCAACATAAAGTCAAGCTGCAGGTTAAATATTTCTCCGTTTTAAAGATGATAAGAAATAAGATAAGTTTGTTTGCCTGTTTGCGTTGGGCGTCTCAATAGAATCGAACGTTAGGGTGCTCCTTAAAAACCGACAATTTGAAATTTGAATGAGGCACCCTATTATATTGTTCTAATGAACGTGAAAAAATAACATATGTTTTTTATTTTTAGTTTTTGGATTAGATTTAAGGGTCGCGACCGAATTTTTAAACTTTTTAAGGTTTGCTTGTCTCCATATTAAGTTTTTTTTTATTATTTTCAACATTTTGCTACTTTAATGAGCTACATTTGATGATAGGAAATAAATAATCTTGAATACTGACACAAAAATAAATCACAAATTTTCAGTCATTAATGAATTTTATTGTGCTAATATGCTTAAAACGGACTCAGGCGATGATTTGGCGACTTTCAATTTGGTTTAAGAGTCCGCAGTAAGCTCGATTCTCCATACAAACGTAGTTACGCTCTCATTTTAAAACAACGTGTTGGATTGTAACGAAACTTTGCATGTACAATGACATGAGGTATATCCAGGTCTGTAATTAGTTTATGTCGCTTCAGATACCATAGTAAAAAAATAGTTTAAGTTTTTCGTACAAAACTTGTTTTTGCTGTATTTTGTTTGTTTTATAAATGTAATTAGTTTATATGGTTCCAATATAAACTAATTACAGACATAGATATACCTCATGTCATTGTCTATGAAAAGTTTCGTCACAATCCAACACGTAGTTTTAAAATGAGAACGAAACTCCGTTTGTATGGGAAGGTGAAATTCGGCCGAGCTTACTGCAGACTAAGCGTCGAACATTTAGTGAACGAATTTCGTATTTTCTGGATTGTTTATTTCTTGCTATGATTTAGCTCATTATAATAAAAAAAAAAATGTTAGTGCGGAGAGTAGATACTTAGTAAGTTTAAAAATTCGGTCGCGACCCCCAAAAATAAAAATAAAAAGCATACGTTATTTTTTCACGTATTAGAACAATTTAAGAGGGTGACTCAATGAAATTTCAACTTTTCGCCCTGTCTTGGTTGTTTAATTTTATTGTTGGTCTTGATTGCGTGTGTCCCTGGGTAATAGGGAATATTCATGACATTTTTTTATTTTTTTTATCTATTCTATAAGTAATTATATAACCGGAAAAAAATATAACACTTTCACAATATTATTAAATAAGCTAAAAAAAAATAATTAAAATTACTATCATTTTCGGACGATCAAAACGCCACCATTTTGGCGCGCTCATTTGTGACGTCACCGTGCAGCTTAGTGCACGGCGGTTCTTAAACAAATTAACAACAAAGTGTTTGATTCACACTTTTAATAAATGTGAGTGATTAAAGCTTATAAGATCAACTTATTGTAATGGAAGAGCACACAAAAGCTTATTATAAATATTGTATTGTCCCTATGTGTGAAAATCACATTAAAACTGCAAATATTTTCATATGCCCAAAGGTGCAAATATAAGGATAAAGTGGTGTAAGGCGATGAGGAGAGATAATGTATCGTGCTTGAGTAGTTTATATTGTTGTGAAGATCATTTCGACGTGAGTATTAAATATGTATGTACCTAAAATCTTTTTTATTACGACTCGCGAACAATATAGGTAAACAATAACCTAACCTCAAAATTGTATTATATACTTATTCATAAAACTATTCTGATTCCCAATTTTTTTAGTTATTAATGTTACAAATATTATGATTTTTGTTGATCAACAGCTGACTACGAGTGTTGATTTTGATCAAGAAACCTTTTAGCTAAGTTTCTTTGTTTGCACTGTTGATCGAAGAAAGTTAAAAGAATTTAATCCTTTTTACTGAGTGACCTACACAAATTTGTTTTATTTATAAGCCTTGACGAAAACAACCTAGTTTGTTAAAGTTCATAAAGATGTTCTCAACATTTAACATTCCTAATAGGTACCTACATATCTTTGATTATATAATACTAGCTTCTGCCCGCGACTCCGTTCGCGTGGAACTCGTTTATACTATCTCTATAGGTACCAAATTTCATCCAAATCGGTTCAGCAGTTTAAGCGTGAAGAGGTAACAAACAGACAGACAGACACACTTTCGCATTTATAATTTATTATTAAGTAAGTATATATAAAATATATAATATAACTAGCTTCTGCCCGCGACTCCGTCCGCGTGGAACTCGTTTATATCGTAGCTCCCCCCATATCCCCCAAAGGGATGAAGTGGGGGTGAAAGTTTGTATGGAGCTACGATATAAATGAGTTCCACGCGGACGGAGTCGCGGGCAGAAGTTAGTATATATAATATATAAAGTTATAGTATAGTAAAATAGTATATAGTATGGATAAATATCTACTAGTTTTTTATTCCACTTATTTAACAAAGACACCTATTTGAAGTAGTTTAAAAGTCTAGCTATTTGAATCGCCAAAATAGGTTATAATTATTTAATTGACCAATCTCACGAGTATAAAAACAAGGAATATGAAAATTTATTGAATATCTGTAACTTATTTACCTTGCAGCTTTTACTCCTCTTAGTTCAGCGGACGTAAAGTCACAAATATTTGCGAAGTATGTATTAAATTTAGTCATCATGAACACATCAATTTTAGGCAGATTATCCGACTGTGCCTTGACAAAACCGCCTTCAGTCATTGTGGCGAGTCTTTTTTCACTTAATAATTACCAAAAAACACTGATTATTTATCATAAACAGCGGCCAAACAATGCGAATAACTTTCAATAATCATACTAACGACCTGCACGGTGACGTCACGTTTCGCTCCGCCAATAGCGTTGCGTTTTGGAAATTTGCGAGGGAATTTGAAAAATAGTACTTTTAAACAATTTATTTTATCAATAGAAACATGATAATTTGAAAAAATAATCATGTGTGTATATTTATTAAGCAATATAGATTACACGTGATTTTTTTTGTCCATTTCTAAATCACATGCATATTCCCTATTCTCGGAAATTGGAGGCTGCGGGGCCATGCGCTGCAGGTGAGTGTGGCTTGAGGTATCCGCTCGGTCAAACATGGCTCTGGCGAGTCTGCCTATGAAAGGCTCATAGTCCTTTCCACTTGAGGTCTTTTTGATACGTTTTGTTTTTGACATATCTCGCTGCTTTGAGTATGGTCCTTAATGTGGCCGTTTCTTGTTGTATCATTGCGTGCCTTGATGTGGTTGCTGTTAGTCCGTACCAAGCTGGTGCACCATAAGTAAACCGGGCTCTGACATAGGTTTTGTATAACCCCAGCTTGGTACGGATTGGCAGTTTGGTGGTTAATATGGGCCTTAGTCTTGCTCGGGCCTGTTTAGCTTTAGTTATGGTGTTCCTCACGTGGTAGCTCATTGCTAGACCGCGTTCTATAGTGATCAGTCATCAGCGCTTGCGTTTTATTCACGTTGATGGCCAGTCTCCACTAGCTATAACGGTAGTTCATTCAGTTGGAGTTTTGCTTTTGCATGTCTTGCTTTTATTGAGGTGGCGAAACAAGCTGCATCGTCTGCAAAGAAGGCCAAGTTTGCTTCATGTTAGACCGGGATGTCACTTTGCGTAGAGAATGGGGGGAGAGGCAGCTTCCTTGTGGTACCGCTGCCTCGATCCCCCTCTCCGTTGAGCAGGAGACTCCTTCCACCTTTGTCAATCTGATAGAGATAGGCGCTGTGATGAGTTTGTAAAGGAGGCCCTTATGCCACACCCGTTTACAGTAAGCGTCATATAGTTAGTAGAAGCCAGAGTAGCCAAATATTTCGTAACACACCCTTATTCTTTCACTAATAATAATAATAAAAAAATAAAATAAAACCATTTATTTCAGGCATCTAAGGCCCATAACAACAAATACCTTAAAGCCTAACATACATACAATACATATAAAAAAAATAAAACGAATTATTTAGGCGACGAAACAGCGTGGCTCCGTTGCGTCAAGTCCGGTGTAAAATTCGGTAGGTTGCCCCGGAACCGCCGAAACACGACACCCTTCGGCCAGAAGTCAGCACACGCGATGGTCTCCTGCAGCGGCCGCGGCACGCGCACCACAAACGAGCTGAAGTGCACGTAGTGGCGCGAACGCAGGTTGGAAAACCCTCAGCGAGTAGCCAGTCTTCTGGTGAATATACTCCACCATGTCATCAGCCGTGGCGTGACTAATAAAGACGTGTACCGAAATATTTAGCTAATTTGCTGTATAGTCTAAGGGGATGAGTGGCGTCTCAAAGAGAGGCTTATTTATGCTCAGTTGATTAAAGCATTTATTGATTAAAGATGACGTCAGAGAGATTGGTGATGAATTTTTAATTGTTTGGTAAGTACATATTTACTGAGGTACTGCTGTTTTACCCTCCCTGTTTGTAAGTATGTTGCCTGATTGTTTTCATATTAATCTTCTGCCCGCGACTCCACCCGCGTGGAACTTGTTTATATCGTAGCTCCATTCATATTTTCACCCCCTTAGGGAAGGATTTCCAGCATAAAAACTTTCCTATGTCCTTCCTCGGGACTTAAACTATCTCTATACCAAATTTCGCTTTTATAATATTAGTATGGATAAAATAACTTTATAAAAAGTCTGATGATGAATGGTAGAGCCAAAAATGTTGCATTTGATTATGATTACCAAGCAAAAATCGGTTCATACAAACTTTGCACCCCTATTTAACCCGCCTAGGGGTGGGTTTTTCCAAAACCCTAAAAATGACTTTACTTGTATATTGTAATACGGAGTCCATACACAAAGTTTTAAGTCTCTAACTTGAAATTTTACTCCATCCCCATACAAACTTTCAACCCGCTTTTTACCCCCTTGAGGGTTGAATTTTCAAAAATTCCGTCTTATTGGGTACTTGCGTTGTATAAACTACCTATTGTGAAAAAAACAGCTTTCTACGTTCAACGTTTTGGGCTGGCCGTTGATTTAAGTCAGTCAGTCAGGACTTTTATGGTTATGTATAGGTATAGGTTAGTTATTAAAATATGTCTGATGCATTAAGGCCGTTTAATCTCAAAAACCATTAGTTGCCGAAAAATTACTATCGGTTAAACTGGCTGAGGGAAGTGAAATTGCACACCGACTGTAATAAACATTATGTCAAATCAGAGTGGCAAAATTCGTAACGGATTTTAACGTCATTTTAACTCAGTGATGGACATTTATGAATATCTAAATGTATAAGTGCGCATCATCAGAACGAAGATAGAGCATTAGGATAGCTGTTGGAAATACTGTGTAGATAGTAGCCACAGGTTTCATGCGTGGCCTGTTACTCTCCAAAGAAATTAGTTAAAACGCGTGAGTGTTCTACTTTCAAAGAAACATACCTACGTGATCTCGATTATCCAAATCATCACTTGTGCGACGGCGCCGGAGCGGCGGAGGTGGCGTAAGTCATAACAATCGTACAACTGGGGAGGCTGGGGCTAGTCGGCACTGTCACAAACACCCCGACAATAAAGCCCACAGATAAACAACCAGGTTTATTTGTGTTCCACCCGAGGCTATTATTTACTGTAATTTTTTGCCGAAAGAACATTGTATTTTTTTCGAATTTACACTTCGGTATATAACTGATAACATTATGCAAATTTAAATATATGAATGCTCAGCAGCATTCAGCTTCAGAAGACTTTTGTTAGAATACGTTTTAATTTGGATAGCAAAAAGGCTACCTGAAATCACGCGTTTACGGTTCTTGCGTATTTGCAGACTGCGCTGATTTCTTAAATTAAATAGGTACTTAGCTATGAAGAATAAAAAGAAAGGCTATAATGTTAAAGTATGTAAATAATGAATTATTTATCGAATACAGCAGTCAACACAACAATTACTCTTAGTAAGTGTAGCACGAGGTAACTATATTCCACATTATGAATAATTTTATTTAGCTTGTGAATTTCCGCCGCAACAAAACTATTTCTGTTTATTATACAATAAAATCGGCATTGTTACCGAGCCAGTTTTACTGAAACTACTCAAAAAACGACCTGCTAGTTTTTTTTTTTATTATTGTGCGTAAACATTTTTCTAATTTATAACTACGTTGGCGATTTCTTCGATTCCGAAAGGAATAACTGTTGTAAGGCAACTTTTCTCACGTCTCATGCGATTCTGTTTCCTAGCGGCGGTTCATGATTCTGCTAATTTCGTTCAGATGCCAGTACAAATAAATTTTAACTAGGCCATTCAAAATGATGTCTGGAACATTTTTATCGCTTGTCCATGACACTAGTGTCATAGTTTACAATAGCTGATTACGATTCTATATATTTAACACACATTTTATTCTTAAGGATTGTTTTAAAGTAGGCATATTATTTCAGACGACTGAGTTATCATAAGAAATTAAAACAATAACATTTTGAGACCTTCAATGCGTGTAAAGTAGGTGACACATTTTTATATCGCCATCAGTTCGAGTATCGTTCACAATTGTTGGGTGATAAGTTGCCGGAGCACGCCCCGGGCGCGCGTCAACTATCGTATGATTGACGACATGAAATCAACATCTGGCTTACTTTCTTTATTTTATTTTTTATAACATTTTATTACAATTATGTACAAAAATCCTTAAGAAAGGCTGGTCTTCAAAAAACCTTATGCACTAAGGCAGGTATTAACTATAGGTACTAAGTCGTAATCCGTCTTATTTGCAAGTTTCATCTGTAGGTACATAATTATCATCTGGATGTAGTGTTCGTATGTATGTATTCGATTGTAATGGTGTATTTCCATGCTGGATGTATAGATTCTAATTATTTTGGCTATTGAATTTTATGACAAATTGTATTTATATTTTCGCCCCGTTTCCGCGCATCTCGCGCCTATTAGGAACCACTCTTGAAAGTAGTGGCCTTATAAATTTAAGTTGCACTGCCCACAATTTATCTGCTTTGCTCTATGGTTGGCTGGTAGATAATGCAGTATGCATGTCCACCTTTTATGATGTAAGTTTGTTTGTGTTCACTCAATGATACAGTTGATATCAATTAGACGAAGTTATCTGCAGGGCAGCCCTTCGTGTTTTACCTTTAGGGTAAATAACCCTCGAAGATGGGTTTCCATGTATTTGACACCTCGCATGCTTGACTATGTGGACTGATGACATGGTAAGCCTGCTGTACACACTGGGCCAACGTTGGCGCGGAGCAGAATGCAGCTATGCGTTAGAGGAAGAGGGCTTTATTTCGTTCTCATGCGTTTGCATAGCTGCATCCTGCTCACGCGCCAACGTTGGCCCAATGTATACAGCCGGCATAAAGGTCACGGAGGTCGGCTGGATGCAGGACCGGTCATTGTGGCACTCTTTGGACGACGCTGGTATGATAATGATGCTTGACAGCTCTGTCAGTTCTCTCAGATGGATTTAATTAGTCCAAAATAAACACGTGCATTTTATTAGGGTTCCGTAGTCAACAAGGAACCCCTATAGTTTCGCCATGTCAGACCGTCTGTCTGTCTGTCCGTCTTCGGCATAGCTCAGTAACCCTTACAACTAGAAAACTGCAATTCCGCGTGGGTATATAAAGTTTATATGAAAAAAAAAATTTTTTAGGGTACCTCCCCTACAAATTGGTGATGTTTTTTATTTCTCGTTAAATCTATAATGTGGGGTGTTGTTGGATAGCTTGTTCAAAAATATTATGGGTTTTCTACAACAATTTTTCAACTTAGTTATGCGTTTGCGAGATAATGGGATTTAAAGCCCTAATTTTTGTTCGAGTCATGTGTGCCCCCCTTCCTGCTACTACTACTGGGAATGTGAAAAAAATCGTGGCAGTAGTACGGTCGAGGAAATTGAATGTTTGGCACATGTCAACTCTATTAGAATGACGTTAAGGTCCAAAAGTGCTAAACATTCAATTTCCTCGACTGTACATATAATGAATTAAAAAGGAAAACTATCACAATTAAGAAGACATAACTAGTTAACGAGTAGTAGACATAACTAGTTAACTGGCAAGAAATGCACTTAATTTCGGGTGCATACACATTGTCATTGGAATTTGAACCTTTTACCGTGGACGGTAGAGTTGCTTTTTCACGGCACGGTGCTTCTTGCCCGCTAAGAGCGAGCAAAAGACCTGCCCTGCGACATGCCCCCATATAGTATCTAATATATATTTACGATTATTTACGAGGGTAAGCTATAATAAAAACCCCAAAAGCCCCTTTTAAGTCCGCATTCTGTGACAGACGGGCAACTACGGAACCCTACCCTGCGCGTGGCCCGACACGCACTTGGACGCTTTTTCATGTTTATTTTTATTCGTCTAGAGGCAACAGCTCGATATTTATTTGCACCAGCAATGTATTAAGATGAACATATATTATTATTGCCAAGCCAATGCTGCAATGTACATAAACATAATATATAACAATTTCGTTTATAAAACATTAAGCCACGATAACGTACATTCAGTTTATGTTTTTATATAATATTTAAGGGCTACCAAAGTCACAGTACCTATATCTACGAAAGGTTAATTCAATACTTTTATCTACGCACATATCATTCAAACCGTAGGAAATGACCAGCATTATTACAACCGATTTTACTATGAGAACTTTCTTGGTTGTGGTAGTAGGTAAAATCTGTAAGCACGTTATAGTATTTTATGCAACTGTTAGGGTCTTAAAACGCGAATGGCGTGAGTCGCAATTAAAGACGCCACGAGCGTTTTAAGACCAAGTTATACACCGTTGCATACAATACTTTTTCTACGACTAATTCTAAATAAATACCATTTGAATTTTTGGCAGTAGTTTTTCCTTTAGTTCCATTACTACTCACGTTTTTTTCAGCGGTGCAGTTATTTTGTTCTTCGTTCATTTTAAAAGGAACGTACACAGCTAACACAGTTTCTTCAATTCACAAACACGAATCAAATCTTAATAAGTTATTAATAACGAATAGTTATCATATTTCGTCTTTTAATTGTGAATTGGAACTTTGGTGGCAAATTAGAAATATGACACATTGGCAAACAAGAGGTGTTTATGGTCTGTTTTGTTTTTAATTTCCTTGAACTTGCCATCCAAACCAAACTGAATCCGGATCCGAACCGAATCGTATCGGTTTATATTTATAAATAATACCAATAATTGGTAAAATATGTATACACACAATTCATGATCATTTATTTTTATTGTAGTAAATAATTTATGTTCTACAAATGTTTGATAGTAAAACTTTTTATTTCGAAAATTTTGCTTATGAAGTTGGTACCACTGCAATATGGCGGCCGATTGAAAAAAAGTTAGATGATTTGACATCGTGGTAAACAGTGCTTTTATGAAAAATGTATAAACCATAAAAGTACACTAAACAGTGCGCAAGGTGGACTGATGACCTGGTAAAGGTTGCTGGAGTCCGCTGGATGCGGGTGGCGCAGGACCGGTCACTTTGGCACTCTTTGGGGGAGGCCTATGTCCAGCAGTGGACGTCTTTCGGCTGATATGATGATGATGATGATGATGAAACAGTGCGTTTATGGGCCATAGAGCATAGAGTTTTTCGACGACATATTATCGGTGTCATTGTATTTGAGCTAGAGCCTATATAAATGACAGATAACGGTAGAGGAGTTGAAAAAACAACAGTATCTATAGATTTTTGTAACGTTATGAGTTTAAATTTGGAACAGCTGTCAAAACTCAAGTGGGACTATATTCTAGTAGCATATTAAAACAGTTATCGATACTAAACGTCAATTCAGTATGCTTTTTAAATATTTACGCACGACATTTGATCTCGAGTGACATGAGTATAGGGACATCATTCGTTTGTCTATGATTAAAAAAAAACCATTCGTCTTGACGGAGGATCGAATTGCCGCCATTGCTGTTGTCATTTTTTGTTGGTTTTTCGCTGTTACAAAAGTAGAATAGGCATGCGGCCTCATGTTCAAATTGATAACGTAGTGATGCTACATGGATAGTAAACCATCAAATTGTCGTAATAAAGTATAAATTATAAAATGTAATTAAAATCATAAAAAGATATGAACCTTGAAAGTTTAGACAAATGATGCATTTTTTTTATTGTCCAAGAGTAAATTTAAAGCTGCCAATAGAATCCTTACGCTTTTATAGAAACAAAATTGTACGACAACCATGTACTTAAACGCAGTATTTCGCGACCGAAACAACAATTTACCGGATTTTCCATACTATGATACAACTACTTTGTACACGTGACGTCATACGTGGGTACGTCATCAGTATGAAGCGTTTTCCGCTGCCGCCAGCGACGTCAATCTTTGTCTCAAATTTTTGGTATTTATGTTCTTTAATTGTAGTTGCTCCCATACAAACATTTGTTCTTCTCCGAAAACTGGTTCGAATGGCATCGTAAAAAAATCTTAGTCCGCATCCCTATTGTGAACCCATCTTAGAGTAGGTACTTATGATATTGTATTGTATTGTATTTTTTATTGGTAAATAATAATAATAATAATAATATTCTTTATTGCATAACAACATAGAAAAACATGTTACCGCAGTACATTAAATAAATAAAGGTAACAACAGGCGGTCTTATCGCTTTAGAGCGATCTCTTCCAGACAACCTTTGGGTAGCAGAAAATTTTCAAGAAGAGTTGTAAACAGGTAGTGCAGGAATACATCAAGAAAAGCTTACTAACACATACATCACATTATATGACAACAGCACTCAAATACACACTTTCACAAATACATTTTGGTAAATATTGTCATTTACAAGTAATTAAACATTTAAAAAAAGTTTCACATTACATGTCAATTAATGAATTAATTCATGTGTTAGTAATTTAAATACATAGTAACATTTTAATAATTTTAATTTTAAATTTGGTGCGCGACTGAGCCAACTATGGCCATCGAAAAACTCGTCAATCGTATAGCAAGCCATTTCCAAAAACTCGTCAATCGTATAGCAAGCCATTTCCAAAAACTCGTCAATCGTATAGCAAGCCATTTCCAAAAACTCGTCAATCGTATAGCAAGCCATTTCCAAAAACTCGTCAATCGTATAGCAAGCCATTTCCAAAAACTCGTCAATCGTATAGCAAGCCATTTCCAAAAACTCGTCAATCGTATAGCAAGCCATTTCCAAAAACTCGTCAATCGTATAGCAAGCCATTTCCAAAAACTCGTCAATCGTATAGCAAGCCATTTCCAAAAACTCGTCAATCGTATAGCAAGCCATTTCCAAAAACTCGTCAATCGTATAGCAAGCCATTTCCAAAAACTCGTCAATCGTATAGCAAGCCATTTCCAAAAACTCGTCAATCGTATAGCAAGCCATTTCCAATAGAATGGCCTTCAGTTTGCGGACAAATATTGCATCGCTAGAAGCTTGCTTTATTTCGTCGTCCAGTGCATTGTACAGTGTGATCCCCATTACATGCACAGACTTCCTAGTTTTGGCCAGGCGGCGCGCGGGCACCACCAGCTGATTACGCCTCCGCGTCACGCTACCCAGGAGTTAGCTATGAGTGGGAATCTGATAGAGATATGTGTGTATAGATAAAGTAGTGTATGCAACTGTACATAATTAGGCCTTAAAACAACAATCATATTATAAGGCCTCTCATTATGATCAGTTGCATAAACTACTATTACTCTATCAGAGCTGTTATTTCATCTTTAATCGCAACTTCAGAGCAAGTTGTAAACAATAATGGTTCGATTGAATAATCAGACCGATGAAATGACTTATTGACTTGTTACGATTTCACCAAGACTTGAAAGTTTATGTTGTTTTTCGTAAATTAACCCTTAAATGAGCCCGGTGTTTAATAAAATATGTTGAGAAACGTTCGAGGCCGCTCACTTTAACCGGCGTATGCTCTAAACTAGCGCGATAAGGACCCCGTGGTACTCGTGTCCCATTCAAAAATACAACATTTCAATGAGCATTGTAATATTGCGCAGGTGACTTCTGGTTGCACTAAGTTTATTGGCTCTAATGTACCATACTGTCACATGGTTACGTAGGTATCGGGGTTCGTATGTCGCTACGTGGAAGCGGGCAATACGGGCCGTGTCGAAATTGTAATGTGTTCCCGGGACCGCGCACACGTAACCCGAAGTGCTCGTGTTACATACAATTCGAGAGGCACATGGTATTCCGCATGTGATGCTTGATGATGAGTCTCTGTGAAATATTTAGAGAAAATCAACGCACAATACGTTTCTGAATGGTACCTACTTTACTATTTAGTTAAGATGAAGTACAGTCAGGCCGATTTGTTGATTTTTCGGCTCAATTCAAATCCTTATCCTCCGACGACCGCTTTAGCCTAGTTGGTAGTGACCCTGCCTACGAAGCAAGAGGTCCTGGGTTCGAATCCCGGTAAGGGCATTTATTTGTGTGATGAGCACGAATATTTGTTCATGAGTCATGGATGTTTTCTATGTATTTAAGTATTTATTTATCTATATAAGTATGTTTATCGTCGTCTAGTACCCATTTCAACTCAAAATTTTCATTAAGTAAAGGAGAGCCGCAGTAACGCAGCCTAAAAGCTTTGAAAATATTTTATTAAATTAGCTACATATAAAATGCATGTTCGTTTGATGAGTGAATGCACGCTATAAATATATGTAAAAGTGAAATGCACAATCCCCATTAAAAACGATACTGCAATATTGCAAGGTAGTTATTAAGGCACCTTAACTTAATGCTGTACTTTGGACATGCCACTGATGCTAATTCATTGCGAAAGAGCACGCCGAGATGTTTTGCACTGTTGCATTATTATATCATTTATGATGTCGTGATTAATGCCTTAATAAATCGCTTTTAAAGAAAAAATCACGGTATCAAGTGAGTGCGGAATGCTGACGTAAGTTAAAGATACATCATTTAGACATGATACACTTTCGGATTAAAAGAAAAAGGGAATAATCTTCAGGTTCATTATGGAACTCACTCTCTCTACATAAGAAGCAACCGTGAGCGTAGGTAGTACCTACTCATCTACCACAAATAAATATAGGCATTATTTCAGAAACTCGATTTTATTTACTGCTAGCTTCTGCCCGCGACTCCGTCCGCGTGGAACTCGTTTATATCGTAGCTCCATACAAACCCCCCACTTCATCCCCTTGAGGGATGATTTCCGGGATAAAAACTATCCTATGTCCTTCCCCAGGACTCAAAATATCTCTATACCAAATTTAATCCAAATCGGTTCAGCGGTTTAAGCGTGAAGAGGTAACAGACAGACAGACAGACACACTTTCGCATTTATAATATTACTAGCTTCTGCCCGCGACTCCATCCGCGTGGAAATCGTTTATATCGCAGCTCCATACAAACTTCAACCCCCAATTTCATCCCTTTAGGGGGTGATTTCCAGGATGAAAACTATCCTATGTCTTCCCCGGGATTCAAACTATCTCCATACCAAATTTCATCGCAATCGGTTCAGCGGTTTAAGCGTGAAGAGGTAACAGACAGACATATAGTAATATAGTAGTATAGTAATATAGTAATACTAGCTTCTGCCCGCGACTCCGTCCGCGTGGAACTCGTTTATATCGCAGCTCCATACAAATTTTCACCCCCCCATTTCACCCCCTTAGGAGATGATTTCGGGGATAAAAACTATCCAATGTCCTTCCCCGGGATTCAAACTATCTCCATACCAAATTTCATCGCAATCGGTTCAGCGGTTTAAGCGTGAAGAGGTAACAGACAGACATATAGTAATATAGTAGTATAGTAATATAGTAATACTAGCTTCTGCCCGCGACTCCGTCCGCGTGAAACTCGTTTATATCGCAGCTCCATACAAATTTTCACCCCCCCATTTCACCCCCTTAGGAGATGATTTCGGGGATAAAAACTATCCAATGTCCTTCCCCGGGATTCAAACTATCTCCATACCAAATTTCATCGCAATCGGTTCAGCGGTTTAAGCGTGAAGAGGTAACAGACAGACAGACAGACAGACAGACACACTTTCGCATTTATAATATTAGTATGGATATGGATAGTATATATAGTATATAGTATGGATATCACTGTCATCACTACATAGTATAAAACAAAGTCACTTCCCGCTGTCTGTCCCTACGTATGCTTAGATCTTTAAAATTACGCAACGGATTTTTTTTATATATAGAGTGATTCAAGAGGAAGGTTTATATGTATAAAATAGTACCCGTGCGAAGCCGGGGCGGGTCGCTAGTATACAATAATAGAAGGAACCTAACAAGTAAATACCTCTAAACTGAGTCATGTGCAAATTTACTTTCCGATTTGATTTTACTGGGACTCAGGAGTATTTAATGTTTATTCATAATTTCAATTGGCCATACCTACGGAGAGACTGCTATATGCTTCAAAAACCATAACGAGGTAGGGTCCCGTAATCTTTAACTTTCTGGAATGGTAAGTAGATATTCTACCTTTTCAGTTTGTGTATTCCTGAATATTGGGATGTGAATGGCATTTTAAGAGCCCGCAGTAAGCTCGGCCGAATTTCACCTTCCCATACAAACGTAGTTACGCTCTCATTTTAAAACTATGTGTTGGATTGTGACGAAACTTTGCATATACAATGGCATAAGGTATATCTATGTCTGTAATTAGTTTACATGGTTCCAGTTTATAAAACAAACGAAATACAGCAAAAACAAGTTTTGTATGAAAAACTTAAATTCGCTGTATTTTTTTTACTATGGTATCTGAAGCTACATAAACTAATTACAGACCTGGATATACCTCATGTCATTGCACATGAAAATTTTCGTTACAATCCAACACGTAGTTTTAAAATGAGAGCGTAACTACGTTTGTATGGAGAATCGAGCTTACTGCGGACTCTTAAGTCCCATTTATAATATTTGTTTAGATATAGAAATATCACTAAAGGCAGTGTTATCTAATTCCGAACATTGGGGATATCTTAGTTAGTCTACGTGATATTAAATTTAAATTTCGTCGTCTAGTACCCATAACACAAGCCTTAATGAGCTTACTATGGGACTAGGTCGATTTGTGTAAGATTGTCCCCTAATACTTATTTATTTATTTACTATGGATTAATAGACTTGCATATCCAGTAAATTCTCTAAAGAGCAGCTGAAGGGTGCACAGAATTCTATGAACAAATATATTAAGTACCTCCAGAAAATAAATTATGATGTGGAAAAATACGGCCAAGGGTCTACTTGCAAAGAATTCGTACAGCCAATATCAATTCCATGGTTGTAAACAAAGCAATCAACAGTGTCGCGTGTCTCATACTCGTATGGCTCTAATAATAATTGACCATCACTACGGATTGAATTCATATGAGGTGGTTCATAATTGTTTGAGTATCATAACCGGTATGTAGGTACTTAAACGGTTTTTTATGTGTATGGCAACTCGCATTTGATCTTGTGCATGCTGACATCTGAAATAGAGCATGCCGTCTCTGATAATCATTAGACATCAACGCTGTCTACCAAATAAATGGATAGTAATCTAGGTATTTAAATATACATCTTCATTTGTTTGATTTGTGAATCGTATAATGTTGTCGGGTACTTCTATTGTAGGTGTATTATTAAGAGTTAGGTACATTCTTACGTTACGATAATATTTTAGTATTTGCCGGTGCCGCATTGTTCTGTAATAATTTGAATACTTACGTCAATTATGTTATGTCAGAAGGCAGCTGCTTACTGATACGGTGGCATCAAATTGCGTATTTTGTGTGAATGGCTGGGGTCAACGGCCTGTTTAGAGCGGAGTGAGCGTTACGCAGCGCCCGGGCGATAAAGGAATTGCGCAAGCGCCTAGTGAGCCCTCAGGTGCCTGGCAAAAACCAAACAAAAATTGCTAAAAAATATTTGGTTACTGAAATATCGTTTATCTTATTTACATCGTAATCGTAAACTATTGTTCGTCATTTCTAATAATGAAACCTATATAACAATGCGCAATTAAATATTTTAATTCGTTTATCTCGTTTGGTAGATTTGTGAGTTCGGTGATATTATGTGGTTCCGCATTTCTCAGTATTCACTATCACGTGTCGCAGACTTTGTCGTTTATGTCTTTCTGGGAATTTATTACGAACTAAAGAACAGGTGTTATTTACCACTCTGTATAAAATTAGGTAGGTATGTAAATAATTCGTTTAATAGGATAATGCTCGTCTATAATCGTCGCACTTTAAAGGGGATTTGTCGTTTTACGCGCGCGATGGAGGGCTGTCTATACCTTACTTATTTTGATATAATCACCTATACCTACATACTAAAACAATGTAAATGTATCAGGGATATTTTTAAAAGTAAAAACTTATCCGTAGGTGACAGTTATGTAAGGTCCTTAGGTATTATTAAATATATATATATATATATATA
The DNA here is from genome assembly GCA_947578815.1 of Epinotia ramella. Taxonomy (NCBI): domain Eukaryota; kingdom Metazoa; phylum Arthropoda; class Insecta; order Lepidoptera; family Tortricidae; genus Epinotia; species Epinotia ramella. Next base: position 17,558,623 of record OX388209.1, read on the forward strand.
TCGTCCATCTTTGTAGATACCTCTACTTCAGTTTCTTTATGGTATACAACACGTGTAGGTATACATAATTCTTGGCGTTTTACGTCAAATAATTTTTTCATCGGGTCACTCACATCTTAGGACATGCAAGAATAAAATAAATAAATAGCTGAGTAGGTGGGTTTATACGCTATAATATTTGAACACCTAATTACTTATTTCAGATTCTTGAATTTGTCCAGATAGTATCTATAAGTATCCAGTTTAGCGAAAAAAATTATATGACACAGAACCAGCGATCGATAACAACGTTGTACTAATTCTAACACAAAATCTGACGTCATATCAATTTGACGTTGTACTACATACTCGTAGGTTATCAGATAACCTCCTTATGTAAGTCAATCTACTGCGTTGCCGAAATTGACGGATAATGCTGGCGTGACTAACTAATAGTTTACGAGTATTGTCTCTGATTGCACGACTAAGCACAATTAAACTATGATAATGGTATGTATATATATATATATATATATATTATGGTACATAATAAATATATTATGTACTTAGTTAATGACAGCGTAACCAAGACTGATATCCTCCTTTTAGACCTTTATCTTAACTCTCAACGCAACTGCTTGGAAACATTTAAAAAGTTCTCAATAACCAAGCATGCTGCTACAAAGGGAGTAGCTAGGGCCAACACTATTTTTTTTTCTTGAATTTTTGAAAAAATACTAACGTTCTAAATAGTAGGTAGGCTTTCAAGGGTCTAAAGTAAGCCGTATTACCACGAGATGGATATTTTTCCGAACGAAGTGAGGGGAAATAGTTCGAGGGGTAATACGAGGGCTGCCTTTTAAGTTGTGTCGTTTGGAAAAACTAAAGACAATTTAAGTGTTAAATGGTATTTATTGTTTTTCAAAGTAATCACCGTGATATGTAATACACTTTTTTATTCGATCGAACCAGTTTTCGAAACACTTATTCCAGTCCGAAGTCGGGGTCTCCAAAATGGCCGTTTTGTATGCCTCAACCGCTTCTTCAGGCGTCTGGTGCCGTTGACCACGAAGTCGTTGCTTGATTTTTGGAAAAGTAAAAAAATCGTTAGGGCTTAAGTCTGGACTGTACGGCGGGTGTTCCAGAATTTCGACGTTTTGCTCTTTTAAAAACGCAATAGTTTGCCGGGCGGTGTGCGAGCTCGCATTATCGTGGTGCAGTTCTTATACGACGTCTTGGGTTATTTTTTCGAAACTCGCCGATGACTTCTGGTAAACAGACAGTGGTATACCAGTCAGCATTAACCGTTTTACGATCCTCGAGCACGATGGTGGCAACGTGGCCACTTTTCGCCACAAACGTGGCGACCATTTTTTTCGATGTGCTCCGTGAGCGTATTACTTTGGTCGGTTTTGGCTCACCTTGGAACACCCAAACAGTCGACTGCTGTTTAGAATCGGGATCGTAGGCATATATCCAAGATTCGTCACCACTGATAATGTCGTAAACATGTTTCGAGTTTCCTCGGTTGAATTGCCGCAGAGTTTTGCGACACCATCGAACGCGAGCCGTTTTTTGGTCTTCACTGAGTAAATGTGGTATCCAGCGTGAGATCAACTTTTTTACGCCTAAGTGATCATGCAAAATACTGTGAACACTGGTCCCTGAAATACTTAAGGAAGCTTCTATCTCACGGTATGTCGCATGGCGATCTTCGATGATCAGTTGCCGTACAGCATCAATGTTCTCCTGGGTTACGGCTGTTTTTGGTCGACCTTCACGATGTCTATCACCAAGACTAGAGCAACCACGTTGAAATTCTAAATACCAGCGTTCCACAGTCCGAAGGCATGGTGCTTTATCATTGAAAACCGTAGTCAACTCTTCGAAGCACTGAAGTCGCGTTAAGCCCCTTTTGAAGTTGTAAAAAATTATCGCACGTAAATTTTCCTTCGAAATTTCCATTTTCACAACTGACTTGTCAACTTTGAACGAACGCTGTACTAAAACGGTTGGGCCGATTTCGAGTCATTCTTTTGTTTTCGAATTCTAAATTCAAATATTTTAACGTGACACTAGTTCTTTTTTATGCAATCACGGGAGGTTTGCAAACGACAGAACTTAAAAGGCAGCCCTCGTATGGCTTTTATATCAGAGTTATACTATACACTCTACTTTTCACTTCGACTGCACGACTGCGAGAAAATAGTAAAAACAAAGATTATCCATCCACTATCAATAATTATACCAAGACGAAAAGATTGTTCAATTTGGCGCCATTCTTTTTAATAAACTCCTTTGACACAGATAAAAAATATTCACACAACGAATAAACGCCTCTGAACGTCTAATAGCCGCGTCTAAACTAAACGGCCGAGCGCGACGGACAGCATACGCAAGGCATACGATAAGGCGAGATAGACAGCAGTCTATCCCGCTCAATCTTCATAGCGTATGCTTATGCTTGAACGTTTGGACGCAGCTATAGTCGGTCAGAGGCGTTTTTTTTTTTTATTATTAGTGAATTAGGGAATAACAACTCCTAATGTTTGAAATGAATTCTGTTTCCTGATTGGTCGATTTTAATGTCTAGTTACCTAGTTAGTTTTCTGAAGCCCTACCGCGAAACGAAAATGAACTTCGTTCGTGTATCTCCGTCTTTGTCGCTCGAACTAGCAAGAGCGACAGAGAGGGAGATACACGAACGAAGTTCGTTTTCGTTTCGCGGTAGCTCTTTGAGGGCCTACCGCGAAACGAAAACGAACTTCGTTCGTGTATCTCCGTCTCTATCGCACTTACATATTCGAGCGATAGGGAGAGATATACACGAACGAAGTTCGTTTTCGTTTCGCGGTAGCGCCTCTGGTTAGTTGATAGCAAATACGAATATTATTTTAAAGAGTTGTGATTGGTGGGTGTTATACGTTGAACTGTTTTGATTGGTCAAATTAAAATGTTTTATGAATCATAAAAATGTACCTATACATATTTTCCCTAGGGGCTAAATGTACTACTTTAGCCCCGCTTGCTAAGCCTAATATGACACACTTTTTGAGCATGATTAGTGAAAAACATATTTTACAATGGATGTGCTCGAAAAGAGCGTTTTCCAAGCACCCAAATCGTGTGGAAAGTGCCACTTTTACGCACTAGTGCTTTTTAAGTCCGTCGTCAGCCCGAAGCAAAGAGCTGTAATTACTTCAGAAATGTTCCGTTCCTGTTCCGTTTCGTTCCGGTGACTCAGCCAGCCAGCAGTTCTGCTGCAAGGACGCGGAGGCGTTGTTCATGCCCGGGAGGGAGCGACGAGGAGGCTCCTTGACATTGCTGGATAGCACGCGCTGGCACGATACCGGCAGACACAGCCAGGGGTTAACAGTCCCTGTCCGGAACTACCCGTTCCGAGACAGGGCGTGCACTCGGGCTCTCTCTTGTACTTCCTCGTCGTCAACTGACCCACCTATCCGAGGCACCAGTGAGCCAATAAGTACAGGACAGGAGTGTGGGGCTGTTGGATGAGGATAAGGAGCGAGGGAAGAAAACCAGGCCGAATACTAGCATCGTGCCCAGTGAAAGGAAGTATGGATATATAATTGTGTAAATATGTATAGAAGGGTAAATGACTGCGATTAGGTTATCATGCACGTTGCTTTATATAAAGTCTTCTTGTGTTGAAGGTCGACCTCGACCGATCAGTTCTAGAGGTAGATTCAAGCGACCATTCTACCTGTTCCTCTTATTCGCAGTCAGTTATTGCGTCCATTTCTCGTGCAGTGTTGTTAAGTCTCTTTTCAACACAATTGCTCGGAACGTCTTATTGTGTCGCTTTTAGGCTCATAATCCTGGATATTAAACTCGCGTGTTTTATAACATTACGATACTTGTGTGTTATGGTTATATCCCGATTAAGTCACGTTGGCACTTGGCACCTTGCAGCAAGATGTATGCATGAACACGGTGCATTCTTAAATTAACCGTGTTGTACAGAATGTACAGCTTTTTTTATAATTCTCGGCAAATGGATTCTTACTCGACTAAATAAATTAAATCCTTTTTGTTCATTAATTGACTATTTCTTTTTGGATATGATATAGAAACGTTTAATTTAGTAAACTTTTGATAACATTTTACATGAATTAATAAAGATAACATTTTTAAAACGAAAATATTTATTTTATTTTGCATTGGCTGTTTAGAGATTTCATCTAATGCGCGCGCACTGCGCAAAGTTCACAAAAAAAACTTTTGCGCGCCATTGTAGGTTATTTCACAGATATTTGTAAACATTGTTAATGCGTGTTTGGTTATTAACAAAAATGTTGACTCATGGTGACTAGAAAAGTGATAAAAAGAATGGACGCCACTGGAAATTCTTGAAGATGTATACAACATGTGAATACTAAACCTAAACTACTAAACTAAACCTGTTGACATCAATAAGTAAAGAAAACAACTTGGGGCCTATCAAATTTTCATGTTATGAAAAGGATTTTTTCCTCGCAAAATGTGTTGAAAAACGTCGTATGAAACGCGTGAGCTTTGATAATTACATCCTCGGCTTCGCTGCTCGGCTCTCTTATCATGCTCACCTGCGGCTCGCGTCGCGTGATAATTCCGCCTCTGATTTAATTATCAACATACCTCACTTGTATCACAATGCACTATTAGTTGTGTGCTTCTGTGGTTGTATTGTCATGTTGTCATGAGGTCATAATATGACTCGCAATAACGACAACTTGTATTTTCCAGTACGTATCCATGTGCGGACTTGCTGCCTGACAAGAGTATACGTGATAAAGACACTATTTCTTAAATGTTGTTACTACACACCAAACATTGTCACAGATATAAACTATTAAATTCACCCATACCAGTTTTTGACCTGTAGACACAGACACCACGTTAATTATTTACATAACGTCTCTGGCAGGTTACTCTCTAGTTAAATATATAACAGAATGTATTGACCATAAAGAACCTATCGTAGCATTATTCCTAGATATGTCTAAGGCGTTCGATTTCGTTAATCATAAAAAGCTATATGATTATGGCATTAGAGGAAAAACCCATGAATGGCTTACTAGCTATCTCAGTGAACGTAAGCAGTGTATAGAAATAACTAAAGTAGTTGGAAAAGAAAAAGTTACAGCTTTGTCCGAATTTAAACTTAATGGCAGAGGTGGCCCGGCCCACAAGGAAGTATTTTAGGGCCCTTATTATTCCTTCTTTATATTAATGACCTTCCCGATGTAACAACACACAAATGTATATTATTCGCAGACGGTACCACCATATTATTTAGATGTACTAACGTTAATACTTTTGAAGATGAGATAAATGAAACCCTTAGCGACGTAGTAAACTGGATGAAGATTAATGATCTTAAGATCAATATTGATAAAACTAAAGCTGTCCAATTCAGAACAAATAAGAGCCTAAAACTAGAGTTAAACTTAAACAGGAGACATAATTATGATATTCGTTTAGAGCTGTGTTCGAAGATGATATACATTATGTATGTGTATTGTTTGTATGGTGATATCAAAATAGAGATGGTAAATTCCACTGTCTTTTTGGGCTTAACTCTGGACGAACACTGTAACTGGAGGAAACATGTTGATTTAAACTGTACTAAAGTAAACCGATTTGTATATGCACTTAAACGGCTAAAAGAAATATCATCTTCGAACACAGCTCTAAACGAATATCATAATTATGTCTCCTCTATTTTACGGTATAAAATTATAATCTGGGTTAACTCCGTCGAATTTGATAGAGCTTTCAAGGCTCAAAAAAAGTGTATTAGAGCATTATGTCGCGGCGGGTGTAGGCAATCATGTAAACCAATGTTCAGAAAACTTAACATTCTCCCCTTGCCATGCATGTATATGTCGGATAATTAATTTAATAGTTGAATTATGTCATGGAATTCATTTAATAGTTGAATTATGTCATGGAAAACGTTTTGTGATTTATTGTTTCAAGTATTTTTAATTACCATACAAATTATTACAAGGAATATTATTTAAAATGAAAATAGTTGGCATACAATATAATATTACACAGTTATCTATGGCAATTATTTTAACCTAACCTAAACCTAACCGCCATCGTGTCAACGTCACCCCGCTTCGCGGGGTGCCTATTTCCGCTCTGAGGGACACAAGTGCACCCTAACCTAACCTACTTATAATACAGTTGTTACGGTTGTTTGTGTTTTTACTGCGGGAGGCTTCGCCCCCCGAGCTCCCTTTTTATCTGGTTGCCCTAATATAGTTAAACCCCTGTAATCAGCTGTTTGTTTTTGTAATGATGTAATGTAATAATATTTCGAACAAATGAAATTCGTTGTTTTGTTATTCTGCCATTTAAAATTCATACAAAATGAATAATTTGTCAAATAATATTCCCTGAACAGTTATTCTATGAAATAATAAAAATTGGAATAATCTGGTAATGAAATAAAATTACACCAAACAATAATTCGTGAACTAAATGTTACTTGAAACGTTTTCGATGAAATAAAATTCGATGAAAAGTTTGTCGACAAAACAATGGACACCCGGACTGAACCCTAGTAATAGCCGCGTAATACACTACACGTTTCAATAACCCGAAACTTATTCGAGATCTCAAGAAGACAAGACAGGGTAAATCGCTCGGACTACGGGGTGCGGCGCTCGCACATCTGTTGGGCTATTGGCTATTGTTTTGTGTAATTTTATGGCGTAACGAGACATCGGAGAAGGCTCCCAAACCAGCGTCCGCTCGCAACGGCTGTCCCAAAAGAACCTTGTAATTAAAAGAAAAAGAAAGAAAAGCATTTATTTATGACAAACACAGATAGAAATAAATAGTAAATAAAAAAAATAACCAACACTGTTTGCCACAAAATTACTTATTATTTATTAATTACTTAAGAAATGTTTTACAAATACTTCAATTACACTTTTTCTTTCATATAAAAGGTACATACATATTAATAATGTATAAAAATATTTATTAATCTTGGTTTTTGGTCAATAATTTAATTAATTTTAAATATTCACTTTATGTATTTGGCTGAACGCATATCTTTCTTATGCCTTTGCGATACGACAGGATGGTGACTTGCACATGCACATATGTTGATCGCGCATGTATTTAAAACTAAAAAGCCCGCCATTGTTGTGTTTGTTGTTTACTTTGAAGTTATTATATGTAAATATGTTAAAATGTCGAGTGAGTGACTAATCAGTTATCAATAATAATAATGATTTATTGCGTTTCAATAGTGTCAGTATGTTTCTTAGAACTACGACGGTACAGCGTCTTTTTGTTGTGGTATATTATATTACTCAAAATTAATTGTGTTCCAAAACCACAATACAATGGTTTTAACTTTTAAGTGAATAAGCTTGACAGCAAAAGATGTGGAGAAGTTGTTAAATGCAGTTCCAGATAATAAGTAGGTGCCTGACAATTTACCTAGAACCTATATAACTGACATTTCAACATTTAAGCTACATATATCCTCACACAAGGCATACCTAGTAAAACGTTGTACGCGCGTAAAGATGATTTCCGACTCAAGTCGAATAATACATTCGCTCGCTTCACTCGCTCATGTATAAGCTGAAAGGAAGGAATGAAGCTCTTATTAAACCTATCCCAAAAAAATGCAATCCCGTGGAATATATAAAGATCTAAGACCTATTAGTATATTGCCTTTCTTGTCAAAGGTTATTAAGAAAGTGGTATGCCAACAAATGACCGAATTTCTTGAAGCTAACAGCATCTTGCCGTTAAAACAATCTGGGTTCAGGGCTGGACGTAGTACTGCAACTGCCTTATTAGATGTCGTTGATAATATTTTGAATGACGTTGATGCGGGAGAGGGGACAATCATGTTTTTACTTGACTTTACCCGCGCATTTGACACCATAGACCATAATTTGTTAATTTCCAAGCTTGCATATTATGGCTTTGATAGCCTAGCCTTAAAGTGGTTTTCTAGCTATTTAAATGGTCGCCTACAAAAAGTAAAATTAAATAATGAGCATGGTATTTGCCGGTTCTCCGAAGCTTCTCATGTTACCCAAGGCATCCCGCAGGGTGCAATGTTGGATACAATCCTGTTTATTTTACATAGTGCAGATATAATCAGTTCTATCCAAAACTGTGAATATCACATGTATGCCGACGACCTACAAGTGTATCTACCTCTTTAACCTAGTGAGACTCCCTGTATAGTAGATAATATTAATGATGACTTAGCACGTATAGTAAAATGGTCCAATAGATATAGTCTAGTTTTAAATCCCCTTAAGTCGAAATATATTATTTTAGGCTCCAAAAAGCAAAGGCTTCAAATTATCAACCACAACCCTTTGCTTAAAATTGGTGTTGACTGTATTGAACAGGTTGAAGAAGCAAGAAATTTAGGAGTTCTCATGGATGGTAAACTTAAATTTCATAACCATGTCATAGAAACTGCTAAAGTCTGTTTTTATCGACTAAAAATATTGTATCAAGTCCGAAAATATTTAAGTACTGATGTCAGAATTTCACTGTGTGAATCTTTAGTTTTGTCTAAACTCAATTATGCTGATACTGTCGTCGGTGGTTGTCTATTATTCGAAACTAAAAAGCAAATACAACGTGTCCAAAATGCGTGCGCTCGATTCTGTTTCACCATACCGCCCAGACCACATGTACCTTAATAGAAGTGGGCTAATGAATATGGAGTCGCGACGCGCGCTACATTTTGCCTGCATGCGATTTGGCGTTGTAAAGAATCAGACACCCCAGTACCTGTATAACAAGTTAACATTTTCGCAACGGCATGTCAGGGAAGCTGTACGTCTTATCTGTCCAAGGTACAACACAACTGCATTTCGTGGTAGTTTTAGATACTCTGCCACGAAGTGTTGGAACAATATACCTCCGCCTATCAGGAATTCAGCATCGGTTTTTTCATTTAAAGTTAAGTACAAAAAATATGTTTTATTTTTACAGAAATCTGTTTTGTATTAGTATTAAGTATGTACAAATTTCACCCATTCAAACGATTTTATTTCATCTCTAAAAATAAGTAATAATCAGCTTGCAATAGCAGCTTAGGGGTTAACCACTTTAGTCCGCTGTTTGGTTTCGTTTTTATAGACTAGTACCTAAGTAATAGTATTGTTTTGTCTAAAGTACGTGTATATTTAGTAATATTTATGTATCGTCATATGTCATTTACTATGTATCTTTAATCAATGTTGCCGCAGATAGGAGCGCTCTCTTGTAAGGGTATCCACGGAAGATCAGCGTCAAGGTATTTACATGGTACCTTGTCATTAAGCTGAGTGGAGTCCTTTTCTCTGACGCTTTTGTTAGATTAACATTTCGCGATAGTTATAAGCAAAAATGTTTATTTTCCATGTGTTAGTCTAAGTAGCGTCTTGAATAAATATTTTTTCTTTCATTTTTTCTTCTTTTCTTATAAAAGTGACACTCGTCGGAAATAACCTACTTTCCACACTTGTAGCATTTAAATAACTATTCGTTAAAATCATAATAATACTTAGTATTAAAAAAAACATGGTTTCAGTTATCGTTACACCATTACTTATTCGTACGCCGCCGCCGTGTAGTTATCTTTTTTAGGGATCCGTACCTTTTTTCTAGGCCATATTGTGTGTCTGCGGTACGCCCATCCATCGTAGACATTTTCGCAGATTGTGTATGTTTCAAAATAGTGTAGTAGGTACTTGCATGTTTTTTTTTTTAATTCGATTTTTGTGGCTTTTTCATGCTCAGAATTGTTGATACTGCATACATGAAAAAAGTGCCTCAAAAATGCCATTCCTGATCGTCACATTTTTGTATGCATTATTTTTTATTTAGATGGTCGTGATCGTGACGCACTGGAATTTTATTATTTTATAAGGATCGATACCATAGTATGAAAGTTTATGAATAAGAATAATCCAAAAACCTAAAATACTGTAAAAAAAGGCCATGTACACTTTCTTTGAAACACGCTCGTGTAGGTATGCTATTCTCGCGCTCGTGCTATTCGTCAACACTCTAAAAAATCATACAAAATCAGTCTCAAATAATAAATGAATTGATCGCCAGTTAGCATGATCATAGAAGAAATGAAATTAAAAGATTTTTCGAAACACCCAACTTTTAACAAATATAGCCTGTCACTCCTACGATTAAGAGGAATTAAACGACATCTCATATGTCGAAATCCGTCAGACACTTTAGGCTGCAGGGCGTGCCAAAGAATAAGACATACACACACACACACATACATACATACATACATACACACATATATACATACCATACATACATACACACATATATACGGTCGAAAAAACACGAAAATATTTTAATATCCGGTAAAGTCTATCTAAACTAAATCTGGTCTTAAACGAGAAGATTTGCTATGCATCGTTCATGGTTTGCCGAAGTGTCCCTAGGTATCGTATTAGATCTTTGACATCAATGATGTAATATAAAAAAGAGAAAGATACGTTGTCTACTTATATGAAATTATGTGTTTAAAAATGGCCACCAAATCTGACAGCTGTGAGCTGAGACGTCCATTGACGACGCGACATTGAGGCAAGGTCCTACAATCTGCTGAGTTTTAGTGTGCCACTTTTGGAGTGCTACCTACCTCAGAACCTATCTACCTACCTCTTTTTTATATTACGTCATTGTTTGACATGATAATATTTATATTATGTATATTTATTTGTGGAGTCTCTACTATTTAATTTAGAGTTTTTTACATGGATGACGCCAGACGAGTTCCGTCTTGCAATCCAGTACGTAAATCAGATGCAAAAACCAGGCCGTTGAAGGTGCCCGACAAGATATTTTTGATAGGTCACCTCCAGATAATTCTTCGATAAAATGAAATCTTGTTGAATAATGAATGCAACTGTAGCTATCACACAGCAACGTAACTGTTATCGAATAATATAGTAGAATAGTATTTTTAAAGAAGTTGTCCAACTGTCACCTCAGTTTGTTTACCTAAGATTGTATAGTTTAGTCAAGTAGACCACTAGATGTCGCTGTTACGTTTGTGAGGAATCCTGAAACACGCTGTTAAGATTTTTCCTGGAATATTGACCCCAGCGTGGTAAATATTTTAATTTGTATATTGTACTACCAGTGCGCCCTGCACGTGCAAACGGGCTGCCGTGCTCGCGTCACCTGGGCCCCATCATGGTCTATCTATCGTTCGCGACGGATGCGTTTTACCTTGATGGGGAACCGGGCGTACTACCAGTGCGCCCTGCACGAGCAAACGGGCTGCCGTGCTCGCGTCACCTGGGCCCCATCATGGGTCTAATCTATCGTTCGCCACGGATGCGTTTATACCTTGATGGGGAACCGGGCGTACTACCAGTGCGCCCTGCACGAGCAAACGGCTGCCGTGCTCGCTATAGGCTTGTGCTTGCTCGTTCTTTTACGAGAGCGCTTCGATCTGGTTCAATCGGTTTGAGGGACTAGTTCAGTCTTTTAGTTCAAGTCAGTGTGGGCCGTTAGTAAAGCACTGTTTGATTCAGAAGACGGTGCGCGCCCGCGCGATGTTACCCAGTCACGTCACCTGCATCTCGTTCCGTTCCAATCTCGGTCTGCGGCTGAACTAAAGACCGAAGACCGATTTAGATCGTGATTGACGAACTAGTTCTATTTGTTCTGAGATGGGAATTCATTCCTAATAGTTCCTAGTTCCTCACCGACACAAGCCTAAAATGTACTAGTTCGGTCTTTTAGTTTACTAGTACACTAAGAAACGTCGTCTGTTCATGCTCCTTTTGACCGAATGAATTGAACCAGATATCGTTTTGCTGTCAGTGTCACTGCTCGCTCTTCCGCTCGGTTCTCGCTCCAGGTGAACTAAACGTACTAAAGAGCAGAAACGTTGCGGAATAGTTCGGTCTAGTACAGTGTAGGAAATTAGGTCTTTTTAGTTCTTAGTGAGTTAGTCTTGACGATCATAATTCATAATAGATATTCTTTTAAATTAATTGATTAACTAGTTCAGCACTTATATGAAGCGGATTAAAATTAAACACCCTTATTAGGGCTGCAATATGTAGTTTTTGCATATTAACACTTCAACAAGCTGTACCTTGAAAATGGTTACAAATATTAACATGGTTTATCTGGAAAAAATATAGCAGGTAGTGTAGGCAGGTACTATGGTTAAATTTAATATTGCATTTTTTGCGGGAAAGTCCGTGTTTTAGTTCCACCTATTATATAGACGAGAGAATTAATTATCCAAGGACAATCTTAGACAAGTCGACCCAGTTCTAAACCATGCAAGGCAAATATCCCTCACAATGTTATAAATAATATTGTAATAGCATGAGTAAAGCCGGAGCTGCTAACGACTGTCGGACCAGCCTTTATATACATTCCGCTATATAGTACTAGTACTGGTACCTACCAGCTGCCTGTGTTACATAGGACGCCGGCGAAGCTGCGGGATACTATATAATATAGCGGAATGTATATAAAGGCTGGTCCGAAAGTTCTAAAGTATGCGGGCGTTTTTGGAAGCACCAATGGTAATGTGGTGCATTTACCACTGGGGTTGCCACTTAACCCTATAGCTACCAATAAGTATAACAAACCTGAACTACGATTTAAAATTTTGCGAATAATTTCTCTTTTCATTTGTCAAGTTCCATCCATCGCCTACATAGTCTTTTTCGTTTCTGAATCACTCACGAGCAAATAAAACGGGACACTTTTTGCAGAAATTCTACCAAAGCATGTACCATCTCTTGAGTGGATATCCACTCAAGAGATGTCATTTACTGTCATATGACAGTAAATGACTCGAGTCCAATTCAGTCATCACGTGTTTTGTTTATTTACCTACTTAATATAAAACAGTGTTAAAAATACGTAGAGAAGAATCTCAATATAAACTTTAATGCTGCAGCCTATGTCCTACCCTGTTGGATCTATTGCCGCAGCGCGTGCAGCGCATAAGCATTGCCCAAAAACCTACGATGTAGTTGATAAATCAATGTTTCTACATCCTGTCAGGGTGAAACAAATTTACAACATAATCAAGAAATCTAAAAGTAAACGCCGTTCGGGGATCGACGAAATCCCGTCTATTTTATTAAAAACATGCGTAACGGAACTAACCCCACCAGTCACTAAGCTAATAAATCAATCATTTGTTCAGGGAATATTTCCAGATGATTTAAGGATATCATTAATTAAACCAGTGTTCAAAAAGGGTGATGATATGGACCTTTGTAATTACCGACCAATTGCTTTGCTACCGTCCATATCAAAAATATACGAAAAAGCGATGTGTGACCGGCTCTATGGATTCCTTGAGAAAAATAAAGTGCTCCATACAAACCAGTACCTACAGCTTTAGAAAAGACCGCTCTACGTCACTTGCTGTAACAAATTTAATGCAGACTGTCTTAACCATTTTCAATAAGAAAAAACATGCAGTTGGGCTCCTACTAAATTTAACTAAAGTGTACGACAGGGTATGCCACAAAATCCTACTTAATAAGATGTACTACTCAGGGGTAAGGGGTATCGTGCATGACTGGTTTAAATCCTACCTACAAATACAAATACAAATCATTTATTTCGGACTATAAAATCCATAGTGTTAGAGGTTACATTACAAAGGCCCATGCAGTTGCACATAACGCTGCAGCAGCGGCGAGTCCCAGCGGTGGGCTATCATGCTCAGGATACTATTTGAGCTGCCACGACTGCGATTGAGGAGAGACGCACATCGTTTCCTCATGATGGTAAAAAAGCATTGCCTCCGCAAACATTGTCGACGCACTGCAGTACCGTGGCAGCCCGAACATCATCCTGAACGCGTCATTATATTGAACTCGCAACGCGCTGTAAGCCCGCTGAGTAAAGTTAGTCCACAGACCGCACGTGTAAAAGGTTTGGCAAAAAGCCTTAAATAAAGTTAGCTTGACCTCCCCACCACAGCGTGCGAATCTGCGGGCCAACATGTTACAGCGGACGCACAGCGCGCGTTGCTCGCGCTCTATGTCCTCGACGTCCGACATCGTCTCAGTCACCCAGTGGCCCAGGTACTTGAACTTGTCAACTCTCTTTAAAGGAGTACCACAAAGTGTGACCGGTTCCATTCGGTAGGTTTTCTTACCCGCTCTAAATTGCATCACTTCACTTTTAGTAGCATTGTACAATAGCCCGTGGGCCTCCGCGTATGCTTCACAAATGCGTAACAGTTTTATTAGCCCACCCATCGAGGGGCTCAGCAGCACCATGTCGTCTGCGTAGCTTAAATTGTTTACACAAACCCCTTCTATGTGACATCCGACATGAGCACTGCTGAGCTCCTCGATCAGGCCGTTCACGTAAACGTTAAAAATCGTACCCAACATGTTCAGATCACGTATCACAACCCGACCACAAACGAGATTGTGCAAAAATGCTCAGAAAGACGAGATTTGAAAGGCTCAATACCTCAAGGTAGTGTTCTAGGTTGCGTGCTGTTTTTGATGTGCATCAACGATCTTCCAAAATCGGTCGACATATACAACATTTTATTTGCAGATGATATTTCATTATTATTTGAAATCAGTAAAGGTGAAAACCAAAATGAAATTATAAAAAGTACTCTCTGTAAAATTAATAACTGGCTAAACATAGACAATTTTCAAATAAATCTTAAAAAAACTAAATCAATATAATTTTACCATATACAGAGCAACCCATTCAAATTAGACATTGTAACGAACAATATCGAAGAAGAAGAGGTAGATCATTTTAACCTGCTAGGAATGACCTTAGACAATAATATAAATTGGAAGAAACACATAGAAATAACTAGAACAAAAGTTTCTAGCTTTCTATACGCACTTTACAACCTCCGCAAAACAACAGACCTAGAAACTACACTATCGGCCTATCACGCGTTTGCACACTCGCGGCTCAGCTACGGCATCATACTTTGGGGTAGCAGCACAAATGCCCACGAACTGTTTGTGATTCAAAAAAGGTGTGTACGGATCATGGTTCGTATTCAATACCCGGAAAGTTGCAAACCTTACTTTAAAAACCTCGGAATCCTACCACTACCGTGCCAGTATATTTTGACCTTGAAAAACAAGCACTTATTTAAACAACCCCAAAGTGCTAGAAATAAACATCAGCTTCTTCTGCCACCCGCTAAAATAAAAATGCTTTCCAATAGCCCACAATACACTGCAGTCAAGGTATATAATAAAGTACCTAACAGTTTTAAAGCACTGGGCAAATATGATATTTACTATAAGAAACTTAAGTCATTTTTACTACATAAATGCTATTATTGCTTAGATGAATTTTGGGCTGACAATCTTAGAGACATGTAACAATTTAAGTCATCATTTTTAAATTTTTAAATTTACAATAAATTACAGATTAAGCCTTTAACATAGACATTAATTGAAATGTATAAGAATAATAATGGATTGAAATCAATATGCGCTTAAGAATAATGAGCATGTTATTTAATTTTATTTTATTATTTTTCCCTTTTTTTTCTATAATGTACTTAGTGTTAGTAGATTGCCCGAAAGGGTACATGTTGAAACAAATTGTATTTTAACACCAATGTTGACTCACATGTTATGCAATAAATTTATATATGAATTATATGAATTATTGCCACAAACATTTACTAAACTTTTATCCTCTTATTCATAAAACTCAAAATTCCTTTGATAAATAGAATGTGTTTTGTCCCTTTCTTACGGATTTAAATATCAGTGACAGATAAAGACGACTTTGAACGGCATTTTAGCTAAAATAGGTTTGTTCAACGTTTTACTTGATCGGTTAAATTATTAAGTATTATAACTGCATGTTTCCTATATCCAAGAGAAGAAATGCGTTGATTCCCACCGTGAATAAACCTTATTCATAAAACTTCAAATGCCTCTGCTAAAGTGTGTCAAGCGAGTCGTGTCCCTGGAAATTTTGCAAATCCTACCTATATTATGTATACTAGATACTAATATTTTAAATGCGAAAGTTTGGAGGTTTGTTACTCATTCACGCAAAAACGGCTAGCCGGATTAAGATGAATTTTGGTATACTTACGTGTATATTGATGGATTAACAGATGTAGGGGGCAAAATGGGGGCGAAAAATTGTATGATGCTACGATATACACGAGTTCCACGCGGACGAAGTCGCGGGCAAAAGCTAGTTGTATTATAATTAAGTACCTATGTAATATTGTAAGTTTAAAAAAAAAAGACCGGGTTGCACTCCGGGAGTGCCGGCAGAAGTGAAAACTCAATAACATTGTAACAGTTTTTCGATCAGGTCACGTGACATCTTACGGTGTCACCCTAAAAATGAATTTGACGCAAATTTATAAACAATTATCAACTATTTAGGCGCCCGCGGGCGCGTTGGGTGTGACGGGCCGCCGATTTGTTTTTGCCATTGCCAAATATTTTTCAAAGCTTTATCTCTTTGAATAACGTCTAAATTCGAACTATTCGAATTTGCAAGAAATGCAGACGGCGGTGGCGACCACAATATCAATTTGTTTTTTCCGTTGGTAAATATTTTTCTAAGCTTTATCTGTTTAGGAATAACGCCCAAATTCGAACTATTCGAATTTTCTCAATAGCAAAACGGTGAAGGACGCGTTGGTATTATTACAAATTTATTTGCAGAATATGCTATTGCAAAAAGTGTTTAACGGCTTTATACTCTTACGAATAGCGTTCAGTTTTGAATGAAGTCGAATCGGCTAGCAGCAAAAAGTGACCTCCTTCACATCTGACGTCACAAAACTCTGTCGCGTATTTAACAATTTTTCCCCATCCCAAAAAGTGCTCAGCGCCGGTAAAGAAGTTTTCACTTCAAAAATTACACCTGCCAGGGTCAATGAGAGGCTTTTAAATACGTACTGTAACAACTTGTATTTTACCATGGTGCAATTAAAGATGATTATGATTAAAGGAATAATCAGAAGCGAATCAACTCTATAACATTTTCTGGACAGATATAATAGCTATTATGTATATGCTATGTCAGATAAATAATTACGCGTCTTAATTAATTCAGACGACCGGTTAGCCTAGTGGGTAAGTAGTGACGCTACCTACGAAGCTAAAGGTCCTGGTTCTGGGTTCGAATCCTGGTAAGGGGTATTTGTATGATGAGCATGAATATTTGTTTCCGAGTCTTGGATGTTTTCAAAGATAGAACATATTTATTTTGAAATGGAAACAAAATAATAATAAGGAACAATAATTGAAATAATAATAAAATACAATAATATATTTATATACATACATACTAAAAACCCAACTATAAACAGAATACACCATCTAAAAGGTCCGCCTGCGGCATGGTCCCCAATACGCTGGCCGCGTTACCTCTTTGTATGGCCAGAGAAATTCTCTGCGCGAGGTAAGTGCCGGCTCTGGGGTCCCCTGAGTGAGGTGTCGACCAGCCGCGACGACAGGGCCCTGATAAAAGCTTTCATGTCAGACGACCAGGGTCCAAGTGTCTCCACTGCGAGCGCCGCAAACTCGTAGTCTTTTAATAAAGACGAATATTTGCGGCGCTTAAGAACTTGGGCCTGGTCGGCTGCACCACCGGCCTGGGAGCGGGTCACCTGGATATGGGACTGAGCGAATGTGTCGACACACGTAGCGTCCCACACCAGAGCCTTACCCAGCTTCCACGGCACCAAAGTGACTCCATCGGGGCGCTTGCCATCGTCTCTTGCCATACCCACGGGTTCTAAGGTCGCAGGTATAGAGACGGTAGCAAGCGAGCGACGGACTAGGTCATTAATGGTGCCGTGGCGATATAAACGACCGGCGCTTTTAAAGCAACAGAGGCCATGTCGTCCCAGCTGGTCCACAACCCTGCCACAGGCAGATATGGGGAACACAGATTCTGGCGCCAAGTCTCAGGCATATGGCAATCCTTAGAGAGCTTGGATCCAGAACTGTGCCTATTTGACGGGATGGGAGAGCGCGGAGCCAGTAGCCTGATTCCGGTGAAGATACCGCCAGAATACGAGCGCGTGCTGAGTCGTCCGGACTGCTGGAAAGGAGATAAGCATGGGTTGCCAGCAGACGTGGAGAGTCCCATGCTCTCTGACTATGCCGATTCACTGGGATGTCCACTCCAGGGCACGAAACACACCAAGCTTCCCTGGCCCCCTTCAGGCTCGCTATCTCGTCATCAGGTAACTGAGGAAGGTTTAAAATGTTACTGACTCTCTAGTCATTGCTATCATGGCTATCTCTATAGCGAACCATATGCGGAGGACAGGAAAGCCGGTAATGCCACGCTGGACGCGGAGCGAACACCTAGCCCTCCTAATCTTATGGGGAGAACCGCTTGGGTCCAAGGCAACGTGTCAAAATAAATATTTAGGCTTTTGGAGAGTGTTGCCTGGAGAGAACCGTCAATGCGTGATAAGATGGTAGGGAATTTCCAAATTGGGCAACAACGGAGTAAATACATAAATTTTGGGGTGAACAAACAGAATCGAATGATACAGAGGGCCATGTGGGGATTTATTTGAAACAGTAAATCGGATGTGTGATGGAATAAATTTAATTTGCAGTCAATGACAGGGTTGATTGATTCGTCAAATATAGGTGAGCCTAAAAGAGTGAGTGATGAATTTGAGAGGACGGAAATATTTGGCAGAACAGCATTAAAGTTTCTTAAAATTTCTATTTTCTTTTCTGATGAAAGGTGATTAGGTAAAAAGATTTCGCATTTAGTAAAATTTAAAGATAGGCCGATCTCTGAAAATTTGTTTTTGATTAGCTGCAAGTCTTGTAGAACCGTCAACGCGTCTCCGCCAAGGGCTCCGTCGTCGAGGTACCACAGATTGAATTTAGAATTTAGATTAGAGATGATTGGGTGGATGATGAGACTGAAAATCGCAGGCCCAAGCGGATCTCCTTGCTGGCAACCCATGCTTGATAAAATGATTTGGTTTCCAAAAAGTAATTTAGTTGGTGCTCCATAGCATTGCCACACGTAGGGATAAAGTTCCGGAAGTTCTTTTTTCACTGCTGCTAACAGAGCACCGCGTTCCACCGAATTAAAGGCATTTTTGACATCAATTTTTACGAACACTTCAAAGTCCGGATGACTCAAAAAGGAACGCGCAGCGTGGACCGCTGCCTCACAGCCACCTTTGACTCCAAAGCCCAACTGCCGGGGCTTAAAGAAATCGGTCAACTTTTGATGAAATTTCCGGCAGCAGAGCTTCCAGGCTAAGCGTCTGAAAGTACAGCCGACGGCGATCGGGCGTATGCCGCCATCCTTTTTGGCTAGGGCTACAAGATTGGCGCCATAAAGGAGTGGGACGATCTCGGGATTGACGCGGCCTGAAAGCATCAGGTTTATCAAAGCCGTTACTTCCTTCAGTAGAGCCGATCTCGTGTCGCCCATGGAAAAGGTGGTTAAATCCTTTAGGTGCTGCGGCGACAGTCCATCCAGTCCACCAGCAGAGCCATTGGGGAACGAAGATATGGCACCAAGAACGGCATCTTCAGACACAAGGATCGTAGAAGCGTCAGTGGCTGGTGGATCTGGAAGCGAAGAGGCAGCGGAAGGAACTGGATGTTTCTCCCTCAAGGCGGCATGCGTTCCGGCTGAATGTGTAGCCAAATCATCATTGGAGAAAAGAAGGCGGGCAGCACCGCTCACATTTCCCTCAGAAATTTTATTTTCTATGTATTTATATCTATTAAATATATCGTCATACTAGACCCATAAGTCATAACGCAAGCCTTGTCGAGCTTACGATCTATTTCGATTTGTGTAAGATTGTCCCCTAATATGTACCTATTTATTTATTACTAGCTTTTGCCTGCGAATTCGTTTGCGTTGACTTCTTTTTGTTGTACTTTTACTGGGATAAAAAATATTATATATGTTAACTCAGGCTAAACTCTATTACTACTATTACTTATAGATATTCATCTTAATCCGTTCAGCCGTTTTTGCGTGATTTACTTAGTAAGAAACATAATATTATCCAAACTTTCGCATATGTAATATTAGTAATATTAATTAGGTATATAATTTCTCCTTGAATTGGGTGACATTGCCATTAGCTCGTTATCATGAAACAAATGGCTTCGCGCAATAAATAACAATTACATAATTGCTAAACTTGTGAAATCAGCAACGTAAACATTGTCTTGCGAAAACTCTACGATCATATTATTGTTTCATAAATGATACAGGTCGTGAGATTACTCCAACACACTTAAAATGTGATAAGCCTTTTCTTCAGAGAGACGAAGTTTACACTAAGGTCATACTTTTATTATACTTACACATAGCAAGACCAAAGTAAGCTATAATACTCGTAGCCTCTAGATCATAGCTTCGGTCGGAATCAGTTGGTGTAGTCAGTATCTTGACCACTCAAGAGATGGTAGATATATCCTTTGGTAGAATTTCTGCAAAAAGTGTCCCGTGCTGTGAGTGATTCAGAAACGAAAACGACTAAGTAGGCGATGGATGGAACTTGACAGCTGAAATAAAACTTCCATGAAAACTTGACTGTGTTCAGCCTTATCACACTTGCGATTTGCGAGCGTATTTTCTATACAATTATCAGTCGCGGCGAACACGCTGCGTCATCGCCTTCATACAAAATACGCTTGCAAATCGCAAGTGTGATAAGGCTCTTAGGTCCAAAATGTACCGTTTCAAATGTAACATATCAAAATTTACAGGTTTACAAATTTACGCAGAATTATTCGAATGTAGGAACAAATTAAAGAGAAATGATTCGCAAATGTTTAGATCGTAGTTCAGGTTTGTTATATTGGTAGCTATAGGGTTAAGTGGTGCATTACCATTGGTGCTTCCAAAAGCGCCCGCATATTTTAGGCCCCTTCCGCATTTGGGGAGGCATCGGCACGTCTCGTCCTAGTGTCCATAGTTTTGGCCGTATTCGTCCCGGTACCGTCGCATACCGGGTAGAGTCAGTCCGATTCAAGTCAGGCCTAGCTGAGTTTCTTGCTGGACAGCAACAAAACAAAACTCTCAGTAGCTCGCTACCACTCACTCCCCATATTCGGTTGAAACCGTTTAACTAATGTCACTGGAGCGCAAACTTGTAAACTTTTCCAGTGTTAAAACCGCCCCCGCGTGGTCGTACCGGAGGTTTCCCCTGGATTTTCCCCAGGCTACTCTCCAACCACGCAGCTAGGCAGGGATAAAAAAGGCTTGTGTCTTGAACGGAATGGAAAAAAGGCCTTTGGTTTCATGGTTGAAAGAACGGTGCTACGTAAGTGAGCATGTTTTTCCGTTTCCAATTGAGTCATATCATCACATCCGCGGAGTCGGCCTCGGAGTTAGCGGCCTGGCTAAAACGTAAAGTAGCCCTTTGCGGTAAAAACTGCTAGGTAAGAAAGCGAAATAATTCGTAAGGGATTTGGGTCGGTGGCCCAGGGGTAGGTAGCGATCCTCGTTCCAGATCGTTCTTCGCTCAACAAATTTAATCATAATTAGGGTTGCCAACTTTCTTTGGGGGAGATATAGTATTTTCCAGAAAAAAAACGACAAAAATATAGTGCACTATAAAAAAATATAGTACTTGTATGGTAAAATGTTGCTATTTGGTATAATTTTACTGAAACCTGAGCAATTTGAAGCACTTCGTAAGGCCCCCGTAAATATAGTATTTTTGCGTTATATATATTACTTCACCAGTATATAGTACAAAGAGTCAATATATAGAACAATACTATATAATATAGTACGGTTGGCAACCCTATCCACGATCGCTGATACCGATAGGAACCCATTATTGTATAGTTTCGTCAATTTTACTAAATTAATCTCAGAATAAAGTTATCAACCGTGCATACGATTAAGTACCTATATGCAACATTATAATCGGGTGACAAACTGCATATTATTGGCACGTACATAAAAATGTAACGTGACTCAAACCTATCTTGTGTTACGCTAGCAAAGGATTTTAAACAGTGATTCACGTTTTATAAAGGTGTAAGAGAAAAAGTTGATACCGCGAGCTGACATTCACAATTTTTGATGATGCACGACGGGAAATTCTCCTTAATACGTAACACAATTACAATAACCACAAATCGTATTACAAACCCAGGTCGTTGAACTTTCGTTGTTTAATTGATATTTTGCCGCGCTTAGTAATCCAAGCTCCCATAACTTATGCTTACGCAATGTTATTGCTATAGTGGCCTAAAGTGGTCGCCGTACATAGCACTTCCGATGTTCTGTCGCAATGTTATTTATTTATTATCTAATCATATTTTCCGCCCGGAAAGTTGTCGGGGAAATGTATCTTTATTGCTCCAGCTCTTACATAATAGCCTGGTCAGATAAGATAATAAATTATTACGGTTAACACAATGTTGCCACCGAAGCTTATAACGTGATTGTTTTGAGTGCATTAGGGGTTAAAGCGCTTTGATCTGATCCAATTATCTCTGCCACGTGACTTTGTTCTAGGACAAAGGAAACGGCAATAATTAGACGTTCTGCTTTAACATAATAGCACTGCAATCGTGGAATTGCGCACTGGAAGTGACTAGTTAACGATGAGTGCAACGTTGACAATTCACGTGCCTCGTGGAGATAATATCCCACTGGCCATGTCAGTGAAATCTGTTTCAAGGCACCGCTCCCGGCAGTAGAACCGTCGACCAATTGTTTCTAATAACAGCCAGGGAGGCCACCCGAGTTCAGGGCCATTTCTGTAACACTATAAACGTATCGTGTTTATCCGTAAAATATGTACTCTCGAGCACGTGCGTCATACGATCGGTTCTGATAATAGCAACATTAGGTATGATAATTGGTCTTAAAGCGAGAACATCAATGTTGAGATTGTATTAGCCGTATTAGAATAATAATGACGTAATCGGAAGGAGACCAGTTCCCGTGTGTCTTGGAAGTACCACTGTTACGATACAGGTGTAGATGATGTGTTTTATTTTTATGTCATATGTTTAGCACACTAAATCGGTCATTCGCACTGAGAGATTTTGTGACGTCAAGGAAAATAATTAAATTTTCGGAGTTATGGGTAATTAAAGGCTTAATTAATGAAATAGAGATATGTACGGAAGTTTAGTTTGAATAACTACTTCAATCTCAATTTTTATTTCTATTATAATTTCTAGCAACAAAAACTAGAGCTTCTAGGGGACTCTTTACATCAGGGCAGGGGATGAAATAAATATCATCTTTACTTCTATACTAATTTTATAAAGAGGTAAGTAATGTGTGTAGTGTATGTTTCGGGTAATCTCTGGAACTGCTCATCCATTTTTTTTAAATGCATCAGTACCTATGTAAAATGGGCCTTCGGGATGGACATAGGCATCCCGTGGCTACGCGTGCGGGGCTCCACGCGTTTTTTGGTTAGTATTGACGAGTTTTTAGTTGATATTCCTCCGGCAAAACTATAGATATATTTATGGCACAAACACTTACCGGTTCTTCAATCATTTATCTACAGAAGAAGATTTTTTTTTTAAATAATTACTTAATAGTTTTTTTTATGATTTGTTCAAACCGCCTATTTCACATATCGCTATACTGCGATATCTCCCCCAGTGGGGTCACACGCCCATGGTCCAAAAAAGCTCTCTTTTCGATATTGGTATGTTGTTTATGCACTTTTATATATACAATCTACATATAACTGTTCCTTATTGACGTCTCTAAAAGCCCACGAGAGATTTTTATTTTTAAATCATTTTTACAAAAGTTACGTCCCAAAAACGGTTTTTTGGCCTGAAATTGCCAAAGTTTGGTGTCATATATCCCGAAAACTGTGAGTTTTGATGTAAATATCGGATACTATTTCGGTAAACCACATTGTTGTTAATACGATAAGCTATAAAAAATGCACCTAAAAACCGACAGTTACAGATCGAAGGTCACTGGGAGCTAGGAGCCCCTTAAGGCCTCCACCCACCGAACGCGTGTCGTGCGCGGCGCGTGTCGGGCGCGGTTGAAGCTATATATTCACACGGCAAGCGGGCGGCGTGTAGCAACGCGGGTATACGCGGCGGCCCCGCGCGTCATATCTCTCTCACTACCAACACATTTTATATGTATCTCACTATCTCTATCACACAGTAGCGCGGGCCCGCGCGTCATATCTCTCTCACTGCCAACACATTTAATATGTATCACACTATCTCTATCACACAGTAGCGCGGGCCCGCGCGTCATATCTCTCTCACTGCCAACACATTTAATATGTATCTCCCTATCTCTATCACACTCAGCAGCGCGGGCCCGCGCTTCAAACGCGACGCTCACGACACGCGGCTGCGCTGCCGAGTTGTAACTTTAGCGCCGCGGGCCCGCGGCGGGCCCGCGTTTGGACGGCGTTCGATGTGTGTTTGAAGTGTAGTTTCAATGCTTTACAAATTGCGCGGGCCCGCGCAGGCCACGCGCCGCGCACGACACGCGTTCGGTGGGTGGAGGACTTTAATACACAATGCGAACCGCACGGGCAGTCAGTATAGGTATAAAGCGAGTGAAAACCCAAATTAAAGGGCGTAAATGGTTTCGGGGTGCAAAAGGAGAATGAAGCTAACCGCAGCAGAACCAAGGTAACCGATATAGTCCTCCGAATCGCTTAACTTAAGTGACAGTGGGCGGGGTATATTGCACGTAGAACCGATGGCCGTTGGGGCGGACAGGTACCGGAAGGCGCAGCCTGGACTGATGCAAGTAAAGGTGACGGGAGTCTGCTGGATGCGGGTGACGCAGGACCGGTCATTGTGGCACTCTTTGGGGGAGGACTTTGTCCAGCAGTGGACGTCTTACGGCTGATATGATGATGATGATGACGTGCAAAAGTGTAACATATCTTTGACGTCGACTGTACCTACTGGGTACCTATGTAAGTACTTTTAACCCTTCACGCAAAAGAGCGGTGTTATTCGTTTAACACGTGTATCTGTGTGTCTATTTGTGGTATCGTAGCTCCCAAAAGGATCAACCTATTTGAGTGCGGAATTTAAAATCTCGTCTGCCGAGATATTTCAAAGCCATGTGTTTTCATCGGGAGTGTTAAATATTTAAAATTTCTTTAACTATTAATAATACATTAGAACTGAATTAATTTCAGTTGATGTTTATTTCATCCGCAGACAACCCTCATTTACATCATCTTAGTATCGGATTGTTTATGGCATTGATTTGACGTCATCGAAAAGAAATGTAGCTTTAGGGTAATAAGGAAATGCAATCTTGAGTCCATTGGCAATTCGAAATCTCGACATCTCGTATGCTGACGTTGAGTTTGACCCTAGTGCTGTTCATTTATGTTAGGGAAGTCCCTTAACGCCGGACGGACGGTTATCGTGGTTATCGAGATAGTACGAGTGTCCGGCACTAGGTGCCTTCCGGTGAAAAAAACTTTGATACGAAACTGGGTCCTGTAAACACAGGGTTTCCTAGCTCTGAGGGGTAATCACGTAACGTTCCGAACGCGCGTTAGGACAATTTAACTGTATTTTTTCTATACTAAAAGTGACGTTTAGATCTACCTGACGCGCGTATAATGCGTTACGTGGTCGACCTGCAGGGCACTGGGTCGTGATATATATGCGTATCACGACTCGTGATACGCATATTGTGGTCTATTTGTACAATATTTATTTATTTATTAAGAGCCTGCTGTGTCCCACTGCTGGGCAAAAGCCTTCCCCCTCCGTACAATAAACTTTTCATTTTAATTAATTAATTAATTTGGAAATACAATTTATAAACATAACAGATCATGATCTCTGTTGACAGTTTAGTGAAGTATTCAGTATTCATCATTTATTGCGTTAAAGGCCACGTCCATGCAGTAATGCATAATCTCTGTATACATAAGTCTCGATTAATATCGTTAAATATTGAGATTCCGCATACATACGTTCGACGTCTGTACCTACTAATATGTTATACCTATAATAACTCGTCCTAACAGTTCTAGAAAGGAAGTGCGATATTATGTTATAGCTTGCGCCCGCAACTTCGTCCGCGTGGACCCGGGATAAAAACTACCCTATATTTTAATCTACGCTATAAACTACCTTCGTGCGAAATTTCATCCAAATCGGTTGAGCCGTTTAAGCGTGATTGAGTAACAAACATCTAAACATCCAAACTTTCGCATTTATAATATTACGTAGGATAAAAAATGCGTAAGTAAACTAAATCACAACTACCATAGTAGGTATAGTAGATTTTGTAGTTTGCTAATAAAACACAACTCATAATGAATTTTCATTTACCTTAATCAGTCCTAGATTGATTCCTCCTTACATTCGGTTTTGCATCAGTATTAAAAGCTCATTGGTCATCTCGACTGATAAGGTACACACGAGATTGAATCTCTAGTAAATCGGGGCGCTTAGAGTATTTTTTTTGTCTTTTGAACCTGGCTGTTGCTTTTATAGGACGAGTCCAACAAAGCAATCGGAATGCAATAGGAGAGTAGCCTGGGGAAAACCCAGGAGAATCCTCCGGCACCGCCACGCGGGAGCGAGCCGTTTAGGGAGCCGTGAGAAAAACAGCTTGCCCAGACATATACACGCCGGATATAGGGCGCGTTTAACGCGTGTTGGATATTGTAACTTCATAAATTACTAGACTTCTGTAGAAAAACCAATGTATGATTGATTATGCACGACTGAGTGCGTCGTTGCGAAGAAATATCATCTCAGAATGGAATATTGTGGGTATTTACACTACGGAACCGGTTAGTTCATTGTAACATAGATAATGTGATGTGAATCGTAATGAGTCATTTGTTTATGAGAAAGTTCAAGGCTGATGTACCCACTCTATCTACCTATTCATCGCAATTAATGTGACGCACACTAAGCCAGCATGTCAATGGTAATGGAACAATCTCTGCCGGTACTCGGTCTGTGGACGACGTAGGTAGGTATATTAATATCTACGTCGTTCAATTCACGATTAATAAAGATCAAGTTCGAGTGCTTGACACTACTTACCCCGATTTCAAATTTCAACCTTAATTCTTAACAATGCAAAAGAGGTGAGCAACAGGTGTCATCTATTAAGATATAAGGCGTTAAAAATTGGGACGACCCATACTAGTAGGCACGAATAAGCTGGTCGCTAAAAATGCTAAAAAATACTGCATACCTACCACTTTTTATTTAGGAGAAATTAATACATTTTCCCATCTCAGTCCATCACCTTTCCGTCATAATCGTAATAATATTATTAACTGCGATGATGATTTAAGAATTAGTTACAAATTTCTTCAGTTGTATATCTCGACTTGTCAACTTATTCCCGCCATGAGATATAAAACCACTATAAGACATTATCAGGGCCAAACTACATACCTATTTAGTTTAAAAGTCACAGTGGAAAGGTTCAGAAGATTTCAAAGTCCTAAAAACGTGTCTTAAGGGGGTGAATTGGATCAAAGCACGCCATAAGGCGTGCTTTGAAACGCCGTTCTGACTAGAGATTAAGAAACAATAAGGTCTGATTTTCAGATATATGATTCTTGACTATATGATTGTTTATCTGATTTAATTGATACATGATTGCGTAAAATTTCCTCGATAGAAAAAAAATCCAAAGTTGGGTCTTTATTTTCCTTTTTTTACCCAGCCTACTCAAACAATACATTATTATAAGACAGAATCAAGTTAATACTACAGAATTTTATCTCATCTAAAACCTCACTTAATGAAATATAAATAAAACTTCACTAAGTTAGGTATTTATGGAAATTTGTCCGTAAAAGCCACTCCCGAAGAGTGTTACATAGTTTAAATGTAGAAAAGCTTAGCATTGGGTCTCGAGTACGTTGAGTCGTCGATAAACCATTGTGACACGGGTTTATACAAAACAGCCTGACGATCGGTTACCCTTAAGTTAAATCGACTGCAACACCTACCCATGGTAACCTTCAACTTCAATCATCTATTATCATCACGTCATTACATCAAAAGCTACTCATGTTTTTGTTAGTGGCGTTCAATGTCGGTTTTCGAACCCGGTAGCGATGCGACGGGACCAATGCGGAACAAATGTCGTATCGTATCGTTACGCAACGACACTAAGTATTTGACCGTGACCAATATTGTATCGATAAAAAAAGTTTATGAAAACATCCTTCAAACGACAATGTCACTGAAATTTCAGAACATAAGTAAACGTAAGCGGAATAAAACAAAATAATCGCTTAATTTTTTGCTTTTGAAGCGCTCATAGCCCAGCGGTGCCTGCGAGTCGGAAACGATAACGCAGGTTAAGCAAAGATAGAAGCAGCGGTCAGTCTTTGGATGGGTGACCGCCTGATGTTTGAGTGGTTAATGTAAATGAGCGCTTCCGTGCTGTGGAAGGCACGTTAAGCAGTTGATCCCGGCTGCTGTCTATGACAGTATTCGTTAAGCCGAGTTAGAGGCCTTCGGGCGGCTTAAGAACTTCTAACAGTCGAGTTGCCCACTCACTTGACAAAGGGGGTACCACTGTCTCTCGCGTCCGCAGGAGCTACCTACCACAACCCTGCACGTGTCCCCTGGGGGTACTAAAGAGTGACAAACTTTAAAGGCCAAAATAATGTATGCCATACGATTAAATCGTTTAATTAGTCAGAAGTTATAAAAACATCTTTTGTCCGATTAGATGTCACAATTTGTAAGTTATTTGTATTTAACGTAAAACAACACTAAAAGTCGTTAAATTAAAGGAGTATTTTGTAATTCGATGAAATATCTCTCTAGGAAAAATTGGTTCTAGTAAAATCGATTATGGGAAAATAATCGCCACACTCTTAACGATTTACGCATAACCCATTATTAAAATTTTATTTTCCAAGCCCGAAGTTACTTCAGTGTGCTTAAGAATACTACTTATTTGGCTATAAATCGAATTGGCGCGCTAACCCTATCATCATATCAATTAGCGATGCGCGACTTCGAATGATTCGACTATTACCAATAATCGATGATGAAATTAGTAATATACTAACGTTGATGATCGAATGACGATTACTCGTCATTTTATAGATAAGCTCGTCCTCGTTGGGAATTATTATTGTACGCGTAATGCCACGGCTCGACTGGTCGACTCCATTCAGTTCAATTACTTGAATTCGACTTGGGTCGAGTCAACTCTGCACGGCTATCACGGGACGGCGCGCAAGCTCTCTCAATTTTTCTCGCACTATCCGTCTCTCTCTTATTAGAACACTAAGAATAAGAGGTATAGTGCGAGAAAAATCGAGAGTATGTCGTGGCCGTCCTATGATAGACATGCTGCGTTCATTAGTAGTGAGTGACTAATAATCGAAAGATTATAAATTGAGTCGAATAAGTCGAATGATTATTATAAGTAGTCGACGAATCGATTTAGTATTATTCAAAGTCATATCAATTGATCGACCTTGATTATTAACGAGATTTTGAAAAAAACATCTTGTCACAGAATGAAGCCCCTGTAGGACACGCTACTTATTCGTGCTGCTAGAGCACGCTATACATTACATAGCATACATACATTAGCTAAAACATCTTGGTTGTCGGAGAAAACATGAATCCGGCTTTAATCGATAAGTAAGCCACTGTTTGTTAAGAATGTTAAGATACTCAAATACCTACTCTAAAACTGTTCAATAGGTACTACAAGGAAGTGGAAGAATGTTATTTATTACCCGCTGACGGCAGCTGACTAATTTATTTTTAATTAATAGTATTCTTACAATAGTACCTACCTACACCTCTATGCATAACTAGTGGCTAATAAAATAATAGAGTAGAAGTAGCAAATCTGGCATACTTGGACGGCATTCAGACACATGCCCGGTTTCTAATTCTAAGTGTTCAAAGGGGTCCCAAAATGATACCACTGTTACTTGCCAATACTGTATATTGAGTCAATCACAGAACTATCTTATAAAAGTTGTACAAAAATTAATTAGTACCGGCCAGAGGTCATTATCGCAGGGAAAATCTCTATAGCGCGATTCAGGAATCCACCCGAACGGTACAGCGCCATCTAGCGGTCAACTCGAAAACTTATGTACAATTATGTATGTGCAAACACACGGCTGAACATTCCGCCCACCAAGGACAAAACGGGGGGATTGTCCTTAAGACCGCCCACCATGAGCAACAGACTAAATTAATGGCAGAGGAAATGATCTCTGGCAACCGATATAAATTACTACAATTTAACAATAACAACAACTTGACAATAATCACAGGAATCAAATGTTCTGACCAAAATACAAAGAAATACCATACATAACATAACAATATAAACAACACATAACACAATATATTAACTCGACAGTTTAAACTAACTGACCTTTTGCAGTTGCAATAACTGACAAAAGGGAACATTTTTTGTCGCCTTTACATTACACAATAAAATACTTATACAATTAATTTAGGTTTCAATAGGCAGTATACATAGTTTTCCTACAGATCTTTTTATAGTACCACCTTTGTATTTTAAACTAACGACACGTGTAATTCCGTCCAGTCCAGGATGCTTCATAGTCATTCTACCATACAACCACTTAGCCGGAGGAAGGTCGTCCTCTTTAACTAAAACTACATCTCCTACTGCGGGCTCGGGTGTTTGATGCACCCACTTATACCTATGATGGAATTGTGTCAGATATTCACAAGACCAGCGACGCCAGAAATCTTGGACCATCCTTTGAGTGAGCTGCCATCTTCTAAGATTATTAATATTTGCAGTTTCATAATTGTAGTCTGGTGCCAAAACTAAAGGTTCTCCAATCAAGAAATGGCCTGGCGTTAGTGGCATTGGATTGTTGCAGCTATCGGTGATCTGTGAAATTGGTCTCGAGTTAAGACACGCCTCAACTTGTGACAACACGGTTGCCATTTCCTCAAAAGTTAAAGTTGAGTTGCCCACAACTCTTCTGAGGTGATATTTTGTGGACTTAATACCGGCCTCCCAAAGACCACCAAAGTTCGGAGAATGTGGAGGTATGAAATGCCAATTGGTTCCATTTGTGGCTAAGTCATCCATTATTTCTGAGAGCAATGATGTTTTTTCGTCTGCAAATAAATGTTTAAGCTCCCGTGCAGCACCAACGAAATTCGTGCCGTTATCGCTCCAGAGTTCTGTGCAAGGGCCACGACGTGCCACAAATCTTTTGAATGCAGCTAAAAACCCTTGAGACGTTAAATCACTAACTGGCTCTAGGTGTATAGCTTTTGTTGCCATGCATATAAAAAGACATATGTACCCTTTATAGGCACGATGACCTCTGCCTTTTGAGGTTCTTATATTAATTGGTCCTGCGTAATCTACGCCGCTTTGACGAAATACGCGAGTAACGTTACCTCTTGCTGAAGGCAACTGTCCCATCAACTGGTGCTGGGTTGCAGCAGCATATCTTATGCAGGTTACACATTTGCGTACGAATTGGCTTATCAGAGCTTTTGCGCCCACTATCCAATATTTGGACCGTATATAATTCAGCATTAGCTGTGGTGCGCCGTGCAAAGTCTTTTGGTGCGCATCAGCTACAACCAAATCTGTGAAATGAGATTTGTGGGGCAAAATTATTGGATGCTTCAGATCTTCACTTATATGAGCATGCCTGAGTCTACCGCCAACCCTCAAGATGTGATTTTCATCATGAATTGGATTCACGGAGGTCAGTTTACTTTTATTATTAACACGTTCTTTTTCTTTTAAATTCAATACTTCTTCATTGAAATGTTCATGTTGCACTAGTTTTATGCAAACAATCGAACTGTGTCTAATCTCTTCACTTGTAAGCCATTTACTGAACGCTTGACCTCGACACAGTTTAGCAATTCTCAAGCAGAAAGCTACCACACGAATCAGCTTTCTAAGACTCGAGAATCTGGTCATGAATTCTGTCTCTGGTGAAATAACAGCATCAACTGTTCCACAGGTGTTGGCATGACACAGTTTGTTCACCTTTTCTTCCAGGTTTGTTTCTTTGACTGTCATCTTCTTGTAATGTATGTTTTTATGTTTCAGCCATGCTGGGCCTTCTTTCCAGAGCAGCTCATTTACAGACTGGTAAGTACCTCTTGAGGCGCAATCAGCGGGATTCTCTTTTGAAACCACATGGGACCACTGGTGAGGTTCCATCGAAGTTAAGATTTCAGCAACGCGGTTTGCTACGAATGTCTTCCATCTATTCGGGCGACTGTTAAGCCAGGATAACACTATGGACGAATCTGTCCAGGCGTGAACATTCATCTTATTGATACCCATAACAGTCGCAACTTCCATCAATAACTTCGCTAGCAAGACTGCGCCACAAAGTTCCAGTCTTGGAATCGACACCTGTTTAATTGGTGCCACTTTCGTTTTAGCAGTAACTAAGGAAACATGTACTTCACTATTCTTATCAATTACACGCACATATACCACAGCAGCGAAGGCCTCCGACGACGCGTCACAGAAACCCTGAAGTTCCAGCGTTTCGTCGCCAGTGCTTGAATGGATCCACCGAGGCAGTTTGAATTTGGTTAGTTGGCCTAAATTTTCTCTATATGTTAACCACTCCCCCAGCAATTGAGGCGGGACTTCATCGTCCCACTCAATTCCCGAAAGCCATAGTTTTTGTATGAAAATTTTGGCCGATATTATTACTGGTGCTAACCAGCCGAGTGGATCGAATAAACGTGCGATATCTGATATTACATTCCTCTTGGTTAAAGGCATTTTTGGTGGGGTCAGCTTCACATCCGGTCAGCAAATCATCCATATAGAAATCGTTCAACACACGTTCAGCAGCTAAAGGGAAGTTTACACCTTCATCATAAGCGACTTGCTGTAACGCGCGAACTGCCAGGTAGGGCCAATGACCTGACAAAAATGACCAATTTCATCTTCAGGCTTTGCTCGCCATACGACACGCTGAAAATCGGCATCACTCTCTTCAACTTTTACCTGCCGATACATTTTTACAATATCTGCTACCAAACAAATAGGATGCGTGCGCCACCGTAAAATGATGTGGCGTAAATCAGATTGCAACGCCGGCCCTACTAATAAATCTTGATTTAATGACACTCCGTTAGTTCCAGGACACGAGGCATCGAAGACGATTCTCAATTTTGTCGTGGTTCTGTCATCCTTAATCACAGCAAAATGAGGTAAGTACACCACATCTGACTTTTGCTCTTCTATGTCAGTTACTTTCTCCATGTGACCAAGTTCGAGGTATTCGTCAATGACTGCCGTATATCGTGTCTGCAGATCAGGATCTTTTTGAAATTTTCTCTCTAGTTGCATAAAACGTCTCGTAGCAATAGTTTCAGAGTTTCCATATTTGCAACTAGGATCTTCATCTTTAAACGGAAGTCTGACGATATATCGACCGTTGCAATCTCTTTTAGTGGTAGCTTTAAATATTTCTTCACACCTTTTTTCTTCCTCGGTATAGTCCTCTTGCGGGGATTTAACCGAAATATCAGTCTCGAGTTCCCAGAACTTTTTAAGAAGCTCGTTTTCATTTGATTGAATGTGGTTAACACTGATATTTTGAGTTCCAATTGTATTAGGTGTGTGAACTGGTCCCGACAAAATCCAGCCCAAAGTGGTCTTTTGGGCTACTGGTGATTCAGCAGATCCTTTGACGATTCCTTCTTCTAGAATCTGGCAATAGATGTCAGCTCCCAGAAGCATGTCAATCTTGTTGGGCGTATTAAAAGATGGATCAGCTAACTCCAGGTTGTTTAACTCAGACCATAACTCGACAACGATCCGTTTCTCCGGCAGGACCGATGTCAGCTTGTTTAACACGAAAGCATTGACATTATATTCATGATTTGGATTAAGAAGTGATTGTATGTTTACATTTACCCTTGACTTAGATGCCAAAGAAGCACCCTCGTCTCTTCCTAAACCCGAAATGGTACTTTCGTGGTGAATTTTCTTCAGACCCAGTAACTGGACTGCAGACTCCGTAATCAACGAAGCCTGTGATCCCTGATCAAGCAAACACCTGAGAGTGACTTTAGAGCCATTTTTCGATTGAGCCTTGACTAAAGCCGTTGCTAACAAAACCTGATTACGACTTGTCGAAAAATGAGTCTTGATTTCATTGGTACAAGTGGGTTCATTCTGCGTTGATGAACTTGTCGAAGCTGTGTGCACAGCTACGCTCCGCTCGACTGATTGATTCGAAACCTCAGAATCAGTCGATGTAGTGGTACTTTTGGGATGTAAGAGAGAGTGGTGTTTCCTGGTACATATATGGCATCGAGTGGATTGACGGCAAGCAAAAACCGAATGATTAACGCCTAAGCAATTAAAGCATAAGCGACTGGACTGGGCGAAACTACGACGATCATCAGTTTCAAGTTTGGCAAACTGCTTACAGTTGCTAATATTGTGATTCTCGGAACAAAAGGTACACGACAAAGCAGATACATGATGGACCTTTGGATTGGCGAGAGCGTTGGAGATTTTGTTGACATTAGGATAGTAACCCTTATTGACAAGGTTACCGTAATTGTCTTTGAATGTTTTGGGTTCAACAAATTCCAAGGCTCTGAACCGTGTCTCCAAGAATCCATAAAATTGGCTCAGAGTGGGTAAATCTTCAAACGATTCACTGGATTTTAATTCCCACTGTTTCCTAGTTTCGGGATCTAATTTTAAACATATTATATGGATTACAATGATATCCCAACTAGACACATTGACGCCAATATTTTCTAAAGCGTGCAGACATTCACGCGTTGTATCCAACAACTCTTTTAAGCCGTTTGCAGATTCTGATCCCAAGTTCCGTTGACTCATAAGCCTCTTCAGTATGTGGTTTGCAAGATATTTCTTGTTATCGTATCTTTTTTCAAGCAGTTCCCAACACATCTGATAGTTCTCTTTAGTGATACTGACATGTCGCACAAGTTGCTC
This sequence comes from Epinotia ramella, assembly GCA_947578815.1. Classification (NCBI taxonomy): domain Eukaryota; kingdom Metazoa; phylum Arthropoda; class Insecta; order Lepidoptera; family Tortricidae; genus Epinotia; species Epinotia ramella. Next base: position 17,593,558 of record OX388209.1, read on the forward strand.
GGCTTCTCCAACTAAATGGCCTTTGAGGTAGTGTAACTTCTGGACATCGTCTATAGAGTTGTTTTGGTGTATGAGTGACGTAAAAAGATCACGGAATGTTGTCCATTCTGAGTACTTTCCAGAAAAAGCAGGGATGGTAATTTTTGGAAGTCGTATATTCGGGGTGTTTTCTTTCTCCGTCTTACTAACGCTTACAACGAGATCTGTGCTGTTAATCGAACTAACCCCTAACGAGGTCAGTGCTGCCTTCAGATCCAGATTGTAATCTATGTACAATTCTTCAGTCATGTTGTACACATCATCTCTAATATACGCACTAGCTTCCAAATCTGCTGGATCCGAATCTAACACAATCTGCGTGTGCGTAGAATTAAAGTTAGACCACAATTCCTCTAACATTTGCAATCTAGTACTCATGTAATCTTTAGACTTCAATCGCTCTTTAGGTGACTTTTTGAAATTGGCCTTAGCTCTCTGAATGCGCTTCATTAAATCAGTTAGCAATTTACTATTATCCGCCATTTTGCCAGTTCTTGAATAATATCCCAAAATAATCAAAGATCAAAACTATTATTTTCAGCTCAAATTATCGTGATTTTTTTTGCAAGTCTCAAACGGTGCAAATTCGGCTTAGTCCAAACAGTGTTTGAACAATTCTGGCTAATATCGGGCATGGATTCCCCGTAGTTCCACTTTTGAGAGAATTATTCTAAGTCCCTAGAGCTCAACTGCTAAATCCAAATCCTCGCAAAATGTACTAAGTCCAAATATTAGCTGAATTTTCTAAGTTCAAATCATTAAAGTTAATCTTCCATTAAATCTTCTAATGAAACATAATGGAAAGTACTCACGGTTTGTCTTCACTCACTCACACGCAAACACTTAATGATGACGTCACACGATTCCAATGACGTTCCACGATAATCCGACCCGATGACGTCACACGATGTTCCGATGACGTTTCGTCCACCTTCAGCAGCAACCCGCTACTGTGTCGATGGTCAAGACTCCTGCCGCCAGATCAACCTCGAATACCATCCGGCTCGAAGGACCATGTTTAAAGGGGTCCCAAAATGATACCACTGTTACTTGCCAATACTGTATATTGAGTCAATCACAGAACTATCTTATAAAAGTTGTACAAAAATTAATTAGTACCGGCCAGAGGTCATTATCGCAGGGAAAATCTCTATAGCGCGATTCAGGAATCCACCCGAACGGTACAGCGCCATCTAGCGGTCAACTCGAAAACTTATGTACAATTATGTATGTGCAAACACACGGCTGAACACTAAGACCCAGAAATTTCTTTAGACCTAAGTTCAATGTTAATTTTTTTCACCCTTACGAGTCACAAAGTCACAACTCAGATATGATTGATTAAAAAATCCAAAAGTAAAAAGAATAACACTGTAATAAATGTGTCTACGATCCCTCATGTATCGTAGCCACATTTATAATTTTATACCAGGGTTTTTCTTTTTTTATTAATCAATGGATATTCATAGAACAGATTTTAAATAACCGACTACAAAGGCGAGTTTACCACACCGAAATACTCTTAAGTTTCCACTCTAGTAGGATTACTTGAGAGCGTTTCAACCGAATCTGAGTGAGTATATTATTGTAACAAGGATGAGGCCTTATGACCAGTGGGTACAAACTACAAACTGTACAAAGGCTGAATACATTTATGGTAGGGCAATCGATTTGGCGAAGACATTTATTTTTCATGCTTTACGAAACAAGTTCATCCACATAGATTTTTAACTTGTACCAAATTTCTGGGTTTATTATTATTATTATTATTTTGAGCCTGTAGTGTCCCACTGCTGGGCAAAGGCCTCCCCCCACTTTTTCCTGTGCTCCCGATTCTAAGCAGTTTCTGGCCATTCTTTTAAAAAGGAGTCTAGCTCGTCTCTCCATCGCCGACGAGGTCTGCCACATCTCCGTTTCGAGCTGTCGGGCTGCCATTCAGTGGCGATCTTGGCCCACAGTCCACTCGGCATGCGACAGACATGACCAGCCCAGTCCCACTTCAACTTGGCCGACTTTCGAGCTACATCGACTATTTGAGTTTTGGAGCGCAGCGTGGTGTTCCGGATGCGATCCAGTAATTTGATACCTAATGAAATATGCTGCGCTCCATGGCTCGTTGGCAAACCCCGAGTTTTGACTTTTGAGATGACGTCAGAGACCAAATTTGTGCACCGTAGGTGAGAATTGGAAGAATGTACATGCCTATGAGTCTCCGCTTAAGTGATAATGGAAGGTCACCTTTCATCAGATGTTTCATGGACCAATAGCTCGTCCAGGCGTTTTCAGTCCGTCCTTCGACCTCCTTCTCCTGTCGCGCCTGGAAAGAGATTAGTTGACCCAAGTAAAGGTACTCATGGACATATGAAATTGGTTCGCCGTTTATCTCAATCCTACGTGCGATGCTATTAGGTTATAATAAGCTTAGTCTTAGTCATGTTCGTCTCCAGTCCAACCTCGAGGCTTGCGTTGCTCAGGTCTTGGAGCATAAGTTGTAGCTCGGAGGCTGTTGACGAGAACAGAACTATGTCGTCTAGCCTCCCTCCCAACTCCGGACAAGTTTCCGGAAAACGTGTTCCAGTGTGCTGGTAAAAAGCTTCGGCGATAACGGATCTCCTTGCTTGACTCCTTTTTGAATTTCGAAAGATACACCAGTGGACTCTAACTTAATTGCAGCTGTACTACAGTTATAGATGGCGGTGATTAGGTGAATGTAGCTTTCGTCTATTGCGTAATGCTGTAAAGATCGACTCATGAGACAGGCTGTCGAATGCTTTGGAATAACCTACAAATGCGAGGTAAAGTGGGAGGTTGTTTTCATGGCATTTTTCTATTACTTGATTTAGGGCATGTAGGTGATCGGTGCTGGAAAGGCCTGGACGGAATCCTCCTTGTTCAGGTGGTTGATGGCGGTCAAGTTTTCCATACGGTTTTCTATTACTTTGAGAAATAATTTGTAGAGGTTTGAGACAAGACTAATAGGACGGTAATTTCCTATGTCAGACTTCTTGTGGAGCAGGATTATCTCAGAGTGGCAAAAGTTCTCTGGAAGTGTTTGGGTAGTTGTAATATCATTGAAAAGTTTGCAAATGTGTGAAATTAAGGTTCGCCTACTTTTACCGCTTCGGTCGTGATACCATCCTCACCGGAGTTTCTACCGTACTTCATTTTACCAAGTGCTAAGTATAATTCGTGCTCTGATATGGGCGGGATGGGATCTAAGCTTTTATCTAAGATGGAAGAAGAAGTTTGGGCTTTGAGCGGGTCCGAGTAGAGATCCTTGTAATACTGGGTAGCAATATTTCTAATTTTATTTCGGTCGCGTTGCTTAGTGCCCGTGCTGTTCTTTAAGCTCGCGATCCAAGTTTGCCTTGCGTTGCCCCTTCTTAATCGATTTTTAATGGTAATTTTATCTGGTAATTCCTAACATCTGTGTGTATGCTGCGTTTTACCTCTGCCTTTGCTCTGTACTCGTCACTATTTTTTGAAATGTTCAATAACTGTCTGTTTTCTATCTGTTAACGTTTTGTCTATACGTTTTTTGTGCTTGTTCTTTTCTCGTTTTATTTGGCTGTTTATTTTTTTAATACATTCGATGACATTTTTGTATTGGTTGTCTACGTCTCCATTACTATCGCTATCTATATAATGTTCCAAAGCAGTTGTGTAATTGTAAATTAAATTCTTGTTTATTGGTTAATATAGTGTGTTCTTGTCGTGTTTCCTTTAAACTTTTTCGAATTAGTTGATAGCGATATATTTTGCTATTGAAAACTAATACTGTGGCGCGGAGTGGTCTATGGTCGGATTGGTCGGAGCTAAACTTGATATTGTTAATTGTTTCTATATAGGGTTAGGTAATAATAATAATATACTTAGCAGTGACGGCGTGTCAACATTTTCGATGGGCAACCTGGTACAAAAATGTTATGAAAGAGTCTACAGCATATTTTAACTCTAAACCCGACTAAAAATAAATTTTAGGCAAGCCGATGGAAATTGCCTTGTGTGGGCGCTGCTCCGCCTCTAATACTTACGTTTGTGTGTGGGTAAATATGTAAGTACCTAATTAAATTGAAAAAAAAACAGATTACTCCTTGTCTTAATACTAACACATTAATCATTTACAAGTTAATTGCAACTGTATTAAAATAGATTGCTTAACAAATGGTAAATAGTACATGTTTTTCCTTATACAATCATAAGACCATTTAAAACGTTCCTGTGTCCTATATCTTCTAAGTATATACGATAAACTTATTTTACCGATAACCTATGTTCAATCAAGATAAAGATATAATATTACGTAGGTCCTTGTTCATAGGAACATTGCAAAAATTTAAATAAAGTTAAGAAAATTGATAATATTCTGAGCATTATTCCTTCACGGCCTAATATGTATCTCGATCAGGGGCTGGAAACTTAGAAAAGAGGCGACACGCCGATTGATTGTATGGAAAGTAGTGACATCTCTGGCGAAGCGGATCGCTGTATTTAATGTTGTTGACAGAAAATGGAAATAGATGTCAGTACAATAGACCCACGACAATAAATTTTAAGATTTTGAAATGAAATAAAATATATTTTTATGTTTTGAGATAGAATTTATTAAGTATCCAATATTTTATTTAACTGAACATGAACAAATATCTCATTAATATGGAATTGTTTTTGTTGTTCGGCCTTTGTGGTTTTAGATCAAGTATACATACCTACGTGTCAGTCAGTAAATAAATGTCAATGTATTGTCTATAAAAACATTGAATGAAAACACATTTAAATCATATTTAAATAAAATCAAGAATAGTTTTAGCCACAGTATCTATTTATAAAAATAATATCTAGGTATTATGTGTGCAGTTATTAGTTTGAGGTTGAGTAATATGCAGTGTAGATCGGCAGTACGTGGATTTGAATTAAATCTGGTCCAGGAGATTTAATCTAAAGATTTGAAGCTAAATCTCGTCCTTGTCTCGTTTTTTGTTAAAAAGGGTGTGCTTTGTTAAGTTCGTGTTACATAATTTGTTATTTGTTAAGTTGAATAAATACTTTTATGAATGTTGCATGTTTCACTTTTCAGATCCATTTCATAGTTGTGTGATTATTTTAAAACCTACAATGTGATTGGCAAAGTATGAAGGGAAGCGTACTTAGGTAACTAAAATGTGATTTATATCATGTTTTAGAAACGATTTCTTCCTAACTTTGATAGTCGCATTGTAGGCTTCAAAGTCAAAACAGAGAATACAACTTTTGTATAGGTGTGTGCGTGGTGCGTGAATATGTATGTGTGTGTTAGTGTGTATGTGAAGCGTGCACGCTGCACGCATGCGTGCGTCAGAGTAGTTCAATCCACTCGCTGCCAGGCGGCTGTGGGACCAGTAATTTCTGGGTGTTGCCACTCTTTAGGTACATAAATATACTTATTATACTCTGTGATCTCGATATACTTACATGACATGTAACACTGACAGCTTACATGACACAAACGCGCGTCGTCGACGCGTTTAAAAACGCGGTGTGCATAGGTCCTAGTTCCTATGGTTTTAATTACTTGTTATATTTTGGGGAGCTAAATCATTAGGAGTAAAAATAAGGGCTCTTCAGCGATAAGATCGCCTGTTGTCGACCTCTACCGACATGTTATTGTATTGTTTCTCTTTCTAACTGCTTTGTTAGTGTGAGGTGTGCAATAAAGAGTATTTGTACTAAGATGATTATTGAATACTTTTTTGTAATATTTCCTCGTATTCTTTCCTTCATTCTATTACTTCGACAAAAACTCTAATACTTTCAAATAGTCCTATGCACCTTGTGTATTTTGCATATGTGCTATGAATAATCACACTGATATTATAAATGTGAAAGTTCGGATCATCATCACATCATCATATCAGCCGAAAGACGTCCACTGCTGGACATAGGCCTCCCCCAAAGAGTGACAAAGTGACAGGCACTGCGGAAGTTCGTATAGGTATGTAAATTGTATTTATACAACAGATATTAAAAACTTCAATAGCGGGATGCAGAGCATCATCAATTGCCACGCATATATTCTAAACTCGACGCCGTATATAGATTCCAAAAAAACTACCCATGGGTTGCCATTAAAATGAAATATTTTTGCATCGGTAAGTTTTTACTTTTCTAAATGATGTACCGTATGTTATTTATTTATACATTGTAAAGTTAAAATTAAATGCAACTGCCTAAATAAATAATCTTATGTAAGTATTTATTTCAAAAATAGATATTTGATTGAAACTGTTTTGTAGAAGAAAAGTTTATATTACTGTTGTAATACTTCAGGTTTTAACAACATTTGGTAACTATTAATATTCTCATAATGTGCGTAAATCTTTTTGATATGGACATAGTAATATTGACAACAAATCACGTGTAGCAAAGTAGTGTGTATGAAGTCTGTATGTCAATCTCGTAAAAACGGCTCATTTGACTGTGATGAATTTTGGCACATGGATAGTTTAAAACCAAACCATGAAACAGAATGTGTAGAATACTTTTAATATCTGAAGTCATTCCCAAAGGATTAACATGTCTGGTATTTAATAATGGCATTGTTGTGATAACCTTAACGCGGAATAACTGGAAAAAGCTAGAAGGTACGTAATTGAGTACTTTGGGGTAGTGCTTTGTACATAATTCGTTTGATGTACCAAGCCGGAGATGTGTTTGGCGATAAATGCATAGAAAACAATCCTAAACATAGGATGATTCATATTCACATCTAAGTAACAACGAAATAATATATTATTATGCATGGGTTGGTTACATCTGGAACGTCACAATGAGAATGACATTTGTGACAGTGACATTCGGCCATCTTTGGTAGCTTTTTTGGAATCTAAATACGGGTTGGAATAAAAATTGTTGGAGATTGTCGCCATCTTGGCGATAGTCACGTATATTTGATTTTATAATGGTTTAATTCGTTATTCGTAGTTAATTTATACACTTACTGACTCTGGCAAAGGCCCTCGAGGCTGCCATTTCTCTTTTATAATAATAATCTAAATACGGCGTTGTGTTTAGCAGCAGGTCGACCACGTAACGCATTATAAGCGCGTCAGATAGATTTAAACATTCTAAACGTCACTTTTAGTATGGAAAAATGACAGTTAAATATTGTCCTAACGCGCGTTCGTAACGTTACGTGATTACTCCTCAGGTCATTCTCCGGATTTTTGTCGAGGTCTAAACTCCGTCAAACCCCGTCAAAAATATGAAACGTATAAAAAACTTTGATTTAGTTCCGCACACCGACTTTGAGAATAACCGATTGGATAAAGTCGTGTATACGTAACCCGCCATATTTTGTTGTCAAGTTGACGCCGCTTGGTGGCGATGACAAACACTATATTGTTCGTGGCGAATTTTTGCAATAATTACTGAACTGATTTCGATGAAACTTTCTAATATTGTAGTTTAGACCTCAGAATAGGACATAGCGTTTTTTTAGATATAATTTCTTCAGAGGGTGATATAAGGTTTGAAAAATTGTATGGCAATTTTTTTTTTTTAAGATAGAGACTTGAAACTTCGTACAAAGGTTATTTAATGAAGTACAAGAAATAATATTCAGCGTTTTTGAAAATTCATACCCTAAGGGGGTCAAAAATGGGTTAAAAATTTGTATGGAGAGTAAATTTATTTTCGTGCTAGGGACTTGTAACAAAATATTCATCTCAAAATGGAGTAAAACTTGCTTGAAAGTAGAAAAGAAATGTGGAAATCCAGATTGAAGAACTCCACAATAGATGGCGCTACCGGTCTTATCCGATACTATTAAAAGAGCAATATTTGTAAATAGTATACCTATATTTATATATATTTGTAATCATGTTCTGATGATGCGGTATACGGGTTTACGGGGCCGAGAATCCGATCTAGCTTGGTCTTATTTTCGAGAAAATTAGTTTTTTCCGTATTTTCTCGTAAAAAGCTGGCTGTATGCTTACTCTTCGACGACGACCAGTGGTGGCAATGGTTAGTCTTTTTATCAGTTAATTCTGTTATTTTTTTTGGTAAACGATCACTTATTGGTTTTTTGTTTCATTTTGTATAGAAATCGATTTTTGGTAGTGTTAAAGCCGAGAAAAACTCGGTCCCGGGTAAAAACAAAGCATGAAGAGCAACATGCATAGTTGTGGATTTGAATGCATTCATGCAGTCTTATCGTTTGTAATTTATGCCGATTTTAGTCCAACACGACCCCAACCTGGGCTAAACTTAATTACAATATGGACTGATAAAATGTTCTGTTTGCGAAGTTACGGAAATATTGTATGACATTTATTGAAAGTTAGATTACTGTTTCTTTCATAATTTTAGTATCAAATTAAACCCATTTAATACTTTTTGGTATATTATTTTTATTGGCAAGGCACGCGGCAGCCTATTAATACGATTCACCCACTAGAGATGCGTCCCGCCGCCACAGTATAATAAAGAGTACTACCGTACAGTATGGACACTCCCTGCCTCCCGTTGAAAGTGAGCGGGTGCTCTCGGTTATCTCACAGTTACCGGCTGGCAAGGACGCGACGACGCGGTGCGCAGAGCGGAGGCCAAGTAAAATGTTTAAATATCAAAGAAATATTTACAAATCCTTTTGTAATGGGCGTGTGTTGTGCTGTGTCCGTCCGGTTGTTTAAGCTCTATAACCATTCAGCTGTGGCGAAAAAACATGGCTGCTTACCCACGTCTGTGGCACCCTCTGAGGGACGCTCCACCTCCAAGGTTTGTGGGGTGAAGTGATTTGGTAAAATTAAATTTTCTTTAGTTTTTTACATAACCACAGCCAGGATTTTGGACGAAACTCGATCTATATTAAATTATCAAACTGCAACGATATATCATCGTTACATTAAAGTCGTATTAAGGCTATCTAGCTGACCTCGTCACCAGGTCACCGAAGTTTACGACATATTTTGGTCATTTTTAATATAATAAATTGGATATTTGGGGTATTTAATGGGCTTAATTTGAAGAAATTAGTGTTATACTTATTCGAAAAACATAAAATGGGAGGCTCATGAGTATTTTTTTTACACTAGACCATTTGAAATATTCTACCAATATAATGCCTACACTCAGAAGTTGCTCGTGTGGGCTTCGATTTACATGTTTATATCTGAAGTGTTTTATACTGTATGTAATCAAATTCATGCCTAAACAATACATTTGGGCCATCAACTAGGTGTAACCGAAGCTTTTTTTTATTGTAGGTGCAGTAGGTTTTATGTGAGAGTAAAATGAAAAAAGTATGTCTACTTTGACACAAAATAACCTCTTCCAAACGACTGCAATTATCACAGCAACCATGGGCTTTAAACCAAACAAATTTGGTTGGAAGCATCTTGATTAAATATCCTTTCAATTAAAATTACAACATTAATACCAGTTAAACAAAAAACACGTAAAATATGAACATTAAAACAATGAAAATCAAGACCATTTCGAAAAAAATGGTTTGCTTAGTATGGATATACCCTTACCCACACCATGAGTTTGTAGTAGCGGTACAACCTGATGAACATGAAGGAATAGTGGTGATTTCTGAGTGGTCTCTCGTCTGTGTAGAAATTAGTTCTTACTTACGATGGTTCTTCGTAGATTGTACAAGCACCTAAATAACACAGCACACAGCTCAGTTAACACTTATTGAAACTATGATAGCACATGAACCATCGTATTCGTGCTTACAATCGAAAGCGCCACTCACTCACTTGATTAGTCCGAACGAGCACTAAAGAGACACCTGAATATTTATTAATATTAATATTGATAAGCACATTAGGCACATCCACAAACACTAAGTATTTATCTAATGTTAGTTCACCGACATAAAGCCAGACAATAGCAACAAATCGCGAGCACAACACAAGATCCAACTTTTCCGTTAATAGATACGAATTACGAACGTTGCAAGACAATCAATCCATGGCGTATCCATATTATGAAATCGCGCTGGTGCGCTGAGTAAGTGACGTCACGAGGTCTCATGTGAGCATCCCTCGGAGGGAAGTTCCTTGACGGCTACCATCCCTCTGAGGGCTCTGTTATGACCGTTATCAATTTCGATCGATTTATCTACTTTCGGGCGATTGTTAGTCCATTTCCAACATTTTAAATAAATTTTCGATAAATAGCGGTAATATTAATAGCTGTTAGTAATTCTAAATTAGTAGAAAAGCGCTAAAAAACCTGTAAGCAAATTTTGACCATGAGTAGGTATGGTGTGTTAGCCACAAGTTTATTATCGTTAATCAACTAAAAACTATATTTTTTTAACAGAAAACGAAGGATTATTTACATTTCTCCAAGATATCTCCTTCTGGCAACGAAAATTCGCACTAAAACCATTAAAACTCACTCGCGAAACTCGACCGTGGTTAACGCGCCAGTGGCAGTTTTAGACTACCGATCAAATTCAAAATTTTCCTCCAATGGCCATTGAAATTGTCGCTTGTTAGATGTCTCGCTTCATTGGCTATACGTTTCAATGGATTAAAACGAGATCAATACACGAATGGCGGTTTTATTTCTAAGAAAGTAAGCACAGCCAATGCGCCCCTCCGAGGGGGGCTCCACCAACCTGCAGGAAAAAATATGAAGCCCACAGAGGGATGACCACAGCTGAAGGGATAAACGAAAAACTAGATTTAGTTGAAAACCAACTTACAATAGGTACTTATGTTTAGTGTTTATTTTACCCTATCGGTTTTAGACCTACACCTATCAGATCACACTGAAAACAACACAATATCTATAATATAGATATATTATGAACAAAAATTCATGTTTTCAATTTACGTAATATTTTGGTGGCCTGGATTTCCTACAAAAATTTTGTTACCTACTTCGTTTATACTGATTCAAAATAGGAAACTATTGTATAAATCGAGCTTAGATACCCACCTCACAGCATTATTATGATTCTTATTTCTTCCTAATTCGCGCAATGAGTTTTGAGTCATTGAGGTCATCGAACTTGAACGCGGGCGGCGCGGCGCGCGGCGGTTTCTGTGCATGCTTATGCTGTAACATTGTGCGAAAGAATATTCAAAAACTGGATCGACAAAAAAAAACTATTTAATCATAGAATCTGGTCACAAAATTTCACGAGAATCGGTTAAGAATTGCGACCTGCGGCGCTACCACGAAAATAGAATCTCGAAGTTCGTATATCTCTGTCTCTGTCACTCGAGTACCATAAACCATAAGTGTGATAGAGACGGAGATATACGAACTACGAGATTCGATGCTCGTGGTAATAGCTCTGTAGAGGAGAACATCCGGACATACAAAAGCAAATTGCTCGAGTCAAAACATAGACCTTCGCTAACGCTTCGGTCAATAATAATCTCAGAAAATAGAGTTAAAAACGTTTTTGTTTATGATTAATTACAAGCACACAAAATAATTCGACGCCGCTACACGAGCTTAGACTGTGTGAGTAGGAACGCATTTGTTTCATACATTTGATCGCCAGTGTCCAAGGTGTGCCGACGCCGCCGCGGTGCGCGGAGTGCGAGGCGCCGTCCCGCGCATTGCCGCGTCGGCAGTGTTTTGTACTCGTGGTAGTACTAGGCGTGTTTTCTACATAAATTGAGATTCTTGCATATAATGGTAAAATGCGGGTGAATCGCTTAAACGAGAAAAAAACCTTGAACTCCTATTTAAAAAGTCGGGGTTATTTGTGTTTCCGAGGCCCCAATGGAAATAAAAATCTTTCAGCGGGGGCCATGGGGTCACCCACCGTCTAACCCCGCAGACCACCCGGCGCGTTTCGCCGCTGCGTAAGTCCGACTCAATGATGGCCAGTTTTATCCCTTATTTAATTACTAGCTTCCGCCCGCGACTTCGTTTGCGCTATCCTATACTTTAATCCAGGCTATAATCGCTCTCCCTGCAAAATGTCATCCAAATCGGTTAATCGTAGCGAAAATAGTGAATAAACCTTATTCATTAAACTTAAAATGCCTCCTAGAGCCTGTGAAGCGAGTCGTGGCCGTGGAAATTTAGCAAAACCTACTAATATTATGAATGCGAAAGTTTGGACCTCAATCACGCAAACACGGCTAAACGGATTAAAATGAATTTTGGTATGCATATAGTGTATAACCTAGATTAACATACGAGTATATAATACTTTTTATTCCGGGAATCATCGTCTAAGGGGGTGAAATAGGGGGCGGAAGTTTGTAAGGAGCTACGATATTAACGAGTTCCGCGCGGACGAAGTCGCGCGCAGAAGCTAGTGATATAATAACGTAAACTGCAATAGAAAAGATGAACGTTACTTTCTGCTGAAATTACAATATTTCATGAGAGGACAATGCACAGGCCCATAACAATAACAAAATAAATAAAAAGCATTGCTTATTCATTTTTACAGAATAAAACAGGTTATTTACTCGTACATTTTGGCTGGCATTTATATCAGGGTCGTCACGTACCGGCCTTCAGAAGCGCATCTTTCTTTAGTATTCGGGAGCGAGTGATTGCGCAACGGCGGGTCAAGGGTGGGAAGGCGCTGCCCTCAATTCGGTGGTGGAGCTCAAACTTACTCATACTTAACACGCTTTTTCTGAATTTAAGTGCACGCGAAAACCGTTATTTATCTATTTATAATTCAGAGAAGTATGAGTAGTATCTTGTACCTATTTACCCTTATTTAGCTCATGGTCCCTAACCTTGTCCAAATAATCTCATTTTTAATTAATTGCACTAAGATCACACCTTCAAAATCATTTGTCACAATGTTAAAAAATACTAATTAGTTGGAACCGATTAGCATACCAATCGATACGCTACCTAATCGATTCGTTAAAATCGAATCTAATCAACGGAAGTCAGTAGTCAAACATTTTGAAATTAGTAGTTAAATTCGCTATGAACTGTCACAAAACTCGTTCACGCTTGCATCTATGACAAGTGAAATTCTTCCCGAACAACTGAGTTCAAATAATTCCCAGATAAAGCAAATAAATTTCGAAAAATAACAGCTTGTTGTGTTAGTTCTGTTCCAAGTTTCCAGGATATAGCTATCGTGACAATATATACGTACGATGGTTTATCACACTAACCATAGCTTTGTTTATAAATACGAACACAAGTAAACAGATAAATTATAAAAGAAATAAAATATAATAACATACAATAAAATATAATATAATTTTTTTTTTTTTTTTTAATTTATTGATTAAGACAAAAACAATGAATATCATTACAAAGCCCATCTAGGCAAAACCTTGGATAGGTTTGTGTGCCGATGGGGTATATAATAAAATAGTTTTTTATTCTCGACCCTTACAGTTGAATATAAAGTTATAAGTAATTATGTATTGACATCGGTGGTGTGGTCGGTTTGCCTCTCGGCATAGGCCTCCCCTAAAATGTTCCTTTTTTTCTATCGGTTGCAGTCCGCCTCCAAGTCGGTCCTGCAACTGCCTTTATATCATCTTCCCATCTGCGCAATGGTCTGCCTCTCTTCCTGTGACTAGTTTAGACCATTTCTCTTTCTTATTTCTTATCATGTGGCCCGTTATGACACTTCTGTTAGTTTAGTTTTTTTCCTTTTTATTAAACAGATAAATTACAAGTGGAAAAAATACACAAACAATTATGTGTAGGTAATCACAAACAACTAGACCCGGTAAACAATTATAGTAACTATGTTCGCGTCAGTGTCCGCAAGCAGACGGGCAACAACCACAACGCTAGGTTATTTACTTCTTCCATTAATATTAATGTCGGTATCTATAATGAAATCGCTACATATGTATTTCTTAAGAGGAAACACTAAGGTCGAGATAATTGAGAAGTAGGTATTTGTAAAATGTATAGCTGTCGCGCCAACCTCAAGCCTCCCCCCGCTGAGCGCGATCTAATCTAATCAAAATTGTTTTCTGGATGTTTGAACACAGCGGAAAATCTGGCATTTTTTTTAGTTTTTTGAAGGTTAATAATATCTAAGTAAATTATAAAAATCTACTGACATCTTACTGACTGATTGTATCTTATTATTAGCATTATTTTTAATTCAGTGACATCTATCAATATTGTATTCTAGCGTAATTTATTAAGTATTTGTACACATGCTTGCATGTTGAATACAAGGACATTTTATACTGTAAAACCTTTTATAACTGTATTCTAACAAATAAAAACTTCTGATTTCTGATTTCTGATTTAATATCTCTTTTAAGAATAAATTTATGAAAAAAAGAAAATCATAGGAACATGTCAATAGTAGCCATATAGATTTATGGAAAAAAAAATATTGCTCTACTGCCATTATCTAGGGAGAAAACAGGGTACTACGTTTCTATGGAAAAACGGCGGTTGACACAACCGCTTAAGAGGAAACACAAAAGCAAAAAAATGTCTAAAAAACTTTCTACCCCCATTTCATATCCGCACAGCATCTTGTTCGCATAATAATTGTGTAATCTATCATGTTTAGATTGTGTAGATATCTTGGCACTGCCGTTCGTCACCCGAGTCATGAACCTGTAAAGAAAGCAGTCGTTTTATGTCTGTACAGTTGAGCTTGTGACGCTCAATATTTAATTTTGCACCATACTGTATTCGTTTTTAGTTTTCTTCCTGTATCACAATTGTATTTTTAACTTGTTTTCCGTTTCTGTATTTACGTATATTCACTATCCGAAATAAAAGTTGCGTTCGGTCTGTCAAGTTGACAGTGACTGTGACACTGACACACAGTTTGGCGACGCGTTCACACGCTGCAATCTGCCGTGCCACTCTGAGCTATGTCGAAGTTCGGATATCTCTATCTCTATCGCACTTACATTACTGCTTATTTTTACTTAAGATACCTATGTATCCCTAAAATATGTTTAGCGTAGGTATTTGTTTTGTGTTGCCTTCCAGGAGGTAACTCATGTAAAGGTTCCGACAGAAGACCAGCGCTGGCCTTCTAGGTTAGCAACATGCTGAGTCGGGGCCTTTTCGTGGACCCTGCTACTTTTGTTTTGTTTTTTATACCCACTGTTTTGTCCACGAATAAATGTTTTCTTTCTTTCTTTCTTTCATATCCTTAGGGGACGATTTCCGGGACGAAAACTATCCTAATGTCCTTCCGATCTTCTTTGTACACCAGAATGACCCACCTACGTACTTAACTATGTTGATCAATGATCAGTACCAAATTATAAAAAGTACTAAGTTAGGTGTCATTGATCCCATTGATTTACTAAGGCGTCTCGATGCAACGCAAGTACCTATATACCTTCAGTCGTATCGTCTTCAGCACGATTTCAAACATACCGATGTAAGAGCTGGGTGACACGAATTAAAATAATAGTACTTCCTTGTAATATTTTTGTTTCTACAAATTCGTAACTTTTGAACGACCGTTAAGACAACTCGACTGTCATGTTCCCATAAAAAAAAACATTTAAATCTACCTAACTTACGTACTGAAACGTTCCACAATCGACCAGCAGATGCGACCTCCATACCTACTCTCTGTAAGCTGCCAGAAGTTAAGTATATGTTAATTACTTAGGGGTAAATGCAAAGGGTATAGCCGTGTAAGCATGGCGAAACTGCCCGTGGCGAGAAAATGGGTTTCCTGCATATTTTGATGACCTGGAAGATTTATTTTTTTACACGAAATAATGAAATTAAAGGCAAGATGGCAAAAGTGTATAGATGTTTTCATATCATTAGTGCTCTAAAATGCGAAAACATTAATATATCATTAGTACTCTAAAATGCATTCAGAAACCGTAGGAAACTACCAGCATTATTACAACCAATTTTACTATGAGAACTTTCTTGTATGTGGTTATAGTAGGTAAAATCTGTACTTTAATGTTATTACAGTACAGATTTTTGTAAGGTTATGAGTTTAAATTTAGAACAGCTGTCAGAACTCAAGTGGGTCTCTATTCTAGTATCCATAAATATTAAAACAGGTATCAATGCGAAACGTCAAATCAGTATGTTTTTAAATATAAACCGCACGACATTTGATCTCGAGTGACATGAGAATAGGAACTTCATTCGTTTGTCTATGATTTAAAAAAACATTCGTCTTGACGTAGGATCGAATTGCCGCCATTACTGTTGTCATTTCTTTGTTGGTTTTTTGCTGTTACGAAAGTAGAATTGTGTAAAGTTGTTTGTAATTCACATTTTAGTTGAAAATATGAGTAGTAGTGAATCCGAGTTTTTTTCCGCTTCCGGCCGCTGTGCGAGCACGTTGTCGAGCGCAAAAAATATTTAATTACAGTGTTTTCTGTGCTAAATTTGTGTTTATTTGTTTTGTTTTGTTGTAGTTGTGCCAGTGTTTGTCCTTCTAAACCTTGGTAAGTAAATGATTGCGGAGGAGGTGGCAATTACTTACATGTGAGGTACTTGCCACCTTGTCCTGGGCGAATTATGTCGTCCAACAACATTTTTGACCCTGGGACGGACCCGGGGAGTCTTCCGATTGTTGATAACCCACCTTCTCCCGGGTTACACGTGGAAATCACGAATGTTCAGGAACCTTCTGGCCTTAAGAGAGATCGCAATGTTCTAGATTTCGAAGACGACAGTACTAGCCCTACAGGTCTGGCTGCTCCGAGTAAAATACCTCGCGCTGACTCGAATTTCTCCCCTGATGTGTCCCAGGATGTCTTACAAAACCAGTTTGGCCCTAGTGCGACCAAAGACACCAACCTTATGATCAAAGAACCCGCCCTTATGGCAAAGGATGGCCCTAAGTCCCTAAAGACTCAGGACCCCCCCCTTATGTCTCAAGAGTTAATAACTGAGACCCAAGAGTCTGTCCCTCTATCTCAAGAGCTTTCTCAATCTCAACAACCATCTGCTCCGCTAGTAACCCCCGCTCCCCACAGAAATGAATACTTGCCTACGGATTTGGGCCCTTTTGTTGTCCATGTGACTAAAGAATCTCAGGAGTCTTACCTCAACCAAATCAAGTTTGGCCAGCTTCTTCACAACAAAGGTATTGTGGGAATTAAAGAAGGTGGTGTTAAGAAAGTGGGTCGGAACAGACTCTCGGTGGAGTTTAAAACTGCAAAGTTGGCAAACAACTTTCTGTCATCCCCTCCAGCGGGGGATCTCAAGACATTTATACCATCATTTCACATTACTCGGACCGGATTTGTTAAAGACATTCCCAAAGATTTCTCAAATGAAGAGCTTCCTTCTCTCTTCTTGTCTCCCCATGGTTTTGGCAAAGTTATAAAGGCGCGTCGTATCAACTATAAACAAAGAGATTCCAGTGATGGGGCCATTCAATGGGTTCCATCAGAAAAAGTTGTGATTACTTTCGACGGTCAGGCGCTGCCGCCTAGGATATTTTTATTCAATTGTTCTGTGGAGGTTAATCCCTACAATTTCCCCACAATACAATGTTTCAAGTGCTGTAGATTTGGCCATGTCAAGGCTCATTGCCGGTCCCGTCCTAGATGTGCCAAGTGTGCGCAACCCCATGAGGTCTCGGAATGTTCTGTGGATGAGAACTCTGTGTCTTGTCTGCACTGCTCTGGCAGCCACAGTGCCACTGATAAAAAATGTCCTGAATATAGTAGACAAAAACTAATAAAAGTGACTATGTCAAATGAAGGTGTATCTTACCCTGAAGCTGAAAAACGGCATGCTCCCTCGAGACGCCCTTACAGTGAAGCTGTCCAATCCTCCCATAAAAAAACTGTTTTTATTCAAAAAAAAGCAAGAGTGCCGCTCTCCCCTAGCTATGACCATAGGGCTCATAATGACGTCATTGCTGGTTTTAATGTCCCTTTCCCTGGAAATGGGACGGCTTATCCCAAAGATCCTTCTCAGTCGAGATATATTCCTCAGGATTCTCAGGATAATCAATCATCTTCCCCTTCTGCCCCCTCGCTTGACCTCCCATCTTTACTTTCATCGATGGCATCATCTCTTATTGATTTTCTTATTACCAATCCCTCCTGTCTACCGTCCAACGTTGCCGATCTATTGAAAATTCTTTCCTCCCTCTTAGTGAGGGAGCCTCGCCCGGGGCTCCGTCCGTGTCATGGCTCACACGATTCTGCAATGGAACATTAGAAGTATAAATAGTAATAAATCCGACCTCCTCTATTTATGTGGTAAATTCACCCCTTCAATTATTGCTCTCTCCGAGACTTGGTTAAGACCAGATTCGACTTTTAGGCTTTCTGGGTACACTTGTCTCCGTCACGATAGCTTGGACGGATACGCGGGTTGTGGTTTGTTTATTAAAAACGGTCTCGATTATTCCCGCATAGTTTTCCCTCCCACTCCGTCAATTTTTATCTCAGCTGCTCGAGTCATAAATATTAGTGTGGTTTCAGTCTACATCCCTCATCCCTCCCCTAGCATTGTGTCCTCTTTCTGGTCCCTCTTATCTAATATCCCTCCTCCTTTATTAATTGTGGGTGATTTCAATTCTCACAGTCCCCTATGGGGCTCTGTCGCTGACGACTCCTCGGGCCGTAAAATGGTCGAATTTCTAGACTCTCAAAACCTTTGTATTTTAAATGATGGGCGCCCAACCCGCCGTGTCTCGCACTTACAAAACCCCTCAGCGGTTGATCCTTCAGTTTGTTCTCCATATCTTGCCTCCGTTTGCTCCTGGGATATATCTCCTTCTGCGCTAGGTAGCGACCATTTCCCTATTATAATAACTCTCTCGTCTGGTTCTCCCCTGCCGTCTCCCTGCCCCCCTTTACAAAAATTTAATCTTATAAAAGCTGACTGGCCTAAGTTTATTTCTTCTCTAGACGAAAAAATGTGTGACCTCCCTCCCGTTTCTTTAGACAACTGTCTTGAAGTATACTCCAGTTTCGTAAGCTGCATTATGTCCTGTGCGGAGGAATCCATTCCACTTAAGAATGCAGTTGTTAACAGACGGCCCTCCTTGCCCTGGTGGGACCCAGACTGTTCTGCTCTGGTTAAGAATCGAAAGGAGTCTGAAAAACTTTATTGTTCTCAAATGACTACTGAAAATTTTATTGCATACAAAAAAACGCAGGCCAAGTGTAAACGTGGTCTAGCTGAAAGGAAAAAAAATGGTTGGAATAAATTCTGCAAATCTGTCTCCCCTTCGACTCCCCCTTCGTTGGTTTGGAAAAAAATTAAAATCTTTCGATGCTCCAGCGTTGCTTCCCCAACTCCCTCGTCGTTTTGTACTAGGCCTAAGTGGTTAGAAGACTTTTATGACAAATTAGCCCCTCCGTACGTACCTGATTTATCAGAGTTACCTGTAGCTTGCTCGTCTTCTTCTTACAACCCAGACAACTTTATGTCTTCTCCTTTTCTAATGTCTGAACTGCGTTGCGTCTTGGAAAACCTATCGGATTCTGCACCAGGCCCTGATAGTATAATTTACTCTTTTTTAACTAAAGCCGGGTCTAAGACTGTGGCGTACTTTTTAGAAATAGTCTACAACTTTTTCAACTCGGGATTGATCCCAGATTCTTGGAAGGAACAATTCATCATCCCTATTCTAAAACCGAGCAAGGATTCGGACGAAGCGTCTTCTTACCGTCCCATCGCCCTTTCGTCTACCCTTTGTAAAATAACGGAACATCTCCTAAAAAATCGCTTGGATTGGTTCCTGGAGAGCCATAATTATCTGTCGCGTTTTCAGTTTGGCTTTCGCAAAGGTAGAAGCGTTTCGGACAGTCATTGCATCCTTTCCACGGATATCCGTCTAGCCTTCTCTAGAAATGAGTCTATGGCTGCCGCGTTTTTAGATATTTCCTCAGCGTACGATAACGTCATACTTTCAGTTCTCAGGACTAAAATGTCAATGCTGAGTATTCCTTCGAAGGTCATTGACTTTATCTCCAATCTTCTTATGGGCAGAAGGATCAAGGTGAGATGGCAGGGCAGAATTGTTGGCGAGAGATGTTTATGGAAAGGGCTCCCACAGGGGTCAGTCCTTAGCCCACTTCTCTATAATTTATACACCATGGATTTAGATAGATCAGTCAATTCGCATTGCAAAATCCTGCAATATGCCGATGATATTGCTATATACTGTAACGACAGGTCCCCCCAAATTGCCTCTGAGAAAATTAATTCCGCTCTTGAGTCTCTTCAGTCTTGGCTTTCCTCACATGGCCTTTCTCTCTCTCCAACCAAAAGTTCTGCTATAATTTTTTCTAGGAGCAGACAATCTCCTCTGTGCAATATTCATCTCGGCAATGAAGTTATCCCTGTTAAAGACTCTGTAAAATTTTTAGGAGTTATTTTCGACAGACGTCTGCAAGGCGTACCCCATCTTTCTTACGTGGTTAAAAAGTGCGAAAAAAATATTAATTTGTTAAGAGCTCTTTCCGGTGCGTGGTGGGGCGCCCACCCCTATTCTCAAAAACTCCTATATAACGCTCTGGTTAGATGTCATCTGGACTTTGGTACCTTTATTTTTGAGCCATGTAATAAGGGAGCGCTTAAAGTGTTGGAGTTGATCCAAATGAAAGCCCTCAGAATTGTATCTGGTGGTATGAAGTCCTCCCCCAATAGAGCTATACAGGTGGAGTGTGGTGATCCTCCTCTCGACCTTAGACGCAAATTCTTGGCAGATCGATTCCTATTCCGCGCTGTCAGCTTAGTGTCCCACCCTTTGATCCCCAAACTGAAACTGCTGCAGAGCTTTTGTTCTTCTAACCCTTATTGGCGGAATAAAAATAAGCCTAACCTTGTCCTCAGTCTTGAAAAAGTTTCTTCACTTAGAGCTCCGGTGCAGAGATGTCCTACCTTACCTCTATATTCGATTCCTTATGATGCGATTCCTCTTTTTCCTAATGTTTTATTTAATACTGGTATATCCAAGAAAACAGTTAACTGTAATTCTGCCTTTAATGATTTTGTTCACTCCAACTATCCAAATCATCTTCATTTTTACACGGACGCTTCTAAGCTTACTGATCTTGGGTGTGTGGGTTGTGCTGTGGTCAGTCCTACCATTAGCCTCTCTCTGAAATACAAGCTTCCTCCCGAGTCCTCAGTTTTTTCAGGCGAAAGCCTAGCTATCTGGATCACTATTAACTATGTACTTCAAAATAATTTTCCCAAAACGGTTATTTTTACTGACTGTTTAAGCGTTCTGCAGGCTATCTCTACCTACCCTTTTAAAAACTGTGCTCGTAATTATATCATCTGTCAAATTAAAAAATCCATCCTTTCGTGTCAATTAGCTAATCTTGATGTATCGTTTGTCTGGATTCCCAGTCATAGTGGTATTCTGGGTAATGAACTCGCTGATCAGGCCGCCAAAGAGGCAGTTCTCCATGGTCTTGATTCTTTTTTCAAAATTCAACCTACTGATTTAGTGAACATTCCAGCCAAAATCTTGCAAAAAAAAATGGTCGTCCCGATGGAATTCATCAAAAAAATGCTTTTATTCACTTGTACAACCGAAGATCCCCTCCCGTCCTTGGTTTTTTAAAAATCGTTCTCTCTCCAAAAGACATACCAGTACCATCATCAGACTGCGCCTTGGTCGAGTTTGCTCGCCAGAGCTTCTTTTTAAATTTAAGATAAGAGATTCCCCTCTGTGTGAGTGTGGTGAAGAGGTTGGTTTTATAGATCATATATTTTTCAACTGCCCACGTAATTCCCCCTCCTTTAATCTCTATTCTATGCTGCCAAAACTAAATGTCCCCCTCCCTTCGAATGTAGCCTCTTTAATCTGTTTAACAGAAAATAAAAAAGTGTTTCGTTTACTTGCCAAGTTCGTAGATAAAAATAACATTAAACTTTAACCTTTTTAACTCCGTTAACACCCTGTTTGTGTCATTTGCTTCTTATAATATATATATATATATATATATATATATATATATATATATATATATATATATATATATATATATTTTTTAATCTGTAGTTTTTTTAACAATGGTGTTTGGTAGTCGTTATGTGTTTGTGTTGTCCGTTTGTTCGCAGGTCATGAGCAGCTCTCGTGCGACTTGTTTTTGGCAAATTTGAGCCGACATAGTTGGCCAGAACGCCACAAAAAAAAAGAAGAAGAAGAAGAAGAAGTGAATCCGAGAACGATATGAACACTCCGCCGGATATCGTAAATGCAGCCACGATTGCAACAAAAATATTTTACAGGTAGCACTATAGTAGCAATATGCAGGTCATTTCCATACGGCTTCTCAACCCATCTTAGAGTACTTATGATATGTGTGTAAATAAAGTAGTGTATGCAACGCAACTGTACCTACATAATTTAGCCTTAAAATACTCGTGTGATCCTATTATAATAGGAGCGAGTTTCATATATGAAACTCGCTAACGCTCGTTTCAGAAAACCACACTCGTATTTTTAAGGCCTCTGATTATGTATCAGTTGCATAAACTACTATTACGGCTAAAATAAAATTAAACGCCTTTCCTCATGTGAAACCGTCTACAGTGCTTAGGTATATACGCCAGCACCTGTGTGGCCCTTCCTACTTATATGATCAAATATCCAAGCGTCTGGGTATTTCGGTAAACAACAAATCGGACACCTGTGCGCTACGGCAGAGGCGGACAATCGTAAATTAAACATGTTATCGAATCGCTAATATTATTAGAAACAGTCCCATAAAAATGGATATAACTCCAATGATTACATGGCAAGAGACAATTTATTGGGTTCGTCTGGTGTTTAAGAATGTGCTCGGTCGCAAAACCACTTTTTGTAAAGCTCGGCTCGGCCTTGACCCGGTCGATCGGTGATCACCGCAAAACCTGTTGTAACACTGTACTGTAATAACTTTCGCCAATAACGTAATGAACTTATAATATAAATACGCTGCTACATAAAATTAAAACTAAAAAAAGCAGTTATTAAGTAAAAGAGATGTATATATTCGAATTATTCAGTTAGTTGCGATAGCGGATGAAAAATATTATTCAATACAAAAAATAACCACAGTACAGAACATAAAGCTTAAAGTAGAGGTGAACACTCAAAAATAAAATAAATTCTAACCAACAGGCGCTCTTATCGCCATTAGGTACCTTACTTTTAATGCAGTACCTAGGTGCAGATGAAAATATGTGGTATATAATGAGAACTAAAGATTTTCCTATCTTATCTGTAAGGATAGGGTAGGTATGGATAAAACAGAAAAACCTTCATTTCTGTTCTTAAAATTAAAAACCTCTTCTACACATTACTGCATTAATAAATAACTGTTTATTGTTATTAGTAGATATACGGTTAAACTCACGTCACTACGGGCGACATGTTTCGAACCTTTCAGGATGAGCGTTCCCACGGCCGCGCCGATCTGCTGTGCCGTCCTTAGTGATGACTCACAAAAGTTAACTGATTGGTTGACGCGATATCGTCCTAACCATATGGAATATCTGCGCCTCGGCAACGAACGGGTTAAACTCAACAGCTTCGTAGATAAATGTGATAATAGAGTGAGTAAATATTTATGCTTTTGTGTCGATCCTTTAGCAACTATTTTATACATTAGCTATTTCAATTCTTAATAACGGAAAAAAAGAACACAATCTCCAAGATTATAGTGAGAGTAAAGCAGTCTTCCTCAAAATCATTCCGAGAAATCAATTCAATGTTGGAAATCTTGTAACCATTTGACTACAACTTTTTTTCGGAAACATTTATATATTTTGTAATCTCCATCATCATCATCGTCATATCAGCCGATAGACGTCCACTGCTGGACATTGGCCTCCCCAAAAATTGCTAAAGTGACCGGCGGTCCTGCGCCTGCGCCTGTAATCTCCATTTCAATAGTTATTTGTTTGTGCAACAAGAGAGCAAAGTTTGTTTTTGCTGCGAGTGCTGATTTTGAGTCCTGAGGAAGCGAAAGATTCTAAAATTGAATCACGAGCGTAGCGAGTGATTCAAAGTTTGAATCTTGAGCGCAGCGAAGGACTCAAAAGCACGAGATGCAAATACTTTGCTCTCGAGTAACACACAACTTTTCACCTCAGCAGTGAGAACATATTCACATTAAAAATATATAATAGTATCACGTACCTATTCGTCTCAATTGTTTAGGAAGAAAACTTAATTAGGCGTTCGTTAGTGCTTGTTTTAACTCATCAGCGCCGGCCGCGCCCTTACTCAATACTTGAAAGGCGAGACAAGGCGCGAGAAACCAAAGGATATTTCAGTATCTAAACGAGTGTCGCGCGACACTAACACATCACTAAAAACAAACCATATTATTGTTAAAATTCACAGATTTTACTAATATATATATATCTTCGAGATATTTTAGAAATATTTATCATTATCACAAGGATATTACGTGTATCTCGCGTGCACACCAAAAACTAGCCGTTGTTAAAATACTGCCTTCGTCACGTCACTGACTTTACTGTATATCCTAGTTAGATAGAGAATTGATTTATCCTAGTAGTTTTTATATTTAAAACCAATATCAATAACGCAAGAATGAAGAATAATATACCTAATAAATTCTGAAACAAATTAACAGCGCGCATTTTTTTTAAAGGGGCGGGCCGCCGCGCTTGCGTTCGGAAACTGCATCTGTGGTATACGTTCATAATCATAAAACTTAAGATTGTTTAAACTAGAAATATTAATTAGCTAGCGTAATAAAATTCATGTTTACCTATTTATTATGATAAACGGAGTTTATTCTGAGATCTTTTATTTAAATTATCTTCAATAGAAAATTCCTTTGTATAATTATTTTGGTAATTTAAACTTGTTAATTTGATAGTTTTCGAACGTGTTACTTGTGTCGCGTTATTTGGGGGTCTACTTTGAAATTCGATGGTCGAACTATGGATCGACCTATGTCTGCCATTTTCTTTTTTCGTAATGGAATGAAAGGGACAGCGCTAATAAAGTTCAAATATCCTGAACTTGTAATAGACCCCATATGACGAAATGTCAGTGCTCCGCATCAAAATTAAAAAGCTACTTTGTCTCACGGAGTGAGCAAAATCGCATTTTGCACACTGTTTTCACGCAGCAAAATATGCTTGTTCGAGCTGCTGAGGTGAAAAATAATATTCTTTACATTGAATGATATGTTTTGTCAAAAATATGTTTTGTTATATGGCGATTTTCGCAAGTTATCAGAGCACAGCACAGGATATCGAGCTAGCAATAGCGACCGAGGGAGACAAATTTTGTATAATTATAAATGTGGATTAGGTACCCCTAAGTGATTGAGAAGTGTTGTTATCTGCGACAATGTCATCAATTGTTACCAATAGTAGGTTGAAATCTTCCACGAGACAGCTAGAGACGTGTTTTTGTAAGTCTAAAGTTATATACCTACATTTTTCAGGAAAATAAACATATGTACTCCTCTCCTGCTAGAATGATCCGTCTTCCTTAAGACAGGTTTGATTAATCTTAGGTATTTACAATATACCTACATATTCCAAGTATTTCCTACTCACCGTCTAATACAAATAAAAACAAAGCGATAAATTTTATGAGTTTAACAAACTTTGCATAGTAAATAGAATTATTTATCTCCAAGTTAGTCTTTGGAACAACAAAGCAACTGGCGCGGAAAAACATCGTCGTAATATTAAATTGCCTGGACTTCGTTGACGAACTACGATGAAGTTTTTTTGATATTTGTAGACTTAGGTACCTAGAAATACTGGTCCAATCCAAATCCAAATCGCACAACTATGATCCAACTTTACTTTATGCTGGTGCAAGACAATGGTTTTTTGAAATAAGTAGGTAATGTATTTCTGTTGGTGTAATTTATAAGTAACACAGTACATACCTACTTCTATATATAATTTCAGAAAAATAAGTATGCGTAACTTTACCTAAACTTACGGTACCTACCTTCTGGGCGAAGAAATGGCAAGATAATTTAATTATCTCTAAAATCGAAATGAATCAGAATCATGTGGATATTAAAGAGAATAAAAAAATAATTACACTGTTTACTATCAGAAAAAGAATAACGGCGGTATTCATGCATAAACGTCCTACAAGTCTATTTTAACTAAAATGGCGGTAAAAATTGTTTGTCACTTTGACATTTGTGTTCGTAAGAAAGGGACAAAGCACATTTTATTTAGCAGAGGCATTTTAAGTTTTATGAATAAGGGGGTATATGTTTATAAACTTACTAGCTTCCGCCCGCGACTTCGTCTGCGTGGACCCGTGATAAAAACTATCCTATATGGTGAGGTGTGGTAACTATTAGATATAAGTATAGCATGTAATATAGAACCGCACATTGCCAGTATAATTCGCCGACTCCGCCATACTAGCGGGTGGCCTTACGGCGTTAAAATGTCTATTCTGCTAATTCGTCACGGTCGCCATGAGGTGGCTATGTGAGGAGGATTAAATGATAGACATGCACGTTGTGTTATAAGGCCCGTTTACTACTGAAGTAGGGCAGTCTTAACATCTATATTACATGCTATACTTATATCTAATAGTTACC
This sequence comes from Epinotia ramella, assembly GCA_947578815.1. Classification (NCBI taxonomy): domain Eukaryota; kingdom Metazoa; phylum Arthropoda; class Insecta; order Lepidoptera; family Tortricidae; genus Epinotia; species Epinotia ramella. The sequence continues at coordinate 17,620,044 of OX388209.1, forward strand.
ACACCTCAATGGCTTTAAACTATCTTCGTGCAAAATTTCACCCAAATTAGTTGAGCCGTTTAAGCGTGATTGAGTAACAAACATCCAAACATATAAACATCCAAACATACAAACATCCAAACTTTCGCATTTATAATATTAGTAGGATGCTTGCTTACCTAAGGTAATCTTTACATTTTAAGATTTTGCTTAGCTTAGGAGTGCGATATGTTAAGTGCTTATGTTATCAGTTATGTTAGTTTAACAAAACTTGTTTTTAAATTACTAGCATTCTGTCTACATAAGTAATCATAAGTATCTACTTTAGGCTAAGAAACTGTAACTAACTCTATATAATCCCAGTGCAGTTGGTCGAAATCAATGTTTTGAATTGAATTGAATAAACAATTGAGGTAATGTTTGTGAGTTTGTATGTCTATACTACTATGTATTTGTATGTCATTTTTCTAAATTAGGAACCTTTAAATAATGACCTATTAAAAATTAAAAAAACACGATACCTGTTATGCCCATGATCGGTTCACACCCCATTTTTGGTACACCCTGTATAATTATGTGCCTTCTTAGTGATACTTTTGATGCCTTCAGGTTTTTCTTTCATGTTGTCTATGACATGTCTAGGGAAGATGTTCAGTATATAAGGTAGATACGTGCTCCATACTCGCTTGTGACATTCATTGTTTTTCTTTGGTATTTTAAAGTAACGCATTGGGTAAATGTCTAAGATTGGACGGTCTATTATAAATATCTAGTCTCCCTATCGTATCTTTGTATTCCAGTATCACAGCCAGTTTTACCTTGTCAAACACATTTAAGACTCTACAGTACTGAAATCATTTTGTGTAGTTGTGTTTATATTTATGCTTAATTTTCAGTGGGACTTTGGCTTTTAGAAGTTTTATTTGTATATTGTAGATCTGACTTAAATATGTTTTGTAAGTTCTGCCATAGCTGGATATGCCATAATTGATTACAGAGTCGGCCATTGCCATGTACAGTAGACGTAGGATTTCGATACTTCTATGCAAGTTTAACTGGCTGGTAATACTGTTTTCATTCTATGTCCGCAAAGTCCGCATTCATATTAACACTGCAAACCTACATGATGTGCCCGCTGGCGAACTGGCTGACAATAAAAAGAGATATCGATTTTCTCACTCGTGTTTTGCAGGGGCTGGAAACTTAGAAAAGAGGCGACACGCCGATTGGTTGTATGGAAAGTATAGTGACATCTCTGGCGAAGCGGATCGCTGTATTTAATGTTGTTGACAGAAAATGGAAATAGATGTCAGTACAATAGACCCACGACAATAAATTTTACGATTTTGAAATGAATTAAAATATATTTTTATGTTTTGAGATAGAATTTATTAAGTATCCATTTTATTTAACTGAACATGAACAAATATCTCAATAATATGGAATTGTGTTTGTTGTTCGGCCTTTGTGGTTTTAGATGAAGTATACATACCTACGTGTCAGTCAGTAAATAAATGTCAATGTATTGTCTAAAAACATTGAATGAAAACACATTTAAATCATATTTAAATAAAATCAAGAATAGTTTTAGCCACAGTATCTATTTATAAAAATAATATCTAGGTATTATGTGTGCAGTAAATAGTTTGAGGTTGAGTAATATGCAGTGTAGATCGGCTGTACGTGGATTTGTTAAATCTGGTCCAGGAGATTTAATCTAAAGTTTTGAAGCTAAATCTCGCCCTTGTCTCGAGTTTTTTGTTAAAAAGGTTGTGCTTTGTTAAGTTCTTGTTACATAATTTGTTATTTGTTAAGTTGAATAAATACTTTTATAAATGTTGCATGTTTCACTTTTCAGATCCATTTCATAGTTGTGTGATTATTCTGAAACCTACAATGTGACTGGCAAAGTATGAAGGGAAGCGTACTTAGGTAACTAAAATGTGATTTATATCATGTTTTAGAAACGTTTTCTTCCTAACTTTGATAGTCGCATTGTAGGCTTCAAAGTCAAAACAGAGAATACAATTTTTGTATACGTGTGTGCGTGGTGCGTGAATATGTATGTGTGCGTTAGTGTGTATGTGAAGCGTGCACGCTGCACGCATGCGTGCGTCAGAGTAGTTCAATCCACTCTCTGCTAGGCGGCTGTGGGACCAGTAATTTCTTGGTGTTGCCACTCTTTACATAAATATACTTATTATACTCTTTGGTGTTTTGTTTTTTAGTGCTGATATTCTGCTGCTCACTACAAAACTTCATTAGATTTTCCTATTACCTAGGCAATTTCTTAATTTTAATTTAATTATACTACAGTTATTATCTACTATTATCATTCTAAAGTTTCTGTAAATGTAGAGTCTGTGAAAATATATTATTTCGTTCCTGTAAATATGGGCTGCCACTTTCCTAGGTATTTATTGCATAAAAGTTTTCTGATTTTGTATACGTCTACGTCTGGTAAACTCAACCCAATCCATGTGAGAGGGTCTGTGAGATATCCTACACTACGTTTCGGCGTTTGACGGATTAAAAAACCTATTTCTGTCCAAAAACACGGTACAGTCCGTGAGCTCTTGCAACAGGTTTCAGGTTCGTGTGAATTGTTGGTTTTTGGTATAAGAATCGAAATTTTGCATACCAATGTGATATTAATGTGTTGCCTGGGCGCGCTTCCTCTCGCACCGCGTTATCTTGTAGGAAGGCGATACACGATGACATCGTATTAGCGAACTATAGTCAGAAAGACAGCACCTGATTTATGAGTTATACACCCATAATTATAGAGCTGTCAGTGCAGCCGTTTCCTGTGTCCGCAACACCTTATTATTCTCAGTGCGTTATGTAACGCCGCGCACGCGCAGACGGGTGCCGGCGCCTTGCTGACATTAGCCTAACGTCAAGGTAAACACTATTATCCTTGCGACGTCACCGCTGTCATCGCTGCATGTTACAGTGAGTTATTGTCGGTTTCAGTGCGGCTGCACCGACTATTCAATGTTATCGCTGCATATCTATTTATAAGTGCTTTTCTGATGTAGGTACGAGTAATAGTTACGAGTTATAAATTTCGCTACCGGGCTGTAGAGACTTTTTTGGTTAGCAGTATAAAGTTGCTATTTATCTGATTTTCTTCTCTGTTCAGTTCAGACATATATTTTACGTGCAATGGCGATCACTCTCGCGATTTTAAACTCCACGACGTAGTAATTTGTTATGATAATTATCATATCAGCCGAAAGACGTCCACTGCTGGACATCGGCCTCCCCCAAAGAGTGCCAAAGTGACCGGTCCTGCGCCACCCGCATCCAGCGGACTTTCGCAACCTTTACCAGGTCATCAGTCCACCGTGTGGGGGGCCTACCCACGCCGCGCCTTACTGTACGTGGTCGCCACTCGAGAACCTTTCCGCCCCAACAGCTATCGTTCTACGTGCGTACGTAATTTGTTATAGATATTTCTAATTTTGGACCGGTACCGATTGTGATTCGTCGTAACTCATTAACTATTAATATACGGGCTTTGCTTAACGGACTATGACGTGAAGATGAAAGTTACAGTGATGGCTATTGCCAGTGGGTAGAGGTAGGTACAGTCAGCGTCATATAGTTAGTAGCAGCCAAGGTAGCCAAATATTTCGGTACATGTCTTTATTACTGTAAGAAAAAATAATGGTGTGTCACGAAATATTTGGCTACTCTGGCTGCTACAAACTATATGACGCTGACTGTACAGTCAAGTGCAAATATATGTATGGATTGAATCCTCTGATAGATATACAGAAAACGCTGACATAAGAGCGATGGGACATATTTAGGAGTAAGTTGTGTGCATCCATATTTTTACACTTGACTGTACGTGGTATAAGTAAGCAGCTTTTAAAGCGATATCAGTGCAACCATTGGGTATGAATTAGATAAAGCGATTTATTGCTTTAAAAGTTTAAAGTTGAGTTAATGGTCTTATCAGGAAAGAGGCCTGAAACAGATATTTTTTAAACAATACCAAGTAGGTATTATCTACACCATTGTCCCCGTACCTACCGTTTTATTATACTTATTTTATGCGAAGAAACAGTAAGAATTTAAATAAATCTTGGGGGAAGTAACCGCTTTGGTCATATTTTGCTATACCTACTGTAAGACTGTCAGGCCGGACACAAGCATCTCAGTGATAATTATACGCCATTGACCCGATTGTGAGCTGTATACATAAGCAAGAGCATTGATTTAAGAGCATAATCTATTTGTTATGTGTGATTAAGGACAACCCGCAGGCTTATACGTACCTAATACATACAGTGCGCGCCACATAGTTAGTAGCAGCCAAGGTACCCAAATATTTCGGTACACGTCTTTATTACTGTAAGAATAAGGGTGTGTTACGAAATATTTGGCTACTCTGGCTGCTACTAACTATATGCCGCTGACTGTACAAACTCGCTGCGTTGACTTGTAGTAGACCTTGCTCCTTTGAATTAAGGTTCAATAATCAGTTAACTGTGTAGTCCATGGTACATGGAACTGGTACAGGGGCAGCCAAATGTCAATTAGATTAAATTTAAAATTGAAATTTATTTATTTGCTTGAGACAATATGGGTAGAGTTAAGGCTTCAACTAAAGACGCGCATGTACCATCACTACATAGTATAAAACGAAGTCGCTTCCCGCTGTCTGTCCCTATGTATGCTTAGATCTTTAAAAAGATAGAAGATGTATTTATATATATTTTAACACCTCGCATGCTTGACAGCTAAGTACAGGTAGCACATATGTATATGAAAACTCAGCACCGCACATCTCCATAAAACTGTAATAGTTTTGTCTGCCGTCGTCGCGCGTACTTATTCTAGTTATTATGATGGCAGATATTAGGCGTAGCTGTTAGGCGTGGCTTTCAGCACTGAAAAATATTTTTTGTGTGATTTGCCTACCAGGCGCCACTTTAAGTATGAATGTGCGTATATTTGTGATATGATAATGAATGATAATTGTATGAGGTGATAATGATTGTTTTAATGACCGCCGTAGTTTCTCATTGAACTTTCGGCAATGATACCGTAATCTCAAGTGACGTCGAAGCACCTAAAAGTTCTTGATATGTAAGTGAAGTCAACAAGTTGACCTTGCTCGTTGAACTAGATTGGTTCACATAGTAGGACAAGGTAGTTTACGTAACTTTTTCAGTGTTGTAAGCATCATAAATATAATAGACGGGTGTTGCCGCTGAAGAGGAGAAATCGATTCAACTGTGCATGTTGCGGGCCTATTTGACCGAGGGTTGTTACCAAATGCGTGCCAAAAGTCTGCGGCTTTAATTTTAACGGGTACAGGGGTACGTAAATAAATGCACTGGACTACCCCCTATCACTAGTGCCACACTTATTTTTAAAGAATAAGACGAAATATGTTTTTCTGTTACAGGTAAAGTTAACCAACCGATCCTGCGTTTCGCAAAAATAAGAGCAAAAGTGACGTATCTCTCTCTACTAAGCGTTTTGTTAAGCTAGTTGAAATATGATAAAAAAAAGCTACGGTAGCCACTAGGCTGCCGTAACCACTAGGTTCAGGCATACGGCTGTCAAGCGGCGGTAGTGGGTTCTAACCCCGGCTCGACCAATAAGTTTTTCGAAACTTAGGTACGGAATATTTACCGTTAGCTTTTCAGTGAAGGGAAATATCGTGAGGAAACCGGTCTAACCCCAATAAGGCCTTTTCCCCGAGGTTGGAAGGTCAGATGGCAGTCATCATCATCGCAACCGGGAATAACGCTAGGAGGATGATGATTGATGACCGACTGATGACTGACTGATGAGTTATGACGTCACACCATATCTAAACGTTTCATATTCATATCTTTCGTAAATCAGTCTGAGTTATAGGGCTATCGTTCGTTTTTTTTTAATATGTATGTGTGTGTAGTAATCAGTAATACTATCATACCTAAAACCCCAAAAAGCCTAGCTAAATTAAGTTGTGTAACAGCACGTGGGACAGCCCGCGTTACGCCACGGTGCGTAAGGTCACTACCATCATTTAATTTAATATTCCAGAATCTAAAAACCTCATATCTACTGCAACACTCACGCCAGTCTACGATATAAGCTCCTAGTAATTAGGAGTATAGTCGCGCGCAGAACAGATTGGACTTGCGGCACCCCGGCTCTGAGATACAAAATTTCGCACGCTTTCGCAACACTTTGACGTTAACAGTCGCCGATACGACGTCATCTGGCGCGACATGAGACCGCCAAGTGTGGGCGGCACACGAGGCGAGGGTTCAGTGATTAAGGCGAGTAGATACTCGTATCCAAAATATAGTGGATTTTGTAGCGCTAAGCTTCGACATGAGGTGTCATTTATTTCGCCTTAGTTGCAGGAGTGAGAGTGACACAGGCTATATCATTTTCCAAAATTTCCACCAGAATCAAAAACTCGTGTGAAAAAAGGACGTAATAAAACTAATTAATTAAAAAATTAAAAAGACCGGACTGCGTCAAAAATGAACTCAAAAGATAGAAACAAGACGTAGTGGATTTGAAAAAAACAGTCGGAGGCATAAAATTAACGGTAAGTATGTTTAACTTGTCGCGATATGCCTCCGACTGATTTTTTCAAATCCACACCACACTAGTTAGTTCTACATGCAAACATATTTAAAACAATACAACTTTATATCATTAGTAGAGATGTATTTTGATTTGATTCTTTAAATCTTGTTTCTATCTTTTGAGGTCATTTTTAGCGCAGTCGGGTTTTTTTATTTTTTTATTAATAACTTGTATTGCACATTACGGTTTGATATGTAAAAGTGCCCTCGTGGCTTATTCATTCAATCGTCATATCAGCCGAAAGACGTCCACTGCTGGACTTAGGCCTCCCACAATGACCGGTCCTGCGCCACCCGCATTCAGCGGACTCCCGCGACCTTTACCAGGTTATCAGTCCACCTAGTGGGGGGCCTACCTACGCTGCGCCTTCCGGTACGTGGTCGCCACTCGAGAACCTTTCCGCCCCAACAGCCATCGGTTCTACGTGCAACGTGCCCGGCCCACTGCCACACTTAAGTTTAGCGATTCGAAGGGTTATATCGGTTACCTTGGTTTTGCTGCGGATAGCCTCATTTCTAATGCGATCGCGCAGAAAAACTCCCAACATAGCCCTCTCCATTGCCCTTTGGATGACTTTGAGCCTTCTCATGCGTAGTATGCATAGTAAATGACCACGTTTCCGTGCCATACGTCATCAGTCATCACTGGCAACACACACTGGTCAAAGACTCTCGTCTTGAGACACTGCGGAATATTGGGCGAAATTTTGTGCCGTAGCTTCCCGAATGCTGCCCAGCCGAGTCGGATTCGAAGATTGACCTCTTTCTCATACTTGGACCTACCCACTAAACAGTCTTTCCTAGGTATATATAATCGTCTACAACAGCGTAAACTGCATACATGAACGTTTGACATGATGATCTTTGTTCATCCTTAGACCAACTCGCTCGGAGGCTTTACTGAGGTAATCGAGCATAGTACTCAAGTCCTCCATGGTGTCAGCCAAGATTACTATATCATCAGCAAACCGAAGGTGAGTGATGTACTCGCTGTTGATGTTGATACTTAGCCTTCTCCAGTCCAGAGGTGAGATGGGTCGGTAGTTCTTCAGATGGGGTTGTCACCCTTTTTGAAGAACCGCGCCACCTCACCTCCGTTACACGCCTTTGGCGTTCTCCCTTCCAGTAGGACGGTGTCGAACAACTTCTGAATTGGTTTTCCACCAGCCTCCAGGAGTTCGGCTTTAATTCCGTCTTCACCGCGGGTGCCTTGCTGTTCTTTCAGATTCAGAAAGAAAGCAGGTGAAGCCGCGTAGATTGCCCCCTACATACAAACTTTACAGATTCTGATAGAGACGGAAAAAAATTACCAAACTCTAATGAGTCGACGTTTTAAAATGACAGTGACCCTAATAAGTAGTACGGATCTCTAAAAAGATTGCAAATTGAGTTTAAAACCCGAAATGGATAAGTAAACATTCAGACCTCGACCTAAATAGGCGGTCGGAAGAGCATTATTTCAACATGAAGTCTAGTATATCCACTTTACATAATAATATTTGAAAATTACGAAACATAAACCAAAATTATTTACGACTTTGTAAAGTTCTTATTAAAATTATTGACTTTATAAAACATGAAGATTTTAAATATTAGTCGTCAACTCGAGTGTATAATCGCCGCTACTCGAAAACGAGCTATTACCTAACAGCACAAAAGGTAAATTACGAAACAACGATAAGCATTCATACTGAAATCCATAAGCTTTATAGTAAGCGTAATCTGCGCCAGGGCCGCTGGAACAATCAGCCATGCCTAGGGTTGCCACTTTATTTCCAATACGAGTAGTTAGCCGACCCCAATAGAAATGGGAAGAGTGAGAGAAAGAGAGAGGAGAAGCGTAAAGTAATTAAGTAAGTACTGTACTAGGAACGTTGCCTTTTAAACATGGTCCCTATAAAGCATTTCTAATTGGAACTTGAGGAAGCGTGGAAGAAAGAGTGGGTGGAAGCGACTGGCGATCAGTGTTGCCTACGTACTGGAAACCCTACTCAGAAGCCGAAGGGCTTCTCGCTTAAGAGGAAATACTGGTGCCGCCTCAACAGAATCCGTACGGGTCACGGCAGGTGCAATTACATGTTGCACAAATGGGGATGGAGCAAAAGTCCGATGTGTGACTGTGGCCTTGAAGACCAAACCACTCAACACATTGTGGAGCGCTGCCCTAAGCGACGCTATAAAGGCGACCCGGAGGACCTCTACACTAACTTAACATCTGACGCGATCGACTGGCTGTGCGACCTGGATGTCGATTTATAATAGTATACATATAAGCCTACAGCGTATACGCCATACGATTAAATAATAAATTGGAAAATGAAATTTCGAAATCTTTTGTTGAAATAAATAAAGAAGGTCACGAAACTTAACCAGCGACTAAAACTAGGCCTTAAATTTTTCGACGTGTCAACAGGCAAGACAACATAAACTGATACGAAAACAATATTTTGCTTGTTTTGGAACTTATTTTTACAGGACTATACAAACGTCAACAGCTGATCAAGATTACCAAAGTACGAAGGTAGGAAGGATCCTTCTTACTGTCTAACCAGCCAGTACAGGACAGAATATATAGGTATTACGTAATACAACAATAGTCCGGTTGGCAACCCTCGGCGTGCGCCCGCGTTGCTCCCAGCACGCATTCATTTAACGATAATCCATCCCCGCGACCTTCATGTTTTAGCTCGGATAACTTACACGTGGCAAACTAAGGGGCTGGTTCCATTGGACATGTTTAAAGTGATTGCCCGAAAGACAAGAGTGACAGTGTGGCAGCTTTCTTGCCTTGTAAGCAAAAAAAGCGCCAGATAAAATGTATCATGAAAACATTTCAATAGGTACTTCATTGCTCTATTAATTGGAGTACCTATACCGTAGTCGTCTAGGAACCCTTATAGTTTCGCTTTGTCTGTCCGTCCGTCCGCGGATAATCTCAGTAACCGTTAGCACTAGAAAGCTGAAATTTGGTACTAATATGTATATCAATCACGCCGACAGTGGTAAAATAAAAAGTGATATTTTTATTTTTATTAGGGTATCTCCCCTATACGTAACGTGGGGAGTGTTTTTTTTTTCATTTCAACCCTAACGTGTGATATATTGTTGGATAGGTATTTAAAAATGAATAGGGGTTTTCTAAAATATTTTTTTGATAATGTTAATATTTTCGGAGATAATCGCTCCAGAAGTAAAAAATAATGTGTCCCCCCCCCTCTAACTTTTGAACCATAAGTTTTAAAAATATGAAAAAAATTTAAAACGTAGAATTTTATAAAAACTTTCTAGGAAAATTATTTTGAACTCGATAGGTCGAATAGTTTTTGAAAAAAAATACAAAGTAATATCTGGACGAAAAACTACGGAACTCTACACTGAGCGTGGCCCGACACGCTCTTGGCCGGTTTTTTTATTCATCTTAGACAAATTAAACCCTGTGCCTTGTCACAAATATTCAGAACTTTATCTTTTTTTACAGTACATATGGTGCTACTTTCCCGCACTAGTGCGGAAAAGAGCACTTTTCGTACATATGTCGAAACTTTAAAGAGCCATATGTACAGTAAAACGTTGTACGGTACACGTGCGAATAGGTAATTCGCAACTCGTGTCGATTTAAAACACTCCCTTCGGTCGTGTTTTAATTTATCACCACTCGTTGCGAATTTCCTATTTTCGGCACTTGTATCGTAAATAACTATTTTAGAACACCCTACATAAGTAAGACAAAAAATTATACAGTATAATTAATTTATTAGCTAAAACATTTTAAACAACCTTGATCTACTTGAATGAATAGAAAAAAAGAACTGGGTGTAGTGTAGGTATTTACGGATCGCACAAAATTTAGAATAATACCGGCCAAGTGCGTATGTTGGACACGAACAATGAAGGGTTCCGTACCTTCTACTAGATAAGCCGCATTAAAAACCGATCTTGGTCAAAATATTTGTTGTTGCAAGAATAAAAAAAGCAATGAATATATTCACTTAATACAAAAACTATTGATGTGCCACATGTTGACCTACAGTGATATATATTTTTTTGACTTTCAGTTACAGTACGAAGTACTATTTTTTTTGTCATTTGATTACAAAGCCTTCTTAGTGGGTAACAAAATACACCTATACTCCAAATTTCATACAAATACACCTTATAGATTTTGAGTAAAATGGCTTTGACATATGATACGGACAGACAGACATGACGAAACTATAAGGGTTCCGCTTTTAATATTTTGGCTACGGAACTCTAAAAACGCGAGGGCAGTATAGGAATTCAGAATACAACGTGCCAATTATTTTTGTACATCGGTATATTCTGACCGAATTAACGTCGCTCCCATTGACACCGGAGCCTAAAGCCTTGAACTTGCACGACAGGTCACGTTGACAAAATAAAATAACATTCAATAGGCCTTTGTGCTTTTGAATCCTTTAAATTTTGAAGGTCCACGTCATAAAGAGGACGACTAGAATTAATCAATTCATGCTTTGAAAAGCCCATGGGTATGATATAATCGGCACAAAGTAGTCGTGGGTACAGGGGGGTAGGTACGGGCCGGTGCAAAAAAATTTTTAACGTTTGGCGTGTTGCGAGGAGCATCGGGCGTTACTACAGTGAACTGTAAGGTGCTCGTGAAATCCGCAATGCGGGAAGAACCAATAAGTATAAAGATTAAGTTTGAAGCAACTCGAGAATAGGCTTGTGACCTAAGATATTTATTTACGATGCCATTCGAACCAGTTTTTGGAGAGAAAAAGGTGTTTGTATGGGAGCAACTACAATTAAAGAACATAAATACCCAATAATTCGAGTTAAAGACGGACTTCGCTGGCGGTAGCCGAAACGCTTCTTAGTAATTGACGTAAAAGTATGACGTCACACTTTGCAATTTGTGCTAATCGTTGCTATAAGTACCTATGGAGAATCAAGTAACATGCTGTTTCGGTCGCGAAATACTACGTTTATGTAGTTGTCAAAAAAAAATGTTTCTGTAAAAGCGTAAGGATTCTATTAGTAGCTTTAAATGTACTCTTGGACTATAAAAAAAAATGCATATTTTACTTAACTTTTATTTTATGATATTAATAATACTTTGTAATTCATACTTATGACAATCATTTGATGGTTTACTATCCATTTAGCAACAGTAGGTACGTTATCAATTTTAACATGAGGCAACTACCCCATTATCACAACTTCATCCTCCCCTAACCTTAGGTACTAATATTATAAAGAGGAACTGTCTGTGAGGTTATAAGTTTTTATAAATTCCTTCACCGGTATATAGAATGGACCTTCGCGATAAACATATACTTAGGCTATATTTTATCCCGTGGTCCGCCTGCGCGCGAGTTGTTTGCAATACGCGGGTGGAGCCGCGCGGGTAGCTAGTTTTGATAATAAATTAAATAAAAGTACCCCAAAACGATGTAACTAAAATTAATGATTAAAATGTGATAGTAGGTAGGTATCGATTCGGTCATCTGGGTTTTCCTGACGAAAGTTTAAGAAATATTGTGCAATCGTAGAGCGACAGAATTTTTAAGATTAACTACGAGTATTATTTTTTTTCCTCATTTTACTTCCGAGATCAAATACCTACATATACGAGTATATGTATACGTAGCGCGATTACGATTTACGACCATTATGACAGTAACTACTTACTTATTTATTTTTTAACGACTTTTTATATCAATAACACTAGTCTAGATGACTATTTTAATAAACAAAGAAATCAATTATACTTACTTTGACATATTAAAATTATAGTAGAAAATCGTGCTTTTGAGATGGCATCAAACTAAAGTGCGATTATAATTCCAAATAAATTATGATGGCAAAGCGGGAACTATTTCCTTTTTAAAACCTTAATTAAAAGTTAATCTTTCATTCTAGGGTATAAATGTGGGATAATATAGCTATATGTATTTTCAGAATAAAAAACAATGTACCTTTAGAATATAATTATTGTATTAGAAATGTATACATTAACTCTATTGCTGCTCTGCTAAGCAAACATACATTTCAAATTAAACGGATTTTTTATGTAAACTTTCAACCATTTCCCTCCTACAGTTCAATTTTGCTCTTCAATTTTGCAATGTAAGTAGTAAGATTTGGCGACCGAGCAAGATTTGGCGACCGAGCAAAAGTGATCCGATAGCTCAGTTGGCTAGAGCAGTGGGCCGTGAAGGCCTGAATGTCGCCGGTTCGAATCCTAGGCGCGATATTTTATTTTATTTTTTCCTTTTATTTTGAAATATATGTACTTATACATAAATCAAAAATTAATTCATTATTATCTTGAACAACGAGAGCCCTTCTATAAGAAAAGGAAATTGTAACAAATTATATGGTAGTGGACAATATTTATGTAAGTCTCGCATTTATTTCATTTCGTTTTAGATGGACTCTAGGTACATTCAATTGATTTAAATCGGAAAGTAAGTATATCTTATAATTATCATCAGGATTTGTCATAATATAGCACACGAAGTGAATGTCATTTAATTAATTAATTACTCATTGTGAGTACTTATTAAACTTATTTATATAATTAACATGCAAAATTATGTAATCGGAGATCAGAGTTTTAGTGGCATTTCGAATAAAGAGTGCAGCGGAGTCGGTATTTAATGTGATGATCAAAATAAATGAATATTCGTAAGAGTTCTGGAATAATCAAGTTGCGAAAAATATGAATCGGCTTTTGATCAAGAATCCCACGAACCTACATTAAAAACAAAAAAAAACAGGTACCCACCCGCGCCCGCGCGCCCGCGGGATTCCGCTGGATGCGGGTGGAGCAGGACCGGTCACTTTGGCACTCCTTAGGGCCCCCACAGTGTGGGGGCGGCCTCCTAAGGCCTATGTCCATCAGAAGATGATGATGAAATATAAATCATTAATATCATTATAGTACCTATTCCCAAATCATCCGAAAGCAGTTCATGTGGTAAATTGGAAAATAAATGTGGAAATGTTCTTGTAGCTTGGCGGAGTACTAAATTGAAGTCGGTTAAAACTTTGTTTTTAAAGTAAATTATTATTGAGTAACAACGGCTCCGATGCAAATTATATTCGAAATGGTACAATAACCGACATACCAACAAATTACAAAATGTATATTTGAAAATAGTGTACAGTAAATAGACGTACTAATAAAGTACAATTTTATAGTAAAATTGAGGATAAGTCACTTTAGTCGCTATTTAAGTACTAATTATTATAATAACCTTACTGAACAGAGCGATTACTAGATCCCAATTTCTGAAAGCACAGTTTGTAAGGCAAGGGGGCATGCGTACTTCCTATTACTCCTTCCAATCCTGGTAACACCTCTCCCTCTGGCGAAAAGAACTCGAAACTATTCATAATGTTTGCAAAGAAGAGGAATAGTTCGATTCTAGCCAACTGCTCTCCGAGGCATACGCGGCGACCGACTCCGAATGGAATGAAGTTCCCTGGAACGAGTAATTTACCATCCCGAAGGAACCGCTCTGGGAGAAATTTGGTTGGCTCGGGAAAGGATTCCGGGTCCATGTTGATTTTGTTCAGCAGTGGCACGAGATGGGTGCCAGCTGGGATGACGTAGTCGCCCACTTTCCATTCGCTAAAACAGAAATATATTCATATGCATAAGCCTCAAACAGCTAAGAACAATGACGTCACAACGTGATAAGCATGTAAGAGCGCGTCTAAATAAATAAATAAAACCAGCCAAGTGCGAGTCGGACTCGCGCACCGAGGGTTCCGTACAAACCTGTAGGTATTATAGAATATAATATATGAGTATTTGATATTAATTTCAATTTAATACCTACGCGTTCACGAGGAAAGGGGTAGTAACTTTAAAATTATTAAAAATATTTTTATTATATGATGTAACTAAAAATTTACAATTTTCGCAATTTTTCCTTTATCTGTGCTATAAGACGTTGCTTCGTACCAAATTTCAAGATTCTGAGTTCACGGGAAGTACCCTGTAGGTTTTGATTCCATTGCGAGTTTCGAAAATTTTTGGAAATTTGCGGCTTAAACGGCTGTATCTTTTGATTGCGTTGGCTTAGAAGTTTGATTTTTTCACAGCTCCAAGCGACAGTAATTGACCTGAGTATTTGGCATACATTTTAGCTTGATACCTCCACGCGTTCCTGAGAAAAAGGGTCTCGACAGACGGACGGACGGACGGACGGACAACAAAGAGATCCTATAAGGGTTCCGTTTTTTCCTTTTGAGGACGGAACCCTAAAAACAAGTTCGAAATCCGATTGCTTTAACGTAATTTAAATTATTATTTGGTTTACGCATGAACATGAATTAATTAATAGTATGAAATTGACATGTAATGTGAAACTTGTAAATGACTTGTAAATGACAATATTTACCAATAAAAACTACAATACAATACGCTAAGTGGAACTGTCTTAGGTACCTCACCGACTGTCAAGATTCAAATTAATTGGATATCTTGACGATACCATGCCCTCCCAACTCGAACAACGTATAATTATTACAAAAAAGAACTCATAGATGGCGACACAGGTACCGAGCGAAACATTTGAACCAGTAATCGTGAAGATAGAATGACTTTTACAGCTTAATAAATTCACCGTACCTTAATTATATCGCAAACATCCTTCCGTACATAAAATAAAGGTAAATTGTATAAGTTTAGTAAATGCAATAAAATTGGTACTAAATCCATGTAACTCGTACATACGTGTGAGTTAAGTAAGTTTTCTAAGTTTGCTACACGTATTATTGGGTACTGTCACTAGATGGCGCCATCACTAGTCGCGAAAGTTCTATGGAATCACAGGCTCCAAGCGTTTGGTTATGTATAATTTTGTGTGATGTGTAATATTGTCTCGAAAATACTACTTTTATATCAAAAAAATCAAAAATACTCTATTTGTTGCCCGGGAAGTCAATGCCATCTGGTGATATCTCAATGTATTACTAAAACTATCAGGTAGGCTGACAGCGTCATGGCCGTGGTAGCTCGGATACTACATCTACTGGTGTAGCTACGAGACTAAAATTGTATACAGAATTGCCTACATTAGGACGGTACGCTTTTGCTCTATGAGATTGGGTATCTGTACTTGTATTCTGTAATCTGTGACGATACTTTACATAATAAGAATTTAGTAGGTATCAAAATACTTCATAGATCAAAAACACCGAGTCAATATTTGAAGGATTTTTAATTCGGATTAGAGATCATAAAACAAACTTACTTCGAATTAATATGTGTTGTACCCAGCGGTACCACAGAAACTATCCTCAACGTTTCGTATATAACAGCTTCTATGTACGCCAAGTTCGGACGATGGTCCAATGTGACCAGTTCTCCAGGCTCCAGGACTTGGGCCAGCTCAGAGCGGACCCTGGCTGCTACAGTTGGTTCCCGGAGCATCATGAGCAGACTCCATAGTAGCGCCGTTCGGGAAGTCTCCATGCCGGCGGAAAAGAGGTCGTTGAATACTTGCACTATCTGTTCATCTGTAACAAAAGTCATATTTACGTTTATTTTGCCGTCTCGGATTGTGATAGAAAATACGGATATAGGTTCTCACGTTTGTTCCTGATTCGTCATATTCCTGATTGGTCATATTCCTTATCCGACACTTTCCTAACTGGTTATATTCCTAACTCGTCATATTCCTGATCCGTCACGGCAGGTCCGTGTAGGTTCGACGACGAGCAAAGCGAGGAGGACTCTTAGGGTGCCTTTCCACCAGAGATGTGCTGTGCTATGCTTGCTATGCTATGTTTTCATACATTTGAAACGTAGCTGTAGCTGGAGCTACGATTCAAATGTATGAAAATATAGCATAGCATGGCATAGCACATCTCTGGTGGAAAGGCACCCTTAGGTGTACTGCGACGCTACGGCCCCTACGCCCCTTGCGAGCCGAGCGAGCGAAGCGAGCGTGCCGCGGCAGCGGTCGGCGAAGCGCCAGAACCGATTTTAATAATGACAATGACTTTAGCTTCATGATAGACAAGTAACACTCATCTATTAATTATCTAAAGAGGTTCTTATCATTTACCACAGAGGATTTATATAACAAGTTTGTGCAGGCAAATGTACATGGTATGACGAGTGAGGAATGTGACGAATCAGGAATATGACGAGTTAGGAATATGACCAGTTAGCAAAGTGTCGGATACGGAATATGATCAATCAGGAATATGACGAATCAGGAAAAAATCGGTTCACATAACCTAGAAACACGTATGTACACGTACAGTCAGTGTGTATATGGACAGTCTGTTACTGAAATAAAACCCTGCTTAAGATACTTACAGGTGCACACTGCACTTTTTGGACTGTAAATTGGGACGTAGTCATAAGATGGTCGTTTATGCGTCTTATTATCTTATTCTGAGTCTTCTATTAAGACTCTTACACATACACAGTCTCCCTATTCCTGAAACTTACGGATTCTGAATATTTCTGATTCGAGTTGGTTGTTCGATAAAAAACTAAATACTTATCAATTGAGTGGTCCCGAGTCCCGAGTTAGTTTGAATAAGTACCTATTGACATTATTGTGAATACCTGACCTTCATTAAGGTACCGATGTATCACACATAAGCTCCTAAATTATGTAAACACAACATGTATTATTATCCTGACACGCATTAGTTTAATTACAATTATCAACATAATAGCGATTTCTAGTTATATTTGGATATGTGTTGATGTAAGAAAAAACCTTGAAACGTATTATGATAAGTAATCTCAAAGCTTGGGGTGATAGGAGTTATCAGTATGGGGTTAACGAACTTTCGCGGTCATTTAAAGACGCTGATAATGACCATCCAAAAAGTAGATATCTTCAAGATCTTTTAAAGACGAGAAGCGAAGACGTTTAAGAAAAGTGTCAGTAAGATATTATTAGATAATTGCCGTTAGGATCAATGAGAATGTACTACACATTGTTATGGTTCCTGATTGCATTACATTAACATAATATAATGTAAAATTTGCAGGTTAGTAAGTACTTAGCTATAGGTCTCTAAACATAATAGCATGAATATAAAATAGCCATATGTTTTGACACATCTGTGTATCAAGAGCAATTAATGCACTGCCAACAAACTGTTACGCAGTTTGGCAGTATACTATAATTTGTAAACATAAATGTGTCTTTCGGGAATAAAAGATTATTAATAATAATAATTAAATTGTCATCCCTCTCTTAGGCCAGGCGCACCAAAATGCAACGTAAGTGTTTATATGTCAGTGCGCGCATATGCCATAATGTACAATTGCGGAACGAAAAGGATCGTCATTGAAATAAAGACGACAAGTGGTGAACTGTTTCATACGTGCACTGTATCACTGAACGGTTAAATTGAGTGAGAGAGTTTGAAACCAATGAATATTGAGCCTGAACCTCTCATAAGCCGCGACATTTTTTTTCTAATAGTTTACTCGTTCGTGGAATGACAAGCGAAAGTAACGAGAACTCTATGACTTATGTTACTATACTTATCATATATTTCAATATTGCTTTGTTGTTTTACATGAATGGAATATTATTAAGCCATATAAATCGTACGTCGTTATTACGTAAACATTAAAGTTTCCACAGGATAGTTGAGTTGACATACATGTTACGATAAATCCAAAGATTAGAATACTGTGACCCACAGTAGGAAAGATTTGATGTTTGAAATAATTTTAACATTGAAACAATTTGATTAAATATCAAAAAATAAAAATGACGGTTGTTTTTCTTTAAAATGCGACTGGCTTTTTCCGTCAACCATGGATACGATAATAAAATTAAATGTGAGGACGTAAGAGGGTTAAATATGAGTGCAAGAAGCGAATAGTTCCAGCATTTGGGGACTATGCGCCATCTCGTGCTGTTTCCAGGTAGGTAGGTTGCTCAATTTAAACGAGACATCTTTTTCATGAATTATTGTGTAAGTTTAAAAATATTAAAAAAGACCCAAAGTGAGACAAAATAGAGAGATCTTTCAAATTTCATCGCCAGCCATTTATTTGATTTTACACTTGACTTGGAGTTAGGAATTTGTTTTCACGCGATAGCTTACTCACTGACTGTATAGCAAAAAAAGTTCGTGAACGTGACGCCGATATATATGCTGGTAAAATTTGTTCGGGTTTGTAAGTGTTGGTTGTTGTAGGACAAGTTTTAACATCATTAGAAGAAGCGACAGTCGGACTTATCAGCACATGATCCACCGCCTAAACGTCAATCGACCGCTTGGGATAGTGAACCTACTGCAACAAAGGTGACACACGGGCGAAATATTGGAAAAAAATGGCCACATTTTTTTGTGCAAGCAAAACTTTTTTAAATTAGGTAATGTTATAAAAACTGTAAATGCTTAGCTGCTTTACTCGAGTGGGTTTTTTTAACTACTGAGTTTAAAAATGTAAAACAAAAACGAACCAATTCCGGTGCGAGGTGGTTTCTTTTACCTCAAACAATACATCTCCACATAAGGCCAATCTCCAATACAGTCACTAGCATCAATATACGGCCCTACAAATGGAGTCGTGTCAGATATTTATGCGCCCTTTGTTGTAGTAGATATTAACACCGGTCACTGTACATAATTATGTTGTTCTCTATTTATTGTTATCTATATTATTCGAGGCCGATTGTTTTTAAACTTAGCATGTTTATAAGGGTCAAGATCAGAAACGAAAACCAGGCGTCATTCTATTAGACATTACAACAGAGCGGGAGTACATCAATTATCTTCCGGTCATACAAGGCACAAGTTGCGACTTAAGAAAGAAAGAAAGAGGACATTTATTCACTACACAAAAGACACACAGAGACAAAGGGAGTAGACATACAATTGATACATATTGTGTGCCTTGTGCCTTGTATGATCGGAGCTCTACTAAAGGGTATGCCAAAAATTAAGCCTTACAACTTAGGACGTGTCCACGGGAAAGAATGAACATTTACTTTAGCGAAAAAATGTTAGATCGTATTATTATACGTACTCCATACTGGTGGCTTTGTGACCTGTATAACTCGCTAGCCAGTATTTTTTTTAACTGGAAAAACGGAGTCGACAAGAAGGACTATAGGTATAATTATTGAGAACCTGCTCACCAAATTTCACGAGAGTCAGTTGAGAAATGCGACCTGTAGAGGAACACAGCCGGACATCCGGGGATAAGAAAAAGATTTGGCCCAAGCTGAAACGGGGAACTTCGTTCGCTTCGCTCGGTCGTTCAATAACACAACTTGTGAATAGGGTAAGTGCTCCAGTGAATGAACGAATCCAGTGAATGAACGAAACGCTGCTTATTTGCTTAAATTAAGAGTTCTGTATATTTCTAGCATACCAGGTATTTTTTTCTCGATTAGAAGCATTCACTGTAAGGGGTTTGTAACATTTATATCAACTCAGTCGCAACAATTACTAAATGAGAGAAGCTTAAAGTTCGCGGGCTACGGGCGTGGATGTTTTGTATGAGCCGGTAATAAGGGGACAAGTATGTCACCGTTTATTTGATGTGCCATTGTACTAGTTTTATAAACTTGTGACTTATGGTGTTTGGTTTTAGGAAATCATAAGAGTGAAATTGTGCTACTAAAACATCGTTTTACGTTATTCAAGTGTAGATTCTCATTTTTTAGTCGGTGTTCTATAACTAGAATTCAAAACCGCCCAAATCCAGTGAATGAACTGCAGTGTTCATTCACTAGCCACGACTGTTTTAATGTTTTCGCAATATCTTATGTTCTAGTGATTTTAATAAGATTTACTTTCTATTAACATAACCAGTAATGGCTTGTCTATCGTTGGCCCAGTGTTCGAACAAACCTCATTTTCGAACATGAAGTTAGTTCATTCACTGGTTTACAGATATCCAGTGAATGAACATCAACCGATAATTACTTGGTTCATTTATTGGTTTTACTATTTTTTTCGGAACCAGTTAATGAACGTACCTACATTTGTTACAGTTTATTAATTGTTGTAGAAAAAGTAAACCAATAACGTTATTCCGTCTGTTGGTATATCGATATAAATCCAAACAAAATCGATAAACAACGATTTAAACCAATAAACAACAACTATAACAGTAGTTCATTCGCTGGTTTTAGTTGTTCATTTACTAGAAAACCGTGTTCATTCACCGGTGATTTCCCATTTTTCTACCTAAAAGGTCATATAACTTAAAATTATGGAAAACTATTGCAAAAGCAAAGTAATTTAACCAAACTAGAATACTTGTTTGATCTATACAAACAGTCATGGCCGATATTAAGTATAGCTATCTTACATAAAACATTTTTTGAAATCAAAAAAATCCTTAAGCGTTCATTCACTGGTGCACTTACCCTATCTTTTTAAATTCGTTTTTGACATACCTATTTGTGTCCAAATTGTTATTAGGGTAAAACCCGGATAGTCGCCCCGGGGGTATAGTTGCCTTGATTGCAACTACTCTAGTTTCGCGAATGAAACGCACATTATAGATAAATTCTATCGAGAGACTCTACAACTACAACTAAGTCGACCGTGTTGCATGTCTCTGTGCGATTGCATGGGACGGCTAGGTGCGATCAAAGTTTTTGCGGGATACATTTCCTCTTTCTCGACGGGATAGCTAATCCTAAACGTAATTTACATGGATTAGGCAACTATCCCCTACATGGGATAGTTCTCCCAAAATGTCTGCAAAAATCGCCAATACTCTGCAAATATCAAAGATATTGTGCTGTTGTCCACGTTAATCCCCTAGCCTGATCCCCCAGGGGAAAAAACGGTTAGGTTGTTAGTTGAACTGCGACCCTACAGCGCGCGAGCCGAGCGAGCGAAGCGAGCGTGACGCGGTAGCGTCCGGCGAAGCGCCATAACCGAACATTATCATTTTTTCCTAGCTGAATATAAAATAATTGCCGCTAATTCCCCTGGGGGATCAGGCTAGGGGATTAACGTGGATAACGTGGATATTGTTCATTCCTTTCATAAATTTGAAGATAATGAACCAAAGTAGCTACCTACCCGTTTTACAAATAAAGAATCTTGCCTTATAAAGTAATTTCAAAAAGTGGGGCATCTATTCTGGTTTTGTTATCCTGGTTTGGTTTTGTTCCTATTGTGCATTGTATTTGATCTGAACTGACCTGGATCAACTCCATGAAACAGCATGGAGTGACTGGCGAGGTCCTTCTCTAATTCGATCAGATAATAGTCTAGCAGGTCAGTAGGCTCGTGGGTCTCCAAGTTGGTGTTCATGAGGGCCTTGCGTCGCTTTGTCACTTGCTTCACGTGGAACTCGCTCACGTCTCGCAGGTTGCGCCCGATCTCCTTTAACACCGCCATTTTTCCAGGTAAATACTGAAATGAAATCATAATAACAAATGATTACGACATCTTCTCTTTCATCTTAGTTCCGTTCTGAAGCCGGGGGACGTTTAAATCACTGTTCCGTACAGGAACACTAATTGTTATCTAATTTTGATATCGTTAGTTTCTTTAACTGTACGTCTAGCACAACTTGCTGCTCTGTCTATTCCCGCGCGACTGAGCGTCGCTTATCTCACCCGCACCATGCAAATCAGAAAGAGGAGGGTAGATCTTTCTCGACTCGCGTCGCGGCGCGGCGTCAGTTGTGCTAGCCCCGCTGAAGACACAATCTTAAGGGTCAATTTTATTTTGTTTCTATTATGTATGGTATCCCTACGAGCTTCTAGCGATTTACTGCTTCTTGTCTTGAAGCCGTCATCCCTCCGGGATGGCAACACCAGCGCGCTAAGAGCGCCATGCCGCGGATATACGAATATGCAGTGTCTCGCACAATGTCTAAATCACTTCGTTAACTAGCGGTGCCGCGAGAGCAACCTTTTCTCATTATTTACCGTGGGTGCGTTGAGGACCTTTCCCCCTTGGAAGAGTGCGCTTACCAGTGACCTAGAAACCTGTGTAGGTACGTCATATTTAGCTGGGCGATCACCCCTGAACCTTCAGCCTAGCCCTTGGGACACGAGGCGGTGATGTTTGATGCTGTAGGAATATCGTACAATCACTTTACCGGTTTTTATTGCTAACCGTGCTACTGCCATTATAACGCGACGCAAGCCGAGACAATCTACCTTACTCTTTCTAATTTGAACAGTGCGACAGAGACAGGATGCGATATGGCTGCAAATTTTGCTAGCCGTTGTATATGGTGGCAAAAGGGGACCTTCAAGACACTAAAATTCAAGGCTTTTTAACTCTGATCGCCAAGAACACCTAAAGGTGTCGTGTGTTGTCGAGCCCGCAGCGCCAATAACAGAAGGTGCTATGTCAAACGCTGTCAGAGTAACCTTCAGTCTTTCAAATAAGGTTTGTATTTGCTCTCTTGTACCAATAATGTTGGCGTGACAGTGTCTCTTTTGGATGTCTTAGTTGGCGGTGAAAGGATCAATCTACATCAATTTTACAAATACTAACCGGTAGGTATGTATTTGGGTGACTTAACTTATTCACTGCTAATCAAGACACACACGCGTCAAAAATATATGCGCTTTTCGCTACATTTAGAGATCAAGTTGCTACGGACTACGGCGTAGCCCCTAGGAGCGTGAGTGAGCAGGAACGTCTCCAGACTCTTAATACTCTTTAACACTTTCACTGCCAGGAACCCGCCTAGCGGGCGCCTACGCTGTAGTCACTTTTCGCTACATATGAGGAAAACGCGTAGCGATTCTTGGCAGTGAATGTGTTAAATCCCACCGCTTCGCAGCAGCGGTTGGATTGCGTAATAGGTAACAGATTGGGTCAAACAAAAAGGATGAGTATTGATTGTAATTATCTACGAGTTACTTATAATTGCATAGTAATCATTGTAGTAACTGTGTAAGATTGACCCCTACATGCGTAATTCAGTAATTAACTATAATTGGAATCATTATCTTAAACAGCATTTAGCACGCGTTATGGCGGTGATATCATTTATGCTCGCATTTTTTGTATAATATTTTTAAATTTAAAACGGCTACAACCTTGGTTTTTCCTGAAGTTTATAATTAAGTAAAGTAAATGCTACATAAATAAACTGAACAAATAATAATATATAATGTAAATTTCTGTAAAGAAATATAATATTGGAGACAATAAGTAGTATATATTAATTACCTGGGTACTTTTTTTACTAGTTAGCTATAATAGATCGTTGAAAAAATTTTAACGAGCTTTAGGGTCGTGATTTGTAATTGAGGAGTTCCTACGGCCAACTCCCCCTACATTACCAAACCAGCTTGATTGTAGTTATCATAATATTGCATTAACAACGCCGAAATTACATGTTTATGCCTTCAGCACAATTGGATACACGTACCAGGAAGTGGTGTAAAAGGGTTTTCAAAGAATGAACAACTTACATATCTTGTTAGTTAAATACTTATTTACATAGCCATAGGGGTAGCAAGATGGAAAAGGTTAAGAACGACTGTATTGGAGAGTTTATTTACACCTACGAAGATAAGTAACAGTCATCCAGCACGAGTGCTACGAACGCACACACCTCTCAAAGTGCGCTACGGCGGCGTAGAACCACTACGCATATAGTTTTAAATGTTTTAAAGTTACAGTAGGAGTAGTACCACAAATATAAGTTACATCGGCAATCTTCGTCCACGCCGACGAGTGCTGACGAGTACCGCATGAAATCCAACGTATGACTAATTAGGATGGACCGGTCTCGTACAAAAAAAAAAAAATCAATTTTGAAATGGGCTTATTGTCAAATGTTGCTAACACATATAAAACCTCCAAATAGGAAATATTTTAGAATTTTAACGATGATAAATACTGCCCCGACTCACTTGAAGTTTCCATAAATTAATTATAAAAACGTATTCTGTAAGTTGTACCTAATGTTTTTCTAATAAGTATCATAAAAATTAACCATAGACAAGTATATAATTCTGATCGGGTAACATTTACCTAATATGTCTATAAAGAGGGTAATCTAAACTGAGGCATTATTCTAAACTACCCCACATTTGTGGAGAAAAAAATACGAGCTACCATCTAACAGCTGTTAATTGTAAACAACGTAAAATATACTGATTTAAACCCAAAACCAAATAAGTATAAAAATGTCTCCGTCTACATTGCGTAGTGATGTCATGTGTCCTGTGTTTGGTCACGGAAGAGAGAGATTTAAAGCTCAATATGTTGCCTACATACGAACATATCATACTGTGTTACTTATGAGTGAGTCGTAACAAGAAAAACCAGTACCAGAACTTAATATCAGACGATGTACTAATAATTTATTTATTTATTTATTCAATTATACGGGACACCAACAGAGTACATAAGCTGAGTATATAAATTTATCTGTAGCACAATTATTATTTGGGATTTTATGTACCCCAATTATAGGTGAACACATCATTATCATATATTATTATTATTCATTAGGATTTATATAATTAAGATAATTACATTTCACGCATAGTTTCAACAATTTTGTGAAGTACAGTGTATATTAAGAGTAAAAGTAAAAGTAAAGGTATGAGTAAAAGTAATAATCTGGCAGACAGCATCGATTCCGACAATACAACCTCGATCTGTTTTCAGGAAATGAAGGAGTATTACGAGAAATATCGCAGTTTGTTGAATCCCTTTAAGTCCAGAAAAAATTTAGAATTTCACAAAAACCGTGTAAATATTCAAAGATGCGGCGAAGACTTTATTTGACATCGCAGCATGTTAGTGTAAATATATTTATTCATGCAAGTGCGAAAAATCCTCTAAAGTTTCGGAAAGATCTTTTCTAATTGACGTACCGAGCGAAAAATGGTAATTGGGCGCATAAACGTTAAAACGACTTTACAAACTATGAAAAAAATTGAAAGAGAAAATATGATATTTTTGAACAAAACCAGATTTCGGTTTCACATCCTACTAAAATGTCGTGTGATAAGATAAACTCTCATCGCCTTCTGAGATTTCAGATGAATCAGAGACAGAGGATTTATTTTTGCCTTTACTCAAATCCCAACACTCAAACACCTTCTGAGCAATGTTGAATGACGACCGAAAAGAAATAAAAATCATGGCTCTGGAAAAAATACTTCAGTCAAGGCCACAGCCAAATACGAGGATCTTTTAATTGCCTGAATTCAACTTTAACTCTTAAGATTACATTGACATGATAACTTGGGACAAGGTGTCAATTACTGAGCCACCCTTGCTGAAAACCCTAAGCACAGATGTAATTAACGAGTGTGTAGAAAATCCGGACAAAACTTATTCTTCGATATTACCGCTACTGAAATTATAACCTTGGCTCGCCCCAAGGTAGTGAAAGATGCGCTAAGATAGTGACAGAGGCGTCTGCTGCTGTTTGTGGTCCTATTAAAAGAGATGACCATATCATTAAAGCTAGACTTAAATCACTTGGAAAAAACACTTGATTTTGAAAAACAAAGCCAAACTTCCGCAAGGCATATATGTAAACGAAGATTACACTAAGGAAGTACTTGAAAAGAGGAAACAGTTACAAACACATGTGGAGGAAGAGAGGAAGAAGTGAAACACGGCCTTTATAAAATATGATAAATTGATTGTCGAGAAATCAAAAGATCAAAACAGAGACAAAAGAATGAGGGAAGACTCAAATTCACCCAACTCTACAACAAAAAAAGTAAACATAAATATACCTTCAGGTAACAGAGGATCAAAAGAAATCATAAAACCCAACATTCTCCACTATGTGGAACGAGTCCGTCCAGCTTCACTACCTGAGGCCTCAAAAAACTCATAACGACCACCGGCACCCGGAACAAAATAAACACGACAACTTTGTCCAAATCAACTAATGGAAAATACACCCCAAGCCGGTTGGTCACCGTGGGGGGAAGACAACCACCACCTTCCAGCAAGTAAAACATCTAAAGAAAAACATAACAATATCTACATAGCTACTCTAAACACACGCTCCTTAAGAACAACAGAAAAACTTCTAAAACTAGAAAAAGCGTTAGAAAACATAAAATGGGATATCCTCGGTATAAGCGAGGTCAGACGAGTGGGAAACCAAATTGAGGAAAATGATGAATAAATCTTGTACTACAAAGGCAAAACAAAGGGGCAAAATGGGGTTGGTTTTATGGTGAAAAGACATCTGAAGAAACAAATTTTAGAATTCAAAGGTATATCGGATAATATACGGATAATAAGGAAAGAATTGCTGTACTAAATATAAACTTACAAGGTCACAAACATATGTGGACCATAGTACAAATCTACGCACCGACTGAATCAGCAGAGGAAACAACAAAAGACGAGTTCTACAACCTACTCTCAAAGACACTAGAGACTGCTAATAAAAACATCATTGTCATGGGAGACTTTAATGGCCAAGTAGGTAAACAGAATCAAGGGGAAGATTCTGCAATAGGAAATTTCAGCACTGGAAAAAGAAGTAAGAATGGGAAGAGAATTGTAAACATGGCCCTCGAGAACAATTTAACTATTTTAAACACCACCTTTAAGAAAAAACAAGCAAAAAAGATGAACCTGGATATCGTCTGACGGGACCTACCGAAATGAAATAGACTTTATACTAAGTAATCAACCCAAGCCATTCCAAAACGTTCAGGTAATAAATAATCTTAACTTTAATACCGACCACCGCATGGTCAGAGTAAACTCTATCTCACAAGCAACAAAAGAAACAGAGGCAGCACTTCAACCAGACAGAGACTGCCTCAATAAACTGTGCAACATCACCAGAGGATAAGACGTCTGGAGAAAAGCACAAAACACAAGAAGCCTATAACTTGGAAATAAATGACATGTATGGTACGAAAAAGAAAGCAAAACTGAAGGAAAATACATTAACGCCTAGGACAATAGAACTCATGCAGAAAAGGAAAGAATTACTCAAAAAAAAAAGATAAGGCAACATTACAAGAAATAACTAAACTAAGTAAAGAAATCAGCAACAACATAAAACAAGATAAATCAAACAGAATAATTATTTGCATTCAACATTATATAACAAAAACAGGAGGCTTAAACAAAGTTTTAAAAGAACTATAAGACGAGAAGCTATGGATCCCAAACATGATAAACAAAAAGGACAAACACGAAACAGGCAGTTAGTTCACTGGCCACTTTTAAAAACAAATTGAAACTGCACCTGCTAAAGGAACAAACGTCTTCTGTCTATTAGCCGATGAAATATACGAGTATACCTACTTTTATATATTATATTCTATACCTCTTACTTATTCATTTTTATTTTTATTTTTATTTTTTACCATTATGTATTTATCCTGTTTATTAAAATCAAGCTGTATCTACACTGCACTTTCTATTTAGATCTGTCCTTATTCGTGTTGTGTTATTTGTGTTATGTTATATTTGTTATTGGTGTAAAGTGGATTCACTGAAAATCAGCGTCGTGGGTCCCCATGCTCCGACACATGCTGAGTGGACTCCTTTTTGAGACCACCCTCAACATTGTACTTCTTTTTATTTTTTTTCAGTTTTAAGCAGTTTGTATGTAATGTTGTGGTTGTGTTTTTCAAATAAATCATTCATTCATTCATTCATTCATTCAAACAAGGAGACAACCTATCCTAAAAATCGTAACAGACTACTACCGACAGTTGTACTCAAGCGAAAACATCCTAGAAGACAGTATAGACCTCGAAGACAACACCCAAGAAACCCTTGAAGTCCTCCAAATACTCGAAACGGAAGTCCAAGACGCAATAAGGACACAGAAAAACGATAAAGCCCCAGGACTTGACCACATAACCAATGAGATGATGAAAGCAAGACTACCAGAAACAACTACAAGACTGACCATCTTATTCACCTCATCCTGAGCACCGAAACAATGGACAACAAGCACCATAACACTCATCCACAAAAAAGAGGACAGATCGGAAATAGGAAACTATCGCCCAATAAGCCTGATGTCGAATGTGTACAAGGTGTTTTCAAAAATAATACTCAACCGCATTACAAAGAGACTTGACGAAGAACAACCAAGAGAACAGGCTGGATTCAGATCAGATTATTCCACAATAGACCACATTCAGGTAATAAAGCAACTTATTGAAAAAAGTCAAGAATACAACTACCCGTTATATATGGCATTTGTGGACTACAACAAAGCGTTTGACTCCATAGAACATCGCTACATTTGGGAAGCCCTGAAAAAGCAAGGAATAGAAAAGAAATACATAAGGATAATAAAAAATGTATACACAAACAGTACCGGACGATTAAAGTTAGAGACTGAAGGCGAAATCTTTCCCATACGCAGAGGTGTACGACAGGGAGACCCACTGTCACCAAAACTTTCTTCATCAGTACTAGAGGAAGTCTTCAGGAAGCTAAAGTGAGACAATCAAGGCATTAACATCAACGGGATAAACTTGAACCACCTAAGATTCGCCGATGACATAGTACTTATAACAAACAACCCAAAAAATCTCCAAAACATGCTCCAACACCTTGCACAGGAGAGCAAAAAGGTTGGTCTGACGATGAACAAAACAAAGACCAAAATAATAACAAACAGATCCCAAGAAAGTATCAAGATACAAGAGGAGGAAACAAAGTATGTAAATTCCTATATTTACCTGGGCAAACTCATCAGTGCTTTCAGTGATCAAATGGAGTTAGAGATAGAGAGACGGATCGCTAACTCTTGGAAAAGGTTTTGGACTCTGAAAGAAGTGATGAAAAGCAAACAATACAGCATTAGGACTAAAAGAAAACTATATAACACCTGTATACTTCCTATTCTAACATATGGCTGCCAGACGTGGGCAAACACACAAAGACAAGACCAAAAACTGATAACCTGCCGAAGAGCCATGGAAAGAAGTATGCTAGGCTACACAAGGAGAGACAGGAAAATAGCTACCCATATAAGACAAATAACTAAAGTAGAAGATGTCACGGCTAAAACGAACACCCTTAAGTAGAGATGGGTAGGTCACATACTCAGAGAAAACAAAAACAAATGGACAAAAGACTTAACAAATTGGGCCCCTAGATTCCAAAGAAAAAGAAAACGATGGTCTGACGACATTAGAAAGATAGCGGGCCCTTTATGGTACCGCACAGCTATAAATAGAGAAGAGTGGAAGATGTTGGAAAAGGCCTTTGTGTCACATAGACACGCCCGCACTTCATAGATACAATATGTAGTTGTACGCAATAAAGGCTAATAAAAAAAAACTGGTTTGTAGAATGAAATTATACATAGTTTGAGTAAAAATACAGTGTTTTACTATTTTTAACATACAATTAAGTAATCAGCCCAAAATGATGATTTTTCATTTTTTCTGTGTGCTTGGGGCAGAACTTCCTGAAATATTTCAAGTATTTTAATTATACAGTTTTTGATGTTTTTGTGACTAGCAACTTTCTAACAACTGCCAAAATAGAAAGAAAATAAAAAAAAACGATCCACCCTCGGTCTACTCGTAGTATGAAAAGAAAAACCTTTTATTTCAATTTTGAAATGGGCTTACTATCAAATGTTGCTGACACATATAAAACCTCCAAATACGAAGAATTTTAACGATGACAAGTAATGCCCCGACTCACTTGAAGTTATTTTTAACAATTATAAAGTACAGATCCGAACAAGTTTTTTTAACTCCTTTGCCGTGCCAACAAAGTTAGTGCCATTATCTGACCAGATCTCTTGGCAATACCCTCTTATAAAGTCGTATTCTGTAAGTTGTAATGTTTTTCTAATAAGTATCATAAAAGTTAACCATAGACAATATAATTCTGTTCGGGGAAACATAATTAATAAAAAGTCGGTAAGGCTCTTGTGATTCTTCTCGCCATCAGGCTAGCCGTGTGATTGTTTGTCCATGTCGCTGTTTAATATTTTTTTAATTTTATATTGAGGATTAATTCTTCATTATTATATTTTAATACTCACCAAAGTCGAATATCTTCCAACGTCAAAATCTCCACCCTGATTTTTAGTCCCGTGGAATACCTACTACAGGGTGGGCAACTAAGAGGTACATGGAAGTATACCTATAACTTTGAATTTATTTTTAAATACGTATATATTTATAATAAAAAATTGTGTTTACATTATACTATCTTTTCTGGACGTGTTTCCGCTTTGCAGGATCCCGTTTATGTTACGTAACTAATAAGCCTGTTTCCGAAGCCTGTTGTGACGTCACAGGCGCTGCCTTGAATACCAATTAGGTGGTCTGCAGATCATAAGCGCAATGCGGACAAGTTCCTTTGACCTGATATTGCGTAATTGAGTTGAGGGATCGGATTATCATAAATAATACGTATTCAACTAGTAACTGAATATATTTTCTAACCCTCAATAATAACAAACGTACAATAATATTTTATCCTTTTTGACATCAGAAATTCAGCTGACAGAAACGCAACAAAACCTATATCGCGGCGTAGTGGCCAGAACGTTAATTTACAGATAAGGTTCACGTATAAGGTTTTACTATGTGCTCTGTAGCAACTTAGGTCCATAGTGAGAGTGCTGTTGAGAGCCGCCACACCAGCCCCCTCCAGACCCTTAGGGTCGATAACAATCGCGAAAACGCACAACTCTTCCAGAACGCGTGCGCCTCTCTGGTGCTTCCTGTGGTTGCACAACGTTCTCAAGTATGTGAGCAGGCTTGATGCGATCAATTGACACATTAATGCACTTACCACGAATATCGATCTTAAAAACCTTATCCCCTCTACTTATCACGCGGTAAGGCCCAGTGTATGGAGGCTGGAGAGGTTTCCGGACAGCATCCTGCCTCAAAAAGACATGAGTAGCCGTCGAGAGATCCTTATGCATAAATATCTTCGAAGAACCGTGCCGTGCGACCGGCGACGGTTGTATATCTCGCATATGCCTCTGAAAACGATTTACGAAGTCGGCATAATTCAACGAATCTTCCTGCGAAGAAGATTGGAAGAAATCACCTGGTAGGCGAAGAGGTTCTCCATAGACCAATTCAGCAGTTGATGCAGCGAGATCCTCTTTCCATGCAGTTCTGATTCCTAAGAGGACTGGAGGCAGACGTTCTACCCAGTCGATGCTGCCATGACACATAATTGCGGCCTTCAATTGTCTGTGGAATCTTTCTACTAATCCATTTGATGCTGGATGGTATGCCGTGGTATGCACAACGTGTGCACCTGTCATGTTGGAGAGACGTCGAAAAATGTCGGAAATAAATTGACGACCTTGATCGGTAGTAATTTTTTCGGGGCAACCAAATCTAGATACCCATAGCTATAAATGCTTCACTTACTGTTTCGGCTTTAATGTCGGCAATCGGCATTACTTCTGGCCATCTCGTAAATCTATCCACAGCAGTCAAGCAGTATGAGAATCCTCGACAAAACGGTAATGGTCCAATCAGGTCAATATGCACTTGTGAGAAACGCTTAGTTGGTAAGACAAAATCATGCACGGGAGATATTACGTGCTTGTCAACTTTTGAGCGCTGGCAGTCTAAGCATGTCCTCGTCCACTCGTGACAGTTCTTGCGAATTCCAGGCCAGACAAAACGTTTCGTCACTAACCTGGTCGTAGCTTTAGCTCCTGGATGACTCAGACCATGCAACAAATTAAAAATCTGACGACGAAATGCCGGTGTCACGTAAGGTCGAGGAGCAGGCAACGATACATCACAAAACAATTCAGTTGTCGAACCGGGTATCGAAAGCTTTTTTAAAGAAAGCGAAGATTCTTTCTGAAGATAGTTTTGCATTTCAGGATCCGTGTCTTGCGATGATGCCAATGCGTCATAATCTATGGCACTGATCGCTTAAACAGGTCGAGACAACGTATCAGCTACTATGTTATCATCTCCGGCAATGTGTCTGATGTCGGTTGAAAATTGGCCTATATAATCTAAATAACGAAACTGGCGAGGTGAACATTTATCAAGCGATTTTTTGAAAGCAAATGTTATAGGCTTATGGTCTGTAAAAATGACAAAAGGTCTGAGCTCTAGTAAGTGTCGGAAGTACTTAACACTTTCGTATATTGCTAGCAGTTCCCTGTCATAAGGGCTGTATTTTCTTTGTGCTGTGTTGAGTTTTCTGGAGAAAAAACCAAGAGGTTCCCAGGCACCATTAATACGTTGCTGAATGACTGCTCCAATCGCAATGTCAGACGCATCAGAGACAAGGGCAATATCTGCATTAGAGCGAGGATGGCCAAGAAGTGTCGCATTAGCTAAACTGTTCTTACTATCTAAAAATGCTTTTTCTAAAGCCGGAGTCCAGCTTATGTTATCCTTGTTTCGCACTTTAGGACCAGCTAATAAATGGTTAAGTGAACTTTGTACCTGCGCTGCGTGTGGTATGAATCTCCGGTAAAAGTTTAGCATTCCCAAAAATCGCCTGAGTTCCTTGATTGTGTTGGGTTTGGGAAAATCTTGTATAGCTGTGACCTTATCGGGTAATGGTTTGGTACCTGCACTTGAGACGTAGTGTCCTAGAAATGTCACTTCTGGTTGGCCAAAATCGCACTTCGCTGTGTTGACGAGGACACCGTGTTCTTTCAAGCGTTCAAAAACGAGTTCTAGATGACGCTCGTGTTCCTTCTCATCCACAGAAGCAATCAGGATATCGTCGATGTACGCGAAGCAAAAGGGCAGGTCGCGCAGAATCTCGTCAATAAACCTTTGAAAGGTCTGCGCAGCATTGCGCAAGCCGAAACTCATAAAGGCAAACTCAAAAAGACCAAACGGCGTGGTTATGGCTGTTTTAGGGATATCCTGAGGTGCCACAGGGATCTGGTTGTAAGCTCGAACAAGATCAATAGTAGAAAATATACTGCACCCTCGGAGAATATGAGAAAAATCACCAATATGCCTTACCGGGTATCGATCTGGTATAGTTCTGGCGTTTAATGCGCGGTAGTCACCGCATGGTCTCCAACCACCGGTTTTCTTGGGAACCATATGTAATGGAGATGACCAAGAGCTATGTGAGCGGCGCGCTACACCTGTTCGAACCATATCTTCGAATTCTTGGGTTGCTATCTTTAATCGGTCCGGGTCAAGTCGACGCGGTCTGGAGAACACTGGTGGGCCAGGAGCAGTATGGATATAGTGAAGCGTTTTATGCTTCACCTCACGCTCCATAGGATCTCCGGCAGGCCTGGTGATCTCAGGAAACTGTTGCAGCAACTGGTGGAAACGAGAAGAACCTGCAACAGCTTTTATATGACCGATAGCACAGGAAGAGGGTAAGGCAGACGCGGTAAGTTGCGTAGTACTGTCGATAAGTCTGTGGTTTCTGGCGTCGACTAGCAAGCCGTAAAATGACAAAAAATCTATGCCGATAATAGGTTTAGTTACGTCAGCGATAACAAAACGCCAGTTAAAACTACGTCGTAATTTAAAATCTAGAGCTAAACTAATCCAGCCATATGTGGCTATATTACTACCGTTTGCGGCAAACAACTCATAGTTCGTTTTAAATCGTTTTTCACCACGCATATACTTAAGCGGGTACACGCACAAATCAGATCCAGTATCAACTAAATATTGTACTTTACTTTTACTGTCCGTAACGAATAAGCGGCCTGGCACAGTAGCGCAGTCACTCGCCGCAGACAGCGACTGCTTTAATGGTTTTTTGCAAACGAGCACGGTGGTATACATTTGTGCGCATTCTCTCCAAACCTTTCGTGGTACCAGCAAAACTGTTGACCTTCAGCAGCTGAGCGGCTGCGAGATCGGAAACGTCGCTGGCTGCGCGACCTTGAGCGCGGGCGGCAGTTGCGGCACGCTTGCGGCATACTCATATCATCGAAGCGTCGCGTTAATTCATCTATCTTCCGATCAAGATCTCGAATGGGTGTAGAAGACGATGAAGCGGCTGCTATTTCCGACGCTGGTGGTGGAGTTGAAACTGCAGCATTAGATGGAAAATGGCCGTGATCCGGTATCTCCATGATTTTGTCAGCTAATTGTGCCACATTTTCAAGTTGGCAATTATCCTGAGTGGTAATAATAGCTTGTAGGTAACTTGGCAGACGGCTTATCCATAAGGATCGAAGAAAATCATCACCCACATCATTCCCGGCCAGACTGCGGAGGTGCCGAAGGAATTGACTGGGTTTTCGGTCGCCGAGTTCCTCGTTATTTAACAGCTGGGTCCGCCGCTGATGTTTGGACGCTGACAAACGATTTATCAGCTCCCTTTTAAGGGTATCGCACTTGTCTTGTGCCGGGGGAGCAATGATTACGTCTTCAACTTCTACTGCATATTTATATTCCAGCACAGAAATGACGTGGTAGAACTTAGTTGCATCGGTAGATATATTTGACAACTTAAATTGACCATCTAATTGTGCAAACCACAGTGCGGGCTTATCTGGCCAAAACGGGGGCACTTTAACACCAACACGACACAACGCGGGCTGGTTGCCCGGGGATGGTCTGTCCGTAGAGGGCCCGTCAACCGAGGAGGTGCCCGCCGTAGGCTCGGATGGTGTCAACAAGGGCACGCCGAATGATTCTCCGTCTTTAGACATGGTTAATAAATAAGAAGTCCGTATTGCAACTGTACAATTTTCACAGGGGTCACCATTTGAGGGATCGGATTATCATAAATAACACGTATGCAACTAGTAACTGAATATATTTTCTAACCCTCAATAATAACAAACGTACAATAATATTTTATCCTTTTTGACATCAGAAATTCAGCTGACAGAAACGCAACAAAACCTATATCGCGGCGTAGTGGCCAGAACGTTAATTTACA
Source organism: Epinotia ramella (assembly GCA_947578815.1). Lineage (NCBI taxonomy): Eukaryota > Metazoa > Arthropoda > Insecta > Lepidoptera > Tortricidae > Epinotia > Epinotia ramella. The sequence continues at coordinate 17,655,413 of OX388209.1, forward strand.
GATAAGGTTCACGTATAAGGTTTTACTATGTGCTCTGTAGCAACTTAGGTCCATAGTGAGAGTGCTGTTGAGAGCCGCCACAGAGTCTTTACTAACATTATAATTACATACGATCATTATATGCCTGTCTAGTGGTTATTAATCTATTCATTCAGGAAGCATCGCTTTCTCATTGCCTTTGTGCAGGTACCTATACTAATTTGACAAATCACTCGGGTACAAGTGCTTACTTCATTTATAAAATGTCTCCATTTGATTCTATTCCTGTATCATACTCGTGTTAAAAGGCAGAAAAATTAAGGTGAAGAATCACTGAACCGTGTTAAAAGAAAATTATTAAATCTTAGCTTGACTCAGGGGATCTATGATATTTCAACCCCTGTCGGAGCGGGTGTGGGGAAGGGGTGGAAGGTTGTATAGGAGTGCTATTTATCAAGATTTACGCCGACGAAGTCATCGACAAAATTATACTCGTACTGTACATTGTAGCGTGAGCAAAGAAAATGAGGAAAGTTTGATTAAACTACTGTTTACGGAATCCCTTAAGAGGAAACACAAAGGCCGTTTTTCCATACAAACGTACTCCCCTGTTTTCTCCCTGGATAATGGCAGTAGAGCAATATTTTTTTTCCATAACTCTATGGTTACCTACTATTGACATGTTCCTATGTTTTCCTTTTTTTCATAAATTTATTCTTAAAAGAGATAGATATTGACCTTCAAAAACCTAAAAAAAAGCCAGATCCAGAAAACAATCTTGACTAGATTATTAAAAAAAGGAAAACATAGGAACGGCCAAAGCCTTTCTTTAATTATTAATAAAAAAATAGTTAAACAGGTCAAGTTTTGGAGAAGAAATCAGGGGACTACGAAACGTTGATTTCATTTACTTTTAATAGGTATTTTCGATCCAAGCTGCAGTTGTCTCTATCGCGCTCGCGCTCGCTTGATCAGGCACTGCGCGACAGCAATACATTTTACAAATACCTATTTCTCAATTATCTCGACCTTTGTGTTTCGTCTTAAATGTGTATGTTAAGCTTCCAAGTTTTAACATTATTAGTAGGCATGCTCTAAAACTATATTCGCAGTATTATTATCTACATATACAACGGAGATATAAGTATATTTAATTGGGATAGTTAAGTTTGACATTGAATTTTAATCTTATCGTTCAGGCACTGCATTACTATGTAGTAATGCGTTGTTTTAATTTACGTGAAAGTTGTGAAACTGATCAGTTATTTCATTAACGTGATATGTATCTGTAGAGTAATATGCCAGTAGTGTTACTCATATCAAAGTGAACTTTTTAACTAGACTATTCTTTTACAGTTGTTCCGCATCAATGTTGGGTCACTTCGAGTTTTGATCACGTTTAGAATTGCTAGTGAACCTATCAATATTTTTTCATGAGAATATTAATTTTAACTTACCAAATAAGCCGGTATGTGCTCCCCGATATGTATGGCTCCATACAGCTCCATTCCTTTCGTGACCCGCTCGTTGAAGGTCTGGAACTCAGGGTCGTGATCTTCAAAGCGGAAGCTCATCATCAGCTGGCAGATGATGTTGTGGATATGTCGGCCCAGAAGCAGACCTGGCTGGACTGGCTCGCCCATCGAGTTCTCGAATTTTAACAAAAGTTCTTCTATCTCCACCTAAAATGGTTTAGTTGTGGTTTTTTGTATTGTACATGTGTACATCAAAGTAAGAATGCATTTTTTGGGGTCCGCCGTAGTCTACAAAGAACTTTAATTGGTGCAGTCCGTATCATGGTCGGCCTTATCACGCGATAAGTGACAAGATAGAGCGTCCGTCACTGGCTGACACCGAACGAGACTGACGGCCGTATTCATAAACGTACTACAAGCCTGTTTTAACTAAAATGCCGTTAAAATTCGTTTGTCCTTATCTGTCACTTTGACATTTGTGTTCGTAAGAAAGGGACAAAGCACATTTTATTTAGCAGAAGCATTTTAAGTTTTATGAATAAGGAGGTCACGCTCTATTTTGTCACTTATCGCGTGATAATGCCGACCATGATACGGGGCCTGAGCGATACCTGTATATCTGAGTGTCTGCAGCTAATTCTGATAATTTAGGTACTACAACGCTGTAATTTGTCATGATTCTGCATAATCAATTATGCATCAAGTATACATACACCCACGCTTTATATTATATTTGTTTTAAAGGGCATCTGCGCTGTTGGCTTCGGCCCCACGCATGCCTTCCAAAAGTCCGGGACCCCATTGGTCCTGAGATATGGATAAAACATACAAATAATAATAAATACTCTTTATTGCACCACGACAAGAGAGAAACATCTTACATAATTAGGTTTCTGTTGCTGTTGTTGTTGTCTTGCCTGTACACTCAATTTCATCTGGCAGTTTTATCGGGTGTTCTTACTCATTTGTCCAAAGTACTGTCCTAGTAATCTGTTGAGTCTAAATTAAAGATACCCCTTGAGTAAAGAAAATTCTGCAAGTGTAGCTGAAATATAGATCGCTCATCCATGATTAATAGGACGAGAGTTCCATGAAAGGTGTGGGACGATGTCTCGTAACATTTACACTTTATCATGTTACGAGACCTCTAACTATATCCGCAAAATTTGGAGAATACTGATGCCAAAGTATTTCTTAATCCTACTTATATTATAAATGCGAAAGTTTGGATGTTTAGATGATTGGATGTTTGTTAGGTACTCAATCACGCTTAAACAGTTAAACCGATCTGGATGAAATTTTGCACGAAGATAGTTTATAGCTTGGATTAAAATATAGGATTGTTTTTATCCCGGGTCCACGCAGACGAAGTCGCGGGCGGAAGCTAGTAGTTAATAAGGCAAACGAACTAATTTTAACTACTATATAACTACCGAACCACTATATAAGTAAGCACGAACTATTATATAAGTAAGGAAAGCTAACCATTACGTATGTTTGGAATTTTTGATAGTTCCAAAGCTTGACTCCAAGAGCGCGAAATTTGTCGTGCAGAAAGTGCCGCTGCTTCTTCCAGAGCAAGCCTTCGCTGAGAATGATTCCTAGTAAAATACATTTCACATCGTTATGACGAATTTTAGTTGTATAGGTAGTTATACTGAAAATTAATTTAGGTACTTAGGTACAGTTCGATGTATCGTCATAAATTGAAAAAAAGATGGTTGGTATCCCAAAAGTCATATGATGCGATAGTTATACTTTTTCAAGTAGTGACGATATCTGGTTTTTCAAGGATAAATACTAGGTGAAATAAAACTAGCAAATGTGGTATTTTTGACTGATGCATTGGCACGTTTTTTAAAAAGTACCAAAGTATATTTTGATGCTCAACGACGATGTCAACTGGTATAACTCATTACGAACTAGATTTACGAGAGGTTATGTCTACCCCTTTTGGGAATAAAGGCGTGAATGTATGTATGTATGTATCCTTTATCCAACACAAATATTTTTATTACAAATATAATTGACGTTTGGAAATCGATTTTTATTTGATCAAATGACTCTTACCTCGTCCACACAGTATATCATTGAGAGGCGTATGCGGCTTGGCAATCGAATCAGGTCTGTTGAAGAGGTCTCTCAAGAGTCGAGAGGATCCGATGCAGACCATCAAGTTGCTGCCCAGCTTCACCGATGTGAGGTCTCCGTGCTTTGCCGCCAGCTGCAGGTACCACGAGTGCGGCGCGCCATGTCTCATCCACGGCAAACTGCCCAGCAAGGGCACCCCCCATGGACCTAGAATTAAAACCATTAAGACAGCCTTTTTCCAACTAAAAGTTATCTTTAACACGGAAATCATGATATAAAAAAAACATAATAATTTTCCATACTTCAAAATCTGTTTTTTTTCCGGAACGTAACTTAGAAGGGCCACGTGAAACGGGCTCAGCCAATGATGTAATATAAAAAAGAGGTAGATAGGTTATAAGCACTCCAAAAGTGGCAACTCAGCCAATTGTATGACCTTGCCTCAATGTCGTATCGTTAATGGACACGTGTCTCAGCTGTCAGATGTGGTGGCCATTTTTAAACACGGAATTTCATATAGACAACGTATCTACCTCTTTTTTATATTACATCACTAGCTGATGCCCGCGGTTTCGCCCGCGTGGTTATAGGAAAATGTAACATATTGAATTTTCTCGTGGGAATTAGATGTTTTCCCGCTGAAAAAAGTAGCCTATGTCACACTCCAGCTTTTAAACTATCTCCATACAAAAAATCACATCAATACGACGCTCCGTTGCGACGTGAAAGAAGGACAAACATACAAACACACACACTTTCGCATTTATAATATTAGTAAGGATTGGGCTCAGCAATGTACCTCTGTCGATTTTATGTCATAGTACCCCAAGGTACAGGTAAGTCCACATATCTTTGAGATTACATAGAGGTAAGACAATTGCATATTTATAACAAGTTAAAAAAGTAGAATTCGGATACAAAGTACCTACTAAAATATTTAAATTACAAAAAACACGTTTTGAATGTGTTGAAAATCACAAACATTCAGAGCGAGATTAGTAGGTACGAAACTGAAACAAGAAATGGAAATTAGGTTCCTTTAAGTATGCATGTCACCGTAAGATTGTGAACACCGTCAGTTTATAATCTCACTCGCGATATTATAAACTGTCGAAAAATTGAGAATTCCCAAAACTATTTACAATTTAACGCATTATTTTTTTTGTTAGATTATAATCTGTCGAGTAGAAACCGTCAAATGGCTGTCTGATGGTGTATCGTAGGCAGTAGGGAACAGGCTTAGTGGCAAAACCAACTCGGATCACGGATAGGTTAGAAGATGGAAGCTGCGGGAGCTTTGCTCCCGCTTTCGTCTTCGAGGTTATTTTTTTTATATGGATATACGGAAATGCTAACAATATAAGCCCTCATTTGCAATTTGACGGTTTCGCGTCGACAGATTATAATTTACCGAAAATCAATCCGTTAAATTGTAATTAGTACGTTACGGATCACAATCTTTCGATAGTTTATAATCTCGCGAGTTATATTTTAATCTAACGGCATTTATATAATATTACGGTGACATGCATAAAGCAACGCTGACGCCATTCATTTGTCTTGGATTCTTGATAAGGTTTCCGCCATTGCGGCGAGCACTTACCCGGAGGGAGCATCCGAAGTTCGTCAATTTTTGCACATATTTTCCAGAAAATCATACTGAAAGTCAGTACAGTCAGCGTTATTCGCATATAGGTAATCGTGCTCATTTCCGAGAGTATCGCTTGGAAATACTGTACCAGGTCTTGAATCATTGTGGCGTTATATTAGAAGCGCTTTGCAAAACGTAAACACCGCATACGAGCGAACAGATTTGTGAGAATGCATAGATGTACGTTGGATTTATATACCTAGAGGCGGAACAAGCACGTGCTCGTATTGTCGCACTACACTGAAGCTTTGATAAAAATTGGCTTACAACTTAACTTAATTGCAGGTAGTGGAAGGTAATCCCGGTTTTTTTTATATACCTCCGTTAAATATTTATTTGTGCAGTAATGTTGCCATTGTCGAATAATGTCATAAAATTGCACTTTGCACCAAATTATATATTATATCGTATGTGGGTGCGGACCAAATTCTTGGCCAATCGTTAGCTGGTTAGTCGGTAGTCAGCCAAACATAGATAAGAGTGTGTATACTGGCCATACAAACTGCAGAAGTGAACAAAGTACCGTTTTGAGACAAAGAATTACCATAGAAATTGTATGGTTAATTTTCGTGTACGAACGGAAAACTTTCGTAGAAAATTTAATTAAGTCAGTTAAGCTGGCCAAGAATTTGATCCTTACCCCTGTAATAATAAGGTTTAATTTTTAATAATCTTCATTGAATAGGTAGGTAAGTACTCCTTATATATGTATACACACTAGACGAAACATTTCGGGTCACTAAGCATAATATACTTATTATACAGCTAGCTTATTAAATATATTGAACTTTATAGACAATTTAATGTTACTAAAATAAAATGCTTTACGTTTATTTATTACTGAATGTTTATTTTATTATATTTATATACGATAAAGTAAATATGGCGTCCATTTGCTTGAAAACCAAGTTTTAAAGTAACGGTTTTATTTACATAAAAGCATCTAATTTTGAAACATGGTACTTGGTATATGTGCTGTTTGCACAGCCGCGATTCGATTCGACATGCTGTAGGTACACCAAGTTTCTGCAACACTGTCGGGGAATTTTTTCCCATTCCTCTACCAATGCATGTTTCAGCTCACGAAGTCTAATTGAAGGACGATCTCGTTGCCTTACACGTCGTCCAAGCTCGTCCCAGGCGTGCTGGATTGGGTTGAGGTCAGAGCTGCGTGCTGGCGACACCATGGGACGAATACCCACATTACTCAGGTAGTCTTGTACTACACGAGCAGCATGGGGACGGGCGTTATCGTGCATAAACTAGTATGCTCTCCGAGTTTTGCAATAAATGGACCGACATGCTCAATTTGGATCTCTTCCACATATCTTTCGCCATTCAGAGTACCATTTTCGATCAGTTCGGTTCGGTGTTCGGTTTTCCGCAGAAATTCCAGCCAACACCAGCACCGAATCGCCGCCGTAACGCCACCATTTCTTCAATACAGGCTTGCATAAATCCTTCTCCTGGTCTTCTGAACACCTTAACTCTTCCGCCGAGTTGATACAGCATACTTTTTGATTTGTCTGAGAATACAATTCTTTGACTCAGATACGCTCACAAACACATTATACAATTTTGTTTGTAGATATATGTGTGCGTTAGCTAAACTTATTTGGCTTGGTTGAAAACCGGCTTCACTAGTTTGGTCGTAATGCTCTGCTTATCTTTTTTCTTGGTCTGAGATTGGCCAACTGAATATTGCTTAAAGAGCTCAAACCAAGACAAAAGTTAAACATCACCGATTTCGAGCAATTTAATGTATTTATCTGTACGTGAGCGTGTCCTAAACTTATTTGGCTTGGTTGAAAACTGGCTTCACATGGTTGTTCGTCTTGCTCCGTCTATCTTTTTTTCTTGGTCTGAGTCGCTCAATTTGAGTGTTCGGGTGCATAATTTCGTCTTCTTGTACGATGTTTTTTTTTTCGATCTCGCAGCATAGCTGCATAGTGTTGATAAGATATCGATCCTCCCGTGCCGTCGTACATCTGGGTCTGCATTTTACAAGCTTTTATTTAGTTTCACCTGTCCCGTTGTCTTTCTGTTTGTCTGTCTGTCTGTAATAAAATCTTGCAAGTTAAAATTGATCCACTTCCCGGTGACCGATTGAGCTGAAATTTTGGGTATAAGTATAGTTTGGATGACAATTCAATATTATGGTACCATCGAGCTGATCTGATGATGGAGACAGAAGGTGGCCATGGGAATTCAGTACTTAACCGACGTAACCCCGTTGAGTTTGGGCTCATTAGAATCGTCTCAATGAGTAGTTGATGATGGTATACAGAAAAGTACAGTCGGCAATAAAAGCTTGTACCAAAAATGAATTTTTTGACAGAAGCTTGTTTCCTGTCTGCATAGCGTAGGTTCGAGCCAGTTTCTAGAAACCGCTGACTTGACTATTGGATACCTGGGACATATGGGATAATTATGGTTTATGATAGTGACCCTATTACATTAAATTGGTACCTACCTAACGTACCTAAGCATTAGAATATTCCAAATATAATTAAAATATGCTAATTGTTAACTGTCTTACGTTGTATTTCACGATAAGAAGTGTTAAAGTTACTTAGGTAATAAAAAAAATAAACTACCTACCGTAAAATGGGGTGAGTAGGGGCAAAACTGACATTCAAACCTCGATAACATTTTATTTTTACTGCAAACTGAATGGTGTACCTATGTAATAAGTGTTCCGGACGTTTGTATTTTAGTTTTTATTTTATTTTGGGTAGTTCCATTTCATAACTTTGACGATAAACAGGAAATCATTTTTCATACAAAGGTGATTTTGGAAGATTGTTGGATCGTTTTTTTTTATTATGAGTATTACTATAGCTCCATTTTAAATTGGAATACATTATTTTTGTTGCAGTAGCCTTAAAATCCTATCTCACCCCCCTTTCATCCCTTCTCTCCCCATTCATAACCCAACTCTCCCCGCGAAACCTACTCACCCCATTTTACGGTACACGGTTTTATTTAATTTTGTTAAATATCGAAGTACCTACCTACCTAATTTAATATCCGCTGATTCTTTAATCGAGTCCGTCCAAAGTTCCGATCGAAGTCAACAGCATGTACCCATGTGTCTAGATAAGTAAGTAAATAAATACAAATAAAAGTGCTGTAACTATTACCATACACAAATATAACTATCTGTGTAGAGTTTAATCACCTCTGATGCGTAACTAAAAACTGGAGTAGGGAAATAGGTCATTAACCGTTGTCAGCGCAACGTGTATGGGCCGCGAAGGTCATATCGCTATCGAGTCGAACCTCATCAGCTTACGTTAGAACTTGCATTATAGATATCGGGCCTTATCGGACCACTGTGTTATTCTCACCGGCGCCATGTTCCGGGTTCGTCGTACGCGCAAGGCCGTTCGTACAATCGCAATGACTGACGGTACGTACACTATGCTGATTATTCACTCCCCATGCCATTACAAATTAGACTCCACGTCCAAAGTTTAAGTCTCGATTTGCAGTGTCGTGGCATGCGGTCTATAACGCCTTGATTGTAGGTATCTGCTATTGCATTAGTGTTTGAATGATTTTAACCTAGCGTGTAATTAAGCTATCGGTCATTGCCTTCTATTATATAAGTGTTACATCGCCGTGTTTACAACATTAGATCGAAGAAAATGAACTTGACTGTTCTACAATGCGCATTTTGTGCATGTATAGGTTTTAATTCATGGTATAAATAACAATAACGATCTTTGTAATTAAAACATCTTCAAACAAAGTACCTACTTATCTAAATTAGACATCAACTTAATAGAAGCCCGGATCTGAATTTTATTGAAAACTAGCTTCTGCTCGCGACTCCGTCCGCGTGGAACTCGTTTATGGGTGACGGGAAATTCGACGTATTCCTTGAAAGGGGTTATTCTATAGCTCATTTGTAATGATTTAGATCCAGTCAACCGGGGGTCAAAAGTCATTGGTTTGCAAGTTATTCGAGTTTTTAGAGTTTTTTTAAGAAAACCCACCTTTGGCATAAAACTCGTAATTGTGAAAAAACTAATTAAATTTGGACCTCAAAAAAAGATTTATTTAATAGCCAATAAATGACTGATTAAGTAAAATAAAAAAACATGCCAAAACTTTTCAAGATATTGCAAAGAAAAGCATTTAAAGTCACAAGCGGCGCTACCACGAACTTCGAAAGTCGAAGTTCGGGTATTTCCATCTCTATCGCACTCCCTTACTCGAGTGACTGGGATGCATGTATCACGAACTTCGACTTTCGAAGTTCGTGGTAGCGCCGAAGGTTTTAAATTTTGTTCCAAATTTTGTAACACTTCGAGGCATTATTTAAAAAAAAAGTATGACACTTCGCGTAAAAATTACATAAATTAGTTCCTCAGTTCATAAGCTTTCATGAAAGGTACAATTGGCGATATTTTTGTAATATTTTTTAATAATAATGATAATAATAGCGGAGCAGGTAGGCAGCGTGCCTTCGGCGACGCGACACAAACAAACCAATTAAGGGTCATTAGGTTAATTGTTCATTTTGGTTTTTATGTATTTTTTTCCTTATCTTATTCATTTTCATGAGGTGGGGGAGTACCTGAGAGAGGGACTAAACTAGGCTTGATAATTCTTCATGCATTAAGTAATCAATCAGTTAGTTTCAACTTTCTTTCCAATTCGGACGATTATTGACAACTAAGCTTCCTTTGCAAATGGCTGCTTACGAATTTGCAGAATACGCAGACATCATTTATTGTTACGGACTCTGTGATGGTGACTCCGCTGCAGCTAGAAGAGAGTACCAACGTCGTTTCCCTAACCGCCGCTTACCTCACAGAAGTGTGTTTGGGACGACGTATCGACTTATTCGGGAAAAAGGAACAGTTCGACGCAGCCAAGCTGATGCTGGAAGACCTCGAATTTATGATCCTGCTGAAGAGGAACAAATCCTACAGTGTTTCCGAGCAGACGGCACTACCTCGACGAGAATTGTTGCTAACCGGCTCGGTATTTCTCAGTGGAAGGTGTGGTTTACCCTGCACTCAGCTCGGCAGTATCCATATCATTTTGCTCCAGTCCACGCAATTGAAGAGGGAGACCCAGCAAGAAGGGTGGATTTCTGCAGATTTTTAATTAATACTGATGCTGAAGACCCCGATTACCTGAAGAGAATTTTATGGACCGATGAATCCAATTTCGACCGTGACGGAATTACAAACTACCACAATCTGCACTTTTGGGCGCCTAAAGGTCAAAACCCAAGAAAATCCAATGAAGGAGCTCATCAGCAAAGATTTTCTTTGAACTTGTGGATGGGAATCATGCACGACAATTTGATCGGACCGTTCTTTCTGCCAGCGCGATTAAACGGCATCGCGTACGAACATTTTTTAAGGGAAGAGTTACCCACATTACTGGAGGATGTGCCACTTGCTACAAGATTGAATATGGTTTATCAACACGATGGCTGCCCTGCTCACTTTCACCGAGGTGTGCGAGAATGGATGGATCAGCACTACCCAAGAAGATGGATTGGTCGAGGTGGCCCAACCCCTTGGCCAGCCAGAAGTCCAGATTTAACTCCATGTGACTTTTACATCTGGGGTCACATGAAGGCGTTGGTTTACGACACACTGATAAATAACGTTGAAGAGTTACGGCAAAAAATTGAAGCAGCTGCACAAACAATGAAAGAAGGGCTTTCGACGCGAGTGACAATCACTGAAGTTCGAAAAAGGCTTCGTGCTTGCATACGAAACCGAGGCAGGCAGTTTGGGCAAGACTTGTGATTTTTAAGAGTTTTTTTAAAGATAATTATTAGGCAGTTTAGTTTTAATTAAGTCTTTCTTTTTACTTTCTTGTATCTAAGGTTAGTGTGACTTTATAAGATACTTATTATGTTGATTTTTTATGATTGATTAAATTATTTTATTTACTAATGAAATTGTTAGTAACTCTTTTCAATCCTTTCCTTGTGACTGTCATTAAAGTAAAGAAAATCAAGAGACCATCTAATAAATTACTTAAAACACCAATGGCAACTTTTAGTGACTCCTACCCTAAGAAGATAAGATAAGATAAGGAACCGAAGACAAAGCCATTGTAACATGTAAAATACCACCCCTTAATTGGTTTGTTTGTCGCGTCGCCGAAGGCACGCTGCCTACCTGCTCCGCTATTATTATCATTATTATTAAGAATTATTACAAAAATGTCGCCAATTGTACCTTTCATGAAAGCTTATGAACTGAGGAACTAATGTATGTAATTTTTACGCGAAGTGTCATACTTTTTTTTTAAATAATGCCTCGAAGTGTTACAAAATTTGGAACAAAATTTAAAAACTTGTGACTTTAAATGCTTTTCTTTGCAATATCTTGAAAAGTTTTGGCATGTTTTTTATTTTCCCTAATCAGTCATTTATTGGCTATTAAATAAATCCTTTTTTGAGGTCAAAATTTAATTCGTTTTTTCACAATTACGAGTTTTAGGCCGACAGGTGGGTTTTCTAAAAAAAAATCTAAAAACTCGAATAACTTGCAAACCAATGAGTTTTGACCCCCGGTTGACTGGATCTAAATCATTGCAAATGAGCTATAGAATAACCCCTTTCAAGGAATACGTCGAATTTCCCGTCACCCTGTATCGCAGCTCCATACAAACTTTTACCCCCTTAGAGGATGATTACGGGGATAAAAACTATCCTATGTTACTCTCCATCCCTTCAACTATCTCCAATTAAAAAATCACGTCAATTCGTCGCTCCGTTTTGCCGTGAAAGACGGACAAACAAACAAACAAACACATACACTTTCGCATTTATAATATTAGTATGGATATGGATTATCTAGAAGCCTCGCTAGCATTATCATTGATCTCGCTTTCTTCTTTCTTGCACTATGTATATACATACGAGTACATGCGAGTAAAGGGGCAAATGGACGGATATTGAATATATACCTAGGTACTTGATCGTGCTAGCTAGGCTAGGATATATTGTGTAGGCATATGGCTTGCTATTTGACTACTGCACCTACTGACAAACAATTGATGACCAATCTTCATATCTTATGTTGCACCTATCGCTGACTAGCTTGCATTACATTAGGTACATGCTGCATTACATTGTTACACTATAGTGAGATGCACTTTACCTACCTCTTTACGAAATACAACCTCGGAAACTAAGACTGACTTTTTTATTTGTAAAAAAAACGTAATTAAATCGTGATCGCATTGTTCAGTGTAACTTTTAAGTCGTTCGAAGTTGAGATGTACAGTCGGCGTCATATAGTTAGTAGCAGCCAAGGTAGACAAATATTTCGGTACACGTCTTTATTACTGTAAGAATAAGGGTGTGTTACGAAATATTTGGCTACTCTGGCTGCTACTAACTATATGACGCTGACTGTACCATGTACCATACTACTGGCTGCTTAGAATGAAAATAAAGTAAAAGATAAAAAATACATACAGCTACTTACGATGTGAAGTATTTTGTTGTGTAACGTGTAATGATTTTTTACCCGTTATCAAAATAAAATGTCCTTTAAAAGTGAAGTTTAAACAGTTAAAATTAAAACTACCTTAATTCTGTTTAGAGAAACTAACCCTAGCATGAAGTTAGAGTCGCTCACAGCATGTAGGATAGCATAGTAAGACTAGGGTAGCAACGGGCTCGCAACAACCTCTGCTTTCCCAAGTGAGTTTCAAAAGCTGGCCTCCTTCCACAGTTTTTTCTGTGTCACACGTTACTCCAAGAAGACTCGCTGAAGTTTGAAAGCGCTATCATATAGCACCTGTCAGATGTTTTCGCAGATTTGATGACGCAAGACGCGAGTCGTACGTTTTACGTGAGATGCTCAAGTATTGTTATATTTAATAGAATACCTGGAATATTTAGGTTCGCGTCTCTTCTGCGGACATTGCCTTTATCTAATTGCCTTTAACCATTGGCTATATCTAAAGCCTAATTTTTGGTTGAGCTCTGAATCCGCATAAACGGCATCTCCTCTTCTATAAATTGATATAAACATAATTGTATAATAAGCCCATATTAAGCCCTTTACACAAAAGACGAAATTGGTTTTTTGATTGTGTATGACCCCTTAACGCCTAATTTTAAATAACATCTATTGTTCATCTCTATTGATATGAATTAATATTGAACGTCTCAATTGGGCATTGGGCCAGCGTTAGGCACTGGGACGTTAACCTTAGCGGTTATTACTATTCTAAGTAAGTATAAACTGATTTAATCTGACCAGTTTTCATGAAAAACATATTAGTTTACGCCTACCGTGGTTCGTTTTAGGAAGGACTAGTACCACATCGATCTTCACAGCTAGGATATCGAGTAGGTGTCGAGAAACAAAGTCCTATACTATATTAATATAACTAAAGTGTTACATACTGTGGACGTCTTTCGGCTGATATGATGATTACATTATATACCTACTCGTACTTACCTACTTGAAAAGCGTCTTAAATTCAACTGTCTTGCATTTCAAGTGTCATTTTCAGTATTTCAATTGCCTACCCCAGAATTGCAATCAATATGCAATACAATTAAGGCCATACATAGGTATACGTTCCCTCATTCATAAACTTTTTAATTTTATTTGCTTTCCGTGTCTAGCATTAGGTAGGTTCAATAAGTACTAGTAAAGCATTGCGAGTAAGTAGCTACTTATTGTACGTAGGTAGGTATTTAAAACAATGACCTGTTTTATCAATATCGATTATTAAGACGCGATAAGTCATTTGGACCGATAAGTATTCGGTCGCTCTCTATGTCGACTTGTAACGCAAGCGCGCGGGCGCAGCGCAGCGCAGCTCGCGGGTTCAACGACCGCGCTCACTGTACCATTGGGTCATGAGTATTTTGACAACGCAGCGCGAAAATTATCTAATCGGCACGCGGGCGAGGACACGGGGGCAACGACTCCGGACCGTTGCGGTCCGGCGAAAGTGAAATGTAAAGGCACCCTCTCGCCCAAAGCGATCGGCGAGCGAAACTCTCGACCCACTGTTTTTAAATGGCCACTTTTAGTAGCCAGAGATCGCTAAGCTTCCATTACATACGTAAGTTGATAACTTGATACCGCTCGGAAATGCTGCATTAGGATATCTACGTAACTATATTAGGAAACCCAGATTAGGTACCTACTTACCTGTATCGATTATGGTTTCTCGCAATCATTTAGGAAACTGACTTTACCACGACGTTGTTCGGTCGTTGACACTTACCTTCAGTTAAAGCTAGCAAATTTTGCAATAGTAACTTGTCTTTCGCTGCGGTCGCTAGCTCGGGCTGGATACGGAAGTCTACCTTTAAATGGCAGTGGGTGTTCCGCCAACTCGACTGACCTATATGACCGAATAGTACATTACTTACCATAGTTTAGAAGCGTTGTTGCTAGCTGTCTCAACGGTTTTAAGCGGACAAGTTACACCTACTTTCATTGTTCGAAGCCTTAGTCACGACTTCCTGCCCGTTTTGATTGCAGATTACAGGTCATCGTCTAAGACAGTTACCTACCTACGGATTGGTGTGAAATGTGGCTCTAATGTTCCAGAGAAATATCCCAAGTCTTCAATAAGGTCGCAAGAGGATATACGCTGTGTTGAGAGAGTGGAACCCGCATCTGTCTCGTGTCGGCGACACAGCGAATCCTCAAATCAATACAGGGTCAGCAAAGTGCATGTGTTTCTGGTGTTACCGATGTCCGTTTACATCAGATTCGTGGTAGAAAAGTCATAGATATATCTTGTGAATGATATTCAGGAAGGGACAAACAAGAAAACCGTCTGCATACGATGTGGAGGGAGATACATTTTTACGATCATTTACCCATACATTAAAATTCCAAAACTCAAAAAAACTTTATGTTTAGATATGTACGATGGGCGTTCAATAAGTTCTCGGTATCGGCATTAAAAACAGAAGTTATTCGTATCGTATATTTTTTAATGATTAAATACACTCTTTCTTTTTTTACGTGCATATACAATGTGTTTAAATTAATTTAATTTTACATCATTAAAAAATAAAAACTTGTTCGACGAAATGAGACTCCTTTTTAAAATAATCGCAATTACACAGATTTCATTGAGGATTTTTTAGTAACAAAGAATAAGAAGTAAAAGTATATGAGTTGGTCAAGGTGACAGGGTAGATAATTAATTGTATGGATTTTACGTCCCTAAATAGCACCCCTGGCACCCCAATCTCCTCCAAACAGAAACGTCATTAAATTGGCATTTATTTTTCTTATTTTTTTTCTTAGTCTACCTCCTTTAATTGCTATACGATTATCTTGTGTGACTCTTCCTTGTTATTTAAATCCATATATTTTTCATTTATACTGGTCCAATGTCTAGAAATTAAAATAGTAGATTGTAGATATGACAAGGGGCTAAAATAAGCCATATTACCACGAGATGGTTATTTTCCCAAGCGAAATGAGGGAAAATTGTTCGAGTGGTAATATGGCTTTTAGACCAGTGTTATACACTCTACTTTTCACTTAGACTGCGAGAAAAAAGTGAAAACAAAGATTATCCATCCACAATCAAATAATAAACTCCACAGCGAAAAAATTGTTCAATTTTTTAAATAAACTGTTTGAGACAGATACAAAATATTGACACCACGAATAAACGCTACAAACTTACCTTACCGTATACAGCCGGGTCCAAACGGCCGAGCGCGGCGGAAGCATACGCTGCATAAGAAAAAGCGAGATAGACAGCAGTCTATCCCGCTCAATCTAATAGCTTATGTCATGTTTGCAGGCCACTCCGCTTGAACGTTTGGACGAGGCTATAGTTGGCCAAAGGCGTTTATTTTTTTTACTTAATGATTGTGGATTCGGGAATAAAAAACGCCTAATATTAGAAATTTATTCTGTTTCCTGATTGGTTGATTTTAATATATAGCTGTATTCTGATTAGTTGATAGCAAATACAAATGGTACGAATTACCGCTCGTGGTGCGTACACAATTTTACGTCTTCTCCTGGGTGTCAAGGGAGATTTAACGCTGCGCCCGTGAGCGAGAAATCTCACTTACCGCCCGGCGTGACGTAAAAAATATATTGATGGCCATTAAAACCCACCTTTAACTTTGTTAAGGGAGCTGTGTTTAAAAATATGATTAGCTAATGAGATATTTTTTTTTTAATTTCCAGACTTCTAAATAGATGTACATATCTCACTTCAAAATCAATATTCTGGATTACCACACCAGAATATTACCAAAATCGCCCCTATAATAAAAATAAAAAAATCCTTCAATTTTACCTATTCACGTCAGAATATTTGCCCCACATCATCGTCTTTGTTTAACTATTTAAAGAAAACAATTTAATCATATTTTTTTACTTATTTAGTGTATTAGGGCAAGGCCGTAAAATTGGCCTTATTTCGTTACATACAAAACGTAATGAACTTTGCTCAGAGTTTTCATAAAAACTATTCATGCTAGCTTGATGCCTATCTTGGTATATCTAATAGAATTGTATTTTGAGTAGCATTTTAACACCTCAAATTACGATAAAACAAAGACTACTTTTTTTTTAATTTTAGAAATGTAGGTGTCGACAATATCAGAAGCTCTTCCATACAAAATGAAAACGTAATTTTGTGCCGAAAAACAGAAAAATATTAAAAAAAAATTGCTAATAGCATTTTTGAGAATATTCAAGGTATTAACAGATATATATATGAGATAGATGTATATATACATATATATATATCTCATATATATATATCTCAGTGCAATTTTAAAATAAAACGTGTTAGTAGCTATTTAGTTAATTCAACACAATAATTAATATAACTCCATACTATAATTACTCTGAAACCAAAATGTTCAAAACTAAAAAATAAATGTAGGTATCTAAAATCATTGCTCAACAATTTAGAAAGTTAATAATTAAGGATTTTAGGAGAGATAGATAATTGTAAAGGTATTCTTGTTGTGTTTAGTATGTTAAATGTTGATTGAATTGTATTATGATACTCGTAACTGTCGAGATAATTACTCGGCTAAGCTTAAAAGTTAAATAGGGTGATTGAAGATACCATGCTTATTGCTTAATATTCGTGAGCCAAAAGAATAATTAAAATAACATATTTTAAGAGTTTTTCAATAGATATATATATATAATTTGTTGTATTAGTTTCACTTCCTTTATGTACCCGTCTCTGTTCGTTTCGGGAATGACTGGGCTTCATAGGCTTGAAACTCGGAGAAAATTTCTACATATAGTGCACTATTACCAGCTGCTAAATAATAGAGTTGACAATGCGTCCGTGTTGGAACGAATGGGCCTGCAGGTGCCGCGTGCGAGTGGGCCGGCGGTCGGCGCGGCGGGCGGCGCGGGCGGCGCGGTGGTGGCGCGGCGCCCGCGGCGCCTGTTCGCGGTGGCCGCCGAGCGCACGAGCCGCGGTGCAAACGCTCCCACATGCTAGAGCGCGAACAGCCCTAAACCGTATAATGCAAGAAGCCGACGACATCGACATAGACATATTTGATGACAGTATTGGTGTATTCTGTAGAAAAGTTTTAGCATTCCTATCGTATGAATAGATAGTGTAGTGTTAAGATTTAAACTGTGCCATTATTTCTTGTTGAAGTTGTTATGAGTTTATTTTAGTTCCTTTAAAAATTTTATAACGTTACCTTATGTTATGTTGTATGTAATTTAAATTTAATTTCTTGTTTCTTGTTATGTATTATGTAGCGAAACTAGGTATACCTACCACATAAGTGATTTGGTGTTAAACTGTAAATTTATGTGTGAATGAATAAAAATATTATAATTATTATGCATAAACCTGTACCTTACTTTTATAATACATTTATGTAACTTTGTTACATATAAGTATAATACTGATTTTATGTGAATAAGGCCAATTTTACGGCCTTGCCCATTAATGAATAATACAGTATGAAAAAATATCAGAAATTATTATCATGAGACGTAATTATGCCGATACCGAGAACTTATTGAACGCCCCTGGTAATCCTGATATGTACCTACCTACATAGTATGTAGTTGTAGGTACATATACATACATATAGTTACACTCGAAAATAACCTGCCTTTATTAGGTATGTGGCCGTCAGATAAAATCATACATTAATTAAAACCACCTAAATCCATCTCATAACGAAAAAAATACAGATTCATTTGATTTATTTCGATTACGTTATAAATACGAGAGATCAAAGTCAAATCATCGTGCTCTTAATAACCTAAATCCGCCTAGTCAGGATATTACACTTATTATGCAGTGAATGCACTTTAGCAAACTGGCATGCCATTTCGACGACGTAAATACCTAAGTATATTGTGAGAATATCATTATAATGACTGGACGAAATTCAAGTTCACGAGTTCATCTACCCTTAAGTACCTACCTGTTATTTAAATAGCGTGGATCAGCATGAGGTCAACAACATTTCGAATACTTAAGAAGCATAATAAAGTCAAAATGATCACACAAAAAATGTCCCGAGTACATTAATGATGGTTCGTAAGACACAGTGTAAGTACAGGTACAGTCAACAGCACACTTATAATATGTATCCGGGTGTTGAAGGCATGCATTTTGCGTCGCGAACACTATCTTTAAGACCACAGTATCGACTGCTAGCGTAGTTAGTGCTTCGAAAGCTTGGGCTCGGAAAGTGTAAAGTGGGTGACAGACGTACGAGCTATAAAATCGCGAATTTAAAATTCGTAAACTTACTCGGCTCGGCGTCAGTGACACACCCAGGCGAGTAACGTCGTCGAGCCGTAAGTACGCTAACTTACTCGCCCGTCTGTCACCTACTTCAAGCGTTCCGCACCCACAGACTGGACACACAAAATGGCGGCTCGCGGTTCGCGGCAGTGACAGACGTACGAGCCAAGGCGAGCTACGAGCAAAATTCAAACGTGCTGGATCGTCGAAAAACTGGCTCGGCGGTTTTAAAGTACGCGTACTTACGATGACACACAGGCGAGTAAAGTCGTCGAGCCGTAAGTACGCGAACTTACTCGCCCGTCTGTCACCCACTTAAGAACTTAAGGGGATGCCTTGATTCGAGTCGACCACGCCCCCTTGACAGACACGCGTATGCCTTCCGCGCGAGAATAAGAGATGCAGCACTCCTCGGGAATGGCTTTTATGGACAAATTTCCATAAATACCTAACTTGGTGAAGTTTTATTTATATTATTTAACTGAGATTTTAGATGAGATAAATTAGTATAGGATTAACTTGTTAGTGTCGTACAATAATGTATTGTTTGAGTAGGCTGAGTGAAAAAAGGAAAATAAAGACCCAACTTTGGTTTTTTTTCTATCGACGAAAGTTTAGGCAATCATGTATCGATTAAATCAGATGAACAATCATATATCTGAATGTCAGACCTTATTTTTTCTTAAGAACGGCGTTTCAAAGCACGCGATAATTTCCAATGCACCCCCTGAAGTGGCTTAGGGTGGGTTGCACCAAACTAGGGCTCCCGCTACACGTGTTAACCCGCCCGCCGGGTACCCGTGTTCTTAAGCCCGCGGTGCTAAGCGACCGTTCTACACGGACACGCCCGAACCCGCCCGGTCCGCGGGCGGGTACCCGGGTACCCGTGTACCCGTACACACGTACCCGCGGGTTCTAATTACACGCGGGTTCTGACCGTCCGTGGCCGTTTGAGTTGAGGCAAATCCATATCCATATCCATACTTCCATACTAATATTATAAATGCGAAAGTGTGTCTGTCTGTCTGTTACCTCTTCACGCTTAAACCGCTGAACCGATTGCGATGTGGAAATTTGGTATGGAGATAGTTTGAATCCCGGGGAAGGACATAGGATAGTTTTAATCCCGAAAATCACCCCCTAAGGGGATTAAATGGGGGGTTACATTTTTTATGAAGCTACGATATAAACGATTTCCACGCGGACGGAGCCGCGGGCAGAAGCTAGTATTATAAATGTGAAAGTGTGTCTGTCTGTCTGTCTGTTACCTCTTCAAGCTTAAACCGCTGAACCGATTTAGATGAATTTTGGTATAGCGATAGTTTGAGTCCCAGGGAAGGACATAGGATAGTTTTTATCCCGGAAATCATCCCCTAAGGGGGCGAAACGGGGAGGTGAAAGTTTATATGGAGCTGCGATATAAACGAGTTCCACGCGGACGGAGTCGCGGGCAGAAGCTAGTAGAATAGAATTATTTAATTTTACTCTATTTGCATTAGCAACTCTGTGGGTTTGGTGTGTATGATGTTGTTTTATATTAGGTATGTCACAAAATGCGTCATAATGTTGTATAAACCTATTTTATTTTATTTAATGATTGCCCGACAAATGGCACGCAAACTGTTTAACTTTTATTAATAGCCGCTTAAAGTTATGATAGCGGAACAAAAACAGTAGGTAAGTAGAGTCAGCCAAGAAAGTGTTCTACCGCTTTTCGACTTTATTGCATGCAAAATAAGGTCCAAAAGTGGTAGACCACTTTCTTGGCTGACTGTAGATGAGAACTATTTAATTTTAACCGAGCGCTTATTGTATTGTACAGTCGAGGAATTTTAATGTTTAGCACTTTTGATCCTTACAACATCGTTCAAATAGAGTTGATATTTGCCAAACCTTCATTTTCCTCGACAGTACATGCCATTATGGTTCTAAATAAGGGACTGAATGTGGTATCGAAATTAAGGGTTTTAATTAACGGTACTTAATAAAGGTATTGCAAGGTACCCTTACTCACAAGGTTGAATATTAGCACCGAATAAAGGCACTGAATCAAAACGATACTAACAACATTACTCTGCCTACGATACCTATATGAAGGATACAGTAATCATTTTAATAGAAAGGTACTCGAACAAAACGATATTGTGACAATTTGCTACAGCTTCAAAGTTTACCGTTATTATATATCCGAAACTAGAGTAAATTCTATCAAATTAATGCAAGCAAAAAACGATTTTGTGCTCTCATGATAAAGTCGTTTTCTGCTTGCGTTTTTGACAGGATTTTATCTTACAATTTCGGACGTACTAAACAGCGTTGATTTAGTGTAACGAGGTAAAAATAATTTGCAGTAACGAGATCATAATTTGGATAGGCATTATCAATGTCTTGCAACTTTTTTTGGATAAACCCACAGTCTTACTGAGTAAATTATTGATAAACAAGTCGTTGAATTCCAAAGCAATATTAAGTTTTATGCGTTTTCGATAAAGTCGCAATTTCAACAAAAAAATGGAAGCTAATTACTTACGTCTTAAGACTCCTAAGTAGTTTCTATTGTTTGTTTTGTTCGCCAAAAAGGGTTTTATGGCATTACTTGGAAATAGGCACGAACTTTATCGTTCTAAAGCAGGTAATAATTCTTTATCTGTTATCTTCGCCGACCTGAGCTGTGGTGTTTTACCGCTGAACGGATATATTAGGGTGGTGGAAGGGGTCACACAATACTACATAGTTTTAGGTATGCAAAATTTAATAAATGCAGTAAAGTTGTGTGATTTCCAAGTTGCAGAATTTTATTTAGCAAGCAAATAAAGATTAATAAGAATACCTGAGACTTGGCTCTACGAAATATCTAACAACTTTTTAAGGTAGAAGAGTTTTGAGACAGCCTCTTTTTTCCATAAAATGTTTTTTATGGGATATTACTATCATTTACTACATTTGGTTTAGCTATTTACTATGCTCGCCTCATTACAATGATCTGCAATAAATATTTATACCTATATCACTGTTCAACAGTTGTGATTAAAAAAAATTACATCATTTTGTTGCGATTTTCTTGGTTTTTTTTCTGTCAGATACTGTAGTGTTATATTTAATTTGTGATATTGAGTGTTGTAAAGGCCCACACAATCTGAAATAAATGTAACCAATTCTTAATAGATACATGCTTTTAATTAACTGATTCCTTCCCTTTGTGAGGTTATAAACAAATGGTCGTGCTAATATCATCATTATTTCTAATATCTAATATTAGAGCTGGTGGTCTAAAATTGCACCGGCCAATTTTAGACCACCAGCTTCGTAACTATTCTGGTTCAAAACTAGATTAATGCTACTACATTATTTTTCACATTCTAAGCTCAAATAAAAATCTGGGGTCACGGCGGTGCCCCCGCCAAGTCAAGCAAAACAGCGGCACGGCTGTACCATCTTTTTTCAAAGTAGTTCAGGCCATTTACGACCCCCCAACAACGATGTGAATAAAACTAGAAGCCTGAATTTTCAGTAACCAAGCAGGCATTGTATAAATACGGTATATTTCAAATTTCATTCAATTTGAATCAGTGGTTTAAGAATTATAACTATTTAAAGTTTCTTAATTTTGTCACTCACATACACACTGTCCGATCAAACATAAGCGCTAATTTAGAACATAATTAGTGTTTAGTGTTTAAATCAAGGTAAAACTAATATATTTTGCAAATTTCTGTCCAGATTTCTAGATACGCATAAATAACTTTGTAAGCCCATATAAATACATAGGATTACAAAGTAACATTTGCAGTGATTGGGAGAAAAAATTAAAAAGCAAGAATGAGACTGCAATCATAATTTGTATGTATTGATAACACAATAACCTACAAAAAGAAGTGAGATCCGATAAAAAACATTCCATGTAAAAAAGAGGCCAAGTCTCGAAACTCTTCCACCGTGTGACTTGGCAATCACACAATACTGCATAGTTTTAGGTGTGCCAAGTGGCAGAATTTTATTTAGCTAGCAAATAAAGAATAATAAGAATGCCTGAGACTTGGTACTACGAAATATCAAAGTCGACGACCGCTTTAGCCTAGTTGGTAGTGACGCTGCCTACGAAGCAAGAGGTCCCAGGTTCGAATCCCGGTAAGGGCATTTATTTGTGTGATAAGCACGAATATTTGTTCCTGAGTCATGGATGTTTTCTATGTATTTAAGTATTTATTTATCTATATAAGTATGTTTATTGTCGTGTAGTACCCATAGTACAAGCTTTGCTTAGTTTGGGACTAGGTTGATTTGTGTCAGATTGTCTCCTAATATAGTTATAATTATTATATTTGTCTCACAACTTTTTAAGGTGGAAGAGTTTCGAGACTTGGCCTCTTTTTTACATGGAATGTTTTTTTATGGGATAAAACTTACTAGCTTTTGCCCGCGACTCCGTCCGCGTGGAACTCGTTTATATCCTATGTCCCTCCCCCAGACTCAAATCTCTATACCAAATTTTATCTAAATCGGTTCAGCGGTTTAAGCGTGAAGGGGTAAAAGAAAGACACAGGCAGACAGACCCACTTTCACATTTATAACTGTATGGATTCGTACTTACTTTTTTAAAAATCTGAATTTGAGAAGGCGTACTTAACGTACTTCGTTTGAATTTGTTACATTTATTATTCTGCTATTTTTATTCACAAAAAAAAGATGTTGTAATTGCAAAGCTACGAACACTCATTTAGTACTTGTATGTACATTCATAGAACTACGAGATAGTTCCTAGCTTCACACCTCAAGGACGGGTAGTACTACCCGCGTGTAATTAGCGCACGGGTACCCGTGTACACGTGTACACGGGTACCCGTGCGCTAATTACACGGATCCGTTCGGACCGGTCGCTTAAACCCGCGGGCGTGTTACACGGGCACGGGTACCCGACACGAATACACGAAACCCGGACACGACCGCGAGCCCTACACCAAACCCTCTGTAATCGTAACCGTTAAAATCTGAATGTATGGAAAGTTTGAAAAGTTTCAATGGAATGCCATATTTAGCGTCGTTGAACGGTCTGTAATCGTAAGATGGAACGTAGAGCAACCCGCCCTTGCCGCGTGTTCACACTGCGTCCGTTTCCGTGTCCGGAAGGCATCCGTCTCTTTCGCACTCGGGCGAAGCATCGCAAGCGAGAAAAAGAGGGATGCCTCCCGGACACGGAAACGGACGCAGTGTGAACACGCGGTTACACGAATTGAGTTTTGCGCTCACCAACTGTGTAGACAGTAGATTGTCTACACTGCTGATTGTTCTTAAGTTGGTTCGGCGTCCATACAAAACGTTATTTATTTATTTATTGGTTTAAAGGAAATTACACAGCATTACAGTAAATAAGTACTAATGCACTGCGAAATTAAGGACAGAATGTACACATAAAAACAATCTTATTAACTAACTCAGGACGGACGGTCATCCAAATGCCTCACAAAGGTTTTTGCATTTGTCACAAATTAGCCTCCTACTACTTGCAAAAACATCGCAGTCAGGAGCCGAATTGAGAAGTGCGTTTTGACCAATAGAAAGCACTTTTACTTGGGTAGTGACTTGTGATTGCTTTTATGCTTGTGATTGTTAAATAAAATTATTAAAAAGTGATAACGTACGTTGAGTTTTTAGTGTGCTTCCTTAATGTTCGCATTCGCATTCGCATTCGCACATTCGCATTCTAAATATTCGTATTCGCATTCGCGTTCGCGAATGTAATAGAACTGACATTCGTGACATCCCTAACTGAGACCCATTTCAACTCAGAGTAGGTAGTAAATTGGTGTTGATTTGGCATTCGTCGCGCGCGGTTGTTCGAAACGGTAAGTACCTAGGGTAGACCGGGGTCAATAGTACCAAGGGCCAATAGTACCATCGCCTATAATTCTGCAACCACATCGAAATATGCATAGACCAGTGTGCCTTGAGCGTGTCTCGACCTGCTCACTAGTCGGCCACTCGCTGCCGTGCGAAAAGCATGTGCTATACGACGATTTGCATTTTTGACCGACCAAAGTAAGTATTTACGATTTACGTTTTGTACTAGTGTCTATAATTAAATAGTCTTTCTGTGAAAGTTGTACTGAATTTTGATTCTCTAGTTATTAAAGTTTGGCGGTCAGTTAGATATAGAAATCGATATTTTGTGAAGGTTAGTGAGTGCAAGTAAAAAAGGACATTTGTACCACAACACTCGGGGTTAATTGTAACGTTACAATTGACCCCCTGCTACAATTGACCCAGAGTTTTTACACAACTGCTAAAAAAAGACAATTGAAACTAAGTATTTTTGTAACAAGTTACATCTCGGGTATTTTATGTTATATACCTATGATTCATCCCGAAGATTCATACGATACTTCGGGATGTATATAAATTATAATGCCATCCGTTTCAGTGGTATTATTTAAAATATATGGTGAAGGATGGGGTTCATTGTACCAGGGGTCAATTGTAACTGTATGGGATTAGTAATTGTTAAATAATTCTTTATTTTGTTGTATTGAGATGTTATTGCTTGAAAGGTGTGTGCTATGAGCACCCCTAAGTATTTTTTTTATAATTAGTCGACATAATGTTTCAAAAACTTGAAAAATATTATGTTACGTTTAGTTCAACTGAAATGCTACCTTTGTCTTGTGTAAATACGAGTCACTATAATTAAGACTGATGTAACGTAACAGACTGATCCGTCTTAAGAAATTAACAACAATTACTGGTTGATTAAAACATTATTTTGGGATTTATTTACCTCTGATTATCTGGTACAATTGACCCGTACCCGTACTAGGGGTCAATTATAACACAAGGACTTCATGAACAAAATCTCAATTTGCACCATTCTGATGCGATTAAAGGAAAATATTTTTCTAGATTCTGATAGCCAATGAGACTAGAATGTTATATCCTAAGCGATTTTTACGTGGTAGCTTTAGATTCTTAGTTATAGGTCAATATTTCTAAAGTGGTACCATTGCCCCCGGTCTACCCTACCTATGTTTGACGCCCGTAGAATCAGTGCGCACAAGAAATACCAAACAGATTCCAAATTAAAACTAACTTGAATGCTCCTGTAGTGGTCATTTATTTCAATAACTTACAGATTACTATGAGACCCTGACAAGAAAATATTTCCAAATAAGAATAGTTCAGCAAAGTTACCTACCCCTTGATGTACGAGTAGGTCTACCTTATTTTCTATAAAATTGAAATTAAAAACTCATATTCTATAACTTAATATGCTAACATCATTCATTTGTTATAAAAATTATTTTGTATAACATTTACAAGCTATACACGGTGGAATTTAATCGGTGAACAGGAACCCGTTTTTCTAATTCAGTAATCGATGGCGGTCACGTTTATGTAGTACTTAAGTGGAACCAAGTTTTTTTTTATCATAACTAATTTTTAAGTTGAAATTAAATTTTTATTAAAATTTATTGTCACCCTACTAATGGTTTAGTCTGAAAAGTTTAATACCTCTTTTCAAACTATCAGCCATAGAAACTTAAAACATAAATGAGCAATAAGCTGTCAATTTGTCATTGTCAAATTCATAACAAATTGCTTCAAATCGTCTGATCTGTCTAGTTTCCCGCCAAAGCCAGCAAGCACTTGACGTATGTACACTTACGAGTAACTTCCCTTCAATAAAAGTAGGGTGTCCATTTATTCAGTCAGTGTACATTTTACCGATGTTAATTAAGTGTGATTAATTAGATTGTGAGCTATATTGCACGAGATCTCACGTATTGGTTTCTGTGTAGATTGATAATTAAGATTTTTGGATTCCTGATCACCGATTAAATTCCACCGTGTATACCTAATTTCAAAATCACTAAAACTCATTGCATATAACATTCAAAATCTACGAACTCATTTGATATAATAGGGAATATGCATTTGATTTAGAAATGGACAAAAAAAATCACGTGTAATCTATATTGCTTAATAAATATACACACATGATTATTTTTTCAAATTATCATGTTTCTATTGATAAAATAAATTGTTTAAAAGTACTATTTTTCAAATTCCCTCGCAAATTTCCAAAACGCAACGCTATTGGCGGAGCGAAACGTGACGTCACCGTGCAGGTCGTTAGTATGATTATTGAAAGTTATTCGCATTGTTTGGCCGCTGTTTATGATAAATAATCAGTGTTATTTGGTAATTATTAAGTGAAAAAATACTCGCCACAATGACTGAAGGCGGTTTTGTCAAGGCACAGTCGGATAATCTGCCTAAAATTGATGTGTTCATGATGACTAAATTTAATACATACTTCGCAAATATTTGTGACTTTACGTCCGCTGAACTAAGAGGAGTAAAAGCTGCAAGGTAAATAAGTTACAGATATTCAATAAATTTTCATATTCCTTGTTTTAATACTCGTGAGATTGGTCAATTAAATAATTATAACCTATTTTGGCGATTCAAATAGCTAGACTTTTAAACTACTTCAAATAGGTGTCTTTGTTAAATAAGTGGAATAAAATACTAGTAGATATTTATCCATACTATATACTATTTTACTATACTATAACTTTATATATTATATATACTAACTTCTGCCCGCGACTCCGTCCGCGTGGAACTCATTTATATCGTAGCTCCATACAAACTTTCACCCCCACTTCATCCCTTTGGGGGATATGGGGGGAGCTACGATATAAACGAGTTCCACGCGGACGGAGTCGCGGGCAGAAGCTAGTTATATTATATATTTTATATATACTTACTTAATAATAAATTATAAATGCGAAAGTGTGTCTGTCTGTCTGTTGTTACCTCTTCACGCTTAAACTGCTGAACCGATTTGGATGAAATTTGGTATAGAGATAGTATAAACGAGTTCCACGCGGACGGAGTCGCGGGCAGAAGCTAGTATTATATAATCAAAGATATGTAGGTACCTATATTAGGAATGTTAAATGTTGAGAACATCTTTATGAACTTTAACAAACTAGGTTGTTTTCGCCAAGGCTTATAAATAAAACAAATTAGTGTAGGTCACTCAGTAAAAAGGATTAAATTCTTTTAACTTTCTTCGATCAACAGTGCAAACAAAGAAACTTAGCTAAAACGTTTCTTGATCAAAATCAACACTCGTAGTCAGCTGTTGATCAACAAAAATCATAATATTTGTAACATTAATAACTAAAAAAATTGGGAATCAGAATAGTTTTATGAATAAGTATATAATACAATTTTGAGGTTAGGTTATTGTTTACCTATATTGTTCGCGAGTCGTAATAAAAAAGATTTTAGGTACATACATATTTAATACTCACGTCGAAATGATCTTCACAACAATATAAACTACTCAAGCACGATACATTATCTCTCCTCATCGCCTTACACCACTTTATCCTTATATTTGCACCTTTGGGCATATGAAAATATTTGCAGTTTTAATGTGATTTTCACACATAGGGACAATACAATATTTATAATAAGCTTTTGTGTGCTCTTCCATTACAATAAGTTGATCTTATAAGCTTTAATCACTCACATTTATTAAAAGTGTGAATCAAACACTTTGTTGTTAATTTGTTTAAGGACCGCCGTGCACTAAGCTGCACGGTGACGTCACAAATGAGCGCGCCAAAATGGTGGCGTTTTGATCGTCCGAAAATGATAGTAATTTAAATTTTTTTTTTTTAGCTTATTTAATAATATTGTGAAAGTGTTATATTTTTTTCCGGTTATATAATTACTTATAGAATAGATAAAAAAAATAAAAAAATGTCATGAATATTCCCTATTACTTATTCATAGCCTAGAAAAATATTTTTTTCGATTAATTTAACTCTAGAAGAGTTATTTATAATAATCATAAAGTGACTGCTCCGGCCCTGAAGGAAAATGCATCCTTGCCACCCTCGCCCGCTGTAACAAAACGCAGGTGGTCAAGCTCACTTTCGCAGGTCCGGCTGCCCTCCACCGCGCCTCCGGGTTTGCAAAAACACTCTAGGACAGACAAGACCACGTGGAAGTGAGGTGCACT
The DNA here is from genome assembly GCA_947578815.1 of Epinotia ramella. Classification (NCBI taxonomy): domain Eukaryota; kingdom Metazoa; phylum Arthropoda; class Insecta; order Lepidoptera; family Tortricidae; genus Epinotia; species Epinotia ramella. The sequence goes on from OX388209.1 coordinate 17,684,385, forward strand.
GATTCGGTTCTTGATATATTATTTAATGTTATAGACTTATTTCTTACTATAAAATTCGAGATTTTGTTAATTATAAAGAATAAAACCTACCTAACCATCTAAACTTATGACAAATGACCAGTAGAACAACATCATGTTATAGAACTGAATTCTATAGATAATACATTTACTTAGACTATTTAAAAGTTATGGCAAATGAACATTATACTCGTAATAATATAGTTTTTGAGATTATAGCTAGTGAATGATTATATCAAATGAGAAAGTGATGAATTTAAAATGAGGGGATACCCTTCAAAAGTGGTAGACCACTTTCTCAGCTTGCAACAATAAAAGGCTTGCATGGAATGTTTAGCTTTTTGAATTTGATCATTATCAGTTTCCATATCGAATAAACCGAATCGCAATCGCCTGCATTAAGGCGTGAACCCACGCAGTGACCGCCTCGAGGCCGGCCGCTCACCTTCCTTATGTAACCTAAACCATAAAGTGCAATGCCCACTTAGACATAGGTAATTAAGGCCGGACTCACATTGAACGGAATTCAGTCACTAAAGAGCAAATAAAACAGTAGGTATTGTGCAAAATAACCGAAGGATGTAAATTGTTTTTCTCTTAGTGGTGTCGTCCAGATACTGAATTTAGTGAATGCAGTCCGACTGTGTGAGGCGGGCCTAACGCAGCACGAGATATATACGGGTCTTTGATCTGCGAATGCACTATTGAAAATAAACATTTGTTTTGCATGCATTCGCGTCGGTGTTGAGTTGCTTCTTAGAATTGTTTACCCCGCGTGGCTGATCCACGTGCTTATTGTAGGTAAAATCCCATTCATTACCATATTCTTTTACTATAATGGAGTTAACTGTAGGTAGGTATATACCAATTCTTATTTACTCGACGTTCCGGACGTGTCGTTACATCGTTGCCATCGTTGGTTGCAAGAGGATTGGCGGAAACTCGAACGAAACGTCATAATTATATTATAGAGGTATAATTACGCGATTAAATCCCGTTTAGTAAGAATACTACGTGAGAAGATTTCATTCTCTTAAACGAATTTTGAAATGTTCTATGTATAAACAAATTAAGTATACCTACAGTGCGTTACCGGCAAAGTGGCATTATTTTATGAAGTAGCCAGTAACCATGACCCTAATTCAATTAGGCACCTAATGAACTAACATTCCGACTTCATCCAAAACGGCAGCGTGTCAAGCCAAGTGCAAGCAATAGTTATTTGTTATACTAGGGGGGAAAGTTGTATTTTACCTGCGAGTGTTCATTTAAAACACGAGCTAGCGAAAGGATCCTATGATTGACCACGAGCGAAGCGAGTGGTTCAAAAATAGAATCCTGAGCGTAGCGAGTGTTTTAACACACGAAACGTAAAATAACTTTTCACCCGTGTATAACACAAAACTTTTCACCTCACTACAGCGAGGAAAATAAGAAAAAGGGTTTGTACTATCAATTATTATTTATTTACCTCTTTGTCAATACTATAATTTTGAAGTACTAGGAGTATTGGTAAAATCGAAAATATTACAAAATAGCCTGAGCATATCCAGTCTTTATGGAACTACTCCAATATTGACATATACAATCATAACATTTATAGTACCTAACAAATGACTAGAATACATTATATAATTCCAGCCTCAGTAAGTAAGGTTTATCAAATGTAATATTAATTATATTTTTATTATATTATATTCAATAATTTTGACAACTTATTCATTTTTGACAAAAATGGTACACATAATGTATGTACTAATAAGTCTTTATTTAGTCACATTTTAGTCACGGTATAAAAGGTATTATTGATTAATTAACAATAATAATATTTCAATATATTATATTATATTTAATCAATAACTAGCTGCTGCTAACTGAAAAGGTTTTTGCACCTTTTTTGTATCTCCATGTATTGAAAAGGTCAAACGCTTTCATGTTATCTTAAACGGGATATTTCAGGCAATAAGCACAATTCTGCATTTTGCACGGTTTCCGGTAATTCCACAGGTGTTAATTAAACGTCTTCGTCACTCAAATCATTCATTTTAATAACAAACCAAACTAGAAAAACATGCGAATATTTTAGCGTTAGCGGCTTAAGTAATTCAAAAGTTTTGACTAAGTTTTTTATTTTATTTCGGATGCGTTTTGTTCGCACATCGACTTACTTGGACTGTCAGAACATTTTATCCGTTTGTATAACAAAAATGAAGCTTAATGTTAAATGCTGATCTTTATGAATTAAAATAAAGTTGTAAGACTGTATTTAGTGTTTTTTACTCGATGCAATTCATTAATTGTGATGTTAAAAATTCAGCACTTTTAACGTTCTACGTTTTGTTAGCTGTCACATATCACCTTAAGCTGTGTTCAAATGTCACAACTCTTTCTTCACATGTGGATAAAAAGCGATTTTCTCAATATCAAACATACAAAAAGGGCTTTCCGAGGTAGTGAGTTGAAAAGGAACTGGCTAGCCAGCGCTAAGTGTAATATTACCGAACCACTTGGTGCCACTTTTCACCCTTCTATAACTCAAAACCTCTTTAACGTAGACTCATTTTCATGAAGCTAGCTCAAACGGTTATAAAGATATGAAGGCCAAAAAGTCGTAAATTTTATCACTGACTGACTGACATATAGTACCTAAACCTAACCTTCTTCCATATGAACTAGAAGGATGAAATTTCGAATCCAGCTCGGTAATTGCGTGTAAGCGTAGGAAAAAATCTAAAAATAAAAAAAGTTAAAAAATGCGAAAGTGTATGTGTGTGTTTGTTCGTTTGTTTGTCCGTCTTTCACGGCAAAACGGAGCGACGAATTGACGTGATTTTTTAAGTGGAGATAGTTGAAGGGATGGAGAGTAACATGGGATAGTTTTTATCCCCGTAATCATAATCACCCCTAAGGGGGTGAAATGGGGGGGTAAAAGTTTGTATGGAGCTGCGATATAAACGAGTTCCACGCGGACGGAGTCGCGGGCAGAAGCTAGTAATTCATAAATAGGTATACCAACATTTTTTTTATTGCCAGCAATGTACCTACAGAAAAGTAAACTTACAAGTAGGTAGTTAAGTGTAAGGGATATGTCTCCCCGGGACACCATGGCGGCGGAACCAGTCGCCCGCCACCAACAAATTGTAAGCAGCTCTATGGGCAATGTCTCCCCAGGACACCATGGCGGCGCAACCAGCAGTCGCCCGCCACCAACAAATTGTATGCAGCTCTATGGGCAATATCTCACCGGGACACCATGGCGGCGCAACCAGTCGCCCGCCACCAACACATTGTATGCAGCTCTATGGGCAATGTCTCCCCAGGACACCATGGCGGCGCAACCAGTCGCCCGCCACCAACAAATTGTATGCAGCTCTATGGGCAATGTTTCCCCGGGACACCACGGCGGCGCACCAGTTGCCCGCCACCAATAAATTGTATGCAGCTCTATGGGCAATGTTTCCCCGGGACACCACGGCGGCGCACCAGTCGCCCGCCACCAACAAATTGTATGCAGCTCTATGGGCAATATCACACCGGGACACCATGGCGGCGCAACCAGCTGCATACAATTTGTTGGTGGCGGCGACTGGTTGCGCCGCCATGGTGTCAGCAGCATACAATTTGTTGGTAGCGGGCGACTGGTTGCGCCGCTATGGTGTTCCGGTGAGACATTGCCCAAAATGACAGCTCTTCATACTTTATTTATTAGGTACCTACAACGTCATACACATAGTAAGTACATTGAAGGTTCGGATTTTGGAAATTGAATTGTGCAGTTAATTTGCATTAACATGATTTGCTAATAATTACCTACATGCATAAAATTTCAAATGGAACATATTAGGTATTATCAGTTTTAATAAATGCCCGCGTGCCGGTAACACACCTTATAAACTTGCGGAAAATTATATTCCAAGTTACTCTAGATCCTTATCTCTAAGATTATAAGGATACATAGATTTTCCTCATATTCTGCTAGCTACTCTGAATTAGGTAATGGACGAAGTGTATGGCCAAGCCTGCGACCACACCCACAGCTTATAATTGTGGATTGCGAATCTTTGCCTAGTACCTACTTATACCGAGGTGCCTTTTCCACCCACGAATACTCTCGATTCTTAGGGAACATTCCCGTACATATTCAAAATATTCCTAAGAACGGTAAAACTACTAGTTAAAGACTAGAGAAATAAAACCATCGTGAGTTGGAAGGAGCGGGGAATAAAATCCCAGTTGTTACCAGCACGGTTACGGGCGAGCTCTCTCGAGCTCACTCGCACTGTCCGTCTCTCTCTTATTAGAAAACTTAGGAAGAGGTGGATAGTGCGAGAGAGCTCGCGCACCGTCTTGCAGTGGTAGTAAATAACCCCGGCTATAATAATACGACGTAGTAATAATACCGACAAGGAGCGCAACCCGTGGCCACATGATGCCAGCTATAACCACGAACTCCGAAGTTCGGGTATATCCATCTCTATCGCACTTAGTCTCACAGTACTCGAGTGACGGGGATGCATGTACCTATACGAACTTCGAGTTTCGTGGTAGCGCCGCAGGTATCAGCCGAACGTCGTCCACTCCTGCCCCTCTATTCTGTAACTTGTTTTAAGCTCACCTCAACGCTCACCCACAAATATATCTTGACACCGCGATGCCGTAGTACAGTACGATTACTTACTGTTAGTTAACCACTGACAGATAGTTTGCCTTCATTTAATTTTCAACTTTAATGTCATACAAATAAAGCAATTTTCAGAATACTGTTACCCACGTCTCCCGATTTAGAAATAACTACTTAATTTGTATGAGATTAAAGTTGAAAATTAAATGAAGGCAAACTATCTTTCAGTGGTAAACCCCAAATAATTCTACTGTAACTAAGAGTTTTGTGACGGGTGATCGGCGGGGTGAGCTGAAATTTTTAGTAGAACATCGATGCCAATCGGCGTGTCCTTCAACGTGATATGCGCGATAAAGTAAAACACCGTCGATGGGCGTGTCCGGCTTTGGATGGGTTTAAAATATCCTAAATATCGCTCCTTTGTGTAGACTTTTTGAAAAGTATGTAAATTAAAGGATTTCACAAGGTCACGCCGCCGACGCCGCCGCCGCCGGTCATTTTTTACCAGCGCGCCCCCATTGACGCTTATATCTAATAAAATAACGATTGATTTAAAACAAAAGAATAAATAAATCAAATAATTATATTTAGATTATTTAGTCATCTGCGTCTGTGATAACATTGCTGCAGTCTTTGCACAAACTATAATTATCATGGATAAATATAATTCAAAAAAAATCGCGGGCTAGCACGCACGGCTCGAATTTCGAACAGGGGACCGATTTTTGACTTTCGAGCGCTCGACTCTTTCACTCGAAAACTGACAAAAATTATGAAAAGCTATTTTGAAATAGCGATAGAAAATTGAAAAATGAGTGGTATTGATATTGACCACTCGTAATTAATTCTATTGGTAGAAAGTAAGTGCCTGCCATTTTGACACGACAAACGTATTTACTTTTATTTGATTTTCGAGCGCTCGAAAGTCAAAAATCGGTCCCCAGGTCGGCGGCGGCGGCGCGCCGCGTCAGCGCTTAGCGAATAACAGCCCTGGACATAGGCCTCCCCCAGAGTTCCAGGTCATCAGTCCACCTTGTGTGGGCACCCACGCTGCACCTGTCGGTACGTGGTCGCCACTCGAGAACCTTTCCGCTCCAACCATCCATCGTTCGTGCAATGTGCCTCGCCCACTGCCAGTTAAGTTTAGCGATTCGGAGGGCTATACGGTGACCTTGGTTCTGCTGCGGATAGCCTCATTTCTGATACGATCATGCAGAGGACTGTCGTTGACCTCCCAAAGCATTATAAAATCGCAGAAAGTTCTACAAAATAAATAAATAAATAAACCTATAATTAAGTACTTAAGATCGTAACTATCGTAATAATAAAACAAAGTCCAAGCGAGATAGTACATCCGGATACAAATCTCAATAAGTGTGACAAAAAACCGGCCAAATGCGAGTCGGACTCGCGCACGAAGGGTTCCGTACCATTATCTATAAAAACGGCAAAAAAATCATGTCTGTTGTATGGGAGCCCCACTCCGACTCGCACTTGGCCGGTTTTGTAGTATTTGTTATTATAGCGGCATTAGAAATAAATCATCTGTGAAAATTTCAGCTGCCTATCACGGTTCATGAGATACAGCCTGGTGACAGACGGACAGACAGACAGACAGCGGAGTCTTAGTAATAGGGTCCCGTCCACACTAAAAAGGATATATCATTCGTTGTCCTTGTCATATTTCCAGTTTTTTTATTTACCACTACTGAGTTAGTACTGATACTTGGTTGAGGACAAATGCACAAAAAATCCCACTGGGTCGAAGTGTATCCGGAAGGGCCCTGATCTAGATAAGATAAGATAGTATGAGGTTGCGGAAAATAAGCTATAGCCCGCCTAATTAAGTTGGGATGTTTATGGTAATCCCTCAGCCATTTTTAGACGTTCTTAATTTAGCTGCATAGGAGCCTTTCCGACCCTTATGGTGGCACGCGTACTTGATATATTTACTCTTAAACTAAGGGACAAGCTCGATTATATACCTGCGAATGGATTGAGCAAAGCAAGTTGGAAGTAGAATTCCGGTGCTAGATAGACTACGCATTTTTCCTTAAAGCACAGAACCCATTCGATACGGTAGCACAAAGCATTTTCCCGCCTTGCAGCGAAAATCGTTCGAAGAATCGTGACCCACCATCCATGTGGTCATAAGCCTTCAATAGATTAATGGACATTCGTTACGTAACAATAATGTCAACAATGTCAACACAAGAAAAAACTTGGATATATTACATACAATCTTTATTTCAAAAATCGAATTCGTTAAACATAGCTTAATATAAGGATATGTATTTGTGTCACCCTCTATACATCCTCGCTCCGACGTCCCAAACTCCTCTAGTTTTAAACCGATTACTATTGTATGACGAAGTTTTAAACCGATTACTATTGTATGACGAGTTACTTGCCAGTGATATACTTACCTACAAACCGTTGTATATTTTCTTTAGGTAATGTAAATAATAATAAAAACTATGCAAATAATACTCAGTATCATTTAAAAAATTATACTTTCTTATGCACCTAAATAATAAAAAATAAATTTAGATTTGTAAGATAAACTTGACTAATAAGTGCAGGTGCGAGTTGATTGCCAGTGCCCGTTTCACGGATCTACAAGTAACAATTTTAAAAGCTCAAACTGGCAACACCTGTCAAAGGCCAGTCTTTATTGGCCGTCTCTGTGTTGCCAATCTAAAACAAAATTGCAATTTGTACCTCGCGAAATCGGTCCCGGAGCTAATCCTTAGGACCTAGCGACAAATAATTTCAGTCATATTTTCGTCTATCTATAGCGGAAGTTTTATTCTCATCCAGTAACTTACCAGATTCATTTTACAATCCCAAGATCTGGCGGTCAGGTAGGTGTTAAATACTCGGTAAAAGTCTTTGTCATTAACTACATACCGACCGACGACCGGTTAGTCTAGTGGGTAGTGACGCTGCCTACGAAGCTGAAGGTCCTGGGTTCGAATCCCGGTAAGGGCAAATATTTGTGTGATGAGCATGAATATTTGTTTCTGAGTCATGAATGTTTTCTATGTATTTAAGTATTACTATCTATTAAATATATCGTCGTCTAGTACCCATAACACAAGCCTTATTGAGCTTACTATGGGACTAGGTCGATTTGTGTAAGATTGTCCCCTAATATTTATTTATTTTATTTATTATTTATTTACATACATTACAACTCTGACAGTCGCGAAAAGCATTATCTATGTAAATCATACTATATGAATGTAATCATACTTTAAAACTTACCTAATCTGTTTGTTTGTTTCATGGTAAGAGTCACGCAAGGGCGATTATTATTTTCCCCGTTTTCTGCGTATCTTCGGTGTAAAATGTAGCTGCATATCTACACTATTATAGCATTCAACTCTGACGTGCAAAATTACACGCATATTCACATTCATTAATGAAATAGGTTATCAATTGCAATTATATAAACATTACACTGCATTTCAGTCTTTTGATAAAGAAGAGATTCATCATTAATTCATTGAAGTAGGGCTTCCACTAACAGTTTTATGTATCGGTTGTGGCGTATGTCAAAAATAGTAGCCAATCATGTAAATCTTGTTCTTTTTTCAACACATTGGTTAATCGACTTTTCTCACTTCTATTAGATGATTATGCACTAAATACTATTAAAACGTAAAGCTGTAACATATCTATTTAAAATGTGTAATTACGCCCATCGAGAACTCAGATGCCATATAATATGGTCGATGCCCACCTTTTAAAAATCTGTTCATTATAAATCTTAGTGGACCGGACAGGCCAAAGGGCTATGCGGACAGGCAAAAAAACTACCTAGCGATTTCTCAAAAATATTTTTAGGCGGAAATATCATACGTCAAGGACACGTTTATCGTCATCGCTTTCTACACAAAATTAAGCAGAATTATCGATGAACCTTTGTGGTTCTACAATAAGCGCCTACAAAGTGTTGGAGGCGAGGTGTGAACAGCCATTTATTCGCTTATTAGGTATAAAAGGGCATGTTACTAACCTCCTTAGTAGCTAATCTGGCTGCCCTATTCAAAGTCACATTGCAATGCGTATGCAACGCTTCCAAGCTGTCACTCTCGATTTTACTCCACTTCGTTTCCATAGCAACCGAAAAGGCAGTGCACGAAAATGTGCACAGTAAACTTATAAGAATACAGACTCTCATTCTCAAGGCGTCGCTAGGTTGTTCCAAAAGACACATGAAGTTGAAGTTTTTGTCGTTGAACAGAATCTTCTCAACCACTTCTGCGTTTTCAGGGAGGTCTTGAAGAATGGTGATGAGGAGGCCGACGATGTTTAGTACTATGCGAGGTGTTTTTGAATCTGAAAATGTAATTTTGGGTTAATGTTGGAGGATAACGCTAAGAATATGCTAAGATGAATTCGTTTCGTGACTATATATACACGGTGGAATTTCATCGGTGAACAGGAACCCATTTTTCTAATTCAGTAATCGATGGCGGTCACGTTTATGTAGTACTTAAGTGGAACCAAGTTTTTTTTTATCATAACTAATTTTTAAGTTGAAATTAAAATTTATATAAAATTTATTTTCACCCTACTAATGGTTTAGTCTTAAAAGTTTAATACCTCTTTTCAAACTATCAGCCATAGAAACTTAAAACATAAATAAGCAATAAGCTGTCAATTTGTCATTGTCAAATTCATAACAAATTGCTTCAAATCGTCTGATCTGTCTAGTTTCCCGCCAAAGCCAGCAAGCACTTGACGTATGTACACTTACGAGTAACTTCCCTTCAATAAAAGTAGGGTGTCCATTTATTCAGTCAGTGTACATTTTACCGATGTTAATTAAGTGTGATTAATTAGATTGTGAGCTATATTGCACGAGATCTCACGTATTGGTTTCTGTGTAGATTGATAATTAAGATTTTTGGATTCCTGATCACCGATTAAATTCCACCGTGTATATAAGCTTTATACAGGCTGCTGTTGTGTTTTGTCTCGCATAAGCGATTATTCTATTTAGCATTACGAGTTAGCAACCGGTTTATAGTCTATGTCAAAGAAATGTTTATACTTGTAATTAGAAAACTTTTCATTTCAAGAAGGCGATAATGCGTTTTTCGCTTGACAGTGACAATATAAATGAATCTTACACAAATCGGTACAAAACCATTGTAAAATCAATAAGTCTGTGTTATGAATGTGTTTTGTTGCGTTACTACCAGACGACAATATATTTTTCTCAAACATGCAATGAAATATTGACGTTGTTATCTTCATAATGGGCTTCGAAGTGTCACGTTTCGGGCGCAGCGAGACGAGAGACCCGTAATGGCATTTCATACAAAATTGGAGGCGGCGTTCATCCATGAAAATAAATAATAAAGTTTGATTTCTTGGAGTTTTTTTAATTATTTAATTGCATGTTTGAGAAAAGCACTATACAAACCTCGGCGTGAAAAGGGGTTGCCAGCCTCATAACTATCCGGCCTCGCTACGCTCGGCCGTCTATATGTACTCGGCCGGCAACCCCTTACTTCCCGGCCTCTGTAGTAATGTACTATAGATAGATGAAATCGCATATTCATTATCATCACAGTGATAACACAAATATTTAATGCCATTCACCGGGATTCGACCCTAGGGCTGTTAAAAGTGACTAGCGGTGTTAGAAAGAGTTGAATCTTTATTAGATCGCTTCATAGAAGGTGGCGAAAGCTGATCTTATCGTTTGTCAAGTGTTGACTGTAATTGTTATGCGCTTTTTGGGCAGATAATTTTGGTCCGCTTAACATTGATTTTACATAAATTCACTTTATATTTCGCAAAGACAAATTGAATGAACACTTATAAATGTCATTCCCGGTTGTGGCCTAAAGGAATAGGCGGCGGCCGTAGGAGTAGATCACGGCGCGGCTCGAGCGCGCGCACAGCCACGAGCACACCTCCAGCATGCGGCCACAGGTGTGACACTTACACAAGTTGAGCAGGCGCGTGAAGACGGCGTGCGCGCGGTGCGCGGCGAGCGCGGCGGCGAGCTGGCGCACGGCGCGGCTCGAGCGCTCGCACAGCCACGAGCACACCTCCAGCATGCGGGCCGATGTAGGGGAGGCACAGGTGTGACACTTACACAAGTTGAGCAGGCGCGTGAAGACGGCGTGCGCGCGGTGCGCGGCGAGCGCGGCGGCGAGCTGGCGCACGGCGCGGCTCGAGCGCGCGCACAGCCACGAGCACACCTCCAGCATGCGGCCCGATGTAGGGGAGGCACAGGTGTGACACTTACACAAGTTGAGCAGGCGCGTGAAGACGGCGTGCGCGCGGTGCGCGGCGAGCGCGGCGGCGAGCTGGCGCACGGCGCGGCTCGAGCGCGCGCACAGCCACGAGCACACCTCCAGCATGCGGCCCGATGTAGGGGAGGCACAGGTGTGACACTTACACAAGTTGAGCAGGCGCGTGAAGACGGCGTGCGCGCGGTGCGCGGCGAGCGCGGCGGCGAGCTGGCGCACGGCGCGGCTCGAGCGCGCGCACAGCCACGAGCACACCTCCAGCATGCGGCCCGATGTAGGGGAGGCACAGGTGTGACACTTACACAAGTTGAGCAGGCGCGTGAAGACGGCGTGCGCGCGGTGCGCGGCGAGCGCGGCGGCGAGCTGGCGCACGGCGCGGCTCGAGCGCGCGCACAGCCACGAGCACACCTCCAGCATGCGGCCCGATGTAGGGGAGGCACAGGTGTGACACTTACACAAGTTGAGCAGGCGCGTGAAGACGGCGTGCGCGCGGTGCGCGGCGAGCGCGGCGGCGAGCTGGCGCACGGCGCGGCTCGAGCGCGCGCACAGCCACGAGCACACCTCCAGCATGCGGCCCGCACCTGGCAGTCTGCAACGGGCCAAACCTCCACGTCAATCAAGGGCTACTATTAGGAGATATCGACAGTGTAACGCTGCAGTGTCGATAGGCAGGCAGGTAATTTTGACAGATGATTCATGGATTGTGTCGCGCGCCAGCTGCGCGTTTGTGAAATGCGCGTTGTAATTACTCCACAAAGTCGCAGTGTGTGCAACCGCTCTAATAGTCTAAGAGCTAGCGACCAAATCGGTCATGTGGCTTCAGCTGTATTGAAACTCTGTTAGCTACTTCCCTGAACAACCTTTTCCGATAATCTTCGTGCTGGCAGACCGCGGGCGGTGGGTGGGGTGTAGAGGGGTGGGGAAAAAAAAGAAAAAAAAATGTGGGCTCAGCAAATTTTTTTTTTTTTTTCAAACAGTTGCTCTGTACTCCTTGCGCACCCAAAGAAATTTTAAATCGATGGGGTGGTGGGATGGGGTTTCCAGCGTTAATGAAAAATACCAAAATAATAATAATTTTCATGTGGGCTCAGCTGTATTGGCTTTTTTTCTGACGCGAGATTAATTAATATGTAAGCCCCAAAAAAATAGCCATGCAAAAACATCGGTGGAAAGGTATCGAAAATAATAGTTGAAATCGTTGGATTTCGTTCGAAAATGTGCTGAGGGGAAGGCAAAAGCTGAGGGGAAAAAAATCGTAGTTCATTTCGCACGAATAAAAATAAGTTCAATTTCTACTACGAATGAAAACACGTAGACGCACAGCTGAAGCAGCTGCTCGTTCGGAAACGTTCTGGTTTTCCCGTTCAACGGGTGCGAGAAGGACAGCGCCTACTCTCTGTTAGCCGAACACAATCGACGCGCCGTGAGTGCGCTGACGCGTTCGCCGGCTGATATCCCCTCCACGTCCGCTTTTGCCTGCCCCTCAGCACATTTCGAACGAAATCCAACGATTAATGTTCGGTACAACAACTTTTGATATATTTTCACTGGATATAACAACATTTTTTATAATTTCATAGGATATAACTTTAGGGCATATTAAAGTTTTGATATAACAACAAAATAGATAATTTCATGGTGTATAATGTTCAATAAGTATAAGTGTTATTTTATTAGATATAACGTTTACCAAATATATGGTATAAGTATTAGTGGTACCTATGTGTTGTAGGATATAAAAATATTACGTTTGCAAGGAAGCATTCGCGGAAGCGCCTAAGTAAATAAATTAGCAATGACTCAGTAAACAAAACAAGCATATTGATAATACATATATATTTGCAAACAAATTGGAATTTACCGAAAGCAGCTTTTTACGAGCAACTGCTTATAATTTGCAATAAAAAATAGAAAATGAAGAAAAGTTTGGACATTTGTTACTAAATACTATTTATCCCACTAAAAGCTTATAATTTACAAATAAAATATCTGCACTTATTTATTTTTGATTTCTTTATCATGCCGTTGGAGTTGCTGAGAGAGGTGAATGAAATCTGCAACTAGGTACCTACCTACGCCTGACTGTCCCTAACCTTCAAGATATCAAGCGGAATAGCAAATAAATATACCTGTAGTCAATTCATAAGACACGTATAGTATTGTAAAAAAATCGGTTCTGGCGCTTCGCCGGCCGCTGCCGCGGCACGCTCGCTCGGCTCGCGCGCTGTAGGGTCGCAGTACACCTAACACTCCTCCTCGCTTCGCTCGTCGTCGTACCTACACCTACCTACCTTAGAATATAACATGTTGGCATCGGATATCCAAACGTCAAGATGGATAGGCTTAGAGCGTAAGTTGCATAATATTTCAAATTTATTATACCGTACTTCATTATACCCACTGAACGTTATATCGAACATAGTTGTATCACATTGTGTCACATTGTGTCGTTGTCATTGTGTGTTGTGTCATTTGTATTGTATTTGTACTCCCTTTGTCTCTGTGTGTCTCTTGCGTAGTGAATAAATGTCTTCTTTCTTTTCTTTCTTTTACATATACGTTATACCATATTACTGTTAGATCCATAGTTGTTCTATTACAAGTTCATTATACCTGATGAGATGACAGTTAGATCATATCAGAATATACCAAATTTTGATATACCAAAAGTGCATTAAGTATATCCCTTAACCGATATATCGACTATAATAATATATCAAAAGTAGGTATACCGACCGTTACGCACACGTGTCGTGGGTGGGACGAAGTTCAAGTAATATTTTCGGCCCGCCTCTAACACTCAATGTACAGTGCAGTGGCGACTGAAGCGTTACAAATTTCTCACAGTGGCGTATCTATTTGCCGGGGGGGGGGGGGGGGGGTGCGACCAAAGACATCAACCTTATGATCAAAGATCCCGCCCTTATGGCAAAGGATGGCCCTAAGTCCCTAAAGACTCAGGACCCCCCCCTTATGTCTCAAGAGTTAATACCTGAGACCCAAGAGTCTGTCCCTCTATCTCAAGAGCTTTCTCAATCTCAACAACCATCTGCTCCGCTAGTAACCCCCGCTCCCCACAGAAATGAATACTTGCCTACGGATTTGGGCCCTTTTGTTGTCCATGTGACTAAAGAATCTCAGGAGTCTTACCTCAACCAAATCAAGTTTGGCCAGCTTCTTCACAACAAAGGTATTGTGGGAATTAAAGAAGGTGGAGTTAAGAAAGTGGGTCGGAACAGACTCTCGGTGGAGTTTAAAACTGCAAAGTTGGCAAACAACTTTCTGTCATCCCCTCCAGCGGGGGATCTCAAGACATTTATACCATCATTTCACATTACTCGGACCGGATTTGTTAAAGACATTCCCAAAGATTTCTCAAACGAAGAGCTTCCTTCTCTCTTCTTGTCTCCCCATGGTTTTGGCAAAGTTATAAAGGCTCGTCGTATCAACTATAAACAAAGAGATTCCAGTGATGGGGCCATTCAATGGGTTCCATCTGAAAAAGTTGTGATTACTTTCGACGGTCAGGCGCTGCCGCCTAGGATATTTTTATTCAATTGTTCTGTGGAGGTTGATCCCTACAATTTCCCCACAATACAATGTTTCAAGTGCTGTAGATTTGGCCATGTCAAGGCTCATTGCCGGTCCCGTCCTAGATGTGCCAAATGTGCGCAACCCCATGAGGTCTCGGAATGTTCTGTGGATGAGAACTCTGTGTCTTGTCTGCACTGCTCTGGCAGCCACAGAGCCACTGATAAAAAATGTCCTGAATATAGTAGATAAAAACTAATAAAAGTGACTATGTCAAATGAAGGTGTATCTTACCCTGAAGCTGAAAAACGGCATGCTCCCTCGAGACGCCCTTACAGTGAAGCTGTCCAATCCTCCCATAAAAAAACTGTTTTTATTCAAAAAAAAGCAAGAGTGCCGCTCTCCCCTAGCTATGACCATAGGGCTCATAATGACGTCATTGCTGGTTTTAATGTCCCTTTCCCTGGAAATGGGACGGCTTATCCCAAAGATCCTCCTCAGTCGAGATATATTCCTCAGGAATCTCAGGATAATCAATCATCTTCCCCTTCTGCCCCCTCGTTTGACCTCCCATCTTTACTTTCATCGATGGCATCATCTCTTATTGATTTTCTTATTACCAATCCCTCCTGTCTACCGTCCAACGTTGCCGATCTATTGAAAATTCTTTCCTCCCTCTTAGTGAGGGAGCCTCGCCCGGGGCTCCGTCCGTGTCATGGCTCACACGATTCTGCAATGGAACATTAGAAGTATAAATAGTAATAAATCCGACCTCCTCTATTTATGTGGTAAATTCACCCCTTCAATTATTGCTCTCTCCGAGACTTGGTTAAGACCAGATTCGACTTTTAGGCTTTCTGGGTACACTTGTCTCCGTCACGATAGCTTGGACGGATATGCGGGTTGTGGTTTGTTTATTAAAAACGGTCTCGATTATTCCCGCATAGTTTTCCCTCCCACTCCGTCAATTTTTATCTCAGCTGCTCGAGTCATAAATATTAGTGTGGTTTCAGTCTACATCCCTCATCCCTCCCCTAGCATTGTGTCCTCTTTCTGGTCCCTCTTATCTAATATCCCTCCTCCTTTATTAATTGTGGGTGATTTCAATTCTCACAGTCCCCTATGGGGCTCTGTCGCTGACGACTCCTCGGGCCGTAAAATGGTCGAATTTCTAGACTCTCAAAACCTTTGTATTTTAAATGATGGGCGCCCAACCCGCCGTGTCTCGCACTTACAAAACCCCTCAGCGGTTGATCTTTCAGTTTGTTCTCCATATCTTGCCTCCGTTTGCTCCTGGGATATATCTCCTTCTGCGCTAGGTAGCGACCATTTCCCTATTATAATAACTCTCTCGTCTGGTTCTCCCCTGCCGTCTCCCTGCCCCCCTTTACAAAAATTTAATCTTATAAAAGCTGACTGGCCTAAGTTTATTTCTTCTCTAGACGAAAAAATGTGTGACTTCCCTCCCGTTTCTTTAGACAACTGTCTTGAAGTATACTCCAGTTTCGTAAGCTGCATTATGTCCTGTGCGGAGGAATCCATTCCACTTAAGAATGCAGTTGTTAACAGACGGCCCTCCTTGCCCTGGTGGGACCCAGACTGTTCTGCTCTGGTTAAGAATCGAAAGGAGTCTGAAAAACTTTATTGTTCTCAAATGACTACTGAAAATTTTATTGCATACAAAAAAACGCAGGCCAAGTGTAAACGTGGTCTAGCTGAAAGGAAAAAAAATGGTTGGAATAAATTCTGCGAATCTGTCTCCCCTTCGACTCCCCCTTCGTTGGTTTGGAAAAAAATTAAAATCTTTCGATGCTCCAGCGTTGCTTCCCCAACTCCCTCGTCGTTTTGTACTAGGCCTAATTGGTTAGAAGACTTTTATGACAAATTAGCCCCTCCGTACGTACCTGATTTATCAGAGTTACCTGTAGCTTGCTCGTCTTCTTCTTACAACCCAGACAACTTTATGTCTTCTCCTTTTCTAATGTCTGAACTGCGTTGCGTCTTGGAAAACCTATCGGATTCTGCACCAGGCCCTGATAGTATAATTTACTCTTTTTTAACTAAAGCCGGGTCCAAGACTGTGGCGTACTTTTTAGAAATAGTCAACAACTTTTTCAACTCGGGATTGATCCCAGATTCTTGGAAGGAACAATTCATCATCCCTATTCTAAAACCGAGCAAGGATTCGGACGAAGCGTCTTCTTACCGTCCCATCGCCCTTTCGTCTACCCTTTGTAAAATAACGGAACATCTCCTAAAAAATCGCCTGGATTGGTTCCTGGAGAGCCATAATTATCTGTCGCGTTTTCAGTTTGGCTTTCGCAAAGGTAGAAGCGTTTCGGACAGTCATTGCATCCTTTCCACGGATATCCGTCTAGCCTTCTCTAGAAATGAGTCTATGGCTGCCGCGTTTTTAGATATTTCCTCAGCGTACGATAACGTCATACTTTCAGTTCTCAGGACTAAAATGTCAATGCTGAGTATTCCTTCGAAGGTTATTGACTTTATCTCCAATCTTCTTATGGGCAGAAGGATCAAGGTGAGATGGCAGGGCAGAATTGTTGGCGAGAGATGTTTATGGAAAGGGCTCCCACAGGGGTCAGTCCTTAGCCCACTTCTCTATAATTTATACACCATGGATTTAGATAGATCAGTCAATTCGCATTGCAAAATCCTGCAATATGCCGATGATATTGCTATATACTGTAACGACAGGTCCCCCAAATTGCCTCTGAGAAAATTAATTCCGCTCTTGAGTCTCTTCAGTCTTGGCTTTCCTCACATGGCCTTTCTCTCTCTCTCCAACCAAAAGTTCTGCTATAATTTTTTCTAGGAGCAGACAATCTCCTCTGTGCAATATTCATCTCGGCAATGAAGTTATCCCTGTTAAAGACTCTGTAAAATTTTTAGGAGTTATTTTCGACAGACGTCTGCAAGGCTGCATCTTTCTTACGTGGTTAAAAAGTGCGAAAAAAATATTAATTTGTTAAGAGCTCTTTCCGGTGCGTGGTGGGGCGCCCACCCCTATTCTCAAAAACTCCTATATAACGCTCTGGTTAGATGTCATCTGGACTTTGGTACCTTTATTTTTGAGCCATGTAATAAGGGAGCGCTTAAAGTGTTGGAGTTGATCCAAATGAAAGCCCTCAGAATTGTATCTGGTGGTATGAAGTCCTCCCCCAATAGAGCTATACAGGTGGAGTGTGGTGATCCTCCTCTCGACCTTAGACGCAAATTCTTGGCAGATCGATTCCTATTCCGCGCTGTCAGCTTAGTGTCCCACCCTTTGATCCCCAAACTGAAACTGCTGCAGAGCTTTTGTTCTTCTAACCCTTATTGGCGGAATAAAAATAAGCCTAACCTTGTCCTCAGTCTTGAAAAAGTTTCTTCACTTAGAGCTCCGGTGCAGAGATGTCCTACCTTACCTCTATATTCGATTCCTTATGATGCGATTCCTCTTTTTCCTAATGTTTTATTTAATACTGGTATATCCAAGAAAACAGTTAACTGTAATTCTGCCTTTAATGATTTTGTTCACTCCAACTATCCAAATCATCTTCATTTTTACACGGACGCTTCTAAGCTTACTGATCTTGGGTGTGTGGGTTGTGCTGTGGTCAGTCCTACCATTAGCCTCTCTCTGAAATACAAGCTTCCTCCCGAGTCCTCAGTTTTTTCAGGCGAAAGCCTAGCTATCTGGATCACTATTAACTATGTACTTCAAAATAATTTTCCCAAAACGGTTATTTTTACTGACTGTTTAAGCGTTCTGCAGGCTATCTCTACCTACCCTTTTAAAAACTGTGCTCGTAATTATATCATCTGTCAAATTAAAAAATCCATCCTTTCGTGTCAATTAGCTAATCTTGATGTATCGTTTGTCTGGATTCCCAGTCATAGTGGTATCCTGGGTAATGAACTTGCTGATCAGGCCGCCAAAGAGGCAGTTCTCCATGGTCTTGATTCTTTTTTCAAAATTCAACCTACTGATTTAGTGAACATTCCAGCCAAAATCTTGCAAAAAAAATGGTCGTCCCGATGGAATTCATAAAAAAAATGCTTTTATTCACTTGTACAACCGAAGATCCCCTCCCGTCCTTGGTTTTTTAAAAATCGTTCTCTCTCCAAAAGACATACCAGTACCATCATCAGACTGCGCCTTGGTCGAGTTTGCTCGCCAGAGCTTCTTTTTAAATTTAAGATAAGAGATTCCCCTCTGTGTGAGTGTGGTGAAGAGGTTGGTTTTATAGATCATTTATTTTTCATCTGCCCACGTAATTCCCCCTCCTTTAATCTCTATTCTATGCTGCCAAAACTAAATGTCCCCCTCCCTTCGAATGTAGCCTCTTTAATCTGTTTAACAGAAAATAAAAAAGTGTTTCGTTTACTTGCCAAGTTCGTAGATAAAAATAACATTAAACTTTAACCTTTTTAACTCCGTTAACACCCTGTTTGTGTCATTTGCTTCTTATAATATATATATATATATATATATATATTTTTTTAATCTGTAGTTTTTTTAACAATGGTGTTTGGTAGTCGTTATGTGTTTGTGTTGTCCGTTTGTTCGCAGGTCATGAGCAGCTCTCGTGCGACTTGTTTTTGGCAAATTTGAGCCGACATAGTTGGCCCGAACGCCACAAAAAAAAAAGAAGAAGAATTTATTTGCCAGGGGGGGGGGGGGGGGCGGCTCGCACCGGCAGGTTTTAAAAAATACCAGCATGGAATTTTGAGACAGTGACCAGCATCCTGGGGTGGGAACCAGACCCTTCTGGTGTGGGCATGGCCCACCCGGCTCCCCCCCCCTATATACGCCCATGAATTTCTGCCTAACGAAAGCGTTCTAGAACAAGTGCTATGCTTGGACAAGACGTGACAGTGCTGCTACCTGGTTGTCGAGGTCGAGATGAATTATGACTATCTGTATCGCTTGATGAATGTGAAGGATATGGATTCAAGCTATCTTCGAACCATCCTCCATACACACCAAGTGTCTTGGTTATAATTTGCGGTAGCTTATTTCCATAATATACTGGCGTAATTTGCCAAGTAACATTTCCACGGTTAATTATTTTCCTGAATAAATATAAGCAAAGTGTATAGGGGAGTGTATTACCTGTCTTCCACATCATCATAGTTTTTGCAATCCCTCATCAACGAATTGATAGCGGCAATGAACTCGTAGACAACTTTAGCTTCAAGATATACCTACAACAAAGCAAATACAATAAGCTTAGAAAAAATAAGTAACTCAATGGTATATTACGTGATTTGTCCTAGAATCACGTAAGATGCCATTCGGATACGAAAGCGTCCTTGCGTAGCGTGGCCGAACGCTGTAGGCAGGAGCATAAAAAAAGTGGTGCGTGAAACCGGCGAGCACTGCTGCTCCAAGTCGCTAAACACACCGTTTAACATCATGTTGCACAAATAGGCCCTCTATGAATCCAAACAGGCCAACAATGTTACCTTGGTCCAGTTAGAACAGCGATTCGACCAGTCAGAACATCACGTGCGTCCCCAGGCGCAGCCGCGCCCTGTGACGCAGTATAATGAAAGATCATATCATTACAATTTCACTTAATTAAGATTTATAATTATTATTATTTGCAATTTCCTCGCAGTAGGTGTGAAAAGCACTATGGTAATGTCTCGGACAAAATGCAAAAGGTAGATAGATGGACACGAGTGGCGATGAAGACGACTTCTTCGTTGATGTGACACTTACATCACACACAACTCACTCGTCCATGTATTGCGTACTTTCCAGCCTCTACAACAATGTACTATAGAATGCTGAGCGGCCACCTGCGCCGAGCCGGAAGCGCGTACACAGACGGCGCGGCTCGGCTACACCTTCCGATCTCCTTGGTTCTTCAAGGTACTCTTATTACTTACGTCCTGTATGTTGAGCAGCGTGTGTCTCGGAAGCGCGGGCGACACGGCGGGCAGCGCCAGCAGCGCGGCCACGGCGCCGCACACATTACTTACGTCCTGTATGTTGAGCAGCGTGTGTCTCGGAAGCGCGGGCGACACGGCGGGCAGCGCCAGCAGCGCAGCCACGGCGCCGCACACGCGCGCGCCGCGCGGTCCGCGACCCGAACTGCCCACTACGCCCACCACCATGCTCACCTGACAACAATCACCACATAAATACCAATAATAATATATATGTTTTATACCATCCAGAAATCCACCAGTGATGCCGTCGTCGTCAGAGAAATGTGAACGCAACCACATTAAATGTATGAAACCGATACCGATCTGATGCGTCACAACACAACACGACAGACAAATGTGAATCCGGCTTAAGAAAGGAGCTAAAAACGACATGACTAATTATAGGCCTATTTCCAAATTGTGCATATTGTCTAAAGTCCTCGAAAAAGTAGTTTACAGACAAGTTTATAATGTTTTGAAAAATATCTTTCAATCCTAGTCAGCATGGTTTTCTACAGCGCCGATCCACCGTATCTGATCTCGTTTTATTGAATCAATATGTCAGTGAAGCAATCGACAATGGTTTCCATGTTGATGTTATATACACAGACCATAGCAAAGCCTTTGATAAAATTGACCACAGCCTTATATTATCAAACTGTATTATATCGATATTAATGGAGATTTGCTCAGGTGGTTTACTTCTTATATAGACAAAAGGTCTCAAGCTGTTTTCGTCAAAAACTATATGTCTGGTTGGGTTACAGTCCCGAGTAGAATTCCGCAAGGATCACTTCTAGGCCCCCTGTTGTTCAACGTATTCGTCAACGACATCAATAAGTGTTTTATCCATTCTCAGCTTCTGTGTTGTGCTGATAACTTGAAACTTTTTCTTAAGGTTAGATCCAACGCATACTCAGTATTATTACAGTCGGTTATATCGCGTCTCGATGAGTATTGTCGTGCCAACAAATTAGACATAAACCCATCCAAATGTTTTACAATTACTTTTTTCAGGGCAGCGCTATTTGGTTCCAACTTCGTATGTATTAAAGGGCCAAGTACTGCAAAAGGTAATGTACATGAGGGACCTCGCTGTAATACGCGATTCTAAACTCAGTTTTGATAAACATATTGAAAGTATTGTTAGTAGTGCCCTTAAAGCTTTAGGATTCATCATGCGAAACTATGCTTTCTTCACCCAAGCTAAAACACTGAGAGTGTTCTATTGCTCATATGTCCGCAGTAAATTAGAATATGCTTCACAAATTTGGAACCCGTGTTATAACAAATACATAGATATAATTGAAAGGGTACAGAAAAAAATTGTAAACTACTTATGCTTCAAACTTAACCACACTTACAGCTCTTCTAATTACATTAGCTTATGCGAAAAACAGCACCTCATTCCATTTATAAAGCGCAGAGAAACAGCAGATATTCTGCGTATCTTGAAGATCACCAGTGGTGTTACCGACTGTCCAGAATTGCTTAGTAAGGTTTCTTTCAACACCCCCTCACGGTCTAAAAGGCACTTTCCGCCTATATCAATTAAACCACATCATTCAACTATAGAAAAAAATGCTTTCTGCGGCGTGCTAGTCATGGTTTAAATCGGATAACAAAGGAATTAGATATAGACATACTTAATTGTAAGATCCCGTCTGTGAAGCGAGGTATCGAGGCGAGGTATTTTCAATAAGTGTTATGTGCTCGTGCTACCTTGTATCATCATACGAGTTTAATTTTGCATAGTCGCAATTGGCGCACTATGTTAAGTTGTCGATAGCAGTGTATCATCATTATGTAATTTTCTTAATTTGGGTATATTATTCTTGTTCCGTTTGCTCCTGTAAGTTCACACTTTGTTAAGTAAACTCATATTTTAGCGCTATCTGTGAGATCCTGTAATTGGCTTTTTGGTTAATATTCATGTTAGTAATAAGTTTTATAGGTTCTCCTTAAAATAAATAAATACATAAATAACCTAAATCAAAAGATTGTTTCAAAAAACCTAACTTCTTTTATATAATATTATAGCCTATTTCACTCCCACGATTATGAGGAATCCAACGACACCTAACATATCAAAATCTATTACCTCATGATTACATAACTAGATCCAAAGAAGGTGAATACTATGTAGAACTGACTGATCTACTATCTATGTGAGAGACCGTTTATGTACAAAGATCGTATTGGATTTTATTTTAATAATGTCATAAATAATTGTATCATTATAGAAAACAGTTTCAGTCATACAACTAAATGTGATACTGATAATATACAAACCATGTTCAACTGTGTCAGGGATTCCATGTCACCATCCATTACTTCACTAATATTGGAATTCAGAAACGCCTCCCACTCTTCCAGCTCGATGGCGGATGGTTCCTTCACTAAAAATCAAAAGCACAAATTAGTCTAACTCAGGTCAATTACCAATATAATATAATATACGTATGTCTATAATATCTATAAACATACCTTCTTGTTTTTCTTCTGGTTTAACAACATCGTCATTGTTTGCTACTTCTTTATCGGACACTTCTTCGATCAGTTCTATCTTCTCAATATCCTCGTCTTTTGTCTCCTTCGAGCATTTTTCATCATCAACATCAACAATACTTGGAATTTCAATAGCTGGTTCACTCGTACGTCTCTGATTTTCAGATTTATTCTTATCCCAACTTCGACTAAAGTGGAACGATCGTTTGATGCTTCTTGTCAATCTGTTCCCTCCACTACCAAATCTGAGTTTGTCTCTTGAAAACTGAAGCAACTTTTGCTTGTAAGACGGCGGCACACTTTTACTGAGTCCTGAGCTGACTTCACTACTGCATTTTGTTGAGCTTTTCGGATTTTCTAAACTGTGAGAAGCAGTATCTATGCTTTTCGATTTCTGCTTCACATCGACCTCGCCTTTATCACCGTAAGATTTAGATTCCGTTTTATGTTCGATATGTTTCTCTTCAACAATTTGGTCCATTTTCTTCGCTTCAGTCTGTTTTTTGTTAGCTGCCATTAGTTGTGCCATATTGTTTTCTAGGTTACATACAACGAGGTTGGAGTTGTTCATGACATTGTACTCGTGTCGTAGTAGTTTCGCGTTGGCGACTGTGATGGGTTGTGTCTGGTCTTCGTCATCGGTCTTGAGGCTGTCTCGCACGCTGAAGGCGCTGGTGGCGCGCACACTGTCGTCATCGGACATGGGGACGCACTCGGCGGCCTGAGTAACGCCACGGACGTGACGGAGGTCGTGCTCTCTTCTGTGTACGACCTTTAATGGTTCAGTGTCCAGTTTCATTGCCCTGAAAACGTAATCGAAAACTGTTACTGATGGTGTCATTAAACTGGGGTCTATAATGCACCTTCTCATTCTAGAAATTCTGGATAGTCAAGTTAACAAGTAAATAAGTGTAAGTATTGTTCACATTCGGATAATAAACGGTATCATGCTACCGAAGCTTTATTGTGTTATTTATTATAATTGTTCTCTTTTGTTTAAAGTTTTTGCTAGTTTAAAAATCGTTGATGTTGATGATGTCTTAAGGCATTCCGGAGGTGTAAAGTGTGCACAGAGCGCCCGCGGTTTTGCTGCCAGTCGAAGGCGGTGCTCGCGTAGATTGTTAAAAATCATTTATTCGTTTAATCTCAAGTTTATTATTATTATTATATAGCTTTTATTCCATTTCTTTACATATTTTTTGTTATTATATTTTCTTATATCTTTATCTATAGGTTGGAAATGGATCCCTTTTGGGTAAGAGCCTCCCCCATCTTTTTCCATTTTTCTCTTTCTTTGCCGTAATTCCAACAAATCTTCCCTGCAGCTTCTACAATGTCATCTGTCCATCGTTTCTTTGGTCTTCCAACCCTTCTTTTGCCCAGTGGCCCAGGCCACTTTGTAGACTGTGAGGTCCATCTTTTGTCCGTGTATCTTGTAATGTGACCTGCCCATTGCCATTTGAGTTTCAGTGCGTGTCTGAGAGCATCTGTTAATTTCGTCTTCTTCCTTATTTCTTCACTTCGAACTTTCTCTATTTTTCTAAGTTTCAGGATGCTTTTCCATTACACGTTGAGTTGTGATTATTTTATTTCTTATTTTATTTGTGAATACCCAGGTTTGGCCACCATATGTTAAGCTAGGCAAGATGCCGGTTTCTATGACAGTCTTTTTTAGTGGCAGGCTATAGCTTCCCTTTAGAATTTCTTTTTGGGCCCAAAAACTTTTCCATGAGCAGTTCTCTCCACTTCCTTTTTATTGCTATCCTGGCTGAAGGAAACTTGTTTGCCCAGGAATTTATAGTCGTTGATATATTCTATTTGGTTGTTATCTACTTGGATATTTTTTTGTTTTATCAATGTTCATAAGTAGCCCTACTTTCTTGCTTTCACTGCTAAGAGTCTGAATCATGTGTTGCACTCAAGTTTATTACGAAATAGTTTTCTTTGTTTAGTTACGAGAACAATATTCCTTTGCTGTTCCGCTAAATCAACGTTAAGAGTCCTTACGCCCACATAAGCAGCAGCGGGAGCGTATTTTGCATAATGCTTCCT
The DNA here is from genome assembly GCA_947578815.1 of Epinotia ramella. Classification (NCBI taxonomy): domain Eukaryota; kingdom Metazoa; phylum Arthropoda; class Insecta; order Lepidoptera; family Tortricidae; genus Epinotia; species Epinotia ramella. The sequence continues at coordinate 17,709,330 of OX388209.1, forward strand.
TTTTCATTCAAGATTACGACGTAACTATTAGTATTTATTCAAAAACTGATAACGTAATTAAATAATAATTTCTTAACCTCTTAATAATTTTTAAAATAGTACATTGTTTAACGAGGGGCGTAAGTGGAATATTGCAGACAAGAGTCTATCAGAAGCCCGACGCCGAAGGCGGAGGGCTTTTGTTGAATCGAGTTTGCAATATTCTTACGCCCGTGTTATACACAATGTTTTTCATCACATTTGCGAGGAAACAAATACATTTTAGATGAAATTAATACAAATCGTAATAAAAACTTCAACATGTCAGTCGTCCATTTTGTTGAATTTGACGTGAGGCGCGTATGGCAAAGACCCTAAGTATACAGCTACGATTTGAAAACACTTAAAAACTTTTTACATAGACACTCAATAACTACATATTAAATCTGTAAATAATTAAGTTAAACATTTTTAAGTAGTTTTTAAGTTTAAATTTATTTATAAATACGTTTTCAGACATCGTATTTGATATAAAACCTCTTTGCTCTGTAACTGCCGCATGAGTGACAGCTACAATTTAAGAAAAAAACCATTACGTCCGTGGGCGTAACACAGGCTATTACAGCTCTGTATGTCTGCGCATTATGAAGCCCTTTTCGAGCAAGTGTAATGAAACATAAATTTCGGCGCGCGTCATCTGTGCAGCGTGATTTATACGTCTTTTAAAAAAATATACATTTACGGCATCGTAGGTCCTATAGTTATGATTATTTTTTTATGGGTTAACATAAAGTTATAATTTGCTATCATATTATTTTTAGGGCAAAATAAAAGTACAATTTGCGGTAAAAAAATATAATGTAATCCTGTTTTCACCAAGAAAATTAAGAAAACTCGGAAGGTGTTTTATCAACTTTTTAAAATGAATCTTTGATTTTCAATCATGTCAGCCCCTCGTAAAAGATTTGGTGATGTGAATTGTAATCATTCATGTACCTAATGATTCTTGTTTACTGCAAAATTGAGAACCGAAACGACACTTCTCACTGCAAAATTTGAAAAAGACTCCCAAGAAAACTCATTTATTTTAGGTTTAGAAACAGAAAATGAAAATTTGAACCATGTTAGCCCCTAGTTTAAGAAATAATTATTTAAGTACGTTGTCAGTTTTTGAATAAATACTAATAGTTACGACGTAATCTTGAATGAAAAAGCAAGCATTTTGCAAAATACGCTCGTTTTAGGCGTAAGGACCCTTAAATAATGGTGGTTTGCTTTTATTATTTGCATGTTTGCACGTGCGGAGGTTGGGTGGGCGCATTAACCGCGCATATAGTATACGCAAATAGGTGCATCTCATCATCGCTAATAGACCAGCACGGTTTTTTTGTTAGCGGAATAGCAAAAAACTAACTATTGTTTTCGTAATTTATTTACTTCCGCAAAGTAAAGCCTGATTCAATCAATTATTTGTTTACATAAATTACCTTGCATTACTGCTAATCTTATCTCTCTGTAGCTGCTTCGCCTCCTGCTGACTGTGGCTCAGTGGTTGCGTGAAGGGGGACTCACTCTGCACATCTTCAGGCAGTATGTGAATGTGACCAGCTACAAATGGGTGCCCCAGTATGTCTGGCCAAGTCATCCTTTTTATAGGGTCTTTATGTAACAGTCCCTATAATGGTTCATCATAAAAAGAAAATTATTAATTTCCGATTTAAAAGAAAATTTTAGAAAGTTCTTTACAGGAAGTAGACTTCTTGAAGTTAACCTTTTGATGTACCTAGGTATCTTTTTTTGTATACTATGTCCAGTGGGGCACCGTTAAACTAAATCCCATAAAAACATTGCATGTAATAAAGAGGCCAAGTCTCGAAACTCTTCCACCGTCAAAAGTTGTGAGATATTTCGTAGAACCAAGTCTCAGCCATTCGTATTAATCTTTATTTGCTTGCTAAATAAAATTTTGTGACTTGGCAATCACACAATACTACATAGTTTTAGGTACCTATGCAAAAATCATAAATGCAGTAAAGTTGTGTGTTGCCTGAGACTTGGCTCTACGGAGTATCTCACAATCTTTTACGGTGGAAGAGTTTCAAGACTTTTTTTTACATGGAATGTTTTTTATGGGATCTCACTTCTTTTTGTAGGTTATTGTGGTATAAAAGATTCAACACTCACAACAGAGGCATAGAAATAATAATTTTAGAAAGAAAGAAAGAAAAAACTTATAAGATAGAAATCAATATATTCCTGAAATGGTCCTGACTAACAACAGAGCGACTTAACAGCCAGAACCGGTCAGTTTATGTTGGCCAACATCTCAGTGTGTCATACTAAGTAATAAAATAGTATTTCACGGTCATACATAACACAAACTTATCTTTAAATGACTTCAAACTTTGGACCGCTTGCTTCATAGTCATAGGCAGGGCCACCACACATTGTCAATTCAAACAATACGAGAATAGATTTTATTCTAAGATTACTCCATATATCTAAACTTAATCATAAATACCTGTAAGAATGAGCGGGCCTCTTTGCTGATGAAACTTGGCCACTGCACAGGCTTGTGGCGAATCATTCTGACCAGCTGCAGGATGGACATGGTGCAAAACGGTGGCTGGCCGGCCATCAGCTCATACACAATGCATCCAAGTGACCATAGATCTGCCTGGAAATAAAAAGTTATTGTTAATAAATAATAATTATAGTCTAAACACAAATCTTTCAAGCAACAAGTTCATTTTGTATTTAAATGAAAATAGACCCCTGTTTCTGCAAATAAAGCATATGCATGTTATACTTGCATCAAGAAACAAATTAATTATTTTCCCTGCTAACACAGCTACTCAATTGTATAATAACAGTTAGAACTCTGGATATTTTACTTTAAACAATACCAGTATAAGAATACATATTCGAATATACCTGATGATCATAAGGCTTCTCATCGATCAGTTCCGGAGCCATGTACAATGGAGTACCCTTGATTGAAGTCAGGATGTGGGTAGAGTTTGTCATTATTCTAGCCAGCCCAAAGTCACAAAGTTTGGCACAACCATTGCTGTCCAGCAACACATTTTGTGGCTTAAGGTCCCTGGAAAATATAATTTAATGTATCAAATCATACACTTTGATTTTGAAATAGGTATTTGATTGTGAAAACTATCTATTACTATCTGACTGTATTAGAAAACTAGATTAGCACATATTTAAACATAGCAAAATTGAGGTCACTAGATACCTCACCTAGGCCTATGCAGAAAATACTAATCATAGAATAGTTACTTCCATAATCAACTTGACTGGCTGACTGAAAGTAGTAGAATATTCCACTTTGAAGCATGAAATTTTTGATAGCAAAACATAATACTTTTCATAAATACTTTAAATTAGATTAAGTAACATTATAGTTACATTTTTAAACCGAGCACAGAAACAGCACAAGTATAAAAAAAAAAAAACATTTATTTCAGAATACATGTTCCGTAATTTTGTTAGTGACAATTGCCTTAAAAAACTATGTTAGACACACAGAATAAATGAACAATAATAAAACAACAGGCTCCTCCCGCGCCTCATCTATCTCTATTGACATGCAGGTCATTGAAGCGTGCCAGGATGCCCGAGTCTAGCCTATCGGCGACCATTTGCAGGTTCCTGTTGTAAAGTAATTGTAAAATATAAAGTAATTGGTTGATTTGCTAGCAAACCCAGCATACCCACTGTTGTTAAGAGTAATTGAGATTTCATTGGAAGACATGTCCCTGAAAGGTACCCGAGAAATCCCTGTTACGGTGGCGTCCATATCCTTGTGTGGTGTTGGGTTAGAATGACACTACCCCCTTTCTTCCTGTGGGTGTTGTAAGAGTCGTACTAAGGGAATAGCGCTGAAGTATGTTGTGGGCGATGGGCTAGCAACCTATCACTGCAATATAACATCAATCAATCTTTTATACTCACATTTATGCTAAATGTGGCATTGGAAAATAAGTTTCATGTGATCTCCCTTTTTCTGAATGAAGGTGTGAATCTTAAGAAGGTGTAAATTATTAAATTATACTTAATTACCTGTGTAGAACTCTGTGTGAATGTAAGTAGTACAGTGCAGAAACCAAGTCCCAAGTAATCTTCTTCACTTGTTCCTCGTTCAAACAGCCCTCTTTAGCCAGTATGCTGTGAAGTTCTTTCTCTGCATATTCTGTCACCACCACCAGCTCGGATTCTGTGTCGAAACTATCAATCATACGAATAATGTTCGGGTGGTCAAGTTGGCGCTGTATATCGCATTCTTGTCGTAAGTTCTTCAAATCTTTAGAAGAACGGCCTTTCTGAAAGATGGAAAATAATGGTTGAAAAGACAGTAAGGCATTGTGTGATAGTGAATGTCTGAAAAAGTGATATAAAATACCTTGCGTATAACTTTTAAGGCCACTACAACATCGGTTTCTTTATTCTTAGCTTTAAACACTCGACCAAATGACCCTTCGCCTACAAACGATATAATATCATAATTTTCCATAATTACTGATATTTATTTTAAGCTAAACTCTTAATTAAACGCAGCTTTTTTTTACTAATTGTACATAAACAAAACTACTTAGTAAATCAAAACTATAGAATGCGACCTTGTTGAAACTGACGACTGTCAGTACTGTCACTGTCACTATCCTGACAATTGATGATGTCAAGTTGACAGTTGAAGCAAGTATCGCTGTTCCAGACAAATTTTAAAACGCAAATTAAAAATTAAGTTTCCTTTATTAATAACATACCATATCTTACAATATAGATTTATAGTGTTGCTAAATTGAATATTATGCAGGTAAATATTAAAAAATAATTTAGACATTTAGGCAGCATGGCAGTCCAGACGACTCACAGACTGGCGCGGCTTCATGATGTCAATCATGACATTGATCGCCAGGCCGCGCCAGTGTGATTCAGACCTAAAGCAGTACACTAAATCGGGGCGGGTCGGAACATGTGTCTCTACAATGCTGGTACTAGAAAGAGCCCAGAGGGCGGTTCTCAAGGTAACGGCCAAGAGGCCCTACCAATATCCAACGAACCAACTTCTTACCGAAACTCAGACGCTCTCGGTCCGCCAATTATTCATTTTTAGGGTTACCACAAATTATGCACCGAAAGACGTCGAACTCTCCCAATTACGCAGCGCTCCAACGCAAAAGGATCTTCCGTGTTCCACAAACGCTGTCGGAAACGCCCTACTCACGCCGTTTTCCACAATTCCTACACCCTTTTATTTATAATAGAATATCGAACCTACTCAATATTCAAAATTTGTCTCACAATGATATTCAGAATATCTTTAGAAAATGGTTGATGTCTCTCTCTTATAAGGCGACTGAAGACATGCTGAAACCTATACAATAAATAGCACACCTTTACTTATGCCTGCTACACACGACAACGATTTATCGTAGCAATTTGACTGCGCAGTCAGTTTGTGCAGTTTTATCGATCGTGTGTATGACAAATTGTCGTTACGATTTGTGATACACACGATCGATAAAACTGCGCAAATCGGTCTGCACAGATTAATCGCTACGATATATAGTTACATGTGTAGCAGGCATTATGGTCATACGCAAACACTCACTGACCCACAGACTTACACCCACACACACCCAGAGCACCCCTCTACAGTTTTAAATTCCCGCCTTTCTCTAATTCTCCCTAGTGTTAGGATATTGTATTTTAATAATGTATGTTTTAACTTTACCTCTCAATAACAGCTCTGTATTTTGCGCATCACGTTTGGATTAATTCTTCTGGAAACCTTACAGTCCTCACGACACAGGTTCGACCTAGTGTGAGGACTATTGCATAACTCTAATGTAAATAGGTAAATAAATAAATTTTGGTTTGTTTTTTGTATTTGTAAATCAGAAAGACTCTGCAGAAAGACAAGTGTAAAGACTGTTAGCATGTAAGTCACGCTAATTAGACAGTTAGACTCGACACTGCCACTCTGAATCAGTGTACTGCATTTAGATAGGTCTAAAGGCCGCTTCATGCGAGTTATAAGATAGAGCGAGGCAGGGAGATGGCCTCAGTTTTCTCGCTCTCTCTTGTAGGGAAATGGACACCATCCGTCGTTAGCGCCTGCACGTCTAGCACACGACGGCCGCGACATACTCTCGATTTTTATCGCACTACACCTCTTGTTCTAAGTGTTCTAATAAGTGAGAGACGGATAGTGCGAGAAAAATCGAGAGAGCTCGCGCGCCGTCGCGTGCTATATCTCGACTCTCGAGGGTCGCGTAACACGTCATTTCTAATCCGGATCACATTTTAATCTGTTTCGCGTGCTCGCTTCAACACGCACCGAGCTAACGTTGGACAACTGGCGCTCGAAACAAATTGGATTGCGATGGGATGTCAAGAAGATGGGATTGATCCTGCGAGCTGCGTGCAATTTTTTATCAGTCACTTACCCTCGGTGGACAGCTTGTGAGAAGCTTAAGAAAATTATATCTTGATGCCCCGTGGATGTCAGCTGCGCCTCCGTTAGTGAAAGCCTACAAAACACGGTCACACATTTCCCCCGATTGACTTTATCATCAAATGACGGTTAATCCAATATCTTGACGAAATAAAATCGTCAGCTGATTGTACCTACAGCGATGGAAAGTCTGGTCAGACGAACATGCAATGTTTTTTTCGGTATTTTCCTTTCCACTGAGATTTTGTCATTTAACAGTTTATATGGTATTATAAATCAAATAAGAAAAAAATTGGAATGCGTAACTTATGTCCCGAGTCGACCCTCCTTGGTAAGCTATGTGATTGCCCGTCGGGAAACAGTGCCACACACGGCCGCACGCCTATAATATAACAAGGCGTAGGCGCCTGCTATGCTATTTCGACTGAGCGTCACTACGTATTAATCGTAGGGGACATCACTGAACATCACCCTTATAATAAACAATAGATATCTGCGTGACCAAGGTTTGTTCGGCATTTTTGTGTTTTCCTGAGAAACACTACCTACCTACTTTCCCTCGAATTCAGCGCGTTGTGAGAACCATTTAGGTACAAGCAAAATTAATTAACCAAAAATACCTACAAATGTTGCTCTTTTATTTCTCTGCCTACCAGGGTGGGCAATCTAAACACGTCAGTCGGAGATTATAAAACTATATAAGATACTTATATTAAGTATAAGAAGAAAATCTTACTCAGAACGAATGTAAGACATCGATTAATTGAGTCGATTTATGAAAAACAAGTTTCAAAGATTTTCTAATCTCGTTACATTTTCTAACCACGTTCGATTGTCTTTTTGGCACATATACCTACAGCAGTTATTGGGGTGAGTAATTGAGTATCCGCCAAAGCTGTTCGAGGTAGCGGAGCGGTACATATGCGAGGAAAAAATCCACCGGCACGGTTAGCACAAGACGGCGCGCGATCTCTCAGACTATCCGTCTCTCTCTTAATAGAAAATTTAGAAAGAGACGGATAGCGCGAGAGAGCTCGCGTGCTGTCTTGTCTTGTGCTAACCTCGATCACACATGTTTGCTTATTGGTGGATTTTACCTCGCACACCGCTCCGCTTCATCGCACTGGTCTGATGGATACTCATCCTAATATTCCTGATACAGCAATGCCGGGAATCGAACAAAATATAGAATCATTTTATAATATTTGAGACTGGCCATATAGGTTAAACGTATTATATTTACCTACACATTCAAATATTATAATGTGGCTTTCACAGATAGTAATAGAATGTTGCTTGTAGTTGACACTGACAGCTTACTGATATTGTACCGCCCCTGCACCGACAATCAATTTAATCGAAGCGCAGCGTGCAGCGAAGCGCATTACCTATCTTAGATGGAAGCTGGCATGTTCATGTTCAAGCGGAGCGGTCATTCATTCTTTCAGTTAATAATGAAACAGCTCCTCCCGTAATTACGAAGGGGGTAGAACACACACAACGGACTTAAACCAGACACCAAGGTTCGTAAATCCAATGATGACACTTCTAGGCTAGGATTTCAGTTAGGTTGGCTAAGACCTGCAGATTGAGTAACTGGCACTCTTATTTACGCTCAATGGAATAACGCATTCATACTTATAGCCGAAAAAGTAGGGTAGACCGGGGTCAATAGTACCACGGGTCAAAAGTACCATCGCTTATAACTCTGCAACCACATCGATATATGCATGTGTGTGTATACACCAGTGTGCCTTGAGCGTGTCTCAACCTGCTCACTAGTAAGTATTTACGATTTACGTTTTGTACTAGTGTTTATAATTAATTAGTCGTAGTGTGAAAGTTGAACTGAATTGTGATTATACTCTAGTTATTAAAGTTTTTAATGTGTCACAGTGTGGGGGTCACTTAGATATAGAAATCGAGATTTGTGAAGGTTAGTGAGTGCGAGTAAAAAAGGACAATCGTACCACAACACTTGGGGTTAATTGTAACGTTACAATTGACCCCGTGCTACAATTGACCCAGAGTTTTTACACGACTGCTAAAATAAGACAATTGAAACTAATTGTTTTTGTAACAAGTTACATCTCGGGTATTTTATGTTATACCTATGATTTATCCCGACGATTGACACATTACTTCGGGATGTATATAAATTATAATACCCGCAATGCCATCCGTTACAGTGGTATTATTTAAAATTTATTTGTGGTGAAGGATGGGGTTGATTGTACCAGGGGTCAATTGTAACTGTATGGGATTAGTAATTGTTAAATAATACGTTATTTTGTTGTATTAAGATATTGTTATTGCTTGCAAATTGCAAAGAGAATATAACCACTACGTTCTAAGAGACGGGACTTCGAACTAAGTTTTGGATGACAGTGACATTGTCATTTGATGTGATTTGTTTAGCTATTTTACCATACCACATTAAAAATTCCAATACGGAAGTAAGTCGTACCAACATAATGGCACGAAAGGGATTAGGGATGTAGTACTTAACATTATCGATGTCGATAATATTATTACGCAACGTCATCAATATCGATAAATTATGATGTTCAGGTTCACTGCATTTCAGGTTCAAGCGCAACTTATTGTACTATATCGACACTAACAAAATAAAAGGATAATAAATGTTTTAAGTCACTTTATTTCACACCCATTTAGAAATTATAAAAAAAAATTAGGAGTAGGTAGGTATATTTGTTTACAAAATTTCACCAATTTGTCCATACTGTATCTTTTTCGTGTGCAAGCAGTCCCAATGTATTTCCATAATTCTCCTTGTTATAAAGACAGCTCCCGCTTGTATTATCCAAAGATGATTTTCAAAAGTAAATCAATGTTTACGCTCGATATTTCGTTATTTTCGTTATGGGTATCTACTTACATTATAGGTTAAACAAACTTGTATGTTGCATAATAGATACCTAAAGTTCTTGGTATCTATTATGCTGGCTTTAAACTGGTTGATGACGGGAATCTTATACACACATATTATGTTTATACATTTGAAAATAACTGAGTAAGTACATGTTTTAAATGTATTCGTAAAAGCATTGGTTGTTTGTAACACATGTTTTCTCCTGAAGTTACAATATCCATGGTAACCATCCAAATGCCACAATGACAGAATGACAGAAAAAGAAAGAATGGAAGTAAGAGATAGCATGTGTCCGCCATGGTAGAAGCACAGATAGAAATCTTGTCACTTGGTCTGACACTTGTCAGATTTGATGCTGAATTTGAGCAAATAGATGTCATTCTTCTTTTTGTTCCTAGTTGCGTGACACTGGCTATGAGCACCTAAGTATTTTTTTTATAATAATTCGACATAATATTGTTGAGGTGAAAGTGGTGAAACCTCTTTCACTGCGATGTAAAACCTAGCGGTATCTTTTATGAAGTAGGTTTTGTTTATGTCTGTCAAGTCGCTTGTCTAAAAAGAGATGACTCCATAATAATTAGCGAGGTAACCGAGAACGAAAATATTACACTACTACGGCAAATGAAAAATAGAACTAGTTCTGGCTTAGATGACATCCCGCCGGTACTGATTAAATTTTGCACTACTGAATTGACGGCCCCCCTTAAGTTTCTAATTAATCAATCTTTTTGGGAAGGAATATTTCCGGACCTGTTAAAAATCTCAAAAATTAAACCAATCTTAAAACCAGGAGGTAAAGAAAACGATCCAAGCCAATACAGACCCATTGCACTGTTACCAACCTTCTCCAAACTATTCAAAAAAGCCATGACCAAAAGAATATACGAGTACAACTTCTTTCCTTTCTCAAAAACCAGATTTTAGATAAGAATCAATTCGGCTTCAGAGAACGACACTCAACGATTCTCGCGATCTATAATTATATTCAGGAAATACTGTGCCACCTAAACTCAAAAAAATATGCCGTAGGGTTAATCCTAGATATGTCCAAAGCCTATGATCGAGTCTCCCATAGCATCCTACTTCGGAAACTATACGGCATGGGCATTCGCGGAAACGCCCATAAATGGTTTAAGTCGTATTTACAAAACCGCAAACAGTGTGTACAAATTGATTGGTTCTATAAAAACACGGGCGCAGTAAAGGCGATAACTTCGCCAATGCGGACCACCACCTGCTCAATTCCTCAGGGAAGTGTGACAGGTTGCGTCCTATTTCTGGCATACATCAACGATTTACCAAAAAATAGGGAAAGCAAATGTGTTATGTTTGCAGATGACGTCTCCATGCTGCTAAGTTGCGCAGACAGTGCCGAGTGTAACGAGCGCCTCCCACATATTACGGAAACCATAGCGGAGTGGCTTTCAGACCACAATCTTGAAATAAATCTTAAAAAAACTAAAATAATCCAATTTAAGCCTATTCAAAAAAAAACACTGCAAATGTCATTACAAATAAAAACTGAGACTATTGAAGAAGTAAACGAATTTAAATTGTTAGGAATAAAAATAGATACAAGTTTGAATTGGAAATCACACATTCAATATTTAAAATCAAAATTATCGAGCTTTATATATGCGTTAAGCGTCCTAAAGGTCAACACCAACCTGGAAACTGCCTTGGCAGCATATTTCGCATTCGGATATGCAAGGCTCCAGTACGGTGTGATTTTGTGGGGGGCCAGCACCGATGTCCATCAATTATTCGTGATGCAGAAGAAGTGTATTCGCATACTTACGAACACGCAGATACCGAATAGTTGTCGACCACATTTTGCTAAACTAAATATTCTCACATTGCCCTCTACTATAAAATATTCTCACATTATGGAAGCAGCACTCTTTGTTAGGAACAACTCGCACTTTTTCACCAAAGCAATCGTCAATTCGCAACGAAGGAAAAATTACAAAGTCCAATTAAAACTACCCGCCTCTAAATTAGAAATGTACAAAAAAGGCCCGTACTACCGATGCATACTTGTAGCAAACAAACTACCGGGAAAAAATATAAATGAAATTGAAGACAAAGTGTTCAAAAGGGAACAAAAAATTTGCTCCTAAATAAATGCTGCTATCAGAGCTGTATTGAGTATAGCAGCATGTGAAGGGATGAAACTAAGTCAGTTCGATGTCTCAACAGCTTTCCTGTATGGTTCTTTATCTGATGAAGAAATTTTTATGAAGCAACCGGAAGGGTATGATGACGGGACGAGTCGAGAATGTCTGCTCAAGAAAAGCCTTTACGGTTTAAAGCAAGCTCCTCGTTGCTGGAACAGGATAATACTGGACTTCTTCAATGAGATCGGATTTGAAGTCAGTAAGGCTGACCCATGCCTATTCAAGAGAGAGAAGGCTAATGGAAAGTTGATTGTGGCTCTTTATGTTGATGATGGCCTGGTCGCTGGTTCAAACAAGAAAGCAGTTGAGGAGTTCCTTGAGCAGATAAAAGCCAGGTTCAAAGGTACTACGAAAGCAATCTTACTTTTTAGGAATAGAGATAGAAACCAGAGAAGGTGATGTTAAAATAATTCACCAGACAGCCTATGTGAGGAAGATTTTGAAGCGGTTTGGAATGCAAGAGTGCAGACCGGTGACTACTCCAATAGTGAAAGAACATTTAGTCCAAAGACCAACGAAGCTTGAAGTGGAAGACTATTTTTTTACTAACTATAGACAAGTGGTTGGAGCGCTTGCATACCTGATGTTAGGCACTAGACCGGATATTGCATACGCCGTGAGCGTGGTCTCCAGAAGCCTACAGAATCCGATTCAAGCAGATTGTGTGAGGCTAAAGCGTATTCTACGCTATTTACAGTATGCTCCTGATATGGGAATCATATACAAAAGGAATTATAAGAAGAGTCACATAGAATGTTACAGTGACGCCGATCATGGTGGTGATATTGCTACAGGAAGGTCAAATTCTGGGGTTTTATGCCTATATGCTGGTTGAGCTGTATCATGGCTCAGTCGGAGACAGCAAAGCGTTGCAATCTCAATAACGGAGGCCGAGATAGTCGCAGCCAGCGAGGCTGGAAGAGAAAGCGTTTGGCTAACTCGTCTCATTGGTGGACTGATCAAGACAGAAGGTCTACCAGTGTTATACGTGGATAACGAGGCAGCAGAGAACCCTGAATTCCACAGGAGGACTAAGCACATACGCATACGTCATTTCTTTGTGCGTGAGTTAGTCGCAAATGAACGCTTCATTGTGAAGAGGATTAGCACTGAGTTGCAGTTGGTGGATATTTTCACGAAGCCGCTTGCTAGACCGAGATTCGAACTGCTGGTGAGTCAGCTAGTTCTTCACATCGAGAGGTGTCGAGGTGAAACCTCTTTGACTGCGATGTAAAACCTAGCGGTATCTTTTATGAAGTAGGTTTTGTTTATGTCTGTCCAGTCGCTTGTCTAAAAAGAGATGTCAGGAAAATATACGATGATTTTATCTTGTTAAAGAAACGTATATTATTTAGTGCCCCGTATGAATGATTGGTTTATTACCACACACTTCAACACTGCCTACTCTGCTCGGATGGTGAATTCATACCACCGTGCCACCGTTAACAAATATGTTTCAAGAACTTGGAAAATATTATGTTACGTTTAGTTCAACTGAAATGCTACCTTTGTCTATTGTAAATACGAGTCTCTATAATTAATACTGATGTAACGTAACAAACTGATTCGTCTTATGAAATAAACAATTTTTACTGATTGATTAAAACATTCTTTTGGGATTTATTTGCCTCTGATTATCTGGTACAATTGACCCGTACTAGGGGTCAATTGAAACACAAGGACTTCATGAACAAAAACTCAATTTACACCCTTCTGATGCGATTAAATGAAAATATTTTTCAGATTCTGATATTCAATGAGACTAGAATGTCATATACTAAGCGATTTTTACGTGGTAGCGGTCATTATTTCTAAAGTGGTACCATTGCCCCCGGTTTACCCTAGTCCATAACCCTTAAATAGGTAATAAAATTGAAGGCAGGCAGATTGGCAGGTATAGTTTGTATTCTACTGAAATCGCAATAAAATTAATGAGCCACTAGCAACACTTTATTTTCAGTGTAATATAAATGCACGGCTATTCCGTCGATTCTAGAAACCAGCACTAATTAATTAAAAATCCGTTCTGAAATCAGCTGAAAAAGTGTCTCAAAACAAATCTTTATTTCAATTGTTCGTGACGAAGCACCCATTAGCCAATCACAGGCGGCGATCTCGGTTAGAGTAGGTAATCTAAACAACGTATGATGGAAGCATAAAATAGAACAATGGTACAGAATGCTCGTAAAATAAGCAAGGCGGGCCGCAAGACATCGACAGCGGAGTTCGCTATTTATACTCGATTATCCGGCAAGCAGCTATACGAGATAAAGCTCGGAATCGCTTACACACAATAAAACACGGACCGGGCTATAGCTTCAGATGTAGGAGCATTATATTCACGTTAAAACATATTATTCCACAGCCGTGCACAATTCTATAAACAAACGAGACAGAGCGTGGGTGTGTGTGTACATTAGGGATTTAGTAACTCGCAGTTTTAGTATACGGCGACTCGCTCAGAAAACGGTGGGATGGGGTTTCACGCCTTGCTCTGATTCTTGATAATTCAGCACTGTTATGACATTTTGAGCTCCCTTTGATCAGTTTAATGCACGTCACTTTTGGCATTTCTCGGCGAGGGCCAGTATGTATATTGTTAGTCTTTGGTGAGAATTCAAACGGCCTTGAGAACTGGCTAAATGCAGTGCACTAACTGGGGTAGGTAACCATAAACAATCTCGCTCTAATCAGTAAGTGTGAGTGCAGTTAGTGCATGCATTTAGCCAGGTCTAAGGGCCGCTAGTCCTACATCAGTACTTACCTAAGCTCAGTGTCAACTGTCAACTGCCAGTCAAGTCAGAACAGATTCTTGAGAGCGGGCATTTAAATGTGTGCTTCCTGGCTGGCGCGGGATGCGCGGTAATGGGGCGGTACGAATGCGGTAGGTACTGCATGCGTAACGCGCCGTCGCAATATAATATTACTGCACAAATTTAATACTATCAATATACCGACCAGTAAGGAAATCTGGGGCGATATCACAGTAAGCTCTAGGTAAAAAAATACCGCATGGGTGTACCTATTCAGCCCGCCAAATGCTGAAGTAGCCTCAGATATAGGTACGTTTTGGTACATACATCTAACTCACACTGAAAATTAAAAGTACGGTTGAGGTTTGTTCCAAAAACCTAAATAGGTCTGTAGGTACCTACTACGGAACCATTGGAAGTTAAATCTGAACAACCAATCGATAATATCAGAGCAGATTTATTTAAGTAATTTGAACAATAACAAGGAGCCTTTATGCTATTATTCTAAGCTTCTAAGGTAATATCCAGAAAATTGATTCTAAAATTTATTTCTCGTGTTACTTGCGTTGTTTTTAAAAAACGTGACGCCGGAGATCGTGTTTTTTGTAAGGCGCGAATCTCGTTCGTTCCTTCGTGTTTTATCCCGTTCTGGTTTTTCGATTTTATCTGGGGGCACGGCAGTGCCCCCGCCAAGTCGAGCAAAACAGCGGCACGGCCGTACCATCCTTTTCTCGAAGCAGTTCAGGCCATTTTCAACCCCCCTATAACTTCGTTGTGGATAAAACTAGAAGCCTGCATTTTCATTAACCAAGCACGCATTGCATAAACACGATATATATTTCAAATTTCATTCAACCACTGGGTTTAAGATTTATAACTAGTCAAATTTCTTAATTTTGTCACTCACTGACTCACCGATCATCAAAAGTCTAAGGCACTTCTAGCAGACATAGAAGCTTCAAATTTAGAATAATCACACAATAGTTACTACATAGTTTTAGGTATGCAAAAATCCATAAATGCAGTAAAGTTGTGTGATTGCCAAGTTGCACATTTTTTTTAGCTAGCAAATAAAGAATAATAAGAATGCCTGAGACTTGGTACTACGAAATATCTCACAACTTTTTACTTTTTATCGTCATGGAGATTCGGTTGAGAAATGCGAGCTGCAGAGCAGAACAGCCGGACAGCCGGACAGCCGGACAGGCGGACAGCCGGACAGCCGGCCTTACGAAAGAATTTTGGCCCAAGCTGAAACGGAGGACATCGTTCCCTTCGCTCGCTCGTTCAATTAATAAAGTATGAATTAACCACCTAAATAACTGATTCAACTATCGAAAACTCGTGCAGATATAGAGGCGATGGTCGCGGGTATAGCTGTTTAGTAAGAAATAATTACTGAAAACTCCGCTAGATGTCCCTGTACCGCTTGGGTAAATTCCTGAATCGCGCTGTTAAAATTTTTCTTTAGTTGGTAGGGTGCGATATACTTTAAACATTAATTAACTTGAAGGCTACGAATAAACTGAAATAAATTTTTAGAAGAGCCTTTCGTTAATACCAACGCAGGCCGTTTCGTCTTTAGCCGACATTGATCCTCTGTATTTAAAGATTTTTCACTTTTCTTGCTCAAAAAGTGCATCATATTATGCTTAGCTAGCGGAGCCTAAAGTAGATAAAGTAGTACATTTAGCCCCTAGGGAAAATATGTATACTACACATTTATGATTTATGAAACATCACTACAAAAACGCTTCACGCGAATTGAATGGTAAATTGAAACCGCTCCCCACGTCTGGGCTGGGCTTTATTGGGAATGCGCTTCACCTCACGCGTCACGCCCAACGAAACTAGACCTCTGATTAGGCTTAGTTACTACGAATCAAGGTGTCAAAATATACTTATTTGTGGGTGAACGGTGAGGTGGGGTTACAACAAGTTACAGAATAGCGGGGCTGGCCTGTTATTCAAAACGCGCTAATGTGTCTAGCCTCACCCGGCACGCCTAACGAAACTAAACCTCTACCTACGCTTAGTTAAAAGATCCATGACGGAACGGGGAAGACGGAATTAAATGGTCTAATTCCAGATCACCCTCTCCAAAATATATGCGATAGAGCCTAAATATAGGCATGATATTTTATTTAGGCTACCGTTTGAAAGGCCGGGTGGCTCTTCAATTACATTTCAAGAAATAGAACGAAACTTTACCGCAGCTGTAAAAGAAGCACTAAAGTTTTATGTAAGAGCTATAAACCGTTTACTTTAGTTACGTATGTTGGGGCGTATCGGAATTCTGGAATCAAAATTCAGTCACTTTATAGTCTCGGATTTAAACAGTTTTACGAACTGCTGAGTTCATAACTGAAGCTGAAAATAACCTGTCTTGAGAGTACCAGTGCCCACAAAAATACACTTGATTTATTTGATACTCTTGCTCGGAGTAAGTTTCAAATTGTTCAAACTACATTTGTTTTAATGGCAACTATAGCAGATGGTCGGTTAGCCAGCTGTAGTTAAATAACAACATGACTATGTCTCTCAGCGTATTTATTTTTCAAATGTGTAGTTACTAATTTAATTTATTGAAGATATTTCGGTTACCGGAAACAGATGTTCTAAAAGCCAAGTGCGTTGAGAAATGTGTAAAACAGCGAATGAATTAAGCTTGAAACATACTGGCGCGGCCAGCGGTGGCGCTCAATAGTAGGTAAATGTGACCGCAACCGCAGGCCGCTCCAGTCTGTGAGAGGCCTTACGAGTACATAGGTACCTAATTCGATTTTTTATTTTAGCCTAAAAGAACCACAGTTTGCATAACAGATTTAGCTCCCTCATGATTTTTTTAACGTTTCGACGCTTAAATGTGTGATTTAGTGTCTGTTATTTTGCCAACGTTTGTAGGTCAACAATGCCAACATTCCAAGTGCAAGAAAGTCTACCTACGCTTTCTGATTTTTATTATGTCTTCAACGCTACCATAGCTTTCTGATTGTTCATTATGCCAGCGGGCAGCGGGGCGACGAGCGGAAGTTCACATTCGAGTGACTTCATTGTATGGTCAGCCGCTCGAGAGTTCCCTCCATTTCACCAGGATCCCATCATCAGATCCTAACCTGATGACTATGGGACCACCTGGGAACGATACCCTTTGAAACAAAAAAAGAATTTTCCAAATCGGTCCAGTAACGTCTTCAAGTACCTAATCGGGAAACATACACAATCCTCCTTTTTTCAAGTCGGTTAAAAATGGTCAAACACACGGTATGACGGTAATTTTCATGGTTTTGTCGCGTTGGTTTGACAAAATTGAATGAATGTTTGTATAGATTCGACAGGAACGAATGGATGGAATGATAGACATTCCGGTCACTCTAATCTGTTTTGGAGTTGCCAAGAATTTTCTCTGCAACTCTGAATTTTGGATTCACAAACCACACTTGACACAATGAACAGTAAATGTAGGCCCATCACCATCATATCAATAAGGTTGGAAGGTCAGATGGTCAGTCGCATTCGTAAATGTAGTGTCTACGCCAAATCTTGGAATTAGGTGCCATTGGTGCCAACGCGGACACCGGGCATCTTGAAGATACAACCGGGCAAAACGCTAGGAAGATGACCGTAGACGCTGTCAACACTTTGTGCCCTTGAGGATTTTGGATAGCGCGCACACTGTCTATTTGTATCGGAGTAAACGAGAGCGAGTGTTACTGGGCGGCCCGGTTTTTGAAGATACTATATTACATAAATATTTAAATAAAAAAAGGGCGGATTATTTGTGAAATATGACTCGCTAGCGGTTTACGTATGAATATGTTGACTTCGTGTTTTTAATTGCAGACCCATAAAAAGTAAAGACAGAACCGTTTAATGTGATTTTAAGACCAATCTTTGCAATTATTTTCTATCGAGCCGATTTCGTTCAATTATGTATCGAGCCCGTCCACGGTCTTTGAAATACGGTGAATATTAACATATATTTTATTTGGTGTGCTAGAACAAACAGTTTTTCTTAAAAAACTGCTTAAATAACATCAATTTCACCAAATTAGGTCTTGTCAGCCTCTTACAGTACGTCAGCCAAGAAATAGGTTTGCCACCTTTCGACTCTATTACTTTTGTAATAAGTTTTAGAAGTGGTTAGGTGTCAAAGTGGACTCCGGGCTCATTTAGGGCACAACGCCCCCGGCACCCGGGCACCCGGAATAACCCTAGGAGGATGATGATGAGAAGTGGTAGACCAATTTACCTTGGCCGGTCTAAATAAAGTATTAATGAACCAACTGTAGGTGAACTGGGTATTTTAAAGATCGTAGGTAAAATTATATTCGCCTATTACATTATCGGTTCTACGTGCTATGTGCCCCGCCCACTGCCACTTAAGTTTAGCGATTCGGAGGGCTATATATCGGTTACCTTGGTTCTACTGCGGATAGCCTCATTTCTGATGCGATCCCGCAGAGAAACTCCCAACATAGCCCTCTCCATAGCCCTTTGACAGCACGTAGAACCGACGGCCGTTGGGGCGGAAAGGTTCTCGAGTGGCGAGCACGTACCGGAAGGCGCGGCGTGGGTAGGCCCCCCGCAAGGTGGACTGATGACCTGGTAAAGGTTGCTGCAGTCCGCTGGATGCGGGTGGCGCAGGGCCGGTCACTTTGGCACTCTTTGGGGGAGGGAGTCTTTCGGCTGATATGATGATGATGATGATTACATTATATTATCTAATTATATCGCAGAGCAGGTGCAAACTCTCCTGGAGCTGTACCGTTAGTAAGAGGGTTTATCATAAACTAGCTGATGCCCGCGGCTTCGCCCGCGTGGTTATAACAAAATGTAACATATTGAATTTTCCCGTGGGAATTAGATGTTTTCCCGCTGGAAAAAGTAACATATGTCACTCTCCAGCATCTAAACTATCTCCATACAAAAAATCACATCAATACGACGCTCCGTTTCGACGTGAAAGAAGGACAAACACACACACACACACACTTTCCCATTTTTAATATTAGTAAGGATAAGGGGATATTTTTGCGTTTTTGACGATATTAATGTAAGTGGCTTCTTGATACAATCTCAGAGTCTGGTAGTGAAGATTTAAAATATCAATACTAACAAACAAAAACGCACGACCTCAGGCCCAATCCTCAGTTCAGTGCCAGATTATTGTCAAACTAACGTCTACAAATAATTATTTTACAGTATACCGAATGTCATTGACCTCTGAACTTAGGTAAGGTAAGGTCGATTGGGTATTTACCTCTAATCCGGTGCCAATTTTTCGGCAGTGCCACCGGCGTGAGACGCGATGACAGATTCATGATGCGCCGGAGTGACTACGCACTAAATGACTTTTTCAACCTCATATTTATGCAGAATTTTCCTTACAACGGAATTAAAAATACTTGTTTACTGTCACCAGATTGATGCCGCTTAATTATGTTTATTTGTGATCACCATTTGTTTTTTATGTTAACAAAACTATTATCGCTCGTAGGCTTGTACCTAATCCCGTGGTTTTCCCCGTATGTAGCGGAAAGCTCCAACGGTGTAGGCGCTAGGCGGGTTCCTGGATTTAACACCGATTATTCACCGCCAATCACGACACATGCTCCAGAGCGCTACGGACGTTTTACACTACATATGGGCGTTAAGCTACTACGGACTACGGCGTAGCGCTATGACCGTAGAGTGGCGGTGAATGGGAAAAGCAACCGTGCATGTACTAACTGTACGTATGGTTGAAATTATTATACACTTCTCATGCCCGAAAAGTGTGTCATATTAGGCTTAGATAGCGGGGCTAAAAGTAGCACTTTTAGCCCCTAGGGAAAATATGTAAACATATTAATGATATTAAAACATTTTAATTTGACCATTCAAAACACTTCAACGTATTAAATATTGAATCCACCAATCACAACCATTTAAAAAACCAGTTGTATTTGCTATCAACTAATCAGAATACAGCTATATTAAAATCAGGAAACAGAATAAATTTCAAATATTATTAGGCGTTTTTTATTCCCGAATTCACAATCATTAAACAAAATAGACACCTTCGGCCGTCTAAAGTCACGTCCAAACGTTCAAGCGTGGTTGGCTGCATACATGGCTAATAAGCTATGAGATTAAGCAGGATAGACGCTGTCTATCTCGCTTTATCACTTGCACCGTATGCTGTCCGCCGCGTTCGGCCGTCTGGACGCGGCTATTAGACGGTCAGAGGCGTTAGTCATAAGAGTTGCAAAACTATGCAATAGATGCATGAAATTCACAAACAGCTCATGACATGTCATGTGAGATGTATGTAAATAGATTTATAGCTTACTAGCTAGTTAAACATCTCACAGAGCCACTGCTCTGTGAGATCTTGAAATCACGTGTGTCTTTTGTCTTTTTTTTTTTTCGAAAGACTGTAAACTGTAACTATCGACAATAGTTATTTACGATACAAGTGCCGAAAATAGGAAATTCGCAACGAGTGGTGATATATTAAAACACAACCGTAGGGAGTGTTTTAAATCGACACGAGTTCGAGAGAAACTTTTTACTGTACATGGCTCTTTAAAGTTTCGACATATGCACGGAAAGTGCACTTTTCCGGACTAGTGCGGGAAAGTAGCACCATATGTACTGTAAAAATAATTATATAATCATCTAACTTGCACAATAAATTTCACGAAAACCGATTGAGAAATGCAGCCTGTTGAGGAGAACAGTCGGACATACGAAAGGATTTTCTCCCATAAGCAGAAAAGAAGAACTTCGTTCGCTTCCCTCGCTCGTCCAATCATGTGCTATATACTTAGGTACATAACGATACGCTTTTCTCAAAAATATTACTTAAATTCCGTAGAAAGCTGTCTTTAATATAATTAACTAGCTTTTGCCCGCGGCTTCGCCCGCGTAGTAAGTGTAATTTTGCAATAACAGTTGAATTGTTACGCCGGCAACGGCCTACTTACTACTTACTTTCCCTATACGAATTTAACCCTTCGTCAAAACCCGTTATGGTAAATTATTTTTTATTTCCTATTATTTGTATGCCCGTGTGGTGTTGGTTAGAATTTCACCACCCCCTTTCATCCCGTGGGTGTCGTAAAAGTCGACTAAGGGAGCAGGGTTGAAGTGCGTTGTGGGCGATGGGCTAACAACCTATCACTGCAATATCACATTTTGTCGATCTTTTATACCCACATTTATTACAGCTTACATTTTTCATGAAGTATTAAGGATATTTTTTTTATGTCTACTAAGCTACATTACAGGAATTTTTCGCCGAAATCCGTCCTTATTTACGTTAGTCCGGGTTACTTGTATAGTTTTGAAAGCAAAATTATCTTATGCTAAAAGACGTAGAACTTCCCATCTCCATCCCCAGTCCCCATTTAACGGTGTTAGAGAATACATTATAATCCGCTGGTTTAATCAAACGTTACCTTCTCTTCGGTTATGGGAGCATTTAATAAGTAATCTCTACAACGTTGCAAATCTCTACCTAAAACAAAGTGTTTCTCATCCTAACCATGCATCCCTTTTTGACCCTCTAGTTACAAAGTTTCAAGTTTCTAGCTCAAAACGTAAAGTTCTCTCCATACAAACTTTGCACCCTTATTTAACCCCCTTAGGGGTCGAATTTTCTAAAACGCTGACAGTTCTTTTTTGTATTCTAATAAGTCATTTTTCTACAAAGTTTCAAGTTTCTAGTTCAAAAAATAAAGTTTCCTCATACGAACTTTGCACCCCTATTTAACCCCCTTGGGGATAGAATTTTCAAAAACGCAGAAAGTACTTCTTGTGTATATTATTAAGTAATCCTTCTACAAAGTTTCAAGTTTCTAGCTCAAAGAATAATGTTTCCACCGTACAAACATTGCACCTCTATTTAACCCCTTTAGGGATAGAATTTTCTAAAACGCCTAAAGTACTTTTTATGAATCTTAATAAGTAATCTTCCTAGAAAGTTTCAAGTCCCTAGTTCAAAAAATAATATTTCTCTCATACAAACTTTTCACCCCTATTTAACCCACTTAGGGATGGAATTTCCAAAAATCCCGTCTTATCCCTTGCCTACGTCATAAAAGGAAGTTCTAATGTAAATTTCAAGTTTCTAGTCCCAGTCGTTTCGGATACAAACTTTGCACCCCTGTGTAACCAGCTTAGGGGTGGAATTTTCTAAAACGCTGAAAGTGCTTTTTTTCTATCTTAATAAGTAATCTTCCTACAAAGTTTCAAGTATCTAGTTCAAATAATAATGTTTTCTCAATACAAACTTTGGACCCCCATTTCATCCCTTTAGGGGGTGAATTTTGAAAAACCCTTTCTTAGTGCTGCCTTAGACCTTATAAGGAACCTATGTGCCAAATTTGGAATCCCTAGAACTAGCGGTTTGGGCTGTGCGTTGATATGTCAGTCAGTCAGTCAGTTTCTTCTTTTATATATTTAGATAAAGCACACAGTAGCTAAAACAGTATCTGAACTAGAGTCTCTTAAGAGTCTTAAAGTCTCGGGCGCTCTGGTCACTCAAGAACATAACACCACATAGGTACGTAGTTACAGAGCACGGTAGTAGTGGCACAGTCTATAAGTACTAGTCTACTACTCTTTCCACTGTGGTAGTGGTGTTGTTATGGCCTCGGTATGCTGTAAAGTGGAGACCCAGATGGTGTGATCTGAATATAAGCAAGGTGATTTTACTTTTTCAGCGTATTTTATGTCTATACTGTTTAGAAATTATAATTTTAGCAACTTAAGAGTCCGCAGTCAGCTCAGCCGAATTTCACCTTCCCGTACAAACGTAGTTTTACGCTCTCATTTTAAAACTACGTGTTGGATTGTGACAAAACTTTGCAAATACAATGACATGAGGTATATCTATGTCTGTAATTAGTTTATATGGTTCCAGTATATAAAACAAACAAAATACACCAAAAACAAGTTTTGTATGAAAAACTTAACTTCGCTGTATTTTTTTACTATGGTATCTGAAGCTACAAAAACTAATAACAGACATAGATATATCTCATGTCATTGTACATGCAAACTTTCGTTTCAATCGAACACGTAGTTTTAAAATGAGAGCGTAACTACGTTTGTATGGAGAATCGAGCTTACTGCGGACTCTTAAAAATGCCTTCTGTGACCCCAGCATTATTATTGTCGCAAAAATGACTTCACGATTACAGCCAGTTGCACGCTTAATGACCCAGCGGGCGAGGTCGCCGGCGCGGACGGAAAATTATACCTTTTTCCCGTGTACACGCTACGCTTGTTTACGTTTTTCCTTTCACGTTTCTGACTAAAAATACGTCAGCATCCTGCCGTTTCGGCCTCGCGCCATTGGTCGCTCGCGCAGGAAACTGGGGAGGACTCGCGCCCCGCACCCCGCTCATTAAAACCAGACAACTTGCGGAGAAGCAGAAATAACCCTGAACGCTGGAAGCTGCGAAACCGCGGCCAGTCGTGTTGTGCGTCTCAAAGTGGTAACAAGTGATCTGCAAACATGGGTCGGGAAACAGAAGACTGGGTAGGTGTTTTCTGTGTACTGTCACTAACAAACTTAAGCAAAGTTATCGCAACTTTATTTCAAATTCAGGGTTTACTGTCGGTTTACTTGTTGACGTCGCGTGTTTTTAGTAAGGAAAGTGTAAATAATCGGTATTAATCTTGTGGATGCGCACGAGTGGAAGCTAACAGGAGCTGTCACTCGCCCTGTAAGCGTGACGTATGTGGATGAAAGTGAGCGGGTGATAGGAGACACCTGCTGAAACGGCGGCTGAAATGTTGTTTCGCCAGCTTTTTTGTTTTTCGACAGCGAGACTAGTAAACGGGTTTTTTTGGTAAATTTACATATTAATAGCGTTTAACTATTCTTAGTATACTAACTTTCTTCTTTACCTAAGTACTTTATTCTAATTCAAGCGTAGGAAGTTTTATCAAAAAAAGCACATTCGCGTTTATGATAAAGCATCGCCTTGACGTCAAGCAGTGATCATTTTCTAAAAAAAATAAACACAGATTACGCAACTCACCCAATCTTCATGTATTCCGAAACTATTTTCGCTCCAATAACACATAAAATAATTTTATTGCTCCTTGCATCTGGAACTGGCAGCCATATAAATCACATAATAAACCAACTGCGATACTATAGGTACAACTAGGTATAGGAATTCAGATGGTACCAAAACAATTCCTGATTTAACACCAAGATGAATTTCTGAATTGGTACAGTTACCAATAATCTAGCTTCCCGCTCGACTCCGCCCACATATTGTCTAGAAAGCAGACAATCCCGCGGGATAAAATATAGTTCCCCTTTAATGGTTAAAATCAGATTATCCTAGATATGCTTATATGTAAGCACGGGACGTCAAGTCTAGATCTAGCAAGAAACATATTCCATATACGTACCTACTTTGAGCACTTCAACTACGTACGTACCACATAGTGTGAAGCCACTAACCGAACCGCGTTAAACACACCGTTAGAACAGACCGAGTGCAAACACCGGTTCGGAAATGATCATTAGTAATAACTAGACACGCAGTGCTAGATGCACCCGTTAAAGTTTTTCTTTGTTTATTGGTTGAGCCTGGAGTCTCATTACCTCATTAGTCAGAGTGATAGGGTGAACTCGTTACTTGTTTATTAATGTTTACTTATAACTTAATAAAGACAAAGAATAGCGCACACTATCGAACTTATCTACAAATTGCTGCATAAAACCGTTCCCTTTGCACCTTAACTTATTTTCTTGCGATTGGCATACAATTAGCTTAATACACGCAAATAGGCGCGGCCCACATATGACGTCGAATTGCGGAAACCTTGCCCGCGAAAACATATAGCTTAGTGATCAAATATTTGAATTGAGTCCTTATATTTAACTGTGCGTTGAGCATAGCATTTCGCAGAGTTATTGCTCCAAAGCTGGAAAAAACTGCCACGGATTACGACCGTATTAGCGCTCCGAACAGAGGCTCGCTCGAGGAGCCTAGAAGAGTTAAAAGCATGATTTAGAAATAACTAGGTACAAACAATTTCATGAAGATATCAGCAATGCCATAGCATTTTGTTAGAGCCTGCGTTAGGGTGGTATTCCACTTGTCCAAGATCTTTATCCAATGTGCATTGCGTCTTACTCACTCTTTGAGGAAAATGCCTTATACTTAGTTGGCACCTATTGTTATGGATTATTGTCGAAATTTGAAAGCACTGCGACGTGAGACAACCTTATTTAATTTAACAATTACCTGTCAAATTGATACTCAATTAACACCCTGATTTTTTTAATATACATTACTTTTCATATTTGCATTGCATGTAGGTCAGGTATAAAAAAAAGCTACGGTAGTCTAGTGGTTCAGGCATCCGGCTGTCAAACGAAGGTCGTGGGTTCGAATCCCGGCCCGTACTAATGAGTTTTTCGGAACTTATGTACGGAATTCATTCATTTGATTAATTTGATATTTACCGTTAGCTTTTCGGTGAAGGAAGAACATCGTGAGGAAACCTGCATACATCTGCGAAGAAATTCAAAGGTGTATGTGAAGTCCCCAACCCACACTGGGCCAGCGTGGGGACGAGTGCCCGTTCCCTCTCATCTAAAATCTCATATAAAATACCTTGTGTTACAGGCGGACGAGCTCCCTCCTGAACAGATTGCCAGTAAGTACCAACCAGCAAAATGGGTGACATTTCCCGGCCTCTGTATTACATTTTATACAATTAAATACTGGGTCATATGTAAGTAACAACGCGCATGGTCATTGCTGACGACATTCACGTAGATGACAACACCCTTTGACGTAGATAAGCTGCTTACCTGTTCTGATTACAAAAGTTTCCATTTTTTGCATTCGGTCAATATGAATTGAAGACAGGAAAGATTTCGTAATGTAACACAGTAAACAACAGGTAAAATAGACAGATTTAATTTAGACAACTTTTTCAACGAGTGGATTATATATTACGGCACTTCTACCTAATAAAGTTATGCAGGTACCTTAGAATGTACTGAATTGCGTACAGGAATAGACGCTCATTTGTTAAAATTCTCAAACAACACAATTTCTGCATGTGGACAATAATATTAACCTCATAACCAAGGCGATAATATGTATTTCTTCACAATCTTATGAATTTATTCCACAACAAACGCGAACTGCGAATTTCAAGCCAACGTGCTTTTGTTGAGGAAAACTGCAAACTCACAATTGGATTCCAGCCAGTTGCCAGTTTTATAAAAGGCTTCTTAATGCGAGTGGGATCCGTGTTACAGAGTTATAATTTTTCCAAAGTTTGTGCGTGCGTTCCGAAATGTGTTGCAGGGCTTTACGATCCATATCGAAATAAACATTCAATCACCTTGTAAGGCGTGACCTGAAAAATAAATTGAGACTATTTTTAAAGAGATACAGAGTTGAAACACCGGTTTTTAAGATAAACAAACAACGGTTTGAGAACGATGTATGTAAATAGTATTCGAGGGAAATATTTCGAACGTCTCCTTGCAATTGCCATATTTGAGTGACGAGATAGAGATATCTGGACTGTTGTTATCTTCGGGCGTTCGTGGTACGTAGCAGCTCAGGGTATTTATTTTGCAACTAACGATTCAATTTCATTCCAATCGGATTGTCAGATAAAGCGTTATACATTATACACCCTTGGTCTGCGCTAAAGCAACTGAGAGTGCATCATCTATTACGATTCACTTATAATCCCATATATATATATACCTACCTATTCAACACTTCAGTAAAACATGTTAAATTAGGAATAAGAAAATTGACGAATCGAGCAAAAACTTCGATTAAATCTAGCTACCCTGAAGTTACAAAACTGATCAAATCAGATGTCAAAAAATGTTGGAACAATTATTGGAAAAGTGGTAACTCAAGTGGTATATCGTGTGTTAGAGAATCAGTTTTTAAAACCCCACACCGATACTCTTCACGTGTAGAAGAGATCAGATCGCTATTACTAGGTTAAGAATAGGACACACCATTGCTATCTTATCACTAACACTGAAAAAAATAAATGTGATAAATGCGGTTTGGAGTGAGCCATTTTAATTGAGTGCTTAGCATATAAGAAAGAAAAAGAAATCTGTAAGTTGCCTAACACCTTAAATGATTGTTTAAATTATGGATATTTACGTGTACTTATAGATTTATAAAATTAATCGATATACAACGTGTTAATAAAATAACGCAAAACCTGAAAACCGTTTGTTCAGAATCGAGCATAGAATGCGAAAAAAATAAAAAATAATTTTTTTGACAAGATTTATTTTTTACATTTGTATGGAGTGTTGGCCGACTGGGGCGACCTGCTCCATACAAATGTAAAAAATAAATCGCGTCAAAAAAATTTTTTTTTTTTTTTTCGCATTCTACTCTCGATTCTGAACAAACGGTTTTCAGGTTTTGCGTTATTTTATTAACACGTTGTATATAAAAAATGTAATTCCCTTGTGGTCGTTAATGACCTTGTTGTTAAAAAGCGACCTTAAATAAAAATAAAAAAACTCAATTCATTTCTAACATATTGATCAGTGCAATCAATTGTAGGTACAAGAAGCTGAGTCTAAGAAAGGCTCAAAAATATTGACCCCTTCCCACTTTGTTTGGTACAAGCATTTCGGTTTTTTTTTTCACTTTATAATAGCTTATTTCAGTACGCTTTGATAAACAAGAGAGTCTTAGAAAACAAAATACTTAATGATGGAGGTTGAGTTACTGAAACTACATGGATTGAAAAACCAAACACAGCACTCCTTCTGTTCCCGAAAGTTGTACACAACAAATTTACGGCTTTGAGATTCATACAAATTCATTATAGACCCTACTATGTATGATCTTACTAAGTTTGAACTTGTTGTGTACCGGCGAATTGATTAAAGATAGAGGTTTGTTTGGGCGGGCGGCGTGGTAACACGTTTGGAGGGCGGCCAATTCAGCGTGGAATCGGATACACCGTGTACCGTCATTGTTGAATCAACCATAGGTGCCAAATAGATTACAAAAAAAGTTTATTAAACATTATGAATTATATGGCTTTTAGAATGGGATGGAGACCTAATAAAGCTATGCAGGTACACTAAGCCACGAAAGATGTCCACCACTTTTCGATTTGTATATTCAGGTTTGAATGTGGTAAGACCACTTTATTGGCTAATTGTACACTCAAGTTCTCAAATACGTGCACGGACAAATGATCAAAATATCTGAACAGCTTTGTTGTTAAGGGCATAATTTATTAAGGTTGCTCAGGACACACAGTACGGTACATATAATTTACGGTACATAAATACGATATGTTTTGAAGGGTTAAGTGAATTATGTTTAATTGGCCCAGATTGCTGATGTACAAGAAAATCATAATATAGGTCACTATTTTATTCAGTGAATGGGTACAGTAAAATCTTATCCACTCGCTTGCTTAATTAATTTTAGTAGATATACCTATGCGAAGGAGATGGCGCAGGATCGGGTCAAGTGGCGACACCCCACTTCTTTGGGTCGGTGAGCCATTGAAGATAGATAGATAGATATATGCGTGCCATTAAAAACATTTATTGATAAAAAACATAGAACTACTAGTGTAAATACAATATACTAAAACTACTATTAAATTAAAATAGCTAAAACTAAACCTCAAACTTAGAAAAAATAATTAAAATAACCAATTAAATAAAAGACCTGCGTACCATTTTTTGTGACCAGGGGGTAGGTTAACCGCTTTTCAAAGTCCCAATTCTGACGCGTTAACTAGGCACGTAGGAGGAGAGCGTAGATTCTGTATAAAAATGACAATAACACGGTACATAGGTACAATTATGGCCAGAGCTACTCTTGCACAAATTATTTCATGTGGTTGACATGATGTGTGTTTTTGGTACGTAATATCTATGGTACTACGTAGTATAGATTTTACTGAAAGCACACCGAAATAATCTTTATCTATATCCCTTAATTCACAGCAGTTTCATTAATCAAAAATATATATGAATAATCAATCAAAAATATGCACTAACCCTTTATAACGCTAATTTAAAGTATAGGTTTTTTTAATTTATTGGGTTTAAAATACCTCTGTTATTTATCTTTCATAGCCATAATACCTAGTCACTTTATGTCGTTGCATGGCAAATCCATACCCATGTCACTTACCTACTTAAAATAAACTATAAGTGTGCAACCAACGTTGTTTTATGTTGGCTATGGTTCTATTTCTGATACTAATCGCAAACGATTATAACCGTCCCGTATTGAGATTGAGAACGTGCACAATTGATCTAATTGAAACTTCTAGATCACCAATACATACTTATTGATAGCTGATTGGTAAAGTTAAAAATACCATTTCATATGACTGGTATTGAAAATTTCGCGTACCTATTTATTTGAGATCTGTGGCTTAGAAACACAGGAAATCTGGTTTTCTCAAACTGAATACTCGATAGTAGATCCAAATACCTTAATACCTACACGAGATTTACCAAATTCATCCATTAATGCGTGGTTCACGTATTTTCCACAAATTTTGTAACTACTCTGGCAGTTTACAGATATTTGCCAAGTGGCACAAATAATGTGGGTCCAACGTTAAATATTAAATATGAATATAAGCCAAACACACAAATCGCTGTTCAATTACAAATCATGCTCTTACACGCTGAGTCACACTCGCAAATATACGTGTTCTTGTAAACAAACCACCAGAAAGAGAACTTCTCTTCTATATTTTTATACTTAGATACAAATATTTCTTGTATAGTTGTTTGAGAGCTATTTCGATGGCTTGAAAATGTAAATTCATATCGTGTTCCGAATTGAAACATTCGAGAGTTGTGGTGAAATGTCCAAAGAACTGATTCTCGCCTATTTCATGCCATTTTAACACATTGTCTGCGGCATGTTGAAGAAAAACTATCTACTTAATCCAAATTACCTACGGCTTGCTTACGGATACTGTTTTTATGATATATAGTTTCCACAACCATTAATAAGAACCTGACAACGTTGGGATAAATTGCTGCCAAGAGAAACAAAACCGTGTTTACAGCCTAATTAATTAAGTAAATGTTCGCAAATTAACTGTAATGAGTCCATAATTATTATTTACCTACTAACTGGCGTCGACGACGAATTATATCAAAAAGTAAAGTAGAAGCTTTCTTAAGCGGATTAATTAAAAGCTGACACAATAGTGTAAAAGCTCGTGCTAATTTCGAAACCGAAGCTTTTCGTTCGTGCGTGTCCCGTGCGTGGGTAATTAATAAACCGCTAAAATCTAGGAAAAATAGCAATAAAACTTGGTGGGTCTTTGAGACAACTGCCAAGACGTCTTGACGATTAAAATTAACATGCTGGCAGGAATAAAAGTTGTGTTTTGAAAACTGTTTTGTTGCCAAAATATTGTGGGACAGCTGCGCCGTGCTGAAGGGGCGACGTTTGTTCCGCACGGGATTGACTGCTGGGAAATAAAAAATATTTCAAGACGCTTATCAGATGGTTCAAAGCGCTTTGCGGCCTTGACTCCGATTACGCCTGTCGACAAATTGAACACGGGCTTGCGTCAGTAATTAGGTGGAGCAGAGGCGGAAACTGTTAAAAGTGCCATTATATGCGCCCGGCAAGGTTTAGTGTTACATAAATGCAGATGTTCCTGACGTAAATTCTTAATTTATATTTATACTACACTAACCGTCGCATTCGAGAATTGATAAATAAGAATAAGAATAAATTTATTTAAAAAATACAGGTTTTATATAAATACAGAAAAATATCCGGCAGACCCCGAACTAGGCTGAGCCTGTATCTCGGGACCTAGCAGTACGCTATACAAATGAGATAATCTTGTAACTACACATGTAATTGTCGGCAATTCCGACTATGCTAAAAGTTTATATCTAAAATTTGTGTGCGTGTGTGCGTACGTGTGTGTGTGTGAGTGTATGTGTGTGTGTGTGTGTGTGTGTGCGTGTGTGTATGTGTGTGGGCATGTTAAAATTAAAAGTCTCTATCAGGGATGAAGGAGAGCTTCCGTGTCATTGTGCGACATGGGCGCAAACCATGTTTTTATAATTTTTTGTACTCTACCTACTGTGTGCCGTTGTATATTATGCAATCTACAAATGTTGTTGTAAACTCGTAGATGCATGTAAGCATATGTACACATAAATAGTACGAGCAGGTAACCGTGACTCTATCAGGGTACCTACATCAGCTGGATTATCGTCCAATTTTGTACCTTGCATCCGATCTCGTTAAGACGAAATCTTGAACAAAATACTTGTATATACATTTTAGCACGTGGTGTTAAAACATATATTGCCAATATGTATCATTTATAAGTAGACGCCTCCGAAACTAATGACTGCAGTCCGTTTATCTATCAAGCTCATCATTAAAACCGAGAAAAGTTTATTTTGGTGCTAGGCTAGGTGTTTTTATAAAATAATGACGCACGTTTAAAAATACAGCAAATTCCAGAAAACTATCAAGATAATTTTATTACTTCATAAAATAATCTACCGGACGCTTAATCGTCATCGTAATATCGGATGATTAGATCATTAAGAATTTACTCTGTGATGTTTTGACGTTTAGGGGTACTACATGTTTCATGTTTTATTAAAAATGTTGGTTGGAGACGTGTGGTGGGGCTGATGTGGTTTGTTTGTTATTTATTGTCGGCCTACATACGAGCTATACGGCGAGCTCGCCGGCGATGCACCACGTTGCTGCACAGAAATAGCTGCATTGCACAACTTATTCGCATTAGGTGCATCTCAGAGCATTGAACTGCTGTCCTAATCCCATCGCACCCCGCCGTGCGATCAGTATGCCTGTTTTTATTGCCAGTGCAACATCGACAATCGCATCTCTCCAAATTGCATTTGTGTAACTTAAAGACTAGAAAATTAACAAAAGTGGTGTCAATTTTGTACGATATCTCCTTAAGATTTAGGATGGCACATCACAATTTAAATATTGAAGGTACTCGCTGTGCTAAAGAAGTTCGGCGGCGTTTGTATTACGGTTATAAATTACGTAATAGATAGTTTTAAAGCTGGTGTTGTTGGTTCCAGTCCTTCGCAAGGCCTTCGATGGCTTCGACCACAACCGCTCGGGCAGCATTCCCTGCGACTTCGTCGCCGACATCCTCAGGATGATGGGTCAGCCCTTCAACAAAGCCATCCTTGAAGAGCTGATTGAAGAAGTCGACGCCGACAGTAAGTATAATTAAAAAAATGAAAACTACAGAACTGTATTTACTTAATTATAAATTGTACATGTATGACTTATAACTTCTAATATTACTCAAATAAATTATTGGCTTGTCTCTTCACTAAATAAAAAGTGTATCGTCGACTTCACCCTGAATTACGTGACATTATACATAAATCAATTTAAAGCTTCCGAACGGTTATTTTCAGTAGGTACCTACCTGCCCACTTTTCTTGCTCGTCTGTATTTCATTTTATGATGAAGTAACGAAAGTAGATCGTCCTTTTAGATTATATTTCTCGGTAATTCACTTTGTACACATGCTTTACGATAAAAGAATATTGATAGGCGTAGTTAACTGAAGTATTTTATATTAAATAGTAAGCATATCTACAGTGCGAAAGCCTAATTTTAGTTAAGTGCCTATGAATATTTCTGTGTTACCTGTATTAGGTACTTATGTTATTTTTGGATTAAGTTTAGCAATAGGTCCTTACTAGTCACATACCCACCACTTCCCTAAATGCGATCCATACCTATATAAGGAATACATATATGCTCAGTAGTATTTCAAATCTGGGGTCAAATTACTTGTATTATTTTCTAGTTTGTGTACATAAATAAATATGTATGTAAATTCTGAACAAAAGCATGCCAGTTCTTTTTTAATGACATTGAGTTAGATACAGATACATTTCATTCATAATACTCATACCAAGCCCTCTTATACGTATACTTATATACCAGCACGTCTAGCACACGATGTCCGCGACATACTCTCGATTTTTATCGCACTATACCTCTTGTTCTAAGTGTTCTAATAAGAGACAGACGGATAGTGCGAGCAAAATCGAGAGAGCTCGCGCGCCGTCGCGTGCTAGCCCTGCAGGGGGCCTAGCACAACTGACGCGTGTCGAGAAAGATCTACCCTCCTCTATCTAATTTGCAAGGTGCGAGTGAGACAGGAGACTCTCAGTCGCGCGCGAAGCGACTTGTCAGCAAGTTGGGCTAGACGTACAGGGCCAGTTGAGCCTGCCAGAGCCTGCTGTACACAGTGCGACCGAACATTTAAACCTGAGAATTGAAACGTTATGACAATTAGAAATGCCTGTTAATTTCAGAGTCTGGTCGCCTCGAGTTCGGTGAATTCGTAACCCTAGCCGCCAAGTTCATCGTGGAGGAGGACGCTGAGGCCATGCAGAAGGAGCTGAGGGAAGCGTTCAGATTGTACGACAAGGAAGGTCGGTCTCTAATCCTTGGCTACTTCTGTTTCAATTATCTTCGCGATCCTACTCATGGTTAATAAAGTGTAGTTGCTGGTACCTTAGTTAGAGTATACCGCGGAATCAGGAGGTGTTAAAATAGTTTTACAGCGTTTTATATTGGTTTGAAATATTAGAATGAATGCTTCTAAATTTATCAATTCAATAACCAGTGATCAATGTGATAATTCTTAGCGATGTCTAATTTGCAAAGCGTCCTCAAAAACATACCGATTTTTCCCGAAAATTTAAAGCTTTTTATTATAAAATCGTCAAAATTATTTCCTACTATGAAAAGTTTCCTGGTACTTATTTTGAAACCTGTCAAATGACCGAGTTCAGTCCCCACGAATGTGTAGGTCCTTGGCTAACTTGGCTGTTCATTCCTAGCAAAATTTCTTTTAATTTCAATATTGTATGTCTACGGTTCTTCTCGTCTAGTTTTTTATCGTACCAATGTATTTGTAGGCAACGGTTATATTCCCACGTCGAGCCTGAAGGAGATCCTCCGTGAGCTGGACGATGCCCTGTCGGAGGAGGAGCTCGAGGGGCTCATCCAGGAGATCGACACCGACGGCAGCGGTACCGTGGACTTCGATGGTTAGTCAGATTCACTTTCACAATTCTATGTATTCTTATGCCGCCAACAGACAGCGTTGACCCACCCGAAAAAATCATCATAAAATCATGACTCTCACTTAGAAATGTGAAAGACGAAAATTCAATGACCTCTGTAGTATTTCATAGATTTAAACTTCTCAAAGATAACTAGAAGTTCACTTAACTGTTTGGCGGCAAGTAAGTTTACGGAACTGCCACATGTTTTTTTTATGTTACGTATTCCTTTTCTTTTACCATAATGCAGGAAGTTGTGTTCCCAAAAACTCAGAACTCACTCAAACTCACTTTCCATATTTGAACGCTCCAATTGATGAGATTTTATGTTGTTCTAGAATTCATGGAAATGATGACCGGAGAAT
Organism: Epinotia ramella; assembly: GCA_947578815.1. Classification (NCBI taxonomy): domain Eukaryota; kingdom Metazoa; phylum Arthropoda; class Insecta; order Lepidoptera; family Tortricidae; genus Epinotia; species Epinotia ramella. Next base: position 17,744,100 of record OX388209.1, read on the forward strand.
AAACAGCTGCTCTCTTCTCTTAAACTTTTGGATTAATATAAGGAATCTCTCTACATATTTATTTCGGTCCTACAATCTTTCAAACCTTGAAGCATTAGACATGAGGACTCTAACAGGAACAAAATGGAAGTAAACACCTAAACTTCATTAGTTAACACGAAAGTATTATGTATGTATTGTACAAAATAATCTTGTAATATTTGATGTGTGTGACTGCGCTATGTTTATACTTATTAATAAATCTTTTATTCTATTATCTATTTTTTATTCCGCTCAAATTACTTATCCTACGCTTATACCTTGTCACCGCTGAGATGTAATACATGAAATGTTTCAAAATACTTTTTAAAATAACATTCGAGTTGAGCAATATTTATTATATTCAGCGTGAAGATTTCTCTGCTCAAGATAAAAATAATGAATCCCGTGTTTTTAAAGCGGCGCCAAATTGTCCTAGATAATTTTGATGACATCAAATTGAGGAAATTTGGCTTCTGGCCAGGAGAGGGTAATGAATCTATTTGAGGTGCTTTATAATTTCCACTTTCTAGCAAACTCGCAGAGTCATAGAAATTATTTATGATTTCTAAGTAATATCTATTGTAAGATCTGTGTCAGGTCTATTTTATTTTAGATAGATGTGGTAAATAAATCTTCAGTGTTATGTTGTGGCAGCGCAGCGGTCGTAAGACATCATACTCGACCAAATCTTAAGAAGACGAATAGATTACTTTGTCAGAATCGCAGGATTTCGTGAGAGCTTTGAAGTTAGTTGCTAATTCGTTTATGATTAATTATTTAATTTAATTTAAGGACACAGTAAGATACAAAATGATATCGAACTTTACTGGCACTTAGTAGGTACTACTGAATGAGATTTTGGTCATGTTTTTATGTTACTGACAACCTTTCAAAAATATCTACTTATGATATTTTTGAAAAATTGACCGTATAGATATTGGAGTGGGTACTGCCATAAAACTGGTATGACGAGGAATTAAGAACTCAATTACACAAGATACATCCCTCTCAATTATTTGTTGACTAGCTTCCGCCCGCGACTTCGTCTGTGTGGACCCGGGATAAAACTATTCTATATTTTAATCCAGGCTATAAATTATCTTCGTACAAAATTGCATCCAAATCGGTTGAGCCGTTTAATTGAGTAACAAACATCCAAATATTCAAAGATCCAAACATCCAAACTTTTGCATTTATAATATTAGTAGGATAGTACTGCAAAAAAACGGTTAAGCGCGAGTCTGACTCGCGCACCGAGGGTTCCGTACAAACTATCAATTAACTCAAGGTAAAGTAAATGTCCCAATATTTGTGAAATTACTTATTTTAACCCAACACGACAGAATTCAATTTCAAACAACGAATAACTTTTACACCAAGACCATCGAACTACCAAGACAATTGAATCGCGATTTTTTTGACCTGCTATTGAAATATACCCCCGTCCCAACCCCATTCATTCTAGAAAAATCGTGCAAGGGCAAGGACAATCAGATTATTGTTTATCAAGTGAACGGATCTCATTTTTTTTTATTTGAAAGAGTGTACTTCTATTATAGTCTTATAGGAATTTCAAAACAAATAAATACTTATAAAGTTGATTAAATTGCAAACTTAACTAGGAAATGATTTTGAAAATAAAACATAAATTACGCTAGAAAATGAGTTATACTTTTCCAGTAATATTTATGTTTATTTTAATCACAAGTAGTAATTTCAAATTTTTCGCTTGGATAACTTCGGAGATAAGGGGGGGGGAATGGTATTTTTTTTTACATTTTCCTTTATAGATCAAAATTTTAGTGGTGTAGAAATCAATTAAAAACTGTTTCAAAAAGTGCAATTCAAGCTCTTTCATATGATACCCCACTTGACCTAATAGTTGTTTTTTTTTGCCCCCTCCTCATATTCGTAATTTTTCATAGAAAATTTAAATGAATATTTTTTCTCATTTTCCATGCACGCGGATAACTCTCATTTAAAACCATTCCAAATTTCAAATTGATAGCTTAAGTAGTTGGCGAGATATTTCACTTTGTGACAGACAGACAGATGGACGGAGTCGTACCATAAGGGTAGGGTTCCTTTTTTACCTTTTTTGGTACGGAACCCTAAACATGTCAGTCGGCAATAAAAACTTGAACCAAAGATTTCATTTTTGGAAACACTTATTCCATTCTTACTTATTTTATTGCCCTACTACGGTAGAGCCCAAAGGAAGGGATAATACGATTTCAGCAGTCTATGATTGTATCTACGTGCGTTCCCTCGTAGAGTCGTTTTTGATGAATGAGGATTCAATCGATTCGTAATGATGCTCTGGGTGACATAGGTTACAATTTGTATGAAAAAGAAACGTTTCTTTTTCGGTTAGTTTTCTGTAGTCGGGATACAGTTTTTTTTAACTTTGTATTCTCGTTTTCTTTTTTGACCTTGTTACAATGACACGGGCCCATAACCTGTTGTAATTTACACAAGTTACACATACTAAGAACACTTTATTATTGACCAAATAATATATTTAAATACGGAGCGTTGTTCCATGTGAGAACGTTATACAGAGCGAGACAAACATACGTCATAGACTCGTAAGTTCTATTTTGAAAACTATTTCAACAAATAAGGCATTGACAATTTCATTTTCCGTTTCAGTAGAATCTGTACATGAAGTAGGTAGGTAAGTAAATGAAATAACAGGATTATTTAACAAAATTGCATTATTTATTTATTCCTTGTTTTTATCCACAAGTCACTGTGATCTATTAGTTCCTTACTGGAACCAATATTATTTATGTACGTACTTAAAATAGAACCAGTAACTTTGTGTAGGTAGCAAACCCATTACATTTCAATACAATTCCATAATAAAGACACAAGACCCATTTTATATAATAAATAATTACATTTATGGCATGTAGGTAAAGTTTACCCATAAAGGTACAGTCAGCGTCACATACATCTGTACTCTTCAGGGTGTTCAAAATATCTGAACATGCACTCTATGGTCTTGACAATAAAGTCGTGTTCAGATGTTTGTGAACACCTTGATCGCTCAGATGTATGTGGTGGCGACTGTACCTACATTATACTTAGATTAGAATAGTATGCACTGATGTCATAAGAAAGTAGACATATTTATAAGAGAGGAAATAATTTGTAATACCTTAAGTAATTTGTCAGAGAATGAAGGTCGCTAAATTAAATCTCAAATAAAATAACTTACGAGCCTACATAAAACGTAAGCCTTGAAATAATACACTAAAATTAAGAAAATTCAATTCACTGTTTTAGCGGTTTTCATTCAGAAAGCGGCCAAAACAGAACCAATTAAACATAAGAAGATGATTTTTGAAAGAATTTCTAAAACTTTAGAAATAATTTCTCGTAATAAATAAAAAGAGAATAAAGAAGACATTTATACAAAGATAATAAAGAAGGATTTAGTCAATAATATGACACGTAGACACCGGCTGCTTTATTTTCCAGATGATCCGCAGCGGATAAAGTATCACAAGTATACTTCAGCCCCGTATCAAAACATCTACTTAGTGCCTAGTAGAATATACACAATCAATCATTACAGAATAGAAATTACTGTCACCAGCTAACATTAAGTAAACATGTCAGAAGCTAATGTATAGAACACAGGGTTAAAAGTCAAGAATACAATTCATTGGTAACGTATTTAACAACTAAGCTCTAAAACGAGTCTTCAATTAAAACAATAAGTAATTAACTAAACGAACGATTCTGATGCTATTTTCAGGGTGTTATGTATTACTCTCAATCTCATAGCTTCTTGGCTTCGGATAAATATGTTAACTAAGCTTTTGTAAACACTAGGTACTGATGAGATCGCAATTTGAACTTTACTTTCCCGAACGCACTGCCATAACACAATTCATAATCGATTATCACATTTTAGATACGCTAAGTAAGCATAAGCATGATTGTAATACATTGCTACTAATTTAAAGCGACAGCGTTTTGAACAACAACCAGCGTTTCGGTAAACTTAAATAGAGAATTACACACTTTAAAACTACCATTAGACAATGCCATAATTCATCATCTGTTCTTGTGTTTTCCGAGTTCGGAACTTCCAACGCACTAGTGTTTTCAAAATAATGAAACAAAAGATGAGCTTGAACGTCCAAAGGTAAGCTTCAACATTTGTCATGTCATTGTAATTCACGCTGGTTCATGATGTTCGCGAGGCAATAGTGAGCTGATAAGGTGGTCAACAAGTTATTCTATGACATTTAATATATTATGTACGTACATCTTATAATAAGTAGTTATAATGAATACTGTTTTCGTAGAAAGATCTTCATTCCATTGATGGTTGGTTGCACCTTGTTCGAGGTGCCATCCTGATTCGGTCGTACTCAATGCTTCCTTGTAATACTGAAAATAAGAAGACACAGGAACTTTAGCGTCTTTAAAGTTTATAAAATCCAGTTAATCTTATTGTAACCTCTTATTAGGTACCTAATCTTAACCGAATTTATAAATAATCAGGTTAATGCAGTTTTCTTTAGGGTAGACCGACTAGTTGATTCTACCTAGGTATATATAAATTATGCTAGCAGCACAAACATTAAAATAGGTTACCATCTTTATCAACCGTTTTATCAGTGCCACATCAACTAGGTAGTTGAACATATGTCCGTTCAGCTCATACATGACTAATTGAACGACCGAGCGAAGCGAACGAAGTTCTCCGATTCAGCTTTGGCCAAAATTATTTCGTATGTGCGGATGTCCGGATGTCCGGCTGTTCTCATCTACAAGTCGCATCTCAACCGATTCTCGTAAAATCTTGTGAGCAGGTTAAATAATTAGAGAAATAGATGAAACAAAGAGTAGGGTCATTTCGCCGGTTAGCGACCACCTAATTTCATGTGCCGGTTGGCGACCTCTTAGCTGAGTCGGTGAACTGAAAGGATATTTTCTCGGTTTTTTAGTCGATTTCTATTCTAAAACAACAAAAAAATGCATGTACAATTAATTGTCTCAATAGCGTGTGTAGAATTGATGTTATCTTCAATAGAAAAAACCTTCTTCTTCAGGTGGTCCAGCGTAATGACCCTATCTATATGTACCTTTGAGTAATATAGGCTCGCGAGTTTTACAGCTCAGTCGGTTCTTAAGTTCTGTCACAAGGTTTTTGATAGATAAAACTCAGCAATAAACTTTTGTGACAGAACTTATGGACCGACTAGGTAATTCGAAGGAGCTGGATATTGACATCTTTAATAGTAACATCCTAACTATGAGGCGTAGACAGACAGAATGTTTATTTAAATGAGCGTGCCTTATTCCGACTTCATTGTGTTTTAATTTTGTTTTTTTTTTCTATTTATTGCCAGTTTCCACTCAGATTTTGTAATGAAGTGTATACTTAGTCACCAGTTTTTTGTTTTATATCAATATGTTAGGCTGGTGAGAGCCTTTAATTGGCTTTTTCGTGTCCCGTGTTAATTATCGTAGTCGTTGGTTTTCGAATTATAAATAAATAAATAATGTAAAAGTTACAAGTGTAACCTGGTTAAAGAGTAGAATAACGATCGGTAGTTACCTCACTTCACCACACTGGCAGGTTTGACTAGTAGATGCGACGCCTCTCTTGCGATTAATGCAGGATCGGGGGCGGCGGGCGCGTGCGGCCGGAGCTCGGCTTGGGCATGGAGCCGGGCCCGGGCAGCAAAAGCGCGGGGTCGGGGGCGGCCGCGGGCGACGCGGCGCCGCGGCCGCGCGCCAGCCACGGCGGCGCCGCGCCCGCGCACCACGCCGCGCCCTGCCACGCGCGCGGCGCCGCGCCCAGCCGCGCGCACTCGCGCGCGTACGCGCCGTACGCCGCGCAATGGCACCGCACGCCCGAGCAGTTGCACGCGTCCAGCTCGCAAGCCTCCCTATAGTTGTGGGGGTTCACTTTGGCCGCGCACTCGGTGAAGGCCTCGTACTTGTCGAAGCCGCGGCACAGGCGGCGCGCGCGCGCGCGGCGGCCGGCGCGGCAGCGGGCCGGCGCGGGCCGCTCGCGCCGCCGCGAGCACGCGCGCCGCCCGCCCACCCGCCACGACGATCCGAACTCCCAGGCGTCGGTCACCATTCTTCCATCGCGCGATCGCATATCGTCCTTCGCTACCGAGTTGAAGTTGCCGCATAGACCGCACAGTTTTCCTTTGTATGCACTCGACACTGTGACTTCCAGGAAGCCGTCTCCGTCCCATAACATGTGTACTCCTATGTCGGCCTTCAGAAAAACGGACCCGTTGCTGCGGATTATCTCGGCTACGTCGCTCTCTCTGTGGGGCAGGCTGATTCTGTTTCCGTTTACTTTTATTCGCATCTTTTTCCCCATATTAATTTTTGTAGATCCTATCCGAAGCGTAGCCGTGCGAGTCCAGGAGGAATGTGAAGTGTTTCTAGCGTCGTTAGAAATCCTAATCGAAAATGAGCCATTTGCGCAATCGGACACTAGTTGGTATTTACACGAGCCTTGGAAACTGTAGAATTTTCCGTCAAAGGTCTTGTAGTGGGGATCCCCAAATACGGTGCAGATTCCGTCGATGTCGACGCATCTCGCGCAGCACTGGCCCGGCAGCCGCCGCAGCGTCTGGTCTGGGGGACACGTCAGCACGGGACAGCGCTCCATGGCACAACGTGGCTCGCCGCCGTGGCATTCACAGGACTTGCACGCGTCCAACTGCCATGTTTCACCGTCCTGAAATATCATACGTCAGAATTATTCAACTTGGTTTTTTTCATTCTGGGGCTCTCAATCCCTAAATGCCTTTAAAATACCACTGATAAATAAAATATAATACCAGTACCATGCAGGATAAGGTAAAAAAGAATCCCACAAAACACTTCATGTAAAATAATTGCCAAAACTAGATCATATTACTAAGAGCAATTATATTATAATCCGCCGTGCTGTTTATGCACGTGCAACTCCTAACTGAAAAAGCCGTGAACCCACCTGATAGGTGTTCCCGGCTATAACACACGCCGCTTTCGCCTCCTCGACCTTCGGGCACTCGGGACAGCACTTCCCGGGCGGCGGCGGGCGCGCGCGCGCCCCGCACGTCAGCACGGGGCACGTGTTCCGCGCGCACACCGCCGTGCCGTTCATGCACGTGCATTCCGTGCACGGGTCTACGCGGAACGGCGCCAGGTGCGCGTGGTAGTTCTTGCCGATTATGCACGGCTTTGTGGACGTGTGACCTGGAATTTAGAGATTTTGGTTTTAAAATGTGCATAAATGAAAATGAAATGTGTAAGTAATGTAAGATATTAGATTAATTAGATAGAATAACGAGTCAGACATTGTAGTTATCGACTACCTGTGGTGTTTGGTGAAAAAAAAAATATCTATCGAACGCTTTTAATAAGCTAACCTGTAATAATAATAAGATTAATATGTTATTGATTAATCGATGTAGGTAAAGAAGTACAACCAGTACAATAGGTGTTTAACAGCATACTGTACAGACTAGCGCGCGGCCCATACAAAAAATAGAATTATGAGCCGCCTTAGTCCCTTATTTTCTCCGTCAAATCAAAATTTATGCAAATTCATTTATAACATTTGTAACATAGGTAGTTTTACTTACTGGGCAGTATTTTATCTACGGTGGGCTTGGTGCATCGCGGGCAGCATTCCCCGGGCGGGGTGTGCTGGTTCGTGGTCGCGCACGGCAGGACGGGGCAAGCGCGTTTCGCGCACGACAGCGCGCCGTGCACGCACCGGCATGAGAGGCACGGCTCTTCCGGGATCCGCACGTCACGACCTTCGCCTACTCTTTGGCCGTTTATCACGCATTCTGAAACGATGAAACACTTTGCTAAGTAAATATTCAATGAATAAAGAGATTAAGAAGAAATAATAAAACATATTATTTGAAAAAATACTAATACATATTATTTGAAAAAATACATGACAGAGTTTCAATCAATCAATCAATCAATCATTTATTTGTCAAACATAGGTAGAAAATACAGCTGGAGAAAATTACAATCTAGTATCACTATGTTTTGCCTGTTGGCATACAAATATCAGTGTCACATTAAAAACGGGAATCATAATATAATAGTAACATGCGAATACAATATAAACAAAAAAATAGACATCAATAAAAGATTAAATAATTAAATAAGTAGCAATTGTCATTTTGTATAATTTAAATAAATGCATGTCGAATGGCCAATATATTAATGATTAATAATTAGTAATGTTACATGTCAGAGTCATTTAAAAAGTCTTGCGTACTGTAATAGCATTTTCTGATTAATAATTTCGTCAAGTTTTTCTTAAAGAGTACAATGTCTAAAGTTCTTATGCTTATAGGAATTTTATTATAGATTCTGGGGGCCATTCCCAGTATGCTTTTACGCATTAGCGCAGTTTTACATTCTAAGTTCCGTACCATATACTGATACTGTGGACGAGTCGGCAGTCTGCGTGTATCAGTAGTTTTAATAAACAATGCTGGGTTGCATTTCACAAATACGGATATTTCCAAAATGTACAGACACGGCAGGGTAAGAATCCCAAGTGATTTAAAATAAGAGGAGCAACTATCCGTTATTTTCAAATTACACATTGCTCTAACACACCGTTTTTGGGCTTTAAAGGCTGTTTCTTTATCCGTAGAATTGCCCCAGAATATGACACCGTATCTCAATGTTGAAGCAACCAGACCATGGTAGGCAACAAGAAGAGCATGATTGTCGACTATTTTTGATAGTTTACGCAACGCAAAAGCCGATTTACTAAGCTTTTTACTAACTTCATTTATATGAAATTTCCATGTCAGTTGACTATCCACATTAAGACCTAAAAACTTTGTTACTGTTACGGTTTCTATTTTATTTGCTTCATAATTTATATTTATCTCATTATGTTGTATTCGCTGATAAAAGTGCATTATGTTAGTCTTAGTCAAATTAATTTTCAGATTATTGTTTTTTAACCATAGTATTATGTCAGATAATGTATTATTAATGTCTTTTTCATACATAACTGGGTTATCACATTTTACAATAGATGTGCTGTCATCGGCAAACAAGATCATAGGGTGACAGATTGCTTTAGGAAGATCATTGATATATATCAAGAAGAGCAGAGGGCCAAGTACACTTCCCTGGGGTACGCCAAATGTTACATATCGTGGATCTGATAAGAATTTATTTTCAGTTCTGGATTTTTGGTTTATTCTCGTTATTTCAGTGTACTGGATGCGGTTAGTTAAATAGGATTCAAATAGTTTTAATGGCTTATCACGCACGTAATTTTATGTCACTACGGGCGACATGTTTCAAACTCTTCGGGAGTTCTTTTACAGGATGAGTTTTTTTGCGGCAGTGTCGCTTTACCAACTGCCCGTGCGCACTTTTTTTTTTTTTTTTTGAACATGGTGCATTGCAGAAGTCCGAAGGCTGTACCTGCTGATCATTGCTAACCTGTGGGTAGTCTCCACTATGGGGCTACCCGACTGCCGAAAAGTTTAAGCGCGAGCACTCGAGGCGCGCGGGTGACTCGAGGCAGTGTAGAGATTTTTATAGTGTGTGAAGTTACATTTAAATTCGTGTCTTTAGGCAAAGCTAATGTGGAGTGAGTGTCTGAGTGGGTTGTCCGTACCGGGACTCGTAATGGGGTCTTGTAGAGTAGTAGTGTGCTCCCGGTGGGCTCCCCCGGCGGCGGGTTCGGCGGTGTGAATTGTCATAGTCTGTCTCTGTCTCGTCAAAAAGGAGGATTTGCGCCCAGGCCTTTAAATAGCGCTATTTTCGTATAGCGCTATCATTTATAACGTTATTATTCCTAAAACCGCTATACTCGAAACCGATATTTGACGCGCTGTATAGCGATATCCATTATAACGTTATAAATCTAAACCATTAATATAAAACCGATACTTTTTTAACCGATATAATAATGTAATAACGTTATAGGCTACCCCTTTCTCGCATTCAGTATAGCCTACTCGTGCAATGTAAGCGATGTGATTACGTAACGTAGGTTGTTTGTTAGAGTGCACGACGGCATAGTAAAATAGAGAATTTTTCGATTTGCTCGGCTTGTCGGCGCAGGTTGTAGCCTGATACGAATATCCTGACTAATAATTTTTAAATCAGATTGTCTTTAGCTACTCTGTGCCTCATTAATCGGAAATGCATCATCCCATAAAAAACATGCCATGTAAAAAAGAGGTCAAGTCTCGAAACTCTTCCACCGTAAAAAGTTGTGAGATATTTCGTAGAGCCAAGTCTCAGGCATTCTTTTATCTTTATTTGCTTGCTAAATAAAATTTTGTGACTTGGCAATCACACAATACTACATAGCTTTAGATATGCAGAAATCCATTAATGCAGGAAAGTTGTGTGATTGCCAAGTTACATAATTTTATTTAGCAAGCAAATAAAGATTAAAGAATGCCTAAGACTTGGCTCTACGAAATATCTCACAACTTTTTACGGTGGAAGAGTTTCGAGACTTGGCCTCTTTTTTACATGGAATGTTTTTGCTTGTTAAATAAAATTCTGCAACGTGGCAATCACACAACTTAACTGTATTTATAGATTTTTGCATACTTACCTTAAATTATGTAGTATTGTGTGATTGCCAAGTCACAAAATTTTATTTAGCAATAAATAAATAAATAAATAAATATTAAGGGACAATCTTACACAAATCGACCTAGTCCCATAGTAAGCTCAGTAAGGCTTGTGTTATGGGTACTAGACGACGATATATATAATAGATATAAATACTTAAATACATAGAAAACTTCCATGACTCAGAAACAAATATTCATGCTCATCACACAATTATTTGCCCTTACCGGGATTCGAACCCAGGACCTTCAGCTTCGTAGGCAGCGTCACTACCCACTAGGCTAACCGGTCGTCAAGCAAGCAAATAAAGATTAATAAGAAACCTGAAACTTGGCTCTACGAAATATCTCACAACTTTTTACGGTGGAAGAGTTTCGAGACTTGGCCTCTTTTTTACATGGAGTGTTTTTTATGGAATCTCACTTCTTTTTGAAGGTTTATGTGTTATCCATACATACAAACTATGAATGCAGGCCCATTCTTGCTTTTGAATTTTCCCATTCACTGCAAATGTAACTTTGTAATCCTATATATTTGTATAGGATTACAAAGTAATGTATACAGTTGGTGTATCTAGAAAACTGGTATGAAATAGCAATTTTTTACAGTTTTCCCTTTATGTGGCCATTAAACCTTAACTCTGTACCAAATTTCAGCTCTCTGAGTTTATGGGAAGTACTAGTTCTATTTTGATGATCATGAGTGAGTGTCATAAATGCGAAACTTTGCTTTCGCTTAACTTCGGAACTAAATGACCTACAGACTTGAAATTTTGGATTTTAAGTATGTGATTATAGCTTACTGGATGACGAAAATGTCTGCATTCTGGTCTTATCCAGAGGTTCTCAAATAGGGGCCTGAAATTGTGGCGAAATGGTTCCAGTAAAGGATGGTACGGCAGTGTTTGCTTCGCGCTCGACTTGGCGGGGGCACTGCCGTGCCCCCAGATATTAATGGCATTGTTATAACATGGTAAATTATTAATAATTTAAATGCCTGCATCAAATGTTTCTGCTTAGCCCGTTGGTTGACTGGTAGAGAATGCCTTATGGCATTAAGTCCACCATATATACTTTTTTTTGTATTGTGGCACAAAGTTTAAATAAATTAAACCGGTCTCATGGCACCAGCACGCACATTACGGATGGATGGTCAGCTAAGATGCTTAAAATGAGGTGGAGAGAATGAGAAATTTGATTTATCTATATATGTAAAAGAAGACTTCCTGACTAATTCATCAACGCACAGCCGAAACTACTGGGACTAAAAAGAAGGGACAAGATGGAATTTTTGGAAATTTGAAAGTTTGTATGAGGGAAACTTTTTTTTTAACTAGAGACTTGAAACTTTGTAGGAAGATTACTTATTAAGATGCATAAAAAGTTCTTGCAGCGTTTTAGAAAATTCCACTCCTAAGGGGGTTAAGTAGGGGACAGGGGTGCAATGTTTGTATGGGGGAAACATTATTTTTTGAACTAGAGACTTGAAACTTTGTAGAAAGATTACTTATTAGAATAGAAAAAAGTACTTTCTGTGTTTTAGAAAATTTCATCCCTAAGGCGGTTAAATAGAGGTGCAAAGTTTGTATGGAGGGAACTTTATTTTTTGAGCTAGAAACTTCAAACTTTGTAGAAAGATTACTAAATACAATACAAAAAAGGACTGTCAGCGTTTTAGAAAATTCCACCCCTAAGGGGGTTAAATAGGGGTGAAAGGTTTGTATGAGAAACACTTTTTTTGAGCTTGAGATTTGAAACGTTGTAGAAAGATTACTTATTAGAATAGAAAAACAGTTAGTACTTTTAACGTGTTAGAAAATTCCATCCCTAAGGGGGTTAAAAAGGTACTTATGCAAGATTAGGATGAGAAACATTTTTTTTGAGCTAGAGATGGGCAACTTTGTGGTACGATTACTTATTAGAAAAAAAATCCTTTCATCGTCTTGGAAAAATACCACCCCTAAGGGGGTTAAAAGTGTTAAAACGGTATTCAAGGTTTATATGGAGATGGAGAGCAAGAAAATATAGTAAGATATTTCTAATGTCAGTCTTAGTCTGTATGTTAAAAGACAACAAAACTGATTTCAGAGTTTTTTTTTTAATTCATCCCCTATAGGCGTTAATGGGGCTTCCAAGTTTATATGGAGGGAAAAGTAATTTTTTAAGTAAGATTTTTTAATTTTGGTCTTAAAATAGAGAGAGCAGATTAGTAGATTTTTTTATTCATCACCTAAGAGTGTTTAAAGGGGATTCGAATTCGAAGGCCGTATAGGGTCAAGACAATTTTAAAGTAAAACATTAGTGTAACTACGATTTTAGACGGTTTGTTTAAAACTAAAAAATACATTTCAATGTTTTTGAAATTCATACCCCAAGAAGGTTTCTAGGGGGTTCAAAGTTTATACGAAGAGCAAGATATTTTTAAAATAATAGATTTATTACTTAGGTTATGGACCGTTTGTTTAATGATTAGAAAACGATTTCAGCGTTTTTTTTATTCATCCCCTAAGAGAGTTAAAAGGTTTGAAGGTTGTATAGAGAGCAAGACCTTTTTTAAAGTAAGACTTACAGATTTGAACAGTTACCAGAAATGTAGGATAGGTTAGGTTAGAACTGCGATGCTCCCAGAATCGAATAGATTTAATCAACATTGGGTACTTATTATTATAACAGTAATGTAGCTTAGTAGACATATAAAAATATATTTTTCTTTAACCCCTCGTATGCGGATGTCAAAAATTGCTGATCAAAATATGACCTTGAGATTGAAAACTGTAGGTTCAAATGCTTGGCACGGATCCGTGTCTAAGCATACGACGGGTTAATACTGTATGAAAACGTCTGTTGATGATTCTTAAGATATTTATGTTTGTAAAAACGAAGTTTTCAATTTAGATTTATCAATTTAAACTAACGAACTCATCGCACTGTTACCTTTTACGTAGGTCTAATCCCTGAACGGATTTAGATGAAAATTCCCGTACAGATAATTTGAGACCCTTGGAAGGATATAGGATAGTTTTTGTATAAGTATATTTAAGATGGTAGAAGTGTGTTTGGGACTGCGATAAATAGCTTGCACCGAACATAATTTAATAGCAATATTTTTTCTAAGACCATAACAAGTTCCACGCGAACGAAGTCGCTGGCAACAGCTAGTTATTTATATAAATATTTAGTGACTAAGGATTAATTAGAAAAGGAGGATGAATCGTAAGAAAAGGAGGATCGATACATATTTATGTGTACCAACCGTCCTCGGTCTCCCCTATCTATCGCGACCCAAATCGAAAATTCACACATTCTTTGGTTTCATAATCAGATTTTATTTAACTTGTCATTTTCGGAATGGCTCTAAATCAAAAATAAAATAAAATGTCGGAAACTAAAAGTATATTTTAATTTTATTACGATTAATGAACAAAAGCACATACCAACATACCTATGCATAATTTTTTGCTCACGGCAACACCGTCGGTCGTAGGGCTTGTTTGTCTGTAGTCTGCGATTTAGTGCCGAGACAAACAATTAACATAAAAAAATATTGACCCTCTTACATATTGTAATAGTGTATACCTAGGGGCTATTAAGATTGGCACTCTTTCTTTTTATTTATGAGCAAGTCCACGAATCTGTGGACAGCGTTGCGTTTCCTGCGTCCCATTTTTATTCCGCCGCATTTATCGTCGCAACCAACCAAATATTCACAATTCACAACCAATTTGCAAATGATCGAGGTAAACAAGCATTAATAAGATTTAGAAGCTAGAACAACATAACGGCAACGTCGCACGTCGCGCTACGGCCCACGTGGTGGCATGTTGGCATTGGCACAGAGCGGCAACGGCGCAGCCGTAGCGCGCGGCTCGCATTTTAAAACGATATTATAACGTTATTATATATCGTTCTGTTATTTATTCTGTTACGGTATTTATATCGTTATGGAGAATATTGATTTTGTTATAACGTAATTTTCGAACACTAACGGAATATACCGTTATAATTCCGGTTCATTTTATAACGTTTTAAAGGCCTGTTTGCGCCGTAATGGGCCCGTGCGCACTCCGACTGCCGCACGGCCCGTGACGCACGCGCCGGCAGGGCAAGGGGAGGGGGCAGTATTGTACACAGTGTGTGTAGTGTACTAAAAACATCTCCTTCAATAAATGATCCGCAGAGACACCATACCACACTGCCGCGAAATTACTGATCGCGAAGAAGACCTCCCGAATAGTTCGCAACATATCGCCCGTAGTGACGTTTATTACGTAAGTTTAACCATATAATGATCAATATATTTCAAACATGTCTCACGAAAGTGTGACATGTTGGCAACTGACATGTTTTAAATGTGAGAATATTAATTTCGGTGTAAAATAGTAAGTATATAACCTACAAGAATTTAAAATAGGTGTAATAGTAACAGCAATTGATACACCATAATGGATGCCGCTCAGCGTATGACAGGGGTTTCAGCGCACTTAAACAAGTATGGATATAGAAAGATGTGAATGTTCAAAAATACTTAACCGATAAAAAGAAATATACTAAGGTAATTTCCGTTCAAGGTAGGTACTGCTTTGAGAGTTGAGAAATAAGGTATTGCCTGCTGAGTGTGTATTATAGATGGCCGAGCTTTAGCGAGGCCGTCTAGTAATACTAGGCAGGCAATCCTTGTTTCTGCAAAGGTACGTACCTACCTATAGTATTTTCCACAAAAAAAAACATCAACGATTTCTTACCGTCTCTATGAAAAAGTGATACAGATTGTATGCTACCTCATTTTCATTCCCATTAAACTTTAAATCGCTCATTCAATAAATTATACGATAAAAACTTCTACTGAGTCATTGTGGAGCTTTTTATGTGGCAGCAAAATAAACATTTGAAACAAAAGAGCACAGCTATTCTTTGGCAAATAAGAATGGAAAGGATCAGCGGCGTGGCTGCGACAAAGCGTAAAGTCCATAAATTACTGTGGCTGGACGATGAATCAATCAGGGCCTAATGACGGAGTCCGGCCGCACACGGCGCGCCCACCGCCGCGAACGGACCCCGAAGGCCCTACCAATAGTTTTGTACGCGTGTAAGTGCACGTACATTAATAACACTTCCCTACTTTAAGATAATTACAAATGTGAATACACAATAGATTGCCTTGTACTCGCCAGGCGTTCATTAGGCTCGCCCTCAGTCTTCTGTCGTCAGGTGTTTGGATATGTCAGTAGATGAATGCGCTTCAATAGCGACGCACACTCAATTCTAAGAGCGTGCTCGAGCCCGCTGCGTCAGCGCATGTGACAATCTAACAATGGAGGAAGATACTCAAGTGTCTGTCGTAGAACTAAAGATGACTACACAAAGTAGGCTGTCCTTTTGTAGACAAACAATTAACTATTCATCGTTAGTCCGCTATGTTCATAAGTAAGACACGAACACTTTAAGTTTAATTTATACGGCTGAGAGTTAAATTGATAAACTACAAATTGCTGGTAAGTTTTACTCATGATGTAGCAACATATAGCAACGCTACAGCTAAGTTCATATCCTCGTAGGTATGAAACAAGGATTAAGCACGTGAGCATCGCTGTATCAACAATTCACGACACGCAGCGGGCGTCCATCACTCGCTAATTATTTCAATTTCTCAGATTGTCGTCGCAGGCATACCTAATAATAAAGACGGTTCTCCAAACACTCTTAGAATTTAGATGAGTTTGTAACCGAGGTTAAAACAATCAGACAATGAACTTAACATCTCGAGTCACAGTCGGCCAGACTTCGAACTCCTAAAAGGCCTCGCGTTGATAAGGCATCACGATCATCTCGACATTATGAAGAAATAATAAGTAAGTAGAAGAAGCAAAAAAGCTAATGCACCGTAGGGATCGTAAAACAAACAAACACGGGGTTCACCGCGCGCCCGCGCAGCCGCGCCGACGTCGGCCGCTTTGACCCGCACACAAAAACCCTCCCATCCTTACCTTTTAAGTAGGTTGTTAACTTTTTGATTTATGGTCAATAATAGAGCCGCAACGCCGTGGGAGACTTTTCGACCACCACAAATATATAATTTTAATGAACCCCTGTGAACACATAATAAGATCTTGTTGGATTTAAGGCTTCCATCCCTAAAGTTTAAGTTGTAGCCTCCTTGCTGTATCCTGCGGTAAAGGTAGGACAGCGGCGAATGCCTGCTCTGGGTGGTCCGCTTTGCACAAATAAATAATCTTGCAGCCTTCCATTATTAAACAAATAAGAAAATAATCTTTTCGATTTACGAGTTTCTTATTTGCCGAAGAGTAATAAAGTTGGTTAATCAAACTTTGCAATCATGAAACTCTTTTTGTTGGCGCAGTATCACCGCTTCATAGTTCTCTTATATTTGCTATTTAGTTCCGTAATATTTTATTAATCTTTCCTTAATTTAAACTTTAACTGCAGTAGTACGACGTGTTTACGTTTTGAAAAACAAGACTGAACAGCTAGTTTTTTTTACTGGACAAAGAATGACTTTGAATTGACGCTTGTACTTTTTTGACCTTAACGATGTGATATAAGATTGAACATAAAAATAAATCGCTGCATTGTTTTGATAGCATTCATCGCTAGCAATAGGTCCGGAGTAGTTATAATGTCAGTGGAGCTATTGTGTGGTGAAGAACTACTGCGCAACAAGTCTTCTGCTCATTGTCCACAGTACGTGTGGGCGACGCTACCATGGCCACGGCTGGATACTTCTTGGCGTACATAAAACTATTATTATTATTCACGCTGTGGCTAACCACCGTTGTGGAATGGAGTCATAAACTTGTGGGGACCTCTCTAAACAGACATCTATAACATTAAAGATGCAAATAAGAAATGGCTAGACATATTTTCGCCACCTCCGGTTGTTGATAATTAAGAATTACTTATTACAAAATTAACAATAATTTAAACGCAAAGCGACTTATTCCCAGTCCCAGCACAGCAACAAACGCGTACACAATTAATAAAACATAAAACCCGATCAATACAACTATTGTTCGGAATGCGTCGACTCTTTCAAAAGAATTTCGGAGTCGTCATCTTGTAAATTACTATTATTTGTTATGGAATTAATAAACTTGTTAGAGTTTCGGAGGTAAATTGTTGATGGGTTTTGGTTTTATTAGATCTGTTGTCGGCTCGTGTTTGTTTTTGTCCGGGATTGCGCTTCTTGGTCGTTTTTTGCCGCGCATGCGTCTGGGTGGGCGCTGCGCGAGACACGGCTGCGCCTGCACCGGCCTGCACGCTGGGCAATTATAAACATTCAGTATAAGTATCGTAACGTGCTGCTATGCCATTCACAACATTCGCCTCCACACCCATCCCTAGTATAACATGCATGACCCTAACATTTCTTAACAAATGCGGCATCGCAGGTCAGACTTATATTGGTTATTCTGAGCAGAGTTGGCGGTAAGCTTTGTGAATACCAGCTGCACTCGCGGTGGGAAAAGGCGTCAGTGTGAAACGATCAGGAAATTCCTTTGTCTGTATATTACCTTATGAATGATATTTCTTTTTATGGGCAGAAGATCTTTCTGTCTGTTCCATCCAAAAACCTTACACTCCTTGAGAGGTACCTAAACGTTGGATATGTTGTTATCATGTTCTATCAAATTGCTACCCCTGAAAAATCTTTCGTTTTATTATATAGTACGTTCAATAAAACAAGCCTTAGGATCAACGAGTTTTTTGCCAAATAAAGACGGACAAAAGATTCGATAATGTTTTTGTGCTACCACTTGACGTGAAGTGTGTTTATAAATGCGGCATGCGACCATCAGAAGCTGTAAGTAAACAAACCGTTGTGTTTATCTAATGGCACAAACAGACAGTAGTAGAGCGCATGCCACTGGGTGCTTTGGCGTGCTCGGGGCTTGTGAGGGTAACCACGCTAGCCTGGCGGTCTAGGACTCGTCCTTCGTCCCACTCGGGCTACGACACGTATTCCATTTCCATGCCATAAAGCTATCTGAGATTATCGAAACATAATTGATTGAATTTATCTTAAATCTTGTATCTTCTCAAACAAGACAGTTGTAGTAGCGACTTGTAGTGCGAACGGCACATATTATATTACACAGTGATTATCTATTATCACGCGATATGTCAAGATCACAATATTTTTATTGCAAATAGTGAAGTTATCGAAACAAAGTAACCTTACATATTTTAATGTCGCCATAATATTGTCATAAAATCGGCCAAGTGCGTGTCGGGCCACGCGCAGTGTAGGGTTCCGTAGTTGCCTGTCTGTCTTAGTTACATCAACAACCGCGCTCCAACTACTTAAGGCGCCGTAGGTTCAGCGAAGTTAAGCGAACAGAGTTTTTGAATCAATATAATGCGTCTGTTTATAATAATATGGTTTCAAAAAAATACGAATAGTAATCTTGAGGCTTTTCTGCAGGGAAATCAGTGCTTCGAAACATGACTAAGCAAATTTCGCTCGATAGAAAAAAATCACGAACATAGGTCTAAAACACACAAAAATACACTTAAAATATTCGTAATAAATTATGCACAAACGCTATAAATATTAAATTTGCTTCTAAAAATCGGCAATATCATGTTTGAGAGAAATCAGTGTTTACATTTTTATTTATTTAAACGGCCAAATAATTAAAATTAAAAAACATGATATCCGCGCTTCCGAGCACGCACTTCCATCTCGCTCACGCTTATGCTCAGTGAGAGGGAGAGAAGACCATGAACCTACGGCGCCTTAAGAGCCTTATCACACTTGCGATTTGCGAGCGTATTTTCTATACAATTATCAGTCGCGGCGTACACGCTGCGTCAACGCCTTCATACAAAATACGCTTGCAAATCGCAAGTGTGATAAGGCTCTAAATGGTGCGGTTGCGTCGGCCGAATTTGTACGAAAGTTGGCCTAAGTACATTTTAAGTTGGTCGACTATAACTCGGTAACTAGTTATGCCTACTTAGCCGTGAAATTTTTATATACGACGACGACGATGACACATGACTCGAAGAAAAAGCCCAATATCTCGCAAACGAATCACTGAGTTGAAATAGTAGATTGTTAACCGAGGGTTGAAAGCAAGATTCATTCCATTTAATTCCTGACGAGATATTTCAAGTATGAAATGGGTTGCTTTCCCCGAGTTAAACACTCTACTATTCATTTCCAATACGAGGAAACTAAATGATAACTTAAATATTTTCTGAGGCAGTCAGATCGTATAGAACCCATTTTAAAAGCATTTGAGTGTGGACCATTTGGGCGGGAACTGTTGACAGATTTTAAAAATGTTTGTGTGTGAATGAACTTGCGAAGCAGTTCATTACATAGAAAAACGAATTTTAAAATTTATATGATTTTGGTTGACAACTTACATTATTAAATGTATTTATATACAGCCTGGAAATCTAATACGAGCAAAGAATTAAACCAGACATAGGGTTTAATACCGTAATCATTAATTACTGGGACTTTTTAAGATATACTTAATAGAAAGCCTGTAATTAATTTTTCAAAAATTACCGAGCAGCAATGTAACGCAAACGTAGCTGTCCAAATACTTGACAAGTAACTGTCAACGAGCCTTAACTTGAATATTTTGCGTTACATTGCGGGCTGAATTATTTTGTATGGTTAATTTTTTCGTTGTAATTTTAGACAAAAGGTATCTAAATAAACTTCTTACGTCCTGTACTAACCACCATTTAAAGATTTGCTCGTATTAGATTTCCACGCTGTATACCATATAGTAATAAAGAATTAAAACCATCATACTTATCAACAAGCTTCAAAAGTCAACTCAACGCAATTTTATGGAAATGTGGCAGTATAGGTTTTTGCCATTGTTTTTAATGTCTTTGTGACGCGGTTCTGAAGCGGTTACATTGAAGTAGCAATAATAGTCATACAAGAATTAATTTATTATCAATATTTAAAAAAATAACGCGTGATAATCAACCAGTTTCAAAAATCAATACAATTTTCTTAAACTGTGTCTGTACAGGTTTCTGCCATTGCTTTTTATTTTTATTACTTTTCAGCCCTAGGGGCGACATGCCTCACTTTCAACCCGCTGCGCTGTTTAGATAAACAATGACCTACTTTCAGAGTATGAGAGATGAAAAATGGTTTTAAAAAACCCATAATATTTTTTAACAAGCTATCCAACGAACTATGAATTTAACGAGATTTTTTTTACACATACTTTAGGTATAGGTATAGGAGTACAAACGCCAACACAGTTAACTGACCATCCTGTATTTATATAGAACCTTATTACAATATGCACATAAAGTGCATGATGGTCACTTAGCTGTGTTGTCGATAGTACCCTAAAAAATATTTTTTCAAGATTATATACTACTGTTTTGTCGGCGTGATTGATTTATATATCCATGCCGAATTACAGTTTTCTAGTAGTAAGGGTTACTGAGCTAAGCCGAAGACAGACGGACAGACAGACGGACATAGCGAAACTATAAGGGTTCCTTATTGACCACGGAACCCTAAAAATACAATAATCTTCACTGTACGGTACCAATGCCGCTGATGGTTGGACATCTCTTAAGGCGCCGTAGGTTCAGCGAAGTTAAGCGAACAGAGTTTTTGAAACAATATAATGCGTCAGTTTATAATAATATGGTTTCAAAAAAATACGAATAGTAATCTTGAGGATTTTCTGCAGGGAAATCAGTGCTTCGAAACATGATTAAGCAAATTTCGCTTGATAGAAAAAAATCACGAACATAGGTCTAAAACACACAAAAATACACTTAAATTATTCGTAACAAATTATGCACAAAAGCTATAAATATTAAAATTGCTTCTAAAAATCGGCAATATCATGTTTGAAGGGAAATCAGTGTTTACATTTTTATTTATTTAAACAGCCAAAACATTTAAATTAAAAAACATGATATCCGCGCTTCCAAGCACGCACTTCCATCTCGCTCACGCTTATGCTCAGTGAGAGGGAG
This sequence comes from Epinotia ramella, assembly GCA_947578815.1. Classification (NCBI taxonomy): domain Eukaryota; kingdom Metazoa; phylum Arthropoda; class Insecta; order Lepidoptera; family Tortricidae; genus Epinotia; species Epinotia ramella. The sequence continues at coordinate 17,765,732 of OX388209.1, forward strand.
AGAAGACCATGAACCTACGGCGCCTTAAGGCGCATAGCTCTCCGACCTCAATATTGTGACTTCTAGTCCAGGCAATGAACTGACAACTTGTATGGAAAAAAAAAAATATTTGGAAATAATTTATAATAGCTTATTTTTCATGTATAACGGATATATTATCAATTAAATAGTTACCCAGCGACAAAATCCGACCAAATTTCAGACATCGACAAAATGATAAGTTAACTGGCTTCTAAAAAGTCAGTAAAAATATTAATAAATGTTTTTGTCTTTATTTTGGTTCATTTACATTTGCTCTATAATATTCAAGATAAATCGTACAAAAAAAGATAATGCATGCTTCATTTAAATCTACATAATTACTTCCGGGTGGAAAGTTTGTCGGATTCTTGACTAAATCATCTTAGAATAACATTTTCAAATGAAATCAACAAAAAAACGCTATTATAAATTAATGTTTTTCAAAACCGTATTTTGCCTGGAGTATTCTGCGGCCTCCCAGCGCAGAGCTGCTACCGCGAAACACCACTTCCTTCGTTTGTGTACCGTCGTCTCTGTCGCTCGAATAAGCAGGTGCCATATTCTCGTTGTACTCAAAGTGTGAGCCATTTTGGTGTAGTAGCAAGGCGATCATCAAGCGTCTGAAGCCCGAGGTCAATTGTGAACTAGGTGTATCTTACCTCCACAAACAGGACAGTTGTAGTGCGTATGCCGCTGGTGCTTGGGTTTGTCGCACGGCGAGTAGCACTCCGGCCACGTGATGGTGACCACGCCGGCCTCGCAGCGCAGGACGCGTCCCTCCTCGTTCCACTCGGTGTGCGAGGCGTGTTCAGTCCCGTTGTAGTAGCAGCCCTTGCAGCGTGCGCAACAGCCCTCGCGAGGCATCACGACGGCGCAGTCGTCCACCTGTCCGCACTCTTCCACGCCGTTACGACACTCTACGAATCCGTTCTGGAAATAAAAAGGAAATTGTTATTTGGAGGAAGTTATATAGTTACAAATGTTACAATATTTTTAGAGGATAAAGTTTCGAATACAGAGCGATACATGAGCAGTGATAAAGTTATTTTAGCATAGCTCTTCATCAACGTTCTTAAGGCGCCGTAGGTTCATGGTCTTCTCTCCCTCTCACTGAGCATAAGCGTGAGCGAGATGGAAGTGCGTGCTCGGAAGCGCGGATATCATGTTTTTTAAATTTAATTTTTTGGCCGTTTAAATAAATAAAAATGTAAACACTGATTTCCCTCAAACATAATATTGCCGATTTTTAGAAGCAATTTTAATATTTATAGCTTTTGTGCATAATTTGTTACGAATATTTTAAGTGTATTTTTGTGTGTTTTAGACCTATGTTCGTGATTTTGTTCTATCAAGCGAAATTTGCTTAATCATGTTTCGAAGCACTGATTTCCCTGCAGAAAAGCCTCAAGATTACTATTCGTATTTTTTTGAAACCATATTACCTATTATAAACAGACGCATTATATTGTTTCAAAAACTCTGTTCGCTTAACTTCGCTGAACCTACGGCGCCTTAAGTGTTAGATACATCAGTTTGTTACTCTCAGGTACAGCCGAGGTTAAACCATCTACATATTGCAACAAAAGAAACATTACAGGCAAAATGTAGGATGTAGGTAACAAAACTGCTTATGAGATTACTATACCTAACATTAATTTATTAGGTAGGGGAGACTGGGGTGCATTGGCAGGATTTTGATATAAAAGGCTATCATGTCCTCATCTTTAATAGAATCTGTTTGGTAAATATTTTTAGCCCTAGCCAGGATATTTGGCTATGTAACAACAATAGTTGATTGACCTCATTGACGTATATTTTTGTAATAATAAGCATTTTCAAAACATCGGAAATGTTTCAAATGACCCTGAGCCTGAAAATATCTATTAAAAAAAACTTAGAATAATGAACAATTATATTTTTTTGTTTTGTCCATTTCTCCCATTTTCTACTGGTATGATTTCAGTATTATGTTCGGTTGTGGTATTTTCAACAAATTCTGGTATTCTGTCACGGATTATCGACGTGTTTTTGAAATTTTGACGCACAAAAAAAAATGCATAGGCAATAAGTACTGTTTCTATTTCCCCCAAGTTTTTTGTTTCACCGCCCCGTCAACCTCTTCGTAAATATTAAATTCTGTATGAAAATACGAGTAAGATAGTTTAAACTCGACTAGAATATCTATACTAATAGTAGATATTGCAATTTAAAAAAAGCGATCATTTGTTTTGATATAAACAAAATAATATTCTCAAAAATTCTTACTTCATGTGGTGAAAAAGCAAAATATCCTCGTAAAAAAAATCAAATAGGTTCGATGCCGCGAAGCTTATGGCTAGACAAAGCCGATAATTTCCTTCCTCGAGACCCCGCCGATACCACCATTATTATTACCTACCTAGGAGTTATTATATTATCAAGCTTGTTTCAAATGACCCGCACTCCTATTGACCCCAGTCTCCTCTACACATAATAATATTTATTCCCTCTCACCCACAAAAGGAGGCCTGTGGCCAGTAGTGGGACCTATATAGGTCGATAATGATGATGATGATTGATGATAGAATACGTACTCGTATACCAAAAGAAAACTAAACTTAGTACCTACATGTACTCGTGTCTATCAGCGTACATGTATTAAAAAGTTAGGCGTACGCAAAAATATATACGCGCTGACCTGAGAACCTCCTCCGTTTTTTTCGTCGGTTAAAAAGCGAACACTAACAGGCAGGTTATAAATAACCGACTCAAGTACATATCCCGCGGTTTTTCAATAAAAAAACAATGATTAAAGTTCAAAAGCATGTCTATGCGTAAAATACAAAGACAATTAAAATATTTTTTGTATAAACAAACACTGTTTCATTATTCACAATAAACTTTAATGTGTCAATTACGCCTACGCATCGTGGCAACCGCGATTGTGGTTCGGAGCGACACGTACGGAACTGTTTTTATACGTTTTCCTAGTCCTCTTTTGTTTTATTCATTTTAAAAGTAACAGATGTGCGGGAGCGGGGCATTCGCATAATCCGAAGGCACAATAAAATTAATACAGCGTCAGTCTCCTGGCACGCCAGACGCCGGGTATTAATTACCTCTATTTGTAAGGCAACATTGTGCCTGGCACGGGGTTATTCCCATTCTGTCCCACGCCTTCTATCAGGCAATTAGCGGACAAAACATAACTTCTATCACGCGTTATGCGATAGTCCAAAGGATATGACTGTGTTCGGAATACCGTTTGAGGGTTTTTACGCGTGGGATAAAACGGGAATGATCCGGGCGTGACGTTAAGTTACGTAGATAAGTATAGGGTACAACTTTTTTATTAAACCTACACGGCTCATTAATTATTGTTGTTTATCTATTATACGTCTTGGTAATAAAATAGGTATTTATACGGAAGTTTATTCAATTCCATAATGTTTTTCAATTGTTCTCTGTTATGAACTTTAATCTATTCCATTGTGCGATACTTGTTCTCGAGGCAGTAGATAAAAACTCGCGACACTGACATTTTTGTGACCGCATTGTTCTATTGAATTGTAAGCAATAGATAGGCATGTCGTGCCTGTGATTACTCTATTAAAGAATTTAACGATTACACGTAACCACGTAGTAATAAACTATAGACAAATAAAGCTAACAATGTTCGCCATTACACAGTACTCGACTTTGCAAACGGTCCAGAGGCTCAATCTGAGACAAAATTTTCGCGTTCCATTATAATTTCAAAATGTTTTACTCACTCACTTTGACACTTAAGTTCGAAAGAAGTTCAGAGCAAAAGCGTGATTAAAATAAAAATGGAATGCCAAGTGAATGTCTCACATTGCCCCCGAGGTTTATTGAGTTTTGATCTGCGAGATGATAATTCTATCGATTAGCAGGAGTGATAAAATGGCGAGCAGTGCATGTGCGTTCGATGTGCAATAAGATCAAGCTCATGTACATATTTAACGAGTTTTTAACGGCTCTTTGTTCCAGGCGCATTTGCACGAGCACGTGTGCGGTTCACTTGCAACGTACTTCACTTTAGATATGTTAATCACTTTTCTAAATAATTACTCGGCTGTGCGTAGGTGATACATGTACTGACACCAAAACAATGTCACTGCCAATCTTTCTTTAAACAGTTTGACTAAAACACTAAAGCCTATTAAATTGTGTCATTATTAAAATAAATCATAGATGGATTCCTACTGCAGATTTACTTTAATATATATTTTTTTGTACTTACTAAAGTTGTAAAAATATAATCCTAACTCGACAAATTGTAAATAGGGTAATTCCGGGGTAGATGGCCATAAGGGGGAGATGGCCCATCAAAATATTTCATGGAACCAGTGACTTAATTTCGTAAGTTTTTGTTTATTTCGCTTCGCTTTGTGCGTGGGAGCACGGGTGCAATTAACAATTAGGCGAAAAAAAGCACAAAGTAAGTAAAATCGTCTTTGATTGTTTAGACTAGTGTCAATATTTTTTGGAGAGGTCATGTTTTACCCGGTTATGATGTTAGTTTCTCAAAATAATGCTGTTTTTTGTATTTGTTGCAAAGTATACGAGTGTCTCTTTGTTCTAAGGTCAGATTTTGGCAAGTCGTGTCACGACTTGTTTTTATTTTACGTGTGGTCATCTCTCCCGCAAGAAAAGGAGAGATGCCACTGGCTAGTTTTAGTCGGTATGTCATATGATGCTGAATGTGTGTCAAAGAAGAGTATATAAAAGGAGAGGATAAAACAATCCAGGAAAGCTAACAAGAAAAAAATATCCAAAACTGCCAGCTTGGTGTGTCAACGAAAGAAACTACCGCGGCTGTGGGGATAATTGCCTATTATAAGTTATCTTCTTCGAAGACTGGTTTCAGTGTAGTTTTGGCTACCTAAGAATTGCACCGAATTCGAGGACACGTGCTTAAGAATGAAAAATTTAACGAAAAACATACAAACTGAGAGAGTTAAGTTATGGCCATCTTTCCTGTAAAGGTATGGTCATCACACCCGTACACCTTGGAAGAGAGGCCAATCGTGATTTTTTTTCAACAGTTTTTTTCGAGTTGATTTTAATAATCTTTTTTTGTTTAATAATCCAAAGTTAACTAACCAAAGTTTAATAAAACATAAAAAATGTATTCGTGATGTGTAAGCTTTTATTTTAAGAGTGTTCCACAAAAACTATGGCCAACTACCCCGGACTTACCCTACCTATGCACGCTAGATAGTAAGTAAATTAACTAGCTAGTGTCTCCTTGTTATGATACCTAAATGGTTAACAGGCGAAAATATTTGAAAAACCCGGAAAGTTTGGTGTTTAGCCATCTTCATACAACATCTTCGCAATAGCAACCCGCCAGACATGGTACCTACTTAAATATGAACTATCAATATTTGCACAAATCTGTACACTTGTCATACGTTTAACACCCAACAGTCCGTCCTAATTTGTATGTGGCCCTGGCCTCTGCGGCGCAGGCACGGCTGTGACAACTGGCGTGACTTAATGTACCTACGTGGTGTATGTCTATGTACCACAACCACGACCTTCGTAAGGACAGTCTCCTGTGGCTCAGTATAACCACACAAACACAACTGCTTAATGTTTCGTTCGAATCTCGAAAGCGGCCACTTCTAGTTAGATAAGCAATAAACCACGCGCTAGCCTAAACTCAGAGAAGTGCCTTCTATTTAGTTTTAATATGCTTTACGCGAGGTCACCCACTCTGGTGTTTATTGTTTTTCGATACTTCGGCCGAATTTCATGAGCCACCTCTTTGAACTAGCCCTCACATAGCGAAATATTTACGTTACACGTCGGATAAAAATAACAGTAAGTCTGTCGACTGGCCATTACCTACTTGCTATAATGCGTGCCGCAAATAAAATAGAACAGATTACATAGCTCCAATTCTTAAGAATCATGCTTAAGGTGTGTTACTCGGGCGGCGTCGATGGCGCTATATCGAGATTTTGGCGTTGCGAATGAGATGTTCAATAGTACTCACCCCTGCAGGATAATCGTATTATTCCTTTGAGAATTGAGGGTGAAAATAAAGTTACGCCATTAATCTAAAACTGTTCCTCCATACTAACTATAGATAGTAAATCAAGGTGCCATGAACAATTCTCAAAGTATATCTTCCCTACAAATACTTTTTCGTAATTGACATGGCAATTGAGTAATCTCTAAAACTAAAGGAAAAAAGTAGGTAACTTAAACGTATCCTCCTTACCTAATTGACATAACTGTTAGCGAGCACAGAGCAGACAATATTTAAAATGCAACTAACATACCGTAAAATGCTGCAACTTTGCCTGGATTTTGACGTTTTTTTCTTATATCTGTGAACCTATTTTTCATTATGAGTTTAATGAGTATTAGTCGGAAAACATACCCTATGTCTTGCCAGATAAGACTCAAATCTCATTACCTAATCATACTGTATTTCCGATTTACAAGCAATCAAAGTGGCAGGCAAAGTTGTAGACCTAAGACGTAACTTTGCCTAGGCGGATATCTCAATAAATAATGTGTTGCTATTTGTAATAATATTCACTCGTGTGCATGAGACATTGGGCTTGTCTCTGGCAGTCAAATTATTGCCATAAGCTTAATACTTTTTTTTTCACAGGCAATAGGTAAAGTTGTAGCAGGTTCCACAAACTTTCTATACAAAAATATTGTTAACTGTAGGGTTGTGCCAAAAAAAAGATCATTATTTAAATAAAATATGTTTATTTTTAGTTACTTACAAAATAATCAACAAACAATAATACCCATTTTTTTCCTTATTTTTTTTAAACGGAATAACGCCTAAATAATTGATGATCGTTCATAAATTTGCGCCAAATTCATTTTTAGGGTGACACCGTAAGATGTCACGTGACCTGATCGAAAAACTGTTACAATGTTATTGAGTTTTCACTTCTGCCGGCACTCCCGGAGTGCAACCCGGTCTTTTATTTATTTATTATAAGTACATTGCAAGTACACTTTTTTGCTAATTCACAATGCATTATTATAGTGTAAAGTTCTATTTCATTGTAAAGTTCTAATCACCCATCACCTTTAAACTCCAACTAACTACTTTTGTAGGTAATCGACCTGACAACCCATTTGATAAGAAAGATAACTGCAAGACAAATCAAACGAGCCTAAACACAGTGGGTTTATTATGTGTTGTTTAGAAGTTTCTATCTTCGGTCTCCATTATCAGACCATCTCGATGGTACCATAAACATTGCACTGTCACCCAAGTTACATAAGTACGTTAAACACCTCAATTGGTCGCTAATAAGTGGTTGATAAATTTATTGCGAATCTTGAACTAAAAGACAAACATACAACATAATTATAATACAATAGATATACAATTTGCAAGTAATTACAATAAAAATAACTTAAGTACCTTTAAGTTTTTTTTGTTAACGTTAGTTTATTACTTTCAGTGACACTGAAAGTTGGTGAAAATCGACTTGCAAGATTTGACTTAAACCAACAATCATTGCAAGTTAATAAAAAACTTGTAATAAATAAACTCATTTAAGCAGGCTTATTTTTACTATTTTCTGTACATTTATAAAACCCAGCTAGTGACAGCCCTAGACCCAGGCAAAATTGTGTCATTCAAGTTTCCAAAACACTGCCCAATATTGCCTAGTACGTTATTATGCTGAAATCATGTCCTTTTCTTGAAAATATTAAACTTACGAAAAATAGACAGTCTTTACTTACCCTGGGACGTTACCACTTCTCAAAAAACACCTTTTTTGTAGATAAAAGTTCAAAAGTTGCGAGACACTAAAAAAATGCTGCCACTCACTCCGACTTATGATGCGTAACTGGCGGAGCAACAATGGAGTTACCATTGTAAAAAATTAAATATGTGTTGCCAGAATAATGAAAATTCCTACCAAATGGTAAAAAACAAGAAAAAACTTAGCAAATTCGAGAGGTCATAATTGAAACGAAATAGGCAAAATTGAGTTTAAATGGCAAAGTTGCAGCATTTTACGGTACATATTCGTTACGCTACTTTATTTGATTCTGTTCCATATTCAGAAGGGAGCTGGCTAGCCTGACCGATTAACTTGATCATAAATAGTGGGGATTACATCTTAGTATTCACACCTCATCATCCCATCTCTGTGAATTAATGATGGGTACGCAGCAATTCATAGGACTTTTTGATTCTTTGGACATATCATGGGTTCAGCTTAACTTTGACGTAATTGTGATTTTAATATTTGCACTAGTTAATATTTTCACGATTTATATAGATATTGATCCACTACAACACATCTGCTCAGTCCAATCTAACTAATAAATAACTTTTTGCTCTTACACACATTATTTCGTTAAACCGGTAGGTAATAGAGGACTTTTCAATTGATTGAGCTGTCATTCATTGGAGACAAAGTAACGGATAAATTTATGAGTAATTAATATGACACGTTGACAGCGAAAATGAGGCGGCGTGCCGTTGCCGACTTATCGTTCCTTGGGGGTATTAACTCCTAAACTATTTTCCTTGTATGTACATTCCACTTCCCGATGTATTTAACGAATCTCGTGGGTCGAAGCCTAAAAACGGGCATGCTCTGTAACTATAAAAAGGAATAAATTTATGCATCGCTCAATTTTATTTTACCTATTTTAATTAACCTTTTTTTACTTTCGTGGGTATCGAAAAATATTTTAGTGATTTTAAATCCCCGTATTAAGTGTGAGTGTCTCGCAAATTATTTCATAACTTTGCCTTCTAATGTATCTAATCGTCTTATATTTCAGCGTTATTAAGTACCTGAATACAATTTATAGAAACAACAAATAACGAAAGAAAAATATCGAGAAGTGAGAGGAAGATATATTTATACTCGTATATATCTTCTTCACTATATTTCAATATATTTCAGCGTTATTAAGTACCTGAACTGAATACAATTTATAATAAAAGACAAATATTGCGAAGTGAGCAAGATATACAACGTGTTAATAAAATAACGCAAAACCTGAAAACCGTTTGTTCAGAATCGAGAGTAAAATGCGAAAAAAATAAAAAATAAATTTTTTGACGCGATTTATTTTTTACATTTGTATGGAGCAGGTCGCCCCAGTCGGCCAACACTCCATACAAATGTAAAAAATAAATCTTGTCAAAAAATTTTTTTTTTATTTTTTTCGCATTCTATGCTCGATTCTGAACAAACGGTTTTCAGGTTTTGCGTTATTTTATTAACACGTTGTATAAGATATCCTCACTTTGCGATATTTTAGGAATAATATACATTAACCTTATATATATTAGGAATACCGGTAAAACATCCCGCTTCAAATCTGTGCTATTTTGCCAGATCGAAATTGATAAAATGCTTCGAGTCTGATAAATTTATTTATACGAATGCTTACTGTGATCCAAATGACACAATTATTTATTTGAAATTGGAATACACATCTTCCCTTGCCACAATAACGCGTAAAAAAGTACGCAGTATCTCTGTTTTCGGGCGACACCGCCACGCCACTTCCCGTTACGCTGATAGCTGCGTCCTCACTGCTTCCTACTCTTGCGCAATGCCACGTGCCACCTTCGATCTGGATTATTTATTTAGCATAATAGTCTCATTTTACGCTCAGCCGGTAATACAACTGAATTGTCAATGCATGTTACGCAGACATGTAACAGAACACTCACTCACTTGAACAGAAACTATTGCACCACCGAGCTGATCTGATGATGGCTAGAAGAAGTGGCCATAGCAACTTCCAAAACTACAAAACGTTCCGGCTCATTGGAACCTTCTCTCTGTACGAGTAGCTGATGACTGTACAAAGAAGTACAGTGAGCAAAAAAGCTCAAATGGTTATTTTTACTGAATCTTATTATTACTGGTTATTATGGCTACATATGAATATCTAGAGTAATAAGTAAATTAAAATACAAATTAAAATACAAACTTTAATTTTAAAGAAAGGTGGATATTTATTAATCCAGATTAAAAGTAATCCGGATTTAATAATTGAACCTCCCATACTCACCTAGGTAAATATGCTCATTATGGAATAATTTCGGTGTTTGTTCATCCCTATTTTTATAAATTTTAAAAAGAAAACATAAGTATAACAACATTTCGGCATCTAAGATACGCATAGCAACGCACTAACTTAGCATTCCACGATGCTGTCTTAAAAATGCAAGATAAGATTATTTTAAATTAAATGTTTATCTCTCAATTTACATACATAACCTAATGAAGTTTGCGGGGTATAGCAGCACAGACAGCTCGGGAACTTATACCTGCCGGCCCATACGCATATGCGATGGGAAGACTGTAGGTATTTTTGCGATACCCACATTTAATGTGACTAGGTGATGCTCTTTTATTACCAGAGATCGGATATTCGGATCGATATTTACCTAAACTTGGCAAAATACCGGAAATTGTTGGGAAAATATGGAGTCGGCTTCTTTTTTATTATAATTTTAATAAATATGCTCCGGGACTCCGGGATCGTACGAAATGACATAAGATGGTACAAATTTACCTACATGTTTAGTTTATGGCTATTTTTGACTATTTTTGTAAGGAAATATGTATGATATATAGATCTAACAAGAACAGTGTATTGTAGTGTAGCCGCAGTGTGAATTGGCAAAGTAATGTAAGCATTTCTCTATACATATCTTACATAACTGGTAAATCATACATTATAGTAGATTCAAGGGTTATGTAATACTTATAGGGGAATAATAAAACAGTTTTTTTGTATAACACATATATGTGACGTTTTCAAGCAAAATGTACAATTTTGTCGATTGTAATTTGTAAATAAGGTTCACGTCTAGTTAAATCTTGATGGTATTCGCGACTCTATGATTTGCGTCAAAGTAGTACCTTTTGCTCAAAAATGACACATATGTTTATTAATAAATTAAATATTTAGCAAGAGTTCTATGGAACAGGTCCGGGAATCCAAAGCACAAGTGGGTGTTGAAAAAAGAATCCAAAATCCAAATCACAAAGCAAAGCAGAAACCGTTGTTGAATAGCCGAGTAGAAACGTAAAACCAAAGTAAATATGACACCCGAATGCATGTACAGTACAGCAACGAATGATCTATGCACACATATTATTCATATTACTCTCAACACCCTACTTAACTTCTAAGATAAAGCCCACGTATACCTAAAGTACACGTGGTGATAAATTTTCTTTGTATTGCCCGCCTTTTTTTACCTGCTATGCGTAAGACAATAGCGACAGCAGAGATAGCGGATTGGCAAAAATTTCGGGGATAATGTCGTCCTTGAAACGTCGAAGGAAAACAATTCTTAAAAGTACTAGTACTCACGACAAGTTCCGTTAAACTAAGTAATGATAATGATACTTCGCTAGTTGAATAAATCTCAGGTAAATGAATTTAATATTTCCCCATAGTAAATTACATTAAATACATAATAAATAAGCGTATTAAAATGTTCAAATATGAGTTTAGATTGCCTTGTTACATAGTTAAGAAATCCCGGGAAATTCCGTGAAATTTATTACGAAAATAAAGTCGAGTCCGTCTCCATACCGTTCACGCCGCCAAAGTTTAGGTAAATATCGATCCGAATATCCGATCTCTGTTTATTACGCTCTCTCGCTCGGCCCGCGTATTACAAAGAATGCAGATTTAGCCGCGGGATAAAAATATAGCCTGTGTCAATCCTGAAGTCCATTTAAAAACGAACCAATACTTATATACTTATAGTACAAACTTTTTCTCTGCATAATATTATTACATACTTAAGAGGGAAGAATAACTTTGGAATACTACGTAATCGCCCATACAAAACGAGAAAACGTTTTTCCACTTATAAATATTTTCGAATCTCAATGATTTTTTAGTACGTTATTGAGACAATGAAAGACTAGGTTTATAGGTTTTCCTTTTTTCAAAATTTATAATAAATTCAAACTTATAGAATGTCTCATATCGTATGTGTTTGCCGCACGAGCCGTAAAACAAGGACGATAAACAAACGTTCTGTGGCTTTCTTTACTACCGCCCATCGACTTCCACGATAGGACAGCCTGGAAGTTGACTCTGGAAGTGACGATAAGAAGACGCGGTGACATAGACTAACCGTCGCTTTTTAATCGTTCTAATTAGAAAAAGGCGGACATGTCCTGCGATAACCGCGCGCCGCGCAGGCTCTGACTATTGAAGGCATCTCATGCGTAGTAGTCGTTCGCCTGTTGCTATGAAAATGGCAGCGGTTGCTTTGCGATCAATTTCCAGGTTGAATGCATAATCTAAGAAAATTAAGCCGAATATGGTTAATCAGGGGAAATAATTCGTGTAGTTTTGTAAATTGGTACAATTATACCTTGTGGTGTCCAGATAAACATACTAAGAGTCCTCGAGGGTGGGGCTGTGCTGAGGGTGTAGGGGGGGGTTGAAGGTACATTTTTTCCGATTTTCATACATATCTCGAATATCTGTACGAATAGCGTTATAATTACTTCAGACAAAAGTTTTTACATAAAATTTCCTACAAAATCGGTCATAATTATTTTTACTCTACGATCAATACTTTGGGAGCTACAGGGCGTTAAAGTAAACAAAGAGATAAAAATAGTCGATTTAAGAAAACGTCGTTTGTAGTTGTTCATCATAACATTACTATTCCTCCGGATAAAAGCTTCTCCAGAAAATTTCCTACAAAATTGGTCATATTTATTTTTACTCTACGATATGTTTAAGTTAAAAAAAATAGTCGATTTAAGAAAACGTCGTTTTTTCGTAGTTGTTCATCATAATTCATTTTTTTTTAAGGATAAGTAAGCTTAGTCACCTGCTTATCGAACATACAATTCCCATGTCAATCCATTGAGAATTTCTAAACAAAACAAAGCTGCAACATTTCTAAATAAAGCTGCAAAACCACTGATTTCTCACTGACATAGTTGTTCTCCGAGAAAGAGTGCAATTACGACCTGGTGATGTATAGTACAAGTGTAGGGTCTCTCCGTGTGACCCACAGAAAAATTAGATATTTCAAGATTTGACTCGGGGTAAAAAGTTGGAGTACAGCCTGGCTAAACGGTCAGACCTAGGTCAAGGGTGCTCGACCAAATGTCATAGAGAACCGCGTGCAGTCTTTGATTATCAAAAAAAAATTTTAAAAAACTAAGTTTTTTTTCGTCAAAATTTCAGGGCGGTCCTAGCGAGCTGAGATTTGGCCTCAATGTTTGTATGGGCCTCGAGATTCCGAAAATTAAAAAAAATGATTTTTCTTGCTTTAACGTTTTCTTTTTATTTTTTTTTTGGTCATCAAAAATTGCACGCAGTACCCTATGACATTTGGTCGAGCACCCCTGACCTAGGTCTGACCGTTTAGCCAGGCTGTACTCCAACTTTTTACCCCTCAGCACAACCCCCACCCTCGAGGACTTTTAGTATGTTCACCTGGACGCGAGAAGGTATAACTGTACCAATTTACAAAACTACACGAATTAGGTACTTCCCCTGATTTTTATTTATTTTTTTGTTTTTTATTTATTTGTTACTAAAAAATTCTACAAATACACTAACTACTTAAAGTCCTGCAAAACTGTTTTAACAGTTTGACTGCAGGAAGACTTATTATAATAACTTATCTAATTTTACAAAACTAGTTAAGTAATAGTTCGACTTAAACATAGTAATACAGTAGTAATATATATATGCTTTGGTAATATATATCTAATGGTATATTTATGTAGGTATGAATAAATATTTAGGGTAAGGATTCTAGAAAATGTTTTTTTTTTACTTTCTTTTAAATGTTTTTTTCTTATGCTAACAGTTTTGGGGTCGATACTTAACTTAATTAATATTTCACACATCCTTAAAACAAATAAATGTGGATACTACCTAACATACGCAGGTTTATTTATGTTAATGATATCACACTAATATTTACGTTACTCAGATTATATGTAGACCCTAATATTTCACGTCCATCTTATCTCGCTTTGGTAAAATACATAGTGTTCAACAAAGTACCTAAAGGTGTTTTCGATAATAACCAGGTTATGGTGTTTTGTATCCTTTTAAAGTTTTAAACAAAATACCTAATCGTATTTTCACCAGCTTTTGAAATCGAATCTTGAATAGATTCGATTTCAAAAGCTAGTAAAAATATTATACCTACTAACCTCATTAACTTCATTAATCATAGGTGTCATTATACCACATAATTGTACCTATTGGCATCGATTTTCTTCCGATCTCTAGACAACAAGGACAATCTTCAATTTCGACATCCAAATATGCAACAAACTCAAATACTTAGGGCCCATTTTTTAAAAATCACGAAGACAAATTAAGCCCTACCCTACCCTACCCCTACCCTACCCTCTTTATTTTTATTTTCTGATTGTCTTACCTTAATAAACGCTAATGTTCTCAATAAAATTGTAGTCTATTTTATAAGTAGGTAGGTACCTATTCCTAATTAAAAGCGTTAAATTAGTAGTATTCTGGTAAGCGGTTTTTTTACGTGCACGTATAGTTTGTAAATGGAGTGTTAATTGTATACGCTTAAAGGTAAATAAGTAGAGGTAATTTTATCTAGGCGAGTAAGCGATCCCGGGGCGGCGACGCCGACATCGCAAGGCCGAGCGTGGGCTGGCGACGCGAGCGCGGCGGCGCCGCACTTCTTACCACGATACTACATTTTTTGCACACAACACGCGCGGCATATCGATTCTATTCACTTTATACGACCAATTAACATCGTATTAACCGCTGCGACTTCATCAAAGGTAATCGCCCAGACTTTTAAGGAAGCTATTTTCTAGCGCACATCCATCATTCCAAAGACCGGCGCTCAGGCGCTTACATTTTTCGAAGAAAAAGTTAAACGTGCTCAAGAGGCGTGATAGACTTCTAGTTACTAGCAATTACGTGCTAAAAGTAGTTTTTGTGAGGGTGGCGATGGCGACGGGGATATAAGACAGCTTTGTTGTCGGTAAGCCTTTAGGTAAAAGAGTTACAACTTGATGACGTAAACACATGTGTGTTTGCTTGCTTCATGCATCAATTCAAAGTAATACCTGTTTAGCAATCAACCAAACTTGCGGTACCGAATTATGCGGAATTATGGTATCAGGAAGTATCTTCACACTTGAGTAAAAAATGAAAAATAACTTAATAGCCCAACGCATAGAAAATTGTCCGGAACCCAGACAACACAAAGAATGATAACATCATGCATTATTCATAATGTAAGAAGAAAATTTTACAGAGATTTTACCTTACCTACAGAAAATAAATAAGAAGACTAGGATTTACGAATTTCTTTTATTCTGGCGCTAAACACGCAAGAAACATCAAATTTACTAATAATTTTACTAACAAACCAGAAGTCAAAGTAAACATCCTAATATACAAGGAATTTGCATTAGACTTGATTTTTTGCATCATAGCAAAACATAATAACAATGTCGATGATGTGTGGTGTGTAAAAAATACGCTTTGCTAGAAGAACCGGTGCGACCGCATACCGCGCGCTTGCGGCAAGGCCCGGCGACGGCGGCGGGCACCTGCGCACCCGCTCTCGACACTCACCCACTTTCACATTTGGACCCGACATCCACATACGCTCCACACATAAACCCTTATGTACCTTACACCCAACACCTTAAGAACTAATTTGCCGAAACTTCCCCCAGCAGTACATGCAGCGCGTGGCAACCATCAACAATTAGGTATTATGACCAGGCAGAGCCAACGTCAATAAAGACATTGGTGCAGCCAAATAAATATACAGTTCGGAGGTTTCAATTAAGCATGCGCCTAATTGAAACCTTAAAACTGTGCTGGTACTTTGTGGAAGTCAGTCAAGTGAGTAAGTCATGTTTTAAGAAATGATCGACTGTTTTCAAAATATCTAATTACAGCGTAAGTGACTATAAATTGAAACTCTTCATAATCTGACAGCTGCGATTTGTATGCATAAGTACAAAGTCATTTGAATTTTGAGATAGAAGCATCTTAAAATAGTACCTCATTATTTATTACGATATTCTTAAGTTTGTGAGTAGCGGCTTGGTGCAGTCTGCGGGCGTAGCATAGTCCGACCATTACAGGTACTTGACTTAGCAATTTACTTGTAACTATAAAGTACAATTTATGGGATATTAATAGACTGCAGGGCCTCGACAAAAATAGTTAGACGCGGAACATTACTTAATTATTGACCAGCCCCGGCCGCCACTTCCAACGATAGAATTGCCGGCTTACTGGATTCAATTAAATTGTCATGAAGGTTCCGAGAACTATTATTACGGTAGCGGCATTTTACTGTTAAATTATGAACTCGCTTTTTGTTGCATAAAATGAATTTGCACATAATAGCTGTCGTGGTCGCTAGAATTTGTATTTGCAAGAGCTTGACTAAAATTATTCAGCAAAGCAATTTGCCAACCGCTTTCAAAATCAAATAAGCGTTTGAGATTTTTATTTATTTCTAACAGTAAGTACCTACTTCAATCAGGTTTAAAATGGGGTCGTACAGAATAATTAGCTTGTGAATTTGCAATTTACAAGATGGAACATGAGGCTTTAACTTTGGAGAATTTAATACTGCTCGAAGTTAAACTGCCTCGATAAATAACACGGCTCATTAAGGTAAGCGTTGCGCGGGAGTCTCGAGATGCTATCAACCGGCTACTAGCCGTATATAAAAAGGCTAATGGCACCCCCGGGTCAACTTGACCCGCGACGCAGCCGCGCTAGCGCTCCGGTCTTACGCAAATGAACTACCTACCAGTAGAATTACTTCTCGTGTAGTGTACGATATCCAAGGCTTGGGTCATCTCCTAAACTGCAAGCACGACTTGTCACGCAAGCCAGCTCCTCTTCATCTCCAGTGCAACTTCATGCTAATACCAACTGTTTATATGTGCCTTTAATGCCATACGTTTATGATCACTGCTTAATTAAAAGCATCAGTTTTTTTTTATACTTACACGAGTCTATCCTCCCATCCCGTTGCACTTGTCTAATAACCAGATTGATAAATCGTAATTTTTTTACGGGACTGTGTCGTTATGTGGCACGCGACAAAAAAGCCCATTAAGCAAATGTATATTTTAATACAGAATAAGCGATAAATCTCGCGATGGGCTTTCGAATTCCGCGCAAGTCATCCGGCGAGGTGAGATCGGCTGGGAAATACCACTCGAATGTAGGTACTTATACGTGCGCAACCTTGCTCATACATAACTTATGTCGTGTCGCTGACAACTATGCAGTGATAACGAATTAATATGTGACAGTGTCTTTTGCAAATAAAATATCGATTATATCAAGGGGTGTTTTGCTCATGCGCAGAAAATCTCGGAAAGATTATAACTATAAATTACCTAATTATTTTAGGACTGGTAAAAAAACAAATTTGGTGATTGCGCAAATGTGGTCATCCATCCCATAACATGGAGCTTTCAGTGCTAGCAGAAATACAGTAAAAAGTATAGCGGTATATAGATATATGAGAATATCGTAGATATCTATCTAGCATTTAGAATCGGAGCAATAATGGAATGCTCGTCGCAGCTGCGTCGGATTGCTGGTGTATGCGGTTCATTGCGGTTCCGCATTGCGAGTTTTTGCGCGAGCGCTGCGCTCGGCACGCGCCGGCTCGGCCGCCTCGCCGGCACCTCGCCGGTTCACTGACTAGCTTTAATCAACTACCAAAAGGACGTAAGACTCTTAAGATCCGTAGAAACGTGAAATCTTTTACTACGTTCGAAACATTAATAGGGTACATTTCATTACCCCAATGAGGAACGTTTACTCTGTAACTGGTTTTTTTCTACTGTTATACTTATGAGTCTATTCCAATTCGAGGAGAGTAATGCAATAGACCCCATAATATAACAAGTTACCAGACCTTACTATTCTGCAAAATGTGCCTAACGATATTTAACTTAGGTACATAAATCATTGTTAGTTTGTTTTTAACTTCTCTTGTGTAGTTGTAGACTGCGGTCATAGAATCTATCTATTAACAGCTATAAGGTGTCATTGAAACAAAATGAAACGTAATAGTAAAAACATCAAAATTGCCGTAGTAAATATTGCACCGTTATTTAAAACGTTCAAATTGGGTTGCGCAAATTTTTCACAGAATTTTCCAGAAACGGACAGACGCTAATCAAATTACGTCGTTATTGTTGAGGTGTGAGTTTGTCGCACGTATTGTTTAGAGATATTGTTCTAATTTGAAGCGTGATAAATTGATTAGGCGACAGGGCGTCTGTCACGTCGTTCCTAAAGGCAAAAAGGGCATATTATCTTCCTCTTCTCTATTTAGTAATTGTATATAATACTTTTTTATCAAGCCTTTATTTCTAATACTGCTCATATTTTTACTCCGTCAGTCACTGATCGAACTTAGTCAGCCAATTGTTACCATTACCACTTCTATCATACAGAGCTCCAACTATCTCCAATAGGTAAACTAAGTACCTACCTAAATTTGTAAATTCATGGCGTGAGACAAAATGTACCTTTACCTTTGTAAAAAATTTGTACCTTTGTAAAAAATTTGGTTGGCTTACATACTCCTAATCATATTCATTTATTCGTTGCAACCATGGTATTTTACAAGATGTGAGATATTTATTAGAAAGGCATAAATTACAAACATCTAGACACATAAGTTACTTTCAACTCCGTTATTTCCGATTCCAAACCATATCCGGCCAGTGTTCATAATTCTCCTGGTCATCAACAATAGAATAGACCTTATAAAAACTACATCTCCCTTCATTGCAAATTCGGGCTCCTTAGAATTTATTACAGATTACTTTCTTAACTCCTTCTAAGTTGATATAATATCCGATTCTCAAACATTTCTTTACACTATTGCTGTTCATTCAGAAGAACCCCTCTGACTTAACAGAAGCTGTTAAGTCAGAGAAGTTCATTGTCATTTGATTTGACTTGAGTTAAGGTTTTGTGGTATTGGCCGGGTGTGACGTGATTTATCTCACATCGCTGCTAATTGGAGGCAGCGTGACAACGAGATGATTATGTCAATGTAAATTATAAAAATTGCCACGAATATATTTATTATACGCCTAAAAATGAGCTTAGGAGCATAACAGGTTACCAATTCATCATAATCATAAGGCCGCTGTTGACAGATGATTTTAACAGTGTACATACCGCCAGATATATAGGTTCGATATTTATTTTATTACCTTACCACAACCACAGTTATTTATTATTAGAATATTTTATAATGAATATATATACCGCGCGTATTACTATCACCTAACAAAGTGATAGTAATACCTACGTGTAACGACGTAATAGAAACTGTTATTGAAATGTCAAACATCCGTACCGTCTTTGAGCTCTTACATAGAACGGTATTTAGGTTCAGGTTGAATTGTTTATTTTGGCATAAGAACATGTAAGAGCATCCAAGAGAAATATAGACTGAGACCTATTCTATATATTCCACGGGGTGAGGGTACCATCAGGGCTTACCTTGCAATGACAGCGAAAGCAGCTGCCCCAGTTCTGTTCCAGTCTCTTGTCTAGAAGACGTACCGGCTCCCCTTCGTTCGAGCACGCCTCACGCCGGCCCTCTGTAACAAAAATAAACAAAATAAATTAGATTGTTTATGTTTTGTTCATATTAATCACACGTACAAAGAAGCATAAGGCGCGTATACTTGGCCCCTTCGACTGAGATTTTGTTTGTGTGGTGCACGTATGCCTCATATTTTGTTAGAGAGGCTTGTGTACTATATTGTATTCAATTACGAGCGCAGCAACAAGGTGTGCTGACAGGCATGATTAGGTCAGGGAGTCAGTTCTGCAGTGACCAAGCGGAGGAGTTGCGGTCGCGAGACGCGTGGGAAGCGAATGTCCTATTATAGCCGTCGGCAGCGTTGCACCAGCAGTGCACTTGCCGACGCAAATACCGAGCAACTTGAGGTTACACGTATTTGTAAAAGTAAGTTTGCAAACTTTTTATTTCTCTACTAAGCACTAGGTAACCTACACGTCTTTTGAAATAAAGTAACGGTGTAACGAAAACTGAAACTAAGATTTTAGACCGTAATCGTAAACTGAAATCGAGTGGTATTTTTCCGGAAATTAAGAAAAAATATTTTCGTAGTAAATTACTGTGGGAAAGCAACTTTTTGATGGTTTTGTTGATGTTGGCTCTTAGGTGATGGATAAAGAACGAATTAATGTGGTTTGAATTGAGAAACATATAAAAAAACCGAGATAATTTTCAATGTTAATTTCTGAAACAGAGTTCAAGTTACAGCGCCAAGCCAGTTTTCCTTGCGCTGTAACTTAAACTCTGTGTAATAATGCTCATATATATTCAGACGATCACCGTCAATTTCATTAGGTTTTACCCATTATAGTTGGATAAGTTGTCGTCAAATGTAGGAAAAATATCGTATTTGTCACAGCCTGGCACGGACGTCTTAACAATATTCCATAAGGTTTATTAAACACAAAAGTATCCTAAGGTCCATACCTAATCTATTTTGTAGTGTTGTAATGTCTTGCTCAAATCCCATTATTTCATTAAAGAGGCAAGTTAACATAACTGTTATGTTAACCGGTCTCCGAGTTTACATTTAACATACGACTCGGAATTTATTACCGGCCTTGAAGACATTTTATTTGGCATTGAAAAACACGTTAGTTACCTTTGAGCTTCGATTGAATAATAATTAACTTTCTAACGAATTATGGGCATACATATTCATAAATGCACTGGACAAAAGTCCATCATAAAGTATTTATCGGCTCCGGGGTTTACCTTTGGAATCGATTCCCAGAATATGTGGTTCTTATGTATAATATACGAATAATACGTGTCATAAAATTATCACACAGCAGCTTCTGGCAGGTTTTATTATACTTATTGAATGAAGATATCAACGAAATTGCTTTTCTTAGAATCACAGTGTTCTGTGGCGATTATTTGAGATGCGTGAGTTAATTTAAGCATATGGCTATGTGATATAAGAAAACCAAATGATATGCACATAATATAATTATTAGACGGAGTAATATACGCCCACGCTCAGAGGAGTTGCGTCTCCTGTAGTGGATTCGCCTTTGGCGGTAGTATAGGTACCTACACATGGTCCGACCTCCTACTCAAAAATACGGTAACTAAACTAATTTCACTTGTACATACTGCTGTACAACATTACGTTAAAATTGTAGTAGGTACTTATAAAAATATGTGGTTATACCCTTATCACGAAACAAATTATTTAATTAAATATTTTTGTTATTCTTTCTCTGTATCATATCGTTTAATATTTGGTTACTATTAATAAGACATGGAATAAGCAGAGGTTTCTTATGAAGCTCGATTCAACGAAACTGGTAGGACTTAAACTGAGGTTAAACGCTTATATGGACTAATCTTTGGATAGTATCTATTCTTGTCTGGTCGAGTTGACGCTAAATTACTTTAACTTTAACGTATACACATATTCGACAGCTACGACAGGGTTTGAGTGCAAACTATCGCCACACAGTCACATGGCACAGTATAAACATCGGCTCTCGGAGCAGTGTCTCGCAGAGATGACATCGGCGTTACGTGATTACGTCGATGTATCCGCATTCTTATTACGTGGCCGACTCCGGCTCCACCGGCCTGTCCTGCGTAAATATTTTGGTAATTAATGTGAGCTCGCATGCGGCTTAAGTGCCGTCAAATATATTTATCACGATTGTATTAAGCAAATCTGCGCGGGTACCTAATCGCAGCTTAGTGTTGTTCGTTAAACCATTGTCATTACTTTGTAGGTACGAGGGCCCACATGGCAGAAACCGATGATAGAAAGCAACTCATATTATCTACCTTCTTAGTGATAATAGTAAGACAGAAGCCCCAAGAACGTAAGAATTATTTTTATTTTTTAATTACAATATCAGTCAAAGGTCATATCTTTTAACTGACTTATAAATGACACTTGATGAAAACAATATTTAAAATAAAAAGTGTAATTTGACTGTATCGTTTGTCACTACCCATGTCGTGCGCATAAGAACCGTAATATTGTTTGCATACATTACGGGCGTATCTTGTTCGGTTTGTGGTCACGTTTGTATTTCATAATACGCTTTTAATCCCATAGCAACGAGTGGCTTTCAAGGCAAACGAACTTAAAAATAAATCACTGACTTGTAAATTAATGAATCAAGTAATTCGTATTGTTGGAGATTATACCGGCTATCGGTTGTGGCAATATGTTTGCTTTGTATTTAGCCGTTTTGACTTTTGACAAATGTATATGTAGAAATTATGCGAAACGGGCGACGTGGGCCTAGAAATGGTGCTTATAAAGTTTCCCTCCGTCAAATCTTCCAACGATAGTTTGATATGTTGTGAGTCCCGCGCACGGGTACCTTAAAAAAAGTACATAAATAAATTCTCGGATTCTGTAGTTTTGACTACTAAAACCGGCCAAGTGCATGTCGGGCCACGCGCAGTGTAAGTTCCGTAAATTTAAATTCATTATAATATACTACTACCACGATTTTTTCACATCCCCATAAGTAGCCATTTAGCCGGAAGGGGGTGGGGACACATGACTCGGGCAAAAATTAGGGCTTTAAACACCAATATCTCGCAAACGAATCACCGAGTTAAAAATGGTTTTAAAACCCATAATATTTTTATTTTATTTTTGAACAAGGGTTTAACGAAAAAAAAATGACATCCCTCTTTAGGTGGTAATTTTTTTCAAGATTTTATTCTACTGTTTTGGCGGCGTAATTGATTTATATACCCATGCCGAATTTCAGTTTTCTAGTAGTAAGCGTAGTAAGAGTTATTGAGCTAAGCCGAAGACGGACGGACGGACATGGCGAACCTATAAGGGTTCCTTGTTGACTACGGAACCCTAAAACTCACATTGTCATAGCAAAGTCAGATTGTAGATAAATGAAAAAACAACATTTTTATGCTCAAATATTATCACTTGTAGTATCGAAGCAGATCCAGGCATCCAGGAAGAGGCGCCCTGGTGTATGCTCTTCGCTGATGATATTGTCCTTGTCGGTGAAGATGGACTCGGGGTTGAGAGCAGCCTAGAGCAGTGGCCGCAAAAATTGGAGAATGTGGACTTGAAAATCAGCAGATCAAAACCTGAACACATGTTTTGCGATTTCGGCGGTCTCTCTAATTTTACGCCCATAGAGCTCGATGGCGTAACGCTGCCGGTCTGCTCCGATTTTCGATACCTCGGGTCACTCATACTCTTGGCGATATTGACCGTGACGTTAGAAACCGAATCAGCGCAGGATAGATGATTTGGCGACAGGTTACAGGAACAATTTTTTGGGGTAATTCAGTGAATGTACAGTCTGTGTTTATTCAAAAAAAAAAAAGCCTACGCATAATATTCAATCTAAAAAACGGGGAATCCTTAAGGGAAATCTTTAGAAGCAATAAAATTTTAACTCTGACGTGTATCTATATACTAGAAATTTGTTTATTTGTTAAGGAACGCCATGATATTTTTAATAAAAAAAGTGACTCCAAAACTAATCTAAGATCCCAATATAAATATGATGTGTGTACAATTAGGACTTCTAGTTACATCATTAGAAAGAGTACCTATGCTACTGGAATCAGAATCTTTAATAACTTGCCTGAATTGATTAAGTCACTCGAGAGTACCAAGTTCAAAAAGGAACTGAAAGAATGGCTTGCAATTAAATGCTTTTACAATCTTAATGAATATTTCGTATAGATCTACAAACAATTAAGTTTAGTTCTAAGTTCAAATATTGTACGTCCGAAATGGGCAAACTGTTGATACCTTTTAATGTATAACATGAGATCTTATGTACACAGTTTTGACAATAAATGATATCTATCTATCTATCTATCAATCTGCGACGACCGAATGCCCCTTCGACTGAAGGGCAAAATTTACAAGACCATTATAAGACCTGTCGTCATGTGCAGCGGAATGTTGGGCCGCAAAGATGACGGATGAAACCAGATTGCATGTTACGGAGATGAGAATGTTGAGATGGTGTGGCGTGACGAGATTGGATCGTATAAGGAATGAGTATATAAGAGGAAGCCTGAAAGTAGCACCGATAACTGAAAAGCTGAGAGCAAATCGTCTACGGTGGTATGGACATGTTATGCGGAGGGATGATAGTCATGTTACTACAAGAGCAATAGGTATGAATGTAGAGGGATGTAAGAGAAGAGGTCCAAGGAAAAGGTGGATGTACTGCGGGAGAGACGATATGAACAGGAAAGATGTGTGTGATGAGTTGACGGGCGATGGAGAGGTATGGAAGAAACAAAAGACCGGGTTGCACTCCGGGAGTGCCGGCAGAAGTGAAAACTCAATAACATTGTAACAGTTTTTCGATCAGATCACGTGACATCTTACGGTGTCACCCTAAAAATGAATTTGACGAAAATGTATAAACAATTATCAATTATTTAGGCGGACGGGCCGCGGGCGCGTTGGGCGCGACGGGGCACCGGCTCCGCCGACGGGCGGCGGCAAACACAATACCAATTTGTTTTTGCCATTGCCAAATATTTTTCAAAGCTTTATCTCTTTAGGAATAATGTCTAAATTCGAACTATTCGAATTTGCAAGAACAGCAGACGGCGGTGGCGAGTGTGCGACCAAAATATCAATTTGTTTTTGCCGTTGGTAAATATTTTTCTAAGCTTAATCTCTTTAGGAATAACGCCCAAATTCGAACTATTCGAATTTTCTCAATAGCAAAACGGTGAAGGACGCGTTGGTTTAATTACAAATTTATTTGCAGAATATGCTATTGCAAAAAGTGTTTAACGGCTTTATACTCTTACGAATAGCGTTCAGTTTTGAATCAAGTCGAATCGGCTAGCAGCAAAAAGTGACCTCCTTCACACACATCTGACGTCACAAAACTCTGTCGCGTATTTAACAATTTTTCCCCATCCCAAAAAGTGCTCAGCGCTGCTAAAGAAGTTTTCACTTCAACATGCTGCGCCGACCCCACAAGTAAATGGGATAAGGACAAGCGAATCATGTAGTATCGAAGCAGACTATTTTAGAGAATTAATTTGACATAGTGTTTACTGTCCTACTTGAAATCGAAAGGTTCAGGTTAATAATAGGAAATAGTAGTTTATGCAACTGATCCATAATGAGAGGCGTTATAATATGAGTGTGGTTTTATGAAACGAGCGTCAGCGAGTCTCATAATAGGATCACACGAGTGTTTTAAGGCCTAATTATGTACAGTTGCATACACTAATTTATCTACACACGTATCATAAGTACTCTATGATGGGTTCACAATTCTACTTTCGTAACAGCAAAAAACCAACAAAAAAATGACATCAGCAATGGCGCTAATTCAATCCTACGTCAAGAAGAATGTTTTTTTTTAATCATAGACAAACGAATGAAGTCCCTTTACTCATGTCACTCGAGATCAAATGTCGTGCGTAAATATTAAAAAAACATACTGAATTGACGTTTCGTATCGATAACTGTTTCAATATATATGGATACTAGAATAGAGACCCACTTGAGTTTTGACAGCTATTCCAAATTTAAACTCATAACGTTACAAAAATCTATACTGTTATAACATTAAAGTACAGATTTTACCTACTACCACAGACAAGAAAGTTCTCATAGTAAAATCGGTTGTAATAATGCTGGTCATATCCTACGGTTCCTGAAAGCATTTTAGAGCACTAATGATATGTGCGTAGATATAAGTTTTTTTTTTGCATAATATAGCTGCAAAAACCAACTTTATATTTAATCGCCGTAATACATGTCATGAACGCGGCATGGACGTGGCTTCACGCCATGGTGCATCCAGGAGTTTCGTCTGACTTGATGCACTTTGTCAATATCGGCCATAACATACTGCGCAATCGCTGACACGACTATCTATCTCTAGGACCGTTAGGGCGTATCAGATAATTTTCACAGATGTTTTTGGAGAAAATCTTACACAAATCGACGTAGTCCCAAACTAAGCATAGCTTGTACTATTGTGCTTTATTGTGGAACATATTAATGCTGGTGACATAACGATATTGGCATATTATTATTTATTTTATTTTTATTTGGATTTGACGACTGCTTTAGCCTAGTTGGTAGTGACCCTGCCTACGAAGCAAGAGGTCCTGGGTTCGAATCCCGGCAATGGCATTTATTTGTGTGATGAGCACGAATATGTGTTCCTGAGTCATGGGTGTTTTCTATGTATTTAAGTATTTATTCATTTATATAAACGTTTATCGTCGTCTAGTAGGCATAGTACAAGCTTTGCTTAGTTTGGGACTAGGTCGATTTGTGTAAGATTGTCCCCTACTATTTACTTATTTATTTATTTTATTTATATTTAGCATTCGCGTGTGCTTCCACGCGCGCCGAACCTGACGTGGTCCATGTGACTTGACGTATGAAAATATCCACATATCATATCAATACGTCAAGTCACATAGACCTCTATGTCGATTGCATGCACGGCACGGCTGCCCTTAGCCGTTTGTGTTGAAAGAGTTCTACAGATAAGGCTCGAAACTAATAGATAAACGAATTTTAATCGCACACCAATGTCAATATACAAGTGACATTGAACTTGGTCGTTACTTGACATTTTAGGCAGCGAAACGTGATTTGAAGTTACTATGTCTAATTTCATAATGTGAAGGTCATAGTTTGACTATCAATTTATTGCAACTGTCTATGGTATTTTTTAGGGTTCCATACCTCAATAACTATAACTTAGGAAAGTTGAATAAGTTTCAAAGTCTAATATCTCAAAATCGGCTGAACAGATTTTCATGAAATTTGGCTAAGAACACTTAAGATTATATCAGCTTTCGAATAAAAAAACCGCATTCAAATCGGTCCAACCGTTTGGGAGCTACGATACCACAGACAGATACACAGATACACAGACACGTTAAACTTATAACACCCCTCTATTTGCGTCGGGGGTTAAAAAGAAAAATGGAATATATATCACTTCAATGTCGTCCAGTGTGTTAGAACTCTTCTTAAAAACACGTGGATGAGTATACCTACTCCCCTTGTAGCTGTGAAAAAAAACTTTAAGTTATCAAAAGATCTGCCGTTTATCCAGTATATTTTTTTAGATAAAGGGCCCGTATGTTAAGTTCCCTTTGACCCAAAACTCATTTAATTTGGCAAGAAGCAAGGTGTTACAAGTAGGTAAAAGGAATAAACCCGAAAACTGAATTAATAACCAAATGATTGAAAATACTGTTTGAAACCTCAGACAAAGGTCTTCCCTGTTTTGAGATTGAAAACAATCAGCGTAAAGGGACACTTCGTGTCAGGAGCCCAACGTTACACTACATGTCCTAAAATAAAGTTAAATTTGCTACAGATCAATCCAGTACAGTACAGAACCCTCGTGCGTGAGTCCGACTCGCACTTGACCGGTGATTTAACAACGGTGTTCGTAAACTTCGAACGTAGCTTCATAGATGGGTAAGGCCTGGTATCCTTTTTAATAAATAATAAAAATATATTTCCATCCAAAACGTAATTTTTTTCGACCACCTGTACTTAATGTTACCCTGTTATTTTCACGATTTTCAACTTTTCATGACCATGCTTTTGTTTAAACAAAATTTTATGATATACCCAAGTAACGAATTAACGATACTTTACTACCGATTGCGAAAAATATATAATAAAATAATTTACTTGTTTTATCCTGCATTCTTTTATCGGGCCACAATTCTGCGTTTTCGTTACGAATACTTTCGTGACGCTTTTTAAAGCTAGATTTAAAGCCAATTGTGGTAGAAATTAGTTTTTGTGCACTGGCAACTCATATTCTAGTAGGGCAACAACAGAGAGAAAAACTTACCTCGTCAGTTTGTTGATAAATGTCGGACAAAGTTGATGCGGACCAAATTTTTCTAAATAACTTCTAAAGTGCTTGTGTGGTTTTAAGGGTAAGTAGTGATAATTTTTAAGTGGTTGTTTTTTCATACGATAGGTTAATGTTATTCACGTACGTGACATGTATTATTATATTCAATATATCGACGGTGGAAAGGCAAAACCACTGAAGCGACATTTTGGTCAAAATAGAGTTATATACATCGTTGAAATCAGCGGATTTTTCTCCGTCGTTTGAGCCGGATTTCACGACGATCTGATGACTTTCATGTCGCTTAAAGTAATACAAAAATAAGCGCCAAATTTGAAAATCCTTACTTTATGCGACACACAATTTGAGTTAAATCTAACCTGTGTCACTTAACCGTATACTCAATCATAACTGTGGTCGCATACAGTATTTGCCAAATTGCTCATTTTCGATGTTATGTCAATAAAGTGTTTATTCCAGGTACATATTTCATAAGATAAGGTAAATAGGAAGATAATAGGTAAGATAGGAAAATAAGTCTTGTCGGTTAATTGAAAGTTTCTAAATTAACCTTATATTTCATTACTTTAAGCGACACATAACTTTACCGAAGTTGTCGCTTCAAGTAATTTATTTTTATCCCGAAAATCATCCTCTAAGGAAGTGAAATAGTTTTTATACCGAAAATAAAGGGGGAAAATTTGTATGGGGCTACAATATATAAACGAGTTCCACGCGGACGGAGCGAGCGAAGCGTTGTTGATTACGTGAAAATACTTTATTTGTAATATTTAGTAAAAAAAAAACTTTTTTTTTTAATAATGTATTTTTTTGCGAATTTACCAGTATGATATAAGCCTAATAACAACTTATGTTACGTTTTATGGTAACGTCACGTATTTCTTTTTATGTTAGTTCTATGTCACATTGGTCAAAATTCGCGGCCTTACCTAGATATTGCCCTGTAAAGCCGATCTCACGTATTATTAAAATAGCCATTTCGAGAAAAACGATTTTTAAGTTATAGACTGGAAGCTTATCATAACTCATATTCATAAAATAAAAAATATAATTAAAATATAATTTATTGACATGCAAACTTTCCATTATCAAAATAAACGATTTAAATAATAAAAAAATAAAATAAGAAATGATATAACTAATGAAAAGGAGTTACAGGAGTTTGGTAAGTTGATTATTTACGAAAATTATGTGAAAAATCATTAACACCTTGAGCGTGTAGGTATATAGTTAGATACCTATACAGGATGTTAACGGGGTCATGATCCGGAATGACAAAAAGCGAATAAGATGATCATACTGAACAACCTTTCCCATGGGACCAACCACGAAATCGCAAAAAAAAACCAGGTATTCCATACATTAACTCTCAATTAAATCGCAGTTAACTCACAGTTAACTCTTAATTGGCTCTTTTTTTTTTGCGATTTCGTGGTTGGTCCCATGGGAAAGGTTGTTCAGTATGATCATCTTATTCGCTTTTTGTCATTCCGGATCATGACCCCGTTAACATCCTGTATATTAAACCCGGTTAACCCAAATTGCTGTATCTCAAGATACGCGAGTTTGGCTTAACTGGTATAATACCAATTTGATCCAAAGTCAAAATCGTTTAACTGATCAGAATATGAGCATCGCCAAAATCATAGGTACTTACCTTGTTAGTGGGTACCTACATAATGAAGAGCATCTTCAGGCAGATAAGTACTCTACAATAATGTATTTTCGTCATCAAACTTCATTAAATTTTAAAGAGCCGATTATCTTTGGTTAAGTAATATCCCTTTAACCGTTAAAATGACATTACACACGCTAGTTACTAGAAATTATGTAAATCATGAAAATATACGGTGCTTTAAACACTTTACACGCAGTATGATTGCGGTGTTTTAATTTTAAAGGCGCGTGCAAAATATTCATAAAATAGTTATAAACTGCGCGATTATTGGTCATTTCAGTAATGACGGCTAGATAAGGATAAGTTTTAGAAAGTTGCTCCTGTAAACATGTCCACTAGCCTTAGGGATAGAGTAAACACACCGCGTAATGCCACAATTTCCGCTGTGTATGAAAATCGCCGACCAACAGCTAGATGATCGCGTTTATGTCGGACGCACAGCATTTGATGATCACTGACATGTTTAGTACTTATGTAAGTACGAGAGAGAGGGCTGAATGCTTGTATCGGAGGTGCTACCAGTACAGTCTTGATAATTTATTTATTTATCGTATGGCATAAAATGTATCTACTTAAGTGTTTATGATATTAGATTTAAGGTAAGCAACTGCATCCGTCGAGAGAGTCTTGAGATAGTTGAGATCAGCCGAATTTCCGCTAAATTTGGTGATGGGACACTCAAAGTCTGATCTGGACAGCCACATTGGCATTCCGCTGACTCGCACCATCCCCATCTGCACCAAAGAGATGCACAATTTCCGACCTCTGTCCTGATCCGGTTTAGTAGGCACCACACCCGTCGAGATTCCTCAAAACCCACAGGCCGGGCCCCAGCAGCCAGCAGTCTTGATAATATGAATG
The DNA here is from genome assembly GCA_947578815.1 of Epinotia ramella. Taxonomy (NCBI): domain Eukaryota; kingdom Metazoa; phylum Arthropoda; class Insecta; order Lepidoptera; family Tortricidae; genus Epinotia; species Epinotia ramella. The sequence continues at coordinate 17,796,246 of OX388209.1, forward strand.
ATTGTTAAATCGGCTACTTTTTATGAAACGTGAAAAACCTTCTATAAGTATGAAGTTTTTAGGGAATTAGGAACAAGTGACGTCACGGTTTTCTATGGTCAAACAGCGTCCCGTTTTTGATCTTTATGTACCTACCTAGGTATTAAAAAAACTCTAAAACCGCAAAACTAAGTTGATGCATGATGTTTTCCGAGTATTTCCATGATTTTTGTTTATTGGTAACTACATATTAGCTTTTGCCCGCGACTTCGTCCGCGTTGAACTCGTGTATATCGTAGCTCCATACAAACTTTCGCCCCCATTTAGGGTATGATTTTTGGGATAAAATCTATTGTCCTGGATAAATACAGTGTGTGGCCTGTAACAGGAGCAAATATTGAAAAGGACGCTTCCTTGGAACATCTGCAGTAGCCAGTAACCAATTGTGACCAATTTTTAAAATATTTTTTTTAATTCGCAGAAATGTTTATCTAAAGTTATGACTCTTATGACCTCCAAGTAATGTATCTGGGCACCACGAGATCATAGCACAGTAGTCAATGCAGATTTTGAGTAAACATCATGAATGAGAGTCATAACAGTTTTTGCATTATTGTTTTAAAAAAATATTTTTGTGAGCTTTTAATTTTTTTGTTATTTTATAGTGGATGTTGGGAAGAAATGATAAATTGTCAATGGACAACAAACTACTTATCTATAAGGCTGTACTAAAACCGATATGGATGTATGGCGTGCAATTGTAGGGCTGCGCTAGTGACTCAAACATTAACATCATACAAAACAAGATCCTGAGATCAATAGCAAACGTACCATGGTATATTACTAACAGTGAACTGCATGAACATCTGTCAATAGGCACAGTAAAGGAAGAGCTCCGAGACATTTCCTTGAAATACAAGCAGCGACTAATTAACCATCCCAAAAAATTGGCACAACAAAACAACTGACCGTCCAGAACCACACAAGGTGGCTGAAACGACAATAACATCGTGGAGCTACAAAATAGAGAGTAGCCTCAGACTTGAAAAAAATGAGGGGATGCTCTCGCTCAGGCCGTACTAATCCACACATCGACTTATAGTCTTCGGACTGATTGCCGATAAGCAGAGAACAGAAAAAAAAATAGTGTTTTTAAAATAAAATAAACTACTTTTGTCAGCCCAGAAGAGTAAAAACTACACGTAAAGTTACTTTAAAGAAAAATTAATAAAAAAATTAAACTTTTTTTTCCATTAATTCACCACCTGGAAATAATTTCTCACTTGATAGCAAATCTACCATATAATTGTTTGCTCCTATTCCAGGCCACACCCTGTATATGTCATTTCCCGCGATTCAAACTATCTGCATACCAAATCAATCGGATCGGCGGTTAGAGCGAAGGGGTAACTGACATATAGAGTTACTTTTTTACTGTTGTCAATTAGGTAACTACCGCATTTTAAAAGGGATTTAACAAGAGAACGAAGTAAAACGCAGGTTACGCTCACTAACCGCTCAAAGCCTTGAATCCTATTGATCCTAAATCGTGATTCTAAAGTAAATGTGTGTAGTATCTAATGGAGTTAATGCATTCAGTGCGCGGGCGCCGTTGAGGCTGTGATCTATGTGGGACCGTTCGTTTCGCAACCGAAGAATTGTCGTCGAGCACACCTTGTGCAACCGGTAAGCGACAAGAGCAACCCGTTTATTGTGAGGTACCTTGTGAAACCCAACCGCAATGAAAGTATGCTCTGTAACAGTATTTATTGTAAACGATCAAAAGCCTTCGTAAACCCTACGCCCGATATCCCCTATAGTGCTGGCGGTATACGCCAAAAAAGCTGCAAAGGGTGTTAAAAGCATGAAAATCGGAACGATTGATTGAAAAGTGAATATGTTAATATTAATAAATAATATTAACATTATTGAAAACTCCTCTCGCATTAGTATTTATTATCGTCAGTGTATAAAATTTAATTTTTTATAGATGTTTCAACTAATTGAAATTTTATCACATTTTGTAATATTAAAAAAAAATACTAAAGTTAAATATTTTCAAAATTGCTTTCTTCGGGTTGGATATGCGGCTATTACCATTTTAGGTATATTTTACAAATAATGATTCAACCGTATCATATCTGGAGGAGCCCAAACTTGGTATGTTTTGAAAATGATTTTAATTTTTATTTAAAACAAGGGACCGAAATATAATAATGTGATTTTTTTTTTCCATACAAAAAATAGATGTCATATAATTCCTCTCCTTCTTTGTTTTTTTTTCGTGCTACGGGTCAAATTGATTCGTATGGCCTTTATTTATAAAGATCAATCGTTCCGATTTTCATGCTTGTAACCCCATTTGCAGCCTTTTACTGAATTTCGGGGTGTACCGCCTAACACTACTACATACCAGAGCCTTCTTGCGTCGCATTTACTTGAGCCAGCCGTACAATGATAAAACGAATATGAAGATACTAATAAGATGGTGTATTTTATGGTCACGACTAACACGTGATAGACGACGATATAAAGAGTCCGTCACTTCAATGTAGCCTACAATCAGTCTTGAGAACTGTATTTGAGACAGATAAAGTATTTATTTACTAAGTAATATTTTATAACTATTAATCACACGGGATCAATACGATACGACCACTGGCCTGCATGCAGAAAGACAGAGAGCGCGTTGGCTGTTCATGGTTGTAATTCCTAAAGACTGGCGCGAAACGTGCGTCCCGTCGACGTAGGTAGCAACATGAGATAGAAGGTTGTGCCTAGAGCACCGAGTTGTATGAAGACAGGCACAAACTAAATAACGGCAGTATATACCGGGCCAGCAAGATATCGTTGATAGCCAGTAATATCAAATTATCACGCGCTACTAAGCATTATCAGTTTAGTGGTGTCTAGCGCGAACTATTTTTTATGGCATCGCGCTCTTGGCACATTCTGCCACCACGCACACTTTCGGCGATTAGCGCCAGCGCTTAGCCCGGGGCCGCACGTAGAGCGATTAGCGACGGGACGGTGATCTTCATTTGATGTATGAAGTCGCCGTCGCCCAAGTTCTACTGAAATCGCAGTCGCGTCACCATCGCCCCACCAGTGCGGCCCGAGCCTTAGGGTACGCCGTCACTACGACTCAACAGTAGGTACTGAATAAGTAATAGTAGTAGTTCCGTACTATGAGTTACGGAAGGTCCACTCACTCACGTTGGGTGTCAAATTTACGCCATAAATAATACGAAAGTAAGATGACGCGACGGAGGGTCAGGGGCGGCTTTACCTATAGTGCAGGGGGTGCGTTGCACCCGGGCGCACGGTCCTAGGGGGCGCCGAGCCGAGCGCCACTCACAAGGCGCAAACACTGCGCTTTGGGGGGTGCTAGAGGGCGCCACTCGCCGGGCGCGCTAACACTGCGCTAGCTAGCGGTTTGGCGGGTGGTGGAGGGCGCTATGTTAATGATTGCACCCGGGCGTTGCGTGGGCTAGAGCCGTCTGTGGGGAGGGTTAATCGACAGATCAAATAAACATCAAATTAAATGATGTTAGTTCGTGCGTAATATTAACAGACTTAGTAGGGTACGTAAGTACCCATCTCAATCTCGAAAAGTGATATTAAAAGTAAACTTAATTCGTCATTTTCATAAAATTAAATACTTACGGCGGTGTGCGATATTCGGTGCGGCAATAACCCTAACAACTGAAACCTCCTTAGGTTAATACCAAAGAAAAAAAACACGCCAAAATGCTAAGAGGCATAAGCCTGCTAAAAGGTTGTAGAATACCTACTCCGAGCATAAATCGGAAAAGCGTCACAAGCCCTAACAAAGCGGACTGATGACCTGGGGTTGCGGGATTGTGGCACTCTTTAGGGAAGCCCGATGTCCAGCAGTCGTCTTTCGGCTGATATGACGAAACCGGAAAAAGCTCCGGTAGCCTAATAGTTCAAGCACCCGGTTATCAAACGGCGGTCGTGGGTTCGAATTCCGGCTCGTACCAATAAGTTTTTCGGAATATTACTTTAATATTTTCCGTTAGCTTTTCGGTGAAGGAAAACATCGTGAGCATGTGCGAAGAAATAAAAAAAAAAAGACCGGGTTGCACCCCGGGAGTGCTGGCAGAAGTGAAAACTCAATAACATTGTAACAGTTTTTCGATCAGGTCACGTGACATCTTACGGTGTCACCCTAAAAATGAATTTGACGCAAATTTATAAACAATTATCAATTATTTAGGCGGGAGGCCCGCGGGCGCGTTGGGTGCGACGGGCCCAACGCGCCGCCGCGGCGCAACGGTGCCGGGGTCTGGCGCTCCGACGGGCGGCGGCAAACACAATACCAATTTGTTTTTGCCATTGCCAAATATTTTTCAAAGCTTTATCTCTTTAGGAATAACGTCTAAATTCCAACTATTCGAATTTGCAAGAACAGCAGATGGCGGTGCACGGTGGCGACCAAAATATCAATTTGTTTTTGCCGTTGATAAATATTTTTCTAAGCTTTATCTATTTAGGAATAACGCCCAAATTCGAACTATTCGAATTTTCTCAATAGCAAAACGGTGAAGGACGCGTTGGTATTATTACAAATTTATTTGCTTTATACTCTTACGAATAGCGTTCAGTTTTGAATGAATATATAGGCTGATGATGATGATAGCCAGGGAAGGTACTCACTGATAACGGCACTGGACGCTAGCACGGTGTCGGCGATGACGGTTAGCACGAGCAGACAGAGAGCGGTCGCGCGCGGGCCGAGCATGATCGGAGCTACCGGCGCCGGCGCCCGCCGCGCCGCCCCCCTCGCATCACACTCTCGCGCTACGCCACGAGTGCGCACCACCTGAAACAACATCAATGTTATATGTCATCATCACAATCATCATCATCGTCGTCATCATAATCATCATCAATGTCGTCCTCATCCATTCTGGCCGATTTCAAGCACGGCGACTGGAGAGAAAAATAACTGACTAAAGAAAGCGTTTTAGGTGACTGACATATACTATCATTGCAGAGAATGTGCGACCACACTCCCTACAGGTTCGCACCCCTCCGACAGGATTGTAGTATATATGTTAAATAAAAACCTATCAGCAACCAGCACCATCATGATTTGACGGCCAGTTTTGCCTAATTGGTAGTATAGTATGCCAGCCTACGAAGCTCTGTTTATTCGATGTTGACAGAAAGAGCGACTGATTTAGAAGGTTTGGCAACCATACTTTCCTGGTAACCCAAGAATACCAACCAATAGAGCAAGTAGGTTTTGCAAGTTTCATGAAATCAACAACTACCTACCTTCTACTCGTACTTTTAAGACTAGTAATAGACTAAGTATAACATCCTCAGTTGGTACTTCGTTTTTGCTGCTGCTGTGTTGATTCTGATGATATTTTAAGAAATTAATATATTTTTTTAGGTAGCCACTAGGTGAAGGTCGGTCAATATAACATTTATAAAAACGTCACATCGTAGAGTAAACAATAGATGACACTATTTTTATTTATAACTCAATAGTGCTAATGAATCGGAATAATAAAAACCCTTGCTTTCCAGATTCTGAGATAAAAATCGATAAGCTATCATATAAGGGTGGGTTGCACCAAACCGTCTGTAATCGTAAGCAGCAGCGTTCGTTAAAATCTGAATGTACGAAAATTTAGACAAGTTTCTATGGGATGACAGCTGCCAGCACCATATTCAAAAACTTGTCAAACTTTCCATACAGTCAGATTTTTAAGGAATACCGCTCGCGAATATTTGGCTCAACAAATGCTTGCGAACATGCGTATGTATCTACGAAGACATTTTAGTGTCCATTGGGCTTTACTACAATGATATAAGGTATCTTATTGGTCACTAGAATGGCTCTTGTGCCATGTATGGCCGGTATTTGATTGTGTTAACTTCCTCGTTAAATTGACACGAACAGATTTTTTCATTAAAATAACGTCTGTGAACGTAAGCGGTGTTCGTTAAAATGTATGGAAACTTTGACAAGTTTCTATGGACAGCTGCCAGCGCCATATTTACGAGTATTGATTGGTCTGTAATCGTATGTTGGTGCAACCCGCCTTAAGTTACCTATTATACCAGTCAGATTATCTATAGGCTTATGTATTAATTAACTGTCTAGAAAATGTATCGTGGTAGGTTAATATTTGTGGCAACCATTTATCAAATGATGAGACCTATGGCAGACAATAATGTAATTTAATAATAAACTTCCTAATTAGGCAACAAGCTCATATAGGGACAAGACTTCAAATTAAAATCGTGATAATTATATTCCAATAAAAAACCATTGAACATTGGTGCGCCGAATATGACGCGGGGCAGTCAATGAACTCCACAATAATCTGAAGTGTGTGATAAGTAATTTATTTATTGGGATTTTTTGCGGTGCCGACCCAGATATGGTACATCATCGGTGATTGATAGAGCAGGATGCAGGAAATGCCTCTCCTCTCAGGATCGCGTTTCGTGTGATGCTAATGTTTCAGCAATCTAGCGGTTTTAGTAATCCCAGGTGAATCTTCTTTCCATCGATAAGCGCTGGTTGTCGTTTGTAAACCGAATTTCCCATACATTCGGTCGTGCCAGCCGTGCCAGCATCAGTGACATTCGTCGAGATCTCATCGAATACCGAATGATAATATTTAACTAAGTGGCGAAATGTGTGTTCTGGCGTCCGGTGCTATTTGTTCCAGCATCGGCGCCGGCACGGCCCATACTGAAGAAGCAGATTAATATAATAATATAACAGGATTACACTTTCCGGGTATCTAAATACTCTAGTGCACAGTACACCCGCGTAACATGTGAAACGGTGTTGCGACATGTTATGTAAGTACCTATAATACTTTTCAGATAAGTAACGAACGACCCATAGGCAGTAGGTATCTACTTGTTAATCTCCAATTATTAACAACGGTACGCGGTCACGGACTTTAATTATTGCGCCATTTAGAGCTTACTTTATACTGGACACTTCAAAAGATTCAAAGATTTATTTGTTCAACATAGGTATGTAGGTACAAGGTGTTACATTAGCTTTCGTCGGCGTACAAATATATTGGTCAAAACATGTATTGTGTTGACATAGTAAGTAAAAGTAATAGATAGCCATTTTAATACATGTCATGAAATATAAATTGATTCATTAAATTAAATTAAATAGGTCAAAAGAAATATAACAATAAGAAAGAGTGTAGGATATTTCAATATCTATCAAATACATTAGTCAAAAATTCTGTTACCGTATAAGATGCTTTTTCCGTAAGAAATAACTTCAAACTCCTGTTAAAATCTACTTCATTTCCATTGTTTGCAAGGATGTGCTGTGGAAGCTTATTATATATTTTGTGCGACATCCCTAGTATCCTTTTTTGTAGTAGTGCTGTGTGACTGCGATTTTAATTTGTTCTGGAGACGTATACTTTTAAATTTATTAAACTGATGGCGATTAGTGTTTACAAAATTGACCATTTCGTAAATATACAAACAAGGTAATGTAAGTATTTCAAAGCTTAACTATTAAAAGAATAAAATTAGTTGACACCTAAGTGGCTCAACGATTCAAGTCCTTGATCGTACCGAGTACCCACGTCGGCTTTTATACGCCTCATAACAAATTTCGATATACCAATGGAATATTTTTACGTGAAAATAAAAATATATTTCGGGTATTAACAGTACGTCGCTGTCAAAAGAACCGGAAGAAGCAGGAGCTCTTAGCAAATTATTTCTAACAGATTATTTAGTAGGTACCCTCTGTAATGTACATATAGGTGCCTTGTAGGCAGGTTTACTGTACAAACGGTGAATTCAATCGTTGACTTAAGGCGCCGTAGGTTCATGGTCTTCTCTCGCTCTCACTGAGCATAAGCGTAAGCGAGATGGAAGTGCGTGCTCGGAAGCGCGGATATCATGTTTATTAATTTTAATTTTTTGGCCGTTTAAATAAATAAAAATGTAAACACTGATTTCCTTCAAACATGATATTGCCGAATTTTAGAAGCAATTTTAATATTTATAGCTTTTGTGCATAATTTGTTACGAATATTTGAAGTGTATTTTTGTGTGTTGTAGACCCATGTTCGTGATTTTTTTCTATCGAGCGAATTTTGCTTAGTCATGTTTCGAAGCACTGATTTCCCTGCAGAAAAGCCTCAAGATTACTATTCGTATTTTTTTGAAACCATATTATTATAAACAGACGCATTATATTGTTTCAAAAACTCTGTTCGCTTAACTTCGCTGAACCTACGGCGCCTTAAACATAGGTAAACAAGACAGCGCGTGATATTAAACCAACAAAACAATTGAACACGAAATGTCGTAGGTACGAAACGAAAGTCATCATTTACTAAAAACCTATTCGTATCTATAAGCAATTGAGAATTAATTATTCAAAGTTAATCGGAGATTTAATGACCCCTTGCAGCGCCGTTGCTACGGCTGATAGCGAACTAGCGTCCTTAGCGCATTTTTTACAGCATTCCGCGCGATCGTCGACCCCGTGTACCTACTCTCGGACATATACCATTTTATTCATTAATAATAACAGAGTGAAGCAAAAAGTGATACATATTAAGTGCGTTTACACGACGACGCCGCACGCGGCCGCCCGTAATCGTAAGACTCTCGCGGCTCGCCATATTGTCAATTACCTACGCTAGTTCCGGTTTTATATCCTCTTTGGTATTGCATTTAAAAAATAAAACAAAAAATAACGTAATTGCCTCACTTAATTTATACTTTTTGTTATTCGTGAAATGGAATCGCCCCCCATAAACGGAGCTCATTCACATTAATCGAGTGCCTACTTGTACAAAACAAACCCATATCAATGATAGATTGGATACCTATGTGCAAACTAATTGACGGTATAATCATCTTAATAATGTTTCAATTGAATCGTGCATAATTACTGCATAATTATGGGACTTCGGATCGAGAGGATATCACGAGATGTGTTTAATGTAGGTAAGTACCTTTTTAATACTTGAAGGGCTGTGCCTTCAAGTAGGTATGAAAAAGTTACAACAAAGAATGTTTAGGCTAATTTATCTGGCCAAACAATTAGCTTCTACACTTCAATTGAAACATATTCAAATCTATAGGTATACAATACAGTGTGTTACCGGCACGCGGGCATTTATTAAATCTGATAAAATATGTTCCATTAGCATTGTTTGTATACTTAATTAAATTTCCAAAATCCCAAACTTCAATGTACCTACTCCGTGTAAAAAACAAAGTACGAAGAGCTGTCATTTACTTACTTGTCAATTTAATTTTCTGTACATTGCTGGCAGTTTAAACTTTGTTGAAATCGGAATTTTAGTAAATTCGTTGGATGACCCCCACCCCCCTTTTCCTTCCTTTGATGAAGTAAAAACATCGTGAGGAAACCTGCATACATCTGCGAAGAAATTCATAAGGTGTATGTGAAGTCCCCAACCCGCACTGGGCCAGCGTGGGGACTACCACCCGATCCCTCTCATCCACGAGAAGAGGCCTGTGCCCAGCAGTGGGACGTTTATGGGCTGATTTATTAATTATTATTTATTAGTTGGATGAAGGTCATGGTTAAGTTAAAGAACTACGTTATGGCTTTTTTGAAATACGGTAAAATTTACCCTATTTCAAAAAAGCAGACTTGGCGGTAACGCACTGTATCTCCTACCCCGATGTGTGTTACCCAATCACGCGTAAACGGCTTAACCAATTTGGATAACATATTGCACGAGGATGGTTTATAGTCTGGATAAAAATATAGGATAGTTTTTAACTCGGGTCTTTTATTGCTTACTGAATACAAAAAGTTACATATCGTTGGTTAGTAAAAACTTAAACTTAAATGACGTTGTTAAAGCTAGCTAGGTATTATATAGTAAAATACTCACCCTGGACGGGTAAACGCACTGTATATAAAGAAACTATAATACGAGTAAAACTGAAAATGTGAACTGATTTAGGCACTGCAAATCGTGGAGGGACTCTAAGCTAAGGATCGACTAGAAATGTACGATAGGTACTCATTTCAATTTTATATCAATGTGAGTTGCGAGCTTTGGTATCAAACATTAGTATCAAAACGAACGTGAAACCGTAGATGCGATGAGTACGTAAGTATAACAAGTAATTCTATTTAACAGCGTTAATACTTATCTAGTTCATTAATTGGGTTGAAGTGTTAAAGTTAGAGTAATTAAGTCCTGATTTTCAATCGGTTGGCCATAAATCAATTGGCGAACTATGTAGGTACCTGTTCCTAGCCACGTGGGTGATGGCAAACAACAAATCCGTCGTGGATAATACATAAACAAGTTCACTTACGCGCGGAATAGGTACACTTCAATCGAGTACAATATTTCACTTTTTGATCATGAGATGTTTCGTAAAATTATTCAAAAAGGGATTCGTCCACTTTTATTTACCTCTGCAAGTGTCAAGTATTAGGTCAGCATCAAGCACTGGGATGTCATCGTATGCCTACATATTTCATGTTTTCACTAATTTTCACTTTTACATCATACATTATATGCTTAATCGTTTTCCTAATGATAAGTAGTACATTTAATATTTACAACAGCAAAAAATGTGTTATGAAACTTATGAAATGCCGCAGCCTGACCCTCAAGCTATGTTCGATTCATATTCCCATCCACTCACTTTTATCGTTGATGAGTTTGATGACCGAATGAATTACAATAGAAACACTTTTGGTATATGTATTGGCCTATAAAAAAACTAAGTAGGTGTACTCGTATGATATAATAAGCCTCTTAAATTTCGCGGAAACCTATCCCTATATAATGGCATCACAGAATTTGAATTTTAAAATACCTTAGTAAATATAGCTTCTAGTAAAATTAAACTTTTTAAAATTACTTAACTTAACACAATATTTCAAATTAATAAGACTCATTAATATATAATTAGTATACTCGTATCTGACAACCGTTTAAGGTAAGTATTATTTTTTTTTTTCCTAGATCAAATATAAATTAATAAACCTAATAGCTTGCATATACGTACCTCATAGTAAAAAAACTGACACGGAATATCCCTGTACATTGCACACACGGTAGTGGCACTAAAATGACTGCTGGTTCAAAAACTTGAGTCATCGTTGATTAAATATGTTCCTGGAAAAGTTTGTGTGGGTCAATCCAGGAACACTCGCCTAAGCAATCCCATTATGTACTCGGTTATACATTCGCCTTAGCCGTTGCGTAAGCCATTGATAAATGTTCTATAGAATTATATCCGATACTTCGCAAGTGTCGTAACAACGAAATGAAAACTTTCAGAACAGGAAGTACTAATGTCAAATACCTATTGGAAGAGCATATTTGTAATAAGAATAACCCTTACGGAAATGCAATTACATAATAATGAGATTTTTCAAAAGAAATTATGAAATAGAAATAGAAAAACAAAAGGATACATTTATGGATAAATATATGTTTAGACTATATATTCTTTCTGATGATGATGATGATGATTGTAGAAAGCCAGTAGGCACTAAGCAGGCACGAGTTTTATTGTATTTTTCGGTTTCCTTTTGTTCAAATTTCTACTGACTCCCTTTCGAAGAAAAATATATAAACGTACATTATTACCTACTCGTGCTTGATCTAGATAGCCCATGCCATGAAAAAGCAATATGCCGTGGTGGAACACTTAATGCAACATTCTTATGCGCATATTGTTCTCAAGCAAGAAGTTAATTATGTGCTGAGTTCACATTTTCGCATTATTAATTACGAATTTACGGACACCTAATTACATATATAATATCCAATAATTATAATTCCGAGATGAATATGCCTATATATAAAGGCTGTTTTCATTTTCGTCACAACTTGCACATAGTGATGGCCCGTTTGAAAGCGTTCGATGAATAACTTCTAAATCATTGTCCTTGATATTAACTTCTTGCAAGTAAACACTGCTAGCTTTGTATTACTAGTTATAAGTAAGTATAGAAGATTACATGTTTTTAAAAGTAAACGGAAACGTTGTATATAAAGACCGTAGTTTAAGCTAATTTAAGATATTTCGTTTATTCTCATATTTGTTCTTAAAATAACGTGCTGCATCAACTTGCGATTGCAGACCGATAAACGATAAACGTTCAATAGGGCCCGGCAACTGTGTATATAGAAACTTGACATCCTATCAGTGGCGGAGCGTCCATACAAGCCGATTCCCGCCGGCTTTCCTAAATTGATTTTTAGAGTAGCCTATAGTTATATACTCTAAACTCTTTCAGATTTTTTTTGTTCCGGGTTGCCCATAGATAACTTTTATGCGCCGCCACTGTGACCTACCCTTAAACGCTGAACAAGATAAGTATCATAAAATATCATCTATTGTTCTCCAGTACACTATGTACACCCTTATTTAATACTGGTTTCGGCCAAGAGAATAAAAGTAATAAAAAGTTTTGTGAAATATACTTTAGCGCTAAAGTAATATGCAAAAAATTCGATTGTTTGTTAAGTAGCAATGAGATATGATCGTCATAATTGGTTAGGTTAGGACTGCGTCGGTTCGATTCGAATTAAATGGCCACGTTCGAGCTGGACTTGGGTCTTAACTCTTAATTAGGTAGGTACATGTGTAATTCATGACATCAACCATTAATTGACGCTGATCTCTTAGTAATTAAAACTTTGTTTTTGTCACACATGTACTCTTATTGTATTAGTTCCCCGACATTTATTTTTCCGTAGAAAAAATTGCTCTAAAAGAGACTAATGAACGATCTCGTCCTAACGAAGCTTATAAATTAGGCGTTGATTATAGCTGCATTTTATTCTCGACATAATAAACATCTAGTGATAATAATCATTTGAGCGTTTTTACTTTTGAAGTGATTTTTTTGCAAATTTTAATACAGTTCAAAATTTAGTTCCTACCTATCGCAAATCCCGATGAACTTCTTTCGAAGGTTAATTTGATTTCTGGCAATCGGTTTTTAATCGGTCTTTATTTGTTATTACTATTATTAGACAACCTAAACGCTTAATATATAATCGATATAATAGGAATGTTTAGGTGACGATTGATTATTGATTATTTCCCCTGTGATAGCATGATGCAAACAACGTAAACCTGACATATATGTGCGAAGTCATCAAAATATATTATGCAGAAACCATATTAAAAAAAACTAATCATTGCCTGAGAATGACTAGATAATAATACTAACTACTCAAATATGTGGAATTATTTGCAGTGATTTAGTGATGAAAGTAAGAAGGCAGGAAATCATAAGAACTATCTATACCTATACACTTATAAATTTACTATAGTTTTTGAGACGCAGACTGCTATTTTTTTCATTTAAAAAAGTTAATTTTTAGTAAGGTACACGAACACTTAATAATTTTTGTGTTCCGCGAAATAAGCTTCATCATATAAAAACATGATTTGGCCAAAAGGCTCTCAGGCAAATATGAAGACGCATAGTCGCTAGCGTGCACGCCGAAAGGCGCTAGATCGTGCCTACTTTCACGGAGGCACCGCACCGCGTCGCGTCGCGCGGAGGCTGTGCAAGCGCAAGGTCGCCGTGAGGCAAACCACTCCTCGACCGAATTTCTTCGTCGCAGCGACAAGCGCATACCAGTCCAGGAGCGGAACGCGGCCGCAATTAAAAGGCTCAGATATATATTTCACGCGTGCGCAACATTATCTCGTCGCTCTCGGCTCCGATTACTCAATGCGCGGCTAACTGTACGCGCGGAGCGAAAGAAGATAGGTAGGCGCAGGTTTTTTCTCAGTAAGTTCGTCGCTCGACTGGGGCGGGCACTCCGGGATGCAGTTCCGCGTAGAGAGTCGACGGGTAACCGCCACTTAGCTCTGCACCAACCGAAGAAAGTTTAATATGCTAGACACGAGTCGGTAGGTATGTTTATCATTTACTCAGGTTATATTCACGACTCAAAAATAAACTTATTTACAAGTAAGTAACAAGCGCCACGAAATTATATTTGGAAATTATGTACGTAGCTACTTAGTAAAGTTATTAATAATTTAACTAGTTCGCCGATCCAGTAAAAACTACCTATTTGCCAATATTAACAAAGTGCACAATGCATTATTAGTTATATCAGTTTGTAAAGGGTAAAGGCAAATAAATTACCAATTAGTGAATTCCATAATTAAGGCGAGAGACACAAAAAGCTTTCATTTGATGGAAGGCTTGTGACCAATTATGGCGAACCAGCCTTTATGTTAAGCATGTCTAACTAAACCTTACTAATTAAAAGTTACTTTGTGCCTTATCACAACATCTTATCTAAATGTTACATTAAGTCTAGACTGAATAAAACGAGTGTCTAGATGCGATCGGGTACAAAACACAAGAAAAAATATTTTCATTTAAATTAAAATCATGTCCCTACCGAGCTTCCCTATACGAGTATTTGCAGCAGTGAATGTGCATTAATTATATCCACAGTATATCGAATGACAACGTCGTCAATTAGCGCAAACGGAGTGTTCAGTTAGTTAGGAGTAGCCCTAGCAGTAGGTACGTTGCTCGTATAGGTAAAGTATAAGTATAAACTGGTTAATACGAAACATTTTATCTAGTAAAGCACGTACCGATTACCGTCTGCCACTGTTCCGCACATATCTAAGCCAAACATTGGATTTGAATACGTAATCATACTGTGTTTACCAAGATTATACACCTAAAGTAGACAATCATCTACTTATTTGGATCGTAACTAAGTGCTGTGATCTTACTCGCTGAAGATGTTTAATATGGTTACACCCGTCACGTGCTTTTTTATAGGGGTTCGCGTTCTTGTATAGGGGTACAGTTACCAGTTATGTATCACGTGACTTCCGGATTTTTTTTTTTTGAGAAGCCTAATCTGATTTCAAATAATTCTTTGTTACCTGTTTTAATCCTTCTTTATTAGCCATTAGTTGTTAATCACAACATGTTATTTAGTTTATGTGGCGGACATGAAAATAATGCTGAAATGACCGCCATTTTCAATGTATCGCGAGTCAAATGAGTTACGTCAGTCAATGTTGCCATATATACCGATTTATCTGTACTTATACAGATTTTAGTGAATTCAATCAGATATATATTTTACGGGTACACCCATAATAAGTATCCACTTAAACTTATTTAAGGCGATGCCTTGATTTGAGTCGAACACGCCCCCTAGACAGAGACACGCTGATGCCCTCCGCGCACGAGGAAAAGAGATGTAACACTCTTCGGGAATTACTTTTTTGGACAAATTTCGATAAATACCTAACTTAGAGACGTTTTATTTAAATTTCATAAAGTGAGATTTTAGACGAGATAAAATACTATACTATTAACTTGATTGTGTCGTAAAATAATGTATCGTTTGAGTAGGCTGAGTAAAAAAAGGAAAATACAGACCCAACTTTGGATTTTTTTTCTATCGAGGAAATTTTAAGCAATCATGTATCGATAAAATCAGATAAACAATCATATAGTCAAGAATCATCAAAAAAAAAAAAACAAAAAATCAAAATCAGACCTTATTGTTTCTTAATCTAGTCAGAACGGCGTTTCAAAGCACGCGATAATTTCCAATGCACAGCCTTAACGGTTGTATCTCCGACACAACCCGCTTCTTTTTAGCCCCCATATGACTATTAAACTATTTCTTTATAAAAATACATCAATTATATTATTCCTTATTTCATCATTCGATATTGAAAACGTACCTTCTACATTTTTAGTTTTGATATTGACGACAATTTTTTTAGATTAGGTACAGATATAATTGTGTAATTTATCGAACAGGCGTTAGGGGAACTCAATTGTCATTTTCCCATAAAAAAAATTTAATTCTATCAATATATCTAACGTACGTACGACACTTTACGCAATTGACCTGATTACTGGAAAAATAGTTATTTATTATACAAGGGTGCAAAGTTGTATTTTAACCGCGAGTGTGGTATTGAAACACGAGCTAGCGAATGGAATCCAGGTTCGAAAATAGAATCCTGATCGTAGCGATACGTAAAAATTACTGAACCCCACAAAATATGTTTTCACCTCACTAAAGCGAGGAAAAAAGAACATAAGAAAAAAAAAACATTTAACAGAAACAATAAAACAAATAATAAAAAAAGATCGGGTTGCACTCCGGGAGTGCCGGCAGAAGTGAAAACTCAATAACATTGTAACAGTTTTTCGATCAGGTCACGTGACATCTTACGGTGTCAGTGTCACGCTAAAAATGAATTTGGCGCAAAATAAACAACTAGCTTCTGCCCGCGACTCCGTCCGCGTGGGACTCGTTTTTATCGTAGCTCCATACAAACTTTCACCCCCCATTTCACCCCCTTAGGGACTGATTTCCGGAAAAACGATTCTACGGCCTTCCCCGGGACTCAAACTATCTCTATACCAAATCTCACCCGTACAAACTTTGCACCCCTATTTAACCCGCTTAGGGGCGGGTTTTTCCATAATCCTAAAATGGCTTTTCTTGTAATCGAAGAGTCCATCCATACACAGAGTTTCAAGTCTAACACTTGAAATTTTACTCCATCCCCATTCAAACTTTCAACCCATTCCACCCTCAAGGTGGTAAAAAGGGCCCTTTTTACCACCTTGAGGGTGGATTTTCCAAAATCTACCTACTAATCTATAAACTACCTATTGTGAGAAGATCAGCTTTCTAGGTTCGACGGTTTCGGCTGGGCGTTGATTTAAGTAAGTGAGTCAGTCAGTCAGAAAAAAAAAGGCCGGGAGTGCCGGTAGAAGTGAAAACCCGAATAATTTTAATTTACAAAATAAATACCCCACAACCCCCCCTCGACCCCGCCACTCCCCCCCTCGCATCCGCTCTCCCGGCCCGCCCCCGCCCCCAAGCCCCGTACGTCTTACATCAAACAATTTTTCCCTCCCGCCCCCAAGCCTCGTCCCGAATATCTCACCATCCTACGGTCACGTGACCTCCTACACATCTGACGGTACAAAAATCTGTCGCGAGTTTAACAATTTTTCCCCATCCCAAAAAGTGCTCAGCCCCGCTAAAGAAGTTTTCACTTCAAAAAATTAGATAAATAATTAAATTAAATTTAAAAATAACCACGCAAGAAAAAAGTTAACACAAATTATCGCCTCCTGGGGATCGAACCCAAGTCGGAAGATTGTTCACTGAGCGCTTCCCGACTACGCCACCCGGATAGTTACGGAACTCTACGAAATAGAGATACAATAAGTTCTCGGTATCGGCATTAAAAACAGAAGTTATTCGTATCGTATCATTTTTAATGATTAAATACACTCTTTCTTGATTTACATGCATATATAAAGTGTTTAAATTAATTTAATTTTACATCATTAAAAAATAAAAACTTGTTCGACGAAATGGGGCTCATTTTTTAAATCAACGCAATTGCCCAGATATAATTGAGGATATTTTTAGTAACAAAGAATAAGAAGTAAAAGTATGAGTTGGTCTAGGTGACAGGGTAGATAGTTAATTGTATAGATTTTACGTCCCTAAATAGCAGCCCTGGGGGTCTAGCACAACTGACGCCGCGCGGCGACGCGAGTCGAGAAAGATCTACCCTCCTCTTTCTAATTTGCATGGTGCGAGACAGGAGACGCTCAGTCGCGCGCAAAGCGACTTGTCAGCAAGTTGTGCTAGACGTGCTGGTAATCTCCAATCTCTTCCAAACAGAAACGTCATAAAATTGACATTTATTTTTCTTATTTTTTTTCTTAGTCTGCCTTCTTTAATTGCAATACTATTATCTTGTATAACTTCCTTGGTATTCACATCCATATATTTTTCATTTATACTGGCCCAATTTCTAGAAATTAAAAAAACATATATAGATGGCCATTAAAAATATTAAAACCCACCTTTAACTTTGTCAAGGGATCTGTGTTTAAAAATATTATTAATGAGATATATTTTTTTCATTTCCTGGCTTCAAAATAGATATATAACCTCACTATAAAATCAACATTCTGGATTACCACACCAGAATATTACCAAAATCGCCCCTAAAATAAAAATAAGAATCCTTCAATTTTACTCACGTCAGAATATTTGCTACCCCATCGTCTTTGTTTAAACTTAAGAAAACAAATTAATCATATATTTTTTACTTATATATTTAGTGTATTCATGAATAGTGATACCGTATGAAAAATATTCAGAAATTATTATCATGACACGTCATCATGCCGATACCGAGACCTTATTGAACGCCCCTCGTAGCTATCGGTACCGACGCGACACTGGCTGTTGCGTATCTTTATGCAACGCACAATGTAGGGATTATATTATTTTCGTCAGAGTTCCGATCTTCAGAAAGACACCAGTTTCCGAATTCGTGCCGTCAAAAAGGGCATTTCCACAGGCTGCGGACACAACAACCCGTTAATGACAATGGTTTTGCTCATCACCAATCGCATCCGAAATACTTAACATTAACTTCAACTTACCCCGTGTCCTGTAATGTATGCCCATACTACTTTATTACCGAGATAATCCGCGATCCGGAGCAATGACTGATTCCGTATTTGGCATTTCATATGACTTTTGTTCACCTACCCGTTTCTCTAAATACATTAATAAAATACCCTTTTTTTTGTTAATGACCACGGGATCATTCTAAAACGACTGATAAGCCATTTCAGTATACTTGAAACTTGCTTGAAACTGTAATCAAATTAGATTCTATTGAAGGACTTTTTGTCAAATGTTTACGTTAATGATTACCTGTGTTGTATTTTTAATTTGTACGCCAACTATGTACCTACATAAGTTTATTTGTTTTGAATTTTGAAATTTATTTAATCTAAGTTTCAGCCAATTCAGCTCAGTATTTGTTTTACCTATTATTCAATATTATATTTTATTATATGTATTGATTATTTAGTATTTAGTAACTATGAGTATTACTACCAGTTTATGCGATGCTTATACTACCTACGTAACTTAAATTGACATAACTTTTTATTTATTAACCGATTTGAATAAAATAAACACTAAATGTTAAGGGAAGTCTAGCATAACATATTACTGAAAACCGCATCCAAATCGGTTCAGACGTTTCTGAGATTAGCGTGCACAAACGCACAGACAAACAGACAGGAAATTCAAAAATCATTTTTTTGGGCTCTATTGCGTTTTTTTTTTTTTTGCGTTTTTGCGGTGCGACGTGCCGGCTCGCCCGCCGCCGGCGGCGAACAAAATGCCAATTTGTTTTTGCCATTGCCAAATATTATTCAAAGCTTTATCTCTTTAGGAATAACGTCCAAAATCGAACTATTCGAATTTGCAAGAACAGCGGACGGCGGCGGTGAGCAAAATATCAATTTGTTTTTGCCGTTGGTAAATATTTTTCAAAGCTTTATCTCTAGGAATAACGTCCAAATTCGAACTATTCGAATTTGCTCAATAGCAAAACGGTGAAGGACGCGTGAACAAAATTACAAATTGATTTGCAGAATATGCTATTGCAAAAAGTGTTTAACGTCTTTATACTCTTACGAATAGCGTTCAGTTTTGAATGAAGTCGAATCGGCTAGCAGCAAATATAAAAAGTTTGTGACCTCCGTCACATCTGACGTCACAAAAATCTGTCGCGTATTTAACAATTTTTCCCCATCCCAAAAAGTGGTCAGCGCCGCTTAAGAAGTTTTCACTTCAAAAATATAGGTACAAAAAAAACAAAAAAGAAGAAAAAAACAGTTAAGTACCTATCCTTGCTAGGGAATTTTTGAAAGATTGTTTGATTTAACAACGACGGATTTAACACGCAAAATGTGCAAACACTTCCATTAAACACACTTCCAACAACATACTTGTGATGTTATATATTATCTACCTAAACTATAAGAAAAAAACAAATGAAAGTCTAGGCATGATCCGGACGATCACACGCACAAAGCTGTCGAGTTATGTGCACATTGTTAGCTCAGCGCTCGCATCATGAATATTTCACTGTTGAAACAATCGGGAGGCTGTTACCAGCAGACAAATGCCGGGACCACCTGCGCTGCGCTGGGATTCACGGCACTGACAACTCGGCTCCGAACAGCCAGTACGAGTCTGACCTGCGTTTGCGCATAATTGCTACGAAATGTCGGATCAAATCTTTTTTGTACCTCAAATTCACACACTCGTACACTACGCATTTGTTAATAATGTGCTGTATTCAAAATACTATATTTAAGTTTAGTAAGAATAAAAAAACGGCGTGACAAAATAAATTTGCAACGAAGAGTGTAACTGCGTTTGATTGAGTTTGTGGACAAAAAAAACACTATAGGATATTTTTGGAGAAATTCACAATCATGCCATAAAATTCATGTGGTTTTTTAACCGACTTCAAAAAAAGGAGGTTATCAATTCGAACTAAATTTTTTTTTTGTATGTATGTTACTCGATATCTCCGAGAACTGTGAACCGATTTTAATTTTAATTTTTTTAATCGAAAGGGTATAACTCCGAGTTGGTCCCGTTGGCACTAAGTCGGGATCTGACGACGGGATCCTGAGGAATCGATGGAACTCCTCAAATCTTAAAGGCACACATATGGTGATTTTTGTGTTTTTATTTGAAGTTGGTTTTATTTTTTGTTAAAAAGTTTTGTAGTTATCATATAAATGATTGATGCATGATTTGTATTTTTGTCAATAAACATTAATTATTTTTATATATTACTGAACTGGACGGATTACGCACTAAAAGTGGAAAAATAAGGAAGATGAAAAAACCCGTAGGTACCTTAGGTAGGACCACAATTTTAGCCAGGAAGTCTCATATTCTACCCGCGTATTCGTCGGTTAATTACTATTTACTGAACGGGTTGCCGTAAAAAGTTTCAAAAATGACATATCGAGTTATTAAAATTAAACTCGTATACTGACATAAATTAAGAACATTTAAAACCAGTATTGTTAAGATCAAATTAAGAATGCAGGGCGGTTGGGTGCGGCGAGTGGCGGGGTGCATCGGGTGGGGTGTCACTACGCCTACCTGAGCACGCCCACTCACCTGTCACCCTTCGTGTATCTACCTGTAAGCTTTACTTCGAACATCGCATACAGTCGGAACTAAGCAGTGTTTAATTAATTGTTTCGGTAGCACAGCAGGTAGGTACCGTAAAATGGGGTGAATAGGGGCAAAACTGTCATTTTTACATATGCAAACTGTATAACAAAGTGTTCCGGACGTTTGTATTTTAGTTTTTATTTTATTTTGGGTAGTTTTCCATTTCATAACTTTGACGATAAACAGGAAATCCCACCTCACCCCGGAGTCCCTAGTAATTGGGGTGAGATGGGATTTCATACCAATGTGATTTTGGAAGGTTGTTGGATCGTTTTTTTTTATTATGAGTATTACTATAGCTCCATTTTAAATTGGAATACATTATTTTTGTAGCAGTAGCCTTAAAATCCCATCTCACCCCCCTTTCATCCCTTCTCTCCCCATTCATAACCCAACTCTCCCCGCGAACCCTACTCACCCCATGTTACTGCTAACCCCTACCTACGGTAATTTTGTGAGTAATATCTTAAGCCATAACAATTATCGACTATAATCGCGAAACGTTAGCTGTATAAGCTCTCTAGAGTCCAGTGTTGATTTCTCAACCAGTTATCTCTAATAAATAATAATGAAAGTACGTATACACTCAAGACCAAAGAAACGGGTACACATTTTATTGAATTTTTATATAAAGTACCTACCTAGTCCCTTGAGTGTAAAATATGGTAGGTAAGTATGGTTAATAATTTGTTTTTTTTTTTTTTTTTAATTAAAGCTACATAAGCTATGTTAACAGAAAAAGACGTCAACTTTTCTACGTATAACGTTTCTAAGCAGTACTTAGCACCTAATTAATACCTATTTAAAAGGATTTGTCATATCGACGTCAATATGTATAGATGTACTGTGCGATTGTTCTTAAACGACATCAAATTTTTTTGGAAACACATCATCTAAGTAATACATAATATACGATCAACTTGTAATGATTATAAAGACAAACCCAAAAACATTAAAGTTATAACTTATCATGATGACAACGCAAATGTATTTCGCCAGTACTTTTATTTACAATCGAGTACCTAAATTGTTACTAAACTAATAAATATAAGGTATTTCTATATTTTCAGTAATAGATAATATTTATATTTTGTACCTTTGTAGAAATATACGGCGTTTTTGACAGAACGGACATTTGTGGCCTAAAGTAATAATGTTGATACAATTTATAACAATAATAAATCAAATATATATCATATTTGTTCCTGAGTCATGGATGTCTTCTATGTATTTAAGTATTTATTTATCTATATAATTATGTTTATCGTCGTCTAGTACCCATAGTACAAGCTTTGCTTAGTTTGGGACTAGGTCGATTTGTGTAAGATTGTCCCCTAATATTTATTTATTTATTTATTTAAATAGCTTTGTATAGTTAAATTAATTGGCCCGAAAACAGTCTTCATGGACAGTGAAACGAAACATTTTCTCAAAATTCTTATCCCCGCCGGTTTAATAATGTTAATGATCCTTTAGACCGTATGTCAGTAAGTAATGAAATGACAAAAAAATATACTCAGTAAAGTACTCAAATTTCATCTAAAATTTGGTCTTACGTCACTTTTTTGGGTTCTGTAGTCAACAAGGAACTGTTATAGTTTCGCCACGTCCGTCTGTCCGTCTCTCCGTCTGCGGCTTAGCTCAGTGACCCTTACTACTAGAAAGCTATAATTCGGTATGGGTATATAAATCAATCACGCCGACATAATGGTAGAATAAAATCTTGAGAAGTATATTTTTTTAAGGTACCTTTCCTATACGTAAAGTGGGGATGTATTTTTTTTATCGTTAAGCCCATGGTGCGGGTATATATCTATCGTTGGATAAATTGTTTAAAAATATTATGGGTTTTTCAAAACCATTTTTCGACTCAGTGGTTACTTGTCCCCTTGTGTGATATTGGGCTTTAAAGCTAAACTTTATGTTCGAGCTAAATGGCTGCTACTGGGAATGTGAAACGAACTTCAAAAGGCCAACTTTTGTCCAAATTCGGTCGACGCAACCGCACCGTTTATTATGGTACGTGCGTGTCGATGTAACAAATACAGACAGGCAACTACGGAACCCTACACTGTGCGTGGCCTGACACGCACTTGGCCGGTTGTTTTTAATCAGCTTGAGTAAACCAGTCGTTTTTCCTGAGGTCAATAGTTAAGGGCTTCCATGCATATAAAAAAATATTTGATTGCATGAAATTATATAAGAGGAGACGCCGCTTATGCGGATTAAGAGTCCAACAAAAAATCAGGCTTCGTAGCCCGTAAGCGCAAATAACACATGCAAGAAATCGCCTGCAAGTTTAACTACGTTGCGTTGCGGGGTTTGATAGATAAAACGCAGAGATGGTAACCCGCAATGTAATGAAACTTGCATGTAATATATTGAGCTTTAACTTTAGTAATGTCCATAGAAGAGACACTAACCTAAATCAGATACAGACCCATCAACCGTCATGGTCTGGTCTAGGTTATTTCGATCACTGCCTTTGTGTTATGCGTGTAGTGTTGCTAACCGCCGTAACTGGAACTTACCAAACCATATCTGTTCATGAACGGTGAGTGTAAAGTGCGTTCAAATACTAGTATAAAGGGTGCTCATTTAATTATAGAGGTAACGAGTGAGATAGCGGGGTGAGCGCCGCGACCTCGCAGCGATATGCCCACGCAGTCTGATTGTCGCCGAGCGAAGCGTTTATCGCACTGATTTAAAACGCTACAATTCGCTAATAATTAATTAATAGTGTTTAACGATGCAGGTTGCCGATGGATGGGGTTTTTCTGCTCAAGATCCTCTCATTGTCACTGTAAATAGTTTAATCCTCGAGAGCGAGAATTTCTATTTTTGTACAATAGCTAGGAGCTAGAGATGTGCCAACCCGAAAATATCACAAACCGAGTTGAACGGTTCGACTTTCTATGTACTAAGACAGGAAGACATGTCCCATCTTCGTAGTTTGAGCTACCTGACCTGAGGCACCCTGAGGGCCCTACCGCGAAACGAAAACGAAGTTCGTTTATGTATCTCCCTCTATCGCAGTAGCTTATAAATTCGAACGACAGAGAGAGAGACACGTTTTCGTTAATATAAATTTTCATTAATTGACGTCCCTTTAGCGGCGTAAAAGCAAAAGTAACTTAAAATTCACTTTGGTTAACCTTAACCTACTACTTTCCGAACGAGCGAGCGAAGCGAACGAAGCTTTGTGCTTCAGCTTGGGCCAAAATTTGTGCCGTTCGTGTTTCTCTGGATGCCCCGCTGTCCGGCTGTTCAGTACAGGTCGCATTTCTAAACTGAATCTCGAGTTATTTTGTGAGCAGGTTTGTTCATTAAATAGTTTTTTTATGCAGATTCAAATCTTCGAAATATTCAAACTATTTTTTCTTTAAATGACAGGCTCGCGAGTTCTACAGCGCCACTAGTTTTAGGAAGTACCTAGTTAAAAAATATTGTGTATATTTCATTAGATTTTTGCTAACCATTCCATGCATGACATTTTAATTTAAAAAACCGGCCAAGTGCGTGTCGGGCCACGCGCAGTGTTGCCTAATTTGTACGAAAATTGGCCATTACAAGTAACCATTAAGTTGGTCGACTATTACTCGCTAACTACTTATGCCTACTTGTCTGTGATAGTTTTCCTTTTAAATTCATAATACATGGACTACTGTCACGAACTTTTTCACATCCCCAGTAGTAGATTTTTGAGAATTTACATTGAATGCTTTCAACATCTTTTATCGTGCCATCGTGCAGAATAAAGCCTCTCACTGACTGATACGGCCTGAAGTGGCGGTCAGTATTAAACTATAAGGTGAGTCGGGGCAAGAGTAACATCGGGGAAAGAGGGTCAATAGCTTCTCCAGCTAATTATTTTGAATTGAGCGCCTTTTTGTACCGTCGGTAAAACAGACAGGCGTGTATTAGTTCCATCGTCAAATCATAGATGTCTCTTTCACACGCCATATTGAAACAAAACGTGGTTTATTTTGACTGGTTACGACTTGTGATAAGTGGAAGTGCACGTGTATAATTCAAAAGCGGTTTTGTGTGATTTATGGCTGTTAATTCGGATTTGTTTGTTGGTGAGTCGAATATTTATAGTTTATTTCTTATTACATCGTTATTTTCTGTTATTCCTATCGATTATAAGTTTTTATCAAGCCAATAAAATTTTAACCTCAAATTATTTAAGAGGGGCAAGAGTGCCAGTTCAGTCCGGGGGAAGGGAGTCATATGCTACTCTTACCCCATGTCAGGGCTGTCAAACCTTTTAAAAATGGACATGTTTATTACAAATTGGCACTGCTGAATTCAGGGATGTGCGTATGCGATTTTTCGACATTTAAGAGGAATGCCTACCTGCGATTTTCCCATACAAACGCTCTCGACTGTTTCCTCTCTGGTTTTTGAACATAGAGCAATGGATTTTTCAAATAAGATCAATATCATCAATATCTATGCCGCTATATTTTGCTTTTTTGGATATTATTATTTTAAAGAGACTTACAGCGCCTTAAAAATCGCAAAAACGGCTTAATTGAATTGGCTGCCAAAAAAGGCGCAGTATACAAATATGACAACAAATATCAAAGAAATCAAAACATAGCAGCGTAGATTATTTCTTCTTCTTGCAGTTTCCAAAATTTTATAATGATTGGTTGCGTTCGGAGGAGGAAACAGTCGAGAGCGAAACCTCGATTTGTGAGTTTTTTGCGTGGGATTTTTAGTCCGAGCTGCAGTTGTCCTTATCGCACGAATTGGAGGCGGAATTCACAGCAGCGCGACAGAAACATATGACACTCTTGCCTCAGAATATGTATAAACGCACTTTCTCAGAATTTTGAAGAGTTTTTCAACTTATTAAGGTATTCATTTTCTTGACAGCGTCTACCAACTGTGTTACTAAATACGTAAATACACTGGAGCTAACCTAGTTCAAGTTAGCTACGTACGATACTCTTACCCCAGTCATGGGGCGAGAGGAACAGTCGTGCCGATTTTTATTTTTTTACAAATTAGTGCATGTTTTAATAGTTTCTTTGCTTGATAAGTAGTTTCAATTAAAAATATATTAAATTTACTTATATTTTATCGCTTTAGTATACGAATTAATGCAATAATAAGATCACAAACACTATTTGAATCTAACTTTCAAAAAAGTATGATACTCTTACCCCGACTCACCTTACAATAATTGTTTAGTTAAGTATCTCACTCTGAGGCTCTAGTATAAGTTTTACCGAAACAATACGTTACGACCGCGTTTGCGTTTAGCTGTCATACAAATTGAGGGTAAGTTTTGTTTCGGTAAAACTTAAGGTAACGGGCCATAAGTTCGTGCTAGTACGTCATTTCGTTAGTTTTGTTTCTGAGGCTTATAATAAGCAACTGAAATATATTTTTTTTAATTTATACATTTGTAAAAAAACTTTATCATTAAACCTTTCCAAAAAATCAAATTAAAAATTTTTAACGACTAAACTAATAGCAACACAACGCTCGAAACTGTCAGTCGGCCGAAAACAGCTGTACGGTGTGCGCGAACTGCTTGTTGACGTAAGGTGCTCGCTCCGACTTCTTAAGGGAATTGAAAGAGAAAGGGAAGTCCATTTGAAAAAAAACTTTTAACAGTGCTTTGTCTAGTTCCTTAACAATGGATTTAATAAGAAATAAGTGTATATTTTGGTATAGGTGTCCCTTAAAATTGCAATAAATGGACTCACGAACTAACGGTCATTATATTTTTCGTCTGGCTCCTATTTCGTGTTACTACCGAATCAAGGACTTTCTTTATACATCCTTGTATCTTTGGTATTTAAATAATACTTAAGAAATTGTAAATGTTAATTTAAAAAACAGATATTGTATTTAATGACGTTTTCATTGACCTAAATTCGGTATATGTTTTATTCACTTGAATTCTCGTAAAACGAGGTTGAACGTGACCTAAATTTACAATTTGAAGGTGAATTCGCATATTTACTTGCAGCATAATTTTGTTTATTGCTCGATTCCTGTAATGTATTTTTATGTTTATTTATTACATATAGGATACTTAATGGTTATTGAACATAATTTAAAGGTGATGTACATTATTGATTGCGGGAATATCCAAGAAATAGTAACACGAAACAAGGGACTACTACTTTTAATACTTTTCCCCAAGTTCGTGACAGAGAAATCTATAGTGGTAGGCAAACACACAGATCAAATGTGTACCCTCGTCTGTTATTTGATATTCTTCTTGAAGAGGTAACATGTGCATCGATATAATGGAATATTCGAATATCGATTTAATGAAATGGGTAAATTCCGGGAACCTTTTATTTTTGCGGGATAATTTTTATTAAATGAAAGTTTACTTTCTACCCTATTAAACAGTATAGAATTGCTCTTTCAAAAGGGTGCCGTGTGTCCCATACAACATTGTCTAGATTTTAATCTTAGGTTACCTAATCAATCGTAGATAATCAATACATACTTATATCTAACTAGGTAGATACGTTTAAGGAATATTGACGAAAATGATTGAAGATATTTATTATTTTTAACATGAGATATCCCGGGACTTGCTATCCTCGGGACTTTCTTTATTTTTAAGGGTTTTTTTTTTAAGAAGTGAAAGGTATCTTTATACCCTATTAAACAGAATATCGTTTACAGATACCTACATGTCACGTCCAAAAGGTTTTGCCTAGATATTTATCTTACGTTAAACAGTTTTGGTTAATATACTCGTAGATAGGTAACCTATGTGAGACACATTTTTGAAAAGGTGACCCTGTACTAATGGATAAGTTATTTAACCTTACATTTCATAAAAAACATCCTGGAGAAAGAAAAAATGTCCCGGGATTTTAAATACCGAGTTTTATCCAGACCCCCTAATGGATTTTTCCAATAATCATGTTAATTACCTTTTCAATAATCTTGTTCAATATCAAATAACAAATGAGGGTTCACAAACAAAATGTTTCTCTTACTACCTGGCACTCGAAAACTTTATGCCGAAACAGGGGCCAAGAACTCACAAACTTAGGAGCAGAGCCAAATTTTATCACGAAATGGGGTTCAAATACGAGGTCTACAAATAAATTATAAAAAAATAGTTATTGAAACTAATAATATATAATTCTTGCATTAAATAATAGGCAAGATATCAATGTTCATCACACAAAAAAATTCAATGCGATATCATGTTCTGTATTGTCTTAAAAAAAATACTAATTCGTAAGAGGCTTAACATGCCGAAACAGTGGACGTTTACCTTATACCTACTAGAGCCTCTGGTATATTCACGATCATACTACTATATCCGCTCACTTGATTTCGAATTTAAAAAAAGGTAGCCTATTTTTTTTTACAAGCTTTTATTTAGTTTCACCTGTCACGTTGTCTGTCTGTCTGTAATCAAATCTTGCAAGTTAAATTTGACCCACTGACCCATTCCCGGTGACCGATTGAGCTGAAATTTTGGGTATAAGTATAGTTTGGATGACAATTCAATATTATGGTACCATCGAGCTGATCTGATGATGGAGACAGAAGGTGGCCATGGGAATTCAGCACTTAACCGACGTAACCCCGTTGAATTTGGGCTCGTTAGAATCGTCTCAATGAGTAGTTGATGATGGTGTACAGAAAAGTACAGTCGGCAAAAAAAGATTGTACCAAAAATGAAATTTTTGACAGAAACTGGTTTTTTTATCAAGGCAGCTCATACTTTGCTTGGCAACCACAGTTGCCACAATCAGTTTAGGGGTGCGCGAAATTGGCAACTGTGGTTGCCACATGCAAGTGAGTAGATATTTTATATACATACGTGTTCAAGCAATCATTTCGTTCCCCGCAATAATAGTAATGTAGATACATAGTAAAGCTACTATTACATTACCATGGCGTAGTTCATATCATAAGTAAGATCAAATAATCGGTGAAGTCGTATACTATAGTGAACTATAATTATTTTAATGAGGTTGTTTACTTACTATTAACAATATCAAATTGAAGCGGAAAGAGGAAACACGCTGATTTCAATTGAGCGCGTGTCGAGGGTTCCAAGGCTAATCGACACAAATATTCCATTCAATAATTTAACATTCAAACTTATATAATTCAAGAACAACGATAGGTAGGCAGCAGTTGGAACAATGCTCAGAATATAGAATTGTATGCCAACTTGGAAGCAATCAGCACCTTATCTTATAAATTTCATGAAAGTCAGTTTAATTAACTTCAGGTTGCTCAAAAAGTAATTTTGTATGACATTTCATCATAAGCTAAGCCAATGTAAATTTCGACGACCGATTAGTCTAGTGGGTAGTGACGCTGCCTACGAAGCCGAAGGTCCTGGGTTCGAATCCCGGTAAGGGCAAATATTTGTGTGATGAGCATGAATATTTGTCTCTGAGTCATGGATGTTTTCTATGTATTTAAGTATTTCTATCTATTAAATATATCGTCGTCTAGTACCCATAAAACAAACCTTATTGAGCTTACTATGGGACTAGATCGATTTCTGTAAGATTGTCCCCTAATATTTATTTATTTGTTTATTTAATGTTAAAAAAAAGAAATTCAATCCAACCTTTTCTAACTGCACCTGGGAAAAAATGTGTGTTAATTCCCCCATCTTTTACTATTGGGAACTAATGGGAATAGTAATTGATGGTAACTACGGTTTTTTTTTTCATACTTACCATCGAGTACTTAGTGGCAGAAGATGGGAAAAAACGCAGCTGTTACCACTGGTTGGCAAATTGGTGGGAACAGGTGGGAATAACCCAAAAATGTCAGCAGGTACGTTGAAAAATCAGAAATAATTAGTAATAAGAATAACCATCTGCGTTTTAATTACCCATTTTTATATCCCACTAAAGTTTTAACTTGGCTCACTGGGCAGCTCTTTAGAATTAATTACCTTAATTTGATTCATTTAATGCATCTATGGACTTTGTCTGGAATAAATAATTTTCATTTCATTACAAACTTCTGACCATTGTGTGCAAAACTTGGGGAAGGGTTTTTTTTTTAATACTGATAATTAAAGCAATTCGCAAGTTTTCACTTCTGCCGGCACTCCCGGAGTGCAACCCGGTTTTTTTTTTCTCTTTTCCTTTTTTGTTATAAAAATGGAAGTTGTACTTAATTAACCCAAAATTATTATTTAATCGGAATTTTCCAGCGGCTTGGTGCAAACTGTAATGCTGTGTGTTAAGAGTCCTTATACAGACGAGCGTATTTTGCAAAATGCTTCCTTTTTCATTCAAGATTACGACGTAACTATTAGTAAGTAGGCATTTATTCAAAAACTGATAACTTACTAAAATAATAATTTCTTAAACAAGGGGCTAAAAAAGTTCAAATTTACATTTTCTTTTTCTAAACCTTTTTCTTTGAGTTTTCTAGGGAGTCTCATTAAAATTTTGCAGTGTGAAGTGTCGTTTCGGTTCTCAATTTTGCAGTAAACAAGAATCTTTTGGTAAATGAATGATTACAATTCAATTCACCATGTTTTGTATGAGGGGCTGACATGATGAAAATCAAAGATTAATTTAAAAAAATATATAAAAAGGAAGCATTTTGCAAAATACGCTCGTCTGTAGGAGTAAGGACTCGTAACTTTTTGTGCAAATGAATAAATAATAAAGAAATATTGCAGTGGCTCTTTAAACTGATTTTAAATTAAAATTACAATTCAATATTTTCCCGACCAAATCATCCCAAAATCATTTGGTGATATTAAACAAAGCTAGTAAAAGCCAGTCCGCAAATAAAAGTACCCTTTAAGATTGAAGTATCTATATCTATATGGACTATAAATATGGAAACATGCGTATGTACAGTAAAACGGTTGCCGCACCCCGAATAGGGCGCTATCACATGTACAATAAAACGGTTGCTGTGGCATGGGTTCTGGAAATTTCCCGCATCCCTAATGGGGCGCTATTTATAGTAAAACGGTTGTTATGACACGCCTTTTATAAATTTCCCGCACCACGAATGAAGCGCTATCTAATAAAGTAAAACGGTTGCATGAAAAATTTAAAGTTTCCCGAACCCCGAATGGGGCGCTATGTACAGTGGAAATGGTTGCTATGGCATGCGTTTTGGAAATTTCCCACACCCCGAATGGGACGCTATGTACAGTAGAAGCGGTTGCTATGGCATGCGTTTTGGAAATCTCCCACACCCCGAATGGGACGCTATGTGTACAGTAGAAGCGGTTGCTATGGCATGCGTTTTGGAAATTTCCCGCACCCCGAATAGGGCGCTATGAACAGTGGAAACTGGTGCTATGGCATGCGTTTCGGAAATTTCCCACACCCCGAATGGGGCGTTATGTACCTACAGTGGAAACGGTTGCTATGGCATGCATTTTGGAAATTTCCCGCACCCCGAATAGGGCGCTATGAACAGTGGAAACTGTTGCTATGGCATGCGTTTCGGAAATTTCCCACACCCCGAATGGGGCGTTATGTACCTACAGTGGAAACGGTTGCTATGGCATGCATTTTGGAAATTTCCCGCATCCCGAATGGGGCGCTATGTACAGTGGAAACGGTTGCTATGGTATGCGTTTTAGAAATGCGGACCCTATCGACCAACGAAAATGCGCCTAAACGAAAGGTGATCCACTTTTTGTCTAAGCTGAGCTACAGGACCTGCGGATTACGTTTTAATGAGACGTTTGTCGGTTTGGATGATGTATCTAGACGGGTTTTACGATGCCAGGAATCAAATGGCAGTGGCGATTTTTTTGTTGAAACACATCTGTTTCGGTCGATAAAATATATATGGAATAATCGGTCCCCCTTAATCCCAATACTAGTAAGTATGTTAATTACACAGGGTAGGTATCTATTAAGTTTATAATACCTTACCAATAACCAAACCGGCGAGGCAGATACATGGGAGTATTAAATGTAAAATATGCAATGAAACTGTTTCGCACCTACTTAATCAAATAATCAGGTTAATAGTTAGTTCACAATAACAAACTGATTAATTTATGCGGGTATTTATATAAACTGATACAGCCGTTATTATAATTTACACCGGCTACCTACGTATAAATTAGATAATTAATTAAGTGCTCACCAATTTGCTTTTCTGTTTGTTTTCCGTTATTATTGTTCGATTAGGATTTCACTTTTGTTTTAACTGAAACGTCTGCCCCGGAATGCCTCCCTCTACACTAGTAGAGTAGGACCGTCTGTCTCTACGTCATCAATGGACTGGTAATCTTGGTATGCGACGGTATCGGAAAGCAATTAAGATATCAAAAGGAATCGGTTCGTTCGATACTATTCGAATTCTTCAAATAATTGCATAGATTACGTGATAATACGTCATCTAAGGATTCCATTCATGTTACGCACTCAATGATAAGCCAATACGGTTATGCAGCGTTACTTTCACAATTATGTCTTTGTATGCTATCATTGTCTGATAATCTTTAGTCTTCAATGAATCAATAGTAAGATAACGTATTGTTATGAGCACAAAGAACGGTTACACCAAGTTTTTCAATTACTCAATTATTTAACATGCTGTTCTCGGGTCAGTAATAATAACACGATTAATAAAATAATAATATATATATCTGTAGCATAGCCGATTCTCGATCTTTTTCAAGTCAAAGTCAAAGTCAAAAGTTTATTTGTGCAAAAAGTAGGTAAGGTGTTATGTGACAATTCAGAGGATCTCTACTTTGTTGATACTTCTTGACACTACAGCTAGTTTTAGGTTTACATCTACCGTTTGAAATGTTTATTATAATATTTTATGTAAAAAGGACCCATCTTCTTGAGGCAGTAAAGATCATAGTCATAGTTAGTATATTTTTATAAGCTTTTATAAAACTTGCACCGCCCATTAAGATGTGAAAAGCATTTATCAGCCAGTTGCTGGTATCCGCTTCAGCTGAGCCATACCTACTTCATTCATCCCTTATGAAGTACGGTGACAATGCAATATTATTGCGCCATTGACCTGATCTGATAACCCTCGCAACGAATTTGTTGAAGACTGTGCAAAAATAAATACTTGTACGTTAAAAATACAGAAAGATGATTAACTACCTCATTCAAAAAAACCGGCCAAGAGCGTGTCGGGCCACGCTCAGTGTAGGGTTCCGTAGTTTTTCGTCCAGTAATTATTTTGTAATTTTTTTCAAAAAATATTCAACCTATCAAGTTCAAAATTATTTTCCTAGAAAGTTTTTATAAAGTTCTACTTTTGAGATTTTTTCATATTTTTAAAACTTATGGTTCAAAAGTTAGCGGGGGGGGGACACATTTTTTTTACTTCTGGAGCTATTATATCCGAAAATATTAACATTATCAAAAATGATTTTCGCAAACCCCTATTCATTTTTAAATACCTATCCAACAATATATCACACGTTAGTGTTGAAATGAAAAAAAAAAACAGTCCCCATGTTACGTATAGGGGAGGTACCCTAATTATTAAACAAAATACACTTTTTATTTTACCACTTTGTCGGCGTGATTGATATACATATTAGTACAAAATTTCAGCTTTCTAGTGCTAACGGTCACCGAGATTATCCGCGAACGGACGGACAGACAAAGCGAAACTATAAGGGTTTATTGTCGACTACGGAACCCTAAAAAGGGATTACCCTTGTTTGGCCTAACAACGTTTTGCCTAATTTCGGTTTGCCTAATTTGATTTAGACTAATCTTGTTTCGCATAATAGCTCGTTTTGCCTATTTTTCATTTGTGCGAAACTCATTTTGCCTAATATTCACTTCACCTTTTTTATTTTACCTAATTTCATTCCCTAATTTTTAGTTTGTATAATCACTTTTTGTATACTGTTTGACTGACATAATTACATTTTGTCTAACATACATTTCGCTAACTTTCATTTTGTCTATTCACTCCCCGCCCTCCGCTGGGACTATCGCCAGAAACTAATTATGAAGGTTTTGTATAAAAGTTTTCACTAAGTAAATTCAGTAAAAAAAATCGTTTCTGGCGCTTCGCTGGCCGCTGCCGCGGCACGCTCGCTTCGCTCGCTCGGCTCGCGCGCTGAGGGTCGCAGTTCTACCCAACACTCCTCCTCGCTTCGCTCGTCGTCGTACCTACACCGACCTGCCGTCGAGTTCTCGAATATCTATACAGACAACCTTTCAAAAATATCTACACGTGTCTTATGTCAGTAACAATAAAGTTTCTGTATACATATTTTTGAAAGGTTGTTTGTTTAAATATTGGAGAACTCGACTGTACATGGAAACGAGGCCTTATCAACAAATACATATTATAATGATCAGTATTAGACAAAAAAATCTAAGTAAAAACGTTATTCGGCAATGTGATGATTAATTAAAATAAAAATCGACCAATTGATTTTTAGATAAAATAATATTCGGCAAAACAAGAGTTATGAAAATCGTAATTTAGGGTAAACGTATTTCGAACAAACAATTATTATGAAAAATGAAATTATACAAATTGACTTTATACAAACAATGCCTTATACTAAAAGTTGTTAGACAAACTGAAATTAGACAAAACGTTATTAGGCCAAACAAGGGAATCCTCCTAAAAAGATATTTTATTAGTAAAAATGTTTTTGAGTCTGGTTATAGTGAAGAATATTAGCGAAACATGCCTAAATCGAATAACTGCATGAGCTATACGGCTAACGGTCCGGCACCAGAATTGTTTAATTACGAATTACTGAGACTTCCGGTGAAAACCCAATTCATCACACCTAATCTACTTCCAAGTAAATGACGTACCTATTCAGTTTACTAGACTGAAATCAACATGTCATAAACGAGAAAAGATTCATGGAAAATAGTGATTTTTCCCACGATACGTATATTTTCAGCGCGTGTTTTAATTAGTTGGTATCTACGTGGAAGATGCATGCATAAACAATAACGCTTTTAAGTTATACTAGTGGGAAAAGAAGTACGCATTTCAATAAACCTTGATGCAAAAAAGAAACTCACAGATCCCGTCTTAAATCAGTGCAGAAAAAATGATTATTGGTATGTTTTTTTTTATTACACAAGACATCATTCAACGAAGAGATTGAGAGGTTACTGGTATAAGCCAGAGCAACAACTCTTCTGATTTCAAATATTCCTTCTCTAGCATATAAAATGAACTACTATAGTTTAGTATTAAAATATATAAAAAATCGGCCAAGTGCGTGTCGGGCCACGCACAGTGTAGGATTCCGTAGTGGCCTGTCTGTCTTAAGCTGCAAACGCACAGAAAATCGCGCCGCGCCGCGCCGCTCTGTGCGGATCCTTTCATATTAGCTCGAACATTACAACCGGTACCGCCTCCGCGCCGCACCGCGCCGCTCCGCCACCGCTGTCAGTGCGTTTCAGCCTTGAGTTACATCGAGACGCGCGCTCCAACTAAATGGTGCAGTTGCGTCAGCCGAAGTACATTTTAAGTTGGTCGACTACTCGTATTACTCGGTAACTAGTTATGTCTAGTTAGCTGTGATAGTTTTCCTTTTAAATTCATTATATGTACTACTGCCACGATTATTTTCTCATTCCCAGTAGCAGCCATTTAGCCGGCAGGGGGAGGGAGACACATAACTCGAACAAAAATTTGGGCTTTAAAGATATATCGCAAATGAATCACTAATTTTAAGAAACCCATCATATTTTTTAACAAGCTATCCAACGATACCACACACACAAAAAAAATTACTTACCTACTTTTGGTGAAATTCACCCAAAAAATTTTTTTTTTCAAGATTTTATCTGGGGGTTGTATTTACAGGTACAAAAAGCTAGTAAGTACTCTTCCCTGTAGACAATACAATAGTTAACGGTTTAGGGTATTATGGTTGAGATTATTTAACGTGGTCGACTTTTTACAAAACTGTAGCTAATTGGAACCTTGGACGGTAGAATTGCTTATTGAATGGCCTACTTTGATGCAATTCGGCCAACTCAAACAATCTCAAGTAAACATAAAGATTATGTTCCAGTCATGCATGCGTTACATGCCTGTATGGTAAAACCAGGATAGATGCCCGACATTTTGAAATTACCTTATATCCCTTTGTACAAAAATCAAGATTCATTATCTGTAAAACGGGTATATAGGTACTTTGGTTCATTATCATCAAATGTATGAAAGGAATCAACAATATCTGTGATATTACCAGAGTATTGGCGACTTTTGCGGACCTATAAATTTTGGGCAGATTTTTTTAGTGGCAGTGGGCGGGGCACATAGCACGTAGAACCGATGGCCGTTGGGGCGGAAAGGTTCTCGAGTGGCGACCACGTGCCGGAAGGCGCGGCGTGGGTAGCCCCCCCCCCCCCCCCCCACAAGGTGCACTGATGACCTGGTAAAGGTTGTGGGAGTCCGCTGGATGCGGGTGGCGCCGGACCGGTCACTTTGGCACTCTGTCCTATGTCCTATGTCCAGCAGTGGACGTCTTTCGGCTGATATGGTGATGATGATGATGATACATTTTGGGACAACTATATCCCATGTATGGGATAGTTGCCTAATCCATGTAAATGTCCCGTCGAGAAAGAGGAAATTTATCCCGCAAAAACTTTGATCGCACCTATGTAGCCGTCCCATGCAATCGCACAGAGACATGCAACACGGTCAAGTAAGTTGTACTAGTTGCAGATTCTCTCGATAGATAAATAAAATAATGTGTGTTTCATTCGCGAAACTAGATTAATTGCAATCAAGGCAACTATACTCCCGGGGCGACTATCTGGGTTTTACCCTATGGGTCCAGAGCCTAAACTGCCATAAACTTGACCAGAGGAAAGACTGAACCATAGCTGTATTAAAAAATGTTTTAACTCATTATGCTTGAACTAACTCCAACAAAACATACCTATTATTAACCTATGACGAGAAAAGTCACCCTGTTAGTATCGTTTTCTATTATATCCTAGCGGTATTTTTAAAACAAAAGGGTCGTAAATATAATCTCGTCGAGTAACTAATTGCGCAGGCGACAGCGGCGGGGCTGTAAGCAAGATCTGTACTGAGTTTACTTGTGGATCTTATGCCGACCTAATAATGGCCATTTTCAATTGGCTACTCAACCATGTTACTTTTAACACGGGTCTAATTAGCCTCACTGGTCGCTAGCCTCGGCCTCGTGGGAAATGTCTCCACTTTCTGTAAAGCTCTCTCTTGTATCCTTTGCCTCAAAGGTTATCATTGATTTGTGGAAGTACTAATTAACACATAACAACACTACCCATGATTAGGCACTGGCGCTAATTAAGTTCATAGCATTAGAGGTGGACAACAAGATGTCAATTATGGGAATGAGGCTGTCAAACATTGGGTCATTTACCATATATTCATTTTCATACACGTATCGCGGCGAGTCTTGATCCCCATGACAGATGTCATCTCAATACAATGTACCTATAACCTTAAAACGTAAAATTTTACTGAGATGACAGTTGTCTGGATCCAAGAGTTGAGCCTTCGTATATAATAAATATTAACGGACAATCTTGCACAAATCAAACAAGCCCTATAGTAAGCTCAATAAAGGTTGTGTTATAGGTACTAGACGACGATAAATATAATAGATAAATACTTAAATACTTACATAGAAAACATTCAACAATTCGTAGGCAGCGTCACTACCGAGTAGGCTAACCGGTCCTCTAAAACCAAGTTAAACTAAGATTCAAGCCCACGTTATCACTGCACGTAAATATAATTAGTACCTACATATATAATATAATTACAAAAGCGCTCATAGCTTAGCGCCGCCTGCGAGTCGGAAACGATAACGCAGGCGGCAGATGGCAGCGGTCAGTCTTTGGATGGGCGACCGCTTGATGTTTGAGTGGTTAATTTAAATGAGCGCGTCTGTGCTTTGGAAGGCACGCTAACCAGTTGATCCCGGCTGCTGTCTGTGACAGTAGTCGTTAAGCCGAGTTAGAGGCCTTCGGGCGGCTAAAGAACTTCTAACAGTCGAGTTGCCCACTCACTTGACAAAGGGGGGACAACTGTAACTCGCGTCCGCAGCAGCTACCTACCACAACCCTGCACGTGTCCCCTAGGTGTTACTAAAGAGTGATAAACTTTAAAGGACAAAATAATGTATGCCATACGATTAAATAAATTAAACAAATATAATTAATTAATTACAGACTCAAAATGTTTAGTTTGCGGAGCTACAGAGTTCAGTCATTCAAGTACTAATGTTTTGTCTAGACAACACCACTTCCTGAATCACCGATTGACAGATAGTAAAAACTTCGTGACATCGTAAATACACGTGGACAGGGCTGAGTCATACTCGGTTCGCTGAAAACGATGAAACATACGCTGACGTCACGGGTCTAGTAGAGACAAGTTAAAACCATTCATGTTTCATATCTTTGCGCTGCCAACTGTTACCAGTACGTGTGTACGTACTTACTCACTGAAATAGTTGTACATAACTAAATATATTAACGGTAATTATAATAAATATATTAACGGTAATTA
Organism: Epinotia ramella; assembly: GCA_947578815.1. Classification (NCBI taxonomy): domain Eukaryota; kingdom Metazoa; phylum Arthropoda; class Insecta; order Lepidoptera; family Tortricidae; genus Epinotia; species Epinotia ramella. The sequence goes on from OX388209.1 coordinate 17,834,834, forward strand.
TAATAAATATATTAACGGTAATTATAATAAATATATTAACGGTAATTATAATAAATGTATTAACGGTAATTATAATAAATATATTAACGGTAATTATAATAAATATATGTATTATTTATAATTTAAAATAGTTATTTAGAAAAAAGTTCCAATTCCGAATCAATAGAACCTTATTATTTTGAGTCTAAAAAATAACCCCATAATTTAAAAGACAAAACAGTAAAATGGACACTTTTTCAGTGTTCTAAAATACTGAGCGTTCACTATAAAACACTATAGGCAACCCCTTTTCTCCCAGTGTTTGTTGTAAGTACCTACCTACTTACTATTATTACCTACCATGGGAAATATTATGCATTACGCCCTCATTCATGAAATGAAACGAATATAAAAATAAAGTACCTAATTTCATTTCATTTCATTTCATTTATTCATTCAAAAACAATTGTCATTGTATGTGAAGTACATGTAAATACAAAGTTAAAAATCAAATAATAGCAACCAGTACACTAGACTATTTTACATATAAAAAATTAATGATTAACAATAAGCTACGGAAGCGGCGATTCAGGCATGCGGCAGTCAAACGGTGGTCGTGGGTTCGAATCACGGCTCGTAACAATGAGTTTTTCGGAACTTATGTACGCAATGTGAAGACCCCAACCCGCACTGGGCCATCGTGGGGACTACTGCCCGTTCCCTATCGTCCACGAGAGGAGGCCTGTGCCCAGCATTGGGACGTAATATATAGGCTGATTTATTAATAATAAAGAACGTCATGTCATACATAATAAAGAATATCTATGTCCAATCTAGCAATGAAAAACAATCAATAATAGAATAATAATAATGAAAAAACGTCATGTCATAACAAATAATATCTACCTATGTAATGATGTCAAGTATAATAAATTGTTTAAACTAAATTCGAAGGTCGACATTAGATAGATATAATAATTAAATAGAAGGTTGACTAATATTATTCAGTATTCATTCATGTATTTAGTCTTCGATGCAGTAAAAGGATTTCTCAAGAGGTGCCGCTTGAGTCTTGCATTGAAAATTTTACAATTTATTGTTGTTTAACAATGAATATTGTGGGATTCATACTAATAGTAGTTTATGCAACTGATAAATAATCAGAGTCCTTAAAATACGAGTGTGGTTTTATGAAACGAGCGCCAGCGAGTTTCATAATACGATCACACGAGTGTTTTAAGGCTAAATTATGTACAGTTGCATACACTACTTTATCTACACACATATCATAAGTACTCTAAGATGGGTTCAGAAGCCGTAGGAAAATGACCCGCATTGCTACTATAGTGCTACCTGTAAAATATCTTTGTTGCAATCGTGGTTGCATTTACGATATCCGGCGGAGTGTGCATATCGTTTTCGGAGTCACTACTACTTATATTTTCAACTAAAATGTGAATTACAAACAACTTTTCACAATTCTACTTTCGTAAAAGCAAAAACCAACAAAACAATGACAACAGTAATGGCGGCAATTCGATCCTACGTCAAGACGAATGTTTTTTTAAATCATAGACAAACGAATGAAGTCCCTATTCTCATGTCACTCTTGATCAAATGTCGTGCGGTTTATATTAAAAAACATACTGAATTGACGTTTCGCATCGATAACTGTTTTAATATCTATGGATACTAGAATAGAGACCCATTTGAGTTTTGATAGCTGTTCCAAATTTAAACTCATAACCTTACAAAAATCTGTACTGTAATAACATTACAGTACAGATTTTACCTACTACCACAGACAAGAAAGTTCTTATAGTAAAATTGGTTGTAATAATGCTGGTCATTTCCTACGGTTTCTGAACGCATTTTAGAGCACTAATGATATGTGCGTAGATAATAGTAGATTACTGCAGAGGCCGTGAAGTAAGGGATTGCTGGACGAGATTGGGGTAGACGGCCGAGTCGTAGACGAGGCCGAATACAACGAGTCCAGCAATCCCTGTTCCGGCCGAGGATTGTATAGTACTTTTCTCAAACGATGTGAGGAAATATTAAAATTAAAATAAATACTTGGTAATCAATTAAATAATAGGTCATTTGCGCCTTTTTTATTTTTTAAACATGCCATTTGAACAAGCCGTTCGAGCACCATGTTTAACCGCACATAAAGTATAGTACCATAGATTATTTTTATTTTTTTTATGAAGCAAGTATGCTAACAGTGTCTAGTGGTGGTTGGCAGTATGTAAATTTTCCTTTGTCAGTTTAATATTAGTAAGCAAATTTAAAAAGTTAGAGTAGCGGACAATAATGGTTTTACTTAGGGTTTTCATACATTACTTCTTGGCCTAAGGCCAAGAAGTAATGTAGGGAGCCATAAACAAGAAACTTCACGTCTTCATTTCGTGATATTAACGCGTACATTTCCGAGCATGTTTGAGAAAACTATATTATAAGTATACTAACATACCTACTGGTACGACTACGCTACGCTTACCATCCAGTGGGTGAAACGATGAAGGAAGGATGTCAAATATGAAATAGGTAGTAATTTTGAAAGTGATAACAAAGTAATAAGTATGTATGATTAGTGATTACAAAAGCTTTCTACATCCGATAATCCTTTTTTTTCGCATTGATCATTTTACATTTCAGCCTATTTAGTTAAGCAGCTATATTTAAAAGATGAATACATAAAAAATACCATATTTATTCATTGTCCAGCATTTTCATGTAATAATTTATGGTAACGTGCTGGCTGAATACATTTTAATAACCTATATTTTTTTATGTTACCTATCAGCAAGCACATTGCGGTTTCGCGGTCGCCCATCCTGACAATATAATTATTGGACACTTCGCATCGATACAAATAGGGACGGGAAAAATCTATTGCGTCAATGTAAGAACCAGAGTATGGTTACAACTCTTAAACGCGGCTATTAAATTAACTCGTATCCCCTCGATTATCGCAACGCAATCCGTAGTTTTTATTACTGTTACGCACTTAAGTAAGTATGTTTGATTAAGTACTGTCAACTACGATGAAGCAACGAATGTAAGCATTTTCAGGTGCAGAAACATTTTTGTCTAGATAATAACGGCAGAATCAAAGATCAAAATTAATTGTTTATCGGACCATCATCACACCAGTCGTGACTTACGCCTGCGAAACCTGGACCCTAACCCAGAGAGACGAACTTACACTAGCAGTGTGAAAGAAAAGTGCTCAGAAAGATCTATGGCCCCATAAAAGAGCGTGATAGTATTTACCGTCAACGCATGAACCATGAATTAGATGCACTCATCAAACACGAGAACATCGTCAGGTTTTGTAAGTCGCAGCGGCTCAGATGGGCGGGACACCTTGAAAGGATGCTAGATTATAGGGCAGCTAAAATAATGGCAAGGTGGACGCCGCAACAAAACGGACCGAAAGGCAGGCCTAAGAAACGTTGGATGGATTGTGTGGAAGAAGATCTCAGGAAGATGGGGAAATTTACCAACTGGAAGAAGGTCGCCAGGCTCCGTGACATCTGGAGCAAGACTGTGGAGGAGGCCAAGACCCACAATGGGTTGTAGCGCCAACGGAACTAAGTAAGTAAGTAATAACGGCAGAATAGGATTTTTCTCTTATTAGCTTCAGCGCGCTGCGTATGCGAACAAAGTTGCGTACCTACGTAATTATGATATTTGATTGTAAGTATCTATACTGAAACTAGTTGATCCGATTGGCAAGTTGCTTATATTTACATTTACTCGTAGCTCTTGGTTTCTTCGCCACCGAAAGCCAGTGGCAGCACCCTACCCTGGTAATAATGGCTTTCGGCTAACCCTGTGACATATCGATAATTGAAAACTCCTCCTGTCTTTTTAATGTAAGGCATGAAACTAACACCATTAAAAGGACCATTTTAATCATAAGCAGAATTCTATTAGGGATTGTCTGTCCTATTTCTGATAGCTAAAGATAAGGTAAACGTCCCAATGTTTGTCACCTTGACTCACTTGACTTAATGTTAGGTGGGGCAGAGGGCTTCTACAGTGCTCCTCCATCGCGTCCTGGTCCCGACACCTTAATTCCCGTAATTAATACCCTGCTTGTCACCCGTATTGCTATGAATTAAGATGCAAGGCGCTAATTATTGACGCATTGTCGAGTACTGGGACTTTTACCTTATGCGACTACAAACTATTTTAAATTCTGGTATAGTTGGAGCTCCAATGTCTGTACTTTCAGTCATTTGTTTAATATACTATGATAATCGTGCGATTTTTTTTAATATATTTAATTGCTCTTATTTTATGTTCCAGTGCTCGACACTGGCTCAATATTTGACAGTTTCAAAAATCGAAAACAATAGAAGTAAGCTTCATTTCATTCCATTTCAAATAAAAAGACCAGTGATCACCGGAAAATAAATATGGAATAAAGTTATAGATATACGATAAAATAGGTAGGTAGGTATAGACACATTGCCGCATACTGGCTTAGGAATCCCGTGCCTCGCAGTGACATGTACACTGTACATGGTAAACTGAACAACAGTTAGGTCAGTTATTCTTGCACTTGGCTGACGCGGTGAGAAATGCTATTCTTCAAAAATCCAATTCGCACTAAACTAACCTAGGCAAACATCCCAGTGCTTGACATTTGCCCAATTATTAAAACGTTACGATCTATATTCATAGCAACAGAGGTGAACAATAGGTGTCCACTATTAGGCATTAACGTGTCAAGCATTGGTGCGTTTACCTTACAGTCCTTCCTTCGATAAAGAGGCTATTTGAAATCCGCCCGAGCTTGTGGTCGAAAAAACATGATTGGTTGCATAATGCTATGGAAATAATAAACAACTACTCACAACATTGCGAGATGTCATACTAGCACGTGCGAAGCATAAGGTTAAAGCCTAAGTTGGACGATTATATATTTTTTTATCTTGACCCATAGGCACCATACCAGTCGAGCGGTTAGATACTAGTCGAGAACCTTGTGCGTTGTTACTTCATAGTATTTACTGCTGGAAAATTTAACTTGTTCTGAAGTTACTCAACTAACTTTCTAAACATGTGTACCCTTCAACTAATTAAAAGAAATATTTTTACATAAACTTTTCGTTACTTCAATAGGCTTCGCTAAGTGCCCAATTAAAATCACGCATAAACACAAATATGTTTAACAGGAGCTTGCAACGAAAAGTAACTTACCTTTAAATTCAGGTCGTAGTTTTCCAGTACCGTTCAGAGTATTAACTTCACTCGCGAAACACTATTGAAGAAGCGGTTAAGTAATAACAAAAACCACATATAATAATGTAAACAGACAACGCTCCCGTGCGCGAAAGTTGCGATTTTTTTCGAATGTTATTTGTTCGAACGTTTTGTTTATGGCGTTCGTAGGGATACGTGAGGTCAGCGGGATGGGTCGCACAGAGGGCCACGCAACGCAGGCTTGCCGCGGCGAGGCGGCCCGTGCACTGAGTGGCAGACCATGGCCGGTGCGACTGGCGGCCGGCGCGACTCTGCCCCGCGCGTGCGACCAGTTCCGAGAGCCTCCCGCCACCCTGCTATCGCTCCAGCGACCCGAGGGTATCGGCGAGAGTTGAATGACAGGAACCATACCCAGAGACCTGTCGTCTCCTCACATGCACGCTTAAACTATCACGCCTTAACTTTCATCCGGTTACTGAAACTTCGGAGACTTTTCAATAAATTTCCCTGAAACCTGTTCCCAAGTGAAACTTTTTAGGTTTGCGTTAAGATTCATTTCACCTACAAGCACTTACTAACCTAATGTGGTCACATATTATTGTCAAAAACCAAAGATATTGCAACTTATTTTGTATTTAGTGAAATCTATGTCAATGTTGCGTAGTACTTCAGAATCAGTTTTCATTGCTCTTGTCTAGCATATATACAGGTTGCGCAATTTAAATGAAATAATCGAAAACCAACTTCAAGATATAGATAGGACGACATCTGATAAAATATTTCTAATACCTGTTCGAGCTAGGGCCTGAAGATTTTATTTAGGTATACTACATTTGATAATTGTTATACCTAATTGTTAGGAGCAAATTGAAACATATAAGCAGTTATTCAAATTCAATAAGCTATGAACAGGGGCTTGTGGTATGTAGATATGTATAGATGTGGTGCTGAGATCCGACCTAATTACTGGCATAGCAAGGAGTTCGGGCACTCATTGGGTACTTAAAGAATTAGATACCGACAAAATTGAGATAATTTTACACGTATAATTACCTATTCAATTAATAGTTATGATAGCAATACCTACAGTGAATCTGTACTTAAATGAAAATGTAAATGAAATATTTATTTATTTGTCACACTCTGTTCTTGAAGGGCTCTCTGGATTTTAAAATGTGAGGTGTGTAGATTTGTTTATAAAAAAGCTTAAAATCTTTTAATTTCACTTTCCTTGCACAATATAGGTTTTCGCTTCGCCCAATATTATTTTCCCACTAGTATAAACTCTTAGCAAAAATCCGTCATGATTAAAACTTGTTTACACATAATAAAATAATGACACAGTTAGACGCCTTTTTCCTGATGAAGTTAACAAGTTTGCATGAGTCGACTGCCTGATTCAGTTCCAATCAATGTCCATACCGGGCGCGCGTACGGACAAATTATACAACGCTGGCGACAACGAGAAATAACAGCAATTACGAATAACATCAGTAGTCTGCCATGTAAAACATACGGCAAGGCACCTAGTTACTGCTAATACAAATAGCCGGTGGTTTATCAATACGAGTAATCAACTGCGCCGTGTACAAAACACTACAAACCAAGTAACAAAATATAAAAAGAAGTCCCCCTAGACTTTTCGGTTATTTATTTTACACCAGAAAGGACGCATTTTTAGTGAAATATTAGGTTGGAGTAAAAAAAATTCAATCTCGTAACGTCTGTTTTTCGTAGTTAAAAATGCAAATTGTACCTTAGATGTTGTTAGTTTTTAGTATTAATGGAACATGTTTAACTTAGTTATGAAGCATAACTTCCATACCATGCTCAAACTAAGAAACCTCACGATATTTTTAATTACCGCACAGCTTGCTGGTAAGCAATAAGTTATGTTACTAGATCAAATCCACTCCATGATTTATTTAAGATCCTCTAGCGGTCAAGCAATCACTTGTTCCGATACCTTGTAAGACGCAGATCATTATCTGACATTATCGATCGGTGTGATTAACTATACTAAAGTGATAATGGCCCCGTAATAACTGGCCACCGAGATATACGCGAGATAGATTATTCGCGGCATTATTATTATCTTTGTTTACGCGGCGCCAACCGGTGCTTGCGTCACTACCCTTACTGGATTTGATTTTTTACTTGGTTTGATGACCGTCAGCCTTCAGACATGGCCCCTTTCAAAATCTACTTGAACTTCATTACTCAATTCAATTCAATTCATTTATTGATAAAAGCAATGTTTTACCTAATAAGGCCCTACCTTAAGTTATTCTCGCATGAAAGTAACAGAATACTGACACCTGCATGCAATTAAGATGTGATACATTGGAAAGGTTAGCTTAAAATATTAATGCTACTATTAACTACATTCAATAAGGTCCTTTTCCTAGTAAAAAAGACTGGAACCGGAAACTTGATAATCACCTCGTAGATTTCTTGTTACTGCTTAGGTATCTATTAAATAAGATAACTTATAAATTGCCTCTGACTTACCTCGCACCTGGATGTGATTACTTCTTTATAATTTTCCATCTGAGCGCGACGATTATCCATAAATCACCGATAAATGTGATAAAACGACAAATTGCAGTTGTTATCTTTTGGCGCAGCACTGGTCCGTGCACTCGGCTGGAAACGTTTATAAATACGTGTATCCCATCGCGGCCCTAGATTAAATACCACCATGGCCACCTTATACACCATACATAGTTATAACACGTTTTAACATGACTGTAATTTATATCGCTATCGTCATTTTTATTTCGCAATGTTTATTTAGGCACCTAAGCCGGATAAATGGAAATGCAACGGATCGCTTTAATTAATTTATATTGCTTGGACCAATTAAAAATAATCCTAGAAATCGATTAACAACTTCAGTTACAAGGTAAATCGAATCGCATATTAATAATGGAGCATATAATTTATAGCATCATATTAATCAGATCGTCTTGTGAATATGGAATGAAATAACCAAGCGCGGAAGTATTCAGGGATTCACGGCACTCAAAAATTGCATTCTAATTTGCAACGTTAGCACGTGAAAGTGACCGCGTCAAGCACATAAGGCATTCCATTAGGTCGGTAAAAAGGTATTTTTTTGGCTCTGACATTACCTAAACAGCCTAAAATTCTAAAAAAAACCGGATACTAAGTTTATCAATTTAGTTTTAGTTTTGTTAATTTTTGGGGCTCTCACCGAAAATCAGCGTCATGTTATGCCGAAGAAATTGCAGGCACTCGTTCGGGAAAATAAAATACATTGATTCAAAGCAATGACTGTCCAAGAGTTAACCGTCAGGATGGCTCGCGGTATTTGAGCTCGCGAAGCGTTGTGGAACCGCCCCGTGCAACCCGAACTGAGCCAACTTGAACTGGGGCTGAAATACAAAAAATGTACTTATGGTTTTTTTTTGTCGCGAGGCAACGGATTGAGACAGCGGTTGCCTGAAAGTGTGTACGCTGTTTATATGATGAAATGCTGGTCTACATCGAATACCTGCCAATAATCTTTATTTTTACACTGTCACTGAAACTACGCGTCATTGCTTTAACTAAGAAATCTAGAAAATAATGTTCACTTTTTAGAAAATACAATATGATCCGTTATGACAAAAAAATAGCGAGCGAGACAAAATCTTGACAGCTACACTCGCCTGTATTATCAGAAAGATGAAATATAGGTGTCAGATTGACTGTCAGCATGATAACGAGCTACGGGACAAATTTCCTCGCAATATATATTATATATCTAGGTATTGAAACTTGGTGTAACGATCCCTCATATGACGAACTACTGTGCAACTGCATCGAAATACCGTCATGATTTTTCTCGTGCTACAATTATCTGGTAAAGAGTATAATAATATTCATAGTTATCTCAACAAGCCATGTAATTTCCCGTGTACTAATGTGGCCGGCGCGACGCGGCGCCATGCCCGGCGGGCTGTGCAAACGACGTTAATGCTAATACGTCACTAACTACCGACTTCTGAACACGACATTTCTCGGCCATATAACAACTTATAAATTATTAAATAATCTGTAATTAAGGTTATCAGATCAATCAATCTGAGAGCAACTAGACACATATTTGCTCATCTTATGTTTGCAAATCTTTCAAATACGCCGACTTTAGTCGGCCATGTTCTTAGAAATAGGACAAGGCTTTTTACTACCTAAGTCTCATAGTCGTGATGGAATAAGAAAGCAAAGTATTTTCTGAGCACATACTTTTGAAGAATTCCGTTTGCGTAAACAGGAATTCCATAGCTAATTGTTTTTGTCCCTTCAACAGATCGTCCCTCATATTAATGGCTGCAGCAGCAAAACATACTTATTTAATGTGCGAACAATAAATTAAATTAAGTCTTTATTTATAGACTAGTACTGGTATTGGTCTACGAAGAAAAGCGACATAATAAAAATTTGGTATAACTTGTATCTTCTATTTATAACGATTACCTAGGATATAGGTACGAGTACATTAGACGTAGACGTGCGGGGTTAGAAAATGTCTATTTATACAATACAAATATTCTTTATTGCCCACCAGACTTAGTAGATAATAGAAAAATAGAGGTAAATTGAACATAAACAATGGTAGACAACAGGCGGTCTTATCGCTAAAAAGCGATCTCTCCCAGACAACCTTTGGATGGTGGAGACGATGCAAGGAAAGATGATATTTATTTATTTATTCTAGGTACATATTCAGGTTATTTATCCAGCATCCTACGTTTTCCCAAAAAAATAGGCTACCTTCTCATCATTTTTCCTGCTAAATTGTCTCAGGGTCATATTTTACTTGCCATAATAATGAAAAGTAAACAAAATAACGAATACTTAATATTGTTGATGCCCAAGAGTTTGGATTTTCAGTCCAGAATGTGAATGACCGATAGATACTGATACTGACCTAGTCTAAAATTAACTAAATTGACTCTCTCTCTCTTAACATTATATAAAAAAAAAAACATAATAAAAGCTTTTAATAAAATTCTTTTTTTTTTGCATGTGTAGACATTTTATTACGTGAATTAACAACGCTGCATCTATGGCATACATAAGTAAAACTAAAGTAAGTGCGCAATGTACGGATATACATGGACGTCCAAAAGATTTAAATCTCAATGGAATGTCTGCGAAATTTTGAGTATAGGAGCAGTCTAGTGTGCGTGGCTCACATACATATCGTCTAATCAAACGGCACCAAGTAAGATGAATGGCATACACATACTGAAGTCAGACGAGCTCTCACGAATGCGTATATGGGTATATTGCAAAAAAATTGTACCTACATTCCAAAATTGGAAATGTCCTCCTACTTCAAAAATCTATAAAAAAATAAGTATTGAAGTAACATGTATTCCAGATGTGAATTCACGTATAGGTAAGTCCTGTTCATAGTTTAATAGGATTTGTACAGTTTTATATTATAACTTTGATAAAAATCTGAAAAAAAAAAATTTTTGGTCACATAAATTTTATCTGTGTGTAACACACAGTAATCAAAAAAATCATAACTTTGATTTAAACAGCTCTGGCTAAGAAATGTGTTTGTGGTCTGCTTGACACAACGCTACATTTTGCGCTTTATTGCAGACAAGACTGCAACCGTAACATTTTTATATCAGGCAACAATTAAGTTACATTTTCCAAGCCATTTTCGTTTTTAGGGTTCCGTAGCCAAATGGCAAAAAACGGAACCCTTATAGATTCGTCATGTCTGTCTGTCTGTCTGTCTGTCTGTCCGTCCGTATGTCACAGGCATTTTACTCGAAAACTATAAGGTGTATTTGAATAAAATTTTCAGGATAGGTGTATTTTGTTAACCGCTACATAGTTTTGTAACTAAATTACTAAAAAAAAATATTTTTAGGGGTGCACTCCATACGTACCTAAATGTGAAAGTATTTTTTTTTTCATTGCAAGTCCACGTGTGGCACATCAATCGATAGGCCTTTCAAAATAAATATAAGGTTTCTCAGCAATTTTTTTGATTAAGTGAATAGAGTCAGAGATAATCTCCTCGAAAGTCACTAAAATTGTGTCCCCCGCCCTCTAATTTTTGAACCGTGTATTTTAAAAATATGAAAAAAAATCATGCTCATAGGGCTTATTAAATTCTCTCAGGAAAATTGTTTTGAACAAGATCGGTTCAAAGGGTTTTGAGATATTTCTAAAAAACTGCCTTCCTTAAAGAAAAGGACTTAAGTGCAATAAGATTTCAGTAACGATACGACCTTTTTAATAGGCACGGAACCCTCGTTGTGCGTGGTGCGACACGCACTTGGCCGCTTTTTTTATGTTGTGGCACGAAAATTGAAAAAGTAGGTATGTTTAAAAACCAACATTTGGTTATGTCTTGAATAGGTAATTTCTTTGTTTTTTACTGCTGTTTTTACATAGTTGGGAGGTGAAATAAATAGGTAATTGTGTGACGTTTTGGTGTTACACAAAAAAAACCATACAAATTACCAAACTTGTGTAACATTTTTGTGAATATTCCTTGTGTTACGTACAATTTTTTTGCAATGCACCCATATGTTTTCTTGAACGAGTAGATTATAGGCACCTAGGGTAAGTGCACCAGTGAATGAACGCTTAAGGATTTTTTTGATTTCAAAAAATGTTTTATGTAAGATAGCTATAATTAATATCGGCCATGACTGTTTGTATAGATCAAACAAGTATTCTAGTTTGGTTAAATTACTTTGCTTTTGCAATAGTTTTCCATAATTTTAAGTTATATGACCTTTTAGGTAGAAAAATGGGAAATCACCGGTGAATGAACACGGTTTTCTAGTAAATGAACAACTAAAACCAGCGAATGAACTACTGTTATAGTTGTTGTTTATTGGGTTAAATCGTTGTTTATCGATTTTGTTTGGCTTTATATCGATATACCAACAGACGGAATAGCGTTATTGGTTTACTTTTTCTACAACAATTAATAAACTGTAACAAATGTACGTTCATTAACTGGTTCCGAAAAAAATAGTAAAACCAATAAATGAACCAAGTAATTATCGGTTGATGTTCATTCACTGGATATCTGTAAACCAGTGAATGAACTAACTTCATGTTCGAAAATGAGGTTTGTTCGAACACTGGGCCAACGATAGACAAGCCATTACTGGTTATGTTAATAGAAAGTAAATCTTATTAAAATCTCTAGAACATAAGATATTGCGAAAACATTAAAACAGTCGTGGCCAGTGAATGAACACTGCAGTTCATTCACTGGATTTGGGCGGTTTTGAATTCTAGTTATAGAACACCGACTAAAAAATGAGAATCTACACTTGAATAACGTAAAACGATGTTTTAGTAGCACAATTTCACTCTTATGATTTCCTAAAACCAAACACCATAAGTCACAACTCACAAGTTTATAAAACTAGTACAATGGCACATCAAATAAACGGTGACATACTTGTCCCCTTATTACCGGCTCATACAAAACATCCACGCCCGTAGCCCGCGAACTTTAAGCTTCTCTCATTTAGTAATTGTTGCGACTGAGTTGATATAAATGTTACAAACCCCTTACAGTGAATGCTTCTAATCGAGAAAAAAATACCTGGCATGCTAGAAATATACAGAACTCTTAATTTAAGCAAATAAGCAGCGTTTCGTTCATTCACTGGATTCGTTCATTCACTGGAGCACTTACTGTATCGGACCTTATACAGCGTTAGCGACTGAGAGGTATACAACTTTGAATAATATAATAATAAAAAACACCGGACCGGACATTAATGTATGAATAAGACTTGGCAATTATGGATGGAAAAAATAGTCGCCAAATATCCACCTAGCTATGTGGTAAAATGCAAGGCGTTTTCGTTGAGTTTTTCATGAATTTTCATATTTCTAAAGGTGTATTTTTTACAGCAACTTGAAGTTTCCGCGTTTACTGTGTCAGGTTTATAAATATGTCACCATACACACTTTATTTAGTAGTTCTATAGAAAAAGTCTGAAGAAGTCTTTAACGACCTTGAGCGTCAGTCAATATAACGATTTATGAAGTGAAAACTTCTTTAGCGGGCGCTGAGCACTTTTTGGGATGGGGAAAAATTGTTAAATACGCGACAGATTTTTGTGACGTCGGATGTGAAGGAGGACTCGATATTCGACTTCATTCAAAACTGAACGCTGTTCGTAAGAGTATAAAGCCGTTAACACTTTTTGCAATAGCATATTCTGCAAATAAATTTGTAATTTTGTTCACGCGTCCTTCACCGTTTTGCTATTGTGCAAATTCGAATAGTTCGAATTTGGACGTTATTCCTAAAGAGATAAAGCTTTGAAAAATATTTGGCAATGGCAAAAACAAATTGGTATTTTGTTCGCCGCCGGCGGCGGCGCGGGCGAGCCGGCCTGTCGCACCCAACGCGCCCGCGGCCCGTCCGCCTAAATAATTGATAATTGTTTATAAATTTGCGCCAAATTCATTTTTAGGGTGACACCGTAAGATGTCACGTGACCTGATCGAAAAACTGTTACAATGTTATTGAGTTTTCACTTCTGCCGGCACTCCCGGAGTGCAACCCGGTCTTTTTTTTATGTGTTGAGTGTAGATACCGTATAGTATTTAGTATCGCCTCTAAAAAGAAGTTTGCCTGTGAAATAAAATGTATACCCACCCATTACCCACCCTGTAGATCGTTAGAGCCTTATCACACTTGCGATTTGCGAGCGTATTTTCTATACAATTATCAGTCGCGGCGTACACGCTGCGTCAACGCCTTCATACAAAATACGCTTGCAAATCGCAAGTGTGATAAGGCTCTTAACAGTCTAAGTAGGTATTGAATGATACCTAAATAAATATTAGGGGACAATCTTACACAAATAGAACTTGCCCCATTAGTAAGCTCAAAAAGGCTTGTGTTACGGGTACTAGACCGAAAGACGACGGTATATTTCATATAAATACTTAAATACATAGGAAACATCCAAGACTGAAACAATATAATCATGCTCATCACACAAATATTTGCCCTTACCGGGATTCGAACCCAGGACCTTCAGCTTCTTTTTAATAATAAAAGGCTTGAAAGTTTGATAAGCACTAAACTTCTTGACCGATAGGTATTTGTTATCCTGTTCGTAATACTTAGAGCGAATAGGGAATTTACAAAAAGAGTTAGGAAAATTTCGTTCTGTCGTTAAAGAAAACATTTACAGTAAAACATTTTACATGCATCGTGCATGTAAAATGTTTTACTTTAAACAAAAGTTTTAACCGACTTCAATAAAGTACTTCGCCTTATTTGAAGAGTTGACTCGATGTCTCCTGGATCACACCATCAGATCCTGACATGATGACCATGGGACCACCTGGGAAGGATTCAAACCAAAACAAGAATAGGGGTGTAGACTCGAAAATACGGCTGTAGAAACGAAAATTATTATTACTCCAAAAGAAAGAAGGCAAAAAAATATGCCTAATGACGAAAATCCCATTCAGATATCTCAAAGAATTACGAAGCTACAACCGTTTTAATATTGCTTGTTAGAGAGAAAACGCAAACAGTGTGTGACATCACGTTACGCGAGGCTGCCGGGGGGCCGAGACGACGGCGGCGCCGAACACGATGGGGCGCGGCACGTTGCCGTCTATTAGTGACGTCACAATCTTCAAGCGTCATCGTTTCATATGAAGTTGCGTTTTGCGAAAAAGGGACAGAACATACCCCTTCTTGGACACTTATAACTTCGTGATTATTTAACCTTTTGCATTGATGTTTTCTCCATTTGACTACATTTTTAATCCTTTTTCGAGAAAATATGACATTATTGATAATTTTATTTAGTGTCTACCCCTGTATTATCCAAATCGGTCCAGGAGTCTTCGAGTAATCGGGGAACATACCTATGTACATATTTACAAGTATAAGATTCTGACGAATTAAGAACTCCCTTTATTGAAGTCGGTTAACAAAATACATTTTTAGTTGTCACTCGCAACAAATACTCCATGACTAATTTATCAAAAATTATCTAAAAATTTAGGGCCTGTACCGATTTGAACAAACGTTTTAACTTTGCTGTCGGCAATTTAGTTATTGTTTAACTAACAAAAAGCGGTTTTCCAAGAAATGTTAAAAATGTTTCAATGAAACCTGTAACAGTGAGTATGCCAGTTTAAAAGCCAAATAAAAACCCAGAATCTTTTTCAGGTACCATTGCTGCTTCAACGTTCGCGACATTATCTCTTTAAATGCCTTTCCCATTCATAATACTCCAGTCAACGACGACATTTTTTTGTAAAAACCTCTGTCTTTCCAGAAATTTCACTGCATGACCGCAGTATCAGGTTATGCAAAGTTTACACATGTCTCTCAATATTGTCTAACTATTTTGTAAATTTATGAAATTTAATCTAAAATCAAAAATATTACTTGTCCTTCTCTATTTGGTGTGGCAAATAAGTAGGTGTATATCACATAGATGCGGTACCTAGTGCTCGGATTATATGCATCCGGAATCCCTGGCTCTCCCGCCGCCGTTGCCCTGAGACGGCGAGAAAGAAAAGTTAGTTATTCCAAAGCCGAATGCATATAATCAAATTTTTCACAAGTAGATTCAACATGTCTCTCTCTGGACGGTTCTTTTTTATTTGAAGAGCGTGGTCATGGTGGGATACACATCTGCCACGGACGAACATTTTTTTTACAGACAAACGTTTCATCGAATCGTTTCGCCGAATAATCGTCTTTTTCAGAAACAGTTAACTTTTCAGGATTGTTATAAAACAAACCTAACCTAATCTAATCGGTTCTGCACAATTACCTTTTAGCTTTATCTAAAAAGCAAACGGTTTCTGAGAAAAAGAAACGATAAACTGAAATTCGATGAATGAGGGGATCCCCGATTTTAGTGTGTCTGGATTATTGAGTTGGTCAACCATCTATGTAGTTGGTGAGCGGACTCTGGGCCATTTCCCCTTGTGTTCCCAACTTCGCAACGATGATTAACTTTTCGAGGATGCGCTATTTACAAGCTTTTATTTAACTGTAACCTAACCTAACCTAACCTGTGTCTTTGTTTGTTACTTTGTTAGTGTGGGACAAATCTTGAAACTGAATTTTGAACCAGTTAACCTCAACCAATTTAGCTGAAATGTTGGGTACAAGTATAGTTTGGATGACAATTCAATATTATGGTACCATCGAGCTGATTTGATGATGGAGACAGAAAGAAGGTGGCCATAGGAAATGCTTAGCCGACGTACACCCGTTGAGTTTGGGCTCGTTAGAATCGTCTCAATGAGTAAGAGTGAGGCAATAAAATCTTGTCCCAAAAATGAAATTTTTGACAGATACTTATTGGGCTTTTTGGGCTTATTGGGTACTGAATTTCAAGTATAGATACATTTAAATGTTACGTTAACTGGAGTACAGAAGTTGGCACGCCGGCCATTCGCGCGCTCTTTGATCGCGATTGTTTAACGCAAAACAATTAGCAGTGTATTAAATTTAACTGCTTTTTACTTTGTACTATAATAATATTCATTTCGCGTGTGGTGGACCGGATGGCGGCGACGTGTTAGTCCGCGACACTTGCGCGGATCGCGGCCCAGCGGCGTAACTTCCCTTTAATTGCTCTAATTACCTCTAGCTGATCAATTTGCCGATATTAATTCTTACTGCACCAGAATATTTTATCACTAGTTGCATTGCCGGGATTGTCCAATCGTCTCGTGATCGAAATCGGTAATGAGTCATCGAATTACTTGATAAGTTTTGTTTTTGCTATGCTATTGCCATTGGAATAACAGAGCGTAGTATCCAGTCTTAGTACTAGTAGAAATATACTAGTTCTGATGTGCATTGACCATTGTTATCCTTTAATAATGCCCGTCGGTATTATATACGGTCGACGTCGTATATATGTTTATACTTTTCCATCTTATTCCATTGTACATATCCTTGACGTTGATTGTAGGTACTGTGTCTTCTCTCATTGCGTAGTAAAAAGCAACAATGGTTTGAGTTTGACATTTATTAGTAGCTGCTAAAATGATTACATAAAATGCAGCTATTTCTGGATTCGTTCGTGCCTAAGTTTATACATAGGTACTGTATCAAAATAAGAACTTTTGTTTTAGATTTGCTTAAGTTCGTTTCAGACGTTTTTAACATTTTTTAACATTTTGGACTTGTTTTTGTGATTTATACTTACTGCATATGATATTAATATTCAATGCAGATTCGTCGCTGTTGCTTGCATACGCGCTAACTTGCTGATCATGCTGTGTGCACTTGCCTTGGATGTCATGCTAGTCTATAAGCTATTCATAAAGAACCATTGTATCTCATAATGTATGATATCTGTAAAGTGTACCTAATAAATAAATAAATAAATAAATAAATAAAGAACTAAGTAACTTCAGATTTTCTTATGTAGGTTTTAATAATATGAGAATTGGACGGTAAAAGGTATGCAGCCAATGATGTAGGTAATATACAAAAGAACTAGGTAGCTACGTTGTCTATACGAAATTCCGTGTTTAAAAATGGCCACCAAATCTGACAGCTGAGACACGTATGCAATTGACGTTTTAGTGTGCCACTTTTGGAGCGCTTATCGACCTCATTTTTATATTACATCACTGTATCCAGCAGTGAAATTCCTTCATCCCAGTTGATAATGTCACTTTCGTTTAGCTCGTCGTAAAAAAGCTACGTAGTTCAATTGCTCATTTAGTCGCTTTTATACCTAGTAGGTACTAGTAGTACTAAATTACCACATAATCTACCTTATCTTACATCCTGAAACATAAATAACCCTTCCAATCGCCATCGCGGCACGCATTTTATACAATTATTTTTTTCCTAGTTGGCATTACGCTGGCACCATATTGAGCGCTTTTGTCTTATACGTCGCGTGGGTGCTCTGATTCATTCAGTGTGTACTTGTCAATGAGGACGGCTGGCGGCGGCGCGGCGCGGCGGCGCCGGGTGAGGAAGCCGCGCAGCCTCGGGCGGGGGGCGATATTCTTAGAGCGTTTCTAGAATAGTTTGTGCAAGTAGGTAGAGGTACGTCAATTAAGGCATGATACAACATTTCCTTTTATATGATTATTTTAATTTCTAATACAATGTTTTGGGAATTATAAAAGTATGTATAAGTAAAACAGCACTTGTTAATTCGAGCGACAGAGAGGTTTCGTTTTGTGGTAGGGCCTCAGATCAGACCTCAACGTTAATTCTTTAAAATAATAATAAAAGTACCTGCACTAAACAATTCGGTAACATAATAAGAAAATTAAAAGTATGCCTTAATACCTACTTAATTGGTATAAATTAATCTGGAAATGCTCATTTACAGCCAAATACATTCAAAAAAGTCTCAATTTGATTAATCACGTTTCTTAAGTTTGTTTCGCACTCAGATTGGTTCGGTGCGCCTCCTGGAAACGAGCACGCGATACACATTTCAATTCGAATACGCATCCGATAAACAATATCTAATACTAGGACCCATATGAGCTCAACAATACTCTCCTAATATTTTCATGCGGGTCTAGTCTAGGGCGTCATCAGGCGAAACTAACCTACATGAAGTCAGCTATTGTTCATACCCGACCCGCGTGAATTTTGATTTTGCCCAAAATAACTATGAATTACGAAACACCCTTTAATTGGGATTTGAAAGGCAGGTACATAAGGCACCAGTTAAAATAGCAAGGAGATATTGAAAATATCGAAATGACGCTCATGACAGCGCCATGACGGCTGTATTAGACAAGTGCGATTGTATCAAGGGATTATAAGATTTACAAATTCGATTTCGATAGGATATGAAACACCTTTCCATTCGAATGTGAAAGATATATAAGGCACCGGTTAAAAGTTAATAGTTTAGTAAGAAATAACAACTACAATTACTTGTGCCATCGAACTGGCGCTCAAGGCAGCGAATAACAGCTGTACTTATAGAAAAATATGAAATTTTAAATGGAATGTTATATAGCTAACTTGCTTTACTTATAAATATAAAATATAACATAAACAAAAAGTAATTATAAAAACTTATATTTGTGACCATTCAATATTTAACAGTCATTTCCATGGCGTGTTCGTCATTTCGATGGACATAAATACAGCGAAATGACGGCAGGAAAATAACGCCCGTTCTGAACGTTTGTTGTGATTACGGCTAATCGATACACGCCATTAATACATGATCTTAACACGAACATAGAGAACCTAACGAGCTATAAAACGTTGAAACATAATTTCTAAAACTAAACTACCCATATATTTTCAAAAAGTACGTAGAAGTGCAAATTGCTATGTTTTAAATAAGTAAAATAGCGCTGGCGCAGCAAATCATGGTCTACGCAGCTAGCACAAGACGCGCGCATCCCTATAAAAGTCGCGACAAATGCACATCGTACTTACCTACCTATATGTGTCGCACACAGGTTTCTCGCGTCCACACTTGGACGCCGAGATATAAATGACCTAACTCATTTATATATACCTATATATTTATTCATAGTAACAACAAATGCTTTTACATGATGCAGTATAATACAAAATATTTCACGATACAAAACACAAACGTATTTCACTCGTTCTAGTGATATTTACAGCATGGCATGTTAATTTATTAACAGCAAACAAATTCAAAAAGTGGGAAACTGGCGTCTCGCCCAAACTGCCATAGAGTAAGCCTCCATACATCATTGCTTTATGATGGTGCATGAAATATGGTACTCGTATTTGCATATAAAAGTGACCAAAGAGTAATATTTTTAGCATATTCTGCCAACGCCAGCATCCGTCACAAACCATTTCACATGCTAACTGCTGTAGTCGTTGTGTGAGTGGAAACTAACTGATATTAAACCAGTTTACGCATAGTTTAAATTATGTTTATGTAAGTAAGTAGATGCTTATGCATTTTCATGCATGCATACATAGAAAAACTCACGCCTGGTGCCAAAAGGGGTAGGTAGAACAAGGCATTTTTATATTTAGTGCCATTTCTAGAAGATTAAAGATAGAGAAAATGTGATATTGCAGTGATAAGTTGCTTGCTAGCCACGTATTTGAACATAACATCAAATTTACAGTTGGCTTAGGTAAACGCCATATCCATTCCATTTTGCAAAATTTTAAGTGTGTAGAAATCTTGACTTGACATTATAACTTCTTGGTTTTATTACAAAACAAATACATAAGTACATCAAGTGTAATCCATATTATAAATGCGAAATATGCTGCCTGCTGCCTGTCTGTTTCCTTTTCGAGTTTAAGCCGCTGAAACAATTGCGATGAATTTGAGGTACGCAAAGGAACGGAGTCGTTAAAAAAACAACGTCGTAAAATTTCTACGACGTTCATCATTCAACATACAAAACGAGTGTAAGTCTACGCTATGGAAGAACAGCATCTCTACATTAAAGAACTGAACTGGACCGAAGCAAAACTGAAATCGAAGTGTCTGTTGTCACCGAGAACAATAAAAATCTCATAACCAACGGAGTTAGCGTAACTGATAGCAATATAATTAATTGAAATGTGTCAACCAACCGCGCACTTCATCAACGCGCCAACAAAAGGGCTGATTGGTCCATACTAGCTTATTAACCTTAGGATCTATGTCACTCCGGCTATAATGGAAGGAAGCCTTGATAAGTTTCAATTGACCAAGATCATTTTACTTGTCTCGTCAAACGTCATTAGGTCATTGTGCGACAGTATTGCAGTCCTAATTCAAGTCTGTATTGAATTTTGGTTTAATGTGCTCCGGTTTTACCCATTAAAACGGTTACGCTTCATCGAGTTCAGTGTGCATGGGCAGAACCAATGCGAATGCCATCAATTCAATAGTCTGCTGCTCCAGACTAGCGTCCAGACGACTGTCATTTTTTCAGTTGTATCGTTCATCTATTTTAACTTGCAGCCGTTTTGTAAATATGCCTTCCACAAAAACTTTACAGAGCCTATTCAATGGTTTAAAAGCTGACGCAGTTTCAAATTCAACACAAAAAAAGCTTTGTTTTATTCAGCATCTCCATTAAAAGCTGGCAACGCTAGTGCGCATCGTGACACTGTACTTTTTGCTTTTTCCGAACACAAAAAGCTTTAGTAGAGGCACTTAACAGACTAGTTTGATGAATTATTTGCCATATAACAAAGAATAATAATGGAAGACTGATAGAATGCAGGGTCAGCGTGGGTGTCCGAGAAGGTCGTCTGAGCAAAAAGACTTTATTTCCCTTCTGAGGACGGTGCTACTTGATTTATGGATTCATCAGCCGATTACGTAGGCGGTTGATTGTTCAATGGACCGCGAATGAGGAATACACAAATAGGTCTGTAACCGACGATGTGGCACCTACATTACACATGTAGGTACCTACCCATCTACGTATCACACGATAATGCCATTCAAAATTTGTGGAGCAGATAAATAGGAAAACTAGTGAATTATTTAATTACACAATACCTACAATACTGAGTATATTTTGACAATGTTAGTAATTGTAATTCCTATAAAACAGACCATATCCATACATGATATGTAAATTTACCTTACGTAAATAAATGGTTTTCCCAGTTAAACATATTTATGTATTGCAAGTAGGTACGTATGAATCAGGGATGTTGCAGACATTCGCATCCGCACAAATCTTAAAAACAGCATCCGCATCCGATGCCGATCCGAATTTCGAAATCGATGCGGAGTTTTTGCGGATCCGGGTGTAGTGCAAATCACGACAAGAAAGTAGCCCACGCGGCGCTTACCGCGCTAGTATGAATAGGTGACAATTTAAACAAGATTCAAGTCATTACAGTAAATGCTGTACTTAATTCGATCAATGTGTGGATAAGGGCACAGCGTCACACGAATGACGTATCAAATACGCAATCAGCTCATTTCTAAACACGCATACACAATTTGCACGAGCAAATGAAGTAATAGTAAACAAAAGGGTGAAACAACGCTGTAATTATTAGCAGTCTTTGTAAAAGCTTGTGACGACAATATAAAGCAAATTGACGCACGATCGCGCTGGTAAATACGGCCGTGCAATCCCACCCCACCCACGCCCTCTTCACATTAACAAGTCACTAATCGCATACAACGTCACGCGAGTATTTTTAGATAAACTCCACCGATAAGGATAAAACAATTCACTAGTTAACATTAAATTCCGTTTACCTATGTTAACCTATAAACTGCTAGCACAAGTGTGGACGCGAGACGGCTTGCGTGCGACAAACATACCTACTACAATGTGCATTTTGTCGCGCCTTTTTTCTCGTCATGCACGTCTCGTGCTAGCCATGCTGATAGTTAAAGAAATCTATTATCCTAGACTTTAGTAGTCTACGTAGTAATCTGACCAAGTGAATGATTCACTCACGTACAATATGCTGTATAACGTTAGCGAGCACATGTTATATTGATGATAATAGAGGTCAGAGTTGACTCCATATCACGTGACATTTTTCTCAGCTCTCAATGACTCAATGATAAGATGACAATTCAACGTCCGTCTTATCTCTCATTTCCTCTAGATCCGTTTTGTACTTGTTTTAACAGGTCACCAAACTCACAGTATAAGGCATTAATAATCTTTGTTAAATACCTATATAATAGAAAAATACTTCATGCTTATAATCTAAGTACGTATCTATCACTATCTACATGCCTAATTTAACAACCTAGAATCAGGACGCGTGAACATCCGGCGAATTGCCGAAGACTATCTATCCTACCTACCAACATAATTATGCCTTATCAGGACCTTTGCCACCACTTCGTAACTTCAAAACAACTGAACTAAAATAGGGCTAATGTTAATATGTTATTTTATTGTCCGCAAAATAATGTCAAATAATTGGACGCGTAGATTTGTACATGCAATATAATTTTTCCTCGACAAGCTAACCGCAACTTTATGCGCTAGTAGGAAGTTACTCCCATTTCATAATGCTAATAATTAATGAACACCTAGTTACCACAAATAGATAACATAAGAGAACAGGATGATGGCTAATTGAAATACAATGTGCAAACATCGTATTAAAATGTTAATTATAGAATTTCAACTTGACAATATATTAATTAAACTCATTGGACTTTATTTCAACAAACGAATATTTTATCCTTATTTCCCCGATGAACCCTGAGGGCTCCGGCTCTGTAATGCACGGTCCCACGATGCTATGCAGGATTCAAGTAACTTCTAGGAACCATTCATAATTTAGTCACAATCTTCGACCGCATGATATTTGATAATTGCTCTACATGATCAATTATTAATGATAATTGCCTTGCCATCGATCAGACCCGTTCTCGGAGTAATTTTTTACCGCATTATATTCAATTAATCCAATATAATACTGACGCTGTGATGTACGCGCCTGATGTAAAAAAGTAAATGTCTCTTCAGAGTTTTTACCGCTACTTAATTTACCACGTACCCAGTTATTAAGTTATGAATGAACATGAAGAGCTAAAAATAAATAAAGTTTATCCATAGGTGACTCGGTAGACTACGTAAAAACGACAGCTTTTGAAAGTAGATGAAGCATCTTAAGTGAAAATATTGATCGATTTACTGTCACGCGGTGCAATGCCCCGTTCCAGACCCACTCGTCGCATCGATGAATTATTGTATTATGCTCATATTGAAGTCTTCTCAATTTGTTAATAAAAAAGTGTTTTATAAAACTAAAGTAACCTAAAGGTGTTTACGATTCCAAACTTGCTGCGATATTATTCGAAATGGTAAATATTAATAAGTAGATTGGTAAATAAATATTAATACATGTGGCTAAATATTTAAGCTCTTGACAAGAAGTAGCATCTATTTCTCGCGAATGGGTACTTTAATGCCAGAACACTGGCGCCAGCAAAATGTATTCTGTAGTTGATCCGAAAAGAAAAAATGTGTTTGGACTCGGGCTGTAAATATCACCCACATTCCATAATATTATTATAATTTTTGTTACAAGTCCGTCGGCAATCAAAGATTTACGATGCACAAGGCAGCTTTTTCTTTGACGCGCAGTAGGTAGGTACCCGTTACGTTCAAACGGTGAGCGAGATAAGTGTTATTGATTCTGTGTAACAAAAGTTGCTCCGGCCTTTGTAAGTTGGCGCTAAGTGGCAACCCACAGCGCACTGCAAGGGATGGCACATTCCCCAGATAAGATAAGGGTCCCTGTTGCTCCACATTGCGATCCGCACACTCATCTAATACCGCCCAGTGTTCACCTCCCAGAGTCCTGTCAACGCTCTAACGACTAATTATAAGCCTGACACAGTTATTGCCTTTGTCCAATTAGGTATATGATTCTTATCGCAGACTAAGACTTTGTCTTTGTGTCGGTCTAGCACAGAGAGCGTTCTAAATGGTCATTATCGTTTAGAGCGCCGATGCAGTACGCACTCATAGGTATATGGAGAGAGCCGAGTGACTTTCCTGAAGCCCCAGGGTCACATGCAAGTCTATAAAGATAGCCAAGTTATGCAGCTGGTTGAACTCGTTAAACAACACAAGCAAAGCTCTTGTGCTGCCAGTTTTATGACTCTATAATAATGAATGAGTTTATTCAATTATCGATACTAAGAACTCAATGTCGCAGCTGTGAACTCGGCTGATTGATTTAAGTCGTATCAACAGTGACAAAATGGCTATTTAGAAAATGAAAAATCTAGATTGGTACGACGATTGCAATTGAGGTCAATGATTGTAATGCAAATGAAGAAATATTGGTATATTTTCTTCAAATGAAGTCAGCAGCAACTCTACCCAGAGCAGCTCTATTCATACGATATTGTACTGTCGGTACTTATATGTAAGTTCGTTGCTAGTATAACTTGACTCCATTCATCTTAAGAACTAAACGTAATCAACGCGTAATCGGAAGTCGGACTTATAGCGGCCGGCTTACACCGAAGCGCGGTCGGCAAACTTAGTGAATCGCCCTCCAGATGTGCGAAGAGTACAAATTAGTCTGAAATTAACTAATTGACTAGGTTTCGTCGCCAGCCAATTGGCCCTGTCGCAGTCGCACTCATTCTTATTTATCGTCGGCGACACACAGTTCGTTATTGCACCCCAAGTTGTTGGAAATTACAAAAAGTTTAGTCAACTTTCGCCTGAACGTAACAAATTTTACGTCACACCTGGCCATAATGTGAGTTTTATCGCACGCTACGCGTACGGTAAAACTCGCATTACGGCCAGTTGAAGACGTAAAATTGTGTACTCACCACGGGCAGTAAAAAAGAAAGCCTCTATCGCATATTTACAACCCTCGCCTGCGGCTCGGATCACAAATACCTGCGATTTCGGGCTTTCTTTCTTTTACAGCCCTTGGTAAGTAATGTACTATTTTAATACAGTTGCTCAAAAAGTGCTACTTTACGTAGCTGTTTACCATGTGGAAAGTTGGTTTTCGCCAACTAGTGCTTTTCACTTTTTCCACTCAATAATTGTACAAATTGTACCATTAATTATTATGTCAATAAAAAATAAATAAGATATAACTGTATTAAAAAAAAGATTTTTGAACAACTTCATTATTTTTCAACTGTATTACAATGATGTTACAAAATTAATAATATAAGAGTACTTAGATATCTCGGTACTCATGACGTAATGACATACTTTCCGCACTAGCATCGAAATGTACTATTGCCTAATCTTAATGCAAGGGAAACCAAGACACTAATTTGAGAGGAAACTGCTGCATTTAAAGATTTCCATAAACTCATCACGACCGGGAAAACTACCTGGTAACAACTGTCCAAAGTTGCAAACCCATGCAGAATAAGGTTTATTAAGGAAAAATATAGTGGAGGTTTTAACAGAGACTACAGAGAGTACAAAAATACTGTAATTGTTTTATTGATTTTAGGATTATTAAAATGTATTCTAACGCAATAGGTACTAACGATATTCTAAGCCAACCTCTTAATTTGGCCATAAATGTATGGTCGAGGGTAATGAAGATTTGGCACATGTCAACTCTATTTGAATGAAGTTAAGGTCCAATGTAAAAAAAAAATTGGCAGTTACGCAGCTCAAAAAACATTAGTATGTAAGTACGTACTTACGGAAAGTGATACATATATAATGATAACCCTTACTTAACCCTTTAATTCGCAAAAAAAATGCTAAGGTCCATAGTTCAAGTCTAGGTGGCGCTGAATAGCCCAAACGATTCTGGTCCGGAAAAAATACAATGAGGCCGTCAACGTTATGTCTAGCCGGCTGGACAACGCGAATTAAAGGGTTGAAGAGATAAGACACACACATTTGGACGGCACAGGCGTAGCAAATAATTAAATAGGGTCCCGTTGAAACTCTTTGGTACAGTCTGCAGAAGTTAAGATTAGACATTTTATCGTACGTATGTACACCTAGCGTAGAGCCATCTCGAAATGATCGTGTGAAACCGTCTGAAACCCAAACCTAATAGTGTTAATAGAAACTACTTTATACCGAGCATACCTAGGCGATACTCGGACACACCACACACACGCTGACAATATTGCATTTGTGCAATAAATAATGCGCCATTCCAATCATTACCTATACATAGCACTGACGCGTATATATATTTGAGACTTCAATATTCCAACTGACCTAATATTGAAGACTTGTGTTAAGCTCATATGTATAAGGCAGTTTACTGTAGTAGGCGAGGGTTAATTATTTTACCAAGAATCCCGGTGAAGTAATTTATTTATATGATGATGAATATTTTCTTGTGAGTTTTAGATGGGTGTTATGTATTGTGTAACCTATATACCTAAGTATAGGTATATTATGTAGCCTTGCTTAGTTTGAGACCTAAGTTAAGAATTAATTTGCTTAGTTGTTTTGTATATCCGATACGTAAACACACTATAGAGGAGTTACTAAACCACTTGTCTACGTAGGTAACCTAAGGTCCTTGACGTGCCCACCTTGTTTTATGCGACTACCGTAACCTAAGTGTCAATTAAGTCATTTCATACAAGGACCACTATCAAACTGTATCATAATGGCGCATAAACGACTGTGCTATAAAAAATAAACACATTATTTCTATATCGTTCCTATTTATCGTTTTTATCATAGCATTCATAAAGCGATCCGTAAATAGTAAAAAGGAAGAAGAAGACATGGAAATAACAGAACCAATTCAGATTTTTACACCCTCTTTATAGTGTGTCGTAAAGTTGGTTTTATCATACGTTTTATGCAAGTTCTCCTTGTCGCGGGAGTTCAAGATCCCAAGAGTCGTCAACCTCTGTCGCCTAGTTAGTAGTGACCCTGCCTACGAAATCGGAGGTCCCGGGTTCAAATCCCGGTAAGAGAATTTATTTGTGTCATGAGCACGATTATTTGTTCCTGAGTCATGGAAAAACGCTTCATCGTATAGAGAAATAAAAAGAAAGGCGGAATGTAGGTACCTGGAATAAGTTGAAAATTACTCCACCGACAAGATCTAGCTAGTTCTTAAATAAATAAAAAGAAGAGTCATGGATGTTTTCAATGTATTTAAGTATCGTATATATACGAATATATATCGCGGTCTATGGGTACCTATACCTACATAGTACAAGCTTTGCTTAATTTGTGGCTAATTCGTTGTGTGTGAGATTGTTCCCAAATATTTATTCATCCCATTGTTAAATACCTACAGGAGGCTAGATAATTAATTACGATGCCATTTTGGGTTAGAAACGCAATTTCTCGATTTATTTAATTTATAATAAAAGAAGAATATTGAGATGGGACAATATTCTCAATACCAGTTTACCAGTGCATCGCGTACACAAGGTATAGGTACGGATCCTCAAATCAGTAAAGCCTCGGCAACAAACTTGGGATTCACCTAGAATCGGAAGCGCCCACGTTTTACGAAGTCTGCTAAACATCAGGCAGACCGTAGGTATGCTAAAGAAAATAATTTACTTTAAAAACAAAGTTTTAACCGACTTCAATTTAGTAGGTACTCCGCCAAGCCACGAGAACAAGTCCACATTTATTTTCCAATTTACCACATGAACTGATTTCCGAGAGCAAATGCGTTGATTATTAGAAAAAAAAACCGAATCGCTGTATGTGGGCCGATAATATTTGAGGACTTCCGTCGATTCCCCAAGATCATCATCACCTTTGGCACTTTATTAGTTCCTATTTCAACGGAATCTTATCAGAATCTGTGATATACTTTTGTACTTATAAGTAGATAATTGAGGAATTCCATAAGTCATCTGTGGTCTTCATCATCAATTCCACTCCACCAAATTTACGATTTCCGGGTGTAAATACACGAGTTAGATATAATAGAAAATACCAAAATCACTACACGCGTGCCTAATATAATTGAGGAGTTCCCTCAATTCCTCATAGATCCAACTGAATTTTTGAAAAAAATGGGACCCACCTGGAAGCATATACTTACAAATTTTTTTTTTTTCGGAGCGGCTCATCAATGACGGAGTTCCGAGGTAACAAACATTGAAAAAAAAATATATAAATAGTACACAAATATTGAAATCAAAAAAGGGTGGATTATTTGTGAAATATGACTCGCTAGCGGTTTAGGTATGAATATGTTGACTTCATGTTTTTAATTGCAGACCCATGTATACCCATAGCGTATACGTCAAACAAATAAAGACAGAACCGTTTAAAGTGATTTTAAGACCAATCTTTTCAATTATTTTCTATCGAGCCGATTTCGTCCAATTATGTATCGAGCCCGTCCACGGTCTTTGAAATATGGTGAATATTAACATTTTATTTGATGTGCTAGAACAAATAGTTTTTCTCAAAAAAACTGCTTAAACAACATCAATTTCACCAAATTAGGTCTTGTCAGCCTCTTAAGGCGCCGTAGGTTCATGGTCTTCTCTCCCTCTCACTGAGCATAAGCGTGAGCGAGATGGAAGTGCGTGCTCGGAAGCGCGTATATCATGTTTTTTTATTTTAATTTTTTGGCCGTTTAAATAAATAAAAATGTAATCACTGATTTCCCTGAAACATGATATTGCCGATTTTTAGAAGCAATTTTAATATTTTTAGCTTTTGTGCATAATTTGTTACGAATATTTTAAGTGTATTTTTGTGTATTTTAGACCTATGTTCGTGATTTATTTCTATCAAGCGAAATTTGCTTAATCAAATTTCGAATCACTGATCTCGCTGCAGAAACGCCTCAAGATTACTATTCGTATTTTTTTTAAACCATATTATTATAAACAGACGAATTATATTGTTTCAAAAACTCTGTTCGCTTAACTTCGCTGAACCTACGGCGCCTTAAGGTTTCGGTACATATCCTTCAGGAAAGCCCCGAGCAAATAATTTATTTGCTGGCAGATCCGAGTAGACTATAGGAAGGTTCAAAAATTTCGCTTTTAAGTATGTATGTAGTGTATATTTATGTATATATTTGTTTATGTATGTGTATTTGTGTAAATATGTTGTATATAGGAATACCGTAATGTTATTTTTTTTAGTTGTTATTTGCACTGCCCCACAATCTTTTCCGCTTTGCCTTGAGGTTTGACTGGTAGAGAATGCCATATGGCATTGAGTCCGCCTTTTGTACGATAAGTTTTCTTTTGTGCAATAAAGTTTAAATAAATAAATAAATACTCATGAGAGGATTACATCAATACATATATTTGCACTTGACTGAGCCTACGTATTTCAACCTACTTCTCTGTACGAGTATCAGCGATTTTATGAGCGTTCATAAAATAATACTCATTTACTTTTATCGTTCGTAATGGGTAGTTTATTTTACTCTACCCAGATTCTGATAGTAAGCTAGGACTTAGTTTTATAGTAACAATTAAGAAACAGCCGACCAACATAACAAAAACATCTATAAATTACCTATTACACATTTTTCAGTTTAACGTAGATACTTACTTATTATTACATGCTGCATATATTTTTAAATGAAATCAAGAAAACCTACCAGTCGAGTACAAAAAAGCTTTATGCCATTTTCTGCCAAAAGCATTTACTAAATATTTTTTTCAAGTACTTAATTTATATAATGTGCTTTCATGTGAGATATTAAACATTGAAGTTGGTCTATTCGTTCAGCTTGTTAAATTATCTGAAAGAAGTGGCGCTATCTTAGCTCCTAAGGGGTGAAACTTCCGCTGCTCCAAGTCAAATCATTCAGTTGGAGCCTTACTAGGTGCTAAGTGGCTTGTTTCATCATAAAATCGATTAAATATACGACCCCCGTAGCCTTGTTGGTAGTGACCCTGCCTACAAAGCTGGAGGTCCCGGGTTCGAATACCGGTAAGGGCATTTATTTGTGTGATGAGCACGAATATTTGTTCCTGAGTCATGGATGTGTTCTATGTATTTAAGTATTTATTTGTCTATATAAAAGTATGTTTATCGTCATCTAGTATCCATAGTACAAGCTTTGCTTAGCTTGGGTCTAGATCGATTTGTGTAAGATAAGCCCCAAATATTTTTTTTTTTTTTCGACAATTAGGTATGGGTATGTCTATAAACAAATACGAATAACTTGTTACCCGTCAGGCTAATTTCCCATAACTAATTGTAAATCCAATTGGCGATGACTAACTACAACTGAACTGAAGTTTAACTGAAATACTCGTAAGCTGAATTCTCATTTGAAATTATTAAAGCTAATTTATAAATGCATTACTCAGTATAATGTGGTTTAATTGAGTTTATGAATGAATTAGTGTAGTGAACGAGTGCATTCGTCACGTCGGATATTAATAGTCAGGCGGGCGTAATGGAAACTCATTGAAGACGATATCGCGTTCCCAGAAAGCCGCTGACGCACTGTTTCTGGAGATCCCTTTGATTTGAACCCTAAAGCTGAGTTTACACTAGCTTTGTTGTTGTGATAGGTACTTGTGATTGACAAGATTGAGTGCATTTGGTAAACCGATCGCCACCTATGTTAATAAATCGGGACAACCATTTTAACGGCTAAGTTAAGTTTGTCTCTCAATTTTTGTGGAAAAAATCTTCAAGACTTGATCAATGTGATAGAAGCACAATTTACGAGTATACAAAGAACGTAGGTACGGAGCTCTTGGTGTACGAGTGCGAGACGCACTTGACCGATTTAAGTCAACTAAAATCACGAAAACTGCCCCTTTCCCTCCCGAGCGAGATGTTGTATTCGGTAAGATGGATGCTACCTACCTATTTGTCCAATTAGACCAATCAAATTAGCAAAACCTAGACATAATGGAATAACCCGTTGTTTTTATTATTTTATTGGATATTAATTATCAAATATTAGTTTGATATTATTAATATATAGAAGTGAAACGAAGATCTTCTGTGCGCTACCATGACAGTACCTACATCGGGTGTATAATGATGGGTATAAAAATAAATAATATAATTTCATTAGCTATAACAACATTTGATATATTTTCAAGGTATACAATCACTCATTGTAAATAATAAACGTCGGTTATAATTTCAAAATATATGTTTTTTTTGTATTCATAACTATCATCGGGTATAACACTTATTTTGTAATTTGTATACCTAATCATTATATGGTATAATGTTCATGTTGCATACGAGGGCTGTTCCGAAAGTTGTTAGCTGCTCCGGCTCTGCTCATGTGATTACAATATTATTTATACCATTGTGAGGGATATTTAAATGCTAAATTATGGCCATGATTTTTTTATAAATTAATGCGAATAGATTTTTTATTATATATTTTTTAACTGAAAGCTGTTTTGTATGGAGTTA
This sequence comes from Epinotia ramella, assembly GCA_947578815.1. Classification (NCBI taxonomy): domain Eukaryota; kingdom Metazoa; phylum Arthropoda; class Insecta; order Lepidoptera; family Tortricidae; genus Epinotia; species Epinotia ramella. Next base: position 17,866,820 of record OX388209.1, read on the forward strand.
CGAATTGCTTAGAAAAAACGGCAATTTTAGGCACAATTAAATGAATTTCGTATTGAAATCTTTTACTTTTAATGAAAGGCTCATTGTTTACACCTATTAGATCATAATAATGTTTACTCAATCAAAACGATTTATACGTAAAAAACCGTCGAAATTCGTAATTAGCAGCACCTAAAAAGACCAATTGCTTTTTTTTAACAACTACTGTTAATAAAATGACATATAGAGACTCAATTACTGATTTTCATGACTGATGGTTAGGCTTCGACGCTTCGAAGTAAAAAAAAAAAAAAAACTTAGGGTTTGCTAAAAATGTTTTTGCACCACTTCAATAAGTACTGAATTATTATTATTATTATTTTTATTCCCCCTTTATATCCCTCACAATGGTATAAATAATATTGTAATCGCATGAGTAGAGCCGGAGCAGCTAACAACTTTCGGAGCAGCCCCCGTACAAGTTGTATATCATAAGTATCATAACATAACTATCAAATATAATAATATTTTATTATCAAAAGAAAATGTAGCAAACATAACGGTTTGCAAATAGTACTATGTAAGTAAAGTATATATACTTACATAGTACTATTTGCAAAAAGTATTCGGTTGTGGCGCTTCGCCGGCCGCTGCCGCGGCACGCTCGCTCGGCTGGCGCGCTGTATGGTCGCAATTCAACCTAATGGTCGCACTACACTTGGGAATGCGTGTTCGCGTTGCGTCGTTGCCTCTCTTTCATTTGCCGTAGGAAGAAAAAAGATGCAGCACGAATATTTGGGCAAATACCGCCAAGTGTAGTGTCGCTTCGCTTTTCGTCGTACCTACACCGACCTGCCTTAGAGTCTACCAAAAAATATTATGCTAACTGTGCATTAGAAGAAATTAGCATTACTTATATTTAAAGTAACATCAAATGATCATTATATAAAATGATAATTGTATCGTCTATAAAGATATTAAGTGTTGTTATATGACTCAAGAATTATATGAAAAGAGTGTTATTGCGACTAATATTATTTCAAAAAAAATTATAGACATAGTTACGCACCCCAGTACATGATGTATCATATCATGGCTACTTCCGCTACGTGTCTACAACTTAATGAAAAAAGGACACAACTAACCGTCAACGCCCAATCATGGTAGGTGTTCAGATGTTTTTGCTGTCATCTCCTCTCCCCATTTGTTAATCGTAGACCCTGCAACCTAGGGACTCCCACAATCTAGGCTGCACCATTCCTGAGAACAAAGATAGAATGCCTCTTATTATTAGATATTACACCGTATGTTCCCAAACACAATACGCTCGAGTGCTTTAGAATTTAAAAGATTAGTAAGGATTATCTACCTAAAATTTGAAATACATCAAATGAAAACTTTTTTAATCCAACCAACGCCGTAACGGCTCGTAACGCTGAGCTTTCCTGTGATTCACTTCTTTCATAGATACAGTTTAATTTTAACCCACACTCAATTATAGGATTAAAGGCTGGTGTGAATCACGCGCAGGCCGACAGGAGCCGGCGATTCGTCACCGCACTTGTCATGAGCAATAAAAATAAACTGGGGATACAAATCTTTTATTGCACGACTCCCGAATAAACAAAACAGCACAGTAAAGGCATCAAAAACGGTACCGCAATGTCTTCATAGATAGATACAAGCGTCAAAATCGAGATCGGTGTAAAAATAGAAAATAAATAAATATTTGGGGGGACAATCTTACACAAATCGACCTAGTCCCAAACTAAGCAAAGCTTGTACTATGGGTACTAGACGACGATATACATACTTATATAGATAAATAAATACTTAAATACATAGAAAACATCCATGATTCGGGAACAAATATTCGTGCTCATCACACAAATGAATGCCCTTACCGAGATTCGAACCCGGGACCTCTAGCTTCGTAGGCAGGGTCACTACCGACTAGGCTAAACCGGTCGTCAAAAAAAATATATATACCGGTCGTCATTAAAAATATTGGATATGATTTTAGCAGTTTAGTTTACGACATGTTTGTGTTTTCGTATGTTCCGCCGTAGCGTTTAAGATAGGGAGACATATGAAAAATAAAAGTTTCCGTAAGGGCTTGTTTACATAGGTTTTTCAAACTAAGTCGCTTGATAAAACTATAGGAGAAGCATTATGCGTATTGCGTAGCAGTCCAAAACTAGACCTTTGATAATGTTAATTATGTCTTGGACTATTCCTCGTTTTGGTTTATTCCCACTAAAGTATAGTTGCCCCACTGGATTAGAAATACAGATGGTAAATAATAGTCGCTTCCGCAAAAAGTTGTATTCACGTAGATATTTAGGTTTAGGTAGCAAGCAGACCCCGGGCACTTAGGGTGCAACTGGGATAACGCTTAATTATGAGGATAAGCGCAAAGTAAGCCAATTTTGTTCTACCTACTTACCTATAAGTACGAGATTTACTTGCTACGCGCTACGGGGCGTAGCGTAGCGACCACCATTTAAAATCGTGTGCCTTGAAAGAGTTAACAAATCAAGCACCCCGTAGCAATAAGTACCTACCTACAGGTGTGTCACGCAGTGTATCTGTGTCTAAATGTTCGTGTAGGAAACCGTTTAGAAGTAGATTTCAACAAATCAATGTACAGTACGATTGCCGTTAGTTAACCACTGACAGATAGTTTGCCTTCATTTAATTTTCAACTTTAATGTCATACAAATAAAGCAATTTTCAGAATACTGTTACCCACGTCTACCGATTTAGAAATAACTACTTAATTTGTATGAGGTTAAAGTTGAAAATTAAATGAAGGCAAACTATCTGTCAGTGGTAAACCCCAAAATAATTCTACTGTAACTAGCCTACTGATAAAACAATGTCAACTGTGTCAAAGAGTAATATTTGCGAAAAATACCTTAGGTACTTGCTAGGATCATCATATTTATCATGTATCTGTTATATTCAGGGTTTGCTGGAATCGGAAGTAAGGGAAATACGTTAGTACCTAACTATTATTAGGTTGTGTCCAGGAAAACCGCTGTTCTGGATGAATTCATATCTAATTGACAGACAAGACATATTGACATGCCTTAACAGAGTTACAAATAAGTAGTTTATTGGCCAGAGGCCGTATACCTTCACCACTGCACATAGCACAGATTAAATAAAACGGCAGATATAGGCTCTAATAAATTGAACGTATTCTATATACGGTTTTGCGGGACCCTGTACTTGTTTATGTTGTATTATTGTTTCTTTCTTAATAAATAAATAAATAATAAATATACCCGATCTCTTCTTACTTTTGTATTTTACAACGAGTAAGATAGGAATAAAACTATGTTATCTGCCAGGTCATTCATAGTCTTTATCTCCGCTTTTCCGCTAGCACGATGTATCTCGCTCGCACGATGTATCTCGCTCACTCGCTCGCACGATGTATCTCGCTCTCTCGCTCGCTCTAGATTTAGTGGAGCGAAAGATATTTTTTTACAAGTTAACGACATCGATATTTACTGTTTATATATTCGTAATCTGCGCCTTTCGTAAATACATTGTATCTCCATACTAAACAATATGTCATTCACGGTATTTACCACATTAAAAACCAAAACCATTAACCCTTAACTTCACTACCTAAGTCCCGTTTCTGACAGACAACCACCTACGTGGGGTTTAAATAGCTACTTGAATCGGACTTTAAATAAATATTAAAATATATTTAAGTAGTATTTAACAACTATAATAATAATCTCTATAGTTTTAGTTATCTATTAAAATAAACATTACAAAATGTAATGTGGTAGGTATACGGAAGTAACAAAATAAACCTCCAGCTCATTCACATCAGCATGGCTAGCACGCCACGGCGCGCGAGCTCTCTCGATTTTTCTCGCACTGTCCGTCTCTCTCTTATTAGAACACTTAGAAGAAGAGGTATAGTGCGATAAAAATCGAGAGTATGTCGCGGCCGTCGTGTGCTAGACGTGCTGTATTTCCAGTATCTGTCTCTCAAACTTACCAAACGCCTTGTCAACATAAATAATTCATGCCGATAAAATGTCGATGAATATAAACTTTAAAATAGTTACAACACTATAAGTGTCGACATGAAGTTGACGTTGACGTCCCGGTCAGGGTTTCTAAAGGATAATTATCAATGATAATTATCCCGATAATTATCATTATAATTATCGGGATAATAATAACAGAACGATAAGTATCGATTGATAATAACAAAAAATTGCGCTCGTGAAAATGTACTGTATTCGAAGTTTCGAAGTATTCGAACGTGTATTTCCTTTCCGCACTTGCGTCTAGATCCGAACGCACGTAGTGTCCACGTGACGTGCCGCGCCGTGGAGATTCCCCTTACAAGAAAAAATCAGTTCGGATTATGCAAACATGAGTGAACGTGTCATTGGTTCTTATACTGGTGATAATTATGGGATAATTATCCGATAATTATCAAGAAGCGTAATTATCTTGATTATTTCGAACCCTGGTCCCGGTAGTAGTGTTTACTTTTTTGACACACTGGTGGGCAGTAAGATCGAGACAATTCGTTAATAGCCTCAAAATAACGTATATTCGTCTCATTCTAACTCACCTCAGCGGACCATGGCAACTATATGAAACATCGTATTGCTTAATAGTTACTGCGGGTCTGTATTAGTCTATGTATCATCGCTAGATACTTTTTGTTTTAATACACTATCCCGTGCACTATCCTAACTATAGCATAAATTGTAGTTTGCTCGCTTATTTATTGGAGCATAACACGCTTTGTTACTTTGTTAATGCTCACATTATTTTCTATTAGCGAAACATTTAATGCGGCATGACAATGTAAAAGAACTGTCTTGGAAGAAAGGGGAGACGATTGAAAGGCTGCTTTTCCAACAAGGAAAAATGAATCCCATAAAAAACATTCCATGTAAAAAAGAGGCCAAGTCTCGAAACTCTTCCACCGTAAAAAGTTGTGAGATATTTCGTAGAGCCAAGTCTCAGGCCTTCTTATTAATCTTTATTTGCTTGCTAAATAAAATTCTGCAACGTGGCAATCACACAACTTAACTGTATTTATGGATTTTTGCATTCTTACCTAAAATTGTGTAATTCATCCCTATAGGAGCTAAGATACCACAGACACATAGAGTAGAGAGACACCTACACATAATTTAAGACTTATACCTAATAGTTATAATTCATGTCACAAGCAGCGGTGTCAGATCTAACCTAAACTAATGTATTTCAGAAATTAGTAAACCATAAATTATCGTAATAAAGTATAAAATAAATGATAAAATATAATTAAAATCATAAAAAGATATGAACCTTGAAAGTTTAGAAAAAAAATGCATTTTTTTATTGAGCAAGCAAGAGTAAGTTAAAAGCTACCAATAGAATCCTACGCTTTTATAGAAAGTTACGATTTTTAACTGCTGAATCTAAAAAGACGCAATATAGCTTAAACAATACAACTTTACCATTTTGCGATCAGATGGAAATTATGAATAAAAACGTACCTACATGCAAATTTGGTTTCAGTTTAATTTTGCTATTACCTAAGTGATCGCATTCGATCGCACCTCAAAATTATAAATCAAGGTATTATGCTACATTTACACGCTTGCGGTGGCTTGGCAAGCGTCCGCAAGCTCCAAGCCTTCACAAACGCTTGGATGGCATTTACACGCTTGCGAGTGCGTTAGTGTGGTCCGAATAGGCAAGCATGGCAGACGGCTATTGCGTTCGGCTTGACATATTTCGCTTTGGTATGCCTCGAGAACGGCCAAGGTTTGGTCGTTTTTGACCCCTTTCGGGGCACTATGTCCAAGGGTCAAAAAGTCCAAGGGGTCAATAGGTCCAAGTGTCAAAATGTCCAAAGAGTCAGTATGTCCAAGGAGTCAACATGTCCAAAGGTCAAAACGTCCAAAGAGTCAATATGTCCAAGGGTCAAAATGTCCTTGGAGTCAATAGGTCCAAGTGTCAAAATGTCCAAGGCGTCAATAGGTCCAAGTGTCAAAATGTCCAAAGAGTCAGTATGTCCAAGGAGTCAACATGTCCAAAGGTCAAAACATCCAAGGAGTCAACATGTCCAAGGGTCAAAACGTCCAAGGGGTCAATATGCCGAAGTTGTCAATATGTCCCAGGGGCAAAATGTCCGAGGAGTCAATATGTCCATGTGTCTTTGGATAAATTGACACTTAGATATACTTACTCATTGGACATGTTGACTCCTTGGACATATTGACTCTTTGGACAAAATGATTGTGTCTTTGGACAAATTGACACTTAGATACATTTCTCTTATTGGACATGTTGACTCCTTGGACATATTGACTCTTTGGACAAAATGACTCCTTAGACATATTGACTACTTGGATGTTTTGACCTTTGGACATGTTGACTCCTTGGACATATTGACTCTTTGGACATTTGACACTTGGACCTATTGACCCCTTGGACTTTTTGACCCTTGGACATAGTGCCCCGGAAGGGTTTGACCATACAACACTCATGGTCGATACGCGGTTACATAAGGCACTTGTCCCACCGCCGGCGAGTAGCGAGTACTCTCATAGTAATTCTTACTCGCTTTTACTCGCGCGAGTAAGAATTAGTATGAGAGTACTCGCTACTCGCCGGCGGTGGGACAAGTGCCTAAGGCCATATAAATAAGGCGACCGACCGTCGCGAGCTCGCGAGCGACACCAAACACGCGCCGTGTAAATACATCGCCAGCAGCGCTTGCCCAAGCTTCCTTTGATCTGTGTTCAAAAACCAACACTAGTCCGGATCGGGCCAAGCTCTCGCAAGCTCACGCAAGCCAAGCCAAACACCCCCGTTTACACGCTTGCGCTTGTGGAGGCTTGCCAAGCCACCGCAAGCGTGTAAATGCAGCATTAGATTACCTATTTTGCTTTTAGGACAAAGTTAGGTAGGTACCTATGTATGATTATCTCATGATTTTTATAAAATACGGTTACAATCGCGGATTGTTTACTTAATATAAAAACAACGGGTTATCGAATAATGTCCAGGTTGTGCTAATTTGATTGGTCTACTGCTATTCTACCTAACTGTACACTTGATTACAGTTTTTTGGATTTAACGCCATCTATTGCTAACATGCGTAATTAATTAGTCTGACACAAGGACTTCGGAATCTAAATGGAACAATTTGCAATATATAGGAAAAGAGAATATAACCACTACGTTCTATATATAGGTACCACTCTCTCATTCTAACTCTAGAAGATTGTTGTGACAAATTGTTAGGTGCTTAATGATTTTTATAGTATCCAGCCCCCCTAGCACACTAGGTTTTATGTCCTACATAAAGCATTTGTCCCTCTTTCACTCGCATATTGGTCCGCCCACGTCTAGCATGGGACGGCCGCGACATACTCTCGATTTTTATCGCACTAAACCTCTTGTTAATAATAATAAATAATAATCGTTTATTGAAAAAAAACACATTATGTTACAGATTTTGACAGGGGACTCCGCACTAGGCTTCGCCTGTATCGCGGGGAACCAGAGGGGCTACCGCGAAACGAAAACGAACTTCGTTCGTCAACCTCCATCTCTGTCGCACTTGCAAGTTCGAGCGACAGAGAGGGAGATACTCGAACGAAGTTCGTTTTCACTTCGCGGTAGCCCCTCAGTAGAAATTACATAATTGAACTTTAAAAGTTACGTACAATTAACCAAATGTTCTAAGGGTTCTAATAAGAGAGAGACGGATAGTGCGAGAAAAATCGAGAGAGCTCGCGCGCCGTCGCGTGCTAGCCGTGCTGGATAAAATATAATTATCAAATTGTATTTACAAGAACACATTTCATGTTATGCAGAAGGTATTTATTTGTATTGTATAAACGTTTTATCAGATGTCTTAGATAGCATTTCCAAAGAGTACTATGAATATATATAGAGCATTTCTACGTTGTTATGGGCATCCAGATTATGTGATTTTACCCCAATTTGTCAGCCCAACATGTCGAAGTCATAATTGGACGTAGCGTACAGACGTAACAACTGCAACTACAATTTCATTCAGTGTGGCCAGTTAATAGTAAGAAAGCGAAAAATGCCCCATTCAAACGGTCCTGCGAAGCGGGCTGCAAGATTGTTACTAACCGATGAGATAGGGCAAGACAGCACGTCTAACATGGGACGGCCGCGACATACTCCCGATTTTTCTCGCACTATACCTCTTGTTCTAAGTGTTCTAATAAGAGAGAGACGGATAGTGCGAGAAAAATCGAGAGAGCTCGCGCGCCGTCGCGTGCTAGCCGTGCAGCACACAAAAATCGAGAGTATGTAACGGCCGTCTCATGATAGACGTGCTGTCTCGCCCTATCTAATCGGTTAGTAACAATCTTGCAGTCCGCTTCGCAGGACCGTTTGAATGCGGCAATTTTCACTTTCTTACTATTAACTGGCCACACTGAATGAAATTGTAGTAACAAAACACCGGTTTAAAAAAAATTACAAAATTACAGTGTAAAATATTAACACAATATTCTTTAGTATATATTTTTTAATTTTCGTTTAAATTTATTTGAATGAATATTGTGAGAAAAAATACACTTGGCAGATCATGCCAATTCCATGGTCCAAATTGTGATTTTCATGCAATTAGTCAGGAAAACTCGTTTGACGGTTGGATTGCAGCGCCACATGCATCCACACGATAGCAATTAGTCAGATTCTGATGAATTGCGCTGACAAATTGGGGTAAAATCACATAATCTGGATGCCCCATTACCTTAGAGTATATACCTACAGAGGCGACGTAAGTGTCGCCACAATGAGGGACGGCAACAAAGTAGATGATTCCCGTGGGGTGGCCATGTAACTAAAAATTACCCCATCGCTTCCATATGTTTATTTTAAATAATGCGCTTTTATTGTAAGTAGTTTTTACTGAAGCTTTACACACATTCACTGCCTAGCAGGCGCTCTGTTCGCAACCACTAGTAATATTCAGCTTAATAACATGAAATATGATTCTAGTAACAGAACATGACATGTAGGTAATTAATAGTCCTTGTGCAAGCGGCTTACCTGGTAGTTTCTTATCAGCACAGTTATGACAGGACGCCCGCGAGCTGTGTTGCGGCGAGGTAGACTATCCGTCTCTTTCTAATCGTTCTAACTAGAAAGAGACGGACAGTCTACCTCGCTGCGACACAGCTCGCGGGGCGTCCTGTGATAGCCGTGCTGATCTACTTAATTATTATAAAGCCTGAATCACACTGGCGCGGCCTGCGGTGGCGGTTCATAGTAAACTTGACAGTTTGTGTCAAATTTACTATTGACCGCCACCGCAGGCCGCGCCTGTCTGTGAGAGGCTTAAAGTCTCTCACAGACTGGCGCGGCCTGGCCGCGGCGATCAATGGTAAACTTGTCATTAGCTGTAAAATTTACTATTGACCGCGATGCAGGCTTAAGGCGGGAAAAATAATGACACTAAATACCGAAATGAGACACAACCATATTAAAAAACATTTACTATTGAAATATTCAAATTATTACAGATTAATGATAAAGAGCTCTGCTCGGGTAAAAATATGCTGAGAACGATTTTTCCCAGATATGAGACCTAGCTAGATCGATTTTTTTTATGAGGCACAGCGTGGGAGGCCCCCTACAAGGTTGACTGATGACCTGGCAAAGGTCGCGGGAGTCCGCTGGATGCGGATGGCGCAGGACCGGCCATTTCGGCTGATATGATGATGAGATAGATTTTTCGCCCCCATAAACCCCTATACTGCAAATGCTATCAAAATCGTAAGAACTGTTTTCGAGAATGCGATCACAAATATATATATGTAGCCTTAACCCAAATACTACGCGCACGCGCATCCTCATTTAGTGGAAACCTAGAAAAAAAAAACATATTATTTTACATAAAATTTTTCAAGCAAAGGGCTTTTAGAAAATTATGATTCATTCTAAACCGTCGATCGTCTTTACTTATTACTAGCTGTCCACGCGTCTCCTCTCCACCCGCGTAGTAGAAAGAACACAAGCGGAGGCGCAGATGCAGGATTAAATAAAGCCAGATGAAAGAATTTTTGAAATCGGATGAACAGTCCGAGATTACTCGCTACATAAAAGCTTATCTTTACTATGAGTACAGAGTAAATATACGTATATAAGAATATATCCCATCCATTATATACGAATGTTATGTAATAACAAGTACGAGAATTTTGTTAGAGTATAAATTACCCTAGAAATCGGGTATTTATAAGTTGTATTGGCTGGTATCCCTAAAATGATTGCAAAGAAGCTAAATCGAGAAGACATTCTAACACCTCTCGCAGCTTACCATAAACAATCTACGTAATTTGGGCGGATAATTTGTCAAGAAATATTTTCTTGTACAATGTAAACAATGATGTTATTTCTATTGTAATCGTCAAATTTTACAAGATTTTGAGCGTAATGTAATTTTACCATGCTATTTTTACGTATTGCGTATACAGAAAAGTGAAAGATGTTCTACTTACGTGTGAAAGGTTATATTTTCATCACATTGTTCCGACCGGCTTTTACAGCCAAGCACGCAACAATTAACCATTTTCTTGGCACAGACGGAACACGAGATACCTTATCGTGCGTAAATTACTTTTAGGACACTATTTTATTCACAATAATATTAAATATTTCGGATTCGTATGCAGCCACGCGCGAGCATTGACAGCATTGTATGCCACAACTGTTGTGCCAAATAGAAAAAAAGTGGAACTATGACAAGGATAACGAATGATATATCTCTGTCTGTCACACTTATCGAGATTTGTATGCTACCAGCTCGCTCGCACGTGGTATTATTATTACCATAGCCTGTCCATACTAAATTATAGGTTCATGCCCATTACCGATGTCGCTGTTTTATGTTATGGGGCATATACATTACATGATTAGTCAGCCCCAATTCATCAGAATCTGACTAATTGCTATCGTGTGGATGCATGTTGCGCTGCAATCCAACCGTCAAACGAGTTGTCCGGACTAATTGCATGAAAATCACAATTTGGACCATGGAATTGGCATGATCTGCCAAGTGTTTTTTTTTTCTCACAATATTCATTCAAATAAAATAAAACGAAAATTAAAAAATATATACTAAAGAATATTGTTTTAATATTTTACACTGTAATTTTGTCAATTTTTTTAATCCGGTGTTTTGTTACTACAATTTCATTCAGTGTGGCCAGTTAATAGTAAGAAAGTGAACATTGCCGCATTCAAACGGTCCTGCGAAGCGGACTGCAAGATTGTTACTAACCGATGAGATAGGGCGAGACAGCACGTCTATCATGAGACGGCCGTTACATACTCTCGATTTTTGTGTGCTGCACGGCTAGCACGCGACGGCGCGCGAGCTCTCTCGATTTTTCTCGCACTATCCGTCTCTCTCTTATTAGAACACTTAGAACAAGAGGTATAGTGCGAGAAAAATCGAGAGTATGTCGCGGCCGTCCCATGTTAGACGTGCTGTCTTGCCCTATCTCATCGGTTAGTAACAATCTTGCAGCCCGCTTCGCAGGACCGTTTGATTTGAATGCGGCAATTTTCGCTTTCTTACTATTAACTGGCCACACTGAATGAAATTGTAGTTGCCAGTTGTTACGTCTGTACGCTACGTCCAATTACGACTTCGACATGTTGGGCTGACAAATTGGGGTAAAATCACATAATCTGGATGCCCCATTAACCTCGTAAGTCCCAGATAATTTTTTGCGATTTTGAATTTGGAACCTTTGTTAATTCTATTATAGTTTGAAACCAGATTTGAATTTGTACTTGTACAAGTATGCGGGGCCTTACGAGGCTAAAGTATCTGACGCATTACACTAAAGAACTGATTTACTTAGAAATGTGAATTATCAGTAGATTCTTGGTTTAAAACAAATTATTTGTTAGGTTTTAGGCCTGTCACAGACTGGCGCGGCCTGGCCGCGGCGGACATAGTAAACTTGTCATTAGCTGTCAAATTACAATTGTCCGCCACCGCAGGCCGCACCAGTGTGTTGCAGGCCTTAATATTCAGACACTAGAGACAGTAGAGACCCCGCTAAATGTCAGAACTTCAGAAGTGACATTGACAATTCCGTTAATTTTCCCGCTTTATTTACTATTTAGTATTACTACTTTTTAACATTACTACCGGACTGAGGAGGAGAATATCGCCTAGCGTAGCGAGAAGCTGTTGAATTTATTTGTACGCCAGGTAATTTCAAGCAATACACATTAAAGATACAACTATGACACGAAGGCAGGTATTTAATTCAATTGTTAACCGTTGACTTTTTGTTTAAGAAATTCGCGACGTAGATATCAATTCAATTCGAAACAATGGACAAAAGAAAACAATTTAGTAAACCACCTATAAAGAGGTTTAAATCTAACGACGATGACGAGGATAATGAGCCTCCTTGTAGCTTCGAGGACCAACTGGCAGGCATGGATAGCCATGACTTTGACTCGCCAGAAGTCATTGGTGAAGGGCCAGAAAATCAATCAACAAATGTCAAGTGGTCGCGACCGCCTCCACCGGCTATGGATCCCAATCATGATAAGTTAGTTTTTCAGCAGTTGGACATAGACCACTACATAGGGCAGCCCATCCTAGGCATGCCTGGGTCTCAATTGGGCCCAGTACCCATTATGCGAATGTATGGCATAACCATGGATGGTAACTCAGTATGCTGTCATCTTCATGGATTTACACCATACTTTTATGTAACAGTGCCTTTGAATTTTACGGAATCATCATGTCACAGCATGAAAACCAATCTAAACAAAGCCCTCTTAGAAGACTTACGGTCAAATAAGGATAATATTAAAGAAGCTGTTTTAGAAATACGCTTGATTAAAGCTCGATCAATATTGCACTATAAAGGAGACGATGACATAACATTTGCGAGAGTTTCTGTAGCAGTGCCGAAACTGATTGCCGCAGCAAAGCGGTTATTAGATAGACAACCTCCTTCATTTGGCTTGATGGACCCTGGGTTTTATGAAACTAATATTGATTTTGATATTCGCTTCATGGTTGACACCTCTGTTGTGGGGTGCAGTTGGATTGAACTTCCAGCTGAAAAATGGGCAATGAGAACTCAAGATACAAAATTAAAACTGGAATCTAGATGTCAAATTGAAGTTGATGTTGCATGGAATGCTTTTATTGCTCATCAGCCTGAAGGAGAGTGGTCTAAAGTTGCTCCTTTTAGAATATTAAGTTTCGACATTGAATGTGCAGGAAGGAAAGGAGTATTTCCGGAACCTAATCATGATCCAGTGATTCAAATAGCTTCAATGGTTATAAGGCAGGGAGAACTTGAACCATACCTTAGGAATGTGTTCACACTTAACACTTGTGCCCCCATTGTTGGATCTCAAGTACTCAGTTTTCAGTCAGAGGCTGAAATGCTTGCAAGATGGTCAGATTTCTTCAGAGAGCTAGACCCTGATATAATCACTGGGTACAACATCAGCAATTTTGATTGGCCATACCTCATCAACCGAGCAAAGCACTTGAAAGTCGGTAATTTTGATTTTTTGGGTAGAATCAAAAATGTTCGATCTGTAATTAAAGATTCAATACTCCAATCAAAACAAATGGGACGCAGAGAAAACAAAAGTATTAATTTTGAGGGCAGGGTCCCTTTTGACTTGCTGCTTGTACTTGTGAGGGATTACAAATTGAGGTCATATACACTTAATGCAGTGAGTTATCACTTCTTGCAAGAACAGAAGGAAGATGTACATCACAGTATCATCAGTGATTTGCAAAATGAGAATGAACAAACCAGGAGGAGACTGGCCATGTACTGTCTGAAAGATGCATACTTGCCTTTGAAACTCCTAAACAAATTAATGTGCATAATAAATCACATGGAAATGGCCAGAGTGACAGGTGTCCCATTATTATGCTTGCTCACTAGAGGGCAACAGATTAAAGTGGTCAGTCAGCTTCTCCGAAAAGCTAAAGATGCTGGCTATCTTATGCCTGCTTACCATGGACAAGGCTCAGATGATCAATTTGAAGGAGCAACTGTTATTGAACCGAAAAAAGGATATTATGCTGATCCTATTTCAACTTTGGATTTCGCATCTCTATATCCCAGCATCATGATGGCTCATAACTTGTGCTACACCACCTTAGTGCCACCAAATGCATTAAAGGATTTAAATCTGAGTGCTGATGATATTACAACAACACCAACTAAAAATACGTTTGTTAAAGCAAATGTGAGAAAGGGTCTATTGCCAGAAATTTTGGAATCCTTGCTAGCTGCTAGAAAAAAAGCAAAAGCAGATCTGAAAAATGAAAAAGATCCTTTCAAAAGATCAGTACTGGATGGCAGACAGTTGGCTCTAAAAATAAGTGCTAATTCTGTGTATGGCTTCACGGGGGCACAGGTTGGTAAGCTGCCTTGTTTAGAGATATCAGGCAGTGTAACTGCTTATGGAAGGACCATGATAGAATTCACAAAATCCGAAGTTGAGAAGAAATATACCAAAGCCAATGGCTACAAGGAAGATGCTGTAGTCATCTATGGAGACACAGATTCTGTTATGGTGAAGTTTGGTGTGAAAACCCTGGAAGAGAGTATGCAGCTAGGCAGAGAGGCTGCTGAGTTTGTCACAGCACAATTTGTAAAGCCAATCAAACTTGAATTTGAAAAAGTTTACTATCCATATTTGCTCATTAACAAGAAAAGATATGCAGGTCTTTATTTCACAAGACCAGATAAATATGATAAAATGGACTGCAAAGGTATTGAAACAGTGAGACGAGACAACTGCCCACTTGTTTCAAACATGATGAGCACATGCCTTCAAAAATTACTGATTGACAGAGACCCAGATGGAGCAGTCAACTACGCCAAACAAATTATAGCAGATCTGCTTTGTAACCGCATAGATATCTCACAACTTGTCATTACAAAAGAACTGACGAAAAATGATTATGCTGCTAAACAAGCTCATGTAGAGTTAGCGAACAAAATGAGAAAGCGTGACCCCGGCACCGCCCCAAAACTCGGTGACCGCGTGCCTTATGTACTCTGCTGTGCTGCCAAAAACACTCCAGCATATATGAAAGCTGAAGATCCCATATTTGTTTTGGAAAACAGTGTACCTATAGATTTCAATTACTACATGGAAAATCAACTGTCAAAGCCATTGCTAAGGATATTTGAGCCCATTCTTGGAGAAAAAGCTGAATCTTTGCTTCTTAAGGGTGAACATACCAGAACTAAAGCAATGGTGACATCCAAAGTTGGTGCATTAGCAGCATTCACTAAGAAGAGAGAGAAATGCATAGGGTGTAAAACTGTTATGCCCAATGATTCAAAATCTGCCCTGTGCAATCATTGCACGCCCAAAGAAGGACAACTTTACATTAGTGAAATATTCAAACTGCGACAACTTCAAGATAAGTTTTCAAGTCTTTGGACAGAGTGTCAAAGATGTCAGGGGAGTCTCCATGAAGAAGTGTTGTGCACAAATAGAGACTGCACTATTTTCTACATGAGGAAGAAAGTTGGAATGGAGCTAGATGCCCAAGAAAAGAATGTTTTACGATTTGGAGTGCCAAGTTGGTGATTGCTTAAAATGTTATTCAGATAATTAAATTCTGCTTACATAAGATTATGATTAAAACTGGTCTTTTAGTTTCAAGTTTTCGTTTTATTATATTACATCCTCAATTTACTTAAAATTTAGTTTGATAATATATCTATAATAATTAACATACACAGGCCATGTTACTAAAATGACAGATCATTCACACTATGGTGAGGTACAATCAAATGTGTAGGTACAATATTATCGAACAAAAAAATGCAATAGCAAGTACATTTGAATAACATCATTAATAATGCTCTATTCAAGCCCAACAGTAATATGCATAGAATTTATATTGTAATGTCGATACAAATATGTACTATGATGTCATTATTATTTATTATGATAGCTTGTGTTGAGAACAGCAAGTTATACTTACAGTTATCACAGAAGTTACAAAATTGTATCGAATTAGATCCATCGAATAGAGAGACATAGTTAATTGCTTCCCCAATAGCAAATAGAAACAAAAAATAAAACAATGAAATATACTCAATCATACATTGCCTCCAAATAGTAACAATCTATAATGCTTGTTTGTGATAATTATTATGATTAATCTTTGAATTTGACTTCAGTGATACTAAAATTAATAATGCTGGAACCAAGTCTCACAAAGTAAGACAACATTTTATTCTAAGTACATACATTTTATTCCTACGTTATGAATACAATTACTACGAAATTATTTTTTAATCAGCACTGAATGGGTATTACTCAAACGCGATGAGTT
Organism: Epinotia ramella; assembly: GCA_947578815.1. Lineage (NCBI taxonomy): Eukaryota > Metazoa > Arthropoda > Insecta > Lepidoptera > Tortricidae > Epinotia > Epinotia ramella. The sequence goes on from OX388209.1 coordinate 17,883,192, forward strand.
TGGAAATGGTATAGCTGTCAGTTCAAATAACTACGTATTTATATGGCTAAACTGTCACCTCCCATCAGCTAACGAAAAACCATAGAATCCGAGCTCCTTACAAATGTATACCCAAACTCTTGCCTAAAACCCGGTGTGCGCATGTTCGAACTAAACGGCTGCCTGGCATCGTTTTGACACCCCACCCCCATCCACGCATAATGAAAATGGCATCCATTCTGTGGGGCCATTTTACGGCGCTACTTAGACTTCTGTGATTTTTTCGGTCACTGCCTCCCATCCCATTCTAATCGCGTTATGACAATACCTGCATGTTTTTATACATAGGAATGTTTGGAAATTAATACTTACATTGTTAAAGCAATTCATCACAATTTATAAAAATATTTTATTTCATAAGGAATCCATCTATAATGAAAGCTACCATGGTATTAGTTTTTTCGTAATATGTATGTAAATATGATGTCATCAATTGTTCTTATATACTTTTTTTATAAAATGTGTTTACAAGTAAAATCCATTTCATCTATTTTCTTGTGATACAGATCTGGTTAAACTTTGTCTAGGTGTTTTAACAGACACTTGTGATTTGCTTGGACCATTTTTATGCATAGTGAGATTAGGTATAATGGGCATTTCATAAGGTGCTGTCATGGGGGTAGAAGGGCCACTGGTTAACTTCATGATGTCTTCCAGAGTTCTGATGAAGGTGTCACAGGTAGCCGACAAGAGGCTTGAGGCATCCTCAAGGGTCTGAAACAAATCGTTAAGTTTATTAAATAAAAAGCTGAAACTATCTCTTTCTAATAATCAGGCTTATAATCCAGCAAGCTTTTCAGATCAATTTATTGTTTCTTGATATTCTGTCCCAGTTTCTTAGAACAATACGTACAGTTTAAAACATATAATAGTCGCCGGAACGAAAGTAGCAACATGGCATCAATCAGGGTCACTAGCGCGCATGCTGAGATAGCATACCGTGCTGCCCCTCAGATTAACATCTGAAAATCAACTACAGCGCATGTTCTAGTTACGTTGCGCCATATATAACTTTCTGTCCGTGCCGCTTTTTATACTTGATACCGGATCGGAGGTAGGCTGCGGAAAATATGGAGAAGCACCCAGGACAGCGGATCAGCCTAAACATGGGAAAGCACGCTTCTATATTCCAGGCAGAGGTATACGCCATTCTAGAATGTGCGACAGCCAATCTGCAAAGCACCTACCTCAATCGTACCTACTATATATTATATATTTTTGAAGTGAAAACTTCTTTAGCGGCGCTGAGCACTTTTTGGGATGGGGAAAAATTGTTAAATACGCGACAGAGTTTTGTGACGTCAGATGTGAAGGTCACTTTTTGCTGCTAGCCGATTCGACTTCATTCAAAACTGAACGCTATTCGTAAGAGTATAAAGCCGTTAAACACTTTTTGCAATAGCATATTCTGCAAATAAATTTGTAATAATACCAACACGTCCTTCACCGTTTTGCTATTGAGAAAATTCGAATAGTTTGAATTCGGGCGTTATTCCTCAAGAGATAAAGCTTAGAAAAATATTTATCAACGGCAAAAACAAATTGATATTTTGGTCGCCACCGTGCACCGGCATCGGCTGTTCTTGCAAATTCGAATAGTTCGAATTTAGACGTTATTCTTAAAAAGATAAAGCTTTGAAAAATATTTGGCAATGGCAAAAACAAATTGGTATTGTGTTTGCCGCCGCCCGTCGGCGCGCCAGACCCCGGCACCGTTGCGCCGCGGCGGCGTGTTGGGCCCGCCGCATCCAACGCGCCCGCGGCCCGTCCGCCTAAATAATTGATAATTGTTTATAAATTTGCGTCAAATTCATTTTTAGGGTGACACCGTAAGATGTCACGTGACCTGATCGAAAAACTGTTACAATGTTATTGAGTTTTCACTTCTGCCACTCCCGGAGTGCAATCCGGTCTTTTTTTATTTTTATTTCCACACTTACAACTATCTTTACAGGTACTAAGCCTAAGACAATAGTGTAACTATTTGTACATTCATGTTACCTACCTATTTATATCCACTTATTATAACATATTATGAACAATGCCGACTTTGTGAGTTCATTCAGAGAACACGAAAACAGCTCTATGTTATCTGCTATTAAGTTAAGGGTGCACTTTGCGCGGGTCAGCGGCGCCATACCGAGCAGGTTGGTGCGGCCGCGCGGCGCTGCACCCGCAGCTCGTTGTACCCCACCATACCCAAGACAAAGATACGTACCTGTCAGGGACACTCAGACTCACATAACTCAACACCTGGCTGTTACATATTTTACCCTTCATTAATTTAAATACGCACGTTGCCAAACACAGCTCTCTGCGCACCCGCAGCTCATTGTACCCCACCATACCCAAGACAAACAGAGTTGGATACATGACGGGGTAGAATAGAACGGATAGACGCCATACTTCTTCCAATATAAAAATCGAATAAATTTATTTTGTATACGCTCCACCATAAGCTGATATTTAGTTTCATGTGGAGCCCAGATGAGTGAGTTGCACTCGAGGGTGCTTCGGACCAGCGCGTTGTACATGTACAAAGCAACTATTGATCCTATACTGGTAAATTCCTTTGAACTACGAAGTACAAATCAAAGCATTCTGTAGGCTTTCTTACACATATTGTTGATATGATCCTTAAACCTCAGATCAGCTTTGAAACTCACTCCTAAATCTCTAACTTCCGTCACTCTTTCTAATGTTACGCTCTTCATTTCGTAATCATGGACAATGTGGTTGTGCGCTCGAGTAAAAGTAATAGTCACACACTTTGACGTATTAAAATTTAATTTATTAACTTCACTCCATGAAACTACTCTGTCTACATATATCTCTTTGAAATTGTTCACAGTCTGACGTACTTTTGATAGATAAAAACAGTTTTAAGTCGTCAGCGAATAATAAGCATCCTGAGTTTCTTATAACCTGAGGTAAGTAAGTCATTGCCCATGATAATGAATTCTAACGGGCCAAGGTTGCTTCCTTGACTTACTCTAGATCTTACACAATAAGGTTCTGACCTATATCCCGCGTAATCAAAAAACAGAAGCCTTTCACTCATGTAACTCGTGAAGAACTTTAAAAGATGAGGGGTAAAGCCCGCGCCTGCTAATTTTCTTAGCAGGATATCGTTGTCAACGACATGCAACGCTTTTCGAAAATCGAAATAAGCAGCGTCAACTTGCCCCCCATCGTCTACTTCTGGTATAATTTGAGTCCCGTAACTAAGCAAGTTGCTGGTTGTACTACAACCGGGACGGAAACCGTGCTGCGCGTCGAACAGCTGAGTCCGTAGTTGGTTGTAAATAACATTCTACAAGGCCGACTCAAATGCCTTGGCTGGGGTGTCTAACACCGCAACTGGCCTGTATCCTTCGACACCTTAACCCCCTCCTGCTTTCGGGACTGGAACTACCCGGGTTGTTTTCCACGAGTCTGGAAACATTTCATTTTTCAAACACATATTGAAAACGTGCAACAGAGGTTCAGCTAAATATAAACGGGGAGATGCCATCTGGTCCAGCCGACCGCTGCGGTTTGAGTTTTGTCAGTGCTCGCATCACATCTGGCAAATATAATCTATCTAGATGTATTCGCGCTGATTCAAACGCTAACTGTGCCTCTGTCACCGCTGCGCTCACATTGAGTTCCGCTGGAACAGTGCTATACACCGATTAAAAGAACTCTGCAAACTTTTTTGCACCGTTCTTATGTTCTTGGTATATACTTATTCACTTGGATAGCCAGGCAGCTCTCTTGGCCCTAACCTCCGACGTCACAACATCGAGGCTGGTCGAGAACTGCCGGGATCTATTGAATGACCTGTGCATTAAAGACAAGGTAATTTTACGTTGGGTCCCAGGGCGTGCAGGTATCGAGGGAAACGAGAAGGCTGACGAGCTTGCACGAGCGGGGGCGAAGACACACTGCGGACCAGAGCCGTTCTGTGGCATCCCCAAAAGTCAGACCAAGCTCACTCTAAAGACCTGTTGTTTCTACAAGAGCATTCAAGCCTGGAGAGCTAACCCAGGACTGAAACATTGCAAGGCGCTTATTACTTATTAGCCTTTAGCAAAAAGGCGTCTTCTGATGCTTTGGCGCTAAGCAGGAACAGTCTACGAATGTTGGTAAAAGGCTCTGCCTTGAAGCGGAGGAGTCGCCTACACACTTCCTAACCGATTGCCCTTACCTTATGCGCAGCCGTAACTCCTTTCAGCACGTCTAGCACACGACGGCCGCGACATACTCTCGATTTTTATCGCACTATACCTCTTCTTCTTAGTGTTCTAATAAGAGAGAGACGGATAGTGCGAGAAAAATCGAGAGAGCTCGCGCGCCCTCGTGTGCTAGCCGTGCTGGGCAAACACATCATGTGCCTGGAGGAGATCAAATTTCTTGAGGTCTACAGTATCCTGCAATTCTTCAAGTTCGCAGGACTTGATGAAGAATTGTAGAAAGTGGCGATGACAATAGATCAGCAATGGTCGCAGTGATATAAGGGCTCTCACAGCCCGGAAGCCACTACCATAATAATAAACTTACTAACATGCATAAGATAAGAATACCTATAGCCATATTTACCGCAATGAGGTATATTTGAAGAGTTAGGCGGTTCACATTTTACCATTGTATGCAAGAATGTCCATTTATATAGAAAACAGGCCTAGTACAACACACTGCCGACGCGGCAATGCGCGAGACGGCGCCTCGCGCACCGCGGCAGGACGCATCTCTATTGGGTGAATCGCCTTACTGGTGGACGAAATATCAATGAGCTACCGTAAAACGTTAATTGATGGAGCCATATTTTATGTAATCAAATCAACTTCCGAGAATCCAATTTGGATTAAATTTATACCTACATGATAAGACCGAATAAGTGCAACATAGCCACGCAACTATGCAATTGAAATGGTAAATCTTGGGCCCTTTTTATTAATAATCAATATATCTCAGCCTATTTGACGACCGCTTTAGCCTAGTTGGTAGTACCCTGCCTACGAAGCAAGAGGTCCTGGGTTCGAATCTCGGTAAGGCCATTTATTTGTGTGATGAGCATGAATATTTGTTCCTGAGTCATGGATGTTTTCTATGTATTTAAGTATTTATTTATCTATATAAGTATGTTTATCGTCATCTAGTACCCATAGTACAAGCTTTGCTTGTTTTGGGACTAGGTCGATTTGTGTAAGATTGTCCCCTAATATTTATTTATTTATTTATTCTATTTTTATTCTCAATTGTGCTGATCTCAGACTATCATTAGATTGATGCTTACACCATCCAATCAAATACAAATCAATGATGCATGCAGTTCTAAGGTCCCTTTTCTTTAAGAACAACACAATTTATCTCCTGCGATCCTTTTGTGTATCAAAATGAATACTTGATTTAATTACCTGCACTTCAGGGCCACCCTCAGTAACGGCTGCACTCTTCACTGCATGCACCTGCTGCATTAGCAAGTCGCAGTACAAACGTAGCTCTGATTTCTTGTGGCCCAGAGAATTTGGGTCTTCAACTCCTGAAAATGTTATGGTCATAGGTTCTTTTAGAACATCCTCCTAAGCCACACCATAATGAAAATAATATTTAAATTTGGGTCAACTGGAGTAGGAAATATAGTAAAATTTCTTGTTTCAAAAAATTACCAAAGCAAAATCAACCCTTTTAAAATTGAAAATTATTTAAATTCCTTTAAGCCAATAAGTCCTTCTAGGCACATGGGCCTTAGCAGGCTATCTATATTCTATAGACATAATTATATACTAATATTGTTGAATTAATTATTTTCTAAGTTTCAAGGATGTTGTAGCCATTACAAAATAAATAAATCTATTGTAGGTATAAGTTTAATTTTGTCTAAATCTGAAGTCTAATCTAAGATAAAACTATACATTAAATTAGTTATTTACACTTTACCTTTAGAATCACCCTTTGAATCAACACAGGCTTTAGCACTGCCTAATGCCACCAGCCACTTCTGCCGGTCCTGTGGGGATGGAGCTCTCAGATACATGTGCTGCTGGCCTGGTATGACCAGGTCCATTCGCGTTGAATCTATATGGTTAACTGAAATGAAATAAATACACTGTTGTTAAACAAGATTGTTGAAATATGGCAAATCAGTAATTACTCTCTCATATTAAACAAATGCAAGAGTCCAGGAAAAAATATTACTTAAACATTTAGAGTTGAGTAAATGATCTAATTAAGCATAAGGTATAAATTTATATATAAAAATTAAAGTAGGTACTTACTCATTTATTTATTATTACAATTATAATAAAATGGAAATAAACAAATGAACATAGATAGAGTAATAGAACAGCAGGATTCAGACTGTTGAAAGGCACGTGTAAAAGGTTAAACCCCAGTTTCTATAGTTTCCAACTCACCATTTATTTGGCATACTGATACTTTCACTGAACCTTTGCATCCTTGGTTCACTTCCTCTTGCGACTTATAATATGACAGAATACCATTGTCCAAGACAAACCACCTCGTTTGCCAACCTGTAGTTTATGAACAATAAAAAAAAATATATATATTTCTGCACACATATGTTTGATATTGTTTTGGAATGCGAATGCATATCGAACTGATTATTACCGTTCCAATAATTTGTCCATTTCCATAAAATTCCTTCCATGAGATAGAATAAACAACGTAGTTACTTTCAATAGACGTTTGTTTTCTTTGGTAGATTAATATATTTAATAAATTGAAAATGCACTGGAAAATCTAGCTTGCCAAAGTTAGAATATAATATGTCAAAATATTCCCCCAGCCCCACTCCCCGCGAATGCTCCACGACCTTCACTAAAGCCTTGTTTACACTTGATTATCGCGAGTCAAGTGATACTTCCAGTAGAGTTGAGTAGAGTTGAGACAAAAATGATTACTACGTCAAATTTAAATAGTTTTTGAAAGAATACGTAAAGCGTTTGCTACAGTCGTGATGGTTCACGCAATATAATGCGTAAAAACACTAAATACCTACTAGAGCAAGTCTAGCAGTAATCACTCGCACCTCTACTAATCTCAGTGTAAACAGGTCATAAATTTTATTCGAGTAATGGTTTAAAACGTTCGACCAAACAAATTCGTTGTCCTCAAACCTCAAAGTAGAGCTGGGTCGTTTCGACTTTTCCGTGAAACGAAACGTAACCGTTTTTTTCTCTCACAAAACTGTTTTGAAAAACAGTTTCAAAAATAACTAGTTTCTCCGTGCGTTGGCGCCGTCGCCGGTCGCCAAACGAAGTGAAACGAAAAAACGGATGAAACAGGTTACAGTGTTCGAGTTACGTTTTCACGTTTTGCATTGCAACCGTTGCGTGTGACCGTTCGATCGTTTTTATAAAAACAGTTTGTGTTTCTAGCTACAAACTGTTATTCCGTTATTGTACGAGAAACCGTTTTTGAAAACGCTTATGGGAAAAAACGCCCAGCTCTACCTCAAAGGTTGTCCTGTCAATCAAACTTGCAACGGAACGGATAGCGGACGCTGGTATTTGGTTTTCGGGTGTGGCATGAATTATTGAAATAAAATATTGTTTTATCAATGAAATTGTGGTATAATTGAGCAATATGATTTCGCATAATGTTATTGCAGTCATTTCCGTGTTGGTTATTTCGGTTATCGTAGGTAAGATCTACTACCTATATATCATGTTTACATCCAAGAAGAACGAAGTTCGGTTATACTTTATCATTATTTATTTACAGTATACGGCCTGGAATGTTATGTATGCGAAAACCAGGAAGACAACAACGAGAAATGCGTGAAAACCATTATGACTTGTCGAGATTATGAAGATGTATGCTTGACTAAAATCAAATGGGGTAGTCCGCCTTATTGGTCTCAAGGAGCCAAGAAGCAATACTACATATCGAAGACTTGTTCGAGCAAGGCTGCATGTGCGGCCACCAGGCAGCGATACATGCCCACCTGCACCCACATCTGGTACCAGGATTGGGAATGTTCTGATTGTTGTCAGGGAGACAGATGCAATTACTACATTATAGTGAGTGACTATTGTTTAGCACCTAGTACCATGCACCTAACTCCTTAAGTTTGTGCACCTGGCCCACATACCTAGTTAGTACCTAGGAAAATGTTTAGCACAGTAATGCTAGGTTTTTCTTTATGCTATTTATTTCAATAAAAATATCCCAGGTATTCCAATCGAAACAATTTGATTATAACAATCGAATTCAGAGGCTGGAAAATCATGTGCTGCAGAAGACATGTTTACCTATTTGTTGCACATCTTTCTGAAGAATTGTGCTTTCTAACCATTTACTAAAACATGTTCTTTTTTCTGTTACAGAGTGGAAGTGTTACCATCAAGCCTATGTATGCAGTGCTTCTAGGAGCTATTGTCTTACTGAAACAGTTACTTCTTAGTTAAAACATCCAAGTAATTTTCTGTCTACCATTTTTTGATTTTGGTAATTGTTGACTAACTCCACTTCTAAAAATCACTAGGGAGAAAAAAATAATTTTGAAAAAAGTAATCATTATGCTTATTGAGTTTATTTGGGTATGATTTTTCAAAATTGATCTCATGGTGATATCTATAGTTGCAAGAATGATAAGCCTTATTTTAAACCACTTTAATATTATGTTCTTGCTACACCTTGTTACTATTTAAGTACCCAAGAAAGTGTGCCTTAACACTGGCTTAGTTATAAGGATTAGTTACTAGGAATGGAACTGATATGTAGATGTGTGTTCATACAATAGAAATCATTTTAAAAATATTTCTGGCAACTAGATTAGTAGAAATAATGTGTTACTGCTTTGACTCTACAGGAACCTACCGTCCATAAGTATAAATTGATATATTATATACTATGTAGTGAATTAAGGATGATTGTAATTATTATTTTTATTGTACAATTATATAATGATGTGTTTTTACTGGATATGTTTATTGGATATGCCAAGAACACTTAAAACTATAATTATGTATATGGGATTATATGAGCCTCATCATTGCCATGATTATGTCCTATTTGAATTTTCCAATTTAGGTGTATTATGTACAATTGTTTTGAAAATTATCAATACTAGTAACCTGTTCTGTGCTTAACTCGAATTTACAGTACTTATACAATAACATGTCATCCGAAACCATTTCCATAAATAAGTCTATTTTGTGGAAATAGTGTCCAGATCAATCCAGTAAGGAAAATTGATGCGGCTGAATTTAGGTAGGTACTGCTTTTATTTTCATATGCACATAAAAGTCAATTTTTCGATTTTTGAATATACAGGTGGCTTTAGTTTTAGTTTACAATACTTTTTTGAATATATGGCTAAATAGTTTATTTTTATATGCACACAGAGGAGTCAAATGCATCTAATTATGTTGCAGAAACCAAAATACGTTTTGAGTAGTAAGAACTGATTTATCATATCTCATATATTTGTATAGCAGCTGCTTTAGTTTTAATTTGTTTATAAATTAATGACTTGTATAATGAAAGGTATATCAGCAATACATTTTTGACCATTTACAACATTTGAATGTAGTTTTATTAATGTCAGAGGTGACTAAGACTACATGCATTCAAAATCTCCCTTCTCGCCCCTGCAAAATCTCCGAAATTCCGATGCATTTTGAGGCAATATCTGCCTTAAAATAAATATGTTATAATACTTGTACTTACTTAAGTACATATACTTATCTAGGACCCCCCCGGGAAGAGTTCTTTAAATCGGTATACCGCCCTCGCCGTAAATATAAAATTTTGCTCCCTTGAGACATAATCTACTATAAATTATTGCTCGCGCTCAGACATGTACAGCACGGCTAAACGTAAACTCGATTTTTCTCGCACTATACCTCTCTTTCTACGTTTTCTAATAAGAGAGAGACGGATAGTGCGAGAAAAATCGAAGGAGCTCGCGCGCCATCTTGTGATACCCGTGCTGGGAATGCAATTTCGACCTAACCGAGATCTCGCGAGACCACAAAGCCAGCGTTTTTCACTGAAACTGAGCGTTTCTATCTGTTAGAGTGAGCCAGCTAGCTGTTTGTTTGCCTGCCTAGCTAACATGATCTCCTTTATGTTGGACATAAAGCATTCTTCCCTTACTTGCGAGGTGGCGAGAGGGCTTGCGTCATCCAGCAGCCAAAGCAGCCGGGCTAGTACGCTAAGTTTTATGTCGGACATAAAGCATTCGTCCCATTCTGGCCAATATGCGAGTGCAAGAGGGACAAATGCTTTATGTCGGACGTAAAACCCAGTGTGCTAGGGGGGCAGGTCAGTCAAGCAACCCGAACCAAAATCCTCCACCATTGGGCTTGTGTATAATCTAATTGCTAACACATCGCCCTTATTTAAATTTAGATATAAATGTGAACTCAGTATTTTTTTATAATTGCTTTAAAACCGCGTCAAAACCGCCTTACTCCAATCGTGTCAACAACATTTCACAACGTGTCAATCACATTTATCAAATCAAACCGTAGACAAGATAGACTAGGAGTTAATGACGTTTCGCTCAATCTGCCAACCTGCCAACCAACCGGGGCGAAGGGGTTTGACACCGCCAACGCTGTCGGGCTAGAATTCTGCACTGAATATTATTCAGGAAATTGGAGACTAACTTCAAAAAATTGTTCTAAAATGAGTAGATGGGGTTTCAATCTATTTAGTTACAAATTTCTAGGATGTATTCTAGTGTTGGTAAGTTATAAAATTCTTAAGGAAAACCACACTATTACTTCGTTCGTTTCTGCCATTTCGTCGACAGGCCACGGTATAATTGTTGATTTTATGGTTTTGATACGTTAAGTAATTGGTATGTCATCGTTACACATTGTTTTGTTTTAGATTTGCCACTGTTTTTACAACCCAACCGATAGCGGTGCAGTACAGATTACGCAAAGTAACTTGGATATGGTGTTAGGTGAGTTCTTTTCCTTCACATCTTATGCCGTGGCGACTCAAATATCAGTTGAGTAGTTAATAAAAATTAAAAATTATGAATGTCGCATTATAGCTTGTAATTTCTAATTAGATGGGATTATTGGTATTTCCGTATATTAGTTAACTATGTAAGGTGCAAGAAAGTGGGAGTCTGTTTTGATTTTTTAGTACTTACCGGCCTGTTATAACTACTATTTATTACTTGATAATTTCCATGATGAGATTTGTATCAGTTACCAATGAATTATGAACAAGTTAGTAAATTAAAATCTTGTGAATTTTCTTTTAATATTATTATAAGTTGCACTTATAAGTTTGGAAATGTTAACAGTCATTACTTTTCGGTTTCTTGTATATTTGTGTTATTCATCGTAAATAAAATGTTTCATCAAATGTTTTAAGTATGAGTATGTGATAAGTTTATATTTGTACAGGCATATAGTTATATTTTTTTTTATTAGAGCTTTTTAAGACTTGTGTTACGGGTACTAGACAACAATATAATTAATAGATATTATAATGAATAGACTTAAATACATACATCCAAGACTTGGAAACAAATATTCATGCTTATCATATAAATAATTGCCCTTACTGGGATTCGAACCCAGGACCTTCAGCTTCATAGGCAGTGTCTCTACCCACTAGGCAAACCAGTTGTCAAAATAAATATTTCGCTATATGCAAATTATGAAAAGACTTTCCAATCTAACTTTATTTGTATGTTTTAGCTTCCAATGAGGTGGTATTTATAAATTTCTATGCGGAATGGTGCAGATTCAGCAACATGTTGATGCCCATATTTGATGATGCAGCCGATGAAGTCACCAAAGCAGGGTACGACACCGGGAAGGTAGTCATGGGCAAAATAGACTGCGACAAGGAGGGAGCGGTAGCAACCCGGTTCCATATAACTAAGTACCCTACATTAAAACTTTTCCGGAATGGGTTGCCTGCCAAAAAGGAGTACAGAGGTATGTCCTTATATTAGTGATATAAAGTTGTTTTATAAATGCATTTAATAGTTAAATTAGCTTAACTATGAAGAGGAAAAACATCAAATTACATCAATGTATACTTTTTTATGTAAATTATGTAACTACATGGGATATTTATATCAGCACAGTATGTTAGCAATCTTTTCCTTATAATATTCAAAAGGTTTCATGAAATTTATTAATTTCAATCTTATGTTCATTTCATATAAATATTCATCACCCTCCTAGCGTTTTCCCTGCTAGTGCTCAAAGGAGCCGAATAATTTATTGTTTGAATGTGAGTAATTGTTAAGGTGATAATAGTTCTATGACTCCTCACAACCAGCCATTATATGGCGTAGAATATTAGGTTTCTATCAGCATGTCGTTGAAATTGAATGTTTATTTATTTTATTTATTTATATAAGTACATCCACATCACATATATTACATCATTGACTTAAATTAATCTTCAAAGGTATTTACAGAAATATATACCTAACTAATATTATTGTTAATAATATTTATGTGAGTAAATCTTATTTTAGTGTTACTTATTGTGGTACCTAAGTTGCTTGAATGCACATAGTTAAAAGCGCAAAACCTCTATAATGTATATTAACATGCTATTGGTCTCTTGGAACTTAACAAAATCAATTTCATTATAAGATTTTTAATACATTTAAATTTTACACTTATTTTCTCCATTCTAGGCCAGCGATCAGTAGAAGCCTTCTCAGATTTTATCAAAAAGCAGCTGACTGACTCTGTCATCATGTTCAGTTCCATCAAAGAGCTTCATGACCTCAGCGAGGATAAACGACACATCATTGGTTACATGGATCGCAGAGACCAGGAGGAGTATGAGGTCCTCAGGAAGGTTGCGGCAAGTCTCAAGGACGAGTGTCTATTCCATGCTGGATTTGGCGATGCGTCGCAGCAGATGCATCCTCCAGGTAATGTTTGTTTATTTCCAGGGTATTAAGCTGGACGCGATAAAATTACACCCACAGCACGGCTATCATGCGACGGCGCGCGAGCTCTCGATTTTTCTCGCACTATCCGTCTCTTTCTTATTAGAACACTTGGAACAAGAGATATAGTGCGAGAAAAATCGAGAGTATGTCGCGGCCGTCGCATGATAGACGTGCTGATGGGGTAGTGTCCTGTAAGGTCATTCAGTCATAGTTAACATCTGATTGCCAGTCTTACTGTTACCCTGTACTGTTTGAATTCTTTATTTAAACTTTATTGCTCAGAACAATGAGTTACAGTCGACTGCAAAGAGATTGATACGGCCAAAGTTACAAAAATATGTATACTTGACAAGACGATACAATACAAATATTCCTTATTGCACACCCTAATAGTAATACAGATTAGGGATGTTGCGGGTGCAAATTTGTAGGCTCACATCCGCATGCGGATTTTGGGGTCATACACTCAAAAACGTAAATAAACAACGTCCGCATGGTCACGCAGTACTCAAACACGTTGGGACTGATTTACAATCGTTGCAAACCTAACAATCGTTGCAAACCTAACGCATCACCTGAGCGAATGCGTCGAATCATCAGATTACAGAAACGAAATGAAGATTCTTATTGACTAATGAGGAAATCATCCGCGGTTGTCTGATGCGAATGTCTGCAACACCCTTGGTACAGAACAGTAGTACAGGAACAGCGAATGTAGCTTTATTGGCTTAGGTCGTGTATACATATTTTTGTAACATTCTATTCCCTTGCGTATTAGTTTTGTTTTTTATTTATTTTTTATTATCCAAAATACTTAAAAAACACGGTTTATCTGTCACTATTGTCGCTCGTTTTACAGTTGTTGTTAAAAAATTAAATAAGAAAAAAGGGTAGATTCACTAGTTATTACATAATTTGCGCACCGCTTGGGCGCGCATCGGTAGTTGACAAGTACATATTTTTTGTAATGACTTTTACTTTGCTAGGATTATGAATAAGTTCCTGGAGAACATCGTTAGGCCATTCGTTTAATATTTATTTATTTATTTATTTATGCTTAAGGAGTACCAACAGCTGCAAAAACATAATATAATTCTTACATAGTAATACAAAACCAATTAAAGGAACTCACAGATAGAAATGGCATAGAAAAAAGAAAAATGTTTGACACACTTAGCACACAATATCGCACTAGGTATATGTACACTACAAATACAGAATAGTGCACCAGAAAAACATATAAAAAAAAAAAAAGTACATAAAACTACATAGCAACTAATTAACAAAGAAGGAACACGTGAGCAAAGTCACACACACCTGAACAAATCACCACTTGCAAATTATGAATTGTTATTATGAAAAAAACCGACATGCTAGTTTTCGCCTCATAAGCATACGCATATATAAGGTAACAAATACTCACACATTCTTTTGCCGTATGCAACGTTGTACGGGTTGGCCGCTACACCTCTGCCTGTAAAAAGGATTGCAGCACTGACTAATTGGTTCTTATCTTTACTACATCTAGATTTATTTAGCTCATTATCACCATTCCGCTGTTTTGTTTTGATTGAAGTAGACCACCACTTCTTCTTCCCTGGTCCCTTCAGAATCTTCTTAATCGGCTCGAACTGTATCTTTATTTATTTATTTATTATAATATTTATTTACACAGCATTACAGTTGTAATTTAACCATTATATATTATATTATATATTATTATATTATATCAAATTGACGTGGTATTGGCCCTTAATTTGACGACTAATTTACACTTTTGCCCCTTATGCCATTGTAATTTCATCAAAATAGTAGCATTACAAAAAAAACCGGCCAAGTGCAAGTGGGTATATTAAATATTATCCATACTAATATTATAAATGCGAAAGTGTCTGTCTGTCTGTCTGTCTTTTACCTCTTCACGCTTAAACCGTTGAACCGATTTGAATTAAATTTGGTATAGAGATAGTTTGAGTCCTGGGGAAGATCATAGGATAGTTTTTATCCCGGAAATCATCTCCCAAGGGGATGAAGTAGGGGTGAAAGTTTGTGTGGAGCTACGATATAAACGAGTTCCACGCGGACAGAGTCGCGGGCAGAAGCTAGTTATTAATAAATTAGGTACTTAAATTTACTAGGTACTATATTATAAATACATATATGAATTTAAATCTTAGGGTCATTACATATATGAAGGCACAGCTCGACTGCCAGGAGGAAGTGCCTGCTGTATTTGCATAAGGTATCGTTTCAGATGTAATTTGAAATTGCCGATGATATTAAATTTCTTGACTGG
This sequence comes from Epinotia ramella, assembly GCA_947578815.1. Lineage (NCBI taxonomy): Eukaryota > Metazoa > Arthropoda > Insecta > Lepidoptera > Tortricidae > Epinotia > Epinotia ramella. Next base: position 17,898,425 of record OX388209.1, read on the forward strand.
CGGAGGTATGTTATTCCAGCACGTATTTGTTGTTATAGCGCCAACAGAAATACAGAATTTGTGAAAATTTCAACTGTCTAGCTATCGCGGTTCTTGAGATACAGCCTGGCGACAGACAAAACGGCAAAAAAAAAACACGTTTGTTGTATGGGAGCCCCCTTAAATATTTATTTAATTTTGTTTTTATTATTTGTTGTTATAGCGGCAACAGAAATACATCATCTGTGAAAATTTCAACTGTCTAGCTATCGCGGTTCTTGAGATACAGCCTGGTGACAGACAGACGTACGGACAGCGAAGTCTTAGTAATAGGGTCCCGTTTTTACACTTTGGGTATAAAGCCCTATAAAGTAACTCTATCGTCAATGGTAAAAGATACCAATTCCAATATCAATTTTATAAAAAATCGACTGAACAAGGCACCTTATTATGGTTGTTGATGTAATATATTTTTCTCAAACATGCAATGAAATATTGACGTTGTGTTCTTCATAATGGGCTTCGAAGTGTCACGTTTCGGGCGCAGCGAGACGAGAGATCCGTAATAGCATTTCATACAAAATTCGAGGCCTTGGCCGGCAAGATGGTCTTTTTTAATTTCCATTCCACAATTTGTGGCACAGGATCACGGCGTTCAGCTATGAAAATTAAAGTTTGAGTTCGCCGAGGTATGTATATTCTTAGAAAAGCAATATACATACCTCGGCGTGAAAAGGGGTTGCCAGCCTCATAACTATCCGACCTCGCTACGCTCGGCCGGCAATCCCTTACTTCCCGGCCTCTGTAGTAATGTACTAATCATCGAATATTTTCAATACGACACGAACGCACGTGCTTATTCAAATACTTCCTACAAGAGTCAGTACTGAAGTATACAACGAAAGACTGGCATTTTTATCTTATCTCATGCAATGTAAATTTTGCAGCAAACTTTATAATGTCTGAAAATGAAGTAGGTAAGAAACCTTGTGGCATTTCGCAAATAAGACACATTGTACCTATTTCTCTCGTCTGATTCACTATCTACTTGCAGTAAAAGGATCTACTGGAAGTACAAATACATTATTACAAACAATTTGTGTCTGGGAGACATTTTTATTTGATACAAAGTGTTATGGGTCAGACTTTATAGGGGGCTTGGGCTTTATAAACTTTTTCTTGAAGTGTGTTGCAATGGTGATGTCCCTTGGGAGTATGTCCTGTTGTAACAAGTTTTCAAAAATACTGTTACCTCTTCTGACTTATGGTACAAAATCGAAAAGTTAATCAACACATATAAAACAATGAGTCATCATTCGCTTGTCCTTATCCCATTTACTTGTGGGGTTGGCGCAGCATGTTTTTTCTTCCATACCTCTATCGCCCGTCAACTCGTCACACACATCTTTCCTGTTCATATCGTCTCTCCCGCAGTCCATCCACCTTTTCCTTGGTCTGCCTCTTCTCTTACATCCAAACCACCCACCCTTACATTCATACCTATTGCCCTTGTAGTAACATGACTATCATCCCTCCGCATAACATGTCCATACCACCGTAGACGATTTGCTCTCAGCTTTTCAGTTATCGGTGCTACTTTCAGGCTTCCTCTTATATACTCATTCCTTATACGATCCAATCTCGTCACGCCACACATCCATCTCAACATTCTCATCTCTCTCTGTAACATGCAATCTCGTTTCATCCGTCATCTTTGCGGCCCAACATTCCGCTCCATAAATGACGACAGGTCTTATAATGGTCTTGTAAATTTTGCCCTTCAGTCGAAGGGCCATTCGATCGTCGCAGATTGTTCCCGTAACCTGTCGCCATTTCATCCATCCTGCGCTGATTCGGTTTCTAACGTCACGGTCAATATATAACACAATGAGTATATACCTATATTCTTATTTCAGGCCAGCCTATAGTGGTCTTCAGAACTGACAGAAAGAGGTCTGAAGAGCCCGATGAAACCTACAAAGGTTCCCTGAAAGACTTTGAGGAACTGAACAAGTGGGTGCAAGAGAAGTGCATTCCTCTAGTCCGGGAGATCACCTTTGAGAATGCAGAAGAGCTCACAGAGGAAGGGCTGCCGTTCCTGATCCTGTTTCACCATCCCACTGACACTGACAGCGTTAAAAAGTATAAGGAAATCATTATGAGAGATCTGGAGGCTGAAAAACGTATGTATACTTATGACTTAAATACACAGCACATCGTTTACTAAATACTGACTTTTTATGACACCTTTATAGGGTCAGCAACGCACATGCACTACTGGAGTAGCAAGCGTCAAGTTATAGTATTCATTTACCTTCAGGCAAGTCGTATGGTTCAATGGTTGTTTACCATCATTGTTAACGCCTCTTTACACCACGGCGATGACGGGCTCGCTGGCCGGCGAGTAGACATTCCTTTTTCAATGAATTTTGGAAGACTCGCCGGCCAGCGAGCCCGTCATCGCCGTGGTGTAAAGAGGCGTTAACAATCATCATACTGAAAAAATCTTAGAACTATTAGTTTGTGTCAATATTAAGTAATTTAACAAAACCGCAAAATTATAATACGCTATTTGGGTGAGGACCAAATTCTTGGCCAGTAGTTAGCGTGGTTAATTGGTTGTAGTTAAAAAGTTCCGTTGTGACACGAAAATTAACCATAGAATTGTATGGCTAATTTTCGTTTCACAACGGATTTTTTTAACTACTACCAATTAACTAGGCTAACTTCTGGCCAAGATTTTGATCCTCACCCATTTGATAAAAGTCAAATCAGCTTATTTTTATGAAACGTCAAAAACGCTCCGTTAGTATGGAATTTGTAGGGATTACAGGCTTGTCACGTCACAATTAAACAACGTCCTTATTGTTAGTTTTTATGCATTTAAAAATCTTAAAATTGACAACTTAAATGAAAGATTGATAGTTTCCCAGTATTTTCGTCATTTTTATCTGTTGCTAATGAAAAAACAAATTATTTTCACTGTTGTCAAATAGTCTATCCTGTTAGTTGCGATACTATCGTACTTTATCGAACGTAACATCCATTTACTTTAGAGACAGCCAATTATTTTTTGTATCATTTTGAAGCGTATGGCACCACTTCGTTACAGTATGCATAAACAATACGCTTTTGTTTTTTAACCTTTATTGTGTGTATGCAAACAACGAAGTGTTTACATGTTCACAATTATGCCAGACTCAGCGCTGACGTCAAGCAAGTACGAGCGTAACTCAATACAAGTCAATTTACATTTTCACGCCACTGCTCGGAAATGTGGCAAAAGATGGTCAGAATTCAGGCTTCAAAGCTGGGTTTAGTTGGACATCGCACGAACAGGCCAACTATGAGTTCAAACTGTCCAACAATGTTATTGTATTAAACCGTTTTAGTTTTAAAAAAAGAGACAAAACCAATGTTCAATATAATGTTGCAGAGAACATCAACTTCCTGACTGCGGACGGCGTTCGCTTCGAGCACCCGCTGTACCACCTCGGCAAGTCCACCTCCGACCTGCCGCTGATCGCCATCGACTCGTTCCGCCACATGTACCTCTTCTCCAGCTACAGCGACATGGACAAGCCGGGGAAACTGAACCAGTTCCTGCAGGACTTGTACTCTGGGAAGCTACACAGGTCAGTTTATGTTTATTCTGCAAATAAATAAAAATAAACTCTAGGCTTGTGCTTGCTCGTTCTTGTACGGGAGCGCTCCGATCTCGTTCAATCGGTTTCAGGAACTAGTTCGGTCTTTTAGTTCCTTCGTTCTTTTAGGTCACTGTGGGAGTGGCCGTTAGTTAAGCACTGTTTGATTCAGACGGTCCGCGCCCGCGCGATGTTACCCGGTCACGTCACCCGCATCTCGTTCCGTTCCACTCTCGCTCTGCTGCTGAACTAAAGACCGATTTAGATCGTGATTGACGAACTAGTTCTTTACGTTCTGAGATGGGAATTCATTCCTAATAATTCCTAGTTCCTGACCGACACAAGCCTAATAAACTCACCTATGTAGCTTCCCAGAGCTACATCTATGTGCTGAATTAAAAAAATCGAAGTTTTTGCATATATGTATACTAAGAAGATGCATTATAAAAATTATAAATAAATGTTAGGGGACAATCTTACACAAATCGAACAAGACTCAGAAACAAATATTCATGCTCATCACACAAATATTTGCTGTTACCGGGATCATGAAAAAGTTGTGTGATTCAGAACTCCATTTCACGGCATCAAAGCTCACTCAACTGTGTAGCTTCCCAGATTACAATCAATGATATTCAGAATTTTAATCAGACAGTATTCATGACCTGCTTAATTCGTATATATTTCGTCCACAAATTTAACGTAGTAACGTCAAATGGCTTTTGTTGACATATTTTATATTGTATACTATATATTGTTTTTTATTCTATTGTGGATTCCCCGCGTTTGGGAATGGAGTTCGAATTTGAATCTTATATTTCGTTACTAGGTCTATTTTGCGCCGTATATTGTATTTGTTGACCCCGTCGTTTGATAGGTTAGCTACTACTTGAGATAAGGTTCACAGATATTTTTACTATCAAATGATCAATTTCAGTTACTTATCTGGTTTTTTTAAACTTGAACCCTACTTAACGTCATAGTCCAGTTTAAATAAAATGTTCAAATGCTGACATTCATATACAATAAAGATTACATATTTTCATTATAACATTTCAGGGAATTCCACTACGGGCCGGAACCTAACCAAATAGCGGACGGCAGCGACGTGAAAGTGACCACACCTCCGGAGTCCACCTTCAAGAAGCTCGCGCCATCCAAAAATAGATACACTCTCCTTCGGGATGAGTTATAAGGTTACTGTGACTAGCCCTTACAATTTAGTTTAAGTTTGGAGCCATCCAGTTTCTTTCATTTTAATTTAATGCTGCGCGTTTTCTTTTTTTTTCGTATCTATCTGATATTTATTTTAATTAAAAGCCTGTCTTTGAACAAACTTATTCATTGCATTTGATAATGCGTGTACCATTACCATAATTCAGATTACTATGCATATTTGCTTGTAGTTAAAGTCGTCAGCTCGACACGTAAACTGGCGGGACGGGTTTTGTTTTTTATCCTTATTTAAACATACATTTTTGGTGCTGTCTCGTATTAGTAAATACTAATATAGAATGTTTATGTTTTCAAATAAACGAAAATTACGAGGTTGATCAATATAGATCGAAGTTAACACTTTCGCAACTGGACTAAAAATGGAACAATTCACCAGAAACTGACAGAATTCGCTAGGCGTGTAAGTTCATACTACTGCCCGCCTAGCGGGCTCAGCCGGCATCTGAGTAAACATGCCGAGTGCCCGCTAGGCGGGTTCTTGGTTGCGAACGTGTTAAGTATGTTGAATTATAAGGACACTTACAGGACGACCACCTAACCGCCACGGACCGCTATGCGTGACAAAGCGTATCTACTGTTTAAGGTGGTTCGCTTTCCGCACAAAACGTGTTTTGACATTCGCAGGCTAATACCGTGATATTTTGAGAAATGTATGTCATACAACTTTCATAAATTGGCTCTCCATTTGCGCGAAATTTCCCCTTTCCTAAAATAAACTTGTATAAAGTAGAATCATTTGAGAAATTCGTTTGGGGCGTGATACTTTGTGTGAAAACTATTTTTCTCAAATTATTCTAGTTTATACAAGTTTTTTCTTTTATTAGAGACAATTTAGGCCTATTTTAGACAAAATTGCGGATAAAAGTAAAAAAATACGCAGCGTTTACGTTTTAAGTTGACGATGTTATAGGCAATCAGAATCATTATTAAATAAGATATCATACTCAAGCAGCAACACTGCTGAATGTTTACTTAATCATGATCATGGCATACAGTGCATTCATTCAGGTGCAATATTTTCCAAATAATAATTATTTTATTATTTTATTGTTATTTTTTTTTTTTTATATATATTATAATTATTAGTCTGATTGAAAGTTATGCATTGTGACGTATGTCACACAAGCATGCATGCGTTGTCGGTTGCATTGTACAAATCATCAATGTAATTTACAATTAATATATACAAAAATCTCACAAATTGTAGGAATTATCTTTGATTTGTATATCTTGTATATTTACGGTATTATGTATTGATAAGAAATCTTGTGATTTAACCTCTACTATATTCGATTTATAGGCGTATGTATTATTCTATTGTTCGTTATATAATCCTTGTTACGCATATTGATGAAACAGTGTGAGCAATCTAATGTCGTATTTTTAATTAGATGTAAACACATGTGAAAATTCGTGCTTTACACACATGTAAAAAACATATACGGGTCAGCCAGCATACATACACCCAGGTAGAACTACGAGATAATATATAGCCTATGTCCATCTCGAAAATTCATTCTATATACTTTCTATTGAAATATTTTAATATTTTTTCAAATTGGATGAGTAGTTTCGGAGATTACCTCCTACGTACAAAGCTATAAACTAGGTGGGTCAATCAACTGTTTACCTACACTTTCTGTCTCCTGTTTCTTTTTTGTGTTTAATTCATTTATTTCTAAACTGTATCAAACCAATTTAAATTTATAGCACCCCGTAACTGCTGGCCTAAACCATCGTTATAAACAACTGAATAACGGTTTGGAGCAGTTTCTCTCACACACAGTGTTGTATCTTGCGTTACCGGACAAAATAGTGTGGATATAAAAGTTGATTGGCCAAGATAACACTGTAAACCGGCCAAACGTAGGTTTCGTTCATTATACTTGAACCGTATTGCAGTACATATGAGTTCGTAAATAGAGAAATCACCTAATTAAAAATACGACTATAGTACCTATAGTTGGTTGCCATCCAATTGCGATGCGGCGACAATAACAGCCATTCACTTACAATCTCATGAAATTACAGATTGATCGAAAATGGGTTCGTGTACATAATTATGCACATTATATGAAAATAGATTTTAGGCCGGTCACGTACGAGCGGAGTATCGCAAAAACGCAACGGAACTATACCGACGTCGGTATTTTTCTTTTTAAAAATTATAAAGATATATTAGCATACAGTCTTACCCAAGTCAGCGCAATCGCGCGACGGAATTCCGCTTGTATGGCCGGCCTCACCCTTGACGTTTTGACATTTCTGTGAAAACATTATACATGATCAAGGATAGGACAAACGCCCGTCATTTTGAAAACTTAACCCTGTTCTGTACAGTAGAGACTTCCTTATATTAATAAAAAAAAATAGGTACTAAATAAGAATAAGAATAGTTTATTCGTGACAATACAAAACAAAGGACAAAAGTAATGTTTTATAAATTTATTTTAAGTACCATAATTTATGTTTCCAGTGACAAATTATTCAAATGACGATGATTAAGGCGATAAATCACTTTCTAAAGTGACAACGTCAATGCTTGACAAAGATGATTAGAATATTACCTATTTTATCTAAATGGCCAGTAGTAAACAAAGTCATTGAAATCAAGTAGTGTCTAATGCGATGATAGAAGAATAGGTAATTTATTGATAAATGTGTTGAAGTACATTAAATTATAATATTTTGAGTAAACTTCTAAAAAAAAAAATATCAGTAGGAAGTCTCTACTGTACAGAACAGGGTTAAGTTTTCAAAATGACGGGCGTTTGTCCTATCCTTGTACATGATTATGATTATGAACCCCCAATATATGTATAGATTTGCGATGTCAAATGTGTTGTCGTTAGTCAAAAGGGGTGAAAAATACTGACGCGTAATATTTCACATTGTGTCAGGTTATTACTTTGTAATCTTATTTCCATGAGAAGCCACTTCAGTCTATAATGCTATTCGCTTACGAGATGCTACATTCCTCGAGTGTAACTAAAACGTCACCATTATGTGAAATGTTTGTACAAATTGTATGTCTTGTGTCGTGTGTTATGGTGTAATAAAATTTCTAAAACTGAAGGCCTTCATAGTTTTAGTTTGTGATAAGCATAACCCTACATCCCGACAGAGGTTCTTAGTCATCCATATGATGAAATTCCTCATACATTATCTAAGCCAATGGAATAATAATAAGGCCAAAAATTCACTGATTCGGCGATAAGTTAGAAAGAACGAAAAAAGAAAGAAGCCACAAATGACAGAGACAAAGGGTGTAAAGTAGACATACAATTGACACATATTGTGTGTTTCTTCGCGGCAGTGAGGCGGTCGCTGACTCGCTGTCAGCATGATGCCGAGGTGTCAGACAGACACCTATAGCGCTGGTTTTCAGACAGCTCCGTACTTACGTCACCCACGGAAGGCAACACAACATACTACAGACACAAACGTATAAAGTATAAACATAGAAAATAAATAATTAATGTAATAAATTTGTAAAATATGTAACACTAGCACAATGGGATGAACAAAAAGTAAAAACAAAAAGTAAAAAACGCGACACGCTTGCGATGTTTTAAAAAGTGCTGGATGGGTTAGGGTTGGGATTTTTGGAGCGTGAACAAATAGGTGGTTCGATTTCCATACAAAACGTTATTTGACATTCACAGGCTAACGGCGTGATATTTTAAGAAACCTATATGTAGGTAAGTAACTTTCACAAATTGGCTTTCCATTTGCGCGAAATTCCCCCTTTCCTTGAATGAACTTGTATAAACTAGAATAATTTGAGAAAAACGGTTTTCCCAAAATATGACGTCACAAACTAATATCTCCTTGGATAAGTCGAGGGAGATCATTCCAACACTAAGCCACCGCCACCTAAAGCTATCTCGAAACGCCGCGGTCCGATGCTTTGGCACCACACCAGAATCATCGCCTTACACCTATACGCGCACTCTTGGGCCATCGCGCGCGACTGAGCGTCTCCTGTCTCACTCGCACCTTGCAAATTAGAAAGAGAAAGGTAGATCTTTCTCGACTCGCGTCGCGGCGCGGCGTTAGTTGTGCTAGCCCCCCAGATCGCACTATGCCAAAGAGAAGGGTGGCGAGAAGCCGTCTGCGTGCACGCATGTTCAGGGCTGTTATTCGCTACGCGCTAATGCGGCTCACCCCGCCGGTCACCCGTCACGAAACTAGACCTCTACCTACGCTTAGTTACTACGCATTGCGGTGTCAAGATATATTTGGAGGTGAGCTTAAAACAAGTTACAGAATAGGGGCGCTACAGACCAGCGGCGTTCAAGTATATTGGAGCGGGGTGGGACTCTGAAACAGAAACGAATGCATGCGTTTTGCACTCGTATGATCTTTTTTGTACGACCAGTAATGCAGCCAGCATAAACAACATCACAATAGTTTAATCTTGACAATATCAGCGATTCACAAAGGTTAACACGCAAATCAACACTTAAGTAATCGCGAACATTGTAAAGAACTTTAAGGCGGTAGAAGCAGTTACTCACCACTTTTAGTACGTGGTTCTCAAAGCGCAGCTTGCCGTCCATGAGGAGGCCAAGCTTATTAGTTGCTTCTACCACCCTCTCTATTGGTTCGCCCATGATAGCAACATTACTGGTAGTCAAAGTCTCGAGGTTACTGATGGTACTAACGGATTTGATGCTCTGATCCAAAAACAACATATAGGTATCGACTTGTTGTGCGGTGCGCTAGAGATGTACAACTGGAGGTTGTCAGCGTAAATATGGTATTTGCTGCCCCTTATATTGTGAGTGATGTCGGCACTATACTTATAAAAAGCAGGGGACCCAGTATCCAGTATTGAACCTTGCGGCACTCCCCTTTCCACAGGGCAAAAAGCGGACCGCAAAGTGCTACCATCCATCCTACGCATCGCCACCGTCTGCACGCGGCCGGAGAGATAACTATAAAACTACTTCACGGCAGAAACATCAAGCCTAATATGACATCTTCGATAGAAATAAGGATACATTAATACAATCAAAGGCTCTGGAAAAATCTAGAAGACCGAGAACTCTTCCCAACATCCCGAGCCTGTAGAATATCGTCGACTACACCGAGCAACGCAATAACTGTCGATCGACCCTTGCGAAAACCTGACTGTAGCTCAGGTAGGATGCCATTTTCCTCCAGGTAAATATGTCGAGTTAGCGTTAAGCTTGTTTTCTATGAAAACTCCACTCGAAAAGGATGCAAAAGACACACTGCAGTGTCACTTCCTTCCTCAGACCATTATTTTGAGTACCTAGTATATTACTTATTTCTTCTTTTGACCGAAAAAAAACTGAAGACTTATTAAAATGACATTAACGAGTTCGTAAAATGTTCTACTTTTTACCCGACTGCGGCAGAAAGAGCTTATTAATTAACTGCCACTGGTATGTAGGTTTACTAGTATCTACTGGGATGACATTTTACCTTCTTATTGGATAGATAGGCACTCATTTTACCGAATATCATAACCTAATGTGATGGTGTGGTGTGTGAATGTGAAATACGGGGTGGAATGTATCTATGGGAGTCGGAATATTATAATATTATGAATGTTACGCCTCTGACAATCTAATAGCAAACACCCTAAGGCGATTAACGTGTTCTACGAGGACGAAGTCGCACGCAAAGGCAAGTGGACTACCTATATTAGGATCCGTGCTAAGTACACGAGGGTATAACAATATAACATTATCTAAATAAAACCAATCAAGGTACGATTTAGAATTACGACCGTAATAAAGGCTTTTCTGAAATATCAAAATATCGTCTACTTATGTTCGTGGTACCTAATAGACAGCGTTTGGGGCACCACGACTTCCTTCCTTCTTGGCTTTCGCAATGGATTTTCAAACGGGCGATCTAGGCACATAATACGGGTGCAGACGCAATAGTGCAATACTTACCAAGGGCTGTAAAAGAAAGAAAGCCCGAAATCGCAGGTATTTGAGACCCGAGCCGCAGGCGAGGGTTGTAAATATGCGATAGAGGGCTTTCTTTTTTACTGCCCGTGGTGAGTACACAATTTTACGTCTTTACCTGGCCACAATGCGAGTTTTACGGTACGCGCAGCGTGCAGTAAAACTCGCATTATGGCCAGGTGTGACGTAAAATGTATTATTACTCCAAAAGAAGGCAAAAAAATATGCCTAGTGACGAAAATCCCATTCAGATATCTCAAAGAATTACGAAGCTAGAACCGTCTTAATATTGCTTGTTAGAGAGAGAAAACGCTCGCAGATTGTGACGTCACTATCTGCGAGCGTCATAGTAAATGACAATCGTTTCATATGACGGTGCGTTTTGCGGAAAATGGACAGTAGATATACCCCCTCTTAAAACTTTGGACACTTATAACTTTGTGATTATTTAATCCTCTGCTTTGCTTTTTTCTACATTTGACAATATTTTTAATCCTCACTTAAGGTTTCCCGTTTTATTGCATTTTTGTGAAAAATACTAGGTACTTATGCGTCCGTGGGATTATCTGTTTTGTAAATTCGTAATTACTAGCCGGCCTCACTAAAACTCCTCATCTTAGTGACATATTGGTGGCATCTTAAGTGAGCTCGGGGTCTGCATGCCTACTCGTACCTAATCCCAAGTATTGGCAAGAGTTTTTTCAGTTTTTGCGGTAGCGATATTTCCATCTGATTTTCCTACCTAAAGTGAAAACTACTTACTTATAAATCTTGTTGCGATTAGGCTTCGCCAAGAGATGTGATGTTTTTGGGTGGGCAACTTGCCTTTCTAAGTTTTCAAGCCTAACTGGCTTAACGTGCATTTCAAAGCACTGAAGCGCTCTGTTATTAAACACTAAAAGCGGCCAAAGTTGCTAATACCACATCATTCGATGGGATCGAATGAGCTAATAAGCACAATGTTAAAGTGGTCCAGCGAACGAAAAAACCATACAATATGTAGCTCCTTACAAATTTCTACCCAAACGCGTGCCTAAAACCCGGTATGCGCATGTTCGAACTATAGGCCAGTCATATTTGACCAGAAAAATCGCTAAAAGTTTAGTGGTTCAGACATGTGGCTGTCAAGCTGCGGTCGTGGGTTCGAATCCCGGCTCGAACCAATGATGTTTTCGTACCCTATTGTATGGGAATAATTAGCGTTAGCTTTTCGGTGAAGGAAAACATCGTGAGGAAACCGGTCTAATCCCAATAAGGACTAGTTTTCCCTCTGGGCTGGAAGGTCAGATGGCAGTGTCGCTCTCGTAAAATGAGTGCCTTTGCCAAATCTTAGGGTTAGGTGTCAAAACGGACCCCGGGCTCCTTTAGGTCACAACCGGGAATAACGCTAGGAGGATGATGAATTGAATTAAGGTCATCGTTAAGTTAAAGCACTACGTTAATTTACCCAAATCCAAAAAAAACTTGCCGGTAACGTACTGTAGGTACCTACTTATTTATTTATTTATTTATTTATTTATTGAAAAACAGGTTACATAACATTACAGTTTACACCAATGCGTCATGAACCGAACAATATTTATTTTGACGGCGAAACGGCGTGGCCCCGTTGTTCCGACATCTCGGGTGTTGGATTTGGTAGGTTGCCCCGGAACCGACGAAACACGACACCTTTCGGCCAGAAATCAGCACACGCGATGGTCTGCAGGAGCGGCCGCGGCACGCGCACTACAAACGAGCTGAAGTGCACGTAGTGGCGCGAATGCAACTGGAACACCCTCAGCGAGCAGCCTTATAGTTTTCTCATCATCTAAGGTTATATACAGCCCCGGGTGGGCCTGGTCGAGTATTTTTGTCCATGCTGCTCTGTTCTCGGCCGTGTCTCTCCAGCATCTAACTTCAATCGTTTTGAGGTCATTCTGAACGCCGTCCATCGACCGAAGTTTAGGCCTACCAGGCACCATCAGCTGGTCTGCCGTCGAGTAGATAGATAGTTTTAGCGGAGCCCTGTGTTCCTCCATCCGCGTGCCATGTCCAGCGCAGCAGTCGGCCTTATTTTATTTTTTTAATCACGCTCGGCTCCCGAACATGTCCTAGCATGGTTATCCCTTTATAAGGCAGAGGGAAATATATTCCCACCTTGAATGAACTTTATGTCTATGTGATACGGTTCAGTTCTATGAAAAACCGGATGCCTAATATGTGCCCGCTAAAGGGTTATACCGCATTCGCCATCCGGCACGCCGCCAAAAATTCTCCGAAAGACCTCTCTAACACCAACACACTGTCCACACTGTGACATCCTTTTTGCTCAAATTAGTAGCCAGCTTTATAGTTTATAGAATGTATAGTAGTCCAGGCAATGAACTGACAACTTGTATGGAAAAAAGGACAATTTTGGAAATAATTTATAATAGCTTATTTTTTATGTATAACGGATATATTATCAATCAAATAGTTACCCAGCGACAAAATCCGACAAAATTTCAGACATCGAAAAAATTATAAGTTAACTAGCTTCTAAAAAGTCAGTAAAAATATTAATAAATGTTTTTGTCTTTATTTTGGTTCATTTACATTTGCTCTATAATATTCAAGATAAATCGTACAAAAAAAGATAATGCATGCTTCATTTAAATCTACATAATTACTTCCGGGTGGAAAGTTTGTCGGATTCTTGACTAAATCATCTTAGAATAACATTTTCAAATGAAATCAACAAAAAAAAGCTATTATAAATTAATGTTTTCCAAAACCGTATTTTGCCTGGAGTATAGGTACAGTCAGCATCACATAGTTAGTAGCAGCCAAAGTAGCCAAATATATCGTAACACTTCCTTACTCCTATAGTAATAAAGACGTGTTCCGATATATTTGACTACTTTGGCTGCTACTAACTATATGATGCTGACTGTACAACAACCTTCAAGAACCTAATTTACTAAGTAATCTAATGGACTTCCGAAAAATATGCACGAAATAGTCTACAGCCTACACAACTAACGGACCACAGCAAAAACTGACCTTCCTCCGGAAAAAAAATGCAAACGCCTAATGAGCGAGACACCGGCGTCAAATGTGTCATTAACCGTCGTCATATCTGTCCAGCCTTGTTGTGTAAAACAAACGGGCGAGTTTTTACATATGTAGGGCAATTTCGGCTGTCACTGCAAAGCGGTTTGGACGATTGAACGCGCCGCGACGCGACGGGGCGCCCGATCCGCAGAATTTTACCTTCCAAGTTTTTATGGCAGCGGCGACGAACTTTGCTTACTATGTTTAGAATCTAACTCTAAATCTAACAGACTTACGAAATGTCATTTATAGACACAATACAACACTATCATGAACCTTCAAAGACACAAATAAAACTCGATCTAGACTTTAGATCTAAAGTTTAGATCGAGTTTTATTTGTGTCTTTGAAGGTTCATGATCATGATAGTGTTGTATTGTGTCTATAAATGACATTTCGTAAGTCTGAGGTGCCAATGAGTGTGCCTTTGGTCAGGATCTTTATAAAATTTATTATGTGGAATTGTTTACCTGATTCTTCCAAATTGTTACACTATTTTTATGAATTTGCAGCTTTGGAACAAAATATATGACCGCGCCTACATACACTCCTCCTAGCGTTATTCCCGGTAGTGTGCTAAAGGACCCCGGGGTCCGCGTTGACACCTAATCCCAAGATTTGGCATAGGCACTAATTTTACGAAAGGCACTACCATCTGACCTTCCAACCCAGAGGGAAAACTACACCTAGATAATATTCTCTACTATATATATAAAATAAACTCGTATAATCCTTAGTTATGGACGCAATTGCGGCTACTGTTAGATACCCTTTTCAATCTTAATAGTTCGAGCTCGACTAGTCATGTAGCTAAAGCCATAGGTATTTTATTTATAGACAAATAAGGCATCTCACAGACTGGCATTAGCTGTCAAATTTACTATTGTCCGCCACCGCAGGCCGCGCCAGTGTGTTGCAGGCCTAAAACGTTCGACGGCGCTTGTAGACTGGCTGTCCCTGTCAGGCACAAAGTGCTTTGTTATATACTATGGAAACGCTCACGTACCTATGAATCAGTGGCGGAGCACCCATACAAGCCGATTCCCACCGACTTGCCTAAAATTTAGTACTTACTCGAAGTAAAAATATGTAGGTACGCCGACAAGCGCCCGGCTTTATCATAAACACGAGCTTTTACGGCTTGAAACTATAAGTTAATTCACATAAATTATTACATAACCGGCTTGCCGTGGCATAATACGAATGATACAAAGTTAATTCATACTCGTAACCTGAAACAATTCGAGTCATATAATTAATACTAGATAGACATTCACGAAAAGGCACCCAACCTTTGGCAAACCTCGAGACTCTTAAAAAAAGTTACACTTTTTCACAAAAATGACAAGGGATCCGTGCGAACCTGCGGCTCTTTGTGCGACAGGTACTCGCGTGATCTTGTTACATTTCGCTGATTCATTCTAGATGCAATCGTATCTCTCTCAGCAGTGCTGCACAAAAGCAACATTACAACTTGCAAAATAAGGATCAGTAAGCTTTGGCATGGTACGTAGATATATGAGCTTGAGAAAATAATATTGGAGTTGAGCATTTTGACAAAGCCAACGCCTGATGTTCACTCCTTTACGGCTCTTTGCGAAACCGAGCGAAGTTCCGATCAGATAACATCGGATCCGCTTCGATACAATGCCGATATTAAATTTATTCACGATTAACTTGGATTTGGGTTTTTGTGCTCTTTGTGACGGATTTGAGATCATATTTCTTAAATGCAACAAAGTTTAGTAGAATGTCTCTTTTTTTTCGCATTGCATCAATAGATTGGAGTTTTTCTACCCGTCAGATTCCAGTCTAATCAAAAGTATATATTTAGCATGTTATCCATATCAGGCGGAGTAATTTTAGATTCCTACATGATAACATGATAGTCATTTTCCTCTGGCAACAACCGCATTAGCCTGACGACGCAGGTCGTGTGACGAGCACAGGGGACCGATTTTTGACTTTCGAGCGCTCGAAAATTAAATAAAAGTAAATGCTATTGTAGTGTCATAATCACAGGCACTTACTTTCTACCGATAGAATTGAATACGAGTGGTCAATACCGCTCGTTTTTAAATTTTCTATCGTCATTTCAAATAGCATTTCATCATTTTTGTCAGTTTTCGAGTGAAAGAGTCGAGCGCTCGAAAGTCAAAAATCGGTCCCCAGCACGTACTAGGACTTCTTATATGGTCGACCAGTACTATTGTATTAAAATGTATTCATATTTTTTAAGCACGGTACTTGGAGCACGGCTAACCTAACAAATAAATTTGATTTCAATCCAATACGTTTATATTACGATCTCGAGGTGATTTTATTTGACACCTGCCTTTAATATAATTGTTCCAATTTCATTGGAAGAAATCGCTCTTTAGCGATAAGACCGTTTGTTCGTTACCGCTCCACTTTGAAGTTATATGATATGCATTCGTTTCATAAATTCAGTAATATTGTATTGCCATTTTAGGCGCTACGATTTCGAAATTTTCATACTAAGTATTTATATTTGATTGCTCCACAATCTCTCTCGACATACCTAATTGGCCGGGCCATCGGCGTGGGTGCCAGTTCGACTGGCGGCACACAATGGTAACCCGACACCAGCACGTCGGTACTTTGTGCAACTCTTCGTAAAGGTATCCCCATTCATACCACCAAAAGACAGGAAGTGAAGGACTACGTGCAATAGCACTAATTGCCCGCCCATGACATAGGAAACCTGTAATTAGTGTAAAATATCCGAGATTCAGCGGAAATGACCCGCAGCTTCGACTGCCAAGATGCGTTTATTACCAATATCAATTCAGTACGAGTCTGTATGAAACTTAGCTTGTGAAAAAAATGTATTCCATGATAGAGGTAACCTATAAGTATTGCTCAGGATGTAGGTATAGTACTGTTACATCTACAAAACTTTCAACGTTCTTCGTTATGCCTAAATGCATCCTTAAACAGTGAACTTTGCGGGATTAATTGTAACATAGGGGTCTAATTAATTGAAGTTAGTGATTTGGAATTGGTTTTGTATTTATCGCGCGAGGTGTGTTTATGTGTAGGCATATTAGGATTGACGGGCGTTGAAGCCCCAATGACTTAAATTATCTATAGGTTGGTACGATGACAGTAAGATCCACTAGGTCAAAATGACCCTCGGTCAATCATTTACAACTCAAGAATATTTTAATAGCAGGTTATAAATAAACATTGAAATAGCAGCGAAGTGCCAAAGTAAATTGAAGGAAGTCGGCGATTCGTTTCATCATACATCGCAACATGCTGCCCTTGTAAATGATTGAAGATGTCGCAAGTGTCTAAGGGCCCGCGTTTTTTTCCGTTCGCACGCTTACAAAAACGCAGTAACCCTCAAGATTTATGGCGCTAGGAGAGCGATCATCGCGCATTAGTAGGAGTCATTGTCCACTGCATGTGGGCTTTGTGGGGCTCGGACACCGACTAGGGCACAGTAGCGAAATGGGCCATTGTCTAGTCCCTGCACCGACGACGATTGTTCTATACTGTCGTAAACATGTCGACAGGTTACAGAGGCATTCGTGACGACTAATGTAGCATTCTACAGTACAGTAGCGGTTTCGTGGAAATGTATTTTACGGGCTGTAATAAAAGGGTGAGACGGACGCGAGGTGATTTAAGATGTAATGCTTAAAATATCGAAATGGATGATGTAGTGTCGCGGTTGAGCCCATTCTGTGTTTATTTATTTTTATTTGTGTGTATAATAAAATTAAAGGAATGCCCATAAAATATGTGTAATACAACAACAAGTGCAGTGCATGCCCCTGAAAAAGTACGATTGGAAACTCCATATTTTTCATGTAATTGTGTTTATCGGCCTTTTCTCCTAAATAATAAAATAATAAAATGCTGGATTGTCATTTACTTCATTTAATTATTTTACTGTAATCCATGTTTATACAGCCTGTCTATCTATAGTAACCTACTTGTGTCTACGGATATCCGTTTTTATGTCTAACTGTTGGATAACCTATTGCCACCTCTTCCTATTTAGGTTTAAATGTGCATCGAATGTGTGATGAAAATCGTGTACCGCGTCTTTGGAAATGTATATGTACGAATTTTAGTGCCAATAGCTAATAGGATTCAAGTGGTGCGCAGAACAGCACCTAAGTATACCTAACATCCTTTTTTAAATGGGTAAACATAAAGATGTTTTTAAGTAGTAGGTATATACACATCATACGTTTGAAAATGTGTAGATAGATACATTAAGTAACTTAATTGAATAGAAGAAATCTGTTTAACAAACTGAATGATGCCTTAGTAGAATAATAAAAAACAAACCGAGTCGGCAGGCAAACTTAATAAGGTCGGCGGAACACAGGAAAAGTGGTTCTGTCTAACTAAGAGAGCGGCGTTTAGTAAAACAAAAGCACCTCGAACGATTTAACAAACTGCCATATTTTAACAACGTGTAATTAAAGGTTTGGCCTCGGATATGCATAAATCATACTGCTGTGCCGCGAACTGCTGACCGAAATAGAGAAAAAATTCAAAACATTAAGCGCTGCGTGAGAGTCAAAACAGAAGAATAATATTATGTAGGTAGATGGCTATCTGAACAAGCTTGACCAGATCGGCCGAGAATTAAATAAGTAAATAAAATAAAAGCTTTCGTAACACTTTAACAGCCGGAGCGGAGCTAAGGAGAGATGAATCATTTTATACCTACCAGGACTGACTCGATATCGAATGAAAATTAAACATTTGTTGATATATGAGAATATTTAAGAAACGATGAGTTGGTAAAAACTCGTAGCTCACATTTTCGTTTGTTCGTAACTAGGTACAGTCAGCGTCATATAGTTAGTAGCAGCTAGAGTAGCCAAATATTTCGTAACACACCCTTATTCTTACAGTAATAAAGACGTGTACCGAAATATTTGGCTACCTTGGCTGCTACTAACTATGTGACGCTGACTGTACCTAGTATAAAATTAAAGAATGTAGATTATTTCTTCTTCCTGTTGTTCCTATTATGGTTATAATATAAGTTACTATATTTAGACTAATAAAAATAGATAAAAACGACTTAAGATAGCCCTGTCGGCTTTTTTTGCTGTTACCTTCACAATTATGTACTTACATGATATTTAATTTGTGGCGATATTAACGTTTATATTTTATGTAAATTGTGGATAAAAAACGTGATAGAATATTTCAATGATTCAGGCATTCGATTCACCATACAAAACAACCAAATCAAGCGACGTCAATGTAAACCTTATGTGCACAAGTTTTCTTATTCTTATAAGAAGCTAGCGTAGAGGCATAAGTCACGTGTGGGGTGGGGTGTCGGAGGCTGCGCGCGCGCGGGCCGGGGTGCGCTCGGCGGCGCTCGGGCACCCTCGGGCGGGGGCCGGGGCGAGGCGACAACCGCTCGTTACCTCCATCCCAAGCCAGTTATTAAAAACGTCTCGACGCGAACGGTGCGCCGCCCTGTAATTATCCAGTTGAAGGCTCGTCGCGCTACGTTGTCACCACCGTCACCGGATATGCAATACGTGGACCCGCCCGCGCAACAGGTCCGCCCTAGCTCTATTCCTCCCTAGTTTACGCATAGCCTTTGGCAGTTTTTGACGTTTAAGGCTGGATCGGATATTTAATAGAGTTATTCGCGAAGCGTTTAACTCAAATTTATCTGATCCAACGCTTTTGTGAATTATGAGTCTGCGAATCTCGTAGTAGATACCCACGTTGTATCATGCGGAATTGTTTCAAGCTACAATTAAGTAGTAATGATTTATGTGAAATGTGGTATTTCAGAAGTGAAGAACAGGGTGCATTGTAAACTGTTATAAAAGTGAATTAATATAATTTTCGTGTTTGTTGCAGATGATGAGTATGATGCCCGGTTACGGCTACGGGTGTGGTCGGGGTGATGCGATTTCACCAGCCTCAGACCTCTCTTCATGCAGCAGTGCCTCCTCAGGCGCGTGGTGTGGCTGGCGGGAGCTGCCGGCGTACCCTCAGTACCCGTATTGGCCGCCCGCCGCCGCCGAGGAGGCGCGCGACCTCCAGCGCCGCTGTGCTAAGTGCCGCTGCCCCAACTGCCTCACTGAGGCCGCTGGTCTCGGCCCAAACTACGGCAAGGACGGTGCCAAACGTGAACACGTCTGCCACGTTCCTGGCTGCGGAAAAGTGTACGGCAAAACGTCCCACCTAAAAGCGCATCTCCGCTGGCACACGGGCGAGCGGCCCTTCGTTTGCAACTGGCTGTTCTGCGGCAAGCGGTTCACGCGCTCCGACGAACTGCAGCGGCATCTGCGCACGCACACCGGGGAGAAGAGGTTCGCGTGCCAACTCTGCACGAAGCGCTTCATGCGCTCAGACCATCTCGCCAAGCACGTGAAGACTCACGCGAACGTCACGAGGAAAACGAAGAAAGCTACTTCGGATAATGAGGAACCTAAAGCCGTTAATGAGAAGACCGAACGGCGACCTGTGGAGCAACCACCGACTGTATCTATCGGCAGCGCGAATTACGGCACCGTGCCGGCAGTGAGCGTCGCGTCGAAGCAGACATCTCTGAACTATGGTTCAGTGGCGCCGAATGTGTCTAGTGCCAGTTACAACGGTGGAGTGTTCGGAGTTGGCGCGAGCGCAGGCTGGGCGCCGGAGATGCGCCAGGAGACACTCTACACGCGACCTCTAACAAATATGGCCTCCCGCCCAATGTACCAGTACCCGTCCCTGCCGGACACTACCCGGCAGTACCCCGCACACTTCTCCGCCTACCAGTGTGCTGCGAAGGATAATTATACCATGTTCCAGGGACATTATAATCTACAGCCGCCTGTAGCGTTTGGACAATAAGTCAAATTCAGGTTTAGCACTTAGATAAGCGTAGAACTAAAGTTGTAGTGAAGTTTTCGATGGTTGCATGTAACCTAATTTATGGGATGGGAACGCTAGTAAACGTTAATATTGTAAAATATGTTTTGGTATTGAACGCACGATTGTCCGAAATATTGTTGGAATGATTTCTAAGTTACCAGACAGTTTATTGTGATGTAAGTACGTATTTTATTGTACATAGTTAGATAGGTTATTATTTGACGTGCCTTGACGGTAAATATAAGTGTTATGTTAAGTAGTGCATTTAAAAAGATCTTATAAAATAAACTTTGGAATAATATTTTGCTGGTTTACAATTTGTTTAGTTTTAGACACCTAGATACAACCCCAGTCTGACATAGATATAAAAAGGTCAATCAACAATTTATTGTTGTTATTATGTTCCTGCATGGCAATAACATGACAAAGTTTCTTAGAAACTTTTTCCACAACTAGCGTTTTCTAAAATGCTTAGAAAATGGGGCATCAAATTGGGTTTTAATTATCAATAAACCACTACATTTGGGTGATTTAAACCCATACAATTTTTAATAAGTGACCCCGGCAACTACCGACAGAAACAAGTTGAGAGGCCCAAATCACAAATAATGTTGAAAGCGTAAGAACTATAGATTCTGTAGAGCACTGATCGGTTCCAAGACATAAAGCTACAAAGCTTTCATAAAATATTATATACCTACACCCTAACCCCAGTCTTGAAAGAGTTTAGTGTTCGATATTTTAAGCGCATCGTCCTGCCAGATATTAGGGCAGGAAACACATTCAAAACAGTAATGAATCCCCGTATATACCAATTTTCATGTCTCTGTCATGGGTGTCTGAGGCATCAAGGAAAGCTACAACTATTGCGGTCGCTCAATACTCATACTCCTGCAATTTACAAGCCTATATAATGAATATACTAATCTATAACTACATTAATAACATAAATGGCAAGAACAGGACAGGACAAGTCAACTCAACGCTTACACTAATGGGCAGATTAAATATGTTTTAAATAAAAAAGTCACTTTAAATGTCATCCGCGACGTGAATAGAATTAAGTAAAACAGTAGCAGCCACAATATTGTGCAGTCATTATCGCAGTTTGCAGTAGTAGTAGGTATAAACACACGTGCCAATATAGTTATATAAACATGTCTCGATTGTCTATGTCTGTGTTGAATTTAAACATTTACTGAAATTATACATATTTATGTACTAAGTACACGTTATATACAAGTATGAGCTTCTTGCAAGAGGCTTGCTACGACCTTCGTCGGTTTGGTCCCGCGCTACGCAGCGTCTACGAACTGCTACGAAACTCGTAAGCGTCGGTTTACATACGTTATTATTACATGACGTAAGTTTAAACATTTAATACTAATATAAACATTTAGGTCATCATACAAACCGAAGCGTTTTTGTATGAAACCATCCTTCAGGTATTGTTAATTGTCTTTTTTGAAAACAGTAAGGTTTTCATTAACATACAATTATTCGACAATTTATTTAGGTAGGCAGTATTGTCTGTAAGTATCGCGACTCTTATTTACTTATTTATTTATATAGGTACGGAATCTCTTTTATTAAGATTGTCGTAAGCAATTACTACTGTTGTTAGAAATGTTGTACAGTTTAGAAAGCTGATGCATAGTTTGTTTGTGGTTGAACATTGTGATTGAGGTTCTTGTATTTAAAAGAAGTAAACTTGTTTCCACTGAATAAATGCCATAATTGAAGCCTCGAATTAAATTACAGTGGATAGAAATGGGTTTCTTTTTTGTATTACACTTAATTACCACCTAAAAGTATTCTTGAAAAGTGGTCGTAGCAAGATATTTTTTAATGCGTGATTTGTAGGGATAATTTTGTAGTTTTGTATACACAGGTAATAATTTATAAGTTAGCAGTTTGAATTGAATAGATAGAGTTCATCAAATAATAAACTTAATCTCTTTAGATATGAAATGATATTATTTTGCGAAAATGGCAACGTCTAGTTCCGCCTCTCGACACGAGATGGCGCTGGCAGTAGCCTCGCACGCCGGGCGCGCTCGCGGTAATTGCGCGCGGCTATTAACTGGGCGGCGCTCGCCGCGCATGGCGGCCGGTGCGAGCGGGATGCACTCGATAATACGTAAAACAAAACGAGGGAGTAATAATGGTAAAAAACGAGCAGCACGCAAATTATAGTGAGAAATGAGGCAGCCGGTAGCGGTGGGGGCTTGGGCTGTGCGGTGGGGGCCTTCGCGCGGCAGTCGTCGCTCGGCGCACGCAGACCGCCCGCGCCGCCTGCGCCGCCGCGAGTGCTGTGAGTGTGTGACATGACCGACCGGCCGGCGCCATGAGCGGCAAGGGCTCCTCCTCACCGGACCTGCTCATGAATGTGAGTCCGGCGTACGCGCCGCGGCGACCCCGCACCCCCATACCCTACACACGACACGTTAGGCACACATTTCTAGACTAGGGCTTAAGGCAACGCACACAAACCTCCAACTTAACCTAACAATAGTATAACAGATAGACACACATAATCATAAGTCAGCTGCGCAAACAATCAAAGGTTATCTAATGCTAACCGGCTCCTGTATTGTTTATAAAGGACCTTATACAATAAAACAAAAAACTGTATCCAATCGTAAAATGAACGGCGTGACGTCAACATTAAGGTTCTTCACGGTATAAAAGTTTGGATTGGAGTTGTGCCCAAAAGAGGCGTTCATAAAACGGTTTGATAGCCGGCCACCCCCGGGTATTGTCGATTTAGCACGCACCATACGCGGAGCATTATGAACCCAACCTCGGTCCTCGTCCCTAGAGCCTTAACCTCTATTACTATTCATACGATCTCAAGGGTGACCGGCCCTGTTAAAGTTCCTGCGTCCACATGAAAAACAGATAACTGCTGGTACCTACTAGTATCCTTGTCATTAGGAATATGTCGAGTAGTTTAGTTTGATGGTTCATGAATATTATATAATATTATGTACTTTATATGATGGTAGTGACTAGGATTAATTTATATGGGGAAGTTTTACTTATAAGTACAGAGTTAACTTAATTTAGTTCTATGAAACGATTATAAGTTTAAGTTCCATGTAAATGCTATTATCAAACCTAAAGCCTAAAAACACAGAAGAAATAGTGTTAACAAAAACGATGAACGTATGATATTGGATCGTGTAGGTGGGTAGGTAACTTTCAGAATAAAAACACAAAAAGTAATTAATAGATAAATACCCACGCTCACCCACATAAAGAACTTAAGACAGTTATTTAGTCAGTTCGGTCACATAAACGTTATTGTTATTAACCAAAAATAGCCCATTAAATTCTGTTCAGAACATTACTAGCAGTTCATAAAAACTACCGAAATGCTAATTCAATTAAGGGAACTCAAATAAGTTAGGCCGAGGCGGCGCTTTCGAGCGCCGTAACCAATCCTTAATGACACATAGAGCCTTCGTCCATTTTCTACTCAATTTCCTTTTCATATTAGTTTAATCTAGAGGCAGGACTACTGGCGCCAAAAATTATGCCACGACGGCCGTGTCGGGCGGCTAATCTGTTTAGTGTTGTTGTGGGGCCCGGCTCCTTTGTGCGGTGAAAAAGGAAGAAATTTATGCGTTTCGGCGTCGTGTGTGCGTTTTTTGTGGGAATGTAATTAATAATTCAGCGGCAAAACTAACAGTGTTTTCGTTGTTGTTCGTGGCGCATGATTGATGCGTCTCGGACGGGTTCAATTAGCTGTGCGGTGATCTATGTACCGATCCATTTGTACTCGTTGTCTACGAGCCGGTAATTATTACAATGGTATTTGGTAATTGGCGGCGTCAACGGCAACTTTTAATAATTCCTATAATAGTGAAACACTCATGTCAAACAAAGAAAACGCGATAATTACTTTTTGTGTACCGTATTCATAATTGGGATTTGTTATTAACACGATAAATTTGTTGAAAGGTAGGCACTAGATTACTTATATGGTAAGTAATTAGGATTCCTCGCCTACCTGCAAACACCTACTCGTACTAAGCGCATGAATGCAATTCCAAAAAAATGGATGTTTTGGCTTGAGGATTACATTTTCTTAGAATTTATTAAGACTTTTATTTTTGTGCCATACCAACAAGAGTTGGTAAAGAATGAACCAAGTACTTTACCTGCATAAATAATACTTAGATATATATTTTTTGCTTTATAAGTCTAGTGTCCGGTGTGGCAAATTTCACACAGAGGGAAATGGAGTCGTTTTTATGATTAACTTTTTTAAATTGAATGAATAAATTATTCATTTACCTAAAATTCTTAGTATGACATTAATAAGGGACGTATGTTGCCACGTGGATGGACCGGGGTTCTTGATGGGAATTCTCTCTCTGCACCTCCCATCAAGAACCCCGGTCCATCCACGTGGCAACAACCTACTCGTAAATTTCAAGTAGGTACTTAAAAATATTTATTTTCATAAAACGATTGCAGGAACACCCAAATGTTATGTCGTAAATGTTTTGGGTTGTTATTCAATTTCTTTTTACAAATGTCACCATTAATTGTTCTTTTTACCATATGCAACCTTCCTTCTTTACAAAAAAAGTGTCTAATTTACAAATTTGATGAGACATTTACAAACGAATCATTTGACGTGATTAAAAATGGTGTATTGCAATAGGGGCGTAGACACTTAATAAAATAATCAATAGTGTCATGTGTACTCGAAAAAGGATAAAAAATGTAGTCAAATGGAGAAAAAATCAACGCAAAAGGTTAAATAATCACGAAGTTATAAGTGTCCAAAGTTTTAAGAAGGGGTATGTTCTGTCTCTTATTCGCAAAACGCAACTTCATATAAAACGAGGACGCTGGAAGAATGTGACGTCACAGAAAACGGCAACGTGCCGCGCGGCATCGTGGTCGGCGCCGCCGTCGACGAGGCCAGGGGGCAGCATCCTGTAATGTGACGTCACACACCGTTTGCGTTTTCTCTCTCTAACAAGCAATATTAAAACGGTTGTAGCTTCGTAATTCTTTGAGATATCTGAATGGGATTTTCGTCACTAGGCATATTTTTTTGCCTTCTTTCTTTTGGAGTAATAATAATTATCGAGTCTACACCCCTATTGAACAGTAAACAAGCCCAAGAGTTGTTTAAAATGAAAATTTAAAAAAAGAGTTAAGCATTATAAAAGTGTGTTATGAAATTATACCAGAAACGATAGAAAAATTACTAAATGCACTAAAATTCCGATAGAAGAAAGTTTTCTGATAATAGATATAGTTAGGAGTATTTTAAGCCTGCAAGGAAGTGAAACCGTGCGAAATAAACTCGATTTGGTTCTGGATAGAAACCCAGATGTTGACGTATTAAGGAATATGACTTCAATTTAAAATTATAGACAAGTCCTAAAACATGCAACCAAGACATCGGTAGATGTAGAGCGATAATTTTCCACTCATAAATGGATCTTAATTAAATTAAGAAACCGATTTACTCCGTAAAACCAGGAACAAATGGTCATATAGTCCATTCATTTTATAACATGGATAAGCACTTAACTGAAGACAGTGAGGAGGACTTCGAACACTTACTTCCAGTCACCAATTGTTGATCAATGGCCTAGCAAAGAATATATATGGCAGGTATTACTTCTTAGTCTAGTAATTTTATTGGAATAAAAAATGTGACTAATATTTTGATTAAAAAAACCGGCGAAGTGCGTGTCGGGCCACACGCAGTGTAGGGTTCCGTAGTTGCCTGTCTATCTTCGTTACATCGACGTGCGGTGCGGTTGCGTCTCCCGAATTTGTACGAAAATTGGCCTTTCCAAGTACACATTAAGTTGGTCGACTATTACTCGGCTATTATCGGGGGCGTTACACATGACTCGAACAAAAATTAGCCCAATATCTCGCAAACGAATTACTGATTTGAAAAATAGTTTTAGGAAACCCATAATATTTTTAAACGAGCTATCTAACGATACCCAAAAGATTTTCAAGATTTTATTTTAACGTTTTGTCGGCGTAATTGGTTTATACAGGATGTTAACGGGGTCATGATCCGGAATGACAAAAAGCGAATAAGATGATCATACTGAACAACCTTTCCCATGGGACCAACCACGAAATCGCAAAAAAAAACCAGGTATTCCATACATTAACTCTCAATTAAATCGCAGTTAACTCACAGTTAACTCTTAATTGGCTCTTTTTTTTTGCGATTTCGTGGTTGGTCCCATGGGAAAGGTTGTTCAGTATGATCATCTTATTCGCTTTTTGTCATTCCGGATCATGACCCCGTTAACATCCTGTATACCCATGCCGAATGACAGTTTTCTAGTAGTAATGGTTACTGAGCTAAGCGGAAGACGGACAGAGAGACAGACAGACAGACAGACGGACGGACATGGCGAAACTATAAGGGTTCCTTGTTGACTACGGAACCCTAAAAATCATATTATCATTTCACAAATCTTGGTATAGGTAATGCTCGCAACTCTCGCAAGATAATTTATAGGAAGTATATTATATAGGATCGTTATTCGTTTAATCATAATAATACTTAGGCGACTCCATTTCCCTCTGTGTGAAATTTGCCACGGATACTCCGGACACTATAACATTACCACTTCTAATTTAGTTCAACATTGGACGGACAACACGGAAATTTACTAGCGTTTCGGCAAGTATGACTTCTAGCAAAAAGAAGAATCGCAAGGAACAAGTCTCTGTCTTCAAATATGTCTATTATTTATTAAGTGACATGAAAATACATGACCACACAGATTCCTTGAATATGACGACGACCTCTGTAGCCTACTTGGTAGTTCCTGAGTCATGGATTTTTTCTATGTATTTAAGTATTGGTATTGATTTGAGTATGTATATCGTCGTCTAGTACCCATAGTAGTACAAGCTTTGCTAGTTATAAAATAAATAAAATAAAACTTACAAATAAAATATTTGCCTCAGTTCGCCGTCACTCGGCAACGTGCCCAGAAGGCTGGCAGCATTGCCACGTTGGATGGCAATGCTTATCCTCTGTGCGATGTATGACCCAGCCCTCCGGTCACGCGTAGTTTCGGCGAGTCGCTTCGAGCACTCCTTAAAGACCCTGTGGGCACTTTCCCCGAGGGTCCTAGGGTCTCAACCCAACCGACCCATTGCTCATTTATTTATTTATTTAAATTATTTATTAATATTATATAATAAACTAAATCTCTAGCTTCAGCGCCAAATTAAAATAAATGTATGGAATTTTAAAAAGTTTTCATTGTTAGTGTATACTCTGGCGCTTCGACTATTGACAAGGTTCTGATACTTTATAACTTTAATTTAATGTTAGAGAAAAATAATACGTAGATATAAATTACTCTCCTAATTTCTATGAAAACATGCAGAAACACATTGGCATAGCCTTCAAGTTTTTACACTTCATTATTATGTAAACATAGATTTAAAGTCAGAATCTTCATCGAATTCATCATAAATGTGTTTTTATTGTGTACAGCTAGTTTACTATACGTGTATATCTATCTAAAATAACCCCACTGCCACATACCTACCGTATCTCCAAGCTACATATACGAGAGATTTTATTTCATCACTTAGATGTTTCTTTTCCTAATGAAAAAACTTGTTGATAAAGCTATAGTGACAACGTGCGTTCAATCTCCGTATAAATCATATGGTGAACCGTTAGGCCTTGTAATAAATCAATAAATTGCTACTTCGTCGACGCTAACAAATGCAGGAATGTAAACTATTAAAGCTGACTGTTAGTTTTCCACCTATATATAACACTATACAATGGCCGTATTAATTGTAAATAACTTCTCGTGTTCGTCCGGACGCGATATTGTTTTGAAAAAGAACGTAAATTCTGGGGGTTGACCAGAAACTTCAGTTTCGTAATTTCAATTTATTATCATACTGTTTCACGCGCTCTTCTGACGCGTTAGTTCAGCGCTCGTGGAAGCGCGCGCACGAACGAACACATTGATATTAGACTGGGATACAAAACGTACGTCTCCGATCGACTTTACGATATTGTAGTGGAGTATACTGTCTTTTGTATGAGTGACTGGTGGGCGCACCGTGGGCGCAGTCTCTGAGCTAAGTCACGCTGGATCAGGTGTACCACCGAACGGTATTTGTTTTATAATGGCCTTTGAGCGGATTCAATTGATTTAAAACACTATTAGCAGATATTGATAAATGATACTTAATCATTTTATAGAGCCGTTACGTAGGTGTAGCGAGGCACTAATAAAGATAAGTTAAGTTAAGTTACTAAGTTCGGTTGCGGTCTTGTAAAATTGGTTGAACAGTGATACATTTTTGCAGATAGGTAAATTATTTCTTTTGAATCTTAAAAGCCCAGGAACCCCGAACATCATTGTAATTAGATGTTCAACAATAATCATTCTCCTAGCGTTATTCCCGGTTGTGCCCTAAAGGAGCCCGGGGTTCGCTTTCACATCTAATACCAAGATTTGGCATAGGCGTTAGGCACTAGTTTTATAAATAGCAACAATGATAACGACAATTTCAACTGTTACTTGAAATGTAATTCATAATATCCTAAAGCTTAACATCCCATAAAATTCCCAACATTTTCCACTGTGAATTCTAGAAAATGTATTCACGGCGCAGCGCAGTCAACAGCGGCATCGACAGCCAGCACTAGCACCTTGCTAAATAAAGCTAGTTACAGTGCCTTATTTAAATAGCGGAGGATACGACCAATTCCGTAGAACTGGACAGAGTTAATTTGCCGCTTTGTACGTGAAAATACCGTTGGCCGTGGCGCAGCAGCCGAGCGGCAACATTTTAATTGACCACGCGATGTTGCGGCGTCCCGTCCGACTTTTTCTGCTCTCCTCAAATTGCTCTAAAGTGCTTAATGAGTGATGCGTGCAATCGCCGTTTCCCCGTACGAGAGGTTGTTCTTATTTTACATAAATAGTTCAGTTCGAACTAATGCTGATTCTCGGTACTGTAATTGCGTCTGTGACAGGCTTCCGTCGCCTTCCGAGCCGACGGTTAGCGACGCCAAACGCGCCAAATAATAGTTGTTGCGTGTTTAACGCAAACCTCTAGTCGCATGAGCGTGTCAGATGCGACATTTGGAGAGGATCTGTATCTACCTTTTATAATAGGTAAGTCTTTAAGGAACTAGTCTAATTTTTACGTTATTGCATACCTTTTCAAAATAATGTTTTCAGTCTCATCCAAATATCAAACTAGGGTTGTTTGGCTCAGTGGCGGAGCGCCTGTACATACAAGCTGATTCCCACCAAAAAATTCTAAATATTCTAAACTCTTTCAAAACTTAGTTTAGCTACGGGTTGCCAATCGATAATTGTCACGCGCCGCCACGCCACTGCTGTGGCTTAAAATATTATCGCATGCAAAATCAAATAGCAATCTCGAAAAGTTTATGAGTCTTATAATAAGTACCTAAGTAGGTACTTACTACTGTGAAACTGTTGGCACAGCATTACAAAAGCCCATAACATTGCTAATATTTGTTATGTATCTACTAATAGTTACCTGTGCGTTAAAGTGCTCGTATCCAATGCATTTTTATTCGTGTATAACTTTTAAAAGTATTTGTTTCGTAATAAACTCGTGTCTCGCCGACGTTAAAAAGAACTGCAATTTCCTTAAACAAAATTATCCCTGGTGATAATGAAGATGACTTGACGGCCAAGTGTATAAACGTGCCATTTTTCGCGTTGTCAGTTTTCGCCCTGCCGGCTGAACTTTGCCTCAGAAGGGATATACTGGCTAGACACGCGATGCAACGGGCGGGTTAAGTCAAGATAACTACGTTCCTAGGACAACTAATTGGACAGAGCCCATTACTTACACTTTAATTGATTAACATAGCAACGGGAATGGCATTTATCAAGTTTTCTAGTAAAGTGTTAAATAGTAGATTGTAAATATTTTGTTGGTAGATATTGGTAATTAAAGCAAGATAATGTCGTACTTACGTGGTAGAATAGCAAGCAAACTATAAAGCAAATTAGTTATAAAGATAACATTTGATTGACATTAACCACTGTTTAGTATAGCGCTAGTTTATGCAGTCATAACTTGTTTGCAACCCAAACCAATTTTACTTAAGTACCAGACTAATTACAAGATCTTAATCTGAGATAATGTTTTGAAGCATATTTTCTGTGGTGGGTAGGTATTTCAGACTCAACTTACGAAAAATATTAGTGCATTTGGTTACTAACCGAACCGATCGATGTTATATTAAGGTTAAACGTAATATAGAATAAGCTTCATGTTAATACAATGTAGGTAACTAGTAAATCCTACGAAATCATGATAGCTAAGTGTGAAACTGGCATTTAGCGGCATTTGTGCCAATGGGCTAACTGTCTGAAGTAATGTCCCGCCCGAGCAACATTAACTTCCTTACAAAGTCGCAAAGGCAGGCAGTAAATTTCACTTTATCCATGACGTCTTACACAGGTATTATGTTATTAATTATATCCAGCTAAAACATGTGTTTTGAAAAGCTACAAATTCTTTAGCATAGTTCATTCGTTAAATATATTTTAAGCTTCAATTACCTAATTCAATATCCACACATTTTACGACTTTTCTCCAGCTCCCAAGTAACCAAAATACGCTGTACCCTTTTACATGAATAGAGATAATGCATGCAGTCTTTTCCGGGACAAGTCGCTTTGTCGTCAAGCATATTTTACGAGATAAATGGTGTTATTTCCATAAAACAGCCATTTGCTTTTTGCTAGGAGGCTGTGGCGAGCGCAGCGCACGTGCGCCAACATTTCCGCGCTCTCTCAGCGGATCCGGCGCACTCAACGCACGATACGATTAATCATTACTTTAATGGCCGCGATTTAGCGTAATTCTTAACAATGAATTGCTTTACACATTTAAATAGAAAATACGCAATCATTAAGTTGTTAGAAGGTGTAATGAGCATGAAATATGTAGCGAATGCGTTCACATCGGAAAGCGAATCGCGGGGAGACAAAAACAGGAATGCTGTTTGGGATTTTAAAATGCTAGATGTTATGGGAACATGTAACAATGCGGGTATCGGAGACGACAGTGATGCGTGTTGGATGGCATTAACTTTCTGAGCGGCTCCTCTCGGCCCCGGTGTTTCTACATCATTAAACACGGCATGTCGTTTCCGCACTTCCAGCACTTGTATAACGACATTTATATGCACTTTTTATCATTCGTTTTTGCACTATATTTTGCTTGTTATTAGCAGTGATCGTAACTTTTGTAGCATTTTTGGTGAAGCGTAGTGTTGTTAACGGAATTGGTATAAAGAATTTCAATAAATTTTATATTTGTTGATATTGTCTATACCAATTCCGTTAACAACACTTCGCTGCCCCAAAAATGCTACAATAGTAACGATCACTGGTTATTAGACACTGTTATAAGTAGGTATGTAAGTACTTATGAAAACTATTTCCTATCATACTTATCTAACGTTAGGTATAGTAAGTAGTGAGTTGTGAACATAAAAACTGGCAAGGGGCTCTGCTTATTTATGAATAAAAAAACCCACCCTTCTTTTATTGAAATGTACTCGTACCTAATGCGTTGCGTTTACGCACTTAGTTATATTTTCTCTTGCCTTCGTGGGTGAATTCATACCTATAAATACGTATACCTAATTTATAATACTTACATGTAACGAATCTTGTATAATTTGTTCGGTGGTGAAAAAGTAATGTTTGAACATTACGTTTCTATCAATGTTCTCGTAGATAACCCTACTAACAGGTAGGTAGGTTATTTATTAATCAATTATCAATAGGCACTTTATTATAGGGCGTACTAAAAGTGATCTTTAATTGAGTAATTCCTAGAAATTCTTACATAAATGAATAAGTATCTGGTTTCACTTGTCGGTTTGATAAAACAGCGCTGAAATGCGGGTGAACTCCGACTCGGTGCGGAGGACGCGCAGCCCGGCTCGCCGCGCCTCGAGCACGGCGATTATAATTTCGAGCGCCGATCAACTCGAAAATGAAGGTCCATAAATTTATTAGACATAGTGTCGGCCAACTCGCCTAGGGCTTGCATTATATAAAATATGTCAAGAATTAACCATTATGATAATAAGAATATTTTACCCTGATACGAAAGTACTTTAACTTTTATATCTGCCCGTGAACTACTTTTATGATAAAAGATGATCGAATTAAGTTTTTATCGGAAACTGGTTCGGAAAGTGTCGAAATATCAAAAATGCTGCCAGTAAGTAGGTAGTATATCAATTAAAATTAATACAGAAAGATACATTTACATTACAACTTAAAGACGTGAGTTAAGTAATTCGTTTCATTGTATTTTGACATGTCTGAGACTCACGGGAGCTATCTATATAAAACTTTATAACCAGGGGGCCTAGCACAACTGACGCCGTCTACCCTCCTCTATCTAATTTGCAAGGTGCGAGTGAGACAGGAGACGCTCAGTCGCGCGCGAAGCGACTTGTCAGCAAGTTGTGCTAGACGTACCTACTGTACGAGTCAGATGTAGCTTGCCACGTATTTAGATTCGCGTGCCGTTACACTTGCTGTGAGTAGGTACTGAATAAAGTCAGGTATGATTGACTAGGCACGTCACCGATCGATCTTCGCAATTTACAGATACGAGCTTCTGATTCTAAACAGAGATATCGAGCCCACGTCGGCCATGAGGGACGTATTAAAATGTAAATTTATTGCGTGATATTTTACATAAATTCAAATTGGCCGCTATATTTTGCTGGCCTTACATTACATCAGGTAATTATGGCGCACACAATTATTATAATTTTCTTATAAATACACCCATAAAGAAGTGCGAAAAAACAATTTCATAGCGTACCTCAACATTATTTATGGCTTTGGTTGAAGATAAATGGTAAATTTAGACGTATCGGGATTCGACTGATTTGTTGCTTTGGCCCGTGATCTGCGATTTTTCTTAGCTTTCTGTTGCTAAGGGGAATTTATTGATGTAACCTGTTTATCATAATTCGATATAGGTAGGTACTTACACTATTGTACAACGTAACATGTACTATAAGTAATCTTTGATGCATGCTCTATTAAACAATTATCTTCAACCTACCTGTCCAAGACTGCGGCGCCACAGACTACCATTTCTACCGGTGTATTAATGATTTCAGATGTTGACCGCCGTCTCGGATCATTAAGTGTAACAGCAATTATAACGTAAACATCTGCGTCCATACAAGTGGTCACGAAATCCTTGCCTCGTCTCTAATCATCGGTGATTCATCTACGAAACAAAAATTAATTATACACTTTGTGCTCCAAAATCTTACCTGTGTTCATTTTAATTACAGCCGGCGTTTAGTGATTTATCGTAGACACAGGTGTTCTAATCATTTATGAAACCTGAAACTATTGAGACCTTTGCAGGTTTCAGTTAAAGACAAGAAAGTGTACGTCACCTCGACTCTATTATTCACCACACATGATGCCTATTTATTTGACAGTCATGTGTACAGACTACAGACCCCAACACGGTTAAGGGGCTATTTTGTTGAAATTGATGTTATTTAAGCAGTTTTTTAAGAAAAACTATTTGTTCTAGCATATAAAAAAAAATGTTAGTTGATGTTCATCATATTACAAAGAACGTGGACGGACTCGATACATGATTGGACGAAATCGGCTCAATAGAAAATAATTGCACAGATTGGTCTTAAAATCATCATTAAACGGTTGTATGTCCTTATTTTTTTGACGTATGGGTCTGCAATTTAAAACATGAAGCCAACATATTCATACCTAAACCGCTAACGAGTAATATACCACAAATAATCCACACTTTTTATTTCAATATTTATTCATTATTATCTTCTAAGACCTGGCCGCCCGGTAATACTCGCTCTCGTTTACTCCGATACAAATAGACAGTGTGCGCCGTATCCCGAATCCTCAGGGGCATTTTGGTGTTGACAGCGTCTTAACTGACCATCCTGCATTTATATTGAACCTTATTATAATGTATATAAAGTGCACGGATGGTCAGTTAAACAGTTAACTGTGTTGGCGATGGTACATGTCACCATATGGTCGTCATATACTACTGTTTGTGTACATAAGTTAAGTTTCATAATTATAAAGTCGGTGGTAAAACTAAAGTCTGTTAATTTTCCGACTCCCGCAGTGCGCGTGAAAGTGGACACCTTTATGATCTAGTTTTAATTAGATTCAATAAACGTGTAATTATGTCCTTTGCCCCATTTGTTCGGGTAAAATTATTCCTTGATTATAGGCCGCGGCTTTAAATCCGCTCGGTACAAGTGAATAACGAAATTGTCCGTCTATTCGTGGAATCTTGTAGTACAGAACTTAATTGTAAGGCGGCATTTTACAATTTTAATCAAATAACACCTGAAATAAGCTTCAGTGCCAGTCGAGTCTAAATAGCTTAGTAATTAAACGCGGTTATTATAGAAATGGTTTACTCGAGGTGTGCTGGCTTGGAGCTCGATACTTAACTTACTTTCCTATTCTGTTGGAAAATAAAACATGTAGGACGTCCTTTTTCGATCTTGTCACAATGACAATAA
Organism: Epinotia ramella; assembly: GCA_947578815.1. Taxonomy (NCBI): domain Eukaryota; kingdom Metazoa; phylum Arthropoda; class Insecta; order Lepidoptera; family Tortricidae; genus Epinotia; species Epinotia ramella. The sequence goes on from OX388209.1 coordinate 17,933,794, forward strand.
AGCATAAAAAGGTGCGAGTAAAGGTTTGTGTGTATAATTGAAACTGTAATAACAGGCAATATAACCTTAACTTGTTCTAAAACAAAACACAACGCTTTGTATACCTATGTTGTCTTCGCAGACAAATTCAATCCAATCTGCGCGCTGCGTCACCACGACTCTCTCGACTTAATGTGACTTTTATTGCTTTCCACTTCCAATTCATCGCTGCCGTTCCCCTCTGTGTGCAGTAAACGGAATGTTTCAGCTCCTTTAGACGTCCAATGTGCCGCTATATTGCTACAGAGTTTGCTATAGATTTATTTGGGTACAATGTTTGTTTTGGAAACGTACGCGTGAGAATGAAATATGAATAAAGTTAGGGTTACCAAACGATTATATATAAATAAATAAATATTAGGGGACAATCTTACACAAATCGACCTAGTCCCAAACTAAGCAAAGCTTGTACTATGGGTACTAGACGACGATAAACATACTTATATAGATATAGTAGATTATACACTAAGGGGATAAAGCACTGTTTTATGTCACGGGAGCGAATTGAATCCCGAACGTAACGAAGGACTCATAATTTAACTCCTGAGCGTAGCGAGGGAGTTATAAGTTAATTCCTGAGCGAAGCGAGGGAATTAAGACTGAGTCCTGAGTGCAGTGAGGGGTTCAACCGCCCAAGACTAAAACAGTCTTATCCCCGAGGTGTATACTCTACTTTTCACACCTTATGCGAGACAAAAAAACAGGCTCAGTAGATAAATAATGTTTATTTAGCAAATTAAAAGTACATAGTAACATTAGACACGTTAGTCCAATTATGGAAAGATAAGGTAATGTTTTTACTTGGTACGTTTATTGAGGTTGAGTTGGAGTTTATTTGAGTTGCGTTCATAGCTTCGGATACTTGCGTCTGAGGGTCGAGATGTACCGTAAAGGTTGGGGAAGGTGGATTTTCAGGCAGTGAGCTTGATGTGGATGGGATGTGTTTTGAGGAAGATGGCTGGCTGGATGGCTGGTGGCAGAGGTGTCCAAGGATCATCAATACTAGACGATGGTTTCAAAAGTATTTTTTCACCAATACGATAGCTCGTTCTTTCTTTATTTTTTATAGTATTTTCTATGTAGCCCTCTGCTACAGCGTCAGACTTCCAGCCACCGTGTCTTTTTATTTGGGCCATGTCTGCTCCTGAATCAGCCAATAGGCTCGCCGATGTTCTTCTAAAACAGTGGCCTGTGTAGAGCTCGGGATTTTCCGATTTCAGGTATTTAGCAATGTCTCTTGGCATGCCACTAATTTTGTTTTTGCCAATGACTTGCCTGGTACATTTGCCATTGTTGTAGCCTACAAAAAATCTGTTGGTGTTTATATTAGCAGGGCGTAGTGCTTGGTACTTTTGGACTATTTTGGCATGGTCTTCACGAATTACGAATGACCGTTCTCTATTTGTTTTTGTATCCGGCAATTTTACAAGTAATAACTCTGAATGTTTTTCGATATCATTGACTTTTATGTTCACGAGTTCATTTCCACGACAAGCTCCGTTCACTCCAAAAATCAGGGCCACCTTTAACAAAATAATACATAATTAGTAGCCAGGCGTGATGGTTAGTTAGTGTAGAGATAAATTCAATCAACAATTAGGTTCATAGGTTGTACTCACTTTTATAGCAAGAAAACTGTGGTCGGGGGCTTCATTCAAGAAAGTCTCCACGTTTTGTGTCGTAAGTATCTTTGATTTCTTTGCTCGATGTCCATCCGATTTCCTTTTTAAAAAGGCCAATAACTTGGCATATGTATTAATTTGTATGTCATGTTTGACACTTATTGTTGCCCTCAGCATCGAATATATACACCACAGGCTACTTGGCTTCTTTGTAGCTGACAAATATTCAAAATAGACCAGAAGCACTGATTCAGACACAGACTTTACGCCTTTTACAGCTTTCCATTTGTCAAAATCGTTGTAGGCTTTTAGGTATTTTTCCTTTGACTTCTCTGGCAGCAGATTGTTGACAATGCCTATGGTATCTAATTTGATAAACTCAGGAGTCAAAACACTTTCATCACTCGACATTTTCAATATTATTTTTGAAATTAAATCTTCTATAGGCACCTACAAGAACTCGATTTGTTCGTCACGCGTGAACAAATGAAGGCGCGCGACGTTCCAAATTCGAAAGCACAAGCCGTGGTCCTAGATTCGAAATTCGAATTTCGAACACCGCGCTCCTCCGGACCGGGGTTCACACGGAGGCAAACTTCATTTATTTTGTCAAATCAAGTAGGCCATGGCCTAGGACAAATTGTGTTTAGCAAAATTAAACTTTATGCATATAGTAATAAGAATTATGAAAAGTGAAATCATATTATTAACCAGCGGGTTATAATGAAATTCAGTACAACATTATAACCCGGCTAATACCAAGGGATTTAATGTCTTGCTTTCGGTAGGGTTTACATGACCTATAATTCGGCATTGTCGAGCATGTGGTTTGAAAAATAAATACTTAAATACAAATAAACATCCATGACTCAGGAACATTCGACAAACGATTGGTGCCTAAGGTAGGTAGCCTTTGAAAAATACAGGAAAGCAGAAGGCACATCGAAAGGTCAAGTTATTACAAAACCAGTATAAACCATTTACAATAAAAAAGACCGAGCAGTTACGTTTTGTAACGTGTACTGTGTGTTTATCACGCCGTAAACATTAGGTTCAGCTAAGGAAAACAAAACAACGGCAAAATCGCTTATCGATTAGCCTGTCGATACAACCGTCAGCTAGTGTTACCTGAATAAAAACCGACATGAACTCGCCACAAAACAAACAATAGCTTAACCCCCATACCCATACAGGGGCAAATCAGCCATATGCTATGACAACTGTAATGGGGGCAGGCGGGAAATGACCACCGCCATTTATTATACGGCCGCAAACGCCGTTTTCATTTTCACAACACGAAAAAATAAGCCCTTACAACCAAAGAAATAAAGGTGTTAATACTCTATCCCTTTTGGCACAATTCAACAAACATGTGAAATGCAATATTTAACACAAAGGGGAGCTTGCGGTCGTAATGATGAGCGAGTAATATTTGTCTTCCGGCCGGCATTAGGTAATGAAGCGTAATAGGTTTATTAAGGCTCGTCTCCGAATATGCGCGGGTGTGAAAAAACTTACACGGTCTGTGAGCCAGTCACTTCCGGTTTCCAAGTCGAATATCATCAAATAATCGCTGAGTTATAGGTGGGTTGCTTAAATGAACAGAAGTGAAGCAAATTCCTTCGAATTAGGTACGAGTATGATTTTTTTATTAACAATAATTTAAAGTCACTTAATTGACCACAAAATCTACATTAAGTATCTAGGAGAGATTCCTAAGTGCACTCATAGATACCGTACATTAGTACCTATAGGATCTGAAACCGTGGCAACGGCACGGCATGCGGGTTATTGTTTTGTTTCGCAAAGGTACCGGTTCGGCGAGCATGGCTGGCACACTGTTCTCGGAAGATCTGCCCACTCTCCTTTACCGCCTTAATTTACTGATGCTCTTGTTTACATTTTATAGATACTTTGTAACATAATGTCTGATGTAGCCCTGATACTGATTAGATGAACACCTGTATACTGTGCAGGGGTTCATACGCTGTATAAAATTAAGTATTACTTGCACAATTTATGATGGGTTGTCTGCTTGTCTGTTTGTATCACTTTAGGTGGTTTAACAGTGATAAAACCGTGTCATACGAGTATATTGCGGTTGTGACGTCTTGTGGTTAATTAACAAGTTAATTTAATGTGTCCAATCGATATGACAGACACATCATGACAGGCGTTATGTCATTATTAAATCTCGCATCCAAGACACACGTAGAAGTAACATTACCCATGGGTATTTCTTCTTATCCTAAGATATTTTTCGACTCTTTTTGCCTGCCTAAGTACTTAGGTAGTTATTTTATATTGAAATCAAATCTTACTAAGTACGATATTTTTTTCTTATAAGGTTTTTAGTACTTCGGTAGGTCTATTGTTTGTTAGAGAATCATAATCATCCTACTTAGTTTAATATTTCGAAATGTTTTCACATTTTTGTAATTATCTACAAAAGATGTTAATTTTCGGTTTGCCCGGACAGTTTTTAAACTGTAATAGGTACTTAGTGTGTGTGTAGCGACGTTACCGCCAGCGACTGTCCTCGTTCGATCGTAGCAATTTTCGCTCCCCCGGCGCGCCCTGCTCAGCTGAGAGCGAATTAATTTTCGCCACAATTACCCGCTCGCGTTACTAATTGAGACATCAAAGACTCCGCGACAGACAGACGACTCACAATTCAGTGCAATACGAGTTTATTGTTTCACTTTTTATCAAAGAGCAAAATGTTGTGTTCGAGCAATTTATCGTTAAAGAAATATGGGAAACCACGCCCCTTCTTTTGAACTCGATGATAATAGTGACAGTCACTTCGCCTACGTAGCGTATAAAACTAAATTAACGTGAAATTCGAACGCGTTGAGGTTTATTGAACACAAAATTTATTAGTCACGTCGTACGTTCCGTTTCGCACAAGCCCTACGCCCGCGGCGCCCGGACCGGTCAACCGACCGCAATATGGGGTCACCTGATAATGCCTGCGTAATTACGCCACCATTACCTCCCCGAGCTCGTTGCCAGCACAAACACTACACTCCTAGTTACACGATCAAATGTCTCGGACGTGACTCGGAATACCGATGCCGCCACTACAAGACGCATTATCTAGATTCGAAATAAATTATCCGCAAGCGCGACCACTGGGTGCCTTTATAGCGTACCTCAAGGGCAAATGCAAAGCTGGATCGAGGAACAGCTGCGTAATTATACCTGCCAGAGAAACCAATAGCGGTAGATTGAGACATGTCAAACCGCCTTGAAGGTTGCTTAATATTGTTATCAGATTAAACAATCTAGCCTAACACTATAGTATCTAATAGGAAAATTGCTGATGTTAATGCGTTTCGGTATAAAAACCTAGCTTGACTATGTTTACATGTATAGCTGTGTGTATTGAAGTTGGATCGGGAAGGTCGGCAATTATCCAGTAACCACCGGCTGGCGAGTGAGCAGCAGGTCGCGCGGGAAGAACGAGGGCGGATGCTGATCTTCGTCGGGAACAATCGATCGCGCTCTCCCGCTGCCTACAATTTGCGCAGTGGCAGCTCCACTGGCAATTTGTGTCCGTCGCCTTCGTCTGCCGTTACTCGGTAAACGCTACTGGAATATGTAGCCTGTGGTCGAGATCCCAGTTTTAAACGCACAGTCGTCCGGAGTGAGATACATGCTAATTATGGGCAATTTTCAAAATCGATCGTCGAGCTTTTACTGACTGTGGCTTCCTGCGTTCGCTCATTTTCGAGAGAACGTAAGTAAATATGCAGCGAAAACAGCTCTGTTACCTATATGCAGATATACCTATGTTGTATAAGGTAGATTCTTGCACGTATTTGTGGTTGTAGCCACAAGACACGCTTCAATTCTTGGTGATCCGACTTGTTCTTGAAAGTGGCTTTGGTTATTTTATTTGAGTTTTATTTCACGTAGATATTTGGGTAGATTGATTCGTGTTATTTGTGATGAAACGATTTCATAGAGTACGTACTCTGTTAGGTGAACAGAAGTTTCCACCGGCTACCATTTAATAAAGGTATCATCGAGATATCGAAGGATTGATCTGATGAGTGGTTGCGCAATGGCGCGCGCGCAGTTAGGCGGCATTATCGGCCGATCGATGGCTTCTAGATTGCATCTCAATAATCCTCGTTGAAGATATCGCTCGAGATTGCGCAGTGAGCGTGCTTCTAGGTGCCTCCTATACGCCTTCCGGGATTTTGTGTGTCTAATAGCAACGACTTAATACGAGGAGATAACAGCTCGGTCAACTTACACAATTTGATGCATTCAAACTCTTGTATCAATTATGGTTTAACATAAGAAAGAGTGCCTACGTGGTGTCTGCCTATTTGGAAATTGCTAAACCTATGTAGCTGTAGATTGTTTGTGTGCTCAAATATTTTTCAATACTGAATCGTAATGCTTGTATTCAGGCAAGCATTTGAGGCAGTCAGTTTATTCGAATGGTAAACTGGGCGTAAGCGTCGGGTTTATGAATTTGGTACTGTTCAATAATGTTTAGATTAAGCGGGCACATTAAACCCATCTCTAATAATAGCGCGGCCGCATTTAGAAAAGATATTATGCACTGCCGATGCCGTTGTCGAGTGCGGCGGTGACCGTCGGGACGCGGTAATTGATGACGTCGCGGGCAAGCGGTGTCCGCCCATTTTCCGTCAATTTTCGTCACTTGAGTGATGGCACCGCGGCCCGCCCACTGTTCCCCACCCCCCACCTCCCCCGAGACGCCCAGAGACGGCACGCGCCGTGCTAAATTTAAATGGGATGAACTTGTAGCGGGCGGCCGCCACCGTGGAATGTGAACGGCATGACACGTTAATCATACATTTGTGACAGATACACTTTGGAAGATGTCGTATGCTCAACTTGAAAATTGGCCATTGAACTTTCTTTATGAGACGCTGCCACATTCAGATTTGTCATTTCCTTTCCCTAATGCCTCACTAAGTATGCTTTAGTTTTAACGTCCATAATGAATGTAAAGATAGAAGTGACTTTCCAGCCTTAAGTAAAGCATTCCTTGCTAATTATCCCCTGAAGGGAGAGCAAAATGTAAAGTCGGCAATATAGACAAAGAGCCGTCCGAACCCCCTGTCCGCAGACAATTGCTATGGGGTATAAATAGGCCGGGGGCACTTAATGAACACATAAACTGAGAGTGGCAAAGATAGAGACCCAAGAGGCAGCCCCGTCGTCATGGTTACGGTTATAAACACGCCGTATAGCTACGTATAGGTTCAAGTTCCTAAGCAAGACTATCCTGATATCTGTCATTTCAGTACTAAACTCCTGAACGTTGTAGGTTGTTCTTGGTGAGTGATGAGTGATGAATATTACGTTATGTTCATAACATTTTACATACCACCATACATACAATTACAAAATCTCTGCGGTCGTCAATTAATATGAGTAAGTAGGTAGTTGGTTCTAAAAGCGGTGTCATGACGCGTGTTTAAGCCACCGCGGTCAAGTCGGCCTGATGAGATGAGGCATGCGATGCCGCACGTGTTGCTTCTTGTGTCTATTATACTGTCCATCAAATTCCGTTACTCTCGAACTGCGATTACCGAGACGGGTTGGGTCCCTTTTTTATGTGGAGAAAACCTGCATATGTAGGTAGGTACTATATTTCAAAGGAAGCTGAATTATGTTGCATTTTTACACACTAAAGACTACACGGTGGTCGACATTTTGTCCTGTCATATGGAGGCCTCCAGGATCCGAGATGAACTGCTCTAGATCTGCTCTTTTACTGCCTAACGTTTGAAATTCATTCACCAAAAACTATATAAAAATCAAATTCCTTTATGTTCAATTATTAGGAACGTCTGTCCTTTAAATTATTACCTAGGTGCGTACATATGTCGTTATTTTGTGAGACCATTAAGTCTTATTCTTATGTCTTTTTCTTACAAAATAGCTAGAATTAATTGATTAAGGCTCAGTCCCAGCCTATTCACTCTGATCTCTAAACTGCCCAATTTAAATTACCTATACTACCTATACATCACATATATCTGTTGAGAAATGCTGACGACTCATTTGGTTACTGTTATGTTTTAAATACTTACCTACTACCTTCTTTCAAGAAAACCTAATTAAAGGATAAACGCAATTTCGGAACATGTAAGTATTCGACGTATCGAAATCTGATTGGTACCTACGTGCGCTTCCTTCCAATCAAATTGAAACCAAATTTGTAGTTTGGTAGAACCAGTGATGTGCAAACGGAATAAGAATTATATCATGACGACGTAATTGGTTTGACAGGCCATTAGCTGATTTCGTAACTGTAACAAGCAGCAATCGCGTAGATAAGCTACAATTATGAGCATTCTACAATTGCACGCTGCCTATGAATAATTGAAGGTATCATACCGTCTTTACATAAGTTCATTAGAGGTAAACGGATACAAAGTGGACGTTTGTGCACGCGACGCTTGTGATTTATAGATGCGGCGGGCGATCTTTGAGGACGTCAGCTTTGTCTTGGACACAGACGTTCACTGTGTAGATGTAGGTCTCCCGACACCATATGTAGAAATAAAAACGTCTTGTTCTCTTATTATATTACCCCAAAATTGCCTCTTAAATAAAGCATACGCTTTTTTGGTTCCTGCTATGTAAGTACCCGTATTGCCACATCTATAACAAATTTCAGACTTCCATGTCATGCGGTCTTTGAAATCACTGTAGGTATTCTGTGACAGACACTGAGTGATTGCATTGTATTATTCCGATGGACAAATTTTAGCACTCACTAAAAAGTATGTACATATCTCCATACGGCGTAGCTACAGAAGAGCTGCGTAAACAGACGCAGGGTATAGCGTCTGCGGAAGACAAGAAACGCCGGCTTTATATGCACTCGGTTCACTAAATGCCTCTATATGGCGCTTAGGGTTAGTAACTATCCATTATGCATCATTTGATGCACTACAGCAGAGTTTTGCAAACTGTGGGTCGCGACCCCCAGGGGGTTCGCCAAGCCTTTCGGGGGTCGCGGCTACTCGTATTTTTAAAGTTAAAGTGATGTAAGTATGTTGAACAGCGTAGGACGGGGGTAGTGAAATATTTATTCCTGTACTGAGGGGGTCGCGCCATGAAAAATATTGAAAAACACTGCACTACAGCATCAAACTTGATGACTAAGTAGGATCATGCATTATGAATTGTGACGCATACATGTCGTCGGGTTTGATATCAACGAGTCTTAGAACATATTCGGATGCACATTACTTAATATAACACGATTTATGGTAGCACATATGTAGATGCAATTTTTTTTATAGCGTGAGTATTAAAACAAACGTCTAGTGTGCTGGATGTCTGTTTTAAAGAACACTTTTACTGTAGGCCTCTCAGGGAAACCTCAATAGGCATTCAGAAACCGGATTTCTTTCAAGTTTTCTTCAATTTCTGCCGGATGATTGATAAATCAAATTAAATATTGAAACTTGCTTTCTTTTACCGTAAATTATTATTACGGCCACTTATAAATTTTAATATTTTGGAATTTGCACTAAACAGTAGAGTGCCTACCTACTTTAACGTTGAGTTGAATAACGTATGCATTTTAAGTTCACTGAAGTTCGGTTGGTGCAGGGTAGGTTCTTGTGTGTTGTGTTGCGTGTGTTACGATGTATGGCGTGGTAGGATCAGGTACTGCCAACCAGAGTAAGAACGAATTAGAGCTGGAGCTCAGTCAGATATTATTTACGCCACTCGCTATTTTATTGTCCATTTTGCTGCCTGTTTATTACCTAGATAGTTTTATCGTGCGAGTCACCATGGGTTGCAGTCTATTAGGAACGCTGCGTTGTGTAGCATGGCTTGAAGTGATAACACATCATCGCATGGTGACCCTACACAGCTATAGCACGTTGTGGCGGAGAGACAAAGCGTGATATCACCGCGGGCCGGTTGACGCAAGCTGTAAATCGCGCGGGGGCGTGGCCAATCGATACAGCGTGCGATAGCGAGCTATGTGATTTACCTTCCAAATAATAAAGTAACATCCATGAATCGAATTCTGTTATCGATTATTAATTTTATAATTAACTCCGTGAGATTGTAGGCAGTTAATAGACGTTTAAGATTAAAGTCGTTGACCGTTTGAACGCGTTGAGAGTTGCGGTATCCGAAAAAGTGCCAAAGTAGCGTAGGGTCGGTCGACCGGCGTCATGCTGCCTACACACGACGGAAACGCTCCGCTCATGAATTATTCAAAAGCGAAGGCAAATACAAATAAATAGGCACGAAATAAATACAAACAGGCTGAATGGAGCCACGGCGGTGGGCGGGGCCGTGCGACATAAATATCGACTGCGCTGTCATAAGAGCGGCGGGTACCTATCTCTGGCTATTTTGGACTCGCTTTCGACCGACGTCGAAGGCGAGTTGTCACACCTAACTAATAGCGCACCTACTAGACACTTGCTTAATACAATGGTATTTACATACGCATACAGGTATCCATTATCTACCCACGTGAATTATGACTGGGTGCCCCAAAATCGTAAGTAGACCGAAATCAGGTATCTAATGGTGTTCAATAATTGATTCCATGTAAATAGAAAAGCGTATTTTATAAAATAAATGTAAGATTTTTTTTGAAGTGAAAACTTCTTTAGCGGCGCTGAGCACTTTTTGGGATGGGGAAAAATTGTGAAATACGCGACAGAGTTTTGTGACGTCAGATGTGAAGGAGGTCACTTTTTGCTGCTAGCCGATACGACTTCATTCAAAACTGAACGCTATTCGTAAGAGTATAAAGCCGTTTAACACTTTTTGCAATAGCATATTCTGCAAATAAATTTGTAATAATACCAACGCGTCCTTCACCGTTTTGCTATTGAGAAATTTCGAATAGTCCGATGGGCGAGCCGGCGGCCCGTCGCACCCAACGCGCCCGAGGGCCGTCCGCCTAAATAATTGATAACTGTTTATAAATTTGCGTCAAATTCATTTTTAGGGTGACACCGTAAGATGTCACGTGACCTGATCGAAAAACTGATACAATGTTATTGAGTTTTCACTTCTGCCGGCACTCCCGGAGTGCAACCCGGTCTTTTTTTTCACTTTTACTTGTTACAGGTCACCATTATTGTGATGTACCAACCAAAACAACCTATTCATATTTTACATATACTAGGTGTAGGTTATGTTTTTTAAAATATCGTATCAACCGTGTTTATACTACAAAAAAATGGTTTTTCTTTAAGTCGCCTAGGTTTGTGCTAGTCTTATAGATAGATAAATACAAATCATACTCGATATGATACAGAGAAAGAATATAATGGAAAAATAAACCATCTTCATCTGTAGCCCCCGACAGGATTCGAACCTGCGACCTTTCTGCTAGTCTTAGCGGGAATATAATTGAAAAATATACAACTTCCGTCACTGTCCTCGTAGCTCAGTTGGTAGAGCAGTCTAGCGTTAGTAGAAAGGTCGCAGGTTCGAATCCTGTCGGGGGCTACAGACGAAGATGGTTTATTTTTCCATTATATTATTTCTCTGTATCATATCGTTTATAAAAATAACCGGGGTAACTTCGTCGTTAAAAATAACATGAAAACAAAAATATTTAATTGAATAATTTGTTTCGTGATAAGGGTACAAATCATACTGTTAGGAAACTTTTGTATCGAATAAAATGTTGATCACGACTCATAGTCTTTTCGTCGACGATAGCGTATACTACGTTGCGTGACCAGCCCGGTTAATAATTCACTTCCGAAATTGGAATATTAAAAATGTGTTATTCAAAACGATTTTCACGAATCTAACGACTTTCTTTCATCGTCAAATTCACAAAGCTAACCGTAATACCTACGTGTATTTGCATTTTTGATTCTTCTGTGTAGTCTATTTATAAATGTATTGTAGTACTTATGAAATTTTAATCCTTGTAGTATTTATGATCATCATTAAGATTTGGCTGGTAAGGCCACTTGGACTAGCTGCCAACCTATAATTACTCAACAAGCTCGATGACCTTTCAGCTATGCACGTTAACTATTACATGATGGAGTGTGAGTGACAATGACAAGGACTAATGATTTGATTGTGTTATGGTTATAAAAAGTGCGCTGACAATTATTTACTTAGATGCAGCTGCATCGAGCGATACAAACAAGATATAACATTATGTATGCAATATTTATCTTGACCGCGCGCCCGCGCCGCGTGCCTTGCGTTCGCGCACCGAGCATCTCTTTAAATTACGTGCAATTTATTGCCGAAGGGCCACATTAACTTAACATATAATAATTTACAAACAATTATTTCATTAAAGTATTACAAGCTGTGTCACAAAATTTCATTTCGCATAGTCTCTCGCTTGTCATGAATACTAACTAAAAGCCGACTTTATTTCTTGAGGCTTATATGTAACCTGTAATGTATAAACATACGTCCTTTATGATAAGTACGGCGTCTAGCACGTAGATGTACGAGTCGGTCTTTACCTAGATGAGGTCTGATGCTAAACAAGGGCTTAGTTAATGCCTCTGAATGAAACGCTCGTGGAGAATTTGAAGCACTGCGCCTACCAAAATGACCGCCATTAAAATTAAACATCGGCCTCTATAGGTTTTAATACATACGGATGCACGCGGCGCTTCGTATTATTGAAGAATAAAAGTAATTCTCAGGTAATTTGCGGAACATAAAATTTTAATTGAAACCTCGACTCAATTTTGCTTCGGCCGGGTAAAGAGTCGCCCACTTGTCCGCTGCTCGTAAATTGCGCGAATCGCCATAAATTGCACAAAATCACCAATTACAAGGATAATGTCGGGTGGGAGCGATGCGTCGGCGCACGTCCTTACCGATCCTTACAGCGCCGTGCCGCACCATCTCGCACCGTGTCGCATCGTACCGCACGGAGCGCTGCGTCAAAAGCTCTGTTTTACCAGATGATAATTTGATAAGACAATATACAACACGGGTGAATGTATTCCTGTTAAGCCATATCGCGTGACAGCTATACCTATAACTCCGCTGACATTATATTGTATTGTATCTCAGCTGATCGATTGCCGTTTTGTACGTTAAGTAGATCTAGATGTCATTATTTCTATGGGAAAATGACAGTTGCGTTGTCCTTACGCTCGTTCGAAAAGTTACGTTAAATTTACCTAAGGTACATTTTAACGCGTTACGCAATCAACAAGCAGATTACGCATACATTAAAATCATTAATTAATTCCGCTACATACCTAATTCAGTTCTTTTATATAGACTAACTAACATCAAACCAGTCTAATATACATATTTATTGGTGTTACGAGATGAGATTTATAAAAAAAAATCTTCTTTGACCATAAAATTAGAGCACGTCCTTACCATTAACACCGTGGGAAAAGGAATAAGCATGGCGAACTCCACAAGAGCCTGAATCGCATAAATTGCACCAATCGCCAATTATCCTCGTTACTAGGAGACCAGCAAAGTTGTAGGCTTAATAATGTTAATTATCTAATGCGAATCTAGACAATTTTCATTCATCTACGCAATATTACTTAATAGGTACCTATTTTCTTGATCCCTACATATTAAACGTGCAGAACTTTTAGAGGACACGTCATGTGCCCTGATTCACTTCTCAGCCATTCTCATTGTGAAAGACGTTCACATGAATCACATCCATTTAACATGCTGGGGATATGTCCCATTTTAAAAGTCAAATCACGCCTCTGGACCTCTGGAGCTGGATACATACGGATTTGCCTACCATCGTAAAGTTCCTCTTCTTCTTCAACTTAAGAGAAGTACCATTCTTGTCGGTGGAGCAATCGCCAGCCGTTTCTGCCCTCTGCCATTTCCTTTACTTCCTGTATGACACGACCTTAACTTTCTCCTTTATTTGCTCGACATAGAGGTAGTTTCTTCTTGGCCTTCCCCTGCCTCTCGCCTAGTTCCTCTATTAATTGAAAGTTATCGGCTACAAAATGTTGTCCATCAGCTGTAGGTACTGATGATGAAGTCTTATGGTGAGACATGAACTGCTCTGAACTCTACTTGGTTTAGTTATATTTGCCACCGAAAAATCTTGCAGTGTCTCAGGCCCATGCTCCTCCGCATTATGTGGTCCACATATTGATTAAACCAAGGTATAGGTACATACCTATAAGCTCAAATAAATTCGCACGTTGCGTACAAAATGTAGATCTTTATCATATGCATGACGCATTTAAAACCGCCGCGATTTAAAACAGGTTTACGCTGGAGTTAAATTTGATAGTGGTGGAAAAATGTCTCATGCGACTGTGTCATGAGACGTTCTTCAGAAGGTTATATTTGCAGCGTGATAGTCGGTGCTACTAGGCTATTCTCAACTTCACTCGTCTTACCTCATCACTAGCCTCTAGTATAGATTGATCCCGAGATGCCTAAAATATATCTGTCAGCAGAGGTGAGACTTATACTGGTTTGTCTGAAGCGGTTTTCGGTAAGCGTGATTAATACCTACTAGGGCTGCAGACCGGGTGCGCGCTCGGTGACGGCATAATGGACAGCTCACGAGCTCGCCATTACCGCTGACCAACCTGACCGAGCTATGTTAAAACAGGGCTCATTAATGGTTTAATTCAATGTAAAATGCAATTTGATTTGACTAGTAGAATCTTGGCTGAATTCGTGCAATTTTTGACGTCTGGAAGCTCTATTAGCATATTTTTGATAAACCGTTATTTCCGTTGATTGATTTATTCTTGGTTACACATAAGCTAATGACCAAATTGTGCAAAAATATTGACGCGTGAAATTCCAATGTAGCGGGTATTAGGCGGCATAAAATATTCAGCAGATAAAAGGATTTTTTCATGTAAGGTTAACAGCCGATCTGGCCGCAGTCTTAATCCACCACGTTAAAAACATAATGAGGCCAATTTAGTCTTAAAATTTTAGCACGAAAATCTCATCAACCCGCGAGGGATTGTCCTTTAAAACTCGAGGTCCTTTAGACAGGATTGCCCGAATAAAAGGCGGTGTTATTATGTTGGTAAAACAAAATTCCACATAATGGCCTCATTATGTGGCGAAAATTGTTCGAGAGCTTTTTTGTGTGGTAATATAAATGTATTTGTAATAGCTTTTAGAAATATTGCGAAGAAGCGGGTTAGGATTGGACCGGCGTCTGATTACCGAAACCTGATTTATTTTCCCGCTTTAATAATGTTGTCGGGTCAGCGTACACTAGGTTAATACTAGTGTTCGGATGTTTTGCGGAATGTATTGCATTCTGCGAATATAATACCAATGTTGGGATGGTTGGTAACCAGATTTTTGTAACCAGTTAATTAAAAAAAAAAACCTACTTCAACTATACTAATTATAACTACAACTTAGAAAAGTTGAAAAACTCCCGACATTATCATTTCAAAGTCCAATATCTCAAAAACGGCTGAACAGATTTACATGAAACATGGCTAGGAACACTCGAGATAAAATTATCTATGACACAAAAGAAAAGTAAACGAAAATCGGTTCATCAGTTTGGGAGCTACGATAGCACAGATGCACAGATACCCGCCTTTCTTTGCGTCGGGGGTTAAAAATGGAGACGCCCAATCGTCTCCATAGCCACAGCGGAATAGCATCTACATAGCGCATATTTGGAGCAGCCCAACTAAGAAAGCACCTCCACCTTATAGAAGACCACATCCATAAAAGGTAGGTGGTAGAGAATGCCATATGGCATTAAGTCCGCCTTTTGTACGATAAGTTTTCTTTTGTGCAATAAAGTTTAAATAAATAAATAAATAAAACGACCACTACTTGTTCTCTCGTATGTGGTATTGTGTTTCTAACTTTCTACTCGGGGGTAAAATCGCCAGAACTCCCGTGGACGGGCTGATGGGTGTTGAGAGTGAAGGATCTGCATTTGTCTATAGCTGTGTCTATGGGTACACAACGAATACTGAAATCAATAAAAGGTTGGCATTGTTGGCAACGCGTCCATAAGTTACGGTGTCTGCTTACCATCAAGCAGGCCTTTTGATTGTGTTCCACCCTCGTAGTATAAAAAAATAATGAACGCGAAATGATCGATGTCATAAGAAGCGTTTGTCTCATAAGAATCTAAATGAATTTCATTTTTCAAGGCGTGTATTAAAATGAAGCAATTCAAGTTTACTTTAATATTGTATGCACCTACTCAAGACAAGTATTGGCATAGTGGGGTTGTAAATAAATGGCGTATATAAAAGCTATTTGTTTAAATGGTTTCGGGAAAATTAATTAAGGCAAACATGAGCGAGGCCTTGAGGTCCAGCCAGTGTGCGGCGTGGGAATCGGCCCCAGAGCCGCCGGCCTCTATTACGTCATTATTTTCTATATTAGATCCTACACTAAATTGAAGATTAATAGTAAATCGATACGGTTAATGATGCTATCAAATTATGAGATGGTTTATCGAATAAATCTCAATGCGGCGCGTAATTTGATTTTCAACTGTTATTGCTTTAAGGATGTATCGATAAATAGGATGTTGTTTAAATTGAAACCATTATTGTATCGCCTATATAAACATTCTCACACTAGATCTTCAATATCAGCTCATATTTTTTTTGGTATAGTATTGTTATTTGTTATAAGGTACATCCCCGCAAGGTTTATATTAAGCGAAAGAACATGCTCGTACTTTGACTTAGGTATACCCTAATTCTTTCGACTATTTTATACCAAACAAAAAATTGCTTAAATATCGTTTGCTCTGTCTAAATTTACCTAGGTACAAATATTGCTGGATACTTGAAACTTGAAAAAAGATACCGAACATGCTGTCAAAACGTCTCTTTTTAAAAACATTACAAAAAACAGCATAAACTATGTTTTTCGGACAGTGTAATTTGGCTAAAACAGTTGGCAATCTCAGCAATCTCTGACGCGGCGATTCTTACCTTATCAACCCACATGTTAATCTAATGATGGATTTAAAAGAACCAATCAATATGATTACGTGCATAAATCGGTTAGCGTCAATTGGTCGTGATAAACTGAATGTTAATGAATCGTCGGTGAGATGTGTCATAAAACGAGCCACTGGTTCGGCGCCGCGGGGGGCCGAGGGGCCTAATTGATTTGTGCCCCAGGCCACAATCAAAACAGATCGTATTTTATAAGACGTATCCTAACTGAGGGCGAGGGTGCGCGGAAGTCGATGAGCGGATTGCGTTGCTAGGTGCAGCGGTTGGAGGACGGGACGGTCGAGGTTTGATTCTGGTTGTGATTGAAAAGCGAATTGGAAATCTTAGTGAACACCTACGTATATTAGGGACTGTACAATTTTGCACACTTTTAGAAATTTCATGACGTTCCCAGCAGAAGTGTTTGAAGTTCTGTTATATTAGGGACGGACTGTACAATTTTGGACAGGTTTTGAATCTCATGACGTTCCCAGCAGAAGTGTTTGAATATCTCTGTTTTCTTATATTTGACACCTAATAGTTGTTAAGCATGGGAGGTGACAAATATATGAAAACTTATCTACGCGCATATTTGGTGGGTATTCACCCTAGGCTACTAACAGAAACATTTGTATTGGAATAAATTACCAAATTTTAGCATCGTCAAAATGTTCGCATGTTACGAGTATGAACAAAATAAAGTTTTATTAGGTAATCTTCAAAATATATATGTCTGTGTTTGTTGAATGCAGTAAATAATTTAAAACACTCAAATCAAGTTAACACACATTTTATAATAGCTACCCTGAATAATCAGAAGTGAAGCTACCAAATTTGCACCCGCGCTCCGTCGCAACTTCTAATGTGCTCAGTGATCAAACACAAGAAAATCAAATGATCATTTGATAAATGGTCTCAGGGGAGCTCCCCGCTTTGTCGCGCTCGTAATGCGGTCAATTCGCGAGTCGTGTACGGAACCCCACCGTATAGGGAACCCTCCGGAGCCAAGAGAGGACCATGGGAAATGTCCTTTAATCATGACTTTAATCTACATTGCTGATTCAACTTGATTTTTATGGGCCAAATGGATTATGCGTTGTTGTTTATCTTGTTTTTGTTATTTACATATCTCAATATTATATTTTTAAACTTGTTTTGGTACGAGTGATAGTTATTGATCAAGTTTGAAAACTAGTGTTAATGATGCGTTGAAGGTCCGTTAGAGCAGCAAGTAACAGATATGTAGTGAATGTTTTGGTTTACCTCTATTATTTTGAGGTTTGAATATGTCGTAGGTATATTTAGCATGTCAAATCTGAGTATTAGCAAGATTTGATCTAAGTACACAAACGAACATACAATACAAGTTAAATGCTTGTAAAAATGCTCAGAATTCCTCCTGAATTCAAATTGCGTTAAGAATTTTATTTAACACAGAAACTTCAGATCTTTAATGTCATATTCTTTATTGATTGGATATGTCCCGTCATTGTAAAAGTAAAATTTGTCGTCTCGACTCAGGCCTGAACTTGAATTTCACTTTATATCAGATTAGGTTTCTTTATAAAGCAGGAGCGAAATTCATCATCATGACCCTTAAGTACAAAGGAGTGATCTGTAAAATTTTACTATCGAAAGGCATTTTGCTATGTATCCTAAATATAATATATATGCTAGTAGAAGTGAATATACCGCGGCTACGTCACTTGTCTTGTGTTAACCCGTTCTGCAATAAAGACACATCGAATCGCATTCGAAATTTATCTACAATGGCATTCGATACAGCGCAGTCACATGGTCAGTAAATAGATCAGGCGGCACATTAATCAATGCGCGCGATTCGATGCGAACGCCGAGGGAGAGCTCTTACGTAATAAATCTCGCGGGCAACTGCAACGCAGACCGGCCGGCTGAAAACGGCCGATACTGACATTTAGGGTGAATTGCAATGTACTTTAAACGCAACTTTCATAAGTCACATTAAACAGGTAAAATGTTATTTATGAATTAAATAAATAAATGAATTTTATTCGGCAAGTTCTACCTATTCGTAATGGCACTTTTACAAGTCAAAATTCCACCAGCGCTTCTGAAAAAGAAGACCACTGTTAAGAAGAAACGCCGAAACAATTTCAACAATCAGTCATTTTTTGCCAAAAAAAAGCTTATTACAATGATAGTGCTTAACCTACTTAAAATAAGTCAAACTGAATATGAATACAAAGAAAAAAAATAACATAATGCTATTGTTCTATAAGAACACATATTCGAATAAGATATGAATAATTAAGCTATTTGGGGCTCTGGTTTGGGCCATGCATTTCTGTCAGTGAGTATAGTCCTCAACCCTGTAATAAGCCTTTGACTTTTAATTTTCAGAGTAGAGCCAAAATGTTATTAGATAATTTATTATAAAAATGGATGTATACATTGACCCGAAAAAGACTTGTATACTTTACGAACACGAAACTTTTTGTTTGCTATTTTATTTTTATTTCGTGTATTAAAATTATGCGTATCAAAATTTTTACAGAATGAATTTATGTTCATAAATGTATTGGGACGCTACTGTTAAAATGCTAATTTCTTTAAAGAGTTCTCACACGTATTCACTGGCTCACAGGTTATATATAGAACGAATGGCTCTTTTTTGTAATAGTAAGATTGTCTGTATGTCCGCTGCTTTACCCCAAACCAGAATACTGTACGACATAATACTATGAAAATAACTATGATAAACTAGGCGAGCTGTTTCCACATTGGTCAGTTGTCTAATTTTTCTAATAGCATATACGGCTGAACTTAGTTTACACGACAACACGGCTATATGGACACTCCATTGTAGATTTTTGTCTAATGTTATACCCAAGAATATTGTTTTATCGACTATTTCTAAACACGCATCATTTACAAATATACAAGTTTCCACCGTTCTAACATTAGGCAAAGAAAATCTAACACATTTCGTTTTCTTGGCATTTAATAGCAGATTGTTAACGGTAACCCAATCGAGTACTTTGACCAGTGTGCCATTAACCTTGCTATAGTCTGTTGATTTTCGGTCAACCTTAAAGATTAATAATGTATCATCGGCAAATAATACTATATCACAGAGATTGCTTACTATAGACGGTAAGTCATTTATATAAACCAAAAATAGAAACGATCCTAAGATAGAGCCCTGAGGCACTCCTAACGTTACTGCAGCTCCACTAGACTGGGTTCCATTTACAACAACTGTTTGTGTCCTATTGCTGAGATATGAAGGCATAAGACTTAATGCATTTTTAGACAGACCATAATGCTGTAGTTTCAAAATGAGCGTTCCATGATCCACGCAATCAAATGCTTTAGAAAGGTCACAAAAATACCAATTGCATTAACAAGCATTCTCCCAAACATTGTAAATATGTTTAATAAGAACGGATGCGGCATCAATTCAATACAATTCAATTCAATTTATTTATTTTGTTAAACACAGGTTACAAAGGTTGGTAAGTACAAAAATATAAGACCTCCATGTTTTACCCACAGCGTAGGTTTACAAAATATTTTTTAATTCAGTCAGCCTTATTGAGGTACATTCAAGTTAAGATTTACTTAATTATAATATAATATAATGTCAAAGATACTTTAGAGGCCAAAATAATGTATGGCATACGATTAAATAGTAAATGGGTAGGTACATTAAATAGGTACTATAATTAGGTATGTATTAAAAGAATCACAAATTATAATTATAATTAATGCCTGGTCAAAAATGGAAAGAAAAAAAAAAGACAATATATATTTTTTTCTTTTATAATGAAAGGGACCATGTCACGTAGTAGCGTCATTAAGGTAATCTTTAATCGTATAATAACATTTCTCGGTCAGATATGAGGTCAATTGCCATTTAAATTTATTAATGTCCAATGTCTTAATTCGATCTGGAATTTTATTGAAAATCCTCGGTGCCATTCCCAAGATTCCACTTCTCATGAGCGCTGTGTTACTTCCCGGCAAAGTTTTAACTGTATGTTTGTATTGTTTACGTGTCGGAAACCTGCGACCTTGAGAAACGTTGTTGTAAAAATTTGGATTGGTCTTGACAAAAATACCTACTTCCAGGATGTACAATGAAGGCAGTGTTAATATCTTAAGAGATTTAAAAAATGGTACACAACTTTCTCTTATTTTCAGGCCACACATTGCTCTTATGCAACGTTTTTGCGCTTTAAACGCTATCTCTTTGTGAACTGAGTTGCCCCAAAATATTACACCATATCTAAGGACTGAGGCTACCAGTCCATGATAGGCCATTAATACGGCTTCACGGTTTACAATTTTTGACAACTTAAACAGCGCATAAGCAGATGTACCTACATAGTTTTTTACAGACATGTTCTACGTGATGTTTCCAGTTAAGCTGGCTGTCAATCATTAACCCTAAGAATTTTGTTACTTCCACATTGTCTATTTTAGTCCCCTTGTAATGTATGTTCATGTCAACTGGTTGCATTCGCTGACGAAAGTGCATCAAGTTTGTTTTATTTAAATTAATCAGTAAGTTATTATCACTAAGCCATCTAATTATATTATCTATTACAGTATATCAGTCGTGGAACGTCCTTTTGTGAAACCAAACTGATTATTCGAAAGCAGTTAGTACCTATAAAAGAATAGTAACGGCCCTTTGTGAATGTGCAATGTATAGCGTGACGTTTAACGCAAGCATGTAGCATTTGTTTGTAGGTTGTTCTAGCGCACGCGCGGGAATGCGTCCTGCGCCCACGCTCGCATTGTATGCAAATAGCAGGTCGCAGGTCGCCATTGGCGCAGCCGGCCCGGCCCGGCCCTCTCTTCTTTTTGGAAAGTCCATTGCTCTGACACGATTTATTTTATTGATGAAATAAAATAACATTCTTTTAGACGGGCAATTGTTTGTGTTGGGTATAAAGTATTTTTTCGCATATAACAATGAATCCGAAAGATATTCCAGAGCACATGCTTCTTTTTCTACACGTGTTCGTAATTTCATTTACATGTAGGTATACCTACCAGATAAGTTATTAAGCCTTATTAAAAGGATGTAGTTGTTCCATGAATAGACCTGGACGGAGAGAAAGTGACTCCCCGCCTTGATCACCTTGTTTGATTGACGAACAAGACCACTTGTGCCACATGCATGTGTAAGCACCTAGTTCCAGGCACGTGTGTACGCATGAATGGTTCGACATTCCGCCGAATCATGGCGGGAAGGCTATTGTGACCAAATCTCGACTGCGACGCGCTGTGTGTCACGACATGAGCCTAATTGTGAATGAATGGGGGTCAGAGATCGACACGCTTCAGCGTAGATATTAACTATCTACCCATTTCCTGTTATGAATATCGACGTGAAACTTTTCTGACGAGCTATTTATTGCGTATCGATTACGCCCCCTACAGTGCTGGTACAGTTTCATGCATAAATATTTTCCTCACTTGTCTAACAAGAAATGTTTAGTGGATGTTTATAGAGCTTTACTTTTAGTCCATATTATATTAGGCACATTACGAGTATATAACATTACATAACAAAGATAAAGTGTGCTTGGAATTTGGGCACGTAATCTCCATTGGGTCCATTTCGTGATTCAAGCCTACCGTCTTATGTTTCTTATTTATTTTAGTAATCATATTGTGTGTTTTGTTATTAGTCACAAATAAATGTTTGAGCCGAATCGTGAATCGTCAGTTAAAGGACATTAGCATCTACTGTATAATTAAAACTCTCTTACTAACACTTAATAGCTACCCTTTGCCAAAGATAACATAGATACTACCTTCCTACCATTTTTGATGACAAAGCCAAGTAACAATAGAAATACTGAAACCAAAGCCAAAAAGTGGTAACTAGAATCTATATTAAACACAAAAAAAACGTTACGTACCTATAGGAATATCAAACATCGCAGTCCCAAAATGATTTAGAGAGAAACAATTAGGAGGCAGCGATGCGGCCGCGATAGTGCCCACATGTAATTAACCCCAGTTTATTCCCGGGCTGTCCACTCCACTAGAAGAAGTTTTCGTCATTTTGACGGTTACGTGCTCCACGATAGGGGAGCCTTCGTTTCATTATCTACGAATGATAGCTGTAAAATTAATGCTAATGTGAAAATTCAAATTCACCTCATTATTCTCATAAAACGTTTAGTAATTCCATAGAATTGTTCGTTGCGTCAAATAAATGTCCTTCTTTTTCGTGCATTTTCTTGTTTTGTTTACGTCGATCACAAGTAATAACATAATCACGCCCCCTTCATTTGTTCTAAGAAAATGTAAAAAACGTGTCAAATCTGACTTGGTTATAAAATTCAATATTCAGTTTCAAGGGCAGTGGAAGTCAATACTTCGTTGCAAGTTTTTAGAAGTGTGAAAGATATGTATTCTAAGGAACAAACTTTAGCGATGGGTTAACTTGGTTTTTGTTAGCTGAAGCTTACACTAATCATAGGTAGGTACCGAAGCAGTAATAGTGATAGCTAAAGCATATAGTCATATCGCAATAATCTTGGAATGCTAATTCTTCAGCGTAATGTAAAGTGTAAGCGTGTCCAGAGGGTGAGCTAATCCTCTCGCGGCAGATCGAGGTACCCTACCCGCCGACGCGTCCCGGCAGCGTCCAGAAATTTACTGTCCATAATTACAGGGTTGCCTCACTTAATTGCAGCAGGCCCGTCCCGCCGTCGCTGCCCGCTTTTTTCGACTAAATAAAAATTGACTAATATTCCTAATAAATAATGAACTCTCCATTCTCAGACCTTCAAAGGGATTACGGTGTAGATTTTGGCCGATTAAACTTTGAAGGCTAACCAGACGGCTTATTACATTAAATAATAAGCAAATAAGATTATGTGTGTAGATACCGTAAAATATACTTATTATGTTTTGATTAGAGATTGCCTTAAAATGGTTTCCGTATTTTTTGGGTGAATTCATCAAAACCTTTCCAACCAGACGATTGCCACCTCATAATTTAAATTGCAAAAGAATAACCTTAAATGAGAATAAATTTTCCTTATCGCATTAATGGTCGAGATTTATCCAACGAATGCGGCGGGAACGAATTTTAGTAAATATATCATAATTTAGGGAAGAAGGAAAAAACGCGCGCACCTCGTTGCACGTTGCTCGAGGCTCTTCTTATAATTGCAGGGTTTCACGCAAAAGCCCTCAATTATAAAATAATAGCAGATGTGGATCATAGTAATAACAATTATTATCACGCTCGCTCGCTATCATTACGGTTGAAATATGGTCGATACGCGGTGTATGCAAACTTCGGGACTCGGCCGCCCTTCGGACACTGCAGGCTCGCGGCCCGCATTCGGCCACTGAGGTAATGCACTGCACCTTTCCGGACACTGACAATCTCTCGACATTTCTCACCTAGTGCATAAGTACAGCATTGTACTTGTACAGCATGTATGTAATAATATTGTGAACTAATAAATGATAGTACTGAAAATCAAGTAAGTCTTGGTTCACATGTTTTGATTACTCTGTCTGGTTGGCTCAGAGGGATAATTGCGTAACTTTTAGAACGAGTGTTAGGACAAATCACTGAAATTTTCCTATACAAAAATCACTGTTTATCGACCTGTTTCAATCCCGGTAAGTGCAAATATTTGTGTGATAAGCATGAATATTTATTTCTGAGTCTTGGTTGTTTTCTATGTAGTTAAGTATTTATATCTATTAGATAAGTAAATATATCGTCGTCTAGTACCCATAACACAAGCCTTATTGAGCTTAGGTACTACAAGACCAGTTCGATTTGTGTAAGATTGTCCCCTGATATTTATTTACCTAACGTACGTATCAATCTGCTGGTCTTCGATTTTAAATAGGATATAGTAATAGTAGTAGTTGGATGTGGGTGGCGCATGACCGGTCGCTTTGGCACTCTTTGGGGGAGGCCTATGTCCAGCAGTGGACGTCTTTCGGCTGATATGATGATGATGATGATGAATAGTAGTAGTGACTAGTTTTCCTCGTTTTATAAAATAAATTATTATCTGTCATTGAAGCAAAAAAATATCAGATTTGAAATCAGTTACTGTTACAAGGCTCAACACGGCATTATACACGAGCATTTTGGCAGTTGGCACTAATAGTAGCGTACATCTACTCACTTCACAATACGTTGTAATTATATGACGGAATCCCTGTATTATTTTGGCTCTAACTTAATAACGTTAACTTGTAATACGCCAATTATTCAAATTCTCGAACAAGTGGCCGGCCCCGCCTCTTTGCAGTCGCAATCTTAATAAAGACTTCCTAGATGCACCACAAAAGTATTTTATTTACTTTTATGAAATATGGTCAGGCGCGTGTAATTTTAATTAAAGATAGCGTTTAATTAAAGTTAATCGTTGAACAGTTACAGCGAGATGAGATCCTGTCGACTGCAATGGTCTGAATGGGCCAGGGCTCGTTTTAATATAATTGCATTCTTCTGGCGATATCGACTCGCGGAGATTGGTGCTGAGACTCTCCCAGGGCTCACTTATATCGGTCATTCCTTACAACTAGTTTGTTTTATTCTTGCACGTCTGTGAGTAGGTACTTATCTTATATCAAACAGACGTACTTACGTTAGGTACTTACAGTTAAATTTAAGCAATTGCTATTAAGAATTCTGTCAAAAATATGGGCGGGACGTATTTGCATCCACATGAATTATGAATACCTAATACATATTTAAAGTGTTTGTGTTTATACTCATAATATTTTTTGTCGCTTACCGTTGTAAATGTTGAAAATACGTGTTAGGTTTACATATTTATCATTTACCTACGCTTTGTACATTTTATCCAGAATTGACATCATTCGAGTTTAGTGGAAAAAGCACGTCGCGATTTGCAGGAAAGTTATGTTGACCTTCAAAGCGGCATAAGGCTGGCGATGGCGGGTGATTTTATGTAGAGCGGTCTATTCGCGACTGCGGGCAGCGCCATTACTCCGGCAGCTCGTCGATTAATCATACCTCCTCTACCGGATAATTCGGCGGTTGATTTACTGAAAAACAACATGTTATTACGGGATAAATCTCTATCTAGAAAAGCTAAGAAGGCCTAAGCGCGCCTCTGATTTATTGAGCCACCGGCCATCGGCGAGTTGAATTTGATTTGTGTTCCACGTTCAACTTTGTTCGTCTTTAGTTGAATTTTAATGAATGGCTACGAAATTATAAGCTGCAGTCTGTAATTATAGTTTGTAGCATCATTGACTATTTTTTTTAGATCTCGAAATTGGGATATATGGTTTTAAATATTTTAAATATACGTTTGGGTGCAAGTTTATGATTAATCTGGACACCAGCGTTCGTAACAAATGTAGGTAGGTCTTTTGATTCTTATATTTTCCGAAAAACAAATGTTTCCCTTGGTTATTTAAGTACTTGATATCGCAGATGCACACGTGTGGCAAGGTATGCGTCCATATAACCGCCAGGGCCGGCGACTTACCCTTTAGGATTGGCGAGGTTGTACCTAACGTAATGCTCGCACGCAGATAATATCTTGATTTATTGCGGCTATCGACCCCCTCCTGCCCCCTCCCCCACACCCGCCGCCGTGATCGTCTTCTTTAAACGTCCTAAACTTGCCTTCACATGTCTGCGTTGTAATATTGGAAAGTGGGCATTATTTCGATTCTTGCTTGGTCACTCAGGGTAAGTTAACGGTAAAACCCATTTAAGTGCAAGCAAACAAACGCGGAGCGCGTTATAAGTAATTAAATGGTGTTTATGACTCTGCTACGTACACGAATAGTTATGAACAGGGCCAAGAAAACCATTAATGTAATGAAATTGATAAAGGTATAGTCGCATAATGCGCATCGCTGCGCTTTAATGGTTACAATCTCCAACTCCGATATTGAGCGTATTTTATAATTAATACATGGGCTGGCTACGATATGGGACTATAATGTTTAATAATTAATAAATCTATCGCTGGGCCATCTCGGGTATTTGGAGGCGTAGTCTGTTGCGGTAAATTAATAAAGTCTTCCGAGTGTTGCACGGTTTAATGGCCGCTAATTTTATCTCGGCACCGCACCGTCCGTCGCGTCGCGCCGTCTATCTTCCACTCATCTACGAGTGAGTAGGTAGGTACGTACACTATTGGTATACAAGCCCGCATCTAATGAATGCTACTATTAAACAATCTATATTCGTTTGTAAACGAGTTCTTGAAAATCGCTCCACCATCAGATTTGCAATACTGGTTTGCGAGAGTATATGGGTTTATCTTTCCGGGAAAATTCATTTTCTCCGGTTTATCACTCACGACGCCGAGCGGAGCTCGGTCTACCAGGCTCTATGATTTCCATCATAACATTCATTTAATTTTTAGACATTGTAAATTTGTTGCTTAATTCGTTTTCATAAATATATTTATGAAAACGAATTAAGCAACAAATTTACAACTTTGACTTACCTATAGATAAGTCAAAGTTCGTACGAACTTCTACCAAAATTAAACACTTACTACTTACTACTAGCGTGGTACTTTCTAAAGCTTTATTTTACTTTTCGTATTTGATAACGTGAGCAGTTAATAATTAAATTTTGTTTTTTCTCGGTAACCGCCATTACATCTTTAATGGTCCAGTTTATCTTTCCTTATATATTGGTTGAATTAATCACGAGTGCGGATACGACTCGCCGTCTCATATTGAACGCTTTTATGAAGCGTGCTCTTATATGGCGATGGCTGTTTGTCACTGTCTCTGACCACGGTGGGACGTCAAGATGCTACACCTACACCATTGAATTAAAACTAAGGTATTACTCGATACATGAATTATGACCCTGTATAACCTATTCGTCGACAGGGTTAACGTGAGGAGACCTGGAGGAGACACAGTGAAGTCACCGGCAATAATTATTTGTAAGGATCAATTAGCTCAAATATCACTTCTAACACGAGAGTACTTATGTCTCTAAGCGTCCAATAAACACTAATAACTTTACAATCTTAAAATAAAGTGCAAAAATGAGCGGAGCCCAACACAAAAAATGCGAAGTGGAAGCTTCGACAAGCTCACAAAAGCTCGTAAAAGCTCTCGACTATTATGTAGTTATTGTTACGGGGTGGAAACACCATTATTACACGGGTTGGCTGGTTTATTTTGTTGTTTGGCACGTCGCGGCGCGCTCGCCGTCATGTGCAGCACACGTCGAGCACCGAGCACTGCGCTGCTCACGCAAGCGATACTCTTAATACTAGGTATACTTACGTACCAACATGCATGTTATGAGTACGATATGCCTGCTAGCACTGTTGTCTACATGTCTTAAACTTGCTTGATTCTGACTACGAATGTTTCATGTAACTATGGTTCTTTATTTGCATGAACGCCATATCTTGCTGATGAGTTTGCATTCATTGACGTTCATATCAATTCATTCCTATTGCATTCCTATTCAATCATGGTTAAAGTCCTTTTGCTTATTACGCGCTAGCATGAGCGATCGTGTGCAACCAATTCGTTTCCAATCCAATCTCAATAACGTAGATTAACGCATGCGAGGATATAGCTCCTGGATTTCGTATTTGTTACTGGTGTAGGCAGAACTTGCAAACGGTTAGAAAGGGTGCGTCCGGTTGCAATATTACACCAACTTCCACTGTATTCACGAACAATATGGCTTCATGTTACCACGCCATATTCAAAAGGTGCAATAAGTTCTTGTTATAGAAATATTGCATTAAAATTATAATTCTATACTCTAAAAGTGCAACGAGTGTTGCTTCGCGAGGTGAATTGAGCGATTATATTAAAGCAAAATATTGTGATTTCAAATTCGATCTTATCGAACCGTACATAATCCTCTGATACACTCAGGCACTGGCTACCTAAACGTCCAATATTCATTCAAAACACGTGTGATCTTTCGGGCGTATTGTTGCCATGGATTCCGCTTAGCCGCATTCAAGTCTTGTCAATGGTTGGATATTTGACGGCCGTTTCCTATGCAAAATCTCTTGTAATCCCGGAATAAAGATATCCATCTGGAAGCTTCCGCTGAGCCGAATGGGACGATGGACAATGATGTGTCGTCGAACACGAGATGTTCACTTGACGGGGATATTGAAACGTCATCCTGAGTGTTTACAAGTATAATAGGATTAAGAGTTAAGAGCAATTGTGTTTTGAAACATCGTACTTACAATATATTTTTGCATTCCTTACGCATACATTTGTGAGTTTATTGAAGAAAAAATTGACAAGAAATAGCGCTGTTATTTTCATTAAAGTATCATAATTTTCCTTCTTGAGAATTAGGTATTTGTAAGGTTTTCTTGGCTGCCGAAAACACGCTGGGAAAGACATCATTATCTGCAAAAATAGTACTTCGTGTTTGGTATTCCATATGTGATTATTTAAAAGTTATGAAGAGATAAAGTTTATGTTTACCTCGTGAAGTTGTTACAATAGGAGACCATCACCAGACCCCGTATTATGGTCGGCCTTATCACACGATAAGTGACAAGATAGAGCGGCCGTCACTGGCTGATACCGTTGGATAGAACGAGACGACGCTCCTATCTTGTCAGAGCTACTCATCCCATTTCAAAAAAGATTTCAACAGTCTATAGAATGGTTCTTCAAAGTGGACATACGCTATTATTGCATCCTGCGACTCCTTCTGGGTTCTCCGTAATACGCGGGCGAAGCGCCGCGGGCAGCTTAGTTACAACTATGTTTTATTTAGGAATTCAATTAAAATCATTTTTCGGTATATTATCCGTAGTGAGTAAACCCAACCCATGTTTTGATATTTAAGTACCTACATTATACCATATACAAACATGTATCTAATAACCGAACTTTTAAGGCCAAAAAAATACTCATTTTTTGGCCTTAAAAGTTCGTCAATTATATAGGCTATATACTCGTATATGTGATACAATCGATAGCATTATTTAAAAGCCGAAACAATTATTTTACCTGCACACACACACACAAACGCTACCAAATACCTATGCCACACCCACTTTTAATTCAGGCCATCAATAACAGAAAGAATAATGATAACAATAATGTAACGCACCTTTAAGAGAATCCACTCCTCATCAATTTTGCGTTGATTCTAAACCCAGACGAGTTGTGTTAGGATTGAATATTGAATGCATTTGTTTTTCCTTTCTGTATGGACCCAAACAATAAACTCATATAGTAGTCACCCATAAAACAGTGTCGTATGTGGATAGGTTTCTTATTGACATGGGACATTGTTGTTCTAAGGCTGCGTTTTGCACGGCAGTTGCGAGGCTGGGCGGAGGGCGGCGCGCCAGATGCTCTTGCGCATTGTGCACGCGCCTGCGTCGAACTGTGACGCATGTCATTAAAAAAACAACTAACATACAAATTCCAATTGGATTTAGTTATTCATTAGTAAACTCACGGACTGTAACTTGCATTTAAAGAACAAATGACAATCTCAAAACAATGTAATAAGCAAATATGCATGTAATAGGTCAATATAACAAAGCAGGTATAGGACCAATGAAACCAAGCCCTTCGTCTTATCGTATATACTCGTGACACAAAACGCAAGTGGTCCGAAAGCCCAGCGGTGACCCATTCAACTCCATTTTCCCAAACCTCGTTGAAAGCATTGTGAATAAGTGTTAACAGGAACAATAGAGTAACAGTAGTGTTGGGCGCGCCGGCGCAGCGTGCGCGAGATTACAATAATTACGACGCACGCGCGGCACCCACGGCAATGTAATCACTATCATTTGCGCATGTTATTCTATAATCCATACAAAATACTCCCCTATCGCTGGCGACATCTACGGCTTTCAGTTGCCCGCGCAGGAGTTTATTTACTGTTGTTAATTGTGTAACTTTATTGGATTTAGAAGGCAGTAACTTAAGGTCAGTATACCAGAGCTAGGATGCGGGGTCAAGGTAATTTTGTTAACAATTGCTTCTTAAAAAATCTTTTGATATTTCTAACGCATGTACCTTATGCAGTGCTATCAAGAGTATCTCCAACTAGTATGTGTATCGATTGTCGGTTGAGGGTAATTGGCACATAATATGACAAAAATAGTAACATACACATATAAAATACATATATAAAATATACGTACACCGAGAGATAAAAAACCGGCCAAGAGCGTGTTGGCCCACGCTCAGTGTAGGGTTCCGTAGTTTTTGTAATTTTTTTCAAGAACTATGTGCTGAGACATTCATTTGCGATATAGAAACCTGAGGGGTAATCACGTAACAATTCGTACGCGCGTTAGGACAGTTTAACTGTCATTTTTTCATATAAAATTTGACATTTAGATCTATCTAATGTACATACAATATGTTACGTGATCGACCTGCAGAAATAAAGCTTTACATCCATGTAGCTTTCTATTAAATATAATTAATCAAAAACCACAAACCTGGTATGGTAAACAAAGACCTGAAAAACATAAGCAAAAACACTTCATTCATCTCAGAAGTAACATAATTTAATGACGTCTTCTATTACAAGCAATTTGTACACCGTAAATACAAATCAAAGGCACATCTGTCACGAACGCGACTAGATTTCGCGTGATATCAACAATATCGTCCATATCCGTAAGGTAGTATGCGCCTTGAAAGTCCTCGGTACATGTGACCTTTTGGAGTTGGACAGAAAAATAGTGAAGGAAAGTGTATCCTGTCATATGAGCCGTATCCGCCCCCGCACAGATTGGGGACGATAAAAAATGGACCAATTTTTATAATAGTCGCGGGGGAAGCGATCCCGATATTCTTTATTATGAACCGGAAACATTTATTACCTCAGAATCTGAAAAAGTGTATTCATTATCTGCACTAAAATAATTACGATAATTTTCGAGGGAAGTAATTCAGTGAAGTAGTACTGTTACTAAAGGTGTCAATAACATTCAGTATCTACAAATTAGGTACTGTAACACATTTCAGTAGGATACATTCGTTATTCGATATAGAAGTAAGTAAATAGGTATGAAACTGAAGAATAACGATTGTGGTGATTTTCTATAGTGAAAATTTGAATGTTTGAAGATTTGCCAATAGGAAGAAACACTGCTGTGTTAAAGTCTAGCATTATTCAGTTTGGTCACTTATTTAAAAGGGGCGGTCGTGGTAAAACCAGTTAATATGATCATTAAATAGTACTGATTCTCCTAAAGTGTCATACGACCCATCATAAATAAACTAAGGCTACTTCCGCGTTTGGCAGGGCGGAATCGGTATGCGGTATTTGGTTCTTTACCGAGAGCTTACTGATGTTGCCCTGATTTCCTAACTTGTCGGCAGTATCTACTGCATGCGATCCGCCCCGCTTCCGCGCAACACGTTCCAATAAATGTTAAGGCATGCAGTAAATAATCTGTACTGACTTGACTGACAGTTGGCTGACAACTGACATCTTACTGATACCGCACCGAATCCGCACCGCCAAATGCAAAGTAACATAAGGTCCATAAGGTATAATGCACTTTGTTTGACATCCATTTTTCCGCCATTTGTACTTTATCTTGTATTGTGCAATAAAGTTTAAATAAATAAAAAGTACCAACCACTTAATATAATCGGTCAATGGTACTAGAATCAAGTACATTTTCAACCACTTCCACTTTCTATTATTTACCTACTTAGTCGACACAAATAATAACATTTCCTCGCTTGTAGAATGGAACAATTAATCATGTTCTTTCCAGCACGTGGTTTCATGATTTATGAAGTTGGAATATTATTCATTTTAATTAGTAGTTTTCCGCCCAAATTCGTGCTCCAGGACTTATACATTTTTTCGCGACCCTTTAGAGTTTGAAACCGAAATATTATTGACTACAGAATTGGGTAAATACTCGAAGTGTTAGAGAGATTAGATGGCAAACGAATTAGTTGCGCGCGCTCGTTTGCGCTAACGCGTAGCGTAGTGTATGAGAAAACGATGGAGTGGATTAACTTGCTTTGATGAATTAAATTTTAATGTTTGGTTTCCAAGTAAGCCTCAATTTATCGCACCGGAAAATAACTGTAGTTTAAAACAGGACACGTTTTTTCTCCAAATGTAGGTATGCTTTATTTTAAAACGATTCATATGCTTTAATATGCATAAATATTGTAAGGATTGTGTTATTTCACGCCTGCATCAAGCAGCGCCATTGAAACATGCCACAATAAAAGGGGTCAAGTTTTTAAATAACAAAATCTATGCTCCCGACTACAGTTCCTGAAGGGTTAATACAAAAAACCCTAGTCAAAACTGTGATTCAATTCAAAAATTGCATTATCGTAGCCTCCGCCCTCAGCGACCGGCCGCCCTACGGCCCGCCCCGCGCGTAAACAAACACGTTAGAGGGGCCACGCGGCCCGACCGAGACGCAAGATGTGCAAGCGAGACGCTCGCAGCCGCGCAACACCAAAACTCGAACCCTACAATTAGTAGGCGAGATTCGTTCGCCGCATCAATTCGTTAAGATAATTGCTCCGAATTTTCTTCGAATTTTCGCGTGTGATGTGACGTCATTTGTGTGGAAACTCTGATGGGCTGATATGCATTGTGCGTACTATCAGCAACACGGGGAGCACCCCGTGAACCATAATGGGAGTAATCACTATTTCAATGAGGTAAGGTTTTTAAATATTACACTTAAATTCACTTGCTTGTGGCAACTGTAGTTGCCAAGCGGCTTTGAAAAATCATTTTTGAAGCCATTTAAAGGGCTACCTTTTTGAAAATCCGAAATCAAGTAAGCGGTTATGAAGTCTTTGTTTGCGGAGGTGATTCTTATTTTGTTTTTTAAAAGATCTTATTGGAATCAAGTTCGCTCTTACGGTTATGTAGCTTTTATTAACCGAGATTTACGTTATAAAAAGAAATAATAAAGCTCAAAAAATTAATTGCAGTTTGTATGCAGGTCCCTGATAAATATTCGGTGAAAATCCAAAATACGGTTTTTAAATTGAAACATTATTTACAATAAAACGAATATTGCGTACTATCAGCAACACGGTATTTCTGCGTATTAATAATATTGCTTATTATAAAATTGTCAAGTGTTCGGAAAAGTAAAGATTTATCCATTTTACGTAGAGCCAGATTAAAACAGGCGTTCCAGATCATAAACAGCGATGGTTGACGATATCGTATTGCATGCATGTAATTTTAAATATTTATCGCCTGAAACAAAGTTATGTTACATTACATATAGGATGTTTTCAGCTACCTACATTTGGTACAATGTAGCATTTACATCAGCCAAAATTATTTTGACATTGCATTTAATACTTCACATTCAATTTAGAGACTCATTTATATTTTACTCTTTCTCATTCTTACCCCGACAAATAAAAACAGCATCACAATTAACTACAGTTAAAAGCAAAGCGTACAAACGGCAAAAAACAGCCATGTCACTTCTCTGCCTCCAAACAAAAGACGCCCGTGGAAATGCCCACAAAGGCACAAAGCAGGCAGCAGCGAGGAATAAAAATATTTAATTGGTGTGATTACCGTACAAACACCTCCCGCGGTTCACAATGCGATCGCGCCGTTTCTTTTGTCCAATACTGCTAATCTAGCAATTCATTGAAATAATCTCACTATTTTGTATTGTTGAAAGGTGATATTGATTAGAATTAATAATACATATTGCGCGTTTGTTCCTTTATTCACAGCAGTGTTTTTGTTTAATCGTAATAATCGCAGCCAGTGGTTAAATGTACTTGGATCCGATTTAAGTAGTTTAGGAAACATCTGTTTCTTGTAATCCACACGTATCAAGATGCTAGTGATAGATTTTTCTTACCAGTAGGTATTTATTGTTTTTGTTTTTTCTAATAATGTTGATTTGTTCCTAGCCTGTCATTGCTTTTTTTTTCTTTTAATAAATAAAGAAACTCGTAGTGCCAAAACAAGAGCCCATAGCATAACAATTTACAACTTATAATACAAGCGGAACTCTCTTTCTAATGGAAGTTGAAAGAAAAAGAAAAGAGGTTTGCGCTTGTACTACAGTCGACTACAAAGACACAGATTAAAGAATACAAGTACAGATACCCAATCCCATAGAGCAAAAGCGTACCGTCCTAATGTAGGCAATTCTGTATACAATTTTAGTCTCGTAGCTACACCAGTAGATGCCGTATCCGAGCTACCACGGCTATGACGCTGTCAGCCTTTAGTAATACATTGAGATATCACCAGATGGCGTTGACTTCCCGGGCAACAAATACAGTATTTTTGATTTTTTCGATATAAAAGTAGTATTTTAGAGACAATATTACACATCACACAAAAATATACATAACCAAATGCTTAGAGCCTGTGGTTCCATAGAACTTTCGCGACCCGTGATGGCGCCATCTAGTGACAGTACCCAATAATACGTAGCAAGCTTGAAAGCTGACTCGTATAGTACGAGTTACATGGATTTAGTATAAATTTTATTGCATTTACTAAACTTATAAAATATACCTTTATTGTATGTGCGAAAGTATGTTTGTGATATAATTAAGGTACGTTGAATTTATTAAGATGTAAAAATCATTTTATATTCACGATTACTGGTTCAAATGTTTCGCTCGGTACCTGTGTCGCCATCTATGAGTTCTTTTTAGTATCAATTATACGTTGTTCTAGTTGGGAGGCCATGACAAAGATAAGTGTGTTTTTTAATGTTACAAAGTTATGTATGTATATCTTATTACTATGGTAGTAAAGTCTATGTATACATATGTTTGTAACATCGTATGGATACATCTCTTTGTAGTCGACTGTACAAATCAGCCGAATAGTTCAGGCTTGGGACTTTAAAACGCACTGAAAACTCTTCAGAAGTTACGTAGAGCCCGTATGTAAAATCGTAATTAACTAATTACTATAAAATTTGCAAACCAGTTTTCGGCCACGTGCCGGTATCCGATAGAGCCGGCACCATCGAGCTAGGTGGCGACTTTTTTAATTATAGAGTGCTCGGCTATTTCACTCGAAAACTGTGTGAAATAAAAATAATTGCTATGTATTTTGAAATGGCGACACAAAATGGAAAAACGAGTGTTATTTACTGACCACTCGTATACAATTCTATGGGTAGAAGGAAAATGCCTACAATTTTATATTTAATTTTCGAGATGTTCAAAAGTCAAAAATCGCCCCCCTGATCTGATGATGGAGATAGAACGCGGCCGTAGCAATTCTTAAACAAACGTGTAAGGCTCATTGGAACTCTTTCAACGAGTAGTTCATTACTTTGCAGAAAAAAGTACAGTCAGCAATAATTCAAACTTATTTCAAATATGTAGTAGATTGTGTCTCAAGGGAGCAAAATTACATATTTATAGCGAGGGCGGTATATTGAATCCTGACTATCGTGAAGCGAAAGACTCTACAATAGAATCCTGCACGGCTATCACGCGACGACGCGCGAGCTCTCTCGATTTTTCACGCTCTATCCGTCTCTCTCTTATTAGAACACTTAGAACAAGAGGTAGATATAGTGCGAGAAAAATCGAGAGCATGTCACGGCCGTCCCATGATAGACGTGCTGAGCGGAGTAGCGAGAAAAGCAGGTGTAAATATAATTTGACATACACTCATCATCCCTTCTTGCCCTAGTGACATGAGTGGAAAAACACGTAGGTACGAGTACGTCATTCAGTTTCCTTGATTGCAATATATTATGCAACTTTCGCATGAAGTAAAAAGTTCGTGCTGAAAAGGGGTTTACCCGAAAGCATAAATACAACATCCTCTTAATTTACACGTGTTGTAACACAATTATTGCAGCCCGAGTTCACATCAGTATCACACAGATGCAGTGATAGCGGCAATAAATGTACAAGCAACGCACTCGACGTGTCGGCAGATTTATCTTTATGGCCATCTTTACATTTCCTGTTCGCGCTTACATTTGAAATGTCAACATTGTTGCAAATTGACAATAGTTGTAGGTTTTCAACAAAGTCATCCTACTGGCGATTTTCCCGGTGTGCACTACTAAAAACGAGGTAAACTAGCCGGCGTCCGCTTTGGCACGTAATCACGTAGGCACTCGTTTTACGAAAGCGACTGCCATCTGACCTTCCAACCAAGGAAAGCCTGACCATATTGGATTTAGACCAGTTTCCTGGCGATGTTTATCTTCACCGGAAAGCCACTGTTAAATATCAAATGATATTTCGCGCATAAGATTTTTTGTAAAAGCCCAGTGGCACGAGCCGGGGTTCGAAGCCACAGAAATCCAGCTTGAAAAGTTTTTGCGGGAAATTTGTCACCAGTAGAAACCTTGGCTTAACTGCGCGTTTCATTGCGTTAAAGCGTGCAGGATTAAATCATTTTTGAGCTTCAGATTCCTTAAGCATATACTCACCACCGTTTGAAGATTCGCCCCGGTATATATTCTACATATTTTGTTACTATTACTTTTACCACCTGCCACCTGATTCGACCCGATAACGTCATCAGAAACATCATAGAAGGGAAAATAAATGGAAAGAGACGGAGAAGAAAAGTTATATAAACCAAGTAGGTACCTAAATGCGCATGCATAGGTACAGGTCATGTCGTACCAGAAAATTAAGAAGCCGGCTGGGACCGGCAAGGATGGAAACAACTGCATCAAGCTGCACCGACAAGAGCTCTTAAGGAGCTCCCATACGCCAATGACCTTCGATCTGAATCCCTTAGTTTTCTAATGTTTTTTGTAGCTTATTATATTAACAACAACGGCTTTAAGCAATATAGTACTTATCCCATATTTACTTCAAGTTGTTTTTGCGGCTTTTGCTGTCGAAACACTCGGACCCTGGAGCCCAGGCGCTCACCAATTATCGCCAAATATCAAAAAAATTGGTCCGAGTATCCGGAGACCATTGGCTCGTTTCTTGCCCAACGGGTCGGCATAGCTATCCAAAGGGGGGACGCAGAACGCAGCTAGTCTTATGGGAACCCTTCCGCGGGGATCCGACCTTGGGGACCTTTTTTAAATTAATTTTTATTTTATTAATATTAGGTTACTTTAGTCTATTTAAGTTTTTTGTTGTTTTCTAATGAATGTTAGTGTACAGCTTCAAAGTTCATTGCTTTCGAGATATTTGGCATCAAAGTTGAACAATTTTAGGCTAAAAAACTGGTTTTCTGGCCATAACTTTTGTGTTAATTAGTTTAAAATAAAAACCCTATGAAGACAGTCTCTAAAAACTTAGAGACTTCATAGACGAACCCAAATATGTCGATTTCGTATATGTTAGATCTTTTACGTCAATAGAGATAGGAAATAAGTGTTTTTTTAGATAATGTTTAAAAAAATCATACAAAATTAAGTATAAATTTCATTCAAAATCCGGTAGACAAAAATAGAGATAAAAGATTGAAAAATCGATAACCGTTTAACTTATAATTCTATCTGTAGTGCAAAAGTAGGAGATACGATTCACAACTTAAGCTGTGTTCTGAACTTTTGATCTCACCCTTACCAGAAAGTGATGTTAACGGTTCACTTTTATGTTTGCATAGTTGTCTAACCAGTAAATCGATTAAACACTCGAACTACTCGGGAAGTAACGCTTTAGCAGGTGAAAATAAAACTGACCAACAAAAAACTCCCAAACAGTAGATAGGTGCATCAGTAGTTCATATTAGTCATCCGTCTAATCTATAATTATTATAATGTATACTTAAAATATTTTTTGACTCAATCCTGCCAGTCATCGTTATTAAACACAATCCTTTTAAATAGTATTAGAAAGCAGTGGTTCGAGTGCATGGCATTACCTAAAGGGCAATTACTATGCATTAGAAGTGCTATTATACTTAACTTATTGCATCGGTATCATGGTAGTTATATCCGGTATGTATGAGTATTGGTCTTATGCCAATAGGATTGTGCAATTTACTTTGTTTTGACTCAAGGTTCTGGATTCAAATTTAATGAGGGTAGATTACAAACAATTATCTAAACTTAAATCTTCAGCAATATTAATAAGTCGTTGATATTTAAGATAGAATGTATCATCGTCATCCTCGTTGCGTTGTTCCCGGTTGTGCCCGGGATCCGCTTTGAAACCTAATCCCAAAATCATAACGTATCAATTGCAATAATAAACTATTGCATATTATGGTATTTTTAAAGCACCTATATAATTTTTATTGGTAATAGCTTTTCTTATTTTTATTTTTTGTTTATCTTCCATATGAAAGTAGGTATCGATATTAAGATCTTTTTAAGGCTTCAGTGACACTAATCATGACTACGATACGCTAGAAAAACTACTCGTTAGCGCACTAACTAGCGCTCTGCTTACTACCAATTTTTCATCGCAACAAATTGTGCACCAAAACGACCACAATGTAAAATCCGTCGCCCGTCTAGTTTCAGTGGCTCGGCTAGGATACTGGACGCGCCGAGCGCTCGCAATTACCGGCCCATAATTACAGGGCGGCCGCCGCGGCGCCGAAACCAGCCAGCGAACGAATCTCCCGCCATAATTAAAAACGCTCCAAATTAAATTCGCTCGTGTGTACGCCGACTTATGATAGGTCTTTTTTAGGGACTTTCTAATTAGTTTTTTGTTTTTTTGGAAGCGGACGGTGGGAAATGTGTTGTTATTGTTATGATGTGGATTGTTTCTACGGCGACTATTAGGTAATATGAATATCTCAGTCTTCAACTACATTTTTACTGCTTTTTTTTTCACATTACATTTGATTCTTTTTCGAGAGTTAAAAATTTATTTCAAGATGGAACATAAAACGTCTAGAGAAAAAAAACCATGATATATTTTTTTTTTTTGAGTTTTTAAACCATTTTTTTTTCTTTGATATGAAAATAATTGTTGTTTTCTTTCCTCAGGTTAGTATCGACCCTGTGTCCGCGGATCACAAGGACATGAAAATCTTAGTAAGTACCGCCATCTTATATCTGTTTATATATTTGTAACGAATAAAGCCTGCAACACAGGCACGGCCTGCGGTGGCGGTCAATAGTAAATTTGACAGCTAATGCCAAGTTTACTATTGACCGCCGCGGCCAGGCCGCGCCCGTCTGTGAGAGGCCTAATGCATGCTTCGTTACGTTTAAATACCTTATAGGCGTTTTACTGGATCCGTCATAATGTTTCCAACAAAATCTTTAAATTATTTTTTATAATTTTAATCTTTGCTGTTACTGTCAAGCTGGAGTTAATTTAACTTAAAAGATAGTTACTTTTCTTGATTTGAGTCGAACACGCCCCCTAGACAGAGACACGCTGATGCCTTGCGCGCACGAGGAAAAGAGATGTAACACTCTTCGGGAATGGTTTTTTTGGACAAATTTCGATAAATACCTGACTTAGTGAAGTTTTATTTAAATTTCATAAAGTGAGATTTTAGATGAGATAAAATACTACCAGTATTAACTTGATTGTGTCGTAAAATAATGTATCGTTTGATTTGTTTCAGTAAAAAAAGGAAAATACAGACTGGGTCTGGATTTTTTTTCTATAAGTACCTACTTAGAGGAAATTTTCAGCAATCGTGTATCGATAAAATCAGATAAACAATCATACCTATACAGTCAAGAATCATATATAAGTATCTGAAAATCAAACCTTATTGTTTCTTAATCTAGTCAGAACGGCGTTTCAAAGCACGCGATAATTTCCAATGCACAGCCTTAGGCACTTGTCCCACCGCCGGCGAGTAGCGAGTACTCTCATACTAATTCTTACTCGCGCGAGTAAAAGCGAGTAAAAATTACTATGAGAGTACTCGCTACTCGCCGGCGGTGGGACAAGTGCCTTAATCTGGGGCGGTTGGCGGACGAATGAAACAGATAAAACAATCTTAACTT
Source organism: Epinotia ramella (assembly GCA_947578815.1). NCBI lineage: Eukaryota > Metazoa > Arthropoda > Insecta > Lepidoptera > Tortricidae > Epinotia > Epinotia ramella. Next base: position 17,974,243 of record OX388209.1, read on the forward strand.
AAGATAATTTAGCTTGATTTTTACTTGATTTAAGTACGTCTTACTTACCTACTATCTTATTTACTCGAATCAAGTATGTTTTTTTCTGTGTGTAGGTAACCAACACTTTTTGGCAGAAATGGCTATAAGCCTTAAAATTACGACATCAAAATCCACACCAAAATAGCAATATTTCCGCAACTGCAATTTAAGCTTTCCACAATTGCGATTTTCCAGACACGACATCGGGAAATTATATCGGAACGAATATCGAATGACGAAATCGGTAATGCCGATCATCGATTCGAGCCATTGTGGCCGATGAGAGGCGCGAAATGCATTCGTCACGCGCGCGCCAGTGTCCATTCGAGATATTGTAATGTCCAAGCTTTGTGCATAATAATGCGAAGAAGGTAGACATTTTAGAATAATTTTCTGTTATTTCCATTGCGTTACTTTTTCTGGTAAAGCGATAAACTTGGAAGATTGAGTGTTTTAAACTCGGACCTCATTTTACTGAGTCTTATCAGGATTATACTGTTTATTATACAAATTACAAAGAATAAGATATCAAATCTAATTAATAATAACATAGAACTAAACTAAATCTAAATAATAATAGTTAGTTTGGAATATGAGGATTGTTCAACGTATCATAGCAGTGTTGTGATGGTTGTACAAAACTGATAGAATTTATTAATTATGAGTTACTAGCTTCTGCCCGCGACTCCGTCCGGTTGAAATCGTTTATATCGTAGCTCCATACAAAATTTAACCCCCCATTTCATCCCCTTAGGGGGTGATTTCCGGGATGAAAACTATCCTATGTCCTTTCCCGGGATTCAAACTGTCTCCATACCAAATTTCATCGCAATCGGTTCAGCGGTTTAAGCGTGAAGAGGTAACAGACAGACAGACAGACACACTTTCGCATTTATAATATTAGTATGGATATGGATGGATGGATATGGATTTTGCGGTAGGTATTCTCTATTAAATTGACTTCAGTGGCCCGTTCCACGAAGCTACAAGTGACAATTTGAGAAGTCTGAAGTTGGCGACACAGGTCAAATGGGCAATCGTTATTGGCTTAGTGCCTCAGTTTTGCCAATTTAGTTGTAGCTTCATTAAACGGGTGACCAGTGCCTCCCTAATCTATACATCCTATGAAAATTTGAAAAAACCTTTACTATAAGTGGACGGTGGGGCGGTGTCTTGTCCAGTCCCCGCCGAGTCGCCGCAGGGCGCCCCTTCATGCATCTTGACACCTATTTGTCACCGTTTCCCGACTCTTTATTTAATTACTTTTAATTAACTACGCTCAAATTCAATATTGTTTTTTTGAACAAATGATATGCGCGTTTGTAATTAATATTTTTTACCATGTCTTATAAGTCGCCACTACTATAACCTAACCTATATAATAGAACATTCTATTATAGGCAGGGGAAGTATATAGGTAATCCTTTAGTTACCTATACACAAGTATAGTCGGGGCAGGAATGCCAGGTCATATTTACCTCGTCAAAACCTCAGTGTATCGTTTCGTTATGGATTTATTAGAATGCAGTAAGAAACCTATCTTCGTAAGGCTAAACAACCCAGTTCTAGGAAATAGGAGTTACATAAAGACGGTTTATCTTTTCGAAATACTAGAATAGATTTAGCTCACTGATTCTGAGCTTAAAAATTTAAATATCATTATTAATTTGTCATTTTATCTAAACTGTTAGCTCAGACGTCTCAAAAATTTACTTACGAGAGCGAGACTATTATACTGATGTACGGTCGAGGAAATTGAATGTTTGGCACATGTCAACTCTATTAGAATGACGTTAAGGTCCAAAAGTGCTAAACATTCAATTTCCTCGACTGTACTTATGAGTAGTCCAATATTCTCTGATGTAACTTTATAAATTATCCAAGCATTACCTACCTACCTTTAGTTGTATGCAAGCGTATATACATTCCCGCTTAAGCACAACCGCGCTGAAAGCGTTTTGTTTGAATACAATCTTCGATTGGAATAAGCATTAATGTTCAATTGAAAGGGCTATCCATGAATAATGCGCACAATGTGCATTGAGCAGGATTGAACCCGCAACCCGCCGCGGGCCGCGCCGCGTGTGGCCGAATGTGCGATATTAGAACATTTTGCAATGGATTAGGTACCATGCACCTTAGTCAATATACGTAAATATAGTATGATGTGGATGGATGATAATTTATGCTCGCGAAAATACACGTTGTAACCACTCTAGAAACAGAGTGATGTGTCAAATAGGGGAGACGGGGGAAAGACGAGGTGACGGGTAAGACGGGGTAGCAGTCTTATATGGCGACACAACAGATCAATCAGAATTCCGCTAATGCCTGATGATGCGCTGCCATGATGTTAATCAGTTCGCACAGTGACCGACTAGACAAAAGCTGTCATTAATTGATTAATAGCAAAAAGCTATTATTTGTCATAAATATTCCTTAGGACTTATGGGTTTTATTTGGTTCGCTTTTGTTACCTCAATATAAACAGCAAAAATTTGGTGTTAACGCTTTGCACGCCGAAAGCAATCGCTGCCGCGCTCCAACAGCCGATCACGAGCTCCACTCGTGATGCTCTTCCACCCAAGGGCGCTGCGAATTTTTAAAGCGTCATCTGTGGTTCGCCGGCGTTTATCGTTAATACTCGTATTGTATGATTAAAAAATAATAATTAGCGTAGATACATGAATAATTATTTAAGTATCTGGAAGGTGTTTAAAGTATTTTTCAAGGATTAAAATAAATCAATGTTTTTTTTTTTTTTACTTTTTTTGCACAGAATTTGTATGGTGAAAAATAAAAACCTCTAAGTAACATGGTTTTATTGTCACTTTAATGTAATCATATTTGAGACAAGGTTAATAGGGATGATGACTAAGATTTTTTTGTTACGTCATTCGAACCAGTTTTTGGAGCGGAACAAATGTTTGTATGGGAGCAACTACAATTAAAGAACATAAATACCTAAAAATTTGAGACAAAAATTGACCTCGCTGGCGGCAGCGCAAAACGCTTCATACTGTGTGTCTATACAAGTATGACGTCACATTTGTACATTTGTACTAAGTAATCGTAGTATGGAAAATCAGGTAAATTGTTGTTTTGATCGCAAAATACTGCGTTTAAGTACATAGTTGTCGTACAATTTTGTTTCTAGAAAAGCGTAAGGATTCTATTGGTAGCTTTTAATTTACTCTTGGACAATAAAAAAAATGCATATTTTTTCTAAACTTTCAAGGTTCATATCTTTTTATGATTTTAATCAAATTTTATAATTTATACTTTATTACGATAATTTGATGGTTTACTATCTATTATACTCTATTTAGCATCACTACGTTATCAATTTGAACATGAGGCATCATGCCTATTGCATAATATTACTGAACAATCAGGACAATAAAAAAAGAACGGGAGCCATTTTGCGTCAAAACTATGTACAATAACGCCTGCGTAGCTAGCCCGCGGCGCACACGTCAATGAATTGTATTTGTGCGGATCACGAACTGTCCTCATTACTTTTATAAAAACAGTATGAAATCTGATCACGAGTGCTACTCGTCATCCGCGTCTAAGATAAAAAGTGTCACGAGTGGTTTTCGTGATCGACGATTTACGCTTTACGTTATTAAAATGGCCGCGGCGACCCTAAGCAAAATTGTGTACCGAGTGGTACTTGTGACCGACGTGCAAAGTTGACACTTTAAGTCGAAGTCGTATATTTTTATCAACAATAAAAACATAACTTAGACCAATATTTATGAGTGAAAATGAATTAATATCACATATAAGATTTCTTCACTGAAGAGACACTAGTCTATTAATAGAAAAATAGGAATAACAAAAATTGATTTAAATCTCCAGTTATCAACGTCAAAGCTCCAGTAATCGACACCTGTCGAGACCCAGTAGTGCATTCAAATATTGTAACCTCATACACGGCCGGGAATCAAACCCGATCAAATCTTTCTAAAAATCGGAATCCCTTTTATTACGAAAATTAATAAAATTGAGCTGGCACGGCAACGGTTCTTATGGGACCCTGTATCTACGTTCACAGGAAAATGCCGGATTTTGTAGTTTTATTTACGGAATGGGATCACTCGTTTATATCGTACCCGAACCTCCATACAAACTTCCGCCCTTGGGGATGATTGCCGGCATAACAACTTTCTTATGTTCTTCCTCATGATTAAAACTATCGATCAAAATCATTATTTATCGATAAGTGTCCATTATTGGAAAACAGTACTTTACTGGAACCACTAATCTATTTCATATTAAAATAATATAATATTTATGTTAAATATTTCAACAAAAATAATCAAACCTCAAATTGTAATTCAAATATTGTTGATACGCGACCACCTTCGGTTAGCGACCACCTGAAGGAGAAGGTTTTTTCTATTGAAGATAACATCAATTCTACACAGCCTATTGAGACAATTACTTGTACATGCATTTGTTTGTTGTTTTAGAATAGAAATCTACTAAAAAACCGAGAAAATATCCTTTCAGTTCACCAACTCAGCTTAAGTGGTCGCCCACCGGCACATTAAATTAGGTGGTCGCTAACCGGCGTAATGACCCTACCTAATTAAATATTCGTCAAAAGTGTGCACTCATTTTCTTAACGATTCGCTTTTTTTTGCAACTTCATTCTTAATTCGCCTTCTTTCAATAAAACGGCCGATCTCAATGATGTTGAATGTGTCTCAATGAAGGTGGGATATACATTATCTATGGTGTGGTTGTCTTATTTATAAAAAATGTTGCCTGTGCTTATTTTCAACGGTTAAAGAAAAAAAGTGTCGATTGTTTGGTGCTCGTCGATTATTGGTGCCAACACTAAGACGGCGGATAATTATGTTATCTAGTTAGATACTTATACTTTTTCCGGTCTAAAAGCTAGCGTTCTCGCTAAGTGGCCCGTGTAGGAGTATGGTAGAGCCATAAATTAAGTCAGATCTTTTAGCGACTCTAGGGAGAGTCGCAGTCTATCTAAGTACAATTATATTGAATAGGCAGCATTTTCATTTGGCTTTCCTTGTGTGAAATAAAATGTCATTTAAGTCTCGAGATATAATAATTTCCTACTAATCTGAAAAGGTTAAGTACTAGGTACTTATCTGTACCTACACGGTCAATTAAGGCGGCAATTTTTGTTATTCAATTATCGGTACCTTTTTTATCGTCATTAGTGTAATTACCTAAATAAATTTTATCTTTTTGTTAAATAAATTAATTAATTGAAAATGAGCTGTGAACTTCGTAAATAACACAATACCGGTGGTTTATGACTATTACAAGAACCTAAAAGCTCCTTGTGGTAAATCAGTGTTATGAGTGTAAGTATCTATAATTTGTCAATTGGCACGTTGTGTCTAACTACAACACTTCAGCCCCGATATTACTACTTGTTTTAACGTCACCTCACCGTTCAGACACAAGTATATCTTGAGGCCGCGATTCCTATTAGTAACTAAACGTAGGTAGAGGTCTAGTTACGTTAAGCTTGACGTGTGAGGTGAGGCGGAATAAACGTCACAGGAAATGTAGGATGACCATGCACGCGCTCACTGGATATTCGTGTTAGAATTGTCATTAATTTTAATTTAATCGAATGGGACCCTTTAAATTCCATCTTGGCTGATCGCTGATTATAAGTCATAGTGTAGGTTCACCAGACTGCTGCCAGTTTTAATACTTGCTTTCTTCAGTTACAATTTTTGCTCACTATTTTGAGAAAACTTAACACTTTCGCTGCCAAGAATCGGTACGCGCTACGCTCGTAGCCGATCCCGTGGTTTTCCTCGTATGTAGCGGAAAGCGCCTACGGCGTAGGCATCCGCTAGGCGGGTTCCTGGCAGCGAAAGGGTTAAAGCTATAAGTAAGTCTGAATAATAAGCACATACTTAGTTGATATAGTTAATTAAAACGCCATCGTATTTGGCATAATTAGCACTAGGAGTTTGGTCCAGTAGCCATATTTAGCCGACAAGGTGTATGAGCCCTATTTGCCCTTACCGGGCCAACCGTATTAATTAATATTTAAAGTTCGTTGAACAAGTTGTCAGCTACCGAATATGGTTATCGGCAAGCTACATCCTTGGTGCGAAGTATACTAAATCAACTAAGTTTAAATACTGTTTAATAGGCAACTTAGCCAGTTATTAGGAACTGAATCAAGAGGAATACTAAAACATTTAAAACCTCTTTACATGATTTAGCAAACGAATGATGCCCTTTTTAGTATATAAATATCCACCAACTTTTATACCTTAATAACATGTCTGTTTGGTTACCCATATAAATAACTTGATATAAAATGATTTGTGTAGCCAGCCAGTTATCTAGTTAGGTCCTAACGGTATATTAGTCTGATGTCTGATGTAGTGATTGAAGCTTTAGCGCTAACATAGCCAGCTGTCAAGACAAATTACAGGTTGTCAATTTGTCGACTTAGCTAAATAGCTTTGTTGTGCCAACTTAACCTAAATTATGTACGTAATTTGTTCTGTCCGGTATGATTTGATGTTTTACGAGTGGCTTATTCTTTCCCGTATTTTAACGAGTTTCATTAGTTATATCTACACTAATATTATAAAGAGGAAAGATTTGATTGTTTGTGTGTGTTTGTATTGTATTGAATAGGCTCCGCGACTACTGGACCGATTTGAAAAAATATTTTACCATTAGAAGCCGATATTATCCTGATGAACATAGGCTACTTTTTACCGCGGGAAAATGCTTCATTCCTACGGGAAAACGGGTAATCAGTGCGTACCCGGGCCGGGCAGTTAGTAAGATATAACTGAATGGCTGACTCATTCATGAAATGAAGACGTACCTATAATAGTAGTTTATGCAACTGATACATAATCAGAGGCCTTAAAATACGAGTGTGGTTTTATGAAACGAGCGTGAGCGAGTTTCATAATAGGATCACACGAGTGTTTTAAGGCTAAATTATGTACAGTTGCATACACTACTTTATCTAAACACATATCACAAGTACTCTAAGATGGGTTCAGAAGCCGAAGGAAAATGACCTGCATTGCTACTATAGTGCTACCTGTAAAATATATTTGTTGCAATCATTGCTGCATTTACGATATCCGGCGGAGTGTTCATATCGTTCTCGGAGTCACTACTACTCATATTTTCAACTAAAATGTGAATTACAAATAACTTTTCACAATTCTACTTTCGTCACAGCAAAAACCAACAAAGAAATGACAACAGTAATGGCGGCAGCGGCAATTCAATCCTACGTCAAGACGAATGTTTTTTTAATCATAGACAAACGAATGAAGTCCCTATTCTCATGTCTCTCTTGATCAAATGTCGTGCGGTTTATATTAAAAAACATACTGAATTGACGTTTTGCATCGATAACTGTTTTAATATCTATGGATACTAGAATAGAGACCCACTTGAGTTTTGACAGCTGTTCCAAATTTAAACTCATAACCTTACAAAAATCTGTACTGTAATGACATTACAGTACAGATTTTACCTACTACCACAGACTAGAAAGTTCTCATAGTAAAATTGGTTGTAATAATGCTGATCATTTCCTACGGTTTCTGATCGCATTTTAGAGTACTAATGATATGTGCGTAGATAAAAGTACATTGAATGTTTTAATTTATACTCGGAAATGGACGGAAGTGATTATAGTAGTATCTTCGGACTTCGGTAAATGTTGTCTTGAGTTGTTTATCTTGTTAAAGTTTTTAGTGAATTTACTCAATACAGGGCAGGGGTATCTAGTGAGTTAGGTACTTTATTTAGTACTCGAAACGATTAAAACTTAATTTAAAACGTGTTTACGTCCCCGATAAACTGTTTCACTGCTTATCAGGAAAACTGTTCATGAAATCGTATTAATAAAATTAGGTTCGCTAATGCCTGTATATTTTTCCTGTTTATCCATTTATCATTAGGCTTCACTGGTGACAACAATTACTACAAATGATACGATTTCTGCGCTGAAGGAAACATTTGACACCCTACAGCCTCTCAGCCCCGGCGTCGGTCACTTCCGTCCATTTCCGCCGCTCCCAGACGGACAAACTACCCCCGGCACAACTTCCCCTCCCGTCTCTACCCAGTCAATACATATGGACACAAGAACTTAATCAACTGAAGACCTTATTTTTTTTTGAGTGGGAGGAAAATCCTTTATGGATACTTCCGCGACACGGGGATAGCGCGGAGGTTATGTCGGACTCGCACCGACTTAAAACCCCCCGATGGTCCTCCTCGACGCATTTCGGACGGCTCTGGGATCTCCTACGGAACGCACCAGTGCCGCCCTAGCGTCATGCCTCTGTGGGCCCTACCTTTTTTTTTAACGATTGCAGCCCCCAGCTGAACCGTGTACCACCCCGAGGACCCCTGTTAGTCGCCTTGTACGACAGGCAGGGGATACCTTAGCCGTATTCTAATGCCCGGGCTACAGGGCGCAATCAACTGAAGACCTAGAAATACTTCTAAGTTTTTTTTATGGCATCTTTGTTTTGGCTCTTTCAACCAATGAATCATATTGGTATTTCATGGGAAGATCGCCATCGATATCATACCTATAACAATTTTTGATAGATTTTTGATTGCTAATTACTCTACTGTACCTTCGTAAATGATATCATTTCAATCTCAATCGGTCATTAATACCGCTTGCTGTTCGGTGAAGGAAAACATCGTCTGGAAACCTGCATACCTACATCTGAGAAGAATTCAATGATGTATGTGAAGTCCCCAATCTGTGGGGGCCTACTGCCCGTTCCCTCTCATTCATGTTCCCAGCACTGCTGCCCAGCACTGCTGGCCCAGCACTGCTGCCCAGCACTGCTGCCCAGCACTGCTGCCCAGCACTGCTGCCCAGCAGTGGGCCGTATATATGCTGACAATGATGATGATGATGATTAGGTATTCTAGTTAAAATCAGTTCATCAGACGCAAGGTAAACGTTCCAGTGCCTGACATTGCAATTGCTCCAATACTTGGCAGCTTTAATCTTAATTAGGTAATAGGCTTCATAGCAATAGAGGTGTACAACAGGGTGTCAATTGTTGGCAACAAGGTGTCTATAATTGCGCTGTTTAAGTACCTCATATATATCATTGTTGAATAACAGTCGAATTTATGTTAACTAAAACTGATCATTATTATTAGGTGAGACTAGGGTCAAGCACATGGACACACTTCCATAAAACAAGCTAAATTTTGACAGAATTTTTAATTTTTGGGACAAGCTTTGATTGCCGACTGTACTTTTCTGTATACCATCATCAACTACTCATTGAGGCGATTCTAACGAGCCCAAACTCAACGGGGTTACGTCGGTTAACTACTGAATTCCCATGGCCACCTTCTGTCTCCATCATCAGATCAGCTCGATGGTACCATAATATTGATTTGTCATCCAAACTCCTACTTATACCCAAAATTTCAGCACAATCGGTCAACGGGAAGTGGATCAAATTTAACTTGCAAGATTTGATTACAGACAGACAGACAGACAGACAACTGAAACTAAATAAGAACTTGTAAAAAAAAAACTATCTGCATTATTTCATCTCACTTTATTTTGTTAACAGTTTAGGTTAAGTACTTATTAAGGATCATAAGTGCATATTATAACCTATCTATAAGCACAACAGAATAATTTACACTTTGGCCGCGTTTATGAACATTGGGGCGTATGGCGGCGCGGACTGCGAGCTGTCAGGCGAATATGGAACCGCTCACGCTATGGTACACAAAAAATGAAAGGTATCCTTGAGGTACTTGACTTGGCCGAATTGCGTCAAAGTGGTCCGTTAAACAGCAACTCTACCATCCGTATTAGATTCCAATTGCAATGACAGTTGTAGAAAAAGTCGGCCTCAAGTTGGCTCGGTTCGGGTTGCACAGGGCGGGTCCACAACACTTCGGGAGCTCAAAAACCGCGTGCCATCCGGTTGCCTCTTGGAAACGCAACTACGCGTCACTACTCTGAATATAGTGTCGCGCGTTTATCGCTGCACAAACTCGCCGTGTGTATCCACTCTACAGTTGCAAGGCAATTTATGCAATGTGTAGTTGAGTTAGCTATAGGTACCTATACTCACAGCTAGTGAAGTTAGGACCACGTTTGTTTTATTGCCTCCACTCTGGCCCTTCCTCTACTCAGTCGTAAATGCCAATCTGTTGATGGTTTCACTGTAACTGAAATAGACAATTGCTTCCTTACGTCTTAGTAACGGTCGCTGTTTAACTGAAATGCTTATAACTCAATGAGGAGACATTATTATTGGGACTAAATTACTGTTGTAAATAATTTAGCGTCTGCAACGAAAATAATAGACAGGATGGGTCGTAACTTAGCTAAGAGTAAGTATACCATTCACAACCTCACATTAAAGGGTACCTATACATATTATGTTTCGTTTTCAATGCCATCGATTAATTGAAGGGTTATCCTAAACGCCTTCGTTTATTTATTTAACGCCACCATTATGTCAAAATTACAGAACATGTTTCTATTTTAATTAATGTATACCTATAACAAAAAAATCTTTTCTTAAAGAAAGCATTCCTCATAAACTTTCCAAACTAGCATTAGGACATACAATAGTTATTTATGATACAAGTGTGGAAAGTAGGTGATTTCCGACGAGTGTCATTTTTATACATGAGCGAGTGAAGCGAGCGAATGTATAATTCGACACGAGTCGGAAATCATCTTTACGCGCGTGTATCATACAACGTTTTACTATGCCTTGTGTGAGGAAATATATTAAATGTTGAAATGTTGGTTTAAAATAGATCTAGGTTAAAATTGAAGAACCCAAGTAGATTGTCAGGTACCTACTTATTATCTGGAATTGCATTTAACAACTCCTCCACATATTTTGCTGTCAAGCTTATTCACTTAAAAGTTAAAACCATTGTATTGTGGTTTTAGAACACAATTAATGTTGAGTAACTCAATATATTAAACAACAAAAAGACGCTGTACCGTCGTAGTTCTAAGAAACATACTGACACTATTGAAACGCAATAAATCATTACTATTATTGATTACTCACTTTCACTCGACCTTTTTAACATATTTACATAAAATAACTACACAAAACTCACAATAAACAACAATGGCGGGCTTTTAGATACATGCGCGGTCAACATATGCGCATTGCGCATGTGCAAGCCGCCATACTGTCGTATTGTAAAAGGCATTAGAAAGATATGCGTTCAGCCAAACACATTAAGTGAATATTTAAAATTAATTAATTTATTGACCAAATTCAAAATTCATAAACATTAATAAATCATTTTATACGTTATTTGTATTTATGTATCTTTTATATAAAAGAAAACGTGTAATTGAAATATTTGTAAAACTTTTCTCGATTAATAAAAACTCTTTGTGTCGGGCTGACGACGGACTTGAAAAAAAAAAAAAAATGGAAAAGTAAAAAGCACTAGTGCGAAAAAGTGGCACTTTCCGCACGATTTTGTTGCTTCGAAAACGCTCTTTTCGAGCACATGCATTGTAATATATTTTTCATCACACTTGCTCGAAAAGGGCTTCATAATGCGCAGACATACAGAGCTGTAATAGCCTGTGTTACGCCCACGGGCGTAATGGTTTTTTTCTTAAATTGTATCTGTCACTCATGCGGCAGTTACAAAGCAAAGAGGTTTTATATCAAATACGATGTCTGAAAACGTATTTATAAATAAATTTAAACTTAAAAAACTACTTAAACATGTTTAACTGAATTATTTACAGATTTAATATGTAGTTATTTAGTGTCTATGTAAAATGTTTTAAGTGTTTTCAAATCGTGGCTGTATACCGAAGGGTCTTTGCCATACGCGCCTCACGTCAAATTCAACAAAATGGACGACTGACATGTTGCAGTTTTTATTACGATTTGTATTCATTTCATCTAAAATGTAATTGTTTCCTCGCAAATGTGGTGAAAAACATTGTGTATAACACGGGCGTAAGAATATTGCAAACTCGAGTCATCAAAAGCCCTCCGCCTTTGGCGTCGGGCTTCTGATAGACTCTTGTTCGCAATATTCCACTTACGCCCCTAGTTAAACAATGTACTAATAGGTACAGTTGATATATCCGCGTTTGAAAACTTGCGCGGTTACCCCGCTGGACTCATGACTACCAAAATGACCATGTCATGCCTCACCTATTGGCTGCCCAGATGATACCAGAAAGTCCCTAGGGAACACAAGTCCATTACAATATTTATAGGCAATGCGCAAGCTCGGGAAAGGCAGAATTACAGCCTCATGAAATTTCCGCGTAATTTGATTTCTTTGCGCCCTCGCACTGTAATTCCACATCTCAGCGTGAGTTTCGTGTTCAAATTAAAATGTTTATTGCGTTAAGCGGAGTTCGCACGGCTGCCCGTGAGCAGCCCGGAGCATTTTTATTTCGTTATCCCGGACACGCCCAAACCCCCTTCGCACCTCGCCACAATTTCACTATTTTATGAACACGATGGCACCCCTAATGTCGTATAATGCCTCGCGACTGTCATTTCCGTTAGCGCGCTAACACGATCTTACACCTTGCTACTCAGACACAAGATTTAATTTAGCTTGTGGATCATGAGGAGCATTTCCTCGTGTTATGCGTGTCATAAAACTATTAGCCGCTTAAGCTATTCTTAAAGCGACAGGACGAAGGAACTCAGGGGTGCCAGGAGGGCGCCGTAATTTTTTTTCACGTCTACCTTTACTTCCATTACGAATTATTCGGTCGTGTTTAGGAGTTTTTTTGTGGTTGGCATTATATTTCATTATCTTTAACACCTTGTTGGAGGAATAGAGGCATTTATCTAAGGACGGCGGGCGCTAAAGGTGGTGCCGTTAAGGCTGTGCATTGGAAATGATCGCTTGCTTTGAAACGGCGTTCTGACTAGATTAAGAAACAATAAGGTCTGATTTTCAGATATATGATTCTTGATTATATGATTGTTCATCTGATTTTATGGCCTCGCCTTAAGGCGATGCCTTGATTTGAGTCGAACACGCCCTCTAGACAGAGACACGCTGATGCCTTCCGCGCACGAGAAAAAGAGATGTAACACCCTTCGAGAATGGCTTTTTTGGACAAATTTCGATAAATACCTAACTTAGAGACGTTTTATTTAAATTTCATAAAATGAGATTTTAGATGAGATAAAATACTATAGTATTAACTTGATTGTGTCGTAAAATAATGTATTGTTTAAGTAGGCTGAGTAAAAAAAGGAAAATACAGACCCAACTTTGGATTTTTTTTCTATCGAGGAAATTTTAAGCAATCATGTATCCATAAAATCAGATCTACAATCATATAGTCAAGAATCATATATCTGAAAATCAGACCTTATTGTTTCTTAATCTAGTCAGAACGCCGTTTCAAAGCAAGCGATCATTTCCAATGCACAGCCTTAAAGAACGATATGAGGTTAAATAGAGATACGAGAACCTACGACTTTTTTCTATCTATTAATCGAATTAAGAATTAGATTTCTTTGAAAATACACATTTGCGAGGTCATACAGATTCCCACTGTAAAGCATAGGCATCTACTATAGTACCAAAATACTTCGATGTAAAGTTAATATGAATGTAGGTGGGTGGGTAATAGGTAGCCTATGAATGTAGATAAAAAAAGAACGTACGGTCACGGACTTTAATTGTTGAGCCATTTAGAGCTCACTTTATACTGGACGCTTCATAGCTTAACTATTAAAAACCAAAATGAGTTGATGCCTAAATGGCTCAACAATTAAAGTCCTTGACCGTACCTATTTTGGTAAAAAAAGTTATTGTAAAAAGTGTATGGATTTCATTAAGGATTTTCCGGTAGGTACTATCGAACCAACAGAATCATGGCCCACCACCCAACCAACCAACAACCAACCAACCAACCAACAACCAACCAACCAACCAACCTTGCAACCTTGTTACAATTAACGAACATACGTACGATCATATGACGTTAATATGTCAGTTAATTGCAACAAGGTTCCATGGTGGATCAGGATTCAATTTTGTCGATAGTACCTATCAAGAAATAATTCCCACATGAATAGCTAAAAACTTTTGCCTGATTTTGGCCAACCCCAAAAGAACCAATGATTTATGTAAAAGATGTTGTTATTTTTTTTCTCATTACTCAAGTATCCCGTGCCTACATAAATCATGAAATGAAATCAGATACCAGCCGCGATTTTAAAAACACCGATACTTGTTTTTTCCACATATGTTACGCGAACAATAGCGATGTCCACCGGCATCCTCTCTCGGAGTAACGGTACGCCAAAGCCAACTTTGCCGACTAAGCAACAATTTGAAACAAAAAAGTTTATGCAAATCGAGGGAGCCGAAATAAAATGGAGTCTCAGTATACGATCGATAACGCCCTAGCGACCTTGCGGGCGGGGCAGCGCGTGGGCGGGGCGTGGTAAGAGGCTGGGATTGGTTAGCCCCGCCCACTGCGCCCCTCCCCCGCCGCGCGGCTCACCCCCGCGCGGCCGCAGCCGGCTCGAGCGCGGATCTTGCGAGCCGCCGCTGTCAGAACGAAACGTCATGTGGACGCCCCGCCGCGAGTAGTGACAATACACACTTTATAAATTTTTGTTAAGTTTCGGTTGCGATGTGCGAGTGTTGAGTGTTAGTGGACAATGATTACTGACATGTACGCGCCGCTGCCGGCGCCGCCGACCAACAAAACTATCGTAAGTTTGTTGTTGCATTTTATTTCGAAATGTGGATCAGCTGATCATGTTTACCTCAACCCATTACCTACTTAGTTATTGGTTTCAATGATTATTTATTATATTAAGTTATTCTTAGGGAATTAAATAAAAGTATTTAAAATTAAAAAAAATGTATAAGCAGGTATTCATTGAGTAGTAGGTAACAATAGTAGATACATGCCATATTCTTATTAGAATAGATACTTACACGTGTAACAGATAGTAAAAAAATCTGGTATCTAATCAATATAGGTACCTACCTATTTATATCTTGACGGAGACGATCCCTTACAGGGTTACGTTCGCCTTTGAACCGATTTAACTTTTTTTTTGTCTCAATTTTTAACTGTGTCTTGTGTAGGTACAATAAAGTATTTAGATACTGACATACATATAATACCTACCTACATATATTTTGAGTTTTACTAGCTTTAGCCCGCGACTTTTCTCGTGTGGAACTTAGTAGGTATATATCGTACCTTCATTGGGCCTAGTTCTGAAATAAACGTATTCATTCATTCATAAAAATTTCCTCCTCCAATTTCAGCTCCTTGGGAGATGATTTTGAGGAGGTATCTTCCTAGATATTTTATATCCTATTCAGCGTGCCCCTTTGCGGGGAAAAAGTTTCCCTCCTTTTTGTCCACTGGGACCCATATTGCAATATGCATGCTTGGCCAACCCATACCAGAACACGTCCAAATCAGCCCGCCATGTATCAAATACGTAGGCAATAGGAGATACGAGCTTTAAAAATAAAATAAAATAGGCATGCATGGGTACCTACTTGCAGAAGTCTTCTTAAGGGGATGCCTTGATTCGAGTCGACCATGCCCCCTTGACAGGGATAGGTACGCTTATGCCTTCCGCGTACGAGAAAAAGAGATGCAACACTCTTCGGGAATGGCTTTTTTGGACAAATTTCGATAAATACCTAACTCAGAGAAATTTTATTTATATTTCCTTAAGTGAGATTTTAGATGAGATAAAATACTATAGTATTAACTTGATTGTGTCGTATAATAATGTGTTGTTTGAATAGGCTGATCAAAAAAAGGAAAATAAAGACGCAACTTTGGATTTTTTTTCTATCGAGGAAATTTAGGCAATCATGTATAGATTAAATCAGATAAACAATCATATATACAAATCAGACCTTATTGTTTCTTAATATAGTCAGAACGCCGTCTGAAAGCACGCGATAATTTCCAATGCAACCCCTTAAGTGTTATCATATTGCTGGGAATAATTATCTTATTTGTATCAGTAACTACACAATATTACAGCAATATAGCGGGGCAGTACAGCCAGTATTTTAGGCAACTTTGCACCTAAAGATAGTACAAAACAAGTGCCCCTAAAACTAAGTAATTATAAAAGTTACGACGTAAATAACTTATTTTCTTCCTTACCTAATCTTGAATCGATAAGTTGTAAGTAGGTACTATATTTGTAAGAAATATGTTTTACTACGTTACTTTACTTTACCACCGTCTGCAGTAGGTAGGTACCTATGTGTGTTATGCACAGCACATGTACCTAAATGCCAGCATGCAACGCATCAAGCCGTCGCCGTCGGCTTGCGTGTGCGCATCGGAGTAGATATCCAGATCACGGATTACGTCTAATGAGTTCATGAAATATTTACGTTTATGGCGTACCACGGATAATCCACTCCGGTACAGTCAGTAGGAAAAGTAGGTACCGTGTATTAAAATATTAACTAACGACGTAAGAGCGGTTCACAACGACTTTTTACAGCGCTGCAAACGCTATACAGTATCGATACAGATAATTTTGACAGGTTATCTATGGCTGTCGCGTGTTTGTATCGAAAAGTCCCCGGGTTTAACCGCTAATTCATAAAACCTACAATTTTCTGCTAAATTAAATATTTTATTTAATATATTTTTGTTTTTATTTATTTATTAGCAAAAATATACATATTACTTACAGACTAGTCCAACTCATAATATGTACAACAAAAGTCAAAGTATTTATTTGTAAAAGGCATTAATGTTTTGTCCCCTTCCCACAAACGCAAATGTCTAGATTTCTTGAAATCTGCCTAAATGCATTTACCTCTTGACTTCATCATACGGCTTCTCGTATTGGAAACTACCTAGGGGCGTAGACATTAAATAAAATAATCAATAATGTCATATTTTCTCGAAAGAGGATAAAAATGTAGTCAAATATGGAGAAAAAATCAACGCAAAAGGTTAAATAATCACGAAGTTGAATGTGTCCAAAGTTTTAAGAAGGGGTATGTTCTGTCCCTTTTTCGCAAAACGCAACTTCATATGAAACGATGACGCTGGAAGAATGTGACGTCACTAAAGACGGCAACGTGCCGCGCCGCATCTTGGTCGGCGCCGCCGTCGATGCGGCCCCCCGGCAGCATCCTGTAATGTGACGTCACACACCGTTTGCGTTTTCTCTCTCTAACAAGCAATATTAAAACGGTTGTAGCTTTGTAATTCTTTGAGATATCTGAATGGGATTTTCGTCACTAAGTAGGTATATTTTTTTGCCTTCTTTCTTTTGGAGTAATAATAATTTTCGAGTCTACCCCCCTATTGACAATACGAATGCCTAATGCGGTGTTTGTTAAAATCTGATAGTATGGAAAGGTTAACAAATGTATATAATATGGGATGAGAGCTGCCGGCGCCATATTTGTCTGTACCTAATCGTAAGTTACTAATAGTCAAATCAGCACATGAAACGTCAAAAACTCTCTGTTAGGGTTAGTTATGCGCGGAAAAATCCACCATTGGTCAAAGATGCGTGAGTGAACAAGGCTAGCTTATATTGGTGATTTTTTCCTCGCACACTGTTTCGTTACCTCGCACAGCTCTGGTGAATACTCACCCTTAGAATGAAGTGAGTAGGGAAATAAAAACAAGTGACGTCACGATATTCTATGTTCAAATTTCGTCCATTTATAAATCTTTATGTATTTAAAAATCATTAAAATAGCAATAATAAGTTCAAGCTAATTTTCCGAGTATTTTCATGAATTTTGTTTATTGGTATAGTTATTTTTATTCTCAACTACCGTACCGCAATGATTTCAAGTCGGTAGGTACTTAGGTAGTACATATTTTTCAGTCAACCCGCCTGTTTGAATAGGCTTAACTTTTTTCGTTGCAACACACGTAGAGTATTTTATAATTGTTATCGTTATCAACCGTCTAATGCTGCACTCTTCACGTTTTTATGTAGGCCAGGTGGCACACAATTATCTATCATCTTTTATGGAAGATAATGGAATAACTCATCAAGTAGGCAAGTTATCACGATGGTACAATTTGTACACACTTTTTATCACCATTAAAAAATACCGCTTTGGTACCGTCAAGGGTGTTGAGGCGGTGACACCTCATAATCGGGGCCCGGGTCCCACCCGCCCTTCCCACCCGCCCTCAAGTAATACTGGGCAGAAATATGTAGGTGACCTTAATGCAGCAAAAACAGCAGTTACAAAATCAAATTGACGCACAGTCTACCTATAGCTATTTTTTCTGCGTGTTTCAGAGCTTAAGATAATAGGCAATTATGCCATAAGAAGGCAATTATGCAATTAGCAATTATACCAAAAGATTCCTATAAAAACTAATATTATCAGTACCTACCTACCAAACTGAGAGATATACCGAAATAGCCCCCACTACGCCGCAGTGAAATATTAAAACCACCTTCCAACCCATATCAAAGCAGAGGAAAGACTCTTTCCGAAAGAAAAACGGTATTTTCAAAAAAGTTGAGTTTTTTACTAGAGAATAAAATTACAATTAGCTATTACACTGTGGAGGATTTTTTGATGATAGCAATTAGTTATTAGCATAGAATGTAAAAAAGAAACGTATCTTTTAGTTACTGACAAAAAATAATATTATAGTGGGCCTTATTGTATTGTTCTACTACAATGATTGTAGTATATGTACTATATTGTATGTTTTTAAAATTACTACTCCCGCCAGGGTCCTGAGGCTTTAAATACTGCAACCACATGTATTTTACCATGGTGCAATAAAATAAATGATGATTATGATTATGAAGAAGTACAAATCACTCATATTTTTACTAAAGCGCGTGAATATTTTTAAGTAGGATCCATTCAATCGAAACCCAAATGCACAAACTATTCAATCAAACTGACATGCTTTACAATAACTCGATAAAGGATTTAGGAGAAAGGGCGTCTAATCAAATGTCAATATTTGATTGAACACCGAACGTTCGCTACCGTACTGCATACTTCCGGACCGGAGGCCCGAGTAACCGATTGTTTCATTTATCCTTCTCCCTCGCCTACGACTAAACAAAATATTTGTCATCGGCTCCTGTTGCACAAAAGGAGTCCAACACGTTCAATGTTAGCGTTAGAAATTTAAATGTTTATTTAATTTGTGAAGCGTTTTGTAAACTAGCAACTGGAGAATTACTAAAAAAATATAGATCGTTACATTTAGCGTTAAGTGTGAGTGTCTAAAGATAAAGGAACTTAATCCTACTCTTGCTTCT
This sequence comes from Epinotia ramella, assembly GCA_947578815.1. Taxonomy (NCBI): domain Eukaryota; kingdom Metazoa; phylum Arthropoda; class Insecta; order Lepidoptera; family Tortricidae; genus Epinotia; species Epinotia ramella. Next base: position 17,993,559 of record OX388209.1, read on the forward strand.
TGCTCAGAATGCGTTCTTGCGAGTTTGGGATTCTTGGTAGTTGAATTAAATTGAACATCATCGTAGACCAGTTATTCTCATGTATTACTATACATCCGAACTCGCATCTCATCTCATGAATCTATACATCGAATCTATTATGCGTGTCTAATAGATTTTTTTGGCGCTGGGCCATTCACGGGCGCAGCGTGAAGCCGCGTCAATGGCCATTGTGGCATCGAGTCGCCGGCGACCGACAAACTTTTATTTGTAACGGGCCTAAATGGCTGTTTTGAGGATTAAGGTGCCAGCATTGTCATCGCTCGACTATCGGTACAATACCACTTTAACAATCCCATCAAACAGACAATAAGAGACCCTACAGCAACGTGATAAGAACTATGACCAATCTCAAATTATGTTAGCGGAATGCCGTTTCAGCGGAACATTGTTATGGACGCAAAATGGCATTAGCCTAATACGATGAGTTCCCCACAATGTGCTCTTGAGATCTGTCACTTCTGATAGCTTTTTGCTACGGTGTACACGGAGGATTACGCACTTCAACATTAGGATTATGTGACCACTTACAGGCTAGAGTGTGCCTTAGAAATGTTTACGTTACGAGCGAGTATTATTGTCACGTTCGCAGCGTATTTGTTTGAAGCAATTAAATTAAAATATCTGTCGCAGCAGTCAATTAAGGCTGAAAAATAAAACCGTACGCGTACGTTAACGGCTCAGTAGCACCCTTCATAACTCTTTCCTGGCAGCGAGGCGTCGTGTTTAACCCTTTCATTGACAAAAGGTATTTAAATTAAGCTGTCGAGGAGATTATATTTACTGCGGCGCAACGGGATTTGAACCGTTTACAGTCTGTTTTTAGAACGACAATGTTGCAGACATTGAAATAGGTAACGAGTTTCTTGAAATACGCTTAATTGAATTTCATGCGGGAAGTGGTCGAGTGTAAATACCAAATAAATGGTACCGATGACTGCGATACACGATACCAGCTTGTAGATATTTATCGCGAATATCGCGTTGCAGTTGTAGCAATTTCTAAAGCTGGCTGGCAAATCTCGGATCAGCTGGCGAGTTTTCTCGCTAATTGAATGTTATTGCATACCACACACTAATTTATAGATATGGTGAGATAGGTAGCTCGCGTTTGTTCATTAAGCTGTCTCGGTAAGTTATTTATGCGGGCGTCCGTCAACGCCTCGCCGGAGTGGCGACAAATTTAACAATGCCGGGTATCTCGCCGATCGTCGCTTTGTGTCTTTCTTAAAAAGATCGTTAATGATGTGCGAATCTGTCTACACGTGTCACCGTCGATTTATGTCGATTCTACCTAATTGTTTTATGTTGTGACGATTTTGTGCGTTATTTCAGCCGTGCACGGTTCATTGCCGTTCCAATTCGAGGCTCGCAATATATTTCGGGAATTTAAGTTTACTGGTGTCCGCGCGGCGGGGCATTTTAGTTGTTTGCGTTATACAATCAACTAGTAGCGGCAATTATTCACTGCATGTTCCCCACTGCGGTTTATTAAGCGACCCATGCAGCATTCGCCACACATAAAGGCAGTGTAAAAACGGCCCGACCACAAGCCAACTGCAGTTTCCTGCCCCAACCACAAATAACCATTTAATAATCTTAATATTGCTTGTTAGCAATGTTAATTTTGTACAGTTATCGTTTGCCTATAATTTTTATTGGTTCTAATTGTGCTATAATAGACGGCGAATAAGGTGTGTTACTGGTTATTAACTTAGGTTATAAAACCAAACACTGAGGGGTAGGTTATGGTTAGTTGAACTTGTAGAGGTAGCTCACAACATACTATGGTGCCTATTACAATAGGTATCTTATATACAGTTTGTTGCAAAAATGTCTCCCTCTCACTCTAAATATCTGGTCTGAAAAGGTCTGAGAATTATTTGAGTAGATACCTACCTGTGTGGTGGCGATAGTTATTATAGTGTAATATCTGACATACCGGAAGGCGCGGCGTGGGTACTGGGTAGGCCCCCTACAAGGTGGACTGATGACCTGGTAAAGGTTGCGGGAGTCCGCTGGATGCGGGTGGCGCAGGACCGGTCACTTTGGCACTCTTTGGGGGAGCCCTATGTCCAGCAGTGGACGTCTTTCGGCTGATGATGATGATGATGAATATCTGAAATTCCTCTATAATAATGATTTATTTATCGTATGGCGGTTACACACTGGTACCTACATATATAGGTAGGTATCATCAGCCTATAGAGTTCCCACTGCTGGGTACTGTTCTCGAGGGTGAGGTTTGTAAACTGTGTACCTATATTTTTCAAAGATGCATGCAGATGTTACTCAGTCAGTAGATACTTTATTTGAATATTTATTGGTAACCTGTATAACAGGACCTTGCGTCTGAGCACGGATCAAGGCCAGCCTTCGTGATCGCCGACAATCGATCGACTTCCACGTCGTGATCAATAGCTCCAGGTTTTCAAAATTGAAACTATCAATCACAATATTACATGTCACATAAACTGGTATATTTGCAACACCGACATAGTGACAGTAAGTAATTTAGCTGCTTTTTGCAACATCTTCCATTTGTAATAATATTATTAGTTAGCGTGTAGCGCTGCGCCCGCGCCGGCCAATTTCACATCCACTCGACGCAGCCCGTCATTACGCTGCAAATATTACAATTACGACCTACTGAGATGTTCTACTAGTGACGTGCCTTTTCATTCAATAGTTTTTACTCAACACTCCGTTTCCTGTCATGAATTATTTATATCTTTTACAAGTGAATATTTACACTAGAGCGGTTTCAATTTTAACCACCTTCTTGTACCTTCCGACTTTTTTATGTTTTAATTAGCAGACGCTATTATTTTCATTAAAGCATATCGTATCCATATCGGTGTTTATCTCAGGTAACGTTATGGTCAATAAAAAGGCTCGTTGAAAAAGCAATCACTCATCCAATCACTGAACAAACATGAGCCGCGCGGATTCGTCGCGCTCCTGTGCTACAATCACTGTCAATGATTGCTGTCGAACCGTTTGTGTCTTTGTTGTTACCGCCCTTCCAAATGGAAGGATCCGACGCTACACTGTGACTAATATACGAGATTCGAGATTTAAGCCTTGGGAGTCATTAAACGTCGTCAGGAGCTTCTGAAGCACCTATAATGATCGTAATCGGTTGGCGGTGGTGAGGTTTTTGCAAGGTCACTGCATTAGCCTGGCTTGTTAGTAGAGGAGCAAGCAAGGCGAGTAATGAACGGGCGAGCTGCTAGATGCAAGTCACGGGGCAGGTATAGGCGCCGCCGTCATCGCCCGCGCCGTCATCGCCCCTGTCAATAAATGATGCTCCGACAACGGAGAAGGTTATTTTCGAACGGAGCTCCACTAATTAATGCCTTCCACTTTAAAAAGGTTACTTACCTACCTAAGAAGCGGCGTCTTTGTTCTATTGTCAACTGCTTTAGTGTTTCAGAATGTCTAATGGTGCTGCTAGCCAGCATTTGTTCTATAGTGTTAAAGGCGTTCTTTGGTTGGCTCATTATTTAACCACTATTCAAAATGGCAGTGGTTCAACCAATATTCGTTATTTGATATCTATGGTAGCATGTACACCACTTAATTGCATGATTGAGCCTATGGACTGTTCCATCCAATGCCAGTGTCCGCTGTTTTATAGCATTTCAAGAAAGACAGACAATATTATCAATGTCCAAAATATAACACACTGTAACTTCTGTTTTGTAGAGCCACCCAAAACATTTAGGTACTACCTACATCTAGGTACCTACATCCAGTAACACTTTTCGTCATTACTTTTACAGACGCTATGCCCACTAATTCATTTAGGATTTTACTTGATAGTACCTAGTCTATAAGAATTTTTACTCCTCAGCCTCACATCACGCATTTATCGCGCTTACCTTTGGCTTGTGCGAAAAATACCTGCGCTCTGAGACATACTTTATGTTCCCGCCCTAAGTGTGTAGCTTACTATTATGTATAGGTACCTACCTAACACACTCTAATCTTTGCCATTTATTGTCTTTGTTGATATTAAACACACTCGCCAAGTTCAGCAAACCAATGTGTACCTCCAGCATCAGCAAACAAACCAATTGGCTCTCCGTTTGATCTAGCGATATCAAACGTGCCTGGCCATTGAACCCCAGCAATCTATTCCACAGCCCATCTGTTCCGACAATCCGCATGTTTTGATTTCCTCGTTCTGTTCCCTACTTACGTCACCCGCAGCACGGCGATTAATTTAGTAGTTTAGCTGAGAGATGCCGCTCGTGGTGGCCACCCGCGGGGCTCCGGCGGCGCCCCACCGCGCCCCGCGGAGCGCTAATTGAAACTGACACCGATAGCGCCATTCACGCTGTCCTTTCGCAGACCATTTTTGTGAAAACAACGCATAAAGGGTGACCGAAGTCAGTTTGCGGACAGTCAAAATTTTGATTTCTAACCTTAAAATACTACGTGCGCTGGTCTACGCCCCCAGAGACAAGATTATATAGTTACTAAATCCTACTATTTGGAATCAGATACCAATGTAAGGTAGCAAATTAAAGCTACAGCAAACCGCCTTGTACCCGCAATGTACCAGAAGTGTCTGTATGTGTAATGTACCAGAACAGCGACGGTCTAGGTGAAAAAGAAGTGGCAATTTCGACCATGGCCGAGTGGTCAAGACAGAACTAACTAAGGAAAATAATTTAAGATAGGTGCCTACTACCTATCTAAAATTAGTTAAATATGTAGCTCCCAAATTCCAAACGGAACGGTGTTCCATCACAATAAATTTATGTCTCAACAATAAAACCGCTGCACGCGTCCCTTTCAGCCTATTACGAGCGAGTGCAATAACTATCGGAAATTGCAACTATTATCCTTAGCATCCGGCTTTTAAGTATAAATTTTCCGTTTGCAATTTGTCGTGCGAAGGGATTTAAACAAACAGTTCTCCTTGTATCGCGAGTGGCCATTAAACGCAGTCGGGCCCGTTATGAATTCGGATGTGTCCCTCATCCTTTACACTTCCTTTTGTGACTTCACAGAGAAAGTTTATTCTGTTACTGCTACTGCGCTTTAAACTATTGTCTTCTACTAAGTCTATTAGTGATGTGAAATCTTTATTCTCCAAATAACTAATACGGTACTAATACTACCTACGTATTCATAACAAATATAATAAATATCAACAATTTACAAGACTTGACTTCTACAATTTTATCATCAATTTCAATTTATTTATTGATAAAAACAATATTTTACACATCAACAAAATATATCTATACAATTGTACAATTTAGATTAAGCTTGTACATAATAAAATTATACATTTAGCTAACATTTATGTCAGTTTATACAAATTTCTAATGAATTTTTGTGCCCTATGAGCCACCGACTTTTGCATATACTCTTCACATGTTTTTATAGCTACTTAAGCTGAACTGAAATATTTAGCCTAGATATTTTCATCTCATGTTCTTAGCTGTATTCTGAGGAACCGTTACGCTTTCCCCAGTTTCATCAGTATGAGTTTTTATTACAACGTTCAACCCCTTTCTTGTACATTACGTTAGGCGCAGGTAGTAATTTTCTAAATGCGCTTAATGAAACAAGCGCACTTGTTTCTGTCACGGTTATTAGCTAAGCTTAACCTAAATACTGTTTACTTATTTAGTCTCATTTGCAAGCACTAACTTTATAATTAAGTCATTACCCGCGGACGTGAGGGGCGTGTGCTTTATCCAATTTTGAAAAAAAACCGTTATCAATAAACAATTTATCAATTACGATGATCGATTGCCGGAAAATTAAATCAATTTAATTGGAATTAATTAATATAGTCACGATCATTGACTAGTCATCTGATTAACAACGCATCATGAAGTTACCTACTGTTTCAAAGGCCGCGCAGAAACGGTTTTTGATGAGAGAAGTCTATTTTTCAATCGATCAATTTTGGTACATTTGTACCCAAATTATATCCAGGTACTTATCTCACGTAGGGCCAGTGCAGTATAGGACTAAGCTAGCACTTTCTTTTGTTAACAATCTTTTATCCCCAGCTACTTATCATTAGAGGGTCGTGTGCCGGCGCCATTAGCCCCCGCGAGGCCATATTTCACGAGTCGAGGAGGCTCCATGAATACTCGCCTCGCACTTGAGCTTTAAACCGCGCCTGTCATTGATGGCCGAGTTAATGTCACATCACGATGTTTAGCTTTTAGGGGATCTTTACGATTGTTACTTGCGTTTGACTTTTGAGGAGATGTAGGGTAAGAATAAATGATAGGAAAATTCTGAGTTGCGTTAGTTGATTGCAGATCTTTTATGGTCAGATCATTCAGATTTTTAGTGGAATTTTCGATTTCTCTCCATCAGAGATCTTTGCATCAAAGCCGCAAGATTTTTCTATTCCTTTGCACGTTGTTGAATATATAATCCAGTCAAATTTCAAATCAGAGTGCAATAAGCATCTTCTGTGTCTTTATTGTTGTTCACCAACAGACAAGACCGAATTGATATGTAAACCAAAAAAGACCTGGTTGCACTCCGGGAGTGCCGGCAGAAGTGAAAACTGAATGACATTGTAACAGCTTTTCGATCAGGTCATACGTGTCCGTCTTTCGAATTTTCAATCTGTCGAATCTTACGGTGACATGTTGCGAGAATCTCTCGAATCTCACGGCCACGTGACATCTTACGGTCACGTGACCTGTGGCGAGTTTAACAATTTTTCCCCATCACAAAAAGTGCACAGCGCCGCTAAAGAAGTTTTCCCTTAACAAAAATTTAATTATCTATTAGTTTTACGTTGCCGTATATCTACGCTCGGCCTGCACTGTTTGACCCTAGTTGACCTTAACGCCGTTGAAGGTTATAATGAGTCAGAAAGCCGAAGCTTCAACGCACTACGCACTGAAGCATATAATTCATCAGCTTATCCAAGCACGTCCATGTAAGGTGTAGCAGTATAATTACTGGACATGTCGATAGACGCAGCTGACAAGCCCTGCGGTCGTCGTGGTGGCTCCATTCAACACCGCCTCATTCATAACTGGCGAGTGTGACCGCAACGCCGGCGTGTGGACCGTTTAGCTCAATTTGCCTAGTTGCACACAGTTTGGGAGCAGGAGCGGAACCACAAGCGTTCTCCGGGAATTTGTCAATTGCGCAATAATTCGCAAGTAGTTAGAAATGTATCAAAATTAATAACATATCTAACACAGCTTATCAGATGGGATCATGCTCCAATTATTACTTATTACTGAATAACAAAACGCAGAGAACGTAGCCAAGAGACCTGCGTCGATACAGCGACGAGATCATGTGGATGTAAAACGTTTATTAACAACGTATCATCGCCTCGTTCATCCAAGTGCTATGATTCGATTCCTATCAGAGATCCACCTCCAAACGCTCGCGATAGCGAAGCGGAATAGGAGATGAAGTACTTAGGTGGTCGCGTGGCCGGGACCGCCCGTCGTGGCCGAAGCCGCGCTATGCTAATTCAATTGTGTAGAGCGGATAGCGCGATACCATCGCCTTGCATTATCATAATAATGCGCGAGTCACCCCGCCGATACCAACCGTCGACATGCACTCGATACACAATTTGTAAATCGATACCTCACAACAACACAGCTTTTGGGACTCGGCTCGTCCTTGAAACTATTGTGTCATGTCAGACTGACACAGCTCTTACAAACACGGTGTATCCACGACACAAACAAAGACAACATCAATCATAAAGTATGAGAGCACAAAACAAGAACCACGACACCAACAGTGTACGATAAGGCACTTACAAGCAAGAACATGGAAAGAAACCTAGCATCTAGGTAATCGATTCACAGAAGTGTTGAGAAGTGGCGAAAGCCGTTCTCAGGCGTCCGCCCGCGGCCCGCAACCGTACCCACAGTTCTTGTCGGCGATTACATTCATCTAGCGGGATGCAAATTGAATTATGGGACTTTTTGTGGCTGTTCAATTGTTTAATACGTCGCTTTGTTCTTGCGCCGCTACGTGACGATTGAGCACTCAGCGGCTTGTAATCGCCCGCAGTCTTCCAGCCACGATTGTTCCACACCATTCTAGTCAACCCGGCACCAAATTATAGTCTTTCGTCTTATTACCTAATTGTTGCTATTGTTACAAATGACTAACAGCTTTCGAAAACCTTACAATCTATCTCTTATTACAATTTATATTTCTTGTATCGTAGTTCTACGAACTGTAATTTGATTTGTTACTTAGAATCCTATAGTGCCTAAGTAATAGGGCAAACACAAACTGCATTAACTTTAGAATTATAAATACGAGTATATATACCTAAGTCGGTACCTATTGTTACAGAAAACTTGGTTTGAATATACTTACCTAGGAGTAATTGGAAAGAAATAACGTCTTGAATGCATAATTGTTCGTTTTTACGAGGACTGCAGGTCGTTGGTACGGCCGTGTCTTTGTGGTTTAGGCCCCGCGGCGCTGTCTGGGTAATTTTCTCAGCAATTAATACCCCGCGTTCAATTTGTTAAATGTAAAAAATGTGAAACAGAAGTTGAAGAAAATTACTGAAGCCACATCCACTGGCAGTTCCACGCTATTACCGGAGGAGCGAATGAAATGTCAACTAATTACAGCGTGCCATTGTATTGACATGTGCCATTGCGGTTTTTATTGACAGTACTGTCATTGAGAAGGCCGTTAATTCATACGTCGTAGAAAAACCTTTATTATAGGGTATGTCCTTGTACTAGACGAAAATTATAAAGAAAGTCGTCATTATCTAATAAATAAAACGCCTTCCTAATGGTATGAATTGACAAAACCATAAAGATCTTTGCAAAACATTGAGACGATAAATTGGAACAGGTTTTGTCATTATTCGATTTAGATATTGTTGTAGATCAGATAGACAATCGGGGCAATAAAGCGGGTCTCGCGTGCCCCGCGGCACACTTTGGTCTAACCATTTTATTTGTTTGTTACTATAGTATAAATGGAGCTAATTATAATGATTTCTGTGGAAATTACTGGCATTAAGTTGCTACCAAAAATACGTGAGTTTAACGACGTTTTCCGAGAAACCTCGAGAGCGAGCCGTCGGCGACGGCCGACACACGCGATGCTGCTATCACATTGTATTCGTTGTATGCAATGCGGCCTTGAACTTATCTACACAATGCTATCAATGTGCCTTAAGGTAGTCCGTGTTGAAAGTTTATACTCGAGCTGAGGTTGAAATAAATTCTCAAATAAAATGGCAAACGAAACTAGGGTTACAACACTTATGCCTTACAGCTTGTCACAAGTGTTTTGTTTTTGTGACATCTACACAAACAATATCACACATTAGATACATATACCTATCTCTCTATCTGTCTCTATCTTTGACGACCGGTTAGCCTAGTGGGTAGTGACGCTGCCTACGAAGCTGAAGGTCCTGGGTTCGAATCCCGGTAAGGGCAAATATTTGTGTGATGAGCATGAATATTTGTTTCTGAGTCATGGAAGTTTTCTATGTATTTAAGTATTTATATCCATTATATATATCGTCGTCTAGTACCCATAACACAAGCCTTACTGAGCTTACTATGGGACTAGGTCGATTTGTGTAAGATTGTGCCCTAATATTTATTTATTTATTATTTATTTATTTATCTATATACAGCTATCTTGCTTTTCAACCCCTGACCCAAATAAAAGGTGTTGAGTATGAGTCTGAGGTATCGTAGCTCCCAATTTTAGCCATCTTTGATGTGTCGGGGTGGTCTAATTTTTTTATTAAAAAAAATAGAATAAAATAGAATACCCCGAGACATCAAACTAAAGACAATGTAAATACAGGCAGCAATATTACAAACGCTTCCTGTATATGTACAGTCAGAATCAAAAGTAACTGCACAAACGAAGACGTCAAAAGTCTTTATTAAGAGGGAATAAGAGCTTTTGACGTCTTCGATTGCGTAGCTACTTTTGATGCTGACTGTACACTGAATATCAAAGTTTTTAAATACGAATCGGTATTACTTAAGCTGACTGTAGCTTCCTTTTAACCCATTCGCCGTCACGATACGTTCGTAGCGCTACGCCGTGGTCCGTAGCAGGTTAACGTCCATATGTAGCGAAAAGTGCCCGTAGCACTCTGAGCATGTGTCTGGGTTGACGTTGAGTGGGTTAAAGAATTCCATTGATGCTGAATATATGTATTACTGCTAGTTTAGCTGAAATGTTACCGGTTTGGTGCTGAATAAGTACTTAGTTGAATTCCCGGCCACTTATTACGATTGAGATTAATTTAATGTTAGGTACAGTCGAGGTCATAAATATGTTTACACTTTTGCACCTTATTACAAGGCAATAAGGTGCAAAAGTGTAAACGTATTTTTGACCTCGACCGTACCAACTTTTTATCAAACTGTTAATGGAATAGGAATCTTCAACCATGGACGATAGAGTTGCTTTTTGGATGGACTACTTTGATGCAAGTCGACCAACTCAAATAATCTCAAGTACTTATACATTTAAGTTATTGGATATATGTTGCATATTGTGGTTCAAACATTAGAGTTACCAAGGGACCCTGAAATGTAAAACCCTCAACACTTCGCCATGCCATGCCCAGACGCAATTAATTTCACAATTTTAATTGCCATTGTTCTGATAATTATTGAATTACTTGATGTCGGTATTAATGATCATAATCATGGCTATGCTGGGTGTAATTATTGAGTGTTTAAGTTTTTGTTAGCGTCCATAGGTTAAATCGAAACGTTTATTGTGACAACAATGTCATTACGTTGATTTTGTCACGAGTTGATCGCAATCATATTTAATAATACTTATTATTAGTTTCAGTTATGCTTATTTTTAACGTTGATGAACTCCATTAAACAACAAAGTTGCGAACAATAACTCTGACCAATGGGGATTCTACGTGAATCTTTTTAGTATTTTATACACATGTTCGAATAATAAATGTTGTTGATTATTACCATTCCGTTATAATTATATCCGTTAAGGCGTAACATAATTATTTTAAATACTTACATGAAAAAGTTATATCTACGTATGATTTTTTATGAAGTAAGTTTAGGATTTTTTATATACTCATTATTCAATAACCTCTTGGTTATACGATCTAAAGCTTAAATTTATAAATATATAGGCTAGCATAACAATGTCCACATCAATACGATGAGTAATACGTATTAGGTACTTAAGTGTAGGTACCTAAACTAGATAATTTGAACAATATTAATTTAATGAAGTTTGGTAGCCGTGTGCCTATATTTTGTTCGAAAATGATCGTAACATCGAGTAGTACAACGAGTTCTCTCTGGCCACTTAAATAATTCGATTCCACATTCGAGTAATTAAGAGTAAAAAAGCTGCCAGCTTTATTGTGTCGACTTTACCTCTGCTACAAAGCGACAGAACAAAAGCCAAAGTGGAAGGGAGTCCCTTGTTTCGATTCGACCGCTTGTTTTTTGTTCGACTGGAACTGGTTTCTCAAATTGGTACTCCTATTATCTGGTCCCAGCCGGTGAAGGTCGGTCTCACTCAGAAAATTTGTGTAGCAAATTCCGTCACGCAAAATATTGGTGGGTAATTTCGATCAGAATTTTGACGGTTTAAATGTCCCTCCAAATTGGATGATGTTTCGACACTTTTTTTAAGCTGGGTTCAGCGAAAATAACCGTTTTTTAGGCAGTTTTCAGACAGGGTAAACGGTTAATATCGTATTCACGAGTCTGGCAAAACTTGACGTTTATATAGTTTTTTAAATACCTAAAAAGCTTGTCGTTAGCCATCTTGACCCCTATACAGTTACAATTTAACAGTATGTAAACTATTTTTTGTTGACTACAACATTTCCATATACAGCGTGTCTCTGACTTAGGGGCTTTAAATGCAAATGTCCATTACGGTCCTGAAACTGAACCACTTTTGTTCCGCAACTTTGTAAAATAACTATTATTTCTATAATTTATTCGCGTTTGAACTTTAACTGTACCATCAATGTATTGCAAACACGGCCTCATTATTTGACATCCATGACACTGACAAGTATGAAAACTAACTAATGGATGATGTACATTGAACATCACATTTACTTTGTATGAAAATAATTAAATTAACAAATAGCATTTTTTTAAGAAATTGTAAAACAAAAGGTGCTTAGTTTGGTGAGTAGATTCTAGCCTTACATTTAAAGCCCCTAAGTCAGAGACACGCTGTATGCTGATGTATTTTTTATACACCTAAACAAAGCGTTCAGGCTATAATGTTAGTTTCGACAGCGAGCACTAGCAGCCCCGGGGCCCGACAGCGAGTGGGCGCTCATGTCCGACACATTACCACACAATTTCATCGACTTATCAAATTTAAACGCTCACATTACCGGCTAGGCGGCGATTTTATTGAAACGTCCCGATAATCGCGGAGAAACAATACATAATCTGTCCAAATTGCCGATGGATGCGTTAGATGAGACGCGCTACGATCGACACTCGATAAAAAGTTCCGTCACGTTGGTCAAATAGGCAAATATATTTTCGAAAAAAAGTTCTACCATTACAAGCCGCTACAATTCCATAATCCATTGACCGAATCTGGACAAAAACCCGGTCCCCCACATGTCGGGGATACGTCAAGTCGGTCGGCGTCACAAGTCGGTAATTTCCCTTTAAATAAATAATTTGTTTCGGCCCAATTTGACGCGATCGCCATGTGGTGGCGGTCTAATGGCCGCGGCTAACTACGCGGTTTCACGCTTTACTCACAGACCATCGCCGACAACTGTGAAACGTCATTTTAAGTTCGGTTAAATTGAGTAAACAGCTCTAAATTAAGAGAAAATTCTCTATCAGTGTTTTTTTTTACGTTTGGTTTACACGCATTTCTTGTAAAAGATCTTATCTAATGGAGGTATCAGACTAAGGGACAAACCACCAGAGATGTGCTAATCTGTGTTTCTGCAAGCAACACCTAGCTCCCACACATGCGAGGTTTCAAATATACAATAAGTACGAGTATACAATACAATACAAATATTCTTTATTGCTCACCAGACATAGTAGATAACAGAGAAATAGAGGTAAATTAAACATAAACAATGGTAGAGAACAGGCGGTCTTATCGCTAATAAGCGATCTCTTCCAGACAACCCTTGGGTGGTGGAGACGATGCAAGAAAAGATATGATTTGAGTAGGTGAAAACAGAATATAAGAACAACTTAACTATAAGGAAGACTATACACTTACATAATACATAATATATATATATATATAAACCTACATACACATACAATAACTACATGTCATTAAAACAGTATTACTTACAGTGGAAAACAAACAGCAAGCACACCAAGTAGGAATGACTAGTAACGGAAGAGAAAAATAGTAATCCTTAAGTCTAGTTTTAAAAATGGGAAGAGAATTAGCACGTTTAATTTCAATAGGCAAAGAATTAAACAATCGACCAGCTCTGAAAGTAAAAGAATTTGTTGTAAAATTTAGAGTTTGATGGGGGAACACTCAGAAGCAACTTCTGAGCAGACCTAGCAGAGGAATAGTAGATTATACACTAAGGGGATAAAGCACTGTTTTATGTCACGGGAGCGAATTGAATCCCGAACGTAACGAAGGACTCATAATTTAACTCCTGAGCGTAGCGAGGGAGTTGTAAGTTAATTCCTGAGCGAAGCGAGGGAATTAAGACTGAGTCCTGAGTGCAGTGAGGGGTTCAACCGCCCAAGACTAAAACAGTCTTATCCCCGAGGTGTATACTCTACTTTTCACACCTTATGCGAGACAAAAAAACAGGCTCAGTAGATAAATAATGTTTATTTAGCAAATTAAAAGTACATAGTAACATTAGACACGTTAGTCCAATTATGGAAAGATAAGGTAATGTTTTTATTTGGTACGTTTATTGAGGTTGAGTTGGAGTTTATTTGAGTTGCGTTCATAGCTTCGGATACTTGCGTCTGAGGGTCGAGATGTACCGTAAAGGTTGGGGAAGGTGGATTTTCAGGCAGTGAGCTTGATGTGGATGGGATGTGTTTTGAGGAAGATGGCTTTGGTGGCAGAGGTGTCCAAGGATCATCAATACTAGACGATGGTTTCAAAAGTATTTTTTCACCAATACGATAGCTCGTTCTTTCTTTATTTTTTATAGAATTTTCTATGTAGCCCTCTGCTACAGCGTCAGACTTCCAGCCACCGTGTCTTTTTATTTGGGCCATGTCTGCTCCTGAATCAGCCAATAGGCTCGCCGATGTTCTTCTAAAACAGTGGCCTGTGTAGAGCTCGGGATTTTCCAATTTCAGGTATTTAGCAATGTCTCTTGGCATGCCACTAATTTTGTTTTTGCCAATGACTTGCCTGGTACATTTGCCATTGTTGTAGCCTACAAAAAATCTGTTGGTGTTTATATTAGCAGGGCGTAGTGCTTGGTACTTTTGGACTATTTTGGCATGGTCTTCACGAATTACGAATGACCGTTCTCTATTTGTTTTTGTATCCGGCAATTTTACAAGTAATAACTCTGAATGTTTTTCGATATCATTGACTTTTATGTTCACGAGTTCATTTCCACGACAAGCTCCGTTCACTCCAAAAATCAGGGCCACCTTTAACAAAATAATACATAATTAGTAGCCAGGCGTGATGGTTAGTTAGTGTAGAGATAAATTCAATCAACAATTAGGTTCATAGGTTGTACTCACTTTTATAGCAAGAAAACTGTGGTCGGGGGCTTCATTCAAGAAAGTCTTCACGTTTTGTGTCGTAAGTATCTTTGATTTCTTTGCTCGATGTCCATCCGATTTCCTTTTTAAAAAGGCCAATAACTTGGCATATGTATTAATTTGTATGTCATGTTTGACACTTATTGTTGCCCTCAGCATCGAATATATACACCACAGGCTACTTGGCTTCTTTGTAGCTGACAAATATTCAAAATAGACCAGAAGCACTGATTCAGACACAGACTTTACGCCTTTTACAGCTTTCCATTTGTCAAAATCGTTGTAGGCTTTTAGGTATTTTTCCTTTGACTTCTCTGGCAGCAGATTGTTGACAATGCCTATGGCATCTAATTTGATAAACTCAGGAGTCAAAACACTTTCATCACTCGACATTTTCAATATTATTTTTGAAATTAAATCTTCTATAGGCACCTACAAGAACTCGATTTGTTCGTCACGCGTGAACAAATGAAGACGCGCGACGTTCCAAATTCGAAAGCACAAGCCGTGGTCCTAGATTCGAAATTCGAATTTCGAACACCGCGCTCCTCCAGACCGGGGTTCACACGGAGGCAAACTTCATTTATTTTGTCAAATCAAGTAGGCCATGGCCTAGGACAAATTGTGTTTAGCAAAATTAAACTTTATGCATATAGTAATAAGAATTATGAAAAGTGAAATCATATTATTAACCAGCGGGTTATAATGAAATTCAGTACAACATTATAACCCGGCTAATACCAAGGGATTTAATGTCTTGCTTTCGGTAGGGTTTACATGACCTATAATTCGGCATTGTCGAGCATGTGGTTTGAAAAGAAATTTAAAGCGTTCCTTGAGGTAGCGAGGAGTTGCAGGGTTGAAAAGAATATATGAATACAGCTTTAGCATATAGATGGTTACTCGACCTAACCAAAGGAGTTCGCATTCTGGGATGATTTATCACATTTCATTCGTTTTGCCGAGATCTAAAGTAAAACAACAAACCTATACCAAAACACAATTTTGGGTGTATTTTTGCGTTTACCTAAATGTTATTATGTCTCAGATTACGTACTACAAAATGTTTAATATGTGACGGACTTGGATATGCGTGAATATTTCCATAAGCCGGATAGAAACTGTTAAGTAAGCTCATGCTATTGCGGAGACAGGAAGAGTTAATCGATACCTCCCCCAGCCAGTTTCAAATGACGGCTGCCGACCCCTGCTGCCTATAATGATCGTATTTTGATGCTACTTACCAACACTCGTAACGCACTAGAATGAAAATCAATAAGCTTAATACGAGTAACTACACGAAAAGTTAATTCATATTCGGGTCATATTTTTTATTTATTAATTTAATCTTTATACGTTCGACGACCCCTGTATTAGCTTAGTTTAGTTGGTAGTGACCCTGCCTACGAAGCAGGAGGTGCCGGGTTCGAATCCCGGTAATGGCATTTATTTGTGTGATGAACACGAACATTTGTTCCTGAGTCATGGATTGTTATAAAATGGCCGTCAATAGAATTTGCTAACTATGTAAACAAACCGCCATATTAAAATTGTCTGTCAATGGCAGTTTGTTTACATAGTTAGCAAATTCCATTGACGGCGACTTTAAGTATGTATATGGTCGTCTAGTACCCATGGTGCAGTCCAGTACTCCAATATCTATACAGATAACCTTTCAAAAATATCTACACTCACACTCACACTCACACTATTTTGAAAGGTTGTCTGTGTAGATATTGGAGAACTCGACTGTACAAGCTTTGCTTAGTTTGTGACTAGGTCAATTTGTGTAAGATTGTCCCATAATATTTATTTAAGTATCTATTTATTTCTTGCTATAAAAAAGAACTCATCGTAGAAAAGACGCCAGTCAATAAGTCAATATCAATATCTAGATAGATTTAGATTAGATTTATTTATTACACGATAAAAATTACAATATAAATTTGCATAAATGTATTAACCACAAATATTAAGTTTCTGAAAAAATCAACACTTTATTAGTCCCACTTATTTTATAGTCCCGTTCAATGATGTCTGACAACAACAAAACAATGAGTAAACCGCTGGTTCGTTTGAGTTTTTTAATGGCAGAAACGAAGGTATTACAACTATTTAGAACTGTTAACATGTATCAGAAGTTGGTTGCAGAGGACAATAGTAGCAACGTGTACATTGAGAAATGAGTTAGATATTAGGATAGTCTACATACAGTGTTGGTGATACAGATAAGTAGGCTAGCTAATAAAATACAATAGTACATTGTTTAACGAGGGGCGTAAGTGGAATATTGCGAACAAGAGTCTATCAGAAGCCCGACGCCGAAGGCGGAGGGCTTTTGATGACTCGAGTTTGCAATATTTTTACGCCCGTGTTATACACAATGTTTTTCATCACATTTGCGAGGAAACAAATACATTTTAGATGAAATGAATACAAATCGTAATAAAAACTGCAACATGTCAGTCGTCCATTTTGTTGAATTTGACGTGAGGCGTGTATGGCAAAGACCCTTCGGTATACAGCCACGATTTGAAAACACTTAAAAACATTTTACATAGACACTAAATAACAACATATTAAATCTGTAAATAATTCAGTTAAACATGTTTAAATAGTTTTTTAAGTTTAAATTTATTTATAAATACGTTTTCAGCCATCGTATTTGATATAAAACCTCTTTGCTTTGTAACTGCCGCAAGAGTGACAGATACAATTTAAGAAAAAAAACCATTACGCCCGTGGGCGTAACACAGGCTATTACAGCTCTGTATGTCTGCGCATTATGAAGCCCTTTTCGAGCAAGTGTGATGAAAACATACTTACAGGTCGATTCACAAGAGCTGGCGCGTAATGTCTATGAAATGACTGACAGTTTCATATATTTTCCGCGCCAGTTCTCGTGAATCGACCTATACATAGAAATTGCTAAAACAATAACCCTTCTTTTGCTATAGTCGGGTAACAAACATGTACATGTTCGTTACCCGACTATAGAGCGGTTTTTGTTACTTCTCTAAAAAAAAACCGACGGTGAAGTCCAGTTTTACAGCAAAATCACTTACCAAGTCATGTTGATATAAATTATTAGGCAATAATTTAACGCGTTTATTTGCATCAGAATAGGAGCTGGGGTGTCGGGGCGACCGCGGTGACGGCGTACGATTTCACCCCGGGCGCGTTCGATAATTCCCTAATTGTGCAATTAGCCGTCTGCAATTTGCCGCAGGCTTATCTGACACGAATTAGAACCGGATTTGCTGTCAATAAACCCTCGTTGTAAAATTAGAAACTTTTCAAAGGCATCATGACGCAATGTTCTGTATTTTTACGCTAGAGTCAAAAGGCCAATCAACAACAAGTTATCCACGTTAATCACCTGACCCCAATCACCCAGGGGAAACTAGCGGCAATTATTTTATATTCAACTAGGAAAAAATGATAATGTTCGGTTATGGCGCTTCGCCGGACGCTGCCGCGTCACGCTCTCTTCGCTCGCTCGGCTCGCGCCGCAGTTCACCTAACAACCTAACCGTTTTTTTCCTGGGGGATCAGGCTAGGGGATTAACGTGGATAACAGCAATCAACAATGAGTAAATTCATTATTTATGCAGACAAACTTATACATTATTGGCGTCAGTAAATATTACCATAATCTTATTTAATTTGAGAAACATAAGGAGATAAGCCTTATTATCTCGAATAACGTGTTGTCTAAAATTATTAGCTCATAAGTATAGTTATGAATTTTATGAAATACAATTTGGTTGGTAACGACTTCACGATCATCTTAATAACACATCGGGATAAGCGTTTCGCTTGAATATTCATTTCGGCTCATCATAATTTTGGTGGATAATTTTAAATCAGCCAATCAGCGAGCTGAAGCCCGCGCGCCGGTGCCGCGGAGGTTTTACTCACGATTTATGGGTTCTCACATTAATTTAATTACAGCTCACGAAATTAAACTTATTTGCGGTGTGAGAGGAAATTTCCAATTTGATCAGTTCATATTTTTCTCATAAATTTAGAATAACGTCATCGTCGCAGTCGATCGTTGGTATGAACTAGGTACCTACCTACTTACAAATCTGGTACAGCGGGTTACAGATGCATATACACGGATATTTTTAATTGTTTTAATTAGATTAGAGGGCTCTAACGCAGTGCCCTTTTCATACAATTTATTTTCAAGGATTATGGTTACTAAGGTGTAGTGCGAAAATCTTTTCCACAGGCCGTTTGAAATTCAATCCTATGTCAATGTCTTAATTACTACAACATCGTATGTAATGTTATTACTACTACTAAGTTAGTAGTAGTACTAACACACCATGAACGGTACTCTCTCATTCATTAACAATCATTACCTTTTGGTTATATCGTGTTTAAATAATGTCACAAAGAAATCTCTGAATCAAAACGTTTAACAGTCAAAATGTCACAGTAGGTATTTTAATATTTTGTAGGTAGTATAGTTCTCTATCGAATAGGTATCTTGAATCGTAGTAATGATATCATTGAATGCGTAATATTTTCCCACAGAATGGAGTTTCCTCCACGCCGGCCTACTGGATTTAAAGGCTGCAATTACCTAAGAAATCCGATCCACTCGGTCATTGATACATCCGGTCCCCTTTCAAATTCTACCAGTGCGCCTAATTATGATATTGCTCTCGTGACCATGTTCTCTAAAGGCAAAGATAAATCAAGAAGTTTTCCTCTTGTTTCGCATTGTATATGGATGGAAAAATCCCCAGGATTACATGCTATTACGGAGGAAATTTCTCACATTTTCTCATCACTCACACAAGCACTGCTGCTTTTATACATTGCACTTTCTGGTACAAAACGTATTCGGTTTAGTTTTTGCCAGATAATTAGATCTACCTGGCTGACATTAAACTTTAATCAAAACTCGATTTCAAACCTGAAAATCACATACTTAATGAATAAACCTATCCCATCCCCGCCAACTGAACTACCTGACCCTTCATTGACTCTCACATAGTCGGTCTCTTTGTGTTTTATTTAATTTTTTACGACAAAAGATCTTCGTCATTTTTGACAAGGAAAAAGCCATCAACATTGTAATGCGGTTGATGGCGCCGGAGAGGCGCCACGGTTTGATTCAATCTCGTGGCGAGGGCCAGTTGACGACCAATTACCGATATCACTCTGTTTCGGTGCGCCTTCGCTCGCCCAAATGGAGCATAATGCCTAGGGTAATTATGACTGCAGCGCCGATGAAGGCAGCCCAAGAGAACGTATTCTACCACTCATCTTCTAATATTATCCCAAAATTGCTCTGAGAGGTGACTACATGTAATATTGAACACCTTTTACATATTTATTGGAGGATAATTTTATAAAGGTTACACGATAATTACTAGGTACCTATATACAAACGTTGATTATTAATCGTCTACAGAGCAAATACCTAACTATTTAAGTACTTACCTATGTAGGTATCTTAAAGGCTAGTCTCACGATTCGCCGTGGCAATTTGATATGGTTTTATTTATTTTTTATGGTAATCGTAATTGTCATGGAGGCAGTCGTATTTATGCCGCTGCTGCCCTATATCTACTGATATCTACGTGGATATCTCAAGATAATCTGTCTTAATGTTCGTAGGTGCTTATTTACCATTGTTTAAAAACATTTGTTTTTATTAAAACAACAATCATGAAGATTTGTCAGAAATACCGCGTTAAAGTAACATAAAGCTAACATTTAACGTAAAGCTTCCCAGAAACACGAATTAATTTTACTGCTTGTAAAAAAACGAGTAGCAGTACGACCTTAGAACAGTATGTTTTAAGAATGCTAAACATAGCATGATTCTAGTTCATAAAATGTCCAAAATTCATTAAATGTATTCGTTGAATAAGTTTTCCAAGCTTCAGGAATAAGGGCGCGTACACACGGCCTGACAGCTGCGCCAATCACAATGTACAGGGCGTGGCCGCACCCCGTTCCCCGTGTCCCGGTGTCGGATCCCTGGATTATATTATTATTGCCCACAATGGAACTTTTTATCGGCGCTTTGTGTCTCATGCTGGGGTGAAATATCCGGTCGGATGTTCCTTGTGTGCTCACCTTTATTTTTAACTCGCTGAAATGAACAACGGTGAATGGATTGTGCTTTACACCCTTATACCACTGCTTTTACGTGCTTGGGGATCAGAATTTTATGAATGCGGAATGCGGTGCGCCTAGCTGTTGATTACAATACATCATACTGGTATACAAATAAATAATACAGTAGAAGAATAAAATGACGTGTTACTGATTTGTTAATAAGTCTAAATTGATTTTAAATATAGTTTCAAATGAATAGTAAATAAGTGTTGGAAGTGGTTTCGGACGGGCGCAGTGACGCGGGCAGCGTTTATTAATTACGACGTCCCGCGGCTCGCGGCCGGTAGCGGCCGGGAGCTGTCACCGCCGCCTAATTGTAAATACACTACAACCATCTCATAATTTATTTATATTATTTCTCAGCGCCCGGGGCACGAGTCGAACACCACGTTAGTTCCCATATAAATTAGACCATAAATCTTAGTCGACACTCGGGCCTTTTCTCACGGTCTAAACCCACCGTTGATGATAATTAAACTCGTAGGACTTCTTTTTTCGATCGCGTTAATTAACTATTCACTGTCTGTCTTTCCAGGAACACCCGAGCTTACGCGGCACGCCGCTGGCGATGCTGGCGGCGCAGTGCAACAAGCTGTCCAGCAAGTCGCCGCCGCCGCTAGCCGACGCGGCCGTGGGCAAAGGCTTCCACCCGTGGAAGAAGAGCCCCGGTGCGCACTCGCCGCCTGGCGGTGGCACCGCGCCGCGCTCCCAGCCGCCCTCTTGCACTCCCTACGGCCGTGGGCCAACCTCCTGCGCCGCACCACCCTCCTATGGAAACGACCTGTACTTCCCATCGTCCGGCGACCAACTCCTAGGCAAAAGTGAATCCAGTGCGAGTCTCGGCTCGATGTACTCCCGACACCCCTATGAATCATGGCCCTTCAACGTCGGAGGAGGCGGGAGCAGCGGTGCCTTAAAAGCGGCCGAAATGAGTGGTGTCGGAGCCGTCGGTGGACCCTGGTGGGACGTTCACAGCGGATGGCTAGACGTCGGAGGGCAAATGGCAAGTTACGCCGGCCAAGACTATTCACAACTAACGCACTCACTGTCTGGGGGTGCTCACTTACTTCCCCCCGCCCCACATCTGCTCCAAGACGCCTACAAGTCAGTGTTGCCGACGCAGGGCTCGTTCGGCCTGCACGGGCCGGGGTCGCCGGCGCCGCCCGCGCAAGCTCCCTCCCCGCGGTCGCAGCGCCGGTACGCCGGCCGAGCGACCTGCGACTGCCCCAACTGCCAAGAAGCAGAGAGGCTAGGCCCCGCAGGCGCTCATCTAAGAAAAAAGAATATACACAGTTGTCACATACCCGGCTGCGGGAAAGTGTACGGCAAAACGTCCCACCTAAAAGCGCATCTCCGCTGGCACACGGGCGAGCGGCCCTTCGTGTGTAACTGGCTGTTCTGCGGCAAGCGGTTCACGCGCTCCGACGAACTGCAGCGGCATTTGCGCACGCACACCGGGGAGAAGAGGTTCGCGTGTCCGGTGTGCAATAAGAGGTTTATGCGGTCAGACCACCTAGCGAAGCACACGAAGACGCACAACGGGGGCAAGAAAGGGAGTTCGGATTCGTGTTCGGACTCGGAGGAGAACAGCCAGGGCGAGGGCGGCGTGGGCGGGCGGTCCCCGGAGCACACGCTGGACGTGAAGCCGGGCGCGCTGGTGTGACGCGCGCGCGCGGCCGCGCCCTTCCCGCCGCCGCTGCTGCCCCACGCGCCGCTCCTGTGATACTGCCGCCCCCCACCTGTACATACCACATATCAGAACACTGTACATAGTAACGTGCTGTTGTAATATAGACTATGCGGTATTGCAGCCGTTGTGTATTTGTTGTGAGACTTAAGTGTTGTACAGTATAGAACTATAATGATATAGTAAGAATTGTATGTTAAATTAGATTAAGTAGATCACTCTTTTAGTCCAAAATTACAGCTCATTATTTATTACATTACTTTATATAATATTACCTCAACAGATATAAATGAAAACGAATTTATTGCCGGACCGTGTTAACGAATACGTTCTTATACGTATATATAATTTAAATATAAAAAAAACAAAACGTGGCGCCTACATAATAGTATTTTATGCAATCGTTATATAATGTATGCTTTTTCAGTCGAGTACCACGTTTTTAAGGTACGAGACTTGAAAAGCTAATTATATAACTATTGCATACAATACTTTTTCTACGAGTCAACTAAACTAATTAAACAAACTTGGTATCTATTGAAAACGAAGTGCAACCAACGGCTTTTTCTTTTTTGTGCGTTGATGTCTATTACCTTTTGACTCTCTCATGACGGCGTCCTATTGGTCAAATACATTATAGTTCAGTAAAGGCGCCACGTGATTGGTCCATTTCATTTTAGTTGTCCCAACAGTTATGAAATGTTGAGTTGGGAGCTCCATAGTAAAAAGTATGTGATTTAAGTTTGGTGTACGAAGTCTTAATTCAAACATTAAAGTCGACGAGTATAAAATAGTAGCTCTAAGCCGGACAGATGGGTATTATGAATGTACGACTTTGCAATATTAATTAGATAGAACTGTACGGTCAATAAATTATGTAAAAGGTAACTCACTCTATAAAGACTAAAGAATCGATAAGTAAAGACTTAAGACACCAACGAAGATATTTTGTGTTTAACTGTTAACATTTAAATGATAACAATGCACTTTAGATCTCTATTGGTACATTTATGTTTTGGCGATAAGCAAGCGTTCCACTACTTATCATATTACCTACCCAACCACACACATGGATGTCTGATTGAAATATTGTTGTGATTGTAGCGATCCAACATAAGTAGGTACTTTCATTGTATAATTTCAAAATATGATATTTAGTTCACGCAAAAAGGGAGCCTGAAAGTTAATGTTGGAATGATGATGTTTCAACCAAGCAACTGATCCTAAACCGTTGTTTACCTAGTTGATGCTAATATATTTCTAAGACGATTGATAGCAGAGAGAACAGGAAGTTATAAAAGAGTACATTGGTTAAACTCGTGCTGTAAAATCGCGTATAACCTATAACGATGACATCTACTGCTATGTAAACAAGTGAAATCAAAATATATTTCGAAAATCCCAACTGCTTTTTTACAAATATTATACCTTATGGTATAATACCTACTCCCACGATTAAGAGGCATCCAACGACACCCCATATTATGTCAAAATCCATCATCCTTGATGGATTTTGACATAATATGTGATTTAAGATATACATCCGTAGAATAGAATTTACTTGTCAACATACATACATACTACATACAAACAAACATACGCTCAAGAAACATAACACTTCTTCTGAGACAGTCGCCAAATATAAAGACCTAACTTTCGGTTGTTCAACGTAACCACTCTTTTATAACCCTCTCCCTCTACTCTAATCTCTGTCGGTAGTGGGATGACACTGAATGTTATGTACCACTGTTTTATGTTTATATATATATATATATATATATATGTGTACATGCAAAGTTAACGAACGAAATATATATCCCTTGTAAATAAAATGACAGAGATGGGTTTCTTGCCCAGCTATTGTTGTTAGTCCTCAATGACCATAAAAAAGTTTTGTCCTATACTTATACAAGTATGTGTCCATTATTGTGCTATTTTGTTAGCTTGGAAATATGTAATTTAATGATATCTAAACTTTATTGTATATTGTACAAAATTGTGCGAATTAAAAATGCCTGATATTGATTTTATAAAAATTAAATATATTTTTCCGAGTGGATGTTTGTCCTTTTATTAACATCATCCCAGCAAATCACATATAACAAGCAAGTTAGCAAGCTAACAAAAAACTAATTCTGAGAGAATAAGACAGACCACCGAACGTAGCGGTCTATCCCAACTTGAAAATAGGGAATACTACCCTGAAATCTCATTCACTGCGGTTACTCTACGCGTCGTACGGATTGTACCTATAGGCAAACTAGGCATGTGCCTAAAGGCACGGGGATCCAAAGAGACGCGGAAATTTTCAAGTTATTATTTTTAATATAAGGCCTAGACTAGAGGGGCGCCGATGAGCTGCTTGCCTAGGGCGCTCTCGTCATTTATTCCGCCACTAGAGGCGACAAAGCTCCTCTCGCACTAGCATTGCGTAAATTGGAAAGAAGAGGGCAGGTAGATTTTCTTGTCTCGCGCCGCGTGGCAGTGTCTGTTATACTAGCCTCGTTAGTATAGATCCGAACAGTTTATTTCTAAATTAATCCTTACAAAATTTTACCTCTAATTTCAGACCTTATTCCAACATTTGCTTGATAAAGATAACACATAAGGTATAACTCCATGTAGACAGCTGAACATAAATAATAGTACTTACGTAGGTTTGACATAAAAAAACTCAAATCATGCCATGCTCATCATGCTCTGACTGCAGTGCAGACTAGACTCGTCAATCCTAGCTTAGACTCTAGCTAGGATTGACGAGTTTGCGCGACAAACGCGTCACTTACGACGCCAAGACACTGTTCTTTAGCGCAACTCAGCGCGAGTATCAACCACATCCAGGTAAAGTCAGAGGCGTCTTTACCTATGGTGCAGGGTGTGCGTTGCACACGGGCGCAGCGGTCCTAGGGGGCGCCGAGCCGTACTTTGTAACTATTTCATTTTGACCGCGCGCTTACTAGGGGGTGCTAGAGTAATGTTACATGGGCTAGAGACGCCTCTAAGGGTGCTGCGGGTGCCCACTTGGAGCAGCACTGGAGGCCGGTATCCCGCAGCGGTAAGTGGGACCCGCCTACCAGTATCCAGGTAAGTACTTGCTTAGCTAGCTTAGTACTGCGACATTATATCCTACCTCTTATTAACTCGATGTCGATTTCAAATACTATACCATTACTAATTCACGGACCTATTTATTACCACTTACCTGACTATTCATTTGATTAATATAACAATAGGTAGGCACAGTCAGCATTCATTATGCATTTTGATACATACCTGTAGGAACTTAGGTATGTCCAGCAGGTCGATCACGTAACATATTGTACGTAGGTATAGGTTAGGTACGTAAAATAGATCTAAACGTCAAATTTTATATGGAAAATGATAGTTAAACTGTCCTAACGCGCGTTCGAAACGGTACGTGATTACCCCTCAGCAGGTCGGTCATCAGTAAGCTCTCGCCTAATTACAAAATTCCGCATACCGAATTCGCCCCACCAAAATTGAATTGAATGAGGAAGGATATAAGAAAAGAGTTTCCTTTCCTGTCCTTTTTTTTTACATCTCCGCAGGCTTGTATTAAGTAAGCCTGCGGAGGGATGAAAGAGAAAGGTGGATTCACAGCGAGAGAGTAAGTGTATGATTTCGAAGAATCTGAGTCATGATCACATCACCGTGACGAGACGGGCAATACGAGTAACGAGGTTTGGAAGAAAACAACATGCTGCGATGAACGGTCCGGAGCTGTGTCGAGGCGAAATAGACTATCCGTCTCTTTCTGATCATCCTCCTAGCTTTATTCCCGGTTGTGCCCCGAAAGGAGGCCGGGGTCCGCTTTGACACCTAACCCCCAAGATTTGGCTAAGGCACTAGTTTTACGAAAGCGACTGCCATCTGACCTTCCAACCTAGAGGGAAAACTAGACCTTATTGGGATTAGACCGGTTTCCTCACGATGTTTTCCTTCGCCGAAAAGCTAACGGTAAATATTCCGCACATAAGTTCCGAAAAACTCATTGGTACAAGCCGGGATTCGAACCCACGACCGCCGTTGGACAGCCGCATGCCTGAACCACTCGGCTACCGTAGCTTCCACTAGGCTACCGTAGCTTCCACTAGGCTACCGTGGCTTCATAATTCATAATTCATTTATTGCAGTAATCATGTGTTACATAGGATCTTATTATAACTTCCGTCTCTTTCTAAGCGTTCTAATTAAAAAGAGACGGATAGTCTATCTCGCCGCGACACAACTCGCGGGCCGTCCTGTGATAGCCGTGCAGGGCAAGTGAATGATGCGTGGACAATATCGTTACAGTTTCAATTTTGAAATTCGGAAGTGACGAAATTAATAGTAGGGCAGTTTCAAATTGGTGATTTTGTCCAGCGTGTCCACATTTACGACAATTGCTCGAGCACTCTGCCCCACTATACTAGTATATATTCCCTGCATAAGTTCCGGCTTCCGAAAAATGTATTGGTGCGGACAAGGATGAGGCCCCTGACCTGTGTTGCTGTGTTTGAAAATCTCATCCAGAACCCCTCGGCTACCGTAACACATCATGTAGTTAGGGTAATGTAGAGCCATAATTAATAAATAACACGGTATTTACATGTTTTAATTACCATTGGACGTGATGATACTTGATTCTGATACCATGTTGTTAGTCCTTGACAGAAAAATAAATAAGTAAGTAAGTTAAACGTACCTACCAATATTTGACATTTGTCGTCTTTATTTGGTATATATTAAGATTGTCAATTATTGAATCAGTGTTGAGCACTGGGACCTTACCTTCCACTAAAAATTCGCAATACCTGGCAGAAGACCCCGGGCAACTTATAGTGCTTTACAAAAAATACAAATCTACCACTAGAACTGATTCCGTAACATTAATCAAGTCCTCCATTCACAAGCATACTAAATCTTTCGTAATCATTACCAGCTTATAGCACTACCTAAGTACATCCAAAGGATCATCCAGCCAGAGCAACGTGATTGAACCTTACGTCGTTGCGAAAAGCAAACAATTTGCGTACTAGTGATTACGTCATTGTAGACGGTAGCCCAGAACCGCAAAGAGGGCGAGCGTCGTAAAAAGTGAATTGAAACCACAAATAATGAGGAGGGGAGCAGAGTGTCGCCTCTGCGGGTGGGCGCAGCTCGTGCCGTAAAAACCGAGCTCATCTGCAAGCTGCCGACTCCATTACCGCCGCTCGTGGCATAGGCTAATCTTCGCTTTATTAACGACGGCGGTGGTCCCTGATGACAATCACACCATCGTTTTATTACTTCAGCGTTTAACAATGTTTGCATATATAGAGAGATTGAGTGCACCTTAAATTTTCTGCAAGCGGCGAATGAAAGCTATAAGCTGGATATAAAAAATAAAAAATGAAGAGATCTTGGATTTGGTAAAAGAGAAGAGACATGTAAGTGAGTCCATTATCACCGCTCGTGGCCTAGGCTAATCTTTGCTTTTAACGACGGCGTAAGTCCCTGACGACAATCACACCATCATTGACAGTATTACTTTTAACAGTCTTTGCATTCAAATGTTATCCTTGTATTTTTTATATCATGATGGTGACAGCGATAAGCACACACAGTAGCCTATGGATGCTTGAGACTCCAGATTAATCACCAGCGAGATCTGACCCTTTAGTGTTTTGAGAATTCATTGTGTTGGCAGCTAGACATAATGTTGGTCCGCTCTGCACAGCGCACCCACGGGAGATCAGATTTAAACCTACCCTATAAGTTTTTGGGTGATACGTATTACGAACCTCCTTGTGCTTAGGTACTTATAAAAGATATTAATGATTTATTCATAGTACCCGTATATTTTCGTTATCTCCAAAATCTAAATTATCCACAACAGTAATAAGATTAAATGTAAACAATCTAAACTCTATACGAGATAACTAAATTATGGAGTTGATCTTTATAATTGTGCCAAATGCATTATCCGCGCTAGCCTTTCGTAATTCAATATACCGTCGTTACCCTTAAAGTAACAGAGATTTATAACCCCCTAAACGAATTATCGTGAACTGATTGGGCCCGATGAGGGAGACTGTTTCAAATTCTAGGCATGTGCTCTCCCTTGTCTGGGTCTGGGACACGGTTAGTTCAAACTACACTGCCCAGATATAAGTACCTACTATTACAAAAAAGGCCTACTTAGGAATATCCAACAGAACTGTTGAAGTATAAAAAGAGAAGATCTTGCACTTAGTATACAACTAAGTCATCTATAGAATAATTTATAGCTTGCTCTTAACTCATATTTCAAAAATGCCAATTATGATGACGATGACTATGAAAATATTAATTGCAATTGGAACTGACATGGCCATTAAGTAAATTTAATTAAAACGATCAAATCATAACAATTTTATGACGGACATTTAAAAAGTTTGCTTCTTTGAACTGTTTAAAAAAGTAAATATGCCTTCCGTGCAGGATGGCAATGGGCTTTTTGGTAAAATTTCGATAAATATCTACTTAGTGAAGTTTCATAAAATATTGCTCCTATGAGAGTTCAGATGAGGTAAAATAAATGATTTTATTACTTAATTATGACGTTTAATAACGTGTTGTTTGAGTTGGTTGACGTAAAAAAAACGACTTTGGATTTATTTTCTATCGAGGACATTGTAAAGCAATCCTGTTTTGACTTTTATCACACAACAAAATATATAGTCAAGATACATATTTTTCCAACTATGAATTCATTTTGTTTTCTTCATATACTTAGATGGAACTTCCAGTTATGATAAGCCCTGACTTTACCATATTACACAATTATTATAAGTTATTTAACCTACAGTGCATTCCACTCGGCAGTACTAAGTACCTAAGTTGCAGTAAGCAGGGTATAGAAAGCCGCCCGTCAGTGTTATTCTTTGTGATCTGTTAAGTATGTCTCATACGTACCTACATGTTTGACATGAATCAATTTTTGAATCTGAGTCTGAATTTGGCGGTTAGTAACTCATAAGTTAAACTATAAGTGCGCCCCTTTTTCATTCACGTATTAAGCGATTGTTAATATCTAAGTATACAAATGTGGGAAATATGATCGTCGGCATACTCGTAATGACTTTATCCTGCCTTGTGTGCGTTTGCATGTTATTGCGCATCCAACTTCAACTGATAAGTGATAAATCAGCCGGGCGACAGAGCGTAACAACGCCGACGGGGTCTTTAATTCGAACAGATCAGATTACTTGAATGGCTCATTTAGTTCTAGTTTCAGATGATGAAATACTGTTCTCTACCCGCGACTTTGCGTGAATTATCCCCAGTTTCATTCCTTAGAGGGATGATTTTCTGAGTTACTCAGCCTCTATGCCAAATTTTTCAGCCGCCGTTTTTGCGTGATGGTTACTCAACCAACATCCATACTGTAAATTATGAAATTAGAGGGGTTTCCGATTTCGAATCAAGAGGTGAGCTACTTTAGTTTCACTTCCACGCCTATTTGACTAATTAAGCGAACGCAATTTGATTAGGGTCAGGTCACAGGTAAATCTGAAATAAACAACTCTACTTAAAGTGGCCGTCAATGGAATTTGCTAACTATGTAAACAAACCGCCATCTTGAAATTGTCTTTCAATATGGCGGTTTGTTTACATAGTTAGCAAATTCTATTGACGGCAACTTTACCACGGACTCGTAATGGACCAGTTAAAACTGGCTCTGTCTTTTTAATCATAATATATGGTTTTTAAATTTAAACTCAAAGTACCTAAGTACCAATTTGGCAACATTGTTGCTTGAAGGACTCCCCGAGAGGTGTTCCGTCCGGCCTATACTTAGTTCTGCCGAATGTTCCAAGTGCTTAACTCCAAGTGACTCCTTTGAGGATTAATGTTGCGCGATGCTGTCGACCACCGGCAGGCACATCAAAGGAGCTCTTAACTGAGGGCCTACAACAATAGCAATGTAGTTATACCCAATAGGACGTTTTAGTGTGCACAACTGTACAGTTGGTTGAGACGGCTTTACTGCCTTTCCTTCTGATACAAAACTAAAAGAGCAATGTTGTATGTATGAAACACCTAGTTCCCTTTAACCAGCTACGACGGTTGTCAAAGAAGTACTAACACTTATAAAATTAGAAGATTTCGTACAATGTAAAAAGTATCACTAACATAGTACTCGTATAAAACAAAGTCGCTTCCCGCTCTCTGTAATAATGCTTAGATCTTTAAAACTACGCAACGGATTTTGATGCGGTTTTTTTTATAGATAGAGTGCTTCAAGAGGAAGGTTTATATGTATAATATAGTACCCGTGCGAAGCCGCGGCGGGTCGCTAGTATAAGTATAGTTAGAATTGTATATGTCCCTAATTTCTATCATATTTATACTCTTGATATAGCTATACCCAAACCAGAACACGATACTTGTTATGTCCTTGATCGGTGCACACCCCATTTTTGGTACACACTGTATAGTACCTAGATCTATCTCGATACTTCCCAATGAAAACTTCGTCCAAGACACACTATTTAAATTGTTCACAAACAGGTCAAAGTCAAAGTTGAAACGTTTATCATAAATATTAATTACTGGAACAATATTTTTACAATGAAAAGTTGCTCCAGATCGGTTCATTCAGAAATCATAAATCGCGGCGGGTCAAAGAGACGCGGCGGCGGCGCAGGCGCACGTGTGACTCCTTCCTGGAAAGCGCGCAATTTGCGCACTGCCCGATAAAAAAGGGCACGAAATTAGACCAAGACGGACTGGGGAGTGGGGACCATACAATATCAAACGACATAAGGATATTGATTCATACAATATAATTTTAGATCATTTATTGCAAATGATATATGTTCTTATTTTAATTCAATAACTATTTGAATTATAAGTACCTATATAAATAACGTATTAAATAGCTAACGTATTAATGGTAAAATAATAAACACCTCCATTATACTTAATGATACATGTAAATATGTATATATATTAGGTATACATAGGTAGGTACTTAGGTAGGTAGGTACTTTAGTAAAGTCAAGGCAGCGTTTCGAGCTAACAAAATAACGCTTAAGTGCGAAAATGCAATCAAGGTCACCAATATGTATACACCACAAACTTACAGAAATATGTATACAGACCTTATTACTACGGAAATAAGGTTGTTGTATACATATTTTTGCAACTTTGGCTATGTACATATTAGTGACCTTGACTGTACACTGAAATAAAATACGATTCTTGTAGATCCCAAGAACCTTATATTATTACAATTTTTGGTTATAGCGGTCATACTAAGAGCCACAGTTTATGAAAATGTTAAGTGTCATCTATATTCTATACCTATCAGGTACAGTTCAAAAGATACAGCCCTGTGACAGATAGGCGGACAACGTAACTATACTAGCCGTAGTACCTTTATAGGGTTCCGTTTGCACCTTTTGGGTACGGAACCCTAAAAGCATCAAACTGAGTAGGTACTACTAACTTATTTTTCTTTCATTATGTAGATATCGAAACGAACTTCGTTACTTGGAAATAGTTGTAATGATATTCATTATATTCCATTATATTCTAATGTTATAATACTTATAATGCTGGCTGTCCGTCTGTTAACTTTTCACGCCTAACCCGCTGAACCTATTGAGATTAAATTTGGTATGGAGATAGTGCTATCCACGGCAAGGTCATAGGATACTTTTTATCCCGGAAGTCATCCCCAAGAGGGTGGAATGGGGGGTGGAATTTTGTCTGGAGGAACGATATAAGACGAGTTGCATGCAGATAGAGTTAGGGCAAAATAAGCATAACAAAAAATAAGCAAAGTAAGAAGTCAGTATTTGACTGACTGCGAACTTAAACTAAAACAATGTTTTTATAACATATAAACGAAACAGCAATGAGGTCTTAATCTAAAGTTAAACGTCAATATTAGCGACTAATCTTCAATTAACTCTGTTACTGTTTGGTCAAATGGTGACCGAGTTATTTAACAGTAATGAAAATTAACCATGCCATGGACGCGAAAGTAATGAAAAGCAAATGATTTCATAAAAGAGCATAAAGAAATACTACTTAATACTATAAATAGGTATTGACAAAGGCATAGAAGTCAAAATAAACGACTGTTAAACAATGTTGCAGCGCCAGCGGCGGAAACACAGGCAGTTTACAACTTTTTAACCGCCTTGCCCGTTCGCAGTAAATCACAAGTTTTAGACCCCCTTCACAAATAATATTGACTTCTTCGAACTCACATTAATCTGCCATACTTCAAAATGCAAAAGGAAATGCCAAGTTACAAAGCAAGCAGTGTGTTACTTCACCCTTACTCATTCCTATACATACTTACCTACTAGCTACTTATCTGTGTATTACCTACAATGGGAACATGAAGGACACTCCTACTTAGAAAAATTCAATCCCTGACTACCTTCCGATGTATTCTTTAACAAAAAGACCAAATTAGAGCGTTGTTCGTTAGTGTCATTAGGTACTCATTAATTCTTCAATCCCGATTCTATCAACGCTACTTGACTAAAAGACTACGATGTGCTGTGTCTTTTGCTCGTTTTTGTTAGCGACTATTGGAACTGTCAGCGCCGTTCATAAAACGTGGCTGCACTCGGCTCCCGTGACATATTGCTGATGCTAAGCTTAGAACAGAAAAATGTAGGGAGTTATCCAGCTACAGATAATGAACATGAATCCAATTTCTTGGAAAAACTTCAAAACCGAGCTCTCGGTGAACTATGTATACGTATGTATGTTAATACTTTATCGTACAATACACACGTGAAAATACAGACCAAATATGTGTTACTTAATTGTCTTCCAAAATTGTTTTTGAAGTGAAAACTTCTTTAGCGGCGCTGGTACTTTTTGGGATGGGGAAAAATTGTTCAATACGCGACAGTTTTATGTGACGTCAGATCTGAAGGAGTTCACAAACTTTTATATTTTGCTGCTAGCCGATTCGACTTCATTCAAAACTGAACGCTATTCGTAAGAGTATAAAGCCGTTAAACACTTTTTGCAATAGCATATTCTGCAAATAAATTTGTAATTTTGTTCACGCGTCCTTCACCGTTTTGCTATTGAGCAAATTCGAATAGTTCGAATTTGGACGTTATTCCTAAAGAGATAAAGCTTTGAAAAATATTTACCAACGGCAAAAACAAATTGATATTTTGTTCACCGCCGCCGTCCGCTGTTCTTACAAATTCGAATAGTTCAAATTTGGACGTTATTCCTAAAGAGATAAAGCTTTGAAAAATATTTGGCAATGGCAAAAACAAATTGGTCTTTTGTTCGCCGCCGGCGGCGGGCGAGCCGGCCCGTCGCACCCAACGCGCCCGCGGCCCGTCCGCCTAAATAATTTATTTATTTATTTATTTTTATTTTTGTTTATTTGGGGCATCAACAGCATTACAGGAAAATATTACAAAGCTTAAAAGCTAATAACAAAGCCAGTTATAGAATAATTGATAATTGTTTATAAATTTGCGCCAAATTCATTTTTAGGGTGACACCGTAAGATGTCACTTGACCTGATCGAAAAACTGTTACAATGTTATTGAGTTTTCACTTCTGCCGGCACTCCCGGAGTGCAACCCGGTCTTTTGTTTTTTTTGATCGCCAATATTACGAAAATAGCCTCCCATAGTCCACCCACAAGGGAGATGACTAAATGAAGTAAAATATTAGCAAATGAAATAGTTACGTCTTTGCTACCGTGTTTTTCAGTTGGTCATAAACTTACCAGAGACTTAAGCGATTTCCGGATTTGTCAGTGCGGAGGCGGTATGATCGGTACCTGAGATCGGGACCTAAGCTGTCAGCTGTCAGTGTCAGTCGAGTCAGTACCGATTCTTTACTGCGTGTCTACATTTAAATGGCTGCTTCCAGACTGACGTGGGCGTTTAAATAATATTACTACTGCGCAAATGTAATACCGACAGTATACGTACAAGTGAAGGAACCTGTGTG
This sequence comes from Epinotia ramella, assembly GCA_947578815.1. Lineage (NCBI taxonomy): Eukaryota > Metazoa > Arthropoda > Insecta > Lepidoptera > Tortricidae > Epinotia > Epinotia ramella. The sequence continues at coordinate 18,028,134 of OX388209.1, forward strand.
ACATCAGTAAGCTCACGTCAATGTATCTACAAAATATCGCATACCGATCCCACTACGCTCAGACTCAGGCAGTCGCCTTACCCTATTAAGTACACGTTTCAATTTATTTTAAACAAATTGCTGCCCCATGGCACTCTATTCCAGCCAGTTCTTCTCATCGCACAGAAGCCAGTTAAAACATGTTCACAATAACCGTGACACCAACTGTCAAGTTAAAATGTTTTAATTTACCGCAGCAGTCCGTCATACGTTGCCATATCCGCCATCACCGCCATTTGACACTCGCCGCGTTCCGGGAGACGATAAATCTCCACCAAACTCGGAACACTAATCACAGAAATGAGAACCCTTTGACTGGAGCATAATTTAATGTTACGCTTTAATGAGGAGAGTTAACGGTGCGTTTTAAAAGATATTTGTAGCGAGAGATTCTAATAGTGTCAAGTCGCTACTTTCGAGTACGTATACATATAGATACATCTCACTTGAGTAGATATTAAAAAAAAACAGAGATTCATTAAAAATATATATATATATAACCTAATATCTACGCAAAATTTCGGCAGCGTTGTGGATTGATAACACGGCGCCTACATATATATGCATCTTTATTTCACCTTTTTACACAACTAAAGAACACTCCATAATTACCACTCACGTAATTATTCTTGGTGAGAACAATGCATAGATACAATAATCGCGTATGTCAATCGTTCGAGATTTAACACGATGCGCACCCCGGGCCCTAGATCCCGCCGACTCTTTGACAGGATTGATATGTCAAAGGAAAACAAACAATTTATCCATTTCCTCGTGCATCGCTCGAACATCAAACACTGGTTAATAAAGGAACGCCAATAAATGCAGGGGGCGTCGAGTTCGCACACTACGGGCGAATTTAAAATTTGTAAATACTGCGACGACGGCTCTTTTTGTGACGTTATAAAATAATGACAGCAAATTGCACCGGGGCTATCTGCCCCAGTTACTCGTCTTACATTACAGTTAGTGCACTAACGAATTTTGTTATGCTACATATTCACCTACAAAATAATACTTAAGTGTAAGGTAATGTTTGCATTAGCACCAGGATCTTAAATAATAACTAATATGTGTTATAAAACATTTTCAAGGGTGATAATATATACCTTTTGCACAATTGCTTGCGGATTCGAATTCCACAGATAAGAATTCGAATCCGCAAGCAATTGTGCAAAAGGTATATATCACCCTTGAAAATGTTTTATAACACATACATAGTTATTATTTACGATCCTGGGTGCAAATGCAAACCTTACCTCTATGCCTACATCTTCTCATAGCTTCATACATATTTTCGATCTGTAACGTTTTTTACAGAGATTGTATAATAAGTACGAACCCTAGGGGGCATGCAAACCAAGAGTTGATTATGCACAAAGATGATGCAAATTAACGCATCTATTGAATAAAATGGAAACTGCTCTCTCATTTGGCGTTAGGGGAGCATTCAATCAGCCCTCGTTTGTGGACTTTAAAGATTAAAGCAATCTCCTATTGCGACACTTTATTACTTTCCTCTTTGTGGCCTTTTGATGTTTGTTAGCGACCGGACTAATATTTACGGGCTTTATTATGGCTGTTCTTGGTTCCTTTATACAACGTCGGCTAAAAAGTTTTGTTGTGTTTAGCTATAGTCAATGATTACAACTTTGATCTAAAAAGTTGTACGTTGCGTGTTTAACTTGTTATTTGCAAAGCACACGATATACTTTTGGCATTTATTGTTGTCGTAGTGCTATGTACTACCTATTTACATAAACATAATGCCAACAACTTCTTTAACTACTTGTTGGTATAATCTAATAAATTGTGTGCCAGTGGTTATTCGTAAACCACAATACTTACCGTTTCAATATAGCCCAATCTTTGGTCATTGTGAAAATATACAGGGTGGAATTTCATAAACTGTACATAATAAAAGGAGAAAAATTTCAGCCAATTTCATCGGTGAAACGGTGTTTTTTTTTTTTTTCTAGTCATTAGTTTTTTTTTTACAGAATTTTGAAAATTTTTGTAAAAACTCGGGTAATACACCTAATTCCGACGGTATAACTTTTGATCCAATGGTCCTAAAATGAAAATAAAAAATGCAGAGTATTACCAAGGCACAGGTTAATAATTCTTAATAACAATAAAAAACCAACTAGAAGAGAAAATCCGCAAAAAAAATTATTGTCTTTGAAAAATGGCTACAAAAATTACGAATTTTAAAAGAAAAACACAATTTTCTAAAAAAAACGCAGATTTAGTTACCATTTTTTTTGCTTAGTATTAATCCTCACTTAATGCCGATTCTAAAACCGTTTTTAAACTGTCTCAGACTTTGAAAAATACCACGCAAATGGGTACGTAAATCAAACCATAATTTTATTAATTTTAATCCTCTTAAAATCCTTAATGACCGTTTGTTCACAGGTAGTTGAAGGGTGTTATTGGGTTTTAGGTGGAAATAACAAATTACGTACTTAGTATTAATCCTCACTTAATGCCGATTCTAAAACCGTTTTTAAACTGTCTCAGACTTTGAAAAATACCACGCAAATGGGTACGTAAATCAAACCATAATTTTATTAATTTTAATCCTCTTAAAATCCTTAATGACCGTTTGTTCACAGGTAGTTGAAGGGTGTTATCGGGTTTTAGGTGGAGATAACAAATTACGTACTTAGTATTAATCCTCACTTAATGCCGATTCTAAAACCGTTTTTAATTTTTTAATTGTTCAAAATGACCTCCTCTTTCTTGAAGGCACAATGTGGCCCGAGCTTGAATTTGTTGCGTAGCCCGTCGAATCATTCCCGGATTATTTTTTATTTCTTGTGCTGCATGCTTCATATCACCCCAAAGAAAATAATCCAACGGCGTCATATCAGGCGATCTTGCAGGCCATCCAACGGGGCCGTCTCGGCCGATCCACCTATTGGGATATTGCTCATTTAAAAAATGTCGAACTCTTAATGCCCAATGAGCTGGGCATCCATCCATTTGGAGAAACAGGCGTTGTCTCACATCTAACATCACATCTTCCAAAAGCTCTGGGAGCTCGTCTCTCAGTAACAGTAAAAATCTGTCGGCGTTCAAAGTATTGGGTAAGAAGACTGGTCCAATCAATTGATCGTCGAGTACCGCTGCCCAAACGTTTATGGAGAATTGGTCTTGAAAATTAGATGGTCTTACTAGGTTTGGATTATCGTGAGCCCATGTGTGTAAATTTCTGAAGTTAGTTATTCCCGTATGAGTATATCTTGCTTCGTCCATCCATAAAATTCTTCTAGTAAATTCCGGATCCCTTCTGATATTGCCAAGTATCCAAGTCGATATAACACACCTAACGCGGGCATCGCCAATTTGCAAATTTTGTACCCGTTGATAATGAAATGGATGCAGTCCTTCCTTCTTCAAAATTTTCCAGACAGAATTTTGAGATTCCGTGCCTCAATGCCAAGCGTCTTAGACTCGTGGTTGTGTCCGCGTACAAGTCTCTGAGAACTGCTTCTTCTATGGCAACATCAATTATGTTTCCTGGCTCTCGGCGATCTCGGTCACCGTATCCCAGGCCAATATTGCACAACCGGCGATGAACTTCTTGAAAGTGGCGAGCAGCAGGTCTTGGAACGTCATTAGGATACTGCTCCAAATAGGCGATACACGCAGCTCTTGCAGATCCATGGCACAATCCATAATAATAGTGCATGTTGGCTATTTGTAACGGCGAAAACTCTCGTAAGCGGGGCATGATGATTCAAACTGAACAAGTACTGGAGTAATCAAAGAAGTGGCGAGCAAAGACAAGCAATTGCGATTTGCGAGCGACTGAATAGTTAACCTATTGCCCAATGCCTTTATACCCCTCATGTTATCTCCACCTTCAACCCAAAAACACCCTTCAACTACCTGGGAACAAGCGGTCATTAAGGATTTTAAGAGGATTAAAATTAATAAAATTATGGTTTGATTTACGTACCCATTTGCGTGGTATTTTTCAAAGTCTGAGACAGTTTAAAAACGGTTTTAGAATCGGCATTAAGTGAGGATTAATACTAAGTACGTAATTTGTTATTTCCACCTAAAACCCAATAACACCCTTCAACTACCAGTGAACAAACGGTCATTAAGGATTTTAAGAGGATTAAAATTAATAAAATTATGGTTTGATTTACGTACCCATTTGCGTGGTATTTTTCAAAGTCTGAGACAGTTTAAAAACGGTTTTAGAATCGGCATTAAGTGAGGATTAATACTAAGCAAAAAAAATGGTAACTAAATCTGCGTTTTTTTTTGAAAATTTTGTTTTTCTTTTAAAATTCGTAATTTTTGTAGCCATTTTTCAAAGACAATAATTTTTTTTGCGGATTTTCTCTTCTAGTTGGTTTTTTATTGTTATTAAGAATTATTAACCTGTCCCTTGGTAATACTCTGCATTTTTTATTTTCATTTTAGGACCATTGGATCAAAAGTTATACCGTCTGAATTAGGTGTATTACCCGAGTTTTTACAAAAATTTTCAAAATTCTGTAAAAAAAAAACTAATGACTAGAAAAAAAAAAAAAACACCGTTTCACCGATGAAATTGGTTGAAATTTTTCTCCTTTTATTATGTACAGTTTATGAAATTCCACCCTGTATAACATAGGTACCCAACTACCCAATTTCACGAATCGACTTATTTCAGACTATTTCACAGAGCGGAAAAATAGTTCTTTATTGCCAAAGTTCAGTTTAATGCCGTATAAAAATTGTTATAAAAGAAAGTCGGAAGGTCTGAATCTCATTACCATAGCTCCACATTCGGATAAACGCGGAATAGGAATGAGGCAGAGCGGTGACATGAATGACAAAGTGGATGCAAATGCCAGCTTTGTCGGCAGCGGCGAATCGGGGACCATCGCCAATCAAACAACCTTATGGATGTAGGATACATGCGGTAACTATATGTACACCTTCCCTATAATGATTTCCTGTTAACCTCCTATAGATAGATATGTCTACTTAAACAACGCATTGGCTAAATTGAAAATCATTTACAACTGCAGGTCCAACAACAGCATCTAAGTCCCTTTAAATGTCTCTACAGGGTACTACTAGGTACGACCTTACGATTGTCTCCTTAATCTAAGCGTTATTAACTCAGGACAGTTTACTACGCACTGGTTGAATCCAAGTTGTGGTACAGCATTATGTTCTGGGGAAATAGCTATAATATTATACTTACACAAAGTTCTGGTTGCACAGAAAAGAGCGATACGATCCTTTTTGCGTTTTCCTCAGAGGGCGTCCTGTAGAGAACACTTTAAAAATTTAAGCATTCTGAAAGTTTCTAGCTTATATGTACTCGTCTTAATTACTGTGTTTGTAAAAAATACATCAAAATATGAGACAAGTGAGGAGCAAAAGTTGCGCTTACTTACGCGCACCAAAAATATTAAGTCTAATATCTGTCCTAAGCACAAGATAGAGCAGCATGGCACTAGAAACCAGGCAATAAAAAATAAGCTTCCCAGTAACTTAAAAATTATTAAAAACGGTCTCAAACGCAGTAAACAATTGAAAACATAGTTGTTGAGGGGGTGCTTCTATAGGTAGTATTGAAGAAATATTTGCACAAGATTACAAAAAGTCTTTACTACATATCGGTCGAAATTATGTACACGTGATGCTAGTTATAGTATTTACTTCTATTATGAAGTATATGTACAAAATACAATCATTGTACCTATTGACCAAGAAAAACTTTAATTTAAAAATTTAAAATTGAATTTAGCTTTATTTTGAAGCTTTAGAATTAAAGTTAAAATGCTCAGCATGACCAAACAGCTTAGGCAGGAAAATCTGTGCCATGACACTAGTATTATATAACCTCTTTTTCACCTGTTTGTTATTTCAAAATTGCATTGCCACGTTGCCACTAATTTGTTAGTCAGTCTGTAGTTTATACATTTTATTATTTAGCCATAGTTTATTCTAGTTACTATTCGCATGGCTCAGCTGGTCTTCTTTTGTGTTTCTTCCTGTTTCCCATTATTGCCACTGCTAGCGCTATCAGCAAAATATTATGGCTGCGTTCATAATTTGTATAAAGGCGTAAGCAGGCGTAGCAACTCGTCGCATGCCATCAAGTTGCTACGTCTACTAATTTACTGATTCCCCTATGTTACCTTTCTCTCGCACTATGTGTTTATTTGTATCTCTTGTTGTGTTGTCTTCCGTTCCTTAACCAAATGGACTCGGCGGAAGACCAGCGCTGGTAGTTAAAGCCAGCATCATGCTAAGCCGGGTCCTTTTCGTGACACGGCTTAGGCCGTATATATATATATTTTTTTTTCCATATGTATTAGAGTGTATACATTAGCTGTCACTAATACATGATTGATTTGATTTGATTTGGGTTGAATTATATTTTTTAATAGATAATGTAACTATACATCATCTTCATTAAAATAAAGAGATGGAAAAATCACAAGATATGCAAGCGCATCTTCAATAAGACAACAATCCAAATCCAAATGTTTAAAATTATGTAAAAATAACTTTTTTCCATCAATTGATTGAATTAAACACTCCCATTAAGTAATGTATTTTACATACAAAGAAATTTGGATTAATTAGTGTCATGCGTCATTCATAATACCTTGTGCACGAGACATTTTTTGTGGATACAGTAGGTCAAGGCAAAAAGTGACATTCCGTTGAAAAATAAATCTCTCAGTTTCACGGTGTCACTGTCAGGTGAGACCTTTAATAATTAATAATGGGCATTCCACCCACTGAACCCTGAAAGGTAACATTCCGAGAACGTCACAATTATTAGTATGTCAAATAGATTCCGTGGGCATTAGTAAGTAACATGTGTAATATATTGATTAGAGTATTACTTACTAACCGTATTTAAGTTAGTCAATAAAATATACTACAAGTTAAATTAATATCGTTGGATATTTAGTATGTGAATAGACTTTCCAAGGTTAGTCGTTATTGTGATGTTATTACTAGACCCCTCCTTATTCCTGGTCAAATCCGGCGTCAAAACTCGTAAATAACTCTTTGGTCACTAAAAAGGAATAAGGTACCTTACTATCTAAAGAACATACCTATATAATAACCTAAACTACAACAAAGCCATTATGATAAGTTCTAGAAACTATAGTTAAGAAACGAGAAAAATGTCTAAAAAAACACGTCTACCTAATGCTTAGCTCGTTACTGAGAATGTAACAGCTTTGTGAATGGAATAGTGTTAAGTTTCATGAAAGCTGCAGTGGGCGGGGGCGGCGTCGTTTGCGCACGCGCTGCCGGAAGCGGAAGTGTGTAATTACGTCACTATTTTGCAAAAATGTCTCAATCTCTCCCGACAGATGGCGCGCGACTCGAATTGTTCAAACATTCCTTGAATAGCTTAACCGTTTGTGCGGTTTCGCACGCCCCCTTCTACTTTCAATGCCGCGTGTGTGAAATGTTTGCTTGCGATAGATTATAAATTGTTTTTTTTCTATATTTTATCGCTGTGGCTGTATTGAGCACTTTTGTTTTTAACTGGTGCGAATAAAATAAATTATTGAATATCTTTTTAATAAAACTGGGCATTGTTTTAGGGTATAATGGCAGGCATTGTGCGGCGCCGCCCCGGAGTATTCCAGTGTCGGCGACACAATGAACAAATAATAAATAGTCGTATTTTGTTCGCGTTTTCTACGCTCGGCCGCTTTTCCGTTGTTCCGTTAATTGGTGGCTGTAATAAATTAATCGAATTAGATCGCTTGAGAAGCGCTAACACGCCGGGAGCTTAAATGTTTGGACATTTCATAATTAAATCACTGAAGGAGTTAAGTCAGTTGGTGCTTATTTAATAAACGCATTGTTTTAAGCAATTTCCTAACTTAGTTGGAATTAAATGTGTTCAGCGTAGCAAACGATGATTTTAATGATTATTTTGATTTGTTCGAGCAAACCCATTGGAACACAATGTGAATGGTTAAAACTGTGTAGCTATAGTAGGAACCTAAAGTTTCTGGTCTATTGAAAGATAAAAATATGAATCAAAATTTATAAACGCCTTGTGGGTGTAAACAGCGGACAGACGGTAGAAATTTAATATAAAGAAGAATAGGAAAGTTCCATATTTCTTAGAAGCTAAAATTCGCCTTTAATTCTGCGAAATTAAGACAACGCGATGGGTTTCAATAACACGATTAAATTAATCGTGGAATGTTGTAAGTATGAGGCGGTGTGATGTGATCTTTTGTTTTTTGTTAAGACTGCGTGGTTGATTGATTACCAAACCTAAGTAACAACTAACGCGCTAAGATAGCTCCTCTAAATTAACACTAGCTGCCCCCGCGGCTACGCTTGCGAATTACATAGTAGGTACGCAGACGAGGTCGTGGGATAAAATATAGCCTATGTCCGCCGAACGTCGAACGGTGTCAGCCAGGGACTGCAGGGACGGACGCTCTCTCACTTATCGTGTGATAAGGCCGGCCATGATACGGGGTCAGTTCAGAAATATTTTTTGATATCAGCCGGCGTAGCATGGCTATTTTTACAAGCTTTTATTTTTTTTACTTGCAATATATGTAATCAATTCAAAGCGGACCACGGGCTTGTTTAGGGCAGTACCCGGAAAAACGCAAGGAGGATGATGTATAGGTATGTAACTATGTTTGTTCGGGTGGAATCTTGCAACTCAATTTTGAAGCAGATGTCTAACCGTTTGGATGACAATCCTTACTAATATTATAAATGCGAAAGTGTGTGTGTTTGTATGTTTGTCCTTCTTTCACGTCGCAACGGAGCGTAGTATTGATCTGATTTTTTGTATGGAGATAGTTAAGAAGCTGGAGAGTGACATAGGCTACCTTTTCCAGCGGGAAAACATCTATTCCCACGGGAAAATTCAATATGTTAGATTTTCCTATAACCACGCGGGCGAAGCCGCGGGCATCAGCTAGTTCAATATAATGTCGTCAAAATCATCGAGGTGATTTGATGATGGAGACAGAATAGAAAATGTTAAAAACTAACTTATATCACTTATCGTTGTGACAGCGATTAAGTAATAAAATAGTAACCATGCTACGTCCGCTGATGAGTAGACATAGTCGCAAACATTACGTACTTATTTGTAACATTGGTTTGTACTGCACCGCTGATAAGTGCCTGTTTAAACATCTTCACTATACCTACCTATCTATTGCAAACAGAAAATTGCCGAAAGCTCAGGCAGAGCCGAGTGTATTGTCATTTATTTATTTATAGCAGCGACTGTTCAGCCCGAGAGCCGGGATTAATTCTCTAATTCATTTGTTTTATTTATTTGCCGCAGACAATGCAACTCGATCAATTCCCGTTCCGAATACGACTCCGCCCACTGCGGCTATATCCAACGCAATATTATACATATATTAAAACGACAGGTTTGTTCTCATTTTTTCGTACAGTCGACAACACAGCTAAGTGACCATCGGAAATCTAATCTGACCTTAAGTGCATTGTAATAAGGTTCTAGGTTTTCACGGTATGGTTAGTTAGGTGTGTTGCTGTGTGTACCTATTTATTGTACGATTTTTTTTACAAATAATGATTAGTAGATAACAGTGTTGACGGTATCGATAAATAATTTATTTGAAGAAGCAAGTGAAACAAACGAAGGTCGTCTCCGTTTCAGCTTCATCATATCAGCCGAAAGACGTCCACTGCTGGACATAGGCCTCCCCCAAAGAGTGCCAAAGTGACCGGTCCTGCGCCACCCGCATCCAGCGGACTCCCGCAACCTTTACCAGGTCATCATCATCAGGCCACCTTCTGGGGGGCCTACCCACGCCGTGCCTATCGGTACGTGGTCGCCACTTGAGAACCTTTCCGCCCCAACGGCCATCGGTTCTACGTGATATGCCCCACCCACTGCCACTTAAGTTTAGTGATTCGGAGGGCTATATCGGTTACCTTGGTTCTGCTGCGGATAGCCTCATTTCTGATGCGATCACGAAGAGAAACTCCCAACATGGCCCTCTCCATTACCCTTTGGGTGACTTTGAGCCAGTTGAGCCTTCATATGAGGCCCATAGTAAGCGCCCACGTTTCAGTGCCATATGTCATCACTGGCAACACACACTGGTCAAAGACTCTCGTCTTGAGACACTGTGGAATATTGGACGAAAAGATGTGCCGTAGCTTCCAGAGCGCTGCCCAGCCGAGTCGGATTCGACGATTGACCTCTTTCTCGAAGTTGGACCTACCTAACTGGATAGTCTGTCGTAGGTATGCATAATCGTCTACAACTTCGAGCGTAAAGTGTCCGATTGTAATGGGAGTTGGTACTCCGTTTCAGCTTAGGCAAATATTATTTCTTATGTCTATCCGGATGTCCGGATTTTCTCCTCTACAGGTCGCATTTCTCAACTGATACTCTTGAAACTTTGTAAGCAGGTTCGACAATAGGTATTCTTAATGTTTTTTTTCAGTTTTTGGAAATTTAGTTTTATTTTCAAATGACAGACTCGCGAGGTCTACAGCTCACAGCGCCACTAACTCTAGATAGGTATGCTAGAGTCGCTAACATGACATAGGTAAGGTAAACGTCGAACAGACTAGCAAGTGTCCATGGGCGGCGGTAATCGCTTACCATCAGGTGATCCGTCTGCTCGTTTGCCTCCTATATAATAATAAAAAAAAAAAGTATTAAAAGCAAGGGGTCATACATTTTGATGTATACCTTCCCTAATCAAAAATAAAATCGAAAACATACTTTAGTACATTTACACCATAACGTAATCAGAAGTTATATTTAATAGCTTCTATAAAACTATTTCTATATCTGAATTAGTCAATGAACGCAATATCAGAACAGAGAATTGAAACAGGTTAAGCTATCGCCATCTAGCGGGTAGTAGCGGAACGTAACTTAACGTTTAGCATGCGGCACGCTAATAAACTAGGGCATGGTATGCAATGGTTATGTCAGGTCTTCTGCATTTACCTTTATTTTGCGTTTCTATAGAACGACGGGATCTAAGCGAAACTTGGTTCTACGTTATTTTGCCTGTACGCCAGCTTGTTGCAACTATAAACAGTCCTCACAGACGTACCAATTATATTTAAAAAATAAACTGCGGTTAGAAAATAAACTGTCAATTTCACGGCAGGCAAATATGGCCGCTCGACTTTCTCGTTCTTTCAATTCATTGTGTGGCTTACTTTCTTATTGCGTAATTGGCTTTTAAAAAAATTAACCGGGGCTTCAACAATAGGTCGGAGCTGGTTGAAAGCGTAGGAAGTAATTAGGCCGGCAGATGGCGGTCGGGTTTGTCCACAACCGCAACCGTCTTGGACGTGGCAACCACACATGCCAGGGCTGGTATTCAAAATGCTTACCAACATCTCACATTATAAGAACCAGTATAAGTTTCACCTCCGATTACGAATTTTGGGGTCAAGTAACATGAGGTTAGTGGTGAGGTGTGTTAAAACTGCTTTTGAATCGCATAGCAGGAAGCGGTTAGGTTCTCCAAGTAAAGACGATACAGATATTTGAATTGAATCCATCTTACCTATATCTTACTTCATTTTTCATATAAACAGCAGGTAGAGTTTTTTTCATACGAGACTGTGCCATGCATGCCATATATCGATACCCTAGTTCACAGTCGTACTAATTACATTTTTTTTGTTACTGAATTTATGATATGAGCACTATCATACTAATTACACCACTTTTTCCACGTAATTAGTACGATTGTGAACTATGGTATCGATATTATGTTAGTCTCGAAATTCAACGATTCAAAACTACCTGCATGATTTAAACACGAGGGGCCGGTTTTAAACAAATAAACATAATTAGGTACCTACCTACTTGTAAGATAAAATTACGATGGACGAATGCACAAACACTTTAAAAAATAAATTAAAAAAAAAGTTCATTCGACATGCCTTTTAGAATTTGAATGATTTTTATAATAATAATAATTGAATAATATGTATGAACATTTATAAAATTGACATGATAATAATAATATGCTGTTGTGATGAATACCTAATAATAATAAATAGCTTTTCTGAAACATGCATTGAAATATTGACGTTGTGTTCTTCATAATGGGCTTCGAAGTGTCACGTTTCGGGCGCAGCGAGACGAGAGATCTGTAATGGCAATTCATACAAAATTGGAGGCCTAGCAAGATGGTCTTTTTTAATTTCTATTCCACAATTTGTGGCACAGCATCACGGCGTTCAGTCATGAATATTAAAGTTTGATTTCTTGGAGTTTTTTCTATTTATTTCATTGCAAGTTTGAGAAAAGCACTATACATATCACGTGAAAAGAGGTTGCCAGCCTCATAACTATCGGTCTATATGTACTCGGCCGGCAACGGCCCTTACTTCCCGGCCTCTGTAGTAATGTACTATTATTTCGGTCAATTTTATTTTGTTTTTACATCCATATATTGTTAGTAGGTAAAACTTAGCCTAGGTATCTATATTAGTACCTATACAGCCTCTAAATCTTTATTTACTTATATCTAAACGCGATCGCCTTGATTTGACCGATGACCAGTGCGACCACATAGGGCAGTCGTACGGCAATGACACTCAGAATGCTGTTGGGCACTAGCCCATTAATGTAACATGTAATATTTATATAATATTATTAATAAATGAGTATGAGTAAGCCTCCCACATACCCCGCACCTCCACCATGTAAGGGCCAGTGCCCTAACACGTAACTACGGGTGTGTAAAGAAATACTATTCTCTGTCTTCACAGCTATATACTTGATCATACTTCTCTTTCTCTCTGTTCGGTCCTTCATTTCTGAAGATCGTGGTCATGGTAAGATGCAAGACGAACTGTCTCCATCGGCTCCGTCAGTTGTCAACGGTGTAAAATTGCGGTGTTTGGATTCTTTAGTTGGTGCGACATCTAGTTGGTGAGCGGCCTCTGGGTATTTTCCCCTCTCTGTTCCCAACGATGACTAGCTTTTCGAGGCTGTCCTCTCAGCGTCTTATTAATCTTATTATGTAATCATACTAACAACTTTCACATTAACAATGTCGTCCTTACTTTAAGCGGCCTTTAGACCTAGCTGAATGCAGTGTATAGGTACTAACTGCTCTCACACTCACTGATTAGAGCGAGACGGTTTATCTCCTCTCCCCCAGTTAGTGCACTGCATTTAGCCAGATTTATCAGGCAGCTACAGCCACACGATATCTGAATAGTTAGCTATTTTTCCAATAGATAGAGACAGTTATGATTCTAAATGCAAACTTAGTAACTAACAGTCTCTAATTAGATTTGTCAAGGTGTTTATAAATCCTTTACAGAAAGAAGGGTAGCTTATAATAGTTTTGAGTGAGGTAGGGCAAAGCGAAATGTCATCCCGCTCGAATTTGGAGCAGCCCAACTGGGGAAGTAGGTACCTCCGCCTTGCAGAAGACCACAGCCATAATAACACTACTACTTGCTACTTGTGTTTCCAGAGGTGAGCAAGGTCACCAGAGCTCCCGAGGATGCGTTGTGTTGAGAGCGAATTTGCTCCTTCAGCTGTCAACACGGCGAATCCTCAAACATATCAAGGGTCGGCAACGCCCATGTTACTCCTTTGGAGTTGCACGCGTCTATAGGCTGCGGTGTTCGCTTACCATCAGGCGGGCCGTACGCTTGTTGGCGTGTACGACGGTTGTATAAAAAAAAAGTCCGAGTTGCACTTCAGGAGTGCCGGCAGAAGTGAAAACTCAACGACATTGTAACAGTTTTTCAATCCGGTCACGTGGCCGTCTTACGAATTTTCAATCTCTCGAATCTCACGGTCACGTGACATTTTACGGTCACGTGACCTGTGGCGAGTTTAACAATTTTTCCCCATCACCAAAACTGCACAGCGCCGCTGAAGAAGTTTTCATTTCAAAAAGTTGGAAAACATAGAATATTCATCATTCCGTGTTAACTCTTCGAAAACCAAGTACTCACCGTAGTTTGTTTGCCGCCGCATATAGCAATAGGTAGGAATAAATAACTGACACACCTACCTACCACTTATAGTATTTTCAAACTACCAACTTGCACAAATTGCATAAAACCTTCTAACCTGCAATAATCATATCAAATACTGCTAAAACATTCAAACACGCATACTTAATGAAGACATGTTTCAAATATGGCGGTTCGAATGGTGGAACCGCAAAATTATAGGTTTGTCGCAAAAATAATACAGAGAAGCTAATATTTCTATAGGTTATTTACACGTATAGTTTAGAATCTTGAGTGGAGTATTATGGGAAAATTTATAAACGTTACTTGTTTAGATGACACTGAGTTGAAAAGAGCCTACGAAACACTTTATGGTGCTCGGGATCTGTAGAATAAGAAGAAAAGTAAACAAGCGTTGTCAAACACAATAATATGTTCGATCTATTGTAATTCATGAATAAGTCCTGTCAGAAGTAGGTGGAGTAGGTACCATTTAACGTATGACAAAATAGTAAAAATACAAAAACAAGGCTCAAGGCTGACAACCAACTTACTGTAAGTATTGATTATAATAAGTGGCAAAGATCTATATAATGTGTTTTGCGGGTTCCGTACCCAAAGGGTAAAAAACGAGACCCTATTACTAAGACTATCCGTTCGTCTGTCTGTCTGTCTGTCCGTCTGTCACCAGCAGGCTGACAGTTGTCATTTTTTCACATGATGTATTTCTGTTGCCGCCATAACAACAAATACTTACAAAAGAAACACAATAAAATAAATATTTAAGGGGGCTTCCATACAACAAACGTGTTTTTTTTGGCCGTTTTTATAGATAATGGTACGGAACCCTTCGCGCGCGAGTCCGACTCGCACTTGGCGGGTTTTTATATTTATTCGTATTTTTCTTGCTATCTTCATATTTTGAAAACACATCAGCCTTAGTTTAAAGAGTAATAAAGAGCAACTAAGTTATTAGTAAATCAAACTATACTTATGTGTTTAGAATAGGTACCTAAATATAGAAAAAACATTTCAAATTGACTGATCTAAATATTCAGTTATATAACATGTAATATATAAACATTAGTATTGTATTAAAATATGTAGGTAAGTAAGAGATAAAAAGTATTATAGGAATCGATGATACCTTATATAATAAACACATCATACATTATGCATTAGTAAGAGTAGGTAAGTACCTACTTATGTAATAATGTATCTGCAATCGGCTGTTTACCGCAGCTAATTAAAAGTACAATTTTAGATTAAGTAGGTATAGATACTAGTACTTAGGTTCCAACGCCTTCCTTTTTAGTTAGAAGACAAGATATTTTTTTACAAATCGGTAGGTATTTCCCTAAGTTATACTTAAGGTTTTATTTTATTACACGTAATCAAATTAAAAGAACATAATTACATTCGCATTTTAATGCGGAAACCTACTTATTATTGTGCTAAAATACTAGTAGGAATTTACAACAGAAGACAAACAACAATACGTATCGCTAATGTGACAAAATGTCGAAAATTACCCTCATTATTGATGGGAAGTATAAAGCTTTGAAGCGCAGACCGAAGCCCCCAAAATTCAACAACAGCTGGTGACAATCTACCCGCGGCCCGCGATGCCCATTCTCCATGCCTTTTTGACTTTGATTTATATGTTTTTTATGCCCTATTCACCCGTCACGGTTACTTTAGATTATATTTCACTACAGCGAAACTTCCGATAGTATCAAATTATTTACAACTTTATTGATAAGCTCACAAGGTACATGTTCCTGAAACAGTCACGGATGTCGACTGTTTCAAATGACGCGGAGTACGAAATGTCTCGCAGTTGCGTCTGCGCAAGTATCGCTACATCATCTCCTAATAGTAGGGGACGAGGAGAGGGTTTTTATTTCATTTTCACAGTAATTTGCTGTCGTTGGGGCACAAATTCATTGTGGAGTGATATCAGACCAAATATGAGTTTGAGTTTGAGAGAGATTTGATTTACACACAGAACGATTATCAAAATGAAACTTTTAACAGTAAAAAAGTAATTTGAATGGACATAATAAGGAAAGTCGAAATCATATCAGCCGAAAGACGTCCACTGCTGGACATAACCCACCCCCAAAGAGTGCCACAACGACCGATCCTGCGCCACCCGCATCCAGCGGACTCCCGCGACCTTTACCAGGTCATCAGTCCACCTTGGCCCTACCCACGCTGCGCCTTCCGGTACAGTCAGCGTCATATAATTAGTAGCAGCCAGGGTAGCCAAATATTTCGTAACACACCCTTAGTCTTACAGTAATAAAGACGTGTACCGAAATATTTGGCTACCTTGGCTGCTACTAACTATATGACGCTGACTGTACGTGGTCGCCACTCGAGAACCATTCCGCTCCAACGGGCATCGGTTCTACGTGCAATGTTTATCGATTCGGGGGGCTATATCGGTTACCTTGGTTCTGCTGCGGATAGCCTCGTTTCTGATTGCCCTTTGGGTGGCTTTGAGCCTTCTTATGAGGCCCATAGCAAGCGACCACGTTTCCGTGCCATACGTTATCACTGGTCAAAGACCAGAAAGCCGAAATGCGACGAATTTATTTTTGAATTAAAATATTCATAACAATGTAACCAGTGTCCATTTTTTTAGAATACAAAAAAATAACAATAACAACATACGCAACATACCAAATAATAGATATCAAAATTGTGACTTTTATTTGCTTTGATCTCGAATATCACTCGTCCCGACCGTCCCTTTCATTGTCGCGATCCACAAACCAAACACTTTGGTTGTAAAATTATCGACTATACAAGTTATTGGCAAATATACAATGAAAAGGAGGAATCCCATTTATCATTCGAAAATTGAAAACCGAGGAATTCTCTCGATCCACAAGACATAATAAAAGCGATTTGCAACGTTCTCTGAAAAGGTCGGAGTGAGCATGATAGTCGGCAAAGTCATTCGAGGCATTGTCGAGCAAGAGACATGAAAGGGTCGACAAAAGTCGCTCGGTCGGTAAGCAACAATGCGGCAGGCGAGAGGGGCAATTTGTCAGCATCGACAATGCCGCTCGACATATTGACCATATTTATGGAGCGTTGTAAAATACGCTCGGTTTTATTGCGGGAACGACTGGATGCCATGTCCTACACCCATGACGCTGATTCCACTTTGTTAAACAACGGGGGTATTGTCTCCCGTGGTAACATCACCAAGGCAATTGTTAATAAGGAGTGCCTGATTTTAAATCAGCGTACTGTGCCAAAATGTTACTTTAGCATAAATACAAGAATCAAAAATAACTTTTTCATCACACTTGCTCGAAAAGGGCTTCATAATGCGCAGACATACAGAGCTGTAATAGCCTGTGTTACGCCCACGGGCGTAATGGTTTTTTTCTTAAATTGTATCTGTCACTCATGCGGCAGTTACAAAGCAAAGAGGTTTTATATCAAATACGATGTCTGAAAACAAATTTATAAATAAGTTTAAACTTAAAAAACTACTTAAACAAGTTTAACTGAATTATTTACAGATTTAATATGTAGTTATTTGGTGTCTATGTAAAATGTTTTTAAGCGTTTTCAAATCGTGGCTGTATACCGAAGGGTCTTTGCCATACGCGCCTCACGTCAAATTCAACAAAATGGACGACTGACATGTTGCAGTTTTTATTACGATTTGTATTAATTTCATCTAAAATGTATTTGTTTCCTCGCAAATGTTATGAAAAACATTGTGTATAACACGGGCGTAAGAATATTGCAAACTCGAGTCATCAAAAGCCCTCCGCCTTCGGCGTCGGGCTTCTGATAGACTCTTGTTCGCAATATTCCACTTACGCCCCTCGTTAAACAATGTACTATTACGTTGTATTTACATTTGTTATCTACGAGCTTACCTCTACGTGCTCTCACGTCGCTACGTAAATCTTTTCAGTCAGTTTTTCGTTTACTTTTTTATTAACAATTCGGTTTAGGATTTACGTACAATACAACAATTGTAGGAACTTCCAAGATTGAATTGTTAAACATGACGTGCAATTGACACTGCCTATTGAACCGTCGAAATAATGCATAATATATAAATGCTGGTAGATATCATATAAGTAAGTACACTAAGGCACAACACTCCGCCTATGATACTCGTATCTCGTACCTAAGTGTGAAAAATTATAGCTTACCTACAATAAAATCAATAGTGATAAGTAGGTAATAAAATCAATAGTAACGACTTGAACAACAAAGACATCAACCCCACACTCAAAATATACATGTGTGTCTTTATAACAACAAATAAAATAAAATAAAATATATATAAGAACTCTATGTTCCAACAGTTCAGGTGGCTTGGGTTGGGAATTCGCGCCAACAGAAACGTGCAAGTTCACGCGCACTTTCTCAAGCCATAATGTAGGTATATAGGTACCAATGTAAACTCTTATTTATTTTAGCATATCTTTTTTATACTTATTCAGATGTCATATCGTTTGTTTTGGTCGGCACGAATTCACTCTCAATAATTACTGGAACTGAGAAAGTGTTTCAACTGTCGAGAAAATTTGGTCTACGTCACTGTTTCGAATTTTTCCACCCTGTGTGAAGTGATGTGAAAAATTTAGATCAGTTTTATTAAATAAAACCAACTGTTCTCCAATGCCTACGTCGTAACTTCTTCAATGTTGATCGTGTAAGGAGCATAACGAACTGCGTTTCACGGGGCTGGGCAGTTCTTTATGCGCAGCACAATCAGCGAGGCGGACCGGGCCGCCCTCACAGCTGCTACGCTATTCACAACCAGTGTCGTCTCGTCTCCACTCACTCCTCATATATCGTGACGCCGGGATTCGTAATCACAACGCGTAATTGGAGGTCTGTGTGACACTGGTTCTCCAGGGGTGAGGTGGAGCGCTGTGTAGAGCCCTGCTTGGGATGGTAGCGGCGCGAGCGCAGCTACCGCGCGCCATATTGTCGACACACCGTGCGAACATATCACAGTCCTAATATTTGAAAATGTTGTTACAATGAAGGATACAAGGAATTTTATTAAAAGACAGCGTGAGTAATACAGAAAAGTTAGGCTGGGCAAGCACTCTGACCACGTTGGCAGATTCTTTCGACTGACGAGTGACAAACGAACCATCGTAATTCCCGAATACAATTTAATTTAGAAGGGTAAAACTCAAAATCAGCTACATAAAATAGTACCTTACCGCTGAACGGCGAAATGCTAAGCAACGTTCGAATCTAACACAAACATAACAAATGCCTATTCGAACATGTCATCCCTACATGCAAGAGATGCTTTCCTTACGTTATTTATTATAAGTAGGTATGTCTCTTTTAAAAGATGCGCTACTATCATTCACATACTAATGCGAGGTGCAGAGAATCTTCTGTGTCATAAACCTACCGTTAAACATCTATTATTTACATGTTTGTCATTAATAAACGGCATAACGAACTGAATTCCACGGGGCCGGGCAGTCTTTTATTCGGAGCACAATCAGCGAGGCGGGTCCTCGCCGCCCGAACCGCCCTCCCAGCTGCCGACCACCAGCAGCCGCAACACCGCTTCGAAACACGTGCGAACACTCTATTCTTCATAAAAAAATAAAAACAACAAACCATATTTATTGAATCGTACATTCAACGCTTGCGTATAATATTTATTTATTTATTAAGGTTTGCCAACCGAAAATTATTAAGGACAACCTTAATTACAACAGATTATGAACTACTGCTAGAGTATTCACCCAATTATAGGCAAACACGGCATGCATTAAACATAGTAAAAACGAATTACAAGTTAGCTGTACGGTAAGTTACTTGTAAGAAGGCTAGGAACGTTATAATATGACAATGCAGAAAAGCAAACTTAAAAAGGTAAAAGGTTAAAGTTAACATTCAACTTGAAGATTATGACTTATGACACATTAGATTTTTGTTTACAGAGATATGTTTTGAACTGATTTTTTTACATGTTCAGTATATCAACCCTGTTTTTTTATATAGTAGATTATGCTTAGTATTAGTCCTGTACGTTCTAGTTGACAAAGGTCGAAAGTTAGCTAGACGAGTGTGCTGTCGCGGGACGGTCCACTTGATAGTTTGTAATTAGCTGTGGGCAGTCAAGCGTTCCTGAATATTTTTAGGATCGTAAAATATTTATTCACAAACACACAGGACACACATATTAAACATAAAAATAGATATATGACAGAATTTAAATTAAAAAACTAGTGCCTGTGCCAAAAAGATTAGGTGCCCGATCCCGAGCTTCTTTAGTTTACAAACGGGAAAATGCTAGAAGCACGATGATGATGGTGGAGACGACGACCTGTGTCGTAAGAGTTAACAATGGGAATAGGCTTGAAATATGTTGTGGGCGATGGGCTGCCAACCTCTATCACAGCAATATCACATTTTCTTCATCTTTAAACCTGCAACTGCTAAAAGAGGCACTGTCTTCCCCTTTCGTTATATCTGCTGGTCGATTGCGAAACTACTTTACTTACATTAGGTAGACTAACTGTTTTTTTTTTTTTGCGAAAATGATAGTTGAGTGGTCTTAACGCTCGTTTGGAAAGTTACACAACTAACCCTCTGAGGAGTTACCTACTCAGATATGCGAGCATTTACATACATGCGTAGAAAGTTTGCTTAGGTTGGTAATTTCAGTGATCCTAAGTTATCCTAACGTTTGTTCGAAAAGTAACGCAACACACCCTCCAAAGATGTAATCTCCGAAACCACGTTAAAGAAAAAAGACTCCTCTTCATCTTAAATTCATCATGTGATAAACCTGACATTGCCGATTATATATATCAGCGTCTTTCCTAAAGGCTTAACCTTAACGACAATCAGTGTCGAAGTCACCAAGATAAAATTGAATAGGTACTAAATGTCCAATTTTAGTACTAAATAGTGGAACCAGATTTAAGTAACACATCTGTTGTTGTAAAAAGTACAAGGACCTAAGAGCTACTTAATTTATATGATAGTGTCCGTCGACGAAGACGAGATAACATCTAGGAGGCTGGCGCTCCGCCGCCCGCTCTATATTACATACTACACCATTATTCAATTAATATTTTTATAAGATTACAGCAATTATACGACAGGTCTAGTATTGTAGTCACATTTTTTTATTACTACTAAAGACCTGCGGTTTTTTTTAAGGTTCCATACCCAAAACACTTCCGCTTAGATCGGGTACACCTATACCTACTTATTAACATTTTATGTCAAAATAAAATTGAAACGGACTTTGTGTAATTAACATTATTTTTTTTGCTAAACGAGACTTAATGGCGTAAAATTAAACTTATTTATTGCATTTAGAAAAATAATATGTGATAATACTGATAATCGTGAAAATTGAAATCAATGTACCATACGGACATTGTTGATGATTAGTATAAAATATGTAGTTCTAGCTTCCGCCCGCGACTTAACCATCAATCATCAAACCATCCTATATTTTAATCCAGGCTATAAACTATCTTCGTGCAAAATTTCATCTAAATCGGTTAAGCCGTTTAAGCGTGATTGAGTAACAAACATCCAAACATCCAAACTTTCGCATTTATAATATTATATAGGAGGATAGGACTTATTCGTCTAGGTACACTTTAGGACCCATAGGTAAAAGTTATCTGACTTTTATTTCTCATTAAATGGTTGCTCTTCGGGTGTGCTTCAATAAATAAAATACCAAAAACAACTGGACCTATTAATACCGCAACGTTATTCAATTATTTTAATAGATTTGAACGAGTTCGATTCCGTATTCGAAAACCCGTTAATGTAATTTTTCCTAATTCTACAACCAACACCCGGAACAACTTCGTCTTACAACTAATCTGTTTCTGACCCATTCGTCTGGGATATATCTGTATATTACAAAAGAAAATAGCCTTATCGTATCTTGCATATAAATGTAACATTATGTAATATTAACAATAGAAAGCCTGATCAAAATTCTAAAGGTAGACCTTCGTAGCCCTTAACCGAGGGTGGTTGCATGTCCCGGCACAGTTACGTTCCGCTCGACCGCGGCTCCAGCGGCGCCCGCGGAATACAAATGTATGGCGATCCGAGGCGGGGCCCAACCGAACGGTTTTTTCGCCATTTGTGCAACAACTAATGACATGCTTTGAACCCGCCCACAAACAAGAAAAAGCACGTAATTAAACATATAATAGATAGGTAGCAAACAGTAATTGCTTACATATATCTAATGGATAGTTAGGGCCAATTAGGTGCACCTGATGTATGACTGTTTGAATGTGGTCTGACATTTCCACTGCACTAATTTGACGCTAGCACACGAACGTGGTTAGAGTTTGTATTAGTCGGAATATGTGAAACGTACTGGCTTTTACTGTCATCACAGTAATAATTACAGGTTATAAAATAACTTATTACTCGAAGAAAAGGTTATAGTCACCCATGAACGCCTTAATAAAAGTTGAAAATGATGGTATTTACAACGCCATCTTTTGGAGAGTAGCAGACTTACACTGAAACTTATCCAACAACGAAGTTAAGAATGAATGTGCCAACATCATCGTAAGTAAGCAAATAAACGTACCTACATATTTAGGATTTTAATTTTATTATGTTAACATTATCTGTCAACAAAGCAGCTTTCGTCATTTTCCAATACCTAATTATAAGTGAATCCGTTTCGTAATGTTGTAAACTAATCCCGCAGACCTCGCAGCGCCATTTACAAAATTGCTTGTTAATTTTCTATAGTTAAATAATATTAGAAACGCATTAAAGTGATAGGAAGGAGTATTTAATGGGCCCAACATGGGACCGAACGTCCCTTTGTCTCATAATCACAGGTTATAGAGACCGCATCAAAGTAAATGCGACGTAAAACTTTATTTTATTACTCCAAATTGTCTCGAATTTGACGAAGATCGTATCATAACATAATTAACATACTTAGTTCGGAAATAGAATGGCAAATGCCACAGTCACCATGTTCAATTATGTGGCTAGATGTTATGATTTCTCATGAGCACCTGTTTACGCGTTAGCTCTATGACATGTTATTATTTAGTTTTCGACATTATTTCTTTAAAGCTAAGACAGGTTGATTAGTTTACTGTAATTAACATGTTTTTTTTAATGTTTATGATTTTATTGATTTACTAAACTTATACACGATTTTCAAATAGGTAGGTAATAGATAACTAGAATTATTACGCGATTCCCGTAATATTAAAATGTTTGTTCATTAGTGTGCATAAATGCATTTATTTATGTGCATAGATGATTGGAGATGGAGTGTGAATAGGTATGTCGGGATTCGTCATCGCCCTTTCGCTCCGCCCGTGTATTACAAAGAACGCGAGAGGAGTCGCGGGATAGGATATAGCTGTGTCAGTCTTAACGGTCCATTCAATCGGTGGTTTTTTTTCCGGAGTAGTTTCGTAGGAGTAATCGTAGGTATGTAGTTTCGGTGATTACCTATCCTTCGTACAAACAAAGGCGTACACAAAATTTGGCGATGAGGGCTCCGCTATAATTTTCAAGATTATACAAATTCTTTACCGCGCACCTACATCTCAATTTTATCTCAATGAGAGCTTCCTGATTGGCAAGTAAAAAATACTAAATAGACTATTGGGACGTACACCTAATTTAAAAAGATACATAGTTAGGGTGAATATCCACTAGAGCTGTGTGAAGATGTATAATAAAGGTATTTCACTCTTCGCTTGACCTTAACACAGCACTTCTGGTGGACATTCACCTCTACCTAGCTTACTAGCTAGGCTTTCCTACTGGAAAATTGAAAAAAACTAGCATCTCAATATAAGATTTTTTTCATAAAAGTAAACCCCACATATTATCAGAAATAGCAAGATACGAGCTTGAGTTACCATTCTTTTACCAAAAAAAATTACAGAGTATCACCTCACTGTGGCAAATAAACTCTTCACAAATAATTATAACACAAACCCAATCGTTGGCAAGTCATCGTTTAAACAATGACTCGCATACCAACTGATACTTTAATTTTTCATGTAGTCAATTGTTTCAGTTGGAAAAACATAATTACGCCAAATATAATAAGGCCAATGATTTGTATCGTCAGTTTTCAGCCAAGCAACCAAGCATGATTTTTCAAGGCGCATAAAAAAACGCTTAGCAAATTGTACTTAAATAATATGTAAGTATTAGGTAGGTAGTAAAAAGGTGTTCGGTTCTGTCTGGCGCTTCGCCGGCCCCTGCCCCGGCACGCTCGCTACGCTCGCTCGGCTCGCGCGCTGTACGGTCGCGGTTCTTCCTAACCACCCCAACACAACCCATACCAACCTGCCTTAGAGTCTACCAAAAAATATTATGCTTACTGTACATTAAAAAAATTAACATTATATCATATGTTCATTTTAAGAAGTATGCAACAACAGAATGTGTGGCGAGGAGTATGAGACTATGGGTATGGAACACTTATTGGTAACGGCTCTCCGCAAACAAATGAATTCAAGGTGCTTCCGCTGAGCTGCATCATCCGTTTCGTGGAAATGATGGAGCGAGCTTGGGAGTAGGCATAAAGGAGAAGGTAAATGCACAAAAGATCCAATTGGCTCGAAGTGCATCCGAAAGGGTCCTCATGTAGATAAGATAAGATAAGATGCATTAAATATAAAGAATGTTATATTAAATGTGTTATTAGTTATATTAATTCATATAATATCAAAATATAATTATATCAATATATAAATATATTAGGTAAGTGTTGTTATACCTATGACTCAAGATGAGCGTAATTGCGACTATATAATATTGTTTCCAAAAATGTTATATAGCCATCGTTACGCACCCGCCTGAATTTTATTTTCCTTGTTAATATTTATGTCTTATTTTTTTTTGTCGTAACAATTCATTTGACTAACCGTTTATTATCTAAAGATTATCTGCTTTTATAAAGAACTAGCTTCTGCCCGCGACTCCGTCCGCGTGGAACTCGTTTATATCGTAGCTCCATACAAACTTTCACCCCCCACTTCATCCACATGGGAGATGATTTCCGGGATAAAAACTATCCTATGTCCTTCTCCAGGACTCAAACTATCTCTATACCAAATTTCATCCAAATCGGTTCAGCGGTTTAAGCGTGAAGAGGTAACAGACAGACAGACAGACAGACAGACACACTTTCGCATTTATAATATTAGTATGGATAGTATGGATTAGACAAAAGTCTGACCGTTATTTTCCGTGGTAATATTATGCTACCTAAGTGAAAATTTGACGAAATGAAAATGTGCCTACTAAAATTATTGCAAAGATTGCATTACCAAACACAACGGTTGCCAATATTTGTTTGGGTAATGAAATTTTACCAAAATAACTTTGGCAAAACGGCAGGAGCCCCACGAGCTTGCTGCCTTTCGCCAGGTGATTGTTTTTTAACTCTTAAATCAACTGAGCTACTTAAACAAAAGGTAGAGAAATGTCCCGGGTTGGAATAAAGTGTATTAATAACTCGATCAACATACTTAACTGTCTCTTGTTGAGGCCATCGCGATGAATCGATATAAGAACGTTTTCACCTGAATACGAAAACAGCATAGATTATGCAATAACTCTTTGTCATTTGCCGATAGAAAGTAGTAGGTGCACAATCAAATTGCGCCTTTTGTTAATATGTTCCCGTTACTACTAGCACTCCCACGGAACACAGCTATCACTGCAGCTACTCTATAATCTTGCACCGGCGACCATTATGCAGAAAACACCAGTTGGGACAATAAAAATCCGCCATTGCGACGTGGAAAATCAAAGCTATTATAGTCTATTATGCACGTACAGTTCGCAGAAGTTTTGCGCTGTAGAAACCAAAACATGGAACACATACTGGTGTTATGCTAGAGAACACTTTGGGACAAACTTTATTGTGTCAATTAATTACGTTTTTTAGGTATTTCGCAAAAAACCGGAGTGCAGGTGCAGAGCAGGCCGCCAGGGACAAATCAATTTGCTTGGTCTCGCCCCGCTACCCGCTCCGCTGACCGCTCGCATAATGACTGTCATTCTAGCAGCCATAGCATAGAACAAAATGCAGTAAGAAAACCTCATTCCTGAGAGACGATTTTTCACAGGATGAACTGTTTTTTATGCGGAACCAAATTTCTACAAGAACAATTCGTTCTGGGCCATTCCTACATATTATCTGTTTGTACTCGTAGTCTTTGTAGGTGTATGTACCTACCTAATTTGAAAGATAATGCACGCCCCATAGTTTGTACCGTGCCATCGCCATGCCGATTCCGTAAAATTAACTAACAGACAATTAGGTAGGTCAGGTTAGGTATTTAGTAAAAAACTGGCTGTGATCGCATAAGTGTTCCGTTGGACCAATTTTGGTACGGAACGCTAAAAACAAAAAAAAATGTACGAATCGGCTCCTAAATGACAGAGTTCTGAGGTAACAAACATTTTAGTATTAATATTGGTGTAGTTTGGCGTTGATATAAATTGACATATATATCCAAGCTAATGATCCTTAAATATGAAATTGTACGAAAGCATCCCACATGCCGGATAGCTTCGTTCACCACATCTATAACACAGGACACCACATACGTGCGTAATACATATGTGGCATCTACATATTTGTTTCTAGTCTCCTTTTGTACATCCATCACAATGAAATATTGAAATAATAACAGTGTTAGCAGACTCATTATTTAAACAGAATCGTGGTGCATTTGTACAGTACATTTATAAATACATTTAGGACTGCAGGAAACAAACAAAATTATTGGGAAATTTATTCAAAAATAAATCCTACGTAGGATATCCCAAAGTTGTGGGTCGGCACAATAGTTTAGCAGACGGAACTAAATTACTCTTACAGATCACTAGCAACCCGCCCCGTCTTCGCACGGGTAACGTATTATATATAAACCTTCCTCTTGAATCACTCTATCTATTAAAATAAAACGCATCAAAATCCGTTGCGTAGTTTTAAAGATCTAAGCATACAATAGGGACAGACAGCGGAAAGTGACTCTATTTTATACTATTTAGTGAAGATCAAGCAAATATTTCTAGGGATTAACGTAGTAGTAGTAGGCCCCCCACAAGGTGGACTGATGACCTGGTAAAGGTTGCGGGAGTCCGCTGGATGCGGGTGGCGCGGGTAGGCCCCCACAAGGTGGACTGATGACCTGGTAAAGGTTGCGGGAGTCCGCTGGATGCGGGTGGCGCGGGTAGGCCCCCACAAGGTGGACTGATGACCTGGTAAAGGTTGCGGAAGTCCGCTGTATGCGGGTGGCGCGGGTAGGCCCCCACAAGGTGGACTGATGACCTGGTAAAGGTTGCGGGAGTCCGCTGGCAGCGGGTGGCGCGGGTAGGCCCCCACAAGGTGGACTGATGACCTGGTAAAGGTTGCGGGAGTCCGCTGTATGCGGGTGGCGCGGGTAGGCCCCCACAAGGTGGACTGATGACCTGGTAAAGGTTGCGGGAGTCCGCTGGATGCGGGTAGCGCAGGACCGGTCACTTTAGCAGTCTTTGGGGGAGGCCTATGCCCAGCAGTGGACATCTTTCGGCTGATATGATGATGATGAACGTATTCAAAGATAGGTCTAAAAATTACTTTGAGTCAATGATGTATGTAGATCTATACGACACAGATTCTGTTGAGATTCCGCTGAAGTAGCAAGTAATAAAGTACTCTAGGTTATTCTACGACGACCAGTTAGCCTAGCGGGTAGTGACGCTGCCTACGAAGCTGAAGGTCCTGGGTTCGAATCCCGGTCAGGAAAAATATTTGTGTGATGAGCACGAGTGTTTGTTTCTGAGTCTTGGATGTTTTCTATGTATTTAAGTATTTCTATTCATTAAATATATCGTCGTCTAGTACCCATAACACAAGCCTTATTGAGCTTACTAAAGTCGATTTGTGTAAGATTGTCCCCTAATATTTATTTATTTATTTATTCTGAACTCCTCAAATATTATCGGCCCACACATAGCGATTTGGGTATTCTCTGCAATACTTAACCAGCGCATTTGCTCTCGGATAGCAGTTAACATGGTAAACTGTAAAGGAAATTAGGAAATGTACAATGTATATGTGGCTTGGCGAAGTGCTACGTCGTTCTTTTTTAGTAAATTATAAATAACTGCTTACTTCATAAATTACATGAAATGAACTAACGTCTGATACATTACATTTTCCTTGTTGAAGGGTAGGTAATTTATTCTCAGGATCATGAAAACTTCACGATATAAGTACCCTATTCCTGAAAACCTAGAATTTTTCGTCATCCCATGTGATATTTTAAAAAGGCCAAAAATATGTATACATACCGGCTTCGCATTAGATATACAGGCAATGAAATAAAATGTTACTCTATTAGCAATTAAAACAGATAGTGCTAGCTAACAGCAGCTTATAGTCTTCGAATTCCTTATATTTAGTTCAAATGGTCATTACTCAAGCAAGAGACAGAATTATCACTCCATCCATAAGCTGAAAAACGTTTCAAGTGCTCCATCTTCTGTACTTTAGTCCGAAGGAACGCGCCACGCCGCGAGGCGCGATTATGCCATTAAGTGCCGGAATGTCCCGGATGTCGAGTCGCGTTGAAAAGCTCAATCGGACCATGGCCCACAGCGATGGACCCAATTGTCCCCAATCATATGTTAGATGATGGCGCTGGACCTAAGTTATGGGGTCTTGGATGTAGGTGAATCGTGCTTTATTGTCTGCTGTAGATATTTTAGTAGGTAGGTATACCTACTTCAGGATATGCCTGTAATAAACCTATCCGACATAAATAAAGAAATGTTTAATAATAATAAGTAGGTAAGTATGTTGTTTTTTTCTATTACCTCTTGGTTTTATTTGATTTTGACATAATATATTGGTTACATGCTTATACCACAGCATTAGCTCATATGATTGTCTCCAGACGTGAAATATATACCTGATGTGTTGTCATGTAGTGACCTTTTGCTCCTCTGATAGAACTAAATTACATTTACACTTCCATTATTTTGGTGATTCTTATAATTTCTAATTTGTAACGAAATTTTATTGCAATGCAATGAACCCAGAGAGTCTAATCATCTCTAGGAAAATGTGCGCCCAAATTATGTATGTTGTTTCACTAAATATGGATTTGTAACTCCGGCGAAATAATAGGGATGTTATAACTTGTGTACCTATGTAGGTATCTGTTCGATTTTGTTCACGGCTCACGGCCTAAAAACAAGGAAAGCCTATATTATAGGTGTATCAAAATCTATAAAAAAAATACCGGAGACAATAAAAAGCGAAAATAGAACAATGTTTCCACAATATTTTTTAAAAAAATGCTTATTAATAAATGATATCAGTTCAGTTCGGATTTATTTATTTCTCTAAGATTACAAATCACTTAAGGGAGAAACAAACAACATTTGAGTAAACATTCATTACAATCAATTAATAAATAATAATAAATGATATTACCATTGGAATGAATTTATGATAGATGAGACCCTTAATTTAGCTTGCTAACATCTGAATGTAAAATTGTGTAAACCAAATTTAATGATAATTGCTATGATATAATATTACCTACTTGAATTTTATTATTAAATTTTATTTTTAAATTTTATATTTTATTGGAACTGGCACCTAATTGTGACGATTATTTGTGTATAATGTTATTAATGTTTTATTTAAAGTTTGAATTCCTATACATGTGATGTGTTGCATGCATTCATTTAGAATCAATATTTTCATAATAATGTTGCTGTGCCCTAACCGAGTTATGCTGGAACTGTATTTATATGTAACATCTTATAAGACTCATACTGGAACAAATAAATGAATTATAAATGAATTGTTGTTTATCTGTGTGCCTGTCTGTGGCCATTTTTCATGTTGTCATGTTATTTATAATGATGTCATTGTAAATACATTTTTAAATAAACTACTTAGAAATGAAATCTTTTTAATGACCCTTGCTTCTTTTTAAATATCTGGCCCTTGGTGCCCTCTTACAGAATAATTATTTGAATCCACTCGCCTAAAATATTTTGAAAGTACCCCAAAGCACCTTACTGTGTTGTTTACTATCTGATCATATTGGTTAACGAAATATATATAGGGGAGACGGGGGCAAGGCGGGGTGACGGGTAAGACGGGTTAGAGGCCTTATATGGCGACACAACTGAGTAATCAGAATCCCGTTAGTGCCTGATGATGCGCCGCCATGATGTTAATCAGTTCGCACAGTGAC
This sequence comes from Epinotia ramella, assembly GCA_947578815.1. Lineage (NCBI taxonomy): Eukaryota > Metazoa > Arthropoda > Insecta > Lepidoptera > Tortricidae > Epinotia > Epinotia ramella. The sequence continues at coordinate 18,058,412 of OX388209.1, forward strand.
CGGCTGGACAAAACCTGTCATAATTTTTTTAATTACAAAAAACAGGTTTTGGCTCATTCCTAAATATTTTTGCGCATTTGTTTTTTTTTTAAAATACCCCGTCGGTGGCAAACAAGCTTACGGCCCACCTGATGGTAAGTGGTTACCGTAGCCTGTGGACGCTTGCAACTCCAGGGGTGTTACATGCGCTTGCCGACCCTTTAAGAATTTATATACTCCTTTTTTGAAGAACCCCATACTGTAGTCCCTCGGGAAAACCTCGGTATGGGAGCTCATTCCACAACCGGAGCGCCCGAGGGAGGAAATTTCTCTGAAACCGTACGGTACGCGACCATTTAGGTTCCAGGGTGTGAGGATGAATATCCTGCCGATGGCGAGCGGTGCGGTGGTAAAAAGTAGCCATAGGCATCATGTCGAACAGTTCTTCGGAGCACAGCCCGTTGTACAAGCGATAGAACACGCACAAGGAGGCGAAGTCTCTCCTTAGACTCAACGGTTCAATATCGCTAAGACGGAACTTGCTTTTTGTGGTAAGAGAGCGCAAACAGGCGCGTTAGTACGGGACACAACTCGGGAGCACACCGCTTAAGCACCACTGCAGGTATGCCATCTGGTCCACTCGACTTGCGAACATTCAATGACAGCAGCTCCCGCCGGACATCTCTCTGCGTCATATTTGTTTCTGGCATGAGGTATCCGCAGCTTGGGATAGTGGGCGGTACGGTGCTGTCATCAACGCCCAAAGTTGAGTTCGAGGCAAAGAGAGCACCCAGAAGATCGGCTTTCGCCTTTGCACTGGGGGCCAGATTACCAGCGGCATTTCGCAGCGGTGGTAAGGCGACTGACAAAAGTTACCCTCGGCAGCTTTAGCGAGCGACCAGAAGGCGCGACTTCCGGATGGGTAGCCTGCCAGCTTCTCACCAATGCTGCCGACGAAATCTGATTTTGTTCTGGCAATTACTCTTTTACTGGATCTCGAGACAGCATTCAATTTGCGTTTCACCACAGATACGTTACGGTCCTTATACTCCTTATTGGTTTCGGCCTTGGTCCAAGCCCCGTATGCAGCTTGCTTAAGGCCTAGTTTCTTTACAGGGCCGGTTAAACCAAGGTCGTTTTTTTGCTCCTGCAGAGTTGGGAATAAAGCATTCCATACCCGCTAGGATTGTCTCAGCGCTTGGTTCGAGTTTGTTGCCTTAATATAACCATTGTTCTTTTTTACGTTTTTTAATTTGGCGAATTCTTTTAGGCACGCGGGGGCAAGATGGGGTCTGGGGTAAAGCGATACCAAAAAAAAGGGTTACCAAAGCTAAAGCTCGGTAATCGACGTCAAGTAACAATAAGTTGCCAGGTAGCTTTTTCCCCATGGGCACTATGGCTTTTTGTAAAATTCTTAAAATATGTACCGCATCTTACCCCAAAGAGATACCCCATCTTGTCCCATTTGAGTACCCCATCTTACCCTATCTACGGGGTAAGATGGGGAGATGGCACCTTTTCGGGATTTTGTATTTTTTTATTTTTTATATAATCAATAGGCATTGATTTTGAATGACTGGTTACCAGAGGTACGAGTAAATATTAAAATAAAAAAACCTTAAAGACAATAGCGTAACCTATCGAAATCACTAAAATTCATTGACCGAATATCGTTTGTCCGAAGACTTTTCGTATAATTATGAGTTCTCCGAATATACCATTCATTACTCTTTTCATTTACCATCTGATGTTATCCAAATGTTTCATTTGTCCGAAAAACTTTTACCGCTACAGTCATTTAAGCTTTGGATTGTTACAACTTTTGTTTCACAGCCATATTTTTACTTATCCATCATTACTTTCCGCATTTCATACGTTTAGCCAAAGGTTCATTTTGAGTGAAATTCAAAGTAGTTTTACAGATACTCTAAGGCAGGTCGGTGTAGGTACGACGACGAACGAAGCAAGGAGGAGTGTTAGGCGAACTGCGACCCTACAGCGCGCGAGCCGAGCGAGCGTAGCGAGCGTGCTGCGGCAGCGGCCGGCGAAGCGCCAGAACCGAACACTTTTTTACTACCTAATACTTACATATGTACTATATAAGGTAAGGTCGGAAGAAATAACTTAATAAACAAATGTTGTAATTATTTAGTATCGATTTATTTAAAGAACACACATAACTAATAATAGAATAGTACACACTTGTTTGTATACATTATTTACCATCAACGCAGCTTTGGGAGGATAACCTTAGTTTAATTTTAAACTTTTTGCTAATGTTTTTAAATATTGAATATGCATAGTAACAACCATTTTCATAAACAAACATATGAATTAGTAACATAAATGATGTGTGCTCCGTACAAACAATAATATGTCAAATATAATAAAGATGATTTGATAAAACACTAACAGGTTATCAACCGAATTGTTACGTCGGTATAACGATATTGCGAGTATACCAGTAATTGGGAATCATTATTTGTCAAACAATTACAAAAGCTAAACCATAAAATGACCAGCCGTAAACGTCGCGAACTAAAGTGTCGGACAAACGAAAAAAAAGGCCAACGAAGTTTGTCGAATAGTAAATGCCGAAATATAAATATGAAAAAATGTTTAGTGATTTCAGATATACCGATTCAGTAACCCGTTTTTAGTTTTATTGGACTTGAAACATTACCTACCCCGTCTTGCCCCACTCGCCTAATACCGCCAGTATATCGCTGTTATTCACAATGTTATAAATGTGTGAAAGTAACACATTCCCGTTCACAAATAAAAATCCATAATACATGTACCTACTTATGTATAGGTACTGTCCGTAGATTATCAAAACAATAGTCAGAAAACCACTTACAATACAATACAAATATTCTTTCTTGCTCACCAGAAATAAGTAGTACCTACACATAAAACAGAAGTAAATTAAACATAAACAATGGTAAACAACAGGTGGTCTTATCGCAAAAAGCGAACACTTCCAGACAACCTTTGGGTGCTGGAGACGATGCAAAATAATCATATGATTTGAGTAGGTGAACAGAAAAACAGAATATAACAACTTAATTATAAGAGAGACTATATACTTACATAAAAACATATATATATACAATATAGGTACACATATACAATAACTAAATATCAAAGAAGCAAACAACCTATAATTTACAGTCGAAAACAAACAGCACACACAAAGTAGGAATTAATAGTTACAGAAGAGAAATATTGTAGGTACTTTCTTACACCTTCACTCTAGTTTTAAAAATGGGAAGAGACTTAGCTCATTTAATTTCAATAGGCAAAGAATTCCACAATCGAACAGCTCGGAAAGTAAAAGAATTGTTGTAAAATTTAGAGTTTGATGGGGGAACACTAAGATGCAACTTCTGAGCACACCTTGCAGAAGAAACAATTTTAAAACGTTCCTTAACGTAGCGAGAATTTGCAGGGTTAAAAAGAATTCCATAAAGGAGGTCGAGAATGTGAGAGTTACGTCTGGATCGGATAGGAAGTCACTCGAGTTGAGGCATGAAACTGGATACGTGGTCATATTTGCGTAACCCAAATATGAACCGGATACATAAGTTTTGAATACGCCCAAGGTTGTTAAGTTGTTCCTCAGAGAGATCAATATAGGAAACGTCAGCATAATATAAAATAGGGAGGAGTAGCGATTGAGCAACTTTGGTAGCAATGGGAAGGAAATTACGAAGCCTTCTCAAAGAACCCACAGCAGCAAACATCTTCCTACTCGATACTCAAATAAAATACTCAAGCCTTGGCAACTCATATTACTACTGCTACTACATAATCAATCACTCGCGAAGTATTTCACAATTCTACAAAGAAATTAAAAGGAAAATAACTTCCAAAGTCTTTGGAAGGAATGTTACCTAGTGCACATAAGAGTATAAAGATCCATCTTCATCAAACCTCTAGGTTCTGCAGCATAGTTTAACGCGCGGGGGCGTGGCCAGCGCCGATTGGGCCGAGCGCCGCCAATGCGCAGGCGCTGCACGGTAGCTACGCAGTTTATACCGACGCTAATATCCGGTTCGAAGGACCAAAACAGTCACGAAACCCAATATGTATACCTAAACGGGCATAGGTAATGTATGTATGTATGTAAGCACTTTATTGTACACAATAACAGGTTAAAGAATATACATGTCACACAATAGATCAAAAGTACAAAGGCGAACTTATCCCTATAAGGGATCTCTTCCAGCTAAACTTTGAGCAATTGAAAGGAAGGTAGGTAAAACGAACAACACATTGAAAATAAAAACAAAACCTAATAGGTATTAATTCTAACATAACTAAAAGGGTCAGGTTGACTACATTCGAACTTGATGTTTTATTATCCAAATAATATAATTATAGTGTTCTTAAATATTTAGGTATTAGGTAATTCACCCATAGAATGCAACGGGCCTTGTTCTGATCCAAATCCGAAAAGTTGTATAGGTCGTCAGTTAGTAGAAGTCCAGTTATAAATAATTTGAAATATTGGTAACTTCCCTACCCTAGATTTGTGCCTAAGGATGTTTTCGGGATGCCACCGGGATAGTCCATCACCTAAGATCGTCCTAAGATTACATAAGACTCTAACAACTTTAAATCTTATTTGGACCTTACATAAGTACATACAAATAAGGGTATAACTAAACATGTTTTGCCAGCGTAATTTCCAGGCTGATAGATACCTATATTTAATAAAATTCCAAACAACCCTCTCATGTGGTCTCATTAACTTAACTGTAAACCTAGGTGTGTATCTGCGTAAACATGTACTTATTGGGTGATACTTCTTCATAAGTTGTAATTCAGAACCAGAATCCGATGTCCTTAAGAATAAACTCGCGGTCATCAACGTACCTGACTCGTCAGTCAGCTTCCTACAAACTTTTAAGAGTCTGATATTACCAATAATTGAAGACGAGGGTTATTAAGCCTGCCGGGGCAGGTTCTATGTTGATTACCTACTCGTAGTTATCATGAATTTGAGCATCGACCGGCCTATTATGACGGTACGAGGACCACGGGCGCTTCTTCGTAATAACCATGATAAAGCCTGAAATTATACGATTTGTGAGGAATTTTGTTGAAAATGGCGAAAACATTACAGAAAAGTACCGGGGTCGTTACGGCGTCGGCTGCCCTGGGGCGAACACTCCGGTTGTATGCAAATTAAACGTAATCAAAATAATCATTTAGTTAGTATCAGGCGCACAGAACACCGCAGAGGCTGCCCTCCGCCCTCTCTGTCTGCCCTCCACAGCGGACCTGCAACAGAAAGGAAAAGCACCTCCGCTTGCAACTCGGCTGACGGAAATGCAAATGGCCTACGCCCGATCCGCTTTTATTGTTTCGTATTGTTTCAACCGTATGTACGTAATTACAGTCGCGATAGTGGCTTAATGCGCGAAATTGCTCTAGGTAAGTGGGCTGAAATATTACGGTAGCTATTAAATTTGCAGGCACTAGAGGGTGTGTAATGGCAACGCGGTGCCCTTATAGCTTTGTTTAGGGTAGCTCTCAACAGCCACTAAATATTAGCATTTCGTAGCTAGGGTTAGAAATATGTGTGTAGAAATTTTGGTACAAGCTTCTATTGCCAACTGACGATTCTAACGAACCCAAGCCCAGTCAAGTACTGGATTCCCATGGCCACCTTCTGTATCCCTTATCAGATCAGCTCAATGGTATAATATTGAATTGTCATCCAAACTAAGTAGGTAGGTAAGTACTTACTTATACCCAAAATTTCAGCTCAGTCGGTTGAGGATTACTGGTTCAAAATTCGTTTAAAGATCTCCTCCTCAAACCTCCCCCCCCCCCCCTCAACAAACGAACAGGTCAAGTTAAATAAAAGCTAGTAATAAAATGGCGCCGTCAGTATCATAGCCATTGATCTGCCTGTTGATATATATTTAGATAGGTACTAACAGTACTTTTAGTCCTACCTAGTCCATGAAATACTTATTCTTTCTACGCTGTCAGCCACCATTTTGCTTAACAAGAGTTAAGCAAGCGAGGTACTTTTTATATTTGCCAAAACAAAACAACTTTATCATTCTAGACGCGCCTTTACTCACCAACATCCTATTCGGCGAATGTTCTTCCCCTAATATGCATGGATTACGGCGAAACTCAATTCGTGGCATTTCTGCTTTATCAAGTCGATTGAGTGAGGTCAGGCTACTCTGTTTGAGGTTAACTAGTAGAGAATAATTTGAATAGGTAGGTACTAGCTGTCCCGTAACTTTGCGTAGAACTAGTTTATAGGAAATGTTTGCTATTAGATCACAAGCGTAGTAGGTAAGTAAGTTGTTATTTTTTGCACCCATTGGAGTTTCTTTCTACCGGATTTTTTACCACGGATAATTTCCGAGGACTTAAACTACATACTCGTCCTTTAATAACTATAAATTGTTTCAAAAAGGTAACAGAAAGAACATACAGGTATAGGTATGAAGGTGGGGCTGGGACATCGCTGTGAATTGTGAGACGTGTCATATTTTAAAGTCAGATCTCGCCGCTAGCTATGGTAGTTCGGAAGTGGTATTGTACTAGTGCGTCCGTGGCCTGACAACGGTTGTCAGCTACCGTTTAATTAAGGCAACGCTCGGCTAGCGGCGGCCCGGTGGTTAGCCGGTTACAGCGTCCCGGCAATTGGACGCGATTAAAAATAATTTTCATATTTGATGTCACTTCGCTCGTTACTCCACGCTACGATGCGAGTAAATCAGTTGTTAAGGCTATACGTTGTTGGTAGGTACTGGCCAATTGGTAGTTGTAAAACATCAGGTACTAGGTAACCTATTTGATAGCTCTCACCTTAGCGTTTGCGGTCGCAGGAGTCCACTGGATGCGGGTGACGCAGGACTGGCCATTGTTGCACTCTTTGGGGGAGGAATGGCCTATGTCCAGCAGTTGGACGTCTTTCGGCTGATATGATGATGACCTAAGCGTTAGCCCTGGTTACATTCGAAAGGAGCCCGGGGTGCTCCTGCCACCTAAACCAGGCACGTCCCTCTTCAGCCGCCTTGCCGCTTCAGTTGAACTCGGCTCTCGCGCTATTCACCTGAACGTGGTTGACATTGACACTAATCTAATGCCACGACCCTAACTAGATGGAGGATTGTTGTCACAAATAAAACCGGGATCAGCGATTCCGAAGGACCGAAGCCTCGGTTAATAACAGGTCAAAGCGATACGCTCAAAGATTTATCAAAAAACTCAACTGCTTTTTCAAATATTTTAGCTTATGTCACACACAATTATGAGGAATCCCACGACACGAAATATGTCAAAATACATCAAGCCGTTTAGACTACCCGTGAAGTATATATGTTTTGTCCATATACATATTACATACCTACATACACCCATACGATCGATCATAATCCTCCACTTCGTAAAATAAAGTATTTAGTAGATATAACAAATATAATATTGCTCGAGTTTTGCAAGAGTCCAACTACCACAATTGATATACTCGTATAGTGCCATTACCAATTTGTTTGTCGTTCGTATATACGCGTGATTAGGTAATCTACATATAAGTAACAATTATCCAATTACAGCTTCGTCTACTTCAACAATAAATTGGCATTTAAAGGTGGGTAGGTATGTCATATTCTATCTAAGTATGCCTTGTCATGACTAGCCCATTATCGTAAAGGCTATATCAGAAAATGTCGAGTGAAGCATCACCTACCTACGTGAAGCCCTTTATTAAATCAATTTAGCTTGGCATTATACAGCCACTTCATCACGTTTAGATCATCTAAGAAAAGCACAGCCCGATGAGGTAGAGTACATATTTATTTGCATTATTAACTATAGTTGATCATCTGTAGACTACTGCATTACTTTTTTTTAGATCCGGTCAAGCATGTGTATGCAAGTAAGCTGATATTATGTAATATCACAGCATAATATCTAACCTAACAAGGTTGATAACATAGATTTCCAATACTTTTATTAGGGAGAGAGCTACTTAGTCTTAGTTATCTATATCACGGACCTTTTCCTTTATATAACGGCTAATTCTTGTTTTTTTGTTGTTGTATGTAATAAAATATATTATTATTATTATCTTTATTTATGTTTTGTCTTTTGTTTATGTATTCTCTTTATTCAGATTTCTTCTTAGGCTATGTTTTTACATAAATAAATAACTTGCAAAACATAAAATCATGTTAAAAACGTAGCCTATATAGTAAAATAAACTCGAAAGCTAGCCAAATAGAAAGCCTATATACTCTTTCTCGAACAGCTAAGAAACGGATTTTTATGAAACTTTACATTATTATTACTTTAGTATATTCAGGTACACACAACGTAAAAAAAGTTACCAACAAAAGGTCGCGGGCAGAGGCTACTCTAAATTTTTTTTATACTCGTCAACTTTAATGTTTGAGTTTAGACTTCGTACACCAAACTATAATCATACATACTCTTTAAGTCTTTACTATGGAGGTCCCAACTCAACATTTTACAACTGTTTAGACAACTAAAATAAATTCGACCAATCACGTGGCGCCTTTACTGAACTATAATGAATTTGACCAATAGGACGTCGTCTTGAGTACAAAACAAAAGTAAAAGACATCAACGACAAAAAAGAAAAAGCCGTTGGCTGTGCTTCGTTTCAGCAGGGCTTAGATTTTCAATAGATACCAAGTTTGTTTAATTAGTTCAGTTGACTCGTATAGAAAAAGTATTGTATGCAATAGTTATATAATTAGCTTTTTAAGTCTCGTACCTTAATTAGGCCACGAAGCTTGCTGAAACGTGGTACTCGACTGAAAAAGCATACATTATATATAACGATTGCATAAAATACTATATGAACTTTGGTCTAAAATTATTTATGAATATTGGTAAAAACATTGTTCAACTAATTATTTCGCATAAACTTGAATTCCTTGGCTACGCGACAACTCTACCAGTTCTTAAAACCTATGAAATATGTACATAATTGGGTCTCGCTTACAAAGGTACCCGCGCAAAGTGTGCAAGGGTTGTGGTTATTACGCAAATTACTTCAAATTACAGACGCACGACAATTCTAATGACGTTCGCGTTCTTATGAATGCGAATTGACGTGTGTCTTCCTTCACCTACATACCGCAAACATGCACGTCTTCATTAGTAGGTACTAATCCTTGCATACCTGTAGTGTTTCATAACAATCGTTAACTGTTTTACATGAAATTCTGAAACTTTTGCATTTGGTTTCACTAATCCATACGTCTCTCTTTGTTACCTTTTTGCGTTTAAATCGGATGCCCGATTTGAATAAAAACATTGACTCTGCCACGATAAATAATAAATAAATAAAATTAAAAATATTGGAGACAATCTTACAAATGGAACTAGACCCATAGTAAGCTCGATAAGGTTTGTGTTATGGGATATGGGTACTAGACGACGACAGATATATAGGTATTTAGATTAGATTTAGATTTAATAAATATAAATACTTAAAAACACAGAAATCCAACACTCAGAAACAAATATTTATGCACATCACACAAATGTTTCCCCTTAACGGGAATCGATACCAGGACCTTCAGCATCGTAGGCAGCGTCACTCCAGGCTAACCGGCTTACCACACCTACTGTGATCTCGGAAACCATCACTTGAGGGTGCAAAATCTCCAGACATATTATGTTAGAAGTTAGTATGTTTCGGGCAAAAGCTAGATTTTTGCTAATCCAGCATATTATGTGAGAACTTAAACAATTTAAGCAATATACGAGTATATACGTCTAGCTTCTTTTAAAGATGGAGCACACATATGGACAACCAAACTCAGAAGACTTTTAGATTTCGAGGAAGGCTAGGTAAACCCGTCAATTGATATGACACGAGTTCCAGTAGAGAGGTTCTCACGACAGATTAGAAAGCGAAACTGAAACAAAAACTTACGAGACGATTTTCAATCACTTTCCAGTGACTGCAGCGACTCATACACATTTTTGTATAGAGAGTTTAAGTATGCATCAAAAATGTTGATTCGGCTATGATTCGCCCGATGGTCGTTCGGCGAACGGTCTTATAGCGAAGAGTCTCGACCAACACCTTTCGAGAATCTGCTAGATAGCTGGGTCAGAGGTCAGATACAGAAGGCAGTACTCCGGAACAAGGCGCGGACAATCAGGAGGTTTCTCTCTCTGTCACCCTAACCAACGATTGCTTAGGCACCGCTTCGCTGACGACTGGCAGCACCCTAGGTTATGTTAATATTTTATAATTGTATTCATATTATAAAAAAAAACTTAGCCTACGATTAATAATGGGATTAAGAACTTACACATTAGAGATGTGAATACCGTTTACACTTCTTAGGCGGTAGGTAAATATATGTGATCCCACAGTTGCGTCTATGCGTTAGACAGACCTACACTACACCATTGCTATTCCCCACGTACTCACATTAGCATATGTTACTTTGTGCTGAAACGATTCGAGTTCACGCTTTTACCAGCAGTCGGTATAAGCGGCGGCTGTGCGTTAGATGTGCACAATTTGCCCCCATTTGCCGTAATGACAGACCGGTGTCTGTTCGTGCATAATGAGCCGATCCTCGATTGATCCTCGCAATCTAGGTTATACTGCACCTAAGCCCATCTACATACGCTAACTACTAGGAAGCCCGCGGGCGATCAGAATTACTGGTGATTCTAATTAGCTTTGATTAGAGATTCGCATTATGGTTAGCGTGAGTCTTGCTTTGGCTTACTGCTAATTAGAATGTAGCATGATTCCAAACAGTAATTCACGGTAGGTATACTCGTGTATTCAGTGAATTTAAATACGCATGTTGCGAAGCTTATGTCTGTTCTACGTACCTACTTAAAATCCAGGAAAACCAAGGCTACAAATGATTGCTAATTGATAAATTCCGACTCAATGCCAAGAAGCCAAAAGTGATAAACATTTGCTTTTCGGGTAGGTACATTCTTGCATAAGTACATTTTCTCTTATAGGTATAATGTATTTTTCCACCGTTATATCAGCGTGTATTTTGGGTATAAATCCCAGCGGTACTTATCCAACATATAAAAAAACCGGACAAGTGGTTCCGTACAAAATTACAAATGTATAGTTTTCAGATTATTCCCTGTAGGTAGGTACAATTGTGGCATAAGTATGAGACGATATTACGTGCCAAATAATATGTCAACAAAAAGTACCCTTTAAATATATATTTTCTCAAACATGCTCGGAAATGTACGCGTTAATATCACGAAATGAAGACGTGAAGTTTCTTGTTTATGGCTCCCTACATTACTTCTTGGCCTTACGCCAAGAAGTAATGTATGAAAACCCTAAGTAAAACCATTATTGTCCGCTACTCTAACTTTTTAAATTTGCTTACTAATATTAAACTGACAAAGGAAAATTTACATACTGCCAACCACCACTAGACACTGTAAGCATACTTGCTTCATAAAAAAAATAAAAATAATCTATGGTACTATACTTTATGTGCGGTAAAACATGGTGCTCGAACGGCTTGTTCAAATGGCATGTTTAAAAAAAAAAAAGGCGCAAATTACCTATTATTTAATTGATTACCTAGTATTTATTTAAATTTTAATATTTCCTCACATCGTTTGAGAAAAGTACTATACAATCCTCGGCCGGAACAGGGATTGCTGGACTCGTTGTATTCGGCCTCGTCTACGACTCGGCCGTCTACCCCAATCTCGTCCAGCAATCCCTTACTTCACGGCCTCTGCAGTAATCTACTATTTCTCAAACATGCTCGGAAATGTACGCGTTAATATCACGAAATGAAGACGTGAAGTTTCTTGTTTATGGCTCCCTACATTACTTCTTGGCCTGACGCCAAGAAGTAATGTATGAAAACCCTAAGTAAAACCATTATTGTCCGCTACTCTAACTTTTTAAATTTGCTTACTAATATTAAACTGACAAAGGAAAATTTACATACTGCCAACCACAACTAGACACTGTAAGCATACTTGCTTCATAAAAAAAATAAAAATAATCTATGGTACTATATTTTATGTGCGGTTAAACATGGTGCTCGAACGGCTTGTTCAAATGGCATGTTTAAAAAATAAAAAAGGCGCAAATTACCTATTATTTAATTGATTGCCTAGTATTTATTTTTATTTTAATATTTCCTCACATCGTTTGAGAAAAGTACTATACAATCCTCGGCCGGAACAGGGATTGCTGGACTCGTTGTATTCGGCCTCGTCTACGACTCGGCCGTCTACCCCAATCTCGTCCAGCAATCCCTTACTTCACGGCCTCTGCAGTAATCTACTATTTTTTTATACAACGACGGTGCCAAGCAAGCGTACGGCCCGCCTGATGGTAAGTGGACACCGCAGCCTATAGAAGCATGCTACTCCAAAGGTGTACCTAACATGGGCGTTGACGACCCTTGATATGTTTGAGGATTCGAAGGAACAAATTCCCTCGCTCTCAACACAACGCATCCTCGGGAGCTCTGGCGACCTAGCTTACCTCCAGGAGCAAAACACTACTACAGAGCAAGTAGTAGTGTTATAATGGCTGTGGTCTTCTGCAAGGCGGAGGTACTTCCCCAGTTGGGCTGCTCCAAATTCGAGCGGGATGACATTTCGCTGTGCCCTACCTCACCAAAAAATATTATTGTTATTCCCTTGAGAGTATCTAAATATGGTACGTGTTTGCAGCATAAACGTCCGTATCTTCGTTAACTTAGAAGTTTGTTTTTTTTACAGCTCCAAGGGACTTGTAGACCTGTGTACCTATAGGTATGGTTTTAATTTCAACTCGATACCTCCACGCGTTCCCTACTCTATTTACTCTGTATCTACTAAAGGTAAATATCCAACACACGAATTAGGATTCTTAGGACAGCTAGTAGTCGAACGTTACAGTTCGTACGTACGTAAGGTAGATCTAAACGTAATTTATTGGATAACACAATGTCAGTTGAGTTGTCCTAATGCTTGGTCGAAAAGATATGCAATTACGCCTCAGGTCTCTTAGCAACGGATGTTACGTCCGTCTAACTCTACCCGCGACACTAACCAACCGTTGAAGGAAACCTCAATTTAAGGGTTGTTTAAACAAAACAGTCCTAACCGGGGTGCCCTGCTGGAACGAATGAGTTACAAAGCATATGTTTTGAGCACTAGAGCACACCTTATCATTTACCACATTACGGACGCCATGATTATAGTAATCTGCTCATGGGGGAACAATAGAGCTGCACTCGCGCGCCACCACATGCGCTCCTCTTGCAACAGGGTGCTTCACTTATGCTTTGACGTATGTTTTTTTAAACCACGACGGTGGCAAACAACCTTACGGTCCGGTGGTATTAGGCAGACACCGTTAGTCTATGGGTGCTTACCAGAGGAGTTAAGCGCGCGTTGCCGACCTTTTGTTCATTTGAGGACTCGCGGTGTTGACAGCTAGACAAACACGTGTCCCTCACTCAATGCGTCCTCGGCGCCTCCTTCAGCTATGGCGACATTGGCGACATAACACACAACCGGGATCACAACACCACATAGGTACCTACAGTACTAGTAGGCAGTGATGTTAAGTATTATGTGTGTAAAGGTAACTCAATATTTTCTTCTGACAGTAATTTGTGAGAAAAGGAGTTAGGGTATCGACTTAACAAGGACACAATGATACCGGCTCGTCTCTATTTCTCTGACAATATTTCAATTATATCATAGTTTTTCTTTATTCTGATTGTGTCAAATAAATAAAAGGATCGACAATCGACATCGATTGCGGCCAATGTACTCTTGGCAAGTTGATGTCCAAATTACTATAAGATGACATTATTTTAATGTTGACTTTACTTTTATATATTTCGATTTGTATTACCTATAAAGTCAGTACCTACATAGATAAAGTCAAGTCTGTACCTATCCCCAAAATGGGTGGAAAAACGGAGCAGGTGGAAATTCGATTCGTGTTAATAGGTATCAGAAAATAAAAAGTCTACAAATAGGTACCTACATTTCATTTTTTTTTATGTAAGCATTTTGATTTGGCCAAAACTGATGCTTTTATGGTCCTCGAGTGGTATCTTACATTTGTACGTGTGATGCAGAAATAGGAAATTAAACAGTCATAAATTTGCTATGCAAAGATGAGTCAGTAACGGTTTAACTTTTTCACCATGAAGAATTCAATTATTTCATATTCCTAGAACACACCGTATATGTCCTCAGTAAATTAAATAGAAAATATGACCCTTTCATTGTTCCACATAATTAAGGAGTGCGCAACGACACAAAAGAGTTGATCGGCTACACGATGTTAACAATGTTTTGTCGCAGCAATCGGTTCACAATGGCTGCCTGCGGGGACCCTTTCTTCAGCAATTTGCCAAGCAGCAGGCCCCGGAAACGGAACCCTCACCCTGGAATTAGGAATCCTTAGGCGCCCCAGGATCCTCATTGTGGAGTTAGGAACTCCGCCCTCTAGATCGGCTCAAGGCAGCACGTGACACATTTTTCTTATCGCAACTCAACAGACTTTATGAAATAAGTGTGAACCCTCGTTGTGAAAGGGTAGATTGAATATGTTACCGACATTTTGGTGTTCTTGAAAGACCGTTATTCACATTCTTATAAAACTTCTAAACTTAAGTACCTAGTAGTAGTAGTAGTTAGTTACTGGCTCTACATATCATCTAGGTTTGTATTTGGTGTCGAAATTGAGGGCCTGCTTGGCCTGGATCATCGAATGAAATATTTTTTCTGAAAGCATCATTCCTGCAAAAACAAACTAGAAAATGACTTACCTAGTAATCTAAACGGGTTTCCTCCGACGCTTTCTTCAGATGGAAAATAGCTTTCTGAAAGATGATTTTCATAGGTTCGAAATAAATAAGTATTCTTCGCTCACCAGAGTACACAAAAGCAAACAAAATTAAATTATGCAACAACAGTGGGAAACAAGTAAACAACAGACATCCTTATTGCTAAAAAGTGATTTATTGGATACTGTGGGTAGTGGAGACCATGCAGAATAATTTAACATTAATTGAGAAAAAACTAATTTAGGGAAATGTTTCTGCTTGCAGCCTTGCAGCGCCTGAGATACCATTACAAAAAATTACCAGGAGCAACCACCAAACCCTATGATACCTATACGCCAGGGCAACATGCCATTACTCTTGGAATTGGGTCAGTATGACGATGAACCATCGGGGTACAGGCCGCCAGCAAGACGCCGATGCTTAGGCTAAATGATCTCGTTGGGCACCGCTGACCTTGTCCCACCGTGAACTTGTAACCACTGATTACCGAATTACCAACCGCTCTCGTCTATACTTAACGCTCGTACCGTCTCAGGCCACGCCGATTTAAATAATAAATATCCTATAACACCCGAGCATTGTTTTACCCTCCCGACGATCCCGTACGTAATCACGAGCATTAAGTCAAATCGCTAATAAAATTAGACCCACCACGTAATTTGACTTAATTTCGCAACAATCATGTCTGATTCAGAACCAACGAATCTACAGATTAAAAAAATACAAAAAGCAGCGAAATAAATACATAATCAGTTTTGTGGAATCGTGCTGCCTAATCGGGAAATGGGCATGAGCGGATACTAAGTAAGTATAATGCAGGTGTATTGCTAAGTATGTTTCGTCAATGCCACTAAATTAAGGGGTTTTGAAGGACCTATTGCCGTGCCTACTTATAATCTAATTATGTCGTGATAACTTGGGAGATTATTGTGAGATGTTAAACATCCGGCTTAGATTCCTATTGCGTATGAAGAGAAATAATCACAATTTAAGTGGGTATCTATGGCGACATCAGGCGATTAATCAACAACAGAATATGGTCGACAAAACTTCAGAAACCGTTGCCTGGCGTAGGCAAATAATGTCATAATCATGCTTACATACACGGTCCTCTGTCTAACAAAACCCATATTTGGCAGCTAGCAAAACTTAAATAATGGTATCCCGTTTTATCGCGTAACACGTGCTCTTTCGCCTAATTGGTTGTCATGTTTTCTAGTTATGGTCGTGGTTCAACGCCAGCCGTGGCACGAGCGTCAGTGTCAACCGCGTTCGGGTTAATTTTCATCTTGGAGGTGTGCGATAGCGGAGTTTAGCCGAAGCGGTAAACTGGCCTATAGGAATGATGAGTACCTATAGTAGTTCAACTCAGTAATCCTGAGTCACCTTACAAACGTATAAGTTAGATTCACTCTAAAATTACTCGACGGCATGACTGTTACGGTGTCTTGAATTTACATAATGAGATTCCTTGCCCGATATTCATAGTAAGGATTGACGAATAGGTGCAGCTAGCCTGTTATTCAAAACGATTACCACCATTTCGCCCCAAGGTTACCAGCGTAGGTAAGTTTGATTCTCCTACAGCATTGTTGCTACGAATCTTGTGTACTTATATCGGAGGGCTTACAGTTTAAAGATATGTTTTATGAATAGATAGGCGGCTCTATCGCCTAGTGATGAAGACTGTTCTGCACCTGCCAATTAAACCGCCATATTAGTTAATTGTCCCCGCCCGTTACCCCCGCCCCCGCGCGTTACGCTTCGCTCACGCTGGATAATTGCATGTCTTCACGTATGTTTCCGTTCAATTATTTTGTTTTTATTGTGCTAGGTATGATTATTTTTTGCGGAGGATGAATATTAATCAGTACTGCATGATGGCATGCTTAAGCGATATTACAAACGTACTCCTCTGGAGACACAAGCGCATTGCTGGCGCTTCATTGGTTTGAGGATTTGTTGTGTCTCCGGCTAGTGACTAATACCTACAACTCCCTCCGTCACTCTCAACATAACAACTCCCCGGGAACTCTGGTGACCCTACTCGTCACCACGAACACAAACACCCCTTACTACAGCGCAAGAGTGCTTGTGTTTGTTCTAAATATGAGCGAGATGACATTCCGCTATGCACTATCTCTGTATAGAGATGCAGTAAAGTGTCAATGAGAGGACGAGTGCCGAGGAGTAAAAGAGCGCGAATATTGGAAAGGTGATTTATTCTAGCTGGTCAATCGTACACTGACATATTGCTGGGCATTTCTCCGGAGTGGCATTTTTTAGTGTCCAGGGCCAAAAATTCTTCAAATAGGTGCGTGATATTTTTGAATAAAATCTCACATATACTTCAGGCTTTTTGATACCTGGACAGCTATTTAGATATTCTGTAGATATACATATGTTTGAAGAAAAAAAAAATAGCGCCCAAATTGACGTTCAGTGGGAGCGTCCACTACCCAAGTTGGTTTAAACAAAAAATCATAACCCAAGATTGGAATTATAGTACATGTTTTACATCGGTTCACGTAATCAACATTAGTTTCCCCCATATATAATCCATATTACGATAATTTATCTATTAAACTTACTCAATAAAAGCATTTTTTCGAAGCGTCCGGGGGTAACACGTAAACTCAGTGACATTTAGAAAACGCGTCGGCATCATAACAAAGAAATGGCGTAGGAATCTCGCGACGCACACGCCGGTAGCTTTAGTCGCACCACGTTTGCCGACGAGAGCGGACGCCGGCTGAAGTCATATAGGCAGCTACTACAAAGGTTTGTTCGTCGTTCGGTGAGTTTGGTTACGTGTTTTTTTGAATTCGGTGAAGCTATTAAATTGTGTAGTGTTTGTGTTTTAATTATTATAAAAGTGAATAAGCAATCCTCAGAGGTATGTGATTTCGTATTGAATAACTCTTTCCCTGTACTATCTATACTTTTTGTGTAATTTGCAAATATCGATCAATATTGAATTCGGTGACATTGATTTCCGCGGATTCGGTGTACTTTTTGGTCACCGAATTCAATAAAATGAGGACCGAAATCAATCTTTATGTATAAATGATTGCTTTTTAGGGTTCCGTAGTCAACACCCTTATTTTTTCAGCATGTCCGTACGTCTGTCCGCCCGAGGCTTAGCTCAGTGACCATTACTACTGGAAAAGTGTAAATTGGTTTGGGTATGTAAATCAATCACGCCAACAAAACGGTTAAAATAAAATAATTAACAAAAACTGGGTACTTGTCTTACACGTAAGGTGGGAATGTCATTTTTTTTTGTTACAAAGTAGTGTAGGATATTGGTAAATATGTAGTTCTAAAAAAAATTGTTTAGTAAAACCATTTATCAATTCAGGGATCTGTTAACTATGTGGTTAAAAACTCTAATTCTCATTAAAGTTTAGTGCTGGCTAAATGATTAGTTCAGTCAAGGGTACAGTAACATACGTACATAAATAAGGACATAAATCTGTACACGCTTTTATGACATTGACAATAGAGTTTTGTACAGATATTTATGTCCTTATTAATGTACGTATGTTAGTAACCTTGACTGTACCAGGCTATAAACTATCTTGAGCCGTTTAAGCGTGATCGAGTAACAAAAATCCAAACTTTCGCATATATAATATAACTAGGATATGTCCCACGGCTTACTATGTATGTAGGTTTGATTATGATCCTGGTGCTGAGTGTAAGGTCACTTGAACTTCCTATGGTAAGCTGTTTTGAGAATAAGGGTATTTAATTTGTTTGTAGGTGTCGACACAACGAATTCTCCTATTACTAAAGGGTCGGCAATGCGCTCTTGGTTATTCTGGAGTCGTTAGGCTAACACCATAATATACTCCTTACGTCGGCATAAACCGACCTGTCTTCTTTATTCTCGCCTAATCCCATTGCAGTTGGGGTCGGCTCTCCTAATCATTCTTCGCCGGGACAGTCTAAGTTTTAATTAATTAATAATTAATTTATAAGTAATAAAGCGTGCAGTATTTAAGTTAAACATATAAAGCTTCTGTAAAAGTTGTGCTTAAAAAAAACGGATGGTCAAATGGACAGTTTTTACAAGTTCATACTGTAATTAGGAACAATGTATGAACTTATAAAAAGTGTTGATTTGATCGCCTGTATTTTTTTAAGTCTAAATTTTACAGAAGCCGTATGTGCACTATATTAAATACTATTTAAACACGGTTACATCCGTATAATCAGAAACAAAAGTAATCAAATAATTATCATCAAATTTGAACAGTCATATTTGTATGCAACTGTATGGGAAAAAAATCGTGTTCTTAATTATCTGCCCACGACTGTTATATATATATATATTTTGTAAGTGTACCAATTAGAAATAAAGGTTATTTTGTAGCAAAAAACATTGTTTAATTTCAAATTTGATTTCGGTGTAAGCATTTTTTGAATTCGGTGATACTATTTTATGAATATTGATTTCGGTGTGTGTGTTTGATTTCGGTGTACGCAAAAACCCGAATATCCCATGAACTACAAGGTTCCTATGAAGGCCTTTACCACCAATATTTTTTAAATTTAGGCCTTTTCTTGAATGCCAAGGTCACCAATCGAAAAAGTGAAAAAAAAATACGTTCACCGAAGTCAAGCAAATCGAGCCGGCTCGGAGAATCGCCCTGCTACACTTATGTTTATAATTACACGTCGGATACAGCGTTGCTTGTGCGAGGTTGATAACATTATTTTGGGCTAGTGCAAAGTGCACGCGTATCGTTGCAGAAAACAATGTACGATCTCTCTAGAAAGATTTCCATTCTTAGGTACTTACAGGTCGTTATTTTTCTGCATTCGTAGGTAAGGGTATGTATATTGAATGCATTCGTAAAGATAAGATATTGTTATAATAATAATAATAAAATCTTTATTTCGGAGCACAAGACTCCATAGCTGTTAGTAACATGAAAAAGAAACAATATAACTAAATAAAATTAAAACTAGGTTAGACGTTAAACAAAATAGCCAAATCAACTTAACAAGTACAAATTGCAATAGTTTTTTTTTTTTCAGTCGGGACAGTTTAAGGCTACTCCTTTAATAAGTCCGACCCACTGTTTAAAAATTGGGCTGTCAAATCTATTGGCAAATACACTTAGAATGCTGTCGGTGCTCCGTCTAACTCGACCCAGCAGCGACACGATTTTTTTTCGCATGATTGCTGGAAAACCGTCCGTCCGCGCTTCGCAAAACATGCCAGACGCACTGCACCTGCTGGACAAGCCCATCAGCATTCTAAATATGTTGTTATACTGCACTCTCAATATCTCTATATGCTCGCTTCGTATATCTCACCCACAGGCTGCTCGAGTAAAAGGATTGACAATATGCTCTGAAGAGTATCACCTTAACTTCCCTGGAACACCGAGCAAACCTGCCGGTTAGCATGTTTCCACGAACTGCCAGCGCTCTGCGTTCTCGTTCTATATCTTGATCATCCCTGAGATCATTGGTAATAATGTGACCAAGATATTTAAATTTGTCTACAACTTACAAGGGTACGCCCTCCAGATTAACAGGCGGTATGTGGTACGGCTTGATTTTCCCTGCCTTGAAAACCATGACCTCGCTTTTACTGGTATTATATACGAGGCCATGAAACTTGGCATACTCCTCACAAGTGCTCAACAGCTTTGCAAGCGCGCTGACAGTCGGCGCCAGCAGGACCATGTCATCAGCGTAACTGATGTTATTGGCAGAAATGCCATCAATGTAACATCCCACAGGGTCGCTGCTGAGGCCTACTATATATCAGCTCGTCGACATACAAATTGAACAATTTAGGAGACGTTATCCCACACTCGAGTCTGTATTCACTCGATAACGAGTCGGCCCATCTCACCTGATTCGACTGATTAGAATACCAATAATTGAGTATTCCAATACACTCTCTGGGCATGCCCGTTTTCCCCAGTTTCTGCCACAGCAAGTCGTAATTTACACGATCAAAGGCCTTTGATAAGTCGAGGAAACAGGCGTACACAGGAGTGCTCCTAGCAGTGTAGTACTCGACAGTATGCTTCAGACTCAATATTGCGCTCTCTGTGGACAGCCCAGCCCTAAAACCGAACTGAGCGTCATGGATATTGAGATGCTTCTCAAGAAGTGAGTCTAGCATCCTGTCGAGCACTTTTACCGCAGTCATCGCTAGCGAGACAAGCCGATAGTTCGCCTTATTCGAAAGGTCTTGTTCTTCACGATTGGAACCACGATGGTCCTCATTAGTGGTTCAGGTAAGTAGGAGTGGCTTACACAAAGATTAAAGAACAAGGCGAGCACTCTCGGTAAGTGAGGCCCAGCGTACCTGAAATGCTATATACTGAGACCATCGTGACCTGGCGACTTCCCTCTCTGCATTTGCTTTATTACCGACGCAACGGCGGTTGCGGTAAAGTTGAAACTCCGCCCGAGTGACAACTGCCTCAGCATTGCACATCTCTTCCCTTGAAAGTTACGACTCAATTAGGGACTTTACAGAGAAATGTTCCCTAAACAGCTCAGCTATTTCCCCATGATCGCACTTGCCTTCAACAGACACAGGTAGACCCGGCCCCACATTCAGACTGCGCGTACCTTTCCAAAAGCTCTTGAAATCAATGTCATTGTGCTCTGGCTCACGAGAGCGTCCATTTTAAGTTGATCTTGTCTGTTTTGACACCATCTAAGCTTAGACTTAAAGACTTTTTTACTCTCTGACATGAAATCAAACGCCTTACCTTGACGCGGTTTCCCTGCAAGCTCCCACACACATCTGAAAGTGCAGCCGAGCCTCCCTGTGTACCTCTGTCACGTACTTATTCCACCCTGCTATATTTATTTATTTATTTATTTATTTATGTGTCTCAGCCGATGCGTCTGTTAGGGTTCTAATTATATTGGAATACATATTATCTAATATAGCAAAGTGGTCCTTATTACTACATAAATTGTCACAGCAATAGCCCAACTGAGAGGGAAAATCTTTACTTCTCAACCTTTGGTTACAAATTTCCCGGTAGCTATTAATTTGGTCGTCTTTCCTAGTCCCCCAGATAACATTCCTATTTACCGTACTAGACAGCGGCTCAGTGCGAGTCTGATGCAGTATGTCTATATCACACTCCATGTACACCGGAAGGTGGTCAGACCAGAAAACATCTTTAATTATAGATATGTTTCTAATAGTGTCCCATCCGCGTTCAGTAACTACGCAATGGTCGAGCCACCTCCGACATCCACGAATTAGTTATACCCGTAATCCGTAGAAAAGGGAATCCGTAAAAATGGGAAACTGTTGAACTCGGAAAATGGGAATAATTAGGTATGAAGTCTAAATAAAAAGGCATTATTTTTTCTCTGGTGTCCTGCGTACGAAGGATGATAAAATGTATCCTGAATGATTCCGACTGCAAGAGTCCAGTTAATACCGTATTAATACCCCAGTATTTGTCCAACTATTAACGATATCGTCATTCCTATTCCGAGTTATGCAAATGTTAATCTAGGCTTAGATCAGCCTTAGATCATTCACGGTGACCATAGCAAATTCATTATGACCCTCTATTAATTTACTCATAGCGTAGGCTTGGTGTGGGCTATGTATGGCGTCAGGGATTATGTCATTATTAGTATACATTCTGTATATACCGCTGACCTGCCGCTGATCATATAATACATTTTTACATAGATTTAGGTTATAAGTAACTTATGAAATTAACGACCATTTAAGCCTAGTTATAAGAAGTTGGGTGAGGACCAAATTCTTGGCCAGTAGTTAGCGTGGTTAATTGGTAGTAGTTAAAAAGTTCCGTTGTGACACGAAAATTAACCATAGAATTGTATGGCTAATTTTCGTGTCACAACGGAACTTTTTAACTACTACCAATTAACTAGGCTAACTACTGGCCAAGAATTTAGTCCTCACCCAGTTAGCTACCCTTACCTAACCGATTTTTTTTGTTGTTCATTCATATTTTTTTGTGCGGGAGTCCGCTGGCTACGGGTGACGCAGGACCGGTCATTGTGGCACTCTTTGGGGGACCCCTATGGCCAGCAGTGGCCGTCTTTCGGCTGAAATGATGATGATGATGAGTCGTCGTTTGGTTTTCAGTGAGTATATGAACCTGCCGATCGCTGTGCGCCTAAGATAAGTAATAGATCAATATCATAACCACGTGATATCGACAGTAACACTATTACAACACCTACATTGAATACCTACCTAGTTCAGCGCAGAGTGGAAGGACTAGATCGAGTGGCAGGGCACTCATCGGAGGGACAGGCCGGATAAAATCGAACGTGGGAAGCAATGGCATGAATGTACCTTATACCAGAAGTGCTAAGAAGCTGACGAGATGGCGAGACATTGTGAGGCGGGTAACAGCAGCCTCAAAATCTCTCTCATGATGACCACGATCGCTGTTAAGAGAGAAACCAAGACGAAGGATGGATACAGCTCAAATTAATTTATTCCCAATAGGGGTACCTAAGCAGAGCACACGAAACTTATGTTTCATTGCCAGTTTTACCATTAATGTGGTTAAAATAGAATATCGACTAAATGTAATATCGCAGTGATAACCTATCAGCTAGCCAATCGCTCACGTCACACTTTAACCCCGTGCCTTTAGTAGGTACGACTCTTACGACACCTACAGGAAGAAAGGGGGTGGTGCTATTCTAACCCGACACCACACGGGGTAACCAATAATTAATACCAACAAAGCCATTTTGTGACATGGCATATCAATAATATTTGTCGACCTAGCTATCTAAACGCTCAGCTATTTAACTACTTCGATATTATTAGCTATTAGCTAGGCGCCGTAGGTGAGAGCAATCAAATTCTTCTTGAGCATAAATTCATAAGTACCAGGTATTTATTCACCATATCCAGACTATTAGGTATTTAATAAGTAGGCGAAGTAGGTACCTACCTAAGTATAGTAGGTATACTTTTATTTTTGCGTTGGACCATTTCCTCTACCGATAAGATCGCCTCTTTTCTACCGTTGTATAGTGCCTTCACTAATGCTCCTTATTAGCTCATTACGTTGTGCTTTTTGTGAACAATAATAGAATATTTGTATTGTATTGTAGTTTTTATTCAGCACCTACTTACAACAAATAGAAATAATACATCAATTCCTGCAATTCTAAGTTATACTTACAAGCTCCTACGTTCGATAACATAAACGTCCACTTACCATTCATATAAATGGTTTTACGTATTATTTTAGATTTCACATGTAAATAGCAGGGCGAGCCTGCCACGGGCGGTGGGCGTGCGGCCGACCGGCCAATGGCGGCCGCACCACGAGGAATTTTACCTTTTTTACCGCAGTTACACTAATTGAGAGGATTTGCATATTTTTACCATTATTAATTTTGTAGCCGCTTGTATTTATTCGGGTATGTACAGGTTTAGGTAAAGAGCATCGTTTGGCACGAGTAGCCGCACCTGTATGTATACCGTTTTATCATTATGTACAAGAGCTAAAGGTATATAAAGGTATACTCTTTGGGGGAGGCCTATGTCTGGCACTGGACGTCTTCTGGCTGATATTATGATAATGATGATCATCTAAGATGTCTATAGTATTAAAATATCAGTAGATTTCAATAAGTTTAATGATATCGCACTTACCCCGGTGGCGGACTTGCCCCGTCTGACCTTATACCTACTTGTATAAGCTTGCAAGAACTTTTGAATAATCGTTAAGTAAGTAACTTACTTACAAGACTTTCCCACGACATACTAGGTACTAGTAAGAGATATCACATTACTTGTACAAGAAAAATATTAGTTAGGTTATGGAAAAATATGTGTTAGGTATAATAATAGTTAGTAAGTGTAAGTACCCGGTTCGTCAATATCAACGCATCACATTCGATTAGACATAGGGACCAAAAAAAATGTGATGTCAAACGTAGGTTACTTAGTATTGAATTGTATTGTATCTCAAGTGAAGGGTTAGTTTCCGCTCGGCCAAAAATTATTTATAGTCATGTTAACATCGATATAGTCTTGCCTAAGTCGTAGATGCGTATAGGTTTAATTGTGTCACTAGCTCTGCCCGCGGTTCCGCCCGTGTTGGATTCGATCTATGTCAATGCTCCTTCCTCCTCCCAGGGTATGTTTGGATTTTGAGATATGAAGTAGCTTATATAGGACTTAATCTTTTTACAGGCTCAGTATAGTTTCAGGGTGAAATGGATACCTAACAGACGGATACATATATGTTTACATAGGTATACAATACGGAGTTACTTTCACATTTATAAGTATTAGGCACTGGTTACGATGCCGTGTACCTAAATTACCTATACAATATAATAAGACGTGCTTCATGATCCCAGGCGACTTGTCATTATAAGTTTTGATTGAACAAATAATAAAAAGAGATTCCGCCAACCACGACTCCCAGCTGCGACGGCAGTGGCGCGATCAAAGAGCGGCTCGCTCCACGTATGAGGATCCACGGCGCCAAGTCATGACCGTGCCGTTAGAACTTATAACCGGGAAAAATCAGTTTATCTGATCTCAATGTTGTCACGAAGCCCTTTAGGCGCCTACACACCGGGCCAACAAACGACGACCGAGGAGGACACGGATAACATCACCGAAAGAAGTATTTTCCTGTTTTCTAACATAGGTACTTTTCTGGAGGCTGGCTCCAATGTGCATGGAAGCCGGGGCGTCCTGAAAGGCCGACCCAGGGGAACCAACGAAAAAGGTGAAATACTTACGTTATTAAATCCATGTTATATGATGGTGGTATGGGTATCCCATGGAGCATAGCAGTTTCCATCATTAGGTCGAACCTCAACAAATGGTGATTTCCGACAGCAAATACATACCTGCAATGAAAAGTACCCAAGCGTACGGTAATATGTACAGAATTGTTGAACGACACGTTCATATCTTACTCTTAATGTCTCGTCCTAATGTATCCTAAGGAGTCCTAAGAACATGGTCAACTACTCTCCACCAGGAACACGTCAACACATACCTACAGAGCAAGCAAGTAGGTGTTATTCTGGCTGCTATCCTGGGTCTGTCTCGGTGTGCTGCAAGCTGTAAAGTGGAGTTACCTACGAGTGGAGAAGTAGGTAGATAGCTACTTCTTACTACTGCGAGTACTGCGTACCTACCTACCTTTTTTTACAATGAAATCTCGAGACGTTGTGGCACCAGTAGCACTGTTTATTTGATAAAAACACAAAACCACCTTTGCTCACATTTAGTTGCAGTTTATTATTTTTCACTTTAGAACGTTTTATATATAAGATTGTTTTGACATTTTTACTTTTTCATAACTGAGCTGTGGCTTTTGACAATGTCATTTTTCATTGGATAGGGACATGATAGGATATCGGGAGGTCAATTTGTGTTCATCAGTTCGCAATCTTCGCATCATGATGTTATCAAAGAGAATATAACCACTACGTTCTAGATGTTATTTCAATGTGTTTAGGTACCGCGCCCTTCTTAAGTACAATGCAATGCAATATGAAATATGAAGCACACGAATTGACCTCCTTAGTGAGCACGTTAGGTCCCTATGTTTCAAATAGGTTGTAACGTAGGTACCTAAATTGTTATGCGATCGTAATTCTAGGTTTATTAAGGACTAGCTGAACATACGGTTCCGCCCGCGTTGGTATTATATGCATAGTACCCAGGCGGAGCCGCGGGATGAAATATAGCATGTCCATCTTGAAGGTTCGTTGTATATCTTATCTACTGGTGAAATAATTATTGAAATCGGATGATTATTTCTGGAAATACACAGACTTACAAAGCTACAATTTCAGACTTTTCTCCCTTATTATTAGTGTAGATCATCAATGATGGACATAGGCCTCCCCCAAAAAGTGCCACAATTACCGGTTCTGCGCCACCCGCATCCTGTGGACTCCCGCGCGCGCTCTTCTTATGGGCCTCATGAGAAGGATCGAAGTCACCCTAAGGACAATGCGTCTGTGAGATTTATTTAAAACTTTTTGTGTATTTAGGTAGTGTAGGTACTTAGTATAATTAATATAAATATTAATCGAGGGTATGTCACGGCCGTCTCATGATAGACGTGCTGTCTCGCCCTATCTCATCGGCTAGTAACAATCTTGCAGTCCGCTTTGCAGGACCGTTTGAATGCGGCAATTTTCGCTTTCTTACTGTTAACTGGCCACACTGAATGAAATTGTAGTTGCAAAACACCGGTTATTTTTTTTTACAAAATTATAGTGTAAAATATTAAAACAATATTCTTTAGTAGGTATATAATTTTTAATTTTCATTTAAATTTATTTGAATGAAATTTGCGAGAAAATAAACATTTGGCAGATCATGCCAATTCCATGGTCCAAATTGTGATTTTCATGCAATTAGTCGGACAACTCGTTTGACTGTTGGATCAGCAGCGCAACATGCATCCACACGATAGCAATTAGTCAGATTCTGATGAATTGGGGCTGACAAATCATGACATGTGGATACCCCAACCACAGATTAAAGAATACAAGTACAGATACCCAATCTCATAGAACAAAAGCGTACCGTCCTAATGTAGGCAATTCAGTATACAATTTTAGTCCCGTAGCTACACCAGTAGATACAGTATCCGAGCTACCACGGCTATGACGCTGTCAGCCTTTAGTAATACATTGAGATATCACCAGATGGCGTTGACTTCCCGGGCAACAAATAGAGTATTTTTGATTTTTTCGATATAAAAGTAGTATTTTAGAGACAATATTACACATTACACAAAAATATACATAACCAAATGCTTAGAGCCTGTGGTTCCATAGAACTTTCGCGACCCGTGATGGCGCCATCTAGTGACAGTACCCAATAATACGTAGCAAGCTTGAAAGCTCACTCGTATAGTACGTACATGGATTTAGTATCAATTTTATTGCATTTACTAAACTTATAAAATATACCTTTATTGTATGTGCGGAAGTATGTTTGTGATATAATTAAGGTACTTTGAATTTATTAAGGTGTAAAAATCATTCTATCTTCACGATTACTGGTTCAAATGTTTCGCTCGGTACCTGTGTCGCCATCTATGAGTTCTTTTTAGTATCAATTATACGTTTTTCTAGTTGGGAGGCCATGCCCCAACAGGGTGCCGGTTAATGTACAGCCATAATAATGCACGGCCAAAATAATGTACAGCCCAATAATCCGCGTCCATACTGTACATGGATTATCAGGCTGTACATTATTGGGCCGTGCATTATCACCCTGAGCAAACTTGGTCCGGGGCAATAATTAGAAGCCAATAATGTACAGCCTGATAATCCATGTGCATTGGGCCGGTCACCTGTGCGGACTAATAATCTCCAGCGAGTCGACGCCACCCCGCTGTGCGGGGTGTCTATTTCTGGTCTGAGGGACACAAGTGAACCCTAACCTAACCGACCTAAGACAAAGTTCGCTTATGACAAGCCATTTTTGTCCGCCCTGATAATGCAAGACCCAATAATCCGCGTCCAGAAAAAGTGGACGCGGATTATCAGGCTGTACATACATTATTGGGCCGTGCATTATCACCCTGAGCAAACTTGGTCCGGGGCAATAATTGGAACCAGAGTTGTGACTTATTTGAAATACTTGTATTTAAAATGCAAATACAAAATACGTATTTTATATTTTGTACTTAAATACTTTTTTCTTCAAGTATTTTGTATTTTATTTGAAATACTTTTCGAAATGTATTTTATATTTGTCAAATGCAAAATACTTTTTTACTTTTAATTTTCGAAAGTATTACCTTTACCACTCAAATTTTCAAGTGAATGGGTCAGCGATTCGGCAAATGACCACTAGAGGCGCTGCAACTTTGAAAGTCTATGTGCAAAATGACAGTTAAAACAAAATGAACGTTATTATCTGTGAAACATGACGTTACGCTCCGCTTTTTAACGAGAATGACTTCTATTTTGTTTGAAAGTATTTTATTTGAATAAAGTATTTTGAAAATACCTATTTGGTATTTAGTATTTAAATACAAAAAGCAAAAGTATTTTGTATTTTGCATTTGAAATATCAAATTAGAAAAGTATTTGCATTTTGTATTTAAATACTTTTTTTAAAGTATTTTGTAAATCTCTGATTGGAACCCACTTTGGTCCGGGCTGATAATGCACGACCCAATAATCCGAGTCCACAAAAAGTGGACGCGGATTATCAAGCTGTACATTATTGGGCCGTGCATTATTGGCTCCCGTTGACAGCTGTCATCATGACATAAACAGTGAATACGTGACTGTCTGACAGTGACATGACATGACATTTTCATGATAAGCTACGCGTACGCTACTGTGATACGACTGGGAATGGATTATTAAATTAAGCAATTTGAAAACTCATGTTTATTTAGCTTTTTCCAGGTGTACATATATTTCAATTATTTGCGGGCCAATCCTTAAATTCCAAAAGGTAAGTTGTAATGAATACATTTGCCATTCTATTCAATAACAATGTCCTAAGGGCTGTGTTAGTAAGATGTATTTTCAATGATTTCAGATGCAATTGACATCGGATCCCCGAAGAGCCGACCGCGAGCGTCGCTACAAGCCCCCTCCGCCTACATCGGCTCCTGCCGAAGACCTTACCACTGACTATATGAACATTTTGGGTATGCGCTCAATTACCCTAGATTTGTGCCCTAATGTAAACGCAGTTTTAGGTTGTTTTCATATTTTTGTAAGTTTTTCCTTTAGTGAGTTTAAGAAACAATAAAGATACAAATAATTTGTATGTCAACCTATTAATTGGTTGTCAATCATTCTTTGGTAGGACCTTGAATTAAACCTTGAGGTTTAAACACAAGGATCAAACAAATCTGGAACAAGGTTAAATTTCTTATTTTAGGTATGGTGTTCTCCATGTGCGGTCTCATGATGCGCCTGAAGTGGTGTGCCTGGACCGCTGTGTTCTGCTCCAGCATCAGCTTTGCTAACTCCAGGGTCTCTGATGATACCAAGCAGGTGCTTACACTCCCTGTCCATTTGTTATGGTGCTATGCCACCAGTGTTAAACTTAGCTTGGCCAATTTTATGATGGTGTAAAATCAGCTGAAATTATAGTCTTGACAAAATGTGTTGTACTTTGGTAAGATAACATGAGATCTATTGGAGCGGCCAAAATGCTCACAAATATCTGAATGTGACTCTATTGTTGAGGCATTAGAGACGCGTTCAGATTAGGGATGTTACGAATATTCGTATTCGCATTCGCATATGCGAATGATTTGCATCATTTTAATTATTTGCATCAACATTCGCATTCGCAGCAGATGATGGGAATGTTTTGCGAATGCGAATATGTGCAAGTCGTGGCGTGTTTCGCCTGTGCTGGCCGCCTGCCGCCGACTCGCGCATGCGCAAAGCGCGCCAACCCGTATCACGTAATTAATTTTGACCAATAGAAAGCACTTTTACTTGGGTAGTGACTTGTGATTGCTTTTTATGCTTGTGATTGTTAAATAAAATGATTAAAAAGTGATTACGTACGTTAGGTTTTTAGTGTTCTTCCTTCATATTCGCATTCACATTCACACATTCGCATTCTAAATATTCGCATTCGTGAATGTAATAGAACTGACATTCGTGACATCCCTGGTTCAGATATCTGTGAGCACTTTGGCCACTTCGATAATATCTGATGACGACTGTACTGTGCTGTGTATATTCTGTGTGTTGTTAGTTATATTGTTTTCTAATTGTAATTTTATACCAGTAGTGCCTTGTTGACCACCAGAAATAAGTGGTACTTTTACCTGAGAATGTAATCAGATTATTAAATATACATATTCTAAGGAGAGACAAGTCTATACTATATCTATATTATTATATTATGAAGAGGAAAAGTCTGTGAGGTTGAGATTGTAGCTAGCTTTGTAAGTCTGTATGTGGTGGTTAACTCCAGTACCACTTATCTGATTTCAAACATTTTCATGACCTGTGTATAGAATGAACTTTCTGGATGGACATATAGGCTATATTTTATCCTGCACCTTTGCCTGCATTGCATGTAATATACAGGCTAGAAAAATCTATGGACCCTGAAGGGAAACTACCTAAAATCCTTAAGATAGCTCATTTTTCATAAAGGAAACATTATATAGTTTCCCTAAGATGACTTTAATTGCATTCACCGATTTTACGATAAGCTTATTTGAATTGAACTGGGAATTGATCAAACTAAAAATTTAATATCCATGCTTTCCCATATATGTATACTTTTAATAGGATTCATGTTGTTACAAAAATATACTTCCTGTTGTTCATACTTATGTTTTGTTTCAGATTGTAAGTTCATTCATGCTGTCCATATCCGCAGTTGTCATGTCCTACCTCCAGAACCCGCAGCCGATGTCACCACCATGGGCTGCACTCACTACTTAGTCTTGATATAAGAGAGTTATTGTATTATTTTATTGTCTCATGTTGGAATATAAGGTTTAAAAAAAATGTTTAGCTAATATGATTATGACCAAGTTATAATCGGGCGATAAAAATTGCCGAATTGCCGGAAATTCGGGGCAATTTTGACGTCACGGCCATTTCAAGCAATTCGAATATTGCTCAAAATGGAGCAATCATTGCTCCAGTATGGCGCCATTCTGACCCTATTCAAATTGCCCCTTATGCAGCACTCGGGAAACTAGGCAATATGTTCATACACGAGAAATTCAGTGGAGTAACAACTCTGACTGCGATCGCGCCGTTTCCCCTCCCCTTGCGCCCAGACCGCACCGCACTCGCCCCAAAATCATAATCTCTGACTCTGAACTATGGACGAGGTAATTCTAGCTGCGGCAGCTTGCAGTGCATTTATAATAATGACTTTAAAAAATAAGAAGAAAAAAAGCGGCCAAGTGCGTGTCGGACCACGCAAAACGAAGGGTTCCGTGCCTATTAAAAAAAAAGGTATTGTTACTGAAATCTTACGGCACTTGCATCCTTTTCTTTAAGGAAGGCAGTTTTTTTTTTAATATCACGACAACCTTTGAACCGATCTTGTTCAAAACAATTTTCGCTGAAAGAATTTAATAAGCCCTATGTCCATGATTTTTTTCATATTTTGAAAATACACGGTTCAAAACTTAGAGGGGGGGGGGGGGGACAATTTTAGTGACTTTTGGGGTGATTATCTCCGACTCTATTCACTTAATCAAAAAAATTGCTGAGAAACCTTATATTTATTTTGAAAGGCCTATCGATTGATTTTTGACTTTCAGTTTTATGTATGGAGTGCACCCTTAAAAACATTTTTTTTTTGTAATTTTATTACAAAACTATGTAGCGGGTAACAAAATACATCTATCCTCAAAATTTTATTCAAATACACCTTATAGTTTTCGAGTAAAATGTCTGATACGACTGTAACAAGCAGGTATGTCGCAGGCATTCGCATCTGCTTCCTCAATCGCGGAAGTTCCGCATCAATGTCAACATCCGCATCCGTAAAATTATGCGGAGCTTTTGCGGATGTATTGCAAGCCGCGACAAGAAAGAGGCCCAGCGCGACGCGTATTAGTTTCATTTCGTTTCTGTAATCTCACCCGCGCGAATGCGGCGAATGGGCATTTGTGCTAGTGACATGAAAACAGGTTTGGTTTTGCGTTGTTCGCAAATTCAACCGCATCCGTTTCTGCGGATGTGAGACACATAATATCTGCATCCGGGGATGTATAAAAAATCGCATTCGCCACAACCCTGCACGACTACCACAAGACGGCGCCCGAGCTCTCGATTTTTCTGGCACTATCCGTCTCTCTCTTATTAAGAAACTTAGATAGCCGTTTTGGTATTGAATCGGTCTTAAATTCGCATTCAGAAGAGCGTGATTTCAGCAAAACCAAGGTCACTCTGTGCTGATTCCCTATGTGCAGACGTCTATCATGAGACGGCCGCGACATACTCTCGATTTTCACGGCTATCATGAGACAGCCCGCGAGCTCTCGATTTTTCTCGCACTATCCGTCTCTCTCTTATTAGAACACTTAGAACAAGAGGTATATATAGTGCAAGAAAAATCGAGAGTATGTCGCGGCCGTCCCTTTTGTATAGTTTTAGTTTCAAAGCTGGTCTAAATAGACACATATATACGTGTCTATTTAGACCAGCTAAGACAGTACTGGCTTATCACGAGGCAGCTTGTGCCTCGCGGCCGTCCCATGATAGCGACGGCGCGCGAGCTCTCTCGATTGTTCTCGCACTATCCGTCTCTCACTTATTTAGACCACTTAGAACAAGAGGTATAGTGCGATAAAAATCGAGAGTATGTCGCGGCCGTCGTGTGCTAGACGTGCTGGACTGGACGCGGCTTAATAGGGTGTATAAATGTCATGATTTGTCAGCCCCAATTTATCAGAAGCTAACTAATTGCTATCGTCTGCACGGCTAGCATGCGGCGGCATGCGAGCTCTCGATTTTTCTCGCACTATCCGTCTCTTTCTTATTAGAACACTTAGAACAAGAGATATAGTGCGAGAAAAAACAGAGTATGTCGCGGCCGTCGCATGCTAGACGTGCTGGAGGCATGTTGCGCTGCTGATCTAACTGTCAATCCAGTTGTACTGAGAAATTGCATGCACATGTGGCCGGATTGTTACATCTGAGGCCCTACCGCGAAACGAACACGAATTTAGTTCTTGTATCTCCCTCTCTGTTGCACTTGCTAGTTCGAGCGACAGAGAGGCAGATACTCCAACGAAGTTCGTTTTCACTTCGCGGTAGCCCCTCTGTACGCTACACCCAATTATCACTTTGACATGTTGTACTGACAAATTGGGGTAAAATCACATAGTCTGTATACCCCATTACAACTGATATGGTTCGTTGACAAGATTACTATTGTAACATTATGGAATCTACCCTTCATATATACAACGTCAAGTATCAAACAATACAGCCGAATTTTATAAAAAAAACTGATTATAAAATATTTCTAAATATTTAATTAATGTCCTTGGGAGTGAATTGTATACCATCATTTTTGGCTGTATAATATTCGAGCCGCAAGTGAACAAGAGAAGATAAAAAAAAATCAATTTTTGACATTTGTATTGACATGACAATGACACTCGCCATACGGCGTTTTGACTTTTGCCTCAAAGCCATAAGGTTATCTTGTTAAAAAAACACGTAATTTTCGTTCAATTCGTTTAAAAGATAAGTGAGATCTTGTTTAAGTAAGTTTTTTGTGTTCCCTGAACATCTTATAATCTGCAAGGTGAGAACTTTAAAGTATTTATGTTCAGGAAGAAATTAGCCGACTGCTATAATATAAATTAACAGGAATACACCTGATTTGTTAGAATTAATTAATGTTCTGATGCTCAATTAATCACTGGGCTTTTTATTTTCACTTACCAGAATCGTATGTAAAAGATTAATTGGAATGTTTGGTTAGATATTATAAACGGATTGCTCATTAGCAGCCGGGGCAAAGCTAGGGTACCTCCTCACTTGACATTTGGAAATTGAAATCAATGTTTAGGGTGAATATTTTCCCACCATTATATTAATTTACTATAAGTAGTGTTAATAGTGTGCTTAAATATTTGGTATATAATTTTTTATATGTCATTATTTTTCTATAATCATAACATGTAAGTACCAGTAACTTACACTAGAAAGTTACAGTAGAAGTAGATCTTTATTATCTTTTCCTGTGTGTTAATTTCAGGATGCCACCTAAGAAAGTAGAAGAACCTGAAAAAAAACCTCTGATTGGTCGAATTGGGACCAATCTTAAAGTGGGTATTGTAGGAGTACCCAATGTGGGCAAGTCCACTTTCTTCAATGTCCTGACTAAAAGCCAGGCTGCTGCAGAGAACTTTCCCTTCTGTACTATTGATCCTAATGAAAATAAGTATCCAATTTTTTTATTACATCTTATCTTATAGAGCGAACCTGACTAACTAGCTTGACCATGTTTATGTTTAATGTTTTTAATTTTCATACTTACCCACTTATTGGTAAGAGACAAATGGTTTTTGTTAGACATAAGCTTAACCCCTCGTATGCGGATGTCAAAAATT
Source organism: Epinotia ramella (assembly GCA_947578815.1). Classification (NCBI taxonomy): domain Eukaryota; kingdom Metazoa; phylum Arthropoda; class Insecta; order Lepidoptera; family Tortricidae; genus Epinotia; species Epinotia ramella. Next base: position 18,093,300 of record OX388209.1, read on the forward strand.
GCTGATCAAAATATGACCTTGAGATTGAAAACTGTAGGTTCAAATGCTTGGCACGGATCCGTGTCTAAGCATACAACGGGTTAATCAAGCAGGGTTTGATGTTCCTTGTCTACTAATATAATAAAGAGGAAAACTGATTGTGAGGCAGATTGTATGTTGGTATATTTGTATGTTCGGAGTAATCTCCAGAACCACCCATCCAATTTCACTAATTCTTTTACTTGTGTATAGAATGGACTTTCCCGATTGACAGAGGTTATATTTTATTCTGCGGCTTCAACAGCATTCTTTGCAATTTGTGGGCAGCTAGTATGACTTACTTTACATGCACAAATTAGTTCCTAGGTACAACACTTAACTCATGTAATTGGTAATAATATGAGTAATAATAAACCTGTTTAAAAACCTAGCGCAAATGAGATATGATACTTCGAGTTCAACACTTTTGCAACCAACAATCTGCTAGGTGTTCATATAAAATAATACTGTATGTAAAAAAGAACTAGTTTAGTAAGAGTAATTTAGTAAAACCTTTAACTTATTGAAGTGACTAACAGAACTGGCTGTTTGACATTAGAAAATTATTTAAGTCAACCAAAAGTCAATTGTCAATCAGAAAATGTTATGTTTTCATTAGAAATAATTCAAAATGATAGGATTTGAGACATTTAAAAGTAATTTGGATGTGGAGGACAAATTTGGTATAAAGGATGTTAATATTGATAAAAGTGTAAATTTCAGAGGTGGTCTTGGATTGGTAAATAAAACCAGTAAAAGTTACCCCCGTGCCACAAAAATTCCGCCACTCGGTGCAGCTGTAGTGGGGTTGAATAATACTGATGCTCCACTACCAATAAATACAAAATTTTATAATGCCTGGACTGATATTGATGCACAGGAGTTATTCCTAAGCTCAAAACCAACATCCTACCTTATTATTGGCAAGCCAGGAGTAGGAGCATACACACTTGGTGAAGCTATATCTAAGAAACTCAATTGCGTCCATTTGTGCCCAAGAAATGTAATAATAGATGAAATAGAACAGAAAAGCCCAACTGGTAGATGTATGGACTTTAACATGAAACATAATAAGGTATGCAAGTATGATACAATATTTCCAATCATAAAAGAAAAAATGAAATCGCCAGCAGTCCAACACCGAGGTTATGTCATGTCAGGACTTCCACTGGTAACTACAAATTGGAATGAACAGTGCTTAATTGACAGTTTAAATGGTGAAGAATCCCTATTAGAAGCAGATGATTTTCTGTACAATGTTATTGTCAATTTGAAGAAAAAGAAAAAGAAGGTAAAAGATGATGAGACAGGCACAACTTTAAGTAGTGACGCGGGGGCAGAAGCAGACGGCGAAGAGGAAGCTGAAGAAGAACAAGAACCTGAAGACGAAGATGTAGAAGAAGGAGAAGAACCTCATGTAGAATTACCAAAGTTTTTATTAGACCAGTGTTCCAACATGATATGTTGGAAAAAATCATATATGATTACTAAAAAAGTAGTTCTCCTAGAACAGTTTAAACAAATCATGGATATGCCCATGAAACCAGATATTATTATATATATCACTTGTTCAGACGCAGATGCTGTATACAAAAAACAGAACACATATTTAAATTTTGGAAATGCGGCTACCATTTGCAAATCAATCTCTAGTAGAAACCAAACCGACTTAAGGTGGCCCATTAAATGTGATATGAATTTTGATCTTTCTAGTAAACAAGACAGTCATGTTTCCAATCCTAAGTATTATTGTAGGCAACCAATGAACTTCAGAGAAAATTCTGTTGAACAGATGTGCAACTTTAGAAATCATCTGTTGTCATTTATTGAGTGGGAACTTCAACAATTTAACCCAGTAAACATCGTAAAATTAGATGGATGTCTTCAAGTTTATCAAATGTTGCAACAGATTTCAGAGCGACTTATTTTATTGTCTATCAAACCAGTTTGCATTCCTGAACCAATGTATCTTGAAGATCCTTCAGATGACATGGAGGAATTCTGGCAAACTGTTGAAGAATTAGCTGTTATTCGGAGTAATAGTGTCAGTTTCAATAGATATGCATCTCCGTGGTACAATAGATGTCCTGTTGAACTCAAAAAAAGGCTATCAAAAAGCGGAAATCCCAAATATGCCGTGACTTTCTTGAAACACGTATATCTCATGGCAACATTATCCTCTATGATACAGTTTTGTAGAAACCCAAGACCTTTTCTGAAAATATCTTATTTAGAACCAACATGCAGAGTCATTGTTACTGGCACTAAAAGTTCCGGTAAAACAATGAACTCTAAATGCCTTGAATGGCTCTTTGATGCACATTACATTGATTATGGTATATTCTATGAAAAACAAAGAGAGAATAAAGAGATAAGCACAAGAAGAAAAATATTATCCGAATTAATTTCGGGTATAGATGAATCGAGATTTAACGTGTGGCAAACAACTGAATTAGAACGAGTAAAGAATTTGAATGCATGGTATGATTCAAATTTAAAGAATCTTAAAAAATACCTCCCTCTCCTACAGAAATACTTGTTACATGCGGAGTGCTACTGTGGTGAAGAACAGGTAGTCGAAGAGCACAGACAAGAGCAGGAACATAAGCAAGAAAAAAAAGACCCAATAGATTCAACTTTTTTAAGCAATTTTCAGAAATATCGGGATCAATTTTTGACATTGCCATTTTTCAATGATGTAGCTGCATTAAAACGAGCAATAGCTGATAAAGACATTTTATTAAGGCATGGCCCTTATGATCTCGTTACTCCAACTGTAAGACCGCTCACACCAGTTATAGATGATGAAGATGTAACAAAAGCAATTGATGCCCATATTACAACAAATGAACTTCAAAAAGACCTGGTACCTACTACTGAAGAGTTAGTGACTGAACTTTGTAAGATCTTGGACAGTATAGACAAGAAAGCTGCCGATAGTACAAGTAATGAGAAAATGTATGGAAAATGGATAATTGATGATTTTCCATCTGATCCAGAATTTTGGGGGCTCTTATTAGAATCAGGCTTCATGCCTGATTATACCATAGCATTAATAGAAAGTAGAGAAATAGAGCCAGAACTGCTTCAAGAATATAAAGTTATAGAACATAGTGTGAAAGACTATGAAGAGAGATTTCTTTTAGCTAATGATCCATTAATTAAGACTAAACTTCAAAAGAAAAAGCAGACCTTTTCTAAAGAATTAGATGTACAAATAATACTACATGAATATAAGGACAAAGTCATGGATGTTATTTTTAATGTTAACCAAGGAAGCGCTTCTGACGCTCCCGACTTAACAGCTGAGGTAACGGTATTTACGGAAGCTATTGAAAAATTTCGAGATAATTGGACTGATGTGCAATCTATAATAGAAGAAGCAAACAAATGTTACATTGCAATAGAGCTCGAAAACAAAACGGATGTTGTAATCACAGAAGAAATGCTCTTAAAGTTACGACATTGCTATTATTTGCCGTGTGTTCCCGGCGAGCCAGAAGAATTAGTTAATCTGGAAGATGACGAGGATGAACCAAAGGATACTACGACATTTAATTTGCCCTATTTTTTATGTGAAACAAATGTTTACTGTCCAGTTGCGTATTACGATTATGGCGTGCTGTGGGAAGGAAAACCTGAATACTCTATAAAATATAACAACAAGCTTCATCTATTTTCAAATGAAAACTGTTTAAATGAATTATTCTCAACAAATGTTACTAAATATCAGTCTTACAGCGAGCCATTTAAAGACATTCCTTGTTTAAGGATTTGTGTTATGGGATGTATTGGCAGTGGGAAAACTACGATTTCAAAGTACATTGCTAAAGAACTTGGTTTAATTCATGTTGACTTTCTTGAACTTGTAAATGAATATTTAATACCACGACATTTCAAGAAAATTGGTCGCCAGTATGAAAACAGTTTCACTGATTCACAAAATGAAGAAGAAAATGCTGTAGAAATACAAATGGGTGAAGAAAACCTAGAAAATCTTGAATCTGATCTGTTATCTAATGAAGCGGAGTTAAGACGCATGCTAAATAATTACTTTGAACAAGGAACACCATTTCTGTCGTTTATGTTGCAAAAATTGATAAAGAGACTATGGTTTCAAAAACCTTTTTCATCCACGGGTTTTGTATTAGATGGATTTCCCCGAATGCAAACTGATGTTGAAGATATGATAGCTTGCTACTGCATCCCAGATCTTATAATTGACATAAATAGTAGTTCGGACGTTGCACTACCACGAATAGTACCGCAAATGTTCAAAAAGTGGAAAGCGCAAATGACAGAAGCCAAATACTTAGCTAAAACGAAGTTTGATAAAGAAAGAAATGAATGGTTGTCTTTTGTAACACAACAAGTGGTTTGTAAAGTACTTTTGGAGGAGATTTTAAACGGTGCAGTAGGAGGGCAGGAACCAATTAAACCACCTTCTACAGAGAGTTATAAAATGGAAGCTGATACACCGAAATCTGATATGATGACCATTTATAATGAAATCGTTGAAGGATTACCGGAGCCTGTCGATTTATTAACTTGGGAAAATCCAAATGACGCACGTGAAAGAATTGAAGGCAGGGTAGACGGTATTTATGAAGTTGATGATGGAAACATTGAAAGTCTAAGAGATCCAGCATCAGAACAAAACATTAAGATGGTTGCTATCGATAACACTAAGCCCTTAAATAAAGTATTGAGAGTAGTTTCAGCCAAACTGGCCAGCGTAAGAAATAGGTCCGAGTCCTTTTTCGAACAAACCTTTGTGCTTGATTCAGACGTAGCAGAAAGTCTTCTATTGGAAGGTTTCTACTTTGTCAGCAAATTTAATCGAATGTGTCCAGTACATATTTATGAAAATCCAAACATTATATTTGACCCTTATAAAGTAATGAAATCTAATGGAATGACTTATACGGTTGCCCATCGTTGTAACATTTATTTCATCAGTGGTAAAACAAGCTTGAAAAAATTTCGTTCAAATCCACTAAAATATATTGTCAGTAGTAACATAACCCAGTTTCATCAGTTTCCTCTAAGATTCAGTGTGATCGGACCTCCAAAGTGTGGGAAAAGTTCCTTAGCCATGAAATTGGCAAAAAAATATGGAATGCTATGTATTTCCAAAGGTAAAGCTGTTCGCCATATCATGGAGAATATGCACTGGACCGAATTAGCAAACAAAATGATGGCACGTTTAAGTGAAGGAAAATGTATTGGAACAGACCTTATTATTAAAGCTGTCCAGACTGTCGCTACAGATCACCACGTAGTGACCAGTGGTTGCGTGTTTGATGGCTTTCCTAACAACGCTGTTGAAGCAATGGAACTGTTGGATATCGGTCTTTATCCTATCCTAATAATTGATATTGCCAGCGACAAAATGACTATTCTTAATAATTCTCAAAATGAAATATATTTGGATATTTTAAAGTATAAACCGACTTATTCACGACCATTTATAGAAAATAGGTTTATTAACTGGTCCAGAAACTATACTAGTATCAGAGATTATGTGAAAGAAGATATACAAAACCTTTATGTTTTGAATGGAAACGAATCTCGATGGCAATGTTTACAAGACGCTATTTCCAAAATTAAGTCAACTTCTGCAGGGGTTTATCATTACCTGAATAAAGTTAATTCGGATGTCGTACCTGCTGGAGTCATGTGTGTTTCGAACGCAGCGTTCAATCATAAAATGACGAATTACAAAAACCTGTGTCCCGTTTGTCTATCTAAAAATATTCTTAGACACAACGAATTTCCCGTTGATAAAAAAGGTGTACTCCAATACAAATACTTGTACTACTGGGTTTGTGCCGAGCACATGAAGTTTGTTCTTGAAAATCCGGACTATTATTTGGCTCCAAAAAAAGTAGATGTTCCCGAAATCCCAGCAGTAGTCAAGACGATCAACCTGTCACTTGTTTACGAAAATGGCATTTGTATTGTATCGTATGCCGAAAACCTACCAGCACAAAAAATTGAAACGGGAAGTAGTAATTTTGCGGCCAACTACAATAGGAAAACTTATTTGTTTTGTTCTGCCGATTGCCTCAATAAGTTTCTGACCAAGCCCCAGTTGTATTATAATATAATTGTATTTAAAGAGGCGAAAGTGTTTCCAGAGCTGTGTCTAAATAAATTGCCCCATATTGGTTACCTAGAACAGACTATAGGGGACATGATTACCGAAGCTTGTTGCTCAGTAAACGTGTTGAGACCCAAGTATCCCGGCTTGGACATACAGCTATCGGGTCTGATCTACATAGCGTTATATCTCAAAACACATAACGTTCATACGGATAAGCAATTCCTACCAAAGTATTTAAAATCCCTAGTTACATACGAAGCTAGATGTAAGTTGATGATAAATGTCGGCTTACGCTTGAGGGCCATGGACAATCCATTTTCCCGATATCCTATATGTCACCATCCTTCGTCGAGGAGGACTTCGGGATCTCTCACTTCAGGCGGCAGTGGAGATTTGTCTCAGTCTCTTAACCTTTATGATGCAAAACGTCTTTAATTCAACATTTATGATTTATATTCAACATGACTTAAACAGTAGGTTAAAAAGATTATTATAAATACATCGTGGTTCTAAAATGTCAGTTTCACTAATAGGCATACCGTTTATTTGATTGGTTTTCTGCGGAAGTTGCGCAGTGTGTGAGGGGTGACAATGCCAGCAAAACGGATACTAGATTGAGCTCTCTTACGTCACGCTAACACACCTTTGCCGTATCTCATTGGTACCGCAGGAACCTACTCAGTAAAACGGTAGACCTGTAAGATGGCGAAGTGGCGATATAATTTTAATTTGTAAGGTGCCATCTAATGAAACTGTTCTCTTAGATTAGGGCACGATTTTTTCTTTGACGTCGACACTTTTAATCTATTATTATTCGATTTTAGTTACATAATTATAGAAAAGACAATATTACTTTATATAAGAGTGTATTTGACAACATACTTGAAGAGTTATGTTTGTTCAGTGTCCAAGGGGAGACAATATGATTGGACTTATTGTTACCACTTTATTGTAGTCTTAATATATTATAACAGATAATTGTTGCAACATTTTTGGATTTATTTATTACATTTGTAATGGAATGGAACGATTTTTATCACTGGGTATGTATGTGTCAATTTTAAACTTGTGTGGGAATTAGAAAATTTTAAAGGTATCTAACCTTTATATTTTGTTTCAGCAAGTAGGGTACCGGTGCCTGACGACCGATATGATTTTCTCTGCGAGTATCACAAGCCAGTAAGGTAAGGCAACCATACCATACCAAAGCAATTAATATATTAATCAACGAAGCTACAACGTAGGGCATGTTTTCACTAGCCAAATTCGACAGTTGGTCCTGGGAAATATGCCCCAAAGTAGTCACCTCTTAACGAAATTAATTATTTTATTACTTTTTTTTGTTTCGTGGAAGTTATCACGATCAAATTTTAAACGATTTGACACAGAGAACAAATGCAAAGGAAAAATAAATCATCATCGTCTTCAGCCCAAGACAGGACTAGTCAGAGCAGGAGTAGTCGTAAATCTCTTAAAAGCCTTACTCTAGTCAAGCATGTAAGAGTTCCCTTCACATTCAAACCATCATCGTATTAAACCTTACTATTACACAGCATCGTATTTTATTAAAATTATTGTATTATATAAACTAGACGACCTTCCGTTATGTGATTGCATCGTGAGATGCAGACTAAGACCGATGTCACACAAACGGAGCACATCCTGCGTTCCCGGTGAGCGGAAAAAGTAGTACGAAAACAGTGGGGCCATCACTGGCCCGGCTAGCATACACCATACATGGCAACCCTCTGTTCGCGCTCAGTGGCGTGAGAGTGAGGGGCTGCCCTCTGATCTCTCGCTCTCGCTCCCACGTACGACGCACTGTTGCCGCCGCCCGAAGTTGTAGCCGAGCCGTCAGTGTGGAATTTGGCCTGAGGAAGGATAATGTGTAGATATTTGTTTTGTTTCCAGCAAAGTGCCTGCGTTCCTGAACGTCGTGGACATCGCCGGTCTAGTAAAGGGCGCGGCCGAGGGCCAGGGTCTGGGCAACGCTTTCTTGTCCCATATCAAGGCCTGCGACGCCATATTCAATCTTTGCCGTAAGTTTTTTTCAAGTGAAAACTTCTTTAGCGGCGCTGAGCACTTTTTGGGATGGGGAAAAATTGTTAAATACGCGACAGAGTTTTGTGACGTCAGATGTGAAGGAGGTCACTTTTTGCTGCTAGCCGATTCGACTTCATTCAAAACTGAACGCTATTCGTAAGAGTATAAAGCCGTTAAACACTTGTTGCAATAGCATATTCTGCAAATAAATTTGTAATAATACCAACGCGTCCTTCACCGTTTTGCTATTGAGAAAATTCGAATAGTTCGAATTTGGGCGTTATTCCTAAAGAGTTATAAAGCTTAGAAAAATATTTACCAACGGCAAAAACAAATTGATATTGTGGTCGCCACCGCCGTGTGCTGTTCTTGCAAATTCGAATAGTTCTAATTTAGACGTTATTCCTAAAGAGATAAAGCTTTGAAAAATATTTGGCAATGGCAAAAACAAATTGGTATTGCGTTTGCCGCCGCCCGTCGGCGCGTCGACGGGCGAGCCGGCGGCCCGTCGCACCCAACGCGCCCGCGGGCCGTCCGCAAAATAATTGATAATTGTTTATAAATTTGCGTCAAATTCATTTTTAGGGTGACACCGTAAGATGTCACGTGACCTGATCGAAAAACTGTTACAATGTTATTGAGTTTTCACTTCTGCCGGCACTCCCGGAGTGCAACCCGGTCTTTTTTTAAATTAATACGCGTGGGTTTAGTCGTGTTACCAGACAGAACACAAAAGGTTTTGAAATTTAAAGATACAAGAGCTTGATTATATTTTGTTGAATACCTTTTTACGCGGATGTGCCATTCTGTGAGTCAGTAAAGAGATTTGTATAGTTTCCTATTTACAGTCACAAATATTATTTCTTTCTTCTACATAAAACATAATGTAGTATTTCGCTTCTATTGTAGTATTCTTATATATCGTTCTTTTTTTTAATAAATCTAAGCAAGAAAATTGAATGACCATGATGGGACTGAATACGGCCAAATACCATCCTGCAGCAACAGAGCATCTTCCTTTATCATTTGAAGTTGCAACTGGAAATTCTTAAGTCTTCGTGACCAAATAGTACCCTGCCTCGAGATGTTGAAGCCTAATAACAACACTAACGTAATATGAAAATGAAACATGATCATCATATCAGTCGAAACTTCTGCCGAATCACTGCTGGACATGGGCCAGACTCTTGCGACCTATACCAGCCGGTCGATTGTGTAACGTTTTGTACAGTACGTTAGGTAGATCTAAATGTAATTTCTTGTATAGGAAAATGACAGTTAAGTTGTCCTAACGGTCTTTCGAAAAATTGGGGAGTAGACACTAAATAAATAAAAAAAATAATGTCATATTTTCTCGAAAATGGATAAAAAATGTAGTCAAATGGAGAAAAATCAACGCAAGAGGTTAAATAATCACGAAGTACGTGTCCAAAGTTATAAGAAGGGGTATGTTCTGTCCCTTTTTCGCAAAACGCAACTTCATATGAAACGATGACGTTCGCAGCTTGTGACGTCATCGTCACTACGTGCCGAGCCCCATCGTGTTCGGCGCCGCTGTCGATGCGGCCTGCCGCGCGTGCGACGCGTGACGCGGCAGCCTCGCATATTGTGACGTCACACACTGTTTGCGTTTTCTCTCTCTAACAAGCAATATTAAAACGGTTGTAGCTTCGTAATTATTTGAGATATCTGAATGGGATTTTCGTTACTAGGCATATATTTTTGCCTTTTTACTTTTGGAGTAATAATAATTTTCGAGTCTACACCCGTATTACTGATGGGTAATTGCGTAACTTTTCTAAAGAATTCCTTCCATTAATCAGTCCATCTTGTGGTGGGGTACCCACGCCGCTGCCAACATATACCAACATCATTGAAACTGTTTGCAGGCGCGTTCGACGACGAAGACGTGATCCACGTGGACGGCGAGGTGAACCCCGTGCGCGACCTGGAGACGATCGGCGAGGAGCTGCGCCTCAAGGACGAGGAGCAGCTCATGCAGTCGCTCGACAAGCTCGAGCGGAACGTCAACCGCGGCACGGACAAGAAACTCAAGCCCGAATACGTACGTTTTTTAAACCCTTTTTTAGGGTTCCGTACCCAAAGGGTAAAAATGGGACCCTATTCCTAAACCCCCTCCCTTTTCCCATTATGTCGTCTGTCGGGACGATTTTTTATCGTGTGTCGTAGTGGCAGAACATTTTATATGAAGCTGTTCACACTTGTCGGACACCAATTTGTAACAGGCGACGACACACGATAAAAAATCGTCTCGACAGACGACATAGTGGGAACGCAGAGTTAGGCTCCACTGTCCGTCCGTTCGTCCGTCCGTCTGTCACCGGGCTGTATCTCATGAACCGTGATAGTTAGACAGTTGAAATTTTCACAGATGATGTATTTCTGTTGCCGCTATAACAACAAATACTAACAAACAGAATGAAATAAATATTTAAGGGGGCTCCCATACAACAAACGTGATATTTTTGCCGTTTTTTATAGATAATGGTACGGAACCCTTCGTGCGCGAGTCCGACTAACACTTGGCCGGTTTTTTTGTTTAAATAAAGCCTTTGTAGTATTAAGGCTGAAGGTCCTGGGTTCGAACCCCGGTGAGTACAAATAAATCAGTTAATAGTAGCTTTTCGGTGAAGGAAAACGGACTAATCCTAACAAGGTCTAATTTTCCCTCTGGGTTGGAAAGTCAGATGGCCGTCGCTTTCGTACAAGTAGTGCCTACCCCAAATATTGGCAGTTCAGCCCAAGCTTCTTTTCTGTTGCCGTTCGTCATTTACGTAAACCGAAATGCCGAATAGTGCCCGATTTCAAATTAGTCGGTAGATGAGAAATACGGAATGAGATGAGAAAGGAAGTGAAACACCGAACACCAAAGATGTAATATGAAAAAGAGGTAGATAGGTTTTAAGCTATCCAAAAGTGGCACACTAAAACTAAGCCAATTTTATGACGTTGCCTCAATGTCGCGTCGTCAATGGACACGTATTAACGTGTCTCAGCTGTCAGATTTGGTGGCCATTATTAACCTTTTCAACGCTCTCATATTTGAATGAAGTGATCATTCACACGCCAAGAGCTGTTGCCTTATCAAAAATGACGAATCTTGTAGTGCTGTGCAAAACATTTATCGATAAAATTTACTAGCCTCGGTAATCGTACTAATCGTAGTACAAGAGTGAGTGCTCATTGAAGCAAACTTATTGACATTGACGTAAGTCCTTTAAATTGTGACTTGGGCGTGTTGCTGTGAGTACAACTTATTTTACTAAGCAACACGCCCGAGTTATGGCATAAACGAATTATTACATTTATTAACCAGTAAGTAATTTTGTTTTGTTCTACTTACACTGACCTTGATGACGTTTGAAAGAAATGGTATACAAAGTATGTCAAATTAGTAGGTATATGACTATAGCAAGTAATATTGTCAAATAAAATAGACGTGATAACATTTTCAATAAATAAAACAACATATATACCTACTTATACAGTTTATTTCATTACAATGAAAAATACCGTTAAATATGTTTTTCAAGGACATTCATCACGGCAACCCAAAATATTTCTACATTTTCCGGTGGAATTAACAGGAGCAATTTTCTTATATTTGATTGCCGATTATTACACACACAAGATCGTGCATTTTCATTTTGAGCCAAATGCTCCGTTTGATATTTTCGGAAAACACCAAGTACTTCTTCCCAACATATATACGTCAAGTTTCTCAGAATGTATTTGTTTAAACATAAATCGAATTCCATTTTACGAATTTTGTTTCTTATTTACACCACTACGCCATCACTAGTACAGACTATTTACCGTCAATGACGTCATAGGCTAGCCTCTAAAGTGGTTGTTGGCGTATAAGGAACTATGATTTCCCGCGATCATAGAGAAGTGACTGTTACGCTATACAGATATATTTTTTGTATCGACAGATCAATGTCAGTAAATCGTAATTAGACTTCAATTTTGTTTCAGTAGGTTTTTATGCTACGATGATTTAATTAATGCTATAAAAAAATAGACTAGGGTTACAAATATTAGAAAAGACATCTTCGTAACAATATTTTCACAATAATCAAATGTAAATTAAACAGATCCGGCGACAGCACTAGCGACAACTTTATGGGCTGTTGGCGTATGGGACACTGACATTATTGCGTCAAATCATATCCAAACAATAATCCCGAAATTTTCACATTTTGAGCTGTCCAAACATTCGTCAATTCTTATAAGGAACAAAACATGAATTAATGTAAAGTTTAAGCCAGTAAAAGTAAAGCAAAGCAGGTCATAATAGATTTTATTCATGATCAAAGTACAACTTTATTCCGACCTTTTTATGGGTTGTTGGCGTGGTGGGCACGACAGCACTCGACCACTTTAGTGGCTCTTGGCGTTGAAAAGGTTAAACACGGAATTTCATATAGACAACGTATCTACCTCTTTTTATATTACATCATTGCCGAACATGATCAAGGAAGACTAATGAGGTTTAGAATGACAACGTTGATGTTGTGTCATCATATACTGGATGAGACCAGTATCTAAAATGACAGAAAAAATACTCCGACCTAACTTCTACTAGCTTTCATATTGTATATTTGTTGCTTACTTTAAAACTCACCTTTTTTCTGTTGTATGGCAGGACGCGTTGTTAAGGATAAAGGCTGTTTTAGTCGATGAGAAGAAACATATACGATTCGGCGATTGGAGCGCAGCAGACGTAAGTTTTTCACTACTCTAACTTGGACTTTGCGAGATTGAACAAAGATAAACCCCCGTTAAGACGTGCTTGTCATATCGATTTGACATATTAACGGTTGATAAACCAATGGAAGGTTATACCACCCCACTTGACATTGGCAAAGTGCCCAAGTAGCAAAAAGCCACAAATTACGAAAAAAAAAAAAGGTTATACCACACTATCTCCTACACTTTTACTCTTTCTTTGTCTTTGTCTTGTAATACTGTGTGTTGTGTTGTGTTAGGAATAAATGTTTGATTCTTGATTCTTCTTGATTACAAAGTGTTTTAAACCCACATTCCATCATAAATAGGGGTGTAGACACCAAATGAAATAACCAATAATGATGAATTTTCTCGAATAAGTATTAAAAATATTTTCCAATTGAGAAAAGAGTACGAGGGCTGCCTTTTAAGTTCTGTCGTTTGCAAACCTCCCGTGTTTGCATAAAAAAGAACTAGTGTCACGTTAAAATATTTGAATTTAGAATTCGAAAACAAAAGAATGACTCGAAATCGGCCCAACCGTTTTAGTACAGCGTTCGTTCAAAGTTGACAAGTCAGTTGTGAAAATGGAAATTTCGAAACAAAATTTACGTGCGATAATTTTTTACAACTTCAAAAGGGGCTTAACGCGACTTCAGTGCTTCGAAGAGTTGACTACGGTTTTCAATGATAAAGCACCATGCCTTCGGACTGTGGAACGCTGGTATTTAGAATTTCAACGTGGTTGCTCTAGTCTTGGTGATAGACATCGTGAAGGTCGACCAAAAACAGCCGTAACCCAGGAGAACATTGATGCTGTACGGCAACTGATCATCGAAGATCGCCATGCGACATACCGTGAGATAGAAGCTTCCTTAAGTATTTCAGGGACCAGTGTTCACAGTATTTTGCATGATCACTTAGGCGTAAAAAAGTTGATCTCACGCTGGATACCACATTTACTCAGTGAAGACCAAAAAACGGCTCGCGTTCGATGGTGTCGCAAAACTCTGCGGCAATTCAACCGAGGAAACTCGAAACATGTTTACGACATTATCAGTGGTGACGAATCTTGGATATATGCCTACGATCCCGATTCTAAACAGCAGTCGACTGTTTGGGTGTTCCAAGATGAGCCAAAACCGACCAAAGTAATACGCTCACAGAGCACTTCGAAAAAAATGGTCGCCACGTTTGTGGCGAAAAGTGGCCACGTTGCCACCATCGTGCTCGAGGATCGTAAAACGGTTAATGCTGACTGGTATACCACTGTCTGTTTACCAGAAGTTATCGGCGAGTTTCGAAAAAATAACCCAAGACGTCGTATAAGACTGCACCACGATAATGCGAGCTCGCACACCGCCCGGCAAACTATTGCGTTTTTAAAAGAGCAAAACGTCGAAATTCTGGAACACCCGCCGTACAGTCCAGACTTAAGCCCTAACGATTTTTTTACTTTTCCAAAAATCAAGCAACGACTTCGTGGTCAACGGTACCAGACGCCTGAAGAAGCGGTTGAGGCATACAAAACGGCCATTTTGGAGACCCCGACTTCGGACTGGAATAAGTGTTTCGAAAACCGGTTCGATCGAATGAAAAAGTATATTACATATCACGGTGATTACTTTGAAAAACAATAAATACCATTTAACACTTAAATTGTCTTTAGTTTTTCCAAACGACACAACTTAAAAGGCAGCCCTCGTAAAGCGGGGGATTAAATAATCACGAAGTTTTAAGAGGGGGAATATTCTGTCCCTTTTCCGCAAAAAACACCTTCATATGAAACTATTGTCATTTACTACGAATAACGCTCGAGTGCCGTGACGTCACGATCCCCGACCGTATTCTCTCTAACAAGTAATATTAAAACGGCTGTAGCTTCGTAATTTTCTGAGATATCTGAATGGGACTTTCGCCACTAGGCATATTTTTTTGCCTTCTTCCTTTTGGAGTAATAATACATTTTGACAGAGGCTTCTCTAGCCCATGTAGCGCCTGTGTGCAAACATTACTCTAGCGCCCCCTAGGACCGCTGCGCCCGTGTGCAACGCACACCCTGCACCATAGGTAAAGACGCCTCTGAATTTAGAGTCTACAACCCTATTGTGTAAGTACAGATTGCCTGTGTATTAATATGAATGTTTCTATATTTTATTCATACCTATTATTGTTTTTATTATAATTTCAGATAGAAGTACTAAATAGGTACTTGTTCATAACATCAAAACCAGCGCTATATCTGGTGAATTTGTCTGAGAAGGACTACATCAGGAAGAAGAATAAATGGTTAGTATCTGTATATGCTTTTAATTAAAATTGTGTTTTGAGTTCACTAGGCCGGCCCTAGTTTTAACCAAACATTTTGTATGATACTATGATTATCTATGCACTTTAGTGAGCCTGCTATTTAGTCAAGTACATTTTTGCTCTATTGACTATTACTAACTCTAACTAACTACTAGTAACTCTTGCTTACTGGGTCAACGACAACCATCACGCCTCTAATAGTTCTTATTATTATTTCTTTGAGTTTTGGTTTTTGTGCCAAAGCCAGAAAATTATTTGTGTTGGCCGAGTTACTGTACAGTAAGCGACTTTACTGTCCAAGAAGATTCAATGTCCCATGTCAATTTTATAAAATGGACGATAATCTACACTATCTACACTAATATTATAAAGAGGACATATTTGATTGTTTGTTTGCTCCGAAACTACTGGACCGATTTGAAAGATTCATTTACCATTAGAAGCCGGCATTATCCCTGATGAACATAGGCTACTTTTTACCGCGGGAAAATGCTTCATTCCTACGGGAAAACGGGTAATACGTGCGAAGCCGGGCCGGGCAGCTAGTATCCATACTAATATTATAAATGGGAAAGTGTATGTGTGTGTTTGTTTGTCCGTCTTTCAAGGCAAAACGGAGTGACGAATTGACGAGATTTTTTAAGTGGAGATAGTTGAAGGGATGGAGAGTGACATGGGCTACTTTTTGTCTCTTCCTAACCCCCCACTTCCCCAAAATGGGGGGTGAAAGTTTGTATGGAGCTACGATATAAACGAGTTCCACGCGGACCGCGGACGGAGTCGCGGGCAGAAGCTAGTTGATAATAAATAATTTTAACGTCACTGTTTGTTTGAAGGTTGCCAAAGCTGAAGGAATGGATCGACAAGAACGACCCGGGCGCGCCGCTCGTGCCTTTCTCCGGGGTGCTGGAGACCAAACTGATGGACATGGAGCCGGCTGAGAGGCAAGCTTTCTTGAAGGAACATGGCCTCACCAGGTACTTTATTTGACTTTCTTTTATTGCTTGAAATTGGCATCTATTTTCAATTTCGGCGGGTTATTCCCACTTGATGCGGGTGGCGCAGGACCGGTCATTGTGGCACTCTTTGGGGGAGGCCTACGTCCAGCTGTGGACGTCTTTCGGCTGATATGATGATGATGATGATTCCCACTTGTTACTACCAATTTTTAACGTGGTATTATTATTATTATGGTAGTGGCTTCCGGACTGTGAGAGACCTTATATCACTGCGACCATCGCTGATCTATTGTGATCGCCACTTACTACAATTCATGTTCAAGTCCTGCGAACTCGAAGAATTGCAGGATACTGTTATCTCAAGAAATTGAATCTTACATTAGTACCCACTGGTAAAAGTTGGGGAAAAATCTCAGCTGTTACCACTGGTAAGGAATTGGTGGTAACAGGTGGGAATAACCCATTTCGGGCTCTATTTATTTATTTCTTACACATTACATTTATAGGCTGACAGTGAAGTACCAAGGCTGCAATGTTAGGACTTAATTTAAAATGGTGCTTCATAAGTTAAATGAGTATCACAATACGAACACACTAATCTAGGCACGTTACTACCTACTAAAAATACATATGACATAGTGAACTTATTTTTTGTGCCAGCCATCGCCGAACACGTCGGCATCCTGCCTCAACACGAGTTGATTGAGTAGTCATATTAATATTAATAATTTCTTGACAATGGCTAAGCTTGTACGAATCTGCTGATAGGTTACTCTTTTGTCAGTCTCTATCATACGCCGCACAACACTGATGTTATCTTCAGTAGTCGCCGTAGAAGGCCGGCCCTCACGCAGATCATCAGTGAGATTAGTGCGGCCACGTTTAAATTCATTAAACCAGTTGTAAATAGTAGCACGAGATGGGGCTTCATCGTGAAAGGCCAATCGAAGTCTATCATAACTTTCTTGTTGACTTAAATTACATCGAAAGTCGTAAAAAATCATTGCTCGAAAATTTTCTCGCGTTAAATTCATGCTCACGTAGTACACACAATTTTCAATTTGCCGCCAAATCGTAAAACGAATGACAATCGAGTGGAATTCGTACACAAAAATATTAAGAAAGAGTTCCATTTTCAAATTTTGAACTTATTTTTTTATTATATTTATTACAAGTGGCCAGTTCTAAAGACTTTCAGTGTCGCCCTCGTATGATAAATGCGAAAGTGTGTCTGTCTGTCTGTCTTTTAGATGCCTCGATTTAAATGAAATTTGGTATATAGATCCCGGGGAAGGATATCAATCATATCCTAAATTTGTCCACGCGGACGGAGCCGCGGGCAGAAGCTGGTTTATAATATTTTTTCCAAGAAACTGTCACTATTTTCTCTGGGACAGAATAACGCCAAAAAAAGTTAAATGACCTTTAATCAGCATTATCGTTGTTTCAGTGCATTAGATAAAATCATCGTGCAAGGCTACAAAGCTCTGCAGTTGGAGTACTTCTTCACCGCGGGCGCCGACGAGGTCAAGGCTTGGATCATTCAGGTAAATCATAATCAACTCAACACTAGCCTTTGCTGCAAGTGTCCGCATGTAATGCTGCGCCATTCGTCTCTGCGACAAATGGATGGGCGGGGGCGCCTCCTAGCTGTCACTTGGTCGACAGCCACGAGGTTGTTTGTTTTGTTTGGACATCTGCTAGCGCGCCATTTGTTTCTGAGAGAAATGGATGCATCCAATTAGGTGGACGTAACGTTGTTCCAACAACGAGCAATGACATTCACGATCGTTACATTTGGATGGCCCATTGGCTCGTCGCGATCGCGATGGCTTTCCGGTCATTTGGTTATCCAACGAGCCGCGCCAACTAACTTTAAACGCTAAAATTTTGGCGCGTTTGTATTAATATACTAGTAATACAAAAATATATAGTCAGAAACATATTACATCGAGGATACAAGCGGTCTCGAGGGGGTTCCCCGAGTTACAGGACGCAGTGGAATAATAATAGGCTTTCAATTCAAGTAAATAAACAATTCGCTTAAGGTCGCAGTCCTCTTTGTTTGGACAGTTGTTCATTCTTAATTTATAACGGTATCGCTGAATGGTTGAAACGTGTACTTGTATCTAATCACAGAAAGGCACAAAAGCGCCACAGGCCGCGGGTCGCATCCACACGGACTTCGAGAAAGGATTCATCATGGCCGAAGTCATGCACTACAAGGACTTTAAGGAGGAAGGGTCGGAGCCGGCCTGCAAGTCTGCTGGCAAATACCGACAACAAGGTACGTACTGCGGCCACGCGATTATTTATCAATATTCAACTCAAATTTCCGACCGACGATCGGTTTCTCCTAGTAGACCCTGCCTACGAAGCTGCCAGTCCTGGGTTAGAATATTTGTTTCCGAGTCTTGGATGTCTACAAAGCATTGTAAGCATTGGTGCAATGCACACAAATTTCCTCCGACGGTGTTCCCGAGTCTTGGATATTTTCTATGTATGGAGCTTGCCCATTATTTCATGAACACTTTATGTGGTGGTAAGCTTTTGTACGCGAGCGATTCAAGGACAAGTAAAAGGGTCGCGGGGGGATAAGGGGGGCCTTTTACTTGTTGAATCGCTCGCGTTATTGGTTATCGAGATAGTACGAGTGTCCGGCACTAGGTCCCGTCCGGCGTCAAGGGACTTCCCCCTATACATAGTAGTATTGTTTAATTTCAATGCCATTGTTTTGACAATAAGTAGATCAGCTCAGGTTCAAACTTTGCTTGGTTTGGAACTAGAGCGACATGTGTAACGATCCCCAATTTTGTTTGTAAAGGCCGTAACTACACGGTGGAGGACGGCGACATCATCTTCTTCAAGTTCAACGCCGGCGCCGGCCTGAAGGACCCCAAGAAGAAATGACGTGACAAGGTTCTCCTGCTGTTAGTACATTGCCTGTACTTGAATTTGGTTCTTTACACTCTAATGCACGTCGCATAGGCTAACAAGATTTTTTTTATTTACAATAAGTAAGTTTTCATTAAGCTATCCCATTCATATTTATCGATTGTCTTTGCAATGTGTAATAAAGCTTGTTGAAGTTTTTATTATCTTTTACTCTGTTCGAAGCATAGATATCGGTTAGATTTTTACGTGCTTGGGTAAATTGAAACAATTTTACATAAAAAAGTGTATTTATTCAATCAAAATGTGACATTGGTACATTTATTACAGGATTCAGTCTATGTTTAAAATGTATGTACGTAACACATTTAAATCCCAGCGTTATTTCCTTCGATCTTCTACCCTCTCCCATGAGTCAAATACGCCTTATGCTATATTTTTTTCTAATACAAACAATGTCAATTCATTTAAAAATATAAACTCGTTATTAAGACCTTGTTCCAATTTGGTTTAATCAGGCCTATTTGTGTCAGTTCGAGTAACAAAGAATAGAGCTTATTTCATGATCCATACAACCTTGTCCTTGAATCCCAAGTCTTTTGTCCAATTAACAATATTTGCCAAAATGTTTTATTATAAAACCTCGACAAACTCTTCGATACGCAACACTTTTTCCTTTCCCTTCTCGTTTTCCGATTCGTCTGTCCCCGCTTCACTGAACATTCTTTCCATTATCATCTTGATCTGCTTCAAAAATCTCTTCAGGTTGATATGCGATAGGATCCCCTGCTCCGTCACAGGGGCTAGTTTCTCTCTGTCCTTTTCGGACTTCTTTAACACTTCATTGACGATATACGATAACCCCTGGGTGACTGTTTCTTCCAATTCCTAAAATAATTTCTAATTTTAAGTCTGCCGAAAAATAAAATTCTAAAGCGAAATAAGTTAGGATTCAGTCGAGGATCGTACATGACAAATGTAATGAAAGTGAATGAAGGGAAAGAGGTGTCCCCGTTCTGTGCCTACCCCTTGCGGAAACTGGTGTGATGGTAGATTTTTATGTTAGGTGTCAATTTTTCACGATTAATATTTTGACGATCACTTGAGATCGATAAATGTATTACGAAAACGAAGAATACCACCTACTTGAAAGTCTTCGTATAATGAATTTAGCGCCAACATTTCTTCAATCAATTTTATTTTGAAAGTATCCGGCGATGTATGTTTCAGAATATGCATAACGAGATTCCCCACTGCAGTTACAGTGCTACTCGCTCTGAAATAAGTACACAAGGTTTTATATACGGGTATGTACCTACAACTAGACTCTTTGGACTGGTGGTAGCGCATTGAACGTTTGTAACGCGAGAGATTCGCTGTGTTGACAGAAGACAACTGCAAGTCAATCAGCCTCAATAGCTACATCGCATCCTCAAAAACTCTGGCGACCTTCCTCACCATAACAAACAAATGATTCCATTTTCAGATTTTGTTAGACCTTATTTTTATTAAGGGGCTCCCATACCATACGCCAATGACCTTCGATCTGAATCCCTTAGTTTTCTAATGTTTGTATAGCATATTATATTAAGAACAACGGCTTTTAGCAATATAGTATCCCATATTTACTTCGAAGTTCATTGTTTTCGAGATATTTGGCATCAAAGCTGCACAATTTTAGGCCAAAAAACTAATAACTTTTGTGTCAATTAGTTTAAAATGGAAACTCTAGACACGTTTTTAGAGACGTCATAGACGAACCCAAATATGTAGATTTCGTATATGTTAGATCTTTCACGTCAATAGAGATACGAAATAAGTGTTTGTTCAAAAATCGATGAAAACCTCGGGTAGCCCCTTAAGGCGTGCTATACGAGTAGTACTTTTAATATGATGGCGTCAATCGATGTAAACAAAGTAGGTACCACATAAGTCACTAACCTAGAAACGGCCTCCCTTCCCTGTATAATGTCGTTGACACGTGCAACTATTCTGCTGTGGGTGTCCTTCATTAGGTACTCCAAAGGATCGCAGTCCCCGGGCGGAAGGGATCCATATTGTACTAGAAGCCTTTTCTGAACCAGTGTAAACTGTCTGTTAAGCACGTTTAGTTCATCCTGTAAAGTTAAACTTGTATATATTATTGAAGCACTCTGCACCACTCTGCTAAGTGTATGTAGCTAAGTTCTATACCTATCGAATAACATTGGAGCAAAGCCTAAGGACTGTTTGCACATCATGGCTAACATTCCTTAGTTTTTGCTCCGATGCGATAAAGGGCAGTGGATTTCTAAACCATCTCCCTCCACATAGTTGAGCGACACTTTAATATTTTTGTTGTAAGAGAGCTAAGATAAACCGTTCTTGCAATGAAGGGCTTCTTGACAATTTACTTATGCAGTGACGTAGTGGGCACACAACAATCTTTTCAGAAGTCAGTGGCGTCTATACTGTTGCCGGGATAGGTCATATTAAATACTCGTAGAAATCTTGATTAGGAGTGACATTTACCTGAGAGCTTTTTAATATAATTCTCTCCTTTGCGTGAAGTTCGATGCTTTTTAAAAACTTCACTATAATTTGCTTGATCAATTCAATGTCGAATTTGAAGTTGTAGCGAAAGTCTGCTTTATCCATTCTAGTGTAATGGTCAGATAACTTTATGATCAGATGATCTAAAATTGCAATGATATCAGAAAATTCCTTCGCCTCAATAGAATATTGTTGTCCCGCAGCTTTAACTGTCACGTTTCGATTCGTATTCCTGTATCTGAAAGTGACTGCTTCAGATGGTTTCCCGAATTCTTCCATTTCGTCTTCTGTAAAATCTGTAAATATCATGTATTGTTAATAATAACAAGCCGACAGCATGCGCAAGCGCTACTTCGTCATACCTTTTTTTTTAAAGTGCACCACAGTTTACTACAGCGCATATAAACATTCAAACCACTCTTAATTCAAAAAGACAAAAGTCATTTGTCGTGATAAACAGTAATAATTCGAATTTACTTACCTGTAAATATCTCATTAAAGGCTATACAAGGTTTGTTTGCAGTTAAATTCAGAACTAAGTTGTTTTCATGGGCCTCTCCGGTAGGCGCACAGTATAAACTTGCCGGTAACAATACTTTCTTGGTCAACACGCCAATCTTCCCTTTAGAATCTGTGACGGCTAACAGGATTCTCACACAAGTATCCGAGATGTCTGCGTCACTGGACATGATTACTTGGGTCTCGATAATTTCAGTACCGTTGATATTGTCTAAGCATATCACAGCTTCGGAGCACGCAAAGGGCGGGGAGCACACGTAAGTGACCTGGATACTTTGCAAGAGCTTTGGGTCCTCGCAGGTTATTATGAGAACAAGTGGACACAGGGGCATTGCGTCACCTTCATGCGTGAACTCTTGGAACAGGTTCTGAACAGGTTTGCCAGCGTCTACTTTTATGTTTAATATCTTGTCTATTGTAGGATACTGATCGTTTATATCTGGAAAACATGCTGAAATTAGGTATTGTTTCCTAAATTTAGAGAGAAATAACTCGCGAAGTGATGGCAGGCCGGCTTTTACCGGCCTAGTGTCTTATACACGGTGTTTTTTTAACCGTCTTAGAGCCGAAGCCCAGTTAATGTATACATTACAAATAACTTAACAAAAGGTTTTTTTCATTTAATTATCTAGGCGAGTGACCGCAGTGACCGCTAGCCGCCATCTTATGTAGGTACGAACTCTAACCGGGTGAATGAACTTCGCACCGCGCGCCATACAGAATTTTTCAAACTTTTTATTACTTACTAATAACGTAACTTGTTTTTTTTTCACGAGTGATTAGTACGTTTTGGATACTTTAAGTGGGCTTCGGCTCTACGACGGTTAAAAAAACACGTTCTATAATCAATAGTATTCCTCAAATCACTTATGGAAACGGCCGCACCGCACCTTCTTTACTTTCCAGAATCTTCTGCAGTTTTTCTTCAACATCTTCCAACTCTGCCATCACTGCCTCAGGGTCCATGGTGTCGTTTATCATCGAACCAGCATTTGCGTTTAAATCCGGTTCAGTCCCCATATAGCTGACCTGAACCGTACCATTATTCGAGAGCGAGACCAAACCACCTGGAAGCGACTTCAGGAAACAGCGAGATATCGATATGGTAAAATGAGGTAAATCGCAGGACCATAGTAAAGAGGAGTTCTCATACACAAATAGTTTGGAGTCTTCAGAGGCCACCATAATTAACAGCCGTGATGCTGGTTCTGAAAATATAGAAAATAAAACGGTTAGCAATTCGTTGATTGAGATTGCATGGAAAATGTATTCTGACTTACCATAATACCAGCCAATTAGATACGCGTTGAAACAAATAGGTACGAAATCGAACTTGATCATGTATTTCATGAGGCCGTTGTCTTGGAAGCAGTAGAGATGTCTCTCGCCCAGCGCGATTATGCTGGAGAAATTGCTGCTCGTCTGGAGAGGTCGATATGATGAGTTAAAACTACTCGATAACAGATGGCGCTGTTGCAACAACTGGGATAAAGCTTTGAGTCCATAGGTTTAATATCCGAAAAGAACAAGCATTACGATTTTTTTTACTGATTATGATTCCGTTTCGTTTGCTTAGTTCATCGATCATATGCAAAAATAGGATCAACAAAATATTTAGGTATTTTGTTACAGGCCCTCACTTCGCTCTGAATTCAAATCAGTTCCCTCGCAGAAAATACTATTAAGTACGGTCGAGGAAATTGAATGTTTGGCACATGTCAACTCTATTAGAATGACGTTAAGGTCCAAAAGTGCTAAACATTCAATTTCCTCGACTGTACCTATACTTCCTTGAGACACTGTCTAGTGCTAAATATAACACAAACAAACCTGTATAGCTTGTAGTGACGATACTTCTTCTCCCGCATTATAAACCCATTGCGGGACGCTCTTTTTATTTTGTCTAGAATTCAATTCGCTGAGTTCTCTCAATTGCTGATAGCTGAAATGACAAGCCTTAACATTCTGCTTATCCTGCGTGGCGGACTTCATGAGCGGTACAAACCTATAAGATAGAGCGAGATAGGGGATATGAAACCGAGTTCAATTGTCTCGCTTTATCTTTTAACTTCGTACTGCTCGTGCAATCTGCCACGCATGATGGTCCTTATGAACCCCATGATTGAAGTAGGTACCAATGCCAGGCTGGTTTACATAAACATGACAAATGGGTAGGTATAACCTACAACATTAGGTGGATGTCACACTGCGACGCATCTCCGGACGGATGTGCGGGTCTCGTTGTATGCAAGTACCTCAGTTTGTATATAAATTCCGTTTGGTACGGTACGACACACTGCAACGCACCTCCGTCCGGCGAAATTTGTATGCAGCTCCGCACCTCCGTCCGGAGATGGGGCGCAGTGTGACGACCGCCTTAGCCTCTCGGCGCAGGGCGCACACCACACAAGAAATAAAGACAATGAAATTGAAACCAACTGTTATAGGAAATAGAATAGGCATAAATCGAACCTAAAAAAACAGATTGTTACTCTGTTCTAATCTAAAATGATATAAATTCAAGATAAGAGGAGGGTGGCTTCTAATAAGGAGACGCTACACAAGCGAAATCGGCAGAACCACAGATATAGATATACACTAGATAACTTAAACACCTCAATCTGTATGAAAACCGACCGTGTCAGTTTTTTCTACCTACTTTGTCGTCACACGGGCGAATTAGTGATCTGAATTCCCCGTTGTCCGCGGAAAATCGATTCTGCAATAAGGTATTTTCTTAATATTCACGGACAACCGGCTACCACAACAGACGCGCGCGGAATGTAAGTCGGAGTGCCAACTCGGAGTCCGAATTCTGACACGCGAAGTACTTACATGCATTTGCGTGATCTATGTATATCTGTGGGCAGAACTGCCAAGCAAGGTCACAGAAATTCTAGTATGGAGTGACCTTGATTTGGTTGGCCGCCGTGCTTCCGCCACGTACCTATCCACACGGGCTGAGTCGCGCGTCATGCAGTCCTTCCGATATCGACCCGTGTAGCGTCTCCTGTAGACCTTTGGGCGGCTCGAGGTAAATAATTTAAGTCCTACATCGAACGAAAAAGACAAAAAAAAAATACCTGTAAATTTCTAACACCCAAGTGGATTTGCAAACGACAAAACAATCGCAGCTGGATATGTAGCATACCGGTCCAGGTATTATAGCATCGTTAAAGATGCACATGAAGAGAAAAGTGTCTTGGTCAAAGAAGCTCAAAGTACCGTCTAGAGACTGCACACATATGAAGTCTCTTGTTTTTATGCTGCCAAAAGAACCGCATGTGACGCTGTAGGCTCGCCTCGTGAACGAATGTTTGACAACCGGCTCTAGAGCGTTTTGGTCTCCTGGAAATAATCAGTAAATCAAATGGGAGTAGATACAGCGGTTGCAATGAACTGTTATTACAATCTGAACCTTAAGCTAAGGCCGGACGATAACTAGGTATTTATGCAGATAGTATTGTTACTTTTTCCCTTTCATCTTATTTATTTATTCATTCATAATTATCTTGATCGAATATCTGGTCGTCGATTCTATAAGGAACTAGCGACCTAGGTACTATATTATACATATAAACCTTCCTCTTGAATCACTCTATCTATTTAAAAAAACCGCATCAAAATCCGTTGCGTAGTTTTAAAGGCATACATAGGGACAGACAGCGGGAAGCGACTATGTACCTAGTGATGATGATAGGTACAATACCATTGTTCTAAAGATAAGCCTTTAATAATTAATTAGGATACTAGGTACAAGACAAGGGACGGGACGTCGTAAGCGAGATTATATTATAGCTTGTGATCCTCAGATAATGATAAAGAAGAAGATACATATAGGTACCTAGTTATGTAATGTGATAATACCAAATGGAATATGAAATATTTACCAACATCTGTATGACCTTCTTTCCTGTTTAACTGATAAACTGCGTAGCTTTGAGGATGTAGAACCAAGATTTGCCGGTCTTCTTTACCGCTGTAAATGATACATAATTAACTAGGTTATAACATGGTAACGTTTAAATTTACAACCCACACTTATATAAATTTAATGGGCACAGTATTAAATTCATAAGATTTGCAGACGATACCTATAGCCGCAATAGCAGAATCAGGCAAATATTTAAAAACATTAGGTAGGGTCATTTCGCCGGTTAGCGACCACCTAATTTCATGTGCCGGTGGGCGACCACTTAAGCTGAGTTGGTGAACTGAAAGGATGTTTTCTCGGTTTTTTAGTAGATTTCTATTCTAAAACAACAAAAAAATGCATGTACGGTCGAGGTCAAAAATACGTTTACACTTTTGCACCTTATTGCGTTGTAAAAAGGTGCAAAAGTGTAAACATATTTATGACCTCGACTGTACAAGTAATTGTCTCAATAGGCTGTGTAG
The DNA here is from genome assembly GCA_947578815.1 of Epinotia ramella. NCBI lineage: Eukaryota > Metazoa > Arthropoda > Insecta > Lepidoptera > Tortricidae > Epinotia > Epinotia ramella. The sequence goes on from OX388209.1 coordinate 18,119,829, forward strand.
AATTGATGTTATTTTCAATAGAAAAAACCTTCTCCTTCAGGTGGTCGCTAACCGAAGGTGGTCGCGTAACCAGCGAAATGACTACTTAGGTACTTACTATAAACAATGGATAGGTACAGTATTTAAAGAATTTTCGCTTAAAATGAATGCCAGCAAAACCAAAATTGTAATAAGTAGAATCTAAAACAGAAAATCCACCCTTCACACTAATCTCTTTAAACGGATCCATAGTCGAAAAAGTAAAATCTTTTAGATAAGTATTTAGGAAGCCTTATCACCGGCACCGCAGACTCCAGAATAGCAATGGCAAAATTAGCTTTCCAAAGCAAAAAACATATATACTAACTTGAAAAATATCAAAAGAAACGAAGATAAAATTGATTAAATCATAAGTAGATATGGAGCATAGCATTGTACGGAAGTGAAACATGGATCTTGACCCAGAAAGATGCGGAGATATTAGAAGCGTTCGAGATGTGGTGTTGGAGGCGAATGGATGGAGAAAATTAGCTGGAGAGAGAGGGTAACCAATGAAGAAGCAAAGTATAGAAGTGCTGAATAGAGTGAGGTAAACCAGACAGATAATGAGAAACTTAGAAAATAGAAGAGAGAAGATGATAGGTATGACACCTCATAATACGACATGACAAGTTCATTGGGTCATTGTCAGATTTAAGCCGGGGTTATATTAGAGCCACGCAGCGTGTCGCAACGCAATCGGTTACATACATTTTGTATGAACGTGGTTACATTAGCTCAGTCCCGCGTGTCGCCACGTTCAATACAAAGTACGCGTTGCGACACGCGGTGTGGCTATAATATAACTCCGACTTTAGGTGCGCGTCTTTTCGGTGGACAATGCCAAAGTTAAGGGCTTAAAAGCCTAATTTTTGGTTGAACTCTGAATCCGCATAAACGGCGTCGCCTCTTCTATAATTCTATGCGATAAAAACATATTATATATAAACATAAGCCCTTAACTATTGCCCACTGAAAAGACGATTTTTGTTTTACTGACTGACCCAATCTACACTAATATTATAAAGAGGAAAGATTTGATTGTTTGTTGGTATTGAATAGGATCCGAAACTACTGGACCGATTTGATAAATATTTTACCAATAGAAGCCGACATTATCCCTGATGAACATAGGCTACTTTTTACCGCGGGAAAATGCTTCATTCTTTGACGACCGGTTAGCCTAGTGGGTAGTGACGCTGCCTACGAAGCTGAAGGTTCTGGGTTCGAATCCCGGTAAGGGCAAATATTTGTGTGATGAGCATGAATATTTGTTTCTGATTCATGGATGTTTTCTATGTATTTAAGTATTTATATCCATACTAATATTATAAATGCGAAAGTGTGTCTGTCTGTCTGTTACCTCTTCACGCTTAAACCGCTGAAATTTGGTATAGAGATAGTTTGAGTCCCGGGGAAGGACATAGGATAGTTTTTATCCCGGAAATCATCCCCCAAGGGGATTAAGTGGGGGGTGAAAGTTTGTATGGAGCTACGATATAAACGAGTTCCACGCGGACGGAGTCGCGGGCAGAAGCTAGTCTATTTTATATATCGTCGTCTAATACCCATAACACAAGCCTGTGCTTACTATGGGACTAGGTCGATTTGTGTAAGATTGTGTCCCCTTATATTTATTTATTATTTTATTATTATTATTCCTACGGGAAAACGGGTAATCCGTGCTAGTTCTCAATATAATTGAAGAAAAGATAGAGGGGAAGCGAGGAAGAGGAAGACCTGGCCCCGTAGCATGGATGGCGTTATCACGCGATAAGTGATAGGATAGGCGCGTCGTCTCGTTCTATCGAACGGTGTCAGCCAGGGACGGAAGCTCTATCCTGTCACTTATCGCGTGATAACGCCATCCATGCTACGGGGCCTGGAATAAACTACATAGAGAAGCTCAAAAAAAGAGTTGATGTTAGGTCGTATCGAGATGTCAAAGAGCTTGCCGGATTATTTAGTTATCTTTGGAACGAACTTACGCTATGAATTTTCCAGTTTCAATTTGTAGCATAGGCGCATTAAAGTTAATTTCTAGAAGAACGTGCGATGCATCTGGAACAGGCTTATAAAGTTTAAGTATTGATCCTTCTCCAATAATGATACAGTCACTGTCGCTATGTGAACTAAATCTGTCCACTTTGAGACAACCAGCATTTTGTATTCCGACTACCGGTTGATCACTTCGTGAATCGTTGTTTGACCACCACTGCTTCACTTTGAATATAGACATTGTGCTATGCAACTACAGTCAGAACATGAATGGTTGGCAGCTGACTCATGTTGCTGGGGCAACAGCTGGTGTAAACATTCACAAGACAATCTTATTTTACTGTAGGAGTGTGCCCCAAAATTACTAGGTATTGTCAGTATTGAAATCAACGCTCCGCTTTTGCATGTTTTATAGCTTCGCTTCGTTTGTTCGTCTGCCTGTCTGCGGGTCAGCTCCAAAAAATTAAAGCTTTAATTTGGCAAAGATATACAAATCGACCACGCCAACTAGGTAAGTGCTAGATAAAATTTCCGGATAGGTACCTACCTAAAGTGGGAATAATATTGTGGTTTTCTAAAAACCATTTTTAAGGTTCCTGAGCCAAAATGGCGCAAACGGAACCCCTAGTCCGTCTCTCCGTTTGTCAGTCTGTGGCTTTTGCTCAGTGACCCTTATAGTGTTAACGATCGAACGGTGCGGCGGACCGAAAGGGACTGCAGCTATCTGAAAGAATCAGAGTCATATATCGCTCTGATTCTTTCAAATAGCTGTGTCCCTCTCGGTCCTCCGCACCGTTCGATCGTCTGTTAACACTATAAGGCTGGCCGCAGACGCACGGTTTCCTGACCTGCCCCCCTAGCACACTAGGTTTTATGTCCGACATAAAGCATTTGTCCCTCTTGCACTCGCATATTGGCCAGAATGGGACGAATGCTTTATGTCCGACATAAAACCTAGTGTGCTAGGGGGGTTGCTAGGCACACTAAGTTTTATGTCGGACATAAAGCATCCGTTCCTCTCGCACTCGCATTATTGCCAGAAAGGGACGAATGCATTATGTCTGACATAAAACTTAGTGTGCTAGGGGGTCTGATAACGTTTACGAATACGGAATGTAGATTCGGTGTGCCGTAAGCTTAACGCACACGTTCGATTATTTGCGTTAGGTTTTTTTTCTGCCAGTTCTAGAGCGACGTTTTTTGTGAGAGCACGTATGAACATGGACGACGAGGAATTACTTTATATTGCGCTTTTACTGGCGTTAAACAAGAAGAAGAGTAAACGACGTTATTGGGTGCACCCATTCAATACTCGGAGGATAACAGAGAGTCAATTTTATCTTAAAAGAGCTAAGTTACGAGCTCACCCAGATGAATTCTTCAAATTTTACAGGATACGGCGCTCGCGCGTTTCTGAATCGAAATTTCCGTTCGTGCGGCTAGTGAAACAAAATATATGCAGCGGCGCTACCACAAACTTCGAAAGTCGAAGTTCGGGTATTTCCATCTCTATCGCACTCCCTTACTCGAGTGACAGGGATGCATGTATTACGAACTTCGAGAGCGAGAGTTCGAGAGTATGTCGCGGCCGTCTCATGACAGACGTGCTGTCTCGCCCTATCTCATCGGTTTGACCGTTTGAATGCGGCAATTTTCGCTTTCTTACTATTAACTGGCCACACTGAATGAAATTGTAGTTGCAGTTGTTACGTCTGTACGCTACGTCCAATTATGACTTGGGGTATACAGATTAAGTGATTTTACCCCAATTTGTCAGGACAACATGTCGAAGTCAGAATTGGGTGTGTCGTACAGACGTAACAACTGCAACTACAATTTCATTCAGTGTGGCCAGTTAACAGTAAGAAAGCGAAAATTGCCGCATTCAAACGGTCCTGCGAAGCGGACTGCAAGCTTGTTACTAACCGATGAGATAGGTAGGGCAAGACAGCACGTCTAACATGGGACGGCCGCGACATACTCTCGATTTTTCTCACACTATACCTCTTATTCTGTGTTCTAATAAGAGAGAGACGGATAGTGCGAGAAAAATCGAGAGAGCTCGAGCGCCGTCGCGTGATAGCGGTGCAGCACAAAAAAACCGAGAGTATTTCACGGCCGCGCCGTCTCATGATAGACGTGCTGTCTTGCCCTATCCATCGGTTAGTAACAGTCTTGCAGTCCGCTTTGCAGGACCGTTTGAATGCGGCAATTTTCGCTTTCTTACTGTTAACTGGCCACACTGAATGAAAAAGTAGTTGCAAAACACCTGTTTAAAAAAAATTGACAAAATTACAGTGTAAAATATTAAAATAATATTCTTTAGGATATATTTTTTAATTTTCGTTTAAATTTATTTGATTGAAATTTGTGAGAATAAAAATATTTGGCAGATCAAGCCAATTCCATGGTCAAAATTGTGATTTTCATGCAATTAGTAGGACAACTCATTTGACGGTTGGATCGGCAGCGCAACATGCATCCACACGATAGCAATTAGTCAGATTCTGATGAATTGGGCTGACAAATTGGGGTAAAATCACTTAATGTGGATGCCCCATGACATGTTGGGCTGACAAATTGGGGTAAAATCACATAATGTGGATGCCCCATGACTTCGACATGTTGGTCTGACAAATTGGGGTAAAATCACATAATGTGGATACCCCATGACAAATCAGAAGTGATGGTTTTGATGGATTGTATGGTTTGTAGAGCCCATGATGTGCATACATTATTTGCACAATTTGTCAATACAACTTGTTTGACAGTTGGATCATGCCTCCAGACGATAGCAATTAGTCAGTTTCTGATAAATTGGGGCTGACAAATTATGACATGTATATGTCGCAGGGAAATGGCCAAAACAGAGATTTGAACAAATATCTAAGGGATATGATCAAATCACGCAGGATGTTAAAATGGCGAATCCATTTTATCATTTGCCTAGAAAAAATCAGTCATTTAATCAAATCTCTGAGTCTGTTTAGTGAAATGACGAAATCGGCCAAAAAAGGCAACTCGTTTTTTCATTTCACTAGATTTGTTTAGTGATTTGACAAAATCCCTGAACCGCGTCAGTGAGTTGACGAAGCTAACTCGCAAAGCCAACTCGTTTTACCATTTCACTAGACAAGTTTAGTGAAATGATAAAAATCTCAACTCTAGTACAGATTAAGTCGCTAGTGCGGTCGTGTTACCCCCCTCCTGCACCTTACCGCTACCCGCTCTCGCCCTTGAGTGTCAGGGAAATGGCCAAAACAGAGATTTGAACAAATCTCTAAGGGATATGATCAAATCACGCAGGATGTTAAAATGGCGAATCCATTTTATCATTTGCCTAGAAAGAATCAGTCATTTGATCAAATCCCTGAATTTGTTTAGTAAAATGACGAAATCGGGCAAAAAAGGCAACTTGTTTTTTCATTTCACCAGATTTGTTTAGTGATTTGATAAAATCCCTGAAACGCGTCAGTGAGTTGACGAAACTAACTGCTCGCAAAGCCAACTCGTTTTACCATTTCACTAGACACGTTTAGTGAAATGATAAAGTCTCTACTGTAACATGGTATAGGTGATGTGATCAAATCTCTGAACTGGTTCAGTGTTACTCTACAATTAAGTTTGATCAAATCTCTCACAAGATGTTTCAGGGATTTTATCAAATCACTGAACAATTCTGGTGAAATGAAAAAAAACGAGTTTACTTTTTTGGCTGATTTCGTCATTTCACTAAATAGATTCAGGGATTTGATCTAATGACTGCTTTTCTAGGCAAATGATAAAATGGAATAGCCATTTTCACATCCTGCGTGATTTGGTCATATCTCTTAGAGATTTGTTGAAATCTCTGACATGATTTAGTGAAATGGTAAAATAAAATGTCGAAATTAGGTAATAAAATAGTATGTCAAATCAGATTTTTTAATCGTATACAAGAATTTTGTAAACCAGAATATAATCATTTTAAGGTGGTTCGCTTTCCATACAAAAAATGACATTCGCAGGGTAACAGCGTGCTATTTTAACTGCTACGTACTGCGCACGTGCGTCTGAGCCGGCCGGTGCCTAATACGCAAGGGCGAGAGCGGGTAGCGGTAAGGTGCAGGAGGGGGGTAAGACGACCGCACTTGAGCGACTTAATCCGTACTAGAGTTGAGATTATTATCATTTCACTAAACTTGTCTAGTGAAATGGTAAAACGAGTTGGCTTTGCGAGTTAGTTTCGTCAACTCACTGACGCGGTTCAGGGATTTTGTCAAATCACTAAACAAATCTAGTGAAATGAAAAAACGAGTTGCCTTTTTTGGCCGATTTCGTCATTTCACTAAACAGACTCAGGGATTTGATCAAATGACTGATTTTTTCTAGGCAAATGATAAAATGGATTCGCCATTTTAACATCCTGCGTGATTTGATCATATCCCTTAGAGATTTGTTCAAATCTCTGTTTTAGCCATTTCCCTGCGACATATACACCCCATTACATCGTGCGAGCGAAAAAACAGAGACAATGACGTATGAAGACCTGGCAGATAACATGGTTCTATTCCTTTCTTACTCGTTGTTAAGTACAAAAGTAAGAAGAGATCGGGTATATAGAACACGTTCAATTTATTCGAGCATAAATCTGCCTTTTTCTGTAATCTGTGGTACAGTCGACAACACAGCTAAGTGACCATCGGAAATCTAATCTGACCTTAAGTGCATTGTAATAAGGTTCTAGGTTTTCACGGTATGGTTAGTTAGGTGTGTTGCTGTGTGTACAAACAAACCGCATAAGGCCTGCAACACACTGGCGCAGCCTGCGGTGGCGGACAATAGAAACCAGTAAATTTGACAGCTAATGAGAAGTTTACTATTGTCCGCAGGCCGCGCCAGTGTGATGCAGGCGCAGGCTTAAAGACTTGGCTTGAGAGACTTGAATCCACACCATAAAATTAAAAAAAACACAAAGTTGTTTGTGTCGTATAACCTTGTTGTGGTGATTTTCAAAACTTGTGTTTGACTTTATCTCGCAACGAAATATTGTGCATAAATAAAACATTTGTCTGTAAAAAGACTAAAAGGATTCGATAACGATAGTCGATTTCCTGTGATCGTTAAAAAGAAGATTTAACGATGGCGGACTCAAAACCAGAAAACAATGGCAGTAAGGCCAGCAATGGAGAAGAACAAAGACCTAACGGCGGAGGAGATGAAGGTGACGCGTGGGGCAGCAGCGACTCTTCATACATACGGCAAGTGGCCAAGATGCCTGTCGATAGGAATGCTGCGTATTACAACATGAGCCACAAAAATCGCGGTATAGCCCTTATCTTCAACCACGAACATTTTGATATTCATAGCCTGAAATCCCGCACGGGGACCAATGTCGACTCCGATAACTTGCATAAGGTGCTTAAGAACCTCGGGTTCCGGGTCACTGTCCGCCACAATCCGAAATCTGAAGAGATCAACAGGTACATACAGGACCTTGCTGGCATGGACCACACTGACAACGATTGCGTGCTCGTTGCAGTGTTGAGTCATGGCGAACTCGGCATGCTGTATGCTAAAGATACCCATTACAAGCCTGACAACCTGTGGTATTACTTTACAGCTGATAAGTGTCCAACACTGGCTGGCAAACCAAAATTGTTCTTCATACAGGCATGTCAAGGAGATAAGCTTGATGGCGGAATTACTCTGGCAAATTCAAATCGCACTGAAACTGATGGCCTGTCTAGTTCAACTTACAGAATCCCCATACATGCTGATTTTCTGATAGTGTTTTCAACTGTACCTGGGTATTTCTCATGGCGTAACACTACCCGCGGATCCTGGTTCATGCAGGCGCTGTGTGAGGAACTGCGGTTTGCTGGCGCTGAGAGAGACATTCTGACTCTGTTGACTTTTGTTTGTCAAAAAGTGGCTCTTGACTATGAGTCCAACACTCCGGACATGCCAACCATGCATCAACAGAAGCAGGTGCCATGCATCACTAGCATGCTGACCAGACTCCTCGTCTTTGGCAGTAAGAAATAAGTTTTGTTTCTTTATTTGACTAATTTTCAATTGTTCTTTTAAGTTTAGACAATCTTAGTTCCATTTATTTTTTGTTCTTATTATAATTCGAATAGTGTATTAAGTAATTCTGCATTTTCTGTGATCTCTGAAGAGGTGTGAGCTTAAATGTATGAAACAAAACTGATTTTAATAAGTTGAATACCTAGTTAGATGTTTTTGCAGATTATAGAACGCCTAGAAGTTTGTAATATGTACTTATAGGACATTTTTGATACAATACTATATTTTGATCCTTTGAATACACCTACAAAATAAATATTCAATTATATCAAAAAGATTATTGTAAGCTTTGGTACATATACCAATATTATTATTGTTCTTTTCTATTCTCAGTATTGTAATACTGGTGTAATGGAATGCACGGACCGAAGCCAAGTGCATCCCATGTTCATACAGCGTATCACATTTCTTGTATGTTTTGGGTTTGGGATTGGTTGTCGTCAGAACTAGGTATTTGGGTGACTGATGCGGGTATTTGAGTTTGTGAGTTGGGTAGTTGTATATCGTTCTGTAAAAATTTTCGAACTATCCTGCAAGTGTTTAAGATGGCTGCTTTCTGCATAACAATAAAAGATGATGGCAGCAATGACAGGGTTTTTATGGAAGTATGCAACTGCTGTGGGATGACACCGGTGGTGGACAAAACTATGGGGACTATTGTAACATTCTTTAGTTTCCAAATCCTGGCTATTTCATCTTTTAGATCTGTATATTTGGATAATTTTTCAGCTATTGTGCTTTGTATGTTATGGATGTTTGGAATTGCAATGTCAATTAAAAGGGCAGTTTTATTTATTTTGTCCACCACAGTAATGTCTGGTCTATTGTAATGTGTAGTTCGGTCTGTTAATATGGCTCTGTCAAAGTACATTTTATAGGTTTGGTTTTCTAGGACACTTTCTGGCGTATATTTATAATAGGCGATGGCTGGCTGAGGTAAGAGAAGGTATTAACAGGCATGTCAAGGAGATAAGCTTGATGGCGGAATTACTCTGGCAAATTCAAATCGCACTGAAACTAATGGCCTGTCTAGTTCAACTTACAGAATCCCATACATGCTAATTTTCTGATAGTGTTTTCAACTGTACCTGGGTATCGGATCGCATCCGCAGGATTTACCTACCACAACCCTGCACGTGTCTTATGTGTGGTGCTAAACGAGCGAGAACACTGTCAGCGAAATAGGCGCTCCTATAAAAATATCACGTTGATATGCGTCTTTATTTTGTACTATGTAAGTGATATATAGTACAGTTACTAGCTTGACTCTGATAATCTACGTGTTTACTACCTACGGCTTAGCGCAGTATGTAACATTAACACTAGTATCTAACTAGCATCTACTCTCAATGGAGTATTTTCCATCTCTCTCTGTCGTACGCCAGCCCTTTGATTTGCTGATACGACACGACACCAGCTTTTTCCTTTATTTGGTCCATATAACTGCGTCGTGGTCTTCCCCTGCCTCTACTTCCTTCTATCTTTCCTTCCATTATGGTTTTAAAGAAGTTGTCGTGCCGTATCAAATGACCAATCATTTTCCCCCTTCGAGTGCTGATGGTGTTCAAGATCGATCTCTTCTCTTTTACCCTTCTCAAAACATCCTCATTTGTTACTCTCTCAGTCCAGCTTATACCTTCCATCCGTCTCCAACACCACATTTCAAACGCTTCCAGTCTTTCTCGGTCCCTTTGTGTCATTGTCCACGTTTCGCTGCCATGTCCATTGATAGCAAGTTTTTGGTGGACTATATTGGCTACCTGGTCATGTCTGTACTTGTAATCGCTCTGGACTATTGCTCTGCAAGCTCCGGTAATATGTTGGATGGTTTCAGCTGAACTATTGCATTTCCTGCATAAGTCCATGGCTCTGTTTTTCATTATAAACTTCTGGTAGTTTCGGGTTTCTATCACTTGGTCCTGAATAGCCAACATGAAGCCCTCAGTCTCGGGAAAGAGCTCGCCATGATTATTATTAGCATTCCATATGCAGTAATTAATTTTCCTCTTTATGACTATAAATAAATATGGTCACAAAATATGATAATAAATGCTTAGTTATATAATATCATTGCAGATAATATGGGCTGCGAAAAGTATTCCTAATATTATTACAAACACTGATAGTTTAGAACCTGCTATTACCCTGTTAGCACCACTTTGAGAAATGTCCTTGCAAGATCTCAGACTCCAAGAGAATCCTGCACTTGGGGCCACAGCTGGGATGGTTGGAACTCTAGCTACTGTCCCTATGCCTTCATTCTTGACTTTTGCTGCTAGACATTTAGAAGGTACTCTGACTCTGAAGGACAATGATAATATTCAAAATGCTCTCAACAAATGATCTGTTTTATGTTATTTATACCAAACGGGACTTAATCGCGTATAATTAACTTATTTTATTTACCTCACTGAGGTCTCCCGACGTTTTCGGAAAACCCGCGCAGCAAGAAGATGTTGATACCCGCTCAAGCCAGTTGTCCTGTGACCATGGATGTTGCAACACATCCGAAACATCGGGAGACCTCAGTGAGGTAAATAAAATAAGTTAATTGTACGCGATTAAGTCCCGTTTAGTATAATGTGTGAGAATCGTGAAAGTTTAAATCAATATGATCTGTTTTATGGACTAGCTTATTTTAGGATATGTAAATTGCCATACTAACTTGAGATTTGATTAATGTATATTGTTTATAACTAAGATTTATGCATAAAAATATACTATGATTGAATATTTTACAGAATAATCCAAGAAGGATTAAAGGAAAAAAGGTCATAAAAGATATGTCCCTCACAATTACTTTGAGCTCAAAAGAAGGTGCAAATGTGAAGGTGTGAATGTGAAGGTGAAAAGGTGGTGATTAATGTGAGGTTCATCCCAATAATATATAGATAGTACATACTAGTTCAATAAACTTCATAACATCTAATATTGTGCTACCTAGTTATAAATATAAATTTGAAACTGCCATTTGTCAAATTGCATGTAATTTTGCCAGAGTGGATAGATTTGTCATTTGTGTGTTTCCATGTTTATCAATTTAATTTATCATTATCAGTCTATAACAGGATGTTTTTTTTGTATTGAATTCTTCATTTTCAGTTGGTTATGAACAAAATAGTGTTAATGAGTTACTTTTTCGATGAACTTGTGTCAGTTTTGCTTAATGTAATTTATATTCCTTGAAATTATTACTACTGAATTATTTTGCCATCTTAGTAGTATAGTATAATATTTCATGTACTTATTCATATCAAAGTATGATACCAATGATGTAAAAGAGAAAAATTGAACAAAAATAAGGATTTTAATGGAACATTACATTAGTAATGTTCAGTTATGCTCAATGTTGGATTGGTTTGTGATATGGATCTGACTGATATTGCCTAGAATGTGATATAAAGTATTCAAAATACCTATGAGGAAAAATATTTTATTAATAATAAGTATATGAGTATGCATTAATTTTGATGTGCCTTTAAAGACACTTTAATATCCTTAGTTGTGAAACGATTGTAAAGAAAACATTTTTAAACACACCAATTTCCTCATAGGGATTTTAGCAAGAGCATAGTAACGAATTTTGTAAGTGAAACGTATTTTTATAATACCTGTGTACGGTTTATTAAGCAATAAATTTTTCTTCCAGAATGTCCTGGGACCCGTTTCGCGAAATTACAAGTTACCAATTACAAGAGGAAGTCTCTTTCTTCAAAAGGTATTGAAAACAGACTTGCTTGTAATCTGTAACTTGTATTTTCGTGAAACGGGCCCCTGTTCTCTTTTTTGCACAACTTCACTCACATTTCCGCGCGATATTATACTTATCTATGGTAACTTCCCTATCCGTAGAGGCGATTTAATAGATGGGGTTACGAAGTAAATAGACACACAATACCAAACAAAAATGTTCAGAAATGTGCCCCAACCCAAAATGTCAACTCTAGCTTCATTTGAGTAGTTGCTAATAGCGTTTAAGGTACTATGTCAAAGCAATATGGGTCAAATTCGAACTAAAAGGATTTTTCTTCATTCGAATTTAAGCCATCCCACTTTGACAGGGTGCCCATGCCATATACTAGTACAGCGTCGAGCACTCGGGCGTTTACTACCTTACTTATAATCTGCATTGAAATATGTTCCATACAAAAGAGAACTTGGTTTTTTAGGCTTTAAGCGCCAGATTAGCAAATGAGAATCTAACAGATTAAAAACTTTTTAGTTTATTGATTGCTCACGTCTAAACTAAACTAAATCGGGCTGGTTTTTAGCCAGCTTATCGCAGACTGACGTGCTTTGGTTTACTACATGAAAGGATGTTATCGTCAGCAGGTCGATCACGTAATGCTTTGTACGTACGTTAGGTAGATTTAACCCTTAGGTGCATGTCGGTGCATCTGGTATCAATCACTTTGCTTACGGAATGGCTAATGAACAGTTAACTCTACATCACATTTGAGTAGTTTGACAAAGTCTATAACTGACATTCATTTGATTACTACTTGTGTTACTTCAGTTGTATCATTTCTGATACTGTATGCATTTAAGGGTTAAATGACAATTTTTATATGGAAAAATGACAGTTGGATCTACCTAACGCGCGTTCAAAACGTTACGTGATTGCCCCTCAGGAATACTCGGAATATAAACACCTCGCGTGCCATAGAAAAGCTCGGATAAAAAGAACTTCCTAAATCATTTTGAATAATTACTAACTTTTATTTGATCTCGAAATACCCAAATTACGTAAACTTCGTATCGAATGAATGGACAGTGCTGGATTAACGCATAAGCAAACTAAGCAATTGCTTAATAGGGCATCACGCCTTGGAGGGCACCAGAAACAGGAAATGGCACCAAACAAAAATTGCACCATCAACATGCCAGGCTGACAGGCTGTTTTATTGTAAGGTAAGATACATACCATATACTTACTTTACTCTTTGTACGTACCTAATGATATAATCAACCTCGTTGTGTTGTCATACCTATACATACTTACTTACACCGATATTAAATATATTGCTCATGGATAGGAGGGAGGGGGCACCACAGGCGTGGATTGCTTAGGGTATCAAATGGACGTAGTTATGCACCAACGTTCCAACCCACAAGTCACCCAAAATTGAGATAACACTACTAGGGTACCTTTTTTGACGTATTACATCATATAAGCACAAAAATACCAGTCCTCCTAGCTTAGTTTTTAAAATAAAATTTTACCTGTATGTTCCAACCCACATTTTTAATACACACGGATACTCATAAAATAAATAAAACATGACATGCAAACTGAAACGTTTTTCAAACTCACTTAACATATAAAAAAATCGTTATAATGTCTCTGGCATCTTGGAACATTTTAAATAAAACGCATACTATACTTTTGTTTATATACAACATGTTTCATGTTTGTTGGAACGTTCTTGTACAATCTATTTGACATATTTTGTGCTTTTGCTAATAATGTTCCATGTGTTTTGAAACATTTTTTCTAAACCCATATTATACTTTTGTTTTTGGAAACCCTGTTCCATGTATGTTGCAACGTTTTATCAAAAATCAGCATATTTTCTTGCAAAATTAAATAATAATCCAGGTATGGTTGAAACGTTTTTCCAATTGAATATTATATGCATGTTTCTGGCAAATAATGATCCATGTATGTTTGAAACGTTTTTACTACTAAACATATATGCATGTTTTCTTGCGAATAGTAATCCAGGTATGTTTGAAACGTTTTTCCTATTAAACATATATATGCATGTTTTCTTGCAAATAATGATCCAGGTATGTCTGAAACTTTTTTCTATTAAACAAGCGAAGCTTTAGTCCAAAACCATCAAACATTAAAAGCATATTAGGTACCTTAAAGTTCGCAATATTGTTACAAAAAGCTTAAAATATCCTTAATACAGCATTTTCACGATCCTGCTTCGATCGATCACTAATACTATCGAAGATAGTAACAGTTCCAGAAATGAAGACGCACCTGCTGCTTGGGATGATAGCGATGATAGCGTTATGGATCCAAGCTATAATAATATCATACATAACAAGGTGACAATCGTAGAAGAGTCATCAACCAGTTGCTCATTTCTTGACGACAGAAGGGCGAGTATAAATAATTCTACATCTAACGAAGAGCCAGCTAATGCAGAAGACAACCAGCAACTAATATAGAACAACAGAGCCAATACCGCTAATTACTGAAACAGGAACTCTGACGAGCAAAACCGGTAGACCAAAAAGGGGACGCAAACGTAAACATCTTCTGACCAGATCTGAGATAAAAAATAAAAAATACAACAACGAAGAATATACAACACATAGACATAAAACAACGAACAAAGGTATTTATTGATTATAAATGTCAATGTTCAAAGGATTGTGCTAGTTTGATTGCAGCAGAAAGAAGAAAAGAAGAATTTGATAAGTTTGTTTGCCTGGGTTCTTACAATGCACAAGTAATGTACATCGGCTCGTGTGTCAAGGAAGATTAAAAGAAACGAAGTTAAACCATGACTAATATTCCTGCTGAAAAGAAAAAACCCAGACAATTCAACCGCGTCTATTCAATAAGTGGTGCCGCGATATGTTTTTAAAAACATTTCAGGTCACCACTCAAAAGGTCACAATAGCACTAAAAAAAATTAGGAGTGGTGTGCCGATAAAAGATAACAGGGGAAGTAAAACGGGAGGCAAGAATAAAATATCGGATGAGGATTGTGATTTCATCGTTGGCATTATTGCGAATCTTCCAAAATATGAGTCTCATTATAGACGGGAAAAGAATATTGACGTCTTATATTTACAAACGCGAATGATGTTAGCCATAATCTACGATATATATCGACAGGAGTTTACGCAAAAATATGGCGACGAGCGCAAATGCGTTTCCTTTGAGTATGTGAAAAAGATTTTTTATACTAAGTTTAACTTAAAGTGTAAAAGATTAGTTAAGAAAGACACTTGTAATAGGTGCGACAAGTTTGCGATAAAAATTCGTGATGCCAAAAATACAGAGGAGAAAGAACAAGCAGAAGAAGAGAAGACACGACATTTACTATTGGCTGAAAACTTGAGAAACCAAATGAAGCGAGATTTTGAGCAAGCACAAAGTACACAATCTGTTGAATGTTTAACGTTTGATTTATAGAAGACCTTGCCTTTACCCCGAATACCGACCAATGTCGTATTTTATAAAAGGCAATGGTGGATCTACAATAGTGGTATCCATAGTGCATGTAATGACATTGGGCATTGTTATGTATGGGTGGAGGGAGAAGCATCTAAAGGTGCCCAGGAAGTCGGATCATGCCTCATAAAATATATAAATCAGAAACTGAGTTCCACTGTTGAACATCTTATCCTATGGAGCGATTGCTGCGGTGGTCAGAACAGAAATATCAAAATTGTTCTCATGTTGAAAGCTATGTTGAACTCCCATCCAACTTTGAAAACGATATCATTTCGATTCCTTTGAGTCCGGTCATACGTTTTTACCGAATGACACAGATTTTTCTAAAATAGAAACTGCTCTGCGCTGCACCAACGCGTTTATACAGCTCAAGAATACATAGACATTATTAAGCTCAGTAAAAAAGGAAAACCATTCCAAGTTTATAAAATGGAGGCAACTGACTTTCAAAGTACAAAGATATTGGAAAAAAAAATTGTAAACAAAGAAATTTACTGACAAAAGCAAAGTCAGTTGGTTACATACGAAAGAAATCAAAATAGAAAAAGATAAAAATGTTTTGATTTTTATGAGGTCATCACTGGAAGGAGATTTTAAAGAGTTGAATATTGAAAAAATAATAAAAGGAGAAAAACAAAACATAAACCAATCTGATTTCCGTTTGTTGTGGCCTAATGGAAAACCAATCGCTCCAGCAAAATTAGCTGACCTCGAATCAAACGAGTACATACCTGACAATTGTCTTCAATTCTATAAAACCCTAAGGAGTTCTGAGGACATCATTGATGATGTTGATGGGTTCGGTGGCGTGCCAGACTTTGATATAGAAGGTTATGAAGAAGAATAATGGCCGACATTCATAACCTTCTGTATCAAATGGACCGATATGACCGATGACAGTCTTGTAGGTACTTGTTATTGAAATAAATATTAATTTATTTCGTACCTATTGTTTTATTTGTATTCCTAGTTTTCATCCACGTTTTTATTGCCTAAGTTCGGTCAAAAAATTAAATAAATTAATGCAAAAATACTTTGTGGAACGTTTTCGCAAAATTTTCATCCACGTACGTATTTGCTTGCCTAAGTTCGGTCAAAACTTTGAACAAATAAATGTCAAAATACTTTGTGGAACATTTAAGCAAAATTTTCATCCACGTACGTATTTATTTGCCTAAGTTCGGTCAAAAATTTGAACAAATGAATGACAAAATACTTGTGGAACATTTTAACAAAATCATTTGTAATTGGGTCCATACAAAAAGGCCTTTTGCTAAAACGTTCCAATACCATTTTACCTCAATATTTACCCTAATACTATAAGTATACAAAAAACACGTATAAAATAAAATAATAATTATATATTTCTACAATTAAACTTATACTATTCGTTTCTACTAGTTACAGCAAAAAAGTGTACCACTAAAACGTAAAATTGCGTTTAACTCAAAACGAGGTCCGTGCGGGTTGGAACGTTGGCGCGTAACTACGTCCAAATGGTCTTAATCCGGCACTGTGAATGGAGTCGCACTATAAAATTATTTTATAATATTTTTATTTATTTACACAACCAAAACATAACTTTTAGTTTATTTGTCTTTAAATGCAGGAAATACCTAAATACCCTTATCACGAAACAAATTATTTTAATTAAATATTTTGTTTTCGTGTTATTTTTAACGAGGAAGTTACCCCGATCATTTTATAATCGATATGATACAGAGAAAGAATATAATGGAAAAATAAACCATCTTCGTCTGTAGCCCCCGACAGGACTCGAACCTGCGACCTTTCTATTAACGCTAGACTGCTCTACCAACTGAGCTACGTGGACATTGACTTACGCTGCGTATTTCTGCATTACATTCCCGCTAAGACTAGCGCCCTCTGTATCGTGTTATAGACTTGTTTCACAGCCTTGGCACACCTCTAATGGGCGAGCTTATGCTCACTCCAATTGGCTTGGCGGGAATGTAATGCAGAAATACGCAGCGTAAGTCAATGTCCACGTAGCTCAGTTGGTAGAGCAGTCTAGCGTTAATAGAAAGGTCGCAGGTTCGAGTCCTGTCGGGGGCTACAGACGAAGATGGTTTATTTTTCCATTATATTCTTTCTCTGTATCATATCGAATACCTAAATACTTGCAAAATCCGTCCATATTTGGTGAGGTAGGGCACAGCGAAATGTCATCCCGCTCGAATGTGGAGCAGCCCAACTGGGGAAGTACCTCCGCCTTGCAGCAGACCACAGCCATAATAACACGAACGGAAACGATTCAGAACCTTGCTCTGTAGTAGTGTTGTGTTCCTGGAGGTGAGCAAGGTCGCTAGAGCTGCCGAGGATGCATTGTGTTGAGAGCGAGGGAATTTGTTCCTTCAGCTGTCAACACGGCGAATCCTCAAACATATCAAGGGTTGGCAACGCCCATGTTACTCCTTTGGAGTTGCATGCGTCTACAGGATGTCCAGTAAATAATGGATAACCTTCTAACCACCAATAGGCCACCTTAGGCTGGTCCAGAAAATCCACTTTAGGGTTTAGTAAAAGTTCCCTGGTTTTCGAGATTTTCACACTTCATAATTTTAAGTTTTCGGTTCCTTATTTGACTGTAATCATCGTGGTAACGAGAAATGTAATGATTTGTTGTTGTTTTTTTTTTTTTTTTTTTTTTTGGATTTTTTTTTCTGGACCAGCCTAAGGTGGCCTATTGGTGGTTAGAAGGTTATCCATTATTTACTGGACACCCTGTATAGGCTGCGGTGTCCGCTTACCGTCAGGCGGGCCGTGTGCTTGTCTGCCACCGTCGTTGTATAAAAAAAATATATATATTAATATTATAAATGCGAAAACGTGTCTATCTGTCTAATACCTCTTCACGCTTAAACCGCTGAACCGATTTAGATGAAATTTGGTATAGATATAGTTTGAGTCCCGGGGAAGGACAAAGGATAGTTTTTATCCCGGAAATCGGTTGAAATGGGGTGTGTTTGTATGGAGCTACGATATAAACGAGTTCCACGCGGATGCAGTCGCGGGAAGAAGCTAGTTATTTATAATACACAAAACATTGTCGGTGGGCATTGCAGCTGACAAAGTCCTTAAAACTTTCTACGCACACCTAGTGAAAACTGAACAGTAATAAGAACTAAGTAGGTATGTAGATCATTTTAGCGTGGTGTATTTGAGGTAGCTACCGTGAACCGGGGTTACTTTAGGAAAAAATGGGGCTACTTTGAACATTTAGAATGTAGTATAAAAGCAGAACTATTTGAAATTAAGAAGATTTAATCAAGTAAACAGCAAGATAGAATACTAATATATTCACTGCCACAGTTCAGCCACAGTTAAAAACAATGATTTCGGAGAAAAACCAATTTGATCAATGTCGCCTCCTGAATCAAAGTAACCCATTCCAAGGTTCTGTTGATCAATCAGAAAATCAACTTGTCTTTAGCTGAACATTTATTTTTATAAGATTCTTGTAAACTTGAGGAAACATACGGCAAAGTTGTCACGACTTTTCGTCGTCGACATCTATCATCTGCGGCCTACCTTGTACGTCGCTAAGGATATTTTGGGAATGTTAAATTGAAAACCACGGGGGAGCCTCACGCGTCCCCAGGTGGCGGATAGGGGAATGCTCGCCAGATGGGAGGGTAGGGGCGAAATAAAATGGCTCCCGCGAACCAACAGGCCGGAGTGAGCTATAACCACGAACTTCGAAACTCGAAGTTCTGGTATCTCCATCTCTATCGCGCTTATACTCGAGTGACAGGGATGCATGCATACGAACTTCGATTTTCGTGGTAGCGCCGCTGCTGCGGGCTTCCCTGACGTATTTGGGCCAGAGGTCACAGTCAGTGCTGGATGTTGGGTTGGAGCATCTAGAAGAGATGGCGGCGGATGAGCCCACGATAGGGTCAACGGCGGCACTCAAGCCCTCGAAGAAGGGCCACAACCTTGGCGTCAACCATAAGTTACGTAATTACGACCCGATATTTTTGAAGTGAAAACTTCTTTAGCGGCGCTGAGCACTTTTTGGGATGGGGAAAAATTGTTAAATACGCGACAGAGTTTTGTGACGTCAGATGTGAGGGAGGTCACTTTTTGCTGCTAGCCGATTCGACTTCATTCAAAACTGAACGCTATTCGTAAGAGTATAAAGCCGTTAAACACTATTTGCAATAGCATATTCTGCATATAAATTTGTAATAATACCAAAGCGTCCTTCACCGTTCTTCTATTGAGAATTAGAATTTTCTCAAAGCCTTCTCAAAGTCCGAATTTGGGCGTTATTCCTAAAGAGATAAAGCTTAGAAAAATATTTACCAACGGCAAAAACAAATTGTTATTTTGGTCGCCAACTCGCCACCGCCGTCTGTGTTCTTGCAAATTCGAATAGTTCGAATTTAGACGTTATTCCTAAAGAGATAAGGCTTTGAAAAATATTTGGCAATGGCAAAAACAAATTGGTATTGTGTTTGCCGCCGCCCCGTCGGCGCGCCGAGCCGGCGGCCCCCGTCGCACCCAACGCGCCCGCGGGCCGTCCGCCTAAATAATTGATAATTGTTTATAAATTTGCGTCAAATTCATTTTTAGGGTGACACCGTAAGATGTCACGTGACCTGATCGGAAAACTGTTACAATGCTATTGAGTTTTCACTTCTGCCGGCACTCCCGGAGTGCAACCCGGTCTTTTTTTTAAATACCTACTGACTTAAGGTTTTCCTTCCGTGATAATCTGTCATTCATACCTACTAACGAATTTAATTATTCAAAACCATGAAACGGAAATGAGTTAATATACAGTTCTTTACGCTATCAATAGAACTTGGTTAAATAAATATATCCCATAGATACATTTTTCATTTTGTTCTAATGTCATAATTCCTATTAAACAATGATGTAATATTAAAAACCGGCTAAATGCGTGTCGGGCCACGCGCAGTGTAGGGTTCCGTAGTTGCTTGTCTTAGTTACATCGACGTGCGGTGTGGTTGCGTCGGCTGAATTTGTACAATTGGCCTTTCCAAGTACCTACACATTAAGTTCGTCGACTATTACTCGGTAACTACTTATGCCTTCTTGTTCGTGATAGTTTTCCTTTAAAATTCATTATATGTACTACTACCAAGATTTTTTTCACATCCCCAGTAGTAGCCATTTAGCCGGCAGGGGGGACATGACTCGAACAAAAATTAGGGCTTTAAAGCCCAATATCTCGCAAACGAATCACTAATTTCAAAAATGGTTCTAGGAAACCCATAATAGTTTTGAACGAGCTATCCAACGATACCCCCCAAACCATGGGTTTAACGAGAAAAAAAATTACATCCCCGCTTTAGGTGTAGGGGAGTAAAAAAATTTTTTTTCCAAGATTTTATTGTACTGTTTTGTCGGCGTGATTGATTTATATACCCATGCCGAATTACAGTTGTCTACGGAACCCTAAAAAGAGGTAGATATGTTGTCTATACGAAATGCAGTCTTTAAAAACGGCCAGGCATACGCACACATGAAAGACCTGCGAATATTGCAATTACACACTAATAATAAATGTCAAGACTGTCTATATGATGATAAAAATACAAATACATACAATAATGAGCTTGAAAGAGAGAGAAATACCCAAATTTTACAACACCAACAAATTGCAAATTTTGACTAAACCGAAATATTACATCTGATCAAAAGATTAAAAAACGACAAAAGTCCCGGATCAGACGGAATAACAAACGATTTACTAAAGGAGAGTGCACCGATTTTACTTCTACCTCTGACAATACTTTTCAACAAAATAATTCACCACAAAGAAGTGCCGGAAGAATGGAAAAAGTCGGTTATAATAATTCTGTATAAAAAAGGAGATCCGACCGACATATCAAATTACCGCCCAATCAGCGGCGCTACCACGAACTTCGAAAGTCGAAGTTCCGGTATTTCCATCTCTATCGCACTCCCTTACTCGAGTGACAGGGATGCATGTATTACGAACTTCGACTTTCAAAGTTCGTGGTAGCGCCGCAGTTTGATGTCGAGTTTATACAAGGTATTCTAATCAGGTCTTCAAAAAAAAATAACACCCCAAATAGAAAACTACCTGAACACATCACAAGCCGGTTTCAGAAAAGCTTTTAACACATTGGATCATATTCAGACAGTAGAGCAAATAATAGAAAAATATAATGAATTCAAGAAACCACTATTTTTGGCCTTTATTGACTATCAAAAAGCTTTCGACTGAATTGACCATGCAGCAATATGGACAGCCCTAAAAGATGCAGAAGTTCATCCTAATGACATTACAATAATTAAGAACATTTATAAAAATTGTAAGAGTAGAGTAAAGCTCGAGAGTACTGGCAGAGAAATTAAAATCAAAAGAGGGGTCAGGCAAGGAGATCCACTGTCTCCTACTTTATTTATAACGGTCTTACAATACGTCCTAAAAAACCTAGACTGGTCGGGAAGAGGCATAAATGTACAGAACAGACACCTTACACATCTCTGCTTTGCAGATGATATAATACTTATTTCAGAGGAATTAAAAAGTTTACAATTTATGTTAGACAGTAGAAATATCGGTTTAGTAATAAATTTGCAAAAAACAAAGATTATAACGAACGAAACGTAGAAAGCTCCGACATATATATAGAAAACGAAAAAATTTAAAAAGTACAAGTTTGTGTACCTAGGCAAACAACTTTCTTTTGATCAGACAAATAATCTAGACGAAATAGCCCGAAGAGTTAAAAAAACTTGGAATAAGTACTGGGGAATGAAAGAAATCTTAAAAAATCGCATCCCGATGAAACTAAAGAAAAAAGTATTAGACTCATGTTTACTCCCTACACTTGCATACAGAAGCCAGTCTTGGAAGTACACATATAAGGCTAAACAAAAAATCGTTTCATGTCAGAGAGCCATGGAAAGAAATATATTAAACATACAATTATTTCAAAAAATACGACATGAAAATATACGCCAAAAAACAAAATGCATAGATGCCTTAGAGTATGCGTTAAAATCTAAATTGAAGTGGGCCGGGCATCTGGCAATGAATGCACGAAGAAAAATGGACAAAGATCGTCACGCTATGGACCGGGCACAGACCATATATCCTAAAGACCCCGCTTAGCCTAATTTTTACTTACAAACAAAGCTGCCATACTTGCGGGGCGCGGGGGACGTCTAGTGCGCCGTGATTGGTGCATTCAAGGCCGCGCGCGTAAATGATTGGTCCGGTGTCTCAAATATAGAGTGAATTCACCGTATGTGTGGCAGAGGGGGTCGCCCGACTAAGCGACGTCTATAGGTTTACTGGTCTGTGGGACCGGGCCAAAAGGAAAGAGACGACTTGGCAGACCAAACGCAAGGTGGGCGGACGACAAACAAAAACTAGCAAGAAACTGGCACCAAACTGCGCAGGATAGGGAAAAATGGCAAAAACTGGAGGAGGCCTTTACCCGAGAGGGATCCAAACCTTTTAATTAGAGGAATATTATTCAATTTTTATATTAGTTAAGTTGGTTATGGAATAAATGGGCTTTTTATTTTATTTATTTATTTATTTAATAAATGACAAATAAAAGCAGGACGGTATGATTATTTCCGGGAGCGAAACAGAGACAAGTAGGTTGTCAGTCACTTAATTGACGGATAGAAGTGCTCGAGTAAAAAAATATTATTAGCATTCCATATTTAGTTTTTGATTTTCCTATTTATTGGCTGCCGCTCGACTTCGCCCATGTGTTACAAAGAACGCAACCAAAGCCGCAAAATAAAATATAGCTTATTTCCATCCAGAATATCGGACTTTTCTTCATAATATTACTATTAGTCCAGGCAATGAACTGACAACTTGTATGGAAAAAATGTCAATTTTGGAAATAATTTATAATAGCTTATTTTTTATGTATAACGGATATATAATGAATTAAATAGTTACCCAGCGACATAATCCGACAAAATTTCAGACATCGAAAAAATGATAAGTTAACTGGCTTCTATAAAGTCAGTAAAAATATTAATAAATGTTTTTGTCTTTATTTTGGTTCATTTACATTTGCTCTAAAATATTCAAGATAAATCGTACAAAAAAAGATAATGCATGCTTCATTTAAATCTACATAATTACTTCCGGGTGGAAAGTTTGTCGGATTCTTGACTAAATCATCTTAGAATAACATTTTCAAATGAAATCAACAAAAAAAACGCTATTATAAATTAATGTTTTTCAAAACCGTATTTTTCCTGGAGTATATAGGTAAATAATCTGATATTTAAGATCCGTGGTTCCCGGGATCCCGGGTCTTAACTAGTGGTCCTTTACAAGTTCCGAGCGGGCCATAAAACCGTTTCCGTTTAACACAGAAACGGGGACTGGCACAAAACACTGGCAGGATCGCGAGCCCTACTATGAACTATGCTATGTTAATAGTATATTATTGCCGTGGCCGGGAAGGAGGCAATTGCAGGCTGAGTATTTGTTTAAACGGACGAGCTTGCGAGTCCGTTTAATTATAATACGAAGCCTGCAATTGCCATTCCGGCTGAGGCTAATATAGTGCTTTTCTCAAAAATGGGGGAATAAAAAATACTAAATTTATATTTTAAATATAGTTGCACAACGTGAAAATATTACGATTTCCCGCCGTTTTAGGGTTCCGGAGCCAGAATGGCAAAAACGGAAAGCCCCCGTCCGTTGCTTTGTTTTTTTTGTTTTTTGTCTTTTTACCCTGGCCCCGTATCATGATACGTCCGTCCCTGGCTGACACCGTTCGCCAGAACGAGACGGACGCTCTATCGTGTCACTTATCGTGTGATAAGGCCGACCATGATACGGGGTCTGGTGTGGGGTATCGTTGGATAGCTTGTTCAAAAATATTATGGGTTTCTACAAACCATTTTTCAACTCAGTGATCCGTTTACGTGGTATTGGGCTTTAAAGCTGTTTAATGCAGTGCGAGTCAATGATGCGTTCCGAGCGGGCCATAAAACCGTTTCCGTTTAACACAGAAACGGGGACTGGCACAAAACACTGGCAGGATCGCGAGCCCTACTATGAACTATGCTATGTTAATAGTATATTATTGCCGTGGCCGCGCGTGCTATGAATTATGCGCTATGAATTATTTATTAGAGGAGTTACATGTAAAGTGGGGATGATTTTTTTTATTGTCGTCTACCCCATAGTGTGGGGTGTCGTTGGATAGGTCTTTTAAAAATATTGGGGGTTTGTGAAAACAATTTTTCGATTAAACGATCCGTTTGTGAAATATTAAGCCTTAAAGTGCTAATTTCCACGTGGCCACGTTTGGTGCGTTCGGACGTATCATGATACGGGGCCAGGGTAAAAAGAAAAAAAATACATCTCCACTTTTACGCGTAGAGGAGTTACCCTAAAAAAAATCATCCAAATCGGTTGAGCCGTTTAAGCGTGATTAACACACATCCAAACATCTAAACATTCAAACTTTCGCATTTAAATTATATAAGTAGGATTATATTGTCTATTTTTTTTTCAAGATTGTATTATATTGTTTTGTCGGCGTGATTGACTTATATAGGTATGCAATACCCATGCTGAATTACAGCTTTCTAGTTGTAAAGGGTCACTGAGCTAAGCCACAGACGGACAGGTGGACAGAGGGACAGACGGACAAACGGACAGTCGGACATGGCGAGTGTCTACTTATAAGACTTATAAGTAGACACTCGTATCCGTTACAAGCAAAGCGGAGTGCAAAGGGTAAAAAGACAAAGTGGTAAAATAAAATCTAGAAAAACATTTTTTTTAGGGTACCTCCCCTACATGTAAAGTGGGGATGATTTTTTTTATTGTCGTCTACCCCATAGTGTGGGGTGTCGTTGGATAGGTCTTTTAAAAATATTGGGGGTTTGTGAAAACAATTTTTCGATTAAACGATCCGTTTGTGAAATATTAAGCCTTAAAGTGCTAATTTTTGTTAGACTCCAGTGTCCCCACCCCCTGCTAGCTAAATGGTTGTTTTGGGATATGTGAAAAAATTCATGGTAATAGTACATATAACGAAGTTAAAAGGAAAACTATCACAGCTAAGTAGGCTTTACACGTTTACGAGTAATAGTCGACCAACTTATAAAATGTACTTCAAGAAGTAATAGTTTCGTACAAATTCTATTGTAACTTATTATTATATATAATGGTACGGAACCCTTCGTGCGCGAGTCCGACTCGCACTTGGCCGGTTTTTTTATTTTTTTTCAAACAGATTCGCAAGTGTATTTTTCTACCAAAAAAACGCAAACTATTTGAGACACATACAAAAACGTCGTGTTTGCAACAGAAAAAGATGAGTTGAATTGGCTGAATACGAGCTGTGCCGTCTTTTATATGCCAGTTTCTACTTGAAAAAAAATTTGGTACTCGACAAATAAAGGAATTTATATATAACATTCCAGGCGGCCTGCAATGTTTTTCATTTTTTAATTTAGATCTGACCTTAAACTATACACTTTACCTTCCAATATGTAGCGAGTTGTTTACTTTGCGGGCCATTTTTGAGAAAATGTACTTTATGGCGGTCAAGGCAAGGCACTACAGAGTCGGTAGAAGGACGCCTACCTCTGCAGTGCCTCGCCTTGAACGACATAAAGTACATTTAACTGCTTTACCAGTTACCACCAGCCCCATGAATTAGGGTGACGCAAGTGTTATCATTATTAGTGATATGAAAACCGATAATAACGTAAAAAAAGGTTTATAATTAGTAGTTAAATATTTTTGGTTCCATTATTTACAGTTTCATCATTCCAAAGCGATTCCACGGGCCTTCTCCTGAAGCTCCCAGCAGTGATCCCAAAACTGGCTCAGTCGTTGTTCTTGGTTGGCGCAGAAGTGCTTGAAGTCTCGCAGCATGCGTGTTTGGAATGCCTCGTCTCCGGTCGCCGGATATTGCGTCCACTTCCACTTCTTCGAGATCATGTGATTCCAAGACCATAAGAATCCCATCTGAAAATTTTAGTAAGATTACACACCTGGGGCGGTATAAACCAAGCACTTTTCAATGACATGTGAATTTTCTCGTTGCATCGGAATGATTTGCCAGAGTGCCGTGTGTGTGAGCAGTTATTTACGGCTTTGGCAACATGCAACCTAGCATGCTTTTTTTTATTACGGCCGAAACTACAGAGTATAAAAATAAGAAACCTAACTTTTAAATTGAAAGTAGACGACGCTTCGCCAGTAATGCCAGTATATACTAAAAATATAAACTAGTTTTTATTTTTCCGACCTTCATTCGCATCAGTCGTTCTGTTTACGTAATCAAATCTTACAAATTAATCTTGACCCCACTTCCCAGTTTTCGATTGTGCCTAGATTTTGCATACTTAAGTAAATATCTTAAAGAAATATTTAGTCAACTTTATAGTTTGCTGTTGAACTTGCCATCGGTACGAAAAAACTAACTAATTTCAAAATCCCGGGGTCTTTACATGACACGTTGTGTGCGTGGGCTCAACTCTATTGCCGATACCAATACTTATATTCGTTGGATGGCACTATTATGGTGCTGATGAGCTGGACTGATGATAGAGCCGGGAGTTGACCACGGAAACACAATATAAAGAATAGAAGTTTTTTGACAATATCTTGTTTTGAGATGAATCTGATCTGATATCCAGCCACTGACCGGGATCCAGACACAATGGTACTAATGTTACTATTCGATTAGGTAGGTACTG
This sequence comes from Epinotia ramella, assembly GCA_947578815.1. Taxonomy (NCBI): domain Eukaryota; kingdom Metazoa; phylum Arthropoda; class Insecta; order Lepidoptera; family Tortricidae; genus Epinotia; species Epinotia ramella. Next base: position 18,146,842 of record OX388209.1, read on the forward strand.
GCCGGATGGCGGATTGTAAATTAATGAGATCAATACAGTCACAATTTTTTTTGACCAATATTTTCAATAAGTATAACGGCTATAGGCATTCCTATGAAAAAGTTTTTATACATTACTTACATTTATTACGTGGGTTACGCGACGACATAAACGACAAGGTTTCTACTATTATACCTAGTAACATTTCAAGAGACCGTAAACAAACCGTGCGCAGTTTGCAATTATTTAAGTAGTTTTACTAAAAAAACGAGGAAATATCCTTACAGTTCACCAACCTCATCTGAGTGTTCACAAACCGACAGAATAAATCAGGTGGTCGCAAATTGACAGAATAAATTGTTTGGTCGCTATCCGGCGAAATGAACCGACCATGAATTTTATCTCCCAGGCAGACAATCGAGCAGTCCGGTCAGGTATCTGGTATCTGACCTTAAAGTAAAATAATATAGGTATATAGATTTAGATCGGGTTCCAATTAGAAAGTGGCACACGCCGAGTACGAGGCAAAAGCTCAATTTTTCCAGTGCTACTAGGTAACAGGTATAATGTTGTTGAGAGTACATACCCGTCGGCTGTTGTCGTAGTCGTCCTTATTCTTGCCGCTGACGTGCCTCGTTATGTATGCCTCGTGTGGACTGGGTGCCGCCTCTAAATGCACCGGGTACCTGATAAAATAAATCCGTTTAGGTAATCTGTGAACGCAGCTTGTTGTCATCATCATCATTATCATATCACCCGAAAGATCAAGTCCTGCGCCACCCGCATATAGCGAACTCCCGCGACCTTTACCAGGTCACCAGTACACCTTGTGGGGGCTCACGCTGCGCCTTCTGGTACATGGTCGCTCGTCCTCGAGGACCCTTCCGCCCCAACTGCCATCGGTTCTACGTGCAATGTGCCCCGCCCACCCCATAAAATTATCCAAGTTTTCACTTCTACCGGCACTCCCGGAGTGCAACCCGGTCTTTTTTTAAATAGATATACTGGGTGATTTCGGGGTCATGATCCGGAATTTTTAAAAGCGAATAAGATGATAAATCGCAAAAAAACAGGCAATTAAGAGTGGCCTCAAGATAAGTGGGCGCTCTGCTTATAGGCGCTTTCCTCTCCAAACAGTTTTTCGCATGTTACCGGCTGCGAGCGTACGCTACGAAATCTTTGGCAGTGAGAGCCGCGGGACGTGGAGCTACTAGTGGTTTGTGGACGAGTTCTTTCATAAATATTGTCTAGAAACGGGCGTTTAGTGGGCCGCGTCCTAGCCACCAGCTGCGAGACTGGTCGCGTTTAGGCCCGGTTCGCACGAGCGGTTTTTCAACGCGCGTCAAACAAACGTTTAAATGTCACAAATTAATAACCATGTATATATTCACACGAAGGCGGTTTTAAGGCGCGGCGCTTTTTTATCGAGCACTCAGGCTCTAGTATAAGTTTTACCGAAACAAAACTTTACGATCGCGTTTGCGTTTACCCTCAATTTGTATGGCATTTGACAGCTAAACGCGAACGCGGTCGTAACGTTTTGTTTCGGTAAAACTTATACTAGAGCCTCTGTTCGATTTTCGACGTTGGGCGTTGGACGTTAACTCGAATGGAGCGTGCGGAACTCAGTGTTTCTGTCAGTTATATAATGACTTTAGATAACCAACTATAGATGTAACGTAGAATTAAGTCCTTTTTTAAGTGCAATAAACAGCTCATTTTTTTTTTAATGTGCGTGTCGGGCGCTCTGAATGTGTTAAAATGTTCGAGTTGAACTCACCTGCTGGCATTAAGCGGCTTGTTCGCCGGTCTGGTCCGGAGCGCCTTCTGCTCGGTCTTGACCGTGGTGATGATCAGTATGAACATGTTCCCCGTGACGTGCACGTACAGGTGGTCGCCGACGCCCGCCGCGTGCGACGTGCTCTCAACAGTGCACTTGATGAAGCCGAAACGGCCGACGATGGCCTCTTGGAACAGGAAGAGACGCTCTAGCCAGGTCTCTTCTGGGAAGCCTGAAGAAGTTTTTTAAAATAGAAACAACTCACTCCAGATAACATTCGAATTTTAAAGGACAAATTCGTCTACGTTTCTTCGTTTGTCTAGGATATCAAAGGGAAATATTGTACTAGTTTTACTTATTTCGAGCGCGCTAGGCACGCCCGGGTGTGCCTAACTCGATTTAGTCTATGGCGCGCAAGGCACGTACGGTTGTGCCTAACGGCTGCGCCCTGATTACCCTTGCGCGCTTGGGGCGACGGGCTAAGAGAAACACTCACGTTTGAGGGGTTAAAAGTTTTTCTAACACAGCAATATAATTTGTTTGCGTTTCAAATTGGTTTTCCTTGAAATCGCATGACGATTAACGCACGATTTTTCTAATCTTATATGGAATAGGGCTTAGTTAGATAAGATACTAGACTCGACACAAGTTGGCTCCCTATAGAAACGTAGTTTAGGTATAATTTTCAAGAAGTTTACTATAAAAAAGCTATATTTTTCTATTACTAGCAATATAAACCAGTTTTCGACCTAGATATGGCGGATCTCAACAAACTTTCATATTATGGAATAACGTGCCGTTTTAAAATCCGTTTTAAAATGAGAACCAAACTAAGTTCATATGAAGATTCGACAGTCCTTCGAAGGTTGATCAACTTTTGCTTGTTTTATGCTTTCCGGTAAGCCAGCCAGGAGACAATAGTGACAATTTTTTTTTAGGAGAGTGATTAAAATATGGGCTCTTAGCATGCTTAGGTGATGATAAAATGGGTTTACAATGATCACAATACTCACATGTTTAGTGGATATGAACCCTATAAATGCTATTTCGTATTAAGTCCGCCCTTTTTGTTTTTGTTTTTTGTTTTGCGCATTAAATATTAAACAAATGAAAAGAGTCTATAAGGATCTAGAAAAAATAGTTGACACAAATACATTGCACATGATACAGGACTTGCGTTGGTTGTTGTCTGTAATATATTAAAAAAGTTTTGTGTAGGTTTCAATGTTTGTATGAGTAAACAATATAGCATGCTATCGGTACGGTCGGGGTCAACTGGTTATCGCATAAAAATACCAGTGCCATAAAACTTAAATTTTGTTCATAAAAAGACTTTATCTAAACCTATATTAACATTTTAATTAGTAGCAGCGATCATTTCTAATCGGTCAAAACTGCTATTGTGAATTAATTGTAAGACAGATATTTGACCGCTTTCGATGAACTTACAATACAGTATTTTTTAAATTGTTGAATTATTTTGAGTTGAACATTCAGGACAAAAGTAATCCAAATATCTAAGCGAAAAATGATGAATGAATATATATTATATATTAGTCTACCAGAATTATTTCCGTCCGTTCTCATATTTGGACAGCTTCTCTTATCACTAGGTACAATTCACGAACATGAATCAGTAAGTATTTAGAACCTACTATCCTCGTAAGGCCCAACATAAAATGTTTGCTAAGGTAATTTGAATCTAGTCACATAGAAAATCGGATTGAATTTCATTTGTTCGAATATTTGAGCCTTACGAGGCTATTATAATGTAGTAAACAGGAAAGTATAATTTAATAGGTTACCTTCGAACAGTGCGCTTTTGTTTCTAAGCAGTGGTTCCTCATTGAGCGGCACGTAAATAGGTCCGCGAAGCGGGTCCGACTTGAGCGTGAACGGGAGGGCTAGAGGATCAGCCGGGATCGGCACCATTTGCAGCCGGCAGTTCTGAGCTTTGCGCGCCCAGCCGAATATCTAGGATGGTAAACGAGGAAAAATTACAGATTGTACAATAAGGAGCCATTTTAGCCAGATAGACACATGCAGACAGACCAAAGAGATTCCGTCGAAACGCGACAACATACTCGCAAGCGCACTACCGAGGACACGTATAAATCAACTAGGAAGATAGTAGGAATAATAACAGGACACAATACCTTGAACAGACACCTCTACAACATAGGTATCGCAGACAGCCCCATGTGCAGAGCGTGCATGGAGGCGGAAGAAACGACTAAACATATTCTACTGGAGTGCAGGTAGAAGTATACAGGAAAAAGCACCTAGGGTTTCCAGACACTACGGGACGCAGTCAGCAACACCAAGGCACTCGTCAACTTTCTAGAGGAGCTGGGGTGGTTAGAGCAGCGCTACCCCACCGTTTTCACGTAAAATAGGCACACTGCATGTCGATTTGCGGAAAATGCCCAGTACAAGTAACTAACGCACTAAAGGAGAAATTTTACCCGAGACGTTTACAATAATATCAACCCGAGCCACCGGCGAAGTCGAGGGGTAAAATGACTCATATATGTCCGAGTTATAAACTCTGCTTTTTATTTTAGTAATAGAAAACACCACGTAACGGCTCGGCACCGGATCCGCACTGCCTCATCCCGAGCCGTTTAGTATTCTTTGCAAGGCACTCCATACTCCAACACACGCTTATCAACGCCGTAACGGCATCACCCGCCCTCGGGACAAGTTCACGGCGGATGAGCAGCTCGTCGTCGCTTGCAGGTCCAGTGAGGTGACGATAAGTGTGCGTTGGCTCCCTAGAAGGTAGGCTGACCTGGTAAAGGTCGCGGGAGTCCGCTGGATGCGCGTGGCGCAGGACCGGTCATTGTGGCACTCTTTGGGGGAGGCCTATGTCCAGCTGTGGAGATCTTTCGGCTGATATGATGATGATTCTACGAAGTTACAGTAGTCTCACCAGCTCGGCGACGATGTTCCCGGAGGCGACGGCCCACTGTATGCACATCTCGTACGCCTGGTCCGGGCGGAACGTGGCCTGGTAGCGCGCGTGGCCCCACTCGATGCGGTCGCTCTTGTTGTTCACGTCTATGTCGAGATGCGTGTTCTTGTACAATGGCACTGAGGACAATAAGGAACAAATGTAGACTATTTTCTCACGCTAATATTGTTAATCGTTTATGTTCAAAGTTGCTCAAAGGCGTATATTGTTTCGTATACGCTGTGTAGGCCTGTTGGCGGCTGTATGACGTTGGCAGTTGGTGGATGAGGCACGAGCGGCATGCGCGGCCCCAGAACCTCCACCTCCATCCACTCGTTCAACGTGCTCAAGCTAGATACTAATGTGTAACTCACTGTCGTTGTCATTGTCGTTCTGCATGTAGTCCGGGTCGATGTTGTCGCACAGGAAGGCGGGCACGCCGGTGAGGTCGGTCTGGGGGCTGCAGCCGGAGATGTCGACGGCGCCGCTGCTGGTGTCGAGCGGCAAGCGCGGCCCCAGAACCTCCACCTCCATCCACTCGTTCTCGAAGCTTTGGAGGTCGCCGAGGGGGCGGATGTAGTCCATAGGGTCTGGAGAACATAAATTATTTACTAAAATAAAAATAATTGATCAAGTATTGTGTGTTAATATGGGTACGTAATGTTTCATATAATGTCAGAAAAACTAACATACACTTGATATACATTAAATCGGCATAAAGTTATTTAGTATAATGTAACGTTTGGTATAACGATTTTTAGCTATATTTTGTTTTACTCTAATTATCGATTGATATAACAGGCAAAATGACATAATTTGCAAGTGGCATAATTCTATTTTCGTACAACGTGACATAACTATGTTTAACATACATATTATTTAAAATAATTGCGTTTTCGTATAACGCATTTATGACATAAATTTGTTTACATACCTATTACATAAAATAATTGCGCTTTCATATAACAATGTCAACCAAGAAGTTGACGTGGCCCCGCTTTCGTTTCTGGGATTCAATCTCCCGCCCTCCGCCGTAGACTTTTGTAAGTACTTACAAAATATGTAATGTAAGTATTACTAAAAAAAAATCGGTTCTGGCGCTTCGCCGGCCGCTACCGCGGCACACAAACACACAACCAGAACCGAACCTTTTTTAGTAATACTTACATTACATATTATGTGGTTTATCGTCAAATTGTCGACACTCACTTCGTCGAATTTCACTTCAAAGTCAACGTTTCATGTATTTTCAATTCGTCGAAAATTCAGTTTGTTGGAATGGTCATTACAAGTAATTTTAAATAGTGTATTTTTACATGCCGGATGATTCATTAAATAGTTGAATTATGTCATGGAAAACGTTTTGTGATTTATAGTTTCAAGTATTTTTAATTGACATACAAATTATTACATACACAGTTATCTATGGCATTATCATTACTAAGAAGCTATTATTTTAACATAACCTAAACCTAACCTAACCGGCAGCGTGTCGACGTCACCGTGCCACGCTGCCGGTTAGGTGCCTATTTCCGCTCTGAGGAACACAAGTCAACCCTAACATACTTATAATACAATTGTTACGGTTGTTTGTTTTTTTTACAGCGGGGAGCATATATATATATTTTGATTATTCTGTACTATTGTAATAAAATTACGGTTGGCATACACAGTTATCTATGGCATTATCATTACTAAGAAGCTATTATTTTAACATAACCTAACCGCCAGCGTGTCGACGTCACCCCGCTTCGCGGGGTGCCTATTTCCGCTCTGAGGAACACAAGTCAACCCTAACCTAACATACTTATAATACAATTGTTACGGTTGTTTGTTTTTTTACTGCGGGGAGCTTATATATTTTTTTGATTATTCCGTACTATTGTAATAAATTTACGAACAAATGAAATTCGTTGTTTTGTTATTCTGCCATTTAAAATTCATATAAAATTATTCACTTGCCAAATAATATTCCCTGGACAGTTATTCTATGAAAAAATGAATATTGGAATGATCTGGTCATGAAATAAAATTACACCAAACAATCATTCGTGAACTAAATATTGCTTGAAACATTTTCGATGAAATTAATTTCGATGAAAAGTTAGTCGACAAAACAAGGGACTAAGGGGTTTATTATGCTTTATGTTGAAAGTGCAAAGGGACTTAGAAAATTTCGGTATCGTGAAATTGATGTCAACTAGTATAAAATGACAATTAACTTTTCTCTGTGACCATCCGTTTTGGAAATAAGGGGAATGAAAGGTGAAGATTACAATGCAGTGACTGATAGGCATTCCGACGGAGCTTCGACGGGTCTCGCTTATTTATTTTATTATTCATTATATCATTATTTTTAATGAATTGTTTATATCTAAAGTTATTTATTGTAAAATCAACTTACATCTTCTGAAATTTATAGCATTGACGAATTATGTCAAGTAAGTCATTACGATAAACATTTTTAAACCAAGTGATAAATATAGTAAATGTCTTTTATACTCATTGTAAATCATTATATCACTTTTTATATTAGATCATTTGAAAATTATCTGAAACAATATTATACCATCCGTTACATTATAATAAGGAATGGTATATCAAACCAAAATAGATCAAGTGAAATTTTATAAAACGTCGTCCACCCTTATGGGGTAGTTGCATAAAATACTATTTTACACCTGCGTTCCGTTTCGATGTTCCGTTTGAAGTTTTAAATTTTATCGCGCTATACTATGTGCCAAAGTCAAAGAAAACATCGCACCGTAAACATACAAATTTCTCTATCTAATAAAACTGTTATTATAGACACGAACCGTTTACAAATACTATTCATCAACGACACAAATTCAATGTGTTATTTAGTAATCCCTTCATCTCACCTTTGTCCTTCTTCTGAGGTAGGATGTGGTACATGTAGTACCCCACGACAAACCGCTTGGCAGTGTCGCCAGACGCGTGACATATAATTTTCTCTTGCATCATTTTCTGGAAAAGAAACAATAGGGTTGTGGACTCGAAAACTATTATTACTCCAAGAGAAAGAAGGCAAAAAAATATGCTTAGTGACGAAAATCCCATTCAGATATCTCAAAGAATTACGAAGCTACAACAGTTTTAATTTTGCTTGTTAGAGAGAGAAAACGCAAACTGTGTGACGTCACATTACAGGATGCTGCCGGTGGGCCGCGTCGACGGCGGCGTCGAACACGATGGGCGCGGTACATTGCCGTCTTCTAGTGAAGTCACAATCTTCCAGCGTCATCGTTTCATATGAGGTTGCGTTTTGCGAAAAAGGGACAGAACATACCCCTTCTTAAAACTTTGGACACTTATAACTTCGTGATTATATAACCTTTTGCGTTGATCTTTTTCTCCATTTGACTACATTTTTAATCCTTTTTCGAGAAAATATGACATTATTGATTATTTTATTTAGTGTCTACATTAGATTATAAAGTAAAACAAACTCCAACGTTTAATCATAGTCATTGTGGCATGCGCTTCACTGTGTTCTTCGTCTTAGGTTCTACTATAGTGCCAAATGCGGAAAGATTCCAAAGATATAAGAAAATCCTTGGTAAATGAATAAACGAATTGGTCGGGGAACTATTCATTTTAACTAACTTTTATAACATTTTTAATTTCTTAATTTGTATTTTAATATCCCCCTGTTTGGGGAATATTGCCAGGAGTTCTCCAATATCTACACAGACAATCTTTCAAAAATATCTATGCAGAGACTTATTGTTACTGACATAAGACATGTGTAGATATTTTTAAAAGGTTGTCTGTATAGATATTGGAGAACTCGACTGTACCAGACGACGATATTTAATAGATATACATACTAAATACATAGAAAACATCCATGACTCATAAACATATTCATGCTCAACACAGATATTTGCCCTTACCGGGATTCGAACCCAGGACTTCCAGCTTCAACATCTTCGTAGGCACCGTCACTACCCACTAGGCTAGCCGGTCGTCAATTTAAGGACACTTTCACAAGAATAAAATAAAAGTTTTTAGAGAATTTATGTAGATCATCAGTAGTTTCTATGCCAGACTGTGAGTTGACAGACCATGCTTAGTTGTATTACCTCCATGACGTGCGTGGCCTTCTCATAAGTGACGCCTTCTACGTTGGCCTGGAGCCAGTGGATGGCGTATATGGAGACGAACGCTTGCGACGGCAGGCTGACGGTCTGCTGCAGGAAACCCACGCCCAGCTGTGGGTGGCGCATGCGCTCCACTATGTCCGCGAGGGACGCGGTAGCTTTCAGCTTCGGTTCCACCACACTGTGACGAAACAAACGCTTGTTGTGACAAGTTAGGCTAGGCGCATTGATGCCCAGGTGCTCTGTCTAGCATGCCAGTAAGACCAAAACGCATAAAGTAACCTGGGCCACGACTTCCAGCGGCGGCGGTAGCGGCGGCGATCTCTAACGCGTAAGCACCGCTGCACCGCCGCCGCTCCAAAACGTGACCGAGCCGTCACATTGCTGCGAAAACTTAGCGTCTTCAAGCGCCATTAGTGCAAGGCCTGAGTGGACGCCCCGCTCAGAGCGGGGCGTCGAGCGTCCATATAAATTGCATTTGTTTTATATGGACGCTGCACGCCCCGCTCTGAGCGGGGCGTCCACTCAGGCCTTGCACTTAGTATTGTTGAGATAGTTGCATTGAAATAAAAGCTGAAAAATTGTGTCAGTAACGGCAGCTTCTGGATCTCTAGCCGCTACAAATCACATTCTTTCAATAAATTGTTAAGTTAAGCACTTATGATGTGAGCCTTTGCATGCTGCTATCCGATATAGGTACCTACCTGAATTTAAGGGTTCACGAGTTGTTGTGGTATAGTGTATATAGTCCACAGCCAATGGCCATTATAGTGGCCTCTGTCTAGCCCGCTCGCTGACATGATCATACCCCGGGGTTTTCGGTGTAGGAATAGCCAAAGAATAGGTACTGACAGAAAAAACCTACTCTAATATTTGTTAGTTTTCTCCCTATTGAATAAAGAATAATAAGTCAGCCTATATACGTCCCACTGCTGGGCACAGGCCTCCTCTCATGGATGAGAGGGAGCGGGCAGTAGCGCGGGTTGGGGACTTCACGTACACCTTTGAATTTCTTCGCGGATGTATGCAGGTTTCCTCACGATGTTTTTCCTTCACCGAAAAGCTAACGGTAAATATCAAATGATATTCCGTACATAAGTTCCGAAAAACTCATTGGTCGTGGATTCGAATCCACGACCGCCATTTGACAGCCGCATGCCTGAACCACTAGGCTACCGTAGCTTTTTACTATTGAATAAAAAAATGATTTAATAAATTGAAATATGCACCAATTACAATTACAACTACCGACGTGTAAAGATCATTCAGTGGGTTGAAATGGATATATACCACAAGACACCGTAGCTTAATTGTTCCTAATTTATTTTTGTCGAGTTAAAATTAAACTGTAGGTAACATAGTGTTCAATTCGCAGAGAGGTACAGAGAGAGAGGTATTCAGTAGGCACATTACCTCTAATCTTTCTCAAAAAATTCCCACACCGAAAACCCCGGGGTATGGACATGATCTATGTGACTTGATTACCTTTGTTGATGAAATGTTGTTCAGGCCCGGTAAGCCAGACAATGTCCAGTTTCTTAGAAAAAATATTAAAATATGGACTCTTTAGCAATACTTAAGAGATGCCATTATCAAATCATAGTTTTAATAGAGTATTCCAGGAGAAGTACCATGACTACGGGGGTACACTACATTATTCCGTAGAGTCGTATTTCCAAAAACATATTTTTCCCTAACTTCATAATTTCGAAAACCATGATCCACTGTAGTATTTTTCGATTTTTCATGATATAATACAATATAATATTTTTTTTAGTATTCTATTAAATCACATGTTTCACTCAGCGACCATATATATAAATGTCTGTACTATACTAATATGTAGTCCACAGAATGAGAGGAGGACCAATCAGCCACGCGGAGGTTTCACTCGGTGGATATCATGTTAACAATAACCAGAATCACTTAGTGTATTAGATCTGAAGATGAACAAAACAAACCTGTCATCGTATGTGTCGTCATTTTCACCCGATTGTGACTGCGTCCTCTCTAAAACCGTTTTCGCCGCCGTCCTGAAATATACAAACCGAGTTAACACATCATTAAGGTGGGCATGAACGTATAATTCAAATGCATAAATCGCAAGCCAGGTCCAGCTGAAGCAAGTTTGGTTGGCACATTAGAAACAAAAGTTGTTCAGTACAAAGGTATCTCTCATGTGCCGTTGCGATGGTGTTTTGTTTATGGATGTGCGACGGCGCAGCGCGAGTGCTGTCGGGCGAGTATAGAAACGCTAACGCCTATGCGTAAATGCTCTTGGCAACGCCATGTTTGTGTTTGGGCGATTTCCGAGGCCCGCGTCATTGTTCGTCCCACGTTTTCATAGGGTCGCCAGGACGACTCAAGTCAACTCTCCATATAAACGTAGTTTGGTGCTCATTTCAATAAAATAACTGTTTTTTTTTATACACAATGCGATCCACTAAATACAGTGTGTGGCCTGTAACAGGAGCAGATATAAAAGGACGCTTCCTTCGAGCACCTGCAGTACCTAACCCTTGTGTCAATTTTTATATATTTTTTTAATTCGGAGAATAGTTGATCTAAAGTTATGATGCAGATTTTGAGGTAACATCATGTAATGAGTTATTTTAACACATGATTTAATTCAGATTTTTTTATATTACTACATATGGAAATAAATGTGTGCGTGTGTCTATTTGCCTCAATTTTCGCTCTGACACTTAGCGGAGTATCATCACGTTCGCCAAATATTTGTGGGACGTAATTCCCAACCCAAACTAATTATAATGTCGCCACCCGTGCCAACAAATTAGATAAATCGCGACTGATCGTCGATTTTACAACAGAAAAAAACATTCTGTCATTATTTTAGCGGATTTACAGTACTCGGCCAAATTAATTACTCAAATGTTGCGCTCCCGACGCAAATGAAAAAAACAAACGTTGTTTGTAATGTGCCAACCAGAAATAAGGAAAAATAAACAAGTAACTACCTAAAGAAATGAATGATGGGAGCGTTTGTCTTACTTACTTGTTGTTCTGACTAGTGTTTAGTGACTTAGTAGGTGATACTTGCTGCAATGAAACATTCGGTAGGTAAGGATGTGTAACAAGCAACCAAGGGAGGGGCTCACAAGCAGTCCAGTCAATTATAGCATACGATAGAAATAAAGGAATAATCGTTAATAGAATCGTGACAATATCTGCAAAAAGAAATCGATTAAGTTTGAAGAAACCAACTGTTTTTTTTATCCTGGGAAAAGGTGCAAAAATAACATACACATAGCAATAACTTAACATCGGTAAATATATGAGGTGTACATAAACATAAAACAGGCAGTTAATTAAACATAAAGAATAACATATTAAATTAAATACATAGATAATAAGCGAGTGAAGTGACGATGATGTGAACTTATAGAGGCCTAGCAATAGATCCGCATACCATGCCCACAAGCTACTAGGTAACTACTTTACAATTGAAATAACTACTAGTTAGGTAATTAAGGAATACGCTGAAAGTAACATAAACTAATTATCAAAAATCGACAGGGGCATATTGTAAACGCGACATTATCCAAATTCAAATGTATTTTTAACTATTATATAAAGCATTCAATTGTATTCATATAGTTGGAAGAGAAGAAAACGTGACATTGAATAATATTTAGCAACAAGTCGACGTGCCTCTATTTTCATCAAGTATGAATAAAATGGGAAACTCTTATTTGATTGCCTCAGGAATAATTACTTAAAAGGACATGGCTGAATCATCTAATGAAAAAAAAAAGTAACGTGCACCCATCTGAAAGATTCACAAAAGGAACTTAGGAAGATTGAGACGCTTGAAACGTCTTCGTGGTACAAATTATCTGTATATCTGCATTGCAGATAGTTCAAGCAAGGTCACGAGCGAGCGCTTGATAATACCGTTTTTATTCGTTTTAGTAGAAGTGGGGTACTTCTTGGATTGAACGATTTACAAGCTGTCTTGTAAATCGTTCAATCCAATATATTCCAACGTATAGATAGTCCAAACCACGGAGAAGCGTCCCTATCTTTCAAATCCTCATAGAACAATCTATCACAGTTTATCAGAATCTTTCAGAGAGGGACGTCGATTCAGCGCGCGTGATACATAATCATGAAGGCAAGGCCACGTCGGCTGGTCGCGTCGGTACTGACATAGCCTCGATGCGCAGCCGCGGCCGGTCCGGTAGCCGGGTGCTGCCGACGCGCTCCCGGAACGGGGAGCTCGACACTCCGCCCTGACACCACACCACACGTTAACACCGCGGACATTATTGTGCCGACGACGAACGACGACGAAAATGTTTGATTCAAACGAGTATCCCGTGAGATTGCAATAGAGAGTCCAATCTTTATTGCGCCTGAGAATTCTATACCTGGATTTAAAGTGCTTTTTGAGAATTCCAACCGGACACGATTTCCGTGCATTATAAAAGAACACGATATAGTATGGCGTCCAACATATCCATAGAAACAAGCCAGTTTAGTTTAATATTCATCAATAGCGTTAGAATAACACTCGCACTACAATAAGATACTCGGTAGTCATAATAAGCTGGTGGACATTTGTGTTCTCCAGACGAAACATCACAACTTTAAATTAGTTAAGTCCATTGGAGTGCTTTCGTTACGTTCGTTCGACGTCGACTTACACAGGTGACACTTTTTCTAATGACAAACAATTTATAAATAAGCCAGCAAACAATATCAGAGTAATTTAAGTGCAATCCGTGCATTTTAATCGCATAATTTTATAATAAGCGGTGCAATATACGCAATTCACATTTACAATTCTGCTCGGTCCACTCCAAATCTGGAAGAAGATTGCTGTGGTGCACAGCGGTACCTACGATGCGGTGAACTCGCAAAGTTGCAAGGATAGGACGCGGATAATACACCTGCGGACCCTGGCTTCACTAAATACATATTTTTTTAAGAAATTTAGTATTGCCACTGCCAAAGTTGAAGGTAAGTTGTTACAATTAGTTTCTGAGGGTTAAATGGTAATGTGCAAGGAATATTAAAATGCCAATTGCCGATTTCAAGGTGTTAATTTTCTTCCAGTCTAAAATTGTATGTCGTCGAGCCAATAAAAAATCTGTGCGCAAAATATGCCACAAAACAAAAAGTATGTAAGTACCTATAACGGAAAATTTGGATTGACCTACATAAAATAAAAATCGTCTGTGATGCGGGCTAACGAGCGGAATGAATAGGCGTTTGTGACGGTTGGGATTACTAGATTTATAACATTGGGTGAGATTTAAGTGGCGTGGCGTAAAATATAACCTACAAACCGAAGCTAATTCGGCTTCTGTTTTCTCAAGAAGTATTTGTTTTGGTTAAGTGGTTTCAAGAAGTCTCGATGTTAGAACGCCACACCACTGTCGCATTATAATCTGTTAAAGGGTGTCAGCTCTTGAGGGCGATTTCCCTGTTAATATATGTATGTAGCCATAGACAAAACTATTATAGTCGACGTTTAGATTCGAACAACATTCATGCTGTGCGAGTGGATTTGAGTGCTACTGTAGCCGAGCGGTAAGGCAAATTTAATCTTATGGTCCTGGGTTCGAACCCCAGTCGTATCTAAAGATTTTTCAAAAAAACTCATGTACTTACAGAAACATCATATAAGATATTTAACAGTAGCTTTTCGGTGACGGAAAACATCGCGAGGAAACCGGTCTAGTCTACCGGTCTCTACCTTGTTAAACTGACAGACCTTCTGAAAACTTCGGTTTCATGTTTGGAAGGTCTGTCAGTCGCTTCCACAAAACTAGTGCTTTCGGCAAATCCTGGGATTAAATACCAAAGCGGACACGGGCTCCTTAAGGGGAACAACCGGGAAAAGGCTGGAAGGATGACGATAATGGTTTTGACGGCTGAACTAGACGACGTTGCACTCCGCGGTAACTAGATTGTCAAGGACGCCAGACCTTCCATCGCTGCGCTTGCGCTGCGCCGCGCCATGACCACCTTATCACGGCACAAAGTATTGTTCGAGTATGAGCGTCTATAATGAGTTTGTCTATGATTGTATGTAGTGGTTCGGGGTGTGTGTCATTCGCTCGTTAGGCGCTGTGCGGCCTTAGTACCTGGCTGGGCCGGAGGATGGAGGTGGAGTGGCGTCGCCGCGTCAGCGCGCTGTCGCCGGCCGCGCCGAACGCCATCTGAAGCCGCCACAAGTCACTCCTCTACTCTACACCCGACCCCGTCAACTGTCGCCTCTGTTGACGCGACGCTTCAATAATCTCTATTGACCGCCGCAACCACGAGGCATTCTTTGTACTCGAACTATTGTACAATTTTGCTTTCCTCCACCACTACTGCCGATCGAAGCTATTTACTAGTTAGCTTTCGAGTTAATATCATGCGATCGGACCCAAACAGGAAATTAATGGCGTGCAAATTAAAGAGACTTCAAGAAAAACATCTATACGCGAGTTCTTAAGTCGAGGTAATCCTTGCATAGCCAACCACAAATATGTTGCCTTTCTGTTACTATCGCTACATATAACTAAATCAAGGTATTGGTAGGTCTTGGGTCTGTGATACGTCGAGTGATTTAACAGTGTTATCTTCTATAGGTCGAACGCTTAACTGGGTCACGTGCAGGAGGCAAAGCCCGGCGCCCGCTCGCCCCGTTATCGTCATACCACCCGCGCAGTAGAGAACTGAGTTAAACGGTCTACCTATAATGATATAGCTGTCACATGTAATGGGCACATTCATTGTCTATTTAACGAGGTGATACGAAGTCATGATAATTTATATCAATGTTTAACGTTTCGGTCCGTTTGGAATGATCCATCATAAATTGGCCAAGGTATAAGCATTAGGCACGCCTATTAACTTGTCAGGCAATGACACACGAACTACATCTTTTTCTGAAGTATCATTTACTTTTATTAGTCACGTCAGTTTCGGTCCAGTAATGTACATATTCGCCAAAAGTATTGAGCACAGTCAAACAGAATCGAGCAAAAATTCTTTGTTATAATAAAAAAAAAAAAACAATTGGTGCTTTTATTGTAATTGTCTTTTTCAAACTTCTTGTCAGTTTTCTGATGTCAATAGACTTCGAAATCGTAATTACAAACTAAAGTTTTCTAGATGTTTATAAGTATATATTTCATATCGTATGTATTTTCCCAATTGTTAGTTTATTTATAAGTTATAGAAGGAAAAATGGGGCTCTATACTTTTGTACGAGTCATAAATTTCACATGAATTATACACGGTATGTGACGGCTATGCAGGGACTTCCTCGACAGTACACACAGCGACACGCTGCACCGACCATTATAAGACCTTATCTCATTCTGATAAGGTCGCGAATGGCCAGTTACATGTGTCGTCCATGGTACAATAAGCCAAGTTGGTCTGCCACTTTTCGACTCTATTATTAGTAACATAAGGTTCAAAAGTGGTAGAACACTTTCTTGGCTGACTGTACAAGTAAACTGCGGGCTTAGCATGGTTGCCATTTTATCGCTTATCGCTCTGGATAAGGCATCCGTCACTCTCGCACTCGCATACTTGTCAGAGCGTGAAGGGTTGTACCTTGTTTTACCGACAATTGGGGTGTAGACACCAAATAAAATAATCAATAATGTCATATTTTCTCGAAAAAGGATTAAAAATGTAGTCAAATGGAGAAAAACTCAAAGCAAAAGGTTAAATAATCACGAAGTTCCAAAGTCCATAGTTTTAAGAAGGGGGGTATGTTCTGTCCCTTTTTCGCAATACGCAACTTCATATGAAACTATGACGCTTGAAGATTGTGACGTCACTAGAAGACGGCAGCGTGACGTGCTCCGTCGTGTTCGCGCCGCCATCGACGCGACCTCCCGGCAGCATCGCGTAACGTGACGTCACACACTGTTTGCGTTTTCTCTCACTAACAACTCTAACAAGCAATATTAAAACGGTTGTAGCTTCGTAATAATCAGATATCTGAATGGGATTTTCGTCACTAGGCATATTTTTTGCCTTCTTTCTTTTGGAGTAATAATAATTTTCGAGTCTACACCCCTATTGTTCCATCGAATGTATGTTTCGCAGAATTATCATCTAACCTAATCAAACCGAATGCGTTCTACAGAATTACTTTTTAACTGTACCTAAAAAGTTAACGGTTTCTGAGTAACAGAAATGCGATGAAACGAAACTTAATTGAAACGTTTGTCGGTGAAATAAGGGGTCACCAGACGGCTGTCTTATCCACTGCGATAAGTGATAAAATTGCAACAATGCTTCGCCCACTGATTACTATTCGGTGTATACGCTCTGGGATGTCCAGGAAGAGTAGAAGACTCATGTTGTACAGCTAATTCAGTAGGTTACGTGCATTTGACAACACCACATTCTCGGGAAATCATTTTCAATTTCATGTTTGAGTTACCATTTAGTATTTCAATACTACGTTATTGAGAAAGATATTATCAAGATACTCGGGCACTGGTTAGTGGACACAATAGAAATTAAAACAATTTAGTGCATCGGTACATCCATGCAGTGCGTTATCTACGTTACATAACAAGTGCATATAAAATCGTCATGCTATATAGAAATTTATGTACAACGATACAAGTACTATGCTATTTGCATACAAATTATACATCAATATTTGTACAGTAGATAATATCTGTATAGAAACTAAAGTTTTTATTATTTAAAATCAAGTGTTGAGTTTAGATTTACATATTTTACACATTTGGATGTTTAAGACTTTTTTCATAATAGTTTCAAAATAATAAATAGGTAGGTGATACATAATTAAATTGGAAGCCAATCTTTCGTTTAGATGTTATGTTTTTGAACTTTCTATGTGAAATTACGTACTTACAGTAAACTGAAACAACAAAAACTTGTATCCCTTTTTGTCATTGTGACTAGAGCGGAAAAGTATGTGTTTCAATATACTTCACTTTATATGCACATTGTCATGCTAGGGCGTGTTGCATACATTACCAAAGTAATCGTTGAATATGGAGTAATACAATTCAATGATTCATAATGACAATAATTACACGTGTGCGTATCGTCTCTCGGAGATGATCAGATCTCTTGCCGCAGCCTCACACAACTCCGGCGCAAGATCGCCTCCTTCCCCGCCCTGTCGGCCTGGCCCCTATTTCACCAACTTGACAATTGTCACCTGACAACGACCTTGACAATTCTCCGTACATTGCAGATTCCACAAGTAACCTAGCAACCACCTTAACTTCTAGAACAAGCCATGTATGGCGAATTGTCAGTGTCACGTGACAATTGTCAAGTTGGTGAAATAGGGGGCTGGTGTGCGTGCGTCGCGGGCCGCGCGGCGGTCGGAGCGGGCGCAGGCAGTGATTCCAGCGAACCGCCGCGAAAACACGAGTCCTGAAGAAGAACTCCTTCGAAATATGTCGCCCGTAGTGACATTTAATACGTGAGTTGAACCGTGTAATTATTAGGATTATTTCAACATGTCTCACAAAAGTTTAACATGTTTCGAAAATCAATTCATCTTTGTGGTCGACTGTTGGTTCAATATCCTTTTAAATACAATGGGACAGCGGTTACCAAAACCAGTTCGAATCATTATACGGATTTCTCAAACTTAGAGATTGGCTTCCAAATTATAAGTATGTACTCGAATAATCTTTAGTCTTCTTAATTTCTCTTTATTTGGAGTACACACTTACCCTCTGCTTGTTAGGTCTTTTGACCTTATTGAAGTAGGACTCTGTCATCTTGAGGAACCCGTCCGTGAGCTGGTCCAAGTCCTGCCTTGTGGGCGTAGGGTAAATGTCGCAGTGAGCGGACTCGTCTTCTAGAATCTGCTTGGTGGCCGGATTGTTCAGAGGCAGTAAGAGGGTGCGGAACCGCCAGTATTTTAGAGCCTGAACAAAAATGATTGAAAATTACACTACTTTATTTAACTTGCAAGGCCCTAACACATTCACTTCCAATGATTTCGTAGCACTACGCTCGTACAGATAACATGGCGAAAAACCGTATGTAGAGGAAAGCGCCTATGTTGTGAAATTGTTAAATGAAGTGGCTCTTTTGAATGTTGTTATTAGGGGTAGTAGAGGAACATAGACGCACGTAGTAGCATTATCTTCTCTTCTTAAGACGTATAGACTAACAAAGATTGCAGTCTAACCCCCCCTTATTTATAAAACTTAAAATGCCTAAAATATGCTTTGTCCCTTTCTGACGAACACAAATGTCATCGTGACAGATAAAGACAAACGAATTTTAACGCCATTTTAGTTAAAATAGGCTTGTATGAATACGGCCCGAGTATACGAGGGTGGTTTGATAAGTAACTTTTTTTATGCAACTCAAAGTAGTAACATGGGCGTTGCCGACCCTTGATATGTTTGAGGATTCGCCGTGTTGACAGCTGAAGGAACAAATTCCCTCGCTCTCAACACAACGCATCCTCGACAGCTTGCTCACCTCCAGGAACACAACACTACTACAGAGCAAGTAGTAGTGTTATTATGGCTGTGGTCTGCTGCAAGGCGGAGGTACTACTTCCCCAGTTGGGCTGCTCCAAATTCGAGCGGGATGACATTTCGCTGTGCCCTACCTCACAACGTAACTTGGTTTGATATAAAAAAAAAAGTTTAATGTCATTTGTCTGTAAATTGTCTTGTCATGAATAAATGTATCTTTCTTTCTTTCAAACATCACTTTTTTCTTCGCCATTCCTGGACGTTTCTCAGATATCGCCACCGGTAATTGGTCCAAAAGTGAATCATAGTACACCCCAGTGATGGTTTTCCCCTTGCCAAGGTAGACAATTAAGAGGATTTCTTTTGCGTCCCAAAACACAGAGGCCATTCACTTTTCCAGCAGATGGGATGGGATACATTTTGCCTTCTTTGGAGCTGGCTCACCACGACTCATCCATTGCCTAGACTGTTGTTTTGTCTCTGGGATATAGTGATGAATCCAGGTTTCATCCATAGTAACAAAACGGCGAATAAACTTTGCTGGATTCTTTTCAAACCCCTTCAAATTGTCAGCAGATGTTCGCATGCGAATTTGCTTTTGTCTTCTTTCCGTTAAAACTAAATCATGGATTTTATCGACGATTTCGGGTAAAACCGCCGATTTCGGGGCTCCTGGACGAGGTGCATCTTCAATGCTTGTCCTGCCACGCCTAAACTCATTTAACCATAGTCTAACTGATTCGTAGGAAGGACACGAGTTACCCAACGTAGGTAAAATCCTTTCATGAATTTCTTTCGCTGATTTACCTTCCAAATAAAAGAATTGAATAACACCACGAATTCCAATTTTCTCCATTTTGCTGCGTTACTACGATCAGCTTTGTTTTACTACTGTCAAATCTAAAATTCCCGCCGATGTTACAAATGTCATAACTCCACAGATTAAATATCTTTAGTTATTAAACTTCATGAATAAATACAAAGATAACGCTAAAGCCGTATGCGAACCAAGTTACTTCTCAAACCGCCCTCGTAGATGTCTACAGAGGGGCTATACGCGTAAGGTCTGGGTCTTTAAATGTTGGGCCATTTAGGTCTCAACTAATTTTGGTTTTTAATAGTAGCTTTGATTTGACCAGTATAAAGTGAGCTCTAAATGGCTCAACAATTAAAATCCTTGACTGTACCACCATAAGGGACGGAAGGGCTCCTGAATTAAGAACTAAGACCCGACGTGACGTGATGAGACGTTTCAGTACATTTTCGCCGTAAAACGTGACGATAAAACCAATCGTGCCAGATGGGCTGGTCTTAAATTGGGTTACCACAACAACCTACTTCATTTGGTCGGATAATGGTTTATTTGCCGCAACCTCGTAAAATCAGTTGCGGCAAATAGCAAAAAGTGGAACTATGACAAGGACAACGAATTATATATCCCTATCTTATCATATAATTTTTATATCGCTCCGCCGTACTAGTATTGCATTGCTTATCCTGAGTAATAAAATAATAAATAAGTAAAAAGGTTTCAATAAAATTTCAAGTTACATCGACATTCGGTAGCGCAGATAATGATGATGATTTATATGTGGACCTCGTGTGAATTTATTAATTTTATGAGAAAATTTACACAATCCCCATTTATCGAATATTGCCATTTGCCATTGTCCATTTTAACTTAAATTTTAAGCGAACTTAGTAAAAGAAAACGTTCTCATCGTGACAGTTCTTTGCAGTGGGTATCTTCTTCTCACCGTTTTTAACCCCCGACGCAAAGAGAGGGGTGTTATAAGTTTAACGTGTCTGTATCTATCTGTGGTGTCGTAGCTCCGAAACGGATGGACCGATTTAAATGCGGTTTTTTTGTGCCATAGACAACTTTATCCCGAGTGTTCTTAGCCATGTTTCATGAAAATCTGTTCAGGCGTTTTTGAGATATTGAACTTTGAAATGAAAATGTCGGGGGTTTTTCAACTTATTCCATGTTGTAGTTATACCTCGACTAGAGCGAAGTCAGTGTCCCCCCTGGTGCATATGTAGTGGTCCATGTAGTTCCAGTTGTAGTTCTCCAGCTTCTCCGTGGTGAAGGACACCCAGGACACCTCGTACGTGTCGTGGTTTGGTGCGTGGAACCGGTACCGGTAGTGGATGTTGAAAGGCGGGTACGGATGTCTGCAATATAAACGTAGATACATTTGTTGCATTGACTACAAGTCCTAACAGGGCACATTTGCTGATATTGATTGCTATGAGGTTTTATATCCTTGTCACGCCACTGCTCGGAAATGTGGCAAAAGATGGTCAGAATTAAGGTTTAAAGCTGGGGTTAGTTGGACATCGCACGAACAGGCCAACATGAGTTCAAACAGTTTGAACAGCGATTCGCTCAATCTCAGGGCTCCCCAACACGGGCCGCGCTTATTGTGATCTTTAATTTGGTACTTAATTTTGACTTATAATTATAACTATTTGCAAGTTCCTCGCGGTAAGCGTGAAAAGCACTATGTAATGTCTCGGCCAAAAGTGCAATAGATGGATTCGTCTCCTTCGAGGTCCTCACCCTTTGGCACGGACCTCGAACCCAGTCGTCCACCTATTGCCTACTTTCTAGCCTTTACAACAATGTACTATTTTTGAAGGGACCCAGACTCTGCTAGTAAGTGTGTCACACCTAGGTCGGTATCTGGTGACGGTGATGGTGGAGCCGACGAGGG
This sequence comes from Epinotia ramella, assembly GCA_947578815.1. Lineage (NCBI taxonomy): Eukaryota > Metazoa > Arthropoda > Insecta > Lepidoptera > Tortricidae > Epinotia > Epinotia ramella. Next base: position 18,168,861 of record OX388209.1, read on the forward strand.
TCAGCTTGTGGAATATCCTGCCGATGGAGAGCAGGAACCGCTTGGTGGGCGCCTGGTTGGCGGGCTTGCTGCTCTGCGGCGCCACCTTCGAGGGCGGCGGCGCCGGCGTCGACGGGCAGTGCGCCTCGATCACGTCGCTCTCGCTCACGCCCACGATCAGTTGGAAGCCCTGGCACATGCAGAGGCTCTAGTATAAGTTTTACCGAAACAAAACTTTACGATCGCTTTTGCGTTTTACCCTCAATTTGTATGGGATTTGACAGCTAAACGCGAACGCGGTCGTAACGTTTTGTTCGGTAAAATTTAAACTAGAGCCTCAGATAACGGAAACTCGGGTTACTTTAACCCAATGGAGGAACTTCCCGTCCTGAACACATGATAACCACACATAGGAGGCTATTCATAAATTACGTCATTTCATTTCATATCATAAATAAGGGGGGGGGGGGTCCGGTCATTGGCTGACGATAGTCATTTTATTAGGCGGGAAAGGGTCCTTTACAATTAATTAATTTATTTATTTATTTATTTATTTATAAAAACATTTTATGACATTACAGTTATAAACCTATGCATCACAAAACTTAAATTAACAATAAAAGGTTCACAATAATAGATAAACAAACAGCTTAATTTGGAACAGTAGAGCACCTAGTATCCATCGCCTCACAGAATCTCAGGCATTTTTAGGTCGTTGGGGTTGATAGTCCAAGAAAACGACCCAATCACATTCACAAATATATTACGGCGAAGCGGTACAAAGGCACAAGCATGAGTAGCAGGTAATTAGGAACATAAATCGTAAGCATTGAGCGTATGCGCGCCGAGCAAAGCGACATGCGTTCGGCGTCGAGATGGGTTTCTGACTGGCGGGCGGCGCGGGTGCGCGGCCGCTGGAGCCGAGCCCACTAGTGTGACGTCACGCGGGCTTGTCCACGGTGCTCGGCGTTGCATCTCCGACATTTCGGTTCCGACACGGCTGCTAATGTTATGGTAAGGTTTATGTATTTCTTATATGTATTTATAGTGTTGTGAATGTTGTTATATTTATTTATATTGATATGTATTTATATGTGTACGTTTATGAATTATGTTCGGAGTAATATATATCTGTGTATATATCTCGAGCAATATTAAATCAATTTATTATTAACAAATTATTATATATTGGGTATGTATATAAGTAAATATTATATAAATATTTATTATAACATACATGTAATTATTATATTCTTAGTAGCGATTACTACACATTCACTACACACTGCCGCCCATCGCCACGCAAACAAGTCACACTCGGGTGTCGATGTCAGGAGCGCATTGAGAAGTGAGTCGCGCGAGGCAACGGCGAATTCCTGAGCGACACGGTCCTCGACGACGGCACGGCCAACAAGTCGCGCTGTCGAGGTCTCAGGGCTATCCTCGGGACATCAGGGACATACAGTCGCACCAGACGCTCTACAATCTCGGGACAGTCCGACTCACCACGCAAGGCCTGACATGCCGAGATCATCAGACGACAATTCCGCCTGACCTCCAAGGAGTTGTACCCGAGGGAGCCGAGAAGGTACTTTGTTGGGTACAGATACGGATAAAATCCGGATATTTTTTTATAGAGGAACCTTAAAAACGCTTTCTGAACCTTCTCAAGGAGTAAGGCATACGTCGATTCATAGGGGTTCCATATGATCGACGAAGTCTCCAGCTTACTCCTTACTAAGGCATTGTAAACCATTTTTATGGCCACCGGATCATGAAAGTGGCGAAGGTTTCGGATCACAAAACCCAGTCTCCGAAAGCAGCTAGTGGCAAGAGAAGAAATATGCTCGTGAAAAGTAAGCCGCGTGTCAAACACTACACCCAGATCTTTGACGGAGGAGACACGATTTATCGGCTCTGTCCCCAACATATATTGAGCATATATGGGATCGAGAGAGCGGCCAAATGAACACGCACAGCACTTGGCAGGGTTAAAAAGAAGTTTGTTCTCGAGACTCCACCGAAACACCAAGTCGATGTCCCCTTGTAATGTCTTGCAATCAGCCACCTGCTCCACTCCATATATCAACTTGAGATCATCAGCATACAAGAGACATTGAGCCGCCCGAAGAACCGATTGGAGATCGTTAATCATGATCCCGAATAACAAGGGCCCTAGTATGGAGCCTTGGCTAACACCAGATCGGGTGTGGTAAGGAGCCGAGACAAAACAACCATGTCGGACGAACTGCTGTCGATCACGCAGATAGCTGGCGAAAAAGGTTAGCAGTTTGGCAGAGAAACCAATTTTGTCAAGTTTGCTAAGCAACACATCGTTATCCACTCGATCGAAAGCCTTCGTGAAATCAAAATAGAGCACATCGACCTGGATACCTCTATCGAGATGAACAGCAATATTGTCCGTTAATATCAACAGATTCGTGTTGACCGAGCGACTAGGACGAAAGCCATGCTGCGCATCGCACAAGAAGGGGCGAACCTGTGAGGACAAAGTCCGGTGAAGTATAGCCTCAAACAGCTTACCAAGAGTAGGAAGAACGGCTATGGGCCTATAATTCTCTACAGCGGAAGTGTCTCCTGCCTTCGGGATCGGTTTGACTCTAGACAACTTCCAACTTCGAGGATATGACCCAGAAGAGATGGCCAGGTTAAAAATATACAGTATCGGGGTCGTTAGGAAATCCATACAACCCTTTACTATATACGCTGGCAAGTTATCGGGTCCAACGGAGCTATTAGCCTTTAGGCGTTTTATCCCCGCTTCGACTTCCTGCAATGTAATTGATTTTATATCAATGAAGTTGGCGCTAGGTTTCCTATTGGAATTATTTAACAAGCTCGGATCAAGAAGCGGAATGTCAGGTAGGAAAACATCCGAGAAATAGCTAGCAAAAGCGCCCGCCACGTCCCTACCTACAAATTCTTTATCTTTAAGCTTCACTCGAGAAACAAAACCACCATTTGACCGTAGACTACCAACGTGCTGCCAGAAAGCGCGGGGATTGGCTTTAACTGTGCTTTGGATTGTCTCAATGTAGCTATCATAAGCAGACACTAAACGTCCCTTTACTTTAGACCTCAATGTTGCAAACTTTTTGTAGACATCTGTATCCCGTGTAGCCTTCCATTCGCGATGCAGATTACTCTTATGTTGGATGTCATAGATGAGGTCAGCCGTGAACCACACAGGATACCGTCTACTTAAGCCGGTTGGTCGCCTCCGTTTAGGTACGCAGAGGTCAAAAATCCCATACAAAATATTGTAGAATGAGTCCGCAGCGATGTCGACATCGCCAGCACTGAGAACTTCCTGCCAACTTGTTTCAGAGACTAATTTGTACATAAGCTCAAAATTACCTTTAGTAAAGTTCCAGTCCCGACGCATATCCACATTGCTGGGATCTAGACGCTCCGCAGCTGAAGGACGCGCACAGTTTCCCACCGGAACCGAAATCTCCAACGGGGGATGGTACATATCAGATCTAGGGACCAGTCCCTCTCTCGTTATCTCTGAAACCACGGCGCCAGTGATGCGCTCCGACATCAACACAACATCTAGCTTACTCCCACGTACATTCATTATTTCGTTCATCTCATTCAAACCACAAATATTTAAAAAATAACAATAATAGCTAAGGATACTCTGGGACACATACATCGGGTTTATATTCAAGTCGCCGATTACTAACAACACATCTCTAAGAGTGTCAATCACCGACTCCACTTTCCGAAACCACCGCATATAAGTTTCCTCCGAGGCCCCGGGAGGGATGTACACGACGCATGCATGGAATACCACTTGGCCCACCGTGAATGTGACCCATAAGTCCTCGCCGTTCGGCGTCTCTAAATCGGCACGGCGTTGCAGCTCGATGCCAGGGCGCGCCGCGAAGAGCACGCCACCGCCGCGCGCGCCGGTAGCACGATCCCGGCGCAGCACGCTCCACCCACCGCACGCCAACTCAGCATCGTTAACGGCCTCGGTAAGCCAAGTCTCCGTTACCGCGACGACGTCACAATCAAGAGCTAGCAGGTTTTGCTTGAAGTAGTGCAGCCTCGTGTTCAAGCCCCTGACATTTTGGTATACCATGTGTAAGATCGGTTAATTTTATACTATGCCGTATACTATATACTACTATGTCGATTAATAACAGGATGATGCTGGGAGGGGGGTCAAAAATCGACAATAAACGATGACGTAATTTATGGAAGCCCTAGTCACAGAAAAATAGTAACAACGTTATCTGAAACTAAAATCGTGACATTGTGTTTGATTTGTTCAAATTCATAAAAACCGGTAGACCAAGTGATTCGGGCAAAAATATGCGAACACGACAATAGTGAGGGCATACAGTTGCTCAGATATTGTGAACCTTTGGGAACGTACATTTATTCAAATAATTTAGTTCAGAACTTGTCTAATAGTTGTTAGTAAAAACCATATGAAAAACTTAATTCCAGTGTTAGTAGGTACATAAATAGAGTATTAACCTGCTAAGACCCCGCTTACAATTTTTTTTTATCAGCTTCCCAGTCAGCTTGACCCCATGCTTGCATATGCCACAGTCATATCTATCAGCTAATATATTCAGAATGCTGTTAGAGCTGCTTTCTTGCACGATGCAACTATGAACTCGACTGTACTGTAATGCATACTAGACAGAGCCAATACCGTCCAGATAAGGTCCAGTTTTATAAACGTACCTGAGCGCAACCTCTGTGACACCAGCTCCTTAAACACCTCTATAGTAGTCAAAGGCTCCTTGTAGATGGCTCTGTTCTGTGCGAAGTCCGCATTGACGTCATCCGGCAACAAGTTGTAATCCGACACAAGGTAGTCGTTCTGCAGCGACCGCCAAAGTAGGTAGTCTGCCGTTATTTTAAAAACTTACTTGAGCCAACCTCTGTGACACCAGCTCCTTAAACACCTCTATAGTAGTCAAGGGCTCCTTGTAGATGGCTCTGTTCTGCGCGAAGTCCGCGTTGACGTCATCCGGCAACAAGTTGTAATCCGACACAAGGTAGTCGTTCTGCAGCGACCGCCAAAGTAGGTAGTCTGCCGTTATTTTAAAAACTTACTTGAGCCAACCTCTGTGACACCAGCTCCTTAAACACCTCTATAGTAGTCAAGGGCTCCTTGTAGATGGCTCTGTTCTGCGCGAAGTCCGCGTTGACGTCATCCGGCAACAAGTTGTAGTCCGACACAAGGTAGTCGTTCTGCAACGACCGCTTGTCGGGGAAGTAGTCGGTCGTTATCGGCAGGCAGGCCGGGATCGTCAACGACTTCCAGTCGACGCCTGCCCGGAATAGGACCATATGAAAATACACCTTATTTGTCAAGAGGTCAAGGAATTCGTAAGACTAACTTTTTGTGGTTAGTTCTGATGTAAAATTTTATATTTCAAAAGAATATGTTTGGGTACTATGTTTGGGTACTGATGATATTGAACTATTTTATAATGTGTAGAGGCATAATTTATAGGTTTATCAGTAATTTTAATTGTGATTAGTCCTATGGAAACAATTCGACAGCCAGAAAATTATTATAATACAATGCAAAGAAAGCCTTATTTTGCAATGATGTAAAACAACCAAGACGATCCTTTCGCTTGAAAAAAACCGCACTCAAATCGGTTTAGCCGTTTGTGCGCTACAATGCCACAGACACACACTTCTAGTTTTCGTCGGGCTTTAAAATGGTTGTAAAAAGTTTTTGCCGAGCAGGACAGTATTAGTAATCGAAACCTACTCTAGAACTAGATCCTATTCTAAATGCGCACGGACAGTATGTTGTCAACAAAAAACCCGTAGAAGATGATGATGATTTATTCCTGATATCCTTCATTAGGGACATAGGCCTCGTAGGAGAGTTCTCCATTTTACACGATCTTATGCGATTTCGTACCCTTAGATACAATAAAAATTCAAAATATCTGCCTCTTGATCTAAAAGGAATCTATAAAAAAACAGTTAATTATTATTTTGACCAAGTTCGTGCTCTTTTAAGCAAAGCGTGCTCGTAGAAGAGGTTAGTTGGTTATTTTGGCTTAACAAGCACGGAGACTGATGGTGAGATTGGTGAGTGATGGTGATATAAAACGATCCATCTGACAAGGTGACAAGGCATTCGAGTCTCAAACGAATATTTCAGCGTTACGCCCAACTGTTACCACCAATTTGTTACTAGTAACAACTGGGATTTCCCCCCCCCCCAATTTTTACTACTAAAGTACTCGGTGTTAACTACTGGGAATATTTCTAATCTACCGAAAACAAACCCAGTAGTTGATCAATGACTATTCCCATTAGTTCCCACTGGTAAAAGACGGGGCAAGAACTGAACCACTGGTAACCAATAGGGTATTTGACAACAGTGAAAATAAATTGTTTTTTCATTAGCAACAGATGACAATTACGAAAATACTCTGAAAGTATCAATATTTCATTTATGTTTGCCATTGTAAGATTTTTAAATTAACAAAAACTAACAATAAGGACGTTATTTGACTGTGACGTCACATGCAAGTAATCCCTACAAATTGTATACTAACGGAGCGTTTTTGATGTTTCATAAAAAGAAGCTTATTTGATTTTAGTCAAATACCGTATTGGTGGTAACAGGTGGGAATAAGCCGTATTTCAGGCATTACATTACGTGTGAGTCTGCACCACAGCTGCATGGTTAGCACAAGATGGCGCCCGAGCTCTCTCGCAATATCCCTCTCTTCCTAACTTTTCTAATAAGAGAGAGACGTATAGTGCGAGTGAGCTCGAGAGAGCTAGCCCGCTGTCTTGTGCTAACCGTGCTGGGCGAGGTTGCGAGGCGGTGAGCGAGATAAAAATGCACCAGGAAGTGCTGCGCGAGCGAGGCCAGCAATGAACAGATCATCATGAAGCCGAACAGATCATCGAGTACGTTTGAAGACCAAGCTCATCCTGATGGTTGAGGTTGGAGTCCCGCCACAAAGCGAGTTTCAATTCATTTGTGGTGAGAGTACCAACTAACAAGCTGTCGACCTTCATGAAAGAGGAGATCTGGCCGAAGGGTGTAGTTTACCGGCGATTTCGAGGCCGGCTATTTGACACCCAGAACTTGCGCTGCGCGTCGCCGTCTTAACGTGTTTTTGTGTTATAAGTTTTGTATATTGTTATGTATGTTAGTCTGTAAGGTATTTGTAAATATGGGCCTTGTTGCCTGACTCAAATAAATAAATATTTTTTACTCGCTCACCGCAACCACGCACAGCTCCGGTGAATACTCTCCCTTAAACCGGCCAGGATTAGTTTTTAAACATGCAACTTTTTAAATAATGTATTTACGCTTGCTTCAAATGTTGTGCCATATATTTCATACGCTTATTTATTAAAAATATTGTCCGAACTAAGCTTGCTAATTTTTGGTTCGTTCAAATGTTCTAGAAGCATATATATAATATGATAATTCATTTTCAATCAGTTTGATGTGAAATTCTACACTACTTGCATCTAATATCATCCCCAAAGCATATATTACGTCCCTTATGACCACTGCGACGTTTTGACCATTTCTCACAAATACAAAAGTCAAAGTGTCTGGCAGAGAATGCCTTTAAATAAAAGTGACAGATAGAGACAAACGCATTGACAACGACATTGGCTTTAATGACTATTTTTTATTATGATTAAGGGCAAGTTGTTTAAGACCTGACGGTCCTGGGTTCAAATTTATTGTTAAGTCCTATACCTATTTGTTTTTACATACATACATACCCCTTTATACCTAAAAGGGGTAGGCAGAGCACATGAAACTTGTGTTCCAGTACCACTTTTAGCATAAATGTGAGTATAAAAGATAGATAAAATGTGATATCGTAGTGACAGGTTGCTAGCTCATCGCCCACAACACACTTCAACCCAGTTCCCTTAGTCGACTCTTACGACACCTGGGTGGTGGTATTCTAACCCGTAACCACACGGGGACCACGGGGGGCTTTAATCCCTCGATATTTTGTATGGTGTTTCATTATTTATACAGGTTTTCCGAAAAGTTATCAAGCCGCAAACGGGAACTAATAGCACAAATCAAGGATTTATTTTTCATTTTTTTGATAACTGATTTGACTTGGCCGGGCTGATATCACCCGTTTTCGGGTTGACACTTTTGGGACACGTTCTATTTATTAAATAATTATAGTGCCCATAACGCAAGCTTTGTTAAACGCTCCCATTTAATTAGCGCGTTTAAAGCGATTACTGCTCTCAAATTCTACGCACCGGCTGATTGAAATAACGTTCGCATGCGAAAGGTTAATTTTGAAGATTGGTCGCAGTGGTGACAGAGAGTATAATTATATAAATATGTATCTACGCATTAGCTACTCGAGGCAAACATAAATGAGCTAAATATCAAACCTATGGCTCGGTTCGCTTTGTCCCCGAACATCCAACGCGGTATCAATGCGACGATATCATGAAACATTAGAAATGAGGTGAATGATTAGTATTCAAGTGTATTCAAATATTTACAGGGTCGATGGATATGACCGCCACCTGCATAGGGTAACAATCTCGTTCATGACAGACATAGCATTCACCCCTTTCGCACATACATCCTTGCTAGAGAGGGACGAATGTATGTCTGAAATAAACGCGATAGTGCTAGCTAGTCTGTTCTTCAAATGTCACAAGTCTACTGTAGGGGTACGAACATATGAGAATTTTAGCTTTTGTTTAATGCTGATAAATCCTTTGCCGTTTCTTTCTTAGACTTTGACCGAGTTTCAGTAAACTACAATTGAATCAATAAATAGAGTCAATCAATCAATACTTGAGTAGCGCATGATCGCCCCAAAATGGCTGATTATGATAGGTTAAAATGATTGTATGGCAATACATGACAATTGTTACAATTAAACATCTAACCGAGCAATCGCTTCTTGTTTCATAGATTTATTTAACTAATAAGGACAATTTAAAAACTGTTCTGTAACTGAGAAAACAGAGAGAAAACATCGTGGTTTCAAAAAAAAAAACAAGGAATAGAAGCAAGCATAGTCGTACGTTTCAAACACTCATTCACACGCATTCCCGTGATGATCTGTATATAGACTGACCTGTGGTAAGGGCGGGCGTCCACTCTTGCTCCCCTGTGGCGCCCCATAGTAGAGCCAGCGAGGCATTGTTGGTGGACGGCGGGCCCAACGTTGTGCCCAGAATGTTAAGTGCACCCGATGCGCTAATCATGCGTTTGCGACTTTGCGACATTATGTTACCTGAAAATAAAAAGTGATTTCTAGAGTGCCCGAAAGAAGAATCTGGAAATCATATTATCAGTTGAGGAAGCGACGGCGACACGGTGTATTTAACAACATGGACCAACTTGGAACTTAACATATCTACGGCCAGTTTTATTAGTAACTTTAATACTAAAAGCACAGATTAAAGAATACAAGTACAGATACCCAATCTCATAGAGCAAAAGCGTACCGTCCTAATGTAGGCAATTCTGTATACAATTTTAGTCCCGTAGCTACACCAGTAGATGCAGTATCCGAGCTACCACGGCTATGACGCTGTCAGCATTTAGTAATACATTGAGATATCACCAGATGGCGTTGACTTCCCGGGCAACAAATAGAGTATTTTTGATGTTTTCGATATAAAAGTAGTATTTTAGAGACGATATTACACATCACACAAAAATATACATAACCAAATGCTTAGAGCCTGTGGTTCCATAGAACTTTCGCGACCCGTGATGGCGCCATCTAGTGACAGTACCCAGTAATACGTAGCAAGCTTGAAAGCTCACTCGTATAGTACGAGTTACATGGATTTAGTATCAATTTTATTACATTTACTAAACTTATAAAATATACCTTTATTGTATGTGCGGAAGTATGTTTGTGATATAATTAAGGTACGTTGAATTTATTAAGGTGTAAAAATCATTCTATCTTCACGGTAACTGGTTCAAATGTTTCGCTCGGTACCTGTGTCGCCATCTATGAGTTCTTTTTAGTATCAATTATACGTTGTTCTAGTTGGGAGCCCATGCTAATAGTAAAGAACAGCTAGGGACTATGTCGTATTGTTTTATGAGTATTAATACAGCACACACAAATTAATAGAGCTGAGATTTCGATGATCATCTTACAAGTTTTTTAATTTAACTTATTCTGTTCGTATGCTAATAAGCAACTTGCCCGAGTTCGATTGAGTCGAAATTGGCATACTTGTGTAAATTCGGTGACAGTCCAATATTATGACACCACCGAGCTGAACCGACCCCGTATCATGGTCGGCCTCATCACACGGTAAGTGACAAGATAGAGCGTCCGTCACTGGCTGACACCTTTCGATAGAACGAGACGACGCTCCTATCTTGTCACTTATCGCGTGATAAGGCCGACCATGATACGGGGTCTGATGACCATACCAACTCCGAAGGTGGCCATGCCAACTCCTAACTCGTACTTGGGCTCTTGGGTACCCTCTCAACGAGTAGTTGATGATTGTGAACTACTATTGGCCAAGAAAGCTTGTACCAACCAAATTAAGTTTTTGACAGAAACTTGTTTTACTCAATACCGCCCAAAATCATCCTCCTCTACAATGGAATATATAACATTCTGAAATAAAACAAAGTTGCACTTGTTTTGTTTCATTCAATTTTGAAACAAAACAATCTGTATTCTGTATCGTATGACAGTTAGATTCTAATTTTATTGCCAATTTTCCATTTTGGGCGGCAAGACGATACCTATATGATCCGTAAGCAGAGTCTGGAATTATTATAGTGGCATTTTTCAGATGTCATAGTAACTTCTCATTCATCGACTTCGTAATACACGTAATAAAATGGGATACATTAAAAGTCGATAAATGAGAAGTCATTATGACAGCTCAAAAATGCCACGAAAATTCCGGTGTCCGGTCAAAAGATACTCACCGTCGACTTGATAAATAGGATGGTTGTTGTTGATCATCGGCGACCCATTCTCCTTGGGCAGGTTGTCTCGGTGGCTCTCCCGGCGTTCCCGGTGGCTCTCCCGATGGCTTTCCCGGTGGCTTTCTCGCTGGCTCTCGGCCCGGGCGGGCTCCCCCGCCGGTCGCGCTTGATAGTGGTGCTGCTGGATTAACACTCCAGTGGGACCTAAACATATTTTTTTAATAAATAAGGGCGTGTTGCCGAACGATTTAAACGTAAGGGTAAACATCTTTTGTATACTCCGCATGCTTGATTGCTAGGTGTCGAATATATGTTATGGTTATGTCTATATTTGTATTAATCTTTACATTGTCAATTACATTAAACAATAGGGGTGTAGACTTGAAATTTATTAATAATTCAAAAGAAAAAAAAGGATAAAAATATGCCTAATGACGAAAATACCATTCAAAAATCTCAAAAAAGTACGAAGCCACAACCGTTTTAATGTTACTCGTTAGAGAGAGAAAACGCTAGCAGATTGTGACGTCACGATCCTCGAGCGTCATAGTAAATGACAATCGTTTCATATGATGGTGCGGTCTTAAAACTTTGGACACTGCTTCTCCATTTGACTACATTCTCAATCCTTTTCAAGAAATCATCATCATTGACTATTTGATTTAGTGTCTACACCCCTATTAAAACACTACGTCCCAAATTTCTGGTGCATTGTCAACCAAAGGTCTAATGGGATCATACACATGAGAACGGTTAGGCACGGCGACATTTTGCAGCGCTACAAACGCTGTGAAGTATAGATACAGCACGGCTATGACAACACGGCCCCCGACCTGTTTCACGGCGACATGGACTATTCGTCTCTTTCTAAGCGTTCTAATTAGGGTAGGGATAGTGTATCTCGCCGCGACACAGCTCGCGGGCCGTCTTGTGATAGCCGTACAGGTGATTATGACAGGTAATCAATGGCTAGTGTCGCGCTCAAGTCGGAACACGCGTTTGTATTGCTGCAAAAAGTCGGCATGTGGAACCGCTCCGCTCTAATATTCATATTTATTTTTACTTTAAGAGAGGCTATTACGACATACAGATCAAGTATCTCCCAAAATATTGACTACACGAAAAAAACTTGTTCCTGAGCTAGCTTGTCTAAGAGCTAGCGACCAAATCGGTCATGTGGATTCAGCTGTATTGAAACTCCGTTAGCTATTTCGTGCACCCAAAAAAAAAATTTTCATCGATGGGAACGGGTTGCCAGAGTTAATTAAAAATACCAAAATAATAATAATTTTCATGTGGGCTCGGCTGTATTGGCTTTTTTTCTGACGCGAGATTAATTAATATGTAAGTTCCAAAAAAATAGCCATGCAAAAATATCGGTGAAAAGGTATCGAAAAAAATTGTTGAAATCGTTGGATTTCGTTCGAAAATGTGGTGAGGGGAAGGAAAAAGCGGACGTGGAGGGGATATCAGCCGGCGAACGCGTCATATATACGCAATTGCTCGTAAGTCCCGTTTAGTAAAAATAATGTGTGAAACCGTGAATGTCTCAATCAATATACCTATTTACCTATGCTATGGTAAAGGAAACTGAAACTGCTGCCTTTTTATCCCCTACAAGCTGATGCCCGCGGCTTCGCCCGCGTGGTTATAGGAAAATGTAACATATTAAATTTTCCCGTGAGAATCAGATGTTTTCCCGCTGGAAAATGTAGCCTAATGTCACTCTCCAGCTTCTAAACTATCTCCATACAAAAAATCACATCAATACGACGCTCCGTTGCGACGTGAAAGAAGGACAAACACACACACTTTCGCATTTATAATATTAGTAAGGAAGGATTCCCATTCTGACAAGAGCGAAGAAGGTTATGTACGCGTTTAAATTTCCGTGACTATTGGTAAGGTTGAGATTATTTAATGTTGCCGACTTTTTATTTATAAAGCTGTTGTTTGAATTGGTATCTTCTACCATGGACGGTAGGTTGTTTTTTGTATGGACTACTTTATATTTATTTTAATGAACTCATATAATCTCAAGTATACATCTGTAAATTTAGGGCTTGGCCACGACCTAAAGCGTCGGCGGCAGCGGCGCGCCATACGTGTGACCGAGACAGCAGAACGCTCAAACAGGGATACAGGTCGCCATTTTGGACTCGTACAGGCTCATTTCACAGCTTCGTCCAAAATATTTCTGCTTCCTTCAACATTTATGTGATTGTATTGTAAAAATCTGACGCAAAATGCTTATGGAAATTATGATGAAATCTTATAATTTTTATATATTTCATTTGAAGTGCCGAATACCTGTAAGAGAACCTCTACATCGGACTTTAGCGTTATTTTTTGAGGTCAATTTGTAAGTATCGGTTTAGCGTCTATTGTTTTGAAAATAAATACGTTTAATAATTTTTATTAACTTTTTACAGTTCTTGCTTATAATAAAATAAACCCACAAAAATAAATCTGTAACAGTGAGGTTTGGCTATCTAGAAAATTTAATTGAGTGAGTTAAGCTGGCTAAGAATTTGGTCCTTACCCCAATGTTTTATTTAACAAGAACCATGGTTGTTGGCTATTTTAACATGCTTTATAACCCAATATACAGCCGGCAGATACATAGCATTCAGGTGCACTCAGATAACAGAATACGTAAAACATGTCGAGACTTCTGTCGCGTTTACACCAAGATTACAGCTGAGACCCCGATAAAGAGCTTGAATAGTACCGATATAGACAGTAGCAATGCTTATCAAGCAGCCAACACAAAATATACACTTGAGGCAGGCACGGCAGTTCGTTCAAAAAGCAACTCTATCGTCCAGAGAACAAGATTCCAGATCGGCTACATTAAAAAAATGCAACCATAATATGCCTACAAGAATTAGTTTTTTATTGGGGTTAAAGATTATTTAATTGTAATCTTCACTTATTTCATTATATTTAACGTCATACCTAAAAATAATAACTGGTTAATTGGCAATTACGTGAAACCGCTCCATTACTGCAACTTAATAAGTGTCCTGTTAGGAGTTAAAGCTTCATGTTTTCAAACGACATTTAATGCCGTCTTGCTTAGTTAGGGACTATATCGATTTATATAAGTACCAAGTATTTATTTCATTAATGAATAAATATCATAACAGAAATGGGCAGTAAATATATTTTAGTATAAAGACAAAACCTGCACATATATCACTTTACATAGAAGACATTATAGATATAAATATAATTATAATTAGGTACTTACTAACACCTAGGTTAGGTTAGGTTAAGTTTCTCTCACTAAAATTATAATTTTGGACCAATTTGCTGTCTGCTAAATAAATGATAATAATAATAATAATTATCTTCGGCTTCATTTTTCATTCAATTAAACTAATTGTATCGCATATATTGTAATGAATCCATCCCGATGTTTCGAGCCAGCATAGGTCGGGTAATCATTTTTTTTAAATAAACCTTACAAAGCGCACTCACCTTTAGGGAATATATTTATGCGTCCAACGTCGCCTGTTGCTGGTCAGTTTGACGGTGACGTGTGACGGGTCGATATGGGCTGAAAAGGGCCCGGCCCGTCCTGATGACAGGCTTGTGGGTCGAGATGGAGCTACGGGGCGACAGCCGAGCCCCCGCGGGGGTCCGTCGTATCACATCCGGAGTCCACATGTTCCTCACCTTTAGGGAATATATGCGTCCAACGTCGCCTGTTGCTGGTCAGTTTGACGGTGACGTGTGACGGGTCGATATGGGCTGATAAGGGCCCGGCCCGTCCTGATGACAGGCTTGTGGGTCGAGATGGAGCTACGGGGCGACAGCCGAGCCCCCGCGGGGGTCCGTCGTATCACATCCGGAGTCCACATGTTCCTCACCTTTAGGGAATATATGCGTCCAACGTCGCCTGTTGCTGGTCAGTTTGACGGTGACGTGTGACGGGTCGATATGGGCTGATAAGGGCCCGGCCCGTCCTGATGACAGGCTTGTGGGTCGAGATGGAGCTACGGGGCGACAGCCGAGCCCCCGCGGGGGTCCGTCGTATCACATCCGGAGTCCGCATGTTCCTCACCTTTAGGGAATATATGCGTCCAACGTCGCCTGTTGCTGGTCAGTTTGACGGTGACGTGTGACGGGTCGAAGGGGTTGATAAGGGCCCGGCCCGTCCTGATGACAGGCTTGTGGGTCGAGATGGAGCTGCGGGGCGACAGCCGAGCCCCCGCGGGGGTCCGTCGTATCACATCCGGAGTCCGCATGTTCCTCACCTTTAGGGAATATATGCGTCCAACGTCGCCTGTTGCTGGTCAGTTTGACGGTGACGTGTGACGGGTCGAAGGGGTTGATAAGGGCCCGGCCCGTCCTGATGACAGGCTTGTGGGTCGAGATGGAGCTGCGGGGCGACAGCCGAGCCCCCGCGGGGGAGTCCGTCGTATCACACCCGGACTCCGCACGTTTCGCTGAAAGAATCACTGTGCTTTAGCCATACTCTTTGAACAATTTAGCAACTCAAAAGTTTGGTTATTATAAATAAATAAATAAATATTAGGGGACAATCTTACACAAATCGAGCTAGCCCCATAGTAAGCTCAATAAGGCTTGTGTTACGGGTACTAGACGACGATATATTTAATAGACGTAAGTACTTAAATACATAGAAAACATCCAAGACTTAGAAACAGATAATCATGCTCATCACACAAATATTTGCCCTTACCGGGATTCGAACCCAGAACCTTCAGCTTCGTAGGCAGCGTCACTACCCACTAGGCTAAACGGTCGTCGTTATTGCTCATATCTTCACTCATTACCACAGGTAGTTGTTGTTCTAAAACACGATGTAGATCATCCAAATTTGTATTCTTTAGAGTACATTACACAAAACATTTGTTTTCATACACAGATTGAAGTGAGCTGAGCGCGTGGCGGTTGAAAATGAACCAACCCCTCGTCCTTTCAGCCGTGCGGGGGCTGTTTTTCCATCGTCTTTAGAAAACAAAAACAATGTGTATGCATACACATTTGTGTATTGCCAATACACATTTGTATATTGCCACGTGTCGACGTTTTATTGATAGAGAGGTGTTAAGATGTTTTTGTGTTTGTGTATGACTTGGCTCTACGAAATATCTCACAACTTTACACGGTGGAAGAGTCTTGAGACTTGGCCTCTTTTTTACATGGAATATTTGTCTAGGTCCTTGCTAAGTGCAATAAGTAAGTAAAAAAAAGTGAGCGCCACGTAATAAGTATTTCCTCATTTCACATCGGCACATAGTTCAATAAGACATCTAAGATCTTGTTTGTTAATAAACTAACTTAGAAAGAAACAACAGTTCATGGGTCCTTACCCTTTATAGGGCACAATCTAAAGGGCTTTGTTGGAAATGTATGGCCAACTGGTGCCTTTTTTTTTGATAGCACACTAACGCCACCTTGTTAGTTGTGTAGAGTACTTCCATACCAACAATAGTTACTATGGCAGCTCAGCTCTAAAGTGCATCCGTCTTGAGTTAC
Organism: Epinotia ramella; assembly: GCA_947578815.1. Classification (NCBI taxonomy): domain Eukaryota; kingdom Metazoa; phylum Arthropoda; class Insecta; order Lepidoptera; family Tortricidae; genus Epinotia; species Epinotia ramella. The sequence continues at coordinate 18,185,302 of OX388209.1, forward strand.
TCGTCCTAATCTATAATAGTATTCGACCATTAAAAGCAAGTCATATTCTCAGTTTTCATAATTAGATACGTATTATAGATTAGGACGCATACCTCAAGACGGATGTACTTTAGAGCCGAGATGCCATAGTAAATATTGTTTGTATGGGAGTACTCTACACTTCTAACAAGGTGGCGTTAGTTTGCCATCAAAAAAAAGGCACCAATTTTGAGCAAAGCTCTTTAATGGCAAAAATGACAACCTGTTAAGGTCATCTTTTTGTATTTTTTTATGATGCAGAATTTTTAGGTCTATAAGAGACTTGAATTTTGCTTCGTCCGTTAATGGGTTAAGCATGGATGGATTCTTATTGTGCCTGTCAGTTCATTTCGAAATATGTATGTATTAAACCCTTCAACCCTGTAGTAGTACATACTTCCTGGAGACAAAATATCTCCTAGACTGTGGTGGATATCGGGGTCTGACATTTTCCTGAGTGTGATAGATGCCGGCGGGCTCCGCCTCAAGCCTTCCAGTCCAGCCACCGAAGTCTTCTTAGTTCGGGCAACCCTCTGCACGCTGAAAACAAGACCAACAGCAAATGAAAATAGTAGACCATCCATATTAAATAGGGGAAAATCTTACTCGTACAGTCGGCGTCATATATATGTATACATTTTGTCGTATCGCAATGAAATACGGTGCAAAAGTGTACAAAGATCTTTGACGTCGACTTTACACGTATGATTTCTCTGTGCAGTATACTCAGGAACTATATCAGATTCAAGCAGAGTACATAAGAAAATACAATGATGTAATATAAAAAAATCGCCCAAGTGCGTGTCGGGTCACGCGCAGTGTAGGGTTCCGTAGTTCTCTCTTATTCCATATTAGACGGCAGGGGACACACACACACATGACTCCAACAAAAACAAGCTATCCAACGATACCCCACAATATTTATATCTTATTTACGAGAAAAAAAGTTACATGCCCACTTTAGGTGTAGGGCAGGTACCCTAAATTTACCTAAGCCGAAGACGGACAGACGGACGGACAGACAAATGACTCTGAAAAAAATTTGGGCTTTAAAGCCCAATATCTCGCAAAAAAATCACTAATTTGAAAAAAAAATTTTAAGAAACCCATAATATTTTTGAACAAGCTTATGGGTTTAACGAGAAAAAAAAAATACGTCCCCACTTTAGGTGTAGGGGAGGTACAGTTTTCTAGTAGTACCTAAGTACTGAGCTAAGCCGAATACAGACGGACAGACGGACGGACGGACGGATGGACGGACGGACGAACGCAGGGATGGACTGCCAGACGGACATGGCGAAACTATAAGGGTTCCTTGTTGACTACGGAACCCTAAAAAGGCCCTCGAGGCATTGTACTGAGGATGCTGGCGGCATTTCCTTGCTGAATTGCAAAGCTGATGCGTTGCGCGACAAAGCCGCCAGCTCTTCAGTCACCAGTTACGTCAACCAGACGTTTCACGATTTCCGCGCCATCATCTCTCACAATGCCTGGCGGCTTAAGAAGAGCAGGCACGTTGATGGTGGCAAGAGACCGGCGGATTAAGGGGTTTATTGCTACATTTTGGACCCCATAATACATTATGCAAAATTGAGCCATTTCGAGGTGATTCACTTTTCATTTTTAAAAAAGCCTCCTTACAATTTAATTTTAAAATAACGAATTGTTGAAACCTTTTTTTATTTTGAGCCATCTATAAGACAGTTAATTGTTTCAGACTAGCTGATGCCCGCGGCTTCGCCCGCGTGGTTATAGGAAAATGTAACATATGAATTTTCCCGTGGGAATTAGATGTTTTCCCGCTGGAAAAAGTAGCCTATGTCACTCTCCAGCTTCTAAACTATCTCCATACAAAAAATCACATCAATACGACGCTCCGTTGCGACGTGAAAGAAGGACAAACATACAAACACACACACACACTTTCGCATTTATAATATTAGTAAGGATTTACTAATGCACGTAGGAAAGTACGGCAAAAACAGTTAGCGTATTGTTTTTTTCTTCTTGTTTTAGAAATAATTAATAAAAATACATAATTATATAATATGACACTTGGCAGCCAGATTATTTAACAAACATGTACAGTTATAACCGGGGACTGGACATCCATCCATTGCTAGGATAGATCCGCCCTCACTAGACCGACTGTGGCATCTGTTCTTACTGCTCCTGCCTTCTCGGCACACCTATCTGTGCCTTTAGCGTCGTTGAAATCTACTACAAAAGTAGCTAAGGGTCAGTCAACTTTTTCACGAACTTATTACGAATAGGGAATATGCATGTGATTTAGAAATGGACAAAAAAAATCACGTGTAATCTATATTGCTTAATGAATATACACACATGATTATTTTTTCAAATTATCATGTTTCTATTGATAAAATAAATTGTTTAAAAGTACTATTTTTCAAATTCCCTCGCAAATTTCCAAAACGCAACGCTATTGGCGGAGCGAAACGTGACGTCACCGTGCAGGTCGTTAGTATGATTATTGAAAGTTATTCGCATTGTTTGGCCGCTGTTTATGATAAATAATCAGTGTTTTTTGGTAATTATTAAGTGAAAAAAGACTCGCCACAATGACTGAAGGCGGTTTTGTCAAGGCACAGTCGGATAATCTGCCTAAAATTAATGTGTTCATGATGACTAAATTTAATACATACTTCGCAAATATTTGTGACTTTACGTCCGCTGAACTAAGAGGAGTAAAAGCTGCAAGGTAAATAAGTTACAGATATTCAATAAATTTTCATATTCCTTGTTTTTATACTCGTGAGATTGGTCAATTAAATAATTATAACCTATTTTGGCGATTCAAATAGCTAGACTTTTAAACTACTTCAAATAGGTGTCTTTGTTAAATAAGTGGAATACAAAAACTAGTAGATATTTATCCATACTATATACTATTTTACTATACTATAACTTTATATATTATATATACTAACTTCTGCCCGCGACTCCGTCCGCGTGGTACTCATTTATATCGTAGCTCCATACAAACTTTCACCCCCCACTTCATCCCTTTGGGGGATATGGGGGGAGCTACGATATAAACGAGTTCCACGCGGACGGAGTCGCGGGCAGAAGCTAGTTATATTATATATTTTATATATACTTACTTAATAATAAATTATAAATGCGAAAGTGTGTCTGTCTGTCTGTTTGTTACCTCTTCACGCTTAAACTGCTGAACCGATTTGGATGAAATTTGGTATAGATATAGTATAAACGAGTTCCACGCGGACGGAGTCGCGGGCAGAAGCTAGTATTATATAATCAAAGATATGTAGGTACCTATTAGGAATGTTAAATGTTGAGAACATCTTTATGAACTTTAACAAACTAGGTTGTTTTCGTCAAGGCTTATAAATAAAACAAATTTGTGTAGGTCACTCAGTAAAAAGGATTAAATTCTTTTAACTTTCTTCGATCAACAGTGCAAACAAAGAAACTTAGCTAAAACGTTTCTTGATCAAAATCAACACTCGTAGTCAGCTGTTGATCAACAAAAATCATAATATTTGTAACATTAATAACTAAAAAAATATAAAAATCAGAATAGTTTTATGAATAAGTATATAATACAATTTTGAGGTTAGGTTATTGTTTACCTATATTGTTCGCGAGTCGTAATAAAAAAGATTTTAGGTACATACATATTTAATACTCACGTCGAAATGATCTTCACAACAATATAAACTACTCAAGCACGATACATTATCTCTCCTCATCGCCTTACACCACTTTATCCTTATATTTGCACCTTTGGGCATATGAAAATATTTGCAGTTTTAATGTGATTTTCACACATAGGGACAATACAATATTTATAATAAGCTTTTGTGTGCTCTTCCATTACAATAAGTTGATCTTATAAGCTTTAATCACTCACATTTATTAAAAGTGTGAATCAAAAACTTTGTTGTTAATTTGTTTAAGAACCGCCGTGCACTAAGCTGCACGGTGACGTCACAAATGAGCGCGCCAAAATGGTGGCGTTTTGATCGTCCGAAAATGATAGTAATTTTAATTATTTTTTTTTAGCTTATTTAATAATATTGTGAAGGTGTTATATTTTTTTCCGGTTATATAATTACTTATAGAATAGATAAAAAAAATAAAAAAATGTCATGAATATTCCCTATTGCAAATAAATTTATTTTAAAACTTTGTCCATCAAACTAAATAAAAGAATCTGAAAATGCTGGTGTAAACCATCGTTATAAACAATTGCATACCTGGTTAACAGCAGTATCTCTAACAAACAAGACAGTAATTATCACTTGCGTTACCGGACAAAATAGTGTGGGTCCAAAAGTTGATCGGCCCCTGAACGAATTCCAAAGGATGCTCGAATTGTTACAGAAAAACAAAAATCTTAAACTACTTATAGCTATCTTGGCCACGGTATCTCATTGTATAAAAATCTTCTTCTGGTATAATCTGATGTAAGTTTCCTTGCCGTTTTTATGTTATTAAGGAGAAATAACAATAAATAATATTTTATTTATTTATTTATTTATTTATTTATTGATACATGGAAAACCAACAGCGCAACATATTTATAGACAAAATAATAAAACCATATAGCCAATTACAGGTTCTCACTTAAATATATATATATATATATATATATTTTTTATATTCAATTAAATTTTATTTCCCATTTAGGTATACAACCCTAACGTGTGATAATTTGTTGGGATTTGTTATTGTTGGATAGGTATTTAAAAATGAATAGGGGTTTGCTAAAATCATTTTTTGATAATGTTAATATTTTCGGAGATAATCGCTCCAGGAGTAAAAGACAATGTGTCCCCCCCCCCCCCCCCCCCTCTAACTTTTGAACCATATATTTTAAAAATATGAAAAAAATCTCAAAAGTAGAACTTTATAAAAACTTTCTAGGAAAAGTATTTTGAACTTGATAGGTTGAATAGTTTTTGAAAAAAATACAAACACTACGGAACCCTACACTGAGCGTGGCCCGACACGCTCTTGGCCGGTTTTTTTATCCTACTAACGACCCACCCCGGCTTCGCACGGGTACTATATTATACATATAAACCTTCCTCTTAAATCACTCTATCTATTAAAAAAACCGCATCAAAATCCGTTGCGTAATTTTAAAGATCTAAGCATACATAGGGACAGATAGCGGGAAGTGACTTTGTTTTATACTATGTAGTGAAGTGAAGAAGAAACGAAATCAAAAATTCTAATCCACGCGTGCAACGGGCTTAGACCATGTTTTAGCGCTTCAAAGTTAACTGGACTCCCCGAAATCTTGTCCAGTTTATTTTATCCTGAACATGTAGCGTCGCAACACGCGCATAGTAATTGTGATTTTGTATCCGTAATGTAATAAGCCTTCCATGACAATTTGCAAGGTACCTATAATTAAAAAGAGTATGTAGAATACCTATTAATAGATTTCTCCTATTCTACTTTTCAACTACTCACGTGAAAGGAGTCTAGCTTAAAATTGGTACTTAATTCATTTTACACCAAAGAAAACTATTTATATCTTATTTTACTTCAAGAAAGATAGTAAATTGGCAGTCGATGTTATCTAAGAATTGTTATAATATAAGAGGAGACAACCCTAACCTCAAACATAAAAAAATCAATATCTCAGATGTCACACATTGTTCGCATCCGAGTTGTTTTTATATTATAGCTAAATAAAATATAAAACGATCCATTTTAAAAATACTGCAGAAACAATGAGACTAACCAAATAAAAAATAAATTAAAAAATTTAATAATCATGGTTTTCCCTTTTAGTAACCATTATTTATACTTTCTTTTTTACTGAATCAGTAAATTTAACAGCCCTTTTTAAGACACCATTGTAAAATGCATAATCACAATATATAATCATAATAATATGTAATCGAGCAGATTTGTTGTAATTCGGAGTTTGGAGCTACAGAAAGCTTTTCTAAAATCACAGGTAGGTATCAACTTTGCCGCGGTATCTCATTGTATAAAAAATATTCTGGTACAACTCATGAAATTTTCATTGCCGTTATTATGTTATTAAGGAAAACAGAACAATAAATAATCCTTTATATGGAAAACTCCCGTTCTGGGAATATTATTTATCGAAATATGATGAAACGAGTCACACCCGTTTTCAAGTCCATGAATAAGAACCACGTATCGGTTCGAAACGTGTCGAGCGCTATTGAACCTTAAAGACGTCAGTAAACTGTTTCATTATACCTATTTTGATAAATAATATTCCCAGAGATATATTTGCACTTAACATCGAGTTGTCAGACTTGATTAATTTATTGACTCGGAAATCCCCCTTGTTCACATTTGACCTAGCTGGAGAACCCAAGCTTTATCAATAAGCTTATAAAACAGGGATTCGCTTCCTTTATGGTAGTTGTAAACGAGTCTCGAACAGACAGGCAACAATGGTGGCTCGAAAAATATTTTGTTACTATTTTGCATTGCTGGCACTGGACTTGACGTTTGTACGAGGTCATTCTACCTATAATGGCGTCAAAACTTCCGGTAAGTTTGATTGTTTTATTATATTATCTCCTTTATTCAAATATAATCTTAGGATAAATACAATATTCTTATAAAAGTAAAATATAACAATTTACATACAAAATATAAAAACGTTATAAAAAAACGTAACCTAGGGTGGACAGGGCGACAGAAGGAGGAACCGCGCAGTGTCCAGCCCCCCTATTCTGTAACTTGTTTTAAGCTCACCTCAACGCTCACCCACAAATACATCTTGACACCGCGATGCGTAGTAACTAAGCGTTGGTAGAGGTCTAATTTCGTGACCGGCGGGGTGAGCCGCATTAGCGCGCTAAAAAATCGCGGAACATACGTGGGGTTTTTGACGTCGCTGCTGTTTGGACCATCCTGTGTAATACATTACACACCCGGTGGATACCATCTCCGAGCCCACAACATGATACAAATGGTGATGGTCCCCGCCAGGTGCTATGCAGCACTGTGACTGCGATGAAAACCAAGGTCAAGGGCTATTAAAATGAATGCATGTCATTTTGCACGAGTCGCTAGAGGCCGCTCGAAGGACGAATTTTAAGTAACTTTTCGTGATTTTTGTTCGTGCGCAAGGTTAATTCCCAACTGGTATCGGTGGATTCGGTGGTCTCTTTATTTATCGCCGCTACTTACTTGTTGGGAGTGACTTCGTTTCCGTACGTACTTGTATCATAAAAATCTTTTTTTTTCTAACAAATGTAATATCGTTTCTAACGAGCGGAAGTGTCGATTACTTCTAGATAATTCGGGAATCGTGAAAAACTTTATTCTTCGTTGCTCTATGATTACGTTTACGTCTCCATTCTTTTTTAAACCTATGATTTTATGTGTTTAAATCCACCTCATGCAGGGGGTTTTGTAAATCCTCCAAATACAGGGTTTAATTGGCATTGTAACCCCTTTTTCATGGGCCATCTTCTTAGTATGTTAGAAGTATTTCTCTAAGAAACTCTGTCGTATCGTCTCCTAGCTAACGGGGCTGAATAACCAAAGGAATTCCTTTTCTTATATGCAAGCTTTAAAGAGGGGCGTCTAGACGGGCCACAATTTTGCAAGAAACAAAAAATAAAAAGCATTTATTCACGAGAAAAACAGTACTTTTTTACGATTCACAACTTCCGCCAAACTGTAGAGCAGTTTGTTGGCAGAAATAAACTCCCTGTCTGTACATTACTGTTTTAAGCTAGCTATTTATAATATAATATGTATACCTATCAACCGCTGTAGTAGTGTAATTTATAAATGTAAGTACGAGTATGCTATACGTTATAACATAATATATTTAAATTATTTCAACTAATTGAGTACATTTTATCTTCAAATTGTTTTAACATAATTAAGCTTTTTTAATTTCGATTTAAAGACATTTTTGCTAGCGCTTTTCTCAACATTTAACGGTATGTTGTTCTACATTTAAGGAACAAGATAAAATCTGGTTCTCTTACCATAATAATTGACTACTCTAGGTACAATTAACGCTTCATTGGCCAATTTTCTACGCAATTGTGTATTAGTCACAGAGACCTTAAACTCACACAGTTCAAATTGTTCTAATGCAATTAGGAACGATACCCTCTCAAAGGCTGGCAACATATGCAGCAGATGCATATGTGCTGGCAGTTCGCCTTTGTACTTTGATCTGTTGTGTCACATGTATATTCTTTAACCTGTTATTGTGTACAATAAAGTGCTTACATACATACATACATATTACATATGAGAAATAATTTATTATAATCCTCTCTACATTTTTGTTTTGTCTTTTTATCTACTAGAGCTTTCATAAATCTTATTTGTAGGTGTTTAATTTTATCAAGATAGGTTTTAAATGTACCATACGTGCCCAGTCCATAGGAGAGTATCGAATCAGTGAGTGCGTAATAAACTGTATATAGGGTCGCTCTATCTGTGAAAAACTTAAGATGATGGAACTTCACAAGCACAGCCCGGAGCTTTTCACATACCAGCTCTACGCACATTTCTGCAGTGAGTGCATCACTGCAGAAATGTGCGTCTGCGACAGCGTGGCCAATATTAGCCAGCATTTACAGCCACATTAAACAATATTATGGCAATATTTTTAGCATTGCCCGGAAACATTGCTACATATATTCAGTGAGGCCGATGGATTTTGCCAGATTGCCGGTATGGTCGCTTCGCAATCGAAAATACTGTAATATTTTCGGGGACAGCTTTATTGGTATCTCGCTGCCCGGCGTAGATAGATAGTTACCTTCCTATTTAATACGAAGATCAATGCCAATTTCTGAAGGTCCCGTGACTCAAAGGAAAGTTAAATTATTACGCTATCGGTGAGAGGATCTGTTATTAGCTCACTTGCACTATTGTTTTAAGTTACTGTGTATTATTTAAGCTGATGACCTTCCTATATAAATAAATAAATAATAAATTAGCAGAAAATCTAAATCTAAACATCTCTCTCGCCTTTAAAAATATATTAAGGTGGTTCGGCCTCCATACAAAACGTTATTTGGCACTCGCAGGCTAAAGCGCGATATTTTAAGAAACGTATGGAACTACCCAACCATGAGCCCGAAATTCCCCATTTCCTAGAATAAACTATAATAATTTGAGAAATTAGTTTGGGACGTGATACTTTGGGAAAACTACATTTTTATGGCCACAAAATTGCCTACTAAGCTGAAGGTCCTGGGTTCGAATCCCGGTAAGAACAAATATTTGTGTGATGAGCATATTTTTTTCTGAGTCATGGATGTTTTCTATGTATTTCTATCTATTAAATATATCGTCGTCTAGTACCCATAACACAAGCCTTATTGAGCTTACTATGGGACTAGGTCGATTTGTGTAAGATTGTCCCCTAACATTTATTATTATTTATTTATTATTTATATATGTACTTACTAGCTTCCGCCCGCGACTTCGTCTGCGTAGTGCATGCACATGTACCTAATGTGTTTTAATTTAAGATATTTTACTTAATTTGATTTAATTTGAAAAGGGTTCCCTTTATGTGGCATAATATCGATTGTCCGAAATACACTCCGCATAACAGTTAAGCGTTCTAAGGCAGGTCGGTGTAGGTACGACGAGCGAAGCGACGACCCTAAAACGCGCGAGCCAAGCGAGAAATTGTACAATACCTATTACTACGGAATTTCACGAATCACGTAGGCAGTTGGGAACAGGGACTTGGTGGCAAAACCGACTCGGATCGCGGATAGGTTAGAAGACGAGGTTATTTTTTTTTATAAAAGAGCAGAAAACTTGTTTAAATATCAACAAACATATTAAAACAAGTTTTCTGCTCTTTTATATAAAAAAAAGTAATTGCCATTATTTTCTGTTTTAACTTTTAAATATTTTCACGAATCACGTAATAGGCAGTAGGGAACAGGGACTTAGTGGCAAAACCGACTCGGATCGCGGATAGGTTAGAAGACGCCTTCGAGGTATTTTTTTTTATAAAAGAGCAGAAAACTTGTTTTAATATCAATAATAGGAATAGATTAAATAAGATTACAAAAAAACGATTCTGCCAAAGAACGTTGTGCCAAATGACAGTATGCCAGCTAAATATTATGCGATACAAATTTCGGTGACACGATTATTCGATCATAGGACTATTATTACAATCGTCATTATGCTAATGTACTATTCTGCCAAAGGAAGTTATGCGAAATGACTGTATGCAATGAAATTTATGCGTACAGTAATTCTGCGAAATTACTGTACGCATTAAATAAAATTATGACAATCAATTTTATGCAACACATTAGTAACCCAATTTGAAAATGCACTATTGATGATGTGTCCAATATGGGACTAGTTTGTTTCCGGAATAAAATATTTTAATTTAATTTACCAGAAGATTTGGAGGTTTTTCTTATTTAACGAATTTTGAGTTTTTAAGTGCTACATTACATCTTTAATTTAAGGTGGGCGTAAAGCAGTCCATGTGTCCGTACAGTCGGACAACCGGACCGGACAACGTTGTGATCAACCGGAGGATTTAGCGAAGCAAAACCAGGTAAATAAGAACAAGTTAACCTTGCGAAAAGTTCTCGCTTATTACAGTCGAGTTCGAAAATATGTGCACGGGCAATGTGATCAAAAATATGTGAACGCCATATTTGGAATCGCAATACGCAACCGAACATGCCCTTGATGTGTTCACACCCCATTTTTAGGGTTCCGTAGTCAATAAGGAACCCTTATAGTTTCGCCATGTCCGTCCGTCTGTCTGTCTGTCTGTCTGTCTGCTGTCTGTCCGTCTTCGGCATAGCTCAGTAACCATCACTACTAGAAGACTGTTATTCGGCATGGGTAAACATTTTTAGGGTACCTCCCCTACACCTAAAGCGGGGATGCAATTTTTTTTTCTCGTTAATCCCATAGTGTGGGGTATCGTTGGATAGCTCGTTAAAAATTATTATGGGTTGCGAGATATTGAGCTTCAGAGCCCTAATTTTTGTTCGAGTCATGTGTCCCCCCCCCCCCCTGCCGGCTAAATGGCTACTACTGGGCATATGAAAAAAATCGTGGTAGTAGTACATATAATGAATTTAAAAGGAAAACTATCACGGACAAGAAGGCATAAGTAGTTACCGAGTAATAGTCGACCAACTTAATGTGTACTTGGAAAGACCAATTTTCGTACAAATTCGGCCGACGCAACCGCACGTCGATGTAACTAAGATAGACAGGCCACTACGGAACCCTTCACTGCGCGTGGCCCGACACGCACTTGCCCGGTTTTGATACACTCTGTATACTATTAGTATAGATTAGTATGTAAAAAGAAAGTGGGTATCATTAATTTGCTGTTTGTTTTGGTTGCTGGTGAATTTAAAACATAAAGCATATTATACGTTATTTGGCTTACCTATATTATAAACAAAAATGGAAGGACGTAAACACTTACTACCTATGTATAGTTTACAGAACAAATACGACAGTATATCACAAAATTAGGATTTTTGGTCATTACTCATTAGGGGAATAGGGGCCCTAAAAAAATATGAATGAAAGGGTAGCCAATACGTAATGATTTTTTATGACTTGGCGTATTCTAATGTCTACTACTACCGTCTAGATGCGGCGTAGTGCACACGCCGCATCTAGACGGTCCTGCGTGGCGGACAGCAAGCTATAAGGCAGAACGGGAAAGGGATATGAATGATCTTGATATAATAGGATGCGCGTTTAGGGCAATTTTGTTATGGCAAGTGACTTTAGACATACAATTAGGGATCATGATGGTTTCCAGAATATGAAAATTTTATAAGTACCTAATCTTTAATGATGTCTTTTTCAGATTACTCATATGACAAACGACAATGACAAGGGAGTAATGAAAATACCGCCATCATATAAAGCAGTCACCATTAAAGGACCTAAGTTAAAATCAATCAAATCATCGCAGACCGACAAATTTCAAGACTTAAAAGTAAAATGGCGAGCTCTCTTAGTACCTGCGGAAATTGACGAAACGAATCCTGATGTCCACAAATATGTTTCTAACTTGTCTTCACGGGCCCAATTTTTATACCAAACATGTGACAAAAATACAGACAGAGCTTATCTATGGCCAATGAAACCCGGAGACACATGTTCAGCAGATTTAACTACACAGTTTCAGAAATTGAGTATCGTGACTTTAGCATACGGAACATATGGAACAAAATACTATAAAGATCCAAGAATCCTCTCGGTAGTGAAGGATGGCTTAGATTTCTTGACGGTGCCAGAACAAGACAGATACGACGGACAAAAATATTACGGAAACTGGTGGGACTGGCAAGTTGGAATCCCAGAATACTTCATTGACATTCTGATGATCATCAAAGACGAGCTACCATTAGTAAAAATACAACGATACACAAATATTATGAGTGCGTATGTTCAGCATACTCGCCGTTTATATGGTAAGGGTCAGTATGAAGTCGTTGATTTGGCATCCTGTCAATATAACGTATTAAAAGGGCCGCAAAAAATGGAATTAGCGAGAGCCCTTCTAGGTTTGGGTATATTACAGAAAAACGAAACGAAAATATCATTTTCATTAGACAGTATTGAAGAACTAACGAAGGTGGTGACTGAAGGTAACGGATTTTATCAAGACGGGTCTTTTATTTATCATCAAAATATTCCGTATTCCGGCCAGTGCGGCGATCGTTTACTGCGCCATGTGGGTACGATTCTAGCAGTTACACAAGATTCTGGATTTGAAATGGATCCCGACAACGTAAAACCCTTTGTAGATTCCTTAGAACATGTATTCTTACCGCTTTTATATCGGGGTGAAATGATAGCACCAGTCAAGGATCGTATAAATTCTAGAGCACCTCCTAATTCTAAAACTGAATACGGATCTCCAATTATGTACAATTTACTAACTGTATCTAAATTAGCAACATTTAAAAGTGCGAAAAAAATTAAAGCAGCTGTTAAATATGGCAATGGCACGCCGCTGACGGCGCGATCTATCTATACAATGACGACGGAATTCAGTTCAGTGATACCTATTGGCCGACCGTCGATCCGTATAGGATTCCAGGAACAACAGTCGATACTAAACCCCTAGAAAATGATCGCTCTGATTTTGGTGATTTCCCCTCTAAGGAGAAGTGGGTCGGCGGCGTGGCCTACGACAATCAGGCGGTGGTAGGAATGGCCTTGAATAAAGCAGGATTTAAAAATATGAACCTTAAATGCAAGAAATCATGGTTTATAGTGGATGGGAAAATTGTAGCATTGGGCGCAGGAATAACTGGGAAGACAACATCATCAATTGAAACAATTGTAGAAAATCGATTGTTAAACAGTTCATACTATAAAGTCCTGTCTAATCGCGGAGAAATGAATACAGGGAAACAAACAATTGATGTAGACTGGTTATTATTGAAAGCAAGTGATCTACAGTCATCGATTGGTTATTATTTCCCTTGGTCACAAACGGTAGATGTTATTACGGACACACGAAGTGGAACCTATAAAGATATAAACGAACTTTTTCCAAGTAATAAGATTTATACTGGTGAGTATCGCAAATTTATAATAAATCATGGAAAAAGCCCAGTTGATGCAAAATATGCATATGTGATATTGCCGGGAATCAATCAGTCTAAGTTAACTAAATACATGTATAGTCAACCTGTTAATATTCTAGCCAATACTGCTGATATCCAAGCTGTAGAGTTAGCACACGAAGGTTACTTAGGCATTAATATTTGGAAGGAAGAAGGTGCTACTCTCGCAGAAATAAGCAGCGATAAACCTGTGTCTTTAATGAGGCAAACTGAGGGGAACAAACATATTTATGTATTGTCAGATCCGACGCAGTCAAATAATATAATAACTATAAAAGTTCCTAACTTTTACAGAGTAGCAAAAATGAGCGATGGAGTCAATTACGATATAAACGGCAAAGCTTTTGTAGTAGATTTTACCAATGCCGGAGGAGCCAGCAAGCAATTCACAGTGTATATCACTGCTAGTAATATCTACACAGTAGCACAGATATACTAGATCTAGTTTTTATTTTTCTGTGTAAAATGTTTTTATGTTTTACTATTCTATTCTATTATATTCTAATATTTAGATAAATATAATTATATCCAATATTCATTCATATTACCTTTATATTACCGACCATTTAAAGTTAGTTACTAATAAAGTCGTAATACTTCTATCAATAGTACATAACTACAGAGGCCGGGAAGTAAGGGGTCGCCGGCCGAGTACATATAGACGGCCGAGCGTAGCGAGGTCGGATAGTTATTATGCTGGCAACCCCTTTTCACGCCGAGGTATGTATAGTGCTTTTCTCAAACATGCAAAGAAATAAATTAAAAAAAACTCCAAGAAATCAAACTTTAATTTTCATGGCTGAACGCCGTGATCCTGTGCAACAAATTGTGGAATGGACATTAAAAAAGACCATCTTGCAGGCTTCCAATTTTGTATGAAATTCCAGGTGTCTCATCTCGCTGCGCCCGAAACGTGACACTTCGAAGCCCATTATGAAGAACACAACGTCAATATTTCATTGCATGTTTGAGAATAGTTATTTACGATACAAGTGCCGAAAATAGGAAATTCGCAACGAGTGGTGATAAATTAAAACACGACCGAAGGGAGTGTTTTAAATTGACACGAGTTGCGAATTACCTATTCGCACGTGTATCGTACAACGTTTTACTGTACATATGGCTCTTTAAAGTTTCGACATATGCACGAAAAGCGCTCTTTTCCGCACTAGTGCGGAAAAGTTGCACCATATGTACTGAAAAATTATTATAACTACTACTAAGTCACGTCACAGCGGTTGTTCTTAGCAAATCAAGTACATGTAGGTACATTTTCGAAACATTTATTAATACTATTAATCTTTCCAGCAATTTACAACTTTAAAGTTGTTTACAGTACATATGGTTCTACTTTCCCGCACTAGTGCGGAAAAGAGCACTTTTCGTGCATATGTCGAAACTTTAAAGAGCCATATGTACAGTAAAACGTTGTACGATACACGTGCGAATAGGTAATTCGCAACTCGTGTCGATTTAACACTCCCTTCGGTCGTGTTTTAATTTATCACCACTCGTTGCGAATTTCGTATGTTCGGCACTTGTATCGTAACTAACTATTTTTAGTCAGTGGTACAGTTTTTTTTGTTATATTATAAAAAAATCTCAAATAGTTTTACCTAAGCGCATACTGCAGCTAATGTGTCTAGGCATATGGAAGTAAACAACATTGAACTAGGTATCATAAAGAAAATACCCGCATCGATAATGTGTTTGTTTAATGTCCATGTAACAAATAAATTGTCGTTTATTTGTGTATAATAAAATGAAGTATCCGAAACGATTTTTGTAATTCCACCTATTCCAGTACCCAGTACCCTGAGGGTGAGTATCTAGCAGAGCTATGCGAGGTAGCGAAGCGGTGTGAAAGGAAACAAAACACCAATAAAAAGAGACACGTGAGCGAAGCTAGCGATTCTATTGGCGGATCTTTTTCTCGCACACCACCGCCCGCTACTTGGCACAACATCTGATGGATACTCGCCCTTAATTAGGTATATCGTTATATGATGCTTGTTCCATATGTTCTGAGAGTCAGCATAAAAAGGAGAAAGTATTCATTTTCAATTATTCAGTGCACTTTTTCATATTTTGATGTTAATTATATTTTATTTTCGCTTTGTAAAAAAAAGCTTTTGATTGACGAAATGAAGCTTATAGTGGGGCAGTGTGCTCGAACAAATTGTCGTAAATGTGGACAAACACGCTGGACAAAAGCACCAATTTTATTTCAGGCACTTGTTAGGTCCATAGCTTTAAGTTTTTGATAGGAACCAACTCCTCCGTCGGCCATATTTATTTTATGGCGGCCATTTTTAATTATAGTTAATTATTAATATCTCGAGTTCTAAGACACTTAGAATCACATACTTGGTGTCTACATATACATAATTGGGGTCAGGGAATTCAACTAGATAAGTATTTTACCGATATAACATCTTCATATCTTTGTTCTTAGAGTTGGTTTGAGTAATGTAAAAAAACAATTATTAACGTTCTTATTTTTTTATTACTTGTTATTATAGAGGCTATAGTAATACATAATCTGCGGAAATTTCAAGTGTCTACATATTACGGTTCTGGAGATATACGGCTTGTTATGGGCGGGCAAAAAAACGCAATAAAATTACGTTTCATGTATGAGAGCACTGTTTAATTTTAATTTAATTTATTTTTTATGAATGTATGTTAAAGCAGCAATAGAGAAACAACTACTATGAAAGTTTGAAGAGTCTAGCTATTGCTGATACGCAGACAGCCAGATGGACAGCGGAAGCTTAGGAACAGGGTTCCGTTTGATATCCTTTGGGAACTCGACTCTAAAAAATTACTAGTTGAATTCCTTGACCCCAAATAATAATATGTATATTTAGACACTAAATTTGTGATTCTGCGTTATTTAGAACTCGAGATATTAATGATATGCGTATAATTCAAAACGAACGCCATAAAATTCAAGATAACCGACGGAGGAGTTCGTTCCTATCAAAAACTTAAAGCTATGGACCTAACAAGTACCTGAAAAAAATTTGGTCCTTTTGTCCAGCGTGTCCACATTATCACCTGAAACTGCCCTAATATTATTTTTTACATTAACCCACTTGCACCAATTTTATTAAAGAGTTTTCTATATCAAAGAATAAGATTTAATAGTGAAAGAGTTGGTCTAGATTGCACGGCAGGTAGTTTTATAGAATTCACGACCCAGAATAGCACCCCTGGTAATCTGCAAGCTCTGCCAAACGGAAACCTCATAGAATCGGTATTATTTTTTCTAACATCACCTCCTTTAATTGATAATTGCTATAGGATTATCCTATATCAGTCTCCTTTAGTAATAATACTGCATTTTTCTGTGATTGTAGTCCCCTGGCAACTATTAATGGAAAGCACAATTAATCTTTCATAACATCAGTTACGCAGATGACATGGTGTTGCCGAGTCCGTCAGTCTGTGCACTAAGGGACTTGCTGCGCCCCTGTGAAACCTATGCCGAATCACACTGGCTTAAATATAATTGCACAAAGCGAGGTTATGCTTTTCGCGGTGCGAGGCATGTCCTCCTAACTATGTGCCGACTATAAGGCTATGTGGAAATGTGTTGGCAAAAGTTGAAGTTGTAATCAGCTTCGTGATTCCTTTACAAATAAATATGTGAATAAAAGTATGTGTACTAAAAAAGAAACTTACCATGTGCTGTGCGCAGGCGGCAGTTGAAAAATTTGCGCATCATACGCATCATAATCAAATATAGAATTATGCATATATTCGTCCTCCTTCAACAGTTTGCCTTTCCGCTCGTCTTCATACATCTTTTTCAGTGGCTCTTGGCTTTTCCGAGGCGGCAATTTAATTCTCGGAATAAAATTAGAGTATGCCACTTTCTTGTTAGTAGAGTAAAACGACAAATTGATCCAATGGGGCATAGAGTAGTCGTCTATAGAGTTGAGATTGTTGTCTTTGTTATGGAACTTTAAGAGTGGCACAGCGTGTAAAGGCTGTTCGCCGACGCAGACCAAGTCGCTGCCAACACCGTTGTCTATGATTCGTTGTTTGGTGACATTAGTTAGTTCTCTGTCCACTTCGAATACGCCGACTCCGGGGGTTATGACGACGCTGAGCTGACCAGTGCGATCGAAACATCTGTCTAGGTAGTGTTTTTCAAATACTGAAAGCAATAGTTTATAAGGTTATTTGTTTTTTCCGTTGTCTAGTCATCTTATCAAAACTATAAGTAGTGCCTTTCGAATTGTCAGGGTACGATTTAGTTGTAATCCACTAAATGTAGGGTTTCGTTGGTTTTTAAGCCCTATATTATGAGCCGTCTTTTAAGCATGGTCGATTTCCATGTACCTATTTTTTTTTAAGGAACTGTATTTTTTTCTCCTGGCCAACCTTGACAGTACAACAACAAGAAACAATTGATTGACCCAATTATAAAATCCTCACCATTTAAACTCATGTTAAGAACCTCCAGGAAATTGCCCTGTGCTGCGGTGGAGTTGATAGCAGTTGGTATCTCCATGTTAGGTCTCTCGTGATATTGCAGAACGATTTTCTGGTAGTCGGTGAACAGTCTCCTGAGCTGAAGAAGCACGTTCGACCAGTCCTCGTACCGCTCATTTTGAACAGCCACTCTAGACAAAAAAAAAATGACACGGGTCATGTGGAGATCTTCTTAAATTCTTTAATTACAAGCGCTATATACACGAAGAGGCGCCCCACTCCTACCTATGTTATGGGTAAAACAATAACTAGTGAGCCTATGACTACATTTTAAAATGTTTAGTAAGTATTTGAGCATCCCCTTCGACCTTTAACTTTCGTGAGACATGTCTAAAATACTAATAATACCGTCGGCGCTTGCGTCACGGGCCGCGCGGCGGTCGGATCGCGCGCGGGCAGTGCTTCTAGCGACATTGCCGTGAAAACACCTATCCTGAAGAACACTCCCGTTCAAAACATCAGGTGACACGTGGATTTATTATTAGTGGTATCCCGTTGATGCTTCGTTAATGTAGAAAAAATATCCAGAACAGACTAGTAATGCATAAAACTCATTTTACAGACCGGTTAAAGTTAAATATGGCGCCGGCACCTGTCACCCCATAGAGAACTGTCAAATGTCCGATACAGTCAGATTTTAACGAACGTAACTTACGATTAGCGCCGATTGGAAACCGCCAAGTGAGACTTTCCTCATCGTAACAAATTCTTTGGGTTCAAATAACTTTGAATCTATTTAACGAGCCGCGAGTTGACAATTCAATAAACGATTTATGTTGTGTTAGCCTTTTTTGGTAGCACGCGTCGACGAAACAATGGAATTGTTTGAATTCAAAGGATTTATTTTGACGACAGGAAAGGCTAACTTCTTTTTTTTTATTAAAATGGAGATTGCGGTTGACTTGCGTCTAACCTGATGGAATGTTAAGACAAGGTCTATGATGGATCACGCTCACCCAGAAGATGCCAGTTTTCAAAATGTCATCCAAATCGGTTGAACCGTTTAAGCGTGATTGAGTAACAAACATCTAAACATCCAAACTTCGTATTTTTATAATATTACTAGGATAATTTAGTTACGAGGCTGTGGTTACGTGCGCGGCCGAAGGGGGCGAATCCTTCATTTAGTTTATACATATGAGTGGAACAGTAGTTCGTTAACATAATTGTGTCCTAAGATTTTGTTGGTAGCTTTTAATTTACTTTTCGACACTAAAAAATGCATATTTTTTCTAAACTTTCAAGGTTTATAATATTTTGTAATTCATACTTTATTACAATCATTTGATGGTTTACTATCCAAAGCAACATGTACCTTATTATTTTTAACATGAGGAAACTACCCTGTTCTGAACATGACCCACGACAGTTTAAATTGAGCATTATTATGATATGACACAGTTACCTGTAAAAGTCTTCGTAAAATCTGCCCCTGTAGTCTTTCTGCAAGCACTCTTTCATGTGTTGTGGAAACTCTTCTAAAGACTTCGCTTTATAGAAAGTTCTTGAAAATAAAACAATTGTCACTTCATGGTTGCTCCCGTTTTTCTGTAAGCATCATACGTTTTTCGGTTTATTTGATGATTATGATTATGTACTGTGGCAGAGTCAATTAAATAAATAAGTATTTCAAAATTGTCTTAGGTATATAAAAAACACATTTCATTATAATACTTTGATTAAGTCCAGATACGCAATCTAGTAAATTTTAAAGATATTTTAATTTATGGCAGCTGCATACTTGAATATTACAAAGCTGTCTTTGAGAAAAACAATCAATAAATGGGTGAATCAACTTTATACTGTAGCTAGTTGCCATGGTTACGTCTCCTAGGTCACTTTTAAAAACCGTGATTATGTGGGTTTAAATCTCCCAGTTGTAGGGTTTTATTTACACTTTAAACTAGTTATTTAAAGTTAACATTGTAATATTTTTTCTAAGAAAAAAGAATGGTCTCATGGCTAACAGTACACAATAAGAACCAGTAATAGTCGATTGACTTAATTACTTTAAAGAATAATTAGTATTTATTCTCTGAAGTATTATCTATATCCTTACTTTCCACTTCGTAAAGAGCTCAGCAAGAAATCCATTCACAGCCTTCTCAAAGTACAGATCGCCATGTATATCAAAGTCCCACATTTCGGAGGACATCTGAATGAACAGATAAACCATGGATGTCGAGGATCTGAAGACGATTTTGGTGTCCTCCGTGATGACCCCGCAGGCTACTCTGTCGCCCTGTGACCACATCTCGTACACCTGGCATCTGATGGCGCCACCACAATACTCGATCTTTTTGTTGAGGTACACACATGTACTGACCTGTAACAGACGATATTTCAGATTAAGTACCAAAGCTCAAACATAACAATCAGAGGCGCCATTTCCATTGTTCTTGTATTTTATTATTGTTATCTGGCCTGGTATAACGCGCGCAGATAAAGAATGGATCTGAACTGTATGAGTATAGACAGCGATAGGGTGTGAGTGAGATAGCATGCGAGCTTTTGTATGTTTACTCCATTTGTCTCTGTGTCTATTGTATAGTGAATATATGTCTTCTTTCTTTCTTTCTATTGTTTACCTCTACTTTTAGGACCGTTAAAATTAGTGAATTTGTACATTAACGGCCGTATTCATAAACGTACTACAAGCCTGTTTTAACTAAAATGGCGTTAAAATTCGTTTGTCCTTATCTGTCACTTTGACATTTGTGTTCGTAAGAAAGGGACAAAGCATATTTTATTTAGCAGAGACATTTCAAGTTTTATGAATAAGGCGGTTAGTATTTGAAATAATAATATGTTGTAAGTATCATTTACTTATCGCAGCAGGGCAACATTGTGCCCCGAAATAGCAGTAAGTATCATTAGTAGCAAACATGTATGTTACTTGTACCACCCAGGGGACACGTGCAGGGTTGTGGTAGGTAGCTCCTGCGGACGCGAGTAACAGTTGTCCCCCTAAAGACAACTGTTACTCGCGTAACAAACTTTAAAAAAGGCCAAATAATGTATGCCATATGATTAAATAATGTTACTTGCACCGAGATATTCATACAAAAAACATACCAAGTGATTCTTCAGTCTCCACATTTCTGATCGACCCATGTACTGGTCCTTGAACGTAAGCTCCACTGAATCCAGGGCCACATCTGGCACATTCACGATGTTGACGTAAACATCAGCAAAAGTCCGCAGTTGAAATGTGGTAGCAATGCTTTGCTCCACACTAATGGTATCTAGAAAGTATATACATATAAAGTGGCCGTCAATAGAACTTGCTAACTATGTAAACAAACAATGTATTGAAATTGACGTTTTAAATGTCAATTTCAATACATTGTTTGTTTACATAGTTAGCAAGTTCTATTGACGGCCACTATAGATTTCAAATTAAAGGAAATATTTAATTTGTTTGAAGCCGGCTCGGAACATAACATTAAGTTTTTGCTTTAATTTGAAATTTATACATTTCGTTAGCGTTACTGCTTAATACAAAATTATTTTCAATTTGCTTTTTTATTTGGAGTAACGATAATGGATCATAAAAGTTGGTTAAAGTGCAGCTATGTAAAAATATTTCTTGTAAAAAACGTGGGAATCCTTTCACGCAAAAGGCGAAGTAAATGCCCTATTCATAGAACACAGAGATGCCAAGACTGCTATGCTAAAGTAGGACTGAACATGTCGGCCGGATGCACCCTGAGTGATGGGCCATATTAGCCACCAAATGGACCCCACAAGATAGGCCAATGAAGAAGAGAAGATACCAAGGCAGACGGACACAATATTAAGCTATTAAACATAAATAAGTCAAATGGCATTCTCTACTAGTCTTATTACCTCTAGTTCTCCCTGGGGTGTCCACCTTGACTTGCAGTAGGAGCCTTGGATAGTCATTCTCTGGGTGGTATATTTCTACTATATCTTTTTCTTTAAGTCCAGGATAATCTTTAAAGCTGATTATTAAGTCCACAGCTGAAATGACACAATTACTTAGTCACATAATATAAGTAAAAAAATGAATACAAAGAAAACAGAATAAAAATTATATAAAAAAAACCAGACAAGTGCGAGTCGGACTCGCCCACCGAGGGCTCCGTACTTAATTACAAATGTATAGTTTTCAGATATTTCCCTGTATAAGACATTACTTGCCAAATATCATAGTTCTAGGTCAACGGAAAGTACCCTATAAAGATACCCTTGAGTGTTGAAGTATACATATTGTGTGTGGCATAAACAGCCGTTTATGTGAACTTAGAAGTTTTATTTTTTCACAGCTTCAAGGGACTGTAGACCTCAGTATGTGGTTTTTATTTCAGCTTGATATGCGTCCCCGAGATAAAGGGTATTGACAGATAGACAGATGGACAACAAAGCGTCCTAACATAATATAGTCCTATAAGGGTTCCATTTTTTTCCTTTTGAGGTATGGAACCCTAAAAATATCACATATCAAGATCATTAAATTTACAAAGATCAGATAGGTACAGAGGATGATATTACAATAACTAGTTACATCTCGCAAGTTTAATTAATCCTACTTTTGCAGTTCAATTGTTTTGAAATTGTGCACATCATTTATTTATTTATTTATTTGACACACCAACAAATACAAGGCTTATACATTGACACAGAGAGATGAATAGAAGAATCATGGTGCAGTCAAGCTGTTCTTAACCCTTTAACGGGCACAAAAGCATCTGGTTTTTCATAGAATTAAACCCTATCACATAGAAATAAAGTTCATTCATGGTGGGAATATAGTTCCCACTGCCTTATAAAGGGCTTAAGATAAGATTCCAATGTAAGATGGCAATAAGAACCACTAACTCATTATAAAGTTGACATGTTAAGACACTCACAGCAGTACAGGGTCGAATAACCCCATAACATGCATGGTTAACTTTAACTTAACAATTTAACTGTGGTAAAGGTGTTACGGCTTTTTAGAATGGTGTTGATGACTATGCCAAAAAGTATGTTTTTGCTAAACAAAAGTCTTGTGTAGACTGTAGTTGTTAAAATGAATTTATACTAATATTAGAAAGAGGAAAAGTCTGTGAGGTTGTAGGTTTGTATGAAGGGGAACTACTCATCGAATTTCCAAAAAATATTTTACCAGTATATAGAATGGACATAATTATGAATATAAATTATATATTCATCATTGGAAGCGCTAAAAACATTGTACTCTGGGTTTATTAGGCGGTTCATGCAAGATCTTTCCTAAGAGTGACGACTCTGTATTAGGGTTAGCACATTATAACCTTTAACACGAATATTTCTACACTCGCGTATGTTATCATTATCTTCATTACCATTATAATACATATATAATAAGGCCACGGAAAAAACTTACGACTGAAGCTGCTTTGGTGGACTATAAGTTTAAACGCCTTCATCGTGCTGGATTACAAATTGTTCATATTAAAATAAAAACTTTTACATTGTTTCTTTATATATCTCATGAAATATGGTACGATCGATCAAAATTACACAATCTAAAATGGATTTATGGAATAAATAACAACACAAACACGACATGGATGTACATTAATTTAATTCACGAACTTTAATTCAACTGTCACTTGTGATCTGTCAATGTCATGTCATGTCAGGTGTCTTATGGGGAATCCAGATTATGTGATTTTACCCCAATTTGTCAGCCCAACATGTCGAAGTCATAATTGGACGTAGCGTACAGACGTAACAACTGCAACTACAATTTCATTCAGTGTGGCCAGTTAATAGTAAGAAAGCGAAAATTGCCGCATTCAAACGGTCCTGCGAAGCGGGCTGCAAGATTGTTACTAACCGATGAGATAGGGCAAGACAGCACGTCTAACATGGGACGGCCGCGACATACTCTCGATTTTTCTCGCACTATACCTCTTGTTTTAAGTGTTCTAATAAGAGAGAGACGGATAGTGCGAGAAAAATCGAGAGAGCTCGTGCGCCGTCGCGTGATAGCCGTGCAGCACACAAAAATCGAGAGTATGTAACGGCCGTCTCATGCTGCTACGTGCTGTCTCGCCCTATCTCATCGCTTAGTAACAATCTTGCAGTCCGCTTCGCAGGACCGTTTGAATGCGGCAATTTTCACTTCACGGCAATGGCCACACTGAATGAAATTATAGTAACGAAACACCGGTTTAAAAAAAATTACAAAATTACAGTGTACAATATTAAAACAATATTCTTTAGTTTATATTTTTTAATTTTTGTTCAATTTTATTTGAATGAATATTGTGAGAAAAAAAAACACTTGGCAGATCATGCCAATTCCATGGTCCAAATTGTGATTTTCATGCAATTCTGCTGCAAAAGATTCTGATGAATTGGGGCTGACTAATCATGTAATGTATATGGCCCATTATTTTTAATGGCTTCGCGCCCTTGGCGCATTCAGCCAAACAGCCGGGCTAGTACACTAGCACTTTAACAGCTTCTATCGTCATGTTTTACGTCCAAGACGGACGTAAAAAAATGTAACGTCATGGGCTAATATGGTAGACCGTCAGCTACGTAAAATGTAACCATTCATACGTCTTGCATATAAAACGAAAATTTAAACGTCAAGTGCTAGTATGCTCTTGATTTAGACATATAAAATTGCCGGTATAAACCGATGACGGGCGTAAATTTATGTAGGTCGCTCGAGACCCCCGGTAAAATTTAACACTATGAAAACATCTTCTGTCACAATCACAAGTTCACAATACAAACGGTTCAGTTTCAAAACTAAATTCGTTTGCTGTTTTGTCTATTTACATGCTCGGATTGATTTAGTTTTTTACGACATTTCAGTTAATCACTGCCCGTCTAGTACACTAATCGGCCATTTATTTACGTTCCGCCGTATAACCTTATGTATGTGTTAATTTTTACGTTACTTAGCTACCACACTAATGACGTGACGTATATTTATGCCCTAGCATAAAATATATGTACCCAAAAAACTATGGTGTTGCCAATATGTAAAACTGTAATACTACCATTCATTTCATTCGTTCAATTATACTCTATGGATAAAAGCCTGTGTTTTCTGTCACTTTCCGTCTTATGACGATGATGATAAATAATAGTTAATCACCTTGTAAGTCCCGGAGCGAAACCTTGTCCAATATACGTAAACGAGGGTCGTCGTGATATGCGGTAATATCGAAGTCCAATGATCAAGCGAAATGTCGTAAAAAACTAAATCAATCCGAGCATGTAGATAGACAAAACAGCAAACGAATTTAGTTTTGAAACTGAACCGTATGTATTGTGAACTTGTGACAGAAGATGTTTTCATAGTGTTGAATTTTACCGGGGGTCTCGAGCGACCTACATAAATTTACGCCCGTCATCGGTTTATACCAGCAATTTTATATGTCTAAATCAAGAGCATATTAGCACTTGACGTTTAAATTTTCGTTTTATGTGCAAGACGTATGAATGGTTACATTTTACGTAGCTGACGGTCTACCATACTTGTCGCAACGAACGCGATCCTCACACAAAACAGGTAAATGCTTGACTCAAACAGCCTTGATTTATTCAACTGGCAACTCAAAAAGAACATTTGAAGGTTTAACGAATCTTCGGCGCTACCACGAACTTCGAAAGTCGAAGTTCGTAATACATGCATCCCTGTTACTCGAGTATGGGAGTGCGATAGAGATGGAAATACCCGAAATTCGACATTCGAAGTTCGTGGTAGCGCCGCTTGTCTTAACGGTAGGAGGAGAAGTTTTAATTTCCCAACGGAACAATGTTCGCGTGGCGGGAGACTCCAGAATTTCCAGAATCCAATAAGTAGCCTAGCAGGAAAACTGCAAGGACGGAGTAAGTACGAGAATAGAATAGAAAAGAAGACCGCCGGGGATCCCGGTTAGTGTCTTATGTGTATTATTAGAAAGATGAGTTGAGAGATGAAGGGATATTCCAGTAAGTGGAATATACAGAATAGAAATAGCCAAGAATATGCCAAATGGTTATGAGAGGAAAGGGCCGGGTTATAAGGGGAGTTGTGGAGACCCGCGGCGGGAAAAGAATTCCTGCCAATACGTAAGAATAGAAAGAAATCAGAATAGAATCAGTATCGTGATTAGAATGAGAATATAGAGAAATCACTTCACCTCTCACTCGTGTATCGTATATATTGCAGGTACACTTTACAATGTAAAGTGTACATGTCAGAACTCTTGTCGTTATGTCTTAATAGAACTCGGGCAATGTCTGAGGTTAGAGATATGTACAATGTATAGACGTCACGACAATACTAGCCCATGACGTTAAAAATTTTTACGTCTGTCTTGGACGTAAAACATGACGATAGAAGCTGTCAAAGTGCTAGTGTACTAGCCCGGCTGGTCTGTCTTGGACGTAAAACATGACGATAGAAGCTGTCAAAGTGCTAGTGTACTAGCCCGGCGGACTTCACAAAAATCTGTCGCGTATTTAACAATTTTTCCCCATCCCAAAAAGTGATCAGCGCTGCTAAAGCAGTTTTCACTTCAATTATGGGCATATATTTTATGCGTGAACATGATTTGGAGCATCAAAATTATGCACAAATCATGTTCGGACTATTGAAATTCGGCGTAATCGAACTATGCGAATCTCCATTCTGCCAAAACAGTTTATGTGCAAAGTCAATTATGCCTACATAGATTATGCCAAATAGAATTCTCACTAAAAAAATATGCCAAAACAGGGGGAACCTTTTGGATACTATATTTTACTCGGCTTATTTATAGCTTGCAAGATTATGCTGCAGGACTTAATTAGCCACGACCAGACCGTCCTGCGTGGCGTACTGCATGACCGTTTGGTTCGCATTTATCCAACTGTCACATCTTGGTCATGAAACCATAGCATGAAACGCTGTCATGTTGTCTTCTCATAGCACGGTTCAAATTTAGTTTAGTTTTCATTTCGAATTGTGTGTGTGGAAATGCATATTTCAAAGTTAATGTCCTTAATGTATGGATGATGCCTTTGTCTGAACTTAAAGAATTTATTAGCGGCCTAGCCGTTGCCACAACAGTATTAAGTTTTTTGTCTGGAATGTATGTTTTAATTATAGATATACTATGATTTTTGAGTATGTTGCAGATGTTTTAATAGCTTAAATATTTTACTACTTTTCCAGACAGGTGTGCAAGCAATATGTTGTTAAAAGGTCGACGGCCGAAGCATCACCACTGCCTTTTCTTACCGGCGTTTTATCGTGAGTTATTTAAAATACGAACTAAGAAAATATTGTTTTTAGTTAATTTAATATCACATGTTATTTTTTCAGAACGGCCCTATGGCTCATGTACGGGTTAACCAAGAATGATAGTAAGATAATTCTAGTGAACACAATAGGTATAACACTCATGACATTGTATGTTATTGTGTTTTACATGTACACCTATAAGAAGACCACCACATTAAAGCAGATAGCTTGCACTATTGGCATGCTTGTTTTTTCTGTAGGATATTTAAGAATTGAGGAGGACAAGGGGGTTCTTCTTGGCCGACTGGGTAAGATACCAGAGATTTTGAATATTCACATTATTTTTCATAATCCTTTGGCTCCTGCCCTTTAGCCAGTTTGGCCACTTAGTCCACAAAACTGGCAAGGCACTAGTTTTTGCTGAAGCAACTGGCATGTCACCATCCAATACACCAGATAAGAGTACTAGAAGTCTTCAAGCTGCCTTAAGAAACTTAGTTTAACCGATGCCATAGACAACAATCAGGACCAAAAACATAACATAGTTTCTAAAGCATTCCATATTGCTGTGGTTTGGATTTTTTTTTATAGAAACTGATTTCATGTCTAAATCTAAATAATATATTCAATGCCAACTTTACAAAACCATTCAGGGTCATAGCTCTGCACTCTTATATCCTATAATGGTGATAATATTAACTACCTAATAATAATAATAATATGGCTAATTTATTAACTACCTTGTACTTCTATTGCCGTGATTGCTATTGGTGCGCGATTGGTTACTGTGCGTAATGTACACTAAGATTAAGTTTGGCTATAGATTTATTTGTGTTAGTTTATTTCTATAAGTGAGAACCTGTAATTGGCTATATGCTTTTATTATTTTGTCTATAAAAATGTTGCGCTGTTGGTTTTCCATGTATCAATAAATAAATAAATAAATAATAGGCATAAGACTCCTGTAGAAAAAAGCACCTATTAGCAGTGTACTGATCGGGTTCCTGGCACTCAAAGTGATGATTGTGAATGTCTTATCTATCATAGACAGGAAACCGGGGGCTCTACTATCATGTGTCATCCAGCAATCATTTTAATAACTGCCACTATTACAGTGATAAGACTCACTAACAGAGACTTACACACACACTCACTTGACAACAATATTGGTTACTCTAATCACTGTTCACTTGAAGATGGCAGTTGCTTTTGCTAAAACCCAAATCTCAAGATTTTGGACTCAAGCAGATCCTGGGTTACTTTAGGTTGTAACACTATGATGCAACACATTATGATGAGGGGATATTTAAATTATTTCATTTCAATATATCATTGCAACATTAATGCTGAGTCTTAGCTTGTTACTTTTTTTTTGTTCTTTTATCTGTGCTTTATTTTAATAAACATTTCTCTGTTCCATTTTATATCAAATTATTTAATTTAGGGCTCAGTTAATATTGTTTAAGTACAGTAAAGTTTAAAATCTATTTATAAAAAAAGCCCTGAACTGTTGTTTTTCTTTCGGAAATCCACTGAGTAATGTCTTATGTACGATTCCCACCGATAGAGTCGGGCCGGAGCGGACCGTCTATACAGCAGATACGATTCATATTTGATTGCAATCCCCACCGACCGCGTCGGTAGCTGCCGCCTCTCAGTGGATGCACAATTCATTCAAATATGAAAGTAACTGTCGGTGGGAATCGTACATTATATGTTACATTGTAATGCTTGATGTGAAATTTAAATCATTGATATATTTAATTCCAGGTCTCAGTGCATGCGTCGTCACCCTGCTGGCAATAGCTGCACCAATGAGCAAGCTCTTCTATGTACTGAAAGTGAAGAGCACAGAATGTCTGCCGTTTCCCATGATCCTCATGTCATTCTTTGTTTCGAGTCTGTGGTTCCTATATGGTGTTATAGAAGAAGATAATTATTTAATTGTAAGTGCCAATGTTTGGACGCTGCGTGGGTAGACCCAAGGTGAACTGATGACCTGGTAAAGGTCGCGGGAGTCCACTGGATGCGGGTGCCGCAGGACCGGTCATTGTGGCACTCTTTGGGGGAGGCCTATGTCCAGCACTGGACGTCTTTCGGCTGATATCATAATGATGATGGAGTGCCTATGGCTGAGGTATGCTCCACCCACGAAAATGGTTCAATTCAAATGTAGCTTTGCCCAAGCCATTGTGGGCTCAGACCCTGACTAGGGCTGACTGATCATAATGAGGAATTTTTCTACATTAGAGCAGTTGCACACACTGAATTTTGGTGTTACAAATAAACTTTAATTGATCCAAATTATCTCTGAGGATGGTATGTTTGAAGGTAGCATAGGCAGGCTGTTTTTATGAGCGGTTATACACGGCAATTTTTGCAGCGACGCAAAGGCGATACAGAATTTATACATGAATATATATTAGCATACAGTGGCGCGATCGTATCGCTGCAAACAATCATGCAGCAAAACAACAACTTAACCTTTTGACAGCCACAGTCGGCAGCAGTAAAACAAACTTATGCGTAGTCAGACGGTACGGCGGTACGCTGGTTTTCCGTGGAGTTCAGGTCTAAAAAGATCTTAACACTTTCGCAACCGGACTAAAAATGGAACAATTCACCAGACAGAATTCGCTAGGCGTGTAAGTTCATCCTACTGCCCGCCAAGCGGGCTCAGCAGGCATCTGAGCAAACATTACGAGTGCCCGCTAGGCGGGTTCTTGGTTGCGAACATGTTAAAAGACTAATTGAGATACTGATTTAGCAGTGGAGTATACAATAAATGATATGTATTTTTTTTTTCAGGTACCAAATATAGTCGGGGCGGTACTTGCCGTGATGCAGCTATCACTGTTCTTGGTCTTCCCCAGGACGCCATACTCTCCTCTGCCCAAAACTGTGTTAGCATAACCTATGTGACTTAGATAATATGTAAGTTTTTCCTATTTTATACATGGTTCTTTTAGTAGGTTGAAATGATTCGATATGGACAACGAAGAATATTGGAATTTTAATCTTTTTGCTGAGGCAGTAAGGTAATTTTTTTTGTCATTGTTCGACTTTTCTAGTGTCCATGAGTCCATGCCACATACCTACATTATTATACTACAGTAATTATCTCAAAATGATCCTCGTTGAACCAAAGTTTATGTTAAGCCGCGTACATACATACTGAGCCGACGGACCCTAACGAATAGGGACACGGTTATCTTTCAGAATGAGATAATGTTAACACGTTCGCAACCAAGAACCCGCCTGGTAGGCACTCGTAATGTTTGCTCAGATGCCGGCTCAGCCCGCCTGGCGGGCAGTAATATGAATATGAACGTACACGCCTAGCGAGTTCTGTCGGTTTCTGGTGTATTGTTCCATTTTTAGTCCGGTTGCGAAAGTGTTAACTCATCCAATCCCGCAAATTTACGGGACTGGTAAACATAGGTGTCATATTTCACGAGAGTTTTGCGGGAGAGGACAGGAGGATCTGTTTTGACGCGATTAGAGTCGATAATTTATGTGATGTGCAAATGATCTGCAATTGTAGATACTACTAATAGAGTAGGTTTGTTTTAATAAAGGTAAAGAGAGGACACTTATGTCAATTATTTAGAGATAATATAATATTAGTATAAATAAACGGGCGCCCGTACAAAAAAGGATCGTACCGTACCGTACAACCAGGGCCGGCTCAACCTATATAAACCATATTTCACAAATAATGGAGAGTTTTTCCTCCTCTTTGTTTTACTTTTAAGCATGTTGGTACATTATTGTAAAAACATTTATATTACTACTGTCTACAGAAGTCCAGCGTATACAAATCCAAACAATCAGTCACGTGCGAGCCTAACTCTGGCACCGAGGGTTCCGTAATAATTTTCATACACCATACCCATCTCGACCGATACTAAAAGTTACCGTTGGGTACAGCGCCATGTAACGGTGTATTTTGCCTAACGTGGATCATCTGGGTTGAATAGAGGAGGAAAGAGTCGAGAGCTGGACCTCGATTATGTCCCTCTTAATAAGAAAGGGGCGAACAGTTTAATAATTTAATAGCCTCTTAAATATGCAATGATATTTTTTTTACACGTGTTCTATTTTGATAGACAGCCGATATGAAAGATATTTTTATCCTATAACACGTTTAATAAGCTTAATGATTGGTAAAGATTATAGAGAATGCTAGAAGAGTATTAATATAATAACTTTACTTAAGTTATTAACTTTTTATTTATTTAAGTTAAAATAGAATGCGAGGACATTGGCCAATAGAAATACCTCTCCAATCAACCGAATGTTTTACTAGTAGTTACGAGGTGTATAGATTTCAGACCTTATGGCTGACGACAGAGGCTTAAAATCTGATTCATATTTTTGGAGTTGATCATACATGTTATTTTATATCGTGACTTACTTAAATTCAACTTCGCACGGCCGTGGCTATGCAATGAGTGTTATTTATTAGCCTAGTTGATGACCCCGCCAACGAATCTGTCGTTCCCGTGTTCGAATCCGATAAGTGCAATATTTGTGTAATGAGAGAGATATTGAATCCTGAGTCTTGGATATATTTTTTAATGTATTAAGATATTTATTTTTCTATAAAAGTACATGCATAGTCGAACCACAGATTAAACAACTTAAGTCTTGGCATCCCGCTCTAACGCATAGCAATTCTTTCGGTGAATTGCTACCCCAGAGGTGCGCGTGGGCCGAGTTTAACAGAAACGGTAAGTGGGACAGGCCTGCTAGTACAGTCAGCGTCATATAGTTAGTAGCAGCCAGAGTAGACAAATATTTCGTAACACACCCTTGTTCTTACAGTAATAAAGTTGTGTACCGAAATATTTGGCTACCTTGGCTACTACTAACTATATGACGCTGACTGTACCTAGTACTTGTAGTACAGTACAGTCGACGTCAAAGATACATTATACGCCTTATATACAATGCAATAAAGTGCAAAATTGTAAACCTACCTGTAACGACAGCTGTACAAGCTCTGCGATTACGCTCGATATCTGAGCTTTAGTTCCTTTATTTAGGGCGGGTTGCACCAGCTTAAGATTACAGACTGATCAACGTTAAATAAGGCGCCGGCAGCTTTAATCCCATAGAAACTTGTCAAACTTTCCATACGACTAGAACAAAAAAAAAGACCGGGTTGCACTCCGGGAGTGCCGGCAGAAGTGAAAACTCAATAACATTGTAACAGTTTTTCGATCAGGTCACGTGACATCTTACGGTGTCACCCTAAAAATTAAACTGACGCAAATTTATAAACAATTATCAATTATTTAGGCGGACGGGCCGCGGGCGCGCCGGGCGCGAGGGGCCGTCGCCGGCTCGCCCGTCGGCTATTTTTTGCTATTTGCGGGTTTTTGCTATTGCCAAATATT
The DNA here is from genome assembly GCA_947578815.1 of Epinotia ramella. Classification (NCBI taxonomy): domain Eukaryota; kingdom Metazoa; phylum Arthropoda; class Insecta; order Lepidoptera; family Tortricidae; genus Epinotia; species Epinotia ramella. The sequence goes on from OX388209.1 coordinate 18,218,064, forward strand.
TTTCAAAGCTTTATCACTTTAGGAATAACGTCTAAATTCAAACTATTCGAATTTGCAAGAAAGGCAGACGGCGGCGGCGACCAAAATATCAATTTGTTTTAGCCGTTGGTAAATATTTTTCTAAGCTGTATCTCTTTAGGAATAACGCCCAAATTCGAACTATTCGAATTTTCTCAATAGCAAAACGGTGAAGGACTCGTTGGTACTATTACAAATTTATTTGCAGAATATGCTATTGCAAAAAGTGTTTAACGGCTTTATACTCTTACGAATAGCGTTCAGTTTTGAATGAAGTCGAATCGGCTAGCAGCAAAAAGTGACCTTCTTCACATCTGACGTCACAAAACTCTGTCGCGTATTTAACAATTTTTCCCCCTCCCAAAAAGTGCTCAGCGCCGCTAAAGAAGTTTTCACTTCAAAAATTGGTACATAGGTAGTATGTAATATTCATTAATTATTTTGACACGTACAATTTTATATTTCATCATTAAATGAGTATGAGTACCTATGAGTACATAGATTTTACCGGACACCGCTTACGATTACAGGCTGTATGGTGAAACCCACCCTTAGAGTACCTATAGCGGTCGATTAAATTATCAATTGACAATAAATACTTGGGCACTAATTCCAGAAAGATTCTGTTCAGATAAACATTTATAATTTACATGCCCTTCATGATCGTAATTTAAGGCGCCGTAGGTTCAGCGAAGTTAAGCGAACAGAGTTTTTGAAACAATATAATGCGTCTGTTTATAATAATATGGTTTAAAAAAAATACGAATAGTAATCTTGAGGCTTTTCTGCAGGGAAATCAGTGATTCTAAACATGGTTGAGCAATTTACGCTCGATAGAAAAAAATCACGAACATAGGTCTAAAATACACTTAAAATATTCGTAACAAATTATGTACAAAAGCTAAAAATATTAAAATTGCTCAAAAATCGGCAATATCATGTTTGAGAGAACTCAGTGATTACTTTTTTATTTATTTAAACGGCCTAAAAATTAAAATTCAAAAACATGATGTCCGCGCTTCCGAGCACGCTCTTCCATCTCGCTCACGCTTATGTTCAGTGAGAGGGAGAGAAGACTATGAACCTACGGCGCCTGAGCGGTGACGACGACGGCGACTTTTTGCTGCCCTACACACGCGACACTGTATCGATGTGATTTGGTCGATTTACTGTCATTCAGCACAAATGGAAAATTGTCAACTCGAAATTATTGATCGAATCTGTTTAATGACAATTTGAAAATCTTCGACATGGAAAATTCTCCAGCCTGAATAATGCTAAAATGTAATTACTGCCTAAAAGTAAAATTTACATACTTGATATAGGTCGAAAAAAATGCGTCCATATGGTACATACGTGCACTCCAAAAATATGACCAATCGGAAATACGTCGTGTATGAATTTTGGACAAAATAGTCGATTTTCATATTAAATTGATATTAATCTAAATTAGACAACATTCACTTTGCACGTATTTGAAGAGAAACCTATTCCATACTGGACAAAATTCAATTAGGGCTAGATATATATTTTTTTTTACAAAAGCTACTCGCACTTGCAGCAAATGTATGGACTCGCACTAATCAATGTGTAAACCGGCCCTTACAAAAAGTCACCGTGTTTAACCGTTGTTGCCGAGTTGGGTGTAGTCGGTGACATCACCCTCCATGCTCATACAGGGTAAAGCTGGGGCCACATTAACGAGAAGTGCCATTAATTATCGCGATAATCGTAGTGTGGCCGTACTGATAACGTCCATTATCGCGATAATTAATGGGATTTCTGGTTAGTGTGGCCCGGGCATACAAAATTACAGATAGTAGCCGTATGTGTATTAAGCTACCGCATTTCTTGCTCGGTGTTGTTTACAATTTAGAATGGAATAAAAATCTGAAACTACAAAGTGTATAATATGTATAATTTTATTAGTACCTACCTGGATTTTTCATTTGTTTTTCATGTGTTACCCCTATAACTGTATATTTCGCTTTATAGTCATGTTTCACCTACGCCCCAAATCGACATATATAAGGTGCTAACAAATTAGGTACCAATACTTTTAGAGCTGATAGTACCTACTCGTCTCTAGGAGTAGACTTAAGTATGAAACATTTAAAAGGTATCACTTTTTGGAGATTTTTAGGGATACAACGTTACTGCGTAAAAACACACTGTTAATGAGATAGTCAACAATCAATCATTGACGTTTGTCACAAACGACCATGTTCACTTGACAGAAAGTGTTTAAACATCTTGTCAGTTAAATGCACAGGATGATTATGTTTGGGCTTAATTTTAATTTATTTATTTTGTTCCGGAAATTAAAACAAAAATATCATATAAAAAGTTTTCTTAATTTCTATTTAAAGTTAATTGTTTTGATTCTACGTACAAATGGCTTAACTAGCCTAAAATTAAATTGTCTAATTTTTAGACATAATTTAGGCGGCAGATTAAAAACGACATATTTAGAATAGCATTTAGGCAGCTAAGTAAGTTGTATAGACCGCCTAAAATAAGAAACATCAGATTCAAATTAGCGCTGTCATTTGATTATGACAGCTGCTCATAGAATAGCAAAGTGTTTTAGCGACACCTAAATAAAATTAGGAAGTTTAGAGGCCACTGTAGAATCGGGTCTATTGTAACACCTCTTAAAATATTGGTACTGAATTTGTTAGCACCTTATATACTAAACACTGACACACAAAGATCAACCATAATTAGGTACACTAACAAAAGTATTACTTTGAAAGTACTTGTATTTTAAAAGTGTTGTTTGTAGGTTGAATTGTAAAAGAAGGAATTGAAAATAGGTTTGTTTTGTAAGTTATTACGCACGCCATAACCACGGTTATCACTTATCAGGTCACCTGATAGTAGTCAACCGGTCACAAATTAGGCGTCATATGGCAATTAACTTTGGTAACATCGTTTATACGGGCGCATAGGTACAGTCAGCATCATATAGTTAGGAGCAGCCAAAGTACCCAAATATATCGTAACATCGCCTTACACCTCGGTAATAAAGACGTGTTGCGATATATTTGGCAGCTTTGGCTGCTACTAACTATATGATGCTGACTGTACTATCAAATATGGAGTTGAAAAGAATTAGGACCAATACAATAAAATACTTTTTCAACACAATTGCTCGTAACGTACCTTATTGTGTCGCTTTAAGGCTCATAATCCTGGATATTAAACACGCGTGTTTAATAACATTACGATACTTGTCTGATATGGTTATATCCCGATTAAGTCACGTTGGCACCTTGAAGCAAGATGTATGCATGCACACGGTGCATTCTTGAATTAACCGGGTTGTACAGAATGTACTTACAGCTTTTTTTTAATTCTCGGCAAATGGATTCTTACTCGACTAAACAAATTAAATCCTTTTTGTTCATTAATTGACTACTTCTTCTTGGATATGATATAGAATCGTTTAATTTAGTAAAACCATTCTCTTTTGATAACATTTTACATGAATTAATAAATATATAACATTATAAAACGAAACATTTATTTTATTTTGTATTGGCTGTTTAGAGATTTCTTCTAATGCGCGCGCACTGCGCCAACTTCACGAAAAAAAACTGTTGCGCGCCATTATAGGTTATTTCACAGATATTTGTAAACATTGTTATTGACTCGTGGTGACTAGAAAAGTGATAATAAGAATGGACGCCACTGGAAATTCTTGGCGATGTACATGTGAGTAAAAACCTGTTGCCATAAATAAGTAAAGAAAATAACTTGGCAGGCTTATACAATTTTCATCTTATGGTAAGGATTTTTTTCTCGCAAAATGTGTTGAAAAACGTATGAAACGCGTGAGCTTTGATAATTACATCCTCGGCTCTCTTATCACGCTCACCTGCGGCTCGCGTGATCACTTGTATCACTATGTTCTTACAATTAATTTTATATAATAATAAAAATTAAAATATCGCAATTGGTCATCAGCATTATCACAGTTTGCGACAGAAATTACTTCGAACTTGACCATACTTATGGGTACACTTATCCATGATATTTGTCCAATGTGCATTGCGTCTCACTCACTCTTTATGTAAAATGTGAGACGCACATACACATTGGATAAAGATCTTGGACAAATGAAATACCACCCTAAGGTGAGTATGGACCTGAACTGTGCGAAGAAAAAAAACACAAATAGTATGACTTTCTTAAAACGATTTTTCAAATTATTGATTCGTTTGCGAGATATTGGGCTTTAAAGCCCAAATTTTTGTTCGAGTCATGTGCCCTATGTTTGTATTGTAATTTACAGCAACAACAACTAGTTTCCGACCTTGATATGGGGATCCCATTGTGGAAGCAAAGTTTCATGTTATTCTATATTCATGCACGTCGTTTTAAAATGGAAACCAAAGTACGTTTGTATACAGTGTCGAGTGTTCTGGCGACCTTAACGTTGATGTAGTCAATTCATTTTCAATTTCAACCTTCTTAAGAAATGGTGGAGGTTCTTAATTCACTTTTTTTTATATCGCTACCTAAGAACTTTTAAGTGATATCTATTGTGTTGGAAAGCTTCGCTTTCTGAAATGAACACAAGCCCTTCACTTAAATACTAATGAAAAAAAAACCAAGTCAATCCTAGTACTGTGGGCTTTTGCTATAGCAAGTCTCATTATATTTGATCTCATAATTTCCGGAACTGGTTGAAATGTTTGTGCTGTCTAGAGTAGTGAAACTACACTGATAGATCTGGTGGTCATAGGTTTTACTCAAATAAGATATGTTTAACCACAATTGTTAATTTTCTGGCATATACAATATAAGTGCGCAATCGAGATATCGCGTGCGCCTTCAGAGCAATATCCCATGCCTCTATACGGCGATATTACGCTTAGAGATCCGACCAATTGAGATTTGTTCACAACCGCTTCATAAGACATGTTACCTGGGCTCGTTGTGAATGCAACTACGTAGTACAAATTATCTTTACTTCCTTCGTAGTAGAAGTGTATTCTTATAACGTGTTTTAGAGATACATTCAGGCACTGCCAGCAACGTTTAGTTCTTATAGATTTGATCATCGTTCTGATGTGAGAGACTGCCAGTAGTACGCTCTTTAATCCTTGGACGTCTTTATTATCTAGGGGATACAATTGGTGGCAACTACACCACTTATCTTGAATGGCTGCGTCGCGGCAGGTCCGCGAGGATTTAACTGGCGCAAACAGGCTGTGGCAATTCGGGCAGCCGCGAGAAACGCTGGCCTCAGATAGACTTTTGCACCTGGACAACTCCTTTATATTAACTAACGTGTTAAACAAGTCGTAAGGAGTGACAAGTTTGAACTGATTTTCCGCAAGAGCTTTGAATTCTCCCCAGCGTCTGTCTTTGAATCTTCTGGGTGGTCGCATAAAAAAGAAAGGCAATCGCTCGTCGTAGTAAGATTCTATTTCGAGACGAGCAGGGCCGAATCTGATGCCATGATCGCTGTAAAATATGACGAACGTATTTTCAAAGATACCAGCATATGTTAGTTTATTAAAGAAATTATCTAGTAATCTGTCGGCGTCCTGGGGGCGACTATTTGGATTATGGCTGAATGAGTTCATCCAAAAGAATCCGAAGAAACGATCATTTCGATATGTTGTTGCGAAGTCTGCAGCGTAATCCAATAGCTGCTGTGCAGCGGGTGCCTTTCCCGCACATACTAGCGATTTATTGTTTAATTCCTTCTCTTCTTTGATAAATAATGGCCTTATGTAGTGGTCAGTAGGGGGTTTTTTAAAAGCGTAGCGGTTACTGAACGTATCGGGTAAACGCAAGAAATCTTCTCCGTACGCAGTGACGTAGCCAATGTCTTTAAATTTACTCCACATTAACATATGATTGCATTTGTCCATTTTATCCTGGCATTCGTTGGATATGGTCGGCATGCTATGACCCGTCAATGTTGCCATCACATTGGGAAAAGTATTATCGCCAACCTGAAAACATCGAGCCAAGGTTCAAATTAAAAAACCTACCCATAGGCTAAAAAAGGCTACCATTTAAAAAAAAAACAAGTATATTGATTGGTAGATAATGCTTAATGGCATTTAGTCTGCCTTTTATGCAATTAAGATTAAATAATAGAACGGTAAAACAAAAAAAAAACTCAGATCGCAGGTATTCATCGCCCGAGCCGAAGAAGGCAAAGCGATAGGTAAATATGCTATCTGAGGCTTTCTTTATTACCACCCGTACTACAGTGTTCGTCTCCCCCTGACCAGGAAGTGGGATTTTCCGCACGCGCATATGCAGTAAGAGGTTGGACGTAAATAAATAAGATATATTCACCTTATGATAACCACGGAAACAAAGCCAAAAAATCTTGTAAAAATAATCTGTAGTTCTTGGCATAGTCTGCACGATTCGCAGCGAAGATATGGAGTCCATGCCCAATATCAACAACGGACGTATATAAATAAGATATATTCACCTTATGATAACCACGGAAACAAAGCCAAAAGTTCTTGTAAAAGTAATCTGTAGCCCTTGGCATAGTCTGCACGATTCGCGGCAGAGACATGGAGTTCATGCCCAATATCAACAACGGACGTAAATAAATAAGATATACCTATTCACCTTATGATAACCACGGAAACAGCCAAAAATTATTGTAAAAGTAATCTGTAGTCCCTGGCATAGTGTGCACGATTCGCGGCAAAGACATGGAGTTCATGCCCAATATCAACAACGGACGTAAATAAATAAGATGTACCTATTCACCTTATGATAACCACGGAAACAAAGCCAAAAATTCTTGTAAAAGTAATCTGTAGTCCTTGGCATAGTCTGCACGATTCGCGGCAGAGACATGGAGTCCATGCCCAATATCAACACGTTGTAGCTGCTGTTGCAAGGCGCTGCACCCGTCATGTGGGTGCGTGCTGTCATATTAATCTTTTTAGTGACGCCGTATACGTCGTCGTACACGGAGCGTGACTTGTTCCTCGCATCGTATTCAAAACATCTCACGTTTATAAAATCTGTCTGGAGAGCGAACGTCGCCCCGGAGATAAACTTCTCACACTTCGTAAACCTGTAAGAAATATCATTAGTTCAAAATCTTAAATTGTAAAAAAAATTTAAAAAACAATTTGTTCAATGCGTATTCACTTAATTCTTGTATTTTCGTGACCAGGTCGGAGTGATCTCTGTAGAAATCTGTAACAGCAATCAAATCGCGCACTTTTCCTTAGATATTTTTTCATTACCAATGAGCTGATCGTCGCTCGCACATGGTCTCCGTCAATTTTCTTAATATGCACTGCTCGTTTACCACAGTCAGATCTTTTCTGTTTATTATGTTTTTTATCATATTTGATATGTTTCTGGTAATTGATCATGTTAAATGGTATTTGACACCCAATCGTGTTCACCGAATACACTGAAATTAGATAAAAAAAAATACTATTCGTCTTGCAATCAAATAAGTTATGTAGGTACTATTTATCAAAGCTGTTACCGGCTCTGTATTCATTTAAAAAGTTATCATCTGTATCTTTGTTGTCTTTATATAGCTCGTCGATATTCACGTGTTTCATAGGGATCAGCTTGTAATGTTTGGTGGAGGTCGGGCGGCTTGTCGGTGTTCGAGACTTGGAAGCCAGGTCCTGGGTACGACCGGCGCCAGTAGTATAACAGTAGAATAATAAAGCATGAACTCGCCACCAGAATAAACATTCCGTATTTAATCTGTTTCATGGTGAACCTTTTCAGTTTCCTGATTCTGAAATAAATATATTTCTATAACGTTAATAGTGAAATGACAGCCTCAGGGACCCTTGGCAAAGTCTATAACGTCGATAAATGACTTCAGTTTATTAACAAGCGTGTGACGCATGACAAACTTCGATAATATAGAGGATCACGATCACAGAGACATGGGTGTTATAAAAATGATCAATACAAAGAAACGCGGAAATTGAATGATTATAAACAATGCTGACGACCGGTTAGTCTAGTGGGTAGTGACGCTGCCTACGAAGCTGAAGGTCCTGGGTTCGAATCCCGGTAAGGGCAAATATTTGTGGTGAAGAAATACTTAAATATTTGTGTGCAAATATTTAAGTATTTCTATCTATTAAATATATCGTCGTCTAGTACCCATAACACAAGCCTTATTGAGCTTACTATGGGACTAGGTCGATTTGTGTAAGATTGTCCCCTAATATTTATTTATTTATTATTTAATGCTGATCTGCCGCGAGGAGACCGGTTGCAGTCAATTGAATCAACGCACTGCTACAGAGATAGCATATTGTACGCAATTGAGACGATGTGCATCACCTTAGATATAGATTAAATATGGTGTTCTATCATAATAAGGTTAATTATTTAATCTGTGGAGCCTAATGTTACGATATAAATTTTTCGGAAATACAATACTTATCGAAAAGGTTTCGGTTTTTTTTATTGTATTTATCTGTGATGCTTGATAACTGATCAGAAAGTTTTAATAGGTTACCTGTTGCAAGATATCTCTTGGGGGAGGCCCATGTCCAGCAGTGGACGTCTTTCGGCTGATGATGATGAAGATATCTCTAGCTCTAGCTCTAGCACACATATAGCTGCTGGGTAAGGCCGTCAGAACTAAAGTGTTTTTTTGAACCGATACCTATTTTTGTGTCACATATTACACTACTGTTGGTAGACACTGCCTACGAAGCTGGGAGACCCGGGTTTGAATCAGTAAAAGCATTTATTTGTGTGATGAGCATAAATATTTGTACTTGAGTCCGAATGTGTTTGTATGTACTGCCGTCCTAAGCAAAGAGGTCGCATTTGACTATGAGACTCGTAGGACGGCAGTGTAGGTAGGTGCATATTAGTATCATTTTATCGTCTAGTAACTAATTTAGTTGACTACGTAGTTCGATTTGTGTAGGTATGATAAGTATTTATAAAAAAAACAAAACCACCTACCAGTCTCTTGCACCCCACCAATTCAAGTTTATCAAGACTCTGTTTGGTCCTGTGGTTGACTGGTAGAGATTCCCCTGAGGCATTAACTCCGCGTTTTGTATTTATTTGGTTTGAACAATAAAGTGTAATTAAATAAATATATACGGCGTATGATTTTAGTCCATAACTGGTATGGAATGGACCTCATGGTATCCTTTGAGTAACCGTTTTAATGCACCTTAACCTACACATAAGTAACCTACGTCGAAAGAAAAGGTAATGTTATAGATATTTTATATTACTACCTTTGTGTGGGAATTAGTAACCATTTTGTTATCTTTAAACAAATGACGAGTAGCTCTTTATCACTTTTCTTTTCCATTTTCACTTGTACCGACCGATACTCACTACGCCGAACTAGAGTAAACTAAAGTGTGCTTAAGCCGCGTCAAGTCAACAATCCTGCTGAGCCAAGAGGAATTCGTAAACAATAAATATTTTTTTTTATATTCGCGTAGCTCTATCAAATGCGTCACAATAAAAACATCCTTTACCGGTGTACCCAGGTAAACATTTCAGTGTTGAATAACCATAGGTACTTATGAAGAAATATAGTAAAATTAACTTACCTCAAATTATGTTCGGTGCCGTCCAGATTTTGTGAATAATCATTATAATCAATATTATTCAGCATATTTCGTAACAACTACAAATATTCAGGGCTTATATTCTCGGTACCACTATACGTCATTGACGGGTCCAGAGGCTGGATGCCATCTTTGTTTTCTGACGCATGCGCAGTGGGTGTACATATTGTTGAAAACTTAATGATGTTGTATTGTACGGCGAGCAATAGCTTGATAGGAAATTAGAAACCAAGATATATAGAAAGGGTAGTATTAATCCCTTGAGGCAATCAACGAGTAAGTAAGTATACGCGGACGAAATCGTGGGCCAAAGCTAGTTATTATCATAATTCTAATATATGTCTATCTCTCCAATGAAATTCAAAGGGTCTAGCAGGCTAAGCTAATAAGAGTGGCACCCACGAGGGATTTCGTTATACTTTTAGGTGAAGTACCTACTGGCAGGACCTAAGAACACTGTATGCCTAACAGTTATGACAGGAAAAAAAAAAAAAAAAAAAACTGTATGCCTAACATCCGCCTTCGACCTTCTTTTGTTTCAGATTTATTCACGAAAATGTTAAAAAATTTAGGTATTTTTTAAAGTTTTATCTTAGCCGAACCAAGCAAGCGAGGGTAACCAAATAAAATCAGAATTGAGGATTATAGAATGGGTTATCTTCCTCCACATGTATTAGCTTAGCCTGCTAGACCCTTAGACTGCTAGAATATTTGAGAGAAATACATCGATGTTAGAATTATGATTATAACTAGCTTTTGCCCGCGATTTCGTCCGCGCATACTTACTCCTTAATCACCTCATCGGATTAATTCTACACCTGTACTAAATCTAATAGCAAAGACAGATGAAACACATTCCTCCGACAGAAGCTGCTTTATGGCTTGAGGTACATACAATTAAGGAGTGCATGTACTGGGTCATGAACGGCTGAAAATGCTGGGCCAACGGCGAGAGCCTAAGGACACATGAGAGTCAATGTAATTAAGGAATTACATTGACTCTCATGTGTGAGCTTCTTCCGCCCCAGCGCCTCCGAGGCCTGCTAATTTTGAAGCGTCTCGAAACTGTCCCTGGGCACTATCCCTGGCCAGGCCTCTAAAGAGTGTGAGGATCAAAGTAGGATGTGTCAAGCGAACCTTTGAACCTCCTTGTAAGCGAAATACCTGGACAAACCTTGGGGGTTTAGTGGGTAGTCTGGGCCTTCTGCCCGGGAGTCCCACGCACCCTTCCGGTCCCCCTCCGACCGGGCGGACGGTGCAACAACGCAATCCCCCAACGGATAACTAGGTACAACTTGGAAAAGTTGAAAATTTAATAACAAAAAACTTGTATATATTTTCAGATTTATCTACTTTTTTAGGGTTCCGTACCCAAAGGGTAAAAACGGGACCCTATTACTAAGACTTCGCTGTCCGTCCGTCTGTCTGTCACCATCTCAAGAACCGTGGTAGCTAGACAGTTGAAATTTTCACAGATTATGTATTTCTGTTGCCGCTATAACAACAAATACTAAAAACAAAATAAAATCAATATTTAAGGGGGGCTCCAATACAACAAACGTTTTTTTTTAAGGCTGTATCTCAAGAACCGCGATAGCTAGACAGTTGAAATTTTCACAAATTATGTATTTCTGTTGCCGATATAACAACAAATACTAAAAACAAAATAAAATAAATATTTAAGGGGGGCTCCCATACTAGTATTTTTTTTAACTGTTTTTATAGATAATGGTACGGAACCCTTCGTGCGCGAGTCCGGCTCGCACTTGGCCGGTTTTTTGTTATAAAGTGTATTATTTTTGTTCGAAAATAGATTCCTCATCCTTACTTATTTTATCGAAAAATGCATCGTTTTAGAGAAATATATATAGCTTAAAACAAAGCGCTGCGGCGGCAATCTTTCTTTCAATTTGGCGTGTAAAATGGTAAAGTTTTGTTCATTTTCAGTGTGAATGATAGATACTTACTGATAATATAAATAGTAAATATCTCCATCATCCAAAGCTCGACCCTTTCGAGACCTTAGCAACGCTACGCATGCTACGCCGTAGCGCGTAGCAGCATTTTTCGCTTTGTAGCGAAAATCGCTCGGATGACACATATCACATATATGTGAGTCCTTAGGCTGGAAACAGTGCTCGACCGACGGTCAGCGCGTATGCTCGGTCGGGCGTAGCTATCGCTGTAGAAAGCATACTGTGCGATCAGACCGATGCTCACCGTCAGCGCGTATGCGGCGATAGTAAAACACGCGCGACCGACCGTACGCGCTGACGTCGGTCGAGCACTGTTTCCAGCCTTAGCCTTGAACGGATTCATCATCCTAGCGTTATTCCCGGTAGTGCCTCTAAAGGACTTCCAAAAACGTGATATTAAATGATAGGTTAGTAGGCGCAGCTTACTACTTATTTACTACGTGCCGTCGTACCCCAGACTTTCGTAAAGAGCGGAGCTTGGGAGAAAATAATAAAAATTCACAAGTATAATTAAAAAACCAAATAATAATTTATCGCAATTTAATAAATATCACATTCACACACATAAACACACTATAATACAACCAGTTACTTCGATAACTCTACGTTAGGTAATCTTTATTTTGAAGTTGGGACAAAAGTACTCGTATTTTTGAGCTATAATTTACTTAAGATATCTTAAAACAATTAATATATGTAATAGCTATAAATACTGAGTAAACGTTAAACTTTTAATCGATGTTTAAGGTGCAAGACAAATTGAAGAGACATTAGACGAGGACGTGTCGCGAAAGGAGGCAGGTACCTACAAACGCCAACACAGTTAGCTGACCATCCTGTATTTATATTGAACCTTATTACAATGCACATAAATTGCACGGGTGGTCAGTTAACTGTGTTGGCGATGGTACCTACAATACGCGCCACATAAGTTTGCGTCTCTGAAGTGAGCCTCAGGGCTGTTATTCGCTACGCGTTAATGCGCCTTACCCCGCCGGTCACCCGTCACGAAACTGGACCTCTGCCTACGCTTAGTTACTACGCATCGCGGTGTCAAGATATATTTGAGGGTGAGCGTTGAGGTGAGCTTAAAACAAGTTACAGAACTTATGACGCGTACGGTAAACTTCGGTTGCGACTTTTAAAAACTATAAAAGTGCCGCCAGAAGGACATGAAAAGTGTGAGCAATATGTGAGCCAAGCCCCGCCCATTATTTCCGTTTTAACTACTGTCTTACGGCAGAATGTAGACGAAGAACGTCATACCATTTGTGTCTCGTCTCCGTCAGTCATCTTATTTTATATTAAAGTTCAACGGAGTCTCTCGTCTCTACGACCTTTCGTTTTGCCTTGCGTCTATGACTGACAATATCCCTTGATTGCTTTGTTTCATCATGTAGATTAAAATTATTAAATGTTAGTAAAATAAATTTAAGTCCTTAAGGCTTAAACAGCTTTGCGACTTACACTGTGAATAAGCGATTCATAAGCTACCAAGGGAAATTAGCAGTATTTTTATTTTTTTTATTTATAAGTATTTTACAAGAATTATATACGTAAATTTAATTTAATTTAGATAGGAATAATTTATAGTTATGATTTGAATACTAAGAAGCGTCTAGGTAAGGTCTGGAAACTAACAATACATTTTATAGTTAACATTAATCTTCTATGTATGTTTATCATTAATAATCCACATTAGGGTGAACTTCAAAACGATTGAACATGGTTCGTCTACAATTTATACTTCAGTGAGTCACGAAAGTTACCCATATATAAATTGTGTAATCATCATTACCATCCACCGTTGCCTATATAGGTACGTCCCACTGTTGGGCACAGGCCCCCTCTCATAGTTTATTTATTTAGGTTTGCCAACAGGTGTAATACTTACTACTTATATAGTTGAGAGGGAATGGCATTTTTGGATTATTCGAATATTACAGGCATGTGAGTGCAGACCTACAACTATCAATATTTACAGTACAGTGGTAATATTTATTCTAACAACGTTAATTAGAGCCAGAGTATTACTCCTCAGTCTTATTGAGTATGATCTAGTTAAACGTACTATTATATCTATTATTATCGTGCCACTGCCTATGTTAGGATTGCTCGCTAATCGTGAAGTAATACAGTAAAATTCGTTTTTTTCTTAATTGTATACACATCTATAATCAGCGTGCACATTATACTAACTTGATAGCCGTGAAGTGCAGTACTATAGACAGAAGTGAAACATAATAAATTATACATAAAATTCATGATATTATAAGGCAGTGTTTCCATTTGAGCCTCAGTAATCGCGTTTTATGTTAAGAACGGATCGATCTCACTCGACAAGTAATCAATAAATGCACTATAAGTTGAGATCCGACAGTCAAGAATGTTCACTAGATTCATAGTTCATTAAGTTACACTCTAATTGAAGGTTTGTCTTGCGGCGCTGGACATCCTGTGAAGGAAAGAAAAGCTTTAGTTATCATGACATATATTGGTACAGTCGACTACAAAGATAAGTATGTTTTTTAATGTTACAAAGTTATGTATGTATATCTTATTACCATGGTAGTAAAGTCTATGTATACATATTTTAGTAAAATCGTATGGATACATCTCTTTGTAGTCAGTAAAAAATAAATCTTGTCAAAAAAAAATATTTTTATTTTTTTCGCATTCTATGCTCGATTCTGAACAAACGGTTTTCAGGTTTTGCGTTATTTTATTAACACGTTGTACAGGGTTGGGCACATTAAGTGTCCTACTTGAAAATATCCATAAAATGAAAACAACTCGACAGATTTCAAATATTTGTTAATAAATATATTAAACTTATAATATAAATTACAAAATTAATTCATAAGTTCAAATCTCTCTCCATTTGCTTTAATTACCTTCCGCATTCTCCCATAGAAGGAATTACAAGCGGCACGCACTACCTCATCTGGAATATCGTTCCATATCTTCACCAACCGATGCTTGAAGGAATTTAAATTCATGCCGTGTGTGCTCCCAATCTTACTCAGCATAAATCCCCATATTGAAAAATCCAACGGATTCAAGTCTGGTGAAGATGAAGGCCATTCTTGCCACGGAATAAAGTCTGTCAAATTCGTTCGACACCAGTCTTGAGTGCGTTTGGCTTTGTGAGATGGGGCACTGTCTTGCTGGAAACAAAAATAATCACTCCCATATAACTTTCGGGCATTATCCAGCAAATGACCCTGCAATACATTCTGAATATAGTAATCTTGGTTGATTTTGACTCCTCGATCAATGAACAGCAGTGGTAACTTGCCTCTAGGCGATATCGCACCCCACACCATGACGGCCGACGCACTTTGAAATCGCTGTACAGCTAATTTGTCCACTGGTATGTCCCTCAACGAAACGCCATACACGCGATCATTTTGTTGATTGTGGCTATCTTGTAATTGAAACATTTTTTCATCCGAAAAAATAATGTCATCACCCTCGTGCCATGCTAGTAGCTCCTTGCATTTTGTCACTCTAGCTTTTTTCTGGGCTTCCGTTAATCCGTGAATTTTTTGTTTCTTGTAGGCTTTCAATCCAAGATCATGTCGCAATATACGACTCATTGATCGTCGGGATATTTTCATATCTTTCGCGAGTTTACTTGCACTTTGAGCTGGATTTCGCCTAATACGCTCACGAACACTTTTGATCACTTTTTTGACACGAACATATGGTTTACGTCCAGGTTTGGGCCTGATTCGTGAAGACCCTGTTTCATTGAATCGCTTGATGGTCCGCGATATGAACCTAACATTGATATTTAAATGTTTCAGCTTCCTTAATATCTCGCACGGGCGAAAATTTTTCATATACAAATTGACAACGAGCTCACGTTTCGCGTCCATTGTTGAAAACAAAAGAAAGACAAAAAAATGTCCAGATAAAGTCTAGACATCATAAAGACGAATAAATTGTCTATTTAAAAACATATGTATACGGTAAAAAAAGTTGGATTATGTTTGAAAAAAATACGATATAAGACTAGGACACTTAATGTGCCCAACCCTGTATAGGAACTTCTTGCATTCCATCTAACATTGGTACGTATGGTGAACCTTAATGGTATTCCAATCGCCTATATTTAACCTTGCCATATGCGGCATCGTTTGCATGCATTGTAAAAGTAACGGGACTCAAGATCGTAGCAAATCGTCTGTATGTGACTCCGTACTTGTGTTTAATCAGGTGGACTTGTCTCATTTCACTGCTAAGGTCAATTTTCATGGGCAACGAACTCTTTATTAGAAATAGAACTTGAAATTGCTTCGTTTGTATCCTACTTTTATGTCTTTTGTTGTTCAATTTCTTATGTCGATCTCATGCTGGGCGTGAATTGCGCTTTAATTGTTATTGTACATTGCAGAAGCGCCAAAGAGACATTTCGCCTGTAGTCATTTGTTTAGCAAACAAGAGTAGGTTAGTGCCGTTCAAAATGCCTCAAAAGTATTCAAAACTGACGACGCACCATGTGATATGCATATTACCTAGGTACAGATCGTTGAATGCAGCTCATGCTGATTAGCTTTCGACAGCTTTTGATTTGAGTTTGTTCTTGCTTTGATGGGATCACACATTTCACTTTCTTTTCACACCTTAGTTAAGCATTTAATAGGTACTTTTTTAATACTACGGCGGTGGCAAATAAGCACGGCCTGTCTAAGTGGTAAGTAATAATCACAAGCGCGCTGCTGACCCTTAGCTGATTTGAAGATTCGTTGCTTGAGTGAATCATCTGCCCAAGTCGAAAGTGGCTGGCCAGCAACTTGGAGTCAGCAGCAGGCTGCTCGTGAAACCATCCCTTCGACTTACAAGAACTGTGACTTACTACAAACGCTACAGGCGGTCTCGTCGCGGCCCGAACAGGCCACGGTCGTACTCCGACAGCGATCGTTGCCGCAACGCAGCGCGATGTAAAACCATTCCTTCCGACTTACAAGAACTGTGACTTACTACAAACGCTACAGGTGGTCTCGTCGCGGCCCGAACAGGCCACGGTCGTACTCCGACAGCGATCGTTGCCGCAACGCAGCGCGATGTAAAACCATTCCTTCGACTTACAAGAACTGTGACTTACTACAAACGCTACAGGCGGTCTCGTCGCGGCCCGAACAGGCCACGGTCGTACTCCGACAGCGGCCGTTGCCGCAACGCAGCGCGGTGTGAAACCATTCCTTCGATTTACAAGAACTGCGACTTACTACAAACGCTACAGGCAATCTCGTCGCTGTTGTCGCCGCAGCCGTCGCGGCCCGAACAGGCCACAGCCGTACTCCGACAGCGGCCGTTGCCGCAACGCAGCGGACAGAAATCCGCCGCCCGCCATCTGTGGAATAGAATAACACAATTTGTTTCACAAAATGCGTAGGTGCAGTTGGCTTTTTACTAAACGACAACAACAGGGTGCACAAAAGACGTACCTACATTGGTTTTTCCTAAACGATGTAGATCGTAACTGACGTGGTACTTCCATTAAAATATGCCGTTCTATCACACACATGCAAGAAATTGTGAAACGTCTTTGATATCGTCGTAACACAGCGGGCAGAAATCGGCCCGGATCGGAAATGAATATCACAACAACACGTTGCACAAAATTTGTACAGTTGTTTTTTGTTAAAGGATGTCGGACGTAATTGATATGGTACTTAGGTAAGTATATAATAATTTACTTTAAAAACAAAGTTTTAACCGACTTCAATTTAGTACTCCGCCAAGACACGAGAACATTTCCACATTTATTTTCCAATTTACCACATGAACTGATTTCCGAGAGCAAATGCGTTGATTATTAGAGAAAAAAACCCAATCGCTGTATGTGACCCGACAATATTTGAGGACTTCCGTCGATTCCACAAGGATCACCTATGGCACTTCATTAGTTGCTATTTCAACGGAATCTTATCAGAATCTGCGACGTACTTTTGTGCTTTTAAGTACATAATTGAGGAATTCCATAAGTCATCTGTGGACTTCATCATCAATTCCAGTCCACCAAATTTATGATTTCCGGGTGTAAATACACGAGTTATAATAGAAAATACCAAAATCACTACACGCGTGCCTAATATAATTGAGGAGTTCCCTCAATTCCTCATAGATCCCATCATCCAACCGAATTTTTGGAAGAAATGGGACTCACCTGGAAGCATATACATACAAAAAAAAAACGAATCGGCTCATCAATGACGGAGTTCTGAGGTAACAAACAGTGAAAAGAAAAAAAAAAAACTGAATTGAGAACCTTCTTTTTTTGAAGTCGGTTAGAAATATGCCATTTCATGCAGGACACTATGGGACATCTTTGTTGTAGTAGCTATGAATTTTTAGTGCTAAATAATAGCAATATGGGGAACACTGACGTTGTGTGAAGGTAAATATTAGGCAATTTTACTAATATGCTTACTTGGGTCTTGGGTCTCTCTAACATTTATACAGTTTGTCATAGTAATTTGGTATGTTTTGGTAGGTTTGTTTGCTTACTTGTTTGTACACCTTTATTGGTCCTACCTTACAGGTCGACTATTACAACAGGTCGTGTCTTCATTTATTTCGCTTCCATTGGTGTATTAAACACAGATATGAGCATTTCGCTCCGCGTGACGTTATTATGTTAACCCCGTGTTTGTCTTGATAACTTTTATCTATTTTTACAAAGTAGCGCATATAATATGTAGGTATGTAACATTAAATTAGGCAAATAGTTGCACGCCAATTATGTCACTCCTGTGTTTGCCTCGATACCTTTTATAAATTTGTACAAAGTAGCGCATAACAAAGAGAACTATATAACGTTGGCTAAAGTCATTAACTCCATTGTTTTGATGAACATTGTTCTCGAAAATCATGTTTTGACTTGTACGAGTACTTGTACATAGTAAAATCTGGAACGCATCTAATAGCAAAACGTAAATGCTCCGAAACCGTTTATATTTAAATGGCAAACTAGAAAATGTCGCAACTCTAGACCAGCCATTATTGGTGATTACGTTTTTTCGACTTTCGCCGACGATAACATAAATTTCGGAAAGAGCCTGTGATAAGCATCAAATTCAAAACTACTGCAGTGGTATACCGTGACTGTTCGTTGCAGAGATGCGGAGGCTCGTCCGAGCCGTCCTTGCAGGACACTATGGCGTTGCAGAACTCGTACTCGGGAAGGCACTCCCCGGACCCACAGCGGAATGTGTGGCGAGGGCATCTGAAAATGAAAAGAATAACACTGTTTAGATATTTTGACACGTTTTCTGGAAGTCTATTTTGATCGACAATTCACATATCAATGCGTTTCGCGCTCTTGCTTCCACACGGGCCGAAATACGAATGCGAACAACCAGTTTCAGGCCCAAATAAATCGACACGCGGTTGCACACAGCGGAATGAGTTCATGCAAGGCCTTAGACTCTGGGCATAACTCATTATACCTAATCGATGTTATAATACCAACAGGCCTAATAGTACGGTACGTAAAATGAATGCACCTTCGATAACTCCCAAGGTCGCGATTTTTTTGTTAATATTTAGAATATGATGAGTACTACTAGTAGTAAAAAAAGATAGGGAAATTTGACGTTGCTTTAGGTATTACACGGCGTTTTGTTAGCGACCCTTGTAGATCCAGGGATAGATTATACAAATGGTATTTTTCTTCAATAGAGTATCGCATTTTAGTATTATAATCTCCACTTTAATTTGCTAAAACTTTCGTCAAGTGCTTACGTCAGTATAATCCGAAACGAATAAAAAAATAATATTTCCTCTAAAAGATTATACAAGTGGGTTTTGATTACTGAATACTATTAAAAACTATCAAAGATAACCAGAGTTTGAATTAATAACATATTTATCAATAGGTTAAATTTATATGAACAGTTTAATGTTGAAAGCGTTCTAATTATTTTAAAATAAATCTCAAAAAAATTCAAGTCGATACATATAATCCAGCTTTATCATAGTAATCTATTGATAAAAAATCTAAGTAATTCATCAATAGCTCCACATTGTATTCATTTATCAATTATTTTTAAAATTTGAACGCACGACGAACTGCGCGCGAGTCTAGTGCGCCGACGGCGAGAACGTCATGACCAATCACAGCACGCCGTCGTTGCTTGTTTCCTACGCGGTAGCCTCCCCTCTGTTGATCAGCTCACTTGCAAAATGAAAAATTGTTGATTTTACGATTGTGTTCATTTATATTAAGCGTTGAATTATCTATATAACTATCAACGTACTTATGCAATTACTTATTCAATAATCAACTTATTGTGTAGCTTTAACAAGCTAGGTTGATCCACTGAAACAACGTATGAGTGACCGGTAGGTCGATCACGTAACGCTTTATACGTACGCTTGGTAGATCTAAATGTATTTTTTTATATCGAAAAACGACAGTTGAATTGTCCTAACGCGCGTTTGAAACGTTTTGTGATTACCCCTCAGATCTCTAGCCGACCCAGCCACGGCCCGATTTCTTACAGTCGGTTAACGGGTTTCTTCGGTTTCGGTTAAAACCGGTTTTGCATTCCCTACGCTCAACCAACTGAGCTATTGGCACAATCAACCTCGGTCACCTTTTTATTTCAATCAGTTCATTCTTACAACGCCTTAGGGAGAAGACGGCATTACATAAGTTGAAATAAATATGAATTATGCCCAGCCAAATAAGTGGTTTTCTTTGTCCAGCGATTTGTATGTAATCATAGTATAGCCATTTTGTTTCGTTGCTATATTTGGTAAGGTTAGCCTTAAATATGATTGAAGAGAATGCTTCGCCTTAATATGATACAATAACGTGTATGTTAACTTAACACACAAAACTAAAAGCAAGCGTTTACGTAACGTATGTAAGAAATAGGGAATGCAATATGCAATTACCGGGCAAACTTCAAAACCGGTAAATTACCGACTTGAGTAGGACAAAACCTATTAACCGGTACATTACCGGTAATTTCAAATTGGTTTATAAGTAGCGTTATTTGCCGTTTATTTATCGTAAACATAAGCTAAAAGGTAGTATAAAGAGTAAAAGGTGGTTTCATGTTCCGTAAATGTCGTAATAATCATTTTCTTTAATATTTAAAACTTGCTCCGTGGTAGGAGGGCTAAAACACAACTGAAAACGTTCCTTGGGGATTAGCAGGTAGGTAGGAATAGGAATTGGTCCCAATTTACAGATTACCATTACAACATCAGTAGTATCAGTACAATACAAAACAGCACCAGTAGTGAATATGGAGTGACGAAGGTAGAAGGTGAATATTAGTATTATGGTGCATTGCCTGTTCCCCTTCACCCATCATTGGCGTCGGTGGGTCACACAGTGCCCTCGGTCATTGTTTTGACTCCTAAATCTACAGATACGCAACCCTACGGATTTACAATCCTAAAAAACAATAATTTACTGAATAAAAAAACAATTTGAATAATACAACACAAACTGACTAGTTGACTACAAAGTACAAACCCACGTAGTAGTAAAATAAAGTATTCCACCAAATAGCTGTTTCTAAGGAATGTTCAAAAGACGTAACCAACCATACCAGGAGCGAAAAGAGTTGGATAGAGAAAACGGTACTAATAGTAACCGAACATTTTACTAAAGAGCGTTCGGACAAATGGTTTATTAACTCTAGGAAAAGCGTGTACTGTTGCTCATGGGGTTCCAAATTGTGGCATCGGTTTAGCGATTTGCGGGGGCTAGGTCTGTATGTATACTTTCTGTATCCTAGCTCTCCTGCGGATAACCTAACGTCTAATGCGATCACGCAGACAAACTCCCAGCATAGCCTTCTCCATAGCCCTTTGAGCCTTCTAATGAGGCCGATAGTGCGCGAACACATTTCAGTGTCATGTCATCACTGGCACCACATATGAGTCAAAGACTCTCGTCTTGAGACACTTCGGAATACTAGACGAAAATATGTGCCGTAGCTTCCCGAACGAACGCTGCCCAGCTGAGTCTACAGGAGACAGTTTGTCCTAGGTATATAATCGTCTACAACTTCGAGCATAAAGCGTCCGATTGTAATGTACATGAGCATTAGATGATCTTCGTCTTATCCATGTTAATTCTTAGACCAACCCGCTCAGAGACTTTATCGTATTCAAGTCCTTCATGGTATCCGAAGGTGAGTACTCGCCTTCTCCAGTCCAGAGTCTTTAAAGCATCCACCAGTGTAGCGGTGAACAGTTTTGGAGAAATAACATCTATTTGATCGACTCGCTGCAGCGGAATAGGTTTCGCGTTCCAATTCTGGAGTCGGACTTACACAGTGAAGTGGCATTCTCGTTTGATTGATTGATTAAAACTTTATTAATTCCCACAACATACATGGCATTGATAAAATACGAAATTTAAACAAATGCGAGACCCTTGACCCGTGGGGCCCTGGAGCCCTAAGCCTCTTTAAAGAAATGTAGAAGAGGCTCATAGATGCCACCGGTGACCGAAGGGCTGGCAGTTATCTCGCACAAAGCTTTAGCTTTGCTATTCAGCGAGGTAATTCTGCCAGCATCTTCGGCACAATGCCACAGGGGCCATTCTTAGATTTAGTTTAGTACTATTCTATTTTATTTTTAATTTAGTTTTTTAATATTACTTTAGAGTTTAGTTGATACTTTATTTTTGTTTTCATATTATAAGATTGTATGTTATTTGTTTTGAACCTTTTATCTATATTATAGCTCTTTACACCCACTAAATGATTTAGATATACATATCTAAAGAAAGCATGCAAGAAATAAATTCTAAAGAAGCCATGGGTCGTGGCTGAGAAATGGCGCTGGCTTAGCGAGCCATGCCAGAGCCTTAAATTACAAAATTGAAATATAAAATACTTGGCAACGCTGGAGAAACTGAACCAGAAATGCTAAGCAAAAGGGCAGATTATACTCCGCAGCCTTCTATATAACTTGACGGGTGGTCTTATTTTATCTTATCTAGATGAGGGCCCTTTCGGATACACTTTGACCCAGTGGGATCTTTTGTGCATTTGCCGTCTCATTTATGACTACTCCCAAATCGCTCCATCATTTCTACAAACCGGATGGTGCAGCTCAGCGGAAGTACCTTGAAATCCTTTGGTTGCGGATAGCCGTTATCAAAGTAATTAATTATTTTTCTGGCAAGGGCATGACATTCACACAGTAAGTGTTCCATAGTACGAGTATCATCCTCCTCACCACACATTCTACAGCCTAAACTATCCGATAGTCCCATCTTGGCCAAGAGATTCTTCACCCCGAAGTGACCTGTGAACACCCCAAATATAATTCTGAGTTGCTTTCTGCTGGATTTCTAGAGCTTTTGGTCAAGCCCGAGTCCATTCCTTCTATAAGCTGGCTTAGATTGCCTTAAGCCAGCCTCACTCCACTCATGTTGGTGTTTGGTTTTGGCGTAGGCTTCAAAGGCTGTTATTATGGTTCCCTGCGAGAGTACCACAAATTGTTCTGGACCTACAATTGTACATTACTACAGAGGCCGGGAAAAAAGCGTTTGCCGGCCGAGTACGTATGCCGATCATAGCGAGGCCGGATAGTTATGAGGCTGGCAACCCCTTTTTACGCCGAGGTATGTATAGTGCTTTTCTCAAACATGCAATGAAATAAATAAATTAAACTCCAAGGAATCAAACTTTAATTTTCATGGCTGAATGCCGTGATGCTGTGCCACAAATTGTGGAATGTAAATTAAAAAAGACCATCTTGCAGCCCGAAACGTGACACTTAGAAGCCCATTATGAATAACACAACGTCAATATATCATTTCATGTTCGAGAAAAGTAATTTGTAGACCCCCTTCTTGCTTTAAGCTCATCTGCTCTTTCGTTGCCGATGAAGCCCTCGTGCCCAAGCTAGTTGGTTATCATGGTGCTAAAGCCTCTTCGGAAACTGGCTTGTTCGTGAGGCTGGAAGTCATCTAACTTGCGCACGAGACGATTTGTAATTACTCTCGAAAACAGCTTTTACACACGGCTCAGAAGTGAGATGGGTCGGTGTTTCTTAAGCAGGGTGTTGTCACCATTTTTAAAGAAAAGCACCAGCACACCTCTGTTCGATGCCTTTGCCGTTCACTCTTTCACTAAGACAAAAAGAGGTATTTGCTTGTTTTGAAAATGAAATGATTAGTATACCTATTACCTACAAACTATGTTAAATAAGGCACTCTCTGTCGTACTTATCCAAGCAGATCATTATTCATATTTTATAGAACGGAACCATGTTTGTATTTTAAGAAGCTTCTGCAAACGATATTTGATAAAGGTATTTTATAAGGTAAGTTAACGCTAACCAGTTAATCAATTGACATTTGAAATGACAAAAGGAGGGTATTGATTGAGATATAATCATGACGATCAAGTATTAATAATCGTAAAAAAATATTATTTTACATGTTTAGGTAAATTACCGGTTTTCATTTAAATTTACCGGTTTTATACCGGCCTTATACTGAGAAAATTGACCGGTTAACCGGTATGCATTCCCTAGTAAGAAATATGCATCGAAATTCTATAATTTCAATAACTCCGGATTTTTAGTATTAATTAATAAAAAAGTGCTTTTCCGCTTCGATGAACAACAATTTTTTTTGGTAATCCAATGATTTAGTGTTAGGCTCTAATCGGAATTTGAAAGATTCTTGAGTACCTAACTTTCGGAGTTTACCTCCTGCCTAAACCCTAATTTTACTACCTACTACTACTTAGAGAGATGACTAATAACCCTGTATATATACTTTCTGTACCAACTTTATATTAGTAACATCAGATATGACATCGCGACTAGTAAATAAGTACCTACAAATAAAATTGAAGTTAATTTAAGTTTAATACTAAATAACCCTATATAACTTTCTTTATTGGTAAAATAAAATAGATAATCGCAACCGAAAAACAACTAGTAACTAAATATAAAGTAAAATCAAATACTAAAAGTTTGTACCTACAAGTTTGAGCGTACGCACGGCACGGCCTTGCGCCTTGGAGAGGTACTCGGCTGCCAGCACGCTGCACACGAATCGCGCGAGTCGCGCGCGAAAGATTTAAATTGCGGACAATCACTGATAAGCTAATGCAATTAAGAGCTATTGATGAATCCGTTAGAATTTGTGTTTATATATTCTTCGATAGAACTGAAATGAATTACGCCGACTTGAGAATTTATGAGATTTCTTTTATGGTAAGGAGAATGGTTTCAAGATATAATTCCTAATTTAAAAAAATACTATTGATAAATCTGTTAGAAATTTGTGCTGCCATATATTTTTTTAGTTTTGAATACACTATAGTAGCCACTAGTCACTTGAATATTCTTTTAGGAGATTTATAATTTTTTTAATCGTTTCCTTTTTTGCTGACGTAATCTCTTGACAAAACTATTAGAAAACGATAAGTAAGGTTTGAATAATCAAATGCGATGCATTATAGGAAAAAACAATAACTTGTATAATCTTTGCAAAGTTTTACAAGTGTTCCTTACAAAAAAGTTAATTATTCGTAAACCAATATCAAAAACTGTTAGAAATTATTTTTCGCTGTTAGTACTTAAGGTACTCTCGCTGATAACAAAAAAAAAACAAACTTGGGAATTATGTTAGTTTGACGACAAATTACAGTGTTCGCGTACCGGACTATAAGCATAATATCATACAGGGAAGGGGGAGGGACGGTTGCTTTGTATAGGCCGTGAGGTTCGGATTCCTCCCCGTCCCGTCCGCCCAGGCTCCTAGATTCCCAACACGTAACATCCGAGCGGTCCTTTCCGATCGGAATAATTGATAAAGGAAGAGAGTTGCCCTTACCCCTTTCTCCTAGTAGCCTGGCAGTTCCTCTCGTCTTCTCCGCCCGGGCACTGCGATGTGCCATCGCACCGCGCCGCTCTGGACACGCAGCGGGACCCAACGCCGCCGCAACGGAACGCGTGCATGGGACACCGCTCGCCAGTGCCGTCTTGAACATGTGGAAATGGAACACTTGAAAGACAATCCGGTTGCAATCGTGAAGTTAGTATCGGAAATTATAAGCTGCATGAAGGACTGCAGATAGAAATATACACTGGATAGTTGCCAGGCTGTATGACAAAGCTAAAATCCCTAAATCGCTCTACCTAATAGGTTAGTGCCGCTCTTTCAGTCCGCCTTGCAGGATCATCTGAATGAAACTTTACAAAAAAATGTTTCGCCTATGTTTGATAGTTATATAATACGTCCAGTCGACTTGAATTCAGATGTAAGCTCAGTTAACGAAAACATTACACTAGATTAAGTACTTTAGAAATTCTAGCACAGCAATGAGAGTCGGTGTTAGTGGCTCTAGATTAAGTAATTTAAACGCCTAGATGATTAAAACAGGCACATAGCCGCGATACGGACCGCATCACCGTCGTTTCGACGCCAACAGCGCCGTTGAGCGGTCATTACCTATGTATATGACGCGAATTACCACTAAACCAGTTCCCAACCCGTTTCTTAGAAGACGGAGTATGTTTAAATTAGAGTATAACGAGGGAATTATACCAATAGCCCGATATAAATAAGCTTTACTGATGCTAACGATGAAGACCGAAGGCACGCGACCACGTTAAGCGTACACAGTCGAGCCACAATTGCTAATTTCATTACTATTCAATATCTGTTTTCATACGAAAGAGTTAGGAGAAAGGTGTGCAAAAAGATAACGTGCAAGTTACTACCGACCTTTACCGGTACCTTGGCAAGTCTCATCTGATCCGTCGGGGCAGTCTTTTCGGCCGTCACAGACGAAATACCAACTGATGCACGCCCCAGTCGAACGGCACTGAAATAAAAAATAACATATTACAAATTCGCGCTCTAGCGTGTGCTCCAATGATGATTATAACAAGTTAAAATAATAACCTGGAATGTCCCTGGCAAGCATCCTCTGTTTCTCGCAGAACAAGCCGAAGTGGAATTAGTGCGATACGCACAATCACACCGTTTGTTGAGGCATCGCGTATAAGGATCAACAAGGTGACACTGTGAGTCGGTTAAACAAGGCATTCCGAGAGAGGCCGGCCCGATATCAGCAACGGAATCTGCTCGGATACGGTGTTTATCTAGAAAATGGAAACATAACGTTAGACTAGACTACATACTTAATTGCAAAAGTAGTTTATATTTACAATGTAATTAATCATATGAGAAGCTACCTTTCAAAGATGATTTCTTCTGGTGTCCCGTTTTGTACTTCTGCTGGTCTTTAGATATACCAGTCTTTTTGTTGACTTTCTTATCCAAAGACGGTTGCGTTACAACTCTATAGATCGGCTGATCGTTTGCATGCAAATTAGCCGTTAATTCGTCTATGCCAACGGTTTCATTGGGTTCCCCGTCTTTGCGGTTGGACACCGGCGGCCTTTTAGATGGTTCTGGTACCTTCATGACAGCTTGCAATAGCGGACTGTCTTCTTGTGTACTCAATATCACGTTTTTGTTCGTAAACATTGGTAAATTGCTGGGTTTAACATCTTCTGACGCACCGGGGAATGTATTAAGTGGTGGGAATGAGTCTTCGGAACCAGAATTGACGATTGCGGATGCCGTGGGCGGTTTATGGTTGACATTGTTGTCCAATATGGTTCCATTGGAATCGACTAGCACTGCCTCTTGTTCAGCGACGACTGCTTCTGTGGCGTAGATCATTTTTTGTGCAATGCATTTATCTCCAGTTAATCGGTAGAATGCATTGCAGGAGCATCTACCAAAGAGATTGGGTATGACAAATTCACAGTGACTTTCTCTGTCCCATAATCGACAGTGTTCGTTGCTGTAGCAGACATGGCCGGGCGGTGCGGCTGAAAGAATAATTATATAATTAGTAGCAATTACTAAAATAATAATGAACGTCCTTACCATACATACATGTGTCTAGAAATGTTGTCTTCATTTTACAGTAATGTATGGAACGTGCTGGTCTTAATGATCGGTTGTTGATAGCAATTTTCCCGACGCTGACCATACGCGACGCCGACGCTCTGCTAACGTTCTAATAGTCGATGTACAGTTGTAAACAGCTGTTAGTGTGGCATCATTATGTCATGTGGTATCTTCCATTCAGTACAAAATGTCAATACGTTCACGCGTTGCCGTCGGACTTTTTGAAACAGTAACTGTTTCAATTTGCGCGTCGATCTCTATGCAAAGTAAGACGACCTAGCCTTGCCTAAGGTAGTGACGAAAGGTACTGAGTTCTAATCTCTGTATGGCACTTTAACTATGTGTTTGTGTGATGCGCACGAATATATGTTCCAGAGTCATGGATGTTTTCATATATTTATTTAATCATATAAGGGTACACAATATACATAAGGGTGTACTTCGTCGTCTAGTATTATCTAGTATTATACCCTTGGGTACTTAGTAACTACAAGCTTTGCTTGGTTTGAGATTACAAAGATCGACTTGTGTAAGACTGTGTCCAACCAAATATATAAAAATAAATGATGCAAAGTGCACTAAGTACAAGGGTGTTATGGGAAACGATATAAAGTATGTTTAGGTACCAAGTTCAAGCATTAACCCGGGAGGGTTCCTGCATGTAAATGAAGCGATGTAAGTTTTCCGAATGCCACCTGATTTACAATGCAAATACCTCCTGTAATAATAAAACGCCGTCAATTTGATTTAAGTGTAGTGACTGTAAATTCACAAATGGTAATTTGATCGTCCATTATATGGTAATCAGAAACAGTAAGGCACGCACCATAGTTGGTATTCCGACTGTTTTTTTGTAGATTTACCTTCGGTGTTCACGACCCAGATACCTAGTCATCACTGGCAGTCATCGCCTGTGGTTATTCAAATATCAAAATGTTGACTAGATAATAGCAAGGTGTTCGTTTATGTGGGACACTGTATATCTACCTAGTCGCCTACTTATTCCATATGAATCGGACAATCAGTAGACATTTTTGCGTTTATATGATAACTGTGCATTTAAGCTGGAGTGACATAGCAATGATTCTTCAAAACCAGTTCGTGATCGATAATTACAATTAATATGCAGTTTATTTCGATTTCGTGTCAGAAACATTGTTATAACTAAATCTCGTGATTCAATGTGTAATTGAGAATAACGCTGACATCAAGCTGTTTAATTAGAAATACCTAGAGAATCTTTATGATGTGATTGGCATTTTATAATGGCATTTTATACAGTATGTAGGTAAACCTGGTTATTTAAGGCATTTAGACGGAAATATGCTATAAGTGGTATAATTCTCACAAAAGATCATAATAGTGGCGTTATTGGCCGTAATAAGAGAGGTTCACATGAAGTCGCCGTGAGTCGGACGAACAATTACCTGGTTTTCTCACAGACGGGCTTTGCACACGGAAATGACTCTCTATTAAGAATACTTCCACTATATTGGAAAATATATAGAAACCATGAAATTTGAGTGCTTTTTATAACCATTACGTTGTTTAATCCCAATCAAAGTGTTAATTGAACAGACGTTCAAAAGCAGACGATTCGCACAAAGGTAAAAGTAGTAATCCGTGTTATATTATTTCAAAGAAATGTGTTCCTCTCGCAAACGCTTCCCTTTACTATATAAGCTGCCCCTGCTTTGGGTTACCCAGTTGTACCTACTAGTATATCTGCTAGTTCTGCTACAGTATATTATATGAATTCTTTAAGAAGCAAGCATCTATCGGTTACCGTTGGTACTGTCATCATCGTGGTATCAAAACCATCATTTTTTAAATGCCACGACGGTGGAAAACGAGCATATAGCCAGCCCGTTGATAGGTAAGTGGGACTAGCCTATGGACACTTGCGACTTCAGAGGAGTCAGTGCCGACCCTTTATTGATGAGGCTTCTTGTCGACGGTAAGAAACTTCCACTATATTGGAAAATATATAGAAACCAGGAAATTTGTGTGCTTTTTATAACCATTGCGTTGTTTAATCCCAATCAAAGCGTCCATTGAACACTGTTCAGAAGCAGACGATTCGCACAAAGGTAAAAGTAGTAATCCGTGTTATATTATTTCAGAGAAATGTGTTCCTCTCGCAAACGCTTCCCTTTACTATATAAGCTGCCCCTGCTTTGGGTTACCCAGTTGTACCTACTAGTATACTAGTATCTGCTAGTTCTGCTACAGTATCTATGAATTCATTAAGAAGCAAGCATCTATCGGTTACCGTTGGTACTGTCATCATCGTGGTATCAAAACCATCATTTTTTAAATGCCACGACGGTGGATCTGAATCTGAATCTGGAGTCAAGTGCCGACCCTTTATTGATGAGGCTTCTTGTCGACGGTAAGAAACTTCCACTATATTGGAAAATATATAGAAACCAGGAAATTTGTGTGCTTTTTATAACCATTGCGTTGTTTAATCCCAATCAAAGCGTCCATTGAACACTGTTCAGAAGCAGACGATTCGCACAAAGGTAAAAGTAGTAATCCGTGTTATATTATTTCAGAGAAATGTGTTCCTCTCGCAAACGCTTCCCTTTACTATATAAGCTGCCCCTGCTTTGGGTTACCCAGTTGTACCTACTAGTATACTAGTATCTGCTAGGTCTGCTACAGTATCTATGAATTCATTAAGAAGCAAGCATCTATCGGTTACCGTTGGTACTGTCATCATCGTGGTATCAAGAACATCATTTTTTAAATGCCACGACGGTGGATCTGAATCTGAATCTGGAGTCAAGTGCCGACCCTTTATTGATGAGGCTTCTTGTCGACGGTAAGAGATACACTTGCAGCTCCCTTACTCTCATTACAGCGCATTCTTGGGAGCTCGGGCGATATCAATCTCCCTTGTTTTCCTCAATACCTGGAGCACAACACCGCATAAGTACCATATTATTACGACTGCAATCTTTTGGAAGGTTGAGGTACTTCCCCAGTTGGGCTGCTTAAATACGAGTGAGATGACATGCTGCTGTACCCTACCTCTCTAGAAATCCCCTAATGCTAAGTATAATCAGCGATTATTTGAGTTGGCCGAATTGCATCAAAGTATAGTCCATTCAAAAAGCAACTTCACCATTCAAGGTACCTAGAACATTCCAATACGGGTGTAGACTCGAAAATTATTATTACTCCAAAAGAAAGAAGGCAAAAAAATATGCCTAGTGACAAAAATCCCATTCAGATATCTCAAAGAATTACGGAGCTACAACCGTTTTGATATTGCTTGTTAGAGAGAGAAAACGCAAACAGTTTGTAACGTCACAATCCGCGAGGCTGCCGCAGAGCGAGCCGCGCGCGCGGCAGTACGTCGATGGCGGTGCCTGATGAGGCACGGCACGTTGCCGTCTTCTAGTGACGTCGCAAACTGCGAGCGTCATCGTTTCATATGAAGTTGCGTTTGGCGAAAAAGGGACAGAACATACCCCTTCTTAAAACTTTGGAAACTTATAACTTCGTGATTATTTTTCCTCTTGCGTTGCTTATTTCTCCATTTGACACTTTTTACAGTTTTAATCCTTTTTCGAGAAAATACGACATTAATTGATTATTTTATTTAGTGTACCTACTTACACCTACACCCCATTATAGATTTATTAAAAGTCGGCCATATTAAATAATCTTAACCATTTGTGCCGTATCTCGCTCTCTATTGACAAACATGGTTGCTATTAATTTATTGCAATTCATTTAAATATTCAGTGACGCCAGTTTGGAATCACAAAAGAACACAGTAAAATAACGTAAGACTGACTACTTTTTACGTAAAAGAAAAAACATATTTATGAGTACAATGCAATATCAAATAGTCCCATCGGCATCGTCACGAACCCTAAATATTTCCCCATGACGACACACATCTTCCCGATTTATAGAATTACACGGCGACTTATCTCGGTTCGTCGCAGTCCAGTAACTCTCCGTGACTTGGTCAATTCGGCATGAGTCGCTAGACGACCGAACGAAATCGAAAGTAAATGATGTGTTACCGCAGTGTGTGGTGAAGTGAGGACAACTTGTTAGGATAATGCCATGCCATTGTTACGCTTACTGAGTCGGATGAAACGAACGGGTATGATCGTTATTTGGATCGTAACGCTCAAGAAACTGCAGGCTGTAATACGCTGAGGCCTTTGTATGCCGAACAATAAAATTGAGCCGTCATTTGTCCGCGTATCAGATAAAACGTTTTCCTTAAAAGTTTTTGTGCAAGAGTCTACATTAATATTTTATTTAATCAACACATGCGTTTGAACTTTGAACGTCATCTACTGGCAAACGAAGATTTCGAATTTGCATTTAGTGCGGATTCTTCTTTCAGACCAGATCTTATCTTAAGACTCATCGGTGCAACAAAGCAATTGTTTAGCCACGTGCCACAAACGCTTCGAAATGAAAAGGCCATGTTTAATAAAAAATACTTTCCTCGAATAGCGAGTCTATTGTTAAAGTAGTACCTATATTGTTTTGAGTACGAAATGGTCAACATTACCTACTCAATTGTATTTTTCTATGTGGACATCCTTTCCGTAGACACAAAGACGCAGTTTGGTTGAAAATGCGTTGATATTTACTACGTTATTTTACAGTATCAATTAGCGGTTACACTTAACAATAAAATACAATCGCTTCTTTTGCCACTTAAGAAGGAAAGATAGTCGCTTCGTTTACTGGGCACAAATAGAAGTGTATTCGGTCTAGAACAATTATCCGTATACTATATACCAATCTGGTTTACCCTGGATCAGCTAGGTACCGGGAGCAGGATTTGGTTTCACCCAAAGCTCATTCTTCTCATCTATTTCTTGAAAACAATGTCTGAAAATTGTTGTACAGTCGCCATTAGATATACCGGAGCGGCCAAAGTGCTCACAAATATCTGAACACCTCTAATGCCTCGACAATAGAGACGTGTTTAGATATTTGTGAGCACTTTGGCCGCGCCGATATATCTGATGGCGACTGTACTTATAATATGTACGATTGTTTGATTATCTATGTACTAAAAGTCATAATACAACTTACGTGATAGGCATGTGTGTTTCCTGAACTGCAGATGACCGTCAGTGCAGCGGCACACGCCCTCCAAACATGCGCTGTAGGCCACCTTCAGGGTGCACTGCTCCGATACCACGCACTCCGAGCCCAGTAGCGTAGCTGTTAACAGAAAAACAACCTTTAGATGGTATTTTAATAATGTAGTTAAGTCCAAAAACAGAGCCACTAGCCTGGCCTAAAGATCGAAATGTATGGGTAGTTTAGAGGTGGGCTCGCGACGGAAGATTGCAAACACAAAAATAATTCCCATTCATGCAGTCAATGGCAAATACGAAGAGATTTGTCTCATTCTATCAATTATTACCATCTCGTCTGTAATGATATTGGTTTTGATGTTGAAGCCAAGCGAGTACCTTATTCTTTTTATTATTGACTACGTACTTGCGGAATTTAAAAGTACGGTAAGAAGGTTCAGCATCAATTATTAAATAACTCAAGTACCTAATTACGACTCTAGATATAGAGATCTCCCAAATACCTGTTTGAAAAGAATTGTCTTTTTTACAGTAGCCACGGATGTTTTTCTTATAATGGTATAGCCGTCAACCGAACTGGCTTCCCATTCGCGAGCGCAGATCTTTCAGGATTCTGTGCACACTTTATACCATCTTATTTGACCCAGCTGCACCGGAATATCTTAAATCTAAATTTCAATTTGTTACACCCCGTCCCGGTTGCGAGCTACGTACATCCAGGAGTCTTAAACTCTCTGTCCTATTTCACCGTACTGGTTTCCTCTCAAATTCCTTCGCTGTTCAGGCTATTCGTCTGTGGAATGATCTCCCTCTTACCGTCAGGCAAGCTCAGAGCAAGTTCACCTTTAAATGCAAGTTGCGTAAGCATCTCTTATTAACCATTAAACATTGATGATCCTCATGATATCTTTGTTCGGGTACATTTAATTGTATGTATTTATGTAAGTATAAGTAAGTTTATATTGTATGCATTATATATGTATGTATATTAATTAAATTAATTGATTTGTGTTTCCATTTGAGTCTCTGTACTTAGGATCCTGCACCACTAAAGTTTCTGTTTAGCCCAATGGTTGACTGGTAGAGAATGCCTTAAGGCATTAAGTCCGCCAATTGTACTTCTATTTTTATATTTGTGTAATAAAGTTTAATTAAATAAATATAGAGGGCCTCCTAATAAACATAAACATTTTACACCCATGCCCCATTCAAATTATTCAAGCGAACTGTACACGAAATACCTTCGCATAACGCTTATCCAATTTGCATTAAATGGCGATAATACGCAGAAACACCTATCTTTGATGATTTAAGATGTCACAACTGTAAATTTGATACAGATGAGAATTATAAATTGCTTAAAATGTTTCGCATTCCTTCTTGGTCATCTATTAGGAAATACCACGATGGTAGGTTATTAATGGTAGCCTCATCAAGCGCGGAATTGTATAAAAATACGGAAGCTCTTGTAAAATGCGTAAAAGTGTTTTACAACTTTCGAGTATTTAACTAACGGTTGATAGCATAGTGGTATGCAGCCATCCATAAGGAAATTGGCAGACAGTCGATAGGTGTGGTATGAATATGCATGCGAATTACGCACTTGAATAATCATCAATGATTTTAAACCGAAACCCGAGTTCCGCGGGACATAATAAATGGAACCGCTTAATAAATCATTTGCCAATTGACACCGAATAATTTCTACTGATGATTTATAATGAGAGTAATTATTGTTTTGCATAATCATTAATTAGAAATCTCAATTTTCATGCTTTCGCTAGTTTTGTATACTTAATTATCGGAGACGGGTGTGAGTGTGAGGCATCGGTGTGAGGGCATTTTTCCATTTAGCATAATGTGATTACGATCCGCCTCGGTATTTACGCTAGTCTTGCAATATTCTGGTTTTAGATACGCTTTCGACAAATCAGTCGTATTTATCTTGTTTTGGTCCTCATTCACATTAAGAGATTTAAAAAACATGTTTTGGTCAACTTTGAGCGGAAAATTAAATTTGATACTCCGCTCTGAACTTGCTCTTTAGCGATAAGATCGCCCGTTGTTTACTTCTGCATTTATTTGCTGTGTTCTTTACTGTTTTTGTAATACAAAGAGTAAGTTTTTATTTGTATTGTATGATGAGAACTATTTAATGCCTTCTACTATCTTGAGTACACCTACTCTGTCTTAAATATAAAAAGTAG
Source organism: Epinotia ramella (assembly GCA_947578815.1). NCBI lineage: Eukaryota > Metazoa > Arthropoda > Insecta > Lepidoptera > Tortricidae > Epinotia > Epinotia ramella. The sequence continues at coordinate 18,252,861 of OX388209.1, forward strand.
TAAGTAAGTAATCAAGCACTTAAGTAATGGCAGCAAAAAATGGTAACCGTTTGCAGACTCTAATAAAGTCATCATTGGTTATCAAGATGGCGAACTGACACAATAATCTCAAAATGAAGTACAATGGCGGACACTGGCGTTTATTAGATTTGGCACACTGTAGACAGCCGTGAAAAAGTATGATGTGCGTGACTTTGCGTTTGGGTTTTAAGATTATCTCGAGATAAAGTCAAGGTCGATTCGATTCAGCGCAGATACCTACTTGTGAGGGTTCGGCGGTATTTGGGGCGCGTCAAGTAGTAGGTACCTACTATTCTTTTTTCAAGCCACTGCTCGGAAATATGGCAAAACATTGTCAGAATTCAGGCTTCAAAGCTTCTGGTTGGAAATTGCACGAACAGGCCAACTATAAGTTCAAACTCTCCAACAATGTTATTGTTGGAGTGTGTGAACAGCGATTCGCTCAATCTCAGGAAGCGCGGTGCCCCCCGATATTATGATCTTAAATAAGGTAGGTACTTAATTTTCCCCTCTCTATAATATAAGTAGGTAAATAAGTATAATAGAGAAGAATTAGTAAATGGAGGTGATATACGGACAAACATCTAGTCTGGTGATTATCACGTATATGATCGCATCGCATTTCCGTTAGACCTATTTTGTACGGGACAATAAAAAGTAAAAATAAAACATTAATATGATAAGTACATTAGTGATTTCTAAATCGACCAAATTTATCGAAACTTATCGCAATGATGGATTATTTCACGACATCGCCGGCCACTATCCGAGGCATGAAACTAACAATGACTGTTTATTATTTCATTAAGTTGATACTTATTGTCAACGAAAACGTGTGACAGTAGGGGGCGTGCCAACTACGTCAGTATAATTATGAAAGTAATCAAAAACTAGAGTCATTTTTAATGGCTAGAGCCATTCTAGACGATGTGAGTCAGTGACGGTGATGCGTTGGAAATGTAAGCAACCTTTTCCTAGTAGAGTAGAACGTACTTTTATGGAGTTCACCGCAATACCCGGTGCCAAAGAGGGCCCCAGCCTTATATAGCGTGGAGGTCTATCTTCATAACGGTTCTGTCATACGAGCTCTAAATCTCCTACGATTATTATGGGAGTAGGTACATAAACACTATACTCAACTGACTCTTCCGTAGTTTCTTCCATATTTTATCAGAGTATGCACCTCTTGGACTTAATCATGCGCACCTTCAATACGGTGCTTGCTATACTATGCGTGTTTCAAGTCTTAGTGCAGTAGGTATGCAATAAGTAGGTATCATTGTATGGATACTGGATGGAACATGTTCAGGACTTTAGTACCGACTATATTCCTAAGAAAATCTCAATAGTCATCACTGGTACGCGGTGCTTCGGGAAACTCCTTCGTGTCATTCCACATGGTAAGTAGGCACCTATATCCTCACAGTTTACTGTTCGTGATAATCAATCCTAGTTGAAGATTTCTTAAGGTGGTGATGGCTGTGAACGAGGTGAAGATTTAACATTCCAGTAATCCATCATTAGTGCTTAGCGTGCCGTGGCTTGAAAATAAGGTGCTGCTTGTTAGAGCCATGAACTGGGTTAATGGATGCATACAGTATTGTTCGGTGGGTCAGACAGCGGATTAAAAACTCGTGAACGTCTAATCGTTGCAGCGATTTAATGTTCTAGCAATTGTGTCTTAACATGTGTCTTTTGTTATTGTTTTTGTGTTCTAAATGAATGTGGGGATTCAACACCAACAGCAGCGTTTGGTGAATGTAGGACTTTTTCACGGTGCTTGACGATGACTACCTGGTCTATACCTAAACCTAGCTAGCATATAGGTACTCCCGATTGTACTTGTTACTAAAAGGGGTAGACAGAGCACATTGAATGTTATTGTCAGTGCCCCTTCTAGCAATTATAGATGTAAATATGGAGATAATTATATTTCAGCGATAAGTTGCCAGTAAATCGACCAAAACACATTTCAACCCTTATTCCTTATAGTTGACTCTTAGGCGCTCATGAGAAGAAAGGGGAAGGTGCTATTCAAATCGAATACACCACAGAGCAGTTCATATAGCCTTTAATGAAATTTAATCGGGATGGGCTAGACTACTAAAGCAGAAAACTTCAGTCCACTACTAATTAGCATACGTATAGCTACAATAAGACAGTAGCCTTAAAATGTATATCTCAGCTTTGAATTGAAGTTACCAACATTTGCTAAGTACGTAATTAATAAAAGGAATCATACTTTTTAAATGTCTTCTTTGACCCAGAAACAACTTAACTTATCTCTTGTAAAATTAAGGCTCATCCTGACTGCGATATCTCGGTCAAAGATAAGGTTTGCAACTCATAAAACTTGAGCAATAAAAAATGAAACTGCAAGGATAACTGTACTTACCGTGGGATGCGAACAGTTGGCTAAGAATGCTGCCTATAACACATCTAATACAATACTCGAAGAACTTTATTCCCATCAACATTCAACGTAGGTACAAGCGCACGAATAAAGGGTTCAATGAGGAGTTCCTTTCGTTCTACATGTTATTCAAACACACATCCTATACGGGGCTTTATCAAATGTTTAGCTAGAGTACTTATTGTCGAACTTGACGTTGGCATTGGGTGAAACCACCCGGAAAACGGGTTATATATCCAACAAAATATAATAATGTCTACGGAAATGCTCAAAAAAGATGTGATCATATGAGGGCCATTCTTAAGTTAAAAATTACACATGTAACCACTCGGCACTAATGTAACGGTAAAATGGGGAGATGGGAAAATTGACATTAACTACCAGCGGAAATATACCTTTAAACAAGACCCAAGTTATGCATGTCTGTCACCGCAGTGCATCAAGCAACTTCTCGACCGTAGGCACAGGAAGTAATCTGGCTTAGAAATCGAAATCACACGCCGTGTCCCGAACGCCAATTATATTTGCCAGGTCAGACAGCTCCTAAATTGCTAACTGGTATAGAATTATTGTCGTGTCATTGTTTTCAATTCCAATTATGTTTTAAATGAAAATGTGCGAGTGTATCGTGTCCCTGAGCATTTGCTGCAGGCAATTTACAGCTGTTGACCGGACGACCGGGGCCTCGGAGTAGGCCCGTGGCGGGATCTCGTAACCATCAACAAGTTTATTTAAATTGGTTCCACAAATAAACGCACTGTGGACACATTGCAATAACACGCGGTGCTTTAGGGCCGGAGCATGAATTTATTGGTGCGTCGTGCTTCATCGCGCATGTTGATACACGGCTTAATTAAAGGATTGCGTGGACTGACGGGTTTACGTGAATTATTAAGTCTAGACATTGTTTCTTGAGGGCGTAGTTTTAAACACGCCAGAAAACCGTTAAACGTTAATTGGAATTTATTATATCCCTTGCTTTAAGACGGGACTTCACCTACCGCAACAAAGTGTCTCTTGGTCTAGCCAACAATAGTGTTTATTTCAAGATCACATACAATCTCAGATCAACTCTTAATGCTGTTTGGCTTTGATCAAACTACAAGCCTATCTGCGCACTGTGAATGAATGTTCGATACTCTGACGACTGACTGTTATTTTAAAGACATAATTGCAACATTAATCTGTCACGGCTAGTGAAATGGTGAGGCCACATCAAACGGTAAGGCACAGCGTTCCTTGCGCGGAGATTGCTCACGCATGGCACACTGACCAAGGAACTCCGGGGCACCCGTCACTCCAACCGACGTTTAACCCATATTCAATGATATCTCCTTTGTTATTGTTCAATGAGCGGGTCCGAATCAATTACACTCCACTTTGATAGTCGCTGACAGATATAATTGTACATTTTTTAATAGGGAAAGTATGCGAATCAGCCATTAAAATTCTAACTATTACGGATATCCTATTCTAAATTATAATGTATTTACCCAAAGCTGTCTTGCTTTGCTTTTAGAGAGCGTTTGGGTGAATGTTGTTAATTTACTAAGTATTGCAGTCAATTCGTTATTCTTATCAACATGGTTTGTATAATGAGAACTATAACGAGTGCCTATATACTCGTTTATCTTGGTTACACGCATCCGATTTATGCGTTTGTGCAACTACGGCACTATAGTCCATGAGTTAGCACTAAGCAGATACCATCGGACTTGTAAAAGAGGTGATCAGAGGGGTGATCACTTAACGTTTCGAACGAACATTAGGACAACTCAACTGTCATTTTCCCTTACAAAAAGTGACACCTACGTCTCATGACAACACGATAAAATGCATGGCAGCAGGTCGAGAAAGTTGTGCTGAACAAGAATCAAAAGATTATCGGACCTAAAATTGGCCGAAAGTTTAAAAATCGATCACTGCCGGTCAAAATTTGTAAGGGTAGGTATATTTACGTCCTGTGACAACAGTACCTACCATTTAGCCCTTTAATCGTAGAGAGAGTAAACCTAAGTCTGGCAGTCCTGAAATCGCGGAAGCCGGTGCCAAAGTTGGCCACCTTTCAGCACAACTCTCTCGAGCTGCCATGCATTTTATCGTATTCTCATGAGACCTAGGTGTATTGGGAGTGGGCTTACGGACTATTAGATCTACCTGACGTGCATACATTGCGTTACGTAATCGACCTGCTGTATACAACCTTATAGCTACAGCTGACATATTACCGCCCAATCTACACAGCAGCAAGTTGTGCAAACATAATAAACCATCCAAGGGTTCAGATTAGGGCCGTTATTAAAAATCTGGATGTGGTAGGTATACTGTCACGTATCTACTCTCGTATATATCCCTAGCTTATTTTGCCGTCTGTAGACGCATAGCCAACAATGTGTGCAAATTGAATTTTCGATTGCGTGGTTATGTCTATTCCCCAGTGAATGCTTGAGGATGCATCATGTATGCTTATTTGAGATACGGCTTAGTAAGTAACATTGAATTATGAATAGCCAGTTAGGTTTGCCGTTGGTTTAGCCGGCCGCGTAGCGGGCCGGGTCGATCCGCGTTTGAAATGCCGCCCGACTGGACCCACGGGTCCAGGGGTAAGTGTGTTACTCACCGCATCCGCTAATAGTTCCTGCCGCTAGCAACATGACGACTACGGGCTTGCGCGTCATCGACTCGCACGAAATATAGTTAGATCAAGAAAACCGGGATAAGAACATGTCGGAATTCTTGCCCTGCGGCTGTACTTGCGGTCTAACCATAAATCCTGTAAGTGTCGATAATGTGTCCTATTTTATGAGCACCTTGAAGTTCGTTTCTTGGCACGACTGGCCCACTTGCTGTGAGAGTGTTAACAATAAGCGACTAAAAACCGAACGTTTGTATTTTGCAAATGATATTGATCCGAATAAGGTGCTATTCAAAAACATAATCGGCAAAAGCACCGTTGTAATCCCATTCCGAGAGGCTTGCTCGATTTGGATACTTACGACGGAAAGAATTGGGCAAAGAAAGTAAGGCGAGCGTGGGATAATGGGACGATCAAAATAAAGGCGTGTGATAGTGTCGCGATAGCATCGCGTCGCGCGGCAGACGCGACTGCCGATGACGCGCGCCTGATAAGCTACAATTGCTTTTAAAATGAAATTCAAAAGATGCAACTCTAAAACCTATTCCAACACTGCCAATTTAAGGACAAATAAATAAAACATTTCCTCTCAATACGTAGATACTTCCTTAAATCGTTTCACAGACACCTGCTATAAGTAGGTATACGTACTTATATTATAAAAGATGGCTTGCAAATCAAATGGAAGGAGATAGACCGAACTTAAAAATAGTTTTAGTAAATATGGACAAACAAAAAAAGTGAAAGCAGATTAGAGTACTATGCAAAGTTGATTTCTATTGTGAATCAAACAAACCTCAGAATTGAATAGATTGACACCATGAAATCAAGAGCCGACGGCACGGTCATTGTCGGAAGTGCAATGCTTTGATTAGTGCCTTGAGACTTTGCGTTCGTTACTAAGTAAATTGCTAAGCGATATTGAAAAGCGAAATTCGATTTTGGTGAAACGAAAGTTATTTTTGTGATGAAAACTGGCTACAGTTTTGCTAACTGATAGTTTAAGTGAAAGTAATCTGTCCCACCGCAGACTGAACCACACAGGATCATTAGGTAAAGGCCTCATCGGTTGTGTATAATGCTAAAAGTGAAAACAGCTATAACGTAAGATGGGCTTTTTATAAAAAGGGTACCGACACATTACGATGGTGATTTACGCTAGCATGAAAGTTAGAGAAAGGAACGGACATTACGAAGACATTCTTGGTTAATGTAAAAATTCTCTGTGCTGGTTTTTGCTCGTAGGATCTATATTTGTCGCTGGTAGGTCTTAGCCAAAGCAAACGATCAAACAGCTTAAGTACATAACCCCGTTCTTTAAGTAGAACATATTTCCCGCTCTAAGAGAAACAATGTGACTTGGGTCAATAAGGCAGAGACAAATATTTTGCTGTTTAGACAGTATACTTAGGTACATTTACGTGGTTCAAGACCAACAACGATGGCGACACTTCACGATCCTCAACATTTGAAGGGCGAATGAGGGGGAGAAAAATTACGTGGCGTGGTTGTAGATAGCGGCATTATTTAATTTTGCTTTCTTCGGGATCGACTGAAATGAGAAATATTCGATTGGCATTAACCTCGTTGGATACTTACACTCAAGACACGTAGAGTTGTCAACCCGGGCGAAGTATGGGTCGCAGACGCACTGTCCCTTTTCACAATGCGCGGATCGCACCGCGCAGTCTGCGCTCGAGCGACACTGGGCACCCAACAGTGCACCATGTACTCTCTGAGGAAGACAATAAGCAAATTTATAAGGTGAACGATATGATACAGAGAAAGAATATAATGGAAAAATAAACCATCTTCGTCCGTAGCCCTCGACAGCCCTCTTATATTCTTTCTCTGTATCATATCGTTCATAAAATGATCGGGGTAACTTCCTCGTTAAAAATAACACGAAACAAAAATATTTTAATAAATATTTTTTTTCGTGATAAGGGTATAAATTTACAAGGTATCTAAAAAACAGACTACTTTTAAAAACAAACCCTATAATATGACGGACTGATAATTACTTTTAACCCGCGACTCAATGAAACGAGGGGTGTTATAAGTTTAACATTTGTATCTCTGTGTCTGTCTGTCGCAGCGTAGCTCCCGAACGGATGAACCGATTTGAGTGCGGTTGTTTTTGATCGAAAGTCTTGTCTCTCGATATGGCTCCTATAGCTATGTTTGTAGTGTCGGGGGTGTCTTAAGTTTCTAATTTATGTATCTACTTAGGTACTCTACCTGGTTATAAACAATGTTCTTTGTTGACAAAACCTAAACTAAGCACTTAGAGACGATCTTAACGATACTAAGTCGCTGTCGAAATCCGATCTGCCGATGCAATGGCATTCAGGTGACATGCATTGAGGAGAGTATGTAGCTAGTTTAATAAAGCAGATGCGCAGATGCTTCCAGTACACTTCCTAAAAATTTCACCTGCTGATGCATACATATATACTTACATATATATGATTGACCATAGTTGCCACTAACACTTTATTTTATTTTATTTATATTCCTGCGTTGTGTCAGTTGATATATAGATGCCTATGGTAGGTAGTGTTTACAAGAAGAACTTCTTATAACATATAAATCAGGTACTCGTATGCGTACCTACGTAAATAGCATACGAGTATGTACTAGGTGTGTTATGTCGACTGTGTCTACAAGGTGTAAGCCGAGCTATTCTGAATATTTACCCGTTTAAAGGGCAGTAATCTGCAACCTGCCTTGCTTGCTCTCCTTGACAAGTTATTTTTAAATTTTGTCCGTGCTGAATTTTTGACCGTCGTTAACTTTGTATAAATGTTCTTATAAGCATATTTGCCTTACGAATCAATGCTACTATTCTATACTTTTTTTTAAATATAATACATCGTATCTTAGCTATAAATTGTTAAATGACTCTGTCAGTTACAATCGTTTGTCTTCGCTTATACATATAAGGATATCCTATACGTAGGTACGCCTCCTCACACATTTGCAAAATTATTCTATTAACCTTGCGAAATTATTCGGCAAAACAGCGGTCGTCACCTATGGAAACCGAATGTAGTAAAGTTAAACACTTCTGTCCTAAACGCCATCAGGCAACTACTTACGAGTTGGCGGTGAGGGAATTCCATTATACATATTTCACCCCTCGGTCGTACAATCGACCTAAATTAAAATTTTAACGTTTCAGTTCAGGAAAATAGGCAGGTTCACTTACTTATATAGGCACCCGAAACACGGAATTATTCAGAAAGGACGAAGGGTCCGATATGTAGCTATCCATAATTCATGAGACCAATTTTGTGAAGTTAATTAAACAGTTTTTACTCTAGAGATTTCGAAATTAACTATTATTTGTAAATGGGAAAGATAAGTAGCTCGTCTAGCGGACATTCGGATATGACATTCGAAGTGAATCGATAACGAATCGGTAATTATTAATTCCGGCACGGCTCGACGATGTAGCAGCGTATTTTCCTGTTCTATTCTACGACACTGACCCGATTTTCATATAACAAATTATTTTACTGTTTTACATAAAAATTACTACCTTTATCAGTCTTCTGCAATAATGTAGCAATTATTTGGATTGGTTATTTGATTGCCGTGCGTACCTAATCGAACTATTTTCCCAGGAAAATTCCTGCTTAGTTTTGTTCACTTGGTCAGATCAACGTGCAAATGACCCCACGAAGAGCTCACATCAATTTCCTGGCAACTGGCAAGCAGTAGGTCCTATCTATGTATAAGCACCCATAAGGTATCTCAGATATCCAGAGAATGGGTCGTGCCAGTTCGTGAATATACCGTATAATTTTGAAATTCTGTATGATTTATTGTGGGAAAACTCTTAGATACAACGCGCGTGATCAGCTTGTATCCGTAAGTGCATTTTGTGATTATTTTATACCCAATTGAATCCTCTATCCTTAAGCATTAACACTTAGGAGTTAAAATGCAGTGTTAATGTTATCTGGAAAAATATACCTATTGGACTATCGCCGCCGTTGGACGGTCCTTTTTATCTACAGTTAGCGATTCGAATTTGATAAAAGAAACTTAATGCGATAACGATGTTAGAAATGTAAAAATCCTGTTTGATGAGTTTTTAACAACATGTCGCTAATATATTGATTTCTCCGTTAAGTGTCAATAATATAAACATTCGTTTAACACCTATTCAAATTATTGTTGACTACCGGTGTGTAATAGTCTAATAGTGTCTGTACGGTGGGTAACGGTGCATCGCATTCAAGAAGATCGGTATAAAAGAATTATGTTTATACCGGCCAGGGTTTCACTTAGACGTAACGTACTTATTAACTCTAGGGGCAATGAGACAATTATTTTCTTCAAGAAACAAACTATTATCTTTGAAATAGCTCTTCGTGAAGATAAAGGAGCGTCGTACGGACAACGTACTCATGGTATGCAGTTTTTACACCCTCACACATTATCTTAGGATACAAACACGAGGCATCGTTTGCATAGTCCGGCGCTATAATTACAACTGCATTCCGAGATGATATAATGATGTATTATGACGCAATTAACTTTTTGAAATCAGTCTTTATCTGTCAAGATAATGAAATGTGACTTTTCCTATTACTATGGTCATGAGAGCGTAACCAACACGATTGTGTTTACTTTCATGCGACCTCTAAGATTCCTGCGAATGTAAGTAAAGAACAAGGAAGAGCGGATACCACCATGCTTGTGGTGAAATGACATTGAACTCGACAAAAGGTTAACTGTATCTCTGCCTTGAGAAAGTTGGTATTCTTACATCGCGACATGTGGCGAATAAAAAAGGCAAACAGGTGTCATAAACAAACCTTTACGTGCTGACGACGCAAGTTTATCATGCAGGTAATGTGCCTACACCCGAGCAAGTATATAAATGAGGATACGACACGAATTTGTAAGCAAAACGTTCGTTTTAGTCTTTTGCTGTACATGACGACGTTACTACACTATACGCAGGTACTAGGCACTGGTAGAATATGTTTTAACTTATATGTACGTACAACAGCGAGTGTACCTATATCTTCATATTATACAATTATCGAACCTGGGCCGCTACCGCGAAATGCATTCGAAGTTTTCCCTCTCTGTCATACTTGCGAGTTCCTACTTGAGAGCGAAAGAGAAGGAAAACTTCGAATGCCGTTCGCGGTAGGCCCTCTGCTCCCAAAATTTCACAAGAATCGGTGGAGAAATGCGACCTGGAGAGGAGGACAGCGGGACATCGGAAATACGATTTTCAGCCCAAGCTGAAGCATATAACTTCGTTCGCTTCGCTCGCTCGTTCAATGACAGGTACATCACTACAATTAATTTAATTATTTATGGCTAGGTTGTAACGTTGATCGAGTAAATCTTCATAAAAACTTGAAAATTTCGCTATCCTATTGGATAGGATGTCTAGGAGTGTTAAACCGATAAGACAATCACCACTCTCATCTACAAATCTAATTAATTTAATATCTTTGACCGTACCCGAGTAGGGTGTAACTTGTAATACGTAATGACGAATACGGGACTATGTAATACGATTATTCTGTTCTGTGATAGGGCGTAAAGTTTCAAGTGGGTCAAAAGAAACCCACTGATAGAGTAGTTACCTATAGTAACGGACTGAGGGTACCTGCTTATATGTACAGGTAAGTAGAGAGTTATTGATAGAGCGCGTAAGTAAATATATATTTTCAAATATACTTTGTACTACCGCCCTTATATCTACAGCAATTTTTTTACTGGTTCTTTGTTTAGTCTAGTGCTGTGTTATAATGTCTACTCTCTGCTTGAAGGAAATCATAAAAAATAACACCTTCTTGAATAGCCAGGGACAATACGACGCATAACAATAGAATTATATTATATGGTCACAGACGTGAAATGACTCAGAAGGCTTTAAGACTGTCCGCTGGAGCTTGGTCAATATACAAGGTGTAACCAAAATAACGCAAAACCGTTTAAGGGCATAACAGGTATCGCGTTCTAATAAGAAAAAACGAAGAAAAAAAAATATTGACGCGAAATTTTATCTTAGTTTTTTCTAATGCGAACACGATATCTGTTATGCCCTCAAACGATTTTGTTTTTGTTACACGTTGTAGGTATTGGCTGCATAATCTTTTGAAGTTCTTCAGACTCGGCCCATCGTGGATTCGTGGATTAATCAAGGCACGCTAATAAAAAACCAGCAGGGTAAGCTTGTGTATCTTTTCAAACGAGCGTTGGGACATAACGACTCAATCAGTGTTTAACCAGCCGGTGGTCCATTAAACGAAAGTCCTACATAAAAATATGTTGTATTAAAAAGTCGGGATAGCACAGATGATAGAGTCGTAATAATAGTGTAAACGATATTTCATTTCGTTGTAGAGTTATTACGTTCATAGGAAGCATTAAAGTCGGTCCATCAATGGAGCTACCATTACGTGCGCATCTTGCCTTTTATTAACTTTTTGTAGATAGCTCGTATCCTGGAAATATGATAACAAAAAGTAAACTAAGACCTTTATGTAATATCGAGAGTGAAGTGATGCACGAGTGATCAACGGCACCTCTGTAAGTATCCCAAAACAATACCTACCTACATGATTATATTATGGTTGGTGCACTTGGTACATTCAGCATGACTTCCTGACTCTAACTATATGATGCTGGCTATACGTATTTTCCATTGCTATTAATGATTTAAAATGGATTTTGTTCGTTACTTTGAAATATTTTCTAGGAACACATATGTAGAGTTCAAATCGGAGGCTATTAATTAAAGAAGCTATTAGAAACAATAGCAATTCTAACAAAGGCTCGTTGATATACTCCCCATGATAAGAACCTCCTGAAGCCAGAGAACCTTGATTAGCTCATGAGGTAATCGCCATGTGGGTTGACGTCGCTGTTCCTATACCAGCGGTTGTATAGCGAAGAAGTATGACCAACATTTCAAGAGGCTCTCGCTAGATGGATCAAGGGTCAAATGCAGGAAGACTTCAAAACACGGCACGCATCGTGAGGTGTATTAAGTTACTACTAATAAATCCACGGTTAAACTCACGTACCTATTAAATGTCACGACAGCAGGCGACATGTTTCGAACTCTTGTGTTTTCGCGGCAATGTCGCTTCAAACCCTTAGCTTTTATATACACTAACACGATGCCTGCCTTCCCGAGGCGGTTTACTGAATAGATACTTATTTTGTGTATTTTAAAATCTGTTATTTATTAAGAAGAGAAATAAATAAAGAGCATAATAAAGTGCCGGTGCTAAAACAAGTTCTAAAGAAAGACTCAAAGGCGATGGTGAGACAAAACAACATAAAATTTATATGAACTCCGGGAACAATAGATATTATATGGCGCGACCGCAAGTGAATATTGCACTTCGCGGTTGCGACAAGTCACCATTGAGGATGCTGGCGTCAAAACAAAAAGAGTAGACTTAGGTATTGTAACTCAAGCCTACAAATCATTTAATTTTTAATATACTTTGCCTTGCCATATATTGGGGGTGTATAGGAAAGATAGTTATTCCTTTTTCCCCGTAAACAATTTGCTGTTTAATATAATTATTGTATAATACTTTAGTGGCACTTAAGGGGCTCCCATACGCCAATGACCTTCTTTATGTTTTTTGTAGCTACAACAACAACAACGGCTTTAAGCACTATAGTATCCCATATATCATTGTTCAGAATGTTGTTTTCGAGATATTTGGCATCAAAGTTGAACAATTTTAGGCCAAAAAACTGGTTTTCTGGCCATAACTTTTGTGTTAATTAGTTTAAAATGAAAACCCTAGACACGTTTTCAGAGACGTCAAAGACGAACCCAAATATGTAGATCTCGTATAAGTATGTTAAATCTTTCACGTCAATAGAGATACAAAATAAAAGTGTTTTTTAGACAAAGTTTCAAAAAATCATACAAAATTAAGTGTTCAATTCTTTCTAAATCCGGTTGACTAAAATGGAGATAAAAGATTGACGAACCGATAGCCGTTTGACTTATAATTCTATCTGTAGTGCAAAAGTGGAGATACAATTCAAAACTTGTCAAAAATCGATGAAAATTTCGGGTAGCCCCTTAACACGATATCGCCATAACTTTACAGGGAAACTATGTATTGAACTTATTATTCTTAGTACCTACACTACCCACCAGGGAGACCGAGCTCTGCTTGAGATACCTATTAATAATAAAAAAAAAACTTAACTGCAAAATATTCCCAGCACAATAATATATCGATCTCGTAACCTACCGTTTACGAGGGCTGCCTTTTAAGTTCTGTCGTTTGCAAACCTCCCGTGATTGCATAAAAAAGAACTAGTGTCACGTTAAAATATTTGAATTTAGAATTCGAAAACAAAAGAATGACTCGAAATCGGCCCAACCGTTTTAGTACAGCGTTCGTTCAAAGTTGACAAGTCAGTTGTGAAAATGGAAATTTCGAAGGAAAATTTACGTGCGATAATTTTTTACAACTTCAAAAGGGGCTTAACGCGACTTCAGTGCTTCGAAGAGTAGACTACGGTTTTCAATGATAAAGCACCATGCCTTCGGAGTGTGGAACGCTGGTATTTAGAATTTCAACGTGGTTGCTCTAGTCTTGGTGATAGACATCGTGAAGGTCGACCAAAAACAGCCGTAACCCAGGAGAACATTGATGCTGTACGGCAACTGATCATCGAAGATCGCCATGCGACATACCGTGAGATAGAAGCTTCCTTAAGTATTTCAGGGACCAGTGTTCACAGTATTTTGCATGATCACTTAGGCGTAAAAAAGTTGATCTCACGCTGGATACCACATTTACTCAGTGAAGACCAAAAAACGGCTCGCGTTCGATGGTGTCGCAAAACTCTGCGGCAATTCAACCGAGGAAACTCGAAACATGTTTACGACATTATCAGTGGTGACGAATCTTGGATATATGCCTACGATCCCGATTCTAAACAGCAGTCGACTGTTTGGGTGTTCCAAGATGAGCCAAAACCGACCAAAGTAATACGCTCACGGAGCACTTCGAAAAAAATGGTCGCCACGTTTGTGGCGAAAAGTGGCCACGTTGCCACCATCGTGCTCGAGGATCGTAAAACGGTTAATGCTGACTGGTATACCACTGTCTGTTTACCAGAAGTCATCGGCGAGTTTCGAAAAAATAACCCAAGACGTCGTATAAGACTGCACCACGATAATGCGAGCTCGCACACCGCCCGGCAAACTATTGCGTTTTTAAAAGAGCAAAACGTCGAAATTCTGGAACACCCGCCGTACAGTCCAGACTTAAGCCCTAACGATTTTTTTACTTTTCCAAAAATCAAGCAACGACTTCGTGGTCAACGGTACCAGACGCCTGAAGAAGCGGTTGAGGCATACAAAACGGCCATTTTGGAGACCCCGACTTCGGACTGGAATAAGTGTTTCGAAAACTGGTTCGATCGAATGAAAAAGTGTATTACATATCACGGTGATTACTTTGAAAAACAATAAATACCATTTAACACTTAAATTGTCTTTAGTTTTTCCAAACGACACAACTTAAAAGGCAGCCCTCGTATCTACGTAGTCCCTTTACTCCAGGCAGAAAACGGTTTTGAAAAAAATTAATTTATAATAGCGTTTTTTTTTGTTGATTTCATTTGAAAATGTTATTCTAATATGATTTAGTCAAGAATCCGACAAACTTTCCCCCGGAAGTAATTATGTAGATTTAAATGAAGCATGCATTATCTTTTTTTGTACGATGTATCTTGTATTATAGAGCAAATGTAAATGAACCAAAATAAAGACAAAAACATTTATTAATATTTTTACTGACTTTTCAGAAGCCAATTAACTTATCATTTTTTCGATGTCTGAAATTTTGTCGGATTTTGTCGCTGGGTAACTATTTAATTGATAATATATCCGTTACACATAACAAATAAGCTTATAATAGCTTCCTTATATTTATTTCCAAAATTGTAATTTTTTCCATACAAGTTGTCAGTTCATTGCCTGGACTACTTGCCTTTGCCACTGGCGTTCTCAATCAGCGATCCAACATAACGATATGGATTTTTACGAGAATTTTGCGAGTGAAAACCTGGAGAAAAGTATTTTTTCCGGGAATAACACAGCTAGCTATATTGTTGTTATGTTTATTACAAGCTTTTATTTATAATAGTTTCACCTGTCCCGTTGTCTGTCTGTCTGTCTGTCTGTCTGTCTGTAATCAAATCTTGCAAGTTAAATTTGACCTACTTCCCGGTGACTGATTGAGCTGAAATTTTGGGTATAAGTATAGTTTGGATGACAATTCAATATTATGGTACCATCGAGCTGATCTGACGATGGAGAGAGAAGGTGGCCATGGGAATTCAGTAGATACTTAACCGACGTAACCCCGTTGAGTTTGGGCTCGTTAGAATCGTCTCATCAATGAGTAGTTGATGATGGTATACAGAAAAGTACAGTCGGCAATAAAAGCTTGTACCAAAAATGATTTTTTTGACTGAAGCTTGTTTATTATTTTTATTGTATTTTAAATAAAAAGAAATAAAATGAATTAATAGAAGTATACCCAAAAGATCAGGTAAGTATATACTTACCGAATTCTTCATGGTTAAATGACAGATAAGTGCCTATGGTTCTTAGGTATTATTTTGCATATTTTGCTCTAAATTTCGGCATTCCAACCAAACAGTCAATGCACTTAAATATTTCGATTTAAACTATGTAGATCACACGCGTCTAATATCAAGCTGATCGCCACTAAACTAGTTAATAACTGTTTCGAAGGCAATAAAACTAATAATCAAAACATAATAATGATTTTATCTATATCTGAGAAATTGAAATCCCATTGAATATTCATAGATAAGTTGCTACCTAAGGAAATGAACATGATTTGTTAACTCTCGCCTCTGGGCCGAGGCTTCGATGCCAGCGGGCAGCGGGGCGACGGGCGGCAGTGTTCATATATTTTGATCATGTTAAACCTATAAACGGCCGCTTATCAGCCCGCTGCCCCCTTGCACCCAGACCACGGTCTCACGCTAGACGACCTTTTTCTTCCTACGACGTAATTTGTCAATAAATTAATGCCACTGATTAAATGTATTTCATTATCAGTTGTAGCTGACGTATCATCCAAACACGCAAACATTTTAAAGCACGCGCTGTAAATGTAAATTCAATAAATGATTACTCTAGTGAAGGTAGTTTAATGACCATTTAATAAATCGATTAGGCCATGTTTGAAGCTAGACATGAGTCGGTCGGCGATAAAATTCAACATCTACATCCGTAAACATGTAAACAATCAACTTCGGTCCTTCGATTCACACGCTCATTTGCACCGCCACCATGCGCGGAGTCAGTAAAACACGGACGATTTTCCAAGAATCTAGTAGTCATGATATAAATTATTAATATAGGTGACCCCATGCTATCCATGGGAATTCGCATACACAATTCGCACACCGTTAAACATTTTATGTGACTTTCCTTTCCCCGCGAACGGCCATAACGGAAACACAATGAACTGATTAATTCCATAGTGTTCAATATTATGAAAGATTGAAGAGATAACTTGTGTGCCTACTTGAGGCATAAACAATGGATTGTTTGCCAATTAAGACCCGTTCCTCCCTACGCGCACGTCGAGGCATTCTGCGGCGGCTTGCAAGCGTAATGAACGCGGATTTGGGCAATCAAATATGTACTGTATCAGGTCGTAATAGAAACCATTTGGGTTGCAGGTCGGCAGTCATGCACCGGAAGCTAACGTGCGTGCGAACACAGCCAGCTTTATTATGTACGAAGCTGCGAGCAGCATGTTGAACGGGACATAAAATATGCATATGAAATATTCTAACGTATTTGCTCAATCTGCCAATATTTTAACTCCACAAAATTAAATAAAAAAATTACCTACAACAGCGAAATGCCTGCTACAAAGCAAAGCATTAGGTACTCAGATGTTGCTGCCTGTTGTAAAAAAAGTACTCAAATTTAAACTGACCTCAAAGGTCATGGCGGCAGTACAGCCTTGACTTTGCACTCCATACATGCGCAAACGCATCGCAACCGCATCTACGAGCCGCGAGAGCTAGTGGTCGTTGACCGCGCACGCGCCCTCGTTGCTTTGGCCACTGTCAATGCGCCCATACATCTCTAGCTTGCGATCGTATTCTTCTCACAGGCAAGCAATTACTGACGGTCAAATCCTGTGCTACTACTACAGACCCTGATTCACACTGTTAATAATCGTTAAACTGCATCGACTAATAAGCAACGCTAAAGCGGTCCTAATTATTGAATGTTGAATAATAATTGTATTTGCACCTAGCTTAGCCTTCATTTTCTACTTCAGGATATAAACCAGGTCATACCCGTACAGTCTCCAAAAAAATGTAGGTACTGCTACGTGTCTTTTTATGGGTCGCAAATCTAGTTTGCATGGGTACCGAGCAAAGTATATTTTCGCTTGTCACGTCATGAAGCCATAATCTTGAATTGAAGACTGGCTTTCTAGCGTGCCTTCATGTAGATACATTGTGAGTATAAAGATGTGAAAAATGTAGCGTTTTTCGTGATGAAAAATGTCTTATGGTGTGACTCAATCGCGAGGCATTTCCCACCGGTTTGCCTATTTTATGATAATTCTGTATTTCATCCGTCAGCTCATCCATAATCTTAATCAGTTGTAGTCTGATCGCTTGGCTTTCCGTTGAACAAATACTTCACTTTCGCGAATCAGCATCAGCTTTTAGAAAATGCTTAAAGTATCTGGACCCCGATACTCCCGGGAGAAAGTCTCTTACGCTTACGCCTCGGTCTCCCGATTAACAATGTCATTAAAAATCCCGAAAAAAAAAATCAAGTAGTTAATCCCAGATTATGCATCAGTGAAATATCCTACCACAAGCGAACTGTCAGCAAATTAATTTTGCTTAAAATAACTAAACTAATTTTGTTCATATTCACAAATTGATTGAAGTATGCGAAGTTTTATCGTTCTACGCGGTCATTACCGGCTCTGTTTCAAGTTATCTAGAGAAGCTTTTAGCTGTAACTAGATAGGTAAGTATGTACACGTAGGTTTTATGCCGATATCAGGAAGTGGGCAATTAGTTCGACATAGGCTTACCCGCGCGACCGGGGCATGTCTTTAATTAGGATAATCGTACTTGTATCTATACTAAATTTATTAAGCCATTAAAGCTATGAGTGTATGTAATGTAATATTATATTTAATGATGTTTCTGAGGAAATAACTGCCACTGTTTGTAACATTGAAAGAATTCGACACGGAGTTAGTTTTAATTATTTTTAACATCCTGCCTGCCATCCTGTTAATCATATCATATTTTTCCATAATCCGTTTATGTTGGACATACAATTATTCGTCCCTCTCATACTTATCTATTTGCTAGTAAGGCACGGATACTCTATGTCCCATAAACGCGATCATGTTAGCTAGGCAGATGAGGTCAAATCTATCGTTAAAAATATTTTCAATTAAGTATTTCATCTGCTCTTTTCGTTATACCGAATCAATTACAGATGTCTTTGTGGTCACTATAAATATCTCCTATTCGTCTTTTGTTAAGTCCATTGTCCATTTCAGACGACCGGTTAGCCTAGTGGGTAGTGACGCTGCCTACGAAGCTGAAGGTCCTGGGTTCGAATCCCAGTAAGGGCAAATATTTGTGTGATGAGCAAGAAAAAATTTGTTAGTCTTGATCGTTTTCTATGTGTTTATTACGCTACAAGTCTTTTACCACGTGAAGTAAAGACCGGTCTAAGTCGAAGACCTATCTTAGAATTAATAGGTACTCTTCCTAGAATGACCCTATAAAATTTGACATGTAAAACTACGTTTTATCAATAATTAATGAAATGAAATGAAATGACTACTTGTGGTTAAAGAACTTTATTTTCTCAAAAGAAATGTAACATTTCACTTAATGAGAATAAGGCATGCAATAAAATTAAAGTATGTATATTTCGTTACTTACCTATAATTTCATTGAACATTTTTTTTCCTTGCATTTAATTCTTCTTTGTACTGTGTTGAAGCGAGAAACAGCTCGTTGCTACACATCTTATGCAACCTTAACTTGATAGAGGTCTAAGTCAAAGACTTTCAACCTAAAACTTCAATAGGTACTAGAAGATAAGCCTTCTGACGCCTGATAAGCACGTGCGCTTGTCAAATTTCCCGTCATCTGTTCTAGCCTCAGTCCACAAAGGGTCTTAACGGTGTTAAGATTTGGTGTGAACTTCTCACTTTTGTATGTCAAAGTTGAACCGTTAAGTGAAGCAGTTACCTTAATCACGATTCCGCGAAATGTTAACAATAGGTTGGTAACGAGATCTTTCAAATTCTATCAAGCCGACCGGCTGCGACGATTCAACTTCGATTTTGGAAGGAAACGTTGCCGTCGCGTAATATATAAGCTTACCGAATCAGTTTGATTATGTTAGATCAGTAAAAGTAGTGTGGTACTAAAATATGCGTTATAACGTTTATGATCGAACCTTTCGCCATATCTTAGAAAAGCTATTATTCTCTAGTGGTCGTTATATCATGGAAAAGTTGTTAAGCGCTCCAGTTGAGGGCTTGTAAATCAGTGTTAGTTTACGCTGCGCTGTGGATAGTCTTAGTTCATTGGACCGTGGTTTCGACGGTGGTTTACGTTTCTCCCATATTATCAGGTCCGCCTAGCACGACCAAGTGAAAATGCAATGCGCAGCGAAAAACGATTGCAACTTTCCCCTTATCGCTGAATCAGAATATAATGAGAAATCTGTCCGCTAGAATAGTATCTACTTACTACTATGTAAGTATTTTAAGTTATGTTTATTTATATTTTTATGTCCTCCATGGTAATTTTTTAAACTGATATTTTCACGATACTTATAATATTTATTGCAATCACTATTTCTCTAATGAGCGTAATTTATGAACGGAAATATGAAACATGAATTTGAAAGTTACAATGTTTATTCGTTTGTTGTTTTTAATAGTTTTGCGTTTAGAATCTAGTGAAATACTTAAATTAGTCGGCACATGCATCATTCTTCCACGCACGTTAACAAGATCAGGAATCTTAAGTCCTGCGCGGCACGGCACTCCCTCATTCCTTTACAAGTTACGAGCTATTTGTGAAGTAGATTGAATATTATTTTATTGCTTTACAATTTCCCTATCTCCCCGGGGCACGCACCCTCCGACCCCGTCTAGACGATCAACTTATTCTATTTTAAACATGCTCAAGAAAAAGCTTTACTCAAGAAGCTATTTTCAAAAGGATGATGTGGCTGTTCCCTTTGCTAACTGTAATTTTATAGAAGACGCTGACAGCGATTTTCTTGAAAACAAAATCCAGCTACTTACTCATTTGTATTCTTGTTGCAACTGTTTACGTTTGCAGATGTTGCAAGAGTCTGATGCATTTCATTTTGTCATTTATCGATGTGCATAAAAAAAAAACACTCGTCACATTCAGACAAATATGGGAGTGTTTGGTTTGTATTACTAATACTGGTTAAAGTAAACAGATACTTACAAAGAAAAATAAAGCATTCTCAATATTTAAGGACCTGATACATAGAAGTTAAATTGATTGTATCTAACGTCGTCGTCTTAAGATTGCGTTAGGCGCATTCTTCTTTAAACCGTAACTAAACAATTAATCTTTATATCGGCAGGCCGGCATTGTGAATCAGTAAGTATTATTACGGCCTAGTAAGGTGAGTTATTCGAACTTTCCAAACTGAGCGAAATATTTGTATTATTCGGGACCCCTTGCTGCGGCTTGTGGCCGGTTGATCTTCTTTCCTCGGTTCGCTCGGAGTCTATAATAGGGTATTAGCGTTAATGCCTCTATATTGTGGGCTACACTTCAGTATTACCGAATTAGTCTTGCAGTTTCTGATACACGACTTACAATGTCAGTAGCAGATATCTAAGTAATAGGCCAAACAGCTAATATAGGTAATTAATTAAAGTTCCATTGAAGAATTCGGTAAGTAGGTAAGTACTTACGATGCTAGAAGGTATGAACTTATACTACCTATCTACTGCCGAATTTATTTTTAAAGTGCTGGCTTACATAAAACTTTCCGCTATTAATCTTAGCAACAAGTGAACACGTCGCCACTCGTGGACAATTAACAAATCAACAATGACAAATCATTTCAAATTTCAATTAATTATTGATCCGTGTAGGGTGACCCCGCATTGGGCGATTGTGTCCCATTCCGACCGCATGTCCAACCACGGATTACGAATATTATAGTACCGCTGTAATTCGGACAGTGATTTATAGAGAGGGTGGGCACCCTCGCCACCCTCAACCGCGTATTGCAAACACATCGATTTCTGGAATCGTACAAGTTCATGTTTGAGATGTTTGAATGACAAGAGACGATTCGCTGAGATTTTATGAACACCCCTAAACCTCGCGCCTCATAACAAAATGTAGTCATGACAGAACTACATACGTATAAACCTAGCTACATAGTGTCTATTTAAGACCTGACCTGTATTTGTCTCTAGCTGTCAGCACAACGAATCCTCAAATCAATAGAGTCGGGAACACGTTCGTTATTCCTCTAGAGTTCATAGCGTAGTACCATCAGGCAGGCCGTATGCTTATTTGCCACTTTTAGATAAATACAATACTAAAATTTCTTGTTGACCTTTGCTTCATACTCTTGTACCTTACCTTACGGAAGCTTGAAACAGACAAGACATTCTCAGAATATTCTCGTAATTTTATTAACACGCTATCACTATTATGGAGGATTGAAACCTTCCAACCTGTGACAGTCTCCAACGCAATCCATTGCGTAGGTAGCCGTTTGTAATCGACTCTAAAGGAATTCAATTTTGCGTTGGGAAGGCGACAGGTATTTGCATTGAGACGAATAGTTAGGACGCGTAGCACAGCCGTAATGTCGCGCGACAAGCCGCGCCGCGCGTGCTATCACGCCTCGATGGCGTTTCCCACCTCCGCCGCCGCCGGCCATAGTCGCCTAACAACTCGCGCTGCTTGTCACCTATGCGGTCCGATCCATTAAACCTTAGACTGTCTGTCTATAATTATTTACGTTGCTAGGAACGAACAAAATTGAACGCATGCTTAACCAAACAACTGATTATTAACAAGATTATACTCAACAACAAACAAGTTGAACCGAGTCTGCAACAATTTACCGAGAGCTCTAATATAATTCGTAACGGTTAAAAATCCTTGGGTAACTGTAACGCGGTTTTTTGTTCGACTTAGTATAATTGTGTTAATTAAGTATCGTAATATTAATCAGTACGATGATTATTAGTGTTGATACAACACTTTACCTATTTGTCACGGTAGGGTTACGTGTGATGATGAGTGACGTTCGCTGACAGCTAGAGACCAAGAATTCCAATGATGGAGGACAAATGTTTTTTGAAGTGAAAACTTCTTTAGCGGCGCTGAGCACTTTTTGGGATGGGGATTTTTTTTTAAATACGCGACAGAGCTTTGTGACGTCAGATGTGAAGGAGGTCACTTTTTGCTGCTAGCCGATTCGACTTCATTCAAAACTGAACGCTATTCGTAAGAGTATAAAGCCGTTAAACACTTTTTGCAATAGCATATTCTGCAAATAAAGTTCGAATTTGGGCGTTATTCCTAAAGAGATAAAGCTTAGAAAAATATTTACCAACGGCAAAAACAAATTGATATTTTGGTCGCCACCGCCGTCTGCTGTTATTGCAAATTCGAATAGTTCGAATTTAGACGTTATTCCTAAAGAGATAAAGCTTTGAAAAATATTTGGCAATGGCAAAAACAAATTAGTATTGTGTTTGCCGCCGCCCGTCGGCGCGTCGACGGGCGAGCCGGCGGCCCGTCGCACCCAACGCGCCCGCGGGCCGTCCGCAAAATAATTGATAATTGTTTATAAATTTGCGTCAAATTCATTTTTAGGGTGACACCGTAAGATGTCACGTGACCTGATCGAAAAACTGTTACAATGTTATTGAGTTTTCACTTCTGCCGGCACTCCCGGAGTGCAACTCGGTCTTTTTTTTTCATAAAAATTCTAAATCTGCTGAGCTAAAGATGGTAAAATTGAGATAGTAAGTTCTCAAATGCGTTTATTATTTATAAGTAAATACTGTTTTTAAAATTTGATAAATTACACGTGTAGATAAGGCTAAGGATATCGGGCCTAATTCATGTTTGCTCGTATCATTTTCTGGCATTCTCGTATTTATAAAAAAAAACTTTGAACTGAAATAAGCATTCAATGGGTAAGCTGATTTGTATATCAGAAGATGAGTCCCATAATATAAGTACGTAACACTAGTTCGTTGCGGGTGAGAGATATGGTTAGTAAGTAATAGATAAGTAAGTAATTAATAGGAATGTCTCAATTCTACGTAAAGCTTGGTCATGCTTGTGTCTCGCGGGTCGCGTCGCTATCAGCCACTTTTTGCTATCAGTCTACGACAGCGGCTGCCGCTATAGAATGCTTATTTAATTAAACGCCGATGACAAAAACTAAACCGACCTTTAAAAAACTAAACCAATACAGGATAAACAAAAACATCGTGTAAAAAGTGTTAAGCCGAACAGTTCAATCAGCATAAGTAACATAACACGCTAAAACCGGCAAGTTGACACAATAACATATTTCAATAAGCGCGAGGGAGGATTTCTAAAAAGGTTACATTACAGTCAATGCATCAATATCCGACTAAACAAAACGCAAACATATCTGACACGCTCGTATAAGAATTAAAGTTTAGTCAGATTTTGACTGTGCTTGATAGGTAAAAAAATCTAATTGGAGGTTTGTGAAATGGCCGTGCTGACTTTAACATTTTACGCTTTTTCTCAGACCACTATGTCCTGTGATGACATAAATTACTCTTCTTCTGAATGTTTTCGTTAACAACCAACGGGGCGTTGAAATTATTTAGTCCTAAAGATAAGGTCTTATTCACGTACTTTAAATTACGATTTAAAGGAGTTTTTAATGGAGATTAAACGTGGAATTAGTGATTCTGCATTCTAGACAACCCTGAGTTCCCACATTTATTGATGGATTTAGTAAACACTAAACAGCAATAACATTGCATGGGGCCCTAACATCCTTAGGTTACGGTTAGCTAGCTGTGAAGCTGTCAAGGGAAAGTTGTAGTTTATTGGCTGGAGGGCCTGCTATATGGATCGATAGGGCACCGGGGGTCGAAGGCACGACCCGGCCATTGACGACGCAACGGTACCATGCACTGACCAAGACCATTCACTATGTGCCATGCCATGCCCTAAACGACTTGATAGCGCTTCGGTACTAGGACTTGCTCTGTGCATTTGTTAACTGTTTATTGTACTAACTGTTATTGTATGTTTCAATGTATGACGACCGGTTAGCCTAGTGGGTAGTGATGGGTAGCCTACGAAGCTGAACGTCCTTGGTTCGAATCCCGAATATTTGTGTGATAAACATGAATTATTATTTGTGTTTTCTATGTATTTAAGTATTTTTATCTATGAAATATATCGTCCTCCAGTAGTACCCATAACACAAGCCTTGTGTAAGGTAGTACCCTGATATATATATATATATATATATACAGAGTGTTTTTTTTAAATGGGACAGTATGGGGAAATCCGAATCTAAAGGAGATAGAGGAAAAGTGTCCAAAGAGACATTAGGTGTTTTTTTATGTTAACAAATTTGGCTCATTAAAATTTTTGGTCAAGCGTGAGTTGTTCTTAAAAAATTATAAAGTTGGTCAATTTTTTTTTTGACGCGGAGCGGCTCTGTTTCATGTAAGGATTATTTCATTGTATGGAAAGAAAAAAATCTGAACAGCAGAAGTTGGTCAAATTTAATGAAAACTAATCTTCATACAATTGCAGTATTCACCTTTTAATATAGAGCCTTATCACACTTGCGATTTGCGAAGTGCCTAGGAGTGTAAAAAAATATTTAAAATTATTCCATTTTTAAATTTCGATAATCGATAAGAGCTCCAGATGATTCAAGAGAAGAACATTTTTTTAAGGAACTTTGGTAAGATAATCTACCAACAAGATGGTGCACCAGCCCACAACAGTAGGGCAAGTAAACTGTGTTTGGACGAGCAGTTTCCAAACCGTTGGATGGGTACGAGTACATATGGGCCGATAAAGTGGCCCCCACGATCGCCCGACTTAACGCCATTAGATTTTTTCTTATGGGGTTACCTTAAGGGTCGAATTTATGAATCCCGATACAACTCCGTACAAGAATTAAAAGATGCTGTTTACAACACTTTAAACACAATTCACCATAAGTCTCTGTTAAATGCAACTAGAAGTGTCTTGAAGCGTGCTCGTACCTGCATAAGACAAGACGGCGGCCACATCGAACATTTACTCAAGTAATAAACCAACTGTATGAAGATTCGTCGTGATTTATATTGTAATGTTGCCCTTGAACAATAAACTTTTTCATTTTTTTTTTTTTTTTTTTTTTCATTAGTTTTCATTAAATTTGACCAACTTCTGCTGTTCAGATTTTTTTCTTTCCATACAATGAAATAATCCTTACATGAAACAGAGCCGACCCGCGTCAAAAAAAAAATTGACCTACTTTATAATTTTTTAAGAACAACTCACGCTTGACCAAAAATTTTAACGAGCCAAATTTGTTTACATCAAAAAACACCTAATGTCTCCTTGGACACTTTTCCTCTATCTCCTTTAGATTCGGATTTCCCCATACTGTCCCATTTAAAAAAAACACTCTGTATATATATGTATATTTATTATGTAGGTAACTAGGTACAACTCGACAATGATGCATTCGTTATTGCTTTGTATGGTTGTCCAATAGAGTAGGTATCTAAGTAAATATAAATCCATACTGTCCGTACATGTAATATAGGTTATAGGTATTATTTAATACTAGCTGTCCGTGCGACTCTGCCTGCGCATTACAATAAGAACGCGGGAGGAGTCACGGGTTAAAATATAGCCTTAAGCCCATCCCAAAGTGGTATTCTATAATGTTTTGATACTTTATGATCCGGAGATTACAAACGTACGTAATACAAACGTACAAAGCTACAAACTAACAAGCTTTACCTTTTTATTATATTAGTATAGATTATAATTAAGTATATTTAAGTAGATACGCATGTTTTTCTGTTCGTAACTATTCGCGTTTACCGAAACTGTTGCACTGATTTAAATAGAGTCGGGTATAGAGATAGATTTGTACCGACGAAGTACATGAGATACTAGGTATTTTTATACAGGAAACCGTGAAATAGGGTTTTATACGACAATATAAGTACCTAATTAATTCTAATAAGCAGATGAAGTCGCCGCCAAAATGTAGTGAATAGGTATACCTAATAATACATCAGTGTCATCACACGTTGACATCCGTTTGTTACGCAACAATATAATTGCTTGGTTAAATAAATAATATTTATACATTTTAAAAGGTTATCGCAGTAATTAATTCAACCTATCTTCACCGACCCATTGATAACGCTATTTTTACCAAGCCATAGTGTCAGAAAGAGACCTTTAAAATAGGGCGTAAATTCTATCCATGGCGCGAACTAAGCCCAAAAAAGTAGGGGACCAGTGTCCATACTAATAAGCGGAATTCTTAGATTTCATGCTTAAACGGGCCCACGCGCCGTGAGACCATCACAATAGCACAACTAGATAGCGTAATTTACAGCTATTACATTATTGCAAACGCTACTTTGTGGCAGAGAAATAATGGTTAATTCTGGACGAGGTACGTACCGATGAGCCGCCACGCCCAAAACAATTCAAATCTTTGACCGCGACCAACAGCGATCTTACGGTCAGAACTGCGTTACTATTGATAACATAGACACTCGCGCCTGCGCGTTACCGTTAACACAAGTGTGAAACGAGGTAATTGGAAAACCATATAAAATGACCACCGCGGATTGAAATTAGAATTAGGCTATACCAGGGGTCTATTTCGCACCGGTTAAATCGAATCGAAATTGAATATGATTGGTAACGACGCTATCGCCGACACGAGACGAATGGAAATGCATAAGAGCGCGACACACTTACAAATGGACTGAATATTAATGTGATTAATTGTGAGAGAGCACAGAATAGATGCCCAGTACAATCAAAAACTATTTACTTGAATAACTTACAAAAACGAGCAATGTATACGTCAATTAATCTATCTCAACGGTACATGAATGAATATAAAAAAATAACATTTGTATTTTTTTTTTTTTTTTTTTAATTTATTGATTAAGACAAAAACAATGAATATCATTACAAAGCCCATCTAGGCAAAACCTTGGATAGGTTTGTGTGCCGATGGGGAGTTCTTATTATTCTTTTGATCTAATTTATAGCTAAATTAAAAACTAAGTATTTTAAGTAGGTTAGTTAGTACAACTTAGTTTACAGAATATAGGTTACATTATTGCATTTTAAAAAGTGCATCTTTAATATTTTTCTTAATTTACAGCCTTTTACATATAAGTTTTGTACATGTTCAGGTAATTCATTTATTATTTTAGGCAGTAAGTATGAGTATTTTCGAGCACCATATATATTATTATATTTAGATAAACAAAATTGGCTTTGGGATGATAACTTTCTTAATCTAATACATATAATATATATGTATAAACAACTCTTATTGCCATCATCTGCTTTCGATAACGTAACTTACGATAAACACCCGGAGGAACAAATCTGACACCATGGGACCTAATTTGTTGACAACAATAGACATTGTATCAAGAAAATGGCGAATCGAAATTAGTTCCACCTTAAGCAGTTCATTGTACCGAGAGCTGCGAGGCTACCATGGCTGCTATCGCTTGTCACGCTATAGTGGATATGATTCTTTATCCAACGTGACACTTTAACCAAACGACAGTCGACAGCTTGTCGCTTATCCCACGAAGAGTGATAAGATGACAGTTTGTCGCTTTATCCCACGACGGGTGACAACTCTAGCCATAGAGGCTATTTAGGTGATATTGGATGAATGTTTGCACAAAAATAGAATGCTTTATTTATTATACCACCAAATTAAGACTATTTAGAAATGTCTTGAGTGTAATAATCTTAAGTTACTTTTTTAAATGTACGGTTAGAGATACATTTTTGTAGCGCCAATGTATAGAGATAGTTCAATCCCGGGAAAGGACAGGATAGTTTTTATCCCGGAAATCATTTCCTAAGGGAGTGAAATGGGGGGTGAGAATTTGTATGGAGCTACGATATGAACGAGTTCCACGCGAACGGAGTCGCGGGCAGAAGCTAGTCAATAGATAAATAAATATTAGGGGACTTAAATACAGGCACGCAAGCAATAAGGGTACGATAAATAGCAAGTCACGTGATTTGTCTACTTATTCACTCAAATTACCGATTCACAATCGTCCAAATAGAGTTATCCAACTTTGACAGGGATACATGACAAATGACAGGCATTACCGTTTTGCATAACATAGTACGTTGTTAATGTGATAAATTATCGTAATTTGACGTCTCAACTTAGTTTATTTTATCTAAGTGCGTCCGAGGTAACGATAAGCTATATCGGATGTAATAAAACTTGGTTTTCACCAAAACTACGAGTGAATATTCGATTTTCTAGTGATAATAATGATTAATTTTGTATTAAGCAGTACCGCTGCTAACGAAATTATACATTTTAAATTAAAGGAAAAACATAAAAAATAAAATTATTGCTCCGAGCCGGATTCGAACGGGCGATCATAGGCATTTATGGCCCGTCGCTACTGGGTCATTGTCAGATTTAGGTGCGCGTATCTTCGGTGGACATTTTCAAAGTTAAGGCCTATGAAGCCTAATCTTTGATTGAACTCTGAATCCGCATACACGGTGTTGCCTCTTCTATAATTCTATGGGATGAAAACATGTTATATATAAACATAAGCCCTTAACTATTGACCACTGGAAAGACGATTTTTGTTTTAACTGACCTACCTACTAACCAACTGAGCTATCGGAACAATCCGGTTCGGCCACCAAATACTTCAATCAGTTCCTTCCTACAACGCCATAGGGAGGCGTGTAGCGACATCTTCCAGCAGACTTAGGCTTCTTAGCGGCACCAAGGTCTCAAATTGTATTGAGAAATCGTCAGTAACGATGCGCGCCACCCCATACTAAATTACGGCAATTAGGCCACCAAATCCTTCAATCAGTTTCTTCCTACAACGCCTTAGGGATGATTTTCGGTGAAGGAAAACATCGTGAGGAAACCGGTCCAGTCCCAATACGGTCTAGTTTTCCCTCTGGGTTGGAAGGTCAGATGGCAGTCGCTTTCGTAAAACTAGTGCCTATGCCAAATCATGGCATTAGGTGTCAAAGCGGACCCCGGGCTCCTTTAGGGGCATTACCGGGAATAACGCTAGGAGGATGATGAATAATTATTGTTACTGTGATAAGTTATTTTTTCCCTATAAAAAAACAGATTTGTTTGTTGAAGTCACACCTTATTGAAAGAGAAGGGAGAGTCTTTAACAAACGCTTTTGGAACTTGGGAGTTCCTAAAGCAGAAATTTCGCTGCATATCATTAGTGTGCAAGGGGATGACACTCTTTTCGAAACGGTAGGTACTTAAGGTTATGGTAAGTAATGCTATTTGGATTAGTGACGATAACCTATATTGTGCATGAAGAAAACCTGAATTTCCGCACCGTTTCAAGTAACTAAGTATATTTTTTATACGAGAATAACGTACAAACACTTGATATGTCAAGATTTTATTTTTAGATCTGTCGGTTGCTGCTGCCGAAAACCAGCACCGGCGGGCCATCCGGGATGCCAGCAGCCCGTTTGAATTGCCGGGTGCCGAATTCTGTCACATAAGGTCAGTTCGGGTATGTGCGCCACCGGGGAAAGTGCGCCTCATTCATCATTCAGTCAGTCATTTAAATCAATCAGCACTTACCCCAGGGGGCGCACTTTCCCCGGTGGCGCACATACCCGAACTGACCTTATATATAGAGTGCGCAAGGAGATGGCACTCTATTATTTGATGAATTGGACGAGGACTTCCGGCCGCATTACGCCGACGTGTTTCCGGTCCATATAAAGGTAACTTAGGTATATTGTTTCTCGAATGGATCGAAGTCTGAGTGACCATTCTCACTTAGACTAAATCGAATCAAATCGAATTTGTTTAAATAACATAGAGAGTAAACCTACAGAAACTAAAAATATTAGTAAGAAAATGTTGTTATTTCATTGATTTATTCATGAGCAACATTCATTGCATTTGAAATTAACATTTACGCATTAGAATGTCCCAATCATTTAAATAATAATTTACTACAATAAAATAATTAAGAATAAAAGTACAAAAAAAGTAGTTATAAATTAGTTATTAAGAATAAAAGTTAGGAAATAATCTTAAATAATAAAGATTGTACTAAAGGTAACCAACCCACCATGTTACTGAATTCTACTTAAAAATAAAGCTCAAAACTAAATTATTGAATCTGAATCTGAATTTCAAACCTTGCAGGGACCCACGTTTACAAATAACAAGCTGCTGTCAAAAAACAATTTTTTGATACAAGCTTTTATTGCCAACTGTACTTTTCTGTATACCATCATCAACTACTCATTGAGACGATTCTAACGAGCCCAAACTCAACGGGGTTACGTCGGTTAAGTACCTACTGAATTCCCATGGCCACCTTCTGTCTCCATCATCAGATCAGCTCGATGTTACCATAATATTGAAATGTCATTCAAACTATACCTAAATTTCAGCTCAATCGGTCACCGGGAAGTGGGTCAAATTTAACTTGCAAGATTTGATTACACAGACAACGGGACAGGTGAAACTAAATAAAAGCTTGCAATGACATTAAAAACGGTCCCTGCCGTTTAGGAGATCAGTGACATACCAACTGCAGCGCCACCTAGCGGGTCCCCCAAAACCAACCCCCAAACCCACATGAACGTTTCAAACCATGCAAGAACCCATTGAAATGTGCACACAAAATTTCATCCAAATCAGTCCAGCCGTTTAGGAGGAGTTAGGTGACTAACACGTACTTACAGAATAATTATATATACAGGGTGTAATCGTTAAGTGTAGCAAGGCGATTATTCCGTAAGGCGTTTCTCCCACTAGAGATGTGTCCCGCCGCGGTGCGCGGAGCGCGAGGCGCCGTCCCGCGCATTGCCGCGTCGGCAGTGTGTAGTACTAGGTACTAGGCGTGTTTTCTATATAAATTGAGATTATTTCATACAATGGTAAAATCTGCGGCGCCGCGCTACGCGACGGGGCGCGGTGCAGTGGGTGAATCGCCTAAATATAACAGATTCCGTTTTCCCGTAGGAATGAAGCATTTTCCCGCGGTAAAAAGTAGCCTATGTTCATCGGATAATGTCGTGTTCTAATGGTAAAATATTTTTTCAAATCGGTCCAGTAGTTTCAGAGCCTATTCATTTCATTTCATTTATTCAATTGTAAAGTCATGTACATGCATAATTATCAAGGTGTTACAAGTTTTAAAAAGTCGGTCCATGACGCCCACAACAATAAATATATCTTAAAGCTAATAAAATTTCAAATAAATATTGTCAAAAATTCATAATACACAATTCAAAATTGATTAATGAAATGTCTGAAATACATTATAAATAAGCCTATACTTTTACGGGAAATAAATAATAAATTACTATTTATTACACGTAATTAAAACATCCAAGTTAACACATCTTCTAAATTAAATAAAAAATCTTGAGATTCAAAAAAAAAACAAAATATATATATTTTAAAATAGAATTCAAATTCAAATTATAAATGACTATAATTTATGAAATCCTTAAGCGAATAATAACATTTATCTATTAATAATTTTTATAACTTCCTTTTGAATATTGCAATTCAATACAAAATTCTAAAAATTCAAAATAATTTATTTGTAAGAATACAGTTACATAAATGGTCTTAGGTTATGGTGTAAAAGTCCTCGTATTCAAGCAAGCATACAAATAATAATGTCGTATGTCAAACATTCTTATAATTTAAATAGTCCTTGACGCTGTAAAAATATTTTTCTATAAACCATTTGGTCATATTTCGCTTGAACATTTGTCCCGACAGTGCTCTTAATTCATTTGGTAATTTTTTATACAAAACTGTGCTCATATTTACAATATTCCTTTTGTACGTCTTTGCGCCAGGGTGGTTTGTATAGTCTTGTCTGCCTTGGTATCGCTACACTATGTTTGATAAAGAGTCCTTGATGATAATATTGACAATTGACAAAAACACACACGTCTCTAATATACAAACATGGTAATGGCAGAATATTTAGCTTCCTAAAAAGCGGGACACAACTGTCATCCATCTTTACTTTTGTCATCTATCAAACAAACAAACAATCAAATCTTTCCTCTTTATTAGTGTAGATTTCAGAAAACTTTAAACTGATATCGAAAGTACGTTACCCAATAAGTAAAATCACATCAATACCTTTTTAAAAATAAACCTAGAAATATCGAAAATATTAAGTTTAAACGCTCCCATAAAATTAGTATGACGTTAGCCGAGGCTGTAATTTCACTTATTTCCGAAGTGTAAAAAACTACAAATATTTAAGATTCACTATTTACAGGATTAAATTATACTTAATAAAGGAATGAAACTATCCTTTCAATCCCTCCTCTTCCGGCAAAAAAAATATATTTTGTACTCCATACTAAATTCTGACGCACATATGGGTCAGCGGTCGTCTAGTGTCGGCTCGGCGGCAGTCTACGGCGGCGCGGGCGGCGCCTGCTTGCACGGCAGGTAGTGATCTCCTTTGCCTGCAGCTCTTCCAGTTCTTGGCCTCTTTGAGCTCTTTTTGATTGCATCTTTGAGCATGTACTCGTATGGTTTTGGTGACTTGTACTGTAAACATAATGAAAATGTATGATATTTGGACCTTATACCTTTATATAACAAGGGCTGTCATCCCAGTACAATAAACGTCAATGACGACATAATTTGTACTAGGATGACAGCTCTGTCAAAATGCAAATAGGAATGCAAATACTATAGTAATATAATATTTTACAACTTAGAAAAGTTGAAAAACCCCCGACATTTCATTTCAAAGTCCATCATCTCAAAAACTTCTGAACAGATTTTCATAAAACATACCTAAGAACACTCGGGATTAAATTATCTATGACACGAAAAAACCGCATTCAAATCGGTCGATCCGTTTGGGAGCTACGATACCACAGACAGATACACAGGCAGACACGTTAAACTTATAACACCCCTCTCTTTGCGTCGGGGGTTAAAAATAGTAAACATAGTTAAATATGCCTCATTATTGAACTGAATCCTTAGTCACTGCACTATACCGACGACCACTTTAGCCTAGTTGGTAGTGACCCTGCCTACGAAGCAAGAGGTCCTGGGTTCGAATCCCGGTAAGGGCATTTATTTGTGTGATGAGCACGAATATTTGTTCCTGAGTCATGGATGTTTTTCTATGTATTTAAGTATTTATTTATCTATATAAGTATGTTTATCGTCGTCTAGTACCCATAGTACAAGCTTTGCTTAGTTTGGGGCTAGGTCGAATTGTGTAAGATTGTCCCTTAATATTTATTTATTTATTTTATTTATATGCTCAGTGAATACAAGCAAAATACACTTATTCCCTTAAACAGATTAAGTATAGTGCCTTGATTAAATATACCTACATATAAATTTAATATAACATAGGTACTCGGTAGTAAAGGCGGAATCAGACGGTTCACTCGGATGAATATTCCCTCGGGTGATTGATTCTTTTTTCTTTCACTCAATGTTCACACAACTCAGGTAAAATGACATATAAATTAACATTCACTATTCTAGGCGGAATCAGACGGTTCATGTTTCGATCATTTTTATGTTTCATTCCGCACCTTTCACCCGAAGTGACACGTCTGATCATGAAGTAAACCAAAAGTTCCGAATTAATTCACTAGTGAACGTTCTTTCCTTGTTTAGACCGTTCATTTTTCGGTCATTTGGAGTGCGAGTGAAAGATGCCGAATGAAAATATCAAACATTGTTGAATCGGTTCGGTCAATTCATTCGGCACTTTTGGTTCACTTCATGAGTTGTGTCACTTCGGGTGAAAGGTGCGGAATGAAACATAAAAATGAACGAAAAATTAACCGTCTGATTCCACCTTAAGTAAATCTCATTACGATTTCATTATATATTCATGTATCTTATAGATAAAATTTTAATTACTTGCGGTTTTCCACGTTGCCACCGACTTTTAGGCGGTCGTCACACTGCGACAAATTTCGCTGGACGGAGGTGCGTTGCAGTGTGTCGTACCACACGGAATTTACTTGGATACAACGAGAAACGCACCTCCGTCCTGAGATGCGTCGCAGTGTGACATCCACCTTAAGGGCCGAACTCCTTCAGCCACTTCAATTCCTGCCACTGAGCCTCGTGCTGGCGCTGGCGAGCACCCAGGGGCACGCCGTACTCGACGTTGGCAAAAAGCGCGTGCGTCGCCATGTACTCGCAAAGCTTCCTCTTTTGAACGGCTGAAAACGTATTCATCACACAAATAAGTAAGACGACCAACGTTGAAATAATAAACTAACTTATTTTGTTTGTTACTTACACTTTTCGTGGCATTTTTCATCGTCGTGTAAACTGAATTTAACTTATATACTGTTTTAAACTTAGATAACCGGGAATAACGCTAAGAGAATGATGATATTACACTGTTATTTATTTAACTTGCTTGACGGCGACGGTTTATTTTGCTTGCTGTCAACTGTCAAGCCTTTGAAAATGGCCCACACAGATGCAAAATACAATAAAAACCCAAATATTTTGAAAAGTTAGTCTACTATGAGTGAAGGTGAAACATTTTTATTACCTCTCGGTTTGATGGCATTATAATAAAGCGTACTATTTATGAGCAAGCAGTCATCCAATATTACCAACAAATGTATAAAAAAGGCTTTATGGCTAGAGTTTTTGAAGCTCGACCAATTGGCACTTGTCGTGGGATTAAATTTATCATACATGAAAGCATGTTTGGATTATTGGTAAATTAACCACAATCGATACGATAAGGAATTACGAGTGAAGGACCGCTAGAGGCGCTAGTGGCGCGTGATGTCGTCAACATTGAAAAATGTCAAATGTTATTGTTAAATGCTTCTGTTACGCTGGATTATTACTAAACTAAGAATAATCTTGTGAATATTTTGCTATACCTGCAAAGAATTATGGCAAATATGTGTTACGTATCAATGAAAGGCAGTGCTTTAAAAGCCAGGCCGAATTAAGCGAGCCGAAATACAGCTAATTCAGAGGTTTGTATGTTTGTTTACTATTACCAACACATTTTATCAAAAGTATGCTTATTTACCGAGTGTACCGCTGTGTTTTTTCTTTTTACAGACTTCAAGACGATGATAGAAATAATAATTTTATTGGAAACATAAGATTGCCTTTGAGAATCAAAAATGAATTGGTAAGTTGACATTTACAGTGATTATACTTGTTTGCCCAAGCAAATACTAACTTCTAAAATTATTTTTCAGACCCCGGATCTACACTAGAGACAAAAAAGTTTTTGCTGTGTAATACCTATAGTTCTTTCAGTCCCAAATGGTTAACCTAACATTCCTTGTCAAAAAACCAGGCAAGTTCTTTCTGAAATCCTAGCTTTTTTAGATAGCATTAAGTAGGTAAATGTACTAGCCTTTAAGTTCTAAGATTTTGGCTAAATACAAATTTTGTGTAAGTACCAAATTGTAATAAGTACCAGTTTCAATACCAATTTTGATAAAACTAGTTGAATGTGGAAGTTGGTGGTAAATTATCTAAGTTAATATATATGATATATTACTAGTGTGAAATATGTATCCATGTAATCATATTTCACCGGTATTACTTGTAAAAAAATACTAATCATTAACAACTTTGTGATTTAAATTATATTGGAATAGGTAAGATATAAATATCCAGTCAACTGTGGATTAGTGAAATAAAACTAAAATTTATTTTGACATTATACTAATAATGTAGCCGCTACACTAGTTAACTTCATATCTGTTTCTAGACTACTGAAATGTTACTCAATTTGACTCCCATACCATGCAATTTTATTGGACAAAGAGTGGCAAACAAGCATATGGCCTGTCTGGTGATAAGCAGACACTAATGGTTGGTTGCAACTTCAAAGAAATCCAAGATTGAATCCTTTAGTCGGTAAAGATTGAATTGAGGATTCTGTTTAAATAGTTGGAGACAAATGCATGTCTCTTACTCTAATCACACCTTTGGGAGGTCTGGCCACCTTACCCCCCTGTCTATATCTATACCTATCACAAAAGTCAGTCTATTAATATTATTAAGAATGTACTTAACAATACTTTTATGTTTCAGAATGGTGGAAATGACATCTAAGCATTAAAAATTAACTCAAATCTACTCAAAGTTTGACTGGACTTGAAATGGATAAATCTGTGTTTGTACCTACTCTTACATTCTCTTTTGTAAATTGTATACCTATTGAGTTTATTTTGCACAATTGACAAATTGAAATAAAAGTAATAAATTCAATGTGATCATTATATTGTGTATTTTTTTATACCACATCGTTGGCAATAAAGCGTACGGCCCGCTTGAAGGTAAGCGGGCATCGTTGCCTATTGAAGCTTGAAAATTGCGTTGCCAATTCTCCTTCTATGTATGTAGTTCTTCAAGAAAGGACATCAATAAAGTAAATTTATTTTGTGTTTGTATTGTAATACTGTGTTGTGTTGTGTTACAAATGTTAGATTCTTAAAAATCTTGAGAATATCTTTAAAAAATGGTTGTCATGCACAAAGTGTTTGAAGGTTGTAGGTATGTTAGTATGGATTGTCTTGTCCTCCGTCTTGAACCTCACCTTTCAAACACTCCCTGCATATAGGTGGCATAATAAGTAAAGGAATCAATCAATTTAAATGAAACTGTAACTTATTCATGTATTTATGTAATTCGATTTTTGAACATGTGGTATGTTTTGAGTACCATCGGTTGTAATCTTCTTTTCTTTCTTCGCTAATAGATCTGAAAAGAAGATAAAATACAAGTCATGAGTACTTAGCCTGAAGCACAATTACACGTATTATATCACAATATCCTGAATATCTATCCTTACTAATATTACAGATGCGAAAGTGTCTATGTCTGTCTGTTACCTCTTTACGCTTAAACCGCTGAACCGATTTAGATGAAATTTGGTATTGAGGTAGTTTGAGTCTCGGGAAAGGACAAAAGATAGTTTTTATCCCGGAAATCATTCCATACGGGGGTGAAAGTTTGTATGGAAATGCGTTATAAATGAGTTCTACGTGGACGGAGTCACGGGCAGAAGCTAGTATAAGATATAAATAAGAATGACAAATATGTTTTAAGGAATGACTGATTCCCAAGTACATGTTGATTACAGTACCTAAGTAGGTACCTAGGTTTAATAAAATAATCACTGGTTACCTCAAACCAAATTAAAAATACTGGCTACATTTGTATTATAGGATAACATTGTTAGGTACTAAACACCATCCTCCCAACAAACCTTGGGGTCCATACAATTTATCAATTAATTCAAATAGCATTACTTACCTTAAGTACCGCTTCGATAAGTAGCAGCGAAATTTCTGGTTTAGGAACTCCAAGTCCAAGGGCCACCAGCGTTTGTTGAAAACTCTCCATGATGAAATTTCACTAGTTTTTCAATAATAGGTGCGAGTTCAACAAACAAATCTATGTTTGATTATAGGGAAAAAATTACCATTATCACAGTTAACTATCATTATTGTCACTAGAATCGAATACTTATTCACTCGTAGTTTTGGTGTAAACCAAGTTTAAAATAGCTTATCGTTAATACCTCTCATAAATAAAATAAACCAAGTTGAGACGTCAAATTACCACATTAACCACGTACCATGTTATGCAAATGTCATATATCGCTGTCATATGTCATAGTTGGATAACTCCATTTTGACACGTGCCACCATGTTATGAATCGGTAATTTGAGTGATTAAGTAGACAAATCACGTGATTTGTCATTTGTCACGCCGTGATAAGTGATAAAATGTCAACCATGCTAAGGCTCCTGACTATTTGAGATTAGATCTTCAAATAGATTAACTTATTCAGTGATTTTTTTTACTACCTAAGGACTTGGTGAGATGAGATCTGGCTATCAACTATTTTAACTAGGTGTCTGTCTGGCATGAAGTATCAAGAGAATTCTGTACTTTACTCATCTTCTTCAAACTACTAATTTTGAGGTAGGTATAATAAAGTGTTGTACTATGTCACTTTCTTGTTTAACTATTGGCTCTATGAACTGTAAACCTCGCGAGTCTGTCCACTTATAATTTTTTTTTTTTTAGAAAATCAAAAAACTGAATGAACAAAATAAAACTGTACAATGTTTTTTATTTTATTTTGTC
The DNA here is from genome assembly GCA_947578815.1 of Epinotia ramella. Lineage (NCBI taxonomy): Eukaryota > Metazoa > Arthropoda > Insecta > Lepidoptera > Tortricidae > Epinotia > Epinotia ramella. The sequence goes on from OX388209.1 coordinate 18,291,462, forward strand.
GATTCTGTTCTTCGTGAAAATTATCTGAGATATGGGTCACAGAGAACAGCCGGACAGCCGGACATACGAACGCATTTTCGCCCAAGCTGAAACGGAGAACTTCACTCGCTAGTTCAATAAAAAAGCGGCCAAGTGCGTGTCGGACCACGCACAACGAAGAGTTCGGTGCCTATTAATAATGGTCGTATCGTTACTGAAATCTTATGGCACTTACGTCCTTTTCTTTAAGGAAGGCAGTTTTTTTAGAAATATCTCAAAAACCTTTAAACCGATCTTGTTCAAAACAATTTTTGCTGAAAGAATTTAATAAGCCTATGTCCATGATTTTTTTCATATTTTTAAAATACACGGTTCAAAAATTACAGGGGCACACAGCATTTGTGACTTTCGGGGCGATTATCTCCGACTCTATTCACTAATCAAAAAAATTGCAGAGAAATCTTATATAGGTATTTATTTTGAGAGGCCTATCGATTGATGTACCACACGTGGGCTTGCAATGAAAAAAAAATTTTAGTATTTTAATTACAAAACTATGTAGCGGCTAACACACCTATCCTCAACATTTTATTCAAATACTGTGACATACGGACGGACAGACAGACAGACAGACATGACAAATCCATAAGGGTTCCGTTTTTTGTCATTTGGCTACGGAACCCTAAAAATGCTGAACCGAACGTAAGAGTATCTGTCAAAATCTAAAAATATAATGAACGCAAAACCATGTAATTAGGTGGGTATATAAATAGTAAATAACACATTCATGTTCATACTTCTGGAGGAAATCTACGTGGTCAAAGAGACCAAAGTGAAAATTAGAAGTTTACATGATTTCACCACACCCTCATTTGTTTTCTACATGTGCAGGGTAGCTAGGTATATTCATATTTGAGTTGTATTCTAAGCGGATTAGGCGTTATTGACAGAAACCATTATATATGACCCTCTTTCCGTCAAATGAACAGTTCTAAGCTACATATGTTATACCTTGGTGTCGCACAAATAATCTCTATTTGGTGAACTTGTTCTAAAAAACAGCAAGTCAGCATTTTAGAATTCAATGGCCGAATGGCTGTTCTAACTCGAAGACAAATAGCAAACTGGTACTCGGTAAAACTGACACTACTTATCTAGAGGAACTGATACTACATCATAAATTACTTTGCGCTAAAAAAACCAATCTAATCTATGAAAAAAGCGTCTATTATGCAACGATAATTGGATAGGGTTAGTGACCGTGTGACGCTGCAGAACACATGTGATATGGTTTCTTGTATGTTTTTTTGCAAATCACTTTCTCAGACTGTTTTTCTACTTGATACCGATCGCTACGTGCGTGATATCGTTTGAGTTGGTTAATATGTTTAGCTACGCATGAGTTAGTTAACAAGGTTAATAAGTATTTGATTGTTGTGTATCGGAATTGAATTAGCTTAACATTGAATGAAGATAATGTAGTGTAGCGTCTAATCGACAGTACCTAACAGTTGCAGGAAATCCGCATACGCATAGCTACGCTATAATTTGGAGCAAAATCATTTTCATCTCTCATACTCTGAAAGTACGTCATTGTTTATCTAAACAGCGGGTTGAAAGTGAGGCATGTCGCCCCTAGGGCTGAAAAGTAATAAAAAATAAAAAGGCAATATGGCAGAAACCTGTACAGCCACAGTTTCAGAAAATTGTACTGGCTCAAAGTTGTTGACAATCATGCGTGTTTTTTTTAAATATTAATAATAAATTTATTATGTATATATATTATAAACATAATTAAAATCATGGATGACACATTTGATTGCAAAGACTAAAACTAAGATAAATATTACCAAAAAACTAAAAAATATTAAAAAAAAAAAGTATTTAATATTTATTATTGTGTAACTATTATTGCTATTTGAAGACTATTGAATATTTTTTAAGTGTTCGTAGTTCAATGTAACCGCTTCAGAACAGCGTCCTAGTCATTAAAAAAAATAACAATGGCAAAAACCTATACTGCCACAATTCCATAAAATTGTGTTGATTTTTGAAGCTTGTTGATAATTATGATGATTTTCATTCTTTATTACTATATGGTATATATAATATAAATACAATTAATAAACAATTAAAATTCGTTTTTCGATATAACGACTTCAAAAGCGCATCCAGGAAATGGTCCACACACTAACATTATTAAAATCTGTCAACAGTTCCCGTCCAAATTGTCCATACACAAATAGGATCTGACTGATTTTAGAAAATATCTAAGTTTTTGGCTTTCAATTCATTTCCTCGTATTCGAAATGAAAAGTAGAGTGTTTAACTCGGGGAAAGCCACCCATTTCAGCCTCGAACTATAGGCGCTCTCACTTCGTTCGAGTGCCAAAATATCTCGTCAGGAATGGGTGGCTTTCATTTCAACCCTCCTCGGTTAACAATCTACTATTGATGATTTATATCTATCTTTGGTTCGAAAATGTTTCAAGACATATTAGTCTCGACCATTCTTACTACAGTGAACGATGTCTGTAGTGATTAGGCGAAGGTGTATCGTTTGTCATAAGTATTTAACGATAATAACGACTGGTGAATGATACACCGAATCGATGTTAAAAACGCGGTGCGGAAATCTTCGCTCGTTCCATGTCCACCTGTCTACGAATGTTGCTTCATATCCACATAATAAACTGTCAATAAGTCATTTTAACACTAAACGCAACAATAATAATATTATTTTTCATACGTAAATCATGAAATCATGATACAATATACAATGCAATTATTGTAAATATTGTTTACAATTAAAGTTATCGAATGGCGTAATCAACGCGATAACTTTGTTATTATACGGACTTTGCTGAAAACAGGGTTAACTCCGATGTCAATAGCTTTTACTCACGCAGTAATTTGTCGCGGGTGTTATTAAGTTTTTACTACTAACACTGCTACGTGTTCGATAGCGGCATATGCAAATGTTTTGACATCATCTACGTACCTAGTAATCTAACGTTCAGTTTAACGATATTTTGATTGATTTAGTATATCAATGCTGTCTTAAGTTAAATACCTAGTAAGACCACCCTTATGCATATTATTAGTTATTATTATGTCTCACTGACAACCTCAACGAACTTTCACATTTATTATATGTAGAGATTTTTCACTTCCCGTGCACGAAAGGTGTGTCATATTAGGCTTAGGAAGCGGCAGTATATTACACTCTTATCTATGGGAAGCGGGACTAAAGTAGTACATTTAGTCCCTAGGGAAAATATGTATACATGTTTATGATTTTTATAACATTTTAACTTGACCAATCAAACACTTATACGTATGTTCGTATTAAATCCACCAATCCCAATTCTTTAAAAAGCCATTTGTATTTGTTATCAACATCAACTAATCAGACTACAGCTAGATATTAAAATCGACCAATCAGGGAAACGGAATTATTTTCCAACATTAGGCGTTTTTTATTCCCGAATTCACAATCATTAAAAAAAGTAAACTCTTCTGCCCGTCTATACCTGCGGCGCCACCACGAAGGTCAAAACTCGAAGTTCGTATACATGCATCCCTGTCACTCGAGTGCGCTAAAGATGCAAATACCCGAACTTCGACTTTCGAAGTTCGTGGTTATAGCTCTGCGTCCAAACGTTCAAGCGTGGTTGGCTCCATACATAATCCCAACATGGTATGAGCTATGAGATTGAGCGGGATAGACTGCTGTTTATCTCGCTTTATCATATGCCCCATATGCTGTCCGCCGTGCTCGGCCGTTTGGACGCGCTTATAGATGGTCAGTGGCGTTTAATTCGTGGTGTCAATATTTTGTATCTGTGTCAATGCAGTTTATTAAAAAAAAGCATGCCGCCTACGGCCAAATTGAACAATCCTTTCGCCGTGGAACTTATTATCGATTTTGGATGGATAATCTTTGTTTTTACTATTTTCTCGCAGTCGAAGTGAAAAGTAGAGTGTAGGTATATCTTTTCGTCTAAAAGCCAATTACCTACCCCTTGAACAATTTTCCCTCACTTCGCTCGGGAAAATAACCATCTCGTGGTAACATGGCTTATTTTAGACCCTTTTGTCATACAATCTATAATGTTATGAACATTATTAATCCTCCTAATACTAATATTTTTATTTACAATTGCTTGCCCCGATGTCAGCTCGGACTCGGACGCCGATTTCGGTTCGGAAAATCCGAAACCGCTCTGTGCGAAGTACAACTAAAACTAGTGTATTACCTACTTATAAACGTTTCATGCACTGTGCCGTAAAAAGCAGTTCATCGCTAATAGCGGTCATTCAAATGAAAACAGTAAACAATAAGTTCAATGCCCCTACATTATCTATTTAATAACATAATAGTTACGATAGCAGTAAGTAGGTATCAAAAACCAGTGTCACAGATTAAAGAATACAAGTACAGATACCCAATCTCATAGAGCAAAAGCGTACCGTCCTAATGTAGGCAATTCTGTATACAATTTTAGTCCCGTAGCTACACCAGTAGATGCAGTATCCGAGCTACCACGGCTATGACGCTGTCAGCCTTTAGTAATACATTGAGATATCACCAGATGGCGTTGACTTCCCGGGTAACAAATAGAGTATTTTTGATTTTTTCGATATAAAAGTAGTATTTTAGAGACAATATTACACATCACACAAAAATATACATAACCAAATGCTTAGAGCCTGTGGTTCCATAGAACTTTCGCGAGCCGTGATGGCGCCATCTAGTGACAGTACCCAATAATACGTAGCAAGCTTGAAAGCTCACGAGTTACATGGATTTAGTATCAATTTTATTCCATTTACTAAACTTATAAAATATACCTTTATTGTATGTGCGGAAGTATGTTTGTGATATAATTAAGGTACGTTGAATTTATTAAGGTGTAAAAATCATTCTATCTTCACGATTACTGGTTCAAATGTTTCGCTCGGTACCTGTGTCGCCATCTATGAGTTCTTTTTAGTATCAATTATACGTTGTTCTAGTTGGGAGGCCATGCCAGTGTAGAATGTACGTAGGTACACATCAATGATATGGTTAAGATTTACCCGTACATCGGTTGATCGATCATTGTGGCACTCTTTGGGGGAGGCCTATGTTTAGCAGTGGACGTCTTTCGGCTGGTATGATGATGATCATGATGATGATGATGATGATGATGATGATGATGATGATGATGATGATGATGATGATGATGATGATGATACATCGGTTGATTTAATTAATAATGCCTAGTATATTAGGTACTCGAGAAACCCAGTTTTCCCAGAATAAAAATGAGACATAAGGCAAACGTCCGAGTTGTTTGTTTTGATATAGGATTTGAAAGTGGCATGTCCACTTTCAAATCCTATATCAAAACAATATTTGTCAACTATTAGGCATTGAGGTTTCGAGTATTGGGACGTTTACCTTAATTAAGTCCGTTTTCGCCCCCTTTAAGCCCTGTATCGGAAAAGTCATTGGTGGCTTATACACGGTGAAAGTACTATCACGCTATCCATGCGCTGTCTCTATCTCATTACATGTTATAGATACAGACAGCTAAAACAATATCACGATAATACTTCACCGTGTAATGGCCGCCATTTAAATTGTTACAGGCGAGGACCCAAATCGAAGAAAAAAACATTGAAACCACAATCTGAAGTATCGTATTAAATTAGCCCTATATAGGTACAGAAAACACATGTAAACTGACTAATACATACTTGCAATTACCAATCGAGTTCTTTACAATGTTTCCTCCATTTGACTATATTCAAAACCTAGATGCTCACTCATACCGTTTCTCGGTAACAGAAATGGCAACACTAGCCGGTAATTGGGTGTTTCGCTCCCGGCATTCCCTAATTGCGGACGCGATTCCCACGCGAGCGGATAGATGCGGCATTACGTAAGTTTAATCCAAATTTCGTGATCGTAGGTGGGCTGGAAGCATTCGGATGCAGTAGTTAGCAGTAATAGGCAGGTGCGCATGAGTTAAGTGCGGTGAAACAAATTGAATTATGGACGTCTGTCGAACTTTGCAATTTCGATGCGCAAAATACCGATTGATGTAAATAGTCTGCAGTCATGTCATGAATTTCATATAATTGTCGTTGTGTTGTGATATATCTGGGGCCGTAGACAAGGTAACAATCGACAAGCGCTAACGCCAATAGAAAATAATAAATTGTAGGGGAATGACAGATGCCGACGAAACACTTTTCGTTAACATCTGTCATTCCCATACATTTTATTAGTTTTCTATTGGCGTTAGCGCTTGTCGATTGTAACCTTGTCTACGGCAACTGGTATAGATATCTGGATATGACGAGAAGTGAATTTTCGAAGTCACATCTCAGCCCACAATCGAAGTAGAGGTACCTAAGCTTTCTCTTGACTTAAATATATACAGTGTGTGACTTCAATAAAAACATATATTTTGTAGTAGGCTGAAAGTATAAGCCCTAATGAACGTAAATTGGTATCTCTAGATAAAAGAAACAGTTTTTATTTCCATACATATTAATTGGGCACGCAATATCGGTAACTGAGAGTAACATTTGAAACTAGCTCTGCCTGTCTAAAACGTCAAAATAAAGGTCAGCAGTACATTGCTGGTCGAGACAATTAAAGAAATTATAAACTCTCTATTAGAAAAGGTAGGTACTTAATTGTTATATTATTTCGATTAACCGGTTCACAGCACTTAAAGCTATCGGTGACTACTTAAAATGTATGTTCTAATGGATATGGACGACCGGTTAGCCTAGTGGGTAGTGACGCTGCCTACGAAGCTGAAGGTCCTGGGTTCGAATCCTGGTAAGGGCAAATATTTGTGTGATGAGCATGAATATTTGTTTCTGAGACATGGAAGTTTTCTATGTATTTCAGTATTTATTTATATCTATTATATGTATATATCGTCGTCTAGTTCCCATAGCACAAGCCTTAATGAGCTTACTATGGGACTAGGTCAATTTGTGTGAGATTGTCCCCTAATATTTATTATTTATTTATTATGTCACACGCTGTATACTACTTACAGCTTTTCGCATAAATAAGTATCTCATGATCACAGTTAAACAGATTTGGCTTTACTTGGTCTGAGCAGCTTTGGTTACTTTTAATGTTTAGATTTCAGGGTAGGCCCTTTCATCTAAACATTATTAGAAATAATAATAACGTAGGTAAATCAGCCAGTCTGTTCTTAACGAGAAATCATTTCTTCTTTGGTATTATCACACGTTTCTGTTTCTTCTGTAAATAACGAGTGATACCTAGTAAGATCCGTGTATAAATTTACGTGTAGGTAGGTAAACTTAATCGATAGTGATTTGGTATCAGAGGCTCTAGTATAAGTTTTACCGAAACAAAACTTTACGGTCGCGTTTGCGTTTAACCCTCAATTTGTATGGGATTTGACAGCTAAACGCAAACGCGGTCGTAACGTTTTGTTTCGGTAAAACTTATACTAGAGCCTCTGTTATTTACTTGTTAACGCGTGCCTATTTGTATGAGTTTTATTTTAGTAGCCATGGTCGAATCACCGTGGAGGTGGATACTAAGATAGTCGCCAGTTAGAACTATATGTTCTATGCTAAAATTATTAACGTAGTAGTACGGTACGTAAAATGAATGCACCTTCGATAATTCCCAAGGTCGCGATTTTTTTGTTAATATTTAGAACATGATGAGTACTACTAGTAGTAAAAAAAGATAGGGAAATTTGACATTGCTTTAGGTATTACTCAGCGTTTTCTTAGCGACCCTTGTAAATCCAGGGATAGATTATACAAGTGGTATTTTTCTTCAATAGAGTATCGCATTTTAGTATTATAATCTCCACTTTAATTTGCTAAAACTTTCGTCAAGTGCTTAAGTACGTCAGTATAATCCGAAACGAATAAAAAAAATATATTTCCTCTAAAAGATTATACAAGTGGGTTTTGATTACTGAATACTATTAAAAACTATCAAAGATAACCTACGTTTGAATTAATAACATATTTATCAATAGCTTAAATTTGTATGAACAGTTTAATGTTGAAAGCCTTCTAATTATTTTAAAATAAATCTCAAAAAATTTCAAGTCAACACATATAATCCAGCTTTATCATAGTCATCTCGATGCTTATCTAAAACAACTCTGTATCTCAAAAACTGTGTTTTTTCAGGGCAGAGGTTTAAAAAAAACACAAAAAAGATATTGTTATATTTTTTTATTAAGATAACCAATTTAAAATCTTCTTTTAGTCACAGTTTCCTCTGTCATCCAGTTATTTAAACCCAAGAAAATGAAAAGAAAACAACAAAAAACTACACAAAAAAAACTCAAAAATGTACTACAGTTTAGAGTTGTGACACGATATTTATATACTTTGGATAAGTTTTTATGTGTACTAACGTCTCAATAGAAAATAATTTAAAAAAATATTTTTTTCTTATAAATAATAGTGTATTATTTGTCTTTAAGACAAACGTATATATAAAATATTAAAAGAATACTGACTTATTTTGCTTTGTTTCTCAAATATTATTTTTTAATATGGACAATAATGGCCTTAAACGACATACATCACAATAATACTTAAACTATATAGACAATAACGGTATAGTTTAGTTTACAACACTTGGTATGGATGTAAATTAGTAACTCTTTTTTAAAGATTCAAAGATTCAAAGATAGATAGATAATATATTATTATGGACTGTAAGGCTCCATAAAAATGTTTTGCACGCCTGCACGCAGGCTGAATGCACTGGATGATTATGTTGTATTTTTAAGAACTATGTAACTGCATTCCGAGCAAAATAAAAATCTTTGAATCTTTGAAATCTTTGAACCTCGAGGGGGGCCTACCTACGATGCGCCATCCGGTACGTGGTCACATCTCCAGAACCTTTCCGCCCCAACGGCCATCGGTTCTACGTGCAATGTGCCCAGCCCATTGCCACTTAAGTTTAGCGATTTGCGATTGCGCAGAGAAACTTTCAGCATAGCCCTCTCCATTGCTCTTTGGGTGACTTTGAGCTTTCTTATGAGGTAACCGTCTACGTTTCTGTGTCATACGTCATCACACAGTGAGGTAGTGGCAACACACACTGGTGAAAGACTCTCCTCTTGAGACATTGCGAAGTATTGGACGAAAAGATGTGCCGTAGGCTCCCGGATGCTGCCCATCCGAGTCGGACTCTTACTCAAAGTTGGACCTATCTAACTTGAAAGTCTGAAGAAGTCTTGAAAGTGTCCGATTGACATGATCTTTGTCTTATCCATGTTTATCCTTAGACCAACTCGCTCGGAGGCTTTACTGAGGTCATAGAGCATAGTACTCAAGTCCTCCATGATCTCAGCCAAGACTACTTATATCATCAGCAAACCAAAGGTGATTGATGTACTCGCCGTTGATGTTGATGCCTAGCCTTCTCCAGTCTAGAGTCTTGAAAACGTCCTCCATTGCAGCGGTGTACAGTTTTGGGGAAATAACATTGACTTGCCTAACACGCCGCTGTAGCGGAATACGTTTGAAGCTCCGATCCTGGAGTGGGACTGACATAGTGACGTTCTCGTACAAACACTTCAGTACTTCGATATAGCGGCAGTCTACTTTTCGCCGCTGGAGAGACTGTAGTACAGCCCAAGTTTCGATCGAATCGAAAGCTTTCTCCACGAACGCTAAGCAGAGAGGCAAGTTTTACTTTCCAGTCTTCTGTATAACCTATGAATGTGGTCTACGGTACTAAAACCTCTTCGAAAACCGGCTTTTTCGGGAGGCTGGAAGTCACTAAGCCTGCATGCGAGGCGATTCGCAATGACTTGAAAACAGCTTGTAAACATGGCTCAGAAGTGAGATGGGACGGTAATTCTTCAGCAGGGTTTTGTTCCCCTTTTTGAAGAACAGCACCCCTTACCTCTGTTCCACGCCTTTGACGTTCTCTTTTCCAGTAGGACGGTGTCAAACAACTTCTGAAGGGTCGTAAGGATCGGTTTTCTACCCGCCGTCAAGAGTTTGGCTGTAATTCCGTCTTCACCGGGTGCCTTGCTGTTCTTAAGCTGTTTCAGAGCCATTCTAATCTCGTACAGGCTGATGTCCGGGATATCGTCGGTAAAGTGTCGGGTTGGTCTAGCTAGGGTCTTCCGCCAGACCAACTTCGGGTCTGCGAGTTGACGTGTATACGATATGTATGACGTGTAAAAACGTACTCACTCAAAAGCTCAGGTTTGGAAAAAACGACTCTCCAGTCCTCAGTTTTTTACCTTGCGAGCTGGCTCTGCCCAATAGACTCGATCGAGATCTCGTGCGAACACATTAGAGCCCTTATTTCGCTCGATGGCCTCTTCAATACGGTTCGTAGTGAATTGGCGCAGATCCCCGCGGGTAAAGGACTTGGAGATCTGTTTATTTCGCTGCCGGTATAAAGTCGCATCGTTTGAAGACTGCAGAATCATTTGACTCCTTTCCTTAATGAGCTTCTGAGTGGAGCAAGAGAGCCTTTTAGTCCTGTTGGCCCGCTGGGCCTCGAAGAACATAGACCCAGTGGCACGGACAGGTTCCACAAAACCTAGGCAATGGAAACGGTTTTGGAGTTCCAGCTGAAAGCTCTCGGGGTCACCCAAAGGGCACAATGGAGAGGGCTATGCTGGGAGTTTCTCTGCGCGATCGCATCAGAAATGAGGCTACCCGCAGCAAAACCAAAGCAGATTTCGGATATTTTTTCCAGTTCTTGTGTTCATTTCTATAACCAAAGTATAATATAGTCAACTGAAAGAGTTACTGAATCTTTGACACAAATTCATCCACGAAAGTGAGGCAGGACAAACCCTTAAAATTAAATAGTGTCCATAATAAAAATATTATTATTATTGTTATTATACCACTTTTTATACAATAATGAGACGCACACGAGTAATTGAAGTCCCCATGTACATGGAGCATGTAGTAGGTATGTATCTTATACTTATCTTTTTTGATATTACAAAATAAATAAATATTAGAGGTTAATTATATCTTACACAAATCGAACTAGGCTCATAGTTAAGTTCAATAAGGCTTGTGTTGTTTATTATTATTTTAATTGATATAATTACATAAATACCTTTTTTGCAATACATATAACATCTAAATAAGTTTATTATCGTGCTGCTTATCTATTTATAGTGGCTTTTCTCGTTTTGAATCAAGAAACTAAATGCATAATATTTATGATGAACATAGTCCAAATTCGTATAGTATACCAATAATGAAGTAAATCTTATGTAGTATAGGGGCTTATTTTGCTTACATGAACAAGCCAACTTTCATTATTTTCGTGAATACTCGTTTATTTGTTGTTAAGTCAAAACATCGGTACTTACTGTTTAACGGAAAGTGTCCCATCCATGAATAATCCTATATTGCAAAAAATTTCGCTAGTGTTCCACTGAGCTATTTCGCGTAATGCCGCTGTTGTACAAACAAATTGATGTGTTTTAACGAATTATTTGGGGATGTGCCAGTAGTCAACAAAAAAACGTGGTGACGGCGTCGATCGCTATGGCTCATCTGGCCTACGGACGGTCTTCCAGATAAAATGACGTCGACACTCCACCAATGGCATAACGGCACAATGCTGCCACGGTGGCAATTTTTTGAATTAGAACACGTAAGTCTTAGTCACGATAAACTTTAACGTGTTCTGCGTCTAGTCTTATACTTAGTAGCAAAACGGATTATTTCGAAATACCGACTTGTTTTAGATAAGCGACGATCTATTGTTAAAAAATCTAAGTAATTCATCAATAGCTCCACATTGTATTCATTTATCAATTATTTTTTAAATTTGAACGCACGACGAACTGCGCGCGAGTCTAGTGCGCCGACGGCGAGAGCGTCATGACCAATCACAGCACGCCGTCGTTGCTTGTTTCCTACGCGGTAGCCTCCCCTCTGTTGATCAGCTCACTTGCAAAATGAAAGAATGTTGATTTTACGATTGTGTTAATTTATATTAAGTGTTGAATTTATAAATAAATCTTTGTAATGATGAATGAATTTATAAATAAATCTTTGTAATGATGACTTTTCCGTCTATTAATTATACACTCATAAGCTTCATCAACCTAAAGAGTAACTATCAACGTACTTATGCAATTACTTATTCAATAATCAACTTATTGTGTAGCTTTAACAAGCTAGGTTGACCCACTGAAACAACGTATGAGTGACCGGTAGGTATAGATCTAAATGTATTTTCTTATATCGAAAAACGACAGTTGAATTGTCCTAACGCGCGTTTGAAACGTTTTGTGATTACCCCTCAGATCTCTAGCCGACCCAGCCGCGGCCCGATTTCTTACAGTCGGTTAACGGGTTTCTTCGGTTTCGGTTAAAACCGGTTTTGCATTCCCTACTCTCAACCAACTGAGCTATAGGAACAATCCACCTCAGTCACCTTTTTTTTCAATCAGTTCATTCTTACAAAGCCTTAGGGAGAAGACGGCATTACATAAGTTGAAATAAATATGAATTATGACCAGCCAAATAAGTGGTTTTCTTTGTCCAGCGTATGTATGTAATCATAGTATAGCCATTTGGTTTCGTTGCTATATTTGGTAAGGTTAGCCTTAAATATGATTGAAGAGAATGTTTCGCCTTAATATGATACAATGTGTATGTTAACTTAACATACAAAACTAAAAGCAAGCGTTTACGTAACGTATGTAAGAAATAGGGAATGCAATATGCAATTACCGGCCAAAATTCAAAACCGGTAAATTACCGACTTGAGTAGGACAAAACCTATTAACCGGTAAATTACCGGTAATTTCAATTTGGTTTATAAGTAGCGTTATTTGATGTTTATTTATCGTAAAAATAAGCTAAAAGGTAGTATAAAGAGTAAAAGGTGGTTTCATGTTCCGTAAATGTCGTAATAATCATTTTCTTTAATATTTAAAACTTGCTCCGTGGTAGGAGGGCTAAAACACAACTGGAAACGTTCCTTGGGGATTAACAGGTCGGTAGGAATAGGAATTGGTCCCAGTTTTACAGATTACCATTACAACATCAGTAGTATCAGTACAATACAAAACAGTACCAGTAGTGAATATGGAGTGACGAAGGTTAACGTGAATATTAGTATTATGGTGCATTGCCTGTTCCCCTTCACCCATCATTGGCGTCGGCGGGTCACACAGTGCCCTCGGTCATTGATTTGACTCCTAAATCTACAGATACGCAACCCTACGGATTTACAATCTTAAAAAACAATAATTTACTGAATAAAAAAACAATCAAAATAATACAACACAAACTGACTAGTTGACTACAAGCCCACGTAGTAGTAAAAAAAAGTATTTTACCAAATAGCTGTTTCTAAGTAATGTTCAAAAGACGTAACCAACCATAACAGGAGCGAAAAGATAGAGAAAACGGTACTAATAGTAACCGAACATTTTACTAAAGAGCGTTCGGACAAATGGTTTATTAACTTTACCTAGGAAAAGCGTGTACTGTTGCTCATGGGGTTCCAAATTGTGGCATCGGTTTAGGGATTTGGGGGGGCTAGGTCTGTATGTATACTTTCTGTATCCTAGCTCTCCTGCGGATAACCTAACTTCTAATGCGATCACGCATACAAACTCCCAGCATAGCCCTCTCCATAGCCCTTTGAGCCTTCTAATGAGGCCGATAGTGCGCGAACACATTTCAGTGTCATATGTCATCACTGGCACCACACATGGGCCAAAGACTCTCGTCTTGAGACACTTCGGAATACTAGACGAAAAGATGTGTCGTAGCTTCCCGAACGAACGCTGCCCAGCTGAGTCGACAGGAGACAGTTTGTCCTACGTAAATATAATCGTCTACAACTTCGAGCGTAAAGCGTCCGATTGTAATGAGAGTCGGTAATACATGGGCATCAGATGATCTTCGTCTTATCCATGTTAATTCTTAGACCAACCCGCTCAGAGGCTTTATAGTATTCAAGTCCTCCATGGTATCCGAAGGTGAGTGATATACTCGCCTTCTCCAGTCCAGTCTTTAAAGCATCCACCAGTGCAGCGGTGAACAGTTTTGGAGAAATAACATCTCCTTGATCGACTCGCTTCAGCGGAATAGGTTTTGCGTTCCAATTCTGGAGTCGGATTTACACAGTGAAGTGGCATTCTCGTTTGATTGATTGATTAAAACTTTATTAATGACCACAACATACATGGCATTGATAAAATACGACATTTAAACAATAAAGGTAAAAGAAAATAATAATAATATACATATATAAAGAAAGCATGCATACTTCTTGCATTCAATTCTCATGAGAAGTTCATTCATTCCATGTGTCGTGGCTGAGAAATGGCGCTGGCTTGGCGAGCTATGCCAGGGCCTTAAATTACAAAATTGAAATATAAAATACTTGGCAACGCTGGAGAAACTGTAGTACAGCCCAGGTTTCGATTGAATCGTAGTCCAGAAACGCTAAGCAAAAGGGCAGATTATACTCCGCAGCCTTCTATATAACTTGACGGGTGGTCTTATTTTATCTTATCTAGGTGAGGGCCCTTTCGGATACACTTCGACCCAGTGGGATCTTTCGGGCATTTGCCGTCTCATTTATAACTACTCCCTAATTGCTCCATCATTTCTAGAAACTGGATGATGCAGCTCAGCGGAAGAACCTTGAAATCCTTTGGTTGCGGATAGCCGTTATCAAAGTAATTAATTATTTTTCTGGCAAGGGCATGACATTCACACAGTAAGTGTTCCATAGTATCATCCTCCTCACCACACATTCTACAGTCTAAACTATCCGATAGTCCCCGAAGTGACCTGTCAACACCTCAAATATAATTCTGAGTTGCTTTCTGCTGGATTTCCAGAGCTTTTGGTCAAGCCCGAGTCCACTCCTTTTATAAGCTGGCTTAGATTGCCTTAAGCCAGCCTCATTTCTCCACTCATGTTGGTGTTTGGCTTTGGCGTAGGCTTCAAAGGCCGTTATCATGGTTCCCTACGAGAGTACCACAAATTGTTCCGGACCTACAATAGTACATTACTACAGAGGCCGGGAAGTAAGGGGTTGCCGGCCGAGTACATATGCCGATCATAGCGAGGCCGGATAGTTATGAAGCTGGCAACCCCTTTTTACGCCGAGGTATGTATAGTGCTTTTCTCAAACATGCAATGAAATAAATAAATTAAACTCCAAGAAATCAAACTTTAATTTTCATGGCTGAATGCCGTGATGCTGTGCTACAAATTGTGGAATGTGACACATCGAAGCCCATTATGAATAACACAACGTCAATATATAATTTCATGTTCGAGAAAAGTAATTTGTAGACCCCCTTCTTGCTTTAAGCTCATCTGCTTTTTCGTTGCCGATGAAGCCCTCGTGCCCTGGTATCCAAGCTAGTTATATATCCAGGTAACTGGCTTGTTCGGGAGGCTGGAAGTCATCTAACCTGCGCACGAGACGATTTGTAATTACTCTCGAAAACAGCTTTTACACACGGCTCAGAAGTGAGATGGGTCGGTGTTTCTTAAGCAGGGTGTTGTCACCATTTTTAAAGAAAAGCACCAGGACACCTCTGTTCGATGCCTTTGCCGTTCACTCTTTCACTAAGACAAAGAGAGCTATTTCCTTGTTTTGAAAAGGAAATGATTAGTTTACCTATTACCTACAAACTATGTTAAATAAGGCGCTCTCTGTCGTACTTATCCAAGCAGATCATTATTCATATTTTATAGAACGGAACCGTGTTTGTATTTTAAGAAGCTTCTGCAAACGATATTGTATTAATTTGGTACTACAACGCTAACCAGTTAATCAATTGTCATTTTACATGACAAAAGGAGGGTATTGATTGAGATATAATCATGACGATCAAGTATTAATAACTAGCTTCTCGCGACTCCGTTCGCGTGGAAATCGTTGACATCGCAGCTCCATACAAACTTCAACCCCCCATTTCATCCCCTTAGGGGGTGATTTCCAGGATGAAAACTATCCTATGTCCTTCCCCGGGCTTCAAACTATCTCCATATCAAATTTCATTGCAATCGGTTCAGCGGTTTAAGCGTGAAGAGGTAACAGACAGACAGACACACTTTTGCATTTATAATATTATAGTATAGTATATATAGTATATAGTATATAGTATGGATATGGATTGTAAAAAAATATTATTTTACTTATAATTCATGTTTAGGTAAATTACCGGTTTTGATTTAAATTTACCGGTTTTATACTCAGAAAATTGACCGGTTAACCGGTATGCATTCCCTAGTAAGAAATATGGATCGAAATTCTATAATTTCAATAACTCCGGATTTACTACCTACTACTACTTAGAGAGATAACTAATACTAATAACCCTGTATATATATACTTTCTGTATCTATTTACTTCATATTAGTAACATCAGATATGACATCGCGACTAGTAAATAAGTACCTACAAATAAAATTGAAGCTAATTTAAGTTTAATACTAAATAACCCTATACAACTTTCTTTATTGGTAAAATAAAATAGATAATTGCAACCGAAAAACAACTAGTAACTAAATATAAAGTAAAATCAAGTACTAAAAGTTTGTACCTACAAGTTTGAGCGTACGCACGGCACGGCCTTGGAGAGGTACTCGGCTGCTAGCACGCTGCACACGAGTCGCGCGCGAAAGATTTAAATTGCGGATAATAACTGATAAGCTAATGCAATTAAAAGCTATTGATGAATCCGTTAGAATTTGTGTTTATATATTCTTCAATAGAACTGAAATGAATTACGCCGACTTGTGAATTTATGAGATTTCTTTTATGGTAAGGAGAATGGTTGCAAGATATAATTCCTAATAAAAAAAGACTATTGATAAATCTGTTAGAAATTTGTGCTGCAATATATTTTTGTAGTTTTGAATACACTATAGTAGCCACTAGTCACTTGAATATTCTTTCAGGAGATTTATAATTTTTTTAACCGTTTCCTTTTTTGCTGACGTAATCTCTTCACAAAACTATTAGAAAACGATAAGTAAGGTTTGAATAATCAAATGCGATGCATTATAGGAAAAAACAATAACTTGTATAATCTTTGCAAAGTTTTTCAAGTGTTCCTTACAAAAAAGTTAATTATTCGTAAACCAATATCAAAAACTGTTAGAAATTATTTTTCGCTGTTAGTACTTAAGGTACTCTCGCTGATAACAAAAAAAAATCAAACTTGGGAGTTATGTTAGTTTGACGACACATTACAGTGTTCGCGTACCGGACTATAGGTATAAGTATCATAAACGTTTTGAATTGGAAATCTAGGCGAAGACCCCACCCAGCAGCCACCCAGCAATTAGACTACCTCTAATTAAAAAAAGTATCATAATTAGGAACCTGACTGTAAGTGATATTTAATCGTCTCCGTGGCTTTATTAGCTTTTATGAACCTAGTTACTCTGGGCTGTCTTGGCTTCGCAAACTTCAGGGCTGCGATTCACGCAACTAAACCTATCCACGAAGTACGCAGTAGCACACCTCATATTATGCTTTATTGCTACGAATAATAGAAAAACATTTATTCGTGGCACACACAAAATGACAAACTGAAAAAAGTACGAAAAAGAGATAAGTCACAGAATGGTTCAAACTCATCATGTAGCTGGCGTGGTAATCAGCGTGTCTTTCTTTATGCCGGCTGTACACATTGGGCCAACGTTGGCGCGTGAGCAGGATGCAGCTATCCAAACGCATGAGAACGAAATCAGGCTTTAGAACCATCAGTGAAACCACGGCGGGCAACGCACTTATGACATCATCATCCTCCTAGCGTTATTCCCAGTTGTGCCCTAAAGGAGCCCGGGGTCCAAAAGATTTGGCATAGACACTGGTTTAATGAAAGTAACTGCCATCTGATCTGTCCTTTTAACCCAGAGGGAAAACTAGACCTTATTGGGATTAGACCGGTTTCTTGTTTTCCTTCACCGAAAAGCTAACGGTGAATATTCCGTACATAAGTTCCGAAAAACTCATTGGTACGAGCCGGTATTCGAACCCACGACCGCCGCTTGACAGCCGCACGCCTGAACCACTAGGCTACCGTTGTAACGCACGCATGACATATAAAAACAAAAGAATAGGTATGGTATTATGTGGGACTAGGTAGCTAACAGGTGGGAAGTTTTAGTCCTCATCGCAACCGCGCGCGTATCGCGTATATTTACTACCTACGCGTAGGTATAGTGACTAGGTAACCAGGACAAGTGTCGCGTTATGGAGGAAAATAGTGTGGATATAAAATTTGATATAACTAGGTAAATACTGGCAATAATATACCACTTCTGATCTGTCAAGAGTCGTAAGAAACAGCTATGAACAATCGTGCATTCCCTGCTCCTGCCACTAATGTGCCAAAGTAGTAGATATCTACCTAGGGCGGCACATCATGCAACCAGAGTAGATATGCCACTTATGAATGCATTCATTTAGATATTCGTATTTGTTATAGGACCATTAGATACCTAAAACCAATGGATTCATTCATTACGGATCTGGAAATCCCAGGAAAGAACAGGTCTACGCAGTAATAGAAAAACTGCATGGCACAATAGAACCATTTCCGGTCAAACGGCATATAGAAGGCCCACAACACAACAAACCAATAAAAATAAAAGACCGTTAATGTAAATTAAAAATAACACGACAAGATGACACGGCCAGCTGCTTTATGTACTAGAAACTTCCTGAATATTTCGCAATTAGCATGTGCAGTGCAGTGAAAAATGCACTTTTGTGTCGTCGTGTCGAATAAGGCTGGCCAAGCGTGTTTAATTTTTATTTCCGTAATTACCTATATGCAAACCATTCTAGAGTAGGTAATGAAATCGTTTGCATACCATTTCTTTGGCTAATTGCAAGTTTTCCATTCTCTTGGGTGTAGTAAGGTATAGCATTCATTGCACATGATACAAAATATTCACAATTGTCACTTTTCTGATGCAATTAGCTTCTATGCTGCCAACATTGTTCTTCCTTTACCTAACGTTTTACTTAAGTATGTATGTTACGAAACGTGGATCCTTCAGGAGGATATTCCCTAATCAACATAATCGCGTTACTTATCGATGCCTTAGTGCTTCGAGTGCTAAATCGATTTTTAATCGGCAAGCAATCTCGAGACGGTGATGAATAGGAATCATGTGAAGCAGAGCCCGTAATTGGGTGCACCCGAGCGGCGCTAGTAATTGATATGGCAGGCTAGCGGTCCGCCGTGTGTCGTGGTATTGAGCCCCGTCACCGCTGCCGGAAGGCTCACGGTGAGTTATCAAAAGCGCAGTCACCAGCAGAACGAAGTGATAATAGTAATGATGAAAATGATCTGCATATGAATCCATTATTGTAAAGCTACTACTGCAGCTAATAAGCTGATAAGGGCCTATGCAGGCTGCGTTTTTTTCACGCGCCGTCGACGCGCGTTCCCCTACTAGTCTACTACCTAACGGAAGGTATCGATGGCGCGTGAAAAAAAACCATTCTGCGGAAGCCCTAAGGTTCTTCTGTCATATACGAGCAATATTCGTATATTTATTTGTAAACTAGCTTCTGCCCGCGACTCCGTCCGCGTGGAACTCGTTTATATCGCAGCTCCATACAAACTTTTACCCCCTCAGGGGATGATTACGGGGATAAAAACTATCCTATGTTACTCTCCATCCCTTCAACTATCTTTACTTAAAAAATCACGTCAATTCGTCGCTCCGTTTTGCCGTGAAAGACGGACAAACAAACAAACAAACACACACATACACTTTCGCATTTATAATATTAGTATGGATAGGTTCTCGAAAACGACTAACGATATAGGTAAGAATTAAGTAAAATACCTACGGTTTAGTTAGGGGTACCAAATATCGATCTGGCTAAGTCTTTAATGACAACACTGAGCAAAGCTTGGTTTCCCAGATAATATACAAGTTATTTGTACTTACTTATTATAAATCTCTTAATAAATAAACCAGCCAGTATCATTACAGACATTATTTTTCGCGAAGGACATATTGAATTCTGAGAGAAGCGAAATATCCTACAATAGAATCCTGAGCGTAGCGAGCAAAAATGTAAGGCCTATTTACTTAATAATCTGTTGCCACAAACATATACCAAACTTTTAAATCCCCAATAGGGCAAATTAGAACTACCTACCTATGTTCTCGTATGTGCACGAGAAGAAAATACATATCCACTACATTACGAACGAAGACATTACGAGTACATACAAACATTAACGAAGTTGTGGGTACAGCTAGCTAATAGCTGGCTTGAGATGTTAATTTCATATATATTATGGTCAATATTTCTTTCACACGTGTCGTTTTAGGCTTTAGAAAAAGCGGCTATGGTTCATGGCGTTGCAAAACTGAGAGTAGGTCGGCATTCGTGCCGTCGATCAAACATCAAATTCCATTACGATTTTGATCTCGGTTTTGGTTGTGACTTTTAAGACAGGCTGCGTGTAAAAATGGTATCTATTGAAAATGGGCCTCTTTATCAATCGGATATTTGTTGATTGGCTAGAATCTAGATTATCATTTATACCGTACTACGTAACATAAAAAAAATCGTTTTAACAACATTTGTACGGTGTGTCTGTAATTTTTGACTACTCGTCAGAATGACTCTTGGTGGAATTAAGGAATCATTTTAAGTTGTAGCTACGCCCACTGACAATATTAGAATGTAATCTTCGCAATATGGTCCACTTCTTTGGTTTCTACCCTTCTAAGTCGTCTCGTAGGTAAATATAATTAGCCATTGTTTCCGTTTTACATGGATATTTTTGGCTATGGGCAGACACCACCTAGAGCTAGGTAATCTTTTTTTAACAATTTTAGGCACGGCAGTGTCGTAGTTCATTTGTTAATAAAACAATCTTAAAATATACCTAACTTCCACTTTTTTACCCGACTGCCGAAGGAGAGGAGGGTTATGTTTTTCGAGCGTATGTATGTATGTATATATGTATGTGTGTATGTCTTATTTTCTTGCCACAAATATAGACAACAAATAAAGTAGTTATTGTTAACGCTGACGATACAGCTCCAACCATGCATCTAGGTATAGAGCTTAATTTTCACGTGTTCAAAATGTATGGTTAAATGGTTATAGGTATATGTCGCATTAAAACACATTTATCTAATTTAACAACTAACTAACAGCTCTATAGAGATAATTAAGTAAACCTCTAAAGTTGAAAATATCTCTATAGAGCTACTACAACCAGTAGGTACAACTAGGGAAAACCAAATAGAACTACTTATAGAGAAAACAGAAAACCATAACCACTACCAATTTTATTCTGAATTTTTTTGATAATAAATAAATGAATGTGTCTCTATCACAACATCCAAACTTGTAGCAGCTTACCTACATGTTCATCACAAGTGAATACGTATTTATCGTCACGGCAATCATAACTAAACTACCGGTAGTTACTTGAGTCCACTTTTAAAGAACGATTTAGACTTGCTTTGAACATGATTTGAACCGCAACTGCGGGCGAGGCTCACACACGGTGTTGCAACCATTACAGTTATCGTAAGTTTGTAATACATTAAGTGTATGGTTAGATGTGAGTAGATAAAAAACAAAATACTGTTTTGAACGGCAATTAAAACCCGGTAAGTAATGAAGGTAAATTAAGCGTGAAGATAGATTAATGGTTTATGAAGTTATTTGAAATGGTTTTCCGGAGCATCTTCTATAGTTAATAATAGTTATTGAATTCGAGAACTTAGACCCGATTTTACCAAACTGGAATGAAGGCTATTCTGTAACTTGTTTTAAGCTCACCCACAATATACCTATCTTGACACCGGGATGCGTAGTAAACTAAGCGTGTGAGGTCTAGTTTCGTGACGGGTGACCGGCGGGGTGAGCCGTATTAGCGCGTAGCGAATAACAGCCCAGCTCTCCTCCACAGACCCCGTATCATGGTCTGCCTTATCACGCGATAAGTGACAAGATAGCAGCGTCGTCTCGTTCTATCGAACGGTGTCAGCCAGTGACGGACGCTCTATCTTGTCACTTATCGTGTGATAAGGCCGACCATGATACGGGGTCAGGCATTTCTCAACCGATTCCCGTGACATTTTGTGAGCATTTTCGGTAAATTAGTAGCTTTTTTTAGCGAATCTTTATTGAAAAAAAAAAACAAAAACAAAATCGCGGTGTTTACAGCACAGAGCCACTAAGTACTCGGCTCTTGTTTGGTCAAATTGACACTTATTGAAATATGGACCTACGTCGTGTTGGTAAGTAATTATCAGACAGATCTAGCCACTGAAAAATATCTGACACGACTTTATTAAAAATATATCTGACACGCTCTAGCGACTCTAAAGCTCTCCCTCGAGCCGCTAAAGCGTTACAAATGCATACATGTTTTTTTGCGTTTTACCCGGCCATATCACATAACATAATGCAGGTTAAGCTATGTATCGTTTGAGCCTGTTCGCATATTTTTACTTGAAAAACTTAATTCATTTTATTAAATAAGTATAGCGTTCTTATTTGATGTGTTTGTTACCAATTATTTTATTTTAGGCAAGTGTAAAGTTTTATAGCTAACTTTAAAAAAAGAAGAGGATCGCACTTAGCCACTTCTTTTTCGCAATTTCAGCGATATCTACACCGTTTTTATAATCTTGGTTTAAATACACATATCTCAATGGTTCCAATCAATTAATTTAACGAGTACCTAATACCTAAAAAAAACCTTGTTTAAAGTTGTATTCTTTTCCCGGTTTTCGTTTCATACATCCTACTATAGTACATTACTTACCAAGGGCTGTGAAAGAAAGAAAGCCCGAAATCGCAGGTATTTGTGACCCGAGCCGCAGGCGAGGGTTGTAAATATGCGATAGAGGGCTTTCTTTTTTACTGCCCGTGGTGAGTACACAATTTTACGTCTCCATCTGGCCATAATGCGAGTTTTACCGTACGCGTAGCGTGCGGTAATACTCACATTATGGCCAGGTGTGACGTAAATATTATAAATGCGAAACTTTAGATGTTTGGATGTTTGGATGTTTGGATGTTTAGATGTTTGGATGTTTGTTACTCAATCACGCTTAAACGGCTTAACCGATTTGGATGAAATTTTGCACGAAGATAGTTTATAGCCTGGATTAAAATATAGGATAGTTTTTATCCCGGGTCCACGCAGACGAAGTCGCGGGCGGAAGCTAGTGAACAATAAAATATAAAAATGAGTTACAGTGTATGAGGAACCTAGGAACTTTGTTAGGATTGCAGTTGTTCTGTCCGTCCGCTTAAAAATTACGTAGGGTCGTAGGACTAAAGATTTAGATACCTACCTAAACGTAAAAAAATTAAGCCATCCTTTAATATTTGGCGGTAGGTAGGTACCTACCTATGCGCTAAAAGACCGCAGTGACAATATTGCTACAGTTATACAGTCCCTATGGAGCTGTTGAAGAAATATTTAGAAATAGTATACCTACGTTGAAAATGAGATCTGTGGCTATAGAAAATAAAAGAGTAGTAAGTAGAATAGGTAAATATCTAACATTGAAAAAAAAAACAACAAAATTAGGTACCTATTAGGCATTGTGTTTTTATATACTACGACGCTGGCAAACAAGCACACAGCTTACGACTCCTGAAGAATCGGAAGCGCATAGATCGTATTTGTTCAATACCTACTTAATTTTACTATGT
Source organism: Epinotia ramella (assembly GCA_947578815.1). Taxonomy (NCBI): domain Eukaryota; kingdom Metazoa; phylum Arthropoda; class Insecta; order Lepidoptera; family Tortricidae; genus Epinotia; species Epinotia ramella. The sequence goes on from OX388209.1 coordinate 18,315,169, forward strand.
GCATATAATACTTATTAAGTAAACGGTATATATAATAACTACCTAGACGAGCCCTATGATGGTGAACGATCAAATATTTAATCATATAAAACTACAAAGTAACTACAATTTTCATAAGCCACTTTCATATAAAAAACACATAAATGCTTACCACAGCAAAATTTATTACGATGAACCATCGTAAAAGCATCAAAAAGTCTGATTTTATAGACATGTTCCACGCTTGCACATAAACTTTGGGGTGCAGGGTTGCCGCGAGTTCCCGCCAAGCTGTCTTCGCGAGGTTGGTATCGCGCGCGACTGTTGAGTGACGCTAAGCCCGCCAAACTGAAGCAGCAAGCACCGAGAGCTTCGCGAACGGACTCTGAATGGCCCTCTCGAACGGAGGGAGAACCGGCGGGAGGGCCGCTACTCTCCAAAGGAGAAAGGCACTAAGAACTCATGAGGCTACTAGATTGATACTGCTTCCTGCGTTTAGACAGCGATATAGGGGAAACCGCGCCAACCGCCTCCGGTAATTCACTAAGAAAAGTTATTTGCTGACTTGCCTCTACAGGGAATCGTTCGATTTGTACAAAAAAATGATTTAGATATTATTTGCTCGATTCGATTTAAGTTTGTGAAAAATTCAATTCAGTCAGGGTTTTCAGGTCCATAATTAAAAATCTTTGATACTCTAAGAACTCAACTGTATTCAGTGACTGTTTAGTAATATGCGTAGATATACAGTATGGTTATAATAAGCTTCTTTCAAAAATTTAATTTTTGGTACAAGCTGTTATTGCCGACTGTACTTTTCTGTATACCATCATCACCTACTCATTGAGACGATTCAAACAAACCCCAGCTCAACGGGGTTTACGTCGGTTAAATACTGAATTCCCATGGCCACCTTCTGTATCCATCGTCAGATCAGCTCGATGGTACCATAATATTGAATTGTCATCCAAACTATACTAATAACCAAAATTTCAGCTCAATCGGATAACGGCAAGTGACTGAAAAATGGATTGCAAATTTTGACGGACAACTTAGGTACTTATGTATATACTTACATACGAACAGGTCAAGTTAATATAAAGCTTGTAAAATGAATTCCACACTTGATGTCCAATACTCCATTTAGTATAGACCTGTGAGCCATTTAAGTTAGTAACCTAGTTAGTTATAGGTACTTTGCAAGTCTTTACCATCCGGCTCCGGTCAAGGACCATGCGTTATCTATTATACCTAATGCAACAAAATTGCGTCACTTTTAATTTGATGATAATTTATTTTTGCTTAATATGGCATGGTATAGTATGGTAATTATACATTTGTAAAGATAATTGTGGTTTCCTAGAAAGACACCCAATAAATTATGTGCTTGACTGCGCTTTACAATTATACTAATTTTATCAAAGTCAAATAAAATTTCAAGTTATATACGGTAGTAGATATACCTACATAGTGGAGCATTTCGGAAGAAGAAAAGGGCTTCCCACAGCTGAAAAACTACTCTTTCTCCACAACACACGGCCAAAAAACTCCCCCAACAGCAAGTACGCACCGAAAGTTCTTTTAATAGTCTCGGCCGTCATATGCAATTTATAATCGGAGCATTAGTATTGAGGATGTGTTAACTGCACCGGACGCATCTTGCCCTAATGATAACGTGTTTGCGGTCGCCCGCGAGTGCACGACGGAAAGAGAGGTTACGACTTGCGATTTACATGCCAACTTGTACATTATGATGGCTTTTTTGCAGTTATAGATGGAATTGACAATCTAGATATCCCTGTGCATCCATATAGGAACACAACATAATTTAGAAAACTCACTTTAAAAAATACTAGTGCGTACCTCTACGCCTAATCTTGGGTTTAGGTAACAAAGCGGGCCCTGGGCTCTTTTAGGGTTACCTACAAGCGAAGAATCCTAGTAGGATCAATAAGCTTTTATAGCTGTAAATTAAGTGAGTATCTCAATTTAAAGTTTGATCGGTATACCCTACCTGTGTCGTGGGTTTGAGACATTTTGCGACGTTCAAAATAAGTAGATATACTTACTTACCTAACATTCATAACTAGTTGGGTAAGGCCGTTGAGATTATCACCTATAACACAATCACTTTTGTGATACCGTAACACAAATGTGACACAAAAGTAACACTTTTTTTTGGTAAAGGTTGTTTCATACTTATTTAATAAAGGGTACGGAAAAAGGATATTTTTTTACGTATTTTTAATATATTTATAATGACAACATTTTAGATACGTGATCGATCGGTATTTGACTAAATCAGATTTTTATGATGATCTGTTTTTTTATACTTACAGAAAAGATAATTAAGTACCTTTTCTGTATAAAAAACAGATCATCGTAAAAACATATAAAAAATTGAGCATAGTCCTAGGAAACAAATAAGTTCTATGAATTCGTGCAAACATAAAAGAATTAAAAATAATTTTATAAGTAGAATCAAAATGGTTTTAGGACAGAAACTTTCTGATTATTTTTTTGCATTTTTACTAGTTTTTTTATAAGAACTAAAGAATACATAAAAATAAGCATCTTTTATTGATTTTTTTTTTTTGATTAACTCAACCATTTACGATCTGGAGCGGTTCAAAGTTCATTATTGGGTGGAGCAATCGGGGACATTTCAGCACTTAATATTTTTTTTGCCAGTAGTGTCATTATAACATCTATTTAAAATGATTGTTACGTAAGTATAGAACACGCCAAAATAAGCATCTTTTACTTGATAAACTTTTCTCTAAAGAAGTTTTTTCCGCCCTTTTAGAAAAAATATAACCACGGTCGGTTCACGATACCAAAGATTTCTAAATCCTAGAACCTTTTAAATGACTGACCTTTGAACCCAAATAACTCGGTAAATATCGATCTGAGAGAAACATTTTAAAGAATAAAACATGCTTATTTATATATGTATAGAAGAAAAAAAAAAAAAAACCTATCCAAGTTCAAAAACCGGCCCCCCTTTCCTATACTCCAACCGTCGCATGCCGCATGCAGTCGCACGCGATCGATCGATTGAAGTTTGATCGATTGCGGCATCGGTGATAACCTAAACCTTATAATTAACATGAATAGTACATGAAAACTCGACCTTATTACTACGTAGCACAGTTGATATTTGTTTGTTTTTTGCAAATGAACTAAATAGTGAGTTTTGGTTGTCACCCGACGACCATACTGTAGGAATAATACCTTTAGACTGTAAGTAAGTACTTTTCAAAATAACAATTCGAATAAATCTCACGATAATAATAAAATGTTTTCTTTACTAATACAGTATTCTCAATCTGCATGACTCTTTATACTTGTTTTGTGTTACTGAACACAAAATTGGTGTTATGGTTAACACAAAAGTAACACAAAAGCGCCATTATATAACACAAAAGCAGTTTTTTTACAAACGTTTTAGGTTATAAAACCAATATAAGTTAAGCTAGACGCAAATGTACATGTTTCATGTAAGCTTTAAACATAAACGAAATAGTATTTTTCACAATCGTGTTATAATAGACTAAGTAAGGTACGAGATTAAAAAGCTTGATTATGACACTATTGTGAACAATACTTTTTGTACGAGTTCATTAAAATTAATCATTTAAGTCATTAATACGAGTATAATAAGAAAACTAAATATCGTAAGTAGGTACTATAATATTGTCTAGTTCGACTATTGTAAAGGCTCTTTGACTTTTCAGGTAGCAAGGTAAGTGTGGCTTCCTCTGCCATATTAGTTATTTCTTGAGGAGTTAAAGATGTTTCGTAACTGTCACTACTCATTTTCTTAGTTTTTATTTTAACTTTTTAAGTTTAACTTTGAAAAGAAAAGTTATCACATAGTCCAGGCAATGAACTGACAACTTGTATGGAAAAAATGTCATTTTTGGAAATAATTTATAATAGCTTATTTTTTATGTATAACGGATATATTATCAATTAAATAGTTACCCAGCGACAAAATCCGACAAAATTTCAGACATCGAAAAAATGATAAGTTAATTGGCTTCTAAAAAGTGAGTAAAAATATTAATAAATGTTTTTGTCTTTATTTTGGTTCATTTACATTTGCTCTATAATATTCAAGATAAATCGTACAAAAAAAGATAATGCATGCTTCATTTAAATCTACATAATTACTTCCGGGTGGAAAGTTTGTCGGATTCTGGACTAAATCATCTTAGAATAACATTTTCAAATGAAATCAACAAAAAAAACGCTATTATAAATTAATGTTTTTCAAAACCGTATTTTGCCTGGAGTAACATCACACCACCGGCGTCCGTAATGTTGCAGTACTGTGCTGTGATTGTCTAAATACTAGCCAATCACAAAGCGTAGTTTTTTTTTAATTCATTCACGTTTAAGTAGATTTTTGACAGATGACGCGACGCTGCTACGTTCTGAAACGCCATAGATTGGCAATCTTGTATCGGATCGAGTCTCCTTAAACAAGGACACAATATTGAAATACGAAGTTCTATTTTCAATTTTTTTTCGGTTGTCTGGGCGTATCGAAATAATTATTTCGATTGTCCATAGAGCATAAACTTTTTCATCAGAATCAAAGTATTCCATTGCGTTATGGTTTGCGAGGTTTTAATTTAAAGATTATAGTCGACGAGTATAAAAACAACTATAGTAAAGTGAACTTCTGAAACGCTTACTTACTTGAGATATAAACACAAATTATGACGAAAATCTGCCACTCACCTTAAACGGTTCTCATAGACAAACTAAAAATGGCAGTTTCTTTTTTTTATATTGATTGACAGCTTAAGGTGTTTCTGTGCTAAAATACGTTTTCCCCAGTTTTCTGTTAATATTTAGGGGTGTGTCACGAAAGCCAAAACTGCCCACTAATATAAAGATCTATAAAATACACAAAACAAAGTATTTAAACTACTTTCTTGTACTAACAGAAAGTTATGTGTCTAATCTTTCAAACGTATTTAAATGTTTTTTTGTAAATGTTTAAATATGAAAATAATTAATAGTTCAAAAGTACCGTAAAATGCTGCAACTTTGCCTGGATTTTGACGTTTTTTTCTTATATCTGTGAACCTATTTTTCATTATGAGTTTAATGAGTATTAGTCGGAAAACATACCCTATGTCTTGCCAGATAAGACTCAAATCTTATTACCTAATCATACTGTATTTCCGATTTACAAGCAATCAAAGTGGCAGGCAAAGTTGTAGACCTAAGACGTAACTTTGCCTAGGCGGATATCTCAATAAATAATGTGTTGCTATTTGTAATAATATTTACTCGTGTGCATGAGACATTGGGCTTGTCCCAGGCAGTCAAATTATTGCCATAAGCTTAATACTTTTTTTTTCACAGGCAATAGGTAAAGTTGTAGCAGGTTCCACAAACTTTCTATACAAAAATATTGTTAACTGTAGGGTTGTGCCAAAAAAAGATCATTATTTAAATAAAATATTTTTATTTTTAGTTACAAAATAATCAACAAACAATAATACCCATTTTTTTCCTTATTTTTTTTAAACGGAATAACGCCTAAATAATTGATAATCGTTCATAAATTTGCGCCAAATTCATTTTTAGGGTGACACCGTAAGGTGTCACGTGACCTGATCGAAAAACTGTTACAATGTTATTGAGTTTTCACTTCTGCCGGCACTCCCGGAGTGCAACCCGGTCTTTTTTTTTTATTTTACACTTTTTTGCTAATTCACAATGCATTATTATAGTGTAAAGTTCTATTTCATTGTAAAGTTCTAATCACCCATCACCTTTAAACTCCAACTGTAGGTAATCGACCTGACAACCCATTTGATAAGAAAGATAACTGCAAGACAAATCAAACGAGCCTAAACACAGTGGGTTTATTATGTGTTGTTTAGAAGTTTCTATCTTCGGTCTCCATTATCAGACCATCTCGATGGTACCATAAACATTGCACTGTCACCCAAGTTACATAAGTACGTTAAACACCTCAATTGGTCGCTAATAAGTGGTTGAAAAATTTATTGCAAATCTTGAACTAAAAGACAAACATACAACATAATTATAATACAATAGATATACAATTTGCAAGTAATTACAATAAAAATAACTTAAGTACCTTTAAGTTTTTTTTGTTAACGTTAGTTTATTACTGCATTGTCAGCAGATCTACCCACACTGAAAGTTGGTGAAAATCGACTTGCAAGATTTGACTTAAACCAACAATCATTGCAAGTTAATAAAAAGCTTGTAATAAATAAACTCATTTAAGCAGGCTTATTTTTACTATTTTTTGTACATTTATAAAACCCAGCTAGTGACAGCCCTAGACCCAGGCAAAATTGTGTCATTCAAGTTTCCAAAACACTGCCCAATATTGCCTAGTACGTTATTATGCTGAAATCATGTCCTTTTCTTGAAAATATTAAACTTACGGAAAATAGACAGTCTTTATTTACCCTGGGACGTTACCACTTCTCAAAAAACACCTTTTTTGTAGATAAAAGTTCAAAAGTTGCGAGACACTAAAAAAATGCTGCCACTCACTCCGACGTATGATGCGTAACTGGCGGAGCAACAATGGAGTTACCATTGTAAAAAATTAAATATGTGTTGCCAGAATAATGAAAATTCCTACCAAATGGTAAAAAACAAGAAAAAACTAAGCAAATTCGAGAGGTCATAATTGAAACGAAATAGGCAAAATTGAGTTTAAATGGCAAAGTTGCAGCATTTTACGGTACTCGAAAAAAAGCGACACGGCATTTTCGACCAAAATTAGGGGGGTTTGATGAACATAAATGCAAGTATTTTATAGAAACAACAACTTTTATTCAGTTTGCGAAATGGGGAAACAAGCTCAATAACTGCTTTATAGAATCAACTAAAAACAACGGCAGTAGTGCTTACATATTTGGAGAGAAAGAACTGGAAAATTTTGTTCAGACCGAAATTAACAATGTCGGCGGCCTTGCCCAGTTACTGACCAGAATAGTCCAGTCAATGAACTGACAACTTGTATGGAAAAAAAAACAATTTTGGAAATAATTTATAATAGCTTATTTTTTATGTGTAACGGATATATTATCAATTAAATAGTTACCCAGCGACAAAATTTCAGACATGAAAAAAATGATAAATTAACTAGCTTCTGAAAAGTCAGAGAAAATATTAATAAATATTTTTGTCTTTATTTTGGTTCATTTTTATTTTTGTCTTTATTTTTGGTTTTTTTTTTTTTGCTCTATAATATTCAGGATAAATCGTACAAAAAAAGGCAATGCATGCTTCATTTAAATCTACATAATTACTTCCGGGTGAAAAGTTTGTCGGATTCTTGAATAAATCATCTTAGAATAACATTTTAAAATTGAATCAACAAAAAAACGCTATTATAAATTAATGTTTTTCAAAACCGTATTTTGCCTGGAGTAGAAGGGCTCTTTCTAAATTTGCACAATGCTAGTAAAATGGGATTCGCTGTCGATGGCGAAGTGACTAGGCAGTAGGTTGCGGTCGACATGACAGCTAATATGTTATGATAAGGTTACATCACTGCTGAATCTCGCAGCGTTTCACACCCACGACCCATTGTATACCTATATATTAAAACATGTGGCTGAATACTTTTACACTGCTGTTTAATTGTAAATACGTATAAGTAGGTATGCAAGATACACATTTGTGTAATAGCTTACACATTCTTATCTTAATGGTTGGAGTTATCAGCGACCATAATCAAATATCAGTATTAGATAACCAAATAAATCATTCATACAACGATTTCAGTACAACTAAACTAATTGGAGCTAGGTAGTACCTACCTAACCAAACTTATCTTCTTTAGGTAACTGAAAAATGTACACTCATCATCAATTTACTGCGTTTACGGTGTGGTATTTTGAGCAGCGGTGTGGTCGCTCCCTTATAATTATCATGTAAAGGCACTCAGCATACAGAGCTACAAAAAATAACCTATATTACGCCCACGGGCGTAATGTTTTTTTTTCTAAGTTGTATCTGTCACTCATGCGTCAGTTATAAAGCAAGGAGGTTTTAACTCAAATACGATGCTTTAAAACCTATTTTTAAATAAATCTGAACGTATAAGGCCTCTCACAGACTGGCGCGGCCTGGCCGCGGCGGTCAATAGTAAATTTGTCATTAGCTGTCAAATTTACTATTATCCGCCACCGCAGGCCCACGTTTATAAGGTGACCATACAAAACGTTTTTTGACATTAGCAGGTTAACGGCGTGATATTTTAAGAAACTTATGTAACACACTTTCATAAATTGTCTTTCCATTTGCGCGAAATTCACCCTTTCCTAGAATAATTTGAGAAATGTCACGTGATACTTTGAGAAAACGATTATCTCAAATTATTCTAGTTTATTCTAGGAAATGGAGAATTGCGCGCAATGGAAAGCCAATTATGAAAGATTGTTACATAAATTTCTTAAAATATCAAGCCGTTAGCCTGCGAATGTCAATAGACGTTTTGTATGGTCGTCGAACCACCTTAATTTAATTACTTTGCGATAAAAAAAAATGTGGTACTTAAATAAATTTAGTGTCTTTGTAATATATTTTTAACGATAATTTTAAATCATGGTTGTAAGCTTAAGGTATGTCTTACGTCATTACAAAATGAAAGATTAGTATTTTTTAAAATTTTATATTGAGATTAATATTATTTTCGTATTACTTAAATGTATTTCTTTCTTCGTAAATGTGATGAAAAACATTTGTGTGCGTAACTCGAGAAGAATAAGAATTTTACAAACTCGAGTCAAAGTTTTTGGGCTTCAAATACTCTCGTTCGTAAAAAATGTCTTACTGTACTAGTGGCACTTTCTACTATTGGTGAATGACATTTGGTTTCTCAGTGCTACAAAGCATACCATACCTATTACTACCTACGACATGATTGCATTTTACTTGTGACGTTTGTTATAGGCATTTATTTCAAGAATGCACCTTGCATTGTTAGGTAAGTAGGTAACTGTCAATGTTTGTCAGCTTTAATAGCCTATTGTTCAAGTATTTGACTACCTTCTGCGCCTTATACTGCCGTACATCGAATGTTGGCTAGTGTAAGTCGACTCTTTTATAATTTAAGTATAGCAATTTACTTAACATTGTTGCTTAGGTACGGTCAAGGTCTTTAATTGTTGGGCCATTTAGGTGTCAACTAATTTTTGGTTTTAATAGTAGCTTTGAAGTGTCCAGTATAAAGTGAGCTCTAAATGACTCAACATTTAAAATCCTCGACTGTACACAAAGTATTTTTTCCTGTTGAATTATTAGGACCTATGCACATCGCGTTTTTAAACGCACCGTCGACGTGCGTTTGTATCAAATCACGTATCGACACGACACAAACGCGCCTCGACGCGACGGTGCAAAGTTGTGTGAGAAATACATAAAACAAAAGTAAAATAATATATTACGTTTATTAAAATAAGAAAATATGAATACAATCAAATAAATAAAAGCAATTAAATTCAGCGTTTTGCGAGTTGTGTATAAATAGGTGGTACCCTTTATCCCATTTTGAGACAATAATGAACCCTTACACCTAGAGTTTAGCTTCGGGCAGTCATTTGCCCAAGCTCTTCTTCAAGTTTTCGGCCAGTTTGTTCATAAACTCGAAAGTTTCGTAGTAGTCCGCCCGCTTCACGCCGTTCATGCCCTTGATGCAAATAGCAAGATCCTTAGTCATGACGCCTCCTTCAATCGTGTCGATACACACTTTCTCAAGGGTTTCAGCGAAGTTCTTAAGCTCAGCGTTATTATCCAACTTGGCGCGGTGCAGAAGACCTCTTGTCCATGCGAAGATAGAAGCAATGGGGTTGGTGGAAGTCTCCTTTCCTTGTTGGTAGAAACGGAAGTGTCTAGTCACCGTGCCGTGGGCGGCTTCAGCCTCCACCGTCTTGCCGTCAGGGCAGATGAGCACGGAGGTCATGAGACCCAGAGATCCGTAACCCTGAGCGACGGAGTCCGACTGTACGTCACCGTCGTAATTCTTGCAAGCCCACACAAAGCCTCCTTCCGATTTCATGGCATAAGCCACCATATCATCGATCAACCTATGCTCATACCAGATTCCAGCAGCTTCGTATTGCGCCTTGTATTCCTTGTCATAGATTTCTTGGAAGATGTCCTTGAAACGACCATCATACTTCTTGAGTATAGTGTTTTTGGTGCTCAGGTACAGAGGATATTTCCTGGCCAAGGCAAATTTGAATGACGAATGCGCGAAGTCAACGATGGACGCGTCAGTGTTGAACATAGCAAGAGCAACTCCAGCACCCTTGTACTCGTTTACAACGTGTTTGATGGGCTCTCCAGAGGGAGGAGTCCAGATGATTTCGAGTTTACCTGCGCCAGGGACAACGAAGTCAGTAGCCTTGTATTGGTCAGCGTGGGCGTGACGTCCGATGATGATGGGTTTCTCCCAGCCGGTGACGAGGCGGGGAATATTTTTGCAGATGATAGCTTCCCTGAAGACAGTTCCCCCGAGGATATTACGGATGGTACCGTTCGGGCTCTTCCACATTTTCTTCAGTTTGAACTCCTCTACTCTATTCTCGTCAGGAGTGATCGTGGCGCACTTGATGCCAACATTGTATTTCTTAATTGCGTTAGCGCAGTCGATAGTGACCTGGTCGTCAGTCTTATCACGGTATTCCATGCCCAAGTCGTAGGTATGTAGCTCGATGTCAAGGAAGGGCAAAATCAATTTGTCCTTGATGAGGTCCCAGATGATTCTGGTCATTTCATCACCAAGGATGTCAACGACGGGTCCAGTCTTGATTTTCGACATCTTTGTTGTTCTGTAACAAACACCAAAATTAGATTACAATGCACTGATTCTGGCACAACGTAGTTAAAAAAAAAAAACTAAATTCAAAATTATTTATTTTTAACCAACGTTGTTTTTACATGGTGTCGAATCCTCCTTTTAAGTTAGAAAAAACTTGTGTTAGGAGGAATCCGCTCTTTTATACAATGGTGATACTTAGCTAAAAATAAACAATGTATTAAAAAGATAATACTTAAATTAGAGTACCTAAGTAATTATACCTAGTTTGTTAATTGGAAAGTTTACTACATAACAGAGGTGCTACTGGTTTTAGTAGACATAGTTATAAAGATGTCAGGTATAATTTTATTGGTTTTTCACATTTATCCACATTCAATTATCCCCAGTCCTCTAAAGAGAAGGGTAACACTTAGCATGGTCAATATTAATGAATTGGAATAAAACAACTGGCATAACTAACATACCTAACGGGTGCATCAGTTATCCTATCATAATTAATTACCTTACTCATCAGTCATGTGTCAATTTAATCACTGTTCTTTAAATTTGAACACAGTCGTTGAGTACCCGTATTTATTAAGTAGATTCAAATGTAGGTATGCTCCTAACTGTGTTCTAATTCAAAGAACAGTGAAAGTAACTAATAAATAAGACACATTATTTCTGAAGACATGACTTAGTTTTTAGGTTTGCATGCCATATTGTGGCGGAACATGCAATCATGTGACTTTTACCACTGACATGAATTATTATGTACCTAACTATAATTGTGTATGTTTAGCAAGAAAATAAATATGAAATATGAATGACATATTACGCATGGGCTGCTCTAACATACTTCAATATACTTATAACCAATTTCACAGAGGAGGAAGTTATATTTTCGTCTTTTTTTAAGTTTGTTGTGTCTTATCTTATACCCACACATTAGAAAAACGGAACCGATATAGAATCTGTTTTCTAGTGTCCTCTTTTCTCTCTCTATGTACATCTGTCTGTGCGTCCATTTTGAATCACAAATAAACCCTCACTAATATTTCCGTTTTTGTACCTATCTACTGGGGCGAAATTCACAAGGTTTACCGACTAGTCTCCTCATTCCTCAAACTAACAATATCTGACCTCCGATAGCATAGTTGATGCGAATTCCGGGGTCTAGATAAACTAGGGTGAATGGTTAGTTGACTGCCCGATTGTGAAGAGCATAAGCTAGTTATCGACGAACACAGAGCATGAAAGGGAAGGTAACTGCTATCAGTTTAATAATAACATGTAGGTGCGTCACCCTCGTCACAGTATCTAGTAGCCTTGATAATGACCGTGCAATTATTTATACAATCGGTAAGGTTAACTTGGTTAAGTTTTATCGCCGGCCAAATATACTTCGCACCTTACATACGGTACGAGTTTGCTGTAGGCCTGGGTTCGATCCCGGTAAATATCATGAAAAGGGCTTTGCTGGAAATGTATGGGCAACTGGTGCCTTTTTTTTATGGCACACTAACGCCACCTTGTTAGATGTCCATACAAACAATAGTTACTATGGCAGCTCGATACGCGTTATAGATTAGGACGCATAACTCAAGACGGATGTACTTTAGAGCTGAGCTGCCATAGTAACTATTGTTTGTAGTCCAGTCAATGAACTTGTATGGAAAAAAAAACAATTTTGGAAATAATTTTTAATATCTTATCTTTTCTGTGTAACGGATATAATTATCAATTAAATAGTTACCCAGCGACAGAATCCGACAAAATTTCAGACATCAAAAAAAATATAAATTAAGTAGCTTCTAAAAAGTCAGAAAAAATATTAATAAATATTTTTGTCTTTATTGTGGATCATTTACATTTGCTTTATAATATTTAAGTTAAATCATACAAAAAAAGACAATGCATGTTTCATTTAAATCTACATAAATTACTTCCGGGTGGAAAGTTTGTCGGATTCTTGAATACAGCATCTTAGAATAATCATCATAGAATAACAAAAAAAACGCTATTACCTATAAATTATTCTTTTTCAAAACCGTATTTTGTCTGGAGTATTGTATGGAAGTACTCTACACATCTAACAAGGTGTCGTTAGTGTGCCTACTGTGCCATCAAAAAAAAAGGCACCAATTTTGAGCAAATCCCTTTGTTCTTGGATCATGGACGTTTTATAGGTCTTAACTATATCATTAGGTATGTATATCGTCGTCTGATACCCATAATATGGGGGTGATCCTCACGTAGCGTTTTTCTAAACGCTCAGCGGTTGTCATCAGGTACCATCTTTGTAATATTGTGATTATTAATTCAAATAACTAAAAATTACATGTTGTATCGAGGATCGATTCTGATTTTGTAAGATTAAACTCAGTTAGCTACTGAACACCATGTGAACGCCCGTTACATTTGATTGAAAATCACCCATGAGCCTTTGTTGCCTGATTCAAATAATATATAATAATATATGTGGTTTGTTAGGTAGGTACTATATAGTTCGATTTGCGTAAGATTGTATTTATTTATTAGATAGTTGCATACGGATGATTTCGAATGTTTTAGCGAGGTACTTAATTATAATAAATAAATAAATAAATAATAGTGTTTTCACGAACCAATAATTTTAGGTAAAAAAATGAACAACAAAAAAACTTCTTACTGGATAGCTTAGTACCTAAACGTCCCAATGCTTGACACCGCAATGCGTAATAGTTGACACCTATTGTTCACCTGTATTGTTTTGAGATAAGATTGTTAGTATCAAGTGTTACAATGTCGGGTACTATGACGTCTACTTCATATATTTTTTTAGTTGAAAAGTGCAAAGTTAAGGGGTCAAAAGTAACTTTAAATGGTTCGTATAATATAAACCAAGACTGCTGTGACGCCAGTTCTTGGCTTGCACGCTAGTGATAAGAATACATGGGTACCAATGCCAATTGCTGATCGTGACAGTGATTTTCTTACATATGATGTTTATGACTATTTGGCCATAAATATTAACAAACTTGAAGATAAATACGGTGTACCAAATTACACCACAAAATGAGATATGGTGCGTTATCACAAGTGTTATAGGGAAAAAAAATATATGCCTACCGCTAAGGAAATAATTCTGTAACTTATTACTTACGAGGTGTTGTTCAATAAGCTCTCGGTATTGGCATTAAAAACAGAAGTCATTCGTATCGTATCATTTTTAATTATTAACTTCTTTCTTGTTTTAAGTGCATATGTTCATAATGTGTTCAAAATATTTTGCATTGGAAAAAAAAACAATAGTGACCTGCAATGACCACCACACCATTTACTTTTTTTATTTTGACTATGGTGGCAAAAAAGCATATGGCCTGTCTGATGGCAAAAAGACACCATAGACACTTACGACTCCAGGAGAATCACAAGTGCATTACCAACCCTTTATTGATTTCAGGAATTTTTGTGTTATTCAATTTCTTGGGAGCTCTGGTAATCTTACTCACTTCACTACCTTTATGGCTGTGGTCTTCTGTAAGGCGAAGGTAATATCCCGATTTGGGCTTTGCTCTCAATAACCATTAATAAAATACAATACTACTACCACTCTGTTCTGGACCTAACTAATATACGAGTATATTCCATTGAAGATGATTGCATGCATCAAAAAACTTCTAATGTATGACATGTGCACATATTATCACGAAGTATTACATATCAGTCTACATGACAAGTTGGAATCAGTGAACCAATATCCAAGATAATACCATTCCCTGGGGGAAAATGATGCGTATCAAAGATTAAACCATGAATAAAAAAGAATAGTGATAGTGCATAATTAAACAATTATACAAGCATTTTCAGTCAATTGCTAAATTGTCACCCAATATAGGCATAAAAAAAACATAGGCAGTCTGCACAATATTTGCTAACTTTGTATCGATTTAGTAATAAAATAAAAATAAAAACATATTTAGTCTGTGCACAGTTGTTACAACAACAAAAGTTTCATATCTGTTGGCTTATAATTATAGCTCATGGAATTATTCACACAGAGAAAAAATGAAAAATGGCAAAACAATAAAACACTTACATACTCACAATTTATTGTTGCTAAGGGACTCACTACCACTAAAGGCAACACACAACTAAATTCCGAACATTCGATGTCAATTACAATTGTAAATCAAGGAGAAACCTTGAGAACAGGTTATTACCCAGTAAACAACCAGTACAAAGTTCAAGTAACTGCCTTTACGTGAAAGACATAATAATGGGCATATGAAAGTCTATGTTTAATGTTGAGTAAATGTTTACAAATCAGAGGAACTTACTAAGTGAAAGGTGTATCAATTAAATTCCTTACCAGTGACTAGTAATGAGATAAAACCAATTGGACACGTCGCACTCTGCCGACTACCACGAATCAACTGCTAAATATGTCTGTTAATAGAAAATGATAACAAAACAATTTTGGATAGAGCATTCTATGAAGTCACTGTGACTCTTGATAAATTATCATCATTCTAGGAGTACAATCGGCCACATCGCTATGTTATCGTTTTTATAAGACTGCCTAGACAAACAAGGTATATACGTGCACCTATGAAAAAGCATGTATTCTTTACTTAGTCGCGGCTCATTTAACACACACATTTTAATGCATCTACACGAAAATACAAATAAGAAAAATTACCTAATTAATAAAATAAATCGACACTTGATCGCCGCTCCCCTGCCGGTTCTACACCACAGATTACTATTCAAGTATTCACAAACTATAGAGATAATGTTACTAATTCTACACTTCATAAGTTCAAACGTCAAAGTTACAAAAAAAAATGCTTGCTATGCTAATGATCCTAATCCTATGCCATAGTGCCGTGCCGTACGGCGTTAACGGTACCGGTGAAGTGCTTGGCTAATTATCGATAGTTTTTGTTGACGTTAGGCTTGCCAACATATCCAAGAAATAGAGAGAGAGATACACGAACGAAAATCGTTTTAGTTTCGCGATAGGGCCTCAGACGACTGGCCATTTCCTCACCAAGGATGTCAACGATGGATCCAGCTTTGATCTTGGACATCTTGGTTACTGCAGGAATAACATTTAGAAAAAATCAGTGAAAAAAATAGCAATACACTACATGTCAAACGAGTTGTACTGAGAAATTGCATGCACATGTGGTCGAATTGTTACATGTACGCTACATCCAATTATGACTTCGACATGTTGTACTGACAAATTGGGGTAAAATCACATAATCTGTATACCCCATAAGTGTTCTAATAAGAGAGAGACGAGTGCGAGAAAGATCGAGAGAGCTAGCGCGCCGTCTCGTGATAGCCGTGCTGTACGACACACCCAATAGGGGTGTAGACACTAAATACAATAATTAATAATATCATATTTTCTTGAAAAACGATTAAAAATTTAGTCAAATGGACAAAAGATCAACGCAAAAGGTAAAATAATCACGAAGTTATAAGTGTCCAAAGTTTTAAGAAGGGGTATGTTCTGTCCCTTTTTCGCAAAACGCAACTTCATATGAAACGATGATGCTGGAAGATTGTGACGTCACTAGAAGACGGCAATGTGCCGTGCCCATCGTGCTCGGCGCCGCCGTCGACGCGGCCCCCCGGCAGCTGCGCAATGTGACATCACACACTGTTTGCGTTTTTTCTCTCTAACATGCAGTATTAAAACGGTTGTAGCTTCGTAATTCTATGAGATATCTGAATTGGATTTTCGTTACTTATATTTTTTTGCCTTCTTTCTTTTGAAGTAATGATAGTTTTCGAGTCTACACACAAATTGGGGTAAAATCACATAATCTGTATACCCCATTAAGCCATTATAGCTGCGTACCGCACATGCCGTCCGCCGCGCTAGAGCGTGGGGACTTTTCTCTCGTTATAAAAATTAGGGAATTTAGGGTTGTAACCGGTTGTGTTGTGCAAATTATAATGATACTTCATTTTTCCGGTACACATACCGCTTAATTATAAAATATAATTAATGTAACACCATTATAGATAATATTTATGTAAAATAATCAACTTGTACATGTTTAGGCAATAATGTGTAAATTTTTATTATACTTTACATTTTAGTCTTATAAAAAAATAATTGTACTGTTCTGTCACAATATAACTGCAGGACGCAGGTGCAGGGTAAACACATCTTTATTTATAATTCAATATTCATGAAGCCGTAGAACGCTTAGGAAATTAATATTTTTGAAATAGGCAATTCATATTTTCATCAACATTGTACCAGATTTATCGGTACGGTACAAAAATAAAATTGTATATTGATCACAATGACGTCCCTCTCAACGATTGATTGATATATTTGAAGATGGAGCAAGCAGAGTCGACCGCCTTATATCTTTCATTTCAGCGAAATCGTAATTGTTTTTCAGTTGTTCTCCAATTCCAATTATAAAATTACGTGTGTATATATTAAACCCATAGTGTAATGTTACAAACGTATTTTTTGCAGATCTATTGTAAGTAAAGAGTTGTGATAGCCTTATATGCGAAATGGTGGTTCAAAAGAGTTGGAATAATATTGAAACATCGAGTCAAAATACTTCCTCGGAAAACCAGAACCAAAGTACAGCTAGTGTTTCATGGAGTTTTCAAGCGCCTACTAAAACTTTAACTGTTCGTCCAAACACCATTTGCACCATGCAAACCGTAAGTAACATTTTGATTTTAATTGTTAAGAATCTTAAGAATAAAAGTTCGATGAAACAAAATCACTGATCCGATGGACTTTAATACGAATGGCTCTAATATCTGAAAATAGGCCTTAACAATAAAGATTGAACCGTCACACATACTAAAAAATACCATATTATTAATGTCTTTTGTTTTTGTTACAAAATGTTTCATTTGTTCAGACCACTGTTCTCAATTCATATGTTTTGGTGGGTTTGTGAGGTGAGTCTATACAAAACAAAGTAACGCGCTTTCTGCCAATGATCTGTCAAGTTTTGTTTTACAAAAAATTCCTTTGTTTGGTAAAGTAAACCCACTTTTACAGGTACTGATTTAAAGCAATTATGTCAATTAAATACTTGTATTGATTTAAATTTATAATTTTAGAAGCAGCCAATCACTAGGCAAATAGCTATAAACACATTGGCGGCAATGCATAGACGGTTCAGCTTGCCTGGGCCTGTGCAGCCTCATTCCCGCCCTATTGCAGAGTTCCGGGCCAGTGCCAACAAGTCTTTGGATATGCTACGGCAAACTATACAGTCTGCGGTGACAAGGGAAATTGATCAAGTGATAAAAAAGTATTTGGAAGTAAGTAACTAAATAACTTTAAAAAAATTAACAGAGGAATTGTGTAGAGAAATAACCCGATCAAATATTTCAGTTTATCATAATATGATCAACAAAATATTTTTTATGATATAAAGCTAAATAACTTCTATATACATTCTACTTTCTACAGAATTGTATTAAGAATAATATAATTGATTCATAATGTATGTTTCAGAAATTCTTTGTACCCGCAGTAAACAACATTAGATTGAACTTGGGAGATGAGTCAGTTAGTGAAGATCAGGTTTGTTATTTAATATTTATTAGTAGTGTTAGTACATTTCTCTCTCATCTGATAATCCTGGTTGAAGCGGGGTCCCACAGGCCATGTTATTAGAGGCCAGGCCGGACCGTGCCACACCTGTGGATGCCCGTCCGTGCCTGTGCTCAAGCTGGGTCTCACAGCCTGCTTCCTCATAGGTCAGATCGCGCCAGACCAGATTGACAGGCCATGGGAACCATGGTTCCCATGGCCTGTCAATCCGGTCAGGCGCAATGCATACCTGTGAGAAAGCAGGCTGTGGGACCCTGGCTTTACATCCTCAGCTTTGGAGCCCAGAGTTTGCTTTCCGCAATCCTCACTTTGTTTGTTAGACACATATGACCTGGCGGAGGCAACGCAACCAGCCAGAGATTTATTCCATATGTAACTACCTGGGTTTTCGTAACACATAACCATACATGGAGAGTACTAGATTCCAGTATGTTCATCCCCTGCAGATGCTGTCTTGCTTAATTAGGATGACCTGTTTAACCTAGTGGGTGGGTAGACTGGGTAGTGACACTCGTATGAAGCTGACGGTCCTCGGTTCAAAAGCCTAAGGGCAGAATATATATGAGATAACCAATAATATTTGTTACTGAGTCTTGGATGTGATTCTAGGTGTTCAAGCATAGCGGTATATCTATGAAATATGTTGTCTAGTACCCAAAACACGAGCCTTATTAAGCTTACTATGGGGCAAGTTCGATTTGTGTAACATTGTCTACTAGAGTTTTTATACTAGCCCGCTGTAGGAGCCATCCATCACTGCCATGTCACATTAACTGGTATTTTGGGATTTAAGTATTGATCTTATACTTCTAGGTGCGAGCCATTTGTAGGGCCATGTTGGACGCCACACGTCTGCTCTACACCACACCTTCCAAACCAGTGCCGTCACCTTCTGACAACAGTGATGATTCCAATAGTGCAGATGGGAAAATGAACAAACAGAACGTAAGTGCCTGGGTAAGGCCGTTACTTCTTGTTCCTGATTAAGCAGTTTAAATCGTCTACATTTTAATCACTTCCCGTGTGTTACGCCAATTAGCCATATAAATGGATTGTAGCGTCACTCCTGTCAGCTGTCGAATCTGACGTGTTCTGCATCGCGCTATAGAAGTTTCATAACTCAGTGGCATATATAAAATCCAAATAACTCTCATTGGACTTCGGTCCCTGAGAGATCTCTCTATTGCCGTGACTTCTACAGGATTACTAATATTCGTAACACACGGGAAGTGATTAAAATGTACCCACCTACTGTATTAAAAAAAGCGGCCAAGTGCGTGTCCGACCACGCACAACGAAGGTCTTATTGTTACTGATATCTTATGGCACTTACATCCTTTTCTTTAAAGAAGGCAGTTTTTTAGGAATATCTCAAAAACCTTTGAACCGATCTTGTTCAAAATAACTTATATTTATTTTGAAAGGCCTATCGATTGATGTGTCACACGTGGGCTTGCAATGAAAAAAAATTTTTTGACTTTCAGTTTCATGTGTGGAGTATGCCCCTAAAACATTTTTTTTTAGTAATTGAATTACAAAACTATGTAGCGGCTAACAAAATACACCTATCCTCAAAATTTTATTCAAAGACACCTTATAGTTTTCGAGTAAAATGCCTGTGACATACGGACGGACAGACAGACAGACAGACAGACAGATATAACGAATCCATAAGGGTTCCGTTTTGGGTACAGAACCCTAAAAAGACTTATATTATATAAGAGTAGTTGTTTCAACATATATTATGTTTGTTATTTATTTTACTTCTCTTATCTGCATCTGGAGTTGCTAGCTGCGGATGCTTGTAGAAGTCGTAGAATTTTCTAGACAAACTTAGGTCTAAATGAAATCTCACTAATGGTCACTGCAGAGAATTTACAAAGAGAGACACTTTTTTGTACAAGAAATGTTTGTGATGGGATACAGGGCAGTGTGCCAGGCAAGTTCACGAAGCAAAGTTGCGACGCAGTCGTGTGTTTGGTTTATGATTGATGTAAGGTAATTATTAGAAAACTGCCTAATATACAGGGTGTAATCGTTAGTGTCAGTTTAAAGTTTTCTGATATCTGTTATATTTACGGTATACAGGGTGTAATCGTTAGTGTCAGTTTAAAGTTTTCTGATATCTGTTATATTTACGGAATAATCGCCTGGCTACACTTAACGATTACACCCTGTATACATATAATAAGCCTAGCTTTTAAATGAGACGGCGTTGGTGACGGCGCAGGGGCAAGAGGGGTGACATCAAAGGTTACCGGACGATGTATTATGTGTCAAATGTTTCGGTATTTTTTTTGTATGTCAACACGACCGCTTTAGCCTAGTTGGTAGTGACCCTGCCTCCTGGTTGATTTGTGTAAGATTATCCCCTAATATATATTCAAGATGTCAGGCCCATTCCCTAAATTAGTAAGAAATTACAAAAAAACCTGTTTTCGTAACATTTTTAACCCTTTCAGCGCTAAACACAACTTCACGACGCACATGCGTGATGCACATTCGTTACATAGAGTTTAAGCTGCTACAGACTATGGCATAGTGCCGCGACCGTAGTGTGCCAGCGAATTAGTTAGTAAACGGTTAACCTTAGTTGAAAATATTCAGTTGCAGAGTCCCTCACACACTAAACGCAAAGAGTCCGAATCCGACTTCGATGCCTGCTTCAAGCGACGAAAGATAAAGCAGGAGGAGACTTCAGACAGCGGGTCGTCTTCACCGCTGCCACTGTCCACCTACAGGGACCCCGAGAAGTGGAACCATAATCGGCTGACTCAGGAGACTCTCTTCATTATGGGCTCTCACGCTCATAAGGTAAGCTTTTGGCACAACTTACTTTTGTTCAAGTATAGGAAGATAAAGGAGGAGACTTCAGACAGCGGGTCGTCTTCACCGCTGCCACTGTCCACCTACAGGGACCCCGAGAAGTGGAACCCTATTCGGCTGAGTCAAGAGACTCTTCATTATGGGCTCTCACGCTCATAAGGTAAGCTTTTGGCACAACTTACTTTTGTTCAAGCAAAGGAAGATAAAGCAGAAGACTTCATATAGCGGGTCGTCTTCACCGCTGCCACTATCCACCTACAGGGACCCCGAGAATTGGAACCCTAATCAACTGAGTCAGGAGACTCTTCATTATGGGCTCTCAGGCTCATATAAGGTAAGCTTTTGGCACAACTTACTTTTGTTCAAGTAAAGGAAGATAAAGCAGAAGACTTCAGATAGCGGGTCGTCTTCACCGCTGCCACTGTCCAGCTACAGGGACCCCAAGAAGTGGAACGTTAATCGGCTGACTCAGGAGACTCTTCATTATGGGCTCTCACGCTCATAAGGTAAGCTTTTGGCACAACTTACTTTAGTTCAAGTATAGGAAGATAAAGACTTCATATAGCGGGTCGTCTTCACCGCTGCCACTGTCCACCTACAGGGACCCCGAGAATTGGAACCCTAATCGGCTGAGTCAGGAGACTCTTCATTATGGGCTCTCAGGCTCATAAGGTAAGCCTTTGGCACAACTTACTGATGTTCATGTATAGGAAGATAAAGCAGAAGACTTCAGATAGTGGATCGTCTTCACCGCTGCAAGTGTCCACCTACAGGGACCCCGAGAATTGGAACCCTAATTGGCTGAAAGTAAAAGTCAAAGTAAAAGTAATTTATTTTGCATAAAACGTGGTACAGAATATGGTATACATAATAACACAGAGAAACACACATTTCACCAGCACCTGGCATGCAAAAATTTGAATATACCTAATAAAATATAAATTAATCATAATGGATGTACACAATAAATACGAGTATAATGTCAATTAAAATTCATATTCCATTAATTACGTCTAAATACAAATTTCAAGTTTTATAATAATCAAAGTAATCATTCACAGAATAAAATGATTCCTGTATTAAAAAAAAATCTTAATCTTAATTTAAATATGTTAAATGGTAATTCTTTAATGTCATCATGTAACCTATTATAAATACTAATTGCCATACAATATGCGTTCTTGCCATATAATTGAGTCTTTTTAGGCGGAATAGCAAGACGATTTGGGTACCTCGTATTAAATTTGCATATGTCACTTTTTTTGTTGAAAAATTCTGGATGAAGTTTAACAAATACACAAATTTCATATACATACATACTTGGCACAGTTAATATTTTTAAGTCTCTAAATAACGGCTTACTGGATGTGAGAATATCCAAGTTGTAGATAGCTCTGATGCATTGCTTTTGCGATATTAGCACTCGTTTTGCATGGCTTGAATTACCCCAAAGAAGGATGGCATATCTCAGAAGGGAACCAACATACCCGTGATATGACTGTATTGCAGTTTCTTTTGAGCTAACTTTTGCAAGTTTCCATAAAGCATATGCAAACGAGTTTATTTTATTGCATAATTTATTAGTGTGATCCCTCCAAGAACATTCATCGTCAAGCCATATGCCTAAAAATTTCGTGTTACAGGATTCTGTTAAGGTCTGGTCTTCATAGGTTACATGTAGTGGGCGTTTATTGCCATTTCTATTTACAAATTGTATAAATGTAGTCTTATCAATATTTACATTCAAATTATTTCTACGTAACCATGTTATAATATTAGTAATTGTCATATTTATGTCACTATTATAAGATCTAGCATCACTACATGGTATAACAATGGATAGTCAGGAGACTCTTCATTATGGGCTCTCAGGCTCATAAGGTAAGCTTTTGGCACAACTTACTTTTGTTCAAGTATAGGAAGATAAAGCAGAAGACTTCAGATAGTGGGTCGTCTTCACCACTGGCACTGTCCACCTACAGGGACCCCGAGAAGTGGAACCCTAATCGGCTGAGTCAAGAGACTCTTAATTATGGGCTCCCACGCTCACATGGTAAGCTTGTATCGCCGCCAGCTTCAAGCTAAGGAATATAAAGTAAGAGACTGCAGAAAGCGGACTGATGTTTACTTGAGACTTAACAAAAACAAATTAACACATTTTTCTAGACAATTTTTTTTGTGAGCAGATTTGCCTGAAAAAGACTGTAAATACAGATAAGTAAAAACTAAAAACCTTTTCCACAGGCCACGTCAAATTCATTCAATCAATCATCAATCAATCAATCATATATTTATTTACATAAATAAGGGTATAATTAGGTTTTACAATTTAATATGTCCTCCTTATTTTACCATAAACTGGTGTACTAATATTTAAAAGTCAAATGCGCCTTAATTACATATGTCAAGTGTGTAGAATAATTTTAATTTATACAATCAAAAACACATCAGTCAAAAGTTCATAGCATCTTAAATAAAACAATAATAACATTTTTTGATAATTATATAGTACCTCAAAAACTTGCACATATTATTCATTAGTCTTGTTTACATAATAATTCTTATAAATTACAGTTACTCAGAAATTCATCAACAGAATAAAAGCTATTTTCTAGTAAATAATTAAACAAATTCCTCTTAAATAAATTTAGTGGCAGTTCCTTCACATTATCAGTTAGACAGTTAAAAATTTCTATTGCCATTCCGTGAACATTGTTTCTGACTAATGCAAGATTCGTCCTTGGCAATATAAGTTTGTTCCTATATTTACCTCGCTTTGATGTGGTCGTTATCGCCTTGAAAATTAATGGGTGCTTTCTGATAAACATGCACATTTCGAAAATGTACATAGCCGGTAATGTTATTCTTATGAATCCATAAAAAAAAACTCTTTAACTGTACTAATGTAATACCGTTTCACTGAAGTGATGCCACAAGGGCTCTTACTGTCAAGACGTGGTTGAAGTGTCACTTTAATGATTGAAAGTTGGAAACCGGTTTTGATATAATTGAATTGAAGAGTAGGAAATAAGCTATTTTTAACCCCCGACGCAAAAAGAGAGGGGTGTTATAATTATAAGTTTAGCGTGTCTGTCTGTGTGTCTTCGGTCTGTGGTGTCGTAGCTCCCAAACGGATGAACCGATTTTCGTTCAATTTTTTTGTGTCATAGATAATTTTATCCCGAGCGTTCTTAGCCATGTTTTATGAAAATCAGTTCAGCCGTTTTTGAGGTATTGGACTTTGAAATGAAAATGTCGGTGGTTTCTCAACTTTTCTAAGTTGTAGTTATTAAATGATAACTTTACATTGATCGCAAATGATTTTATGTACGAAGAAACAATTGAATAAGCCACGAACATCGAAGTTGTACAAATATTTGAATAACGAAAGGCGGGTATTCGAATAGAAATAATTATTTACATCTAACTCATTGCCATTTCTGACTCGTCTATATATCCCAATTCACGCACTGCGCGATAAGCTACGCGACTTTTCATCTGGAAGTCGTGGGTACGAAACCGGAATCGTACCATTGGGTTTAAAAAAATCTTGTAGGAAATATCATTTGTCATTTAACAGTAGGTTTTTGATGAAGGAAAACGTGCGGAAACCGGTCTAATCCCAGAAACGTCCACTTTTCCCTCTGGTCTAGAAGGTCAGCCATCAGTCACTTTTGTATATCTAGTGCCTTCCAAGCTTGGGACTAGGTGCCAAAGCGGACACCGGGCTCGTTTACTATATAACCGGGATAAACGCTGTTTAATAGGGGTGTGACCTAAGTTTTTTTGCGATGCCATTCGAACCAGTTTTTGGTGAGGAACAAATGTTTGTATGGGAACAACTATTAAAGAACATAAATACCCAAACATTTGAGTCAGACGTTGACATAAAAGTATTACGTCACAGTATGCTATTTGTGCTAATGGTTGTATGGAAAATAAAGTAAATTGCTGTTTCGGTCGCAAAATACTGCGTTTAGGTCCGTAGTTGTCATACAATTTTGTTTATATAAAAGCGTAAGGATTCTATTGGTAGCAAATAAAAAAAGTGCATATTTCTAAACTTTCAAGGTTCAGAATATCTCTTTATGATTTTAATTACATTTTTCAATTCATACTTTATTTCTTACAATAATTTGATGGTTTACTATCCATTTAGCAATACTTCGTTCTCAATTTTATTAACTTGAGGCTACACCTAGGGGTGTAGGTAGACTCATGTCTCTAAAATAATAGGTTGTTTAATGATCGTTTGTGTTTGTTCCAGGTGTTGGGTCTGGGCAACTGCCGTGGCCGCCTGTACACGCGGCATGCCGGCCTGCTTCGGTACCCGGCCGACAGCTCCGATAAGGAGTGGATCGCCAGCCACAACCTCGTCAACGCCGTGGGTGGCAAGACCTACATCATGGTAAGCATCGTACTGCATCGTACTCTGACCACAGCACCTTCTACTGCTCTTTTATATTAATAAATAAACTTAAGTAAAGTTCTCTTCCTTTATTATAGGTACTTGAGGACATCGAAGAATTGGCCAACAGTGAGGCTTACCGTCACAACTCTTTACCAATGCTCGGAGAACTGACTGGCTTCAAAGTGCCCCCGTTCATGCTGCGGAAGATTAAGGCGTACGTAATGAAACGCGCCCTCAGTGGAGACATCAGTAACCCAGACAGCCCACAGCCTTCCACCAGCAATGATGACACCAAGTCAGAGGTCAAACTAGAACCTGAACAAGATAACTATGATTCCTTCGACGCGTCCCGCTACACTGAAAATACCAGGGACTTCGCTGACGTTCCAACTATGAAGGATGATACTGACTTAGCTGATATTAAGGTAGAAGACATTGAAGATATAAAAGTAGACGGAATCAAAGTTGAAGATCTAGACGAAATGAAGGTAGATGGGATAAAGGTGGAAGACCTCGATGTGGATATTAAAGTCGAAAATATGGATGACATTGATGGGATCAATGTAGAAGATATAAAACTGGAAAAAGATGATTTCGAATTGTGCAAGCAAAGTGATGATGATCAGAATCATTTGGTAGATGGTTTGCTTGAGTCGGATATTGAGTTTCTCAGCAGAAACTTGGGTAATATTGAAAGTGACGCTGATGCTAGGAAAACTATTGAGAAGTTGACAGGGGCTAATCCAGACACTATCACGCTCGTGGGAGACGAATTCGATTTGGGGCCGACTTTGAATACCAGCAACGTGAGTATTGTTTATTTTACACAGGCAGCTGTAAAAATATAACGAAAAATAACCTAGATCCATTGTAATCTAGAAGGAAAAAGATCTTGCAAACAGTTTATTTTTTATTGAAACAAGGCTCTGTTAATTTATAAGTGACAATTAATATTTTTTTCGATTATATCTGATGGTTATATTTTTTGATGATTTTGATTATGATTTGTTATCTATACTTTATTGTGACTATTGATAAATCACTATCTATATCCTAGAGATACGTAAATTTTAACAAGAGGATGTCTACCCGATTCGATGTGCAAATACTTGATTAAACCACTCTGACATGATTTTTGTTCCTCCAGTATTCCAGCAACCAAACTAAATGCATCACCGTGGCTTCGACAACCAGCGGCATGATACACAGTGTGCCCGTCGCACACATCGCGGCGCCACGCATCACCGGCTCCACCGTGCACTACTACACCAACACCGTGCACCACCTGCCGTCCGTCACCATCCAGGGCATCCCGCACTCCGCGTCGCAGGTGCTGCGCGGGTCAGTATACACCGTGCACTATACTTCTTACTACTACACCAACACCGTGCACCACCTGCCGTCCGTCACCATCCAGGGCATCCCGCACTCCGCGTCGCAGGTGCTGCGCGGGTCAGTATACACCGTGCACTATACTTCTTACTACTACACCAACACCGTGCACCACCTGCCGTCCGTCACCATCCAGGGCATCCCGCACTCCGCGTCGCAGGTGCTGCGCGGGTCAGTATACACCGTGCACTATACTTCTTACTACTACACCAACACCGTGCACCACCTGCCGTCCGTCACCATCCAGGACATCCCGCACTCCGCGTCGCAGGTGCTGCGCGGGTCAGTATACACCGTGCACTATACTTCTTACTACTACACCAACACCGTACACCACCTGCCGTCCGTCACCATCCAGGGCATCCCGCACTCCGCGTCGCAGGTGCTGCGCGGGTCAGTATACACCCTGCACTATACTTCTTACATTTCCGAAGGTGGATTTGACAAAATTAGACTAGCCAGTGCTACCTAGCTGCACCGTGGGAACTTAGTATACGCACGCGCTTACGGCCAACCAATTATTTAAAAAAATGATTTCGTCGTGAATTGTTTCCGTTCGAATGCTTACTGAAATTATTAATGAGATTCAGAATGTTCACCGCTCTTAAATTTAATAACAGAACATTTAAAGAAGGAAAAAAAAATCATTTAGCACTACATTAAGGCAAAGCAATTGTAGACACATCGTATTAAAAATGATTTATTAAGATTATTTCCAAAAATAAGCCGTTTTTTATTTCACTCAATTATGAATTATGAATTAATGAATTAATAATTTATTTCAAACGTATGTCCATAAGGGTTAGTATACATTGTGAACTTAAGCTATTGTTACTACATTCAAATAAAATGTCGGAATTTAATAATCACAAAATAAAATAAAATAAAACTTGAAATTCAAATTAGCGACCCAAACCTAAAAATAAACATTAATAAAAATTATAAAATCATTTCTAAGCGGTGTCATCCCTAGCGTCGATTGGGCGGCACAAGCGGGCAACGACCCGCGCGTTCAAGGTCGCTCCATTGTTAAATTTTCTAGGCATGCGAAACGGTAGGTATTCCCGTTTTTATTTGGACTTGAGTATCTGTTCGTAGAACTATTATATAATCTGTGCTTTAGCGTCATAATAATAGGAACGCGTCCACTCGCCTTCGTGACATGCAACAACTGTATCGTCCATGGCACAACAAACAATAGCGTTAATAGGAACATTAGTGTGCTATTCCAGCACAATATACCAGCCTAATGCCTTTGCCCTTACCACTACAGGAGTTTCATGTTTTATGGCATGGCAAGTTAACTCAACAAACAAACACGCGCCATGGCGTGGTCTGTCTAGGTTTCTTAAAAAAAAAAAGAATGCTTGTTCACTCACACGGCCATGCAAGGACGGTCCACCACCTCCAATTCCGTCGCCGTAGGTATTCCCCCCCCCCCCCCCCCCCCCTTTTTAACGTCGGTCAATAAAATTTAAACGAATCAAAGAACTACACGCGTACGGGAATAGCACGTGTTATTGCGAAATTGTATGTGTCTAACGGCTACTCCATTATATAATAATTTTACGTTGTGTATCTTGGAGTAGACACGGAGACAAAGAGTATTCCCTTACTATAGTCTGTTTTTTTAGGATTAGAAATACGGTAAACAAAGAAGCAGTCGTTAACCTTTTCTGCTTGGGACAAATATTAGATGTTACGAAGTCCTTAACAGAACGAGAACCTCTCTTTTGTTTTGTTTTAGAACGCTGTAGACGGTGGTATGCGATATTACGGCAGTTTCAGCCGTTTTTTTTACTAAATCTACCTTACCCGGAAATTCATCCTTGCTGCAAAGCTCACACACCAACATGTAAATGTTGACCACCATGCGTTTCTCATTTGTTGTTAATGGACTCTGTGTCTGTCTCTTTACTTTAGGCGAAGACAAAACGTTCAGGGGAGAACGAGTCGGTCTTTTTGCAAGCCACTTTGGCCTGCCTCTGGTTGGTCCATCGCAGTCCGCACGCCATCGCCACCACACAAAGCGAAAAATTAAATCTTAATATTAAATTAACAAATAGATACTCATATAATAATATACGATTGACAATTTTGACAATGTCGACAGCGAAAAAAAAGACCGGGTTGCACTCCGGGAGTGCCGGCAGAAGTGAAAACTCAATCACATTGTAACAGTTTTTCGATCAGGTCACGTGACATCTTACGGTGTCACCCTAAAAATGAATTTGACGCAAATGTATAAACAATTATCAATTATTTAGTTTTTGCCATTGCCAAATATTTTTCAAAGCTCTTTAGGAATAACGTCTAAATTCGAACTATTCGAATTTGCAAGAACAGCAGACGGCGGTGGCGAGTTGGCGACCAAAATATCAATTTGTTTTTGCCGTTGGTAAATATTTTTCTAAGCTTTATCTCTTTAGGAATAACGCCCAAATTCGAACTATTCGAATTTTCTCAATAGCAAAACGGTGAAGGACGCGTTGGTATTATTACAAATTTATTTGCAGAATATGCTATTGCAAAAAGTGTTTAACGGCTTTATACTCTTACGAATAGCGTTCAGTTTTGAATGAAGTCGAATCGGCTAGCAGCAAAAAGTGACCTCCTTCACATCTGACGTCAAAAAACTCTGTCGCGTATTTAACAATTTTTCCCCATCCCAAAAAGTGCTCAGCGCCGCTAAATAAGTTTTCACTTCAAAAACGGACCGATCGTTTCAAACCTCTTCTTCTTTAGGTTTTTTATTATGCAACCTTTCCAGAACTGTATAACGAAATTTAAAATAACAGACTCATAAAATAAATACGTTAAAAATAAATATATTGTTGTATTATTTAGATATAAATAATGAAAACACTTCTATCATTTTAGGGTCGACAACAATAATGTAAGTCTTTTTTAATGGCTGTTTGAGACACTTTCACAGTTGTGTGGCATAAAGTGTCTTATATAAAAGACCTCGTGCTTCGTGCTTTATCCTTCTTTCTAATGCTAAAAAAACGCACTATAGCCTCCGCGCGCGACTTCGTCTGCGTTGACCCGAGATAAAAACTATCCTATATTTAAATCCAGGCTTCGTGCAAAATTTCATTCAAATCGGTGTTGAGCCGTTTAAGCGTATGAGTAACAAACATCCAAACATCTAAACTTTCGCATTTATAATATTAGCTTGATCAAACCTACTTGAGTTAAACATCTACCTGAGTTACCATTATATTTAAAGCTATGAATAGATGCATACGCGCCTATTTTCACCCAGCTAACTAACGAGGTTGTTTTTACCTAATTATTATTTTTAATTTCAGAATTCCGATCAACACGAAAACTGGCACATTCAGCACCGTAATGTCCCAAGGCACGGCCAGTGCAATCATCGGCTTCGGAACACGAACAACCAACGCCACCCCAGTCCAGTATGTCAATGTATCTTCTAAATCCTTCCCTACAGGCAACATCCTGCATAACGCCATCGTCTCACGCAACATCCTCAACCGGTCGGCGGTTACTTCCGCCATGTCGTTCAACGTCACCACAGTGAAGCCCCTTCAAACGACTCCTAAAATAAGCACCGTGGTCACAGCCAGCTCTGCCGACTTTGACAACATCTCCACTACTAAAGACATGATAGACAATGCTTGCAACTCATCGGTCATGCTGAAGAAAGTCCTAACTTTAGGCAGTGCCGGCGCAGCGAAATCCTTCATGATGCATAACACCCAAAAGGTGCTGTCCACCGGATTTGCTAACGGATCTACTCCTCCTCCGAACGTGACCATCGTTAGCTCCGGCAACAGCGGTATTTTGAACAATGCCAACATGCAAACATCGAATATAATAAGCCCTACTTCTGGCACTCTCAGCGCTACACATGCCACTCTATCGGCTCTGCTAGCGTCGAACGCTGAGAAGGCTCAGGGAAAGAAGAATTCACATTAATATAGATTCCGACATTCCCAAGTAATTAATCATTCTCGAATAACGATCTCAAAACTCCATAGTATCTAAGGTATTTATTATGTATTTGCTGTTCCATAGGAGCTATAATATTCTCGTGGCGTCAAATTGTTATTGAACAATATTCAATTCAAAAATTCAAAGCATATTCGAAATTATAGCTTAGGTTGTACTCTATTGTAACTTTTGGCGTTAAATTCATGATTAAACTAACATTTATTGAGTAATTCGTGAAATATACTTCCTATTATCCGTCATGACGTGTAATTGTAAGAATGTTGTGTCATACCTACTATTTTTCTTTTTTATTAATTTAACTACCTCTTAAGTTACCTGATCGCTTAGTTATTTAATATGATCACAAAATACTGAAGTCTATTATTAGTAAGCTACTTTAGAGAATAGAGAATTATAACACAGTGGGACAAAATAAGAAAGGCGAAACTAGGACCTCATGTAAAAAAGAATGCTATTTTTATGGTACAACTTTTACACTGTTACTGGCTGTGTTGTATATCTCTACTCTAGATAAATGAAGGTTGTGTTTATTATAATATGTGCCAAATTAGAGTACAAATTACTGTAAATCAGTATTATTTACATGTGATACTTTTTCAACTGTATTTTGGGGCAGTGGTTTTTGGAAAACCGGGTAAGCTTTAGTGTCGGTTTACGTATAAAGTAGAAGGAGTAGAATAATAAATGTTAGAAATTTTAGAATGTGGAAAATAGAACCGTGTTTTTCCTTGAATTAAGTAATGGAATCTCATTTACTGTTAAATGCGTGTTGTGAACCAAAAAAAAAACACTAGGTACTTAGTTTGTAACAGTTTCAAAACGAAGAAGACTGCTTTGCTTTGCTTTTAGCCCGGCTTTATATTTAATTGTTAAAATGTATTATTTATTTTTACCGTGTTATATTATATTTTTACATACGTTTAAATACTTTGGCAATTGTGCTTGTTTTTATTAAACGCCTTGGTCTACTGGATTTTCGGACCATGCTTTTATTTGTTGCAATGCTTTACTTGTGAGCTTTAATTTGTATTCATTATGCGTTTTGTTGCAATATTTGTTATTATTACGGATGGTCGTTACTAATAATATTAAGGGGGAGTTTCCACTAGAGCTGAGCGAGGTAGCCGCAGTGGCGTGCGAAGAAAATAACACCAATAGGAAGAGATGCGTGAGCGACGCTAGCAATGCTATTTATGGATTTTCCTGTCACACCGCTCCCCGAAAAAAGACGTCCACTGCTGGACATAGGCCTCCCCCAAAGAGTGCCAAAGTGACCGGTCCTGCGCCACCCGCATCCAGCGGACTCCCGCAACCTTTACCAGGTCATCAGTCCACCTTGTGGGGGACGCCGTGCTTCCCGGTACGTGGTCGCCACTCGAGAACCTTTCGCTTTCCGCGCGGTTCTACGTGCTGTGTGCCCCGCCCACTGTCACTTAAGTTTAGCGATTCGGTGCTATAATACATAGATGCTCCAAATGATTACTTACTTTAATTTAATCTCGGTAAATTTCGGGAGTAGATTCTTTAAACTTTTCGAACCTACCCACGCCGCGCCTTCCGGTGCGTGGTCGCCACTCGAGAACCTTTCTATGTTATGTGCCCCGCCCACTGCCACTTACGTTTAGCGATTCAGAGAGCCATATCGGTTACCTTGGTTCTGCTAATTTAATTATGGTTTTGGGTATAGTGGATACTCACCTTAAGGTCCGGTTTTATAAAGACACGTTCACCCGCACTTCTTCCGTTATATCAAACAGATGGTTTACCCGCGAATTAAGCGCCCAACTCCTACTACTTAGGCTGTAGAGAAAACTTGTTACGCAGTGAAAAAGAGTGTGGCATTCTCGACGGTTCAACGATTTATAGTAACCCGATAAATCTTGACATTACTAACCGACATCAAACCGACATAGTCTAACATATCTTTATAAAATTGGGCCTAAATTAAAAATAATGCGACCAATATGCTTGCTTGCGTGCAATTTAAGACAATATTTTTACAATTGTTGTATTTATTTAAGTTTGCGTTGCGTTTTGAACTATGTTGTTTTATTCAGTACCTAAATAATGTAAGTTGGCTGTGTTTATAATATTAAGCTTTAATTTTATTGTTGTACTGTTAATTTTAAACTTAGTCCTTGCTCATTTCCAGAGATAAGTTGGTGTGAAGATGTAACACGTATTAAGCCGTAATATTACCAAGTACTATTATTACTAGTCCATTTAAAGAAGTTAGGACTGCATTACGTGGAAACTTCGGAAATAGGTACATATTTTTGTAAACAAGATTTTTGTCATTGGCTTATAAGGCATTCTGAACTTTTTGTAATGTGTCCTACAGGAAATAGTATATTTTTCTATTTGTCTGTTAAGCATTCATTCCACATTTTGAAGACTTATTATGTTGTTTTTTTTATTAGTGAAGAGTAGTTTATAATTGAAGTTTATTCATGTCCAGAATAACACATTTTTATGTCGCCTAATCTATTTAAATGGTCACTCATGCATGAATTACCAAACGGTATAGGTGGCGGCACGTAAGTCTAGCGGTGAACGAATCGTGGAGGGGATAGCTGCGCATAGGTACTGTCGCAAACGCAATTGTTATCACTACAAGTTGATTACAATAATCCTTGTCAATAAAAAACTTTGTCTTTGTTTGTCCTTCTTTTATATCTAAGGTAGTTCGTTTAAACTAGTCTCATGACTAATATAGGGAGGTAAAAATAAAGTTATATTTTTTATTACAATTTTTATTCAAAAAACATTAATCAGAATCTGACAGGGGTAGCACGCCTTCCACTAAACTGCCGTATGCCTGGCCGGTACAAGGCCGTTTTCTTGATGAGGGTCCAGGCTCAGGGCTGCTTCGGTCATCGTTATCATTAGCATCATCATTATCATCAGTTTTTTTATGCCCTTTGTAGTACCATCTGTCCAGGCTTTTGGAGTAGAGTGCGACGAATCTACGTAGGATTCATCCGTATATACAATACACTTTCCCTCTTGACGACATTCTTTAATTTTACGTAAATATTTGATGCGTTGTAAACGTATATTTGAAGTCTCTATCAGTACCTTACGGTTGTATTCAGTCTTTTTCCACCGAAACCCTAAATCCTTGATGATTCGCCGAAGACTTCGTTCTGAGCCTTGGAAATTAATGTCTTCCTCTAGTTTACTTTTCAGCTTTGCAATGGTGGGAAGTTCGTTGTTGGTTTTGTGGTAATTGTGTATACATCTCTTTATAACTCCTTGGTCGAAATTATCGATATTGGTAACCGGTTTTGTTTTAGAACGTTTTTTGCCAGGTGTTCTGAACACTGCGATCAAACCGGAACTATTGGCTTGAGTAGAGATGTTCCTTACAGTTGCAATTGATGTTTTTGTGGCCTCTGCTGTTCTTTTTTGAATTTTCCGTAACTCACTGACTATACTATCTAATTTCATATTTTCCGTCTTAATAACTTCTGCAGTTTGTTTCATCATGTTTAAATCCACAGTGCCGCTGTCCAAGTGACGGAGCAACATATTCGTAGTTTCGTCAATCTGACTTTTAATATGTTTCAAGGAATCAATTACGTCATATATCATTTTCCGTGCCTGTCTTCTCAAAACAGTATTTCTTCTAGGCATATTTACTGTTTAAAATCACAAATAAACACTAACTTAATTAAAACAGTCAATAAAAACAAACTCAAACTTAACAAAACGACGACGGTAATAACAATTTAGTACGCAACTGTATAACCAGAAGTGAGCAGGGCGTCGTATCGGTGCGCGGGACGGAGTACGACTGGAGAGCCAATAAGCGCTCACGCACGCCCCCGCGCGTCCCCTTCACTCCCCCGTAATACCTTATTTTCGACTTCTGCGCAGGAACGGTCAGCGCTAGACTTACGTGCCGCTACCCACTAAGAACTTTTGTTATAAAAATAAAACATAATTTGTAAAGTTAATAATATTCCTATCTATATTACGAATTACCCCAGACATCTGGAATATCCCCTAAAATCCCGTTCCCTCTAGTCAATGAGAATGCCTGTGCCCAGCAGTGGGACGTATCTTGGCAGAGGCCGATTATCCATGTAGGCAAACTAGGCAGGGCTAGGGGCGCAGCATGCGCGCGATTTTTTTTCGTTATGTGGTTATTATTTTTAATCTATGACCGTTAGAGGGGCGCCGGTGAGATGCTTGCCTAGGGCGCTCTCGACATTTAATCCGCCTCTGTATCTTAGGCGGATGATGAATGGCATCGCTAGGCAAAGATAACTAATGGGCAATTTGTGTGTTTTAAATTACTCTTGAGCGATTTGTATCAACTTAATACCGAAATAACTTTGTTTGATCTTATTATTGCTATAAAACAATTTACAGGCATCTTGAATGAAATGCATATGTTATATTTCATTTAACAATAAGTACAAATAATTAAATTATCACAGCGGCTGTAATTGCAGCGATAATTCCGCAATTGAAGTATGGCGTAATATATTATGTAGGTAAATATGTACATATGTTGTTTGTTTCTAACCATGAATTTTATCTAGTCATACGGGGTTATCATCGAATGTCCCCCAACTAAATAGACCGATACGAACCGTCTATTAACTACGTAATGGTAATCGATTATCAGTGCACATAACTATGGACGGATAAGCAGTATGAAATTTTGTGAAGTTCCAATAATATCTATCTAATTAACAAAGTTAATTAACCGATTTAGTGCGGATGGCACGACAGGCGTGTCATCAAAGTTTTTAACGTGTGGCGTATGACACGAGAGGAGTGTCATTTTAAAATCGATTAAAACTTCTTCAAATTAAGTTTTAGAAGGGTTCACCCCGAACAAAATTATTATTGTTTTGTCACGTAGAACAAGCTTGTAGCCTTCGTTTCTGGAATATTCTCGATATTGTTTGAATTTTTCAAAATAGTTGTTAACAACCTTTTCAAGTTGCATTATTTTTACGACACTGATTCGGTGCGGATGGCACGACAGGCGAGTCATCAATGTTTTTAACGTGTGGCGTATGACACGAGAGGAATGTCACAAGGGTTCACCCGGAACAAAATTATTATTGTTTGTCACGTAGAACAAGCCGAACAAGCGTTACCTCGAGAAGTAAATTATAAAAAAATAGACGGGTATGACGGGTATAATGAAAAAAGTTTATGGTATGAATAAATAAGGGTGATTTATGAACGTATAAACTACTATATTTTATTTATAAATACAATATGGTGAATATAAAATAAAAACACCGAGAATTTGTTACTCGGCAAATGTACAAGCTACGGTATAGGGTAAAAATACATCATTTGTTTTATTATTTTTCATTTCTCATGTGACTTAGCAGTAGTTTTTTACACAAAATATAATCTGCCCCTTACTTTCATTAACTTTAAATAACTTTAAATAACTTGGTGCTTAAGTATATAAAAAAACCTCACACTTCAATTTTTGCAAATATTAAATGTTAGGTACGTTTCGTTATAACTAAATAGTTAGTTTTCATTTTGATTTATCGTTTCGTGTTTTAGATGAAACGATTCCAAGATATTTTCATATTTGTTTATAACAAAACGCATTTATTATGTACAGTTCGCATCTTTTTTGTGTGTTTTGACATGTGTGGCAAAGCATGAAGCTGGGACATCTCACGCACAATGTTCAGACAACGCCAAAGCATCTTTCAACATATATTCTGTAACTTTCATAAATTTAAACCCCATTTTGGGGCAAAACTTGAGTTTTAGAGCACCGTTTGGTTAACACTAAACATTTGAATAGGGTTATTTTTTAAATATTTTATTATAAAATATAAATGTATGTCTAGTTACATCAAAAATATTACAATAAACATTTAACTTTTTGTAATTCAAGACAAATGATTTGTTATCTATACTCGAATGAATAATTCAAGGGGAAATCATGAAAATAGTGAATGCATAGTTTTAAATCGCGTCGTACTGTAAAATGTTTATATTTACCCAGTCCGTTAGCCCACTATACATACCTACATAAAAATTATACTTGGTAATAAATGTTTGTAACATCTGAACTTGTAAAGTCCTAATAATTCTGAACATCGTTTTAATCCTTTCGCTTCCTTGTTTTGATGTCAACTGAACTCAATCAAGTCTAAATCAGAGAAAAAATCAAAAAAGTACATAATTTTTTACACATGGCGTATGACACGATAGGCGTGCCATCATATTCTATGGCGTATGGCACGCCTGTCGTGTCATGAAATAATTGTTCGCCGCCACAGCCAAAAGTTTTCGAAAATGGAAGACGCAACGAATCGGTTAAGAGGCTGACCAGACCTAATTTGGTGAAATTGATGTTATTTAAGCAGTTTTTTAAGAAAAACTATTTGTTCTAGCACATCAAATAAAATATATGTTAATATTCACCATATTTCAAAGACCATGGACGGGCTCGATACATAATTGGACGAAATCGGCTCGATAGAAAATAATTCCAAAGATTGGTCTTAAAATCACATTAAACGGTTCTATGTCTTAATTTTTTTGACGTATGGGTCTGCAATTAAAAACATGAAGTCAACGTATTCATACCTAAACCGCTAAAGAGTCATATTTCACAAATAATCCACCCTTTTTTTATTTCAATATCTATGTACTCGTACTATTATCTTCAAAAACCGGGCCGCCCAGTAACATCCCTCTCGTTTACTTCGATACAAATAGACAGTGTGCGCGCTATCCAAAATCCTCAAGCGCATTTTGGTGTTGCAAGCGTCTCAATATAAAAACTATAGTCTTAAAATTACAATACTAATACTCTTTATTGCACAGATTCAGTCAAATGTGACACTCATAAGTAAATAATAAATTAATCAACTGATCGCATAGGAGCTGATGACTCACAAACACAGGTTATCAGTCTTAGATTTTATAGATTTTTTGCTCCACGGGGTTAAATTAAGAACCTTTAAATACGCACTAAGATTATCGACTTAGTATAAATATCTGTGCAATACACTGTTATTAGGTATAATGTATTTATTAAACATTCATGCGCTGCAGGTATTGTGCGCGGGGATTTTGCGCCAGAGCTAGATTATCAGCTTGAATTTTAATGAACGTTTCCGCGAATCCGACCTATTCCGTATTTAAAATTAGCTTCTGGGGCATCGATTAGGGCGTCAACTATTCGTATACCTGTGACCTGAGTTAAAGTTAGTCTCTTCGCATGCAGCGCAGCGGCTCGTTGCACCAGCCCACGCCCCCGGCTAGGGGGAGGCGATCCTATTTCCAGAATAACTGCAATCAATTTTTCCAAAAATATCGCTTCGCCTGCATTGCTGCAACTATGATATTCAGATGCCTGTGCTATTCGTTTTATGATAAAAGATGCCCAGTTCAAATTACTTTTCAAAGTCAAATGAAAAGGAGAGAACGTGGACATCCGATTGGAAGGTAGTTTATTAAACTAAAATTTTCGGCCGCTGAAATATTTTTTGGCCTAGTTCTATGTCGCCTAGTGTTGCAGTGTAATGCTATGATGAGTTTCTTTCCACGTTGGTTACTTGTAACAGTTATAATTTTAATGAATAAGTATTACCTTATTACCTGTTTAATTGTATTTCAATTTTATTTGTATTGGTGCATAAAACGTTATCTATGTGCCCAAGATTATATTAATATTGTGCATGGGTCTTTATAATATTATTAACGACCATATTTCATTATGTCGTGTCAGTCATGTTGAGAATAAAGTGGTTAATTTGTCAATGTTGCTTGCTTTTATAAATAGCGCTAAACTTGAACCTATCGTAATTATCTGTGATCTTTATTGTTACTCTTACATTCGTAATAATTTGTTATCATTATAATTATCATCACTGGTGACTATGCAATTGCGCGGTAAATGACACTAATAGATGACAATCTGAATGTATGTTAATACCTACTTTTACTACAATTTGCACTCGTCGAATTTAAATCTTATCGAAATTGACAGTTAGTCACATAGTGCAATTGATAGCAATGCTT
Organism: Epinotia ramella; assembly: GCA_947578815.1. Lineage (NCBI taxonomy): Eukaryota > Metazoa > Arthropoda > Insecta > Lepidoptera > Tortricidae > Epinotia > Epinotia ramella. The sequence goes on from OX388209.1 coordinate 18,354,199, forward strand.
CATTAAATCATATAATTTATCATTAATAATAATAGTTGTAGGTTATTATGGCAGTGTAAACGATTAGAATCAGATATTGATGTTGTTGATTCCTATCTTATCTAAAACTAGGTAGATGATAGTGTCCACTTCTTAAAGCATCCTCCAAATTTCAATGTGTTGTATTAATTAGTGAAATATGTTGAATGTGTGAGAGCTTAACAGTTACCAGTACATTTATTTCCAATATCACACTGTTTCTTATAATAGTTTTAACGTCGCAATGGCCTCCCATTATCTGTTTGAACCTGGCATAAAATATTAATCTGACAACTTTAACTTGACACAGAGCTATTTAACACGGTAACCCTTCCAGGTTATGTTCTTGTTCAAATTTCACATGAAATGAGCCTTTTGTTACCTCGCATATTAAACAAATAAATAAAGAAACTATCGGTCCATTTCTATAACCTGTCAAGTGCGAGCCTGTTGCACGCACCGAGAGTTCCTTACAATCTTTCATGCACTAAACCCGTCATGACCACGTTTTATTATGGATAAATATGAAACTGACCGAGTCCAGAATGCCAACTCTCAGAGGCAATCATCCCAAGCACAAGCAACCGCAAGATACATAGGAGTACCTATTAGTCTCACCAGTGGAAGTACTCAATCCGTCCTGGCCAACGTGTTGGCCACAATGCGCGAATAAGTTGACAAGTCGAGGTGAAAACTGAAAGAAATTTGAACTTAGATCGAATTACATAAAGTTAAATTTTCTTCCATTTTATAGGTAGCATAAACCATAAATCATTTATTTGCTTAGAAAACATGGTATACATAGGTGGATAGTAAAAATAATTTAGTCTCACATGTTTTGTCATATCTATAGATGACATGCAAATTTGCTTTTAGGTAATAACATTTTTGAAAAAAAAAATACAATGAAAACAGACAAAAATTACAAGAATATACTAATCACTATGTCAATGTTATAATTTTTTTAATTTAATGTTTACAAGCTCACAATTAATAGCTGCGACGAATTTATTTCCGCTTCAAAAACTCGTCATAGAATAGAAACATTCGTTCTGTAGCCAGAGAGTCAATTTATTTTTAAGTTCCTTAAGAGACATGCTTTTAAATTCTCTTGGGAGGACATTAAATATTCGAATAGCCATCGGATAACAACTATTTTGAAATAATTTAATTTTGACTTTAGGTAGGCACAGGTTATCCGGGTACCGACTATTAAATTTGCAAACGTTTCTGTTTCTAATAAATAAATCTTGATGGGATTTTGTAAAAACACACATTTCGTATATGTATATTGATGGTACAGTTAGTAATTTTAGACTGTTGAATAAAGGTTTACAAGATACATACTGTTGGACATCACAGATGCCGCGGATGCATTGTTTCTGAGCGGTAAAAACTCTCTTAAGGCGCCGTTCATGGTCTTCTCTCCCTCTCACTGAGCATAAGCGTGAGCGAGATGGAAGTGCGTGCTCGGAAGCGCGGATATCATGTTTTTTGAATTTTAATTTTTTGGCCGTTTAAATAAATAAAAATGTAAACACTGATTTCCCTCAAACATGATATTGCTGATTTTTAGAAGCAATTTTAATATTTATAGCTTTTGTGCATAATTTGTTACGAATATTTTAAGTGTATTTTTGTGTGTTTTAGACCGATGTTCGTGATTTTTTTCTATCGAGCGAAATTAGCTTAATCATGTTTCGAAGCACTGATTTCCCTGCAGAAAAGCCTCAAGATTACTATTCGTATTTTTTTGAAACCATATTATTATAAACAGACGCATTATCAAAAACTCTGTTCGCTTAACTTCGCTGAACCTATGGCGGCCTTAACATGTATATATCTCGGGTTGTCAACTTATCCCCGCCGTGTACGGAAATATGCTAGTGAACAAAATTCACTTGAGGTTCTTATAGTCTCTGCTCGATCTCTCTTACAGTCAGCGACATCTAGCGTGTAATTGCGTATGCTCGTACGTGACGTGTGTCGTATAATATGACTGGTGCTACATTAATAACTAGCAACCTGATAAGTTTGTTTTTCAGTGTTCATTCTTTATTACGTGGATCGATTAAATTTACTTTCATAAGTATTCATTACAAATTGAGTTTAGCTACGAAATTAACTACGAAAAAAAAAATACCGTTTCATAATGTGCAACTCATGCCCTTTCAGCTGATAGGTATCCCCCCATTTAGCCATTTAGACATCTTACTTTGCGTTCTTGCTCCCTCATTTATGGAATGATTTTGAATTTATTTTAGACGCAATATTAGAGCGCACTTTTAACGTATCGAAATTATATGCCAATTGTCTGGGTTTATTCGCTCTCTCTTGCGGTATAATGTGACTTGTGAGTGAGCGCAACACACTGATACTTACGAGCAAATATTATAAGAATTAAACTTAACAGATTCTTTAATGTGTTAGGCGCAGGTACATTATAGTCATTTGTTTTTCTCCATCTAAAGTGCACTCCAGCATCATTTGCTCACAGATTGACGGAAATCTGTTCTCAGATTTAATACATTTTAGATTAGGTAGGTAGTTGTTAAGATTAATACTTCAGATTAATATTTTATAAGATCCAGGTCAAAAATATTTAAAAAGCTATCCTTTATAGCAAATTAAATTATATTACTTTTCTGCAACTGGGGTTTTTCTCCCATTTCGAGGGTGAATTCCTGATCGGAAGTGAGCCTAATTTTGAAGGACTGGTGGTCATGATATAGTTTTGGCGTGTATGAAAATAATGGATTAAATAAGGCAAATAATGAATAATTACTTAAAGCGCGCCAGTTCTCTTTGCTTTTGGGTACCTACGCAGCGCCAAACAACACGCGCACCACGTTCTATGACAACCTAATTATAGTATTAGCATTCCTATTTGCACTATTTGACAGATGACAGCTCAGCTCTAACACTATAGACGGAACTGCAAGAGTCAATCCAGTCAATAAAACGCATGTACATTTTCATGTCCTAACACAATACCGATATTATACAGGATGTAATTTAATTGGTGATACAAAATAGCAAAATGTGAATCTATTCATGATTCTGAACAACTTTTACTTTGGTTAAGTTAAGTTAAGTTACACCAATTTTGTGTTATGCCAGAAAAAACCAACTATTTCATTAACTTTGCTCATTTTAGACTGACGAAAATGTATGAACAGGTGTTCCCATGTAGCAGGGGGTCCCATATAGTAAAAGTTGCTCAGAATCATGGATAGAGTCACATTTTGTTATTTTGTATCAGTATCACGAATGAAATAACACCATGTATATTCGACTTAATCTAAGTTACATATATTTGTATTAAGTTGAAATGCAAATGTTAGAGGAAACCCCCTTACTATCTTGTGAAGAGTGTAGACTGGCGTAATGAAAGTCGTTCAACATTACATTGTGTATAAGCTAGACCACTCAACTATGGTTGTAATGTAAGTGTAGACCCGCCTTTGTTATTCCGAACTTTTGGATGTAATAAATGATGTGCTAACAAATTGTATCTCACTTTTGTATTTTTAAATCTGTATTGGAGGGCCATCACTATAGCCATCCATATCGCCATTATTTCTAGCTCTAAGAGGCCTGTGTCCAGCAGTAGGTCGTAAATAGGCTGATGATGATCAGGGCTGGCCTTTAACCATCTAGGCGCTCCGGGCGAGTCTAGCATTAGGCGCCCTTTTATACTTTATAGCGCCCTATACACCTAATAGAGTAACGCCCGGTACACCTCGGCGCCTCCGGCGGCCGCCCTAGACCTTGCCCTGGTGATGATACCGTCACATGGCTCTCAATCCACGCGCCCTACTTCTCACTACGTAGCTGGGCATTTTCATTTTAAACAGTACCTACTTACGGTTAAGCTTAACTTAACCCATCGTAATATGCGTAGGCACGTATCCGCGCTAAGCATTGGAGCATATAGGTTTAAATCTAAAGGTCATCTTTGAATTCGCAAATTTTAGTATCCGCATACCATACGAGGGGTTAAGTTATAAACATTTAAGCCATGTCGAACCTGCCATTTTTGTGCCGAAACATGTGCGTTTAATTTTGACCTTCAGTTTAGTGACGAGTCGTCCTCCGTTAATGGCAATATTTGGGTCAATATCGGGTTGCAAAATATTTCAAGCCATAGTTTTGATTGGCATAACCACTTGTGTCATAATCATCATTACGCATAACCGACAAAAGTCATAAAATAGTTCGCATATATTTTTTAACCATAATGTTTAAGACGCTGTCAACACCAAAATGGCCTTGAGGATTTGGGATAGCGCGCACACTGTCTATTTGTATCGGAGTAAACGAGAGCGAGTGTCACTGGGCGGCCCGGTTTTTGAAGATAATAGTGCATAAGTATTGAAATAAAAAAAGTGTGGATTATTTGAGAAATGTGACTCGTTAGCGGTTTAGGTATGAATATGTTGACTCTGACTCATATTTTTAATTGCAGACCCATACGTCAAAAAAATAAAGACATAGAACCGTTTAAGATGATTTTAAGACCAATCTTTGCAATTATTTTCTATCGAGCCGATTTCGTTCAATTATGTATCGAGCCCGTCCACGCTCTTTGAAATATGGTGAATAAAATTTTTTTATGTGCTAGAACAAGTCGTTTTTCTTAAAAAACTGCTTAAAAACATCAATTTCAACAAAATTAGAGCCCCTTAAGAGCATAAATAACAATTATCATAAATTTATTGCGCATAAAAGCTTTAAGCATAAATATCAAATATCATAATAGGTTTGCGCATAACGTTTTCAAGTCATAGGTATAAGAAAATTGGTAAAAATTACGGTAAAAGTAAATTACCTCTTTGTAACCTAAACCTAACATAACTTTTTTTAAACAAACAAACGGCAATTATTTTAACCTAACCTAAACCTATCCTAACCGCCAGCATGTCGACGTCACCCCGCGAAGCCTATTTCCGCTCTAAGGGACACAAGATAACCATAACCTAACCTACCAAAAATACAATTGTTACGTGTTTATTTTTTTACTACGGGGTTTGCCCCCCGTCCCCTTTTCTACCTGCACTAACCTAATTAAACGCTGGTCAACTAATTTAATAGCTTGTTTTTTTTACGAATCAATCATAATAACATTAATAACAGTCTATTGTCAAAAATTATGACTAAAAATAATTAAGTACGATCTTCAATATAATGACTATCACTTGTAAAATATTCAACATTATGGTTGAAAAAATATGATATACTACAATTATGACAATGAAAGTATTATGGCAGAATCATTAATGACAAAAGACTTTTATGAGCAACAACTTTATGCGTAAAGTAACGTATGACAATCGAAATTATGACAATTGTCACTATGCGACTAGATGGACACCCCAATATTTAAATGAAAATGCCCATCTACTGTCTTGTCCAATTTATGGTGGGATATGGAATTTGTGGATCTTGGAAACTTCGAGATTAGTTTGTGGATCGTTGGGCACATTTTCGTGGATTAAATTGTCTATATTAAGATCATTTCCTACGACTAATAGTAAAATAACCTCAGAACCCGTGTAAAAACGTCGAATTAGGGCGGACTCGGATTATCAACATACATAAGCCATTAGCAATGGTAGGCCGGCTCAGGCCATTTAACAAATGGCTGCAAGTAGTCATTTCCACGAACACAGCGCCACCTCAAGCGGCTTAACGATCATCAAACGAATAATTTAAATGAGCCATGACGCCTAGACCGAAATGTATTCGTTGTTATTCCGCCGGTTATGATCCGGAGGATGTTAATTTTGCATGTCAAAAGGTAAAATTTATACTCGTAAAATATACCTAGGTACTGTCAATTCTTTAGAAAAAAAAAGAACAAAACAGCCATAGGTTTTACTTAATTTAATTAAAAAAAAGAAAGTCTTCAAAGCAAATAGCCCTAATAAAATAAATACTCCTGGTTTTCCCGATTGTTACGTACATATTCAATCAAATAATTTCAGGATTTTTATCCATTAAATCAAACCATTTCGGAATGCTATAAATATATATGTATCTAACTACCGTTTATTTTTCGAAAAGTGGTACCTACAATAGTTAATCTCGGACAATAGCTACATGTTTGTGTTAAGTTGGTTGTCAAAAGTTGGGGTCTTTAAACACGTAGCGCCGATTGAGCGTAATCGTTTGCGTAGCACGTTCGTAGCCCGCTACGGCTGCACGTACGTAAGGCGAGTGACGTCGGCTCCGCCGCGGCGGATTTCACAACGTCGCTTCGCTTTACATCACAGCGATCGCTTTGTTTACGATCTTTATCATTGTCATTGCATCAGTAAGGTAAACGAACTAACGATCCGTGATCGTTTTATGATTATGATAATTAGATTTAAAAAAATACGTCAAAAGTTAAGGATAGATTATGTTAACCATATTATCATTGTCATACGTGTGAACTGTGAATTCGTGGTTGTGATCAAGTGAAACTTAAGACAGTTCGAAGCTTTTAGTTTAGGTAAGTTCTTGATTGTAATGTTAACTTTTGTTTTGTTAATTTTGTAGTGTAAAATGTGGGGGTGGCTTGGCGCGCGTGGGTGCGTGGTGGGCGTGCGAGCGCGGCGCGCGGCCGGGGAGGGGGCGAGCACGTGCCGCGCGCTCACGTGGTGCGCCGAGCGCGCGTCCGTCGTGCCGGCCCGTATGAATAATTGTGTTCGGAGTGAATGAATCGATGCGCGGCGCGGGAGCGGGAGCGGCGGAGCGGGGCGGCTGCGTGGAGGGGTGCGCCGAACGCGCCAGTCTCGTGCCGGTAGTCGGTAGATCAACCGAGCGACTCCGGGAGCCGTCCCCGCCGCGCCGTCGCCCGCTCGTAGTCGTAGTGCGCCCGCCCCACGCCGGCCCACGAGTCCATGGAAACCCAGAATCAGGATGCGGCACACAGCCCCGCTGAAGTGCCGAACGACCCCGGGTACGTCACTGCCGCCGCCGTTTCGCCGGCTGTCATCTCCGCCCGCGACACCCGACTCTAATCGCAATGTTTGTTGCAGGAAGATGTTCGTCGGAGGACTCAGCTGGCAGACTAGTCCAGGTACGCTCGCCGACGAGGGAAAGTGTATCCGATGCACACGCGGCCGAGCCGCCCATTTACTTCCCAATGGGAACTCTCGTTCCGTTTGCAGTGATTTAGTCAAATTCGGCACGTAAACACCGGTAACCAAAATGTTTCGGTATCAGCTGATTAGCCGCGTTATGTAGTCGAATGGTTACCGGTGTCGTTCGTTCAGTGCACGTAATATTCGGTGAGAAGCATGTGTAGGGCGTCCTCGGCCACTTGGGCGCGTGTAATGACTTCAGGTTGTATAGAACATGATGTAATTGAGTTGTGAAGTCGAGGTGTATTGCGAGTCAGGTGTGTGGCGGCCGCCATGGCTGGTGCGCGCGCAGCCTTCTCCGCCGCCGCGACCTCTCACGTTGTCAACTCGCAAGCGAATCTCGTCCCTATTGTTATCGTAGTTCAGTTGGAAACTCTAGCAACATTTTCCATTACCGGCTTTTCCCCTTTAACGGTTATCACAACATAACCTCAATCTAGGTAGAGCGCTACCGACCGGCGCGTTTCCGTCAACTTAGGTTATGCTTACACCGTACCAATTGGCAATAAGTTTTGATTCTTGTACTTGATGTCTTGTGAAATATTTGAATATACAAAACAAAATTTCTACTTAACATTGTTTCATTCCAATCCTTCTGTGCATGAAATAATAAGCAAAAGTAAATTGAAAACTTACTCAAAACAGTAAAGCATTAAGCCACCGTCGCCGAAAATTTTCCAAAACAATCGTTCAAAATATGTGTGCAAAAATGTCACCTATAATGCGTCGTAATAGTAAATATTATCGTAGTTATTCAATGCCGTAACATTGCTCAGTTGCAGCAATGTAAACGTATAATTTTACGTCCATTAGCGTTCCCCTAGAACCGTAATAAAGGCCATCAATTACTTTTAAACTAATTGCGCGTATGCAACGCAAAAGGTCTGCGCGCGTCCGCGGCGCAAGTGATGCCCGCGGTATTGGGTCGAGCGCCCACGCCGCACTTTGATCCCTCTATCTATGCCAACTTTGTTCTTCTCTGGAGATATCTAGGGCGCTGCATCGACGATTACTAGCCAATATGCTTTGGATATTATAGGATCGACGAATCGCGCGCTTCTATATCGGTACAATCATGAATCAGCCCTCGATCATGCGCCGTGCAATGCTTCACCCCACCCGGTCTTACCTCTTCTACTTGCGACCTACCTACCTAGATCTTTAGGTAACTGCTTTTAAGCAGTTTCATATTTAAAGTATCCTTTACTCAGAGTTTAAATACAAATCGGATTTCGTACTAGGTATTGACCGTCTCTCTTCCTTTGGCGATATAAATCTCGTGAAACTTGAAAATGGATATTTCACATAGACTGTCGTGCCGGTCTTGGCCATTGACTCGGAATGTATTACGGAATGTATACTTTTTTTCTTCCTGATCAAACACCTCACCAGAGTCACGATGATAAGATAATTTGTAACTTGTTTAATGTTATCGCGTGATAGTTGGATAGTCTTCCTTATCTCGGCGTCGTACAAATAGCTTAAAGACGTCAGTATTTTGGTAATCTTAAATTTTTATAATACACTGGTATCAATCACAGCTAGTGATAACTGATAATTCTGACAGGTTGTCATTATATTTACGGGACATAATCAATTTCTTTGTGAATCTATGTGACATTTTGCGCTACAAACCTGATAAAATACGCGATAAATCACAAAAACCGCTTAAACGTAGGTACCTAACGTAAAGATATGAGAAGATAACTTATGGATAGATTTTTCCGAACATTTGGATGAGAACTGGTAAGCCGATAAGATATTACTACAAGCAACAAATTTATGGTTTAAGGTAAAATATAAAACAAAGTATTAGGTACCTAATCCTGTATTTTTGTGGATCAGATGCTAGTTTCTTTTTTATCCGTCTTCAAAAAAAGACGAGGTTCTCAATTCAGTTGTATGTTTTTTTTTACTATTCTCTTTGAGGCTGAAAATTTTATTAATGTCCCTATTAAGTACCTCAAGTCCAGATGTAGATATTTCTGTTTAGATATATCTGTGCTCAACTTAGATAATTGTAGTTATAGGTCACCTCGTTGAGACGTATAAATAATGTAATTCGAGATAACTCCGGGTTATACAGCAAACACCAGGAACTAATGAGTCGATGAGAGATTAGAGCTTAGTTACTATGTTCGTGCGGACAATTTGGTTAAAACACCATGAGAACGGAAGGAAACGAATCCCACTCAGCGTGGGTGACTTGATCTCTTGACTTAACGACATTTTAACGACTCAACGAAATTGACTCCTCCGTGTATTAGGTACTAAATGTAGCTAAATGTTCAGGAAATTACGAATGTTCCATCTGACCATTATAATTAAGTATAATATTACTATCTTTTGCCCGCGACTTCGTCCACCGTAGGGGATTTTTGTGATAAAAACCATCCTATGTCCTTACCCGGGATTCAAACTATCTCCATGCCAAATTTCATCTAAATCGGTTCAGCGGTTTTAACGTGAAAATGTAATACGGACAGGCAGACAGAGGCACTTTCAATTTTAGTCTTCACGGGAACTAAAAGGACTGAGCAGCATTAAGACATTTTAAATCCAGATAAAAGCGTCCACCCCTTTGTTAAATCGTATGCAACAGCGAGATAAGTTATTCTACTCTGTATTTCCACAGTACAAACTGATTATACCCGTGTTGCGAGCGTAAGCCGTTTCATAGTAAATAGTTGCGAGACAAAAGGTTGCCTCTATTATCTGGCTCACTTCTCGCGCCTGACATATCATTGACACGCTTCGGCTCCGGAATTAACAAAGGCCGTTTCTTTAACCGACTCCCTGCAAGAGAAGGTTAACATTATAGAAATGTATGGAAAAAAATATTTACAATGATTTTGTCAATCACAATACAGTTGTTATCAGAACATGATTGCGATGATTTGGTCAATTTATCTTCCATATCTCCTTTGCACGGTTGTACGTTAGACACGAGTAAGTGTAAAGATTATACACATACGTAGCTCTAGCATAGCATTATGACGTATTTTTTTTATTTACATAGGTACATCTATGTATCGAGAGTGCGCTGTGTAAAGAGTGAGTGACCTGGATTTGTCTCACTCTATCACACCCCGAATCTTCAAACCAATAAAGGAGTCGTAAGCGTCCAGGCTGCGGTGACCGCTTTCCTTAAGGCAGTTATATTATAACCATATTAAAAAAAAACATTTATATCACATCGAAACACATGCATGCGCATGCGCGTACGAGTCAAAAGTCTTATACGAAAGCCGTAAATCGATAGTAGGTATAACGATGCTGATCCATCGGCAAACGTAAAGAGTATTCCAGAAACAGAAACGTTTATATGAGGTCAAAGCGTGGTTCTAGAGACACAATACAAATGAGGCAGCACCACAGAGCTAAACTCGTTACGGTTATTATCAATAGGATTGTTAGCCTGGCTCGAGCATTACAACTGCGACTGTAACTCAATGTTTCTGCTATACAATTGCCTTCGAGTGTTTAATGTGTCTGTCAGGTGGCTCTCTGTCGGTACCTTACCTATTCCGTATTTAAGAAGGTTTTAGCCCGATATTAGCCCTGTTGATCACGTTTAATTCGCTTCATACAGCGTTTTTTCTTTATACAAGCGTTATATTAACTACTTGATTAAGACTATTTTAATAGACAGGAGTAATCCGATCTTTCCGTTTATATTCGTTCAAAGTGTTTCTTTTTCACAAAACGTCTGTACAGACAGACTCGTGTTTTGACAATACTTAGATATAATGTAGAACAGTGTGAATATTTTTTACCAATAATTGGTTGACCACTTCTAAATAGTCACTGAATTCATAGGTACACGATACTTTAATTTGTGCGGATGTACGTACATATTACTAGTCTCATCAGTACGTCAGTAAGTACCTACTATGTCTAGGAGAATTCTATTCCAAAGATGATGCAAATTATCATTGAATTTCCTGCAAAGACAAAAGCGCGCACCCCTTTCAGTTGCTGAAAGGGTCACAACTCAATTCCTTCGTCGATTGCGAGGAATTCACCTTTGCCTCCATCTATTATTAAACCAGACATTTTGCATACGCTGAATTATGCACCAGGCAAATCTCCGATGCAGAGCGAACGGATTGTCCTTATTTCATTTCCACTCTGAGTGAGAACCTCAGGTGACGCAGAATCCTAGAGATCTCATGGCAATCGGGTAGAAGCGTGGTGATACCAACGTAAAAGTTAGCTCTTCAAGACGGAGTGAACAGCTCCAGTTTGGGTAGGTATATTTCACGAGGTATACAGTATAAGTGGGCATTTATTAAAACTGATAATAATATGTTCCATTAGCAATGGTTTGCATGTATTAGCAAATCATCATTATGTAAATTAACCGCACAATGAAATTTCCAAAATCCGAAAACATCGATCTTGATGACGTCGGCGTCGTAATACCTAAACACTGGTATTGAAGAGCTGTCATTTAGACTTCTTGTCAATCTGCTTTTGCTGTACATTGCTGGCAATTTAAATTTTATTAGAAAGCTTATTAAGTCGGATTTTTGTTTAATTGAATTAAGGTCATGGTTAATTTAAAAAGCTACGTTAATTCATAAAAAAACCCATTTTCCGGTAACGCACTGTATACTTATACCGAGTTAATGTATAGACAGTTTCGATTATTTTAGTTAACTATTTTGCGCTCGAAATATTGACTAAATCGGAGGTCAGAAATATACCACTACTAAGATACTAGTTGAACCGTGAATATATAGCTAGAAATATTAGAAAAAGATCTTCGATTTTGTCCGGAATAGGAAATCGTGAGTTTGCACAAGAGTTGTCTTTAAATATGGGTATATTTCCTGTACTAAAAGATTTCTCAGAAGTATTCCTCTGAAGTCCTCTATTTTCTACAATTACAGAAGGCAAGTGCCTCGCCTCAATAAACTTCGTAGCTGCAGCTGACAGCGCACTACAAAAAACATCTCAGTACTTCGTTAACGGTCCGAGCGCTCAGCAGGTGGTAGAGAAAAGGATTGTGTTTCATTTTACTCGGAGGTGGTACCTAAAAATATTCAGCGGCATACATTAACACTACCAACAAAGATGTATTTACTGTCGTTTTACTGGCCTCATTTATCCCAATATTTTAAACAAGCTATATAAAAACAAGAATCTTACTTATAACTATTTATTAAGCCATGCTACCATTTTGTTATATTTATTTTTGTAAGTATTGCTATTTATCTCAAAACATTAATTTTCCGGCTACGGCATTTTATACATTACTAGCTGATGCCCGCGGCTTCGCCCGCGTGGTTAAAGAAAAATGTAACATATTTACTTTTCCCGTGGGAATTAATGATTTCCCGCTGAAAAAAGTAGCCTGTCACTCTCCAGCTTCTAAACTATCTCCATACAAAAAATCACATCAATACGACGCACCGTTGCGACGTGAAAGAAGGACAAACACACACACACACTTTCGCATTTATAATATTAGTAACGATATAGGTTTCATAAAATGTAGACACTTACTATTACTTTTTTGCACTTAAGTTTTTTTTTTTGCCATATTTAAGAATCAAGATATTATAAGTATTCAAATAAGAGACCTTTAATTATGAAAAATATTAATACCTAAAGTTCATGTGAATTTATATATTAATAGCCTACCGACGATTAATTGAAGTAAACGCTCGATAAAGTTATCTTTGGGGTTGTCACTTTACTGAATGTAAATAATCCATAAAACCTAATAATCCGAAAACAACTACCTATTTTTGTTTGTACTAGTAGGAGTAACAATAAGAATAAACTAGATATAATCAATAGAGTTTGTTAAATATGGGTCCATATTAGCTGTCTTAAAATTCGTTGTCCTATTTTTTATTATACTAACGATTTGTATTCATAATCATCACTCACTCATTTGTTTCGTCATAACTATTTTGTTCCTAAATTTCTATAGCTATCATCGGAAGTCATAATCGTCAGTGTTCATAAAATAAATCTTCATAATGTCGTTGCTAAGAACAGACTTCAAGTCATAATTTTGTTTGTCATAACAGTTTCCTTCATAGCGGACATACATCATAATTTTGTTAGTCCTAGTATCATAACTAAGAACATACCTCGACTCATAATTTTCTGTTTCCTAATGAATAAACGGTTTCGCTAAGTAAATTAATTAATAAAAACGGCCTAGTGCGTGTCGGGTCACTCCCTACCCAATACACATGCCGAATTACATTTTTCTAATAGTAAGGGTAACTGAGCTAAGCCGAAGACGGGCAGACGGACGGACATGGCGAAACTATAATTTGTTGACTACGGAACCCTAAAAATCGGTTCTGGCGCTTCGCACGCTCGGCTCGCGCGCGTAGGTTCGCGGTACACCTAACACTTCTCGTTTCGCTCGTCGTCGTACCTACACGCACCTGCCTTAGACTACCTCCGCGCGGACAGGCGGCTTGCTTAGCGTCTAGAGTCTAGCGGCCTCGCCTCGCGCCTCGTACAAGTACCTGGGCAACCGAACTCTGCTCGGGTGAAAATAGAGAATATCCGGAGAAAACTAATTTTACCAGATGAGCCTAGTATCAGTTTTTTTGCGCCCGTAAAACCCTATATTGTACATTTCATCAAAATCGTTAGAGCCGTTTACGCAAATATGCAGGATTTTTAATAATCTGAAGTTAAATAATACGGATAAGTAACATTTATGATAAAAAATATTATGAACAATTTTAGTATTAAAAAAATGTATGACTAATGAAAAAAATATGAAACTAAATATTAGGATATGAGGAATATATGATTATTGTCATTATGAATTCGAATGGTTATGATATGAGTTACGATCGTTATGAATAAGAATTATTATGTTTAATGATTATTATGGTGTAAAATTTAATGAAGATCATTTTCGGAGTTCCAATAATAGGACTTCAAAAATTAGGTTAACAAAAGCGCCCCCGTTAAATATGGATTAATTGTAGAGTCAAAATAAAACAGGTAGGTACCTGTGTAGTCTAGTGCAAAAATATGTATCGATTTAATCCTGTCATAAATATGTACCGAAACCTTAATCCGCTCACATAAGAGCACCCATACTTTTACACTTGACTGTACCGCACCTTCTTTTTAATTATTTTCAATTCATATACTCGTAGAATGTGAAAATGCCGTAGCCGGCAAATTAATGTCTCTCGTCGGAATAAATTTGATATAAACAGCATTAGTAATTTAAGACTGGATATTACTTATTCTTGCATTACAACTACAGACAGATCAAATGATATTATGTTAAATTACAAATAAATAACATGAACAAAATGAAATTTCGATACTGAGTTTGCCATTTTATCTAGCCAGTGAAGTGTAAATCGGAGGTCGATTCCTGTTACTTCAAAGGCTATCCGCGTAGCTATTATGCGGCAAAGGGATACATTATTTCTTCATTCCGCTTCCTACTGATCTGGCAGGCAAAAGATTTAGCAAGTGGTCAAAGAGGAAAGAGTGTAGCGAGTGAGCCGAAGAGTCGACCGCATTACCGCAAATCGCGGCATAATCCCCCTACAAAGCGTGCGGTGGCATTGCGCTAGGAAACAGCAGTTTGGGAAGCTTTACCATTATATAGGGACCGGATACAAGATTCGTTTTGTGGGCTATTTCGGCCAGGCCGCAAATAGACATAGGTACGTGCGCGCGTGCAAACACTTCTTTAGCTCACATAAATCAAGCCAGAAAAAAATAATAAATCATTGAATAGCGTTATAACTTTTAGCAGGCAATAAACGACGGGTTTGCGGTTTGTTCTGTGTTTTACCGCGCGCCAAGTATCTTAGCTTGAAAAATCACAATAAACCATTCCATCTGGTATAAAGTGGGTTTCAATTTTATACATGTAAGCACAGTCAGCTACAAAAATATCTGTGTTATTGGTTTGCTGAAAAATATTTTGTCACCAATTCTATTAAAATGACAATGAAGTTGACAGGTGGTTTTTAGTGCCCATGCTTATTTATTTTTGTAGTAGACACATGTGGTTCAAATCGCCCAACAAAACAAAGAGCTCATTTCATTTGTGATATCTATTAAAATTTAATTGTGAAATTTATACTTAATCATTAATATATTATGACACATAAAAAGTAGATCATTACTAATGTTGCCGCCACCAATGATGTAATATAAAAAAGAGGTAGATACGTTGTCTATATGAAATTCCGTGTTTAAAAATGGCCACCAAATCTGACAGCTGAGACGTCCATTGTCGACGCGACATTGAGGCAAAGGCATACAATTGGCTGAGTTTTAGTGTGCCATTTTTGGAGTGCTTACAACCTATCTACCTCTTTTTTATATAACATCATTGGCCGCCACACACAAACACACACACGTGTCCAGTTACATGTTATTTCTTGGTGATACCATGATTTAAGTAAAGTAGGTAAGTAGTCGTTTTATAGCCAATAATGCGCTTTGTAACATAACAGCACACATGGGTGGCATAGTTGCATGTGACCCTATTGTTTATTCGATAACATATAATGGCCACGTTGTTATATAGTATCTGCGTAATCCAAGCGCCCAATAACGAGTCGCTTACATTTAATTCAGCCAATACAGTATGCCAACAATGTGGGTAGTTGGATGATATCTGTCAAGGGATCTATCAATTAGTAGGCGCAGGCGCAAGCAACAAGTTTGATAATACTAGACTTAAATTATGTATTTAATATGACACTAGACTCAAACTGAATTACTTATTACGTAGGGGTAGGAATTTTAATCATTAACAGCCTCCTCACCTTTTCATACCTCGACTATGCATTCAAAATAATCGAGGTAATACAGTTTGGTTCACTTTAGTTTATTTGCATTTATTCTTGCATTTTAAATGTCTATATGGAGACTAGCTGCCAGCAGGTATTACAAAAGCACCCAGACGGAGGATAATATTTTAATTTATGTGAACATGTCTATTCTCGGTAATAATTCGGCTGTGAGCATCGTCTTAATAAGTAATTTTTTGTACCACTACGCTGACGACGAAACGTCAGTCAACGCTTTGGGACAATTTAGAAATTTTTGTTGATACGGCACATGTGGTTAATGTGAGTTCCCCGTAGTGTTGGTTACTATTTATAGAGTACTTTAGTAACATGGGGAGCTCTAGTATTGTGTTACCCTTGAAACCAACTTAAATAACGAAAGAAAATTATGTATTTAAAATAATTAGATTATATTAAATTCATGTACTTCCCGATAAAAAATACAGTAAAATATATGCAGTTTTCATCAAATAATATATACATTTTCTCACGATTCTTAAAACAAATATTGTTTATGACTATATAGGTTCCGTCAAAGTAAAATCAGACAGGTTATAGCAGGCATTTAAAACATATTTAAATGATAAAGTCTCAATAATTGTACTAATGTGGTGAATACTCTCAGTAAATAATTATATCATCTTAGATAATTTAAAACATGAACATGTTATTATTAAAAAAAACTCGTTATCAATATGCACTCTGTTTTTCCTTCAGCATTGAAAAAGGTTTAGTGGAAATAAACTGTCTTACAGTGACCCTGAATTCAGTTTACTAAGACGCGTACGTTTGTAGGTATACTAACGTCTTAATTTTGCCCGTAATCTCGGCCGAGATTCATGCAAGAATTACTAGGAACATTTGTTCGAGCCTTGCATAACTGCAATCCTCGCATTATGGACTCACATCTGGGAACGTTCGCTCAGACGACACACGCCACTGCGCTGTTGTCATTACTCATATGTCGCGCACACGACTTGACGCTGCCGCCGACCTGGCACCGCTGTATGTTAAACCCCACATTTCCACAACACTCGCGCTATATAATGAACCCTAAAATCTAAGCCGTAAGGTGGAACTCAAATTCTAGTTTTACACGAAATGTGACCTAAGCCAACTAGTTGTTGTGAAGAGCAGGGTATCTTCAAACGACATGCTAATTGACGGCGGCGTGAAGCGAGGGTAAAGAGATATGTAGTTTTTATATTTTGGTCGCAATGTTCCAATATGAGGAACTTCACTGAACCAAAACGTGCCAGGAGGTCATAATTGACACACTTATTCTTATTATTATATGTTGGTCTCCATCGTAGAGTCTATTGCCCAGAAGACAAAAGTTTGAGTTACAAAACTTTATTTTTTTATGCGAGCGCAAAATAGCATTGGTACCTGCGGTCTACTTAATAATACATATTACCTACATGAAAAATAACCAAAGTAAAGTTCGCACAGGATAAAAGTACCTACCTACCACGGTTCATTATCTAAAGAGTAAAGTCGTCCTAGATAAATTGCTCTACTTTTTACTATGATTTGAGACGTCTCGTTTGCAAAGGTAAGAAGGAAATTAACTGTTGGTTTACTGTAATAAGTATTTGTTTCAGTGGTTCTTATGACAACGTAATTGTTTAGTCGACAAACAGAACCCTTTGAAAGAGGAATTCTTAGATCTTTCAACATTTATTTTTGCATTTTAGTAGAGAAACGGGGTAGATACCTATAAATAAAGCTCTGTCTATACACCTATATACATATACATATATATATAGTTGTAATCACGTTCTCGTAATTACGGCTCTAACGATTTCAATGAATTTTAGGATACGGGGTTTACGGGGGCGAAAAACCAATCTAGCTGGGTCTCATGTCTGGGAAAATTCGTTTTCACCGTATTTTCTCTATTTTCACTCGAACAGAGCTCGGTCGCCCAGGGACTCGGGACCAGGGACGGGAGGTAAAGTTTTGTGAATTTGAAAGTTTGCGTGTACCTAGGCTATTCTGTAACTTGCTTTAACCTCACATCACCCGTCACCCACTAATATATTTTGACGCCAAAATTCGTAGTAACTAAGCGTTATCAGAGGGTGTCAGAGGGCTAGTTTCGTTACGCGTGACGGTTGAGGTGAGGCATATGAGCGCGTTCTGTATAACAGCCCAGGGGATACTCTCCGTAACACCTCTCCCGATTAATAAAAATGTTGTATACTCGTACCTCCGGGATGGACATATTTTTCTCCGACAACCCAGGAAAAACGTTGTAAAGTCATGACATTATTCTCAAATTAAAGGAGCAGGACCTAACATTGATTTAGTTAGGTAACCTCCATATTAGAAACAATTTCAGCTCAGTACTTTTTCAAGTTAAAAGTCAAATATCCAAGTGTCTTTGTGAAAAAGAGAGAGGTACTTACTGAAAGAGGCTTATCAAGTAAAGGGTAGTATTTTGTGGCCTTAATAATGTGTGTACGCTTACTGCTATACCGTTTTCCGTTGCCGAGATACTATGCATATGAGATTTATTAATTTGCTTCATATATATGTATATAGAGGGAAAGATAAAACAAAAAGCTCGTACCTATTGCACTTGAAATGTCCGTAATTTATCTTAACCTATATGCTAGAAATTGTATACATATAACATTAATATTTACAGTGTGTTTCTGTAATTAGAACAAACTTCGCATAAATAGGGAGATAAAATGGCTAGAAAATGTATTATAGGACTGCTTAAGTATGTTCGCCAGTAAATTGCGTATAAACTTAATGGCGATTACCTACTTTGTAGCATCCGTTCGTTTACATTTGCAAGATTTATTCGATGTCAAGGGTTCTCTGCCATTTTTGGCCCTATTTGAGTATTTATAGGAAAAAGGACCTGCTTTGGGATTAAACTTTAATATATAATGGACAAAACTTTGTATTCCAAGATCTTCTTCTTATTAGATATACCTATAATTGCCATATAAAAAGTAAAACAATATAGAACACTGCAACGATACTCGTATTACGGGACTGACAGGCTTTTGCATTAATAAATTGCAAATCGATTTCCACTTACAATCAGTGTTCAATTAAAGAGTACCTAAATAATAATCATGCATGCCAAATTTTTAGCAAACGAGCCTAAGGCGCTTATAAAAATCTCTATAATATTTGTAGACCGCATATAAGAGCGATAACATAACAATAATGATATCGACTTTTGATATGGCGCAGTTATTCATTTTGGAAACATTATTCCGGCGAGCACATCTGGCTGAGTGGATTCACACATTCGTGACCGTGGCGGACGACTTATCATACGGAGAGAAAGAAAATCTTGTTCGAGATACATGCGTCGTTTTCTATGGCTTCAGATTGTTTTGTAAATAAGAAATGCTAAGCAGAATTTTATTGACTTCTCGGCCGTCTCGCGGAGTCGTGTGTGAGGGATAAACATGTACATTACGAGTCGGGGCCGACAGAGATTCCACTATTAGGTATATATGGTAGTTTTTTCTCAATCTGTTTTATTATGATGTAGTACAATTACTCTAAGATAAAACGTTACTCGCACGTTTAAAGAGGATTATTGTCGTCATGTTTCATTTGTTTCTTCGACTAAAATAATATGATTACTAGAAACATGTGCATCTGTTAGCTCCGTCCACTTTTTATTTATGAACGGCGCGCTCCTTGTCGTCTAACCTTGAATACAATAGACAAACACAAACTGATCTGGCTTTATAAATAAATTAACACGTTTTCTGCTACTTTTGCGTAAGTGCATTAAGGCGTTTGTCCCGTGCGGTTTGGTAAAAGATTGTTTTGAAATAGTTAGGCTCTGAAATTAAGCGAACAAATATTGTGAAAAAATATTTTTCACTTAAGTACGTATGCCACAAGAAACAATTTAAATGTTTTTAGAACAGTAAAGACTACGTCATGAATTAAATATATTCAAATTAGGCCGATTTCAACTTTAAATTCACAGTTCTTTTGGGATACATTAATTAAAAACATCATAGAACTCGTTGTTGAAATAAATATCCGTTAAGATAACTATCTATTTTTATAGGTACGTACCGTTTTTCGCAAGTTTCCGTTCGCGGCCAAGCACAGCATATCGAGCTAACTTTAGCAAGCGTGTGAGACAAATACTTGTGGGCTACATTCGATTTAAAAATCATGTACTTACCTTATATATTTCAAGAAACGACTGTGACGTGACTGAAGCATTCTAAGCATGTATCTACATCTAGATAAAGAGGAAGTTAATTAGAGCGTTCATATGTCACGCCATACTTACTTTAAACGTAGGTATATATTAAGTTTGATGCGGGCTCAAGTAATTACTTTTGCATTCCGTTGGGTTCCTCTTACTGAGTGACAGCCATCGTTTAATAAAACAATGAGTGATATCATGTAATGTTTCGACACTGCCCCTCCATGACAGTGTCCACTTTAGGGTCTCCGTATTGCTACAAATTGAACTGATGATTTAAACTTTCACGATTCTCACAAGTAATCTCTACTAAACGGGACTTAACCGCAACCAAGGATGTTGTGGCACATCCGAAACGTCGGGAAGCCTCAAAGGGGTAATAAATAAGTTAATTATACGCGATTAAGTCCCGTTTAATAAAAATAATACCTACTAATTACGTTCATCAAAATGTTTTTCTGTGTCTGAAATCGCGAAGCACAGATTTATTTTATTACAAAGAGCTTCAGTGCCGTGCACGAGTTTCGCATAGTCAAACACGCTTTAGCGAATTTGAATTCCGATTCTTATTCTAAAATAAACAAAGGAGCGTCGTAAATTAGCCACGAGTCGTTTGATTGAGCTATTATTTAGAATTGTCGAATCTGAAAATGTCGACGTAGAGCTGAGAAAAAGCGTATTGTTCCAGGTAGAGTCGAGGGTGTCACTCGGAGACGCGCCGGCCGCAATTAATGGCTGGCGTACACTTCGAGGGCCCTAATGGATCGTTCTGGGGCCTGCGTACCTCCACTAATCTCCTCTACCGACCAAATTACTAACAATTTTGATTTTACTATGCTCCCACAAAGAACAGTTTAGCTCGTCCGGACCAAGTGCACTATCAAAACCAAAATATCCGACGTTAAACTTTTATAGGTTTTGATCGGCACTTAATTTTATAGCGAATACATAGTAGCGTCTCAAACGGTTGGTAAGTTACAATTTAATGAAATAATTTCCTGATTTAAGAGAAAGTACTTGGACGCTGGCCAATACACATGTCTCGGTGTCATGATAACATCAAGTATGCAGCGAAATACGTTTACTCACTATTCGTTTGACATAATTTAACATGAATGTCGTAAAACTATTAGTATAACTCTCGACTTGCACTGGATATTTTATTTATTTTCATATCATCGAAGTAATATTTAAGGGACCAGTTGTCAATCTTATCTCAATGAGATAAGGGCTACATTTGTTCAGTTAATTTAATATGTCTTCGTGTGTACCAAGGATATGGAGATCATTTCATAAGATAATCGTATTATCTGCACGCCTGGGTGTTCTGTAGGTATGTCAGTCACATTAGTGTATCATTTGCATTTCTAATAGCAAAATAGGTAGATATAAAAACTACTTCTAAATTGCTGTTATTGTTAATAAAGGCTAGAGGTAGTATTTGCATATAATGGAGGACTGTATTACTACAATTTAAAAGCGACACTGCACACCAGACCCCATTGTTAGTCTTTATTGACTCAACTTGGGCAATATAACGAATAGTTAAACTTATTAATGTCATAGTATGCTCTACAAAATGAGAACGGAAGTAGTGCAATTTCATTTTCTCATTTTGGCTTGGTCGTAGTAAGTAGTTACTCAAGTTAACACCCGAAAACGCTTCACTGCTTTTTAGGGTTCTGCATAAAAGCTGGTAAAAATAGGAACCCTTATGGGGCGCCTCTGTATGTCCGTGTGTCACAGAGCTAATATACCTTAGTAACTACTAAAGCTATCGATTTGTAATTTAGAATAGTTTTTTATTAACTTTTATGTAAATTTTAACTGAAAAATATTTTTATATACTATGAAAAAATACCGACATGAGAGGGGTCGAAAATTCAGGCCTGAGTTGCACTTTCCGAAACAGTTTTTCTTTTTTAAGAAAGGTTACAATTAATGTAGGAAATTAGGAACACCTTGCCGCCTTTAATCATTAAAAATCCTTCAAACTAAGTTTGTACGAAACCCTCGGCACTGAACCGGTTATTTTATTTCACGTAAGACAGCGTAATACTAATCTCAATTGTACCTACGTTAGACTGACGGTAGGGATACAATGAACCATACGATAGGCCTACATTTTGGCTTCGAATACGTATTGTTCAGGATTATGTGGACACTACATTTACGCTTTTGGTTCTCAAGTGTTATTAGGTACACTGTAAGCGTCGAGCTTCAACAATCCGCCGTTTACTAAAGTTTCTAGAGACGACAGCAAATATTTGTTTAGGCATAGAAATTGCTCCCCTCTCGAGCGCGATAGCATTGAAATAGGGATTACATTTTGACTTTGTCGGGTATGTTTGATAAGACGTTTTTATTAAAAATATAAGGATTATATTCAGAGATTCGTACGATAACCGAAGGCTTGTTGAGTGGGTACTAAATTAATACTAACAACACCGAAAGTTATTGAAGTCGCTTTCTCAACATTTATTTAAAGTAAAGTTGTTTAGATAATTGATGATATATTGATTGATATACATATATTGCATTTACATATTCACGGTTTGAGTTATCGACTAACAATAATAGTCTTTATTTTAACAAATTCCTCGTTAGTACACAAAATCCCCGCCCTAGCACCGTTGTCAAAATCCCCGCCCTAGCACCGTTGTCAAAATCCCCGCCCTAGCACCGTTGTCAAAATCCCCGCCCTAGCACCGTTGTCAAAATCCCCGCCCTAGCACCGTTGTCAGTCGGGATATGGCAGACTGTCTATTTGTGATAATTTTCCGCGATTCAGTTACGATACTTACGATGCAACGTGTCGTACAAAATCGTTTGGAAGCCTTCATCATCATCATATCAGCCGAAAGACGTCCACTGCTGGACATAGGCCTCCCCCAAAGAGTGCCAAAGTGACCGGTCCCGCGCCACCCGCATCCAGCGGACTCCAGCAACCTTTACCAGGTCATCAGTCCACCTTGTGGGGGCCACACCCACGCCGCGCCTTCCGGTACGGTACCATCGGTTCTACGTGCCCCGCCCACTGCCTGGCCACTGCTTGGAAGCCTTATTTATACTCAAACTTCGTTCTTCACGCCAGCGAGGCGTAGAAGATACTACTTAAGTGTCAGCTATTTTACCTTAGCTAACCTATGGGTTTCACATGAGTCATCAGCAAATTCAGTAATAATATAGGGGTGGAAAATATTACTTGACACTTAGCATATCTTTTATATTTATTGCTTTTATCGAAACTGGAATGATTGCCAATCATTTGAAACCGTAGTTTATGTCTAAAGTGCAGATATAGGTACCTAGTTAATGTGTAAAGTCTCCGATAACAGGATATAATGCCTAGATTTCCTCATCTATGTATAGCTAGCTAGCTATCAGTAGATTGCAATACATTAGGGGTCAGTGCAATGTGAGTAGGTTAGGTACAATCCACCCATTCATGCACAATATCTCCGTCGCTACGCAGTGCGCAGACACACGCATGCAACGCATGTCACAGGCAGCCGTAATTTCGATGCATGAAGCTATCGAAGCGTCTCAATCACATTTCAGTTTTGTACACTTGTTCTACACTGTCAGTATTACATTTGCGGAGTAGTAATCATATGCTGTACTGCATTAGTACCGCCTCGCTTCTGCGCATCCCGCGCTAATGAGGAATCACTCATTTAAATAAGGTACGCAGTAAATAAATAATAATAATAGAATTCGCGAGCCCGTCTTTTTCAGTTTCGTGTTTTTTTATTTTGAAAAAGTGATTTGACAAATTCAATACAAAGTACGTCTAGCACAACCCGCTGCTCAGTCGCTTCGCTCGCGTCTGAGCGTCTCCTGTCGCACTAGCACCGTGCAAATTAGAAAGAGGAGGCTAGATCTTCCTCGACTGGCGTCGCGGCGCGGGGTCAGTAGTGCTAGCCCCGCTGGTGTAGACTCAAAACTTATTTTTACTCTAAGAAAGAAGGCAAAAAAAATGCGTTCAGATATCTCAAAGAATTACGAAGCTACAACCGTTTTAATATTGCTTGTTAGAGAAAGAAGACACTCGCAGATAGTGACGTCACAATCTGCGAGCGTAATAGAAAATGACAATCGTTTCATATGAAGGTGCGTTTTGCGGAAAAGGGACAGAACGTATCCGCTCTTAAAACGTCGGACACTTATAACTTTGTGATTGTTTAAACACTTGCGTTGCTATTTTCTCCATTTGACTACATTTTTAATCCTTTTTCGAGACATACAACATTATTGATTACTTTATTTAGTGTCTACAACCCTATTAACGAACCTGCTCACAAGAATCGGTTGAGAAATGCGACCTGTAGAGGAAAACAGCCGGACAGACACCGGACATTGGAAACAGACAAACGATTTTCGGCCCAAGCTGAGCATAGAGCTTCGTTCTCGCACGCTCGTTCGACAATCAAGATTTGTATAATTACCCATTACTTTATCCAGTCACTAAGAAAAGGTGCAGCCTTCAAACCCCCCAAACATAATTTTACCATATAGCTTTAAAATACGCACCCACTGACCCACTCATCTAGCCAATTTATTAAGGTAACTTGGTCTAGCGGCTTTGCCAAGCCGTCGGTGGTGTGGCTTCACATATCCGTGGGTACCTGTGAACAAATTCAGCTTAGCTAGGTTTTTTCTCTAGGGCTGTGGGATTAAAATGATGTGATGGAAATCCGGTTCTATAGACACCGCGACACAGCTAGATATTTTAAAAGTAGTTATAGTAACGACAAAGCTCGTCGTATCTTGTCACTCACAATTCTGTTGTCCTAGTTCCGGGCGGCAACTAATAAGATGTCGGAGTTTGTGCGTGACTGCAAATTTTCTATTGCAACATAATATACCTAATTGAACCTTATTGTGCCTTATGATAAATAAGTGCCTACTCCAGTATAATAGCCATCACTACTTTATCAGGAAATTCACATAAAATCATTAATGAACATAATAACTCATAGATAGTGTAGATGTGTGAAACGACCTTAGCGAGTCGTGGTTCCCGGCGTACGCCCTTGCGATCTCGGCTGTTATTCACTGCGTTTCACCTCAGCTCAGGCGAATCACTATAAGCCAGACCTACGATTACGCGTCGTTTTTACGAGTCCCGGCGTCAATATATACCAGTGGTGAGCGTTTAGGTTAGGTGAAATAAGTGAATAGCATAGCTGCGCGCCGCCGCCGCGACCTCCGCTGTGCGCACGGAGTGCAGCGTGGCCCGCGATAGCCCGCTGCACTAATCCACTTACGATACTCGGCTAGATCAAGGCAACTGCGTTATGCGTGTCACGTCATTGAACTTCATTACGTAACACATGTTTACGCGAACCTAATTGCTTTCCATGAATGGTATAACCGTAGAATGTCGCTCCTAAACGATCGCTTTTAATCTTAACGAATACGTTACGTTCAGTTTACTTTAGTCCCGATCCCAAACGGCTGTTAAGTAAACCCTAACAAGCAGTAATTTGTGACGTTCCTGAAGTTCGGTACACGTATTTTATTGTTAGTAGTTTAGCGGTTCTATGGTTTGTTGGCACGTGCATGCGGACGTATGCAGAAATAAAAAAAGATACACTTGAGTCCATTCACTCCGTGCTGACATTTGTACGGCTGTGCCGTGCCAATGTTTATAGGAATTAAAGCTTCGACAGAAACTGCACACGTGAAAATGTCTTTAACAATTCCAACAAAATGTTTCTGTTTAATTTACTGGCATGCCTTATAATTTATGTTATTCAACAATGATTACTTTACCAAATCTTCTTAATGAATGTGCAACAATAAGCGCAGGGTGGCAGCAATTTGTAAAGCGCGAAGTACCTACACCTATTGAATCTAAATAATCCCAATATTAACTATGAACTCTATAGCTAGCCATTCAAATATCTGTAACATTTCGCATCTATTATTAAAGTGCGAAGAGAGTCGGTCGGCTTCAAAAATAGATTTTTGGATGACACTGTAAATCTCGGTTACGACTAAAGTTAGAGCGTAAATCATTAGTCCATGACGCTGACTGAATGTTATTATATTACACACTGTAATGACACATGAAATTTGTCATAAATGCAATTAAACACAAATGCATTTGACATTAATACGATTGATATAAACTCAACGACGCATACTGAAAATACAGTCCGGGTGCAGATTCAGTATGGGCTATAAATATATAATATAATATTTTAACCTATGCATACCTATACTATAAAATCTGTGAAATTTCGTTTAATAGGAATATCTTTATTAACAGCTAACAAGCGTTCTGACGTAGAACATAGTTCAGTGAGAAAATTTGCATTTCCTGCAAATTACAAGCTGCGTTCCGTCCGTGGGATCGCAGCCGGCTTTGCATTCGATATATTGTTGTCATTAATGTGCTAATATAACCACAGGGAGCCAAGGACTATCGAAAAGCGAGATCCTGGTTACAAATAAGATATTAAAGATTCTAGAGTGTCATGACATGCATCGGTTCATTGTCTGCCGCTCCATGGTTAGGTAGGTACAATGAAAACGTAAAGCATTTATCACAATACTATAATATATTTGTTGGTTATTTAACCATACATTATTCAACATCTATTTCCGTTGGCAAACCATTAAAACGCCGTACAATAACGTAATGTATGGTACAAATGAATATATCGGGCTTCGGTAAACACACATTTCACCAGTAGCGGTACGAATGTTTAGCGTTAACTTAATTTAATAGAAGTGCCCTATCGTGGTGTAATGATATAAATCGCGAACGCAGCGAGCTACTAACAGCTAGTTTCCAATGAATGGGTCAGTAATCATCTGCATTCGAGGCCATTATCTCAATTGGCGAGCGCTCAATGAGCGGACCACGGCCTCTGCCGGACGCCGCGCCCGCGCCGGCCGCGATGCGTTGCCCCTACAATGCTTGTTTGTTTGTTTGAGTCACAATGTGCTTTAAGCGATTCTGTGCGCGACTGCCGTCCCACTGAAACGGTTTCAAGGTGAACCGTCCAAGCCATTACGTTTTACTACTATGCGGAAAACGTGCGGGAAACATACGTAACTTTTAACGCACTGTAACTATATTTATTGGCTCCAGTATATATTGTCATTAATATGAGCTCGTTCTGTTCCATCTCTTTTTCAATTTGTACGGTTAGTAAGCTAAGTATTTTTAAAAAGGAGTCTCGAGACACCACTTTATTATTCACGTCGTGAAAATGTATCAAATGTACAATATATAATAATTATCGTCTTTTCCAGGTGAACTTACATTACTATTAAATGAATGGTAATATTTACTATTGTCAAATAATAATTAACTATCCACTTCACTTCTACCTATATAATATACAACCTATTCCATATTAGTATATAATTGAATACTACCTCCACCACTATTGCCCTAGTATTTATTGTACCAGTACTATTGACAAGCAATATTGAATCACCTACTTACTCATTAAATTGCTGTATTTGTGTGTTAGTAAACCGTATTTACTCCTAGATAATAAATATTGTGTTTTAGTTCATAGAATCCGTTTCTAGTTCCAACCGGTTAGCGGTTATTAGAACAATTATTTGTTTTCTTATTTAAAGTCGAGTAGATTACGTGTCAGATCTTTTTCTACAAATACCTACAAAAGCAGAGTATTTCACGTTAGAGTACAAAGCCCTGATGCAACATCAATCCTCCTCAGTCTAGCAGTAACCGATCAGCATGTTAGAGTTAAGAGTCACACCCAGTTCACGGAGTATTATTTGAATCCAGTAAAGTTGCCCTATATATAAGAAACAACCATGTACTTAGAATAACTTACACGTTAGATTCACGGAGAAAATATTTTCCCCAGGGTTACGCAAGCGGTAATTGTGGTGGAGCACCTTAGTTGCCATCCTCCGAAGTTTGGTAAGTGAGGCACTCCATTAATACAGTCTGCCCGTCGTGATTCCGGAGAGAAATATTTTGTCGATTGTACCGCTGACGCCGTCACAAGCCTCTTGTCACCAACAGTGCGGAACATCACGCATAATAGCTCTTTCCCGGGAACCACCGGACGCATTCTTACACTGTAGAGTAGCGCTTAAGTACAGAGCTTAGTATAGATACTCTTAGAGAGCATCTAACAGTCGATGTCACGCTATGCATGATTACGATAAGAGCACGATTATTATTGTTGTTCCGTTTATGTACCTATTGTGCTGTATTTTGGTGTTTATTGCACATTTTACATTGTTTGATATTTTTTGAATATTGATGTCAGTGTATTTCAGAATAAAGACGCGGCGCTGTGTAAATGATAACGAGGAGTCGTTTGGGATTCGTGGCCAAGTTATGGCACTTGTGTGTTCATATCGGTCGGTATGGGTGGGAGTAGGTTGGTAATCGGCGAAGGCTCAGGCTGGCTCAGCTAGCGAACCTGACGCCGCGCCAACTGAGCCGTGTAATAGAAGTCTGCAAGTTCGGGACCTACCGGCCGCGTCCTATACGTATGGTAATATTACATATCTCAATTTGAACAAGTGGATACTTCATTCCGTTCGGTAGGTAATGTAATAAAGTACCTATAGATTCATTTATGCGTAATTTACTTCGAATGGGTACCTAGTTATTTTCGGGTTGTCAAGCAGCAATCGAAAAGACACTTGGAGGCGAATTCGTTGCGACTCGTACCTATTCCGCTGAATAATTTGATACTGAATTTGATAATTTGATACTTGCATTATTGTGTTGCCAGTGAACACGTTCATTAGCGATCACAATGCGCAAAGGTATGAATTGACAACTGTAAGGAGGGTAGGGCGCATTAAAAATGGATCCAACCAGTTTGTGGAACGACGGCTATTTAATCAAGATACATTCCGTTTATTTTATTTTGACATTTCCAATTATGATTTTACTTTTATTTATTCTGATTCTATTGACATTAATTTCAAATTTAATAAGCTATTTAATATACTGACATTTTACATTAATCTACATTTTCCAATAAGGAGAATAAAATTAAATAAAAATAAGCATTCTGTCCCTTGGATGAACGACGAGCTGTCCGAATACATTTGTAAATACAATGACCTTCAAGAACTTACTTATTAAATCGGCCACTCTGCGTGCTAAACAATCGCATATAGAAAATAAGTTGAGAGAAAGCGAGAACTCTAGTAAGGCTATATGGAGGATTGTAAATGACGAAATAGGAACCAAAACTAGATCTCAACCAACGTTCAACTTACATGATCCTATTTCGAATACCAAACTGTTAGACAGTGAAGTGCCAAGCATGCTTAATTCTTATTTTTTAGACATTGCATCTCGATATACTATTCGAAATGATGAATCATTATCTACACACTACCTACGTCAGCATCTAGGCAACTCAGACGTGCCTGTATTTCATCTCCCCGTAGTTACGCACGATCTCTTGCACAGGACAATACAATCAATGTTAAAGACGCGTAAAACCGTGGATACATACGATATTTCTTTAGACATTATCCTATGTATCTATCCGGTCGTCTCTGACATATTGGTTGTATTGATAAATAGTATGTTTGAAACTGGCGTCTACGCCGATGTATTGAAATGTACTAGGGTATGCCCAGTATATAAAGGGAAGGGCGAAAAAACTGACGTCAATAACTATAGGCCGATCACCATAGTACCGACCATCTCGAAAATTGTGGAGTCCATCCTGTCATCTAGCCTGATGAACCATCTTGAAGCAAATGACCTTCTCTCACCAAACCAGTTTGCTTACAGACAAAACATGTCAACAACTGCAGCGGCGCACAAGATGGTTGATTGCATTATGACGGGGTTGGACAGCAGGTACAAGATGGCCGGTATTATGTGTGACCTGTCAAAGGCCTTTGACGTAATCAGTCATACGCTCCTATTAAATAAATTAAAATATTATGGCGTTGGAGATAAGGTTCACGATTTATTTAGTTCTTTTATGTTAAATCGAAGGCAGAAGGTCAAACTATCCATAAATGGAACAACTCTTGAGTCTGACTATGGATACATCAACCAAGGCATCCCTCAAGGATCAGCCCTAGGCAACACCTTGTTCTTGGCCTATGTAAATGATCTCCCGTCTGCTATCACCATAGGCTTGCCCGTGCTG
This sequence comes from Epinotia ramella, assembly GCA_947578815.1. Classification (NCBI taxonomy): domain Eukaryota; kingdom Metazoa; phylum Arthropoda; class Insecta; order Lepidoptera; family Tortricidae; genus Epinotia; species Epinotia ramella. Next base: position 18,384,494 of record OX388209.1, read on the forward strand.
TTTGCAGATGACACTACGGTCATAGTTAGTGCGCAAACGCACGAGCAGCTTGGTGCGAAGATAAGTGACGCATGTAGGCAGTTGCAGCAGTGGTTTTGTGCAAATGGGTTACTTTTAAACGTCACTAAATCGAACATAATGATATTTTCAGGACGGAATATAACTGTGCCTCCCTGTATATCAAACTGTCCAATGCCAGTATGCAACGAGACTAGGTTCCTTGGCTTTATGTTAGACTCAAATCTTAACTGGAAGTGCCATGTCGATAAGCTGTGTGCTGGGTTGAGTAGTGCGGTATTTGCACTGAGAAAGTTGAAACCCCTAATTTCGAATGTCTCATTAAAATCGGTGTACTATGCTCATTTCCATTCATTAATGACTTATGGAGTACTCATCTGGGGAAACTCAACGGATGCCAATCGAGTCTTCATAATGCAAAAACGGGCATTACGAACGCTAGCTGGTGTGAAACCTCGTGACTCATGCAGAGAAATCTTCATAACGCACAAAATTATGACGCACTACTCCACATACCTATTTGAAATTATAATGTTTGTTAGACGAAACTTAACCATGTTTAGGGTTGTCGAGGTATCAGGTAAGACTATTCGTTCCACAGGCCAACTAAGAACAGTCCCACGTCGCATGGCACTTGCAGGAAAAAACCCGCGCATCATAGGTCCTACGTACTATGAACGTGTACCCGCCGAAATACGCATAGAAACATCAGAAACCATATTCAAGCGTCGATTAAGAAACTTTCTATTGGAAAATCCACTGTATTCTATAAGTGAATTTTTTGACATAACCGCATAATTTTTATTTATTGTTTTTTGATATAATTCAATTATCGTATTATTATGTACTGACGATCCTTTTAGGTGAACTTTGATAACTATGACATAAATTTAAATTAAGTGGACATAGTTATATTTCAATTGTTACTTATTAATTATTATTCTTCAAATTACTTTTATTGAATGTTATCGTATGTTGTTGACGATCACAATAGGGATTCTTTTAAATTGACATGGAATGTAATTTATAATGTAATCTTATATTGTGAGTAAATGAATCTGAATCTGAATCTTGTATTTAGTGGGAAATCATAGAAATATTTACTCAATTTAATTTATCATCATTAGACTATATTGGCTAATATTGCCCACGACTAGGCATACCTGGCGGCGCGTGAAAATTTTCGATGGGCAACACGGAACAGAAAAGTTATGAAAGAGTAGAGTACCTATAAAACTATAGGCTTGCCTAAAACGAAATGTTAGCCGAGCCGGTGTGAATTGGCTTGTATGGGCGCTCCGCCGAAGCATACCAAAGCCTCTCTTCAAGTTCGCCACTCATCCCGCCATAGGACAACGTATTGAGTAAAATTTTAACCATTTGAACCGCCGTACGTATTCTTAACTAACAAAGCTGCAGTCCGGCTTTACAGTTCCTGTATTAGTGGAATCGTATTTATATGCGGAAAACGTGCAAGGCGTACAGGGCGTAGACGTCGCAGCGCCTTAATCGGATTACATGTAACAAAATGCTACGCTCCTAGCTGCTCGCGACCGCTCGCAGTTTGTGCTCTCCAGAGCTGGAGATGTACTTTATCGATGTTTGAATAATCAGACTGAAGTAAACTGAACGTTCATTCTCTGGCATAGTGTCCTAGGTATTTTAACACTTGAATATTGAACGGTGTAGATATTAGGTACAATGTACATATTATTAGGTGTCAATATTAGGTGTCATTGTCAAAGCGGACCCCGGGCTCGTTTCGGGCACAACCGGGAATAACGCTAGGAGGATGAGTACATATTAGGTAGGTTCTTTGCTCACGTTGTTCGCAAGTTTAGCTCGTTTTGAGAAACCTCCTATTCGATACGAGCCTCTTTACGGTTGATCTATAGTTGAATCAGCAAATAATAATTTTATATACCTATCAGAAACAGTTATATCACAAATTCTTAGCGAGGAGGAACTACCGGTTAAGGAAATAACCACACAAACTGAATTGTTATATAATTACTCTTTAAGCGTGACAGATAGACATAGATAGCTTTACTGTAATTGATATGGTAATTTTGGGTCATACGGGGATTTAGGGTCGCGTGTCTCATGTGGATAGTGCAAAAGTTTAGTTAATAAAACCAAAATTTTGGTTGGACTCTTTATCCGCATTTAAACGGCGTCCCCTCTTCTATAATTCTATGCGATAAAATCTCTTAACTATTGAACACAGGAAAGAGGACTTTTGATTTTCTGATTGTGTATGACCGTTTTATGTTATAATGCCCTGATTTTTAGCTGGCACCTCTAAACACCCATTAAAATAGGAAGATGAACACATCGGTGCAAATTTGCTTGATACTTATGCTGAACTAAATATGTAAGAGCAGGTCGCACGGAGACACAATAATATGAATTAGAAACGAATTAGACTTTTTTATCGCTGTATTAAAGTCTAGCCTTCACCTTCCGTAGTAGATAAGCCAAGTTCTCGTTCAATAAAACATACACAGCCAAGAATAATGCCTCATGTCACTGTCAATGTCAGCGCAAGAATAATATCTTTGATGTTTTCTAGAAGGCTGGGGATTTTTAAGAGTATTTTACCCTAGATGTTAGGTTTTGAGAAACATCCTTTGACAAAGTATATTCGAACATTATTTTGGATTATAAATGAAGATCTTACATGAAGTTAATAGGGGGCACACAAATAATGGATATATGGAATATATAAAAGGTTTGCGAATACTGAAAATAACCAATACCGCTTTACATAAACCATGTTTTAGGTGGGCAAAATCAGGACAAAAAAATTGGCATCTTTCCGGTAGAAAATGCAATGGTAATATCTACATACTTATATATTATATTAATAAGGGTCATTCTTGAGAATTGAATTATTCATCTCATTCCCCTGGCGTTTAATATATAACTTTAAAATTTTAGCGGACAGGGTAATGATCAAAAATAAAACTATTTAATGCCGTTATTTTACTAGTTATATTAGAAAATGGTTACCAGAAAGTTTTATATCTATCAATGGAATAAACTTGTAAATAATTGGATCATTCATATCCAATGCGAATCAAATGAAAAAAAATATGTAAGAAAACGTAAGAAGACTATCACTACCCTGCTGAAAAAGCCAAGCGAATGAGAGCAGGGGAATGATAAAAAGTAGACTTATAAAAATGTAACTTATATTACAATGTGCATTCGTGTAGTTTCGTTTTCACTAAACACTGTATGTCAATTGTTATAAATAAATTTTATATGTAGGGTATCTAGGGTAAAGATAATCACGGCAAACCAAAGCTAGTGGAATCATATATTTGTCTTTAAAGCTCCGATGTCCAGTGGCGAGTCGCGTCCTCTCCCCGTGGTGTTGACACTTGTTAGGTACGACAGGAATGCGTAATGCGTTGAAAGACGTTTAAGTAGGGATATACACATTGTTTCGCACCAAGGGAATGATAGCTTTGCTCCGTACAAACCTTTTAGGTAAAATCAAAAAAACTTCGATAAAAACAGGAACCAATTTTTTCTTCCTAATCAATAACTTACATTCCTTGATTTCAATCCGCAACTTATTCTTTTTGGGGTAGATTGTTCACAAAATGGCGAATATACGCACCAGGGTAATGACATTTAGAGTGTTTTTTTTTTGGTTATTTTTACTTACCTTAAAGATAAAAGAAATCGTGCCCTAGTTACATAAAGTGGCCATGTAACGATAACAAAATATTAATGTCAATTATTTTTATTCTACGGGTACCGTTTTACTCTGCATACAGTGTGTCTGAGGTACCAGTGGTTAGCAGTGGCGGCGCGTGTAAACATTCGATGGGCAACCCGGAACAAAAAAAATTTTTTAGGCAAGCCAGTAGGAACTAGGGCTCGCGGTCGTGTCCGGGTTTCGTGTATTCGTGTCGGGTACCCGTGCCCGTGTAACACGCCCGCGGGTTTAAGCGACCGGTCCGAACGGATCCGTGTAATTAGCGCACGGGTACCCGTGTACACGTGTACACGTGTACGCGGGTACCCGTGCGCTAATTACACGCGGGTAGTACTATCCGTCCTTGAGGTGTGAAGCTAGGAACTATCTCGTAGTTCTATGAATGTACATACAAGTACTAAATGAGTGCTCGTAGCTTTGCAATTACAACATCTTTTTTTTGTGAATAAAAATAGCAGAATAATAAATGTAACAAATTCTAACGAAGTACGTAAGTACGCCTTCTTAAATTCAGATTTTTAATAAAGTAAGTACGAATCCATACTGTTATAAATGTGAAAGTGGGTCTGTCTGCCTGTGTCTTTCTTTTACCCCTTCACGCTTAAACCGCTGAACCGATTTAGATAAAATTTGGTATAGAGATTTGAGTCTGGGGGAGGGACATAGGATATAAACGAGTTCCACGCGGACGGAGTCGCGGGTAGAAGCTAGTAAGTTTTATCCCATAAAAAACATTCCATGTAAAAAAGAGGCCAAGTCTCGAAACTCTTCCACCTTAAAAAGTTGTGAGACAAATATAATATAACTATATTAGGAGACAATCTGACACAAATCAACCTAGTCCCAAACTAAGCAAAGCTTGTACTATGGGTACTAGACGACGATAAACATACTTATATAGATAAATAAATACTTAAATACATAGAAAACATCCATGACTCAGGAACAAATATTCGTGCTTAGCACACAAATAAATGCCCTTACCGGGATTCGAACCCGGGACCTCTTGCTTCGTAGGCAGCGTCACTACCAACTAGGCTAAAGCGGTCGTCGACTTTGATATTTCGTAGTACCAAGTCTCAGGCATTCTTATTATTCTTTATTTGCTAGCTAAATAAAATTCTGCCACTTGGAAATCACACAACTTTACTGCATTTATTAAATTTTGCATACCTAAAACTATGTAGTATTGTGTGACCCCTTCCACCTCCCTAATATATCCGTTCAGCGGTAAAACACCACAGCTCAGGTCGGCGAAGATAACAGATAAAGAATTATTACCTGCTTTAGAACGATAAAGTTCGTGCCTATTTCCAAGTAATGCCATAAAACCCTTTTTGCCGGCAAGCGACGAACAAAACAAACAATAGAAACTACTTAGGAGTCTTAAGACGTAAGTAATTAGCTTCCATTTTTTTGTTGAAATTTCGACTTTATCGAAAACGCATAAAACTTAATATTGCTTTGGAATTCAACGACTTGTTTATCAATAGTTTACTCAGTAAGACTTTGGGTTTATCCAAAAAAAGTTGCAAGACATTGATAATGCCTATCCAAATTATAATCTCGTTACTGCAAATTATTTTTACCTCGTTACACTAAATCAACGCTGTTTAGTACGTCCGAAATTGTAAGATAAAATCCTGTCAAAAACGCAAGCAGAAAACGACTTTATCATGAGAGCACAAAATCGTTTTTTGCTTGCATTAATTTGATAGAATTTACTCTAGTTTCGGATATATAATAACGGTAAACTTTGAAGCTGTAGCAAATTGTCACAATATCGTTTTGTTCGAGTACCTTTCTATTAAAATGATTACTGTATCCTTCATATAGGTATCGTAGGCAGAGTAATGTTGTTAGTATCGTTTTGATTCAGTGCCTTTATTCGGTGCTAATATTAAACCTTGCGAGTAAAGGTACCTTGCAATACCTTTATTAAGTACCGTTAATTAAAACCCTTAATTTCGATACCACATTCAGTCCCTTATTTAGAACCATAATGGCATGTACGGTCGAGGAAAATGAAGGTTTGGCAAATGTCAACTCTATTTGAACGATGTTGTAAGGATCAAAAGTGCTAAACATTAAAATTCCTCGACTGTACAATACAATAAGCGCTCGGTTAAAATTAAATAGTTCTCATCTACAGAAAGAAAGAAAGACCAAGAAAGAAAACCAAGAAAGTGGTCTACCACTTTTGGACCTTATTTTGCATGCAATAAAGTCGAAAGCGGTAGAACACTTTCTTGGCTGACTCTACTTACCTACTGTTTTTGTTCCGCTATCATATCTTTAAGCGGCTATTAATAAAAGTTAAACAGTTTGCGTGCCATTTGTCGGGCAATCATTAAATAAAATAAAATAGGTTTATAAAATATTAAGACGCAATAGAGTAAACATAGGCTTCCTGCGGTGTTTCCTTTTGTGACATACCTAATATAAAACAACATCATACACACCAAACCCACAGAGTTGCTAATGCAAATAGAGTAAAATTAAATAATTATATTCTACTAGCTTCTGCCCGCGACTCCGTCCGCGTGGAACTCGTTTATATCGCAGCTCCATACAAACTTTCACCTCCCCGTTTCGCCCCCTTAGGGGATGATTTCCGGGATAAAAACTATCCTATGTCCTTTCCTGGGACTCAAACTATCTCTATACCAAAATTTATCTAAATCGGTTCAGCAGTTTAAGCTTGAAGAGGTAACAGACAGACAGACAGACACACTTTCACATTTATAATACTAGCTTCTGCCCGCGGCTCCGTCCGCGTGGAAATCGTTTATATCGTAGCTTCATAAACATTTTAACCCCCCATTTAATCCCCTTAGGGGGTGATTTTCGGGATTAAAACTATCCTATGTCCTTCCCCGGGATTCAAACTATCTCCATACCAAATTTCCACATCGCAATCGGTTCAGCGGTTTAAGCGTGAAGAGGTAACAGACAGACAGACACACTTTCGCATTTATAATATTAGTATGGAAGTATGGATATGGATATGGATTTGCCTCAACTCAAACGGCCACGGACGGTCCGAACCCGCGTGTAATTAGAACCCGCGGGTACGTGTGTACGGGTACACGGGTACCCGGGTACCCGCCCGCGGACCGGGCGGGTTCGGGCGTGTCCGTGTAGAACGGTCGCTTAGCACCACGGGCTTAAGAACACGGGTACCCGGCGGGCGGGTTAACACGTGTAGCGGGAGCCCTAGTAGGAACCGGCTTGTTGGGCGTTCCACCACTGAGTAGAGTATAAAAAAACAAATTTGCTGATGGAGCGATGGGACGAAAAATGAGAAAAACACAAGTTGTTAAAATGAGGCTGAAGCTGTAAAAAGAATGTTGTGTTGATGGTTTCTAGTAGCTTAATATCAAAAATCTGTCGATTTTATTTTCACACAACACACAAGCCAGGCACAAAGCTGAGAAACCCATAATTTACAAAAACAGGCGTCTTTGTCAAATGTTCAATGTCCTACTGAAAAAAGAACAAAAAAAACTCTAGGTATGTGATTATCAATTTTAATGTTGTTAATTACTTTAGTAGCGTGTAAGCTCAGACCAAGGGCAAGCACGACTCGTTGGGTGGACAGTGGTCCTCAGTTTTGAACGGCGGGACATACGGTATATAAAAAAGTACTCAAAGTTCAAATAAATAAACGGTGTGGGCCGAGTTGTTTTGAATAATAACATGACTGCATAACATTTTTTTTGACTTACCTATACGAATATTAATAAAGAGGAAAAGTCTGTGAGATTGTAGGCTTGTAAGTTCATATGTTTTTGATAATATTCGAACCGCTTATCCGATTTCAAAAATTATTACGCCTGTGTATAGAATGGACTTTCAGGATGGTTAAATAAAGGCTACAATATTATGCAATACGCGAGCAAAGCCGCGTGGGCAGCTAGTACCTACCCGTATAAGTATTCATAAATACCTCCTCAATTTCCTTTGTTAACTCTGTACAAACTGGGTGCCTAAGTGAGCTGGGTGCTTGTCGATGGACAGACCAGTTTGAACCGATTTTGATGAATGAAGTAAGTATCGATTCTAATTAATGCTTTGGGTGACATATGAAAAAACTGTTTTTTTAGAGTTCCGTAGCCAACGAGGAACCCTTATGGTTTCGCCATGTCCGTCTGCGGCAAAGCTCAGTAACCATTACTACTAGAAAACTGCAATTCGACATGGATAAGTGTATACATCAACCACGCCGACAAAACAATAGAATAAAATCTTGAAAATTATTAATCTTTAATCAACTAACACAAATAAATCTATAGCCAAACTATAAATATAATACCTACACAAAGACCAAAACTAAGATAAATATTAACAATTAACAATAAAACTAAAAAATATTTAAAAAATTGGGCCTTCTCGGCGTCGTCCCCAAGAGAAGGCTGCAAGTCTGGCAGCGTTCCCTCGCTGGATAGATTTTCTGTCCCTAGTGGATCTTGAAATATTTTTTTATGGTCAATTTTTTTTCTTTAAAATTTCGTTAAACCAATAGTGTGGAGTATCGTTGTTGTCGTAGCTTGTTCAAAAATATTTTGGGTTTCTTCAATCCATTTTTCAACTCGGTGATTCGTGTTGCGAGATATTGGGTTTTGAATCCCAAATTTTTGTTGAGTCATGTGCACCATAGCCGGCCGGCTAAATGGTTAGGTACTAGGTACTGGGGATGTGAAAAAATTCGTGGCCGTAGTACATATCACGAATTTAAAAGGAAAAATATCACAGCTACTAACTAAGCATAACTATATAGTTACCGAGTAATACTCGTAGTCGACCAACTTAAAATGTACTTAGAAAGGCTGACTTTCGTACAAATTTGGCCGACGCAACCGCACCATTTATGGCCGGTTCCAATAATCAATCCACCGATAGTTTTCCTTACCAACAGTTACATTATGACATGACACATTTTCTACGGGTAATCTGTCAAAATGTAACTGCCGGTAAGGAAAACTATCGGTGGATTGATTATTGGAACCGGCCATTAGTTGGCGCGCGCGTGTCGATGTAACTAAGAAGACAGACAGGCAACCATGGAACCCTGCCCTGCGCGTAGCCCGACACGCATTTGGCCGATTTTTTCAATTAAATTTCCGGAGTCGGGATACAGTTCTTTGAATTTTTTATGCTTGTTCTCAATTCGAACCACTGTGCGGTGCTGATGCTGTGGTCGCCGGTCTAATTCTTGCCCGCTGCCCACTTTGCGTCGGGTGCCAAATTACTTGAAGCCAGTTAGATAGTTTTTAGCACGAAACTTCCCCGGATATACCAACTAATTGAAGTTTTAAATAGTTAGCATATACGAACCTCAATTGTAATTGGCTAGGGAGCGCTGTCCTTCCTGGCAACTGTTGAGATCATGTCAACATTTTCCCCATGCGTTGATATTGTGTAGGTTGTTAGACCCAGTGTTCATTAACTGGGGTGAAAGTTTGATGTGGTTTTGTTTTATACCACGATGGTGGCCAACTACCATACAGCCTGCCTTATGTGCTAAGCTGACACTGTAGCCTATTGACGCCCACGACTCCAGCCCCCCTATTCTGTAACTTGTTTTAAGCTCACCTCAACGCTCACCCACAAATATATCTTGACACCGCGATGCGTAGTAACTAACCGTAGGTCTAGTTTCGTGACGGGTGACCGGCGGGGTGAGCCGCATTAGCGCGTAGCGAATAGCAGCCACAAGCGCGCAGACTCATTGTTGATTGGAAGATTCGTTGTGAATAGCTAGAGATAAATAATAATTATTATTATTTGCAACCATTCACTTAGAGCATCCCGTCTTCAGGAGGTCTGGCAATCTTACTCGCCACCAGGAAAACAACACCAGAGGCTCTAGTATAAGTTTTACCAAAACACAACTTTACGATCGCGTTTGCGTCTTACCCCCAATTTGTATGGGATTTGACAGTTAAACGCGAACGCGGTCATAACGTTTTGTTTCGGTAAAACTTATACTAGAGCCTCTGATACCTATAGTATACCAAGTAGTAGTTTTTATTACGGCGATGGACTTTTGTAAAGAGGAGACTATTCCGTCCAAGAGTTTAAAAAAGCAATAAGTTATCGTGCTTTTTTATATTAATGTGTTTTTACTTTTGTTACTAGGAACTAGGGATTTAGTTTTAGTCGGTACCTAGGTTTAGTTGGGTTGTTTTTTTTTTTTTGACCTGGCTCGTTGCTGAACCCCGAGGGCTGTGTCAGCTGGCAGCATAGCAGCAGGGTTCATGTTGACACTGTATATAATTTTGCGACCACATGTACACATAACGCAATAAACTATTTGAATTGGAATTTGAGACTTCCCCTGTTGGGCTGCTCCAGATATGAGCAAGATGACATTCCGCTGAACCTTACCTCTCTGAAAAGATTATTAGAAATGAGTACTGGGTTATTCGCATCTGTTTTGTTCACGTGGTGTTTCGGTGAGTTAGGGCGGGTTCACTTACGGTTACTGACCGATCAACGTTAAATATGGCGCCAGCAGCTGTCATCCCATAGAAACTTGTCAAACATTCCATTATTATTCAGAGCAGTGACGCGTAGTTGAGAGTCCAAGATGCAAGTGGATGGCCCGCGGTATTTGAGATCCCGAAGTGTTGTGGAACCGCTCTGTGCAACCCAAATTGAGCCAACTAGAAAAAAAAAGTTTTTTTTTTTTGATGCGATGCAGCCGTTTGAAACAGCGTTTGCCTGAAATAGTGTACGGTGTTTAAATAATGAAATGCTGCTCTAAATTGAATACATGGCGACATATTTTTATTTTCACCCCCCTCGACCCTCCAATTTCCGTTCCAGTCCATGTTGGCTCAGTTTGGGTTGCACAGGGCAGTTCCACAACGCTTCGGGAGCTCAAATACCGCGAGCCATCCGGTTGCCTCTCGGACACCTTAATTACGCGTCAATGCTTTAACTATATGAGATGTTAACGAACACAGCTTACGATTACAGATGGTTTGGTGCAACCCACCCTTACACTGCGTCCGTTTCCGTGTCCGGGAGGCATCCGTCTCTTTCGCACTCGGGCGAAACATCGCAAGCGAGAAAAAAAGGGATGCCTCCCGGACACGGAAACGGACGCAGTGTGAACGGGGTGTTAGTCTCAAAGGGCCCTACCCTACAGTGAAAAGATGAAGACCACTCACCTCATCAAGCCACGTCAAGCTACGCAAATGTATTTTAGTTATTATTTTATTAAGTGAGGTAGAACGACAAGACAACATCATTGAAAATTAAATTGCAAGCACATGTCTTATTATCGTTATTTATTTTATTTAATCGCAATCGTTAACATTTTGAGTAGGTATTACGCGGCGTTTTTTTACAAAGGGAATTTATTTTTTAACCGTGTGTGACTAGCTCAAAACTCACACATTTAGAAGGTAGGTGTTACTAATAGAACATCGTCATCCTAGCGTTAGATATTCCCAGTTGTGCCCTAAAGGAGCCCGGGGTCCTCTTTGACACCTAATCCTAAGATTTGGTATAGGCACTAGTTTTGAGAAAGCGACTGCCATCTGACCTTCCAACCCAGAGGGAAAACTAGACCTTATTGGTTTCCTCACGAGATTTTCCTTCACTGAAAAGCTAACCATAAATATTCCGGACATAAGTTCCGAAAAACTCATTGGTGCGAGCCGGGATTCGAACCCACGACCGCCGCTTGACAGCCGCATGCCTGAACCACTAGGCTACCGTAGCTGATACTAACAGCCCATTAAGCAGTAAAATAAAACGGCAGATAGAACTGTCGTGGGTGAATTAAGTTTTAGCCAATCGTGTTGTGGCTTCTAACAAAAAATAAAATATATATGTAGGTAGTCAATATACATACAGCATTTTTTTTTTAATTTTGTTTCCTAGTTCGTTCCTTGAAAAATAACATGATTTTTGAACGCTCTTTTAACAATGTTTAACGAGGTCGAGCGCGCCATGTTTGCTAGTCTGCTTTTCACAAGCCTACCTACTCAAAAAAAAACGATCGATAACAATCAAACATTCAGTGTGTCATTAGGTACATCGTAACTGCAGCTGCATTTGAATTGTATTTTCTAACCTATTGACGACATAATAGCCGATTGCAATCATGTAAATTTTTGAAAATACAGTGTTGGCCATGAATAGAAAAGAATGTATTATTGTTTTCTTGAAATTATTTCAAAGGTACAGCGAATACGATTACAGCTCAAATAGCCACTACTAATTATATGGATAAAATGGAATCGATAAAAATCATATAACAACTCATCGAAACCACTCCTGATTGTACTTACGATAAATAGACCTGCAGTTGGATTTACTAAAGTTAACACAAGTGCTAATTGTGTAACGGGTGTTTTCTGTGCGCTGTTATTTCCGTAATAACTCAAGAATGGTTATGCCGCAAAGTATTAGTATGTCTTCTCAATAGACTTTCATACTGAGAGTACCTAATTAAGACATCAAAATATCTTCTTTTACCTACATCTTACCGGGGACCGATTTTTGACTTTCGAGCGCTCGAAAATTAAATAAAAGTAAATGCTATTGTAGTGTCAAAATTACAAACACTTACTTTCTACCAATAGAATTGAATGCGAGTGGTCAATACCGCTCATTTTAAAATTTTCTATTGTCATTTCAAAATAGCATTTCATCATTTTTGTCAGTTTTCGAGTGAAAGAGTCGAGCGCTCGAGTCAAAAATCGGTCCCCAGGACCGCAATTCCAATGTCATAAGGACGTTCCTAAGGATATCGCTTTTGTTTCATGTCCAATTATTTTGATTTTGAAAGACATAACAGTGGTATTAACTCTGAAATTCTTCACCAAATGGACTCTGCGGAAGACCAGCGCTGTCTGTTAAAGCCAGCATCATGCTGAGCCGGGTCCATTTCGTGACATGCTTTGTGCTATGCTGTCTTTTTTGGCATTGTCATATGTGTGTTTGTTAAGTGACAGCAATACGTATACATAATTTTGATTTATTTTTAAGATTTGAATTCGACATGAACGACACCCCGTGTAATCAAAGTACACTCAGGTTTCCCGGTGTTAAATGTCAATTCCAGTCAGACATTAACTTAGTGATATCATGCCCATATATCATGCTGCGGTCATTGTGGCACTCTTTGGGGGAGGCCTATGTCCAGCGGTGGACGTCTTTTGGCTGATATGATGATCATGCCCATACAAAAGTACAGGTATACTGTAGGTACAGACAATTTAACCTATTCTAAGAAACTGTCCACATCGCCAAGTTAAGACACGCTCATGAGGCAAAGAACTTCAGAGCGTTTCACTACATAACAAGTCATCTCTTTAAACTAATTTAAGTATGTTAAGCCATCTTCCGTTCTGGCAGTAAAAATCAGTTCTTGCCAGCTCTAAATAGCCCCAAAGAGCGGAGTTAAACCGGTACCGACTAAATTAACGAACGTGTTTCCGTGGCAGGAAAGAAACACTTAGGTCGAGCTCCTAGCGTGTGCGTCACTGCCTAGACGCTTGTTCAGCAGTAGGCTACTGCACAGTTCCCATTTAGGTCTTGGACGCTGTCTTTGTACCTGCAATCATGTTAATAAGTCGAATCGAATGGAAGCTATTCTTTGCTTTTCACGAGTCTGTCGGTAGATCAGCCAAAAAGAAAATGTTGTTCCTAAAACCTATTTCGAGGCAAGCGGGTTTGGGAATCACTAAAATTCTATACTAATGCAAGAGATGCAAAGAGTATAATTTGTGAGGTAGTTACTTGGTAAGTTGATATGTTTTTTTGAGTCAGTTACTTGGTAAGCTAACCTCAGTGGTTCAGGCATGCGGAAGTCAAATGGCGGTCGTGGTTTCGAATCCCGGCTCGTACCAATGAGTTTCGGAACTTATGTACGGAATGTCATCTGATATTTACCGTTAGGTTTTCGGTGAAGGAAAAACATCGTGAGGAATCCTGCATACATCTGCGAAGAAATTCTAAGGTATATGCAAGATATAAGGTATATGGTAGATGTATATGGAAGTCTCTAACCCGCACTGGGCCAGCGTGGGGACTACTGCCCGTTCGGCCTGTGCCCAGCAGTGGGAAGTATATATGTTATTTTTTTTAATTGATATGTATATAAGGATATGCCTTCAATATATTATAACCAGTTTATAGAATGGACCTTCCGGGTGGACATATTAGGCTATATTCACGCATAAAAGACTGAACGAATTAAGATTAGGAAGGGTTAAGATGAAATTGGTACCTATCCAAATAACTATAGCCTGGTGTAAACAATTGGATACTACTTATTTATCTCGAAAATCCGTCAAAGGGAAGAAATCGGGAAGTCTATCAAGGGCAGTTCACGCGGACAAAATCTCGCTCAAATGCTAGATTGTTTATAAATGTGACTACCAGTTAATTAAAATGGAATGCACTATTTATACTTTCTTATTTAAACTGTTCTGTAGACATTACACAGTTAGCATTGATGTGGGTAATCTCGAGTTTAGTTACTGCGGTCTGCCACACCATGAGATAGAATTCTAAATTACATTAATCTGCCGCAGGATTAGCAAATTGCAAAATTAGCTTATACCTACTTGTCTTGACTGAGACTTGTTAATGTGTTTGTGAAGTTTGTGTCTGACCTAGAAATGAAACTGTTATAAAATATAGGTACTTATCTATATTTTGTACTAGCTTCTGCCCGCGACTCCGTCCGCGTGGAACTCGTTTATATCGTAGCTCCATACTAACTTTCACCCCCCACGTCATCCCTTTGGGGGGTGATTTCCGGGATAAAAACTATTCTTTGTCCTTCCCCAGGACTCAAACTATCTCTATACCAAATTTCATCCAAATCGGTTCAGTGGTTTAAGCGTGAAGAGGTAACAGACAGACAGACAGACACACTTTCGCATTTATAATATTAGTATGGATTTACTTACCCCCTTATTCATAAAACTTAAAATGCCTGTGCCAAATAAAATGTGCTTTGTCCCTTTCTTACGAACAGAAATGTCAAAGTGACAGATAAAGACAAACGAATTTGAACGGCATTTTAGTTAAAATAGGCGTGTAGAACGTTTATGAATACGGCCGTTAATGTTTAGTCAGCGGTAAAATAGTTTTAATTGCTAATCTAAGTTGTCACCAATTTAAAACAAAAATGATGACATCCATTTCTTATATAAATTAACCGCAATCTTCGGTTTACCTTTCACAGAAATGTTTCTATTTGTGGCAAGTACTACTAGGTATCTAGTTGCTATATTAAATTACTAGTGGCTGAGCTAGACATCCGTAAATACAAAATAATTTTAAAAATGAATTAAAATATACTAACAAAATATTTTGAACCTAGTTAAAATCGACTAAGTTTGTCATCAGAACATCCATCGCTTGTCAATCAATCGACGCATTTGGCCGTCACTGATAAACAATCAGCTCGATCTGATCACTAGGACGAATCATAGCAAATAGACTAAATTATTAATGGCCATGACGCTTTTCTCCACCAAGGATCGGCGGGATCTAGCAGGGAGTTGCCGCAATGCGTTTGATCCTAATTTAAGTCCAACATGATACGATCGAGCCTAAAATACTCGTTTGAGTCATATTGTTTATGGATGGTTACGCATTACGCTCCAGGCAGATATTATATAATACTATAGCAGATGCACCACTCTCATATAAAAACCGAAAATTCCTTCGGTATCGTTGGATTTCCATTGTTTATGTTAGTTAAATATCCTTATAAGTCTTATAACACACGCGGAAAGCCGAAATCACTTTGCCTTCAGCATAATGACAGTGGTGCGTGCAAGCGCACGCATTAATAATAATTCAGAGAGGTATTTATTTTTTCGAGAGTGGTGGGAGCTTGATCTTTCTAACACATTTGGCTATACTTCAGCGCAAGTGCGACTGCACCGACTAAAACTTAGAGTTCAAACGTAACTAGTGCGTTCAGAAAAGAGCCCAGTGCTTCGTTCACTCATAATCATCATACTTATTTGATGGAAATTGCAATAGATTTTTAGTCGCTATACATACAGGCCCAGATCCAAGCTCCAACATCCGAAAGTGAATCCAAGCCACCTTGCGACTAGATTCCCTATTAATAAACTGCTCAATCTCTAGTTTAATTGGACCCTTAGGTTTCTAACGACTAAGCGTAAATAGAGGCTAGCCTTTACTGGTTCTCCTTCAGTGCAGCCGATAGTCTCGTCATGGCGTTTCGATATGTTATTGTGATAAAGGTCACAATAACCAAAAAAAAAAAACATTCTCCAAAATTCACATCGTTTAAGTTGGGCAATCGCTCGTCAGTTGAGAAAAAAATATGATTTTTTCGCTTTAGAAAAGCAAATGAATGTCCATGTTTGAATTAAATATTCTTGAAAGACTGACAGTATGAACCGATTGGTACGAATATGTTGGCAGTAAGGTATAAAGCGCTACCGGTAAAAGCCGCGGCCTCCCACCAGCTTATATGACTTTGGTGCGGTTTCATTCACCTCAAAGGGCGTAATCCTTCGCAGAGTTGGTATTAAAAGCAAATAATCGAATCCTGCAAGTTCAGTCAGGGCGAATCAGATGTCAGGCCAATCACGAGGGATTACTGCAGCCCCTGGCATCCATCAATAGTCCGTGGCACACACGCGGAAGTATTTTCATAACATCAGAGTGCATGCCACTAATGAACACTGAGGGATATTAATGAACAGTACTTAAGTTTATTGTTTCATTACGTTGTAATTTGTCGCTTTGAACAAGGATGGCGTTGAAGAATTTCATTTTAGTAACGCCCTTTGCATGTTCCTTCTTAAGCCAATATAGACTCTATTCACGCTCAGCTATTTTTTAATAATGGCCTATTAATCTGAAAAGGATGGATGGAAATTAATTATGTTAGTCTGTTATCTAACAAAATCTGTGTTTAAGACGGAAGCAAAAATTCCCACAACGGCACCAGAATTTTGTCAATTTCGTTGTTCAGAATGCGGTTTTATCTTTTAACCAAATTTGCTTTTTCGTTATAGATAAGAACGTTGACTTTTACATCAAAATCTGAACGCGATAACGACGATTATTTATCAAATTGAAACATTTTCACACAGTGATTTCCACATTTTAACCTAATCTCATTTTGCACATAAGTTTAATAAATCAAAAACTATTTATTATATTTTTTTATATGGCTATTTAATTTTACAAGATTTACTTGCACTGTATATTCTAGTTCTTTCAAAATTAGCAAAGCATCTTTAATCCACTTGGTATTCGATTGAGGTTTGATTTGGTATATACTTATGTCAGTTCGGTGACCATGCAATATTATGACACCATCGAGCTGACCTGTTGAAGGTTCAGAATCATAGCATGGTCATAGCAACTCCTAAACTACACAAAAACACGGTCATGTTTGAGCTCAAAATGTATGATCAGCAATAATAACTTGGGCCCCTAACTGTTATTTTTTTGATAGAAACTTATTTACTTTACCTACGTCTGATATTCCGAAATAATCATTTGTTTTAAATGAAGCAATGTGGTCCGGTCCGAGCGCGGGCGCAGAGCACATTATATCGTGCTAACCGAGCGACACATTTTAACTGTAACCCAGTCACCTTAAGTAGTGTATGCATTTCTATGCAAACTTCCGTTCCGATCAATCGAAGATGAGGTAGCCGGATCTGCGAAAGAACAGCCCTGTTTAGGCTTATCTGACGTGCCGCTTCCGACAGACATAGACAATCATTCATTTGTTTATTACATTTTTTAATTTTCTGAATCTCATTGCCAACAGTCTAGAATCAAATGATAATACGAACTCGGTTGCAAAGGTCCGCTATTACTCATCTCACGTTAACAAGTGTGAGTGGATGCTGTAAAGCCAATAAAATTAATGATGACATTTTTATTGATGTCACAACATCACTCAGTATTCAGGCAAGCTATATTCAAGCAGCATAATAAAGTATAATGATATTAGACGGCTTATCGGGCCGCGTTGGCTTTAATCTTTCTTACTATCTGTATTGATATTTACTTTATTAATATGCTGTGATATTATTATTTTGTTTAGTGGCAAGAGAATAAATACTTATGAATTGATTGTGAATGAAATTTTACGGACTTATAGACTAGATTTAATACAATATACTACTATTTTTCTTTCTATAAGAGTTTGAACTCTCCCGATTTAAGTCCACATATTTAATAGATTACTCTACACGGGTCTAACATGATATTTATTTACCTTTAATTCTGAAGTTTAGACGCAGGTCTGAATTTTTTATTCTGTTATACAGCAGACTAAAAACGGGTAAATGCAAATATTAAACCCACCAAAATGTTAAAATATTCACGAATATTACCGGATTGTATAAATATTCAGACCGTATTGGCATATTTTGCGAAGAATAAATAGTTTCACGTTGGTAAAAGAAACAACTAAGAATTGAAGTTGGCAAGGCTTATGAGCTTCTCCTTAGTCTGAACAACAAACGTTGCACTCTCCTTGCAAATCTCTGCTTTACTGACTGCACAATGCCGTAAATTCAGACAAGTACCCCATCGCCGAATGGTAGGTTTACAAATGCTGCCATTTTTATAAGCGGCTCGTAAGTACCTACTTTCAAGTCTATTTAAAAGCTGCTTAGATGTGTGGCACTTAAAATTTAATTTCATGTGCCTAACCTCTTTTGGGAGTACAGATTGAGTTCATGTATGTATGTATGCAGGTACTTAGGTTTCGGCCTACGCGCTATGAGTAATTTCCATGATACGGACTCTTAAACACTTATAATTCCTCCTATGCTGTAAGGACCTTCCAGACTTGGCATAATTTCAGATCCCAAGTCTTTTTATAAAGGAACTCGTTACTTTGTGCCTCTATTTATATATTAATGTTGTCATCCTATCTTGATTGCAAAAAAGAACAACATATCGTACATGAGTATTTGATAAAACGTCTCCTTCAATTATGGGTAAATAATGAAAAACTTTTTAACAAAAAATAAAACCAACTTCAACGCACGGGACCAACTCGGAGTTATACCCTTTCGATTAAAAAAAATAAAATTAAAATCGGTTCACAGTTCTCGGAGATATCGAGTAACATACATACAAAAAAAAAAAAATAGTTCGAATTGATAACCTCCTCCTTTTTTTGAAGTCGGTTAAAAACAGACATCAAACATTATAGAAATATAGTAGGTACTTACATAAATTTGGTTAAGATGGTGATTTTAAAATTTCACTGAAATGAAGTTGTATGACAATTTAAACTTTATGAGTTATGACATTGCAGAAGAATGTGAGCACGTAATGGGCACTAGAATTATCTAGTTATTCAATTTGCAAATTGCCTCAGGTCACGCTGTGAGCTGCACGGTTCGGAAAGAAACAGTCAGAAAATAAAATGAAGGCTCGACAAGTAAAATGAGAAGCAAAACGTCAAAATTGGTTTCCAACAAGGCATGGCCTCGAAATTTGCATATCTCACTATCTACTGCCGCTTTCCTATAAAATATTCAAACATAATCTACTCCCTCAGAATTTAACTCTGGGTAGACGACACACGCGTGCCCTGAATCCGGGATCACGTGTTCAAAAACATTGCATTTAATTAAAACTAGAGCCGCTACATTCGATGTACTAGCACGTTCGAATTTAAACCGATTCTTGGCTTGCTTGAGGAATAATAGTTGCTGCATGGTAATGGTACGATCCATATGACTGGTAAATGCGAAAAGTCCAAGAGTGAAATGGATATGGGAGGTCAGTGCAGCTGGCATGTATTTATTCCAATGCTAGCATGAATAAATTAGATGCAATATCAATGCCAGATAACGGCAGTAACTGCCCTATAAAGACGCGGAACGATGTCACTGCGCCTAGAAACGCAATTACGTCCCCAAGCATGCTCTCACGAACATTCCCGCTATTAAACGTCAGACATCGCCTTTATTGCCCAATACACGGCCCTTCACAGTTTTCGGTGATTTTGATTTTATTTTAAAGCTCTTCTGCAAACACTGATTTGTTTGTTCTCAAGCTGGAGGTAGGACGGCGTATTCGACATTCTAAGTACGGTCGACTTCAGATATAGGTTAGCCTTTGCACCTTATTCGTTTGCATCAATCAATCTACATATTACTTTGACTTTACATCTATATATAGGTAAACGGTAGACTTACTCGTAATACTTAAACAAGCAACGAAGTTGTGATAAAAAATATTAACGGCCTCAAGCCATCCTTTAAGGTAGGTATCTAGGTAATTGCAGATTTGAGCTATTGCACTTTTTTATGACTCTGTTTGCTTTGGCAAAATAATAATATAAAACAACATATACATGGTACATATAAACATACTAGCATCTACATAATTGTATTTCGAAAGAGTAAATACCTTTAAAAGCTGGTAAGGCAGCGGAAAATATATTTTTTTAATATACAAAGAGGGACAGATTTAATAACCACTGGGTTAGTCGATTGATGAATAGTTACAGTAAGTATTTCTTTAATAAAACAATAGAAATAGATAGACAATTTTTTGACCCATTTTCAACACAGAAAATTGGAGTAGTGATGGTCAAGTAGGCAGTCCCAAAAAAAAAAGTACATTTTTAGTAATGTCGTAAACGTAAGTAAGTATAAAACATATTATATATATTCAAATCTATAATGGCCCATTGACTCTTAATATTCCATTTTTGTTGTTAATATTACATTCAATAACATAGTGAGTAAATAGTAGAAAATACATAAATTCGTATTGTACTATTTACGTCCATAAAACATTCGCTATGATTATTATTGCCCACTTATAAAATCGGTAGTCATAACTCTAAGGCCATGAGTAAGTAATTCGACAACAGCTCTAACGCAACCAAATGAACGACTATGTAGAGAGTTTACAAAAGCTATTCTTTCTAGAAAATAGGATACGATAACATAAACTGTCTTCACTTCATGTGAATATAACTCAAAAATTTGGCTGAGAAGTTGATACTAAACCAAATGGCAGTGCGCGGAATAATATGGTCCGCAATGTACGTCGGCTTTAGGGCATTTCGGAAGCTATGCGAATATACGGCTGCAGTTCACACACTGTCGCGTTCGGCTGCGTCGGACGCCGCCCTTAGTCGACTGCATCGAGCACCTCGCGCAAGGAATTGTGGAATTAATCTCAGAAGCTAAGAGGATTTTTCTGTCCAACTTTTAAGAGTAGTTCGTCGGTGTAAGCGTAGTTATGTAGTTGTAATATGAGTTTTTATCAATTAACAGGAAGCTAGCGGAGCTGCCGTAGCGGAATCTTGAGGCGGAACGGTGTCCCTCCGCAGAGAACAGTCACCGCTGAGTTATTCTCTGACGCCGTGAAAGCCGAAGCTAGAAATTCGAAATAGAGCACATTGAAATTTAGCAACTGTCTGTCGAGCCGCATTACCGACTCCGCTACCGTATTTATAAATATTCTACCGACGATTTGTGCCGTTCGCTGAACTGGCCAGGATATTTACGACTGGAAATATAAAGACATTATTATTTTTGATTGGACACTTTAATCGAAATCTTTGTTCTAAAAATGTTATTGTTCATTTTGTATGTAACATAAAAAAATAATTGCACATTTTACTTACTTTATTCGTTGACATAAATCTTCAAGAGTTTGGCGAAAGCTCTGCAATATTAATATCGCTTTATTCCAATGCAATTTAAATAATATAAAACTTATTTAACTTAGTTGATGTCTAGTATATTTATCCATATAGAAGACGTAACTATTTGTCTCCGTCTACAACGAAAAATTCTAAAGCAAAGGTCGTATATGTGCGTATGAGCTGACATTAAAATCAAATTTTGGCTACATTCCAAACCTCAAATATTGTTGGTCGTCTTTGCAGAAAGGATAAGCACTGAAGTCTGAAGATCATTTCTACTTATCTTGTCCATTTATATATCAATAGTCACTTAGTGGATGCACGGGCTTTTTCGGTTCGAAAATAATAAGCTTTTTTACAAAATTTTATTTCACCTCGCTGGTTCTTGGTAATACCTATTGCCGACCTTGAGTACCTACACTATTGTATCACAGTTTTATTTCAAAAACACATATTTACGCTGGGTAATGTACTTTCTTAGTTCTCACGAATTAAATTAATATTTGCGGACAATCTTACACAGATCGACCTAGTCCCATACTAAGCAAAGCTTGTACTAAGTATGGGTACTAGACGACGATAAACATACTTATATAGATAAATAAATACATAAATACATAGAAAACAGCCATGACTCGGGAACAAATATTCGTGCTCATCACACAAATAAACCTTACCGGGATTCGCACCCAGGACCTCTAACTTCGTAGGCAGGGTCACTATACACCAACTAGGCTAAACCGGTCGTCAAAATTAATGATGTCACAATAGTCACAATTATGACAATGACGTTGTATTTAAATTAAAATAACAACCGCTGACTAGTAAGTCGCGCGCAATAAATTTTCCCAACGGGATTATTCTGTTGTAACATTCTCTAACATTTTAAATGCGTTCGCTTATTTCCTAGTTCCCTGGTATTTCGAAGACACATATTCCGCGATTTTAGTGCGTTGCGTCTTACACGTTGTCATACGCGGCTCGTTATCCCGACGAAAAACTAATAATAACTTGTCCATCGTTAAACAATTTGCTGTTGACAGCAGGGCTGGTGAAGCCACTTTGTATTTTAGTGTTGGATATTAACACCGATTGGTACCGAAACACTAGTATTATTATAAATAGGCATTCATGTGACCACAGTTACATTCAACTTCTAAAAATACGCTTCTCAATCAGTTGGCAAAGGAATAAGCTTTGTAGCATCTTTTTAAGCTCAGACGAACCAGACTCGCTACGGTAATAATATCACTATCGAGGGATACCTTATGCGATATCTTTTGTTGTCTTTATCAGGGTTTCACCTGTATTTTGCAAGACTTTGGGGCAAACCAACGATTGCCTACCCGCTCATATGAAGCAGTTGTTTCAGTCATTTTAAAATCATTACTCAATTCAGCTGCATATGAGCTTTTCCGTCCTTCACTGTGGTACGTGGGTTCTCTATGGGATTCTTTCTGAAAGTTTACAAACCTTCTAGTTAATGAAGGTCCATGTAGCGCAATAATATACATGTAATCCTAGATCCAGGTGCAACTCCAAGGCGTATGCCACTATCAATAATCAATGCACTTGAATACTATTCCGGTGGTAGAGATGTTACAAAGTAGATGAGAATAGAGCATCCCACTTGATTGATGTCCAGCTTCACGCACGCTTGTTTTTGACGTCGCTGTCAAGAAAAGGAGCGAACTGCGGATGCTTTGTCTAAACTTCGCAATGGAACACCGCCAGTCACGCGAAGGCACCATGATTTCATCAATTTATGATCCGTTAGCAGCAGGTACTTTGACGCCATTTTGAATACATTGTCATAATTGTAACACAACTTGCGCACGTTTAATAGGCGAGCGGTAAAAGCTCGTTGATTAGTTGCGAGATGATTTGCTCAATCTTAAATATTTGTTATATCATATTCAATAATTTATTGCGTGTTCAAACAAGCGTCGCTTAAAGTAAAATATTAACTAAGATGTCTCGGTTTGATTTCTCTCGGTCTGCAGTGTTTAGTTTGGAACTGGAACATAAACGTTTTTTTTCTGTTAACGTAAACAAAACTACTGCGGTGACTAGTCTGCGTTTCGTTTCATATGTTCAGTTAAAAGTGTCGTCAGGAGCAAGTTTTATTCGATATTTTCACGCAGATGATTGAGTTAGACGGTTGCGCGGGAGGCTGGGACGCAATCTCCGGTGCCGGCGCGGAAGCCTCCCCGCTCCCCGCGCCGTACCTATACTCTCTAGGGTTGACAGATTCGCTCAAATAGTCAGTATTACCGCAAATTTTATTATATTTTCTTACCACCAGTCATGTTTGTGCGAAACGTGAACGCTCGCTGATGTATATTTACCGCATGGATTACTTTTCATTATCTGACTAAATAGTTTTTAGACTTCTATAACGTTGGTTTAACTAGTTTGGTCAAGAAAATTCATGTGCCTGACGTGACCAGAGGCATACTTAAGAAACTTTTCAAACGAGTGTTAGGCCAAAAACTAAACTATCATTTTCCCATACAAAAGCTACATTTAGATCTACCTAACGTACATACGAGTCACGGCTGCTCTATATGTAGGTATAAATTATGAGGACAAGTTGTATTTAGAGTGTAGTCAAGTTACCTATCAGCGGTACGTTTCTTGTTATAATGACTACTCCTAGACTAAATATAAAGTGACAAAAAATTACGAACCATTTTATTTATTAACTCGAATGTAGAATTGTAGAACTTAAACACAGATAGGTACTGACTGCAATGTATCGTATCCGATAATATAAGTTTAATCAGTGCGTAAGCGGGCAAGTGTCACCCCTAATGCCACCCTTCCCTTCGATGCACTGTCGCCCGACCTCGCAGTGCACCCACAATCAATTGGAACACGAGATAAGGAATTACTATTAACGTTTTATCAGAAAAATCAAAGCTAAGATATTAAACTTTAATATAGGTTTTTGCCCCAGTTCTAAGGTTACTCGATATTGCAGTGCATCGTAGTAAGTATTTCTGTTGAGCGAGTGCAGTTATGAGTTACGTTACGACGCACTTTAGGCTGTAAATGTGTCGTGTAGTATTTGCATGCTCATTGCAAGCATACACACATATTTATCTTCGTTGTTTGACCGACCTTAATACAACTTGTAATATTTGTAAACATAAAATTATCAACATATTCAAAATAACATCGAAGGTTTTTTAAGTGATCATTGATTTAAATAGGGAGTGTGCTTTCAAAATAGCTTGGTGCTGGTGAAAGCTGTGAAAATCTCAGACTAGAGAGCTGAAAGTATCGAAACTCAATGAGAGTAAGTAATCATGTAAAATCTCAATTGTATATAACAATGAATGTCATCATGAATCCAATTATTAGGCGGTCGCACACTGCGACGCATCAACGGACGGAGGTGCGGAGCTGCATACAAATTTCGCCGGACGGAGGTGCGTTGCAGTGTGTCGTACCGTACCACACGGAATTTATATACAAACTGAGGTACCTACTTGCATACAACGAGAAACGCACCTCCGTCCGGAGATGCGGCGCAGTGTGACATCCACCTTAGGCTACGCACATAGAGGAAGAATAGAATAGAGGGACTTACACACTACACACACATACACACACGCGGGACAAGTATGTAAGCACAGACAAGACCACAAGTGGGAACGAGATACAAATGATACAATGTCAAATCTCCTGTCCCTCGGCGCGTATAGGCTTTTTTGTTTCTCACCAGCTTTTTTGTCACGACCTGTCAAAATATTGTACTGAAACTGAAGTCATAGACATATCCATAGACATATTTATTCAGTAAACAATCCTAGATTAAGTTTGAATTTCTTACAGCTAACAATATAATATATTATATCTACAAAATAATAACTCCGGTCTAATATCTAATAACTACACGATACGACCGTCACCGATATAACGCTACTAAATACGGTATTTGATAACAGTCGGTGTTGCAAGTGTCCATGGGCGGCGGTAATCGCTTACCATCAGGTGATCCGTCTGCTCGTTTGCCTCCTATATCATAAAAAAAAAAAAAAAAAACAGTCAAATCAGCTTCCTTTTATGAAACGTAAAAAACGCTCCGTTAGTATGGAATTTTTAGGATTACTTGTTTGTGACGTCACAATCAAACAACGTCCTTATTATTATGGGTTCCCTCTATTTGGCATAACTTTGATTGTCCGAAACGTTTTTTGAATAATAGACTTGGCTTAGTTAATGTGGCAGAAACCTTACTTACCTACTAGAAATTCGAAAATTCCAAAAATGCGTTAGTACGAATTTAAATTTGCATAATTGTTATGGCCGATTATATTTACGCATAATTTTATTCGGCATATTATCGATTGTCCGATACTTACTAAGCATACTTAAAACTATATTCCGAATGTAGTAATGTGTGTGTATGTGTGTGGTGTGTGTGTGTGTGTAATGTGTGTGTTAGGTTATGGCAGCTAGAAAAAGGGGGGGCTGGGGGGCGAAGCCTCCCACTAGAGGGCCAAGCCCCCCGCAGTAAAAAAACAACAAGTAACCGTAACAATGGTATTATTAGTAGGTTAGCTTTGTGTCCCTTAGAGCGGAAATAGGCACCCCGCGAAGCGATAGGCGGGTAGGATAGGTTTAGGTTGGGTTAAAATAGTTGGAGTTTGTTTTAAAAAAAAAACAAAACAAATGCTGATGATCTCTGCGAGAATAGTGTTTGACAAAAAAAAATATGCTCATATATTTTATGCGTGGACATGATTCAGAGCATCAAAATTATGAACAAATACTTACTTAGAATACTTTATTGCTCTCATGTAGACATTACATCAGGTCTTAAATATCTTACAGTCTAAGGTACTTTCGGGTAATAAGACCTAAGTGAGAATGCAAATAAAATGAAAAATAGCATATTTAATTAACATATTCATTTATGAATCAGTCTTTAATTTCAATTAGTATACAATCAATGTGAAAAATAGCGGTAATTCCCATAGGGAGACATACAGTGACCGGTTTTTTAAAACCCTACTAATAGGCCTTATTATAATATGGTGGTATAAAAAGGCCACCTTAGACCCTAACTTCTCGACAACAAGTTTGTTTTAATTATTACGTACGTTACGCAATTAGCAATCTAATTAACATGTATATAAAAGTCTCAAACTTTAACCAACATAGAAAATAACAAAAAAGAGCAATTCCTGCTAGAAAAAAAATTGAAAAATAGTTTTTTTTAGGATTTTTCCTAAAGGCCTTATTTTACTGTAGGCCATATTATACTATAGGCAATAGGAACTGCAGACACTAGGGCATCTTCTGACCACAATGCTCGTTTGGGAGGCATCGTGATCGAAAACTGAAAATATAACAAATAAGTAAGTAATTATGCACACTTAGTTAGTAGTATAACTAAAAATACCGAAATTCGATATATTAAGTAGGAGGATAACAAGGCCTAAAAGAAATCCCAAGCCATAGAGGTCAATAAGGCCTATAGGTTAATTTTGTAGGCCGTACTCGCCACCGACCACGTGTATAAATAAAACGAAATATAAAATATTGGCATCACAATACGTTATCGAATTTTTTATCACATTACAAGCGTTAATTAAGGAGAAAAAATGAGTACAAATTTCTTTCTTTCTTTCTTACATTATTAATGTAATATTACAATAAATACGTCTGTTTCGGCCCGATTTTTGTACAACGTGCCACGCGCTCACCTGCCGAAATGTATGAAGCAATCCTGGCGGCGGGGAGCGGGGAATCGAGCCAGTTCGAACGTGTAGTTCCTTGTTTGTCCGCTTGGGATCAGGGACGCGTAGCCTTGAGCGTGAGATCCCGTATTTAATACGATTTTGGTTACTTAGGCCTTATTAGCCGACAGGCCTTATTACCCGCAGGTACCTTATAGCAGACATGACACCCTGTAAGGGTATTGCAAATCCTTCGTCTTAAACGTAGGTACACATTAGGAAATAAAATTAAACTAAGATAAAATTTACACGTTTACATCTAGGATATCGTTTACTAAGCATGTATATGGTATCTATTTACATTGAAGAAGTCTTTCAGTGAATAAAAACAGTTTTCTATTAAATATGATTTTAACTTGTGAACAAATTGTATTTCACCTCATCAGCTATTTCTTTAGGAAGACTGTTGTAAATGCGTATTGTTGTCATATGGGGGGGGGGGGGGGGGGCTGTTATTACTCAACTGTAAGTTACTTGTTGGGAGGGCTATTTTATCTCTATGTCTTAGATTTAGGGTGCAAGTGTGACGGTCTTTGCCTTGAGTGTATAAATAATGATGCTTCCGTACAAATTTACAAGTTTCCAAAATATAAATAGAGGGTTATGTTAAAATGCTTAATCTTTTGAAGTGGGGTCTGCATGTTTCATTATTTTTAATATTTGTGAGGATTCTTATGCACCGTTTCTGTAACACAAATAAATCCGTTAGGTCTGTACTATTGCCCCATAAAATTATCCCATATTGCAGCCAAGTCTGTGTAAATGCATAATAAGCACTAACTGCAGTTTTAAATCTGTGGTTTTCTTTATATTTCGTAAGGCATACGTAAAGCGAGACAGTTTTGTACAAATTTTATCAATATGCGACTTCCAATTAATGTGTTCATCGACATTCATTCCTGCTTTTGTTAATTGACTGCAATTGTTAATAAGTTGCAATTTATGGCCTGAATGTGTGTAATCAATATCTAGCGAGAATCTCTGATAGGGTCTGAATTGAATTAGATTTGTCTTTTTTAAATTTAACTGTAGGTTATGGTCCAGCCACTTCAAAAGGGTATGAAGTATTGAGTTCATATTTAATACAAAATCGGTGTTATTTTGACTCGAGGAAACTATGGAGACGTCGTCAGCGTATATAAAGCATTTAATTTTGTCTGAATTTATTATTTTTGGTAAGTCGTTTACGTATATTACAAATAGGATGCAACCTAGCACGCTTCCCTGCGTCGGACTATTGAAATTCGGCGTAATCGAACTATGCTTATCTCGATTCTGCCAAAACAGTTTATGCGCAAAGTCAATTTACTACATAGATTATGCCAAATAGAATACTTACTAAAAAAAAAATGCCAAAACAGGGGAATCTACTATTATGCCTGAGAGAGCGAAATACATTGTGCAAGCGAGAAGGCGGAGACAATGTCATGAAGACCTCTTCGATAACATGGTTCTATCCCTTTCTTACTCTTTGCTAAGTACGAAAGTGAGAAGAGATTTTTTTGAAATTTGTGCTTTTCCTGCTTCAAAAAAATCACTAATTCACATGTAAATGGTGTTAAGATATTGGCTTAATAAATCAATCCCAAGCAACAAATTAGATTGATCTTTTCGAATTGATTTATTTAGGCGGTTTTTATTTATTTTATTTTTGTGGTTCCTGTTTATAATCGAGTAAGGATAAACGGAGTTAAAATACAAGAATGTTCGTTAATTACAAATTAATAAGTACCGATATACTCTAGATAACTATTAAGATACGATATAAACGAGTCTCTGATGTTTCGTTACATGCATATTCCGTATACTTTTGAATTGCATAATAGATAATAAAGATTTGGAAGATTAAATTTATTTCGAATAAAATAGTTCTCTATGTTCAAATATTTTACGGCAGAAAATCTTATATTTCAGTTGCAGCCTGAACTGAAATATTTCACTGCCATATATTTAAACCGTAGCAACTTTTTTTTAATAATACGAAACGGTGCGTTAAGTGTCTAAGCTATTTTGAAAGGTCTCTAGCTCGCAAAGTAAATCGTGATAATAAATGTATACCTTACCTTTCCTTAACGGATATCCTTAATTATTCTTCCCGTGAAAACTTTGTCAGTTTACGCCGTATAAATTAACGTGTTAAACGTGCGACGGAAATTTGGAGGATATTTTCCGATCGGAGTTAGGGATCTAGTTTCCGTACTCGCGCGATAAACAAGTTATTGCCTTATTGAGGGGGTGAAGGGGTCCCGGAATGAAGGGGGGAGGAGGGACTCACCCGTGTAATTAATAAACGAAGCAAAAGGGGGATTCGAATAGGTTTGATGATTTTGTTAAACTGTTTAACGTTTAACGCGCTACGTTACATAAGTAATTAAGTTTGTGTTTGAATTATGTACTTAGAGTCAGCCATCTGAGAGTTTACCAAAGACGATGTCGCAGTTTTTATTTAGTCCCAACGGCTTAAATTATCCAGCAGATGAGTAAATCGAATCTAAGCCTGTCATCTGAATCATTAGGATGTAAAAGAGACTAGGTACGAATAATCTGACAAAGCTATCAGATTCTGCAACGACACCTTAAACGGATTATCTGTTATTTGCTATAGGTATGTGACGGGAATATTGGCTTTGCAGAATAACCAGAGGTCTCCAGGTAAAGTACGAGGCCATGTTGCGTCGTTCGTACCTATTTACTTGTATTTCGCTCCGCTTTACACACACATATTATTGTCACGGGGACGTGTCAAATGTCTTTCCAACCGCTTCGTTGCGGCTATGCAATAGAATGCAATGCAGTGCGTTGAAAGCAACTAGACCTGTTTGCTTATTTTACGCTTTTATTCCAAATGCGACTTTATCTCAACCAGTTAAGGTGGTTTATTGATCACGCCGCGTGCCGGCTCCAGATTGCCTTCAGCAACAGTTCATTTGTTTCCGTTAGCACTTCGCTCCTGGTCGGCTCTTCGGAGAAGTATCAGATGTTAGACTGATCAGAAAGGCACGACTTTGTCGACGAATACTAAGCTGCACCCGGCTAAACAAATGTCACGTACAACTAAGTCAAACAGGTCTCTTCCCATTTTTCACACAAATATCAAATTTGTAATACTGTTGCTAACCGAGATTGAGTGTTAAATTTGTTGTCACGGTTTTATGTGGGCCGTGATAATTTATCATTTAACACGTGTTTGGAAAGTCGCGGTCGATAGTTGCCAATACAGAAAGATGATACGGTGTAGTAGGATGGGATACACGCGCCCGTAAGCACGTGGCAATGGTCGCTATAAATTGCGATTAAAAATCTTGTCGACAATCTCGTCGATCGGTTTAGTAGTGAGCCGTTGTCCGCATGCCAGGATTTATTGCATAATTCGCCGGTTGAAGCAACAATGTGGCTCCACGAAGCGGCGCATTTCACCGCCAGATACCGCTATTGTAATATATTAGCCCATAAATTGTCCTTACAATCAGTCATAGATTTGAGTCCCGTAATTTCGCCTCGTGCTTTCATGAGTTGACTAAATAAAAACCGCTGGAGCGGAATATCGATGAGTTTGCGCTGCGAGTTGCAACCGTGTCGTTGAATACAATAAAGCAGAAATATATGTTTAATAATATAGTCTTTTGTTTATTGCCCGAATGTCACTTCTCAATCATCTTTTTACAGCAGTTTTATGAGCGACTTCTTGCATTAAAACTTGAAAATGGGGAACGTTAACAAGTTCGGCGTTTATGAGTAACTGCGACTTTTGAGTGTGGACTAAATATACAATGTAAACTAATACTAGATATAATTTTTTTAAAGCAATATATTTAAATAAATTATTGTATGGCCATGTACCTAATTCAATTAATTTTTGATTCTTAATTAGGTAAACAATACAAATGTAGGAACAATCGTGCTATCGAAAATCATTATTCGTACGTTGTGTCTCCTAGTTTATAAATTACGCGAGCTATCTTAACGTTTAAGCGATAATAATTTTATTGCTATTGAGCGTCATAGAATATTTTGTTTGTCATAAACAACTTCTACAGGCTGAATTAGCGAATTGAACGAGACAATATAATTTAGTGTAAATTATCTTCATTGGCGCAAGCTCTTTCTCATTTGTCTTATTAAATTAATGTTTTACGACAGAGTATACGCACATAGTGCTTTCTAGCAGCATTGAACTTATTTTACCGACAATTGTTCCATCGAATATATATGTTTCGCAGAATTTTCATTTCACCGAAATCCATTTTTTCAGAATCAGTAAACTTTTCAAGAATGTTATAAAACAAACCTAACCTAATGGGTTCTACAGAATGACCTTTAAGCCATACCAAAAAAGTGAACGGTTTCTGAGTAACAGAAATTCGATGAAACGATAATTCGGCGAAAACATGAGTTCGTCGAAACGTTTGTCGGTAAAATAAGGGGACACCGTCTAAATCATATTACAAAGTAGTTGCTACTAGTAAATTTGCGTTGAATAAAAATCTGTTGATTTGTAACTACTCCCACTGATCGCTATGTGATAGTCGAGATAATTTACCACGCGATCTATCACGCACTGACTTACACGCATGCATCGTTTCCTCGGCAGGAGATTTTTCTGTCTTCAGCCTCAATATGGAGATGTTTGCCCAAGCTGAGGTCTCTCAACAATCGATCACTGTCAGCAATGTGTATGATTATATCTATATGTTTTACGGCAACAACGAGTACTATCATCAGCCTGAAGAACGTTGACCTGCTTAGAGTATTTCGTGGCTCACGCACACAAACACTATTCCGTGTCTACAAAACGTTGTGATAACGACACACATGTAACCATGTGCCAGACTTGCACCTTATCTTGTTTGTTTTGTGGTAGTTAAGATATTCCCTCCCTTGCCTTGGCACCGAAGAATTCTCTCGACTAGAGTTAGAATTTGGATTATGGACAAATGGAACTTCATCATTCACTAAACTGTAGAAAGTCCGTTATGTTAAAATTATAGGTCACA
Organism: Epinotia ramella; assembly: GCA_947578815.1. Classification (NCBI taxonomy): domain Eukaryota; kingdom Metazoa; phylum Arthropoda; class Insecta; order Lepidoptera; family Tortricidae; genus Epinotia; species Epinotia ramella. The sequence continues at coordinate 18,416,648 of OX388209.1, forward strand.
TTTAGAATATTTTACAATAGATATAACATCCTCGTGTCAAATGAACAATTGTGAATTCTTCAGGTGAGGTTTGTGAGTATGGTAATAAGGTGGTAATTGACAGAGAAACAGACGGTTAGACGGCGTAAGAGGCATCTGCGGGAAGGCAGCGCGAGCCTCAGCCATATGCTATTCCAAAACCCGTTTCACCTTATCTCACCGCTCACCCCTATTATAATTTGACGCATCATACATTAACTACGTAATAACAACGCGTAATCGGAGGTCTGACTTAAATGGTCTTGCCAGAGGTGAGGTGAATGCCTTGTGAGTAACATAGCGGCTGTCGGAGATTCAGAGGCACCTCTCCGCAGTGATGTTTGTTTTGTTCAGCCTTACAAGATAACCGCGTCGCAATAGCGACTGCACAGTCGCAACCATTTCCGCGATACGCTATTTTGTTTGCCAAAACTCATATCAGTATTGGCTTTAGTTGAAGTATTTTTCCGTTCAATTCTATTGATAATATTATAATGTACCTATTTACAATTTGTGGTAGAACTGCGTTCTTCTACATGATATAATATAATTATGCGCATAAAATATTTTTGTCCTGATTGACTGGCTTATCATTATCACAGAGTCGAAACTACTGAAAGATACTGGTGGAAAGTCACACAGAAAAAAAAATGTACAAACTTGATTCGAGGTAAAATATTCATGAATTTATTAGGAAGATGTCAAATTCTTCTGAGCTCGAGAGAATAATCTTAGTTCAAGTTGATATCTGTTTCATTAGAGATATTGTCGATGCCTGTCTTCCTAATTTCTTGATTCAAGGTTTATTTTTCTGTGTGAACTTAACTGAGTAAATTACTTTTACGGATTGAAAACACTTAATGTGTAACTCAACAATTCTTGCTAACACGCGATGATGATTTTCGTCAGTCATGTGCATCAGCATTCACTAATTTCTCGAAATTTTTGACCAAAAAATATAGATTCCATAAATTTCTATCAAAGGCCAAAAGACAATTTGCTACCCAATCTTTTTGCAAACGTTTTTACATTATTAATTACAATAAACCCAGATCATGGGCTTTCTTGGTATAATATATATTTTTATGTGAGAGATTTTAAACTTGAATACATTGTAATTTTTTTCAATATTCATCCCATATTAGGTAAAGTTGTCTATGACTAGAATGTTAGAAAACAAAAACGTTAAAAAAAAAAGATTTTATGGGGTTACCTTACCACATAAACTTTTAAGTAGGTAAGGAAAGTAACTAAAATCTGTTCATTTATTCAACGGACTACAATGACAGGTAGGAAATATCAAACATTCAAATAATGCCAGCTTATTACGAACAGTGCGGTTTCTGGTTTCACCTTCAATAATCGGTAATAAAATGCCATATATTTTGTATTTTTATTATATACGATACTTTTGTTATATATAACTAATAGGGTATTTTAGGTCTACCGCACACGGGCGGTATTCCATAACCAAATTCCGACGAGTCGGCCACACGCGACAGAATTTCATCCGCGACGGGAAAAATCCAACGCAATAGGGTTTCGAAGAAACTTTCTTATTGTTTACTTTATCGTCTGTGTATAATTTGTACTTGTTTGCCACGAATAAGTTCATAGTGGAAGTGGGCAGCCATTCAGGACGGCTATTTTGATAGCCGTCCTGAATTGCTGCCCACTTCGCTTGGCGGGTGGCGCGGGACCGGTCATTGTGGCACTCTTTGGGGGAGGCCTATGGTATCTTTCGGCTGATATGATGATGATTATGATCAAAGGACGGCCCGCGAGAAGTCTCTATCCATCTCTTTCTCATCATCCTCGTAGCGTTTTTCCTGGTAGTGCTCAAACGAGGTCCGCTTTGGCACACACTTATGTATGGTAGTGAAAGTTGGGTGTGGCAGAAGAAACACCCGAGTCAAGTGAATGCAGTGGAAATGAGAGCGTTGCGAATAGGGTGAAAAGAGAGAGATGTGGAGTGACTGAAGATGAAGTGACGAAAATTGAGAAGGGCATGCTAAGATGGTATGGGCATGTAGAGAGGATGGATGAAAGAAGATTAACAAAGAGAGTGTATGAGGGAAAAGTTGATGGTACAGTTGGAAGGGGAAGACCTCGTCGAACTTTTTCCGACCAAATCGGAGAAATCCTGAAGAAAGGACAGGTGAAGAGTACCCTAAACCAACGAGCATCTGCTAGCATATATGCAGAATGTAATGAAAGTGAATGAAGCAAGAAAGGTTTGTCAAGATCGTAGCAAGTGGAAATCCGTGATCTTTGCCTACCCCTCCGGGAAATGGGCGTGATTATTTGTATGTACCTACTAGTTTTACAAAGCGACTACGATCTGACTTTCCAACCCAGAGGAGAAACTAGGCCTTATTGGAATTAGACCGGTTTCCTCACGATGTTTTCCTTTACTGAAAAGCCACTTTATATCAAATGTTATTTCTTTTCTTTTTTTAAACCAGTGGTACGAGCCGACGGTTGAACCCCCGACCTCCAAGTTGAAAGTCGCGCGCCTCACCGCTCGGCTACGTTGGCTTTTTACTATCTGTCTCTTTCTAAAGCCGGCTGTACGGATTCGGCCAACGTTGGCGCGTGAGCAGGATGCAGCTATGCGTTAGAGAGAGGGGTCTATAATTCGGTCTCATTCGTTTACATAGCTGCATCCTACTCACTCGCCAACGTTGGCCCAATGTGTACAGCCGGCATAAGCGTTCGTTCGCGGTCGGCCTGTGATAGCCGCGCTGAAACAAGTTCTTTACAAGAATATACCGATACGGAATTCATAAAATATTTAATGCGTAAACTTTATGAGGACTTCTCCCCTTAAAACTTTTTGGTAATTATCGGTTGTAGCACATCACTATTTAAGAGATGTACAAAACTGACAACATATGAAACGTCATTTTACTCCGTTGAGTTAAGGGGCTCCCATACGCCAATGACCTTCGATCTGAATCCCTTAGTTTTCTAATGTGTTTTGTAGCTTATTATTATTAACAACAACGGCTTTAAGCAATATAGCATCCCATATTGACTTCAAAGTTCATTGTTTTAGAGATATTTGGCATCAAAGTTGAACAATTTTAGGCCAAAAAACTGGTTTTCTGGCCATAACTTTTGTGTTAATTAGTAAGATTATAAAAACGCATATCAAAATTATAGGTAAGTTCAGTATGTATGAGTAGGTATGAGTTTCTGGTGTATAAAAGTTGTAATGTGGATGAGGTGTCGGGTTTTGTATTTTTACAGACCTTTTTTCAAGTTATTCGATATCAAAAATGTTAAACAGGAATCAAACTTTCCCATATCTGCACCTGGAAAGCTAGCTTCAATAAACCGAGGACGAGTGTCGAAATGAAAACTACTAAATTTCGTTGATTTTTGACGGGAGCCCCTTAATGAACAGACCTTACATAGTTTTCATGGTTCTTGGTTGATTCTCTAAAAAGGTTAAAAGAATTGGACAGTTTTTATGGCCAGTAAGTTATATTAAAAGTATGTGAAATCTTTAAGCATAACCGATGTGTTATGCTTACTTCGTTCGTTTAAAACTGGCTCGCGAGTTCTACTTATAGTGCTCAGGGCCACTACTGGTTCACGTGTTAGAAAACGTAGCTTTTTGTATCACGAGTAAGTAAATTCCGAGATTTAATCACAGTGTGTTTTGGGTTTTTAAACATGTTCTTAGTTTAGTTATTACAAATAAGGTTAGGGGCATGAGTCAGGGGTAATAACTGAACTTATACACTTTTGAAACTTCGTAATGGAGGCTCGGAGCGGTGTAGCTTTTTTCATTAAACGCATAGTTTTTTAAGCGGAATTTCGGAGATTTTTAGTATCACGCCGGTGGCAAACAAGCATAGCCTGATGGCAGACATGCACTGATGTCGTCCATGCACATAGTCTGACTCGGAAGCGCGCCTACCCTTTATGCAATTGAGGATTTGTTGTTTCGACAGTAAGAGACAAATGCAGGAGAGACCTGCATTTATCTCTTTCAACATCACGCATCCTAGGAGCTCTGGCGACCTACTCACCGCTAGAAACACAACACCTGCAGAACAAGTAGTGCACTTGTAATGGCTACGATCGGAATTTGTTTAGAAAACAGAATCAAATAAATAACAACGCGATGAGCATCTAGATTGTTTTGCATAGTAATTAGGTAAATACCTAGAAATCATTTCACGCGGACAAAGTGGTTTCAAGGTTAGTATTCGTTTGTACCTGTACACCGATGGTTAGTTCTGGGCCTCGATTTCGCAACTACTTTTTCAAAATCACAAATACATTTATATCCCATTTGAATATCAGCGCATCACGCTCACACACACGCGGAGGGGTTAGCGTAAACGGGACAGTATGCAGCAAAACGATAGATATAATTTCAATACGCCAAGAGCGCGTTACGGAATGATGCATTCAGTGTATTTCTTTCACATCCCAATGATACTTTAACATCGCGGTTGCTTTCACGTGCGCCGTGCTAAAGTGTCAGAACGAGCGAGATATATTAAAATGTGATTGGGATGAAAAGAGACGCATTGAATCGAGGCCCTAGGCGCGTAAACAGCGCGGACGTTGTTTACGTATACGTCAGCATCTTAAGAAACGCGAGCTCGTCGCCGCGCTAGATGAGATGCTCGCGTTGAGATACAAGTGATGTTTATTTTCCTCGGTCTTTATGAAACCCGGCCTAAGGAGGAAATTATACGTTGTTTATTTCTAAGATGCAGTTAAGTGTCCTATAGAGACTAGCCGGTGGAAAATGAATTTCTCATTTTCGCCTCACGTGGCGACTGCGTTTAAGTGTTGTCCTATTTTTTTGTAAGCGAGGTCGAGTGCAATCGCAAGTAGAATGCAGACAGTGCGGGCGCGTATTTGCACTGGCAGTGCTGTGGCTGGTGCGCCCACAGATAGAGCCCCGCACCAGCACCCTATCGCCGCCGCGCCGGCACGCCGCTCCCCGTTCCTCGAGTCATTTACCTAGTATTAAGTACACGGGCTTATGCCGACGTTCTAAGTGCGCTTTTATTTTGTTAATAGCAATGCCAAACTACCTATAGAAGTCACGCCCGTTACCGACAAGGAATTGAAACGTCGAAAATGTGACACAAAAAATTGTCTACATGACATTAGCTACACTAATATTATAAAGACGAAAGATTTGATTATTTGTTTGTTTGTATTGAATAGGCTCCGAAACTACTGAACCGATTTGAAAAATAAGAAGCCGTCATTATCCCTGATGAACATAGGCTACTTTTTACCGCGGGAAAATGCTTCATTCCTACGGGAAAACGGGTAATCCGTGCGAAGCCGGGCAGTGCAGCTAGTATTATCTAAAAAGCCACTTTATGACCGCAATTTCATATTTGCCGCGGTATAAAATATTATTATTCTATTCCAGCCGCTTTAATTTAACACAACTAAGTGGTCCATTTGCAGTTTAAATAAGTTAAATTAGAGTATGAACCATTCCATTAGTGTTTTGTAGGGTGGATCGTCCAAAGTAGGAGGACATGATAATTTGGGAACTGTCTGGCGGAGTAGGTCAGCCGGTGGTTTAAATTTAAAAACAAATGTCACAATGGGTCCATTAGCACTGCAGGCCGCAGCGAGGCTTCCCGGCCAGTTATACTTGGAACGATCGAAGCACGCTATTATTGGATTGGTTCGACTGAGTGCCTCCGAATTTCAGCTGTCTTATCCTATCCGAGTCATTATACCGTGCGAGCGGGTCGTTGATTAAATGCCAAGTAATGAATGCTCTGTCTGTTTATTTTATTTCCCCGGATTATCGGGAGTAATTTATTTATTACTAGATAAAACAATTGTAATGTCGGATTTACTGAACACAGAATTAACTGTTTTCGACGGAAGCGGTTGTCGTTTTTAACAAGTGTAAACATGAGCCTGTTTGAATGTTTAATACGTTGTTAATTAAGTCCCATTTATTTTTGATGCGATTTCAGTGACACTTTAATTGAGTAGGTAGGTAAATGAAGTTTAAAAGTCCTCTGTATTGTCGGCGTAGCGGGTATTTACAAGATAAGTAAATATATACAACGACTAAGTCGAATGTTCACAGGAATTCTAGTTGCGTCACTTTTTTGGACTCCAAACAAGTAGCGAATCAAAGAATTACAACTTAATTAGAGCCACAAGATATGTGGTAGAATTAACGCGTAGAGGTGTAATTAAGAAGATCATTGCTAATCAAATCTAATGTTTGACATGAGAACAATCCGAATCAAGCACTACGTTGCATAGTCACCCAGTACGGTAACCGCAAAACCGCGACAAAAACCACCTGTTTCTGTCCAAGTGTTCTAATTAGAAAGAGACGAAACGTCTATCTCGCGCACGCGACAATGTACACACTGGGCCAACGTTGGCGCGTGAGCAGAAGGCAGCTATGCGTTAGAGGAAGAGGGCTTTATATCGTTCTCATGCGCTTGCATAGCTGCATCCTGCTCACGCGCCAACGTTGGCCCAATGTGTACAGCCGGCATAAGCTATACGCGTGCCCCTGTAAGGGACGGTAACTTCTCCCAATCTATAGGTATTGAAAACTTCTTTTAAAATGGCTTACTGCTTACCCTAAACAACCTACTTCATTTGGGCCGGTAATTGTTCGTTTGCCACAAACCCTGAACGAGATTGTGGCAAACCAAAAAAGTGAAAAATATGACGAGAACTGAGACATTCTCTCTTATTGAGATTTATATATGAACATCTCATTCGGTAGTGGTATCTTTATTTGCTTGTCATGTCTGATTAGTGTGAGTCCAAAAATGTATTAATTTTCAATACTATGACTGGAATTATCCGTGTCACACAGTATGACCATATAATATGGTGAAGCAAGCAAAATACACATCATTCAAGAGGACGGAAAAGCTATTATTGCTTAGCACTCAGATTATGCCCAGCCTTGTAAAGTGTATGGTAAAAATGAACAGACTATAACTTAGTTAAATGTGTAATCTTGGCTTGCGTATGAGGGTTCACTTCGTAAATTAGTGATGGCCTGACCGACACTACAACGTATCAGACACCTTAGATTAGCGATTAATTGCCAGTTAGCCGCCCGGTGTCACCGATCGCTTTAATCGTTCCCATTAAATATTAGCTATAGGATTACCGGCAAAGCGTCTCCGGTGGTCTAAGTACCTAATCAGAAAGCTGGGATATCACAGGGCATTTTTGTCACAGAACAAGACCATTAAATAAGCCAGAATGCATCAAGAAGAAGAGGAGGTAATGTCGAAGGCGGCATAAGCACCTAATAATGCAAAGATCATGACGAAAACCTTTTAAACAACATGGGTATTCGTAGAAGAGGACACACATCCAATAAGCCGAAACGCTCCATTCCTGAAGTTGTAGAATATTCATTTCCAAAACATAATCATCAGGGAGCGTACATTTCATGCCGATGACAGGCGTATGACGTCAAGCTACATACAGGATGGAAAAAGTTTGAAAATGACAACGGCATAACGAACGTTTATTTATCCGTACCCAATAATGGAAAATGTGATTAATCAATGATTAATCACTGTTATCTAATCAACCTCTTCCGTTTAAGTAGATCTAATATAGACACTTGAGACGGACATTGAATTACGAAAGAAACTGTACGTGACCAGGGAGCGTACATTTCATGCCGATGACAGGCGTATGACGTCAAGCTACATACAGGATGGAAAAAGTTTGAAAATGGGAACGGCATAACGAACGTTTATTTATCCGTACCCAATAATGGAAAATGTGATTAATCAATGATTAATCACTGTTATCTAATCAACCTCTTCCGTTTAAGTAGATCTAATATAGACACTTGAGACGGACATTGAAAGAACTTTATCTGACATTGTCACATCAAAGTTTACTCTTTGTCACAAATAGGAGACATGCGGAAACAACATTTCAGTTAAATTTCATAAGATCAGGAAACTTAATGCTTTGCTAGTGGCCTAGGTCGCCATGGAGGCTATAAAATTATTGTGCCAAATAAATCTATGTTTAGTTATAGATAATAAACAAATTTATTGTTCCTGCTGTCAGCAAAGTTTGCCACCAAATGCAAGCAACATCAAATTACATTTGCAAACAATAAAACACAAAGAACATGAGGAACATAAAGAAACACAGTTTGATTTTAACATGGACTTGACCAATTTCATGATAGCATCGATAGATACGTTGTTGTGGCCTATAAGTAATTAAAAATATAATAAAATATTAGTTACTAAATACGTTTACGGTTACTAAGTCGTGTCACTTCGTTTTTTGAATCATCCTGTGTGTTTATATGAATACGTCATTATGACGAAACCGGCATGAAATGTACGCTCCCTGATAATCATTCAAAAATGTATTGCTCCCAGCCTGATCTAAAGTTTTGAACCAGCGACCTTCTGGTATACGCGGCCATTCGCTGTAACCAACTGAGCTATCGGAAGCATGCTCGGTTCAACGAATTTTTCAACCAGTATCCCGTTATTACATCTAAGTGAGCTTTGACGAATGTCGTCAGAATGCATGCTGTACTAGTAACAGTACTTACCTACTTACTGGCCTCCGACACTAAAGACCAGGCTTCCCTGTACAATGCCATTTCTGACTAATCTAAGTTCGTTTAGGTCTTTTTGGACTTCGTCACCCCAGGTATGTACCTAGGCCGCCCAACAGGTCTTCGATCAGTTGGACGTCCCGAGTACGCCCCGGACTGCACGATCGTCAAAGTCGTCGGGGTCTTTGGGATTTCGTTTTTCCTAATAATATTCGGCTCGGACACTAGATCTTCAACTTCTAGGTACTTGTGTATTCTCCCAGAATTTTGCGGTAGAATTTCCGTTCCGCCACTAGTAGTGCATGCTCTTCTTTTTGTGTCAGTGTCCAGGCTTCGCATTCGTACATCAAAATTGGTCTTATTGCGGTTTTATATAAGCGGACTTTGGTGTTTCTGATCATTAGTCTAGACACTAACACTTTTTTATTTGTTATTATTTTTATAGAATGCACAACTAATACATTTTTTTCTTGTTTCAGGTAGAATTATGCACCAAATTGCACGAGAAATTATTTTACCCAGTTCTTGACAATGGAAGGAATGTAAGTTAAGAAGTCAAATCATCTTTTTGTATTACTCCTACTCGCTACTTTCAGGAGTTATGTATTATGATATCGAATTACATTTTTAACTACTTTACTAATTTGAATACAAATTATGCTAAAAAAAAGTTTAAAGTGAAAACACCATTCCAATATTTCTACGTATAACGTACGTTTAGACTAAAGTGAAACACTAGACATTGTTGTGCATGTACAGTTGACTACAATAAAATAGGTAAATCCATTATTTCATCTTATTACAATGCAAGATTTAAACGACCGGTTAGCCTAGTGGGTAGTGACGCTGCCTACGAAGCTGAAGGTCCTGGGTTCGAATCCCGATAAGGGCAAATATTTGTGTGATGAGCATGAATATTTGTTTCTGAGTCATGGAAGTTTTCTATGTATTTAAGTATTTATAACTATTATATATATCGTCGTCTAGTACCCATAACACAAGCCTTAATGAGCTTACTATGGGACTAGGTCGATTTGTGTAAGATTGTCCCCTAATATTTATTTATTTATTTATTTATTTTATTTATTTATTTAAGATGGTCAAAAAGTAGATACATCTTTTTGTAGGTGACAGTAGGTACAAGCACCTTAGTGTATCGTAGTGAGTTATTAAAAAGTGGAAATTTTGTTTTTGCTCCGACTCACACTTCAGTTACACAATTAGCGTGTAGTGAGATACAAGAATAAGGGTGTAGACTCAAAATGTATTATTACTTCAAAAGAAAGTAGGCAAAAAAATATGCCTAATAACGAAAATCCCATTCAAATATCTCAAAAATTTGGAAACTACAACCGTTTCAATTTTGCTTGTTAGAGAGAGAAAACACTAGCAGATCGTGACGTCACGATTCTCGAGCGTCATAAGTAAATGACAATCGTTTCATATGAAGGTGCGGTTTGTGGAAAAGGGACAAAACATACCCCCTCTTAAAACTTTGTGATTATTTAACCTCTTGCGTTCCTTTTTTCTCCATTTGACTACATTCTTAATCCTTTTTCAAGAAAATACTTAACGATTGATTATTTTATTAAGTGTTTACAACCCTATTGCTACACCCTTTTATTTCTTTGGCAAACGGTGCGAACGAAGATAGAATTTTTTCAGAAGCATCTAATTACCGGGGGATTTTCTATTTCTTTTCCTCCACGGGTCGTTTTGACTTTACTTAGATTACAGAAGAGAAAAAATAACATAATTATGTTACTTTATCACGGTAACGTAAGTAGGTGTAGAGATGGTGGACAAGGCCAGTCTATCGTATGGACCAAATTGAGAAGTGTTACTTATATTTGCGGGTCAGACTAGACATTCTCGCAGTTTTCAAGTTGTTGTCTGAACACTCATAGTTGATTTTCATACGCAATAGATAAGACAATATAGAAACACAGACTGTTGTGTATCAGAACTAACAACCAACGAATAGGTTTCTTTTAATTTAATTTGATTGATGGGTGGTAGAAACGGATGTCTCTCTTTTCCTGGTAAAAATATACGTTTATTAATAAGCCTGTCTGAAAGACGTCACAAAGCGGGAAAAAATGCTAATACCGCGGATTAAGCTTTTAACTTCCAAAATTAATTGTCTTATTTATTAAAAGCCAAGTATAATTTAATAAAACGCCACTTAGAACCATTGACACTGGCCCTGGTAAATGTGTCAGTAATTTTAACGCCCAAAGGAAAAATAAAAGCAAACCTTAATGAGCAATAAAAGGTAATGATATCAGATTTTTAACATTTTCAGCTGAATTTAATGTTAACATTTAAGGGAGGAAAAATTTCTCATTGTTGGCATTAAACGCTTGCGGAGGGTGGGCGTAATAATAGGACATAATATATTCAGGGCGGGTCAAATAAAATTAGTACGGTGAAAAATGTAAACGGCCCCTTACAGCCTCGAGCATCACGACGTGCAAGCATTACTACGGCGTGTTCTTTTTACGAGACATTTGGCTGTTTCAGCGGCCGGCAATCGGGGTAGGCTCCTACTTTCTCGGCTCGGGTCGGTATAGGGTTCTCTCATAACGGGGTAGAATTCTAAAGCTACTTCACACCGTAGTACTACTCGTTTTAAAATTATAATAGGCACCTTAATTGTGTCAATTTGACTAGGAATTGAAAGCACACATCTTATCCACACAAAATGTATCCACCAATGAAAACGATGATATATTTTAATTGTTCAAAAATAAATGGCTAAGTAATAATTAAATGTTATAAAATTATGATTAATATTCTTGTTCGCCTATAGGTATCCGCATTTCTTACAGATATTGTGTAATGTATAATCAATGTCGTAACAATAGGTATACGATTTCGTTTTTTACACTTTTGCATTGACGTTTCGCACGGCTAATTAAATAATAAACAGGTAAGTAATATAAACATAAATAGATAGTCTGTGTTTAGGGTTCCGTACTTTGAAAGGTTAAAAGGAACCTTATAAGAAACCAATTGGTAAACTTACCTATGGCAATGTACTCGTATGGAAACGAAATTTTCCAATGGAAAAGTTAAGTTTGTCTCAATTCAGCGGGAAAATTTTCGTGACTTGATTCCTGTGATTGACGAGCTATACGTAATTTATGTATACAACATATACCTATCAATTTGTAAGGAACCCTCGATACACATACACGAGTTCACTTGACCGCTTTTATTTAAGATTATCATTATTTGAGGTTAATATCTATTTTATTCCACGATTGCTTAATTATTAACACTACACTTTTCGTGCATATGTCGAAACTTTAAAGAGCCATATGTACAGTAAAACGTTGTACGATACACGTGCGAATAGGTAATTCGCAACTCGTGTCGATTTAAATCACTCCCTTCGGTCGTGTTTTAATTTATCACCACTCGTTGCGAATTTCCTATTTTCGGCACTTGTATCTTAAATAACTATTCCTGGCAGTGTCATATTCTTGCCCAACTACGGCAGAGCCGAAAGGAAGGCATATGATTTTAATACTCTATGTTTGTAGTTAAGTAGCGTTTAAGATACTGAACCGATTTTGATCAATGAGGTATTAACAATTCGAAATAAGGCTAGCTTTATGAAAAAAAAAAAACTTAAATTTAGTATTCCGTGGTCGGGATCCAGTTTTATGAACTTTTATTCTTATATTCAATTCAAATTAAGACATATTTGAGTTACTTTGAAAATGTACTCAACAGCTTTAGTCGAAGTCAGACAATTTTCAGAAAATATTCAGGTTATCGCTTATTATAGCGAATATCCAATGACCCTTATTGTACCAGCATCTCGGATGCCAAACGACATAAGTCTAGTACATCTAGCGAATACATACGGCCTTAAACGTTTAGTATTGTCCTGTGTCGCTTACGGTTAGTATTAATTGAAATGCATTCTGCTCGTTCGTTAATGGGCATGTCACGTCGTGATAGCACATTTGAATAATTTTCATCACTTTACGAAAGTGCTTTATTCACTGCTGATGATATTCGCATTGAGCTTATTCAATAATAAAAATAGATTCGCACTGGTATAAATATTTTTTTGGCACTTTATTAATAAGAATCATCATCATAAGAGTTAGACTCTTGTCGGTGTGGCTCCCTCGCCTGACTCTTTCTAGGGCCCCCTGCTTGACTTCTTGATACGACGTTCCTTCTACTTTTTCTTTTATTTGTTTCATGTAACATATCCTTGGGCTTCCCCTTCCTCGCTTGCCTTCTTTGATGTTATTAATAAAAGCGTCATGTCGTATAAGGTGACCAAGCATTTTCCCTCTCCTATTCTCTACTGAAAATTCACTACTTAAATTTGCCCTAATCCTATAAGCGTACAAAACGTAACGAATTGAGAACTCCCATCCTCGTCGCCAATGATATATCGCTGACCGGGAGCGATAGCAAGTAACACAACCGTATGCTCTGCCGACTAGTTTAATACTGACGTGACTTCTGCGGTAGTATGCAAAATGGATACCTACATATCAGAACTCCCATTTATTGAAGTCTGCCTTATTATTTATATAGGTCCGAAAGGAAGAGATAGCCTGCCGAGTGCGTTATAGACCGTCTAGTTATACGAGTGTTATTTATGTCTAAGAGCTATGGGACATATTTATGGGAAGTTGTGAAGCGCTCATAGCCTAGCGGCGCCTGCGAGTCGGAAACGATAACGCAGGTTAAGCAAAGATGGCAGCGGTCAGTCTTTGGATGGGTGACCGCCTGATGTTTGAGTGGTTAACATAAATGAGCGATTCCGTGCTTTGGAAGGCACGTTAAGCAGTTGACCCCGGCTGCTGTCTGTGACAGTAGTCGTTAAGCCGAGTTAGAGGCCTTCGGGCGGCTTAAGAACTTCTAACAGTCGAGTTGCCCACTCACTTGACAAAGGGGAGACAACTGTCACTCGCGTCCGCAGGAGCTACCTACCACAACCCTGCACGTGTCCCCTGGGTGGTACTAAAGAGTGACAAACTTTAAAGGCCAAAATAATGTATGCCATACGATTAAATAAATGGGAAGTTGTATGCACGACTTGCACTCATGGTGCTCCCACACAGAGGTTATAAAATGTTACATAACATTAACAATTTTTCTTTATATCATAGTGTTATCCTTGTTACACTATGTTATACAACATTGTATAACCTCTGTGTTAGCACCATTAAGTTTATTGTGTCGAAGCGTGTATGTGTGAGTGCGTCTCGTCGGACGTTTGATCTATAGATACGAGTATATGGCTACAAGCAGTAAAACAAATCCTTAGATCTACTGTCCTGTCAATCGGCTAAACAAAAGTAATAAGCGGCATATAGTCGCGGTTTCAGCCCTCTGATTAGCGGTGGGGTCCCCGCCAACTGGCAAGCGCGCCGCGCGCGCCGGCCAAACGTCCGCCTCAGCACACATCGGCGACAATTAACTCCATTCATATGCCCGCCGCACTAAAACGAACATTAACAGCCTTTTTCGGCTAATCGTCTGTGGTTGGAAAAGGCAATTTACTTTTAAATTTCAAAGGATGTTTGTATTGCGTTTGTCCCGATTGGCAGGGTCACGTCAAGGCAAAATGAATATTTAGCAACATTCAGCGTTTGTCTAAAATAAGACAAATTATTGTTAATAGACTGCCGAGGTTCCTTTAAAGGACTAAAGTATGGGGTTATTCAAGAAAGCAATACCTATAAAACGTTAACCCCCTTGGAGTTGTACGCGTTCACAGGCCACGGTGACCGCTTATGGTAAGCGGGGCAGGGCAGTTCATATGGAATTACTAAATTTATTTCTTTCAGTTTCTTAGTTACGTACATATTTAAATAAATTACAATATACCTACGCACATTAAGGGGATGCCTTGACTCGAGTCTACCACGCCCCCTTGACAGACAAATTTCGATAAATACCTAACGTAGTGAAGTTTTATTTATATTTCATTAAGTGAGATTTTAGATGAGATAAAATACTATCAGATAAAAAATCATATAGTCAAGAATCATAATCTGAAAATCAGACCTTATTGTTTCTTAATCCAGTCAGAACGGCGTTACAAAGCACGCGATAATTTCCAATGTACCCCCTTAATAAAAATTAGGGATGTGTTTTAAGAGTTCCTTTTATTGTTAATACACCTACCTACTATAAATATAATATTTTGGTTAAAATTACTTAAAGCGTTGCCACTGTACCTACTTGTAAAGCTTTGTTGTCAGACTAAGGTATATTTATAATTTACTTCGCACCTTGAACCGTTTCAAAGGTAAAACGACAATGGTCCGGTGCGAAGAGAAACCATAGTATCAATTATTTAACAATGTAAGATCGCTTTCTACCACGAGATAAACTTTGAGGCTCAGTTTAATTTTAAAATTAAGTATTTACCGAACAGAACGTTTGACTAAGAAACTTACGCACAAAGAAAACAAAGCTAAGCGAAACAAATCAAGACGTTTAGCATAACAAGACAAACTGTGAAGCAGTTGTTATACTACGCAGCCAAGTATGAGACACGACGGTATTGTTGGGAGACGTTCCCGCGGGTGAACTTCGTAATTCTGGTGGTTTGGTAGCACTGTGTGCATTCGTTCAGGCGCACTCAAGTCGAAAAACCAGCACGCGTGAAGATGGCGGTGCGTAAGGACAAGGCCGGGAGGAGTAGGTGCGAAGAATGATTTCACGGTGCGTAGGCAAGGGGCGGGAGACAAACACGGCGACCGCAATGTCAACCGCCGCCGCTGTCCGATCCTGGATTCAAAGATCGGGTGACGAATTCAAAAAGTAGATACTTAAAGCGTTGAGTTGCAAGCTCCAGTTGACTAATTAATGAGTATTAGTGAACGTCATTTGTCGGCATCAAACGTAGGATCCGCCCCGCAACCACTGATCGTGTCGCCGGTTTGTTTGAGTTTTTAATTTTAGAATCTCTTTACGAAACGTTACAGCCGGTGCGACGGGGAAGAAAGAAAATCATTTTTATAAAACAAAACAATTCTATTATCGCATTATTATAAAAAAAGTGTTACAGGAGCGTATTTATGTTTCTCCATTTAACAAAGGCAATTCAGTAAAACAATTCAAATAATGCCAAAGCTCATTTCTCAAAACCAATTTCACAGAGAAGTCAATTTAAGGAGCGGAAATTGCTTCATTTAACGCTGTTGTGACGGTGACAAAATGTACCTTAGGCCGCTTAAGCACATTTCCTGCAGCTAGGGATATGTCGCTGCCATAATTATAGTAATCAGTGTCTATTACGTATTGTAAACGAGCGGTTAATTGATAATTTCGTGGCGATTATTATTTAGACCAGTGGCAGTCGAGCCGTTATATATGAGATGGATATTGTTACGAGAGGCCATTTTCATTCTGCAGCTCCTTAAGATTGAATTATTGAACACTCACGTTTACAAAGGATAATAAAATCGTTGATTCGTGCTAACGTGGAATATTTATTTACCTACTAGTACCTTAGTATAATACAAGTTTTCTATATATAATAGGTACTTTTGCGACCTGTAGCATCTGATCACTTGATGTTTTGTTGCCAACTGTTTCTATAATTAATATACCTACAAATAATCAAATTTTCTTAATCATTACACAATTAATTTAGTTCACGAAACGTTAATTTTATTAAGATATATCGAAGCAGGGTCACTTCTGGATAAGATTAGCTCAGGATAGGGACGGGTGGCGTACTCGAAGAGAGGCCTATGCTCAGCAGTGGGCGATTACGGGTTGAAAATGATGATGATGATGATCGAAGAGCAGAAGCATTAAGATAAAACACACCATAGCATTCATTCATAAACAAAAAGGTCGAACAAAGCTGGTGTATTAATTGGTTTCTTCCAGCTATGCTACTATGCCTAGGTGTCTGGTGTCTATTAGTCTAGATGAGAACCTGTAAATTGATAATGTAACCAGAGCTGCCCGCGTGCCTCCGCGCCGCTAATCTCTTCAGCACAACGGGATCTCACTGCGCTCTCAACTTTTCCTCTGTAAGATAACTTTTAATTTCATTCCGACTGAGGTAAGCGTGCGTTCTATGTATTTTCTCTTTTCAATGGAATTATATGCAAATTCACCGGACTTAAAGTGTAAATTAAATTATTATAAGGTAGCTTTTGCTTGCGGTTTCACTCGCAGGTTGGCAATTATGTAAATATACTGAAGACACCAAGATAAAGCTTGGAGGAAATTAATTACGTGAATGTAAAGGTTTTATTGAAATGAGATCCGTAGTTTCAAAGATTTATAAGGGGTTGCTTGGCAGTGCTGGGGAGAAGGCTTGGTTTTATGTCTAAAGTAGTAATTTTAGTCACGGGAATTTGAAATTACGGGTCCCTAAATTTGCAAATAATGGCTTCTAAGTGTTTTCTTGTGCTCAAATATCGCGCATTCATAATTCAATCAATTAAGTAATTGTTGTCGGTCTTCTCTCTCACTCTTGACATTGAAACAGCAAAAATACTATAGGTAGATTTATATCTAATGTAATTTTGCTTATCTTAGAACTTATTGGTTTTTTATATGAATACAAAAGGCGATCCAGAAACGAACAATAATCAAACGACATTAAAAACTGTTATAAGAATAATTTCCGGCCGCCCAGGCGCCAGTTCAAAAACAAAAACAACTTAAGTAAACCTGGCTCAATCACATTACGTGATAACAACAGTAACATTTGGGTTTTGCGAGCGTGGAACTAATCAAATGAGATTAAAAACTGTTATAAGGATAATTTCAGCCCACTTCAAAGTCAGTTGAAAAATAATATCAATTTAAATAAAACGGGCTAAAGTGATAACAATAAAAGTCATTATCACATTTGCGTTATACGAGTATAACTGTCCTAGTCGCGTTGCCGCGACGCGCCTATCGCGCACCCGCATCGGGCACGCACACGCAACGTTCACGTCGCGTCGCCGTTCCTGTAAAACGCAAATGCGATGAGGACTAGGCACAGTTCGACATGCGGAGCGCCGCCGCATAAATCTGCCGTTAAACCTCCCTCGAATTAGTCTAGCGAGAGCAGTCGGTTAATAGCCGCCGCGGCAAAGAAAACTTCCTATTAAATTAATGGGCGTGAGGCATCGAGCCCCTAATGGCTGCTGCACTTGCTTAAACCCCAGACAGATTGCGGAGACATCATTTGTATGGAAATTGCTCTTAACACGTGAGCTCCTTCACTGCCGACAGAAATTAGACGGCGTTGAAACGAAATTATGAATTTCCAGCTTCCTAGACAGTTTTTCGTGCGGAGATTTAAGTGCGTGTCGTGTTGCATGCCTAACGATCTATTAAGAAATAAATGTGTTAGTCAAATAAGTTTGTGGCGAATAAACTAAGTATTATATCATAATTATGTTTGACAATATACCTACTCATCAACTCGGCCTATATAAGTATGTCCCACTGCTGGGCACATGCCATCACACAACTTTGTTTGACAACTCCCGCTGATTACCAAATTAGCAGCACAATTCTTTGTTAATGCCCTGATATGAATGACTGCTTACCGCTTTTGTGATTGAGGCTCCTCGTCCAAAGTATGATTTTCAAAGTAAGCTAGACTTTTTTTGTAATGAATCACAACTATTAAATCGAGCAAAGCTATCGCCCTCATTTGCGGTATGGGCTGGGACGGTTAGCAGTCACTTGCATTGTGGCATCTTTTTATGCGAGCTCGGTCAGTATTGTGCGATTTGTGCGCTATGAATAAATGCGAGATTCCCACGCCTGTCGCAAATTAATGCTGTGTTTGTGTACTTGCTGGTATGATAATCTGTGAGCGTTCTGCGGATTTTATGAAATTGGTTTGACATATCAAATTCTCATTAGGGAGAAGAGAGAGTCACATCGGAGAGAGAGTTCTGGGCATGTCAATTAGTAACGATTATGCTAGGTATCACACAATAACGCTCTTTATTCACGATTCTTCACACAGCAATACCTACACACACTCATTTAGAATGAGGACTGTGAAGAATAAAGATTGTGTTGAATTGCTGCTGTTCAGGATTGCGTTTGCTTTAAAAAAAGAAACACTCATCAAATTCGTTAAAAACTGAAGTAAGATACCGCCTTGATTTAGTCTTATAATAATAAATAGAGTCTCGAACATGCTGATACTCGTACCTACCATTATTAAATAATTAATGAATTTACTTACCACGTTTACCAGGCCGATTTTTCGTAGCATACAAGCAAATATTGTCCAATGCATTTGGATAAATTATAATTGTAAACCTAAACAATATCGTTGTTTACATAACTATTGTGAAATAACATTTTTCCCTAAACAAACCCACGCGCGATCTATTCCAACCTAAAAAAACTAATCAAATATCTGGCTTGGCCACGGGCAAGTTTATCCCCATAGCTCCTGGCAGTTACGCCGATACATACAACGTTAAATTATGACAATCCAATAACGGGTAGGTAGCTCGGCCTGAGCCCAAATTGTCCGCGTCGGGGATGCCAAGTCCTGGCACAGAGACGGCTGGCGAGGGTTAACATGATACTGCGAACCCCGCCGCTGCCAAGTGAGCCTGTTCTACTAACCGTTGTTATGCTACAGCTACATGCCCCATATACTGGGGCAAATGAAAAGCGGTTAAAAAAATCGCTGTAGGATTTGTGTAGGTACTTGCAGATTTGCTACATAGATAATTATCTACGGTCGAAAAACAATCGAGACAATCTCTTCGACCGATACGAAGTCGGATAAACATTAGATAACATAGAAAATGATAAGGAATAAAAATATTGGTAACGTTTTGGTTGATAATTACAGAGTTGTTTGTTATTTGATTGCTGGAGCAAGCCTTACGACTTATACGGGTATAGTAGTCATAATGTTGACAGGGATTTTTTTTCGTACTTTATCTGTGAAGTTATTTCGCAATAAGCATTAACGACGCTACTTACTATCATTAATACGAAACTAGTAACAAACCCTTACCTGCTGGTCGATTGCGTGACGTTTCTTACGGACGACGTTAGGTAGATCTAAATGTCATATTTTATGTGGAAAATTACGTGCTTTTTTACTCGTTTAAAACAAGCACAAAAATAATAATAAAACTGTAAGTATTCCGACTACGATAACTCATTCATCAAAATCGGTTCAGTATCTTAAACGCTACGGTGGAACACACGTAAATACAAACAGATTGCTAAAAAGGTCTTTTCGACTCTCTCGGCAAAAATAAGCAGTTACCCCGCTAAACGCATAGAAAACTGCAACGTTTAACTTAAAAAGACAATTCCAGTAACGTATAGGTCTCTCAACGCAGTGCGCCTAACTGCATGTGCACAGCCTTCACATATGACGCAACGCTCGTGTGCAATATTCCGCGCAGATACATTGTTTGCGTAATGAATGACTCACTACTTAACCCATATAATCTGTGAAGGCTCTTTCAAATGGCTTTTTGCATTGCGATTCGCGAGCTGAAATTGTTTTCAAATGTACAGCATTACGTTCTGGATAAAAGGAGATTCATCCATGTTCCTTAGGTTAATGTGTCCTTAGGACATTTGTTGTGTGCACTTACTGATTCGAAAAGTTTAAATAATCTACTCCCGAAATTTACCGAGATTAAATTAAAGTAAGTAATAATTTGGAGCATCTATGTATTATAGCACCGAATCGCTAAACTTAAGTGGCAGTGGGTGGGGAACATAGCAGGTAGAACCGATGCCCGTTGGCCGGAAAGGTTCTCGAGTGGCGACCACGTACCGGGAGGCACGGCGTGCCCCCCACAAGGTGGACTGATGACATAGTAAAGGTCCGCTGGATGCGGGTGGCACAGGACCGGTCACTTTAGCATTCTTTGGGGGAGGTCTAGGTCCAGCAGTGGACGTTTTTCGGCTGATATGTACTTGACTCGTTCACGTACACAACGTCTATAGACGTCGCAACATCAGGCTTAAGGCGAAACAAGTCGAATGAAGCTACATACGCGACACTAAAATAACACTAGGCGGCGCAACATTATCGTAATTTTCCCCAGTAACACACACTACTACATTTCACGCACACCATATCACTTTACAGCGGCAGGTCCTTTAGTTTTTTTTTCTTTGGTGACATTATGAATTGAAATCAGTCGCCGACCTCCATAGAACAAGCAAAATCGTCAAAACGGTTGAAAAATGACAGAAACTTGTTGACAGTTTCGTATTCTGAGTAGTTCCCATAGATATAGATATACACTAGATAACTTAAACACCTCAATCTGTATGAAAACCGACCTTGTCACTTTTTTCTATCTACTTTGACGTCACACGGGCGAATTAGTGATCTGAATTCCCCGTTGTCCGCGGAAAATCGATTCTGCAATAAGGTATTTTCTTAATATTCACGGACAACCGGCTACCACAACAGACGCGCGCAGAATGTAAGTCGGAGTGCCAACTCGGAGTCCGAATTCTGACACGCGAAGTAAATACACTTCGCAATACAAATGATGTGACAATGAACTTTAATCACATTTAATTAACGTGTATATGCATATCATTTATAAATTAAACAGAAAAAGTGAATATTTTTACAAACTGATTGCTTAATTGTCGTCACAAAACTGACACTCAAAACTTGAAACAAACCGGGCTCGGTGCCAGCCGTCATGCACCTGCAACTGACCCGACTCCGCGCGTATCGACTTGTCGTTCCCGCGGACCCAGTCGGTGAGGTCAAGAGAGAGGCACAGGTCTTGGGCAACCCTGTGTATCTTCATGTGCGTCCCAGGCGATGCAGTGTCTGTGGAGAGGACACTTCACCCACGTCGGCTTAGCCGCGTGGATTACAACTCGGGGAGTGGCAGTAACCAGTTACAAGTCCGATGATATATTACAAATATTTGCTACCTACTTCTTCTTCTTCATTTGACTCAAACTCTTACTCAGGTCTGCCAGCAACCCGCCTAGCGGGCGCCTACACCGTAGGCGCTTTCCGCTACATACGGGGGAAAACCACGGGATCCGCTGAAACAATGACTTGTGTCGTAATGAGCGTAGCGCATAGCAATTCTTGCTAGTGAATCAGTTAAAAACATGGAGTTTAAGTGTAGTTATTAGGTATCTTGAAGAACTGTATCCAATTGGGTGACTATATTTCGTCTTGAATTGATCACAATAACACAATTTGCCTCATGCTTGCAGATTCCGAGTTGATATTATAAATATTCTGACAATGTATTTCCACAATATTCAATTCGTTGGCACTGCTGATTTTTGAGGAAGAAAACACGACAATTTCATTGGACGGCTTCATTATTATGGCGGGATCGCAATATACGAGTATTATCATAATCGCCTTAGTTTGTACAACGATACGATGTTCCTTGTAGTTATACGAGTATTATTTTATTTATTCAAATGCACTTGAAAAAACAATAGTGTTTAAGACCACATAAATGACAAATGTCAAGCCTACCTATATGTCAGATGATATGACAAATACACACACGTACACCCACGTACATCGTATAAGACAATGTGCCCTGTGTGATAAAAAAAAATTCCACGGACTAATTAAAAGTATTCGAACTTTTTTTGATTAAGAACGGGCTCGAAGAGGAAAAATATGAAAAATCGGGTTGTAATGGTAGCGTTTGAAAGTAATATTGGGTATTATAGTAGCACAAATGACAGAAAATCTATTTTGAACGTTTAACTATCCACATAACACCCTATGAATTTTCCCTAAAAACGTATTACTTTTAGATTGCTGGTATTAAATTAGCGAATTATACAATTGTCAAAACGAAAAAATCGCGACAGACGTCCTTCCAGTACGAGGCCTTATGGCCATCTGCCTACTAAAGTCACTTATGCGTGTCCGATTTGTGCGTGATTTTGTATTTATGTGCTTAATTCTACTGATTTATGTATATTAAAAATAAAAGGAGCCCACTTGCTTGTCACACATATAATAAGGAACAAAAGGATACAAAAATAAATACTGAAAATTGAATAGCAAAAAAATGATTCAGGTTTTTAGTCTACTCGGGCTACCAAAAAATGCAAAATCAGAGCTAACTTTGCCATCCTAATCTATCGAGGCAAATTAATCAAATCGTGCTTTGGGCCTCATATAATTGTAGCAAATATTTTCAACTATCATTTAAAGAAGAAAATGTCACATTTTATGTAGTTTTTGCGTAATAAAGTAGGAAATTCGAAGCCCCATTTTACACCTTTGTGATAATTTCCTCAAGAGGCTTCACCTTAAGTACGACTTAACTGAGGTACAACCTCACATGAATGTATTTTACTATTTATTATAAAGTACTTAGGCCCGGTTTATAAATTCTATCAGTATCAGTTGGGCTTAACGAATCTTTATAAAGCTGGGCTTTAATGCATTTTTATATAACTAGCTTCCGCCCGCGACTTCGTCTGCGTGGACCCGGCATAAAAACTGTCCTTTATTTTAATCCAGGCTACAAATTATCTTCGTGCATAATTTCATACAAATCGGTTTATAATATTATAGTAGGATTATGTACCTATATTAGTAGTTTTGTATATGCCACTTACCTGAGCGTTACGACAGTCTGCGAGAACGGAATCTGAGGAAAATTCAAAAAAAGCCATTTAGGTAGTCTTAAAGAGGTAATTAGACCGCAACGGAACAATTGGGAGTAAAATATTACAGCTTGTACTAACAGAGAATGAGTGGTATAAAGGAATAGTTGTTTAAAATGTCTTGGAGAAACGGGTTTTGATTAATTGGTTACAATACAACCAATTCTTCCTGAGTGCACCGAATGAAAAAATATATTAAGAATATAATATTCTTTTGAAAAAAGCTTTACTTTTGTAAAAGAAATACGACTAGACTTCGTGATGATGATTCGTTTTAAGTATCATGAGTTGTGGGATGGGCAGCATCAGTAAAAACAAAATTATCTTGGAAACTTTGTATTGCGACCATGCCACAGATAATGATAGAAAAAGTAGTAAAACTAAGTTTAAGACTACAGTGAACGTTTATATAAAATAGGTAGTACAAACTTAACTATTGTTGGAGTCTCCAACAATGTGGGTAGGGTCAGTTTAAATGTTAAAGTCCTCTGGAAATATATACGTACTTACATATACCTACGAGTAATAACTACTTACTTCACAAACGGGTGTGAATTCTACGTCTCACCGGGGAGTAAATGTGGCGGGCGGTCTAGGGCGGCACCAAGGTTCGCAAACGCTATCCAACTAATTTACGGCTACCACTAAAAATTGCCTTCTTTTAAAATAAAAGTGGTAATTTAAAGAAGCCTGGAAATACCTAGGTGCTTGACAATGTGGAGGATTAACGATATCGCCACCACGCCGACAAAAGTATGCTCATAAAAATTCTTTGCTTCTTACGATGAGAGTTTTTCTTTGTGAAAAAGATACTTACTTTTGTTTAGAACTGGGGAAACACCTACGAACAAAGCATACAATTAAGGATAAAAATTCAGGAACAAAACATTTGTTATTTAAAGTACTCACCTTATTTACGTAGACGCCTCCCTCTCCACAATAGACATTAGTTAAGTACCTAATACAAAATGATTAATTTAAAGAAACAAAATCAACGTGTAATAGGTACGTTGATTTTGTTTCTTTTGAATTAAAAATGATTCAATTAATGTTTCTACGTAAGTCGTTGTTTGAATAGCGATATTCTTTGTAAGTTTTTCTATTCATGATATATTTTTACGAGCTTTTATTTGACTTGCAATGTTCGTATGTATGCAAATAAGTAACTAAATAAGTAATGTTATTTTGGCAATTTAGCAAACATCTTTAACCCTCTTGCCGTGATCCGATTATGCTGAAATTTCGCATAGTTATGTAACATC
Organism: Epinotia ramella; assembly: GCA_947578815.1. Classification (NCBI taxonomy): domain Eukaryota; kingdom Metazoa; phylum Arthropoda; class Insecta; order Lepidoptera; family Tortricidae; genus Epinotia; species Epinotia ramella. Next base: position 18,441,140 of record OX388209.1, read on the forward strand.
GGAGACAATGCAATATTATCCATTAAGCTTGTCTGATAATGAAAACAGAAGGAGGCCCTTCTCGAGTGTAATTAAAAAGTTCCTATGAACAGTTTTCAGATTTTTTGGCAGAAATGAATGTCATATTGTATGTTATAGGTAATGGCGTATTTGGGCACTAACAAACTTGCGTACGTAAACACAACGAAGCATATTGTCGAAAACGATTTCGCCTGCACGTTTAGTTCAGCCAGGTATCGCTGTCGGATGCTGCCCACGTGACACTTCCGACACGGCGTGGTCACGTGACACCGTTCCGGCGCCGTACGGCACCCTTTCAAAACAAATGTAATTGTTGTGCCATTGCGTTCGGAACTTAATTGGGTCACCGATTCTGCCATGTCATTTTCCGGAATTTGAATTTTCACAACAGGAATGAAGATGTCCGTTTGGTACATTTCGCGAGTGAAGCGATTTTTAGCATGAAAAAAATTTAACTTGATGTCACTATATATTTGTATATAGTCATAGCTAGCGTGAAATTTAAAAAGATATAACCTTCTGCAGTAATTTGTTAGGCTTTAAAATCTGGTGAAGAGGGCTACAGTGATAAAAGTTCCTTTCTATGCGTGTTTCATGCCCAACCCAATAGATCCTTTCAACACATTTTAATGTTACGCTGGACTTGTCGACTAGCTTTTATGGGTAATTGACACTATGGATCGAATTTTCACAAGTTTATGCCGGATATTATTGAGTACCTAGGCACCACATTTTCATTTAAACATGTGTATACTCGTAACTCTTCACAAGCAGATTATTAGCGTATCCGTAAAATAGTAAGTATACCTACGCCTTTCAAATTTCAAATGTTAATAAATATTCTTCTAATATCATTCAACGTAAAAGTTTCTGAAGCGCCAGCATCAGAAGTAGCTAAGCAAAATAACACGCTCTGAATGACCTACACAGATCTTCATTCCCTTGACATTAGAGTTTGTGTGAAGATCATTTTGAGCACTAGGATCGCTTAGCAACTTCTACTGCTGACTGTACAAAACTACCGAATGCAAAGCCATACAATATTGTTTCTGCCGCCCGCCATATCTCTCCTTTCGTTACCTTCTCCTATACCCACAGGATGTTAATCAACAAGTAGATGTAGCGGATTTTTGTGCATACTAGTATTTGGGGAAACAACTGCCATCTTTTATGCCATTCATTATTTGGACTTAGGTATATATATCATTCAGTTGCAGATTAATTGTTAGAAGTTTTCGAGCTGCCTAAAAGTCTCTTATTCCGCTTAACAATTGCTGTCGTAGATAACAATCAGGGTTTAATGCTCAAGGTGTCTTTTAAGGAGACGCAACCAATCGTGTAACTGACGGCGGTCGGCGTTGTTTAACCTCGGGACCATCGTCAGTCTAATGGCGCCTCTGGAAAATGAACGCGCGTCTGGAACATGAATCTTTCTATTCCTCATCTCGATCATTATGTAATCCCCAAGTGGTTATTACACATTCCTTATTCAGGCGCTGCTGAAAAGGACGCAGCAAAACGTTACAGTGAGATGTTGCAGAACATTACAGCGTCCTCACTAGTTACTAAACAAGAAAGTTGTAAGCACTTTAATTGGGTCAATGTACTCGTAATGAGGACTATCGCCAGGTGCTCAGTCCTCTTGTAAATGGTACAACGTGAGCGGTCACGGGGCCGGCCGCCTGAGCGCGACGCGTGCCTGAATCCACTACAAAGGAAGGGTACAACTATTATGCAATGTATAGGAGATAGAGGATGGAAACGGTATTTATTGGTTATTTGTGTTATGTTACGAGGTAGGTAACATATTTGTCAACTGTCGAGATATAGTTGGGCCACAAAGTGTTTCAATCTAATACTTTGACGAACAGGAATCCGAGCACTTTCTAGCTAAAAAGAGAGTCGCCACCGGTGTTTTTTTATTATTATTACGATATCTCTCAGTGAGTAAGTTAATACTAAAGTTTAACTAGGTACTGGTTTCACAAAATCATAAATGAATGGTAAAACTCAGTCTAAATAAGTTCCAACGTTTTAAAACGTTTGTGATATGCACGCTGCAAGCTCCGACATCGGCTATTCACAACGTATTTCACCTCACCGCTTATTCAGTATATATTGACGCCGGGATGCGTAATACCAACGCGAAATCGGAGGTCTGACTAACACTGGTTCGTCAGAAGTGAAGTGAGATGAAGCGTTGAGAATAACAGCCCGGAGGTGGGTTAATGACTCCGCGGAGGTCGGCCATTGTTTTTGTACACAATGCTGCGGCACACCGTCAATCCTTCCAGTTATCCGCCTCACTAGGTGACGACCCTAACATACCAACTTAAATGTGCTACAGTACAAGCAATAACACACCTTATGTCAATGCAATAGATACTGATGCGTGACGTATTTAAGTAGAACCCGCACTTCTCGCGTGAAAACCACCGATTTTTAAGGGGTTTCATCAAACGCGTGAGATTCACCAAATTAGGTCTTATCAGCCTCTTTAAGCTCCATTGCAACTAAATAATCTAATCAACTGTGTTACCTATAAGTAGGTATTATATGGAATATTTTCTATTTTCATTTTGTATATTGTTACATAATATGTTACCATGTTAGCGTTTTGGTGAAATACTGTGAGCTTATATGCGAGTCTTTTAATAAATAAATAAGTAAATAAATAAAATAGAGCACATACCTACACATGTTAACACGCAGAGCAACATTGGAAATTGATCGCTAATGGGGACAAGTTCTTTTGTTTCAATATTTTATTAAAATAATTTCATAATCAAATCATATTCACGACCGTGGTTTAAGAATAGGACCGTATAAGTGGAAATCGGAGTTTCTAGCTGCAATATTTACGAGCATATTTATTTTCACCTCAGCAGCTCGAACAAGCACATTTTGCTGCGTGAAAACAGTGTGCAAAATGGGATTTTGCTCACTCCGTGAGACAAGGTATTAGCTTTTTGATTTCGATGCGGAGCACTGACATTTTGTCGTATGGGGTCTATTACAAGTTCAGAATATTTGAACTCTATTAGCTCTGCCCCTTTCATTCCATTACGAAAAAAGAAAATGGCAGACATAGGTCGATCCATAGTTCGACCATCGAATTTCAAAGTAGACCCCCAAAAAGCGCAAAACAAGTAACACGTTCGAAAACGACCAAATGAACAAGTTTAAATTACCAAAATAATTATACAAAGGAACTTACAATTGAAGAATATTTAAATAAAAGATCTCAGAATAAACTCCGTATTTCATAATAAATAGGTAAACATGTTTTTATAACTCTAGCTAATTAATAATTCTAGTTTCAACAATCTTAAATTCTATGAACGTATACCACAGATGCAGTTTCCGAACGCAAGCGCAGAGCCACGGCCCTTTCAAAAAATTGCGCGCTTTTAATTTGTTTTAGATTTTATTAGGTATATTATTCTTCATTCTTGCGTTATTGATATTGGTTTTAAATATAAAACTACTAGGATAAATCAATTCTCTATCTAACTAGGAAATATAGTGAAGTCAGTGACGTGACGAATGCTTTAACAACAGTACCTACGGCTAGTTTTTGGTGTGCACGCGAGATACACGTAATATGCTAATGTGTGACCTTGTGATAATGATAATGATGATGAAATATTTCAAAAACATCTCGAAGATATTAGTAAAATCTGTGAACTTTAACGATAATACGGTTAGTTATTAGTGATGTGTTAGTGTCACGCGACACTCGTATAGATACTGAAATATCCTTTGGTTTCTCGCGCCTTGTCGCACCTTTCTATAGTATTGACTATCGGCACGGCCGGCGCTGAGGAGTTCAAACAAGCAGTAACGAACGCCTAATTAAGTTTTCTTCCTGAATAATCTTGAGACTAATAGGTAGGTGATATATTTTTTAATGTGAATATGTTCTCACTGCTGAGGTGAAAAGTTGTATGTGTTACTCGAGAGCAAAGTATTTGCATTTCGTGCTTTTGAGTCCTTCGCTGCGCTCAAGATTCAAACTTTGAATCACTCGCCACGCTCGTGATTCAATTTTAGAATCTTTCGCTTCCTCTGGACTCAAAATCAGCACTCGCAGCAAAAACAAACTTTGCTCTCTTGTTGCACAAATAACTATTTTAAATCCATCCTGAAAACATCCAGAAACTCTCAGAAAACATCAATTTGGTTACGCGGAACTGTTAACCACAGATGGCCTATGCAACTTTTCAATTGTATATATAGGTAATTCATAGATATAGATGACGTTTCATTGACATAGCAATTATTACTAACCAAAATACACGTTTTAAAGTGTAACTGATGATGAAGTACCAACAATAACAAACTTAACTGACCATTTATAAACATTAGATTTCGATTTAGATTTATTTATTTCACAATAAACAATAACAAGATAACTTAACCTAAACGGAAAATTAAGAAGTTTCTCAGTTGGCGTTCAAATGTTTCGTCAGATGACTGTTCGTAATTTGGCGGGTAGTCGTTCGTAATAGGTTGGGCCTATCACTCGAGGATTCCTACACGAAAGTGCCATGTTATACGCATAAGGTTGACAAATGGTCAGTTAAGCGCGTCTTCCATGGTATCAAAGGTAAGTATGGAACCCGTGAAGAATGGACGGAACTCCTTAAATATTATCGGCGCACATAGTGATTATCTGTAGTTAACGACTTCGCTCTCCGAAAGCAGTTCATGCAGTGAAAAGGAAATATGAAAGTGTTCATGTCATATCCATTTATATATCATGCAATTTAGTACATCACCATGCCATAATGGCGAAGTACTAAATTGAAGTAGTTTTTATTGTTAGTTCGGAATCATGTATTATCTTCAGCTGCTGCAATTCCATGCGTCATTTATAATACATAGGTATGTAATTAATATTTAATGTTACTTGCTTGGAGCTTTTTTTTACGACCCCCTTCCTTAAATACTATACTTTTTTGGTGCAATATTGTAAGCGATAACGAAGATATTTTCTACATGCACTTGTACGTCATTGTAGTCCTTATTTAAATCATCCAGCGCTTACAGAAGTATCCCTTCAATTAACTTTCGAGAAATTAACGGAAAAGAGAAAAATATAAGTGCGCAGGCAGCGGAGAGGAGAGGGCAGGAAGAATAATTGGGATCGCGGATAATTAATTGCTTCATTTATGTTTCTGCACTTGAGAGTCTTGATTGTGCTGAGTTTGACCGCTTTTTCACTTTTTTTGTAATTCCAAATTGCTATTGTTCTGTTGAAACTTGAAACCCATTTACATTGTTGGAGAATTTTCAGCTACGATTAAAGTCGATAAATCCTCCCTTGAAATTGTAGATGACAGAAAAAAAGTTGATTATTTAATTTGTGAGCCGATCCTTTCAATTTATTTTTCAGTTTTGTTCGGGAATATGCCAGCAAAAATTGAGTTTCAATGCAAATAGAGTGATCTAAGTGATCCGTTGTGATTTTGGTAAATTTGTATTCGTACGGCAAAAAGCACTTCTTTGACTTATATTACAAAGGCTGGCACGTTTTAGCCAGAAACCGACTAAAGTTTTTTAAACCTTCATAATACTTTTTGCCTAGGGGTCGCTCAAAAGAAAGAACGGCGAAACTTTGCTGAATTTTGTATTACGTAGGTCATTATGATAAGGGTTACTTGCTTTTTACCTGCTTTAAAGTCTATTTAATGATGTTTTAAAACTTTGGCTAAGCTGGTTTATATTATACAGCGTGGCAAGTATCATTTTTCAAGCTTTTATTTTAGAAACTTACCAAGACGCTCGACGGGGATAGGGACACTGTGCCTGTGGTCTCAGTTATTGTGTTATACTGAAAAACGTTATAGTCTTTTATAGACGCGCTTGTTAAGTGACATGTACCTATATCTATACTCATATTATAAAGAGAAAAAGTCTGTGAGATTGTAGCTCTGTAAGTTTATAAGTTTGTATGTTTAGGGTGACCTCCGAAACCGCTTATCCGACTTCAAAAATTATTTAACCCGCGAGAGGCGAAGCCGCGCGGCAGCTAGTATAATATACATTTTCAATGGAGAGCAGTACCTACACGATCGCACCTACGTGTGTGTGTTAAGCAACGTTGGTCGCTTTGAGTGGTTACTAACTGAGTGGTTGGAAGGTACATTCAGCCGTTAATCCCGCTAGTTGTTTATGAGAACAGTGGTTGAGCTCGAAGGAATTTAACTCGTAAAGGCTTCCGAGTTACAAGGCTACTTGAGAACTCCTAAGGGTCAAGTCGCCCACTCACTCGACAAAGCATATTCCCAACAAGGGGTAGGGCCTCCTTTAGAGCAGATGGCAGTAGCTTCCGCAAAGAATAGTGTTTATAAGCCAATCCTTGGGGCTTGGTAACGAGCTGACCCCAGGATTCTTTAAGATGCAACTGGGATGATTTACCATTATATAAGGTAGTTGCCAGATGCGTACCTATTTAATAGCAAAAAGGTTAGGATTATGATGGTTGATGACTAATTCCAATAATATACATTGAAAGGTTAAAACTCAATAACGTCTGCCAATTCTTATTACGTTTTTTATTTGCGGGCTAGACCATCAAACTACTTACTACTCTATGAGCTGTAGAAATCGCGAGGCTATCTATGTTTAAAAAAAAAACCATCCTAAAACTGAATTGACATAAAATTATATATTATTTTAATAACGACCCAGCTCACAAAATTTCACGAGAATTGGTGAGTAATGCGACCGTAGAGGAGAACAGAGGCTCTAGTATAAGTTTTACCGAAGCAAAACTTTACGATCGCGTTTGCGTTTTACCCTCAATTTGTATGGGATTTGACAGATAAACGCAAACGCGGTCGTAACGTTTTGTTTCGGTAAAACTTATACTGGAGCCTCTGTTGGCCTTCCGGACATACGAACGATTTTCGGCCAAAGCTGATGCACGGAACTTTGTTCGCTTCACTCTCTCGTTCAATATTGCAACGCCGTTACGTAAACTTTCTAAGCTAATATCACAATTTGACATATTTGCGATACCGCTGCCACGTTCAACCCCATCACTACTCTAATGGTTTGTTTACAAACCTTTCCCCGTGTTATGTACAAATAAGGCGAAGAGGATTCAAATACGTTGCACAATTCTTATTCGTTCCACGATCGCTGAGATAGTTACGATCACGTTTCATCCCGCAACCCTGACCCGCTGAACTCGCGGGAAATGTCACGGGACGAAGATCATTTGTGTTGAGTTTTACTTTCCCGGTGCATCATTTGTAACTAGATGCAAGGATTTACTGGAAAATCTTAGAACATTCGAGCTTACAGCTTCGTGTACACTGAAACTTGACGTCGCTGGTTCTTATTGTATAAAATGTGAACTTATTTACTCACTTTTCTTTTCACATTTTTAAGAATACTCGTCGGCCTCGTGCCTCTGAAATATAGCCTATATTCAACATGGTCCTCTCTATACACACGGCTTCTAGTGAAATTGGTTTTAAAAAACGGATGAATAGTTTTAGATATTATCCGTAACATACAAACTTAACAAGTCACAAACATTACTGCTATAAAATAATTGTTATAATATTAGTCAGTACCTATAGAAAAATAAAACATTTTACTAAGGACGTAAAATATGTCCGCGGTTTCCAATTCAATGATCTCGAAGAAGTTAATTTTGTGGTTAGAACTCAATAGGTTTTATCAACTTATTAAGCATCTTTTAAGTAATAACTTACAGCTGCGATCTTAAGCTTTCCCAAATTAAAAACGCGAAAGATAATCTAACCCCAAAATTTTTTGTTTAGATTATTAATGAACAAACTTCGACTTGATTAAGGGAAAACGTTTCCGTAATCCTACTTTCCAGCACAACGGACCTTAAAGAGGATTAAAATATCTTCCGCGATATTTTTTGCCATCATACAGCCTGTGTACCAGTCAGTAACCAGTGTCCGCGACTTGACATGGGTTGCCAAAGTAGGTAGTTAGCTATATTTTTCATTCTTAGAACTAGAACAGTGACACAAATGCCGCCGCCTGTGTTCAGCCTCATTGTTCGTTTTGTTCAGTTTGTATCCCATAAAGATCTATCTTTTACTCTTATTCTTCCGTTGAATGGTGAATTACACAAAATATATCCTACTATTAATAAAAAACGGTACGAAATGTGAACGATTAGATGTTTGTTACTCAATCACGGCTTAGTAATCCATTCAGATTAAGATGCAGTTATTTTTTAGCGTGGATTAAACCATAGGATACTTTTTATCCTGAAATAACCCTCCCTCAAGGGGATAGAATCGGGGGCGGAAGTTGATACGAGAGTTCACGCGGGCTAATGCTAGTATTACTCTAAAAAAACAGGCTACTTTCTTGAGCCTTAAGCCACACGATTGAAAAGTTTCAATGAACTTTATCACTGTTGCGTAGCCATCAAACTTTGTAGAATTGCATACGCGAATTGTATAAACCGAGCAATTTAAATACTAGATAGTTTATTAACTGCATTGGTATTGTGTCTAGAGATTTTATATTTTATCCTTGTTTAAAGAAAATAAAAAAATCTGTATGATAACCATTAGATAGTAGAGTAACGAAAAGAAAGATAAGGAGGTAGGCTAGAGTCAATCCATTCACATAAATTACCATGTTTAACAATCTAGAAACAAAAATAAAATAATCAATAAAGTAAAACTTGAGATGTTCCAACTTTGACATAGACCATTCTTGCAAGAATATTTTTCTACGGGTCCTTACCTATTTCAAATAGTTGGTTAATGGTACGACTTTTATTAGAATAGCTATTGAGAGAAATGCTGGTTCCTCTTCCAATTTGATGAGGAGGCAATCTAGTGATCCCTCTCGCGCAAATTTAGCCCCGCCCATCGGGCGGTGAAAATCAATAACATACGCCAGAAGTGCGTTTGGTGTCCTACCTTGCTGACGTCGCTCCGATGTCCGTAATGACTCGATATGCTCCTTATTGATATGTACCTCGTGTGGAAATATTTTAATATTTTTAATTTTTTTCAATAAGTACTTTATAATATTTGACTGACACATTGGAAACAACATTTCAAGTCGGTAAAACTTTATAATAGAAGTTTAAAAGTGATTCCAATTTTAGTTAAAATTTCAGTGTTCCAACTTACGAATGAAAGTTTGGGGGAACGTTGTTGAAAAAATCATATTAACTTAATTACTTTGGAGCAAAAATTGCATATTTTAGTATCTGTTTGGTTTTCTCTCAACAGGTATGGTAGGTATAATTTATAAGACTAAGGTGGTTCGCTTTCAATATAAACTGTTTGTTGATATTCGCATACTAACGGCGTGCTATTTTAAGAGACGTGACTAACTAATTTCTCATATTATTCTAGTTTATACAAGTTTATTCTAGGAAATGGGGAATTTCGCGCAAATGGGAAGCCAATTTATGAAAAATTGTTACATAAGTTTATTAAAATATCACGGCGTTAGCCTGCGAATGTCAAAGGACGTTTTGTATGGTCGTCGAACTACCTTAACGTGAAGTTGGGTATCCATTTAACTCTTTTCAAAGCTCTTAATGCATTAGTACCTGCCTAGGTAGCTAGAAGGATTGGAAAAAGTTTGTATCGGATAGTTGTTAAAAACTTTTCAAAATACAAACGGATCTCCATTCAACTGTTCGATGTAGGTACTATACAGGGTGTTAACGGGGTCATGATCCGGAATGACAAAAAGCGAATAAGATGATCATACTGAACAACCTTTCCCATGGGACCAACCACGAAATCGCAAAAAAAAACCAGGTATCCCATACATAACTCTCAATTAAATCGCAGTTAACTCACAGTTAACTCTTAATTGGCTCTTTTTTTTTGCGATTTCGTGGTTGGTCCCATGGGAAAGGTTGTTCAGTATGATCATCTTATTCGCTTTTTGTCATTCCGGATCATGACCCCGTTAACACCCTGTATATGAATAGTACGTGTTATGAACTAGTTTCTTGCACTTAGACTTTTACAGCGTGTCGTCAAATATAGAAAAGGAAAGGTATTTCTATTATATTTGTTACCTAGAAATCGATTATTTCAAATTATAATTTGCAAAACCTTTTTTTTTTTGGTTACTTATACTGTGCAACTAATAGAAATAAACGTATCATTAATCCCATATTGGATTTCTTAATACTAGTTAATTACAGAGAGTCGTTAAGAATCGCTAAAAAGCTTTTAGTAAAATTAATGTAGAATAATTTCCTGCGCAACGTGTTATAGAAAGCGATTTTCCGATAATTGCCGAAGATCCTTTCGGTAAGTTTGCCGACACGAGCACCTGCATTAATTACAAGATTTAGCGTCATCCCTTCCATTAATAAGGAATAAGCTCCCACTCTACATTCCTTCCTGTTTTTAGGGCCCCGTCGAAACGTAACCCTTTTTAAGCGTGCCGCTGTTCCTAATTGAAACCTGAATTGTATTTTGACATGAATCAATGGAGTAATGACGTAGAATACAATATAGATGCATGTCAAGCACATACAGGCGAGACTGATAAAACTTACTTTGAGTTTTCAGAACTTCTGTATCTCTCGCATTAAATAACATAAGTGGTCTAAATTAATTTTGTGTTAAGCAGTAACGTCTGCTAAGGATATTTATAAATTTCAAATTAAAGGAACAAATTATAAATCCCCGCTGATTCATTCCGGCTCGGAGCATTACATTTTTAAATTTTTCCTTTAATTTGATAAGTGATCTAAATGCAACATAAACGTTCGGGTTTCGTGAAAGGGACTACATACCGTCTGATTTGTCTTTTGAATGTCTCCTAATATTACCTAAAGATCCCATATTACAGACAAACACCAGGATCAACTGCCTTAATGCTTTTTAAGCGTGGAAGCGCTCATAATAAAAACGTCTTATGGCCGGTTCCAATAATCAATCCACCGATAGTTTTCCTTACCGGCAGTTACATTTTGACAGATTACCCGTAGAAAATGTGTCAAAATGTAACTGTTGGTAAGGAAAACTATCGGTGGATTGATTATTGGAACCGGCCATTAGTGTGCTCGTAACATACCATCATCAGTTTTGAGCGTTTCAGTTGTACTTATTACTGAAATTGCTATTTAAGATATACTTAGTTTAACAATGCCTATAAAGAAATACTTATCATATATTTCATGTTAGAGTAATATGTATCGTCCTAGTTTGTACTTGTTAGCCTTCTGTAGTCAACAAGGAACGCCTATAGTTTCGTCATGTCCGTCGGTCCGTCTGCGGCTTATTTTAGTGACCCTACTAGTAAGCTGTAATGCAGTTTTTTTTAAGGGTAGCACCTCCCCTTACCGTAAAGTGGGGATGTTATTATTTGTTCTTGTTAAACCCACGGTGTGGGATGTGTATGGTTGGATGGCTTAATTTGTTCGAGTCAAGTGTCCCCCCAGAACCCCCGGCTAAATGGCTACTACTGCATGGGTATATGAAAAAAATCGTGGCAGTAGTACATTCGAGGATATTGAATGTTTAGCGCTTTTGGAACTTAACGTCATTCAAATAGAGTTGGCATTTCCTCGACGTACATATAATGAATTTAAAAGTAAGTACGCATGACTAGTTACCGACTAATGGTTGACCAAAGTAAAAATGTACTTGGAAAGGCCAACTTTTCTACCAATTCGGGGCACGCAACCGCACCAGGTGCACGTGTCGATTTAACAAAGACAGACAGCCAACTACGGAACCCTACACTGGGCGTGGCCCGACACGCACTCGGCCGGTTTTTTATGTTTCTTAATAGGTACTCAAACTAGCCTAGGTTAAGAAATATTAATTTTGCCGGTCGAATTGCCCCCTTCGCTCATCAAGAATGTTGAGTGAACTTTTTGTATGTTTATTAAACCTAAAGATTAATTACGATGCCAAATTTTAAGAATTCGCAACTTAGCTCAGCCGGCGGTACTCAGAATTTAATATGAAAATTCCAATGAACGACGAGACAGGTGAACTTAGGAGCACGTTATGAATTTTATCCCACAGTAGTTTCAGGTTTTCCACACACATCCTTATCTAACTTTTCGAGTTATTTTTTACAAAGAAATATTTTTTAATGCTTTATAAAGTAATGTGTAGAGTGGCGTACACTCTAATTTCATTTACAAAATTCATCCAAGGGTGAATTTTGTAAATTAAATTAACAACGCTGCCTGGGTAGGATTTTAGGATTATCACAAGATACAATACAATTTAATCCTACACTATTTAACGATCCACAATTGTATATGTATTATACCCTTTTCACGAAACAAATTATTTCATTAAATATTTTTGTTACGTGTTATTTTTAACGAGGAAGTTACCCTGATCATTTTATAAACGATATGATACAGAGAAAGAATATAATGGAAAAATAAACCATCTTCGTCTGTAGCCCCCGACAGGATTCAAACCTGCGACCTTTCTATTAACGCTAGACTGCTCTACCAACTGAGCTACGAGGACAGTGACGCAAGTTGTATATTTTCCCACTATATTCCCGCTAAGACTAGCGCCCTCTCTGTATCGAGTTATAGATTTGTTTCACAGTCTTGTGTCGCAGGTTCGAATCCTGTCGGGGGCTACAGACGAAGATGGTTTATTTTTCCATTATATTCTTTCTCTGTATCATATCGTTTGTATATGTATTAGTTTGTAAATGGATTATTTAAAATGCTTTTAACGATTTCGATGAGATTTATATTGCAGGCGTCTACGAGGGCGAAAAACGACCTAGCTAGGTATCATTTTCAAGGATGTTTTTGTTTCCGGAAGAACAAGTAAGACCGGCTTAGATTGATCTCCCAGGTACCTACTTTATAACTTAATAAATGTTGTTGACTCATCGAATGTCATTGCTCTGTTTAGGATACAGGCGTGATTTTATTATATACATTGATCAACCTCAAAATATTTTAATTAAGTGAAGTATCCTAAAGTCAGTAAATAAAAATAGATTTTTTTTACGCATCATTAGGCGTATAGTTTTAGTCAGCTGTACTGTAGTCGTAAATTATTTGACGATACACGCATATACACTTGTACAACTCAAGACAGTAGGTACCACGTTCTAGGAAGAGATCAACACATGACTATCGTGATTGATAGTTGGCCGCTATCTGCCAACCTCGTTACCAAACGATAATAAGTCATTTTTCTGCATACCGAAATGACACAATCTTCCGCCAACTAGTTTATTTTTAACCATTAGACATGTTTTTAATGACAGTTGTGAAATGTTTCTCTAGATTTCACGTTTGACGAAATTGTTATATAATATATCTAGTCTATCGTTATATATCTAGTCTTATCTAGTGAAATAAATGAAGATTAGTATACTTATTAAATTAGCTAATCAAAGAAACAGTTTGTTAAAATAATCATTTAATTTTACTCTTACCTACCTATTTACTTCCTTTTTCGTGACGACAGAAACAGTCGGCAGGTGCTTAGATAGATTATCAAGATGTGACCAACTTAACGGAGTGCTACTAAAATTTTGTTTACTTGCAGATATCGAATGAAAATGCAATATTATGGTACCATGAAATCGCAATTACTGATTACATAGAATAAATCCGTCGTGTCGTCACGTCAATAGAATCCCCTTAATGAGCAGTGCAGACTGTGGAGTTAAAAAGTACAGCCAGCAAGAGCTTGTACCAAAAATTAATGACAGAAACTTATTCAAAATCAAAAGTTTTTGAAAACGACGGATTTATTTTTATAAAACAGCGGAAAGCCAGAAAACCACAGGGCTCCCTTGTAGCATAGAAAACTAGTTTTCAACGAGCAAACAGTTAACAAGAAAAGTCAGTGAGATTGAGAGTCTTTAGATTTCTCTTGCGTATTTTTCATCAAGTTGGCAGTAACTAAGCGCATTTTGTTTAGTATCGGAAGTAGTTCCCGCCATCAAAGTTAAAAGAGGCTATTAAAACGGTAGTAAATCTTGCTAACAGTTAAGTTGTTGCAACTTTTAAACACCATTAAACGTGGATCTATGTAAGTTCAGGCCGTCAGCTACGGGGGCGATTTCCGCTTGTTTTACACTCGCTTCTCACTAGTGACTATCAGTTTTATTTGCCAACTAGGTGTAAACGTGTTTATTTCAAATGTGATACCTGATTTTTAGGTTGTAACTAAAGCTCTGCGATACTAGGTACATCATATGGCTAGAGACGTGATAATAATTTACTGTCAATTGGCACAAATGGATAATCGTCAACACGACATGACCATTTTGAAATTGGACCAAAAGTTTCCATCGAAAGTGAATTTGGTGACATGTGTCTATATTTTTTATGATATTTTTTTTCTCGTTCAAAATAAATCTAGCCAAAATGGAATGTTGTTCAGTATGATCTAGGTTCATATTAAAATACGTGCAAAGTGAATGTTGTCTAATATAAATTTATATCAAAATTGACTATGACAATCAACTATTTTGTACCAAATTCATGTATGACGTGTTTCCGATACGTCATATTTTTGGAGTGAACGTAATTTCATATCGACGTATTTCTTTCGATCTTTATCGAGAATGACAATTTTACTTTTATTATTTTACAATTTCAAATTGACCTTACTCAGATTCGACTAATAATTTCGAGTTGTCAATTTTCCACTTATGCTAAATGACAGTAAATCGTGATATATACCTAGGTATGTACTTCATTAATGCTTTATTATTTTTGACGAGAAAGTGTTAACTAGTTAAATATATAAGGAAAATGCACCCAAGAGGGCTCCGCATTCGCAATTGTTTTACTTCTTGCCTAATCGAAGCTTCGACAAACAGTACTGTATCCTTGCATATTGCCGAAATACGCCACGGATAGCCCATTTTCGAATAGTTCGGACGTAGTAAAAAGCAAAGCAAATCTATATAAAAATAGAATATTATAACGAGCAAAAGTCTGTCGTGTCACTAGAAGCAATAATACGATTATATAAATTATTTGACGTAAGTCAAACTTTCTTAAGGGGCTCCCATACGCCAATGACCTTCGATCTGAATCCCTTAGTTTTCTAATGTTTTATGTAGCTTATTATATTAACAACAACGGCTTTAAGCAATATAGTATCCCATATTTACTTCAAAGTTCATTGTTTTCGAGGTATTTGGCATCGAAGTTGAACAATTTTAGGCCAAAAAACTGGTTTTCTATCCATAACTTTTGTGTTAATTAGTTTAAAATGAAAACCCTAGACACGTTTTTAGACGTCATAGACGAACCCAAATATGTAGATTTCGAATATGTTAGATCTTTCACGTCAATAGAGATACGAAATAAGTGTTTTTTTAGACAATGTTTAAAAAAATCATACAAAATTAAGTACTAATTTCTTTCAAAACCCGGTAGACAAAAATGGAGATTGTAGAACCGATAGCCGTTTGACTTATAATCTGTAGTGCAAAATTAGGAGATACAATTCAAAACTAGTCAAAAATCGATGAAAACCTCGGGTAGCCCCTTAATCAAAATCAATGCAATAATACCAGATAGACCGACAGCACTTCCACTTGTATGATACATATTAGTATCATTAGTACTATTCAATCGACGGACGCTTCTTAATAAAACAAAAGGAATACGTACTGCCTGTTGTGTATTTAAATATTAACTGACCTGTACACTCAATTAGGTTTTATAAATGACACCGTGTAATAAATGACACGCGAGCCTTTTCAAACTACCCGCCTTTGAATTTCCAAGCGGCAGGAAAACTACATAAAACAACTATACATGATCATAGCCCCTGCATGTCACTCGTTCATTATTTTTGACGTTTACGAGTACCGTACAATAAACGTCGGTGTTTAAGCTTCACTTAGTTAGGAACTTTAATGAGCCAATCATGTAAAAAAACTACAAGTAACATGCTGTTATATTCACTTGTTTTATTCAATTAGCGCGCTTTCGTGTCGGGAGCGCGTGGTCACGTGACAGGCACGTGCTGGCTGGTTGGAAACATTGTATTTAGTAACCGAACACGTCAATGTTGATATGGCCATATTTGATTGCTTTTTTTACAACACCATATGAAATAAAAACTGTATACAATATTATTATTTAGCCTAGTGGTTCAGGCATGCGGATGCTAAGCGGAGGTCGTGAGTTGGAATCCGTAACGTACCAATGAGTTTCGAGGAACTTATGTGTGGAACCGTTAGTTTTCCGGTGAAGGAAAACATCGTGAGGAAACCGGTATAATCGTAATTAGGTCTAGTTTTTCCTCTGGGTTGGAAGGTCAGATGGTAGTCACTTTCGTAGAACTAGTGCCTATGCCAAATCTTGAGATTAGGTGTCGGTGGACCCCGGGCTCCTTTAGGGCACCACCGGGAATAACGCTAGGAGGATGATGATTATTATTTTTAATGGTTTATTTACTCCGCTTAACTAGACGCAGATAATATTCGGATGTAAAGGAACGTATGGAAATACCCGCCGCGGCTTGATACCGCTTCAAAATCCTAAAAAATATGAAACAAAAGCAGTATTTAATTTAGAATGCAAACGGCACGTTCACCCCGTTGCATCAATCAATAAGTAATAGATATTGTATCATAATATTTTAATCGAAATATTAGCCACCTTTGTCAGATTTGCGGATATTCCGATAGGATTATATACCAATCTCTTTTTGTTACTCTGCCAGAAAAGATCAAGTAGGCATTTGTAATGTCGGTACCTACAGGTACCTACGGGGTGTGCTGTTGATTAATGTAGCTCCGGATTTAAGCTCCGTTTTATTAGGGCCTCGTTGATCAGTCTAACTGGATGTAGGTACATGTTTAAACGCTTTTAGGGTTCCGTAGTCAACAAGGAATCCTTATAGTTTCGCCATGTCCGTCTGTCCGTCTGCGGCTTAGCTCAGTAACGCTTACTACTAAAAAGCTGTAAGTCGGCATGGGTATAAATTAATAAAAAAGTTAAAAGGAAAACGATCACGGCTATTCACAGGCATAACTAGTTACCGAGTTGACCAACTTAATCTGTACTTAGAAAGGCCAACTTTCGTGACCGACGCAACCGCACCATTTTGTTGGAGCGCCCGTGTCGATGTATCAAAGACAGATAGGTATACGGAACCCTACACTGCGCGTGGCCCGAAACACACTTGTCCGGTTTTTTTGTTACCATTTAGGTAACTATCATTTTCATATGAATTGTTGAAATTCATTCTAGGTTACATTAATAGAGTGTTTAGAAGTGGTGATGTTTTATTAACTTTTTTTTTTCGACTTAGGAATTAACCTGTCGATAATTAATTGTTAGGTACTCTTAATATTTGATATTCAAAATGGGGATGACTTTAATTCAATGTCGTCCTGTTTATTTTACTTAAAACGCGGAATATAAACGAGCCGTCGTGTGTCATATTGTATTGAGGAAATGGTTCAAGAGAAATTGGCGTTAATGTGTTTGCTTAGAGAGCGGGGTGCGGGCACGCCACCAAGCAGGGTTGTCAACTTGTACTCAAAATAAAATGACATAATCTTATAATTCAAACATACTCTACTGATTTTACGCAACCAACTAGGATACATGAACCTTTAATATGCATATCCATGCACACTTTCACATGCGTGTATGTTTGTGATATCGCTCCAAAATAACTTTGAATGAATTTGCATATAGTCCTAAGTCATATACTGGCAGCCCTGCCTGGAGCGGCTGTAAGCCGATTGCGCTCTGCCCTCCGGGGGCCATTTTCGTTCTAAGCGATCATGACTGACAAATTCAATGTTTTTTCAAAGGTACGGGGAATCGAATCAATCGCAATCGCAACCAACTGATGTACTAAGTGCCGTTTAATGCGCGATACCCGAATGAAAGGCGTCAAAATTGAGGAAATTATGTGTTTTGATAGCGTTCAATAAAATGCGAAGGTTGAGTAAAATGTTTATGATTCGAGGTGATAATAAAGCAGCGAGGCGTTGATCTTTAATTTGCAAAAAGATCAATAGCAAAAACGTTTTGATGACGGATGTACAGTTAACATCAAAAGTAGCTACGCGGACGAGGTGCTCAAAATACGCTCTTGTTTAGATTCCCTCGCAATAAAGACGTGATGTTTTTGACCTCTTCGTACGCGTAAGTACTGCTGACTTTGTGCAACATTCAAAAACATACTCATTTTAATCACGTATAATCATCTCTAAAGCTGCTTTAAACTAATCCAGAACGGGAACTTAGTAAAAATATCATAACCTTTGGATAAAACACATAGCTTTTACCAAAGATAACAACATAATTCGTTCCACAGAGGAGCTCCGAGAAGCTTTATAATTTAAGAGTTTTCATTCGAGTATTAACGCAAATTTTCTGTGCAAATATTGGCTTGTGTACCGGCCACTGTTTGATTACCACTGAATATTTTTGTTGTTTCGCAATGTCGCAGCGTGTGCAAAATCAAACAGACCTTTTTTGCGAATTGATTTCGGAGATGGGTTTTTGTTAATAACGACCGGTGGCTTAGTTTATTTTAGCTGATATGTATTGCATTGTTACGTAGACTCGTTAATTGGTTTAATAGCTATCTTGTTAATTACATTACAGGTACAAGTACAGGTAAACTTGACACTTTCAATCTTGATTCATCACAATAGATAGACATAATTATAAAATAGGTGGCAACGATTAGGCAACTAGTAGGCATTAAGGTGTCAAATATTAGGACGTTTATCTTATAAAATAAATGTATACCTAAACTTACTAGCTTCCGCCCGCGACTTCGTCTGCGTGGACTAGAAGCTATCCTATATTTTATTCCAGGCTATAAACTATCTTCGTGCAAAATGTCATCCAAATCGGTTTTGCCGTTTTGATTGAGTAACAAACATCCCAACATCGACACATCCAAACTTTCGCATTTATAATATTTAATAGGATTGCGTTGTCATAAGCGATACAGCCATTATTTCATCATCATCATCATCATCATCATCATCATTCATCATCATTAGCTATATTATAAATACGTATTAAATTGTAAATTTTAAAAATGTTTTTATACTAGGTGTTTATATTGTTATATACCTACTCATAAAAAAAGAATTCTATTATCCATGCGTACTCTGTCTATTTTTGAGTTTGAACGAATACATATTACATTGCGCTTGACAAAATAAATGGCTGTTGATTGAGGCTTAGAAACGTTCGTCTTAGTGCGTGTAGTAAAATATTCCGTAGGTTATGCGTGTAGACGGCGCGTCACGCGTGCGTCACTGCGCGTCACCGACTGACCGTGCGCGCACCGACCGCGCCCGCGCAACGCGTGATTGACGCGCACTTTACTGCTCCATATTTACCTTAGATATCTCTAACAATGATTATGCTAACGTTAATTGTTTTATTAACTCGTAGTCTTAGCAAAACTGGCGTCGCAAGACAGCAAAGTGACAGGGCGCATTGGTAATTGCACACTTTATAATTTATGAATAAATTAGTACACATACATATGTATACAGTACTAGCAGAACATTGTATTGAAACTGAGATCGGACTTAACAACCTTAACAAAATAGATAAAATAGCAGCTAGGTAAGGACCAAAATCTTGGCCAGTAGTTAGCCTGGTTCGTGGGTAGTTAGGCATACAAACTGAAGAAGTGAAAAAAGTTCCGTTGTGACACAAAAATTAACTATAGAATTGTATGGTTAATTTTCGTGTCACAACGAAAAACTTTCATAGAAAATTTAATTGAGTGAGTTAAGCTGGTCAAGAATTTGGTCCTTACCCTGACGAAAATCAAACCATAAACACGAGTATAGGTAGGTATCCCATTTTTGGAAAAGCGATCAAAATAGGTAGGTAGGTATGATATAGTTCAGTTTTAACCTGTGTAGCTTTTATTAGGAGTGCACAATAAACAACTCAAAAACAAAAACAATCATTCGGAGCATAGTGGTAAATTAGTCGAGGCATTTCAAACGTTTCGTAGGAGTTCGTCAACAATTTGCAAATAACCACACAAACTTTCCATGCACGTGAAACTGTTCTCCGGCGAGCTTAGCGGTCCATTGAAAAGAATAATGTTATTAAAATTTGTAACGGCAGTCTTTGAAATAGAAAACTCGTTTTAAATATTACTGGGCAATTTGAATTTGTTTTGCCGGTCTCATGCGTCAGAGAGCGTTAGCCCAGTTGGCCGATGCCGGCTGTCATGTGATTGCTAATGCGCCTGATTCTAATGTAATGTCTAAAACTGATTGCCTTTACTCGAGACAGAAATATCGCGGCTTGTTACGCCTGAGGGACGTCCTTTCCAACAGACATGTGAATTTGATTAAATTTAGATAATGCGTGCTGACTGGCATTGGTGTGAGTTTCACCTCCGCTCCGTTGTCACCTTAGTTTCACCTAGAGCGTGTCAATAGGTCAAATACCTGTGCCACGTCAGAATTTACGTCTCATTGTCATAATACCTTTGATATTTCTAGACCTTTTTTGTTTGGATGTCAGTAAGAATCATGACTCCAATTTTTACTTACCATGATAAATCTGAGCAGTCATTTTTATTCTTTAAATTGAGTCTCAGAGATATGTGCTTTCTTAGACTAATATTCTCAACTCGATTTTGAATAAGTATGTAGGTAGCTAGTAATTTACTCAGTAGTTCTCTGATTTTAGTTCTTGTAAAATGACCACTTAAGATTAGTAAAAAAATATGTTTATCTAAGATTTAAACTAGGGCTAGTAAAGGTTAAGTAGGCAGCATAAATATATTACTCTTGATGTTAGTGACACGTTATCATCTAGGGATCGCCGTGGCGATTCCAAAAATATAATAGCCAGCACTCGCTGCGTTATTTATTTTCTTTACGTATTTTCTCACTAAATGTTGTCTCCTGTGATTTATGAAATACAGCATAGATTTACTGCAACGTTTAAACATGAATACGCATATTTATAACTCATTTACCGTCACGCTACGCTCGTAGCGCTAGGCCGTAGTCTATAGAAGTTAAATTTCCATATGTAGCAAAAAGCGCCCGTAGTGACCCGTAGTGAGTGACATATGTGTGTCGTGATTGGCGTTGATTGGGATTGATAAGCGGAATTTCGAATATCTATTGGAAATCACGATTTATTTCAATCTTTTTTTACTGTGCTACAGGCAAATAATAAATTAAGGGCGAAATTAAAATATACAAAAGTTTAGATAAAGGGCGCGGGAGTCAGTTGAGCGGTTGAGCGCTGAGCGGCTCAGATGCGTCTCATTATGTCGGGGAGCGTGTGATAAACGAGCGTATTGGAAAACGCCTTGGCACGCCCTGCACGTCACGATGACGGGATATAAATGAGTTTTATATTGTCTGTTCGCACCTAAGCCTATCTCTCAAGTCTCTTAGATAACTGATCAGGAACCGAACGAACGTCTAAAAGACAATTTTTTTTGCTCACTCTCGACAAGACCAAATTAGACGAGTGGTTGAAATGTTTGGCTAGTGTCCAGCGCCATAAATTAACTTGTCCTTTTTTCCTTATTTTCAGGTAAATCGCTGAAAGACGTATGTGGACGAAGAAGCTTCTAGACAACCGTGCCTTCGAGCATGCGGCGACGTTGGCTATTTAACTGCTAATGATATGTTGAAATGTATTGGCAACATCGACTTAAGTACTTATATCGAACTGACAATACGCGGAGAATAAACAATAGTATTTAGCTGTAGCAGTTTCATTTTGTTCATTGTAACAGACTAGAAGATTAAAAATACTGCCAATATAATCGGTTTCACTACATATTTAGCTATGCAGGTAGGGTACTAGAACTCTATAGTAATATTTTGTATGAAAATGAGGAATCGCTGACACAACGCCTCATAGTGAACCTGTTGACAAATAATCTTTAAATCTGTCTAGTCGCTGCTTTCAAGAAGTTGCACACAAAATTAATTTATGATCCCTTCTAAAAAGGTTTCTGTTGCACGAAAAAAGTCGTGTAAACTGTTATCAAATTTAGTCGACAGTGTCAAAAATGTGTTATAATACGGGTGTAGACTCGAAAATTATTATTACTCCAAAAGCAAGAAAGCAAAACTTCGTGATTATTTAACCTCTTCATTTTTTCTCCATTTGACTTAATCCTTTTTCGAGAAAATATGACATTATTGATTATTTTATTTAGTGTACCCCTATTAAGGTGCCTAACAAGGTGTGTACTCAAGCAACTACTGAGCCACCGATGGCTGAAGTGGTTTTGGCAACGTCCGACGTCTGCTCAGCTTAATCACGGCCCACCTTAACCACGCTTAAACTCAAGTACGAGTCGAGCAAAACTCGTAATGAGTCGGAACCGATGAGCACGCCTTAAGCACGCCTTAACGTCGTTTTACGTGCTCAAGCACTGTTAATAGCGAGATTCGCCTTCGCTGAATTTTCATATTAAACTGTAGTTCTGGTAAAGCGTGGATTAAAACTTGTTTTGTACGAGGCATACATTTGGGTTGTTTTATTATCAGATGTGGGATTCATCGTTGGTACACTGTAATAGAGCTTCATAATCTACACCCAAAATGTAAGGTAGGTAATGTATTAAACTTATCAAAATACAATAAAATGTATCTGACATGTGTGTATAATGTAGGTATCTGATAGGCACTTGGCAACGGTTACAATAATTGCCAGATCGAACCGCAGAGGTACCTACATTAATTGTACCTATTCCGGCCTTGCGATCTGGTGTTTTCCTTGTATTGCGGTCTTTTCTGTTTTTGTATAGTGTTTCCGAAGCTAGTCTGTCATGTTTGTATACTGTAATCTGTTTTTTAAACTGCAAAGTAACCAGATTTTGGTAAGTACTCAGATGTTTATGGGGAGCTTGAGCCTCTAACCCTCGATCCACATAATATATAGGCAGCACTCTATAGTTAAAAATATAGGAAGGAAGATGGGGCTATAACCATCACCAAGAGTTTCACGGAGTATGCCATCACCTACACAATTAATTGATCATTCATGAACTTTATTGCTACGACACAAGATCTACTGATGGTTGGTATAGCGTGTTGTTTGTACAACGCCATTAATTGGCCTATTACTAAATTATTATGATGCATGCCAACGATTTGTCACGGCAGTTTGCTCCAAATTGATGACCAGTGGCAACGAAAGAAACCAAAGGTATCAAATGAACATGCCAAAATATGGCTCTAGTAGCGTGAACTGGGACCTGAGCTACCCCGCTATTCTAAAACTTGTTTTAAGCTCACCTCACCTTTCACCCACAACTATATCTCGACGCCGCGAATCGTACTTACTCAACGTAATGAGAGGAGTTTCGCTAGGCGCGATGGGTGAAGAGTGGCGCATTAGCGCGTTCCGAATAAAAGGCCAGTTTAAGGCGACTGTAGCCCCCAACATTTTGTCCCTTTCGCTCGCTATTGTTAACTTGATGTGCTCTTCGCTCGCGCACGGACCAAATTGCGAAATTGGAATATATATAAGCCTAGTGGGTAGTGACGCTGCCTACGAAGCTGAAGGTCCCGGGTTC
This sequence comes from Epinotia ramella, assembly GCA_947578815.1. Lineage (NCBI taxonomy): Eukaryota > Metazoa > Arthropoda > Insecta > Lepidoptera > Tortricidae > Epinotia > Epinotia ramella. The sequence goes on from OX388209.1 coordinate 18,464,680, forward strand.
GAATCCCGGTAAGGGCAAATATTTGTGTGATGAGTATGAATATTTGTTTCTGAGCCATGGAAGTTTTCTATGTATTTAAGTATTTATATATATTATATACATCGTCATCTAGTACCCATACCACAAGCCTTAATGAGCTTACTATGGGACTAGGTCGATTTGTGTAAGATTGTCCACTAATATTTATTTATTTATTTAAAACAGCCCCTTTTCATGACTTATTTCGACACAGTGTTAATAATTGTCCTACTAGAAATCCAAACGTTCAGATTAATAAAGAACAATATAAAATGTAGATGTAGGTATTTCATAACTTTATTTAGCCGGCTCATCGAAGTGCCTTCAAAAACCGACGTTTTGCATATGTACTCCCCATAATACAAACGAGCGTGTTGTCAGCCCTGGTTTACTGCGCAGCTCGATTTGCGTATGGAAATCATATAGTAGTAAACAAAGAACCCTATTTGCAAGTAGTGCAGTCACGTAGCGCGTTGCGTCCCGTCCAACAGCGATCAACAGGCGTCGAAATTTGAAAATTACCACCCATTTGAAGCAATAAATCTGTAGAGCTGTCGCTGGCAAGTGGCGACCATTCGCGATTGTAGATTGATTCGTTGATTGAAGAGCCCCATTCGTTTCAGCCTGTACGAACCGGCATAGTCTTAATTGCCATCGGAGATTGGTGTACCGGTGCCATATTGTTTTCAGTCAATACGTATCTAGCACATCGCTCAGGCTAATCATGTTCGGCTGTAATCAATGTGCGAGGAACGTAAAAGTTAGATTCTGTCGTCGGAGTTGCTTGATCGAATATGAAGAATCGCCAATTCGCTCATGTACTTATGTAAAAGCTGCTTATATAAAAATTCAATTTTTATTATTTTATATTTATTCAATAAGAGAATTTCACTTCATTGCTTTTGTATTGATACACTACTTATGTCTATCCATACTAATCTTATAATAAGTTATAATTCTTATAATGGAGTAAAGTCTGTGAGGTAGTAGGTAGGTACTTACGTTTGTGTGAAAGGGGTAATTTCCAGAACCAGTATTTCACCAGTATATACAATGGACATACCAGGCCGCTTGTAAAAAAAAAATCGTATCATATATATCATATATATATATACCGGGTGTACAGTCGACTACAAAGAGATCGATACGGACAAAGTTACAAAAATATGTATACACGACTGTATTGCCTTATTATTAAGGTCGTGTATACATATTTTTGTAACTTTGGCTGTATCGATCTCTTTGTAGTCGACTGTACAATCCAAATGGGTCAGTATGGAGAAGTCGGAAACTATGAGAGATAGCGAGATCTGTTCTTAGGAACCATGACGTAGATTTTAGATTTAATAATAATTACATTCAAACTTTTTTTTTAACTCTCAGACATAACCGGGAATCGAACCTGGTCAAAATCAATGTGTAGAGCGAAGAGTCTCGACCATCACCTCAAGAGACTCTCGCTAGGCGGCTGGATCAAGGGTCAGATACAGAAGGCGGTACTCCTGGATACTGCGCGTTTAGTCAGGAGGTTCCTGTCTCTGTCGCCCTGACCGCCGGTAGCTTAGGCCTCGCCTCGCTGCCGGCTGCACCCTAGGTTAGGTTTTTATAATGATTTTATGTTTTGTATGTATAGTTTTATATTTTACTTTTTAGATTAAATTATTGTAAAAACCTAGTCTAAGACGAAATTAAAATAAAGAGAATAATTTATTATTATTATTAAATCTAAAATCGACGTCATGGTTCCTAAGAACAGATCTCGCTATCTCTCATAGTTTCCGACTTCTCCATACTGACATTTGGATTGTACACCCGGTATATATTAAATAATCTTAAATTTAAGGTACCTACCTACTTTGTACAGACTTTATATTATTATTCCAAAAAAAGTATAGGTATTATGATGATACAGAGATATTATTATAAATTATCATTTGCTTAGTTTAATACGCTTTAGAAGTGGGTCACAATCAGAAGATTTAATTCAAATATTTCTCTTGCAAACAACAACGTAACTGATCTGGAGAGCTGGGAGCTAATGAAAAGACAAACACTCGCAAACTGGCTAGATCAAACGAAACTCCAACTAGTGAAATGTCACCAATCGCGAACAAAAACAATTAGTCTCAGTCGCTTTTTGAGTAGTTTTTTTGGACACGTGATAGCTTTGACGTACGTGCACATTGAATTAGTTGATTTGACTTCCGCGCCTGGGTATTCACACCACTCACCTCACCCGACTCCGGTGATATAGTAGGTATTAGCCAGACCTCCGACTAAGCATGGTTGTTATGAATCCGAATCATGTTTTACCTGAGACGCATGGTGAGGTCAGTCGAGGCAGTTTGTGAATCGCACAGCTGGACGTAAGGCGAGGGCAACTGCAACTGACCGACGTATCTCTCATCTAGGAATTGTCAGTCGTCATATGAGATGGATCTCAAAATATTGAAACGAGAATTCTGTTACATTTGTACAGAGATACCAGTTTGCTAGTCAATTTGAATGTCCACTTTTATTTGACACACACCAACCACACTCACCCATTCAGGGGATGCCTTGATTTGAATCGAACACGCCCCCTAGACAGAGACACGCTGATGCCTTCCGCGCACGAGGAAAAGAGATGTAACACTCTTCGGGAATGGCTTTTTTGGACAATTTACGATAAATACCTAACTCAGTGAAGATTTATTTAAATTTAATAAAGTGAGATTTTAGATGAGATAAAATACTATAGTATTAACTTGATTGTGTCGTAAAACAATGTATCGTTTGAGTAGGCTGAATAAAAAAAGGAAAATAGAGACCCAACTTTGGAATTTTTTTCTATCGAGGTAAGCAATCATGTATCAATAAAGTCAGATGAACAATCATATAGTCAAGAATCATATCTCTGAAAATCAGATGTTATTGTTTCTTAATCTAGTCAGAACGGCGTTTTAAAGCTCGCGATAATTTCCAATGCACCGCCTTCAGGGCCAAGAATCGAACTACGCTCGTAGCCGATCCCGTGGTTTTCCTCGTATCATGCATCGGAAAGCGACTACGGCGGTCTGACGCATATGTGTCGTCATTGGCCCTGAATGTGTTAATATGTGTCGTCTCTACACACATTTTGTAATGAGCAAAGTAAAATGGAGCAGGCAATCGCCACATGACTTGGGCACAAGTAAAGTAGGGTTCAGTTAAGGGCTTGAGTTGAGTGTTTGTACACGTAACCTCTCCATCGTAGCTATTATACCGCCGCAATAAAGGTTAAGTTACATATTATTGAAGGAATCCATGGGCCTATATTTATTTTACACTCGTGAGTCGGGACTGTAGTAAAAAGTCTATATTCGATATCACGAATGATATCATCTTTAAGTACACAAATATTGTAAAGAGGTAAAATTTGTTTTTGTAAAGAGGTATAGCAGTTAAGGGGTAAGTTCCAGAGCTATTCACCCGAACTCAAAAAAACTTTCACCGTTGCTTGTATCACAAGAGCAGAGCTGCGATATTGTAAACTATAACGACTGAAATGATTTTGACCTACATTTTAATAGTACCTTTCAGGTACTATTATGCTAAACTGAATTTAAGATACGTTTCGTAGTGTCCTGTATTTATTTACAGCAATCGTGTTCGCGGTAAAAACTAGCCACATACAAAAATATGAATCAAACTAAGGGTTACACGGGGCCGTTTAATTTGAAGCGGACTACGATAGAAATAATGCTTCGACACGAACATTAGGTATGATTGGTGTCTTTTGATCTTTTCTCTCTGTCTCAAAGCATAGTTAAGTAAGTTTTTTACGGATTGTTTGTCATGCTCGTCATCATTTATGATGAATGAAATACGCTTGAAATAGACTTAACTATAAAGACAGCCGATACTCTTGTCACATTGCGTTGAAATGTGGATTGCGGCGGTCCTGGCAACACTGAGATGGAAATGTTCATGAACGCGGGCAGTGTGTACTGGGCAGATGTGCGCCAGGCACGACCCAGATTGCAGACTCCTCGTCTTATTTACACGGACTACACGGATTGATTTCCTGACTCGACGTTTTCAAGTTAAAGTGCGCTAGTAGAATGTTGCCAATTGTTTTGTAAATAAATATACTTAACAACCCTCTGTCTGTAGTGTTCCCGTCAACTATTTACTGTTGTTTAATTTTTATGTTTCATCATTAAGACTGCACCATGCTAAGCGGAGCTAGCATATCTGACTGAGATGAGAAAGGTTTACCCTCCTCTTTCCAATTTAGATATCGTCTGTAAGACAGTAGTCGCTGAGGCGCGCGCGACACGACTTGGCAGTAAGTTGTGTTAGCTGCCCTGCATTCGTCCCATCAAGACCCAAAACATATTTTGCTGTAATATTCAATAGAATTATTCGTGTTCGAAAGTTCCAAGTCAACTTAAAGTACCTAGTTATCAGAGCGACGCTGCAACACTGGGGTGAAGAAGCTCGTGATGGCCCGCAGAGTGGACAGATGTGCTCCGCTAGGCATCGCCGCCTCAAGATCGACCCCATCGTGCGACCTACTTTACTGACTTCTCGTCTTATTTATGCGGATTGATTTCTCGACTCGATGTTTTAATAGTATAGTTTGATCGGTGGCCTAAGAGTAAAGAGCAATACAATTTTAAACAATAAAATAAAAAATGGCTTATATGGTTTGGTTGGTGGTTATTATTTGAGTTGGCCGAATTGCATCGAAGTATTTCAAAAAGCAAGTCTACCGTGCAATGGAGAAGATTCCAAAGTAAGGTGAGTCGGGGCAAGAGTATCATACTTTTTTCAAAGTTAGATTCAAATAGTGTTTGTGATCTTATTATTGCATTAATTCGTATAATAAAGCGATAAAATATAAGTATCTTATCTTATCAAGCAAATAAACTTTTAAAACATGCACTAATTTGTAAAAAAAATGAAATCGGCATGACTGTTCCTCTTGCCCCATGACTGGGGTAAGAGTATCGTACGTACCTAACTTGAACTAGGTTTGCTCCAGTGGATTTACGTATTTAGTAACACAGTTGGTAACGCTGTCAAGAAAATGAATACCTTAATAAGTTGAAAAACTCTTCAAAATTCTGAGAGACTGCGTTTATACATATTCTGGGGCAAGAGTGTCATAGTAGGTGTTATCAGGGGTGACAAACCACCGAACACTTTAATAAAAAAATAATGCTTTGATTTTTTTTATTCACTTTGAAAACTATACTATTTACGAGTACCTATAGGTATTACAGTAGTAGTATTTAGTATTAATACCACTCGTGATTACTTTCGTCTTTAACCAATAAAAATCTTTAATTTGTTTTTATTATACATATACCAATTTGCCGCATTTTATCAGGTGACAAGAACTGAGGCGATTTTTTTGTTTTGTTCGTAATTGTAATTGTGTCACGATATGGTTGATTATTTATGTTTTTGAGTACTTGAACCCAACATCCGCATCCTCAAATGTTGAAAAATCGCATACGCAGTACGCACATCCCTGAATTAAACAGTGCCAATTTGTAATAAACATGACAATTTATAAAAGGTTTGACAGCCCTGACATGGGGTAAGAGTAGCATATGAATCCCTTCCCCCGGACTGCAATAAATGATTGAGTATTGAGTATTGAACTGGCACTCTTGCCACACTTAAATAATTTGAGGTTAAAATTTTATTAGCTTGATAAAAACTTATAATCGATAGGAATTACAGAAAATAACGATGTAACATAAGAAATAAACTATAAATATTCGACTCAACAACAAACAAATCCGAATTAACAGCCATAAGTCACACAGAACCGCTTTTGAATTATACACGTGAACTTCCACTTACGAGATCACAAGTCGTAACCAGTCATAATTAACCGCGTTTTGTTTCAATATGGCGTGTAAAAGAGATATCTATGATTTGATGATGGAACTAATACACGCCTGTCTGTTTTACCGACGGTACAAAAAGGCGCTCAATTCAAAAGAATTATCTGGAGAAGCTTTTGACCCTCTTCCCCCGATGTTACTCTTGCCCCGACTCACGTTACTTAATAAAAACTTGTTAAATACCGATAAAGAAGATTTATAAAATGTTTTGTTTCGAAAGGTAAAAGTATGATGTATGATTTATTGATACCTAATCTGATAGTATTTCTTGTGTAAGATTTATATTCTTTTTCTACTTTGAAATCGTAATACGTAAATTGACTCTGTTTATTTTTGTTTAAAATTAATTATCCACTAGTTGTTAAATGACGATCCGTAAACGGAGATACTATTTCCACTTCCTGTATTGACATTTTGAATATTATTTAATTTCTTATTATTGACGATTGTGATAAGGATTCTTATAATTTTGACATTGTATGCGAATCTATATTGTAATTTTTATCTCGAAATAAATATATCGAAATCTAAGTCCTAATAAAACCCCGTGAATTAAAAAAAAAACTTTAATACTTCACTTTTTTGTATTTCTAATTTTTACTGTCAGTTTTTGACATTGCATTTTAGTGCGAAATTTGATGTAACTAGGTAACTTTTTTCTGTGTATCATAAAGCTCTTTGCCTTTATGCCGCTGGTCAGACTTACGAGTATAATGTGCGTAGTAAAATATCATAATCACATTACTCAAATGTAACTAATGATATGCTAAATGAAGGCAAAAGAAAAAAGGGAATGGTGCAGCGACATTTTTAATTTTTCAGCAGGTGGATTTACTTTGATTGTATTGGAAGTATAGAAGGGTTGCAAATAGTCTAAGCCACGTATATGTGTATACTTCATGGTCATAATATTATACATATGATTAAGATTGCTTAAAGTAGTGTAAGTAAGTAGTTGAATTAAGGGCAATTTCAATGTTATTTTTAATTTTTTTGCAGCAACAGAAAATGTGAGAAAGAACTGTTAACTTAAATAACATAAGACACACAGAACATTTTTTTAGATTACCTCTTTTAAAATTTAGCGTTAATAATTTACAAATAAAATCCTTCTGCAAGGCACGGTTTCTTGAATAAAGCCGTTTTTAGTTAATTTGTAGAAAAGAGCAGAGTTAGATCTTTTTCTAGGCTACCCGCTAGGTACTTAACAAAAGCATACTGGTTGAAAAACCATAGGGCTTCGTCGAACAAGCTTCTCCAGTGTGCCTTAGTGGAGAATATTCTCCATCGCCCTCTGTGGAGAAGCGCTCCGTGTGTAAGTGGCAGCCGCTGCGGACCCATTCAGTTCGATGGCACTTAAAAAATCTTTGACAGGTACAAAGCGGGGCTACCAGTGTTTCTCGACACCGATTCGCATTATGGCACATCGGCGTGACAAGTGGTTGTTTATTGTCTAGATGCAAAGATGGCGTCCCCTTAACGAAGGTTTTTTTGATACACTGTTGATAAAAAGTTGTACAAATGTCAAGAATACTCAAAATATATTTGGCTACTCAGCAGTTAACCCGGATATGCGGATGTCAAAATGATCGAATCAAATTATGACTGAGATGTTTAAAAATAATAGGTCAAGGCTTGACACGGATCCATGCCGAAGCATATGATGTTAAATCAGTCAAAACTAAAGTTTAAGTATTAATAGGTAAGGTATATTGAGGTTAAGTGGAACCGTTCGGGTCAAGAATGGATAATTCAAATAACTACTAATTTAGACGAGCTTTTCGATTGATGGCAGCACAGAAGGGTAATCAAATCACGTAAAGTCGGCTGTACACATTGAGCCAACGTTGGCGCATGAGCAGATGCAGCTATGCGTTAGAGGAAGAGGGCTTTATATCGTTCTCATGCGTTTGCATAGCTGCATCCTGCTCACGCGCCAACGTTGGCCCAGTGTGTACAGCAGGCTTAACGTTTTGAACGCGCGTTAGGTAGATCCAACTGTCATTATTCCATATAAAATCTGACATTTAGATCTACCTAACGAAAGCACAACGCGTTACGTGATCGACCTGCCGGTGTGCCTACGGATCGGACGTGGACCGTTTTGAAGTTGAAATTTTAGGTACTTATCTCTCTTATTCTCAAAGTCTTCGAGAAATCTCAGAATTTGTAGCTTGAAGAGGAATCAATCGGTTATTTTGTTATATTGGAGACAAACATCGTGCTTATTTATTATAACAAATAGTAATAATTCAAGGAATTGTAAGCTAAGATAAGGAAAAAAAAAACCCCGCATTACTCCGATCTTACCCCAACATGCCTTAATCTAATTAACAGCGATATATGGCTGTAAATCTAATTCAAATTCAAAATGGCATCAATCTCTCAACAACAACACAAAGTTTGTATTTGGGTACAGTAACAGAGCAATCTCTTATAGGCGTAATTACGAAGGCCAACCCTTACTTAGCTCAACCTTTTATATAATAACCGGTACCTACAGGACTGTTACAATAAATAATTCACGTCGCCGCATCTCAAGGGACCAGTGTATGTCTGACCTTCGATTGCACCTTCTTATTATGAATCCTGGCGTCAAGAGATACTGGGGGTGAGCGATGAGGTGATGTACAACAAGTGAATAGAACAGCAGGCTGGATTTGGGTCGCTCTTGACCTTCTAACCCGAAGGACTATGCTTGCCTAACGTATTTACACTGAATGAGAGCTCGACGTTGGTTTAAAGGGCCCTTTTACTGTTCCGAGCGATCCGAATGGTGGGAATATACTGCAAGCGTTTAGGAATGAAGGAATAACGGCACATATGTCCTCTTTAACCTTTTTATAGGACTAATCATTTACAAGCTACACGCTGTTCGGTTACACGAGTTTTCATTGAATTTGATACGTCCTATATCACATGTTGTCACTTTTATTTCATTCATGCCTCAGAGAGATAAAAGAGCTATATGACCTGCCAAGGTTACGTCCATATTTACGAATAAGGTACAACATATAATTTTAATATGTCTGATTCTCACAGGAGCCTTCTATATAAATTAGGTACAACATTTTCGTAAATACCGCCGTCGTTACATTCTATAAAAAGGCCTCTCTACCGACGTATCTAGGTAATTTTACGGCTGCACGGTGTATTAAGGCGCCGTAGGTTCATGGTCTTCTCTCCCTCTCACTCTCTCTTCTTCTCTTCTCTCTTAAGCGTGAGCGAGATGGAAGTGCTTGCTCGGAAGCGCAGATATCATGTTTTTTTATTGTTTAATTTTGATTTTTTGGTAGTCTAAATAAATGAAAAAGTAATCACTGAGTTCTCTCAAACATGATATTGCCGACTTTTAGAAGCAATTTTAGTATTTTTTAGCTTTTGTGCATAATTTGTTACGAATTTTTTAAGTATATTTTAGACCTATGTTCGTGATTTTATCTATCGAGCGAAAATTGCTCAATCATGTTTCGAATCAAGGATCTCACTGCAGAAAATTCGTATTTTTTTGAAACCATATTATAATAAACAGACGCGTTATATTGTTTCAAAAACTCTGTTCGCTTAACTTCGCTGAACCTACGGCGCCTTAAGTAAGCAGCAGGTACGCCACAAAGAAATAGCCTACGTAATAAGCAGATACTCAGCGTACGTGGCCGATTGCAAAATTGCCGTTATTACCTAACCTTAACCCAACAACCGTAATTTGAAAAGTCAATAAAAGTCAATAAGGATGCAATTGCGTGACACGGCCACATCAATCGAACGACCATACTCTAATATAATTTGCTTTTATTTTACCCCAATTTCAGCCGTTAAACATATTTGCAGGGAAAAGTTTTATTTACATAGTTCTTACTAGCTTCTGCCCGCGACTCCGTTCGCGTGGAACTCGTTTATATCGTAGTTCCATACAAAATGTTCACCCCACATTTCTCCCCCTTAGTGGATGATTTGATGAGATGTCCTGGGACTCAAACTAGTTCTATACCAAAATTTATCTAGATCGGTTCAGTGGTTTAAGCGTGGAGAGGTAACAGACAGACACACACTGTTCCACAAACCCTTGAGACCGGACATTTTTTATTAATGACTCTGGAGATCGATGTATTTTAATATACTTATTAAAAGTGTAGAAGTGACTCCCTATCAATTTTGTATAGATTCGTAAGAAAAAAAATATAAAGGTGGCCATTTACAGTAGGTACTGAAACGAAAAAAATGCTTATTTTCTTTTATTGTTAATTTATGATGTCATTTATTTAGGTAATAATGTATAATGCATAAAAACGACGCTTTTCACGGGTGAGTTAAAATTAAATTTCTCGAAACTCCATGAGATTTGGAACTGATATTATTAATGGCGATAGTAATCAAATCTTAATTATTTTTAACGTAAAATGGGTTATTCGTCATTTTCTTTGACGCTATTGACTATTAATGCACTGTTTTCTACTCCTGTATCGTTATCTGTCCTTTATATAGGCTTTAGCACAAATACAAAGACACCGATAATACGTCGTCGAAAAACTCTACATAAACGCACTGTTTAGCGTACATTCATGGTTCATAAATTTTTCATAAAAGCACTGTTTACCACGATGTCAAAGCACCTAACTTTATATTAATCGTCCGCTTTATTGCAGTGGTACCAACTTCATAAGCAAATTTTTCGAAATAAAAAGTTTTCATTTATGATTTAACATTTGTATGTTTACTTAAATACTTTAAATTATTTACTAAAATAATAATAAATCATCACCTATCGTGTGTTAATTTTCATGTTTTATAAATTCTTGGTATTATTTATAATAATAAACAGTTCGGATTCGGTTCAGGTCCGGATTCGGTTTGGTTCGGATGGCAAGTGGAAACGAATTAAAAACAAAACAAACCATAAACAAGAGGTATCATATTTCTGATTTCCCACCAAAATACAGTTCAAAATGAAAAGACGAAAGAAGATAAACTATAACTCCTAAACTATTAACATTTTATTCGTGTTTGTGAAGGCAAAAGTGTACATTCCTTTTAAAATGGTCAATGGAATCATGGTGTTTTCAGAAGTGCATAACGAATAGAAAACTTGCTGCCTGAAAAGTCTAAATAATGCAGTTTATTTAAAATTTGTCGTAGAAAAAGTATTGTATGCAACGGTGTATAACTGGTCTAAAAACGCTCGTGGCATCTTTAATTGCGATTAGAAGAAGGGTCTTAAAACGCGCAACCCACGGCACTCCGCGTTTTAAGACCCTTCTTATACTTACAACAATTGCATAAAATACTATTAATGTCTCAAAAAAAAATTATGAATTATAACATGGTAAATAAATAACACTCCATAAATGAACAATAAAAGAAAATAAGCATTTTTCCGTTTCAGTACCTACCTACCGGAAATGGCCAACTTTTTTTGCTCTTTCTTACGAATCTATAAAGAATTGATAGAGAGTCACTTCTACACTTTTATTAAGCATATTAAAATACATCTATCTGCTCAGTCATTAAAAAAATACCGGTTCCGAGGGTTTTTGGAACACTGTGAGACAGACAGACAGATCGTCAGGCAGACAGACATATACACTTTCGCATTTATAACATTAAGTAGGTATGGATTAGCGCTTACACTTGATCTGAGCTAAAGTTGAAATCGTTTTATGTACCTATTGCAAAATATACAGGGTGATTCAGGAGACGTGAGCAGGATCAACCCTACACATACAGTTAATGTTAATGGATCTTTTACCATCGTAATTAAGTTAAACGCCCACAGTTTTTTTTTACATTTTGTGTAAAAGTTTCATTCACAATAAATCATGGTCACCCTACACAACTAAAAAAAAATTCACGTTAATCTTACCAATGCTGGTACGACTGAGTAGCTTATAAACTATTGAATCCGTAGGGTTGATCCTGCTCATGTCTCCTGAATCACCCTGTATGTACATTTAAGGTGAGTCGGGGCAAGAGTAACATCGGGGGAAGAGGGTCAAAAGCTTCTCCAGCGAATTCTTTTGAATTGAGCGCCTTTTTGTACCGTCGGTAAAACGACTCACCTTACATGTTAATTTCTCTCACTGATCAATTATGTGCATTGATATTAAGTATGAGGAGTTGTAAATAAATATAATTGTGTCGAATCCAGGATTACAATATCCGGGTTTGAGGCCCGTGGAACAATGCAATTTTATTATTGCAAAATTTGAGCACTACATTATGACATCGATGAAATGCGCCTAGCAACCACCACCTGTATGCTTATTTCACCTATTCACTACTTTTACAATATTTCACGAGTTGTTTTAACCTCCAAACGTGTATAACGTAGCTGGCTAGCGACATAACCTACATACTTTTCGGTTATAATCTCAAGGGCAAATCTACATATTGGAATTGGAAATAAGTTCATGTTTTAAGGCTATTTATAGCTCGATTTTGGGTTATGCTGCCTCAGCTAGAAGCTACGCAAATCAAAGAAGAAAATGATGAAAGTGAATCCGGTACTTGACTCGATGTCCTGTGGAGATCCTTCGTCGAAAGCCCTTGAATGAGTCGCGTCGACCAGTGATTGCGCTGGACTGGACACCTAGGATTTGGTTTATTAGTGTCTTTTCTTTAATTACATATTGAGTAGTCATTGCCCTTAGTATTTTGCCTAAAACGTCTAAAATTCTTAAATTGCAGCAAAATAGCCACTCACATGATTGATATTTTTGATTGAACTCTATTTGTATGTTAAAATAAGAGTGACAGCTGGTAACAACAGCTACCAAGATCATGTCAGTGGATAAAAGGGGGTTACTTCATATCGAAGCAGATAATCATATTTTCTCACTTTTATATGTAAATGTACTGCTACGATAAGTAAGGAAACTATAGGTCTAGTTTAATATAATACCTTTCATTGTTAAAATGTATTTTGTAAATGACCGTTTGTTTCTAAATAAAATAAATAAATAAATAAAAATATTGCAAATAACTTGGACTGGTTAACATCCTGGACATGGGAATCGACTTTGCCGTCTTTGGCAGAAATTCTATTGTCATTTATGTAGGTAATCAATTTCCCTTTTACATTTCATTCCGTACAACATTTCTTCGTTTATCTAGGTCCTAGGATATCAAAGATAAATAATGTACAGTCGACTAAAAAGATAACATACGGCCAAAATTACAACAATACGACTTTATTGCCTTAACATTAAGGTCAGGTATACATATTTTTGTAACTTTGGCCGTATCGATCTCTTGTAGTCGAGTGTAGGTACCTACCAGATGTACTTATTACCACCACAAATTACGTTTCAAATATAACACAGTTTTCTATTTTATTTTTCAGAATTGTTTCCTTTGAAATCGCATAACGATTAACGAACGATGTTTCTGATATTACGGGTAGTTTTATTAGTTGAAGTTCCACACTACCTAATACAAAATTCCTCAAATCGGCCTAGGCCTATTCGGCCTTAATTTAATGACCGCATTATATCCCAATAATCCGCCATGACAGTGACACTCGACCCGGTGTCTTGTGGAGCTCGCTCGACAGCTCTCCAAGTGTCTCGGTTGACCGGTAAGTACGACAGACTCGCCGCGCCAAGTATGTGCAATTGTGCATACTTGTGGCCTGATTACAGCATTCGTTTTATGTCCGGTTCCAATATAATCAATCCACCGATAGTTTTCCTTACCGGCAGTTACATTTTGACAGATTACCCGTAGAAAATGTGTCAAAATGTAACTAAAGAAAAACTATCCGTGGATTGATTATTGGAATCAGCCATTAGACGTCTCAGATATTTATCTAACGGTAACGGCGATCAGTTACAGCTCAAGTAATTAGTGTGACTGTGATGACTTCGTGCAATAATTTCCTGTTTAAGTTTGTATATTATTTATTATGCTTGCCTTTAGCTTGTGATTGATGTTATAAGTTTATTGAGACCATTGTATTACAATACTCTTTTCTTAAACATGCAATGAAATATTGACGTCACGTTAATGTCACGTTCCGGGCGCAGCTAGACGAGAGACCTGTAAGGGCATTTCATACAAAATTGGAGGCCTAGGCCTGCAAGATGGTCTTTTTTAATTTCCATTCCACAATTTGTGGCACAATATCACGGCGTTCAGCCATGAAAATTAAAGTTTTATTTCTTGGAGCTTGTTTAATTATTTCATTGCATGTTTGAGAAAAGCACTATACATATCTCGGCGTGAAAAGGGGTTGCCGGCCGAGTACATATAGACGGCCGAGCGTAGCGAGGTCGGATAGTTATGAGGCTACTAGGTACTAGGTACTTCCCGGCCTCTGTAGTAATGTACTATTATTTTGCACACCTCACACACAAGAAACAGTTACAAAGAGGAACAAAACAATAACATGTAGGTAGAGGTAGACAACAGGCGGTCTTATCGCTGAAAAGCGATCTTTTCCAGACAAGCTTTGGGTATCGGTGGTAATGTTATATTTATATTTTTTAATAATATAGCAACTTCCATGCAAATTGTTAAGAATTATCAATTGTAAATAGTAGATATCTGTTAGTCATTTATTTAGCTACTTAGATAATGTCGACTGATACTTTAGAATTAGAAGTGTATTTTCATTCAACATCCTACACTTGATGAACTACTTTATCTAATCTAACAATAAAACACTATCTATCCACATCTTTAGATATATCCAAGATACCGTGTGTTTAACTTGACGCGTAGATTTTATAGTTTCATTGTATTTTATAAACTGTCCGAACTTGATTTCATCACTTCTTTCATCACGACGATAAAAAATTCTGATAAAAATTATGAGTGATATGAAGGTGTTTCCTAACGTCCTTACTAATGTTTCATTATTATCTTTTCTGTGACAATAGTTTAAATTCGTAAACTACTAAAAAACGTCTAACTTCCTGTGATCGAAAGTAATAAATAATTGAAATTACCTCTAGACTTAGTACTTAATACCAAAAATTGCAGTTTTAATTCAATCCAAGCATTCAAGGAAAACATCATATATATACCTACTATATTATCGGTGATTATATATTTAGTAATAATTGTAATATACCTATACTAACAAATAGACATGCTGTCACAAATGACGCTGTTGATTTACGTCAAATTGGAATTAATTAATGAGTGAAAACCGACAATAAAACCTGTCGCATTTAATGAATTATAGGACCAAATGTCATCAAATTTATAAATTTGATCACTGGATTAATTTAGTTTTGCTATAAACACAATTACGATTTACGCACGCCGCGATCCGCTATCAATTAAAGAGCAACCGGCGCTTTATAAACCTTTTAATTTGAAAATGTTAATTCAGCGCCATATTAATTTGTATTCGTGGATACAGAGTTGCTTAATATTTTCATAAAACGACAAATTTAATAAAGTGGACGTCAACGTTGAATTATTCAGGCGTCGACGGGACTATATACATTATTTATGATGATGAGATGTCGCAGGTAACGCACGTCTATCTTTGGTCTGCGGTTTTGCATCTCGGGCAAGCCGGTGGTGTATTGAAAGGTTGCTCTCAACGCGGACCCACTTCTCACGAGGGCCGTCACTCGTTAAACTATGCTCAAGTAATGTCCGCTACTTCGTGGTGACAGATTTAAATACCTTTGTGTCTGGGCTGGCCAGTTGAAAGGTTAGTATAACGTCTCAAAGCATGTTGAAATATTACGTGATCGTAAACTACATATTGAAGTTAATTTTAATGCTGCCGCAACGTTGAAAAACTAATGAGGTGAATGTTAATATTTATTGGTATTTATTGTATAAGTAATATTAACGTGTTCCACGCGGACGGAGCCGCAGCAGGGACAGCTAGTAATATTGGCTTGTGGCGAGCTGACGGTGAGTGGCGACACCTTGGACCCGTAACCTCCAGAGGGCCCTCGTCTCTGTGCTTGCCTTAACCGGCCGGCCAGAGTGGAGTCGCAAGAGCAGAACCTATGCTCCAGGTTGGAAGTGTAAAATGTCCTAACGCCGGCGGCCTTTTGTACGGATTTTACGGCCCACTTACCGAGTTGGCGAGTCACCGCCTGCCTTTTTACAATTTTGAGACTGATTGTCACGGCTAGTCTCCTCCCATAACCCATTTTACAGACCACCCACCATTCAACCAAATAACCTATGACCTTAGTTTTCATAGCAGCACAGTGTTGCACTGATTGCAGTGCCGAACGCGCAACATGATACAACCGGTATTGGTCCCCGCTAGATGCAAAGACTTTTGAGTCTTTGCATCTGGTTGTATCATGTTTTGCGCTCGGAGACCCTATGGAAAAAAACCTACAAATAATAATAGTAATAATAAATACTCTTTATTACACCACGACATGACAAAACATCTTACAAAAAGTATATAAGATTTCATTGTTCCACGGGCCTCAAACCCGGATTAATAGCAATGTCAGCCAGCAATTTTATGCCAATTAAAGAGGTAAGTATTTCATCTAACCAGGTCGTACCGTACCAATTAACCAGATTCAAAAAAATGTGGTCTCATTTATAGAGGTCCTCAATAGGTCGTGATACTACAAATTTATTTTATAGAGGTGCAAGTCGCACAAGTTACCAGTATAACAAAAACACTAAATCCTAAAATAGTATTTTATGCAATTGTTGTATAAGTAGGGTCTTAAAACGCGAGTGGCGTGAATTGCGATGCGAGCCATGGCGAGCATCGCAATTAAAGACACCACGAGCGTTTCAAGACCAAGTTATACACCGTTGCATACAATACTTTTTCTACGACTAATTCTAAATAAATAGCATTTGACTTTTCAGGCAGTAGTTTTTCCGTTAGTTCTAAACTACTCACGTAATTTCTTCAGCGGTGCAGTTATTTTTTTCTTCGTCCATTTTAAAAGGAACGTACACAGTTTTCTTCACTTCACAAACACGAATAAAATCTTAATAAGTTATAAATAACGAATAGTTATCATATTTCGTCTTTTCATTTTGAATTGGAACTTTGGTGGGAAATTAGAAATATTACACATTGACACCTCTTGTTTATGGTCTGTTTTGTTTTTAATTTCCTTGAACTTGCCATCCGAACCAAACTGAATCCGAATCCGAACCGAATCGGATCGGTTTATATTCATAAATAATACCAATAATTGGTAAAATATGTGTACATGATCATTTATTTTTATTTTAGTAAATAATTTATGTTTGATAGTAAAACTTTTTATTTCAAAAAATTTGCTTATGAAGTTGGTACAGTCGACAACACAGCTAAGTGACCATCGGAAATCTAATCTGACCTTAAGTGCATTGTAATAAGGTTCTAGGTTTTATGGTATATAAATATGATACCTCTTGTTTATGGTTTGTTTTGTTTTTAATTCGTTTCCACTTGCCATCCGAACCAAACCGAATCCGGACCTGAACCGAATCCGAATTGTTTATTATTTTAAATAATATCAAGAATTTATAAAACATGAAAAGTAACACACGATAGGTGATGATTTATTATTATTTTAGTAAATAATTTAAAGTATTTAAGTAAACATACAAATTTTAAATCATAAATGAAAACTTTTTGTTTCGAAAAATTTGCTTATGAAGTTGGTACCACTGCAAAATGGCGGCCGATTGAAAAAAAGTTATATGATTTGACATCGTGGTAAACAGTGCTTTTATGAAAAATGTATGAACCATAAAAGTACACTAAACAGTGCGTTTATGGGCCATAGAGCATAGAGTTTTTCGACAACTTATTATCGGTGTCATTTTATTTGAGCTAGAGCCTATATAAATGACAGATAACGGTACAGGAGTAGAAAAATCTATTACCTTAATCATATGTTTTTATGATATAGAAAAAACTAATACGTTAATATATTTTTTTTAATTATTTCTTTTAATTTTAAAGATCAAATAGATCGTGTTAAAAATATGTATATTATTTTAAAACTGTTCGTCGTCTAGTACCCATAGTACAAGCTTTGCTTAGTTTGGGACTAGGTCGATTTGTGTAAGATTGTCCCCAAATATTTATTTATTTATTTGTTTTACTTGAAGATTTGTAGGTGCGGCTTGATTTCATAAAAATCGCTATAATAACACAAATTTCAAATACAGTTAAATCATATTTGTAGGTAGGTACAATACATTAAATCTATTTTCCTAAAAATACCAGTGTGTTTAAGGGCTTTTCAATTAAAGAGGCCGTGGATGCCTCGTGTAACAGAGGTACCTAATTTTATTTTAAGAATAAAAAGAGTGTTAACAGTGTTTCAATTATAGAGGTCCAGAACCCATTTATTAAAAAAAAAAACAAGTGATTTAACAGCGTTTAAATTATAGAGGTTTTCGATCCCTCCTGTGTCAATTACAGAGGTAATATTAAGAAAAAAGTTTTAAAATCCAAATGTCAATTATCCAGGTCCCGAAATTTCAGTTGTAGAGGTCTTTTGTTGTCACGGGACTGGGGCCGGCAAAGGTTGCAATTATAGAGGTTTCTCAAATATCCAGGTCCCAATTAACCTGGTTTTTTTTCCATTTTCACTCTCATTTCATAAAAGCTCCATCTACAGATGTTAATAGACCTAGATTGGTATTTTATTTTGATTTATTATTTTACCATTAAACAAGTTTAGCCTTGTAATTTTATACATAAGACCTCAAAAACAACATAACATTATGTCCAAGAAACGGTAAAATAATCTATGTTAAATATACACAGAATAACAGAATAACAAGATTTAGCAATGGTCTGAAAAGAAACGCTGTGACATAGTAAGAACTTTCTCTAGAACAAGAGTGTCTTGTTAGTCGAAAACTTGGACAAAACGGATGGGTGGTTAACGCTAAACGGTGGTTTAAGCGGATTACTGGAACACCGCAAACGAGCTCTTTATGCACGCTATATAAAAACTATGCTTGAATTATACAGCATTGTTGGAAAGTTTTTGAAGAATGAAAATAAAACGATGAACGGCTGAGCGTGATGACCGAATGGAATGGTCGCAAAATAGTGCCCATTGTATTTTTAATGATTCGTATTTAAGTACCTTTTTTAATAAAAAAAGTTTATTGTACAAAAGTAAAAGGTAGCCTGACCAGTTAACCAAGAGCAAAAAAGATTATTAATTTATAGAGATATTACAAAATAACTATTATTTTGACAACAAACGTTCACAATTCTATTGCGCTATGACCAAACACTGGAATAAAGTCTAAATTTTAGAAAGGATTCAATCAAATATAACTAGAATTTAACCTGAGGTTTATAGTAACAGGATCATAATTTTACGGAATATTTTTGCATCAAACTTTATTTTGTTTGGTTGAATTAACAATAGGTACATCAAAATTGTATATTTATTTATTTATTTATTTATTATACGGGACACCAACAGAGTACATAAGACATAGACATACAGAGTATATGGACTAATCTGGGAATAAATTATGAATGGTATCGCCATTTAATACAATTATTTACGCAAATAATCACTGTTATATTTTACAACCGTTTGAAGTCCGTAGTACTTCAAGATAAACTGTATGATTTATTATTATTATTATTTGAAAGTCAATTTGAGAAAGCTAGAGTGTGATACGGAGTCTGCATAGTTTAAAATTCTGACTCATTGCTCATAACTTTTATAGTTGGTTGTAAAATTGAGAGTCATAATAAAATCAATTTGAGAAGCATACTATGACATGAATCGCATGACAAGCGAGGATTAGTTATTAGCAAAAAAAAGACGATCGAATGGTACATAAATTGTGTTGAGCATTCGCACCCTCTCGGATTAGTGCATAACCATAAGTGTGTGTAAGCGAGACCCACTGATATTGGCATGGGTTTGGTATGGAATTTTTAGTTTCAACATGGTTACATACAGGGTGTATCAGAAATGGAGTGTGAACCGATCAAGGGCATGTTCGGTAGCGTATTGCGATTCTAAAAATGCATTAGTTTTTTTGGGATCCCCTTCATTGGCTTATTTTTTTTTAGACTAATATATTTTCGCATAATTGATTTGGCATAATTTTTATTGGCATAATAATACTGTCGCATATTAATACTTTGGCCTACTACTTTGTTTGGCATACTACGCTAATAGCATAATTTCAGTTGAACTAATCTGTATTGGCCGAATACATATTACGCATACTATTGTTTGGGCTAATAATTATTTGGTATATCTGTTTTGAAGCATAATTTCTGTTTTCTAAATACATTACATAGCATGCATTTACACTTTTCGTGGACGCGGATTATTGGGTCGTGCATTATCAGGGCGGATAAAAATGGCTTGTCATAAGCGAACTCTGTCTTAGGTCGGTTAGGTTAGGGTTCACTTGTGTTCCTCAGACCAGAAATAGACACCCCGCGCAGCGGGGTGGCGTCGACTCGCTGGAGATTATTAGTCCGCACAGATGACCGTCCCAATGTACATGGATTATCAGGCTGTACATTATTGGGCCGTGCATTATGCTTTCATTGCTTTGTGTACTTATGCGTTTTGTAATGATGCCAAGTAATTATTATGTCTTTTTGTATTTATGCTATCTGATGTTAGTCTTTGTGATGATTATGCTATTTTCGTTTATTATTTTTAATTTTATGCCTAAAAATTTATGCCATAACATGATTAGGCTTAACGCTAATTCGGCTATAAAAAATTATGCGTTATTATATTATTCCAAATGATTTTATGCGATCCAATAGAGAACCAGTTTTTTTTGTGTTTACATTGAAATGTTTGGTTTTGTTTACATTATAGTCTTTTTTTTGTTAACATTGCTTGTGTATGACATCAAAAACGTAAAAGCTGTCACCTGCGAATCAAAAAAACATACACAAAACATAATTTATTTTCATAACACAGCGGTTGAAAATGAAATAAACCCTTCACCCTCGCGGGGGAGCGTTATCGCTATCACACACAAGCCATGTCAACAAAAACAAAGACTGTAATGTAAATAAAAACAAAAAGATTAATGCAAACAAAAATAAGCAAAAAAAAATTAAACAAATGCATATTTGGAATCGCAAATATCGCAATGCGCTACCGAATATGCCCTTGCTCGGTTCACACCCCAATTTTGATACACCCTGTCTACCCCAGACTTTCCAATATCTAAATAATAGATTTCCCTATGGGTCAAAGACGTTCCATCTGTCCACCCACTTACGAATCATGCTTTGATATAAATAAAACATACGAAGCGGCAATACGTTATTTTGCTAAAAGGACAGTAATTGTTTCCTCGTAACAGACTTCAAAGTGTCCACCGGTTGTTTATTAACGGGTAATTACGTGCAAGGATGATATATGAATATGATCTAAGCGAAATAACTATCGTCCTCTGATAGCTATATAAATAATGGTACACATCTGTTGTCTGTTTTCTTTTCCAAATTCATGGCAAGTCCCCAATTCCTGGTTGAGATTACTTCAGCTTACACCGACACTCGCCACAGCACAATGGTAGACAATAAAAGTGGTCTCTTCAAAGGCGTTATTCGTTTAAATACGCAAAAGACTACAATTCTTAGTTTACCGTCAGTTACAATTATAACACAACCTTGCCAGAGTAAATAATCTCTTAAGGCGGTATTACACGCTCCGACCATGAATTAGTCCTCGCGATATCATCAACTGACATGATTCGCGACAGCAAGCTTGAGAATTTATACAAGCACTTGCTGCCCGCGCGGCTTCGCCCGCGTATTAAAAAAACCACAGGCACACGCGGGATAAATCAGCCAATGTCCAGTCAGAAAGTCCACTCTGTACATAGGTGAAATATTTTTTGAAATCGGTCTTGTGGTTCATCGGAACTTACAAACTTTTAACTTACAAAGCTACAAACTCACCAGACGTTTGCTCTTTATAATATTTGTAAAGATTTATTTATAAACTAGAGTTTCTTAAGAGGGTTCAATTCAAGGTAATTAATAATACCTTAATCTGGAAAAAAATATGCCTGCATACTTCGGTCAATGGATCCCATATCAGCACAGGACCGGTATTTTTGCCAAGATATTTGACGGAAGAGAACATTATCCCCATCTTGATGTCTCTATAAATAAATAAATAAATATTAGCGGACAATCTTACACAAATCGAGCTAGCCCCATAGTAAGCTTTTTAAAAGCTTTATATTAACTTGACCTGTATGTATGTAAGTTGTCCGTCAGCAATTCATTTTTCAGTCACGTGCCGATATTCATTCGATTGAGCTGAAATTTTGGGTATTTGTATAGTTTGGATGACAATTCAATATTATGGTACCATCGAGCTGATCTGATGCTAGAGACAGAAGGTGGCCATGGGAGTTCAGTATTTAACCGACGTAACACCGTTGACTTTGGGCTCGTTTGAATCGTCTCAATGAGTAGTTGTGATGATGGTATGCATAAAAGTACAGTTGGCAATAAAAGCGTGTACCAAAAATGAATTTTTTGACAGAAACTTATTCTATTACATCATTGGACAGAAATATAAAAGTGAGTAAGAATAATAATAAATATATTATATCCACTTTTGACAAAAACTGCGGAAATACCAGTATAGTAATGCAATTATGGGACTCCTAAATAATACTTTAATATATCTTACTAATACCATTTAATACGGGTGCATACATCCAATACTGTGGAGTACTAATTGAACATTGCCAATAGGGCAATAACGTCGGTCAATGAGGTACTGTTTAAAATAGACCATAATCGTTACGCACACAGCGCACGCGCGCATATGTTAATAATCAGACTATCGTGTTATGGTTATGCGGAGCTAGTCTGAAATTGCTTGTGTATTCGCGCATGATCAGTTACAGACGGTGTAAATATAATGTTATTTTCGCAAGTTTAGTTACTGTAAACCTTTTAATTTAATGACAATAACATGCGCCAAACTTAAGTAAGCATCTACTTATGATGATGAGATAAGGACAAACAAATGACGCTTATGATTAAAATACCTACCTACTAAGCATAAAAAGTTCATACAACAGTTATTTTTTTCAAACACATGGTAGCCTATGTCACCCGATCATCAAAATCGCTTCAGTCACGCTACGGTGGGGCACACTTAAGGCGCAGTAGGTTCAGCGAAATTAAGCGAACAGAGGTTTGAAACAATATAATGCGTCTGTTTATAATAATATGGTTTCAAAAAAATACGAATAGTAATCTTGAGGCTTTTCTGCAGGGAAATCAGTGCTTCGAAACATGATTAAGTAAATTTCGCTCTATAGAAAAAAATCACGAACATAGGTCTAAAACACACAAAAATACACTTAAAATATTCGTAACAAATTATGCACAAGAGCTATAAATATCAAAATTGCTTCTAAAAATCGGCAATATCATGTTTGAGAGAAATCAGTCTTTACATTTTTATTTATTTAAACGGCAAAAAAATTAAAATTAAAAAACATATCCGCGCTTCCGAGCACGCACTTCCATCTCGCTCACGCTTATGCTCAGTGAGAGGGAGAGAAGACCATGAACCTACGGCGCCTTAAATACAACCGTAGACTATATTAAAATCATATCCTACCCCTTCGCCTCTGCCTTAGTCGAGCAAAAAGGTTACAGAGCCCGCCATGAACATCCATATGTAAGTAAGTACTCTAAAATTATTACTTACTAAAGACCACAAACCATCCGTGATGTGGTACGAACGCGGCTGTATAGGCTAAGTTTATATCATCACCATCTCCAAAAGAGTCCTTCGCCCGTCGCTTGCGCCTGCAACTTACGCCTTAGGCTAAATATCCACCAGCAAGGTGTGCGAGTTAGCGAACCGGTGTGCGTGCGAGGCTAGCAATACTACAGTGCTTTCATTATAGCTTGGTACGGGTGACACATGACGCACCGTTTCGTTTTACAAAGAAATGTTGGTGCGGTCTAAATATGTGGAGAGAGAAATATTTCAATTGCAACCTGAATATGACTGCCGTAAAATATTTAAAAATAAAGAACTATGTCATGGCTCGCGGGCCATCCTGTGATTGCAGTGCTGGTGGATGCTCGCGCTTAAGCTGAGCATGGGGCCTACCGTAACTTGCTCGCAAATCGCGACGCTCGCGACTCTGAGGCTCCTTTTTCAGACCCATTGTGCAAATCAGAAAGAGTAGGTTAGGTTAGGTTAGGTTAGTAACTCTTTCTGAGTTGCAGTTACCTACATTACGTAGCTTTTTTCATCTCGCGTCGCGTCGCGGCGTTAGTATTGCAGCCTCGCTGAGTCAGACGTTGCGATAATGCGTTGATGACGAGAAACGTGGGTAATAATAATGCTCATTATATTATTAGCATAAGAAATTAAATTAAACTCCGCGGCTTTACGTTTGACGCAAACGTCCATCTCACCTGTTTCTATGTATAGCGTTCGTATCAGATCTACGCAGTCGTATGATGACGCATTTTAACGGCTCCTGATAGTAGAATGCTACATGTAGGTACCTACAGTCAGCCACGGAGAACCGGGGGTCAGGTTCTCTGCGGCTGACTGTAAGCCACGGAGAACCGGGGGTCAGATTCTCTGCGGCTGACTGTAATCCACGGAGAACCGGGGGTCAGGTTCTCTGCGGCTGACTGTAAGCCACGGAGAACCGGGGGTCAGGTTGTCTGCGGCTGACTGTAAGCCACGGAGAACCGGGGGTCAGGTTCTCTGCGGCTGTCTGTAAGCCACGGAGAACCGGGGGTCAGGTTCTCTGCGGCTGACTGTAAGCCACGGAGAACCGGGGGTCAAGTTCTCTGCGGCTGACTGTAAGCCACGGAGAACCGGGGGTCAGGTTCTCTGCGGCTGACTGTAAGAAGCTTATATTATACTAGTTTCTGCCCGCGACTCCGTCCGCGTGGAACTAGTTTATATTGTAGCTCCATAAAAACTGTCACCGCCAATTTCACCCCTTTAGGAAATGATTTCCGAAATAAAGACTATCTCATGTCTTATCTATCTCTATACACATTTCATCTAAATAGGTTCAGCGGTTTAAGCGTGAAGAGGTAACAGACAGACAGACAGACAGCCAGATACACTTTCGCATTTTTAATATCAGTATGGATACAGCAGGCCAACTGGGGAAGTACAGAAGACCGCAGCAATAATAAAGCCACTACTCTGCAGTGGTTTTCCGGTGAAGGACCTGCATTTGTTTCTATAGCAGTAAAAACAACGGCACTCTTTGGGGGAGGCTTATGTCCAGCAGTGGACGTCTTTCGGCTGATATGATGATGAGGATGATGAAAAATAACGAATACTACCACCAGGCCGTGTGCTTGTTTGCCACCGTCGTAGTATAAAATAATATAGTCACGTTTCTCTGCTGCTGACTGTGCATGTACAATCTAATTCTTAAAATGTAAAATCATGAGGTTATAATAGATTTCCAAAGCGAAACAGTTCACTACCTAGTGCAAAGTCATTACCTAATAGAAACCAGACTTTTTCTGACTTGGAATACTCGAATGAATACTGTAAAAAACTCTCCTTTAACAGCTACGGTCAGAGTAAGTAAGTAGTTCCAGTTATCACCGGTAGATGGCAATAAAATGAATTACGCGGAACTGAGTAAAGTTACGAGTATGTGGGTATTCATAGTACGTTCTAAATAGGTTAGGTTCGCGACTCAGGGGGCCGATGTTTGACTTTCGAGTGCTCCATAATTCAATACAAGTAAATGCGATTGTAGTGTCAAAATTGTAGGCACTTACGTTCTACAAACATAACACTCATTTTTGAAATATCGCTATTTCAAAATAGCATTTCATAGTTTTGACAGTTTTCGAGTGAAAGAACCGAGCGCTCGAAAGTCAAAAAACGCCTCCCTGCTCCGATGGAAAAGTTAAATTAAGAACTAAGGTGCGTACACACGTCATTACATTAAAGGAGTCTAGTTATTCAATTATTGTCGAGCAAAGAGAGATTTTTATAATGATTATTAAGTATTACTTAGTAAGCTTATTATTATTTTATTGTAAATTACCGTTTGACATGTAAAAGTGCCCTTGTGGCCTATTTACAGAATAAATAATTGATTATGATTTTGATGATTTTGCTTTAGTAACGCAAAAGTGAAAATAAGGGTCATTGAATATGTATGTGAATATTTTAGTAATAGTGGATAAAGTCTAATTAGCGTTTTATAGATCGAACCAAATCCGATGTACCTAACAATTGATCGAGAGATACAAACACTTCACCGTTACCAATTGGATCGGCCCTCGCAATGACTAATGACGACCTGCTTTCATTTAAAAGTAAACGTTTTGATTTCTTAATCCACAGCTGCCCGTGACGAATCTATTTGGTCAGTCACTAAATTAAAAGTTAGTCTCGCTTCTCAGTACAAACTAAACTTCAATAATAGTAATAATGGTCTCTTCGAAATAACCTGTAAATGAATTGAAGCGAAATTTATTCAAACTTTGAAGAAACAACATCATTGAAATTCAAGGAAAATTCTAAAACCCAATTACCCTCGAACACCCGCATAGAAAACTTCAGCGCTAAAGTAATTCGCGACCACAAACGAAACATCATTATATCGATGTCCTGAAATTAAAAGTTAAATAGCGGTTTCCGAATTGGTCACCAAGCGGTGCGGTGAACGTTGAAACATTACGTAATTAACAATAGAGCAATTAAGTTCTGGCTCCGCTATTCGGACCAAAAACGAATGCTATTCCGCGCTGGACGCGGCCGCTCGCGTTCCGCTCTGTCGATGGACAATACATTTCGCTGATTTCGCTGACGCCGTTTTTGCTGATTCCTACCTTTACTACCACGCTGGTATTGAATAGCTCCGAAGAATATGCTCGACTGCTTCGGAAATGACACGAAACGATTACCTATGCCTAAACTATCGGTCCCCTAAAGTTCAAAGGTCTTTTAGACTATTTCAGACGTGTATATGTGTTGAACTGAGAGTCAGTGTGATTGGAAGCATTATTGACAAACTATTAAAAAGAAAATGTGACAAGCTAAATAAAATGTACACTTATTGTCACGGAATCGATTACTGCAGTCTAATGGACAATCGAAATGAACGCTATAGGCAGAGACCATTTCAATGCTGAGGGTACGTATTCACGTGAAATTTAACTATTAACTTTGAACGAGTTTAATAATGGCTCTGCAAACCAGGATCTGTTAATTTATTCCCTTCATTGGACATACATGATGAAATAGTAACACTTTAGTCTGTGTGGTGGCCACACATTATTACTCCGTCGCCTAATGTTTGTAAGTCTAATTTAGTACTTTACTGTTCACATAATGTCGGTTGCTATAGCTCATTTTTCAGTTTTAGGTCATAAAGTGAAGGCGGTGCCAGCATGTTATGCACTTTTCCCACGGTCCGGACTGAAGCCTCGTTATTTACTTAGTTCACCAAAACATGCAACGGTTTTACAAAGACGCTACGCTGTGGCAAAGACAAGCTGTAATAAATGCAGTTATTTAACATCACAGTCTGGAAGGAAATTGCATTTACTTATCGCTTGCACCTTTTGACGTATTCTCACCTCTCGTGTTCCCCTACTACTAATGACTCAATTATACACTAAGCCAGGCTATGAAACGACCCACGTTTCAAGTCAGCGAGACGCAATAAATTCCAGCCTTATCACACACTGGTAAGATGGAAAATTGAAAATTATAGTTTTTAGCGAGTAAAACACATTGCATGGGAATTTTATAATCCTAAATCAAGCTTTTTCCGACTCTAATTACAAGATGTAAGCGCGATAATAATGGTTAAGTAAATGAATAAAAATTTGTAAAAAACGGTGCGAATGCTAATTCATACTGAGTGTGTTTAGCAGAATTTGTAGCGTTCGGTAAATCTATGGGAAATTTGCATATTAATACTTCAATTAATTTTGTAAATAGAATGAAATCTAAGCAACATTTTGTACGTAATATTGAAGTAGGTATATTTGTTTGATAGTTCGTTAGGTACCTTAATTTATATACATATTATTTGAAAAGTGTAACAGTTGCACATTGCAAAAATAATTAACACAGTCGTCAAACTTAAGACTACAAATCAAAATTCATCATAAATGAAACTCATCTGAAAACAACTTACAGCAAGTTGACAAGAACGTACTACATACAATAGGTTTTATTCAACAACGTCCAATTCCATTTCAAAGTCCTTCATTTCTACAATCTAAATGCTAAATCTCCATTTTTACAGAACTATGTAGATACTAAAAAACTCACAGTTAAAAACGATCACTTTGTATTCTCGCTAACACTTTAAGCTCCTAAAAAAACTGTCTAGTTTTAAATCTCTGTTAAAGTGTAAGTAATTCAAAAAGCTTTTTACGTTCGCAGTATCAGAGAATTCAATTTACGCTAACTGGAGCATTGTAGGAGCCTTGCTCGTGTTCGATCTTGCAAAACTAAACTTTTAAGTTGTACCTGCCTGTTCTAGGAAGAATGAAAGCGTACGTCTAGCATTAGTGCATTAGCTTGAAAAATAACGTGTTAACTAATTAATAGAATAGGTACAGCTTGGCACCCTTATTACGAAACAATCCAATTGAAGTCAGATATACTTCATTTTAGGCCGACCGAAAAAAGACATCGGTGATGATAATGAACATGTGATTTATTGAATACTTTTGTATTGAGTAAGTATATGAAGTATTAGATTTATTTACGCGTCATCATACAACAATACGGTGAAACTAGAGTGTGGCCGTTGGTGTTTAGGAATAAATATTCATAGAAAATCGCTTCCCAGCTTTTTACCATTCCCTATTTTACGTAAACTTACTTTAAGTAACGTTTTTTCTACGAAATATACTTAAGCACTACAAAATGTAGGTATGTTAAAACAAAATTGCAAATAAAAAAGGCTTACAGAAAACGGCGCCAACTTTTTCAATTACAAACTTGCATGCCGCGCGAAGATGTTAAGTATAGACCTATCGAACCTATCAGAACTCGCATTTAAATTGCTAGCGAATGAAAGCTGATTTTATTAAAGTTGTAGGGGGGCAATAAAGATTAAGGTTTAAGGGCAGATGTTAAGTAGTATTTAAAGTACAGGACCCGCATTTTGCGACCAACACAATCGTTACACATATTTTTGTTCGCTCTTAATTGGCTTTCTTACGCGTAATTAAATGATTGGAATTGTATTTTTGAAAGGAGAGATGTTAAATAAGTATGCAAGATTCGAAATACAGGTGTTTATATGAGGAAAGTATCATGTAATCGATGTAAATGAATACGAAATCAACGTACTTATTAAATTCAAAATATATTTTAGAAATGTATTTGGGTACAACAGCAGGTACATAATCGGAAATGTTCATACGATCTCTGCACAAATTGTTGACAGTTTAAGGTTAATCGAACCTAAAAGATCGGATTGCTAGGAGGCCCCGCTGAGCGTAAGTTATCTCGGCTATTGTTTAAGGGGTGCCGGGGCGGCGGCGCCGGCGCTAGTTCCCTTATCGGCGACAGTTAGGGCACTTGCGAAAATTAAATCTCTATTAAAATTTCAGAAAAGGGTCTCAACTTTTATCAGTTATGAACTTTCATGACATTTCGCGAAGAATTATTACAGCCTTATCTCTCGCTCAGTTTCCTAGAAGCGTATTCAACTTTGCGTCTGTATTCTATTCATCCAGTTGTAATGTCAATTAGAAACACGAACTTTATGCAGCTTCATTAGCAAAGTGGAAATGTTTGGATGACGCAAACAAAATAATATTTTTATGAAACTCTAAAACAAATTAAGGCGAGTTATGAAAATCCGCGCAACATTTCCGATAGAAGCGGGAAATAAAAACGCAACTGGCAGCGGGCGTAAATTAGTCATCATTGTGTTTTCCTTCCGCCTCCTCCCGCGCCACAAACGTAACAGTTAAAGTTAATTAAATAAAAATGCCAACCGAATCCGCCCTCGCGCGAGCTACGCCGCCGCGCCGGTGTCAAACAGCAATCAACAAATAAAGAGGCGATAAGTTAGCGTTCCCATTCACAAAATCGAGAAGGTCCTGATTCACTGTCACGCCTCGTTTTGATTGGACGTGCTTTGATACTGATAGCCGGGATTGGGATTGAAAAGTTTTGAATATTTTTTTTTCTTCTCTCATATCGATTTCCGTTGTGGTTTAGAAACAATCGCTACGTTTTTATTGCGTTGAAACAAGCTAGAGTACTTAGCCGTTCCGCAAGGCTTGCCCATAAAAAAATTGGTTTAGCGACGTGCTCATTTATTTTACTTGGTTCTTGAGTTTGCTTTGTACATATTAGCTTTGATATTGTAATTGTCATATTGTACTGCGGATGCGATTGGTATAAGGATAAGCTATCATTTGCCGAACGGTATCTGGAAAGCAACGGGAAAGTTTTCGAGCAAATGGTGAAGGCCAGGGGACCGATTTTTGACTTTCGAGCGCTCGACTCTTTCACTCGAAAACAGACAAAAATGATGAAATGCTATTTTGAAATGACGATATAAATTTTAAAAACGAGCGGTATTGACCATTCGTATTCAATTCTATCGGTAGAAAGTAAGTGCCTGTGATTATGACACTACAATAGCATTTACTTTTATTTAATTTTCGAGCGCTCGAAAGTCAAAAATCGGTCCCCAGGCCGGCGAGGCGCGCGACCAGCGGCAACGCGAGGCCATGGCGTTATTCTTTTGCCTGTGACGGCACCGTGACGCTCCATTCATTATGCAATGCTGAATGCGATCTGCTTGGATAAAGCGTCTCTAATTATTTCCGTACTCTTTCGTCATCGTATTAATGTGGCGAGGCGGTCTAATTTAACATTACAGAGCTGCAGAAATAAAATGTATTTAAATAACCGCTGCTGTACAAAATAATGACGTACTTACAACTACTAATTGAAAACTAGTGTAAGTATGTTTTATTAAATACCCAGCATAACAAGACCAATATCATTATCAAATAAAGACTTAAAATAATAACGCATTTAGCCCGAATTCAAACTAACAGGAATAAGGTCCCAATCGTGGAATAAACTCTATTCTTGTTTGACTAAATAGACGCTCAGTTTATTATCTTATCTTGCTTAAATATCTGTTAAATATCTGCTTTTATTTTTTCACCATCTCCTATCATCTGCCCACTTCAACTGCGTTATCGTGACCTTCCCAGAACTCATTTCACAGCTTACCTAGTTTAGCTACGTATTAACCCAACATATAAGACTCATAGAGGACTCTCGAAGTAAGGTTCAAAATTGTTAAGGAACTCTCATAACATAATATTATTTGCCTACATCCATGTTCTAAGATATAAATAAGACTCCAACAGGTGGTGTCTGAAAGCATGCACTACAATGATAGCCATCTCAGGCGAAAGACGTAGCGACAGTATACTAGGTTATTTTAGAACCACCAACGGCAGCAAGGAACGATAAAATCTCTTGAGTAAAAATTTTACGACTGGTGAAATCAAGAGTTCGCGGTGATAGCGAAATAATTTCACACCTGCGGCTGTATATTCTGAAGGTAACTTTTTCATCGTAAAACACGCCAAAATGCGACACGACACGTTATTTCGACATATATTTCCCGACGACTACATTACTCATTTTCCTGTCATTGCATTAGATAAGCGAGCTTACATTTCACGCGACTTTCAGAATAACCGTTATAATTTACGTTCAGTTGTGGTTTGTTGTTTTGTAAATACAAATTCGTCTTAATTACAGCGTAGCCCATAAAACCGAAATACCTGCGATTCCAAACTGCACCCGTCACTTTGAGAAATTACATCATGCTTAGTAAATCACTTGCGTCTTAAACAGTATACTAAGGGTTTATATATTGCTCTAAATATGTTCAGGTCACAGTTCGAGCTGGCATTCAAAGCATTTATTGCTTGCTATTGGCAAGAGTTGCGCGAATATTTATCACCTACATGCATGCACAAAATTTGGTGAATTGGCTAGCGGCAAGGCGAGGGAGTGTATTTGTCAAGTGTATATAATTTCGCTTCAATGGCCGCCTGGAGCGGGCTTGTCTAGCGACGCAAAAGGAGCGCATCGCTTATTGGTGAGCTGATATGGATATAGATGGCGCTGAGTGCAGCGTTCACAGATTTTTTTATTGCGATGAACCGTGATTGGTAACGGCTTTACGATATTCCGAAGACTATGTATGGACATCGCTTGTTTGTTATAGGTAAAGCATTTTGTACGTATGTGGGTGTTTCTTAGAATATCGAAATATATGTAATTAAGACTTAACATTGCAATTTTACCCGACTGCCTCAAAAGGAGGGTTATGATTTTCGAGCATATGTATGTATAAGTATATGTACCTATGTAATGTATATACATTTATGTGGCCAAGTAAACTCTATTTAACGGGCTGCAGTCCAAACGGTTTGATGGATTTTGATTTATGAGATGTCGTTGGATTCCTGTTAATCGTGGGACTGAAATAAGCTACAATATTTGTAAAAAAACAGTCGGGTGTTTCGAAAAATCTTTTGATTTCACTTTGCTGAATTTTGAATATTTATAAAATTTTGGCATACCTACATTTAACATCGTCAGCTGTTGATAGAATTAAATAAAATACCTTTAAGTAGGTACAGTCTGCAGCAGGACTAGCAATAGTTATGCTAATAACAGGCTCAGAATGATTCGTCCTTATTCTCTTGACATTAGAGTCGCGCGTAGGTCATCTGACTTGGTAGCGGAGCTACTTTAGCTACTAACTGTACGTAAATACGCATCCATGTAAATACACATAAGACGCTGTCAACACCAACATGCCCTTGAGGATTTTGGATAGCGCGCACACTGTCTATTTGTATCGGAGTAAACGAGAGCGAGTGTTACTGGGCGACCCGGTTTTTGAAGATAATAGTACATAAATATTGAAATAAAAAAAGGGTGGATTATTTGTGAAATATGACTCATTAGCGGTTTAGGTATGAATATGTTGACTTCATGTGTTTAATTGCAAACCCATATGTCAAAAACATAAAGACATTCCTATGTCTTGCAACGAACGGTCCTCCGTTTAATGTAATTTTAAGACCAATCTTTGCAATTATTTCAATACAACGCTCCGTTGCGACATGAAAGAAGGACAAACATACACACTTTCGCATTTATAATATTAGTAAGGATAAGGATTTTAACGTATATTTTATTTGATGTCCTAGAAAACTTCTTAAAAAGTTAAATTTAGACGACAATTAAAGACAAATTAGGTCTTGTCAGCCTCTTAAATACAACGTCTACCTACGTCTACGTACCTTTTTTTTTATGTGGGAGGAAAATCCTATGTGGATACCTCCGCGCCACGGGGATAGCGCGGAGGTTATGTCGGACTCAAACCGACTAAAAACCCCCCGATGGTCCTCCTCGACGCATTTCGGACGGCTCTGGGATCTCCTACGGAACGCACCAGTGCCGCCCTAGCGTCATGCCTCTGTGGGTCCTACCTTTTTTTTTTAAAATTGCAGCCCCCAGCTGAATCGTGTACCACCCCGAGGACCCCTTTTAGTCGCCTTGTATGACAGGCAGGTAATACCGCAGCCGTATTCTAATGCTCGGGCTACAGGGCGCACGTCTACGTACTTAGGTTCAGTTTATAAAAATCATTACGCACAACAGGTGCTCTGTTGCTAAATCTAGCTCCAATATTTTATCCAATTTCTCACTCTATTTCTAATGAGCTCGAGGCAAAACTATCTCGAATGCTCGTAAGGTCCAACGTCGGTGCTACCTACAGTTATCTATTAAGATCTCGTATGCTACTCAAACGTGTCATTGTAAAATCAACATTATTATTCAGGTATGAGATTAATATTCTATTGACCCAGTACGATGACGAGTATTACATGCGACTGGGTCTAATGCGACATGGCCTAGTGACTTGACAACCGCATTCACGTCATCGTGATTCATGGTTTAGATATGGGCTGTCAAATTGTTACGCACTGCTTGCATCACAAATGACGGTCTTTACGGTTGTGACTGAAAACTATACATTCAAATGTTAAAGGTAATTTATAATTACCTACATCAAATTTACATCAACGCATATGTCAAAAAGACAAAATTAGCCTGTCTGTAGTGTTTTGAACGCGTCTGCGTGACTGTGGAGAGGATGCATTGCAAAATGATGTGACTTACAACGTTAAAACTGTCTGAACTTGGAAACAAAAAGAATAAAGTTTCCGGATACTTATTTATTATTTATCTTGACTAGGTATCTATTTTGTTGTTCAACACAAAAGCCAAAACACCATTGTTTAATTTTTTTTCTATAGAAAAAAAATACATTGCACGGAAAACATAAACGTGTCTCCTACACGAGAGCATGGTTTACGAGAATTGACCTTAATAATAGCTCAACTTATTTCATTGGAACTCATAATTTAAGACAGGTAGGTACTTATATCGGGTCTCTATTGTTTCCCATAAAATTTAAAATCCGATTTTTTCAGTCCATATTACTTTTCCACCATATTTTTTTCTAGTCATATTGTCGAAAGTCATAAAAAACAATATAAATTAGAGTTCCGATTTTTGCAGGTCATTGTAGCGTTCTAATAAACGCGCGCGATAGTGTTGGCAACACTAGTGGGTCTGTGGACTGACTGAAGGCTGATGGCGGCGCTATCCGTGGGAAATACTTAAACAGTTATATTAATTAATATTCCACATCGAAACCTAAGGGTAAATACATAATTATTATATGTTACAAGTGGCGACGAGGATAAATTGTAAGTAAAATCCTGTGTACGGACATAGTTCGCGAGATCTCGGCGAAAGAAAAAACGTTCCGCCATTTATTCGTAAACAAAAGAGGAATTGTATTCTTTTCCACATAGATAGACAAATCCTGCGTTAAATCGTCATGTGATTTCAAGGATAACCATTTTGAAACTTAAATCATTTTCTGACATTATTATGGTTAAATGCACATAATAATCGAAACACTTAAGGAAAGCTACGTAGCAGGTTTTCCTTTGATATCCTAGATAAACGAAGAATTTGTCTGTAAAAATACCTATAAGGTCAGTTAGAATCTAACGATATGGGTCATGATAATCATGAATATACAAAATTAGTCTTGAAATAGGTAAAAGTTACCTAAGAAAATGAGGTTACAATATAGTGGATGTTGGGTAAACAAGTCGATCGACGAATTTTGCATTTTCATACCCACAAGCTTGGGTACAACTCGGTGGCAAATGTCGAATCAATAAATCGTAGTCCCGTACACAAAGTGCTATTATTAGGTGCGAAAAGGACCAAACAGTTCATGCAAAAAATTGTATTACTCGGTGGCACCCCGGTATAATTGACCAAAAGAGGACCAAACGGTCCGCGCACAATGTGCGTTACTAATATTTATGCAAAGAAGAACCAAACGGTTCGTGCACAATGTGCACCACTCAGTGGCATACCGGTCTAATTGACCAAAAGAGGACCAAACGGTCCGCGCACAATGTGCGTTACTAATATTTATGCAAAGAAGAACCAAACGGTTCGTGCACAATGTGCATCACTCAGTGGCATACCGGTCTAATTGACCAAGAGAGGACCAAACGATCCGCGCACAATGTGCGTTACTAATATTTATGCAAAGAAGAACCAAACGGTTCGTGCACAATGTGCATCACTCAGTGGCATACCGGTCTAATTGACCAAAATAAAACAAAACCTGTATTATAGAGAACAGTAGTAGGCTAATGGTCAAAATGTTCATGTTTCAGGCGATGTTTAATGGTCCAGAACCATTGGATTGTGAAGGGGACCCGCTCTCTCTTGGGTCTCGTTGGTAGAAATGGAAGCGGGGACTTCAAATTTATCTGCTAGCATCATGTGTGGATACACCAGTCAAGAACAAGAACGACATTGCTGCACACTGGTGGCCTTGGGCTGCAAGAGATCTACTATAATATACCTGGAGCAGAGGCAGGACCTACAGACAGCGAGGGAAAGGAAGTTGATGTTTTTGACATCGCTGTCAAGAAATTGGACGAATACTTTGCTCCGAAACAAAGCTTTGTCTATGAAAGGCATATGTTTCGCCTTATAAAACAGGAAGAAGGTGAAAAGTTTAAGTAAAAAAAACCAGGAGGGTCGAAAACAAGGCTAAAAAAACCAAACCGGACAATACGACAATTGACTACATATTCCATTTGGATGAAGACGAGACAGTGAAATGTCAGATTGGTGGTGTGGAGGTGAACATGCTTATAGACTCTGGCAGCAAATGTAACATAATAACAGACCAAACATGGGAACATTTGAAGGCCTGTGAAGTTGAAGTAACCAACCAGCAGCAATCCACTGAGAGAGTGTTCAAGGCATATGGAAGCATGGAGCCACTTACAGTTTTAGGGACTTTCGAAGCCAAGATTAGGATTGGTGATGGAGAACAAAGAGCTACATTCTATGTGATCGAGAATGGCACAAGGGATCTACTCGGTAAAGAGACTGCCATATCTCTAAATGTCCTGAGTGTTTGAAAGTGTTAATAATATTTCGAGAGGTCATTTCCCTAAGTTCAAAGACGTTCAGTTAAACATTGCTATAGATAAAAATGTCAACCCAGTAACTCAACCATATTGAAGAATACCTATTCCACTGGAAAGTAAAGTAAAATCAAAAATTGACGAACTAATCGTCAAAGATATCATAGAGCCAGTAGATAAACCAAGTTCTTGGGTGTCACCCATAGTGCCAATACTTAAAAGCAATGGGGACCTTAGGATTTTTGTAGAGATGCGATGTGCCAACAATGCTATAGTCAGAGAAAACCACCCTCTACCTACAATGTCTCAACTGAT
Organism: Epinotia ramella; assembly: GCA_947578815.1. Classification (NCBI taxonomy): domain Eukaryota; kingdom Metazoa; phylum Arthropoda; class Insecta; order Lepidoptera; family Tortricidae; genus Epinotia; species Epinotia ramella. The sequence goes on from OX388209.1 coordinate 18,501,403, forward strand.
ACCTAAATTTAATAAAGTCACCATGTTCTCCAAACTTGACATAAGAGAGGCATTTCATCAGGTTATCACTGGCAAGGGCCTTTTTAGATATAAGAGGTTAATGTTCGGAATTTCAAGTGCGCCAGAGCACTTCCAAAAAATTCTTGAGAGAATGCTCTTGCCATGTGAGGGTGTCGTCAATTTTATTGATGATATCGTTGTTTTTGGAAAAGATGAGCAAGAACATAATACGAGGTTAGATCATGTGTTGCAAGTTCTTAGACAAAATAATGTATTATTGAATGAGGCTAAATGTATTTTTAAATCCAAAAGAATTGAGTTTATTGGGCATGAATTAACTTCTGAAGGAGTCAAGCCGTTAGATAAATATATCAAGGGGATTGAGACTTTCAGGGAACCCAAGACTATCGATGAGGTCCAGAGTTTTCTGGGCCTGGTTAATTTCATTGGCAAATGGATTCCAAATTTAGCAACACTTACTGAACCTCTTCGAGAGATTTTGAAATTAAAACTCCACAAAAGCACTGATATCACCAACTATTGGAAACAAGAACAAAAGGTAGCTTTCAATGATCTAAAGAATAGTTTGGGGAACATCACATCTTTAGGATATTATGATACACAAGTAATGGCTGACGCTAGCCCTTACGGTCTCGGGGCGGTTCTTATTCAGTGGGACAGTAAAGGCTCTAGAATAATTGCATATGGAAATAAAACCTTAACAGATGTGGAGAAACGGTACTGTCAAACTGAATGAGAGGCTCTAGGGATTGTTTGGGCAGTGGAACATTTTCGGATGTATTTATATGGTCTCAGAGAATTCGAACTAATAACCGATCATAAACCCTTAGAGGTAATATTTGGCACAAGATTGAAGCCTTGCTCCCGCATTGAAAGGTGGGTTTTGCGATTGCAATCATATAACTACAAGGTGATATACCGTCCAGGAAAACAAAACATAGCAGATCCTTTTTCTAGATTATGTCCCTCAGTAAATTCTAATTCGTTTGACGATGAATACCATGTAAATCAAATAGTGCAGTATGCCAGGCCAGTAGCTGTTTCTTTTCAAGCCATAAAAGACGCTTTGCAAACTGATAGTGAACTTCAATTGGTCAAAAAAGGCATCCTACAAAATGAGTGGGATAACAAGACCAGCCATTACAAAATGTTTGAATCAGAGTTGTGGATACATGATGAAATGCTATTAAGAGGTAACAAGCTGATCATTCCTTCCAAATTGCGTCACCAAATCCTAGATGCAGCCCATGAAGGACATCCTGGTATAGTAGCTATGAAGGGTAGGTTACGCACTAAGGTTTGGTGGCCAACGATTGATCGAGACGCGGAAACCATGGTTAAAAGTTGTAAAGGGTGTACTTTGGTTTCAGGACCAAATCCCAAGTGGATTTACCATTATACCAATGAACAGACGGCAGTTACCATCACAGGCTTGGGTAGATACAGCGGCAGATTTTTTAGGCCCTGTACCAAGTGGTGACTATTTATTTGTAGTCATCGACTACTATAGCCGGTATAAAGAAATTAAACCTATGAAATCCATAACCGCACAAGACACCGTTTATGTCCTAAGAGAGATGTTTTCAAGGCTGGGTATCCCTGTTAGTATAACTGTAGACAATGGGAAAGAATTTACGTGCGAATTATTTAATTTTATTAGGCTAAAATTAAGCCATAACATTCAATGTCCCAATGGTGTGCAATTACATAATGTTAAAGGCAATAATCTAGTTTATAATAATTGTTGTAAGGTATTTTTGCGCAAGTCATAATGATTGGTAGTCATCTGATTAGTTAGTCATATCATTCAATGTCATGTTGCTGTCACACTTCATAATGTTAAAGCCTATAAACACACTCCCAGAAAAATAATTAAATAATAAAAATTTAACTAAGTACCGAATGTTACTGAACGCGTTCTTCCAGACTGCTTTATAATTAATGTGGGTAGGTACTTGGGCAAAAATAAAGAGGGTATGGAGTGATGCGATTGAAAGGTGTCTATGCCGCTCACTGTTTTGTTTAGTGATCGCAAATATGTCGGATGAAGGTGAATGTCATAAGGTGTACTGCAATTTAAAAAAAAAACAGAAAAATCAGTGCTTGTAAAAATTTCGATGTATGTCGTGTCATTATTGGTTATGGCGCTTCGCCGGCCGCTACCGCGGCACGCTCGCTTCGCTCGCTCGGCTCGCGCGCTTATGGTCACGGTACCACTAACACTCCTCCTCGCTTCGCTTGTCGTCGTACCTACACTGACCTGCCTTAGAGGTCCAATATCTTGGCCATTTTTAATTTCAGACAAAATTCTGTGCGATAAAAATACAAAAAGTACATGCCATAATGACACCGCACACCTAGTACCTACCCCTTTCAAATGTAAGTCTGGAAATGTTTCTGAGTTATTATCTATATGCCTATGAATGTTATAGCCTCTAGCTGCCCAGCACGCAAAAAAGAACAGTGTAATTTGAGTTTCATTTAAATGGAATTTATTTGAATTTTCAACAACTGACAAGGCCTTTTAAAAGGCCTCTGGGCTGCTAGAGGATAGAGTTGGTCTCCTATACGTAATTCACTTTAGGCTTTAAAACGATATGAATAACAACCATTAGTACGTTGAAATATATGTCTTAGAATATTTATGAATAATTATTGATTGACCTTTGATCGTTATGGACATCAATTTTCTGAATTTTGTGATTATAATACTTAATATCATCAAATGTTAATGTGTGGGTCATTAATGTTAGAACTATAAAGCGTTATACAATGAATCATGTAATGCCTATGAGGCCGGCATTATCGCTATGCGATTAAGGCATTGTTTTTACAATAAAGATTAAAAAAAAAAAAAAAAAGCGTTATACTTAACAATAATATGTTTATGTCTATAAAATATATGGATATCAATGTCTCACTATCGAAATTCGGAACAATAAGTTTATGGGAAACAAAGGGACCCCACTTATATCATCACGAACAGATTTTCGTATAACTGGCTAAGAACACTCGGAATTTTATCAATGACAAAAAAAAAAAAACATTCAAATTGGTCCATCCGTTTGGGAGCTACGATACCACAGACAGATACACAGATATACAGACACGTTAAACTTATAACACCCCTCTCTTTGCGTCGGGGGTTTAAAATATGTAGTGGGAGTACAATCAGTTCTGGTCAAAGTATTGATCTGGCTACTAATTAATACTTAAATAAAAAAAAAACAAAAAAAAACGAGTACTAAAATCATGCCACCATTCATGCTTTAAACTCTTTACATCGTTAAAACAAAATGTTAACACGTTGAACTTCCCAGACAGGCATAGTTAGTTCAAAAGCCAGTTCGTAAGTATGAACCCGCGCCTTGTAGCGTCATTAGAAGCCTATTTAATTTTCATTTAACAGCGTTGTCCTGCTTTAATTAACCGAAAGGTTGTTTGTTCGCTGAAATGCTTAAAGCGGAGGCCTCGAAGTAGCAGAGAGTTGCAGGAACCCATACAAACGATATTGGAGTAAGTACTTGTATTGTAAAGCCCCTACTAGGGTACTCTGTGAGTTAGCATTTGAGCATACAATTTCGAAATGTTAATATGTAACAACAAAAAGGAATACTTTAAGTACCTTCATAATTATTTGATGCAGAAACCGGAAACAAAAACAGGGTGATATAAACAAATACTTATAAATACAAAATATAACCTGTAAGCACAGAATAAATAATAGTACAAGTTGGGTCTTTCGTCGGGGATGCGGTCAGCGGTGGACGCCTTCCTTCTCAAGCGGAGCTTCTGACGCTGTTTGCATTATTGACGACTGACCAAACTACCGAACAACGTCGCTTTATAAGCAAACTTGACATTGGCGAAATCATCTTAACTAAGATGGAAGCCATTTTTTTTTAATTGAATTGAAATTGAAAAAACTGTAAGTTGTGAGTGACGCATTTAAATTAGAGCGATAGCAGGTAATGTTCATCGATAAAGTCACACTCGTAATTAAGATGGTTTGTACATTTAAAAAACCGACCGAAGCTTAAGCAATGACGGCCGAGGCTGCTTTCCGAATGGGTGACAGCTTTATCAGCAAAAGTCTAAAGTAAAGTAACGAAAATGAAACATGTACCTCTTATCCCATACTGTCATTGTTACAAAAGCGAAAAAGGTACGTGTTCAAATTTTCTATACTGTGCATCAGTTCGTTTCCGGTCTTCAGTACCGTCTGGTCTGCACTTTATCGATTCAAAAGGAAGCTACTACTGTCTACTAGCTAAGGCTTAAATCGTAAACCAACCACGAATGCTACCACGGTTTTAGCGTGTATTACTGGTAGATTTGATTGTAAGCGGTCCGGCATTGGCGGCATCTCTTATCGATTATAATAATCACAATTTATGGCGTATTCTGATGGTTCTCATCTTAAAGATGCCAATGGTTCCCTGCAAAGTACCGGGCCTTCTATTATTTGAAAAGATTTTAACTCTAGGCTTGGCTTTAAATGCACACATATTTTTGTATTTTTTTTTCTAACGGTTTTTATAATAATATAAAAAGACTTGAACTCACGATTTTTGTATGCCAAGTTTAGGGTTAAAATGATTCGTGATATTTATACAAAACTTATAGTAGAGGTTGCATCGGAGTGAGCTGTTTCGTTTTTAAAGAACCCCGGTTGCCGGCAGAGAGTGCGCCGCCGTGATTGGGACGAGAAGAAAGCAGTCGGCGTAATGTCGAAGGCTTTTTACAGATAAAGGAGCCTCGAAACTTTGCATACACGTGCAGTCAGTGCGAATGCTAATGTCTCGGGTTTGGGAGAGTTGAGGACAGTGTTTTAATAGACTTTGTCAGGTTCTCGCGTGTTTGGGTAACAATCTTTGTAGCGTGTTTTTATGATTTGTTTGTATTTTACTTGATTTTTAGCCTGCATGTATGAGATATGAAGAATATTAGGCATTATTAAATAATCATGCATACTTTAGCTTACTGTAGATATCATTGTGACCGGTACGAGCTGTTTAATACAAAACAGAACGTAAACTATATAAATTCTCGTTCATTGTTTCTCGGTATTAAGCTTTCACTATTACTACGTCCAGACTATTAACGACTTTTATTATTAGAAAAACTTCAACGAACATGTTACTGCTATATGTAAAGGTTTAACTTTAATGTGCAATTCAGTGCAAATTTATCGCGAATTCTACATCGCACTCTTATAAAACTTTTTGTGATATGAAACAGTTGCGAAGCGTTTCTTTTTTTTTCAAGTAGCCACGTACGCCAAGCAATTGATCGTACCATTTATTGCGTCTGAGAATTGCGCAAGTTTCTAGCAGCGCCGCTCTAAGGAGGCCGGCTCTTTGAGACAGTTTCTTTTCCAAGTTTTAGAATGTCTTGCAAACTGTGCTCCCCCTGTAAATAGTGCCACTAAAAACTGAAAACTTTAATGCAGGTACGTATAATGTTATTTGAATTGAAGGGAATTTGAAATTGAGTCGGCGGTTGGAAATAGCTGTAAGTACCTACCTATGTTAAGTATGTGGTAAGAGACAGAACCAAATCTAGTTGAAGGTGTTTTATTGGATAGGTGTTACAAGGAACAAAATGCACTTAATGATCGCGATAAAAATACTTGCCATTACTGTTTGCGATTGCTTTATTTCTAAATCATTAAGACTAATTTATTACTATTATGTGCGGAAGTAGAATAAATGTTAGTTGGGATTAACATGTGTATGAAAATAGTACAAGATAGTAAAACGCAAGCAGAACGTAAGCTTAATAGAGAAAGCTTACTAATATGGAACAATTCAAGGAATAAGTAAACGTAGTGTCATATTATCAGGCTGTTAAAGATAAGACTCAAGAAAGAGATTCATGCATATTGCTTTATACTAACACAAGTCTAACTCATATGCTGATGACCCGTTAACAAAAAAAAAACCAGCAAGTAACAACTGACTTGAAGTATGTACAATTCGCTAAAAACCAATATATTCAAAGCAACCAACCAAGTCGTAAGTAGAGGCTAACACGTACGACATTTCCTTTTCTATGTAAAGGAAAGCTTTTAGGTAGTCAATCTGAATTTGAATTAGACCCTCGCAGGGAACCTATAAATGGGATTTATTGTGCGTCGCTGATGCATAAGGCAGTAGTCAGCGTTCAAGAATGCCAGCCCCCGTCGGAGACGCCATTGTGCACACCTTTATATGGTTCAATATTCTTTTAGACCTTTGTGAAGGTATTACACCTAACAAGTTAATGAAACAATAATATTATGACTTTCGTGAAAACTACCTCTGGAGCAAACAACTTTTTCCAACAAACGAAATAAATTCTACCTGCAACTTTACGAAAAACTTGATCATTTAAGCCATTCTCTCGACGGCAAAAGAAAACAAAACAAAAGTTCCACATAATTAGACGCCACTTAGTTTCACATTAAGCGTGAAGTCTTGCGGTCTCAGTTTACAATGAACATGTCTATTCTAAATTCAGTCGTCAGAAATAAAATCGAACAATGGGAGACAAACGGACAGTAATCACTTTTAAAATAGATCAATAACGATTTCTCGGCAGAGAATGGTTTGCGACCGTGAAAGAACAAAGTGGCTACTGATTTGTGGACGTCGCGTCGCCGCCACGCATTCAGAGTGTCATTCCTAGAGAGAATGTGCGGTACACAGACTGCCGCGAGGGAAGCATACGTCTCGTGTGCTGAGCAAAAAGAGTAATCTGGCGTGTGCCCAACCAACTGTGGTCGCGGCCAGCTCCTACGTCACATCAAATAGAATCTTACAGTGAAAAGTGCTCAAGATATTTACGATACGAACCAACTCTAAACATAGTCAATAAGCGTGTAATGCATTTAAGAGGCAACAGGTGTTGTTGACGTTGTTAAGTATAATGACGGGTTGTAAGGGGCTAACTCAGCAAAGGAAGGACTTATCGATCAGTCACTGTTATTAAGTAGCTACTTACCGTTGTCATTTGTTTCTATTTTAATTGACCATAAATATTGGAGAGTGCGGGAAGCTCAATATTTAACTATGTGTATTATTATGAATCTGAAAAGCTTAGTATACATATGTAGTAGTAATATAGTACACGGGGGTGCGCAGTGCATAACATTGCTGCAGTATGTAGCTTAGTTTACCCATTCGAAAACTCTCTTCACACAACCATCTCCACTGTCAAAGCGTATCAATAAAATAAAAATAAAAATCTCTTACTAATTTGAATTAGTAACCAGATACCAACTTAAATAAGAAATAAGAGTCATGCTAGCTAGCTACCTATTCGAATTGTATTGGATCTAAAAACATAACCCTCCTCTCCTTCGGCAGTCGGGTAAAATCGCAAGTAATTACTCCTTTTTTCAATACTTCACCTTACTTAACACTGGTTAATACAGCTTCGACGGTGACGTGTATATCAAGAAAGCTTTCTTTAAACAATTTAAATAGACAATAATAATGGTAATTTTCGCAATAGACAAAATATTAGAACTTTAGGTAATTCATCATACCTAAGTTATAATAAATAAACTAAAAGGTTAGTGTATAATAGATTTGTGTTTTTCTCTCTTCATGTTCTCTTAACATAATAATTATATTATCATACATTCTTCTTTGGGCCTTTTATAAATGTCTGTTTAGCAAGGAGAGAATGCCATTTGGCATTAAGCTCGCAATTTGTACTTTTGTGTCTTGTGCAGTAAAGTATAAATAAAATCTAAACTACTTCTTTATAAGTAAGAAACTATTACCTTACATTAATGCACCTAATTGTTCGCCATGTCAACTAATTAATTTATCTTTTATTTTCCCTTCGGCCGTAAAATGTATTCTTAACAATAAATAAGACACCTAACTGACAAAATCGTCGACTGCTATGTTGTCAACAAGTCATCACGCTTGCTTTAAACGTCAGACTCGATGATTTATACGCTAGCATCAGATAAGGCGACAGTTTCATAAACACAACCGTGTTACTCTAGTCCATGATGATGGCCGCAATATGCTTTTGCATATGGACGTATGATTTTGTGTTTACTTGGCCAGTATTCCATCTGTGATATTTGAAAGCAGGGCATATAAGTAGGGATACTTCCATGTCACTGTCTTTCAAAATCAGAATGACAGAGATATAAATATTCTGTCAAATATCCCGAATGGACTACCGGCCCTGAAGATAACAGAAGTCAATAGTGATTGTATGTACCAGAAGCGGAGCACCCGTTGCCCATCGAAAATTTTCACGCGCCGCCAGTGGCAGATCTACACTACCAGATTTAGACACTCATTCATTCCATACAAATGCTCCTATAAGTACAAACATGACTTACAAAATCATACAGTCAAATTGGAGCCTATGGACTCGTTTAGATGCCGTTTGCATTTAATATTTTAGTAATATACTGAGCCGTAGTGTGGCAAAAAAAAATTACGTGATCATCAAGGGTCCTTACGCCTAAAACGAGCGTATTTTGCAAAATGCTTGCTTTTTCATTCAAGACTACGACGTAACTATTATTATTTATCTAAATATTTTATCTATCTAACTGATAACGTACTTAAATAACTATTTCTTCAACTAGGGGCTAATATGGTTTAAATTTTCATTTTCTGTTTCTAAACCTAAAATAAATGAGTTTTCTTGGGAGTCTTTTTCAAATTTTGCAGTGACAAGTGTCATTTCGGTTCTCAATTTTGCAACATAGAAGAATCATTAGGTACATGAATGATTACAATTCAATCACCAATTTTTTTATGAGGGGCTGACATGATTGAAAATCAAAGATTCATTTTAAAAAGTTATTAAAATACCTTCCGAGTTTTCTTAATTTTTTTGGTGAAAACAGGATTACAATTTATTTTTTTAACGCAAATTGTACCTTTATTTATCCCCAAAAATAATATAATAGCAAATTATAACTTTATGTGAACCCATAAAAAAATAATCATAACTATAGGACCTACGATACCGTAAATATATATTTTTTTAAACGACGTATAAATCACGCCGCGCAGACGCCGCGCGCCGAAAGTTTCACTTAAAAAATGATTAAGAGGTTAAGAAATGATTATTTAATTACGTTATCAGTTTTTGAATAAATACTAATAGTTACGTCGTAATCTTGAATGAAAAAGGAAGCATTTTGCAAAATACGCTCCCGCTTCGCAAAAAAATACGAGATCCTTCTAAAATCACGCGTTTCAAAAAACTGCGATCCTTTTGAAATTATTTTGCGTATCCCGTCTCTGAAATAATTTCACGACTCTTCCATAATACTTTTTCAAGCCATGCAAATTTTTTATTCAGTCACGTTCAACAGGCATAAATTCAACGCTCGCTGGCTGCGATCGCCAGCACCGGAACATGTGTCTCGATTATGTCTAATGCGAAATGCGATATACTCGGTTCTACTCTACTTTAACGAGATACGCGTCATATTACGGAAAATACGCGCGGATGTTCGGTTGGTAGGTAATTCCAAGATTTCTCTGCAGAGTAAGTATTGTGACATTTTCTGTGTAAGCGATAAGCTTGAGCTCGATGCAAGGTAAGGAAAGATGCCTCCAACTAAAACTGATTGACGTTATAATTAATAGGAAATGGACATGGACATTTGAAGCACGTTTCGTGTAGATAATATATGTAGGGTGGGAGAACGGTCTCAACCAATGCTGTAAGCCATAAGTGATAGGTAATATACTAAACTTAGATTAACATGGTTGACTGACTAATCTGGAATAAGGTTTAACGGAGAATAAACGTCAAACTTGGACACACTTAAGTGGAACTATACTGTTTTGATTTGGTCGGAATCGTTAATACGAAGTCTACGAATAGGTAATAAGAAGATAATAAAAAACACTACTTACTCTTATCACAACCAGCTACGTGTACCTATTCTTCATACATATGTTCGACTACAAACATAGTAGTTAGATAATTGAATAAAAATAAGACTAATTTAACTGGATAAAAAACAACAAGAAGATGATAAAAGTAACAAAATGAATATGCCTAATAACGACCTCATAACAAGCGAATCATAATGACATTATTATACCCTGTTCCAGACAACATTAGAAAAATGTGTTAATCGTCATGCGATTTCTAGAAACACGATATTGGAACGCAAAATCGTTAGTATTGATATACTTGAAAAGTACTTAATAATCGAAATAAGTAAAACTAGTAAGGTAAACGTCTGAGTGCTCGACGCTGTACTAGTATAATATGGCATGGGTACTCCTTGTCAAAGCAATATGGGTTAAATTTGAACTAAGAGGATTTTTCTTCATTCGAATTTAAGTCATATCCATTTGACATAGAGTGTCCATGCCATATAGGTACTAGTACCTTACAATATTTTCTTTTGAGATCCCAGATAAACGAAGAATTGCAGACGATTATGTCCGTTCAAATTCTAATGTTATATCACATGGAATGAGGTGTAGTGACTAGTACGTTGTTTGTTGTTGATATTTTTTTTTTGGTATAACTGTTCCTAGTATTGTAGTAACATATAACCTACACATTGTCGATAGGTCGTGAGTCTGTGATACTTTGCAATATTTAATAGTGACTTAGCCCTGTCACGTTATCATCATCTCGAATGACAAGGCAGATACAATTTTATTGGACCCCACATAATTTTATCAGGTAACGCAAGATGCAAAACTGTCATGTTGGTTAGAGAAACTGATCTACACCAGGTAAATCGTTTACACCAGCAGTTATAGAGGCCATAGATTTTAATTAGATTGATAGACACAGTTTTGAAATAAAATGACTTGAAAGTTCGTACAAAGTAACGAAAGTTCGTACAAAGTAACACAGGAAACAGAAAAAAGTGTGGGTCATAAACAGGGCCCTTACTTTTCGTGCCGATGACGTTAAAATGACGTAATTTTGCACACAGGATGTTGTGAGAAATATAATATGTTTAATGAAGCTTGTAACCAAATCTCCAAAAACTAAAAATCGAAACAATATTCTTGTAAAGATGACATGGAAACCCTACCCACCCTACCCTTTACCTATAGCAACTTTTTATACAGTAGTAAAAATAAATACTGCATATAATTAATTATCAATATACAATAACTAAACAATAACAACATCAACTTATGTCCAGCTGAATGACAATGTCAGTCAAATACCATTTTAGGCACTGATTTTACGTGTCATTATCTTTTAATTAAAGAAAGAAAGAAAGTAAGAAAGAAATATATTTATTTGGTGTAATATCAGTTACATATGTGTGTCTTACAATTAGAATTCACTAAAATGGATGCCACTCAGCATAGGCCACCAGCAATACATGCTAAAGGCACTGGTTTTCAGGGCACCCAGAGAGAGATACAGATAAAGATCTTGAATATAACTTATAATAAAATTATAACTTAAACGTAACAGAACTTAATAAATGAGAAGATGTCAATGGTCAATCAGGTCTAAGGTAAGTATGATGAAATGCAGGTATAGGTATGATGTAATTTACAAATATTCTAAGAGTTTGATAAGTCGTAACTGTGTACGAAACGGCTCTTTGAAATCATCCTATGTGTGGTTTGACGTTATCGGCACGAAAACTACGGGCCCTGGTGATAAAAGGTGATTGACCCTTATATTTTTCCCATCGAAATTTAAAGGTAGGTACAATGCTAATTATTGGTGGAAAACTACTTATATTGTCGTGGGCAGGAAAAATCCCATAAAGGGGCCATTCGAGTAGGTACCATAGGAAAGGCAAGCAGCTATGTTGAGAACTTGTATCATAAACAACCTACCTAATTTAAGCGGCTAATCGTCTGTTTGCCACAAAGCAATATCAAATAGATTGTGGCAAACCAAAACACACACACACATAATCGTATACGAACGAGATGTGAGATTTGTATACGACAATCTCGCTCTGCACATCTATCATGAGATTCATGAGACGGCCGCGACATACTCTCGATTTTTCTCACACTTTACTCTTGTTCTAAGTGTTCTAATAAGAAGAGACGGATAGTGCGAGAAAAATCGAGAGAGCTCGCGCGCCGTCTCATGATAGCCGTGCAGTTGTTGTATTATTAGGTATTTGCTTGACAAGTCTGTTTAGTCTGAGGAGCAAATCAATACAAAGTGAAGCATCGGAAAACCACAGAGAAGTCACATGTAAGTCCTGTTTCGTAAAAATAATTGAACGCGACCTCTCATACCTTGCGCCCTATGCTTAAGCCGGTGGCACAGCAGCAGCGATTTACATGCCGGGTCAGGCGGTCCCGCTATCAGCTGATTTACAGCCATATTCAATTGTTAGCAAATCTTGTATCAACTGCAACTGCTCCTGACACCGCCAAATGGATGAGGCGATGCATCGCTTGCACTGTGATACGGTTATTCTTTTATAATGGCGCCGATAGCATGATAAAGGGGTTTGCGATTTATTTGCTTTTGAAGTTTTATAGGAGATTAGTTTTATACGGCAATTTATTTAAACCCGGATTTATTGTAATATAAGGAACTGTTTTCGGACTTCGTGGTCATTTATTTTAATTTAAATACCTAGTAAAATGTTGTGATTAGTATAGTGCTTTTAAATATGACATTGCACCAATCTGTCTTAATAAATAAATTCTATATAATTATTTATGGTTAAATCACAGTAAAATCTTTAATACAGGTATTAAAAAATCTTTAATACTTACATCCTATCATTTGATACAAAGAACAAATGAAAAGAAAAAAAAACGTGATTACCCAAGACAGGCTTCGAACCTGCATCTGTATTGCCGGTATACCTACTTGACATTATTTGAGTGGCCCAAATTGCATCAAAAAGTCCATTCAAGAAGCAACTTTACGGCGTCTAAGGTAGAAGATAACTATTCCAATAACCGTTATATAAATAACTACAACTTAGGAAAGTTGAAAAACCCCCGACATTTTAATTTCAAAGTCCAATATCTCAAAAACGGTTATACAGATTTTCATAAATCATGGCTAATAACACTCGGGATAAATTAATTATCTATGACACAAAAAAAACCGCATTCAAATCGGTCCATCCGTTTGGGAGCTACGATACCACAGACAGATACACAGATACACAGATCCCCCAGACACCCCTCTCTTTGCGTCGGGGGTTAAAAATCGCCAACATTAAATAATGTCAACTATACAAAGCCCTACCAACTCGGCTACTCAGAACCACGGCCGTGACAGCGTATCTTTGCCTTCAATTTGCCGCCGCTACTTATAATTCAAAATACGGTATGTATATAAACAGAGATGTCGCTAGTAGTAGCGCGGTCCCGTAGTGTATGTAAGGTGTCGTCGCCAGATAAATTACAAGCGCGTTGCCGACCCTTTTTTCCATTTGAAAATTCACTGTGTTTGACAGCTAGAGACAAGACGTCGTGATCTATGGTTGCATTTACAAGCATTTGCCTAGGTATTATCTAAATCCGAGACTGACAACTAATCTGCTAATGGGAAACGCTACGATTCCGACAAAAACTGTTCATAAAATAGGTTCAAAGCAACTAAACAATTAATATTTTACTAACGACGCAGTAAACGTGTAAGGTCCGCGCGTTCTTTCAGACGGGCCTTTCAAAATGGCTGCGTTTTTTCTTTACCACGTCGTGCAAACAGGGTCCGATTTATGCTAGAGTTTGAGCGGCATTCGTGCTTTTGTTCTAGGTAATGACCCCGCTTTCAGCGCGCCCTCAATGAGCTGCAAAGGCGAGCAGATACTGGCTGTCGAGGCGGGCTTACCCCACTTGCCGTCTTGCCGATATGGATAAAGCTATGAGTGCAGGTTTAGAGTGCGGAGTGCATGTGGCGAAGGCTGCCGTGTTAAGTGGCTTGAACCTACGTTTAATGGTTCGGTAGTTTCCTTATATTAAGATTTATATGTACTCGTATACTTATATATCTATCTTTGGCATTTATACTTTCTGCTGATATGATGATGATGAAATTTATAGATATAAGTCATGTATAATAAACTATTAAAAACTGCGAATTAAATAATCTTAACAACGTTAGACGTTTAGTATCTACGAATATAAAGTAGTGTAAACTCTAAATTTTGATGAAAGTGGAAAATTTAATTCAACTTAATTTTCCACTCCGATCGAAATTTAGAATTTTGTTAGCGGTTGTTTCTGCTTAGTAAACATTTACTGATAAAGTAATGCAGTTACGTTTTTGAATCAATTAGTAAAAGCCGTTTCTGCGATAACTAGCATGAAGTGATTTTGACTTATTTTTACCTTTTGTTGTGCTCTTATTGTAGTCAGTCCCTGACAGACATTTGATCCTTCCTATACTGGTTTGAATGGCATTGCGACAAAAAAGGAAAATCACCTATTGAAATCACTACTTTGTCAATTCTAAACCATTATGAGCGCTGCATCTTTGGCAAGACAAAAAAATACAGCATAAAGTATCCACATGAACGCAAAAAGTTCAAGCTAATAAAACTCTTAATTTTCTTTTGGCAAAATGTGTGTGTAACCGCATAGAACGTTTAAAAGTAACTAGGTAGATGAATTCGGTTTGCAAAAAGGTTTTCTGAGACTGAATTATTTATTGGTACTGATAATGCGTGCTTTGGTTCGATTTGAAGTTTAATTCAGACGAAGTGAAATTAAATCCTTAACAATATTATAAATGCGAAAGTGTATGTGTTTGTTTGTTTGTCCGTCTTTCACGGCAAAACGGAGCGACGAATTGACGTGATTTTTTAAGTGGAGATTGTTGAAGGGATGGAGCAACACCTAACAACACAACAACATACACACACACACACACATACACATAACATAGGATAGTTTTTATCCCCGTAATCATCCCCTAAGAGGGTGAAATGGGGGGGTAAAAGTTTGTATGGAGCTGCGATATAAACGAGTTCCACGCGGACGGAGTCGCGGGCAGAAGCTAGTGAAAATATAAAGCTGATGTACCTATTGAAACACATACTTTTATGTTATACTTACTATATCCAAACCTAGTGCAAAATATGATTATAAAAGGTAAATACAAAATACATTTATTATGAATAAGACAAGTATGTACGGATACACTAATACGACGAAAAGTCTTTGAGTACCTATTTAAGTTTGCAAGTTTGTCTGTAGGCGTAATCTCCGGAACTGCTCATCCGATTTCAATGTTTCTTCAACATATAGAATAATATACCTTGAGGATGGACATAGGCTTAATTCTATACCGCGGCTCCTTCTGAGTTCGCACGGCCAGCTGATCATAATGTAAAGACACACACCCTATACAGAGTGTACCAAAAATGGGGTGTAAACCGATCAAGGGCATAACAGACAAGTTTCTGACAAGAAAAACCTTTTTTTTTTTTTGTCGCGATTTTTTTTTAACTTTTGTATGGAGCAGGTCGCCCCAGTAGGCCAACAATGTAGATAAAAATCACGTACATTTTTTTTTTCTATTAGTTTTTTCTCATCAGAACACGATACATGTTATACCCTTGATCGGTTCACACCCCATTTTAGGTACTTACACTCTGTATTTTAACTTGAATTTATTGAGAAAAGAAAGATTTCTTGACAGAATGCACACTTTACAAATTCTCGAGGCACTGTCTATTGTTATCTTCTTCAGTAGGATTCTGTAGTCTGTAGTGGAGGTCTGACGTCACACGGCCCGTTCCCTCTGTAATGACCCTATAACACTCCGCATTATTATTTATGTTGTGTAGCTGAGAACGGCATAATAGTGCCATAAGAATGAAATAAATTCTCACAAAGGTTGAGTTCTTGGCTTCGCTTGAAAGCTGCGATAGCACTTATTGTTTCACATTTGTGAAAATGTTTTCTTGGACGTGTTTTGCATGCGGCAATTATTTTCTAAATTTCTTTACGGCTGCTTTGTGAAGCTATCGAGCAAATGCGTTTGTGGTATGGACCTTTTAGTTTCTTTGTAGAGAATAGTCACAGGATAAAAGTTTAAAGTGAACACTACTTGATTTCGGATTTTAAAAAAGGTAGCCTAAATTGCTTCTAATTTTTCTTTATCAAAGAAGTCCATACTTCGCTTGGCAACCACAGTTGCCACCATCAGTTTAGGGTTGCGCGAAATTGGCAACTGTGCACTGAGAAAAAAATATTGCTGCATGCAACAATAAAACTTTAATAGGGGAGAGCCGACGCAGGTGTTTGTTTGCCACAACAAAGTTTTTATTGTCAAGCCTAACCTTGTCCTTATAACAACAATAGCGACAATATATGCTGCAACAATAAAACTTTAACGGGGGAGAGCCGACAGTGTTATAGTTGCCACAACAAAGTTCGTATTGCCATGCCGAAGATTGTCCTTGCAACAACATGAACATTGCCAAAGAAAAAAAAATAACTTAAAGGCCATAACTATTCTAAATTTGCTGTTCCAACAATGTTAATTCACACCTCTAGCTTTTCTCGTTTTGCTCTTGCAGCAATATTGCTTTGTGATTTACCTACTCTCCTTTTGCTCCTACAGCAACGTTACTTTGTATCCTTACCTATTCTCTTTTTGCTCCCTCAGCAACATAACTTTGTGCTTTACCTACTCTCCTTTTGCTCCTACAGCAACGTTACTTTGTATCCTTACCTATTCTCTTTTTGCTCCCTCAGCAACATAACTTTGTGCTTTACCTACTCTCCTTTTGCTCCCATAGCAACGTAACTTTGTATCCTTACCTATTCTCTTTTTGCTCCCTCAGCAACATAACTTTGTGCTTTACCTACTTTCATTTTGCTCCCTCAGCAACGTAACTTTGTTTCCTTACCTATTCTCAGTTTGCTCCCTCAGCAACGTAACTTTGTACCCGTACCTATTCTCATTTTGCTCCCTCAGCAACGTAACTTTGTACCCGTACCTATTCTCATTTTGCTCCCTTAGCAACGTAACTTTGTACCCGTACCTATTCTCATTTTGCTCCCTCAGCAACGTAACTTTGTACCCGTACCTATTCTCATTTTGCTCCCTCAGCAACGTAACTTTGTACCCGTACCTATTCTCATTTTGCTCCCTCAGCAACGTAACTTTGTACCCGTACCTATTCTCATTTTGCTCCCTTAGCAACGTAACTTTGTACCCGTACCTATTCTCATTTTGCTCCCTCAGCAACGTAACTTTGTACCCGTACCTATTCTCATTTTGCTCCCTCAGCAACGTAACTTTGTACCCGTACCTATTCTCATTTTGCTCCCGCAGCAATATTACTTTGTGCTTTACCTACTCTCCTTTTGCTCCCTCAGCAATGAAACCTTGTACCCGTACCTATTCTCATTTTGCTTTCCCAGCAATTTAACGTTGTGCCTGTACCAACCTATTCATTCTCCTTTTAATTTCCCAGCAATTTAACTATGTGCCCGTAACCGACCTTATATTGCTTCCTCAACAATTTAACTTTTTTCTCGTACCTAATTTATTCACCTGTGTCATGTCGATCCAGCGGGTCCTGAACTCCTGACTTGCTGGGGCGATGAAACCAATACCAATTGATAGATATTTTGAATGAGATACACGCGATTCTTTGCGATTCATTCAAATATCTTAAATATCTATCAATTATTATAGGTTTCATCGCCCTAAGTAATAGCATATTAGGACTCGCTGGAAAAGTTAAATTGTTGAGGAAGGAATAAAAGGAGTGTAGGTCGGTACGGGCACATAGTTAACCTGCTGGAATACTAAAAGAAGAATGAATGGGTGGTACAGGTATAACGTTATATTACTGGGAAAGCCAAATGAGAATAGGTTGATTTGGTACAGGCACAGTGCTGGGAAAGCAAAAGGAGAACAGGTTGGTACAAGCACAAACTTATATTCCTAGGAAAGCAAGAGAAGAATAGGGTTGGTGTAAAGTATATTGCTGAAAAGGCAAAAGTAAGTAGAAATAGGTTGGTACAGGCACAAAAGTTACATTGCTAGAAAAGTACGACATATGAGCGGCATAAATAAATATCGTCACTAAAATGTGTCTATATAAACTTGTAGGTTAGTTGATCACGATCAGGTTTAAGCCCGTCACACATATAACTAATATAATATCTATAATATACCTTTATATACAGGTTATCCCACAAACAAACGATAATTCTTCGACAGCTGATAAGAGCAGCTAAAAAATTCTATCGATTTATCCCCCATGCCCGGGTATGTTCCGCGATTTGTAGTATTTTCAGTTTTTAAAACCATTTACGGATCAAAATGATCAATATCTCCGAAAAAACTAAAAACCGCGGAACGTACATATATAGGGTGGGGGAAGAATTAAATCGATAGCTTTTTAGCTGCCCTTATCAGGTGTCGACGGATTATCTAGGGTTACGGGACAAATGAAAGAGACCACACAGAGAGCTATGATATACATAAGCTATCGTAAGATATTCAATTCAATTCAATCATTTAATTCACAAAAACACTTTTATTATACGTCGTAATGCTTAGGTATTTGTATGACGGGCTTTATGAGATGTAGAGTTAAGTATAAAAACAAGTCAAAAAAAGTATTATAGGTAGGTATATATTTATTAACAATTTTCTAAAGACAAAAAAAACATTTTCATTCATAAAGAGCGACTTCGGTGACTGATGTTGGCGTCGTCGGATATACCTACTTGTCAAGTGTTCAAACCGCGAAGGCGTAATTACGTCAGGCATCCCAAGATACCATGGAGCCATGGATGAAATATCGGGCAGCGCGGCGGAGTCGGTGAAGGCCGAGCCCACGACACAGGCGCCGGGCGGGCGCCGCGCACACGGCGCGGAGCCGCACGCGCCGCGCCTGCCAGCGCGCCAGCCGCAGCGACATGCCCAGCCCCGAGCCCGCCGCGTCGCTCAGCGCGCCGCACCAGCTGAGCGATAGACCGCGATCCCTGACGAATAAACAAAAACGTACTAAATAGCGACATCAAAATTCACCGTTTTATTCTGTACAGTCGACCGCATTAAGATCTCCAAATGCAAAGCGAAAAAAAATATCTACGAAGGTCCTGCCGGCCCTTGAAATAAAGTCGTGATAGAAATGTATGTGTGCTTTGTGGTGATAGATATTAATGCCCATGACTTTACTAAATATACGCTAATAGTCAGCTTAATTAGAATTTGCAGTACAATTACACCGTTGTGCCATTAGTACGGGTATACGTTTTTTATATTAACCAGAAGTATGTCTCCTTTAATGACCTGCCACAATATTGAACAGTTTAAATTTATATTTAACGATCGTAGGTGTTAATTACAGAAAAACCAATTTCAAATAGAAATATAATTAGGTACAGATACAGAACTCGGTAAGGTTGTATGTCGAGCGAATAATTAATATACCTTAACAAATACAGGAATAAGAATGATGAAACTTACCTATCATCCCTTGGCAAAAGGTGCCCTAAGGCATTTTCTTCCAGAAGACTTGGAGATCACTCACTTTACTTAACACACAACGCGCACATTCCGTGTCAAAGAACTACTGGACTGAATTGAGAGAGGAGACACAGTCGCTAGCAACACTTTGTTGTTCGGGTAACTAACGTTGTTAAATGATATAAGTACACAAGTTAATCCGCTAACAACATTGACATTGTCATCTGATTGTTGAATTTAAATATTGTTATATGATCAAGATATCCATAGCTTCGGGTACTATAAATATTGGACGTTGTTAAATGATATAACTATATAGATTAATACGCTCACAACGGTGACGTTCTCATCATATCAATGCTTTGAAACTTTGTTATATGATCTAGGTGTCCATAGCTACGGGCACAATAATATTCGACGTTGTTAAATGATCCAAGTATATAAGTTATTACGCTAACAACGGTGACGTTGTCATCATATTAAGTCTTTAAAACATTGTTATATGATCTAAGTGCCCATAGCTGCAGGTACAATAAGTATTTGACGTTGTTAAATGATATAAGTACATAAGTTAATAAGCTAACAACGCTGTCGTTGTCATCGTATCAATGCTTTTAAACTTTGTTAAATGATCAAGGTACCCATAGCTGCAGGTACTATAAATATTGGACGTTGTTAAATGATATAACTATATAAATTAATACGCTCACAATGGTGACGTTGTTATCATATCAATGCTTTGAAACTTTGTTATATGATCTAAGTGCCCATAGCTGCAGGTACAATAAATATTCGACGTTGTTAAATGATATAAGTACACAAGTTAAAACGCTAACAACGCTGATGTTGTCATCGTATCAAAGCTTTTAAACATTGTTATATGATCAAGGTATCCATAGCTGCAGGTACTATACATATGGGACGTTGTTAAATGATATAAGTACATAAGTTAATACGCCAACAACGCTGACGTTGTCATCGTATCAATGCCTTTAAACATTGTTATGTGATATAGGGTCCATAGCTGCAGGTACAATAAATATTCGACGTTGTTAAATGATATAGGTACACAAGTTAATACGCTAACAAAGCTGACGTTGTCGTCGTATCAATGCTTTTAAACATTGTTATATGATATATAGGGTACATAGCTGCAGGTACAATAAATATTCGACGTTGTTAAATGATATAAGTACATAAGTTAATACGCTAACAACGCTGACGTTGTCATCTAATCAATGCTTTTAAACATTGTTATATGATATAGGGTACATAGCTGCAGGTACAATAAATATTCGACGTTGTTAAATGATGTAAGTACACAAGTTAATACGCTAACAACGGTGACGTTGTTATCGTATCAATGCTTTTAAACATTGTTATATGATATAGGGTACATAGCTGCAGGTACAATAAATATTCGACGTTGTTAAATGATGTAAGTACACAAGTTAATACGCTAACAACGGTGACGTTGTTATCGTATCAATGCTTTTAAACATTGTTATATGATATAGGGTACATAGCTGCAGGTACAATAAATATTCGACGTTGTTAAATGATATAAGTACTTAAGTTAATACGCTAACAACGGTGACGTTGTCATCTAATCAATGCTTTTAAACATTGTTATATGATATAGGGTACATAGCTGTAGGTACAATAAATATTCGACGTTGTTAAATGATGTAAGTACACAAGTTAATACGCTAACAACGGTGACGTTGTTATCGTATCAATGCTTTTAAACATTGTTATATGATATAGGGTACATAGCTGCAGGTACAATAAATATTCGACGTTGTTAAATGATGTAAGTACACAAGTTAATACGCTAACAACGGTGACGTTGTTATCGTATCAATGCTTTTAAACATTGTTATATGATATAGGGTACATAGCTGCAGGTACAATAAATATTCGACGTTGTTAAATGATATAAGTACTTAAGTTAATACGCTAACAACGCTGACGTTGTCATCTAATCAATGCTTTAAAACATTGTTATATGATATAGGGTACATAGCTGCAGGTACAATACATATTCGACGTTGTTAAATGATGTAAGTATATAAGTTAATACGCTAACAACGCTGACGTTGTCATCTAATCAATGCTTTTAAACATTGTTATATGATATAGGGTACATAGCTGCAGGTACAATAAATATTCGACGTTGTTAAATGATATAAGTACATAAGTTAATACGCTTACAGCGCTGACGTTGTCATCTAATCAATGCTTTAAAACATTGTTGTGTGATCTAGGTGTCCATAGCTGCAGGTACAATAAATATTTGACGTTGTTAAATGAACAGGAAATCTATAGTTGCAGGCACACTAAATATTCGACAATAAAAAGATTGTAGCAGGCAATAAGCATGATTAGTTGCTGTAGCAAAATAGTTTAGTTGCAGTAAATATAAACACGTGACAAAGCGTTTATTGTACTTTGTCAGCCTTTTTTTTTCTCAGTGTGGTTGCCACAAGCAAGTGAGTGGCTATTATCTTAGTTTCATGGGCTCCGTACTACGATAAATATCTGCCACTTCGTTTAACTGACATGTGTCGGCATCAGTTACCTACCTATTTATTTAGTATTTCAAAAGTTGAAACTGCTTGCTTAGATTTCTGTTATAAATATTTCGGAAATAATGTAAAAGTAAAGTTACATAAGATTATTATTAATTCATATTTCATATCTAATTTAACTTTGAATCAGATAAAAGACGTTTGACGAGTTTTCCCAGGAAAGTTTTTTGGTGAAGGTATCATTTTACTCCGAAAGTATACGAAGGTAGGACGAGAAGGAAATTTACATCCCAAATTGTGCACCTAGAAGTATCAAAGACTTACTGGATTCCGGACTTAAAGAAAAAACCGAACCCTTTTTGATTTTTTATCAAATAGGACGCGAGCGTATGAATACTAACCACAAGTAACATAAAACTATAGGGGATCGGTTTGAGACACTAGTTACAGATTCCAATTTGAGTTTGACTTGAATTCAATGAATACGCCTTTGTCTGCATATTAAAATCCATATGTATCGAAAACCCCTCGTAGCCCTCTGACGCATGTGTGTCGTGATTGGCGCGTAATAGGGTTAAGCGTGCTCGTATCCAAATGACCGCAACGCAACAATATGGCTGCGTCAACACATTTTTTTGAGATTTACGCGCTTTGAAAAGGCTTAAAACATAAAAAAACACATCTTAAGAAAAAATAAACCATAGACTATGTTATATAATAGGTTAACAGTTGATTCAAAAACTTAATCGCCACTTCCTAACTATTTGCACTAAACCGGTCCATATTAGTAATCCGAACTTCTGAATTCGCTGAGCCTATTTAGAACTTACTAGTTGGGCACAAATCACGTCGAACCGTCTAATGGATGTTGATTAGCTTTCCGCGAAATTGAGCTTTATCGCATCATCGAAAATTATTCAATTATCGACGACACCGTTTAATATTTTACCTGTTGCTTCATAGAGTTTTTATTAACTTTATGTGAAATTTCTTCAAAAGAAGCGTTTTATGTGAAAACATCGAACGCTCGTTAACACGATAAAAGTATTACAGATCCGTTAAACAAAGAAAAAAACTCTGTTACAATCCGAGTACAAATTTACAAAAGTAATAAAACGGAGAGGACTTAAACAATGTGAAAAGTTTAAATTTATACCTCCGATGTATAAACAAAAACCAGAACGTGTTCTTCACACGTAATGCAAATAAACTAGATAGGTATGCATTTGAAAATACCAACTCAGTTTTATTTTACTAAGTCCGCCGCTAATATAGTTTCTATAAAACTACGTTAAACCGAAAACATCGGTATCTGTAATGTCTACAAAGTCGTTCATCAATCCAAACCTATATTAGAATATACGGTTTCCTTTTCGTATAAATAAATAAGTTTTGCTTTGAGCACGTGCACGGCTATAAGGCGATAGAAATAAAGTTATAAATATGAGATGAAGCACAGTGGGCTCACGAACGTAATGTTACTCATCCACTTCATTATCACACGTTATTGGAAACTCAATAAGCTCCCCATAAATGCACTTTTTTCTTACCTTTTGTTGTTTCTGACACTACAACTGGCGGGAATATTATTTTGCTAGATTGTTTGCCTATTTTATTATGAGGTAAAGTAAATATTGCGAACACGCTCGGCTGAGTACGGTTTCATCATGTAGATGCGGTAGCAATAAAAGAATATCACTAGCGTGTGGTGAACGTGCTCATTGCCGACACTGCCGTGGGAACTTCGATTATTGATCTTGCGTAGGATTTGATTAAACAGTTTGTCATTGAGTATAGAGAAGTAGCTAATATTAATATTTCAATATACATACTCATATTCACCAGACTGTACAGTTCATATTTGACAATCATCATCATCAGCCGTATAGTCCGTCGACTGCTGAACGTAGGCCTCCATGATATTGATATTAAGGTTGACTGGTAGATAATGCTTATGGCATTAAGTCCACCTTTTGTACGATAATTTGTTCTTTTGTGCAAAAAATATTAAATAAATATTGTGCCATAATAATCGATTTCACAAACTAACGCATATAATACCTACGTGCAAGTAGAAATGAACAAAGTAAGAAAACACGCGATCCATTAGTAGCCCTAACGACTCTGATCAGATGAATAAATAATTGAATTTTCAATTAAGATTCAAGCTAAAACGCGACGGCGAATTCTGTTGACAATTTGTCGGGAGCAAACGATTAAAAAGTAGTCGTCAAATTGTTCCTCCCCTTAATTAGCTCCCTTTCTGGAATCTTAACTATTCCCAAGCTCTAAATTTCAACATTATCCGGTGATATTTTTAAAACGTTTCCACCGTCACTCAACTAACCGAATGCACTTTGTGTTTTTTACCAACTGAAAGGTCACTCTTTCATTAAAAATACAAACGAAATAGAGTGGCCAGTATTACGGAACAGTTATGTGAATACGGACTTACGGCACTAATTTCTTGAGTCACGTACGATGTCAGAAACAAATGCTTTTTGAATTATTGAAGTAGTTGTGCATGAAAATTGCTCATTAAATAACGAGCACATTGTGCTCACTCCTTCGAGCAGTAGGTAAGCATTTGCAGGAAAGCATAGAATCGAAGCATAGATCAGTCTTCTATTAGATATACCATAACGGCGAATCGATGGACTTTAATAAAACAGAATTTACTCACTAATGGACAATAAAACATGTTTGTTAATGCCTTAATGGATGCAGAAAGGCATTTATTAGATGTTATGAATTAAATAGATTATAATAAAATAGATAACATGCTTAAAGTGAAAAAGTTCCCCTTTAAGCGCCTAATATGCTTATACTATGTACTCGTATCTTGTTGGCTGGTTGTTTCATAAAATGTTCATTTTCAACAGTAGAAGGAGGCGCGGAGTATCGTAATTTTTTATTAACTTTGTAATTACTGCAAAGTGAAACAGATTGAAACAAAAGGGTATCCCACTCATTTATTCAGACCTCAAGATCTTTAAATGTTGAACAAACTTTTTCGTTCCCATTTTCTGTTAAGATTGGATAATAGTTATGGTGAATCCGTTTTTAGAAATAGTTATGAGGCTACCCTATACCACTCAGTCAGTACTTACGACTCTAGGTTGTCTCTTAGATACTCGTAAATGTATAAATAAAACTGCACATCCCTAGATCCGCGGTTAAAATTAAATTGCCTCCGGTATCGACTACGCTCGTCTAATTATAATCAATCGTGTGCGAATTGACATGTGTCAGCCGTCACTACTTCATCTAAAATAACGTACCGCGCTGTCGTGTCGAATGACGAAGCGTTCAAAAATGCTCCGACGAGCATTCAAAAATGTCCTCCGCGAGAAACAACATCGTCTTTTGTTTCCCTTCTAAGGACGTGTCTACATCAGTCCGGTTAAAAAATTGGAAATTATATTTTTACATACAGTCACGTTTTAGATTGAATTTCATCCGTTTCGAACAGATTCATAGATTCTTAATTAAAAAATAGGTCGCGATTCCTAAAACGTACAATACGATACACAGATATAGATGATATATTATATGACTACTTCTAATGTGCATGTAAATACGAAGGTATTTACATTATGTAAACGGATAGTCCAGTACCATATAAAAAAAAACTAGCCATTTATTATCTAGCCGCCCACGCGACTCCGCCCGCGTACCTATTACAAAGAACGCAATAAATAGCCTATGCCCATTTTGAAGGTATATTCTTTAGGTATGTACTGCTGAAAAAATTGTTGAGATGGGAGGAGTAGTTCTGGTGATTACGTAAGACGAAAAGTCTATGAGGTTGTAAGTTTATATGTAGGGATATAAACTTACAACCTCGCAGACTTTTCGTCTTTATCATATTTCAAACTGCCCGTGACCATGCAGCTGTGCCCGCCCGCTTTTTTTTTTGTTATGAATCTGACTTAATATAATTATGACTTGCTTAATAGGACGGACCCAATACAGCGGTCAAATTGCGTGGTTGGAGGGTAGCCTTTTGACGACTCGAGTTTGCAATATTCTTACGCCCGTGTTATACACAATGTTTTTCATCACATTTCCGAGGAAACAATTACATTTTAAATGAATTTAATACAAATCGTAATTAAAACTGCAACATGTCAGTTGTCCAATTTATTGAATTTGACGTGAGGCGCGTATGGCAAAGACCCTTCGGTATACAGCCACGATTTGAAAACACTTACAACATTTTACATAGACACTCAATAACTACACATTTAATCTGTAAATAATTCTGTTAAACATGTTTTAGTAGTGTTTTTACCCCCTACAAGTATATAGTTAAGTTTACTAACTCTAATTAGAGACAAGTGCAAGTGTCTAATTAGAATAAATAAACATAACTACAAAACAATCTCACGGATTTTTCCTATTTATAATATTAGTATCGATAAGTATTAAACCTCAATAAGTAAATTAATTTACTACCCAACAATATAATAAAGAAGCAGTGTAAACGTTGCTCTATGAACCCAAAAATGCCTATCCTGGCAACCGCACGTGTATACCACATGTACGATGAGCATAAGAATAATTCTTACAATGAATTTTGACAGGCTGTTGTTAAAAATAACACTTCTAGGAAACATTATAGGGCTGAGTAATAAGCAAAATGAACCAGAAGACGCTTGATGAGTATTCTAATGGCTTGAAATAAAAATGGGCTCTTATCTTACATCATTATAAAGTAAAAGACGTAAAAATCCTTTTATTTTGTTGATTGCTTCTAAATCTCAGCTTGCGAAATTACAAGACATACCCAATTTCCTGATTGAAATGGCCGAAGGAGTCTGAGCGACATCTAGAGGAACTCTCAGTCTCGGAATTTAATGTTGCCCTGGGGCTTGGAACTTTTCTTTAACGCCATCTAGTGGCGTTGGTCTGGACTCACAATGCTCGGTTGTAGTGCAAACTGCAAGCCTACAGTGGAATGAGAAGAGTGCATTACTTACTTCGCTAAGTTAATAGATTCGCTTGATCTGATTTCGGTTGGGTATTTGTGAGTTTCGTAAAACATGAACATTCCTAATACGCAAGCGAAGAGGTTATTGCAATAGTACTTTTGTGGACTTTCCAAGCCAACCAAGATATTGACTGCAAGATACAACAAGTGAAATTCAAACTTTTTTATTAGCTAAAAAATACGGTTTTATAAGAGTACTGTAGAATTTGCTTGAGTTCTTAGGGCGTCTGAGAGATTTCAGGCAACATAGTCAATGCAAGCTCTGTTAGCGTTTTGTAAGAGGCACAATTAGAAGGCCAAGTCTTGCTGGTCGCATTGCTACCATGTCAATACGGGCCGCGACGGTCGCGGTCGCATCTATTTCCACGCGGAGCGTTGACCGGCTCATATGGCTGCAACACAACAGCCGATAATTATGTTGTCAACTGACTAAAGCAAACGGACTATGCAAAGCGGATCTGGACCGGATCAGTCGCTTTTTGTACTCGACAAAGGCCATTACGCGATCGGTTTCCAAGCGTAAAGTCAACACTGTTATGAAGTTTTCATTGAGTTTTCACGGAAAATCGGCTAACGTGGGAAAGCCCCGATTCAGATTTGAATCGATAATGTGCTGGAGCGTATTCGTTAATTGAGCCGATAAGTAAATAAACAACTATCTGCGCTTCACTCAATCAATGCAATGGCGGGATCAAATACTGCTGCTGTTTTATTGTTACCTGCTGTTGTTTGCGGGCCTGCTGTATGTGTATGGCTTTGTGAAAGTTAACTGGGAATGACTGGGAATTAAAACTAATTCCATCGGCAATGATACGTGTACTGGCATGCTGCTCGATATTAACTTTTAGTCGTAGTGTTTGTTTTACGCCGAGAGGCAAGTATTCAATTATTTTTAGTAGCTATGATTTTGAAGAAGGACTTTTCTTTTCATTACCCAGTTTTAAGTTAACTTGGACATCTTGACATCTTATATATAACTCATTTAACCCACTAAGTAAATTATGTTTTCAACGTAAGATTTTGGCTGTGACGCATGGAAACAGCTACCAAATAAATTAACGAAATCAAGTTAGGGTATTATTTTGTCCCGTGATACTAAAGTATATACTTAGGTTTGAGGAGCAGAACTGATTCTTTCGTCTTAACCGAATATTGACAGCTTTTAAATAGCATTCAAGTCGTTTAATTTCTCTCATATTTTTTGGCCTTTATTAATTAAAGTAGGGATAAATTGTAACTTCTTATGGTTTTTTTTTTATTTCGAAAGTGTGACTTGACATAAAAAAACCGGCCAAAAGCGTGTCGGGCCACGCTCAGTGTAGGGTTCCGTAGTTTTTCGTCCAGAAATTAATTTGTAATTTTTTTTTAAAACTATATAACCTATCAAGTTCAAAATAATTTTCCTAGAAAGTTTTTATAAAGTTCTACTTTTGAGATTTTTTTCATATTTTTAAAACATATGGTTCAAAAGTTAGAGGGGGGGGGGGACATATTATTTTTTACTTCTGGAGCGATTATCTCCGAAGATATTAACATTATCAAAAATGGTTTTAGCAAACCCCTATTCATTTTTAAATACCTATCCAACAATATATCACACGTTAGGGTTGAAATAAAAAAAAAAAACACTCCCCACGTTACGTATAGGTACCCTAATAAAAAAAAAACACTTTTCATTTTACCACTTTGTCGCCGTGATAAATATACATATTAGTACCAAATTTCAGCTTTCTAGTGCTAACGGTTACTGAGATTATCCGCGGACGGACGGACAGACAAAGCGAAACTATAAGGGTTCCTAGTCGACTACGGAACCCTAAAAAACTATATAATTAGCGAACCTGCTCACAAAATTTTACGAAAATCGGTTGAGAAATGCGACCTCTAGAGGAGAACAGTCGGACAGCCGGACAGACAACGGACACCGGGCATACGAACGATTTTTGGCCCAAACTAAAGCATAGAACTTCGTTCGCTTCGCTCGCTCGCGCGATTATTCGACTGCTAAGTTGTGACATAGAGTAAAGCTGTCACTTCATATTCTTATACAATTTTGACTTGTGAGTATATGGCAAAACTGACAATTCCATCACCATTCCAATGTTATGCAAATACCTAACTTTTAAACATATTTATTATCATAAACAGAATGTAAATGTGTCTCAAATATTACCAACAAAAACGCATCATGTACGGAATCCGCACATTACATTCACTTTGTGGTAATGAAATACACCGAGCTATTTCGATTCTGATTTAAAAACCGAAAGATGTTATTTATTTCGATATGTGATTTGGTAGTCGGCGTGAAATGCAATGTGATATTTCTGACACTTTTTGGGCTCAGTTTAACGATACGATAAAAGTTCACATGTATTTTACACAAACAGTTTTCCGTTGTGCGATGATAAATATTTATCGTATAAATAAGACCCTGCGTTTAATCAAATTTTAAACTTGTTATGAATAAAATATGAAACAAAAGTAGTTCAAAAGAGCATACAGGGGTTATTCGGATGAACGAATTGAGTTGGGATCAGTTCCGTATATTTCAATTGCGCTCGCTTTCACGTGTGAAATGCCTTAAGCCTCTCACAGAATGGCGCGGCCTGCGGTGGCGGTCAATAGTAGTTTTGACAGCATTTGTAAAATTTACTGTTGCCCGCCACCGCAGACCGCGCCAGTGTGATTAAGGCCTCAGGTGTGAGCAACGCCTCATGTAAAGTACCTATGTAACAAGATTTTACAAAGAAAATACAACCGCGTTGGTTGTCAACCTGTGCGTGAGAAGTTTTTTGCCCTATTTAGTTTATTGATCAGTTTTTCAAGATTATAGGTTCAACCGGCGACAATTCATGAATATTTTCATTTTTTTTTCGCCATAAGTACTACTATTCTGCGGACGTTGCGTATCCTTTTTGGCAATTACGTTGGTATTTTGTCAATACCAAGTTAATCATCACAATATCTGTTTATATTTATAATAATAAATTATGTATCTGTACCTATCCATATTATCAGGGATAATGAATCTGGGAGGACATCAATAACAACTGCCACGTAGGTATTAAATGTTAGCTATAATACTAAATAATATACTGAATAGGTATATTCAGTTGAGTAAGTTGTGTTAAGCACTAACCCGACGCTAATATATCTAGTCTAGTATTTACGCAATCCGATCCAGCCGTCACTCTGACATGCCAAGGAAGCCAATCTCTTCACCGACCGAGATATATACAGTGCTACACGTAGGAGGTATGTTTAAACAAGTTGTAAGCAGTCTAAGTAAGGGCCCGTTTATTAACCGATTTCAAAAAAGGATTTTAGATACAGATTCTATGTTCCACTGTATGTATTTTTTTAGTGTATGTTCACCGATTTCTCTGTCAATTGTGGACCGGTTCTTAAAATTATTTTTTATTCGATAGAGTATAAGTACTCCTCAGTTGGTCCCATTGTCACCAAGTCAGAATCTGACGATTGCATCCCAGCCAGGGAAGTTGGGCACGCGTGTAGTGATTTTGGTATTTTTTATTAGGGTTCCGTAGTCAACAAGGAACCCTTATAGTTTCGCCATGTCCATCCGTCTGTCTGTCTGTCTGTATGTCCGTCTTCGGCTTAGCTCAGTAACCATTACGACTAGAAAACTGTTATTCAGCATGGATATATAAATCAATTACGCCGACAAAACAGTATAATAAAATCTTGAAAAATATTTTTTTTAGGGTACCTCCCCTACACCTAAAGCTGGGGTGTATTTTTTTTTCTCTTTAAACCCATGGTGTGGGGTATCGTTGGATAGCTCGTTCAAAAATACTATGGGTTTTTTAGAACCATTTTTCAAATCAGTGATTAGTTTGCGAGATGGCTGGTTGGGCTTTAAAGCCCTAATTTTTGTTCGAGTCATGTGTCCCCACCCCCTGCCGGCTAAATGGCTATTACTGGGGATGTGAAAAAATTCGTGCTAGTAGTACATATAATGAATTTAAAAGGAAAACTATCACGGACAAGAAGTCATAAGTAGTTACCGAGTAATAGTCGACCAATTTGATGTGTACTTGGAAAGGCCGATTTTCGTACAAATTCGGCCGACGCAACCGCACCGCACGTCGATGTAACTAAGACAGACAGGCAACTACGGAACCCTACACTGCGCGTGGCCCGACACGCACTTGGCCGGTTTTTTATAGGTAACTCGTGTATTTACCCTTGGAAATCACAACTTTGGTAAAGTGGAACTGATGATAAAAACCACAGATGATTCATGGAATTCCGTACGTAATACTTTAGTACGTCAATTCTGACATGATTCCGCTGAAATAGCAT
Organism: Epinotia ramella; assembly: GCA_947578815.1. NCBI lineage: Eukaryota > Metazoa > Arthropoda > Insecta > Lepidoptera > Tortricidae > Epinotia > Epinotia ramella. The sequence goes on from OX388209.1 coordinate 18,532,672, forward strand.
CTAATGAAGTGTCAATTCTGAGATCTTTGAGGAATCGACGGAACTCCTCAAATATTATCAGCCCATGTATAGCGATTTGGAGTTTTTTCTATAATAATCAACGCATTTGCTCTCGGAAAGTAGTTCATGTGGTACATTGGAAAAGAAATGTTGAAATTGTCATGTACCTATGTGGCTTGGCGAAGTACTGAATTGTAGTCGGTTTAAACTTTGTTTTGAAAGTAAATTGTTCAACACAGCGTCGACGCGCGTTTATATCGAATCACGTGTGCATCGACTCGAAACGCGGTGGGCGCGGGCCCTAAAGGGGCTACCCGAGGTTTTCATCGATTTTTGACAAGTTTTGAATCGTATCTACTACTTTTGCACTACAGATAGAATCATAAATCAAACGGCTATCGGTTCTTCAATCTTTTATCTCAATTTTGACAGACCGGATTTTGAAAAAAATTAATACTTAATTTTGTATGATTTTTTTAAACATTGTCTAAAAAAACACTTATTTCGCATCTCTATTGACGTGAAAGATCTAACATATACGAAATCTACAAATTTGGGTTCGTCTATGACGTCTCTAAAAACTGGCAGAGGGTTTTAATTTTAAACCAATTAACACAAAAGTTATGGCCAGAAAACCAGTTTTTTGGCCTAAAATTGTTCAACTTTGATGCCAAATATCTCGAAAACAATGAAGTTTGAAGTAAATATGGGATACTATATTGCTTAAAGCCGTTGTTGTTAATACAATAAGCTACAAAAAACATTAGAAAACTAAGGGATTCAGATCGAAGGTCATTGGCGTATGGGAGCCTCTAAAGGGTATAAAATAAGAGCCACCTCCTTAGTAACCTTAGTATATTTGGGCCCATTTTTCTTCAAGGCATTGAATCAGGGCTGTACGGCTTACCTCACCCGTCACGCCTATCAAAACTAGACCTCTGCCTACGCTTAGTTATTACGAATCACGGCGTCAAGATGTATTTGTGGGGGAACGGTGAGGAGAGGTAAAAACAAGTTACAGAATATCGGGGTAGTACAGTCCGTGGGCGTTTAAAGAACAATCTTCGGGTTCGGGATAAATTGTTAATTTTGGCATATTTAATTCATAAATAAAGCTTTGTTTAAAGTAGGGTAAATTAACTTAGTTCTCTAAATTAACTATGACAGTAATTCATTTAGTTAACTAAAACTCCGACTTCATACATTTGCCAACTAGGGTCTCTGACGAATTTGATGGAAGTAGTATTAACGTATGCCAACATCTGTAATGGCTCACTCAGAGGCTCTAGTATAAGTTTTACCGAAACAAAACGTTACGACCGCGTTTGCGTTGAGCTGTCAAATCCCATACAAATTGAGGGTAAAACGCAAACGCGATCGTAAAGTTTTGTTTCGGTAAAACTTATACTAGAGCCTCTGAGTGCATTGCCATTTAATAAGCAGCCATGATTCATTCGAAATCTATAGCCCATTGCACTGTAATGTAACCTTTTAATCGTTTAGGTCCGCAATTTACTCCAGGCAAAATACGGTTTTGAAAAACATTAATTTATAATAGCGTTTTTTTTGTTGATTTCATTTGAAAATGTTATTCTAAGATGATTTAGTCAAGAATCCGACAAACTTTCCACCCGGAAGTAATTATGTAGATTTAAATGAAGCATGCATTATCTTTTTTTGTACGATTTATCTTGAATATTATAGAGCTAATGTAAATGAACCAAAATAAAGTTAAAAACATTTATTAATATTTTTACTGACTTTTTAGAAGCCAGTTAACTTATCATTTTTTCGATGTCTGAAATTTTGTCGGATTTTGTCGCTGGGTAACTATTTAATTGATAATATATCCGTTATACTTAAAAAGTAAGCTATTATAAATTATTTCCAAAATTGACATTTTTTCCATACAAGTTGTCAGTTCATTGCCTGGACTAATTGCTTTTTATAGATATACGAGTATATACTATATACTCGTCTAGCTTACTAGTAGGGTTCCGTGAGTAAAAAGCACATTCGCACGGAAAGTGTCATTTTCAAGCGTCATCATTACTGGCGTCTATTTAACAAAACTAAGTATCTTTTTCAACGCAGTGCGGCGCCCTGAGTCCCATTCATTGCGGTCAATTCGGCGTAATGTAATCAATTGTCGAACCAATAAAATAAATCAGTCGAGACAGTTTTAATTGATACCGTTCGGTATTAACTGCGTGCAGTAACGGCACACTTGTGCCGTGTTATTATAGACCAAGAACTACAGGCAAAAAGGAAATGGCGGCCGTCATTAACGAACTCGCTTAAAAAGTTGTCAGTTATTTGTTGTCGATTTCTTTGTTGCGTCATTTTACCGCCTTCAAAAATACGTCTTATTTCAGTTATTGATACTGAACAAAATTGGTCGTTATGGCGTTTGTCAATAAGGAGGATTTTTAATTGGATCGTGCCTAAAGCCCATGTTATAGGTAGGTACTATAGATCGTTAACACTAACAATTTCTTATGCCAAAATCAACCATTTATCCCGAACCCAAAGATCAAAGTGCTCACGGACTTTAGTTAGTTAATAACTGCACTTGCCGGTAACGCACTGTATATATACCATTTTAAATTTTAATGTGCGTTCGCCTACAAAAAAATAATTGGATTTACAACGCAATAAGGTTCATAATTACCACATTCTTTTTTTGCAATCAACTATGTACATCCTCGGTTCAATTCAGTTTGTCTCTTTCACATCTCAATTACATTTTGATGTTTCGCGCAATCGTTTTAACACAGCTCGGCGCCCATAGAAGTCGATCGTCCGCTTTGAGACCTAATCCCAAGATATAGCATAGGCATAGTTTTAAGAAAGCTACTGCCTTCTGACCTTCCAATCCAACCCATATGGAAAACTAGACCTTATTGGGATTAGACCGGTTCCCTCACGATATTTTCCTTCACCGAAAAGCTAACCGTAAATATTTCGTACCCGTTCCGAAAAATTCATTCGTACGAGCCAGGATTCGAACCCACGACCGCCGCTTGACAGCCGCATGCCTGAACCACTAGGCAACCGTAGCTTCTTCTTCTCGGTGCCCATAAAAGCAATCGCATTAAATAGATTTTTGTATGATTCGGATCGTATTAGATGTACAAAAATAGACCTCCATACTTGAACGTAGACATTATTAACTTTGTCGCTGAGCTTCGGAGTTTTGAGAATGCATTAACTGGAACTAAATCACGAGTCACCTGATAGATGCATCCGTCCGAAATTATTGACGTAGATATCCATCACTTTGCAGAGTTAATAGTGCATTGGCTATTTATTTACCCTAACAAATCGCCCGTTTGTTCTACCAAGCCCGTTTTCAAATGCCAACTTTATTCTGTACGTAACAAAGTTGATTTTACCATTTCCCGATTGCGCTGTAATACGAGGTTGTCAAAGTTTAAATATTAACAGATTCTAACAGTGTTAAACGTCGAAAACTGTTTCAATTTTCGTATTTAATCAGGAGACTTTTAAAAGTACCTACTCGCGTGTTATCACGAAGACTAGGCAAACCTTTATTTAGTGATTTTTGTTTGCCCTACCCACCTTGTTTCTGTTTTGGCAAGCTCCAAGGCACGAGTGTCACGAAACACAAGCGGAATGACATTCGCAGTGCGGCCGCGGGTGACAATTATGGTTGCAATGGTTCACTAATCTATGAGACTCATATTTACTCATACTTATCAGTACATCACTACATAGTATAAAACAAAGTCGCTTCCCGCTGTCTGTCCCTATGTATGCTTAGATCTTTAAAACTACGCAACGGATTTTGATGCGGTTTTTTTTAATAGATAGTGATTCAAGAGGAAGGTTTATAAGTATAATATAGTACCCGTGCGAAGCCGGGGCGGGTCGCTAGTTTAATAATAAACTGTACCTAAATATGTACATGTCATAAATAATATGAATTATAATAGTTATCTATGTCAAATGAATTAGATTATGCTAATTATTAGATCACAATATTTGTCAATTACAAAATGTCAATGTTATACAAGGATTAAAATTTTCATTATTACAAATATATTATACTAACTCATTTATTATTATTATAGAATAGAAAATAGAATGTAACAATGATTATTATTTAAATTGTAATTTATTTAATTGCTGTGCCCTTACAGGGTTCATGTTGAACTGTAATCTGTAACTATAAATCTGTATACTAACATGAGTGCAATAAATGATTTGATTTGATAGAAAGCTTTGTCAGACGGAATTTTTTTAAGCTTGTTTTATTAAGAAATGTGAAAATCATTTTCGAAATCGTTTAATTCGGAGGGTTGTTTAACCTGGTAGGTAGTAGATATCTGGCTTACAACAGACATTGTTTTGGTTCAGTTCGATCAAACAAGAGTAGATTTTATACCATGATTAGTCTCACCGTATCTGTCGTTTAACTTTCGAAATTCCTTTTTTAGTTCTGTTTGATCGAATCTAGCATAAAAATATCCTTCTACATAAGCAGTCGAGGAATATGTTTTAGGAGCAGTGGGTATTTTACAGAACTATTTCATTTTAGTTTGATTACTTCTTACTTACTTTACTATTTTTACCCGCAGTGTTTTTGATAAAAATAATAGTCGACTTTTACTTCTTTGCTATCACCAAGGGGCCTAGACAAGGTTACAATCGACAAGCGCTAACGCCAATAGAAACTAATAAAATGTATGGGAATGACAGATGTTAACGAAAAGTGTTTCGTCGGCATCTGTCATTCCCCTACATTTTATTAGTTTCTATTGGCATTAGCGCTTGTCGATTGTAACCTTGTCTACGGCCCCTGATCTTTTATTGCAATGCGTCAGTGGCAGTTTCAAAGCACCTGCAATAATAAATAATTCATAATTTGTTTTTTTTTTGTCAATAGGATTTAAAATAAATCGTTAAAGGTGTGCAAATAGGTTAGCGGCAGCGGGCTTTCTTGCTTAGTTAAATGTTTTCAGGATATTCACGCCTGAAGAGGGTCGTGGCTGGCCAACCCGGCCGACTAGAATTATGGCGATTGGCATGATATATGGGGGCGCATTATTTTCTTATCTTTTCTCTTTCTCTCTCCACCGCCCATACTTCATTCTCGCTCGTATTATAAACGTTTTACTTTTCATATCTCGTAATAGACGCCGCGGGTCTGAATGGTGTTGGTATTACGTAAATTCTGGTAATATGTTATAGTCGCGGCCCCTCAACGCTCTTAGGCTTTCCTGATGATTTCATTTTGTTCGGAACGATATTAAGTATTTCTTCTTTGAACGTCATTTCTGACGAAAATTGTTTCACAAAAACGTGACGGCTAATTTGATTTAGATGAAGGTTATAAACAACATTTCACATATTCGGAAAAATAAATATGATTTCTGTTCCCAGATCCATATTATTTACCAGAGGTTTTGTTCTAATAATATAAGTAAACCGATACAGAATTGTTCCAGTAAAAATCCGAGGACTCAGTACGCTGGATTTCCGATAATTTATTCTGTTCGTATATTCTTTTTGTATCCGGGCCTCAGCAGCAAGTGTCTTAAGTAAGCAAATGTTATCCGATATTTGTATTCAATAAACGGCAGCAACAATTTAAATTTTCGATCGGCCAGACTGCATTCGTTTTACGTATTTGTACGTCTACTGACAGCCAGCCGCCAGAAGCGCATTACCATCGCTTTATAATCAAGTCTAACTGTAAAGTCAGGGGTAAACAACTTGACCTTGCGCACTCTTTGATCCCTGTCATCGGTTTTGTTTACCAACGGATCATAATGCGGGTAGCGCGATGTTTGCGACCCCTGATTTGCTGACCTTCAAGATGACTTGCGAAGCAAAACGAGAGGTGTGGCATCTCCCTCACACAATAAAACAGGTAGAGACAACACTATTTAAATCATAAAGCCAATTGACGTCAATCGTTTTGAAATTGTAATATACGGAATAAAGATGAGCGATCGTTCAGGAAAAATAATCGAAAGATTCTTAAATAAATATCTCAGCTGGCGGAGTAAGAATATCAGATTACTTTGAAGCTTATCTCGTTTTTATTTAAAGGATGAATTATTTATAAACAAGGAATTATCAATACGTGTTTACCGTACGGTTACTCAAATTGCAACAATATAATTTATTGGTGTGTACCTATAATTAACCGATAATTGTCCGTCGATGTATGTTTCGCAGAATTTTCAATTCATCGAAAACCATTTATTTCAGAATCAGTAAACTTTTAAGGACTGTTATAAAACAAACCTAACCTAGCCTAAGGTTGTTCAGAATGACCTTTTAGCAGTAAGTACCTAAAAAGTTAACGGTTTCCAACAAAAAATCGATGAAACAAAAATTCTGCGAAACCATGCATTTGCTGAAACGTTTGTAGGTGAAATAAGGGGACACCATTGTTTATTGATACGTGCAGACATTATTGATTATTATATGCATCATTACATATTGTAAAGTCGTTGATAACTTTTTATTTATCAATTACTAGTTGGTTACTTCTTAGTACACATATTATAATCATTGCTTATAGTGAGGCTTAGGCAATTTGTGTAAAAGTGTCTCCAAATAAGGATTCATATTTCATAATGAACCTTTACGATACTTTTGCTATAAATCACAAAAAAAAACACCTTTTTATCACTATAAAGGAATGAAATAACCTCAAATGCCGTGAATAGGTCGATTTGTAAAAAGAATTCAAGTGATAATGACCTTTATGGTATATATGCAATAAATCACGTTTTTTAAGGCATTAAATAAACGTCAGCTAGAAAATATGTCGTCAAGTGATCAAAGCTTAATTGCATTGACCCTCGGCAGCGGACATCCGCCTACATCGAACAACAAAGAAAATGGATAAAAATAAAAATATCGGATACCTTTAAAACTGATGTTACCGGCTATTGGTCGGACCCTGGGCCCGGCGCTGGATTATCTGTTTAGGTATTTTATATATACTTTAAACTAGGTTGGAAGGTCAGATAGCAGTCGCTTCCGTTCGCGTTCTAGTGTCTAGACCAAATCTTGGGTTAGGCGTCAAAAAGCACCCAGAACTCCTTAGGGTTCAACCGGGAAAACGCTAGAAGGAGGATAGTTTGATTTAAATTAGGAACCACTCCCAGACTAAAAAAAATACGGTTTGCGTACAATTTTTTTTTTTTTAATATATTATGGGACAATCTTACACAAATCGACCTAGTCCCATAGTAAGCTCAATAAGGCTTGTGTTATGGGTACTAGACGACGATATATTTAATAGATAGAAATAGGTACTTAAATACATAGAAAACATCCATGACTCAGAAACAAATATTCATGCTCATCACACAAATATTTGCTCTTACCGGGATTCGAACCCAGGACCTTCAGCTTCGTAGGCAGCGTCACTACCCACTAGACTAACCGGTCGTCAAAATTATGTCTGTGACATTTGGACGGAAAGTCGGTAAACGAATGAATACGGCAAAACAATTTATTTATGCAATTTTTATTGTAAAAACGGCCCTAATGCCTCACAACATTCTCTACCAGTCAACCAGAAGGCCAACAGAGACTTAATTAAGAGATAACTATGAATGTATTAGTAAAAAAAGGTTTTGGCGTTCGTTGACATGCTGTGGTTTTTAGGGTTTTGTACCTCAAAAGGAAAAAACTGAACCCTTAATAGGATCACTTTGTTGTCATACGTCTGTCTGTCTGTCTGTCAAGACTCTTTATCTCAGGAACGCGTGGAGGTTGAAATTAACCTCTCATCTGTGGATGATAAATATGGCCACTTATCGACATCCCTGGAACCCGATTTTGGTGCCTCCACAGACAAGTATTCTAGTGTCGAGTACTTTGCTAAAATGTTATTTTCTGCGGTTGTTTAAGGAATTAAAGCCAGGATTTTTAATACAAACAAATGTCTAATAAAGGATCTAACTAATATGGTGCGTCAACCTTACAACACTACTCTTGTTACGACTGTATGCTTCAATACTATGGTGACGCAATGTAGACCACATTTATTGATTTTTGATTTAGAATAATCCGTCTGCTGCCTTAAGAAATCAAAACATGCGGGGGTCATGAGTAAATATTTTAAAATAAACTGCTTCGAGTTTTCTACCAAACTGGTGCTGTCACTCAAAAGTTGCTGAAACAGCCGTTGATTTACATAATTATTATGAACTTATTTAAAAGTATATGTATTTACTTTATAAACTACCAGCCTTTTAAGGTCCTAACCTATGTGTAAACGAATCATTTTCATCATAATGTGTAATAGATATGATGTAGGAATTGAATAAACATTGTGTATTTTTTTCATGCAAACAGACTGCATGCACACTAGTAAAGATATCTCAACAACCGTAAGCTTTGTATAAGGTTTTTCATTTATTTCAATATATTCATTAAATAAGCTATAAATTAAAAGCACAATATTCACATCACTTTAAACAAAAAACATGAAAAATATCAATCTAAAAAGAGCACAAAAATGCACGACTTAAAAAAGATATGTTTGTTTAGTATGGATATACCCGCACTTCAGACCCATACATCGGGCTTTCCAGGTTGAAATTATTAATTTGGATGTTAGTTTACGTATGTAGGGGAACATGCTTGAATAGCTTTGATTGTTTTGTTAAAATTCGATCCAATCGAATCCAAAAAAGTGCCCATGGCGTATCCATGTTATGCTGTTACTCATTTGTAACAAAATGGCGTCGTAGTGGCGAGCCCGATAATGGCGTTCCCTTGTCGGTGGCTACCCAGAATCGGGTCTCATCGTTCTCGTTACGTATTTCGATCTATTTCTTACTTTTGGGGGTTTATTTATCTATTATATTAATTACAAATAAATGTTAGATACATAATGAACACAAGAATTGCTTTCATTAGTATGAAAACCAAAGAAAAGCGTAAAATATCTTGCAGGCAAATTCGGATCATGTTTAGGTAGGATGTTAACCATAGGGTATATTTAGGGTATCTATTGGTTGCACCACACTTAAAACAAAAGATTACTTACATGTTGATTACCAGACACAGCACAGCACTGCCTTTTTCATAAATAAATCACGTTATTCCGCCAAAAACACCCTAAATACAAAACACGCCTGCCCCCAACGGCGGCAGTTTTCGACTAACAATATTGCGTCATTTTTTCAACGGCCAACGTTCAAATTACCGCTTGCTAGCTGTCTTGCTTCATTGGCTGTACGTTTCAATGGTTCAAAGCGAGACAAATGCTAGATTTGCTGTATATCCGCCACAAATACAAGCCCAGTTTAGACGCCAAAATTTGGCGCGCCACAGATAACGGTTGCAAAAAGCGAAGCCATCTCCGGGGCTCCCACAGATGAGAGGTTAAAACCATATAACCAAGTCTACAGTCCATTGAAGCTGTTAAAAACATAATTTATAAGTTAACGTAAAAAAAGATACGACCGTTTATGTCGCAATAACGTATATTTCAACTCTCTCAAAGGAATCAAAATTTATAAGGTACTTTCCGTTGACCTAGAATTATGTAATTTGGCAAGTAATATCGTCTTATACTACAAATACAGGGAAAATTCTAAAACCGAACATTTTTTATTCATTGCGGAACCCTCGGTGGACTCGCACTTGTCCGGTTTTTTTAATGTAATCTACCTACACTAATGTATAAGGCGTATCTTTGTAAGTTTGTATGTAGGGGGAATTAATCTCCAGAAGTACCTACTCATCTGTTTTCAAAAAATCTTTCACCAGTATTTACAATAATTTAGAATTATGATATGGGGTATATTTTATACCGCGTTGCGCTGTTTGTAATACAACCGTGAAGCCGCGCGACAATCACTTTGTAATAGTACATTACTACAGAGGCCGGGAAGTAAGAGGTTGCCGGCCGAGTAAATATAGACGGCCGAGCGTAGCGAGGTCGGATAGTTATGAGGCTGGCAACCCCTTTTCACACCGAGGTATGTATAGTGCTTTTCTCAAACATGCAATGAAATAAATTAAAAAACTTGAAGAAATCCTCTGCCACAAATTGTGGAACGGAAATTAAAAAAGACCATCTTGCAGGCCTCCAATTTTGTATGAATTGCCATTACGGGTCTCTCGTCTCGCTGCGCCCGAAACGTGACACTTCGAAGCCCATTATGAAGAACACAACGTCAATATTTCATTGCATGTTTGAGAAAATACTATTTCATTGCATGTTAATGTCTGCTTCAGCTTAAGCTTGATAACAACAAATACCTAATACCAATGCTTATTTCCCAAGTTCCCAAGGTACAAGTAAGAGTGTTTCCACGCGTGCAAAGCCGCGGGCTAGACCTGGACTGTAATTAATGTTATTGTATCTCGCATCACGACGCCTGTTATCGCCGGAAAACACCGCCCACTTGTACAGTCGGCGTCAATGACATGTGTACAGTTTTCGCCTTATTACACAGGAATAAGGCGCACAAGTGTAAGCATATCTTTGACGCCAACCGTACCCGCTAGAAGCCGCAACAGAAAATAAAATTGATATCACCCCGCCTCGGGCGACCGGAGAAAAAGGATTTCGAAATAAATGACTTTTTAAATTTCATCGTTGCACACAGTTTCTCTATCAACTGTCGAGGCTCGCTCTACGTAACTGGATTTCGCGACGGGCATTTATTGTGTACGACATACAGGGCCGCGACTTTTATAGCGGGGACATTGATAAATAAGAAATACACGACAGTGTATTGTGCTGTCTTGACGGTTATTGCCAATCAGTTACCTAAGTAGGTATCTATTTGCTATTGCTAACTTAACATGCATTAGATTAGGACGACGGATACTCAAAGTAAGAATAGCAGTTTATTATGACTTATGACGTATCGCTCTTTTGAAAAGTTACGTGATTACGTGACAAGCTTGAAAAGAGTTTAGAGAGAACGATGACTTCAGTGGTTCAATTCCAGAATGCATGTGACGAACAGAGATTAGTATGGAGTCGTACCTATGCAATTTCAATCTGACAATCATGATCTGACAATCGCTAGTATCACGTTTCGGAATTGAACTCTGACATTGATATGAAACTATGGTGCGACTGGATTTTAATAAAATATATTGTTGTTTCAGGTACATTACAACACACAACAGACCCGGTAGCACAACCAATGGTAATGGATTATGATCATCTTCATCGTCATGTAAATCCAGATTGGATTAAAATAATTGGGCGGACATTCCTCGCTGACCCAGTGCGGGTTAGGGATTTCCCATACATTGATTTAAACTTTCACGATTCTCACACATTATTTATACTAAACGGGACTTAATCGCGTATAATTAACTTATTTATTTACCTCACTGAGGTCTCCCGACGTTTCGGATGTGTTGCAACATCCATGGCCATCACGGGACAACATCGGGAGTTGTCCCGTGACCATAACCACAAATAATACATCTTTGAATTTCTTCGTAGATATAAACAGCTTTAATACGATGTTTTCCTTAGCCGAAAAGCAAACGGTAAATGACAATTCTCATATTAGATAGCATAGGTATATATATAAATAGACGTTTCAAAAAAACTCTGCATTAGAAAGAACCAAGTTTATGGTCAAGGAAGTAATAAAAAAACACCAATCCATGACATTGTGTCCCGGCCGACACACAACGCTAATAACACCCTAGTGTACAAGTGGTTAATAAAGACCAAGTGCGGGAAGTTCGGAAAACCCGCGCAGCAAGAATTAAGATGTTGATACCCGCTCAAGCCAGTTGTCCCGTTTACATGGATGTTGCGACACATCCGAAACGTCGGTAGACCTCAGAGAGGTACATAAATAAGTTAATTATACCCGATTAAGTTCCATTTAGTAAAATTAATAAGCGCTTGTTAGATTTAGTTTAGTATTATTCTATTTTATTTTTAATTTAGTTTTTTATTAAGTATTACTTTTGTTGATATACGCTAATTATAATGTTGAACAAATAAATCTTTGAGTACGTTTGTGGAAACATAAAAAATAAGTGCTGTTGCTACTCTGTCGTTTTATTTCACCGCCATTTCTAATGATTAAAATAGAAACACGGAAAATATAGTTATCCTTTTGCAAAGTAGTCTGTAACAGCTTCGAAATGAAATAACGGTGACCAAAACTATTAATACAACTCGTTTCAACTGCAGTCAAATGACGTTTTAAATTTTCAAGTAAGGTATTGCGTTTGAAACCTCACCTAGTGCGAAACCTGTCGAAGAAATTCCCGACTCGCTCCTAACAAGCTACCTATGCGTTTGAGTTTAAAAGGCTTCAATTTACGATGCAAACTAGGTTCACAAGGGCTGTATTTACTTGGAATTCAGCGCTAACACAGCGCCGTGGTATAAGGAACACGTGCAATCACTGATTCTGACACGTTCTTACCAGGTATTTGACGATCACGATCAGGATTTGTGATTGCAATCACAATATTTACCAAACTGTGTTTCTGTACGGAGTCTTTGTATTCTGCGTCATTGAAAGACATATTTTTCACACGTGCGAATCAGAAAAGAGTCATTGTTGTCCTGAAATGAGAGCTCAAAGTTATACATTTCTTCCCCGATCCTGCTATTCAGAAAAGAGTCATTGTTGCCCTCAGGGATTTAAATTTTCCTCATGGAAGGTTTGAAAAGCAGTATGTGTCATTAGGTAGCCAAATTATTTCCATCTTTGGCGCAAACACTTGAATCCCTCGTTACGCTCAAGATTCTACTTAGAATCTTTCGCTTTATTTAGAATTCAAATTGTATGATTTTGGTCTATTGGGACACAATCAACTATTCTGCGCAATTATCAACATTAATTCCCAGAGGTTCATTTCCCTAAGCTACAAGTTACAAATGTACAACTCTGAACTGAGTAGAACTTTTAAGAACTTTTTAAGAACTTTTTCTTACCAAAAATATCTACATTTCTACACTAATATTATCTACACTTATATTATAAAGAGGAAAGATTTGATTGTTTCTTTGTGCGTTTGGCTCCGAAACGACTGGAGCGATTTGAAAAAAATATTTTACCATTAGAAGCCGACATTATCCCTGATGAACATCTTAGGCTACTTTTTACCGCGGGGAAATGCTTCATTCCTACGGGAAAACGGGCAATCCGTGCGAAGCCGGGCCGGGCAGCTAGTCTATAATATAGATGTGACGACGGTGGAAAGGCAAAACCACTGAAGCGACATTTTGGTCAAAATAAAGTTATATATAAGATCGTTGGAATCAGCGTTTTTTTCTCCGTTCTTTGAGCCGTGTTTCACAGCGATCTGATGACTTTCATCTCGCTTAGAGTAATACAAAATAAGCGCCAAATTTAAAAGAACATTACTTTATGCGACACACATTTAAGTAAAATCTAACCTGTGTCACTTAACCATACTTTAACCTTCTCCACCAACTCAATAACAACCATGGTCGCATACAGTATTTAAAAAAAAGACCGGGTTGCACTCCGGGAGTGCCGGCAGAAGTGAAAACTCAATAACATTGTAACAGTTTTTCGATCAGGTCATTTGACGCAAATTTATAAACAATTATCAATTACTTAGGCGGACGGGCCCGTCGGCGCGCCGACGGGCGGCGGCAAACACGATACCAATTTGTTTTTGCCATTGCCAAATATTTTTCAAATCTCTTTAGGAATAACGTCTAAATTCGAACTATTCGAATTTGCAAGAACAGCACAACAGCAGACGGCGGTGGCGACCAAGATATCAATTTGTTTTTGCCTTTGGTAAATATTTTTCTAAGCTTTATCTCTTTAGGAATAACGCCCAAATTCAAACTATTCGAATTTTCGAGAACAGCACAACAGCAGACGGCGGTGGCGACCAAGATATCAATTTGTTTTTGCCTTTGGTAAATATTTTTCTAAGCTTTATATCTTTAGGAATAACGCCCAAATTCGAACTATTCGAATTTTCTCAATAGCAAAACGGTGAAGGATGTGTTGGTATTATTATGGCGCTTGAAGTGTGGTCCAATTCCGTGGAATGTCGTTGTCGGGGCTACCCGAGGTTTTCATTGATTTTTGACAAGTTTTGAATCGTATCTCCTACTTTTGCACTACGGATAGAATTATAAATTATAAATCAAACGGCTGTCAGTTCTTCAATTGTTTATCTCCATTTTGGTCTACCTAATTTTGAAACAAATGAATACTTAATTTTGTATGATTTTTTAAAACATTATTTCTTATTTCAGTATATTCAGTATTTCTATTGACGTGGAAGATCTAACATAATTATACGAAATCTACATACTTGGGTTCGTCTATGACGTTTCTAAAAACTGGTCCAGGGTTTTCATTTTAAACCAATTTACACAAAAGTTATGGCCAGAAAACCAGTTGTTTGGCCTAAAATTGTTCAACTTTGATGCCAAATCTCTCAAAAACAATGAACTTTGAAGTAAATATGGGATACTATATTGCTTAAAGCCGTTGTTGTTAATATAATAAGCTACAAAAAACATTAGAAAACTAAGGGATTCAGATCGAAGGTCATTGGCGTATGGGAGCCCCTTATTTTAGCGTGATATACCCGTGAATGGCGTTTTAATAAACGCAGTGTATCGGAGACGGTCGCTTCAGTCAGCGACAAGCATTGGAGGGATGTGGTTATCTCGACGTTCGCTGAATTAATCAACTGGGTGCATTATGCTATTTCATGATGAAACTAGTGTAAATTATGCTAAAATTATTAATAATTAGTGATATGTAAGACACTGGTGCAGGTCTTAAAAGTATAATTGAAATATTAGGTTTCCAGAAGGCATACCTACTCGGTTAAGTATGATTAAGTACTTTGGAGGGGGGGGGGGGGGGGGGGGTCCCGTCAAAAATCAACGAAATTTAGTAGTTTTCATTTCGACACTCGTCCTCGGTTTATTGAAGCTAGCTTTCCAGGTGCAGATATGGGAAAGTTTGATTTCTGTTTAACATTTTTGATATCGAATAACTTGAAAAATGTTAATACAGAATTAATTATCCATTTTTAAAGAAAGGTCTGTAAAAATACAAAACCCGACACCTCATCCACATTAGAACTTTTATACACCCGAAACTCATACCTACTCATACATACTGAACTTACCTATAATTTTGATATGCGTTTTTATAATCTTACTAATTAACACAAAAGTTATGGCCAGAAAACTAGTTTTTTGGCCTAAAATTGTTCAACTTTGATGCCAAATATCTCGAAAACAATGAATTTTGAAGTCAATATGGGATACTATATTGCTTAAAGCCGTTGTTGTTAATATAATAAGCTACAAAAAACATTAGAAAACTAAGGGATTCAGATCGAAGGTCATTGGCGTATGGGAGCCCCTTAATGTACTGTCTGTACGTGGTGATTAAACACGGCAAGAAAGTCGGGTATATTATCGTCACTACGTACTTTGAAAAGAACCACACGTAGGTGTTTAGGTAAAATGGCATAAGTGTCGAAATGCATTTATAGTATTGTTAATATCAAGAGCTACAAGGCTGTTAGTAGCTACTGACAATAAGGTACGTAAATTTCCCAGTGCTCGATATGCTTATGCCCAATAGATTACCCTGCTGTGACCTCTATTGATAATGACATAAAATTAAAGATGTTTATTTGTGCACAAAGGGTACAATAATTCTTAAAATAAATATCCATTGCACAGTACATAAACCAACAAAGCTGCCACCAAGATGGCCACTACTAGGGCATGACGAGCACTCGGACGTTTACTTTATCCAAATTACCTTTATTCTGTATAATTTAGTCAACACCCATTATTATGAATATTCTTTAATTTTATTTTAAACAAGTAAATAAAAACTTAAAAACGTTCTTACAAGTTTATCATTTACGTTTAGGTAAAAACATATTGGATCCCGTTTAAAATGAACTATTAAAGTAAACGGGTTTGATAAGAAGATTTTTAATCCATTGAATAAGCTGCAGTTTCAGTTTGAATACCAACCAGTGTATGGGAGAGTGGGATAATTTGGAATATTGAGAAAAACACACAAATTCATTATTATCTTGACTCCATTTCATTATTATCTTGTAGTTTATATTTCACCAAAATCACTTTTGTTCGAACCCTAGTTTTTTTACAAAAAGTTGTAGTTATGCTTGAAAGATATCGGTTTCCCAATTTGAAATACTGGAAAAATATTTTTCTCCAATACCTATGCTCGGAAATGTTCGCCTTACTGTAGCAAAAATAGTACGCGTATTCCTCGTTACTGATGAACACACATTGAAAAAGTTAAGTCATTAATGTAAAGTTTTAGCGGCCATTAAAGTGTATGAAATTCCATGACTGTATACTTTTTTACCTTTTTACCATATATTTTGACTAAGACAAATCACTACAAACAGCCAAGTGCTCGTACGTTTAAAGGCCTAGCAATTTGTCACAATGACTTGCTATAGTCAGACTGGTTAGTAGTGTATGGCTGTCTCTTTCCAACGATTGCAAGTTGGTGTGACAAATGGCGCCCATTTGTAGTATGCTTAAGGCCTGCAACACACTGGCGCGGCCTGCGGTGGCGGACAATAGTAAATTTGACAGCTAATGACAATTTTACTATTGTCTGCCACCGCAGGCCGCGCCAGTGTGTTGCAGGCTTAAAGTTTACCCGACTTTTCTTTTTTAATTTTCATAGCTTACTTACGCTTACTTTTTGTAACTTCGGTTACGAAGTGACGTTTTTAAAAATGTCTCATGAAGTTTTAAATGAAGAAATAAAAATATTTATCGAAATAAAATTAATTACTTACTAACTAAAATGCGTTTAGATTTCAATACCTTTTAATCTTTCATAATTATAATTAAATAAAAAAAAAAAAATTGTGATCGACTCAATGTTTTAATTTTTTTAAATGTAAGTATGTCAATTGAACCTGGCACCACGAGTCATGCCATGTGTCTACTTTAAAAAATAAGTTGGGGGGTTGGTTAAATGATTATCTAAGAACAAATTAAACAAAGGTAGTTACTTCATTCGATTTTCTAGGGTCTGTCAACAGTATGATGGCGTCGCTTCAATCGTTCTTCCGGGATTTTTTTGGGGGCTATTTCACTGAAACGACACTTATTTTGGAATCCGTCGTGTTTTGGGGAACAACATTATTTTGATGAAATTGCTAGGTATATCTTTTTTAAATAAGACGTGCATTCTATGCAACTCTCTAACGTAACTAAAAAAAGATATGATTATTTTAGTCAAAAAAAAAAACTTGCTTTTTTTTTAACTTTAAATCGCTGTCCTGTAAAATTGTCGCTTCAGTGGTTCTGCCTTTTCACCGTCGATATAATTAAATTAACGAACTTGCTCTCAAAATTTTACGAGAATCGGTTGAAAAATGCGACCTGTTCTCGTTGGACAGCGGGACAGCGGGACAGCGGTACAGAGGGACAGACACCGGACACCTACGAAGTTCGCTTCGCTCGCTCGTTCGATAATATCATCATATCAGCCGAAAGACGTGCACTGCTGGACATAGGCCTCCCCCAAAGAGTGCCAAAGTGACCGGTCCTGCGCCACCCGCATCCAGCGGACTCCCGCAACCTTTACCAGGTCATCAGTCCACCTTGTGGGGGGCCTACCCACGCCGCGCCTTCGGGTACGTGGTCGCCACTCGAGAACGTTTCCGCCATCGGTTCGATAATATAAGTAAGATAAATGTAAGATAATATAATAATCATCATTGGCATCTAAAGCAATAGCAATTCAATAATTTTTGAGGAACCGAACTTAATTACGATGAATCCAATGATCTGTCGTCTAAATTGACTTCGAATCTGCCATGCGCACTTCTAGGCATAAAAACTTCTAATTCAACAAGGCTAGTTTTATTAATCAGTTATGAAACAAAAATAAACTCCCGATTCCTTATGCGACTCAAAAATCTAAACATCGTTAACGTCATAAAGGTATTCGACGACATGACAGTCTTCGAAAATTCCTCGACACATTTCGGCTCTTTAACTATGCAACAGTGTAGTTTTTTGTGGCCCCCTGCATTGTATGCAGGCGAGCGCCATAAACAAATTGTCGTCCGCGCATCTCATTAGCGTCAGTCGGCGTGTTCTTGTTGTCTTGTCGGCGAAGTCTATGCCTGTATTCGATAACATTTTGTAACGTGTCAGCCTGACAATTTTAGAAAATATCGCAAGCCCAATAAACAAGATATTAGCCCAATAAATAAAATGTTAGTACGTTGTTGCATGTATTGTTCAAATATTTATGGAACTGTGTGACCTGATACTATATATTATTATTTATTTGACACGTAAAATTTAATTTTTAGCAATAAATTATTGTATTGTATTGTATCAAGAATTGCGAATTTGTTATTCCAATTAATAAAAAAAACGAAGTAAATGACAAGACCTGCGATAACAGGGGGGTGGGGGCTGGTATGTTAAGATTCTACAGACAAGTGCAAACATATGCGTGCATACTACTAACATAAACATACCTATGTTATATGGCTCTTCGTAGGCGAATTAAGGTTTCGGAACATATTAATTCGATACATATTTTTACACTTGACTGAATCGTATCTTATCCTTAGTACGTTGTTACGTGAACTTGTGTGATTTATGCAATTTATTATAGTAGTCACGGCAGAGAGGCTAAGTGAAACCAAGAGTCACTATTATTAAGCACTTTTGAAAGATTAACGCAAAACCGATTAAAACTTTAATAGAAAGCAATTATTTTGGAATAGTTCTAAATCTTCCTAAAAAACAGCTAGTAAATTGAGCTATAACCGTCATAACAAATAATCCACGAACAAGAATGCGAAATTGGTAGGCTATCTCTCTATGTTCATAGCCAGATAGATCTGAACCTCAATTGTTTACATTCTGGTATGCGAACGATGATATGAATCGCTCAAATCTGTATTGTGCTGGCAAACTATCGGTCACTTGTAC
The DNA here is from genome assembly GCA_947578815.1 of Epinotia ramella. Lineage (NCBI taxonomy): Eukaryota > Metazoa > Arthropoda > Insecta > Lepidoptera > Tortricidae > Epinotia > Epinotia ramella. The sequence goes on from OX388209.1 coordinate 18,551,639, forward strand.
GGCAACGAGGCAAAACGGACCGTATTTGCAATGGCTGTCTTTGATTTATCCGTTTGTCCTTTGAAACTGTTCAATTGGTTAGTTAGTGCTGGACTTTGTGTAACGTTCACTATAGTAGTTGTATCAAACAGTAGGTTTAAACGTAGAAACAAAAGGAAAGCTGTCGTACATAAGCATATCTGGGGGCACAGGAGTGCCCCCGCCAAGTCGAGCAAATTATAAATTTCCAAAGCCGTGGAACGTAGAACTCACAATATAATGTCTTAAGGGTGAAGTCACATCTATCAGCATCGAATCGCATTTTGTAATACAGAAACGTAATTTTGAATGAAGATGCGTCCGCATGCGGAAGGGTGAATTGATGCGGACGCGTCTTCATACTAGTTGCATTTTGGTGTCGCGGAATGCGATTCGATGCTGATAGATGTGACTTCACCCTAATACTGTCAATATACGGTATTTTTCCATGTTGAGTATACATAGGTATCTTTAAATTTTATAAGAAAAACTACAAGTTTCTTACGATTATACTGTTGAATGTGATTATTTTGTAGTAGCAGAAATATAACTTGGAGAAATCATCCAAAAATAGCTATTTATGAGTAACTAAGGAATTCAATTTCAGAAATGGACTTATGTGACATGACCATAAGTCCATTCCAAGTATGAAAAAGATAAAGAATTGCAGTATAAATAAATGAATACGTAATGAATATGGCAAAATTCAGCTTGATCTAAATAAATTAAGTTCATAACACAAAATACCTAAAACTATACAAGGGGCCTTATTCAGCACACCAAACTAACATGCACTCATCCAGCGCAATTCCATATTCAAACTATATGATTACGGCTGTAAGAACGTGTAACGGGGCTGATCTTGGGGCTGTCGCCGTTATTTACATAAGTCACGTACGTTGTCATTACGAGCAGGGACCGCCGGAATTATTCTGCGCCCCACAACTTTGTAAACAAGTCGGATTGCGGAATAATCTGCAATCTAAATAAACCTAGACCTTTTCATTTCAATGTTAATCACTTTTAGTATTAAAATATTCAGATTTTAAAGTGCTCGGGTGAACGTCACGGATAGGCCAGAGGTAAATGCTGCTGTGTTTACATCCGTAATACTGAGAATTATAGGAAAGCGAGGATACCTACGCAAACAATTTCTAGGTACTAGATATTTAATTTGAGATTTCAACTGACGCGACGAGTTTCAATGAAATTGCGCATAAATAGATCCGTATAACGGTAGATAATATATGGTTTAATTTAAACATTTGGAAATGTTCCACTAAATTGTACAGAAGAGGCGAAATCGCCCTGGGCCTACGTCTCCTTAAATATGGAACACAAAGATGCACGAAATCAATATTAACATTCCTTACATTAGTCACTACCAATGGCACCAATCAGCCTGTAGTTATATTTAATAAATACAATTTTAGCTAATCGTAATTTGAAAGGTTCTCGAATACCGACGCAGCGTCCGCTGTGACACGCCGTTCAAGATCATGCCCTCTAGCGGGATTGCGCAGTATGTATTCTGAATGTCAATTAGCTACAACCGAGTACCTACTTGCTGCCTGCCACTAATTCAGGACTGGACAGCTTTTATTGTATTCAAATTGGAATACGTAATTTTAGACAATGTTTGAATAATCTTTGTTGGAACATGGTTATTAAGGTTTGCAGGTTTTAAGTAATATTATTATAAACCACATGGCTAGCTAGATATTGGCAGCTATTATAATGACTCAACATCAATGACATCTTGATTGCAGAAAAGCGCCACTTTTACCATATTAGGTATGGTAAGGCAAACAGACCGCTAGGCATTTTTTAAGAGGAACAAACCAAGCGATTCAAATATGTAGGTCAGACAATAGAATCTTGAAGCGCATTATTAGAGCAAAACAAATGCATTCAGAGACTGTCAGAAAATTCCCCCATGCGACCATGATTGTACCATGTCGAATCTGCTAAAATTGCTGGACATTGTTTTGCCACGGATGTTGACAGTGTGGGTTCGTAGTTGTATCTGAATAACAGTAAATGTTATTTTACTTGCCTCGACTATACTGATATATGTATATCGAAGTTCCCCAAACCACAGATTAAAGAATACAAGTACAGATACCCAATCCCATAGAGCAAAAGCGTACCGTCCTAATGTAGGCAATTCTGTATACAATTTTAGTCCCGTAGCTACACCAGTAGATGCAGTATCCGAGCTACCACGGCTATGACGCTGTCAGCCTTTAGTAATACATTGAGATATCACCAGATGGCGTTGACTTCCCGGGCAACAAATAGAGTATTTTTGATTTTTTCGATATAAAAGTAGTATTTTAGAGGCAATATTACACATCACACAAAAATATACATAACCAAATGCTTAGAGCCTGTGGTTCCATAGAACTTTCGCGTCCCGTGATGGCGCCATCTAGTGACAGTACCCAATAATACGTAGCAAGCTTGAAAGCTGACTCGTATAGTACGAGTTACATGGATTTAGTATCAATTTTATTGCATTTACTAAACTTATAAAATATACCTTTATTGTATGTGCGAAAGTATGTTTGTGATATAATTAAGGTACGTTGAATTTATTAAGGTGTAAAAATCATTCTATCTTCACGATTACTGGTTCAAATGTTTCGCTCGGTACCTGTGTCGCCATCTATGAGTTCTTTTTAGTATCAATTATACGTTGTTCTAGTTGGGAGGCCATGCCCAAACTGACCTATCTGGATATTCGAAAATTTATCATACCAAGAACTTTGATCCATCTTACAGGAACTCTTATATAGATATTATGCATATATATTTTATTAATTTATTTTATTTTTCCCAATTATACAAGTTAAGTACATGATAAATTACAAACATTATACTCGCCAAACTATTAAGTTCGACGACGACGACGAGCTCATTTACCAAAACTTTTGTAACTTAAACTAATTTGCTTTATTTCTATTGCCTAATCTCTTCTCTAAACGTTTTTACAGATTTAGGTAGAGTGGCAACTAAAAATAATAATAATACGGTATTTATCATTTTAGTAAAAATAAATTACTTTACATTACCAATAAACAGAACTTACAAATATATGGACCGCGTAAGGAGGTAAGCGGCTGTAGGTACCGTACTACGTCCATGCACGTGATCCTATAAGAGCGTAATGAAGCGCGCGGACGGGGGCAGTGCCTTGCGCTGAAGCAAGGAGCCAGTGATGCGCTCACGCCACGTCAGGAATCAATTAGGCCGGAGACCGCCCGCGCATGCATTATTGACGATACTGCCACTCATCCGCGCGCCCCTGATACTTTTGCCGGATAATTTATGCTAATCGTGTATTGAAAGCGAATTCAAATTTTATTATAATGCGTATCGAGAGTCTATGAAAACTTGAAACAGCAATTTATTTTATTCTTTCGTTATTGTGATTGTTTTAGATGAAAGATTAAAGTCAAATTGATACTTATAATACTGAAGTATCAATTTGGCTAGAGTAACAGTACTAAAATATCACATTAAAATTTGTATGGAAAAATAATTAGGATATAATATATTATAGTATTTATCATAGAAATATTCGAACTTAAAATTGCAATAACTTAAAATACCTACTAGCCTTTCATGTATAAATCAATAATGATATGCGTAAGTAGGTACTTACTACTAAATAAAAAGATCCTCATTTATCTAAACTGCAAAGGTAAAATTACTTCTTAGGTTTTTCCTCAGTTTGTCAAGTGTAAGTAAAACAAAGTAAACATAATTAAATTAATTAATATACAATAAAATAAATGAATGGTTTTTAAAACGATTGAAGGTGTCTACCTACCACTATATAGGTACAAGTGAATGCATTTAACAAAAATCAGGTCCAATAATCCCAGGTCTTAAACAGACACCATGGAGTAAATAAAAGTATAACCCATGGTATAACAACACAGGTACTTACTCTCTTCCGAGACTCGCGAACCACGTGACTAACACAAGCCTACGTCATCATGCTGTTAAATGCCGTTTAATGACGTAGGCTTGTGTCAGTCACGTGTGGTTCGCGAGTCTAGGAAGAGAGTACCTGTGTTGTTAAACCATGGTATAATCCAAAGGATTCGACCAAACACTTTCAAACCAGAAGTTGGTAGGATCGATAAATGACCCCGAACCCTTAATAGGTGTATTAATTTTACGGCCAGTTTAAGATGCCTAAGGGAATTTAGAAATTATAAATCGATACCGTGTACAACAAACGGCGAAGTGCTGCGCTCGTATTCGAGGTATTTTCTTCGGAAAATTTGCAACGATTAGTGGAACAATAGAGTCGATTAGTCGGAAATTCGATTTGCTCGGGAGATTATCCTGTCACGAAGTTGGCTGAATATGATAACGCGACGTCTGCGATTTTGACGCGGGTATCAAGCTATCTATCTATTCTGCTGACGGGCTTCGCGGTTATAGAGCACTTGATCCTTAACTAACGGTGATCCTTGACTGACATTTAGGGGTCTGGATGCTCTTTGTACCTTTTTTCACTAATAGTTTTGGAATATGGTTTTGCAAAAATATACTAAACTATTTTGTTAGAAAATTGGCCAGAACTTTTGAAAATGTTGTGATAAAGCCATATTTATACATTTTAGATTCAAAAGGATTAAAATGTGAGCTAAATATGCGGTTTTGCAACAACACCATGATAGTGGATACAATTAAGATTTTACCGTGACCTTAACAAAGTAAGAAACCTATCACTGTTACGCCATATTTTACCGCGGTTCCATGACGCATTTCTACATGCCATGTTTGATGGCACGATACGTGTGCCATCAAAAATGCCTCAGAATCGTATTAAGTAAGTTAGTTTTAATGTAGTTAGTAATAGTTTACCTACATAAGTACCTAAAAAAGGAATAAATAGTCAATTGAGCGAGTCATTGTTATAACTTTTCAAGCTTTTATCAGCTTTTATAAAATAATAAATATTCACAATAATACCTATAGCTTTTAATGACGTAAAAAAGTGATATTAGGGCACATACCTACCAGACGCCAGCAATCCGGGTAAGGGTAGCTCCGCAACTGAAATGATTAAAATTCCTTTTAGTACCAGTAAACATCTACTTACAATACAATACAAATAACTACATACACTTTTTTGCATTTTTGACGATGAATGATGATGCCGATGACACTTTTGCAAACCTCTAAAAAATAACACTATACAGAACATAAAGCAAGTAGAGGTAAACAATAGGTGTGTTTTTTTAATACAACGACGGTGGCAAACAAGCGTACGGCCCGACTGATGGCAGGCGGACACCGCAGCCTATAGACGCATGCAACTCCAAAGGAGTAACATGGAGGTGTGTTTGTCGCCGAGAAGCGATCTCTTTCAGACAATTTTGCTGTCAGGGATAATGCAACATATTCAACCTATTCTCCGTTAAGAATGCACGCTTGAACATGTACACATGTGTCTATCACTTTTATTCCTAATAACATGCCTATAGCACTATTTCCACCAAACGGCCCGCAACGGAAAGAAAGCGGCATGTGTTCGTAACCGAAAGTATGCTGCGACACGCGATCGGCTCCGTTCGCTTGCGATCGGCCCCGTTCGCTTGTCGTCATCTGCGATCGGAACCTTTCGGCTGTCGATGCCGAGCCGTCGCGTACGATTGAGGCCCATCCCTAATTCTCGAAAGTGCACGCGCTGCATAGACAATTTCAAATCATTATGAAGTGTATGGAATTCGCCAACCGTACACCGCTGTTGCCACAAATTATCAACCCAAACTTTCCTTTTACTCTTTTGTGTATTATCATGATATTCTTCTTCTTCTAATGCCAATAATACTACGTCAACTTCAACATTTTCAAAAATTATAAAACCTCAACGTGGTAGGAACGAAACTACTGGGTGCGGATACGTTCGCAAGCAACCGTACGGTGCCGATGTGGTGCCGATCGTGTGCGTCGACATCCTGTCGGCCGCGAACGGCTGTTACCGCCCGATCGTATGCGTCGACATGCTGCCGGACACGATCGGTTGTCGCCGCATCCGTTCGTATTCTTTCCGATCCGATCCGATGCGGGCCGTTTGATGGAAATCATCTGATGCCGTGTTAGAATTACAAATTTGACGACGGCTTAGTCCGAGTTAGGGCATGTATACATTGACGCTATTATTTCCAAAATGATGGGCCCGACTGGTTGGCGTTATTATAAAATAAATACCGCTATGTTTATTACCCTGAGCCCCTCAATACTATAAGGATCGTGACAAACTTGACTTGACTTGTTATAACTATTTTTCAGGGTTCACTTAATTTAAGTAGGTAATTAATTAATTATAATTAAAAAAAACTACAAAGTTAAATATGAAATTCAATGAGTACATGAAATTTTATTTTTGTGCTTCTTCTAGCAATTGCTTGTTTAAATAAAACGGTTTAGAGAAAATGTTATACATACAATAGAATCGCCCACAAGCACATCTACTATAGAGTTGACGTCAGTATAGACTGACACCTAAGTAAGTGATGCTATTTTAACCCAACACCATACGGCAACATTATAAGGCAATTACAAACCAGCAAGTAAGTAATTCAATATTATGTTAGCAGCCGTAACGCGCAAAATGAACAAAAGCAGTCCGATTTACAAAAAGTGTTGAACTCATAAATGTAACTCAACATCGCCACAATAATCCAGGCGCCCGTCAGGAACATCGCTCTACGTCATCATTTAACTATAGGCTATTCGCTTTATCCCTCACACGGGGAGCGAAAATGGCGTACTCGTATGATGAGCGAAATTAACAAATAATTTTACGTCACAAGTGGTCATAACGTGACAATTACCGCCCGCTATGCATGCGGAAAATCCCACATCATAGCCAGGGGGAAACGTATAATTTTGTACTCACCACGGACGGTAGTGAAGAATGTCTCAGATCGGATATGTCTCGTGTACTCAGCTCGGGTATTATATAATCGAGACGTAAAGTTTTGTTTTCACCACGGACGGTAATAAAGAAAGTTTCCGTTCGCATATTTATCGCCCTAATCTTTGGCTCGGATATAACAATAATAGAACAAATGTATGGTTGAACACTTGAAACTCAGGTAGATAACACTTGTAAAGTTAGGCGACATTTTCCCAACCACTTCCGAACTCAATGGGCCCTTCATCCGGGATGTAATGAGATCGCTGGCTGGGCGAAACTGATACAATTACAAACTAAGAGCTCTGTGAGAAAAATAATCGATATAATTATTGAACCTGCCCGCAAAACACAATTACTAATACTAAAACATGAAACTCTGCGATAAATTTATTTGGAACTTTAAATAAAAAAAAAAAAAAATTCATCAGTTATATTACTAACATCAGCATTGACGACCTTCCCTTCGGGCTTATATTCTAGTGCACAACCCTTGAAAAAGAAAATAACGCCAACCAGTGGGTCTATTATACAAATGCATTGCACTAGAATCGGGAGGATGCTAGAGGCGGCCTTGAGAGACGAATGGCGACGGATTGTCAAGCTTGCCACTAAACCGACATGACAATTACGGCCACTCTGCCAAGAGTGAAGCGAATAGCAAGAAGAAGAATCGGGATCGCATTTGGCATGCACGCTTGTTCAACTTAGGATAGGGGCGCGTGATAGTAAACCGTTTCAAATTTTATACTTTTAGTTGGATAGACCCCCGAGTTTGATGAATTTTGTTGCACAATATTCAAATTTGCAATTTCATTAGGCAGTTTATGAAATGAATAAGCGGCTAAATGGCGCGGCTATCAACGCGTCGGTTTTTATTACCGACAAGTTGTGATGTTAATTACGATACACATTTCAATCATTATTTGGCTTAGGTTCGCTGTATCTTTATTGTCGCCAAGTCACATTTAGAATTATGAATGGGCGGGGCGTATCGATTTGTTAATGTTCGACGACTGGTTTAGCCTATAGTCTTTTCAAAATAGCTCGGTGCTGGTGACAGCTGTAAAAATCTCAGACTAGAGAGGTATCAAAACTTGAGTCGATAAAAGTAATAATTTAAAATATAAATTGTAACAAAGAATGACATCATGAATCTGATTATTAGGCTAAGCTAGTAGAGATACCTACCTACTTGTTTTCTGGCGACATTTATGCCTGGGAGAGCGAGATACATCGTGCGAGCGAGAAAGCGGAGACAATGCATATTTGTTGACGGGGTGCTTTTATAGTATTGAAGAAATTAAGAGATTAAAATAATGTTTTTACTAAGTATCTGTGAAAATGATGTACGTGATCCTAGATCCTGTACGTATTCTATTATTAAGTGTATGTACAAATTTCAAACACAATCATTGTACTGTTCATGAATAACTGTTGATTTGAATTGAAAAAAAAAAAGAAGTATGAAGACCTTCTAGATGACATGGTTCCATCCCTTTCTTACTCATTATTATGTACGAAAGTGAAAAGAGATCGGATGTATAGATATTTGTTCAATTTATTAGGGCCTTAGCCTTTTTCTGTAATTTGTGGGTAGATGCGAAATTCTCAGTACGAGTGCTAGTGCCTTGTTCGCAATACGTTTTCTTTTTCCTCCTAAAATTTCCGTAAGTCACATCAAAATGGTGTTTATTAGCTAAATAAATCAATCAAAAGCAACAAATTAGAAATCATCTTTTCGATTTACAGTCCCGATTTGTTTTATTTAGGCGGTTTCATTTATTTTATTTTCATTTGGGCTGTTCCAGTTTAGAAGCAGATAAGGATAAACGGAGTTTACAAGAATGTTTGTTACTTACCAATTTATAAGTAGCGATGTACCAAGATCCACCATGTCCCATCACTAAACGAGTCTCTGATGTTTCGTTACATGCATATTACGTTTACTTTTGAATTGTATTCATTGATAAGACGACCGGTTAGCCTAGTGGGTAGTGACGCTGCCTACGAAGCTGAAAGTCCTGGGTTCGAACCCCGGTAAGGGCAAATATTTGTGTGATGAGCATGGATATTTGTTACTGAGTCATGGAAGTTTTCTATGTATTTAAGTATTTATATCTATTATATATATCGTCGTCTAGTACCCATAACACAAGCCTTAATGAGCTTCTAGAGCTAGAACTAGGTCGATTTGTGTAAGATTGTCCCCTAATATTTATATTTATAATCAAAATCTGGTAGGTCAAATTTATTTCGTATAACATATGTTCAAATATTTTACAGCAGTCATATTCAAGATGCAACTGAAATAATTATCTTCCATATACGAGTATTAAGACCGCACCGTTTCGTTTACTCAAAAAATTATAACACAAGCCGAGAATTCCCGGGAATTCTTAGTACAGAATTCTCGAGTCCCGAGAAAAAAAAAGCCGAAACATCAGAAACCCTAGTCAAGTGTCACCAGCACCAAGCTATTTTGAAAAAACTGTAGTGGGTAGTGTTGCTGCCTGCGTTGCAAATGGTCATAGGTTGAAATCCGATAAAAGCAATATTTGTGTGATTAATATAATTATGAATATTTGTTGCTGAGTCATAGATGTATTCTTTGTATTTATATTTATTAAATAATAGCTTCGCTCGCGTGTTGCAAGGAACGCAGGCTAACCCACGAGATAAAGTATAGCCTTATTAATTTAATTGTAATTTTTGAAATCAGTCCACTGGTTCCAGAGACTGCCTATTACATACAAACTTACAAAGATACAATCTCACAAACTTTTCCTCGATATGATATTAATACAGATATCTTGTCTAGTACCTGCACATAAATATATGTAATGGTGTCGCCGGCCGCTAAAATGGCTATGTTACAAAAACTACAAAGTCCTTTCAATTATGAGAGGTAATATAGGTAAGATAATATAGGTAAGTAATACATTGATTTTTAAACAATAAGTATGTATCAACCCAAGGCCAGATGCTCCGAGAGAAAAGTTCCAATACTGTCCAACTGGCAAGGTTAATCCTGAATGTATAGCGCGTTCAATGCAACCACCATAAGCCCGCCGCTATGAGTAAGAAAAAGTTTTTAAAGTGCCGCGCCCTCTCCCAACATGATTTAGTTCAGCACATCGCCACGAGGTGGCGCTAGAGAGATTGAGGGAAGAGGTAAGCCGCTCCGTGACCGCGCATAGTAATACCTGCCCACTAACAACAAGAATCTAAGTGTCAAATTCACGTGACAACTATGACTACGCTCAAGAGAGTCGCCCCTATTGATCAAAACGTTTAAATCATATTTTTTCTATGTTGATTAGAATGATAGATGTCACTTCATGATGGCATGTAACTTTGTAAGGCGGTAAGCAAAATTCATATTTTTTCCAAGGGACAAATATTGCTTGTAAAAATTAAATCACGTCTAATATGCGGATTTTATATAGACTTGATCTCAAAACAGTTAATAAAAGGTCTAGATACCGTGAAAACACTACGTAATATTTACTTATATTATATTAAGTGAACGTCATTCGTGAGGTGAGGGTTATCGATTAAGAAAATAAAAAGCGGCCAAGTGCGTGTCGGACCACGCACAACGAAGGGTTCCGTGCCTATTAAAAAGGTCGTATCGTTACTGAAACTTACTGCGTGCACTTACATCCTTTTCTTTAAGGAAGGCAGTTTTTTAGAAATAGGTATCTCAAAAACCTTTAGTTACCGAGGATGCAATGTGTTTACGCATTTGTCTCAGAAATTTGTGTCAGATTTGATGAAATTTTTCTATTTAAGGTCCATGCGGATCCACAGATATCGACTGTGTTAGCAATCGCAGCAAAAGTAAATTACGATCATTTTCAGTTTAAGTCAGATCTCAATCAGTCAGTCCCACGGGATCCTCAGATATAGACTTTGAAAACAATTAAAAATTAAAATGGATGGTGGCTTGGCGGCTAATGTTTATTGTTTTCCTAAATTGCTAATGGGTTAAAACCATACTCGCGTCGCATATATTATTTATAGATGAGTAGAACTTAAGATCTGAACAGCAAATAGCAAGTAAACGTTGGCAATATTTAAAAAAAAAAATCGATTAAATGAATAAAAACCAAATGGTTGCTGCTATTTTGGCACAAATATTAAGATCTTTTAAGCTTCAAATAGTCAGTGTATTAAGTTTAATCTTCCACTAATAAGGCAAAATAGTCTTAGGAAATTGTAACTTCTACATTTTAAATCATTGAAATAATGGCCGCCATTTGCGCGTATCTTATTAATTACAGAAAAAAACATGTTATTTAAAAAATCCGTGAATTTGCCGATGAAAAGTGAATCCCGTACTTTTACTATTGTTGTGTTTGTTGTTGGTGCATTAGCGATAGCGCAATGCACAAGAAGGCAATTTTTAAAGTTTGAAGTCCAACTACACTCGATTCTACCGCCATCAGTGCCCGCCACATACTAAACCAAGACATGCGCAAACTTATGCTAGGTGATGTCTGCTCTAGTAATATAACTTAATGGGAAAACTAGACCTTATTGGGGTTAGACCGGTTTCCTCACGATGTTTTCCTTCACCGAAAAGCTAATGGTAAATATTCCGCGTACATAAGTTCCTACTAGTTGTCATTGGTACGAGTCGGGATTCGAACCCACGACCGCCGTTTGACAACCGCATAGGCTACTGTAGATAATTTGAGATCGAGAGTGCTAGATGTTAATTCTGCACAACGTAACAGCATAAGCACTGTTTCTTGCATATGATTAGCAGCAGTAGCAAAGAAACAAGAGTAAGATACATAATCATTTGCTCTAACTCCATTATCAAAAGAATCAGAGCTCGTGTCGTGCGGCCCGTGTGACTAGATCTCTAGATATTTGTGACTAACATTCATATAATGAAACAACCAAGAAAACCAAACCATTATTCTGTTTTTCAGCTTAATCAATAAATATACGCTTTTTCTAAACGATGCGATACGATCAAGAACTGATTAACTCGCTACCAAAAGGCTTTTTCTCAAAAATAGTACGAAATGTTCCCATAACATGTGCAGATAGTATCCGAAAGTGATTCATCCTGGACAATTTTTAGAAGTGTCCAGTAAGTAAGTATGAAATCCCATTACATATCATAATATTTAAATAGTATAGAACAAGAGTGTCCAGTAAGTAAGTATGAAATCCCATTACATATCATAATATTTAAATATAGAACATTTATGACGTCAGATGCGTAGGAGGTAGGATGGGGAGAGATTCGGGACGAGGCTTGGGGGGGGGGGGGGGGGGGGAATAGTTTGATGTAAGACAAACTTTTTTTTTTGTTTTTTTTTGTTTTTTTTGTTTTTTTTTTTTTTTTGAAAATTAAAATTATTCAAGGTTTTATTTCTACTGCCTTTGTTATGGCATATACTAATGCTGGTGACTGTACCTATATATTTTTTATTCTAACTTTTATTCAAACATTGTTTTATTTTTGAGAAAAGCACTATACACGCTTCGACCATAAGTGCCATCCTGGCCTCGTATTATAGCCGGACCTCGCCTTCGGCTCGGCCGGCTAAATCATACTCGTCCAGGATGGCTTACTTACTGGTCTCTGCAGTAATGTACTATTTCAATTGTGTCTAATTTTTATCTCAAATAACATCACGCTTGTTTTTATATCGCTAAGGCGATAATAACAATATCACAGAGTGTATAATTCTCTATTACTTGCATGAAAAAACGATATAATGAATATGGGGGAATCTTCTATAACTCATCTCCGTTTCTGACTTACGTTCTTACGTGGGAAATAGGTTCATAAAATATTACCATTTGAGATTGAAGTCGAGTGCGGCATTGGTTTACAGATGAAATATTGCTTATAGGTAAACTTTTATTGGGCTTGTCACAGATGTGATGGGATTGTGCAATTTTTGTTTAGAAGATATATAAGGTATGATTTGTATTGGCTCACTATTTTCCCTGGGGTATAGATGAGTGGAATTTGAAGATTTGTTGGTTAGTAATATTTCAGAAGAGTGTACTATTTAGGTATGTTTTTATTTGGTGTTTCATGAACAGGTATTAAATAAGAATAATCAGTACCTTAGTAACTAAACCTTAACTTTAATATTTTTAACTTTAACAAACACATTTTTATAACACTTCTTCGCAATATTGACCACCTCACATATACGTTATGCCAATTGACCATCGCGTTTAATCCTCAATGAATGGTAACTCCAATAATGAGTTGAATGGTAGTTACATGATTGATTTATGCACAGTAATGGCCGCCGAGTTAGCTGCATGTTAATGTGAGCCGTTTGATCTATTTGCTTTGTGTCAAGTGAAAATTATTGACTGAGGTAACGAAAACTGGACTGTTACGAACATTATTTATAAGTTATAGGAATGACTCCAGTGAGTTAATACACAATCTAAATGTGAACACCTAAGAGACTAAGAAAATAGTTTCATTACCTAACGATAAAGAAAATATTATCACTACTTGAATAAACCCATTTCTTTAAATGATTTCGCATAAAAAATATAAATATTTATATAAATTATACAGCATTTTAATCGTTACTTAATCGTGTTATGAAGATTTATGAGCAAGTCATAAAAACATATGGCTTAGTAATTTAAATAACCGCGTACTACCACAACGTGACCCGTTATCCGCTGGTAAGATTAACATTTAGGTAGCTTCTGTTTGACAGTTTGTTTTGCGATTGCGTTTCTTTGTCTGCCAAATACATTCCAATCCCATTTTGATATCATTGCATCTCATTCACACCTACTTGGCTACGCGTTAAAGCAAAAAGGAGCGCATACATTATAGTAGATTGTGATTCAACTGAGGTATGTTGATAATTACATCAGAGGCGGAATTGTTCACGCGAGCCGCAGGTGAGCTTGATAAGAGAGCCGAGGGTGTAATTATCAAAGCTCACGCGTTTCGTACGTTTTTCAACAAATTTTGCGAGTAAAAAATCCTTTTCATAAGATGAAAATTGTATCTTAGGCTTGCTAAGTTATTTTCTTTATCTACGCACATATCATTAGTACTCTAAAATGCGTTCAGAAACCGTAGGAAATGATCAGCATTATTACAACCAATTTTACTATGAGAACTTTCTAGTCTGTGGTAGTAGGTAAAATCTGTACTGTAATGTCATTACAGTACAGATTTTTGTAAGGTTATGAGTTTAAATTTGGAACAGCTGTCAAAACTCAAGTGGGTCTCTATTCTAGTATCCATAGATATTAAAACAGTTATCGATGCGAAACGTCAATTCAGTATGTTTTTTAATATAAACCGCACGACATTTGATCAAGAGAGACATGAGAATAGGGACTTCATTCGTTTGTCTATGATTAAAAAAACATTCGTCTTGACGTAGGATTGAATTGCGCCATTACTGTTGTCATTTCTTTGTTGGTTTTTGCTGTGACGAAAGTAGAATTGTGAAAAGTTATTTGTAATTCACATTTTAGTTGAAAATATGAGTAGTAGTGACTCCGAGAACGATATGAACACTCCGCCGGATATCGTAAATGCAGCAATGATTGCAACAAATATATTTTACAGGTAGCACTATAGTAGCAATGCAGGTCATTTTCCTACGGCTTCTGAACCCATCTTAGAGTACTTGTGATATGTGTTTAGATAAATTAGTGTATGCAACTGTACATAATTTAGCCTTAAAACACTCGTGTGATCCTATTATGAAACTCGCTCACGCTCGTTTCATAAAACCACACTCGTATTTTAAGGCCTCTGATTATGTATCAGTTGCATAAACTACTATTACTTATTGATGGCAAAAGGTTTGTACTCACGTATTGTACATCGCCAATAATTTCCAGTGGCGTCAATTCTATTTATCACTTTTCTGATTTATGATTTGTCAGAAGTCGAAAAATATTGATAAACAGCCAAAACGGATTTCAATGGATGAGGTATCATGCAATAAAATCACTGTTTAGTTAATTAAATTTGATGATAACATTAACACTAATATCCACTGAATGCCTGGTCACTCTACATTTCTTGGTAGATACGTCAAACACACATACGTCAAATTTTCGCAAACTATCGTTAGGGTGACAATGATTTTTAATTATAAAGTGATTCCTTATTCAGTTTTATTCAGAAAAAAAAGAACATTTGTTTTAGGTAACTTCCAGTTAATCGTGTTTGGTATCAATTGCAGAATTAGAAAAATGTACCCCTGATCACGAATTAAAAATTATCGTGTATACCACCACGAGTTTGCCACCATTTTTGATAATAACCAAACACGCATTTAACAATGTGTATCAATATTTGTGAAATTACCTATATTGGCGCGCAACAGTTTTTTTTCGTGAAATTTACGCAGTGCGCGCGCATGTGTTATCCCAGACTTAGATGAAATCTCTAAATAGCCAAAATAGTCAAAATAAAAAATAATTATTTCCGTTTTGAAATTTTATCTTTATAAAATCATGTACGAGTAATATGTTATCAAAAGTGAATAGTTTTATTAAATTAAACGTTTCTTAGATGAAATCTCTAAATAGCCAAAATAAAAAATAATTATTTCCGTTATGAAATTTTATCTTTATAAAATCATGTACGAGTAATATGTTATCAAAAGTGAATAGTTTTATTAAATTAATGGTTTCTAATCATATATAAATAGTCAATTAATGAACAAAAAGGATTTCATTTGTTTAGTCGAGTAAGGAATCCATTTGCCGAGGATTAAATTAAAAGCTGTACATTCTGAACAACCCAGTTAATTTAAGAATCCACCGTGTTCATGCATACACCTTGCTGCAAGGTGCCAACGTGTCGTAATCGGGATATATCCATAAAACACGATAGTGCCGTAATGTTATAAAACACGCGTGTTTAATACCCATTTATGAGCCTAAGTGCGACGTAATAAGAGGTACGTTACGTGCAAATTTGTTGAAAAGAAGATTAACATATCATCCAATATGTCAAAAACACTATTGGAAAGTGAGCACTAGCAACCGCTTGCTTGGGGTTCTCGCGGCGCCGGCGGCGCACAAGGTGTTACACAGGGAAGCGTCCGCAATGTTTTCAATTTCGCGAAACAATTATTCCGCCATGTCATCAATCGGATTCCGGCTTTGATTGCGCGGCAAATTCGTTTTGTTTGTACACAAAAATTGCAATACCTATAAAGAGCTGCCACATCATTCCCTTTTGGTTTAACGTAGATTGCTTCCAAAATGTAATATTGTTTGCAATTCATTTTGAACAGGCGATTGGTCACTTTTATTTCATTTATTTTGTTATTCCGATACTAACTTAATATTTTTTGTACAATTGCGCTGATAGGTAAGCTACAAAAAAAAAGATTTATAGATCCAATAAAAAGCTCGCGTCGATATAGACGCGCGAAATTTTTGCGTACGTTTAGTGCACTCACGCACGTGGTGCTCTCCCCGCTATTCTGTAACTTGTTTTAACCTAACCTCAACGTTCACCCACAAATATATCTTGACGCTGCAATTTGTAGTAGCAAAGCGTATTCAGAGGTCTAGTTTTGTTAGATGTGACTAGTGAGGTGGGTCATGACGCACTAGCGCGTTCCGAATAACAGCCCTGTAGTGACGAGTAACGCGACAAGCGATCCTGGGACAATTTTGCCGATAAAAAATATATAGCACATTTTTTAGAGAGCTAGTTTTCATACGTCGGCATTTTAGAGCTTACATTCCTGAATTGAATAAAAATGGAGGAATCTGGGACCAATTTCAGATAACATTGCGTCCTGTTTATTTGAACGAAATGAATTTATTAAGCATTTATCGCGGGTGCTTATTTTTTATACTCGTCATGCCTAACGAGCGTGGCAAAATGTGACAATCCAATATGGCTAAAGAGTCGCAGACCGAGAATCTTGTCCATTCTCACTGCTGTTCACATGATCGCATGACTTCTGATACGGAATTCCGTCTCCCTACCCTAGTGTTCACTGAGAAGAAAGGAGAAAACCCAATGGACTCTTTAACTGCACCTGTTGCCTGAAATAATATGGTCTTCAAAATAAATGCCCATCATGCAATAGTGACGCGAAGCAGAGGAAATAGTGTAAACTTCGGAAAGCAACATGGAAAAGTAAAACCAGGGAGGAAGACCGACCAAAACACTGCCAATGACCTGCCACGACAACCGCGAGTGTTTTTAAGTGGCATAGAGATCACGCCCCGTCTTGAACCATATCCTTATATATGCCCGGAACCCAGGAATATGGCAGATAAGGTCACTACCCCACAAGGTTAAACCGGTCGTTAAAGTATTGCATCAGGTGATTCATTTACACACACTTTCATTTACACTCCTGCGATCTTTACCAGGTCATCAGTCCACCTTGTGGGAGGCTTACCCACGCCGCGGCTTCCGGTACGTGGTCGCCACTCGAGAAGTAAATGTTCTCAACATTTTTGATCTTTATTTATTTAATAAATGCAATTTAAACTACAAAAGTACTATAGTACATTACTTACCAAGGGCTGTAAAAGAAAGAAAGCCCGAAATCGCAGGTATTTGAAACCCGAGCCGCAGGCGAGGGTTGTAAATATGCGATAGAGGGCTTTCTTTTTTACTGTCCGTGTTGAGTACACAATTTTACGTCTTCACCTGGCCACAATGCGAGTTTAACCGTACGCGCAGCGTGCGATAAAGCTCGCATTATGGCTGGGTGTGACGTAAAAAATTAAACATACCTAGCCCCACAAAACTGTGACACTAGAACTCGATAATACTGCAATGCAATAAACTTATTGTGCTCGTTAATGTCTTCCAGCCATAATCTTGAAAACCGGGAAACTTTGATATAATACATAATTTCATTTAGGTACCTTAACACTAGTGTTTACCATAACCGTCATTCACGTAAATAACCATAAGAACCAAAATCACTGTAATTGTTTAAATATTGAATTTGTTAACACATATAAATACTTAGGACTGACCATAGATACTAAATTTAGCTGGGGTACTCACATAGATATAGTATGCAATAAACTTCGAGCCATCATGGCAAAGCTATTTAGTTTAAAAAATATTGTAAACAATAAAATAATGCACATCCTGTACCACGCGTTAGCCGAGTCAGTGATTGGTTATGGATTAAATGCCTATGGACGCACTTTTGAAACTTACCTTGACAAAATTTGTAATATCCAAATAAGAATTATTAAAAATTTGTTGGTAGATAAAAAAACCAAAGGCAGTTGCAATGGAAACTATAAATTCCTGTATAAAAAGTTAAAAATCTTGCCAGTTCATGAAAAAGTTAAATATTTAATAACTATAGATAACTATGGCCTTGACCGCTTCAAAACGAGCAGCAAACAGTTACGTAACCTTAGGGTGGGCACAAAAAGAAGATATTTAGAGTATAAATCTAATAATTACTTCGGCCAAAGAACTCGTAAATACATGATACCTAAGATTTTTAACCAATTAAGCCTAGCAGTGGAACAAAGTACTAGCAAACAGGTATTTAAACAAAGGCTGAAAACAATACTTTTAGATAAGATCAATTTAGATAGTAGTATATAAAAATAGATTTATAAAATTAGTAGCATATAAAATATTAATATTAATATTTTGTACTTGCACGTACGACAATTACTAGCGGCAACACACTGAACGGTTGAGTGTGCTGTCGATGGTACACTAAGTTCATTGCCATTAAAATAGATCATTTAGTAGTAAACAGGTGGGTAGGTATAACACAACTCTGTTTAAAGTTAAGAAAAAAGCGCACATTCGCCGACAAACTGCCCTCAGTTTCGCGATCTTGAAATGTATACTTACCGCTAAGATGTTTTTTTGAAATAAATAAAAAAAAAAAAAAAAACAGCGCCACGGCTTGTCGTGAGAAAATGCTCAGTATCGTCCTTTTAGCGTCATAGTTGTACTTATTTTGATCTGTTTTGTGTAATTGAAGTAGCGAGCGAAGCGACCGAACTTCTCTGTTTCAGCTTGCGCCCAATTATATTAAACTATTGCGTATGTCCGGCTTCAGTCTGGCTATTCTCTTACAGGTCGCATTCCTCATCCAATTCTCGTGATTTTTTTTAAGCAGGTTCAACAATTATATAAATTATTTTGATCGATTCAGTTTACGTTTTTCCTTTTTAAAGACAGTCTTGCGAGTTCTATAAGTCACAAAGCCAGTAGTTGTGTGTTGTGGCGTTCATAAATAATTATCTTATTTTATTTTATCTTATCACATTTACCATAAAAATTACTTTCTCTGAATCCGTCACATGCTCAGGATAAATAAACTTTTTATGGAACCTAAAAAAGTCGTCATTCAGGAGCTAATCTAATGCGTATTGCTTACATTGTTCCAGTTGTAGGGTGCCTTAACTACCTTGTAGGTTAGGTAAGGTTTGTTTTATAAGAATCCTGAAAGTTAATACATAGTGTTTTTTAGATCGCGTTCATTTAAAGATAACATCAGTAACCCCTTGATATCTGGGGCCGTAGACAAGGTTACAATCGACAAGCGCTAACGCCAATAGAAAATAATAAAATGTATGGGAATGACAGATGCCGACGAAACACTTTTCGTTAAGGCGCCGTAGGTTCAGCTGTTGAAACAATATAATGCGTCTGTTTATAATAATATAGTTTCAGAAAAATACGAATAGTAATCTTGAGGCTTTTCTGCAGCGAGATCAGTGATTCGAAACATGATTAAGCAAATTTCGCTCGATAGAAAAAAATCACGAACATAGGTCTAAAATACACAAAAATTCACTTCAAATATTCGTAACAAATTATGCACAAAAGCTATAAATATTATAATTGTTTCTAAAAATCGGCAATATCATGTTCGAGAGAAATCAGTGATTAGCTTTTTATTTATTTAAACGGCCAAAAAATAAAAATGAAAAAACATGATATCCGCGCTTCCGAGCACGCACTTCCATCTCGCTCACGCTTATGCTCAGTGAGAGGGAGAGAAGACCATGAACCTACGGCGCCTTAACATCTGTCATTCCCATACATTTTATTACTTTTCTATTGGCGTTAGCGCTTGTCGATTGTAACCTTGTCTAGGCCCCCTGATTACATAAGTAAGTTTCATGCAACAATGCAACGTCATTCATAGAAAGTTTTCGGAATGAAGACGTACAACGTTCATCTCTCCTCTTTTTACGCGGCGACATAATCAGCCCGCAGCCTCCAGCTAATCTTCACGTACGTAGTGTACCTACTTGCCTAGGCATGCTTGGTCTGCATTGTACTCTGCGTTTGTATTATCATACGAAAATAAAGGGAAATGCTGGGTATAGCAAAAGACAAGTCTTGTCTATTTTTCATCATAGATAAAAAATATAATTTGGCATATTTTGGGTAGATTTTTCATAAATCTATTCCCTACAGTATCTATCGGCGAATTTTATGCTACAAAACAAAATGATTAATATAGAATCTAGGACATGCGTTTATATGGAATCCTCCATTAAAAGGGAAACTTCTTGGCTATAAGTATAAGTTCGAATTTGGACGTTACTCCTAAAGAGATAAAGCTTTGAAAAATATTTTGCAACGGCAAAAACAAATTGGTATTTTGTTCGTCGCCGCCGTCCGCTGTTCTTGGCGCCGAACATTCATTCAACATTCATTTTTAGGGTGACACCGTAAGATGTCACGTGACCTGATCGAAAAACTGTTACAATGTTATTGAGTTTTCACTTCTGCCGGCACTCCCGGAGTGCAACCCGGTCTTTTTTTTATTGCCTTGTCCATTGAGGGTCCTCAGTACCTTCAAATTGATACATAACGCACGAGCACGCCTTGCTGGCCTCCAGCGTTTGGTGGCAGGGAGTGCTTAAAGTACGTAAGGGTGAAAACTACCCGGTAGCGACGGTTCGTGTTACATTATTTCTGGTATGTTTCCGTTCGTTTTTCTTGAAATTTAGGCACTACAATAGATAACCCATTGACACAGTGACATGGAATAGTTGCTACGAAAAGAAAATAGTTAGGATGGATGTGAATCGGAAATATAGGATTTTGAGGAGCAAAGTGGTCACGAAAGTGAAACGGAGCAGGTAGCAGTAGATTCGGATGCCAGCTCGGCCGTGGCCTCCGAAGAGGCTTTTTATCATTTTCCTTCGGATACACAACTTGAGCAGCTAGGTGACATGGAAGTGGGTTATCTACTACTACTATCTAGTATGGAGGATAAATTTCGTTGCGCTTCCAAAACATGACTGTGTAGGTTAATACCTCAATAAAATCCCGTCACGTTGTTTGAAGATAATTTGCTCAAAGATAAGTTATTATAAAAGAACAATTTTTTTCTTGTTTTGCTTTAATATTTAGTATAGTTATGATAACAGATGTCAACTTTGTTTAGTTTCCTGAAAAACCTTTATTTTTGCTTTTGCTAAGTTTGAAAGATTTTCTTAGTAAATTTGAAAGTTTGTTTTAAATAGCCTACACTGAGCAATAAACGTAGTAAACAATTATATTTTTTTTAATGTATGGTTAGTAAAATCAATAAAACTAGTTAATTGTCAAAATTACAAAAAAAAAGATTACTTTCTAAAATATGCCTATTTCAGTTCCTGGGTTTTTTTTACCCGGTAGCGATTATCCGTGGTTGTAAATACCTGGCGAGTACTGCCGGGTTAGTTACCTGGATATCGATCAAACGCCTGTTGTCCCCGTGCCGCTTAATCTTCTAAACCAAAATTTAACCAAAACAATACCACTTAAGTCTAATTCAAAGTTATCTGAACTTGAACAAAAGGAGATGTATTATTTAGCCACTTCCAACGAAAATAAATTGTGTTAAATTAGGTATGGTACTTTATCCTAATTTCAATACCGCAAAGATTGATGATAGGACAAAAATGAGTTCAATAATGTGCTTTCATTCATCACTCGAGTTTATTTTTCTTTGGTGTGGAAATTAAACTTGATGACGTCAGAAGGCTCGCGAACTTAAGTGGTCCCAGTGTTCACCACGACAGACTACGGGGGGGTTGTGATTATTCATACCAACATTTTGGAGGTTTTATGTTTTAAACCATGCTTGCAAATACCAATAAACAATAGTGGACGACTGGTTAGTCTAGTGGGTAGTGACGCTGCCTAAGAAGCTGAAGGTCCTGGGTTCGAATCCCGGTAAGGGCAAATATTTGTCTGATGAGCATGAATATTTGTTTCTGAGTCATGGATGTTTTCTATGTTTTTAAATATTTATATCTATTATATATATCGTCGTCTAGTACCCATTACACAAGCCTTACTGAGCTTACTGTGGGACTAGGTCGATTTGTGTAAGATTATCCCTTAATATTTATTTATTTATTATTATTTATTATTATATATATCGTCGTCTAGTACCCATTACACAAGCCTTACTGAGCTTACTATGGGACTACATCGATTTGTGTAAGAGTGTCCCTTTATATTTATTATTAAAAAAAAATGCTGTAATTAACTGTCGACACAACCGCCTTGTCTGTTCTCACCACCAACAGGGCGCAATCGTACAAACTCCATACACCACCACTTAATGCCTTTAATTTCTTTGCTCCGCCAACAGTCGGAATTGGTACGAAGTTGTTAATTGTCGTCCCATCGGCATCGGGCCGCTAATTGCGCGCTGGACCGACTGACGGACGTGAGCCGCTAATCTGAAAGCAAGTTAGCTGTACCGCGCGAAATTTGTCTAATCAACATCACTGCGCCGCCGGTACGTGCTAATTCGGAACTGAGCAGCCCGGATTGGAACTAAATGTTTACAACTAGTTAAAGGTTTTTTTTAGATGCCCTGGTTTCGAGCTGGTAACAATAAACTCAAGAAACTAAGGTTCTTACAATACATTCATTGTGTTTAAATATGTCACATAGATAATCAACAGAAAATATTTACCCCGGGGTTTCGCTTGCGTTCTTTGTAAATAATAAATACACTTCAAATATGCGATCTACGTATGATCAACTGCTCGGAATTGGATGTGAAAGTCAGGGTTTAAGTAAACAATAAGTTTAAGTTATTTATGTAAATTCTATGAACAACACAGTGGCCTCTCACCTTTGAATTACTCCAAATGATAAACTGAGATTCCTTTGCTTAAAGTCACATAAAGTTTCAAAAGACAAAATATTAAGAACAATGCTATGAAAATGAAATAATTTATACCGTAAAGCTTTACTTCAAAAGAGTCTTTCACTCAAAAATAAAGCGTGCTGTATCTAAACAAGGTGGAACATTGTTTTGCATTACAAAAGAAAAAAAAAACACCTAAAGGAAAACATAAAGCCACACTTTATTCGCAGAATACTTATTCAAATGAGGCCGTCCCTTCTAAGTTTGTTTTCAATCAAAAACTCGCACAGCTTTGTCCCGCTAAACTTTATAAATGAGGCGATTATCCTCTCGCGTAGGTCCTGGGTGATAGGTGTGCCAGCCCGCATCTTGTGGCCGCGTCGGCACAGTGCCTCAAACAGCAGTAGAGCTAGCCCGCTGCTAAATCCTGCTGCATTTTATAAAAATACGCTTTAAGAATTATGTAGATGGGTTGATCTTAGTTAGCACGTTATTTGCCTTAGCTTTACTTATTTTTCATCAGATGAGGTGCAGCAGGCACGTACGACTAGAATGAAGGGGGGTCCCCTCGACTTAACCTCATATCGTTAATGCTAATTACATTACACCTATAAGTTCGTTGGATATAATTTTCATTAGCCCTAATATTCAGATCGCTAATCTTGTGCGGCATAATTATTTGCCCCGTGTGGTGTCGGGTTAGAATAGCACCACCCCCTTTCTTCCTGTGGGTGTCATAAGAGTCGACTAAGGGAACAGGGTTGAAGTGCGTTGTGGGCGATGGGCTAGCAACCTATCACTACGACATCACATTTGGTCGATCTTTTATACCCACATTTATGCTAAAAGTGGCACTGGAACACACGTTTTATGTGCTCTGCCTACCCCTTTTAGGGATAAAGGCGTGAATGTATGTATGTATGTATGTATAATTATTTGCTGGGCGTAATTTCATACCTCCTAATCTATTCTAATACTTACAAACCACAAGTCTGCTAATATATTGGAAACTAATTATAACTTTTGAAATTGATTATTAAGCCTAATGAAGTAATGAGTAATGTGCCTAACACTACACCTAATTACGTCACACCTATCCTGTCACTTGACCTATTATAAACTTTTGGTCTAATGTTTCACTAGACTTAATGCATTTTCCTTCGGAACAGTGAACGTTTCGGGTTATCTTTGAACATCATCAATTTCTAGAATCAAATATACCTCTGGACTTCGGATTTCCTTTCTATTCTACTCTAAGGCAGGAGTGTTAGGTAGAATTGCCACCCTACAGCGCGCGAGCCGAGCAAGGGAAGCGAGCGTGCCGCTGCAGCGGCTTGCGAAGCGCCAGACACAACACCTTTTTACTACCTTATACTTACATATTTATATGCACAATTCGTTATGCTTGTTATGTAGTATACCCGTCCCTCAGAGCGGAAAGTAGGAGCTTCGTTGACCAGATGGCGGGCCGTAGATCCTTATTTCCCAATTGAAAATAAGTATAGGAATTATGAATTGTAGTCAAAACAGTTATTAGGAATTGTAAAGTTAGGGACACATAGTATTCGATAATTCGATGTTCGACACAATAAATATTATGCACAACAAGTATAAGTCCAAAAGTTTATAGCCGAAAAGTTATTCTGCGCCACGAAAATGGAACAATGAAAAATTATGCCATCTGATATAGACCCGTGCCTTACAAGTTTACTGAAAACTTGGCCAGCAACATATGCCTAAATGCAAAAAAAATTGCAACAAGACAAAACAGAAAAAGCGATCTCTTCTAAAGTGCTGAAATTTCGGGAAATCTGTCTAGAAAGCAGAAATAAAACATTCATCTTTCAGTCTTAGCGAGACTAAACTGTACCGTGGACGTGCAAGGACTAATAGACCGGTGTGCAGTACTGCAGTCGAGTGTAATGCCGTCACCCGCTGGCTGCACCGGGCTGATAAAACCTCGCTGTTACTCACAACGCTTTACCTCACCCCATTAAGACCAATGTAACTCAGACCCCCGATTACCGTAGCTGTTACAGAGCTCGTGGTCAAGATATAGTGGGGGTGAGCGCTTAGGTGAAACAAGTTGTGAATAGCACAGTCGGTCACCTGCCGCATGAAATGCACCGCTTTTTAACTCCCCACTAAGTCCCTTAAAAACTTCATCCCTCGAACTTTATTTATGATTTAGTCGTTGACAACTAAAATGACAAGTTTAAAAGTTATTTTATAAACGCGACCTCATTCACTTTAGCGTCGGGGCGTTTATATAACATTGTTATTATGTAAATTAGCGTGAATAAATAACTGCTTTCTAATTTAGAACTTTAATTAGATTTAGATTAGTAGCCGTGTTATTTTTGGTGCAGGAGTCGCCACAATTTGACTTTGGATTTAATAGTATACCTAAATTACTAATATAATAAAAATAAATCAGTCTATATACGTCACACTGCTGCACTGCACATCTCATGTATGCGATTATTACTGATTAAATACAATCATGTTTAATTTAATCGTATGGCATTCATTATTTATAAAAAAAAATCTAGGAAAATTATTTTGAACTTGATAGGTTGAATAGTTTTTGAAAAATTTACAAAATAATTTCTGGACGAAAAACTACGGAACCCTACACTGAGCGTGGCCCGAAACTGCTGCTTAGCGTGCCTTCCAAAGCACGGAAGCGCTCATTTATAGTAACCACTCAAACAGGCGGTCACCCATCCAAAGACTGACCGCTGCCATCTTTGCTTAACCTGCGTTATCGCTTCCGACTCGCAGGCGCCGCTAGGCTATGAGCGCTTCACAACCATGTAAACGGGTGCGATATACAAGGTGTAGCAAAAATAACGCAAAACCGTTTAAGGGCATAGCAGGTATCGTGTTCTGATAAGAAAAAAAATAAGAAAACATTTTTTTTGACGCAAATTTTTTACATTTGTATGATGTGTTGGCCGACTGGGGCGACCTGCTCCATACAAATGTGAAAAAAAACTCAAAAAAAGACCGGGTTGCACTCCAGGAGTGCCGGCAGAAGTGAAAACTCAATAACATTGTAACAGTTTTTCGAACAGGTCACGTGACATCTAACGGTGTCACCCTAAAAATGAATTTGACGCAAATTTATAAACAATTATCAATTATTTAGGCGGACGGGCCGTCGGTGCGCCGACGGGCGGCGGCAAACACAATACCAAATTGTTTTTGCCATTGCCAAATATTTTTCAAAGCTCTTTAGGAATAACGTCTAAATTCGAACTATTCGAATTTGCAAGAACAGCAGACGGCGGTGGCGAGTTGGCGACCAAAATATCAATTTGTTTTTGCCGTTGGTAAATATTTTTCTAAGCTTTATCTCTTTAGGAATAACGCCCAAATTCGAACTATTCGAATTTTCTCAATAGCAAAACGGTGAAGGACGCGTTCGTTTAATTACAATTTTATTTGCAGAATATGCTATTGCAAAAAGTGTTTAACGGTTTTATACTCTTACGAATAGCGTTCAGTTTTGAATGAAGTCAAATCGGCTAGCAGCAAAAAGTGACCGTCTTCACATCTGACGTCACAAAACTCTGTCGCGTATTAATCAATTTTTCCCCATCCCAAAAAGTGCTCAGCGCCGCTAAAGAAGTTACACGTCCTTTATTTTTGTTACACGTTGTATACGTTGTTGATACAATGGGAAATTGCATCCGTTTACATACATTTTATATTAAATACATTATACATTAAATACATTCCGACATTTTGAGCCCTTTTCGGTGCTCGCGGTTAACGGCTGAGAAAAATATAATTTCCTGTCTCAAATTACGTTGGGAAACTACCTAAATAGTAAAAACAACCCAAAGGCAGTATACGAGTACATGCCAGGTGGGGTCTTGAGGCGCCAGTTCGTTTTCAAAAAGTGAATTGACAAAAAAAAACCTACTTACGAAATTTTAAGAGAAGCGGTTGGGAAATGCGACCGGGTTGAACCAAGGTCTTTTAATTGGTAGTTGACTTATTTCAATAAAATTCATGTCATGGCTTTACATTTCGGGTTTTTTTAATTCATTTTTATTTACATGTAATAATATTTATTCCGCATAAAATTATTTCGGATCGATATCTGTATCCCTAACCTTTTTTAACTTATTTTTGACACGCAGCGAGTCGACGCCACCCCGCTGCGCGGGGTGTCTATTTCTAATTCCTAACCTAACCTAACCTAACCGACCTAATCCAGAGTTCGCTTATGACAAGCCATTTTTGTCCGCCCTGATATTTTCTTATAATAAACGATTTACACCAATGATTCTTAGTTTTATCATACATACATATTATACATATTTGTATGTCACACAATTACCTACATAATTTGAATAATGTATAAATGTGCAGTAGTAATGTAATAACGTATAATTGTATTAAAGTAATAATACGTCGAAGTAATGAATTGCAATGTTTTGTAGTTGTGCCAATTAAGATAATTTGAAACAAATCAGCGATTAAGTAATATTCGTTGAATAGTATTTCTACGTCGTAAGAAAAATTTAAATAAATAGTAAGTAGTTGAAATAAAATAACGCCAAACAATATTACTAGCAGGTACTGAAGTTTCGATGAATCGTTGTCGTTGAAATAATATTCGATGAAAAGTTTGTCGACAAAACAAGGGTACACCCACCGGGGTGCGTAGTATTACCTAAGCGTAGGTAGAGGTCTAGTTTCGTGACGGGTGACCGGTGGGGTGAGCCGCATAAGCGCGTAGCGAATAACAGCCCTGTATAGGAGAATAGCCGAACTCCGGACAGACATACGAAAGCATTTTTGCCCCAGCTGAAACGGAGAAATTCGCTTGCTCGTTCAATAATTAATTTAAGATAAGATTCTTAACACATCTACATACATAATATAATAATATTAGCCATAAACATGAAGTATATTTAAATTTATAACAATCGTTGTATATTATACATTATTAATCGTAGTTTCCAACGAATAAAAAAACCTGTCCTAAATTCGTTTAACATTTTTATTTGAATTCGATCAGTTCAACTCGTGACTTACTTTTTCCTGAATTCTAAAATAAGGTAAAAGAGATGGCACCAATAAGCATCGTCTATTCTTTCTAACAAGTTACTTACAATCCCTTTTAAGTAATATTTAATGAAGGGGCCGCCGGTCGACATTCACAGCCGCAACACAATTAGAAAAGATCAATATCAATCGTCTTATTTATTCAAAGGTACGTTCAGCACGTAGCTATCAATTACGAGCGGACGGTGTTTTCTACGACGGCTGCAAACTACCTATTATAACAGGGTATGTTCTGAAAAGTTTATTAAACTACTGAGTCGATACGATACGAGTTGGTGAACTTGTTTTAAAGAATCGGTAAAATGAGCACATACCTACAATAAGACAAGTATTAAATACTCATTTTAATAATTAAATAATCGGTTCATTCCCAACGTAAAGTGGTGAAACTTGGCAGTGGGTTATCGGTTTTTGAAGATAATAGTGCATAAATATTGAAATAAAAAAAAGTGTGGATTATTTGAGAAATGTGACTCGTTAGCGGTTTAGGTATGAATATGTTGACTTCATATTTTTAATTGCAGAACCATACGTCAAAAAAATAAAGACATAGAACCGTTTAAGATGATTTTAAGACCAATCTTTGCAATTATTTTCTATCGAGCCGATTTCGTCCAATTATGTGTCGAGCCTGTCCACGCTCTTTGAAATATGGTGAATATTAACATTTTTTTTTTGATGTGCTAGAACAAGTAGTTTTTCTAAAAAACTGCTTAAAAACATCAATTTTAACAAAATTAGGTCTTGTCAGCCCCTTAAGAGCGGGGTTCATTTTTGATTATACCAACCTCAGTTGATGCTGCGGCCTTTGTGCATATTGCTAACACACAATTTAGTTAGTTGCGTGCAAGATTACTGAGCGTACATGAAATTAAGAAACCACGCTTAAAAGCTGTTATGATGTTGGAGCAAAGAATAATCTTGCGACGAAACGCGCCGAGCTAAGCTGAGTTTGACGACGATGCTCATAAAACAGAACTGTTTTATTGCTGTTGCTACCCACCTGTCGTGAAAAGGTAGAAACCAAGTTGCAAGGATAAAATACCAACAATGTTAAGTCAACGTTCCTTCAATAAAAATAATATTATCGTTTGAAATTTCGACATGGTTTTGGCGTTGTGCGCGTTGAAACATTTTATTTGGGCACTGACTACGTTTCGCTTTTGGATCACTGGTGACTTAGTTGGTTTTGTTTTACGGTTTTCACTTTGTTACATACGTAGTTACTTTACTGAGTTTGGTGATTTTATTACAGAATGTCCACGTTCTTTATTTAAGCACAAAAATGATCACCGCAACATTCTTTCATAGACACGCGTGGTTTGATCATGCATATTGCGATAAAGTAATCGAATGAATTTTACACTATAGTCA
The DNA here is from genome assembly GCA_947578815.1 of Epinotia ramella. Taxonomy (NCBI): domain Eukaryota; kingdom Metazoa; phylum Arthropoda; class Insecta; order Lepidoptera; family Tortricidae; genus Epinotia; species Epinotia ramella. The sequence goes on from OX388209.1 coordinate 18,581,165, forward strand.
AACTCAAGAGGTAGGTAACTAGATCACAGATAGTCGAGAAAATCCAATTATCGCCTGCACAAAGGGTCACGAAACAATCTAAACTAAGAAAATTAATCTTCTGAGTCCAGAGAGGAGCACTGTCTGTGCAAACTTAGACAATGGATTTATAGTTCATCGATTTGGGTCCATCGGAAGCGGGGTGTGACGGGTATCATACCGAGCGCACTAACTTTCCAAGAAATCGCAGCCAAGTGGTTTTAAGTGTCAGATTGCATGCGAAACTGTTCCCGTAGATGATGTTACAGGAGATGGGGTCGCTGTGGATGGTTATTGTTATGCCATTATTTGTTAATGGTGAAACGTATGTTTGTTTCACTGATACATATAATGATGTAATATAAAAAAGAGGTAGATACGTTGTCTATATGATATTCCGTGTTTAAAAATGGCCACCAAATCTGACAGCTGAGACACGTTTATACGTGTCCATTGACGACGCGACATTGAGGCATGGCTGAGTTTTACAGTGCCACTTTTGGAGTGCTTATAACCTATCTACTTCTTTTTTTATATTACATCATTAGATACATATGTATCGTTTTGTGTTGTATGACTTTGTGTAAAAACATAATCTTTCTAATTAAACGTTTGAAACATTTTATGTAATCATACCTATGGGGTGGATTAAATTACGCCGTTATAATACCTAATTTGTATTACCTAAAGATTGTTACAAAAACGATGATATTAGTTTCACGAACACTTTACACATTCCATTCACATCTCTTGGATCCAGAGAGGCCTGAGAGAATTTTCGAATAAAACAATAAGATTGACGAATGATGAAGACGTTCGCCAAATCGACCAAGCTGAAAAACCGTTTACTGAAACGAGCCATGCATTGCAAGAAAAGCAGGTAATATTATAAAAATTGAACGCAAAACTTCTTGGCAATCCGAGTCTCGTCGAAAATGAAGCAAATAGAGTAAGACGGCGGGCTCGCGATTGCGTCGGCCTAGCGTTCCACTACAAATTTAAGGTAAAAGTTACAATTTTATGTAAGGACTACAATACGAACATTATTATTTAAGGACAAAATTAAAGTTTTTTCAAATAGTCACTCACAACATTACATTCATTTATAAAATATGTTGAAGTGGCGCCGGACTACGAGTACATAATACATTAAACATAGATTTCGGAATGAGACACATGCGGCCCAGACGGAATAAACATTAGTCATTTTGCTACAATATCATAACATAAAGCAGTATAAAAGATTATTAGAAATTATACAATAGATGCTGAGTAGGACATGATTTTGAAATAGAACTCTAAAACACGCATGGTGAGAGCAGTTTTAATACCATTTTCACGTCAACAGATTATTTATTCAATGCACGTTTAAAATAAAATCCTTTATGAACAGCTACACCTACCACGTGTCGGGAAATCTATCACCGAAAGAGTGAAAATAACCGTTTCCACCTGACAAATAAGGTACAAAATAAATGTATGGTATAAAAATATTATGTTTGCAGATCGCGAAAATAATAAATTCTCGCGTGTTGCCTTGATCTTCTGTGATATACTCGGGCACGTTTATTTGGGAAATTGGCCGGTACACGACTACACGTATCGATACGTAAATACTATATCGGTACAACCGATGATGGTGCGGTCGGCGGAATGTATTTTTCTACATTATTGATGATGTCACTACATTCAAGCCAAACAACGCACTGGACACAATCACGAATGGTCGATTCCAATCTATTCATTTAAATAATAAAATGTGAATATTTCATCGCGCAATTCAGTCAGCTTTATTGCTGAATAAATCAATAGCGTAGATGAATACTTAAGTGAATTAGCGAGTTTTAATGTGAAGCTCAGGACACTCACAGCGAAAAATATTGTGGTAAAATTAAATCGGGCTACCATTGGCTATTTAAGAAAACACTGTTCCAAGAGCAATAATTCCGTACGAATTAATCATGTTATTGGGTACTAGTATTTACAAAAAATCCAACTGAAATTAATAAGGCGGTTCGAGGACCATACAAAACGTCGTTTGAATAATTGTTTTTCACGTGACAAACGAATTTCTCAAATTCTTCTAGTTTATACAAGTTTATTCTAAGAAAGGGAGATTTCGCGCAAATGGAAAACCAATTAATGAAAGTGTGTTACTCGTACATAAGTTTCTGAAAATATCACGCCGTTAGCCTGAGAATGTCAAAAAACGTTTTGTACGGTCGTCGAACCACCTGAAATTCAAATCATTAAACATCAATCCCTTTACGTCTAATATCAATAGTGTTACGGTATCGCGCTATTGTCTGGGAGTAAAGAGTCACCCCTCATTTAAATAAACAGAAAATTTCCTTAAACGAATTAATTAACGTGATATTTTCTTGAATTAAATTAAAATCAGCAGAGCTGCATTCGTGAGATACGCTCGGCTGGGCTCGTTTCCCTCTGTCACAATTTTTATCTCTACCTGTTTTAGTTATTGCTCCTTCACGTCTTTTTCGCTATTTTCTCATTTCATAAGTACTTGAGAGTACTTTTATATATCCCACAGCTTACAATATATTAAGAACAACCATGGAAGTTAAAATTTCATGAAAATACATGCAATTAAAAAAAAAAATTGGCAAATATAATATAAACTTCCTTTGCTCCATAAATTAAGCCTTTGCGGGAGCGTAAAAGTTCTCTCGGCGATCACGTACCGGAAGGCGCAGCGTGGGTAGACCTCCCTCAAGGTGGACTGATCAGATGACCTGGTAAAGTTCGCGGGAGTCCCCTTTCGGCTAATATGATGATGAACCATGAGACTATTAAACTTACCGACTATTGAAAAGTAGGTGCAGTATTGTGCGAGTATAAAAACAAATAAAAAAATAGAGACCTACTACAAAACCCAGAACATGTTATCCAGTATGTGAGTATCGTCGCTGGGTGTTAAGCTGATTTTCCACCGGAGGGGCGAGACGAGACGAGGCGAGGCGAGAGTTGAAATTTGTATGGCACTTACTATTTCCACCGAGCGCGCGCGAGGAGAGAATTGAAAATTTGCCATACGAATTTCAATTCTCGCCTTGCCTCGTCTCGTCTCGCCCCTCCGGTGGAAGATCAGCTTTAGTCTGGACTGTCGTCCGGTCGTCCGACGCAGCCGGCCCAGTCCGGCTCGCCGGCGCCGGGCGCAGCGCCCGTCACTCCGGCACATTTAATATTTTAGCCATTCGGCTCACGCGTCGTCTTCAGCGGCCGTCCTGATTGCCGCTAAATTGAACTAAAAACTTCTTCAATGCCCCAAAATGTTTCAATTACATCCCAAATATTTTATCAAAATGCAATTAAATTTAAATACAATTGTAATTTTGCTCCATTATCTTTCGACGTTGGTGACCAACAAAAATGTTAACAGATGGTTGAAACAACTTGTCACTCGATTTTACCGATGTCGTATTCATTAAAGTGGCGAAATTCGGCTTTAATTAAAGCAGGATGTTATTTGAAAATGTTGTCTGCATTTGGTGATTAAATTAAAACTTTGTTCCATTGTAAGTAGTTTGCTTTGTAACAATTTATAACGCCGGTGTAGAACTACGAATAGCGTTAAGATGTTTTCAATAGAAGGTTAACAACGGGATGTAAAGTTTTGCAATAGTGCGCTCCCGGATCGTGCAATTATTGCCAACCCAATCCTAATTGAATTCTTAGGTTAAGTTTGCGTTTAAAGTTTGCATAAAAGACGCCTTGCAAATTAATAATTTTCTCATAGAACGTTTCTATTCTATTACATTTCAAAGAAGTTTGTTAACAGTACGTAACGTTAAAGGTACCATTTATATGTTTTTTGTAATTAAACCTTTCTTAATTAATTTCTGCTCTCTGCTTGCATCAAGTGCTGCTTTAAAACAAAATTATAAATCATGTTAACACGATTTCAAATTAAATTCGCTATCAGACTTTAAAAGTGGCCCAAGTAACTTGTTATTAAAATTGCCCGTGTAAAGTTGTACAATTTCCAAGCGAAATATGATGCGAGCGTTTCGTTAACACGCACGTCATGTCTGGAAGTTCCGTCGATGTTTCGGTGGACTATTCGAAATTTAAAATGGATCCGTTTATAAAGGCATTCTAGGGTTCGCATTTTCGATGAGGGAGCGGCATCGGCAGGGCAGGTGAGTGACTTGTTTGCTGGCGCAGTACGAGCAAAACGCCGAGCAGTTTAGTCGACGCCCGCACCGCTCTCTATAAATCACCCTGCGATTGACGCCTTCCTACGGGGAGTGATCTATTCTGCCCGCCATGATACAGCTACACTTCCAAAGATTTTTCTATTCTCGAAGCTTCTACTGAGTTGAAACTGTTATGAACAGACGTAATTGGATAGGTAATCCACTCTAAGATTTTGAGTGTTCGAGATAAAATTGCCTCGAGCGTCTAACTAGTGATGCAATTTAAACAAAGCCGGGATTGACTTTGCACTTCGAGGATTCTGTAATTCTGAATAAAACGAGTTTTCTATTACTTAATGTAGCTTACTATTTAATTTAATATAGTTTATTTTATGATCATGATTTTTGTTTTGTTAGTCTGTCTCTTGACGATGATGAAAGTTTCTATTTAGCCCTATGGTTGACTGGTAGAGCGAACGCACTGAGTAGGTATTAAGTCCTCAATAAAGTAGACATAAATAAATAATCATATCTGCTCTTTTTGTTGTTTGATTATTTGATGCATAAGTTTATTGCATTTTTTGAATTGAGAAATGGTAATTATTTGCATAAACAAGTCTAAACTGGGCAGCAGAGACATTTCTTAATATATTAAATTAATTAATTAACAGGGGTGTTAATATTATGAACGGTGACCACTAACCCAATGTACCTTATTTATCTATGTTGTTTTGAAGGGGTTTTGTTTGGCTTACTCCGTGAATAATACTCTGATAATTATATACAAAACAATCAAGAACAGTTTGTAAATACCCAATATTACAAATGCGAAAGTGGCTCTGTCTTTTTTCTCCTTCTTATACGCCTAAACTACTAAACCAGAGTTGATGAAATTTGACATGAATAAAACTTGACTTTTGAGGTACTTTGCTTTTTTAATCCACGCCTTGGGGGGAGGAAGGGATAATACAGACTAGTTTACGCGGGTGGAGCCGCGGGTACAGTTAGTATAAAACATAATATTGACCTAACTTATTGTATCATATTTTTTCATAAAAATTCGGCTGCTAACCCATTCGAGGCCTAGTAAAGCTACGTGTGCTACGCCGTGAAGCAGCGTTATTCGCCTTCTAGGGGAAATCGGTCGTAGAGTCATGACTTAGGTATCACTTTCACTGCTAGGAATCCACCTAGCGGGCGTTTACACCGTAGTCGCTTTCCGCCGCGTACGAGGAAACCATGGGATCGGCTACGAGCGTAGCGCGTAGCGAATCTTGGCAGTGAATGTGTTAAATGTGGTGCATGGGCCGAGGCTCATTCGAGATGAATTAATGCTTAATCTTACAAGATTATATAGCTACAGATAAAGAGAGAAAAAGTTTTTTTTGGCAATTCTACGCCATAAGAATTTCACCTGGCCACAGATTTTACCATATTTCCACTAAATATAGAACTGAGCCCTCACTCATACTAAGTTTACTGTAAAATGTCCCAGTTTGTAGACGCGCCTGTAAAAGTAAAGTGGCCTAGGTTGAACGGGCACCGGCAGTACGTTTAATATTTTGGCAAGTCGTCTCACGCTCCGTCTTCAACAGGCCCTGATTGCCGTCCGATCGAAATTATATTTCACTGCCACATTCAAAGCTCACTGGACGAGATTGCCTTCTGTAACATGGATAACATCAATGCTATTGCAGATGCCGTGTAGCATTGTACTTTTAGAGTGTAAGTGCTTACGATCGTCCATGGGAATTAGGTAGATACACGTAGTATACTATCAAAACTATGGGGAAATACCTCAGAACACCATTATAGATTGTATGAATTATATGGAGGTGATCTAATCCCTATAAGGAGTCTCTTCCAGTTAACGTTTGAGCAATTGAGAGGAAGGTAATAGGCAGAACTAGATAGAAAACTTACTACGTGTGTGTACAAATAAATGCACAAAAAGGTAAAACATATATGTATGAATATACACTCAGAGGCAAAGAAAACGGGTCACTTCCCATGGATTACTTTACAAAGTGACCCGTTTTCATTGCCTCTGAGTGTAATTCCCAATGTGAACTATGAAGGTACGCTACCTCAGAGGCAATGAAAACGGGTCACTTTGTAAAGTAATCCATGGGAAGTGACCCGTTTTCATTGCCTCTGAGTGTATATAGTGCAATATAATATATACATATATATTCATATAAGTATCGCAAATATACAAAAAATAATTCTATATTCAACCAATACACAAGTCATTGTTTTGCTTTACAAGCCATTATAAAAAAGCATGATGTATGTATGGATGTAAATACTTTATTGTACATAAGACATTGGTAAAAATACAGACAAAAAAGGTTAAGTAGCTACAAAGGCGAACTTATCCCTGGATCTCTTCCAGTTAACCTTTGAGCAATTGAGACAACAACAGGAACTAAAAGATAGACAAACTAACACGTGTCCAGAGACGTATTTAGCTCTATGCTACAGTAAATTAATCTTATTACTAATACAAACTAGTAAAAATAAAATAAAATATTAAACACATACTATAAATAAATACATATCTATATATATATATAAATTGATAAATATATCTTCAAAATATACAAATAATATCCAATCAAAGTCATTGGACAGCCACAACTTTTTCAGCTTTTCCTTGAGTCCACAGACTGGGACTGTCTAAAGGACAACTGCAAACCGTTCCACACTTCACAGCACGCTCCGCGAATGACTTAGAAAATGTGCGCGTCTTATTAGACGGTATTGCAAGGGTGAGATTAGCGCTCGACCTCAAACGGTGACTGCTGCCGTCAGCCATATAAGTAAAATTTTCAGATAAATACGAAAGAGAAGCAGGATTGAAGGGTACGTTAAAAAGTAAGGACAGCATGTGCGCCGACGGATCGGTAACCAACCGAGCTGAGAACGAAATTCGGAGATTTCATGATAATTTACGAGCTAAACGCTTCCTGTACTAGTTTTCTCGTCGACGATACTATGCTTAGTACTTGACGTAGTACAGTCGAGTTCTCCAATATCTATACGTTCAACCTTTCAAAATTATCTACACATGCGTTTTATTTCAGTAAATAAATAAATATTAGCGGACAATCTTACACAAACCGACCTAGTCCCATAGTAAGCTCAGTAAGGCTTGTGTTATGGGTACTAAACGACGATATATATAATAGATATAAATACTTAAATACATAGAAAAACTTCCATGACTCAGAAACAAATATTCATGCTCATCACACAAATATTTGCCCTTACCGGGATTCGAACCCAGGACCTTCAGCTTCGTAGGCAGCGTCACTACCCACTAGGCTAACCGGTCGTCAAACAATAATAACTGGGTATATTGTATGTGAAGTCTCCAATCCGGACTGGGCCAGCGTGCAGACTAGTGCCCGTTCCCTCTCATCCATGAGAGGAGGCCTGTGCCCAGCAGTGGGACGTAAATAGGCTGATTTATTACTATAAATATTTTTGAAAGGTTGGTATATATAACCCAAGGCGGTTCTATATTCGAAACATTGTAATCGATAACTTTAAATTGTAGCCTATGTAGCTAACAAATATACAATTTGTGACGCTGCTTTTGAATTTATCCAGCCTTTTTTGCTTTCCGAGCCAAAAACTAAACTTAAGTTTATTTTTCTAATTTGGCAAGTAAAAGGTTAATACCAATTTGTTCACAAGCATTTTGTCAAATAATGACAACTACGAGTATCAAAAAAAGGAAGAATAAACCTTTTTGTTGGCTTAATCACAATGGCACAAAGCATGAAAATACTTTTTCAATCTCTTTTATAAGCACTACGAGTAAGAAAATAAAATAGTAACATGACAACCGAGTTCAATAGGTGAGGGAAAGTCTATTATTGTAACGAAATCAGTGGTTGGGGACGGCGCAGTATCCGACGGCGAAACCGACCGCAAAACCTTTTTTGGTGCTTTTAGAATGGACGCCTGACCTGAATTTATCAATTTCTGACAAGTTCCATTCATTTTGAGGACAATAGGTTTATTTATATTTATAATATGGGGCATACATTGACGTACACTTTAAGTGGGGCATTTAATTTCTGAATAGAGTGAGTATAGTAAGTTGTTAATGGATCTAAATAGAAAAATTAGCGTGCGTTTACTGCTAGCTGCTGGCAACACTTTTGATAACAGAATAAAGGTTCGAAGGAAAAGTTCTGCCTTCTATTGCCTTTATTAGTACTATAACACGTCAATATAAAGGATTACTCTGACGTTAAAATTAGAACTGAAAAGCTTTGCAAAACTAACGGGCGCATACAACGATTACTCTCCTTTCATTTTCCTATACAATATATCACTGTTTCTCTTTATTCTACGTATCTTTAAAACGCCTAATTCTTTGACCTCGAATCAAACTCCACCATGTTAATATAAAAGCAACCTTGATTCGTAAAGTGTACAGTTTACTTCACAAACCATGGTCTTATAAAGATAGGAGGTAGAAAAAGTAATCAGTGGATGTTATCAAGGTTTTTCTCATGGTACGAGTACAAGCGGAGCGGTTGGATCGCGTGACGACTGGCCATGCTTCAGCCCGACCAGAAAGAGTGGCCGCGGTATTTGTCTTGCTTTCATTGTACAAAATATTTGAGTAAACTCGCTTACACCTAATCACTGGTTGAACAATGCCGATTCATTCGCAAAATGCGTTATAAAACCTTTAATATTTAATTCATTCCATCACCTCAAGGAGCAGAACAAACAGTACGTCTACTAAGGCGTCTAGATTTTTTTTTACATATTTTCGTATCGTACCCACATACAACTCAAAAACAAACAATAGAAACGATTACGAGTAAAGGCGGCAATACGAGTACTTAGCGAGACAAAGCACAAGAGCATACCTACTTAAATTTGTTTCAGTACCTGCAGAGAAAACGTATTGATTAATTCAGAGCCAATTTAATTCACACATTGTTCCGTCCTGAGACTAAAGCAAACCTGCCAAAATTATTGAAGACATTAGCTGGAGCGTCCCTACAGAGCTGCGAGTCAGGAAATTCAACATGTGTGAACATCCTAGAACTGTGCCGTGCAGTCTCTGCACAGATGTCACTTAATATTAATCTACCTGCATTCTGTCGAAGAGCATTATTGTTAAGAGCATTGTCTACTTATTACTGCAGGTATCACGGGAGGTTACACGGAACGTAAGAAACACTAGCTTTTAACTGCATTTTAGGGCAATCCAATGTGTCTTGGAAGGGACCAATATGTTACCAATCAATATTACTTCTAACGTATTCCATCTAAACAGTTTCGTATCACCTTCACTCATCTCCTTCGTTTTTTCAAGATTTGAATTCAGCCTTTTCCACATTCGTCACTTATGTGACTCATACCTGGTCTCATTCTTTTTTGTAGGTTTCCTCTTTGTTCACCTTGGCAATTCTTCTTGTTCTTTTTTGGGCACACTCGCTACTAATTAACCCCTTTCGGTATTCATCTTGTTCGCAGTTTGCTCTTCTCTAATATGACATATCACTACGCCAACATGTTGATTTGGCTGACACTCTAACACTCTGTCATAAATGACATTTCTAAATCAGTTAACCGGTGCATAAATTGTTATAATTTGCACTCCACGCAAATCGATACATAAACAATTTGCGTAGTCTGTAATTTCGCCTTCCCGCAGGCAGTGATTAAGTGGACGATTGTTGCGTCCCATGATTTATATAATCAGTTGGATAATATCGTGTAATCGCAATATCCCGTTTATCCGTCCCTGTCTTCGGCATGAGAAATGAGCTGGCAAGCTATATGTTGCTAATTTTGGGACGCATTTAGCGATCACCACTGTGAATGGGAACAGACAGCGATTGTAGGAAGCACAGAATGAACGAGTGCCATAAATTGTATAAATTACATATCAAAATAGAAGTGGCAATTAAAAGCGGGACAGTAAATAATAAATGCGTTTCAGCTACAATGCAGGGGAAAATTATGTCTCATTTTAGGATATGTCAATAAATCGTCCAATTAAAAATGAAACAATAATCGATCCTTTTTATTTGCGTCCAACCCTTTCGCGTTCATTTTTTTTGACGTTTGGGTCATTATTTTTTCACGGTTTACAGTACGCCACTCGATACAGTCCCGCACCCGTCTCGCATCACACGAGTAATAATAATGTAGACTGGCGACATAAAATACACCGCAATACGGATTTTAAAAGATGTTTAAAGATTCATAAACATAAGCTTTCCACCTCAGTTCGAGTCGTAAAGTTGAGTGTAATGCGTCTGAATATCGTATTACGTATAAACGTATAATACGGCGGTAACTTGGGACGTTAGGCCGTGTCTCCACACCTGGTGACATGAATAAACTGTGTCACTGTGGTCTAATATTAAGTTTGCTTGTTTATAATGTTGCTCCCCGAAATGCCGTTGTTATGTTTAGGGTTGCCGGGACAAAAATGAGATAAGCCAAATTTGGCAAGTATAATACAGGGAGTTTTTGCGGGCTCGGAACTTCAAATGAGTTTTTATGGTATGCACGTACTTGACCAGGTAAAACAAGAGCCCTTTATAGTGATCGTGTACATTCTATCGCGAATACTCTCTTTTATAAACTACACACATATAGTAATTAGTAAACAATCAGCTTTTTTTTTTTTTTTTTTTTAACTTTATTAAATCAGTATCTTTACATTTACAAGATTTTCTTTCCTTAGCCACTATCGGAAACCTTGGTAGGATTATATAAAAGCTGGCGAGAACGCACGGATCGATCCGCACTAACAATCGATTAACATGACACTAGTATTCATTTTTATGTACCTAATGTATCGTAAGTGACGGCATACTTCGTTTCATAATTCCTGATTATAATTTATACTGAATTATTGCTCAGGTAATTATTTTCGGGATCAAATCTATGACTCATCCTTATAAAAGTAACACATAAATGCTATCCCTAATTTAATTGGGATCGCCACTGTTAATATAGTAAAGGACAGATTTATGTTATACCATTCAACTCTTATATTTCTTATACTGTCTACTACTATGCTTAAACAATGCATATAAGAGCAGGTCAAGCATACAAGACGTATAAAAACTTGAAATAACTTCCCTAATCCCCGTAGGCAACCCTGCGATACGTTGTTTGTTTAGCCGGGATCTTGTGTTTGTGCGTTGCGCTCACGCGGGCATATGATACAGTTAGTTAGTTATTTTGACAGCTACGGTTGTTTTATCGAAAACAATAGTTAGCATTTTCACGCCTTATCTGTGTAGCAAATTTTAGGAAACAATTTCAACTCGAGTAGGCGACAGCATTAAGTTTAATATTTATTGAACTAGCGAGAGAAGTGAACGATGTTTTCTGCTTCAGCTTGGGCCACATTTTTTTCGTATGTCCGACTTTCCGGTTCGGTCCGGTTCCCCTCTACAGAGGCTCTAGTATAAGTTTTGCCGAAACAAAACGTTACGACCGCGTTTGCGTTTAGCTGTCAAATCCCATACAAATTGAGGGTAAAACGCAAACGCGATCGTAAAGTTTTGTCTCGGTAAAACTTATAACACATAACACACACCTTAACACAAGCCCTAATGAGCTTACTATGGGACTAGGTCGATTTGTGTAAGATTGTCCCCTAATATTTATTTATTTTATTTATTTATACTAGAGCCTCTGGTCGCATTTCTCAATCGACTCTCGTGAAATCTTGTGAACAGGTTCGATAATAATATGGAACGTTTTTGTCGGCTCCGTTATTGGAATTATAAAAATTTGTATTTATAAAAAAACATACTCGTGAGGTCTATAACTCACAGAGCCACTATTAGGTACTATTATTTGATCGAGTTGGTATTTAGTAAAAATACGATCATTTTTACGGAACGGATTGAACAGGCTGAAAAATGGGTTGCAAAAGTTGAAGGTGAATTCACTTACATACATATAAACAATGCCAGTAAAACAATAGCTCATAATAAAACAGAATTTGCAGACTCGAAAACGGCACTTTCGGGTACCGCTAAGTTCCTAGCTCCCAGTCTGGGCTGAGTGACTTTAATTCATCGCCAGCAACGCCATCTGGGATTACTTGAAGCTGTCACGGAGGCACAGTCCGAAACGTCTCGATTGGAACTTCTGCTTAGTTCAACGGATGTCTAAGTATTCATAATATTATTCTAATAGTGGTTTGGAAAGATTATAGTTTCTTTTGAATAGCGATGCTTACATGCTTATTGTTTTTTAGTAAAACATAATTCTTCCCGATGCTTACCATCTGACAGGCCGTATGCTTATTTGCCAATGACGTGGAACTAAAAGAAGTCGAAGTAAAACTCTTTGGGAAGAATTCCAGTCAAATCCTCGGATACCTCTTGCGTTACTTTTATACATATACGCCAGATTTATCCAAGGATGGATTTAAAAAATTCAATATACTTAATGTCTAACTTACCATTAGTTCTTTTTATCGCCTCTTGTGAAACGTGCTCACAACAGTGTCACAGTCACAGTCACTACAGTCTCGAAATAAACAAATGAGTAAACCCACGCGTTGTACAATTTTAGCGTTAAAGTTGTATAAGTACTGCCTAGAAACTAACTCATATCTCCACGGAAAGTTATAACTAACGCAATGTGTCATATACAGATTATTCGGCAAATATTTTAGTTTGTGCAAGTGTATCTTACCGATTATAGACAATGCCACTAAGGACCAGAGTTTCTCAAACTTTAGGCAGGAGTTAGATAAGTTTCTGTTTCCACCAGGCCCTTAAATTGAAATGGGTACCAAAATATCTAGTTGCTTTGTTATTAACTGTTCAAAGCTATCGCTGCTATCTTTAGTCGTTGTTTCTAGCCCTGCACGTTTAATCTCGAATTGAAAATAATTCGTTAATCTTGTTTTGTAGTCATTTTAATCGCTATATTTATAAAGCGTTGCAATACAAAAGCAAATTCCTTCCAAATTTTTAGAAAGAAAAATTATAAATAGTAGGGTATATTAGTTTTACATAGTCTCTTTGATTTTACTAATACGACGTACAATTGTATTTTCGCACCGTAATGTTTTGCATTGTTCCTAGTTTAGGTAAACCTCTCATTAATTTTCCACCTAAATTCTACAAAAGTCGTTGATATACATATATATCTGCGGCGTAACCCAAAATAGTTAGTAATTTCTTTGTCTTAGAGTTTGGTTAGACAAAACGCTCGAATGTTTAAAGCCTATTTGAATTAAATTAAAAATATGCACTTTAAACATTTCTAACCAATTTTAGCGGTCAGGCTTTGTCATTTCTTATTTATAATTGTAGATTTTAAGTATATTAATAATAAACAGACACAAATAATAAATAAAATAAAAATTTTGATCGGTTTCTTAGTTTCAAAAATGTAACTCCACACTATTGTACCTAATGGTCTTCATTTATAAATATTTCTGACACTAAATAATATTTCAAATCAGAGTAATAGGTGAATATCAAATAAATATTAAATCAGTACCAATAAGGCAACACTTTAAAAATAAACTAGTGACATCTTATTACAACGGTCGACCCGACATCGTTTAATCGCCTCAGTTACCGAGAACTTGCATAGGTACACATTAAACTTTTACTAACACAGCTATAAACAAACTAGGTATTATTGTTTGTTAGGTACGCCGGCGGTCGGAGATTACTTGACAATGTCATGAGTAACAAAGTTCGGAGTTCTCTCACAGACAACTTCTGGCAGGGCCCTTAAATTGAAACTGAACAACATCTGCACTCGCTTGATAGTTAAATATTACGAAAAATTACTTTATGTTTGACCTCATTCTGATGGTGCAAGTGATTGCTGAATTTAATTATGTTTAATAGGGAAAATGGAAGGGTGTTTTTGACAGCTACAAGTAGATTTGAGTGTTTTATAAACTAATGTAATTTTAATAGCTCATGTTATCCATTGTGTTGTAAAAATTGTTCAGGTATCCTATGTATAATTTGTATTTTGCTCACACTAAACAATAATTATAGCTACAGTATCCTAGTGGTTCAAGCACGCGGCTGTCAAGCGGCGGTCGTGGGTTCGAATCCCGGCTCGTACCAATGAGTTTTTCGGAACTTATGTACGGAATATTTACCGTACTCCAGGCAATGAACTGACAACTTGTATGGAAAAAATGTCAATTTTGGAAATAATTTATAATAGCTTATTTTTTATGTGTAACGGATATATTATCAATTAAATAGTTACCCAGCGGCAAAATCCAAAAAAAATTCAGACATCGAAAAAATGATAAGTTAACTGGCTTCTGAAAAGTCAGTAAAAATATTAATAAATGTTTTTGTTTTTATTTTGGTTCATTTACATTTGCTCTATAATATTCAAGATAAATCGTACAAAAAAAGATAATGCATGCTTCATTTAAATCTACATAATTACTTCCGGGTAGAAAGTTTGTCGGATTCTTGACTAAATCATCTTAGAATAACATTTTCAAATGAATTCAACAAAAAAAACGCTATTATAAATTAATGTTTTTCAAAACCGTATTTTGCCTGGAGTAGTTAGCTTTTCGGTGAAGGAAAACATCGTGTGGAAACCGGTCTAATCCCAGTAAGGTCTAGTTTTCCTTCTGGGTTGGAAGGTCAGATGGCAGTCGCTTTCGTAAAACTAGTGCCTATGCCAAATCTGGGGATTAGGTGTCAAAGCGCACAGCCTAAACCGCTAACGATATAAGCATGAAATTTGGAACATATATTCTTTACAGTACGTGGACGTGTGCTAAGAAAGGATTTTTCGAAATTCAACCCTTGAGGGGGTGAAATAGGGGTCGAACCGTTGTATGAAAATCGATCATTTAGAAAGTTACAGACTTGAATCTTTGTATGAAGGTTTCTTACTAAAAAGCAAAACAAATGATGTAGCTTTGCTATAAAAGGGAGTTAAAAAAGAGCTGAAAGTTTGTATGGGAAACATGTCGTTTTTAAAGTAAGCCATTTAAAACTTCGGTCTCAAACTCCTAATGTATAGTCAAAAACATTGATAAGGGATTTTTTTCTAATTCATCCCTTGAAGGGGTTAAGATAGGAGTTGAAAGTTCACATAATTATATTCACATATTAGGAAATCACACATTAAGTAATGTGTGATTTCCTAAACCGCTAAAGTTATAAGCATGAAATTTGGCACATATATTATTTACAGTACGTGGACGTGTACTTAGAAATTATTTTTTGAAATTCAACCCTAAAGGGGGTGAAATAGGGGTCGAACCGTTGCATGGAAATCGTTCATTTGGAAAGTTATAGACTTGAATCTTTGTATGAAGGTATCTTATTAAAAAGCAAAGCAAATGACTAAGCGATGTTCCAAAAATTCATCTCTTAAGGGGGTTAAAAAAAAGTTGAAAGTTTGTATGGAAAACGTGTCGTTTTTAGAGTTAGATGTTTAAAACTTCGACCACAAGCTCCTTGTGTACAGGATTTTTTCCTATGTCATCCCTTGAAGGGGTTATGATAGGGGTTGAAAGTTCACATAAGTAATGTGTGATTTTTAATTTTAAACTGTAGCTAGAAACATGAAAGCAGGACAGCAGGTTTCTTTTATAATATGTAGATATATTTGCCCCCTAAAGGGGTGAAATAAGGGGGTAAAGGGGCTTAATCAAAATAATTTATTCTCTCACACCGTTAAATGGGGACGGTGGATGGAGATGGAAAGTTCTCCGTCTTTTAGCATTAGATAGTTTGCTTTCAAAACTATACAGGTAGACCGAACTAACGTGAGTAAAACTACTAGACGGATTTAAGCAAATATTTCTAGTCATGTAGCTTTCTTTAATACATACATTATCAAAAAATATACAATTTAAGCAGAAACGTCTGTTGATGATTCTTCAGATATTATATTTGTAAAAACGAAGTTTTCAATTGATATTTTGCAATTTAAAGTAATGAACTCATCGCACTGTTACCTTTGACGCTTAATCCCTGAACGGATTTAGATGAAATTTTTCGTACAGATAAGTTGAGGCCCTTGGAAGGATATAGGATAGTTTTTATATCGGAAATCATCCCTTAAGAAGATAGAACTTTGTTTGGGTCGGCTATAATTGAGGTTCCGCCCACAATAATTTAATAGCAATAATTTTTCTAAGACAGTTACAAGTTCTACGCGGACGAAGTCGCGGGCAACAGCTATAGTCCAGGCAATGAACTGACAACTTGTATGGAAAAAATGTCAATTTTGGAAATAATTTATAATAGCTTATTTTTTATGTGTAACGGATATATTATCAATTAAATAGTTACCCAGCGACAAAATCCGACAAAATTTCAGACATCGAAAAAATGATAAGTTAACTGGCTTCTGAAAAGTTAGTAAAAATATTAATAAATGTTTTTGTCTTTATTTTGGTTCATTTACATTTGCTCTATAATATTCAAGATAAATCGTACAAAAAAAGATAATGCATGCTTCATTTAAATCTACATAATTACTTCCGGGTGGAAAGTTTGTCGGATTCTTGACTAAATCATCTTAGAATAACATTCTCAAATGAAATCAACAAAAAAAACGCTATTATAAATTAATGTGTTTCAAAACCGTATTTTGCCTGGAGTACTAGTAAATATATAGAACGTATTTGTAATGCCGTATATTGTATACGTAAGAACATACATTCGTGATGAAGTGGATAATATAGTAAACTTGTTTTATTAATAACACATGGATGGGTAGGTAATATGAAAATTAACTGCAAATAAGCGTCCATGGAAAATTTACATTGGGCAATCAAAATTTGTGTTCTCTCATCAAAGTAATGTTTATCCAAATTAGCAATCAAATTAATTCTTAATGTAACGGATAACATTTTAAACTAATTAATGTTCCAATGGCACAATAGAGGAGCTATAAAATTAAATTAAGCTTCCCCATATTAATTACTGACAAAAATGACAACAGCAGATTATCATACCATTTACACTTAAAATAATTATTCCCAGTTATAAATATTATCGCAACAAACTATTGTTCAGGATCACGGCTTTCTAAATGGACAACAGGCCGAGTAAAAATACAAATAGCTATTTACATATAACGTGAACAGCAGCAGGAAATCGTAAAAGCAATATATAACGATCGTGTATATTATGGGCGAATCTGAATGTGTCAGTGCGTAATTTATCGCGGAACGTGTTTTTTGTGGAGGCCCTCTCTTGACCTCATAAAACACAGAGCCCGTTGCAGGGCCGCTGAAATCGGAGAGCCCTCGAGTCGAGGCCGGCCCGCGGCGCTCACCGAAAGTGGGAAAAACAACCGATCGCCACTCGACTGAGACGAAGCAGATGACACTTCACACGTCGTCGTGATTTTTACAACATTCCCCTCGACTCTGTGGCGTTTTTCGCTTGCAATTACTTTGATGTAAGCAGGATTTTTTTTCACGCCGCCGCGTCTGTGTTTTGAGTGTAAGCCCGGGGTTGATAAGTCATGTTTTATCATTATGAAGGCTCGTCGAGGGCTCGCCAGAAACCTTTGTCTATTTCGTGTACTCTTCCATTAATGAGTTTGTGTTACACGAAAGAAAAAAAAAGAAATTGCAACTGAATGAGGGGCCGGCTAGTGAAAATAACGTTTTTATTATATCGTTCGGATTACTGAACTACAAACTGTGCCTTAAGATTTTATGGCACAGACAATTGTTTCAGTCTGGTTTCGCAAGTGATAAAGGGTAATCGTAGATTGTGACTATAACGGTACATTGGTACTTGAATTATTAATATCTCGTTTCACTATCATACATTCCGTGAGTATCACGAAACCAGTGATATAATTACGTTCAATATGCAACAATATTATAATTTAAATAAGATTATATTATCTTGTATAGTTGCGACGACAAATTGTAAATAATGCTTAAGTGTACCGCTTTAGTTCACAACCAATAATACGATATACGATAACATTAATTTTTGTTGTGAGCTATATTATATAATTTAGACGTAGAATGACATTGTTGGGTATCCGCAAGGTGATTTTTAATACGTGATCAGGAGTAAATTTTACTTATTCTCTAATTGATGCCAAACACGATTAACTTGAAGTTAAGTACCTAAAACAAACGTTGTTTTTTTCTAAAGAAAACATAACAAGGAATTACTTTATAATATAAAAATCATTGTAACCCTAAGGGTAGTTTAAATCTATGAAACTAACCTCCTTAAAAAGCAACTTTTAGCAACCTAAAACCCTTGTATCCGATACTTCATTTATGAGTAATAAACTGAAAATGTTCACATGCATAATTATGACAGGTAGATGTTAGAGTTTATTGACGTCAGGCCTATTAGATTTCCCGCCGAAGCGAAAATTCGACGCATGTACCTATCTAATGAAATTTAGGAAATGTGTGGCCGAACATTTAGTGGAGTTAGTTTTAACATTATCATTAAATTGAATCGACTAAATAGTGATTTAATTGCATGAGACCTCATCCATTGATATCCATTTTGGCAGTTTAAGTATCAATATTTTTCGAATTCTGATCACGGATTAAAAATTACCGTGTATTTCGTAATGTTTCTGGGAACAGCCAGTTGATTTAACTCTAACCGGCGTTGACAGAATTAATTGTCTCACAAAATTAAATAATGATGGATGTCAAAGGCTCATGAATTACTTTTACTGAAATTCACAGCATAACGAATTATTATTTTGTTGAAGAGGTAACATCAGATCATTACTTCTAATTATTCTAGTGTTTCTGGGATGCCTTTCGTTTCACAAGTTTTAATTTCACGTGGTATTATTTTTACCTAAATTTCTTTGATTGAATCTTATTCATTGCTATTCAATTGACTAAACATTTTTAGAAACCTCTTTTAACGTAAGTTAATTTGGTCAGTGTTTGGGCGGCGAAATATCGTGAACGCGGGTATTGGGGCGAGTGAGAGCTTCACGGATCCAAACGTGTGTCGTACGTGGTTGGCTCTCTGCCAGCCGCAATACACTTTCTCAAACGAAAAACGCCCTATGTCTCTATGAAAGCCACACTGTCTTAAGACTTTTCTCGCTTGACTTGCGGAATACACATTTAACGTGCAGTTTTTATTCACAGGACACAATTTTAAAGTAGTCTATAAACGTTAAAAGTAATAGTAAGTAATGCACCGCTTCGTTGTTTTTATTTAGTTCTGATTTTACTTCCGAATCTCACTTTCTAAAGAAAGTTTCGTATAAAAATGACGGATGAACGAAACAAAACTCTGTAGTCCGACACACGGTCATGAACCAATCGACAAAGGTGTTCTGTAAACCAGTGAATGTCAATGTCTATAAACAAAGTATAGCAAGAGTCGCATTGTCAACAGGGGCGCTGAAAAATGTTATAGTTTGTCGATTTAATGCATCCAGTTGAAAACTATGACTGCGGCACACTTTATTTGCTGACACCAGTGAAAATTTGCGTCAGGCTAAGTGCCAAATTTATAACACTGGACCGTACTACGAAAGGTTTTTACGCTAATTGGTTCGGTTGGGCAAGGATTGTTAAAGATAAAATATGCGATCCGGATTGTTTTCGTTTACATTTTGATTGATTGCTTCATTACCACTGCGAATTCGATGACAGAATATTTTTTGGTTAAACTATTCATCTGTGAGATTATTTTAATGATAGTTCAACGGTACAATAACAAAGTTACCTTTAAAAATATTGTTTCTTAAGAGTCCCCAGGAATCTTGACACAAGTCGGCTCACCGTATAAACGTAGTTTGGTTATAATTTTAAAACGGCATACCAGAATAACATGGAATCTTATATACAAACTAGTATTTGTCGGAAACTAAATAGTATTGGTTGCGAAAAAAATAGAAAAAGAAGGTTTTTATGCAAAACATCTTTTCCCTCTATTTTTTCCAGAGTTATAGCAGTTGGTGGCTTGATCACATACGTGTAAATAAATAAAAAAATGCAAGTATTAAATATTTTTTTGCGTAATAATACTAATAATACTATTTGTTTGCAGTAAAATTAGGCATAACTTCATAAAGAATTTGAAAGGAAATAATCGCACAATAACTCCCATAGGATTTTAGAAGTCTTTGAACGTAGTTTTTTATTCGATAATCGTTCATTCACTTTGGTGATTACAATTATTATTGTAGATAATGTTTTTTTTTTTTTTAATACTGGGCCTTGTTATTATTTTACTGATAAAAAATGTGTGTTGTCTTTTTATTATTACATACTAAAAACACGACTGAAACGGGTGTAATATGCAAAACAAACACATGATTATACTTGTAATCCTTAAATTATTGTATAATTATTTATTAGCCAAAAGACGTCCACTGCTGGACATGGGGTTCCTCAAAGAGTGCCACAATGACCAGTTCTGCGCCACCCGCATTGATCAGATTCCCACGACCTTTACCAGGCCATCAGACCACCTTGTGGGGAATCAATCCACGCTGCGCCTTCGGGTACTAAGGGCGGCCTTTCGAGAACCTTTCCGCTCCAACGGCCATCGATTCTACGTGTATTGGGCCCGCCTACTGCCCCTTAAGTTTAGCAATTCGGAGGGCCATATCTGTTTCGAATAGTTCTACTACGGAACTTCTAAAACCGATTATTACCAACTAAGTGTTAAATAAAAAAAAAAAAAAACAGTAAGTCATTAAATACTGATTTTTTTAAGGACTAGTTCCTAGCCCCTAGTTCTTATTGACTACACT
The DNA here is from genome assembly GCA_947578815.1 of Epinotia ramella. NCBI lineage: Eukaryota > Metazoa > Arthropoda > Insecta > Lepidoptera > Tortricidae > Epinotia > Epinotia ramella. The sequence goes on from OX388209.1 coordinate 18,602,086, forward strand.
TACTTAATAGCTAATTTCGCTCTGTTTCAATGCGATGGATGCGACGGGTCATTTCGGCTGAATTCGCCGGGGTAGTTTCCAATTTTATGGTGGTTGAGCAAGTGGCATCGATATCGGGCCCTCGTTCCGAAATGCACGAAATTTTGAACTCGGTCGCTGGGGGGTTCAAACATATTTAAATTAAAAAAATATATAATACTAGCGACTCGCCCCAGCTTTGCACGGGTACTATATTATACATATAAACCTTCCTCTTGAATCACTATATCTATTAAAAAAAACAACAAAATCCGTTACGTTAAATATCTAAGCATACATAGGGACAGACAGCGGGAAGCGACTTTGTTTTATACTATGTAGTGATTCATCGGAGGGATAATTTTTTTTATCAGAAGAACACTCACTGCAAAATTCTAGAATCATAATGTATATATACTAAGTGTTCACAAGTTTGATAGGAAATTGTTAGTTTTATTCGTGAAATCTATCATTAAAATATTATTATATCTCACATCTTTAATAATATATCTCTTGCAAATCTATCTAACTTCAACAAATCAATTTAGTACCACATTAATATCAATATTTTTTTTTTATGAAACTAATGAGCTGTATAAGATGCTTTTTAATTAAAATGTCATTCATCGCTGCAAGGTTATTTTTGACCTAATGATTGACAGTCCGGATTCGTCCTCAATTTTGCCGTCTAACTATCGCTGTTAATAACACCTTAATAGGTACAATTTGATCGCATTATCTGATCAACATGTAATTTTTTTTACAATTGTCTATTAAACTTTCAACAGCCGAACATTCTCAGCAACGAGAAAGGAAACAGAAAATGTTTTCATAAATAATTTATCGTTATTTTAGTCGCTCATAAAACTGACGTGAAAAAGTTATAGTATTTTATGCAACTGTTGTATAAGTAGGGTCTTAAAGACGCCACGAGCGTTTTAAGACCAAGTTATACACCGTTGTATACAATACTTTTTCTACGACTAATTTTAAATAAATAGCATTTGACTTTTCAGGCAGTAGGTACGTAAGTTTTCCGTTAGTTCTATTACTACTTACGCAATTTCTTCAGCGGTGCAATTATTTTTTTCTCCGTCCATTTTAAAAGGGACGTACACATGTTTCTTCACTTAACAAACAGGAATAAAATCTTAATAAGATATTAATAACGAATAGCTATCATATTTCGTCTTTTAATTTTGAAATGGAACTTCGGTGGGAAATTAGAAATATGACACATTGACACCTCTTGGCTATGGTCTGGTTTGTTTTAAATTTCCTTGCACTTGCCATCCGAACCAAACTGAATCCGGATCCGAACTGAATCGGATCGGTGTATATTTATAAATAATACCAATCATTGGTAAAATATTTATTTTAACACACAACACATGATCATTTATTTTTATTTTAGTAAATAATTTATATTCTACAAATGTTTGATAGTAAATAAAACTTTTTATTTCAAAAAATTTGCTTATGAAGTTGGTGCAAAATAGCGGCTGATTCAAAAAAAGTTAGGTTATTTGACATCGTGGTAAACAGTGCTTTTATGAAAAATGTATGAACCATAAAAGTACGCTAAACAGTGCGTTTATGGGCCATAGAGCATAGAGTTTTTCGACGACTTATTAACGGTGTTATTGTATTTGAGCTAAAGATTTGAGAAAAAATAGTTAAATCGACAGAAGCAAGCAACGATAAATATATTTAATTTCACTACGCTAAAGGTATGTCATAAGCAATGCAGCAATAATTTTACAAATGTTTATTAATTCACACACAATCAATAAATGCAATCCGCAGACTGTGTATAATTAAACAAAATAAATTTAAAATTTTCAATTAGATTCCCGTTTTACCACCGACCAGGGCAAGTCGTTGTTCTGCCGAATTCCGCACAAAAGTTAGTACATTAAAACTGCCAATTAGGGGCATTTCAAGTCCAAGTTGTTAAAGAATTCGCGTAATTATTCTTGGATGACTTGCCGAGAACGGATACTTGACAATTCTATCGGCAAAGAACCCTTTTTCAGGGTAATTGTCCGGTCTCTCGGATCGGCGGTTACTTATCCCGTTTAAACGCCAGTAATATAAATAAAGTAATATAAATAAATATTTTAAAAATAAAATCAAATGTCTATAATAAATTTATTGTAGTCAATAATCAATTATTATTAACAAACATAAAACGACCCATTGCAGCAGTGGAACATCATTATATATGATTGGCTTCTGCCCGCGACTCCGTCCGCGTAGAACTAGTTTATGCTCCATACAAACATTCATCCCCCATGATTACCGGGATAAAAACTATCCCATGTCCTTTCCCGGGAATTTCTTTCATCTAAATCAGATCAACGGTTTAAGCCTGAAGAGATAACAGACAGACAGACGGACACATTTTCGCATTTATAATATTCGTATAGATAGTTTGGATGACAAAACGATGAAAAAAACATTACCTAAGTAATTAAATAAGTTCGTTAGCTAAATTATATGAATAAGTATGGTAAAATAAAATGAACCTTTATTCGTTGCGTTGGTCAGCTTATCCTTATTTATTAATTTGGGTACTAGCTTTTTACTGAAGCCTTCCATTAAATTGTCTACCCAATTGAAAAACTAGCCTTTTCTGGATGTTCTCTTTGTCAAACGGTATTTTTTTCTTAGAAGTTCTTGATATACCTTATACTACTAGACCGAGATTAACAAGCTGCTCTCATTCTCCCACTAAATTACTTTGCTAGAAAGATACACATCATATAGGTACGTTCGCGAACTATTATTTCGTGTATTTTGGCAAGATACAAACACACAATATCGTTTGGACATTTGTGTGCCGGTAGACTAACGAATGGCCAACCCCAAGACAAATACAATTTATGGTACGAATCCCTGACTCAGACCTGTGCAACACTGGTCGAACCAGTAGCCGCGGAGTCGAGTGAAGCTCGAATTTGCACGTCAGAGGATACAAAAACCTTGGCAGTGGAGCTGACATTTTATCTTGAACACAAAAACCAAAATATATCCTTATTTTTTTAGACCTAATCCAGCAACAATTATACAGACCTAGCCTATAAACATTGCGTGAGCGTGTGCTGAATAAATAATTATTGTAAACAATTTTGATGTTATCTGTACGTATCTACGTGTAGTGTACGGGTTGAACGGATCCCGACCGAATTTCGATTTTATGGTCACTGAACAATCTTCAGTCATTGAGCGTTTTCCTGACTAGAAACTACTTTCACTTTCAAAAGACTCCCAGCTCCCTGTTCGCTCGAAAAATGTTGGGTAACCGTCGCATAATCCTGATATACATTCATTATTATGAATTATAATAATAATAATAAATACCTACTCTTTATTGCACTATGACAAGAGAAAAACATCTAACAAAAAATTGCTTAGTAAATAAGGTAACAACAGGCTTATCGTTTTAAAGCGAAATTATTTGAATATTCCGTAAAAAAATTGAAATGTTTTTACGTAATACGAGTATTTGTATATTACGTAAAAACATTTCAAATCATTCGTGTTTCGATTTTTTCCCGCGAATGATTGCAGTTTTCAGTTATCATCATAATTGTTTACCAAGGTTAATCCGTGAAAATGCAATTATATAAAAGAAATACGAGGAAAAAATTAAACGTAGTCGCATATTTTTTTAAATCTCCTTAACGTTGTGGCAAAGATTGTTAGTTAAAATGATTAGAATAATATCAATGTAATAGGTACAGCAATTCTATTTGTTATAGCTGTGTGTATAGGAACACACTTATTGAATTATGTTTTCATGTTTCAAATAAGTACCTACTGTACAGTCGAGTTCTCCAATATCTACACAGACAACCTTTCAAACTTATCTATACAGAGACTTTATTGTTACTGACATAAGACACATGTGTAGATATTTTTGAAAGGTTGTCTGTATAGATATTGGAGAACTCGACTGTACTAGGAAACGCAGATATTATATTCAGTTCAAAAACGAAAACAAAATACGAGTACATACTCGTATCAAGTTTAATTATTAACGGAAACATGGCATGATAATCAAATAATACAGAAGAAGATTTTAAAATGATACGGGTTATTATTTTAAGGCGATACTGAATAGAAAATACCCCTTTAAAATATAACTACTTACCTACACACCTTTACTTAACTCACTAAGTTTGCCTATACAATGGCAGGATTCTTTACTTTAAAACACGATTCTGAATAGAAAATACCCCTTTAAAATACGAGTATAACTACTTACCTACACACCTTCATATAACTCGCTAAGTTTGGTAATACTTAAGCCCATGTAATAATTAAAGTGCCTCCGCAATATAGACGTATTTCAGTGGCGCTAGTTCCTGTAATATGGTGACTTCCAATTTAATGGTGGTTGAGCAACTGCTGCGTGGCGCACCGGCAAAAGATATAAAATATAGCACAGCTCGTGCACTACGTCATTACCGATATGCGATACGCGGCTTCCGTACTCGGCGAAAGTAGCAATTTAATGATGCTGCGGATTCATTACTGCGGGTAAGGCTATATTGAAATATATTTTTACACGAGATAGCGAAGTTCTTATAAGTGAAATGTATATTTATGTTTGAGACATGAATGATTCTTTAACTTGAAGTTCTAAATTTAGGACTTCTAGATTAAGTAATATTAATTTATTTCGCGATTAAAATGGCATCAAATATATTGACCACCAAAAAATGCTTTGATACCCTAAGCTCTTTGACCAAAAAAATATACTGAACACCAAAAATAATAATTCTACCATTACAATAGTAGGTACTAGCTGTTTTAGTAACGACTGCACATTAAATTGTATTCGAAGACCAAATTTAGTAAATGATCACCAAATCTTAGCGAGCAAATTAATACAATATTTCTACCTAAATAACCCACTATGATTGCCATAAAGTGTATGCATGTTACCAAATAAAGTATAATGATGCCAAATTTACAAGTGCTTTTTTAACCTGATGGGCATTTGATTGAATAAACGCTTCTGTTTTATTGGTAGTGGTTAATTAATTTAGAGAAATTGAATTTCAGGTTAGTAAACATTTTCTAGTAACTTAAATGATTCCTTCTTTATAGCGATCGAAAGGTAAAAATAGCTACCAAAACCCAAATCAGCGCACCCCACTTCCACGTGGTCTCGTCTGTCCTACCCCTAGAGTATATATAAAAGCCCGCGGAGACAGAAGCTTCTTTCTGGCGGGAGCCCGGGCGGAGGGCGGGATACTGAGTCCCAGAAACGAAAGCATTTTCTTTAAAAGGATAGTAAGATGTTATAATTTGGGTTATTATTTCACATGAAGTAATAGGAGATACAATTTTGGTGATCATTTACTATTTTTGGCAGTGAAAAGTATTTATTTGGCGTTATATTTACTATATCTGGTGGTCCGTTAAACATATGCCGATAAAAATTACGATATAAATTTGCCTAAATGTCAACATTGCTACAAGAATTTTTACCATCTACCATAGCGTTATAATCAGTTCATACAAATTAAAATTGTGCAAAATTATTTCATATTTGTGCACGCGTTTACGCGAGCGAGAATGTCATTACTCATTATCATGAATGCAATTAGTTGTTATAAATATTAAAATAACAAATTATATGTAGCTAATATGTCACTATAAATTGGGCACATTGAATAGGTAAATACCAGTTGTAATAATTAACCAGTTATTTACATTTGTTTTTTATAATGTTTGAAATTTGTAACAGCGGATAATAATCTATTATTTAAATATAGTTTAGTAGGTATGGTATATTTAGCTACTTAGGAGCAAATGTTGAATGTTCCCATAAAGCTTACTTGGAGGTGAGGCGACGAGCGAATGTTGTTATAAGGGGCAAAGTTAAACGCAGTAAACTTAATAAATGGAACACTTGCTAGCCTGGATTTTCTAGGATAAATAACTTTTACCGTCGTATAGTGCGCATTTGTAAAAAGATTAAAAAAACTTTTTTAAAGTACGAACGTAATCAACTTTTGCTATTTATAGTTATTAGACATACAACTTTGGTAGCACATTTAGACCAGCTGTTGTCCTCCATAAAGATTATGTAATCAGCTTCAGAAAACTAACTGAGTGCGTCTGTTTTCAATAAATCTGTTCTAAATTTGAAATAAGTAAGGTTTTTGTATAAAACTTAACTATCAAGCACTCAATATTATAAAGTAGATGTGTAAAGATGTGTAAAGTAGGCAGCTATAGGTATCTAGTTCAACTAGAATACCTAAAAAAAGGGGACATACACAAAAACCCCGGGATATCCCCCAATGTCCGTGTAGTTCTTAGACGTACAAAATCTCCAATCTCTCGAGAAGTGCGGTCGAATAATTCAGGTACCGCTACAACTTGTGTTCGGATGGAAATGCTACTCGCCAGCCAAATGCTAATTTTATGGTGGTTGAGCAACTGTGCCGAATCTACCCCGCTGTCCTTCGCACTGACTATTGCCTAGTAGGCATCATCTAAATAAAATATACATCCACTTTGTAAGGCTGATTTTTATAGCCGGGACGTGCATGATACAATACTGTGTCTATGTATAATATGCTTTTGTGAGATTGAAATTAAAGAAAAACTTTGATTATGCTTCTGATATGAAAATGAAATGCACGGTCGTTTCCGGGTCGTGGTCACTTTGTGCCTTCAAAGAAGTGCCTCAAGATGACAAGGGAAGGATTGAAATGTCTTCTGCCGCATAATTCTTGCACAATATTATCATTCGCAAAACAATCAACTTTTTTCTTCAGTCAGAGCCCAATCAAAGCGTCTGTTAGTCAAAAAACAAGCTTTAACAAACACCTGAAAAACGCAATTATTCACTTAATATTTACAAAACTTCTGCAGCGAATGCAATCCGTTCTGAATTTAAATGTGATTAAAAACTTTGACGAATTCCCAATGTCCCAATTTGCATAATAATGTAATAATTGAATTAAACCAATGCACGTTCCATTACCCACGTTCACTTCGCGCGCAACAAAGAAGAATAAAAAGTGTAAAATGCGCCGTAGCAGTATGTCCTAGGTGATTAATGGTACAGTCAACATGCAATCGTTACTTTTCATTACTGTTCCGAAGTGCGGACCCTAAAGCCGCGGCCGCCTGGTCAGATTAGAAAAGTTTACTTCTAAACAAGTCGAAAATCGACTTTAAAAGCATGGACCAACATTTGGTTTTGCAAGCGCCTCGGCAGCCGGATTGAAGGCAACTTTAAATTGGAATGTATCCCGCAATAAGCCTCTCGTGATTGGCCTGTTTGTACTTAATTACCTACTAGGTATTAATCGTGAAGTTTTACAGGATGCAGCGGTGAAAGAATGGTGTTTGGATACACCCGAGCCTTCCATTATTCGCGCGATTTACACTATACCTAGTGACTTAGTTTCACACGCTGTAAGTGCTTGTGTGTATCCATGCCAAGCAGATGTACCGCACGCAGTCATTTCGATGTTAAACAGAAGTAAATACGTACTACTAGTTATAGATGTTTACTTTAGGAAGTGGTTAAAGTTATAGTTAACCACGCGATAAATTGCAACGCACTGCAAGCAGGGTTGTCACCGAGCTTACATTTAAAATTATAGGAATGAAACAAACTCTATGCTTATACAACTTCATTTCCAGTTAATACAATTTTCAGAACGTCTAAAACTTTGCAACTGTTATAGCGTATTTTTACTCGTGAAAATATGAAACTACGTATCTTTTGGTTAGAGTTACTCATAATATAATGCAAATGCATAAAAATATATTTTCTCCGTTACTCAAATTGATTATGTTACACCTCTTTAATGAAAAAGGGACACAGGGATATGTGAGCGCTCTTTGTGCTGCTCTTAAAATAATTGAATATTTCTTGATCAACATAACGCGTTGGTCACTGGTCGGAAATTATGTAAAACAGGTCTAAAACGTGGGCGTAAAAAATCAGAATATTCATTTTATAGGGAACCCTATCCATTAGTACGACTCAGGGCGGCGCAGCCGCAAACAAATCTCGTGGATGCTCCTTGCATGTATTTAAGGCAAACATTCGAGACGTTTTAACAAGCCAACATAAATAGAGAAACTCGATACTAAATACTCGAGCTCCCTGTCGAAGCAAATCTCTCGTGACACGATAAACAACCGGAACGGTTCTGCGGAGCGTGCGCTCTCGAACATTCTGCCTGACGACTCCTTCAGTCATTTGAAGGGAACGGCTCTTATCGTCTTATTTTTATGGACTGCGAATCGAAAAGGCTTCGACGTTACAAAACGAGACCCTTCTATTGTGTGGAAGTGTTGAGTGAATGTACCATGAACGTTCTTTGTACCTATGCGTAACTTACATATATGTGATAATAAAATTCAACAAACATTCGTGTATTTTTATTTTTTCAAACTAGCCTTTCCCGGGCCCACGCATACGGTATTTGCCAGGATTAAAATCATATTCAATTTGGCTAAGTGATTTCGTTACGTGGATGCCAAGCTAATGCCATGCCAGCGGACTCGATGTCGATACTCTGCGGGCTTTAATATGTTCCGTTGCAGAGTACACAGATACTTCTCATTCCTGGAACTACAAATATACATATTGTTATCTAACTGAGAAACCCCATAAATAAAGTCAGCCTTTCTATTCTCATCTAACTATTGAACTTTCCGATTCCTATTAAAAGTTTACTGAACATTGTTTAACCAATTTTTTCTCTTTCCTTTGCAGAAAGCCTTCGAGATTACTTTAGCAAATTCGGCGAAATCGCAGAAGTTATGGTTATGAAAGATCCAACAACGAGGCGGTCGAGGTACGTCTTTATACATTCAATTTGTAAGGATACTCAACTAGGATTTTGGTATTTTACTGTAATCGCCGAGCAGATTTTTTCACGAGCAACGGAAAAAAAGATTTAACTTGCTAGCGGCAGGGTATAAAAATAAGGATTGCAAAAAGTAAAATGTTTTTTCTTACAAAATCTAGGTATTGGATTATTTTCTTTGACACAGAGGATATTATTATGAAGATGTGCCTGGATAATAAACTTCGCATGATCTAGTTTAAGTGCATTTATAAGTTTTATAATTTGTGCATTGTGTGTGTGTGTCGAAAATAATAAGGAAAAGTGACGTTATCTATTGCTAAAAGTAACAGGATAGTTCATTTTAGTCACATCCAACTTTGGTATGGCGGTCACTGAGCAAGCGCAGCCTGAACTGGCCAGCGCTCCCGCCAAAAGTTATCGGTTTGCAAATAAGTTTCGTTCTATGTCGAGGCATGCTCGTTCCAAAATTTGCGGTTACCTTTGAATTGTAAGTAGTTAAATGTTAGACTTCAAATTTAGGAACTTAACAATAGAACTCGAATTATTTCAACTGAATTAAGCGTTTGGACGACTACAATGAGTGAGGATTTCGGTATCCACTTTACAGTTGCTAAACTAAATTCCTACAAAAGCCGTATCGCTGTAGGCCCAAATATTTCGGTGCATATCTCATTGAATCTCCTATATCTTTAGTTTACCATTCACCAGTTTGTTCGGTTTTATGTATACATTCTTTATTATTTGACAACAGTTAATATAATTGTACTTTTTATTACTTTTTTTCTCCATATAACCGTATTTTCTGTTAATGTTTTAATTTGCCAGTATAAACAGGCACTTGATATTACTAGCACTCGCTAGTTACTTTCGAAAACACGGAAAAGTAAAGTAAAAGCTATTACAGTCCCAAATAAAAAATTTAAATAAGCGTGACTTACCGTCCGCGCATATGCTAACATATAACATTAAAGAGAATTTAAAGTTTCCCTAATGTCTAATTAAATCATAACGAACTCAAAAAGCATCACCCTCCACGCATGCGTCACATACCCCTATGAAATCTCTGGAATTGCAATAAAACTAATCTCGTTCAGCTATTACAAACACTATCACACCGCACAACAATCATGCCACTGTATAAACAAACCAAGTGGCTTAGCAACTCTCTAGACAAGAAATAAGTTGTCAAAGTGTCGAGGTAAAGTTCGTCGGTAAACAGCGTCTCCTGTTAGGTAAATCGTCGGTTTCACAACTCAATATTACCCCTCGCCTCTCCCTGAAATAATATCCAGAGAACCGATATTGAAGCGGCTCAGCTGAATCTGAATGCAGCCTGCTAGCTATTACGGGGCTCTGCCTCTTAGCCAAATGTAACGTAAACGTCTTTTGTTTATACTTAGTTGTCACTACAATCAATAGTATATGTATCTGCTGAATTTGGTAAATAAGAATATAGGCTGCTAATCGTAAGCATTCAGTATTAAATAAACCGTAGTTTAGATTAATCACGAGGTTGACATGAGTCAAGGGATTTTTTTGGACTATAAATTCTTTTAAAACCTTCTCTAACTATTATTGGCATTCTGACAGTCATTTTACGAACCGTCAACTTCAGCATAAAAAACTGCGCGAGCCAAAACTCAAAGTTGCAACCAAATTTAACTTGCAACATTCTTTGAAATTCGCACACCTATCTTAAATCTTCAACTTAGATACCTTAAAGTTGAATCATGAAAATGGGGAAAGAGGTAATATCTGAGGAGCTATTTTTTCGGTTTTAAATCTTTTGCGACAGTGTTCCGCGTCCAAGGGAAGCACGGAAGTTTTCAGGTCGACACCTTATCGTTACCGTAAATCAAGTGGACATCGGAAAAGGCCGATATGTACCGTCGTCCTGCGCCCCAAAGTGATAACAGTTTCAAACTTGCCGTCGTAAACAAAGATATTAATGGCGGTTGTGTATCTTGCAAATTATCATTGAATGTTTGCTTAGAAAAAAATCAAATGGCGGTATGTTACATGATTAACGTTCGCGTGAAGTATAATGGAACGGTTATGGGATTGTCCGGTCACACCTCGCAGATTTAGCAAGTTGGAAGGTCCGCGTGCCTCGCATTGTGTTTGTTTGGCGCTACGCACGCGCGCCCGCCCTTAATTCTTCAGATCAAAGGCGTTTAGTTTGCTCGCCACGGAGTTTCCCCAACTACAGCTTATGCAAGCAAAGTAAATCAATATCGAAAGTCAATGAATCAAGAGTAATATATTCGGGTACATAATAAATGTGCGCTACCTGAAGGCAATATCTGAAAAATTTGCCTGCTCGATATTGCTTACAAGGGAGTTTCCTTTCTCCCCAAAATTTAATGCGTCGTTCGCATTTTTATAAAAGAAGTAGGTGGATAAGTGAAATAATTTGCGGTTGGTGCTTTATTTCCTTTTATTTATTTTAATGGTAGGTCGCTTTCTTTGTTTTTTTGCGTAGGGATAAGAGGGAATGAGCGTGTTCATTAAGGCAAAAGGAATTTTTTCGTGTAGGTAGCGTAAAAAAATATTAAAAAAAAGCAATTTAAACTCGAGGTGCTATTTATTACCATTACTCTTCAAAATTCATCTGTGGCAGATATCAAACCGCTGAAACGCAACTTTTGGCAAATTATTCTAGTCGTAAAAACAAAACCCTTTATTATAATTTTATGGTCCAAGTTTGTGTAGTTAAGACGCCTATTTCCTGTTGGGGGGCTGAACAGATGATTATGATTTAACAATCGCCAAATTTTCCTAATTCATTTGGAGACTTAAAACTTCTGAATTAGCAGAGAATCGTAAATCGGTGAACTAGTTAGACCTCGCAAACATGCGGGCAACTTTAGGGTTTTCTGATATACGCCCGACTGAATGGGAATTTATATCATAGCGCGGCTTACAGCAGCTTTGAGCGGGCGCGTCTCCATTCACGCCCGTTTCATTCGTTTCGCTTTCCACTAAAAATCTAAAATCAATAAAGGATCACGGCATAAATGCAAAGATTACTTCGTTCGCTTTTCGCGCCGCATGAAAAATGTACGCCCCATTACAAGAGCCGTCCGAAATAAAACCGCGAATCACTATGAGGCTGTAAGTAGCGCTATAAAAGAAAGATCCTTCGTGGCAATCGTTTGGGCAAATACCTATAGATGAATGGAGCAGTGTTTAAATGAGAGGGATTGGGAAAACCCCGCCGGCTGTGGCCCCGGCGCCCGCGCCGCCGCGCGTTCCTCACTTAAGTCGCGGTAATCTTGAGACGCGTCCTCACTCCGTTGACGAGCGCGGCTTTAAACGAATATTCATCAATCTTTATACGAGCACTAAATATTTCGAAATTCTTTCTTCCGTAGGAATATATCTTGCATGTCTTTGACAGAAATTGAACGTTAAAACGTTGTTTGTTTCCTAAGTTGCTAAAACTTATCTCAAACTGACTTAGGCACATAAGTACGTGTACGTCAGAACGTCAATAGAGTCTGGCTAACGAAAGTTGAACCCACTAAACTCAATTACGCGGCAACACTAAACGTCATACGCATACATTTTGATCAACAGTGTTGCCGCGTCATTGAGTTTAGTGGGTTCAACTTTCGTTAGCCAGACTCTAGCTGACTTCATAGTTCTTTATTTGAGGATATTAGTACGGTGATTTGTCTATTTGCCTTCCGTATCACATCACCTACAATGGCCGGCAAGGTATCTCACCCGTGCTTCCCCGTCAGAAACCCATCCAGACGCTACATCTTCGGCTCTCTGCCATTTCTAGCGTCGCTGTTCTACGCTAGGGAAATGGGACGGCGAAAGTATCTCGCCATATCACATGGTTGTCGTAGGATCTTTTGTGGTATTTTAAATGTAGATATAACCGTCAAACCTTCGCCACTTCTTGATAACCTTGTCGTATACGCGTGTAACTTGTAAAATAATATTTGCAGTTGTAGTATGCCTGGACGTAACTTTGTGCTAAGGTAAGTGCAAATCGTTTAGCTTCTATTTTCTTGGAAAGCAATCTCACGTTGTCGTGGAGTAGTCTGAATTTTAAAACGGATGTTATCCTAGCGTACCTACACGTTGTCGTTATAAGTAACTGAAAATAACTATGGGTATGTGTGAATAGTCACTTCCTATCTTAGCATAATTGCCTAAATTCAGATTAATTATCTTTTTGAACTCTTGACACCGCAGTATCGCGAATAATAGCCGATACCAGTACCGCCGCAGCATTATTCTGATCGATTGCACATCCGTATTGCGATGCTGATGATGGGGTGATGGGGTACGGAACGTGCTAGTCAACGCCAAAACGTCACATACGCCCATGTAACACATCGATTGTACAACATTTCACAGCCACGTTTTCAGAATAGTTGCGTCCAAAATTAATTTTGCTAATTGATAGAAGCCTTAATCTATTTACGAGCAATTAGATCAGTGAATATCCGGTATTTGTAGGGGTTTTGATGATTTAATTTGGTGGTTTTAACGAAATCTACAGTACCTATCTAAGACTTTAGGTTTACTTCAATAAAATATTGTAAGGACTCGGATATTGAATTAAGGTACCTATTATCAGGGTGACGGGACATGTAATGGTCGTATGTTTCTAGGTTTTGTGGCTCGGCTAGGCGAAAGCCTCATTTTACCACTACCTCCCTCTGCTGAGCAAGTCCACCAATCCCGTTTGAATGCATTTAGGTCGTGTCTCCGTTTCTTTTTTGGTCTGCCCTGACTACGATGACCATTTTGCGGATGCCGACCAATGACTACTTTATACAATCGGTCACCGTAAATCCGGCAGACACCTAAAGCTCAGTTTCATTTCAGTTTGGCGGTTTTGACCTCAACAACTGAATTTTTGGTATCAATCTACAGGATCTTTGGACATAAATCAGAAAGCAGGAAATATCTTTTTTATATTTCCTGCTAACAAAGACATGGGCAATTTTAAATTGAGGAAAAAAATTAAATACCATTTTCTCCGTGACGACTACTCATTCCAGTAAGCTTAGTGAAACTGCATGTCAGAATTTGAACACCATTAGAGTTCCCATTCTGACAAGTAATTTTCTTATCACTTATGTTCGCCCTAAAATTGCAACAGCATCTTACTGTGAAGACTAAAAATTAAGTTTAGTCTACACATTGAGACAAGAAAAAGACATGTTAAATTTTAAAATTATACGTATTGTAGACAACTTTTTTCACCAGTGAAAGTTAAAATTAAGTCCAGATTTCGATTTATATTTATTTAGTTCAAGAAAAAAATTACAATATATCGCACACAACGTCAAAATTATAAGAATCCTTATCACGGTCGTCAATAATAAGAAATAAAAATAATATACAAAATGTCAACACAGAAAGTGGAAATAGTTTCTCCGATTACGGATTGCCATTTAACAACTAGTGGATAATTAATTAATTTTAAACAAAAATAAACAATGTCAATTTACGTATTACGACCTTATCAATGACAAATAATGAAAACATGTAGGTTCAATCGGATAGCATCTAACCCGCACTGGCAGCAAGCTCAGCATATGACCATTATTTATTAGTATTACTATACTCCGTTATTAAATATTGAACTTTCTATGCGGTAACGTTCATTACTAGTTCGGTAATCGTTCGGAAGTAGCGCGATGCATAATCAAGTAGTCGACTCTGCTGTGCTAAGGGGGTGAAGTTAGCGGGGAGAGGGGGAGTGGCCAGTGGCGTTAGTTACAGGCGACAGAGTGAGTGGATACATTTTACTTAGCACTACCCTTGTCAACCGATGTAATAAGATTGTCACTTAGGAGCTTTGACAGAGTTTTGAATACTGACGATTTGCTCATGTAAATGCAAAAATCATGTTATTGACCTTTTTGGCCTAGCTGGTAGAGACCGGCTGGTTACGGCGGTCTCGGGTTTGAATCCCGACATTTGGTCCCGGTATGGGTATTTAATTGTGTGATGTGCACGAATGGTCCTGAGTGTTTTCGTCGTTTAGCACCTAAAAGTTTTGCTTAGTTTAGCTTAGCTTTTAAGCCTTTTCCGACAACATACCGTGTGTAAATACCCTATACACCTAATGTGTAAATTTCTATCCATAGAGTTATAGTGGCATAAACAGTATAATAGCTATAAAAAAAAAAAACACACTTGCTAGTTAACTATAATTATGTAACCGAGAATTAACCAGTGGTCACAAGAGTAGTACGATTTAACCGGCCTCTACTTGTTTGTTGCATTGCGCTTGTTGCTACCACGCGCCTTTTGTACTTGGTTGTTACCATTTTGCATGCTACCCTCTCCTACTTAGATTTAAGCAAAATTATTGTTTTCTCAGTAAGTGATTTATGTAAATCTTATGAGAAATAAATGTCTTAAACCATAAACCATAGTTTGGGACTAGTCGATTTGGGTTAGATTGTCCCCTTCATTTGTTTTATTATTTTGTTACTAAAATTAATCGTTATGATGTAAAATAACTATAAATTAGATTCCGGTTCTTCCAGTAATCTTACTTTTATACATGTTATTTAACGGAATGTAACCAGTAAACATACACCATATTTTTGCTGTTTGTCTTCTAATAGTTATTATAATAATCGCTCCACGGTGCCATAACTAAAATACATTACTCAATCACAACGATTTAACGGAAACCTTTGAGGCTCCCTATTTACAAGTTGCTACCGTTTACCGCTTCCGCTACAGCTCATAACTTAAGCGTGTCGTCGTAAAACCATTACAGGAACGTTGTGCTCCACACAGCGCCGGCTTCATTAATCGGCCATCGTAGGCTATCCACTATCGTTATGATATGATAGTAGGCCCACTTACCGGCCATATTTCGACCTAGGCTCAGCATTCCAGAATTGGAATCGACTTCGCTGCCATTTTAAGTCTAAAAAGTGCCATTATCTGATTGATAAACGAATGTAATAAAACATAAGTGTCTATACAGACCGTGTTTTTTAAGCGGTTGACGCGCGTTTGTATCAAATTACATGTAAATAGACAGAAACGCGCGTCGACGGCGCGGTTAAAAAACGCGGTGTTCATAGGCCCTGATTGTAATCAAAATGATGTGATTTGGACTTATTCCTGGACCAGTGTAGTGAAAATACCGAATCTAGTTGTAATGCCACCACCTAATCGAATCCCTAAACTAGTTCAATAAAAATAAATATTGATAATATCTAAGTAGAACCATCAATGTTCCACTTAAAAAAAACTTTCAAGTCTGATTTAGTGACACTACAAAATAGCATTTCTACATACTACATAGCAGTGGCGGCGCGTGAGCATTTTTGATAGGCTACTGGAATAAAAAAAAAATATGAGAAAGAAAGAGAGAGAGAGAAAGAGTTTAGAGTATAAATAAAAAAATGTAGTAAATTAAATATTAATTATTATTTTATATTTACATTTTAGGCAAGTCGGTGGGAACCGGCTTGGATGGGCGGCGCTCCGCCACTGCTACACTTGATACTCTAATTTAGCAGATATAATATAATCATTGTAATGATTCACTGGTTAAAAGTATCTTTGTAAGATATCATAGTATTAGACATTGAAAAGATATGATTGATTCCCGATTGTTTGCATATGTAAAGTTATCATATCGCACAGGGAGAGTAAACATTTGTGGCCGACGCAGCCACGTGAGCACGATGGACAAAGCGTAAGTTCGGATACATTCCGCCGATGGGAGAGCAATCTTCGTGAGTGGTAAGTAGTCGGAGTGATCGCAGCGGACTGTGCAGCGCTACAGAATACTGAAGCTCAGAAGCAACATATTAATATTTCGAGACAATCTTACACAAATCGAACTAGACTCATAGTAAGGTCAATAAAGGCTTATCTTACTGTATCTTGTGGGATTGGGATTTTTTGTGCTTTTGCCCCCTCCTTTTTGCCGAGCCTCAAGCTCGCTTACCGAGAAGATCGGCTTACTTGACATAAATTTGATCCGACGTGTTACTATCCTGTTGATATGCGATGTGTTTCATGCGCTCGTTCAGTCATGTTAGGTTCGACCACTTATATTAAGTCAAAATTGATGTTGCACTGTTGCAACGAAGCTCTTACTCTTTGCGATTTCATTACCTACGATTCGGAAGTGGGCTGTAAACATTTATATATTAGCGATATTTATTTATCTGTGTTCAAAATAGGTATGATAATTAAAAATTATTAGCGCTGTAGCATCTTAAAATGTTTGTGCTTGAGCTGCACAAACATGAAAAAAAGGACCTCCAATGGTACAGTCAAGTGTCAAAATATGGGTGCATACCATTTACTCATAAATACGTATGTCCGATAGCTCTTATGTCTGCAGATTAAGGTTTCGGTACATATTTATGAGAGGATTAAATCGATACATATTTTTGCACTTGACTGTACCTACTTGACTGTGGCTTACAGTGTACTACCAAATTGAGATGTAATTTAATATCGGGCGCGGTTGACTTGACTCAAATATTAACTTGACACTAAGGATAAAGAGGATTGCACGCCTGTGTCACTGCGGCTTGGATTATAATAGGAAAAAGTAACATTTTTAAGAAATTATTATTATTTTATTTTAGTGTTATTAAACTGACTAAGCTGCTCGAAAGTATTCTGTGGCGGCTAACAATTCCGTTCGTACCACGTCACTGCTCCCGATCGGATAAAGCCTCTGTGTGGACGAGCTCGATGCTTACACTAATATTGCAAAAAGATAACCTATTGCAAACCAATAACTGAACTAACTTACTTAGTTCGCTGTAGGATTATCTACTTTGTTATTCTATGCTATTGTCTACATCTCAGTCAATTAGAAACGGTCAATATAAAATAATACGATTGTTTTTGCTACTGACTGTTTAGAATAATCTATTTAGTTGTTCTATATAATATATTCTGTGTTTTTTTAATTGGGTATTCAGACGATAAAACTACACAAGGAAACCTACAAATATTAACATCTACAGTGTTTTAACGGCAAGGGGTCGTTTTTGAAGTAGGGTAAATCATCTTAGTTCTTTAACTTTACCACGATCTTAATTCAATTAATTAACAAAAATTATAACGTCATAAATATTCTAACAGATTTTTATTGCCAGCAATGTACAGGGAATTTGTAAATGACAACTATTCATACTTTGTTTATTACGACGTCATACACCTAGAACATTAACTGTACATTTTTAATTGTATAGTTAATTTACATAATTATGATTCGCTAATACATGGAAACAATTGCAAATGGAGCACGTTATTATCAGTTTTAATAAATGCCGGCGTGCTGGCAACACACTGTATAATTTCGGCTTTTAATTGCAAAAGGTGCATTATATAGTGTATTTAAGTATAAATATCTAGTCTGATTGAATAGCTTAAGAACGTGCAACATATTTAAATTCTATTTAAAATATACGCTTGATGTGGATCAGTCCGAAATGTACTGAGGTACCGCGCTACATTTTCTTCGTAAAGATGATCCACATACCCATAACGAAGGATCCAGTCTTGAGACGTCCTGACTGTATATAATCCCAAGCATTACTAAAGGATTACGTCTCTAAATCTGACTTCAAAGCTCCTATAAACACGAGGACAGTTTTGTACAGAGTCGATAATATTTCATTTCATCTCATTCACACTGCGTCTAGACTTCCAATGGTGGGATTGCTTATACCGCTATAAATATTTCATGAGTTGGAAATAAATATGAGTCCAAACCTTCATTTTGCGAGAACCACTAGTGAAATTAACAAGTTGTTATTGGCATTCGTCCACGGACCCGCTAAAATAATGTAAAGATGGAGCTGGGAACCTAAAGGGGAACGCTCTGGTGTCATAAAGGGGAACGCTGTGGTGTCACTTTCCATACAAACGTTTTTCGCTATGTGTCTGCATTGATCGTAGCGTTGGGTATAAGGGTTTCCTTACGTACACATGTTTTTTCTTAATTATATTTGATTTGAATACTTCTATATCTTGTGACCTTACTAAACACGAATACACCTTTGCTTAATCTTAATAAAATGTTTATTTAAATTATACACATATAAATAATTACATATTAATATATTCTTCAGTTAATCATCTCTGTGAACATAAAGACTTTGTAACACGTGCTTATTACTCCCAAGGTTTAAAGATGATAGACGTTTAAAAGTTCATCGAATTAAGATCACGTGATGTTAATGTAGTTTGAAACATGCTTGTTCAATTAGTCATAGATAAAGTACGTACTCATCAATTCAGTGAAAGAAAAAAAAAGTTGATCAACCGATGAAACCAACTTTTACCATCAACCGGATTCCTAAGGCAACGTCACGTTAGAATCAACTAAGCTATCTGATTTCTTAACTAAAGTCAGACAAGCGGGAAGCACAATTGGCGGCGTTTTGACACGCGAATCAATCACGTATAATGTGGTCCATTTGTTTGCGTCACGTATTGCATCGGTTAATCCGCCAGCCGCCGCGGAAGGCATGTACGCAGAAATGTATCTGCTGTAATAAGATTCGTGCATCGAAAGATGTGTTACGAGTCTATACTGTCTCCCATACAGTTAAAGTTTAGATTTTTTGAGCTTGAAAACGTTTTCCATCGCAATTTATATGACTTATAATATAAAAAATAGTTATCTCAAAAAATTAGAACCCATGTTCCTATTTTAGCTGATCATAATTATTGTTCGAAACAAAATATTCAGAAATATCATTCAATATATGGTGGTTTATAATGATAATTAATCCTTTATTTAAGTCAAGCGGGGTCCACAGTTGTGGTAATACATACTTATCCTAGCTTAGCTATCGTATAGTACATTACTTACCAAGGGCTGTAAAAGAAAGAAAGCCCGAAATCGCAGGTATTTGAGACCCGAGCCGCAGGCGAGGGATGTAAATATGCGATAGAGGGTTTTCTTTTTTACTGCCCGTGGTGAGTACACAATTTTACGTCTTCACCTGGCCACAATGCGAGTTTTATGGTACGCGCAGCGTGCAGTAAAACTTTCTTTCTTTTACAGCCCTTGGTAAGTAATGTACTATTAAAATGTTAACAGTAAGTAAGTATTTCAATCTCTTAAAGTAATTAATAGACAAATATGTATTGATCCTAACCAATCGCGATCGCATTCCAAACGTACGAGTAATTTTATCTTCTTTCTTGGTAGCAGTTTGTATCTGTGGAGCTATCAGTTCAGTTAGTAGTATACCCTGTAGAAGTCGCAGTTCTAACCTGACCTAATATACATTTCTGATTTTACGGTAACTAATAATTTGTTTTTCTGTAGAGGTCCAGGAGGAGGCTTGAACTTTTAGGTTGTACTTTTCTGATAGCTGATTGTACTGATTATAATGTGCATGATTATAAGTAAAAAAATCTTTTGGCTAAACTTAAACTCAAGTCTAGATAGGTACCTTGTTTTTCTCGTGCTACGTCGTAAATAAATTTTATTGTATTTAATGAAGGAAACTATAGGTCTAGAGATGAGAGAAAAAAATGTAAAAATGCTTTGAGTATGACCGTTTGTTTCATATTTACATAAATAAGTAGGTAAAGTAGGTAATATGGTGATCAATATCGAGGCAATACGTTTGTGGGAGAGAAAAGGATGCCATTCTGTTAGCAGTTGACCAAAAATGTATATTGTTCAAAATTTCAACACTAAGCCATGAGCCTGAAACGCTTACTTTTAATTGGATTTCTATCTGTTTCTGATATTGTTGTCCACATATGATTAAGTTCATTTGTGCTTGAATTAACACCAGGAGCTTGTATTTTTGCTCATTTCTAATTAATATTCAGAGTGCACATCCTGAATATTAATTAGTTCAGCCATTTTGATATTTATATAAAATCTATCAGAGTAACTGCATTTTAAACTATTCGAATGTGTAGGTACCTACAAGTAAATCAACATGTTCGTTTTAATTTAACAACAGTTTTGCTACTTAAACATTTAAGATTCAGTATTACTTTAAAGCAATAGATGTTGGTTTTTATTAATTATGTCTAAAA
The DNA here is from genome assembly GCA_947578815.1 of Epinotia ramella. Lineage (NCBI taxonomy): Eukaryota > Metazoa > Arthropoda > Insecta > Lepidoptera > Tortricidae > Epinotia > Epinotia ramella. Next base: position 18,622,998 of record OX388209.1, read on the forward strand.
GGATGTTGAGACTTGGATACAAAGTAGCAATTTCACAATCAAAATCGAAATATTATTTACCTAGTTACGGCATAAAATCATTTATATAAAGAGCTATATTTTTCCTTAATTAGACTAAACCGAGAAAACTAGGCTTCCAAATGTATTCAGAAATACACTTAAAAAGTCTGTGAGAGTATTAATGTCCACGGTGTATAATTTAATAAAATAACCTGTAAGTTGTCTTAGAATACTCTCATAATCGTAGAATCATTATTTTAAATCATTTTTTACCAACGTTAAATAGACAATTAACAACAATTCAAATGAGCAGAGTAATCCTTCAATTGGTTTTAAACGCTAAGCGCAGCGCTCTGTATTTGGTTGAACACACACATTTATAAATCACAGAGCAAACAAAGCCTCTGTAAATAGTTTCACGAAAGTTAAAATAAAAGGCACTCACGCTGCTAGGTTTGAATGGAATATAATATGATTACATGTCATAAGTTTTATGCCCCAAAAGTTGGGAACATTCATCGATAAATCTTTGCGACGCTTGGTACGATTTCATTTTCGAATTTCAGGAGCGATTGCCTCCACTGTTAAAGTTTGCCTGAAAAATTTTCGCAGACGATTGACTTGCTATAGACGGAAATAAAAAGTTTTGTGTTAGAGCAATAGCGCCGTACACTGCGCATATAAATGCAAAATACGACAACCGATAAGAAATCTTGTTTTTACTTGGTTGTAAAATATTTCAGTGTTGCTTTTGCAAAAGTGTTATTAGTTAAGAGGAGATGCGAGATGGCATGCGGCTCATACAAAAACATAAATTTTGAGCCACCGTAATCCCCCCTTTCCTCCGCAAAATCTAAACCTACGCCAGTAATTTTTGTATCACAGATTAACTAACTGGCATAATACATATATGAACGAGACCTTCCTTTAACCCTTAAGCGAAGAGTCGTCGATATATGTATTCTGCCGGTTCTAACCTACGGTGCACAAACATAGTCACTCACTGAGGCATAAAAGACCAGATAGAAGGTTTGCCAACGAGCTATGGAGCGTAGCATGCTGGGAGTCAAACGGATCGACCGGGTCCAAAGATCTACGCTGCGCTCAAAAATTTGCACTGCTGACGTTGGAGCCAAAACCGCCAAGCTGGAATGGGAATGGGTTGCCACGTCTGCCGCATAATGCGTCCCCAGAGGTGGGCTAAACTAGCCATAAAGTGGGTGCCATACGATAGGAGGCGACGGCGTGGCAGGCCGAGACGAAGATGGCGGGATGACCTGGACGTATTTCGCAACGATTAGCCAAGGATTTGTCGGAAATGGGACACGTGGAAATCGACAGCGGAGGCCTTTGGCCAGCAGTTGGACACTAAGATTAACTAAGAGTTTTACTATGCGTGTATCAAAACGTGTATAAACGGAACGCACGCAGTTGGTATCAAATTGAAATTAAACGTCAAGTTGCGAAATAGAGAATACAAGATCCCATGTCAGTCCAGAGCTCATGTCACACCATTTTACAACACTAACAATGTTTTAAAAATGCAACATCGGCGCAAACTTCACCTTGTCTCCTTTTCAATGTAATAAAACATAAAGCGTATCTTTCTGAGAAGTTGACATGGTCTTCTAGTAGATCGGAACGTAAGGTGCGCCGGTGTGGATCGGAGCTCTTGGTCCCTCGGCACACATCAGCCGCCTTCCGCGGTAGCTTCCGGTATGCGGCCACGAAGTGCTGGAATAACATTCCGCCCCCAGTGAGAAGCCTGAAACATATCCACACATTTAAAATTCAGATAAAAAAATTCCTTTTCTACCATCAAAAAGGGCAGGAAACGTTAAGATTAGAGACAAGCTGCCTCTAACGTAATGGTATTACTTATTATATACTTACCATAAATATGCTTTGTTCGCTTGGCATTGTATGATATATTTTCACTTGTAAAATTTTCTTATACTCTTCTCTTCCTACTATTGTGTTTGTAATTGTTACTTAGTAAAACTACACAAAGTAATTCAGTACCGCCATGTTGTGTTTACATTGTTGTTAATTGTCATGTCGTAATGTACGGCTCGTAGTGCCCGGCCCGACACGACACTCCGCGCCCACCGTTTGGACGCGGATTGCTGGATTGTTGGACGGTCGGACGAGTGTTGTCGGGCTGGACACTGCTCGCCTGTAAGTTAGAGTAATTTTATTTATTTTTTTTCTTTTATGATGGTTCGTCATTTTTATTACTGTTTAATTTTTATTGATATTTTTAATTTTTTTTATTTTGGCTTTCTCTCTTTTGTTTTATTATGTGTTACCGACTGGGAAATCACTTGATGTTTCCATCAGAAGATCAGCGCTGGCAATCGCGCCAGCACCATGCTCAGATGGAACCATTTCGTGCAGCACCCTTTTTTCCATACCTACTATTACTTACTGTTTTTATTTCTGTTGTGTTGTGTTGTCACGAATAAATGTTTTCTATTCTATTCTATTCTATTCTTAAGATGGGTGAATCTACGAGCGTTCCAACAGCCGTCAGTCGCCTGCTCGCATTATTGTCAAAGTTCTCGCTGATTTGTTTCCCATATCCCAATAATTTTGTAGTATCCTGAACTTGTTAAAAAAGGTACCGGTACATTTAATTATTAATTCGATCAGGGAACTGACGGCGGTTAGAACGCTGGTAGAATCACCCAGATCTAGGTCCGCCAATAGACATCAATTTTAATCAAGTTCAATGTAACGTCCCGGATACAACGTTGCAAGCAGACCTCTTCCCTCCTTACCGTCAGCAGCGGGCATAGCATCAGCATGGTTGCCATTTTATCACTTATTGCTGTAGATAAGACATTTGTCACGTTCTGACGAGTATGCGAGTGCGAAAGTGACAGATGTCTTACCCACAACGATAAGCGATGGCAACCATGCTCCCGCACAGAAACAGTAGTGTTTATCGCAGCTTCGAGTGTTTCAGAAACATGTGTATGATACACTTGTGTTGTAATAGTACATTGTGATACAAGTGACGTATGTTGATAATTACATCAGAGGCGGAATTGTCCTGGTAAGAGAGCCGAGGATGTAATTATCAAAGCTCACGCGTTTCATACGACGTTTTTCAACACATTTTGCGAGGAAAAAATCCTTTTCATAAGATGACAATTGTATAGGCCTGCCAAGTTATTTTCTTTACTTAATGAGGGCAACAAGTTTTTACTCACATATTGTACATCGCCAAGAATTTCCAGTGGCGTCCATTATATTTATCACTTTTCTAGTCAACACGAGTCAACATTTTTGATAATAACCAAACACGCATAAACAATGTTTACAAATATTTGTGAAAGAACCTATAATGGCGCGCGACAGTTTTATTCCGTGAAGTTTGCGCAGTGCGCGCGCGTGTGTTAGCCAGACTTAGATGAAATCTCTAAACAGCCAATACAAAATAAAATAAATATTATCGTTTTATAATGTTATCTTTTTCATGTAAAATGTTATCAAAAGTGAATAGTTTTACTAAATTAAACGTTTTTATATCATATTCAAAAATAAATAGTCAATTAATTGATAAAAAGGGTTTAATTTGTTTAGTCGAGTAAGAATCCATTTGCCGAGAATTAAAAAAAAGCTGTAGGTACATTCTGTACACCCCAGTTAATTTAAGAATGCACCGTGGTCATGCATACGTCTTGCTGCAAGGTGCCAACGTGACTTAATCGGGATATAACCATAACACACGGTGTCGTAATATTATAAACCACTCGTGTTTAATACCCAGGATTATGAGCCTAAAAGCGACATAATAAGAGGTACGTTACGAGCAAATGTGTTGAAAAATTCTTATTATCATTATCATTATTGTCAGCCTGTAGTGTCCCACTGCTGGGCAAAGGCTTCCCCCCATTATCATTAATTGAGAAAATTTCAGACACATACATATGAGTAAGCGCTATTTAAGCATTCGATTTTTCATACATTTAATTTGTGATACAGCATACATTTCGTTTTGGGTGTCAATAAATGACGGAATCTAATTTATTATGTTGTTACGGTCCAAGTATAATTTTGTCATTATTTTCATTGACGTTGTAACCTATAGGTGACATGATTGACTAAAATTAAGAAAATTTATCGAAAAATGTTTGTATGGAAAGCGATCTAATAACCCCTTTTAACAATATCGAAAAGGTTCTGTTTTGCGCGGACTTAAAGAACCTGAAAAATCTATCAAATCAATCAATTAATTATTTATTCTGCAAATGGGCCACAAGGGACTTTTACATGTCAAACGGTATAATTTACAATGTACCTAATAATAATAATCTTACACAATAATCATTTAAAACTCGCAGATTAAGGACCGATTTAAACGGTTAACAAAGTAAATGTCACTAAATAATGAAAACAAAACCAAATTGCATGACCATTACATTCGATATAAGGTCTGTATCAGCATTAACAGGAAGTTAATTATATTAATTCAGTATTCCAGAGATGTATACGGTCTCTAAGCGTCAAAACAAAACAAAAAAAGGAACATTAATGTAATATTGTCAGAGATGTACAGGGTCAATAACAATATAACGTGTCAAGATCAGAATGATGTCTCTCGTCAATACGATAATAATAATAACAACACTAGTATTTAAGTATGCCCTTGCAAGCATGAACAGTCCGGACTCCACAAACAGCACCCGATCACGAGTATGACGCATATCTCAGCCATCGCCTCCCTCAACCATATGTTAGGGAAGGTGGCGACCCGATCAACGACGCCACCGTAAGCAAAGCCCTTTAAGCGAGCATTACGTGCTCTCTTCTTACATAAAACGGAACAGTTGGTTCAGGTACTTATAATTATGACATGTATTTAGGTATATTCCTAATAGAATTAGCCTACTACTGGCTTAAAAGCATTTTTGTCATTTTAGTACAGTATAATACGCCTTGCTTAGCAAATTACTTTTAACATGAGACTTAAATATACTGAACGGTAAATTAACAATTTCGGTGGGTATTTTATGGTAAAAACGTATGCAGTTCCCCACGAACGACGTGCTAACCTTGCGGAGACGACTGGCCTTCGCTGCGATCTTGTTTTTACTTCTGGTGTTGAAGTCGTGGATATCACTGTTGAGTTTGAACTCGTGAAGGTTTTTCCGCACATACATGATATTCTCTAGAATGTATATTGGCATGCTACAGTAAGAATGTTTGCCTCCTTAAATTTGTCCCTGAGAGAATCTCGAGCTTTGAGTTCGTATATGGAGCGTACAGCTCGTTTCTGTAGCACGAATATGGTCTGGATATCAGCCGCCTTCCCCCACAACAGGATTCCGTAGGACATAACACTGTAGAAGTAACTGTAGTACAAAGTGACTTTGTTCATGATCTTGAGATTACAAAACTCTAGTCTCGAGGTATTGCGGGTATCACGGACAAAATCGCATTGCGCGCTGCTCTTTCACTGCAGCCAACGTGGAGCAATGTGTCTCATAGGGAAAATAAGATTAAACATAAAGTGTCCGTTCCACCAATGCAATGTGAGGATTATTGTAAAGATAAACTGTGATGAAAGAACAAAAATGGAATTTTTGACCAACATACTTTAATTTTTAAAATAAAGTGTAGAGGTTTTTTAAAAAACAGGTTTTTTTTAAAGTAATATCTTAAACACTTTCATTTATTTTTCATTTCACATTGGTTTTGTTGACATTAATGATATTAATAAATATTAGCAATCCGTATACATAGATCCATATTAACTAACTGAGGAATAAGATAATACCTACATAAATACTTATTTGATACTAACTAATAAGCGTCAGTATTAAGAGTTCGTGGAATTCATAGCGCGCATGTTTAATTCAGTCAGGCCGCAAGAGTAATGCAGGTTGTGCAACACATTTCTATATATTATCACTAATCACTTTTGTTATTCCACGATATTCACCTACAGGGCTAGAGGGGCCCACACACCCGCTAATGGAATAAAAAGTGAGGTCACAAAGTAAAAAGATACACAGCACCTCCCACGGTACCGCTTCGTGCGAATTTCAACTGAAAATTTTATACGTTCAATCTATTTTGAGCGCCTTTATGCTGTGTCTCACGGTCCCGCCTCCGCACAACAGTTTCGTTTTCAATTATTGCCCACTTGTGGAACGGGATTCGCCGAAAAACAAAAAAGCTAACAGCTAAAAATGATATTATATAGATGCCGCTTTATTCGATGTTTACTGCGCGTCGATTGTACTTGGACGAGATCTGTGATGTTCAAAGAAAATTATTGACGGAACGTGCCGAGATAGAGTGGCTCGCCAGCGACGGGATATCGCGGAAGCCCCTTGGAACCGCCTGTAACGATTCGATTGCTTTTAATGCCATCCGAATATTGCGTTCCAAATGCCCATTCCCCTTAAGCTCTGTCTCGGAAAAAGGCTCGTATTTTAAAGGAGTAATTTTTAAGGACTATAAAAATTATATTGTTCGCCGTAACTTTAATTCGGGCAAAGCGTTAAGATAATTAAAATTCCAGCAAGGAAATGAGCTCCGACAGATAAACGTATTAGCTTTTATGTTCGTCAGAAAAATCCGTGGCGCTGAGTATTTTCTCGGAATTCATTTTAATTAATTAACATTGTCTATATAATAGGTACTCGAACATATACATCGTGTTATTGCATTTTATTTTAATCAAATATCGTTTCTCTGCCATTTTTGTTGCCAATATTGCCCACTATTTATTAAATGGACAAATTACAATGTTTTTGCAGCAACGAAGTTAAATTGGATAGAGAAAATGAGATAAGCTCGACAATTTCAAGGTGACGCCAGTCACTCGGAGGTCAATTTACACTCTTCGCGTATAGTATAACGTTAACTCGTATTCTTTCGTATTTTTATTTTAAATTACTTAGATAATTTACGAATGAAAGTAACTAAGCCGGTGAGCGGTCAACTTTTAATTTAGTAATTAAGCAAGAGGTATCTCGCATCAAACCAAAAATATCACACTCGGCTCCACGCTTGCATTTCGTCTGACTAAATTGCTTTCATCGTTTGTTTGCAGCCAAAATTATAAGGTTACTGGGCTTTCATTTGTAGAATGCACGCGTCGCTAGGTGCATTTTTGTGAGATTACAAATTTTGCGCTTGCAATGTGCAATCTTCAAGTAAATGCCTAGACGGTGAATTCACAGTAGAGGAAGCGACAGTGTGGCAACTGCGGTGACTTATAAGGCGTACAATAATGTCTTAAGAATCTATAGTATTCATGAAACATTACTGCCTTTCTCTTTTGGATAGCCGCTTAGGTGTCAGGTGACACGTGGCCTTAGAATGTGTGGGATAGTTAGCGCTCCTACATACTTAACATACTGAAGTAACAGCTTGTTGGGGTAGTGGTCTCGTAAATACTACAGATTATACCGTAGGTTAACGAACTGTTTGTTGTTTTTTGTTTAATCAGCGATATATATATTGGTAAACTTTGAAATACGAGGTGTTTTCAGCTTACGTTTACATAAAATAAAGAGGTAAAAGAATATTCTGATAAATGATAGTAAAAGCATTCTAAATACATAATATTGATTATACGTAACAATCTAGTTTGTAATGTACAATCATCGAGAAATGTGTCTCATTTAGATGGTAAATAAACCGGATTTCTTGAAGATTCGGAGGCAACAATAACGTCTACACTATAATTAAAATAATGAAGGATAAATCAAGTTTACTACTCGTTTCGATACTTCCGTACTGTTTTAATTCCTACTGTGGTATGAATACGTGTGGCAGCTTCCCGCGTAGCAGAAGCAGAATTCATTCCGATGCACATTTTCTTTTCACGTTTTAACTCTTCAGTTCTTTATGCTTTGTAATGCTGATTACATTTTCATTGTCACTGAAAACTGGTCCGTGTTGCAAGTGTATAAAGTTGGCAAAAGAATAATGATATTTAAATAAATTTACTAACGCCAGACTCATTTTCATTGAACCACATTTACTAAGAATACACTCTATGACATATAAACTATAAGATTAGAACAATGGGAAGACACTTTTTTTTTTTATACCACGTCGGTGGCAAACAAGCTTACGGCCCACCTGATGGTAAGTGGTTACCGTAGCCTATGGACGCTTGCAACCCAGGGGTGGTACATGCGCGTTGCCGACCCTTTAAGAATTTCACCACTCCTTTTTTGAAGAACCCCATACTGTAGTCCCTCGGGAAAACCTCGGCAGGGAGCTCATTCCACAATCGGAGCGTCCGAGGGAGGAAATTTCTCTGAAACCGTACGGTACGCGACCATTTAGGTTCCAGGGTGTGAGGATGAATACCCTGCCGATGGCGAGCGGTGCGGTGGTAAAAAGCAGCCGTAGGCATCATGTCGAACAGTTCTTCGGAGCACAGCCTGTTATACAAGCGATAGAACACGCACAAGGAGGCGAAGTCGCTCCTTAGACTCAACGGTTCGATATCGCTAGTAAGTTTGGGATCGTCGACGATTATGCTATAAGTATGCGAGTGTGACGGATGTCTATCCACGATGATAAGTAATAAAATGACAACGATGCTACATCCGGCGGTAGATGCTGACTAGTAAACCATTATCAACTCATATTTGTGACCGAATTAATTTATAACCACATCATTATTGTGACCAACATGATATGTACTAACAGTTTCTAATTAGCTGAATTGTAGATTGGTAGAGAATGCCTTTAGAATTAAGTCGTCCATTCGTAATTCCTAGCACTGTGCGATACAGCTTCAATACATTCATCTGGAGGACGAGCAAAACAGCGGCACGGCCGTACCATCCTTTTCTCGAAGCAGTCCAGGCCATTTTCGACCCCCCTACGAGTATAACTTCGTTGTGGAAATTACTAGAAGCCTGAATTTTCAGTTACCAAGCAGGCATTGTATAAACACGGTATATTTCAAATTTAATTCAATTTGAACCAGTAGTTTAAGCATTATAACTAGTCAAAGTTTCTTAATTTTGTCACTTACTGACTGACTGACTGACTGACCGATCAACAAAACTCTAAGGCACTTCTAGCAGCCATAGAAGCTTGAAATTTAGAATACTAAAATATTTTGCAATTTCGGTCCAGTTGTCTAGATACACCGACTGCATAAATAACTTTGTAATCCCATATAAATACATAGGATTACAAACTTGCAGCCCTTGCGCCCACAGATATGTGCTTGCGCCCCAGTCCAAGTTGGCTCAATTCGGGTTTCACAGTGGTTTCACAACATTTCGGGAGCTCAAATACCGCGAGCCATCCGGTTGCCTCTTAGACATTGCAACTACGCGGCATTGCTCTGAATATTAGACCTGAATATTAATCGATTATTAATGATCAGGATCACACATTTAAGGATGGCGTTACTAAAAGTGGTTTTGACATTTGATCTAACGGATCTTTATAAAACTGGGCCTAAGCAATTCAAACATATCTTCAGAACGTATATTGCAGTACCAATAACGTACTCGTACAGTGTAAACGATGTTTGCCTATCGGAACAGTGCAAGCAAAGCGTAAAAACCGGCCACAGCACAAAGCTTTGAGTGCAAGGAGAAGTGCGGGCGCAAGTTCTCTGAATTCCCGTGCCCTGTAATTTGGAGTTGACATCGCTCACCGAACGCTGCGTCAGGACTTTTAGTCACAAAACACAGGGGTGGAACAGTAGGATAGTCGTACGTGGTAGGGAATGGAAAAATGTTGAGTTGGGTATCTAAGTCTCAGGTAATCGAGTAATACGCCTGGCCAATGGTGATATTGGTGGGTTTAACCCAAGTTTTATAAAGACCTTAAACAATGCTCTTTATTGCACAACTCCCACATATAAAGCAGCTTTAAAATAATACACAGAGGTACAGAGAGGGAGACAGAGGTGGAAACAACAGGCCTTCTTACATTATGTTGGTAATTAATGTCAAAACATTAAATGAACTAAAAAAAAAAAAAAAAAACCGGTCTAACACATCTTTATATGTTTGGAAACAATGGTAGGTTAAATATTGCAAAAACTATGTGCCAATGACTTTTCTTATCTATGTCAATCAAAGGGTGTTTTATATGAGCTATACTTTTGGGGTAAATACCCACATTATGTGTCTTCGCCAGTTTGTACGTCGAACAGATTTTGCTTCACCTTCTCTTTGATGTTTTTCTGTCGAAACTGGATTCATATCATAAGTGATGTAGAAGAAAAAGCTTATATTAAGTTATTATCTCTAGTCTTAAATTCTGCACTTATGAATGGCGTTTAGTAACAATCCATATTAATACTTAACTTCGAGCTCGAGAATATCCTTAATAAAATACCAGTATAACACACCAGTATTAGCGTACAAAAGTTTACTGGTAGGTAAATTCAAAGTTGTTTAACTGTTATAAGAATGTTTACTATATTAATAGTCTGTCGATGCAGTGAATGTGGTTACCAATGGGTCCATTTACATATTTTTGTTTCATTTTCCTCGGAAACCGTGAATGAACGTTGGTAATACAGCCATTTAATTTATTAGTATATGCAAACAAACTTATATAATAAACGTAAGATTATTATTCAATGTACTAGTAAGAAAAAAAAAATCTTAAGAGCGGTGCTTTGTTACGAACACAGGAAAAAAATAGGTTTGATTGTCAATTGTCAAAAATTACTAGAAAATACCTACTTCTTTGAAAACGTTAAAGTTACAGCAAATGCGAAATACTGTCTAACTATTTTTACTCACAGACTTTGGACCAAATATTTGAACAACGTAAAATAATAAAAACTCAACTGCAGTATTCGATTGACGAACATGATGAGTATCGATTGTGCGCGTCGCAGAGCACCGAACCCGCACCACAGCGGCAGCGACGATCAATGCAATACATTTTGCATAATTGATGTCCCATTTACGTCTGCGGAACACTTATTCATATTCATGAATTTTACAAATTTTTCAATTTGTGCTGCCAGCAAGTGTATTTACAATACACCCTCGTTTATTTGCACCAATACAATCTCTGTAAAAGCCAGGTCTGCTCGCATCGTCCAGAAGTATAATGGTCTCTGATGCGATATTTTGATGCTATACGGCCACTGGCGAATGCATTGCTCTTCCTGCAATCGTAACCACTTAGATTTCATTGCGAACAAGTGTAGCGTGTTTTCTTACACGTTATTGTATTTTGTACTCGTTTGGTCAATGAATGTTTAGCAAGCTAAATGCCACTCAAAATTATCCGTATGAATTATAAAAATAAACAGCAATGTTTGTGTGTAGACCATAATGTAATGTGGTTATTAACTGTCAACTTAGTTATTTCGCTATATACCACTAGGTTAGCCAATCCTGCACACTGCATTAAATTAAAACTTATTAGAAAGTCAAAACAAAATAAGAACACTTGAGAACTTCTATTGATTTAAACTTTCATGATTCTCACACATTATTTATACTAAACGGGACTTAATCGCGTATAATTAACTTATTTTATTTACCTCACTGAGGTATCCCGACGTTTCAGATGTGTTGCAACATCCATGGTCACGGGACAACTGGCTTGAGCGGGTATCAACATCTTTTTGCTGCGCGGGTTTTCCGAACTACCCGCATTTAGTCTTTATTAACCACTTGTACACTAGGGTTGTCACCCGGCCGACACACAACACTAAAAAAGCCAGCCAAGCCAGTTGTCCCGTGACCATGGATGTTGCAACACATCCGAAAAGTCGGGAGACCTCAGTGAGGTAAATGAAATAAGTTATTTATACGCGATTAAGTCCCGTTTAGTATAAATAATACTTGAGAACTTGTTAGATCTAATGTGCGACATGATTATTATGCAATAAATTAATTATTTAAACACAAGCTCAAGTTAAGTTAAGTTCAAAATGTGTTAAATATCTTACACATCGTGTTTAATAATAATTTTGTAAAATGACTCTGTAATTAAGTAATGCCATACGAATAAATAAATAGAAATGACCTGAAATGTTTTTTTGGGTTTAGACCAAAATCTTAAAGCGGTTGTGCACTGTTAATTCAGTTGTTAGGCGAATAGACTTGTATATATGTCGGCGGCCGATCGTAAAATCCGCCAGATCACGAAATTCCTAGGCATATCGTGAAACGCCGCCATTTCATGATTTGGCTAAAGGACATTCGCCATATCGTTCAAAACTTAACGTTTAACGATTTGTCTAATGACGTTTAGGTAGATCATGAAATTCCTAGGCATATCATGAAACGCCGGCATTTCATGATTTGGCCAAGCCAGTGACGTTTAGGCTGATCATGAAATTCCTAGGCATATCATGAAACGCCGGCACATCGTTCAATACTCACCGTTATACGTAAGTAGGGTGTCCAAAATTGAATTAGGTAAATTAAAAAAAATAAGAAGTGCGGACTGATAATCTCCAGCGAGTCGACGCCACCCCGCTGCGCGGGGTGTCTATTTCTGGTCTGAGGGACACAAGTGAACCCTAACCTAATCGACCTAAGACAGAGTTCGCTTATGACAAACCATTTTTGTCCGCCCTGATTATTAGCCCCCAACAAAAACGGCCGCCATCGCATGTGCAGCGCCACCAGTGGCCAAGAAAGAAACTATTTTACGATGTGCCCGGTATAGAGCTAGGAATATCGACGAATGCGTTGCTCTAATCGATCTGCCGTATTGTTTATCAGGCACATCGTGATAAGCCTAGCCGACTTTTAGGCATATCATGAAATGGCGCCGTTTCACGATATGCCTAGGAATTTCGTGATCTGGCGTATTTAACGATCTACCGCCGACATATACAAGCTAATCGTTAACACTGCATGAAATCGAACGGTTAGAGAGTTGTTGAGTTAAAAGACCATGTAGTTGATAAGTTAGCCGATTGTTATTACATAGACCAGCTAAAAGTTCTCGCGCCATTGACGACTTGTGATATAAAGAAAAACTGTTCAAATCATAGAAAATCGTTCAAAGGGAAATATAAAAAACTGTAACAAAACTAATTCCCAGTGGCAGCAGAGCCTTGGAGGTAATGGGAGATTGTAAAAGGAGGCAATAAAAGCTTAGTATTGTGTGAGAGTACCGCAGGGGAGTCCCTATATTGTGTTCGGGTCCGCAGAGGCCCCCAAGAATCGTCTGACCACGGACGCGGTCAAATTGTACAGAAATGAAATTATCAAGGTACGCTGCCGATTTTCCGAACCAATGAATCAAGATCCAATTCCCTTTTGTAATAGAACATCGTCGCGAAACGCGCCCATGGAGTTACACTGCCCACTCAGTGGACGCTTAGGCTGCGGTTTCCCTGGAGCACTCTGCAAGTAAGACTACGTTTTTTTACTAATTTATGGAAGAGAACGCATATAAAGAAGAAAATTCACGTAAGAATACAACATAATATTTTTTTCTTAATAAAGTACCGATGTTTAGTTTCGTTTTTTTCATTTCATTGTACAATTTTCACATGATACAGTACAGTTGACTTAAATTATATTACTTATCGTACAGCGATCGTCCAGGTATGCAATAATAATGAAAAAAATAAATGTATATACTAAGGTATATACAATAAATGTACATAAGTACGTACATTTCAAATTAAATTAATATAAAATAAAATGACAAATACAATTCATACAACATCCAAAAATCGGTCAGGTTATTCCTGTGTAAAATCAAAATCACAATCTAGTAAGTTATTTTAATACGTGTGTTATTATACCCATTACAACATCGACTATTGAAAATAAGCCAACATCATGAGGACGCAGCCTTAGTGCGTGTAGAAAATGAACCGCGGGCAACTATTATCACATTCTTACTCAGTGTGTGTATCCGAGGGCCGACACAATGCTTGATAGCGAAACGCGTGTAATATTTCCTAGTGGACTACAGCCATGGGTTATTGATGATGCGTTTGCTATGTCTTATAGTTGTGGGTGTAATTGGAAGCAATATAGTTTTAATGTTACTAGTTAGAATACAACAGAATTCCGAGACACTTAGTGTAATAAATTCTTAGCACTATTATAGCTAGCATAAATTAAAATACGGTCTTTTAAAACATCACCTACCTACCTATTAGTTTTTACCGATAACAATAAATGTATGCTCGTAAGTAAAATTGATGTGAATAACTTCAAACGATACCCCAAATTCTTAATTTTATTTTGGCACGTTCCAGCTGCTTTTGCGAAACACAAAATACTATTTTATTTAAAAACTATTATGATTCACACATGAATTGCTATAGTAGTTACTGCTAAAAGCTGCTTATAGACCCCTATGTCAGACACGTGACACACACACACCGACATACATATTAGCTTCGTACCATTAGGTTGTTGAGGGAGGTTTTGTGACGAAACCCATAAATAATATGGGCGCGCAAGGAACTTAATGGGCAGGATTAAATATACATTTCGAAAATCAATGGTCTTAAATTCATATTCTGGAACATCTAGACCCATCCGTAAATTATATTCAATTGGCGCATCCTTTTTATTCATATGGAATGAAATGTCTACAAACATTGGCGTTTTAGTAAAAATCTCCACAGTCGTCCCGTAATCTGCGTCGAATTGACTTTTCCGCCGAAGAGCTGACGAGTCTTCGTCTGTAATATCCCATAAACGACCCAAACGTATTGGACCCGATGCTTGGAGGTTGATAAAATTTCGTGATATTTGAATGCGTTATATTCTTTTCGTTTCATAGCGGTCCGTCCCTCCCATATAAATACCCGCACGGCAGTATCAGTTTGTTGACGCTCTAAATACATATTAATAACCCACCACACCATACCTTAACCTGACCACTCAAACAGTATAAACAATTTCATAACAAATAATAAAGAAACTTCCTAAATTAGGTACTGAAGTTAATAAAATAACAAATCGAAAAAATAAAACAATTTTCTAAAAAGTTATAAACCTGCACAAATTTCCATATCCGCGCGAAGTTGGCACAAAGTAATTCCTCTGGTTTGGAGATAAATTTTACGTCATTTCCTGTCGCCAGAAAACTCCGCAAAAATTATCAGGAATCGGCCCTGGCTTTGGAACCATTTAAAATTAATGAATAATGTTATCTGATAATGATTCTGGAGCTTAATTAAAGTTTTCTTTTTTGTAAATTTTCTTCACTTTATAATCGCACGAAATTCTTAATTATTTTACCCTGGGATAAGACATCTTAAACTAAGCTCCTTTAAGTTTGTTCCTAAAACAATTTTCCTAATAAGCACTGTTAAGTTGAAATATTGTCAGTAAAAACGTGATTGTATTTTATGTTGTCCTAATGCCGCAATTCCCGGCAAATGATTTCAATTTGTTCGACTTGTATTTTTAGCATGAGGAGTCCTTAACGAGTAAGTATGAGGTTGACATGATTGTGTAACCGCCGGGTATTGATTGGTTGGCAGACAGTCGACTAACAACAAACTGTGCTATTTTTAGTGCAGTGCGCTACGAATAAGATTCGATTTTTATTAAGCCTTATCGTGCCACAAAAGAATCGCAGTGTGTGGTAGGAAAAGGCAAAACGCGAAGCAAATATAAAGAATTTAGATCAAAAAGAGCGAAACATTTGGGAAATCGCGATAACATCATTCAAAGGATGAGGAATGGAGAGCTTTATACGCCTTTGAGTGAGTAAAAATGAATATTTGCGGATCTACATACCGGAGCAGGGGAGATGTAAGCATAACTCCTTGAAGTTGGTGTAGTGTTGGATTTAGATATGAAGTCCAATCCATTTGTAAACCGGAACATAATTTGATAAGACGTAGCCCTTATTTTTCACAAACAGAGATTGTTTCCCTTGTTAGAAAGTATAATGGGTTTAGAAAAAGGGCACAAATTAACCTAGCGGATAAAAAAAAAAATATATATATACCGGTCATTATTGCACGCAAATGTTGTATTTGTTTTTGTTTATTGACATTACCCGTTATATAATATTTATTTTCTGCGTTCAATTTTCACGACCGTGATAAAAATCTTTTCTTTTTGACATGTATGCAAATTTGTACCTTTTGTAATTTTTTATCGTAAAATATAATCGTATATCGTAATCTAATTTATAGGCATGATTGCCGCTTTAAATAATTATCATAAATCTACATATCATTTTTGTCATTCTGTTAACCTAATATCATGAAAATTATATTCAACAATCACAATCACACCTTATATTTGGTAATCTTGCATAAACCGTCCCCTCGCCCGTCACATTAAGCTATTCAAAAACAAACAAATATTCATTAACGACTACACGTGTACGGAGTGTAAACTATTATATGTTCCGTGCTGGCAAAAAAACCGGTTATGCATGCAAAAGGTGAGGGGGCAGGTAATTGCTGGCAATTTGTAATAGCTGTGTGATCGCGGGGCGGAATGCCGGCGCTAAACTCCACTATTAATTTCGTACATTTGATTAACGAAACTACTTGTTATGCTAATGAACGCTGGGAAAGAATGCACGCTAACGTGTTAACACGACGCCTTGTCGACACGTTGTCGTGCTTGCAATATTTTCCATACCATGTAATTGCTTTGAGCTAGGTAGCCATTTTTTTAATACCACCAAAGCCAAAACTTACGCTTACGGCTGGCCTGGTGGTAAACGAGCGCCCTGATGGACGCATACAACGGAGTTATATGGCCAACATTTTTATTCATTTGAGGAATCGTTATGTCAACAGTATAAAAACAAATGCAGGTCCTACCGTCTTCACATAGAGTTATAAAGTTCTGTAAAGAGGAAGTATATCACTGACATTACTCTGTGCCTTATCTTTTTTTTTACCTGAGGGGTAATCAAATAACGTTTCATACGCTCGTTAGAACAGTTCAAGTGTCATTTTTCCATATAAAATTTGCCATTTAGATCTACCTGACATGCGTACAGTGCGTTACGTGATCGACCTGCTGGACTTTGCTCGTTGAAGCTGTCACCGTCAGTAAACTCAGAATTTTCGCTCTGGAATTAATTTTGCTGACTTTACGTTCAGCCCAGCAAGGCCTAAAATAAAACCCTCGTGATTATGAAAGCACCTCCAGAAAAAAGGCGTTTTAGTTAAGTTCTGTTTACGAATTCCTGTTTTAAATACATTAATAAAAAGTAGGGCTTATCTGAGCTCAGAAGTTACAATCTTTAAAGTGTAAAAGTGGTAAAACAAAACGTCAAAGTTAGGTGTAACTTTATGTCCAGTTTATTAGTAAAGTCGTAAAAAGTGCAACAAGTTTACAGAAATTCATTTCTAAAGTGCAGTGTACATGGTTAAGAGACCGACTCACCGGTTCTATGTAAATGAATGAGGTGATGGAAATTAATATCATATATGTGTCTTGCGAAAATTATATTAATATAATTACAAAGAATATTACAGCTAAATGACACGTTTGTATGGAGAGTCGACTTTTTTCGACCGTGCTGGGGACTCTTAAAGCGAATGTAACCTTCAAAATGTTACTTAGCTCGTTCGCTAGTTTTAGATCGATATGCTTATAGTTTTCGCCCCTTGCACGGATATAGGTTTTTGTGTGCAAAAATACAGGAAAAAGATAGCACTGACAAAATATCAATTGAAATTTAGAAGCATTAGCGAATTTAAACTCACTTATTCTTATTACTGGTCATAATTAATGTCTATTCTTGTTTCTAGAGTCGGTGTTCCATATATAGCACAAAGTGAATATAAAGATTGAAAGACACCATCAACACCGACGCTAATAAACAAACGCTAATAAACGTCGTTATTATAAAACGAGTAGGCACAGCGTAAAATTGTAAACGAACTTTTTAAACTAAATCCAATTTGTTCCTCAATTACGCGAAGCGCGAAACAGCAGTGACACGTATAGTGATGTCACAGCAGTGATAACATCGCGCCGAGGTGTTAATGGCTGATGGCTATCATAACACGATTTAGCGGTGATTGTTTACATTCGCCGCGACGGCGGGAGGGTTGAGCCACGGCCGTTGCTTTGATAGTGCCGTGACGTGAGCGCTGTAAGCTATCTTAAGGCAAGCGATTTTCTGCCCCATGCATAGGCATATGATATAGATCTACTAGTATAATGTACGAGTAGTTATAGGCATAAGCAAGCAATTACCCCTCACAAGGATTCTGACCTTATATATATGATCACAATTACCCCTTTGGGGGGTTATCACGTAACGTTTTGAACGCGCTTTAGGATAATTCAACTGTCATTATCCGATATGAAAATTGAAATTTAGATCTACCTAACGTACGTAGAATGCGTTACGTGATCGACCTGCATTTTTACAACAGTTATTTGAATACACTCAATTTGCAGTCAATTTTTAATCGGATATTTTAAATGAAACTACATATTACGCCTTATGACTACATATATATAGATCATAATATGATTATGCCGTTCGCTTTTCAGTGAGTATATAAAGTTTGCATGTTCTTCAATCTACTAAAATACACCGATCCAGTTTTAATAATGCAGCGAATAGAATGGTTAATTACAAAATTGTCCATAAAGTCACGGTAATGAGACAATAAAGGTGATTAATAAGCGGTCAATCGTATCTCTTTAATTAGTGGACCACGTAATTTGCTAAAACCATGCACTAAACGCGTCAAACCAACTATTGACACGGCGAAACGCATCATTATCGGCCCACCATACTTGTATGTGTTGATCAAATTATATTTCTGGTTTCTGTAATAAATCTCATATGTAAATATAAGAAGCCTAGGATTTCTATCCGACTAACATTTCGCATTGACGTAAAATATTAGTGTTTTCGTGGTTTAAAACCGGATTCAATGATTTTGTACGGTTGAAACATCAGCTTGTCTCTTCTCTTAGTATGGTCCTCAGCTAACTACACGCCGTTTTTTTTGTTTCAAAACAACTATCGTTAATTTCCAAACGTTTTGACACACATTAATTGCATTCTACAATATTGTAATCTAGTACTATAATTAGGTGTGCAATAAATCAGTAACCTTGACATTTTTATGGTTCCGCCACAGCCAAATGGCAAAAAACGGAACCCTTGTGAATTCGTCACTGTCTGTCTGTCCGACCGTATGTCACAGCCAATTTTTTCCGAAACGATAAGAACTATACTGTTGAAACTTGGTAAGTCGATGTATTCTGCGAACCGCATTAAGATTTTCGCACAAAATTAGAAAAAAAACAATAACCTTTTTGGGGTTTCCCCATACTTAGAACTGAAACTCAATTTTTTTTTTCATCAAACCCATACGTCTTCAAAAATCATATTGAGGTTTCTGATATCATTTTATTCTAAACTGGATAGTTAGAGAGACACTTCCAAAGTGGTAAAATGTGTCCCCTCCCATCTAAAATAAGAGAATGATAAAACTAAAAAAAATATATAATGTACATTACCATGCAAACTTACACCGAAAATTGGTTTGAACGAGATCAAGTAAGTAGTTTTTTTTAATACGTCATAAATCGCATACCGCAATTTACCTTTCATTCAATCAACTCAAATATAAAAATAAAAACCCTAAATACGGAACCCTTCATGGGCGAGTCCGACTCGCACTTGGCCGCTTTTTGAATAGAAATATATGTAACATTGTCGCTACATTTCGTCAATTTTGCAAATTTCTTAGATTCACTTTGTAGTTGGTAATTTATATTGAACAGAAATATGTAGAATTGTCACCTGTCTTCTACGAGTACAATTATAGTTTACAATTTATAGGTAACGTCTATTAAACAGGGCACAAAGTATTTTTTGTAGAATTTGCCTTTAGTACAGTCGATATTATCTAACCTCGTAATCTTGGGGACTTTTGATGAAATTTGGTTCGAATGTTCGTTGGAAGCCCTGTTTTCGTCTCCCAAAAGTCACCGGATCTGGACCTTGTAGATTGGCCGCCATCTTGGAAAATGTACTTCATCCGTAAGAAGTTTCGGTTTTGTTCGAAAACTACGTACTCTATGAAAACATGGTCTAGCAAGCAACATTAAAGCTGAATAAATTCTACTCAAGTCTGTAGTACACAACCATGAAGAGAAAACGTGTGTTCATGGAGAAAAATGCATCCACATGTGAGATTTTCTCGCCTTGTCCTTCAAGCTGAGATTCTCCGAATTTGAAGCTCGGGAGACTCGATTTACATAATAAGATATGAACTATATTAATATTCAAATTTTACTCCACTACGGCCAAACCCAAAATAATGGTAATGGATTAAATCGATCGTTAAGTGTTCAAAATTTGCTACCTCCTCCAGGTCAAGATGCTTGATTTATGCAAAAAAATGAGGTTGTGTTAGATTTCTCTTAATACTGACAATGTGTTGGCGCACATCGATTAAAAAGAAACAAGATGGTGGGCATGAGTCGACGACACCAATACTGAAATCACAACTTTGCTTCTAGCACTTAAATTATCGGGTGGATTTAAATAAACATGGCAGCAGTAGATGGGTCACTATAACACGCCAGTGCTATCTATACTTTTAATATTATTGGTGCGGGGCGTATTACTAAAGCATCATAATGTACAAACAAAACAGATTTTTTAGGGCAAAAATGGGTTGAAAATGCAAGTGAACTCAAATTCACTACACACTCACCGAAACCTCTGTTTACATGTCTTGAAATTTGTACTTTAGGGACCATAGGGGTTAACCCGTATCTTGAAAAGTCTACTTCATTGTTATAAATTACCTTGAAAACGATTGACTAAATTAAACCTTATTTAAATGTACGCCACATCACTTTAAAGAAACCTCCAGTTCATGTATAGCACTCTGGCGTGTTACTGACCCATCTACTGATGTCGTCCATACGCTGTGAGCCCGATTGACCCGAACAACATAGTATTAACATAGGTCCAATTATTTAATTTTGACTTTATTATTTAACAGAACATTAATTCACTTATCATTTTATTAACTAGACTTATAATTCATTCAATAAATTTTAGTCATACCGAATAAAACTGTCTGAAGACGAGCTGCAATAAAACAATTGACAGCGAGTGATGTATAAAAATTGAATGGGTTCTTCCACAGGCGTTTCTAAAAATAAATATTTCCGAAACAAAGCAGTTTTCGACTAATCACATCATGACTTTTTTTTGTCTAGTTAAGCACAGAAATCGATGGCTTAAGTATTTCGGGTCATTCGGACGCACGGAGCACCCAAAACATAGCAGATTTTCAAAATCATTCATTAGTTCGTGTACAACCTTCGTGATTCGGTATCGATTCAATCTCAGGATAGACAGTTCGGCTGAAAACTTAGAACACGGAAGGGCACCGAACACGCAAACCGTTATCAACATGGAAAATCGGACGCTTTATGTGTTATGACTCCAAATATCAGAGCTTCTATCGAAAGACGTATGAAGTCTCTTCATCAAAGGCGCATAGCCTCTTATTAGACACACGTACCTACTAGTATACACAGTGAAATCTAATGCGCGCTACGAGGAAGTTATTTATTTGCCTCTGATATGCGAAACGAAATGTTAGTGACGCATGTTGCGAACCAGTTGGCGCTGTTGCTGCTTGAAATATTATAAATCAAAACTTTGAATCGATGATAAAATATCTATATGTTACGTATCTTCTTCTTGGTTCTCCAATTCACTATTTTAAGTTATTTGTGCCCAGGTCATCATGCGGTTCTACGTGAAATGTGGGGCCCGCCCACTGCCACTTTAAGTTTAGCGATTCGGAGTGCTATTATCGGTTACCTTGGTTCTGCTACGGATAGTCTCATTTCTGATGCGATCGCGCAGATAAATTCCCAGCATAGCCCTCTCCATTGCCCTTTGGGTGACTTTGGTAGTGGGTGGGTAGGCTGGTGGACAAGGACTGCTGACCTGACCCCGTATCATGGTCGGCCTTATCACGCGATGAGTGACAAGAGAGGGGCGTCGTCTCGTTCTATCAAACGGTGTCAGCCAGTGACGGACGCTCTATCCTGTCACTTATCGCGTGATAAGGCCGACTATGATACGGGGTCTGGTAAAGGTCGCGGGAGTCCGCTGGATGCGGGTGGCGCAGGACCGGTCATTGTGGCACTCTTTGGGGGAGGCCTAAGTCCAGCAGTGGATGTCTTTCAGCTGATATGATGATGACGATGATGACGTTATCATTTGCAGCAATGATTTTGTCAATTTTAAAAAGTAAACTAGCTTCTCAAATACATAAATATAATTATCATGTCAATTTCTCCAACATCATGCATGACCAAAAATAAAATTGTGAGAACTAAAATTAACGCTCTGGTATATGTTCACGCTATACAAAATACAAATTTACTCTACGTCTAAACTTAAAATGTAAAATACTTAGCAGTAATATGAACTCGTAAAATTAATTGGTAGAGAGGAACGCTCACCATTATTTATTCCGTTCAGTTTAAAACAGGCCTGTCTCATCAAAGGAGTGGGAAGTGATTTTATGCATTAATTAAGTTCACAGAACGAGATTTACAATTACACGAACTCTTATAAACAAACTTGATTGCTTTACAAAAACTCAAATAACTAAGGCAGTGTCTCAAGTAGAGGTTCATTTAAATATCAAAGACGAAATTCAAATTACGCCGTTTACAATAAAGGCTCAGTCGGTACGGGATTACGGGCTGATGTAAATTTCCGATACTCATTTTGAGGATAGGGTTCAGATGTAAGTCACGATCGTGAGCTGTAGCGCCGTTGATCCCGGAAAACGTCATAAAGTGTATTTGTTAGCGCTCCACCGGACGCACAACATTGCTTTATAACTTAAGTTATCTTTGCTTTTGATATTTGGGAATATATACTCTCAATTGAAATATTGAGCAGTTAATGAATAACCTTATTGACACGCGTTCTTACGAAACATTTATAAATAAAGATTGTCTGTGGAATTTATTAGACACGCGTTTAATTCATTATCGATATTTTATAAATATCTTTTTACGGACGCTATCATAAACTTATATCAAAAGCTTCAAAAAATATACTAAAGATAATACAAAATAGGATTACAAACAGAATCGAGTGGCATTTGGGGGATGTTCAATATGGATTCCGTCAAAATAAGGGCACTAGAGAAGCTATACTAGCACTAAGACAAACTATTGACCGGACAATGGAGCTAGGATTAAACACATTTTTTAGATCTGAAAAACCTTTTGATAGTGTAGATTGGAAGAAAATGTTAAAAGTCTTAAAGAAATAGGATTAGATTATAGGGATAAAAGGATCATATTCGTATTGTACAAGGACCAGGAAACCTTAACAAAAGTTGGAGAGGAGAAATGATCAGCAAGAATTAAGAAAGGGGTAAGACGGGGCTGCCCACTCTCTCCGCAATGTTTTAACGTTTTCATTGAATCTGTATTAAGAACAAATGTTGGTGTAAAATTTAATGGACAGAGTATTAAATTCATAAGATTTGCAGACGACATAGCCGCAATAGCAGAATCAGGCAAAGATTTAAAAACATTACTGGAATTAAAATAATCTTATTTTTTAATTATGCAATATGTCTGCAAGGGCCAAAACCCCTTTTAAAAGTCGACTCACAACATGCCAGCGCACGGAAGACAAGATAAAAACTCGAAATCCCATTAACAGACCAGTTGACATAGCAAAATCAAATCTGCTACCGGCATGTTAAATGTCTGTACAACATCCATTGGCGAGCGATGACATAGTGACGTTACAAGAACGAAATTCGAGCAGTTGCATCCACAGGATCCCTGATAGCAGGCGACGTCGACATCGGTCGTCAGCGGCGCTTTGTCTTCTACACTGACGCTAGCAAACCGAACCACGGAGTTTGCATAACAATGCTCCGAATCTGATGCCTACATACGAAGCATCGGCTATGCATAATCTGTCTGATAGGGATTTTTGGGGAAAGGCAGTATTAATCAAGTTTAAGCGTCTGTTACCAGTAAGACTAAATTTGCTTAGGTGTTTATATAGGTCAGATTAAACTAGTAAAAGTATTGTCCTAGTTTTTTCCTTAGTGACAATGTGCAAAAAATTGTATCGAATTATTCCTCTCATAAATATGAGTATGTACCGAAACCTAAGTCCGCTGACATAAGAGTGATCGGACGTATTTATGAGTAAGTTGTATGCACCCATATTTTTTACTTGACTGTACCAGAGGCCGAAAAACAGGACATTTTTTTCCATCCTTGCTTTTTAGGGTTCCGTAGTCAACAAGGAACCCTTATAGTTTCGCCATGTCCGTCTGTCCGTATGTCCGTCTGCCGCTTAGCTCAGTGACCCTTACTACTAGAAAGCTGTAATTCGGCATGTGTAATTGAATCACGCCGACAAATGGTAAAATATTCATATATTTTTTCGTAAGGTCTTATACACGTAAAAAGGGGATGTAATTTTTTTTTCTCTTTAATGGGGGCTATCGTTGGATGACTTGTTCAAAAATACTATGGGTTACTATTTTTCAACACAGTAATCCGTTTGCGTGATATTGGGCTTTAAAGCCCTAATTTTGGTTAGAGTCATTTGTGTCCTCATCTCCTGCCGGCTAAATGGCTGCTACTGGGAATGTGAAATAATTCATGACAGTAGTACATAATATATAATGAATTCAAAAGGAAAACTATCACGGTTAAGTAGACATTACTAGTTACTGAGTAACCGAGCCGAGCCGAGTAATAGTCGACCAACTTAAAATGTACTTGAGAAGGCCAACTTTTGTACAAATTCGGCCGACGCAACCGCACCATTTACTTGGCGTGCGCATGTCGATGTAACAAATACAGACAGGCCACTACGGAACCCTATACTGCGCATGGCCCGACACGCACTTAGCTGATTTTTGACTTTGGATTTTACAGTATGACTGACAGTTGAGACACTAGTTACAAGTTGACGCACGTAAAAAGAGCTCTGCGCGCCATATTAAATGTATGGCCGCCAGATGAGAGCTCTTTTTACGTGTGTCGACCTGTAAATTCACCGATCCAGTGTATGAACTAACATGTAAATAAATCAAGTTGAACAAACATCTTAGATAGGATACCTGCTTATCAATTTTTAGATAAAATGCGACTGCCACAGGAAACAAAAACTACAAATGAATACAAAAAACTGATACAAAAAACTACTAATTCCTCGGAGCGTTTTTGGCGAAATTATTTTGTACTATCTCGTACCCCATTACCATTTGAATAAAGGTAAAAAGGGTTTCCTTGTCTCACAGTAATTAGTCTTTTACATGTCAAGTCGCTGGTTATTAATCTCACGGAAACATCGTCCAGACCGATATAAATCTACATGTAGCGTAGCTGTATTGTCCAAGCTCGCAAATGTTAGCCCCAAAGCTAATCATCTTAAGGCTCGACTACAATAACATTGGCTATTGTCGATCAGAATACATCCTACACAACTGACAATAACATCTTATTGCAAGTTCGGCTTTCGCATTCATAGGTGGGTCGTGGTTCCCCTCATACCGAACAAGACGTCGTCACATAATAGTCCCATTGTCCGACATTGAAGATTGTTATCATGGAATCAATTCCACGTAGAACGTTAGAGGCCATAATAGACTTAAACACTACAAACTCGTCTTGTGATATATTGTCCAATAAGTTTATATAATTTACGCTGTTTGGGTTGATTGATTGATTCAAATGAGCCGGTTGATGAAGTATTACAAACAATTAGCTTCAGTTCATTAAGCAGATCATACGCGGATAATATTGTGCACGCTAATTATAACGAGCGAAGTACATAGTGTTTTGAGTAACACTAGTGGGTAATAGGTTCTTAGATGTTTAGTTTAAGACTAGGGATCCAGAGTAAGAGTCAAATTAGGAACGTTTTTTAGACCTAATGCTTTTAAAATAGGAAAAATAAGCACAAAGCGTAATGAATCATCATTTATTTTTACTGTTGTTAACTACCGTATTCCGATTATTACAAGTTATTACTTACCTACGTAACTTGACAACTGAAAACAGTTTTTTATTCGATTTCTATTACTCGGTTGCGTTGTGGAACATTTTATTTTAAAAGAACTAAACTATGTACAAAACTTTATATTTTAATATAAGACACAAGTACCTAAATAGCACAACCCTTAATTCTCACCATGGGACTTTCAGGTGCTTCTAAAAACGCATAGAATTTCAAATAGGGTTTTCATTTTTTCCTCCTGGGGCATCTTGGTATCAGTCAGATGCAAGCCTTGATATGCAAAGTGTGAGGCGAACGAGAGCTTTTTATATTTGCGGCTTCCACGCGGATTTGCATAATATTGCTTCCTTAACATTCCTACTGTGGTACTACGTAACATATTGTATACCTACCGTTCGGGTCTGCGATGCGTAATAATGAGAGCTCTATGACATGAAGTAAACTTTCATATGCCCTTAATTAAATCTGTTATTGCGTTATTGGCGTTTTTATTAACTTTGTTTCGTTTGTAATAATGGAAATTGCTTCTATTACGGTTATTTCTGTATTTAAACATTTTATAAGGCCATTTAAATTTCAGTGTTCGTTATTTATTATCATTTATCATTGACTTAATTGTTTTAATAAACGGAAGTTTTATCGAATCTTCATCTAAGTATTGATTCAAAAAATATTCTGCGAACAACACGACAATATTTCATGAAACACTGAAAATAAGTAATCAATAAAATGTACCAAAGTGTTATCCTGTAACTAGTCTCGACAATAATGACAGTAGAAGGTTAGCTTTAGGCTTTTGTTATGATCAGACGGCGCTTGCGGCGTGATGACTGCTGTAAGGTATCTATAGATATGCTCACGCCTGAACGTCAATGCTCCTAAGCAACAAAAGTTTTGGGGTGACTTCCCTTTACGCATAGGTGTAATGTTGCGCTACGCGACGCGTGATCTGTCAAGTGACTATGGCTGGCGGCGGTGGACAACATTACACCTGCACGGCTATCACAGCTCGGCTATCATAAGACGGCACGCGAGCTCTCTCGATTTTTCTCGCACTATCTCTTATTAGAACAGTTAGAACAAGAGGTATAATGCGAGAAAAATCGAGAGCATGTCGCGGCCGTCTCATGATAGACGTGCAGGACTGCCCGTGAGCTGTGTCGCGGCGAGATAGACTATCCGTCGCTTTCTAAGCGTTCTTATTATTAAGAGAGGGACAGTCTACTTCGTGACGACACAGCTCGCGGCCCTCCTGTGATATCCGTGCTGTGAGTAAACTTGGACTTAGTCACCACATACTTACACATTTATATTTTGAAATATATTTCCCAGCCCATAACGCAAAAATGTACATTACAGATACAATGACAACTAAATGATTTTTTTATTTATCGTCAGTATTCATTGTCCATCGCCGAACAAACAGTTCTAAAATTGGCCATTTTGCCTTTTTCTCAAGTGTGAGAAGCCAATGAAGTCGGCAGTAGAAGATAGTGGGAGCTGGGCTGTGTCTGATATGTTTGGATAGTCAAATGCGATGGAAATGAGCCCGCAGCGTGCTCTGTTTTAGCACTTCTTTGAATTTGTTAAAACCTTTTCCTGGTTTTGAACAATGGGGAATGTGTTTTTGTTCTTACTGAAATAAATCGCAATGGTTGACTACGGGGCTTATTCAACTAAAAGCATTGAATCGGAATAAGATTGTCAAAACTTCCGTGATGAGAGTGAGAGGCATACATTTGTCTCTAGCTCTCGAATCCTCTAATCAATAAAGGGTCCGCAACGAGCTTGCATCTTCTCTGGATCAGCAACCATCCACAGATGCTTAACATCGGGCAGGCCATGGTTACATGTTGAATGCTCAAATCAGTTAAGGTGGTTCGATTTGCATACAAAACGTTATTTGCCATTCACAGGCGTGATTTTTTAAGAAACCTATGTAAGTAACTTTCAGAAATTGGCTTTCCATTTGCGCGAAATTCCCCCTTTCCTTGAATAAACTTGTATAAACTACAGTAATTTGAGAAAAACGGTTCTCCCAAAGTATGACGTCACAAACTAATATCTCAAATTATTCTAGTTTATACAAGAAAGTTAGTTACATAAGTTTCTTAAAATATCACGCTGTTCAAAACGCCCAGAAGGGGTCGTTTTGGGGCCTTGCGCTACGCGGGGACTGGGATAATAACCACATACGAGCTATCTAAAATTAACAAACTTGAACTCACCGAATATGGCGGTGCTTTGGCTAAAGCCGCCAAGTACTGTCAGAAGGTCAATAGGTCGAGTCAAGTCAGGGCTTGATGCCGGAGTCCTCGCGGAGCCGAAGGCTCAATCCGCACGCGAGGAATTGCTCCGCCCGGCGTCACAACGTAGAACTTCACATCTTGCGGAGCTGCCTTCGACACCAAATAACACTCTCGCGCCTAGCGCGGACAAGTATTCCGAGATCGGAACCTCCAAAATACGTTTCCAAACCGATTCCACTTAAATTCCTACAATTATCTAACCGCCCCGTGGCGAACAAAGTTAGGTTATCTTACACCCCCGGTGGCCTCAAGTCATTCTGCTCAATTGACAGTTCAAATGACATTTAACTTTTTAATTCTTAAAGGGCCCTTCACACCGTGTGAATAATCGTTAAGCGCCCTTCAGACGGGCCCGAACACACGCCGTTAGCCTGCAAATGTCAAATAACGTTTTGTATGGAAAGCGAACCACCTTAAGAGTCGGAATCAGGCTTGTAGTTTCTCAGCAGTAGCAAGCGGTGACTGCTTACCATGAGGCAGGCCAGCTACCTCTCTCTCTATACTCGTTAGAGTTATCGCCTGTGAGAAACACAAAAATCAAATTATATAAAAATACTAAAATGAAAAACGTACTTGTAATGAGACTCATGCTCTCACTCATATGTAAATAAAAGCTCTAATTAGATATCAAAGTGACCACGCGGTATATTTTTATGAAACATTAAAAACGCTTTGTCAATATGAAGTTTGTTTGTACGTAGGTTTGTCGGATTAAATCCTGCCAGGTCGACATTGTATCTTTTGATAATTATTTATATGTATACATTCGCCAAAGCTTAATGTTTTCCGAGTATTTTCGCAAATGAACTAATTTATACTATTTATCTTGCGTTCAGTAATTTTAATCGTATTATGGTTAATATTAACAAATGCCAGGCTTCGTGCATATTTCTGCGAACTGCCTTGTTAAAGAGGGAATTTGACCACTAACAGGTAATTAACTCGTAACATTTCTGTGTTCCTGGTAAATAGATTTTGTATTTGTGCATAATAGAGAGCCATATTAATAGTAAATCATGGCTGTGTAATGTTGTGCATGCACGATATGTGTATCATGTAGCTTGAAAAGACATTTGAATGACTTGGCACAAGCTGTGAATAGGGCCTAGTTTGAAGCAAAAGGGGTAGGGCTTTCCTCAGTTACAGCACCTATGATTAGATATTACTGTGCAAAAAAAAAGGTTTGTACCTGTAAATCAAACATGTCCAGCCAACTAAATAAAGCTACGGTTCCATAGGTACATGTATCACACGGCTTTATAGATTAGCTTGGTTGACTATTACTAAACAAGTAACATAGCTCAGCATTTTTACGCGCGTTCGAGTATCAACTGGTACGCGGGTCAGTTGTGCCACTCCTCGGCTTCTATGGCGCAAAACGTAAAGTAACGTTTGCACTCAGCGGAACCCTAAAAATCAAAACGGACATAAATCGCAGGCCTGTCGTTACGTTATTGCTATCGTCCATTCGAAAAATACAATTTTATATAAAACAAAACTTCTTTCTCGAAAAAGTAGCGCCCGGCTTCGAAATTAACAATAGTCCGACTTCACTGTCACAAATGTGTCATATAAGAGCAGGTGCTCTTTTCCGTGACAGCGAGCGGAGCACGTGAAGATGACGTCATTATTTGCCCCGGGTTTATTTATTCGAAACTTGTGCCCGCTTCGGACGACCACTGTCCACTCACAACCTGTCACTGTATTTTCCTGACCCTTTATTTTCACTTGACAAGAATATTCGGAGCCGCGTCCCCTCGATATTACATTCCGATTCGACTTTTTATTCGTGATACATTTTTCCAATTGTCTCCGTGGCGCGCCGCCGCATTGCGAACTAACGGAATAGAATTTTCAAACAGTTTTGATTGATAAAGGTAGATAGATTTTCGCTTTCTTTGTTTGCGAAATTAGATTCGGGAGGTAGCGTGAAACTTCAGTTCCACTTGATTAATGGTGATTCGAGGGGATCCAAGAAAAGGAACGATTTTATGTCGCCCGGCTTTCAATAAAACACGAATTACCAAATCGTTCTCGGGCAGTTTTGAAAATTGTATCTAAAAAATAATCGTATTTAGATGGACGAACGCGATATCATCCCATTTACCGAAACAACGCTCGAGCCGAGTTAATATTTGATGTGTTCTCGACTTTTCTCGAATTTAACGCGCCGATTAAACAACGCTGGGCGAAGGATTTTATGTGAATATTTAAAATGCTATATTGGTTCTATTCCGGCAAAGATACAACTGCATTGCTAATATATTAGTCATATCATATTGTTACCGGCAGTGATACAAGAGTTAGTGAGCTAGTTACTAAATATATTTAGTTTCTTCGCCTGTTTTCAAACAGTGAGTCTCAAATCTATTAGAATAAATCGTGTCTCTGATAGTTAATGTAATACGAAAGTTATTGAAATAAGTCTAACGTCAATAGTAATTTTTACCTAATTTCAGCCAATATTTACATAAGATTGTTTGAGTACATGTGCGTGCGTACACGCGAAATTCTGAAATGAAAAACAACGTTGCCATATATCTCAGGCACTGTTAACGAACAACACTCTTAGTTTAATTTGAAGGTGATTTAATTTATGGAACTCGTAAAAGATTCTTCACACTAAGAATAAGAAGTTCCCAAAGTTTACATTCACACAATCAGAAAGTGGGTTAATGAGATTCCCTCAAGAAAAACATCTCGTTAAAGCATACATTATTCAAGCTTTCGGGAAGTTATTCCGCTTTCACGCGTTCATTAGGCACGAGAACAAACTTGCGAATCCCCTAAAACGCTCGACACACCTACTTATCACCGACGCGAACTATTCCCAAGTATTCGGCCTCGTCCCGGCTACGAGCCATTATCTTGTTATTTAAATTTATCACTCAACTTTTATCCTCTAAATTCATTGTAACAGGTAATATTTCACAGGTTATTAATTACGTAGCGTCGGCATGCTCACGGTGTAACTCTTATTACATTATGTCAGTTTGCAAATTGAAAAATTCCCGGGGCGTGTGTCCCATCTCTCCGAAGTATTTTGGCAAAATTATTCTCATTCATTAAGTTGAGAAGTGGAGGGCGCGCTCGCGAGATTGTCGACGTACCATTCACTTGTGAGTAACGAGGTGACTTCCTGTTATTAGTTATGTCGGCAAATTGTTTTTCTTACGCTTTTGTGCTCCTCGTAGATAACAGGTTTCAATTATAGACGGGAATAAGACGAGCGAGCAGGCAAGTATTGGATTTACGAGGATACTTATACATACGACTAGATATATTTCATCCTACCTTCTTAATTGGTACGGCTTTTGTTTTTTCCCTGTCGATTAATGCTTGTTGCTACCCTGGGATTTTAGTTAGAAAAAATAATAAAACTGGCGCTGACTTTGGCTAAAAATCCACTCGGAACATTAATTAATTAAATTAATATAAAAGTAAATGTATCGTCTGGTGTAAGAGCCAACGAGCGAACATGCGTGTAATAGAAGGTAGCCGGGCCGCGCGTGTCTCTAAGTGCCACTCCATTAATTAAAACTTATTTGTGACGGTACCTTACATGCGCTACAAGGACCCTAATTCCGAACAACATGTGAAATCACCATAACGTGAACTCTACTGTGTGACTGACCTACTAGCGAAATCCCTCGTTGCGAATTCGCTTAAAGTGTCGTTATGGTTTACAAAGTATAACATTAAATTCATTTTTTAAATATTCACTACAAGTAAAGGGTTAACGTATGTAATACGTTAATCCTTCATTGATGTGAAATATTGATGTATATAAGGCAATTTAAAAATTCTGATCAGATTACGAGTGCATGCCAAATCGCTCCACACAATCATTTTCCGAACAAAGTGGTTCAGAAAATGCGCTGAAGCCTTCAATTTCGACATCCAATACAATCTACGCTAGAGCTGCCGCAAAGATGGAAAATCTCTCAAAAGGATAGCGTTTAGCACGAGACAAAGACTGATTTAGATCTTATCTGTGGAAGCCCTCTGCCGGACCACTATTTACTTTTCGCAAGGGACCGCCGCCGCGACGGTCGCCTGCCGAGCCGTTCAAAGCAGGATGCAAGTTGCGCTTTACGCCACAGCCCGTACCAATGTTAATTCTGAATTGTATCGGGACGCTATCGAGAGGATGTGGAACATTCCAGGTGTTTAACTTCGGCGTACAGAAATGTAAACTGCTCGCGAAGGCGTGCGGGGACGCGTCCTTTAAGTGCCCTGGGCCATAATCCCAAAGTGTTCTGTTGAACGTGTGTTGTACGTGCCACCGCCGCCGTTGAACGAAAATTCCTCCATATAATTTCCCATTGCTTAACTCGGCGTAATGAAGTTTATTCGTCGCTACTTCATTGTGAGTCGTTCGCAGCGAAGGCGGCGAGGAATGTAATCAGTTGCGAACTAATATCGTGTCGTTTGCACTTTGCGAAGCCCCCCTCGCGTATGGAAATGCCTCGTTTGAACCGCCGTTAGTTCTTTTGATTGCTGCCGTCTCTTCTCCCTGTCGAATTAAAGCGGAGGTCGCGCGCGGGTGATTTTAGCAAAATTAAAGGACCATTTCATTTTCGTCGATGGCCCTTTTCAGATAATATTAGTATGATTCTAGATGCTCCATTAAGGAGGTGATCTCGTTAAGAATTGTTAAATTACCATTGAGCTTATAAGGTACCGGAGAGCTCCACTGGTTCAAGAAAAGCAAAAAGTAATAAAGGGGAAAACAAAGCAGAGGCAGTGTTACGAAGAAATTATGATGCGCGCAATTTAATAAATTCATAGACATCCAGTATTAAACTACGAGTATCTATAATATAGCCACTGTCTACGTAAATATATCTCCCATTACGATATTACGGTAAAATAACGAACGCAACAATAGGGAAGATGCAATATTTTCAATTTTGCTTTCATTGAAAAATTCGCATGTAGATTGTAGAATAAGACCACGAAAGTATTATAAATTAAAATAGTCAAAAGTTCCTGTTAAAAAACTGACAATTTAAACTTTCGCGCCTGAACGGATCTAACAGTTCCTGTGACGTCACTCATGTGTGTCACTCGCCATAATTGTTTGTCCGTGGTTCGTCCCTAGATGTTAAAGAGTTGCCTAAGTTTTGACTTTTGACAGGAGTGACGTCACCAGACGCTGATTGTTGGATTAAAACACGTTCCGTTTCACATTACTTCAAATCGTAATTATTTTTGAAGTTAGCATAACCTAAAGTAAAAACGTTTCAGTAGCTATTAATTTATGTTTTTTCAACATTTTGGTCACAAAATAATGGTAAATAATATAGCTGCATCTTCCCTATTACCTGCGAGAATATATCTTGGGCATTATCAAATATGATAATCGACTAAAACATCCAACGACAACTCAATAAGGCCATACTTAGTAGCTAAAACAAGTGCAAAAATGTATGGTGTGTTTATGACAAATCTCATGATTCAATGATCTAGTATTAGTACTTTAAGGCACCAAGATCAATGACCTAAGTGAGAGGAAGACGTTCACAATCAACGGAGTTAAGTATATAATGGAGAAGAAAGGAGCAAAGCGCAATTTAGTACAGCGAAATAATTTGTTTTTGTATTGAAATAGTTTGTTAATTTAATTTTTTTTTTTACTGAAAAAACTATCAGATTTACTAAAATACTTCGCCCAAGTAATTAATTTCAAAATATAACCACAATAAAAAATAAAAAAATTGAATTCATTAGAATAGTTCTAATGATGACGAGGGTACCTACTATAACAAAATTTGGCTTATAACTAGTATTGGTTAGTAGGTACCGAATACAATATGAAGTCTCAATATGAAATATAAATATAATATAATATAATATATACACAAACACTAAAACATAGGTATGTTTAAAAAATAAGACTCAAAATTGCACATTCTTAAAGTTGATCGTAAAACAAATAAATAAATATGTAAAATGTTTCTTTGTAACAAATTAACCGTTATTTAGTGTTTGCTTAGAAATGTTTGACCTTTTCCGTAATATTTGTACTACATATTCTAATCCATTATACTCAAACATATTTCTCATATCAAAAGGCTCAGTAAAGAGTTAAATAATACGTATTTTGCCTTGAGTGACTTAAGCAACACCCTCAAAGAAAATGCAAAACATATCCGGCAGGAACGAAACCGAAGCATGATATAGCGTGTGCGGTACTTTCAAGTTCACGCAGCATATGAAAAAAGGATTTTAAACTTAAAAGAGTCCAGGATAAGGTTGAAACTGACTTACAGGGCTGGCGTGGAATACTATGATTAATGCATTTTAAGGAACGTTTTAGTTGCAATAGAAGACTTTGACTTGCGGAGCGTGACTGCGCAGTGCGATGCTGGGAGGATTATGCCTTCTACTACGTCGAACGTAAAACAAACTTCGTTTTAAAGTTAAAATGATGAACTTATCTGTAATCCAGCAGATAGCGGAGGTTTCGAAAGAAAATAAGTCTCCAGGTATGGCACACATCGAATGAAAAAGAAATACTTCTTATTTGTTCGATGGACTTACAATTTAATGAGTTTACTCGTAAATTGACATTTCCGTAAGGGTTTTATTTAAATGTATAATTCCAAAATCACTTTAACTGTAAATTACCATTAAAAGTACTTATTTAGATAAAACGATAAAATAAATGTTCTATAATATCCCAACAAAAATAGCCTTCGTGAGGTTTTCGAACATCTTAGCATGTCAAGTTACATGTCTCGATTTTGGACCTAAGACTGTATTAAAGTGATTAAGCAACAAATCAATTAGAATAGATTTCGAATTGTTCCCTATTTTTTGAAATGCCTTGGGATTTGGAAACATTTCTTACCCCTATTCTTTTCGAATACCTACCTACTAGACGTAAACACAAAGCCATTCTGTGAAAGAATCCTATTTGTTAATCTCGAAAAACTTTCAGAGCTTATCAGGTATAAGGTAAATTGCACAAACATTCCAACAAAAGATATCAGAGGGTAGCACACACAAAACACAACAATAAAGTTGGCCGGAACCGCTGACCATCGCAAAAAGCGCATCGTCCGCGGCGAACTGAGCACAATACCAACTTAAATTGTTCGTGAAAGCGTTATGCACTCTACGGTTTCAATTTCCTCGCGAACTAGCCATTGCAGATGTTCGGACGACACTCATAAATATGATTTGAAAATCGTTTTATGTATAAGTCATAAACTTTTATCTTCGCCGCTAAGGCTCTCGGTCTAAACGGTTCCAGTTAGTTTCCTGTACAAAAGCTGCAGACGTTTTAATATCTGACTGTCTGGCAGGTTAGATATCTGCTAGTGTAAATTTCGTTGAAGCAAAACGGCCCCCAGGCACGCCATCTCTGCCGGTCAAATAATGCTGTCCTAATGGGTAACTATTGCCTAATGTATTTTGGAGAAACGTCGCAGGATTCACGCTAGCCCGCCTGAGGTTTTGGCCTTCCGAGAAACGGGTAGGTGCCACGAAGGTGTCTGGCACGTTTACCTCTCCAGTTTATTAAAACGCGTTAATTTTGTGCTAGGAGTTTTACATAAACGGCATGCAACAGGCAAAGTACGGCTGTAATGTGGGTGTTAACTGTGTTTGTATATTTTAAGGAAACAACGGAACTACTTATAAATATAAAATACTAGCTTCTGCCCGCGACTCCGTCCGCGTGGAACTCGTTTATATCGCAGCTCCATACAAACTTTTACCCCCCCATTTTACCCCTTTAGAGGATGATTACGGGGATAAAAACTATCCTATGTTACTCTCCATCTCTTCAACTATCTCCACTTAAAAAATCACGTCAATTCGTCGCTCCGTTTTGCCGTGAAAGACGGACAAACATACAAACAAACAAACACATACACTTTCGCATTTATAATATTAGTATGGATTCAAGTAATAATATTTCGTTATCATTAAGCCAACTGGAATCGCAGAGCTAAGGACTCTTATGAAAAATAAGCTTGATAACTGAGCTGCATGCATTATATGTTATATAATAGTATGGTTTTGGGTTAGAATTAGAATACCACCACCACCATTGCAGATGTAAGAATAAGAATAAGAATAAGAATAAGAATTTATTTATTTAGCACATAAAAAGAAATAAAAAAATGAAAAAGGTAACAGGTAATACAATATATGTAATGCGCTAAATAGGACCCTCACTCAGCATGTTGTCACGGAAGCCGTGACGCTGATTTTCAGTGAGTGCCCCCAAAAATAAAAAATGAAATAAAATAAAATTAAGACTAAACTAAACAATCAATTTTGTAATTTGTAGGCAAATTAAATAAATACCTAAAAATTTCAATGCTGAACTTAAAACTAACTAACTAACGGGTGACATCTACAGTGCGTGTGGCGACAAAAAGGTGGTAATGTCCATGACCAGATATTAACTAAAAATATAATATAACATGACTTAATCCTTAATCCAATACTTATTGAAAAAAATAAAATAAAAATAAAAACATTAATTATAGATATAATGGTGTAATTAAGTGAATATAATGAGAGACTTAAGTGAATGTAAGCTGATTAACTGCAACCGCTGCTCCATTTTACTTTTGTAAGCGGTAAGTACCTACCCACAGATTAAAACATTTGATTAGTAACAAATAATCAAAGACCAATTTGCACACTAAAAAGATGTGTCCTGATTTTTGACTTAAAGCTATGAATAGAGTTTAAAGCTCGAAGAGGAGGAGGAATTATGTTCCAAATCTTGGTTGCAGCATAGCGGAAGCTGCCCCGTAATGCTGCCGTGTGCGGCCGTGGACAAACAAGCTGAAGGAATCTCGATGACCTCACTCCCGAGGACCTGGAGTTACGAAACCAAGTCAACTTATTGTACAGGTACGAGGGAATCTGTTTGTTTACTATGCCAAACATCAATGTGGCTAAGTGTAATTTTTGGCGTGTTGACATTCTCAAAATACGATTTTGATTCAGGAATGGCGTAACGTGTGTGCGCGGCGGGATATGGAAACAGAAACGCGCACAAGCATTCTGCACTCGCTGGACCAGCCTCTGCGTTCGCGACAACAGACGCGGCCCGAACACAATATCGCCGTAGTTTAATTTCGATAGTACCAGTGTATCGCAAAGCTGTGTCCTGAGTTCAACGTTAAGAAAGTCGCGTATCTTATACAATACCCTAAGCCTAAAAAAGCAGTTGCGCACAGTATCAAGCACGTGTTGCTCAAAGCGCAGTTCATCGTCCATAACAATTCCAAGATTACGCGCCTTGCGCACACGCTCGACAGGGTCGTTATTAATATGTAAATGAATATTTAGTTTTTCAACTGTTTCTATTTGAGTCCTTGAGCCCAATATTAAGTATTTCGACTTAATAGGGTTTAAAACCAGGGAGTTCGTGTGTGACCAGTTATTTATGCGATTAAGATCCTCATTTAATTTGCTAGCTTGTAAGCACGCATCTTGGGCCCGGCACGAAATGTATAGCTGAAGGTCATCTGCATACAAATGGTACTGGCTATTCTTAATAACCGTAGTAATGTCGGCAGTGTATAAAATAAATAAAATAGGACCCAATATTGATCCTTGGGGCACGCCTCTAGGGACCAGTGAGATGTCTGAGAGATTACTCTTACCATTAACAGTTCGGAGTTCCACCAACTGCCTACGGTTACTTAAGTAGCTATCAAACCATCTGACAGAATCGGTGTCAAAACCATAATAAGTCAGCTTGGACAGAAGTAACGGGATGTTAATTGTATCGAATGCGCGGGAGAAATCGAGTAACGTCAGTAACGTAGCCTGACCTTTATCCTGTGCAGCTAGTATGTTGTCAGTAACGTCGAGTAGGGCCGTGGTGGTACTGTGGTGTTGGCGGAGATGTGGAACTGCAACTTAACTTGCATGTCAATGCCTTTCCCTTTCGGAAGTGCAGGTGTGAGTTTAAGTTTTATATGTTTATCTAATATTTTTATAATAAAGACATGCCACATCGAATACAATCATTTCAATAAAAAAAATGACACGAATAAACTTCTTCCAGGGACGTAAAGAGATATAAAGAACTAAGCTGATTCAGTGACAACGTGCATACAAGAGAAAGCAGTCAAGTTCAAACGTAAAGAATAATGTTCTGTGTGTGCGCGTGTAATTCCCATTCATTAATCCAGGATGGGAACCCTCCGCTACCCACCACGAATTAATTACATTGCCTACTGGATTTTGAGTGTCTGAAAACTAAACATTCGAAGCTGAAGTAGGGTTTTAGCGGAAATTTATTACCATTAAATACCATTCGTGAAAACATTCACATTATTTACTTTGATATTTTCATTTCCATTTTGTGGTGCGATCTAAAAATGTAAAGTTTAATTATTAAACCACACTGAGCTAATTTAAATTGTTGACAACCCCACAGCGATCTCGCCCGCACCCGGGTATCAAACACAATATTTTACTTCAGTTGCAATATCACATTTCCAAAATGATTTGTCACCGAATGTACGTCATAAAATAATTAAGCAACATAATATCAATATTCATTGAAGACCAGACCATGTTAAATTTATACTGTGGTACAGAATTAATAAATATTCTACTGTCGGACACAACATAGTTTACATACTACTTGCCTTATACGGAAAACTTCAATAAGTAACTTGATATTTTAGATAGTGATTTATCCAAAACTTGTCTACATGCAACAATTCTCGTCCACGTACACCGTTTGTTCTATCAATAGGAATAAATTGCTTGGTATACTTGCGTAAAGAATGTAAAACGTATCATTAAATTTAAGTAATTTTTAGAAATTTTTGAATCATGCTGAAACCGTGATAGTCAAATTTTAATTATTGACTTGCTACATTGTTATAATAAACTAGCTGTTTCTTTGAGAAATAAGCTTTTTGTGAATAAAAATACCCTAAAATCATCGGAAATCAAGGACAATACGCCCGTAGGATATACTCTTAATTGGACACTCCGTTGGCTGTTTCAAACAAACACAATTTTTCTTCTTTTTGATATACCCGGTAAAGATCTTTGTTTGTAAAGTAGTGTTTCGGCCAAATTATTGTCCCTTTATTTTATTAAGCTGATCGGATACACTTCAAATTAGAAAGATATTCATTTCCAGCGATAGACTGCAAAAATATACAAAATGCTTCTAAAGGCTTTCCATTCCATTTCATTTGTTTTCTTTTTCTATACCTTTAGAGATGTCAAATGAACACAATCATAATCCAGCTTATGCGATGCAGACCGCGGTCCACGGCGAATATAATCCCAGGAACAACTAATTACCATTGGGTACGAATATGTATCTAAGGACTTAGATTAACTATTGTAACTACATGCCAATTATAATAGTTCCCGTTACTCGTGATATATTACTGCGCTTCCAAATTGTTAATCTGTCAAGTTTCTTGATCTAACACTCAACGCCACTACTCTTCGGTTACCATAAGCGATGGCTGTACGCCCAAATGCTGTATACATAATCAATAAACCGGAATATGCACGGGCTAATGTAATTATTAACTAAGTATACACATGGCCTCTATCGTGGTATCCTTGTACACAATCGACAAACAGTGTTCGATGCCGACTGCAAACAAATAAATATGGGGATGAATTATTTGATGTGTTACATTAACGGCTATATATGTCTGTGATTGCGTATATTAACGTTTAAAATATATAAGTAAGTGACGACTACTTTATGCTAGTTGGTAGTGCCCCTGCCTGGTTTTAATCTGGTAAGGGCAAATATGTGTGATGACCAGATATGTTGGCCCTGTCCCTGTGTTTTAAATGTTGTTTTATGTCATTAAGTAAAAAAGGAACAAAACCCTTATTAAACTACTTGTGGGACTTGATCGAATTGTGTGAGATTATTCCCTAATGTTTATTTATTTATTTATAAGTAGTAATTACGTCATGTACCTCTTTTTCTCTAAGTTTAATTCCCTTATACCGGGAATTGAACTTAGAGAAAAAGAGGTTTTCAATTATTCAAAGTACTTACACAGTTTATAAACTTATTAAATGATTAATCGCGAGATCAAGCCTATTCAAAAGTAGTAAGTGATATTTTGCACTATTTATTTTTAATATTCATAGCAATGTCGCGTAGTTGCAGTATGCCAGGGATGGCATAAAAATTTCACACTTTCAAGCAACCGCTGTTCCAAGCCTCGCAATATTTTTTCCGCCATTTCCCTATTTCCGCCACAACACTTCGGGAGCTCAAATACGCGAGCCATCCGGTTGCCTCTTGAACACTGCAACTACGGGTCATTGCTTTAACTATTAGTATAGTATCTTATACGCAGTTTTGACAGATTTTACCTATCTTAGGCAGACGCTCGAATTTTGTTCAATAAGTCTCGTTCCCAACTCATCTAGGACAATTCATGTAACATTATTTATATTAATGTACTTGTCACTTAAAGTCCCTTATATCTTATACAGTTATTTGAACCAACAGCAAAACATTAAAATAACTCGACTTCTGCAATTAGGAGTCATAGGTAGTTCAAGTGATTACCGTGTATAAGTAGTTCTCAATCCTCGCAAACAACACAAGTTCGAGCACATCACAGACAAGTTACCCCGCCGTTATATGCGTCGCGTAATATATCATCCGCCGTCGTCTGCGATGACAAAGGTTGTAGTTTATCAGACACCAGCCCGAAGCACAATGCAATAGCTGGGAAGCCAAAGTTGTAGTTAACACAAGCATAAGTCGCGAGGGTTCTCTACTCGTATCCTCGTACACAAATATCTGAACACGTCTCTATTGTCGAGGCATTAGAGACGTGTTCAGATATTTGTGAGCACTTTGGCCGCTCCGATATATCGGATGGTGACTGTACTAGGCTAGTAGGTTGCTAATAAATATACCTACAGGGCGTGTGTCGCACCAGATAAGCGCACTGTAGTCGCACTGACATGCCGACAAGCTGCACTCCCACCCCATCTTGGCCAACGTAGATAGATAGCTGACGAGTTCATTACATAAAATTATACGAAAATGCAGTGGAACGGTGCAGCGCTGAGATTAGGCCGTCTAAATTCGAGCTTAAATTTTAATCGCCAGTTAAAGCTTACGTGAACGGAATTTGTGAAAAGCTCCTCTTTATTGAACACTTTGGTGCTATACTTAAAATGTTTGCCAGTACGTGCCAGGTGTACTTAGGTAGTTGGCGATAGGCAGATTTGGAGCGTGTTTGAAGGGCAAGAGTAATTGCTGTGGAGTTGAGAATAAAGTTTATTATTCTAACAGTATTGAAAGTACGGAATGTACGTACAATAAAAAAGTATTTTTTAAGCCTTGTTTATAAAAGGTATTAAAGGTTTTGTAAAAAAAATGTTTAAGTAAAAAATAGTC
Organism: Epinotia ramella; assembly: GCA_947578815.1. Classification (NCBI taxonomy): domain Eukaryota; kingdom Metazoa; phylum Arthropoda; class Insecta; order Lepidoptera; family Tortricidae; genus Epinotia; species Epinotia ramella. The sequence goes on from OX388209.1 coordinate 18,664,653, forward strand.
ATAATAACAATGCAAAAAGATATAAAAAAGAAAGAGGAAAAGATGGAGACGACCGACTTTTTTTCTTTATAAATTTTAGTAAATTGTGTTTTATCCAGACAATAAATCCGCCGACTACTTCTTCATTAAATAAAGAATAATGCATTTTTTGCATGAATCTTTTTTTTATTTTGAAGAATCTATACAGTTCAAATGATACCTTGAGCGTTAGTTTTTACTATTTTTTATTCGCATTTTATACAAAAGCATACTTAGTTTTTTACTCTAGCAGGTAATATACTTATTTGGTTTATATGTACTTATTTCGTTTCTTTCAATAATTTATTAAAGGTTCAGCAGCTGCAGATTCATCAACAGGCAATTTTGTGTATCTTTAATTTACTAAATATCTAATGCGACACAAGGACGGACAAACATGACAGTGTACATGCTTTTTAGGGTTCCGTACCCAAAGGGCAAAACGGGATCCTATTACTAAGACTCCGCTGTCTGTCTTTCTGTCTGTCTGTCCTTCTGTCACCAGGCTGTATCTCACGAACCGTGATAGTTAGACAGTTGAAATTTTCACAGATGATGTATTTCTGTTGCCGCTATAAAATCAATATTTAAGGGGGCTTTACAACAAACGAGTTTTTTGCCCTTTTTATAGATAATGGTAAAACTCTTCGTGCGCGAGTCCGATTCGCACTTGGCCGGTTTTTTTATTCTGAAGGCCAAAATCGCAAAAGGGCAATATCACAATTTCAGAACATAATTGATGCAAGAGGGCCGATCAAGAGTCGTGGGCTGTTTTTCACTGGGCCTTATTTTTACACAGCTACGCCACCGGCCGGCATCGAACGGATTCTAATCAATTTAATTTATCAGGGATCCCCGGAGGCGGCGATTCGCTTCATTTAATGCACGTATTTTGCGGCAGGGCTGATTGTTTTGAACCATTCGGCTGTACGGTCCATTTAGATTAATTATTGGATTACTTACTTAATTTCGGTCCGGATTATGTGGGTAATACTTGCACAGTGTCGTCCACAATACGGAATATAGCGAATGCATTTGAAAACTGCTAGCATTTACGCCGCGCCATGCGCTTGAATTGCACCGGTATTAAATCATATTCCGTTCAACTGCGTAAGCCAATAGTGAGTTAATTACACCTAACTAATACAAATTGAAAAGGTAACGTCAACCCCAGAACTGTAGCGGGAGAGATCGTAAGGAGTATTAATTATCGTCAAGATTAAATAAGAAAGGCGGCAATCGAAGACCGAAATAAGGGTGGAATTACGACAGCGGCAGCATTTGTCCCGGCAACTAATAAAGGAGACAATATTGCACTCGATACGTATAAATGTGCGAGCAACATTTGGGGCGTGATATTAATTCCGCCGGTAATTGCTATCGGCTCCCTCCGAAGCTGCAGCCGTGAGCCATGAATACGGGAGTTACCGCTATTTGTTCCTGACGTTGCGGTTTGGGCTTTTGCCTCTACCCCGTCCTATATTTATTTTCTTGGAGTTTTGTCCAAACACAATAGCCGAGAGGATTATCGGACTCATTTCGATAGTTCGGCCCTAACCTAACGCCGCGGAAAACAATGGGCTCATTTGAAATAACTCTACTGCGGGTTGGGCATATTAATTAACTTTTATCCAATAATTGTACTTAACAAAGCCAGGAAACGAAGCAATGGATTATATCGCTTTGTTTATAGATATTGACTGGCAAGTTTGAAGTACTGCTGCATTTTTAAACTAGTTAAATCCGCTACGCAGCTGCAACACATTGACTGCTAAGAATCGCTACGCGCTACGCTCGTAGCCGATCCCATTCTTTTCCCCGTATATAGTGGATAACGCCTAGGGCGTATGTGGTCACTAGGCTGGTTCCTGGCAGTGATGTGTTAATTTATTTTTAAGCCAAATAGCACGTACTGTCTGTAGGTAATTTCAAGTAAACTGAATTTAAAACATTCTGACGGAATAGCGTAGTGCCAATAATTGGCAGAGGAAAAATAATATTTACCAGCCCGTGAGTCAACATACACGTGCAGCGGGCGAGCCGCAACCAGACTCGTTTAGTTATAACAGGATAACTAGTGGATGCAGTATCAAAATCTCGCCATCCATAAATTAAGGGCGCGGTTGCGCTTGCTACCGACTGAGCCGTTTAAGCTCCATTGTGCATAACCGAAGAGGGACAGGAAACCACAACGTAGCTCCGGTTCAACAGACACTGGTTATTCACTTAATGGTAATACTAATTTACAATGAAAATCCAATCAAGAAATGACTTCGATACGCAAATTTGGCAACAGGTTCGAATCCTCACAAGATGTGAATTGAGTTCTTCCTCTAGCAAGTGGAAGAAAATAAGGCATCCTTAAAGATAAGTGCGACGTAACTCTATTCGGTAAAGGGCCTCTCCACTCGTAGCTACCGTAGTGCTACCAAGTATCCGTGAACCCCGACGCATCTCGTATCGATAAGAAGATCAGACGATATAGGGAAGATCGAAAGGCCGGCGATGGGCCACCGGTGGGTGGTCGCCCCGCATACAGGCGGCTTGATGCGCGGTGCGAACGGAGGTTCTCGTTATTTTCAATTTCCCAACTCAGGCGCCCTTCTCTACATGTTTTTGTATATAAATATGAGTGCCGAGTGTATTAAGTCATGAATCTTCTAAAGACCTGCCTGATTTAGTACGGTTTCGGGGTCTATACGAATGCGATGCGAGCGTTTGAGAAAAATGGGTTTTCACTAATTTTTTGGGTTAACTTCTTTAGATTGCAAATTTAGCTGCCCTAGGAAGCATTACTACATAGTATAAAACAAAGTCGCTTCCCGCTGTCTGTCCCTATGTATGCTTAGATCTTTTAAACTACGCAACGGATTGATGCGGTTTTTTTTAATAGATAGAATGATTGAAGAGAAAGGTTTATATGTATAATATAGTACCCGTGCGAAGCCGGGGCGGGTCGCTAGTACTTTATAAGTAATTAAATGATAGTGCGTGTTAAATACTCAATATTATCTTTAAATTGGTATTAATATCATAATTAAATTACTCTGGAACGGGACAAATACTGGACACTATCCTTTTTTTTAATGGATCACTAAATAGAATTTCATTAACATTTACTGAATTCATCATCTAGGTACATCATCATCATCATCATTTATTGCGTTTATTTATTTAGCCCCATTCTGATCTTTTAATGAATACAAGTTTGTATTTGATAAATAAAAATAAGAATATTTTTTGATGAAAGACACTAATTAGCAAATGTCTTACGTTTTAATCTTTTTAAAGACTATAAGTAACACGACTAAAGGACCAGAAAACTGACTCACTCACTAGACAAAAGTGATAAGGGGTACACTACATAATTCCGAAGGGTCATTTGTCCGAAAGCATGTTTTTCCGCACTTCATAATTCCGAAAACCATGTGTTGCTGGTATTTATTTCATCATTCAGGATATAATACTAATGTAACCTAACCTATTTAAGTATTTCATTAAATAATCTGCGTCCAAATTTTCGTTAAGCGGTAAATGGCGATCGGAATTTTGAAATTTCGAAATAATGATGCTTTCGAACAAATTACCTACTCTTTGGAAGTTTTTTTTGATAAGTACTAAAAATGCTGACGTTTTTTCTTTTTTCAATAATGAGACTAGCGAATAGTCACTATTCAATAGTATTGTCACCTTATAATAATAATACAACCAAATGTAATGCGGTTCACATCCACTGCATATTTTCACTACTCCACCCCTACTCAGCGAGCAGATAACATCCCGTATAATCGGAAGGTAAGCGAGGTCCAACAAGAAAATTGTATTTCCATTTTTACAATTTCAATTTGGTATTAATTCGAGTCCGGGAACGGTTGGGCGCCCCGCCACGTGTAAATTATGGATCGGCTAAGTGAAATTAAAATGCTCTATAAATTGTGATTTTTGCGAGTCCTAAAGTGGAGAAGGCTTTTTATTATTTATCGCTTGCAAGCCGCTTGGTCCAAAATATGCTGCGCTATTAACTTGTTAAATTTAATAATGGAATGCATGCGTGCCAGTTTTTATAATATTTTATTTAACTTGCACTGTTGAAAGTGTGGAAAAAAGGTTGTCCTCCAGAATTTGGAAACCACTTTTCCGATTTATCTGATATTAGATACCAATTATTGGCATACTTATGTTAGTATGGTGACAACGAAATATCATGGTGCATCACCAAGCTGATCTGATGATGGTGGCAGATTTTAGGCTGCAATCTTTTTGTATATGGTATTTTTTTTTGTAATTTGTCAATAATTCAAACATTGTTTTTTTTTTTCCTTTTATAACACAGCCAACTAAAATATTACTTTATTAAACCTGTGTACTACGCCAAAAACCTACTGTATCTACTGTATTTGACAACATTTAACAAAAAAAGTGCCGTTGCATCTCGTTTTCTCGTGCGCAGAAAATATAAACGCGTTTCCTACACGGGAGCGAGGTTTATATTATAACAATTGAGGCATCCGCTTGATATGAATCGTGAAAACCTTCTTCTTTCCTTCCCTTTTGCCACCGATGTGGGGTCGGGGGTCTCCTGGTCAATCCGCGCTAGAGTGGTCGATTCTGGGTTGTCTGTGGATGAATGTCGAGTTTCTTTAAAACTTTTTCAATATTGGACCACCACGTGGATTTTGATCTATCTCTTCCTCTGGGGTGTTCGGGAAGGCTAAGGGCCTGTTTCACAATCGCCGGATAAAGTTATCTGCCAGTTAAAATTATTGCTATCCTTTTCTCCCGTCATATAAAAGAAAAGTGACAGCCAACATTTATCTGACGGATATTAACTGGAGATTGTGAAACAGACCCTAAGTGCAATGTTAACTACAAATACAAATAGTTTATTTCTTAAAAACATAGCTTATTACAATTATGCTGACCCCCTTACTAGGCATTGCCTGTCCCGTGGGGGAGTATAGGTACTAATACTGTTAACTTAATAAATTTAACGGCTACTGGCAACAATATAAATACAGAATTTTAAGTACCTACTATGTAAACAGTACTATATGGTCAACAACAACAACTATATGTTCTTTTCTTGTTTGAGTGTGCCCAAACCATCGCAGACGGGTTTCGAGAAGTTTATTTTTGATTTGAGCCACGTACCGTGAATCGTCAAAACCGTATAAAAATAATACGACTATAGATAGTAAATAATTTACTATCAGAATTCATTTTACCAGATAGGTACAACCTTAGAAGTAGAAGTTATCATTTTAATTTATTTCATTACTTATAAAAGTTTGCAAACAAACTTGGGAGGTTGGAACAAAATAAATACAAACGTCGTTAGTGTCGTCGTCGACACAGTAAAAGTATCAAAACCAGTACCGATTCATGCTTCTTCACTGAAACACTAACACTAGAGCTTCTAGAAGCCGCAAAAACGCTTTCTCAAAACATTATACAGTGTGTGGCCAGTGACAGGAGCAAATAAAAGGACGCTGCCTTAGAGCATCTGCAGTAACCCCTTGTGTATTTTTTTTTTAAATATTTGTTTTAATTCGGAGAAATGTTGATCTAAAGTTATGATCTCCGAGTAATGTATCTTGGCACCACGAGATCATAGCCCAGCAGTCAAAGCAGATTTTGAGGTAACGTTATGTAATGAATGAGTCATAATAGTTTTTGCATTTTTGTTTTCAAAATCCATTTTTGTGTTTTTTTTTTGTTACATTATTAGTATTTAAAAAAAACTACTTGTGTCACCCCAGAAGAGTCAAAATACACGTAAACTTACCTAAAAGAAATATAAATAAAAAAAAATCTACTATCTATCTCCTGGAAATAATTACTCACGAACTCAATAATCTACCGTTTAATTTTTAGCTCATATTCCAGGCCACACCCTGTATACGCTTTAATCTATATAATTAGAACCGTGCTGTATTAATTGATTATTTAGAAAAAGGTGGGTGCACCTATATAACTAGTGGCTGCCTAACTGTGTACTCGCGATGTACAGTCAACTGCAAAAATAATTATCGATAACATCCTCTCTTAAATAAGTACTAAAACCTTAATCCGCTGACATAAGAGTTATGGGACATATTTATGAGTAAGTTGTATGCACCCATATTTTACAAGCTTTATATTAACTTGCCCTGATAGTATGTCAGTATGGGACAAATCTTGCAAGTTAAATTTGACCCACTTCCCGGTGACCGCCATCTAACCTTCCAACCCAGAGGGAAAGCTAGACCTTATTGGGATTAGACCGGTTTCCTCACGATGTTTTAAAGCTAATGGTAAATATTCCGTACATAATGTCCGATTATTTTCCGACTAATTGGTACGAGCCGGGATTCGAACCAACGACCGCCGCTTGACAGCCGCATGCCTGAAATACTAGGCTACCGTAGCTTTTCTTTCTTTTCTAAGTTGATATAATGTATGTATGTAAGCACTGTATTTGTATACAAAAGAATATACATGTCACACAATAGATCAAAGTACAAAGGCGAACTTAAATTATACTGATACTAGCTTCCGCCCGCGACTTCGTCTGCGTGGACCGGGATAAAAATATGATCTTATATTTTAATACATGCTATAAACTATCTTCGTTCAAAATTGCAACCAAATCGGTTGAGCCGTTTAAGCGTGAGTGAGTAACAAACATCCAAACATCCAAAGTTTCGCATTTATAATATTAGTAAGATAAGATACAAATTACTCCTGTAAAGAGTTAAAAAACTGGCTGTTATAACATTACTGTGACTCGGCAATCGGGCGGGGCGCAATCAGAGAGACACCTCCTATCGGTCCGTCTCCTCTCTGCCGACAGTACACACTGAAGAAATTTCTTATTTTCTTCTCTACCTGTTACGTACTTTTACGTAAGTTTAAATTCCTACCGAGATTTCACTGAGCGGGTAAAATGAGACTGGCTGGAATAAATGCCTCATTGACTGCTATATTTTGTCGTTTTATTTGGGCTATTAAGTTTGTTGGGGCGTTTTGACGCGATAATCTATACTAATAGAATAGAGGAAAAGTCAGTGCGATTGTAGGTTTGTTAGTTTTATATATTTGTATGTAGATAATAGGCAATCTCCGGAACCGCTTATCCGATGTCAAAAATTATTTCACCTGCGCGTAGAATGTGCTTTCTGTATGGTTAAAGCCTATATTTTGTTCCGTGGGTTTACCTGCGTTCTTAGAAATGCGCGGGCGAGGCCGCGCGGGCAGTTAAAATATAAACCAGTATAAACCAGTGTAGTAGTTAGAAATGAGTAGAAGTGGGTTTCAAAATATTTAACTGCCTTTACCTTAGCCTCAACCTAGAGCAATGATTTTTTTTTTAAGTTATTAGAAAAAATATAGACTTACGAGTAAAACCGGCCCAGGCCAAAACCGACAATGAAAATACTGACCAAATGGACTTATGTGTTCATGTAATTACGATCATACGAAATAGGAACCAACATAAAACAAACTTATCACATGCAGTGCATCATCATCCTTCTAGCTTATTCCCGGTTGTGCCCTAAAGGTACCCGGGGTCCTCTTTGACACCTGAAGTTCCAAAAAACGTATTGGTAAGAGCCGGGATTTGAATCCAGCCCCGCTTGACAGCCGCATGCTGCCTGAATCACTATGTAGGTAGTCAGATATGTAGCGTATGCAATTAAAAAAATACAATGGTCTCTCTTTGTAGTTTAGAGCTTATCTAAAGACGTTTAATACACCAATTATAATTATTTTTCTTGCTGCCAAAAAGTAAAGACGAATCCATACTAATATTATAAATGCGTAAGTGTATGTGTGTTTTTGTTTGTTTGTTTGTCCGTCTTTCACGGCAAAACGGAGCGACGAATTGACGTGATTTTTTAAGTGGAGATAGTTGAAGGGATGGAGAGTAACATAGGATAGTTTTAATTCCCGTAATCATTCCCTAAGGGGGTGAAATTGGGGGGTAAAAGTTTGTATGGAGCTGCGATATAAACGAGTTCCACGCGGACGGAGTCGCGGGCAGAAGCTAGTATAAGAATAATTATATAATAGGTTGAATGTTTAAGAATCGTACCTGCAAAAATGTGCCATAAAAAATCGGGTAAATCTATCTGATACACATCCTAACCGCCCTACAAAAAGAGTCGTGTCAGATATTTATGAGAGCTTCGGTGTCGCATATATTAGTGCCAGAAAGTGACAGAACAAGCAACTCCAAAAATATAATAGTGATATGTAAACTAATCTGTGTTTTTCTATTGTTTCAGGGGTTTTGGCTTTATCACATTCGGCGACCCTGGTAGCGTAGACAAAGTATTAGCGCAAGGAACACACGAATTAGACGGCAAAAAGGTAATTTTATAATTAATTTCTTAATAAAGAAAGAAGAAAGAAAAGTCTGGTGAATGAAATAAGGTGAAACTGGAGTAAATACTCAGTACACAGAATTCTGTGTGGGTAAAAAAATATGCACAAAAGTACCTAAAAGTAATATTCATTAGGGTGGGTTGCACTAACTAACGATTACAGGCCGATCAACGTTAATATATATTCCATACTAACTTGTCACGCTTTCCATACATTCAGATTAGAACGAACACCGCCTACGATTACAGACGGTTTGGTACAACCCACACTAAGTAATCACAAAATCTGGTGAGTACCTAATTATTAAGCAGGCCACAAGAAACAGTCGAACATCGAAGATTATTGTATCATTACTCCAACCCTAGTGTTATATTATTCATAACGGCCTATACCTTGATTTCTAGCGAGATTTTATTGACATACCCAAAGTGACATAAATTCGTTTTAGTCGCTTCTTCGGCGGCGAGCACTGCCGACATAAATTGTTAGTGCTGAGAGAAAAATTATATTTATTGACTAAATTTCTCAACATTATGACTTATTTACTGGTTTTTCAGGGTATGTCAGTGCAAGCCAGGTCGCATAATTCAACCACCGTGGTTTTTAAATTAAATATTCTAAAACCATAAGTGCGGTCGTTTATTACATACATTGGCCATTAATCACGCACTCACTCGCGTCCCTGAAATAGACGAATGGGTCAACTGTTGCGAATGCTTTATTATGGCACACTATTTCGATATAACTAAATAGTTGCGCCAAATCCCGCAGCAAAAATGTAACAGACTATTATTTATACATATAACGTCTAGCCTTTTATGTAGATAATAATCATCTTTGTATCTTGGGATTCGAGACACATTACGAGCTCCCAATGTGAGCGTTCTGAGTACGGATGGAGAAAAAAGTCGATTACTATCGCTTGCCACGAAATAATCTAGATAAATTACAGCGCCCGTCGTTGTTTACTTTGATTAAATTGTAGTCGACTGGCGGAAGATTAGCCGAAGCCTCGCAAATCGAGCGGGGAGAGAGAGCATTTTCGCAATTTACATAAAACGAACGCGGAAGATCGCAATAGTGGATTTCTAAGTAGGTATTTGTTAACAATGAATCTTTTCATATTCTTTATTATACCGTTGCTGTTTGTGACAACTATTGGGGATTATTGGAAGAACACGAGTATTGGATTTATTGTTAAATAAAGTTTAAGCTGTTGCTGATATTTTTATCGGTACTTTGTGTTGCTTTCTATATATCTTCTATCTTCGGGTATCATTGTAGAGTAGCTCAAATGGGGAATTGCCTCCAGATTTCTGACGACTGCGTCCCTACTTGCTGTGTAGGTATGTGGTGTTGTGTTCCCGGTGCTAGTGAGTCCGCAAGAGTTTCCGGGAATGCGCTGCGTTGAAAATGAGGAACCTGCATTTCTTTCTAGTTGTCAACAAATCAAGGTGGCAACGCGCTTGTGTTCTTTTGGAGTCGCCTGCGTTCATTGTCTAAGGTGTCTGCTTAGATGCCATCTGGCAAATGGTTAAAAAGTATGTCTGTTTGCAAAGTGTGTCTGTCTATACCTATGTCTGCTACCTCTTCACAGTTAAACCGCTGAACCGATTGAGATGAAATTTGTTATGGATATAGGTTAAATCCCTGGAAAGGACATATAATAGTATTTATATCATCCCCTAAGGGGGTGAAATGGTAGATGAAAGTTTGTATAGAGTTACGATATAAACGAGTTCTACGCGGACGGAGTCGCGGGCAGGTAGTTGTAGTAGTATTAAACAATAACGCTACACTACAGTTACATTTTGAGTAACATGCAGATGAAACACTAGTAAAGTAACACTGATAGCTTTACTCAGAAAAGTGGTATAGAATCCACGGGATTAGATTACGGCTCGAGATAGCGTGGTCTGACTAAAACCTTGTAGAAACAATATTTCGTCACCCTCTCTAAACCAGTATTAATTAAATTATTCACGGCGTCGTACTCAATAATTTGTTTTATAATACAATTTTGATACAATTTCGCTGTTAAGTTAACCTCTTACGGTGGTTAAGATCAAACGGATATTACCTATATCGAGTATTTTTTCCCATTGCCATGTGTTTGTTGTGGACCGTCATCCTCGCAGCAGTGGAACGAGAGTGCCGTTATGAATCCAGTTCATTTTCCATTTCAATATTACTTCGGTTTAAAGAAATTTATTTCTCATAAGAATGTTTACAATTCAATTAAAGTACTTAAAGTAACATTATTATGGTGGCGTATGTATGTGTGCGTATTTACATTCACACATGAAAACTAGATAGGTATCTTAAATTAACTAAATAAATAAAATTCATTATAAGTAGTACTTATAAACTCAATCAGTATACTTTTTTTTTATTGCCATAACAATTTCGTTTTTTTTTGTTTTGAGGCGAGCTGAGATTATAATGCAGTAGTATTAGAGACACTGACTTAAGTTTTATTAAGGTATACTACGATGACTGCAAACGAATGCACGGCCGGATTGACGGTTGGCAGACGCCATAACCTATTGACGCTTGCCACTCCAAAATAATCACAAGCACGTTGCTGATCGTCTCTCGATTTAGGGATTCGTTGTGTTGACAGCTGGAAACATATCCAGGTTCTTGACTCTTAACTAACTCACCCCCCCGGTCTTCTGTAATTTGGAGGTATAACCGGAGAAGTTGAGCTACTCTTAATATGAGCGAAATGACATTCCGCGGAGCCCTTTCTCTCCAGATGATATTCCTGTGCCCTACCTCTCTATGATGATATTCCTGTGCCCTACCTCTCTATGATGATATTCCTGTGCCCTACCTCTCTATGGTGATTTTCCTGTGCCCTACCTCTCTATGATGATTTTCCTGTGCCCTACCTCTCTATGATGATTTTCCTGTACCCTACCTCTCTATGATGATTTTCCTGTGCCCTACCTCTCTATGATGATATTCCTGTGCCCTACCTATCTATGATGATTTTCCTGTGCCCTACCTCTCTATGATGATATTCCTGTGCCCTACCTCTCTATGATGATATTCCTGTGCCCTACCTCTCTATGATGATTTTCCTGTGCCCTACCTCTCTATGATGATATTCCTGTGCCCTACCTCTCTATGATGATTTTCCTGTGCCCTACCTCTCTATGATGATTTTCCTGTGCCCTACCTCTCTATGATGACTTTCATGTGCCCTACCGTTCTAAAGTAACCGCTGTACAAATTGATTGTCTTCTAAAAATATACTATGGTTCTAGTAACCAGACCTAAATAATCCTTCATATTTTAATCATACGTGTACTAGACAAATAACTTCACACAAGTCATACGTTCTGAAGGCCTTCTAAACGTCCCTAAAATCCATATTATACTAACTGCAATCTTTTGTGGTTCGACAATGTTACCTATCGATATAAAAACTGGTTTCAATGTCGACCAAAAGTAGTTTCCAAGCGGAAAACTTAATCGCATGTCTTTAGGTCGTAAATTGTCGGGCAATTTTTCGGGAGTATGCCTGAACATTATTGCTTTCTGCGTCATCAATATTTATACAATATTTACGATTGAACAACGGGCGGCGTGCACATGTGCCGTTTCACATTTATGCCACAAATCAGAGGTCACGTCATCACTATACAATAAACAGTTTAATAAGAATAGTATTGTACTACTATTAATCCGTACCTAGGTGGTAGGTACGGATCCTGGCCAGATATTTCAACTTTTTGTAAGAATTATTTTATATACCGTACTGCCTAACTGAATCGGTGTGTGCACGTGCGGTCTGGGAGGGCTACACAGCCGCAGCTCATACTTACTCAGTTGCGGCAAATAAAAAAATTGGAACTATGACAAGGACAGTGAACCATTTACCACCACCATTTCGCGCGGTCGTGGTATTATTATTACCATAGCTTGTCCTGAGTATTATAGGTCCTTGCTGCCTGGCGCTGCCTTTCCTTTCGCATCGTGCAGCTGAATGCCTATAGTTAAAAAGCATATATAAGCTTCACTGACCGCAATTTTACTTTAGAAAAAAGTTAAATGCATATATAAACAATAGTTATTGCGGGCAATCTTACACAAATCGTCCTAGCCTCATAGCAAGTTTAATAAAGCTAGACGTCAATAAATCATATACTCAAATACATATAAAACATCCAAGTCTCGGGAGCAGGTATTTGGACTCAAGACCAGTTTCGTAGCCAGAGTCACTACCGACTAGGCTAAACCGATCGTCAGTATAATTTATGCAGTTTTTTTTTTTTTTAATAAATAAATATTAGTGGACAATCTCATGTTAACTTTTTCGTCTTATTGCAAAGGAATAAGAGCCAAAGTGTAAACATAATATATCTTAGACGTCGATCGTATCAACAGCACTACCAGATATGCTATCGTCTGCCTATCGCTATTACAGTCACTTATTTTACTTATCTCATATTTGTCGTCAAAACGAAATACAGGTAAAGTATTATTCGTTCGTTCGGCTAAATATGATAGTTTGGCGGAAAATGATGTACATCCATGAAACTTTGTTTATAACTTTATCTTGGCACTAAAATAAAGGACCTGCCGAATCCTACCAACATTTAGGGGTCCTACCCCCATCAGGGGATACAGGCAGGGGTAAAGTGCCATTTTCTATGTAATTTTTTGCGCTGAATTGAATGAGACGATACCCATACTTGTAAGATGACTAGCTGATGCCCGCAGCTTCGCCCGCGTGGTTATAGGAAAATGTAACATATTGAATTTTCCCGTGGGAATTAGTATGTTTTCCCGCTGGAAAAAGTAGCCTATGTCACTCTCCAGCTTCTAAATTATCTCCATACAAAAAATCACATCAATACGACGCTCCGTTGCGACGTGAAATAAGGACAAACATACAAACAAACAAACACACACACTTTCGCATTTATAATATTAGTAAGGATGGCAGGACGCAAGAGTCGGCTGATCCTCACTTCTAGTGCCAGGATAAAGTTATGAACAAAGTTTCATTGATGTACATATTTTGCCTCCAAAATATGCAATTTTTCTTGCACTAGAAGATTGACTAGGGTCGTTCAGAAAATGAAAACAAAGAATATATTGATCTAAACTTTCACGATGCTAATGCACTTTATTTTTACTAGACGGCACTTCTTTAAGTAATAATATAATAGTGGGTATAAGTAACTTCTTTATTTAACTCTTTAGGTAAGGCGATTAAGTTCTGTTTCGCAAAAATAAAAGTTGCAACTGCAGTGAGTGCACAGGTAACAAAATGTTACATTAAAACATTTTACTGAAGCATTTTGCTCATTGCATTAAACATTTGCTTAGTTCTGTCACAAGTGAAACTCGCTGTCACGTGTAAGATAAAAATACCTGCGTTGTAATTAAAAATACACATTAGTAGAAAACTAACGGCTAACTTAAATAATTTTGAGTTGTACACGTACGTGTGTTAGTATAGATACGTACGTATTTGTTATAGTTACTCTATAGTCCAAATGTTGCAGTAACATTCAATTCAGTGCAAAAATTGATTATAACATACCACTTCTACTTACTAACTAACGCATAGCCCTAACTGCGAATATTGCCAATGCTATACTGTACCTATCGAAAATTGCAACATGGACGAGGTGCTCAAAAGCTCTTCACCTCTTTCTACGCTTAATAACCCTGCCACACACTCGTCTAGTGACGTGGGAAATGATGGTAAGCGGACACCGCAGCCTATAGACGCATGCAACTTCAAAGGGGTAACATGGGCGTTGCCGACCCTTGATATGTTTGAGAGTTCGCCGTGATGACAGCTGAAGGAACAAATTCGCTCGCTCTCAACACAACGCATCCTCGGGAGCTCTGGCAACCTTGCTCACCTCCAGGAACACAACACTATTACAGAGCAAGTAATAGTGTTATTATGGCTGTGGTCTTCTACAAGGCGTCATGCCCATCGCTCCCAGTTTTGTATCCCTTATTTGTATTCAGCCGAAGTGAGCAGGGAATATATCGCGTTTTACGTCCGTCCTGCCCACTTCCCTGCTCACTTCGGCTGAATGTAAACGAGGCAGTAGGTTTTTTTAGCGCGAGTCAAAGGAGCGACAGTAAAGGCAAGTAACTTAGTGCGGAGCGTCGCGATTAATCACGTGAGTAGAGCTGTATATGGCCAGAGAGGGCCACGCATGAGCAGCGCGAGGAGCGTAGTGTGGCTGAGGTTTAAGGATTTCCGATGCTGACCGAGCATACGAGTATGAAGTGCCAAATATAGCGAAGTGCCAAATCGACAGACGCAAAATCTCTTTAGAATCAGAACCGTTAATAGTCAAGGGACACATCAATTTGTTGATACTCTTAACTCCTAGATAATAAACACCTATGGTGACTCACCAGCCACCATGTTGGAATCTAGTAAATATTATCAATTTAACTGTATTTTGGCGCGTAGTTTGCATTATACACGGTGATGTTTAATTAGTAATCAGTAACCAATTTTTAACACAATTAACGCGTAGTTACCCAAAACATTTTTTTTCTGACTGGGCTTTGTTAAGAATACCTCATAATTAATAATCATTGTGACCCTAACTTGTGACATCAATCTATGAAACTAAAAAGTACTTGAAATAATTGATTCATTGTGTAATTTTTTTTAAGCCATCCTCACGTTTTTTTGGTTTTATGTTATTTATGTTTTTTGCTTGTGTAATTTTGTGGTTTTAGTTTTTAATTATTTTTTTCTTGTGATTTTATATGTATGTGTGCGTTTCGCCACTCGTGCCGTGGTATCACCAAATGGTCACAACGGAAGACCAGCGCTGGCTCTGCCAGCATTACGCTGAGTTGTGACCATTTCGTGGCCAATTCAGATTCAGATTCAAATTCTTTATTAATAAAATTTTTCACGTCAAAAAATGATAAGGTACCTACGGTACTTATGTTCTATATATTATACAATGGTCCACATGTCAAATAGCAATTGGCAAATAGGTCCTTATTTGGTACATAAAATGTCGTTTCATACTTTTCAATTATTTTCAATAAGTCCGATTGAAGAATTACTTACATTAAAAAATGAACATTACAGGAATTTATTACATAATTTTAATTTAATTATCGAATTAGATACGATACACACATTACAATGTCATGATGACCTTATATAGTATAAATTCGTTTACACTGTAACAAGCTAGTTTACTGAGCAATATTTTTTATTTAGTTGTGAAGATTGTATCACTGGCTTCGTTTTTAATATCAATTGGAATACAATTATATATTTTGGGCTCGAAGACGTCGAGAGATGCACGAGCCTTAGCCAGCCGTCGTCGCGGGGGCGCGAGAAAGTTTTCCGCGCGACACCTCTCGCTTCTAAAGCCGTACGCTGAGTACTTATGCCGGTTAATTGCGAAAGTTTAATGTCATTGTCTGTAAATTTCTTTCTTTCTTTAGTTATTAAATATTATTATGATTAATAAACTGTCAATCACATGCATGACAAGTAAATGAAGAGTTTCTTGACGCAAGTATACCAATGATTATCATCATCCTCCTAGCGTTATTCCCGGTTCTGCCCTTAAACGAGCTCGGGGTCCGCTTTGACACCTAATCCTAAGATTTGGCACAGGCACTAGTTTTACGAAAGCGACTGCCATCGGACCTTACAACCCAGAGGGAAAACTAGACCTTATTGGGATTAGACCAGGTTCCTCACGATGTTTTCCTTCACCGAAAAGCTAACGATATATATATTCCGTACATAAGTTCCGAAAAACTCATTGGTACGAGCCGGGATTTGAACCCACGACCGCAGCTTGACAGTCGCATGCCTGAACCACTAGGCTACCGTAGCTTGCAAGTATACCAATGATGTAATATAAAAAAGAGGTAGATAGGTTATAAGCGCTCCAAAAGTGGCACATTGAAACTGAGTCAATTGCACCAACTTGCCTCATTTTCGAGGCGTATTTAACCGTGTCTCAGCTGTCATATGGTGGCCATTTTTGAACACGGAATTTCGTAAAGACAACTTATCTACTTCTTTTTATATTACATCATTGAGGTATACTATCCAATTTCCCGCCGAAGCACTAAAATGTACGGTGACGACATTCAGTGGATATTAGTGTTTACACTATCATTAAATTTAAGTAAATAAACAGTGATGTAATTGCATGAGACCTCATACATTGAAATCCGTTTCGGCTAGCCATTAATATTATTCGACTCCTGATCATGGAGTAAAAATCACCGTGTATATTATTTCTTTAGTCGTTTGTCCCCTCGGATGTTAAAATTATTTAATCAAATGATGACTTCGCGATGTAAATAATATATTGAAATCAATTTTGTATTAAGCAGTTACGCTGCTAACGAAATTAGATTTTTTTAAATAAAGGAAACATTGAAAAATGTAATGCTCCGAGCCGGATTCGAACCGGCGACCACAGGCATTCATGGCCCAAAAAAAATGTATATTGAAATCCTTTGAACGGATTCGTACTTAGGAATAGGAGAGGTTAATAGGTATCAAAAGAGTTTGGCATTCTCTGTATAATGATTATAATTGCATGCAGTAAAACGCGTAAAATAAAGGTATTTTTGTATAAGGAATTATGCATCAGTAAAAAGCTTCGAAAATTAAATGATCGTCAATTGTATCTTTTATTACCCATTTTGAAACACGAGGTAAATTTTATTGTGAATTATATCAGATATGCGACGATCAAAGGACCACTGACGCAGGTTCCGTGCAAATACGAGCCTCTTCCATCTTGGCTAAATGGCGTTTGTAATTTTACGTAGGTAACGCAAAATCACATCGTTGTAACATTTTTAGGGTTTCTTTGGCAACAAATGGCTGTTTGGGCTGGGCTTAGCTCGGTAACCCTTATACTATCAGAAAGCTGTTATTTGACATAGATACTTACTAATCAATCACGCCGACAAAAACGTAATAAAAATCTTGAAAATTATAATCTTAATCGATATGTTTTTATAGATTCGTTGGAACTCAAATCGGTTAGTTATGTTATGTATGTCAAAAATTTCAAATAATGTAGGTTGGTACCTACTGAGTTACTAATATATGACAAAAAAAAAAGATCGAATTGAATTAAAAATAAAGATTTACACTACAATTATTATACCTAATTTCGAAGAGTTTGCTCAAAGAAAGAAAAACGGGCGCTGTTATCCATATAACCCTAAAAACTTCAAGGTTTTAGGCGTTTCATGAAAAATTGCTCATTTGTCTATCAGTCATCCCTATATATTGCTTCTCAGAATACACGTTTCATACAAAATATCAAAAATGTAATATTTTAAACTTACTGGGTCCTGATGCGGCACAGCGTAACGCTCTAAATCACGGGACGTTTAAATTACCCCGTCAGAATATTTCGCGTAAAAATAAAATTTTCACTTACGCGGGAAATGTTCGATGTTTTATGCGGCTTCATAACCGCCGCTCGAAAATATGATGCACTTTGTTACTCGCACGACCGACGCGTTAACGCAATGTGACGTTTTGCACTAATTTAACGTAGTTTAAATACTAAAAACAGGCATACCTTCTATAAATTTCGCACATGCGAATAAATTTATATATCCATGTTGGAAACGACACAGAACAAATTCAATGTGACGCTTATTCCTTATTTTGCTATTTTGGTAGAAGTGAGAAGCTCGTTAGTTCAATTTTCAAGTGGAAGGTATATGACACAAGAACAAGACAAATTTCTTCTTTATCACTAACATACTTATTTTAAACTTTAGTGCTCATTCGAGTCGTCATTCACACTGCCTCATTCTAAAACAGTTGAAACTCAATATTCGGTACCTAATTCCTTTTTCATCATCGCATACATTTTCTAGTATCGATTAAGTTCCTGATCAATATTAAAAAAGTTATTTTCTGCCGTTCATGTGAAACTGCAGCTGCAATTGACAGCGCTTGTAATTATTGATGATGTTGGGAAATAGTTATTTATGCTACAAGTGTGGAAAGTAGGTGATTTCCGACGAGTGTCATTTTTATACATGAGCGAGTGAAGCGAGCGAATGTATAATTCGACACGAGTCGGAAATCATCTTTACGCGCGTGTATCATACAACATTTTACTATGCCTTGTGTGAGGAAATATATTAAATGTTGAAATGTTAGTTTATAATAGATCTAGGTTAAAATTGAAGAACCCAGGTAGATTGTCAGGTACCAACTTATTATCTGGAATTGCATTTAACAACCTCTACACATCTTTTGCTGTCAAGCTTATTCACTTAAAAGTTAAAACCATTGTATTGTGGTTTTGGAACACAATTAATTTTGAGTAACTCAATATTATATTAAACAACAAAAAGACGCTGTACCGTCGTAGTTCTAAGAAACATACTGACACTAAACACTATTGAAACGCAATAAATCATTATTATTATTGATTACTCACTTTCACTCGACCTTTTTAACATATTTACATAAAATAAATACACAAAACTTACAATAAACAACAATGGCGGGCTTTTAGATACATATGCGCATTGCGCATGTGCAAGCCGCCATACTGTCGTATTGTAAAAGGCATAAGAAAGATATGCGTTCAGCCAAACACATTAAGTGAATATTAAAAATTAATTAATTTATTGACCAAATTCAAAATTCATAAACATTAATGAATCATTTTATACGTTATTAGTATTTATGTACCTTTTATATGAAAGAAAACGTGTAATTTAAATATTTGTAAAACTTTTCTCGAGTAATAAAAACTCTTTGTGTCGGGCTGACGACGGACTAGAAAATTAAAAAAAAATTGAAAAGTAAAAAGCACTAGTGCGAAAAAGTGGCACTTTCCGCACGATTTTAGTGCTTGGAAAACGCTCTTTTCGAGCACATGCATTGTAAATAAAATTATAGTCTTAGTATTCATTCGTAAAGTTTAATAGAATATTAATGATGCCATTCTATGTTAATCAATTCTGTTAGGTACAGTACGATTACTGTTAGTTAACCACTGACAGATAGTTTGCCTTAATTTAATTTTCAACTTTAATGTCATACAAATAAAGCAATTTTCAGAATACTGTTACCCACGTCTACCGATTTAGAAATAACTAATTAATTGAAAAAAAGTTGAAAATTAAATGAAGGCAAACTATTTGTCAGTGGTAAACCCCAAAAAATTCTACTGTACGTGGTAGTGAAAAGAAAGGAGGATCGTTCGGGAAAATATTAAGGACATGAATTGGGAAAGTATCAGATTTTACAAAAGTTGGCTTAAGGCGCCGTAGGTTCAGCGAAGTTAAGCGAACAGAGTTTATGAAACAATATAATGCGTCTGTTTATAATAATATGGTTTCAAAAAAATACGAATAGTTATTTTGAGGCTTTTCTGCAGCGAGATCAGTGATTCGAAACATGATTAAGCAATTTTCGCTCGATAGAAAAAAATCACGAACATGGGTCTAAAATACACTTATAATATTCGTAACAAATTATGCACAAAAGCTAAAACTATTCAAATTGCTTCTAAAAATCGGCAATATTATGTTTGAGAGAACTCTGTGATTACTTTTTGATGTGTATGACTTGATGATATGTGTCCTCGGTACTGCGGTAGTGAGTTTGTGACAGAATCTCTACACGGGGGTTAAGTTTACGAAAATTAAGGCATCCTCATCGTATGCTTAGACACGGATCCGCGCTACACGCTAATTTTAACATCCACATATGAAAGATTAAGTTAAGTATTTATTGAAAGCTAAAACGGTTGCCCTACCTGATTGTGATCCTTGCAGATTTTCGGGCGTCGCTTTCGATATTCCTGAGGAACAATGGGTATTATTTCCCCTCCACCTTGCACTTATGTTTACATCCATCGCTTACGTAGGCTATATAGATAAAATAAACATATGGTTGCAATATTTTCATTGCATGGCAACTGGATTAACTCGAGATCAACAGACACATTTTTTTTTCTTATTTTGTCATGATTAGGTGCGAAAAGCGTTTGAATGCCAAAAAGGTATGAACAAGATGCGCGATGGTAAACAAAGCGGTAGACAGAGAGAACGCTTACATTTCTAATAACATAAATAGAACAAGCAACTATTTGTAAGCCCCACCACCAAAAAAGAATACCAACGTTTAATAATTCGTTGTAACATTATTTCAATGTAAGATATACTATTTTCAGTAACATTAATGACATGCTTTGTTTGTTTGTTGACACTATTGAAACCGTTAGAGGTCTCATCGCATTGTTTTGATAGATACGATCAAGAGATTCCGAGTCTAAAGCGAGAGTAGCCACAAAAGATGGACTGCATAGCTCAAAGACAGGTAGGCATGATCAAATGTCACCATCCCAAGATACTCCAACGGAAGCAACTAGATGCCAAAACTGAAGCTACCTTTGGTTCACTTCCGATTGCATTTGCTTTATATGACACAAACATTCAGAGCAGTTGAGCATTCCGCTTTCAAGTGATTTATCGCATTGCAGTAGGTATCCTATAATAATTTTGCATTAAGGACTTACATTATGTTAAAAAAAGGCTGTCAAAGGTTTTTTTTGCGGAAGATTTATATAAGTAACTTATAAAATAATATCACAATCAACGATCGTTACCGGCATCGAAAATACCGATGTTTATCAACTGACCAATAACAAAATGAAGCCTTTATTTATAACGTAAACGGGTAAACCAACAAAGCCGTTAAACAAAATAAACATGTAGTCACGGAAAACCTATAGTAACCGAAAAAATAATGTTCCATTAATACAAAGAAAAGAAGTTAATAAATAAGTTACTGATAAAAAACTGCAAAAAAAATTAAAATAGCAAAAAAGCATGTTTGTTAAATGCTATATACTAATACTAGTTTCTGCCCGCGACTCCGTCCGCGTGGAAATTGTTTATATCGCAGCTCCATACAAACTTCAACCCCCCATTTCATCCCTTTAGGGGGTGATTTCCAGGATAAAAACTATCCTATGTCCTACCCCGGGATTCAAACTATCTCCATACCGAATTTCATCGCAATCGGTTCAGCGGTTTAACCGTGAATAGGTAACAGACAGACAGACAGACAGACAGACAGACAGACAGACAGACACACTTTCGCATTTATAATATTAGTATGGAAGTATGGATTACTTATTTACTTTATGGTTTCCCACGACTACGGTAAGTGCCGGGGAGTAATTAGAGGTTTGCGGTCCCTGATTATTTATAATAAACAACATTACAACTACGCAATACTTAAACGTTACTAAAGTTATATTTTAAACAAAGTAGTAATTAGTATAAATACACCGGTTATGAAAAAACAGCCATCAAATTGCGTCATGAAAAGCGTTTCTGTCGTAGGTAAGTTAGGCTTTTTATTTCGAGGCCAATTAAAAATTCCGCTTCCCGCCGGTCGGTGGGTCCGGATGGGTTCCCTTTTGTCGTGGCCGGAACTGTGTGGGGCCCTAGTGAGCCTTAACGAGACTAAACTTAGCTACTCGTATTTATAGCTTGGATTATTATTATTGCGTTCTGAGCAACAACGGTTGAATTGATGATACCTATTTATTATTTTATTGTGAAGATACAATCATGCTTTTTTAAATTCTATTCGTTTTCCTACACTCATTTTAAAATTAAGTGTGACTGTATACGAGGCATAGTTTTTCACGTAGTTTATCTGTGGCCCGTCAAATACTCGTATGCGTCGTGGGCATGAACCTATAACACTCTGGACAGGCTATGGTAATAATAATACCACGTGCGCGCGAGCTGGTAGCATACAAATCTCGATAAGTGTGTCAGAAAGGGAAATATCATTCATTGCCCTTGTCATAGTTCCACTGTTTTTATTTGCCACAACTGATTTAGTATGAAGTTGTGGCATATAAACCATTACCCGTCCAAATGAAGTAGGTTGTTTATGGCAAGTCATAAGCCATTTTAAGACTAGTTCTTAATTTAGCTGCATAGGAGCCTTTCCGTCCCTCACTGTGGCATCACGTACAGCCTGTCCTGAGTATTCTAGGTCCATGGTCGTGGGACATCAAGTGACATATCGCTGACATCACATTATTATAATATAATAGCCATTCGTCGCCCACCAGTGCCTTTATCTTGCGTGATGTTAATTAAATAATAGTCTTTGATTACGTAACAGTTCAATAGTACAAAGAAACATCTTCAGGTATTTTTGACACCTTTTATTGTAAAATTCGCTTGATTACGTCCGAAT
This sequence comes from Epinotia ramella, assembly GCA_947578815.1. Classification (NCBI taxonomy): domain Eukaryota; kingdom Metazoa; phylum Arthropoda; class Insecta; order Lepidoptera; family Tortricidae; genus Epinotia; species Epinotia ramella. Next base: position 18,687,292 of record OX388209.1, read on the forward strand.
GACGGCGGCGTCGAATCACGTTCGCGTTTAAAGCATTTATATTGCCATGATCATAAATTCATATTGTCAACTAACACGTTCCGCGCTCTCTGGCGGAATTCGAAAATACGACACTGGGCGGTTGTAGGGAGTCGTAGTCGTCCATGAAAATAAAATCTTTTCGAATGTAGTCAATTGAAGTATGTTTTCGTGTAGCATACATTTTCTGTGGTACATAAGCGATTTGAATTATTGCATAACTTGTAAACACATTGAGAGCAAGCGCTCGGTACGCATGCTTCCTTTTTTCTTTCGACACCTGCAAAAATATGGAGCGCACGCTAGACATTAGTAACAGAGGCTCTAGTATAAGTTTTACCGAAACAAAACGTTACGACCGCGTTTGCGTTTAGCTGTCAAATCCCATACAAATTGAGGGTAAAACGCAAACGCGATCGTAAAGTTTTGTTTCGGTAAAACTTATACTAGAGCCTCAGTTGCAGTTAAAGTAAAAGTGATATGCTATGGTTCTGTTACTCTGCTCCAGAACTTTGCTGTAGGTAATAGTGCCATGATATCATACATGTCAGATTTCAATCTTCGAATTTACTAAAACAACATTCTTACATCTCCTATTGAAACTAATTAGCAAACTGCCTATTCATCTATTGTATTGATGAGATGATAGAACTCGAAATGCTAGTTAAAGCCGTAACCCTTACAAAATGATCCTAATTTAATTTATTTTATTTGATGACCGCTTTGGCCTAGTTGGTACGAAGCAAGAGGTCCCGGGTTCGAATCCTGGTAAGGGCATTTATTTGTGTGATGAGCACGAATATATATTCCTGAGTTATGGATGTTTTCTATGTATTTAAGTATTCATTTATCTATGTAGTATCTTTATCATCGTTTAGTACCCATAGTACAAGCTTTGCTTAGTTTGGGACTAGGTCGATTTGTGTAAGATTGTCCGCTAATATATATATATATATATATTTTAATAAGACGTCATCCATACTAATATTATAAATGCGAAAGTGTGTCTGTCTGTCTGTCTGTCTGTCTGTTACCTCTTCACGCTTAAACCGCTGAACCGAATGCGATGAAATTTGGTATCGAGATAGTTTGAGTCCCGGGGAAGGACATAGGATAGCTTTTATCCCCGAAATCATCCCCTAAGGGGGTGAAATGGGGGGGGTGAAAGTTTGTATGCTGCGATATAAACGAGTTTCACGCGGACGGAGTCGCGGGCAGAAGCTAGTAATTTAATAAACACACAAAAATTCAAAACGAAAGTACCTACTCTAGTTTCTTTCAAGTATGATTTTTATTTAAGTAGCAGCTAACACTAGAGTCGAGCGGTTACTATGAGGCGCTAAGTGATTTTATCGTCGGCGATTACGTTCGGACAAAATTGCGAGCAACATACATTTTGTGTGGCACCGCAAGCACAGGCCGTACGTATAGCGCGGACTCGGCTTGTTTTTGCACTGGATTACCCGTTTAAACAAACCGAGCGGCCGGAACACCAAATAAAGGGAAACACTAACCAACGCCCGCGTTATTCTTCCAAAATTAACTCATAACGCCAAGAGCTCGTTGAGTTTTTTTTCGTCCGTAATCTGCCTTAATGGGCACTGGGCCAGTCGCGTTCGTAAATCGCCTACACGCGAGTAGCGCGAAATGGGAATCTTTAAATAGTGTACATACATTTTTAATGCCCCGCCACAGCGCGATTGTGGCAACAATTAACGTTATAACGAGTTCATTAATGATGGACGATTTAAAGGCAGTTTTAAAACGGGCAGCTTTTACAGAGCGCCAGATAAAACAAAAAGCGACGCTATGTGGTCCGAACTGTAAATGTGGAAGGGAATTCTTTACGTAGAAAATATTACCGGCCTCAATACATATTTAGCACACGCAATAAGGTAAAAGCAATAATGAAAGGGAAACAGTTTGACATTTATGAAAAATACTTAAATAAACTAAAATAAGAAAATGTTTGTGGAATCAAATAAGAGGTTTAGCCACTGTAGGTATATTAGGGTTGTGAGAGAAAAACAAAAGAAGTTGCATGCGGCTCTGAAATAATAAGTTGGAGTTTGAGTTGATGTGCCCTGCGACGCGCTCACCTGACGAGATCAGGGCTCTGGAATGCTTAATATAGAGTCCTTTACTTGCACCCGGTCCCCGAATAACATCCCCCACTATGCGGTGGTACCTACCTACGCTCACATCAACACAAACTACATGATATTGAACTCAGAATATAATTGAATACCTACGTTCCTTAAGCCCAATATCGACCAGTTATTTAAAAATATTTCGTGCGGCATTTTCTAGTATTACATAAATGTATTCCCACAAACAGTCATACCGTTTGTGCTTATAATTTATATCCAAATCCGACTGCAAGCGCTATACACACCGGCTAAGCATCTCAGTTCTGTTTACGTTTGGCTGACAGGCATTCATTCTATGCACGAAAAGTTTCTCCGAGTCGTGTCAGTTCGGAGCAAACTTCCCGAGCTCGGACATCAGGAACCGGCGTAGATACAGTTGCACAATAGAATAAAGTAACATCGGAAGCTCGTTGGAGTTACTAAATAATACAGAGGCGGAGTGACATGCGCAGAGTGGAGCCAGCGCCCTAAGTCTGTTTTGACTGCAAATATCTGCGCCGGATATCTACCGGTCAGCCCGCACAGACCTAGATAGACCAACACCACCACGCAACTAGACGATGTTTTTTCATCGTCAGCTCTTAGTTTTCTGTAAGTCTCAGAGGACTGAGCTTTGTAAATGCTTTCGCAGAGGTTTAATTTCTTGCGACATTCTGATTTGTTGCGGAGACTTGGAGCTTCCGTTGAATGTGACGAACGTAAAAGCATCACTTGTGAAAACAAAACTGGAAAACGCATGACTACAAATATTTTACAAGATTTGTATTTTAGTTTTAAATTAATTAATCATATACTATGCAATCAGCAAAAGTCTATTGGTTTCGATAACAATTAAACGTTGTGGTGACGTTCTCGTAACTCCGAGAGAACAGTGAGTGGTCTTAGTTCCAAGGGTCCTCAAGTCACATTGACTTAGCTAACGTCGTAGCACCGGCCTTTATGCAGCTGTTCCTGACAATATTTGAACATAGGCTACATCTACATCTGAATTTTGAAACAATTATCTCTCGAACCACAAAGAGATTGTTTTAATCTCCTACCATGCCTAGCATACGGGTTCTTTGAGAATGTCTAGACGCGTTATTAATGAACAAACTTACAACTGGTGAATAAATAGCAAGGAAGTTAGTAGGGGTATTACGAAAGAAGGGCGTCGTTAGAGACCGGTCACTGTGCCTACAGTGGCCGACGTGAAACAAACAGTGCAGGAAAAGGGCGATGAATAAAATACACGTTAATAGGTGCGTCTAACTAGGTACGCGAAGCACCCACATTAGCGCCCGACGAATGAGCTTTCGACTGATGGATAAGATTACGTCTCTTCCCATCTGCCGCTTACGCTTTCGACGTCGGTATTTAAGAGAAAGTAATATCTGACAAAATGGAGAGAATGTATTTCGGTTGCACTTAGGTGTGAGGAGTAGGCTCGCGCCGGTGTCCCGGTTCCCACGCGGCCGCCTGTCTCGTGTTACACCGGGAACAATTCCACTTTTTCTTACAGAATTAAACGAGCGATAAAATTCTTGCGACGTCGCATGAAAATGTGCGTTACCTGCCTTGCATATTTATGCGTGCCTCAGTAATGACGTTTGTCGAGCCTCTTCCCTGGCGGTGTCATTACCTACGGCTTGGTCTCGTAGCGTTAAACCAAAGCCGGTTTTGCTGGCAATCTGTGTCTTATTATCTGATTATATTACTGAGAATACCATAAGAATAAAATTATACGTATTTAAAAGTTGCGAAATATACAACAATGGCATAGTTTAATGCTGCCTCTTAACACGGCAATTTGTCTACACGGTAAAGTCGCGGCTCGTTAAGTCGTGCCTCCGGAGGTGGTTCCCAGCCTCGTATTTCTCTTTCTGTTCAACAAGGCTCATATTAATTCGTCGCCGCGCTGCGGAGGCACTTCACTAGCTTATTCTAAGAATGTGGGTACAATAAGTCGTCACTAAGCATAAACTCCGGCTAAACTGTGCAATATCATTTATCTCGGCTGCGGGGGTAAATATTGTTCCTAATTTAATTCAAGTTAGTGTGAGCGCACGTGGGCGATGGCGCGAGCGAAGCGGCGGCACTTCACGGGCCGCAACTCCGCAAGTCGCACATTGCACATCAAATATTTCAGAGGGAACGGTCCAGAGTATATTCGCAATAGCTCGCCCTAATCCTGAGCCAACTCAAGTGTTGCACCTAGAGCCAAATTCGTTCCAATTAGGCGGAGTTAGAGTGCGCGGTGCTGACTCAACACCGAATGATGCGGTCCCCACTTAATACCGCCCGGCGACGTTTACGTGTAGTCTGCACGTATATTTAAGTTACCGTTTTCACTCAGTATACCTGCGTCATTAAGCGCTACAGGCTACATGTGTAACTTAAAGTGCATTACAGCTGCTCCCTAATTTTGACCGAAGCGCCGGATGTTTGTTAATTATTGTGAGTTTAAACAACTCTCGTGATTCACACTCACTGAAAGATAATTGAGTACTTTATATATGATTTGCATGTGAATTTATATTAAAATAATAATTTAATTAATGGTATTAATCATGATGATTTAGTTAACTGTTTTGAAGACATTAACTACATGTCGGTCAATAATGAAATGCAAAAAGTTGTGACAAAATCTTACAATTTATTATTGCGAGGCCCGATATTGTAGTTACACATTCGTGTTGCACATTCTACAGCTACGATGAGTTTTTGAAGCTTGAGTATAAAAATTTACATTAGTAATGAATGCATTTAATGTAAAGTTGACATTTGGTAGTTTTAAAAATCAAATTCAATTCAAATTGAATGCAAGATTGTTTATTTATTATTGAACTTGTGAAATTAAATATTTTATCAATAAATGAGTATGAGTATGCCTTCTCTCCAATCCACCTATTTTTTTTTAAACTTGCCTTTAAACATCAATGTTTAAAGGGTATAGCCACAAGCATGGTTCAACTGCCCTTAGCGAAAAAATAATTTTCCTCTTACTGGATTATTAACCTTAATATATGTATTGCTTTTACTAAATTGAAACTCTCAAATGCTTGTCCGTAAAAGGCTGCGTTCAAAATATAGTAATTTATTGTCTGTTTAATTTCACTTTCTTATGATTAACGTATATCTAAGGTATTTTGTATGGAGAGAATGCATGGGATGTTACAAATTCGATATTATCATATCACACTGATGATCCAAGTATTTTTTTGAAAAAATATATGCAATACAATATTAAATAAATTATAATTAAAATGGTCGCCATCTCGCAAGTAATAAAAAAATATTGAAAACTTTCAACTCAAATTATTATCAATTTATTAAGGGATATTTTTTTTTCTTCAGAAAACGACCTTAATTATATATACAAAGTTGATATACCCAAATGACAAAGAAATTGGATCAGTAGTTTGGCAAACAAAAATGATTCTCAAAAACCACAAGCATTTGAGGGTTAAAATTTAGAAAAGCAATACATATAACGTTAAGGTTAATAATCCGGTAAAAGAAATAATATTTTTTCGATAAGAGCAGTTTGACCATGCTTGGCTATACCCTTTAGGTAACACATGTGACGGAATTCTTGGTCTGTTCTGCACTGTACCGTGGTTCTCCTCAGAATGCCCGTATGACCGACAACTCCCTCCTACCCGTCATGCCAAAACTGGCGGGAAGTTGTCGATTGCTGATTGGCTGATGAGAACTGTCACCACTCAGCACCAATCAGAACTGAGCAACACTCCCATTGGCTAATTTAAAACAAGGAAAGTCTAGTGTTGCTAGAACAATATCGATTATTGCCATCCTAACTTTGTATTGATAAAAATATGACCATAACCGACTAATGTTGCCGTTTTACTAATATTATTAACAGCTTTCCGCTGATATATCAACTATTATAATAAATATTTATAGATATATCAACTAAAAGCTTACTTCAAAACACAGAAATCATGACACACATTTTTGCCATTATTTAGAAGTGTTTGCAAGGTTATTTTTGCCTGCCGCGTACAAACTTCAACACTCAAATAATACCTCAAATCCTAAACATAATTCCCCAAAATTTATATTAAATAAAAATAACATCAAAGTAGCGGTGCCTATAACAAATAAAACTGTAATCTTTGACCCCGTTGGAAGCACAATAGGATTATGTGTTTAGGGAATTCTCACACATTATCAGTGAAAAAGTGAGCAAACGCTTTGTACACCCACTTTGCCGGCGTTCGTGTTCACCGCGTGAGACACCGATATTGTGTTTGCTTAATATACAATTTAACATAATCGACTTTACGTCGATGTCATCGCTCTGAGTACATAAAGCTAACATGCTCTTTTCCAACCGTAGTGGTATCCTACTAATGTGCTTTCTCCTACAATCTTTTCTTACGATGACAAGCTAAAATTCGATGCGGCGGTGAATGAATCTCGGTCTTAGCAGTTTGATTTTATGGTGTACTTTTGTTTGTTTTCTGAGTTTGACATAGGATAAGTTAAAATTTAAAAGCGGCGATGTCAATCTTTATCGCAAAGGGAAGTTGTAGGAAGGGGGAGGTTGAAGGTGGCTAAGGAGGGTGCGCCACTGCGTCGATTGTAATCACGCAAATGGCTCCATATCAAAATGTCACATTCGTTTCGATGTTTCGTTGTCATTTTTGCGCGGGAGTACTTTGAGAAACTGTATGTTAGTTTTAGAAACTTCCTTGAGCCGTTTGTGACATGATCGAGGCTTGTTTGCCGTCAGATTAAACTATTGATAACATTTATTTTTACGGCAGTGCCGTACTCTTTATCTATACTTATAGCTTTAGAACATGATCTGCAAGGTAATTACAAAAGGTTTAGACGGTACGTTGATTTAGAACAATAAACAAATTGACAACAATAAAACCGACGGACTCATAGTCGCAGCTTTTTTAGGGTTCCGTAGTCAACAAGGAACCCTTATAGTTTCGCCATGTCCGTCTGTTCGTCCGTCCTCGGCTTAGCTCAGTAACCATTATTACTAGAAAACTGTGCTTCGGCATGGGCATCAATCACGCCGACAAAACAGTACAATAAAATCTCGAAAAAAAAAATGATGTGGGGTATCGTTGGATAGCTCGTTCAAAAATATTATGGGTTTCCTAATACCATTTTTTAAATCAGTGATTAGTTTACGGGATATTGGGCTTTAAAGCCCTAATTTTTGTTCGAGTTATGTGCCGGCTAAAAGGCTACTACTGGGGATGTGAAAAAAATCGTGGTAGTACACATAATGAATTTAAAAGGAAAACTATCTCGGACAAGTAGGCATAAGTAGTTACCGAGTAATAGTCGACCAACTTAATGCGTACTTAGAAAGGCCAATTTTCGTACAAATTCGGCCGACGCAACCGCACCCCGCACGTCCATGTAACTAAGACAGACAGGCAAAAACGGAACCCTACACTGCGCGTGGCCCGACGTGGCCGGTTTTTTATTTAAACGCTCTCTTTCCAGAAAGCTATTTGTACAACACAAGCTATTATTTTCTGTTAGAACGGTCCGGTCCTAATTTCACATTATTATTAGGACAAATGGATACCAGTATAGCCGAGCGGAAAGGCACGTGACATTCAATCTTTAACTCGGTTACAATATCTGTGGACCTCGCTGGAATGTGAAGCCGCAGGGCGAGTGCGGGTAGGTAAACGAGAAGGGGGAGGCTACTCGTTTACCTACCCGCACTCGCCCTGCGCGTCTTGCACACCGTACCAGAGCGCCGACGTAACGTCATCGACGCCAGGTCCACAGATATTGTAACCGGGTAATAGAGGTCGCCGGTTCGAACCCCGGCACGTAAAACTGGATTTAAAAATGTATGAAATTCATACGATATTTTAACAGTGGCTTTTCGGTGATGGAGAACATCGTGACGAAACCGGTCTAATCCCGATAAGATCTAGTTTCGACTCTCTGGGTTCGAAGGTTAGATGGCAGTCGCTTTCATAAAACTAGTGCCTACGCTAAATCTTGGGATTAGGTGCCAAAGCGGACCCCGGGCTCGCTTGCCCACTACCGGAAAAACGCTAGGAGGATGATGATTAGGAAAAATGGATACAAATTAAGTTACAAGTGACCAGTAACGAGCGTAAGCAGGCCAATGTCAATGTAAGTAAGATGTCATGAAGAATAAGATCTACCGACCTCTTATTTTATTGTACATGTACGACGCGACTCGATTCCAGTGACTACATAGATATTAATCCCTTAAATTTGCCGTTTTAAATTTAGCATCCTACGTAGATACTTCAACTCCCCTCCAATATTTAGTTAGATTGCTAAGTTCAGCCTGGTGAAAAAAGTGTTATACGTACACCGCGCCTCAATTGCAATCGCACTCCATAATATATTCTTTTAATTTTATTGATCAAATGATATTTTATTAAAATTAACAATCACGCTTCAAAATAATTTGTCAAAAAAACGAAACATTAAAAAGCGTTTTGGCATGTTACCTTTTATTTTTCTAGCGACGCAGGCTGCTGGATAGCCACTGACTGCGATCGCCTCCATTAAAATAACTCGTTAAAATTTATCATCGACCCGCTTAATCGCTTTAACGCCACCATCTGGGGTTTTATGATTTTTCTGCTTGCTCTGTGTACTTTCGTGGTCATTTTACAACGTTTACAAAATTGCTTGCGTGGGGTTAAAAGCTTTGCTACATTTTACAAGGCCTCTTTTTGTTTGTGTTTAGGGTTTTTTGTGGCCACATATTAAGTGTTCATTATAATAAGATGTGATGACATTATTTATCACAGCATTTGGTCCGCAAATCTCTACCGAAGTCTACTATTTATTGCACAGAAATTATCTTCATTGTTCTTGATGCAACATTAAACATAGATTAATACCATTTATAAACACTTGTTAAGTTACATTGTAAAACATTCTAAATCGTGCTTGGTAAATATCCTGCATAATTAAATTAACAGACAATTTAAATTCGTTCTCGAAATCCATTTTAATCAAATAAGTGAGGTAGATTTTCTGCAGTTGCGGTGTTCCGTGGCGCACTCAGAAGATAATTAAATAATTAAGAATGTATGAATGACGCTGTAAAGCCGTTTTCCCTGATATTGTAATAATGCAGTCCTCTTGGGTAAAATCTTTTAAATTATTCTCTTACGCTTGCTTCGTAATTACGCGGACGCGGATGCCTACAGCTCGCGCATCTATTGTGTAGCTTAAAAGATTTTTCTGAAATTTTCTTAGAAAATTTGACGAAATTTTTCACTAACTACGGTGACATATACAGTGCATTAAACTTCTTTAAATTCATGCAAGGTGTCAGTGTTTAAAAAAACTACCATTTTATGAAGTTGCAATTTCTATAGTTGATTGATAGTGTATGACATGTGCTATTAAACGCGACGTTTGTGCCTATTTTATATGTGCAATAAAGTAAGTAATAATTATTTTCTATAGTGAGAGTTTTGCTCTTGTTCATGGCAGTTCATATGTCAAAATACTCACAATTAAGCTATTACACATACTTACGTTGATCTGCACTAACTAAATGAATAACTTACCCGGCTCAATTGTATACAGATTATTATAAAAATAGTTTATAAACACAAAAAAATATTTCATAACGTAAATCGCGCTGCACTCCAAAGTACCTACGTAGAATCGACAAAATGATCAACATGACTGAAAACGAAGCATTTTACCTCTAAAAATGTCAAAGGTAGCTTCTTTAGGTTTATATTTTGCGTTTATAACGGTCAGCGGCGACAAGGCACGAGTAAAAAGAGCTGCGGCCGCGGCCGGAGAAAATCTGAGGGCTTAAACAGTGCTACGTATGAAATACTAGCGGTCGGTTACATGAAAAAGACGAGGGGCGAAATCGAGTGACAGGACCGCGGCGCAGGATTTTCAGTTGGATGCTTTTTTGTTAGGTGGATTTCGGGCCTGGACGTTGCAGCCGCGCAAGCGATGCCAATTTATCGAGCCCGCTCCGAGCCCGACGTGTGGTCTATGATTAGTTAGCAAGGGAAACTCCAGTTTTTTGCTTACATTCATTAATTAGTGTTACGTGCCACACATCCTCATTCACCCTACTCACTATACAGTTTAAATGTAAATCTTGCAACCGTAAAACGTTATGATTCGCCGGAAAATTCGTTTCCACCTCCATTTTCAACTGAGCTTAATATTAAAACAAATTTACATAATAAAGACTATAATATTCATAAAATGTAATGGCAAATTTTCTTTCCAGATTGATCCTAAAGTGGCCTTTCCCAGAAGAGCACATCCAAAGGTAAGTGATTTGTAATATCATTGTGGTTTGCGATAAATTGAAATTCTAACTTGGCGTTACAGTAAATAAACTCATTCCGACATTAAATTGCCGTTGAATGGCAACCTTGTACTGCAAAGTTACGACATATTATGAGGGTAAATCATACCGCTTGAACGCCGCTTGTTTATTTTCAAACATTTACACAAAATATTATTTTAGGCTGGACATAACTCTCGCTCGCTATTAAGATGTTGGCTTACGATGCATAAATAACTAAGGGCTAACAATTTAGTATGCGGGCTGTGATCTTGAGGCCATCCTTATCCTGGATGCGATTCAATCAAAGGCCGACCCCTTATTGAATCGTGTAATATAACGTATCAACTCCATTTGCTACGATATCTGTGCATTCGGATACGATATTTATTACGATTCAAGTGTACGTAGTTACTAGTATTAAAGTAGGCACAACATTTCGTTAGCTCGTTTTTTTACCGAGTCATCCCTGTTCAGTGCGACAGCTTTCCGTGAAAAATATAACATCCATTCCAGAATTTCAATGTTAGCTTATTTATTAATAAATGCATGAAATTGAGTTTAATATCAAAGGCTCGCGGCGTCTAGTATTATTCCGTTTTGTTCAACATAGTTGCAAATGGGGCTCCTCAAAGCGACCACGTTAAAAACCGCATAAAATAGGTAATTTTGAATTCAGCTGCGGAATGTTTGAAGATTTATACGGATGGGGGGTTATTATGCTGGTTCGTCGGAGGATCAGTCAGTCATTGTACATTTGTTCTCTAAATAATGTATCCTGGCATTAAACTAAGTACTTATTTGTGACGTGAAAACCTGTACACAATAATCACAATTATCTACGAATTCCGCTTCTGCTTATCTAACGTTAGAATCTGAATTGAGACCCCTTTAAGATAAAATTACGGTGAGGCCGATTTGTGGAATTTTCGGTTCAAGTTTGTATCCAGCGAACTTTGTGTAATCGTGTAACCAATAGTTTCGCTAGTTAAAGTTGCAAAAAAGTGAAACTACGAAATAACTTAAATGGACTTCTTCTTCAACGGTCTGAACCTACCTCGCCTTAATAAATGTCACTAAATATTTTATTTAATATATATAACGCAAATGTGATTAAAAACAATAAACATAACGAAGATAATATTATCTTGTCTTTCTTATTTTCATATACCAAAGAAGTCTACATAAATGTACTTGATCACATTGTACGAATGGTAAGTAAAAATCAGAAATGTCGTTGGTGTTCAACTCTGTAACTTCTGTCCGAAAAAGAAATGGGGTTGCAAAATTAATATAAATCCAAGTAAAAAAATGGCAAACAAAATGATTGGGCGTATATAGTGTAGTATAGTGATATTTACAACAACATCCCTACTGTATATATTCGTGTGCAATGAGAATAAATATTTTTTGTTTTAAATAAATCATTCATCGATCTTAAAAAAGTAGGTTCCATTTTAAACCTACACGTATTCGGAAGCCCATGATGCTTCTAGCCAATTGGACTGTGAAAACTATTTGATTAGTAAAGTGTTATGCCGGCTGTACACATTGGGCCAACGTTGGCGCGTGAGCAGGAGGCAGCTATGTAAACGAAAGAGATCGAGTTATAGCCCTCTCCCTCTAACGCATAACTGCCTTCTGCTCACGCGCCAACGTTGGCCCAGTGCGTACAGCAGGCTTTACAACTAAAGACGTCCAGTGCCATCTACGAGAAAACGGTTTCATTAAGCGCATTCTTTCTGTTGAGTTACTTTGATTCGTGGCAAAGATGTCAGCACTATACATTCCGTTACCAAAATGTGGGTGATTTGTTTAAGGCATTAGTTATTGGAATCGCGTTGTGACTAAAATATCAAAGCTGTAAAATATCAATTGTTTATATGGTCGATAAGAATTCGTTAAATCCTTATACAAAAAAAAGTACGTAGTCATTTATTTCCTTCTTATTTTAAGGCACAATTAAGTCATCAATTAACGCCTTATATTAAACGGATCGCCAACATTTTCGTCAGCGTCATAAAGTGTCGAATTAAAGCAATATAATTTCTGTTACACAAATTATACGACCATATTCAAATTCGCAGTGCAAAATATCGCAGTAGTTTTTGACCTGCCTGTTGATCTTTCTCTCCATAATAAGTCCCAAACAGTCCAATCAAGACCCCAATTGGCAATAGCAAGGCAATTTGCCATGGAACGGGTTGGACACTTGTTTTGTAGCTTCTGTAAGTAAGTGTGAGTTATCACTGGTCCGGGCTGGCCGCATTTAATGTAAATTGGCGACCGCCGCCGCTGGCTCGGCCGCATCGCAACGTTTTTACATTCAAGTAGCTGAAACTTGAGGTTTTATTTGTCCCCACTACGGCTAGTTGGGTGGGCTTTCGCTTTTGTATTAGTAGGTACTTTTGTGTTTCTGTTTAATTGATAATTTTGTGGTTTTACCTACATCCTTATGTTATGCTTGAATTAGTTTAGAACTTTAAGTATGAACACGTTGACCCCTGTATACAAACAGGGGGTTGTTTCTCGGCAGCTGACTGCCCGCATTGAAAAAAAAAATGTTTATCAATGTTAATAACCAAACATTTGGGAAAGTTAAAATACAACCCTAAACAAATAAAACTAAATTGTTACTGAGAACAGTAGGTACACATTCCAGCCAAGAACAACCGCAAATTATAAAAAAAAGTCCGCCGGCATGCTAGCTCCTTCTTTCATAATATAGACATTAAACGTGATGGATGGTTTTAAAACATCACGTTGTATTACTCTATCCGAGGCAGTGCGGTGTTGCGTGGCCGGTCAAAGGGGATGCCGGCTATGCGAATTACATGAATACATTAAGGGAGCACTGCCTCGTACATGTTACAGTGTAATGCTCACGAATAAATTTAGAGCATGTTCCTTCATCACAGCACTACCAAACGGCAACTATGTAGGTATGGAAATTCGACGGGGTGTATAGATTGACCGTGATAAAGAGGGGACTCGGAATGGCGGTTGGAATTAGAGCCTACGATAGCAAGCCTTTTCGTGCTGTGAACCCTCTGCTTTTTGTAATCTATGGCCATCGTTATAAATTGCTCACTGCAATAAACAGTGCTAAAATTTGAGACACGTACAGTCGCGCAGTAAGACCAAGCACCTACTGGCTTCTATATGGCTACTGTTCATAATTTACCAGTGCAGTATTATAAAATTAGGCTTGATCGGTTGTCCACGAGTGCAAAAGAAAGTTTACACGGTTAGCTATGACTTGGAAGAAAAATGTTCCATGTGCATTATACCTCTTTTAAAAGCAGGTGCCTATTAAAAATAACTGCATGTGACTTGGACACACGCCGCGTGATCGCATAAGTTTATCGCATAACTGTTAGATATGGGTATGCACAAAAATAGACACACAAAAGTCAATACTTAAAACATAAACAATATATAAAATAAAATACGTATAATAAAAGGTTTTTTTTAATTTGCGTGTTTTGACAGAATTTACTCTTGAATTTACGTTCCTAATATACAGCCACGCTACTCTTTACGAATTGGGAGACAAAATGTTAATGATGTCGTATTTTTGCGTAATTAGACGTTTAATGCGCATATATCATAAATTGGATGACGTTGTCAGTAATTGAGGGGGGTTGAAAATTTAAAATTCTGATTATCGTCGGCGCTTCTGCTTTCCCTTCAAGCGCAAACAATGGAAAAAAGGGGACACCGCTCTCAAGCGGAAGCTGAAAACAAAACAAACGAATTTTTAATATCGTCTTTATCGATAATTGAGACTCTTGCGAGAACCTCTTATTTTAAAAACTTTTAGAGACTGAAAGAGGAATCGTGAAGGAAAATGGAATTGGAAGAAAAAACTTTTTTCATCTTCTTTGTTTGACATTGACAGTCACTAAACTTTGTATTTTCACAGTGGGTCTATTCAATTTAGATTTGATTCAGTGAAACTTAATTTGTCTAGCATCTGGCAGGTGACTGCTTATATAATCAGAAACTTTTTTCGGCAAAATTATTGCGGGCCTGGCCTTAAGGGGTGGTGCTGGTCGAGGTGGTATATTACAGTACAGGACCAAGATTTGTGATGCATCGCGGGTGTTGCATACTTGCGGGGGATATCTGTTGTATCTGGATTATACAGGGGTTCCTAGCCGGAGAATGCGGAGAGGGAGTGGGAACAAAGGCTAATATGTCATCGCGGCCAAGTTAATTGACGCGGTTTCCGCACCGGCGCGGCGGAACGCAGACGTCAGCGTTTCCTTCGCTTACATATTTATACGACGCGCTGACTTGCGTTCTATGAAATAAGATCAGCTTGTTAATTTTTACAAATGTTGCGAATTATTAATTTGGTTTTAAAAGAAGCTTGCAGTTTCGTTTTCAGAAGGTTGAAGTGCCGTTTTATGTACATTTGTAAGTATGTTTTATTTATGCCTACTTTCCACCAGCCCGGTAGGTACAGCCATCTGCACGAATATCTGTCATGAATACAATATTCAGCACAACCCCATTTAAGTATAGAGATGTTAGAAAATATGTAGGTTTTGAGTAGTACCCAAAAAAAATGGTAGGAATAAAATATCCGACAATTTATGCGACTTTTATACATTTTTAAATTTTCAAGCTAAAAAATACCATTCTCAAAGAAAGGTTTCTCAATTAGTCTACTTAACTCAACGTTTCACGTGGCTACATCCACTTAACGCGTTTCTATTCAGGAATCAATGCTAACTCAAAGTTTATCCACCGTCATTTCAATTAAAAAGCTTTAATCGAGCCCGAAACGGTCGCCAAAATCGGTGGCATTTGTAATCACCGTGGCGTGAGTTTATACTCTTTAATGGACTTTGCAGAAGTAGTTCCAACTCTCCTTACGGCTAAGATATTTGAGGAAAAACTACCCGCCACCTACCGCAGTAAGTGGCGAAGTTGGGGAAGTATGGCTCGCGTGGAGAGCGCGAGACGCCGGCGCGCGGCGTCGCGGCTCGGCGGAGTGGCGCGGCGGCGGCGCGGCGATGGCGCGGCGCGGTGGGCGCGGCGGGCGCGGCAGGCGGCGCGAGCGCGGTGCGGCGGGGCCCAGTTGGCGCGATTTAACGTGTTTCATTAAACGTTTTGTCGGTGTAATCGCAAGTAATTTAAGTGAAGAGAGCCGAGCTTCCGACTTTGTAAGCATTTTGTGTTTTCTTTTTTAACTACTTCGTTTTAACTTTGTTGTTGGGCTTTTAAAAGCTGACTGACAGCCAAATAACAAAGTTCTTTAGAACTATTTAGGGAGGATTTAATGAAATTGTAAGGTTTTATGCGATAGTGCTTCACGGAATTGGTAAATTGGGTGTGGTGTGGCGCATGCAAACGGTACTGTATTTTCCATTCTTAATTAAACAACTGAAAAACGTTTACCGCTAGGAAAAACGGATGGAATTAAATACGAACACAAGACGAGCAAATCTTTGTTTTTTACTTTACTAATTATCTGCAAAATAGCGCTGTCATAATAACACGCGGCAATCTAGAATTGCAACAAGGACGTGCAAAGGACCACTTAAGTAGGTACCTACTCAAACTTTTTATCAAGCTGAATTATTTGCACTTAAAGGTACCAATACCCATATATCGGAGAGGAGAAGATTCATTTTAGCTTATAAGCGTTAAATAGGGACACTAACTAAGACTGAACCGTATCTAAAACGACAAATTAGTACTAAAATCTTGCAGTTAATAAAGGTAAGCCTGCTGAATGGGACAGATGCGGCGAGTGACTTACGGTCTGGCCGGGACTCATAACTACTGGCTAGCGGGGCATAAGTCCCGCGACCGCAGAGTGAGCCTGCAACCAACACTGCATATCATTTACCACTACAATACTCCACAAAACGAATAAATAAACAGATATTGCTTGATAACATTTCATGGTAGTACCTCGTTCTTAATTACATATTTTTAACGAACAAGTTCGTTTACGTAACTTTTTTTTTATTAAAGGTATCGCGTAGATATAATTGTTCTAGGTAGTTTTACTTCTTTCATCCATTAATTGTGTTTCAAACGTAACACATTTTTTACGTTTCTATATTGTTTTTCTTAAAACCGCATGGCAATTAACGCACTATTATTCGAATCTTTAATTACCCCTCTGATTCATTTGTCACAAATATATATTTTTTTATCATCTGATGATAAAAAAATATATATTTGTGACAAATGAATCACAGGGGTAATTACGTAACATTTCGAATGAGAGTTAGTAAAAATCAACTATCATCTATCCCAACTGACGTATGTGGGTAAGGCCGCGAATTTTGACCAATTTGGACGTTTCAAATTTAACATTATCATAAAAAAAAATTGGTTACACCGAGAGGATTCAAAACAATTTTCACAAGCGACATATTTGATTTAAATCCTTTCAAGTAAATAATAAAAATATATTTCCGTCCTAAACGTAACGAAAGTTGTAAAATTTTTTCGAACACGTTTACTTAAAGCCCTGTTATTTTCACGATTTTCAACTTCTCATGATCATGCTTTGGTTTAAACAATATTTTATGATACAACAATAGTTCTACCGATTGCAAAAAAAAAATATTCAAATAATTTACTTGTTTTTTCTTGCATTATTTTATCGGGCCACAATTCTGCGTATTCGTTACGAATACTTACGTGACGCTTTTTAAAGCTAGATTTAAAGCCAATTGTGGTTGAAATCCGTTTTTGTACACTGGCAACTCATATTCTAGTAGGGCCACACCAGAGAGAAAACCCAACCTCGTCAGTTTGCTGAAAAATGGCGGACAAAGACGTCGCAGACAAAATTTTGCTAAATAACTTCGAGTTTTTTAAGGGTGATTTTAAGGGTAAGTAGTGATTATTCTTAACCGGTCGTTTTTTCATACGATAGGTTAATGTTATTCACGTATATCGTTATTTCACCATGATAATCAATATTTTTTCAAAAATACGTTACACTCTCGTTACGAATACGTTGCGTTTTTACAAAATGCTATTCTTTGTGTAACGTGACGAAAACATGGGGTAAAGGGAAGTGCACACAAAAAATACGAACTTAAATGGATTTTTACTAGATTTCCAACGACAAATACAGCAAGTTATTAAGATGAATTAATTTGAAATTGTAGGTACAGGGATCAGCCAGCAAAAGAGAATTAAATCCATACTATCCATATCCATACTAATATCCATACTTATCCATATCCATACTTCCATACTAATATTATAAATGCGAAAGTGTGTCTGTCTGTCTGTCTGTCTGTTACCTCTTCACGCTTAAGCCGCTGAACCGATTGCGATGAATTTTGGTATGAAGATAGTTTGAATCCCGGGGAAGGACATAGGATAGTTTTCATCCTGGAAATCACCCCCTAAAGGGATGAAATGGGGGGTTGCAGTTTGTATGGAGCTGCGATATAAACGATTTCCACGCGGACGGAGTCGCGGGCAGAAGCTAGTAATATTCTAAATGTGAAAGTGTGTCTGTCTGTCTGTCTGTCTGTTACCTCTTCACGCTTAAACCACTGAACCGATTTGGATGAAATTAGGTATAGTGATAGTTTGAGTCCTGGGGAAGGACATAGGATAGTTTTTTTTATCCCGGCAATCATCCCCCAAGGGGATGAAGTGGGGGGTGAAAGTTTGTATGGAGCTACGATAAAAACGAGTTCCACGCGGACGGAGTCGCGGGAAGAAGCTAGTATTATTATAAATGCGAAAGTGTGTCTGTCTGTCTGTCTCTTACCTCTTCACGCTTAAACCAGTGAACCGATTTAGATGAAATTTTGTCTAGAGATAATTTAAGTCTCAGAGAAAAATAGTTTTTATCTCTAAAATCATCCCCTAACGAGGTGAAATAGAGGGTGAAATTTTGTATGGAGCTACGATATTAACGAGTTCCATGCGGACGGATTAGCGGGTAGATAGGCGGGCATAAGCTAGTATTCATCGAACGAGCGAGCTAAGCGAACGAAGTTCTATGCTTCAGGTTGGGCCGAAAATCGTTCGTATGTTCAGTCTCTGTCCGGTGTCCGTCGTCCGTCTGTCCGTCTGTTCTCCTCTGTCGCACTTCTCAACCGATTCTCGTGTAATTTTGTGGGCAGGTCAATTATATAGATTTTTTTGTCGCGATACTTTTTCAGAATTCAAAAAAATCGAGCCACTAAAAATTCAACATTTTTTTTTAAAGAAAATAACCAATTGATAACTATTTAATTTAAAAAGTTTAAAAAAATATTCATTTAAATAATTGAAAAAAAATGACGTGTAAATACTTTATTTGTATTAGGCAATAAAAACGTAATATTTTAAAACATGTTTTTTGTTGCGAATTTACCAGTATGATCTAAGCTTAACAACAACTTATGTTACGTTTTATGGTAAAGTCACGTATTTTTTTATGCTAGTTCTATATCACATTGGTCTAAATTGGCGGCCTTACCCATGTACGAAGCTTTATCTTCTTTCACGGTTTTGGACATATGGCGCGCGTAAGTATTGTACATATTTTTCATATTTTAGCGATGTCAACACTTTTAACAATAAGCGCTTGAATACACCAGTACGCAATAGGAATGCCCTGGGCCCTCCTAAACCGTGTCAGGGAAACTGATCTGGTTTACACTTCAGAGGTGTGTGCATACTAGTGTGAACCAGCATCAGTCGTGTCATGAAATAACCACTTCTTTCATTGGGGAGGAGAGGACACAGCTGTCAAAAGTCCCATCATACAAAAACATCAATTCGAAGCTACGGCTTTATTTAGGCAATATTCCCCTATAAAATTAAACTCATAAATCATTGTCCCTACAGATGAAAAAAAAGCCTCAGTAAATTTTTAATTATTCTATGTATAAATTATAATAAAAAAAAAAAAAAAAAAAAAAAAAAAAAAATCATTTATTTCGACCAACTGGGATCATATTACAAGGCGAGAAATAACATGAAATAATTATAATTAGCTTGTTACATTACACAATATACTATACTACTATACAATATATCTAATATTTTTTTTTTTTTTTTTTTTTTTTTAAATATTAAATTAATTACTGGGATTTGTTTGCCACTACGTGAATCAAATGACAATGATTTATGTAATGGCAGTCAAATCTCTCTGACAATGCCCTCAGGATGGGATTGGAGCTAGCCCGGACCCTGCGCACCAGGGAAAAACTGGTTTCGTTTTGGAAAAGGAAATAGAAGAGTCTTTCTAAGACGAGTACCGATGTCCCTATTCTGTTTTGTCTTTAGGATCATTCCATCATAAATTGTTATGTTTTATTTTGTCTTTTAATACTATTAAACTTTTTTTCATAAAACTTAAAATGCCTCTACTAAATAAAGTGCAATGTGCTTTGTCCCTTTCTGATGAACTCAAATATCAAAGTGACAAATAAAGACAAACGAATATTAAAGCCATTTTAGTTAATACAACGTGTTTTTTTTGCCGTCTTTGAGCCGAAGACCACTTTAAATAACCAAAACGTACTAATCATTCGTGAATAAAAAAATGTATTAAGCTTTTAGTAATAAAACGTAATTAAGTTTGAAAAATCCTGTATGGCGCGCGGTGCGAAGTTCATTCACCCGGTTAGAGTTCGTACCTACCTATCTACAAAAGATGGCGGCTAGCGGTCACTGCGGTCACTCGGCTGGATGATTAAAATTAAAATTAATATTAAAAAAAAACAATATCAGTAAATAAAAAAAAAAAACAAAACCTTTTTTAAAGTTCTTTGTAATGTTTACATAACTGCGCTTCGGCTCTAAGACGGTTAAAAAACACGTTGTATAATGCTTGTAGAACGTTTACGAACACGACCGTTAGTGTTTCCGACTTCAACAATTCTTTCACCTGTTTATAGAATGGACTTCTCAGATGGACAAAAGCTATATTTTATCCCGCGGACGCACCTGCGATCTTAGCAATACACCAGCGAAGCCACGCGGATATTTTAAATATCCTCTTTTTGAAATCTCTTGTAGCACTCGCAGCGTCACAAATTTCTTACAAATGACTACCCATATGGGTACGAATACACTGTTTAAATTATTCGTTGGTCAAATCTTTGATGATCCATTTCATTGTTCCAGCGTCAAGGTCAGTGCTACGCCATAGCACTTATACCTCTTAAAAGAAAATCTAGGGGTTTACACTTAAACCACGCCGTGGTATTCATTTTGACATACACGGCCTTGGTCTCCGGTTGACATCGCATTCTGCGTATGTCTCGTTCTATAGAAATGTAGCTGGGCTTATATAGGTAAAACCTGATGCTGTACTGCGTCAACTCCATGATCCGGAGACTAGGTCTCCGGATCATGGCATCCTAAGGCTTGGCGTACGTGAGCGAATCTTGCACAACAAATACAAGACTAAGTTAATTCATTATAAAAGCTTGTGCTATCCTACAAATTTAACCCATAATACATTTCTAAGGAACAAAAAGAGTTACATCAAAATAAGTCCAGTAAGCCAAAAGAAATCGTTTTGTAGTTGATTGTGTTACGAAGAAGTGCGAGTAGAAGCTAGGAAAGCTATTAGGAGAGCGAAACGGATGCATTTAGAAAAGATAGTTCGGGAAATGGAGACTCTGATCAGAGCAAACGCAAGAAAGGTTATCAACCCACAACTCAAGTGCTAGAAGACGAAGAGGGCAACCTGGTCACAGATAGCGAAGAAATAAAAACCTGCTGGCGTAACTACTTCCAAACACTGATGAACTGCCCTCCAATCGTCGAGCTTATACCACCGACCACAGAGGGTAATGAGGTTGAGATAGTGGAACCCCTGAGCTTTGATGAGGTCAGACAGGCAATAATGAGACTCAAGAATAACAAAGCGCCAGGGGCCGACGGTCTGCCCTCAGAATTGTGGAAGCACGGAGGAGGAACAGTGCAGATCAAGCTGTATGAGTTGTTGCATAGAGTTTGGGAAGAGGGGACCCAACCGCTTGAGTGAAACACGGGAGTCATTTGTCCCGCTAACAAGAAAGAATGCAAGAAGAAGTGTACGAACTACCGGGGTATAGCACTGCTCCCAACTGCATAATAAGTGCTGTCGTATGTACTCCTCAAAAGACTGGAACCGTACGCGGAAAAAATCCTCAGTGATTATCAGTGTGGGTTCCGTCGAAATCGCAGTACGGTTGACCAAATCTTCTTCCTCAAGCAGATCATGGAGAAGAGATGGGAATATGCGCTATGTGTTCACGTGGTGTTCGTAGACTTCGCTAAGGCATACGATAGCATAGATAGGGACTCTCTATACGTCATACTGAGGAACTTCAACATCCCTAACAAGTTAGTCACCATGGTTGAGGCTGCAACGAGGGACAGTAATATGAAAGTACGGGTGCAAGGTGATCAGACGGATGCTTTTCCAGATGGTTAAAACAGGGCAATGCCCTATCGCCAATGCTTTTCAATTTGGTGCTAGAGCATGTCATCAGGAAAGTTCTAGCCTTGGAAGCCGGACTAGAGCTAAACGGAAAGCATATGGTAGTAGGGTATGCAAATGACCTGGCTCTATTGGGTATTAGTGGAACAGAGGTCCAGGTGGCGACTAAGACCCTTGAGACTGAAGCCTTAAGAGTAGGCCTACGTATAAACCACGACAAAACTGAGTATCTCCACATGCGACGGTATAAGTCTGGTCGAGACAAACCTGCAGATCTACAGGTTGAGATACTGTGTTCAAAGGGGTGGCCAAATTTAAATACCTAGGTTGTACTATCAATGACAACAATATCCGTGACGAGGAAATCGACATTTGCATTCAAAATGCGGTGCAGCTTTGCATAAAGTCCTAGTGTCCAGGCTTCTCAGTAGAAAAACCAAGATCCGAATCTACAAGACCGTAGTACAACCTATCTTAACATACGGATGTGAAGCCTGGATACTCACTTTAAGGGAAGAGAATAAGCTTTTGGTGGCTGAGAGAAAGATTCTCCGAAAAATCCTTGGCCCAACGCAGAGACCCGATGGCAGCTGGAGGATCCGCAAAAACGCCGAAATTGAAGAAATAGTAGCTGAACCTAATATCATTGGCGTGACGAAGGCTTCGGTGGCTCGGTCATCTTGTGCGGATGGGAGGCTATCGGGCGGTGAAAAGAGCTTACGAGGGAAAACCGGCAGGACGCCGCCCGGTCGGTCGGCCTAGATATCGATGGGCGGATGTGGTGAATGTGGATCTGCGCGAGCTCCAAGTTGGCGATTGACGGGATACTACACAGGACCGGGATCAGTGGCGAGCAGTCGTGTTAAAGCCAAGACCCACTTTGGGTCGCTGCGCCAGAGGAGCAGTAGTAGTAGTAGTAGTATTAGTTAATTGTATTACCTAATCCTCTTTTCTAAGACTCGAATCTAAGATTGCCAAATTCGCGCGTTATGCGCGCTGAAAGGGTTTTTCAGGAGCGTTAAAATAACCGTTTTTATTTTTATTTCATTACCACGACGACGGTTTTACAAAGCGCATTATGTTACCAGAGAACAGCAACATAGTAGAAAGAGTGCACTATGACAGCACTTAGGCGAAAGGTCTGGCCGTCAAATTATACCAATCAAATGAATTATGATAATCTAATATGATTGATAGATTGGCATACCTAGACCTCTCACTACAATAGGGGCGTAAACACTAAATAAAATAATCAATAATGTCATATTTTCTCAAAAAAGGATAAAAAATGTAGTCCAATGGAGAAAAAATCAACGCAAAAGGTTAAATAATCTCGAAGTTATAAGTGTCCAAAGTTTTAAGAAGGGGTTTGTTCTGTCCCTTTTTAGCAAAACGCAACATCATATGAAACGATGACGCTGGAAGAATGTGACGTCACAGAAGACGGCAACGTGCCGCGCGGCATCGTGGTTGGCGCCGCCGTCGACGCGGCCTCCCGGCAGCATCCTGTAATGTGACGTCACACACCGTTTGCGTTTTCTCTCTCTAACAAGCAATATTAAAACGGCTGTACCTTCGTAATTCTTTGAGATATTGAATGAGATTTTCGTCACTAGGCATATTTTTTTGCCTTCTTTCTTTTGGAGTAATACTAATTTTCGAGTCTACACCCCTATTATATCAGTAAGTGACATGCATCAAGCATTCTATAAGAAAAGTATAATTAATAATATTGGGGGACAATCTTACACAACGCAACGTTAACAAAGCAGAGCATGTAGAGTTAGCACCCATACTCAAAAGATAAATAAAAACCTAGACACACACAAAACAACCAAATCTATGGAACACAATGCCATTACCGGGATTTAAACTCGGCGGCTTTGTCACAGGCAGGGTCACTACCAACTTAGGCCAAAGTGATCGTCCTACCATCTTTCTCCTTAACACTCTCATTGATATAAATTTTGAATAGGCTTCAAGTCATCATCATCAAATCAGCCAAAGACGTCTACTGCTGGACATAATACTTCCCCAAAAAGAGCCGCAGTGACCGGTACGGCGCTAACCGCATCCAGCGGACTCCCGCGACCTTCTGCGGTCATCAGTTCAACTTGTGAGGGGTCTACCCACGCTGCGCCTGTGGATCGTGGTCGCCACTCGAGAACCTTTCCGGCCCAACAGCCATCGGCTCTACATGCAATGTACCCCAGCCACTGCCATTTAAGTTTGGCGATTGATTCGGATGGCTATATCGGTTACCTTGGGCCTATGCACACCGTGTTTAGAATCCCGTAGAAATCTGCTGCGGCTCCCGTCGTCCTTTCTATATTACCATAAGGCATTAACATGGGAAAGGTTTGCAGTTTAATTCTTAAACAATCGCTCCCACGCCAGAGTCCGCTGAAAGCAAAAGTTATAACAGCACGCGGGAGCAAGGAGCATACTTTGTAAAGAAATTGCATTTAATCATGTTGAGACCTCCTCATAACTTGGCTTTCTCTCGTATATTTTATGAATTCCTAACATACTTCTTGTCAACCTATTACTTTAATACTTTCAACGTCGTACGAGGTTTTTACTTGCACCCCTTTATGACGGATATTATCATTTTATAAGTTTTGTTTGAATTAAAGTCGCATGTCAAGCCTCAGACGTTGAAATTGAAACTGAAATTCTTTGTATTTCATGTGTCGATATTAATATTGGGTATATTTTTTATATTTTATAGCGAAGTATATACCTATATATACATCACCATATAATATACGATTATCGTTAATAAAAATAATAATTTAAAGTACGCATATACCAACCAAGCTTAAAAACAATAAAGTTTTTCGGATTTAGGAAAGCCGTTATTTCAATTTTTACATATACATTGCGTCATTTCTAATCCATCCTATGTAGATTGAGTTCTGTACCGTGCGTGGTATTTCAGCAACTTTTAATTAACGCGCATCTACTTAAGCCAGGATTTCATTTCCACGGAGTTTTCTGTCGTCTGGGTCCTTTTAAATAGAACTAAACTTCGAAATCTCCATTTGAGTTTGCGAGTTAGTGTGAGCGATCGAAAAGTACATGTATATGTTTAAAAACACAAATGCCCATCACATACAAATTTTTTGATAGGTTATTTATTGCATAGTTATTTTCTTTCCAAACAGAAACAGCAACACCCGAAACAGCACCGTAATTCCGAAATTAAAAAATTCTAAACACCATTTTGCAGTCAACATTTTTTTTGACGCATATGATTTTCCTCATTAATCCACACATCTTATTTTTTAGGCCCGTCAACGGCATACTGACGCGAATATGTAAGTAATCATTTCTGTCTAAATAATAGCTGTATTAATTAATAACTTGAAAGTCAACACCCTTCGCCCTGTCATTAGTTTGAACAGAGACGTAAGAGTATATCAATCATTAGTTACGTTATCGCGTTGGCACATGCCCTCGCCAACTTCGCGGCCCATGTTTGGGTTATTTGCGCTCCACATTCACCAAACTACTAAATTCGTTAACGCGCATGGAAAGCATTACGTAATTCTAAATCCACCTACCGTTCTAGAACATGTTAAAAAATTACACACTTTTGTTTCAGACCGGATGTAGCGATGGTAACTGGATTTTGAAACGACCGGGGATCAGAGGGGTTTGCGCATGCTCAACACCGTTACTTTTCAACCCAAAATTCCTAACCGCGAATTTAATATTTAATCTCACCCTTGTCTAAAACATTTACCGCCGGGCTGTGCGTCCCGAAATACCTTTCCCTATCTGCCGCTAGGTACATAGGTTAGGTACACTTTTTTTAATCGCTCGGCCGCCACTTGACGGGTGGCTCTGATGGATGGCGGCCGGTGCTCGGGTCACGTTTTGTCGTCTTATTAATACTTAAATTGGCCACCAGTGACGAGGACGAAATGTGAAAGGGACAAAGCTACTTAAATATTTTTATTCATCATTATTATTTACGACGCCCCTATTTATACATAACAAACACTTTCTACTCATTAACCAATTTAAATTGAATTAAAATGCACAAACACAACACTAAAATATCCTACCCAAGCCTAAAATCCGTTAAGGTGACATTTCTACATTTTCATCTAATTCTCTCCAACATCCACGGCGATATTATAGATTCAGCTTATTATGAGGAGCCTAAATAATTTACTTAACTCCTGACATCGTATAGGTATGCCTTTAACTGAAGGGACACGCGTCAGTGAATTAATAACTTTATAACGCAGCCTCTCAGTTTACAAGGCCCGGCGAGACATTATATGTCCGTTACACATAAATCTACCGACTTGCTAAACATGCCTACAGCTAGATGGTAACGAGGTGTACGTCTCGAAACATATTAGCAAAGTAAGTTAGCAAGCCCAGTCCGCTTGGGTTAATGGGGTGTCATCGCAGATGATGGGTAGCTTGCTCCTCAGTTACAGACTCATCAGTGGGCCGCTCACGACTACCCAGACGCTCGTAAGTATTGACACTCCTTTTGAACTGAAATAAAGCTTAAATGCGCTGTCTTAATATCACTATTGTGAGGGTGTACTTTACGTAGACCGTTAATTAATCAGATCCAAATGATTTATATTTAAAACCAAATCACGTTTATTAATATGTTATGGGTATTTAACTTAAAAGCATCGTCAAATAATTAACAGTAAATTTTTAATTATAATATTTCGCATAACGCAAAACTATTTTCGTCCTTTACGAATAAAAATAAGAATACATTAATTTAATATAATGAGTCTGGAATAACAAGTTAAAACCATATTGTGTTAAAAATAAGTCGATATTATGTTAAGGATCAAACCATGATGATGGCATTAGGCACGGCACATAAGCGTTTAAAAAAAAAAGCAAATGAAAGAATTGGTATGGCATTGTTTTAATATTTCCTATTTTGAAGCGATTTTTTTCAAGTTGGTACGTAATTATATATAAAATTAATTCCTATTTTTGAAAGTGAAATAGTATTTTTTATACCAAAGAATCCTAAACTTTGTATTTAATGTAAAAGAATTGGTAACAAAACAGGAAAATTAAATGATTTCAATAGCAATGCATTTCCGATCAATGATAAGGTAAATAGCTTATTTAATGACCTTGTTTTATAAAAACCAAGATTGTAAGCATGATTAGGTTATATTTGAGTAAAATATAGCAAAAATTGTGATGAGGACAAGCGAAATGATTAAAGAATAACAACATGAAATGAAAAGTCCTATGATAAGAAGAAACACTGCTTTTATAAAGATTAATTATATAAACGCGTTCATACAATTAATAATGTGTACTCGTAAAAGACTACTGTCTCAGCAGAAGGCATCGTTACAGGTAATCGTAAGACAATGCTGCGATCAAAAATTAGCCAGCCAGGTCATATGCTGCAAGTCTTACCTAGTCCTCTACTTTATTTGCCTAGTACGACCCGGGCCAGAAGCTAAGCGGTACTAATGACATGTCATCGTAGGAGCCCGCCCGTCCGCTCGAGCGATCATTGAACACTCCACTGTAATAAGATAAGTTTATCGACCAGAGGTTTTACGGAGCTTCGTGTGACGTTTTCTAGTACGTTTAAAATGTTGGTACGAGAAAATTGGAAAAAGTTTTTGTGTTCGACAGAAATTAGGAACGATAAACGATTTAAAAGTATATGCTATTTTTTTAACTAGATACGTTTATATGTCAAGGAAAAACAGCCAAATACAAAATAATGTATAAAATATTGTAAGCATTTTATTTTTACTCGCCCATTTGTATTATCGAAACGTGAAATGGCATTGAAACGGTTGCCAAGAAGATAAGACAATCTCAATTTCCAATCCGCGGAGCATAAAACTCCAACCTGCAAAGTAAATTCACCTTTAAAAAGTTGCAATCTGGTGAGGAATAATTTTCCCTGTGATTGCGATGTGATGTTTTGGCGCATCGTTCGACAAATAGCCAGCGCAGTCCGCAGCGCACGGCGCGGCAAGCGGCGGCGGAGCCGGGCAGGCACCGCTGACTCCAC
This sequence comes from Epinotia ramella, assembly GCA_947578815.1. Lineage (NCBI taxonomy): Eukaryota > Metazoa > Arthropoda > Insecta > Lepidoptera > Tortricidae > Epinotia > Epinotia ramella. The sequence continues at coordinate 18,715,218 of OX388209.1, forward strand.
AATTTTCACCGCTCACCAACCCACTGGCAACTGCGAAAAAATGTCGAGATTGTCGAAGAGCCTTGGGGTGTCAGCCCGACCGCTACGTTGCAACACGGAGATTGTGCCGTCTGTTTTGTTTGCCTCGTACCATCTTATTTCCGCGCAGCAAAATTGTATGAAGGCGCAGTGCGCTAATAAAATTTTTGCTCTTGGAAACACTCGCGAAATTGGCTCGCGAAAACATACCAAATTTCTACAAAGGCAAACGTCAAACGTTTAAATAAAATACGTGTTGTTCTCATAACGACTTGACATAATAAGAAAAGAGTCTTTGCATAATATTATCATTTTCATCTCCAAATGTTCTAGAGCACAGTTATCTCCCGGTTATTCAACAAGAAAAAATCCTTGAGCAGCACTAATACCGCAAAAGGTAGTTAACGTTATCTAGTTAGTAGTTAAATAGCTCATTCTCATTCTTGGAGACGTTCCTTAATGTAATAAACGACAAGAGTAGGAAGAACCGCGTGAAAGTTGAGAGCGTATGCTATCTCATGCAAATTACGGCAGATTTATCATAAGACGTCTCCGTAATTACGACGTGAGGAGATATGGCGGGCGCGCTTGAACCGGCTCTCCAGAAAAAAGGCAATTAAAGGGATAAACTGGAGCAGTTAAGTCGAGCGTCACGCTCGTGATATCTCTGGAGAGCGAGCGGTGAGTCGGCGCGGCCCGTGCGTGCTCGCGCCTGCCGTCTTCAGACCCCTGCGAACACGTAAAGGGCGGAGAGCAATATCATAGACTACAGACTAGAGACGGGGGAACATCCGCCACTGACGCTATTGCACTTGAAGCTTTACAAAGCTAAAAGCAATACAGTTATTTGATTTAAACCGGGTGTGTACCACCGCCTTCCGCTGGATTGTGTTTGTTCTGGTTTGGCAGATGTCAAAGTTGTATGTTTTGAAACGGAGCCTCATTGTTGTTTGCGTTGTTTGTTTCGCGACGGAAGGTATTAGGTTTACTACATGTTTTAACGTAACGCATGCGATATTGATGATGACGTTTTCATAGAAAATAGCTTAAATTACACCGTGGCACGGTTCACATTATAACACCAACCTACTTGATGATTATTGAACGAAGTGAAATGGAATTTATTTATTGGAATAATATCCGTACAATTTTTTAAATCTTAATCGCATTCATTTTTAATCAAAGTGCGTAGTTCATCAAAATCATTTATCTAGGTACTGTATGAGTACATTGACGATATGTGACTTTCGGTGTTCAGTAATTAATGCAAATCAATGACGGGACGTGCGATTGATTCTGGACCAGCGGAAAGCCGATCAATTACGTTAATGAGCGCAGGATCCGTATCGCTGACGATTCAATATTATGCAGGAGCTTGCGTTTATTTACCGAGTAAAAGCCAATTGGCATCAGTCTTCTAGTGGCCACTGATCTGTGTGCACTATCAACATTATTACCCTCTGATGGAAAATATTTAGATAGATAATAGTTTAATTATACAAGTACTTCCATCATTTACGGCCGTATTCATAAACTAAAATGGCGTTAAAAGTCGTTTGTCTTTATTTGTCACTTTGGCATTTGTGTTCGTAAGAAAGGGACAAAGCACATTCTATATAGCAGAGGCATTTTAAAGTTTCATGAATAAGGGGGTTAGTATCTAAGTTAAATGATTGAGTGTATTAGTTGTATTATATTTATTGTATTGTATTCTATTTAGTGTATGTTATTGTAATGTCTATTTCAAAATTAAGCTTGCAGTGTTGCATTTTTCCGGGTTGAGAAGAATACGTTAATATGTGATGTATATATTTAAATTAAGTAAACGTCTGTATGTGCGCTTGAATTAGGGGCTCGATTTGAGATATATCAATTTGATTACGATGTATTTGGCGCCCTGGTTATGACATTGTATTCCACAGTATTATAATTTTAACCCAGATCTAAACCTTTTAAGTGCATCTATGAAAGTTGTATCGGAATTCTGGATAAATTTACTAGCCTGTTTGATGCTTTTGATTACTTATAATTACGTCATTTCGAAAATTATAAGCTTTCAATGATGTCGTCGTTCAATACTAGTAATAATGCACCATATAATTTAACTACTATTAAATCGTATCTATACTACCTACGGTTGATACCGTAATCCGATCAATGAGGCTAATGAACCCTGGGCACCGTATTGGAAACGCTTCAATATTATGCAAATGCTGTCGGTTAGTTGGATGAAAGCCTCCGGTGGTCGTCTATGTTAACGTTAAGCAACGATAAGGAAAGCTTAGAATCGATTCATTTTGGTACAAGAAGCAGGTATTTGGGATAAGAACCCTATGTACTTCAATTTGGATATTTATGTGATGTAACTATGCTCATTATAAACATTAAGGTGAGTCGGGGCAAGAATATCCTACTTTTTTTAAAGTTAGATTCAAACAGTGTTTGTGATCTTATTAGTGAATTAATTCGTATAATAAAGCGAACCATTATAAGTAAATTTAATATATTTTTAATTGAAACTACTAACTACTACTACTAAAAAGCAAATAAACTTTTAAAACATGCACTAATTTGTAAAAAAATAAAAATCGGCATGACTGTTCCTCTTGCCCCATGCCTGGGGTAAGAGTATCGTACGTACCTAACTTGAACTAGGTTAGCTCCAGTGGATTTACTTATTTAGTAACAAAGTTGGTAGACGCTGTCAAGAAAATGAATACCTTAATAAGTTGAAAAAATCTTCAAAATTCTGAGAAACTGCGTTTATACATAGTCTGGGGCAAGAGTGTCAAAGTAGGTGTTATCAGGGGTAGAGGTAGGTGTAAACAGTGCCAATTTGTAATTAAAATGACAATTTATGAAAGGTTTGACCGCCCTGACATGGGGTAAGTGTAGCCTTATGACTCCCTTCCCCCGGACTGAACTGGCACTCTTGCCCCACTTAAATAATTTGAGGTTAAAATTTTATTGGCTTGATAAAAACTTATAATCGATAGGAATTACAGAAAATAACGATGTAACATAAGAAATAAACTATAAATATTCGACTCACCAACAAACAAATCCGAATTAACAGCCATAAATCACACAAAACCGCTTTTTAATTATACACGTGCACTTCCACTTATCACAAGTCACAGTCACTGGTTACAGTCAAAATGAACCGCGTTTTGTTTCAATATGGCGTGTGTAAGAGACATCTATGATTTGATGATGGAACTAATACACGCCTGTCTGTTTTACCGACGGTACAAAAAGACGCTCAATTCAAAAGAATTAGCTGGAGTTTTGACCCTCTTCCCCCGATGTTACTCTTGCCCCGACTCACCTTAGTTTTCATATTGCGATTTGCGCTTTTTTTTAAACCGCATGAAGGAAAAGTGTAAAAGTAGATATTCAGAAAACATGAACATCACACAAGAAATAGGGGTTCTGTAAATTATGCAGTAGGTACATTTATGTTCTACATTATATTTCAGTTAAAAATCACAACTTGCTTTAAAGCATTCCATGTTGCATATTTCGAGGACATAACACAACTAATCAACAAAATACATTTTCATTCAAGAGAAATAGTTACTGAACGAAAACAACGAACAAAATAACATCAGAACGGGAAGCGAACGCGGAATCACAAGTTGCTCACTTACTACATTCTACTTACGTTCAATAAACTGTATCAAACAAATAAAGGACTACCACGGGCACTCTTGTCGGACGTAATATTATGTTAGTAGTCATAAAACCTAGGAGGATGGAGTGTAAACATGGGCAGGGCTCGTGTTGGTAAGAAGTAGGAACCGCAATGCACCAAAGTAGGTGACGTGGCTCGATGTGGCGACACTGACTAGCTCGTTTATCAAAGTCAATATCGACTGTCGACGCTCAGGCACACACATTATAGCGAGCATCTATTACTTACTTGCACGCGTGAATTTCGTAAGCTGAAATTCATTGTGGCGGTAACATTTGAAATTAGCTGATTCGGTCATAGTAACGCGGTTCGAAGTGGTAGGTCAAAAAACATTTTCAACTAATTTTTTAATTCACAAAATATGATTTAAGTATTATAGATTTTCTATATTATAAACTTAGTGCTATATGCCGGTCACTACTAACCCGATTTCTTAAATCGTTTTTGAACAATAATAAACAAGCTCTTATTTAAGAGTTCGTAGAAGTGGACGTCTATTCTTATTACTTTCAAACGTAGTACTTAGTAATAAGATGAAAATCCTGATGACACGTGAAAAAACATGAAATTCTCAAGTGGTTAACGGGAATAGGAACGTATTTTGTGGCAGGTGTATATTATATATTATTTCTTCTAAACGAAGAATTTGAAAGTAATCAAAGACAGACTTTCGACTGTTTTTTTTACTTAATATTACAGCCTATGTTACTCCTAGGACTAAAGGACTAGGAACACTACTACTACTACTACTACTAGGTCAGTACTGGAATTTGTATGGGACATTGCCGGCGTGTTTAGAAATTGCTGGCGCGCACGCCGCCCGCCCGTACCGTCTCCCCCCGACCCGTCACCATCAGCTTTGGTAACGAAATTTTGATTTTTCGAGCATTTTTTCAAGAAACGGACTATTCATGCCTTGGTCGGAGTTACTGACTTGCAAAACTATCCGGGCTTCCTACGCTCGGCCGTCTTTACCACACTCAGCTGGCAATCCCTTCTTTCCCGGCCTTAATAGTAATGTACTATTGTGCATTTACTTCTACGAGCACCGATCTCAAGAGCCAGATTGAGGGCGCGATATATATTCAATCGTGATGGAAATGTAAAAAAAAAATACTTTCACTGCCAGGAACCCGCCTTGCGGTCGCCTACACCGTAGGCGCTTTCCGCTCCTTAGCAGAAAAACATCGTGATCGGCTACGAGCGTACCGCTTAGCGATTTTTGGCAGTGAAAGTGATAATTATCTACTGGCAATGAAAATCTAGGCCCTGGTACGAGTACCTCAATAGTTTCCCTATGAGAATGCATATAGTGGATTTCGTTATGAGATGCGTACTGCAAATTCAGTTAGTAGTTGCTTCTACCAACTTCGAAGTGCGTTCAAATTAGTTGGTAATTTTTAAATGAAATTTTGCGTTTGGTTAGTGGAGTCACAAATTATATCCAAACTTAGTTATATCAAGGTCATTTTGTACGAAAGCATTTTTATATTTGGAAAGACGAGTATACGCCAAAACCTACGGAAATATGTTTTTAAGTTACGAGTATGATTGGAATTGTTCTTAGAAGAATCTCGTACTTAGGTAGTAATATTGATTTCCGAAATATGCTACTTGCAATATCATGGTAACAAGAAAATGATATAAAGTAGGTACTAGTAGGTACCAGTCATTTGGCTAAAACCTCAATGTGTATTGTAGACATGTAAAAAAGAAGACGTAACGGTTATAAAAGGCGGAAAGATGTGTTACATACAAGCAACTGCGCTTAGCGGAACGGGAGCGTTTGACAGAACAAAATAACCTGTCCAGATACAATACATGCTCAACTGACACGAATCGAATATTTCCACGTACATTTACCACAAGATCAATTTGGATCGACACATCGCATACCGATACGATATCAATCAGTTGCGCTAGTTCGATTACGTGAAGCTATTCGAGCCAACACATCGAAATCATATTGTCATACTAAATGTATAAATAATTTGACCGACTTATCGAGAATCCTCTGGTCTGATCCTTTGACAAAATATAAACTCACAAAATATGTGTAATATTTATACTTACTACTACTTATAATCAAATCAAAAATCAATAGGACGCTTTTGCTTGCGCTCACACATTGTCTAATATGATCATACAAACTCCAGCTCAGCTCAAATCGAATTCAGCGATGCAAAAATGGAGCCCCATTCACTTGTGTGACGAGATCTCTGAATTTGACTTTAAAAAATATAAGAATGCAAACGTATTCCAGTTGTCATAATTCACGGTTTGGCCGATGTATAAACACGTTCTCCGTTCAATCATCCAGCGTTAGGCGGCGCCAGGTCGAATAAATCAAGCCTCTCACTTTTTCACCTGCCACACACAAAGCTTTCGCACTGAAACTTGATTCGGGTTATTTCTGACGAAATATCAGCCTATTTGTTATACTATTGATACGAGCGCACGTGCGCAGCCTAAGTTTGAACATGTTGTGGAGAGGGATTGAGTGAAAATTGCTTCCCTATTCCTGAAAATGTGCATAGAATTTGATGCTAACCGCCTGGCATTCTGCTCGCCGTGTATCGATTCCAAAACTGAAAATTGTTAGGAGCGTTTGTAAAGGTTTAGGTCGGTCGACGCACGAATAACGTACAAAGCGGCGTCGTCAGGGAATTTAATAAAACGCAAACTATTAATGACTATTCAACGCACGTAGTTTCAATATAAAGAAAGGCTTACCAACTGAAATATCAACTATACAATGATCACAAAAGTAATCTTTATAAATATTTAGCGCCTACAATGGCGGTAATTATTATGTTTATACTGTTATGTTTCCAAAAAACGTCTCATTATTTTACTAATAACTGTATTTTCCTATAACGCCATCTAAGATTGCGTATTCCAGACATCGCACTAATCGTATGCAAATTCACGCCTAACATTATCAGTTTACATATCCGTCTAAAGCAATATATTGATGGGTGAACGCGCTAACGTAAGTAATATCTAATTCAATTATAGCGTAAAAGCGCGTCGCGTATCGGTGGTGATAGCACAATCTTGGGGCGCGATCTAGCTAAGGAAGCTGTGAGGTATCTCATTGTGGTGTTAGTAAGTGCCTATTTGAGGCTACGTAGCCACTTACGAGGCGGCCGATAGCGTAATCCGAATCGACGTGTATTGTGCGTTGCAATACTGCCTACGGAATACGGCGTCGCAGAGCAGACTATTCCGTAAGGCCATAATCTTCGCTGTAAATGGATTTAATGCAAATTTTCTCCTGGGCCGTTTGAATAGGTGTTGTGATATAAACACTTTACCCCTTTTGTGAGGATGAAATTGTTTTTAGAATGTTAATAAGAAGGATGGATTTAGTCTCAGCGAATACCGCACTGGAGAATTTATAAGGCTTCAACGTCGGGTATTTGAGTTTTTAACAGGATAGATAAATTATATTAAAATGTGATGTTTGCGAGTTTACTTGGAACTGGTATAAATTCAGATTAAGTACCTACCCAATCATCAGATAAACATTAATCAAAATTAAAAGCTATTTCATATAACGTTAATCAGCTTTAAATATTCCAATTATTGACAGCTACATTTAAACTATGATTAAAACATCGCCACTCAGCTCAGTACCTACGAGCTAATCGAAACATTCCAACGAGGGTCTAATAACCGAGTCAAATTTACATAAACAGAGCACTGTCTTGCGGCTGTTATTATTCAATTAAATAAGATTTTGCGATACCGAGACTACACCTCGTTCATTTAAACCCAATTTCTAGTCGCTCGGTGACCGTAAACTCTCGTCACGCTATTATATTTTAAACTTTATGCATTACGTAGAAACAATGTTTTATTAGTGAAATGGCGGAATAATACTAGTCAACAAAGACAACTTTAAATTATTGACTGACGCAATAATCATCATCACAATAATCAAAGAAAATCTTATCTGACCCGCAACAAGAATAAATAATTATATAAATTAAAAATCTCAACGACACCTTTCAAGTAAAAAATCGCACTCAAATAGGTTTGCCCAATTGGGAGCTACGGTGCCACAGATAGACACACAGATACACACGTTAAATTTATAACACAAGGGTGTGTGTGTGGTTGGTTAAGAAAACTTGCATTAGGATTAGTACAGTCAGCATCACATAGTTAGTAGCAGCTAAAGTAGCCAAATATATCGTCACACTTCCTTATTCCTATAGTAATAAAGACGTGTTCCGATATATTTGGCTACTTTGGCTGCTACTAACCATATGATGCTGACTGTACCCTGTGTAAAGTAAAAATTGAGAATCAAGTTTATATTTAAACAACTGGTAACGGGAATATAGAAGCAGTTACTTTTCAAATGACTTCCTTGCTTTTCAATCAATTTGTCACAGTATGTCTTGCTATCGTACTTGCTCGTATTTAGCTGTATAAGTTGCAACTTGAAATGCGGCACGGCTCACGATGCTTTGTCATCGCGTATTAGACTGGTAAGCTCTCCAAATACCTACTGCAATATTGTAGTTTGTCAACTCGCTGCTTTGTCTCTGTACGGACAGACGCAACTGCCAATAATGGAAGAAGGTTCACACTTAAGATATAAGAAGCTTTAAGGCGGTGGTGAGTTTCTAAACTTCTCAAAAATACACTTAGTTAGTCTGAAGACGCAATTTTGGTAGCGTTTTTCAGCGCCAGTTGGATTTGTTTTCTGAATGTGTAAAGGTGCATTACTCAAAAATATGGTTGATATAGATACCCCTAAAAATATGGAACCCAACACTTACCATTGACGACTTAGCATTGTTAAAAACTAGAAATGTACGATTGTAATTTCGTAGAACATATTACCGTTTTTAGGATTACGTACCCAAAGGGTAAAAACGGGACCCAATTACTAAGACTTCGCTGTCCGTCTGTCTGTCTGTCACCAGGCTGTATCTGAAGAACCGCGATAGCTAGACAGTTGTAATGTTCACAGATGATGTATTTCTGTTGCCGCTATAGCAAGAAATACTAAAAACAAAATAAAATAAATATTTAAGGGGGGCTCCCATACAACAAACGTGTTTTTTTTGCCGTTTTGTCTGTCGCCAGGCGGTATCTCAAGAACCGCGATAGCTAGACAGTTGAAATTTTCACAGATTATGTATTTCTGTTGCCGCTATAACAACAAATACTAAAAACAAAATAAAATCAATATTTAAGGGGAGCTCCCATACAACAAAGGTTTTTTTTTTTCAGGCTGTATCTCAAGAACCGCGATAGCTAGACAGTTGAAATTTTCACAAATTATGTATTTCTGTTGCCGCTATAACAACAAATACTAAAACCAAAATAAAATAAATATTTAAGGGGGCCTTCCATACAACAAACTTTTTTTTTTACTGTTTTTGTAGATAATGGTACGCAACCCGTCGTGCGCGAGTTCGACTCGCACTTGGCCGGTTTTTTTATTTCTGGATCCTAATGCACCCGTATTTAGTGACTTAGTACTAGTGTTACTCACTTGGAGCTTGATTACTGCAACAAGATGCGCGTAGCTCATTAACTCCATTCGACGTCTGATCGACTCATTTGGGCTCTGGGAAAATGTATATTTCATTACAATTTGGAAGAAACATATTATATTTCGAGAAATTAGTGCAGAAAAGTAGTTCAATGCATAAAAACTTACTTTGAGGTCAATGGTGTAAGTATTGTCGAGGCCGAACATATATTTTTACACTATAATGCTACTCATTCCTGTAGTAACGTGCAAAATGTATACATATACTGTTTAATCATTTTCACTTACTCATCGCACAACAGAACGAGAGTAATCAATGATTGTTCAAGGTTGATCTCCTTCCATGTTCTTTCCACCTTTTTGGTACGATATCCATTAGGTCAATTGACAAAGTCAAAATTGCCTCTTATGATAGTTATTGTCTATAAGACAATTTTAGTCGAAATAAATAAGATATGTACGTTAAATATATTAAAACAGTGCGTACATATTAGATAAATCAGAAATATGTTTTGACAGTTACATGTGACAACGTTGTCATCAGCCTTTGGAAACTCGCTTATAATGCAAAAATGTACGGGGACGAAGTCCCATTGCAGCCAACCTAACAAAACACAGAATACATGGACCCAATATGTACTCTAATACAGAATATAATACATTGGCAATATTTTCTTTACGTTGGTAGTAGACACAAGAGAATCTTAAAACAATGTATGAAGTTCCGCCTCTTAAAACGTAGTGGTTATATTATCTCTGGTTTCATCGTATCTAAGTATAAACGTAATCAATCATAAACAAGATTGTGTATTTTGTAATTTGAAATTTTATTTTATTAATAGACATCAAAATGAAGTATCATTGATAACACTCTTAAATTAACCTTATCAAAGATTTGTGTTTGCAGTTTGTGCGTTCATGCTTTTTTTCAAGGCTTGTTTGTTTATGGAGTAATTGGAAGGTGGCATAATACCATAAATAACTATTGTCTGGAACGCTGGTTTTGGGTCGAGAAAAAAAAGAAGACCAACTCTGTCCCAAAAATACAAAATCACAATCATCAATTTTACATTTCGTATAATATACAACAGTTACGTTAGTTATTACGCTAACCTCTAATTCGATGGAGTTAGGTAAGTATGGTCTCCCAAAATCGATGACTCGATTCATCATTTCAATGCCCAAGAGATCCCTCCCTATTGAATAGAATTTGAATACTGCAGCGAAGTTGCAAAGGGCCAGTACATTGCGGTCTACCTACATACGCATCTACGTGTTTACAATGCGTAAATATGCCGACTACGAATTACGACACGGTCCACTGTGAAATGTAACACAGCTACATGAAATAGTAAACTGCTGGCACGCTAGTAAGCCTGAGAAATATTTTCGGCAATGGGATTGCTAGTAAATTCCGCTTGTAATGAGCTCCATTCTGAGCTTAGTCAATTCCTGCCATTCCAAATAATAAAGTAGCTTGATATTAATGGCACGTCCCTTAAGAGAAAAAATCTGGGAAGTCAGAAGCTTCGACCATTACAAGTCGGATTTCGTTACTCGTCGTGAGTAAGGAATTTCTTCTTTAGAATAGGTAAAATATGCGTTTTTTGCGTGCTATTAGTTGTATTTTTTTGAAAATAAGTTCGCTAAAATTGTACACACGCATGGCCTTCAATTTGAATAGAACTCAATGTGAGTGTAATTTACGTGGTTTATGTACCAATGCCGACCAACCTCCAGTGAACATAAGGTGTATACTGTATAATAGCATGTTTAATGTTTATTTAATTTTAAAACAATGGTATATTCCAGAATCGTACAAACTTTCCACTTGGAAAAATAAAGTATAATATATTTTATATATAATTTTTCCAGTTGGAAAAATCATATATAAAATAAATGTAGCAGTGTCTTTTTAGGGTTCCGTAGCCAAATGGCAAAAAACGGAACCCTTATAGATTCGTCATGTCTGTCTGTCTGTCTGTCCGTCCGTATGTCACAGGCATTTTACTCGAAAACTATGAGGTGTATTTGAATAAAATTTTGAGGATAGGTGTATTTTGTTAACCGCTACATAGTTTTGTAATTCAATTACAAAAAAAAAAAATTTTAGGGGTGCACTCCATACATAAAACTGAAAGTCAATTTTTTTTTATTGCAAGCCCACGTGTGGCACATTAATCGATAGGCCTTTCAAAATAAATATAAGGTTTTTCAGCATTTTTTTTGATTAAGTGAATAGAGTCGGAGATAAACGCCTCGAAAGTCACTAAAATTGTGTCCCCCCCATCTAATTTTTAAACCGTGTATTTTAAAAATATGAAAAAAATCATGCTCATAGGGCTTATTGAATTCTTTCAGCGAAAATTGTTTTGAGCAAGATCGGTTCAAAGGTTTTTGAGATATTCCTAAAAAACAGGCTTCCTTAAAGAAAAGGACGTAAGTGCCATAACATTTCAGTAACGATACGACCTTTTTAATAGGCACTGAACCCTCGTTGTGCGTACTCCGACACGCACTTGGCCGCTTTTTTTTTTGTATGATTTATCTTCTATATTATGCTGCAAATATACATTAACAAAATAAAGTCAGTGTTTTTCAAAAACGTTGGTGTTTTGACTTTAAGAGGAATACCGTATTGGTCGGCTCACAACTAATTTGGTACTTGGTTGGTTTTATGTCTGTGTGGATCCCTCTCAATGTCAAAACAAAGGGTTGAGGCCTCCCACAGCCTGGCGCGGCCTGCAGTAGCGGTCAATAATAAATTTGGCAATAACTCCAATTTAATCTTTGGCGAGACATGTCTATAATACTGCTAATAAATCCACGGTTAAACTCACGTATTAAATGTCACTACTGGCGACATGTTTCGAACTCTTTGGGAGTTCTTCAGGATGAGTGTTTTCGTAGCAATGCCGCAATACGTGTGTTTAATCGAGGATTCATTAGTAGTATTTGACATCAAGCTTACTAATTGACCGATATCACAGGCCACGGTGTGACTGTATAATATTTTTTTTGTTGACAATTGTCATATTTAATTAAATTGATCAACATTTATTTAATACTTCTCTCACGGTTACAACTTTCTAGGAAATCACTTCTAACAACGTCCTTTGGCTGAATATCACACCCGTAGCCGTTTTTTCTCAAGAAGGTAGTGCATTTTACTCATCCGCCGCTTTCTCGGTATATCATTTTACATGCATGGTATGATCATCGAAATTGCTCAAAGCACTCCTGAATAACGATGTATTGAATTGTAGGGAAAATCCGGAACGTAAAGACAGGTAGTGAAGTGAAGTACGGAGGACCAGGCAATCAATTCTATTTGCATTTCTGTAGTCGCCATTAGTGAATCTGCCGCCACGTCAAACGCTCACTGGCCAGCATCGAATTTGTAAATTAAATTCTGCCGAAATGTATTTAAAGCGTTTATTAAGAGGGCACCAAGATAGGAGCCATCGTCCTGAATAATAAAGCTTTTGAAAACAACAACTGTCCTCGTAGCTCAGTTGGTAGAGCAGTCTAGCGTTAATAGAAAGGTCGCAGGTTCGAATCCTGTCGGGGGCTACAGACGAAGATGGTTTATTTTTCCATTATATTCTTTCTCTGTATCATATCGTTTATAAAATGATCGGGGTAACTTCCTCGTTAAAAAATAACACGAAACAAAAATATTCAATTAAATAATTTGTTTCGTGAAAAGGGTATAAAGCTTTTGCTTCCTACTTGAAATTGTTATTAACTTACCGATTGCTAAGCTCGATGTGATTTAATTTGGCACAGAACGTATCACAATTGAGTGCTTACTTGTGATTGATATTAATTGACACTGAAGAAGACTTCGTTAAAATATTCTACTTGTAGGTACAAGTAGCTTAAAGCTCGAATTAAATAATGACACGTTGTCATAAATCTTAGATTGATAATACCACCAAATTTTTCCGTATAAATGATGACAAGAATTAAGTTTCCTGTATTTTATTACTTATTTAATCGTATGGCATACATTATTTTGACCTTTAAAGTTTGTCACCCTTTAGTACCACCCAGGGGACACGTGCAGGGTTGTGGTAGGTAGCTCCTACGGACGCGAGTTTACAGTTGTCCCCCCTTTGTCAAGTGAGTGGGCAACTCGACTGTTAGAAAGTTCTTAAGCCGCCTGAAGGCCTCTAACTCGGCTTAACGACTACTGTCATAGATAGGGATCAACTGCTTAGCGTGCCTTCCAAAGCACGGAAGCGCTCATTAATATCAAACCACTCAAACATCAGGCGGTCACCCATCCAAAGACTGACCGCTACCATCTTTGCTTAACCTGCGTTATCGTTTCCGACTCGCAGGCGCCGCTAGGCTGTGAGCGCTTCACGTTATTAATAATTATACGAAGGTACTTGTTTTACCCCACGAGCCGCTTGCAAAGATCTACATTCATAAAGCAAATAAATAAGCACTGTCACTTTGCACATACTTTACTGCAGGTGCATAGTAATCGCATTATTTGTGCTGAGCCCGCCCAGTATACTTGGCGGTACTTGTACTTAACTTACTTTTGTCACAGTATAAAATAATAATACAGTAATTAATCAGATGACGTTTAGGAGCGTTCGCTACCTACTTTCGCTCGATGCGCAGGGCTGTCACGTTTGTGGCTTGGCATACCTATAATACTAATTTTACTTTTAAGTATGCAAAGTATTTCTGTTTAGTTTAATAGACAATATTGTATACACAAAGTAATCATATTATAGATAGTTAGGTAAGTATGTGTTTTTAGTTTCCCACTTCATATTATTATTTTAGGTATAGTATATAGTGGTAACTATATACTATACCTAAAATATTTCCTAGTAAGTACCTATAATAGTTGCTAAACTGCACTAGGTTGGTAGGTGCTTGGTTACAAGCCTATCCGGCTCCTTTTGATATGGTGGCACTGGCGGCTCGCTGTTTTCATACATACGAGGCGGCTTCCTTTGACGTAGCGAGTGAGAGCGAGCGAACACGGCAACGGCGCGGCCCCGACTGAAGCATTCTCCATCATTCCCGAAGGCTGTGTGTGTGCGCACCGAACACGCGCGCATGTGTGCAGCCGTGCGATGTGCCTTCTTTCGAAGATTATTTACTGTTCCTATACTGTGCTTTTGTACACGGATCTGCGGTAGGAAGCAAATAAGTATCGTTATTTATATCCGCTGGGTTTTCGCCCGCTAATTGAGACGCTACCCAGTGATTTTCCACGATCTCACTTCTAATTGTTACAATTGCGGTATTTTAATATCTTGCTCTCGGGATAAATAAGTTGTTACTGAAAATTTTACGTCTGTGCATAAAGTTAAATTAGTATGATCAGTATTAAGATCAGTAGTAATTATCCACCTAGTAACTAATTATAATATAAATAAATATATTACACATGAACGTTTGGATGTTTAGACGACTTTTGTCTCGATCACGCAAAAATGGCTGAACGGATTTAAGGCGCCGTAGGTTCATGGTCTCCTCTCCCTCTCACTGATCATAAGCGTGAGCGAGATGGAAGTGCGTGCTCGGAAGCGGGGATATAATATTTTTTTATTTAAATTTTTTGGCCGTTTAAATAATTAAAAAAGTAGTCACCGAGTTTTCTCAAACATGATATTGCCGATTTTTAGAAGCAATTTTAATATCTTTAGCTTATGTGCATAATTTGTTACGAATATTTTAAGTGTATTTTAGACCTATGTTCGTGATTTTTTTCTGTGGAGCGAAAATTGCTTAGTCATGTTTTGAATCACTGATCTCGCTGCAAAGAAGCTGATTACTATTCGTATTTCTTTGAAACCATATTATTATAGGTAAACAGACGCATTATATTGTTTTAAAAACTCTGTTCGCTTAACTTCGCTGAACCTACGGCGCCTTAAATGAAATTTGCCGTAAACGTTAACGATACTTTATAATCGGGATTAAAATAAACAATAAGTTCCCTTTATTCCAAAAATATACCCTCAAAGACATGAAAGATGGTGCGGGGGTTCACGCGGCCGTAGTCACGGGAACGTACAAGTTTTGAATAATACAAAGCTATTTAGATGACTTTAACCTGTGGTGCAGTTTTGTTTTAATAAAACTATACGATAGGGAAATACGGAAATCAAACTTGCACTTATCAGAGGAACAGGCAAATGGCGCTCGGGACTGATCGTGATTAGATCGGGGACTGCAACGTGCGACTTAATAAAAACAAAGATATTGATATCCTACTTTATTGAACTGCCCCTATAAACCATCATAGAGACCGTATGTTGGAAAAAATTCAATTCGTTTTATTAACGGTAGTATTTTAAATGCTTTGTGTTTGAATGTTATTACAACCTATAAATTATTCAAATTTCAAAACAATTGATTTTATACTGCTTTTTTGAGTTATGTGCCGACATAAAAAGAAATGTGTGATGAACGAAATTTTTAATAAGTACTTCATGGTATAAACCAAAGAGAATATAACCACTACGTTCTAAGAGACGGGACTTCGAACTAAGTTAGTAGTAAGTAAGTTGGATGACAGTGACATTGTCATTTGATTTTGCATGATAAGTCAATTGAGTTTAGCTACTTTGCCATACCACATTAAAAAGCCCAATACGGAAGTAAGTCGTACCAACATAATGGCACGAAAGGGATTAGGGATGTAGTACTTAGCATTATCGATGTCGATAATATTAGTACGCAACGTTATCGATATCGATAAATTATGATGGTCAGGTCTACTGCATGAAGAGCAAATTATTGCACTAAGTATATCGACACTAAAAAAGTAATAAAAGGATAATAAATGTTTTGTTAATTTATTTATTTCACACCAATTTATTAATTATAAAAAATATTTAGGAGTAGGTATATTTATGTTTACAAAATTTCACGAAATTGTCCATACTGTCTCTTTTTCGTTCGCAAACAGTCCAATGTATTTCCATAATTCTTCTTGTTATAAGACAGCTCCCGCTTGTATTATCCACGTGCCGTACATTTTCAAAAGTATCAATGTTTACGCTCGATATTTCGTTATTTTCGTTATGGGTATCTACTTACATATTTCGTTATAACATTATAGGTTAAACAAACTTGTATGTACTTAGGTAGGTACCTAAAGTTCTTGGTATCTATTATGCTGGCTTTAAACTGGTTGATGACGAGAATCTTAAACATAATTATGTTTATACATTTGAAAATAATTAAGATCTTGTTGTATTCGTCAAAAGCATTGGTTGTTTGACACACATGTTTTCTCCTGAAGTTACAATATCCATGGTTACCATCCAAATGCCACAATGACAGAATGACAGAAAGAGAAAGAACGGAAGTAAGAGATAGCATGTGTCCGCCATGCTAGAAGCACAGATAGAAAACTTGTCACTTGTTCTGACACTTGTCAGATTTGATCTGAATGTGAGCAAATGGATGTCGTTCTTCTTTTTGTTCCTAGTTGCGTGACACTGGTATAAACTATAAAAATGTGCAAATTGTCAAGTCCCCCACCGCCTAAATGACATTCCCAAAAACGTTGACAGTTTCATTCCATTATACAAGAATATTAAAAACACAGTATCAAAAATTTCAAGTCAAGTGTGTGTGTGCTAAATAAAGTTAAAAATAAAGTGTTAAAAATAATTAATTAAAGACTTTGCTAAAAGAACACGTATCCAGGCCATAAACATAAAAAAAAACTTATGACACTCAGATATGCAGTTTTGGATTTACTTCAAATCCAACGTAAATAAACATATTTTTAGGTTTAAATCTTTAACAAACAACAAGTTAAGCCAATCTTAAGTTGTTGGACACATCCAGTATTTAACCGACCAATTTCACAAAAAAGGAATGCAATGGTTAAAAAATGATTCGTACAAAACGCCGAAAACAGCACTAATTACTTGCTCATTTCCGATGATTCGCCAGGATTGCGGTACGCTTGGCCGCCTCACTCATATTTCAGAAGGTAAGCATTATTACTGCACCGCTGGTACTTTCGTTTTATTCGCAAGCCCTGACGCTCCACGCTAAAACCGATTCCTTGTTACTTGATTTCTGCATTTCGAAAAAGCGTAAATATTTTCCTCTTGGGTGCTTTTGCAGCGTCGAAGAATTCTATGGCCGTATCTCCGTGAATACTTAATTATTTCTAGGTTTGATAAATTCGAGGCGAGGGAAACTATAAACTCGCTGTTTGGAAATCAGTTCTTGCAATTGGTAATATTATTGAAAAATGTTATACAGATATCGAGCGCAAAACCTAAATTGTAATATATTTCAATATTTTATAAAACTCTGTGTAAGTATACGTGTAGCGGAAACATCGCAAAACTCATTCATCTAATACAAAATAAAGGAATGGATTGGGCCGCCCATCCAACTGTTTTTGTGTGTTTGATGAAAATTGAAACATATTTCGGTTTCTGGTAAAAGCTAAGTACATTCGGGCATTTTCTGTGTTTTTTTCTCTGGTAAGAGATTGCGCTAAGTGATCACATTTCGATATTAAACCATTTTCCGAAGGCCGGTGCCGACTACGTATTTCATTTTACTGAGTAGGTAGGTATCGCGTAGTTTTCGAGACTGGGTTTTTGTTAGCGTTATTCGCCAATATTTTCTAGTGTCAATATCCTTGTCAAGCTTTTGTGCGCTTCTTTGATAAAATAAATTAATATGAAAAAGGAAAAAAAGGTGAGTTTACTTGAAATATTGTAATGGGTAATTTAAGGAGGATTTTTCTCTGTTGATCGAATACACGGTACGGCTATAAACTGATCCCTGCATCTAGGATAATTAGGGCCCGGCCACATGCCCGCGGCAGGGCGCCGTCGCCGTGAAACGGCGCGGCGCACGGCGTGAAATCCTACAGCGCAAACGTGTAGACCGTGGGCCCACTCCCAATACACCTACGTCACATGACAACATAATAAAATGCATGGCAACAGGTCGAACAAGTTGTACTGCGCAAGAAAAAAAAAATTGTGATTTAAATCCGGCCATTTCAGGACTGACAGACTTTGGTTTACTCTCTCTACGATTAACACTTTCACTGCCAGGAACCCGCTCAGCGGGTGCCTACGCCGTAGTCGCTTTCCGCTACATACTAGGAAAGGCACGGGATCGGCTACGAGCGCAGCGCGTAGCGATTCTTGGCAGTGAATGTGCTAAAGGGCTAAATGATGCCACATGGTCTCGCACTGGTGTCACATGACGCAAATATACCTATACTAATTTTGACCGGAAGTGAATGTATTTCAAACTTTCAGCCAATTAAAAAAAAAATTTTTTTTCTTGCACAGCACAACTTCCTCGACCTGCTGCCATGCATTTTATCATGTTGTCGTGTGACGTAGGTGTATTGGGAGAGGGCCCACGGCCTAGTGGGTTTCTACACCGGCGCCGCGTCGTTCCACGGCGACGGCTCTGTGCCGTGGACATTTGGGCAGGCCTTTAGTCTTGCTTCTACTTTTTGTCGGCTGACGCATCGTGTGGGTCACATGATCTAACATTAGAGACACATTTTTCGCTGTTCTTCTTTATATAAATCAGTGTACTTCATTATACATATAATCCTAATAAATGTCATATTCTGTACGACAAGAATGGCGCACAGTCTAAGTCTAAATCAAGAAGAGAAGAGCGCGTTGGTTTCGTAACGAATGCTGTTTCTTACAAAGATTAACAATATGTAGGGTCATTTCGCCGGTTAGCGACCACCTAACTTCATGTGCCGGTTGGCGACCACTTAGCTCAGTTGGTGAACTGAAAGGATGTTTTCTCGGTGTTTTAGTAGATTTCTATTCTAAAACAACAATGGTAGAATGGATGTTATCTTCAATAGAAAAAATCTTCTCCTTCAGGTGGTCGCTAACCGAAGGTGGTCGCGTAACCAGCGTCGCGTATCAGGGTCAAGCTGCCCCGTGGGAAGCCAGTCCTGACAGGCTAATCGAAGTTGACAGACAGTCAAATGTACTCTATGAGTAATGATTCTAAGGATATAATAATACGTACAAAGGAAAAAACGCCCAGGCGGTTTCGCCCTCGTATTGCGAAGCACACTGCGCTAGCAAAGCCGTGGTTGTATACCTAATGTCAAACTCAAAAGTCAGAGTAGGTAGTTAGTAGTACTGAAGATAACCCGTTACAGACTAACTTACAAACTTTACATCTGTATAGTATTGGTATGTATTATAAATATATTATTATATTATTATGGACAGTAAAGGCCGTATTCATAAACGTTCTACAACCCTGTTTTAACTAAAATGGCATTAAAAGTCGTTTGTCTTTATCAGTTACTTTGGCATTTGTGTTCGTAAGAAAGGGACAAAGCACATTTTATTTAGCAGAGGCATTTTAAGTAGTATGAATAAGGGGGTTAATAATCAGTAACATAATTATAATATTTATAAAGTGAGTCGAGGGACCGCGTATATAATCTCGCATAGAGATTAAGAGGAACCGGCCAAGTGCGTGTCGGGCGCCGTGTAGAGTTCCGCAGTTGCCAGTCTATCTTTGTTACATCGACACGCGCCAACTAAACGTTGCGGTTGCGTCGCCCTAATCTGTACGTAAGTTGGCCTTTCCAAGTACATACGCACTTGACTCTAACAAAAAAAAGGGTTTAAAACCCAATATCACACAACCGAATCCCCGAATTGAAAGAAAACATATAATTAGAAACCCATGATAATTAAGAACATTATCTAACAATACCCTACACGATAGGTTTACCGAGATAAAAAAAATGACATCCCGACTGACGGATTGACGGGCATGGCGAAACTATACGCTGTTGTCCACGTTAATCCCCTAGCCTGATCCCCCAGGGGAAAAAAACGGTTAGGTTGTTAGTTGAACTGCGACCCTACAGCGCGCGAGCCGAGCGAGCGAAGCGAGCGTGACGCGGTAGCGTCCAGCGAAGCGCCATAACCGAACATTAACATTTTTTCCTAGTTGAATATAAAATAATTGCCGCTAATTCCCCTGGGGGATCAGGCTAGGGGATTAACGTGGATAACGTGAACTATACCTCCTTGTTTACTCTGGGCCCTTAAAATCATGTATTTTAATGTAGCGCACTTGATTTGATATAAATAGCTTTTTTTGTAAGCTACTTGTTTTACCACGATTAATTGCGCGAGCGTGAGGCGAATATGTAATTCAATTCTTTCTTGCACGTGGCTAGGTGTGTGCGTGTGGTTGAAGCTATGAATGATATGTAATGGCATTGACACATCAGTCATCGTTACTCATGTCATGTCATGTCTTTAATTATTGTCAAGTTACTGATATATTCTCGTATGTCGATGATCAATGTATGACCCCGTCTGCACGGGTATCACAAGACGGCGCGCGAGCTCTCTCGATTTTTCTCGCACTATCCGTCTCTCTCTTATCAGAAAACTTAGAAAGAGAGGTCTGCGAGAAAAATCGAGAGAGCTCGCGCGCCGTCTTGTGATAGCCGTGCTGTTAATGAATTATCGCTTTTAAATTACAACATATTTCAACGATATTCCTTTTAGTGCCTGCCACTACATTTATCAACGAATTAAAGGTACGCAATCTAGTAGGTACGTGACTTGTGTTAAAACATTTGAGAAAATGATGAAAGGGCTGTTTTTATTTTATGTTGCATTTAATTTTGCTCTCTACAAGTTAAACGAATACTCCAGTTTGTAGCATCAGCATTCAGAATGAAAACTTGCAAGATGCTTTCGTAAACTTGTCCGTGTGACACAACTCAGTTTCTTTACTCATTAAGTTCATTAACGAGGTTCGGCTTCAGTATTTTTGACGCTCGTCGCTTTCATTCAATAGGTATTTTCTATTCGGTTTATTCACTTTGTATTCCGATGTCTCAGTGTAAGCAGAACATTCTCAGAAATGCTTTGAATGTCGATGTTTTTTGTTTAAGGTAAATAAATTAAGCACTTGTGAAAACTTTGTACTTTTGAATCTTGATTAACAGGGCTCAATTAGGTGCTTTAAGTTAAACATCTTGAACAGCGCTCTGTGTAATTGTTGATGAATGTTTATCGGATACGTACTTCTCAAAAGTACATAAAATGGATACTTTGGGACTTTCATAAACTCTCAATTCACTGTAGATTTCTTTGAAATGTCTTGTTTGACGGAAAGTATATTAACAACGAAAGATACAATTTTAATTTTGCAAAGTGCATTATAAAAAAGAGTCGCGGAAGGAATCTTGTATTACGAATCTTGGGAAATCTAAGACACGTAATACAATGCCTGGATTTAGACTTAAAATTCAAGATTTTAAATATTACAATGTACTTTGTCGAACTGCAGTGCGGGCTCTGTAAATTCCAT
The DNA here is from genome assembly GCA_947578815.1 of Epinotia ramella. Lineage (NCBI taxonomy): Eukaryota > Metazoa > Arthropoda > Insecta > Lepidoptera > Tortricidae > Epinotia > Epinotia ramella. The sequence goes on from OX388209.1 coordinate 18,736,799, forward strand.
TTAGCTAAATAGCTTTCGAGAGATAAGAATCTAGCCATACAATGCTTCCCTGCTTCGAGTGGCAAACTAAGAAAATTGAAAAGAAAGTCGCCAAGTAAAACTGCAACGTCGATAGTCCGATTTCAGGAAACCTGAGATTTCGAATTACTGACGTCGTAAAATTTGAGAGGGCGGTAAATACTTTGAGTCTTTTGAAGGTCGGAACAACTTTTTGTGAGACAATCCCCTCGGTCTCGCAATCTTGCTTTTAATAAGTATATAACGTTGCCGAGATGTACCTGTGAGAAGGAGATTTACATAATCATTACCATATCTGGCGCACTGGCACGCGTATTATGCCCGGGAGGTTAATAATGCTATTTTCTCGCCACGTTTTCACGTTGCTATTTCACGTTATCGACCCTCTTTATCTGCGTCGTCATTGTTACTCGCCACTCGCGGGACGATGCCTGCTTGCCACTCCAATATTCCATAGCGGTTTCATGGCGATTTACCTAATCCACTTGAATCTAACGCCTTTGGTTCATACAACGATAAAAATATTAAAGCGCTTAAGTGCCGAGGAGTGCCGGCGAGTGTTATAAAATGATTTAAATGCAACAGTACAGTATTCACCTTACAGAGGGGAGCGGGGACGGAATCTGTTGAATAGAACGTAATGTAAGTGTTTACCGTGTTCGTAAGCACGACACGGGCGTGTGAGACGGTGCGTGCCTCCTCGCATATGCGCGGAAGTCAGCTCCACTCGTTTCGAGTCTCAGTGCGTCTCTTAAAAATAGATACCTAAGTAATCGCTCATCCGGATCAGTACTTCAAATTACTTTTTGTATGCTGGAATGAATAGAGGAATTGAACCGATAAAATTGTCCCCATTGTTGGTAACGAGTATGTCACTTTCAGCCGAAATGTGAACTCGAATTTTAATGCGTAATGCGCTTATTTACAATGCCACAACGAGTAATCCTTGTTATGTTTTTGGTAGAACAATTTTGTTGACGTACCAATATTTAGCAGCAATAAGTCTGTTAAGTAGGAGTATTAATTTGTACTTACCTCGCGCCCTACCTTCCACTCACCTTGTTTTCATACGTCAGCAATCGTTAATCATACTAGTTTGATTTAGTGCGCAGAAGTAAAAGCTACAGAGTTAAGTCGCACAATAGCCGATAAATCTAAAGAGAGGAATTATTTCTGTTTCTATGTTTATGCGTTATCGCTGTCGCTAGAGATAGCTAGTTCACAAACTGCTGATTGCGCGCCGTGCGACGCGATATACTTAATAACAAAACTATTACAGAAAGTTTATTGTATTTTGACACAGTAATAGGAAAATAATAAGGCTGTCTTGAAATCAGGCTCAGTTATTTTTTGCTGCGCGGGCAAGATTGGTATCTCGTCGGATAAAAACAAAATCTCGTAGAATTTTCACTTGGGCGGTTAAAAGCGCACTTTGTCACAGAAATAGGGAGTTTTTCAGTAGCACAGTTACCTTTATAAGGATTTAACGTCGCAGGAAACGGCCGTCTGGGTATACGAGCGCAGGGGCGCCCTCTCGCGGCTGATAACAGAATTATCCGAATGACGCCATCTGTCTCTTAAATGTGCACCTTAGTTTTGGCCGCTATGGCAATGGGGCAACATTACGAAGACAGGGTTTAACAAAAACAAATTTAATACTTTTTCGTATATACCATAGTTAAATTATATAAGTCTATTATGTAGTAGTATACAAATAGTAAACTTTGTCCTTACGATACGATGATGTCTTCTGGGTTTTAGTTAGTACTGCAAAAAATATCGTTTATACTATTACTATTGTTTATATACACGGTGGAATTTAATCGGTGATCAGGAATCCAAAAATCTTAATTATCAATCTACACAGAAACCAATACGTGAGATCTCGTGCAATATAGCTCACAATCTAATTAATCACACTTAATTAACATCGGTAAAATGTACACTGACTGAATAAATGGACACCCTACTTTTATTGAAGGGAAGTTACTCGTAAGTGTACATACGTCAAGTGCTTGCTGGCTTTGGCGGGAAACTAGACAGATCAGACGTCAATAAATGACCACCATTAGTAGGGTGACAATAAATTTTATTTAAAATTTAATTTCAACTTCAAAATTAGTTATGATAAAAAAAAACTTGGTTCCACTTAAGTACTACATAAACGTGACCGCCATCGATTACTGAATTAGAAAAATGGGTTCCTGTTCACCGATTAAATTCCACCGTGTATATACTAGAACTGTATACTTAAATTACATGAGTGCAATAAATGATATGAATAAAAACGGAACAAATTAAATAAAACCTCTTAATAAAAGGCATTTTTAGCCATATCTGATTTTTTTGACACTATTTACTGATGTATGTATTTTGTTGATTCTTTCACTGACATATGGATGCACCTTTATTTAAAGGGTTGGTCAGTTCATATCTGGCTAGTCTAGAGCAAAACTGTACAGCGTGGCAACGCTGCCAGTCTTCTAGACAGCCTCTACGCCTGGTACCAATGTTAACTTCATATTTTGGGCATGTTATGTTGTTGGTAATATATCATCATCAGAGATCGGAAAAATTTGCGACATTGTTTGCAATTATGTGGACATGACTTCAGAATCAATCAAAATGTTATTCAGTTAATAAATTTTTTACTTGACATATAATTTGATTCCTAGTCAATAAATACAAAAGTTTGTTAAAGTATAGGTTTATAAAAAAAAAAAATCAGTATTTTTTTCAAATTTTTTTCTAGTGTAAGTAATCGTGTCAGTTTAAAATCGTTATTTATTTATTATATATAAATATTTACGGAAACGATACCCATTTTAAATACGAACCTTTTGCTAATAATTATTTATGTAATTCATCGTCGTCGTAACGTTTTTTTTTTTTAAGTTATTATAGTATATACGTGCTTATAAGCACTTTATAAATAAACTATTATCTCCAATAATTCAAATTATCTTTCAATGAATAATTAATTAACATTTTGATTAATTTTGGAGTCATGTCCACATAATTGCAAACAATGTCGCAAATTTTTCCGATCTCTGATCATCATCATGAGCTTATATGCGTCTCACTGCTGAGCACAGGCTTCCTGTAGTAAATGCGAGGGAATGGACACTAATTTCCATGCTTGTGCTGGCCCATTGCGGGTCGGGGACTTTAGATAGGACAACGTTGAATTTCTTTTTCAACTGATATTCTGTACAAGTTCACAAAAATTAAGTGGTACGAGCCGGGCGTCAAACCTGACACTGCTGACTGACAGCTGCGTGCCTTAAAACCTTAACTACCATAGCTTATTTTTTGTAGTATACTTATATGCAACAAAGTGAAGCATACAACAAATCATTAAATTTATGAAAACTTGCAAGATCAGTCACGTAACGTCATGCTCTTTAATAAACTACCAAAAGCATACAATTTCATAATGATAGCAGAGGAAGCCAAAGCATCGTGGTTATATTTGTGTAAACCCTCCGTGTTGCAGTTTAAACCGCATAATGCATTAACTGATTACTACAGCGATCCGTCTTAATGCGTCCGACATGCTCCACCCATCGGCGAGCGCACAGTATACAGAAAATCACACGTTTAAAGCGGCGATTACACTGCAGCTTCATTCGTCTTGTTTCAAACTACTTCGGCCAACGACTGTCGTCTTCACATTTGTCCGCCTACTGCGGTTACATAAACAGGCAATGGCAGCCATCGGTCACCGAATGCAACCGACTACCGTCGGTTTTGCACTGGTGCGGTCACTGCACTTTGCATGCGGCGACCGTCGTAATGTAATTGCCGCTTTAATCACAAACAGTGTCCTTCAATCATCGACACAATTAGCTATGCAAGCATAGAGCTCTAAATAGCCTTAACAAACTTTTATTGCCTGGTAACACAGTTGTGAGTTGATCATTCTGCCCTCTATTGAATATAGCAGATTTTATATTTTTGGGTCGTAGAAGGTACTTGTATTGAAGTGTACATGAATTTTCAAGTATATATTCAATACCCTTCTTGGACAAAAAAAATACCAATACCCCCTTCTCGTCATTACCGCGTCGTGTCCCACTTCCGAAATCACTTACATACTTATTTTCCCTGATGATATACCACAGTAAAGTTGAATGAAAGTATTTTTATTAAATAATAGATTAGGTATACTCTTTATAAAAAAAGGTATTAAATATATTTAATAATTTATAATTAAGATATGAAAATCTAGAATTTTGTCCCAAGACCCGTCCTGATCCACGCGGCGCGTTCATTCTTGTTCGTACGAGGCCATTGAAGTAAGATACCTACGTCGCTAACACATTTCGCGTAAGCCGTCAGTCGTGCCCTGACCTCCGTGGTGGAGAGATGTGTCAGAGTTGTGCGGACCACAGACTATGAACGTAAGTATCTGATTTCCGAGTTTTGGTTTTCGAGAATTCTGATTACCACGTTCTAGTTTTATAAATCAACCAATAACTCTAAAGCTCTGTGAATTATTGTATACAATAAGAAACTCAGTATTTAACGGCTACTAGATCTTGCAGTTTATTACATTTACCTACAATGAGTTTTTTTTTTAAATCACTTATCCCTCATTGCCACGTCTCATTTCCGCGTCAAAAGTGAACGCGGTAATCAGAATATATCTAGAAAATATCAGTTTAAAAACGTTTCTGATACATAATAGTAGTTTATATGCAAGTGATACATAATGAGAGGCATTAAACACGAGTGCGGTTTTATAAAACGAGCCGAAGAAAAAAGCCAGAATTCTCATTACCGCGTCGACTTTCTGATTACCGCGTCACACAAATTTTATAACCTGTATAGTTCACTATCCCCTAATAATAATTAAGTGCCACATAAACATTTAGGTTTGAATGGTTGATATATCACTACATTTGATATACATTTTATCAAAAAGCAATTGGAAAAAAAGCGACGCGGTAATGAGACTGAGAACACAAATCTGGAGAATGACCGACCTGTGGCTAGTTTTGCTGCTCACTGCACTGTCGTATGGGAATCGTATAGCCGTGGTTAAAAAAATGTGCCAAAAAGTTGAAAAATGTTATGAAGTATTATTACAGTATAGTTAATATAATAAATATGAATATAGGTACGGATTTAATAATACGAGGGCGACACTGAAAGTCTTTAGAACTGGCCACTTGTAATAAATATAATAAAAAAATAAGTTCAAAATTTGAAAATGGAACTCTTTCTTAATATTTTTGTGTACGAATTCCACTCGATTGGCATTTGTTTTACGATTTGGCGGCAAATTGAAAATTGTGTGTACTACGTGAGCATGAATTTAACGCGAGAAAATTTTCGAGCAATGATTTTTTATGACTTTCGATGTAATTTAAGTCAACAAGAAAGTTATGATAGACTTCGATTGGCCTTTCACGATGAAGCCCCATCTCGTGCTACTATTTACAACTGGTTTAATGAATTTAAACGTGGCCGCACTAATCTCACTGATGATCTGCGTGAGGGCCGGCCTTCTACGGCGACTACTGAAGATAACATCAGTGTTGTGCGGCGTATGATAGAGACTGACAAAAGAGTAACCTATCAGCAGATTCGTACAAGCTTAGCCATTGGTATGAGTCAAGTCCACAAAATCCTCCATGAACATTTAGCGGTGAGGAAGCTTTGTGCCCGGTGGATACCTCATAATTTGACAGAAGCCCAAAAAGTCCGTCGTGTTGATTGGTGCCGTGAAATGGGTCAAAGATTCAACGGAGGTGACTCAAATGCTGTGTTCGACGTAGTTACGGGTGACGAAAGCTGGATTTACTGTTATGATCCTGAAACTAAAAGACAGTCTGCTGAGTGGGGGTTTCCTTCCGAGGAGTTGCCTACTAAAGTGAAGAGAGGTCGAAGTGTGGGAAAAAAGATGGTGGCCTCGTTCTTCGGAAGGACTGGTCATTACGCAACAATTATTTTAGAGGATCAAAAAACAGTTACTGCGAAGTGGTACACTAACAATTGTTTACCACTTGTCTTGGAAAAAGTTCGAGAAAAACGGCCTCGCAGTAGGATCCTGCTTCACCACGACAACGCCTCATCGCACACCGCCAAGCAAACGATCGACTATTTGGCGACGGCAAACGTGGAATTACTGGGTCACCCACCTTATAGCCCCGACCTTGCACCTTGTGATTTTTATTTATTCCCAAAAATTAAAGAAAAACTTCGAGGAATACGTTTTATGGACGCCGACGAAGCAGTGGCTGCGTTTCAAAAGGCCGTCGAAGAGACCCCTAAGGACGAGTGGGCAAAGTGCTTTTCTCAGTGGTTCTATCGAATGCAGCGATGTATTGATGTGAAGGGAGGCTATTTTGAAAAGATATAATAAAAGTAATAAGTTGCTTGATTGCTCAGTTTTTGATTTTCTAAGAACTTTCAGTTTGACCCTCGTATTACCAAAATAGATATATTATTTTTTTATTCTTTTTTGCACATCCATTCGTTGAGCAATATCACACACACATTGCAAGAAATATCTGTGCACAATACTGTCAAAAAATCTTACTGTTCGTATAATTTACTGTGACCTAGCTGCTGTTCGCTTGCAGTTGATACCCAAGTCGATTGGTACACAAAGTGTTAACACTTGCCTTGATATTGGAAAAACGTTGGCAAAGATGTAGTATACAACGCGCTAGTCTCCGCTTGGGACGTGACACATTTGTGCTTCAGGAACGTTTGAATGCTTAATAATGAGAACAACTACTACCGCGCAAAGACAATATATACCTGAGGATGTTTGGAGCTTGCATCTCTTACACATTTGATTTAATATTCTGAACATGTGAGAGATAACTGAAGCGACAAATCCTGCGCGTGAGAGCCCTATGCGTGATCGTGGGATCACGCATAAATTACACTCATTATAGCTAATTAAATAGCGTACAAACACAATATCATCATCATTTTTTTTGGTTGAATTATTGAACAATATTATGAGACGTTTAAAAATATATAAACCCTTGGGCCTAGGCGGTATGTATACAATACCTACTGTACTTCCATTTTCAAGCAGATGATCCTAACAAGCTGTAGTGGAAATTTCAACTCAAGTGTTATTTTGCATTGTTAGCAAACCAGTTCTCGATTGAATAGGTCAGTTACTGGCTGTTTATACATAAAATAATAATTAGTTACTAATTGTACTTGCTAGGTTTTATGATTACTCGAATAGTTTAAATTAGTTTTACATTGATAACTTTATTCGTCGTTCATGAAAAATGGATAAACACCAACATGCCTAGCTAGCATGACCGCGTTTATGACGGGCATAAAGCATTAATCCCGCTCGCACTAAATCATCATAAACGCGATTATGTTGTCTTGGCTGGTCTACACACGAATATTATAATTAATACAAAAGTCATTGTCTTTGAGTCCACTTGACAAAAAACTACTGCTTTTTTTAATAGATCATATATAACTTCCCGTAAATGCGCACAAAAATAGAGGATAGATACATTTAAGTTGCCTCGACTTGTACCTACATAGAAAGAAATCAATCACCTTTTCAAACATAAGGACAATGCAACTTTTTAAATTGGTTGTATTGTGCTGTCAAGTCCACTGGTTGCCAGAAGCAAGCACATATTTGCAGCTCCATTGTTTACCCCTTAAAGCGATATATGTGTAAGCCAGTAAATATCGTGTCCTGTTTAAAGAAAAATATGTAAAACACGTACCGAGGCGGTCTTTGTTGTTCGCAGACGTATTTGGGACGATGATTTCGTTTCGAGCCAATGAACACATTTTTCCGTTTTGGTGAAAAATCAAGAATGTAGGTAAGAGCATTAAAATGTTGCGCCTTTCTGTCTGGCGCGTGAAGAGGATATTTACGATAGAAATATTCGTTGATGTTTACTGATAAAATGTTTTTCACATCTTTTACTCTAATGAGAAAAAGCAGAGGTGGCGATAAATTGAAATTTATTTTCGCAGCGGAACGCGTACACATACATAAATATGTATTACTTATTAAAGTCGGTAGCAATTCATTAAAGAGGTTTAAGGAGTTATTCAAATGAGATTTATTATTCCGGAACGTACACCGTCCTATTATGTCTACCCCACAAATAATGTATGTTAATCGCGCTCGGGTAATTACAGCTGACTAATTCAACAGCAGATCGGTAGCGCTCGGATCGGGCAGTGTCAATAAATAATCCCAGAGCGCACTATAGAAGTTCACGGGAAGTTTTCTTATACTTAATAAAATGTCTGGTGTTTGTCGAACTTTTCCAGCGCACAAATTATGAGTAGGGAACACAAATATTAGTTGACGCAGGGCCCGGGGCGCGAGGGCTCGCGAGGCGACGGCGGGGCGGGGGCGGTAATCAACCCGGACAGTAATTCGGGAGCCTTAAGGGTGTGATCGGTTGGCGCAGACAAGGGTACAACTAGCATCCTTGGAGAGAAGAAATACTTTAGTTCAACATTTCCGATGTGGTTTTGTTTTGTAGCTCTTCGAGATTAGGCAATTTCTCAATAAACATGCGACCGGCCGGGGCAGCTGCTATTGCTTAGTTTGCGAGACGTCTCCGGAGAAATTAATGTAATGTGGAATATAAGTTGGGCAATCGTAATAAGATTGGTTCTATGTTTCTGTCTGTTTCATCCACTAGTTTATTTAGGAACGCGATGTAACGCGGCGCGGAGTTAGCTCCGGCTTTAACGACAGCGTCTCGTATTATAGACGCTCTAGGTTTTAAACTTTATCTGTCTTATTCATAAAGTTGGCTCTCAAGTTAACAAAGCGAAATAAACCTAGTCTCTCGTTATTTCAGATTTATCTTACAGTGCAATAAAAAAACAGTTCCACGTACATTTTAAAGAATATCTTCCTACAACCCAATTAAGCTTGCTTTGAATCTTTTGAACGCACGAAATACGAGGAATAACGGCCTACGCAACACTTGCTGGTTCTGAGTACACAACCAACCACTGAAGGGTCCTCGACGCTCTCTAGCCGGCAGACTTCGGATATCCTTGCACCTTAATTACACCCGGCCTGAGCACAAGTACGACACGTATAGTCAGCCAAAGATAGGGAAAAATCTGACATCGAAAATTATAGGTACCCTTGTAGCCGAGCCCTCGTTCATCGCGTCACACTTTTGCTTTTAATTTCTGCTTTACGCAAAGGCTTTGACGACTTTTGAGATCATATATAATCATTATAGTTTACATTCTAATCCATACTAATATTATAAATGCGAAAGTGTGTCTGTCTGTCTGTCTGTTACCTCTTCACGCTTAAACCGCTGAACCGATTTAGATGAAATTTGGTGTAGAGATAGTTTGAGTCCTGGGGAAGGACATAGGATAGTTTTTATCCCGGAAATCATCCCCAAGGGGATGAAGTGGAAGGTTAAGATTTCTATGGAGATACTTAAAGCGCCGTACTGATTTAGGTGAAATTTGGTGCAAAGATAGTTTGAATCTTGGGAATAGTTTTTTTTCCGAAATTCATCACCTAAGGTGGTGAAATGGGGGGTTCAAATTTGTATGGAGATACTTAAACCGCTGAACCGATTGAGATGAAATTTGGTGCAGAGATAGTTTGAATTCTGGGAAAGGACATAAGATAGTTTTTTCCCGAAAGTCATCCCCTAAGGGGTGAAATGGGGGGTTACAATTTCTATAGAGCTACTTAAACCACTCAATCGATTTAGGTGAAATTTGGTGCAAAAATAATTTGAATTCTGGGAAGGGACATAGGATAGTTTTTCCCCGAAAGTCATCTCCTAAGGGGTTAAATGGGGGGTTACAATTTGTATGGAGATACTTAAACCGCTGAACCGATTGAGATGAAATTTAGTGCAGAGATAGTATGAATTCTGGAAAAGGACACAGGATAGTTTTTGTCTCGAAATTCATCCCCTAAGGGGGTGAAATGGGGGTTTAAGTTTCTACGGAGATACTTAAACCGCCGAACTGATTGAGATGAAATTTGGTGCAGAGATAGTTTGAATTCTGGGAAAGGACATAGGATAGCTTTTTCCCAAAAGTCATCCCCTAAGGGGTGAAATGGGGGGTTACAATTTGTATGGAGCTACTTACACCGCTAATCCGATTTAGGTGAAATTTGGTGCAGAGATAGTTTGAATTCTGGGAAAGGACACAGGATAGTTTTTTCCCGAAAGTCATCCCCTAAGGGGGTGAAATGGGGGGTTGAAGTTTCTATGGAGATACTTAAACCGCCAAACCGATTGCGATGAAATTTGGTTCAGAGATAGTTTGAATTCTAGGAAAGGACATAGGATAGTTTTTTACCGAAAGTCATACCCTAAGGAGTGAAATAGGGGGTTACAATTTGTATCGAGCTACTTAAACCGCTGAACCGATTAAGGTGAATTTTGGTGCAAAGATAGTTTGAATCCTGGGAAAGGATATAGGATAGTTTTTATTCTGTAATTCATCCCCTTAGGTGGTGATATGGGGGGTTCAAATTTGTATGGATATACTTAAACGGGAAACGACATAGTATAGTTTTTTCCCGAAAGTCATCTCCTAAGGGGTGAAATGGGGGGTTACAATTTGTATGGAGCTACTCAAACCGCTGAACCTATTTAGGTGAAATTTGGTGCAAAGATAGTTAAAAATCTTGGGAAAGGACATAGGATAGTTTAATTCCGAAATTCATTCCCTTAGGGGGTGAAATGGGAGGTTTAAATTTGTATGGAGATACTTAAACCTCTGAACCGACTGAGATGAAATTTGGTGCAGAGATAGTTTGAATTCTGGGAAAGGACATAGTATAGTTTTTTCCCGAAAGTCATCCCCTAAGGGGTGAAGGGGGGTATACAATTTCTATAGAGCTACTTAAACCGCTGAACCGATTTAGGTGAAATTTGGTGCAAAAATAATTTGAATCCTGGGAAAGGACATAGGATAGTCTTTTTCCCGAAAGTCATCCCCTAAGGGGGTGAAATGGGGGGTTATTTTTTTTATGGAGATACTTAAACCGCTGAACCGATTTAGATGAAATTTGGGGCAAAGATAGTTTGAATCCCGGGAAAGGATAAAAGATAGTTAAGGATAGTTTTTTTCCGATATTAATCCTCTAAGAGGTTGAAATGGAGGGTTATAATTTGCATGTAGCTATTAAAACCGCCGAGCCGATTTAGATTAAATTTGATATAGGGATATTTATATGTAGTTCCGAGGAGGGGCATACTATAATTTTTATCCCGAATATCATCCCCTTACTGGTGAGTGATGGGTGGGGGGAGGGGGGGTATATTAATTTTTTGGTCTACTTCCGATTTACTTTCATGAAATTTGGTATATAGAGATAGTTTGTGGCCCATGGAAAATGATATCCGGGAAATCATCATACCCTATAAAATTCGAATAAAATTAGGTCTAGACATATTTTGAATCCTTAATGCCGTTTTTAAAGGAAGTTTTTAAGATTAAATCAACATTTTAAATATGTACCCCCCTTATTCATAAATGTCCATCAAATAACCTACGAGGGTAATATATATTCAAGCTGGCTACTACTACACAGAAGAGGATTTTTACTTATGTTTTTTTACCTTATACTTTCGTTAAAGTGCTACTTAATTGTCAGCTTTTCGATTCCTAGAATGATCCCGATCTCATAATATTAATAAGTAATAAGTATTATATAGGATGATTCAGGAGACGTGAGCAGGATCAACCCTACACATACAGTTAATGTTAATGGATCGTTTACCATCGTAATTAAGTTAAACGCCCACAGTTTTTTTTTACATTTTGTGTAAAAGTTTCATTCACAATAAATCATGGTCACCCTACACAACTAAAAAAAAATTAACGTTAATCTTACCAATGCTGGTGCGACTGAGTAGCTTATAAACTATTGAATCCGTAGGGTTGATCCTGCTCATGTCTCCTGAATCACCCTGTATATGCGGAAGTAACTCTGTCTGTTTGCTACCATTTCACGCTCATACCACTGAAACGATTTCGACGAAATTTGGTATAGACGTAGTTCGAGTCCCGGGAAAGGACATAGGATAGTTTTTATGCCGGAAACGCTTAAAAGGGTGAAATGGGGGGCGGCAGTTTGTATGGAGGTACAATATAAAGGTGTTCCACGCGGACGGAGTAGCGGGCAAAAGCTAGTAATTTATATGTATAACGAACTTGTTTTCTATAATATAAGTAGTGTCATATTTCAATGTCTAAGTCTAGCGATACTAAGGATTGAAAAAATGGCATCAAAACATTCATCGAAATGTTTGTATATAAAAAATATTTCCTCACTCTTGTAATAATACTTAAGACTGCACTTGTTACCTATTATGCTTATGCAAACTCATGGTTCAGCTACGGTATAATACTTTGGGGCAATAGCACAGACGTATCATCCTTATTTACTTTACAGAAAAAACTTATTCGCTATTAGTAAATATTGATAACAGAGACAGCTGCAAACCCCATTTTAGGAATCAGAAAATACTGACTCTAACTAGTTTATATATTCTGGAAGTTTGTAAGTTCGTTCGAAACTATCCCCAATACTATAAGAAACGCGAAGACGTACCCACAACTCATAATCTCCGATACAGAGAAAGACTCATGTTGCCCTCATCAAACCTAAAAATGCATTCTGATGCAACCTACGCCATGTCTGTGAAAGTATATAATAAATTGCCCGATACTATAAAATCCGAGAAAAAACACACCACATTCATAAAATTATTAAGAGAATTCCTTATTAATAAAAGTTATTATACACTAAGAGAATACATAGAAGAAAAACTATAAAATAAAATGAAAATTTAAACTTACCTTATACACAAATATAATATATAAAACCAAGTTCCTATTAAAAAAAAAAAAAAAACTATAAATAAATGTGCAATAAACAGATATTGATACTTAAACATGATGCCTTTTATAATTTGCACATTGCACAGAATATACAAATTATAAAAAGCAAAACTTTACATAGGTAAGTATGTAAGTCGTCTTCTCTTCACTAATGTTGCGGTGCCCAACAGGGTCCACAATTAAGTTTATTCTCATCACTTAGCAACTAAAACTTAAGTTTACTTAAAACCCTGTAAACTAACATTGTGGAATGCAATAAATGATTGAGTATTGAGTATTGAATATGTTGATTTTCCGAAAGATACTTTGTATAATGTGTACCACCCAGAAAAAAACAGTTAAACTGGCTAAAATGGACATAACTGATGATAAATACCCTTATCACGAAACAAATTATTTAATTAAATATTTTTTGTTTTCGTGTTACTTTTAACGAGGAAGTTACCCCGATCATTTTATAATCGATATGATACAGAGAAAGAATATAATGGAAAAATAAACCATCTTCGTCTGTAGCCCCCGACAGGATTCGAACCTGCGAAGATGGTTTATTTTTCCATTATATTCTTTCTCTGTATCATATCGATTATAACTGATGATTTATAAAATTTACTATACTGATGCATTCTCCTCTGTATGTACAAAAAATATCAATACAATTTAAAAGAAGATTTGGTTGAGTAAGTTAAAAACAATGTACCAAAATGATTCCATCGAAAAAAATAAAATGAGGTACACAAGTATATTCCTTTCGGTGCACTTTCCTATGCAACTCTTTAACTCTATTGATGGTTGTTGCAATTTACAAGATGTGTCAAATAGTGTTAGTGAGTAGGTAATATAGCGGAAATTCTGCGAGCTCGGGAATATTCAGCCGTGCCGAGTTCGCGCTCGGGCTCGGCAAAGCCTGTCTTATCTGGTAACTTTCACATTATCTGCCGAACTCTTCCATAAATTTGAGCCCCTGACTCTTACTCTTATCGAGTCAAACTACTAAGCACGTATTTATTTGTTTCTATTTTCCAGCTGATTAGATCTAGCCTCAGCCGTCTGACAGCTTCAGCCTACCTTCCGAACTTGCTCACCCCTGATTCAGAATCAGTTAATGTAAAAGTTTATTTTTATAAGTAAGATTACACGGGAGTTTGGATAGAAGTTTCTTGGAGCAGCTTTCTTTCGAAATCTCGCAAAGTATGGAAGAAACGGTGCTCGAGACTGGGTTGCGGGATTAATACTGAATATAAAATAATTTTGGGACTCGGCTTTGTAGATAGAGTTGTCCATAAATTGCTACTGTTGTTTCACCTTTAGTTTGTCGTACACTCCTGTACGTGAAAGTTGTTTCTTTGCGACTTGAAGATTGTTCTGCATTTAAAATAAAGGAGAGAAAACTTGCGATTACTACGAGTATAGAAGAATAGGTGGTATATTTTTCAAGAATTGTTATTTATGTTTCAGATGAATTAGCAATTCTAGCAAAATACACCTATTTAAAGAACGTGACTTGTTGACAAAACATTCAGTAGAAAGTACTTAAGCGAGATGCTTAGGTATACATACGTATGGAGCTCTAGTACAGTCCGGCAGCATTTAAAATGGATTCTTAAATCTAATCTATATTCTTATTATATTTCCTTATTTATATATATTTTTTTTTCTTTATTTTCTATTTTATTATTCTATTCTATTCTATATTTGAGAGCGAGGGAATTTGTTCCTTCAGCTCTCAACACAGCGAATCCTCAAATATATCAAGGGTCGGCAACGGCCGTGTTACTCCTTTGGAGTTGCATGCGTGTATAGGCTGCGGTGTTCGCTTACCATCAGGCGGTCCGTACGCTTGTTTGCCACCTTCGTTGTATAAAATAAGGGCTTATATTTGTCTCTCATTTGCTTTTTGCCGTTTTAATTCAAAAGGAAAAATTTCACCGGAATCCGATTAATGTTCTAACATATAGGTATAGCTCATTGACTGTACCTCAACTGAATAGTCAAAATAAGAATCGGTTACTTGGTGTTATACGACTGGCTTACCTTCACCCCCAAACTACCAAGCGAAATCATTTTAGTGTATAGGCACTAAAACCATAAGTATTTCTTGTAACATACCGTGCATGACAGATTTAACTGTGCTGCAAGCGTGCGTTCCTGTGGCGTGAGCGATAAAGTAAATGTCAAGTTTATGCTATGGCCAATGAATTCACGATACATTAAGGTTCGTTAAAGAAAGGAAAAATAATGTGAAACACTGGCCTGCATATTTAACGGCATACGTTCCATATCGCCGTTTTAAATATACCCAACCCTGAATGGCTTCGAACTGAAAATACTCTTAATTACAAAACAAACAGTCATGAATACATTAGGCTTACATAAACAATTACCCGGCTTAATACAGTTAAACCATTGTATCGCGTTATCGTTTGTACACGTCCAATAGTCGGAATTTATGTACGCTTCCCGATGGAGCTCATAAACATTGTAAAACTTCCGGCAGATGGCGGGCGAGCACCCGATTATGTTGTGCTGCCACAGGACCCTACAATGTATAACATGACCCTTGCTAAACACGGAGCCGGTACCTCCCTACCTACCTATCTACGTCCGCAGACAAAAGCTCAACATTCGTTTGTTAAACCGCCGCGCGGGTACGGCGCAGATACATTAACATTCATGGACGTATCATCGTCCGAACACACTTCCTGTGTTTTTTCAATACGTAAATTATTTCGCAAACAAAGTTTCAAACCAGAACGTAACAACGGTGATGCGAAAAATTAAATTTGTTCTTTTCCAATTTATCGCGAGAGGGGTGCTGATAAAGCGGTTTGTCTGTAACGATTCTACCATCGAAAAAGTGGAAGAGACTTAATTATTTTTAGAAGCGGCTACCGCTCCGTCATATTATGCTATTAACGCTTGAGCGACGTGGTTTCTAAGTCGCGTTTAAAAGCCTGCACTTGAGTCTAAGTCACCAGTAATTTGGTCTTAGCCGGCAATATCCAGCAAAAATCTAATTTGTCAAAGAGTGTGATGCGGGCACCGGAATCGCTGGTTGAAATGACATTTTACTATGCGCTGTATAATACCTTAAGAGCACATTTCAAAATAATCCGAGAGCTCTCAAGAATACTTTTATACACAACAATAGCGACTAATGACGAAAATACTTCATAATTGCCGAAGAAAAATGAGGTAGCTAACCGAAACAATACTTTAATCGTCGCGGTGTTTCGGGGTTCAGGAATCTTTAAAATGATTCTCACGCCGCCTTACACATTTATTCATTTCATGATTTAGTTGCTTTTTACGTATACTATTTATTTATTTAACAAATAGTAAGAACACTTTACTATCCATACTAATATTATAGATGCGAAAGTGTGTTAGTCTGTCTGTTACCTCTTCACGCTTAAACCGCTAAATCGATTTAGATGAAATTTTGTAAAGACGTATTTTGAGTTCCGGGAAACGACTAAACATAGTTTTATACCGAAAATCACCCCTTAAGGGGGTGAAATGGGGGGTGAAAGTTTGTATGGAGCTACGATATAAATGAGTTCCACGTGGACGGAGACCCGGGCAGAAGCAAATAATATAATGATCATTGATCATTACAAATTCTACATTCAGTGCCTATAATATGAGGAACTCCGTATGTAGAGGAAAGCGCCTACGACCAACGCGCCCACTACTCCAGGCAAAATACGGTTTTGAAAAACATTAATTTATAATAGCGTTTTTTTTGTTGATTTCATTTGAAAATGTTATTCGAAGATGATTTAATCAAGAATCCGACAAACTTTCCACCCGGAAGTAATTATGTAGATTTAAATGAAGCATGCATTATCTTTTTTTGTACGATTTATCTTGAATATTATAGAGCAAATGTAAATGAACCAAAATAAAGACAAAAACATTTATTAATATTTTTACTGACTTTTTAGAAGCCAGTTAACTTATCATTTTTTCGATGTCTGAAATTTTGCCGGATTTTGTCGCTGGGTAACTATTTAATTGATAATATATCCGTTATACATAAAAAATAAGCTATTATAAATTATTTCCAAAATTGACATTTTTTCCATACAAGTTGTCAGTTCATTGCCTGGACTACACCTAGCGAATTCCTGGCACTGAAATATACATTTTCATTCGTTTTTTTTACAACAAAATATATTGTTCAAGTCTCTTTCATTCGTTTGCATATCAGCGTATTGCGTGTTTAGAAAATGGGTTTCTACAGCAGATTACAGATATGGGGGTCTAGCTAATATATGTACTGTGGGCGATTTGTTTCTCGCTGTCAGAGGCACGCAGGCTGCGTCAAGCCTCCTCACGCACCGTTGCACCGGCCTTCGTAATCAGCCGCTGATGGTCGAAGTGATAGGCGATTCATCATCACTCTAATGATGCTCAAGTTTGGTAAAGATAAGGTAAAAAGTTGGAGGGCATATTTATGTATTGATACTAGACCAAATTTTATAGCCTTCGCTCCCGTGCACGTAAAAAATATGCCCGTATACATTATTGTCTATCAGACCTATTTTTTGTAAAAATGTTGTTAAAATGATTTTTGTTTTTTTGAGTAAGGTTGTGCCTTACATTTTAGGTAACAAGGTTGCATGAATAAGAGGGTTGTCAGGATTTTGCCGAGGAGACTGAGAGATTTCAATGTAGCGTCGCATACTCTAAAAACCACCGTATGATGGTTGCCGTTTAACCATTTATCGCTGTGGATAAGATATCCCTTGCTCTTGCACTCGCATAATTGTTAAAACGAGACGGTAGTCTTATTAACAACGTAAAGTGATAAAATGGCAATTGTTGCCCGCTGCGCCATTTCATAAAACAAAAATGTAACCAACGGTTAAAATCAGCCAAATATAATTTTAAAACCATCAATATCAATATTCCCATGTGTAGTGCAAATCACAACGACACGTTAAATTCACAAACCAAAAAAAAAGAAATATTAAGCTCAAAATAAATAAATATTAGGGGACAATCTTACACAAATCGAGCTAGACGTATGGTAAGCTCAATAAGACTTGTGTTTCGGGTACTAGACGACGATATATTTTGATATGTAAAATTCTATATTTTATTAACTATTTGACACCCAGTACTTGCGCCGCGCGTCGCCGTCTTAACGTGTTTTTGTGTTATCTTATTTTACAAGTTTTGTATATTGTTATGTATGTTAGTCTGTAAGGTATTTGTAAATATGGTCCTTGTTGCATGACTCAAATAATTAAATAAAAATAAATAAATTAATAAATGAGTATGAGTATGAGTATGAGTATATTTAATAGATATAAATACTTAAATACATAGAAAACAACCAAGGCTCAGAAACAAATAATCATGCTCATCACACAAATATTTGCCCTTACCGGGATTCCAACCCAGGACCTTCAGCTTCGTAGGCAGCGTCACTACCCACTACGCTAACCGGTCGTCACAAAAAAACAATAAAACAAACCAACTCCTAACTTAACATCATAAAACAACACTTGAAATTACAATGTACATTAACAATAGCAACTATACCAGCAAACATCACTTAAACCGCAGCTTAAACTAAACTTAATGGGTTAAGTAGGTGGAGAAAGTTGTAAGCACTTCTCCTTTGAAATATATTTTGGGGCTTCACTGAACCGATGTAAAGAAAGGTACGTCTCATATATATATATGACATAACGTGAACCATTAAAGGTGAGCGAGTAAACTCCAGCACTTAGCACGAACTTAATGAATACGTTTTATTGGCTTTGAGATATTGGGCTTGTTCTTAAATAGCATGATGGTTATAATAACTTTTTTGCGATGGAAAAATGTTGTGTAAGTACCAAATCCAGTTCTAAATAATGGTTATATGACACAGTGTATTGCTATATTTAATTTTAAAGATATTTATTTATTCACTAGCTTCTGCCAGCGACTCCGTCCGCGTGGAACTCGTTTATATCGTAGCTCTATACAAACTTTCACCCGATTTCACCCTTTTAGGGGATGATTTCTGGAATAAACTATCTTATATCCTTCCCGGGACTCAAACTGTCTCTAAACCAAATTTAATCTCAACCGGCTTAATGTGTTAAGTCATTCGCCATTTCGTTCCGCTCGTAGCGCTACGCCGTAGTTCGTAGCACGTAACCCAGTATACGCCAATCAGGACAATCGTCATCAGACCGTTACGGGCGCATTTCGCTACATAAGTGACAATATACCAACAGTGAAAGTTGTTTTGTGAATCCATACTAATATTATAAATGCGAAAGTGTGTCTGGCTGTCTTTCTGTTTGTTTGTCTGTTACCTCTCCAAGCTTAACTGCCAAGAAACGCTAACCGCTACGCTAGTAGCCAATCCCGTTGTGTTTTCGCTAAGTAGCGAACAGCGGCTACGGTGGGTTCCTGGTAGTGAAATTAACCGCCAATGATTTCATAGCGCTATTGTAGTATCCGGCAACATGCGAAAAACCGTATAAATAGTAAAGCTTTTACGAGCAGACCACCTAGCGGATTCCTGGCACTGGAAGTGTTAAAAGAAATAAAAAACACAAAACACAAGTGTCTACGAAAATTAAAACTTATTTACGAAGATTATGTCTCGCAAATTCAACCTCACCCTTCACTTCTCTTACGTGTTTTTTTAAATATCCAAAACTAACCTTCTACGCTCATAAAACCTATGTCCAAAACCAATAAGGTCATTTATGTAGCTCCAGTAAAAAATCTGGCCACTTCGGCGGCAGTTAAAACAGCTTCAACTTATACGGAAGCCTTTAACGCCCGGAACTTAACGTGTTTATCATTTTCGACCCTTGAAGTAATGGCTGCCCGACATTACGTGCCATTACAGGTGTGAAGAGGAGTTAAATTGTAATAAAACCGTGACAAGGAATTATGTTCTCGTACGTAAGTGCGACTAAGTACATATCGCTGCGTCGTAAACTCGAATTATGCCTTTAATCACGCCCGCTGGTGTTCAAGTTTGCAAGTCGTGAATACCGGATTACATGAGTGCAATTTATGACTTTATTGCGATTATAATTTATTAACCGTGAACTTTTGTTTTAGGTAAGTGCGATTACGGATGACGAGTACGAGACGGGAGAGATATCAGAGACGGTATGTATGATCTTCTATAAAATATCTTGTTAGGTTAACACTTTCACTGCCAGGAACCCGCCTAGCGGGGCTGCCTAAGCCGTAGTCGCTTTCCGCTAAATACGAGGAAAACCACAGCGTAGCGCGTAGCGATTCTTGGCAGTGAATGTGTTAATCAATTATTTTTGTGTATATTGTTACGATAGTGACTAAAAATATTTGCGCGTATCCATGATATAAAAATTATCAGAATGTTTTATGATGTGGACATTTTTAAGTTTTAAAATTACCAATTTAGTCAAATTTATTTAATAATTAATTTAGTCTAAAAAACATTGACGGGTTTTAAGGCCGGATTTGGACAAACAAGAATAAGAACTTAAACTGGGGTTAAACGTCTAACATCGTCATAGAGACATAAAGATAGATAACAATTTCGAGTACTATAATTATATGAACACCAAAATTTACTCAATAAAATCAGAGCTATTTTGTTTAAACAAAACACTGGCAGGTGTGTACCATTTGAAGGCCCATAAATAAGACGGTTTCATTATAACAAATGCGTGTTACGCTTGACAAAAGTCTTTACTCGTAAGAATTATACCATTCATCCCTAAAATGGATTCCAAAGGAGGGAAGCAATTTCATTTGTGAAAACCTGCTCCTGCTTATAATCCGTCCGAGGTAATAACATTTCATATTCGTAATAGAATCACTCTGCGTCGCAAGGAAAGTTTATAGTCTCATTTTCATTGTGAGCGTTTAGTAGGAATAAACTTGTAGAATATTTGATGCACGGGCAGAGCGTCCAATCTCCGGCGCTTCGTAACTGGCTAATCAACGCGCCTGAATGTCAATTTTACTCTCCATTATTTTATTTCGTGACGTCCGATATTTGGATATTTTTTCCTTGCGTCTGTTGACAGATACGCGTTCCCCACCGCAATGCTGTCTTTTCGTTTTCCGGTGCCGATGAGGAAAACTAAAATATAGTTTTTTCTGGGTTTTTTCGAATATTTTCATTTGCGTGATTATTCGTATCTTGATTGGTGTAATGGTCTTGCAATATTTTTTTACTTGGCAAAGGCAATGCTTAATTAAATTTAATCTAAACAGCTGGTATTTCGCGCGGGTCCCGATATGTTAACTAAGTCTTAGGTACTCGGAAAAGATCATGCAATATATTATGTTTAGTCTATTTTACACAAAATTTTACATTTTAAATACCTACTAGCGTATTTTAATTTTGAATTTTATGTATGTAAGCACTTTATTGTACACAATTACAGGTTAAATAATATATATGTCACACAATAGATCCAAGTACAAAGGCGAACTTATCCCTATAATAAATAAAAGGCGTTTATTTCAGACCCAAAACGATCCATAGTGGGTAAGTATCAACAACATCTTACATACTATGTTAATTAAATAAAACACAGAGCCAAAAAAAAACAAAGAAATCCAGAAAAATATCTTAAAACTAATTATTATTATATGGCACTCCCTATAACAACCTCCATCGAATACTTAGCGATAATGTCCTATAAGGGTATCTTCCAGCTAACCTTTGAGCAATTGAGAGGAAGGTAGGTAGAACGAAATAGGCTAACTTATACCGTGTACAAAAACACAGAGAAAATAAAAACAAAACATAATAGGTATTAATTCTAGACAGATGAAAACATACCAATACATATACAATAAAATATAAATATACAATATAAAATATAATACCCACTATCATATGTTATATATGTCGCAACTATACAATAAATAAATAAATACTATATTTAACCAATTCACAAGTCATTGGAAAGCCATAACTTCTGCAAATTAATTTTAAGTGACGCAAGTTTAAATACGATAATGTAGCAAGTATGTTTAGTCCAGTAAAGTAATGGTTTGCCTACACATCTAGCAACTACACTCAGAGGCAATGAAAACTGGTCACTTACCATGGATTACTTTACATAGTGACCCGTTTTCATTGCCTCTGAGTGTAATTCCCAATGTGAACTATGAAGGTACGCTACCTCAGAGGCAATGAAAACGGGTCACTTTGTAAAGTAATCCATGGGAAGTGACCCGTTTTCATTGCCTCTGAGTGTATATACATTATACGGTCCAGGAGTGTAATATTTTGTCACTTTTAGCATTTCAATGCTTTAATGTTAGTTAGCTTTAGTGAAAAATCGTAGTTTTTCTCCAGCAAGAAATTGTAAAATTACATTAAGAAAGACGTTAACAAATGCACCATAGACAACAGGTTGGGCGGGGTAGAACAGACCATTCAAGTATGCAGGAAGTGGTGCACAATTTATTAAAAATAGGACAAACAACAGAATAAATACACATAATATATTTCAAAATACTGATATTGACTACTCGTTAAGATAATAGGAAAAGTAGAGCGAGCAGAAAAGCGGACCAAGTGGAGAAAAAGAAGAGTTAGTTCCCCTAATTGGTGTCAAATTTAGAACATTAACTACAATAATTCTACTGTCATTAAAATAACTTTGCTAGAGCTCGCTTAAAAAGCGAGACAAAACACGTGCAAATAAGTATGCTTCTTATTTTCATTCATAATCATACAGCTTTCAGAGAGGGACATAGTGAATAACTAAACTAACCTAATAAGACGGACATACATTACGCGTACTCAATTTGCTTCTCCGAGCGAGTGACGGGAGTTCCAAGGAAATCATTAATTAAAACCAGGGCATCACTTCTAGTGAGGTTTGCCGTCATAAAAGTTCACAAGTACGAACGCGTAAAATCAACCCAACAACTAAGTTGACTGCCCATTCCCGACCTTATTATTTGCTGAATATGGTACTTATTCTATTCATGGCCATTCCTATGAATTGTATGTTAGTGAAATCAGTTTCGTTTACTGTTGGGACTTGGATTATTTGTCGTGCTTCAAGTGTACATAGGTAGTAGCTAGTTACATATTTCTAATCATCAATGTTACCTCAAGATTTAAACAAATTATGAGTTAAAGTTAATGTTACTGCCTACTTGTAGTACTTGTATTGTTATTTTTCCTTTATTTTGCTAAATGATCGTACTATAATCATATTTAAGGATAAATTGAAATAAGTGTAAGATAAAAGGCGCTCGAAATTGGTAGCTACGCAAATTTACGTGCGAGTTTTGCGAAGATTTTTCACAACACTTCTTTTTATGAAAAACGTGTCTTAAAAATAAGGGAGCCACTCATGTAAAACCCAATAAACTGTAGAGCTTTACGGAGGCAAATCCACATTTTTATCATTTTATATACGGATGGGCGCGAAGCAACGTTCTAATTTGTCGTGTTATCGAATTCATCGGCGAGGGGAGCGTGCGTACTGCGTCCTCGCACTGGCTGCGAGAGGTGAGTCGGCGCCGAGCGGGTTCTCGGCACGACAAGATTTATGTAAGGACTTTTGTGTTTGTAGTTAAGCAGGGGCGCCGCGGGACGCGGGGCAAGGCTCATCTACATTCGCTTTTACTCGCGCCAGATATCTAACAAAGTATAGAGAGCCCTCCTTTTGTCTATCCTCTCGCATCCGGTACAGTTTTCTTCAACGAAAAGTAGGGAAAAAACGACTCGTTTGAAAATTCCACGCGTACGTAGCGGCACGTAGAAGTAACTTTTTCTTTTTTTGCAATTTCTCGCCATAGACACATCATCTGGCGTGGATGAGTTTTTGTTGGTACGTAGGAAGTCCCTTTGTCTTCGGTATGAAAGTCGGAACTGCTGTAAGGAATATCCAGCGCTCGGCAGTGCCGTGTATATCTATTGTTTTGAGAAAAATCTAAACTTTTGTGCTCGTCTGCGTCTGCGAGAGCAACACGTGGCAACGGCGTTAAGTAATGAAACCTGCTTGACTAATTAAAAACTCGGTCCGACATAACCTCCGCGCTCGACTAAAACAGCTTATCTTGTTACATATTTTAGTGGCGTAATTAACTTTTGTTATTTTATAGTAATCTCAGTTTAACGGGAGGTAGGGGTCACACATAAAATGTTATGAATTACGGACTAGAGGCGCTCGACAGCCGAATATATTCGTTGGTGGAATGGGAGTTAACGTAGATTACAACTATTTGGTTAACCCTTAGCGCAGAGTAACAATGCTTCAGAGTAATTTCAATATAGACGTTGATTTAACAAGGCTGAGGAATGCGAACTAAACATGGGTTAAATGTATTTTAAGTGCCTATTTTATAATGATGTTAGCTTTATAACTTGTTCTTATTGAAAATTAAAACATTATGACTGACCCAAAGTTTATTTATACGTGTTATTTAACATTGTGATTTAATTGTTAATAAAATTGTCAAATTCAGAGTAAGACAGGGCTCATAAATGTTTATTTAAGCACAATTGTATACAGTTAAGGAGCATACTTGTAATTTATGTCCCTTAAACGGATAGTGACGGATAGTAACAAAACCGATAGTCAATGTCAATCGCACGAATTTAGTAACAAAACCGACAGGTTAGACGTCATTTAGTATCACGTTAGTTGACTAACGTGCCGTGCGTTTAACCTGCCATTTTTTTTTTAAACTCCCTATAACTTCTTGGTTTGATATTTTACCATATAAATTCTAATTAGGAGTCCACCTCAACAAAAAACTACATAGTTAAGTACTTGTTAATGCCGCATGATTAAAGAAAAGCTATTTGTCGTAGACTGTAATACTAGCAGAAACAATTAGTGCATTCAAATGCTGTTCTGAAGCAATAAGGTCTGATTTTGAGATATGATTGTTTATCTGAATGATTCTTGACTATATGATTGTTTCTGCCTAAAATTACTACTCAGCCTACTCAAACAACACATTATTTTACGACACAATCAAGTTAATACTACAGTTATGTATCTCATCTAAAATCTCACTTAATGAAATATAAATAAAACTTCACTAAGTTAGGTATATATCGAAATTTGTCCTAAAAAGCCATTCCCAAAGAGTGTTGCATCTCTTTTTCTCGTGCGCGGAAGACATAAGCCTGTCTCTGTCAAGGAGGCGTGTTCGAGTCGAATCAAAGCATCCCATTAAGTGAAACGCTCATAACATAATACAATATGAAATAATAGTCTAGCATTAAAAAACAAACTAAAGAAAACAAGAGAACTCCTAATCGTAATGACATATGTATAAGTTAGGTTAGGTTATACGCTAAAGTTTATAAAATACCGGTTAAGATAATATGTTAGCTATTTTACTTCTTGAAATGTTTCAATCCCAACGTGATTAGAAAATTATCATCATATCAGCCGAAAGAGATCCACTGCTGGACATAGGCCTCCCCCAAAGAGTGCCAAAGTGACCGGTTCTGCGCCACCCGCATCCAGCGAACTCCTGTGACCTTTACCAGGTCATGAGTCCACCTTGTGGGGGGCCTACCTACGTCGCGCCTTCCGGTACGTGGTCGCCACTCACCTTTCCGCCCCAACGGCCATCGGTTCTACGTGCTATGTGCCCCACTCACTGCCACTTAAGTTTAGAGGGTAAGGTAGGAACCTTGGTTCTGCTGCGGATAGCCTCATTTCTGATGCGATCATGCAGGGAAACTCCCAACACAGGCCTCTCCATTGCCCTTTGGGTGACTTTGAGCCTTCTTATGAGGACCATAGTTAGAAAATTATATAAAGCCCGAAATCTCAACGAAACCATTACTTTATCATGGATAAATATAATTGTTATGAACCTATTTAGCACGGGTCACGACAAACATGCGTTGGAGCCCTACGGGCGCTTTACGCTACATGTTTAGCGAAAACGTGTATATTTTAACAATTTCAATACCAGGAATCCGCGCTACATACGATATTTCCATGTTATCGGCTACGAGCGTAGCACTGCAAAATTATTGGCAGTGAATGTGTTAGCACTTTTACTGCCAGGAACGCGCCCAGCAGGTGCTTTTCCGCCACTTAGCGGGAAAACCACGGGATCGGCCGCGAGCGTAGCGCGTAGCGATTCTTGGCAGTGGATGTGTTTAGCAGCTACGGAGTACGGCGTAGCGCAATGAGCGTAGCATGACGGCGAAGGACAAAACTATTAATTTTTACACAAGCAACCCCGCCATAAAACAAGCTCATGGCGTCCTCTGGGAATAAATGCCGCTCTGACTTCGCCTTAAGCTCTTTGTCTTCCGGGATCTAGAAGGACAATGTAGCAGTCTTCATGTTATTGCCTCAATTAATCATAACTTTGTGTTAGTGAAATTTCTCTAGTGGGTAGACCATTGGTGCATGAGTTCAGGAAGGCATGAAATTGGATCGCGAAACCTTAGTTCGCCTTTCTTAGAACTGGGGCAGTGCTGAGTTTCGGAATTTAAGAGCTCCGATATTCGATTAAAAATAGGGTAATTGCGTAATTGCGGGGACAGGTGTGGACTAGTTAAGGCTACCTGTGGGATTGGTATATTTTATCCCACTGGCGAATACCGCTATGTTTTGGCTTGTTTCTATGTCTGCATGTAAAGTTTTGACGCATTGGTGTCGTTATTGGCGCTAGGTGGGATAGTATGCCTCATACCTAAAAAAATAAAAAAAAATATCTGTTCTTAACTCCAATTTATTGTAATTTTTAATTGCAATGGTTAATAATTCCTGACTCGATAATTGTAAATTTATATACCTACTGACTTTATTATAATTCATTTAGAGCATAATTGTAATTTCTAACAAATGTTGACAGTGTATGATCACTACCAATAAATAAATCTATCTATCTATGTGATAAGTATGCAAAAAAGAAGAATTACATTTCAAAAAGGCTCTGTAATAATATTCAACTGCGTCACTGTGACGTCGCATATTAACACATTCATTGCCCAGAATCGCTACGCGCTACGCTCGTAGCCGATACCGTGGTTTTCCTCGTATGTAGCCGAAAGCGTCTACGGCGGTCTGACGCATATGTGTCGTCATGGGCCCTGAATGGGTTAAGTGATATTTGCGGCTATGTCTTACATGACTGATATTTTCAACTCTACTAGGTATACCATATTAAACACTTTTGCTTTTGCAAATAAAATAAAATAAATTTATGAGGGGACAATTTTACACAAATCGACCTAGTCCCAAACTAAGCAAAGCTTGTACTATGGGTACTAGAGGGCGATAAACGTACATATATAGAGAAATAAATACTTAAATACATAGAAAACATTCATGACGGAACAAATATTCGTGCTCATCACACAAATAAATGCCAGTAACCGGGATTCGAACCCAGGACCTGTTGCTTCGTAGGCAATGTATATGTATATACATTACCAACTAGGCTAAGGCAGTCGTCAAATATTTTTTTAATTTATTTAAGCTCTAAAGTAATAATGCATCTATTTTTTTTAAATGAGGTCTGTAGACTGTGAGCGTGTAGCTCCGTAAGTTTGTATGTGGGGGGGTAATCACCGAAACTACAGTCGTGTGGTTTCAAAAATGAACACATTCACTGCCAAGAATCGCTATGCGCTACGCTCGTAGCCGATCCCGTAATTTTCCTCGCATGTGGCGGAAAGCGACTACAGTGTAGGTGCCCGCTAGGCGGGATCCTTCTAGTGAAAGTGTTAATTTACCAAAGCTGATAGATTGGACCACTGGTTCCTACCGCGTGTGAGGGCAGCTAGTTATCAGGCAGGGAGTCTGAATAACCTCAATGGTTTTTTGATTGTTCTTAATATTTCTAACGATTCACTTTTTTAAGTAGGTACCTGAAACATTCATAATCACCTAACTACCACTAAAGAATAACTGTGCAATAGCAGCCAGGAGCTAAAGCCTGCTGCTGACGTTATACGACTATAGAGTTATGATAATAGTTTTAAAGAGTTTAAGTGTACCAAATTTTCTGTACACGGTGTCCTAAATGGCGCTACGTGCGCTCGTAGACTGGTGCTACGCTGCTACGGTGCTACGCCGTAGACGCTTCTTATTTATGCCTTGTAATAATTTAGCATAGTTTTTGTTAGCGTATTTATCACTTGTGAGTTAATTTATGGACAATTTCACAGTTGCGAAGCACCTTTAAGCTTGTTCGGCGAATTAAAAGCAGTTGCATTGTACCGGACCCGTGGGCAGGTTTGATAAAAATAACTTCAGGAATTAAATTATAGAATCATAATTATAAATCAACATTCGCTTGAAAAAAAAATTCATCCATTGATTAATTTGGTAACCGGTAACCCATTCAGTGCTAATCACAGAGTGCATCAGAGTGCTTCATTATATGACAGAAAAATACTTCAAGTAAGTTAATTAAAAATAACAGTTATCATTTAAAGTATATATATATGAAAAATTGCCCTCAATTGTGGTTATATCTGCAGAAAAGACGCAAACCTTAATCTTCGTATGACCCATATTTGATGACGACGGTACCCGTAAAATATTCTAGTCTCAACGATAATAGGAACCCGGCCTCGAGTGAACTCTAACAATATTATACTTACGTACATATTAAATGGCCGGTGAATTCTCCTGCGCTAGGCAATGCGCAATTAATTGGGATTAGTCAGTTAGGTCGTGCGTTCCATTTCCCACTTATTTTTCACGTTACGAAAAGTCCAGTGGCGAGGGCAGTGAGGGCAGCGCCGGCGCCGGCGGATTATTGAATTAAAGTTGATAAGTGTATTAGCCAGTGTTGTTGCTCCATTCCCTTGATTAATGGCCGACCGTTGCTTTTTCTCTCTCATTTACAAATGATAATGAGCGGCCGCGCCCGAATCATTAAGTGTAAATGATTGTACGTAGTTCCACGTGAAATGCTCTTAAAAAATCACCACCGAATCGGAATTTAAAACGGCAAATGTTTATACAAAATTAACTTTGTTTATTTCCAAACCAGATTATGCTAATTAATCAACTGCTGTTCCAACGGCTGGATCGTAATCGAAAACGCCTGCTAGTGTTGATTCGCCTAATCAGTTTGTTTTGTAAGTGACATTGTGACAATTGCGATTTTATTTCAATCAAATGAAGTGCTCCCGAAATGAAAGTAAATTACATAAACCAGTCGTTGAGTGAAGTTTTTTTTAACATAATTTTTAGTACTACCTAAACAAACAAAAGTTGTCAGAGCTCGGCCAAGAATATGAGCGGCAGTAGCGGCTACGTAGGAGTGAGAGGCCACGCTCCGATCTCTCTCTCACGTATGCGCTACCGCTGCTGCCGCCGTTCGAAGTCATTGCTGAGCCATCAAAGTGCATGAAATTGTTATCAATCCGTCCGCAGGATCCTTTCCAAGTTTCACTCTGTTTGCTATCAATCATTAAAGAATTCAATTATGCATATTTTGATGCCGTCCTGAGACCACATTAACGGTACCAAATTATTGTATACATTAGTACATTACTACAGAGGCCGGGAAGTAAGGGGTTGCCGGCCGAGTACATAAAGACGGCCGAGCGTAGCGATGTCGGATAGTTATGAGGCTGGCAACCCCTTTTCACGCCGAGGTATGTATAGTGCTTTTCTCAAACATGCAATGAAATTATTAAAAAAAACTCCAAGATATCAAACTTTAATTTTCATGGCTGAATGCCGTGATGCTATGCGACAAATTGTGGACTGAAAATTAAAAAAAGCATCTTGCAGGCCTAGGCCTCCAATTTTGTATGAAATGCCATTACAGATATCTCGTTTCGCTGCGCACGAAACGTGACAGTTCGAAGCCCGTTGTGAAGAACACAACGTCAATATTTCATTGCATGTTTGATAAAAATATATAAGATCTAGATTATGCATACTTGTAAAGTTTCAGATATATACAAAATACCCCATGCCCATGCCCATACGCCCATGTTACTCCTTTGGGGTTGCATGCGTCTATAGGCTGCGGTGTCCGCTTACCATCAGGCGAGCCGTACTCTTGTTTGCCACCGTCGTTGTATAAAAAAAAAAAAAAACCAAAATACTTAGGTGAAAACTTACTTGCAGAATTTGATTACTTTGTTACTTATTGAGAGGTGAAGTTAATATACAAATCATTCATTCATTTCTAGCCCTACTGTCCTACTGTTGCGCAAAGACCATCTTCTTTTAAACTAATCCTCTCAAAAAACGTCGAGCTGATATAGTGTTAGATGTGTTAAAATAAAACGGTGACATGTGTGGGGTACCAGGAGCGCATATAGCATACAAGGTGGAATAAAGTGGTTCATATAGCCCGCTGGTCGCGGCTCGGCACACCGCACTGTCTGCTATTTAATTCCCTTTTGTTTAATACAATCTACGGGGAGCACCGCTAGGGTTACGTTATGATGACATTTGGATTTGCTGTGTGTAATATAGTGAGCGCGGGGGAATGAAATCCGGAAATATGAGTGCATCGCCGCCAACTGTGAAAGTGCTTTTATCAAACAAGGTCGTTCTGCGACTAGAGGTTAATGTGATCAGATGAATTACTGCTTTATGACAATGAGAACTTTGTGATATTGTTGTGAATGCAAATTAAAGTAAAAACGCATTTGAACCAATTCTTGTTTTTTTGCGCCAATGTTCCTTTACTATAGGTGCATCTAATAAGATACACACATCCGACCTATTATCATTGGATAGCCATAATATCTTAGTTGATTATCGTTGAAATTATCTAAATAACTCGTGAGCTCTATCATTAAATGATAGAGGTTCAGTAAAATAGACCCACAAGTGGATAAATTTTATCCACTTGTATTTTACTGAACGTATTTAATTGGAATAATATTTGTATCGTAACGCACACTCGTCCTGAAATATTTTGACTAGCGCGTATAGAAGTGAAATAAAATGAAATCAATGAATTTTATTGTGCAAGTAGGCCGTAATGGTTCTTCTACAGGTCAAAATTCTACCAGCGTTTCTGAAAAAGAAGACCACTGTTAAGAAGAAACGCCGAAACAAACTCAACAGTCAGTAATTTTTTGCCAAAAAAAGCTTATTTCAATAATATTTCTTAACCTACTTAAAATAGCATATACATTTTTATAGTGAAAATATGTATCATAGTATGTATATATTTTTTTAATTCTAATGTTAAGAATCAGACTGATTATCATTCATCATCAATCATCATCATCAATCAGAAACCTTATTACTGTCATAAAACTAGTACCTGCAACATTTGAGGCGTCCTACAAACTACAGACAAAAAACCACGGCGTCTATTCAGCGACAAATAGCCTAATTTACCCATGTAAAGACAGAGTCAGACATAAAGTGAGCAAAACATACTCTTGTCTCATATTCAATTTCATAAGCCTTCAGCTTCCGAAGCTTCACTTTAGCACAATGATCAGTCAAAATGGCGTCAAGTGAAATTCTATCCCGCCGCAATATCTGTCTCCACAATACAGATAGTAAAATTCCGTCCAGTCCATACCGATCCTAGAGTCCGTCAATCACCCGACGACGGCCATCAACAGATAGCCTTTCTGCGGATCGTGACGTCATAGGATTAACTCGTTCAGAGATACCCCTCTGTGCCATAACTCATCTCGGTGCTTTGTCACCTGGACCCCTGTTTTCCACATAACATTTTCGTTGCAATGCCATTTCTCTATGCGTCTCGCTCTTACACTCTGCTTTGCGCTAGCGCAACAGGAGCGTATGCATTCAAACAATTAACCTTATTATTTGAATATGCCAAAAGCACGTATCAAAATTAGGCCCCTATCCTTCAAAATAATTACTTACAACTCGTTTACGACATAAACAAAGCTAATTGAGCGATATTTAGTTGTAGTTAAATCAAACAGTTTAATGTTTATCCACGGTCATACAGAGATTTAGGTCGGCGTGTGTTCTGTGGAGATTTCCAAAGTTAAGTGCTATGAAGCCAAATGTTTGCTTGATTTCTTAATCCGAATGCACAGTCTGTCCTCTTAAATATGATTTTATGCAATCAATACATTTTTACATCCACGAAAGCCCTTAACTATTGACCACAGGAATAACGACTTTTGTTTCACTTAATCTGTATGACATAATAACATTAAATCTCAAAGGAGCTGCGTCGATATTTATTGAGATTTAACGTACAAGTTGATTCAGAGCCGCAGTTCAAGTCCAAATCGCGCAAGACTGTCGGCGGTCGGAGCCAGACCTACCTTCCTGAATCCGACCTACCTTCGTCTGGCGACTGTTCTGCGGCTTGGGGTCACGGTATGCACTGCACACATATGCCCTTGTGGCACGGACGTGGACGTGGGTCACCAAGGACTTTGTTGTCAAAAAAGTGCAGGCCGCTTTTGAAGACTAGTGACACTGAATGACATAATCCGCCGGTCTCTTGCCACCAACAATGTGCCTGCTCTTCTTGAGGCTGGCATTGACAGAGACGACGGCAAAAGACCTGATGGTGTGTCTTTGGTTCCGCAGAGTTTGGGACGGATGCTTGTGTGGGACGCTACTTGTGCAGACACACCGGCACCATCTCACCTCCAACGGACTGCTTCTAAAGCGGGTGCAGCGGCTGAAAATGCAGAAAACCTGAAACGTAGTAAAGATAGAGGTCTCAGCAGAGAGTACAACTTTGTACCCTTTGGCGGCGAGACCCTCGGTCCGTGGAGTCTCAGTGCGCAAGCGTTTTTTGCGTAAATCGCAAAACGTCTGGTTGATGTAACTGATGACTAAAACGCTGACGGCTCTCTAATGCATCAGCATTGCAATTCAGCGAGGAAAAACCATCAGCATCCTTGGTACTTTGCCTTGAGGGCCTGATTTAGATTTAACTTATTTTTAATTTACTTTAGTAAATTTTTATCATTATCTTTACTTTAGAAAATAAATGCTTAAAGGTGAAAAAAAAACATTATTATTATTCCAGTTCGTTTTTATAAGTGTCAAGGTCGTATAGTGGACGTCAAAGATGTGTATTTATTTTTCTCTTTATTTCCTAAGGCATACGGTGCAAAAGTGTTACATCATCTTTGACTACGACCCTACATGACCTTAATATCGAAGGTCACCAAGATTATAGACGTAATTCAGACAAAAAATGTGTTATACATTATTTTACCATATATGCCACATTCATTACATATTTACTTAAAGTAACCTAACGTATTATGTATCCGCGTTTGTTCGAAAAACAGATTTGTAGAGCCCCAACACATTTCTTGGGTCTTTGTTAACCTCGGGAATGGTATTATGACAAACTACTGAAGCGATTTCTTGTTGGGGTTTCAATTTTAAGGATTTGTCATTAATTCATTATGTCTGGTTAAATGGTGCCTTAATAATATAATTAAATACACGCATAGCCACCTCAACTGTTTATGACATTATTTACTAACTTAAAAATTCAAATTGTTAACTGGCTTATTGGACATCATCATTATCATCATCAAAAGACGTCCACTGCTGGACATAAGCCACCCCAAAGAGTGCCAAAGTGACCGGTTCTGCTGCGCATACGTTTTAATATTCGAATAAACTCCTAGCAACTCACCCAGAATAAATCTAGATCGGCCCCGATAGTGTAATCTTTATTTAATACTAAAGTTTTTCAAACTAACAAAGCCACTGGTGCTCTCGAGACAAACTATGTAACTTTGAATAGCAAAAAATCCTGAAAAAACGAAAGAAACATTCCCAAAAGTCATTTCAGTACAAAAGCAAACTTTACATGAACGTTCGGAAAACCGTTACAAAAAATATGACGTTTGAAAAATTACACGCATTCACAAATCATGCGGGCCCTCTTTTGTGAAAACTTCGGAAGCCTACAAAGGAGTTCAACTCGTTCTTGAGGCGTTAAATTTGTTCACTGCCCGTATAATTCTACTTGTTTGTTTTTTTCCTTCCTTGTAAATTAATAGTACTACACGAAATCAAAGTCAACAATATAAAATGTAATTAGTCGCCTTGAATACGATGTACTAATTCAACAAATATCATAAATCGAGATATGGTGCTAAGTAACCATAAATCACTAACTCCATAATACACCTGAACGAGTGTAGTACATCCTGCAAAAACGGCTAACGTTTTACGAATCGAAATACAAAATGCCATTTGGTGCCGTCGAGAGGAAATGAAGCAATTAATTCAGCAGATGGCGTCGCCGTGCGAGCATTAATCATCGACTAATCGTAACTGCAGTCTTCGATTAAACCGCGCGGCTCGCGGGCGCTCACGCCGCCGGCGCGATCGAAGGCACGTGTCGCCCTTCCTATCATCCGTCGACACTTCGACGAACAGGTACTAGAGGTACCTACATAACTTGCTCCTCCACCATAGACAATAATTAGCAACCGCAGTAGACGAGATACTCCCAACTTGTATTTATAACTATCTGATCAGATGTACTTTGGCATTTAAATGAAGTAGACGACGAAACTTTGATGAAACACAGATTGGACTTCCACTCTCTCAGATTCTCTTCCACAATGCCAGAGCATTTTGCTTTTCTGAAATCTTAATCCACGAATTACATCAATCAGAAACAAAAGTCTACTAAACTCGGCTTTATTTAATAAATTAACACCGATACAATCTATTGTCACATCGACGGCCTTTGAAAGTTGTCTTTCTAATTAATTTCTCTTCGAAAATGTAATAACGGCCAAGTGAGGAGAGAACACAATTAAAAATGGATTATACGTAATAATTTAACAAGTGGCGTATTTTAGAGTTGAAATCGAAGTGAGAGCTGGTAGATTAAGGCAGTTGCCTGGCGGGGATTACTGGACGAGCTAGTGGTAATGAAATTCTCGGAGGAAATGGCGGGCAGGCCTAGTGCCGTAAGCCGTGTCCAGGCGGCGGCTGATTGTATTTGATGAGAGTTTTATCTGTTTTGCACTATCTAAGCCGCCGATCGCGGTAATCCCCGACGATTTAACTTTGTTACCCAGTTAATTACAAACTTTGCAGTTAGTTATGGTTATTCTGTTTGTGGAGATTAATTTAGGAAATTAGTAAATCAGATCCTTAATGCAATCGAAAATTACTAAAGCGAATTAACCCGAAGAAAAGGCATAAGACAAGTGGGACGCCCGAGGGACTCAGCCCTACGGAGCGTGTCTGACGTAACAGGTACCGATTGTGATCCAATTAGGCCTGGGCTGTGCAACCGCTTACGTACTTAAGTGGACGGAACACTGACCGTTTTGCGACGAGCACAGCGCTGTGGAGACACAACCCCGTAGGGCTGATAGCTTCAATAGCTATTGGTTTGAGTTAGTGATACTGATTGAGCTGATTGGGCTAAAAATGTAATGTAGTTTTTATTTATGAAATATTATCATTTAGCCAAAATCTAGGTAGAAACATACTATATTTGACGACCGGTTAGCCTAGTGGGTAGTGACGCTGCCTACGAAGCTGAAGGTCCTGGGTTCGAATCCCGGTAAGGGCAAATATTTGTGTGATGAGCATGAATATTTGTTTCTGAGTCATGGAAGTTTTGTATGTATTTAAGTATTTATATCTATTATATGTATCGTCGTCTAGTACCCATAACACAAGCCTTAATGAGCTTACTATGGGACTAGGTCGATTTGTGTAAGATTGTCCCCTAAATTTATTATTTATTATATATTTATGTGCATTGGGAAATTATAATAGGGATGCGGACTAAGATTTTTTTACGATGCCATTCGAACCAGTTTTTGGAGAGGAACAAATGTTTGTATGGGAGCAACTACAATGAAAGAACATAAATATCCAAAAATTTGAGCAGCGGAAAACGCTTCATACTGATGACGTACCTACGATGACGTCACTTGTACAAAGTAGTTGTATATATCGTTGTATGGAAAATCCGGTAAATTGTTGTTTCGGTCGCGAAATACTGCGTTTAAGTACATAGTTGTTATACAATTTTGTTTCTATAAAAGCGTAGGGATTCTATTGACAGCTTTAAATTTCCTCTTGGACAATAAAAAAAAATGCATCATTTTTCTAAACTTTCAAGGTTTATATCTTTTTATGATTTTAATAACATTTTATAATTTATACTTTATTAAGATAATTTTATGGTTTACTATCCATTTAGCCTCACTACGTTATCAATTTGAACATGAGGCCGCATGCCTATTAGATACGTAAATATCAGTATGACTTTTTTTTTTATAAAATGCTAAGCATGCCTCACGAGTCCTCACAAATAAAAACCACGTATTGGTTCGAAACATGTCGAGCGATATTCGACCTTAAATACATGAGTGACCCGTTTCATTATATTTTATTTACAAAAGTTTATTTTATTTTATTTTCAGAGCATCGATGTAAAAAAAATAAGGAAGCTTATGGCTACTATTAGTCAGTAGTGGAAGTTACTTAATGTATTAATTCGATTGACAACTCAATCAGTTATGTGATGATTATTTCGAGCACATTACCACAAAACTTAAAACATAAAGAATCTTGTTTTCCATACCCAACCAATCGATTGCTCGTTGGTCAACTAGTCCAGTTAATACTCAACATGTTATATCATTGTCTGAGTAGTGAATACAAAGAGTATGATAAGGATTAATTGCTGTATTTGTATTTTCGAATACTATTATTTTCTTAATTTTATTTCATTTGTTTTCTCTTATTAGTATTCGATATGCAGCCTAATATAGTAAACTTAGCATAGTGACAACCCTGCGCTTAGTTCCCTAGAGCACAGTGGCTCTCTGTACAGTGTACGCCAAAGATATGGATACAATGTTTGCCTTATTACAACGGAGTAAGGTGCAAACGTGTAAACTTGTCGTCGACTTAATTGAAAAACAGTGCTTTATGTGCATCGAAAATTTTTGTGATATACATCTGACGTTTTGGCTTACCCTAGGGAATTGGTGTCTTGCGCTTATTTAGTGGCGCTGAAGCTTATGTTTGTACTAAATTGATTTCGAGCTTATTGAAAT
Organism: Epinotia ramella; assembly: GCA_947578815.1. NCBI lineage: Eukaryota > Metazoa > Arthropoda > Insecta > Lepidoptera > Tortricidae > Epinotia > Epinotia ramella. The sequence continues at coordinate 18,773,652 of OX388209.1, forward strand.
GTTTGTTCGTCGTCTCGTCCGTAGTTGTTTGCTTTTACACGGAAGAGTTTGAAATGCAATATGAGGGTTGTTAGTTAACTTAGTTGGTTCCTATTTTGCGCTATTTTATCAAAATAGTTGAATGAGTGCAATTAATAACAGTTACTGTTTCAAACGATATGATACAGAGAATAAATATAATGGAAAAACAAAACCATCATCGCCTGCCATTTATTTTCTTTTAATTTGGTTCTCTGGGTCATATCGTTTAAAAAATGTATCGTGGTAACTGCCACGTTAAATTGACAGGAAACAAAAATATGTCATTTCATAAAATAATTTGTTTCGTTAAGAGGTTAGTTACTATTTCAGTTTTGTTTGTGGAATATTTGAAAGAGTGTTTAGATCAAAGCGAATACCCATATTTATTTATTGTTCAGAACACATATAGAAGTCATACGTAAAAAGATAGAGGTTAGTTACAAAAATATATATATCAACAGACCTGGAGGTTCATAAATACAAACATTAAGTAAAATATACAAAAGCGTCCATATTCTGTTTGAATGAAAAAACCTATATTCAATTTCATTATCTCATTAATTATTGTGTGTTATTTGTATTTACCAAACTTACCTAAAATATTAGGGCGTCATTGCTTAAATAATATTTAATAAGAAATGTCAGGGGTCTCTGATTTACATTCAATTATAATACCTCTATTAAATATACTAATTAACTTCATAATTGAATTAGTATTCAAATTGCAGCAAATTTATTGCAAAACATTGATTACCTACCAATCGCTCAAAAAGTCAAAAGTTTAAATTCTTAACCCGTTCCAGAGTTCCTTAGGTCCTAAAGTGTATCTTCATGCTCGTTTTGATCCAAGTAATATCTGATAGTGATAAGGTTAAAAAAAATAATTTATATTGAAATGGAAAATGTAAGTCTCAAACGACTGATGATCTATTTCATTCTAAACATGTCATTGATTAAGATTAAAAAAAAAGCAGGTTAATAATTTCGGAGAGGATAAATTATAAGCGTTCACTGCGGCCTCCAAGACCACAACCCCGTTATCAGCCCACATTCTGTAGCCACTCTTGCATATTATTTTTCATGTCTCTGTTTCCAAGCCCTAACGGCTATGACTTTTAATTCATACCCCTTTTGTTGATGAAACCCTGTCACACTTAACAATTCCGTACATCCAATAAATGTTCCAACTGAATTAAAATTATGCCAAAACAAACTCAAACAACATAGTCCTACTTCACAAGCGAATATGTAAAAGATTTGTGGAACTACATATTAGATCCGTCAACGTCACGCAAGTTTTATTGCAGCGTATACGAAACCGCACAATCTCAGCGCAACATCACCGTGGCTCTTTTCATATCAAAACTCATACCGGCTATTGTTTTACAAGCCCCATACCGGCTACCTAAACAATTTCTCAAAATGTAACAAGGGTATCTCATATTTTGCATAAAAATGCCGAGACGTCAAGCGTTTACAAATAACGTCTGTGGTGGAGGTAATTTTTGTTTTCCCGTTTACCGAAAGTTATGACACAAATATGAAAACATTAAAATTGAATCGTGGCCAAATATGTTAAGTCAGTGAGGGGATGTAGGAACGGAGTGGTCGGCGAATACCAATCGGCTACGCTGGTCAAATAATGTTGGAGATTCGCTACGCCGTAGTCTATGAGCATGGCATGTGCTACGCAGCCTTTAGCATGCTGCGGAAAGCTATCGGCGCCCGCTTGAGCGGATAACCCTTGCAGGAAAAGTTTTATGAAAAAGGAAAAACTTCTTTGAGAGTTTCAGCAGTAATTACGACGTCATTATTCAAACCCATTTTTGGTTCAGTTTTTATTTTCTGAAGCTGGAAAATGTTTATTTTTCGAGAGGAGTTTACGTCATTTTATACCCTGATATATGATAGAGAGAAAAAAAACTTAATTTTAAATGCTTTTTTTTCTACGATCAACGGACGACTGTTTTGATCAATTGATGCTAATTGGGAGGCTAGCGATCGACACCCAGTTTTATTTGTAAGAATATTTCAGACCTACTGCGGTGATAAATCAAACTCGAAACCGTAATGAAAGCGAACGGATCGCGTCGCGAAGAGGAGGGAGGAAAAAATATCACGGAAAAAATCAGGTGCGTCCCCCGCTCGGGTGCCGAGAGAAAAACAGTCGGTCGCGCGTAGGGTTATCGCCGCCCGCGTCTTGCACTTGGATGACACACTGACACTTGCATCAAAATTTCACGTTTGCTTTATTGCGGGAAATACTCACTGGAGAGTAATAACGACATAGTTCTGATTTCTAAAAAATAAATCGCCAGTTTTTAATGGCGTAAGTAAAACTTAACGAGGGCCGCAGGAATTTGTCTTTTTTTGGTCGCAGCAAGTTTTGGAAGTTGAACGTGGAGCGTGAGCGGCTAGGTTGATCGGCAACCCTAGATCGGGTGGTGGTAGGCGGGCAGGGTGTTCGGTCGATGCGGGGTGGTGGGGGCGGGGGCGTGCGCTGGGCGGCGACGCGTGCGCGCCGGCCCCGCGGCGGCGGCGGCGGCGGCGGCGTCACACTACCCGCGGCCGCGTCACTCGACACACGCCATCCGCGCCCGCGCCCGACCGCCGTTCCACACGCGCCGCCGGCCCGCGCCGCGCAAACACGTGACCACCCCTACGACTTTACATGACCAAAGTGCTAAAGTCAGTGCTACCTATCGCTACTACAGTGCAACTCATCAACAAGAACCCGACCTGCGCGACGATCAGGGTTAGTATCATCATCATCACGCCACATTCACACGGTGTTCAAGTGATCGATTGGTACCGTTTGAAAAAAGTTTATTTTGGGAGCGCAAAGTTTGATAAAGTTGAAGTGCGCGCCGCTGCACATTGCCAGCCGCAAGTGGTTCGTATCTGCTGGGCGGCGCCGCGGAGACGCTTCCCTCCTCGATTAAAAACAACAAACAGATCAATCGACCTGTTACATTCACCAGAAACAAATCACACCAGCTAATTCACCCGACGGATTTCAATTGATGAACTAGCATTTTGTGTTATACCCAAATGTAACGATAAGAAAAGAATAACTACACTATTAGCTCGAAATAAAATTGTGCGATCGCATGCAACGGTGATATTAACTGTTCACAGTTCAAGTTTACCTACTATTTTCTCAAATTACGTTGGTGGGCCATTTTATGGTAAACTTAATTCGAGGGTCGACGTCTGTTTTTGTACTGTAAAATTTTTCATCATTCTCCTAGCGTTGTTCCCGGTTATGCCCCTAAAGGAGCTCGGGGTCCGCTTTTGACACCTAATCCCAAGATTTGGCATAGGCGCTAGTTTTACTGTAAAATTTTTGATGGAAATATATACTTTTTGAACAGAGTAGCTTCACTTCCGGTCCCAAAAGTAAAGAAATTTTAAACTGAAATAAGTTAAGTAGCTTTTGAAACAATTGTCAGTGGTATTTCCAGTATATTTACGACGAAGTTCATTTATAATCGAACCAATATCTTGTTAAAACGTCATATAAATCATAATATATAAAAGCACGTAGGAGATGTATTCTTGAATGGAGTAGGTACAGTGTAACCTAAATGAAAATATGTGGCACGAATATATCGTTACGGATCATTAAATATCTTCAATGTAATGTAATTATTTCTTGGTCATACTTTATCAACGTCTCTCGAGAAATGTACAACATATTGTACAAGTTTTATTAATGACATTCTAAATCCAATCAACATTGTATTCTATGTGGCGTATGGAGAGTTTGGCTGTTGAATTCACCTATTTAAATCTGTGACTGATTCTATCTGTGTAAGTTTAATTATATTTAGACCTTTCATTAAGTACTGTGATAAAAGTAACACTCACACAATGTAATAAACTAAAATTTAATTGGATGATGCATGTTTGATTTATATAAAGGGCATATTTGCTATCGATTACCAATTAATTTAAGTAGGAATCCATAGAAGCAATATGCTCGTTTATGTTATTTGATACCATCGTTTTGTCTCTAATATCCCTATTGCGTGACTTCTCCCTAAATACGAGAATATAAAAATAATTGTTAAATACAGTGATGTAGAATACTAACAAGTGATTTGTGTAACAACGTCATGTTATGGTCGCAGTTAATATTGTGTTCACTGATACTTTAAATGAAGGTCAATTCAACGAAACCTAATAAGTATTTGGGCCCTGCAGTGGTTTTTTTTAATACGAATTTTAAAGCAACACCTTTTGTCTCATTGTAAGGAATGTCGATTAAAACTGATGATGACATTTTAGTGAGTATATTATGCTTAAGTATAATCATGTAACTTAAGCATAATCCATCTATCTATCTATTCAGCCCGTATCCACCTATGTTGAGTATAGGCCTCTTCTTTCTTACGCCACTCTCCTCGGCATAATTACTTTCTAAAATACCAGTGATAAGATAAATATATACTTATATTTTAGTACCTAAAGCTAAACAAGGTCAAAAAATCCTAATGACCTGTCGCTACACACATACTGTTTATACCTGTTGCATTTCCAAGATGGCTTTAAACAAGAAGCTAAAATAATTTGACATTTCAAATAAAGTGAATTTGCTGTTTATAATAAAATTTAACGACTTCCAACTTTTAGTAGATACGAGGTACACTGCAATAATAAACATTAAACGAATCTTGAACTCTGTCCGGATAAAAGAGATGTCTGGGGTATTGTTAGTATTTTTTGTGATAAAAATTTTCTAACAAAACTACAGAATAGCTTTGGTGTAGCATATAGTAACTTAGGTAAACAATTTTTTTGTCTGTACTTTTTAAATTCAAATTATTATTTAACAAGGTAAAAAAATAGTTTAAGCCGATCTTACTACGAAAAAGCCAGCGCATTATGTGTTTAAAGTGGTCGCAGTTATCGATCTTACTGAATAGATGGAGTATGCCATAATAGATTATTCGAGAAGATAATTTCATTATGCGCACCAAACCTTGGTAATCGCCAAGTTTTTGATACAAACTAGACTATACTTAGTAAATAAAAATTTAGTTAATGCTTTAAAAGCACAAGTAACTTCAGTATATACATAAACAACCTACAAAAGAAACATGCAGATGAAATCAATAACATGATATTTATTGGTATAAAAATGCCACCACAAACAAACTATCGCAGCTGTTCATAAAACTAATCCTTTTGCACTTCACATAACTTTAGGCTGTTACGAAGTACAGTCACGCTTAACAGCTATTTGGTGTTCTTGTCTCCAGTAATAAGTAAACAGTAATGATTGAAGAGCTGGGAATGATGATAGATGAAACTTAAATGTCAGACGCACACGTAACTGAGTTGTTGAGGGATGTGAGATATCATGTTATAGTGGTATTAATGTCACTATGATATAAGTTGTAGTGTGAATTAGACGAAAACAATATAAAGAAAAGCTTTATATGATCTAAAATAATATTTTTATCTTCAAAAACTCTAATTGCAATGCAATGCAAAACAATCTCAGCACTCATAGTCAAAATTCTTATTTTCTATTTAACAATGCATCGGATACTGCAGATTAAAATATATTTGATTTTAAAATTTCGATTAGTGGAAAACTAACAAATTATTTGCGACGAATTTGTGATTTTTTATTTCTATAAGACATACTCATGGACATTATTCATCCAAATGAAACAATATGTCGCCAAATTATAGACTGGACCTTCCGGGTGGAAATATACTATGTTATTGTACCGTTAAAAAAAACCGGCCAAGTGCGTGTCGGGCCACGCGCAGTGTAGGGTTCCGTAGTTGCTTGTCTTAGTTACATCGACGTGCGGTGCGGTTGCGTCGGCCGAATTTGTACAATTGGCCTTTCCAAGTACACATTAAGTTCGTCGACTATTACTCGGTAACTACTTATGCCTTCTTGTCCGTGATAGTTTTCCTTTTGAATTTATTATATGTACTACTACCACGATTTTTTTCATATCCCCAGTAGTAGCCATTTAGCCGGCAGGGGGGGGGAACACATGACTCGAACAAAAATTAGGGCTTTAAAGCCCAATATCTCGCAAACTAATCACTGATTTGAAAAGTGGTAGTAGGACACCCATAATATTCTTAAATGAGCAATCCAACGATACCCCACACTATGGATTTAACGAGAAAAAAAATTACATCCTCGCTTTAGGTGTAGGGGAGGTACCCTAAAAAAAAAGTGTTTTCAAGATTTTATTGTACTGTTTTGTCGGCGTGATTGATTTATATACCCATGCCGAATTACCTACAGTTTTCTAGTTGTTATGGTTACTGAGCTAAGCCAAAGACGGACAGACAGACAGACAGACAGACAGACAGATGGACAGACGTGGCGAAACTATAAGGGTTCCTTGTTGTCTACGGAACCCTAAAAAAATGTTTGACGGGGACCACGCAAAACAACATATTGCATGAAATACAAAAAACAGCTTATTTTTGTCACAACTTTTTCTCCCCTAGATTGAAAAGAGTGTTAAAACGTTTTAATTAAATCGCGAGTCACACAATCTAACGCTCAAGTCAACAACAAAACTACCAAGAAGCCGTTTTTAATTGACCGTTTCATGCAGAATAAACCGGAAACAAGCAACTTAACCTGTTGTTTTTAAATTAATAATAGTTGTTCTTGTTATAATTACTTGTAGTTTGTTGTTATTACTACAAGCCCACTGCTCCCCCAGCGGGCTAGGGTTGAGGTTATCGTTATTAATTCACAACTTTCGGTGTTTACACGGCTTAGACCTCGATATCTTCACCTTTTCACCTTCATGCGTACGGATTGGGATTATTACAGCTACCTATCAATACTTTTAGTTATGCACAACTTTCGCAAGCCGAGTTATATAAATATATACATAAACGATGCGCCCCCAGTAGGTCCGTCGTAAGTATGAATTCGGAATGAATTGAGTGAGAGTAAGATGAAGGGTTCGAACGGATTTGATAAACTGTGAGGTGAGATAGGTAGCTATATCTACTTACATAGTAGTGAAAAAAAGATAAACTGTTGTGGCATTTACAGTATATAGTTTTCTTATTAATATTTGATTATATTCCTATTTACTCCTGGCTTTATCCGAATATATACCGTATTTTGTTAACCCAGATTAATAGTTATTTTTAAAATCGGAACTATGTTTATAGATTGTAGCTTTATTCAGAATGCAAAAATAAATGTTTAAATGTATCTGAAATGAAAGCATCAGTGTGGGGGATTGCCGTATTTGTATTTATTTAACAATTTTAAGCCGTACGGCGTATATTTTTTAACTATCTCCCGCACTGTCGCTTACAGCCGAGACTTTTTAAACGGATCGTAAAATTTGACGGTGCTTCATAACGGCGCTTTCAATTTTCCAGAGGCAGATTTTATAAAAAATAAAGCTATTATGGCATTTTATTAGTTCAACGCTTAAAGAGAATCCCTTTGTTGCAGAGATTACTAAAACGTATTAATTACATTATAGTTTCGTTTTGTAAGAGAAACGTTAAAATCTTTTACGGTGGCATACGGTGGTATCTTAACACCCAAGTAACAGGTCAGATACAATTAATTATTGATCGAGAATGTGTTGCAATATAATATTACAGTTTTGAAGAAAACTGATTCGCGGAATCAAAACACGATAACACTTAAGATATATATGTTCTCTGTTACAAATCAATACATTATGAAATAGTTACGCATTAATTTCCCTGATCAACTGCCAAAACTGAAAAATCAACAAGCGATGTTGTTATAACCTAGTAAATAGATATAAATGGATTGAAAAACGAACACGCGAAATGCCCAATTTTCATTCGCCCTTATATAAAACATTAAAACTCTTCCCTGCTAAGGTTTTACTTAATCAAGATTACTGGGGACTCTTAGCGTTTGAACCGCCCGGTTCTTACATGATTGGCTCAAGATTATTTCAGTAGGGGTAAAATATGTTTTACCTCTAAAAATTTCTTCCCCGCCGTGGGTTACTCAGTACCGGTATTGGCTTACGTCTTCATCAAAAGTGGTCTCTGATATTCGTCTCTTTTAATAATATTTGCTGTCGACCACATCGAAGAAAAAACGCCTTAAAAACGCTGAATAACCCGACTAGGAAAAAAACACACATACAACCAAAGAAAACCGCCCGCAAACCGCGCGTTTTTCAGGATAATGTGATCTCTTAAAATCGAATATAATACGGATATTTGAGTTATTAGGAAAAGTTGGACAAACATTTTGACCGGCCGGTTAGCCTAGTGGGTAGTGACGTTGCCTACGAAGCTGAAGGTCCTGGGTTCGAATCCCGGTAAGGGCAAATATTTGTGTGATGAGCATGAATATTTGTTTCTGAGTCATGGAAGTTTTCTATGTATTTAAGTATTTATATCTATTATATATATCGTCGTCTAGTACCCATAACACAAGCCTTAATGAGCTTACTATGGGACTAAGTTGATTTGTGTAAGATTGTCCCCTAATATTTATTTTACAGTTTCGACTATATACCCTGGGAATCCTTACTCCTCTCGCCTCGCCGCGCCGACTCAGGCGGTGAGACCAGGAGGGAAAGCGATTTTAGATGCATGTTGTCTGAGCCTTAAGGTGATACGACAGTGTTACCTTTCCATACATCCATTTTTATCACCTTATTACGGCAAAATTATGATTCTTTTTAAAAGTGCTATTTAGTCTGAAAAACATTTACATGGAAACTTGGCGCTGCTATTGCGCACTAAGCGTTTGTTGATTTACACTCATCATCATAACACATACAAAAAAATGGTATTATAATTTAAATAAAAAGATGTAATGTGTTTATACTTTTATGACACGTGTTTAAAATATGTTGACTTTCATAGTCTGTTATTACACGACATAGGGTAAATCGCCAATAACACACAGTTCCATAACTGGCCACCTCATGCTAAAAATTAACTCTATTCACTTATAATAGAATACATTTTTAGTATAAGGTGTTAATTACTGGCCACCCTTCAATAATTGGCCACGTTATACTAAATTGAATTCTATTTGTAGGGGAACTCAGTTAATTTTTAGTATGAGGGGGCCATTTATTGGCGTTTTACCCTAAGTCCTTGTAGTAATCAAACGAAACAGCTTATTGATTAATATTGAAAAATCCCATGCCTTATTTTTTTACCTAAGGGCATGAAAGTGTTTGGATCACTGCTCACAAAACCTAACATTTGCCCATAGCAATTTACTTTTTATATTTTTTATCTCTAGTAAATGCGTGAAACACTCTCTAATTGCAAAAAATCGCACACTTGTAAGTTTTTGTAAGTTGCACGCCAAATTTCGCGTATTGGGCTATTAGCCAACACGCCAATATCAGATACACGAATGAACAGTTGCTTTAGCCTAGTATTAAGGAAATTCAATCATTTATTCGAAACATTAAAACACAAAATGAACAATATTCAATCCGTAACGTAGGCTTCGCCAGGTGTGACCTCAACAAAGCAATCTGCAACATGCTTCGTTATATTACGCTTTACTTACTAATAAAAAAGGACAATTTCGAATCGCAGATGGCTCAAATGTTTGGAATATTGCTTAAGATTATATATTAAGTATGTAGGTGAGTTTGTTCATTAAAATCACCTTATAAATCAATGAGCAAATATCTGCTATTTATTACTACCTATTTTTAATTGCGGGATATGAATTAAATAAATTGTAATACATTTTTGCAACTGACTTAACTCATGTCAAAAATATAAAATCATATTTTTATGAACACAACCAAGGCTCAATAAATAATTCAAATTCTTCTACGATGTTTAAGTTTATTTACGGTACTTTGCGATGTTGATATACCTATAATATCTCTTTAGAAGTAATTATAAGACTTACTCTATGACGGCAGCACATTAATTACTAACCGTTGCCAGAGCAAAACCCAATAGGACAGTCTATTAAGTTTAGCCATGTAGATTTACGATCAAACCCTTTCATTAAACTGGCATCAAGGAGACAGATAAGCCTGAACATTACGCACTCGCCCCCTAAGTGCGGTCTTTGCACGAAACGGTGAAGCGACGAATGAAACTACCCGAACCTCTGCCATCAATACCGATATCCCCCTGATATGGGTAAAAGTTGAGGTTTAACCGGTATTAAACCAGCATCAATCGAGTATTTATCAACAAGCGGAGACACTCAAGTCCCTCAAATCATTCCAATACGCTTAAATATAGGTATGGTTCGATATGTGAATAGTTTTCTACAGGGACACTTCACATATTCATTGAATACAAACTGAAGGAGAAATATTTGAATTTTACGTAAAAATAAGCAGATTAAAGTGTTAATTTAGTGGCGTGCGGTTGTCTCTTTTGTTTTATTTTGCACTTACAAAGAGCAATCGATTTTAGAGCTCGCTGGATTGAAAATTATATGAGGAGCCTTAGAAAGCGGGTGGTGCGGGCGCGGTGCTCGTGAGCCGCCAATGCGCTTGTCTTTCGGTTCAATGGGCTTTCTTTAAATTGGCGACGGCCGCTGGCCGCTCCGCTTATTGCATCCCCCGCCCACACCGTCGCGACGTCCACGATATTGCCTCCATTCGACCTTTAGGCAAATACAATTTGCTAGTCTGTAAATAGGATAGCGTTATAGGTACGTAAATCTTCAACGTTTCGCACCGTTTACCGGTAAAAGGTTGAAATTCGATTTTAACCGTCAGTGCAAGGTACTCGACGTCACCGTTTACGATCGCCGCGGGCTCGTACCTTCACGCTGATACGAAGAGCTTTTTGCGGAAATTTGTGCGTGATGAAGGCCAATTCCTCATAGCTTGTCAAGAAATTGTCTCGTTGAGTTGTTAGCATTCTTTATTCGTATTCATGGCTCAAGCTCGGCTAGGTCGCTCGATGTGGATTACAGATTGCCATACATTGTTGTTTTTATTCTGACGAGTGAACACCGGGGAAGTTGCGTGTCGCGTGGATTTTCATCATGAGGTCTATCAAATAATAACGAGGTCGTCCTTTTCAGCGGTGGTTCTTTTGGTATCGCCCGATCTATTCCGTAACAATCGTGGCGGATCTTTTGTACGTAATGATAGTCATGTCATTGTTGTCTCGATTCTTTTATGTATGTTAAATATCGGGTGTGTTGTAATATAAAGAATTAAACAATGTTTGACGTTTGACTGATGGAGAACCTCCAATTATAAAAAAACCGATTATCTTTAATACTCTTTGTGGCCTAACATACCACTGAAAAATATCTCGTGTGCTTTAGCAACATTTTTATATTGTAGTGCCCCAAAAGTATGAACTATATCCAAAATGCGATCAAAACGGTGTAGGTGTGGGCATTACATTTTCATCTAGCTCGTTAAAACGAGCCTAGGTAAACCTAGGTGCCAAGTTCAAACCAGACTAAGTCTCAAACCTACTGCGTTTTACATTTGAAATTTTAAAAAAACACGTGCATTAGCAATAATAATGTAATGGTTGTTCGCATGTCGTAATAAATAAAGAGTAACGATTGAAGATTACAACTTAAGGTTACTGTATTATAAAAATAAAATATGAAATAATAGGTACATAATCATAAATTGGGCCCGTAGTTACAAAACGGGTTAAGTTAATGGACGGCAAAAGTACACATCCGCACTAGGTATCGCGCTGCCCAACCGAATCTAAGCCTATTGTCGCCGCACCGCCATCACGAATTCTACCCACGATCTCTCCATGGTTTATTGTAATTTACAAAACTGAAGGTGGTTTTGCTGCTATTATTTCGGACCCCGTTTAGTTTCCTGACTCAAGTATATTTCTCATGGATTAGGCTTAGTTTAATACAATTATTTAGGCAACATGCTTAACTAAATAAACGAATAATAAAAACTGGTAACAATTAAGCAGCAAGTATTGTTAAATAAATAGGTACCGCTAACATTTGGTGAACAATACATTTTTTGAGGCATTTTTGAATTGATTTATGCTTGGTGGAATGCTTTTTACTTTTCTTGTATAATTTACTAAATACAGCTTAGTTTGCGTATTTTTTCTTCATACAATGCTGACAAAGGCTAAAAAGTTTTAGTTTTAAAATTTGGAACAGTCTTCTTGTACCAATAGTTGATTACAGGGGCTTTGTACCGTAAAATCCCCCGCCTTCCTAACTCTGACCATTTTTTGGCCGGCGGTGGACTCGGCCGGTAAGCGTACATTTTGCAGAAAGCGGAAGGCAACTAATGGCAGAAATTGAAGAGCGCGCCGGAGCAACCGCAGGTTTTGCGTAGCTATTTGAAATTCAGTTTCTCGCAGCCTGGCGGTACGAGAGCGATCGCCTGTGGAAACCGTACAAGTAATATAAATTCTGTATAGTACGAAATGGAGATGGATCGTTTTTAAACGCGTTGTGGAAACTAGAATTTGAAATTCGTATGCCGACGCATCAAAGTTTGGTAACAGATAATCTGAGGGCTGATTTTCAAACGGGTACACAAAGCGTTCAAAAATAGTATGGTTGTACGACAACTATTAAGGAAAAACCTTGCTTAATAACTCCTTTTTAGTCTTCCGTAGTCAACAAGGAACCCTTATAGTTTCGCCATATCCTTCCGTCTGTCCTTCCGTCCGTCTGTCCGTCTGCGGCTTAGCTCAGCGACCCTTACTACTAGAAAGCTGTAATTCGGCATGGTTAACATATAAATCAATCACGTTGACAAAACCGTAGAACAATAAAAAAAAATTAAGGTCCTCCCTTATACGTAAATTGGGGATGTAATTTATTTTTCCCATTAAGCCCATAGCGTGAGTAGTAGGTATCGTTGGATAGCTTGTTCAAAAATATTATGGGTTTCTAAAAGCCATTTTGCTACTTAGTGGTCCATTTGTGTGATATTGTACTTTAAAGCCGACATTTTTGTTCGAGTCAAGGCCCACGCCCTGCCGGGTAAATGGCTGTTACTGGGAATGTGAAAAAAATCGAGGCAGCATTACACATAATGAATTTAAAAGGATAACACACATGGATTAGAAGACATTACTAGTTACCATAGGCGACCAACTAAAATGTACTTGAAAAAGCCAACGTTCGTATTAATTCGGCCGACGAAACCGCACCATTTACATCGCGCGTGCATGTCGATGTAACAAAGACAGACAGGCAACTACGGCACCCTACGCTACCTACGCGTGGCCCGATACGCACTTGGCCGGTTTTTGTCATATTTAGATGGTAATGTTTTGCACTAAATTACATTTTGAAAATAAGTAACTACACGTTTTGGTTCTAATAATATTCTTATTACACTGCTTGACTAGTGACTAGTTTTACTAAAATTACCTGTAACCCAAAGTTTTGCAAGGTGACAGGAGTTGATATTACAACGTCGTTATTACAGTATGCATTTTAGTAATAGACGCCGATTTTTCCTAACAAATGAACAAACGATTTTTATAAAATTTCTGGTAGGCTGCACCATGTCAACCAAATTTTGATATGTATGTAGTAATTACTTGTAAGAGGCGTAGCCAGTGCCTTTATTCTGATAAACTTTATAATTTTGAGTGCAACTTGAAATTCACCGGAAGTAAATAGATCTTCGTCTACATAAATGTTACACTTATTTATAGTATTATTAGAGGCTGGCAAGCCTATTAGAAATGCAACGCGCTGTCTGAGACTGACAGGGCCGCGGCCTGAGACTGGGCAAGGCGATGCTCACTACAGCGTCATATCAATCACCATTGCCGCCAAGCCGCCCGATCCCTTGGCACTTGGCCTGGATTCCAAATTACACAAATTTACGTAGAGGGCCTAACCGCTGCCGTTAGCCGAGCACGGGGATTAGGCGATCGGGAGCAGCTTACATCGGATACTCGAGGCCTCAATACCACGCTCAATCGATGTCCGATCTTTGCCTTATTCTGTTTTCATTCCTTTATTTCCCATTCGTTTATCCCCGTTTCATTATTCCACCGACATGACCACAGATAATTAAATCGACAACGTAACGATGTCATCAATAAACCCCTAATAGGCAAGTTGATAAATACCGAAGTTGCAAAACTTGTCGATTCCCCGAAAGCCATCAAAGTGAGTGCCCTACTTTAACACAAGTGACAGCAAAGTAGGATTTGTGTTTGACTTTTACGCTTCTTCAGAAGGATTAGGGGAATATCATATTGACAATAGACTTATTTGAGAAATGTACATTAATATTATATGACTTTTTGAAGAGTTTATGTGTAAAAATCACATCGCAGGGAGACTTCAGGAATAATTTTACGATCGTGGTTCTGTTTAAAAATTAAATCACATACCTAATTGACATGATTCTCAGCTGAAGTGTCTTACAGTTCTGAAAATCATAATCAATGTGAAGCACACGTAGGTTTATTCTAATGTTACTCTGTTATTTGTACTCGAAAAGTATCATTAATGGATCGGATCGATTTGCTTACGATTGCAAGTTTCTTTTGCTGAGTATGTGGTTATTCTATAGTGAAATAAATCTGAGGACATTAATATGTCAAATATCACGCATGAAATACTGGCCCAGGCAGAAAGCGGTAACAAAATTGTGCGTTGGATCAGTTTCCTATGAGTACGGTGTAATAAGTAAACACGCGTAATACCCTTTCATTTATAACTCGCGCCGTGGCTCCTGATACAGCTTCGTCCTTAATTCCAACTTAATTAGTGTCACGCAAGTTCCGTAATCCTAGGCTCAAGGATCGCACGACCGTTCTTAAAATGGAGATTAGTGTGGCAAATATCTCGAACTACGCTATTCACTCGTTCGTAAAGCCACTCCCACACTAAGTGGGTAAAAACAATAAATGTATAGCGACGTCGGCGGTGATTTTACTAACAGTTTCTAAAACCTATTAGGTTTACATTTATGACATGTGTTTATGTAGTTGTGTTTTGAGTGAATTTGCAAGTAAAAGCTTAGTTATACTTTAAATGAAGTTTAGTTATTCATCAAAATTTAACCAACAAATTAAATCCACGAGTAGAAAACCTCGTGTGGTGTGACAAGGGTTCCACCGTCCGTCCGCGTGGTCGAGTCATGCGCGTGCAAACGACATCATGTAACTTTCGAACGCGATATCAACTTTTTTTTTGACGATCAAACTGACAATTGGTACGTCCATTGCTCGTTCGAAAAGTTACACGATTACCTTCCTGGTCGCGCGAGTTATGTACACACCCATCTTTTGAATTTGAATTATTTAAACGCCTGTCCCGCCAATCGTGGCAATACCCAAAACCGTCTATGCTGCCTATTGAAAACGCATGATGGCTGTGTAAACTTTAAATGCAATAATAGTATGGTAAAATAGAATATGAGCCATAAGCTCAAAAAATATTTGAAACCACGCTATTCACTCGTTCGTAAAGCCACTTCCACACTAAGTGTATAAAAACAATTTAACGGCGGCAGCGGCGGTGATTGCTTTATGGGGTTTTGATAGGAATTTAAAATGTTTATAGAAGTTATGGGGAAACGTGTCGGCAATTTTGTCAAATGATCAAAGACATTATTCGTTTTGGGGGAATTGTACCTACATGTTTTTAAAACAAGGTGTAGAAATAAAATATTTGGTACGTTTTTATTATACTGGTGTACCTCTATTATCATTAAAGTACTATTATTGTTACTATGCCACCCCAGACGTGACGACAATGAATCAAAATAAGTATGCAAAATCGCAATTATATCAAGCATACGAGTATTGAGGTTTGTTTTCTTTGTTCGTCTATAACTTGATGCAAGTGACAGCACCGCAGTCTTTTCGAAAAATCGTTGATATCACGCCTTCGTGAATACATCCCCTCGGTTACTTCCACGAGTCACCTCAATTACTAATAATGGGTTTATGACATTCTACAGGGGCGTCATACTTTGGTTTTTTGAGCTCGAAGCATCGCAAATCTTATGATATGGATATGGCCATGATATGACAAAGTTTTCCATATATCCATTTCATAATTTTATGTTAATGCATCCACTTTTTTATTTATTGCTAAATGGTCGTCATTGGTTCTGATTATTTATTTTATTCTTTATTGGGTGAGTTTTGAAACTAACAGCATCATAAAATTGTTTGGCTGTAATGAAGTACATTGTATCACTCTGAAGTATTGTGGAAATTACTTAAATTGCAGCTAAACGAACGACGTCGTAACTTGGCATATGAACATATATGTACATTGATAGCGACACAGATGCAGTGTAGCGATATTGTGATGATATGGATTTACATTTGAAGATTTCCAGTTTTAGAATACGATAAGCTAGCGCACTGGCGTTTAATACATATTAGTTGCTATCAAAACAAAAAGCTAAAATATGTATTTTAAACACCCATTACAGAAAACTGTATCTAAATCGGTGAAACCATTTTGGTGATAAACGGGAATATTGATGCGCATACATAAACAAACAACTTCTAACCCTAATTGCATAAGCCTTCTAACGATACCAAGGCCGTAATTTTACTTTGTAAAAAAAAAAACAAGTATTACGTTTATTTTTAAAGATGAATAATAAAAATCGAGTTCATTTCATATAACGGTATCTTACGCTCAAGACAAACGTGAGTTTTAATACGGTATTCAATCATTTCATAAAAAAACGTTTCATAAATATTCATTTTAAAAACAACAACGTTTAAAAAACTAAAGATTAACAACATATTAGTTTTCCATAAAATATTGTTTTAAAACAGTTCATTAGACAAATTATTTACTTGAAAAAACATCATATTATGAATCAATATTTGACAAATTACTCATTTATAATTCGTAACAATTGGCAAAGTAACGTATGATAAAAGAATGTTTAATAAAATGCATTGTTTGGTAAATACCTTATTTAATTAATCATTTGTCGTGTTGGTATAGTTTTAATCTACAATATAATTGTATAACTCTATACAGGTATTATATAAATCTAAATGCGCACACGGATAAGTCTTTAAGTGTTTAGCAAGTAAGTAAGAAGCCAATCATGACACCTGTTACATTATTAATACTTACTAGCCTAAAAATCTACTTTTAGGTTGTAGAATGTCGTGACATAATAGGCGAATTACCTACCTATATAACTCTAAGGCAGGTCAGTTTAGGTAGTGATAGGTAAGACGACGAGCGAAGCGAGGAATAACCGCGACCCTACAGCGCGCGAGCCGAGCGAGTGAAGAGAGCGTGCCGCGGCAGCGGCCGGCGAAGCCTAGAACCATTTTGTTTAGTAATTCTTAACTTTTTATGAATTTACTTGGTGTACAGGAATGTTTATTGGCTATTCCGCTAGATACCGTGATATGACAGATATTACTATTCATGAAACAATCATTATCAGTTAACGTTTTAAAAAATGACTTATTTTATAAAAGATTTTATTTGTCAAATGATCATTTTTAAAATGACAATATCACATTCAATATGTTTTTTAAAGTGTAACATGTGCCAAATGAATAATTGACAAATAATTATTTATAGTATGAGCAGTTTGACGAATGATAGGTTTGTGAAATTAATAGTTTGTGAATCGTTGTTTATAAAATGATCATTTATAAAATGTAGTTTATGAAAGGATGATAAACCGTTAAATACAATATGTAGAAATTGATAATCCCAGCGAAAAGTTTAAAGTATGTGTATTTCCTGTTCGCTGTCGGCACGAAGAGTCAACTGCGACGAGGAATTCTAAAAGAACTCGACATAAACATAGTATTTTGTGTACGGAAGTCCTGCCGAGGTCGCGTACAACGGATGTGCAGGAAAACGCTTGCATACAGAGTAGGCGTGCCTAAAAGACACTGCGGACTTTAGTTCACCTACAATGGATTACACCAAACTTTACATGCCACCTGACTGCAATGCTATCGAAAACCCGCGTTGAACGTTCACGCCGATTGACGTACGGATTTTGTCCAGCCACTCACTTCAAATGGCTTCTACAGGTCGATCACGTGACGCATTGTACGTACGTTGGGTAGATCTAAATTATTTTTTATATGGAAAAGCGACAGTTGGATCTACCTAACGCACGTTCATAAAATTACGTGATTACCCCTCTGGTTAACGGTGAACGCTCCTAGTCCTTCGTGATTTTTTGTTCCAAAGACCACTTCTTCGGCGTTTATTAATACCAACTCATGTCGAAACCAGCTAAAAATTATTTATATCGCGTCCCTCGACTTGTCAGTCGACAAATTAGCTGCGGATTTATTCGCGTCAATTGACGGCCGTCTATGTTTTTAACGAGACATCAAACATCATCGACGGCTCGCGAGAAGTTACCCAAGCGCTGTTTACAAATAAGAAAACGGCGGGTAGACGAGTGCGTAATAAATTTTATAACATGCCATCGATTCGGATTCGAGCGTAATAATAATATATCGGCTGGAAATATCGGAATGTTGCGGTGCGCTCGGCCCGCATCTGAAAATAGACCCTCATCAAAGGCAAGCAGGTTTGCAGCTGTAAATCCATTTCAGTGTGGCTTGTCCGCATTATAAATTGGAGCGTAGATACTCGTACATAGGTAGGTGCGCCTGTACAAACAGAGGTGACGCGTCCTGTGACCCCGTGCTTCCATCTCATGTCGCACCGCATTCGTTTGCGTTTTCTATTAACGTGTCCGGGGCACTATTAGGCCAGCGAGATGGATGTTGTAATTTGATTTCGTGTATACGCCAAATAAACAACATACAATAAATGTACAAAGGAACCAGTGGTCTCATATTTAGATTAACGTTGCGATCTTTCAACACTGAATTTTGTGGTTATTATGTTGTGAGCAACTTTATTTCTACGTGTAATAAAATTTACAATAAATAGGTAGATCGTGTAAAATATTCAATTTAACAAGGACTCTCTAGTAGGACTCACTACTCATTAGTAGTTCTTTTCGAATTATAATACCTTAGTTGAGAACAAAAATTAAAATTTAAGTCTTAGAAACTAAAAAAGAAAAATATTACCTAGCAAAACTATATCCAAGCTAGACTCATGATAATCCGTGGTAGATTGTATTTGATGAATCGCGCCCGCGAGCGGCGAGCACTCTAGACAACCGCACTGCATAGATTTGCATTTTACGGTTTTGATACGTGAGCGAATATTCAGTGCGGTGTCGGCGTAGGTATCTTTTCAATTCGACGCGGCGAGCGCCGAGTGCCGGCTCGAGGGCGCTCGAGTGTCGACGCGTGCTTGAGTACCCGCTGCCATGCGCTTGCGCAATACTCCCTCCCCCCTTTTCCGCTCACCCCCGCGCTCACCCACGGCCCCCAATCTAGCTCGAAGCTTATTACAATTAACTGCAACACCGCTTGAGCCTCAACTTGGCAGCTGTTTAACGCAGATTATAGTTGATATTTTTCTTAACGCCTCCTTAGTGCCTGTCAAGTATTGTGATGCTAATTAAAAAATATATATTACGGAAGAGCTTTTTTAATAATTGCAGTGAACATAATATGTAATGATCATGTTGTGTATATCCTTACATTAAAATATGTAAAAACGGGTGTCCTTTGTGTGGCATAATAATGTCGGTCCTAAAATCCTAACGTTACTGGCAAAAACCTTTTATGCGACAAGAAAATAGAACGAATAAAAATTATACCATCTGATTTAGACCCATTAAAAACATTCAGTATAGTGTGCTGAAAATATTTTTTTTAAACTTAAAACAACCATTGCTTTTAAGAAACTACTAGATTCAAGATAATGTCGATTGACGTTAACTCCCTTGGTGCCAAAAACCATGTTATATATCCAGTTTTTACTCAGATCTCCAACATATTTTCTGAATGAGTAGGTACCTATCTAACACGCAATGTATTAATATTTCATATTTTTTCCTGGATATGTACCTCAACATTTGTTTACTTAACATCATTTTCATTTGACCTGAAACATGAACAAAATATAATGTTTTCTCTTCTGAACAATTAGCACATAATAAATGCGTAAGACGTAGTAAAATAATGCCAAGGGTTTACCTGCGTGACGTAAGTTTCGTCTAATGGCACGCTAAATCCAAATGTAGGCACGATCTTAACGCATTAATCGTAAGCCACCACACCGCGTTACCCGCGCGATATATTACGTGGTGATCTTTTCGGTGTTACGTTAACGTATAAGGTAACTGAATAGAAAGCAAATGCGAATTAGGCCGTCATCGTGGCTATTTTTTGCACATGCCATGATTTCTGCGGTGTCTAGAATTTTTTCGGCTAAGCTAAGTGATATAAGTTACAGCTTATATTCATTTCGCGCCTAGTATAGCATGTCAGGACGAGTGCTTGCGACAAATACAGAATCGATTCCAATTCAAGTAATTGAGATCCCCAGTGAATTTTGGAGTAAGTTCTTTTTAGGGTGTAATATAAGTTGTCACTGGTCTGACAGAACACATATGCGATCATTCGCTGTTTGTCTGTCGGTTAATAGCAACTTTTTTGTAATAAAATTTGTTAAGAATAATTATTGATAAGGGAGCGCATAATGTATTATAAAAAACTAGAAAGCTGTTTGTAGGTAATATTTATGTGACATTAGTCCATGCTTACCTTAAATGCAGTACAAACTGCCCTAGATACTTTTGAGCGTTACTTCTTACAAAGGGTAAAAAATATTCAAAATCCCAAACATGAAGTTGTGTACGTGACGTTATTCGCGGTCGCGGAAGTCCGCCATATTGCCCCGTGTCAGCTGGTCGGAAACATCGTCAGCGCCGCAAGTACGGAGGACTACTTTTATGTTCGCAGTGTTGGTACTCCTCATAAAACTCAGCGTTTTTCCTTAAGACGGGTTTAATGGGACGTGTGCAACTAATTTGTTTTTTATGTCCATGTACTTGTAGGTACAGATATATTCAGGAATTATTATTAATTCTGTTCCCATGTAGGTTCCTTGGTATCTATTTGTAATACAAAATAAAGGCCTTAAATACTTCGGACCTAAACCAGTGGCATCAAATAATATTAAATATATATATACTTATATAAATCGCCCATAAAAACCTTAATGAAAACACAAATAAAATACATTTTAAATAACGATGACCAAGCTTTACATACCAAAATGTTACAAAACAAACTTTATTATTAAATGAACAATAACTTCATTACGTAGTGTATGATACAAGTATTTCGAAGGCTACATATTTTTGGGCGCGGGGCGGTATTTACTTATCGAGGGTCTATTATGTCAGATTGGCAAGATTGCTCCCGATCTCACAATTCCTTCTCGATCGAGAAAGCATTCATCCCGTTTGTTCAGCTACCCAGATGAATCACACCAGTAGCCTGGTCTGGACAATTAGCACTATTGATTCATTCTCCCAATTCCATTTTGCTTTATCTTATAACGCTTTCATATTCACCATTTCGGGTTGTTTTCTTTACTCGGTTTTAACGTTGTTTTTTTCTGCAACATGGAGAAATTGTATACACTTCACAGGATTTTTCCCTTTTTTCAGTGAGCTATATGAAAAGGATTAATAAAATCTGTAAAAGAATATTGTGTCTATCGACATACAACGTTATGTGAAAGTTATCCAAAATAAGAATTAGAGAATTTAATGTTGAGTGTCATCTATCTTCGCATCAATCGAAAAAGGGTATTATACCAGGGCTGTTCCGAAAGTTGTTAGCTGCTCCGACTCTACTCAAGCGATTACAATATTATTTATACCATTGTGAGGGATATTTAAGTACTTATTGAAGTGCTGTAAATATATTTTTAGAAAACGCTTAGTTTTTATTTTATTTATTTTTTACTTCGAAGCGTCGAAGCCTAACCATCAGTCATGAAAATCAGTAATTGAGACTCCATATGTGCTGTCATTTTATAAACAGTATTTGTTAAAAAACAATTCGTTTTTTTAGGTGCTGCTAATTACGAATCTCGACGGTTTTTTCACGTATAAATCGTGTTGATTGAGTAAACATTATTATGATTTAATAGGTGTCAAGAATGAGTCTTTCGTTAAACGTAAAAATTTCTGATATGTAAAAAAAATGTATATACACTTATAACATTATTTATTGATTTATACATTGGAAATAGCAAAAGAAACAGAATAATTAGTCCCGGGTAAATTTAAGTTCGATTTTCTAAGATTTCAATACAAAAGTCATTGAATTGTGCCTAAAATTGCCGTTTTTTTCTAAGCAATTCGTAACTCCATACAAAACAGCTTTCAGTTAAAAATATATAATAAAAAAACGAATCACATTAATTTATAAAAAAATCATGGCCATAATTAGCATATAAATATCCCTCACAATGGTATCAATAATATTGTAATCGCTTGAGTAGAGCCGGAGCAGCTAACAACTTTCGGAACAGCCCATATTACTTAAATCGTTACAACTTGAAAAAAAAGTGACATGATAAAAGTATACAAATATGGAACAAAACTTAAACTACACTAGTAAATCAATTGCGGCGCAGTATTTCGTATCATGAAATTTCTCCTATGACCCATTATTAAGTTTAAATAGGGATTATAATACAGTAATCTTAAATTACAGCATCTTATTCTACCAAGTTTGGTTTTAGAGGAGCGCTCAGAATTTATTGACCTGCTCTTGCCATGCCATAAAATTGTAAAAGTTTTCCGTACCACGCACAATTTAATACAGTCGTCGACTGTGTGCGGCCTTTTACATTGCATCACGCACATGAACAACAAGCCAGTTGTACTAAAATTATTCAAAGAATACGAACGCCTGTATATTGAAACTTCTTTAATTGGAATAACGTTATGACAAAAGTTGTTGTTATAACTGTCTGTATTACAAGAATCAGCGTTGTTTTCCCTCGTTTGAATTTAAATTGAAGCAAAAATTTAAAATTCAATCATTTTAAAATTTCGCCCCTGACTGTGGAGGCGAGCATAGACGTTATAATTAACTAATGTCTAACTTAGTGTCAGGGAATAGCACATTCGCGCAAGTGGCACGTGAATACATACCTTTTGTGTAATTAAACTGCGGGCAAACCCAGTTTAAGTTTAATCCTGTAGCCTCTTGACACCGCTCCCACCCGAGGGGAGCTTATTTTGTTCGTCAACACTATCGACCGATGTGGAGACGAAAACGCTCAACCCAACGCCTCATGTGTCATACAGAATACTACTCTTACACCAACATAACAAGAATCAGTTTCCACAGTCGTTTTGTAGGGGACGTCGTTTTCTTTTAGTAGGGATTCGGAAAAAATACAAGGCACATAGAGTTCAGTCAGACGGCAATCATTCATACGGATTGCATGTTTTGTAGGCAGCCTCCGTCATACATGACACTTGTTTCTGTAGTTTGTATTTATTTACTCTTACGAATGGCGTGCCATACATTTTCCAGCTCGTTTTGTGTGTCAGAGCGAAAACGTCAGAAAGTTGTTTAGTGACGCCATTACTTCTAGTGAGGTAAAGGAGAAAATGGTATCTACACTTTACAAATTTCTCGAAAATTTAATAGCGCTATAAAGTTGGCGAGTAAACAGTAATATTGCCACTGTTTGAAATTAATGTTGAAACCTCAACTTTGCTAAAAATTTTACAACTATTTCGCAGCCAGAGTATTATTATCGCTTCGTGAAATATATCGTTCAGTAGTTCACAACCACACTTACGCGTGATCAAACATTAACAAATTTGCAGATTTGTGTATTCAACTGAAAGTATAGTATCGTACAAAAATAATATATTGAAACGTGTAAAAAAAAGTGAATGCTGAATTAAGCCCGTGATCTCTTGGCCTACTCGTGTATGTACCAGGCCGCAGCAGCTTACTACATTTAGGCCCTTATTGCGAATTCTCGACATTTGCCTAATGTATGAAAACTTGAAAGAACGTAGCGTGTTGATGGCACTCGAAACAAAATAATTGCTTCGGTCGCGCGGTCCTGGTTTCGGCCTCCGCATTCATTATTCACTTTTTTATTTCACTCTCCCCTCCGCTTATAATTTGACTCGAAACATAAAATCAAGTTTTATTTGATTATGCGTAGCAGAAATAAAAAAATCTCGAAATACCTTGTATCCTTCCTTTACTTTTAATGGGGACTGAAATCTTAACATTATAATTTACCTACAAACTTTATTTTCATGAATTATATCTTAGCATTCATTTTCACAAAAGGTAAATCCTCAGCTACGTTATTAGGCGACTACTTGAAAAAAACATTTTCGGGCATCGCTATAATCGATGTTCGTGCTTCGCAAACGTTACTTCAAAATCACGAGGGGATGGGGGATGAGAGACGGTGCTCTTCTCAAATGTTTATTAGTATTTCACATATTCCAAACTCAATCAGATATAATTTAGTCTAGATAATACTGCGTCAAATTGCAGGAATCTAGCTCAGTTATGTCGGTCTTTGATTCTGTGTCGATATTATATTCAGCGTTCCTGTCTGCATATTCGAGATAAAACATTCTCAGCGAGTCTTAACAATGGGTTAGGGGTTAGTATGAGCGTAGTTTTTTGCATTTAACAAAGATGGGGGAGGAAGCGGCAAGGCGACTCGACGTCTCGCTTTCATCCACTCATTGGGCGAGAGTGCAAAAAGGAAAGTAAGTACGCGTACACCTACTGCGATATAAACGCCAAACGTTCGCAGAAATGGAGTCATTCCAATGTGTTTGAATGGGTTTCGATGACGGGTGCATGGAGTTCTTTCGCGTTTTAGATGGCTAAAATGTGCCTTTTGTTTTGCAGCCCTCGCGTAGGCATTTAGGAGCGTACATTCTTCAAAATAAACTTTACTCAACTGTAGGTAGATGTGTGCATAACGTTATCATTGTATTTTGCTATATGTAAACTCAACCATACCTATAGAACTAGTGAAAGGACGCAAAAAGTAAGGAGAGCAATACCTAAACTTCAAAAATAGATACCCACTTCATCCGTTTCTACCGTTGTATGGATTTCCTTTAAAAAATTCATGGGCTTATCAACGCATCGATCAGTCGTTACTTATTCAGCTCACGATGTAATTCTAAGAAGTTTGCTCATTTACATGCATTCGCTTTTTCTTTCGTATTTGGTTGTTTGTACTTGCTTTATCGGATATTGAAAAAAAAACATAACCTCAGAATATATTTTGATCCACAGTATGTGTAAATAATTTAACATGTAGTATTTAAATGAAACGCATCAATACTTTGAATCCAATAGTAAAGTCGTTTGGTAAATTTGCATTTAGGATATTTTACAGACAAATACTTGCATTGATGTCACACCACAATCGCAATTGACTGTACTAAATAGTATCACCTTCGAATAACAATACGTGCAGGAGCCAAGTCTAGCTATTCTAGGAATTAACTAGTCTACAAAGCGTCAGATAGTGAGCATCAGAACGAGATAGAGATTAATACTGTGCAAGTGCTGGTGAAGCCGAGAAGCAATAACGTTTTGTTAATGTCTGCCATTTAGAACGTACGCGGTTAGTGTCTTGCGTCGGTTGATGTCGCACGCCTTAGCCGAGTAGTTATTTCACGTCGCGTGGAGGGAGACTGCGACTGAAGTAACGAGACTGGCACGGTAAGCCCTGAGAATCACCATTTGCCATCCGTGCGGTCCCTGTATTGTTACAAACGGCACAGGTCTGCTCGCAGCCGCTCCGTGCGGACCTAATGAGCTGTGAACCAGATAAGGTGTGCGACACGACGAGACGGGATCATCTGCTATCTATGTGGAATGCTCACTGCGCTCAAGGCAAATGTGCTCCTGTACTTACGTAATGTTGCGAATATATTGTGATAAAGTATATTCTGAATGATATATGAACGTCGAAAATTGATATATTTTTTTTAGATTGAAATGTAATAAATACTTAGCTGGGTATTGAAATAAATTTTATTACATTCTTAAGTAAGGTCTTATTAATTTTTCAACGTAGTTCACACATGCAAATTCTATGAAAACGTTAACGGTTTTTTTGAGACTACAATATTTTGTCACAGGTCTTGTAATAATGAAAAGTACCTATATAGTTCAAAGCACGCATTATTCAGGAAGACAAAGAATGGATAGGCAGACCAAAGGCCGGGAGCAAACAAAAAAATGTAACGCAACGTCAGCGTTGGAGCGACCTTTGTGGGGCGGCGGGCGATCACAAAATTGTCTCTGAGTAAAAATTGATTAATTCTGGCCTAACCGGGGCTTGGAACATCGCAAAATAACATTACCGCACTTTGAATAGAATATTGGTAGAGAAAAAACGCGAATCAGCAAAAAACGAAACTGTTTCAACACACATCTAATCAAAATGCAAGGTACAAAGACACCAATGTTACTAGCTTCATAAAAAGAGATTAATCAAATAACCCCCACAGTTTAAAATGGTTTTGCATTCAAAGTAATAGCGTGAGTGCTGACGTTGGGTGCATACCTTTAGATGCAGAGCGCTGGGGGATACAGGTGGAAACATAAAAATTTCACCGACGCAGCGTGCATGGCACATTATGAATTGAGTTAGTCTTTGCGCGTTTCCAGGAGATCACGATCCGAGATCAACTCTCTTAACTCCAACTAGGATTATCTCTGGATTATCATTGAATAAACGAACTGTCTATATTTAAATACAGTAAGATGTTTATGAAATGAATAAACAGTTCGATTCATTGTGACCGTACATTGGTACTCGTCCTGCTACTGTAGTTCAACCAATGATATAGGCGTACAAATAATCAGGACAATCACTCTTACATCACACAGTGATATAGCTCCATTGAGCAAGATAACAATAGTCATTCATAGCAGTCAAAAGTGTATTTTGATTAGTACTGTAAATGTCACAGACAATATATATATGTGTATTATGACAAGTATAATCAAGAATGCACATGTAAACTCGTTAGTTACACCGACTAGCGAAAGTGTAGTCTAAATGAATTGCTAATAGGAAGCGATGAATAACAGAAGTGCGATTGTAATGTATGCGTAACTAACTGTCGACGCTTCCATACGTTCAACATTAAGGCATCTAATTTGGAAGTGGTTATAATATGACATATTTTGACCACGGCTCATTCCGACAGAAAAGGCTTGGCGCGTGTGAATCAAGCATATATTATGGCGCCAATACATAGAATCAGTTTTCCAAAAATTATATCCTGCTAGCTTGTTTCCAACATATAAGATGTTGTGCTCGTGGACGCGAACGCACACGTAAACTACATCTAAAATTTCAGTTTAATCCATTTTTGGAATTGACGCCCTGATCGCAAACTGATGTCGTGTCACAGTGGACACGTAGACGCGCTCGCGAGCCCGCGGTCGCGAGGGACGCTCGTGGCGTGGCTCGGGTGGTCATGTTGTAATTGATGTGTGTATGTTTTTGTCGTGCTACGACCGTTCGGTGTTTGCCGCCGCCTCTGGTCAAGTTAGACTAAATTAAATTGTTGTATTTTTCACAACGAAACGACTGCGGTGACCGACTCTTGTTAACGAGGGGGCGGATAACGTCGTTTGGCCAAACGGCGCTCCTGTTTGTGTCGTAAACACGTTAGAAAATTTTGAATTATGACTTTTGAGCATTGTCTAATTTTAGAAAACATGTTCAACCGTCAGTGTTGATGTATTTTTCTGCGTAAATCTTAGAATATCTACTTTCAAAATAGTCACATGAACTCAAAGTCGAATTGACGCATACTTTGCAACAAAAGTCACACAGAATAATCAGAGTAAGAATCCGGGCAAGCAAAATCGAGGCGAGAGGCGATTAAGTCAGGCAATCACAGGTAGCGTCCCAATTTAGAGTGAGCCAAAAATTGGATATGCGGTGAATAATAATTTTCCCAGTGGAATGAACTGCGTTGTCCACATTTAAGGTAATTGCCAACAGTTTCGGCTGACGGCCGCCGGTAAACCTGACACTCGCTCCCGCGGGACCGCCCTTTACAATCACACTAATAAATGCCACTTTATAAAATTTTTATTTATTGTTTTATTAATATCTTATAAAAATGTCTGTGCTACTGAAAAATAAGGCGACATTTTTGGTGTTTATACGTAAATCCAATTTAGTTCAACTCAATACGTTTATTTTAATTACCCATCATGCCACAGCTGCGAATATCAATAATAGCAATCACAAATATCGATTCGATGAATGAAACGAAACGTGATCCATTGAAAATCGGACCGGTTATCGATGCGGGACAAATCGGTCCCGTGCGCGATATTACCGCCCATCGCTTTATTTATTTTGAATATCACATCGATCTCATCCGAGAGATTACGGTGGAGCGATTTTACCTTCGGCGATTACTTTTTGCTGAAATGTATACTGAAAAATCATCTGGTTTTAGATGGATATCATTATAGTACTTACAATAATGAAAAAAGTAGTTTTTGTAATATCGAATAAATACGTATGTTTGGTATCGTAAGCATAACTGTCAGTATTTAAATTAAGTTTCATATCATTACATTAAACTAGATATAACAGCTCCAGGCGGGTAGAAATTGAGTGCAGATGGCAGCACAGGATCTGCACATTCTGATAATCGTCATTCATAACCTACCGCGAGGCTAGATTACTAAATCAGCTTAAAACACTCCAATGAACCACGCCCAAGTGCCAAACAGCGTCATCTGAGATAAAAGAGAAAGGTGGCACCCACAATTATAACATAAAAGAAGTCTATTCCATCACTGATACAGGACCAATTTTATATTTGTCACACGCGCTCGTTCGTTGTCGCGTAAACTAAGCGTGCGCAACCTATACTTAATAACACACAGTTCAATATATGTTGTATCTTCTTTAACAGCAATGAGTGCTTAAACTTGTTGAAAAAAAAGTCCTCCCAACAATTGGGGATCACATCACAAAAAAATAAAATCATTGGTTTAGACAGAAACCGTTAAAGGGAAGCAGGATATGTTGTCACACTCGAGATTTACGGGAGAGACGGGGATGCAGGGAGGGGCCGGCACTTGGACACGTAGCTGGCCGGGCGGGGGCACTTTCTCGTCATTTATATTTGAGTGTGATTTCGTTTGGGATCGTCACTGAACTCCGAAGCGCCTCACTCACTTATATTAGTTACATTACGTTAGTGAATCTTGTTCTATTGAATTTCCACTTGGCTATTACATTCTATCCAAAACCTAAATTTTGGTGCCATCTCAGACACATTTCAGTGAAAAATGTTAGTAAGTAAATATTCTATTGAGATATTTAGGTTTTCATTAGATGAGATTAGATTAGATTATTAATTTCATGATAAAAATTACATTACAGATTTGCATATATGTCATAAAAATAATAATTTTTATCAGGATCGTCAAAAACAGAGAAAAATTAAGATATCATATTAAGACAATGTCAAAAATGTAAGAACACAATAACAAGGAAACAGAAAGAACAAACAAAAAACAAATATATCAACCTATAGGTATCGTCATTTTTACAATATTAAGTGCATCAGAAAATACGTGACACAATACATTTAATGTATATTATAAATAAATAAAGAAATAAATAAATGTCAAATCATAATCATACAAATTTAAATAGGTAATAATCATTTTACATGTCAAGTCAAGACTCATATACTAGGCTACATAATACTAATATAAAAGGCAAGGGTACCTATATAAAAGGTATTTAAGGCGGCGTCTAAATGCTTCGTCAGATGGTTGCTGTCTAAGATCAGCGGGCAGTCGCTCGTAGTAGGTAGGCCCAATGACACGCGGGTTCTTGCCTGCAACTGCCATGCGACGGGGAATTGTTCTCAAACGCCCAGTGCGGCGGAGTGTTTTGCCAATCGCATTTTCCTTACGAACATTATAATTTCGAATACATAGAGTGAGTACTGCGTCATAATACCGTGCATTGGGAAGTAGCCTCTACACGAAATCCACAATTTTGCCCCAATCATCGCACGTACGGCACGTTTTTGCATAAGTAGCACTCTGTTGGCATCCGTTGAGTTTCCCCAAATGAGCGAATCGTAGGACATCAGCGAATGGAAATGAGCAAAATAAAATTGCTTCATGGCATCGTCGGATATTAAAGGTTTTAACTTACGCAAAGCAAAGACTGCACTACTCAATCTATCGCATAGTTTGTCTACATGGCACTTCCAGTTACGATTAGAGTCCAGAGTGAAGCCAAGGAACCTACATTCATCACTTATCGGCATCGGGCTGTTAGCTACACTTGAAGGAATCGCAATTTTGCGCCCCGAGAAGACCATGACGGTGGATTTCGATATATTCAAGAATAAGCCATTGGTAGAGAACCACCTCTGCAGTTGATCACAGCCGCCATGTGTCTTCTCTCCAAGCTGTTCATAAGTGCGCGCACTGACGACCACTGTGGTATCATCCGGGAATAGAACAGAGAGACGAGCTGTGATGGCAGCGTTCCCGCGTTCATAAACGTTAGGAAAAAGGTATTTCCTTCAGGGATTCCCATATTCACGCTGCCAGCACTGGACTTCTGTCGTTCACCTACAGATAATTTAACTACCTGTCTCCGGTTGGACAAAAACGAAGTGACTAACTTGTGACTCAAGTCCCGTATCCCGTAATGATATAACTTGTCCAAAAGCAATTCATGATTAATCACATCAAAATTTATTCATATAGCAGCAGGTAGCGGTAGCAGTCTCCTGCATTGTAAGCACGTAGGTAAAAGTTCACATAATTTTCTGTACAATATGTCAACAGTAAGTCACAGTAAGCTGTCTGCTGCTAGTGTCAACTGTCAGACAAGTCAGTACAGATTCTGTACTTGAGCACTTATATTTAAATAAGTGCTTCCTGTTAGGCGCGGAATGCGCAGAAGCGGGACGAATGCAGTACTGCATACATACCGCCCCAATTCCACACAATGTTTACCAACAAGTAAGGAAACCTCGGCGATACCAGTAAAGTATTTACATACGTAGCCTTAACATTAATAGTTATCTATGTTTATATGCAGCGTTAAATACGAATATAAAATAACGCGACTGATCCCTGAACACGGTGCAAAGTAAACTTATAATGCAAATAAGAATTGAGTTTGCAGCGGCGGTCGAGTTTGAAAAACACCGAGTTGCCAGGGGTTAATTGGTTGACTTCAGTGATTGCCCGTGAGGTGATGCATTAAGCCTCTTACAGAGTGGCGCGGCCTGCGGTGGCGGTCAAAAGTAAACTACATAATAGTACAGTTTAGTACCTACTAACCGCCACCGAGGACCATGCCAGTCTGTGAGAGGTTTTTATGTTGGCCCTTGAATTTAAAGCTAAATCCCCATTCAAGCGAGTGAGTAACATTTTAATTAGATAATTGCAGTAGGTACCTTACCTACATATCCACTTCATTTTTGAGTCTATGGTCTTCGATTGCAAAATTTGTTTGCGACTAATTTGATCCGATTTTATTTATTTAGTTGTAATCTGCATTAACTATGCGTGAATTATATACCTTGTTACGGAACTAAATTATATTTTTATTTGGCTTGTAAATAGGTTTTGTTAGCAATCACTTGAAAAGTTGTTTGTATTAGGAATAACTACAATTAGTAGATATCAAAATATTTGACGGTCCATATTAGTATTGCTTATTATAATATTTCCAAAAAATACTTACATTGCTATATTATATAATTTGAATTAAAATATTTTCTCACCAAGGCGTAGCCCTGTATCGCCTAATTACCAGTTAGCTGTTAATTATGACAAGTTTCTACACATCCATACAGTGTGAATTTGTTAAGCAGTATATGTTTATTGTTTTTAGTTTTTAACGGGTGTTGTATTGGTATATTATGGCATGTGTAGATGGAAAATGATTGTCTCTAAAACAATCAAAGCGGAACAACGATATAGAACACAACTTCCAATTTACATGCCAACAAACTCATGGTACTTGAGAAACTCCAGATCTAGTAGATATGGTTTATTACTGCCATGATTTATATAATATTGCTAGTGAAATATTTAAAGTATAACAGAATGCATTTTCATACATTAAGTGTTTTTAAAAAGTTTCGTCGTAGTAATTGGCTTCTGGGTACTTTTATTTTTAATTTTCACCGCTGTCGGCCCCATCACCGGCGCCGAATACCTAAAATCCCCATTGTTAGCTAGTCGCATGCGTTTTTGCTCGTTACTACCGGCATAAATATTCAAGAAGAAACAGGCGCGTCCTTTGATAACGAGCCAGCGGTATTGACGTTATAATGAAATCTCCTGTAAACGTCTACGCTTTTATTGTTGAAATTATGCATTGCTTATCAACTTTTAGCTTTTAAATTTGTTCCGAGCCTCGGACCCTCGATAATATGTCATTTCTGTATGCAAAATTGTAAGGGCTGCAAATATGCAATACTATTATAAACAGTAAAGATTATGATTATAAATAAAGTCAAAACCGTTATTCATTCTATAATTTATACGTGGTTTGCTGTTATGTAATCATTGTACGAGATAGTGACAGTAAGTAATTAGAATAATCAAGCAAAAGTATGTTTTCCTTTGTCTCGGTGACGCTAGTTGACTTTGATTTAAACATCAGAATGTTTCTCTTTCTTTATCTAGTTTTATTGCATAGTACTACACTTCACAAGAAACCCTAAGAGAATAAAGAATAAAAATGTAGTGCAATTTTATAAAGTAAGGTCAAGATTCAAGTCCGCGCGCTTGTTACGGCGTACAGTCTTGAAACTTTACAATACTCAAACATACCGAGCTTTAATAAAGATGGCGTCCGGACGGGACCGCCTATTAATTATTTTTCTTTTATTCTAGTGAATGAATGTATTACTCGGTAACCTGTTACAATAAAAATAAGTAAAAAAAATGACGTTATAAACCTGATCAAAACTGTCAGTGTCAATCCGCGCATTCTAGGTTTTATTGCAGACCTTATTATTAGCTATTGGAAATCCGGCTTCTGACTCCAAAATTATTCTACAAAATTATTTTAATGTCTTTCATAATACTTACTTATACGTACTTGCAAAGCTTCAAATAGAAACGACTGCCTTTGGCTAAATATCGATTTGCATAATTTTGTTACGATATTGTTACTTGTCAGTTATACGTCTAGTTTACTAGGTAAATGTAAAAAGTAAAGCTTAAGACATGTCAGCGTTCACATCTCATTGAGGATTAAAGCAGGGATTGGAATTATCCTGGGTTTTATAAATTATAATCTGGCCGTTTGCCAAATTTCATTCAAACTCGTTCAGATGTTTTTGCGTGATTGAGTAACAAACATCGAAACTTATATAATCACAATATACAGTATAGTAGGATTTGTAATGAATGTTGATTGTTTTGTTTCAGATGGTGACCAGGACAAAGAAAATCTTCGTAGGAGGGTTATCAGCACCCACAACGCTGGAAGACGTAAAGAATTACTTCGAACAGTTTGGCCCGGTAAGTACATATTGTATTTTATTCATCCTGTCAAACGTTAGTGATCTGATATTGTAAGGAAACAAAGATTCGTGCGCGTGATTTGTTTAGTTTTAGATTCACGTGTTTTGTTGTTTTAACTAAATGAGTACCAACCTTTAGGTACAACTGTTGTCCGCAAACCCTTAGTTAGCCAGATGAAGTGTGCGCGGATGCAGACTTAGATGTACGGCTCAGAGCAAATAATAAGGCAGATGCCGCGTTACGAACTACAAAGTGAAGCAACTTTTTTAAAGATGTGTGCGTAAGAGTGTTGCCAGTAGAAAGAAACTATCCCTATAATATTTTTGGTAATTTGCTTAAGGTCTCTCTACAATGGTTTCTGAAATATTAAATCTAATCTAGTTTGAAATTGTTAAGCAGTAATGTGGGATATATCGCATTCCCATAGCAGTTTGACATGCACTCCGCCGCGTGATTTCGGCCCGTGTGGAAAGATGCCGGAAGCACGACGTCCTGCAAAATTGTATCCCTATCTCGCTCTATCTTATAACTTCGTACCGCTCGTGCCCTCCGCCACGCTCAGACGTCTGGCGTCAGCTTATGATATGTTAAGTCATGTGTTTGTGAATTTTACAAGTCGAACATGCTTTTCTAACAATATTTGGTCGCTGAACTGACGGATATCAATATGTTTGATGCTTAAAAATATCGAAGACTTTAGCGAAGTGGGAGCGGTCACTGCGGACAATATGTTTCGAAAAGTTCGTAGCGACATTTAATTCGTGAGTAACTGTATTTTCTGTATTAAAATAAGAATATCATTGCTTGTTCTCGAACAAGTATCTCAATCAAAAAATATCGTATAGATAATATGATAAATATTTGCACTTTAAATCTCGCGCTGCGCTGCAGTATAGACATAGAATACACGTTATTGAATGTACAAAACCGATTTGCATGCGCACCTGATTTTATTACTACCTCATTTAAAAATCTTATACACGGTGTTCATGTCCGGATAGTTGTTTGTCCGTTTGGGGTCAGTAAAAATCATACTCTGGTAACACTCGTGCTTTATAATGTGAGATGTCACTTCAACTAACTGTTGAGGTTTTGTGTTCCAAGCCAAGCATTCCGTACTTACAAATGAAACGTTATTCCGTCCGATTTATAATTTGAATTGGTATTGTTTTTTTACAACATTTCACAACGCAGGAGACCACTGTTTATTTTCTTGTTTGTCATGGAAAACGTGTCAACATGACGGCGTCACGACACGCACTGAAGAGGTCTGAGGCTTGTTTTTGTCTGTATATATGTGCGTGAGCGTGTATACTTATAATTATAAGGCTTGGTTTTATTCGGCTTCACTAGACTGTTCGTAATGCTGTGTCTGTAGTTTTTACTTGGTCTGAGGATGTACGGTTGTCTACTCGATCACTCGACTCAAACCAGGTTAGTAAAAAATAAACTAAAATAAACTGACTGCGAACTATGAACTGATGAAAGACATTGCTAACCTGCTCGCTACAGTACGTCGCTTATTCCTGCTCCCACTCTTATTGAAGCAATGTAGTGCCTAATTGAAGAAAAAATACACAAGTGTTTTTGTCTTGCGCTAAATATAAGTCGATTAATAAGAAAACAACATTTATATAATGTTCGTCCGGATGTTTTCCGTTTTAAAATTTACTGAAATCGTTTTAATACTCTTAATAGTACAGTCCGCAAAAGTAGCACTTCGTATGCGGGCTACGTGCTAAATATCTATATTTATACAAATAAGATCTTGAAGTAGTAACCATAGTTGCAATAAATAAAATAAATTAATAATGAAAGCTAGACTACGCATGGCTTCTTTGTCTATACTTATGTTTTTGATATACCTATTTCAGTAACTCATATTATTTTGTTCGCAAGACGCAGGAATGCTGACATGTTGCGTGGAGCGTGTCAGCGTACAGAGCGCGAACTTATGCCAACTTCACTCGCAAAATTTAATTTACATCGAACTTTTTGGAAAAGTGTACTGAATCCGCGCTGTCGTGTCTCAGTTGTTATTAGGCAACCCTAATTTTGCCCGCGGCTAAATCATTTCGTGCACATAATATTAAACACGTTACCCTCGAATTAGGCGTCTGTCAAACTCGCAAACTGTGTTATGACTATTTCATGCTCACTTGCTCCGCTTCCGATGATAAATAAATCAGATTAAAATCATTCACCTGTTGTTGTTTAGTTTTTGTCTGGTGTCAAAGTAAGGAACTTGGTGAACTGTGTTACCGTAAGTAGGAACAATCATAAACTGTCTGCATTATGTCTCACGCGTTGTTGCGTTTAGTAGTAAACATAACAATCTTTCTAATCTATAATAAAATAAGTCTACATGGTTTTAATTCAATGCAAAAAAATCAATCAAATAACAATTTGCTTTGTCTCATTATTGTCTTAGACATCGAATGAGGTTGCCCTCTTGTCACCAGTCGGGCGTCGCTTAAGCGGCAATGGGCCAAATCGAGCCTTGATATTTGACATTGAAGTAAATATTCCATTAACGCGGTGTCCGTGCCTGGAAGTCTGCGATAAGTTGGTCTTTGTCTGGCGGCCGCGCAGCGCAGGTGTCTATCTTCAAAAGTTTCGTCGTAATTAGCCCCGCATCCAGCGTGGATGCGGACTAAGAAACTTTTCAGAATTCAACATTGGCTACAGCCGGGGAGTCATTGTGTCGGCTCTCAAAGTAATCGGTGCCTGCCAGCCGCCCGCGCCGGCCGATCAAGACCTTCATTACCTATTATGAGAGTTTAGAATAACGAGCCAACGAGTTTTTCGGAGTGAATGTGATTGATGCCGAGCGAAGGAAATATCCTGAGAGAGATAAAAGGAATTTAATGAAGACTTTTAAGAATAATGATTAAGGGAATGGTTATTCCTTTTAGTCGGAAGCCTAATGATGGGGTCTTTTGAATTACTTTCTGCGTCTACGAAATATTGTGTAACCGCAATTAATCTAATTAAACGGGAGGAAGGAAAACCGGCCTATGTGTACTCTAACTGGATGGTGTACACAGGTAACTCTTTGATGAACCTGCTTCTCAAAATTGTTTTTACAAAATAGTAAAGAAAGTTTGTAGACGTTTAGGTTTCAGTACTTCTACAATTTGTGGTCGAGCAATACGTGTAGGTACATTTCTTTTTATTGTAAACTAACCTTGACACACCGTATTTACTTACTATCAAAACTTACGCCGAACCGTGGCATTAATAACATGCCTACAGGGTACTTCTAACACGGCTAAATAAATGAATACCATTATTACATCCAAGAACGCACACGGAGAATTCTGATTACAAATTAATTCAATAACATTCAAGCCGTGCACTGTGCTCCCGACTCAGCATCATTTCGTAAGGGTGTCACATTTTGAGCAAGTTTAATTAACAATCCAGTCGCTTTTGTAGGTGCCTTCATTAGTGTATTTGTGGATAAACATTGCGCAATGAGCTCAGTAACTCGGCGCAATCTAGGTGCGTGCGTGTGCGTGGGACTCAGGACCGATGCGAGGTGAGGTGGCGGCGTGGCGTGCCGGCGACGGCGACGACGCGGCACGTGCGGAGCCGGCCCGGTGCGGCCAGCTCCGCCACTACTGGCGATGTGTGCGTGCTCCGAGCCTCCGATGTCTCGATACGGCCCTGGCCCACCCCACGTGCGAGCTTTCCGAATGCAAACTGTCTCAGAATATCAAATGAGCCCCTTAAATACCGAACACAATGACTACGCCCACCTGAAGCAAAGGCCGCGGGCACGCGTGCACGCAACGCCGCCGTAAATGAAAGGAGCACGTTGGGTCGGGACCGAAGGGTGGGCGAGGTTCAACCCCGGTAACGATTTCCTCCAGATAATGGAGAATTTTCTGATGAAAGCTGCTCGGCAGTGCCTTTTCAAGTATTAGTAGTATTTATGGCCCGATCGGTCGGTGCAAATTTCGTTCCCTACATAGTGTTCGCTATCGCACGCTTAATACCGGTCGCTTCAAGAAAGTATTCCCTTGACATCATCCTTCTATAAAATTCCCTCCATTTGGAACTTTTAAGTGGGACTGAGGAGTAAAGCTAAAGAGTTATGGAGATAACGTGCCTTCGGTTTAATCGGCACAGCTGTGGTCCAGCAAAGTAAAGAACATTTCAGCGGGATAATTTTGCAATATAAATACGAGTTAATTCAAGGATTTAGTCATTTTGAGAATTGTTTTTTTTTTTTGATAATATTGAGCATAGCATAATTTATCTTGTGGATTTCTGCTATACTCTAGCAATAGTACCTAATACATTAGGCACTTGAAAATATATTTTAGAGAACATTCACTCGTTTTACGTTGGCTTAGTAGCTTTCCGTACGAGAGTTTTAGCAAGTTTGGGTTGGCTGTCAGAAAGAAGTAAGTGTGTAGAAGTTAAAATATACGTAAATTAATAATGTTCGCGCGCCCTCAACCCAGCTCATAAATTAATTTCGGGTAAATTGTTACACTTATGGAAAGGAACGTCTTAATTACAGATTACTTTAAGTTGTTTTACTAACCAAATTAAATAGTTTGGTCTTGTAACATGCTTCACATCTCCTGTTTCGTGTTCAGTAAACATCTTCCTATAACAGCGTCATGTTATCGAGGTAATCGAAATTTGGAACGCATTTAAATATTCGCATTTTAAGTAAGACTGTAAGTACAAGTACTAAGAATTCTAATTAATTCGAAAGTCGAATGCCGGTTACCGGCACCGAGATGCTTAAAAATTAATTAGCCGAACGACCGGTGTAATCTCTGCAGACTACGACGATTAAGTGTTATCTAGCCGAGTTTGTTGTTTGTAAGGGGGTCGGAGCGTAGGTGTCATCTTGAAATGCACCCCATGGCGCTTACGTTCTTTTCTCCCGCCCACTGCGAAGCATCGCGTTTGCCAATCTCAACAGACTCTTAGCCCTCACAAGTTTGCCGCAGATTGCTTACATTTTATTTGTTCTCATGAAAATGTATGCTGTCTTTATCTGTCTATCTACTTCGCTAAAACGATCTTATTTAATGCTAAGCGGACAACATTATTCTCAACAATTTCGGCTGTGATGCTTATATTAAAATACTTTTTTTTCGTAAATGTTATACTAAGTATTCGTTTGTTATAATGTGTTTGCAAGGAAGTGACTTATTAATTTCTGTTTAACATGAAGCTTTGCAATATCTTAACGCATTAGTCTCGTTGGAAAGCAAAGTTATCTCCTTACTCATGACTTTGCCACTGATAATTAACAATATGTGTTTTCTGGCGAATCTGGCGCCTCGTGTTACTGGTTCTAAGCTCGGCTAAGGATGAAGTTTCCTAACCAATATAAAGTTAGCGACCGAGCGTTCACTAAGCGTCGCACGCACAAGAGGGTGTCTTTGAGAAAGTTCCGTTGCATGCTTGATTCGCCATTGTTTTAGCCGTCGAGCGAGTCCAAACTCTGACCGGCCCGCTCTGAGCTCGTACGCAAGCAAGTGTGTTGCCTCGCGTTCCAACTTGCTCGATTACTTGTTATTATCTTAACTTATGCTCCTTAACTTTGTATGGGCTATCGACATGTTCTCTTGACTGCAACTGCACACCGGAATTCCGTACACAGTTGCAAATGGCGTACCGGGTGTTTGTGCGAGTCGCTTTGTTTTGGTGAACAAACTTGAAACGTTTCTGGTGAGAAAATACAATATTTTAGATCAAGTATTCAGTTCAAAGAAGTTGCAATTTGACTATTAGCGTTTATATTCGGATCAATTTCATTAAATGCAGATGTTGTACTTCGGTTTCAGTTTTGTTTGTTTATTTGTTGCTTTTCTTTTTGGAAGTGTGCTTGTATTCTTACCAATATTTTTAAAAGCCTTTACTTTGTAAGCAGTTATTACCATTCAAAATAAATTAATAAAGTGGTTTTTTCGGTAGTAACCACTTAACTATCGTCAAACAATGATAAGTTTTTAATTGCTTTTTACAATACATAGAAATATGGATTAAAAATGCCCATTTTTACGCCTTGATTATAGAGATTTATAAAATGTCCAAAAAATACGTGAATACATTAGTAATATCCATTGAATTTTATATACGGGTAGGGTACAGCGGTATTAGAGCCACGCAACGCCCTTCCCAGAATCGAACTGTTCCGGTCGGTACGGAATTTTCCGCATCAAACAGATTATTATCAGCTCTATAGCCATATTCATGATGTAACAAACTTACATGCCGCGAAAATATCGGCCATCAAAAATATTAATGAATATTTATAACAACGTTGACCTGGTTTTGTACATATATCACCCGCAATATTTGAGAGCTACGGTAGCCTAGTGGTTCAGGCATGCGGCTGTCAAGCGGCGGTCGTGGGTTCGAATCCCGGCTCGTACCAATGAGTTTTTCAGAACTTATGTACGGAATATTTACCGTTAGCTTTTCGGTGAAGGAAAACATCGTGAGGAAACCGGTCTAATCCCAATAAGGTCTAGTTTTCCCTCTGGGTTGGAAGGTCAGATGGCAGTCGCTTTCGTAAAACTAGTGCCTATGCCAAATCTTGGGATTAGGTGTCAAAGCGGACCCCGGGCTCCTTTAGGGGCATTACCGGGAATAACGCTAGGAGGATGATGATCACCCGCAATATTTGCCTTACAACGCGTTGAAATATTTAACGCTTTAATTAAATACAGTCCGGTAAATATAAAAGTGTAATTTAATTTCTAGTACTTTCATTTCAAATGCTATTAAAATCGCATACGTTTCAGCGGCAAAATCAATCCGATTTCCAGTTTTATTCAACGACTAGCAGTTTTAAAAATTCCGCTACCGGGCAAAGTGTAAACGGATTTCTGCAGATAGGTTTATCAAAACAAACAAGTGTAACTGAATCCCTATTCGACTCTTATCGCTCGCAACACTAACCAAACATTGCTTACTGTCAACAGCACTCAAACTGTAACTGTAGCGGGCCCGGAATTCGGCTTAGCTGTAGTTCACCTCTATAGCTAGGTACGATATCATCACAGACCGTATATCAATCAGTTGTTACACCGCGCCACGGTTGTCGTTTATCTTCGGGCCCGTTCGGATCTGTCTGTCCAGATTCGTGCATTGTTCAGACATTAGCCAGGGTTGCCGAAACGGTGGATGTCTGAAATGCCAGTGGCGGTAGAGGCGCACCCTGTTGCAACGGCACCGCATCGAACGGCCGATAGCGCTTCCAATTTCCTGACTTAAATTGCTCTAATTTAGTTATGCGCTGACGGGTGAACGAAGGCTGCTAAAGCCCAGGCCACCAGCAACACTCGAGTTGTGGTACCTATGTAATTTAATTTGTATTGACTTTTGCATAACTGTTTAACAGTTTACTTCGTATTTGATAGCACCGAAGTTTTTTGTTTTATTTCACTGTTTGAATAGATATGCCGAGCCTCCTCTTATTTTTCTGTTATTATCACAAACCGACGAGCAGAAATTAATCCATACTTAGGACTGTGTTGTTGCTAAGTGGTTTTACTTAGCTTAGCTTAGTGTACTAGTTGATTGTAAAAGTCTACTTATGAGTAAAGAAATATTACCTATAAGCCCACCTATGACAAGTAAAAAGCATCCTCATCATCATATCAGCCGAAAGACGTCCACTGCTGGACATAGGCCTCCCCCAAAGAGTGCCAAAGTGACCGGTCCTGCGCCACCCGCATCCAGCGGACTCCAGCAACCTTTACCAGGTCATCAGTCCACCTTGCAAAAAAAAGCAAGCAAAAAGCATAGCAGTGAGATATTAGATGAAATGTCCTAAAGTTAACTCCAACTAGCATCACTTTAACAAGAAGTAAGTAATACCTACTTAGTTTTATCGGATTGCTCCAAAGTTACATTAAGAAGGAAACTTGTATTTTTTCGATGGCATTATATTAGCTTAATGGCGACCTAATTGGAGGTTTTTATGACTCTTGCAATCCATAAAGTAGAAATTAAGTGCTAGTACATTACCAACCTATTCCACGTTATTACAAAAGTTTAGATTTCACAAAGCGGATAAACTTAAAATCTTTTCAACAGTTAATGCCCTTATTATGATGAAGTATAATACTTTGAAAACCGTCATGCAACATAAATGAAACAACATCAATAATGACTTAATTGAATATATTTTTTTCATTGCAACTACGGTTTCAATAGAATTACTTATCATAAAGTTTACTGCTATTTTGTTAGGAATTGCTATACAAATTGGATAAAATACGGTCTTAGGTGGCAACCGGACATAAAAAAAATACCTTTATCAAAAACCTTCCTTGTTAGTCAAATATTTTTTTTCAAATGCATTCAATCTATAAACAACTATAATAAATAGAATATTCTCAAAACATATTTACGTAAACATTTCGCTATTTGCCTTTTCCATGGAAACAAACATTTGAATTACGATTCTGATTAAGTTAAAATCCAGGAATAAAATGCACTCGAGAAAGCAAAACAACTCCGGCTCTAATGATTACGAGCACAATTTTTCTAAATAGACTTTACTTTTTGCCTTTTCGTTTGCATTGGCATTGAAGCGAGTCGGTAGTAGGAGTGCCAATATATTAAGCAAATGGCGAACTAATTACGCTCCGAACGATTTTACAGGACCACGTAATGACCCCTTAAGGAACTTCTCTTTTAAAATATGGTCCACTGGGGTGTAATTTAATATTTCCATGTTCTTGTTTGAAATACGCTTTTAAATCTTTCACGTGACTACCTAGTGCTGTTAGCGTAATATGTTAAAAGAGTTATTTGAATTCAGGACTGAATTTTGCTCTTAATCTGTCATATGGTTTTTTTAGCTTGCGATATTACTCATTCCCAAGAGCTTTCTTGCTGTTGCTAATGTACTATAGGGGTGTAGAATCTATATTGATAAAACAAGTCTCTGAAAGTGCTTTTATTACATTCAAATCTGTCTTGTTCCTCTATTTACCTAAA
Organism: Epinotia ramella; assembly: GCA_947578815.1. Taxonomy (NCBI): domain Eukaryota; kingdom Metazoa; phylum Arthropoda; class Insecta; order Lepidoptera; family Tortricidae; genus Epinotia; species Epinotia ramella. Next base: position 18,816,072 of record OX388209.1, read on the forward strand.
AACAAAGAGTTTCGGAAAGTCGAAGCGAAACATTTACATTGTCGTATATTTTGTTGATACAAGAGCTTTCGCCGAGAGAAATAAAATCGGAATGTGGTGGGACAATGATGTAATAGTTTTCTCGGAATTGGGGTGCGGTTGTAGTAGAGGAGGTTAACCTGAAGAATGTTGCCATGTATGTCTCATATTTTTGTGATCACAAGTAAATAAGTATAGAACCAATCTCACATTATACATTTACCTTTTTTTCCAAGAGTCAAATTTGATAACTTTTTGAGATGGTATTCAATAAGAACTAAGTGTTTGTAAACCGTTGTCTCAACATTATCATTGTGAATGAAATAGTCTGATATTGGAATAACACAGTCCGACAAACATATATTATCATTTCACCTCCCTAAAGTAGGTCTCAAAAACATCTCTACGTTTTAAAAGGTGCTTTAAATTTAGTGAACAAGAGCGCTTAAGCCTTACATTTTCTTGATTCGCCCTAAGTGCGTCCGCACCCGGAGGGGTCGGGTGGGGAGGTACGGATAAACGAACCCTGGGGCGAGCGATTTGTATTAGAAGTCTAGTACTCGTCCTATTCGTAATTGTCGACGCCCCGGGCTACGTCGCGATACGTCTGCCATTCGAAGACGAGATGAGAACAGGTCACGGTAACTAAAACTTTTATTGGGGATTTCAATTAACACAATCACTGCCAAAAATACGCGCTACGCTCGTAGCCGATCCCGTGCTTTTACTCGTATGTAGCGGAAAGCGACTACGGCATAGGCGCCCGCTAGGCGGGTTCCTGGTAGTGAAAGTGTAAGTTTGTACCTACATATTGACATTTGATTAACACATTCAGTGCCCAGAATCGCTACGCGCTACGCTCGTAGCCGATCCCGTGGTTTTTCTCGTATGTAGCGGAAAGCGACTACGGCGGTCTGACGCATATGTGTCGTCATGGGCCCTGAATGAATAACAAAATAACTATGACACGATTTACTTTTATTACAAAATTGTCTCGTCTAATGGTGAGTCATAACGCTCAGTCTAACAGCGATGGAACCCGCATTTTGGTATGATGTGTCAGATTTTCATAGCGAAAAGTCAACAGCAAATAGTAAGTATAAAAATGATCGTCCGTTCTCTTCCCGTAACCTCAGAGAGTGCGAGCTGAAATCTTCTAAGTATACTTAATATGGCAATCAGCTTTTGCGTAAACATAAAATTTATAAATTAATCAGTGATATGAATCATCAATAAATACTTTGAGTGTGCAGCTAAAAAGACATCTTAAATATTTACGGATAACGTTTGCGAAAAACTCGTCGAACCCAAATATCCGCTTGGTAAAAAAATCCTTTAAAAGGTTTTTCCAATAAAAACTCGAGTGAAATTTAATAAATACGGTTCACGCATCGACTAGTTCATCCTGTTACAATGCTCGAACCGATGGGACATTATAAGCCGATCATTTGCGAAATAACAAAATAAATTAAAATGCGAATCGAGTCACGGAATTTACTCTCACCAAAAGCTACTGTGCTGTTGCCAGATTATCTTTTGTGGGTTAATGTTTGAGGTATTCAATTATTTGTGCATCATTACGTGTTTGGATGTTTGTTACTCAATCACGCTTAAACGGCTTAACCGATTTGGATAAAATTTTGCACGAAGATAGTTTATAGTCTAGATTAAATTATAAGATAGCTTTTATCCTGGGTCCACGCCTACAAAGTCGTGGGCGAGAGCTAGTATGATATATTATATGATAAAGGTCCTAAAAACAAGGTCCAAAAATCCGAAAACCAAAAAGTGATGCGCATATTATTCATTTTATTTCTTCACTCCGCACATACTGAAGAAAAGATCACGTTTAAAATGAAAAAATCAACGCAAGCATTTGAATCAGCTCACAACAGAGCGCCCGAGACGTCTTATTCAAAGCTTTTTCAGAAACGAAAGAGGTTCGTTTCACGCGTGTGTGAGGGGGTGCTCCAAGTCGACTTTGCGGACTCGACTTTATAAGCTCGCAAAGCTGATTCGCGGCCGGCTCAATTATTTCCTTTATTTCATTCTATCTGACGTTAATAAAAGTGTTCAAATTTCGAGAAACCCTCATCTTCTAGGTCTATATCGCTTCTTTGTTCTCGCATTAACTTTCCTTAAAAAAAAAACAGGATTTTCATGTGGAACTGTTAAATAATTCCAAAATTTTGATTGCCTCGTAGAAATCCGCCCGGATTCTAGAGAGGGGCTCTTCATTTATTGTTCCCATTTCAAGGGACAATTAGGTATGCTAATTCGTTCATTTTATGACGGCTTTGTGAAAAAAATTCTTTGAGAAAGGATCAGTGTTGGGATTTAGGTGGGAGGTTTGGTTTAAGCGGTCGGAGGAGGGGTTGGGCAGGCGTTTCATGGCGAAGGTTGACGTCTCACGCGGCGTGCTGCCCTGGTAATTAATGGATCCTGCGTGGCTCTCTGAGGATCGTCCTGCACATAGATTCTATGTAGGCACTTAAGAAACTTGTCTACCGTGCGAACGCTATATATACTACGTCTGTACATGGTAATCAGTTAAGCTATATATATGTACATACAAGTATCGTTGGAATCGGCTTCCACGTACCTTAAGTGAATTAGAAGGAACCAATTCGCGTAGAACAAGGGACACGGTAAACATAATTAGGCGTTAGTGCGAACGGCCGCCGTGATTGGAGAAGACGGGCTGACACTTTCCGGAAGAAATTGCCAGTGAAAGGTAATATTTCACTCAAATTACATTGCTTCCTTTCAAACTGACAAAATATGCTTTTATTTTTAAATATCCATATCTTCTATACTAATAGTGTTTCTTAATGTTATATAACAATATTGAAGGAAAAAAACTTGAATTCCGACCTCACCAGGAAAACGACAACGCAGGTATTTTTGCACCGCGCGTCTACAGGGAATATCTATTATACTGTTAACATCCGAAGTGGTAATACAAACCGAAGTGACGGGTGTATTGTAACAAGTATCGGTGTATTTTCTAACTTACGCATTATCTTTTTGACGTGTGAGGCAGGAAAATGCGAAAAATAACAGAACAGGCGAGGGGTGACAATTCAAACTGTCAAATAATTCAAGGTGTGCCACGGCGTTCCTCACAATCAGCTAGATCTACGGCCGTCGCGACTCAGTCCGTTCCTTTTTTCCATCATTCGGTTTCTTTATTTCACGTTTCGCTTTATAAGAGTTCGGCATACCTCCACGAATTCCCTAGATGAAAGGGTATTTTTCAGCCGCGGTGTTGAGTGCTGCGCTTCGCGTCGCGAACTACCGGTCTCGCTATCCAATAAATGCATTTAGCTATCAAACATCATAACTATATACAAGATGCTTTATTTGAAGAATTCTCAATTGAAACTATGTTGGCTACTTAGTTGCTAATAGGGTGACGGATTGATTTTTACTGTAGGTTTGGTACGAGTGTCCGGGTTTTTAATACTTGTAAGTTTTGTGCAACTTAAGAAAAAAGCGTCAAAAATATTCTTTACTTTTTTATCTTCAAGAAAGATTGCCTACTTCGATATTTATGACGAAAACCTTTACTATCAGTATTAGTAACGGAAGTGTTGCAATTTACATTTTATAAAAATCTCGTCATGGCGTGGCGTGGAACGCTACATCCCTCACTTACGGCACAATGTTGTAACGTCGTGTTTTATCGTAAAAGAAAACAAAAGCAAGCGTACCCAAAGTAATAAAGCTGCTCGATTTCCCCTATTTAGGACTGGCGAAGAGAATTAAAGTTCTTTTTAAGGAAAAGTATACACAGAATGTATCCAGCGCGCGTAATAAGAATTCTCTGGTATCACCGCGAGGAGGGGCGGGTACTTTGACGAAAAAACGATGATGAAGCACGATCATGCCGCTGAGATCCGCGTCTAGCTGACTGACAAATTGTCGAACATTTTTTCGCTAAAATTCCTTTCCTTTGAATCCAATTATTGAGCCTTACCGATAGAACGCTTCGCCGTCTTTGTTGCTAATATACAATTGATTATGATCGGCTGAACAATGCGAGGGAATCGAATTGAGTTCCTTGAAAATCTACACGTTTGCTTTTCACTTTGTTGTCAGACTCGATTTATGTATTATTCTACGATTATTCGAATATGAATCCGTAATATTCCATCTAAAGTTACTTTCACATGCAAATCCCCGGTAGTTTGGCCTACGATTACTAAAGAGCTACTGCCAAATCCCCGATTTTATAATTTGGAACATTAAACTGTCAAATAATATCGAGTACCATAAAATAAAGTGAATCTACAATGACTAAAATCCTGTACTTGCAGCTTTCTATTCCATGAAAACTACATGATGCAACACGTTTCGTTCAGTGCATGTATATTTTGTCCTATAATTTTATTTCTCTGAACGTTTCATACATGGGATGTGCAATTTCGCTCAGCTGAGGCTGTCTAAATTGGGCTGTTGTGGAAGCACTAAAGCAAAGCGATTGTGAGGGCTGTGTAATATCGTATGCGTGGTTCGGTAATTCTAGGTCAGCTTATTGGTTGTTGTTGTTACATTTAATCTAATTGATAATATCTCTGTCATCAACCACTAAACAAAATATGTTCACTTATTTGCTTTCATACATCAATCGCAACATGTACTCATAAAATATCGAAATAATAATATCAAACGAACATATTTTTGTGAAAGAAACATAAATGCCCTCAACAGATGCACCTCTTTTATTTATTGCCTACGTATCGTGCTTCAAAAAATAACATTTATGTCGAAGTTCCTCAGATACACTGTATTACAAAACACTGTAAAGCGATACGTTCTGTGATAAAGGTTCGATTGTATGCAGTAAATAAAATACTGCCCATATTTCCACATTCGTTTCTTTTCGTCTTTTCGTTTTACGTCCCTTTTTTTGGCCTCCCTTGGAAACCGTTCATACAAAACACCTTTTCGATATTGCCCAACTTTATTAGCATTGGGCACGTGTTTTTATATCTGGAATATCTTTCACTTCTGCGGCCCGCGAGAAATAAAGATTCCACATGTGCTCCAATGTTACATTATCATGATATATAAGACAACTTATACCCTTTTATTCTTATAATTTATTGTATGAGCAATCTGCGTTTAAAACTGAATAGGCGTATGATTTTACTAATCCTGATAGTTTATTTGTTTGGGGGCAACATTTTGTTTTTGTAGTGAATAGTCAACGTACTTTTTTCTATGTTATTAATTATATATATATTTATTCCTGAAAACGCGCTAGCATAATTCATGACATTATTTACGTTTTAAGCAGACTTGACTCAACTCTGAAGGGGCAGATTGGGCTTCCGGCGCAAATAAATAGCTTCTTCCAAAGCTATCGGGAAAGAGAATTAGAATAATGCGGCTCGATTTGGCATTTCAACAAACGAGGGCGTAGAATGGCCCTCTATGGGATATTCCAGTGTTTGGCTACAACTTTATTCGTGTATAAATGACGGGGTTGTGATTCGCATACAGCTTGGGCCCATGATTCCATGTAAAGGTAACATTTAGTGATTTCCTTTTTCCGAAGATTTCTGTTAAAACAGATTTTTTTTTTAATTTCCATTCAGATTTGTTGTAACCAAATTGCGTACCTAACTTACGTGGAATATGTAGGTAATTAACATAATTGAATATCGGTTATCTATTATTATGAATATAATTTCTAAAATAACTAACCATTGTATTTCAACTAACACCACGAAAGCATCGCTACAAAAGGATCGTAACCGGTAATTAATTATAAAAGTTAGTAGTATTAAGAGTAGGTAATCCACGGAGATCACAGATCAAACGGCGCCGACCTGTCCCCTCCATGCTAATGTGTAAGATTAATGGAATTACCCCGGGTTCAGCGACACTAGGCCTGCAAAACTCTCCTTGTTCGAATTCATTTACTTTCATATCGTGTGTACTTTACCTAATGTTGGTATAAGTTTAGCTTAGAGCTATTTGGGAGTATTAAAACATAAAGCACTGCTTATCTGCGCATTTCAAGATGTAGGTACAGTCAAGTGCAAAAATATGGGTGCATGCAACTTACTCATAAATATGTCCTATAACTCTTATGTCAGTCGATTAAGGTTTTGGTACTTATTTATGACAGGATGTTATCGATACTGTTGTATCTTCGATGGTTTTAAAAACGCCTTAAACGGACCGGATGACATTAGCTGTCATTTTTACGCGGTAATAGCCTAAATTGTCACTTTTGTTAAGGATTCGTGTAATAGTTGGTTTGTTAAAAGTTGCTCTTAGGTATGACTCTTATAGTAAAATGGTAGATTTGATGTAAATTCATATAATATTTGTAGGAAAAGTGATTACAATTGTTATCTTTGATCCGTGTGTCTTTTATTGCTAATAATACATATTTTTGCACATGACTGTACCTACCTGTTTCATACGTTTTCACTCTTATCATATATTTGTATGGTTATTGAAATGTGACACACATTATTAACATTTCGGATCCTTTGACACTGATAGTGCTACTAGGCTTTATTTTCTCATTTCTGTCACGGAGTCAGTGTTCGATAGTACAGATCAGTGCTAAGTCATACGGAGGGTTAACACGACCGTGAGTACATTTAACCTCTTAAAACCTAGAGTATTTTTTTAAATTGGACACTCATTGTTTTTCAGTATAATTTCAAAGTTATAGTGCCTTAATATAGCGCGTGACATATTGAAATGCGAAGATCAAAGACCTTAAAAATCACATAGTATTTATCTTAACAAAAAAACCAGTGTTAAATTAGTAAAATTCTAAAAGATTCGATAAGCAAACTCAAAGCTAAGTAAAATAAGACTTTGGGCTAAGCATTGTCCGTTTACAATTTTATGGTAACCTAGTTTGCGCAACACGTGTTCCTGCGTTCCTGGATCTCGTTACATCCAGATACATGTTTCATATATTAAACCATATGTATCTGTCTCATATTGAAAACGTAGACAGAAAGATTCAATATAAAAGCAAGGAATAGAAAGCTTGAGTTGCATGTTGGAAAGTCATAATGTGATTTCAAATTGAATGCGTCACAAGTTCTATATGTAGGTAACTATACCTCCAGGAGAAATAGGGTGGCGTCGGAATACAGAAGACATATTAAATTTGAATCGAACTTTCACATTTTATTTTGCTATACTGCTACGACAGTATACGCATTTACTTCGTTTAACAGCCGCTGTAAAGACATAAGGGCCGTATTGGAATACTTAGATAGACTTAATTTCCTCCCTTTAAAAATATTTCAATTAACTTCCAGACCCTCAGAGTTTTTATGTGGAAAACGAACTTTAAATACTTTCTAATGCCGCCTTTAAACTCAATAAAGGGCCTACGTTCATCTAAGTCAGAGTAATAAAACTTGCTTTACTGTTATCTTGGGCAATAGAATTAGATAGGTAATGTATCTTGGTGAAGATTTTTTTCTCAGTAGGTTTAAAGCAGTAAAAATCTAATTGGTGAAGGCGATAAATATATTTGGCAGGAGGACGGGCGAGCCCTGAATGTCGATAGGGCGAGGGTACAGTAATGCATGCCAATAACACTATTACAATTTCCTTGGGCTCGAGACCCGAATCCTTATCATCATATATTTCAAGGATTTGATTAATCATAATCATTTTCTGTACACGTTCCTATTCTAAATGAGGTATTGAGATTAGCTTTAGAGGTATAATAGGGAATTCCGAATTATCTTGGTCGCTAGGCTATTTTTGTATTTAGACACAACTTAACAACACAATATTGTTTGCCTTTTAAACGTGAAGGAAGCGTGAACGATTAAAATAATATTTGAATTCTATCGTTAAGTTCAAACGCATTTACAAAATCACCTTCATTCTCAGTAGTCGACACTAATTAGTTATAAATGCGAAAGTTTGGATGTTTGTATGTATGAATGTTTGTTAATCAATCACGCTTAAACAGCTCAACCGGTTTAGATGAAACTGTGCACGAAGGTAGTGTATAGCCTGGATAAAAATATATAATAATTTTTATCCTGGGTCCACGCAGACGAAGTTGCGGGCGGAAGCTAGTAATTCAAAATTTAGAGGCAACAAAAGGTTTTTTTATCACTAATATATACCTACTGGGAATGCCTTCAAAAAGAAGCACAACTAAAGTAACTTCCTTCAATTAAAAGCATTAGATACTTAAAATACAGTCATGAAAGTAAAAACCTTCGTCCCCAGCTTGTATCTGAACTATTGTTACTTTTGTTTTCTTTCATTTTAGTTAGCAATTGTGATTATATTGTAATTATTGAGCTTTTGAACTTACAACAAATTAAAATCGTTAAACATTTGGTAGGAGGACGGGCGAGCCCTGAATGTCGATAGGGCGATTAACTTTGGTATACTATTTCTATTTTAGAAAAATCTAAATGAAAATGCATGAAAAAGTAGGTAATATTAAAGTTTACAGTTTCTAGAAAGTTAGTTCTATAAAAGCAAATCTACATAAACTATTGCTTTGCTTTTGCTTTGTCTACAATACCCTCACAAGTATTGTGTCATATTGCCTCCCCTTTGTTTAGAAAAAAAAAACCGGCTATGTGCGAGTCAGACTCGCGCACGAAGGTACGGCAAATACGAGTAAATCACGTTTGTTGTATGGGCCAACCCTTAAATATTTATTTTATTCTGTTTTTTAGTATTTGTTGTTATAGCGGCAACTAAAATATATCATCTGTGAAATTTTCAACGGAAGGACAGCGGAGTCTTAGTAATATATGGCCCGGTTTACCCTTTGGGTACGGAACCCTAAAAACAATAAAAAATTATGTTACTAGCCTCCCCGCTGTAAAATATATATAAGTAAGGACACTCTTTCCTTATCGAAAACAAAACTTTCCAAATTTAAAAATTAGTAAATAGTAAATAAATAGTAAATATTAGGGGACAATCTTACACAAATCGACCTAGTCCCATAGTAAGCTCAATAAGGCTTGTGTTATGGGTACTAGACGACGATATATTTAATAGATAGAAATACTTAAATACATAGAAAACATCCATGACTCAGAAACAAATATTCATGCTCATCACACAAATATTTGCCCTTACCGGGATTCGAACCCAGGACCTTCAGCTTCGTAGGCAGCGTCACTACCCACTAGACTAACCGGTCGTCAAAATTAAATTATAACTTCAAATAACCAAATGTCTTATCGCCGTAAAATCATCGATTCTCCCCTATTAGGCGCGGGCGTGCACCTACCCTCTTTACAGACTCTGTCAACCATAATTAGGTTTTCCTCCAAAGTAATCGTTGTCGGTACGAACATGCAACGTTGTAGCCCCTTTAATGAAAATACTCTTAAGTGCTTGTGTTTAATGTTTATTTATTTCCACTTTGTTTTTAACTTTCTCGCTGGTCTTTATGGACCGCAGCTGAAAGTAACGTCTCAAGTTTTTTTGCAACGTGGGTGTTTGTCACGTAACTATGATTAAAAAAAACTTGCTCTTAATATACAAAAGTCTAAGTACCTAACAATAATATTTTGTAAAGAAAAAAAAAATTAAGAGTTTGGTTTTAAGTAGATTAAAAAGGGGATTTTTAAAAGTTTTTTAGAGTCTTCCCATACCAAGTTATCTAAATTTGTTAAGTCTTCGATAGCACGGAAAATGCAGGTACAGCGTAAACCACAAAGACACAAGAGTTTCTGATAAAGCCCTGCAGTCCACACGTCGGCGGCAGCTGCGATTTATTGGACGTTTTTATTGTTCACCAAGTACGCTCCTTGTTTTAATTTCGCTCAAGGATCAGCGCTTTCCGTTCGCTGCGTCGTCGCCGCCGTGCGGTGCGTCCCATCCCTATCTCGCCGTGAGCCTAATGTCGCGAGGCGACAAAATTTATCGCGTCGCTTGTAATTCCGCCCCGCCGCCGCCCCCTCTACGTCACCCGCGTCACCCCGTCACCCGGCGACACACTTATAACGTTTTCTAATGAAATTGTCCACAAACTCCCGCTCGCCGCAACCCCCGTCCCGTCGACGCCGCCGGATGAACCGAAAAAAGTACAGCTCGCGTTACTAATGGCTTCATTTATCACAGTCACTTACAGTGATACACCGCAACGACGTTTTATATTTAATTTGGCTCTCTGCGGAATAAATTACAGCCATATCGAGACTGGAGCGATAAAGGACAAGCGGCTAGAAGATATCGGAACAGCACCTTACTATTAATTCGGTAACCTCCTTGGATTAATTTGTTCGTGACTAAGTGATAAGTTAGCCAGCGCCGATGCCGGGCTGGTGCGGGTCGAAACTTATGACATCGCTGGACGGTTAACAAGGGATGCTACAGAAAGTGTTTTGACTGTATACGTCAATCGGAAAACCTGTAATGTAAAAGTTTTAAGTGCTTTGGAGATGACTGCTGATGCTGTTACCGTAGAAAGCCTAATAATTAAACTGTAAGAAGAACATCCTTGTAGACGTCACCGTCTTATAAAAGCTGTAGAATCAAACTAGCCACACCCACTTAACGGTAACTACTAACGGTTTGCCAGGGAAAAGAAAGGAAGGGTCTTCTACAATCTAAAGGAATTTATAATAGTGCGTGTGAACAATAATTGAATTTTAAAATGTATAATAATAACATAGATGTATTTTAGGATTAATAATAATAATATTGTATGCCCGCACAGGGTAAGGTTGATACCTATTCTATTCTATTCCTGCCCCATGTTTGGCACTACCTAACTCTCGTTTCCTTTAAGATGTTTCTTATACTTTTACCTAGTTCAAAATCTATGTAGCATGACTTATCGCACAATGGTTTACGGCGGGCGATAAACGTCTCCGAGTCGATGAGCGCGCTTTCATTTCTGAATATAATGCAAATTTAATCTTTAAAAAAACTTTGCTCTTTAGATTTCTATTATAAAGCAGTTCAGCTCTTTTTATTAAGTATTAGAATCTGGTTCTTATAGTTTTGAGTTGGTTTTCTTTATAGACAATTTAATCTACTACTTAAACACTCCTTAATTTTCTTTAAATACATTGTTAAGTTCGACATGCAAATGTGCGAATGATTGGTATATCGATAAGTTCTTGGTCACCAGTTTGGTTTTGCGGTGATGTGTTTGCGACCAAAGTCGTAGTTTTGCGACAAGGCTTTTTAACCATCTACAGGACAGACAGAGCGGGTAACAAGGAGAGGGGCTTCATGTTTGTGTTATGTAGTAAATTGAAATTTGTACCTATTTATTAATAGTGTATGACAGTAATTCATTCCGTACCATAGAAGCATGAGAGATTGTATGCATGCATTTTAGAAAAATTAAAAATATTGTTGGAATACGTACTGCATACGAAGTTCAAAGTCTTAATGCAGTGGGTTGGGTTGGTTATGACACGCCACAGCTTCTACATATTATTAGTATCGCACATCGCGAGCTTACAGTAAGCCCACATTTATACCAACCACGTAATTTGGCAACTCTGCCCTGATTAGATAGTGCTTTGGGCTCGTTAACACAAACTACTATTGCTCTGTTAACCTTTATTCTCACCGTTATGTGATGCTTGTTTTTGATTTGTTTCAAATAAGCTATTATGTTAACTTCTATTACACTGCCTCACTAAATAATGCGTTTCATTTATTTCTGTAACCACGATTATATCGTAAATCATAAATAAATCAATAATTTATTCGTGACAGCAAATACACACTAATACATATAGAAAAGAAAAAAGAAATATATATATATACGTCACAAAAAGGTCCCGGCTCAGCATGATGCTGGCTTTAACTGCCAGCGCTGGTCTTCCGCCGAGTCCATTTGGTGAAGGAACGAAAAGCAACACAACAAGCAATATACAAATAAACACATAGTGACATGTTGCTAGTTTCCAGAAGGCTATGAAATCTATTTTGTTGAGTATCGATGTCTAAGTTCAAGACGGCTAAAATGGATGTTCTACATACGCACATCATTTACTTGCCTGCGATTTCGTATTCAATAGACCGCAGTCCGGTCAATAATTGGTTTATTAAATGCTTCATTTCAGAATTAAGACAATATTTCAAATATAGGTAACTCGTGATCGAAGGATCACGAAAATAATGTCCCAAAATTTCACGAGAGGTTGAGAAATACAACCTGTAGATGAGAACCGCCGGATAGACGCCGAACTGCATAGCTTTGTACATTTGTATGTAGGGATAGTTAGTCTCCGCAAAACGACACGGATTACATAAATATCATTCGTTACTGCTCAACGCTAATTTGAATCTCTTGAACGTTTACAAATGTTCGGCACTAAAACAATTCGTAGTTTCTTACCCGGACACAACCGCCATCTCTCGGCAGCGTTGGGCGTATACAGAAGTTTACTAGCCGTTTTCCGCATTCTTTTGGCGACGTAAAATAGTTCCCGTGAACGTTTGCGGCCCGCTTCGTGTGTGCCGCGGTATTGGGGTTGGCTTGCGGTGCTGTCCGACTTAATCTATCGTCTACTTTTACGAAGTATTTGAGACGTTGGATGAGGATTTTACTAATGACACTGTAATTTTAAAGATATGTGTGCACATATTTACGTAGGTACATAGGTAAAGTGTATAGTCTTTCTTATAGTTAAGTTGTTCTTGTATTCTGTTTTTCTGTTTTCACCTACTCAAATCGTATATTTTCTTGCATCGTCTCCACCATCCAAAGGTTGTCTGGAAGAGATCGCTTGTTAGCGATAAGAGCGCCTGTTGTCTACCATTTTTTATGTTTAATTTTACCTCTATTTTTCTATTTCGTCTTTACTATGTCTGGTGAGCAATAAATAATATTTGTATGGTTGTATTGTAAACGAACATTTTAATATTATAATTACAAGGGAAATAGTGTAATTGAAAATTATCCCCAATACATTTCAAGCAGCTTACCCTAGTATAATGAAATGGATGGTAACCTTAAAATAATAATCGTTTAACATCGAGAGACATATCGAAAAGAACACGGACAAACGCGTGTGAAAAGAATATAGCACTTACGCGCAGAAAGTCCTCTAGCAAAACCAGTATTTCACAGTTAGAATACGCGAGCACACGCGCTCGTCGCATAGTATGAGCTTTTACGCTCCCAGCGCGATTTGATGAGTCGTCAACTCTTATTTGCACAAGAGCAAGAGGTAAGAAGAACAGGCCTGGTTTAAGACCGGATTTTGTAGAATTCATAGTCTACCCACAGTTATCGATTTGGTAATACAATTCATTGAAATGTGGGTACTTGATCTGCCATTGAAATCATGCTGCTGCGTCGTGGTTCAATTGTGAGAGTGGGTTCGGTGTTACGGAAGCAACGCAAGCGGGGCACGAGTTGTTCCACGGCTTGGCGAGTGCGCCTTACTATTTCGGAAGTAATGTAAATCGTCGCGGGCTACGGCAAACTTCCAGAGATATCTCGCCAAAGGACAAGACGCTAATATATGCGCAATCGTGCAACCCACGTATTGTGGCCTAATGCAGCGAAGTTTCGCCGACTGTTTCTATTTACGCTCCCCAACTTGCAGATTTGTGAATCCGGTTGTTATTAGTGAAATTCTGCGCTGAGGTATGTTAATGTGTTAGTGTTTTGTTAAGACATTAAATGTAGCTTAGTGTGCACTGGTTAAGTTACCATTTTAAAGCCATTCTATGTCATTGTTAAAACATCAGATCGCCACGTTATATCATTGTCTTCGAAAGTGTTTTAAACCGTGCAAGTGACGATGTCTATGGCTAAGTATGATAGAGAGATAAGAGAGTGACCTGGTGTCTATGGTAAAATATTTTTCACACCTTTCATTCGGAAAAGTAAGTTTTGCTCCACGACGAGTGGGATCAAAATGTTACTTTTCCGTTCAAGCTAGGTACTTTTATAATTTATTAATTGGCATGTAGCATTTACGCAATGTGCCAATTGAACACAGATCTTTAAAATAATCGATTGTATGGTCATCGTGATCGATTAAAAACGAACAAATTTCAAGTTTTAACTTTAACAACGTTATATGAAACTATAAATTTTTCGTAATATTGAAAAATTAAAAAAAAAAAATTAAGAACATTTGTTACAACTTAAATTATTTCATAGTCGGTGTGAAAAATAGTATGTGTCACTCGGTAGCAAAATTATCTTCATCTTGGGCGTTAACACATGTATCCCTCGGTTCCATATCGGGTTGCATAATATTTAAAGCCATAGTTTTGATCGGCATAACCACTAGTGTCATAATCATCATTACGCATAACCGACAAAAGTCATAAATTATTTCGCAGATATTTTTTTACCATAATATTTAAGAGCATATAAATAACAATTATCATAAATTTATTGCGCATAAAAGCTTTAAGCATAAATATCAAGCGCCATAATAGATTTTCCCAAAACGTTTTCAAGTCATAGGTAATAAGAAAATTTGTAAAAGTAAAGGTAAAAGTAAATTATCTCTCTGTAACCTAAATCTGACACGAGTATTATTTTAAACAAACGCGCGGCAATTATTTTCACCTAACCTCAACCTAACCTAACCCAACCGCCAGCGTGTCGACGGCACCCCGCTTGGCGGGGTGCCTATTTCTGCTCTAAGGGACGCAAGATAACCATAACCTAACCTACTAAAAATACAATTGTTACGATTGTTTATTTTTTTTACCGTGGCGGCTTCACCCCCCCGGCCCCCCTTTTCTAGCTGCTATAACCTAAACACTGGTCAACTAATTTAATAGCTTCTTTTTCTGCGAATCAATCCTAATTACAGTCTATTGACAATAATAATTATGATCTTCAATATAATGATTAAAACTTGTATAACATTCAACATTATGGTTTAGAAAATTATGACATACTACAATTATGACAGTGAAAGCATTATGCGCAGAATCATTAATGTCAAAAGACTTTTATGAGCAACAACTTTATGCGTAAAGTTGTATAACAATCGAAATTATGACAATAGTCATTGTGCGACTAGATGGACACCCTTATCCCTCACTACGCTGAGGATCCTACGTTAGAGTACCTCGCTACGCTCAGGATTCTATTTAGTTTTATTTTATTTTTTTATTCCATAAATTGACACTTTACAGTCAAGCTATAACTTTGCCCAGGAATCCAATAATAACCTAGGACTATCAGCTTCAGAGGCAGGGTTTTTACCCACTTAGATGTCGAATTATGCCGTGTCAGTCACAGCTTAATATTGGCCTATGTACTATGTAGCGTAAAGCGCTCATAGTGCTCTGACGCATGAAAAATAAATACGAGATAAATTTCACGCCTTTTAGAAAAGGTAATGTACAGTGTCACAAATTAAAAAAAATAAAGATAAAGCGTTGTAATAACTGGCAGACTACGTTAGGGTTCACGCACCTTTTGAATAAATTACGTCTTATTACGGGAGTCCGCTAGATGCGGGTGGCGCAGGACCGGTCATTGTGGCATTCTTTGGGGGAGGCCTATGTCCAGCAGTGGATGTCTTTCGGCTGATATGATGATGATGATGATGATTATTATATTGTTAAAGTCAGTCTCATTTCTCGATAAGTCCTTAATTAAGAATTTCTCAATAAGTCTTTATTTAACGTAATTCAATTTTTTTTATGCTTACAACAACAAACAGCATGCGCTAAAATTAAACCTTATTACAATGTCATTAAGATTTTGAGACATTTTTTCTTACTTTATTTCGTACTAGCTTCTGCCCGCGACTCCGTCCGCGTGGAACTCGTTTATATCGCAGCTCCATACAAACTTTTACCCCCCCATTTCACTCCCTTAGGGGATGATTACGGGGGTATCCTATGTTACTCTCCAACCCATCAACTATCTCCACTTAAAAAATCACGTCAATTCGTCGCTCCGTTTTGCCGTGAAAGACGGACAAACAAACAAACAAACAAACACATACACTTTCGCATTTATAATATTGGTATGGATATGGACGGTATCGACTCGCGTAGCGCTACAGATGAGTCCCGATAGGTTACATTTCCTGCTTCTACGGCGGATAATGTTACGTATGCTACGCCGTAGCGCGTAGCAGTTACTCTCCGCTGCCTACACTTGTCCAATTGGCTTTGAACCTTGAAGGGAAAATAAAACGTAAAGTAAAATAGAAAGAAGTTTTTCCTAAAAAAAAACCGAAAAAGACAAAACGAATCAAACACTAATGAAACTTCTTAACAATGTGTATTTTATTGGAAAAAGCTCATTAATGAGTCTTATTTTTGTTAAACACTCGTGCGTACTATCAGAATTCGTAAAACGACTACTTAATAGGTGAAATTATAAACAGTAAGTCTCTGATACAAAATTATCGGAGATACATTATTACATCTCGGAAGTTTGGCATAGGTATTTAGAAATACATTGTGCTGAAATAAGTAGGAGATAAAAATCCAAACTGTATCTCAATAATCGTTAAAATAAAACTTGGTAGATTTGTATTTTATAACGCATCCGCTAGGAGCTTGTGCCAAGACGCGAGCATGCTCAGGCGGGTCCCGAGCAAAGATATTTCGCAGTTGTATTTACTCAGCCGTGCCTAAATTGTTTGCTTACATGTTTGACGCGCGCGGATCCGCACGCAACGCTCATTACGCCGAACGGGCTTTTGTTCCGACTTAAACAACATATTGTTAAACCCGATGGAGCATCTTCCTTATAATATGTTTATTTTTATTATTTCAGGTAAGTTGGAGCTCCAGTTTAATAGCTACGCTTGGGTGAGAATTTTAGTTTGAATTGAGGTGAAAGCTTTTATTGATGTCTTTCTTTGATAGGGTTTGAAACGGGAACTAAAATCAATAATATCAGTAATCATTTATTCAGTCACAAAGTGGTTTACAATTTTTATTTGATGGTACCTCTATTTAAGTAAAAATACCTGTGCTAAGAGGCACCGCTCTTCGTTAGTTGGTAAGGCACATGTGAAGAATAATAAAATTATGTTATTATAAGTAGTTATCAGAGTTAAAATAAAGTCAAAAGAAATAAAAGAACATCATTAATTAAAAAATAAGATATTACTACTTTTGTTATCCAAAAGTAGTAATATCTTAAGTTTAAATTTGAAAAGAAATATAGCATGAACTTTTTTAATTAGTACTTTTAGTACTATTATATGTAATATATATGTGTAGGGTATCTGTGTGTACATGTGAATTAGTAATGTGTGTGTGTGTGTGTGGAAGTGAATTAAGTGTTTATATTTGAAAAATATTTTTTAATAAGTTTTCTAAATCGTATAATTTTTAGGTTTCAACCAATCATATAATATCTTTTTTTACATTCATAATAAGGTAAGTGATAAATGTTAAGCTGCTTATTTAGTATATTATCTTATATAATTTGGCAGATCTACTAACGAATTGCCTACTTGCGAATAAAATGCAAGGCCTATGTCCAGCAGTGGACGTCTTTCGGCTGATATGATGATGATGAAATAAAATGCAACTGCGTCTTAGAGTACTAAAAAATATTGATGTATTTAATCTTAATACCATATGCACTCTCTACCAGTTAACCTTTTGGGCAAAGCGGAAATATCGTTCATAGTGGGATCTGCATGTCAATGGCGTTACGCATTGTAACGTACGTTAAGTAGATCTAAATGTTAAATTACAGTTAAACTGTCCTTACGCGCGTTCGAAATGTTACGTGATTATGTCCTCTGATGTCCGGGGTTCTTTATAAGTCCTTTATAAGGTTTGGCAAATCCGATTAAAAAACGGGATCCTTTATTTGATAAGTTGATATATATTTATTTTATGAGACATAGAATTCAATGGAGAAGTAGGTAGATGATGATGGGTTTAGAGAATAAATAACAGTCAGTCCACATTTGAAATTATAAAATAAATGCAGTGTATCAATATAGATGATAATAATTATATGATTGACACAGCCACAAACAGTTGAGTTAAGCCTGCTATGATAATGCAACCCGCATTATACAACTATTTATATCAACCCATGTTTAGTTAAACAACCCCGTTAATACGCCTTACTCGAGAGTCGCCGTCTATTATTCTTTAACTACTCTTAAAACCTCAATGTAGCCAGTTTACCAACCGCAAACGGAGTGCCATGTGGTGGAGACTCAGACAGGACAGTTCACTACAGTTTAACGGTACAAGCATTAGACATACCACTTAGAAGCAGTAAACATTCATTACGTTTCTTACCGCGCGGGAGCAGGTTGGCACACTTAATTGTTCATACAACAAGCCAGCCGGGAATTGGCTCTAAATGTTCCGCTGTCCGGAACGTAGCTTCACCGCAAACGCGCCGCGCAAATTCGCTCTCAGGCATTCCTGTCTGACTGTGCCAAAATCGACCACATCTCTTTGTAGCTTAGCTTGATTTTTGAATGATCCCGCCTTGGCTCCTGCGGGCCGCAAAGCTTGTGATGGAAAGCGCAATAGACGGCCATTTACACCTGCGATTCTTCTTCATCTTACCCTAAACAGGCGCCCCTTTTGCCTAAAGTAATTATGCCACACAACGTATTAGTCTTTTGGGAGAAAGCGCGTGTTGGTAACGCTTTATCATTAGTTTAACATTTGCGCACGCAAATAATCCGCTAATTAAATTTTAGCATGGTATTCATTTATGACGTTTATTTATTAACGTATCAAAGCGAAGGCTTTATTTTGCCTGCGCTGTGTGCATTCCAACAGAGCGTTCATTAAAATCGTGTCGTTAACGTGTGTACACGATAATTTCTATCGTAGTATGTAGTGTTAAAGCAATAATTACATACTAAAAATCAATTGGTACTTATGCGAGCTACGTTACTATTAGTATGTTTTCTCAAACATGCAATGAAATATTGACGTTGTGTTCTTCATAATAGGCTTTGAAGTGTCACGTTTCGGGCGCAGCGAGACGAGAGATCCGTAATGGCATTTCATACAAAATTGGAGGTCTAGGCCGGCAAGACGGTCTTTTTCAATTTCCATTCCAAAATTTGTGGCACAGGATCACGGCGTTCAGCCATGAAAACTAAAGTTTGATTTCTTGGAGTTTTTTTTATTTATTTTATTGCATGTTTGAGAAAAGCACTATACTCGTACATACCTCGGCGTGAAAAGGGTTGCCAACCCCATAACTATCCGGCCTCGCTTAGCTCGGCCGTCTATATGTACTCGGCCGGCAACCCCTTACTTCCCGGCAACTGTAGTAATAATAATAATAATCATTGTGGTCTCCGAATTGCCTTACTATAAGTACACACCTGCGCCAGTTCTCGAAAATGGTCGTGCCACGCTCTATTGGGATCGATCTGTCATCACATCACTATTCTAGTCAATAGGCCTGATATCGTGCTGACAGATCGATCGAAACGCCAGGCAGTGCTCGTCGACATCACCATCCCCCATGACGAGAACCTCTTGAAGGCCGAGAAGGACAATGCCAGCAAGTACCTAGACCTGGCTCACGAGGTAACCGCCATGTGGAATGTTGATTCGACGATCATCGTCCCGATAGTCGTTTCGGCGAACGGTTTAATAGCGAAGAGTCTCGACCATCACCTCAAGAGACTCTCGCTAGATGGCTGGATCAAGGGTCAGATACAGAAGGCGGTACTCCTGGATACTGCGCGGATAGTCAGGAGGTTCCTGTCTCTGACGCCCTGACCACCGGCGGCATAGGCCCCGCCTCGCTGCCGGCGGTACCCTAGGTTAGGTTTTTATAATGATTTTATGTTTTGTATGTATAGTTTTATATTTTACTTTTTATATAGTTATTGTAAAAACCTAGCCTAAGATGAAAATTAAATAAAGAGATAATAATAATAAAAATAAAAATACATTTATTTCGACCAACTGGGATCATATTACAAGACGAGGAATAACAGGAAATAATTATAATAAAGTAAAGTACTATTAAAAGTAGGTAAGTCAACCCATCTTCAAAATACAGATAGTAAAAAATATGACTGTTCATCACAACCCTCTCCTGCGGAAACTGCGGAATCCCCGGAATATACGATCGAAGTTCCGCTTCACTGATTTTTCTCCATCAGGCCACTTCCTGATGAAGGACAAAAGTTTTCATTACGCCGAGAAGTCATATTACATATTGATTATTTCGTGAATCTCATGTATCACTAGGGCGTGTTTGTCCCCCTCGTGCCCCAGTCAATTCCAATAAGGCATCTCTCTCTGTCCTACCGACTTACTTAAGGCTTAAATCGCTTTTGAGCCCTCCTCACCATTGATATTTATGCTTTTTTCGGGATCTTTCGGAGGGTAAGTTGTTTTGAAACTTTTCTTTTTGGGAAAAATGGCCGGGTTCACTGGATTAATGTAAGTAGAGTGTTGTAATTGGTTGAAAAGTTATTACTTTTCTGTTTCTTTTCGGGAAAAACATAAAGCAATTTTACAACTTCCTTGAGAGTGATTTATTTCTATTGGATGAAACGTCTTTCCTGAACTTAAAAACAGCATTGAGGAGAATTACAAATTACAACTGTTGATTATTAGATAGGCTACCTATAAATAGCGGTACTAAATAATTGAAGCTCCTATTATTAATATATTAATATTAATAATGAAGCAATTATTTAATAAATATATAAAGCTGTTTTCTGCCTCTCTGCAAAACTATTATGTTCAATATTTTTATGCATTTAGAAAAAAACTGTAGTTTATTTAACTTTCTTCATTTAAACTTCTAACATGCAAGCACCATAATTAGAAAAAATGATCCTTTTTGTATATATATTTTTTCGATCAAACCAGTTTTGATTATATACTGTATGATTCTAGCAGGGTAATTTTATAATTTTCGAACGATCGTTAGGGCATGTCAACTGTCAACTTACCTTAGAAAATGTCCTAACATTAATATAAACTGTAATATGTATATATATGTATATATATATATATATATAATACATTATTGTCGAAGCAAGGGAAGTAGGCAATTGCTGGCTGAGTATCAATTTAATTTAATACGAAGCCAGCAATTGCCCTTCCGGCCGAGACAAATATAGTGCTTTTCTCAAAAATTGTGCAAGAACACAAAAATGTACTTTCTAAAAATGATAAGGCATGAATTTCTTCTCGCCGCTTCATGAAAAAATCAATAACTGAGCTTGCAGCTGTTTTTAAATCTGGAATCATTTTCACGTCAATTTTCTATATTTTCCGTAAAACAATTAGCCACTGTATGTAAAAACAGAATAATTTTTTCATTGCCGCCTTTTAATTTTTTTTTATAATTAGTTGGAAGTATATTTTTCTTCCGAAAACGCCATAAGTAATATTGGAGACAACTGAAAACTCGCGATAAGTCACAGCTACTGATCTTCCGTTTTGGCTGTTTAGGACCTATGCCTTTTATTTATATAGCAGTTTTAACTTTTTTTTAAGTTTGCCCCACGACAAATAATGGAACTTGTATGCAACATTGTAGTCCAGCAAAATCGAACCGGCAAGGTTTTTTATTTTTAAAATTTTGAATAATCATAAACTAGTTATGGACTTGACGTCCTGATTTTTTACCAATAAAGTCACCTTTGCCGATGATTTTTGAGAAAAATCTGTTTGTCAATGGTGTCCGTTCACGCATAATCAAATAGGCGTACTCGTACTGTATCCATAAACATGTATGTCACAGAATGGAGACTACAAAATAATGTAACCAAATATCACATCAAATTTTTAGTAACTCCTTACATTTTTAGACTTCCTTCCCTTCCCTTTCAACATAAGGTCTGAACCTGATCCTGATTATGTAGTTTTTTGGCCGACTGTATAATAAATTAGTTTTTGTGATATTTGAATCATTATAATATTCATTATAATCTCTGATAAGAAGAGACAAAATTAGATTATGCAGTAAGGTGGTGCCACCACATTTATAATCAGTTATATTATCTTTTTGTCCGCTACCCAAAGGTTGTCTGGAAAAGATCGCTCATACGAATGCGCGAAACTAACCATAGAGCACATGTAATAATCACCTGTTTTGATACTGTTTCGCTTTTGTAGAGCTGCAAAAAGTGGCGCGTGTAACCGCTCTGACTATATTGGTGTTGTTATGTATTCACCTAGTACCCATAACACAAGCCAGATGAGCTTACTAGGTATGGGGCTAGTTCGACAAGTGTAACATTGTCCCCTAAAATTAGCACTTTCACTGCCAGGAGCTTACGATGTATCCACTTTCCGCTACATACGGGGATAACCACGGGATCTGCTACGAGCGTAGCGCGTAGCGATTCTTGGCAGTGAATGTCTTAATATTTATTTATATGTTACGCACGTCATTTTGAAACAACCTTCTTCATAATTGCATTCGTAGCAGATCGTAGCAGGTGGCCGCGCACATTCCACGAGCAAGTCGTGCTACGAGCGCTGTGATCCTAACACAAAAGCAATATTTCTAATCAAGCACGATCGGACTGAGGCTTAGTTCCGAAACGCCCTACTGACGTGTTGGGATTGCATACATTTGTGCCCTCTCGCTTTCCCTAATAAAAAACAGTGTAATCAAATTTTGCCAGACGTCAGTAGCGAGTTCGCGCAACAAATGTAATTTAATTTCAATTCAATACGTTCAGTCAAATGTTTTGAAATTTGAGTTTGAATTTTGAACATTCTTATTCCAAATTGTATGTCATTTTTCCGTTTCCCATTCGATACCGAAAGCAAAAAATATGAAGGAGTTTCTCCTTTTTGATGTCACGCTCACTTAGTTTGAAATGATTTGTGGCATTAGATTTGCTTTGCCTTTTAGGCTTAATATGTTTTCACATGTTACTTTATTTCGCGTTTCTGTCTTAACGCTCTGTTGCCAGATTTTTCCTTAAATTAGAATGGCACTCCGCCTAATCGAAAAACGTATTGTGTTGGAGTCGGTATTTTGTTATGCGCCTGCAATGCATTGAGCTGCTTAGTCTCAAAAGGAGTGATCACATCTTGCGATAGCAAGTCAATAAACAATAACTCGTTTAAATATTACATTCTCGCCACAATACGAGCAATATAACGCCCCATCATTAAAGTTTCCCGACTAGAGCGCTTGATATTCGTAAGACCTAACAGACAGACCACATACGCAAACAAAACCCTGAATTGAAGCCGTCTGTACCCGTACTAAGCATTTGTTTCAGTTTGCGTGTAAGGGTCTTAAAATATCCGGCTCAGAAAATAAAACACAAGAGCTATTTTCTCTGACAGGACTTTGTTTGAAATCATAACAAATAGCCTTTTAGGAAACCGCATCGCGGCCCGAACTGTTCAAAAAGGGGTTCGTAAACACATTACAAATCTTTGCCACGGCAACGGGCAGTTAAGAGGGCTGTCGATGGCCCTCCCCCCTCCAACTATTCGTCATGTGTCTTAATGGATTACATGGAATAAAGTAGGCATCGACAAAACAAAGGCCGAGCTCCCCCGAAAATCTCTGACCGCATAGTTTGCTGGCTAAAACTAAATTTATTACGTTTGACCTTAGTAATTCTTGCCGGAGGTTTTCTAACCTAAATGTGTAGGCAGTTACGGCTTTGAAAGGTATGGCGCGTTCGTCCGTTGTGGTTTTATACGGAACTAAATATTTTATGAGTTACAAAATAGTTTGTTAACAAACTAGAGGCGCGCAGCGTTTGATTTGATTTGGCACATTGTGGTTCGGTGGAAATTGGAAATAGGAATAGGTAATTTCCATTACTAAATAGAATAGTCATCATTTGTTTTAGTTCCAAACTCAACCAGATTTTATTTATTATCTAACTGTAAACGTATATGCAAGTATAAGCTACAGCAAAGCCGTTGCCTTATCTCTAATGTTCCGTATCACACTGTGCAACAACAATTCAGTTTCCATTCAGCTAATTTCAATTGAATACAGAAGCTATTTGTATGAAATGGATTCTGCACGGTGTTATCGGTACGTGGTATCCCGCAGCTCGATGCTCATCACATTAAAACTTATTTCTGCTCCGGTCGGTGCGATTACCTGCTCACGGGCTGCCCGCTTGCTACTTATTCGAATTCGTTCCACTGTGAACATGCTCATTTCGCGCCCTTTGAAGCTGGCGCGTTTAGAACGTTTGATTCCAAACAACTCTTTCACCGTGATTAACGTTTAGAATGATCGCGCCTGCACCCCTACAGCTCTGTTGGTACTAGGGAAACTTTTTAATTCGCCTAATGCATGATACGACATCCCTTGTCTTTCATTCTTGCGTGCCCTTTCTTAACGGCAATGCAAGTTTGTTTGGCTTCGCGTCAACGCGCTCAACACTCAACGGCTTTTGCATTTTAGCAGCTTGTTTTAATGTCCGAGTATGTTTCCCTGAATAAGAAGAGTCATGTGTATTAAGATAATTTATCACAAATTTCAAGAAATGTTAGTCAAATTGTAACAAAAAAACTTTTGTTTATTGTATTGAGTAAAAAATAAACAAGGTCTTTATTTTCCTTTGAATTAATGCTAGGTAAAGGTTTGGCAAGGCGTCCGGGTGAAGTATTATGATTAATAACTTCGTAAAATGAAATGTTACCTGATATAAATATCAATTTATCTTAATATGAATACATATTTTAAACGATTTCCTTTTAATTCAACAGGACAAAGCCAAATGATCACTAATTAATATTAACAAGGTAAACATCGCAACTGCGATTTGCAAGACGCTTAATCAGACTTAATGATTATTTTGATTTTCATCTCTCGCCCGCGAGAAACGGCAAAGTTAATGAAAAGTCAAGCAAACTCAGTCGAATACAAATTTTAGCATTAGTATGCAAGAGTAAAGTTTTTATTCAATATAACTTGCACTGTTTTATCTTCCGTTTCTCTTATTCGCATCAGCAATGCACAAGTTATTGTAACTTCCTATCGCGCTAAATAAAGCTATTGAAAGCCTCGCTTTGTTTCGTTTTGTTTGCCTTTTAATTTAATATTTATTTAATGAAGTCAGACAATGTTGAATGATGGATGTAATCAGAGGTTTGCTTTCACAAAGATGAAGTTATTGTTATTACTAGGCGTGGCACGGGCTCAATCCATATTTGTATTAGTAAATAAGGCATTACCTAATATGCTGTCAGCAGAAGGTTAAGACACATCAAGTATTAGATTCAAGGCTAAGTTCTATTGACGTAGGTAATTACTTTGCTTGACTGTTTCCCAAGGGTATTTATCTAATAACTTGTTCTCATGAGAAAGTAGCACTGACAAGATAATATTTCGAAGAAGGTTAGTTTAAGGTATGCACTTTAACCAAAAATAGTTTACAGTCACGCAAAATATAACAAGATGTTACTGAAAATTTATATTTGTATCATCATCATCATATACTGAAAGAGGTCCACTGCTGGACATAGGCCTCCCCCAAAGAGTTACACAATGACCGGTACTGCGCCACCCGCATCAAGCGGACTCCCGCGACCTTTGTCATCAGTCCACGCTGCGCCTTCCGGTACGTGGTCGCCACTCGAGAACCCTTCAGCCCCAACGGCCATCGGTTCTAAATGCAATGTGTTCGTGTGCGTGCAATATTTATATATGATCCTTATATTTTCTTAACATTAAGCATTACGAAAAAGGAAATGATTGGTGAAGATTATATTAAAATACAAAATAATCTTAAGACTTTAAGAAACGATATGACGGTTTGTCAAACAATGAACATATTTATTTATTTATTTATTTATTTCACCATAAAGTAATATGTGCATTACATGGCATGTCAATAACATGCATGGCATGTTAAAACCCGATTATTTTAATTATTGTAAAAGTAAATGCCAAAGCTGTGGGCTGGTTTCACACCTCTTCTCCGCAACGTATCGAGTGCGGCCCAGACACGCCAGCCACCTAATTCTGATATGAATATGAAATTGTATGTAAATGTCGGCCAAATGTTGTCGCGCAACTTGACAACTCGACAGTACCGTAAATATACGGGCTCCGTTGCGCTGACTGTACCAAAACATGCGAGTTTGTAGTTTACGACAGTAAATTGTTTAGATTGTGCCCTACGTACCTACTTAACTGTACGTATCTATGCAAAACAGTCGACTGCCGCACGGCTGTACCGTATAATCCACGTAAGGAGACTGGAATTCGCATAAGAACCGTCGAGTGTCCTTGCGACGCAACCTAACGAGAGCAATCACCTAACTGCGTCGAGAATCCTCCTTGTTTTAAACTACGGAGAAGCCATTACAGTCCTACAAACGCCGCAAATGTGCATTTCTCGAGCGAAGTACTCCGCTACAAAGTTAAGTTTCGCCACTTGCCATAATTACCAATAAAACGTGTTCCTGCCGTCGGCACGTCAACGAGAGTAGCATCAGAATTATGAAGTTGGCGTTTGCCTTCGTGACACCGCGTTATTGCTGACATTTCAGCCTGATTATCTTTAATTAAAAAGTTGTTTTAGACGCCCTCAAAATTTTAACTTATTAAAAGAAATTGCCAAGGCCCTGTGAAGTGGTAACTCAGTGAATTGTCATAATTAGATTAAGAGGAGCTCGGGAGTCAGCTAGGATTTAGACGGAGATTGGGGACAATCTGTTGTTGTTTTTTTTATATTTCAATTAAGTTAAATTAAAAGCTCACCTGACTTTATACACTTACCAAAAATCTCATTTTTGTTTTGCAGCAACGCACACAGCAACACAGTTATGTTACTCTAACATACGGTCTAACATACGGCAGCTACGGTAGCCTAGTGGTTCAGGCGTGCAGCTGTCAAGCGGCGGTCGTGGGTTCGGATCCCGGTTCATAACAATGAGTTTTTCGGAACTTATGTACGGAGTATTTACCGTTAGTTTTTCGGTGAAGGAAAACATCGTGAGGAAACCGGTCGAATCCTAATAAGGTCTAGTTTTCCCTCTGGGTTGGAAGGTTTGATGGCAGTCGCTTTCGTAAAACTAGTGCCTGTGCCAAATCTTCCCGGGCTCTTAGGAGCACAACCGGGAATAACGCTAGGGAGATGACGTTAGTATTATGTCTATTCTGTTCCATACTGTGTAACAAATATTTGTTATGATTTTGTTTATGTACGATGTTATTCTGTTTCTGTGTGATTGTAGCAAACAAATAAACGTTTCCTCTATCTATTCATTTCTATTCATTATCGATGCATCTAAAATCTTAGTACTTTGCCTCGCATTCATTGTCATATCTACTTAAAAACAACTCTTCTTCCACCCTTTGTTCCAATGTAGTAGAACGGTCTAAACGGATCTTATGCTCAAAGAATATTGACAGATATGATCACTTCTCGATTGGAGCATGGCCAACATCTAGATTTTCTGTACGATTTGTAACTCGATACTTCCCTAGCTTCCGTTTAGAATAGATATGCCGTTTTAGAGTGTTGCGTCTTACTTGTATTCGACGTGCGTTCGAGATATTTATGACGGTTTGCACTTCACGTATTTGCATGATACAATTTTGATTTGTTACATCGCGTACATGCATTTTAATTTATTGCTGGGTTGTTTTGAAATAGGAGATGAGAATTGTTGAACTGTTTTTTTTGTCATAAATAATATGCAGCAACAAAATGTAGTTTAAAATGTTATCTTGATGTGTGTGGTGATGTATGTGCATTCATGGAGCGGCTGCCGGTGTGTGCACGGCACGGTTGGGGTGGAAGGACGCGCTACTCGTGCCATATGATTCCCTTTTATTTATTTTAATCAAATGTGACGGTTGTTGTTTGATGCAGTGAGGTTTGCTGTGGCGGCAGGTTTGTATGCTCTATATTCTCTCATGAATTCCGGTGTGCGGAGCGCGCATAGATGAATGCTTTAACATTTTACATATCCGACGAATGAATTCGTTTTCGCAAGTGACGAATTTTGTTGTTATTGGATACGTTTTTGCTAAAAAATAGGCAGCGTTTACTGCCCTCCCTGTTTTTGTTTACTGTCACAAAGCGAAGCGTTATAAATTGCAAAGCGTTGGTTATTGGATAGAGTGTCATTGAATTATTTGAACCCTACTCGAATGTAAAAGTATTGCAGTAAACACCTGCACTCAAAGATCTTTTTATCCGTCCAGACCCAATCCCATTGCTTTATGAAGCACATAACAAAAAAAGAGAATGGCTTTCCGGCGGCATAATGAAAATCTTCGAAGTCTTGGTTCCTTTTTTGTAATTGGTTCACGGTTCTTTGTAGCGGAGTAGTGCGTGCGAGCTACGGTCTAATTGTGCAGAGCAATCAATAGTTATGAGTCGGGAGGTATTAGTTGGGCGATCGGTTAGGCAATTTTAGTATAGGAAATAAACATCATGAGAATTTCAGCACTTTTCTATTGAAAAATGTTATCAATAATGTGTTTTTGTGTATTATCTTTAAATTCAACAAAAATATCGATTGTTATAATACTTTGAGTTGATTATTAACGTTATTCTAAAATAATAGATAGGTACATTTGAAGTAAAGACTTTGATAACTCTTAAAATTGGTGAACGGCGTAAGTAAATACTTATTAATAAATAGTATAAATACATATTTATTCTCGTCTTCGACTGTTATTTACTTGTTTAAAAATCTAAAGTACTTATACAAGTAGGTACATCAACGTAGTTTGACGTCGCAAGCTACAGATATAGCGCTACAAACCCCCCCGGGAATGTGAAGAGACAGTAATCATTTAAAAACCAGCCAAGAGCGTGTCGGGCCACGCTCAGGGTAGGGTTCCGTAGTTTTTGTAATTTTTTTCAAAAACTTCAACCTATCAAGTTCAAAATAATTTTCCTAGAACGTTTTATAAAGTTCTACTTTTGAGATTTTTTTCATATTTTTAAAACGTATGTTTCAAAAGTTAGAGGGGGGGGACACATTTTTTTTTACTTCTGGAGCGATTATCTCCGAAAATATTAACATTATCAAAAAATGATTTTAGCAAACCCTTATTCATTTTTAAATACCTATCCAACAATATATCACACGTTAGGGTTAAAATTAAAAAAAAAACACTCCCCACGTTACGTATAGGGGAGGTACCCTAATAAAAAAAATAAAAACAGTTTTTATTTTACAACTTTGTCTGCGTGATTGATATACATATTAGTACCAAATTTCAGCTTTCTACTGCTAACGGTTACTGAGATTATCCGCGGATTGACGGACAGACAAAGCGAGACTATAAGGGTTCCTAGTCGACTACGGAACCCTAAAAATGGTGCGCGCTCACTGTGAAACGCATCTCGGCGATTGCACCTTACGTCCCACAATCTGATTGTACGGCCTCCCTCTCATATCGACTTTTTCCACATCGCTTGTTGCATGCTCACCGTTTGGGAATAGTTTTTGTTACCGAACTAATCAACGCCCGAACAGAGGAACGGAAATTCCAATTCGCTTTTTTCAATAATGCTTGCCCACGCTTATTTGACTGTTTCCGAAAAAAATTGACTGCCGATGATTTCATAACTGCTGATTTTAATGGAACGTACTAGCGGGAATTTGATTTGCAAACAATAATTATGGGTGCTTGTCGTTCCGAGAACATCTCACGATAGGTATTTAGATAAATGGATAGCCATTGAAAAAAACAGGTATATATTATGCATAATTTAACAAGACGTAGTTGCTTCATAATGTTTTATTAAAGAACGATTAAGCAGGTATTAAACCTATTATTATTAGCAGTCTTGATCGGAATAAAAAGATTAATTGCTTCAACTGAGACAGTTGCTAAACAGATCCGATGCAGGCCTCCACACTCCACAATAGCTGTAAGCGCTCTTTTAAATTATATTGGCATTCATTTAGGTACCAAATCATTCAGCAGCTAATTGCGGTTATGCGGTGCAAATATCGATTTACATGCCACTGTATAATTCAAAGGTTGAATAATGTATTGCCTTTCATTAGCACATTGGGCTATGCCGAGATGTATTTGCACGTGAATTCACCTAACCGCACCCTGAAGGAGCTAGGGGCCCGTCAATTCAATATGGACTACTGCATTTATGTACAAGCGAATTTCACCAAAAAAGTTGCTGTGGCACACTCCATGGCCGTGGAAATTATAGCCTTTTGTGATGGATATTTTTTGCAACTGATTTTATAGTTTTTATTCCCGCTACATCAAATAGGTCACTATTTAATCTGAAGAACAGAGGCGACGGCGTGAAACTAATGTAATATTTGAATTGCACGAAAACTGGGACGTAACTAAGTTGTCTCACATTCGACGCATATAAACGTTACGCAAATAGCCTTAGTAAAGTTAAACAACAAAACTTCATTACAAACTCGTGCACAACACATAGCGCGATATTATCGGATTAAAATGTCTCACCGTGGACCCCTGAAAATAGTTTAGCCACGCACAGAAACTTTAACAGGGGAAAAATACACAGCCCTTGCTAATGAACTCCGATAATTGCGAGCTTACCGCGGCACGCGTTCTATTACCTACCTGGGAAATGGTTCACCTCAATCATTTTAATGCCTGCTCAATTATTATACATCGTGAGGCCACGTTACACGGTCTCCGTGCGCTTCTACCCCATCTCGGTCATAAGATCATTACACCAGAGCAGTCGGTCGGGTAGGTTAGACTGGATGAATACAAGGGGCAGATCAATGTATTTACTGTGTCGTTTTAGTTTTAATTAAGCGAGGCCTGCCGTTAAGCCGCACCGCGCAGTAAAATCGACTACGCAACGCGTGCGGCGCGTTAATAAGCCCGCGCGAATTTAACTCCGAGCGTGGACCGTAAATGAGAATCGCCAATAAATCGGGCATTATAATAAACATTAACGTTATTGTTTCCCGTTAAACGCCCCGCCGCCCCTCCCTCAGGTGGCGCCGCAACAATCCGCTCGGAATTTCAACGACTTCAATTATTGAGTGCCTACGAAAACCGAACCCTTTGGGCTTCTCAAGGGGCCGGACTGTCCATTTCACCCGACGATAATGCGGCGTGGCACGCGGAAAGGATATAGGTACCTACATTAAATAAGCCATTATATATCCGCTTCCGTTTTGTGTTTTTTCCACTGAGACTGTGGACGGAATTTAATTTTAAACTTGGAATAAATACCCATGGGTAATTACTTCGATTTTATTGAGCGTTACAGTGCGTCCGTAAATTGTATACTTACATGAACATTTTCGTAGTTTACATTTTGTTTCATTAACCAAGTACTTTAAATAATAAATATTGTATCGAAAAAGATTTAACAAAATAAATAGAAGATAGATCTATAGAACGCACAAATTAAAAATGCAATATAAAATTATTTACACTGGGCAGTGAATAATAGTTCATTTAAAGTTCAATTTACTGGATTTTATATAGCAAAGTTTCTCTGGTATAGTCATTCTTAGTTCCTAACTACTGTCTTAAGACTTTGATTTAGGATCGTAGGATCTTGTATTACGATTTGAAAGTAGAGAAACACTTGTAGTTGAGCACTTTGGGATTTATTACGGCGGACCACAGACGCAAAGAAATATAATGAATCATCATTCATCAAGTAGTGGGATATTTTACCTTGAAAACGTCACCTGAAACATACTTTAGATCAAAACAATATAAAAATAATCAATTTCTGTTAAATTTGTCGCGTTTTCAGGATTTATGTGGCAAAAAAGGGTTTACAACAGCTTTAACGCAACCAGGCTAATATATTCGCAATACTACGATCGTAGTCGATAGCCCTATTATGTGCGTTGTAGAAGATCGCGCTTACGAGCAGAGTGCTAATCTAGCAGGTTCTTAGCATTCCGTTAATGATATTGCCAGCAAAAGATGAGCCTAGAAAAGAGCAAGTTAAAAAAAAACAGAGAGTTAACACAATAAAATAATAGCTTGATTTTTTTGTCAATACACACAATGCAACTGATCAAGCAGAAGGAAGTAAAGGTAAATAAAACAAACACTTTTTCATTCTACTTTATATTTAAGAATAATAATCAAAATCACTCCAAAATTATACTTATTAATTGAACTTTTTATTACCCTACAACGTGAATAATATTAGCTCTAAGTCACTCTTTAATGCTCTTAAAAAACAAATACCGCCCAATTTATTATTCAACAGTTACATTCTTAATTGGCATATCAAGTATCAAGATTAGGACGTCAAACTAATTTAAGGCGGTTGACACATTTGACAATGATATTATTAATACCGAATGAAAGGTTTTAAATAAATCTCAGGTTCGTCTTTTACTGGCCAGACTCTAATAGACGGGGTTTATGTAACACATCAAATATAATCTTTTAAGGGTTCATGTAAGTCGGCGATCGAGTCCCTTAACCGCCGATCATGTAAGAAAAATGTCATGAAAGTGAATGAAAGCAAGAAATGTTTGTCGAGATCGTAGCAAGTGGAAATCCGTGATCTCTGCCTACCTATCCGGGTAATAGGGGTGATTATATGTATGTATGTATGTAAATCGTAATAATTTCGTTGGTTTGAAATTATGTTGATGCCATTTACTAGGAAAACAAAAATTGTTTATGGTTATTGACCTTTTCACGCAATGTAAGCAATTATTGTATTACAACTACATGGGTAAATTATTATATCTATAAATAACCTCAGCATTTTTGTGTAGAAAATAATTATATCAGGTTACTATTAATTTGCATGCGTACCTAATAAGTTACCAGCACTTGATGAAGTAATAGTCACGGTAACTGCAGTCATGATCGCCTTAGTAATCGTAACAGCCTTAGTCCAGTCACACACCGCCGTTGGACTCAGGAAACAGAGAGCCTAATCCAATTGAAGGTTTGCATAATTCTCGCCCGGTACGCACCTAGAAGCACAATGTAATTGTAGTGCATTGAACTAATAGTGGGGATTATTAAGTTTGAGGAAATGCATGTGTCGTCGAAGGATTAGAGATCGCTTAGGCGGTTTGTGCGTGTGGAAAGAAATAAAGAGTAGGGAAGAAAAGTTTTGTAGATTTATGATTTGGGCAATTACCAAATAATGTTAAATTAGGATTTGGAGCCAAAGATATGATTTGATAAAAATGTGTTTGAGTACCTACTTTAATTCGTGGGTTTACTTTGATAAATATTTCACATCATGTTTAAACTCTATTATACGCTTTGAAAAAGTAACCTTTAGGTTTTTTTTACGGTTGGCAGCGTTGAACACTGTCAGTGTGCGATTACAAGCGATATGATTGAGCACGTCAATGAATATAAAAAAAATGTTAATATGTGAGTATTAATTTAATGTACTTATAATAGTTTGTATAGCTTCTAAGATACAACTTCTAGCATGTTAATACATTACATTTATGTAATTCATTGTATCAGGCCTATATCATCGACTCTTGTTACAAATCAAAACCTTGACATCCAGTTTCTTTTTTCGATATTTGAAGCTTTATTGCTCACTTATCAATGACACACCTTGAAATAACTTTTTGTTAAATAAATAAGACTGGTTCGAAATGAAATTGATTACTTACCTACTTCCTAAACTACCCTTGTTTTTCTTTGTCAAAGTAACCCCAATTCAAATGCACATAATTACCTTTATAAACCCTAAACTGGCAAACAAATATTTTTTAATGATATCGAGTTTAAACCCTTATATTATCGACTTCCGTTTAAAAAGGAGGGTATCAACATAACAACATCAGTATAAATTAAAAAAAAACTTGAGATACATTTATTTTAAAATATTTTATTATTAATGATATCGACAGAGGAAAAAAAAACCGATATCATAATTTTTTAATTTGTTTTCTTTAGTGAATTTACAGGGAGATAAACACTTTTTAGTTTATTGATCAAAGTAACCTCATGCCACAGTACCTAAATAATGCACATCAAAAATAAACTTCATAATGTAAGTGATAGTAACAATCCATATCAGACTTATATCATCAATTTAATGTATAAATAGTTCCTTTATTAACATAATTAACAAAACCAATCATAATATTGTTTGATGCCAAACCAATTACAATCTTGAAACACCTTTAAAAATTAACCGTTACGAACTAGAATTTAAACGAATTAAAAGATATTGACGTTTTTTGTATGATGTCTAAATCGGAATAATGACCCAGATATACCTGTAAAGTCACCAGCATAAAGATCTGCCATAACAAAGCAGGCAAAAATATCTGACACTTTCTTACGGCCCCAGTAATAGAGTCGTGTCAGATATTTATGCGCGCTTTGTTGGGGAAGATAATAATGCTGGTGACTGTACGATAGTAAAATTTGGTTAGATACACAAGTTACTACTTAGTACCTTAAGACAAAACGTTTTCCACGTTCCTTCCGCATTATCGAAACTAAATTAAGGCACTTACAAACACACATCACGTTGTCGCTAATCTCGACTCTTAGCGCAATCTGGAGCCATTCCGGTGGGTAAACAATACCGCCACCTTTCAGGAAACAAAGAGGAAATAACAAAAGAATGGACCGGCCGGACGAATCGGTGCACGGTGCATTATCGGCTCGTACGACCGTACACGTGCGCCTCAACCCCCAGTCTTGTTCTAGGTTACAAAGAAAAGTCGTTTACGCAGCTATTTATTTCAGTGTTGAAGTTAGTTGGAAAATAAAGAGAGGTTGTGATGTATTTATAATACGATTAAAATAGCACCTACAAGTAAGATACAGTATGAGGACCAAGTTGTCAAGATACTAACGTTATACAATATAAATAAAGATACTATTTGTTTTTGTAATTGCTTGTTATTTTGTATTTTACTTTTCACGCCACTGCTCGGAAATGTGGCAAAAGATGGTCAGAATTCTGGCTTCAAAGTTTTAGGGTTAGTTGGACATCGCACCAACAGGCCAACTATGACTTCCAGCTGTCCAACAATGTTATTGTTGGACAGTTTGAACAGCGATTCGCTCAATCTCAGGCCCCCCGGCATGCGCCGGGCCGCCCCGCGCGGTGCCCCCCGACACGCGAGCGGGGCCGTATTGTGATTTTTAATTAGGTACTTAATTTTGACTTATAATTATAATTATTTGCAATTTCTTCGCAATAGGCGTGAAAAGCATTATGTAATGTACAGTCACCAGCATAAAGCTAAAGCTAGATATATGTATGTATGTAAATACTTTATTGTACACAAGACACAGGTAAAAATACAGACAAAAAAAAGTTAAATCGGTACAAAGGCGAACTTATCCCTGATATAATAATTGCAATAGATGGACTCGTCTCCTTCGAGGTCCTCACCTTTGGCTCGGACCTCGAACCCACTCGTCCATCTATTGCCTACTTTCTAGACTTTACAACGATGTACTATTGTTGACATATGTTAATATTATAATGTTCTTTGTTTTTGACGTTCATGATATAGATTATTATGGTATTGGCATGTACTTACATACAAACTTATACTGTAATTTCTTATCATTAAAAATAAATTATCTTATCAGCCGATGACACTATGTCAACAGATTGTCAGTATTCTGCATTTGTTTGTGAAGCTGACTGTATATTTAACTACAGAGAAACTAAGCAGCGATTGACATAAATAGTGGGTGGTAAAATAATTAAAGCCTAATATAACTTTAAAAACTAAATGCAAAAACATGTTCTTACAGTGCGAAAAGTGTGTGGTAACCTAGTCAGTTCTGTAGTAAATTTAGGTGTTAACGCGCGGGTATTCGTCACTTTACACAGTAGAGATGGTGACATTTGATTAAATCCACCGAACGGCCGCCTTTTTTAGTGGCTTTATGCAACTCGGGTTGCGGCCGTGTTAAAAGTGAGCTAGTGTGGTCGCATGTCTATACTAAACAGAGAGTTAGCAACTGAAATTTCACCCGGTTTTTTTGTTTTATGATTGACAGCACACGAGCCGTGCTCGGTCGCGCGTTCAGCCCAGCCGGCCGTGGTCCGCTGTTAAGAGACCTATCTGCTGGGCGGTTTGTGCACATTGTCACGTGTTGCATAATACAGACCACTGTGAGCTCTGAATTCGTAATTTTGCAGCCGTATCGATAAAGCAATGGATAGTTTGACGCATGTGTTTGTTCATTGAACTTTTGGGTATTCATAATAATAGAAATTCAGTTTCAAATTGAAGTTGTGTTTGATAATCTCAAATGGAAAACGCTTCCTTGTTTAAATAGTAATCACGTAAACACTTTGAAACGACAGGAAATAAAGTCGTTCTAACTCTATATCTGATTACCAAAAAGAATTCAGGGATTTTTTTTGCGTCTAAACGCAGACAAAAATGTTCATCTCGTTAAAACTTTCGCCTACAAATATAAAATTTAATTTCTGAATGAGTGCAAAAAAAGAATCGCCCACCATGTTTTTCGCGTTCATTTTGCATCAACCGACGTAGAATCCTAATTATCTTTCCCAGTTAAGCTTAAGTGAATTATTCCAGCCGCCCACTGCGGCGCACAAACAAAACGGCACGGAGTTCGCAACCTCAGTCGAAAATACTAAAACATTAAAGAGCATTCCCGGCGTGTGTATAATATCCGCTAAGTAGTATACGTAGCGCATAAGCCCGCTATCTTGGCAGAGGTAACAGAGCCGCGCTTTAGTCGGCTCAACTTTTAATAACGCCCGCAAAATCATCTAATTAATCTGATAACGGGCGGGCCCACAACACTCTGTACTAATACTAATGCCTATTGCGCATTATAGCGTCCTCTGGCCAGGAGTAGTGCCCGGATTAGACGGCCCACTCGCCCCTAAGATTAGCACTCACGAGCCCACCCAAGATCCACTAAAGTCACACAAGACATAGACTCTCTTTGATCACGCTTTTCCTTAAGAGCTTGAAAACCCACTCGACAGCTTACACTTGGTGCAATCATACATACCATCGAGAAATGTTCCCAATGAAGCACTAACTTACATATAACCGCATATTGTAGCCTGCTTATTAATTCCTTACAGTATTACTTATTCTAAAGAGAAAATAATTATTGGGCTGCACGATCGAAGAATTAATGGCTTAAGAAATAAAGCCGCATATCGCGTTTCGGCGGGTCGGCTCGACTCAACTGTTGTTTGCGCGCGCCCCTATAAGTGTAATTACGGGTCGAGGCTCCTTCAGCTGGCTCCACGCACACGATGAATGAGATCTGCGACTAATGGAGATCTTATCTTAACCCCGAGATGGAGAAGGTAGCCCTCCTTAACAGTATAAACTTTAATATAATATAATATACGGACTTATCTCTCCCAAATAGGACAGTCGAGTCCAGGTCATAAATAAACCCGGCTTTGATTTCTGAAGATGACCCTTGCTTTATATCTACGTTTCTTAGGGACGGATGTCAGAAGGTCCCTTTTAATAGTTTCTAAGAAAATTTTGGTTAATTGGCATAATGGATCACACGAATTGTGGGTACGGTCGATAACTGGAACCGTAGTAGTCGTACGTTCCGTAACCTCACTTCTTACTTGCTACTGCTGCTCCGTACAATACGTTTTACTTTGTATTCCGTATGTCTTAATTCTTCAACAATTACTCGCTAATCCGTTTTCTTCACAAATTAAATATTTAAGACGCCAATTTGTGGTTTTTTTCAGTGCAAGTTTTACTCAGTGCGGTATAAAGAAGAGAGGGCTATTTGACGAAAGTAATTTTCAGAATTATATTGTTATTTCGCCTTTGGATCTTATGATAATTATTTCTGGTTTGCTTTAACAACCTAAATAGGAGAGGGAAATTAAGCGCCTGCTTTGTGTTTAACTGTTGACGCGTCGATTTAATTTTAACATAATTATTAGAACATGATATGCAAGATCATTCACGGTTGCGAGATTAATATCGCGCAGCCTGGTAGCTTTATAAGGGTATGATTAGTAGTTCGCTAACGGAAGAGACCTAAAACAATTGAAACAGAAAAATCGGGATTTTCGATAAAAGGTAAAGCCTATTGGCAAAACGATCGAGAGGGGCAGAATACAGAAAGAGGTTGGCGGCGGCTGGGAGCCGAGAGCAGATAGGCAGCTCGAGCGACGCGAATGCGACATTTCAATTTGAGTATATATTATTCATGGTAATGCGTTAAAAGCGCCGGCATACAACTTGCTCAGTTCGAGCGGGGACCGAGTAATCGCCGCGCACGTGCGAACACCAGATATATTCAATGTTGTGCTTTAAAATTGTCGTTTCGCGCCATTTGCACTTGCCGCGCCTGGCCCGATGTGCCTCGCTTATAAAGTAACTCAACCAATGTGGGACCAGCTTTTTTTAATATTTATTGCAGTCTACAAAATTATCTCTTTCACTAGATAAAACGATTACTTGCACGATTTCCTATGGCATGGAAAATAAATTACATATTTGAGGAACTGTTGTATTTATGAAATTCCGTGATTCGACTACATGTCCAGATTAATGGAATAGCTACAAGATTTACGCCAAATGCGTAGATTCTATTTAAACAAGATGTATTGGTTACCGCACATAAATCTCTTCTGCCACTAGGAACAGACTGTAGCCGATGGTACCGCAATACTACCGGCGCAAATGTTCAAATAATTCCTATGCACGCATTCCGCTCTACAATCCGAATAGTATTCTGCATACATACACACAACTTGATCAGAGTATTCATGACTTTTATATATGAAGAGTAATAAGAACGAAAACAATTTTCTAGAGCTTCATAAATCATAATAATATTCAAAGTAATGGACAATGGGACCTCCTTCTTAACTCGTAATCCTTCTTAACTGAACATACTCTTATCTAATACGTGTATCCGTATAAGACTTATTATAGAAAATGAGGTATTTATACCAGGCTTCTACCACAGCAATATCAGTTGTGTACGCATCACATCAGAGAGGCCGAACCGAGCTGCGGCCGACATCTATTATTCATCGCCGAAGACACGGGAACAAAATTTGTGTAAGTGCGTTGTGATCCAGCCAATCTCGCCATCTTTATTTCATTCGCAATAAATGGATTACGGTGTTCCCAGAATATGCGTTACCCTGTTTTTTACATTCCGTCAGTGCTTAAATTGAATAAGTATTTATCAGTATGACTTTGTATGTATATTTTTTTATATTGACATCCATTCTCACATCCAATAAGTCACCAAAACTATTTACCAGAAAAGCAACTACCAAAACATTTTATTTTCTTCCAATATCCCTACAAGTTTCTGCTCTTATAGCAGATTTCAATATTGTTCCCTGTCATAAATCATCCTTCTGCCAACCAAAATAAATCGGAAACGTCAGCCCAAAACAGTTTTAGGGAAAAGAAGGAAAATAGAATTTCAAATGCCAATCAAAATTACACATCACCTACCACGCAAATACAAAGGTAGGTGGCATACTTACGCTTTTGGATATGAATTGCGTTTGAAGGGTGTATGGAAAATCGGTTGAATGTTTTAAGAGTACTGTCACTTGTAATCCCAAGTTACAAAGATTTCGTACTTCCCCGATGCATCGCCGTGAGTTATCTGGACCTGCGATAAAATCAATCCAACGGGAGGGACAAACAAGAATAAAACATTGAGACATCACGTACGAAAAGGGCTGCTGGTCATAGTTTTCCTGATGAGGTAAATCTGTTCACTTCTATAGGATCACGTAATGAGTTATTTTGCTGCACGCTTGAACGCTGGAAACGATGACAATGCTAATTAAAGGCAGCTTTTGTAAAATCTAGAAATTAATACAAACTGTCCATGTCGCTTTTAATTATTATTCGCTGGTGTCAGATGCTTATTTTAGATATTCGTCGTAACTTTTTAACAAATGTAATTTATCTACGAAGCAAAGACGTTTGACTTTAAATGGGGTTCCTCACGTAAGTTCACCTCCCGACGGATCGTGCCACGCCCGCGTGAAATGTATGCCAATCTATCAGACTCACGTGAGCTCTCATTCAGGCCCTCACATTTACGACCACGTATTCACCTGCGAGTAACAAAAATGTGCATCAAAAATCATTACCCCTAATTATGTTATTAAAAATATTCAAAACTTTCTACAACGACTCTCATCGCTAATTTTTTAATTAAAATGGGGAATTCAGACGGGGTCTCACCTGTGCTCAACTCCCGTGCCACCGTTTTATCGGTACCCAGAGACATAAATTAGAAGTAAAAGTAATCGTTGAAAGTTTCCCAAGGCAGGCTGGAGGGCTAGCGACAGGAATTTGTGCAGAATTACCTGCCACTGGTTTTAAGACTTGCAATTTATCAACGTGGGATCCCACGGCTCGATAGACCGTCGGACCGATGGTCAGTCGCATGGAAAAAGGCTAGTCTTTTTTCAAGGCTTACCGGGATGCATTAACGCGGGAAGCGTTTAATAAATCTACCTAAGCGCAGCTTTAATACTAAATTAAGTTCTAAAGCTCAACATTAAACTTTGGTTGCTCCACTTTTAAGCCACGTATTTATTTTGCATTCAAGTGTAGCGAATAACATGATAATTGCCTGAAGAAATATGCTTAATAAAATAGTTCGTACTTGGCGTAATGAATGCAATTTGCACGTTCATTACGGAAATTATTCTGTGGAGCAGGCCGACAAAAATATTTACGTATCCAGTGTAACGGGATTGTTATACGCGTATATTATGGTATCTCGGAAAAAGGCGGGTTTTGATTGACGCTGGCAATCCGCTTAATGTGACCTCGAGGCAAGTTTTGCGCGGCGCACAAACGACTGGTTAAATTCAGAGGTCGACGCAAAGCGACGCAATCTCTCACACGTCACACCGAAGGAGCTTGCCATATAATTCAT
This sequence comes from Epinotia ramella, assembly GCA_947578815.1. Classification (NCBI taxonomy): domain Eukaryota; kingdom Metazoa; phylum Arthropoda; class Insecta; order Lepidoptera; family Tortricidae; genus Epinotia; species Epinotia ramella. The sequence goes on from OX388209.1 coordinate 18,856,804, forward strand.
TTCCCTATTCATATTTGTCTTAGTGGTTGATTCCTGGGTGCGAGCTTTGAAGGCAAAAAATCTAAAAAGGCTAAGGAGGCTATGCAAAATGACATGATATTTTACGACGGGAGTGTTATTGAAAAAGTTTCAGGGAAATATATTTCCTTCTCACTACGCCGTTCATATGAATTGAATCGGGTCCCTATTCTAAGCATATAGAAGTGCGCCAGCCGTATGGTTTATATTCGTCGTTCAAGATTACGTGACTGGAAATAGTAAAATCGGATGATGATGTTGATAATGTAGGTCGTAATAGGCCATTGCCAATAAAAAGTTATAGGTAAGACATGGATTAACAGGAACTGGGTCAGGGCAAGGCTACCTCATGAAAATAACGCATTTTGGTGGCTGCTCCCAACTAACCAAGCCGCATTACGTGCGCTATCACTCCAATGTTGCTCCCTGTGCATATGTGACCGATTTTCATAAAACGACTGAAAAAGTCGAAATAACGAGAAACATCCGAGCAACATACATTAATTTCCATTTGTGAAAAGGTCTAACTTCGGAATACTGTTTATAAAATTATTTTTAGACAAAACAGGAGCTGCCGAAAGAAGCGGCCAATCACACTAACTTTGCATTACTTTTAGCTAGTGCTTGGGTTCTAAAAGCAAAGTTACATGCACTCAATAGAATGCCGCTTAAATAACTTTCCCCGGAATACGCCACTGAGAAAAGCAGCCCGTAACTTGGCAATATCGCCCATTTGTCCCGGGCAAATGAATAATTATTGAAAAATTAATTTATCATTATAAAGTCGAGAAAGGGTCATGTTTTTTTTCTATTACGAATGGTTTCGTTGGATAATAGCAATTTCCTAATCGAATTGGGTATATTTTACAAATTACTCAATTGAATGTTACCTTTTAAAATATTTATTTATCTAATTAGAAGCAAGTCGAAAACGCCAGCTATAGCAACTTTATGTGCTTTTTTTATAATTTATAATAATGTTACAAAACGGAAATCGACAGCACACCGAAACAATAATTTAAAGCAATGTCATACGTTGTCCGTAATTGGCATGAGTTTGCGCCGGCCTGGGTGCGGCCGCGGCCAGCCATTCTATTCATAATCATCTCGACTTAACTCACCTCTAACCTGATTTACTTGACTCGGAGAGTCATAAAAACTACGAGTAATTGGAGGTCAGACTTACACTGGTTCGCGTGAAACGAAGTGAGGGTTAGCTGCGTGAATACCTGCCCAATGCTACTGTTCGGCGGTCGTGTTTCTACGCGAGTCGTTTGCACCCATCGTTCCCACCAGCTGCCGTCACCACACGCACAACGAGCTTTTCTTTTCACATGAAATTTCACTATAACTCTCTGAGCGTGCTTGCGTAATTTTATATGTTTAAAATCAGTATATATATATATGTTTTATCTCTTTCTCCGATACCCAAAGGTTGTCTGGAAGAGATCGCTCTTCAGCGATAAGACCGCCTGTTGTCTACCTCTACCTACATGTTATTGTATTGTTTCTCTTTTTAACTGCTTTGTTTGTGTGAGGTGTGCAATAAAGAGTATTTGTATTGTATTGTATTGTATATATGTAATGACTTTTTTTTTTTTTTTCCTTCTTTTATCTGCAGTCAGTCATTCGGACTATAAGCAGGTTTGATGTAGTTTTGCTGATGACGTTTGGAACGAGTCTCCTTTGACACGTTCCTATTGGAGAAGCCGCGTTTCCACACTGCTGTGTTCGAGTATATCGCGTCGTTTTAGTCTTTTGGTATAATCTAGGACGGTCAAATTCACCGCGAGTTGGTTTGGGTGGCTCTTAACAGGCGATTTTTGTAGTTTTTGATGCTCTGCTCAAACTCCTCCTTTACAGTGTTCATGTTCAGACAATGATTTAACTCAACATTTTTTGTAGCCATTGTGGGTCCAACAAAAGGATTGTGGATCTAAGTTGGACTTTCCACGATTAATAGCGTACCTAGGGGCTTTCGTATGACCTTCATCTCCATTTTTATATCCATAGTGTGTTAAAATGTTAAGGTACTTAATAATAACCAAGATGAAATTCCTCGTAACTAAACGATATGTTTCCTGAATCAATTTGATCGTAATTATATCATAATCGAGCTTTGACCTATGAAAAGATAAGACTGCTAGTCAATAACGTAACTTTTACCCACAAACTTGGAAGCCGTAGTGGCTAGTTGAAAGTTTCATGTGGCTGATAATTTACATAATAGAAGACGGTAGGTCTATCCCCTATCGGGGTCATCCAAACTTCTGTGGATTAGGGCTTTCACCGGCGAGGCTTATCGGATTCTGAACGAATTTTGGGATTCATGCGATAGTGACGTCATTATCGATATTCGATTTATATGCAGATTGGAAGTAAAGGAGCGTGGGTGCGGCCAAGGCAGCGTGACGTCACGCCTGGCGACGTCCTCACGCTACCGCCCTGTCTGACAGCTATCGTACCCGCTACGATACTACTTACTTCCTCTCTTCTTACACGTAAATTATTTAAGATATAGATAATACATACAGTAGCTGGTATACCTACGTCCAGTATTCTAGTCGGAACTGAGATCCTTGTTAAAGTTTTGCGCACTGGACCCTAAGACGACAGAAGCTCTATTGTAAGGATTTAACAATATCTCTCGCTTTACTGCATCTCGCCCAGCGATAATAAAATATCACAATGGTAGTCAATTCTATTCATGACAAGTATGCGAGATGAAGAGTGTCAGTGGCATAATCCATGAAATCAAATGACAAGAAAATTATTCAGTTAAGTATTGTTAAGAGTTTGAAACTAGAAGTTTAAAAGTCCTTACTGTCTCTGTTGGCGGCTTTTGTTTATTTGTTTGACTTAGACTTCCAGTTTTCAATTCAATTGGGTTAATTTATGGCATAAGTGCGTATTCATTTCCATTGTTTTCATACAGGATGAAAATAAGGCGAAAATTTCCCACGAATGGGGCATTATTTCGTTTCACACCTATATTTTGACTTAATTCTGAATTATCTGCATTACATTTTTGTAGGAGTTTTAGAGATTCACTTTATAGTTTACCCGGTAGGGATATTATAAAATATTGTAATAAATAAAAGTACCTACCTAAAATGTTTGCTACCATTTTATATTCACGAACACCAACAGATTCTGTTCATTTCTCTTCAGACGAGGCCTACTTTGTAAACAATAAGTAATTTGGAAAATGGAAGCGAGCGTATGAAAGTGTGGCTTTTCCCATAGGTAAGTAGGAAATGACTGGCAACGATCTACATCAGACTAACGAGTAAAACTTCTGCAGCGTCATTATGCTGCCAGCGATCGCATTATTCCGTCGAATGCTCAGTCAGTTGCAATCTTTCACTCGACTCAGACAAACCGTTTTAAGTGTTTATGATTAGGTACAGTCCAATATACTAAATCAATTAAACGAGCTGGCACAAGTTTCAATTCAATTTCAGCGGATTATAACAATGTATGAAGTACCTACACTGTATCAACGCACGAGCTTGTCCGTTAGATTTTAACCATACCTTGTCTAACTTGGTAATTCATTTTCAAAGCCTGTAATCTACGATGCCACAATTCGAATATTCGTGTACCAGAATCGCTGTCAATTCCATGTTGCTTTATTTTTTCCTGATCATTCATTAACTTTTTTGGGGAAAAAGAAAGCCAGCAAAAAGCCAACACATCATTCATCTTTTACCCGGCCTGTCTATTATGAGTTGCAGTTTTTAAAAAGTTGGTAATTAACATCGGGCGAGAGTCGCAGACCACGTCCTAACTTTTGAAGTGTTCATAAAGTTTGGGGAATGCCCTAATCATTAACAGCGAGCCGCTTGCTCAAAACGATGACTTTTTTATTCAGGTCGCATGATAGGCAAAGTTTTATAATTAAAAAGGTACAAACTTTAAGGTACTTGCAACAGATGGTGTCAAGACAATTGCTTGTTATATAAATGTTAGCCAATTAAAATTAGTTTCCACAATTTATAGCAATCTTGTGTTGTAATTTTCTAATGGTGATTTGATTGTATGAAGCAGTTATTAGTATATTAATTATTCCACGAGTATTGGAAATATTTAGGAATACGAGTTTTATCATCTGAAAGTAAATGTTCACTTTTTATTTGTATAATCTTTTGACAAAACGGCTTGAAAATCTAATAAAACCTCGCATTCGATTTAAACGGATGATAAATTTGACGGCCTTATTATAAAGCCTTATTAGAACAAAATTGGCGAAAACCGAAGGGTTCATCTTCAGGTTCGATCGGGTTCCCGGGGGGTGTCCCGCTCTCCCGCTTGTCTCGTACTCTGGCGCAGGTTAATAAGTAATGAAGCGGATTCGACCGAGTTTTGTTTGTTAAAGTGATTATTCAAATACGAAAAACGTTTTCGGTTTTCCCTAAACTTCTCTCATATTTTATTCACTGATTTCTTCACGGTTTGAGGAATTCGTAATTGTTGTTAGAATTTTCGCAGCTATTTGCTCTCTGTGAAAGCAATGGTTTATTGCAATAAAATTGACCCCATGCACATTCAGTGATATACTTCTTCTGATGTGTAGAAAGTTCATATCAATTATCATATAATCTTGCCACTATATCTGCATAATCAAAAAGTCATACATATGCCCGGTATTAAGTTTTAGTCTATTGACAAGTCTAATCTGCGAGTGAAACACGAGTTTCGTTTCTTAGTATTGTATGAACGACTGATTACGATAACCGTGAGATAGAGGAAGAGGTAAAGAGAGAGAGAGAGAGAGAGATACTGTTTTTTTCTCCTTTGATATTATTTTAACCATACAGGTTCATCATCTTTAAACAGTCCTTAGTATCCATTGAATAAATATAGCAAACGGTTGTACAATCCCGACCACATAATTAAACAATAACATCGTCTATCGTTTCTAATTAATAAGTTTAGGTTGCCCACATTTGCTCAATGAATAGTCCGTATCTACGATTCAATTTAAGTGTGCAGAAATTCATTACTGGACGTACGAGAAAATGAGTCGTTAATATTAGGTACAATTTTTTTTTTTACATTTCAATCTTCCCTCTTACCTGATTTGGTAAGTAATTTTAAATGGAAAGCTAAGGTACTTACATAAAGAGTTTTTAAGTAGAGTGATGGGCGCTCAGTAGTGTTTCATAAGAAAACGAGCGTCCCTAAACTTTCCTTAGATAACTAATCCCACCCTTAGATTATTTCGTGAGGCTCCCAATCAATTCGCCTATAAAAACACGGGATAAAACGTCGCTATCCTCTTCCGAGAGTTGTCTCCTTGGAGAATCATTACGAAAATACGACAAAATTCTAGAGCGTCTGTCGTCAGGAAAGGGTGTTATTTATGGAGGGCAGGGGCTGGAGAGTGTATCTGAGTGGCTCTATTAGCTCAACTAATATTTTCTTCTTCAAGTTAATTGTTATGTCGCCTTTAAGACCAGGTGGCTTGTCCCATTAGGTTGCCGCGGGCTCTGTAATGCCGAGGCGCGAAACTTGAGAGTGGCCCCGGGAACTCGGCCCCGCGGAAATATTTAAACAAATTAAAACTTTTCCTGGCAACATTTAACGTCGGACGTTTAGCTGTAGAAACACACTACGATTATACTGTTTCCTTATTTTTTTTGAGGATAAATTAAATATATCTAACACTTATTTCCTTCATAATATTTCTGCGGAAACTTAAGCGCAAAAAATCGGCGCTCCTAAAATCCAGCTTTAATAAATGTGAAAGATCCGCGTCCAGTGTAAACCAAGATAACAGACAAGCAGCATTGTTAGCCCAACATTGTTGGTATTTTGATGGACGCGCGCCTGACCATTACGACTAGACCATTGTTCCCCAAACTGCTAAAGTAACCACTGGCCGCCATGAGAAAACGGTTGCATAGTTTGGGAGTTCCTTTCGACAAACGATACTAATTTGAAATATTCTCGCTGAGTGATTGATTCTGTGAGTGTTCAAGTGAAATTGACGTGACAGTGCAAGTTTGGTTTGCTATGTAACATTTTAACGTTTAAAATGTTCAGAGGTTCATTCGCAATGACCGGATAGCAGAAACTCAGTTCCATATTAATATGTCAGGGTGTTAGGAAATTAATATGTAAAAGCTGATTTATGAACCATAAATCTGTAAGTGGTCACTGGGATCCGGAATTTATATTGTGGATATTAATCATCAAATAATAATTTATTTTAAAGTAGTGGTGAAATTAATCGTAATGTTTTTTAGATATAAGGGTACGAGTGATACCATAATCACGCTTTCTGACAGTGCGCTTCTTAAGTGAACCATGCTGGCAATATAATATTTTGCACGTACTCGATTAGAAAAGTTCGCTCGATGAGCGACGCGTATATGTGACTCTCGGTATTTGACTGTACCGAGCGGCAAATATCTAATGTATTTCGTACGAGAACACTACATTAGATATAAATGATCGCTTCCGTGCTTTGGAAGGCACGCGAACCAGTTGATCCCGGCTGCTGTCTATGACAGCAGTCGTTAAGCCGAGTTAGAGGCCTTCGGGCGGCTTAAGAACTTTCTAACAGTCGAGTTGCCCACTCACTTGACAAAGGGGGGACAACTGTTACTCGCGTCCGCAGGAAATACCTCCCACGACCCTGTACGTGTCCCCTGGGTGGTACTAAAGAGTGACCAACTTTAAAGGCCAAAATAATGTTTGACATACGATTAAATAAGCTACATTAATTGAACCTTTACGGTCAAAAGAGATACCTACTAATGCTAACTTTAGCATTAAATGATTCGGAATAACGTAGCTATAATGGTTAAGATATCATATAAATAAAGTAAATATATTATCTAGTTTTCTAGGAAAGCATTATTGAATAATGAATATAGGCAGCTAATATTACGTAATTAAAATCATAACGAGTGAACTTTTTTGATTCTTTGCCTAATTACTCGTAATCGTTATTGAAAACAAACAATCGTAATGTGAAAAAAAAACTGTTTAGAAAGTCTCTGCTATTATTCCATCCTGTATAATATTAAAGTTTTCTCTACTCCAAAATATACATTTGTGTAAACACCGTGAATGGCTCGATACAAATATGCCACAGTGTACCCGAACATTACATCTGGTGTGTGTTGTGTAGTTTCAATATGGCCCTCATCATAGCGTCGTCTGAAAAGCGATCTTATTTACGACTTGGCACTACATCCAGCGATTGGACGTTTTGCGACATGATACCAGTTTTTTGATAAGGTTAAATTGTATTTCGAAAACATTACTGATGTTCTATGCGGCGCATCCTGTGTTCGATATTTTTCATAGAGTTATTATTATCGAAATAAGTAGGCATATCTAATTAGGATCATACGTACAAATTGCAAGATTTTGTTTATAAAACGGGAAAAAATGGGTTAAAACTAACACACATTAACCGATTTTATAAGTACCTACTGTAAATGAACCCTAAGATAAAACATAATTAAAAGTTGGGCCCAGTTCTCATGTGCATTTACAATTGATACTAAGTATACCTATTTATTATGCAGCTATCTTGGGTTTAGGTTATGAATATTAAGGCAGTTTTTCCAATAGGTATTTTATGATCATTTACCAAATAAATCGATTGATGAAATGTTTGTTTCCTAAAAATAAAAAACCGCCCAAGTGCGTGTTGGGCCACGCGCTGTGTAGGGTTCCGTAGTTGCCTGTCTGTCTTAGTTACATCGACGTGCGGTGCGGTTGCGTCTGCCGAATTTGTACGAAATTGGCCTCTCCAAGTAAACATTAAGTTGGTCGAATATTACTCGGTAACTACTTATGCCTTCTTGTCTGTGATAGTTTTCCTTTTAAATTCAAACAATTTTTTTAACATCCCCAGTAGTAGCCATTTAACCGGCAAAATTAGGGCTTTAAAGCCCAATATCTCGCAAACGAATCACTGATTTGAAAAATGGTTTAAAAATCCATAATATTTTTGAACGAGCTATCCAACGATACCCCACACCATGGTTTTAACCAGAAAAAAATTACATCCCCGCTCTATGTGTAGGCAAGGTACACCTACCCTAAAAAAATTTTTTTTTTCAAGATTACATTGTACTGTTTTGTCGGCGTAATTGATTTATATACCCATGCCGAATCACAGTTTTCTAGTAGTATCTAATGGTTACTGAGCTACGGACAGACGGACATGGCGAAACTATGAGGGTTCCTTGTTGACTACGGAACCCTAAAAATCGGTCCTGGCGCTTCGCCGGCTGATACCGCGGCACGCTCGCGCGCTGTAGGGTCGCGGTTCTTCCTAACCCTCCTCCTCGCTTAGCTCGTCGTCGTACACACCGACCTGCCTTAGAGTAGATAGATAGGTGAACCGCCTGTTATGTCAATACATTTGAAAACCTAAAAGTTGTATTTTTAGGGTAGGAATGAAATAATTATTTATAATATGATATTTTATCAAGTAAATATTTTTCCTAATGAAATATTTCCAAAACAATATTTTATGAAACAACTAATTTGTTAATCGTTACTTTGCCGAACGTTGTTTTTAAAATGAATATTTATAAAACTTTTTTTATGAAATTATTGGAAACCGTATTTTATACACCCTGTGTGCTATGTTATGTAGATCGAACGTCAGATTGATCCCTTAATAAAGTACATTACGGCGATTAAACAAACCAATTAAATTTTACATAACTAACTCTGTTTACGGATTCGTGTGGCTCCAATAAACTCACATCTCCATTATGCGTAAATTTTAACTATGAACGCTATTTTAAATCGACTAAGGCTGCTTTTACAATCGCTTAATTGGTCCAGATACGGGTTTGCGGAAGTAGTGGTCGGTATTCGCATGCATGTGCCCGGTTAAACCGGTGCCGATACAAACGCGTGCAAACACACCCGTGATTGATTTGATATTAGTTCAACTGACAAAATGTTGGCGATATCGCATGCTAGCTTTTAATGGACTTCGGTACAAACACACGTTCACTTAGCTTTCTTGTTTACATATCTACCTATCGTATTTTAAATGGTACCTAATGCATTAAGTCAACAGTAAAAATGTTTTGAATACTAAACGATCTCTACTTAAAATTTATTTGTTTAATTTATTATATACCAAATAAAGATTATCATTTTTTTTTCTTGGCTCTCCCAGTACCGAACCAGACCCGAAAAAAATATTTTTTAAAGGTTAATAAAAATCCGCATCAAAGCAACCATAACGGAGAAAATCGATTTTAAAGATTGGATCATACAATTTGTTCGTTAATTATAATTTAATATGATGCTTGTTAAATGCCCCTCAGTACTAAGTAAAATAAAGGTATCAAAAGCTATTAAGTCAAAGGCTTAATGTCTTAAAACATCGCAAACTCAACAATAACAGAATTAAAACGTCCAAATTCGCTATATTACATTAAATCACGGTAACACAGGAAAAAACTGAGAAGAATTAAAGCGAGGATTCTTAAAACAAGTACCTACACGTAGTAAATTACAGCGACAGGTATCTCAAGGGACGGCGGGGCCTACCCCCTAAGTAAAATAATAATAGGGCCCGGCAGCTTTGTAGGGAAACGGCGACATTTAGCAAAATTGCGCCCTTTATTACGAGTAGCTACATGTTTATTGATATCTGAAATTTTCACTTAGTGAAATGTTTACTTGACATTTATGGTCGGTTAACGAAAACACTGTTTATGGAAGGTTAGAAATATAAGGGACATTAATAGGTGTCTGAAAAATACATGCATAAATTGTTCCAGATCACGTTTCAGAACATTTTCAAAAATATGCCCGCACGTGTCCGCACGTGTCCGCCCGCGTATAATACAAAGAACCCGAGCGAAGCCGCGGTTTAAAATATATCTTATGTCCATCCCAAAGGTCCAGTATAAACGAGAGATGATTATTTTTTAAATCGGCCTAGTAGTTCCAGAAATTACCCTCTACATTAGAGCCTTACACCCTCACAAAGTCACATTTACAGTCAGTAAAAGTAGCTATGCGGGCCAAGTGCTCAAAATGATCTGCACACGACTCTAATGTCAAAACTATAAGGACTGTCTAGATCATTTTGAGCGTGTTATTTTGCGTAGCTGGGCATTTTCAATAAATCGTGTACCCAATTAGCGTGAGTTGTTAAATAAAAATAAACTCAGTGTCAGTTTTGTGACGACAATTAAGCATTCAAATTATGTGAAAATGAACTTGTTTCACATTTAAATAACGTGTTTATGCAATTCATTAATAAATTGAAAAAGATTTTTTTTTATACAACCTGAACATTTATATCTTCACAAATTGACACTGAGTTAATTTTTATTTAACAACTCACGCTAATAGTTAGTCCGAACTCTAGCTTTAAATAAGCCATTAATGGCTTTAGCACAACATAAAACATGAAACTCTGCGATAAAATTATTTGGAACTTAAAATAAAAAAAAAAAAAAAAAAAAAAAAATTGGGTATACGATTTATTAAGAATGCCTTACAAACTACATAATTAGTGCAATTTTTGCACAAGGAAGGTATATAATAGTATCGTACATTTAGAAACAATTGGAATATAGAACATAGTAACTTATATCTATTAAAAGTCATTCATAACAATAAATTGCCTATTAAAATTACGTTAGGTATACATAATTACAGTGTCAGCATCTGCAATTGCATTAGACTAGGTCAAGCAAGTTTAAGTAAATTGAGTTTAATAAAATATGTGTAACAAATAAGTGCTTGCGTTGCGGCCTTCGCGTTTAGTGGGATGCCGTTAAGATTATGCCGAGTTAGTAACTAAAATAGGTGAAATAAATCTATACATGGTAAAAGCAAAACCTATAAACCTAGTCTTTCATTGTGTCAATAACGTACAAAAAAATCATTGAGATTGGAAAATATTTAGAAGTGGAAAAACGCTTTCCTTGCTTGTATGGACGAGTACGTAGTATTCCAAATGTATATTTTAATAATTCGCCACTTAAATGGTGCTGTAAAAAGTTCCCAAGCCTACCGTGTGTGGCGCCACTAGTGTAATCCTGTAACATACATTGGATTTTATTAGTACGTGATAATTTGAAAACCAGTTATTTGTAATATTACAAAAAAATGGATACTTTCTAACAAGCAAAATAAATGAATAACTTCGTTTACGGTTTCAGCGCAAAACACATACTTGTATCATTATACTGAAATCATTAAAAGTAAATTAATAGTTCGGTTGGTCACACGCATTATAATATATTCTATTCACGGTATTGTCAATGAGGAATTTCAGGAATATAGGACTATGTAAAGAGTTATAGCCTGAATATCAGTACTGCTGACTAGTGCATGTCATTTCTGATTTGTAAACATCAACAAAGATTTAGACACAACAAAAGAGTTGCCGTGGACTAATTACCACACACTCTGCAGATATTCTCAAACTTTGAGTGTTTGGCTGTACGATGAGTTATATAATATGTTACGACTATCGACATTAAGTGAGTGCAAAGACTATTCGCACAAAAGGACAAAACCTTAAGGTAAAATTGCACTGGAATACTTGAATCTAATTATTAAAATAGGTACTCGTTTAATTTAAATATAACAATTATTTAAATTATTTTATCGCGTAGGTAGGTCATGATTTGTGACATAGTGGTTGTCACCTTGCTATTCGAATTTCAGGTTAAAATCAAACGCCATTGTTAAAAGCGGTTTTAATTTCGCGATATTTTTAGCGACGTCCGAAAGATGGCGGATGTCACAAGTTGTCCCTAAAATGACTTTAATAGAGCCTCAGTTAAATAATTATCTTGGCATAACAGATATCTGAAACACACACGACACGTGACATTATGTAGTTTTTTTTTTATATTATTTTTCTACTACGCTCAATCTGACCTTCTCCGACTCCATACGTTATTTCTATAACTTTTGCTATAACGGAATAACGTTACAATTCCAAAATAAATCCATCAATTAGGTAGATAACACGAGATCATTAACGCGAAAGACACTGCAGAGGCCGTGTCGATCAAGCCAAGTTCGATTTCTCTAACGTCACCCGAGGGAGCGGCCGCGGCCGTGCCAGTCACCTGTCCTTGTCGCACCCCGAATACACCGGCATGCTAGAGCGCGACAACAGCTTAGACCTTACAAATTGCCCGTTACGATACCGCATTAGATCACAATCTTCTACGTAGAGTTATCGAAGCCGTATAAATACGCTGAGTTAGTATCGAAGTAAAGTGGTGAATTGAAAACCAAGGAAATGGTTCTTTGGTAATCTCTCAAATGTAATTGTCTTTAAACTGGAACCTCTTAGTTACTTCTCGATTCGATAAAAGGGTAGGGTACGGTCGACATCGTTCCTTTGATGTCTCATAGGTGAATTTGATGTATGTATTTTCTGTTCCTGTAAACGTGAAAGTAGTTGTACGCCAATTGACTACAATATGGGAGGTGAATATTCGTGATTCTTGAACCGTTTTAACTTTGTATAAGCTTATTGTATCGGCCCCAAACTCGGTAGTATAGGCGTGTCGGATAGGCTGCCTTATTTATAATGTCGCCCGAGGGACTGGATGTCGAATCGCGGGCGGACGCCTGACGAAACAAATTCTCTCATTTTCCTTACAAGATTGCTTTACGCCAAACTTCTCTAATAAAACGTTTCAATGGCCACTAATTTATTTTTGAAAGACAAAGATTTAGAATTGGGTTCTGTTTTGTAGCTCTGTTTAAATACGAGCTAATTAAGCTTTTGTTTATAAAGAAGGTATTCTAAATACAATTTTGGACTCTTTATTAGGTAATCATTTCGTGTTTAATTTATGCCACGTGATTAGTGGATTAAACGTAGGTACTAGAAAATCCCTCACAACGGCTCATAATAACTCACATTAGCTAAAAACTACCGCAAAACTCGAAACAAAAGTTGACTAAACCCGGTGCGATTTAATACAACTCTTTCGCTGCAAAAAAGGGTTGTCCACCTCAACTGTGAAACAAAAAGCGTCGCAATTCCCTCTCAAACAAATCACCGGTAAACAAACGTTTCTACAGGTAGGAATAATTCAGCAAAAGGTCACCTGTTACGGGTATTCGCCATCGATCATCGGGAGTGCGTAGCGTCGACCTTCCAGGACCTAATGTGGCCCGAGGGAATGACGCCGACGCCGACGCCGGCGCCGAGACATGACCCCAGCACCCGCTTGTCAAACTCGACTTGTCCAATCTTGTTAAACAGGAACACATTTTTTATAATCAGTAATTTACGCGACATTGGTAGCATTGGTTACTTTACGGGCGATAAACTATATTCAAGATAATGTGATGATATCATTTCCATACACTGAGCACTGGGTCCTAGCTCTGCGGTCGACCAGCTCTGCTAGTCTATTTTTCTATTATATTGCTAGTTAATATATTACTTATATTCTCTCAAGCCACTCAGGTTCAAGTAACTTATCTATTGAGATTCTACGTGAAATAAACTTTTTTTGTGTATTATTTTCACCATGCCCTAGAACTCCGTTTTTTACTGTGTAAATTTTGATAACAATGATGATAAAATATGACAACAGCTTATATCGACTAAGTTACGTACTCGAAAATGTTCAAAGGCAGACAATTTACAGCGGCCATCATGAATGTAGAATGCGTACGCTTCAACATGAATATTGACGATGCTATTTCGTTACCTCTTTCGTTATCAGGGATTTATCGCTGTTTTGTAACTGGATGGGGGATTTAAAAATGCTCCTTCGTGGCCGAGTTTGGTGTGCGCAGACAATCCGCGCGGCGCGCGCGCCTGTGACAGCATATCTCCTCGCGTGTATTGTTCGTGTCCTAACCACCGACTTTCCATTTATTTCTCTATGAATACGTTATTACCTGCTCGCCCCCGCTTATCAAAGTTTATTTGCAGCGTGTGGTTTACTCTGTACCGGTGCTTATTCGTTATTACAGCGCCGGAGTGTTTTATTGCCGGGGCGGGGCTCAAATCGCGTACGACGCCCTTGTTTTTCGCTATATTCCCCCGATCTTTTCAGGATTTGAACTTTATTTTTATGTTTTTTTTTTCTTGTTGCAGATCGAGGACGCCATGTTAATGTTCGACAAACAAACCAATAGGCACAGAGGTGAGTAACAATACAAGTTTTCACAAAGTATTCATTAAACGATCAAGTTTTATTGAGTCGGCTGTAATTTCAATGGTTCTCGGTCAAAAACTGTATGTTTGCGTGTTGTAACGTCTTATACTCCGCTTACAAATAATTAATTGACCATAAGAATCACGCAACTGAATTTCGTTTGAACCCTGCCTACACATGTAGGTATGAGCGGGCCTGTGTCTGCCATCGAACAAATAGTTCGGAAGAACATTTACTTATACAGAATGATGGGGTCGCGGTAGCACAGTAATAGGTGATTTTTGACAAGTTGGTATATTTATACTACAACTACTGAACCATCAATTACATACGATTCACAAATTTCTAAGAGTTGTCGACATATATTTCTAGTTAAACAACCGCAACTTAGAGAAGCCAAGTGAAGGCACGCACGAGCGCTCAGCTGTCGTGTCACCTCCTTTTCCCTTACAAAAACAGCGAACTTCCAAAGGCTTGCATGTCACACAAGGAAACATATCATTTTTGTGCTCGTCTCGCCTCATTTCACTGTCCGTCTTCGCCACAAAGTCGTCGCCTAGCTACGGATAAATACAAACGCCAACGCTCGATGAAACACGGCCAGTGGAGTAAGACATGTCACACTGTAAAGATAGCCTGCCCTTACTTCCGATACAAACATGACCAGAGAGGCAAGGGAGCTCAAGGATCACTGGTAGAGGTTACAGCTCAGGCGAAGCGAAACGGAGGTTCGAGGTGGTATCGATACTACCTCTAAATAGGCTCACCGATTTCGGTATTGTATTCCCTCCCTCGTATTGCAACTATTCCCGGCTAATAAATAACAAATCGTCGCCCGAATAAAATGTATGGCTTCCTTATGTAGATTTTTTCGTAGGTATCTCGTGCGGGCGAAAGGGAAAAATTGGTTAAAAATCGTACCTACTAGTGTGGTTGAAACATTTATCTTGGTGATCTTTCTGTTTTTGTTTATCTTTTTGTTTATCAATTAATCTGTTTTACGATTGGTAAGTTATATGATTGATTGTTCTAATAGGATATGATTTGAATGTAATTTATTATTGTTGCGTTGTATGTTTGTAATTACTTACCGGGGCTAATTATATGTTAACGCCAAAACACTACTAGCCGGGACCTATATTGAGTCAGTTTCATTATCCCCCCGCGCGTAAGATTTTAATTAAAATCCACGGAAAATGTATCAAGGCCGGCCATCTTTTGTTGCCAACGAAGGTTCCCTTGCAGCAGTTACAACAAACACAATGTTAAATTTGCTTTTGTAATCCCTATTACGCAAAAACAGGTTGACCCAAATATTCAGCTTGGGTGAAATATCGTTGCGCCGTCATTTGTGCAAGTTCGCAAAAACCAATCCCGTTTCATTTCCAGCTCAGGAAAAACGAGCCTTTTTCTTGTCGCCCTAAGATATAAAATTATATACGCATTTTCATCCACGTCCAACTTTTGGCGCCTTTTGCGTAGTGGACTGATGAAAATTGTAACCTTACTTGGTAATTAGTTACAAAAAAGCTTACGCGTGGTTTCTCAATCCCCTTTTCGCAATTTATTCCGTATCGACCATTATTTAAGTACTTACCGATTGCCGATATTGGAAATATAAATATTTGACATTTTCATTTGTCAATTAGCGGAAAATATTGTCGTACAATTAAATTTGCTTTTCAATAATTTTTCTTCGTATCTGGAGTGATCGTCAAACCTTGAAAAGAGGCTATTCAAATATATGGTGTATGGTAAGGGTGTATTTTTTATTATAAATATTCCTAATATAAGCTTATACACAGGCCGGGTTATTATCCCCAATACGTAATCAGTTGGGTCGGGTTATACAGCAAGAAATGTAAAAATATCCCTGTTTATTTGTATCAAACTCGGGCAAGAGGCAACCCAAACGCGTATTCAAACTGAATATGAATGCAAACTGCCCCGACGAACGGGCGGAATGGCGAAAATCAAATTAGGTATATCGTGAATACTTCACGGCGACGTTGGGAAAAAAATTGAAATCAAATATTCATTGACTTTCAACCGGATAAGCCGGGCCGCAGCCATTTCAATACATTTTATTATCTATTTTTTCATTGCGGAGGCCCAGTCGACGGCTGCGGCACCGCAAGACGACAAAATACCCCGCCGCCTGAATTATAAATCACAACAATAGGTTTATGCTTACTGAGCGATTTGAGGCGAGTTGAATGACCTGCAGCGATTGTGACGAAGCGTGTAAAGGTGAATCACATGTTCCCTGTTAATTTTCCCCGCTTCAGTTTAAATGTTTTAGACTATATTCAGACAACATCAACATTTTCATTATGTATATGTAGAGACATCCCAACGACAATCATAACAAAAATTATTCATCTGCGCTGAAAAGGGATTTCTAGTTCTTTTGTTTTTCGATTGTTTGAACCAGACTTTTTGTCGCTGTCCATTATTTTGCCTTTACGTCACGTGTTGAATAGGGACTTAATACGTAGGGTGATTTTTGTGTAAATCTGTTGAATATGTGAGAAATAAAAACCTTTTAGCCTTTACAGTACATTAAATATGCGCGAATAATGCGTTTAATAGCACCCTTTACTTTTATTTACGACCTTCGTTGGTAGAAAAAAATATAAGTAACGGCATCCCTTCACGGAAATGTTCCATTGTCTTTTTTAATAATTTTATTTGCAAATTTTATAATGATCGTTTGAGTATTTTTTAATTGCTCTATACTCGTATACTTAAATCACTAGAATAAACATGACGGGAATGTTATGAATACATGTTTTTATGACGTACTGAAGTATTAACTATAATCGCGTTCTTACTCATTTGACATTCAAAGTGGCAGCGGAGCCTGAATCAAATGCCATTATAAAAGGTGAACGCGATGTGTGAGACACCAAGTTGTTAAATATTAAACGAAAAAGAACTAGCGGAACCAATCTCAGTGGGGCGGATTCCATTTGGTCTCTGGTACGGAACACGCGCTTAAGGGACACATTTCTTCGAGTGCGTGCCTTGCTACCGTGAAAATTTCACCTTTCACTTTGCATAAGAGTAGTGTTATCTATATTTCATTCGACACTGTTCGCGATGTGTAAAGACGCCTATCGCGTGAATCATAAATGACGATCGTTTCCGACGAGTGTCGTATAGTTTCACTCAAAAAGAGGGAAATGTAGCTTCAACCCATTTTTATTTCACGCCTTTTGCAGGTTATCTTTTTTTAACCCTCTTTAAACACGACTTTGTTTTACAAATGGATTCAACAGCTATTTATTTTAACAAAATAACTTGAACGTGTGCGAACTATTACGTATTTGTAGCAGCGAATAACTCATAAATTGCATTCGAATCAAACACAACACACGTAAAATGTTATATTTGTTTTGTATTGGATTCAATTCACCGAACACTTTCGCTATTTTTGTACACGTCGAGGCAATTGCAACACGAGTAAGCTTCTGGAGTAGAGCTCTCAGACTCTGTAAAGTTTGCTATCTTAGGCGGTTAGCCAGGGCAGACGATTTTGGTCTTTATTAGTGAACAATAAGGGTTGTTCTGGTTGTGTTATAAGTTCGTAAGCGTGTATTCGCCGAGTGCTAAGTGGCGGCACGTGGGAGTGTCCCCGGGGAGCGAGCACATCGAGCTTAGATGCATCTTGTGGGAAACCAAACCGCCCTGTTAATATTACGTGTATTACAATTAATTCATTTTACAACATCGTTACACCGGGATAAAGTACGGTTTACACCGAGATGTTGGTGTTGTACATATTAATGCTCGCGGTTTTTAAATAATTAAAGTTAAACTCTACTTATGTGCTGTATACTTTTGGTACATTCGTATGTATGTGTGTAAGCAGTTTATTGCACGCAATAACAGGCTTAATCATATACATATCACACAAGCTCAAAGTAAAAAAGGCGAACCTGTCCCTAAGAGATCTCTTCCATAGAACCTTTGAGCAATTGTGAGGAAAGTAGGTAGAACGAGATAGACAAATCTACACACGGTATTGAAAAACGCAAAGAAATGTATAAAAAAGAAGACATTTGTTATAACGAGATAACACTCCAGGTTCACTTCAAGAGTTTTTTCAATTACTTTACTATTTTAGATGTTGAATTGAAAAGCCAATTATTAAAAATACTAATAAAATTATCAAAATACAGGTGATTAAAACGAACTCCTCCATCGTCATATCGACACAAATTGTTTCACCAAAAATGTATTATAATCAAGGCTTTATTAACTTGACAACGACCTATTTACCGGTCGCTTACAACAAAAGCGCTATTTTTAGTGCATATCGTAATTAAAATTAATTTGTTGCCATAACGCTTTAATTATTAAAATTAATATTGCCCATTGTTCGTCATCCACAACAGTCCGGAAACGTATTTGATGGTTTAACTTATAACATAAATTAGTTACAAGCTTATTTTGTGGATCTCTAACTTGGTTTGCAATTAATGAAAACAAAACAATATACATTGGTAAATAACGTCCAATAGTAGTAGTCTTGAGTAGCAATGACTTTGTTTACTACTGGCCATTTAGATAAAATAGGTAATATTCTAATCATCTTTGTCAAGCATTGACGTTGTCACTTTAGAAACGTGTAAAAAAAAAAACAAAACAAAAAACAATACATAAAAAAAAAAAAAAAACATAAAACATTACTTTTGTCCTTTGTTTTCTATTGTCACGAATAAACTATTCTTATTCTTATTTAGTACCTAATTTTTTTATTAATATAAGGAAGTCTCTACTGTACAGAACAGGGTTAAGTTTTCAAAATGACGGGCGTTTGTCCTATCCTTGAATATAACAGTTATATAAGTTAGTCAGTGTCAGTCAGTAAGAATTATTTTGAATTTCTTATGTCAAATGATAAAATATTATTTTACTTTTGTTGTTATTGTGGGTTTGAAATAGTATTTTTTCTACTCCTGAACCGTTATCTGCCATTTATATAGGCACTAACTCAAATACAATGACACAGATAATAAGTCTCCCAAAAACTCCTTGCTCTATGGCCCATAAAAACACTGTTTAGCGTGCTGTTATGGTTCATACATTTTTTCATAACCGCACTGTTTTACCACGATGAAAACACCAAACTTAAAAAAAAATCGGTCCTTATATTGCAGTGGTACCAACTTCTCAAACAAATATTTTGAATCAAAAGTTTTTATTTGCTATCACATATTTGTATGACATAAGTTTTTTACTAAAATACAAATAAACGATCATGTATTGTGTGTTAATATACATATTTTACCAATAATTGGTATTATTACTACATTTATATTATAAATATAAACAGATCCGATTTGGTTCGGATCCGGATTCAGTTTGGTTCGGATGGCAAGTGCAAGGAAATTAAAAACAAAACAGATCATAAACAAGAGGTGTCAAGGTGTCATTTTTCTTATTTCCCACTAAAGTTCCAGTTCAAAATTCAAAGACGAAATATGATAACTGTTCCCTATTAATAACTTATTAAGATTTTATTCGTTTGTGAAGTGAAGAAAAATGTGTACGTTCCTTTTAAAATGGACGAAGAAGAAAATAAATGCACTCCTGAAGAAATTACGTGAGTAGTAATAGAACTAACGGAAAACTTACTTCCTGAAAAGTCAAAAAAATGCTATTTATTAAAAATTTGTTGCATAAAATACTATTATGCAACTGTTGTATAAGAAGGGTCTTAAAACGCGAGTGTCGTGGGTTGCGATGCGAGCCTTGGCGAGCATCGCAATCAAAGACGCCACGAGCGTTTTTTAGACCAGTTATACACCGTTGCATACAATACTTTTTCTACGACGAATTTTAAATAAATTGCATTATTTAGACTTTTCAAGCCGCAAGTTTTCTATTCGTTCTTTTGCTACTCACGCAATTTTTTCAGAGGTGTACTTGTTAATTTCTTTGACCATTTTAAAGGGGAACGTACACTTTTGTCTTCACGAATCAAACACGAATAAAATCTTAATAGTTTAGGAGTTGTTTTTCATCTTTCGTCTTTTCATTTTGAACTGTAGTTTGGTGAGAAATCAGTGATCAGATATGATACCTCTTGTTTATGGTTTGTTTCGTTTTAATTTGTTTGTACTTGCCATCCGAACCAAACCAAATCTGGACCCGAACCGAATCCGAACTGTTTATTTTTATAAATTATACCAAGAATTTATAAAACATCCAAATTAACACACAATAGATGATGATTTATTATTATTTTAGTAAATAATTTATCATATACAATTGTTAAATCCTAAATAAAAAGTTTTTATTTCGAAAAATTTGCTTATGAAGTTGGTACCACTGCAATACAGCGACCAATTAAAAAAGTTACATGCATTGACATCAAATGTATGAACCATAAAAGTACGCTAAACAGTGCGTTTATGGGCCATAGAGCATAGACTTTTTCGACCATTTATTTTCGTTATTTGAACTAAAGCCTTTAAATATAAATGACAGATAACGGAACAGGAGTAGAAAATACATTTAGTTTCGAGTTGATAGCGTGTTATTTATGATAAGCTAATCTTCCTGGTCCTGTTTATGTTTGACGGTACGTTTAGGCCTGTCATGAGACCATAACAGGCCTAAAAGTACCGTGAAACATAAACAGGATTCAACTCGCCAAAATAAATCAGCGTTACATATTCGTGGCATTTTTGTTCCTGCATTTTCCTAAATAGAATGTTGATATATTGATACGGTATCGAGTCTCTTGCTCCCCCGAGACGGCGCGGTTGAGTGAGAATGCATCCCGTTGCATTGCATATGAGGGGATGTGGCCCGCGAGCTCAGGGACCGCTCCGTAATCACCTGCTGCGCGCCTCTTTGTATATTTTCAAGACTGAGTAGGAAGGATTTAAGTTCTCATGGGTTTTTCTTGTCGTGAATTTGTTTTATTGTCTATCATTTGAAAGATCATGTGTTTGGAGGTTTGGTTATCGGTAACGTAGCGAGCAATACTTGCTTAAGTGTTTCGAAATTATGTAAGAAATCGAAAACGTCATGCAATTGAGTACGCTTGAGTGCGTTAATATGAACGTTCTAACCATCTTAAATTATTATTATTTTTAAATAACACTCTTATAAATTTGTTTTAAGATGCATATGCAATTAAACTGAACTAGTTTTGTCATAAACGTCGTAATACATAATTGATTGATAATCTCAACAATTTTAAAGCTAGGATCGTTGTAGCTAGCAGTAAATTAAACTTTAATCTTCGACCGCACACTTCAGCTGAAATCAAATTCAGCATGAAACCACTTTAAACTCACCTCAGAATACACAACAGCACACTTAAACTGTTATATATATTTCGACGATGGGCTACCATATCTCCCTGTTGCAACAAGTAACAAGTTCATTTACACGTTAGTGGGGGATTGAGATCCCAGCGGGGAGGAGTGGTATGGAAAATACTGGAGAATTTAGTTCGTCTGTTTTTCACTGGTCTGTAAGTATACGTAAGCGGTGCTCAACTACGTAGTTGGTGGTTTGCATAATTTACATTGAGTTGCAAAAAGTTTGCCGCTGATTTCTATTTTACGGTGCAATATTGATCAATGCAAAAACACAGAACTGCCAGTGATACAGTACAAAAAAACTAAAGTTGCTCAATGTTTGTTATGGATTCATATAAATGTTATTTAATTCTTAGTAGCGTACATAATACCATTATATTTGTGTAATCCAACCAAAGAAATCACGTACGAGCTCAGACTCTATCGTCCAATAATTCCTTTGGCTTGAACAACAATACTTCCTTAGGAACGGATAGCAATAAATCGAAACCTCGAATTGTTCGTCAATGGAGCATTAAGGGCCCGACGCTTCGACAATGTACATTAGAAGTATGTTTTAGCAAATCACTTCCTACTGAAAAGGGATGGATAAAAAAATTGTGAGTGCGGGAAATGACACAGTAGAAAGGCTATTGTAGACATCCTTACCGAGTCAAGGTAAATAAAGTGGTAGCAATTGAAAAGTCATCCATTCCGGGGCCGAGGAAAATTGACTGCAGCCTTCACACTGACAGGCTGAAGGACAAAGGGTGGCACACTCGTTAAACAACTAATAATACCGATTTAGTTTCATGTATCTCGGTTTTGATTTTGATGAAAACTATAGGTACATATCGTTGAGGCTACATAATTTATTTTTACGCGAGTTTTTAAGAAGTTGGTATCATTTTGAAAACTGAAGCTAGAAAAAGTCGAGTTTTGCAATAAAATATCAATTGTATTCTTTTTTTTCACGGAAAGTCCCTTCAATCAATAAATATGTATTTTTTTCCCGATACATATACAACTGTCTACAGTAAAATCAATAAATGCACCTTTTAAAGTTTGACCTTTGTATGAAAAACGCATGGTTGCTCAGAAGGTAATTTTGGCCAAGGCTGTACAATTTACAGCTAAATTGGGTGTAACAATAAACACGAGTTTCAGTCGACCTTTCAGAACATCGATCGTCTCCTCCATTTCTCTCGACAACTACAACCTAAATAGTATTTATGACTGTTAGTATTTGGCTACTGTAGAGTTGGGAAAGACCCATTACTTATAAATAATTACGTCTAATGGTTCAACGCGGGTCAAATGTAATAAAATATTTATTAGCACTCACTTTGCAAAATACTTAATCATTTTTTTTTGTCGTATTGTTTAAAATTATTCAGTTAGTTATTTTGTACTACTTACTCAACATTTGACAAAATAGCTTTTTTTTCATTACATGAATATGGCATGATGTTTGTAACTAAATGTGTAGTGATTTAAATAATTACCTCTATTATAGGGATTTACTTGATTCCTTATTAATTTATACTACATAATTACTAAAATTGCTAATGTATAATTGATATTTCTCTCTAAAGATAAACTTTCTTCAACATCAATTGTTGTAAAAAAGCTTAGTTATGATTAATCCTCTATCTAAGCTCCACTAAGATTTTATTCTGTCTAGCAAGCAACATTTTTAACAAACTGCCCGTTGACATTAAAGAAATGCCAACCCATGCTGAATTGAATTTGAATGAAATGAAGAGAATTTCATAAATTACTGTTTCTATTCGATTCCTTTATTGAAATGTGACACTTATTATCTAATAATAATCATATTACCTGTAATTGGCTATATGGTTTTATTATTTTGTCTATAAATATGTTGCGCTGTTGGTTTTCCATGTATCAATAAATAAATAAATAAATAAATAAATATATCATAAACTGGTTTCTGTACGCCAAAAGACAAAACATAATGATACTGACATCTTTATCATGACACCACTGTAACTAGCAGGGCTGTTATTCGCTACGCGCTAATGTGGCTTACCCCGCCGGTCACCCGCCACGAAACTAGACCTCTACCTACGCTTAGTTACTACGCATTGCGGCGTCAAGATATATTTGTGGGTGAGCGTTGAGGTGAGCTTAAAACAAGTTACAGAATTGGGGGGCAGGTCGATCACGCAACGCATTGTACGCGCGTCAGGTAGATCTAAATGTCACTTTTAAAATGGAAAAACGACAGTTAGATTGTCCTAACGCGGGTTCGGAACGTGACGTGATTACCCCTCAGATATACCTACCTATGTTATACAAATAAACACTTTTGACTTAAAAAGCCAGAAAATTATCATATTTAATCGTCATCACAGAACTCCCAGTAAAACTGTTGTCGAAGTGAGGTGTTGACTATATATATTCGAGAGTCGTGTAATTATGCGACCTCGGCGACAACTTAGCCACTAAAGCATTACCCCAAGTCCTTCTGTCACATTAACACGAACACTTTAGCGCGAGTTATTTGCGCTTGTTTTGGTTATATTAAAGGATTCCAAGCATATCTCTAAGCGACTTACTACGCAGCCATTTATTAACCATCTTAATTACTAAGGCCAAGTTAATTACACCGGGTAAAACTTAACGCCTAAAGAGCGTTATCCCGTAAATTTAGTAGCGAGTCGCGTTCACGGGAATCTCCCTATGTCATACCCTGTGGGATATCGCTGAAGTTGCTTCAGGATTTCAAATCGCACCTTAAAATAATGACTTGCCTCAACTTTTTTCATAATAAAATTATGGTAAAATCTTTTTATACTTGGAATGATTTAAGGCATAAGTAGTCTTTATTTATGACCTCCAATATCATTTTTATATCTTGCAGAGTAAAAAGTCAGCTGTAATTTTCGTTCTTACATTAAACACCATAATCAAGTCACGGTCCCATCGTGTTTCAAAATCATTACAGAAATTAGAAAATGTATGATTTTGAATTCTCAAACTTTGCCTGGTCCTAAAACGAACAACAAACTTACCTACTTACATTAAACAATTTTCACGCACTGAAGAAACATTACAAAAAAGGATCACGCAACTCGGACCTGCTCCTGCACAATGGAAATCTATTCCAATAAGCAAGAACGGGGCCGGCGGTTTACGTACGGCATGCACAATTGCAATCAGCCTAATATGTTGAACAGTAGGTTCATCTCATTATCACGAGCGACCACAGGTGAATGATGGCGCGGCGCCGGCGCCGCCGTTTTGTTTGCGGTCGATTTAACGCCGAGGACAAATTGCGTGTTTGCCGCCGCAGCCGGGAGATCATTCCAGAACAGAGAATAAATCGACTGATTACTTTTGCACAATTTGGAATATAGCACGAATTGCTTTGCACGCACTACTGCTCCTTTGTATTGTTTCATAATACGCAAATGATACCTGGACTGCCACTGCGGTAACGGTGTTCCATATGTGACTTGCAATTGATTTCCGAAGTAGGTACAGGTACCAATGCAGTTTTTTCCCAACGACACAATGTAAAACATAAAACTGGAAATTACTCACATATATGAAGGTCTGATGATTGTACGCCTTTCCTGATTCACGTTTTGGGAAAATAATAACATTTTTGTCAATTGTCACCATACATATGTTTTATTACCTAAAAAAAAAGGACGACACAAAAGGAATTGCAAGACATTAAATAATAAAATATATACATTTCAGAAGCAGCCCCTCAGCTACACTTAACGGATTCACTGAAAAAGAGCCTTTAAAAGAAAGAACCTTTCTTATTTATTTCCCTGTCGAAAGTGAACTAACTCTTGTTTTCATCCTCTTAACAAGAAAGTAATCTGTCGACCTCCGTAGCGGTAACGGGATTTTTATGTAACAAACTCGAGTCGCGCCTACCCTCACCTAGCCCCAGGGTCTCTCAAGAAATCCCCGCATTATACTCGTCTGCCAGATTCTACTAAGGATTCGGCGTAATATACATTTTCCCGTGTCGGAATTACAGCTGTATTTTGCTCATGCAACATAAAATCGGCATAAATGCGACGCCCATGAAAAGGCTCCAGCGAGAACCTACCCCCAGCCTTTATTTAGTTGGCTTCAATGTAACAATCCACTGAAAGTTTTACTGTCCACTGTTCTAGCCTCGCCGTTCCATAAGCGAGCACCGTAAAGTGTAACAGGGTATAACGCAATGCACCGCGCGTAAGACAAATTTGACCGACATGCGATACACGGAACAAGCTTCTAAACTAACACACTAAGCTTCACTTGACTTTGAAGTCAGCAAACATTTTATTTTATGTCAAAACTCAGAAGTAAATTGCCAAGTTTCTCGCACCCTCTATTTTATACGTTGAATAATAAACCGATCAAAACTTACCCATTGTTAAAGGGGTCTTAAATGTTTTAAACACATCACCTCGCTTGGATTAATAAGGTCAACCATTGCTTGAACTTTAATGGATTTCCGAAACTTAAGCAAGTACTTGTGGTACTTTTGTAATATAGAAGTCACACGTTTCTCTTAAGTTTGCGATCCTTATTTGATACATTCGACGTCACGAGAATCTTAACACTTTAGCGACACTGCGTAGGTTCTTGAAGGGTATGTCTACATATATGAATGTAGGGAATGTATATGTAGCCTACGAGGCGGACTTTCAACACGTACGCTTAGCCGGGCAACAGGTGCGAGGGACGACCCGCGCCTCGCTGCAAACTCATAATTATAATCACTCTAGCCATCCCATCCGCGGTGGACCGCCTAAAGCACAACTGAAAGAAAAACAGCCTGTGCGCACAATCGCAGACCCCGCTGATACTGCCAATCCAAGTTAATTAAAACATTAATTCAAAAACCGCAGAATATTAATGCCCCGTTTGAAATGACGCAGTGATTTACTGAATAAAACCGATTTAATTGGCTACGTCGCTCGATACAACCACGATTGCAGGTCCTTTTAGGTGATCAATTTAATACGTTTCAAGTTGTCATTGACGGGTGGCGAGTGCGCCAGGCGGGTGGCGGGTCACAACACTGCGACTGAAACTTTCTGGCGTCGACAACATTTACACATTTTGTTCGCTTGTCAATTAAATGTCACACGTGATTCGTTTCGAATTTACCCACTCGCTCGCGCATATCAACTGGCCAAATGGAAATTTGCATTCAAACACATTCTCATCACCGCGCGCCGCGCGTCATATCCACCGGTGTGATTAAGCTTATTTTAACTGAAACAAATTTCAATGTATTTTTTTTTTTTTTGTCAAAATTAAATTAATCATTATTTAATTTATTCAATTGACCGTCGCAGTGCCACAGACAAGAATATCTGTCTCGATCTTTGTGCTGTTGTCCACGTTAATCCCCTAGCCTGATCCCCCAGGGGAAAAAAACGGTTAGGTTGTTAGTTGAACTGCGACCCTACAGCGCGCGAGCCGAGCGAGCGAAGCGAGCGTGACGCGGTAGCGTCCGGCGAAGCGCCATAACCGAACATTATCATTTTTTCCTAGTTGAATATAAAATAATTGCCGCTAATTCCCCTGGGGGATCAGGCTAGGGGATTAACGTGGATAACGTGCCTCATTACGATTTTGCACGTTGAATTTCAGGTGACCTATTCCAGCTATATAAATACGAAGACTACTTTGGCAAAATACATAAAGCTTTTTTTCGACAAAATAGTACAAACGCCAATTTGGCTGGCAATTTTCTGACAACAAAATTGGATAACAACAACGCCAATAGCCAACTATTCGGATGGAATATTAACTTTCGTATTAGCAACGAGTACGAAACTGCTTGATATTTTATGAACCCGGTCTGCCGTTCGCTATTTCAGTTAGGGGTGGTACAGTCAGGTAGATATTTTGCAAGCTTTGATGGAGCTGTAAGAGGTTTGGCCCATAAATCCGAGACAGACTGGAGCACGCAACGAATGTGTGCGACGAGCAGATTTATTCGTTTGTCTTGTATGCCAGTGCACGCTCACCGCCGGAAAATGTTAGCTACCTACGTGGATACAGTATAATAACTAACCATTTACGCACGACTATTTTACGGATGGTTTTATTCGCTACACCTTTCGATATATATAAAAAATTACTTACGGGTGAATTTAATTTTAGTGTTAATAAGTGCAAGCTAGTAGGTATAACACATTAGTATTTTCTTGTTTCCTAAGTAGTTATTACTACTTTTTTAAGCATTTAATTATCATAATATACTTTACGTAAACTTTAAAATAAAATTACATTTAACGACATAATTACAACTAGTTTTTTTCGCCTCTAGATTGAACAAGTAGGAGATAAGAACAAACTTTGTACATCAAAACTTCAGATAATAAAGCAAAAGAAGTTCCGAGTTTCAAACAAATAAAGTTGCGGAAATTGTGAACTATTAAAGTATTAAAAATCAGAGCATCGACAAGGTGCGATGTGTCAATCTTGAATTAATTTAAACTTTGCTGGTCAAAGCGAACGCTGTACTGCCCAAGAGACCAAACGGGCATCAAATCGAATAGAAGGTTATAATTGACTGCTACCGAGTGAACAACAACCAAAACGACGCGAACGACTCTATCAAATTTGAACCGTACATTCCCCGTCAAATACTCAAAATCCTATGAAAGCAACGGTACTTTTAAATTCGACATAAACAGGATCGTGTCTTGTTTATTCTTAGTAAAATAACCGAGTAATTACAAAAGGTTGTGGTTGATCATTTCATAATGTTTTGTCTTACAATCCCATATAAGCACGCATGGTTTGACAGAGTGATTAGTAGATTTTATTTGCTGCAGAACACGAGATTACGCGAATACTATACTTTAATTGTTGTGTAAATTACCACCGTTCCCTAGACAGTTACAATTGTTCATTTAAATATTCTGTTTTGTATGTTGGACTCGATTTTATTAATATAATATTACCAGTACTGTATGAAGAGTTATATAACTCGGACTAACAAATCTGCAGATGCAACGGAGAGTTGAACGTTGGCAAACTTTATTTGATATTCAATTCTCTGATCGCTAGCAACAAATTTGCAACTTGTCTAGTAAACCACTGAACTATCAGGGGTTTCGTGTAGCGAGCCTGGAGGAGCGGCCGGCTGTCTCACTCTGACAGCTCAGCCACCTCCGAGACTTCAATTCACACTCGTGATGCCCTTAGGACAATAATAAGCTTGTTTAATGGGAACCCGTAATTTAACCGCGGGAGCCACTACCTTAAGTATTCAGTGTACAAATACGTTTAACTTATTTCTCATCATGCATTTCTGCTCGACTTGTGGTCATCGAGATCCATAGAATATATAGGTAGATATGACTAGGGACTATACCTAATGAAACCTTAAAAATGTAAAGGAGTATTGTCAAAAGAGGATCAACAAAGGGAAGTCCCTGCAACAAAGTTCTAGAAAGCTCCTTTCCACAATACCCCAATAAGCGTTTGCAAGCATTTGAATAATAAATCTCACATTCGTTCTACTAATGTCTTGCAATCTTTGTTCTCTGACAATGAACATGATTGCTGTTTGAAGTCCACCGGTCGTTGATTAATGTCACCGAAATACCAGAGACCGGTGGTTCTTTAAAGAACAAGGAATTGTCCTTAGGTACAATTGGGAATTCATTTGAGTCACGTTAAACAAAGTCAACGAAGCTAAAAAAGAACGGGGGTACGAAAAAGCCAGTTCAATGGATTCATTTTGTTAGTTACGAATTTATTCGACATATACAAATACCTGAAATTAAAGTGTGGCTCTTGAACGCTTCTGTAATTTACCGGTACCTGTCTTAATGACTTGACTTGATAGTGTTTCTTTTAAGTGCTCAGAAGTTCACGACCCTAAGTAGCTATTTCCGTACCAGCTCCTAAAAGTCATCTGTTTAAAATCGGATCGCGAGCTGCGCACGAACGCCCGAGTGGCTCGTGCCATTAAACATTTACGCGTTCGAGATAACGCCTGCTTTTTCTGTTGGACTACACCTATTTTATGGGTCTTTTATTATTCCTTGATCTGATCGACGGCTTTCAAAGTTCTTACACAGTTCTTGCACAAAGAAAGATACGGGTTAATTGATCCAGGCCGTGGTTTTCTTAAGCAATGTTTATTGTCAATTCGAACAAACAGGAAAAGAGTTTGTTTCGATACTAGTCTTTATAATTTGGACGTTTTAACCCAAGATGAAGTCCTTATTCCTGTTTCGTCAAATCCAGTCTTTATTATAATTGGATCTTATATATCAATCTAAACTTAAAGTTTGTTCACTTCCTAGTGAAAGATTTATGATCCTTGTTGGAGAACATTTCAGACAATTTTATTCGTTTTAACCGCCTAGCCCGATCGAGTCACATTTCAATCAATGTTTTGTCACCGCGGTAGCAGCACATAATTTTTATTTCGCACAACCTTTTCCGAAAGCAATTTCGCTCAAAAATAGAGGTTCGTTTTTTATCTAAACGCTAGCGACAAAAGCTATCACAGTCCGCTTTAACTTGTTGGAGCGCAACAAAAAGCAAATGTTTATTTTACCTGACTGAATTCCAGATTAAAGCCCTTTCAACTTCATGTTACAAAAATGTGGTTGCTTGTGTCAATAGAGAGCAAAGTCGACATGTGTTACGCGTGTCTATGTCGCCCGGGTAAGGGCAAGACTGGTCGGGATAACAAACAACACAAAAGAAATAATGAATGGTCCAGAAAAACGGCGCGGCTCTCGTTACGAGCTACGTGCATAAATGATACGGCGAATATGACAAATGGCACGGCAGAGTATAACAAAGGTAGTGGCTCCAAGTGGCCGTTCAATTATGCAAATACGCGCTGCGATGTTTGTCCGGCAATAATAAAACTGTTTAACAGCTGTCAAACGCGCCGCCCCGTCGTACATTTTTGTATTCCGGCTGCCTTCTAAGCAATAAAATGAAAGCAGGTACATCAGCCACATGACGGAACAAGCAACTGTTATATTAAATTAGACCACCCGGCCCGTGGTCATCCACTTTATTTTTATTTGAATCCCATGAAAATATGGAACGTGTTGGCTCGCTAACGTTCTAGAGTACACTCGCAACCGTTTTATTTGCGAGTCGATGTTTATGAATTTGCCAATAAACGCCCGAGTGCTGTTACCTTAGCAATTTACCCTACACAAAATTGGTGACAAAGTTTACATTGCGCAGTATAAAACGCTAAAGCTAATTATCTGAAATGGCTATTTGGCTGAAATAAAAGTAATCCGTAAGTAATTTTGATAAAATAGTCTGTTTTACGAGATCTGGGGTCTTGATTGTAAGTATCGCGGTCTTAAAGAGGGGTTATCATGCAATGAGCACATAAACGCTATCGTGCGGCGTGTGTCGCGCGTGGAAATGTTATCGGATTATTGCTTTGGAACAAGGTACCTACCATGAGTAGAGACAAATTTGTCTTCTTGAAAGTTTGTAAGGATAAAAGTAAGAAACTTCACCATATCGCAGACTGGTTTCGTCTACGTTAAAAAATGCTGTAATGGATAGATGCGTACATTATTGTTAAGTATAAAAACAATTTTCCTGTAGAAAGAACATCGTTAACGGCGTCAAAATTACACTCGCTCCTTAGAAATTAATTAATTACAATTGAATTTAAGCTGTTAATAATGGAGTCGGGATGATGAATTATTAATCTGCAGTAATTTTTCGCCAGTAACTCATTAAACTGATCCAGCACTGTAGGTGCTTCATCACTCAGTCAAATTGCGTTTTGCTTAATTTTCTTTCCCGGCAGGTGTGTTCGACAGAGCAATTATTTACACCGTCAGGGCCGACGGCACCCCCTCCTCTCCTACCCTTACCCTTGCTACCAGTGCCTCACATCTGTGAGCACTTCCTCCTAGAACCGAACCCCCTAACTGGAGTCTAGATAGTTTGAAACTGTAAATTATTCCCGTTTAACTTATTCTATTTCGCAAGACCCGGAATGAACTAGTTGTATCATGGAAATCCGATACTAAAATCTTAAAAGGAGCGTAAAATTTCACGCAAATTTTATTCCGAACACCGTACGTAATAGTTTTATTTCACCACTTCTTTGTAATATTTCCCTTTAAGATAATTTTTATTCAGTTAATTATCTCCCAAAGATTTCAATAATGCGATTCCGATGGAAAATTCTCGGTTTGAATAACTGCCAAAGAAATGTATTATCCTTATTTCCATTCATATATTTGTGCAAACTTTTATTCCCCTAAAGGGAGGTCCATTGACACTTTAGAGAAAGATGCTTTGCGCCTGAGTCAGCAACACAAAGATCCAAAGTCATAAATAATTGGAGATAAGCCTTCTGCTTCCTACATTACAATTAAGGTCGCTTAAATAGGTGCCTACTTACTGAATGTCAGATCCATGTGTTCCCCTCATGTTTTGAAATGTCACTGTGACTGATATGCCTATGGTTTAGTTTCTGTAATGTAAGAGTGACAACCGGATTAAAATAGAATAACATGCTGACGTCAGAGTATGAGTTTACGCTTCGCACTGATTGAGAATAGGTATATTTGGGTAAGTCAGCCGAGAGCCTTACAAATATACGACTATGCTGTAGTTATTTAGTTTATATTCGAAACGATTCATTATGTAAGAACGATAAAAAGGAGTCAAACAACATCCTTCCTATCTTTCACGTAAAGTCAACTTAAGCACAATTCTCTTAACAATGCAAATGTCAGTTATAATTTAATGAATGACATTTGCTCAGGTGAAGAAGTTGTGTGGCATTTAAGCTGAACTACATTCCGTGGAGCATGAAACTATTGATTAGTTCCATAATGACCTTTTACGCAGCCACTTGCCTAAAATGGTTCGCTGTAAGCACGCGATAGCTGAAATCGAGTGTGCAGCATAGTTACACGATCACTGCTGTTAATGAAACTTTTTTTTTATATAAAAACCTTTAAGACATGTTCCACTGACTCAAAAAACTTATAAGAGTAAAATAAATATTTAAACAAGTAAAATACTGTTTTCGAGGCAACTCTTTAGAATTTCCTTTAGAGAGACTATAAAACTCTCCAATATCGTAAATAAGTTTAGAGCGAAATGTTTTAAAAACACGAACGCATGTACCCAACCAAATAAGCGAAGACTAAACATAAACATTTCATGCAGCAACCACATCGATAACCAGGCGAATGCACCTACCGGTATCGCACTTAAGCCTCCAACGAAACCGTTTTATAATAAATTCCACCGTCTACCCTGTGGGATTAATCTTCCTACTTTCTTCTCTCTGCCATAATCCTCACAGGGAATTGTGTGGGCAGGATCTACTAAAACCTCTACCACTACTACGAGTAGTAACAAGCAGTCACATATCATCGAAATAATTGAGCAGCAAAAATATTTAGTAGTGTGATATATATAACAAGAATAAACAACGTATATGTCACCATAAAATTGTGAACTTCGTTAGTTTATAATCTAACGGGTTAAATTATAAACTAACCTAACCTACTCTTCAGTCAATCATCTCAGTAAGTAGATTATTAACTGACAGTTCTTACAATTTTACGGTGATATATTGGTAGTTTTCTTTTATACAAATCTTAGTAGTCTAAGTCTAACAGTCCTTAGTAATTTATTATAAAAAGAACGGAAATTTCAAAATTTTTAAAGTGGTTGTCGGATAGTAGGGGCTTGGGTTTCAGATTCGTAACAAGAGATAGTAGTGAAGTGTACGTTCAGGATTTACCGCATCACTAGTTGCGCTCAGATAAGTATCGTCAGCGACGCTTTAACTTATGAAATGGTCTCTTTGTGCAGAGTTCTCTACTACGTCTTTGTTGACTGAATGCGAATAATTGCTTTCGTTCAGTCGGGATATGGATCGTGTAGTTTTAATGGAATGACACAGATTGTGTTCTCACTTAATGACTTCGTAAAATTACAGTTTATTATGGTAAAAACTACCGACACTAACCTAACTTAAACCTTAAGATATACCTCACAATATTTACCTAAGGAGGCAGCATCAGTTTAAATAACTCTTTAGATCAGTTTTCTCGAGGATATTTGCTAAAATTGATAATACTGATACAATAAAAAAAGTCTAATACCAATAGTAGCAGAGTGAACGAGTGCATTTCCAAACGAAGTGTGAGGTCGAGGGCTCGCAACGAACACCTGATGGGCTTACCGTTGGCAACAGGGTTTAGCACGTGTCACAATCGGCCGCTGCTGCAGAATTAACCGCTCGGCCCGCTCCAAATGTCATTCTTATTATCATCTGACATTTCAGGATTACTCCGGATAAATTGTTTTAGCGTTTGGAAGCGACTATTTTACCAGCCGTCAACTTTAATCTTTGCAAAAAGAAACCCTATTACCCCGTTTAACTGGCTTTAGGAAAACAGTTTTCCAAAGTCAAAACCTGTCAGTTTAATTCAGTGCCGTAGGTCTGGCTGGAATCAGTTTAGCTCGCATTTGATTGGTTGCAACAATCATTTACGTGCGGCTGTGTCAACTCTGAAATAAGAATGAAGTTTCACGGCAGACTGGGCGGCTGTACGTCTGCTAATGCCATTTTCCGTTTGGCTAATAAGTTTAGCATGCGCTATTACCAATCTGCCGGCGAGCTCGGAGCTTGTCGAGCGCCTCCGCACAGCAATCAATTTGTTTCACGTTCGGACGTTTTGATTCTCTGATTTTCACAGGAACATGAGACTGACTGGATGCTCGTTGCGGCGTGTCTTCATTTGCAAGTTTATGTTGCTTCGCTGTCTTATTTACCTTTATGAGCACAGTTAAATCACATACATAGTGTAAATGGCAAAAGCTTGTAGTTACTTAGGTAGGACTAAATGTTGTGATCGCGAAATAGTTCACCTACGCGAAATTTTGCATGTCGTAATCATTATCGATACAAAATCGTAATATGTAAATACCTAGTAGGCCGGGCTGGCAGACTCCCGGTTCATTTGACATTCGGCGCACGGACTCCTCGAACGATGTCCCATCTCGGCTCACTCGCACCGATTACATTAATTTTATCATTTTATAAGCGATTTAATAGACAATCTCCGGATTCGGCTATTTCTAATAGGACGGTAACGTCTTTTACGTAAAATGGAAATAGTGTAATTTAAGTATTCAAAAGCTGGTATGTCACTAACAAATTGAATATTGCGGCACCCTTGATATACAAAGAACACAATTAAACATCCACTTATATTTGACGGTGAGGCGTTTAATTTATTCATTGGGGCCGCAGCTTTCCAGATAAGTCTCGAAGAAATGTGATAAGAGTGCGGTGGTCATTTCGCGGCGTCCGCCGTCGATATATCCTCGAGAGTATTCAAATCAATCTCGGAACATTTTCAATTTATTTCAGTGTCCTTATCGCAGCGGCGTTGGCGCGGAATTAATCTGAGAGACCCGTCCCCCTCACCCCCGTCCGCTTATCACCCCCTCCCCTCCATCTCACCGGAAATTAAACGAATTAACGCCATCCGAATGTACATTTTTCACTTTGGGACTCGCGCATCCTATCGATGGATCTCCAGTCTTTTTCATTGGAAAGCGATCGCCAGATCTGTGCGTTTATCTGCCTTCGCTTAGATTGAACAATTGATACGTCAGTGATGTACGGAGAATTGTAAATTGAATTCGTTGCATTGATTCGTCTTCACTCCATCTATTTGGAAACCAATTTGACTCATTTAACATTTTACCTGTTATGTCAACTTAATGGCTCTTTCACAAAGCTAGTTGATTTCCAATAAATAGTTGAAGCATCTTTTTACGTTGGAGTTACTGAGAGTTGTCTAGGTGTTTTAATTGACTAATTAGCTTCCTGAATAATATTGTTATAGTTGGTGAAATACTAAACATGGAATAGGTATTGTTTTTCGGCAGTAGTATTTGCGTTTGAATAGGCCTGGGTGGGGGCGCATCAATCGGGCGGGCGCACGTAACGACGCCGTAAAGCCGCGCGCACACCTGCCCGATAATGAATTAACTAGCCGCCATTACTACAAATACGATACTGCGATTATCGCGTAACCTAAACTGTAGGTCTGATTCAACTGTTATTTCTCTTTCGACCCCTGTGTTATGTTCCTAAACAGAATCATTAAACGCTAAGGCCGCGATTTGTTCTCCGACAGTGCCGTTTCATTAATTAACAGCATTTATAGTCGAAAATAACACTGGAAATATGCACCCTGTCGGATTTGTTACTAGTAGATTTTTTTAATGGAGCAATAAGATTGCTATACACTGTTTTATTGCGCAACGTGAACAACGCGTGGGTACTTCTAAAACCACGCAAATTTAGATAGTTGTTTACACTCGGTGAAACACATCAAATGAAACGCATAATTTAAGCGGAGAGCTTTAGCGCTCATCCTCTTAACGAGTTCTGACTGCCCAATAAATTGCTGCGAACTATGCACATTTTGATTAATAAACTGATTATGTTAACGGCACTGCGTAAATTTTAATTTTACTTGTTTATTACGTGATTATAAATGTCATTTGTCAGCGCGTTAACGCTGGAATTTGTAACGAAATATCAAGTGAAAATTTGGTATGTGCTCGTTAGTGGGCATACTTTACACATGCGCAAATTAACAAGAAAACCAAATAAATAAAGCCATATTTTGATAAGATACTTAGCAGGACTGACTGCAATTGGGTTTCCTACTGTGAATATAGTTTTTGAAAATGGTCAAGTGGTTAACGGTTGGTAAACGAGCGATATCTCAGTGGGATGCGGGCAGAACTTGTGTTCAGGCCCCGAGCTGCCTGTCGGAGCCCCCCGTAAACCACCTTAAGTGTTATCGCGCCCCGGGAGCAGCTGCCCCGCTAACTAACCGTGATTGCCCCTTCCCCCTTCACCCCACGTGTATCATTTTTTCAACCCTCTCCCGAGGACCGGCTCACCGTCGTCTTTAAATTGCGATACTTAGCATTAAATTGTGAGGCTCTTAAAGGGCATTTCAGCAGGATTACGTGCGTGCGGCATTTTTTTTTCGCGCTGAGCTAGATTGCGGCTGCTTAACCGTTCTGTAAATACCTTAAAGGTATCGGCGGCATAAAGTTGCCCAGTATCCACGTAGACCGTAATGAGCGGCTCTTTGCGCCGCTTTGAAAACGCATGCTCCTTTAGGCGGATATCGTTCCCCTCTTTAAAACGTTTTCTCCATGTATTTCTTCTCACAAATTAAGTAGATTCGGTTTCGTATTAGACATTATAATGTCTTCTAATCAAGGAAAGTATGACTTTAATCTCATAAAAAGTTCGACGGAGAGTTTATCCGACTTTACTTTTAAAGTTTCCCTGTCGCATTCAGCGCGCGGTGATTTATGAATAGTAGAAAATTCGGAAGAATAAAGCATTTTTCTTTGGCTTACTAACTATGTTGTCGTGTCTAAATGCACTTCGATTCATATGTAATCTTTGTGTATGACATATGCACGAATGTATTTTGTTCGATATTTTGCCTGTGAAAATGTTTGGATTTTGGGAATTCATTCGTTTGGTAATAATGCTATTTTTGCATTAATTGCGCAGCAAAGCTTTGTTTCCAAATCATACAGAAAAGTCATGCTATAGGAATTTCCTGTTGTCAGCGAATATGAATAGACTAATAGTTATCATTAAATGTTTTCTATTCAATTATTATCAGGATGCACAGACATTTAATAAATACGAGTATACTCGCATTATATCGAGTTACACAGCAATTGTCTCACTGAGTGTTTTGTGTCCTTGAAGTTTATCACAATACAAATCAAATAATAACGGTGAAAGAAAGATCATTAGATGTAGGGTTTGCCCTTGTCTTAGTAAACACACATGCTTATCTATTCACCCGGCTTTTCTAACAGCGATCGGGCATTAATATCGGCCTATTCATTTCCTAAGGAGCACTTTAGACTTATTTACTCTCCCTAATGCTGTCTATTTGGAAAGATAAAAGAAGTTAATTTTATAAATGGGCCATTCCCGTATACGTCGGTAATCTTGCGTCGGCAGCGTTATCTGGGTCCAATCGGCCAAAGACAGATAGCGCGGTCGACACGCGAGCGTCGATTGATTAGCCGGGCCCGCAGTGCCCTGACGGGTTAATAAAGCCTCCTGCTGCCCGCTGATTGCCTGGTAAGCTACCCATTCTGCCGTTCACCCGAATTCTGCCAATTACTTTGCGAATCATATCACCGCTATTAGTGGTGATACAAATCGAAGAAAGGCTTTGAATGCATGTTCGGTAAACGACCGGGGACGGGAAGCGACCTAATGCGAGACCTTTAGTGGCTCTGTACCTAAAACGCAGTCTGCTGATTTCCCAATATGCCTAGACCAAGCATAGCAAGCAATATGCATTAAGACTTGGGCCTCTTGCGAATTTGGCAGAGTGAGACTTGACCTTATTACGATTTTGTCCAAAAGCGAACTCGACAGAGTGAGACTTGAACCTTGTAAAAGATAAGTAGATCAGGTTCGTTTGGTATAGCGGGGCTCCGTCAAAACTGTCGAAATACCAGGAAACCATAAGTATATTAATAGGAGGTTCTGTTGATGAAAACGGAAAAAAAGTCAAGGTTTTCCTATTAATGTATGGTCTCCTGATATTTCGGCAGTTTTGACGGAGCCCAGCTCCGCGGGGCTCCTATTTCTGGTCTGCTGGCCCTCGGGCATCTTAAGATACCTAACGAACCTAACCTACCTAGTGTTTGTTTATCGCGAAATGGACAAACAGCTACTTAGGCTTACTGCGTTTGGGTCATATTGAGAAATAGGTAATATAAGTAATAGGTCACGTAATAGGCGACTTAGACGAATAGCGAATTTCAAATGAAGTTTTATCATAACGCGAATTAGTCAGACTGCGTTTTAGGTACAGAGCGACTAAAGGTTTATTCATATTCTTAAACTTACGTTATTTATTTGACACAAAATTAAGTTTAAATCAATTATTTTATCTTGAATAGTTTTATCGACTTGTTAGTATATTCCAGCTACTAAATTCATGAGGATTTAAATTATTGCAGACGCGTGAACGCGACTTACATATCTCTTTACACAATTCCCGCTTATAATATTACGTGTTCATTACAGTCAGTCTATTAAGTTACAACGCACACTATTTGTGTTATGCTATTTTTGTAGTCATTTACAATAACGACCCCGAAGAAAGCCTGCCTATCGGTTTCAGATCAACCATCAACTTTTACGCCGGTCACATTTATAAGGATTAGCCAGAAAACAACGGTTCTGTTTTAGTATACAAAACTTTATGCCGGCTGCGGTATAAATTAATCAGAGAGTTTTGTATAGTGTGTAGCGATTATAAAGCGGTGACAAAGCGGGCGCTGCGAGAGGCGAGCCGGCAGAAGTTTCGGCTCGGCCGCGGATCGGATTAGAGGCCACCCGCGGTCAGTCGCAGGTCTCGTGAACACGGTATACGTTTCAGAAACTTCTCCCCCAACGCCGGCATTAGAAAGTCACCCGCCAAAAACAAATCTGGATTTACTTGCCCTGCAAATGAAATTTTTAAACTCGCGCCTCGCCTGAACCACTCGCATTATCCAAAGGCACAATGGGCCGCGTGGCCTGGGATTATGTAACAAAAAAGTGCTTTTAAAATAACCCTTTTTTTCAAGAGTCGATGTGACGTAAAGTTTCTTCCGCCGGGCCGCCGCGGCATTTGGAGCGCTCGCAGCCTAATTGTTTGACGAAAATAAATGATTCCAAAAATAAAAATAAATGAGAGTTTTTCGTTTCGTTATAATTTTTGCCATTACGATGCCTTTTACTCGACGCTTTTATAACAACACGCAAGGTGTTTAAATGTGAAAATTGAGAAACAATACTTTGAGCTGTATGAAACAACACTTTACTTGTAATAACTTTGTCTCGTCTCCCTTTCCGTCTTATTCTTCTCCACGTCGCACAATCTTCAGAATCCTTCATTATCAGACCGCTGGCATGCATTCCAGCCCAGGTGACGTCAGGACGGATGTTTTTATTCCCCTTCCACCAATATTCAATGAGTTCTATACATTACAAAACTTTAACTACAAATCTAGTTGGATCAAAACATAGTGGGTACCTACTTCATTTAAAACAACTACTTTTTCAAAACGTT
Source organism: Epinotia ramella (assembly GCA_947578815.1). NCBI lineage: Eukaryota > Metazoa > Arthropoda > Insecta > Lepidoptera > Tortricidae > Epinotia > Epinotia ramella. The sequence goes on from OX388209.1 coordinate 18,896,461, forward strand.
TGCTTAACACACAAATAACGATGTTCCATGACGTAAATAAAAATGTAAAACAGTGGCTAATAGAGCGATAAGTTAGCGGTAGATAGGGGACGACAAATTATAATTATCATGTTTATGTGTAAACATTCAGCCGGGTTTAAACGTGATTGTTGGCACGCACGGAGTCGCACGCACGACGTATGTCACTGTGACTCGACGACTAAAAGGTTATTCCATTAATCAAGTTCTGGTTTGCAAGCTCACTAATTTGCAATCAGTTTTTCTTTATAACCATCAGAATTTACAAGCAACGCCTTGTAGAAGTCGTAGATTAGGTATTTTGAACTTTTGATAAACTTTGGGCGTTAGACAATTATTATATACCTACTTTTCTACTCCTGTTGGTATAGCGCCGCGCATGATTTTGTCACAATGTCTAGAACTAAATGATACTGCGGCACCGTTTTAGATCTTTTCTTCCGATTTCAATCACATATTGTCAATATATTTCGGTTTCACATTTCTGGCCTAGTATGTAAAAACGAGCACGCGAAACATATTTAAATTCACTCTGCATCATAAATGCTACTTGTTACCGGTTCTCTTTTATAATTAAAACATTAAAGTAATAAGTACCATTGAAGTGTTTTTGCTTGTACTTACGTGTACAACGTAAAAATTATGAAAAGTAAAGTCCTGTAGTTTATTACTACGCTCGTACAAGTACTTCAGTTAGTTAAAAGTACAGGAGCTTTGTGGAAACAGCTACAATATGTGAGCTTTATTTTTTAAGCTCGTATGACGTAATTTTTCTGCTTTAATTAACTCGCATACAAACAGAGCAAACTGTTGTCGTAAATTGTATAAAACTGTGCTATATTGTGCGTTGAGCGGAAAACTTGTAATATTCTTGTATTTTTATATCCGTGTTAAAGTATGTTATGCAGAAAAAAACAATATAAGTAAGCCATTGTAACAGTTGCATTTTTTTTTATAAACTTTTATACACCGATAAGCATTATTCAGACACTAGTGTAATCAGGCCTTTAAATAGCGCTATTTTCGTATAGCGCTATCATTTATAACGTTATTATTCCTAAAACCGCTATACTCGAAAACGATATTTGACGCGCTGTATAGCGATATCCATTATAACGTTATAAATCTAAACCATTAATATAAAACCGATACTTTTTTAACCGATATAATAATGTAATAACGTTATAGGCTACCCCTTTCTCGCATTCAGTATAGCCTACTCGTGCAATGTAAGCGATGTGATTACGTAACGTAGGTTGTTTGTTAGAGTGCACGACGTCATAGTAAAATAGAGAATTTTTCGATTTGCTCGGCTTGTCGGCGCAGGTTGTAGCCTGATACGAATATCCTGACTAATAATTTTCAAATCACTCTGTGCCTCATTAATCGGAAATGCATCATCCCATAAAAAACATGCCATGTAAAAAAGAGGTCAAGTCTCGAAACTCTTCCACCGTAAAAAGTTGTCAGATATTTCGTAGAGCCAAGTCTCAGGCATTCTTTTATCTTTATTTGCTTGCTAAATAAAATTTTGTGACTTGGCAATCACACAATACTACATAGCTTTAGGTATGCAGAAATCCATTAATGCAGGAAAGTGGTGTGATTGCCAAGTTACAGAATTTTATTTAGCAAGCAAATAAAGATTAAAGAATGCCTAAGACTTGGCTCTACGAAATATCTCACAACTTTTTACGGTGGAAGAGTTTCGAGACTTGGCCTCTTTTTTACATGGAATGTTTTTGCTTGCTAAATAAAATTCTGCAACGTGGCAATCATACAACTTAACTGTATTTATAGATTTTTGCATACTTACCTAAAATTATGTAGTATTGTGTGATTGCCAAGTCACAAAATTTTATTTAGCAAGCAAATAAAGATTAATAAGAATGCCTAAAACTTGGCTCTACGAAATATCTCACAACTTCTTACGGTGGAAGAGTTTCGAGACTTGGCCTCTTTTTTACATGGAGTGTTTTTTATGGAATCTCACTTCTTTTTCTAGGGTAATGTGTTATCCATACATACAAACTATGAATGCAGGCCCATTCTTGCTTTTGAATTTTCCCATTCACTGCAAATGTAACTTTGTAATCCTATATATTTGTATAGGATTACAAATTTTTTTTTACTATTGACTTGAAACTTTGTAGGAAGATTACTTATTAAGATGCATAAAAAGTTCTTGCAGCGTTTTAGAAAATTCCACTCCTAAGGGGGTTAAGTAGGGGACAGGGGTGCAATGTTTGTATGGGGGAAACATTATTTTTCAAACTAGAGACTTGAAACTTTGTAGAAAGATTACTTATTAGAATAGAAAAAAGTACTTTCTGTGTTTTAGAAAATTTCATCCCTAAGGCGGTTAAATAGAGGTGCAAAGTTTGTATGGAGGGAACTATTTTTTGAGCTAGAAACTTCAAACTTTGTAGAAAGATTACTAAATACAATACAAAAAAGGACTGTCAGCGTTTTAGAAAATTCCACCCCTAAGGGGGTTAAATAGGGATGAAAGGTTTGTATGAGAAACACTTTTTTTGAGCTTGAGATTTGAAACGTTGTAGAAAGATTACTTATTAGAATAGAAAAACAGTTAGTACTTTTAACGTGTTAGAAAATTCCATCCCTAAGGGGGTTAAAAAGGTACTTATGATGTACTTATATTAGGATGAGAAACATTTTTTTTGAGCTAGAGATGGGCAACTTTGTGGTACGATTACTTATTAGAAAAAAAAAATCCTTTCATCGTCTTGGAAAAATACCACCCCTAAGGCGGTTAAAAGTGTTAAAACGGTATTCAAGGTTTATATGGAGAGCAAGAAAATATAGTAAGATATTTCTAATGTCAGTCTTAGTCTGTATGTTAAAAGACAACAAAACTGATTTCAGAGTTTTTTTTTAATTCATCCCCTATAGGCGTTAATGGGGCTTCAAAGTTTATATGGAGGGAAAAGTCATTTTTTAAGTAAGATTTTTTAATTTTGGTGTTAAAATAGAGAGAGCAGATTAGTAGATTTTTTTATTCATCACCTAAGAGTGTTTAATTTAAAGGGGATTCGAAGGCCGTATAGGGTCAAGACAATTTTAAAGTAAAACATTAGTGTAACTACGATTTTAGACGGTTTGTTTAAAACTAAAAAATACATTTCAATGTTTTTGAAATTCATCCCTTAAGAGGGTTTCTAGGGGGTTCAAAGTTTATACGAAGAGCAAGATATTTTTAAAATAATAGATTTATTACTTAGGTTATGGACCGTTTGTTTAATGATTAGAAAACGATTTCAGCGTTTTTTTTATTCATCTCCTAAGAGAGTTAAAAGGTTTGAAGGTTGTATAGAGAGCAAGACCTTTTTTAAAGTAAGACTGACAGATTTGAACAGTTACCAGAAATGTAGGATAGGTTAGGTTAGAACTGCGATGCTCCCAGAATCGAATAGATTTAATCAACATTGGGTACTTATTATTATAACAGTAATGTAGCTTAGTAGACATATAAAAATATATTTTTCTTTAATACTGTATGAAAACGTCTGTTGATGATTCTTAAGATATTTATGTTTGTAAAAACGAAGGTTTCAATTTAGATTTATCAATTTAAACTAACGAACTCATCGCACTGTTACCTTTTACGTAGGTCTAATCCCTAAACTGATTTAGATGAAATTTCCCGTACAGATAATTTGAGACCCTTGGAAGGATATAGGATAGTTTTTGTATATCTTTAAGATGGTAGAAGTGTGTTTGGGACAGCGATAAATAGCTTGCACCGAACATAATTTAATAGCAATATTTTTTCTAAGACCATAACAAGTTCCACGCGAACGAAGTCGCTGGCAACAGCTAGTTATTTACATAAATATTTAGTGACTAAGGATTAATTAGAAAAGGAGGATGAATCGTATGAAAAGGAGGATCGATATATATTTATGTGTACCAACCGTCCTTGGTCTCCCCTATCTATCGCGAGCCTATCTAGACAGATTATGGCGAAGAACCGAAATCGAAAATTCACACATTCTTTGGTTTCATAATCAGATTTTATTTAACTTGTCGTTTTCGGAATGGCTCTAAATCAAAAATAAAATAAAATGTCGGAAACTAAAAGTATATTTTAATTTTATTACGATTAATGAACAAAAGCACATACCAACATACCTATGCATAATTTTTTGCTCACGGCAACACCGTCGGTCGTAGGGCTTGTTTGGAATAGGTCCTAATACTGGGAGTCTGCGATTTAGTGCCGAGACAAACAATTAACATAGAAAAATATTGACCCTCTTATATATTGTAATAGTGTATACCTAGGGGCTATTAAGATTGGCACTCTTTCTTTTTATTTATGAGCAAGTCCACGAATCTGTGGACAGCGTTGCGTTTCCTGCGTCCCATTTTTATTCCGCCATTTATCGTCGCAACCAACCAAATATTCACAATTCACAACCAATTTGCAAATGATCGAGGTAAACAAGCATTAATAAGATTTAGAAGCTAGAACAACGTAACGGCAACGTCGCACGTCGCGCTACGGCCCACGTGGTGGCATGTTGGCATTGGCACAGAGCGGCAACGGCGCAGCCGTAGCGCGCGGCTCGCATTTTAAAACGATATTATAACGTTATTATATATCGTTCTGTTATTCATTCTGTTACGGTATTTATATCGTTATGGAGAATATTGGTTTTGTTATAACGTAATTTTCGAACACTAACGGAATATACCGTTATAATTCCGGTTCATTTTATAACGTTTTAAAGGCCTGAGTGTAATACATAAAAAATTCGTAAAAGCTCTGAACATCTCTCATAGAAATCATGACGCCTTACATATTGGTTGATATCTTCGAAAGCGATTGATGAACCAAAGATCAACAATCAAGCGTTTCTTATTGCACCTAACCTAACAATCCAAATTGGTACGCTACGCTTACACACACTTTATGCTGACAAAAAGGAGCACATTAACCCATTCAGGGCCCATGACGACACATATGCGTCAGACCGCCGTAGTCGCTTTCCGCTACATACGAGGAAAACCACAGGATCGGCTACGAGCGTAGCGCGTATAGCAATTCTGGGCAATGAATGTTTTAACGAATTTGATTCGCATGTCATTTTAATGCGCTGAAAACGCTTTCCATAATCGGGCTAGGGAAATAAATAACCATAATGAATTAACGTAGGTACTCACGCACTTATATACTTGTATACACGTAAACACCGTATCAAATTATAAACGAGTATAAAGCGTAAGTATATTGAGTCATACACGTAAAACGACACGGATCAACAATGGATAAGTTTTTTAAATCCAACAGATTATTGTTTGTACAAATCCCTCCCTCGCTCTCTATCATGTAGCCATTTATGTTATACATACTAGCAAGGTTTCAACTTAATAACGCTTATGAAAGTGACGGATTTCATAACTTTGTTACATACCTACTTACATACTTTACAGGTGTGGAAAACAATCGAACGTACTGTTACGTCATTTCCATAGAATTTAAATCCAAAGTTTGTGTATTTATCCGTCGTCACAGGCGCGCGGTCACGCGATAATCTGTCTTCATTTCCTATCTATCGGAGTGGTCGAGCCCGCGGCAAAGCATTAGCCGCTATCAAGCGACTCTTGCGTGAAAAATGATTTCCACCACACCTTAAAATGTGTAAACTAGGTAGGTTGCGGTGGTTTCAGCGCAGCGTGAGCGTTTTTAGCGGATAAATGTTAATCGCTTTTTAAGTTTGTTAGTGACGCGTTTATTTTTTAGAAATGAATTACGGTCTGATTTGCTGCTGGACTATATTTTTGCGTTTCATTTGCAAATCAGTCAGACTCCTTGAACTTCTTTTGCATCAAAAACAGGAGGTACATATGGAGACTGGCAAACAATGTACGTCTCGTGTATGTACCTAAAGTATTGTTTATATTATGTTTAGTTAAGATTAAATTGTTGAATTGACATTAAATTAAAAAAAAACAACTGTCGGCCTGAAAAAGCGTTTATACCTACACAAATTAAAAATAAAACACAAAACAACCATAGCTAAGAACCATGCCGATACAGAAGACTTGCGTTTAAAAAAAATAACAGTCGGTCAAATCTTACTTCAATCGAACTAGTCCCATAGTAGGCTCAATAAGGCTTTTAATAGGTATGTCACTTCTTGTATGCGTCGATGGTTAAAAATGCCACCTCTGTATTTGTGCGCTGCGCTGTAGTATTTCTGTTTGCCTTGTGTTTTTGAACGCTATCTATTGTTTCATTAAATGCCTCGCGTGCCCATGTTACACGTAATCTGTGTTCTATTCATGAACTTTTGATTTCAGGAACGTATCTTTAGATAACGCCGTGTACAATGGAATGATGTTCTGACGGTTTCATTGTTCGCTTGAAGGCTTAAATGCATAATGTATGGTGTGAGCGAAACCTGGCAAAATGCTTTTACGCACTCGTAATTAGGGCGTCAGTTTTCCTACTAATGATTTTATACCTTATTCTATAGATTATTGGACAAAATGTGCGTTAATCGTCATGTGATTTCAAGGAATTATTTTTGAACTAAATAAGAGATATTCGAAACCTACCTAATGATTTAAATGAGTATGAACAGTACAATCATTTTCTTTGGAGGTGAATTTGTCCGTTAATATTCTAATGTTATGGAACGAGGTATACATATTTGTATACATTTTCTATACCTATCTGTAGTTCATTGCTCTAAAGTTTACCAGTTACTTATAAGCAGACATCGTAAACTGCGATCGAAATCCATTGAAGTACTAGGGTTGTTAGTTATAGTAAAATATTTTGTTTGCGTAGGTATTGTAGCAGGCATTTTATTTTCCAAAGGCATATTATTACTGCAGGTAATTTAGTGGTTTGAAATGGGAAATATGGATATTAGACAACGGCAATACCGCAATTTTGTCGACTAATATTTAATGTACGTTTTGCAGTCTCTACCCGCGGCGCTATCGGTCAATACGTGGAAATAAAACTAGATTAATGTCTTACTTTAACCTCGTGCTCACACGCTATGGTAGATAATGTAACTTTGCTTTATATTTAAGGGCTTTTGAATATTCACGTTGCAATGTTCGGTTATCAACGTATGAATTGTCCAGTTATCCTCATTTATAAGTTGGTTGGTATTTCTTAGCTACCTATGTTAAGATATATTTTTTGTTTTAATGCGTATTCACCTCCTTTAGTCTATAGGTACCATTTTTTACTTTTTCAGCGTTAAAACTTTGAATAAAAGAAATAGTAAGCGATATCGTACATTTACATTTGCCGATGTAATCCATAAAATAAAATTATAGAATGTATACTATTATTCCCTTGTTTAGGTAATTACTCTATCAAAACAGTGCTAAGATGGATTAGTAATGTATGGGCAAAAAGCTTTTTCCAAAGTATCACTTCCCAAACTATTTTTCTCAAATCATCATTTGGCAAATAATTATTAGTAAAAACTTTACAGTTACCAAATTTTTATTTGGTAATTTTTGGTTTAACAAATAAGTACTTACTTACTTGATAATGTTTCATTTTACCATGTATCATTTAGTCAAACGAATCGTTTGGCATCAAAAACTCACCCCAAAATATTGCAGGGCATCGTATATTATGCACAGTGAATTATTTACGATGCCATGTAATGTTTTTAGTAATATTTTATTGGATAGAACATCTACCATCGATAATATAACGATCTCATTCTATAATATTCATATAATATAACAATCGACACCTAATATATAAGAGACATTGAGTCTAACTTACTAGCTGACTAAGTAGTGTATTTTTTTGCATACTCATCATACAGAAAATTCTTCTTGACTTTTGTGGGTACTTACATAATACGTAATGTTAGTATTACTAAAAAAATGGTTCTGGCGCTTCACTCGCCGCTCCGCGGAACGCTCGCTTCACTCGCTCGACTCGCGCGCTGTATGATCGCAGTTCTACCTAACACTCCACCTCGCTTCGCTCATCGTCGTACCTAACTGAGGCCTTCTTTAAGGTAGATTATGTTCTATATGTTGAGAGTGCGAAGTGATTATTGAACTAACATTTGTTTGGAATATAATTACCCAAAGGAAAACGTTTGCTTATTGAAAAAATATCTAATAAAACTTGACAAAGTAAAATGATGCCCAATGGTAATTTGGCCAAACGAATAAAATGCCATGTGCAAATGTGCTAAAGATTCGCTTGAGAAATGAAGCTACTGCAATAAGTTTTATGGGAAGTAAAATTTGGCGAAAAATATTTTGCCCAAACGGCAGTACACCTGCTAAGACATACTAATGCCAAAGTGATTGACGCGTTTCCTTCTTTTTAAAATAATGCAATTTGGCGTAATTTTCATCGAATAACAGAACATATAATATAAATAGTTGTAAAAAAACATGGGTATTAATCTGCTCTTTTCCTGTGATCAGTCCTTTAATATTTGACGCGACATTTCCCTGGGTGTGTGCTTTAGTTTTGTCTTGCTATATATACTACCGATGAACATTATGACACACACAGAATAGTTATCTTCCCTGGCTCGCAACAACGTTTTGATGTGAATTCTAATTACAATTTTTACGATACTAAAGCGGGCGCGCTCAAGTATGTATGAAGGGCAGGGGCCCGCCATTTGAACCTATGCTTCCGGCGCGCGCATTCATAATGAGCCCCTTCCTCTGCCACTGAGCCTGCGTGTATGAATATGGCTTTTTATTGGACCCATTTCTGGTAATGTTAAAGTAACTGAATAGCCGAAACATGTAGGTAAACTGAGTTGCAATTGACAGAAAGGGACACCTCTAGGATATCGCTTTGGTTTGATGTCTCATTTTGATTTGAAAAGACAGGGGCTTATTTCTCAAAAACTAGTTATTTGTAATACAAGCGGACGCCTCTTTTCCACTCCTTCTATTAGAAAGAGACTTCCAAAGAGAAAGAGGCCATATCGCAAAATTGGCTTCGAATAGCAGAAGCTCATCAGAGATACGGAGTTAACCTAATACCCAGGTTATATAGTTAAGTACCTTCTTATTTCCTTATCTTAACTGATTCACACTTCCAAGGTGTCCCATCCCATAGCTAGCATATAGTTAGCTTTCAAAAGTAAGGTTAATATAGAATATCAAAACTTTTGCAAACATAAGAAAAAATTACAGCCAAATATAATTATAAGAATTTGGCAAGTAAACACGTGACATAATGTACCTTTTAAACGTATAAAATAAGAATATTACCCTTTTTATTCAACCAACTCTTTTACTCGTTATTTAGTCAAAAGTTTTTATAGGATTTTCATTTGAATACTCATCCTCTAAATCGAAACACAAACAATGCTAAAAGCAGTTCGTTTAAGAGTGCCACTCAGTCGTCGCACTGTTTGTCCATCACGATTGCGTCTACATTATCCTGTTTGCACAGATTTCGACAATCCTGTTTTCCTCAAGAGATCTCATTATCTATTCCTAAGGTTTTGATTTAATTTATGGTTCGTATGTATGAATTATTAAATTCTTAAACGTAACGTGATCAAAGCAAATCTCTCGGAATTAAATATTTATGAAAGATAATCATCCGCGGATATTACTTTGAAAGCTACTGATGAGGCAAATAAAAGGAGACATTTTCACAGTCAGAATAAAATCGCGTTGAATTTGAGATTATGTCGTCAAAACACATGAGGGACGTCTCGTAAATACTCGGGGCCATCGACTTCGGGCGATTGACTAAAATGACATCGTCCCATATTTCACTTTAAGATATATAAGACGGCTGTAAAATCCGAGATTCCATGTGCAAGCGGCCGTTTATATCTTATTTCGCTCATCCGGTTTTACGTTCAGATGTTTTATGCCCACGGAGAGATGTATTGGCAATGCAAATAAGCGGTATTTTCCACTAAATCACCACGTTTTATGTGAGGGTGACGGCTCATGGGCATTATTTTCCCTTTCGTAACGCAAAACATGAGATCGGCATTAATACATTTTAGACATGGGTAATCTAACTAAACTAAACAATTCGTGATTTTTAATGGAATAATAAAATAGAATTAGCATCAGCCTAATAAAATTTTGTTTGCTAAACCGACAAAAGGCTTAAAACCCACATCGACCATGAAACGTGGTTTTCCATTAATAACTAATTGGCTTTGTTAGTACTGATGTGTTTGTGGAGTTTATTTAGCACCTTAATATGAATGTGTGTCATATGAAAACGTTATTATTCACTCAACTACAAGTCATTGCAGATTTGGATAGCGTTACACATTGACAGACAGAAATTACATTTGTTTTATTTCGAATAGATTTCCACTAAGAGGGGGCAACTACGCAACAAACTTAGGCGTTATTTAGATAATTTCTTATCTAGATCATTATTTCAAATAAAATCATTTCAAATAAATTTATTCGAAGATAAATACAATCACAAATAGTGCGTTCACAACTTTTTTATTTACATAATTTATCTAGATGAAGATAACTGACCTCGTTTGTTATTGAAAAGCTGCCATAATAAATGGATGGATGTCTAGTTGACATTTTATGATGCTTAATTACTTCCTTTTTCAAAATGCAGTAAAATAATCACAGGCCAAAACAGGCTGTATACCAATTACATCTCAGTATCGACACGATCAGTCAACAGTGTATGTTTCTTTCCATAAGGGTGTTGAATAGCTACTACAGAAGAAAAATGTCCCATATATTTATAATTCGTATATTTAAGTATGTACAAAACATTAATTACTTATGTTGTAGGTTATATTCATTTCATCATGCCCGACCACTTGTAGTTTTCTACATGACTGTACTAATGACATTCATCTTTTATTTAAAATCACAACTAATTTAACTAGATAAAAATGAAGCTGATCTAGATAAATTCCAAATAACAAATGACGGATTATTTAGTTATTTCAAATAAAAGATGATTTAGTTATATTCCCAGTTAATCGTAAATAGATAATTTTTGCCCAACTCTGCTACGCAATGCCCGTGGCACACCGATATCAATATATTGATCAAGAAAAATTAGTATTCACGCGGTGCGCCTGTTTTTGCTCCGTAAAATTTTGCAAAAAGGGAAATAATGATATCATAAGTTAGCGAGGGAGATAAGCCTAAGCCGGTGCCGTATTGTTTATCACGTTTCCATTGAGATTTTTGTTTTCAATAGGCGCTTGAGGACTTCATTATATTTGCGCCATTCGCTTTTGCTATTATTACTTTACAATTGATTACTGTATGTTAAAAATGTCTATCTTGGCTGTGTAATGGTGATAAAGCGTACGAAAGAAATGAATGTTCGGTAATATGTTGCAGTCGCAAACATTGTCACATGAGGGCTTCTCTCAATTCATTTACTTCACTTATCTTTAGGAACTAAAATTGGAATTCGATTTCAACACATCGCGTTACAATAAAAGTAGCAAAATTCTGGAACTTGTATCGCAATAAATGATCTTATATCGCATTTCTACATGATCGTATATAAGTAAGTAGCAATGAGGTTGTTATCCGCATTCTTGTCTAAAAAAATACTTTTTCGATTGATCCTTCGTTATAAGTTTCACTAACTTTCTTGCAAGATAATTCTACAGCTTCGTTAAAAATCTAATTGACAGTTTGAAATAATAATTATATTCAAAATAACCTAGTTCCGTTACCGAACTGTTTTAATGATTTAATGACAAGTGACCAGGCTACATTTTACAAAAACAATACAAGGTGAATCCTACGATTCAGCCCGGTGGATAAAAGTATGTTGAAAGCTAACTATAGCCAGCAAAATTTGAACCTTTTTGGCAATCTTGACAACGAGCGAAACACGCAGCATTTTTATCGCCGAAAAATTGTTTTCTGTCATTTACGCAAACGCAAATACTCGCTTGATAGCCAAGCTCACTTACTAAACATTAGGTGCTCAACATGAAGATAACATTGGCGTTATGAATTTTTACCACGTAATCGGTTTACCTTGAGTCTGGCCCGCGGAGCGGGTAAAACTGCGGAGATGGAGTCAACGAGTATTGGAATAGTGAGCTTGCTTTACTTCTGTATCTGAGGGATAATCTGTGACGTATTTCAATTCCAATTTTATTTAAATATATTTTGCCCACTCAATCTTATAAAGTATGTTAGGTAACTTCACAATAGGCATGCGGTATCGCTATGAGGAGATGTCTAGGAGATACTTCACCGAGCTTACTCATAATAATCATGTCACCCAGATATCCTTACTAGTCGGTATATTGTCAGTATTGCATGTGCGCATTAGTATAATGTTTCGCACAAACGAGGCGCTTCGTATGCAATATTGCATTCTGGGTTATACGAATACCGCAACGACTGCACGTTGTCAAAGGTGTGGGACATCAGGCGAGCAAAATACTCAGTGTAACTACATCAACGCGACGCAGATCATTCGATAAGTCAAAAAACTCCACCATCCGACCAATACAAACCACCAACCAAATTGTTTTACATTATTATTACAAAACGGGACGTCAGAAAATTATACGTGATTAAGTCCCGTTAAGTCATTAGAATGTGTGAGAATCGTGAAAGTTTAAGTAATTTTTTTAATAATTGAATACTTTTTTCTTCATGTTTTAAACATTATATTTACATGAAAGGTCTCTTATCCATACCAGAATACAAAAAGAAAACGAGTTAGGCAGGAGCCACTCCACACTTCAACCCTCCCTGGCAATCCAGGACAATGAGGTTTCATAGTATGCGTGCGACGACCGAATGCTGCGAGGATGGGACCTCTTCATACATAGTTGAGTGGGACACCCTCGCAAATTTAAAATTCACCCCCTAATGAGAACCGCTGTTTGGTCGCAATTACTGTGATAATATGAAAAACCGGGAAAATTGCAAGTCAGGTTTTTGTCGACAGAATTTTGTCGTTTTTTGAAAGTTGTAACATTTTACTTTTCAAAAACAGACGGAATTATTATTTTTATCGTACACTCTTTTCTATTTGCGCCAAGCCTTAATTGAACTTAGAATAAAATGTTTGTTATCAAAGTATATTTGCACTACTTAACCCATTTTAGGACACGCAAATGCTGACTACTTTTGTCCATCATAATTGCTACAATCGTAGATGCAGGTAGATCACGTAACGCATTGTACAGTCAGCGTCATATATGTAGTTAGTAGCAGCCAAGGTAGCCAAATATTTCGGTACACGTCTATCACTGTAAGAATAAGGGTGTGTTACGAAATATTTGGCTACTCTGGCTGCTACTAACTATATGTCGATGACTGTACCTACGTCGGGTAGATTTCAATCACTTTTTGTATGCGACAGTTGAGTTGTCAGGGCGCATACGAAAAGTTACGTGATCATCCTTCTGAAAGGAGATACAAAAACTCACGATTTCCTAAGTTCGCTTAATGTTTTAATGAGTAGGTACATGTCATTTATTCGATGTTACAATTACATTGCATTCTTCCGTAATCAAATCATTTCAAGTTTAAAATACTAATATTGTATTTTTCATATCTTCATCGCATTTAGTAACGACCCTCCATAGCGCAGTAATAATCTGCGTAACAGCGCTCCCGTTTATTTGAATGATATTCGTTGTTACAAAAACAATGGCACGAATGCGCCGCTGGCGCTTGTGTTTGATACGACGCGATATTACATATATATTTTTGTAACACCCGAAACATTTAGGGAATTGTTCCAATGTTTTGCGATATTATTATTTTGTCTTATCTGTGTTTTATTCATTTTTATACCGTTTTGCGTTAATGTTTTTTAAACGTGTCATTCCGACAGTTGGTTTGGAGTTCGACATTTAATGAAAACACATTTTTTATGTATTTGTTTGGAGTTCAATATTTTTGAAATTAAAATATCTTTTGTATGCAGTGCGAGAAATGGTTATTTTCCTACTGTTTTTATAACACTTAATGATATTCTCACGCTCGTAAATTGCTATGATGGTTTTGTCGATTGAAAATTCGTTTCGTCTGAAGAATAAAAAAAACTAAGACATCGATTGTATGAAGCGATTATAGTCGGTGGTCGGGACCTGATACCGCGACTTGATATAACGGCCCCTATTTACTATACGGGTTGTACCTTATCTTTTGCTCGGCGAACGCTGCATTTGATCCAATTTGCCAATACAATCGGATCTGGAGTATTGCAATGGCATTATCATCGGCGAGGGCCAATTACGTTAAGATATTTCATGAACCATTTTGTTGACAAATAGTTCATTATAACTTTTTTACAACTAGTATTGTGGTTACTAATTTCTTGTTAATAACTTTTCTCTTTAGGTACGCTTTTCCACTTGAAACACAAGCAAACATATTGATTAAATAAATTATGCGTTCCCCTATTGTATTGAACGTCAAGAAAGGGTAAGGCTGAAATCTGACTAGTAAAGCCACGCATATTTCCAATAAAGCGGAACAAAACTACACTAAAGCCCTCAAAGGCGAAATACACGCATAATTTGAAATAGTATCGGTGCCCTCCTACCGTCAAGGGAAATCCTTCAAGGTGAGAGGGCGCCGGACACTGGAAAATCTTCCCTCCCTCCCTCCCTGATAAGATTGTCGAGTGCAACTCCCAAAACGCAGAGGGATTGAAAACTTCCACCGAAACGAAACCGAACACACCATCCTAAGGGATCAATACATTGGGAAATATAATATCTGGACAGTTCCTGCTTAGAGATCTTGACTTCTCGAAAGATTTTTTCCTCATACAAGTGTTTTGTAAACAATACTTGGAATTTGTTGAATTTGTTGTCATTAATCGTACTTCGATGGTATAAAATCAGCAGTTACTAAAAATGTTTCGATCTAACTGCTTATGTAAGACTAGCTGTTGCCCGCGACTTCGTCCGCGTAGAACTTGTAAATGTCTTAGAAAAATGATTGCTATTAAATTATTGTGGGCGGAACCTCAATTATTGCCGACCCAAACAAAGTTCTACCATCTTAAGGAACGATTTCCGAGATAAGAACTATCCTGTATCCTTCCAAGGGTCTCAAATTATCTGTACGAAAAATTTCATCTTAATCCGTTCAGGGATTAAGCGTAAAAGGTAACAGTGCGATGAGCTCGTTAGTTTATATTGCTAAATCTAAATTGAAATCTTCGTTTTTACGAACATAAATATCTTAAGAATCATCAACAGACGTTTGTGCTGAAAATTTTCACAAAGTATTAAAGAATTTTTTTTTTTTATGTCTACTAACCTACATTAATACGGTACGATACGGTAAGATAATTGTAACACTTTTAATTCAACTATATGTATTTACTATCCTGACATGTAAAATATCGCATTTTATTAATAAATATCTGAATCTGAATTACTGGAAACTTTTGCTTAAATCCCTCCAGTAGTTTTACTCACGTTAGTTCGCGCTACCTGTATAGTTTTAAAAGCAAACTTATCTAATTCTAAAAGACGTAGAACTTTCCATCTCCATCCAACATCCCCATTTAACGGTGTTAGAGAATTAATTATTTTGATTAAGCCCCCTTACCCCCTTATTTCACCCCTTTAGGGGGCAAATAGATCTACATTTTATAAAAGAAACCTGCTGTCCTGCTTTCATGTTTCTAGCCACAGTTTAATATTAAAAATCACACATTACTTATGTGAACTTTCAACCCCTATCTTAACCCCTTCAAGGGATGAATTAGAAAAAAAATCCTTTATAAATGTTTTTTACTAGCTCCTAGCTTGTGACTGAAGTTAAATGGCTAACTTTAAAAACGACATGTTTCGCACACAAAGTTTCAACTCTTTTTTAACCCCCTTAGGGGATGATGTTTTATAGCAAAGCTAAATCATTTGTTTTGTTTTTTAGTAAGAAACCTTCATACAAAGATTCAAGTCTATAACTTTCCAAATGAACGATTTCCATAGAACGGTTCGACCCCTATTTCACCCCCTTAAAGGATGAATTTCGAAAAATCCTTTCTTAGCACACATCCACGTACTGTAAAGAATATATGTTCTAAATTTCATGCTTATATTGTTAGCTGTTTAGGCTGTGCGCTGTCTGTCAATAGATTAGTAACGCAAGAGTTTTATATATACCTATAGATAAGCCTTTTTCACTAAATCACACAAAACAAAAGTAGTTCGTAGTTTCCTTATAAAACAAAATAAATAAAATTTATCTCATCACATCAAAGAACTCTGAAACGTATACGTTTTGTCGCTGTATACCTTGGAGACGTGAATAAGTGGGTTTGCGAATTTTTCTTGGTAAAGTTGAGTGGTTGTTGACACTGAAAGTGGAGTCGTTTACTTTGGGGGTGGGTGGGATCACTAACGTAATTAGCGCAGTCGGTCGGTGGCGACCGTAGCGGAGTCACGTCGGTCTAACGAACACAAAGTATTCCAGAAATTAGCACTGCACCGTCCTTTTTTTCTTCTAATCAAAGCTGACGTCTTGTTTTAACTGATGCACTGAACATTATTTGTTTCTAATTGTGTGGTTTTAATTGTGTAAATGTTAATAGCCATATGGGTAAGGCCGTTATTTCTTGTTCCTGATTTAGCAGTTAAATCGTCTACCTTTTAATCACTTCCAGTGTGTTACGCCAATTAGCCATATAAATGGATTACTAATATTCGTAACACACTGGAAGTGATTAAAATGTAGACGATTTAAACTGCTTAATCAGGAACAAGAAATAACGGCCTTACCCACATAATTAGCAGATAATTCTAGTACCTACCTTAACTTAATTCTAGCTATACACTTGCACTAAGATTGAAGTTAAAACGCATCAACTCATATATAATGCAGCTATCGCTTTGTCTATCCAATTTCGATAAGTCAATATTGGCATGGATCGCTTACCAAACATAGCAAATATTAATTTCCGTTTGATATATATTCAGTTTTCTTTTTGAATGTGAAATTTTCGCTCACCGATTAGCTTTTTGTGTGAACAAAATGATAGAGGTAACAAAAGGTATCCCTATACTAGAGAAGGACATTCGATTACATCCTTCAACGTTTCTAATTTCCTGGTCCTCGAATGTGGCTAACACAATTTCCGAGGCTGGATGTAGGAGGTACCTGGGGGCGGCCGAGGCCCGCTCCTGGGACCATTATCGCAAAATCAAATAAGAGTCTTTGGAGATTACGTGATTGAGACGATTCGTCGATAAAAATGTTACATTGTTGCATTATGTTAAAATGTTTACTTTGTACGCAATTTACAACATCGCCTGTGCTTTTAACATTTATTAACAGTAACGTTCGCAACGCAAAACGTCACCTTCTTATTGGCTGTAAAATCGTCGGCAATAATGCCGCTTCTTTAAGGAATAAATGGATTCCATTAGCCCATGAGCTAAATTGGCGGAGGCACATTTGACGGTAAACGTAAAATGTTTGTAATAATATCCGCCCAGATTATTTTTCGGTTCATCGCTCACCCTTAATTTTGTCCTGACGTCAGAGATTATCCATGACACAATATTGTTTTGAGTCTTCGAAAGTTTTAATTTCCAAATTGACTATTGCGCACTCCATGAATTCGTCGTCATTTATCATTGGCTTCATTTATTTTTGCGCCTCGATGAGATATGATTTATCACACCAAGGCCAGGAGTAGGTTTGTTTTTGCTGCGCCCGCAAAGATATTAATCGTTATCGTGCGCGTGCCGCCAGTCGTTTGTTTTCGTTACAGTGGCATCGCCCATTAATTATCAATGAACGTCCGGCCGCGCCGTATGATGAAGGTAGCGGTATGTCCCAGTGTTGCCAGGTGACAAGGCTACTCGCTGTCAACCCTTTTTAAGCCTTCGCATTTAACGCGAAGTGCCTGACATCATAAAAGCGTCCGATTTAGGCACGTCCCGTAGAAATTACCGCGCGTGATTAAATTTTTTCCGAACGGTTTTTTGCATTTTGTCCAAACAGGATTTAAAGGTAAAATTTACGACGCCAGGGTATTTTGCAACAAAGACACTCGATTAAATTATACAAAACGTTTGTGTGAAAATTGCCAATTTTTATTAAATGTTGCATGGCACAAATAAGCGTAGGTAAATAGTAGGTCTAATCTAGATTTGTTTTGTACTAGGTCAATTGGTGGAAGGTTGTCTCCGTAACTCTTTAAAATGTTTAAATTTCACTGTTATTTTCAAATACAAGTTCCTTTTTAATAGTAAACCGAAGACAGTTGGTGAAATTAACAAATGACGTTCAGTGTTTTTTGCCATCCGACAGTGTTTATTGTTCTAAAGGACAATGTATTATATTGCTTACGTGACACGTCATTCGCCGTAACAAATGTATTTTTCCGCAGAATCGATTCCATGCTTTGGTTTTTCTTAAACTGCAAACATTGTGTCACTTTGTCATATTACTTCTAAACAACATTTGTTGTCTGAACACAATTAAAAATAGGATTGGAATTCAATACACAAGCAATCTCTTTTATGAACTTCATTGGCATTGTATAACGAAACATTTGAAACCCAGTGGGTAATTACCATTAATTTTAATATAATTCAATTATTGTGATATTATGTACTGACGATCCTTTTAGGTGAACTTTGATAACTATGACATAAATTTAAATTAAGTGGACATAGTTATATTTCAATTGTTAGTTATTAATTATTATTCTTCCAATTACTTTTATTGAATGTTATCGTATGTTGTTGACGATCACAATAGGGATTCTTTTAGATTGGCATGGAATGTAATTTATAATGTAATCTTATATTGTGAGTAAATGAATCTGAATCTGAATCCACGAGACGAGCCTCAGTGTAGAGTCTATTATCAATACCTACTGTAATAAAATCACATCATATGAATCATTGTATTATGTGACGTCTCAAGCTCGATTATCCTTAATATTTACAGCCAGTTCGAGATGTTTGGAGGGTTTCACATTCGATATATTACGTCGAGAACTCTGCCTTAACAATGAGTTTTAAGATTAACTTTTGCTTAGAGTCCTGTGGATAACGTCGGTCATCATTTGTTATAACTTCATGATTTTTGTTCTACCTGGGTTTCTTGGAAGAGTCTCATTATTAAAAGAAAAACAATTGTTAACTACGTCAATGAAGTTGATCTTATTAAGAATTTGATTTGTGTGTATATAAAAAAATACGATGAAAATCCTCCTATTCCTAAATGTAAAGTACGATGGAGCATAATTATGAAATTAGATGTACCTGCATCTCTACATATTGACAACAGCATACTATATAATTTTGAATGCACAATTTGGATGAAGAGATGGGTCGTAGATCTATCTTGTATACTTTGCTAATATAACACTGATATAACTCCGTCATAACATAGCCATCATATTGATTATGTTCCAAATCTACGACACATCATAAATTGTGCGAGTTATGATTGAATTGGCAAGGAAGCTAGATATTTTCTAGGGCAAAGTAGGTGAAAATTGTTTTCTAATTTCTCGTCAGTTAGCCGCCATTTGGTGTGAAGCCCGTGGCGTGATAGATGAGCCAGCCAATCGGTTGATTGATCGCTGACGTCTGCACAATGCCGCCACCATGCACCGTGTGAGAGATACTTGGAGAACGCTTTAACTACTTTCTAAATAGGTACCTTTAAATAATGACGTGTGGTGCTGTTGAGCGCGTCAGTCTGCGGGCTTAGAAAACTGCTCAGTATTTGTGACCAATGCTCTGGTCTGAATTACAACTCAAAAAAAAGTGAGGTTATTTTTTTCAAGTCTGGGATTGATGCCGCCCATAATGATGAATGGGAAGAGGTATTTGCAAAGTTAACCTCTTCACACACAATATAAAAGAAAACGTTACTTCATCTATTCTATTTGATATTTTTTTGTCGACCTTTGCTTCTGCTAGCCTAGATGTATCTACTTTTTAGTCCACTGAGCGCTTACAGACGTCTTAGTCGGTCTAGTTGTTGGACTTCGTTGTTATATTATACCATAGATTCGACTTATACATGAGAAGTATTTGCACGCGATTTCATCCACATGAACTGCCGTATCACCGTTTATAAAGATGAAAAAGAAGATGCAAGGGGTTCCATGTAGGTTTTAATAACAGTTATTATTAACAAACATCCACATTTTTAATTTTATTATAGTTGGAAGGTACTTATAGATCTTCCAATCTAAGCAGAAGCAACACACAGACACACTACTACAGGACAACTCAAACTAGTTCGTAATATGGTGTGAGCCATCCTTAACAATTAAGCGAATTTTACGTACCATACTCGTAACATTCATAACACACGTATTGTAATATACGTTTCGTATTTCTAAATATACGTTTCATAACGTGAATATATTAAACAAGTGCCCCGCAATTAATAAGCGTCATTATGATCAAAGTTCAAGTTAATTACAAAGAAGATTAATTAGCATGTATCGATTAAACACATAACACTCGAGCGAAGCTTCTACTTGGCTAACCATCGTAAGCGAGAGATAAAATCTATAGAAAGGAACTTGAATTTTCAGATGCCAACCGAAGCAGTTTTTAGAGAAGACAAAATGTTTGTGTAAGATCAACAATTAAAGCACACCATAAAAAACAGGAGTCAGAATCAGAAATTATTTTGATATTTTATTGTGATTTAGAATTTAGGTATTGTAGTTTTATGGTGTATACTATACATACAGTGACACCTTATTATAGGTATGGTATACATTTGAATATGAGGAAAGTTCCTACTGAAGAAAGCCTTATAATCTGTTTATCAAAAAATATTATTACATATCCTTAAAGCTTAAAGTCAAGTTTTCTGATTGCAAACTAGATCTATGTGACATCTTAACCCAAATCAGGAAAAATCAGCAACCCAAAGACTCCATTGTTCACCGCTAAATTTGATTTTTATTTAAAATATTTAAATAATTGCGGTGGTTACGGCGCTTTTTTTCACCATAACCAGGTTTGTAAATGCGCAACAAACTTAGTAATTAGGTAAATTGAATATGAATGGAATGATAAGTCGCAGAATAGAGATCTAAAGCATTATTCCGCAACAGCATCTCAAATTGTTGAAACGAGCGATGATGAAAGCAAGCGTAAAATCATTGCGGTACAAAATAATACAGTTGGCCTAATGAAACGGCTGCTCTGCGGTACCATGGTTCAAACTTTAGCTTATTCGAGTTCGTGATGATCCTTCAAGAAATAATTACTATTGCATTTACTGCGTAATTATTTGCTATATATTTTTTGGAACCAGTTCACTCGAACATATATTACACGTAACATAATAATAATAAATAGGAGTATAAAATTAAACCAGATCAATCGATAATACGCACTCGCACGTATTTTAAACTTAACATAATAATAATACATTTTAGGAGTTTAAGCCAGGCCAATCGATAATATAATTTCCTATCCTAACGACATAGTTTTCAAATCCACACAGCGGTCCTCGTTTATTCGAATACTCACCGTGCCGAATAAATCACCTCAAATTTAACTCTTCATTCGAATCGAGTTAATATCGAAAGTTCTAACATTGAGGAGATAGACGTGTGAGGACGGTTCCCGTGGTACCTATCATTGGCCGCAGTGTATACAAACCATGCAGTATGCCAGCTCTGAAAATTATACGCGTAACAACAAACAAACAAAGCTCTGCAGCTTGAAGACTTCATGAATTCGTCCAAAAGCCAAAGTAACTGACTATGGGGCTATGGAAGCCCATGGGTGTTTTTTGGTTAGATTTATTAACCGCATCTCCCTTCAAAAGCCGTCTCCTTTCAGATAATCTATGGGATCTATGGGAATAAATCTATGGGATAAAAACATGTACAAGCACATAAGCTGTTAATTTGACTGATGTAAAAATAGCTTTTTATACGTTTATTTTTATGAGTTGAATAATAGTGTAACGTACGACCAACAGAAGTTACTCTCTATTTATACTGCAAATCTTCTTAACACTCTCACTGCCAGGAATTCACCTAGCGAGCGCCTAGCATGTAGTCGCTATTCGCTACATATACGAGGAAAACCACGAGATCCGCTAAGAGCGTAGTGATTCTTGACAGTGAATGTGTTAAAGTCACTACTGTTATAATCAGGTTTCTGTGTCCCTGCTTAGTTGGATTAGGCTCGCACCATTAATCGCAGAAATTGCGTTCACGTGGCGTCCCTTCGTCGCGACCCTATACGGGAATCTTTAATTAGAGCCAACTTTCCAATTTCAATTCAAGTAGGTCGGCAGTTTACTGGTGGAACTTACTAAATTGTTATTTCAGCATGTTGACTTTACCTTCCCTTGGCTTTAGTTTAATATCGTGCGTTTGCACCGGTGACTAAAGCGTCCATTTTGAAGCAAAGAACTTGATATTTAACCCAGTCAATGCAATTACTCACATATGAGTCAGGCCTCTCTCTACCAGCGATGTTTGCTACAAAGCTGAATAATTATACTACATTGCTTACCCTCCATGTTCATAATTTTTCGTTATTATTGCGTCTATTTTAATTTATATTCTCATCTCTATTTATTTTTTTAGTAAATCAGGTCAGAACATAGCTGAAACTGAATTGGTTTGCAAAAGGATTCTAGAAGATTTTATTCTTCCTTGTAGCATAGTTATAAACAATTTATTCAATCATTCAAATTCACGACGAATAATTACCCGTCATCGTTTTAATAGCGTATTATTAGTGGCTCTTGTTAAGTGTATGGTTGGTTGCAAATTATAACCTCCGCGGCATTCAATTCTCTTTATAGAATCACTGTCAATAATGCACTGCAAATTTAAAAGGTATAGCGACTTGATAACGTTCTATTTCATTGAAATATACTTTATTGTTTTTGTGGCGATGACATCTTTATTGATAATTCGCTGGTGATGAACACGAGACCCTCACTCTCAATACAGGACATGCTCGGGAGCTCTGGCGAACTTACTCACTTACCAGGAACGCAATACCGCATACCTAACGTAACTTTACAACCTTGTGAATTTTTGAAAACAGGTTTGTATATTCTTTATTATATAAATATTTATTGAATTAAGCCGCATTTGTATATGTTTGTGAATATATAATATTGTGGCTTTTTCTAATACTTTGCATATTAATCTAGCAGTGGTTCCCTAAATGCAAGTTAGGCCACTTCCACACTACACTAAGCAGGGATTGGTATGCGATATTTTTACGCAGAGATAAAATTTCGCCTTAATGTCTTTACTGCATGGAAGTTATTATAAAAGGCCAGAAATCTCCTTCCAACTGACGACATGCATTAAACAAACGATCAATTATTAAATTTGTCACTTGATCGGAATTTAGAATTTTGCTAGCACAAGCTTCTGCTTGGTAAAATTTACTGTTATACAGTTAACGGTTCTCAGACTTATAAATTAACCTAGCAGCCTCACTTTGGACGTTAGAACACTGTATAAAAAAGAATTCCCATGTCACAATTTCAGACGCACTAATTTAATTCTGAAAACATCAACGTTATGCAAACGCAATTTTCCTCGTCCGTTTACGTAACCGAGCGTAGGTGTCGACTAGAACCGCGTGCGAGTAACATAAAGACATTTGTACCGCTGAGAAAAAGGTTATGATTACTTTAATAAATATAAAACAACCATCTGGATAGATCGGGCTAATCCTAAATAGCCTCTTTAAAAAAAGTCTGATTGGTGGGTAAAATTATCATATTTTTTTAAAACGACTTATGCGTAATATTATTTTACATTT
The DNA here is from genome assembly GCA_947578815.1 of Epinotia ramella. Lineage (NCBI taxonomy): Eukaryota > Metazoa > Arthropoda > Insecta > Lepidoptera > Tortricidae > Epinotia > Epinotia ramella. Next base: position 18,920,223 of record OX388209.1, read on the forward strand.
TGTATTGCATTTAAGACAAATGCTATGTATCACAAAAGCTTCAAACACGAAACTAAATGTAACCACAAAAGCAGACGTTGTTTCAAATAACGTGCCAATTATGACGGCCTTATCCTGGTACACAACGGACCTATAAATAAGATAAATACATACTAAAAGGAATAGAAAACATCCAGGACTGTAGAGAATTTTCGTGGCCAATACGCAAACTTTTGCATTCATCAATATTACTCTAAAATACAATTCGGTTGGTAAAAATTTAGTTTTTACGTGTCAAAATAAAAAAGGAGCATCTAATCAGTAACTATGTTTTTGTTTAATTGACACTTATTTAAACATATCGTTTTTTTCTTCATAATTTGGTCACCCTTTTTAACCCATTCAGGGCCCATGACGACACATATGCGTCAGACCGTCGTAGTCGCTTTCCGCTACATACGAGGAAAACCACGGGATCGGCTACTAGCGTAGCGCGTAGCGATTCTGGGCAATGAATGTGTTAAGTACAATGATAATCGTATAAAGCAAATTAGCTTTCACGTTAAACCCTCGTGAGAGAGTGCAGGTGGCCGCGTTACTTTATTTGTATGGTACGTTACGCCTCAGATGCTGTAATCTCCATACAAGCGATGTGCCGCGCGGAGACGCAAATAAGCCTGTATTTCATCCCTTTCCTCAGGTAATCCTTTTGTCGTGTACATTGCGAATGCGTTGTCTAAATGTTCAATTTCGTTAATGATATTAAGTATATTATTTTTATTTTTTTTACCGATTTTTAGGTGCGTGGTTTGCTTAACACTTTGCACGCCGACGTTATAATCCAATGCCGCACTCCGACAGCCTATCACGAGCTCCACTCGTGATGCTCTTGCACCTAAGTACGCCGCGTGTTTTTTAAAGCGTCATCTGTGGTTCGCCGGCGTTTTTCGGTGATATTGTAAGATTTATGGATGTTGATAATGTACGTGCGTTTTATTTGCATCGATCGCACCTAGTCCTAGAAGGCTTTAATTGTATTAGTCGCAACTATTTTCGGACCTTTCACTGATGAATTGACGCGCATCAACATCACAGCAACGCGCTATGACAAGTTTTCGCTTTGACAGTGTTTGCTGACAAGCAATTATATAATCGGCAATACGACAGGAGTTGTCAAAAACACGCCCAACGAGACAAAACTCTCATAGATACCTATTAGCTTGATATAAACATTAGAATAATTTTACCAAAAATTAGCGACATACAACATGTCTACGCTACGGTAGTGCTACATGAGTCGTAGACGCTCTACGTGCTACGAACCGTAGAGGTTCCATCTCCTACGCGTCGACCGTAAATTATAAACTAAGATTCGTATTACCTTTGTGATCGTAATTTCAATATTCATACAATTGATTTGAGTGTATATTTAAATTACTTTTTTGAAGCATTCATTTTCTGTTAAAGTTAAGAAGCTAAATAAAAGAAAGCGAGTTTTACAAGGTCAACGCTTTCCTTACAAATAAAAAGTGTTAACTTTATCTGAAAATAAAGTGGCTCTATAAAAGTAAAATAATAATCTATAGAAAGAAAATTTACGCTAGAACAATCATCTCATATAGTTATGGCAGTTAACTCAAGTTCAAATAGACTGCGCTTAAGTAAACTAATCAAAGTATTACCTACCATGTTGTTACCATTATTTGTGTTTTTACTTTTGAAAAAAAAAAACTTTAGTAATGGTACCATAAATAATTTATTTTATTTGCCCACTTTAGCAAAGTACTATCGTTTAGTATTGGTCAACTCTGAAATTATTATACGTCAACAAAAAAACGATAGTACAACAAATGATCTTGTACACTGTAATACTCAAAAACTTATCAGTACTCATCTAATCATAAATATTAGAAGATACATTTACAGAACTTTGTCAACGTGGAAATATCAATAAATAAAGATTCTACACGACGACACAGATAGAAAATATCCAAGACTTTAACAAAATATTCATGTGTATATTAATATTACAACACTTTGAACCCATGACGGACATTTTCACATTTTCTATCTAGGCCACACGGTGTCAAAACTTTTTGCCAAAATTTTCTACACATTTTTTTTGTCTTTTTTTCATCTTACGTATTTAAATGCTTTTACAGCTGACTGTGCTAAACGGGGTGTCAAAACTACATGCCTTGGCCCAAATTTTTCTACACTTTTTTAATATTTTAAGATACCTGCAATGTAAATTAATAATAATAGTAACAATTACACGGCTCAACTCACGTATTCAATGTCACTACGGGCGACATATTTACGGTACGATGTTTTCATATACGTGAGTTGAACCGTGTAATTTTTCGTATTATTTCAACATGTCTCACGAAAGTTTAAATTCGATAAATTAATAATCTTCAAACGGCAAAGTGCTTTTATGGCTGACTGTACCAACTGTAATCTTAATATTTGAGTGATCTTAATCCGCTCGTTTATTATTTGGAGTCGTCTGCGGCGAGCTTATTTTAACTTTTATAGACACTAAGTTACTAGCGGAGAATATTTTCTAACTAGTTGGGGCAACTTACTTAATTTTACTGCGGAGATAAGGCACAAGTTGACACAAGTAAATTTCGAGTTAAACTCGAGTAGTAGTGAAATTGTTATTTTTTTAAAGCTTAGTGTCACATTTTTTTACTTTGTTTGTAAGATTTTCTACATATTTTTTTATACAACAACGATGAAAAACATGAACTTGGCAGTAGAGACTCATAGCCTACGAACGCTTGTGACTCTCTGTATTAATTTGAGGGTTTGTTGAGTCGACAGTTAAAGAGACATGCAGGTAGTGCAGGAGTTATTGCGACGTTACTTACCGCCAGGAACATAACTCAAGAACAATTCATCCAGTTTACAAAATACGCTACGAGAAGCTGATTTAAAATGTATCAATTCACAACTTCACTACAAGTATTATAGTAAACGTCTCAGTATGACAGGTAACTGAAAACAAAGTTATATTGCCTTCGAACGCGCTGGTATAGTAAGTTTATTCAATTAATTCTCTCGCAGACCTTTAGAAGAAAAGCGGAACCACATTAAACCGGCAAACGAAAGCGATATGTGAGATAACTTGATGATTTAGTCACGTGTGCAGCATTGCATATGAATCGTAAAGTTAAAAGTTACTAAAATTAAGGATTCAAAAAGCATCGAACCTAAAATCGGGCCTAAACTTAAATAGAAGGGGCTTAGAGCTTGGCCACGACTTTGTCTGGTCGCGGCTGTGGTCTTCCAAAATCGGGACATAGTCTCTTGCTTCCATAAATAGCGCACCATCGCTATTGCTGCCTCCGGCCGAAGTCATGCCTGAGCCCAGCTGGGCCAAAAAGGTAAGTATCCGCCAATGCTCTTCAAACTTCCCATGACATCCCAATTTAATGGGCGAAACAACCTGACTTATGTATGATATTATAAAATGGAACTAGTTCAAAAATTAGTCGTATTAAACACGCGTTCGGTAGCTCAGTTGGCTAGGTACGGCAATTGGTTCAGTCAGCCGAAAAAACATTAGTTCGAATCAGGTTCAACCCAATTATTTTTTTTCTTTTTAGATATTTAGGTAGGTTACAATAGTTTGTTTTATACCAAAATTACGGTTTAGTATATGGCTTTGTGTAGTAACAAGTTAACAACATGAACTTTGCATACATACAACTAGATTAAAATAAGCAACAAGCAATTTTACAACTAAAGCAAGATCTCTTCCGTATTTATAATATGTAGAAGAAGAGAGAAAGGCAATTTTACTGTTCAGACCATGTCAAAAAGAATATTATTGTATCAATAACTTCTACATGCCTTACAAATGAGTCTATCCCACAATTGAAATTGCATGTACATACAAATCGTGCAGCTTATCACGTTACATTGCTTGCTTTGGCAGAAGAATATCCGATTAAACTGATGCGAAGTATGGGATACATCCGGTTAATTAAAACGATTATTGACTCAAAATACAAACTGATGTACGTACACGCACATCAGAACACTGCCAGTGCTCACCACGCATATGAAGAGATCAGAAGAATAAGGGCCCATTTATAGCCATCAAAATTGGTCAAATCGAGTCGTTCTTCTGGCACCTTCATTTGTTTTCTGTACTGCGATTGTTTTGCTAATCAGATTTTCATTTACGTTGTATTTACGTCTGTCGAAATACAACTTTCATTCGCATACTCGCGTAGTATTGAAATTTAATAAGTATTGGTTAACTTTGGAAAATTGATGCCGTGTATTAATACTAGTTGCATTTTTTTTCTAAGTTCATAATATAACCTCATTATCATTACCTTTATCAGTCTCATTAATAGTCACGGGCGACTGCTGGTTTTAAGCCTCATTACAAATATAAGAGGAAACGAACCCAAATATGATGACCAGAAAATCCAATCTAATGATAATAGGTCCCTTTAAATAGAATGAAGTAATTCGATTAGCAATACAACTATGAATTATCTGAAATGAAAATATAAATTTTCTCTCATTAACACATCGCATAGCAACGACGACGGTTCTCGACCCCCCGGCAGACCTAAGAAGCGATGACTGGATGTCGTGAAGACATGAGCGAAAACGGACTCACAAAGGTCAACGCCCAGAATCGTGCAAAATTAAGGAAAGCCGGAATAACGCTAGATATAAGAATAAGAACACATTGCCTAGCATATTATTATACTCGTATGCTTCTCTGGTAACACTATCGTTAAAAATTAAAAGTAATATATTCTGCACTGTAAAGGCAGTTTAACAAGTCAAAATCTACCCGTGATTTAATGGGATAACTGTGATATTGTCAACATTCTCGGCACTACGCAAGAATGGCGGCACGAGAGTGCGATTTGCTTATGCTAAACAAGTGCGACCGAACTAACGTGCACTCAAAAATGATTTGCATATAAACAACATACGACACCGCGACCAGTGATTTCGCCTTGTTTTGATTACAAACCAAAATGTGCGGTTAATAAATGGTTCTGGAATTAAATAAGTATGGTACTACATATAATTAGAGTATCCGATACCATTCATACCTTAAAGTAAAAACAATAAAGTAACTATATTACACTATGCTCGTTGCGCTACGCTGTAGTGCGTAGCAGGTTAAACTCCATAAGTAGTGAAAAGCGTCCACAGCGCTCTGACACATATTTGTCGTGGTTGGCGCTAAATAGATTAGACTGACTTATAAAAATACTTTGTTTAGTTTAATATGACTAAATGAAATATCAATTGCTGCCGGGGCGGACATATTTCAGTCGCTACCAAGCCTACAACATTCAAGACAGTTAAACATGGCGTGGCGTAGTTAAAAACCTCTAAATAGACAATAATTAAGATGTACAAAATGTAACGGGCAGCAATCAGCGGCGAGGCGTGTTTCTTATTAATAACTCGAGCGAAGAGTTAACGGCGTTCCGACACGATTGTTACTAAACCGGCGGAATTTTAATTCGTCTCGGAGTTTATTAAGTGCGTAAAGTTTTAGCGGAAGGGCTAGGAGCGGGGGGTAAATTAAGTGAATTTGCTCGCGAGCTGAGGCGTTCCTTGCAATCTCATCACCAACGTATTAATTCATTTAACCATAACATTATGAATAGCACAATATTACCTATTTCTAATTGAACCCTTCTTTTGTTTCAGGTAAGCGAACCCTACGCGACATCCTAAACCCCCATATAGTTTTAAGCTGTTTTGTATTCCAACATACAAAGGTCCTGCATAAAAAGGTAGTAAAATAGAGTGAAATGAGTGAGACCCGTAAAACTCTTTCCATACAATATTCAATAGAAAATATTTTATTATACAGAGATTTGCACAATTTTCCGATAAATTCCCTCTGTACCTCTAGTTTTATATCCTTTTGTAGGGCAAATTTGTTTCTTTTTCACGTGATTCAGTTATAAATCTATCGCTATGCGTACGCTTCTCTGGTTACGAATCTATTTTATGACCACACACGCCGAAGGTTAACCAATAAAACCTTTTAACAGCCGTAACTATTTCGTTATAAGTTCTGAGTACGCAATAAAAACAGCGAAATAGAAATAAATCTAGGGGCACAATGGGGGCAGCGGCGCGGGCGCGGGTACGTCGGCGCGGGCGCGCCGCCCCGAGGAATCAATCACGAGCCGCGAGCGATTTAATCGCTTCAATTTAAGTTTTTCCTTTCTTGGTAGAACAAATTGATGGAAATAGTTGAACGTTAGATATTGCGATTCGTCGAGCGCGAGTAAACAAACTTCCTCTTACGTGCGTTTACGGCAGACCAATAAATCTCGGCCGCTTTGTACTCGCGTCTCCCTCAACGTTTCCAGCCATAAACGGCACGTGCGCTGTTATCTGTATTTTTGTAACGACCTACAAGTGAAAAAATGTTGTTAACGTCGTACTCTTCCTGTTTAACTGTTGTGTTACCTCCGCAGGTATTGTTTACTGGATGTGCTGAGTATCTCAATCTCGATCGTAGTTTTATAACAGTTTATTTCTGAAAAAGCGTCTCTGTATTAGAAATGAGTTGCCGAGCCTTTGTCAGAGTCCGCTTCATTGCAACCAACTAGAAGATGAATTATTTCGGCATATTTCTCATCCGACTCGTTTTTTCCCTTGACAAAGCGTCAAGTGAGTCGTGTGGACATATGAGCGTCCCTGGTGGAATAGATCTAGGGTAGTCACGGAATGAGTACCAAGTCAAATAGCGGCGCGCGGATGCGGCACAGTAAAGTGTATTCCACAGTCTTCAAGAATATGTCGCTGTTATCGTCGTTTAAGGTTAGAACATGCAGCCGTGGGTCGCTGCAGGATTGTGAATCAGCCCTGATAAGCTTTTCACACAGATTTGTTGGATCGCTCCTCCACACGTTCGCTGCCAAGTTTCTTGAGTCCGCCTATACGATTTGCATCTTATGGACGCGCCTCCGTCTCATTGTTATGTTAAATACGTGTGTAATCAACGTTCTTTAGCCGCCACACATTATTTAGTTGCATAATTAACTAGAATTTTATGTACACATTTCTCTTTATCCAAGAAGTTTATTCCAAATTGTTTATATCTCCAGCCACAATATATTGACTAGCGAGAAAATTATAAGCTGCTAATAAATGGGGTGACCCATTTGCTTGGCGATTTGTTTATCCGTCTACACAGCGGAGCGTCACGAGTTTGCCAGGATAAATATTTGTGTACGCAGAAGGAAATTTGTCTAGAGTCTTCTTGTTTTCGCTTGTCGCAGTTTAAGCTATTCGTTGGGGCGTAAATTTTGCTACTTTTACTTCAACAATATTTACTGATTACATTACATCCATACCCGTGCAAGTTTTAGGGATAACTACTATAGTAGGTAGAAAAACTTTGCCATGTAGTAAATGTTTAAGAGACGAAAACTTGAACATTACGTTAGCAAAAAGGATGGTCTTGTATGTAATGATGATGTCATGTGCCTAAATGGTCCTCTAGAGCAACGATAAATCAGCGTTTGTTGCGAGCGTAAACAACCGCAGCTCTCAGCGTCCAATCATTACTCAAAGCATCCGAGTGCAGCAAAAAGCGGACTAATTGCGCTCTTGAAGGACAAGGGGCACTACCGCTCTGTTGTAAACGTACTTAGTCACGTTTAATATTTCCACTGACTGGATGGCTCACTTCTACCCCGATAATCAACAAAACGGGATTGAGTAAAACCGTTTCTGTTGACACTTTTATAAGATCGCTTTTATAGCGATCCAGCTGCCACGTTTAAAGTTTTGTTGCGTCTTTTATGATACAGAGTATTATAAGGAGACCATGACTTGTTTATAAAGATAACAAGGGATTGATATGACAGATAAAGTGATATAAAAGAAAAACAACGTAAAATAAATGTCCACGTTAAATTGAAATGTTCCATAATAATTTATTTTCGTGGTTGTGACCTTTTTCGCTAGTGCTGATCCGCTAAAAAGCCGAGGAAACTTGTTTGCAAATATTTTCTTAAAGTTGGTTAATTTAGGAAAGAAAATTCCGTTGTACGTAGACTAAGTTAAAGTTTTCGTTCACACAGCAGTGTCGCGGGCCGGAGTAAACACCTCACAACTTGCCCTTTCTTTAACTTTCTAGAAATTGATTTTTAAGCTGTGAACAAGTTGGGATGAAAAAAGCTGCAAAACATGAAAAAACTATTCTAACACAAAGTTGGGAATGAAATTAGTTTCAAGCGACAAGTTCATTTCAGTTTTTTACCGGCAACTTGGTTCTGCAATTGCTGGGAGATTCCCGCTCAAACTTTCCCAGTGCAGATTTTGATTACACACGCTCCTTCAAGAAACTTCCTGTCGGATAGGAATATTAAATCTTATTTAAGTTAGACATCCGCAGCGTTTCGCGTTGTTATTTCGAATAAGGTGCTTTATAAACTCCGAGTGTACTGCCGACGAACTTACCGCCGAGAACATTTTAACCTTTTCTGTTGGATTTGTCGCTCCTCAGTAGGATGCTGCTTTTTCATATCTCGCTACCTTGACAATAATTCACTCGCTTTGCTGCTCTGTGTGAAGTTTCATCTGCTAATGGCATATTCCTAGTTTTACGAGTTCATTGAACCGTCCTTAACGGAGTTCCTGAATTTCTTAATATACATCCGGGTTTAACATAAAAGTCCGATTTCGGGTAGGTACATCCTTCCGGGTCCTGCCACGGTCGGTTGAGATGAAATAGAGTTGGTAGGCACCGTACAATCTTCCGTACAATTTTAGGAACGCTTAAATTTTAATTGCGTAGTAAAAGTACGGTTATATAATCATTACGGGAACAATACGGCTGCGGAGCGAGCGAGCTGCGACGGGCGCGCGGGCCGCGCCGCCCCGTACACTTCACGTTACATGGTGCATTTGCCTAATTACAGCTCAGTTCACTGGTGTGACAATTCGTGATTACCGAAACGGTTATTTCGGGAGACGTCTACTTTACTCTACCCGATTATGTTCTACACAATTAGTTCATCTCAGACATCGTCTGGTCGCATCCCGGCAGCCTCTTATATTACTTATAATATAAAATACTGAACTTTTCGCATCTTCGGTAATACAATACGCACTGGGAGTCGGGATCTAACAACCGAAGTGACTAGAGGATGTAAAGTAACGTCGGCATTCCTTTCAAATCTCTCCATCAAGGCTATATTTATATCACATTTCAGAAAGTTATGTTTATCAAGTTACGAAGTTAATATAAGTCGGTCGTAGGTAGTGCTCACTAAGAAGAAGAAGTGGAAAAATAGAGTTAGTGCGGAGGGGTGCAGGAATCGATGAGTGGCGCCGTAGTGGCGGAGCAACTGAAGCCTGCCGTAGGGCTCCTGTGTGTGTATTTTGGGAAACATCAGATAGTTTCTGTTGCAAAAGACGTGCATGAGACATATGACGCAAGTCGAAGTCTACCGTCAGCATCTCGTCGTCAGATATCTTGCGCGTTGCTATCTGATCACAGAATAAGTATTTTAAATTATCTCCAACTCGACTAAGTAAAGCAAACCAACTAAGTCTTTAACTCACACGGTTTGCTGTTTCTCTGAAACGCCGTAGTTTCATACAAGCTAGACATACGTGTTTATATTACTGACTGATTTGAAATTAAGGCTTCTTAAATGAAGGTTTCTTAAACTGTTCTCGAAACTTTTAAAGTCTCTTTACAACAACGTACGATGGTTGTATCTAACGAAAACACCCACACAATTCTTACTCATCTGAAAAGAAGTGACTGTATGTTGCAGAAGAAAAAACGCGTTTTTCGAGAGAGATGAGAGAAAATTAGAATCGGAATTCTGTTACAGAGCCCTATTCCGACGTTTTAATTTTATTAAACATCTCCCGGTACCGAGATAAAGTTGATTTCTTTCGCTGCCAAGTAAGAATTTCGACTCGTATAATAATTTAGATTACGTAGCGAGCTGTGAGCGTTCATTATCGTTCTTTTGTACCTGATTTCGTAGAGATCTCATTCGGATAGAGCAGCGGTCCGCGGCGCCGGCGCTCTCGAAATGGAAAGTGCGAAAATGAAATTATAAAGCCTCGCGATAAAAATAAATTAAATCGGATTTCGCATTTCGCAGTAGCCAGGGATGAGGAGCATTTTGCAGTCTGCGAATTCTTTTCTCTTTTTAAATATTTGTTTTAACAGTTGATTTGTGGTGTAATGAGAAAATTCTCACTTCGAATTTTTGTCATTTCTCTTTTGTATTTTTTTACGTGTCTTATTTTCCTGTTGTTACTGCTGAATTCGGAGTTATGGGGGTACTATTGCTGGCATATAAATAAGGCATTTATGTTTTAGAGGCTGGTGAAAAACAGGCTCCAATCTGGAAGACATATTGCTTGCAGGTTGCTAGGAGGGCCCCGTACGGTGGGGCAATTCACTGTGTATTCTCACCTTAGTCGCCGACGATTATTCAAATTAGGTAACGGTACGACAAAGACGAATGGCGCTAATATCGCGCGCGATCGCCGTGCGATAGTGCGCTACGTGCGCTACACACGCGCTGAGATCGTTCCCCGATAACCGCCGATTGATCCCTACGATACGCTTTTTGCGTAAAATACTATGCTACTTTTAATGCAGCCCTATTAACACAGAAACTTTGTATTTACTGGGTCATTTGTAATCTGCATCTAAATGGAAGATAGTCTGAGACAAAGTGCCTTATTTTTATGGACACCTTAGTTTCATGTTAAGATCAACAACTGTGAAACCAAAACAGTATAATGATTCATTTGTATTTGTGAACACCAGTACTTAAAGGTTAAATGCTTAATGTAATGTTTACATCAGCGACCCTTAGTCTGCATTAGGAAGTGTACTGTTGTTCCCTTGTGTTAACTTTACCCCGTGTTTTGTTTTCAATGTAATTACCAAACTCACTCGATAGAACTGTTAAATCAGCACGGCTAGCACGCGACGGCGCGCGAGCTCTCTCGATTTTTCTCGCACTATCCGTCTCTCACTTATTAGACCACTTAGAACAAGAGGTATAGTGCGACAAAAATCGAGAGTATACGTCGCGGCCGTCGTGTGCTAGACGTGCTGGCATAGCCGTTTCTATATACAAATTTGGATGACATCTCCATCGTCAGTTGAAGTCTGTCTCATATTATCCCATAGATACGATTTAAGTCTGAAGTTCTTACCTTAGGTACGTAATGGCAGCACCGTTTAGAGGTATTGCGGTTTTCAAACCCTCACATAGGTGTCCGCAGTCGGGATAAAAGTGCATTACCAAATTGCTTCACACGCCGCTTTAGCGAGTAATTTCACTGAAGTGACGGCTCGCTCAGTAATTTTAGCGGGAATCGTGCGGGACGGTCGGTTCCCACTTCATAGAATTTCCTGTAAGACAAATTTTGCAGTAAGTACTTGAGTCTTTTAAAAAACTCGATGATTGTATATATTGGATGAACAGTGTGGGATTTACGTTTATTTAGCATATATATATTTATAGCATATTTATATTTATTTAGCATTATTTACGCAAAATCACTTTTACTTTTACTAGAAATATTGACGCTAAATATGAGGCTCATCACAGATATAGATATCTGTGAGGCTCATACTCAAACTATCAGAAGAATTTGAGGGTAATTTTATATTTGTTTTAGCTTTTCACTACGCTCATGGCAGTGATCGTTAGCTCTTTAGTGTTATGCCTCTAATAATCAATTATAAATAAACAAATCATGATACATATGTAAGTAGGTATATCAACCTAAATGGGTGTTTTTAATTACTGATTTGACATCAAAAACAATGACATGAACTTATTTATATACATTATACATACACATCACATCATACACTGATGATGACCCGGTTAGCAACCTGTCACTGCGATATCACATTTTATCGAACTTTTATACCCACATTTATGCTAAAAGTGGTACTGGAACATCAGATCCATGTGCTCTGCCTACCCCTTTTAGGGATAAAGGCGTGAATGTATAAATGTATGTACACTGATACATTTGACTGATTCACATAACTTCGTGTTCGTTTTACTCAAAACAGCTTAGAAATCACGCGTCAAACCCGACAAGGTAGGGGTCTGAATTAGACGCAAGCAAATAGTACGCAGCGAAATAGATGTCAAAGACGTGACGCCGCTGCGTCGAGCTCTAGTGTTGGAAGTGTCAGATTTAATCCCATGTGCTTTTCGATTTATAGCAAAAATTGCCATCAGAGACGGTTCTCGCTAGCGGATTGATGGCAGTGAAAGTGTTAAGTTGTCATGTCATGTCGCATCACCATTTTCCTATCGACCCCGTACCATTGGCACCACACGTCTTAGTACATATTACCTCCATTATTTGAATATTGGAGACGTGACCGAAAAGATAACCATGTTTGTAAAGTTGAGAATTATTGGGCTGTTGTACACAACGTATGTAAGGAGAGATTATAGAAAAAAATCCAGTGTTGAATTGTAAAACAAAATATACTTTACCATAAAAACAAAGTCAATACTCCCAATGGGACATAGAACTGCTATCAAAAATTTAAACTGATAACACAGTAGTTACCTACCCGTACAGAATGGTTTTTTTTACCTTGCTGAGATTAAAACTGACTGTTTATTTCATTGTTGAGTCGTATATTTTCTAACGAACTTTTTAAAGAAACAAAACTATTGAATTAAGTCTCTAAAACAAGTAAGAAAGTCGAGCGCGTCTCGCGACTATGACACCGGAGACGTACGACACAAGTTATCAACTTCCCAACTACACTAACAACGAGGCAACCTTAATTTCAAATATAGCTCCGAGAACACGGCTGTGCCACTAAGAAAATGTGTTCTCTTTAATCTCGTCACAAAAGCCTTACCTGAATCAGCGAGGCCACGAGGCACTCTTGCGAGACACAAACGTGGAGGAATGAACCGGAAGAGTGCCCACTCTGAATTACTTCCTAATGAAAAGAGCCGAGGAGTGGGACAGAGTGGGCCAGAGTGGGACAGCAGTTCGTCACGCTGCCGCTAACGAACGCAGTAGGCCTCTCGACGGAGTCGAGTGTTCGCTTGACGGATGCCGCGGCGCTTCTTCGGATCTCGCTCGGCTTATTAGAGAATACATTGTTAGCGATGGGCCGCCGCTCACACCAATATATTACCAGATATATGATTCACGAAGCTATAATGATTTAGTTTACTCATACTAATAAATCGTAACACCGTGAAAGAGATTTTAATTTTGGATGTGCTGCGCTTATTCGATTTCATCATCATCATCATATCAGCCGAAAGACGTCCACTGCTGGACATAGGCCTTCCCCAAAAAGTGCCAAAGTGAGTGGTCCTGCGCCACCCGCATTCAGCGGACTCCCGCAATCTTTACCAGGTCATCAGTCTACCTTGTGGGGGGCCTACCCACGCCGCGGGGTGCGTAACGATGCCTATATTTTTTTTTGAAATAATATTAGTCGCAATAACACTCTTTTCATATAATTCTTGAGTCATATAACAACACTTAATATATTTACATACGATATAATTATCATTTTATATAATGATCATTTGATGTAATAACATTTTATTTAACATACTTTAAATATAATGCATATTTCCTATAATGAACAACTGATATAATGCTAATTACTTCTTATGCACAGTTAGAATAATATATTTTGGTAGACTCTAAGGCAGGTTGGTGTAGGTACAACGACGAGCGAAGCGAGGAGGAGTGTTAGGTTGAACTACGACCCTACAGCGCACGAGCCGATCGAGCGAAGCGAGCGTGCCGCGGCAGCGGCCGGCGAAGCGCCAGAACCGAACACTTTTTTACTACCTAATATACACGTACATAGTACAATTTGCAAACCGTCATGTTTGCTGCATCTTCTTTTGATAATAAAATATTATTCTGCTTGATAGTTATGATATATTACTTGTATATAACATGAGCATTATACCATATAATGATTATACAAAATAAGTGTTATACCCGATGATACACTCGCGGTCAAAGAAACCGGGTCAGTGACGAAAACCTCAATATTTTGTAAATCGTTGGTCGTATCTGCATGAAACTAACTCTGTTTTATAGAGAATTTAATATCCTTCTAAATCCAACCTTCAATGTTCTACGTAGTAACTGGAAAAAGGTTTAATTGAAAAAAAAAAACAATTAGGTACTTATTTGAAATTGCGTTCGTTTTACTTTTGCTTGTTTTTAAGCAATTGTTTTCAATCTGTCAAAGAACTATGATAAAAGGCTCTCATTGTTTTATTTTGTGGTCATTCTTGAATGTCTATCATGCCGCTAACACGAGATGAATGTACTCGTATCATCACTATGTAAGAAGAAGGAAGAAGTCAGAGGTATACAGCGAGAAGAACAGGTGTGTCACTTTCTACAGTGCAGCGAGTCCTCCAACGTTACCTACAAACTGGGCAGAACCTTAGAAGACCAGGAACTGGCAAAACAAGATGTACTACAGCTAGAGAAGATCGATTTATTGTTACAACCATGCTCCGAAATCGGCACCTCACAGCAGTTGAAGTGAAAAATCAGCTTTTTGAGACCCGAAGGGACGGCATCAGCGAGCGGACTGTCAGGCGGCGGCTCAAAGAAGCAAATTTGACCCCACATAGGCCGGCCAATGGCCCAAAACTTGAAAGAATACATCGAACAGCAAGACCACTTTATGCCCGCGATCACAGATACTGGGGTGACGAAGATTGGGCAAGAATTTTGTTTTCCGATGAATCCAGATTTATGCTCTATGCAAATGACGGGCGGCAAAGAGTTTACAGACGGCCTGGTGAACGTTTTATTCCAGCATGTTTTGAGGAAAAAGTGGCGTTCGGCGGTGGGTCAGTCATGGTTTGGGCTGGAATCTCTTCAGAGAGTCGCTCGGAGTTAGTTTTAATAGAAAATGGATCATTAACGAGTGCAAGATATGTAGAAGAGATTCTTAATGAGCATGTCGGCCCATACTTAATTAATATGGGTGGAAATTCTATGTTTATGCATGACAACGCCAGGCCACACACAGCTCAAATTGTCAGAGATTATTTTTTGGAGGTTGGTATCAACTGTATGAACTGGCCCTCGAGGAGTCCGGACTTAAATCCGATTGAGCATGTATGGGACGAGCTTGGGAGGCGTGTAAGAGCTCGAAACCCCGCCCCAGCTACACTTAGAGACCTGAAACAGGCGTTAGTGGAAGAATGGGACAATATCCCGCAAGAACGCATAAAGAACTTAATAAACAGCATGCCGAATCGTCTAGAAGCTGTAAGAAGAGCCCGAGGAGGCAATACGAAGTATTAATTTTTATTTTTTGTGTTGTATGTGAAGTACCTACTGCTTATTTTTGTACGTAAAATTGGTTGATTTTTTGTTTCCTATGTAATTTTATTAAACAAAAGAATTACGATTCCACCATTTGATGTTATTTAATTCAGTATAAAATTATCTACAATATGCAGTTTAATTCATGTCCCTAGCTTTATTATTTTAGGAGATATTACAGATTTTCGTACTGACCCGGTTTCTTTGACCGCGAGTGTAGTTATACAAAATAAACACATGTATTTTGAATTTATAACCAGCGTTTATTATATACAAGGAGTGAATATACCTTGAAAATATATCAAATGTTATTATAGCGAATGAAATTATATTATTTATTTTTATACCCATCATTACACACCCCACGCCGCGCCTTCCGGTACGTGTCGCCACTCGAGAACCTTTCCGCCCCAACGGCCGAACCGATGTTCTACGTGCTATGTGCACCGCCCACTGCCACTTAAGTTTAGCGATTCGGAGGGCTATATCGGTTACCTTGGTTCTGCTGCGGATAGCCTCATTTCTGATGCGATCACGCAGAGAAACTCCCAACATGGCCCTCTCCATTGCCCTTTGGGTGACTTTGAGCCTTATTCGATTTAAGTGAATACTTTCCACTGGAAATTTGTTCACCATCCATTCAATTGCGCATGATATTTGAAACGTCTTTAGCCTTTTAGTGGTAATTAAAACAAACACCGCTTAACGCTTTAACCCCATTGTCTGCCGTTTCACAATTAAATTAACCCTTCATAAAAGTTAAAAATCCACACGCATTTTTAAAAGCCGTCGAATATACCGCTTAGCCCAAATCGAGAAAACCGTTTTACATTTAACGAAAATGCCTAAATACATTTCCCCATTTTTGCGGAGGCCAGCTTTTGTAGTCGGTCAAAAGCTTTAATAGGTGTTTGTATGAAAACAATAACAGTGGCATAAAATTGAACACGGATAGAACGTACGGGGTAGAACTGCCCATTCACTGGCGAGCGATCTCGATAAATGTGCTGGATGAATATTGGTCAGTGAATGTTTTGTTTGGAGCATAAAAGGTAATTACTTATTTCTTCCTCCGCACGGACTGCTTATAGGCTTATGAGTTATCAATTTTACCATAGGTAGGTAAAACAAGTTGTTTCCCTGGGGACTCTTATTGTAATGGATAGTGATTACATAGCGACTAACTCAGACTACTATAATAAAGTGACATGAACTCACCATCCAAATCTCAAAAATATTTTTTTCATCTCTTTTACTCTAAAAGTAGGTAATTGTTTATCTAAACAGCGGGTTGAATGTGAGGCATGTCACCTCTAGGGCTGAAAAGTAATAAAAAATAAAAAAAACGTTATGGCAGAAACCTGTACAGCCACAGTTTCAGAAAATAGTATGGATTTTTGAAACTTTTTTTTTTATACAACGACGGTGGCAAACAAGCGTACGGCCCGCCTGATGGTAAGCGGACACCGCAGCCTATAGACGCATGCAACTCCACAGGAGTAACATGGCCGTTGCCGACCCTGAACTTGTTGACAATCATGCGTTAGTTTTTTTAATATTGATAATAAATTAATTCTTGTATGACTATTATTGGTATTTGAAGACTATTCAATATTTTAAGTATTCGTAGCTTAATGTAGCTAACTGCTTCAGAACCGCGTCCTAAAGTCATTAACAAATTAGTAATGGCAAAAACCTATACTGCCACACTTTGATTTTTGAAGCTTGTTGATAATTATGATGGTTTTAATTCTTTTTTACTATATGGTATATATAAATACACTTAATAATGTAATTTTTCATTCAAAAACAATTAAAATTACTTTTTTGATATAACCGCTTCAATAGCGCGTCCAGGAAGTGGTCCATACACAAACATTATTAAAATCTGTCAACAGTTCCCGCCCAAATGGTCCACACACAAACACTTTTAAAATGGGTTCTATAGGATCTGACTGATTTAGAAAATATTTAAGGTTTTGCCTTTCATTTCATTTCCTGGTATTTGAAATGAAAAGTAGAATGTTTAACTTGGGGAAAGTCACCCATTTCAGCCTCGCTCGAACTATTGGCGCTCTCACTTCGTTCGTCAGGAATGGGCTTTCAACCCTCTGTTAACAATCTACTATAGAAGACAAAATCAAATACCTTATGTTTTTTGTGGTATGAGTGACAAGGGGACGAACTGAAAACCAGCGCTGTACAGCATTCCACTGTCACAGCACATGCTGAGTTCGTTCCTTTTGTCACACAAATAATCTTGTTAATTGTCTTACCTTTATATCTATTTTGCTTATACTATTTGTGTGACAATAAACATTTTCTTTCTTTCTTTCTTTCTTTCTATAACTTAATTTATGTACTTAGGAAACATGGCAATGCTGAACAATTTCAAATGATTGGCCAACGATCATTCTTGATTGGTAGTCGATCTACATATTGCATTATTTAACAGGAAGCTTCTATTTCTTTGCATATTTACTCAGTTTTCATAAACCGAGTAAATATGCGAGCGAATAGAAGGCTAACTAAATATGATTTCGTTTTTCGTTAAAAAGTTGTTCAATTATTGATAAACATAGTAGTATTTTACATCGATGTATTTTTTATTAGAGTTCCTACTCTCGAGATAGTTGTGAAACGTCGCCCTTGTTTTATATTTGATTTTTACATGTTTTGGTAAATTAGTTCAATTTTTTTCTGGTCAGGCGGTGTATTCGTACTCTTGGAATGTCTAATTTATTTAAATTTCTTAGTTTCGTGCCTGGATTTCTGTAAATGTTATATTATTGTATACAAATAAATACGTCGGTAAAAATTGTATTTCGCGTTCAGTATTTTGTTTCGTTGTTTTAAATTACTAAAGAACTTGACCTGAAAATCACGTCTTTTTCAGATGAATTTACCTATTTAGTCAGTTTCACGCATTTGCCGCTAAGGAAGCGCTATAGTACTTAGGATCACGTTTAAATACCTATGACCAGCAAATGATGCGGGAAAAAGTTAGATGAATATGAAAACAGCGGTCGGTAGCAGCTTCTAGCCGCAAAACCATAACCATCGGAGCGCTCGGCCGTTTGTTACGATTCGAATATCGTTCCAAATGCATAACTGGTGAGATCAAACATTTTTATTTGTTTGCCCACTCAACTGCACGACTGAAACTAATGAAGAGGAGTTTCAATTAAATTAATACTGGGTTTATTTCCGTTCTGCTTTTGCCTTTCGACGTGAGAGGTTCTTTCACAGCCTGTTCTATACTACAATCGTTAATTGATAAAATTATGCTTCATAGGTTCGACTCCATTACTGTTTCTGTTTACGCTCTGGCGGTTCCACTAGGCCTTTGTTTTTACCAAAAAAGGCATCGTTTCGCTTTTATTTTCCTGTCTCTTTTAATATTGGCCTCGAATTTTTGATTAAAGCCTTAAGTTTTCATCTGCAATTTTAATCTGGGAATACGACATTTTTGATATTCTTTGGTACGTATGATTTGTTTACTGAACTTAAAAAGTCAAAAGTCAGTGTGTCTCCGAGAATATTGTATGTAAAAGTAGTTGTCTTAGTTAAAGTTTGTTTCACTTTGTTTCTGCAGTGCTCTAAGTTATAGTAGTCTAGACAGGAGCAAGAGCTGACTTGCTTGCGGAATTTGTTTAACTTCTAGAACCCTCTGTTTAACTGCTTTAATGAACATTTGTAAGGGAACTATTTATACGCTGTCGCCCAACGTGATGTACTGATTAATTAAAAAAGCTTTGTCTTATTTAAAAATCGACCAACTAATTGCAAACTTGAATTGTAGAAAAAAAAATATCCATGACTCCAGGGTAAAACATATCTTAATACGGATACTAAATATAATGAATTGGTTAAGATTGTTATTAGTAGTCGTCTCTTTACCTTGCCTTAGAAACAAAGGAAGTCTGTGAACCAAATCTCCTTATACCGATAGGATATATCCTATAAGACTACAAGAAATTTAATTAATTGTTTAATAGTATCGGAGCGCATGGATGTAGAATAAACGCATGTAGATTATTACCAGTAGAAGGTGGGGCGAAGTTTAATAAGCAACCACCGCACCGGTGTTGCTATCCGTGTTAGTTTCAGACTTACGTGAACGAGGCGAAACGTTGCCAGCATGTTTTAAACTGATATTAACATGATAGTACTCTGATCCCCAGGCGCCAGTATGAAGTGATTTAATTGCTTCAGTCGGAGAATATTAAATACACTTTAAACTAGCTGGCAAGTGCTAATTAAACAGAAAACGTGATATTGATGCAATAGCAGCAATCTTATTTGCAACAAAGCAAACTTTCAAGGATCCGGGGAACGCAGTGCGGCAATTAAAACGGGCAATCGTCTGCCAAATCTACCGCGTTGATAAATCTCATTAACGCAAGTACCATTTCATCCACTCGCTGGGCTTTCTCATTTTCGGTCCCACATTTCCCAAATGATTCAATCGCAAACGTGACATAGAATTAAAATGGAAAACGGATCTTTTGTTGGGCTTAGGTGACTCGTGCGAATGGAATTGTCGGAATCGGGTTGGTCGATTTTAGAATCATTTTTTCATTGTTTTAATTAAAAGAGGGTGATAGATAGGTATTCCACAGGGTTTAATGCAGATCAATTCAAATATTGAGTGTTCTGTAATAAATGACCGAACGTTTTTTCAGCACTGTACGTAGATGTGGTGACACAGGTCAATGTGGTCTAAGGTAGAGAATCCTTTATAACATTAAGTCCGCCTTTGGTACTTTAAGTTCTGGTTTTCTGCAATAAAGATTTAATATATAAATATATAATAAACTGTACTAAAGAAATAAAGAATATTACACAAATGAAATTGATGATGAATGGTAGTCATATTAAGTAAATGAGTCCCAAAATTGTATAAACTAATCAGTATGATTGTTCTGCGCTCAGCAATTTAATCCGGAGCTCTTTATAACAATGAAATTAATAAAGAAATAAATATGTAGGTAAAAGATATCGTCTGCTGTTATGCTGTATCGAAGTATCCATTACAGCCCCCACATATCAAAACCCGATTCAAACAAACAGAGCATACACTTATCTCTGCAAGTTGAAGTAATATAAGCGGTTCGCTCTCAGGCGCGGTATGATGACACGAGACTAGGGCTCTATTCAACTCTAATAATGATAATCATACTTTATTTTCAGACCGAGATCCCTAGAATTAAAATTACATATAATTACATAAAAACTAAAACAAATTAAATAAAAATCAAAAACAAATTAAATTACAAATTACCAGTTCAAAAACATTTAATAAACATACAAATCGTGAAAATTAAATTTAAAATTAAAATAGGTACAGACTGAGACGCCCTGTGCGTTTTATCCCAACGCTGCACGATGGGGCCGTCTAGGCGCGCTGCCACCATCTGTAGGAGGCTGTTTGGGCTGCCGCACACACGCTTCAACAAGGACGCGACGCGCTTACGCATTATGGCCTGGAAGCCAATACTAATACTGCATTGGATTTACTTATAACATTCAATACTCTCGCGCTTTGTACAGGTATTTAAATTATTACTTTAGATGTGTATGTATTTTTTTCGGGGGCTATGGACTTTTGTAGGGTAGTGAAATTGTGCATTATTGAAATATCTTCGTTGACAACTTGCTGGGACGTCAGTCATCTGGGAATATGACCGGTGAAAACCACGTTGAAACGTCATAAATAAAAGTAAATATATATAACGTTAGTTAGGTAGGTAGTATTAATAATTAAAATTATATCAATTGAATTTAGTTCGGCGTTACTAGTACGCGCCAAGCTGCGTCAGAACGGCGCACGACAAATACCAAAACGATCCATATTCAATCAATTTAAAAAAAAAATGGCTTCCATCTAAGTTAAGATGATTTCGCCAGTGTCAAGTTTGCTTATAAAGCGACGTTGTTCGGTAGTTTGGTCAGTCGTCAATAATGCAATCAGCGTCAGAAGCTCCGCTTGAGAAGCAAGGCGTCCACCGCTGACCGCATCCCCGACGAAAGACCGATCCATATTCAATACTCTTCTTCAAATAGAGCCTTGGCTAAATGTCACCTTGGTTTGTCAGAATTGAGCGTATCGCAATCGCGCCGGAATCGAACGGTCGTTAACCAAACTTCGCGCGCGCAATTAGCTAGCCGTCTTGGTTTTATTAAATTTAATCAAGAACTTGTGTAATATTACACAAATTGGACCAATCGAGCCATGCACAAGTTTCGATAACACTGTAGTTGGGAACTAATTTCGGAAATAAGCGGGTATTCCCGGTTTGTGGTATATAAAAAGGGGATCAGTTCGTAATAAGATGAGACGATAAGCTATGGCGAATGTAGGGGTTCACGCTGAGTGGTCTTATAAGGGCTGTTATTACGTAGATAACAATGCACGTACGAGTATTAGGTACGGTTAACGATGCTACATTCAAGTTGCTTGTCGATATATCCAGGCTTTGTTTTATCTTAAGAAATGTTCGTTTTGGTAGGCCAAACAATATGTACATTGTACAGTTTTTTACATTTAAACCGATCAAACATTATATCTCGCCTGTATTATCAAAGCGAGCAGACAGAGCTCACGAAATAAAATTTTCAGTGCCCCTCTAACAGTTGTAGGTTTTTCAAGTCAAGATGGAAAATTTAGTATACTTCAACTTTTCCATTAAGCCAAACGCTTGAAATGCGAACCTGACAAAGTCTCAGTAACACTTTACTTAGGGTCAGATCACGTAGATAAATTGGATGAGACTATTAGCTTATTTTACATATACAAACACATTTGTGTTATAAAATCCAGAAGATAAACACATGAACATGTATAGACAGAAAGTTAGGTACGCAGCGGCGGTTATCAGCGGTGATAAGCCGTGCGGGGCCGGAACCCGCCGTCGTCCGCCCAACGTTCCCGCAGGCTATATCTGTATAACATTATTGTTCTGCTTGCTCACTTGTACAACATCATTCCGGCTACCACCTCGCGCGTTAAACACGTTCGACGTACCGCAAAACTTATTTCACCACTACAATATAAAACTTATCAAAACACGCGAGTGAAAATCGGTCGTTTTAAAATATACCGGCCACTATTTCAAGCTGTATCCGTTAGCCAAACAAAGATTCTGGAACTAACTTCCAACCATTGTGTAAGGCACCTGAAAACCACGGGCGCAGTTTCCAAACAAATATTGCACAATTTTAAACAAAGCTATAGATGGGACACAACGGCATTAACATAAACCTTGGACCGGCAAGCACGGAATTGCTTTTTTGAACTCCGACAATGTTACAACCATTAGGAGTTCAAAAGTTGTGTAAAGGTGGCGCGCGGTGTGACAGCTCGGATCCCATTGCGTCTCTGAGTTAAGGAAATGATCTTCCGAAAGATTCGAGGCACGTTGCATTTATGGCCGTTATTGATTTACATCTTGACGATGTCAACGGATAAAAGAACAGCTGGAACCATTGCAGAAAACTCCTTAGTTTGTCAAGTTGCAAATATTTATACATTTTCTGTATCGCGGTTTTACTTATAAAGTTTTGGCAATGTTTTATTTTCAAGTTATTATTTTCATCATTCTTTGTTCATCATCATATAATATATAACTTTTAAAGTGGAAAGTGTAACGGGAGCTTAAGAACAGCGACGCAAGACTACCACAGAACTATTTACCCGACGCGGCGCACCGTGAGCTTTTTAAAAATTCTACGACTCACACTTTAGAATAATCAGGATCTTGCGCGCGACTGCCAGTTCCTTAATCGCTTTCAAGTCTTAGAAAAGTTTTAAGGCTGAATAAATTCAAAGATAAAAGGACTTAGCCTTAGCATTTACAAAGTTTAACTAGGAAGTGCAGCTGTTTTGAACGCACGTTTGATGAAACTTAGCTGAGGGTACGGACCACGTTTGATATAACTAGGCCAGAAAGGTCCATATCGGGTTGCATAATATTTAAAGCCATAGTTTTGATTGGCATAACCACTTGTATAATACGTTATCATCATTACGCATAACCGCCAAAAGTCATAAATTCGTTCGCACATATTTTGAACCATATTATTTAAGAGCATAAATAACAATAGTCATAAATTTATTGCGCATAAAAGCTTTAAGCATAAATATCAATCGCCATAATAGGTTTGCGCATAACGTTTTCAAGTCATAGGTTATAAGAAAATTGGTAAAATTAAAGGTAAAAGTAAATTATATCTTTGTAACCTAAACCTAACACAACTTTTTTTTTAAACAAACGCACGGCAATTATTTTAACCTAACCAAAACCTAACCAAACCGCCAGCGTGTCGACGTCACCCCGCTTCGTGGGGTGCCTATTCCAACTCTAAGGGACACAAGATAACCATAACCTAACCTACCAAAAATACAATTGTTAGGATTGTTAATTTTTTTACTGTGGGGGGCCCCTCAAGTTCCCCTTTTTTTAGCTGCTCTAACCTAATTAAACGCTGTTCAACAAATTTAATACCTTGTTGTTTTCCGAATCAATTATAATAACAGTCTATTAAAAATTATGTATAGCAATTCTTATGACTAAAAATAATTACGATCTTCAATATTAGGACTTAAACTTGTATGATATTCAACATTATGGTTTAAAAAAAAATGACATACTACAATTATGACAATGAAGGTATTATGCGCAGAATCATTAATGACAACTGACTTTTATGAGCAACAACTTTATGCGTAAAGTTGTATGACAATCGAAATTATGACAATAGTCATTATGCGACTAGATGGACACCCAGCACGTCTAGCACACGACGGCCGCGACATACTGTCGATTTTAATGGCACTATACCTCTTGTTCTAAGTGTTCTAATAAGAGAGAGACGGATAGTGCGAGAAAAATCGAGAGAGCTCGCGCGCCGTCGCGTGCTAGCCGTGCTAGCCAGAACTTAAATAGTCTGCTTATTCAGTGAATCTAGAGTGAAATCGGGTCCATTTTATTAAAAGATTACAGATACCATTAAAAGATAGTATCACAGCGTGTAATTGATTAAAAAAAATTGCTTTATCACTGAAAAACTGCCTTCCTTAATGTGTAATGACGGATATAAGTGCCGTGAATTTCCTAATAAAATTAGATTTACTTTAACTTACGGTGGAAGATAGTGTTTTTTTAATGAGGGTCAACTAGTAGAAGGTACGGTACCCTTCATTGTTCGAGGTCTGACACGAACTTAGCCTTTTTCATAATTGTTTTTACGATAATGATACGCCACTAGCCACAGGATTCGACAAGGTCTAAGTAGAGTTCCACAGTTTCCTCTATGGTTCCACTACTAGGAAGGATCGAGGCGTGCGTGAACATATTTTATCTGCTTCCGCCACTCGGCTGGCGGTAATTATCTACAGCGTGCTACACAGTCATAACGCGGACCCTCGATCGCGACCCGTATAAGGTTACGTTTTAAATGTAGCGAAGCAATTGTTACACCGCTTAATACTAAGCTTATTTACAAAACGTTGTAACAAAAAGTGTGTTGCCAACTACTTCAAAAAGATAATCTACTTGATTTTGATTGATACATCTGGGTACTATGTTAATTTGTTGAATATATAATGTGTATGTTAAGTCCCCAACTCGCACTGGGCCAGCGTAGGGAATACTGCTCATGCTCGTCCATGAGTGGCGAAAGAACTTATATAGACTATGATGACCAGTATGTTTTTGGATAAAATGTTATCAAACATTATCAGAATACAACTTTGACCAGTTATGTATATATCATTGTTGTTCTGAAAAATGTGACCGTATTATTAAAAAACAACGTCGATCGAAGCTGACCGTAATTAGTGTAGAATGTGATTAGCAATCCGCGCGACACTTGGCTCCGGTGCCGACGTGACCGCTTTACGCACCGCTGGCCCAAGACGCGCCTCGTCCTGATCGACGATAACCCCCCGGCCCCATTAATTATTAACTTACAACTGCTGTAATTAAAGTTTCAACAAATCACTGACGCCAACGTATCAGGTATCACCACCTCAACCTGCAATTATAGCCCTTCTTTAGACCACCATAAACTTTCAAGTGTTTTTCTCTACTTTATTAGCTGATAACGCCGCGTTTCATAATTGGATGTTACCAACCCTGCAGAAAACACGACTTCTGCTACCTTATTTTCAAAGGAACAATCATTACGGCCTACTATTAAACAAGTACAGTCAAGTGCAAAAATATGTATCGATTTCATCTTCTCATAAATATGTACCAAAACTTTAATCCGCTGTGAGCCCTTGTGAGCTATGGGACATATTTATGAGTAAGTTATAGGCACCCTAATTTTTACACTTGACTGTAGGAGTACACATTTGTTTCGGAAATAGCCTTCAAACAATTCCAGCCAGACCTTGGATCGCTGAAATAATTACCATAATTATAAGGCACGCATAAATCGACATCTATCTTCACGTTCCCGTTCGCAACAGCAATTACGAGTAATTATTCAACTTTTTTATTCTTCCGTTAAATGAAAATTAAGCCTACGATTTCGCCTCAGGTCCGTAATAGATCAAAATTGGCTTCGTTTGGTCGGACACAACATCTTTTCTCCACAACATGGTACCTTGTGGAAATATCCATTACATTTGTGTTCATTAGTGGTGAAATGCGAGCCGCTATCTCGACTAAGCAATTACGGAGAAAATTATTATTTATATAAATACAAGGACTCGCCAATAACTGTTTATAATATTTACTGAAGACGCTGTTTTGTATTAAACGGACTATTACAGTAAACGCTTTACGGTGGTTGGCTTTAATTGAGTCGTCATTACGGCTCCTTGGGGGGCGATTAAAATAGACATATGCGTGTACGACGTTCCGCTTTATTTGTAAAAAGCTATTACAATACAATAAAGATAAATAATAACCGTGCTGGGACCGCGGATGTATAAATTTTCCACATTATCTAGGTTTGCGTGTTGTTGAAAATGGTAGTAGGAATTTGGTTATTTGGTATAGCTACAATGTGTGTAAAATATTCGTGCCGGTAATTTACTAATGTAGGTACCGCTACGTTGTAATATAAGTAATAGCTGTGGCAGTTTGTTTCCATCTTATAAATCATATTTAATACAATATTAACAGCATACTCCGCCATGAAGTGGCATGGCAAAAGAAGTCGTAGTTGTATGCTACATGAAAATACGGTTTGTCACTAAATTGTCTATCCTTCACATTAGTGGCACCGGCATTGCCATCGGCGGAAAACTTTGCGCCGCGGTAAACACGTAAGCAAGTATATTTATTCAGAGTGTAAGCACCGAACAAATTGTTTGCCGGAGCCCTCTTTACCTGTAGCAAGTTTTCATAACACAGCGTAGCCGCGGGTGTGACAATTTGTAAGACTCCTCGGCGACGGTGGATTTGCTGACGAGCTACCGGCTTGTAAACATATTCCTCCTTTATGACACCGGTGATGCCAGCGACATCTGTGGAATTTATTTTAGAAACTCGCCGTGTAGAGCGCCGCTGCTTTAAAATTTTCCGCGCTCTAGATGTTTGGCGTTAAGACATCAGTTAGTTTTAGTACTTTCTAGTGAGTAAACTACTGTTAGTAATATCACAGTTAAAGGCAAATACTTTAATAACATGCGTCTAAGGAATGTCATAATTTTTTGCTGCTTTGGTAACGTTAGACGACTGACTTGACTGTATCATATGAAAATTATTTGCTTTTATAGAATATTAAAACACGAATACTAAAGTAGTGTCACTAATTAAGTAGTTTATGAGTAAGACTCATTTTATGACACCCTAGTTCGTAGTGACTTTTGACTTTAGTTGCATTGACTTTTTACTTAAAATTTCATTATTTCCATTAGTTATTTAATTTTAAATAACGTTAGTTTTTTCGAAGAAAAAGAACCATCCTGTTGCTAATGCTTCTTTTTCTTTCGTCCGAAAACCCATACAAATAAATAATACGATACTTCAAATCAACTTGGTGGCATTCATATAATATTTAACATAACATATTTAATTGTACAATTTATTGTATTGTATTGGTTAGGTACTGCAAGCCTTTATTTGATTTCCCTTTTATTTTTCCGTAAATCAAATAGTGGAGTGCTCTTATTGATTAATTAAGGAACCGATCTAGTCCTGGCTTTAAATTATTTTTTTCTATTTGATTTCTGTATGTGTTAATTAATTTGTTTTGTTTTTTAATGTCATTATTTTATGGTTTATTTAGTTTTACATTAGAATCTACAATTAAAATATACCCACAATAATTAATCGGATGTCCTTACTGTTGTTCAATATACTATTCGTGTTATAATTTTATGAGTTTGTAATTTTATTAGTTAATTTTATTTAGAATTTTATAATAACCATTGTTAACGTGATGAGTTCCACTTCCCATACGGTGACATGCCCCCACTGCCCGGAGTTGTCTCGCAAGTTCACGGCGCATGGCCTTAAAATTCACGTTGGTCGTGTACACAAGGACGTGGCTCGAGCGCAACCGCAGCCAGCATCCGCCCAGGTGCCTCCCCGCCTCAACCGGCCCGGCCGCGACAGTCCGCCGGCGCGCAGCTCGCCACCACCCGGAGTCGCCCTCGAGAGCCTCGGACCTCTTAAGAAATCGGTGCGGGTGCTTAGGCACATTCCTAAGGGGGCGAGGAACCTGGCAGCGGAAAAGTTGCGTACCATTATAAATACGTGTATACAAACCAATGATACTGCGGATTGGTATGCTCTACTTACATTTGCATATTCGGCCCTAAAAGCACCGGAAGTGCAGGGTCAGGGCAATCTGACCACTAAGGTAAAATCCAACATAGTCGCGGCTGGTTTTTGGTCCGGTCCAGTTGAATGGGGTAGTGTCGGGGAGGCCTCCCCCAGGACGCCCTCTGTCTTGAAGACAATTGAGTCTAAAGTATATGAGGGCGATGTAAGGGGGGCCGTTCGCGTGCTGATGTCAGAGGACTCAATGACACGTCCGGGCCCTGAAACGCTTGCTTCCTTGCGGACGAAGCACCCGCCCCCGTCCCGTATGTTAACTTTCCCTCACGAGCCGGATCGGTCCTTCCAAACCTTGACGGTAAGTTTGGGGGACGTGGTTCGAGCACTGGGGTCGTTCCATAGTGGGTCAGCCGCGGGCCTTGACGGAATTCGTCCTGCTCATTTGAAAGAGTTGACCTCGAGTTCTGCTGGTGACAATGGGCAGAGGCTGCTCGAGTCCCTAGTCAAATTATGTAATTTCTTACTTAGTGGGCAATTAAACCCCGAAATTTGCCCATATTTATACGGAGCGTCTCTGTGCGCTTTAACGAAAAAGGAGGGGGGCGTACGGCCAATTGCGGTGGGTAGCACTTTTCGCCGTCTGGTGGCCAAGCTGGGGTGTCATGAGGTTAAGGAGCGGTTGGCTGGGTATCTTCAGCCGCATCAGTTGGGGTTTGGCACACAAAGGGGGTGTGAGGCCGCTATTCATGCCACACGCACTTTTGTCATGGAGCCCGGGAATGCAGACTGCGTCGTTTTGAAATTAGATTTGAAGAACGCGTTTAATACTGTGGAGAGGGATGTTCTGTTGGGCGAAGTGGAGAAACATGTTCCTACCTTGTACCCTTTTTTGCACCAGGTTTATCATTCTCCGTCTAACCTCATTTACGAGGATTCCCTAATTATTTCTCAGGTTGGTGCGCAGCAGGGGGATCCACTGGGGCCGCTTATTTTCAGTCTTGCCATTCATGGGGCGGTGTCGTCTCTGAAATCTCCCCTTAATATATGGTATTTAGATGACGGCACCTTAGGGGGAGAGCCTGAAGTCGTAAAGCAGGACTTGGCTTTTCTTATCCCCCGCCTTGGGGAGATGGGACTGGAGGTGAATGCGGGGAAATGTGAAGTTTACTGCTGCGGACCTGTCTCTTCTTCTTCCTTGTCTTCTTTAAGGTCTTTGCTTCCTGGACTCAAGGAGCTTTCACACGAAACGTTTACCCTTTTGGGTTCCCCGATATTCGGAGAGGCCATTTCTAGCGCAATAGAGTCCAGGAAGCGTCTCCTTTTGCTCGCCCAAGAACGCTTAAAATATATTAATGCCCATGTTGCCCTGACTCTACTTCGCATGTGTTTCGCGGTTCCCAAGATCACATATCTTTTGAGAACCACTCCAACTTGGTTGTGTCCGGGTGACGTGTCGTCATTTGACGTCGCATTGAGGGATACGACGGAGACTATCTTGAATGTGTCTCTGTCGGATGGGCAATGGATCCAGGCGTCGTTGCCGATACGTCACGGTGGCCTCGGTTTGCGGTGTGCGGGGGACGTGGACTTGCCAGCCTTCCTAGCGTCGGCGCACGGAGTTGGTAGTCTGGTCTCTAAAATTTTAAATTCTAATGGAGACAGGGCTACCATTCCGTTTGTGGAAGATGCTATGGCGAGGTGGACGGCTCGTTACCCAACTGCGTCGCTGCCCGAGGCTCCGCATGTACAGCGGTTGTGGGACGATGTGGGGGCCAGGGACGCGCTTGCACGGCTTATGGGTGTAGCCACGGGGGTGGATTTGGCCAGGCTAAAGTCAGTGTCAAGAGTCGAGGCGGGAGCGTGGTTGCAGGCTTTGCCTGCTCCTTATTTGGGAACACTCCTGGACAACGACTCATTGCGGGTAGCAGTGGCACTCCGCCTGGGCTGCGATGTTTGTGTGCCTCATGAATGCATCTGCGGCTCCATGGTGGAGGCGAGTGGCCATCACGCGTTGAGTTGCGGTCGTTGTTCGGGAAGATTTCCGCGTCACCACGCTCTCAACGACATCGTTAGGAGGGCTTTAATATCTGCCAACATCCCCTGTGTTCTGGAGCCTCCGGGCCTCTGCCGCGCCGATGGGAAGAGGCCAGATGGCTTAACTTTGGTGCCGTGGCAGAAGAGAAAGTGTCTCCTGTGGGACGCCACGTGCGTCAGTACTTTTGCCGCCTCGCATCTCAGCCGAACGGTGCGAACAGCTGGTGCTGCTGCAGATTTTGCAGCGGCCAGGAAGTGTATTAAATATGCGGCCCTGGGCGGTAATTATTATTTTGTACCCCTTGCGTTTGTACGTACGTTTGATACTTGTTTCCGGCTGTCAAACAACCAATACGTGATAACGATCGCTCCGCAATATTCAGTACGAAAAAATAGTCTACTACCAGTGTCAAGTGAAAATCAGATAGTGTGCCAACGGAGAGGTCACGGGTCGACGAATTTTCAAGAAATCTCACAGAAAGCTGCATAATATCACCAAGTGCACTCAATTACATCTACGTTTTTGAGGTTAAGATATCTGTCAACACCACAGACAAAAACAAGTGACAGTGCAGTGCACAGTGTTGCCACACACGAATATCAAAACGTTCCGATACACGCAAAAATGAACGCATCGCTGCAGCAACTGTTTGACAGCTTGAAAGTAGAGATAAATAACCAACTCTCACAGCAATCACATGACCTTAAACAAGAATTACACTCCTCTATTACGAGTACTTTAATGGAAAAGATGGATGAAAAGCTTTCACCGTTGGTAGAAGAGAACAAAAAACTATCATCTAAAATAAAGGAGTTAGAAGGAAAGTTGGTTGTTTTAGAAAGAAACCAGCTAGAAAATAATATCATACTCTTCGGCATACAGGAAGATGAGACCTCAACACAAGAACTATTTGATATAGTGAAAGAAAAGATAAAAAATGACTTGAAAATAGAACTTTCATATAATGAGGTTAATAAAATTCACAGGGTGGGCAGGAAAAATGCAGAAAACAAGGCAAAGGGAAGACCAATTAGAATCTCATTTGTCAGAGAAATAAAGAAGAGAGAAATAATGAAAGCAAAGAAACAATTCTCCGAAGTCTATGCCAGCGAAGAATATCCTAGAGACATCCAAATCAAGAGAAAAGAGTTACAAGTGAAAGTCCAGGAAGAAAGGGAGAAGGGGAACACAGCCTTCATAAATTATGACAAGCTTGTGGTGATCAAAGGGAACAAAGAGAATAGGAAAAGAATGCCTTCAGGATCGCCTCAGCAGGAAAGTCAACCCAGGAAGCAACTAGCCACAAAGGACGGAAAAGCTAACCGGGCGAATGCTTTCGATGTGATGAGGAATCGATCACACTCATTATCCATGTCAGCCGAACAGTCAAACACTAGTAAATAGCAATCAATCAACACTCCGGAAACCGCTAAAAACGATCATGCAAAATCAAATAGAAATAAAACCCCTCCCCCAAGCCGGCTGGTCCCCGTGGGGGAAAATGACCAGAACCCTCCAATCAAAAGACCCAAAAAGGGAAAACAGACAAAATCAAATGAGAAACATACATTGAATCCTTCAGCAAATATGAAATCCAAAATGGAATTATCGGAAAACAGTACAGCAGCCTCCGCAAGTGTGTCCAAAACAAATATTTATATTGCATCTCTCAATGTTAGAACTCTAAGCTCAGAGGAAAACCTCCTGGAACTAGAATATGCACTGGATCAAATCAACTGGGATATTTTAGGAATAAGTGAGGTCCGGAGAGCAGGCGAAGAGATCATAGCAAACCCAGATCACTTGTTCTATTATGTAGGCGAGACCCCAGGCAGACACGGAGTAGGCTTCATCATAAAAAGCACCTTAGCCACCTCTATTGAGAAGTTCCATGGCATATCGGAAAGAATAGCAATACTTAACTTGAACATACCAGGCTACAAGGAGCCATGGACAATAGCCCAAATCTATTCACCCACTGAACAAGCAGACGAGGAAACAATAGATAAATTCTACAATGATCTTAATGAAGCTCTAATTACACATGCTCACAAAAATCTAATAGTGATGGGAGATTTTAATGGACAACTTGGAGAACGTAGACCTGGAGAAAGTGCAACATTAGGGCCATTCACCTACAGCAACAGGATAAGAAGCAGAAATGGAGCAAAGCTCGTACACTTCGCTCTTGAAAACAAGTTATCTATCCTTAACACTAAGTTTAAGAAACAGGACAAGAAAATGTGGACATGGATAACACCAGATGGAAAATCAAAAAACCAAATTGACTTCATTACAACCAATAGACCAGGGTATTTCACAAACATGGATGTAATTAACAATTTCAACTACAGCACTGACCATAGATTACTAAGAGCTGAACTCCTGATTAAAGAACCAAAGAAACCTAGACCAAAGCAAGATCCCAGCAAATCGCAAGACCACCACTATCAGAACTTACCTAAAATGATGTCGCAAAATCTCACAGACTTCAAAAATAAAACATCTCATATGGAGATAAAAGAAAAATACAATTCATTCGAGGGTATCATTAAAAATACAACCCAGCAATGTGCCACCAAAGGAATAAATCTACTGAACTGGAGGTCACCAAAAACACTGGACCTGCTTAAACAAAGAAGTATCCTAATCAGCTCCAAAGACATAACTGGTAGAAGAAAACTAATTGCAAAATTAAGCAAAGAAATCAATAAAAGCATAAAGAAGGACAGGAAAAACCAACGGATGAAAACAATTGAAACCCATATAATAAAAACAGGCGGCATCAAGAAAGCCTATAAGGAACTATCCCAAAGCAAGAATTGGGTCGTAAAATTGAAGAACTCCAGAAATCAACAAAAATACAGAAGACAGGAGATCATAGAAACTGCCACCGTATACTACAAGGAACTCTACCAGAACACAACTTGCAGCAGCAAAACAGAACTCAATGCGAACACCAATATCCCTAAAATACTGCAGTCTGAAGTGGATAGAGCGCTAGATACCCAAGTCACAGGAAAAGCCCCAGGGCCTGACGGGATAAGCAATGAGGTACTGAGAGAAGCCAAAGAAGAAGTATCACCCATCCTTACAGACATTTTCAACGAAATCCTGGAAACTGAAACTATCCCAGAACAATGGAAGCAGTCCAATATAATCCTAATACATAAGAAAGGGGATCAGCATGATATCGGGAACTACAGGCCTATTAGTCTGATGTCCAATCTGTTCAAGATCTTCGCAAAAATCCTACTAAAGCGCATGGAAACAAGATTGGACGAAGAGCAACCAGAGGAGCAGGCAGGATTCAGGAGAGGCTTCTCAGTGCTCGACCACTTGCATACCGTGAGGCAGATAATCGAGAAGTACAATGAATACAATCTTACATACTACATTGCATTCATCGACTACAGTAAGGCGTTCGACTCGCTTATCCATGAGAAGATCTGGGAAGCACTGAGGAAACAGGGTATCGAGCATAAGTACATCAGACTAATTAGGAACCTCTACAATCAAAGTTCAGCTCGCATACAGTTAGAAAGAAAAGGGGAGTCTTTCAACATTCAAAAAGGAGTGAGGCAAGGGGACCCTCTGTCTCCAAAACTGTTCTCTGCAGTCTTAGAAATGGTGTTTAGAGATCTTAACTGGGATCATTTTGGTCTCAAGATAGACGGGCGACAACTGACACACCTAAGATTTGCTGACGACATTGTACTATTCGCCAAGGACTCATATGAACTTAATAATATGATAAACGACTTAGAAATTAGTAGCAAGAGAGCGGGCCTATCAATGAATCGGGATAAAACAAAAACAATGACAAATGGCAAGAGGAATACCATCAAAGTCGGTGAACAGGTGGTGGAGTATGTGGATGAATACATCTACCTCGGACAGGTAATATCCCCCAAAGAAACCCTTGATAAAGAGCTAGAAAGACGGACAACAAATGGGTGGAAACGGTATTGGTCCCTGAAAGAAGTGTTCAAAGATAAACAACTGCATCCAAAAACGAAAGGGAAGTTATTTAACACTTGTATCCTGCCGGTGCTAATGTATGGAAGCCAAACCTGGGCCTTGCACAAAGCAAATGTTTCCAAATTAAAAGTCACTCAACATGCCATGGAAAGGAGTATGTTAGGTGTCCGAAAGAGTGACCGAATGAGAAACTCCGAGATAAGGCATAAGACCACAGTACAGGATGTCTCAACCAAAATAAAAAAGCTCAAATGGAAGTGGTCTGGCCATATAATTCGAGGTGCTAACAAATGGAGTAAGCAAATCACCCAGTGGTACCCTAGAGAGGGCAAACGAAAGAAAGGGAGACCTCGAAAGAGATGGGATGACGATATCAGGCAGGTGGCAGGATGCACCTGGAGCAGAGTGGCACAAGACCGGACAGAATGGAGAAGGTTGGAGGAGGCCTTTGCCGAAGGGCAGGCGGACACAAAATTTAAAAAGTGTGAAATAGTAGATAGGTGATTTGTTAAAAAAAATGTGATCAGTTAAATTAGATATTAGTAGGTACCTATAAACTATAAACTTGTAACTATTACTATGTGTGTCTGATAATAAAGGCTATTTTTATTTTTATTTTATTTATTTTTTTTACCCCTTGCGTTTGAGACTACTGGGTGCTGGGGGTCGGAGGCTATTGCTTTCGTTAGGGAGGTGGGACGACGAATTACGGAGAGGGGGTCTGACGCTCGCGCGGGTTCGTACCTGGTGCAAAGGTTGTCCATCGCCATTCAACGTGGTAATGCGGCCAGTGTGATGGGTACCTTTGCGCCAGGGACAACTCGTGGGGGACTTTTTGACTAGGCTTAAGCTAGTAGCTTAAGTTATTATTGTTTTATTTGTTATTGTGTTTTTAATGCTTAATAATTGCAGACCCATTTATGTTGTTGTCTTTCAAAATTATTCACAAGTCCGCAATGCCTGACTCCTTCTTGGAGCGTGAAACTTTTGACTCGGACGTAAACATGTTTCGATGTTGTTTTTGTACCTTTTAGTGATTAACGACATGAGACAATACTAGCAAAATTCAGATAAATGTATTTTAAGTGCTGTTTTGAAGAATAGTTTCAACACTTGACATTTCATTGTTAGTCTTGCTAATATACATTATATGCGGTGTTAAGGGTCCTTACGCTTAAAACGAGCGTATTTTGCAAAATGCTTGCTTTTTCATTCAAGATTACGACGTAACTATTAGTATTTATTCAAAAACTGATAACGTACTTAAATAATTATTTCTTAAACTAGGGGCTAACAAACATGGTTCAAATTTTCATTTTCTGTTTTGAAACCTAAAATAAAATAGTTTTCTTGAGTGTCTTTTTAAAATTTTGCAGTGAGAAGTGTCGTTTCGGTTCTCAATTTTGCAGTAAACAAAAATCATTAGGTACATGAATTATTACAATTCACATCACCAAATCTTTTACGAGGGGCTGACATGATTGAAAATCAAAGATTCATTTTAAAAAGTTGATAAAACACCTTCCGAGTTTTTCTTAATTTTTTTGGTGAAAACAGGATTACATTATATTTTTTTACCGCAAATTGTACTTTTATTTAGCCCTAAAAATAATATGATAGCAAATTATAACTTTATGTTAACCCATAAAAAAAAAAAACATAACTATAGGACCTACGATGCCGTAAATGTATATTTTTTTAAAAGACGTATAAATCACGTTGCACAGATGCCGCGCGCCGAAATATTTTTTTTTTTAATTATTAAGAGGTGATGAGATGATTATTTAATTACGTTATCAGTTTTTGAATAAATACTAATAGTTACGTCGTAATCTTGAATGAAAAAGGAAGCATTTTGCAAAAACGCTAAAAAACTATGCGGGTTGGTTCTAATTGCTATATTGTATAAGTCTTCTATTACTTGTATTATTTGTTTGGAAACATCCTTGAAACCAACATACAAAAATACTCAAACATCTTTATTTTGTGCTATTGAGAATCGGTGCCCTCTTCCAAGTGGAGAGGC
The DNA here is from genome assembly GCA_947578815.1 of Epinotia ramella. Classification (NCBI taxonomy): domain Eukaryota; kingdom Metazoa; phylum Arthropoda; class Insecta; order Lepidoptera; family Tortricidae; genus Epinotia; species Epinotia ramella. The sequence continues at coordinate 18,956,353 of OX388209.1, forward strand.
TTCAAGAGCTTCATTTTTTCCTTCGTTAGTGCATCACGCTCTCAAGCATGCCCTTATCTCGCATTTAGAAACAAAATGTAGCCCCAAAACTCCTCGCGAATAAATACTTGAAAGAGAAAAATGTTGAGGTACTTACAACTTCACGAATTGTTTGCAATATTCGCGAGTTTTTACGATATTTCTTTCTGACTCCCCTGGGCGAGGGGATCAGTTGGATTCAACGCACCTGCATACCCTTTGAACATTTATATTTATCGCCTTAAATATATTTATGGAAATTACATAAGTATTACAATTTCTTTAGACCCAATTACTGGGAACTTGCAGAACAGATTTGGACGTTTTTGTAATGAATGCTACGCTTACAATTTTTTCTTTATGAAACTTAGTATAGTAGTCGTAAATATTGATTTAAAACCAATTTTTGCTACTGGTATTAATATATCAGTTATCCGACGTTTCGTATTTACGAATGAACATCAGTTTGGAGTCCAAAAAGTGAATTGTAAAGTTTTTACTTAAATGATAAAAATAGGTAAGACAAAAAATACATAGCCATAAGTACATCAATATTCGGTGACACACAAGAAGTCAGGTGGCTAACTGACTGAGCACATATTCACAATGATATTTCTGCGAATAAAATTCTTCCTTAGGCATGCTCGAGGAAATCAAATAAAATGTGGATGAGGAAAACCAACAACTTTGAGCCAGTGACCAAATGATACGATTTAGCTCACAAGCATTATGATAATAACGATACAGTTCCGTAAATACGGTTGCCCGAATTATGAAGTTAGAATCTTTCGATAAATCGCTGACTTGATTATGTCACGCGTATCTTAATAATATAATTTATATTGTAATTATGTGTAAACCCATGTGCACCTGTCAGTAAAATTGTGTGTACTGATGTTATTACTGTGCCTTAACTATTACAACGTATAAATTTGTAGTTGGCGAACTAATAATAGCTCGTATCGATTTATGATACCGTCGAACTGACTTTACATAGGTATGTATCATTTACATATTAGTTGAAGGAAACTTTGAGGGTTCAAAGAAGTGACTTCGGGGTGTGTTAAATGAAAAGGTGATCTATTTGTTTTCTAACATGTGCAGCCTCGCAGATTACTATGATAATGAGATTTTGCGAAACTAAAATATATTAGGTTACCTACGGAAATAGTAATATACAACATTTCGTCCTATTACTGCAAATACCAACTAAGTGACTTTTTGACGAAATGCCTTTTCTTAAACCAATAGAAATATTTTTTCACTATCTACAGACTGGTAAAACCCCTGTTTTGATACGACCCCGCGTTCAAAAAATAGCTTAAGCATAAAGTAACATATTGGTAATCTTGTGGCACTCTAAACAAGCAAAATCTAATATGTGTATGATAATAAGCTGATTCATGTTTTCACCTTCAGGTAAAAACTACTACCGCCATATAGTGTTTTTTTGCATAAACATTTTGTTGAATATGAGCCAATTTATTCTCAGAAAATACGTTCTATATATACCTATTTGTTTTTGGCATACATGCATATCTACTAAGTTATATATTTTGACGCCAGGTAAAATATATCAAACATCTTTAACATGTTTTTCTAGAACTTCTTTGCATTCATTAACGACAATTTCTTACTGCCATAATATTGTACGGCGCCTAAATTGGTTTTGCCTGCATAGCTTTAATCCGATATGACCACAAAACTCTACTGGAAAAACCAACTAAGTGCGCTTACGAATTTCGCGCCGTAGTTAACTTCACTCAGTTGGTGCTTACGCGCTGATATTGACGGTTGGTTATTATTGTGTTGGTAGATCGATAAACAGTTTAAAAGCCTATTTAATGACGGTGTGATATAAAGATGAATTCAAGAAGCAGAAGAATCGTTAGACTGGCAACAAGAAACAAGGATGCAGACCGTAAGTAACAAAATAAGTCAATAATACTTACAATTTAAGTTTGAGGGTAGTATTATAAAAAATGTTTAGGGCAGATTATGCGGCATTTAGGTACATAAGAATAACATTGAATGTAAGAATAATGCATCATTTGAAGTAGATTTAGACAGTTACAACAATGAATGTAATTATGACGGTAACTTTTTCGTTTACTTACTTTTACACACGGGTGTAAAAGTACGTAAACGAAAAGGGTGTAAAAGTAAGTTACCCACTTAAATAAATAAAATAAAATATAATATAATATAATAAATCGTGTATACTCGTAATGTAGTTATTTTATCTTTCTAAATAAGTGTATCAAGTTCTCATAGCTCGATTTTTAAGTCGGCGTCTGTGGATAAGCGAATCCTGGGTTACTTTATAATTTCGTTTTCGCAATGGTAGAATCTTGTGCAGGGTTCAAGATACAATACAGAACGTTGCAGCTGTTTTACTCTGGGCGGTTAACAAAATAGATCATCTGCAAGTCATTGAACATAACTTCCTGGAGTCTGGGCATTCCTACATGGAAGCAGACTCTATGCACAGCAGTATTGATAGTGCAAAAAAGAACAAAGATATATTTTCCATGACGGACTGGGCAAACATTATTAAAAGTGCTAGGTCGAAAGAAGTTTATAGGGTTGGTAATAAAAAGGTGAACAAAGAACCTTACCATGTTAAAGAATTTAAATACCACGAATTTTATGACCTGAAACGGCTAGCTGAAGCTTTGTTGAAAAATAAAAGTAAAGACTCCAATGGTAACAAAGTTCTTTGGCTAAAAATTAAGAAGATGAAATTCGTGAAGGGTGATCTGAAAATATACTTTAACTATGATGTATCTGACGTGTATTTAAACTTTGATACCAGCGCCGCTCCAAAATCTTGCAAGACATCGACACCTCAATCTGGTCCCCGACATAGTACCAGGAAAGGGAAGCAACGTGATAAGTCGTACCCCAATTCAGTGGAACCGCCACCGACCCCTGAAAATACACTATCATGCCTTCAATTGCGCCAATTATACAATGAGCCATTAACAATTTCAGCAACCAAGAAGAAGGATTTAGTTGGTCTTTGCGACAAAGGGGTCATTCCCGAGGAGTACCATGGATGGTTTCGGTCACTTAATTGTGATAATAATTTAATAGAACGTGTGCCCGATGTCGCAGCATGCGAATCTAGTAGTGAGGAAGAAGATGATTAATGTTTTGTAGGCTTATTCTTAATAAATTCATAACTCAGTAACTTGGGCTTTGTTTATTTTTACACACCTCAAATAATACTATAATTACCGGACATATAAATTAAATAATAAGCATACAAAATATAACTTATTTGAAAAAAAAAAATGTTTTGAGTTACCTACATCTAGTGAAGTTAAGGGCTTTTAATTACATACTGCAATATTTCCTACGGATAAAACCGGCTAAGTACATGACACTTTTATTAATATTGTGTTTTTACCCTAAATAAAACAAAACTTGAGAACTTTTCATGATTAAGTAGTAAAAAAAATAAGATAAACTTCAGAATTTAATAAATACAAACCATATTTTACCATATTTACTCATAAAAAAATACATCCAAACTTTAAAATGCGATTATCTCAAAAGAACTTTTTTGCAGATACTCGGTATTTGCAGTAATAGGACGATTTGAGATATATGCACATTAACATTTTATAACTAAAAAGTAATCATCACGAAAAAAAAAAGGATTATTTGAATGGAGGTAAAAAATGTGCAGCGCATTTTACTACCGACGAAAAAATTATATAAGGTTGCCTTTAATAGGAGCACAAAAATCAAACGGTGGATTATTAAGCCAATCAGTTCCAAGGGGTTAAACAAAAAAAACAAGTTTTTTTTTAAGTTATAGCATTCCTGGCTTCTTTTACATTTCTGGATTATAGACATTATTTTACATTTTAAATACAAAATATCATGCAAAATGTTAAAAAAACTCCAAAAATTTATGGAAAACAAAGCCACTATTAATCACTATGACTAAGTGCCCAATACAGTGTTCTACCAAGATATATAATAAGTTACATGCTACGATATCGTGATGTCAACATTCATTACTTATGGATCACAACTTCAAATAAAAAAAAACCATTTCAATAGTTTTGAAACACTGGGACCGATATATTTAGAATATCAGCGGATATTCTATGGAATCATCCTTTAATTTTTTTGTTCCTATTAATTACATACCACACCCGGTATAAGTAGAAACATCTTTTTCATATTGCAATCGATATGTTTGAAATGGTTTCTAACGTGAATGTATTTATTATGAATATTCTCTCTTTCACGTTTGTATCTATCTGGTACAAACACTACCTACTGGTTAATAGTTTTATGCATTTTTCAATATTTTTCGCTTAATTAAAAGCTACCTGTTTTACTTTTTTCGCTAAAGATAAATCAACAAAAAAGTCTTAAAAACCTCTTACCAAAAATGCCAAAGCGATTAATAATTGTACAACAATTCTCTGGTGTTTTTCCGCTCGGCTTCACGATGTCATATAAAGCCTCTATAAAGAATAAAGCACAGTTCACAAATGCGTGCGTGACGTAATTAAAATTCGCGAGGCTGCCTCGAGTTGCATCTCTCGAGACGTATCATTACGGGTGATGCGGTGCCGAGGGCGAGCGGGCAGAGGGCTTAGAGGAAACGGAAGCGGTGAGCGTTTTTTTGTGAGATTATATCAATTTTATTTCAAAAAAACAAAGATACAGCAAAACACATAGTAGAAACTGGCTGTATCAACTAATACCTACCTATGGCAACGTCACGAACTATCATAATGTATAATGATATTCTTCAATCGTCAAACAGGGATTTAAAAACATAGGCAATATTTTCACATTCAAATAAAATAATTTACTTATACTTTTTAATTTATTTATTTATTTAGTTTACTTTACCGCTATGCTAAATAACCCAAGCAAATGAATGGCTAGATTTTAGTTCATTCTCTCCAGTATTTATTTTTAATTCACCGGTTAAACTATTTATATACTTAAGTCCCCAGCATGTATAGAATACTAGCTTCTGCCCGCGACTCCGTCCGCGTGGAACTCGTTTATATCGTAGCTCCATACAAACTTGCACCCCCATTTTAGGGAAGTGGGGGGTTAGAAAGAGACAAAAAGTGTGTCACTCTCCATCCCTTCAACTATCTCCACTTAAAAAATCACGTCAATTTGTCGCTCCGTTTTGCCGTGAAAGACGAACAAACAAACACACACATACACTTTCCCATTTATAATATTAGTATGGATATATAAGCTAAGCTAAGTTTAAGTTTGGCTATAGATTTATTTGTGTTAGTTTATTTCTATAGGTGAGAACCTGTAATTGGCTATATGGTTTTATTATTTTGTCTATAAATATGTTGCGCTGTTGGTTTTCCATGTATCAATAAATAACTAAATAAATATCCCTGCGTTTATGTTTTCGAGACACGAAACAAAACGGTACCCATTCTAGTAATGCCCTCTTCTGTCAATGAATAACGGAATGGCGGCTCTGATACTAAACTCGTTACCTTCTTTTGCCAGCACCATGCTGAGTTGGGACCAATTCGTAACGTAATGTCACGAATAAATGTTTTTCTTTCTTTGTTTTATTTCATACCTTCACGCTCACCGCTCCCTTGCACACCCAGTGCTCAGCCAAAGCCTCATTTGAGGGTGCCGTGTTTACATGGTGTACTCGACGTGGATCCGCATCTTTGACGCTCAAACAGAAAACCGTCTTGCTATCATGTTTTTTAGAAAAGTTTTTTAAGACTAAGATTACTCCTCTTTCTTCAGAAGGATTTTGTGGTTGATTAGATGCTTTTGTATTTGCGGAGGCGTTTGTTTGTAAAAAAAATGTTATCAAAAAGAGTAGTATACTCACTTATTTATTAAATTATTTAGCTGTAATCACGAATACTGTAATCTAATTATTATGTAGCTGGCAACGATATCCTTGTAAAGTCAACGTCCAAAGTAAGTGATCAAAATCAATATTTCAAAACATGTTCTGGCATGACGCCCCAGATGAAACTAACTATACCAAAGTGTCATTTTTAACAAAACATTCAATTAGTCAAAAGCAAATGATCATAATAACTCCGGGACACAGAAACGAAATGCCTAATCAATAGGTATGACAGAGCGGAACAAATGAAAATCAAAGTTCAAAATATCGAACTAGTACTCGACATTCAAGAAGGATTTATTTAGAACTAGCTTCTGCCCGCGACTCCGTCCACGTGGAACTCGTTTATATCGCAGCTCCATACATACTTTTACCCCCATTTCACCCCCTTAGGGGATGATTACGGGGATAAAAACTATCCTATGTTACTCTCCATCCCTTCAACTATCTCCACTTAAAAAATCACGTCAATTTGTCGCTCCGTTTTGCCGTGAAAGACGGAGAAACAAACAAACAAACGAACACACACATACACTTTCGCATTTATAATATTATTATTATTTATTATTTTAGTATTTATTTTAGTATATAGTATAGTATTGGACAAACAAACAAACAAACAAACACACGCATATACACTTTCGCATTTATAATATTAGTATGGATATGGATGTTAAAATCAAGCTGAAGTAAAGGAACTTGACACTTTGACAGACACGAGGGGTGTTATAGTTGTTTCGCGTTTTTGTCTGACGAATATAACCGAGATTCTTGCGCGGTCATGTAGTCCCACAAACCCGTATTTTATAGATGTCACTTACTTATGACACATTACGAGTTAATTTACTTCTGATAAACTACAATAGTCAGTAACATCTGACTTAATTTATTGTCTATATTATTTTGGGATCATATTTAATTAGTTCCTTTTGCTGTTGACTGTACGTCCTCAAGTTATCAATAGGTACAAGACAACACAAGGAACACATGTCGGTATAACTGCTTATGAAAAAAGTCACGAGTAATTTGCATCGGCATTTCAGGCAAGTTTTATAAAAAGTGTGATCTAATTAGTTTTGTATATAATAAAATAACATATTATGTGCACAGTTCATAACTACGCAAGCCTTATGCAACGAGCATCGATGGCGTACCTAAGCCGCCGATATTAATATGCGCGCATCATGCATATGCAGGCCTTGGCAGATGTCTCCGCCTTAATGACTTGCTGGGAGTCGTACGACTAGCGTGTAATGAGGTAACTAGTGACGGTGAACTCTTAATAACGTCACTACCCTCGTACATAGCATTAAGTAAAATAAAATTATCATTTTTATCAAGTTTTTTCATTTAAATTAAATAGATATTAGATTGAGATAATAATGCTCTGATTATTTAAAAAAAACTATTAAAGTATGAGTACTCAGATATTTATCAACAGTGGCGTAGTATAACTGAAAAAGTTCTAAGCTATGATTATCGCTAGATTTAATATAATTAGTGTAAGTAATAATAAAGAGAATTTTGCAGACAAGGTAACGGCTACTTCATTTACTACTAAAAATAACATTCCTATGAAATGGTGCTGATTTTACAAGAGATAAACATTTCTCGGAAAAGCGGCGAAAGCTTTCTTGTGATAAATTGTTGTTCTAAGACAACATTTTGTTTTTAAATAAGGATAGAAATGTTGCTTGGAACCTGTAATTGAAAATTTTAATTAATTACAATTACATTACAATGTTGACCAATTAATAATAATTTTTGTCTTTAGTTCAGACGGAGGGTTGAAGCAATTTTTTATACAAATACTAGTTATATAAATATCAAATGTTCGTTTTCGGTCGCTAATAGAAAGAACTATTGAATAGAAATAATTTTATTTATATTTATTTAAAGTTTATTGGACAACACATGAAAGTAGAAATGGCGGACATAATGATTTAAGACATCAGTCACCTGCTAGACTATATACAAACATTTGTTCGGTGCAGGATGGAAGGAATGTAAAGGATGTAAAGACCAACAGATACACAAATCATTTATTAATGTATATTTCCGAATAGAAATAAGCTTATTGACTAAATTAAATGCTTTATTTAATGTACCTATTGTTTGAGTAAAAACTAAGGCTTGGCATCTTCGTCACTTATGACATATCAATCCAGTGCGGTCATTTGCGCGGGATATGGATTGGCGGTATCTCCGGCGCACGATATCGGAGATAGCGACGTCAATCCCAGCCGGGTCATTATCGTAAATGTTAATGACAACGACAATTACTGCCACCAAGCTTCATCGAGAGGCCCCCAAATTGAACATTCCCAATCTATCGGCTCCCGCTCGATTCTGTCCCTCTATAAACTCCTTCCAACCGAACGGGTTTAATTAAAATAGTTTCCATGGGAAAAATAGTATATTTCACGCCATAGCCATTCCATGCGATATGAAAAAAGCTTTGTATTTCCAACATTTCTCGCTTTCGCGTGCACGTGTAACTAAAAGTTCATAGAAAAATGAGCGAATATATTTTTTCCATAGCGCTGTTTTCATTCACTTCCGTTTTCAAACAAACTACGTATATAATAAACCGTAATCTGAGCAACAGGGTTGAATTGTAACTTAAAAGTAAATGACCGAATTTAAAGAACAGAATTGTCTATACCACATTCTAACACAATAAAAAGGTAGAAACTGAAAGTAAAACCATTGGAAGAAAATCCGATCAAAATTTTTGAGAGAGGAGCACTTTGCAAAGGAAATGAGTAGTTTCATTTGGGCAAGGAAGTTGCTGTATAGTTATACAAAGAGGCCACTCGAGAGACAATGGACGGGAGAGTAAGTTTCAATATTAATGATGCGCCGAGAATGCACACAGAGAGGCTGGCGAGTTTCAAAAGCTTCCTATTGATACTCATTAAGTATTGATTCATAAGTAATACCCTTTTACCGTTACCGGACCGAACGGCCCGGACAACTTTTCAAATTTAAATGCGAGAGGGTTTGCAATTTTTAAAAACGTCCAGTCGTCCATTTTAAATTTCTCCCTGCACAATATTCTTTTGGCGTTTGAGGTAAATAATAGGGTGTGAAGGAATATATAAAAAAGTTTTACTTAAACTCCTTTCAATAACATTAAATTGAAGACAATGTTCATCGCAGTATTACTAACGAGGGCTCGCTTGTTCGTACAAAGAAGGTTGGCAAACAGGAACATCGTTATTATTTACGATCGCTATAAAATAACGTATATCGACATTGTTAAGCGTATTGACTATGTCATACGATTAAATAATAATTGAGCGATCATGCTAAACCTCCTCAGTTAGTACAGCGTTTTATAATTTGTACTTGTAGGCAGGTTCATGGTAAGTTCAGTGACCGTTATTTTTCGTCATCCCATAAAGACTTTGAAATGAAAAGGTTTCTCACTTTATCTGTATCTTGTGTAGGTGTATATCTTACAAATTTAACACTTGTCATACGTCATTCGGTCCACAAATTTCAAAAAAAAATTCGTTGATCTAGTAAATATCGTGATGTGTCATTAATTTTATTTATAAATGATGTATCTTGACATAATTGCCTTCGACATTAACGTAGATCTACCGCATTTTATAAAACCGGTCGTTGAGCACGTTTCTAAGCCTTTAAAGGATAGATTTGGACGGAATAACAAGTAACAACTCCGCACAACACCCCGGCGTCTCTTTCGGGTTTATTGTTCTAACAGATGTTGGGATATGCAAAATCGGATCATAAAACAACGGTCGGCCGCGATTACTTTGCGCAGTTAACTCTCTCTTATGCGCGTCTTTATTGCGACCTACCTGTAAATTTGCTATCCGATTCCGTCATTACAACACTGATTATGCAAATTTAATTGTGTTATTTAATATAGGAAAGGATTTGAATGTCGAAACAAGGAGATTTCTTTCTCACTCTTTGACAGCTTTGTGAATTTTAAAACTATCTGAATTATTAACCATCAAGATTCGTGATATTTTTAAAACAATAAGATCTAAATTTGAAATGGATTTTATAATACGTCCGAAAAGTCAGAAAAAAACCCTCGCCAGAGTCGCCAGAGCAACTTACGGAATAATTATTTGACTTTCAGTTTGATACGACCTCCTAACCTAAACCGTTAAAACGATTAAAAAGTGAGAAACATAAAACCCTAAGCATTCATTAACGTCCGTTTAATATTCCAGTGTAAACACGGCTGCACCGCCGTAATCGCGCCGCGCAAATACGCTCTGCACTTATGCCTCCGTGTGTGCAGGCCCTTAGCGGAACAAAGCGCGGATCAAAGCGTTCGATGTATCGACTTTTAAGTATAAGGGTGGTTTCACAAGTGGCTCGCGTTGAGCGTAAGACTGATAGCAACATGCAGGCATGAAAAATCCATATTTCTGTCCCGCCTATCAGTCCAGTATTATGTAAATTTAATATATTCACAAGCATTGTTTTTAGCTATAATCACGGCTCAACGAGCACTCATTTTTTGGCTGAAAAATACCTACAATATTTTGTTTTTTAACAATTTTGTAGTATGTTAACATAACATATGTACAAAACTGATACAGTAGAAAACCTTTATTTTGCTATAGATTACTCACGCCACAGTGAGTAGCGTAGGCACTCTTGTGGATTTTGAAATAAGTACCTTGTGAAATCAATATATTTCAAAAATTCGGATTGTGTTACGTTGGACCAGTCATCCTAATGTAACTAGTTACGTTGTGAAGCAAAACCTGAGCGGCTGCATAAAAAACTCATCACAACAGAGGCTGTTTTGTAAACCGTTCAACACAATCTGAAAAAAGTTTCCACACCACACACCGGTCACTACCGTCAGTCGTATATTGCCAAAATCAGCACGAAAACTGTTCTCTAGTGTTCTGCAAATAAGCGTTCTCGCAATAACGGCTGACCCGGGCCGGTCACTCGAGAACTCGACCGAGGACAACTCGAAATACGACCCGCCCTACAACTTTCGGACGACTCTTTTTCGAGTGCTAAGTTTTTAGAGATCGGTTTGAGAATAGGTTCGGTTAAAATGCTTGTATTAAGTTTTCAAGTTTATTATTTCAACTAAATATTCTCACGGTTTAATAATATAAACACGACAAAGATTAGAAGAGCTCCATCTCCGCATTAGTAGTAGAATTAACCATAAAAAGTGATCAAAGTTCTTTTTAAATTAAAGTATCTTGTCTAAAGCACACTCCCTTTCGACTTATTTCCAATACAGACGTTGTAATCCCTTGTTGTGATCCCTTCAAAATCTTGATCAGACTGTATTTCCTCAATTGTTAATATTTGGTTTTCTCGCCGCGGCCTCACTAACAAGTGAGCGTCTTCCCACCCCGAGCGCACGCTGCCGGCATCATAATGCTCCCTCGCGGACTACACAATTAAAAGGATATTATCAGAATCATGCACTTCTCTTTCGTATAAATATAAATATACTTCTGTGCGAAAGATCTGGCGTCTTTGAGGATTTTATGTGAGGCATCATTAAAATTTGATGAATATGTCTAATGGAGTATGACACTTTTTAGACGTGCCCACGGTTTAAAATGGCAATGAATGTCATATTAGGGTGTAAAAAGATATACCTCTTTTATACATTTGAGTATTACAAAATTGCTATATGAATAAACATTTGAACAAAATGAAATAAACATTTATTACATTTTGATGTTGATCCACTAGTCTGTAAAGGTACGTACGATGCGAGTTTTGCGATAGTTTTCAGGATAAAGTGTTTAATTCTAATACACTAGAAATCGGTTATATTTTATAGGTTGTATGTACGATTAATTTATAGGCAAGTGTAAAATACCAATACCTACTCTGTATCACCACAATATACATAACATAATATTGTGGTGACACGTATTTATATAATATTAAATAGCAAGTAAAATGTCACGACACATAAAATTATATGCAACATGAAAGTAAGGAAACTCCATGCACACATCGGTTTTCTTCCGGCTGCATGTGACAGGAACAAACAGGGTGATAGTTTGATATAAGGATTACACTATCGAGTTTGTCTTGCAACTGAACACGCAGATCAGACCTCGAGCAACGTCGAGACGAACAAGGGAATTCCCGTCTTGCCTGATGATCCCGCAAATCCCATCCCTTGAGTTGCAGGCACGTATTCTCCGCGGGATTACGCGCTTTGCGCGATCTAGACGCGATCCCGGGTGACCACAACAATCATACTCGACTATCTGGGCGGTCATGTGCTCCTGGTAATTCAGGCGTCTTAGCAGTTTCGAGATCGCATTAATGATGTTATTTTGGCAGATACTATGTGACAGTATGTGTGTGTAGCTTTGGCTGAGGCACTACCGAAAGTTTGAAGTTGGATAAGTTCGATAGAAATGTTAAAATATTTCGATATCAATTTAGAAACTTGCAAGGATTCGGCATGAACAATGCGCATTGGAGAGTCGAAATTGTAAGGCAAAGTAGGCCGTAAAACAACAGTGTCGCGAAAGAAGGGTCGGAATCTTATTAAAGTAAATATTTATGGCATTGCTATCAACTGATTGGACGAGGGTTCCATCGCCTTTGATAAATTGTCTCGCTAGCTGCGGCCTAACGGCCACTCTCAGTATACCATACCAAATATTGCTCGTGTAGGTACTCCGAGTAACATATCGCTCTAAATAATGTTCTGTGTGCTTGAGTTATGACATAATTTTCTTTCACGCCTTTTGATAAGTTCCCTCGTCATTTTATTGTACACGCGTAGTGGGCACAGCTTACAGGCTGAACGCTGAAAAAATATTAAACTAAATAAAAATAACTTAGTCAAGTTTGGGAATTTAAAAGTTGAGCATCACGACGCACCGAGTACCGGGCCAATTGTGTTTCTATTTTATTTACCTGAAGGTAGACAATAAGGGTGTCTCCACACAATCAGCTAGACGGGAAAGTTGATTGTTCGTGTTCCATTCAACTTCACAATAGAGAAAATGAAGAGGAGCCAATTCTTTTTACAACAGCTTTTATCTGCTGTTCTCTTCGCTCAGCCGAAAGTTTGCGCACAGTTTTCACCTCGCCGAGAATGCATTAGAATCTCGGCACATATTTGTCTTGGAATCAGCCACTACCTTAAAAGTTTCAATTTTGATAAACTGTTTGTTTCCGTAGTTGTCTGCTTTCTGGCGGGTTTGTGGAATTGGAACTCAGTCAAATAGCATTCAAATATTACATGCTTTAATTTGGGCCGCAATTTATGTTTTGTATATCGTTGTTTATAGCTTTTAGCGGCTTATTATACTTGTTTTCCGTATTTGCTTATTAATATTTTAGCAAGTAATAATGACTTAGCGACAAACAGTACGCCGCCCCCGCAGCTATGCGTAAGCCATTAATTAATCAACCGCTAAGAATCAGCCGATATCAAATAATAAGGCCTGAATTCGGCGCAACGTTTAGACATGGCGCGGCCAATTTTCTCCTTACAGTCTCTCATTCCTAATAACTATTACGATTAACTTGTTATTATTAGCTGGACGCAAAAGAAAAATGGCAATTATTTACGCAGCAAACATTCTGTCACGATGAGAGCTCGTAGATAAAAGTTTTGGCCAACTATTACGCCGGCGAGGACAATTCTAGGGCATCTCTTAATTATACTGCTGCGTATTTCGTATTACAATAATGAAGCGAAACAATAACAAAAGTTTGGACGTCGGAGCGCGGCCGGGCAAGTTTGCTGCTCATTTGAGTGCTGTTCTGCGCGCCCCTAATGAAAACTTGTTAGTTACCGCAAACATAGAGCGCCACTTTTATTTATCGCGCGCAGTCCACTGGGCACTGTCGTCGATGAGTTGCACTCATTTACTACGATCAAATCGAAGCGAAAAAAAAACCGCTGAATTATACACGTTATCCACGTTAATCACCTGACCCCGATCACCCAGGGGAATTAGCGGCAATTATTTTATATTCAACTAGGAAAAAATTATAATGTTCGGTTATGGCGCTTCGCCGGACGCTACCGCGTCACGCTCGCTTCGCTCACTCGGCTCGCGCGCTGTAGGGTCGCAGTTCACCTAATAACCTAACCGTTTTTTCCCCTGGGGGATCAGGCTAGGGGATTAACGTGGACAACAGCGAATTATATGACGATTTACCTCTTGAATAGGTACGGGAGAAACTTTAAGTGAATTTTAAACTAAAATCTTATACCTCACTATATGAGTTCTACAGGTCTAAATTGCTATCAGAGTTTCTAGATTGCTATTGACTGTTTTTTTTTATAAAATCGCTACCTTGGCAACGTCTGCAAGTGTTTAAAGAAAAATCATAACCTGTCAAAATATAGAAAGGAAAGGTACCATAAAAAGCGGCCACGTTCGACGAGGCGAACGTCAGCGCGGAGGGCACGCTGGAGGCCTAAGGTTGTATATAACGTCCGTTATCGACGCCTACAATAAGTCGCGCTTTATACGGTTATTATAGCGCCATAAACGCCACCGGCCGGTGTTTCATACAGTGCCGGGCAGATTATACTGCCTGTGGCCCCGATAGGGGGCAGGGTGCGGGACGGGGCGGGGGCGCCCGCCCACTGTCAGCACCACGTGCCGCCCGACAGATGTGTCGAGATATCCGATATCGGAAGACACTTTCATAATCTTCGCCTTACAACCTCCCAGTTCTTACATATTAAAATAGGGAATACCGCCCGCGCAGGTGCGAGCCCGCTATTAATACAAGAACACTTCGATCAGTGATGCGAACTCAATTTATTTCGCCGAGCGTCCAAAGCACTGCTCGCAAATCACCTGTAAGCTTCCGGATTTAATTAAAGTATTCCTCCTAAAAAATAAAGGTACTCTAATTGAACCCGGAAAAAATAAAGTTAATTCCTGGAGCGACGCTGCTCGAGAACTTTCATTAGCGTTTCATGGCTACAATTACAAGTTCAAATAATTATGTTTACAGAATCCTTGATTTATGCAGCGATATTTATTTTCTCCATTGTTACCAGAAGTGACGCGGACGAATTTCGTGAAAACTGCTCATTTATCTAGAGCGGCCACACAAAAGCAAAACGAAACCCAAAACTTTTTATGCGGTCAGTGACATTGACGAATTTAACTCGCGTACTTAGAGGAACTTCATTTAGTTTGATCCGGAGATCCTATTTCATATTTGCTTAGCCATTGGCCCGCAGATAAGTTTAGTCGGACCGTTGTTGCTTACTTCCTAGTTTATTCGGTTTGCGAACCCGCATAAATAGGGATAGGACATCGGCGCTCCCGCGGCCACGACTCTTATCAACTCGCGGTCTACAAAATCTTTTATCCCCAAATACTCTAATGTAAAAACAATACTAGTGGATCCATCTTCAAACATTACAGGATGGAATTGGAGACTTAATCACAAATCACATTTCCGACTCTTTAATTGATAGCCATTTCAAAGCTAGGTATAGTAATTAAACTGACCAGAAAAGTATTTAGTTTCCAAAAATTTTATATAAAAATAAGTCATAAGTCATTTATTAATAACATTCAAAATATTACATGACATCATTCTTAAATCAAATTGTACACGTAATAATAAATGATAACATAAAACTTTTTGGTATATTTATTTATCTTTTAAACAATTATAGGTATATTAAATTAGATCATGTGCATATTTTCAACTTTAAAACATATTGTATAGTAGATGACACAACGTCATGCGGCCCACATTGTCTGAATTAACATTTTTACTGATATGCCACATCTCTAAAATAAGCCATATTGTGAAGAGATGGTTATTTTCCCGAGCGAAGTGAGGTATGGCTTTAAGACCAGTTATACAGTCTACTTTTCACTTCGACGACGAGAAAATAGTGAAAACAAAGATTATCCATGTAGAATCAATAATTCATTCCATGGCGAAAGGATTTTTCAATTTGGCCTTTGGCGGCAATGATGTAATATTAAAAAGAGGTAGATAGGTTATTAAGCACCTTTGCCTCAATGTCGCGTCGTCAATGGACGTCTCAGCTGTCAGATTTGGTGGTCATTTTTAAACACGGAATTTCATATAGACAACGTATCTACCTCTTTTTTATATTACATCATTGTTTGACGGTATGTTATTTTGTTGTATGCTTTGACACAGATACAAAAAAATGACACCACGAATTAAACGCCACTGACTATCTATAAGCGCGTCCAAACGACCGAGCGCGGCGGACAGCATACGGGGCATACGATAATGCAAGATAGACAGCAGTTTATTCCGCTCAATCTCATAGCTTATGCCATGTATGCAGCCAACCACACTAGTTTGGACGCGGCTATAGATGCCCAGAGGCGTTTATTTTTTTTAATGATTGTGAATTCGGGAATGATTAATTCTGATTAGTTGATAGCAAATACTAAAGGTTTTTTTAAAGAGTTGTGATTGGTGAATTGAACTCGGGGAAGTGTTTTGATTGATCAAATTAAAATCTTTTAAAAATCATAAATATGTATATATATTATTTTCCCTAGATGTACTACTTTATCCCCGCTATCTAAGCCTAATATTTTACATTACACACTTTTAGAGCATGAGAAGTGAAAAATATAATGTTTAAGTACATACAGTGCTTTCATAATAGCTTGCTGCGGGTGACACTTTACACGCACCGGTTTGTTTTTCTCAAAAACAGTTGCTGCGGTCTAGATATATAGAAGATAAATATTTCAGTTGCAGCTAGAATATGACTGCCGTTAAATATTTGAACATAACGAACATAATACGAAATATGTTTAACCTTACAGATTTTTATTAAACTGGAACCACACAAATAAAAATAAAATACATAAATCCGCCTTTATAAAACAAATCGAGACTGCAAATCGAAAAGTGATTTCTAAGTTGTTGCTGGATTGATTTATTAAGCCAATAAATTAAATCAGTGAAATTTTTGGAGGACGAAAAATAAAACGTATCGCATACTAAGGCACTCATACGTTTTGGTCTACCCACAAATTACAGAAAAAGGCAGAGAGGCCCTAATAAATTGAACGTATCGACTTACATCCGATCTTTTCACACTTTCGACGTTATTGTCTCCGCTTTTTCACTCACACGATGTATCTCGCTCTCGCAGGCATAAATGTTGCCACAAAAAAAAGTATCTCTACTAGCTTAGCCTAATAATCGGATTCATGATGACATTCATTGTTATTGTTACAATTGAGATTTTTAATTATTACTTTAATCGACTCAAGTTTCGATACTTTTACCTCTCTAATCTGAGATTTTCACAGCTGTCACCCGCAACAAGCTATTTTGAAAGCACTGTAGGTAATAGCAAAGCTAGAAAAATCTTTCGATCCTTTATCTTGTCCAAAAACAGCAGCCTGTACATAGTCCGTGTATTAAAAAAACCTATTCTGATATTCATTATCTATATGAAAACCTAACCTGATAAGTCGTCAAAGTTTGAACTTTTTCCAAAGCATTTATATGCCCGCCGGATTAAGAAAATACCATCATCTGGAACTTGTCGGAACCCTTATTTGCCTTTCCGGGTGTTATTATCTTTGCCTCAATTCTAGCGTAAAGCCACCCGTCCGCGCGCGTAATACCAAATGCGCCCTAGTTTCGTCGATCGCACAGTTCTCGCTGTTTGTTTAGGGTAGACCAGTCGTGAAAGGTGATGGACTAAATATTTCCAACCCCAAACTATCGACTGTCGGATTATAAAATATAGGTCCCGACTTGAAAGATAGCTTCGACGGGTATTGATTAGCGAGAAACGGCAAATGGCGGTTATGAGGAAACTGTTATTTGTAGTTTGAATCCACTTCAAAATGATTTATCCCATTCCTGAAGCGGCGAGACGCTGACCCAGTATGATGTCTAGTGCGGCGACTTATTCACACGTGCCCATATCAACATGTGGACATGGGACAAGTAAGTAGAAGTTTCCGCGAGACGGGGAGTCGCGCCCTCGGCCTCGGTACCTACCTACGTGTCAGCATAATCGCGGCGCCACCTCCTGTTTGTCGAGCGGCTCGCTAATGCTATTTGTCGTAGTGGACGCGTCACGTCACGTCTGCGTGTGTGTGTCTTCGTAGTTAACAGACCGAAACACACCGGTTCATCATCGTGTTTTGTTTGCCACTTTAAGCGGAAACTTGCCTGTCAGGTGATTACTTGATTCAGGCATTTCGCGTCGAGTCGAGCGATCCCCGTGACATATTTCAGTCTGACGAGTAAGTTATCTTAGAGTATAGAGTAAATATCGGAAAGCAATTCGGATGTCGAGTGCGAAACTCGAAATCGCAATTTGTAATTCATGAATCCCATAAGGGGGCGAACTTGAGCGATCTTATGCGTCGAATGCGGAACGTATCGCCGAAGTTGTTCGGCGTTGCGGCCCAGCGACTATCTGGGAACGTTTAAAAGAAGGAATATTGTTGGGTTTGTCGTTGAAGGTGAGGTTACAAGTTTTATTAAATCGCTGATACAAACGCGGCGGTGCCTGTCCGCGCCACGCGCCGTGCTATAACGCCCGATAGCTGTTGTCGAAAACTGACTGACGCGCCTCTTTGAAACTAGCCCGACGCAAATTGCCTCGAATTAAAACGATACCAAAGATAAGACTACTCGATTGTAACATAAATTAGAGTCGGTGCTCGTAGACAACTTAAAGTTTCAAGACTTATTTTCCGGGGCATTAGCCGATATTAGCAGGACTCGTCGAAATGTGAAATGTTTGAAGTGAAAACTTAGTTTTACTAAACTTGAAACGAGTTTATATTCTACTCGTCATTACCTATCTAAAAAGTTTATAATGGCTCTAACATTTTATTGTTTTGTTTCAGGTTTCGGTTTCGTCACGTTTCAAAGTGAAGATATAGTAGATAAAGTGTGCGAAATACATTTTCACGAAATCAACAACAAAATGGTGAGTATTTGTTTATTACGTTTGTTTCCTCTAGCCAACCTGACATTGTACTGTCCTGATAAATTGTGTGGTTGTTTTACAACAAAAAACTTTTGTATTTTAATTGTATTACCAAAGACAGTAAGGAATCCCCGGTATAAAATAGGCAAAATGAAATATGTCCGTTTAAAAAGTTTATTTACAGTGGTGAAAGAAATCGAATGAATAGTTCCGGAGATTACCGCCTTTATAAAAACTTTAAAGTTACAAAATGATTTCACAGACTTAATAATAAACACTTATAAGTGTTTATTATTAAGTCTGTGTGCCAACTTATAAGTGTTTATTATTAAGTCTGTGAAATCATTAAGATGCAATATAAATATCGCATCTTGATTAGTACACGACTAATACTTAATACCTTACCTAGTCTATTAACACGACACAGATAAATAAATCCACATAATTCACAATTTGCAGTAGCTACGTCACAAACTTGATTGACTCAATCGAAAATGTAAAAACCGGGTGCACTTTAAAATCAATGAGCGTAAAACAAACATGAAATCGTCTGCGCAGCGCAAGTCAATCCCAATGTTAACATTGTCGGTCAGATATCAATTAGGAGCGAAGAACTGCGCTGGCGCGGGTCCAAGCGGAGCCAATAAAACACCACTAAACTCAGCTTTTACTGTGTTTAGATTTTCCCCGGAGGGGAGATGTGAGTATTCGAGATGTCACCACAACGAAACATCCTCTTAGATTAGCGTTTGGAACCTTATATAAAAATAAAAAGTCTTGTGTTTTTAACGCTTTGTCTATTAGAGAAGACTTGGGAAATAAACGTACGAACGTACCATTTTATTCAGGTGTTCGTTTTTGTGACCAATTGGTTATGTTACCTACTATAACGCTTCTGCATCGTTATTGAAAAGATAATCATTGTTTTATTACCAGATTATTGTTTTGTAAAAATATCATCGGTCCTCCCTAGTCTCCACTTTCATATTTAAATACTTTTAGTCAAAGAATATCTTACTTTAATCAGTGTTTCCGATAATCTACAAAAAAATACGTCCGCACTATGCCTGCCTTTTCTCTAATGTTTACTTGCACTCCGTCGTCTACTGCCGTCCGCAATACATTACATTCACCCTTTACAAGACCATTACAATCATGTGACGCAGTAAACCTCGCCCTCGATTAACTTGTAGCAACACGCAACCGTTGTCCAACCGTAATATGGTGAATTTTTGTTATTTGTTTTACTAAGACTAAGAGGAACAATTGCGTTTGTATCCTATTTAGTTTAAAAGTCTCAGATAACTCCGTTCTTAGACAAAGGAGAATGCCAAAAAACGTATGTACCTACTAAAAACCCAGAATCGATTAAAATGAATTTGTATACATGGTTAGGTCGAGCATATCCAACAGGTCATAAATATGTAATTTGTTTTCAAGAAACCGATCCCCAAGTCTTAAAAAACATGAAATCTCCGTATTTATAATAAAAAACCATTACAATGGATATAAAGTGCACGGATGGTCAGTTAACTGTGTTGGCGATGGTACTCAGAATATAATTCTTATGCTGCCATCCACAAACAAATGGCCGCTAATAGTACATTTTAGCACGTCGGTAGGTACCACGTCGGTGGCAAAGAACCTTACGATACTTCCTACTGGAAGGGAGAACGCCAAAGGCGTGGAACAGAGGCTAGGTGGTTCTGTTCTTCTTCAAAAAGGGTGATAACACCCAGCTGAAAACTACCGACCCATCTCAATTCTGAGCCATGTCTATAAGCTGTTTTCAAGAGTCATTACGAATCGTCTCGCACAAATGCTTGCTCCTGTTACCTACATAGTTTGGAAAGGTAATTATATTATTATTTGAGACCTAATATTTATGTTTGACTTATTACACATGACTTGTATTGATCGACGCTGGGTTTTTTTTTTGGCATTGTCCTTTTCTGGTGAGTTTCGTCAGTAGATAAAGGCAACAATTTCAATTATACAAGTACCTACGTTATGTATATTTTTGGGCAATTACGCCACAAATAAGTAATAACATTTGTACGCTTTATTTATTTTGCGATGGTGGCTACAGCTTCATTGATAATGAATGGGCACCGTAACTTATAGACGCCTGAAAGTCCAGAGAAGTCACATACGCACATCTTTAGTATGCCTACAAAACTGCTCCTTATTACTTCGTTACTAAGTGTATATATTTAATGACTTAACCTACCCTCGGGAACAAAGCTGAAACCCGAGCTTTTACAAAGATTTTTCGTCAAACAACAAGCTCGGTCATAGGCACTCATAAACAGGAGAGTGTAAAGAAGCATTAGCCGTTAACAATACGACACATTTTCACTCTTCACGGGGAAAATCCGCGAACACTCATTAAAACGCACCCGCAATTCAGACCCCCGCGTTCATTGTCACTAAAAGTTTTCACCAGGATCATCTTTCACTGTCGCTGTAAAGACTCGGCACCCGCCCCGAGCCGATGCATATTCCTGATTATTAATGCTTGTTTTTTGTGTCACCCATTGTCTGCACCGTAATGGGTGTGGAAACTCGCGGATGAATTCGCAAGAGTACAGTGTACCCTGATGTACCCTTAGAGGTGCAAACAAGGAACAAAGACATCAAACAGATGGGCGGCGTTTTAGAGCAATTACGGTTCGCTTCCGCGAAACGTGAGGTGTGCATGAATCGGGCTCTCCTCATCGCGCGTAATGTACGCATGCCGAGACACCGCTGCGAAAAATTAATGGTCATGTTTCACACGCGGTAGGTAAATTTCAGTCCAAGTTCGGAAACAATGTGTATTGTACAGGTACATATACTATACAAGGTGTATTTTATTATACTGAAAACCTCAGACACCCCAACTGAGTTTTTTAATCCTTAATAAAATTAATACGTCCATTTACAAATACGTTAATTATTTCAAAAGATATTCGTTGGTTTTCTTTATCAAGCAGATCTACTTGATTCGTAACTCTACACTTGTAATCACTAATCAGTACTTGTCAGTGACGTAGATCCAACATCCAACCTCACAACAACATCCTCCAACATTTCTCTGATTCGCGTATGTTGCCTTCGTAACTTTTAGACCCGGCACAATAAAAAAATATTTTTCAAAAAAAATACAACCTACCTTAAAAGATGGTGCAATCGATTCAGCTTTCGATTCTGAACAAACTACTTTCAGGTTTTCAGTTATATGATTTACACCTTGTATATAAACATATACTTGTAATAAGGAGTTCTGTGTGTCAAATGTTAGTAGGTAGCTTTGCAAGTATCTAAGGAGTAATCTCCAGGAGTACTCATTTAGTGTTAAAAATTCACACTTTTATATTGATGGACCTCGGCTTGCGTTCTATATATATGCGAGCGGAGCCGCACGGGCAGCTAGTTTTGTTATAAACTAAGCTTGACAACTATTTAACCTCAACTATTCACTTAGTAGCTAACTTATTTTTTATTGC
The DNA here is from genome assembly GCA_947578815.1 of Epinotia ramella. Classification (NCBI taxonomy): domain Eukaryota; kingdom Metazoa; phylum Arthropoda; class Insecta; order Lepidoptera; family Tortricidae; genus Epinotia; species Epinotia ramella. Next base: position 18,978,683 of record OX388209.1, read on the forward strand.
AAGTCACAATCATTACAGTAAATAAATATATTTATTTACAAGAATAACCATGAAAAAAAAACAACAAACAGAAAGATAAAAAAAACCTTACAAGGTAACTTAAACTATGTGAATCTAAACTATATATACATATTCCCCCCAAATCGCTGCCACTAGGCAGAGTGCCCATTACACTGGCTGCGTTGCCTCGCTGAATGGCAATGCCAATACGTCGTGCGAGGAACGAGCCAGCACGTAGTTCTCGCCAAGAGTTACATATTTGCGGCGCTTTGCTGCCTCTGCTAGCCGTCGACGACGTCGTACCCAGGTCGGACGGCGCTAGGGTATCACACACGTGGTATCCCAGACTGAAGGCCGCCGCAGTTGCCAAGGCACGAGAGTCATCCCGTCGGGTCTCCTGCCTTCATCACGTGCTAGGCCATTAGGCTCCAATGTGGCCGGCACGCTGACACTGACCAGAGCCCTACGGTGATATTAATTCAGAATGTCGCTCGCTTGAAAATTTTCATTTGTTATTACATTTTTAAAAGCCGACAATTGAGGTTTATTTTGAACAGTAATTATTTGTAAAAGAAGACAACTAAACGCAACATTAAAATGGTGGTTATTGAAACTAACTGGATTAATCTCTTTTTCTTTACTCAGTTCCACCCGAAACAAAATGTTATAAAGAATTAAACGATACTTGTCGTATAGTTCGTACTAGGTTATGGATTATATGCAGTACAGGATCACGCGGTAAAATGATAATAACTTAAATACTTCAATATAAGTACATCATAATATTTTCTTAACTTACCTATGTATGCAGAATACATGTTTGCGGCTTCCAAGTTGAAATGGTACTTCATGACATGGAGAGTGTAAACGCAGAGAATATTTAAGCTTTTCAATTTTTGAAGCTCATTTTTAGGGTTCCGTAGTCAACAAGGAACCCTTATAGTTTCGCCATGTCCGTCCGTCTGTCTGTCCGTCTTCGGTTTTTTTGGCATGGGTATATAAATCAATCACGCCGACAGAACAGTACAATGAAATGTTGAAAAAAAAAAAATGTTTTAGGGTACCTCCCCTACACCTAAAGCGAGGATGCAATTTTTTTTTGTCGATAAACCCATAGTGTGGGGTATCATTGGATAGCTCGTTAAAAACTATTACGGATTTCCAATATTTATTTTTCAAATCAGTGATTTGTTTGCGAGATATTGAGCTTCAAAGCCCTAATTTTTGTTCGAGTCATGTGGCCCCCTGCCGGGTAAATAGCTACTACTGGAGATATGAAATAAATCGTGGTAGTAGTACATATAATGAATTTAAACGGAAACTTATCACGGACAAGTAGGCATAAGTAGTTACCGAGTAATAGTCGACCAACTTAATGTGTACTTGGAAAGACCAATTTCGTACAAATTCGGCCGACGCAACCGCACCGCACGTCGATGTAACTAAGACAGACAGGCAACTACGAAACCCTACACTGCGCGTGGCCCAAAAACGCACTTGGCCGGTTTTTTAATTTTGGCTTCGTGTTGCTAGTCTCTCCTATTATTATTATTACTCCAAATGTTAAACAGTTGTTCTAAAGCATTGATGATAAAAATAACATATTATTGAGCAGTAAAAATACAAAATCTTAAAGTACAAACGTAATTTTTTTAAGTTTTATAACCGATTCGTGTTCTAATAAAATGTACATAGTTGCACAGCAACAAAGTGGTTTAGTTTAAAGTCGACATTATTCATTGGCGACTTTATATACGACTTTTCACGCAAAAGTTACACTTACTTATTATGATATTTATGATTTACATCCAGACTAGAGAGTACAGCTTTCCAACATATTATACTTGAATATTAAATTTTCAATATTAGCCCCTTACTTTATTCGCGAACACAATTTTATGGAAGTGTGGCAGTATAGGTTTTTTATGACATGAAAAATATTCAAATTACGAGATAGGGTAATTAGGTTTAAATAATATTCATGTTTTTAAGTTCATTCCCTTGGAAAATTAGCACCCGAGAGGCTTAAAGTGGTTTAACGCAACTCACAAAGGCTTAAGTACAAAGATGGACTAAGATGGGTGCTATAAGTTGCTTTTGTAAAAATACTTAACCCAATTTGATTACGTTCGATGATATAAAATAAATATGAGTAACTTTTTCTTACAGTAGGCACCTACTCATCTTATAAACAAACCAGTTAAACTAGCACAGGCATTCTTATCAACATGAAATCACCTTGAAGAAAATATTTTTTTTCATGAAGTTGTATATGTATAATGTGGAAGCCTTGTTTCTTCGTAGACCTTTTTCCTTGGTGATGTACACGGGGACTGGTATGAACGCAAACAATCACTTGTGCGTCTCATAAACACATCTGATACTTATATTTTCAGCAATACAGAAGACAGAGGGGTCACGGCACGTCAGCGCGACGTTTCCGTTACGGGTAGCTGCCCTCGTAAATTTAATATGTCATCTCTTATATTAAAATGGTCGTTAAGCTAATAGCGGCACCGCCTCCTCGCACGAGAGTGATAGGGTGATACCGTGACTTTCTTGCGGCAGTAAAAAAACGTGTTTTATGAAAATATTGCCAAGCGCGTTTGATGAAATTATTCCTTTAAATCCTTTAGCCACCATTTTTCGTAACAGATTGAACTCGTTTCCCGATATTAGATCGAGTTTCTGTTTCCGTATTGCGCGTGTAATCGACAAGCAATCAATGCAGTAACGGCAGAAGCATTGTCGGCGCGCCTTATGCATAAATGTAGTTCGCCTCATGAAGTCGCACCTGCGCTGCTGTACAAATGAAAACACGCCAACTCCACCTCTGCGAGAATACTATCGCATCAACTTCGTAAACATTCGGCGCCAAACATAAATACTAGGGGAAAGGCTCGTTTGTTGCTGACGACACTTTCAAAGCCAGATAGATCTGCGTTTCACTTCGCGAGTTCATGAATTTGTTTTTCAAAGTTTAAAGCTAAATTGATTATATTTTACCTTAGTAGCTGCATAAGTTCAACGAGATTGTAAAAGTTCCAACTCGCGAGCATAAGAAACTTTTATGGCGCTACCGATGTGAACGAATTCCCTAGATTTTATTTTTCGTTCGTTATATACGCGTTGCGTTTTATTGGACGTTTAACTAATGATTTCCCAAAACAACGTGACAGGACTCGATGATTCATAGGCAACTTTTTTTTTGGCGGATACGCCTCACGTGATTCATATAATAACATTTATCTCTCTCCCTGTTAATTTAACTATTGTATAACCCTTATTGTATCCAACAATTATCACAATTTTCAAAGCTTTTAAAAAATATGCTCGAATACTCCCGCTTGCGTAGTCTGTGGTAGCTCTTCCTGTGTATGTCATTAACTTTTTTGTGCCAACAATGTCACAACAACTCCTTAATAAATATTTCCTTTTTAAATATTTTCGTTCATAAATAAGAATATAATAATGTTGAGGTGGCGTACAAAGTTGTACAGAGTGATTGTGAATCAAATGCCATAATATAACTACGAGACAAGTGTCAAATCGGTGTTTGTAAACAACATGGAGGCGTCCATCGGAAGTGGATTTTGTACATCGTATAAACACGTAAGATAACAAAAGAATTCAGGTATGTGTGTAATGTTTAAACATTATGTATAAACTAGACATAGATCTTGGCCTTTTAGTACGCCTTACAAACATAATTTTCGACTCGGGTAATGTTGTCGGCCAGGGAGGCCACTAAGACAAAAAATAATGACAACTTCCGTTTCCAACCAAATTTATCTATGACATCTATAAAGTTTTGGATTTCCGACTTTGGGTAACGACTCATAAGATCATTCTTTCAACTGAAAACGACCGTTATTTTGCGCAACAACTTATTACTAGATTTTGTTAGTTATTATCGCGAGTGTTTGAGTGAAGAAGATGGGAAAAAGAAAAAGGGACAAAGAAAGGGATGAAGAATACATCCGTAAGAAGATTCGAAAACTGCAAGAGAAGCTCGGGCATTACACGACACCAGGGACATCGTTGTTATCGACAGCAATAGAACCAACTATGTCGTCGTTGCCGCCGCAGTCAAGGATCCCGCCGCAGCCGCAGTCTCCGTCACCGGGTTCTTCGGCATCTTCGCCTCGTTTGATCCCACAAGAAAATCTGGATTTTAACGCAGGTGCGTTTAAGTATAAACGAAAAGGAATCAAACATCGTATTGTTTCCTAATACCTACTCTTTAAACGTATGGGTAACCTTGCTTCCAGTCAGTCACTTAAGTAGTATTAAATCTGATGCAGACTAGTTAAATAAAATCCACTTTAAGCGCTGTCACTAAGCGGACAGACATACTATTGATTTAACTCAAATGTTGGTTGGCAGGCGCTATCACAATGCGGATAGACAATGCTGTTACAATACACTAATAAAGCGCTATCACATGGTGGATAGACAAACCTGTTCTTCTTAAATTATAATTGGACAATTTAAAATTACAGAGGCTACGGATGATGATCTTCCAGAGGAGTTCCTTTTGGCTCTGGGGACGGAAGGTCAAGAAAAGACTGAAGTTGGCCTCCCAATAAGGTTAGAGCTGGCAGCCCGCTGGAGAAAGATAATGAATGAAGGGCTAGGGAAGGATGCCAAAGACTTGATTATTAAGAAATACCCTACCCCGGCCAATTTCCCAGCAGCAATAGCCCCAATAATAAATCCAGAAATTTTGGCTACCCTTTCCGAGGCGTCGATTAAGAGGGACAAGAGAATTGCCATCAGGCAAAATATGACAGGCACCTTAATGTCTTGTCTGGGGAAATCCTTATCAAGCATTCTTAAAGGAAACATAAACACTAAGGTCTTAATTGAAGAGATAAATGACGCAGCCAAATTGGCTGCAGAGATCCACCATCAGGACTCTTCATCCAGAAAGTTCTTCTGCCTGGCCGGTGCGAATAAAACGATTCAAGATGCAGTACGCCAACAGCCAATCGACAAATTTTTATTTGGTGAAGACTGTGCAGAGAAAATTAAGGCTGCACAAACAATACAGAAAACGATTAAGACCACTGAAAAAGAGAAGAAAACACCTAAACAAGTTCCCACCAATAAAGTTAAACAGTTAAACTGGAGGGGCCCGCCACAGTTCGAACAACAGTTTCCCCGAGCCCGTGGTGGGCAGCAATACCGTCAACCTCGGAAACACTACAACCAACCTCACCGGAAAGACCGACACACATCCAGCTTCAAGCCGAAGTCCAGATTCCACCGATAGAGCCACAGGTACATGCAGGCAGACTTAAGCATTTTATAAATAATTGGATGGAGATTACTGACGATCCTATCATTTTGAAATGGCTTGAAGGGTATGAAATTCCGTTTCATACCACACCCCCACCTTATGAGGCAAAGCCAAAGGCGTGGCATGGCAAAGACAAGCAAAACTTACAGCATGAAATTGATAAGTTATTGAAACTTGGCGCTATCTCTAAGTGCACTCCATGCCCTGATCAATTTACTTCTTCAATTTTTTTAGTACCAAAGCCTAACGGCTCGTATAGATTTATATTAAACTTAAAAAAGTTGAATGAATATGTTATCATAAATCATTTTAAATTGGAAGATATCAGAACAGCTTGTAAATTAATATCACAAGACTGCTTTATGACCTCGGTTGACCTAAAGGAAGCATACTTTTCACTGCCAATTGCTGTGTGCCATAGGAAGTTTTTAAGGTTCAGATTTGATGGGCAGCTTTTTCAGTTTAATTCATTGCCCTTTGGACTCTGTTGTGCCCCATATGTATTTACTAAAATAATTAAGCCTATAAGTACCTACCTGAGGAAGAAAGATATAGTATTAACTTGTTATCTAGATGACAGTCTGTATTTCAATAGGTCATATAATGGATGTCTAAATGACACCAAATTAGCCTGCAAATTATTTCAGGATCTAGGATTTGAAGTCAATTTTGAAAAGAGTGTTATCACACCTAGCCAAACATGTACATACCTTGGGTTTACTGTAGATTCAACTAACTTATCCCTGTCAGTTCCACAGAAAAAGCAGATTAATATTCTAGATATAATAGAACATTTCACATTTAAAAAGAAATGTACAATAAGAGAATTTTCTCAATTATTAGGAAAACTTAATTCCATTTGTCCGGCTGTACCATATGGTTGGCTATATACCAAACGGCTTGAAAGGGAAAAATACCTTGCTTTATTACACTGTAATGAAAACTTTGAAGCTGTGATGAATGTTACAAAGATTGTTCATTCGGAGCTTCATTGGTGGAGTATGAATATACATAAGTTTAATTTAATTAAGAACCATCAATTTTGTATTGAAATCAATACAGATGCGTCAAAATCCGGCTGGGGGGCCATCTGGTCATCAAATAGGACATCTGGGTCATGGTCAAGAGCTGAAAGGGAATGCCACATAAATTATTTAGAGCTTAAAGCAGCTTTTCTGGGCCTTCAATGTTTTGCTAAGGGATTACATGACTGTGAAATACTCTTGAGAGTAGATAATACGACTGCTGTAGCATACATTAATAAAATGGGAGGTATTCAATTTCCTCACCTGAACGACATTACAAGAGAAATATGGCAATGGTGTGAGGAAAGAAATATTTGGATTTTTGCTTCCTATATTAACACAAAAGATAATTTTAAGGCTGATGAGGAATCTCGCAGAATTAACATCGAATGGGAACTTTCACAAGAAAGGTATGAAGATATCACTCAAGCTTTTGGTCAGCCAGAAATAGATTTATTTGCTTCAAGAATAAATAACAAGTGTACAAGATTCATTTCCTGGAAACCAGATCCGGAGGCTATTTCGGTAGACGCTTTCACTACCAGCTGGAGTGATATCTTCTTTTACGCTTTCCCCCCCTTCTCTTTATTGTTAAAATGCTTACACAAAATTAAGAGGGAGAAAGCTGAAGGTATTCTGGTGTTCCCCTACTGGCCTTCACAGCCTTGGTTCCCTCTCATAAAGCCACTTTTAGTCACAGAACCTCTGATATTCAAGCCTAATAGATATTTATTATCATCTCCTTTCAGAGATGTGCACCCCCTGCACCATCAGCTTACCCTGGCTGCAGGGCTATTATCGGCGAGGCGTATGGCAGGCGTGGAACACCAAGATCTACAGTTAAAATAATGATTAACAGCCTTTCAAGTAATTCTCTGAAACAATATAATACTTCTCTCAAACAGTGGTGGCTTTTTTGTCAACGGCAAAATATAGATATGTTCCAAGCCTCAGTGCCCTTCGTTCTCAAATTTTTGACTGACCGTTTCGAGGCCGGAGCATCCTATGGTACAATCAATAGTACAAGGTCCGCTCTCTCTTTAATAATTGGTCCTAGAATTGGAACCGATGACAGGATCAAACGCTTTGTTAAGGGTGTGTTCCGAACGAAACCGCCGACACCAAAATATAACATGACCTGGGACCCAAGTATTGTACTTAATTATTTGAAAGCGCTGTACCCTAACGATGTTATAAGTCTCGAGCAGCTTACTTATAAAGTCGTCACGTTACTTGCATTGACAACAGGACACAGAGTTCAAACATTGTCGTTAATTAAGATAAATAACATTAAGTTTATGCATGATGGGGTACAGATTTTTATATCAGATCTAATAAAGACCTCAACTAAAAATAATAAACAACCTTTATTATATTTAAAAGAATTCAGTAGCAAGGTGGAAATCTGCCCCATTGCATGCCTTAACTCTTATATAAAGAGAACAGAATCTATAAGAAATACAGACAAACTTATAATTACTCATAAAAGGCCATATCATGAGGCTTCCACACAGACCATAAGTCGTTGGATTAAGAGTGTATTGGGAGAGGCAGGCATTGATATTACTGTCTTTTCAGCACATAGTACTAGACACGCCAGTACATCTGCTGCAAGCAGATCGGGTGTCTCTATAGACCTCATACAAAAAACAGCTGGTTGGTCACAAAATTCAATTTGTTTTGCTAAACATTATAACAGACCAGTTCTTCAAGAACAAACGCAGTTTAGCAATGTTATATGTAATCTTATATCGGATTGATTTGTTAAGCTTGACTTTGATCATAGTCAGATCTGTTAAATTACCTTTTTAATAAAAATAATTAAAGCTACTATACATTGTATGACTATGCACTCACAACCCCTGCTTTAAACATCTACAATAGTTAAATTAACAGGGAGAGAGATAAATGTTATTATTAGATTAGACGAACTTACCTTAAGTGAAGTTCTATCTTAATAACATGATTCTCTCTCCCTGTTAAGAGAGTCCCATCCCTTCCCACGTATATGTGCTAATATACTTGTTCTTCCCCAAATACAGGGTTGTTCCTAGATCATACAATCAACTTTAAACGTAATGACATACACAGGAAGAGCTACCACAGACTACGCAAGCGGGAGTATTCGAGCATATTTTTTAAAAGCTTTGAAAATTGTGATAATTGTTGGATACAATAAGGGTTATACAATAGTTAAATTAACAGGGAGAGAGAATCATGTTATTAAGATAGAACTTCACTTAAGGTAAGTTCGTCTAATCTAATAAATCTACTGTTTTAATACTTTTTCGAGCTTTATACTCATTCACACTTTCAAAACGAGGTTCGGCACGGCGGTGACATAAAAATGCACTTTTCTTCAAGCTATCCTCGCATGAACACTTCAGGGGAAGATCTTGGGTATTGTGTATATTTATCTCCTCGATCGTGCATGAGGGCAAACAAATGGTTTCCGTTTAGGAAATAACACTAAAAGTAGGCCACTTAAATCTTGGGATCCTCGATCGCCATTTCTCTTTGTGCCTTAACTGGTGCGGGGCCGGCCGGGCGCACCCTTGTCATTACTGCGCATTAAAGAATGCCCTACATGCCTACGCGGCGCTGATAGCCCTCGATAAGGATTACGCCTCGCGACCTTTAACCCTTTAAATTAAGATGGAGATACGGCCGTTGTCACAAGCCAATCCGAGTTTAACTTTTGATTAAAAGACTCACTTAAATGAAGCTTAACTTACTCTGAGTGCTCCATTGTTAGCCGGCCGCTGGATACGCGTGTTGGAGAGACACGTCTACCCCGACTCAGCAGTCCCTCCGCCATTGTAGGGCGCGTCGAACAATCAATCACGGGTTCCTCTGCTCCGTGATTACCATAAACTTTCCGTTTTAACACGATCCGGCTCGCTTCTTCTAAGCTTTATCGATTTGGCCATTTTTACGCTTTCTATATATCAAGAGTTTCTGTGACATGCCCTTTTCTTTGAAACTCCCAATTGCCCGGTTGCGGGTGGCTTAGCTAGTTTGATACTTCTTTCGTTTATACAACTCATTTAAAGTTTGTTTTTTCTTAAAACTTACTTCTGAATAGCCACGATTAATCATTGAATACAAAAAAAATACATTGGGTGAAATGTTAACTTAATTCTTTATAATAGTATAAAAAAGCTCTCCAAATATACGTCTGCAAACGTTTAGTTTATTATGCATAAATTTGATCCCAAATATCATAAGCCACTAAATATTTGGATGTTCATATATTTCCCAAAGCTAGGTTTGGGAATTGTCCCAGAGCATATCTGTATCATTAATAATAGAGGCGTTACGTTACCATGAATCCCCTGTCGGATTAGCAGTGTGCAATACCTTCCCGCTAATGAGATCCGAGAACCGCTTTATCCTGCACAATAAAATTATGAAACAAATTAATCCAAAAATACGCCAAATCGTTCAAATCGATGAATAGGGAGTAAAACAGTTACAATATTGAACTGTATAAATTCGAACCTTTTTAACGAAAAACAAGTTCGATTCTAATCTCACGGCAGTCACTATTGGAACAACTACCTAATTTCCTATGTACGTACAATATAAATTTAATGGTTATATGGCAACCGGCACGCAATTTCCAAATGACGCGACCAACTCCAGTCGAACGTGAAGACGTAAATTATGGCTCAACAGGCCTTTCCTGCCGTTAACGATTGCGACTTAAATTCGAAGCGTGAAAGAAAATTAATTAATCACAGGTGGTGCACGGCATCGCGCACACGAACTTGGCTTGCCTGTCCTATACGCCACACGCCTACTCTCGCATATGCCAGGTGTGAACGACGCCTGACGTACTGGAACTTTAACAATCGCGCACTACCTAAATGACTCCGTAGGTATTATGGTAACAGAATCGTTCGAACGGGAGCTCGCGACAAATTATTCAATCACCATAAAGTATTGTAAGAAGCCGCGCGTAATTGAAACGGTGTCGCTGCGTAGCGAGACAATAAAGTAGCGAGAGTGTTGAGGGCGCGGGCATCATCAATAAAGGCCATACGTTAGGGCAGGCCGGTTCATTACTGCGCTCCGCGTCTCCACATTCCCATTACGTGGGAGTTAGGAGACGCGAGCGGCGATAAATAGCGGGCAAGAAGCCCTGCTTTGTTTCTTGGTTCTTGCGCACAATTTCATTTACATTAGAGGTGCTGAGCTGAGACTCCTAGGGGAGTCATGTGAAAGTCGCGTACAGATTCATGCAAAACAAGTTACGAGCGGTGAGACCACGTGCCGCAGACCTTAATCTAGTCGGCACCGGCTGACAAGCCACGCCGGCGGCGCCTGCTCTAACCTACTTAATTACTGCCAACTAATTGCTGCAGCTGATATGTACGTAGGTACCCACGGCATTAACTTCACCTTGCTGCTGGCTCCTAGAATATAACCTTCATTAAAATCTTACGTCACCTGCATATTACTTCAAGTGTCACACCAAAGGAAACCAAATAACTGTAATTTCAATCCAATCAACACTTGCAGCAATAGGTATCAATTAAGGAGCTGCATGCGCAAATGACTACTTTTTATTGGCTAATGCAGACACTGGAATACATTGCAATTTTATTTCGTTGAGGAATTAATTCCATGAGCATTTCAATTTATACATGGAAATCCTTTTTTACCTTTGCGTCCACGTCTGCTGCTAATACGCAAATTTAATTTCTCACATTTTTAACGAAAAACGGGGGCGGCAGTGTTCGTCCGTCGGTCCGGTGGTCATTCGCCATCGTTTTACCTTTTTCCCTTTTATCCAAGTACCCTCTTAAGTGTGATAAGAATTAGTTAAGCAACGAGTCTGCGGTAATCATGTTCACTTACAATTGCAAACGGCTAACAGTATTAGTTGAGTGGATGCCAATTAAGTTTTTGCTTGTTATGCTTTCATTTTAATTGGTCTTTCAATGGACTTTGGAAGTTTGCCTGAATATTGAATCAGATTAATTCTTGTTTGGAATAAGCATTGCTTGATCGTTGCTTTTTAGCAATAAGTTGGATCGACGTTTTGCTTTGCTAATTATGAAAGCTCTATAAAAATCTGTCAGTGTCCAACCCAATTGCATTCCAGAAAGCTAGTCAACTAAAAATTGAACCCAAACGATATTGGTCTAAATTTGTAATGCATCTACCCTCCAGGGCAATCAAAATGATGACCATAAACCGAAGTTATTTTGATTCGCGGGGTGATTTTAAACATACCCGTGACATTTAGCAGAAAACTTTCTACATCTACATCATTTCAAAATTTTCAAAGTAAGTCTACTGTCACTAGTACTTTCAAAGTAAGTCTACTGTCACTAGTATTTTCAAAGTAAGTCTACTGTCACTAGTACTTTGAGAATATGGAAATTTCCGCGCGGGTTTTCAATGTGGTATCATTGTACAGTATATTTCATGTTCTTATAGTTCCAAATGGTGCGAGTAACATAAAAATAAATAAATCAGTGTAAGCCGGTGCGCTAGGCCGGGGGCTCCTTGGCACAGCGATTCCTATCGATTTCGATCGATGCTTCAGAAATAGCCTCCGGTGCTACACTCGCTCAGAATGTTGCGAGCCCCGTTCCACACCACCTTCCATATTTAATGCCTAACTAACATTTCTATGACGGCGAATCACAAGGCAAGTATGCCACTGTAATTTGAAATTCAACATTAATGTGACACGAGCTAAATTTGTGATGTTGAAGCGGTAACTGATTGCCGGCTATTTGTTGCATTTTTGAAATGATTTTAATTCTGTTTGTTTTCAAATGCTGGCAATTTTGATGGCTATCATTGTGTAATCATCAAATATATATTATTTTTTTATATGTCTGACTACTTTTGATGATTTTTAATATCATATACTTACTAAAAACACGTATTTATCATATACTTCAAGTATACATATGGAAAGTTATAGAGTCTTCTCGGTATGAAAATATGGGATATTTTTTTCCGTGATCTACTTTTATTAAGATTTTTTTATTCATTGCATCATCCTGCAATCGCTGGACGAGTTGGCTATAGTCGGGGATCGGGCACTATTAGTTTCAAACAGGAAACTGAATTAATGCACGGCGGTTAGCACCATGCAACGCCTACTTTCTCGTTATCGTAGTATTTTTCTACATACATACATAGATTCACGCCTTTATTCCCAAAAGGGGTAGGCACATGAAACTTATGTTCCAGTGCCACTTTTCTTATTTTTAGGGTTCCGTAGCCAAATGGCAAAAAACGGAACCCTTATGGATTCGTCATGTCTGTATGTCTGTCTGTCTGTCTGTCTGTATCTCCGTCCGTATGTCACAGGCATTTTACTCGAAAACTATAAGGTGTATTTTTTCTATTATATAAAATAAAACCAAACGCGACTCAAATATGACGACCGCTTTAGCCTAGTTGGTAGTGACCCTGCCTACGAAGCAAGAGGTCCTGGGTCCGAATCCGGGTAAGGGCATTTATTTGTGTGATGAACACGAATATTTGTTCCTGATTCATGGATGTTTTCTATGTATTTGGGTATTTATTTATCTATATGTTTAAGTATATTTATGTATATCTATAAGTATGTTTATCGTCGTGTAGTACCCATAGTACAAGCTTTGCTGCTGGGACTAAGTCAATTTGTGTAAGATTGTTCGAAAATATTTATTTATATTTATTTATATGTACCATACCCAAATTTTATATAATAATAATATTATAAGAGGCGACAAGGAATGAATCCGGTGCCCCTGGAGTATTTTTTTTCAATTCTTACCATATATATTTTAATTTTGTTTTTGCGATGTATAGATATGAACAAATTTGAGGCCTGCGCCAATATTCCGACTACGATACTTGATAAAAGGCGAACATAGCTCCCACTTTCATGCCTCTCTATTTCAAAATCAAAATATAGACATATCCCCCCCACTTTCACGTTCTTGCCTTCTACTCGTAAAATGAGTATGACCGAGGCAGAGACATCACCATCAGAGTGGAAACCTTCTGTCAAATATCACGGAAGGTATGGCAGTCCTGGAAAATGCGACGCTGGTGGCATTTGTTTTCGAATGGCACATACTCATGACGACATTGCATTGCCCCAGCTCTCACCCATCAGCATCGAGCAAGCTCTGCGGCATTCAATGCCAAAGCCTTGAAACGCCATATGTACCTACGCTAATCTGGGTAACGGCTATGTATAATGCGGCCTGCCTTCTGGGCACACTGCCCATCGGAAGCAATTTGGAATATTTTTTAAGTATAATATTAATATTCTATTTACTTCGTTCGCTCTCCCAACGTACAAAGCAGTCAACAAGAATGAGAATACTTAGATGTTGCATACAACTTATTTAATAATGCACCTGTTTTTACTGATCTTGAATGAACAATGTCAGCATATTATAATATTGCATGTGTAAATTAAAAAGTGATTTGACGTACATCTGCATATTATTTACAGCCTAACTACGAAACATTTAAGGTCACCTAAGCACGTAAAACCTGCTACTCGTATTTTAAATTTATTTTTAACGTTTCTGTATAAAACGTCTTCAATATAAGACTGGCTGGAGGGCTATCAGCGGAGCAGTGCAGGTAACGTTACCGCTTATCGGCGTCGGGCGTCGATCGCTTATATCTGATTTGAATTTCGCATTACAGCCCATCGGGCCCCCGTCCCCACTCCGTAAACACCGAGTTGAGAGCTGAAATTCACGACTCGCGCTTGTCTTATTTTATCCGACAACGGTTAGGTAAATATGGAAAGAACTCCTGGGGCGCGGCGGGCTATTTCATTATCTGTGCTGTGACCTGTTGAGCGCGAGATTTGTGAGTCATCTCTTTTACGTAACACTGTCGCGAGTTTAAGTTTAAGTACTTGTGTATCCTAGACTCATCAAAGTCATCAACTAGGCATACAAGCGACTTGGAAACACATGAAACATTTTACATGTAACTAGTCCGTCAGTGCAGGTAACTAACAGGGATAAAATTAAAATATTTAATGTTGTAGAAACTTACATACATTTGTATTTCCTTATCTTCACGAAGACTTTTAGTTTCACCGTCTATTGTCTACGAGCTAAATATCTTTAATCCCCAAATGTAAAAATAACTAGATGAAAAATTTTGTTTCCATAAATTATTGACGCTTCTTAAGTTTCTTTTTATCAAGAATTTGGGAAAACCTGGCTGCCCTTGGTTCCTACGTTCCGGCTTCCGTTTAGCGGCAATCAGGGCGCGCCTGCGACGCGCTGTGTCAATACGAGAAGGCGAGAGGTTTCGTTGATAAACTTATCTAGCACCCCTCCCCCCGGCGCCTCTCAACCCCGCACCTGCCCCCGTCGCCTGCGTTTATCTCATGCTCCGTACGCTACGCCCGCACCACATTACTCTCCCGAATGTGACGCTGGCTCCTTAACTTTTTATCAGTGCGTTGAGTCAATTTGAAAACTCTTTTAAGTAAGATTACAAACAATGGAATAAAATGTCATTACAAAATCCTTATTAATTACAATTTCCAACTATAGTAAGGTCAGTTCGGGTATGTGCGTCACCGGGGAAAGTGCGCCCTCATTCATCATTTAGTCAAAAAGTTAAATCAATATAATTTCGCTGAAATCCATGCAATAAACTTGTTTTAGTTTGTTGCATGAATGTAATATGTCGTTATTTGTGAAATATCTGTAGATCTCGATATGTTTGATGAAAGGCGCACTTACCCCGGGGGCGCACTTGCCCCCTCTGACTTTATAAAGTATTCACCAAAATATAGTGAAAAGTTATCAAATGTCATTTCAACGTGTACCAATTCATATTCGTTTAGAAATGGCCACAATATTTTACCCTTTTATAAAAGTTGTCTATTTGGCTTGCTGCCCGAGGACCGCCGCAAGAATTTCATAGGAAACAGAAATTTTAGTACAAGAAAACAAACGCAAAATCTTATAAAATGCAGTTAACGTCAACACACATGCCGTCTGGTTCGGTGAGCATGTACTCGAGTCGGTGAAGTTGCTTTATTCTGCAAGTTCTTACTTCGCGCTACGCTTGGTAGGAATCTGGAATAATGTCCACAGTCACCGGACTTTGTCTCGTAAGTAGACAGTGGTAAGTACGCGGTATGCCTTGACCCCACCTAGTCTCTGCAGAGAGCAGAGCGCGCGCTGTAGCATGACGCAACGGATCTAACTAATGCAGCTAGTTACTCCATTTTGGCCCCTAGACCCACTGTAGCGTTTTACGACGTCTCCTTCGATCACTTAATCTCAGTGTCTTTTGTTCCAAAGGTCCCCGTTAGGAGCAGGGTCGGCAATAACTCATCGGTCCCCGCAATATACAGCCAATACGCGAATTAATAAAATTCGACTCCGTCCTGGATCTACTTAAACGCACCCCAGTGCTTTTTATTCGCAAAACTCCTGAGTATTTTATTTCGGCGTTTTTATTTCGACGCTTTTTTATGTTCGATGGTGGTCCATAAAGGTGAATGAAAAAAAACATCAGCCGGAGCCCGATTGCTTCCGCAAGCTCTCACGTAATCTCGTAATGCTAACGAAACAAGTCGAAAACGCTGCATTCATTTGTGCAGCTATTCACTCAAATTCACTTGTGTACGTAATGTCGTTCACAAAAAGGTAGGTTCACAAAATCTTTCGCAACCAACGTTATTGACATCACTGTTTTACCTTAAAAGCCTTTCAACCAGAACCAATCGAGCGAAAATTTAATGACTGCTTTCAGATTCGTATTAATTCACCTTCATACGTGAATGTTCAGTGAGTGTGGTGGAGCATAAAGCGCGGCGTTTTCCTGCGAAACAATTAAATTTCTCATACGTCGTTGGGATTAGAAGCGCGGTGTTGCTGGGCGAGAGGCCCTGGTTGGGCGCATTAAGCCAGGGCGCGTCGGAGCGGATCTTAAGTCCGCTCGGTTAAACCGACATCTTCGCGTCGGCATCGGCTGCGTCGACTACTCGATCCGTGTCGGATCGATACGCCGGCTACCTAGCGGGGGCTAAATACAATTTACCTTTGTTATTTTTCGTGTCATTTAACTGCGTCGCGATCTCGGAACGCTTGATCGGGATTGCGAACTCCGATGCGAATTGTTTGTGAGCTTTTGTTTTTCGTTCACCCGCCAGCGACGCGACATCAATTAACGTCGGATCCCCGGCTGAATTTTCTTCGTGGCTGTACTGGCGTAGTTTAGGTAGATTTAAAATGGAATCATTTTCCGCTGAATAATGCTGCATACCTGCGGGAGTTCTGTTGGGTCACTGGGCTCAAATTCTCCGGACATATTTTCGTTCCGAGGTCATGAAACAAAGTAGGATCGTTAAATTCTAACAAATCTCAAAAGTCATGTTGTCTTAGTTTTAAAGTGGAGTGGCATTTATCTGGCATGTCCCCTAGGTTGCGTGTTGGGGAACAAATGGAGGGTGGGCCCGGCGCTGGCGGCCGCCACTGGCGTAGGCGCCGGTTCATTTGTAAAGCTTTATCGGACCTGACAAATGGCGACACTTACTATTTTTATGTCGCGGACGATCGAAGAATACCGTTCATGTTACGGAACGATTTAGCACTGCTTTGTAATGTTCAACTGTCGAACATTGCAATTTTGATACTGGATGTATGTACTAACTCACGTAGATAAATACACAGCGCCCCGAAAAACTTTCATGTTCTCATAAAAGTACGTATACGCGTTTTATTACTTAAAGCCGAGGCTGTTGCAAACTTTAATTTTACGTGTTGTTTATTCAGCTTTATCTAGGCGTAAAACTTGGTAGAAAGACACTCATCTCGGTGGCGGCGTATTCACTTCCCCGCGTTAATGCAAGAGCACGTAGTTCCATGTCGGCGCAGAAAGTTGTGCAAAGTGCACAAAGTGTGTGAACGCCGTGGCAAAGCCTTCATTTGTCGGCTCGTGACGGCCGCGTGACAAATGTGGACGCGACTTACCTACACGCCTCGGCCCCAGCCACCACTACATCCACACAACTATAGTCGACCGCGATTATGCACTGCTATGAAAAATGTTACTGAAAACTTTTTACTTGTCTGTCAAGCGACGTACGACAACTATTCATCAAGTTGAAACTCGCGTTTGAATGGAACCATAACTTTGGAACGGGGTCGGGGGAGTAAAGTAAGTGATTTATCCGGCTGGCTTTAACATAATTTAAGCCTATGTACTTTTCTGTAACGATGCTACTTGGTAGCGAAAATTCTATTGCCAAAGGTTTGGGTTAGCGTAGATTGGGTAATTTATACTTGCCTCCTGCCCTCCACCTCGGGAGGGGGAGAAACAAGCACTGCAGAGAGCTATCTTGTTCGTTAAAATTACTTAATGGATCGATTAAGGGTTGGATGTAATTATTTGGTGAAAATTAAAAAGTAATTTACAATAAAGTAAGCAATCACACGTGCATAAACTAAATCAATCAAAACAACTTCACCTGACCATTTTCTATCTTCGTAGGATTATTTGCGAACCTATTAGGACTTTCTAGAGAAGAGCAATTACATGAAGCTTTGATAATAAACTTAATATAAATGTCAAATTTTGAAATACCAATTAGGTATCAAAACATTTGTACAACCCCAACAAGACGACCTCCTACATAAATTCTAAACAATTACTTCAGATTTCGTAAAATTTGTCACAGTGTATAATGAGCACTTAATGATAAGCTCCTTGACTTGATAAAGGAAATTAAAATTCAATTTGTGAGTCGAACCGTGAAGCATAACGGATTGTCGACCGGCTTCGTCGCCCCTTTTCTTCCATAATTCTACGAGCCCCCGCTCCGCGAAAGCATTTTCGCTATTCTACGAAGTCAATTGTTAAGCAGCCTAACCTCCGGAAAGCAATTAAAGGTTTCGTTCCTGATGTTAAAATGGATGTTTGTTTCAGGTGGAATGCAAGAAGGCACAACCTAAAGAAGTCATGCTACCAGCGAATCTGGCGAAGACGAGAGCCGCTGGTCGCGGCGCGTACGGTGAGTTGCTAGGCAGTGCGGCAGTGGCCGGCGCCAGCGGAATCCGGTACGCTCCTTACCCCCTCCCAGCGCCCGCCCAGCTGCTGGTGGCGGGCGCGGGCGGCTCGGCGCACGCGGCCGCCTACCGCCGCGCGCTTGCCGCCCTCCGCCCCGCCCCGCGACCCTCGCGTCCTTCGCTCGCACCGCTCTCTATCCCTCCCCTGACGTACTCCATATCCGAGCTGCTGGGTGCCCACGCACTGGACATCCCCGCGCTCTACTCCCCCCTGACCCACGCTACCTTGCCCACCGCTCTGCCCCTCTGATCCGCGATCCTTTTCCAGCAACATCCGCACCATCCGTTCTGAATCCTGGGAAATAATCAAGCGGTAAATCCACTCCACTCGCCTTCTTCTTTGCGGCAAACTTCCTATATATTCCTAGTATCTCTTACATTCCTACGACTTTCTCTCCAACCAAAATGACAATGTTTATATTTTAAGGAAACTGATAATATCTAAAGTGTCTTATTTTAGTAAATGCCATTAGTAAATCAGTTAGTTAGCAGATTTTCAAATTGTGTACTAACCAGAATTTAGAAGATTCATAGAAAAGAGTCCAGATATTCAATTATACAAATATCATCTTGCTAAAAATAAAGTAGAAACAACTGGATCAATTTTAAATTTAGGGACATAGAGAGCAATATTTTTCTACCAGGCGCTTACTTCGATTGATTTACAAATAGATTTTATAAATACTGAGCCTGGTATTACATTACATTTTTATGTAGCTTTTAATAAAATATATTTTGGAGAGAACCTTTTGGTTCGGCCAGCTTGCCATTGCCACATGTCCATCCATTATAACTTACCTTCTAGCCACAGACTCTAGTCGCGCCAGTAATTACGGATACTTGGTGAAGTCATTTTCAAACTATATTTTCCTAACTGATAATCTTATTATTTAGTTTTTTACTATGAATAGCTTTACAGTTTGATGTCAGCTTTTGAAAAATGTGTATGAGTGGAAAACAAGAGGTATTATCTATCAGTGAATGTTATGCGTTTTGTGAGATCATTTAGATGAATAGGAGTTATATTTTCTAACTTATAAAAACTAGTATGATTTTCAAACTTAGTATACGTATTTGAAAGCATCTCTGTGTGTATTTATAGTCACTTAATTTTAGATAAATAATGATTATCATAGATATTCACTATTTATGAATATTTATTTTGTGCTTTCTACCAAATTAAGACTAAACAGATGTTCACCATTCGTTTTATTTAGTTGTGTAGATATTATTTTCCACATTTTTGTTCCTTAAATAGTAAAGATATAATGATACACTGAAATTTGTATTATAATCGTAGTTCTCGTAAACTAATAGAATTAATTGTATTAACGTTTTAAGTAGGTAATCGGTAGTC
Organism: Epinotia ramella; assembly: GCA_947578815.1. Classification (NCBI taxonomy): domain Eukaryota; kingdom Metazoa; phylum Arthropoda; class Insecta; order Lepidoptera; family Tortricidae; genus Epinotia; species Epinotia ramella. Next base: position 18,998,441 of record OX388209.1, read on the forward strand.
TAGTTTAATAAATATCATTTTCAAAATATTTGAAAACGTCTGTTTGTTTAACATGTTTAGCATTAGACTAACAATGTGTAGAATAGATTAACATGTTAAATAAGCTACTATCATCATCATTGATGACATAACTAACATATCCCTCTTTGAGCCTCCGAATACACAATCGGTGGAGGAACACTTGAATGAATGCTCAGAACATTCACTAAATACTTAATATTACTCCACTCTTTAAACTCAGTAATTTCTATAATACACTTAATGTATACTTAGCAAAAAAGTTCGCCAAGCAAAATAGTGTCTCCCGGCACATTAATGTCAAATAACTCTTATTATATCAATTTGACACATTTATAAGTGTAAGATTCGATCGATTTATGTAAATGTTTTTACATTTCTAGATTTCATGTGGTCATTGGGTGCTCTTCCTGACGGTAAGTTTACTGCACATTTTTTTACCAAAGTCACATCATTCTGCTATCCTGCATCTCTCAAATCATTTCTCATTGGAATGAAAGCGTCCTTTATGGCCCTCGATAAACTTTTCGACGTCTATTATTAAACTTGTCCTAATTGGGGTTATGGGAATGGATTACGGCAGTAATAATTAACTCGGCAAGTCAGTTTAAGTGTTAGTAGGTGTTAGTAGTACATTTAATGAATGAATTATCGAACAACAGCCTGGCGCGCTGTGTGTCCGTCTACCGCGTGATGGATCGCGGAGCCTGACAGATACACTATTTTGATTGGCAATAATATGATAAACGATCCGGTGTAGTAATCATATCAGCCGCTGTGGACGGGTCCGGCGCCCATCATTCATTTTACATTTTATATTTACCGGACTTTGTTGATATCGGAAATGTGATGAACCAGTAGATTTTTTAGTACCTACATGTTAATGAAACCATGAAACCATTGTTATAGTTGTTTTAGTATTAATGTCATGTTTTGAAATAGTGTAATTATCATTTGTTTGGTTAATCGATGCGCATAGATAGAGTTGTTAATGAGATGCAGTAGGCATCGCTGTAGCTGTTTAATAAAGCCGTCGTTACTCCACTTACAGTGCGCAACATGAAACGGTGTTTACAAAATATATTCGCTGGACATTGTCCAAAACGATGTCGTACGATGAAGTATGTACGATACACTTACCTATGTTTTCAATGAGACGGCTCTATTTTAGAATTGGGCCACCAGGACAAGTTTTAGAAACATACAACAAGTTTAAATATAATGGTCAAGGAAACATCTACGCATTTGTACAATCATTTCAGAAATTTGAAAGAAAGCATGCTACCCGATAATTAACCTTTGCTTGTCACGGCGGAGCGATACCACGCAGTTGTTTAATGTGTTTCGTTTTGTTGTGCAGGTTTTCCCGCAGCATACGCCGCCTACGCGGCAGGACGGAGCTATTCGGGCTATCCTAGCTTCGGGCTGCCATACCCTGCAGGTAATCCCTTGACGAGCTTGCACCACCAACTGTCCGGCAATCACTACCACCACTTGGCGACACTCTTGCCTTACCACCCGCTCGAGCTGAGCAGCGTCTACAATGTACACGCCATGCATCTGTGAACTCGCGCCTGCGACAATGCATTCCACTAACCCGCTAACTTCTCGCGGCAACGATTCGCTTTCATTTACTGCGCTACGTTCGGACCCATTTCATTCGATATCTCGACCGTTTTGTAACTCGATCAGCGAGAAGTGCGTCTGATATCGAATTAAACGGACCACTCGACAAAAGATACACGATACATTTATATTTTTCGAATCGTTGCCGTAGATTTAATTTCATTTCTTCTATCCCGTCATACTATACCTAAACAACGCATCTGTGCACTGATTCTCTTAATCAAACGTGGTGACTACTTCCTAACTTGAGATTTCAACTAACTTGTTCTAAGGCAAAAGTTCGTGTGAACTTTCACTAACAATTTAACACCCTTAACAATGACTGAGCCATCTAAATCTGCTAAGCCGTCAATTACAAAACGTCGATGTTTTGAGAAATGCTGTTTTATTGTTTATCTCCAGAATTTTGTCTAGAAAATCCGGCCAATCGTGAGCGCCTCGCTCGATGTTTACCGACGAGTCGCCCTAACGATTCTCAAATGCTACGCGTTGTGCAAACACTCTAGCGCAAATACCGTGTTTGCCTTCGCTCCACATACCCCCGCCCGCGGGCCCGCCCCGCCGCGCGCGCCAGACTAGTATCGTTCCATCGCCAGGCCCTCATTAACAGCAAAAGCTTTTAAAAGAGATTTAAACAGATTCAAACAAAAGTACTGAAAAAGTGACGTCCTTTTTGCGGTGACTTCTATGTAAATCTCGAAACAGACAAAAAAGAATTTCCACTAATTAAGCGTAGCCCTCCTGCTAGTCGAGCCCCTCGAATGAGACCAGAATGTTAATTTCTGCGTATTTCTCACAATAATATTGAGGTCAGTGAGTTGCATCGAAAGGCGGTTCGATATAGAACGCGGGTGGGGGTTCCCTAATAAGTGTCGTGGCAGAGCACAGCTGCACAAATACTCTCCTCGTTATTTGTCGACACTCCGTGCTTGAGCCGCCTTCGCTCCGCCATAATTGCGCCACTAAGCTTTGACTTTACACTTTTTTTCACTCCGAACGCCGCCCAGCATACGGAATCTGAAAACGCTGAGGCAATTGAGAATTCTAACTGAGGGAACTACGCGTATACCACGGTTCAGTTTGTGTTCGATAGCGGTCTGTTTGGAGTAGTTGGCCGGTTAGCGATGTTATCGCACCAGAGTCGGTGACCGCGCTTAGGGTAGTTTTTCTTTCGTATTAGTCGTACAAATCGTTCCGCGTTAATCACTTTCGGGTGAGCGTTTTACAGCACGCGAGACAGACGTTTCTACCAGCTGGCTCACAAAATGACACTGATTGTAGGCGTTCGTTCAATTGTAAATATAATTGAACAATAGACCTATGATAATTACCATGCTGCCAATGTAGAGCTTTTTATTTAATAGTCTTATTGGAAGCGACTCAGCCGATCGGTAAGGTAGGATAATGCGAAAAAAAAACACTAAGTGTAAATAAGATACTCAAATAATTTTGTTTCTCTTGGATTACAATTGACGGTTTGATGACGTGGTCTCCACGTTTTTATGAAAACTTATGAATTAATCAAAAATATGTAATTTTGTCGTCGGTTCATTTTCAAACCGTTTAAAATTATACCGTACATATAATAATGTCATTAAAGTGTTTGCATTATGACGACAAAATAGCTTTTAAATGAAGTCTCAGCATAAATTTCGATAAACTGATGCTGATCTGTGGAAATCAAACTCATAAAACTTGGAAAACGACAAAATTTCTTCTTACGTTAACTGTCTTCATTCCTATGTCAGTTATTATGAAAAATCATTGAATGAGTGAGTAGTAAGCGCGTCAAAACAGTTCACCTTAAGCTGTGCGTATTTATGTAGTAGGTGCTTTCGGCAAAGAGAGACAACCTTTCCTTCCTCGCACCTGGCAACCGGCGAGAAGCCGGCAACCGGTGCCCAGCGGGTGCCGGCAACCGTCAACCGGCGGCCGGCGCGCCGTGACCACAACGTGCGTACGCCGTGCGGCCATCCGCGATTAATGTACGTCCATTACTTAACAGCCATTAGCATTCCTCCGCCAACGCGCTGGCTTATTGGTAACGTCATCTACAGCGCTATTTAAGTACATAATAAATTAATTATACCCCAGATGCTGAAATAATAATGAGATCGATAACATGTAATCCTGCTAGTCACTATCCATATTGGAGTGGAGCATGTTGAATTTGTCACTGGAAAATTCATATATTAAACAAAGCATTAGTTATAGTTATATTTGTGCTAAATCGTTCAAGTACTTTAATAATTTGATCAGAAGTGATAAGTTTTCGCTCGTTTTACATTTTAATATATAGCCTGAGCTACCAGAAAAGATGCGAGTCGCAAGGGCATAGTTTACACATAGTTCGCACTACGATGGCAAATAACTCGGTGAAATTATTGTGTGCTACCACGAGCTCCAAACTCCTATCGAGAAGTATTTCTTAGGCTAAATAAAATATGATCAAAAGTAAGAATACGTATTACACCAGTTAAACTGCTGCTTCATTTAATAAAATATCACTTTATGGTTTTATGAACCCCGATGCATTATGGCGTGATACTTATATTTCAAAAAATCAATAATATACGTAAAAGTCGTTGTTCACGCAAAACAAATGCAATGGATGGCTTTGCGTCTTAAAGACCGTAAAACCTAGACAGATATTCAGAATTTTCTAGATGTGTACTTAATACACGTAGAGATAAACCATTAATCTTAACCTAGTATCAACTCATCTCTCTATAATATGATAGTTATTATAATAACTAGAGGCAATAGGCACTTCTTAGCATTTGTCTTAGCCATTATATTGTATACAAAATAATCCTGAATGTAGCCTCGTAGATGATAGTTTGGAATTCAATAGGAATTAGGCATGACTGGTGATAATACTGATATTTATTTCGAATTTCAATACAAACCCTTTATTCATTAGCATTACATGCTTTAAAGAACGACTTCTACTCGTACGCACGTTGGCATTTTTGGGGCATGTTTATATAGAAAAGTAGGTGACAGGACCGATATTTGACAAAAGGATACATGTCTCTGTCTTTCAAAATTAGAATGACAAATACATAACTTAAAGCTTAATTTTCTGTCTAATATCAGACAGTCTTTTGGCAGGCTTGACGCTGCAGGTTTATACTCGAAAGACAGGTAAAGCGAAAGGAAATTTTGAGATAAGTCGATCGCTTTGTACAGATTCGAGATTAGCACAGTCACAATATTGTCCATATGACGGCCATATTACGAACAGCAAATTACTAGTCCTATTTAGTTTCTGGCTTTAATCGAGAGCCTTTATTATCTTGTGGTAGGGGCACGGGCACTACGTCCCAGTGCATGCATACGGAATGACGGGCATACGCCCGCGCCGTACTTTAGTACAATAAAATGAATAAAAGTCATTTGTCATTGTCCACGTTGTTTCATATATTATCCGACAATATTACAAGACGAGTTCAGTACCAAATGAAAATTACAAACAGGATTTAATCTATATGGAAATGGATTTTTATGATGTTACTAAAAAAAACGGTTTTTGTACTAAAGTCGCCGTCAATGGAATTTGCTAACTATGTAAACAAACCGCCATAGTGAAAGACAATTTCAATATGGCGGTTTGTTTACATAGTCAGCAAATTCTATTGACGGCCACTTTACGGGGTACCTACTGGCATAGAATATATAGTATTATCACCAATCTAAATTTACATTGTTTCTTAATCTAAGACTTTAACATTAGATAAATAAAATATATTCACTTAGTTAGGTAAGAAATGGTAGAAGGTTACTTACTAGCCGTTAATTTCAGATTACTAAGTTTAGAGGATGAGTCAACTAACAGATATACATACTCAAAAAATTAGCAGTTTTGTTTCTTAGCATCTCGTAGCTTAGCCTAGTTTAGCTCGTTTCTTTTTTTCAATAACTATCGTATATAAATAAACAATATATCGAGCTTGATAATATAATTTATTACTAAATTTTTATCCAGTATTCACTATAATAAATTAATAACTATTGCGTATTTTTTCATTTAAAAAATTAGTTCTCTATTATAATTATATTTACACGGCTTTATAAATACTAAAGTAATTAATATTGATATTTATTGTTATTGTTGTATGATATTTTTGAATGCTACTATTTTATGCTCTTCTTCGTGTTATTGTTGTTACGGAGTGGTTCATAGTATTCATGTAACGGTGCAACGAATTTCGAGGGCGGTAAGTACCGCTCTCTATCGATCTACGGCATTGTCAGATTTTGTGGCAAGCCAGTCGCTTTAACGGCCATCGCTTACCATACCTCGCAATTAAGTTTTGTCAAAATTTGAAGTGTGATATCAAAATTATTACATAACTATAAGTTAAAATTCGATCATTAAATCGCTACCGAAGTGTGCGACCGTCCTTATCGCCATCCTCTAAACTAGTCATAAATAAGGATAAGATTACATGTTAAGCTATAATAAATTACTTTGACGTTAGTGTGGTGTTGTTGACATGCATCAATTGGTGTCGGCACGTCATGCTTGGAAGCCATAAGTTATCATTGGAGCACTACATATATCGATTCGTATTCCGGGATGCCGGTCTTCCTTTCATATCTACTCCGGCTCACTTCCCAGTGCGTGTTTAGATGTACTAACGCCAAATGAAATATTAGTAAATAACCGTATGTTTGTGATAGTTTGATTGAATCAATAAGTGTAACACGAAATATCCCCTCCCGCATCGTGGCAGTGCGTGATGCAGATACTTTGTAAATGGGTACAAAAACCCAATAAAGCCAAGTCTATCGTTCCATGTCTGTGCGTGCAAACAATTTTAAATACCCCCAAAACAGTAAACAGGAAACTATCAATTCCAAGTTTCCCCATTAAGATTCGATGAGTGGAGCCCCCGCGCGATATTTCCCGTCTTTATATCTACTGTTTCTAGGCGTAATGATATATTTTGGCAACTTTTGTTATTTTCCTTCTAAATGTTAATTTTTGAGTAGATAACCGCAGAAGTTGCGAAACACATTTGGTTTTTGTCATTTTTTGTGTTAATCTATTTGCACACATGTGAGTGAGTTGAGCGGTCGGTGGCTGCGTGCCGGCTTTGTAGCTTTTTTGTTTTGTTGCCGCAGGTGTAGTAGGAGTTATCCCAGCGGAAAGTCGGCTCTTGGTCGGCGCCGAGTACGTTAGCCCGCCGGTGCTCGGCCAGAGCTCATAGCGCCTCGGCGGCCGTACTCCCGGGGACCCTCCGCGCCGCTTTACTCACTATTTCCACCACCACCCGTTAACGGCTCCCGGATACATCTTAAAATAACTTAAATAAATCTTTTCTCGAACGAATAGCTCTTTGGTATTACGCCCCGCCATCCGACCCGCGGCCCTGGAATGCAATGTCGCAAAAACTAAAGGTTTATAAATAACTGTAGCCGCCCGAATTCGCAGATGCGTGCCGATGATCGCCCGGCTAGGTTCGCCCATATAGCCCGTTGCAAGTCACTTGAGCAAATTCACTTAGAATTTTACCAGGAAATTGCGGTCTCCCTCAGGAAGTCATACCATTTATATATAGATATTTAGGTAATTAATTAATCGCGTCGTCAACGACGCATTACTTTTAATATTGTAATGTAAACACGTATGTCAAATTCATAATACATTAAGTCTACTTTTTAATAATAAGTCAATAGAAATGTTCTTATCGCTGTTCGTCTTATAACATATCGTCTTATATATCATTAATCGTAAGTTTGTCATATTGTGAAGTCGCTATATTTTAAAATAAAGGAAATTGCCGTTGTATAAGCAAAACGTTTTATCGCTTATTGTCCACTTGATCGTTTTGTAATCGAGGCCAATCGCGGCCTCACTTATTTACCATTCGTTCGCATATCGATTGCGACCAAAATAACTGGAAGAGATAGTGTGTTAGCGAGGAGTTGGCTAGCGTGTGGTGAAGTTAGGTCGTTCCTTAGTCGGGCACACGGGGAGTGCGCGCCGCGGTCGTGATTCCGATATGTTCTAACGTTGGCTTTCGTTTTCTGACTCATCCAATGCGGCACTAGCAGCGTGGTGTACGCGGCGCGCCACTGCGCAGCCGGCTGGTAAGCGGTGCAGGTTGCAATCTGAGTGCATGCACTAGTGACGTCACCGCCGGGGACGGCCGGTGACCGCCGCCGCCGCCGCCTCGCACGCGTAACTCGCATTCCTCGCATTCTACACGCTCACCCCCAGAATGTACAACCTACACAACACAACTACACTAACTAATTCGGCCACTCTAATGCTTCAACTCGAATCTCTGAATTATTCATTACACTCCGTCTTCCCGATAAAATACAGCCGGAATTGTACAAAGACAACGGATTAAATTCTCGATTCGTTAAAAAAAGTATAAAGTCAATGCCTCAGCGAAATTAGCGCCTTGAAATAAAATACTTTAAAGGGTCACACAGCCGTCGGGTTGGATCCAAATAATTAGCTGGCGAGGCGGCGGGTGGCCGCGTGTCGTGAACTGTGCCAACTCCATTTGTAATTTAAGATATTTGACCGTTAATTGTGTTAGTAACTGTTACGTTTAGTGCTTGTTGCTTGGTCGGAGCGAGTGCGAGAAGGTGACGCCGGCTCTGCTCGACCACTCTTAGTCCATCATGTATATAGACATAGCTGTCGATCATAGCGACCGGCGACCATCCATCGCTGTCTTAGATCACGAGTGCTGTGTTTGGATGGGTCAGAATTTATTTATGTATTAATTTTGTTGTTTTAGATGACTTTTTATTTTATGGATGTCTATAGATTTTGACTATAAATGCGCTAGTCTAGCGAGCTCCATCGCCTACATTTTTATAGTAGTATTTCACTGAATGGAAGTGTGTCCATGGGACCATGGATTAGCATACTAATCTCTTCTAGTTAGTGTTCAGTTGAGCGCGCCAATCCAGCGCAAAAATCCGGGATGTTTGCGTAGTAAATCCTTTCTCCCCTGCATGGTCGGATCGGTAGCGCTGACGTGCGCTTTAGCGCGCCGTTTCATGTTACGTCGGCTTCTGGTGACGCTAGATCACCAGCCTCGGCCTTAAAGTGCTGTCTTGTACTCGTCGACGTACCTGTCCCACACTACACACTGACACAGTGACTCCACACTGCTGCTGCCTCAATAACGTGAGATTGTTACTTTTTATATCCCTGCTAAGGATAAGGGATTTACGTACGCTATAGCATATAATAGTCCCGTACACAAGTGAGCATAAACAAAAAAGTTAGTGACGAGAAAAACAAGAGTAACAGCAGTTTGGTGAATGGAGTGTGACGACGACGACAATAGGGCGAGTAATTTTCTATTTGAACATTATCAAGTTTAATCAGTAAGGTACTATACCATTTTGAAGATATAGAATAGTTTGGTTATTTCGTTGAATATGTTGTTAAAGTTTCATAGGTGAAAATAAAAGTGTGGTAGATATTCTATAGATAAACATTTTTATGCAGAATTAGTAATAGAAACTAGAATAGACTAAGAAATAGAAACTTCTAAGCGTGTCAAAGTAATAGGAAGTCAGTAGATTTCTTATCGTTATTAACACATTTTAAATTAGAGGACTTCACAATAGCCTAGAATGTTTTCAAATAATGGTGGACTATTTGATTTAATGTAACTTAGCGAAGCTTTCAAATTAGTGTCTGTAACGAGGCCCCCAGTATACTTTATGCTATCAGGATGGCAAATTTTGCTTTTATCAGTAATACAATTGGTAGCTGTTTTTGTAAATGGCTAGATAGACACATGTCCTAAATAACTTGTGATTGGTGGTGCAAACTCTTTATAGCGTGTTGGATATTATTGTTTAGTTTTAAGATAAATAGAATTAGACTACTGTATTTTGAATAATGTTGTGCCTTAGGTGAACTGTATTAAAATGTTTACATTAATTTAAAATTACAACTAGAATAGACAGATTAATTTTTATATCAGATATTAGCTTAGCACAAATTCTGCGTTATTTTACAACCGTAGTTTACAATGTTTGTAGTGGTAAATTAAAATTAATCGAGTAACGTTATAATTTATATTAAAATGATGTAGAAACATTTAAGAAATACTACAGTAATTAAGTAGCATACTTTGAGTACTTAAAGTGTGTGTAAAAAGGTTTTTATCTGTAAACGTTTGTCTGTTTCATTTAGCTTTTTTAATGTCGCTTTATATGTCGATTAACATTCGTGTCCATGACTGAACCAGAGCGAGAGAGGTGGCATGATAGCCAAAGTAAACAGCTTATTGAATCGGCAGCGAGCCGCACTAAAATATAGTCAAGGGAGAGATTTAAAGAAAGGACGCATGCTTCTTTGAATTACAAATCCGGGCGTTGGCGCGTGCGCGGTGGCTACTCCTCGGCCAGCCAGCATAGAAATTCGATTAATTTGCAATTGAGATAAGTCCCAACTGCTAAACCATCGTATACCCGCAAAGCGTATCATCTCGGGGAGTTATTGATGCGCCTATTAAATATACGTTTACGGCAAGACGTGTGCGGAAGAGCCGCTCATATAAAACATTTCAATCCGCCTATTGCGAGTGTTGGTAGAGGCGCATACGTTATCGACGAGTGATGCCCTCCGCGATTACGAGCTCCGCTGTTGAGCGTTAACTTGGCTGCTTTGCTTTGTTGCAACTCCATTGTTGCTTAGAGACTTTTGTTTTATTAACGCTCCTTAGAAATGGGAAATGTAGTCATACTATACATTGTGGTACAATAGCTTTAACGTACAAAGTTGTGTACCGCGTATATATTTCAAACGCATTTACTCCGAACCTTGAAAGTATAAAAACACGCCGTAATAATAATTTCTAAGTATAACTCAAAGCAAAACTTTCCCACACACCATTTAACTCAAAAACTCCGCAATACACCATCCAAATATTTTCATGTAAAACTTTTGATATTGCGTGGAAGATATAAAAAGCTGGCACTTGTAAGTAATATAGTAGCATCAAGGGCGGGTGTTACCTTCGCGAGTACGCCCTGTGAATATTCTCGTTCGACCGTCATCCCACTTCTGAAGAAGAATTATTAAGTTTCCCCCGAACTTCGCAATTATGAAAGTTCGAATAGCTCTCGCAGGACGGCTCCTGAATTTATAGATGTATGCCCTCACCTGCAAGGTGGAACATACTTGGTGAATATTAGCACATCACTCATGTTGTTAACGCGCTGACCCAAGTGTGCGGAGTTGAGACGGGGAACATGTTCATTAACGGCCGTTTGACAGATTGCGAGATTCGCGAGATGTTAAATTAGTATCTTGCAGAGAATACACGTAAATTGTTTCTTGATAGATAAGAGAGCTTTGTATTCATGAGGCATGTAGGTTTAGGGGTGCGAATAGTATTGAATAGAGATCTGATGCACCAAGTGTTTTTCCCCGTATGCTGCAGTTTATTGCAATCAGCTCCAAAATCAAGACGGATCTCAATTTTCTCGTAATTCCCACATAAGTTTCCAGTTGGAAGTTAACGTCGGACGCAGATTTGACCGGCGTTAGAACTAACAACAGAGTTGCTCCTCAGTGCTTGTAAACTGAATCGTAAATTATTTGAGGTCGGCGGACTTGGAGCCGCCTGCCGCTGACTTTGATCGCCGACCCTGGGCTATGATTGAGACGGATAAATAACGGTTTATGACACTTGAACGCCATTTTTGCGACCGGATTATTCAGGCCGAACGTTTATATAGCTGTAAAAATTTAACTAGTGTCCGGAGTAGGTCGAAAGACGACTTACCTTAACTATTGAATTAGCATGTAATAAGTTACTATGGTTCAATTTACTATGTAACACCGTGCGAAACTAGCGGCATTTGTAGCAAAATTATTTTAACATTTCACCCGTTCAGGCTACCGCGTTTAACACGATAAAGAAATATTATTTCCGCAAAAATATTGGCACTGGTTATAAATAGTGCTACTTAAATAGAAAGCCTATTTCCCATAGTAATGGGAAAAGAATGAAGTTTGACGGATCGACGCGCTAACGATCGAAAGACGTGTCTGAACTAACACTCCACTTCATATTTGGTACACGGCAACCCTAAAATAAATAGCCTCTCGCAACGCAAAGTAATGTTATTAAAACGTGTCAGCATTTTAGTACGGGCGGGGGCGCGCCTGCGGGCGCAAGCGAGACCGGAAGCGGGCGCAGCCGCGGGATCGAACGGGACGCACGCCGGCCGCCCGGCTCGCGACGCCATCTATCATTCATCCTCCATTACTTATATTGTACTTTTTTCGCAAAGTCACTCGCAGGCCGGTAATCACCTGGTGCGACCGCGGACCTCCATTTTTCACACCAAATGATAACTCGCGCATCTGACAAAAATTAAATTTGTCGTACAAGCCGATAGGGCTAATGGTAACACTATGAGCAAGCAAAAAGGGACACGCGAATATTAATCGGCTGCTTGGTGGGTAAGATTATCTGTCAAAATAAAAATCGTAGCCGCTCTTAATTTTAATAATACGTCATGATCATATTTTCATGTCTGAAATTCTCGAGGAGTCGTGGTTGTTTGCCTAATTTAGTAAGCGGAATAACAAGTTAGTCTCAGACGGAGAATAAATCACGCGTACGTGGACATATTGCGTCCGCAGCCCGTCGGCGGCGCGCAATCGTTATGCACCCGCCCAGCCGCGCAGTCCGGCATCGGCAAGCTGTATCAAAGTTACCCTCGCGGAATGCGTAAGCCGCGCGGGCTCGGCGTCAAGACGCTGCGACGTGCCCCGTATGCTAATGCCTTCCCTATTCAATAAGCACACCACCGCGTGCCAGCGAGAACTCACGTCGGATAATTTACTGGATAGTTTGTAAAAGTTTTTTCGCCCTCTGTGATTTATACCCGCGAAACTCGGAGTACTCTTTTTCATTTGAATGCACGTGACATACGTGATATTTTTTGTTCCGACATAATCTGAGCCCGGAGAGTCTTCCTTGTCCTCATTCGTCAGCACGGCATCTGTCTCCAACGGCTAAATTATTCATGCATTTACGCGCTCCAACTTTATCCGCGCTGGAGAACTTTAATATTGAGTTGGGATTACATCGATAGTCACTTTACCGTTCAATATGCTAAATTCAGAAAAGATGAGGTGTTGCGAGCGAGGTGGCGAGTTTTAGAAATTCAAAAATGCGATGGTCCAGTCATGGATGTGTGTGTCACTAATGAGAGTGCGCGTCACTCGAACGTGGAGCGAATGCGAACCGTGTGTATGTTTGCAGTTGACCTGACCAACGGCCAACTGACACCGAACAACAACACACCGCTGCTCGCGCAGGCGCTCTCAGGTGAGCAGCCGCTCCCCCCCCCGTTCCCTCCACCACTCCACTCCTGCGCATGCACTTTCTAACCTAACTCACACAAAACACAAATATCCTGGCTTCTTTACTCGTCATCTACACTGTATCGGGTTCTTTGCTAGAAGCTGACGCCACGCATTGTCACAAAAGGCCAACTGTTCTTGACGCTTCAAACAGTAACACATTTAACAGGCATAATTTAAACAACATTTCACAAAACCTCATTACTAATAGGTACCTTTGTAGCGTGTCAGCTCAGTGTTACATTCTTTGTGCCTCTTAATGTTGTGTTAGTCTTTGTCAATTACAATTCTATTTTCTTCCTCGCGTTAGACGTTCTTTATGTACTCGTTACCTACTTACGTAGCACTTTATTTGGTCCAACAATTAACAACAATAGAGAAGCACGGAACAGTGTAACGACTACTTCACTTGTCTTTCTTTCTTCTTGTTTTGTTTAATATATAGCCTTTTCCGTATGTTACTGTAATTATGGTAACTTCATGATTATAGTCAGCATTGAAAGTAGTGTTCTATTAAAAGAATATCCTTAACAACGTAAATCTTTGATTGATTTTTGTCAATCCCGATAAGGAAATTCTCAATCAGTATTTTTTTTTTAATGTACGATAAGCGGTTCTGCCTTCAAGTAACACGTTTTCAAAATCGTTATATGTCTTAATAAAATCAAGTTCGAGTAAGTCCCTATCAAGAACATGCTTTCTTCCGGATCGGTTTGGTAGATGTTCTTAATTGTTTAATGATGGTGGTGCCTAAAACAGACATTTTCTTTTTTACTAGAGGTAGCGGTTTTATTTAGTGGCTAAATAAACAGACTCACTTTCTTATTCTGAACACATCTCTTGTGTATCACAAAGTTTTACACCTACACTTAACACGCCGCTAGACATGACCATGCAACTAATATAAAAAGGAATATTTGTGTATCATTTTACATCTCAGTTGACTGGTCTATTAAAGCAGGCTTTGTCTAGCGGACACACAATAAGCTTAATGGTGGTTAGTGCAATTGCCGCTTCGAATATGTATTTTCATCAAATCCCAGCAAAATATCTTCGCCAAAGGTCAACTTGTTGCCTCACAATTCAGATTATTGTAGTTGATAAACGTTTATGATTTGGAGCAAGTTCAACAGTAATATTAGTATGTATATTTCAGAGCGTGGTCATTATGTCCATCTGGTGAGCAACAAGTGTTAGTAATATTTAATTGTAGCAATATAATGGTCAAGTGTTGTCTACATTTCTAATTTAAGGAGCACCCTTGTGCATCTTTTATGGAATGAGTACTTTATCGGACTACATACAATACATATTATTTAACAAAATATATTGCCCACAATTGACCATGTTTAAAGATATTCAACAAATGCGGTAGACCGACATATAATGGCAATCAAGTATCTTATAATTGGCAATCAAAACCCAATCGGTGCGGTTTAGTACTAAATGACAATTGTAATAGAGATATTGCGTAACTTCAATTAGTTATATTGTGTATGATAAAATGTTAGATTTGAAAATAATTTCGTTGCACGCGTACTGTTGATTACTGCCAGTCGCAAAAGTAAAACAGGAAAAAAAGCTAAATCAACCTACCAACCTGTAAACCTAATTCACGAAAGGTGTATTTTTGAGGGTACCTCCCCTACACCTAAAGGGGGGATGTATTTTTTTTCTCGTTAAACCCATGATGTGGCTAATAGTTGGATAGCTCGTCCAAAAATATTATGTGTTTCCTGAAACCATTTTTCAAATCAGCGATTAGTTTGCGAGATATTAGGATTAAAGCCCTAATAAGTAGTTACCGAGTAATAGTCAACCAATTTAATGTGTACTTGGAAAGGCCGATTTTCGTAAAAATTCGGCCGACGCAACCGCACCGCACGTCGGTGTAACTAAGACAGACAGGCAACTACGGAACCCTACACTGCGCGTGGCCCGACACGCACTTGGCCAGGTTTTTTTTATTTCAAGCAGCTTGCCAAATATCTTGCCCTTAGAATACCGTTTGAAGCTAGTTAAAAGATCAATCGACATGTGCCTGAGGCCTGCAGCACATGTACCGAATCAAGTTCTCTTTGAGGTTCAGGTTCTCTCAAAGTTGTTGACAACGCTCAAATATGTCCATTTGTTCTAGACGCGCCTTGAGCACTCATGGCGTGTGGAAAAACCTTACTTCCTCTTTGAGCCTTAAATAGAACATGGCGGTACAGCATATTCTTACACAGAATAAAATTGTTAACAAGCCAGAATTTACCCGTCCTTGAAAGGATTGTTTCGAAGCATACCTTTATTGTCCTATTCTGCGCCCACAGTGATGAACAACTATCAAGCAGCAGCCGCCGGTTTCGGCCCGCCAGCGTCCCCGCACGCCGCCGGCGGCCGCGCCGGCTTCCCCACCGCCAGCTCGCCGGGACCCGCGCTGGACGTGTATGGCTCAGCCGCGGACAGCGTCGGCTACGTGCAGGCCGCCAGTCCCCAGCCTTCCGGATTCCCCGCGATCGCAGTCAGCCGCGCGCCCCTCAATTACACCCCGGTAAGCATGACTATACTACGTAGACTTGTCACGTGACTCGTGACGTCGTCCATTAGGCCGTAATCTTAGAATGTCGGAGTCGTAGCCCCCGCTAGAGACTATGCAAACGTACTCCCTTGACCGCGCTAGCTAGGCGGAACCCCATTTAGTTAAGATAACCTTTAACATTACAATTAGTCAAAAAACTAACTAGCCACTCAATGGTCGTGGCTTGGAAATATGTTCATTATCATGTGATACCACGTTCAGAATAAATCGTAGTTCACAACATGCTTCGTCGGTAAGCATTGAACTATGAACACACATTTGTGTCTAGATTAAATGTATAGTTATTAAAAATTAAATAAAATATCTTTATTTCAGAACATTATAATTCCATACAATTAAAAATATATCAAATTAAATTAAATCAAATCATTTACATTCATTTTTTTTTTTAAATAGTTATTTAAATTAAATTAAAATAGTTACCTATGATACTATTTATGAATTTGATAAGTTAATACAGTTAAATTTTGTTGTATCTATTTCATCTTAATTAATTATAGAATTCAGATAGTGAACAAATGATAAAACTGAAGAACTAATCTGACAAATCACAGAACTTATTAACTTTTTAATTTATTACGTCGAGTTCAAAAATGCCTATTACAGTACGATTCAAGCGATGGCAATTCCTAAAATTGTCCTCGTTGGGGAAGTTTTAACTGTCACGGAATTCAAATTAATGTTTGTTCTGTTTTGTTTTTCTTCGAGCCTTTTGATTCGCGCTTTGAGATGTTGAAATATTTTTTGCATTTTGTTCATAACCGCTGATTTGCATATCCTGAAGGATGGCTGACGTGTTTTAAATTTGAAGGTCTAGTGGAGAAAATAAAAAGTCGGTCAGCAGTTAGTTGGTTAGTTAGTTGTGTCGATGAGCGGGCACGCGTCGCGCGCCATGCACCGCAGAAGCAATTAGCAGCCGACGGCACTCTAAAATTTTAGCGAGACGGTCCAATCTCATTATGGAACCGATCTTCCTTGTCGCTCTTAAAGCATAATCACCATAAGTTAGCGAGCGAGTGAAGCGTGAGAGATGCGATTATAAAGTGTTCCGAAATATGAGCGGGACGAGCGGGCGGGCGGGGCGGCAATCTACGCGGTGCAGTGCCGCGGGTAATGGCTTTTTAAAACTGCGACCACGCTCCATAACTGCTTCTCTGAGACGCCATCAGTCTTCATTGCTTGTCGGCGCCCGCCATTGCGGCCGCCGGCGAGATCTTAACTCCTCACGTCGTCGTATCTCGAACACATTTTTCAAATGCGGAAGCTCCTTTTATTTGTTGGTTACGTACCGAAAACGGCCTCGCGCTAATGATCGACAGACCGAGTGGATGGTGACTTACGAGGCAATGTTTTTCGCCGCTTAATTCGGGTGGTCGGAGGCTATGAGCTACCCTTCCGTTGCAGGCGTGCCATATATCAAATGGGATATTAACTCAATCGTCCGTAATCGCCGGGGCAAAACAAATATGTCGCTAATGAGAGAATGAACGGCCCAGGCGCCGGGCGGGCCGCGGCGCATGTGGTTCCCGGGTGTAAAACGGTCTTATTAGGTAACGGGAGTGCCCCCCGGGCAATAACAGTAAATCAAGGAGAACAAG
This sequence comes from Epinotia ramella, assembly GCA_947578815.1. Lineage (NCBI taxonomy): Eukaryota > Metazoa > Arthropoda > Insecta > Lepidoptera > Tortricidae > Epinotia > Epinotia ramella. Next base: position 19,015,638 of record OX388209.1, read on the forward strand.
CGGTGTAATTACCGTTGCCGAGCGGTCGCGCGCAGCTCTAACTCATCCGCTCACTGTTTTTATTTTGTTGGCCACCAAGCCCCTACCGCTCTATCGACTGCGAACACCAAACTTACTACCTTTAAATCTGTCCCCGGAGAGGATAATGTTCGACTGAACGCTTTATACTTCCATTCAATTATGGTTTGCAGTTCGGCCTCGTTTTAAAAGTGAATCGTAATGAACAGGGAATTAAGTGCAATTTTGAAGCAGTCTTATATATTTATTTGGTACTGGATTAAATATTATATTAATGATTCTTTCTCCTCATTTCAGGGACCCCTGATTCCAGCGGCTTTTACCAACGGATATCATTGAAAGTGTCGTAGCACTTTTATTTTACGTAAGTATTTTAATTACTTTATACACTGATTCAAAACCACTCTATTTATTTGAACGTAAATACATATTTTATTAACTAGAAATCTATTTAATAAAATATGTACTTTTATTACCATACAATTTTTTTATAACGTTACACTTAGAACTGTTTACTGTTTTGTTCTTAAACTTTTGAGAAAGAAATTCACCAATATTATGGCATGTTTTATTAACCCGTTCAAAGCCCACACAGTTTAGTCATGATTATACGAACGATTTCCGCTTCAAGGCGGGAAAATGCTGCTACACACACATAGCGTTGCTTGGCCTCCAATTGGTTAACAGGCTATCAAAAGATAAGGCCATGAATCAATTGTATGTAAATTGTAAAGCTAAATGATGTATGGTGTATGCCAGGTGGCGAGCGGTGTGGCGTCGCGTAAGGTCCCCCGGCAGCCGCCGCGCGACACGTCTCCTCGACCGGCCCCCGCCGCCCCGCCCGCGCCCCGCGCCCCGCGCCGCGCCGGCCACGGTCGCGGTCGTCATCCGTCCGACCACCGCGCGGACCGATCCGTCGACCGCAAACATCACCCTACCCCCTCCCCCCATCTCCTTCCTCAACCCCTAAACCCACTCGAAGAACCCGAGGAGACCCAGTCTATTGTAAATAATAATAATCTACTTTTTATCGTGTGAACGAGAGATAGTCTATTACTTAAACAGGTATTTTTTCAAACTTTTCTCGCTTTCAACTGTACCGTAGATGTGTTGTCAGAATAATAAAGGATTAAACTACAAAAAAATACATTTCATAATTATATAAACATGCATCTAGACAGTTAAATCGCAGGGAGATATATCTTCACTATTTTATTGTTCATAGTTAAATTACAGTTTTAAGGTGTAACTTAATGTCCCTCCACGCGCGCGGGACGTTCGTTTCTAGATACAGAGTTCTGGCATGTCCTGCGCCGCCGACCGAGCGCGTTTCACGGGTCACAGGTTTTTAGGAACAAGCTTCTGTAATGTGTAGGAGTTTGGAAATGTATCGAGGTTCGATCGTGTCGCGAGTTGCCGCAGCGTGCGTCGGCGCAGCGGGCCCGGCCGGCAGGCGGACAATAAGCGAGGCGCGCCGGCTCGACGCACGCGCCGTACCACGCTCCTAGCTCGTCCACCAACACATATTTTATTCTATTTTTAATATTAATGTCAAATATTAACATAATTATTATACTACTATATATTATGCATATTTTACCTATGAATGTAATTATTTTTCGCCTAATTCGAATTGTATAAAATCACTTCTTTAAGCCGCTGTTCCGTTTCAGTAGTGGACAACAGTTTCTCGATTACTTCTGTATAAGACTATGTTAGTTACGATAAATACTACGTATACATACTTTCTAATATTTATGTATTATGATATAAAGTTTTATCCTAAGGATAATAATGATCATAGACGGTTCATAAGGACGGTCGGGAAGCTAAGTCGGAACATTTCACAATATCTCTCATCGCGTTAAGATAATAATTCGTTTCTATCTTGTACCTTTAAAGTAGGTATTGTAATTATAATAAATGACAATTTTGTGCATTACGTAATAAATATTTCATTGTTTCTTACGATTGTATTTACCGTAATGTAAGACCACTGTTAATGAATAACGAGACGCTGCAAGTGTGGCGTCGCACCGTACTTAGTTGTATTTAAAATTTTAATCAAATTATTAATATAAACAATAAATTTTCGTACAGATAATAAAGTCTCACGACACAAGCATTTCAATAAAATAAAGACAGGGATATCACAAAAAGTAACTCAGCCAAAGGCGCAGGTTCGAGGTAATAGATTAAATATGAAGTCAATTTATTAATCATATTCGTTAGGTACTGGAGACATTTTTATCGGCCACTTTTATCTAGTTTGCTGCAGAAGTGCGGGGCGTAGCCGGCGCCGTAGCCGCCTACGCCGTAGCGCGCTACGCGCCGCTACGCGTCCGCGCCGCGCCCGCGCAGCCGCCTACACATATGCACTAAGTTGCATTCATTCGTTCGTTATTTACTATTATTACACATTATCTACATCAATTAAACATTAATATTATAAATCTAGGTATTAAATTTTAGGTATTAATAATAAACAATCTTTTAAATGCTATTATTATATAAATACGTTATAAATATAAATGTTTCCTGTTACAAAAAAAAATATTGAAAATCATACGAAATAAATCAATATTCTTTTTAAAGGTGATTTATTACTTATGAGTACGTAGTTAATTGAATAATGGAGTGTTAGACGGAGTGCGCTCGTCGCCGGGAGGCGCGCTCGCTTTGCGTTTTTACGTTCGTGCCGAGAGTCGGTTCGCTGAGGTGCCGCGGGGGCTCGCGCCACCCGAGCGCGCCCGAGCTTCGCCGAGCGCGCCCGAGCGTCCGCAAACGCGCCCGAGCCGCGCACACCGCACCGCAGGAGACGCGACCGCGATTATGTTGTTAAACGTTAGCTAGGAAATTGATAATGAAATCGAAAGGTGTGAGTCTGTAGGACGGTCGGAAAATCGATATCATACCTAACAAATTAACGTAATTCTTTGTTTTATATTTACGGTGTTATAGGTAATTAAGACATTTTTTCTTAGGATATTAATTAATTATTACGATGAGATGTTATACTTGTTAGGCCGGGCCGGCGGCGGCGCGGCCGCGCTCCCCTCCGCCGTCGGCCGACTCATTCTCACTCTCACATCCTCACTCTAATTATATTTTCTTACCGAACTTTTTAATGTAGCAGAAGCGCACACGGCCGCTTGTCCCCCGTGCGAGTACGAGTACAAACAAACATTTTAGTGAGAGACGCTCGTTGCGCGTTCGTGAGAAGCCATCGGTTCGCCGCGATGCATCGAGACGATGATATTACTATTGTATATACATAGTTAGCCGCATGTGTAAAAAGACGTTAGCCGATACCATCTGATCGAAATTAGACTCATCCGAGCTGCAATCAGGACTAGCTTGACGATGGATTAGTTTCATTGTTGTTGAAATGGTTTGTTGATACGGTTTGTGAGGTTGTTTGTTTAGTGTCACCCTAGTTGCTGCGGCGAGGCACGGGAGATGTTCTCGGATGCAAACATAGCCACGATACTGTCAGCCTTGAACTTTCCAACTTTCAGGAAAACATGTGTATCTGTTGGATAGCTCGGAACCGTGATCAAAGCAGCATATGTATGCGTTCCAACGCTCTGCCGCTGCCCCGCCGCATTCTCGCTTCCTCGTATATGCGTTAGTTGATTTAATTCAGTCATCATTTTTAGAAATGTGATTAATATCACGATAAAGACTACGTAATAATAAGCGAGATCTCAAATTTATTTTAAAAAATTCGTTATGTGATCCTAATATTGCGACTTATCTTATATATAAAATTGAAAAGATAATTTATTATATTTTGTATAATGACATTCTACATTAATTTACACTTGACCTACTTTATATTGTTATTAAAGATAATAATTAATTTTAATCTAATAACGTGACAGACTGGTAAAGTTCGTAGAGTCGCCGTGGCGGCCTTAGATCAAGTAGCTTTGCATATTCGGCGATGGCCAACTTAATGTTTCAAGGACCAAAGGTATACTTATTCGCGTAGAACCGGACGCGCATTGGCTCCGCACGAACCGACCCCAGCCGATCGGTTGTTTCATTGCACCATCAGAGCGTGTCTATGGGTATAGAATAAATGATGAGAAGTCACTTAGACAGCGGGCAGTGGCGGCCGCGGCGGCTCCGCCAGCTCGGCTCGCCGGCCGCGCCGCGCACGCGACGCGCGCGTCAGCACGGGCCGCCGGGCGGCGACCGCGCGGTGACGGTCGCCTCCGCCGCCGGCGCCCGCGCCTCTCTCCCACCACACCCCCTCCCCCTCTTCACCCGGCACCCCAGCCCCCGCGTAACGCCGCCCGCTTGGTTTCGTTCTCGCGGTTATTTCTCGATTGCGTGCTTCGCGTGCTGACTGATTTTCTATAGCAATAAAAATCAATTACCTAAGATTTTACATTAAAATAAATTTGGATTTATATATACGTTCGAATTTGGTGTCATGTACATTTAAAATATTAGAGAAAGAAGGATAACGATAGGCGAACGGGTCGCGACTGTCCGTCGCGATTTCGACGCAATATTTTCGTCATTTCTTCGTGTATTATATGTTACATGAATCTGTATACAATATGGATATAAATCATAATGATGAATAAATAAAATTAGTTTTTACGTCATCTCTTTACTAAAATAATGATATCAAACATTTTGTAAAAAGCGGTGGGTATGTCCGCCGCCCCGATTCCGTGCACCAGTGCACTTTAACTTATGGGAATATTACATTATATAACGTACATAATACTATGAGATATATAATCATACAGCCTCTCGGGGCGCGCGTGTATGGCGATGTATGTATACACATTGTGCAATGTACATATACCTATTATGATACAATGATTTAAGACAAGGTTCACATCGTGCCGTGTGTATGTGGTAATAAATATAATATGGACATTGTTCAAACAATAACCGGTTGTTTCATTCCTTGTTTTACCCAAACATTTACTTTTTTTTTTATTCCAACGCAATTAAACAAATGGGAATATGCAAAAAAAACACAGACTCTATCAGCATTACTTAAAACACTTTCACTGCCAAGAATTGCTACGCGCTGCCCCGATCTCGTGGTTTTCCTCGTATGTAACTGAAAGCGACTACGGCGTAGGCGCCCGCTAAGCGGGTTCGTGGTAGTGAAAATGTTAATAAATCCGTGTTCAGTAGATTTTGCCAAAGTTCTAAACAATTTGACACATAATACTAACAATTACACGGTTCAACTCACGTATTCTATGTCACTACAACATGTCTCACGAAAGTTTAAATTCAATTTGACACATCACACCAAAAAATAAAAATAAGTAAGTAGGTCTATAATATGATCTCGTTTCAATCTCGATTTTCTTAAAATTGTTGACTACTACTACCTGAGAATTTGGCCACGACACGTTGGCCTGACCACGAATATAACTGAGAGTTGACTTGAGCTGGTTTACAATCTTTTATTTAACTTTCACTGTTCTTATCCTTTTTGAATTGGAATTTGGCACACCGAATTTATAACTAATAACTAAACTCGGTGTCAACATAACCCTATTATATTAAACCGCCACCGCGTCCAATGAGCCCAAATCATCAAAAAATGTACAGTCGGCAATTTAAGCTTGTACCCATAAACTAAGAATGCCAGAGATCACATGTATTTGTCCCCGAAGCTGCTGAGCCGAAGGTGAAGGCAACAAATATGTGATCAGGGCCTTCGTAGAAGAAAAACCATCAGAATTAACGAAAGTTTCCTATTTAAAAACAGAGAATTAAATCCAGCATTCACGAAGGTACATATGGTATCTTATATAACTTTAGACCTGATTAAACCCACAAAGTCATAAATATCCATATCCAGAGGTACAGTCGGCATCGTATAGTTAGTAACAGTCAAAGTACCCAAATATACTGTAACACAGCCTTACACCTCAAGCAATAAAGATGTGTTACGATATATTTGACAACTTTAGCTGCTACTACTATATGATGCTGACTGTACAAGCAAGCCCTATTTTACCAATTCGTCAATTCGACGTACACTGTTCGGTCAATAAGTGTCAATGGTGCCCAGCGACCATTTTTAGTTGCCGATCCAGAAATGCAAGTCAAATTCTCGTCCTCAAGTGATATTATTTCAACCGGAACGACGGTTTTAAGATTTCATAAGTAAATGCCAGCGTCAAAAAACATAGACCGTTATATCACCGGACATTATTAGTGTTGTGTGTCGGCCGGGTGACAACCCTAGTGTACAAGTGGTTAATAAAGACCAAATGCGGGTAGTTCGGAAAACCCGCGCAGCAAGAAAATGTTGATACCCGCTCAAGCCAGTTGTCCCGTGGCCATGGATGTTGCAACACATCCGAAACGTCGGGAGACCTCAGTGAGGTAAATAGATTAAGTTAATTATACGCGATTAAGTCCCGTTTAGTATAAATAATGATATTATATCAAGTTGATGAAATACGAGTGAAGGACCGAGAGGTGAATCTGAAATTTCGCATTCCAATATGATGTCAATATCAACTGTTGGCCCGTATTTTGGAGCGCATTTTTTTTTTTTTTTTTTTTTTTATTTATTCAAACACAAACACAGTATTACAGTTTACACTAAGGCACTGTGAGTATCAAAAAATAACAGACAGAAAAATAAAACTGTAAACATAAAATAACACACATAACATAACAAACAAAATCAACATTGGTAAAAACGTAAACAATTTATTTAAAAACAGAAGATTCTCGAACATCCATCGCCTCACATAACTTCAAACACTCCGCACAAACAACCGCCCAGCTACACGCAAAAACATCGCAGTCAGGTGCTGATGCGAGGAGAGCATTGAGGCTCTGCAAAGCTCGAACAAGCGGAGAGTTCCGGTACGACACGGTGCGCATTACAAATGTATAGACTCTATACTATAGAGTATAGAGGATCAGCTGGAACACTATGGTTGGTGCACTCTTCACTAGCGCTGGTGTCCTTAGGTAAGCACTTAAGGAGGACTATAAAGAAACTAAATTAACGAAGATAATAACTACAAGAAAGTAGTAAATATGGTTGAATATGGCTAGAAGTACACAGGTCTGAGTCACCTTATATGATAGGTATTAAAAGTGAAACTTGGACATGGCGGAAAAGGCTAGAGTGTGAATTCGGTACAAATGATGAGCGTTAAGGCGGTGCATTGGAAATTATCGCGTGCTTTGAAACGCCGTTCTGCCTAGATTAAGAAACAATAAGGTCTGATTTTCAGATATATGATTCTTGACTATATGATTGCTCATCTGATTTTATGGATACACGATTGCTTCAAATTTCCTCGATAGAAAAAGAAACAATAAGGTCTGATTTTCAGATATATGATTCTTGACTATATGATTGCTCACCTGATTTTATGGATACACGATTGCTTCAAATTTCCTCGATAGAAAAAAAATCCAAAGTTGGGTCTGTATTTTCCTTTTTTGCTCAGCCTGCTCTAACGATACATTATTTTACTGCACAATCAAGTAAATACTATAGTATTTTATCTCATCTAAAATCTCACTTTATGACATTTTAATAAACCTTCACTAAGTTAGGTATTTATCGAAATTTGTCCAAAACAGCGATTCCCGAAGAGTGTTACATCTTTTTTTCTCGTGGGCGGAAGGCATCAGCGTGTCTCTGTCTAGGGGGCATGTACGACTCAAATCAAGGCACCCCCTTAAGAAACACGTGTGGATAAAGTTTGTGTGATCTAATAAAATAGTGTCATACGAGAAAGATGTAGAATAAAGAACGATGAAGTGACAAGGATTGAAAAAATGCCTTGGTGGTTTGAAAGTAGACTTACTAAGAGGATTTCCATGTAGGAGGTTGAAAGGGCGAAAGCGGATGACTAAGTGTGGACAGTCCTAAGGTACTGAAAAAGGTAACTCAAAAGTACCCACCCGTTACCAACGAGGATAGGCTCTGAACTTCTGAAAAAAACACTCATTTCTGGAAAAATTTACGAATGTGGAGAATTGCCGTTGTGAAAAATTGCGTTTGTGAATCTTAATATAATATTATAAATTTGCAGTTTGGAGATTTGGATGTTTAGATTGCACGAAGATAGTTTACAGCCTATCTGGGGGCACGGGTGTGCCCCCGCCAAGACGAGCCTAGCGAAGCGCAAGGGCACTACCTACCTTTTCTCGAAGCGCTTCGTCGTATTTTTGAACCTTCTTAACTTGGGTTCGGATTATACCAGATAAACAAAATTTTCGTTATATGATGTCAGTGGTTGACTTATTAAAACTATAAAGTTTCAATTGCATAGCGTTTATACTTTAGATTTTATTGATATCTAAAATACCCTGATTTCGTCACTGACTCACCGATGACCATCAATATTCTTAAGGTTCTTTCTGAAGTCCTAGTAAGCTGAAATTTGGTATGTAAGCTAGTAATAGTATACAAACAACGAAAAAATCTTAAAACTTGAAACCCCCCAAACCCCTTGATGATTTGTATGAGACTTCCGCATATTTTGATGCTAGGGGTCTGAAAATTGATATAGGGACTCCTTGTTATAAATACTAAAATACAAATTTCAGGTTTTTTAGTAAATCACCCCCCACTCTTAGAATTTGGGGATGGAAATTAGTTTGGGTTTCCCTTACACTTCTTTAGAAACTACCTTACAAAAAGGAATGAGATCCCACCAAAAACATTACATGTAAAGTGATTGCCAAGACTCCCTAGCTCATATAGCTTTCAGCGTTAAAAATATATCAGATCATAAGAGCGTTAAGCTTCCTACTCCATGCGGCGTAACTCTACCACTACCAGCCACGCTCTACAATTTCTATATCTTGGCTAAAAAGTATAGACCCGTCGCTTATTAATATCATCATAAATTCATTCGGCGCGAGAGTCTATGCGGCGACAAAGCTATGCTTTTTAGCCAAGATGTAGAATTTGTAGAGCGTGGCTGGTAGTGGTAGAGTTACGCCGCATGGAGTAGGAAGCTTGGCGCTACTTATGATCTGATATTATTTTAACGCTGAAAGCTATATAAGCTAGGGAGCCTTGGCAATCACTTTACATGTAATGTTTTTGGTGGGATATAAAATATAGGATAATTTTATCCCTGGTCCACACAGACGAAGTAAAGAATAAAGTAACGCATAAGCGTTCTTTTTACACATAAGTGTAAAAAGTAGCATACATATTTCGCAAGATACTGTTGCTAACTGCTCCCCGGGATGATGATTATGACGCGGTTACCAAGCGAATGCATCCGCATATGGCATGATCTTTGAACTCTTACCACAAATCTTCTTTAAATGCTGCAATGTTGGTTTAGTTTCAATCCATTAGTACACCTAATGTAGGGTCGTTGTAAATGTACGTATGTTGTTGAACATGAGTGGTTGAAGAGCCTGGATAGCAAATTGTATATAAGCAGTACATACTTGTAAATCCGAGTGACATCGTTACTCAATTAAACAGGATATCCTATGGAGAACTACAATGGCATGGTAGGTCGAATCAGTTTCTTTTTGGAAAATCATAACTATATTGAGTTTACTTAGTACAGGGTGAGGCGTGAAGAATTCACCAAAAAGCCGCTAAGGCTATTATTATTAGTTTCCAATGTAGGAAGTTAGTTGTAGTTAGCTGATTTTGTAATAAAAGCAAAAATGTACCGAATTAAGTCTGATTTTAAATTAAGGTCTTTATTTAAGACACCTCAGTGGAGACCCGCAAGTCCAACACAACAAAATGGCCAACAACCATGGCTCTTGTCAAATTAAATACTGCTGACTCAACACAGTCACCAAAACAGTAAACACCGTGGATAAACAAACGTCTGCCATCGAGATGAATGGCAGAAATTATCCTAACTGTATTTAGTTTTGCTAAAATATAATCTTGAGAATTTTACATGTATATTAAGAATATTTTTGTATCATCGATCTTCCTATGCACAAAACATAGCGAAAAACATAAGTCTAAAAAATACTAAATCGAACATGTGTATGAGAGTGTTGCCCCCTTCGATACATACGATCGATACATTCGGTACGTTAGCCAAACCTCGCAGTTACGTTTAATTTTTGTGGGTTTACGAGGGCAGTCCCAGAAGTACCCGACCTGACACGCTTAAAGAGGTTTTTATTTTGAGTAAATACTCTTTTTGAAAATAATGCACTTTAAAAAGTTTAAATTTGAAATTCGAACACGCAGCGTCGTTTGTCTTTTGTTTAGTAGCCATCAATAGTGGACGCTGTGAACAAATTTTCAGACATGGAGAAAATTGGCCATCGTTATGTGATACAATACTTTAATTTGAAAGGTTTTAGTCCAACTATTATTAAAGCGGAGCTAGATTCTACTTTGGGGGAGTCTGCTCCATCGTTTACAACAGTAAAATATTGGGTGGCAGAGTTTAAACGCGGTCGCTCTAGTTGCGAAGATGAACATCGATGTGGTCGACCAAATGAAGTGACTACGCCAGAAACAGTAAAAAAATCTACAAAATGGTATTAGATGACCGTAGATTGAAAGTACGCGAGCTAGCAGACATGGCAGGGATTTCAAAAAGTGCTGTACATCGCATATTGACTAAAAATTTGGATATGAAAAAGATGTGCGCAAGGTGGGTGCCGCGATTGCTCACAGACGAACAAAAACGACGTCGCGAAGATATTTCGACCGAGTGTTTGGCAATATTTCACAACAATAAAGCGGAGTTTTTGCGGCGTTTTATCACTATGGATGAAACGTGGGTGCATTATTACACACCAGAGACGAAAGAACAGTCTAAGCAATGGACTCGAAGAGGAGAACCGGCCCCAAAGAAGGCAAAAACCGTTCCATCAGCAGGAAAGGTCATGGCCTCCGTTTTTTGGGATTGCCGTGGGATAATCTTCATAGTTTATCTTAAGAAAGGAAAGACTATCAATGGCGAGTATTATGCTAACCTTTTGCATCAATTGAGTGAAAAAATCTGTGAAAAACGACCGCAACTGGCGAAAAAAAAATTTTGTTTCACCATGACAATGCACCAGTACACACGTGTGCCAAGGCCATGGCTAAAATCCGCGAGTTAAAGTTCGAATTACTTCCGCATGCACCCTATTCGCCCGATTTGGCCCCTTCCGATTATTTTTTATTTCCAAATTTAAAAAAATGGCTTGGTGGTAAAAGATTTGCCAGCAATGATGAAGTGGAGGCTGCGGTTGATGGGTATTTTGACGAGCTCGACAAATCTCACTACAAACAAGGCGTTGAAGCTTTCGAACATCGCTGGGCCAAGTGCATAGAACTAAAAGGAGATTATGTAGAAAAATAAAATAAAAGTTTTAGATTTTCATTTGTTTTTTTTTGTCAGGTCGGATATTTGTGGGACTACCCTCGTATTATAAGCAAGAAGTGTATAAACTTTGTCCTTTCAATAAAAATAAATAATTGGATTTTCCAAATAATCTACTCTAAACCGAGACTTAAAAATCTATATATATAAACGTAAAAGTCCTGACTGACTGACTCATCAACGCCAAGCCCAAACCGTTGAACTTAGAAAGCTGATTTTTTCACAATAGGTGCTTTACATAACGTAAGTACCCACTAAGAAGCGATTTTTGAAAATTTCACCCCTAAAGGGGTTAAATAGGGGTGCAAAGTTTGTATGGGGAAAACTTTAGTTTTTGAGCTAGAGACTTCAAACTTTGTAGAAAGATTACTTATTAGAATACAAATAAAGTAATTTCAGCGTTTTGGAAAATTCTACCCCTAAAGGGGTTAAAAAGGGGTTGAAAGTCTGTATGGGATTGGAGTAAAACTTTAAGTGAGAGACTTGCCACTTTCTGTATGGACTCCTTATTACAATACAAGAAAAGTAATTTTAGGGTTTTGGAAAAGCCCACCCCTAAGTAGGTTAAATAGGGGTGAAAAGTTTGTATGGGGGAAACTCTCTTTGTGACCTACAAAATTAAAACTTATCAGAATCCAAAAAAAGTCATTGTGTTTTGGAAAAATACAACCCATAAGGGGGTTAATATATTTTTTGTACCTTTAGTTATTTGTATGTACGGAGTGCCCCCCTCAATTATTTTTTTACAATTAACTTACAAAAATTAGTAGTGGCACACAAAACAAAATAAAAATTAGGTACCGTAAAACGGGGTGAGTAGGTTTCGCGGGGAGAGGTGGTGGCTTATGAATGGGGTGATAAGGTTTGAGAGGGGGGTGAGCAGGAATTTTAAGGCTACTGCTACAAAATGAATGTATTCCAATTTAAAATGGAGCTATAGTAATAACGCATAATAAAAAAAATCGATCCAACAATCTTCAAAAATCACCTTTCTATGAAAAACCATCTTAGTCTAAATATATAAAAGAAGAAACTGACTGACATATCAACGCACAGCCCAAACCGCTGGTTCTAGAGATTCCAAATTTGACACGTAGGTTCCTTATAAGGCCTAGAAGAGCACTAAGAAAGGATTTTTCAAAATTCAACCCCTAAGGGGGTGATATGGGGGTCCAAAGTTTGTATCGGGGGAAACATTATTTGTTGAGACTTGAAACTTTGTAGGAAGATTACTTATTAAAATACAAAAAAAGTACTTTCAGCGTTTTTGAAAATTCTACCCCTAAGTGGGTGGTGGGTGGGTTAAATAGGGGTGCAAAGTTGACATATCAACGCACAGCCCAAACCGCTGGTTCTAGAGATTCTTAATTTGGCACGTAGGTTCCTTATAAGATCTAGGGGAGCACTAAGAAAGGGTTTTATCAAAATTCATCCCCTAAGGGAGTGAAATGGGGGTTCTATTTGCGAGTTCCTATAATTGGCTCTGTATTGCTATTTATCAAAGTCTAGCGAATATTTCATAGCTGTTGGAATTCCTTGTATAAATAAATAAATAAATAAATAAATAAAAAGTTTGTATGGGTAAACATTATTTTTTGAACTAGAGACTTGAAACTTTGTTGGAAGATTACTTATTAGGATAGAAAAAAAATACTTTCAGCGTTTTGGAAAACTCCACCCCCAAGGGGGTTAAATAGGGGTGCAAAGTTTGTATCCGAAACTACTGATACTAGAAACTTGAAATTTACACCAGAACTTCCTTTTATGACGCAGGCAAGGGATAAGACGGGATTTCTGGAAATTCCATGCCTAAGGGGGTTAAATAGGGGTGCAAAGTTTGTATGAGAGAAACATTTTTTTTTTTAACTAGAAACTTGAAAATTTTTAGAAATATTACTTATTAGAATACAAAAAAGGACTGTCAGAGATTTAGAAAATTCCACCCCTAATGGGGTTTAATAGGGGTGCAAAGTTTGTATGAGTGAACTTTATTTTTTGAGCTAGAAACTTGAAAATTAGTAGAAAAATTACTTATTAGAATACAAAAAAGAACTGTCAGCGTTTTAGAAAATTCCACCCCTAAGGGGGTTAATAACTAAGGGTGCAAAGTTTGTATCTGAAACTACTGGGATTAGAAACTTGAAATTTACACTAGAACTTCCTTTTATGACGTAGGTAAGACGGGATTTTGTATCTGAAACTACTGGGATTAGAAACTTGAAATTTACACTAGAACTTCCTTTTATGACGTAGGTAAGACGGGATTTTCGGAAATTCCAACCCTAAAGGAGTTAAATAGGGGTCCAAAGTTTGTATGAGAGAAAAAAAAATTTTTGAACTACAGACTTGAAACTTTGTAGGAAGATTACTTATTAAGATACAGAAAAGTACTTAAGGCGTTTTAGAAAATTCTTCCCCTAAGGGGGTTAAATAGGGGTGCCAAGTTTGTATGGGGGTAACATTATTCTTTGAGCTAGAAACTTGAAACTTTGTAGAAAGATTACTTAATACAATACAAAAAAAGTACTTTCTGCGTTTTTAAAATTCTACCCCTAAGGGGATTAAATAGGAGTGCAGAGTTTGTATGAGGGAACTTTATTTTTAGAGCTAGAATCTTGAAACTTTGTAGAAAAATTACTTATTAGAATACAAAAAAGAACTGTCAGCGTTTTAGAAAATTCCACCCCTAAGGGGGTTAAATAGGGATGCAAAGTTTGTACGAGGGAACTTTATTTTTTGAGCTAGAAACTTGAAATTTACACCAGAACTTCCTTTTATGACGTAGGCAAAGGATTAGACGGGATTTTTGGAAATTCCATTCCTGAAGGGGTTAAATAGGGGTGCAAAGTTTGTATGAGAGAAACATTAATTGATGAACTAGAGACTTGAAACTTTGTAGGAAGATTACTCATTAAGATACAAAAAAAGTACTTTAGTTAGTACAATTCACGCGTTTATTCCCAAAAGGGGTAGGCAGAGCACATGAAACTTATGTTCCAGCGCCACTTTTAGCGTAAATGTGGGTATATTGCAGTGATAGGTTGTTACCCCATCGCCCACAACACACTTCAACCCTGCTCCCTTAGTCGACTTTCACGACACCCACGGGAAGAAAGGGGGTGGTGAAATTCTACCCTACACCACACGGGAATAAAAATAAAAGGAAAAAAAAAAAAAATTACTATAACGGGTTTTAACGAATGGTCATTCATAAGGGAAGTAAGTCAGTAAGTAGGCCGTTGCCGGCGTAACAATTCAACAGTTATTGCAAAATTACACTTACTACGCGGGCGAAGCCGCGGGCAAAAGCTAGTTAACCTATAAAAACGTATTAACATTATTGTTATAGGCCGATAATGTTAATACGTTTTCTTTACAGATGGTGAATTCGACACTTACAATGAAATATGTATTTAAAGAAATGGCTTTCCTGCGTACGCTACGGTGTACACTTTCGTCCGCTTTTATTTTTTAAGTGTTTTACATCGGCTTTTTTGAATACAATTCTTCTTCTTCTTAGTCGTGCATTCTTGACAGAGTGGTCATGGTCATGTCACGGTCGATTTTTGCAAAAGACCTTTTCATGACTCTCGTGGGATAATAGTGCAGTGGTTTCCCGTTGCCTTCTGCACCAGCACTTTAAGGGTATATTTGGTCCCCAAGGTTTCTGACGCCTCTTCCGTACAGGTTACCCCGTCGGGTATGTATGGTTATACCGCCATTGCTCGATTGCCAGAGCCCCGTTGGTTTTCTAGCAGGGAGCACCACGGCAACCAGTTGGTCGCCGTTGCCATCCAGCGCGTGCAGGTGGGGTTGACAGTAGGGCCGGTGTAGGTAGTATTCCGATTACCCCTTACTCCCCGAATACAATTACTTACATAAATATTAAGGACGGAGTATTATTGTGATTTCTTTTTGGTGCATTATTTATGTCTCACTCTATATCTAAGTTAAGTATGTGTGATATCAATTAAATCAATATCTGTTTCTAAAATTAATTATTTTACGTGTAGGTACATTTATTTTATTGAAACACTTCTATAACTTCAAGCCAATCCAAACGCTAAAACTACGCAACGAGAAAAGATTTTACCCGAGTATACTAAACTAACATACAACTGAAGTTCAATAAAAGCTTGTAAACTAGTTCTGTGACAGTTTTAACGACTAAACTTATCAAGGCAACGTACCTACTCTAAACAGCTGAACTATACTTATGCTATGATTTAGAAAAATGAGATTTGACTACAATGATTTTGGACGTCATGAAAGAAGAAATTGTATAAGAAAAATAAGATGAGTGATGATTATTTTTAAACCCCTTCATCCCTGCAAGTGGAATCCCTGATGCAAGTTCTCTTCTTCACGAAGAGAGAAGCAAGACGCTAATGCCACCATATTAGCTGGGACGATATTTATTGCGATTTAACGGACAAATCGATTCTGAGCCACAGTTCAGGTCCTCATCACGGAAGGCTTTTGGCGGTCGGAGCCAGAGAGGCTGGTCACTGGCTGCACGCCCATCCTTCTCCTAATACTGGTACCTTTCTGGATCCAACCTCCTTTCGTCTGGCGACTGGTCTACGGCTTGGGGTCACGGTATGCACTCCACTGCCCATGTGGCAGGGCTGGGTCACCACGGACTATGTTGTCAAAAAAGTGCAGGCCACTTTTCAAGACACTTAATGACATAATCCGCCGGTCTCTTGCCACCATCAATGTGCCTGCTCTTGTTGAGCCACCTGGCATTGTCACAGATTATGGCAAAAAACCTGATGGAGTGTCTCTGGTTCCGTGGAGTTTGGGACGGATGATTGTGTAGGACGCTACCTGTTTAAACACACTGGCACCGTCCCACCTCCAACGGACTACTTCAAAAGCGGGTGCAGCGGCGAAAAATGCCAAAAATCAGAAACGCTCTAAATAAAGAGGCCTCGGCAGAGAGTACAACTTTGTACCATTTGGCGTCGAGACCCTCGGTCAGTGGGGTCCCAGTGCGCAAAAGTTATTTGCGGAAATCGCGAAACGTCTGGTTGACGTAACTGGTGACCGAAGAACTGGCGACTTTCTCGCGCAACGCATCAGCATTGCAATTCAGCGAGGAAATGCCGCCAGCATCCGCGGTACAATGCCTCGAGGGCCTTTTTTAGATTTAACTTGCAATCCGCGCTTGCAAACGCCCAGTGTAGCTAGTTCAATTTTTGATTGAGGCGATACAGACTTTCTTGGGAAAAGACATGTGACGTGATTTCAAATAAAGTAAGTAAGTATTTGAAACTTAGCAATAGTGTTACTATTTGATAGGGGATATTGACAAAGTGATCCTCTCACAACTTTAGCGAGCCAGAATCTGAACTATGGAAATACACAGAGGTTAATACGCATAATAAAAATGGGAACCATTAAGATTATTTAAATTTTGCACAGGAATACCATATAACGGGTTTGCCACTGAAATTGCCATTGCTCCTTACAAATTAATGTTTGTGAAGTCATCATGTGGTTAAGTCATGAAATACATTAATTTAGAGTGGTCAACCACCATGTGTCATAGTTTATAAAAAGACAAAAAGTATGATAATTTGCTATTTTTCTATTAACATAAAACTAGTTCGTATACATCATTCAACATTTGTCATCAATACTCATTAAGAAAACTAGAAAAGTATACTCTATTACTACTATTTTCAAATGATTTTCTAAAAGCAACTAGGTAGAAATAGTAATTCAAATTCCTGTGACAGTTTTATAAAAAGACTGCCACATTAAACAATCTCAATAATAAGACTAGAATAGCTCAACCAAACCTTGACTTCACATTTGAGCAAGTGACTTTTTGTTTTCATGATATCGACTACGGTTACAGTCCACAACTTGGCCGCTTTGATTGGCTGGAGCTTACCACCCCACCAAGTGAGATAGTGAACCACGTGTTTCGATTTTGAATTCACACATCCCGGAAGGACAATTTTCTGTAGAATTTTCTTTATATATTACATTACCGCTATAAAAGTCAACCTCTATGCGGCAATTTCTCGCTGAAAAACATATCTTCAAAAAATAACATCTGATTTACTTTGCTTTTGTTTTATTTATTTCTACACCGTGGAAATCCATACGAGCAAATATTGAAATGGCGATTAGTGTAGGACCTAAGGAGCATATTTAGATACAGCTTGCTGAGCTTTAAATAAAACAATAGTTATTTATGCTACAAGTGTGGAAAGTAGGTGATTTCCGACGAGTGTCATTTTTATACATGAGCGAGTGAAGCGAGCGAATGTATAATTCGACACGAGTCGGAAATCATCTTTACGCGCGTGTATCATACAACATTTTACTATGCCTTGTGTGAGGAAATATATTAAATGTTGAAATGTTGGTTAAAAATAGATTAAAATTGAAATACCCAGGTAGTTTGTCACGTACCTACTTATTATCTGGAATTGCATTTAACAACTTCTTCACATCTTTTGCTGTCAAGCTTATTCACTTAAAAGTTAAAACCATTGTGTTGTGGTTTTGGAACACAATTAATTTTGAGTAACTCAATATTAAATTAAACAACAAAAATACACTGTACCGTCGTAGTTCTAAGAAACATACTGACACTATTGAAGCGCAATAAATCATTATTATTATTGATTACTCACTTTCACTCGACCTTTTTCACATATTTACATAAAATAACTACACAAAACTCACAATAAACAGCAATGGCGGGCTTTTAGATACCTGCGCGGTCAACATATGCGCATTGCGCATGTGCAAGCCGCCATACTGTCGTATTGTAAAAGGCATAAGAAAGATATGCGTTCAGCCAAACACATTAAATGAATATTAAAAATTAATTAATTTACTGACCAAATTCAAAATTCATAAACATTAATAAATCATTTTAAACGTTATTAGTATTTATGTACCTCTTGTATGAAAGAAAACGTGTAATTGAAATATTTGTAAAACTTTTCTCGAGTAACAAAAACTCTTTGTCGGGCTGACGACGAACTTGAAAATTAAAAAAAAATTGAAAAGTAAAAAGCACTAGTGCGAAAAAGTGGCACTTTCCGCACGATTTTAGTGCTTGGAAAACGCTCTTTTCGAGCACATGCATTGTAAAATACAAAACAATTCAGCCCGCAATGTAACGCAAAACACTTTTAACTGCAACTGTTGATGTTGTTGAAATTTATATGTCAGCTGTTAATAATTTATTATCACAGTAGGATAATTATACAGTATAAATATTTTTACATGTTATTTTATATTATTTAGTTTAGTTATAGGCAGCAACAAGCTCTGTCAAAGTCAACCCACTCAGGTTGACGCATGTTGTCAGCTGTTTAATGTTTCGTCAACACTTTGCCTATTCTACAGATCGCCATACGATTAAATCAATACATCCATACTAATATTATAAATGCGAAAGTGTATGTGTGTGTTTGTTTGTTTGTTTGTCCGTCTTTCACGGCGAAACGGAGCGACGAATTGACGTGATTTTTTTTGAGTGGAGATAGTTGAAGGGATGGAGAGTAACATAGGATAGTTTTTATCTCCGTAATCATCCCCTAAGGTATGGAGCTGCGATATAAACTAGTTCCACGCGGACGGAGTCGCGGGCAGAAGCTAGTAATAAATAAATGTTTCGTTCATCACGTACGACTCTCTGGGTCAGATGAAACACAGCAAAGGATTCTGACTTCTAATGAAACTGGAAGCTCATAAATGAGCAGCAACTCCAACCAAAGTTCCGGTCACAGGCAAACCTTCGTGAGCTCGCTGGGTACTTATGCGTTTACGATCACTCGGGCATTACTTGGTACTCTGCGATTTGGGATTCGTTCTCCGTGTAAGCCAATGCTCTACCTCCACTTTGATGTCCTGCGACATAAATTAAAATCACAGCATTCATTCGGGAGCAACATTGGTTGTAGGTTGCATGTTGTCAAATCAGGCCGGTGACTGATAGACATTTTTTTTACTAGCTTCTGGCCGCGACTTCATCTGCGTAGACCCGGGATAAAAAATATTCTATATTTTAATCTAGGCTAACTATCTTCTTGCAAAATTTTATCCAAATTGGTTGAGCCGTTTAAGCGTGACTTATTTAACAAACATAGTAACCAACTTCCAAACATCATCACTTTCGCATGTATACTATTAGTAATTAGTAGGATAATAGTAGTTTATGCAACTGATACATAATTAGAGGCCTTAAAATAAGAGTGTGTTTTTATGAAACGAGCGGCAGCGAGTTTCATAATAGGATCATACGAGTGTTTTAAGGCTAAATTATGTACAGTTACATACACTACTTTATCTCCACACATATCATAAGTACTCTAAGATGGGTTCAGAAGCCGTAGTAAAATGACCCGCATTGCTACTATAGTGCTACCTGCTGCTGCTTTGTTGCAATCGTGGCTGCATTTACGATATCCGGCGGAGTGTTCATATCGTTCTCGGAGTCACTACTACTACACCTAAAATGTGAATTACAAACAAATTTTCACAATTCTACTTTCGTAACAGCAAAAACCAACAAAGAAAATGACAACAGTAATGGCGGCAATTCGATCCTACGTCAAGACGAATGTTTTTTTTTAATCATAGACAAACGAATGAAGTCCCTATTCTCATGTCACTCTTGATCAAATGTCGTGCGGTTTATATTAAAAAACGTACTGAATTGACGTTTCGCATCGATAACTGTTTTAATATCTATGGATACTAGAATAGAGACCCACTTGAGTTTTGTCAGCTGTTCCAAATTTAAACTCATAACCTTACAAAAATCTGTACTGTAATGTTATTACATTTTACCTTTGCGCGAAATTCCCTCTTACATAGAATTAACTTGTATAAAGTAGAGACTTGTAGTAACATTGTAATAACATAAGTTTCTTAAAATATCTCGCCGTTAACCTGCAAATGTTAAATAACGTTTTGTATGGAAAGCGAACCATTAAACATACCATATAACGGATTAACATACCTCAAACATACCTCCAGTCTAACAAATAAGAAAGTAAGTAAAAAAATATAAACATAACGAAGCTACAAGTGCCTAAGACCTTTTTAAATTTAATTTCCATTTAGATTTATTCTCTTATTTGTTTGAACATGTAGATTTATGGCATCTCGAATTAGAATACATAACATTTTTTTTTTACAAGCACCTGACCTCCAAATACAGATAACTTAGCTGCAATTTCACGTAGACTGTACTTCGTAGCGGGAACTGGTGCGGTAAATGAAGTTGTGGCTGGTTGAAGTGCGTTTCTAGGAAGCCAATCTTTTATAATGCCGACAGATGTGCCAATTTGTTTGTTCTTCTCTGTTTTGGCCATTTCCCTGACACGCAAGGGCGAGAGCGGGTAGCGGTAAGGTGCAGGAGGGGGGTAAGACGACCGCACTTGAGCGACTTAATCCGTACTAGAGTTGAGATTTTTATCATTTCACTAAACTTGTCTAGTGAAATCGTAAAACGAGTTGGCTTTGCGAGTTAATTTAGTCAACTCACTGACGCGGTTTAGGGATTTTGTCAAATCACTAAACAAATCTAGTGAAATGAAAAAACGAGTTGCCTTTTTTGGCCGATTTCGTTATTTCACTAAACAGACTCAGGGATTTGATCAAATGACTGATTTTTTCTAGGCAAATGATAAAATGGATTCGCCATTTTAACATCCTGCGTGATTTGATCATATCCCTTAGAGATTTGTTCAAATCTCTGTTTTAGCCATTTCCCTGCGACATATATATAGGTACATTGTGACATTGCATCTTCAAAATAAACACTGTCGCTTGTCGCACGGCAACCGATTCTTAACGACTAGCTGAGCGCGAACTACGCCGCTTTTTTACGTGTCTCTGTCACTACGCATACAAAATTATAACGCAATATAAATTTGACAGGTTTAATGTCTGACAAAATAAACACTGTCGAGTGGCGCACGGCAACTGATTATTAACGACTAACTGAGTGAATTCCACGCCGATTTTCCACGTCGCTACCCATACAAAATCTGTGGAAAACCTGCGAGCGGAATTAGATTTTACGCGGCTGAAGTCCGCCAGCAGATTCGGAGGCGGAACTCAACTTGTATGTAATGAACCTTAAGGTCGGATCACTGCAATGTTCTCTATGGTCAGTGTCACCGTTACGAAACTGAATTTGTCATTTAAATCAGACATTAGAAAACGTCGATACCTATTATTTACATAATAACTGCAACGAAACTTGCCGTTTAGTTTAGTACTTAATACGCTGGCTCGATGACCCAAACAGAATCTGGGCTGCTGACACAAGAGAACGCCAGTCTTCCCTATTCTGCGCCACCTCACGCCAGTTGGATGCCCCAAGTGTGGTCAGATCTAGTCTAGTAAATAAATAACCATAAAATAATGAACACCTTGTGATTTTAGAAAGTGATTTTATTGTACAGTCATAAGTGAATAGTTCGTAAATACACCATTGACCAAGGCGTTTTAAACAGAAATTAATCATAACACAACGATTGCATGTTTGCGTTACACAGCTAGCTGCTCTGTACATACAAGAAAAATTACGGCGGCCTATTATAATACTATTGTAATATTACAGTAGTCATCAAATTCAACTATAACAAGCAAACACAAGGTGAGTACGTTTTCAAATTTGCTATGCTTTTATATAATATACTTACGCGTAGTTATTGGTTTTGATGTTATAAAATCCTAGGTGCCCACGCGGTTTTGCCTGCGTATTGCAAAGAACGCAGGCAAGCCTATAACCATCCAAAAAGTTAATTCTACACGCATGGTAAAAAAAAAATAGATTAAGATTTAGATTTAGATTTATTTATTTCATAATACAACATTACATGATACATTATACATGTCAATTTATATGAATCCGTATTATGATCGTCAAAACAAATTTAATCATAATCAATAACAATTTAATACAATTCAATGTCCGCAAATAAATAAAGCAAAATACAATGAATTAAGTACTGTATTGTCCCCATTAATGGGTCGTCAGTCTAGGTTACAATTTAAGTGCAATACAAAGTCAACAAATAATTAAATAATTGAAATCGGATAAGCGGTTCCAGAGATTACCCATTACATACAAACTTACATTTTGCAAAGCTAAAATCTCAGTCTTTTCCTCTTTATATTATTAGTATAAGTAGATGAGGTATGGCTGTAATTTTAGTAAGATGACTGCGTATTTTACTAGTAAAAACACCCTCACGTATACATATACCGTAAGGTTACAGTTGTGTAAGTAATACATACAATGATATTGTTTAACAACATGCATATTTAGCCCAGCTCGCCCAGAATTACCCTAGACAATGTCGACCTTATGTAATTAATACAATCAACTAGGAATTAACCAACCAGATACCATAATCTTCCCATTCATAGTAGGTCAAAGTACTTATGGAGGAGTGGTTATAAAGTTAGCTATCAGGGCACAAATGAACCGACACATTAATACAGCAGGGATCAAAATCCCTCTCCGAAATGGATGGCTTAATTTGTTGCTGATTCTACTGGTTTTCTATTTGCCTATAACAGATTAAAGTTCACTGATTTGGTAACTTATATATTACTAGCTTCTGCCCGCGACTCCGTCCGCGTGGAACTCGTTTATATCGCAGCTCGATACAAACTTTCACCCCCCCATTTCACCCCCTTAGGGGATGATTTCGGGGATAAAAAATATCCTATGTCCTTCCCCGGGACTCAAACTATCTCCATACCAAATTTCATCGCAGTCGGTTCAGCGGTTTCAGTGTGAAGAGGTAACAGACAGACAGACAGACAGACAGACAGACAGACAATATTAGTATGGATATGGATTTATTTCTAGTAAAATAGAGAGGAGCTGAGCAATTATTACATTTTCACGCTTGCTATTATGAAAAGAGTCATTGTTGCCCTCTAATGAGGGATCAAAATTGTACTTTCCTTCGACGGTGTAAAAATCAGTGTGTGCCACTCGGTAGCAAAATTATTTCCTTCGCGGGCATAAATACTTGAATCCCGCGTTACGCTCAAAATTATTCTTTAGAATGCCTTGCTACGCTCGAGATTCTATTGCATAATTTTTCGTTTCACTCAGGATTCAATATCTTCCGCCCTCGCCGTAAATATATAATTTTGCTCCCTTCAGACACAATCTACTATACCGTGTAGAATAATTGGAATGAACTAGCTACTGACTGTCAACTGACTTACCATTTGCAACTCAATTGAGCAAGTAGTTCAGCAGCAGAGGTAGCCATGATGCGTACGAAGAGGTCATTTTGTTTACTCATTTCTGCCTGTTTAAATCATTTTGAGCTCAGCAAAGCTTTGCTTCGCAAAGATGCCCGCGTAGGCACTTCGATAATCTGCCCCCTCAAGGAGAAAAACCATAAGTGTCAATTTTTGTCAGATTGAGTTTTTAACAGGCTCGAGCTCGGGGAAAAAAATGAGATATTTCTATCTCATACGGGTTTGGATATCTCTAATAAACCAAGATTTAGACAAGCATAAGTTCATGTCAGTTTGTTAAGTTTACTTCTTGTTCGAAGTAGAAAAGTCATAACTTCGTGTTATAGACAAAACAGCACTAAGTAACCGCCTATGTTTTGAAATCTTTGTCTTGGATGTGTGCCTATATGTTTTCTCATAAGAAGAAAACCATATATTCAAATTACTTAGTTAAAAAAACGTAAAATGAACTATATGCTACATCTTGATAGTTCGTAATTTTTATCAATTTTAAACTTTGAGCAATTAAATAAACCACAAGTACCCTTTTGTGCTTTTTCAAGTTCCTAGATCACATAGTACTTAATAGAAGCATATTGAGTACTTGTGTTGTTTTTTCTTAGATGCTATAGTGCAAAGTTAACACAAACAACATAAGTGCGCACTTGTGTTGTTCTTTCTTTGAAACGATTTTTTATTATGTTTTTTTTAAGAAGCAGAACCATTGTTTTCTTAATATCTAAATCAAATAAAAATATTATTAACAAAATTAAGTTGCATTAAAATTCTACAATATATCTTGATTTATTAAAACAAGTTTCAGATTGTACTTGAAAATAAAACCAATTGAAAGAAAGTGTAAAGTTTTTTGGATTTATCTACAAACTTACTTTTTGTCACTTATGGTTTTTCACCTTGAGGGGGCATACTGGCTTTCCCTACGCCATATAATAAAAAACAGTCACCCAAAACAAAAACAATAACCTCGTGGATAAAAAAAATATCGGGACAAGTCGACTTAGTCTGAAACTAAGCAAATCTAAATAAAGCAAAGAACTACTATGAGTACTAGAAGACGATACGTTTATAAAACAGTCATCCGAAAAAGGGTGAAAAAGTTAAGATTTGTAGCCAGTAATGCTAAACATTTTTTGGTTTCTTTTTGAATGCCTGTAATTTTTAAAATACTACATGGTTTGGATTTTTTAAATTTTTTTGGTAACTATTATGACTTGGTCTTTCATCCCATTTTCGACTTGAGGTTGACTTTCGGGACAGCCCTGTAGATACCTACATAGAAAACATCCATGACTCAGTAACAAATATTTGTATTCGTCATCCAAACAAATGCGCTTGCCGCGATTCAAACCCAGAGGGGTAATTACGTAACGTTCCGAACGCGCGTTAGGACAAAATAACTGTCATTTTTCCGTATAAGAAGTGACATTTAGATCTAACTGCCGCACGTACAATGCATTACGTGATCGACTTGCTGGACCGCCAGGTCGCTTATTAATACTCTCACCTAAATCGGTAAGTGACTTAATACAATTCCTGACGTTATTCCACTCAAAAGCCCTGATCCCATTAACTGATGAATCCCATTTACACCGCAGACGATTTTATCAATTTCATTCGTAATATGTTCGGTTGAAATTGAGCGAAGTCGCTAATCTGATTTTGGAAATCATTGTCAGCCAGCGAAAGCATAAATTGTGATAAAAATATGCAGATATGCTTTTGCATAATTTGTACATGTAGTCAATCAAAATGGACATGGGTTGTGTTGAGTTTTATTCAATTACATTTGACAAAGGTATGTCATCGCCGACAGAGTCAACTATTAAAACATCATCTAGGCTCACGTTACCTACTATTAAGTAAGAAGTAGGTAAGCCAGGGTTTAACTAAGCTAACTTAAACCCTGACCTGTCATTGTAATCAAATTATTAATAGGTACATTCCATTTTATACCAGATCAATCGATATCTATAAGCTACATACTCGTAAATCACCTATAATTTCCCCAAGCTGCAATAATCAATGATAATATAAATGAGTAATGACAAGGTAGCTTAAGTACGGAACCTTACATAATAAATAAATAAATATTAGGGGACAATCTTACACAAATCGACCTAGTCCCATAGTAAGCTCATTAAGGCTTGTGTTATGGGTACTAGACGACGATATATATAATATATATAAATACTTAAATACATAGAAAACTTCCATGACTCAGAAACAAATATTCATGCTCATCACACAAATATTTGCCCTTACCGGGATTCGAACCCAGGACCATCAGCTTCGTAGCCAGCGTCACTACCCACTAGGCTAACCGGTCGTCAAATACATACTTACTGATAAAAACAACGGTATAAATATATTACGAGTATGCCTTTGTTTTAATGTCACAATGATGAGAAACAAGCAAATGATCTGCCTGGTGGAAAACGGACACCGCAGCCGATGGAAGATTCGGCTGTGCCTACCTCTCTTCTTAATATCACATGGATTCGATCGAAAAATAAATAAAAAACCGCGTCGAGTCGTGGTAAAGAGAAAAGTGAGTAGAGCAAAGCGATCAAGTATCTATCAAAATTTCTGTGCCAAGTTTGAAACGAAATTAAATAGAAATTGGGTTGCTAACCTGCGTCCCACTCTTAAACATTTGGTTACGTTACGCTTAAGCAGCAGCAAGATAGTTGCTAGCAGATCGATTCATATTCAATTCTGTTTCGATATTAGTGTTAATAGTATAGAAGCCCAGTAAATATGATAATGCGAACACTTGACTCTCGACGCAAACTGCACGAAATTTCTCAGAGCTCACTGAAATTATACTAACGATCTCTGCCGTTATCAAATCAGTTTGTTTGCGTGGCCATGGATACTTACGGATGCAGAATTAAATTTTTGCTACAATGTTTACTTTGACACATTTTCAACAAAATATGTAAAGTCTATTGTGTTTAATTTTAAGGCAGTTGAAATTAGTTAACGGTGGTTAGTAGTCGGCACAAAACTGACTGTTAAGGCGTGATTAAAGTAGAACTTAATTTTTACTATCATTTTTTTAGACGTCTTAAGGTGGATAACTCCACTTAACTAAAGGCAAGTACAGAACAATCAACTTCAATTGTCAGTCTAAGTCTAGCTCTGTGGCCGAGCTCTGCGTTTGGCAGTCGAAATAATCTTCACACCCTACTGGGCGAGGATAATTAACGTGATCACATGAACAACATAAGTTGGCAATTACACTACAATATACGCGTATGTCGGCTTAAGGCATATTGATCTAACAGCGCCTATGTTTTAGCAATTTTGCCAATGTGAACTCTGTAACCGTGCAGCTAAGTTAAAAGTCGCGCGAATGTAGCTTTGATTCTTCTATTTTATGCTATCACTTACTGGTGTATCGTTAATGCTTCATCATTTGTTGGATGTTTTGTTATATGGATGTATACATTATGTCTATTGTTATTCGGAGCATAATATTGCTTAGTATTTAAGGCCCTTTCGTTGACGGGTCAAAATCGGAAATAAAAAAGGACGTATTTTGTCATAATTTAAGCCATAAGTATTAATAGTACATTACTGCAGAGGCCCGAAAACTAGGGATTGCCAGCCAAGTAGATGGACGAGCGTAGCGAGCTTTTCACGCCGAGGTATGTATAGTACTTTTCTCAAACATGCAATGAAATAACTAAAACTCCATGTTTTTTTAATGACTCGAACGATTTGAGTGCGATGCGTTACTAATGGATACCTTTGTTTCAGTATAAATTTGATACTGAAACAAAAGAAGCTCACTTTGCAGCCCTTGGTTCCCAATTTATATGAAATTCCCTTATGGACTTCTCGTCTCGCCGCATCCGAAACATAATACTTCGCAACCTATTACACAGGAAGTGGCCTGAAACAGGAGCAAAAAATTAAACGGTATAGACTATTGAGCTTGTGAGCGATTATTATCAGGTGGTTTAATAGAAAAATAAAAGTTTTTATTTTTATATTTTTTCTTTAAAGTAAGTTCACGTGTATTTTTACTCTTCTGGGGTGACACAAGTAGTTCATTTTATTTTAAAAACACTAATAAAATAACATAAAAATTAAAAAATCACAAATATCTTTTAAAAACAAAAATGCAAAAACTATTTACTTATTACTAATATTTGCCCCTGTTACAGGCCACACACTGTATAAAAAATAACGTAATTATTTCATTGCATGTTTGAGAAAAGACATTTTGTAGATCTATATGAGTCCAGCAACAAAGAGACTTTGAATGTGTGTCCTCAGGAAAGATTAAACTAAGGAACAAAAACAATTGACCCATGCATTTTCATAAATAGTCACATAGTAACTCTGTTTTATGGCGAATTATACGCGCATATGGAACACAAACACCTAAGCAACATAGTATTTCAAACACTTTAGATATTTTAGTGTGTAGGAAATAAAGTTAATTTGAATAAATCATTATAGATTGCGCCCTTTTGGTTCTTCTGCAGTCACAAGCATCAATAGGCTAAGGTGTCTGCTTACAGTCAGGCACGCCGAATACTCGTTTGCCACCGTAGCAGTTCATCAAAATAATTTATGTAACATACAACGTGTTCCCGCCAATTTCCGTTAATTGAAAGGGGGCATAGCTTAGGTCAAATAAAGGTAATTTCTCCAAGACACCAGTATCTTAACTCTTACTGTTATCAAGATATTCAACATTTTAATTTAATCAGTTATGCAACTTTAACCAGTGTAAACGGTTTTTTGACGAGCATGTCATGTGATGTCATTTGAACATTATCACATTTGACACTAACTTTTCATTAACTCTTAAGACCCTTGTACAATAACCGTTAATGCTAAATTTAATTATTTTGTATGAAAATCGAAAAATAACTTTTTTTTTTTTTTGAAAAACTAATTATGCTACTTTGTTCCGGTGAATGGACTCTGCAATATGCCAAAGTTCAAGGAAATTCAGAAAAAAACCCTGTATAAGCAAAATGCAAATTGAAACTAGAAAAAAAAACTTTATTTTTATTACATAAAGCTTTAACTTTTACCGAGTTAGTGCCTCTAAAAAAACAATTGGTCCATGATAAATAATTTTCCGATAACCCATTACTACAAAATATCGAGCAATAGGATCACCTAAAGCATAACGAGCTCAACTTGCCTCAAATAATAATAACGCATTAGGAACGTAATCTAGTCAACCCTATTAGGATTCCGCTTGTAATCTATAAACGCAAGTTTAAATTGTAGGGTTGCGGCTCCATTAAGGGGATGCCTTGATTTGAGTCGAACATGCCCCCTAGACAGAGACACTTCCGCGCACGAGGATAATTTACTTTAAAAACAAAGTTTTAACCGACTTCAATTTAGTACTCCGCCAAGCCACGAGAACATTTCCACATTTATTTTCCAATTTACCACAAGAACTGATTTCCGAGAGCAAATGCGTTGATTATTAGAGAAAAAAACCCAATCGCTGTATGTGGCCCGATAATATTTGAGGACTTCCGTCGATTCCACAAGGATCACCTTTGGTACTTCATTAGCTGCTATTTCAGCGGAATCTTATCAGAATCTGTGACGTGCTTTTGTACTTTAAGTACATAATTGAGGAATTCCATAAGTCATCTGTGGTCTTCATCATCAGTTCCACTGCACCAAATTTATGATTTCCGGATGTAAATACACGAGATATAATAGAAAATACCATAATCACTACACGCGTGCCTAATATAATTGAGGAGTCAATTTCTCATGGATCCCATCATCCAACTAAATTTAAAAAAAATGGGACCCACCTGGATGCATATACTTACAAACAAAAAAATATTTTTTCGAATCGGCTCATCAATGACGGAGTTCTGAGGTAACAAACATTGAAAAAAAAAAAAATACGACTGAATTGAGAGCCTCCTCCTTTTTTTTGAAGTCGGTTAAAAAGAGATGTAACACTTTTCGGGAATGGTTTTTTTGGACTTTCGATAAATATAGTATTATATAACTTGATTGTGTCGTAAAATAATGTGTCGTTTGAGTAAGCTGAGTAAAAAAAGGAAAATACAGACCAAACTTTGGATTTTCTTTCTATCGGGTTAATTTTAAGCAATCATGTATCGATAAAATCAGATAAACAATCATATAGTCAAGAATCATATATCTGAAAATCAGACCTTATTGTTTCTTAATCTAGTCAGAACGGGTTTCAAAGCACGCGATAATTTCCAATGCACCGCCTTAAGCTGAAGGTGTGATATGACAATTTGTGCTATTAAATTTTCCATGAGTAATATTATTATAAATATGTATGTATGGCTATCGAGTAACACTGTCGTATCGGCCTTACAAGCCACGTAGCGTAAGTGCCGCACCTCTAAATAAGGACGCTGTGTAAATCATCTTTTTATAGATAAATACTCTAAATTGCCATACGATAAATAAATAAATAGATGTACAAGGCCAATAATGATGATCGAGTGGCACTAGGTCCACTCGCCGCTTCAGCTAAACTCGGCTATCACACACCCCTGAGGTGCAAGTCATCCGAACGCGGTTGACAGTGCCAATGTGGCGATGCTTATTATACCGCGGCCGGCGTTGTTCAGTCAACTGCAAAAATGTGAATCGATTTAATCGTCTCATAAATATATACCAACACATAAGAGCCATGGGACATATTTAATAGTAAATTGTATCCACCCACATGTTTACACTTGACTGTATCATCGCCAACACAGTTTTTGTTGGCGTTTGCACCACGGCGATGACACGCAAACGTGACGACCCTAACTAGACGTAAGAGCACGTGGTATACGGTAGAACATGAGTTATTTACCTGTCCAACATCGGTCTTGTTAAAGAGCGGACCTTCTATGCGTATAATGATTATTATTATGTATTCTTTACAATTATATCGATGGTTTTCTACTGATCGTTAAAATCTTTTTTATACTCGTCGACTATAATCATTAAATTAGAACCTCGCAAACCGTAACGCAATTGAATACTTTTATTCTGATGCAAAAGTTTATGCTCTATGGACAATCGAAATAATAATTATTAAATTGTACGCAGAACTAAAAATAATGTTGACCAATCACGAGGCTCGATTTACAGAAAGACATCAACGTTTCAGAAGGGCGATTTTCATTAGATAACAAGTTTGTTTATTAAATTATTATTTCCGTTGACTCGTATATTGACAAAAAATATTGTATACAATAGTTATATAATTAGCTTTTTAAGTCTCGTACCTTAATTAGGCCACTCAGCAAGCTTCGTGGCCTAAACTTGGTACTCGACTGAAAAAGCATACATTATATAACGATTGCATAAAATACTATTCTCTAAGAGGCAATAAATCTATAATTATTTTTTTGTACTCGTCGATTAAAATCTGTGTATTAAGATTTCATAGGGAATACTGCAACGTCACTCTTTTCATCGTTGAATAGTTTATGTTACTTCCGAAACAACCGAAATAACTTTTTCGATACGCTCTACACAATCGAAAAAAAAATGAAAATAGAACTTCGTATTTCAATAATATGTGTCCTTGTTTAAGAAGACTCGATCCGATACAAGATTGCCAATCTATGGCGTTTCGGAACGTAGCAGCGTCGCGTCATCTGTCAAAAATCTACTTGAACTTGCTGCTGTATCCAGGGCATAAAAAAATGAAAAATCTACGCTTTGTGTTTGGCTAGTATTTAGACAATCACAGCACAGTACTGCAACATTACGGACGCCGGTGGTGTGATGTGATAACTTTTCTTTTCAAAGCTAACTTAAAAAGTTAAAATAAAAACTAAGAAAATGAGTAGTGACAGTAACGAAACATCTTTAACTCCTCAAGAAATAACTAATATGGCAGAGGAAGCCACACTTACCTTGCTACCTGAAAAGTCAAAGGGCCTTTACAATAGTAGAACTAGACAATAAAGTACTTACGATATTTAGTTTTCTTATATACCTACTCGTATTAATGACTTAAATTATTAATTTTAATGAACTCGTACAAAAAGTATTGTTCACAATAGTGTCATAATCAAGCTTTTTAATCTCGTACTCAGCAAGCTTCGTGGCCTAAACACGGTACTCGACTAAAAAGCTCTTTATTATAACACGATTGTGAAAAATACTATTGTAGTCGCTGTTTGCTAATTTCTACTTACTTTTTATTTGATCACGGAATTTACAAAATGTTTTAAATCACCCGACCAACCCGTTTCAAAAAATATGTAGTTTTGAACTCTATTTGAATGGAAAGCCTTATTTTTTTTACTATCTAATATACTATTGGGACCTACATTTGTCTCTAGCTGTCCACACAAATAATCCCGAAATCAATAAAGGGTCGGCAACGCGCTTTTGTATCCTCTGAAATCGCAAGCGTACATAAGCTACGATGCCTACAAACCATCAAGCAAGCATGTAGCGAATCCATAATTTTGGTTTGGGGGGAACAAAAAGGGCTTGATCCAACTAAAATTAGATTTAAGGTGAATGTAAGATTTGCCCGCAAGGACTCAGATGGTCTTGGGGATCTGGATCCGATACAGAAGCAAGCCATATGCTCGTTTGCCACAATTTGTTTCAAACCTGTTTTCAGATTGCCCAATTGATTGCATCCTCCAACCCTGCAAAAACACAACTACGAAACAACGCAGCCCAGTATTTAATGGATTGCGCTTTTATGTATTGGACGGGCGGAATTGTATTGCTAAATCCAAGATAATCTCCTTTCTGCCGTGTATCGCTCGCTCGCTATTATCCGGTTAAAATAAAACGAGACTATAATAACTGAACTTGCATTGGACTACCTGCTCACTTAATTCAATGCGATCGGGTAATCCTTTGGAATTCCTTTCTACACATTTTTTTTCATAATATCAATCGATCATTATTGCTTAGAGGATTACATTATTGTATACGAATAAATGAATATCATTGTTAGACATTAATACTGTGCATACCTTTACTGCATACATTCGAGCGGCTGTATTAACGCCCGCTCGCCGCCCCGCTGCCCGCTGGTGTCCAAACCGCGGCCAGAAGATTCCGATAGTCGCTTTATTTTCCTTGATAATATTAAAAAGAAAAGCTTGCATAACTCTCGCAGTTTAAAGTCGTGTATAATCAGACCCCGTATCATGGTCGGCCTTATCACACGACAAGTGACAAGATAGAGCGTCCGTCACTGGCTGACACCGTTCGATAGAACGAGACGACGCTCCCATGTATCTTGTCACTTATCGCGTGATAAGGCCGACCATGATACATGGTCAGGGTTCTGTTCTATCTCGTTGCACTACGCCGTAGTTCGCAGCAGCTTAGTCTCCATGTGTAGCGAAAAGGGTCCGTAGCCCTGTGGCGCGTGTGTTTCTCTATATAATAATAATAACAGGACACCTACGGTATCGACTGTTGGATAGATAATAGCCTATCATGTTGGTTAAATATCTAATATTAAGTGTAATCATGAGTTAAATTATATTCTCTTCGTAATACAAGTTCTGGATTAAATTACGTTCTATTTCACGGATGGTTTTGCATAGAAATATCATAAATCACATCAAGGACTG
The DNA here is from genome assembly GCA_947578815.1 of Epinotia ramella. NCBI lineage: Eukaryota > Metazoa > Arthropoda > Insecta > Lepidoptera > Tortricidae > Epinotia > Epinotia ramella. The sequence goes on from OX388209.1 coordinate 19,048,852, forward strand.
AAATGAACTCGCTGCTGTGTACAGATACATGGAAATAATTTAGAAGCGCTCATTAGATTTAAGGTCGGTATGTTTTAATTTCACGCATATTAGATACTTGTTTCATTATCATGTCATCTCATGTCAATTTACCACAACTTGAACTGAGCAAGTCTTGAACGTCGAGCTCTTTAGGTAGCTATTAAAGATAGACAACCATTCAAGGAACCTTTATGGTGCGACTCTGTCCGTCTGTCCGCCTGTCACAACGTTCAATATCTGAGGAACTACTGAGGAGCTATTAATTTGTTTGGAACAATTGTAAGTATGTATGTAAAGATAACACGCGTGTATGGAAAATGAAAATTGTTAATAAACTTTTTTATGTTCTGTGAAAATTACGAATATGAGGGGGGTTAAAAAATTGAAGTCTAGTCCATTCATTAAATGATTGCACTTTCTAAAACTGTGCTTATTTTATTTTCTACGGTGGTAAATTTTTGATTTATGAAGGATAATTTTATTATTGAAAAAAAATCCAGTCCTATACTATAATACTAGTGACTATATGAACGTTTGTACGGAACCCTCGGTGCGCGAGTCAGACTTGCCATTGACCGCTTTTTAGGGTTCCGTAGCCAAATGGCAAAAAACGGAACCCTTATAGATTCGTCATGTCTGTCTGTCTGTCTGTCCGTCCGTATGTCACAGGCATTTTACTCGAAAACTATAAAGTATATTTGAATAAAAAATTGAGAATAGGTGTATTTTGTTAACCGCTACATAGTTTTGTAATTCAATTTTTATAAACATGGAAAATATCATGCTCATAGGGCTTATTAAATTCTTTCAGCGAAAATTCTTTTGAACTAGATCGGTTCAAAGGTTTTTATGATATTTCTAAAAAACTGCCTTCCTTAAAGAAAAGGACGTAAGTGCCATAAGATTTCAGTAACGATACGAACTTTTTAATAGGCACGGAACCCTCTTTGTGCGTAGTCCGACACGCATTTGGCCGCTTTTTATTTTTAATAAAGGAGAAGTCGACTGTGTCATCGGTACTTGTACTGTATCAATGCTAATGTATACGTATATAGACGTGAAATTGGATTTCCATTATTAAAATACACTTCAACTAGCCTAGTTGGTAACTGCCCTGCCTACCTAATCTCGGTAAGGCCACTTATTAGTATACCAATATTAGCTTAGTTCTTGAGATTGGATTTTTTTCCGACTATTTAGGTATTTATTTGTCTATAGTCCTAGCGTTATTCCCGGCTGTACCCATAGTCGTAGTCATTATGAAGGAATTAATAAATGAATGCTTCTTTATTTCAGGCAATAAACCCATTACAACACTAATAATAATGTAAAAATGTATATATACAATTAAATATGATAATATACATAAAATTTAATATTTAACTAATACAATTATTTGCGATTTGGGTGCCGATGCGCAGATAACACATTCCGGTAAAAGTTGTTATCGACGTCTTAATTAACACATTATTAGAAATACGTATTCTGTGTCAAAACGACTACTATTTCTAATAATGGCAAAAAATTGGATACCCTGGTTTCATCAAACATTACCAATGAACTACAGAATCGAGGCTGTTTGGTGATAATACGTAAGGCATCCTTGTATTGAACTCTAAGGGTGTTGTAAGCTTTCCGTGTATATTTTGTCCACAGTGGACAGTAAAAAAACTTAGACAATATGCTCTAAACAGGATATTATATTAAATAAACGCCCTTTTTGAGATTTGAAATTGGGCCCGCCAGCTACGTAGCCAGTGTAGGTAATTATCAACTAGGCTAGTTACTAGAGACCATGGGTTTGGCCGACTAGCCGACTAGTCGGCCGCCTAGAAAGCCGACAAGTTGCCTAGGCCAATCGTGGACTTCGGCTAAGTTCGGGTGCAATCGGGAAACTTCGTTTCGCTTTGCCGTCGCGCTGTCTGCATGCGTTCAAAGTACCAAATGTGATATTAAATCTGTATTTGAGTAAAATATAAAACGAATGGTAACAAGTGAAAATAAAAGATTTTTCAAGAAACCCAACTGCTTTTTTTCAATTTTTATAGCTTATGTCATAGATTAAGAGGAATCCAACGACACCTCATATGTCGAAATCCATCAAACGGTTTAGGCTGCAGGGCGTGCCAAAGAATAAGGTAATAATGTATGTATGTGATACATACGCTCGAAAAACATAACCCTCGTCTTCTTCGGCTGTCGGGTAAAAAATGGCAGTTATTTCCTGTGATCCATAAAGGGCCGACTAATCGGCACATTTTGCCGACTAATCGCCGACTACAAATGAGGCCAGATAGTCGGCTTTCCCGACTAGTCGGTACATCTCTACTATAGTTACCCTAGTTAGAACAGTGAGTGAATGTGAACAGTTGGGCACAGGGTATTTTAAAAATCGAATTTAATCTCAAGAATAGGTAGTGAATTTCCCTCACATAGAAAAGACAGTCCAGCTTCGCAAGCACCGGGCCGGATTAACGAACTTCCTACAATCTTCCCGTGAGGCGAACTTAAAATGCTAACATCAGTTTCGGGAATTAAAGGATTTCCTTCATAAATTCATAAAGCCCGCTTACTTCAACTTAATCTTGTTTGCTTATTCGTAGCTCTATTAGCGGATAAATCGAATAAGTTATTCCCTTTAGCGGCCCAGGTTGATTAGGGAGGGATTATGTGGCGCCAGTATGATTTGATAATTTTCTATTGTTGAACAAAGTAGTGGGTTACAGAATTGAGTTTATCTATTTAAGAGGAAACAAAAGGCCGTTTTTCCATACAAACGTAGTCCCCTGTTTTCTCCCTGGATAATGGCAGTAGAGCAATATCTTTTTTTCCATAAATCTATGGCTACTATTGACATGTTCCTTTGTTTTCCTTTTTTTCATAAATTTATTCTTCAAAGAGATATATTATTAGAAGAAATTAGGGGACTACGAAACGTTGATTTCATTTACTTTTAATAGGTATTTTCGGTCCAAGCTGCAGTTGTCTCTATCGCGCTCGTGCTCGCTTTACTTTTTACAAATACCAATTTCTCAATTATCTCGGCCTTTGTGTTTCATCTTAATGTCAGTTTAAGAGAAATATTGAATATCCGTTTCGCGTGGTGATATTTAAAAGGTGTTTTGAAGTCCCCAACCCACACTGGGCCAAGTGGGACAATGTGAGGAGTAGGTACTGGCTGTTCCCTAACATCCATGACAGGAGGCCTGTGCCCAACATAGGGACGTGCTCGTATATACCTAAACTATACAGTGATGCTTTACGCTCGAAGTTGTAGACGATTATATATTATATACTTAGGACAGACTGTCCAGTTAGGTAGGTCGAACTTTATGAAAGAGGTCAATCGTCGAATCCGACTCGCCTGGGCAGCATTCGGGAAGCTACGGCACATCTTTTCGTCCAATATTCCGCAGTTTCTCAAGACGTGAGTCTTTGACCAGTATGTGTTGCCAGTGATAACGTATGGCACGGAAACGTGGTCGCTTACTATGAATGGGCCTCATAAGAGGGCTCAAAGTCACCCAAAGGGCAATGGAGAGAGGGCTATGCTGGGAGTTTCTCTGCGCGATCGCATCAGAAATGAGGCTATCCGCAGCAGAACCAAAGTAACCGATATAGCCCTCCGAATCGCTAAACTTAAGTGGCAGTGGCGGGGCAAATTGCACGTAGAACCGATGGCCGTTGGGGCGGAAAGGTTCTCGAGTGGTGACCACGTACCGGAAGGCGCAGCGTGGGTGGGCCAGGCCCCACAGAAAGTGGACTGATGAACTGGTAAAGGACGCGGGAGTCATTGTGACACTCATTGGGGTAGGCATATGTCCAGCAGTGGACGTCTTTCAGCTGATATGATGATATAGTGATGAGTATCTGAAAAATTTAAAGATAAAATATCAACAATTTTGAAGACTTTCATTACCTACCACTAGTAGGTAGGTTTAAACGTTGCATAGTAAAAGTTGCCGGGCTTTAACATTTTCGAAGCAAGTGATTTTAATTGAACTTAAAAATACTTAAGTTTGATAATGAAAGTCAACCACTAACAAGCAACTTCTTTTCCCTCACATTTTACTCCAGGAAGTATTTTATTTTGTACTTCTATTTTCTTCTTATTAACTTCTTTATAGCCCCCCGGGCGGTAATTACTTTTACCCTTGCATTGTCTAAGCGATTTTGCGGCATTTCTTTGGCTACAAATAATAACATTAAATCAGCAACGTAAAAGAGTGTTCACTGAGTAAAGGGACTCAATTTGTTCGTTTAGTTTTACTTTTCGTGGACCTTTTGAGGTAAAAAAAAAATAGATATGTTATAGTTTAAACGACAAAGATCCTTACGTATTTATTACAACTAATCTCGATTCATAACTGTAATAATAATAATAATAATAGCCTTTATTCGTGCATTTTTAGGACAATTACAATAATTCAAAAAGTAATCTTTAAAAACTAACATAACATAACTGTAATACCTGATATTTAATACCGACGACTTACATGACAGTCAGACATTCAAGCATGCTTTTCAAAACAAGAGTAAAAGACGCAAAATACTTTCAATATCTTAAAAACCCCGGGCACCGAACAAACAAAATAGTTCCTACGCGTGCCGCTATAAGGCGTCACCTTATAATAAATTTTAACCCATGTTTGTACTATAAAATATGTGAACAGGTACTTTATCACATAGCAAAGCCGTGTGTCAGGGCGGTATGATGTACCGGGACTTGCCGGGCTTACGTACAGCCACGTTTACAGGGATCATGCCAAAATTAGTGGTTGCCGTAATAGATTCCCCCGAATGCGTGTTGCTACAGTTTATTTTTGGTGCAATAATAAAATACTGTTTCGTAGTTGTAAGGAAGGTGTAAAGGTATTTTCTACGAAATGAGATATTCTAAATAGGAATACTAGCTTCCGCCCGCGATTTCGTCTGCGTTGATCCGGGATAAAAACTATTCTATAATCCAGGCTGTAACTATCTTCGTGCACAATTTAATCCTAATCGGTTGAGCCATTTAAGCGTGATTGATTAACAAAAATCCAAACATCTAAACATCTAAACTTCCAAGCATCCAAATTCAAACATCCAAACTTTCGCATTTTTGATATTAGTAGGATTTAAAGTGCTACTGCATTGCCTCAGATTTAGTAAAACAATCCTGGGAATCATGTGCAAAAATGAGGAGTTCGAAACTGTTATTTCCGTGGCTGTTTTTGACGTAATACGTTTCCTCATAGTGAAGCATTTTTAAAACCCCGTTTGTATCTGCCTACCAATTCATCTTTTCTAAATTCACGTACTGAAAATGGTTCTATTTTGTTACCAATCTGTTTCATAATTTCTAATTCAATGTTTTGAGATTCTTTGATATTAACCAAAGTCCGAGTATATAGGAACGTCTATTAATTATCAAAGATAGTAAGTAATACAGTCGATATGATATTATCTGCAAAAAAGTTGAAATCAAATAGGACAAATTGTTTAGATGTATTTATTTATAAAAATAATAGCCCAGCACGTACAGTCAGCTTCACATACATCTATACTCTTCAGGGTGTTCAAAAATATCTGAACATGCACTCTATGGCTTTGACAATAAAGTCGTGTTCGACGACGGCGACGGCGACGATGGCGACTGTACAACGAAACATAATCATAGATCAACATTTAAATAATTTTCAAATTACTAACAACAATTGAATACCTCTACCTATACATAATTTCAAACTGCAACGTAGCATTTTGCATCGCCCTCCTATTATCGACAGTACGTATAATTATATTGATGTCATTTTAAACCCTTCATAGCGAACGTGTCGAAGAAAATGAAGTCCACTTTGAATAATTACTACCATTCGCGCAAAGCTAAAAGACGCTTGAATAATAAAATTGAAGACGGTGATTAAAACACACGAATTGATTTTTCTAGGGTTATTTATTTTCTTTACGCCTATTAAGTCAAATGAAGGAAAAATTTAGCGATGAAAAGTTTTTAGGTGTGACAGGCGGGCAGACACCGAGCTATCCGCTTGACTAAACACTAAAAAAACAAATAAGAAAACAATTAAAACGAATTACAATTTAAATTCTAATTAACGACTTATCAAATTCAAACATTTAACATTAAAAAGTCATCAAGAGGCAATAAAATTTAGTAATAGCTGTTATTTTGAATGAAATTATTATGAGTCATGCCGTGTGGTACTTTTAGAAAATAATTAATGCGGGCGGGGTCATAATTAAGTGGTTGGTAAATGGCATTACATAAAATATAATTTTTGTATTATGAGTCATACCAAAATGTAATTATTGTATTGGAGGACGTTAAATGGGTTTCAAATTAAATAAAAAAATAATCCTTGCAACATAGACGCCAACTATATAAACAAAATGTTTATTTTTTAAACAAAGCTGTACCTACCCAAGCCGCGAACGTAGGTAGTAAGCAGATATTTTCTCAAATTCGGGTAGTCTCCACCCTGTGCTCACATCATTGCTGATCTAAACCTTGCTGCGTTAAACTTAAAGTTCAATTTAACACCCATTAAAAACTGACGTTATATAATTTAGCATTAGATTTGTACAACCTCGCAGCGTTCATTTTAATATTTTACACAAAATACAGTAAGTAACACCTGCCGGCTGAATCCTCCGCATCAAATCACTGAGTCGAGCTTGGGTTGTGGCAATCCTTATTCGAAATACTTTGCGCCGTTCCATATAAAGATGCATGAAATCCAATAACCAATTTCCAAAATAAAGCATCATTTTTATTTTACCGAAAACATACGTGGTAGCGTGCGCTCGCTGTGTTAAGAGAGGGAGCATTTGTCTCTTGCTGTCGACGCAGATAATTCTCGAAGCAATAAATGGTCATCAACGTGCATGCTACTCCTAACCATCAGTCGGATCTTTGCACTGGCGGCCATCATTGTGGTAAAAAAATTACTTTACAAGGTGCTCAGTAAACATCCAATCATATTAGATAATAAGTAGAGATTTATATTGTACTAGCTTCTGCCCGAGACTCCATCCGCGTGGAACTCGTTTATATCGTAGCTCCATACAAATGTTCACCCCCCATTTCACCCCCTTAGGGAATGATTTCCAGGATAAAAACTAGGTATCCTATGTCCTTTCCCGGGACTCAAACTATCCCTATACCAAATTTCATCTAAATCGGTTCAGCGATTTTAACGTGAACAGATAACATACTGACAGACAGACAAACTTTCGCATTTATAATATGGGTCCATATTGGCAGCCATAAAATTCGTTACCTATTTTTTTTATACAAACGTTTTGTAGTCATAATCATCACTAGTCATAATTTTTTTAGTCCTTACTTTTTTGTTCCTAAATTTCTGTAATTATCATCGGAAGTCATAATGATCAGTTGTCCTAAAACTTTTCTCGATAATTTCATTACTAAGAACTGGCTTCAATCGTGTCATAAAGTCATAATTTTGTTAGTCATAACTTTTCTTCATAACGGACATACGTCATAATTTTGTTAGTTCTAATATCATAAGCAACTAAGAACATACTGACGACCGCTTTAGCTTAGTTGGTAGTGACCCTGCCTACGAAGCAAGAGGTCCCGGAAAGGGCATTTATTTGTGTGATGAGCACGAATATTTGTTCCTGAGTCATGGATGTTTTCTATGTATTTAAGTATTTATTTATATATACAAGTATGTTTATCGTCGTCTAGTACCCATAGTACAAGCTTTGCTTAGTTTTGGACTAGGTCGATTTGTGTAAGATTGTCCCCTAATATATAATTATAAAAAAAAAAAAAAAAAATACTTCAACTCTGTTTTTCCTAGTGATAAATGCTTTAGCTAAGTAAATAAAAAAGAACAGTTCAGACGCTTTATGATTATAGTCATTATGACTTCGAATGGTTATGACTTACGGTCGTTATGGATAAGAATTATTATGACTAATGATAATTATGGTGTAAAATTTTATGAAGAACATTTTCGGACTTCCAATAATAGGACTTAAAAAATTAGGTGAACAAAAGCGCGCCCCTATTTTATACAAGGCATATAGCGGGTGGCAATGCGAAAAATTATAAATAAGTGAATGTCATACGACTAAATAAATAAATGCCGAAAAAAATAAACTTCAAGCTGCAATATTATTGAACATGTTGGTAGGTTTTTGAGCGCCCAGAATAAGATGTCAGGTTAAACTTGGCAAGCCAATATCGAAATATGCTGACGTCGTAACCACCGTGCCAAGGGTTCTATTCTTGTTTCAACCTGCATCTTCTATTATGCAGTTGAATGTTATGCTGGGACAATTATTTTATGCTACTAAGCATAAAATTCCACGCTTTGCTAATTATTTTCATTTGAAATAGATTCAGCGCACAACAAAACAATTAAATGCCAGATTTAAGACCTCTCAAGTTTAATAATGTGTTCACGCCACTGCTCGAAAATATGGCATAAGATGGTCAGAATTCAGGCTTCAAAAGAAGTGTTAGCTGAATGTCGCAGGAACAGCCCTTCTATGAAGTAAAACTGTCAAATAATGCTTTAGTAGGTAGTCCAGTTGGAATACGCCGCGCTCACGCCCGCGCCGGCCGGCCGCGCTCTTTGTTTAGTATATGATCTTTTTCTCAAAATGATTGGGCAAAGTTGACTTTATTGGTTAAATCAGGACGTGAAGTGCATAGTTTATGGCTTTATGGTTAGTCAAAAATTGCGGGCTCGATTTTGCTCGACAACAATATTCGATAAAAATTCCATTATTTGTCAAGGTACAAACTTTTTACAAAGTTAAAACGGCCATTAATTCTCAGCCAGCAATTGCCTACTATAAACCCTTGCCTCGACAATAATGTACTATTATTAGTTACTTCATTTTATTTTATAATTACATATAATTATTTGCAATTTCGTCGCAGTAGGCGTGAAAAGCACAATTTTTGTCTTATCCAAAAATGCCTATTTACTTTCTAGCCTCTTCAACAATATATTATTTAATTAACGTGGCACGCTTGCATCCGTATATTAGACTTTACATGATTTTTTCAATTTTTGTAAACCCATGCCAAATTACAACTTTCTAGGAGTAAGCATCACTGAGCTAAGCCGCGGACACCCATACAGACAGACGACCAGTATGGCGAAACGATAAGGATTCCATTTGTTTACTACGGAACCATGCAAATCAGCAATACCTATACCGAAAACTAAACTGAAAATATAGATAAGAATTGTGAAAAAAAATTGTACCAATTATGTAACTACCACATGCCTACTACGAATCAAAGCATGCTTTAAATTTTCCCATTTTGTTGCGATATTTATTATTTGTAATATTATTTCAACCACATTACTATTTTTGATAATCCAAGTTATTACTCTTACTACTTTCTTAATTTGTAATAATCTCCGAAAATTATATTAGAAATTCCATAAAAATGGTAACTAATAGGACAAATTTAAGTTGAATGACAGTTATGGCACGCTTAATTGGTATCTATACCTAGGTATCGGCACCAGACCCTGTATCTTAGTCGGCCTTATCACGCGATAAGTGGCAAGATAGGAGCGACGTCTCGTTCTATCGAACGGTGTCAGCCAGTGACGGACGCTCGATCTTGTCACTTATCGTGTGATAAGGCGGACCATCATACGGGGGAGTTGCGGTCACGCCCACTACAAGATTTCATGTTATGACAGCGGCATGTTTTATTAGTGATATTTTTTCGTACCGATAGCAAGTTCAATCAGCTAACAGCAAGATTGACTAAAAGTTTCTTCAAGTTTTTTTAAATATCTGTTTACATAAGATATCGTATTATTATTTATATAATTTTACATACGCGATGATAATATCCGCAACACTTTCCGTTTAAAATGGTTTTATTTGAATGAATAGTTGGTAGCATAAATGAATAATAGGTATAAGAATAGATATAGGTACATATATTAAACACTAATCAAAAGAAAATAATATAATATACAATTAACGTAACTAACTTTATCCTCTCTAGTTCCTTATTCAATTTCTTTAAATATATATTACTTATTTTCTTTGTTAGAACCTACATGCAACACTTTATATCACACTATATACACTACACAATTCTAAACAATTACTGGCTCTACAATAAAACCACTCTTCTCTTTGTTTTCTTTGTTAAATATTCTCGATCACTCTGGCAGGGTCATCATATTTGTAAATTTTATTGCAGACACAAACAGCATAAATATGATTAATCAGGATATGTTGCTGGATCTGGACACTAATGATTCACCTTGTTTCACTGCTGATCGACCCGAGGCATGTAAGTTACGCATTAATGACAATTTCAACCTTAAAGTTCTTACTTTCAACATAAGAAGCTTGCAAAGGAATTTTGTCAATTTTTTACTAAATTTGATAAGAATAAACATTTCTATAGATATAATAGTTCTAACTGAATGCTGGCTTCAGAATGATACCATTATACCTCAAATTACTGGCTTTCAATCATACCGGACACTCAGAGGTATTAATAAAGCGGGTGGTGTAGTCATTTATGTAAATAACTTATGGAGACCTGAAGTGACAGAACCATCATTTCAGGAAGCAGACTGCTTGATGGTTGAAATAAAAAATCTCAACCATCAAGCAGTCTGCTTCAGTGTTTTAGGTATATATCGCCCTCCCTGTTTCACCGACACTTCTCCTTTTTTGAACTCACTCTCATCTTGTACCTTATCCATCACAAACTCACAATGTGTGGTTGTTGCTGGAGACATAAATATAAATACCTTATCAGAAAACAGCTCAGATATGAGTACTGTTACGAATTATTTATGTTTGCTAGCTGAGCTCGGTCTTAAACCAACCGTTAACAAACCTACTCGAGGCAATTCTTGCCTAGACCATATTCATGTTTCCTATAGGCTTCAAGCTACCTCAGTTATCTATGGGTCAGGTATCACGGATCATGATCTGGTTATTACTGGTATAGATACTAACATATCAAAACCAAAACATGAAAAGCGCTTTATTACAATTATACTGCTGTGGCGGAGGAATTGAATGCGACTAACTGGAGCTCAGTCACAAGCTCTGAAACTGTTGACGACGCTGTCAAAGCTTTCAATAATTTGTTCGTAAATTCCATGCACAAACATACTACACGAACGACGATTAGTCGATCTAAATTTACATTGAAGCCCTGGATGACGCCTGGTCTTATTTGATGCTCCAAACATAGGGATTATCTTCATGCAAAATCCCGAACGGATCCAAATGACGAAACGTTGAAACTTATATACAACCGTTACAAAAATTTTCATAATAATCTTCTCCGTAAATTAAAATATGAATATGAGTCCAAAGAGTTATTTGAGCACAAAGACAACCCAAAAAAGCTATGGAAAACTATAAAAAATATAACATACTCTATAAAAAGCTCCCAAAAACCTTTGGAACTCTCCATAATTAAGAATTCGGTGACTGACTCTCTAAACTTTTGTAGTGAATATTTCTCCAACGTCGGCAAAAACTTGGCAAATCGTATCCTCTCTGACGTGAACAGGACACAGGAGGAACTAGCTCAAATGGTCTCAACAGGTGTATCACCGCCACAGTCTCTTTTCTTGGAGCCAACCGATGAAGCCGAAGTCGAGTCACTGATAATTAGTTTACGACCAGATTGTGCTCCAGGCCTCGATGGAATTACAAACCAATTAGTGAAAACAGTTAAAAACTCGATCACGCCTCCTCTCACTCATATATATAATATGAGTATGGCTGAAGGAACTTTCCCAAATGATTGGAAAATCGCTGTAATCACTCCGATACACAAAGCAGGAGACAGATCTGAGCCTGGAAATTACAGACCGATCTCATTACTGGGTGTTTTTTCAAAAAAATTGGAAAAGATTATAAGCAAACGTCTGATCAGTTTTGCAGAAAAAAATAACCTGTTTTCAGAACGCCAGTTTGGATTCCGAAGAAATAAATCAACTGGAGATGCGGTAGAACTGATGACTCAGCTTGTCTCAAATTATCTAGATGAAAATAAGGCCTGCGTAGGGGTATTCCTTGATTTAGCAAAAGCATTTGATACTGTTTCGATCCCGATTCTACTAAGAAAACTCGAACTCCTTGGAGTCAGAGGTAACGCCTTGGCCTGGTTTAAGAGTTATCTATCAAATCGATCCCATTGTGTTAAAGTTGACCAAAACATCAGTGACAGTACTGTTATTGATTTTGGCGTTCCACAGGGAAGTATACTGGGACCAACTTTATTTATACTCTATATCAATGACATTATCGCTACAAATTTACCAAACGCTGATGTCTTATGTTACGCAGATGACACCGCCATTATTTTTAACGATGACTCATGGGCCGAAGTAACTAAATTGGCAGAAAGAGGTTTGTCTACTGTGGCAGAATGGCTTCAGGTCAATTTACTGACATTGAATGTCACCCAAACCAAATTTGTCTGTTTTCATAAAACTAAAGCCTCAGCACCGGACAATTTCCCCAGTATTGCTCTTCACACATGTAAACGTCATGGGCTTCTACCATTGGCATGTTCATGTGCACAAATCGCTAGGAGCACTGCTGTTAGGTACCTTGGCGTTATCTTCGATGAAAAACTCACTTTCCAGCAGCATATATTAATTACGGCAAATCGTGTTCGCAAACTAATATATATCTTTAAAAGTCTACACAATTCAGCTGACAAACGATTATTAAAAACCGTCTATCTTTCCATATGTCATACTGTCATTACATATTGTATCACCACTTGGGGCGGAGCTGCAAAAACATATATACTTCTCCTGGAAAGAGCACAAAGAGCGCTACTTAAAGTTATCCTAAGGGAACGTCGCCGCTTCCCGACTCTGCTGGTCTATAAGATCATGGATGTACTTAATGTCCGTGGGAGTTTTATTATGCGTGTGGTATTGAAATGTCACTCAAAGGTTATTAATTCTGTCGAATATACAGAACTATCGCAAAAACGTAATTTCAGAATTCCTGTTTCCTCTACAAATTCAGTTTTTGCCCAAAGGTTTGGCTCGTTTCTCCATCCATTCATATATAATAAAATATGTACAAAATTTCCTTTGCAAGACTACTCAACGAGGGAAGTAAGACTTAAGGTGCAATCATGGCTCAATTCACTTCCTTATGAGGACATAGAGAAGATTCTGGAAATAGTCAAGTAAAACATACACACATACACACCAAACACTTTACAAACACACATACATTTTTTTCTTCATTTAAACTGATATTTATAATATTTAATATACTATCCAATTTAATAAAATTTAATAATATGCGGTCTCCTGCGATACAGGCAAAGCCTAGTTCAGGGACTGGTACTTGTACGTGTAAACTTTTTTTGCTGAATAAATGTCTTATGTCTTATGTCTTAATTATAAAATTCACTCATTCGTTCATCAGTACCTTTTTTTTCAATTAGTTCTATATGCGTGTGTAAATAAATTACCTCAACTCTCGTGCCAATACTTATGCAAACTTTAAAAACATGCTCAGATCACGGTCACTAGGACATTGGGCTAAAGCTCAGTTCTAGTCCTACAGTCAGCATCATAGTCAGAATCGGCCAAAGTAGCAAAATATTTCGGCACGCGTCTTTATTACTGTAAGAGTGAGGATGTGTTCGTTAATACGATGCTGACTGTATTGCGGCTACTCATCGCCTACCAAAATGTACCTATTTGTGGCACCCGTACCTGTTTTTATAGTTACCTATCCTTTTGTGATTATCGATGCATATGATTGTAGCTGTTCCTGAAAGTCACAATTATGATATTGCAGCATTTGTAGCACGATTAATAATTAGACGAATAATCAACCCAGTATTACTAACATGCACTAATTTGTCCTGTTTTCCATCTGACAATACGAGTAGAGTTTAGATAACTATTGTGCGCACAATTTGCACATTCGAATTTAATTTTATGTTACATTAGCTATTGTAGCTAGGGCTGGGTATTTAAACGTATCAAAGCAGCTTTCGGGCTTAAAATACACGTACTACTTACTATTTAAAGAAGTCGCCAAAAACTATGCTGACTCCCTCTATCTCCCTCTCTTCTAAGCGTTAATCTTTGTTGGATCGTCTGCTGCTGGAACTCCGTGTCCGAGATCCGGTATTTTCGACTTCTTTTCATACTACCATAGACATGTTTTGTAACTGAGAAATGTAGTTGTATTTTGTATCATTATTTCATGATATGAATCTACGAGTATGTATTGTAGCTTAATCAAATTGGTCCAAAACAGTTCAAGTAAATCTAGAACAATAAGATAAGCGAATACCATTTCCAAACGGGACATTTGTTCTCTTCGCGATAACATACCTTTCGGAAAGCCTGCGTGACTGAAAAGGAGATAAGGCATACTTTATTTAAAGAAACTATTCAGATAACTCAAAAGTAGTTATTCCGTATTGGAATTTCTGGAATCGTTAAAGTAGCACCGTGGAACAAAACCGCTGCATTCTATGAATTCTAAATTAACCTCAATTTGCGATTTCCGCCTTCACAGCAATTCCCGTCAACTATCAACAAGTTCAATAAGCAATCAACATCGCACCGCGTGCCACAGTGTAATGAATAGCTGAACTAATTCTACGTTATGGACCTGAAAAGGCGGCGTAGTTATAGCACCATCATTGGTTGAGTTACCTTGCCGCCCGCGCTGCGTCTTAGAACCTATCTTCAAGGGGTGAACGCCTGCTACCCGGTAGGGCCCAACTTTGAAAGATATACGCACAGCTCGCACTTTCATATGGACACCGTAAATCAAAACTTACCGAAATTAAAACCAGACTACCAGAGCCGTCTATTACTTCGAAGTGCAGCTGCCCGGCGGTGCCCGACGGGGACAGATTTTGCGGTCTTGTAAAGCTCGGAATTGAGACTCAGCTGGTAACACCTGTATGACGCTAGTAGCCTAGTCTTTGTTCGCGAAATTGTATATTTTAGCAGTAACATACGAGCGGCTATTTAGGAATAAATGGTTGGAGGAATTTTGGAGCACACGTTTGATTAAATTTTCAAAATAACGTTTTTGTCGGTTAATGTGCAAAGCAATTTAATTTGCATCATTCCGCTATTCATATTTTACGGGGTACTCCCAAGTCTTTCACTAAAATATTTATTATGATTATTAAGTTACGATTTTGTGCTCATCTAATAACAAAAAAATGTGTAAAGTATTAATAATAATCATACGTCATTATCACGTAATAAATATGTCGGTAATATGACTATTGCTATAAATAATATACAAACGCCATCTTGAGGTGAATGTATCGGAAGTAATCTACTTACAATCTGGAAATAGTTGACACAGAGTGCTCCATTTCTCAAAATGGACGGCTTTATTCAAGTCCACAGGTGCCCGATAAGCGCCGAGATCACTGCCACTCGGGTGATGGAATTACCGTCTTGGTGCACGTTGCATAGTTGTAACACAGTGTGTTCGATAAGCCTGTGAAATATCATTCCTTTCTCTACAGTTTTAGACAGCTGTGGTACGGGTTGTTATTGTTTAATTGTATTTGAGTTTACCATTTTTATTAAAATATAGTGCGAAAGATTTTTTTACTGACATCGTGCCACGACATTCATGTTGTTTAATATATTATATTACATACCAGTTGCTATTTACAGTTTAATATGATCCTAGAAACTGTAAATATTAACATATGCGCTTATACTTGGTAAGGCAAATAAAAAATAATACTAAAACATTTATTCAATTTTAAAATGTATCTGTGTATTTAGAGCATTTTACATAATCAAGGCAGGCCATGCTCCTGCCACATTTAATTGCAAAATAAGTGCCTATTTTGTTAAAAAGCGGCAAATACTTGTACTCGGAGCACAGTGGATAAGCAACAGTCGTCATGATCACCGTGATGACACGTTTCTCTCATCGCCACAGCCAGTTCACCACGAGCAGTCAACTCCCTTATTAACGTTAATTAAAGCGACATTGTAGACCATTTTCGGTTCCATTTCACTTACGGTTCAATTACAAAGTTTAAAGCGCCAATGGAAGATGAAATGGACACTGAACTCCGACTGGGTGCCTGCTAAGTTAATTTTCACAGACTGTCAACATTCTCTGTATTCGGGTGTGTTGACTGCACTCGAAGAGTCCTGAGATTAAATTTAACTAGGCTCATTTTTGCCTTCTAATCCTCATCAAACGAGCGAGCGCAGCGAACGAAGTTCTATGCTTCAGCTTGGGCCGAAAGTCGTTTCTGTGCGGTGACTGTCCTCCTTACAGGTCGCATTTCCAAACCGATTCTCATGAAATGTTGCGAGCAGGTTCGTCTTTTATATATATTTTTTGTGGAGGGGTAATTCTTGCACTTGCTTATTTATTGCACAAAAGAAGAACTAATGGTACAAAATTCGGACTTAATGCCCTTAAGCATTCTCTACCAACTCTAAAAGCTGATACTCTCTGTCTCTTTCTGATTAGAAATAAATAGGGAGACGAATAGCTTATTTTGCACGCGAGGCTGCTCGCGTATTAGCCGTGCTGAGCCTTTATGTATAAAAACTTATATAGTAGACTGTACAACAAGTGCATAAAACGCACCATTTTACGCGAGACGTTTTTCCGGATTTCCTTTTTGATGGATATAAAATCGAGTGTAAAATGGGTTTTATGGACGAATTGTACACTCTACTTTTCACGTCAATTGCGAGGAAATGAAATGAAAATCTTTTTTCATTAAGTTTTATTGTGTACATACTTTGGCTGTTGGTATCTTTGCCATGGTCTTGGAATACTAACGAAACATAAAAAAAATAGTTTTTTCTATGAAGTTAAAGTTGCTCGTGTGGCTGTTGGACCGATTGCCTTGGTCTTCGACGAAGATTTTACTTTAGGCTCTAGAGCATAAAAAGCGACTTTATGTCGCCTACGCACAGCCTAAAGACGAACTTTTAGAGCATGAGAAATGAAATAGTACCTAGATTGTGCAACAAGTGCATAAAACGTACCATTTTACGCGAGATGTTTATTAAATCCCATCCGAGCGAGCTTGCGAGCGAGGATTGATGTAAAATCAAGTGTAAAATGGGTTTTATGGACGAATTGTACACTCTACTTTTTACTTCGATTGCGAGGAAATGAAATGAAAATCTTTTTTTTTTTTCAGTAGGTACGTGACAACTTACTTAGGTCGTTACATACTGCTCAGTAATAAAAAAAAAATGTTATTTATATCCATGATAACTTATTGTTATGGTTTAACTATATTGATTTACTAATACAAAAAGCAAATTTAAAAAATAATAAATAAGACGAAATAAAAACTAAGTTTATTTCCTGAAGTTTTATTGTGTACTTTGGCTGTTGGTATCCTTGCAATTGGCCTTAGAATTCTAACGAAACATAATAAAATAAAAATAAAGAGTTTATTCTATGAAGTTAAAGTTGCTCGTGTGGCTGTTGGACCGATTGCCTTGGTCTCCGACGAAGATTTTACTTTAGGCCCTAGAGCATAAAAAGCGACTTTATGTCGCCTACACGCAGCATAAAGACGAACTTTTACACGCAGCATAAAAACGAACTTTTAGAGCATGAGAAATGAAAACAATATATTACTTTTCTTTTTTTCTCATTAAATGTATTACAATAATCCAACTGAAAAAGATTGTCTCTTAATTATTATTATAATAGTCATAGTCATAGTCATAGTCATATCATTTATTGCATCCATAGTTGTAATAAAAGGTAAGCTGACAGTGGGACGTTGCAAGAAGAATGTAATAGTTATGAAGTATAATAATTGGGGCCGAATTACAAAAGCCAACTCTATGTACGCTGTAGGTATAACAACCTACCCGAAGAAATTACCGTGGTGGAATGTACCGACGCCTTCAGAAATAAATTAACAACATGATTAATTGATCCTGCTTTTTATACTTACAACGGTTTTTATAATAATCTTAATTGAATAATGTGTATAAACATGTTTCTACTCCTGTACCGTTATCTGCCATTTATATATGCACTAACTCAAATACAATGACACCGTGCACCGATAAAAAGTCGTAGAAAATGCTCTATGGCCCAAAAACACACTGTTCAGCGTGCTGTTATTGTTCACACATTTTTCATAACAGAACTGTAACTTGAAAAAAAAACACATTTTTGGTGCCGATAATTTTTCCATCTTCTACGTAGCTACAAACTAAAGCGTATTCAGGCGATTTGTGAATAAAATAAATACCGTATTTATACATTTTACCGACAATAAAATAAGCTATCGTGATAAATTCAGCCCGAGGCTTTAGTTCCCAAAGTGTTTACCGCATTTCCTTATTGGACTGCGAATGAGTAAACTATAGCAATGCTCTTTCGATTTATGTAGTATCACATAGATCACATCCAATACTCGCTGTATGCAATAAAAACCTCATTTTCTTTTAATTTATTATCTTAAAATTTGCCTATTTTTATAACCATGTACTAACTCAACTAAAAAAGTAGGCACTTTCAAATTATCAGCCGCCACAGTAATATTTACGTTACTAGAAACCAACTTTTCTGCAGGTTTAATTAATGAAATGGCACACAACATAGAACTGGTGTTCTTACGCTTTTCGTAAATCTACTATAGAGTAGATTAGTATAGACTAATACGAGTAATATAAAGAGAAGCCTGTGAGATTGCAGCTTTGTAAGTTTGTATATGTAATGGGTAATTTCCGGAACCATTAATCCGATTTCAAAAATTCTTTCACCTGTTGGTAGAATGAATTCGAGATGGTGATAGAATACATTTTATTCCGCGGGTTGGCCTGCGTTTTCTCCGATACGAAACCATATATATACCAGCTAGTAGATAATATAGACATGGGTCATTTTTTAGCGTGAAATCGAAAGCGTTACTCAGCGACTTCTGCTAACTACGATTTCTGGTCAAAATATCATTCGTAAGATTAATGGAATATAATCCTTATCCTTACTAATATTATAAATGCGAAAGTGTGTGTGTGTGTTTGTTTGTTTGTATGTTTGTCCTTCTTTCACGTCGCAACGGAGCGTCGTATTGATGTGATTTTTTATTTGGAGATAGTTTAGGAGCTGGAGAGTGACATAGGCTACTTTTTCCAGCGGGAAAGCATCTAATTCCCACGGGAAAATTCAATATGTTATTTTTCTATAACCACGCGGGCGAAGCCGCGGGCATCGGCTAGTAATATCATAATTGCTAAACCGTGGTCTCAATTTGATTAACTTGAATTGAAATAGGGGGGAGCTAGCTGTTTCTTATATAATGCCCCGATTTGACTTACAGAATGTGATATGCCCCAGCATTTCAAAGAAATATCTCCATCTTTAAGATGAGGATGACAGACACATAAAACGGGAGATATCACGAGGACACGACACATTTTGTACTTCAAATACTGGCGCTTATGTGCCAAACCAGTGGATAGCAATATCGACACGCAATAGACCCCGACACCTATGATTAATACCGGTCGACCGGGTGACGCGTGCTCAATCGCCATCTGCCCTTATTAATTGCCCTGTCAGCTATAATCGTGTGTCCTTCGCTCCTGTCCCGTGCCAGCATGCCCTATCTACGGGGCACTTCCTGTAGATAATTGCCATTTGTACAAATAATACAAACGTATTTCTCGGATATTACATAGGCGCAGCAAACTGTCACAGTCGGTGGAGCGCTTGTTTCTAAACGAAATATTTATTAATAATTTCTAAACGAGTGACAGACCGAATGGGTCATTGACGTTTTGTAAAATTACATTCACCAGTCTCTTCTCATCCAACTCTCCACGAACTAGGTAGTAAATTTAAAATGTTAGTAAAAATTAACATTCATTGAACGGTTCTGAAGTGTTTGTCATAAACCATCAGCGCTTGTGAACGCGTCAAACACCACACGAAATTAGTAATTGCATGCATTTATTCACCGCTATCTAAACTTTCACTCTGCATGTGTCACTTGTACAGATGCTGGTCCTAACGGCTCCTCCACTCCACGCATTGCCATAGCATTTTCGCCAAGCATGTGAAAGGGTGATTTGTGAGCATCGGTGTGTATTTGTCCTTGCGGGCGTTCGGCTGGATAGCGCAGACGAATGCGCTTTACTGACGCTTTTACCAGTGTGTGGATACTTTTACAAGAGATTCTATTAAAAATGTCCGATAGAGTGTAAACTTTGTATTCTCATTTTCACTGAGCATCTACTTACATTATCTAACGTCTTTTGCGACGGTAAATCAATCAACGGTATTGATAATTTAATATATATTTAGGAAAATAATAACCGTCACTCCCGTTACAAAAATAAAAAATCGGTACGCTAACAATCTTTGTTATTCAAAGGTCACAATTTTGCGAAAATGTTTGTCTATTTACGAAGAGTTGATACGAACCCCAGTCAAATAGTGTATCATGTATTTTTTTTATAAATCTTAAAAAGAGCAGTGATTAATGCAATACAGATTTGCACACTTTTTATCGGGCAGGATGATATAGGTATAACCAACATTTGCACAACTACGGAATATGTACATGGTCAACCCTTTTTGACAGAAACTTATTGTTCACCATCAATTGCGCCATAGCTCAAGGCTCGTTTTGACTAATGTCTGAACAGCACAATCAACAGATGACAACCAATTAATCGAATTAATTACCCCGTCGGCCTGGCCCGACGCAAATGACCGAACCCGCTCCGGCGAATCCTTATCACATCCCAGTCTCTAGTGCATTCCACAAGATGACGTTTTATTACATTACGCTAAAGGACCCGGGAACGATTTGGAATGAGAAATACAGTTGCCATCTATAAATCTAAGGTGTCAACTTGGTATTCTCCGATATATTTCTGGGTTCGAACGAATTATTTCTCTCTTCATTTGGATTATTATTAATTCTCTCTTCTCATTTGGTTTTTGAACCATTAATTGTTCATCTCCGGAATCATGTCACTAGATACATAAATACTAGGTGTATTTCAACTAAGCTACAATCTTCGTTGTTTCAAATAAAGTTGATGGCTGTAGTCGACTAAGGGAGCAGGGTTGAAGTGTGTTGTGGGCGATGGGCTAGCAACCTATCACTGCGATATCACATTTTGTCGATATTTATACCCACATCAATGCTATAATAGCACTGAATAGCGTGAATCTATGTATCTATGTTGATAGCTGTATCAAAGGAATTTTCAATATAGGTAATTAAGTAATTGTATAAAGTTGTGTCCAAATATTTAATTAATGATATTATTACTATTTGAAGAAATCATTGTCACCTGTCTCTTAAATTGTAACATAACCCTCAGCTCTGCTGTAGTTAGATACTTATAATAGATATTATAATAATATGTGCCTGGTGTCAAGGTCAAGACTATTTCATAACAATAGTGAGCGTTTTCAATCACCATCATAGTCCCCGTAGCAAGGCAGTGGGCTCACAACTCAGTGTGCTATTCAACTCTTCTCTGCGAGGCGCTGTAACGGTAATATTCGCAGCAACCCAGACTTCGCGGCTAAAGCCGCGTGTATGTAAACCCGAGTTGTATTCAAGTTCCGTTGCATGACTAAACGTCTCATCTAGGATAGGTACAGATAAAGCAAACAACTACTCCACCGACAGTAAGTTTCAACTGAAGCGTGTGACAAAGTAAGTTTATAAATACACCTACAATCTGCGATTCAAATCAACTTTATCATCCGCGAAGGCAACAAAGCGTGTGTACGGGAGTCCAAGTTTTCAGGCCCGAGTCACACCTGCGACTTTCCCACAAATTGTTACCGGTTCCAACTCGCAAGTCGGCCGTCGCCAACTTGCCCTTCTCCACTTCATAATTAATTCTTTATTCGGAACTCAGACTTGGACAGAAGCGGGTCGCGTAAGCACTTAAATAGTCCAAATTGTGTCGAAGAAGCGCCCGTTTTAATGACGATGCTCATTTTTAATTAGTTCAGAAGAGCTCTTTAATTGTTAATGGCCACAT
The DNA here is from genome assembly GCA_947578815.1 of Epinotia ramella. NCBI lineage: Eukaryota > Metazoa > Arthropoda > Insecta > Lepidoptera > Tortricidae > Epinotia > Epinotia ramella. The sequence continues at coordinate 19,070,904 of OX388209.1, forward strand.
TTTGAAGTTTGATTAGTTGTTCAAGTAAGCGGGGCACATTTTGTTGCAAATAAAACATGGCGGAAGTTAGCCACCTCCGTAAATCTGTAGGCTAAATGGAAGCTAAAGATTATATCACACATACAGATGAAATAAATGAACTAAAAGCAATAGCCGATAGTTTGGCTGATATATAACCTAAAAATAATCGATTTATTTCTCAGAGAGATTGGATTATTAACTCGCTAATTATTCGAAGTTTCTAAGAGAAACTAGTAATTACAAGTTACTAATTGGCTGTCCTAGAGAGAATTGTGACGATAATTAGAAGAAATCATAACAGCAAAAATAATTCTTAACTTTAACTATTAATCATATAATTAAAACGTCTGGAAATCTATTCCCAACATTGAAACAAACAACCCTGAATTCCAAACTTTTCTTAGTAACTAAAATTGTTGACACCTGAGAAACACCTGACGGTCGAAATTATAGTCAGCGCACCACAAGAAGGTATCCTGGAATTTGTGCCAACACACCTAGCACATACTACGAATGTAATAACTTTTAACACATAGCGCTAAAGTTGAAAATGGTATGGTTGTGCTATTCGGCGGTGCCTAATGGAGGTGGTGTGTATAATGTTCACCGCTTAGTGTAACTCTGTCAGTGTCAGCCCTAATTAGAGCCATTGAAATAGGCTGATTAATATGCGCAATGCCGTGGTCTACGCCGATGCTCTATTGTGGATGCTGTGAATTATGTATATGAGGTGATTATGTGTCATATCTCAACGCACTGGCTGTTGATTCGCCGATAAGGGAAAGAAATGATGTGGTGAAACTATATTTCAGCTGATTTATTGGTAAGTGTGATTATTCTGGCAATGTCATATCAGTTACGATTTTAAGACCGAATGTTCATATTTTATTGTCTAAAGGGAAACAATATAATGGCATTGTCGCTAGAACTTATAGTCTTTCACTAAAGTAACGTTACAAAACCGGCAATCGGTTAGCCTAGTGGGTAGTAACGCTGCCTACGAAGCTGAAGGTCCTGGGTTCGAATCCCGGTAATGGCAAATATTTGTGTGATGAGCATGAATATTTGATTCTGAGTCATAGAAGTTATCTATGTATTTAAGTATTTATATCTATTATATACATCGTCGTCTAGTACCCATATATCACAAGCCTTACTGAGCTTACTATGGGACTAGGTCGATTTGTGTAAGATTTTCCCCTAATATGTATGTAAATACTTTATTGTACACAAGACACAGGTAAAAATACAGACAAAAAAAAGTTAATTCGGTACAAAGGCGAATAAATATTTACTAATATTTATTTATTTAAAACCAGTTCAGTGAAGTCAAAACAATAATAGCGATAAGTAAGGGTATTTAAATGTCCATTGTTAATGAGGCACATGACACATACCAATGATGACATACCGTCTTCAGTCACTTCAAACTAAAATTTGGTCTGCCCGAGGTCAAATTGTAGGTCCAATAAATGTAACTCCATCTGTAAATTTATAGTACCTACTCAGTAAAAAAAAATGCATGGTAAATACAACCTATATTTGCTTAACTGTTATGTCAAGGAAATTATGTTTTTAACAATAGTACCTACGTAGTATAATGAGTCCTCATGGTGGCTGCCATCGGTTACTCTCTAGGCGTGTTTCCACACCACAATTCTATTTGCACCTCCGTTTTTCTGCTGAACATAATAACTAGAGATGTTACATAGCTTCGGTTCCGTCTCCAAAAAGTTGGAACTTCCTATTGAATGATTGTTGTAACCTATTGAAACCGGAGGTTGTAACCACTTCCGTAACATCCCTGATAAGGATTTTTTTTTTTAATTGACGCCGTGCAATTCATCCTCGTGTGCGTGTTCTATGAGTACAGACTTTCTATACTACTCATAGAATATATTATTCGTGGAAAATAAAAAAAACATGGACAGAGATCAGAATAGAAAATCAGTAAGTACATAAGTGCCAGGAAATGGTTCCATCTCAGTATGGTACTGGCGTTATGGCAAGCGCTGATCTTTCGGTGGCACTGTCAGAAACTTCACGAAAAATTCCGAGAAAAAATAACGATAAAATTTAAAGACGCACTCACAACACTCTTATCTTGCTTGCTAAACCACGATACCAACGATATTGTACCAATGTGCATAATCTATACATTTGCGGTCGAGTCTAATTATTATTTAGTTCCAACTTTGAATGGATAGTAGTTTTAGAACCATATGAATATTTCTGTGTATTTTCACATTTGTTTATCTGCACTAAATTTATCTGTATCTATAAATAGCAACCAGAAGAGCTACGAATTAAATACACATTTAAAATAGAAAATCCATACAAAACGTACCCCCATTCACAGCAATGGTTACATTTCACTGCATCTGTATCTGGGTTAGTGGTTTGTATTTAATATTAGTTTTAACTCAATTTAGAGTCATAACAATGGTTTTATACGTCTGTCGCAACCAGGGACGGATTGATTTGAAAATCCATTGTGTGTTTGCTTTGCGACTGGAACATAAACGCATTTAGGTACGTGGTCGTATCTGTCGAAATATTAGCTGTTTATGACGTGTATTCACAACAAATCAGTGTTCAAATTGCTGACTTGGGAGTTATGGTTTAAGTAAGGCATACCTTGCGCTTTAACCTATTTGAGGCCACGCATAGCTATGTGTGCTACCGGAAATACGATAATGTCTCGTAGAGGCCTCAGACCCAGAAAAAAGATAGACAAAGCAATACGAACAACCTAGTGAAGCCGGTTTTCAACCAAGCCAAATAAGTTTAGCACAGGCTAACGCACATTATACAAACCAAATTGGACAAAACTCTTTCGCAATGCTGTCAAGATCACCTATTTTGTGCAATTTAATTTGTCTATGTGTGCGTGAGCGTGTGCTAAACTTATTTGGCTTGGTTGAAAACTGGCTTCACTAGATTGTTCGCTATGCTCCGTATCTATTTTTCTTGGTCTGATGTAGAGGCATGACTCATACGTGAGTCATTGACCTTAATAATGGGTTAATATTTATGGCACAAACATCGTTACATAGAACGTTGTTTAACAACGAAACTTCATACAGCGTACATCCGCTGGTCTGATTGCTAGCTCAATCTACCAGTAGTTAATTACGCACATTGTGTTCTCATCTGAGGGCAAGACGACCAGTATTAATGTCTTTATAATAAGCTGTATAAAGGGTTTTGGCGGATGACACCGTTAGGTGGCCAATGCAAGGACGCGTGTCAGCAGGCCTTTCCCTGCCACTTAGGGTAAGCCCAGCTCTCGCATACTCTGAGGTGCAAATTCACCCGAACGCAGCGGGCACCGTCGGACAGATACAATATCATTCGCACATAGTCGCACGGCCGGCATTATTATTATTATTACTTATTAAAACATTAACTCGTCAAAAGATGTGACGAAACATGTGCTATGATGTAGAGCGGGCTAGCATGATTTGATTTTCGGTTTTATTAGACAGAGGACATTCTTGTGCGTAATAACCAACTATTATTTATTTTGTGGTGACCCAGAGTAGTACTACTTCTACTATTGTTCGATAGTTTGTTACATTTTATAAGTTTTCGATTAATATTCGTTAATTTCAAAGCCTTTCACACATTCAAACATAATGGCTTAGTTAGATAACTCCCCCTTAGAAAAGAGAAACATTAAAACGGACAAACAGGCGGATATAGTATAGACGGTATAGTGAAATTACATGGGGTTATTGTTGACTGAAACCTTAATATAACCCTTAATACCTACCATGCCATGCCTACCATTAAAACAACTTGTATACGACAGGGACGGCACCTTGACAAACTCAACACTTCCACTGCCTAGCAGACGCGTTCGCCGTAGTCACTTTCCGCTACATACGAACCGAAAGCGAAGCGAATGTGTTAGCAAAAAAATTAAAGTAAAAACTTTCATAGTATTTTTGAAGCCCCAAAAGAAAACCGCCCTTTTTCCGCGCTCCATTTTTACTATTCTATTTAAAATCCACGTTTTTATATTAAATATCCATCTAGATAGTCAATAGTAATAAACAGTGTGTACAGAGGACAAAGCAAGCGGGACAATGCCTCGAAAACAATGAATGCGGCTGCAACACGCAAACAGTGTTCCCGCCCGCTCTGCTCTGTCACTGTCAGACCTAATTAGAGCCGCCATTGAGATTGTCTGATTAATATGCGCATTGTTTCCTTCCATGTCGCACTCTACAGAACTAAATTATTGACTCTTTGCGATATTTATGGGCTCCAAGTAAATTGCCAATCCGAAAATCTTTCGTCAGCGTTTGGCAAAATGTTTACTTATTTGTAGAGTTCCACATGCCGTGTGCGCTATCCGCTACCCAGTGGGTAAACCACGGGATCGGCTACGACGTTACGCTCGTAGGCGATCCCGTAGCGATTTTTGACACTGAATGCATGAACACATTCACTGCCAAGAATCGCTACGCGCTACGCTCGTAGCCGATCCTGTAGTTTTCTCGTACGTAGCGGAAAGTGACCACGGCGTAGGCACCCGCTAGGCGGGTTCCTGGCAGTAAAATTGTTAAGGATCGACACAACCGAAACTTGACACGCTTTCCGTAGCGCGTGCGGAGTCTATGGCCGATTTCTAACCGAAACCAAAAACATTACCAACAGTGAACCCGCCGAATAGGTTCTTGGCAGTCAAAGTGTATAAATACGCTGATGCCTCGGTTACCCGTGCATTTTCATCAAATCGAACCCGCGAGACGTGTCAGGACAGCATATTTTATTTAAACTTCAGTATGGTTTATCTTGTACGTGGCCACGTAATGATGGTAATTAGTTAACCCTTAGTTTACCATAAGCCATTACCATAAGACTGGCTATAGTTTGTTTCAGTTTAGATGATGAAAAGTACCAACCAACCATTATCGATATCTATTATTTAATTTTTATCTTCCTAGTTCTAGTAGGGTTGTAAAACAACTACTTACGCATCACTATCACTATCATCATCATCACTATCACTATCACTACATAGTATAAAACAAAGTCGCTTCCCGCTGTCTGTCCCTATGTATGCTTAGATCTTTAAAACTACGCAACGGATTTTGATGCGGTTTTTTTTAATAGATAGAGTGATTCAAGAGAAAGGTTTATATGTATGATATAGTACCCGTGCGAAGCCGGGGCGGGTCACTAGTAAACAATATAAGAAACAGTAGCCACTCCAGCAAGTCGATCACGTAACGCATTGTACACACACTGTGATTGTGATACACTGTTATTGTGACGAATTTTATATGGAAAAATGACAGTTGGATCTATTTAACGCGCGTTAAAAACGTTACGTGATTACTCCGTACACGTGCCACACTTCGGTCAGTTTTAAAACGTCTCTTTGTTATCTTCTCTTTCATATTTAGCTACAAAAAATGGTAAAATCACGCGTTTAGTTAAGGGACGACGGCAAGAGGCCTGACGGAATGACGCTGGTGCCTTGGAGCATGGGTCGGCCACTAGTTTGGGATGCTACTTACGTTGATACCCTGGCACCGTCTCATATTCCAAGCACCAGCGCCGCCGCTGGCACTGCAGCATCCTCGGCCGAAAGCCTCAAGCGCCGCAAATATGCCGTCCTAGGAAACAGCTACATGTTTGCGGCGGTTGGCGTTGAAACCTTGGGGCCATGGGGGCCAAGTGCGCGCGTCGGCTATATAAAGATTTGGCGACGCGCTTAATAGAAGTCTCGGGCGACCAGAGGGCTGGCCACTATTTCGCACAGCGTATTAGTATCGCTATACAGAGAGGAAATACGGCCAGCCTTCTGGGCACCTTGCCCGTTGACAGCGATTTATGCCATTTTTTTTACCTATAGGTTAAGTTTTATTATTATCTCTTTATTTATATTTCATCTTAAGCTAGGTTTTTACAATAATTATATAAAAAGTAAAATATAAAACTATACATATAAAACATAATCAGTAATCAGTAATCAGTCATATATTCGCTTAAACATGGTACAAATAGGTGGTTCAATAATATACAGAGCTACATGTTTGGTCATAAGGACATGCAAATATATATGAATGTCGTGTGTATCGCATGCATAAGTTGCTAATACTAAGAATTTAGGTCATTAAGGTATTCTTGAACGGAGTAATAGGCTTTGGATGCTAAAAAGTTATATAACGCAGTCTTAAATTCTTTATCGCTTTCTAATTTCAAAATATTTGCTGGCAGTTTATTGTATATTCGGGGTGACATACCTATTATGCTTTTTGATAGAAAAGCTGTTTTTGAAGCATTATAATTAATTTTCTCCTGATGCCGCAAGCTCTTAAATCTAGTATATTGGTCTATGTTATATTTGACATACAGTGATATTTCGTACACATACAGGCAAGGTAGAGTCAATATTTTAAGTTGTATGAAGTGGGGTTTGCATGAATCGATCGGTTTAATACCGCATACAGATCTTAAACATTTCTTCTGACTCTTGAACACCATTTCACGATCTGTAGCATTACCCCAAAAAATTACACCGTATCTTAAAGTAGACGTTACATGTGCGTGGTATACAGTCAACACGGCTGATTGGTTTACAATTTTTCTTAGATTATACAATGCGTAACTAAATTGATTAAGTTTTGTACATATATTGTCAATTTGATTTTTCCATGTCAGACTACTATCTAAACTTAATCCTAGAAATTGAGTAATGTCAGTTTCCTCAATTCTTTGGTCTTGGTAAGTAATAATCAAATTAGGTGTATGTTTTGTTCGTAATTTAAAGTTCATAATGTTCGTCTTTTCAAGATTTACATGTAAGTTATTCCGGTTGAGCCACTCAATTATAATATGTAAAGTCTGATTTATATTGTCCTGATGTACATGCATGTCTGTCTCTGTAAATATCACAGTGCTATCATCGGCGAATAATACCATTGGGTGATTGATGGCTCTAGGCAGATCATTGATATATACAATAAATAGAAGAGGGCCTAAAACACTTCCCTGTGGTACGCCATAGCTTATTTCTTTAAAATCAGACGAATACGTGACCTCCTTTTTGGTCTTCATACATATCCGATCAATTTGAGTGCATTGTTTACGTCCAGTCAAATATGATTTTATAAGGTTATGAACATTGCCCCGTATCCCGTATTGATATAATTTTGATAAAAGTATGTGGTGGTCGACAAAGTCAAACGCTTTCGACATATCCATGTATAAAGCACAGACAGGTACCCTTTTATCGATTTGTGTCATAACTGGTTTCAGTAGATCGTATATGGCCATATTTATAGATTTATGTTTCCTGAACCCTTTTTGTTCTGGGGTAAATAAATCATTTTTTTCAAAAAATTGGTACAAACTATTATAAACTACCTTTTCAATTATTTTAGAAAAAATTGGTAATAGCGCCACTGGTCTGTAATTAGACATATTATCCATTGCGCCCTTTTTGAAAAGGGGTCGAACAACGGCCAATTTTAACTTTTCTGGAAATGTCCCCTGTTCGATACATAAGTTGATAATGTAGCTTATAGGTGTAGCAATGGAAAGTACAGCTTTTTTAACGACTTTCGTGGCTATTCCGTCGTAGCCCGTACTGTTAGAATTTTTTAAAGAATTAATAATTACGTGGATGTCATGGGGGTTAGTCGGTATCATAAATAAAGAATTCATGGAATTATATGTCAATGTCGGACTACCATTATAATTATTCGAATGAAATGACTTTGAATTAATTAGGTCAATGAAATTATTATTAAACGCTTGCGCGATTTGCAATGGATCACTAATAATGTTATCTCCATTTTTTATTTGCGTTATGCAACGTTTCGGGGTCCTTACTTTGTGTTTATTAATTATATTCCAAGTGGCTTTTGATTTATTTGCGGCATTTTGAATGAAATAGTTATTTTGAGATTTTTTGGTTAATTGTATAATTTTCTGAAGCCGTTTGGAGTACTCTTTAAAATAATTACGATCAGATGGGTTTGCATTTAGTCGACATGTCCAAAGTAATTCCCGCTTTCGTTTACAGCATGTCCTTATTCCTTTGGTTATCCATTTTGGTTTGTTTATTGATGTTAGTTTTATTCGTCTATAAGGGAAACAAAGATTATAAAATAGATCAAAAAGCTCTGAAAAGTGATTAAATGCTTCGTTAGCAGTGTTTGCCATATAAACTGTGTTATAATTTATACTGCTTACGCATTCGATAAATTTATTAATGTTTCGTGTACTCAAGTCCCTTCGAGTGATGTACCAATGTGATAACAAAGAGGTTTTTCTAATAGGACATTTAAATATTTGCCCGGTATGATCCGATAGAGCCATTTCTAATAACTTTGCTTTACCATTGCGCACATTATGAATGATGTTATCAATGCAGGTGTTACTTTGCAATCTGGTCGGTTCCATTATTCCTAGTCTGAGATTAAAACTAATTAGTAAGTTCTTAAAGTCTATCGAGTGTTTGGTCCTTTTTAAGGTATCTATGTTAAAATCACCACAAATTATATTTTTTTTGTGACTGTAGCAAACCTTTCTTAAAATAGTATTCAATGTGTCAAAGAATGTTTTTAATTCTGAGGCATTGTTGTTCGGTACCCTATAAATACATATTATTACAATGTTATGTTCTGTGAGCTCTATTGCCGAACATTCCACAACATTTGAAATTGATTTATTACAGATGTTTGTCATTATGTCAAATTTATGCGTATTTTTCACTAATATACAAGAGCCACCGTTTCTATTGTCTCTTGAGAAGAAAGCAGCTAGTTTGAAGTTCGGTATGAATAGCTGGCTTTCATCACCCAGTTTCATGTTGTGCTCCGTTATACATATTATATCAATTGGACTGTCAGACCCCGTAAGTTCCTGTAAATTAACACTTAATATATCAGCCTTATTTATAAGTCCATTGATATTTTGATGTAACACAAATATGCTATTGATTACGAAATAAATCACTTGTATGATTGTCTTTACAGAATTATTAGTATTAGTGTTTTCATTGATACTGCCGGTGTTGATAGATGAGTCACTGCAAACTAAATTACTCGTAGTTACATTTTTGGATGTTGGCAGGCTCTCCGAGGTTGGTTCGCTCGTCCGATTTCGTCCACACACCGAATATTGTCTACTGGTTGAATTCTGCTCGCTCGACAAGCTACGTCCGCTTGTCAAGCTCCGTGTGATCGCTGAGCTTTGGGCGCCTTTTGGAGTATGGGCGCTGTCCAAACTCTGCGAATCAGCCATAATGTTTTTATCTGCGACATGTTTAAGCGGTTTATAAGATATCGGACAGTGTTCATTTCCATTGATGTACAGCTTGATATTTCGCATAACTGCATGCTTTCCCTCGTGTCTAGCGGTTTTTAGGCATTCACGTAGATAATATCGTCGCTCAAGTCCCTCCTTGTCTAATAACTCCGATACAGAACATCCCGCATGTCTGAAACAGTGTGAATTGTTAATGATATATTTTTTCATTCGATTACTTATTAACTCAATAATAATGGGACGGCGGTTTCCTTTTCTCCCAGTTCGTTGCACTGTTTCGATATAGCCGTTTATGTCAATGTTAAGTAGGTCTCTAAACAAGTAATTAATTCGGGTAATTATGTCCTCTTCTGATTCTCTATAACACTCGTCTAGGCCGTACAATACAAATTTCTTTTTGTTGCCGTCACTATTGGAAGTTTGCAACGATGTACTACTTTTGGAGTTCAGAAGGTTTTTTATGTCCTTGAGCTCTCTTTTTAATTCCTGATTTTCCGTTTCTAATAACTCAATATTTTCTTGCGTGCTTTGTAATTGCTTTTCGAAACATTGTTGTTTAATAATGATTGAGTTATTGATTTGAGTGAAATCATCGTTCATTTTACCAACAGCTAATTTAATTTCGGCTTGTATTATTGCACTCAGATTGCCAACAATTTTGTCATAATTTGCTTTAAGTTTGGAATCAAGGGTGCTTATTTGATCGATTGTAATTGTTTCCCGTCCGGGACTCGTAGATTGGTGCTGTTGCGTCCCTAATGTGTCACCAAACACACTTCTTTCCGTATCTTCGTGAAATAAATCATCTATTGACATGTTTGTGGCGTCAAACATTGTATCGAGTGGTTTTCGAACCGGTGTATTATCATTCTTTCGCCTTTGCGTAACATTTATACAAGATGGACACCGCCATGCACGTTTAAACTCCCCGCTCATGCTTTCGTATGTTTCAATTGTCATACCAAGACACTGATAATGACAATTATGTTTGCATGTACAACATACCAGCCGTTCATAGTCATTAATTATTTGAGCGCGACACGCAAAACAATCCATTTTGCCTATTAGGTATTTTTAAATTTGTGTGATAAATGGTCCTCGACGTTGATTCGCTCCAGAAAGTAGCCGAGAGTTTCCGAAGTGAGAAATGAACCAATAGAAAGGCGAACGGTCTCCGAGCGTTTCCGACTATTCACGACTTATCTTACTTGGCTGATCTCGACGCTGATTTGCCCACGAGTGCACCCGAACGATATCTATGCTGATTGGCTTCCGAGTATTAACGAGATCGCCCGAATACGTTCTCGATGTTGGTTTGCTCCGAGTACAGCCGAGCATATCCGAACTCGGAGGAAGTATACTTGCGAGCTTCTTATTGGTCTCCGTGTGCATCCGAATAATCCCGAATGGAATATGGATTTCAATTGGACACCGAGTCTTCCCGAAATTGAGCGAAGTTGGAAGAACACCGTCGTGTGCGCACACAGCTTTTAATGTGTGCGTGAATTTTAAATGATGAAACGATCACGTTCATAAAGTCAAACTCATTGATTATTACATTTTGTCTATAGATTTTCACGATATTTATATCACAGGTCAGCAATTAGGTATTGGAGAAGTAGTCCACACAAGTTTCTTGCACGTCACTTAAGTATATCAGCAGTTTTTCAATTATTTACATAGACACAGATAACGTACGTCCGTCTTGCACTAGCGACACACACACACACCCCATAAAATCATTATAAAAACCTAACCTAGGGTACCGCCGGCAGCGAGGCGGGGCCTAAGCTGCCGGTGGTCAGGGCGACAGAGACAGGAACCTCCTGACTATCCGCGCAGTATCCAGGAGTACCGCCTTCTGTATCTGACCCTTGATCCAGCCATCTAGCGAGAGTCTCTTGAGGTGGTGGTCGAGACTCTTCGCTATTAAACCGTTCGCCGAAACGACTATCGGGACGATGATCGTCGAATCAACATCCCACATGGCGGTTACCTCGTGAGCCAGGTCTAGGTACTTGCTGGCTTTGTCCTTCTCGGCCTTCAAGAGGTTCTCGTCATGGGGGATGGTGATGTCGACGAGCACTGCCTGGCGTTTCGATCGATCTGTCAGCACGATATCAGGCCTATTGGCAAGAATAGTCCAGTCCGTGATGACAGATCGATCCCAATAGAGCGTGGCACGACCATTTTCGAGAACTGGCGCAGGTGTGTACTTATAGTAAGGCACTTCGGAGACCACAAGACCGTATAGGAGAGCAAGTTGCTGGTGAATAATTCTGGCTACAAGGTTATGTCTGTGCAAGTACTCGCCGTTAGCAAGATGACCACAACCGGAGATAATATGCCTGAGTGACTCCCCGGGACGGCGGCATGCCCGACAAATGTCGACCGTACCGTCCTTCAGGATATACCTCCGGTAATAGGGAATATGCATGTGATTTAGAAATGGACAAAAAAAATCACGTGTAATCTATATTGCTTAATAAATATACACACATGATTATTTTTTCAAATTATCATGTTTCTATTGATAAAATAAATTGTTTAAAAGTACTATTTTTCAAATTCCCTCGCAAATTTCCAAAACGCAACGCTATTGGCGGAGCGAAACGTGACGTCACCGTGCAGGTCGTTAGTATGATTATTGAAAGTTATTCGCATTGTTTGGCCGCTGTTTATGATAAATAATCAGTGTTTTTTGGTAATTATTAAGTGAAAAAAGTCTCGCCACAATGACTGAAGGCGGTTTTGTCAAGGCACAGTCGGATAATCTGCCTAAAATTGATGTGTTCATGATGACTAAATTTAATACATACTTCGCAAATATTTGTGACTTTACGTCCACTGAACTAAGAGGAGTAAAAGCTGCAAGGTAAATAAGTTACAGATATTCAATAAATTTTCATATTCCTTGTTTTTATACTCGTGAGATTGGTCAATTAAATAATTATAACCTATTTTGGCGATTCAAATAGCTAGACTTTTAAACTACTTCAAATAGGTCTTTGTTAAATAAGTGGAAAAAAAAACTAGTAGATATTTATCCATACTATATACTATTTTACTATACTATAACTTTATATATTATATATACTAACTTCTGCCCGCGACTCCGTCCGCGTGGAACTCATTTATATCGTAGCTCCATACAAACTTTCACCCCCACTTCATCCCTTTGGGGGATATGGGGGGAGCTACGATATAAACGAGTTCCACGCGGACGGAGTCGCGGGCAGAAGCTAGTTATATTATATATTTTATATATACTTACTTACTTAATAATAAATTATAAATGCGAAAGTGTGTCTGTCTTTCTGCTTGTTACCTCTTCACGCTTAAACTGCTGAACCGATTTGGTATAGAGATAGTATAAACGACTTCCACGCGGACGGAGTCGCGGGCAGAAGCTAGTATTATATAATCAAAGATATGTAGGTACCTATTAGGAATGTTAAATGTTGAGAACATCTTTATGAACTTTAACAAACTAGGTTGTTTTCGTCAAGGCTTATAAATAAAACAAATTTGTGTAGGTCACTCAGTAAAAAGGATTAAATTCTTTTAACTTTCTTCGATCAACAGTGCAAACAAAGAAACTTAGCTAAAACGTTTCTTGATCAAAATCAACACTCGTAGTCAGCTGTTGATCAACAAAAATCATAATAATTGTAACATTAATAACTAAAAAAATTGGGAATCAGAATAGTTTTATGAATAAGTATATAATACAATTTTGAGGTTAGGTTATTGTTTACCTATATTGTTCGCGAGTCGTAATAAAAAAGATTTTAGGTACATACATATTTAATAGAAATGATATTCACAACAATATAAACTACTCAAGCACGATACATTATCTCTCCTCATCGCCTTACACCACTTTATCCTTATATTTGCACCTTTGGGCATATGAAAATATTTGCAGTTTTAATGTGATTTTCACACATAGGGACAATACAATATTTATAATAAGCTTTTGTGTGCTCTTCCATTACAATAAGTTGATCTTATAAGCTTTAATCACTCACATTTATTAAAAGTGTGAATCAAACACTTTGTTGTTAATTTGTTTAAGAACCGCCGTGCACTAAGCTGCACGGTGACGTCACAAATGAGCGCGCCAAAATGGTGGCGTTTTGATCGTCCGAAAATGATAGTAATTTTAATTATTTTTTTTTAGCTTATTTAATAATATTGTGAAAGTGTTATATTTTTTTCCGGTTATATAATTACTTATAGAATAGATAAAAAAAATAAAAAAACGTCATGAATATTCCCTATTGTTCGTCATGATAACTTCGTCCGCAATTGCACAGACAAAACCTTCGGTTTCCCCGAAGAGATCCCCGAAACGTAGCCAGTTCACCGACGCGAGCAGATCTACATCGGGCCCTGTGAGGGCCTTGTAGAACCGCCCGTGTAGCTCCTTGCTCCTCCATACCGCCCTGCGGTCCTCGGCGCTCATTACTTTAAGTCTGCGCCAGTTCTCGTTTGCCAAGGAGAGCGGGGTGAAGTTTCCGTCTACTGCTACTACGTCGCGATGCATCCCACACTCATTGTTTAGGAAATAATCCCTAAGACTGCACACCTCGCGGTTGTGGAGGTCTTTGGCATTTAAAAAGCCGCGCCCTCCACACTTCCGTGAGATGTACAGTCTCATAACAGATGAGCGTGGGTGTAACATGCGATGCGCAGTAAGCAGTACTCGGACTCTTCGGTCCAGGGCATCCAGCTCAGTCTGCGTCCACCTTAGTACGCCAAAGGAGTAAGTAAGCAAGGGCATCACCCAAGCGTTGAAGGCGCGCACCTTGTTGCCGCCCGACAAAAGACTATTAAGTACTTTGGTCAGGCGACAAAAGAAGCGCTCCTTCACCGCCCGCTTTACGCCCTCACCCTCAATACCCAATGACTGTGACATACCAAGATACTTATAGGTTTCTGCTTCGGAGATAGATTTGAGGGACATTGTCTCTGAAAGTTGCAAGTTTGTTGAATTTACAACTTTTTGCTCGCTGTACATGCATGACCGCACACTTATCGACACCAAATTCCATTTTGATGGCGCTACTGAAGACTTCTGTTGTTTTCAGTAGTTCCAACAGGTCATGTCCATTCGGTGCAAATAGCTTAAGGTCATCCATATAGAGCAAATGAGAAATGACCTCACCCTCTCTCCGAAGCCGGCAACCTAGTCCTGAATCCTTCAGCAGGGTGCTAAGCGGATTCAGCGCTAGGCAGAACCACAAAGGACTCAGACTGTCGCCCTGGAAGATCCCACGTTCAATCCTTATAGAGTCCTGCGGACCAGAAGGGCAATCTCCTCCCCCCGGTTGACGAAGGACTGTGGTCCACTGCCCCATGCAAGCGCCTAAGAAGGATCTTAGAACTGCATCAACTTTATACAACTCTAAGATCCTCCTCAGCCATGAATGAGGCACCGAATCATAGGCCTTCTTGTAGTCAATCCAGGCGGCCGAGAAGGCCCCTTTACTCCGCCGGACTCGTTGGCAAATGGTCATGTCTATGAGGAGGAGCTCTTTAGTACCACGAGACCCAACCCTACATCCATTTTGGGCAGGGGCCAAAACGTTGTTTGCAACGATGTGTGCATTAATTTTTGCTCTCAAAATGGATGTAAGGAGCTTGTACAGTGTAGGCAAGCACGTGATGGGTCTGTAGTTTTTCGCTTCCGCGGTACTACCGGACTTATAGAGCAGGGAGGTGATACCAGTTGTCAAGAAAGATGGCAGGGAACCGAGCTCAAGGGCTTGCTGGAACTGTGTTGCCAAACGCAGGTGTGAGCATCGAAACCATTTCAACCAGAAGTTGTGTAATCCATCCGGTCCAGGACTTTTCCAGTTCGGGGCCAAACGGATGGCACAACTAACGTCCTCGGGGCTGATGGTAACAGCCCCCATGGGTTCAATGAACTCACACTCACGTTCGACAACACTCATCCACTCGCCTTCAGTGTGTTCGACTGGCACTGACCAGATACTACGCCAAAAGTCAACCATGGCAGTAGCATCTGGCTGCTGCCCGTCGGACACACGAAGGTCGGTTCCCTCCCATTTTCGGTATACCTTCCTTTGATCGCTCTGGAAAAGGCAATTCTGCTGGTATCGATCCACTCGCTCTCTGTGGCGGCGAATACGGCCTGCCCATGCATAGACTTTCTGCTTCAGAAAGTCAATGCGCTCCGTGACACAGGCCATGTAGTCGCGGGGCCTGATACCAGTTCCCGCGAAGGCCTGGTTCACAAAGCGCATGACTCGGGGGCGGCTGTTGCCCCCCCTGAAGCAGATCAGCTTTGCAATGAGAGTCCTAAACGTATCGATACGACGCTCAATCCGTACTTGCCATGCAGGGACACCCCCGGCGGTCCTAGGTGCACGGTCAGCGTCCGGAAACTTGACACGAGCAACACGGCACGCCGCGATGGCCCCGCAGTACATGATTGAGTGTGTATCAAGTAAGTCTTCACTAGCCTGTATATACGGGTCTAGCAGACCGTTTAGAGCTCCCATTAACGCTATATTGCGTCTATTTACGGGCAGGCGTGGTAGTCGTGGCCTAGAGTTGTTTGTAGAACGATACCCCGTAATCGCATCTTCCAAAGCCCTCCTCAGTTGCTCATTGGCCTGGGTACTCACGCTCTGATTCGCACAGTCCTCCACGTCGGCACTGGGATCAACCCGCGGTGCCCCCGGTGCCAGGTCGGGAGCAGGCATCGGAGCCGGCAACAAGGCGGGCGGATCCCTCGCCGAGGTAGAGGCTGCACGAGTAGAGAGTGCTTCCAGGCGTAGCCGATCAAGCGTAGCGTCATCCAACCGCTTGTGCCGCTGGATGACGCGCACCTGATCCGATAGACGCTGCGCAGACACGGTGATGGCCGGTTCAAGCGCCTGGAACAGAGGCAGGATCCGGACACGGTACGCGGACAGATTAGTTCCTCCCTCTGTCGCCCCATAGTAGGCGCGTATGCAGTTTTCGTTAATGGATTGCGTTCACTGCATGCGGCGCACTATACCATCGGCAGCGGGAGCCGTGGGCGGAGCAGGATGCCCCGCAGGCCCCAAGCGTGCCGGCAGCGGTGGTCGTCCTCGTCGCGCAGGTGGTCGCGGCGGCGGGGACGGCGGCCCGCGCTCGTCGCTCGACTCGCTGGTGTCGGGCGCTGTGGCGAATTCATCGCCCGACGATGATGGCGAGGAGCTGGATGGCGCGGGCGAAGGTGGTGGGCGTGCGCGTTGTGTCTCCGCTCGAAGACGTGATCTCGTGATCATCTAAATTTGATTCTTCTCTAGTCTTGTCTTGTCTTAATTGTTTTGACAGCTGGTTGTCATTCCAGTACAATTTTTGCTGCGTTGCAAATTCATCGCCGTTGGTGTTTTATAAACATTGCATTTGGTGTTCTGCATAATTATGTACACGAAAATAAATCTAAAAAGGCAATGTAGGCGTAAAGACTATAAAAAGCTAATTTTCAAATTAGAGATAGCGATTGACACGTCCGTCATTGTCAGCGGTTTTTTTTTTTTTTTTTTTTTTATTATTATTATTATTATTTTTAATTTATTTAGAAACACAAACAGTCGCTTAAACAAATATATAAGGGGTACACATAGAGTACCAACAGACATAATGCTACAGACCTGGAGGTTCATTAATATTATGATAATTGTGTTAACAAAAAAGGAATCTTAATCTTGCAACTAAAAATTAAATGTAGACATTTTTCGGTTAGAATACCTACAAGGAGATCTGAAGAGTAACATTTACATTAGGTAATTATAATACTCCTGGAAGGACTAAGAAAATAACTTACGTTTTACTAACAATTTGATACTTAACAATGATTGATGAAAAGGATCAATATCAATCAGATACTTATTATAAAAACTAGGGACTCGCCTGAAAAAAGTATGCCGTGAGTAATTTTTGCGGGCAAAGCTGATATGGAATAGAGATCTAGGACGTAAGGGGTGACGCGGGCAACGAAAAGTAACCAATTCTAAGAGGTTCGGACAGTGTATCACACCTTTTAGAATTTTTAACAAAAACATCACATCTAAAAACTGTCTCCGGCTATGAAGGGAAGGAACACAGAAATGCTTCGCAGCTGACGCGGAACGCTCGAAATAATTACCTGTTCTATAACACAGTGACTTTAGGAAAATATTTTGGATCCTCTCCAAACAGTCATTATGTTTGTTTTTATTAATTGTCTTTAATCGCTAATATGAGTCGCTTAAATTCAAACTCAGGTAAATTCATCTGTCAGATCATGCGATTTTGGTATTATGAAAAGGTAATAGGGTAGATATTTGCAGTGAGGGTCGAATGGATTTATCTGAGTTTGAAGTTAAGCGACACATGTTTCGACCTACTATGTTCTGTCACTGTCAGACCCAATAAGCCCACGCCATCAAGGTTATCTAATTACCTCTAACGCGCTAGGCCTGCACAGAGGATAATACATACTTGATTCGAGGTAAATATTCTTGGGCCAAGTAATCGATTAGAATGATGTCAAAACTATCTCGAATTAAGAGACAAGTTTTTTTTTCTTGGCTCGAAAGAATGATCTAAATTGCATGATTAGGGTTGCGTAGTCAACAAGGAAACCTTATAATTTCGCCATGTCCGTCAGTCCGTCTGCGGCTTAGCTCAGTGACCTTTACTACTTAGAAAGCTGTAATTCGGCATGGGTATTTAAATCAATCACAAAATGATACAATAAAATTATGAAACAAAATTTTTACAAGTAAATATCTAACTAGGTACACGTAAAGTGGGGTTGTATTTTTTTTTCTCGCTATACTATCTGTGTGGGGTGTTGTTGGATAGCTTGTTCAACAATATTATGAAATTTCGTTAAACCATTTTCAACTTAGTGGTCAATTTGTGTGAAAAAAAATTTTTGATAGAGTCATGTCCCCACAATGAGTGTCACACCACACACATGTGTGTCGGCTAAATGGCTGCTACTGGAATGTGAAAACAATCGTGGCAATAATAGTTACATATAATGTATGTAAAGGAAAACTATCACGGCTAAGTAGATATTGCTAGTTACCGAGTAATAGTCGATCAACTTAAAATGTACCTGAAACTGCCAACTTTCGTACAAATGCGGCCCACGCAACCGCACCATTTATTTGGCGCGTGTCGATATAACAAATACAGACAGGCAACTACGGAACCCTACACTGCGCGTGGCCCGACACGCACTTGGCTGTTTTTTTTTTTTTTTTTGCATTTGTCTTGTAATACTATGTGTTGTGTTGTATCACGAATAAATGTTTGATTCTTGATTCATCTTAATCCAAGATGATAGCTGTTTCATTCTAGATATTGGCAAGAAATTGGATTAACCGCATGTTTCGCTTACACAAACGTAGCTACCCTAATTTTAACTCATCCGAAATAGAATTAAACTGACACGATTCTTACACACTATTGTTACTAAACGGAACTTAATCGCATATAATTAACTTATTTATTTACCACTCCGAGGTTTCCCGACGTGTCGGATGTTTCACAACATCCATGAGCACAGGACGACACCTCCACTGTCGGGAGATCGAGATGGATAAAATAAGTAAGTTTATTATAATATAATATGCGATAAAGTTCCGTTTAGTAACAATAATCACCCATCTGAAACCCACTACAATGTCTTTTCCCAGGAGGCCTGCCTGGGAAAATGCATTGTAGGGTAGAGGCAACACTAAAATGTCTTTTTCAGGACAGTCTTTACACTAGTCTTTCTCCAAATTGATGACTTTGAATAATGTTCTCGTCTAGGAATCCTTATTAAAATGGCATATATTAAAGCTTATTTCAAGTGTAGCATCAGCCATTTCGTACCCTGCTTCGCCAATCTGGATCAAATCCTATTCTACGAGTAAGTTCAACCTGTTTTTGTTATCAAGAAGATAACAAACAAACTGTGTTTTACATGGATGTGATAAAAGTATAAAGATATAGTGATACACTTCCTACGTCCCAAAACCAGATGCACACTTACTTAAATGGCACCAAACAGACGCAGAAACTTGCATGTTCGCGCGTTAAATTGATATAAAATACGACATAACACGATTAACAACTGTCATAAATGAAAGTTTCCATCACGATAATTTCCCCCATTATGGAACTGCCGACCAAACAACTTAACATTAGGTTTCTCCTAAAAGTTATAAAGCAAGTCGAGTGCGATAGTCGTAACTGGCAGGGCGAGAAATGTGTTCGACAAAATTACCACTTTTTGTTGATAAATGTTCGTCGGTCCCTTACAGGCTGCTGTTTATGTGCCCATTAAGTTGATATACCTATTTGTTAATGAGTCATCTGTAATTACATTTGTTAGTTGCGATATATTGAAGTCATTGAGACTATTCAGCGTCAAGAGAGTGAAACACACGCACGTTTTAACTGACTACTATGCTCTAGCTAAATCATGACAAAAATACGCGTGTCAACTTGCCGAAGGATTTGATGATATCGCTAGCAACATTCTAGCTTTTTCTTACTTGTTACTGGATATGTAAGAGTGAGAGTCAATAATATAAGTACTGCCGCTCATGCGTAGCCTACTGACCCGCACTTACACACAAATTGAATATAATACCAATTTAGCGGTATATGGAAATTAGTTTAAATAAAATAACTTTACATTATTAGCGATCTATACTATTCAAAAAGTATTTTATTAAGCGATAGTACTATTTCTACTTATACGAGTATACCTTTTTTATTTTATTTATATCTCCTTTTTATACTAATGAATGCAAGTATTATTTGATTTTTTGTTCATAAAATAAAACACAAAACACTTAATTATGTGTTCACTTAATTATGTGAAACCGGCTACTCGCTGAGGGTGTTCCAGTTGCATTCGCGCCACTACGTGCACTTCAGCTCGTTTGTAGTGCGCGTGCCGCGGCCGTTCCAGGAGACCATCGCGTGTGCTGATTTCTGGCCGAAAGGTGTCGTGTTTCGTCGGTTCCGGGGCAACCTACCAAATCCAACACCCGAGATGTCGGAACAACGGGGCCACGCCGTTTCGCCGTCAAAATAAATATTGTTCGGTTCATGACGCATTGGTGTAAACTGTAATGTTATGTAACCTGTTTTTCAATAAATAAATAAATAATAAATAAATAAATCATACTGAATATGGGAACTGTCGCTTCTTACACTAATAATAGTTCTTTGATGCCTATAAACCCAGCTGTTGCGAACGTACCAATAAATGGTGTAAACTTTGATAGCAATATCTTACAAGGTGGCGGGCGGTATCAGCTTATATATCGTGCTTAACTTAAGTTGATTATTATGGGCTGCTGTAGAATAAAGCCAAGTCAATTAATTACTTCGAAACGATTGTAAAGTAGGTATTAAAACTTCATATATTATGGGTGAACCCAGATATAGTAAATACAACTACAAATACAAAATTTATTTATTTACCTATAGTGAGTTATAAACAGGAAGAATTACAAAGAGCATAGCCTAAGAGTATTTACATTAGAGTTATGCAATAGTCCTCACACTAGGTCGAACCTGTGTCGTGAGGACTGTAAGGTTTCCAGAAGAATCCAAACGTGATGCGCAAAATACAGAGCTGTTATTGAGAGGTAAAGTTAAAACATACATTATTAAAATACAATAACCTAACACTAGGGAAAATTAGAGAAAGGCGGGAATTTAAAACTGTAGAGGGGTGCTCTGTGTGTGTGTAAGTGTAAGTTTGTGGGTGAGTGAATGTTTGTGTAGTAGATACACATAATAATATATTTTACAGAAAATACTTATTACCCTACTTTGACTACTACAGTTTACCGTGGCACAGTAATACGTAAACGTTGACATAATGAAGCGATTTTTTTTTATCGGTACACAATGTAAGTTTATTTGTTTTTCTAACACGATTTGGAAGGGACAGTGTATATAAAATAATATCGTTATTAATAAGTTTTAGTCACGCTTCGCAGCGCTAAGCTACAATATTATTAAAAAACGACAGTGTGAGATTGATTGCTAGACTGATGAGACAGTGTTCAACTAACATCCAAAATCATCACGATTGGTATGCGCATGTCTTTCTACGCACCGAAGTGCCTCACAGATTTTTGTAATTGCTCTTTCAGCTAGCTTTGTAAAACTCCCAGTGTATCCCTGCAGAATCCAACCTGTACTCTGTCATTTGTTATCCCGTATGTAGTGAAGGTATCGAGTTATCAAAACGGAACCACAGACTCCACCTAACGAGTGTCTGCTTCTTTGAATTTGTCGATGGCCGAAGTCAAACATACATGAATAGGCAGATTTGCAGAGATTCAAACGGGATTCCAAAAGTGTTCAACGAGAGAAACCACTGGGCGTAGCATTGTTCCCATTTTATCACTTATCGTTGTGGATAAGACATCCGTCTCGTTCTGACAAGTATGCGAGTGCGAGCCTGACTGATGTCTACTCTATATGAAATGATATGTTAGATTCGACTTGAGAAAGAATGTCACTGACTTAAGAGGAAACACTAAGGGCGAAATAATTGAGAAATAGGTATTTGTAAAATGTATTGCTGTCGCGCCAACCAAGAGCGCGACAGAGACAACTGCAGCTTGGACCGAAAATACCTATTAAAGTACCTAAAATCAACGTTTCGTAGTCCCCTGATTTCTTCTCTAAAACATGACCTATTTAACTATTTTTTTTTATTAGAAATCAAAGAAAGGCATTGGCCGTGTTCGTATGTTTTCTTTTTTTTTATAATTTAGTCAGTGTTTTCTGGATGTTTGAACACAGCGGAAAATTTGGCATTTTTTTTAGGTTTTTGAAGGTCTTTTAAGAATAAAATGAAAAAAAGGAAAACATAGGAACCTGTCAATAGTAGCCATAGATTTATGGAAAAATACATATTGCTCTACTGCCATTATCCAGGGAGAAAACAGGGGACTACGTTTCTATGGAAAAACGGCCCTTGTGTTTCCTCTTATAATGTACCATGGTTGCCATTCATGATATTTGTCATATCGTTTATCTATATCTATGCTTTTCGAAAAAAAAGTAAACATTTGTACACTTTGCACTAAGCCAGCATGCACTGATCTGTCACTAAAATAGTTGAATCTGATATCCGATCTCAAGATATCCATTCTAGCAATTATAACAAACAGCCCTCGTTTTTGTCACGGGCGTAAAACAAATAAAAATGATTAGCCGGCCTAAGTAAAATGTAGTATTTACCTTACCAATCCAAAGCATTTTAAGTGCTTCATTGCGGCTTTGTTACAGTTGCAAGAATGAAAATCAAATCCTCTGTGTTTAATATGAAGCCGTAACATTTCGGGAGTGCTTTTAGCACTCGAACACGACTGCGCAGTGTTTATTGTATTTTTTCATAGGTATTTTGTTAGTCTTTAATTGATGGTCATTTTAGTGAAATACGCAAAAAAATGTGTTTTGAAACGACATTAATAAAAACTATAACCCAAAAAGCCGCTATTTGACCCTATGAGACAGTGTCGCTGTATACGTGGCTCTGAGGTCAAAACTACTCGAATCACTTTTGACGTAACGTCGTGTGGCATACGGTACCCAAATTGTATGAAATAATATAGCACTCGAGAGCATTTTATACCGTTAACCTATACATTTCATATTCAATACTAATTCATATCGAGCAATTAATTAAAGTGTGTAATATTTATTGTGACATCGTAAATTTCGTTTTCAAATAATATTTAACGTAATTAATGTTGGAGGCGCACCGATACAATATCTCCCTAATATTAATGAATATTGCCAGAGCGTCGGAGCATTGTCGCCAAATACTATAGAGTAATTATTATAAATAAATGTGCCAACTTGGACCATTTGTTACGAGTACAGTCAATACACGGGAAACGCTTCAAATAATATTCTAGGAATGTTAACGTGATTTACAGTTTATAATAAGGTAAACGGCCTAATGCTTGACACATTTATGCCTATTAGAAGACACCTGATCCCGTATCATGGTCGGCCTTATCACACGATAAGCGACAGCATAAAGAGTCCGTCACTGGCTGACACCATTCGATAGAACGAGACGACGCTCTTCTTCTTGTCACTCATCGCATGATAAGGCCGACCATGATACGGGGTCTGTTGTTCACCTGTCTGTAAGCGTCAATCATTAGGCCGGTGTCGAGCACTGGGACGTCTACAATGTTGAATGTCAGAAGTAAGTTGGTGATTTAAAAAAATATCAATTTTGTATTTAGCAGTAACGTCCAGAAGGCGCGGCGTGGGTAGGCCCCCCCCAAGGTGGACTGATGACCTGGTAAAGGTTGCGGGAGTCCGCTGGATGCGGGTGGCGCAGGACTGGTCACTTTGGCACTCTTTGGGGGAGGCCTATGTCCAGCAGTGGACGTCTTTCGGCTGATATGATGATGATGAGTTACGTCTACTAACGAAAGTTATGAATTTCAAACTAAAGGCAAAAGAAAAATGTCGTTCAGCACAGTATTCAAACCTGCAAACTTCTTTTATGCATCGCTGAAACCCATATTAATAATTACTTCTCAATATAGCTGAAAACTCCGAAAAGTTCTTAATAGTTTAGTTGTTTTACGAAACCAGCTTGCTCTAGACTAAAATGAAAACACATCAAGAGCCATTTTCCTAAGGCGACATTATCCCTCCGAGGAATCTATTCCAATTAACATGCAGCAATTATGGAGACTAGACATATATGTCGGTTCCAAGCCACGTTTACCGTTTCTCAGTTATATTACTCAAAGGACATATAAGAGCAATTATTAAAATGAAACGGCACTCTTAGTAGCATAGAACCTGCTTATAAGTCTCCCAAGTTCGCTACTCGACCAATCACTCTGATAGCAGTTGATTCTCCGGAGACGCTGTTCTTCATCTACGTAGTGACGCCAATGCGCGTTACTGTTGAACAAAAATAATGTCGTCCTCGGTTATGATGAGCGAGATTGTGCTTTACACGTGTCTAGGAGTTGCTATGAGACACTACGTAATAGGTAGGTAGCTAGCTACACACATGCTTTTAGGTACCTACCTTGCCAACAGTATTTTACATTGACATCAAGTGTAGTATAAGGATACTTGTAAATTTTACCTGTGCTGGTTTATGGTATTTATGCGCATAATAAATAAAACAAAATAAATATATTGGAACAATCTTACATAAATCGACCTAATACCAAACTTGCTCTTTGGGTACTAGGCGATGATATATATAGTTATAAATAAATAAATACATAGAAAATATCCTTGATTCAGGAACAAATATCCATACTCATCACACAAATAAATGTCCTTACCGGGATTCGAACCCAGGACCTCCGGCTTCGTAGACAGGGTACCAACTAGGCCAAGGCGGTCGACGATACCTACTTTTATAGGTATACTAATTTAAAAAAAAACGGCCAAGTGCGTGTCATTCCACGCGCAGTGTAGGGTTCCGTAGTGGCCTGTCTGTCTTAGTTACATCGACGTGCGGTGCGGTTGCGTCGGCCGAATTTGTACGAAATTCTGCTTTTCCAAGTACACAGTTGGTCGACTATTAGTCGGTAACTACTTATGCCTACTTATCCGATGATGATAGTTGGTGATAGTTTTCCTTTTAAATTCATTATATGTACTACCACGAATTATTTCACATCCCCAGTAGTAGCCATTTAGCCGGCAGCAATTTCTTTGCACTGTAATTGTTTAGTACTTTTTATTTACGAGTTGTCGAAATTAAACTACGACCTGCCTTAACATACAACTACTTACAAGAACATATTAGTTTACACTTTATTTTAAGGTGTTCCAACATACTCAAACACTTTTCCGAAGCCGTTATAAATCAATCGCCCACCTCACAAGTAGTTCTTAACTCGGTCGTAAGTTCAGTGCAATCGATATCTGGGCACGAGAATAGCAAAGTTATAGGAGTTCCTAGAGATACCTAAGTAGCAATCACTGTTATAACAGTCGCCGGCTCGTTACTCCACTGTAATGGCGGTGTGTTGCCACTTGAAAAAAATTGTTAAACGCACGTTCTTATTTAGTATAATAGAAAATTGAGCCCTTTGCGAGTTTATTCACTTTTTTTTTATTTAGGTTAATAAACTTGCAAGAAATAGAATGAATGCACACCGCTGCAGCTCACACTCACCACCTACGCATTTGACTATACCCTACCCCATATGAGATTGGAATAATCATTACAGTCTCAAAAAGTAGAATTAAAGATAATTTCTAATCCAGTTTTTTTTGGAGACAACCCTCAACTCTGTATCTTTTACCTCCTATTTTAAACTCTATGAAATGTGTTGTTGATGTTGTTTTCGAAATAAATACTTTCTATTCTATTCTATTATAAGTCTCTGCTGAAAATCAGCGCTCTAGGTGTCTGTCTGACACCTCGGCATAATGCTGAGACAGCGACCGATTCACTGCCGCGAAGACACACACATTATGTGTAAATTGTATTGTATTTGTACTCCCTTTGTCTCTGTGTGTCTTTTGCGTAGTGAATAAATGTCTTCTTTCTTTCTTTCTTTCTTTGCTACCGCTATGTACTCCCTAATTAGTCAATGCTATGTACTCCGTATAAGTAGTAAATACCTTTTCAGATTAATTTAAGTCTATGATGTAATGTGATGTGGATGTAGGTACTTATAATATAAATAAATAAAAAATGCGTTAAATCTTCATGTGATTTCAATGAAAACTATTTCGAACCACAAAAGCATTAGTATTGTTATGTTTGTAAGGTACTTAATAATCAAAATACGTAATATTAATATTTTCCTTTGATATTCTAGATTAAACAATAAACGTAGAAAACGCATACGAATTCGCCCGTTAAGATTCTAATGTTATATGAAATGAGGTAGAAGTTTTATGTAATATTCATTCCGATACTTATAAAATTCAATGTAAATTCATTTATATTCTAAACTAAAGTATATTATTTTATATTAACGCCGTGATCCTGTGCCACAAATTGTGGAATGGAAATTAAAAAATGGTCTTGACAGACAGACAGATATACAGACGGACAACAAAGTGATCCTATAACGGTTCCGTTTTTAGGGTTCCGTAGCCAAATGGTTTTCTTTTGAGGTACGGAACTAGGGTATTTTACGAATGCCATTACGGATCTCTCGTCTCGCTCCGCCCGAAAAGTGACACTTCGAAGCCCATTATGGAGAACACAACGTCAATATTTAATTGCATGTTTGACAAAATAAAGTTTTAGTGTTTGGAATTATAGGTAGCGTGGAGAATGAAATTGGGTCAAACAGAGTTAGGTTCGCGTCCATCCTATGGATATAGCCAAAGTTAAGGACTACAAAAACCAGTGCAGCATTAAGTATAGCTACCTATAATATGTGCAGACAATGATGTAGTTTAAAAAAAATCTTTCATAAAACCCAAATGCTTTTCTCAAATAGTATAGCCTAATTTTCACTTTCACGTTTTTTGGATAATGTTTAAGCGAAAATTGTTGTTAAGCCAACTTTAAATCGCCATAAGTAAGTACTAAACGATTATTTACAGTAAAAAAATATTGAAGAAACCTAATGATTTTGAAATACCTATTCACCGATACCCCACATGATACAGTTCGTCGACCTAATTTATTTTACTTTTTTAGCGCCATTTTGAATTTTGATTACTGTTCCTCGAACGAGCGCACTGATTCCTTTGGTTTTTTCAACTTCACGGACTCTGATTCGTCTCGGAATGAAAACCTTGTGAAAAATATATAAATAAATGATTCTAAGCTTACCCCTTTGGTATTCCGGTCGTATATAGGTATTTTTCTTTATAGAGCAAATGTAAATGAACCAAAACGAAGACAAAAACATTTATTAATATTTTTACTGACTTTTCAGAAGCCAGTTAACTTATCATTTATTCGATGTCTGAAATTTTATCGGATTTTGTCGCTGGGTAACTATTTAATTGATAATATATCCGTTACACATAAAAAATAAGCTATTATAAATTATTTCCAACATTGAATTTTTTTCCATACAAGTTGTCAGTTTATTGCCTGGACTAAACCTCACAGTCAAAAGTGACAACTTCATCTTCTGCCTTATACTGTCTATGTCTAGGTACTCCGACCGCAAAAAGACCGCATAGCCCCACCCCATGGCGAAATAAATAAAATAAAATAATGAGTCAATGTTAAATGTGATTTAAAAGAAACAATTACTGTCTTATCTTCAGTGACACTCACAAGATTAAATCAAATCGATTGACGTATGATTCATTACAATCGACCCGCGCGTTTGACCTCTAGAGTGCATAAAGAAACAAACAAACATAAATACATACATAGACTGGTAAACAAATTACCCTTCTTTGCGTCGCGCAGTCGGGTAAAAAGAGGTAGATAGGTTATAAGCGAAACCCAGAAATTAGCATACGTCCTGCTTTCACTTGTCATCTAAGTATTATAAGCGTATTGCCTATTTTTTACACATGGAATTTCGTATCTTAGGTAATATATTTACCCTTTTTAGGGTTCCGTACCCAAAGGGTAAAAACGGGACCCTATTACTAAGACTTCACTGTCTGTCCGTCCGTCTGTCTGTCACCAGGCTGTATCTCAAGAACCGCGATAGCTAGACAGTTGAGATATTCACAGATGATGTATTTCTGTTGCCGCTATAAGAACAAATACTAAAAACAAAATAAAATTAATATTTAAGGGGGGCTCCCATACAGCTAACGTGTTTTTTTTTGCCGTTTTTGTAGATAATGGTACGGACCCTCCGTGCGCGAGTCCGACTCGCACTTGGCCGGTTTTTCATTTTTATATTACATCATTGTGTGCAGACGTTAAAAGATAGACGAAACTCGATGCGTCTGTAGTATGTCAAGAACGATTACGTGGCAATGTAGCGTGTTTCCCAGGCTTCTTCATTTACATGTTAATAGCTAGGTTAAGATTGGCTGACGCGGGCTCCAGATATAGCCGTCTTGCGGCCTGAGCTCAGAAACTAGCGTTGAACACAACAATAGTGCCAGGTTCCTTTCCGCGGTTACAAGTGTCAGAATTGTAATTCCGTATTCAAATTATAGTACGTTATATATGTAAGAAGTCAATCAGGAAATATCCTGTGATTGTCTATAGTATATATATGATAATAATGTAAATAATGGCATCTCTAGGTCAACACATATCTCAAGTTTTCGTCAAAAATTAAGTGACTACTTATGATTAAATAACTGCACTCGATGGAAAATTATCTTTCTAAATCAAAATCGAAAACTTATTAACTACATTAAGAGTTCTTCATTTTATGAAGGACTAGCTTTTCTACGAATAATCGATAATCACCTTAAGGGCAAATATGCTATCAGACTTTACATAGGTGCATCATCAATTGCCGCACTGCCATGGAAACTCCCCTTTTCACCCCATTAAGGGATGATTTTCGGGATAACTTTGTACGTTCTTCTCAGGGTCTCAAACTATCTCCATACCAATTTTCATCTCAATTGGTTCAGTAGTTTAGGCATGAAAAGGTAAAAAATAGCAGAGCTACTTTCGTATTTGTAGATTCCCGGTAAGGGCATTTATTTGTGTGATGAGCACGAATATTTGTTCCTGAGTCTTGGATGTTTTCTATGTATTTAAGTATTTATTTATTTATATAAGTATGTATATCGTCGTCTAGTACCCATAGTTCAAGCTTTGCTTAGTTTGGGACTAGGTCTATTTGTGTAAAATTGTCCCCACATATTTATAATATTAAAGTATGGATTCCACTTAAAGTTACAAAACTTTTCCGCGATTAAAATTTTACTGGTGACCCCGGTCTTCCGAAGCCAAAATTCGCGTCGACATTCGAAAAGAAAGGTAATATTTGCACCGCAAAAAATAAGAATGCGCTTATGTTTTGCGGAAATAATTCACTTTTATTGTATCCTACGCGCTCTTTGCTATATTTATTGCTCACCTTGCGTTGCTACGATATTCGTACTTATAATAAAATATGATGTTACAGGGAGCAATACCTTATACTAGCATATATATATATACATACAGAGTGTAACAAAATGGAGGGTAATTTTAACCCGATAAAATGTGGATGAGAAATAATGTAATTTATCAGACGAAATCCTTTTTCTTGTATTCCGAATTCAATGAAATTTTAACAGGTTGTTTGGGGGTACACTAGGAAGACTATCCTAAGTTTTTGGACTCGAGGACCCTGTGCTCACTTGAGGGAGACTTTTTAGTCCCTCAAAATGTTCTGGCTCTTTTCAGTTTTTCACTTATCAGTCAGCGGATCGGATCCCAACAAAAAATCTACTTAATGGGCCTGAAAATGTGGTTCATCAACAAACTTACAGGTTATGTTCTTTAACTTTGCCGTAAAATGTGGTACACAAAATGTGCTTAGTTTAAGAGACTTGAGCGAAAAACGGAAAAAAGTGAGACGATTTTGAGATATTTTTTGCTCCCTCACAGCTCAGGTCCTCGAGGTCGAAAACTTAAGGTAGTCTTCCTAGTGTACCTACCTCCAAACAACCGGTTAAAGTTCCGTTAAATTCGGAATACTTTCCAGAGCTACCCTAACCTTTTTCGACATTTCGGCTGGATCATTTAAGACTATTGTTAGAAAGGCCACATGTCCCAAAAACAAACCATAAATAACTATTTAACGCTGTGTTGTTGGCTATGTTAATCCCTTAAGATAGCCAACAACACAACGTTTTTGGTCCTAAAATAAGGCCGAAGGGCCTTACGAGGCATACAACACATTCACTGCCAAGAACTACGCTCGTAGCCGATCCCGTGGTTTTCCTCGTATGTAGCGGAAAGCGACTACGGCGTAGGCACCCGCTAGGCGGGTTCCTGGCAGTGAAAGTGTTAACGAGTTAAAGTACAGTCAGCGTCATATAGTTAGTAGCAGCCAAATATTTCGGTACACGTCTTTATTACTGTAAGAATAAGGGTGTGTTACGAAATATTTGGCTACTCTGGCTGCTACTAACTATATGACGCTGACTGTACTTGTTTTTAGTCATGTTACATACTGTACGGGTAGTTACATGTTAATATGTCCATTTCCTAAGATGATGATGGATTGTAATCAGCGATTGTTGGTATTGTTGATTGACTGACGTCATATTGGAGAACATCAATTTCCGGCTTCGGATGATGTTAGATGGATTAATTAGTATTAAAAACACTCATTGCTGATTCGGTGGTTTGACCATGTTACGAGTACATCTTCACAGATAGCACAAAACCGAGAGAGAAGAAATAAACTAGCCGTCTCTTTCTGGGTGTTGAAATTAAAACGAGTCGGATAGTCACACGTCAGTCTTGCGTTTGAAGGATAAAGAATGATAGTCCAGGCAATGAACTGACAACTTGTATGGAAAAAATGACAATTTTGGAAATAATTTATAATAGCTTATTTTTTATGTATAACGGATATATTATCAATTACATAGTTACCCAGCGACAAAATCCGACAAAATTTCAGACATCGAAAAAATGATAAGTTAACTGGCTTCTGAAAAGTCAGTAAAAATATGAATAAGTGTTTTTGTCTTCATTTTGGATCATTTACATTTGCTCTATAATATTCAAGATAAATCGTACAAAAAAAGATAATGCATGCTTCATTTAAATCTACATAATTACTTCCGGATGGAAAGTTTGTCGGATTCTTGAGTAAATCATCTTAGAATAACATTTTCAAATGAAATCAACAAAAATAACGCTATTATAAATTAATGTTTTTCAAAACTGTATTTTGCCTGGAGTATGAAGTGAATGTTGTTTTGAGGAATCGCGAAATGGTAAAAAACGCTTACGCTTATAATTCATAAAAACTAGTTGATAAGGCAGTAATGGGACCGATAACAATTTTAAAAATTTCGCTATACAGCACTAAGCTGAAAAAACCGGCCAAGTGCGGGTCGGACTCGCGTACGAAGGGTTCCGTACCATTATCTATAAAAACAGCAAAAAAAAAAAAAAACGTTTGTTGTATGGGAGCCCCCCTTAAATATTTATTTTATTTTGTTTTTGGTACCTATTTGTCGTTATAGCGGCAACTATAGTATTTACTTGATTGTGTCGTAAAATAATGTATCGTTTGAGTAGGCTGAGTAAAAAAAGGAAAATACAGACCCAACTTTGGATTTTTTTTCTATGAGGAAATTTTAAGCAATCATGTATCCATAAAATCAGATGAAGATATAGTCAGGAATCATATATCTGAAAATCAGACCTTATTGTTTCTTAATCTAGTCAGAACGGCGTTTCAAAGCACGCGATAATTTCCAATGCACCGCCTTAAAATAATTTAAAAATATATATTAGGTAATTCAACACTTATCTCCATCATATTAATCACACTCTACTCGTGTAAGTAAAATGAACACTTTGACCCCATAAGTCATCTAAGGAAAGAGGATCCCGAGAATGTGTTGTGTTGGGAGTGAAGGATCCGCGTTCATCTCTAGCTATCAACACAACGAATCCTCAAATAAAGGGTCGGCTATGCACTTATCATTATTTTAGAATCAAGTGTCCATATGATACGATATCTGCTTACTACCAAGCATACGTATACGTATTTCCTAATAAGTACCTGATACGCCTGATAGCTCTTGCCTCTTAAAATACACTGCTGCTCAAATAAAATAAAATAAGCCACCTTTTTACAACTGCCACCGTCCAAGTACACACTTCTTCGCACTGAAATCGATACACAATGTAGCGGACATTACATTCATTTTGAGGCACAAAGCAAAGTTACCAAGCACTCCGCAACACCCTAATAGTATTGCTTTAAGGTCAATTATTGACTGTATAAACAGTACCGATCATGACAGCTGGACCAAAGATAAAACTGCAGTTCTGATGGTCCTTATGTCTTGGTGATAAAGGGTTAATTTGCTTGTTTAATGGTCGAGTGTTGAGTTGGCGCAGTTCTGACGATCGCTCGGAAGGAGCAAGTGCGTTTGACAGTAGGTCGATTAGCTTGCCAGGCCGCGGGTTCAAAGGCATGCGACGACTAGTGATACTCAATATAGACTGGACACGAAGCTATTTATAATCACGAGGTACAACCGGCTCTTTGAAAGGTAGTGACGGGTTCACTAAATTCACATACACACACACGTTAGATAGATTATTGGCGACTTACACATCCGTGCAATAATATTGGTAGTTACCGACTAGACAAACAGTAAGATAAATAAGATAATCTGGGTAAGGCCGTTATTTCTTGTTCCTGATTAAGCAGTTTAAATCGTCTACATTTTAATCACTTCCAGTGTGTTACGCCAATTAGCCAAATGGATTACTAATATTCGTAAACCAGGAACAAGAAATAACGGCCTTACCCATCTATACTTCTATACTAATATTATTATTATTATGTATGTTTTTTCCATATCTTAGGACCATGGGGTCCCGGTTATTATTATTATTATTAGTGGCTTTGTGAGCTGTGTAGAACTCACAAGCAAGTCTTTAAAAAAAATCGACAAATTTACTCGACAAAAAGGCTATACAATTAACGAAAAAAAAAATTCACGGTCCAAGCTGCCAAGGACTCACGAGCAAGTCTTTAAAAAAAAGAAAAATCGACAAATTTAGTCGACAAAAAAAGACTATAAGTACGGTCGAGGTCATAAATACGTTTACACTTTTGCACCTTATTGCCTTGTAATAAGGTGCAAAAGTGTAAACATATTTATGACCTCGACTGTACTATAATTAACGAAAAATAAATTCACGGCCCAAGCACAGAACCTCGTTCGCTTCGATCCCTCGTTAAATAAAAAGGAAAAGTCTGTGAGATGTAGCTTTATAAGTTTGTGATTTTGTAAGTTATGATTAATCTCAGAAACGGTTTATCCAAAATCAAAAAAATCTTTCAATGCGTGTAGAATGGACTTTCTGGGTAGAAAAATAGGCTATACTAATCTTGAAACCATAATTAAATTCCAAAAATATAACCTCAAAATTACCATTAATATGAAAAAATAACCGACACTGACAAACTTACACTCATCCAAATGCTGGAAGTAGCTGGTTTTTAGCTACGTCCATCATTTGGAAGAGTGTAAGTTTACCAGTGTCGGTTATTTTTTCATTTTAATGGCAATTTTGAGGTTATTTTTTTGGAATCTAATTATGGTTTCAAGTATATATACAAACCCCTCCACGGGCATTTAAAATATGTCTGATCAGAATTATCCTGTTAAAAATAGATAAAAGGAGAAAAAAAATCTTTGCTGCACATTAAACATTTAATAAAGGATTTTCAGTCTTGTATGTTAAGGTTACCGGCGTTTTTGTTTATCTATATCTAAGTATATACACGGTGGAATTTAATCGGAGATCAGGAATCCAAAAATCTTAATTATCAATCTACACAGAAACCAATACGTGAGATCTCGTGCAATATAGCTCACAATCTAATTAATCACACTTAATTAACATCGGTAAAATGTACACTGACTGAATAAATGGACAACCTACTTTTATTGAAGGGAAGTTACTCGTAAGTGTACATACGTCAAGTGCTTGCTGGCTTTGGCGGGAAACTAGACAGATCAGACGTTTGTTATGAATTTGACAATGACAAATTGACAGCTTATTGCTCATTTATGTTTTAAGTTTCTATGGCTGATAGTTTGAAAAGAGGTATTAAACTTTTCAGACTAAAACATTAGTAGGGTGACAATAAATTTTAATTAAAATTTAATTTCAACTTAAAAATTAATTATGATAAAAAAAAACTTGGTTCCACTTAAGTACTACATAAACGTGACCGCCATCGATTACTGAATTAGAAAAATGGGTTCCTGTTCACCGATTAAATTCCACCGTGTATACAGTTACTTCGTGGTAATTTTAGCAGACTAAGTTTTTTTCTATTCCAAATCTGAGTACGAAAATACGTTAATTCCAAAGTTCAAGTTTCTTTATGTAAATACGTGTAAAACAAACTATAGTGCCGAAAGATTATTGGTGCAAGAATTAAAAAGATGGCTAGGTATAACTGTTGTAAAACAGTTTTAAAATTAAATGTAATGCATGTTCTTTCATGTTTTGGGATGTTTGGCACTCACACAATATTTCTGGAATATTCATTTGCAAGGCTTAGATATAAAACCAGCCAAGTGCGTGTCGGGCCACACGCAGTGTAGGGTTCCGAAGTTGCCTGTCTGTCTTAGTTACATCGACGTGCAGTGCGGTTGCGTCGGCCGAATTTGTACGAAAATTGGTCTTTCCAAGTACACATTAAGTTGGTCGACTATTACTGAATAATAATTTTAATTTAATGTAATATTCCTTAATTGTATTTACCTAAATAGATTTAAATTGAATAATATTCTAATAAATTGTATTTACTAACCTAGTTCGTAAGCCAACATGTACTTACTAACCAACTATGGATGATGTCCGAAATAAACAATTTCAATTTCAATTACTTGGTAACTACTTATGCCTACTTGTCCGTGATAGTTTTTCTTAAATCATTATAAATATGTACTACTACCACGATTTTTTTCATATCCCCAGTAGTAGCCATTTAGCCGGCAGGGGGGGGTGGGGAACACATGACTCGCACAAAAATTAGGGCTTTGAAGCTCAATATCTCGCAAACGAACCACTGATTTGAAAAATGGATTTAGAAAACCCATAATAGTTTTTAACGACCTATCCAACGATACCCCCCACACTCTGAGTTTAACTAGAAAAAAAAAAATATCCCCGCTTTAGGTGTACCCTTTTTTTTCAAGATTTTATTGTACTGTTCTGTGGGCGTGATTGATTTATATACCCATGCTGAATTACAGTTTTCTAGTAGTAATGGTTACTGAGCTAAGGCGAAGACGGACAGACAGACGGACGGACATGGCGAAACTATAAGGGTTCCTTGTTGACTACGGAACTCTAAAAATGTTAAAATACAATATATTTTGACCGTTTGCCTTTAACTTGGCAGTTCTGAATTCTCATTGGGGATCTTTATTTTCCTCAAAATA
The DNA here is from genome assembly GCA_947578815.1 of Epinotia ramella. NCBI lineage: Eukaryota > Metazoa > Arthropoda > Insecta > Lepidoptera > Tortricidae > Epinotia > Epinotia ramella. Next base: position 19,106,283 of record OX388209.1, read on the forward strand.
TTTAATCGGAATCGATTTTGATTGCTCGCGTGCGCTCGCTTGCACGCGCACCAAACCTAACGTGGCAGAATGAAACGTAGTCTATACCAAAGCAATTCCCATGCTGTAGGTCAATCTAAATCGTCCCCAGAACAAGGAGCGTAATTAAAAGCAGTGTCGTGTAACGGCGACTCTTCAATTCTCCTACATTGTGGGCTAAGTGGGCCAAAGTTACGGTTATCTTGAGGTTGGTATGGAGGTGCAATTGTGTGCGAGTAATGTTGCAGTTATTCGAAGACTTACTACGTGGACATGTGAGATACCTATTTGAGCTGTCACCGGCTTCTGTCTAACTTTAATCTAGGCGCTAATTAAAAATGTAAATGAATTTGTGAAATATTGATCCCGTTTCCATATGCTCTCTTAACGCTTTCGCCTAGCGGACGCATATAGGTACGCCGTAGTCGCTTTTTCGCAACATACGAAAAAACCGCGGGATCAGCTATATACGAGCGTTGCGCAGTTATAACAACAAAGAATGCTTGGTTGACCCATTCAGCCATAAATAAAATGAATTGAATTGAAAACATGAATTGACACACATGCGTCCCTAATCACGACACACATGCGTCAGAGGGCCATGGGCGCTTTTCGCTACATATTGAGTTTCAACATTTTAACACATTAATTGCCCAAAATCGCTACGCGCTACGCTCGTAGCCGATCCCGTGGCTTTCCTCGTATGGGCCCTGAATGGGTTAAGTGCGAAGAACTCGCTAGGCGGGCGTTCTGCTCGTTGGCTTTCCTCTACCTACATACCCGTTTTCAATTGCTATCAGCTACGAGCATAGTGCTACGAAAATGTACTACGGACTACGGCGTAGCGCTCAAGCGTAACTTAGCAAAACGACTACGGCGTAGACGCCTGCTAGGCGGGTTACTCTCAGTGAAAGTGTTAGGCTAAACAGCTTTGATATCAACATGTTTGACACTTTATTTCGTAGTAAATGTTTACTAAGTAGTAACGTCCACTAACCAAATTCGAAATTTTGATCATAGTGGAAAATTTAAAAAAATTTCCCTAAGGTGTAATTAGAAGAGAATGAAAGATTCGTCGCCACTAGCTGAGCCCATGGTAGCTCAGTTGGATAAGAGCAATGGACGGATTGCAGAGGTCACGGGGTCAAATCCCGCTCGTGGCGATTAATTTTTCAATTTTCCACTTTGATCGAAGTTTACCTTATTTCGTGATCATCGACACATACTCGTATTGTTCATCCTATTGTTATGAATTGAGATATAATTTGTCAACTATAGGGCTAGTGTTGAGCACTGGTCCGTTTACATTAAACCACGTCGATAAACGATGTAAAGATAACTAACAACCTTCTATATGCACGGGGGGTCACGTTTCTCTGTTGCTGAGTGTATACTCGAAACAGGCACATTTTGCACATGAATCCTATAAAAACTGTAACCGCTGCACTTCTCTTGAGTAAACTAGTATGATGTACTATCTTATTTCATATAACCTTTCATATTACCCAAATCAAAACGAAATTATTTGTTTGATTTGGAATACAATCATATAATATTCGTTGTACGAAACATATTCAACAAAGTGTATGTAAACGAAATATTTCTGGTATATTCATAATCGGGCCCTCAAGGCCGTTAAGAAAAAGCTTTAGTTCGAGCGTGATTTAGGTTCCAGTCAAATTGAACATCAAAAACCATTATATTATAATCGAATGTTATTGGTATTCGTGTAATATATAGGCAATATTGCGCGGTCGTTTGTCAAACAGCATTCTCGTAAACTATGTAATGAACGTCGCGCGCTGCTGGGCAATTAAATGACCATAAACCAGTAACAAGGTGGACATTTTACATTGTATTTAAGTACTATGTCTCTGTTAACACAAAATCAATTAGCGAATGCAGCCATTAATTTTAACATGTTGCGAGATTAACCGTTAGTAGCCGAGCGGAAAGTAATATGATAAACTGAACCTAAACTGCGGCCATGCAACCAACAAAGTGCAACATCCAAAAGCACGGCAAAATTGCCGAACAAACTTCTCATTTAATGTCTATAATTACATTATTTTCGTGGTATGAAATAAGTACAACGTTTCGTTAGAAATATGCTAGGCACTTAAGCCAACACACTATATGGCTGTTTTATTACTTTATCAATAAAACCTCGCACTAATTTACTAAAGACATGTCTACATTGTCGTGAATCGAGCGCATTAGGCGACTGGCCCCGTCACACATACGCTGCACGGTACATTTCACCACGGTTATATGAACGCTGTAAAAGTCAGTTTCAACTTTGAACTCTATGAGCGAGCATTGGGGTTGAAATTAGACTGTGTTTAGAACGGTTTTAGAAGCTTTTTAGCCTGCTAAGTCAGTGAGTATTTGTAGCAAGAGATAACAGCACGAGCCGGCAGCGGACCTGTTGATGATAAGCCGACGTCGATAAGGACTCCAGCTGATGGACTGGACGAGACAGAATTTCGGCGAATGCATATTGCATGAGTTGATTAAATAGTTTACGTTCTGGTCTCAACCGCGCATGTGTACGCTAAGTGGGAATACCACAGAATTTGTGGCGGAATTGCACGAATGTTTTATGTTTGAATTGTTATCTCTGGCGTGTAGGTATACGTGCAGATGATGCTACAAGCCCTTTGTCGGATGAGGTAGTGTCGTGGTATTTAGAACAAAAGGGTGATTGCGTGGAGTGCGTGACAGGACACCGTTTACAAAGTCCTCAAACCGTTAGTAGATTGCTACTCATGTTTGAGCTTTACATAAAACATTATAATTTACTGTTTTAGATTTAAAAAAAACTGTAGTCGTATTGAAAATTTTAGACTAAATCAGTGGTTAAAGTTTTCATCCTGTAAATTTAAGGTACCCATAATGAATTCGTTTCCTAAATGTTGATAAGAATGAAAGTTCCAAGCAGCATTATAGCCTGTAGGTAGCTGTGAGTAGTAAAAAGCGCTCAACCGCCGGTATAGAATACGGCTTTGTTTTTACAATCCTTAAAGTAAAGTAGTTCGTAAAGTAACTTCAAGTTTAACATAAATCCTTTGGCTTGCTTAAACGTTCGTATAAAGTCAACTTTATATGGAGTGTATCTAAAAAACTATGTTGCCGCCAAACCGTGCGATTGCTGCGGCGGCGGCGTTAGCCACAGTACTATGGGTTTCCTGGGTTTTAATTAACCGACTGCTTGTTTCGTTTTATTAATCATTCATAGTAAAATGACTTGTTCATATTTCGCAATTTCGTTTTGATTTGTATATATAACTGTTAAGGTGGCATAAAACTAAAAAAAAAATGCTATCTTTCCTTTAAGTTAAGGGAATTAACTCTTATTTTGGTGTTTGAGTTCGGCGCAGGGGCAGACCGCGTCGGAGATGGTAGGATAACCTCTATGCTCTTTGGAAGGAGTTTATCAACTAGTTTAACACTCGATAGAGATGCGTGGAAGAAAGGGAGGGAGTGGGTGAGTACGGGCTAAAAATTAAATGACAATCTGAATTCGGTCGATCATGTATGAGGCTTGCATCTGGACAGATCAGCCTCGAGCCGAGTACATAACGTGTCAGAAAAAGAAACGCATTAAATTTTAATTAAAATATGTCTCAGGTCGACAACCTGCACGCTAATTGTGTAAGTTTTCAAACGAGCGTTAGAACTATTAATTGTTTTTTTGTAATTCACATTTTTTTTTTACAGTTGATATGTCCTACCACGCGTTCGAAAACTTACGTGATTCGATTCCTGCCGATGGGATAGATAGCCACTCGGGATATACGACAAGGTTGAGATGATGTAACGCGTTATTTACAACATGATTCAAAGTTTAAACTCGCGAAAAAGAGGTTGATTTGACTGCCAATCATATTCAACAGTTATCGATTTGTATAAGTAGATTCTAGCAAAATAAAGATACACTTTTTATTAAGAATCATTTTATTTTCATTGATTTCACAATATGTTTTATTTCCTCACTTTTTTTATTGTTATGTGTTTATATATTACCGTGTCCTGGACCCAACGGTGGTCTTCCTTGGGTCTTCCTTCCGTTGGGTGCAAAGCAAGCATCATGCCGAGTTGGGCCCATTTCGTGACACTTCTTCTTTTGTCTTTGGCTTGTTTTAGTGTGTTGTGTCACGAATAAATGTTTGATTCTGATTCTTATTCTAGAACAAATAGTTGCGCACGAGTTGGCCGCATGCAGTAGCAGCGTGAGTTAGCGGCTGGCCGCGCTCGCGATAAAAAATGAAATATACCCCGCGACGGACACCACTTTTATTTCCACACTCCAAATTGTGAACGTTTTCCTACACTGGCTTTATTAGAGAGTTAATCCCTTTCCGCGCATTTGGTGTTTGGTGGTGATCAATTTTAACACTCTTTTAATAAACACAGCGTGATGCAATAATGTTTATTACCTAACGGGTCAAATGGGGTCACATACAGACTGGAAAACCAAATACGTACTCCTGTTTGACGACCGCTTTAGCCTAGTTGGTAGTGACGAGCCTACGAAGCAAGAGGTCCTGGATTCGAATCCCGGTAAGGGCATTTATTTGTGTGATGAGCATGAATATTTGTTCCTGAGTCATGGATGTTTTCTGTGTATTTAAGTATTTATTTATCTATATACGTATGTATATCGTCATCTTGTACCCATAGTACAAGCTTTGCTTAGTTTGTGGGACTAGATCGATTTGTGTAAGATTGTCCCCAAATATTTATTTATTTTATTTATTTGTTCTTGAAAATTATTTATACACTGGAGCCTAATTTTGGTGTTTGGAGTATCAGCAGACTACAGCAATCCTGGTGTAATTTTGGCAGAAGAAAGTACAAACAAAGATAGAAACAAAAAAATATATAAGAAGAAGCATTATACAACCCATATAAATATCATTCAAACGCATGCCATTTACATGGATTTCCTTTAAATAAGTAGTCTCTTAGGAAATTGTTGTACTTAAACTATGTAACAACAAAACTTGGTAAAGCCAAGTTAACCAACCAAACCCCGCCGTTTCAATCAACTACTCGGCAGCATTTGATGCAGTCCACTTTTAGCTGATAGGATTATAACAAACGGTGCAATATCGCTAATGGCTCGATTGGCTTGCGAACTGATACTCGTAGACCGGGAGCTAATGTCGCCGCTCACGCGATCATAGTGTCTGAGAAAATATTGTGTGGGTTTAACGTAACGTTAGATGTCGGACAGGGCAGTGCAACTATTCTGCTAGCATGCAGCACTTTAATATGTTCAGCAGATATATAAAGTGTCGAGAGACCAGACAACACATTGTGTCCCGGGAGTGAATAATTGCATATTTTAAATGCACTTTGCTAGCGTATAGAAAATTAATGTAAATTTGGAAAATACATTGTGTGACCCCCCACACAATAACATACGACACACACGTACATAATAACATATTTTAAATTCACATTGCTAGGTACTACACTAGCGCTTAGCCGACCCTTTATTGAATTGAAGATTCGTTGTGTTTGATAGCTAGAGATAAATTTAGGTCCATCACTTTCAACAAAGCATACCCTCGGGAGCTCTTATAACCTTACCACCACAGGATCATAACACAACATACCTACAAAGCAAGTAGTATTGTTATTGTGGTAGCTGATAAAAGTGGAGGTACCTTCCCAGTCAAGCTGCTCCCAATATTATCGAGATGACATTCCCCAGATTGGTGTTAAATTCTGATCGTAAATATAACCTATTTAAAAAAACGTCCCGTCTTAAAAGGACTGTGTTTGTGTATTCTATTGCTAGCTACGCTACCTATTCAATGATCTCAACTGATCAATTAATATAAGCAAATGCAAGCCAAGCATGCCAATTGCTCAATGAATATGGTCGACCAACCACACGCACTATTACATTAAATATGATTAAATCAGGTAAACGGTTGCAATCGGGTAGATGGGTATCACAAATTGATTGATTGGGTTGCTCAAATTGATTAACTTTATCTCATTTCAGATAACATTAGAATACGTTACTTCGTTTATCTAGTATATGAAAGGGAAAAATATATATATATATATATATAGCCGTATTCATAAACGTTCTACAAGCCTACTTTAACTAAAATGGCGTTAAAATTCGTTTGTCCTTATCTGTCACTTAAATATTTGTGTTTGTTAGAAAGGGACAACGCACATTTTATTTAGCAGAGGTATTTTAAGTTTTATGAATAAGGGGGTATATATATATATAATTATATATATATATATATATATCTGGGGACAATCTTACAAACCTAAACTAAGCAAAGCTTGTACTATGGGTACTAGACGACGATATACATAAATAGATAAATAAATATTTAAATACATAGACAACATCCACGACTCAGGAACAAATATTCATGCTCATTACACAAATAAATGCCCTTACCGGGATTCGAACCCGGCATCTCCGGCTGCATAGACAGGGTCACTACTAACTAGGCTCTAGAGGTCGTCAAATATATACTAGTTTAAAATAAATATAATACAAGTTTTACTTATTTCGATGATTAACTGCTTTACAAACCTAGCAATACTACTTTGCTTGCTGTCAAATTAGTTTTCCTTGAAATCGCATGATGATTAACGCTCAATATTTCTAATCTCATATGGAATAGGGTATAGTTTGATGAAATATTTTAGATAGTCAATGAAAAAAGTCAATTACCGCGTACTTTCAGCCGATACAAATGTAGTTGATTCAAACAAAATAACGATGAAGCAATTCAAGCAGTGGAAAACCTTCATGCTGTGTATTTTATATAAAAAAATGACATCTTATACCTTTAAGCGTAACTGACTATAGTCTGGAAAAAAAAACTAGAAAAAAAAGGGGCGCCAGTATCGCTCATATGGCACACGGATAGTACGGCCTAAAGATATTGATACAAAATTTAATACTAGGACATTATTTAAATTGGGTTCCTAATTTAGAAGAGTGGCAATCAAATACATATAGGTAAAGACATACAAACTCACAAACATTACCTCTTATTCGTATAATGTGTGTTTATTACTCTCTCTTATAGACAGAATGCTTGTATTTTATTTAATACTAATTTTGTTTGCCAATTTTAATAAATAGTACAAATACAGTTTCTTCTTCCTCCAAATATTGCACTTTGGTCACAATTACACTTACTGATTAAAATACTTATTTTATTATTTTGGGAGGTATTTTATGTAACGACGTCCCAAAATCAATCAATGAATCATGCGTAATGTTTGCAGACGATTTTTCCCTGTTGTAATCGTGTAAGCTTGTTTGCCTCCGTCGTTGTATAAAAAAAAGAATAGCACGAATCTCAACGATATGTACAAAAGACCACAGCTTACAAATAAATTTCCCAAAAACTAAAACAACAGTTAAGTTACTTATAAATTTTACATTTGAAAATATGAAACTAGAATGCGTCACCTCTTTTTCACTTCTCGGTTTAACAATCGACTCTAATATGAACTGGAAAGACCACGTAGCAAAATTAAAAACAAAACTAAGCCAATTTATTTACGCTTTTAGACACTTGAAAAGGAACACAAACATACAAACCGCTTTGACAGCATACTATGCCTTTGCACACGCACTATTAATCATACAAAACAAATGCATACGTATACTTACTCACACAAAACAAATCAACAGCTATAAGCCACATTTTAGAAACCTTCGGATCCACACCAGGGTACGGTGTATGTACATATATATTTGAAGCGTGTAAATTTGTAAAAACAGTCCTACTTTACACTTGGAGATATGCCCCGTCGTTTTGAATCTCTTTATAAGAATAATTTGCTTCAAACGACATCAAAACTAGCCATACATAGTAAGAGTCCCTATTCAATGACAATCAATAGTATTTGATGCAACTGTTGTATAAGTAGGGTCTTAAAACGGAAGTTGCAACGCGAATTACGAAACTAAGCAATACCTAGCTAAGCGCTGATTGGTTGACGACGCTCGGCGGCACACACATAAACCTCAAACAGTACCTTTTTAAATACGGTTAAGGTACCGAAATAAAATTACGGTATCGTTATATTTAGATACCATTTCATTTCGGTTGCGCTACCGAAATCATACCAAAACAAACGGTATGACGTCATACCGCTTTAAAATGCTACCTTTATTTTTCGGTTATGCAGTCCCTGGTTGCAATGCGAGCCTTGGCGAGCATCGCAATTAAAGACGCCACGAGCGTTTTAAGACCAAGTTATACACCGTTGAATACAATACTTTTTCTACGACTAATTTTAAATAAATAGCATTTGACTTTTCAGGCAGTAAGTTTTCCGTTAGTTCTCTTAAGTACTACTCACGCAATTTCTTCAGCGGTGCAGTTATTTTCTTCTTCGTCCATTTTAAAAGGAACGTACACATTTTTTTTCACTTCACAAACACGAATAAAATCTTAATAAGTTATTAATAACGAATAGTTATCATATTTCGTCTTTTAATTTTGAACTGGAACTTTGGTGAAAAATTACAAATATGACACATTGACACCTCTTGTTTATGGTCCGTTTTGTTTTTAATTTCCTTGCACTTGCCATCCGAACCAAACTGAATCCGGATCCGAACTGAATCGGATCGGTTTTAGGTATAAATAATACCAATAATTGGTAAAATATGTACACACAATACATGATAATTTATTTTTGTTTCAGTAAATAATTTATATTCTACAAAATGTTTGATAGTAAGTGAAAACTTTTTATTTCGAAAAATTTGCTTATGAAGTTGGTACCACTGAAATATAGCGGCCGATTAAAAAAAAGTTAGATGAGTTGACATCGTGGTAAACAGTGATTTTATAAAAAAATGTATGAACCATAATTTACGCTAAACAGTGCGTTTATGGGCCATAGAGCATAGAGTTTTTCGACGACTTATTATCGGTGTCATTGTATTTGAGCTAAAGCCTATATAAATGACAGGTAACGGTACAGGAGTAGAAAAAAAATATAATAAGCCCCCCAACGATATAAAGAACCAGCCAAATAATAATATATTTCCGCTTACTTTATTTCTGTGTTGTTCTCATACCACGTACCAACTATGATTATTTTCTGTTTGGCATGAAGGTTGACTGGTCGAAAATGCCTTATGGTATTAAGTTCGCCTTTTGTAATTGTAACTTGTTCATTATCATCATTCAACTTTTTATTGTGCAATAAATTTTAAATAAATAATCAAATCAATAATATAATATTTCTAAAAAAAAAAATAGTTTCTTTGGAAAAACACAGTGACCGAATACTTAAATTTTGAACAATAGGAACCCTGTAAGTTTAAATTTAAGGGCCTTCACCAAGTGTCCGCCTCTCTCTCTTCCATTACGACTTCCCATGTTATTGTTATAGTGTGCTGTAAAGTTATATGATCTATTTCTTAAAAAATATTAATTATTATTGTAAATGTATGAAGCTGATGTAACTTAATTATTTATAATAGTGTCTTGTTGTAGTGCCCTAACGGGGTTGGTGTTGAAACATATTTATTTAAAACATCTTTTGTACACACAAAGCAATGAAATAAATGAAATGAAATAAATTAAAATTTATCAAATATATTGCAAGTAGGTACTTGCAATATATTAAAGAGAGCAAGAGGTTATACCTCGAAAATGCACTATGTAAACAAGACAAAAGTTATACATTTACTGTAATTCTCTAGCTTAATTTTGTATTAAGCAGTTACGCTGCTAACGAAATTATACATTTTTAAATAAAGGAATAATTGAAAAATGTAATGCTCCGAGCCGGATTCGAACCGGCGACCACAGGCATTCATGGCCCGTCGCTACTAACCAACTGAGCTATCAGAACAATCCGGTTCGGGTACCAAATTCTTCAATCAGTTCCTTCCTACAACGCCTTAGGGAGGCGTGTAGCGACATCTACCAGAAGTATAATTCTCTAGCGTTAGGAATAAATAAAATTAATATAACCATTCATAATATAACACTTATTAGTAGTCTCTACAATATTAAAAACCTGTAATTCCAGCAGTTCATCTATAAACATTGTCCAATTCCGACAAAATGATTCCGGCTTGATATTGCGCAAGACATCGCTTGTATACCTTATAAATTACTTCCCGAGCAGAACCGCCTATTGTCTTGCTCATTGTGGATTTTTTGTTGCACTATAATGGTAATAAAACCGCGTTTAATAAATACGGTAAAATAACAACACAAAATGACAATATGTCTACTAGCATACTGACAATTATGACAAATTTAACGAAGTTACCAGGGTCGAAAAAAATTAGTTCCGTTTCTAGACTTTTTTGCCAAGCCGTAAATATACTGATTACGTGACATTAAACGATTAACTAAACTATGTGGAAAGATAACGAGACCGGTCTAATACCAACAAAGTCTAGTTTTCCTTCTGGGTTGACACCAGACGGCTCCCGTTTTCGTAAAACTACCACTGCTAATTCTTTGGATTAGGTGCCAAAGCAGATCCTTTGGCTCCGTGCGACCGGGAAAACGTTGGGAGGATGATGATGATGATTAAAAATATTCTTGTTTACTATAATTTTGCGTCTTAAAAATCATACCTATAAAAATATCTTGCTCCTGGACTATTTATTCCGCCGCCGCTCAACAGTGAGTAAATCGACGTATGTCGAATAACGTGATTTGACTTGCTCGCTATAAACAAATACAACTATTATAATTAAACTTCTAATTAACCGGGAAGTCACGTAACTAATTGGTCCACAATAACAAGTTGAAAGGGTGCATATTTTCACGCAAACTAATTGCTAAAGCATGTGTAAAAGTATACACCACGATAATACATGTGACGTTATTGCGTAACTTTTCGGAGGAGCATTAAGTAAGGTATGCCGTCTGTCATTTTCACCTTCAGACAATGACAGTTCATAGTTCCTAACGCGAGTACGGAAAGTTACGTGATTACCCTGCTCATCAACAATATTAGTAGTTATTATAAGCGTAAGCAACAATTTCAGAGATCGCATCCTAATTTTAATCATTGACTACGAGTAGAGTTTCTGTTTGAAAACGTTGTCGTGATCAAATTATATGTGCCACGAAACTAGAACACGGATCTACTAGCACTGAGTCAGTTTTACTGCTGGATATCAGGAATTATTATGATGAGCATGTGTACGTTCATACTTTCAAATTAGGTCATAAGTTCAACCAGTTTGGAACATTTCCGCGCTCCTGGTTGCCTATCGACAAACTTTGCCTAAAATTCTAATTTTGCTGTAAAGCGTTACCTAAGCGAAATCCGTGTTCGTGCGAGTTTAAATTGAAAAAAAAAAGATTTTTTACATTTTCTGAAGTGGTTATAATCGTTTATTTTTGCCTAATGACCCGCCGGCCGGCGAGGCTTCCTGGAGATACCCCCGGGTGCAAAAGGTTACCGTTTTTGGCGCCTAACGCCAGCAGTTAAAAAGTTGCGAAATAAAATGCTAGTACTTTAATGGACGGGTGATATGCTAATTTACAATGTTCAACGTTCAGAAATAAGACCATCTTTTCATATTTCACATATAAATAAATAGCTATATATAATATGATGTTTTCTTTGTCTTCTGCGCTTGATTGTAAAAAATTTAGCCTAAAACAATTATAACACTGAGTTAATGCAGTTTCAAGGATTTATTTCCAATCATCTTCTCATTTATGTTTTTAGGAAGTTTACAATTGCTCAATAAAAGCTCATTTAATTATCCTATTCCAATGATTTCCACAACGTTTCCCAACAACATTCACAATAAAGAATCGTCGGTACAAAAGGCGTCGTAAGTTTAGCTTATCGCTTCGGCCGTTAGCCGAACAATTGATTCTTGCCACTCCCAGTCGCTGATTCCCTTAGATAAAACCCCACTTTTGAATATTATCGTATTTTACTGTGTCAATTGCAAGTACCATTAACCTGCGCTTATAGTGAATTTCTCTTTTGATTCCGCATTGGATGGTAAATACAAAGAATCGTTATGCGATTATGGCTTTTGTACTAAGTTGACCGAGCAGCTCTCGAATTTAAATGGAAGAGTGAAGCAAGCGAAAAAAGAACTGCAATGTACGGAAAAGAAAAACGGAAAATCGCCAAATGCATAAATGATCAATGCGATAGAGAAGTCGATACCTACAGTATGAAAAGTATAAATATAAAATGCGATTTTTGTTGGAATCGGTAATGTAATTAAGATTTATTTCTATTATTAGAAATAATGTGTGAGAATCGTGAAAGATTAAATTCAACATATTGTAATTAAGCTTTTCGAATATGTGGGCATACTTAAAACAAAAGATATATAAATACATTTTCTTAAAACTTAAAGCATCCATCCACTTGGGCTTTCGTAGTTTTTCCTGACGCATAATTGATGCGACGATTTCATGATATTCAGGTATTCTTTTAAACTGAAAGTAAATGAAACAACAACAACAACATTTATTTTGTGTAGAAAAACGAGAAATAAAAAGCAATCTTTATAAAAAAAAGAATAATAAACATTCGACCCGTTTCCTGAAAATCTGCATGATAATAACTTTTTTGCGACACTGTGTACGTTTAATTTATTTTGGCGTGTCAATTGCAAGAAGGTACCTACCATTAAGCACCGTCGTATTCATGTTGCACAAAGGCTTTTCTGGATTAAAATGTGTTGATATTTGCGATGCGATTGCTTTTTAACGTACTGCAAACATAAAATCATATACGAGTATGAATGCGGGAGTAATCTGGATTTACACTTACGATTAAAATGTTCAACGTTTTATTAGTTTTTGGGACGGATAAATACAGACATACGGTCTGGGTAGGTACTGACAGGTTTTTTTACTGTGTTTGAGGAAATGAAGCTTGTTGACTCTTCCACATTTCTTAAACTTTCAACTTAGATTAGATTAGATTTATTTTATTCCATTTTGAAAATTTACATGTCATTTTATAAAATTAAAATAATATGGATTCACAAAAGTCGTCAGATGGTATAAGAATAAAAAACAATAATAAATAATAGTCAATAAAAATCCAATTTTAAATGAAAACAAACATACTAATAATAAGGCAATAGGAACAATTTAAATACTTTAGGACGCAAATTCAGGGACTGCATAACCGAAAAATACCGGTATGTTTTAAAACCGAATAGAATAGAATAGAATTATTTTATTTGCCAGAATACTTATAAACGTAGTACAGGGTGTTGAGGTACAGCAGTACAGTATTCAGTCGGTGAACGACATGCAAAAATTATACAGGACTAAAATAATTATCATATAGCGTACAATGTCTTAAACAATATGATTTAATAATTTAAAAAAATATTGATAAGTAATGTCACTGTGTTTCAATAGCACAAAAAAAATATGACAATTATCAAAACCTATTTAATTTGTCATACTATTAAAGTCAAAAAAATCTTTAATACTATAAAACAGTTTTCCTTCAACCAACTACTGATTTATTTTACAAAATTATTAAATTCCATTTGTCTCATATCTGCGGGGAGGTTGTTGTATAATACAATGCACATATTACAATGGCCGCTCCACACAATGGGCCATCCTGACCCATCATACAGGACGCAACTATGCGTTAAAGGGAGTAAGACATATCTATGTCTCGTTCTACCGCATATCCGCGTCCTGTATGATGGGTTGGCATGGCCCATTGTCTGGAGCGGCCATAAGAGTTCTTACGATAGATCGCAGTGCGGCAAGGTTGGTACAATAGATCCTTGTATTGAGATCGCTGCTTAGCTACAAAGACATCGGCCCTGCTTCTAAAAGTTCAGGATGTTTTTTGACAAACAAGCATGCTTTTTTGCAAGCAGGTTTATATCAGCTAATGCTTTACTTATGCTTTCCTCGTATGAAGACAAATCATTGCCTTTCACCATCACAGTCGTATCATCTGCAAATAAAACGCATTTTTCACTGATATGACGTCATATCGGTTTTCAAATATCGGTTTCGGTAGCGGAAGCTTTATATTTCGCTATCGAAATATAACGGTAACCTTAATTTTTTTCGGTACCGTAACCGCTTTTTAAAGGTTCGATTTTCGCGTCGTTGCCAAACCGCCGGCGCTGCCGTTTTGTCTTTCAGTTTAGTCGGTTCTGTTCTGATACGTTTCTGATTCGTTCGTTCGTTCATATTGGAAGACGTTGTCTGTGTAAGTGTAAGTTCGCTTATTTTTTCGGTAACCTTAATAATACCGGTTTCGAACCCTTCTTACAAAGGTTTCGGTTACCTTTAAATCAAATACCGGTAACCGATATTTTAAAAAAAACCGGCCAAGTGCGAGTCGGACTCGCGCACGAAGGGTTCCGTACCATTATATATAATAATAAGTTACAATAGAATTTGTACGAAACGATTACTTCTTGAAGTACATTTTATAAGTTGGTCGACTATTACTCGTAAACGTGTAAAGCCTACTTAGCTGTGATAGTTTTCCTTTTAACTTCGTTATATGTACTACTACCATGAATTTTTTCACATATCCCAAAACAACCATTTAGCTAGCAGGGGGTGGGGACACTGGAGTCTAACAAAAATTAGCACTTTAAGGCTTAATATTTCACAAACGGATCGTTTAATCGAAAAATTGTTTTCACAAACCCCCAATATTTTTAAAAGACGTATCCAACGACACCCCACACTATGGGGTAGACGACAATAAAAAAAATCATCCCCACTTTACATGTAGGGGAGGTACCCTAAAAAAAAGGTTTTTCAAGATTTTATTTTACCACTTTGTCGGCATGACTAATATGTATATTCATGCCAAGTTACAGCTTTCTAGTACCAAGAGCCTCTGAGCTAAGCTGCGGACGGACGGACGGACGGACGGACGGACGGACATAGCGAAACTATAAGGGTTCCGTTTTTGCCATTCTGGCTCCGGAACCCTAAAAACGGTTACGGTACCGTTATGTTGGCGCGCGTAACCTTTACACCATTACAGTACCGTAATGGAATATCGGTTCCATACCGGTAAAACCGTAACCGAAATCAGTCCCACGCAAATACAGTATTGTGATATTTGAAAAGCACTTAATCATCGAAATAAGTAATTAATACTAGTACAATATTTATCTTTGATATCCTAGATAAACGAAGAAACGTAGACCAATTTGTCCGTTAATTCTAAAGTTATATATGGAATGAGAATCCATTACGAAACCAGCAATTACAACCCCCCATAACCAACCAAGCCCCATAAGGCAGCCTACTTAAAATGCATTCTGCGTGAAAACTACCAAGCAACAGGATGAAAACTACCACTAACCGCCGCGTGGTAGTTTTTGCGAGAGGTTGTAACAGCCATGACGGTCGTGGCCTCTTGTACCGCAGAAGTGTCGCAGAGTATGGCAATTAAAACTTGCGAATGTCAAGTGCTTGCGAGGCCGTATTATAGTTTTATAATTGTAAACGCTGGGATTTGTGGAGCATTTATGTACCTATTGTGGGACGCGGACGTGTAATTGCTACGGTGCATTCTTTTTGTTTATAATTGCGTGCTAATTGTTATAAATAAGTATTCGTTGATTATATTCAATGTACACGTATACTTTAATTTATTGATCTTATGGTTAGTGAACTCAGGTACAATGTGGTCTATATACTTTAGATGTTCTATGACATATCGATTTTTATTTCAGGACGATTATTATTAATATTCTGACATTGACATTGTACCATTTATCGTTATAGTATTTTATGCAACTGTTGTATAAGTAGGTTCTTAAAACGCGAGTGTCGTGAGTTATACATATACACCGTTGCAAACAATACTTTTTTTACGACAAATTTTAAATATATAGCATTTTTTGACTTTTCAGGCAGTAAGTTTTCCGTTAGTTCTATTATTACTCACGCAATTTCTTCAGGAGTGCAGTTCTTTTCTTAACACGCATTTTTTCGTACACATTTTTCTTCACTTCATATACGAATAAAATCTTAATAAGTTATTATGAACGAATAGTTATCATATTTCGTCTTTTAATTTTAAACTGGAACTTTTGTGGGAAATTAGAAATATGACACCTTGACACCTCTTGTTTATGGTCTGTTTTGTTTTTAATTTCCTTGCACTTGCCATCCGAACCAAACTGAATCCAGATCCGAACCGAATCGGATCTGTTTATATTTATAAATAATACCAATAATTGGTAAAATATGTATTAACACACAATACATGATCATTTATTTTTATTTTAGTAAATAATTTATGTCATGCACATATTTGATAGTAAATAAAAACTTTTGATTCAAAATGAATTTGAGAAGTTGGTAGGTATACCACTGCAATATAAGGACCGATTTTTTTTTAGTTTGGTGTTTTCATCGTGGTAAAACATGAAAAATGTATGAACCATAACAGCACGCTAAACAGTGCTATTATGGGCCATAGAGCAAGGAGTTTTTGGGAGACTTATTATCGGTGGAATTGTATTTGAGTTAGTGGCAGATGTGTGTTTTTTCTAGAAACTGCATGAAGATTAAAGCACGATTTTTCTTGTGTTATCTGGAATAGGAGATTGGGTGTGAATTGGTATGATAATTCAAATTCAGTTTTTGTCACGTTTAGAGGATTTTATGCGTCAAAGTTTCATTTTATATTATGTATGCTTAAACTATAGTAACATTGCAAAGTGTTCAAACGTATTCTACCTCAACTAACTTAATCACTGCAATAGGGGTGTAGACTCGTATTACTCCAAAAGAAAGAAGGCAAAAAAATATGCCTAGTGACGAAAATCCCATTCGGATATCTCAAAGAATTACGAAGCTACAACCGTTTTAATATTGCTTGTTAGAGAGAGAAAACGCAAACAGTGTGTGACGTCACGTTACGGGATGCTGCCGGGGGGCCGCGTCGACGGCGGCGCCGAACACAACGGGGCGCGGCACATTGCCGTCTATCAGTGACGTCACTATCTTCCAGCGTCATCGTTTCATATGAACTTGCGTTTTGCGAAAAAGGGACAGAACACACCCCTTCCTAAAACTTTGGACACTTATAACTTCGTGATTATTTAATCTTTTGCGTTGAATTTTTCTCCATTTGACTACATTTTTAATCCTTTTTCGAGAAAATATGAAATTATTGATTATTTTATTTAGTGTTTACACCCCTATTATTTGCCTCACATGTTACATGATGCTGCCAAAATTAATTTAATGTTGGTTAAACTGGTATCGTGGCAGATCGTTAGTTCTAATCTGTATACGATTAACATTTACGGCAGATAATGTGTAGTTTATGCATAGAATATTATAATACTTATATTCGCAACATGATATTCGCACGTGTTGTAAGCTACTTCAACTTATTCACAAGAAATATAAGTTATCATACTTATCATAGTATATAATATACCTATTAACTAAAAGAAAGCTATTTCACACATTTTGTACATAGATGCAATCACTTTTGTTTCGTTTCCTATTGTGAAGTTTCATATAAATATATCATATTTCAAAGTTTATTACGAACTAGGAAAGGAGACGCGTAACGACTAAAACCGTTTCAATGGGAGCTCTATACATACGTTTTAACAGAACCAATGTGCTTCATTCGATATATCACTCGCAGCATGGGAAACAAAAGAATCCTGGCACACCTATCGAAGAAATAAAAGTTGAACACTTCAAAGAGTCGATATAGCATGTAACGTCGAGGTCCGAAGCACGCATTTTAAAAAATGGCCGGGCTTATGTTCACGAGCGAAAGAACGGATAGGGGAAGGAGGTGCAAAGAGGAACACGTCGGGGGGAAAGTGGGTTCGGGAGGGGCCCGTAGTTTATGGACCGAACTGATACCGGGGACCCAGGAAAGTGCCCCAAGCTTACGCTCAGGATTTGTGTGTGAGGTATTTACATGGATAAGTACGAATGGGGAATAAAGTTACATTTTGAAATTACTAACTGTAAGATAAAACTAAAACTGTGTTGCTGTTTGCGATCCCAAATAGTGCGACTTGTGTAATTATATTGGATAACTTTATCAATTAAATACTTGTAAAGCAAGTTACAAATGAAATTAGTATGTAGTTTTAACTTGAAAAGCGCATGTATTGTAACACCTTACGTAAACAAGTTCGCAATCAGGCTACGTAATAATTTCCTCGAACACGTTAACCTTAATATCAACAAGTAAAATCTAACAACATGGTAATCAACTAGGCACTAACGTAAGCGATAGTTTCGGGCGAAACTTGAAACTTGTTTGATTCGGTCAATCGGGCTATTTGTCCGTTAAATTGACTGTTGGCCATACTTAGCGAGCGATAATGTTCTCCGGGCGTCGCAGGGGCGGGGGCAGCACGGCGCAGGGGGCAGGGTCGAGGGCGTCGGGTCCTGCGGCAGACATGACTTATTACAACCACCGGGATACAACCCTATTCGGGCCCTAATGACAACGCTCGTAGGAACCTTAATTTCGACGACCCACGATTTTTATTTACGCCTCGAAGTGGCCCGCAATTTGGGACGTCTCCACTTTATTGCCAGTCTGTATCGCTCGCGATTAATTTGCAGTTTTTGTTCGCTCGTGTTGCTGATTGATGACTTTATTTCCTTATTTTGCTGTTATAACGGAAGGGCGAAAATATGACGGTTCATTTTAAAACGGGCTGTCGGAAATCTATCGCAGTAATATTCAAGAGCAGTTAATATTTGCATCGATATCAACCTCAAAAAGGTTTTTTTTTTACCTATAATATATGGCTGGTACGCTCACCTTCAGTAGAAGTACCACACCACCTTACCTTCACTAATAGTAATTAGTGTGTATGTACAATCAATCAAGCGTAACTATGGCGTACTAAATTTTGAGGAAAACTGCGTAAACCGTACATTCAATGTTTTATTTTTTATTTATTTAGATAGGGTTTACATTATAATGTTTACATATGTGCCACTATAGGAAATCCCCGTGGGTTTATTTAATAGTTGGCGAGATCGCGCGGTTCGATCCGCGTGTAGGTACTAAATATATATAGGTAGTATCATTGATGATTGCTTGCTCCCTAAAAAATAAACATACCTAGATATTTTACTTTTTTTCTGTCTCTATTTTTATTTTATTTTTTTATTATTTATTTATTATTACAGCTATACAACCTCTCCATAGCAAATCAGTACACAACGAAACGACCTGCCTTTTAACAAGCTATTCGATGCCATACATTACAAGCTCCGTCATAAAAGCCCCATCATAATCCCTAACCAATTCAATTTTTCTCCTGACCCAAATTTAAAGGTCACAGAAATGTTATACGAATGGGCATTTTCGGTGTGTTCCTTTGTACACTGAGGCCCTTAAAGGGCAGACAATGAGGGAGCCATACTGCCATTCTTCGTAATTTGAGCTCCATAACCGGCTCAGTTTATGATTCGCCACGTGAAAGGTTAAATCGAAGCGGACTGCAGTTAAATCGACTACGGCCTCGGTAAAACTGTGTAATAGAATGTTTTACGCCATTAAGGACCTGCGAGTGGAGATAAAACTGAATAGTGAGGGGCCATAAGAATATTGTTAACGTTGAGTTTGTTTTATTTAACGGTTTGTGGCTGAATACTTGCGCACTTCCATCCTTAGTCATAAACATGAGATGTGTAAGGCAGTTTGAGTTGAGGTAGCTGGATTAAAATAAGACTTTGTTTTTGCCATCATTAATCTAGAGGAGTTTTATCACAAGCTTTTATTTAACTTACCCTGTTCGTATGCAAGTATGAAGTTGTCCTTCAACATTTACAAACCATTTTTCAGCCAATTCCCGGTATCTGATTGAGCTGAAATTTGGCATATTTATGTAAATTCGGTGACAACCCAACATTATGGCACCACCGAACTGATCTGAT
Source organism: Epinotia ramella (assembly GCA_947578815.1). Lineage (NCBI taxonomy): Eukaryota > Metazoa > Arthropoda > Insecta > Lepidoptera > Tortricidae > Epinotia > Epinotia ramella. Next base: position 19,126,214 of record OX388209.1, read on the forward strand.
AACTGAAGGTGGCCATGACAACTACACAAGATAAACTTTATGTTTTGGCTCACTGGAACCCTCGCAACGAGTAAGTTGCTGACTGTTCAACAAAGTACAGCCGGTAATAAAGCATCATCATCAGAGCAGTCGAAACACTGCTGGAGATAGACGTCCCCCAAATAGTGACAAAGTGACCCGCATAAATAAACGCTTATATTAATTATTTATTTTTGGACTTAAACTTCCTGTCCACACTATTTTTCATTGAGATGTATGGCACCTAGTTAATAGCCTTTATCAGGGTGTAATAGTAGATTATACACTAAGGGGATAAAGCACTGTTTTATGTCACGGGAGCGAATTGAATCCCGAACGTAACGAAGGACTCATAATTTAACTCCTGAGCGTAGCGAGGGAATTAAGACTGAGTCCTGAGTGCAGTGAGGGGTTCAACCGCCCAAGACTAAAACAGTCTTATCCCCGAGGTGTATACTCTACTTTTCATACCTTATGCGAGACAAAAAAACAGGCTCAGTAGATAAATAATATTGAAGAAGCAATACCAGAAGCACTGATTCAGACACAGACTTTACGCCTTTTACAGCTTTCCATTTGTCAAAATCGTTGTAGGCTTTTAGGTATTTTTCCTTTGACTTCTCTGGCAGCAGATTGTTGACAATGCCTATGGCATCTAATTTGATAAACTCAGGAGTCAAAACACTTTCATCACTCGACATTTTCAATATTATTTTTGAAATTAAATCTTCTATAGGCACCTACAAGAACTCGATTTGTTCGTCACGCGTGAACAAAAGAAGGCGCGCGACGTTCCAAATTCGAAAGCACAAGCCGTGGTCCTAGATTCGAAATTCGAATTTCGAACACCGCGCTCCTCCGGACCGGGGTTCACACGGAGGCAAACTTCATTTATTTTGTCAAATCAAGTAGGCCATGGCCTAGGACAAATTGTGTTTAGCAAAATTAAACTTTATGCATATAGTAATAAGAATTATGAAAAGTGAAATCATATTATTAACCAGCGGGTTATAATGAAATTCAGTACAACATTATAACCCGGCTAATACCAAGGGATTTAATGTCTTGCTTTCGGTAGGGTTTACATGACCTATAATTCGGCATTGTCGAGCATGTGGTTTGAAAAATATAATATTCCGTGCAACAGTTAGGACTTATTAGTGGTTTAATTGCAAACTTACACATTCAAAAGTCACACGAATACTGTATTCCAGAGTAGCCCACCAATAAAGCTTTTACTATAGCAAGCGGTCAGTAGCACATGATATATGGTGCTCCATTTGCACTAACCGACGGCATTTTTCCTCTATAAATGAGCCCTTTGCGTCTTATACAGGTGGGTACTATATTTCTGTCAGTAATGCCTATAACGTACGATTGTATTATACGGCTGTTATAATTAGGGAGAATATCGAACCCCCAAAAAGAGCTAAATTTCTCGGACCGATTTGGAGAATCACGCTAAAAACATTTAGCTGAAAAAGGATTAAAGCGTGTGGTAGTGATTTAGGTCTTTTCTGTTGGTAAAAATGAATTTACAAGGATTGGCTCTGTTTAAAATTTGTTATTGTAAATAACTAGTTATAAAGTGTGTTGTGCGAAATTATCGCGTTGGGTTAAGCCTGTAATTAATATTGTATGTATATAAATAAACAAATAAAATAAACATTATTAGAAATCGGTTGTACTTTTGTGGTAACAAGCATCATCTGCGGACATAATGTATTCCAACATTCCCAACTAGAATCAAGTGCACATCGGCTGGGTAAGAAATGGCACAAATACATCATCATACTCCTAGAGTTCGTGGTTGTGCCCTAAAGAAGCCCGGGGTACGCCTGGACACCTAATCTCAGGATTTTGCGTAAGCACTAATGGCACTAAATTAATATCATAAGAAAACAAGCTTTTTTCACCAATTTAAATTATATTTAAACAATTACATCTCTGTATATTTCTTATTACTCATGTTGGGGAGTGCGTCCAAATAAAAGCAATCCGGAACGACTGACTTGACAATTGTATTAACGACTTGATCATAATGCCATAACTACAAAAACAATGTTTTCGTAAAGGTACTACAACATGTAACTATAATTATATTTATCCACCCGGTCCACGTTATATGGACCCTGTCATCCCAGATAAGCCGGTTTTAATGATGCGTACATACACAAACGTTGTGGAGTTCCTAAAGAATGTTTGTTCGAAACTATCCACCCAAAATTAGGATTCCTTATACAATAGAAACCGTTTTGGTACATGGACACCTGCAAATCGATCACCAATAGGTACTATAAACTAAATAGTAGACTAACCTACAGAAATAAAAAAATATATACCCCAATTCTTTTTTCAACTTTTTGCACTCGCTCTTGCCTAGGCATACACAGCCAGGTCATGACCATGAGATTAATATTGAAACAATATGATTGAAATTTAATTGAAATTACAGTAGAATTATTTGGGGTTTACCACTGACAGATAGTTTGCCTTCATTTAATTTTCAACTTTAACCTCATACAAATTAAGTAATTATTTCTAAATCGGTGGACGTGGGTAACAGTATTCTGAAAATTGCTTTATTTGTATGACATTTAAGTTGAAAATTAAATGAAGGCAAACTATCTGTCAGTGGTTAACTAACAGTAATCGTACTGTACATCGGTAGTTATTTGTATGAAATGAAGGTTGTAAATATCGCAGGTAGGTGCACTGGTAGCTCAATTCAAACAACCAACGACGTGTAAAGATTTAACACAAACAAAAAGCAAAAAAAAAGTCAAAAATAAACTTTATCTATAATGATCAATTATTCGAGATTTCTGAGATCCTGCGTATCACAATGATAGTCATAATCATAAATATCGCAGGTAGGTCTGACCCCGTATCATGGTCGGCCTTATCACACGATAAGTGACAGGATAGAGCGACCGTCACTGGCTGACACCGTTCGATAGAACGAGACGACGCTCCTATCTTGTCACTTATCGCGTGATAACGCCGACCATGATACGGGGTCAGGAGGTCAATGCAAACGTTCAGCCACTTTAAGCAAACAGCAAAAAATCATTATCAACTAATTAGCTTATTACGTAACGACCAATTATTCGAGATTGCGCGTAGATTGCTCAGATCCCGTGGAACCCAAGTAACAGCGGCGGGATTTATATGATGCAGGTGGATTATTTCGCTGCATTTTGAAGCAAACGAATGTGTGTAATGCAAATGATGCAATCTTTCTCTAGTTGTGCCCTGCATTTACAGATAAACATTATTTGAATAATGCATACTGTAGTTCATTATCGTAGCTGTGTTCAGTTTAGTTTTCATTTTAATTTAAATCAGTATTAATCTTGGATTTTTTTATAATGCCTACCCAATCTTATCATTTATTTTATTTTATTTGGGAGGCTTACTGCCTAGTATACCTACATTAATTACCTAACTTAAAATTAAAAACAAATTACAAGCTTCCACATATACAAGGTGTGGCCTGAAACAGGAGCAAAAAATTAAACGGTAGACTATTGAGCTAGTGAGCAATTATTTCCATGTGGTTTTATTTAAAAATAAAAGTTTTTTTCTTTTTTTTTTCTTTAAAGTAAGTTCACGTGTATTTTTTACCCTTCTGGGGTGACACAAGTAGTTTTTTATTTTAAAAACACTCAAAAGATAACAAAAAAAAAATAATCACATAAATTATATCTTTTAAAAACAAAAATGCTACAACTATTATGACTCATTACATGATGTTACCTCAAAATCTGCATTGACTGCTCTGCTATGATCTCGTGGTGACAAGACACATTACTTGAAGGTCATAACTTTAGATCAACATCACCCCGAATTAAAAAAAAAAATATATAAAATTGGACACAAAAGGGTTACTACAGATGCTCTAAGGCAGCGTCCTTTTAAATATTTGCCCCTATTACAGCCACATACTGTATAATGCTACGTAACATCATGTTTACATAGGTCTCGAAATTATATATTATGATTTCACACTATACAGAAGTTGGGTCAGCTGAACAGTAAACAAACACAGTATTGTAACGGGGATCGTTAGCTCCCTAATAATATTTTTAACACGGTTAACCTTACTAAATATGAAACAGATCCACACTGGGTACATCATTTAGTTCATGGAATAACTTAGTAGTTCGAGGAAATAAACATTTTGTACGAATGATTGAGCGGGAACGAGGGATGCGAAACAAGGGTCTTCTCCGCAGTTGAGAGGCGGTGTAAAATTGTTTTTTACTCAGCAGATCCGGAGAATCAACAGTACCTACCTTGAGCGATTTTCATCAATAAACGTGCATCATATGCTAATCGTCTTTTGAAAAGGGGAACAAGGTGAAGTTTATGGCATGATACTAAGTAACTGTTATTAGTAAGCTTAAACTTATAGGAAAGGATTCTAAGTTTCTTTTGTATTTTTTCAATGTTATTTATTTAATCGTATGGCATACATCATTTTGGCCTTTAAATGTTGTCTGCGAAGCATATTCAAGTTGAGATCTGACATTATCACAATAGATGATTTTGATTGTTTTAAATTTTTTATAGTCTACAGCAGAACGAATTAGAAACCCAAGAGCTTTGTAAGCATTGTGAAATATACTTTCAACATGCTCATTAAAAGAAAGCTTATCGTCATGAATTACGCCAGCCCCCTGCGTTGGAGTAATTCATCCACAAAATAATATAAGAATCGGATTATTGCGCCTAGGACTACATACCATACCAATACACTACTTGTATGTCCCCTTTAGAAATATATTTAGCGGTTATTATTACAATGAGAATCATCACAGAAAATATGTTAGCTATAAAGCAGTTCTATCTCAACTAGACTTTTTAAGACATTTTTAGAATTCCAAAGTCCGCTTTTTATTGTAGCGATGCAGATCCATGTAAGTTCGTCAATGATTTTTGCTACTTTAAGCTATATTATATGAAAATATATTGTATGAAATGCGCATCGTGGTGTTTATACTTCAGCAAGGTTCCTGTACTCGACACTGGCCCAATATTTGAGATTCAATCTTAATTCATAACAATAAAGATAAACAATAGTTGTCAACTATTAGGAATTAACCTTTTCGCCGTCAAGACAAAACACCAAAAGAGACATTGTCACGCCAACATCACTGTTGCAAGAGACCAAAAATATAACTTATATGAAAGACTGAAAGTTGCTTTGTCAGCGGATGTCATAACGCCTACTGGGAGAGCTTCTTGGCGCTGCACGACGAAACACGCCACCTTAAAGTGTTCTTGGCGTTGAAAGGGTTAAAGTGTCAAACATTGCGAGTTTTACCTTAGCACGATTATTGCCTTAGTGAACTGTCTGATATTATGAATATGAGTAATTAGTACTGAATAAATTGACTGATTGCACCTATAATGCGCCGTTATTGATGCAAATATATTCCGCACCGGATTAGTGGTTCATCATTGACGCACTTGTGCTAATTGCCGAGCGGATATCCTGACATGTGCAGTGTACTGTCAATCCATATATGCCTGAAAAAGCTGTCACCTCAATATCTTGTCGTTAATCCTGGTTCTATCCTCGGTTCTTTGCTTCGGAATCTGTTGTCCGTAAAAAACGTATAGGATAACTGACTAACGATGTATGGATATAATGATGTAGCTTTATAAGTTTTTACGTCACTCTGGGCGGTAAGTGCGATTTAGCACTCACTTCACACCCAGGAGAAGACGTAGAATTGTGTACGCACCACGGGCGGTAATTCGTAAAGCCCCAGATTGCATATTTATGGCCCTCACCTTTGGCTCGGGCCACAAATACCTACGTACTGGAGCATTCAAAAATTCACATAGGTACGTAATGTACTATTAACTATGTAGGATTTAATCTTCAGAACTACTCAACCGATATAAAAAATATTTCAGTAATATATAGAGTAGTCCTTTGTAATGGGCATACGCTATATTTTATCCCGTGGCGTACCTTACTTCTTTGTAACGAGGTACTATTGGTTTATACGTTAATGCAAGTGTGTGAGCAGGACGTACTGATATATTTCATTTAGGTCAATCGACGCTGTCATTGTCACGATTCACAAATCATGTTAATGTGGCGAAAAACTGTTGCAGAATAATAATTATTGTGGGCATTTTTGCACACACCGAATACGAGTATATAAATGTTAGATTCAGAATTTACTTTACTCAGCGGGCTTACAGCGCGTTGCGCGTCCAATATAATGACGCGTTCAAGATGATGTTCGGGCTGCTATGGTATTGCAGTACGTCGACAATGTTCGCGGAGGCGCACATGGATTGCTTTTTTACCACCATGAGGAAACGATGTGCGTATCTCCTCAATCGCAGTCGTGGCAGTTCAAATTGTATCCTGAGCATGCTAGCCCACCGCTGGGACTCGCCGCTGCTAGCAGCGTTAGTGTAAGGCCTGAGTGCACGCCCCGCTCAGAGCGGCGTCCATATAAAACAAATCCAATTTATATGGACGCTCGACGTCCCGCTCTGAGCGGTGCGTCCACTCAGGCCCTACACTTATGTGCAACTGCACGCGCCTGCAATACCGGTGCCCAGGCGCCTTTAATTTAAGTTTAGCATAATTATAGAACACTAACCATAGCTCCATGTTTGTAATGTAACCTCTAACACTATGGATTTTATACTTAGTCCGAAATAAATGATATTTATTTGTAAATTGGAATAGTTCTGACCAAGCAGAGTACAGTGTTGACTCTGACCGACCAAGATTCTCAAGAAGCGACGAGATCTGTTTTGCGTACCGTAATCCAAGTTAACCGTGAGTCTATACATTGCTAATCCGCGTTTAATTTCCCTATGCACCGGCATCCATTGAAACTTTTCGGTTTCAAGTAGGTTTGCTACAAACTACCAAATTCTAGTTACGGGTACCGAAGTGAACTTCGCAAATTGTAAGCTAGCGGGAACCGAGTATTACTAAGTTTCCTGATTTTCCGTTGTTAAATTATACCTAGAGGGTTTCCCGATTTAGAAATAAAATTCCCGGTGGAAATGTACTTATTACGTTTAGTGTGATTTATCGCAGTTAAAGATATTTCGAAAGGGTTTTTACGAACATGCCTGGATCGTGAATATAAATTGTGATGGGAAAAGCTTTAAGGCACGGTACACCCGAGTCGATCAGTGGAATTTTCGGTTCCTTCGTGTATGAGCAATATGTAATCGTGTAATTTCATTAGTTTAACCCATTCAGGGCCCATGACGACACATATGCGTCAGACCGCCGTAGTCGCTTTCCGCTACATACGAGGAAAACCACGGGATCGGCTACGAGCGTAGCGCGTAGAGATTCTGGGCAATGAATGTGTGTTCCATTCTAGCGAAAGTACATAATGGACACATAATTCATTATTAAAGATCACTCTATAGAAAATCGAACCGAAAACTCCGCAAATTTTGAAACGTAGGCAATATTTTCGTGGTAAAATTAGCACCCATGTTAAGGTCATCTTTTTGTATTTTTTATGGTACAGAATTTTTAGGTCTATACGATAGCACTCCAAGAGACTTGAATTAAACATTAATTTTAACTTGGTTCGTTAAAGGGTTAAAAGCCACATGTAGTAGGAGCATCTTGTACCATTTTCAAGACAAGAGAAGAAGCAGTGAAGTGAAATAAATACATTTCTTGATCAGTTAATACAGAAGGCGGGAGAATTTGTAGATGTAGTAAAGATTGAGGACTTCACGCGTTCTAGCATGCTGAATAAAATGCAACAGTAGAAACTCGATAATTTTTTACACCCATTTTTAGTAGTAATTAAAGTTAACAAAAGAACTCGAGCATTGAACTCCAAATTACGTCTGTAGATCCTATCCTATATAAAATGTGACAGGTGCAAAACTATATAATTAAAAAAATATATATATAAAAATAAGGATTACTTTATTGAGTAAATTAATGTTACAACGCCTGCTTACATGTTCTAATTATATTAAAGAGTCTTGAGGAGTCACATTTTTACGAGTTTTTATTTAACTTGCCCTGTTAGTATGATTGTATGTATGTATGGGAAAAACTTTAGAGTTAAATTTGACCCACTTCCCGGCGACCGATTGAGCTTGAAGTTTTGGGTATAAGTATAGTTTGGATGACAATTCAATATTATGGTATCATCGAGCTGATCTGATGATGGAGACAGAAGCTGGCCATGGGAATTCAGTACTTAACCGACGTAACCCCGTTGAGTTTGGGCTCGTTAGAATCGTCTCAATGAGTAGTTGATGATGGTATACAGAAAAGTACAGTCGGCAATAAAAGCTTGTACCAAAAATGTTTTTTTTGACAGAAACTTATTACATTGTTTTTACTCGGTAGGTATGCACATACAATCAACAAAAACACCTAACCGACCAATAGTAGACCCTGTCCTTGCCATAAGGTTCACAAATGGTCAGCGCAGGTGCATCGTTGTTGTCAGAATAGTAACAAATTTTCGAATATGAGTAAGCGTCTTCTGCTCCCCGTGCTAGTATTAAACTGTATCACGGTGGAAACAGGATTCACCCTAATTATTACAACATTACTGATCTTAGAAGATACATAGAGATAAATAGAAGACATTTCCAAAAGATTTCGTGTTTTCCCCTGCCTTCTACAGGAATCATCATCATCGTCATATCAGCCGAAAGAGTCCACCGTTGGACGCGCACAGGCGGCTTTGACGCCGTCTGGCGCAAAAAAACGGCCTCGCTGCTAGACAGGGTGCGCGGGAGTAGAAACAGCGTCAGAGGACTCAATCTCTTTTTTGTAATCATTTTTAAGGAACTAACATTAAATTAAGTAAATAATAAATAAATAATGTTGGACATTTATGTTGTCTTTAAATAAATAAAAAATAAAAATAGGCCTCCCAAAGAGCGCCATAATTACCCGTTCAGCGCCACCCTACAGGAATACATAGCATATTTACCTAGGTATTAATGGACTAACACAATAGTTGAGAAATAAGTCGCATAGGAGTTATTAACTAGAACTGAAACCGGCTCAGTGCCGCAGCAAGTGCGGATTAAAGTCAGAAAGCCGTAATTGATCTGAAAAAGCTGAAATAACCGGCCAAACGGGCGGAAAGTTGAGCATTTAATACTCGCCGTAAAATTATTACCTCGTTATATATTTTTAACACGTCTATATAATTCGAAACTATTTATAAAGTACCTAACTAAGTTGTAAATAATAATGTGTATTGTATTAACAGTTGGTATTACAAAAGATTTTTAGGTCATGGGCATAGATTCGAACGACGTAAACGACAATTAGCTCAATTAATATTTGAAAAAAAATTAGGTTTTATTTTTATTTTTTCTGAGTATTATAGTTTGCAGGCGTGGCATGGTTGGCATTTTATCACTTATCATTGTGGATAAGACATCCGTATCTCTCTCACACTCTCATACGAGAGTGACGGATGTTTTATCCATAATGATAAGTGATAAAATAGCTACCATCTCTGTCCCGCTGGTCTGTGCAACACTTAAGCCTAGAAATAACAAGAACAACAACATAACCGCTTTAGACTATGCATTCCCACTATCTATAGTTTTATCAACTCAAACATATTTTATCCTACATGTGCTGTGCCTTAGCCCATAGCAATTTTAATCGTTGAAAAATCTTAGATACATAGCTCTTGTACTCTACCTTATACGGGAGCTTTAGTGTTAAAAGGTTTCTACTTGGGTTAGTAAGTAATTAAATGGCATGTACCATTTAATTAAATGTGGAAACACCATTGCTTAAAATTGCCTCGATAGAAAATCAAAAGTTGGTTCTTTTTTTTTAAAGCCCAACCTATTCAAACAATACATAATTAAACGCCACAATATAGCTATGTAAAGGTATTTATCGAAATCTGTACAAGAGGATCTCGTTTTCTCGTGCGCGTCATAAACGTAGCTCTTACACGGAGGCGTGGTTTACACGTATCGATAGAACCCCTTATTCTGTGGGACTATTGCCATTTCTTTCTAAAACCCATCTTGTACAAGCTACCGCGAACACCAATCCACGCGCAGGCAACCACAAATCTCCATTAAGGGAGGCGCAAAGAAACGCGTGCGTCGCGTAGCAATGCTTTAATTGCTAGTGCTTATCGCCGCCATTACTCTCGCCGGGGGGCTATCCTGACACCTGGGGATATTCGCGAGTAACTTGACCTCGGTTCGAAACGCACGTCATTATAATAGGGTATTTGACTACAGTGAAAACAAATTAGTTTTACATTGCCAACAAACAAAACTTAGTACTTACTTACTATACACACTACTACTACATATTGTTTCGACGTTTTGAGAAGTTGCTGATCACATTCAGTGCCCAGAATCGCTACGCGCTACGCTCGTAGCCGATCCCGTGGTTTTCCTCGTATGTAGCGGAAAGCGACTACGACGGTCTGACGCATATGTGTCGTCATGGGCCCTGAATGGGTTAAACAAAAGAAAGAAAGAAAGATACATTATATTCACAAACACACAGGAGAAACATATTAAACAAGAAAAATACATAAAACATTAAAAAGTGTCTCTGCGGCAGTGAACCGGACACTGGCTCAAAATTATGACTATCAGTCAAATCATTCATCATCAGTCATTTTGATGTCTATAACCGTGTTTAGGTACCTCTATATTTGTTGCACCGACGATACACAAGCGAAATTACACTACATGATACTACCATACTTAAGTAGGCATCGCATGTACCACGATTTGTATGAACACCCAAAGTGATTCCATTTCTGAGGTTGTGATTTTCATAACGGACAAAGAACATGAACATCCCCTGTAAATAAATTCGAATTAATATAATTTAATCTAATATGAACATTTTGACATTAAATGTATTTGTGCATTATAAATAAATGAGTATGAGTACGAGATGGGTCAATTTTTGAATAGGCCGTTTTTTCGACATTTGTATGGTTTTCTTTTTTTTTAATATTAGATATGTAACGACAACGTGAGGTAGGGTATTTAAAAAGAAAAAATATGGTGCATGAGGCACCACTCTGCTTCTAATGGTTAGCGAGATATTAATGCTTTAAAAACACCGTGCCATACCAATGTCGTCAGCGCCATACAAATGTCGACAGCGACATACAAAAGTCGATATAATGCCATACAAATGTCGATTCTGGCATACAAATGTCGATAGCGGCATACAAATGTCGGCGAGTGCCATCCAAATGTCAATTTTGCCATACAATTGTTGAAAACCACCCAACCCTAAAAAGTAGTAAGTAGGTAAGGTATCAAACAACAAATTGGTCACGGATCCAGTGCCTAAATCGAGGCCAGTTTTATCCTTTCCATGTCCATTAATTTCGTCATTTACTTAGATTTTGTTTTGAATCGACATTTGTACGGCCAAAAAAGCCGTACAAATGTCGCCATACAAATGTCAACATGAATGTTTTTTGGCGGTCTTTCGTACACTATTAATTGAATTCACTAATTAGTTAAACACGAAACTCTTACCCCATATTGCTAACCTTTGTTATGACCGACACATTTTCATTTCACTCGTATATTAATAAATAAAAGCCCATACAAATGTGATAGCCGTACCAAAATACATTGTATAAAGAAAACCTGTTTCCTCCGTCGAAAATACCAGCGAAGCGTCCACTCCTGTTGGTGGTTGAAGCCCAACTAACCTGTCTATCGTATCGTAAAGTAAATGTAACGGTGGGACACTAGAAAAAAAAATATTTAAGGGTTTTGAGCTTGAGTCCTAATAAATGAGTCGCGCGTGGGACAACTACTAAAATACTTCACTGGTTTTCATTATTCACGCATTAATTTTGAAAGATATTTGAATGAATACGCTAATAAATCTTCTTTATAAAAGTACAAGTTGTTTATTTATACGTTGCCGTAGTCTATATTATGAATTTTTGCTTGAGCAAAACCGCAAGTGGGACACGCAAAAAAGCGGTAAATTTCGCTGGTTTACGATTTTTTTTTTTCTGGATCAATTAATATTTAAGGTATTGTTATACATATTTTAAGTACCTTATAATACACTAAATACAAATATATATGTATCAATACTCCATGTTAAACTGACTTGAAATTATAGCCGTGGGACATCAAAAACAGCTCGATTAATGTAACAGACCCATGAGCAAAAAATGGCTCAAAAAGATTATTTTGGGCTGTTTTAAAACTTTTTATTCATTTAACGTGACGCTGATGAAATATATGACATGTCGCACATGACGTGCGTAATTTGTGTGTTTGTAGAAGATCTACAATTGATACCAAAATAAAAGCGCAAGGAAAAATTAAAACGCACAGTGTCGCACACACCAGCGAGGCAGGCATTAATTCAGTTATGCATGTGTGACAGAAACAAATAACTCTTTACATATTTCAGCGGTAACTACTTTCTCGAACGCTTTGTAAATAGGAACGCCTGGCTTAAATAGCGCGCATACGTCACTGCTAGCACGTAGATAATTATTTACCGCGTTATACAGAGGTACGTTGGGTGTGTATGTTTAAACCACTCGAAAAACGCTAAGCGCCAAACGACCCGCTCCATTTTGGTAACGGTTTAATTTGTCTATCACATTCCTTTTGTTTTCGGTGCACTTAATACAACAGCAATTAGTTGTCTTAAGCTGCAATTAGGGTTCCAAGCAATGTTTATTTCCAGCAGTCTAAAAAACAAAACAAAAGTCTTAAATAGCTCTAATAAAGATTCAAAATACGCCAAATTGTTGTTGAGATACAGTGAGTTGCACATCAGTGTTATATAATATTACAGAACGGAACAATATTTATAACTCGATCGATAATGCATGGCTAGGTACCAACAAAAATATAACGTTGTGTAAAAAATATTCTGAATAGACTAGAACTAATCTTGAAATTAATGCCACTCTACTAATTGACATTCAAAATGTTTGATGGAAAGTATTTGTTAAAACAGAAAGAATGAGAAGATATTTACTGCAACACTTTAGAAAGTGCATATTATTTTAAAGTGTCTCAATTATATTATGTTACTTTGTTATTTTAATATTATGTTTGTATTTAATACGTAAATATATTTAACAAATCTATCTCACACATTGAACTAAGGGTTGAGGGGCGTTCATTTTAAGTTTGGTTTCTTTCTACAGATCAAATGATTTTGATTTGGTAGTTTGTTACAATGAATGATTTCATTGAGCTGTAACTTGATTTAAAAACCTGATAAAATCCTCACTGATTGGTTTTGCGCTCAGCTAAACTCAGTATGAAATCTCTTCTCAGTCCCCGAAGGAGATAAAGCATCGATGCCGCGAGACCATAAATCCGCAATTGATTCCAAATCAGAAACGCTGAATATATATGACGCGTTAACGTGTATTTTTGTGTGTAAGCTCAAACAATCGAAATCTAAATAATAAAGATCGCGCGCGGCCCCTCCGCTGCGTAGGCTTAGTCGTACAAAATTGGAGTAATAAAAGAGGAATGCTTGCCGAAAGTTTCGCAATAAAGCCGGCGAGTATCGACTGTGAAGCTAAAGAAATAAAGAGTTCTTCAGTTACACATATACGTATACTCGTACTCGACGTTGGGTTCTGATCTGATGGCTATTTTAAAAACAAAAGTATTTTCGTGCAGCTCCCGAAGATTAAATGAAGTACTTTGAGTAACAGACGGACTGTTAGTTTATTTTATTGAAACGGTAAGGCTATTATAGTGCCATTCTGTTATTACTGAACTGATCCAAACTTTGACAGAGTCATTTCCAATTCTACCCTCGTTGAAATCCGGATTTTGTTCCAAAGAGTACGAGTATCAGAGAAAACATATATCGGTATTTAATGTTAATGTACGTCAATGCTAAAAGTAAAGGATCAGAATACGCACTAATACTATAATGACAACGTTGTTGTACATATATACCGTTATTCCGTTCACAAAAAATGGTCCCAAAATTTTATGTGTCAGAGGACTTGCTTACCAGCCAGTGTTCAAAAACACGTCATAATACCTTTTAACAAATAGAAACCATTCCATTCAAGTAGGTAGCTATTCCTTAAAACTAGGACTCTATTCTAAACCAATCCTCTCAATTGAATTCACTGCAACACGACAATGCGAGCTACTAACTATGTATTCACACCTACGTGTGCAATTCTGTGGCTCTGGTGAAAAAGGGTACAAGTCCTACACAACTGTACTAAACTTGTACTGTTTTTCACTTGAGTTACGCAGTTGTACATAAGCACAGCTGGGAAAGGTTAATTTTAATTCAACCAATACGGGATTACTCGTAGAACATTTCGAATGAGCGCTAACCGTACGGGTAGCAATTAGTGAAACAGTAGATAATTTTTCACTAAGTCAATTTGCAACGTTTATTCAGTTTTGATAAGAGTATTTCTGTTTGAAAAATAGCTTTACTATTATATTGAAACGACAACGTCACGGATTAAAATTCACAAATTACGATTGGTCAAGTAACGCAAAAGAATAACAAAAATAGTTAACAGAGCGAGCGATATTTTGTAGTATTAGGGGAGGGCGATGCCCAGCAGTGAACTGATAATGATTGTGAGGAAAATGATGAGATCAATATTATACATATTATAGTCATATAAAACTTACGTTATAGAAAGATAGAACCCCACCAAAAACATAAGTGTCAAAATGGGAGCCGTTCGATAGTTCGATATTAAGAATATGCGTGATTGTGAACTTCGCCGACAAAAGAATTGAGATATGAATGGGTACCAAGTTCAGAAGATAAAAGAATAAGTAAAATGTATTCTTAAGAACATACAATTTGTTATTTTTTCTACTACAACAATATTTGCTATATAAATATATATTCTTTTTGAACAGTCGAATTATTTACACAAACAGATTCACTTAGGATAAATTGATGCTCAAGACTTGACTTGGCTACTTTTTGGAAGCTTGGCTAGTGCTAGGAATGCGTTCTGACTTGACAGCTTTAAGCCAAAGACTACTGGCAGTATTTGTGAGCTGTCAATATTTTCCACCATTACGCCACTGACAGAAATAATAATGTTAACGCTAACGACCAATCGTTGCATCTCAATCGCTGGGAGTAGACATATCTCGAGTGTGAGACTGAGAATGCCGAAATTGGTTTACGTTCATCATCCGCCATTTTTTTTTGAGATATATCTACGAGTATTACACCTCATCTCGATCGGCCCGAGAATTGGCCTCCCGTACTAACTTAACTGACAGCACCGACAAATGCGCAAGCGTCCTTAAGACCTGAATAAATCCTTTCACAGACAGCTAATGTCTAGTTTAGTATTGACCGCCACCGCAGGCCGCGCCTGTGATGCAGGCTTAAATCAGTTTACAATGTTTAATGGTAAACTGAGTATCCAAACCCAAAAAACCTTCCTTCGACCTTCTGAAAACTCAACCACTGGCCCCGCAGCAGCGGACAAACCATTTCCGAGTGATAGTGAGTGGAAAGGACACCGTTACCGCACTAGGGTGAAGATTGCAGCCGGCGGACATCGAGCCCGGGCGGAGCATATTAGATTAGGGATATTGGTCCGCACGAACTATTTAGCTACCTGAATCTGTCGTAATGTTCCGTGCTTGGATGTATGGAGATGGCTTTTTGGGTTACATACTTTATGACTTTTATGAGTATTTTTTATAAAAGATAGACTCTCATATATATATAATAGTTTACTACTGGCTAGTTGCCTACTTATATAGTACTCAGTTTCTCCCGGTTTCCCTATTTAAATCTTTTTAGCACTTATTGCAAAGCTTGTCAAAAAAGAGATACTAGTAAAAAGATAGCCTAGTGAGTAGTGGTAGCCTAGTGGGTGACCCTGCCTCTTTTTTTTTTTTTGGGTGACCCTACCTAGAAAGCTGACGGTCCTGGGTTCAAATCCCTGTTAGGGCAGATATTTGTGTGATGAGCATGAATATTTGTTTCTGAGTAATGGTTGTTCTCTATATTGTATTAATATCTATTAAATGTATCGTCGTATACTATCCATAACACAAGCCTTATTGAACTTATTATGGGGCTAGTTCGATTTGCGTAAGATTGACCCCTAGTATTTATTTATTAAAAAAGGAACCTGCTAGGTGGGCGCTCTGCTCGTCGGCACTTTCCTCTACAAATCGTTCACATGTCATCAGCCACGAGCGTAGCGATACGAACTGGGTGGCACTGAACATTTCCACTGCCAGGAAACGCTACGCGCTACGCTCGTAGCCGAATCCATCGTTTTCCTCGTATGTAGCGGAAAGCGACTACGGTGTAGTCGAATTCCTGGCAGTGGAAGTGTTAAAGTACATTCAGGACACACATGCGCCAGAGCGCTACGGGTGCTTTTGCTGCATATGGATATCTGCTACGGACTTCGGCGTAGCGCTACGAGCGTTGCGTGGCGGCGAATGGGATCTCTTGCCCACGGAATCCCGTCTGACGTCACTGATAAAAAAATGTTAAATAGAATAATTATTAACATAACTTAATCGGAGAACTTACTTACAAAAAAAAATCAAGATTCTGACGAATTGAGAACCTCCTCCTTTTTTGAAGTCGGTGAATAGAGGACATGAACTAGTCAAGACGCTGTCCAGTGTAACAAGAACGACTACTTGACTCACACAAAAGTACGTGTAGTTTTACTATGCATGTACATTTAGCCGAGCCCTGTCCACACATTTACCCAAGCAGGTATGTGACATTTCCTTCATCGGCGACGGCGAGACATTGACATGGGTTCTGAAATCACCCCGACGCCTTGATTATGATAAACGACTTATGAAATTAAAACGGCCGTACAACAAGTTGCCATTCAAATTGGGACCCTTTTGTTAAAATCCATTCCCTTGACAAATCGCTGCTGTACTGTTTACTGGTCGGCTATAGAAATCATTTCTTGGAAGGCCATTCCAAAGACAAAATGGTGACACGTCAATCGGTCGCGTGCGCCATTCAATTTCAATCTGGACTGAATCCACAATGCCTATCGATTTTTCCAGCATAGCTTCCCGGAATAACGAATTACTTTAACATGCTTCCTGTTGACATAAAAAATACCGTAATATTTATATATATATTCAAAATACACTGGACGTACAGATTAGAAATAGAACAAACGTAATTCGTTAGCCTATTTCACTTGTTCCCAGACAAAACAGGATTTTTACTCGCTACGAATTTGACCTGTCCAAATTGACAGGTCGTACTCGTTTTTTTTCTCCGAAGTTAGTAAAAGGACAAGTTCCCGTATGTGCGATCGCCATTATTCAATTTCGCGCAAACGGCTCCATCGTAAACGTCTCAAAATAATTTTACGACAAAGCTCCGCGAACAACATACATAGTTTATTAAATGCAGCTTACCTAGGAACTCGCCAATTTATTGGCAACGGGAATATGTCTAGAAGCGTCGAAAGATTGCAATAACGTCGTAAAAGTCGATAGATATCCGTTGCGAGCGATCGCTGACATCGTTTCGATAACTTTGACATTCGCTATCTCTCCCGCTGCTGCTCCCGCGCCCGCTGCCGCCCCCGCCTCCGCCTGCCTCGACAAATTTTCGACCGAGGCGGACTGTAGTTTGTTTTCTTTGTGTCATTTCCTTATCGCTCTTCCAAAATACGTTTCATGACTGTTACGTCAGCCGAAACATACTTCAGGTGAAAAATGTACTTGGAAGACGTAGTTTTGATAGTTTGTTATTTTTCTTCTATTTATTTGAAGTAATAGTAAGGTATACAGTTGTAAGAGGTTCACACAACCTGTTATTCAAATTCTAAAACAGAAAGATGAAAGACAAATTGCGCACTATTTTCTAAAGCAGGGAAAGTTATTTAGCGCGTAAAATTGCATTTTTCTCGCCGCTTTTGTTCCGGGAGATTATTTGCGGACTGTACAAAAATTACATTGTTAGCGAATATGAAATTTATTAAGTGACACTTTCTTTAGAAGTATAGCTACGACTGCAATACAAATCGCATTATTATTTATAACAGTCTCTTCACAAATACCTGCCGCAAAATGCTTGTCGCCAGCAACCGCAATATTACCAGAAATATTTTATGTCGTTGTGGGCCCATTGCTCTCGTCCCGTGCATTCCGTAAAAAATTACACAATTAAATACGATTTTAAAACATGTTTCTGACCTAAATTAATTTTATTTCAAAATATTTTAATTGTAGCGCTGATTTCAAATGTTACCTCGGAAATGCGGTGCAACGTTGCCACTGAACCAATTTATAATTTACACTTCCACAAAACATCGGTTTTCCCCGTTGTATTTTGCTCGAAAAATGTAACGTTCGCTGATTTTGCATATTTTGTTGAAAATGTCGAAACGATAGAATAAAATTATCAACTGTATCGGTTGCATTTTAATATTTATGCCACGGATAGTTGGACAAAACGCTTCGTCATCGGCCTCTCATTTGCGATGCAGACTTGGCAAATGAATCATGTTATGAATAGGACGTCGAATAAAAAACACAACGGACTTTTGCTTTGATTCCATTTATTAAGGTTTTCCAAAAAGAAAAAGTATTTTACAAATATGATTACTTTTATAATGTTTTGGAACCTACAGTAGCCTAGTGGTACAGACGTGCGACTGTCAAGCGGCGGTCGTGGGTTCGAATCCCGGAATTACCAATGAATTTTTCGGAACTTATCTACGGAACATTTACCGTTAGCTCTGTGAAGGAAAACATCGTGAGTAACCGGTCTAATCCCAATATCTACGGTCTAGTTTTCCCTCTGGGTTGGGAGGTCAGATGGTAAATAGTCGCAAATCTTGAGATTATATATGGCTCTTTTAGGGCACAACCGGGAATAACGCTAGGAGGATGATGATTACTTTTATGATGTTTCATATATCTAATATAGCAAAATATACATCCGTCGAACATTATTGTGATAAATCCAGTGTGTGATAAGACTGATAAGCACTAGTATTTGTTCCTTAGTCTTGGCCCTTTCCTTTGTATTTATCTATATAGGTATGTATTTGTATATCGTCACCTAATTAAGCTTACTGTGGGACTAGATCGATTTGTGTAAAATATATTTACTTATTTGTGATTCGCTTCCAGAAGTTACATTGCACGGACGTCACAGGAAAATTACTCATAAAAGGCGTTGCCCGTGGTCATAATCTGCACCGCAGTATATGAGTAAGTGCAAGTGTCAAGACGTGGAGATCACTTGTCGGCACGTGTGCATACGAGGACTGCAGTGAAACAACATCTATTTGATGGCTATCTCGCCCCCACTCTTACCCCGCGTCTAAATATACACAGATAACGACCCGTGTTGGTGGAAGAAAAACTGCCTTTTTGAGACTTTGTTGGGCTGGAATTTTAGTAGGTCAAAAATGTATTACTAAGAATAGATGAATTTAAGCCGCCATCAAGAGCAGTGTTTAACAACGTGACAGTGTTTTTAGGCATATGTTTAACGGACCACCAGATATAGTAAAATATGAACACAAAAAAAATACTTTTGACGACCAAAAATAGTAACTGAGCACCTAATTTTTTTCACCATTTTAATGTGAAATGATAACCTAAATAATAACATCTTACTATCCTATTTAAAGAAAATGTCTCCTAATTAATCATTGCTAACACATAAATAGTAAATGATCACCAAAATGTTACCACCATTTTAATGTGAAATAATTACCCAAATTATAACATCTTACCATCCTATTAAAGAAACTGTCTCCAAACTAATCATTGTTAACCCAAAAATAGTTAATGAGAGCCAAAATTTAACCACCATTTTTATGTTAAATGAAAACCAAATTATAACATCTTACTATCCTATTAAAGAAAATGTGTCCCAACTAATCATTGCTAACCCAAAAATAGTTAATGAGGGCCAAGATTTAATCACCATTTTTATGTTAATTGATAACCAAATTATAACATCTTACTATCCTATTAAAGAAAATGTCTCCCAACTAATCATTGCTAACCCAAAACTAACTCAGTCTCCCGCCCTCCGCCCGGGCTCCCGCCAGAAACTTGCTTCTGTCTCCGCGGGCTTTTATATACACTCTAGGGGTAAGACAGACAAGACCACGTGGAAGTGGGGTACGCTGATTCGGGTTTTGGTAGCTATTTTTACCTTTCGATCGCTTTATTTGGTAATATGCATACATTTTATGGCAATCATAGTGACTTATTTAGGTAGACATATTGTAATAATTTCTTCGCTAAGATTAGGTGCTCAGTTACTAAATTTGGTAATCATTTACTAAATTTGGTCTTTAAATACATTTTATAGCAATCATAGTAGGTTATTTAGGTAGAAATATTGTATTAATTTGTTCGCTAAGATTAGGTGCTTAGTTACTAAATTTGGTAATCATTTACTAAATTTGATCTTTGAATACAATTTAATTGTGCAGTCGTTACTAAAACAGGTAGTACCATTGTAATGGTAGAATTCTTTTTTTGGTGTTCAGTACATTTTTTTGGTAAGAAAGCTTGAGGGTATCAAAGTATTTTCTGGTGGTCATTATATTTGTTCCCGTGTTTTTACAGTAAAGTAACGATAAAATAAACGTGCCAATGTTTGACCACTTTATAAAATAATTGACCACCCGTATTTCACCTTTATTGCTATGTAATCAGATTGAAGGTATTGAAGGTGTAGGATTGAAGGGTCAAGACTTGAATAACTCACGAATTACTAAAATATGCATAAAAAAATATTATACTCCAACTTTATTGGAGAATCATTTTTATAACGTAATCCATATGTTTAAGGCATGTATTTAAATCGATATCTGTAGGTATATTCCCTTTATTCGAACAAAATATTTCAAAGTTAAACCAAAAATACTGACACACAAATTATGTACACTAAATAAATAAAATTCAATATAATGTTTAATGGTATTTGCAGAACTGTTTTACCGAACTTATATCAAAATAGTATATCTAACAATTCCTTAGTTCAACAAGCATATTGAAACTTTTTTAAGGAAAACCATCACCTAATTTACTTTTAAGAACATCGTTTATTCTAAATAAAACCCAATTGAATCAGTCATCTGTATATAATTAAGTACACAAAAAAATAATCAAGTGCTCACTTAACATGCACTAAACACTGGCACACTGAGTGGTAACTCAGTTTAGAAACGATACTTAGGAGGGTCAGACTGTACCAAAGGGGGGCCGTTTTTGGGACTGAATTTTTTTGAAAAAATGTGCTAGATCACGTCAAAATTAGCATCTTTTATAAGAAAAACTTTTGTCTAAAATTAAAAATGGCCGAGTTAGACGCCTCCAAAGATTGATGTATTTTTAAATGTCATAGAACACGAACACGATAAAGGTTTGCGTCACTGACCCGTTACATTTGACCGCGAGTGTATTTTTTTTTTTTTTTTTTAAACAAGTTTTTCTGCTCTTTTATAAAAAAAATTACCTCGAACCTATCCGCCATCTGAGTCGGTTTTGCCACCAAGCGTTAGATGCTAAAGAGCGAACGCGAAGGAGCGAGCGCGGCGTTCGATATGCAGGGGCCAACATGTTTTTCAGTAAAACAGAGAAACAAAAAGCAAATAATGTTAGTTTTAATGTATTTAAGTTGCACGATTATTGTGGTGCACCTTTAGATATCAGTTTTACAAATTCCGTAGTAAGATTGTACAATTTAGAGTGCAAGTCAGTATTTTTGATAAGCAAATAGTATTTTTGTTTTATAAATCATAATATATCCGATTTACGAACCACATTTTTGGTGTGAATTCGATAAAAGAGGTCATCCCGTTTTATAACTAAACATGTCCTACAAAAAAAACTAAAGAATCCATTCCAATCAATTAGTTTTTTTTGCACAGCATTCATTTTTCTGGTATGCATTCAGTTAATTAGTGGAGTTACCTAGTGTGCTGAAAAATTATACAGGTGTGTATTTAATAATATCCCTTTGTTTAATATTGTATAAAATTTAAGTAAAAAGATGTATTTTCAATGGTTTTACTTTATTTTAACGTTTAAACAAACGAGTCCAGCACTCAGGCGTACCTATGCAAATGATTCCAAAATAAGTTTAATCCTCTTTCCGAAAAGAAACAAAATGCATCGCCATTTGAGGTCGGACGTCGCATGCAGCGCAGGTACATCGCTCGCACCCACATTATTTCCCCGGCAAGAAATAAAGGAACTCGGACAAAAGGACACGCCTTTAAAAGTTCTCTATTTAACTGAAGGGATTGTAGCAGTAAAGTGCGGTTTAATTGCACGGTAGCACTTTCAGAGTTCGTTTTATTTGTGTTCGATGAATTTAGATTCCCCTTTATTGCGCGAAATATAGAAATCGATGCAATTCTCCAGTTCACTTTACTAACAATTTAAAAGTGCAGCACTTAATTCGAAGATGTCCATGTTGTTTTCTTTCGAATAATGAATTCAATTCAGTTGTTGGAAAGATCTGGCGGGATTGTTTCTAAGATCCGCCGCATAGATTAAGGTAGGGCGCACACTGGCTCCGTATTGAGATGACGCACTTCGACTCGTTTGAATTTGTTCAACTTTGTACAAGTAAAACGAGTTCCTTATAAATGGCGGTCGTATGAAGTTACTTGTAGCTGTTACAGTAGTTTGGAAAATGTAGATCTGCTCGGTAAAACATTTATTTGGTCATGCCAAGGTGATAAACTATATTACATATGCAGACTTGGTTAAAGTGTAAACTATACTTAGTTACAATGTAAAATCGGGTTATGGGTTCAGACCATTCCAGAATAAATTGTATCTTGTATCTGTATCCAAGTATATGCTATGTTTTTTTATGTACAAGTAACCTATACATGAAGATGTAGAGCAATAATGACTAACATAAGCACTCTGAAGTAGGGGTAATAAATGAAACAAAGATATGTCTTTCTACATAAGTATTTAAAACTAAATCAAACAGTAAAATAAATAAACTTCAACATATATCCAAAAAATTGTATACATTAAAATATACCGTGAAACTAGTCACGTAAGGAAGGTATCACGCTAAAGTTACACGTTAGTAAAAATTACACAACTTCCCGTCCGGCAAAGTTGCTGGACGGCGCGTCAACTCGCTTCCGCTTCCCGCTCCGCTCGCAGTGGCGCCCACGCCGTCCGGACTACTCTACTTAGGACTACCTACCTAGCTCAATGCCGTTCAGAATTGTCACAACTGAATTGTCAGTGGCGTGACTCTCTGGTACTATTGATCCGTTCAGAAGTATAACTGACTTGACATCCTACTAATATTATAAATCCGAAAGTTTGGATGTTTAGATGTTTGTTACTCAATCACGCTTAAACGGCTCAACAGATTTGGATGAAATTTTGCACGAAGATAATTTATAGCCTGGATTAAAATATAGGCAGACGCAGACGCAGAAGTCGCGGGCGGAAGCTAGTATTACATAAATCGTAGGTCGTAAATCGTAGGTTTCAACAATGCGTCACGGGCCTACGACGATCGCTACGTATTACCTACAAAGAAAAAGTTGCTGCAGGCTAATGCGTAAAGCTACGAGCATAGTTACATGTGTTTGAGTTTACACTTTACATCGTCGAAATAGATGATCGTACGTAGAATATACCACTATCTTTTTTTATACTTTTTGAACGTACCTAACGAAGCTTTTATACATATCTTTGTACTACTATATATGTATAGCCTTATTTTTGCTGGAAACTCACGCTACTATCTAGAGACTCAGCAAACTAAATACATATATATATATATATATATATACATTTAACGTCGGGTTGGTTACGCATGTATATAAATCTATATAAATTCGTTTACTAAATGCGAAACAATGCTACACATTAATCACATATAGGTGATGTATCACAGTCGCACTTAGCGGTCACTAATTATTTTACAAAACTTGCATTATACTAAAGGCTTAACTTTCGCATACTGCAAAAGAGCATTATAATCAATCAATCAATCAATTATTTATTCTGCAAATAGGCCACAAGGGCACTTTTACATGTCAAACAGTAATTTACAATAAAATAGTAATCTTACACAATAATAATTTAAAATTATATACAGGATGTTAACGGGGTCATGATCCGGAATGACAAAAAGCGAATAAGATGATCATACTGAACAACCTTTCCCATGGGACCAACCACGAAATCGCAAAAAAAAAGAGCCAATTAAGAGTTAACTGTGAGTTAACTGCGATTTAATTGAGAGTTAATGTATGGAATACCTGGTTTTTTTTTGCGATTTCGTGGTTGGTCCCATGGGAAAGGTTGTTCAGTATGATCATCTTATTCGCTTTTTGTCATTCCGGATCATGACCCCGTTAACATCCTGTATAAAAGGTTAACAAACTAAATGTCACTAAGTCAATGTAAACCGGTGCCAGCCACCAGTCAATGTAAGCCAATGTAAGTCAAAATAAACAAACACATTCGGTTTTAAATTAAATGTTCGCTTAAACATTTTAATCAATGGAAATAAAGTACGGGTCGGTCGGCCCCAGGAGGAACGCAGCTCCCTCGAGACAATACCGAGCCAATAAAACTTTTATTGTGCGCTATGATTTTGGAAACATTTTGCGAGATGACTTCTATAAAATTTGCAATTTATTCAAGCCAGTTTGAGTCCACGTAAACCCCGGAGTTTTTATCCTGATTGGTATAGATTAAGCTGTTTACATGTTATTTTCGATTAGTTTTAAAATAAGTGTTCATTTAAACTCTTACGAAGGTTGTTTTGAACAGATGAAGGTGTTTAATAATCTTGCTGTACTAATGGGGCGTGAGCGTGTTATAAGCGAAGTATTATACAATACAAAGCAATGCAATAAAAATGACGACGGGTTTAATCTAGTGGGTCATGTCATGACCCTGCCTACGAAGAGCCCTGGGTTCGACTCTTGGTAAAAAAAAATGTGTGAAGAGAATGAATAAGTGATTTTAAGTCTTGAATGTTTCCTATTTATTAAGTATTTTTATCCATTAAATATATCATCGTCTTCTTTGCTTATAGCACTTAGCCATGACAGTAGCCTTATTAGATTAGATTAGATTATTTATTTCATGATAAAAAAATACATTACAGATTTGCATACATGTCAAAAAAATAAGAATTTTTATCACGATCGTCAAAAACAGAAAAATTGAGATATAATATTAGGACAATGTCAACAAATATAAGAACACAATAGCAAGGAAATAGAAAAAACAAACCAAAAGCAAAATAACACAAATATATCAACCTCCTAGGTATCGTCATTATTTACAGTATTTAGTGCATCAGAAAATTCGTGACACAATATATTTAATGTCGAATCATATTCATACAAATTTAAATAGGCAATAATAATCATTTAACGTGTCAAGTCAAGACCCATATACTCATTACCTGAGTATAATAGATTTTCCAATAAAAGGTATTTAAGGCGGCGTCTAAATTCTTCGTCAGATGGTTCCTGTCTAAGATCAGCGGGCAGTCGCTCGTAGTAGGTAGGCCCAATGACACGCGGGTTCTTACCTGCAAGTGCCATGCGACGGGGAACTGTTCTCAAACGCCCAGTGCGGCGGAGTGTTTTGCCAATCGCATTTACGGTATCGAAAGAAGAAAGATTGTTCCTTACGAACATTATAATTTTGAATACATAGAGTGAGTAGTGCGTCATAATACCGTGTATTGGGAAGAAGCCTCTACACGAAGTCCTCGATTTTGCCCCAACCATCGCACGTACGGCACGTTTCTGCATAAGTAGCACTCTGTTGGCATTCGTTGAGTTTCCCCAAATGATTGAACCATACGACATGAGCGAATGGAAATGAGTAAAATAAACCTGCTTCATGGCATCGTCGGATATTAAAGCTTTTAGCTTACGCAAAGCAAAGACTGCACTACTCAATCTATCGCATAGTTTGTCTACATGGCACTTCCAGTTAAGATTAGAGTCCAGAGTGAAGACAAGGAACCTACATTCATCACTTATCGGCATCGGGCTGTTAGCTACACATGGAGGAATCACAATGTTGCGCCCCGAGAAGACCATGACGTTGGATTTCGTTATATTCAGGAGTAAACTATTGGTAGAGAACCACCTCTGCAGTTGATCACAGCCGCCATGTATCTTCTCTCCAAGCTATTCATAAGTGCGTGCACTGACGACAACTGTGGTATCATCCGCGAATAGGACAGAGAGACCAGCTGTGATGGCAGCGGGAAGGTCGTTCATAAACGTTAGGAAAAGGGTATTTCCTAACGCCGAACCCTGAGGGATTCCCTATATCCACGCTGCCAGCACTGGACTTCTGTCGTTTTCCGCCCACAGATAATTTAACTAGCTGTCTCCGGTCAGACAAAAACGATGTAACTAACTTGTGACTCAAGTCCCGTATCCCGTAATGATGTAACTTGTCCAAAAGCAATTCGAGCTATTGAGCGTACTATGGGGCTAGTCCTATTTGTGTGAGATCCCCTAAGTAGTATTTATTTTATTTATTTCTTATACCAAACTGGTATATTGCTGGCTATGAAATTAACCTAAAATGCGTAATTTCTCATGAGCCATTGTGACCTCCCTGTTTTGTTTTCATTAATCATACATACATAGTCATGTCAAACGGAAGATTAGGGAAACATTCCCGGAAGGACTCTTTCAACTGCGTAATAATAACAAGTTTGCATCCACAAATTATAATAAGTCATTTGTAAGTGAGCGACCGAGGCAGCACTTCCTTGCCATTGTTATGCTTTTGCGCCGCCAGCGCAAAAGGCCGTATGTGCTGTAGTTTTCCATGTAACAAAAGCCGTTTTGTTTGAGTAGACAGCTATGCTATTCACATCTTTTTTCACTTGCCGCACCGCTCCCCGCTAGTATATCTTAACCCAGGCATTCGTAATATAGCGACTCGTTTGGAGGTCTGACTGACAGTGGTTTGGTGACGTGAGGCGAGGTAAAGCGTTGTGGACAGTCCAGAACTGTAACAATGCCGTGCTCCCAGTTCCGGCGTTTAGTGGGACTTCTACTCACGCACTTTTGCTTCGAGTTTTGTATGAAGTTTGTATAGTATACATTTAAATATATATATACTAGATTAAGGTTGGAGAATACTAAAAATCAATCAATACGGTATTTGACTGACAGTCAAATCAACTCCGGTTTATGAAATGTCTAAAACGCTCAGTATCAGAGCTCGAAAGTGAAATGACGTCATGTGATGCTGTGATAAATAAAATAAGTTTTATGTAACTTGTCACCGTAAGGTGAGATGACATTGTATAGCAACTTTTTATTCACTAGTAAAAATTAATACTATATAGTTGTGTGACAATGTCAGTCAAAGGCGTTCTGTTTTTGTACTGCTCATTGGAAGTCGCGATATCGTTTAATTAAAGAGGTTGATAAGTGGTAACTGTTTACGAAATGACCATTTGGTATTGTATACAAAATACTAATTTCATTCATGTTCTGAAATAGCTATGCGGTAGGTGAACGTAGGGTTGAACTAGCTATGCAGTAGGTGAACGTTGGGTAGGTAGGTATGGAAAAGTTTAAGTCTAATTTGCTACACATAAAATAATTTGGGTTGCTCTGATCATAACGTAGACTGGACGATCTATTGGCCAAATCGAATTATTTTAATTATTATTTACATTTCTTTAGTTTAATCATTTGTAGTACAGACTAATGGCGTCACTTTTTTCTATGATCAAACAGTAAATATAAGTTGAAGCTTGATGTTTTCCGAGTATGTTCGAAGGATTTGTTTATTTTGAAAATGGCCTACCGGTACCTACCGCATTGTATTTTTTTACCACTTTGTCATGTCTATGAAATATGTACCCAGTTTCTTTGCTTTTTGAGTGTATTTGCCAAGCTGGTCTATAAAAAAAAATCTTTATCCATTTTATTTGCCGGCAGTTCTGTTTTGTAGGTAGGTGTGTAATGTATACCTTATCTTTGAAGTTACATGCCTTTAATACATTTCTATCTACTTTGACCGGTAGAGACTGTTTTATGGCTTTAAGTCCGTGTCCGACATGTTTTTTTTATGAAATGCAGAATAATTTATAAATATTGTATCTTCTACATATATATAAACGTAAAAGTCCTGACTGACTGACTGACTTAAATCAACGCCCAGCTCTAACCGTTGAAACTAGAAACCTATTTTTTTTCACAATAGGCAGTTTATTTTGAAAATTCCACCCTCAAGGGGAAAAAAAGGGGGTTGAAAGTTTGTATGGGGATGTAGTAAAATTTTAAGTGAGAGACTTTAAAGTTTGTGTATGGACTTCTTATTACAATACAAGAAAAGGCATTTTAGCCTAAGCGGGTTAAATAGGAGTGCAAAGTTTGTACGGGAGAAATTTGGTATAGACAGTTTTGAGTCCCGGCGAAGGCCATACAATAGTGTTTATCTCGGAAATCAAAAGGGGGGTGAAAGTTTGTATGGAGCTACGATATAAACGAGTTCCATGCGAATGTAACCAGAGCGAGTGCTTATTCTCTGAAAGTTGGTCCAAGATGCGGCCCCTTCAC
Source organism: Epinotia ramella (assembly GCA_947578815.1). Classification (NCBI taxonomy): domain Eukaryota; kingdom Metazoa; phylum Arthropoda; class Insecta; order Lepidoptera; family Tortricidae; genus Epinotia; species Epinotia ramella. The sequence continues at coordinate 19,154,812 of OX388209.1, forward strand.
TTGCAGCCGTATCGCCTTCCAAGAATACATTAACAACCACTCTGCTCTCCTATTTTAAGAAACACTACGGACCGAAACAATTTACACACAAAGACAAAAGCACTTTTTAACATACAATTACTTGGAAACCCTAATCCAGCAGCGAATATCACATCGGATTGAAGTGCGCTCGAGGGCCCTTGTAGAGGCATTGTTGCAACTCGAACAAAAGCCGAGGGCCCTTCGCGGGGCGAGGCCAGCCGGGGCCCTCCGAGGCGAGGCCCCGACACTCTTTGTCATAGCACGTTTTTAGGCCCTCATGAGTATCCTCGATATAATAGCCCAGTATTACGCACTGATCAAAGACTAATCGTCGGAGAGCGGGAATGAATATTGCATTAGCCGAGACCGATCGTTACGCACATTTTGAAGAGGCACCAGGCGGTGTGCTATATTTGGTTTTAACCACAAAAATGTAATTAACGTTATATTATTGCTGATCTATACGTAAAAAGCCAAGTGCGTGTCGGGCCACGGCCGGTTCCGTAGTTACCTGTCTGTCTTAGTTACATCGACGTGCGGTGTGGTTGCGTCGGCCAAATTTGTACGAAAATTGGCCTTTCCAAGTACACATTAAGTTGGTCGGCTATTACTCCGTAATCATATATTCTTTTAAATTAGTTATATGTACTATTACCACGAATTTATTCATATCCCCAGTAGTAGCTATTTAGCCGGCAGGGGGGGGGGACACATGACTCGAACAAAAATTAGGGCTTTAAAGCCCAATATCTCGCAAACGAATCACTGATTTGAAAAATGGTGTTAGGAAACCCATAATATTTTACGAACGAGTTGAACGAGCTATCCAACGATACAAGAAACGATAGAAGAAAAAAAAAATACATTCCCACTTTAGGTGCAGGAGAGATATCCTAAATAAAAAAATTCAAGATTTTATTGTACTGTTTTGTAGGTGTGATTGATTTATATACCCATGCCGAATCACAGTTTTCTAGTATGAACGGCCAGACGGACATGGCGAAACTATAAGGGTTCCTTGTTGACTAAGGAACCCTAAAAACGGCCCCTCTAGCATGAAGTTGCGGACTTTTCGGTGCCAGTGGTGGTAAGTTGCACATTCTTAAACAATTTTTCTATGTGGTAAATTACGATCTATGAAGGAAAAAGTTGAAAAAATAAATAAGTTGCAAGTTATTAGTAACACAATGTACCAATAGACCGCGCTGTACTCAAGACGGTAACTTCTATTATGAGCTTCTATTTTTGTAAAATTATTGGGTCGTGACGCATATGGTCTATGAAAGTTTGCACGGAATCTTCAGAGCACGAGTCGGACTCGCGCTTGACCGGTTTTAGTTTAAATTCAAAATACAATGGCAAAAATGACAAATGCAAGTGTGGCCAAACGGTAAAGTTAAAGTGGAACTGGGCTGGTCATGTCTGTAGATCGAGCGCTTAACTCAGTCCTCGCCTCGCGCACGCCCCGCTATCGTCATACACCTGCACCGGGGCGCCGCGAGGGCTGATTTAAACGGACTCCCTCGCTCGTCTCGTCTCGTTGGCGGTGGCAGGATGAGTTGGCTCAAAACCGCCAGTAGGTAGTGGAAGAAAAGGGGGGGAGGCATTTGCCCAGCAAGGGGACACATCAGGCTCTATATAATAATAATAACAAGTGAGGATAAACGTAGTACTTGTGACTCTTGGGACCCCCTTCTTTAAGCCGTTCAACACTAATCACGACACACATATGACGACCGCTTTAGCCTAGTTGGTAGTGACCCTGCCTACGAAGCAAGAGGTCCTGGGTTCGAATCCCGGTAAGGGCATTTATTTTTGTGATGAGCACGAATATTTGTTCTTGAGTCGTGGATGTTTTCTATGTATTTAAGTATTTATTTATCTATATAAGTATGTTTATCGTCGTCTAGTACCCATAGTACAAGCTTTGCTTAATTTGGGACTAGGTCGATTTGTGTAAAATTGTCCCCTAATATTTATTTATATGTGTCAAAATCAACTGGTATCTACTGGTGATTTTCGCTACTGTTACTAACGGGCTACATATCGTTAAATAACTCGCGAACTGTAGGTAATTTTTTTACATATTATTTTTATACTCACAAACTCATAGAACTCGCTATACCAACGGTAAAATCTTCACAAACAGCTCAAAGTCTCACGCTGAAAATGTCTACGAGCTCGCAGATAAAAATGTCAGCACCATTTCTATCCGACTGTTTCTTCAGAATATTTGTGTTAGTCGAAAGTGCCAAAAAGTTAAACTGGAACGCCAGGTAAGTTTGTGAGGTGCTAAAGGCCGTGTGCTAGCTATGTCTTTGTCTTGCACATGTTTATCCACTGACGTGTGACAATTCCACAAAATTCACACATTTAGGGCAACTTTGGCGCGAGTTTGCTTCTGACACATTTGAGGGAGGTAGTTTCAGAGACGGTGAATAATAGATGGAATAAATACGGGTTGGTATAAATCCGGAACATGAGTAGCATGTCATCTACGGTTATATCGAGATCTTGAGTTACATTTTATCACAAGTTTTAGAACATATCCCTCAATTTTTATGTATTGTATTAAGTAGTAAATACATCTCAGACTTGATAACTGAGATAAATAAATAAATAAATATTAAGGGACAATCTTACACAAATCGACCTAGTCCCACATTAAGCTCAGTAAGGCTTGTGTTATGGATACTAGACGACGATATATATAAAGATATAAATACTGAAATACATAGAAAAACCTCCATGACTCAGAAACAAACATTCATGCTCATCACACAAATATTTGCCCGGTGAATCCCGATTCACCGGGATTCGGGGACCGGGATAAATGAGATAATGTTTGTGACGTTCTAGCTATATCAACTACAAACCGACCGCGCGGCTCCGCGCGCGTAAAACGAAGATTACAGGGGCAGCGGTATCCAGATGTAGCCAATGTCCATTGCGAAAGTTCATTTCATATATAAGTGAAAAACAAATTACATATATACAAAGCTGCAAACTCACAAACATTACCACTTTGTAATAGTAAGCATATTAGATTAGTATATATTAAGGGTCATCCTACTAATATTATAACCGATTAATGGCCGGTTCCAATAATCAATCCACCGATAGTTTTCCTTACCAACCAACAGTTACATTTTGACACATTTTCTATGGGTAATCTGTCAAAATGTAACTGCCGGTAAGGAAAACTGTCGGTGGATTGATTATTGGAACCGGCCATAAGATGGATTTGTGCATATATGGATAATTTATAACCTGGGTTACTAGAGAACACTTGTATGCCGATAATTATCCCTCACAGGGATGAAATCGAGTGTGGAAGTTACTACGGCAATACACGACTACACGCACAGCTAATGTAATATTAAATCTGCTGCGAGTGCTAGATCGTCGTAGAAGGACCCTAATATTTATGTAAGAAAGAATCGTGTTATTTAGCAGCAACATAGTTTAACACTTTTTAAGTGTTACATGTTATTGACTCATTCACTGCCACACTAGGCTCGTAGCACTACGCCGTAGCAACTTAAGCTCCATATGAATCCATAAGTGTGCATTAGCGCTGGATGGATTAACACAATTTTATCAAAGCACGAGTCACAGTACACAGACGCTAATGAACAAGATGGTCTCAAACTTTTGAAACATTTAAACACGATTGAGTCAAAGACGTTTAAATTTACTCAAATATCAAGGAACCCACCGAGTCTGAACAAAGAATCTTAATTACTTCAAGCTGAGCAAGCTCCCGTTATTTGTACCAGCACTTAGACTGTCTCAGTAATGGTTATTTTATTCTATTATCACTTAGGACCTGGAGAGAATTACGTTATTTTCAATATGTTGTCTATCAAAAGTTTTTACCTGTGCTAAGTGCACTGAAAGGACAATCAACAGCAAACATACGGGTAGATATACACTTTGAAAAGTATTTCCGTAAGAGAGTTTTTTCTTTTTGTGTGAAAGTACTTATTATAAAATTTGTAATACACTATTCAGCCAGTTGTGCATTCACTCAATTTTTACCTGTTTTTCAATGGACTAAATGATTGAAAACTGGAAATACTTGACGCTTAGATTAAAATTAACTTCGTATTACTTAATTAGAACTTATAGTCTACGAGTGACGTTATAGTTATATTAGTATGGTATTAGTTACAGACGTGTATTATAGTTGACGAAACCTGCGTTGTGGAAATCAGGAACTGATTTCGGTTACGGTTTTACCGGTATGAAACCGGTATTCCATTACGGTACCGTAATGGTGTTAAGGTTACGCGCGCCGCGCCAACATAACGGTACCGTGACCGTTTTGAAATATCGGTTACTGTTATCGATTTAAAGGTAACCGAAACCTTTGTAATACCGGTTCGAAACCGGTATTATAACGTTACCGAAAAAATAAGCGAACTTACACTTACACAGACAACTTCTTCCAATAGGAACGAACGAACGAATCAGAAAAGTATCAGAACAGAACCGACAAAACTGAAAGACAAACCGGCAGTGCCGGCGGTTTGGCAACGTCGCTTTAATCGAAGTATCGGTAACCTTTAAAAAGCGGTTACGGTACCGAATTAAATTAAGGTTACCGTTATATTCCGCTACCGAAACCGCTATTTTGAAAACCGATATGACGTTATATCGGTTTTAAAACATACCGGTATTTTTCGGTTATGCAGTCCCTGGTGGAAATGGTTTTTTATGTAACTAAGCTTTGACTTTCAGTTATCTGGTTTATAAATAAATTTTGTCTACAAGTGTGTTACTCGTATTGTAGTAATCGTAGTATTAATACTTATTTAGTAATTGTTAAAAATTTAACTTGAAAAATGTACCTCTACTTTTACCAGTAAAATTATCTTAATCTGAATCTGAGTGTCCCAAAACGGAATGCACATAACCTAGAATTTCTATAGACTTGCATAAATTCAGTGAAAACTCAGCTCAAGGGATGAGGAACCCATAACAATTTAAAAGCTTGCAGACTCAAGCATGTCATTAAAATCATATACTCACTTCTTCTTTCATCCTACTGTCTACTTCACTTCCAAATTTTGCGGAGCGGAATCAGTATGCGGTATGTGCATAAGACATCCGTCACTCTCGCACTTGTATACTTGTCGGAACGTGACAGTAGGGCTAGCACAACTGACGCCGTGCCGCGACGCGAGTCGAGAAAGATCTACCCTCCTCTTTCTAATTTGCACGGTGCGAGTGAGAAAGGAGACGCACAGCCGCGCGCAAAGCGACTTGTCAGCAAGTTGTGCGAGACGTACAGATGCCTTATCCAACGCAATGAGTGATAAACGGGCAACCATGCTACGCCCGCAGGCCCCTATTTGATGAACTTGTCATTGACACCTAACAATGATAATGTGCCGTAGGTACATTTCTGGCTCCATTAGTACCAATAGTACCCGACGAATACCTTTACCCGTAAACCCAGCATTGTATGGCGAATTGTGATTGATTGTCAAGGTATACCAATAGGAGCCTCACTTCATTACTTGTAATAGGGGCCAGATTTCGTTACAGTATTACATTTGTGTAAATTATTGGGCGGTACGCATGCAGTGCTGAAATTTGTGCAGTAAGAATCTGTGCTGACTTGACTGACAGTAGCGACAGCTTATTATGAATTAATCCATCACTCAAGGGCGGGTGGGTATTCACATCGCTTACAGACAACTCGCCGTCACAGTACTCCATAGCCGTATGAAGCGAAAAGCGCCTTGACACACGGTTATCGTTATTGGCGCTGTCTCTTACTCGTAGGTACCTAGTTTTACCGAAACACCCAAAACCCAGCAAGGTCGCCGTTCCTCCACAACATATTTAAACAACTATAAACAATAAACAACTATATAATCAGTTGAAACTATCGCAAAAATATAGGAAGATATCAATTTTGCTGGAAGCTGCAGCGACTTGTAGAAGTTACTAACCCAGTTTGTTCCCTTACAACTCGATTTACCGTTATTGAACAATAACCAAAGAAGAAGGAAACTATTGTTTCTGGATTTCATGCGAGTATTATCTTAACTGGTATTATTAAGCGTTTGTTTGTATTGGTAGGTATATGCTTAAGCTATTTATACGGGTTTATTCCAGTTTTATAGCTGAGATTTCTGTTGTGTGTAGGTTTTATGTGACTGGGAATTTTTTTACTTGTTTTTCAAGTGGTGTGTATGTAAATTGTACATGTACAGTTAGCAGCAGAAGTATCGACCCATCCTAAGAAGTCAAAATGACCTACACGTGTCTTCATTATGAGGCAACAAAAGCCTGTTCAGATAATTTTGTGTACGACACTCGCGTAACCACTTCTTTTTATTTCACACTACAGGTTAAACATTATACTTACCTTTTACATTTTGATGCCTTTGAGCAAAATGCGGTAGAAACATGATAAATAACTAAAGCATATTAATAAATCATCGCTCACTATGCACATTAGGTATTCGGTATTAGTATCCCAAATAAGTTATTTTGTAGTACCAATATGATGTTATTCCGATTCGAAAAAATAAAAGCATGTAGCAATGATAAAAGGTATGTCCTCCGGATACCCATTCCTCACAACATAAGAAGTCTCCCATTGACATGAGACATGTCAACGCAGAACCAATCTGCTCGTGCGTGAGAACTTTGCTAAACCAAGCGCGCACTTTACAAATCAGATACATGGCTACAAATTGAACCAGTTAGACTGGTGCTATAACTAAGGAACGAAATCGCAAAACGCGCTCAAGTGAAAATCTAAAAACCAAACATGTCGAACGATCGCAACTAAAGGATGTTTTGCAAAAGTTTCCCGACATTTATTGCAGTTACTCGGGAGGCATACCCGGGGAAGTAACGTACCGATCCCTCCCGGCCAACTCTGCTGAATAAGATATTTTATTCCATATTCTTTTTTTACTTGTTTGTAAAAATATCACTTTTGTGACATATATAGAGACAATGATGTAATATAAAGGAGAGGTAGATATTGTCTACACGATATTCCTTGTTTAAAAATGGCCACCAAATCTGACAGCTGAGACACGTTTACACGTTTCCATTGACGATGACGTCGCGAAACTGAGGCAAGTTGGTGCAATTGAGTCAGTTTTAGTGTGCCACTTTTGGAGCGCTTATAACCTATCTCCCTCTTTTTTATATTACATCAATGTATAGAGACATAAATTAGAGCAAATATTTGACGGCTAGCTGAACGAAGCCACAGCTCGTTCATGACATCATCATCGACATGGAATTTATAGAGTTAGTTGTAAAATAATAATACAGAATGAGAACGGCCGCATTTATCGTTTTTCAACCGTTCTCCAAAACGATTTGTTTATTTCTTTCCGGTAAAGGAATTGGCGGCATATACCTACTAGATGGCTTCGGTTCGGCTGGTCAAGAGGATGATCATACCGAACAACCTGTCTCATAGGACCAACCACGGAATTGTGAAAAAATAAGAGCTAATTGTGAGTTAACTGTTACTTTATTGTTACAAAAAAACAGCTATTCGATACGTGTTAATGTGTTTTATTGCGATTTAGTGGTTGGTCTCATGGAAAAGTCCTCATTTGTACGTTATAACCATCTTCAATCGTCCAGTGCCTATAGATAAATCATATTGGGGATTATAATTGTTTCTATATAGTTTTCTCTAGTTTAAGGAGTTAATAATACCTACTTACCTTGAATTGAATATATTCATTTTATTCCAAATCGTAACACGTGACAGAGTAATTTCAACGATCCCGTCAACGCACGTATGTGTAATACTAATTACAAGAAATTATTTTGTATTCTTTATGATTCGTACTAATGTTTTTAATTTCAATTGAAATGGTCACCTAGTAGTGTCGATTACAATCGTACCTTATTAATTACGTAAAACAAAGAATGTCTCGGATCGCAGGTATTCCACGTCCTATTCGAAGGTAAGGGCGGTAAATATGCGATCTCAGGCTTTCTTTTCTACCTTCAGTGGTGAGTACAACATTTTACATGTCCGCCTGGCATGTAAGCGGGACTTCCCGCATTTCACGAGTATAACCTTAATCAATTCACTGCCAGGAATCGCTACGCGCTACGTTTGTAGCCGATCTCGTGGTTTTCTTGCTAAGTAGCGGAAAGCGGCTGCGGCGTAGGCACCCGATAGGCGGGTTCCTGGCAGTGAAAGTTTGAATAAGGTCAAAACACAAATAGAGGCGGCTTTTGGTAGTCGACTGTGTCTGCATCGCCATAGTTACTATTTACTTATTGCCAATCCTCGCTCAGATACATCAAGATCGTACTTCAGCTCAATAAAATTACAGTTTAAAGGTTTCAGACGACAGCGCAGCAAAGGCAATCCATACCGAAGATTAAGTAATAAAATACCGAGCTAAATGCTTTACCATCGTCGCACGGTTGAGAACGCACCCTAACGGCCTGAAAGGTCTGATCACACCGCCGATTGGCTGGGCGAGACAGCCCAAGATCCAGGCGTGACTTTGGCAACTATAAAAAAATAAGAACGTAATTTTGTTTTTTGTAGTCGTGTTTTGTTGTTATATGCCGGTTCGATTGTTCGGAGAGACTACCGAACACTACCTGTAGTCTACCGACAACACTATACTTTCCGTATGTTATCCAAACTTGACGCGTACGCGTTTTTAGGGTTCCTTCAAACGATGGGAACCCAAAAATGTCCATCTTCCTTCAATTAGGAATTCAGTTCATAACAGATTCACTTCTAACGCGATATTTATTTGCCATCATTTCTGACGATTCGACACTGTAGAACGGCCGTGGTCCCATGTCAAAACGAATATTTTAAATATGTGTACAACGCGCGGGATTGTAAATTATCATAATTCATAAAAACTAATTTAATTACGTAACCCGGCCCATTCGCGTCATAGGGCATTGACTCGCAACACGATATGGACAAAGAATACGGGTCAATAAAATACCATCATATTTCCTAAAATTGTGCAAGGTTTATGACAAAAACAACAACGTTAATGGAGCGAGATACCGCGAAAATCGCTATTTTTGGATATTGATATGTTTATGATAGGATCCCGGAAATTGCAAATACAGTAGGGTATTATAAAGACTAGTAAATTATGTCAATAAAACGAATGTTAAACATATAAAAAAAACATATTGCGGTTATTTAATTTAGGGTGACCCGAATTTTTTGACCGCGAGTGTATTTATAGTGACTGGTGGAACCAAAACACATTTATGGCCTAATAGGAGTTATACGGACGGTATTTCTTACTCTTATAAGGTAGGTACGCCTAGAATATCATTATTATTAGAACTTATAAATGAGCCTGTCTACTACCAACGTAGACAAACTTGCGTCCACATCACGTCCTAAACGCGCCGTCTCGAACACGTCTGTATACTGAACGACTACATTTTACAACTAACAAGTTCATTCCAATCCCATCTAAATAATAGTGCGCATATGTCTAGTGGATTAAGGGCATTCATTGAAAAATTATGTTAGTTTTCAAGATAGTTGTTTTATATTCTCCTCATAGGGTTTTCAAGCCTGAACCGGGAGGAGGTATCTTGACTACACAGCGTGTTTTCGTACGGGCGTATATTTTAACCAGCCAGCTCTTTCACATAAGAAAGCAATTTTGTAAAATTGGTTAACTAATAGAGAGTAAGTTTTTTTTTACCGACGACCGAGCAGCATTGAAACTGATCCGACTATAAAAATGTTTTGATATTTATGGGTGTTGTAAACAGATGACATGACGTGTAGTGTTTTTTTTAATTTGCATCCTCAATTATTTTGTTTGAAAAAAAACAATGAAGCAGTGTTGTTTAGGACTACACTAATCGTCATCAAAATCGCCCGTATCAAATACATGCAGTATATTTAGTTGTTTATCAGAAGCCAAAACACGACGCTTTGAACTATTTTCTATAGAAAAAAATAACCCAACTCAAACAATACCTAGATACATCCTAAACGACATAATTAAATTTCGTAGAAGCAAATATGAATAACAAAACACTTCTTTTGTCCAACAAAGCATTCCCAGAGAGTGTTGCACCCCGTTTTCTAGTTCGTGGATGACGTAAACGTGTCTCTTAAGCGGATTTTCCACCGGAGGGGCGAGACGAGACGAGGCGAGGCGAGAATTGAAATTCGTATGGCAAATTTTCAATGCTCTCCTCGCGCGCGCGCGCTCGGTGGAAATAGTAAACGAGCCATACAAATTTCAATTCTTGCCTCGCCTCGTCTCGTCTCGCCCCTCCGGTGGAAAATCAGCAATATACGGGTGTATTAATGACAAGAATCGAGGCAACCCTTTACACTTTCAGTGCCAGGAATCCGCTAGGTGTGCGATCTAATCGTAGGTACTTTTTCGCCTACATACAGTTTTTCTAATGTTATCAGAGGGTAATTCCCAGAGCGTTTCAACTACTCTCCTCTCCATGTCTGAATTTTTGGCGAAGTCGCTTGAGATTTTCGTCACATTTAGAATAGAATAGAATAGAAAGACATTTATTCGGATAACACATCATTACACATATATTCACATATTGCTCCTTAAGAACTAACAAACAGGGATGTGCTACCGACGTGGTATTATCCACTCCAACGGCGCCAGTATTCTGTGGATGCAGTGAGCTGTGCGGGACAGCATACTGCGCGACTCGTGTACATACTCGTAAAAAGTACAAATAAAATATGATTATTAAGTATATACCTAAGTACAATTATGCTTAAATAATTTAACTGGGTTCACTACATAAATCCGAGTCATTTGTCCGAAAGCATATATTTTCCGAATTTCATAATCCCAAAAACAATGTTCCGCTGTTTTTTTTTCGTGATATACTGTCCTAACCTAACCTATTTATGTATTTCGTTCAATAATCTGCGTCCAATTTTCGTTAAGTGCTAAATGGCGTTCGGAATTGGGATATTTCGGAATAATGATGCTTTCGGACAAATTACTCTTCGGAATTTTTGTGTGTTCCCAATTTAAATATCTAAGGTTAGTGTTAGGTTATTTGGTAGGGGTCATATTTGGCTCTGCGAATTATCCAACTACGAACGTAACTCTACGAAACCGTTGGCGGTGAATGTGTTAAAAACACTCCCCGCAATCCGCCTCCTGTGTGTACCAGTCCTAACGGCTGCGAGTGGCTGCTGGCTATAACTCGCTAGTTAATTATAATCAAGACGATATGCAATTTGACCGACCGGCAGACTAATGTCTCGTTAGGCCACGATACCGCGCCATAACTATTGAGAGCTATCAAGTTATGCCTCTCAAATCGGTTATTGCTGCTATTTGGTGCGTTTAGATTTAAGTGCCTAGTGTCTGCTTCTCTTGGAGATTATATTAGGTTTATCGCCTAGCTGCCAGCTCGCTTAGGCAAAGATAAACTCATTTAAAGTATATTTTTGACCTCTCATGATTTGAGCCAAGGTCTCTTAATCGTCTTACGTTGACGTCATAATGATATCTGAATCCCTTAAAGGAGAATAAAGCTCAAGAGTTTCCCTAACATTGTTATCTATTATATCTCTTGGGCCGTGCGAACTGCAAGGTGACTCCGGCGTTTCCCGCCTTCGCCGCCTCAGCCAAAGTCACCTACGCGTGTGTAAACGCTGCCTTACATTTGACATAATTCTAGAGATAAATCATTTGTCAAAACCGCGGAAGAGGAGTGCCAAAAATTAATAAAGAAGGTGAATGTCCCTATGGTCGACTCTTTAATGCACCTATGCACCTCTATTGTTTTGACATAAGATTGCAAGTTTCGATTAGGCCGATGACTAGTAGCACTGGAACGTTTACCATAAAACTCATTTAAATAGTATATTAAAAAAAAAGCGGCCAAGTGCGAGTCGGACGTATGCGGGGACGTTGCGGTGTATGATTTAAGACGTATTAAAAAAAAACTACTTGCTAGATCTCGTTCAAACCAATTTTCGGTGGAAGTTTGCATGGTAATGTATGTACCTACATCATATATTTTTTTTAGTTTTATCATTCTCTTATTTTAGAAGTTACAGGGGGGACACACATTTTACCACTTTGGAAGTGTCTCTCGCGCAAACTATTCAGTTTGGAAAAAAAAATATTTGAAACCTCAATATCATTTTTGAAGATGGGATTTGAAGAAGACGTATGGGTTTGATGAAAAAAAATTTTTTGAGTTCAGTTCTAAGTATGGGGAAACCCCCAATATTTAATGTTTTTTTTTCTATATTTGTGTGAAAATCTTAATGTGGTTCACGGAATACATCTACTTACCAAGTTTCAACAGTATAGTTCTTATAGTTTCGGAAAAAAGTGGCTGTGACATACGGACGGACAGACAGACAGACAGACAGACACACATGACGAATCCATAACCGGTTACGTTTTTTGCCATTTGGCTACGGAACCCTAAAAATCGGAATGTAGCCAATTACTTTATAAATACGCATAAAAAGTTACTGTTATTCAAAAGCATCAAATGCCGGCTATTAAAATTTTAGGCAACTAATTTAATAAATAAGCGAACTTAAAGTCTTACTTTAAACTTGTAATTAAAATCCAAGATTCTAAAATCTCTAAAACAATCTCAAACACGGCCGAAAATCTCGGGCAATCCAAACTTTCATTAACAAACCTCGGCATAACAAAGCTATAGCTAGTTCACAAACGTAATTAAACAGATAACAAAACACCGCGAAACGATAATAATGCGAGATCAACGATTCTATTCAATGTAAAAAGTTCTCACCATATAGCCTGAAATACCCAACTAAGTTGAGGGAAATTTTGAAAAATATGATATTCAACGGAGCGAGAGCGGAGCGAGAGGGAGGGTCGGCAACAACTTTAAAGAGGAATCGCTCTCGGGGGAGGAGTGATGAATCCTTCACACGCTTTATCGCCTAGCATCGGGAGTCGAACATAGCACCCAGCGGTTAGCGTGTCGTGTCAGTGAGCCACTTTTTAAATTCATTCAATTTCATAGCCTAGCGGGCAGGCCACGATAACGCAGGTAAAGCAAAGATGGCAGCGGTCAATCTTTGGATGGGTGACCGGCTGATGTTTGAGTGGTTAATATAAATGAGAGCTTCCGTGCTTTGGAAAGGCACGCTATGCAGTTGATCCCGGCTGCTGTCTATGACAGTAGTCGTTAAGCTGCGTTAGAGGCCTTCGGGCGGCTTAGTAACTTCTAACAGTCGAGTTGCCCACTCACTTGACAAAGGGGGGACAACTGTCATTCGCGTCCGCAGGAGCCACCTACCACAACCCTGCACGTGTCCCTTGGGTGGTACTAAAGAGTGACAAGCTTTAAAGGCCAAAATAATGTATGCCATACGATTAAATAAATAATGTGCATGTTTTGATTTACTCCTGTTACGCCTATATCTAAATACTTAACTGCAAAATATAATCTGAAAGGAGACGTTTTGTTTATAGTCATTTTTGTTAACTTGTCTTCTTTTAGAGAGTTTGCTTTTCATTTTATTAACCCCGACGTGACAGAGTTTATTATTATTATGTATGTTTTTTCCATATCTCAGGACCATGGGGTCCCGGACTTTTGGAAGGCATGCGTGGGGCCGAAGCCAACAGCGCAGAGGCCCTTTAAATCAAATATAATATAAAGCGAGGGATACACATGGCAGATACCATTTCCGAGCGCACAACATGATACACCTGGTGATGGTCCCCGCCAGGTGCAAAGACTATTGCAGTGCAACACTGTGCTGCGATGGAAACTAAGGTGGGTTATTGGGTTGAATGGTGGGTGGTCTGGACAATGGGTTATGGGAGGAGACTAGCGGACACCTGCCGTGACAATAAGTCTCAAAATTGTGTAAAGGCAGGCGGTGACTCGCCAACTCGTTAAGTGGGCCCCACAAACAGTCGCACGCGCAGTGCGACAATGGAGCAACACGTCTGAGCGGCTGCGAGGTTGTCGAGAGGTGAGTCTGCGGTGCGCCAGATCCCGGTAATCCGTTCAAGGGCCGCCGGCGTTATGATATTTTACACTTCCAACCTGGAGCATAGGTTCTGCTCTTGCGACTCCACTCTGGCCGGCCGGTTAAGGCAAGCACAGAGGCGAGGGCCAGATCACTCGGGCCCTCTGGAGGTTAGGGGTCCGCGGTGTCGCCACTCACCGTCAGCTCGCCACAAGCTGCCCCCGCGGGCTTATTATTATTATTATTATAGGAGCCTATGGTGTCCCACTGCTGGGCAAAGGCATGTCTGTTTCGACGAATCCAGTAATGTACTGGAAAGTTTCGTCGAAATCCGTTCAGTAGTATTTGCGATTAAGAGGAACCTAATCGGCACAGACTTTCTCATTCCTATTATTAGAATAGTTCAGACTTTTACATTCTACATTTACAAAAAAATACTTCATAATTACAATTTCAACGAATATCTTATCAGAAGAACCGCGATTGCGATTCTTGGTATCTATAAATTAAATATCTGTGTTGGAATTTATTGCGAAGTAATTTACAGTAAAGTAATGAACCCTTTGACCGGCGAGCTTTGTCTAGCCAAACTTTCCACTGACGCCGCGAGCATTTTATTAACGTCTAAACTTCCAGTTTTAATCATCAAATTTATTAGGTGGAAGCTATCATTCATTTCGATGTGTATCTTGAAAAGTCAAAATTGTACTACGAGTTCTGATTCTGACTTGTTTTACAAGTTATCAGGAATTGTTTTGATAAGTTGTCCGTCTACAAATTGTTGCAAAATTCTTGAAGTTATTAGCTAAAGAATATTCCGCGAATAATATTCACTCGAGAATACTCTCGAGTGAATATTCCGCGTTTTAGAACGTTTTTAGGGTTCCGTAGTCAACAAGGAACCCTTATAGTTTCGCCATGTCCATCTGTCCGTCTGCGGCTTAGTTCAGTGATCCTTGCTCCTAGAACGCTGTAATTTGGCATGGGAATATAAATCAATCATGCCGACAAAACGTTGGAACAAAATCTTTAAAAAAAAATGTTGTGTATCTCCCCTATATATAAGAGGGGATGTATTTTTTTTCTCTGTAGACCCATGAGGTGGGATCTCGTTGGATAGCTTGTTTAAAAATAATATGGATTTTTTAAAACCATTTTTCAACTTAGTGATCCGTTGTGCGTGATATTGAGCAAAGACAGACAGGCAACTACGGAACCCTACACTGCGCGTGGCCTGTCACGCACCAGGCCGGTTTTTAGGGTTCCGTAGTTAACAAGAAACCCTTACAGTTTCGCCATGTCCGTCTGTCCGTCCGTCTTCGACTTAGCTGAGTAACCCTTACAACTAGAAAACTGTAATTCGGCATTCGGCATGGGTATATAAACCAAACACGCCGACAAAACATTACCATTGTACCATCTTTGTTACCTATGTTTTACAAATAAACTTTACTTTACAATAGAATGAAATTCTGAAAAAAAAGTCAGTTATGCGTTTGAGAGATATTGGGCTTTAAAGCTCTAATTTTTGTTCGAGTCATGTAATAGTCGTAGTGTAATAGTCGACCAACTTAAAATGTACTTATAAAGGCTAACTTTCGTACAAATGCGGCCGACGCAACCATTTAGTTGGCGCGCGCGTGTCGATGTAACTAAGAAAGACAGGCAACTACGGAACCCTACACTGCGCGTGGCCCGACACGCACTTGACCGATTTGATTTGTGTTGAAATTATTATCTTATCAAATAGTGTCAAAATAAATGATGATCAGAAAAAAACTTTTTTTTTTATGTATTTTACCGGCGTTGGGTTTTATTTCATCAAAATTCTGGCGATAATCGTGAGGTGATAATGACTTTAGAACCGAGCGTTTCAAACCGCCGGAGATTCCACCTTCCACCTTCCTCCCTCCCCGCTTCTGCCGCTGCTGGAGACCTTCTCGCTTTCCAGGGGTTATATTCGAACCTGATATTTGCGTGATGTGAGCCGGTGAAGTGGCGTCAATATTAGGTCTCTGGAGGCATATGTGAGTGTATCTGTATATCATGTATTTTATTGAACATCCTGAAATAAAACTTAGTTATACTTAGACTCTTTAACCATTTGATACGAATATTCACGAATAAATTGCCTCTTTCTAATCCTAGCGATCATCTAATCCTACGGGAGCCCGGGATCCGTTACTTTATCCCAAATATTTGCGTAGGCACTAGTTTTTTCCACAGGCGAAACATCATTTGGGATTAGGCTTTGTCAAAAGAGTGAGAAACTTGTATTTTACTTCAATCTATATTTTGGTTTGCCACTTACCTCAAATTGATCTGTTGCATTATCTCCTCTACCCAAAGGGATCGTCCCTTAGCCATAAGACCGCCAGAATATCTACTATAATAACTTACCCCGTCACAATCAGCGTTATACATAAATCCAAATATTATAGCTCCGTATGGGTTTACAGTCCAGAATTCATAAGTGTAGGGCCTGAGTGCATGCTCCGCTACGTGCGGGGGCGTGGCGCGTGCATGTAAATTGCATTTGTTTTTATGTGGACGCTACACGCCGCTTGCTTCGGGACTCGAAACCTAGAGTCCATTTCGTCGAACTAACCAACCCAATCACTTTCGTACAACAAAATAAGCAATTACCCAAATGCAATGTAATTCAGTTCATTAAGTTAGGTAACAAGGCGGGCTAGTTGGAAACTGTTCAGTTGGCGGCGAGCCGGTGGCTGCACAACCTGTGGTGGCACAGACTACACTCAAGTCAGCCTAACTTTACTCCAGATTATCTCTCACGTTTGAAGTGCTAGGAATGTTTATACCATACACAATTTTTTTTTTTTTTTTATATTATTATCTGGGTCATTCAACTATTTCTTGTTGTTGTCTGTCCCGTCCCGTTACACAAGAGACAATAAATTATGACAGAGTTTCTTTTAAAAATGCAACATGGACTTCTAACATGCTTCAAAGAGAAATTACAATATATTGATCCATTATGAACGTTCGACGCGCGGACGCGCTATTAATAAGTAGTCCAATAACTTTATACATCCAGAGCTTACGTCAAATCCGGTAGTTCTGATTTTGTGCAGACTTGTTTATGACATTGTCCCAATGAATAATCCAAGTTTGTGACCTCGAGCGCCGAACGCAAATTTGACAAAAAACGAAAATTCCGCGAAAGTTATTAAGCCCTAAAGGACTAGACCCTAATTGGTTGACTGTACTTTCTCAGGATGTTTTTAAAGTAGACTAAATTTGCTACAATGTGAGAGTCCTTTAGGGTTTTCGCGGTATTTTCGATTTTTGACAAAGTTGCGTTCGACTCTCGAGGTGACAAACTTAGATTATTCATTAATGGGCCAACGTCATAAACAAGTCTGTAAAAATCAGAACTACTGGATTAGACGCAAAGTACCCTTACCTAGTTTCACTAGTTTTGAACTTCAACTAGTGAAACTATCAACACGATTACATATAGTCCGCTCGGAGAAAATGGAGCCAAAAAATCCTCGATTCCAGGCCCACCTCGCTCGCCGTAACTACTGAAATGACCGTTTCCCACTAGGCGCTGTCACCGTGCACCACGAATCTCGCCGTCACAGAATGCAGTCCGCATCCTCTTG
This sequence comes from Epinotia ramella, assembly GCA_947578815.1. Lineage (NCBI taxonomy): Eukaryota > Metazoa > Arthropoda > Insecta > Lepidoptera > Tortricidae > Epinotia > Epinotia ramella. The sequence goes on from OX388209.1 coordinate 19,172,434, forward strand.
ATGCCAGTTTAATTGCTCCCGACTGTTCTAATACCCATTTGTTTGCAAATCTCCCACACCATCAAGTTACTTGATAACAATGTTGTGTGAAGTTTATCCGCAGCCGCAACTTCGGTTCTGCATTGAAACAAGCGTAAGAGATTCTTTAAGCTTCGGATATGCTTAATACGGCTTTGGATTGGAATTCAAGTTGCGTATAGCTCTAGTGACAAATGAAAACATTATCGTTTGAGGGATTATTGTGGAGTAGCGCGGTTTTAATAATGTATGTACTTATTTATGTAGTCTTAGTATACAATCTACTATATATAATACTAGCTTCTGCCCGCGACTCCGTCCGCGTGGAAATCGTTTATATCGCAGCTCCATACAAACTTCAACCCCCCATTTCATCCCCTTAGGGGGTGATTTCCAGGATGAAAACTAGTTTATGTCCTTCCCCGGGATTCAAACTATCTCCATTCCAAATTTCATCGCAATCGGTTCAGCGGTTTAAGCGTGAAGAGGTAACAGACAGACAGACACACTTTCGCATCTATAATATTAGTATGGAAGTATGGATCTGGAGGTTGTGGGTTCGAACCCTGGCTCAAACCAATAAGTTTTTGAAATAAATTTCTGTACGAAATATAATTTGATGTTTAACAGTAGTTTATCGGTGAAGGCAAAGAAAACATCGTGACGTAACCGGTCGAATCTCAACAAGCCCTATTTTTCCTTCTGGGTCGATAATTAGTCCAAATGGCAGCTGCTGTCGTAAAACTAATCCCTACGCTACTTCTTTAGATTAGGTGCCAAAGCGAACCCCGGGCTCCTTTAGGATACAACCGGGAAAACGCTAGAAGGATGATGAGTAGGTATGTATATAATATACTTCTCGTAGTTGCCCGCCCCGTCCGCGTATTGCATGAAGGCAGAACGAACCCGCTGAATAAAATACGAGTATAGCGCCTATTTCCATCCAGAAAGTGAAAGAATTTTTGATATCGAATGAGTAGTTCAGGAGATTACAATCTACATACAAACTTACAACCTACAACATCACAGACTTTTCCTATGTATTATACTATATATGTATTAAGTAGTATGTATGTATGTATGTAAGCACTTTATTGTACAAAGGCGAACTTATCCCTATAAGGGATCTCTTCCAGCTAACCTTACAACATCACTTATTTGTCCTATGTATAATAATATAGTATTATATATAAACAGTACAGTCTTTAATCGCCTTGGTAGTAAAAGTAGTTTTTTTTTTTTCCAAGTAGTAAAATCCTGTTTAATTAACAAAATGATCCCAATCGGAATCACGCGATGCCGAAGGTTATCAACGCCGCGAGGAACAATGAATTGCAACAGCCAAGTTAATCATCACAAAGTGCAGTGCATCTGCACCCGGTAATGCAGTAATGCAGGAAATCTGACGTAATCCCGCAAACACGTGAGCCGCGGCAGTAAATACCGCTAATCAAATCAGGCTGATTTATTAGTTTAAGCCTGGTATGCTTATTAAAGGGGTTCGAAGCAGCCTGATTGCGACGCCGTCTAATCAGAATTGTTGCATTCTAGTGAGGCTCATGTGGTTTAACTGACTTGACGCCTGTTGGCAAAATTAAATTTGTCCCGTCTGTTAACGTTTCGGTCCACGGGACGTAATCGTCCCGTGGACCGAAACGTTAACAGATCCGTAAACACTTCTAGAGGTAAAAGAAGCGTCGCCCACTAGCTCGATGGGTTGACGACATTAAGAGGAAACACAAGGGCCGTTTTTCTATACCAACGTAGTCCCCTGTTTTCTCCCTGGATAATGGAAGTAGAGCAATATTATTTTTTCCATAAATCTATGCCTACTATTGACATTTTCCTATGTTTTCCTTTTTTTCATAAATTTATCCTTAAAAGAGATATTAACCTTCAAAAACCTAAGATAAATGCCAGATTTTGCGCTGTGTTCAAACATCCAGAAAACCATTTTGACTAGATTATTAATAAAAAGGAAAACATAGGAACACGGCCAAAGCCTTTCTTTGACTTTTAATAAAAAAAATGTTAAATAGGTCAAGTTTTGGGGAAGATATCAGGGGACTACGAAACGTTGATTTTATGTACTTTTAATAGGTATTTTCGGTCGAAGCTGCAGTTATCTCTATCGCGCTCTGCGGGGGGAGGCTTGAGGTTGGCGCGACAGCAATACATTTTACAAATACCTATTTCTCAATTATCTCGCCCTTAGTGTTTCCTGTTAAAAGACCGCAGGTCGATGCCTGGATGGGACTAGCACGAGATCGGGACGTGGTATACACGAAGAGAAGCTTATAATGCTCAGCAGTAATTGGCGCTTGAAGGCTGATAGTGATGACGGTGAAGTATTTACGCTCATGATCACATCATTCCATGATAATCGTGACTTACACCCCAAAATGTCTAATTATTTGTGAAGTTTGACAGTTCTATATGGGATGACATTTGCTGTCCTCATATTTAACGTTTGCTGGTCTGTAAGTGTGGTCGGTCGTTACAACCCGCCCTAACTTTGTACCTTTTTAGGGTTCCGTAGTCGACTAGGAACCCTTATAGTTTCGCTTTGTCTGTCCGTCCGTCCGCGGATAATCTCAGTAACCGTTACCACTAGAAAGCTGAAATTTGGTACTAATATGTATATCAATCACGCCGACAAAGTGGTAAAATAAAAAAGTATATATTTTTTTTATTAGGGTACCTCCCCTATACGAAACATTAGGAGTGTTTTTTTTTTTATTTCAACCCTAACGTGTGACATATTGTTGTTGAAATCATTTTTTGATAATGTTAATATTTTCGGAGATAATCGCTCCAGAAGTAAAAAAAAATGTGTCCCCCCCCCCCTCTAACTTTTGAACCATAAGTTTTAAAAATATGAAAAAAATCTCAAAAGTAGATTTTTATAAAAACTTTCTAGATAAATTATTTTGAACTTGATAGGTTGAATAGTTTTTGACAAAAATACGGAACCCTACACTGAGCGTGGCCCGACACGCTCTTGTCATTTTTTTCAAGCTTTTAATTAACTTGCAATGTATGTTTGTCCGGGTGGAATCTAGCAACTGAATTTTGAAGCAGATATCTTCAACCGATTGAGCTGAAATTTTGGTTAAAGGTATAGTTTGGATGACAATTCAATATTATTGTACCATCGACCTGATCTGATGATGGAGAAAGAAGGTTGCCATGTGAATTCAGTACTTAACCGACGTAACCCCGTTAATCCCAAACTGGGCTCGTTATAATCGTCTCAATGAGTAGTTCATGACGGCATACAGAAAAAAACAGCACAACAAACTAGGGTCTGGGACCCTAACCCTGGGTTATATAACTTCTTCCAAATCGTCTGTAGTGGACGCGGTGGCTGACGATCTGCTTGATTTGGAAATTGGTGATGGAAATTGGTCTCCATAAAGTGAAATGTTCCCGCTTGTGCAGAGACTAGATTTAAACGAGGTTGAGTAGGATGAATTTCAATCGTAAACAGGTGAATCAGTTTTTAAGGTAGGCCAAATTAAAACTTACCTATTAATTTATTAATTTCCTATTGATTTAAAAGCAACAAAAAAAAAATGAAATTCTTATACATTCCTGAAAAAACATAGTAAAAAAGCGAAAAAAGCTCGTTTTTCGTACAAAAGCTGGGGACAACGACTTACTGCATTGCTTATTATATCAATGTAATAATTATACTTATTTTAAAATAATCACGACTAAAACTTGGAACAATAACCTGATTCTTCCTTCTCTTGAAGGGTAATCTTACATTTTTTACTTGTCGGTAGGTTCTATATTGTTAAAGATTTTTTACCCCAAAAATGCTGACCTATTTCCAATTAATTCGTAAAAAGTGGTATACGAAAAAGAATGCATCCTGACAATCATATTTTAAAGTCTCCACTGACCAGCACGATCGCTTTTATGGCTCACATAAAGCGTCCCTACTTTACTGTACGACCAAGTTTATAAGTGCGAGAGAAACGAAAGCTTTATTTCGGACATTAAACGCGATTGTGGCAGGTAGTCAGGAAAATACACCATATTAAAAGCTTTTATTTAACTTGCACTGTTTGTAAGTAAGTGGTCAATAAGTATCGTTTGTAAGTATGATTTTATCTGATCTAAAATCTCACTTGATGAAATTTTAATAAAACTTTACTCGTCGTCCTCCTAGCGTTATTCCCGAGGAGCCCGGGGTCCGCTTTGACACCTCATCCCAAGATTTGGCATAGGTACTAGTTTTACGAAGCGACTGCCATCTTACCTTCCAACCCAGAGGGAAAACTAGACCTTATTGGGATTAGACCGGTTTCCTCACGATGTGTTCCTTCACCGAAAAGCTAACGGTAAATATTCCGTACATAAGTTCCGAAAAACTCATTGGTACGAGCCGGGATTCGAACCCACGAACGCCGCTTGACAGCCGCATGCCTGAACCACTAGGCTACCGTAGCTAAATAAAACTTTACTAAGTTAGGTATTTATCGATATTTGTCCAAAAAAGCCATTCCCGAAGAGTGTTACATCTCTTTTTCTCGTGCGCGGAAAGCATAAGCGTATCTCTGTCTAGGGGGCGTGTTCGACTCAAATCAAGGCATCCCCATAAGGTGTGGGGTGTTATGTAAGTTTCGTGACAACGCAATATTATTATACCACCGAGCTGATCTGATGATGCAGACAGAAGGCAGGTGTCCATAGCAACCCCTAAACTACACAAGATAAACCCTTCGTGTTTGGGTCTACTCGGAGCCCGCTTAGCGAGTAGTTGATGAACGGGAAAAAAACGTAAAAGGTTGTACCTAACTTTAATTTAATAAAATTGGGATCAGGAGATAGGGGTGAGTGGGACGAACACTCCAAAATTTCTGCCCCTACTCCCCACTGCCGGGAATCCGGGCTATCTTGTTTTGAAGATACCAAATACTTATATTCAAAATTAAATGTAAGTACATTGCTACTTATTCAATTACTTCTTGTTCCAAGACTATGGGTAGGTACCAAAGTTTACTTTGATATTATCTCGGTTAGCTGTAATATCATACTCGGCATTAATATTAGAACCTTTTTGCGGTGAATAAATGTATTAAATGTCTGTTTCACTATGTACGAAATGTCACGAAAACGTAAATTATGTACAGGCAACATAAGACATGAAATGATGAAATGTCGTTTTGATTTCAGCTTCTCTGTAGGAAAAACGCGCTCTAGCTCTATCGCTTAAGAATGGCTGAAAATAAAACCGTTCTTCATTATATTTTGCATTGGAGGCAAGCGTTTCTCATGTTCCATGCGGGCGAGTGCTGATTAAGCTGTAATGTAGGTAAAACGCCGTTCTTTTAATTACCCATTTAGCAAGATTTATACAGCGGATTCAATTTTTAAAAGAGACCCAAATTGAACTTCGTATCGCTTATAGTTAGTTACCCGGCATTTCGTAGATGTATCTGTCATTTCCTACATGTCTCACGTTCGTGGATATGTACCTAAATGTATCTGAGTAAATATGTAATGGGATTGCAATATTAACTAGGTAAATACTGAACGAGGTAAACATTATGATTAAGTAAAAAGAAACAAGCTAGAAAAGCGTCGCTGGGATATAAAACCTCTTTAAAATATCAATATTACTCGAGCGTATGAAACCCCGCCAAAATAACTGTCGTAACAGATACGATAAAATTATGTCAGGGAGACCACACTCGCGGCTCATAAAGCAAACTTTGAATTTTTTAGTTTAGTATTAAAACACTACTGCCAACATAATATCCATGCGTAGCTAAATCTTTCATATTGGTATATTAAATGAATTTTGTATTAAGCAATGCAAGCAATTTGCTAATTAAATTTATCAAATAAGGCGTTGTATGAAGGAACTGATTGAAAGATTACGTGGCCGAGACAGATTGTTCCGATAGCGAAGTTGGTTAGTAGCGACGGGCCATACATGGCGACCACACAGGCATACATGACTGTGTGGTCGCCGGTTCTAATCCAGCTCGGAGTATTAAAAAAATCCTTAAAAAAAACATTTATTTTCTAAAGTAGGTGTACTTATATATATACAAGATAAATTAAATTAAATTAACTAAATTTAGTTAAAAAAAAAAAAACAATAAAAGGCCCTCGAGGCATTGTACCGAGGATGCTGGCGGCATTTCCTGCTGAATTGCAATGCTGATGCGTTGCGCGAGAAAGATAACGTTTTTTTCCTTTAATTTGAAATTTATCGTTATATTCTCTTCTTCTTTTTTTAAGAGCTAAGCTTTTGTCGGTGTAGCTCGAGGCCCTCCATACTCCGATCCCACGCAACCTTTTTGACATCTCGATACGACCTAACATCAATTCTCTTTTTGAGTTGCTCTATGTATTTTATTCTAGGACTTTCTCTTCGTCGCTTCCCCTCTACTCATATCTTTCCTTCAATTATATTGAGTATGAAGTTGTCATATTGTATAGGTATCAGTTTGTTATAAATACAATACTGCCAATATAATATACACCACAGTTGAAGAAACTGTGGTTGTCGAATGCTCCTTGACTGTATTAGCATTTTAAGACTTTTACTGATATATATTTTAGTTTATCGTTTTATATTTAATATATATTTAATATGATCTGTTTAATAGTAGGTATATTAATCAATTTATTTTTGTTTATCTTTTTAATAGTTTTGTAAAGGTGTCTCGGTTTGCCTGTATCTAATTTCCACTCATTTACTCAAAGGTTAGCTGGAAGAAATCCCTCTCAGGGATAAGCTCGCCTTTGTACATGTATCATCTGTTCCTGTAATAATTGTTTTTTTGTTGTGTTCTGTTCTATGTACAATAAAGAATTTACATACATACATACAATATGTCCTAGTTTGGATTTCTTTATCTATGCTTCTCGCTGTCGAAATTAGATTCCAATAACAACACGTACCTATTATTACGTCGAAATCACCAAATCAAATCGCAGTAACCAATGGTGTTGTGTTTTTATGCGTATTGTATGCGTTATTTATACGAGTATAACTACTTAAAATTAAATTAAATGAGTAAAATATTGTTGCGAGTACGATTCTAATACTCTAAAGACTGTAAGAAAATAAATTGAAGATTACTGAAATTACACTCTGTATTTTCAGGGTTAATGTATGTATGTGAATTTCTTTGAGTATTCATGTATGTGACATGTTTAATAGGTACCAAATAGTACCAATTATACCCACTTTACATAAAGGCCTTTGAGATAATAATATGAAATGTGACAATTCATTTTCATACCTGCGACATAAAATATTACTACCAAGAAATTCTCGATTCATCGATAATAACTCCGATTGCAATTTCACCGAACAAGTCAAGTGAACAGATAACACAGCAAACCAAACTCTGTCATTTTGCGTACAATAAACGTAACCGATGAAATGAACTGAAAGTTTGTAGCATAGGGCGGCGGTGACAGGAAGCGGGGTGCAGCCGAGCGCGGCGAACGAGGCTGACTCAGGATCGCTGCGGCGGTACCAGTGGGGCGAGCGAGTGGGAGGTGACTTAGATGCGACCGTACGGTGAGAGTTTGTAGCGTAGATATGCGTGCGTGAAGACCGGATTTATCCTGAGGATCGTGAGGTGAGAGTTCCAACATACCAGCTATCGACCTCCACTAAGGTAAAATTTTGGCAGAAGGAGGTGAAATTCCGTCGTTTTCGCGGAAGGTTACCTGACAACATGAAATTGCGCAACACATCGCAGTAATAGCGTGTTTTTCTAGTTATTAATAAGTTTAATGTGCCAGGGTGGTCGAACTCATGATCAGACATCGATTTAATGGGTATGAAATGCACAATAGAAATTAAACTCAAGAAAGCACTGATTACTTGGTTTACTATTGAAATAATTTACAATCAAAAAACGGAATAACGAAACGCGGTACGGTTCCTAAGAGACTAGCGCACTTTGCCACGGTCAGACGTAGAATGACCGTCTTCCACCTGGCTCACGCTACCACTCCTAGACTCCGTACAGCGCCACAGATGGCGCTTGCGTTCCGCTGCAGCTTCAGACGAGTCATTAGTACGGACTCAAGAAAACTTCCGTACTCATGACCAGGATGCGACACGGCCATCCTACGTGTACACGTCCTCGTGTTAATCTGGAACAATAAAAACCAAGAACAGTATCTCTATCGTTCGGTCAGTCCTGACCAAATATTTCGACTCTTCATGATTGGAACAATGAAACTCTGAGGTCTCTTTTCCTTTTTTTTTATTATTTGATTTACAAGCTCTACAGGTAAATTAAACCAAAATATTACACAATCAAAATACAAGTAATAACATAGCTAAACAAATTCATCGTTAACAAACTTAAATGATTGCCAAGGGTCAAGTACACAAAACGAATCAAAACAGTTTAACATTATCTAAAAAGACATGGAAAGTGTTCCTCTTTTGTCCGGCTATCCCTGTAGCTAAAACAGCCATCCCTGTGGTTACTCCACGTGCAACCATCCCTGTGGTTACACGTAACGTAAGAGATTATCCCTGTGATCTCAAAACTGTGACTCCAGAGGACACACCATAATAATAAAATCATGTAAGACAGAACTAATTAATCTGATTGTTCATGTTCGGATTGCTCCGAATCATCTATCGAAATGGGTACCTGTCCCTCTGGCATTTTTCTTAACCTGTCGTGAGCGTACTTGTAGGTGCGTTTAGAGTTAAGTGCTTTCAAAGTGTAACGGTCACCCTCAAGTACCTCTATGATCTTAAAAGGACCTTTAAATTTGGGGTCCAACTTTGTCTGATTGCGCTCTTCGTTTTCAATCAGCACAAAGTCACCCACAGAAAACTTGTTAAGCTTTGCCTTCGTATTGTCAAACCGCCTTTTATTATACTGAGCTGATTTTTCTATTGCTTCTGAAGCATTTTCCCTAATGTTCTCTAAATCCATATCGACCTCTACATCGCTAGCCATTAAAGCTAACGGCCTGGCTACTTTGCCTATCATCAACTCTAGAGGAGAGTACTTTGTAACCCTATTGACAGTACAATTCATAGCAAGTTGAACGTCTCCTAACGAGTCTTGCCATGATTTGTCACTCACCTCTATGGCGGTGAGCATAGACTTAAGTACACTCATAACTCGCTCTACTTGTCCATTTGCTCGAGATGACCCGGTAGCAATTAAATGCAGCTCTATGTTTTTGCTTTCACAAAATTCGCGAAATTCTCGGCTAGCAAAGCATCTACCTTGGTCCGCAATTATACGCGAAGGAGCACCAAACATCTCAACACCGTTAATTACTGCCTGAATACTACTCTTTGTGTCAATATTTTTGGTATGGTGAAGCAAAACGAATTTTGTAAAAGCATCAATCAGAACAAATGCATACTCCTTACAATCGTTCTTTCCGCTGAGTTTCCCTGTGGCATCAATATGAATAGTGTGCCATGGAGAAGTAACTTTTGGAATGGGGTGCAACTCGGCTTGCACCTTGCCGGAATGTGATTTAGCTACCTTGCATGTAACACAATTGTCCACAAACTTTTTGACATATCGCGACATGCCCTCGAACCAATAATAATCGTACACTTTCTCAAGCGTCTTTTCATAACCTAGATGGACTATGGACTCATGAACGTTATTTACAACTGACCATTTCATAGCATGTGGAACAATTGGTAGACATTTGGTCCTACCATTCCGTTGGATCTTCCGGTGCAATACCCCTGAGCGAAGTGCATAGGTATTTGCGAGGTCTCTATCTAACGTGTCGTTATTTAACTCTTCTAGGATTCTTGCGATTTCAGTGTCACGCTGTTGTTCTGCGAGTAGCCAGTTAGTGGAAAGCTCGGTAATATCTATGCGCTTTTGCTCTATTCGTTCGACGGGACGTTTCTGAGCAGTTACTGGAGGTAGTGGATTACGGGAAAGAAAGTCCACGTGAGGCATAAGCTTGCCTTGCCTGTACTCTACATCAAAGTCAAATGACTGAAGATAAGCCCACCATCTGTGGACCCTAGGGGTCAATTCAACCTTATTGCGGGAGGCTTTGAGAGAGTTACAGTCAGTAACGACTCGAAATTTAAGGCCATGCAGATACTGCCGGAAGTGTTTGATGGCGTTCACTACCGCAAGGGTCTCCAGTTCGTAGGAGTGATATTTCGCTTCTGCTGGGGAAGTACGTTTGCTGAAGTAGCCTACTACGTGACGCTTTTTGTCAATAAATTGCAATAAGACAGCGCCATATCCATCCGAACTCGCATCCGTGTGTAGTTCTATCGGATGCTGAGAGTCAAAGATCATAAGGACCGGATTATTTGTCAAGATTGTAATAACCTTTTGACGTATCTCCTCATGCTCAGGCTTCCAAACAAAACTACCCTTTAGCGAAGTCAATTTATAGAGCGGTCTCATGAAACAGGAGAAATTCGGGATGAATCGACGGAAGTACGAAGATAACCCTATAAATTGCCTCAGCTGGGTCACTGATTCAGGAGGAGGCAGGTTAGTCAGGGCCTCTATTTTGCGATTGTTTGGCCTTATTTCACCCTTTTCTACCTCATAACCCAAAAATTCAACCTTTGTTTTCAGAAAAGAACACTTTTTGAGGTTAAGAGAGAACCCAGCTTTTGTTAGGACTTCAAGGACAGTATTTAAGCGTTCCAGGCCTTGCTCGATGTCTTTTGAGACGATTAAAATGTCATCAACGTAGACAATTACGTAATCGTGTGCAAGATCACCTAATGCTTTGACAATGGCTCTCTGGAAGACCGAAATTGCATTACGCAAGCCAAAAGGCATTGTGAGGTACTCATATGTCCCATCTGGTGTTATAAAGGCGGTGCGTTCAATAGAGTCGGCGCTTACAGGAATTAAATGGAAACCACTAGCACAGTCAAGCTTTGTAAAATAGTTGGCACCGTGAAGTCGAGAAATCTGGTCTTGGATCAAGGGGAGCGGGTATCTGTCCGGGACAGTATTATTGTTCAGCTCCCTATAGTCAATAACCATCCTATCAGAGTTATCGGCCTTCTTGACTAGTAGAGCTGGGCTGGCAAAAGGGGAGCAGCTGGGCCTAATAATATTTGCACGCAAAAGGTCATCAACCTTTTCACGCATCACCCTACGTTCGTCCGCGGAAAGTCTGTATGGTCGTCTCTGCACTGTACGATTCGGATCTTTAAGTCTTATCTCAAGTTCACCCGTCGTTACACGAGTGGTTGGCATTCCGGTTGTGAAAAATTCAGAAAATCTTTCCAAGGTTTCTAAAAGTTTGGGTTTATCTTGTAATGGGATATTGGTGTCTATGTTATCAAAACTAAGGGGGTTATTTACGAGTGCGCAACTATTTATGACACCAACTTTTGATAATGAAAATTCAGTAGCAGTCATATTTACCGAAAAACCCTGCCCTAAAATATCACGACCAATCATAATGTCGCTGCGCATATAACAATCAGGCAAAACATGTAACAAGAGCTCTGCTGAGTAACCATTAATCTTTACATCACACAAAACCTGTTCAGTTGATTTCACACAGTTTGGTCCAATTCCGTTAAGCGAAACAACAGCGATAATTCTTTTACCACTAAGTTTGGCTGCTACACTTTCTTTGACTAATGAGCACTCAGCACCAGAGTCGTAATGAAAACCAAAAAACTCACCTCGATGTTCGAGTGTTCCCGATGGGGGTCGGACCTCGCACAGGTCGACACGGCGTTCGGCAGGTGGGTTACTAGTGGCACGGGGCCGGCTGGTGCAACCGCTGGCCACGTGACCCTTTTCTCCGCACTTGAAGCACACGACGGAACTTGATCTGGGTGCTGGTTGTCGCGGTGCCGTTGTTGGAGAAGGCGTAGAAGCCGGTGGATAATAAGTCTTCACATCCCTTCCTTTTTGTCGACAGTCGGATCGTCTGTGGCCAATCTTGCCACAGCGGAAGCATTTTAGAACGGTGGATGGAGAAAGTTTCAGTCGCTTGTTCTCAGAGATTGCTTTATTGTCAGTGACAATTGCAGATTTACGCTTGAGAAAAGCATAAGCCTGTAGTTCCTTTTGCAATTGTTGTCGTGACGTTATTTCAGTTGTAAAAGCAAGCCGTTGTAAGCGCGAATCAAACTGAGAAATGTGCGCCAGAACTGTGGATACCGCGATTTGTTCTTTAGTAACATCCTTCCATTGAGTTATTAACGTGGAAATAAGGCGACTTGCATAAGATGATAACGACTCATTTTCTTTCGGTTTATCGTTAGTAAAATTTATGAGGGTACCTGCGTTGGTCTCTGTACAGACAAACCTCGCGATGAACAAATCCTTAAACTCTGACCAGGTCATGCCAGGATACGAGACCTGAGCCAGCCACGCCGACGCCGATCCCTTAAACGCCTTGCTTATCACCACAATAAGCTGTCCTCCCTGATGTGGGTTATCGGCAAAGCAAAGGTCAGCGGTCGCGCACCATGACCTTGCGTCCACCTCTGCCTTGTCTGGATCAAACTCCGGTAGCACGACACGCGGAATATTTGACGTGCCTGACGTCGATAACGCCTTGATTAACTGTTGCATGTTTTCATTTTGCCGTTCAAATAACTCACGCCACTGATTATCATTATCACTGTTACGCAGATTAGGAAGAGGTTGCTCTGCTCGAACATTTCTATTCGCAAATAAATTTCTTTGGGCAACACGGGGAGATCCAACTTCTGATAATGTGCCAGGGTGGTCGAACTCATGATCAGACATCGATTTAATGGGTATGAAATGCACAATAGAAATTAAACTCAAGAAAGCACTGATTACTTGGTTTACTATTGAAATAATTTACAATCAAAAAACGGAATAACGAAACGCGGTACGGTTCCTAAGAGACTAGCGCACTTTGCCACGGTCAGACGTAGAATGACCGTCTTCCACCTGGCTCACGCTACCACTCCTAGACTCCGTACAGCGCCACAGATGGCGCTTGCGTTCCGCTGCAGCTTCAGACGAGTCATTAGTACGGACTCAAGAAAACTTCCGTACTCATGACCAGGATGCGACAAGTTTATATGATATGTACGAGTAGTAGGGGTGCATGTGTAAAGGTCTTATGAACCATGAAGGGCGAATGACGAAGGAATGAATAAGGTAGAATAATGACTATGATTGATGCAGATTTTGTTTTATGAAAAGACAGTAGAATAGAAAATAGCTAGAAATATGGCGGACGTGAATCGGGAAGGTTTAGATTTTTTCTCTTATGTAAAAGTGACTAATAAAAACATGAATATTTAAGCTGGGTTTATTTTTAAAACAATATATGTATGTCCTTAAGTATTTGTAAGGCCATGTAGCATGATTTAAATAAATAAATAGGGTGACGGTTGCACCGACTTAGATGTGACTGTACGATGAGAGTTTGTAGCACAGGGCGGCGGTAACAGGAAGCGGAGTGGTGAGCGACGCTGACTCAGGATCACTGTGGTGGTACCAGTGGGGCGAGCGAGTGTGAAACGACTTAGATGTGACTGTATGGTGAGAGTTTGTAGCATAAGGGTGACAGTGAAAGGAAGCGGAGAGGATCTATGCGGCGGTACCAGTGGGGCGTACAAGTGTGGGGCGACTTAGATGCGACTGTACGATGAGAGTTTGTAGCATAGAGCGACGGTGACAGGAAGCGCAGTGTAGCTGAGCGGCGAGCGGCGCCGATTTAGAGCCTTATCACACTTGCGATTTCCAAGCGTATTTTGTATGAAGGCGATCACGCAGCGTGTTCGCCGCGACTGATAATTGTATAGAAAACACGCTCGCAAATCGCAAGTGTGATAAGGCTCTTAGAATCACCGCGGCGGTAACGGCCCGCGAGTGTGTGGTGAATCATACACGACTGCACAATCAAAGTTTGTAGTAGTGGTGGAGCAATCGTCAGTCAGCCACTTTAGTGCCAGAAAGCACACTTCTAAATGGCTCCTTTTTTGTTTGATTTAATTTGCTGAAGCTATTTTTCGCTTGTGTCCGTTGCCGGCTCTACGTTATCGTAGTTTTCCCCTTCCCAGACGGTTTTTATTCACTGAGAGCTAGATAGTTCTTAGCTTTGTGTGGTGTAGCCACGGATAATGCAAACCCAGAAGTATCAGTAAGTAGGTCTTTCTAAAAAGCCCCATTCGGCGAAGGGCGAATATATAGCACAGCAGCAGCAAAACTGAACTCAGTAAAAAAAACAGGAATATTTTAAAATAAAAATTGGAAAAATTTGTCAATTAGTTTAGTACTTTTGAAGTAGCAATAGCAAGTAGTACCGAGGAACGATGGTAGCGCGTCCGAGCCGCGAGTAAGCGATTTGGCACATTGCGCCGCGAGCGGGCGACCCACGGTATAATTACGTACGAAATGTGAGCTGTCGTTTAAATCTTGCACTGCTTAAATTTGAGCGAACTCCACCCGGACTGTATTAATTTAATTTTAATCGCTAATGAATTTTATTATACGGTAACTTTTTGTTATAAAATAATTATGCAGCACTTAGATAGCGCAGCGCACATACGAGCCGAAACGGCAAGTTGGAAAGCGCAGGTGAAATGAAAGTTCAACAAATTAATTTACGTAAATAAATCCGTAGTTCGCCGTAGCTAGGTTGACGTTCATTATAAATTCTCCTCATACGTAGGTATACGTGAGCACGTATGCCAGGGCCTCGGAAGGCTCTCCATCCGCCCTCGAACGCATTAGACTACCAAAGCTGAACAATTTAATGACGATTGACTATTCATACCACATTGGAGAGGTTGACCGCTTTGCTACTCCTGATTTAAAGTCTAATTATTCTGCGATCTCAGCCGTGGCCGACGGATGCGGGGTACGTAATGAGCGCCCCCGCGGCAGGGGGATGCAAAATGTTGCAATTGCATTTCCCCGTCAGAAAAACAGCTTACACTGGCAAAAATAATTAAGAGTATTAGAGGAGTCGGCGAGCGCAGTGTCGCGCAGTAAATAGTCTGCTAAATACCCTAACATTATTGCCGCCGAAGACCGTAGTAGAGGAAACAATTTTGCCTTTTAAAATCGTGTAGGGCGCTTTGTTTGCAAATGGCCCTGCAGAGCGCCCCGTTCGAGTTGTTTCAGAGGGCACTCAATTTATGTCGTTCGCAGAGAATTGCAATATCCTGGACTTTCTCTGAATGTGTTCGCAAGGTCGGCCATCGGCGCCTTCTCGGGCGATTGCCAAAAAACGTTCACTGCTATCTCACATTCTTAATTTTCTTTGTAAGTTTATTACCTACAGTTTGGCAGTTTGAGTGCTAGGAGAGAAAATACTTTTGGATAATTTTATTCGCTGTGACATCTCGCCGTGCGATGGTTTATTGCTGTTCGGGTTCTGCTCATAAGTTTTCGTTAGCGTCCAATGGCAAATAAATGCGGAAATACATGGTAGGTACTTTACTGTAAGAGTCTGCTACTCGTTACTAACTAGTAATACTTACCTACTTTCACACTGTATCTTGAATATGATCATATTTTATGCAGTAGATAGGTAGGTAAATATTTATGTTGTTATTATAACTTGTTCTTCGGGAACTTTGTAGGAAGATGCACGGTAAGTGGGTGTGGGTTTCAATTCTTGTTAATATTACGGTAATCATACATTACTGCAGAGACCAGTAGGTAAGTAATACGAGGCCAGGATGGCACTTATGGTCGAAGCACCTATAGTGCTTTTCTCTAAAATAAATACATTTTCTGACTTACTTGTAGTTTGATGTTCAGCTTTCCACTGCATGAACTTTTCATAATAGGGGTGTAGACTCGAAAATTAGTATTACTCCAAAAGAAAGAAGGCAAAAAAATATGCCTAGTGACGAAAGTCCCATTCAGATATCTCAAAGAATTACGAAGCTACAACCGTTTTAATATTTCTTGTTAGAGAGAAAACGCAAACGGTGTGTGACGTCACATTACAGGATGCTGCCGGAGGGCTGCGTCGACGGCGGCGCCTACCACGATGCGGCGCGGCACGTTGCCGTCCTCTGTGACGTCACATTCTTCCAGCGTCATCGTTTCATATGAATTTGCGTTTTGCGAAAAAGGGACAGAAACCCCGTCTTAAAACTTTGAACACTTATAACTTCGTGATTATTTAACCTTTAACGTAGATTTTTTCTCCATTTGACTACATTTTTTATCCTTTTTCGAGAAAATATGACAATATTGTATTTAGTGTCTACGCCCCGATTGTACAAATATCTCTCCTTGGACTTAGGAAGTAAATTATTTCTCGGGAATTCCGCCTCGGCTTTTAAATAGGGAGGTGTGTGCAATCTATGTCGCAATCTGATTCATCACAACTCATTTTTAGCAATTTTATTTCTCACATGAATAATTTATTTCAATGAAGTCAATCCCGCCAAAATAAGAGAGTGGCCTTAAATTGCTTTATTTTGGTTGATAGTGATATTATGCCACAACCCCAATATAATAAATATGTGAATTCGTTTTATGTTTATTGTAAATATTTAATTTGATTTTTCTTGTTCTCCTGTTTGTATCGAATTCCTAATTAAATGAGGATTGAAATAGTATAAAACACGATTGAGTTGAATTTTCCGCCATTTTACATCGTGCTATACTTATACTAGTGCAATACGGACACGTCAACCTCTATGGTACCTCATTTCAACAACAAACAAGCTTATCTTTGACAAACAAAAATTATTCTACATTTAAATATTATGATATGTAATGGGATTTAGATACGTTTTTTTTTTAAATCTTTTTTTCTCTTGTAGAACAACGCAAGAGCGTGCAAACAAAAATTTCGTATTTTCGCTAACGTAAGGCTTTTTCAAAGGCCATATTTTCGTTCAAATGATTCCTTTTTTAAAGTAAACTACTGTTTTGTATAGATAAACTCTTATTCTAGACCATAGCATTGCTATAATTCTATTTATATAAACGGTTATTTAAAACAACCAGGTTTTCGTCAGAGTGTTTTCCAAAAATACCCGTCAGAGCTATCTTTTAGGTAGAATATTTCCATTTTAAACTTTCAAAAATGTATTTATGTTTGCCTTTTACAATAAATTATATAGTATTTTAGTACATAGCAATCGCACTAGTTCTAAAATATTGGTTTTCCTATAAAAAATTGTACTATAAAATGTCTAATTCGGTAAGTTTAATTTTTTTTTTATTCCCGTATTTGATGATGTTTTTGAAATAAAACATTTTATTATAAAACTACAGGACTTGTTTAATATTACGTGATATGTTTTTACGCTTATGGGTGACCCAGTTAATTTAGCCCATTATTTAAAAACCACTATATAGCCGCGCGCGAAAACGTTGAAGAAGCTTAAGTCTTCTGGTAGATGTCGCTACACGCCTCCCTAAGGCGTTGTAGGAAGGAACTGATTGAAGAATTTGCTGCCCGAACCGGATTGTTCCGATAGCTCAGTTGGTTAGTAGCGACGGGCCATGACCACAGGGTCGCCGGTTCGAAACCGGCTCGGAGCATTACATTTTTTAATTTTTCCTTTATTAAAAAAAAAATATATATATATATTATTTTATTGTTTCACAAGGCACTAAAGTGATATACCTAACTTTTTATAGAAATGGGTAATAAACGAAAATTATTTGGGATGAAACAATCCAATACTACTACGTCCTTCAGACAAGTTAAAAGGTAAGTCACCATGTTACCATATATTATTCATATTATTTATGTTTATACCGCACTTGGCTAGGGTTATGTAATCATTGTATGAAATATATATATACAGAAATAATAGATAGATAGATCATTTATTGATAATAATATGAATTTTTTTACATGTCAGTTTAAAAATAATAATAATAATAGAAATAATAATATATAGAAATAATAGACGTGCGCGCGGGCACCACGCGGAGCTGATTGATTGGCGTTGTTGCCATTTCGTACACTGGCTATCGTGCGTGTGCGTGAAGAGCCTTGTTGTATATCGAAATATCGTATAGGTATTAGGTATACCCTACAATACATGTTTGTGTCTTGTGCCTTGTGATTAATAACGTCTGCTCACAACAGATTCTCGTGAAATTTTGATAGTCAGTTCGATATTTAACTATAGGGCAAAAATGCTTTCGTATGTCCGGTTGACCGGCTGTCCCCTCTATAGGTCGCATCTCTCAACAGATTCTCGTGAAATTTTGTTAGTGAGTTCGATATTTAGCTATACGGCAAAAATGCTTTCGTATGTCCGGTTATCCGGTTGTCCGGCTGTCCTCTCTATAGGTCGCATCTCTCAACAGATTCTCGTGAAATTTTGTTAGTGAGTGCGATATTTAACTCTACGGCAAAAATGCTTTCGTATGTCCGGTTGTCCGGCTGTCCGGCTGTCCTCTCTATAGATCGCATCTCTGACCAGATTCCCGTGAAGTTTTGTTAGTGAGTTCGATATTTAACTATACGGCAAAAATGCTTTCGTATGTCCGGTTATCCGGTTGTCCGGCTGTCCCCTCTTTAGGTCGCATCTCTCAACAGATTCTCGTGAAATTTTGTTAGTGAGTTCGATATTCAACAATATCGAATTCACTAAAAAAAATTCACTAGAATCTGTTGAGAGATGCGACCTATAGAGGGGACAGCCGGACAGCCGGACATACATACGAAAGCATATACAAAACTATACCGTACGACATAAGAAAATAAGTGCGTGATCATCATCCCCTTGCGTTATACCCGGTTGTGCTCTAAAGGAGCTCGGGCTCCGCTTTGACACCGAATCCCAAGATTTGGCATAGGCACTAGTTTTATGGTAAGTAAATAAGTGCGTAAGTTTAACAAAATAAAAACATTTAAAACTCATCTGATTTTTATTTCCTACCTCACCATAAAGTAAAAGTATAACAATGATCAAGAAGGGTCGGTGCAACAGCACGGCGGCACTCGAACCACACGCACACAGTAAACATCGTAGTGTGGGTTCTAATACTTCTAATCATGGCTGCTCGCAGGCGATCGCGACTATGTCGAGTTGTAACGAAATGTTTGCACGCTCTTAAGATTATTTTTTTCTTTGTATTCATATTCAGTTTTACTTATTTTGAGTAGGTTAAGCACTATCATTGTCATAAGCTTTTTTTTGGCAAAAAATGACTGACTGTTGTTTTGGCGTTTCTTCTTAAGGCGCCGTAGGTTCAGCGAAGTTAAGCGAAGAGTTTTTGAAACAATACAACGTGTTCCCGCCAATTTCCGTTGATTGAAAGGGGGCATAGCTTAGGTCAAATAAAGGTAATTTCTCCAAGACACCAGTATCTTAACTCTTCCTGTTATCAAGATATTCAACATTTTAATTTAATCAGTTATGCAACTTTAACCAGTGTAAACGGTTTTTTGACGTGCATGTCATGTGATGTCATTTGAACATTATCACATTTGACACTAACTTTTCATTAACTCTTAAGACCCTTGTACAATAACCGTTAATGCTAAATTTAATTATTTTGTATGAAAATCGAAAAAAAAATTTTTTTTTTTTTTGAAAATCTAATTATGCTACTTTGTTTCGGTGAATGGACTCTGCAATATGCCGAAGTTCAAGGAAATTCAGAAAAACACCCTGTATAATGCGTCTGTTTATAATAATATGGTTTCAAAAAAATACGAATAGTAATCTTGAGGCTTTTCTGCAGGGAAATCAGTGCTTCGAAAAATGATTAAGCAAATTTCGCTCGATAGAAAAAAATCACGAACATAGGTCTAAAACACACAAAAATACACTTAAAATATTTGTAACAAATTATGCACAAAAGCTATAAATATTAACATTGCTTCTAAAAATCGGCAATATCATGTTTGAGGGAAATCAGTGTTTACATTTTTATTTATTTAAACGGCCAAAAAATTAAAATTAAAAAACATGATATCCGCGCTTCCGAGCACGCACTTCCATCTCGCTCACGCTTATGCTCAGTGAGAGGGAGAGAAGACCATGAACCTTCGGCGCCTTAACAGTGGTCTTCTTTTTCAGAAACGCTAGTAGAATTTTGACTTCTAAAGTACTATTACGGCCTACTTGCAGAATAGAATTCATTTCACTTCTTAACGATACAAATTATTTTATTAACTTTTTGGTTCGTTTTAATTTATTCAAACAAACTAATAATCAAACTATAAATACTAAATTGAAAACTGCCATCAATCTAATAATCGATAGGATTATGCATGTTTATCATTTGTCTGAATAAAGGGCTATTTTATTTGTTTATTCATTTAACGTGGAATTTACCACGATCAAATCTTGAACGTTATGATACAGAGATTACAGAGAACGAATATAATGGAAAAATAAACCATCATCGTCTTTAGCCCTGACTCGAACCTGTGACCCCTGTATTTCCGGTACAGTGCTCTCACCACTGAGCTACGAGGAGAGTGACCGATGAGGCGTATCACATTCGCCGCCACTAGTAGCGTTGTCGCTGTATTTTCATCAAAGGCTCACAGCCTTAGGACCACTCAAATGGGCAAGCTATGGACCCAGCTGTGCTGTCTAGGGCTACAGACGATAAATACTAATAAATAAATATTAAGGGACAATCTTACACAAATCGACCTAGTCCCATATTAAGCTCAGTAAGGCTTGTGTTATGGGTACTAGACGATGATATATATAATAGATATAAATACTTAAATACATAGAAAAACTTCCATGACTCAGAAACAAATATTCATGGTCATCACACAAATATTTGCCCTTACCGGGATTCGAACCCAGCACCTTCAACTTCGTAGGCAGCGTCACTACCCACTAGGCTAACCGGTCGTCGACGATGATGGTTTATTTTTCCATTATATAAAATTCATTTATTTCATTATTTTATTTATTACATCCTGGACAGTTTTGCGTTTTCCTAGACACTTCTAGTAATTGTCGTCTAGTAACTTTCGGATACTAACTTCACAGATGTTATGGGAACATTTCATACTTTTCGAGAAAAATATTTTCACATTTAATTTTCTTTCCTGCTCTTTAATCTTACATACCGCTCTAGAGAAATGTAACACTCTGTGCATATTCACTTCTAGTACTTAGGAGACAGAGCTTTGCTGAGCGTCGCGAGTAAAAATTTGGAAAAAAAAACTCGTTAATGAGACCTTCAGCCGTTTTAGAGAACCCCTTTTTTACAAACAAATACATCCATTTTGTTGGTAGTCGTTTAATAGTAAGTAGGTATAGAATTTGCATATCGCAGTCCTTTACCTATTGGCTGTACAGTCGACTACAAAAACACGTTCCTGTACATTTTCAACTTTATTGCATAATACTGGGTGAAAAGGGTGTGGGTGTAATGTACAGTCGGGCAAAAAAAAAATATTGTTTTCGTCGTGTCGTCAAGTCAAAATGTTAATAATAGGAACTCGTATTTGATTATTTGAAGACGGAAGTAATCTGATTGATCAATTCAACGAGAACTGGCTCAAGGGTTTCAAAGCGTGTACTACCGGCGACACCCTACGAACAATACCAATTAGGTACTTCAAAAAACAATGGCAGACATTGAATAGCGACTCGTTATTAGGGTGAACGCTTCAAACCCACGCTTCCTTTAGGTGCTTAAAATCCTTACAAGGCTACTTCAATAAGATTTTGAACGCTTCCGTGTCAAAGGAAAAATCAAAGAGTAGAAAGACGTGACCTTTCGCCGCTGGCCACCACCAATCACTCAAGCCCACGGACAAGTCAATGGGACCCCAGGTTCGCTAACGGAACCCTTTAGTTAGCAATGCCCGATGCATCATTTATTGTCTGTCACACACTTGACGACGGTTCTACACAAGTCGAGCGTAAAAAAAGATAATCGACCAATTAAATCGAAGCACTGCCCGTGAAATTGTTTACCGTTTGAGGTGAGTCTTTTCGGTATTCCCCCGGAGTATACGAAGCGCCTAATTTGCGGATTAGAGGAAAGTTATATTGGGGAAATCCCAATGGTCGTTGCGAGAAAGAATTTTGGGAATCCAACAGCTGTTCACCCCAAAATTATGATTAAATTTCCGCCTTTGTGACCTACACTGAATACAAGGTTTATTTATGAGCGGGAGTTATGTTCAAATGAACAGTTCAAGATAAATGGTGTTATAAATTGTAATAGCTATTAGTATAAGAATTCAGTTCAATCTTTTGATGTAGAATGTTAATAAATGAGGGTCTACACGTAATTGTATTCTCCCGGAGGTTAAATTTCTAACAGCTCAGTCTGCCAACCAATCATTTAGCACGTCAACATCTACTCTAAAAGAACGATTACGAACCTTATTTACCTACTGTAGACCAATACGTATCTAGCCGTTCTCGATGCCGTTGGTACCTACTATCAATACGCCAAACCCTTGCCGTTCAAAGAGTTATAGAGTAAACCTGCAAAAAGATAACGAAATAGCGCTAAGAATAGTGCACATACATCAAGAATTTTCACAAATAATTGGTTACCACAGCGAAAATAGATCCCCGGCCATTAATCTAAGACAAATCTGGCAAAAAGGATTTTACCTGAAAGTTTAAACTGCTGTCAAGTAACATCCGCTATCCATCAACGAGAAGCGTGCCGGAGGTCGGGACGCCTCGGGACACCGCGGTCGCGTCAGCAGCGTCCAACTCTGGAAGCAGTCCAATTCAGGACTTCTCTAGAAAAACATTATAGGGATTTAAATTGTAATTATCCGTTATATTATTATTGAACGAGCGAGCGAAGTGAATTAACGAACGAAGAACGAATTCTTTCGCATGTTTGCTGTCTGTCCGGCTGTTTTCCTCTACAGGTCGCATTCAGCAGGTTCAATTATTATGTACAATGTTTTTGTCGATACAGTTTTTCGAAAAAAATATAGTACATTTTTGTAAAGGCTAGAAAGTAGGCAATAGATGGACGAGTGGGTTCGAAGTCCGAGCCAAAGGAGACGAGTCCATATATTGCACTTTTGGCCGATATATTACATAGTGCTTTTCACGCCTACTGCGAGGAAATTGCAAATAATTATAATTATAAGTCAAAGTTAAGTACCTAATTAAAGATCATAATAAGCGCGGGCCCGCTAGCGTGCCGGGGGGGCCTGAGATTGAACGAATCGCTGTTCAAACTGTCCAACAATAACATTATTGGACAGTTTGAACTCATAGTTGGCCTGTTCGTGCGATGTCCATCTAACCCCAGCTTTGAAGCCTGAATTCTGACCATCTTTTGCCACATTTCCGAGCAGTAGCGTGAAATAGTTATTTGTGCAACAAGAGAGCAAAGTTTGTGTTTGCTGCGAGTGCTGATTTTGAGTCCTGAGGAAGCGAAAGATTCTAAAATTGAATCACGAGCGTAGCGAGTGATTCAAAGTTTGAATCTTGAGCGCAGCGAAGGACTCAAAAGCACGAGATGCAAATACTTTGCTCTCGAGTAACACATAAAACTTTTCACCTCAGCAGTCAGAACATATTCACATTAAAAATATAAATAGTATCACGTACCTATTCGTCTCAAGATAATTCAGGAAGAAAAATTAATTGGGCGTTCGTTACTGCTTGTTTTAACTCCTCAGCGCCGCCCGCGCCGTTCTCTTTCTAGCACGTACGCATGGGACGGCCGCGACATACTCTCGATTTTTATCGCACTATATATACCTCTTGTTCTAAGTGTTCTAATAAGAGAGAGACGGATAGTGCGAGAAAAATCGAGAGCTCGCGCGCCGCCGCGTGCTAGCCGTGCTAGAAAGACGAGACAAGGCGCGAGAAACCAAAGGATATTTCAGTATCTCTACGAGTGTCACTCGACACTAACACATCACGAACTAACCGTATTATTGTTAAAATTCACTGATTTTACTAATATCTTCGGGATATTTTTGAAATATTTATCACTATCACAAGGTCACACAATAGCATATTACGTGTATCTCGCGTGCACACCAGAAACTAGCCGTACCTACTGTACTGTTGTTAAAGCAGTAGGTATGCCTTTGTCACGTCACTGACTTCACTATATTTCCTAATAGTTAGATAGAGAATTGATTTATCCTAGTAGTTTTTATATTTAAAACGAATATGAATAACGCAAGAATGAATAATAATATACCTAATAAAATCTGAAACATATTAACAGCGCGCAATTTTTTAAAAGGGGTGGGGTTCCGCGCTTGCGTTCGGAAACTGCATCTGTGGTATACGTTCATAGAATTTAAATTTGTTTAAACTACAATTATTAATTAGCCAGCGTAATAAAATTCATGTTTACCTATTTATTATGAAAAACGGAGTTTATTCTGAGATCTTTTATAAATATTCCTCAATTGTAAATTTCTTTGTATAATTATTTTGGTAATTTAAACTTGTTAATTTGATCGTTGTCGAACGTGTTACTTGTTTTGCACTTTTTGGGGGTCTACTTTGAAATTCGATGGTCGAACTATGGATCGACCTATGTCTGCCATTTTCTTTTTTCTTAATGGAATGAAAGGGACAGAGCTAATAAAGTTCAAATATTCTGAACTTGTAATAGAACCCCATACGACGAAATGCCAGTGCTCCACATCAAAATTAAAAAGCTACTTTGTCTCACGGAGTGAGCAAAATCGTATTTTGCACACTGTTTTCACGCAGCAAAATATGCTTGTTCGAGCTGCTGAGGTGAAAAGTACCTATAGTAGGTTTAGAAGTAAGGGTGAGTTGCACCAAACCGTCTATAATCGTTAGTGGTGTTTTCTAAAATCTGAATGTATGGAAAGCTTAAGGGGCTCCCATACGCCAATGACCTTCGATCTGAATCCCTTAGTTTTCTAATGGTTTTTGTAGCTTATTATATTAACAACAACGGCTTTAAGCAAAAAAGCAACAACCTGGGACCAGTTTTTAGAGACGTCACAGACGAACCCAAATATGTAGATTTCGCATATGTTAGATCTTTCACGTCAATAGAGATACGAAATAAGTGTTTTTTTTAGACATTGTTTAAAAAAATCATACAAAATTAAGTATTCATTTGTTTCAAATTCCGGTGGACCAAAATAAAGATAAGAGATTGAAAAACCGATAGCCGTTTGATTTATAATTCTATCTGCAGTGCAAAAGCAGGAGATACGATTCAAAACTTGTCAAAAATCGATGAAAACCGCGGGTAGCCCCTTAACAAGTTTCTATGGAATAACAGCTGCCGGCGCCATATTTAACGTTGATCTGGTGCTGGTCTTCGGAGGTCTACGGAGCATTATGGTGTAGTATCTAAACATGCAAACCTCTCTTACTTAATTTTTTTGTAAGATATGAGCAAGGATAGGACAAACGCCCGTCATTTTGAAAACTTAACCCTGTTCTGTACAGTAGAGACTTCCTAATGATATTTAAAATTAAAATTAAATAATTATTAATTAATTTTTATTTTAAAATTTGGAAAAAATTGTGGTCAATCTTTTCCATTGGCGAAAGTGATTTATCGCCTTAATCATCGTCATTTGAATAATTTGTCACTGGAAACATATAAATTATGGTACTTAAAATAAATTTATAAAACATTACTTTTGTCCTTTGTTTTGTATTGTCACGAATAAACTATTCTTATTCTTATTTAGTACCTAATTTTTTTTATTAATATAAGGAAGTCTCTACTGTACAGAACAGGGTTAAGTTTTCAAAATGACGGGCGTTTGTCCTATCCTTGGATATGAGTAAAGTAGTACGTATTTTATTTAAAGCACAATTACGCAATTGTGCGTTAGGGGAGAAAGTATGATGGGCCATGGTGGCCCATTGTGTATAGCAGCCTTAAAACACGCGTTTTATCAAGGGTGACGAGCCTTAATGCGAAGAGTGCGAGCCAAATTACGAGCAAATTTGTTGAAAAATTGTGCGTTAGGGGAGAAAGTATGATGGGCCATGGTGGCCCATTGTGTATAGCAGCCTTAAAACACGCGTTTTATCAAGGGTGACGAGCCTTAATGCGAAGAGTGCGAGCCAAATTACGAGCAAATTTGTTGAAAAATTGTGCGTTAGGGGAGAAAGTATGATGGGCCATGGTGGCCCATTGTGTATAGCAGCCTTAAAACACGCGTTTTATCAAGGGTGACGAGCCTTAATGCGAAGAGTGCGAGCCAAGTTACGAGCAAATGTGTTGAAAAATTACACTAATTACTTTACTAGCAATACTATTGTATATTGGACACCAAATAAAATAATCAATAATTTATTTTATTTTATTTATTTTATTTATTGAAAAACAGGTTACATAACATTACAGTTTACACCAATGCGTCATGAACCGAACAATATTTATTTTGACGGCGAAACGGCGTGGCCCCGTTGTTCCGAAATCTGGGGTTTGGATTTGGTAGGTTGCCCCGGAACCGACGAAACACGACACCTTTCGGCCAGAAATCAGCACACGCGATGGTCTCCTGGAGCGGCCGTGGCACGCGCACTACAAACGAGCTGAAGTGCACGTAGTGGCGCGAATGCAACTGGAACACCCTCAGCGAGTAGCCGGATTTCTGGCGAACATACTGCGTCACTTCTTCAGCGGTGGCAGTGTGATGCAGGCGCGACACGTACAGCGCCTTGCTCGGTGTGGAGACCCGCAGACCACAACCGACCGGTTCTGCAGTACCACACTGACTCTTGCGTGTCAATAATGTTGAATTTCTCGACAAATGATCAGAAATATAGTCAAATGGAGAAGAGTATTACAAGAGAATAAACAATCAGAAAGTTATATAATCCAAAGTTTTAAGAGGGGGTAGATTCCGTACTTAGAGCATACATAACTGGAGTAGCCTTATACCTATATTTCATATGTGCGTACAAAAATGTCTGCCGAATTTTGCGGGGAGGCATTCTGTACATTTTCCGCAAAACGCAACTCAAGACTTGTAGGTCGTTACCTAGCCTTTGGAACAGCCTTGTAACGGCTCCTTACGACCTGTTTCCTGTATTAGAAATTCTTTGTTGGCTTCACCTATAAATTGGGCAATTAATTCCTTGACGACGCACACCAAGATTTTTATTAAAATAAAAATATTAACTGATGACGTAACAGTAAGGAACATTTGTTTACTTTCATATTTTTTTCACTTCTCATGTTCGAAAAGTGTGATATATTAGGCTTGTCGAGCGGGGCTATAGTAGTACAGCCCCTAGGGAAAATATGAGTACCTACTTACCTAACTACATATTTATAATTAACTAAAGATTTTCATTTGACCAATCAAAAACTTCACCATATTAAATCCACCAGTCACAATACTCATCGACAATCAATCAGGACGGTGGGTTCTTTTTTGGAATTACTGTTTAACCGTATACTTACTGTTTAAGGGGCTCCCATACGCCAATGACCTTCGATCTGAATCCCTTAGTTTTCTAATGGTTTTTGTAGCTTATTATATTAACAACAACGGCTTTAAGCAAAAAAGCAACAACCTGGGACCAGTTTTTAGAGACGTCACAGACGAACCCAAATATTTAGATTTTGTATATGTTAGATCTTTCACGTCAATGGAGATACGAAATAAGTGTTTTTTTAGACAATTTTTAAAAAAATCATACAAAATGAAGTATTCATTTGTTTAATAATCCGGTGGACCGAAATGGAGATAAAAGATTGAAAAACCGATAGTCGTTTGATTTATAATTCTATCTGTAGTGCAAAAGTAGGAGATACGTTTCAATACTTGTCAAAAATCGATGAAAATCTCGGGTAGCCCCCT
This sequence comes from Epinotia ramella, assembly GCA_947578815.1. Classification (NCBI taxonomy): domain Eukaryota; kingdom Metazoa; phylum Arthropoda; class Insecta; order Lepidoptera; family Tortricidae; genus Epinotia; species Epinotia ramella. The sequence goes on from OX388209.1 coordinate 19,200,142, forward strand.
TAACTAATTAAACTCTTTAAAAAAAGGTTTGAATTTAGTATCAACTAACCAGTATCCAGCTATATAAAAATCGACCAATCAGGACACTGCCGTTTGATGACGTAGGCTTGTGTCAGTCACGTGGTTTGCGAGCCTCGGAAGAGAATACCTGTGTTGTTATACCATGTGTGTCATCAACATTTTATAATCATTTAAAAAAGTAAACGCACATCCATTCGTCCGAGCGCAGTGGACTACATACGGGGGCATATCTAAGATAGAGAACAGTTTTTTCTTGTCTCGCTCTATATTATATTATAGCTTAATATTATGTCCCGTTTAGATGCAGTCCACCGCGCTTGGACGTTCGGACGCAGTTTAAATCGTTTGATCGTTGTACATCTGTGTCAAAGCAGATTAAATATAAAAAACTGGCCAAGTGCGTGTCAGGCCACGCGCAGTGTAGGGTTCCGTAGTTGCTTGTCTTACCGCGTGTTCACACTGCGTCCGTTTCCGTGTCTGGGAGGCATCCGTCTCTTTCGCACTCGGGCGAAACATCGCAAGCGAGAAAAAGGGATGCCTCCCGGACACGAAAACGGACGCAGTGTGAACACGCGGTAACTTACATCGACGTGCGGTGCGGTTGCGTCGGCCGAATTTGTTCAGTTGGCCTTTCCAAGTACACATTAAGTCCGTCGACTATTACTCGGTAATTACTTATGCCTTCTTGTCCGTGATAGTTTTCCTTTTAAATTCATTATATTATGTACTACTACCACGATTTTTTTCACATCCCCAGTAGTAACCATTTAGCCAGCAGGGGGGGGGGGACACATGACTCGAAAAAAACATGAGGGCTTTAAAGCCCAACATCTCGCAAACGAATCACTGATTTGAAAAATGGTTTTAGGAAACCCATAATAGTTTTGAACGAGCTATCCAACGATCCAACGACGGGGTACCTCACTATGGGTTTAACGAGAAAAAAAATTACATCCTTGCTTTAGGTGTAGGGGAGGTACCCTAAAAAAAATATTTTTCTAGATTTTATTGTACTGTTTTGTCGGCGTGATTGATTTATATATCCATGCCGAATTACAGTTTTCTAGTTGTAATGGTTACTGAGCTAAGCCGAAGACGGACAGACAGACAGAAAGACAGACAGACGGACGGACATGGCGAAAGTATAAGGTTCCTTGTTGTCTACAGAACCCTAAAAAAAACAAGTCTCCTAATTAGGTAAAATGTTTGCCTTAGAATTTATTATGAATTGTAGGTTAATATTTTTTAAAGTCGTCAACTATAATCTTTAAATTATAACCTCGCAAACCATAACGCAATTGAATACTTTTATTCTGATGCAAAAGTTTATTCTCTATGGACAATTGAAATAATAATTATTCAACTGTACACAGAACTAAAAGAAATTTTGACCAATCACGAGGCTCGATTTACAGAAAGACATCAACGCGTTTTAAAAAAAAGCGGTTGGCTGCACTTCGTTTCAGCAGGGCGATTTTCAATAGATACCAAGTTTATTTAATACATTATTATTTCCGTTGACTTGTAGAAAAAGTATTGTATACAATAGTTATATAATTCGTTTTTTAAGTCTCGTACCTTAATTAGGCCACTCAGCAAGCTTCGTGTACTAAACGTGGTACTCGACTGAAAAAGCATACATTATATAACGATTGCATAAAATACTATCTCGCAACCGAAGTGAAAACTGCAGTATAGGTATTCTGGTCGATAAGCTATATTACGAGTACATTTACATACACATACATACGAGTACATTTTGGCGGCTGAGCTCACGCCGTTTTGTCTGGAACAGCTGGTTTTTTTTTCGCGATTCGGATACAACTTATTATCCAATTTTGATCGAGATGACCCACCGAATCACCTCCCAAAATTTGAACGGTGAATACTATTTCACCTGTATATTTTTTCCACTACCGGGGAGTTACCACTATTTTTAGTCGACCTATAGAAGATAGAGCTATGTCTGGAAGAACTGAGATGCTAGCGAGATATTGTCGTTGGGCTGGATTAGATTAAATAGCATTAAAGTAAATATCATCAAAAAAATAAGCTTTACCCCGGCAAAATTTTAAAATATCCCTTGTGATAGTTATGAAAAAAATATATACTCAGTGAATTTTTCGTGCAAGCTCTCGATCACGATTTTTTGTAAAAATAAAACAACCATTATTATTTGAATGCCTATTGTTTCAAAAGTCCAATGTTATTTTTTTTTTTTTCTTTAATTATTTCCGATCATTTCGGTATACCCCTCGTATGGCCTATTTTAAACTTGTTACACAATCTACTATTATATATAAGTACTAGTAGGTAGTAGGGCATTCTCGCGAGAGGAGATGCATCGGTAGTGACGTCGACGTTTGTAACCAAAATTAACAATACTATTTGTATGACGAATAGAAGTTACAAAATAAAACATTTTTAACTTTTACTCGGTGACGTCACTAATGATCTCTTCTCGCTAAAATGCCCAGTTAGTAGTAGTTAGACTATGGTTTTGTCCATTCGCGGCTACGGATAGTGGGTTGCATTAACAAAACTCCTGGTTTGTAAGGAGGATGTCCTTCAATGGTAACAATTGTATGCCAACTTTGCACAATGGCAACATTTGTGTTACGTAGGCAGGATGCTTTGAGAATGACCCACCTACACTATTATACAGTGCATGGTGTAAACACATATTTGACGTTGGCTGTAGGTACCCTAATAATTCCAGACTATAGATAACAACTGACCAAAACGAGACATGCAATTGCAAGAAACCTGCGTAGATTACATCTCATTAAAACACATCGGACGTGCAGATTTGAAGTCCAAATCCATTCACATTAACGAGAGCGACTTGGCATCGGGGCCTATGCTGGCGGACGCCCAACCCCCGACACAAAGTGGTCACAGCGTTTACCGCCTTCATTTGGCAATCTTTCACTGCATAGTAATATGCATTCAATTCATGTTACACTATTATTCCTTTTGAATAATTTAAGGAAGGTTAAGGCGGTTTACGGTGCGGTGCGGTTTGCACACGATGCAGTTTTTAATCGGCGCAGCGGGCGGGTTTTCGTCAATAACTGGAAAAAATTGCTATGTGCTTACTTAATCCGAATGTATGTATCCAAACTAACTTAGATTCGACACATAACTACGGTTCAAGTACCTAGGCACGATGTTGTTCAATATAGGTAAACAACAAGTGCATGTCCACCTCCTAGTCTTGCTCCTTGAGCCAAAAAAAAGCCCGCCTATTAGCCGTATCGGAGTCTGGGTCTTGGCTCCATGCTCTCCCTTCCTCCCACCTTTCGACTCTACTAGACAGCAACACATTCAGACTGGCTGTCAGCCTGCGACTCAGCGCTCAAATTGTGATGCCCCATCAATGCCCCTGCGGAGTCCAAGTGGATCGTCTGGGCCACCACGGTCTCTCATGTAAAAAGAGTGCTAGCGGCATATCCCGCCACGCCTGCCTCAACGACATTATCCGCCGGGCCCTTGTCAGCGTTAACGTGCCGGCCATGTTGGAGCCCCCCGGTCTCGCGCGCGACGATGGCAAGAGGCCCGAGACTTGTGCCTTGGCGATTTGGACGGCCACTAATCTGGGACGCAACATGCGTGGATACCCTTGCGTCGTCACATATTGCCGCATCCTCGCCAAGAGCAGGCGCCGGCTGCAGCGGCTGAGGCAGCAAAGCACCGCAAATACATGGCTCGCACAAACCTGCATGAGTTTGCGGCATTTGCAGTCGAGACTCTCGGGCCGTGGAGTCCAGATGCCCTCCAACTGGTCAGGACGCTGTGTCAAAAGCTTGTCCAGACCACTAGGGACCACAGAGCTGGCTCGTTCCTCACTCAAAGGATCAGCATAGCGATCCAGAGGGGGAACGCAGCCAGGCTAATGGGGACCTTGCCGAAGGGGCCTGATCTGGGAGACATCCATTAAGTAGTTTTAGTTTAATTATAATTTTTATTTAATGTTATTTACAACTTAATAAAACCTATGTATCTAAAGGCCAATTTTCGTACAAATTCGGCTGACGCAACTGCACCATTTAGTTGGAACGCGCGTGTAATTTAGAAATATTGTAAAAATGGTTCTTATACATTTTCAGTAGGTATAAGAACCAATTTCTTTTTTGTTCTAACTTACCCTTTAAAAGATCTCATCAATTAAGCAGAACCCATTTGTTGTTCAATAGTAGGTACCTAAGTGATAGACTACTCTATGCTTATATTATAATTCCTTTTTAGGGTTCCGTAGCAAAAAGGTAAAAAGGAACCCTTATGGTGCGACTTCGTCCGTCTGTCTCTCTGTCACAACGTTAAATATCTCAAGAACTACTTGTGCTCTCAATTTGAAATTTGGAATACCTAGTTGTAAACGAGCCTAACGCACGTGTATGGAAAAGGAAAAAAATACACATTTATTTATATATTCAATGAAAATGGAGGATATAAGGGGGGGGCAAAATTTCAAAGTCAATTACTAGACTTTGAAATTTTGCCCCCCCATATATCGGTCTGGTGGGGTATCAAATGAAAGAACTTTGAACTCATTTTATAGCCCATAAAAAAAATACTGGTTCCAGGTTGTATTCTGAAGTAGGTATGCTGGAAATCATTAATTAGCCACTTATCAATTAGTTTATGTCCAATTATTGACATTAAAATAGAAAAATGTAAACAGTGGGCCTTATTTTGTTTTGAGCAGTGTACATAAGAGAACCGCCTCAACTCGAACCGTTCAATATTCTTGGTAGGTATGAAACTCCATACTGCAACGCACTCGCATCAACTCCGTGACAGCATGCCACAATCAAATCACATCGACTGGACACGCGCTAACATCGCGTGGGAAACGTAGGTCAATATTTTTTTTTATTTTATGTTACAGTGTATGGAGTCATTTTTGTTTTTGTAGTTTGACTACATATGTAGCGGCGTACAAAAAACACCTATATTCCAAGTTTCATTCTTAATTTTTGACCACCGTTTAGCCTAGTGGGTAGTGCTGCCTACGAAACTGAAGGTCCTGGGTTCGAATCCCGGTATGGGCAAATATTTGTGTGATGAGCATGAATAATTATTTCAGAGTCATGGATGTTTGTTCTGAGCTATGTATTTAAGTATTTATATCTATTACATATATCGTCGTCTAGTACCCATAACGCACCATGCACGTGGGGTAATTTATAATTAGGTAACTAAACTCATTAGCTGATAGGTACTAACTTTAGATTAAGAAAAATATTGTAACTAACTCGTCTATTAGTAAAAACTATTCTTAGTTATTATTATTATTATTATAACACAAGCCATACTGAGCTTACTATGGGATTAGGTCGATTTATAGGTACACGTACCCACCTACACAGTTTATGAGTAACAGACACTAAGGGTTCCGTTTTTGCCATTTTGGCTACGGAACCGTACTTAAAAACATTTTCTACAGACCAGGTGAATTCAGGAATCGTCGTCAACGATAATCAAATCAAAGAGGCGATTTTTAAGCAAAGATTTACGATATTTATTACTATAATTTTTTTATGATGTAGGTTTGCAACGTAACATACCTATAACAGGGCATACATATATGTATATACAGGCATTATTTCGCAAGTCTACGTATAATTGAGCCACCGATTCACTGAATATCATTGAAATCTAAATTTGTTTTCCCGAGCCTGGATTTGAAGCATGTTATGGTACCTAAAAATACATCTGACTCGCATTTCCAAAAATGACAATGTTTTTACTCGGCTAGTCTTCGTGTACGTCAGGATGGTGGGTGGACCTCGGGAATTTCAATTAAATCGTTACAGATATTTGGTACCTTTTGTATACCTCTGTGTACCTGACGTCAGGCGTCAGGATGGCGGGTGGACCTATTTTTGAAGATAGCTCGTTTTCAGGAGAGTTAGGTACACAGAATTTTACTAAAGGTACAGAGGTACACCAAAGGTACCAAATATCTGTAACTATTTCATTTAATTTCCTACGTTGCTGACGTATACTCGTCTTCCTTTTAATCTTTGGTTTACATAGAATTGCAGAATGAATATGGCATACCTCCAGGCTTCCTCTCATCCACCAGGGGAGGTTGTGCCCAGCAGTCGGACGTATATAGGCTGATGATCCTAATGATGAAACATGTTGCTAGGGAAGCGTAAAATTGCTTTATTTAGTAGGTACGAGTTTTACGAACGGAAGAATAGACGGTAAGGAAATATGCCTTCATCATCATCATCATATCAGCCGAAAGACGTCCACTGCTGGACATAGGCGTCCCCCAAAGAGTGCCAAAGTGACCGGTCCTGCGCCACCCGCATCCAGGTCATCAGTCCACCTTGCGGGGGCCTACCCAAATATGCCTTAAAAGTTGTAAATTAAACAAATGTCTCCTTCAAGATGTATTTTATTTCAAATCAATAAATAGGCACGTAACTATATTACACTAAGATTCGGCTATTTTATAAAATTTAAATAATTTAAACAAGTGGAATGTATCCAGCTATAAAAAATATAATACTATTTAACATTATAATAATGAGGACAACGTGGAAATTACCTAACCTTATGATTCTTATGATATGTGCTGATTAATTTATTGCTTTAAATTGAACTGAAATCGTTTCATCAGACCACAAACCATGTAATTATAAATATAGGTAATAAATTAACAGTGAAATTAGGTATAACCGTCACATGGCACCCTTCCAGACTAAATTGCTTATAATAAATATTGCTTACAAAAGTTAAACATTCGTGAAGTAAGAGAGATAATTTAAAACGTGGTCTTGAGGTTCCCAACACATAAAACATTCCCTAACCTAAGTATCTATATAATTAGTGTTGTGTCGATCCCGACGCAAATATTTCGGTAGCGGATACGTTGCGCTGCGATGTTGGTGTCCTGTGCCGACGCAAAATGACCTACGTTGTTCAACGTCAATCTGAGCTGCTACCCCAAAAATATCTCTGTCTCTATCACTCGAATGACGCAGATGAGATATTCGGAAGATTCGCGGGTATAGGCTTAGGCCTGCACCGTTAAGACCATAATATTAGATCATGCTTAATGTCAAAAAGCAGCAGTAACTTCTACTATAGCGAAAATGCCCCTGCATCCAATATTTGGCAGTTGTCATCCCAGTACAATTTATGTCATCGGCTGTTAAAAAAATCTAATTATAAATAGGGTTGTAGACTCCAAATTTATTATTACTCCAAAAGAAAGAAGGCAAAAGAATATGCCTAGTGACGAAACTCCCATTCAGATAGCGCAAACAATTACGAAGCTACAACCGTTTTAATATTGCTTGGAGAGAAAACGCTCGGAGATCGTGACGTCACGGCCGCGAGCGTCATAGTAAATGACAATCGTTTCATATGAAGGTGCAACTGCGCCTGTTGGCTCACAACGAAACTTTTGCTCAGTACATTATTTACACAGGTCATTATTTATTAACTTTTTTGACAATTTAAATATTTACTTAGTAAATTTCAATTACATATAATTTATGAAGCTAACTGAAATCTTTACGATAATGTAAACATTACAATGATAGTAAAAAGCTTTTGTACAAGTATTCAGGTAGTATGTAAAATTTCCTAATTTATCACATTATAATTTCCAATAATCTAATGTTTCATTAAATATGAATAATACTTTAATCACGGTGCAAAATTCTTCTTTAATAAGTTAAATATATTTTCGTACAAAGGTACTAGTCTATCTATACACATAGGATGGAATTATTTGAATATTTTGAAATATAGATGATTTTTACAAATCCGCCCATGAGTATAGCATAAATTTCAGTGCCATCACGTTTACGGCACATTTTAAACCATTGAAACGGCTTTCATTTACAAAAAAATTACACTCATACTTCATTACCTTCGCTATATCCTCTAGCCGCCCAAATTTCCTATTAAACGGCATCCTCTCATTCAAATTAATTTAATACCATTCTAAATTGGAACTGAGTTGAATTTGTTTTTCAGTCGTTCTATTTTAAAACATCAAACTCGACGCCATTTTCCATACCTATCATAAGGTGATTCCAATTTCATTGCGGTATTATTTTGAATGGTGGGCGGCTAGAGAATATGAGTGCGATTATGAACCTTATCAAAAATCATGAAGGTTCATATTATCTTTTCATTTTTGGCGCCGTGGGCACGACACGCGACACTTTTTGACGTCCAAATGATTAACTTCTCTAATTGATGTTATAATAGCATTTCCCTCATGGACCGAATATGCCTATGTCATGAATGATATAGCATACTTAACGCTTAGAAATATCCACTTTACCCCATTAAATATTTTGCCTAGTGCACTTCCTTAATGTAGCAAAGTGCAATATATATTTACTAGTTACCTACAATTGGGGCAAAAAACACCGCCGATTTCAGTTACAACATATCAATTCCAATTAAAAAGTTGGCACACGGCATTTTGAACAGATCGGGCCATCTGGTCCCTTCACTTTAAATGTAACTTTTAATAGTATAATCTATATATTAACATTTCTTAGTCGCAGGGACTCTCGGCGAATTACTATATAGCTTCTTGAATAATTCTGGGAATTCGTTGTCTGGGAACAGGTTCGCCAACGCAGCTGCAACAATTTAAGATAGATATGATAAAGAGTATTAAACCGAAAAGTCGTGTATACTTAATATACTGATAGTATACACATAGCACGTAGAACCGATGTCCGTTGGGGCGGAAAGGTTCTAGAGTGGCGACCACGTACCGGAAGGCGCGGCGTGGGTAGGCCCCCGACAAGGTGGACTGATGACCACGTAAAGGTTGCGGGAGTCCGCTGGATGCGGGTGGCGCAGGAGCGGTCGCTTTGGCACTCTTTGGGGGAGGCATATATCCAGCAGTAACGTCTGTCGGCTGATATGATGATGATGACTGATAGTATGAGGAAGGTAGCTGTAAGTGGCTGGATGGCGAAAACGGGAGAGCGGGTCTTGTGGCGGAGCTTGGGGAGGCCTACGTCCAGCAGTGGACTGCAATTGGCTGATTTATGTATGTATGTACCATCGCCAACACAGTTAACTGACCATCCGTGCACTTTATGTGCTTAGATTTAGATTTATTTATTACACGATAAAAATTACAATATAAATTTGCATAAATGTCAAGATTACAAGAATTTCTACCATGTTCGTCAATTTTAATAATAAAAACTTAATGAGTCATTTGTAAATACAAAATATTATATAATTCTCTCTCCCGAAAAGGATCGTCATTCATTACACACAATAACATAATAGAATAATAATCACACATAACGAATCATATGATGATATGATTTTTATTTTATTTATAACATTGATAAATATTAAGTTAACAAAAATAAATGTCAATCTAAGAAAACAAAATACACAATTATAAAGTCATTTCCATGTACTCGTTAACGGAGTACAGAGGGTTTTCCAACAAAAGATTTCTCAGTTTGCGCCGGAATGTTTCGTCATATGGTTCATTCCTTAGATTGGCCGGTAAGTGTTCGTAATAAGTGGGTCCGATGACGCGGGGGTTCTTTGTTGTTAGTAATTAGGTTCAATATATATACAGGCTGGGCAGTTAACTGTGTTGGCGTATGACCGGCAAATTAATTGTATACATCCTGCAAAGATTATTCTCTGTTTTGGGCTAAGAGTCTCAGTATTTAGGATACTCCACCACTAAAGTTTATGTTTAGCCCAATGGTTGTCTGGTAGAGAATGCCTTATTACACTAACCAATTCGAGGCCAAACAATAACACGTGTGCTAAGCTTTAGCATGTAGCCGAATTTTTCCATTATGTATCAGAAATCGCTCGAATACGCATGAACCATCACCTTTTGTATATAATGGAAAGGGAAATAAATGAGGTAAATGGGATTTGCATGAACTTTGCACGAAGATAGTTCATAGCCTGGATTAAAATATAGGATAGTTTTTATCCCAGGTCCACGCAGACGAAGCTAGTCCATACTAATATTATAAATGCGAAAGTGTGTCTGTCTGTCTGTCTGTCTGTCTGTCTGTCTGTCTGTCTGTCTGTCTGTTACCTCTTCACGCTTAAACCGCTGAACCGATTGCGATGAAATTTGGTATGGAGATATTTTGAAGCCCGGGGAAGGACATAGGATAGTTTTCATCCTGATATCACCCCCTAAGGGGATGAAATGGGGGGTTGAAGTTTGTATGGAGCTGCGATATAAACGATTTCCACGCGGACGGAGTCGCGGGCAGAAGCTAGTGAGTAATAAATTACCTTCGAACAGGACGAAGATGAGTCTCTTATTGATCTCTTCGTTTTGGAAGAGGTCGAACACAGTGAGGAGGCCGCGCCTGGCCGCGTCAGAGCCGACTATGTGTTTCAGCTCATCTGCCAAACAATCCAGTATCTTATTTTACTATGGTGCAACTCATTTAAACATATCGAAGTATTTGCACACCCGCATGCAGGTTGAATATGCACGTACAATTTAAGCCTTAATATCAAGCTTTCTTTACCATATTCTGGAAAATTAAAACAGTTTTAAATAAAAGCTATTCAATATTTTCTCTGAAGTAAGCTACTTACTTGACTCTCCAATAAAGTGAAGGCGTTTTAAGTAAAAAGTGTGGCGTTTACTTTTCTCTCAGAAATCGAAAATAGTGTTATCCTACTCAAAATCATGAGTACCATTGATTCTTATGAAGAAAATAAGTATCCCTTATTTTCAAATGCTTACATTTGTACACATTTCGGAACTTTGGTCAGAAGTTATATACATAATTTAATAGTTGCATATAATAACGCATAGTGGCAAACCTGACGAAGCAGCTAAAAGGGCGACTTTGGCGGCGACCCTCGTTCTTGCTTTAGTGGCCGCGTCACGGTTACTGGCAAGCGAGTTGTTGCGACTCGTGAGCCATTGTCTGAAAAACAAACAAAAATAATTAACCTTACGTATCCCTAATCTCTAACTGCCCAAAGCCCTATTAAAGGGCATACTATTCTTCAATGGAATGTATACTATAAATAGAAACAGAGTTGCATTTGTTTTGTTTCGTTCGATTTAAAAACAAAACAGTCCCTACTCTATTTCTCATCACATCATACTTGCATAGTTGCCAACAGCGACTAGAGGTAAAGCAAGTTCATTCGAAAAATTTCTTCTGTGACAGTGATAAATCGAAATGTACTAGAAGTGAAGTAAATTTCTACAAAACGAGGTCTTCAACTATAGCTACAATCGAAAACTGATGATATTATATGTACTTACGAATACAGTGTCTCACAATACAGGATCATGCATAAATTCACATTGTAGTATTTTGTATCCCAAATTAAATTTCACCTTATATCCTATACTCCAGGCAAAATACGGTTTTGAAAAACATTAATTTATAATAGCGTTTTTTTTGTTTGAAAATGTTATTCTAAGATGATTTAGTCAAGAATCCGACAAACTTTCCACCCGGAAGTAATTATGTAGATTTAAATGAAGCATGCATTATCTTTTTTTGTACGATTTATCTTGAATATTATAGAGCAAATGTAAATGAACCAAAATAAAGACAAAAACATTTATTAATATTTTTACTGACTTTTTAGAAGCCAGTTATCTTATTATTTTTTTCGATGTCTGAAATTTTGTCGGATTTTGTCGCTGGGTAACTATTTAATTGATAATATATCCGTTATACATAAAAAATAAGCTATTATAAATGATTTCCAAAATTGAAATTTTTTCCATACAAGTTGTCAGTTCATTGCCTGGACTTCTACTAATATTATAAATGCGAATGTTTAGATGTTTGGATGTTTGTTACTCAATCACGCTTAAACAAATAAACCGATTTGGATGAAATTTTGCACGAAGATAGTTTATAGCCTGGATAAAAATATAGGATAGTTTTTATCCCGGGTCTACGCAGACGAAGTCGCGGGCGGAAGCTAGTAAGGTTATATAAATGGAATGACCAGGAACTTACTTAAAGGTTTTAAGATATTGAACGACGTTTCGGGGTGATGTCAGCGACGAAACCAGTTCCAACACCTTCCTGTAAAAATAGAATAGAACAAGATTGGTACCGTCATCAGCAATCCAAGATTCGGCTGCTTAAACGAGCGGCCCATAATAATGAAGTGTAGACTTCCGATCTTTTGTAACTAAACGCCACAGTTCATTGGGTATTGGACGAGATGGAACAAACGATAGACGAAACCGCAGACGCCCTGAGCATCTTATCTTATCTTATCTTATCTAGATGAGGGCCCTTTCGGATACACTTCGACCCAATGGGATCTTTTGTGCATTTGCCCTCTCCTTTATGCCTACTCCCAACCTCACTCCATCATTTCCACGAAACGGATGATGCAGCTCAGCGGAAGCACCTTGAATTCCTTTGGTTGCGGATAGCCGTTACCAAAGTAATTCATTATTTGTATGGCAAGGGCATGACATTCAGACAATAAGTGTTCCACAGTCTCATCGTCATTCTACAGTCTAAACTAGTCCCATCTCGGCCAAGAGATCCTTGACCCCGAAGTGAACACCCCAGATATGATTCTGAGTTGCTTCCTACTGGGTTTCCAGAGTTTGTTAGTACAGCCCGATTCCACTCTCGCCCACGCCTTGAGCACACATTGTGCGGTGGACGGACACAAGCCGTTGGACTGAGCTGTTGCGAGGCCAGAGGCGTGGCTGAAGGCAACGTGCACATCTGTGCATCCCACATCCACATCTTTCTTCCATGCGTCTTCATCGGCCAGTCTTCCCGAAAGGTGTCGGGGTAATTTATGCAAGGGTTAAAATGAGACGGAGATATAGTTGAAGCGGACGCGTTACTATGATTGAGTATATTTATTCCATTCATTTATTTCGCTATTATCCACGTTAATCCCCTAGCCTAATCCCCCAGGGGAAAAAAACGATTAGGTTGTTGGTGAACTGCGACCCTACAGCGCGCGAGCCGAGCGAGCGAACCGAGCGTAACGCGGCAGCGTCCGGCGAAGCGCCATAACCGAACATTATCATTTTTTCCTAGTTGAATATAAAATAATTGCCTGTAGGTTCCCCTATCATTGGGGGGTATATGCCATAATCGCCACGCTTGGCATGCGGGTTGGCGATCGCAGTATTTCCACCGCACTCCAGGGATGCTGCTGCCCATCCCCCATTGGTCGCAAATTTAGGACGTACCCGGGTCCCCCTGGGTCATCGGGGTCAGGTGATTAACGTGGATAACTTGTTTATTTCAGACCAGGTCCATAATAGTAGATTACTGCAGAGGCCGTGAAGTAAGGGATTGCTGGACGAGATTAGGGTAGACGGCCGAGTCGTAGACGAGGCCGAATACAACGAGTCCAGCAATCCCTGTTCCGGCCGAGGATTGTATAGTACTTTTCTCAAACGATGTGAGGAAATATTAAAATTAAAATAAATACTAGGTAATCAATTAAATAATAGGTCATTTGCGCCTTTTTTATTTTTTAAACATGCCATTGGAACAAGCCGTTCGAGCACCATGTTTAACCGCACATAAAGTATAGTACCATAGATTATTTTTATTTTTTTTATGAAGCAAGTATGCTTACAGTGTCTAGTGGTGGTTGGCAGTATGTACATTTTCCTTTGTCATTTTAATATTAGTAAGCAAATTTAAAAAGTTAGAGTAGCGGACAATAATGGTTTTACTTAGGGTTTTCATACATTACTTCTTGGCGTAAGGCCAAGAAGTAATGTAGGGAGCCATAAACAAGAAACTTCACGTCTTCATTTCGTGATATTAACGCGTACATTTCCGAGCATGTTTGAGAAAAGTATGTTAGTAAAAATACACTTAAGCCTAACTTACTATGTTAGAACATCATTGATAAATACATAAATTATAATAGATGGTTAACACTCCCTGGACTCCATTTGGATAGTGTCCTAGTGTTTCCACATTGCACTGGCCGGGTACTCCACCACTAACTTTAGGAGACTTATATTGAATGCGACCGACTTTCTATAAAACTGTTATCGGAATTGGAATCTTGTACCCTGGACGGTAGAGTCGCTTTTTTAATGGACTACTTTGATGCAATAGGGGTGTAGACAATAAATAAAATAATCAATAATGACATATTTTCTCGAAAAAGGATTAAAAATGTAGTCAAATGGAGAACACAAGATGTTAAATAATCACGAAGTTATAAGTGCCCAAGGTTTTAAGAGGAACACTAAGGGCGAGACAATTGAGAAATTTGTAAAATGTATTGCTGTCGCGCCAACCTGAAGCCCCCCCCCCCCCCCCCGCAGCGCAGGAACGAAAATACCTAAAGTACACAAAATCAACGTTTCGTAGTTCCCTGATTTCTTCTCCAACACTTGACCTATTTAACTTTTTTTTTATTAAAAATCAAAGAAAGGCTTTGGCCGTGTTCCTGTTTTCTTTTTTTTTAATAATCTAGTCAAAATTGTTTTCTAGATGTTTGAAGACGGCGGCATTTTTCTTAGGTTTTTGAAGGTCAATATCTCTTTTAAGAATAAATTTATGAAAAAAGGAAAACATAGGAACATGTCAATAGTAGCCATAGATTTATGGAAAAAAAAATTGCTCTACTGCCATTATCCAGGGAGAAAACAGGGGACTACATTTCTATGGAAAAATGGCCCTTGTGTTTCCTCTTAAGAAGGGGTATGTTCTGTCCCTTTTTCGCAAAACGCAACTTAATATGAAACGATGACGTTCGCAGCTTATGACGTCACTAGAAGAAGGCAACGTGCTATGCCCCATCGTGTTCGGCGACGCGCTCTGCAGCAGCCTCGCATATTGTAACGTCACAAACTGTTCCCGTTTTCTCTCTCTAACATGCAATATTAAAACGGTTGTAGCTTCGTAATTTTTTTAGATATCCGAATGGGATTTTCGTCACTAGGCATATTTTTTTGCCTTCTTGCTTTTGGAGTACTAATAATTTTCGAGTGTACACCCGTATTCGGCGAGCTGGAATAATGTCTAGTAGACCCGTTTCTATTCTACCGGCAATTAGTAAAATTTTTGAAAGAATCATTCTGGATCAATTGCTATCACATTTTAATGTTAATAAACTACTCTGTAAAGAACAGTTTGGATTTACACGGGGCAGGTCAACGACGGATGCAGGCACGACCTTAATTAAACACATATTTGAAGCTTGGGAACAACAACTAGATGCAATAGGCGTGTTCTGCGATCTGTCGAAGGCGTTTGACTGCGTTGATCATGACACTCTTATTCGCAAGCTTAACCACTATGGCGTGAAGTGTAAGGCTCTTGATCTCATCTGGTCCTATCTTATAAACAGGATTCAGAAAGTGGACAAAAATAGAACTAAATCGTTAGGGTCTATTACTTCAATGGGCGTCCCCCAAGGATCTATTCTTGGCCCATTTTTGTTTCTCGTCTATATAAACGATTTGCCTTATGTAGTTAATGAGAAACATAAGCTGGTTCTCTTTGCTGATGATACATCTATTATATTTAAAGTAAAAAGGAAACAGTGATTTAAATGAAATAAATTATGTATTGTCCTCTATAGTTCATTGGTTTACTACTAATCATTTACTTCTCAATGCCATGAAAACTAAATGTGTAAGATTCTCTTTGCCTAATGTCCAGCATACGAGTGATGCACAGGTGGTTTTAAAAGACGAATTTTTAGATTTTGAAGATAAAGCTGTTTTTTTAGGCTTAACCTTGGATTCAAAATTACAGTGGGGTACGCACATTTCTACACTGGCAGGTAGACTAAGTTCAGCAGCATACGCAGTTAAAAGAATCCGTCAACTTCTAACAGCAGATGTTGAGACAGCACGGCTGGTGTATTTTGGATATTTCCATAGCGTCATGTCTTACGGCATATTATTATGGGGCAAAGCCGCTGACATTAATTCAATTTTTGTTTTACAGAAACGTGCAATACGTAACATATATAATTATGGAACACGAGTGTCTCTTAAAGGCAAATTTAAAGAAATCAATATTCTCACTGTTGCTTCCCAATATATTTACGAAAATATAATGTATGTAAGGAAAAATATGGACATGTATAAATTGAATAGTGACATACACAATTATAACACAAGAAATAAAAATAAATTGGCGATTCCGAGATTACGTTTAAATAGAGTGAATAATATGTCATTTATGAAGAACAGTGTGCGCTTTTATAATAGGTTACCATCTCATTTAACGAAATTGTCAATGGATAAATTCAGGGCAACTGTGAAACGACAGCTGTTACAGAAAGCTTATTATACTGTAAAGGAATTCGTAGAAGATAAGGATGCATTTATGTTAAAATAGAATATATATATAAATATATAGTTATAAGATGACATGTAAAAGAGCTAGCATAAGCCTATTTACAGAATAAATACTTTGATTGATTGATTGATTGAGTAGGTACTTGTTGACTCGGTCGCCGATGAGCGTGCGCAGCGGCGCGAGCAGCTTGCGCCGCAGCCACAGCCCGCGCACGCCCAGCACCTCCTCCAGCAGCCGCAGCGCGGCGCTCTCGTCGCCTTCCTGGAATACCACGAACGTTGCAAACAAACACACACACAGGGGACCGATTTTTGACTTTCGAGCGGTCGACTCTTTCACTCGAAAACTGCCTAAAATGATGAAATGCTATTTTGAAATGACGATAGAAAATTTAAATATGATACTGACCACTCGTACTCAATTCTATCAGTAGAAAGTAAGTGCCTGTAATTTTGACTCTACAATAGCATTTACTTTTATTTAATTTTCGAGCGCTCGAAAGTCAAAAATCGGCCTCCAGGACCGGCTCCCAACCGGTGACGATATTAACCTGTCTCTCTCGGCGCTTTCGACTAAACTCCACTCTCGCGCACCATTGAGACACAACGGTTTCAGAGGAATTTCCTCCCCCGAACGCTTCGGTTGTGGAATGAGCTCCCAGCCGTTCTTCAAGAGGAAGTTTTTTTTGAAGTGAAAACTTCTTTAGCGGCGCTGTGCACTTTTTGTGATGGGGAAAAATTGTTAAACTCGCCACAGGTCACGTGACCGTAAGATGTCACGTGAACGTAAGATTCGACAGATTGAAAATTCGTAAGACGGACACGAGACCTGATCGAAAAACTTCTGCCGGCACTTCCGGGGTGCACACCGGTCTTTTTTTTTTTTGTTTAAGGGCTTGCCACTTGTAACCTTGGAATTGCAAGGGTCCATAAGCGGTGACCGCTTACCATCAGGCGGTCCGTAAGATAGTTTGCGTCAAATCACCAATCGCTCTAAGAACGCAAGAGCAAGTGCTATGTGGCACGCTGCCATGATTTTAAGAGATTTCTGACAATGTTAAGGGATAAGTTTGCCGTTTCGCGCTTTCTACTAAATCGAAGCATACTCACATCTTGACTATCCGAAGAATTTCCGTATCTAAGGTCCTCACAACTGTCGCTTCCTTTGCTTTGAAACACTTTTGAAATACCTGTAAAAAATATGCTGTCCTTAGCTATTTTGCACATCATAAACACGTATACGTAAGACCAAACGTGTTACTCTGAAGCAAAAGGTCCCTTAGCCAAAGGCTTTGGCAAAGTCAATAACACGCAAATTTCGTAACGCCGCAATTCGAAAAGGCGATTTACCGTCCATAACACCGTCGACTGTGTTGGCAAACTGATCGGGCATGTTCTTCAAGGTTCTCACTCCGGCCCGTATCGAATTCACAAAGAGCGCGTCGAACTGTGACAAAAGGAGACAAAATTATTACTGAAATTATCATATTAATATTTTATCAAATTCACGGTTGGTCAGCGAGTCAGCGACTTCAAAAGCATTGTTGAGCTGAAAACATTGGTAGGTTATGACCATGTTTTGAGATGATGATAAGGGCCCTTTCATTTGTGCAATATCCCCCTCATTTCCACAAACCAGGTGATGTAGCTCAGGAGTTCTTTGGTATTCCTTTGGTTCTGGATAACCACAACGAGCCTCATCATCCTCGCCATATTATATTTTACGGTCTAGGTTTTACGATCTTAGCCAACGGTCCCTGGCCCCCGAAGTGACCTGTAAACACTCCAATGCTTTGCTTTCCCGTCTAGATTTCGCGATATTAAATTATATCATCAGGCAACCAGAACTGGCGAGGCTTTGACATTAGACGCCATCGCTCACCGCATTACTCTGCTTCCCCGTCTGTATCTCCGGGCTCAGGAAGCCGCCCAGGTAGTCCTGTGACCAGAGGGCCATGTAGCGCGCCTCCCGCGCGAGGTTGGCCAGGTTCATTAGGTAGTTGTTCAACATCCGCTTTCTCGTCTCTAGCACGGAGCGGGATGTTCTAAAACGTGTAAGAACTGGAGACGTTTTGGCCTGCCATCATACGCCATCACTCACCGAATTACTCTGCTTCCCCGTCTGTATCTCCGGGCTCAGGAAGCCGCCCAGGTAGTCCTGTGACCAGAGGGCCATGTAGCGCGCCTCCCGCGCGAGGTTGGCCAGGTTCATTAGGTAGTTGTTCAACATCCGCTTTCTAGTCTCTAATACCGCTCGGGAGGTGTTCTGAAATGTCTTCTTCGCCGGGAACGGAAGGTGTCCTAGCTCTGGCCACTGTAATGGAATTTAAATCGTTTATGTATAGTCTAACCGCTGGCCTAAGAACGAAGAGCCATGCAATTTTAAGCAATAAAATAAAGTGCTGGAATTGAGCCGTGAGCTCTTGCAATAGTGTTCGGGTTTGGGCATTATATTTATTATTTTGCGTTTATTTTTAAGGATGAGATCGTGTAAGAGCAAGCGAGAGAGAAGTACGGCGCCGAAGATTGTTTTAAGCGCTCACGATCTCTACCAAAGATATGTATATAGATATACATATATTTACAGATTGGTACATTTTCCCCCTTATTAGAAAGGAATAAACTGCAAATGTGTACTGTAAGTACAGGTTAAAAAAAAATACAAATTTTCAATCTGTCGAATCTTACGGTCACGTGACCTGTTGCGAGTTTAACATTTTTTCCCCATCACAAAAAGTGCAAAGCGCCGCTAAAAAAGTTTTCACTTCAAAAATTGTACCATTTTGACTTCGGCTGGATACCCATGCTAAAATCACATTGCTCGTTTACCTTGTCTTTAATAGATGAATGCAGATCGTAAAAGTCACTGTATCTCCTATAAATATGCCATTTCTCGTTGTCCGAAACTCTTGTTACTGCGATGGCGTAGATTCCAACTGCCTTCCCCTTGTCTTGCATCAGAGCTACAAGAAATATGTATGACAATTCAATTAACGTCACTTTTTATTGCCAATTTTAACAAGCGTAAAAGGAGCAGCACGTCAAAACTTGCAAGAAGGAATGTTTATAAGTAACTTCGATCAAATGAGGTGTTATACTAAATGAGATAGATATATATATATTACCTGTTTCAATAATTGACGCTTGTAGAGGAGATGTGAGATTCTTTGCGTTTTGGCTGATGTTTGTATGAGACTGAGACATGTTGTTCGTATTGGGTGACATTAAATTTGATGGTCCTGAAAGATAAACTAGATAAATTAATTTGATAATTGTGTATGTTCAATCCGCATCAAGCTTCTATCAAAAACGTTGGGAATAATATCATAGGAACAGAGGAAATGTCTGGGAGATTGTAGTTTGTATATAGGGACCACTTATCCAATTCTGAAAAATCATTCATTGTTGTGTTTACAAGGATTTTCTGGTTGCACATAGGCTATAAGTTAAGTTCTATTGTATTTATAAACCTAAACACTAATTCTTATTTCTCTAAGACAGTAGTACTTAATACTACTATAACAGATCACTTTATGACAATATTTAACATTTATTCGAAGACAAAAAACACTATGGCATTGACTGCTCAAACTAAAACTATCACTGACTATTCAAACGCGCTCATCCAACTGGAAAATAATGCTAATCTTAATGAATTGATAACCATAACAGACCCTAACTTATACTCCAGGCAAAATACGGTTTTGAAAAACATTAATTTATAATAGCGTTTTTTTTGTTAATTTCATTTTAAAATGTTATTCTAAGATGATTAATTCAAGAATCCGACAAACTTTCCACCCGGAAGTAATTATGTAGATTTAAATGAAGCATGCATTGTCTTTTTTTGTACGATTTATCTTGAATACTATAGAGCAAATGTAAATGAACCAAAATAAAGACAAAAATATTTATTAATATTTTTTCTGACTTTTCAGAAGCTAGTTAGTTTATCGTTTTTTTGATGTCTGAAATTTTGTCGGATTTTGTCGCTGGGTAACTATTTAATTGATAATATATCCATTACACATTAATAATAAGCTATTATAAATTATTTCCAAATTTGACTTTTTTTCCATACGAGTTGTCAGTTCATTGACTGGACTATTATTAGCAAATAGATTATTGCAATTCATTCAAAATGCATTATTGTCCAGTACTAAACTAATTAAAACACCTTGTAGTATACGTATTTTCAAAATTTTTTTGGTTAACTTTATCTTATAACCTTGTACGAAAAAGCGAATACCTCCTAATACAAGTGTCAAACTTAAAAAGAAGGTTCGACAAATTTTATGTACTTAATAACCTAAGTTACAAATAAAATAATTTGATTTACCTGCGTTCTTTGCCATATGTGGGTGGAGTCGCGCGGCATTTCGTAATATTATACAGAAGAAAAGTATGTGAGGTTATAGCGTTGTAAGTTTCTGCGTATGGGATAATGGAACCACTAATCCGATTTAATTGAACTTTCTGGATGGCTATACTTTATATTGAGAGTTTGCCTGCTATATTTGCAGTAGGCCAGCGACGCTGCGCGGGCAATTATTATATACCTAATATAAAACTAACCTGCGCTTTCACTGGTCATCTTCTGAGCCAAATTACCCACGATATCAGACCGGGAACGATTATGCCTCGCGCCGGGAACGGGAAGTGTGTCTATTCCTGTTAAAAAAGTATGCATTACAGATACGAGTATGTAAACTTATTTATTCTACTGATGAACATATTGTTTAGCCATTAAAAAGTAATGTGCTCAAGTCACTCCTTGTGCAGTATAATCACACTGAAAATATTAGATAGGTGAGAAAATACTGATAAATTAAAAGATTTAAAGTGTAGGTAAGACTAAATTTTGTAACAAAAAAGTAGCTATTAGCTAGTAGTAGTTACTAGCTTTGAAGTGACTTCAAAGTGTTGTCTTGTGATATCTAGCCAATTTATCATACGAGTAACTAAAGAAAAACAATATTCACCCAAAACGCGGCTACAGTTTTCTCGAAGTATAATATTTACTAAACTAACCAACTAACTAATATCCGATCTAATGGTACAAACGCCAACACGGTTAACTGACCATCCTGTATTTATATAGAACCTTATTACAATGCACATAACGTGCAAGGATGGTTAGTTAGCCATGTTGTCGATAGTACTCCAAATACTTACAGTACGATTACTCTTAGTTAACCACTGACAGAAAGTTTGCCTTCATTTAATTTTCAACTTTAATATCATACCAATAAAGCAATTTTCAGAATTCTGTTACCCACGTCTACCGATTTAGAAATAACTACTTAATTTGTATGAGGTTAAAGTGAAAATTAAATGAAGGCAAACTATTTGTCAGTGGTAAACCCCAAATAATTTTACTGTAACAATGTATCAGCCGAGAGTAGAAAGTTACAGGCGTGCTAAAGTCAAAGAAAAAAATATATATACTAAGAATATATTCTGGGCAAATCGGGTCACTTTCCATGAATCGAATTCGGTGTATCCTAATCTTAAGAATGCGGGAGCCATCTATATATTTACTACACTATAATTTTTAGTGGAAGCTGTTTCTAACCCTCAACGCAAAACGAAAGGTACAACGTACCTAGTCGGTCCTTAAGTTCTGTCACAAGGTTTTTGATAGATAAAACTCAGCAATAAACTTTTTCTTATTCGTATTATACATGATTAATAAGCTTACGAATCAAATTGCAATACAATTCATTTTGAACAATTATCGCAATATGACAAAAAAACCTTGTAATCGTGAACCCAAAACACGCCGCAACTAACAAAAATACCACTTACAACAAATTTAATAAAAAAACAGTGTTTCAGATGACCAACAAGGTTTTTTTTATGCATGCTTAGCAACTAGCATTTGATTTTCTGTTAGCTTTCAATTCCAACTGCTTCCATCGAGAACTTTACGTACTTTTTATGTTTTCAGAAAAACGCGTAAATTTTATTTTGTGGGCAACAACTACACTACGTAAAATGTGAATATGAAAATTAGTTTTACCCTGACTTACTTATCTTATGCTTCAAATGAGGTACGAGTAACAGGGAGGGTTCAGGGAGGGTTCAGGGAGGGTTCTGACTAAATCTCACGTAAGTTTGAAAGGTTTCAAGAATCATGGAAAAAAGATAAAGTGAATCACGTCCGTGCTTTTGATTGGCTAAAAAAGTGAAAAATCTCTGAAGAAACTAGCATTTGTGTTATATGGCTTTAAGGCGCCGTAGGTTCGTGGTCTTCTCTCCCTCTCACTGAGCATAAGCGTGAGCGAGATGGAAGTGCGTGCTCGGAAGCGCGGATATCATGTTTTTTTAATTTTAATTTTTTGGCCGTTTAAATAAATAAAAATGTAAACACTGATTTCCCTCAAACATGATATTGCCGATTTTTAGAAGCAATTTTCATATTTATAGCTTTTGTGCATAATTTGTTACGAATATTTTAAGTGTATTTTTGTGTGTTTTAGACCTATGTTCGTGATTTTTTTCTATCGAGCGAAATTTGCTTAATTATGTTTCGAAGCACTGATTTCCCTGCAGAAAAGCCTCAAGATTACTATTCGTAAAAAATACGAATAAGAAACCATATTATTATAAACAGACGCATTATATTGTTTCAAAAACTCTGTTCGCTTAACTTCGCTGAATCTACGGCGCCTTAAGCAATTAAATCCAATAATCGTTCTAATTTATCAGTATTTAATGAGCTATCAAACCATATAAAGCATTAAATAAAAACATTCTTGGTATTATTTACTATGCGGCAAAACATTTGTGACAGAACTTATGGACCGACTAGGTAAGTTTGATCATTACGACGATTTGTCTTTAACTTTGGTAATCCATACTCTTCTACCTTCTACTCTAAAAAACGCAGTTGAAATACCGAATTTGCATTTAGGCAATGTATGGCTCCTGTCAATCGGAGCCTTCCGCGCCACGTCGCGGGGGAAGGTGGACGCTTTGCCCGCCCACTGCGGCTTGTTCACCTTGTGGAACAACTTGGGCAACGTGTTCAGGCACGACCTCATTAGCTTCTTGCACTTGCCTGTACAGGCTTGACGTTTATACAAACTATTAGGTTTTGCCGGTTTAGTTGGTGAACATTTTCATGTTCTACCATCGCGATTTTCATGTAAGGAAGGCAAAAATCTTTTAAAGTCAAAACACGTTTGCGGACAGTAAGCACAGTGCGTTTCACAAACCAAACCAAAGATAACTCGAATGCTGTAGCACCCGTGTCTGCGTACTTGATAAGATGATATAATACTATTGGTGGGAACCTGTAATTGGCTTTTTGTAACCTAATTAAGTTAACCATGTTGTATTAATAGCTGTTGGTTCTCCGAATAATAATAAATAAATAAATAATAATAAGATGATACAAATAATTATATTGAATTTTGCGTAAACCACGCAACTGATAAGGGTGCTGAATAAATGCAAATGAAAACTTATGTTATCGTTTCGATAGGCACAATTTTAATAAAGCCATATATATGAACAAACGAGATCAATCTCATGAACATCCCCCTTATGTTACTAGATTTAAATCGCAGTTTGACTTACCTAAATGTATGTTTGCTTTATTCCAAAAGCCTATTTTCATTTATATTTTATTGCATTTAATATACCATTCTAAATTTAAACAGGGTTGAATTTGTTTTGGTTTGTTCGATTTTAAAACAAACGAAACTCAACGCTACATGTTATTGTAATTGATAAAAATAAAAATAAAGAAGTTGTATAAGAGTAATCACTAGCCACAAACAATGGAACTCCCTCCCTTATTACAGCTCTTTAACATACTAGATATACCAAAAATAGGTAATGAACCGATCAAGGGCATACTCGGTAGCGCATTGCGATTCTAAACATGCAGTTCATGTTTTTAACTTTTGTTTACAATTGATATTTTTGAAGTGAAAACTTCTTTAGCGGCGCTGAGCACTTTTTGGGATGCGGAAAAATTGTTAAATACGCGACAGAGTTTTGTGACGTCAGATTTGAAGGAGGTCACTTTTTGCTGCTAGCCGATTCGACTTCATTCAAAACTGAACGTTATTCGTAAGAGTATAAAGCCGTTAAACACTTTTTGCAATAGCATATTCTGCAAGTGCAAGTTTGTAATTTTAACCAACGCGTCCTTCAGCGTTTTGCCATTGAGAAAATTCGAATAGTTCGAATTTGGGCGTTATTCCTAAAGCGATAAAGCTTAGAAAAATATTTACCAACGGCAAAAACAAATTGATATTTTGGTCGCCACCGCCGTCTGCTGTTCTTGCAAATTCGAATAGTTCGAATTTAGACGTTATTCCTAAAGAGATAAAGCTTTGAAAAATATTTGGCAATGGCAAAAACAAATTGGTATCGTGTTTGCCGCCGCCCGTCGGCGCGCCGACGGGCGAGCCGACCCGTCGCACCCAACGCGCCCGCGGCCCGTGCGCTTATACAATTGATAATTGTTTATAAATTTGCGTCAAATTCATTTTTAGGGTGACACCGTAAGATGTCACGTGACCTGATCGAAAAACTGTTACAATATTATTGAGTTTTCACTTCTGCCGGCACTCCCGGAGTGCAACCCGGTCTTTTTTTTTGTTTTTGTTTACTGTACAGTTTTTGTTTTTGTTGACATTGCTTGTTTTTTTGTGACAACATTCCCCCTCGAGGCCAACATTCCACAGCTGTGTTATGAAAACAAATGTATTGTTTACGTTTTCTTGATACGCAGTTTACGGCCTCTTTCGTTTTTGTTGTCATACACAAGCAATGTAAACAAAAACTTGAATCTAAACATAAACAAAAATTTCAATGTACACAAAAACCTATTTTTTTAATTAAAAAATGCATTTTTGAAATCGCAATACGCTACCAAACATGGCCTTAATCGGTCCACACTCCATTTTCTTTTATTATAATAATAATAAACATCTTACCGCCATATTTCTTAGTGTCCTTGTCCTCTTTCTTAGTTTCACTGAAAACAAGACACTTTGTTTGAAAAGATTTCGTGAATATTTGGGCAATCTACATGTTTTTAACCCCTGATGCAAAGAGTATGTCCGTTAATTGGCTCCTACGGTTTAGTAGAAAAGGTACGGCCGTGTGATAAGAAAATTTGCAAATTGATACTGAAAAACTCTCACAGCCTGGCGCGGCCTGGCCGCGGCGGTCAATAGTAAAAGTGTCATTAGATGCCAAATTTACTATTGACCGCCACCGCAGGCCGCGTCAGTGTGTTGCTGGCTTTATGGTGAGGTGGTTCATAGAAACCAAGTTTGCGACGGAGTCTATTTTTAACCCCCGACGCAAAGAGAGTGTTATAAGTTTAACGTGTCTGTGTATCTGTCTGTGGTATCGTAGCTCCCAAACGGATGGACCGATTTGAATCCGGTTTTTTTGTGTCACAGATAATTTTATCCAAAGTGTTCTTAGCCATGTTTCATGAAAATCTGTTCAGCCGTTTTTGAGATACTGGACTTTGAAATGAAAATGTCGGGGTTTTGCAACTTTTCTAAGTAGTAGTTATGTTGATATTCTTTAGTCCTCCTAGAGTTGTTTCCGATTGTGCCCCAAAGGAGCCCGGGGTTCGCTTTGGCGCCTAATCCCAAGATTTGGCTTATGCCTAGGCACTAGTTTTACGAAAGCGAAACCCAGAAGGAAAACTAGACATTATTGGGATTAGTCCAGTTTCCTCACGATGTTTTCCTTCCTTGATATTATTTATTGTTAGCCAGGAAACAAGATGACAGAGTCTCTTAAATAACCGATTTGAGTGCGTTTTTTAATCGAAAGTCTTATCTGCCGATCTAGGCTATGTTAATTGTGTCGGGGTTTTTTTTAACCCCTGACGCAGTTAGGGGAACGTGTCTGTCTGTGTATATGTATATCTGTGTATCTCTCTATGGTATCGTAGCTCCCAAACGGATGATCCGATTTTCGTTTAGTTTTTTTGTGTAATAGATAATTTTATCCCGAGTGTTCTTAGCCATGTTTCATGAAAATCTGATATTGGACTTTGAAATGAAAATGTCGGGGGTTTTTCAACCTTTCCAAGTTGTAATTATTATTCCTTAAATATAATGATCATTTGTACCTATTAGGTGCCGCCCCGTCTTGATCTTCCATCATCAAGACTGACTGCCATGAAGGATCGTCCTGAAGTAAATATTGTATATTAATAATATAGTAATATATGTATGTATGTATGTAAATACTTTATTGTACACAAGACACAGGTAAAAATACAGACAAAAAAAAGTTAATTCGGTACAAAGGCGAACTTATCCCTGTAAGGGATCTCTTCCAGTTAACCTTTGAGCAATTGAGTTGAGATCAGGAACAACAAGATAGACAAACTAACACGTGTACCGACGTATTTACCTAGACGCTACAGTAAATTAATCTTAATACATATATATACTACATATAAGTACAAATAAAAATAAATAGTATACACATACTATAACTATATATATATAAATATATATATACCTATATATACAAATAAACATTTTTACACAATATACAAACAGTATCCTATTAAATCACAAGTCGTTGGAGAGCCACAACTTTTTCAACTTTTCTTTGAGTAATGCCACAGACTGGGACTGTCTAAAGGACAACGGCAAGCCATTCCACAACTTCACAGCACGCACCGTGAAAGACTTAGAATAAGCGCGCGTCTTATTATATAATAGCAACAATGTTCAACAATTTTCGCGAGAAGCCATGCAACATTTGTGACTAGAGGCATATCCAGCCCATGTAACGCCAGTGTGCAATCATTACCCTAGCGCCCTCTAGCACCCCACTCGGCGCCCGCTAGGACTGTGCGCCCGTGTGCAACGCGCCCCTGAACTATAGGTAAAGCCACCCTGTTTGTAACCACGCGGGTTTGACGATGCCGTCAGCTTTATCACGATGTTAACTGGTAATTAACGCAACTATTTCTGGTTACAATAGCGTAATCTCTACTTATTGTATTAATTTATTTAGCAACAACTTATAGTATATTTTCCATATATCACATAGCAGTATTTGCTAAACATAACTGTTCTTTGTCACCCAATTTCTAATCTCTCGCAGTTTTTAGTATGCCTGGGATACATTTGCATATGTTCGAGTCGCCTATGTTATACTATTTTAGATATTTCGATTACCTATACATTTTTAGTCTGTTAATACTGTTAATACTTGGGTGTGCATGACTCATAAGTCCGAATTCCACAAATAGCACATATAATCGTCCCGTTTCCATTACCTAAGAATTTATTGTTAAATGGTGCTCTAAACAATGTAAATACTCACTTCAACCGCAAAGGAAACACACTTCTTCACCTCTTCAAAGAATATTACTGGATTGTTCGTGAACTCATCTCCTTCAGTGTTAATCTTCCTGACCAAGTCCGCGTGGCAGTTCTCGGGAATACCCAACACAAGTACCCGGTTGGGTGTCAGGTACGTGTCGCATATCTCTAATGCTGATGACCGAAGGTTGTCGATCACTACTTTTGACGTATGTGCTGAGTCTGTAAATTATAAAAGTGAACCGAAGGTTTATGTATGAATTGTTTAGTGGCTTGGAATTTAAGCCTTATCTTAATGGAGTTAGGTTGAATTCTACACTACGCGCTATATTGAGCATGATACTAAATTGCGTCTAGTAACAACATGAGACTATAAACTATTTTAATAATTTACTTTAACCTTTCATCTGTGTTTGATTAGGATCCTACCCATATTTTTAGTCACCTTTTTGCATTTATTTAAGACATAATTTACTTTCTCTAATGCGGCGCGACCGAGGCTTGAACGACGAAAGGTTAAAAGTCCGCAGTAAGCTCGATTCTCCATACAAACTTAGTTACGCTCTCGTTTTAAAACTACGTGTTGGATTGTAACGAAACCTTGCATGTACAATGACATGAGGTATATCCAGGTCTGTAATCCGTTGAATTTCAAAACAAAACAAACTCTATCACTGTTGGTAAGTTCGTTGTATTTTTTCTTGTATTGGGCGCCTAGCGGCATTATACAGAGTGTACCAAAAATGGGGTGTGAACCGATCAAGGGCATAACAGGCATCGTGTTCTGATAAGAAAAAAACAAGAGAAAAAAAAAATCGCGATTTTTTTTTTTACATTTGTATGAAGCGTTGGCCGACTGGGGCGACCTACTTCATACAAATATAAAAAAAACGCGTCAACAAAAAATCTTTTAGTTTTTCTTATCAGAACACGATACCTGTTTATGCCCTAGATCGGTTCACACCCCATTTTTGGTACACTCTGTATTGTTAGGATCCGACTTGATGATTTTATCTGATGAGCCATACTATCAGGATACTACACACAATGATTACTATAAAGCTCTAGAGACTAACCCCCTTATTCATAAAACTCAAAATGCCTCTGCTAAATAAAATGTGCTTTGTCCCTTTCTTACGAACACAAAGGTCATAGTGACAGATAAGGACAAACGAATATTAACGCCATTTTAGTTAAAATGGGCTAGTAGAACGTTTATGAATACGGCCGTTAGACAGGCGAATGACTAATGCCTATTTTGTTGAATAAGCCTACCTCTGTTCGATAATGTTGACATCCTCCGAAATATTGTCACTTTAAAATATAAAACAAGTATTAACATACAAATATATAAGAAACTAAACATATATAGAAATTACATTTCTTACGCTGTACATTATTAATTACAGTTGTTGCATTTCACGAAGGCGGTGGACGCGCTCCTATTATTATGACTTTAAAGTCTAATTTCGTCAAGTCCACATGGCTTCGCTAAATGCAAGAAGTATAATGGACCCGATTCTACGTGCACATGGCTTAACTAGCCTAAAATTAAATTGTCTAATTTTTAGACATAATTTAGGCGGCAGATTAAAAACGACATATTTAGAATAGCATTTAGGCAGCTAAGTAAGTTGTATAGACCGCCTAAAATAAGAAACGTCAGATTCAAATTAGCGCTGTCATTTGATTATGACAGCTGCTCATAGAATAGCAAAGTGTTTTAGCGACACCTAAATAAAATTAGGAAGTTTAGAGGCCACTGTAGAATCGGGTCCATTGACATTTTAACAGAAACTAAACCATACATATACATATAACTAATGGAATATTAGGCTTCGTTTTTGCACCTGTTCTCAATTGAAGTCATATCATGAAACTATAACTGTCTAACCGATATAATATCGTCAAAAAAAACTGATATCAAAGAGTGTTTACGCGATGACAATCCCTACTTTATTTAGGATATTTCTAATTAATTGATATAATGGTTACATAAAAATAGTCTAAACCATTTTTTTTCGAATAATTTTTTTTTAGATTCTTTCATCACAGTCCATACCTCTTTATAAAACAATGAGTTAAATCAATGTTACTTATACATTGACATTACTTTTTTTGTTTCATTGACAATTTCACAGTCATGAATTTAAGATCAAGACAATAAAGTAATCAGTATGTATTTTCAGTATACATATGTATTAGTACTTAGGTACAGAATGAAGATCCTTTTACGCGTAACATCGATGTTTCATAGAAATCTCAAATCATGCTATCCCGCTCTACCGCATAGCACGTGTTCTTTTGTCCCATTAGGGTTGTTGCGTTTTATGTGACACTGTCAATGATACACCGGACACGCGACTATGTGCCAAAGTTGGTGTCACTGTCCGGCGATGTCAGCCGCGTCCGGGTGAATAGGGAATATTCATGTTTTTATTTTATTTTGTTTATCTATTCTATAAGTAATTAACTAACTAATTATATAACCGGAAAAAAATACAACACCTTCACAATATTATTAAATAAGCTAAAAAAAAAAAAATCAAACTACTATCATTTTCGGACGATCAAAACGCCACCATTTGGCGCGCTCATTTGTGACGTCACCGTGCACTAAAAACAAATTAACAACAAAGTGTTTGATTCACACTTTTAATAAATGTGAGTGATTAATGCTTATAAGATCAACTTATTGTAATGGAAGAGCACACAAAAGCTTATTATAAATAATGCATTGTCCCTATGTGTGAAAATTACATTAACACTGAAAATATTTTCATATGCCCAAAGGTGCAAATATAAGGATAAAGTGGTGTAAGGCGATGAGGAGAGATAACGTATCATGCTTGAGTAGTTTATATTGTTGTGAAGATCATTTCGACGTGAGTATTAAATATGTATGTACCTAAAATCTTTTTTATTAGGACTCGCGAACAATATAAACATTAATCTAACCTCAAAATTGTATTATATACTTATTCATAAAACTATTCTGATTCCCATTTTTTTTATTTATTAATGTTACAAATATTATGATTTTTGTTGATCAACAGCTGACTACGAGTGTTGATTTTGATCATGAAATGTTTTAGCTAAGTTTCTTTGTTTGCACTGTTGATCGAAGATCGAAGTTGAAAGGAATCATTGATTATATAATACTAGCTTCTGCCCGCGACTCCGTCCGCGTGGAACTCGGTTATATCGTCGCTCCATGCAAACTGTCACCCCCCACTTCATCCCCTTGGGGGATGATTTCCGGGATAAAATATATCCTATGTCCTTCCCCAGAACTTAAACTATCTCTATACCAAATTTCATCCAAATCGGTTCAGCGGTTTAAGCGTGAAGAGGTAACAGACAGACAGGCAGACACACTTTCACATTTATAATATCATATATATAAGTCGCGGGCAGAAGCTAGTCGTTTATATCGCAGCTCCATACAAACTTTCATCCCCAATTTCACCTCCTCCGGGGATGGTTTCCGGGATAAAAACTATTCTATGTCCTTCCCCGGGATTCAAACTATCTTCATACAAAATTTCATCTCAATCGGTTCAGCGGTTTAAGCGTGAAGAGGTAACAAACAGACAGACAGACACACTTTCACATTTATAATATTAGTATGGATTAGTATGGATAGTATGGATAAATATGTACTAGTTTTTTATTCCACTTATTTAACAAAGACACCTATTTCAAGTAGTTCAAAACTCTAGCTATTTGAATCGCCAAAATATGTTATATAAAAACAAGGCATATGAAATTTTATTGAATATCTGTAACTTATTTACCTTGCAGCTTTTACTCCTCTTAGTTCAGCGGACGTAAAGTTACAAATATTTGCGAAGTACGTATTTAGTCATCATGAACACATCAATTTTAGGCAGATTATCCGACTGTGCCTTGACAAAACCGCTTTCAGTCATTGTGGCGAGTCTTTTTTCACAAGGAGTCACTGCTTTCAGTTAACATTTACCAAAAAACACTGATTATTTATCATAAACAGCGGCAAAACAATGCGAATAACTTTCAGTAATCATACTAACGACGTGTTAACAGTAGACACCGAGTGCACGGTGACGTCAGGTTTCGCTCCGCCAATAGCGTTGCGTTTTGGAAATTTGCGAGGGAATTTGAAAAATAGTACTTTTAAACAATTATATTTATCAATAGAAACATGATAATTTGTAAAAATAATCATGTGTGTATATTTATTAAGCAATATAGATTACACGTGATTTTTTTTGTCCATTTCTAAATCACATGCATATTCCCTATTCGCACCTCGAAGATGTGCGAAGCCAAACTTAGCCGAAACGGCAAGAGAGACGGGCCTAGTATTTAGTAGGAATGGTAGGAAACTGACCTGCTTCGTTAAGTTCTATGTCCAGTAAGTACTGCGCTTGATCTTTCCATGCCGCAATGGCATGCAGAAACTTCAAGGATCTGATCACCTCTTCAGACACTTTCTCCTCTGTAGTGCTGCTTCCTGGAATAGCCAGAATAACTTGCGTATCAAAATGTGTTGCCTCAACCAGCCATTACTCCATCATCTTCACCCAATAAACCGGTTCATTAAGATGACATCTAACAACAGTAGACCCTATACACCCTAACTGGTGTGTGTATCTGTGTGCGTGCCATGACAGCGAGGGCATCTGATCGGTATACCCCTTGCATTTCATTAAATTGTCGAAAGGACCTCTATGTGTCGGCTACGTGATACTTGTTAGATACCCCGATTCCTCGGCTGCACACACGCCTCCTATAGGTCGTGGACACCATTATCCAGTAAGTGGGAGAGAAACAATTTCAATTAAAGAATGCCAGACAGTAAAGAATTATAATCAAGGCAAAAAAAGAGCTTGTGTCTTGAAGACTGGTTTTCCAGTAGTCGATGTTTAAACGCATTGTTTCAACTATGTTCATTGAATTTCACACATTATCATATTCTGGTCCAAATAAGAAGGGTGTTATATGTTTATCCTGTATATCTGTTTGTGGTATCCCTGCTACCAAACGGATTACTTGCTACCATTAGAGTGCGGTTTTTTCAATCTAATTCAGTGTTACTATGTTTTTTGTTCCAATGCAGTCGGACCCTTGTACTGACATAAACACATTTTTAAATATAGGGTCGTTATTATAACAAGGTTACCTTGAGGACCTAAAGTGGCTCTCCTGGCCTGTATGATTCTGCTTAGATACTGCAGCGATGAAAGTTTCTGTCGATCCTGCAATTCCCACTCTCCAGCAGTGTCTCTCGAATGCTGGAATTTATACAGACTCCTTCATACTCTGTTAGAACGGATCCAGACGGCGATCTTTGCAGCGATACAAATGTATTAAATCAATAATTATTTCGTACGGTACGATTTACGAATTTTTAGAGTGGAATGAGCGCTGCCGAGGATTTCCCAGCTAAAGTGGCCGTCAATGGAATTTGCTAACTATGTAAACAAACCGCCATAGTGAAAGACAATTTCAATATGGCGGTTTGTTTACATAGTTAGCAAGTTCTATTGACGGCTATACATAACGGATATACATAATGGGGTTCTTCAAGAAAAAAGCGTATACATTTTTACAGGGTTGCAAACGCGCATGTGACCCCCCAAGTTGCTAGTAGTTTTATAATATACTTTAAATTATTTTTTTCTAATATGTGGATCATTACAATGTACTATGTCTGGAAGAGCGAGACTTCTCAACACAGGTACATATATACCTAATGAGAGGCCTCAACCTTGCCCTGTCTGTAAACCACTGTGTTTTAAATCAATAAAATATTTTGTGTTTAGTATTTTTTTGTATATAATATTTTGTACTTTGTATTTTTTGTATTTTGTAAGTTGCAAGCGTCCATATGCTACGGTGGACGCTTACCATCTGGCAGGCCGTACGCTTGTGCACCGACGTGGTATATATATTCAAAATAAACTCTTACAAGTTTTTGTATGTCTTTCTGCACCATTTCCAACGTAGCGTCCAACTCTTCGGCATCACCGCAGCACCTTATCACCATGAGGAACTGTTCGGACGGCAGGCAGGAGTCGCGACAACACTGAAACAAACAATATGAGTAATAGAGTTACGATGATTCTTCTGACTGTAAATGTGACATGTTAGTTAAGGCGCCGTAGGTTCAGCGAAGTTAAGTGAACAGAGTTTTTGAAACAATATAATAATATGGCTGCGAAAAAAATACGAACAGTAATCTTGAGGCTTTTCTGCAGCGAGATCAGTGATTCGAAACATGATTAAGCAATTTTCGCTCGATAGAAAAAGAACACGAACATACACGAATCTAAAATACACTTAAAATATTCGTAACAAATTATGCACAAAAGCTAAAAATATTAAAATTGCTTCTAAAAATCGGCAATACCATGTTTGAGAGAACTCTGTGATTACTTTTTTATTTATATAAACGGCCAAAAAATTTAAATTAAAAAATTTGATATCCGCGCTTCCGAGCACGCACTTCCATCTCGCTCACGCGTATGCTCAGTGAGAGGGAGAGAAGACCATGAACCTACGGCGCCTTAATGTGAATTAGTTATCCGTAGTTATAAGGAATTTTGTGAAGGGCACAAGGGACATTTCCTCCGCTCAAATCGTGGCCGCGTCGCAATCGTAAGAATTCTAGTCTGATACTCAGTCCTGATAATAGCCATTTTGATATTTTCCTGGGCACTCAGCAACGTCATGACAGACCGCACAACCACCAAGAAGAGCAAGCCAATACACACCTCTTCAGAAGCCAATACAGGCGCATAACGAAGCTACAAGTTACACGTCAGAACCGGCAATCAAAAGGCTAGTCGTTATGGGCCAAGCGACACTGAGGTGCTAGTTTTGACTTATAAAATTAGCTTGCAGCTTCATGAAACGGGCTACAGGCAGCGAACGAAAAAAACATGGAAGTCTAAATAGCGTCGTAAAATGACCTAACAGAAAGGATGCCATGGTAGGCGGGGCGCAGAACGATGCCTGGCAGCCGTTTAGTTCGAACATGGCTGCCGTAACAAATTGTTAAACAAACCAAATGTTCAATTTCAATAAATATGCCTTGTTGTGCTGTAAAATGGTGTGTGAGTCGTTCGGACAAGCACAACAATAAAGATGGAATCACTTTTCACAAGTACGAGGGACGGCTGAAAAGAAATCTACCTAAGTATGAAACAAAAGACTGTCATGTATGTATTTTTTTTATTTTTCAATATAGTCCCCTGCTAGTGAAATACACTTATTACATTTGTCAAATATTGACATTAACCCATGAAAAAAAAAATCTTTCGGTTTCTCGTCAAAAAAGTCACTAACTGCAGCCTTCATTTCGTCATCGG
Organism: Epinotia ramella; assembly: GCA_947578815.1. Taxonomy (NCBI): domain Eukaryota; kingdom Metazoa; phylum Arthropoda; class Insecta; order Lepidoptera; family Tortricidae; genus Epinotia; species Epinotia ramella. The sequence goes on from OX388209.1 coordinate 19,235,136, forward strand.
TCAGAAATCGTCTTCCTCGGAGATCTTTTTTGAGGTGTCTAAATAAAAAATAGTCGCATGGGGCTAGGTCTGGACTGTAAGGTGGATGGTTAACGGCATCGAACCCTAATTCCTTCATGGTAAGCATTGTTGTGCGGGCGGTATGCACAGGTGCATTATCGTGTAAAATCAGGATCCCTTTGCTAAGTTTACCCCTCCTCTTTTCTTTTATCGCGTCTCGTAACTGATGCAGTAAGCTGGAATAATATTCAGCATTCATTGTCCTTTTTTTTGGTAAATAATCTATTAGTAAAATTCCTTCTGTATCCCAAAATACGGTAGCCATAAGTTTGCCTGCCGACGGCCTGACCTTAAACTTCCGAGGAGGCTTCTCATCCTTGAATTTCCACTGCAAAGACTCTTGTTTGCTTTCGGGGTCCCACTGTCGAATCCAGGTCTCATCACACGTCACCATTTTAGAAACAATTTCTTCCTCATTACCTCGACTCATTTCCAAAAACTCCTCACAACATTTGACACGTCGGTCCTTGTCAAACGCCGTTAACATTCTGGGGACCCAACGTGCACTCACCTTGGACATATTCAGATGCACATGAATTATCTCATTGACTCTTTCTTTACTGATGCCCACATCTCTAGCAATCTCCCACTGCTTCACTCGTCGGTCTTCTAAAATTATTTTTTTAACTTTGGCTACATTTTCGTTTGTAACGGCAGAAACCGGCCTTCCACTACGAGCGTCATCTTCCAAGCTCTCACGACCGAGTTTAAATTGTTTAGACCAAAACTTTATAGTAAATTCGGAAGGGCACGAACTACCGAACACACACATCATACGTTCTCGGATCTGTGAGGGAGTATTTCCTTCTTTTGTTAGAAATTTAATCACTGCACGATGTTCAATTTTAGCGATATTCATTTTTTCAACCGATATGTCGCAAACATTCGAGAATTGTAGAAAAATGGAACGGAAAAAACAAATGAACGTCAAATAATTCAAAAAAAGAATAACCAAAGAACAAGAATGCATTTCAGCCAGTATCATTTTCGCATATTTTTTTAACCAAGGAGATTACTTTTCAGCCGCCCCTCGTATCTAGTATGTACCTGGGCGACCTAGAAATAGGCTGATATTTTGGGTAGTTGTGATTGGCATATGCGATGATATTGGCAATGCGTATACCGGGTTTTAGGCACGTATTTTAGTAGAAAATTATAAGGAGCTCGCCTTCAATGATTTTTTCGTTAGCTGGCTACGGATATATAATCTCTCCACGTATCGCAAGAAGCGTTTTCACTCACCGTTCTAATAATAGCTCTGTTGATATTGTCCGGGTCACTGAGCAACTCGATCACAGGCCGCAGAACCACCGAGGACAGCAGGTCGACAAGCAGCAACTTCAACGCGTGACATCTCCACACTTCCTCGGGCGCCACCAGGTATATCACCGCTTCCGACACTTCGCATAGCAACGCTGAAAAACAAATGACGATCAGAGCTGTGACCGCGAAAATCGAAATTCGAAGTTGGAATTTATCCGTCTCTATCGCATTTATTGTACTCGAGCGAATGAAGAAGATAAGCAAACTGTTGTGACAAATTGCTAGGTGTGTTATGGCCTTCATGCATGCGTGTGTTTCGTATCTAACACTGCACTTAACTCACATATGGCAAGCTATCCCTTCAAAACATACACCGAAGATACCTACTTGACAAATTAAATAAATTATTTAAGGCTAAGTATAGTAACTAAGTATGCCCAGACCGATGAGTGGTATTTGTGATTCGATTTTATTATTTTAATTAGTTCGGAACTTCAACTAGTAAAACTACTAAAACGTCTGAATACTTGTGTTCCCATTATTACCATACTCCTTATCGCGATCCGTACAAAATATGTCGCGGCAAACTTGTCTGTTCTCTATCGAGTTTTCCAAATCGAAGAACAGATCGATCAATGATTTGCCGCTAACGTCTTCGGAGCTATCGTAAAACTTTGATTTCCCAAAAGTTTGCGTATCTGGAAAAAAATGCTGGGTTACGTTTGGCAAATTGGCTTCTATAAAATATGAAGCGTTGTCTGAAATAGATTTATTAGTTATTTAGGTATTCACAAAAAGTATAATTGCAAACTGTGTGTCACAAAACATCCCGTCAGTAAAATCATTTTGTTGAGGGTTCCAATGAGCCCAAACACGGGTTTATCTAGTGTACTTTAGGAGTTGCTATGACCTCTACTGCCTAAATCATCAGATCCCTTTTTCGGTGAATAGCAGATTCTGGCAATGGCGGATTCTTAAAACGGCAGATCAGGGATTTTGCAGACATTCAAGTTCCGCACAAATTTTAACATCAGCATCCGCATCCGCCAAAATCGATGCGGAGTTTTTGCGGATGCGGATGTAGTGCAATTCACGACAATAAAGGAGCCCACGCGGCGTTCTTGCGCGCGTTTTAGATATTTTCGCCATTAGTCAAAACAACTTCTTTTCGTTTCTATGACCAAGAGCAAACGCGTTTTTGATTTGTTCGCTACGATTGTAATTTAGACTGTTTGATGATCACGTGATATCATAAAATGGACGTTGTTCATTTAGGTTGTTTAGTGTTTGCCCCCAAAATCCGCATCCGCGTCCGCGGATGTGTGCCTCCTAATATCCGCGTCCGCCTCCGCATCCGCGGATGTCAAAAAATTCGCATCCACAGCATCCCTGTTCGGAATTGGTGTTAAAAGTTACAACTACGAGGTGAGACCAAGTACGTAAAGTAGGTACTTACGTCCACTTTCATCGTATTAAAGTTGAACCATTGTTAGCTCTCTAAAGTTATGATTATGGCAGAAATTCCTAGGTAGGTAGGTCAGGTTCGTAAAGTAGCTTTTTTGCCCGAAAACGCCCAGAATTAGGAAACTGTCACAGCCGACCAACCATCACACTGAACTTTGAAAATGTGACAGTGTGAACGTTGGGAAACCATACGGTGATGGCTATAATGGGACTTTTGGGACAAAAATAAGTGCCACTTGCAAGTTTGTTCATACTAAATAAATAACATTTGCATTCTGCCCTTACACGCATCTGCCAAAATAAGAATATGCCGAAATCTACCCTTAACCAAAATAAGGCATCAGATCAGCTCGAAGTTATAATACTGTGTTGTCATAAATATTTACATACTGGCATAATTACATACTTACATACGAACATTAGCATACATTATTATAATGATTGCATAAAATGCTATTTTATGACAATTAACAAAATAATACGTTAGCCCCCGCTTAAGGCCAAGAGAGGAGCACTGCGCGCAAACAACCATATGGCGAAGCGAAGTGTGACAGCGTTTACTTATAAGCGTTCGCGTTTCACGTATCGGACGCTGCATGCGTCACCCGTCCATAAGCGGAGCCTTACGTCAGCGACGAACACTGCCGTTGCTAAGCTAGTGAGGAATAAAGTGTCTTCTTACAACTTCCTTTAGTTTAGTCTCTAGACACGAGAGATCAGCCATATGTTTGAGCGAGATATCTCTCGAGCTCGGTTTTGACACTTCGGACGAGCGACTATGGTGCACTTAGAGCCCTTGCACACTAGCGTTTTTGCCGGCGGTTTCCCGGCGGAGCGGGATTATTTGCCGCCGCGTGGAAGCGGCGTCACCGTACCGTACCTGGCTTGATCGCCGCGTCCACGCGGCTTCACCGCGGCGGCACACTGGCGGCAAGTAATCGCGAAGATATCGCAGCGCGCTCGCCGCGTGCACGCAGCGTTCCCGCTCTGCCGGGAAACCGCCGCCAAAAACGCTTAGTGTGCAAGGGCTCTTATGTGGTTAAAGGTATTGCAACCTCCATTAAAATAAGATATTATAAAATAACTAAACTACAAAGGTGTAAGAAGTACTTTCAGAGCTAGGAACCTCTACATACGATTTTTCGCATGTTATCGGCTACGAGCGAGCTACGAATACTTAAGCTGGGTCCACATTTGTATCATTTTGTCGTATCGTATCTCCGTCGCGTTGCACCGACGCGTATCAAGATCGCTAGTGTGGACGCAAAAACAGCGCGATCATACGGATGACGATGTTGACACGCGTCTATTATATACCCCGCACACTCGCTATCGGATACCCATATCAAGATCGGTAAGTATGGACGTGTTTTGATACTGTATCACGATACGAAGTTATGATTTGAAACGCGATACGCCGTGATCGCTCTCGAGGCGGTTTTTCCCCGATCATCAAAGGGGATACGGACGAACGTCCACACTAAATGATACGGGGTTATCATACGATACGCTGCTACGCTACGGTTAGTATGGACGCATTTTTTCACGCGACGATGCTAGTGATACGGGGTGCCCAAAGTGAGCGTCCATACTTAGGATACGCGAGCTCGATACAATACGCGTGATCGTGATCGGCAAAATGATACAAATGTGGACCCAGCTTTATGTACCTGGCAGCCAAGACAGGTCTGTATCACTCTTGTTCCTTCTATGAGTTTTCTTTTCCTCCTTCTTTGGACTGGGTTTGCCATTGCCATTGACCTCTTTAGCGGTCACCAGGTCTATATGCTTCAATCTCAATCTGGACTGCTTGAATAACTTTAGGTGCATCGTCAATTCCTCTGGGAACTTTGTTGAGAGGAGGTGTATCCAGTCTACACTTTTTACCCTGGAAACAGTATTACAGTTGTTTTATCTTTGAGCAAAGCATGTAGTTCTGGGCTGTTCGAGTATTTGTTTTCTTTGTTTACAAACAATGATGTGATATAAAAAAGAGATAGATATAGGTTATAAGCGCTCCAAAAGTGGCACACTAAAACTAAGTCAATTGCACTAACTTGCCTCAGTTTCGCGTTGGAGATGTATGCTGTCAGATTCGGTGGCCATTTTTAAACACGGAATTTCGTATACACAACGTATCTACCTCTTTTTTTTATGACATCATTGGTTACAAATGTTAAATATGTAATTTTAAAAAGCTTAATTTGAAATTCAGTGGTTTTTCATAGCTGTTATCACAATAAGCTTGAAATCACTAATTGTAATATTTTTTTAATTTAATTTATTTTTCTGCCTCTTCTGTATTTGTTTTTTAGTGTTACATGTTTTCTAGGTATGTATTAAAGTATATTAATTAAATATATGAATTAACAAAATAGGGAACGCTTTAAGAGTATTATCATGTTCAAAGAGTTCATTTGATAACTTAATGATGTCTCAAGGTACATTAACCTCACTTTAACTATGTTATTATCATGGACCTTATAAAGCAACATAGATAACTAAAACCAATAATAAAATATTCATCCATCACATTATTTTTAACAACAAATGCTAGTGAACAATAATTCATGTTCATCACACAAATATTTGCATATCTATCCGGGATGTCCCTAGAAGACTGCGTTTTTTTCACGCACCGTCGACGCGCGTTCTCATAATACCATCCGCTAGGTATTACTTAGTAGGGGAAGACGCGTCGACGGCGCGTGAAAAAAACGCTGCCTGCTTAGGCCTTTATAGGCCCTAGGGCACTACCACTACCAACTTCACTTTTCATCCTGCTTAGTCCATTCTAACAAAATATTTTTGAATGTTATTAGGAAATGTTACAAGCTACGGTAGCTTAATGGTTCACTTCAGACATGCGGCTGTCAAGAAAACATCGGGAGGAAACCGGCGTAATCCTGATAAGGTCTACTTTTCCCTCTGGGTTGGAAGGTCAGATGGCAGTCGCTTTCGTAAAACTAATGCCTATGCCCGATCTTGGGATTAGGTGTCAAAGCGGACCTCAAGCACCTTTAGGGCAAAACTGGGAATAATGCTAGGAGGGTTATTATTAGGAAATGTTACAGCCTACATAGTCCAGGCCCCGTATCATGGTCGGCCTTATCACGCGATAAGTGACAATATAGAGTGTCCGTCTCGTTCCATCGAACAGTGTCAGCCAGTGACGGACGCTCTATCTTGTCACTTATCGCGTGATAAGACCGACCATGATACGGGGTCAGATAATACTTTTCTAATAAACACTCACCTAGAGGCAACATTGGCACTGGCGGATATCACCAATTGTTTAATAGTATGATTTGTGAACTCTTCATCGGCTGTCAATATGCCGTACCAAGGAGTCACATAGTCATTGATGATAATGGTTATGATTTCATTCAGGAACGAGTCTACGGTGTCACTGCCTGTGATGCGCTGATCGAATGATGGCTTTGTCTGACTGTTCAGAGGTTTGTCTGTTTTAAATATTTCTAGAATCTGAAAAAAGATAAATACATACATACATTCACGCTTTTATTCCTAAAAGAGGTATGCAGTAGGATGGTCCTTAAAAATCGAAAAGTTGAAATTTTATTGAGCCTCGTATTGTTCTAATAAGTGAAAAAATATGTTTTTATTTTTATTTTTGGTTAAGAATTTTAAAAAACATGTTACTTTTCCACGTATTAGAACTATATCAAAAAAAGAGTTGGTGTTAGATTGTATCGACATGTCAAAGAGGTTGCCTGGGATCGGAGTAAATGGAGGGCTTACTTTGAGCTACACAGACAAGAGCTTAGCTCTTAAATAAGCAGAAGAGAAGAACAATATAAGAGCCGCCTCATTGAAATTTCAAATTTTTGACTTTTAAGGACCAGTAGGCAGAGCACATAAAACTTATGTTTTTTACCATAAATGTGGGTATAAAAGATCAACAAAATGTGATATAATAGGTTGCTAGCCTATCGCCCACAATTCAAAAAGAAAAACATATATTTTTTATTGCAGGTTCCTGTAATATTATAAATACTGAAATTGAGAGCCTGGTGAATTATTCTGTAAAGTGGCCGTGAATAGAACTTGCTAACTATGTAAACAAACAATGTATTGAAATTGGCATTTAAAATGTCAATTTCAATACATTGTTTGTTTACATAGTTAGCAAGTTCTATTGACAGCCACTTAGCAAATATCAAAGATGTCCTGGCGAAATAGTTAAATGAACACCATTTTAATAGATATTTGGTTTGGTCTGTTAAAATGTACAAAGAACCAAATGAGTGAATCAAAAAATCGGAAGTCAATAACAAGTTTTAAATAATAAATATCAACTTTTTTTCACCTTGATGTTGGCAGAATTTTAAAATACAGATGAAGCTATAACATACAAAGATTGATTGGTTTTTCCATAATATCTGGTCTGTTATAATGGACAAACAACCAAATAAGAACTTCTTATGGTTCAGGGTACATTTACTTGTAATAATAAGTCCTAATGAAAAGTAAACATATTATAGTATTACTATACTCACACACACAAATATTTGAATATCATCCCACTTTCTAGTTTAACATTTTAATGTCTATTTTCAAGACGGTGTTTCCCTGATATTTATTGATTAGATCTTAATGGATAACTACCTAAATTTCAACAAACATTTGACAACAACGGGATCGGAAAGATTGAAAAAAATACATTTGAAATTGTACTATGAAATCTATGGTTATAGGTCAACATTTAACTAACAGATGCACTTTAGTGAACTAAGCTATAGTAGCCTAGTGGTTTAGGCATGCGGCTGTCAAGCAGCGGTCGTGGGTTAGAATCCTGGCTTGTACCAATGAGTTCTTCGTAAAATTACACGGAACAAGGAAAATTTACCGTTAGCTTTTCGGTGAAGGTAAACATCGTGAGGAAACCGGTCTAATCCCAATAAGGTCTTGTTTTCCGTCTGGGTTTGGAAGGTCAGATGGCAGTCTCTTTCGTAATACTAGTGTCTATGTCAAATCTTGGGATTAGGTGTCAAAGCAGACCCCGGGCACCTTTAGGGCACAACCACCCGGTTATTCCCATAATGCTAGGAGGATGATGATGCACATTAGTGGACCAAAATCACCAGTTTTTTTTTTTATACCATGTTGGTAGCAAACAAGCTCAAGGCTCGGTCCAACCTGATGGTAAGTGGTACGCGATCATTTAGGTTCCAGGGTGTGAAAAATTACCTCTTTGATTATAATTCATTTTAAGATCATCATTGGACCTTGAGAGTGAGGACAATAATATATAAGACATATTCATGCCAGTTTTCCTTACCTTTGGGGACTGAATGGAATAATTTGTTTGCTGCAGTGGATCGTCCAGACAATTTATGTCTACATTGAAGATTTTCTTGTCATCATAATTAAAGTAAAGGATTGTTAGTATCCTGGAAAACGTAAATAATTATTAAATCATTGAAAACGTAAAATAGAAATATAGATTCGTGTGTTTAGTATAAACTTATGGCAATTTGAGTTAATGTATCGACACTTACCCTGCCAGAAAAGACACCAAAAACGAAAGAATTGTTAAATACCATCCAAATCCAAACAAGCCAATCACTATTACAGAAATTAAGCCAAACCAGCCGCCAATTCTTAACGCCATTGTATCTTCGAATTCTTACAGTTATAGGGTCCTAATTTAGTTACATCGGAACTAAGAAAAATATAAATAATTGGAAAATTCGGTGAAATCAACTTAACATTACGTTACAATTTGTGAATGTCAATCGAAAGGGAACGTTTCTTTAATTAAAGAAGTCAAAATTACGGCAAACAATTTTAAGCTTTATCGTATAAGGATAAAGACAAATTTTGATACAGCGTTTAGTAGATATTGGTGAAACTAAGGTGATATTTTCGTCAATGAAAGTTATTCAAAACAAAAGCTTCGATTGGCAGACGTCAACGCAGGCAAAGGTCAATTGCGTTTACGAAGATGGCTCACTTGTAAAAAAAAAGGATATAATATAATATCTCTATTTATATAAATTATATATATATCCATCCAATAAATCTTCACAAAGATTAAAATGATTTACAGTACTTATAGAGAATATAATTTTATAATTCAAGTTTTACTGATAAATCGGTGCTTAATTTATATTGTAATGTAATTTATTAATAGTATTTTGTTGTTTACAGCCACAACGTAGCGGTTATATTATCTTTGATAGCCACTACGTTCTAGTACTGGGAGGTCAAGATGCTTGATCTGTGCTAGAATAGCCGTGTGTAGGCTAGCTGCAGGGTTAGCACAAGACAGCGCGCGAGCTCTTTGGCACTATCAGTCTCTTTCTAAGTTTTCTAATAAGACTGGGACGGATAGTGCGAGAGAGCTCGCGCGCCGTCTTGTGCTAACCGTACAAGACTTATATACAGACGAGTGAAATCGTTAGACGCCCGAGGACGGTCAAAGAAAGTCTAGTACGGACGGACTGGCCTTTATTTTGCCGGACGCCATGTTTCGGCACTTACCCAGACGAGCCAACATCGCGCTGTGGACTGCATGCCGCCAATTTCGCTCGTCTGACGGTGGCTTTATCCGACTGAATCATAGAAAATAATTCAAACGTAGTGATTAGAATTATACTCTTTGAATAATTCAAGATTCTCAAATTAGTCGTTATGGCTTAGTCTCTCACATACTGGCGCGTTCTGGTCGCGGCGGACAAGAGTAAACTTGTCATTTATTAGCTGTCAAATTTACTATTGACCGCATGAACCTATAATTTAGTATGGACAGGCTATGGTAATAATAATACCACGTGCGAGCGAGCTGGTAGCATACAAATCTCGATAAGTGTGACAGACAGAGATATATCATTCGTTATCCTTGTCATAGTTCCACTTTTTTTCTATTTGGCACAACAGTTGTGGCATACAATGCTGTCAATGCTCGCGCGTGGCTGCATACGAATCCGAAATATTTAATATTATTGTGAATAAAATAGTGTCCTAAAAGTAATTTACGCACGATAAGGTATCTCGTGTTCCGTCTGTGCCAAGAAAATGGTTAATTGTTGCGTGCTTGGCTGTAAAAGCCGGTCGGAACAATGTGATGAAAATATAACCTTTCACACGTAAGTAGAACATCTTTCACTTTTCTGTATACGCAATACGTAAAAATAGCATGGTAAAATTACATTACGCTCAAAATCTTGTAAAATTTGACGATTACAATAGAAATAACATCATTGTTTACATTGTACAAGAAAATATTTGTTGACAAATTATCCGCCCAAATTACGTAGATTGTTTATGGTAAGCTGCGAGAGGTGTTAGAATGTCTTCTCGATTTAGCTTCTTTGCAATAATTTTAGGGATACCAGCCAATACAACTTAAAAATACCCGATTTCTCGGGTAATTTATACTCTAACAAAATTCTCGTACTTGTTATTACATAACATTCGTATATAATGGATGGGATATATTCTTATATACGTATATTTACTCTGTACTCATAGTAAAGATAAGCTTTTATGTAGCGAGTAATCTCGGACTGTTCATCCGATTTCAAAAATTCTTTCATCTGGCTTTATTTAATCCTGCATCTGCGCCTCCGCTTGTGTTCTTTCTACTACGCGGGTGGAGAGGAGACGCGTGGACAGCTAGTAATAAGTAAAGACGATCGACGGTTTAGAATGAATCATAATTTTCTAAAAGCCCTTTGCTTGAAAAATTTTATGTAAAATAATATGTTTTTTTTTTCTAGGTTTCCACTAAATGAGGATGCGCGTGCGCGTAGTATTTGGGTTAAGGCTACATATATATATTTGTGATCGCATTCTCGAAAACAGTTATTACGATTTTGATAGCATTTGCAGTATAGGGGTTTATGGGGGCGAAAAATCTATCTCATCATCATATCAGCCGAAATGGCCGGTCCTGCGCCATCCGCATCCAGCGGACTCCCGCGACCTTTGCCAGGTCATCAGTCAACCTTGTAGGGGGCCTCCCACGCTGTGCCTCATAAAAAAAATCGATCTAGCTAGGTCTCATATCTGGGAAAAATCATTCTCAGCATATTTTTACCCGAGCAGAGCTCTTTATCATTAATCTGTAATAATTTGAATATTTGAATAGTAAATGTTTTTTAATATGGTTGTGTCTCATTTCGGTATTTAGTGTCATTATTTTTCCCGCCTTAAGCCTGCATCGCGGTCAATAGTAAATTTTACAGCTAATGACAAGTTTACCATTGATCGCCGCGGCCAGGCCGCGCCAGTCTGTGAGAGACTTTAAGCCTCTCACCGACAGGCGCGGCCTGCGGTGGCGGTCAATAGTAAATTTGACACTAACTGTCAAGTTTACTATGAACCGCCACCGCAGGCCGCGCCAGTGTGATTCAGGCTTTATAATAATTAAGTAGATCAGCACGGCTATCACAGGACGCCCCGCGAGCTGTGTCGCGGCGAGGTAGACTGTCCGTCTCTTTCTAGTTAGAACGATTAGAAAGAGACGGATAGTCTACCTCGCCGCAACACAGCTCGCGGGCGTCCTGTCATAACTGTGCTGATAAGAAACTACCAGGTAAGCCGCTTGCACAAGGACTATTAATTACCTACATGTCATGTTCTGTTACTAGAATCATATTTCATGTTATTAAGCTGAATATTACTAGTGGTTGCGAACAGAGCGCCTGCTAGGCAGTGAATGTGTGTAAAGCTTCAGTAAAAACTACTTACAATAAAAGCGCATTATTTAAAATAAACATATGGAAGCGATGGGGTAATTTTTAGTTACATGGCCACCCCACGGGAATCATCTACTTTGTTGCCGTCCCTCATTGTGGCGACACTTACGTCGCCTCTGTAGGTATATACTCTAAGATTGACCGCCACCGTAGCCCGACCCAGTGTGATTCAGGCCTTATTGGGCAAGTTTTACTGAGTTTTACAAGTATTTTGCAACACTCAAATTTAGACTCTCGTAAAACGGGCTTCAGACAAGAGAATTGTAGACTAACTAGTATGTGGGGCAAATTCTCAAACGTTAAGCGCAATTTACACATACGAGTCGGAGTTCAATTGATCTATCAAACCCCGCAATGTAGTTGAACTTGCATGTGTTGATTGCGCGTAGCAGCATTTTGGTTTACTGAAATACAACACAATCACAAGAACCGTTTATTTATTATATATTACAGTTTTTAATAGTCCGAGACTACCTAATAATACTAGTATAATAATTTTATTGTCAAACATGTCAAAAAAATACACAGGTGGTACTTGACCAAGGTCTTGTAAAACGAAAACGTTAAATAAATGCAGTGTTTTGATGCATATAATGCTATGGGCATCAACTAAACTTAGAGACCTTTTCTATTACGATTGACAAAATAAACCTATAATGTTATTATTGCACAGGTCGCACATTTTTCTAAATTGGAAAGCCATGCCACACAAATAGTGGAGATATGACTATAGGTACCGTTTGTACTGTTTAAATAACTTAAAAATACAATAATATATTTTTATTCTATTAATTACAAGGATTAAATAAAGTAGGTACCTAAGTGTACTTCTCCAACGTTTTATAGTTACAATAGAAAGTGCGTTAACAACAATAGCTATAATTATTGTGCATAAAAATACAATTTTAACATCATTTTCCAATTCCGTTGTTTGATTTATTATCACAATATATTTTTTACACATAAAACATAAGTAGTACATTACACATTAGCTAAAAATAAAATATGTAATTTTCTACAATATAATGACTATTTAAGAGTAGCAAGTTGTTTTTCGTAATTTTGTTACATTAGCGAAAGCAGTCGTGATTATTATCGAAACACGTATTTGCGATCTAAGGCTCTAGTATAAGTTTTACCGAAACAAAACTTTACGATCGCGTTTGCGTTTTACCCTCAATTTGTATGGGATTTGACAGCTAAACGTGAACGCGGTCGTAACGTTTTGTTTCGGTAAAACTTATACTAGAGCCTCAGAGATTTATAGTTCCACGGCCACAACGAAAATCGAAATTCGGAGTTCGGGTTCGGGAGTTCTTATCTCACTTGGTGACAGAGACACAGATACAAGAACTTCGAGTTTCGAGTTTCGTGGTAAAGCAGTTGATCGAATCATTAGATTTAGTTTTGGTAAGCATCCTAGCTTATAAAGGGGCAATTAAGGAAGGGTAGTCCGCCAACCTAAAAACCAAGGTCATTCATCTTCGATGGCTTCAATGCTGACTACCATGCATGGCCGACTGTCAGGGCTCTTATGTATTTATAGGAAACTGATTGTGATAGGTACCGGTTGAGATAAGTGCTACATCTATGTAAGTGGGTGAATCAACTTTTTTCAGTCACTTCTTGCCATGGTTACATTCCCTGGGGCACTTTTTAAAACTGCGATTGTGCGTTTTATAATCCACCAAATATGAGGGTTTCTTTCGTTTTCTCGATGTCTCGAACGGAACAGAATAACAAAAAGAAATAGTTGATTGACCCAGGTAAGGTTATCGTTTAGCGTCCAAGCGGCTCCATTAATTCCAAACACCGAAGACCAGGCCCCATTTCGAGATTCTGCATGGCTAGCATGAGTTGTGTTACCTTGCTTGTTGTTCAGCGTCAGTGAGCCCATTTCGGTATAGACTAATGGTCTTTACAAACGTTGCAATTTATCGCAACAACCTATAGTTCAAATGAGAGGTATGTATTCCTGCCCCCCTAGCACACTAGGTTTTACGTCCGACATAAAGCAATTGTCCCTCTTGCACTCGCATATTGGCCAGAATGGGACGAATACGAAATGGACGACATAAAACTTAGCGTACTAGCCCCTCTGTAACACTATAGCTGATCGCTGTCGGTTGTTGCGATAAATTGCGACATCTGTAAAGGCCTCAATTAGTTAGAGAGGGTACTGAGCGGATTATAAAAGTGGTTAAAATGGATTTATAAGCATACCCCCTTCTTAAAAATAAGGGGGTAAGTTTATAAATCCTTTTAATTATGGAAAATGTACTGTCACATATGAATTGACGCAAGGATTTAATGAATTTTTACTAAAGAATATTCGCATTTCATACATTTCATGTATAGACGTAACCTAGTTATATATTAATTGCACAGTTATGGACAATGACAAAGGCAATCCTTATCTAAGGTTGTTTATTCACCAGAGTTAAGCTAAGCTATGTTTTCACACAAGGCTAATGTGGAAGAGATCGCTTTAACGTCGCCTGATATTACATAGTTTTAATTCCATACTCGTTTCTGTAACTTTCTTGTGATTATGAAGTTATTAATTATAAAGCTTCGAAGCTATTGCGATACTTGTATTGAAACAAAACTTTGCTTGACTTTGGTGGATAAAAAGTATGGTACTAAGGGTACTTATCGAAGGGCAGTATATTGTCATAAAAACAAACAATTGTCACTTAAACTTGAAAAGTACATATGAATATGCCTACAAACTTAATTAGCTACATGCATTCGAGGGTTAAATACAATTTCGCGTCTAAACTGACTAAATATTAGAAGCGTTATTGCTTCACGTTCCATTACTAACCAACAACCTTTAATTTCATTCAGATCTATCCAAATACAATATTACAACAGTGTCTAAGATAGCTCATGGTTTACTATGTCGGTAACAATCTTACAAAAACATTAGTGCAGTTTTGAGAGTTAGAGCTCGGCCGAGCCATAGAGACTAGAGCTATCAGGGTTAATGCGAGTCGTCTCCCTACTGCATCCGCTAGTCATAAGCGAAAATTACACATGCAAGAAATCGCATGCAAGTTTAACTAGATTGCGGGGTTTGATAGATAAAACGCAGTATAAATACCTTAGTAACCCGCAATGTAATGAAACTTGCATGTGTAAATTGCGCTTTAACTTTAACGGCTCGAGTCTTTAAGGCTCGGCTTATTATTCCAAACAAATGCACAGACACGGCACCGTCTCTGTGCATTTGTTTGGAATGCTTGCCACTCACCGCGGTCGCCACCGCTACTGGCGCGAAGTCATGACATAGCGCGGCGGCGGCAGCTGCAGCGGTTTTTGTCATTCATTGCGCGTGATCCCAACTAACCACAGTGCGTTGCGCGTCTCGACCGCGCAATGAACAGATAAAACGCTTGCCGCGCCCCAATTAGCGCAATGTCGTGGCCGAGCCCTTAGAGTGGCTACAGGTGAGCTTCCACCTAGCTAGTATCATATGAGGTTTCAGATATATGGAAACGACTTAGCAGATCTCTGGTACTCACCCATGTTTTTGTAGCAATTGAAATAGTGTTAAAGACGGTTTACTTTGGGTACTAAGTAGTTTTTACAGGGATATAAATAAATAAAATCAATTTATACTTAAGTAGAAATGGGACCAATAATTATTATTAAAAATAACGATGGCCGAATCTCGTTGTTTAAAAAAAAATGCTAATACTACTACACAACCAAGTCTCAATTGGCCAGCCGATTGTATACTTCGTATACATACTAGCGCAAATCCACGAGAGTACGTGGGTTGGTCGAATAACAGCCCAACGGGCCAAAATATTAAAAAAAAACCATCATTTTTCTTTTACACAAAAACGCGTATAATGTGTGTCTTCTTCACTTTTACAGTCCCTAGGGTTCACAGATACGAAATGACCATCAATAAACTGATTAGTAATAAGGTTTAAAATGGCGCTAACTAATGTGATCATAGATATGCCCATCCATTCGTTATCAGACATAGGTAAGCCTGATATGATTGATTAAATCTAGTTCAGTTTCACAATATGTGTAATACTTAACGTGTCTTGTAACAAATTATTCCATAGCACCGAAGCAGTCTGGTGTATAACAAATAACAGTTTTATACTAGTCTTGTTAAGAGAAAGCACTGTGCCGACTACACTTGGGTTTTTACCACCTATGGTTGAAATTTGAAGACAGTGAAATTTCAGGTCAATTAATAGGACAGTTACAAAACAATCCTGCTAATAAGTGTGTTTACTGTAACATACATGTTCAACTATTTATGTCAAAAATATCTGTCAATTTGCATCTATACATTCGTGATTTTCATATAATATCTAATAAATCGGCAGCGATATCCCTGTGCAATATTGCTTCTAAGTGAATAAAGCTGTGTCCACATCAACAAAACCATCCTCTCAAACGTTATTATACATAAATATGGCATTATGTGACCTTTGGAATTGGACAGTGGTAATTGTTAGTGTGGAGACAGCTTTAGCGTGCGATAGTCATATTAATTTCAAATTTCAACAGCTACCGTCCTTTATCCTACATGTGCAAACCTCCTTAACTATACTTAAATAAATTAATGTTAGTTATTACGCATATACATTATGTTACAACATATTCAACAAGAATATCAACAATGGACTCGTTAACTATTATTAAATAAATACACATACATTATTAACCATACGTAGGTACATTATTGAGAATCGCGAAAGGAAAGTAATCAGTTTAACAGCATGGACGCCGACCGGGAGCCCACCGTGAAGTCTTTGTACTGAGAAAAGACGCATAGCTGGAAAAAAAAATACAATCATACAGTATGTTTATTAAGCAGAAGGGTCAATCAACTTTTCCACCCACACTTTGGTGTCCTCAGTTATTTCTGACCAAAACTTCATAAATCTACTTAACTTGACAATTAACGACGAACTATAGTAATTCCAGACTATAAAGCATCGTAACTTACATGTTACGTTCGAAATTGTCCTCAAATATATCTAGATTTTGTGGTAACTCCATTGACATTTTTTTTCTTCCATACATAATATTGCCGTCCAAAACGCGTGAGCACAACTTACTATGCCGATAAATTAAAAAAAAACTGTATAAACTATGCTTAATTTATTTATCATCGATACATTAAAATACAAACTTTAATACTTTCGAATTATAAAAGAGATCAGTTGATAATAGATTTCCAGAAAAAAACTAGAATTTATGTCCAAAGGAATTCTTGTTTACATTGGTATACTGAGTTACCTTTAAAAGCCGCACGTAAAAAATCTAAACGTGCATAATTCGGACACTACCTACCTACTAAAATATTGGCGGCCTCCCTGGAGCGGCGGCGAAGTCCTTTTACGATGCCGGCAGGACGCCAGTTAGCGACGAGCTTTCGGTGGTGGTGCGTGTGTTTAATCGCTGTCGGCTGAGTTACCGCGATTTCATCGGTAACTACTGATATTAATTTTACGAATCATGTTGTTTTTCAAGGACATAGAAATAAAGTTTTGATTATTGCATAGAAGTATTCCTAATACTAAGTGGATTTCATTTAATTTGCAAAATACTGGCAAATGTCACCTGAGTTACCTGTATACTGAGTTACTTTTGTGGTAACTCCAAAGACATAGTTGGTAACTCCAGAGACAATTTCATTGAATATTGTTTAAATTCTCTTTGTAACAGCTGCAAATTGTAATACTACGACTGGTTGGAACAATGAAAGTCCATCAAATATTCACGGACAACAGAAATCACTTAAAATATCGATCACTGAGCTGTTTTTGCGGATCCCTCACGAGAGGTGTTTGCGACTGCTACGACCCTCAGATATATTACATACGAACCATTGAACATACTGCACAAGGAATACAACATGTAGCTGAAAATGTTGAACCTGCAAGTCGTGCCGTATTATCAGATGATGATGTACCTCTCAATTCACTTACACAAGGATCACAACTAGAAGAAAATGCTGAACCTGCAAGTCGTGCCGTATTATCAGATGATGATGTACCTCTCAATTCACTTACACAAGGATCACAACTAGAAGAAAATGCTGAACCTGCGAGTCGTGCCGTATTATCAGATGATGATGTACCTCTCAATTCACTTACACAAGGATCACAACTAGAAGAAAATGCTGAACCTGCAAGTCGTGATTTATCATCAGATGATGATGTGCCTCTTAGTTCACTTAGTGTATGTATTGAAAAATATTCACAATACATTGTCCCGTTCCCGCACCAGTATTTACCGAAAAATTTATGAAAGTTCTTCAGATACGGGCGACGAAGACATGCAAATACCCTCTGGCAATAAGGAGAATTTTGACTCTTCCAAGGTCCCTGTTCAGCAGCCGTCCACGAGTAACTATAAAACTTCAATGCAGGTGTCAATCGGTGACTTTCTACATGTCGTTATTTATTTATCGTAAGGCAATCACAATTAATACACTGTTTTATAATCTAAAATTACATTCTGCCAGGTAGTTAGCAGCTGCACTCGTAAGTTTTTTTTAAATCTTCTGCTGGACCATCGTATTTGGTTAGCGGACACTCCAAGACGATATGCCGCACAGTTTGTTTTGGGCATCCGCAACAGCAGCATTCCTGTTCGCTCCAGCCCCATTTTTTCCGGAGGTGGGCACAATGGCCTATACCCGTTCTCATGCGATTCAGCATGCACCAGACACGGCGTGGTTCGTTGAATCCACGTGGTTGGCTGCCCGGGTTCAGTTCAAAAAGTTCAGGAGGGGCGTCAGCGGCAGACCATTCATCAGACCAAGCCTCATTTAGGCTCCGTCGGGAGCTGGGTTGGTGGGCCAGCAGCGCCGGAGGGCTTCGTGACTTAAGTCTTTTTTTGGTAAAGCAAGCCAGGTCCCTATTGATTGGTAGATCCGGTCGTCTATGGGCTTTATCTACCTCCCGGAGCAGGTGGCGTTGGCGGCGCAGGTGGGGGAGCTGCGAGCCAGTGTACAGGAGTGGGCTTCATGCAACCCGTGATCAAGCGCATTGTGGCAATTAGCTGCGTATCTACGGTTTTAGTGTGAGAGCTGTTAAGCCAGGTAGAGGCACAGTATTCTGCCGTCGGATACACGAGCGCCAAAGCGGTTGTTCGTAGGCAGCTGGCAGAGGCACCCCAGTTTGGTCCCAGTTAGTTTCTGCAGGATGTTTAACCTGGGCTGTAATTTTGCTGCTACGTTTTCGAGATTGGGGCTGTACGTTAGACTTCTATCCAGGGTGACACCGAGGTATTTTGGTAGTGGGTTGTGAAAAAGCATGGAGCCCCTGAAGGGGATGCTAATTTTCTTGTTGGCAAGTCGGTTGCTTAGGTGAAAGCAGCTCCCTTCGGTTTTGGAGGCATTAGGACGCAGTCGCCAGCGGACAAAGTAATCGTTCATGGTGGCCATGTCACACTCTAGCTGGTTTTCTGTAATGGCTATAATACGGTCCTGTTCGACTAGTGCTAGGTCGTCTATAGGTGTGTAGTGGTAGGTTGTCTATAGTGATAATTCAAGGAAGAAAAAATATTCCTTCGTATGCAAAGCCTTGACCAATATCGAAGAAGACGGAGAGGTACAGGTTATATTCTTACGAGTAGTGGCTAAAAAAGAGGCGACGGTATTCAAATTGGATGAACACTATGTTAACTATGTAGATTATGATATGACGATATTATTAAAATTTTGCCAATGCCTGCAATATTGAGAAAAGGACGTCGGATCTATTACCGATTTGACAATCCTATAAATGTTTTTGAAAAATAACTCTTCATAGGTATATATTAGTTTAGGAATAGCAAAAGACTGCTGATTACTTGTTGAAATTAATAAATTTATAATAGTTGTAATGAGATTCAATCGTGGATCGTGGTCGTAGATTGCGGATTTATTAAAATGTTAAGTTGGAACTGGTTTCAGAAAATTACATTTTCATATATTTTATAAACCAATAGTTAATATTCTAACATACCTTAGTTTTTTTAACTCAATTTCTGAGACGTGTGTCTTGGTGTTAGTAGAATGTCTCCGGTGTTACGTCGTATAGAGAAGAATTTGTCTAAGGTGTTACCTAATTGTCTCCGGTGTTACTTTTATGTCCTCTTTTCTATGTATAGTTATCACTATTATTTTACGATTGTTTTTGGAAGTTTCACTTATTATTTTCTTGTTTAAGTTGTCTTAAAAGTTGATTATCATTTTTCAAAGCTTTTGAAGCGTTTGTCACTCTCAATAGAGAATTATACAAACAAAATGCAAATTTTGGATCTCGGTGGTAACGCTAAATACATATTGTTAATATTATATACTCATGTATGTAACTTAAATTAAGACTGAATATACCAAACTGTTTGATTATGCATGCCAAAGTAAAACAAATATAAAATTAAGTTAAAAATGTGTTTTATTGTAGGTAACTAAGGTAATCCTCTCTGGTAACGCAATAGACACTTTTATGGGGGTTGTTTAAGTTATTTATGAATATAGGAAAAAACATACAACAGACATCGTGCCCATTTACGTATGTCATGCTTGAATGTTCATGCTATTTGAAAATATACTTAAATGTATAATATCTATGAAAAAATAAAATAAATAAAAAAACTGATATCCCCTCAAAAGTGTGGGTCGAAAAGTTGATTGACCCAGAAACGACCGCTAACGAAATTCCAAATTTCGATCAGTGGAAAATTGAAAAATTATTCGCCACGAGCGGGATTTGAACCCACAACCTCTGGAATCCGTCCATCGCTCTGCCAATTAAGCTACCGTGGGTCCGCTAATGGCGACGAATCTTACATCACCATACAAAAAATCACATCAATACGACGCTCCGTTGCGACGTGAAAGAAGGACAATCATACAAACACACACACACACTTTCGCATTTATAATATTAGTAAGGATTTTTCCATATAAATAATACCACATACCACATATAATAAGTTACCATAGACAAGTATAATTTCGCGGCCAAATCCTAATGGCGGCAATCACACGGTGACTATTATCACGCGATACACTGATATCACAATATGTATCACATGCATATTGACGATTTTGAAGCCAGTTATCTATACAATTTTGGGTCTCGCAATAATATTGTCATTAAAATATTACAATAATACTTTGTGTAATACCCTAACAACGGGTTAGGCCTCATGAAACCTAGAAATCAGCTAAATACAATACCGATTAAACTGGCTGCACTATTTATTTCCACAGACTATAAAACTCGTTATCGATAAAATCGTGATTATATAAAACCAATATCTAATTATTCGATTATTATCGTTTAGAACGTTATCAGAGCATGCGCTAAGTCACCTCAAGATAAAAGACTACCACATCGAAAGTTAACGCTAAATTCCTATTCTACTCGATCATTGCGTTACAAACTCGACTTTAACGAGATTTCAATAGAGCTCAAATTTCGAAAATCAAGGTAACAGATACAGAGGCGAAATTCGGTCGTTGATCTGATATTTATCTATTATCGAATTAGTGATTACCCTGGGAGATGATTCACGTAGTATCTATCTGTTTGTATATTCCATACCTATTTTCATCCCATTTACTTGAAGTCGGCGCAGCATGTTTTTTTTCTTCCATACCTCTCTATCGCCCAACTCAACTCATAAGAAGTAATATTATAACCCGGTTACAATATCTGTGGACCTGGCGTTGATGACGTCACGGCGGCGCTCTGGTACGGTGCGGGGCGAGCGCGGGTAGGTAAAAGAGAAGGGGGAGGGGCTTCACATTCCAGCGAGGTCCACAGATATTGTAACCGAGTTGTAGTTCCGCACATCGTCAGCAAAGCATTAATTAAAGTAATACTGATGATGATGACAGAATGTAGGTATTGTACAACACAAAACAAAACATCACAAATCTATTATTAATGTTAGTATATTTTATATCAATAACATTTACATAAGAAAGAGAAAAACTTAACGTGACAACTGTACTGTTGTGTATGGTTAAACAGTGTTGCTCTCCTGCTCAAAGAGCGAGTAAATTACTTCAGCCCAGCTGGCACGACAATTTTATGGTCAAGTTTTCCGGCCCAAATCATTACGTAAAACATGACCATAAAACCTATAATGTTACGTGTGTATCCCTAGATCAGGCTCGTATCAACAAGCCTCGCCCCTTGTCCGATAGCTGCTAACACCCATGCAGCACATGGCTATTCCCAGTACCACGTCGTGGGCACGCCGGTTTTTTTTACCGAACAAATCCGAACAAAATGTTTATCAGTCCGTTTCAGTCCATACTGACCATACAGCACGTGTTGAGCCACGAAACCGCGCACGCGCAGTTTGCCTCGCACGAGCACAGCTAGTACGCCACAAATATCAAACCTCTCACTCGCACTTTAAATGTTGCACGCATTAGTGTGATCGAGAGACAGAGTGAAAGCGAGAGACGGAGGGCGAGAGCGAGAGACAGCCAGTGCGAGAGAGACAACAAGTGCGAGCGATTATGACCGCAATGACACGATCTTTTTGGCACTATAAATCTCGTGCGATTGGATGCAGTACGATATATCCAGGTATCTACTATCTGTCGAGGTTTTTTCATGCGTCGCTTGCAATAGGGATGATGACTAAGATTTTTTAGTGACGTCATTCGAACCAGTTTTTGGACAGGAACAAATGTTTGTATGGGAGCAAACTCAATTAAAGAACATAAATACCTAAAAAATTGAGATAAAGATTGACCTCACTGGCGGCAGCGCGAAACGCTTCATACTGTGTGTCTATACAATTTTGACGTCACATTTGTATATTTGTACTAATCGTAGTATGGAAAATCAGGTAAATTGTTGTTTCGGTCGCGAAATACTGCGTTTAAGTACATAGTTGTTGTACAATTTTGTTTCTAGAAAAGCGTAAGGATTCTATTGGTAGCTTTTAATTTACTCTTGGACAATAAAAAAAAATGCATATTTTTTCTAAACTTTCAAGGTTCATAACTTTTTATGATTTTAATTATATTTTATAATTTATACTTTATTACGATTATTTGATGGTTTACTATCCATTTAGCATTACTATGTTATCAATTTGAACATGAGGCATCATGCCTATTGTGCTCCAGATAGCTGCTCAGAGAGCGTACCTATTAGTAGACTTCAACGCCGACCATATTACGTAACCCTTACAACAAATCATCATAACATTGCTGCGAGACGAGTATCCCCACAACCCACAACACCCCTTTTCCCTCACCTTGTCCTTAAGCTGCTGGCACATGTGCAGCGCCGCCGTCAGCATGAACAGCACGTCGCTGAACCACGGCACCGCGCAGTCCGCCTGGCACGAGTCGAATGTACCTTTCACTCACACTTTAGTGTGTGTTAGTGCGAGCGAGAAACAGCTAGTGCCAGCAGCGAGAGACAAGAGACTGGGAGCGAGAGCCAATGAGAGGCAGCGAGTGGGAGCGAGAGACAGTGATTGGGAGAGAGAAGATTGGGAGCGGGAGGCTAGAGTGGGAGCGCGAGATAACGAGAATGGGAGCGACAGACGGGGACTGCGAGCGAGAGGCCCTACATAATTATTAATGACAGCAACGACACTATTTCTTTTGCGATTGCATGCATAAGTAACGCTATAACCAATCGTCAAAATCCTGCTGCGCGATGAGCATCCCCAGATGAGGCCCAACATCGCAGCAATGGCAGCCCGAGCCAATCCTCACCTTGTCCTTAAGCTGCTGGCACATGTGCAGCGCCGCCGTCAGCATGAACAGCACGTCGCTGAGCCACGGCACCGCGCAGTCCGCCTGGCACGAGTCGATGCGCATGCTGCCGTGCACAGAGCTCAGCTGGTACGCGACGAATATTAGCTTGTGGGATTGGATGTAGAACGATATCGCGAGGTCTTCGGGCAGGTTTGGAGATAGGGCTTTCTGGAAACAAATGTAAATATCTAAATAGCTTGAGCGTTGAAACAATCTAAATAGAGGTAACATGCAAGAACAATGGACCAAACCTACGTATAGGTTCCGCAAAACCAAGTGTCAACGAGTCAGGCAATAAAAGTCAGTACTATTGTTGCACGGCCCGTTCCTCAAGGCAGTGCAGGTGCGAAAGAGATAGCGTGATCCAATGATTTATGACCTGACTCGCCACTTGGTTTCGCGGATCGCGGAGGATTTTCTATTGAACTACAGTCTACAGACTGGGCGAGCATTTGTCGAATGGGGCAGCCTCGTCAAGGTAGCTCGCTTAATTTGGACGTGGCTCGATCGAGGCACGTTCCCACAGAGAAAACGAGCTCGTGAAGGCTACCTTGCATGGCAAAAGCTCGCCCAGTGTGTACCTGGCTTAAGAGTCCGCAGTAAGCTCGATTCTCCATACAAACGTAGTTACGCTGTCATTTTAAAACTACGTGTTGGATTGTAACGAAACTTTGCATGTACAATGACATAAGTAAATCTAGGTCTGTAATTAGATTATGTAGCTTCAGATACCATAATTAAAAAAAATACAGCAAATTTAAGTTTTTCATACAAAACTTGTTTTTGCTGTATTTTGTTTGTTTTATAAACTGGAAGCATATAAACTAATTATAGACATAGATATACCTCATTTCATTATATATGCAAAGTTTCGTCACAATCCAACTCGTAGTTTTAAAATGAGAGCGTAACTACGTTTGTATGGGAAGCTGAAATTCGGCCGAGCTTACTGCGGACTCTTAAATTATATAAGTATAATAAAGTTAGATAACAGAACCTACGTTTATCGCTAAAGTTCCTTTCTGCAAACCAAGCTACTATCAGCATCCCTTTATATCTTAGTAAATTCAAGTATATAAATACTTGAGATTATTTGAGTTGGGCCGTTATGCACCAAAGTAATCCATTCAAAAAGCAACTTTACCGTGCAATGCAGAAGATTCAAATTCCAATGTCAGTTTTATAAAAAGTCGGCCACATTAAATAATCAATTACACACTAGCCTCCTTATTCATAAAACTATAAATGTCTCCGCTAAATAAAATGTGCTTTGTCCCATTCTTACGAACGCAAATGTCAAAGTGACTGATAAGGACAAACGAATTTTAACGCCATTTTAGTTAAAACAGGCTTATAGGACGTTTATGAATACAGCCGATAGTATTTTATAAATACACTAGCGACCCGCCCCGGCTTCGCACGGGTACTATATTATACATATAACCCTTCCTCTTGAATCTATCTATTAAAAAAAACCGAATCAAAATCCGTTACGTAGTTTTAAAGATCTAAGCATACATAGGGATAGACAGCGGGAAGCGACTTCGTTTATACTAAGTAGTGAAGACGCTAAACGTGACATTAATACACCTTCTGGAATCAAATATAAGTTTACTTCTCCCTAGACAATGCTTTTCCTTCATGCGATAATATATATTTATGATCGTTCACATTATGTCATTGTTATCCCATAGAAGGCCGAGCACGAGTAGGTGCGTTTGACTATCAACCGTAATTTCTAACACATAAGACACAAAATGAAAATTGCAACCTGAACATCATCTGAGCATATGACTCAAACAAAGTTATTTCTGTATTTTCTTTCATGTTAGACTTGAAAGCATTCTACACCGTCTGTCCGTAATGTTTGGAGCACTATACGACACGTTTATCACAGGACGGCCCGTGCGCTGTCGCGGCGAGATAGACTATACGTCTCTTTCTAATTAGAACGCTTAGAAAGAGACGGAGTCTATGTCACCGCGACACCGTGCAGGCAGGCTATCTGCACTCAACTGGAGGAGATATAAGCTTGTACAGAGTAGCGTACGATTACTGTTAGTTAACCACTGACAGATAGTTTGTCTTCATTTAATTTTCAACTTTAATATCATACAAATAAAGCAATTTTCAGAATACTGTTACCCACGTCTACCGATTTAGAAATAACTACTTAATTTGTATGAGGTTAAAGTCGAAAATGAAATGAAGGCAAAGTATCTGACAGTGGTAAACACCAAATAATTCTACTGTACAGCTTTTCGTATATATTTTTTTGACAATTCGGTTTTCTTTCTTTTTTTAATAATTAAGAAAGAAACAAATGTTTTGAAGCTTGATCCTTTTTCGTTTGGAGGTATGGATAAGAATACTATAGTTTAGTGTTTTTAAATCCACTAGCTTCTGCCCGCGACTTCTTCCGCGTGGAGCTCGTTTTTATCGTAGCTCCATACAAACCTTCACCCCTCATTTCACACCCTTAGGGACTGATTTCTGGGATAAAAACTATTCTATATACCAAATTTCACCCGTACAAACTTTGCACCCCTATTTAACCCGCTTAGGGGTGGGTTTTTCCAAATAAGTAATTTTAGACTTTTCTTGTATACTAAGGAGTCAATACACAAAGTTTCAAGTCTCTCACTTATTTTACTCCATCCCCATACAAACTTTCTACCCCCTTTTTAACCCCTTGAGGGTGGAATTTTCAAAAATCCCTTCTTAATAGGTACTTACCGTCATAGAAACTACATATTGTAAAAAAATCAGCTTTCTAGGTTCAACGGTTTGGGGTGGGCGTTTATTTAAGTGAGTGAGTGAGTTCGTCAGTCAGGACTTTTACGTTTATATATATAGATTAGTAGCAAGTTCGAGTGTTAAAGATTATAGATTAGATATGTCTAGAGAATAATGATCTGATTACTAGGTGAAGTACTCTGCAGGACGTAAAGTACTGATTCTGCGGAATACTCGTGAATATAATTATTTTCTAACTGGCTTTTAGAATGTTCCGAATATCTTGAGATTGGGTGCCAACGTGGTCCCATGCCCCTTTAGAAAAGAACGTCTTAAAAGTGATGAGGATCATATCATAACAAATAATATGTTAACAAACTCAGATAACAGGCAATAATGTACTATAATTATCACTTTTTTTGTTTAAACACCGCATCAGATAAAAAAAAATGTATTACTACCGCAGACTAATCTATGTGGGTAAACAAAACAGATTGGTAAGAAATGGTAACACAAATAATGTCCGTTAGATACAGTACTGTCCGCTTAACACGAGCATCTATGATACTTTATTTCCCAAATAACAGACAATTTTCTTGGCTTTAGTAAAATAAGCTAAAAGTAAAGTAAAGTAGGTTTCTCCCTTCATAACTACGTCCAAGTTATGTTTATGCCGGCTGTACACATTGGGCCAACGTTGGCGCGTGAGCAGGATGCAGCTTTGCAAACGCATGAGAACGAAATAAAGCCCTCTTCCTCTAACGCATAGCTGCATTCTGCTCCGCGCCAACGTTGGCCCATTGTGTACAGTAGGCTTTACGCTTTTGCACCCAGCGAACGAAAAAACCATAGAATACGAGCTCCTTACAAATTTCTACCCAAACACGTGCCTAAACCCGGTATGCGCATGCGAACTTAAGGGCTGCCTGGCATCGTTTTGACACCCCACCCCAACCCTGCATAATGGCAATCACCCATTCTGTGGGGCCATTTTGGGTCGCTACTTAGACTTCTATGGTTGTTTCGTTCGCTGTTTGCACCCCAACCTTTTGTAAATATACAGGGTGCAATCTTTTACGTGATACAAAATAGCAAAATGTGAATCTATCCATGATTCTGAGCAACTTTTATTATGGGACTAACTTTGTGTTATGCCAAAAAAATCCAACTATTTCATTAACTCTGCTCATTTTAGACTGACAAGAATGTATGAACAGGTGTGTTTTTTTTGGCATAACACAAAGTTGGTCCCATAATAAAAGTTGCTCAGAATCATGGATAGATTCACATTTTGCTATTTTGTATCACGTAAAAGATTGCACCCTGTATACATATCTACCTATGACTACAGTGGCCGCACCCCGACTTGGCAGTTTTATCTCACGAAAGCAGGTAGAGCATCATTGTGTGTCTAAGTTCGGGAGGGCTTACTGACCCGAGTCATCGGTTGAACTAGGACTCGTCTACTTTATTCATACCATGTGGTGCTCATAGGGAAAACCTTCTTTTAATTGGCGCTTATCCTTTTATCACGCCTTGAATCGTAGCATTTGTATTAGATTAGCTAACAATGATATAAGCGACAACGAAAATAAGATGCCTTCAGAATGACAAATATTACAAATATTACGAACACAAGTATATTAGAGATAGAGTGGCCAAGCGCATCTTTTAATGCGAAAAGAAGGCGGCCATTTTTGCGGTACAAAGTGCTGTAACGTTACATGAAGAGGACTAATATGCAGCCGTCCGAATGGGAGGCATTGGCTAAGGGCCGATCACACAGGAGGCAAATTGTGTTCACACAGGTGAACGATTTCAAAGTCAGATGGCGCCCAGACCTCGACACAAAGCGCGATGAGGTAAAGGCCAGAGGCCATCTGTGGCCATACAGTACAATTATGTCAGAGAGGTTCTGATGTGTGGCGAATTATGGTCACACATTCACCGAAAAATTGGCTATGTCAGTCACCTGAGGGCACAGCAGCGATGCTCTCAGCAGTGATTAGCAGTTGCTGAGGCCGAATATGGCTAGGAGAAGATGATAATTCACTTTATGGACATTTTACTTACCATATTCCTACTTTTCATAAGTTCATCTATTGCTTTCTTTTTAGGCAGGACTAGTGCTGTGCGGGCTCTTTGAAGAGAACCAATCAGGCATTGTATTATATGTAGTACTTCATCAGATGACCTGCAAACAAGGATAGCCGATTTATAAGTAACCAACTATAGCTAAACCAAATTGAATAATCTAGACTAAAATTATAAAGAGGAAAGATTTGATTGTTTGTTTGCATTGAATAGGCTCCGAAACTACTGGACCGATTTGAAGAATTCTTTTACCATTAGAAGCCCACATTATCCCTGATGAACATAAGCTACTTTTTATTGCGGGAAAATGCTTCATTCCTACGGGAAAACGGGTAATCTGTGCGAAGCCGGGCCGGGCAGCTAATCGTAAATATTACACAAGGCTTGTTAGAGGGACCAGATGATGATGTAAATACATAAAAGCGTCCAAGACACAGGAAGAGATATTCATATTTCGACACACAAATAAATGGCTTCACCAGGATTTGAACCTGGGACCACCTGCTTGTAGGCAGTCACTAGAAACTATGCCAAAATGTTAGTTTGGAGCTAGGTCAACTTTTGTATGATTTTCCCACAATATTTATTAATTTATTGCAATCAATTCAATTCTTAATTAGGTTAGAAAGACACAGGATGGGCAAACAGAAGTCCAAATCAATGTAACAAGACTTTTATATGTCACAGCTTTACTCATTTTATCATAAGGTAAGGTCATTTATTTCCATACTACCCGGCCTTGTGAAATACTGTCATCAAGATGATAACTAACCTGAATATGTAATGTTTGTCCACATTATCAATGTAGCCGATAGCTTGCTGCAGATGGTTCGCCGCATCCTGGATCTGCTGCAGCTTCCACGGCCCGTCCTGGTTGATGGATGTACGGCATATTGTGTGCATTTGCCGGAGCACTTTGAAACTTATGTCCTGGGGGGAAAAACATGACTGTTTATAGAAGATAAACAGTTTCAAAAACAAATTTTATTCAATTGATCAACAGTGTCTATTAAATGCCTGAACCTTTGTTAATATTTATTTTATAATGTTATATGGTTACCATTATCATATTAACCATTAATATCATTAAGAAAGATATCAATGTGTTAGGAAGTTTTTATTGTAAAATTTATTCATACGGACCCATACATACCTAAATAGATCCCTATATTGTGTGTCCCAATAATATTTGTCCACATATATTTCTCTCTCTTTTTATGTGTGGGTTAAAAAGAGACAAATATATTGCAGGATTGATTATTTGGCTGTACATTAAAGGGAGTCACAACTTTCATTAACATACCCTGTATAGAATATTAGTTTCTTGCAACAACATAAGCATAACAACAAGTCCTTTCATAATGACACCACACCAATTTATGTATAGAAACATTCTGTTAATACAAGCCAATGACAAACAACTTTTAAAGCGATTCAGACCGTGTAAGGCCACGCATTTGTATTTCAATGAGCACAAATAAATAAGTCACATAATACTCACTGCATGAGTTATGCTGTCGCCAGTTAAAGTCACAATGCATTTCAGCTGCTCGGGCTGAGAGGTCAATATGAATTTGTCCTGTTTCTGACCCTCATTCCCGTACAGAGGCACAGGAAACCTGTGAGCGCAGCCCTGCAAAACAATTTCATTTACAAGCCATTCATAAACCACATGATCCATTCAATCTGACAACACTTACGACTAGAACCGAGTGGAGTTGATGCAAAATGGAGTGAACCTCCTCTCGAAGAACCCATTCGAATTCTTCTTTCTAAAACACAGTAAAACCACCATATATTAGATTGTTAGATCGCACTCGAGACTGCCATTATATCGTCGTACTGTCAACGATTACTCGTTAATTCTTTACCAAATTGGCAGCTTCTTCCTTTTCGTTATCACTCATTGCAATAGAATTTTGACGAACTGAATTGGTGTTCGTAAATTTTTAATAATTTCCTGCTAATGGTTCACGTGAAGCAATTTCGCCAATTGACGTGACAGATGTCAGTTGATGATGTAGGACGGGGCCCGAAGGGGGACGGGTCGGGTCGGTCGCAGCGGGAGGGAAGGGAGGAAACATTTGGTTGACAGATAACTGACGTTCAAAAATAAAATTGTTGGTTTAGCACGTGTGAGCACGCGTAACATGAGCCTCCAAACTGTGAGGGAATTATCTGGTACTGAAGTGTGGTGCAGGCCTTCTGCCAAAATTCAAGTATTGGCGCTAAAGAGAAAACGACCACGACGTTAGCGCCAAAGTCATTGAAGGGCAGCACCGCATAGGCCCACACTTCACTGCGACGAACGACACACGGGTACCTATATACTTACTGTACTCTTTGCACACTACTTTGTATTATACTAAGCTATTAGATTAAAAACTATTCCCTATCTATACTTTGCAACCTTTTTTATGTATACATGAGTGTAAACAAGCATTAAAATTAAAAATAAATATATTGTCAATTATTCAACTGTTCCCCTCGCATGAAACAAGCCCGTTATAGATAATTTCGCTAGAAATTCCGTGTATTTTCCTAGTTGCACTCTTTAATCAATCGTCAAGATGGTTTATCCTAAAGTCATGCAAGTATTTTATACTGTAGTTGAGAAATCTCTTCGGGAAATGGGCCTCATTGCTGGGTAAGAATCACATCACGTAAAATGTAAAATAAAAATTGGCTAATACTATTCTGACACTGTTTGACCATGGTTTAGCATCGTGGGTAGAAAGCCGACCCACCATGTGTATTTTGACAAGCATTAGTTGCTACCTATGTCCTATGTAAACGAAATTCCATCGAAATTGAGGAGTCCTATATGACATCTGTGGTCATCATCATCGGTTCAACTTCACCGCATTTGTGGTTATCGAGAGCAAACGCATGGTTAACTAAAGAAAATACCGATATGGCCATATGCTTGCCTTTCATTTGAGGAGATCCCACGAATCCTCCTGGATCTCATCATCAGACCTTTTTATGGGACCCTTCAGAGATTTTAAATTTGGTAGTATTATTACATCTAAAACCTATTATTTACTTATTTTTCAGAAAATCGGGAAGACACATGAAATTTCCTTACACACTTTCTGCAAAAATTGCTCAATTTCCAATATTTCACTACATGAAATATAATTCTATCTGGATGTATTATCCGATGGGCTGGATTGGAGGATTTTTCATTTTTTCTAAGATTCACGCTGTAGTTAATTCGGAAGAAAATAAAAGAAGCTGGGCGGAAACTCAAAGAAAAATTGCTGAAAAGGAAGCACATCATTAAGAAATTAATACAATAATTTATTGTTTTCACTGTTAAATATAATTTAAAATGTAAACTGCGAACTATAACGTTTATTTAAACATAATAAAAGGCGCTCTACTCACAGCCAGACTGGTTTATAAATCATTGTCATTATCCATGCTCGTTCCACGTGTAGCAAACATGTAGGCTTTGTCAGTAGTGTTTGCGCTTCAAGATAGAAGTTAGAACCGCCGTACTAGAAAATCTTTGGATTTCCTCGGCAGTCCGACGTCTGGGTGTACCTTTTTGACGTGTGTTGTATTTTAAACATACAGCGGCCTTCGTAAAATAATGTAAACGCAAAATTTTACAATCTGTGCAAACCGTGAAACGTCAACGATAGACATGTCATTCCAGTGTTGCCAGATGCCCCGCTTTTTCGCTTTTTTCCTCGCGTTTTTGCCACTGGCCCCGCTATCCGCGTTAAGCTAACGCGGATCCGCTTTTTTAAAATATACACGAACAATTTTTAACTGTTACCACTTGCTCGTGGAAAAAGCCTTTTGGCCGATCAAGCGGTGCGCGAAAAAGGTGGCTGCTGCATAAACTTTTCCCCAACGAAAAGTATGATGTCAAGAATGACTGCAAACATCATTAACAACTTCCCTAAAGTGAATGTCAGGGAAGCGGATGAAGATATCGAGGACATTTTTTCATTTTATTAGTGAAAAATATTTTTAAGGAATTTATTATAATTTTTCTTCGGCCTTTCAACGTGCCAAAAAAAACATAAATGTATTCCGCAAATCCGCATTTTCATTTAAAAATCCGCGTTTTGAAAGCGCAGCTCCCGCTTTTTGTAATCCGGTATCTGGCAACATTATGTCAAGTCAAATTCTTCTGTCAAGTTGCCGTTGTTTTGTATTGTGCCATTTTGTACCATAATATCTTATCGTCAACAGAAAACTCTTAATTGTTTTAAAATGCTAATACTGTTTGATGATCGGTGAAGATTCATTGTCAAGGTTATTGTAAAGTGTTATCATGTGGGTAAAGCCGCAGGAAGTGTTTATAAAAACTGCGTTGTGGTAATGTATACTTCAAGCAGTGGCTTATCTATTTTGTTCATACGCAGCTGTAAACCGACTCGAAAAGTGTTAATTGCGGGTAATTTTTGATGATATATTATTTCGCAGGGATAGTGATGAAACGACACTATATTTCGTCCTTCAGAGAAGAAAAGGGCATGGCAAATCAGCGGGATTATCTTCGTTGCTTGTTAGTACTTTCGACAGCGTCCGAGACACGAAACCAGCACCGTTCAGGATACTCCACCAAACACCCAATTCTGAAATATATTATGGTGAGCATTCTATAAAAAAAAATCTTATTTTTGACTCCCTTGTGTATCAAGTTAGGCAGGCTATATATATCTTTATATTAGTTCCCCGCGCGGTTCCGCCCGCGAATGGCAAAGCCGTGGAATGAAATATAGTGTACATCCATTCTGTATGTCCATTCTATATGCAGGTGTTTTTTTTATTTTTTATTAACCCCCCTACATATAAACTTATCAAGCTAAACCTCCACAAAGTTACACACTGGTAAACTACATAAATGAATAAATATTTGTCTTCAACTAACTACTTATTGTTTATCTTATGAATGTTGCAGTGATATCATCAGCCCTAACAGAACAAGACATCCGTCAAGACTGGCAGTGGTTGCTAGAGAATGTGTGCCCAACACTGCACTCCTTTGATAGTGAAGAGGAGGTCACAGAGTTTGTGTGTTGTAAAATCAACTCAATCATTGCTACGGAGCAAGAGAATTTCACAGAAGGTATGTTTTTTAAGTAATTGGCTTTTAATGAACTTGTGTTTGTTTAGTGGTATGGGGCCCCTGCTCGTAAAAAATGACTAAAACAGCTAGAGATAAACTATCCATCTTTTTCTAATTAGAACTTTGAGCAAGAGAAGGGTTGTTTTTTCATGCACAGTTTGTACTAGTCATGCATGGCCTTTGTTTTATTTATATTTAAACTGTATTGTCCTATGGACACTGTAAATAAAAATTTGAAGACTAAATAGCCTGCAGATGTTCGGCTGCATGTCTCGGGCGAGGCGTGAGTCGCCTAGGCGCGTTTCCACTGAGCGCGAACACTCCGGCGAGGCATGTTCAGCCTTGGCATGTGTCCGGTGTAGACACGGCTATTACCTAGCTAGAATAAAACAGATCACAAGTTACTTCTCTAAATAAAATTGAGTTACTGACTAGAAATCTGGAATTGTAAAGCAGACAGAGATCAATGTAGTAACACTAAATGTTGATGAAAAATATGTGCATACTACCTGCAATTATTTAACTGTGTGTGTGTTGTGACATGAAATTGCATTATTAATATTATATTTCTTGTTAGATGAGGACACAATCACATACAAGAATGTTGTATATGAGTTCCACCAAAGGTTTGGGATGCCAAAAGACGAAAAGTTGGTGTGTTACTACTCATGTAGGTGAGTCAACCTTTCTTTGTTCATGCAGGAGCTAATTGTGAATCATCCTTAAGTTAAAATCTGATTTGATTCTAGTGATTAGAAGAATAAGGCCCATGAGAACTCGACAAAAGTTCGCTCCAATTAGCTCTTATTCCCCTGAATTAGAGTTGACAATCCCAAATTTTATTATTGGCACTGACTGAGTCCTGAGTAAAGTCCTGACCCGTCCTAACTGAGACTTCCGCGAATACATACATATTACGCCGGGAATACCCGTCCGCGGGAGATGATGGATTTAATTTTGTAAATTAATTTTGAATTTTTGAACTTCTATCTATAGGTACTTAATGTTAATTTTCAAATGAATATTTGTAATCAAGATTTGCTCCAATTCGCGCATCATGCGCTTACGCATTTTCAAGGCCATCATACTAACTATATCTTCAGCATATATCATGTTTATTATTTAAGTTAGAAAGTATTAATGGACCCGAAATATACCCTATTATCTATCATATTTATTATCAGTCAAATGTTTACTAAGCAGAAACGTCCGCTATCGAAATTTCAAATCCAATCAAAGTAAATAATTCAACATTAATCCCACTCATATTTATTATGTTAAGAGTCCGCAGTAAGCTGTTAAGAGGCCGAATTTCACCTTCCCCATACAAACGGAGTTTCGTTCTCATTTTAAAACTACCTGTTGGATTGTGACGACACTTTGCATATACAATGACATGAGGTATATCTTTGTCTGTAATTAGTTTATATGGTTCGAGTTTATAAAACAAACGAAATTCTGAAAAAATAAGTTTTGTATGAAAAACTTAAATTCACTGTATTTTTTTTACTATGGTATCTGAACCTTCATAAACTAATTACAGACCTGGATATACCTCATGTCATTGTACTATCGGCTGCAATAATGCATGGACACCTTACGGCCTAGTTTCGCTTGAATGGTTTGACGTCTTCAACTCACATAGTTGCACGTTGTGTGCAATAAATAAACTAGATGGCGTTCTTGGCGATGGTATTTGAACATCGCGGAACATAAGCCAATTTACTATAAATTTACACCTATTATCACCAGAAGTATTCTCCTAATAGTGTAATTATACTAATTATTAGCAAATACCAATTTACAATAGCTTTATTTAAGTGTGATACAACTGATATGTGAATGCTATATTTCCACTAGTAATTAAAATGATGCGACAGCCCAGTGGATTGAGACATGTGCTATAAACTCGGCAGCCAAGATCGATCGAAGATCGATTCCCTGTTAATGGTAGAATAAGTTATGTTTTTGCTTTTTTATAGTTTTGTATTTCTAGATAGAAGTTTTTTAGATATAAATAAAAATCGTTTAATGAAATAAAATATTAATAACTTAAATAATTAAGACAGCTTTTTTTGTTTTTATTGTGTTTATTTCGTTAACTACAGTACTGCTAACGCAGTTTTTTAATAGAACTTAGTAATAGTTACTTAGCAACTTTTCTAACATTTAATTAAGGTGATAGCTTAAGTTTCATTTCCGAAAATTGGAAAAAGATTGAAGCTATACCCCCAATAAATATAACATTAACAATTATTAACTTAAGGCCGGGTTATCTAACATTCAAATCAATCGAACGGATTTAGATGTTAATTGACATACTTATACATATATATATCTATACCTATGTGAGCGTTCAAATAATGAAAACTGTTATTGATTTTTTAATAATGATAATAATATTATTCGGACTTTCACGGTTACTTACACTAGTTAGAACTTATGATTATATAGTTAATAATAAGTAATAATAACTCACAATCACATTTCGAATAGTAAAGCGATAAAAAAAATGCAAACATCATACCTACTAAGCAATGTTTTTGTTTTTAATTTGTCTAGCATAACCCGGCCTTTTCCTAAAACATAATGTATAAATCTAAATGTAAACTGCACTGCACTGTTTGGTCGGCTTCTTCACCTTCTCCATGTTAGGAACTACGCGAACATTATCATACGTATTATTACGATATCATAAACTTAAACGGCCGTGTTCACTGGATTTAAAACACTTCACCATCATTTAAATTCTATAGGGTAAATTACAACCGTGCCGTTTTCTGTGCATCTGTTAGCAACGGCGAACTGTGTCTTCAACTCTTCACTTGCGTGGAAGTGGCTTATCGGTTATAAGCAACTTTCTTCGTAGGTCATCACCATTCACCATAGCTGCACGCTGAATAATGGTATGATTGAGACCTGATCTACTAGATCCTTCCTTTTGTGCCCATAAAACAACCGTTTTTTCGCTGTAACAACAGTATTACATAATAACAACAATGTAAGATACGAGTAGGTAATTAGATTAGGTATCATTAATATTACAAAACATGTAAAAACTACTTACGTTTATACATTATATTAAATAGCAATTAACTGTGATCTTTTAAAGATCAATCGATAACTCATTGCTATATTAGTAAAGAAAGGAATCAATTGGTAAACGGCTAACGAATGAATACGAAGTGAGTGTAATTAAAAAGATTACGGTAGTTATATGTCATCTATCTACCTTCTTCAATTATTATACTAAACGTAGTCGTAATGGATATCTGTAGGTATAAAAAAACAAACTGATGATTAATTTCAATCTACCATCCAAATGGCAAATGGCCCAGTGGCAAATAGACTGCAGTTTAAAGTCGTCCTGAGAATTCGGGTTCAAACCCGCGGCCGCGTCCAGCCAAATTATGTTTTTGTAATTTATTCGATGTTTGGAGTTCGCTCTTAGTGCAAAACACTAACAAGAAGAAGAAAATTTAATAATACCTCCACGAAGGTGTGTTGTTAAAAACAAAAAATCGGGAATGCGTTAAAGTTGACTCGATAAATATACAAAAATAGTAGGTGGTGGTTATCCAAGTAAATAGAAATTTCGAAGACGCGGACGAAAACAATTTTTATTTCATTAAAAATCAGCTAACAACGCCATCTAGTGAAATCTCGCTTAACTTTTGAGGCTTACATTTACGTTGTGCTCATAGATGGCGTAGGATTCGGCGGACAAGCGAAACTGTTTCTGAATTGACCATGGACTTTTGCTGTCTAGTGTACATGCAAAGTTTCTTTACAATCCAACTCGTCGTTTCAAAATGAGAGTGTAACTACGTTTGTATGGAGAATCGAGCTTACTGTGGACTCTTAATATTTAGTATTATGAGCAAAAAATATAAACTATTATATTATATACTTCATACACATATTTATCCAGTCATGGAAATGTCTGAAATAAAGGTAAATAAATATCGCGTTAGATCCGTGTAAAATAATTTTATAAATACTAGCTAAAAGTCGACTAGAATATATTCACATAATTTATTTCTAACTTCCTACTACTGAATTGTATGCTACCAATTGATGATTCTGACATATTTCTTTACAACAGTTACTGGAAAAGCAAAATGCCCAGACAAGGCTGGATGTACCTGTCTGTCCACTACATGTGCTTCTATGCCAACATATTTGGACACAAGACCACAATCAAGATCCGATGGGCAGATGTGACCGAACTAGCGAAGACCAACAGTCTATTGTTCCCGGACTCGATCAAAGTGGTCACCAGAGATGGAGAGCACTATTTCACATTGTTCTTGAAGAAAAATGAGACGTATGCACTTATGCAGCAGTTGGCGAACATTGCCATGAAACAGTGAGTATTTTTAATGCCTTTTACGTAATCATCTTGTTCAGTTTGCGATTTGTTTAGTATACTGTTGACTGTTGAGTTTAGAATCTCTCTTGAAACAATATATATGTTGTTTACACGTGATATATAAAAAAACTAAATTTTGAGACTAAAAAAGAACTACGAACTAGAGTTATAAACTAAAAATAAAATACCCCACCTAGTTGTTTGAGGCATGGACCCTAGGACATTGCATCCTTGCACCGCTAGGCTTAGACGCTGGACGCACTTTTTGGAGAAAAGCACTATATCTGTCTCGGCGGGAATGGCAACGTAATTTTTGCCCTGGTGTTTGGTGTTGATTCCGGATAGACTGTCCATCCTGCGTTCTTTACAATACGTGGACAGAACCGGGCGGGCAGTTAGTATTCATGAATGTTTCAATTCATGTAGACACTAAATAATATAATCAATAATGTCGTATTTCTCGAAAAAGTATTAAAAATTTAGTCAAATGGAGATAAAATTAACGCAAGAGGTTAAGGGGCTCCCATACGCCAATGAACATCGATCTGAAACCCTTAGTTTTCTAATGTTTGTGGTAGCTTATTATATTAACAACAACGGCTTTAAGGAATATAGTATCCCATATTTACTTCAAAGTTCATTGTCTTCGAGATGTATGGCATCAAAGTTGAACAATTTTAGGCCAAAAAACTGGTTTTCTGGCCATAACTTTTGTGTTAATTAGTAAGATTATAAAAACGCATATCATAATTATAGGTAAGTTCAGTAGGTATGAGTTTCGGGTGTATAAAAGTTTGAATGAGGATGAAGTATCGGGTTTTGTATTTTTACGGACCTTTCTTTAAAAATGGATAATTAATTCTGTATTAACATTTTTCAAGTTATTCAAAATCAAAAATGTTAAACAGGAATCAAACTTTCCCATATCTGCACCTGGAAACCTAGCTTCAATAAACCGAGGACGAGTGTCGAAATGAAAACTACTAAATTTCGTTGATTTTTGACGGGAGCCCCTTAAATAATCACAAAGTTATGTGTCCAAAGTTTTAAGAAGGGGTATGTTGTCTCGTTTCCGGGGTTTTTTTTAGTTAGAAGTATTAAAATAGCACAGTCTGACATGATATGTGTGCTATACCATTAATGCTTAAAGTGCTTTTAAAGCTTATTAAAGTGTTTTTTTTAATGTGAAGTTTACTCGTATTTAACCTAAACTTAATGAGTACCGCATAAGGAAAATATGCCAGGTAGGTACCTATATTTTTATTCAAATGTGTTTAATTAAAAGTATTGACGCGGTGCGGTATTTGCGTGTGTCATAGAGCTTTATCAATAGTTTGTGCAACGTATCAAGTTGCTGATAACTGTATGGTTTATTCAATTTGATTATTTTTGAGTTTTGTTTCATATCGATTGTTGTATTACAAAGACTAGACTATTATTATTATTACAAAGAGGTCAAGATTGTTAGTTGGTAGCTTTTTTAATATAGTAATAACAAAAAAAACCAAAGTGGGGTCTGTATTTTCCTTTTTAGAGTTCCGTAGCCAAATGGCAAAAAACTGAACCCTTATGGATTCGTCATCTCTGTCTGTCCGTCCGTATGACACAGGCATTTTACTCGAAAACTATAAGGTATATTTGAATAAAATTGTGAGGATTGGTTTATTTTGTTAGCCGTTACATAGTTTTGTAATTAAATTACTAAAAATATTTTTTTCAGGGGTGCACTCCATACATAAAACTGAAAGTCAATTTTTTAATATTTCAAGCCCACGTGTGGTACGTCAATCGATAGGCCTTTCAAAATAAATATAAGGTTTCTCAGCATTTTTTTTGATTAAGTGAATAGAGTCGGAGATAATCGCCCCGAAAGTCACTAAAATTGTGTGTCCCCCCCTCTAATTTTTGAACAGTGTATTTTAAAAATATGAAAAAAATCATGGACATAGGGCTCATTTAATTCTTTCAGCGAAAATTGTTTTGAACAAGATCAGTTCAAAGGTTTTGAGATATTTAAAAAAAACTGCCTTCCTTAATGAAAAGGACGTAAGTGCCATAAGATTTCAGTAACGATACGACCTTTTTAATAGGCACGGAACCCTTCGTTGTGCGTGGTCCGACACGCACTTGGCCGCTTTTTTTACTCAGCCTACTCAAACGATACATTATTTTACGACATAATCAAGTAAAAAGTACTAGCAAACAGGTATTTAAACAAAGGCTGAAAACAATACTTTTAGATAAGATCAATTTAGATAGTAGTATATAAAAATAGATTTATAAAATTAGTAGTATATAAAAATATTAATATTAATATTTTGTACTTGCACGTACGACAATTACTAGCGGCAACACACTGAACGGTTGAGTATGCCGTCGATGGTACACTAAGTTCATTGCCATTAAAATAGATCATTTAGTAGTAAATAGGTGGGTAGGTATAACACAACTCTGTTTAAAGTTAAGAAAAAAGCGCACATTCGCCGACAAACTGCCCTCAGTTTGGCGATCTTGAAATGTATACTTACCGCTAAGATGTTTTTTTGAAAAAAAAAAAAAAAAAAAAAAAACTAGAATATCGAGAAAAAAAAAAAAATACTATAGTATTTTATCTCATCTAAAATCTCACTTGAAATTTCCGAAAAAAAGCCATTCCCGAAGAGTGTTCCATCTCTTTTTCTCGTGCGTGGAAGGCATAAGCGTATCTCTGTCTAGGGGGCGTGTTCGACTCGAATCAAGGCATCCCCTTAAGCCGCGGGCGAAGCTTATACGATACATATATAATTAAAGATGTCGTGCTGGAGCTGAAATTCATTAATTTAAAAATACTTTTAGCTTCAAACTGGCTCTCTTTTAACCATAAATCCTGTTTCATTAACAAGGATAGGACAAACGCCCGTCATTTTGAAAACTTAACCCTGTTCTGTACAGTAGAGACTTCCTAATGATTTTTTTTTTTTGAAGTTTACTCAAAATATTATAATTTAATGTACTTCAACACATTTATCAATAAAGTACCTATTCTTCTATCATCGCATTAGACACTACTTGATTTCAATGACTTTGTTTACTACTGGCCATTTAGATAAAATAGGTAATATTCTAATCATCTTTGTCAAGCATTGACGTTGTCACTTTAGAAACGTAATAAAATTTATTTTAAGTATCATAATTTATATTATTTATTTATTTATTTATTATTATTAATATGAATAATAATAAATAAATAAATAAATAATATAAATGATGATACTTAAAATAAATTTATAAAACATTACTTTTGTCCTTTGTTTTGTATTGTCACGAATAAACTATTCTTATTCTTATTTAGTACCTAATTTTTTTATTAATATAAGGAAGTCTCTACTGTACAGAACAGGGTTAAGTTTTCAAAATGACGGGCGTTTGTCCTATCCTTGTTCATTAAGCCTCCTGGGTTAATTGAAAACTACGACGCGCGCAGTATCCGTTGAAAACATATAGTATTGTTATAATTAATTCAGATGAACATTAGTAAAATAATATAGAGCCTAAAGTCTAATCAGGAAGATTCAAATTACAACCAAAGTCTGTGCAAGTTATCGTTCATTTCAAATATCATCAGACCATATATTTGTCGATTTTCATCACTATAGGTATATAATTAACCCTGGCCTCTCGACCCCGTGCTTCCGTTCATACATCATTAGGGATCGCCAATTCGGATACATAATTTACCTAAACAAATAGAGTAGGATATATTATTCATATAATGTTATTTAAATAACTGTTTCTCAAACATACAATGAAATATTGACGTTGTGTTCTTCATAATGGGCTTCGGAGTGTCACGTTTGGGGCGGAGCGAGACGAGAGATAATTTCCATTCCACAATTTGTGGCACAGGATCACGGCGTCCAGCCATGAAAATTAAAGTTTGATTTCTTGGAGTTTTTTATTTTATTTATTTCGGCGTGAAAATGGGTTGCCAGCCTCTTAACTATCCGAC
Source organism: Epinotia ramella (assembly GCA_947578815.1). Lineage (NCBI taxonomy): Eukaryota > Metazoa > Arthropoda > Insecta > Lepidoptera > Tortricidae > Epinotia > Epinotia ramella. The sequence continues at coordinate 19,276,695 of OX388209.1, forward strand.
TTCGCTACGCTCGGCTGTCTATATGTACTCGGCCGGCAACCCCTTACTTCCCGGCCTCTGCAGATTGTACTATTGTTGGAATTAACCCTATTCTAACCTTGGTCGACTCGACACTAGTTTAGTATATTGTGCAGTTAATTACATATGCGCTAACTGGCTGATCATGCTGCGTGTGTGTCCTTGGATGTCATGCTAGTACGAGGGTCAAACTGAAAGTTCTTAGAAAATCAAAAACTGAGCAATCAAGCAACTTATTACTTTTATTATATCTTTTCAAAATAGCCTCCCTTCACATCAATACATCGCTGCATTCGATAGAACCACTGAGAAAAGCACTTTGCCCACTCGTCCTTAGGGGTCTCTTCGACGGCCTTTTGAAACGCAGCCACTGCTTCGTCGCCACTGCGTCCATAAAACGTTTTCCTCGAAGTTTTTCTTTAATTTTTGGGAATAAATAAAAATCACAAGGTGCAAGGTCGGGGCTATAAGGTGGGTGACCCAGTAATTCCACGTTTGCCCTCGCCAAATAGTCGATCGTTTGCTTGGCGGTGTGCGATGAGGCGTTGTCGTGGTGAAGCAGGATCCTACTGCGAGGCCGTTTTTCTCGAACTCTTTCCAAGACAAGTGGTAAACAATTGTTAGTGTACCACTTCGCAGTAACTGTTTTTTGATCCTCTAAAATAATTGTTGCGTAATGACCAGTCCTTCCGAAGAACGAGGCCACCATCTTTTTTCCCACACTTCGACCTCTCTTCACTTTAGTAGGCAACTCCTCGGAAGGAAACACCCACTCAGCAGACTGTCTTTTAGTTTCAGGATCATAACAGTAAATCCAGCTTTCGTCACCCGTAACTACGTCGAACACAGCATTTGAGTCACCTCCGTTGAATCTTTGACCCATTTCACGGCACCAATCAACACGACGGACTTTTTGGGCTTCTGTCAAATTATGAGGTATCCACCGGGCACAAAGCTTCCTCACCGCTAAATGTTCATGGAGGATTTTGTGGACTTGACTCATACCAATGGCTAAGCTTGTACGAATCTGCTGATAGGTTACTCTTTTGTCAGTCTCTATCATACGCCGCACAACACTGATGTTATCTTCAGTAGTCGCCGTAGAAGGCCGGCCCTCACGCAGATCATCAGTGAGATTAGTGCGGCCACGTTTAAATTCATTAAACCAGTTGTAAATAGTAGCACGAGATGGGGCTTCATCGTGAAAGGCCAATCGAAGGCTATCATAACTTTCTTGTTGACTTAAATTACACAATTTTCAATTTGCCGCCAAATCGTAAAACAAATGACAATCGAGTGGAATTCGTACACAAAAATATTAAGAAAGAGTTCCATTTTCAAATTTTGAACTTATTTTTTTATTATATTTATTACAAGTGGCCAGTTCTAAAGACTTTCAGTGTCGCCCTCGTATATAAGCTATTCATTATGAACCATTGTATCTCATATCCTATACTATTCAACGAGCAATATTTGTATGTTCATATATATACCTATATATTCGCAATTACGTTCTCAGAAACGGCTCTAACGATTTCGATAAAATTTGGAATATAGGGGTATACGGGGGCGAGAAATCGTTTTAGTAAGGTTTCATGTCTGGGAAAATCCTTTTCTCCGTATATTTAGCCGAGCTGAGCTCGGTCGCCCAGGGACTAATGCATGATGTCTGTAATAAAGATGGCAAAATTGTGGAAAATTTAAGCAAGCATATTTGTTTTAGTTTTTAATCTATAGGTCGACGGCTTAACTGAGACAGCGCAGGAGGGTCGGCTACCCTTTCACGTCTCCCTCGCCCTTGTCCCGCCACAGGCACCGTCTCAGTTAAGAACTTATAAAAACAAATAGGTTTTGTTAAGTCGTCTCGCGAATTTTATTAATTAAATAAAATGCGAAGTCGCCGCCAAAGTTTAGGTAAATATGTATCCAAATTTCCTAGCGCTAATCTCTATATGTATAATTGTATACCATGCGTAAACACTTGGCAGGACTGTATTAAATTAAATTTAGTATTTAAGAATTAAATAATTTTAACTTCTTATGTAATTTTAATCTTATTTAGGTAAATACGTTTATACGTATAGATTACTAGCTGCCCGGCCCGACTTCGCACGGATTACCCGTTTTCCCGTAGGAGTGAAGCATTTTCCCGCGGTAAAAAGTAGCCTATGTTCGTCAGGGATAATGTCGGCTTCTAATGGTAAAATTCTTCAAATCGGTCCAGTAGTTTCGGAGCCTATTCAATACAAACAAACAAACAATCAAATTTTCCTCTTTATAATATTAGTGTAGATAACTATATTCTGGCCCTATGAGACATTTACGAGGCCATGGTAAAACCAGTATAGATAGACACACCCATACGCAAAGTTATGTTTCCCAGCACGTCTATCATGAGACGGCCGCGACATACTCTCGATTTTTCTCGCACTATACCTCTTGTTCTAAGTGTTCTAATAAGAGAGAGACAGGTAGTACGAGAAAAACCGAGAGAGCTCGCGCGCCGTCGCGTGATAGCCGTGCTGATCAGGCCCCGTAGCATGGATGGCGTTATCACGCGATAAGTGACAGGATAGAGCGTCCGTCCCTGGCTGACACCGTTCGATAGAACGAGACGACGCGCCTATCCTGTCACTTATCGCGTGATAACGCCATCCATGCTACGGGGCCAGGTTATCTTAATTATACAAAGCTATCTTTATTTACTGTCGACGTCAAAACGTTTGGGTCAATCAACTATTTCTGGTTGTTATTCTGTTCCCTTAGACGGGAGACAAAATTACAGAGTATCTTAGAAATATTGTTACAATGCGGACTTCTAACGTGCCTAGAAGATGGTCCATACAAAAAAAGGGTCAAGCTTGACAAGAAAACCCCACGTTTGACGTCGACTACCAAATAATACATTTGCATAATCTTTCACTTAGTCCACTCCATTCAAAGAACAATGTTGTTGACCTCATCTTATTTATTTCAAGGTTGATCGATGACAAATCGGGCAGTTTCAATATAGACAAAGACCTGCTAACGAAATTAAGCAAAAATGTACCAAAGAAACCCTCCTTCCTAAAACGCGACCTGGATGCGAGAAAGCAGTCTAATCTCTACACGTTAAGGTTCAGATTGCCGCAGACTGAAAAGCTGGATGGGTCCGAAGAATGTTCGCTGTGGACGCCTTATAACAAGAGGCATAATTGGGGGCGACTTTACTTATCGCAGAATTTTATTTGCTTCGATAGTAGGGTAAGTAAATTATTTCTACACATATTTGTATAATAATATAGTCGATAATTGTTATTTTAGAAAGGCGCGAATATAGGCCTTATTTAAAGGGGCACTTAGGTCCTTTTTTAACCCCCGACGCAAAAAGAGGGGTGTTAATTAAGTTTAACGTGTCTGTGTATCTGTCTGTGGTATCGTAGCTCCCCATTTGAATGCGGTTTTTTTTATTCGAAAGCTGATGTGATCCCGAATGTTCTTAGCCATGTTTCATGAAAATCTGTTTAGCCGTTTTTGAGATATTGGACTTTGAAATGAAAATGTCGGGCGTTTTTCAACTTTACTATGTTGTAGTTATCACAGATCATATGTATATGTATAACATACTCGTATATTACGAAGTACGAAATATTGCATCCCCTTCTCGCAATGGGGGCACAATTGCGGAACAGATTACAGATGTAATGTATGAGATTAAAATGTGAATTGTATTGGTTGGTGCGTCCTCGCTTGCGCTAGAGCAGGGGTCGGCAACCTTTTAGCAACCAAGGGCCATATAGTCGCTAACGAAATTGACACGGGCCGCACTTCTTCATATTTTGTGACTTTAACAGGCAATTTCAAAATTGTGAATATAACGACGTTTACATACAAAACAGCTAAGGAGGCTCGCGGGCCGCAAGGAAGGGGCTGGCGGGCAACCGGTTGCCGACTCCTGCGCGTATATAGAAAAATATGGAATGCTAAAAAACCTTCCTTAGATTTGTACTTAATTTAACCTCCTGAGGCTCCGTGTACTATAGTCACTAAGTACATGAAAAAAACTATTGATTGTTAATTATATAATACATTTTTTAAGGCTGAAATTCATTTTGGCATAAGGTCAAGCTCAAGCTCCAGGAGGTTAAGTGTTCTGTACCCCTTAATACACCTGAACTAAAAACTTAATTTCAATAGGACAGAAATTCGTCCTAAAAAAGCATATAAATAAATGCTTTACCCAAATATCTCTCTAAACTAAACAATTTTCTAACTCGCTCTGTTAACTAGTTATCTATAAATACACAAAGCTACTCAGAATCAACAGACTGTTACACAAATTATGACATAGTTACGTGTTATCATAGCAAGACGTGGTAATGTTGACATAGTAAATCGTTTACTGAATAGGTTATCGCATTGTAGCACGCGATGTAGCTTTGTAGTTACCGCGGTAAAACAGCAAGGTCCTCCTTTTTATCCAACTGGCCCAGAAGGAGGAGTAATGTTTTTCGGGCGTATATAATGTATGTGGACAAAAATAAACTTGTACACGTCTCATGCTCGAAAAGTGTGTCATATTAGGCTCAGCAAGCGGGGCTAAAGTAGTACATTTAGCCTCTAGGGAAAATATGTTTACATGCACGTTGTCAAAACCGTGTTAGAGTGAATCAACTTTTTTCTGTCACTAGTTGCCATGGTTACTGCGTTTTAATGTGGGCTTTTCCTGTCTTGTTCAACCCATTTTTTCATACCATCTTCTTGGCATGTAATAAGTCCATGATGTAACATTATTCTAAGAAACTATTATACTGTCTCCTGGCTGACGCGACAAAAAATAGTTGATTGCATACCATATTTAGCTGAATCTCATGGCTTCATTCAGGTCCGCAACCTAGTCCGGCTCACCATCCCTCTCCGCACCGTGCACCAAGTGGAGAGAGCTGACTCTGGGGGCACCGGCAGCTCGGATTCTGGCAGCATCCTCATGACAACTGCGCACCACACCAGCTTCCTGTTCGGGAACATATCGGACCGGGAGTTTCTGGTGCACAAGATCTCGGAGCTGCTGGCTAAGCTGCCTAAGTGAGTGGTGTCTAGTATTTTTTATGGGTTTAAAAAAATGTATCTGAATGTTTAGTCCTTGCATGCTTTGCAGTGATTGTTCTGATTTTTAATAGGTATACATTGACATTATGCATATTAGATTTGACAACTGATATGTTAATTTACTTGTTTTACTTTAAAAATCTACATCGGTAAAAGGCTATATTTTACCTTATTTTCCTTATAGAAACACGATTATTATTGCTAATGCAAATTCATTGTCGGTTCCCATTATTGACACAATAAAAACGTGTTTAAAGATTGTGATGTGAAGATAAATATCGCTTTTTTTTTCGAGATAGACACAATATTATTGGCGTATATGCAAAAATCTGCTTGGGAATTTGCAATTCAATTTATAAGTACTCTCTTTTGCATTAGATAAAAAAAAATCCATCCATTTTCCATAAAAAAGTTTATTAGCATGAGTTTAAAATGGAAAATCTCCCGATTTTTCTTGCTTTTGTGTGCATGTCTTTGGGTTCTATCATCTAATGTTTCAGTTTCATTTCAGCCATTAACTAGAATGCAGCCGGGCGCTGTACGACAATTAGGGATGTTAAAGTAAAATATATATTTCAAACCTATTTTAACCACGTCAGTCGCAACCGTGGCTGTAACCTTTGGGTCCGAGTTTAATGATTATGATATTTATGATAAACCCTAAATTTAATTTAAACCAACATATGCTTGAGCAGTGTTTTCCTTTTACAACCGGCGTTGCATAATTGTTAAGCATTACAATAACGAAAACAGTTTGAAATATATCTTTTGTTTTCCATGTACCATCTTTACGTCGGAAATCATTTTCTACAACAGTTTCCAGTGAATTTAACTTTCAAAATTTCAAAAACGCTGCGTGTTTGGTCTACTAACAAAGGGTTTGCCCTCACGTTGTAGAATCCATTCTCAATCTGTTGAATATTCAGCGATGTGTACAGGGAGAAGCCCGGAGGTCAACTGACGGAGGAGCCGGCGTGGACGCCGCAGCCGCCGCTGATGTCACTGTTCCTCACACAGCAGACGTCGCCCATCAAGCAGATACAGCAGAAGAAGGTAACGACCCAATCTGGTAATGTAACGATCTTGCAACCGTTTACAGCAAGGAAGGAGTATTTGGATTTCCCGTTGCTGACACTGCCGACCTCGCCCATCAAGTAGGTAAAGCGAATGAAGGTAAGTTTCCTAAAACTGTTGATGCAGCGGTTCGAGAGGAAGCCTTTGATATCACTGTTTCTGACAATCTTGACACAACAGCCTTCGCCCACTAAGAAGGTAATGTGTCCAAACTGTGTGTAGAGAAGCCCCGTGAGAACGCAGCCATCACTCATATCATGTTGTTCCTGACTCTTGACCTGGTCGATCAAGCAGGGACAGCAGAAAATATTAATAAAACTTGAAGACGACGAATTTCGAAACATCTTGGCCTCATTCTTTCTCAAACTTAGCCCTTGTACGCACTAAGCGGCTAGCGCGTGCGGTTGCGGCCAACTGCTTAGTGCGTAGAGGTTTTGCGTTTGCGGTTTCATATGTTTTGTCCAACCGCACGGCAAGCCGCACGCGGCAGCCTTCGCCCACTAAGAAGGTCGAAACATCTTGGCCTCATTATTTCTCAAACTTAGCCCTTGTACGCACTCAGCGGCTAGCGCGTGCGGTTGCGGCCAACTGCTTAGTGCGTAGAGGTTTTGCGTTTGCGGTTTCATATGTTTTGTCCAACCGCACGGCAAGCCGCACGCGGCAGCCTTCGCCCACTAAGAAGGTCGAAACATCTTGGCCTCATTATTTCTCAAACTTAGCCCTTGTACGCACTCAGCGGCTAGCGCGTGCGGTTGCGGCCAACTGCTTAGTGCGTAGAGGTTTTGCGTTTGCGGTTTCATATGTTTTGTCCAACCGCACGGCAAGCCGCACGCGGCAGCCTTCGCCCACTAAGAAGGTCGAAACATCTTGGCCTCATTATTTCTCAAACTTAGCCCTTGTACGCACTCAGCGGCGTGCGGTTGCGGCCAACCTCTTAGTGAGTAGAGGTTTTGCGTTTGCACTTTCATATGTTTTGTCCAACCGCACGGCAAGCCGCACCACAGTCTTTTAAAACCCCTGTTTTTGTTTCACTTCGTTTTTTTTCCAAAATACAATATATATTACTATTACAAATGTTAGACTAAAACTCCCATTTTGATAGGACTTGTAGTTTTTTTTTTTTTAAATCATCAAAGTTTGCTAATATCCGGGTCATGATATTTACATTTTTTTTTATTTCTTAAGAACAAGTCTACATACAAAAAAATTGATTGCACCACGTAAATCTCGGTATAATTCCCTAATGAAAACATTTTTTTTCTTTTAAATACCTGAATTACTTTCCGAGATAATATTGTTTTTAAGCTTTTCAGTTTTAATTTTTTTTTTCCAGTATTCCGCCGTATTAGATGAAGATATTTTAGTACACGATACCTAACGTGTAGCTTTATCTACAGTATTTAAATCACCATCTAATTCCGCGGAAAATAGAAGATACATATTTTAGAAGTTATACCCGGTTTTTTTGTAACTAGGGTTGTCACTTAGGGTGAATAACGTGAACATACATCCGGGTTCAATTTTTTTTGTTATGTGGCTACGTTCCGATGAAATGCTACATGTGACATGGGAAGGAGTCCACCCTCGTAAGGTGATTACCAAAACCCCATCTCAATACATGTAGCATGGAGGGACCGGGGGTGAGGCATCATGGAGCCGTCCAAGACTCGTGATGCCACTTTGCCTCAGCAGGACCTGACCCGCCCTGCTGAGGGATGTCCTTCTGAGCTCCGATCAGAGGACTTAATGCTAGGAGAGCATGAGGGCGCCAACCCTCATGTTGGTCAACGAGCGGTATTCTGTGAAGTTGTGGATAGTGCCACAACCGACACTCTTCAACCTCCGGGGGTGTTGACAAATACACAAGGAGACGAATGCAGCAGTCCAATGACAGTTACCATGCACAAAATTTTAGTACATGGTGCCAAAATAATAGAAATGTCGACTTTGCCAATTGGAATGCTCTCAGAACAAGGGGCAGAAACGAGAAATAAATACTGGCGGTCCGACAGAGAGCATCATTGTCGCAAAACGAGCCGTGAAGCGACAATGTTCGATTTGTTCCACAGGGCACTCGTTTCCTCAGACCCTGTTATATCTGATTTTGGGCTAATTGACCGAAAAAATAAGTTGAAAAAGAAACCGCTGCCAACAGAAGCAGTACATTTATTAAAATCTGTTGATTATTCAGTCCTAGATATTCACGATAGTGAAAATTTAATTTTAACTAATGAGATCTAACCAAAACTTTTTTTCATACAGCCAGCATCCCTCCATTTCATCGACAATGTTTTTTTATAAAACGCTTCGTTTAATATAACTTGAATTGAAAACTATATCATTTTGCTTATGTAATCCATTACTTTACATTGCAATCATATTTAAGTTAACCAACGAAAATCGAAGACTCAAACCCGTTAAATTATGGATACTTAGGGCATACTGATAGTCTCTGGAACTGGCCACTTATAAAAGGGAAATTAAAAAAACAATAATATAATTTGAAAAAAGAACTCTTTGGCAATATGATACATTTCATCAACATCATGTGTAGTCTTATTTATCAGAATCCAGAATCTTTCAGTATGGCCCACGTATTAATTCTGATGTACTTTTTTTGATAAAAAGGTTATACCTACCTAAGAGAGTTATAAGTAAGAGGTCTTTGAAATTTTAATTGTTTATAGAAAATACAATTCTCTTAAATGAAACGTTTTATATCCCAATAAAAAAATTGGTATCCGGATATACGAAGTGGCAACCCTGACCTTTTTTTTCAAATATTCATATCTTCTATTTTCCGCGGAATTCGATGGTGATTTAAATACTGTAGATAAAGCTACACGTGAGGTATCGTGTACTAAAATATCTTCATCTAATACGGCGGAATACTGGAAAAAAAAAATTAAAACTGAAAAGCTTAAAAACAATATTATCTCGGAAAGTAATTCAGGTATTTAAAAGAAAAAAAATGTTTTCATTAGGGAATTATACCGAGATTTACGTGGTGCAATAATTTTTTTTGTATGTAGACTTGTTCTTAAGAAATCAAAAAAAATGTAAATATCATGACCCGGATATTAGCAAACTTTGATGATTTAAAAAAAAAAACTATAAGTCCTATCAAAATGGGAGTTTTAGTCTAACATTTGTAATAGTAATATATATTGTATTTTGGAAAAAAAACGAAGTGAAACAAAAACAGTGGTTTTAAAAGACTGTGCGCACGCGGCTAGCCGCTTAGTGCGTACAAGGGCTTAGACTGGACCGTCAGCATATACATAATTATAATGTTGAGTATGTTTTTTTCTTCGTGTGTTGCCGGTTACCTTAACAATTGTGGGTTTTATCCTAACTGATCCATTACGCGATCGCACTGCAAACTATTACGACTTCAAAATATTTCAGGAAAAACAATGGGAAGACCACATGACGGACGTCGGTCGTGGCATAAGCATGTACCAAACAACCGCCGGCAGCGAGCTGGTCATCAACGGCATACCAGAGTCGCTCCGGGGAGAGTTATGGAGCGTGTTCTCTGGCTCTATACTCCAGAAGACACAGAATAGGGGGCTGTATGAGCGGCTCGTGAACGAGGCGTTGTCTTCCAAGAACCAGGCGAATGATGAGATTGAAAGGGATCTGCATCGGTCGCTGCCGGAGCATCCGGCGTTCCAGAATAATGTTGGTGAGTTTCACGTTATCCACGTTATTATTATTATTCATCATTTATTTCAGATAACTAAGGATCCATCATGTGTCAGTGTACATGTCTCAAAAAAGAAAAAAAAGAAAGTTTAATTATATGTTGGTAGTAATAACAAGCTAGAGTAAATTAAATTAAATTAAATGTCATAAAAAATGTCAGTCATTTTAAAAATAACAACACCCAAATTAACGAATTATATTACAATGTCATAAATCTAGAACTATAATAAAACAAACCGAGGCAACGAGTGTACATGGAGGCTATTCCAGTGCATCGCCATGGGGCAATCTAGCCTACTGGCGATCCCACAAAGAATGCTGTTGGTGCTGGCCGCCACGCGGTGCTTGATGGAAGCGACCCGTTTCCAAATAACAGCTTGGAAACCATCTATACGGGCTTCCGCAAACATGCCTGAGGCACTGCAGTGTCTGGGCAGACCCAACAGCATCCTGAGTATGTTATTATATTGAACTCTCAGAGCATTGACTGCCCTTTGGGTAAAGTTCACCCACAGCCTGCACGAATAAAAGGACTGGCAATATGCCTTAAACAAAGTTATTTTTACCTCATTCGTGCAACGCGCAAACCTGCGGGCCAACAAACCGGAAATTATAATGTTCGGTTATGGCGCTTCGCCGGGCGCTACCGCGTCACTCTCGCTTCGCTCGCTCGGCTCGCTCGCTGTAGGGTCGCAGTTCACCTAACAACCTAACCGTTTTTTTCACCCGGGGGATCAGGCCAGGGGATTAACGTGGACAACAGCGTGAGTTTGGTTGCTTTAAATTTTATTTCGGCATGAAATTGATGGAGCTCAATAATCATTGATACTTTGATTTATCTCTGCCCCGTGTCACGAAGCTACAAGTTACAATTTTACAAGTCTATACAAGCAACATAGGTCAGTTGGCCAGTCGTTATTGGTCATGCGCTCGGTGTGCTGGAACTCTTATCACGTGGATATCGTAACTACACTCAGTGGACGATTTCCGGGATAAAAACTATCCTATGTCCTTCCCCGGGACTCGAACTATCTTTATACCAAATTTCGACCAAAACGGTTCAGCGGTTTAAGCGTGAAGAGGTAACAAAGAGACAGACAGAAAGACAGACAGACACACTTTCGCATTTATAATACTAAGTACTAGCTTCTGCCCGCGACTCCGTCCGCGTGAAACTCGTTTATATCGTAGGTCCATACAAACTTTCACCCCCCACTTCATCCCCTTGGGGGATGATTTCCGGGATAAAAACTATCCTATGTCCTTCCCCAGGACTCAAACTATCTCTATACCAAATTTCATCCAAATCGGTTCAGCGGTTTAAGCGTGAAGAGGTAACAGACAGACAGACAGACGGATACACTTTCGCATTTATAATATTAGTGTGGATGGATATATTAAACCTACCACCTTTCTGACAATGTTCAGTTCTAGAGAGAGACGGGACCCATCCCGTCGCAATCAAACACCATAAAAAACTCAGCTGAATCAGAATCATTTGTACCCAGATTTTAGAATTCCTGTCAAAGTATGTAGTATCTTATAAATGGAATGTATTTTTCTGAATTCTATGTCAATTACTACAGAATGTGATAACATTTTCAGGCATTTCCGCTCTACGTCGAGTCCTTTGCGCGTACGCACTGAAGAACCCCACCATCGGGTACTGCCAAGCTATGAATATCGTGGCTTCTGTCCTGCTCATATACTGCCCCGAGGAACAAGCATTCTGGCTGCTGGCCACCATTTGCGAGACGCTACTGCCGGACTATTACAATACGAGGGTTGTTGGCGCCCTGGTACGTAACCCAATCGTCAGCTTCATGCCGATTTCACACGGGGGCAGAACAGTGAGGCAGAACAGTGGGCACCACAGTACTGCTACTGTTTGAATGCACAGAACAGTAGACGGTAGATAGAAGACAGTACTGTTCTGTGCGTTCAAACAGTAGCAGTACTGTGCTGCCCACTGTCCTGCCTCACTGTTCTGTGAAATCGGCATCAGGAAATGATCACTGTGACTAGAAAGATTATTAGAAATATTGAAGTACTTGGTCATGAAAAGCACTATGTAATGTTTCGGCCGAAATGCTTTATATAAATTACCCTTACATGGCTTCTTCGACCTGTGGACCTTTGCACTCACTTGTCTATCTGTTGCTGGCTTTCATGTATGCTCCACAACAAGGTATTATCAATTAGTATAAGATTGATGACAGTCTTGTCATATAAACACGTCAAAGTTTATATGAACTGACAGCTATTCCAACGCCAAACTCATCGCGGTTGAGTAATACTATATTTTCATTTTCTTTTTTTTACAGGTGGACCAAGGAGTATTAGAAGAGCTAACGGAAGCCCACTTACCCGAGCTCCACGCAAAGTTAGACGAGCTCGGCATGATGAACATGATCTCGCTGTCCTGGTTCCTCACGCTGTTCATCAGCGTGATGCCCTACGAGTGCGCCGTCAACGTCATGGACTGCTTCTTCTATGACGGGGCCAAGGTCATCTTCCAGGTCAGTAAAGCCTTCTTATCCTCGATGATCAGTTGGCCATCAACTGTTGGTTTTCAGGCTCAACTGGTCAAATTGGAAGGGTGATCCAAAATTGGTGACAACAGAAATCATAAACATAGACTGTTGAGAGAAGCTGAGACAATAATAATAATAATAATAAATACTCTTTATTGCACCACAACAAGAGAAAAACATCTTACAAACAAATTGCTTAATAAATAATGGTAACAACAGGCGGTCTTATCGCTTTAAAGCGAGACAATGTCCTAGCCAACTTCTAGAAATGCCCTAGTCAAGCTGAGAGAAATATCCTAGGCTTCTTCTTCTTGGTTAGTAAACTGTTAATTGCGATCGCCACAATTTTGATGGTTCTTGAGGCTTCACTTCTTAAAATGAAATAACCCAATTGTGGCCACGGAAATCATAGAGTACAGACCGTTGTGAGAAGCTGAGTTAGCTAACCCCGGGTATGTTGGTGATCATGATGTAGTAGAAGAACGGACTATAGACGGGAAGGAAGAGAGAAATGTTTTTAGCCGCCATATTCTTGTCATGTACTGATGAGAAAAATGTGCACATCTTCCATTAGGCTTCAATGCCATTCTTGGGGCTGCTGATACTACCTTGGGGCTACAGATAAGTAATTGTTGAGAAATCGTTTTAACCCTTTTCCAGGCAGAGCTATATGCTGGCTGTCAAACGTCTTAACTTAAAAGACCAAGACTGACATTCAGGTGCCAGGTGTACTAAAAGACGGTTAAGGAAGTTGCTCCGTCCTGTTAATTTTGTTCATTCCATTCACGTTAAACACCGGGTCTCCTTGTTTCTAGGTGACGCTAAAGATCCTCGATATCAACCGGGACAAGTTGCTCAATTGCACGGAAGACGGTCAGGCCATGCAGGTGCTGAACGACTACCTGAAGGGTATCTACAATGATGAGGCTATGGCGCTGTCCACGGAGCCGCGAACCGGTGAGAAGGTGAGATGCAGGTCTGATTCTCATCGTCAGAGCCAAGATATTCTTAAGGGGCTACCCGAGGTATTCATCGTTTTTTGACAAGTTTTGAATCGTTCTGAATACTTTTGCACTACAGATATAATTATAAGTCAAACGGCTATCGGTTCTTCAATCTTTTATCTCCATTGTTGTCTAACGGATTTAGAATTAAATGAATACTTAATGATGTATGATTTTTATAAACATTGTCTAAAAAAAACATTTATTTCATTATAATTAATTAACTTTGGATCTAATAATATCTTTAATATACGAAATCTACATATTTGGGTTCGTCTATGACGTCTCTAAAAACGTGTCTAGGCATTTTAAACTAATTAACACAAAAGTTATGGCCAGAAAACCAGTTTTTGGCCTAAAATTGTTCAACTTTGATGCCAAATATCTCAAAAACAATGAACTTTTAAGTAAAAATGGGATACTATATTGCTTAAAGCCGTTGTTGTTAATATAATAGGCTACAAAATACATTAGAAAACTAAGGGATTTAGATCGAAGGTCATTGGCGTATGGGAGCCCCTTAAGAGAAAACACAAACTGGTGCGCAGCCCATACAAAAATTGAATTTCGAGCCGCGGTAACGCCCTATTTTTTCGTCCGTTGTTGTCGCGTTTTTCAAGTCGGTACGGTAACGGCACCGGCATCATTACCAGGGTAACGCTGAGTTGTACCAAGGAGTTTCACACAGTTGAGTGCAATAACCTTTAAGCAGCATAATTTGCTCAGTTATAATTTATTTTAGTATCCTATATTCTTGCCCCACCACTGGGCAAAGGCCCTTTGATTGCCATCACTCAGGTTGTACATTACTAAAAAGAACTTATCATTGGGCCTTTTAGGGCTCAGTGAAGTCATTTGATAACACATTATTTAAATCCCCCTTATTTTGATGTACGAACTTCTTTTTACCAGTGTCTTGGCCTGTGAAATTGGAAAACCAGCCACTAGAACTTAAACTGACTCGCCAATGTTTTCCAGAGCGTCAAAATCCAAGAAATCGTCTACCAGTCATACCGCTCTTACGGTCAGAGCGTGTCCCCAGAGTGCATAGAGCACCTTAGACTGAAACACCGACTGCGAGTGGTTCGACACCTGGAGGATAGTCTGGAGAGGAACACCTTGCGAGCGCTACAGCTGGACCGACTGTTGGAGCCGCAGGAGTTGCAGGTGTTGTGTGATGTGTAGACTAGTATCGTACCGTCACCACCGTTGTATAGAACACGTCCAGTTATTCCATGATCCTATTGTACTTGTACAGAGTCAAGGGAGTAGGTACAGTAGTACCACAAATATAAGTTACATCGGCAATCTTCGTTCACGCCGACGAGTGCTGACAAGTACCGAATGAAATCGATCGTATGTCCATTTCAATAAAGACCTTGTAGCACTATACATAAGGTACAATATTCAATGACAGGTGACCTCGTGCTTTCCCGCTCATGGCGTCCAGACAAAATGGCGGGCGAGCGGCGTCGCGCGCAAAATTTTGGCCAATGGGCTTTGAAGATTGTACACGCTGCCTTATGATTGGTTAAAATGTTTTCAAAAAATGCTTGCGCAGGTACATCGTTGCAACTTATGTTTGTGGTACTACTGTACATTTGTTTTGTAGTTTGCTGCACTATTACAGATACCTATTGCAACAGAAGATATGTATCGTTTAATCTAAGGATGCGCCCTCATTGCGCACTGTTCCGTAAGATCGTAAGTCCCCAGCGAACGAAAAAAACATAGAAGGCGAGCTCCTTACAAATTTCTACCCAAATGCGTGCCTAAAACTCGGTGTACTCATAGTCAACTGCGCATCCAATCACAGCTGTCCCTATAATGCCATACCGAGGGTTTACGGTGGCGAATTAGTGTCCCGGGTAGGGCTGAGAGTTCAGGTATCTAATAGATAAATAAAAATACCAAATGTAATGGTGGTTTTAAGACTTTTAAGCAGACGCATATGCTACCGACAATTTTAAAATTAAATATATCATTTCAGTAATCATACCGTACAAATTGGGATTGCACTCTTTTTCAGATTCACTAAACCCTTGTTTGTTACGTAAATATCTTCCTGATTGAAGATATTGAAATGAAAAGAACAAAGAGTAGTCATTTTTTGCATGCCATTTCAAATCATGTCGTTCCAAACGGACTGCTTCATTCCAAATTTATTTTCTAATTGGATCTGTTGGAAATCTAAAAAAAAAATATTGTTACCTTTTATACTTAGATAAAAGCTACTAAATATTGATATGATATTCAATGGTTAACATAGAAACCAACTTATTAAAAAAATTATGTCTGTTGGCATGATACCATCCCTATACAAAATATATTTATTTTATTTTTAATGATCACAACAATAAAATCAAAATAATATGTTTATTGCTGTACTTACTTGTGAAAAGTGATTCCATCTTTTTTGTTGTGCTTGTCCAAACGACTCACACACCATTTTACAGCACAACAAGGCATATTTAATGAAATTGAACATTTGGTTTTCTTAACAGTTTGTCACGGCAGCCATGTTCGAACTAAACGGCTGCCTGGCATCGTCGCCGACGCCCCGCCTACCAAGGCACCCCTTCTGTGGGGCCATTTTACGGCACTAGTTAGACTTCTATGCTTTTTTCGTTCGCTGTAAGTCCCAGATAAATTTAAATTTGGAAGCTTCGTCATTTCATTAACTTCGAAACTATGTATATTTAGTATTTTATTTTGTCCGCGGTTTCGGTAGGAGATGCCTAGGAAGGAGATGGTATGGCGAATATAAATATAATAAATGTAGTCAGCTTCACTAAAACCTTACAATATCTCCTTACTTGTTTCCAGGAACTATTGAGCATAATCCGCGAAGAGCTCCTATGGGCCAAGCGCGTACCGTGCGAGCGGCTAGAAGCCCCATACGAAGCTTACAGGTTGGATTATATGCAGTTCAAGAATATTTTCATGGCTCTGTCGCCGTGGGGGAAAGGAGAGTGCGCCGAGGCGATTACTGCTAGGATGTTTAAGGTGAGTTTTTATTTTATTTTATATTGTTAATTATTCAGAAAAACTGTCTTAAAAAAACATAAGTAAAGTCGCCGTCAATGGAATTTGCTAACTATGTAAACTAACCGCCATAGTGAAAGACAATATCAATATGGCGGTTTGTTTACATAGTTAGCAAATTCTATTGACGGCCACTTTAGAGAGCGGATTTGAAGTAGCGATCTCAAAATTAATATGGATGACTGGTATATTTTTTTTTTCTACACACAATAATAATGTAACTTATCGGAACAAAAAAGTAAAAACCTTTTTGGAAGCTTTTGTAAATATTGGGCAAAAATTATGATGATAATAAATAAAAACATTGTTTGTTAAGTTTTGAAATAGTTTATTAGTTTATTTTTAGTCTAAGATTGCGGAGTGCGGTGTAATAATAATAGACTGTAAGACCTTATATAAACAACATGACATATTTAAATTTTTATAATTTATTTATTTAAGAAATTGCACTAGTCATATCCATATTAATATAGAGATCGCTACTTCAAATCCGCTCTCTACACTAGGGATGTTACGAATATTTGCATTCGCATCAACATTAGCATTCGCATCAAGCGATGCGAATGTTTTGCGAATGCGAATATGTGTCGCGTCGTGGCGTGTTTCGCCCGCGCCGGCCGCCTGCCGCCGACTCGCGCATGTGCAAAGCGCGCCAACCCGTATCACGTGATTAATTTTGACCAATAGAAAGCACTTTTACTTGGGTAGTGACTTGAGATTGCTTTTTATGCTTGTAATTGTTAAATAAAAGTGATTACGTACGTTGGGTTTTTAGTGTACTTCCTTAATATTCGCACTCGCTCCCTGCTCTACACATAAGTAACTTAGCTATAGCTATGTGAGTGATACAGTAATAGACCTATAGTTTCATACATTTGATATGTTGCTTGTTGTATAGTCAACGGCAAAAGTAGATGATCACTTTAGTACCTTGTGACTCACTACTTCGACGCATTCCAACTGTCGCAGTATTGTTACGTTATGAGCGACAAAGTACTAAAATGATAAGACTTATCTACGAAATATGATTTGATATTTAACAGTAGCTTTCGGTGAAGCAATAGCCGAGGAAACCGGCCTATGCTCTACAAGGTCTAGTTTTCCCCCTGTTGGAAAGTCAGATGGCTTGCTTGGTTGCATGGCATGCTTTCGTAATACTAGTGCCTGCACCAAATCTTGGGATTAGTTAAAGCTTTGTCTAAAAATAAATAATTAAATAATAAAAATAAAAAATAAAAAAGCCTTTTATTTCTTTCAGAATTAATGGTTTACAAAGTAGTTTTGTTAGTATTAAAAGTTGAGTAATTAATTATTTTTAATGTTAGTAGGTTAAGTTTTATAAAATAAATAAATGAGATAGTTTTAATAAGTATTTGTTGCAATAATTATTGTGTGTTGGGGGCGATGGGCTAGCAACCTGTCACTGCGATATCACATGTTGTCGATCTTTTATACCCACATTTATGCTAAAAGTGGTACTGGAACACAAGTTTCATGTGCTCTGCCTACCCCTTTTAGGGATAAAGGCGTGAATGTATGTCTGTATGTATGTATGTAATTATTGTACAAGAACCCCTCTGCATGTAAAGGCCTCCACAATGCCAGTCAGTCTTCTCTGGATTTTGCTGTTTGTATCCAGTTTGGTTTGTTTGAATTTCATCGTCCCATCTCTCTCCCTCGTATCTCTTTCTTTTGCCTACTGGCTCTCTGGTCTTGAAGACGTGCAACGTGTCCGGCCCACTTCCATTTTAATGCAAGAGCTTGTGCCAAAAACCTTTTTGAGTCTCGTACCTTAATTAGGCCACGCAGCAAGCTTCGTGGGCTAAACGTGGTACTCGACTGAAAAAGCATACATTATATAACGATTGTATAATAGTACATTATTGTAAGGGAAGTAGGCAATTGCTGGCTGAGTATTAATTTTAAACGGACGACCTTGGGGAGTCTGAAGAAAGAAGAAGAAGTTGGAAGTGGTTTTTTCTTTCAAAAACGCCATAAGTTATTTGAGACAACTTAAAAGTTGCGATAAGTCACAGCTACTGATCTTCCGTTTTAGCTGTTTAGGACCTGTGCCTTTTATTTATATGGCTGTTTTAACTTTTGTTAAAAGTTTGTATCACGACAAATAATGGAATTTGTATGCAACATTGTTGTCGAGCAAAATCGAGCCGGCAAGGTTTTAAATTTTTTAATTTTTGACTAACCATAAACTATGCACTTCACGTCTTGATTTTTTACCAATAAAGTCGAGTTTGCCGATCATTTTTGAGAAAAATACTATAGTAAATTCTTTTCATAAAAATTGAATTAAAATTACAATAATTAACATTTTGTGGTTCGCCACGCTATTCAGAAATCAAATCACAACACGCGCACTGACGTGCGTTGTTCCCCGTTCCTATTTCATGTCACCTGTGTTACTTCTTCGTCGCATCCTCATGGCTGAGGGTCGTGACTACACGAGGTCGTTGCTTTGCGCACTAGCTCTCCAGGCCAATTGGTTTCGGCCATCCGGATAGACGTCTGCAGGTTTCCTTTACGGAGTTCTTTTACTGCGCCGGTCCAACGGGTTGGTGATCTTCCACGGCTCCTTTTTCCGTTCACGTGTCCCACAACGATGAGTTTTTCCTATCCGGTCTGGCCACGTGTCCGAAATACTGGAGGAGTCGTTGCATGCGTATAGTGGATAGGCGGGACTTAAGGTGGCACGCTTTCCATACCAAACGTCTTTTGACATTCGCAAGCTAACGGCGTGACTTATGTAACAAGCTTTCATAAATTGTCTTTCCATTTGCGCGAAAGTTCCCATTACCAAGAATAAACTTGTAAAAACTAGAATAATAGTTTTCCCAAATTATCACGCCCCAACCTACACTCAGAGGCAATGAAAACGGGTCACTTTGTAAAAGTTATCCATGGGAAGTGACCCGTTTTCATTGCCTCTGAGTGTAATTTCGAAAATTATTCTAGTTTAACCAAGCTTATTTGTGACAGTTGTATACGTTTTGTATGGAAAGCGAACCACCTTAATTTGCAATTCGGAACTTCCCTTTTTTTTTACAACTGCTATACCTGAACCTGTGTTCCAATCTCCAGCTAATGGACAACGACAGCGACGGTTTCGTGTCCGCGCGCGGGCTGTCGCTCGCGCTCGGCATCAGCACGCGCGCGGACGCGGCGCGGCGCCTGCGCGTGCTGTTCTGCGCGCACGCGCCGCCGCTGCTGTCGCGCGCGGACCTCCGCGACGCGAGGGCAGCGCGCGCCGGCGCAGAACTCGCCACTGACGCCATCTCCTTCTTCGACAGGTAGGGCAATGCCCCAATTCTGGCCACTTTAAGACTGGTTGTCTATTCAGACGTCCGTGATTTTGTGTCAATATGGAACTATGACACTCTTTATGTTCTAGGTCATTGGAATATATTACTATAGTCATACATATCTTCGCTATTAATATTCTGACATTAGTTTTTTTTATATATAATTTAATGTCAGAAAAGAGCCCGGGAGCCACTTTTGGCCACTTTTTACCCATTTGTGGCCACACGTATGCGCCAGTTTTGGCCACACCAAAAAAAAAACATTAGTTATAATCAAACAGTTTTATTGACATTGAGTTTTATTGACACATGTCAATAATTTGTAGGTAAGTTCCATTTTGAACATTGAAACTAATCTCTGCCTTAATATATAATTTGTCTTTGGCTAGTTAGAATCTTAATCAATCTTTGATCCATACAACGTAGTAGTCATGTCAAATACAATTATTTGTAGGTAAGTTACATTTTGAACATTGAAACTAATCTCTGCCATAATTATATAATTTGTCTTTGGCTAGTTAGAATCTTAATCAATCTTTGATCCATACAACGTAGTAGTCATGTCAACTACGATACTGAGTATTTGTCTCACGGTGGTTACCCCTACTAACCACCTCATAAAACAGCCCCTTCAGGCTGAACATGGGAAGAAACTGTAATTTTTCATTACGTTAGCCGTAAGTTATAAACTAACGCTTAAAAATATAGTATTTTTTATACTCGTCGACCTTAATCTTTGAATTAAGACTTCGTACACCAAACTTAAATCACATACTTTTTACTATGGAGCTCCCAACTGAACATTTCATAACTGTTGAGACAACTAAAATGAAATTGACCAATCACGTGGCGCCTTTACTGAACTACAATGTAATTTAGGACGCCGTCATGAGAGTCGAAAGGTAATAGACATCAACGCACAAAAAAGAAAAAGGCGTTGGTTGCACTTCGTTTTCAATAGATACCAAGTTTGTTTAATTAGTTCAGTATACATTATATAATAGCATTGATGCGATTGCATAATAGTATTTTATGCAATCGTTATATAATGTAATGCTATCTCAGTCGAGTACCGCGTTTAGGCCACGAAGCTTGCCGAGTGGCCTAATAAGGTACGAGACTTAAAAAGCTAATTATATAACTATTGTATACAATACTTTCTCTACGAAACAACGGAAATAATCATTTATTAAACAAACTTGGAATCTTATACCTTTGTAACAAAAAAAAAATTATAATTAAATATTTATCCTGTCGGGGGCTACAGGGTTTATTTTTCCATTATATTCTTTCTCTCTGTATCATATCGTCTAAACATGGTATCTATTGAAAATCGCCCTGCTGAAACGAAGTGTAGCCAACCGCTTTTTTTTTTAAACGCGTTGATGTTTTCTGTAAATCGAACCTCGTGATTGGTCAAAATTCATTTTAGTTCTGTGTACAATTAAATAATAATTATTTCGATTGTCCATAGAGCATAAACTTTGGGATAAAATTATCTATGACACAAAAAAACCGCATTAAAATCGGTCCATCCGTTGGGGAGCTACGGTAGCATAGACACTTAAAACTTATAACACCCCTAACTTTGCGTCGGGGGTTAAAAATAATGTGTGAGAATCGTGAAAGTTTATAACCGTACTTGTTGCAGTGTTGAGAACCCGTCGGGCTCAGAGCCACTGCCCGTGGAGATGCAGCGGTCCATCAGCGACGCGGGCGACGGCAGCTACATGGACAAGTCCAGCGATAGCTCCAACAGCCACTCAGGTACATCATTTGTTACGGAACATTTTTTTTTAATATCCTATATTGTGTCCCGCTGCTGGGCAATGGGGGGTACCCTTTACGACGTCATCTTGGTCCTGTGTAAGTTCCCAAGTTCGACAACCACGTCGCATTTGCCTTTCTGCCTCCGCATTTCTTAGATCGATTGGATCAGAAACAAGCTGCGCCCTGTTGCCTGCTCGAATCGCTAATTATTTTTAAATGATTATTTCTTTTTAACCGGCTCCCGCGGGGTCGCTCTTTCAACGGTACGTTCGTTATGAGCCATTACTTTAGCCGCGATGACACCAGCGCTACCCTAATGTATCGACACAAGGTATACATTTTGATGTCGGCGACGCGCCCCGCGAGCTCGCGCTCGTGTGTGGAGCAGGTTTTACTATTTTTGAAGTGCTTAACTCGTTCCAGCATCGAGCGTGGACCCGATCGCGGAGTCAATCCGCTCTTGCGCGTGGTCCGGGCTCGGTTCTGCCGCGTCCACACCGGGCGCGGTGCAGCCGCACGCGCCGCCGCTGCCGCGACCACACTTCCTGCAGCTACTGGCCGTTATACACTCGCTCACACTGTGCCGCGACCAGCTGTATGAAGCTGCGGCACAGGCAGGTATGTAACGACGTGGGTTTTGTTACCGGTGGGTGCTAGTAAAGGGTGAACACTATTAAATTGTCGCCTACATTTTTATTTTTCTAGCGTGTTGCATCAAACCTTTTTTTAGTATTGATTAAAATTTGGAATTTAGAACCCTCGTGTACCATTTTGACAACCATAAAATATTCATTTGTTTTTTATTCATGAAAATGGCGTTACACGAAAAAAATGTTCGTGAATTAATTTTGCGAGAATTTAGTAAAAATCCTAGTTTATCAACTTTGGAGCTGGCAAAATCTTGTCAAACTACTCGGAGGACGGTACAAAGGACCCTTAAAAAAATTAAACAAGGTGAATCTATAGATAGGAAGCGGCGTGAGGGTCAACCTACCAGAAAATCTAATGTTAAGTTACAAAGAAAGGTGTGCAAGTTATTTGAGAAGAATCCGAGTATCTCTTCCCGGGATGTGGCGAAAAAAGTAAAAACTAGTCAGTCAAATGTCCAAAAAATTAAAAATGATTGCTGCATTAAACCACATAAGAAGCAAAAGGCTCCAAAGAGAACTGCGGAGCAGTATAATCGTGCGGTTAGACGTTCCAGGTTATTGTATGCGTTATTGGTTCAGAAAAAAATGTTGCCTAATTATTGACGATGAAACGTATGTCAAAGCAGACTTTAAGTCTTTACCAGGTAACCAGTACTATTCCGCTCGTGACATTTCGAATCTGGACGAGTCGAAGAAGGTTATCGCAGTAGAAAAATTTGCTAAGAAGTACATACCTTGTTTGGCAAGCTATATGTCAGTGCGGCTCGAGGAGCTCACCATTTATTACTACTGGGACAATTAATACCGATATATATATATCAGAATGTTTGAAAAAGAGACTGTTACCATTCATGAAGAAACACACTTCCTCAACATTATTTTGGCCGGACTTAGCGAGCTGCCATTACTCTACTCGAACTTTGGAATGGTATAAGCCGAATTCAGTCGAGGTAGTACCTAAGGAGAGCAACCCACCTAACTGTCCCGAACTTCGCCCCATTGAAAAATATTGGGCAAATATAAAAAGCAAATTGCGGAAAACTTGTCAACCTGCCACTTCATTGCCAGATTTTCAACGAAAATGGATTCAATGCACAAAATTGGTAACCGATGATTCCGTGCAAAGGTCGATGAATCACATCAAAAGTAAAGTCCGGGAATTTTCACGTCGTTCGTTGAAAGAGCCCTAGTATTTTTTTTATAGATTGTACGTTATGTAAAATTAGTTATATAAAGAGTTTTAAGCATTTAAGATTTTTATTTTCTCATCTGTAGCATATTCGACCCGCGACAATTTAATAGTGTTCACCCTTTAGATGAAAATAGGCGAAAAACTTAGTAAGGTCCCTGTTTGAAAGGCATTTGTTCTGTTTATGTTATGCTGCCACCATATGCTTGCCAAACACCGACCGAACACAAACACGACATCTCCAGGCTTGGCGAACCTGCTAGTATATTCCGTTTATTCCTTTGATTTGTGCACAAAAACCGACACCAACGATGATCACTGGCTAACACAAACAAAAACAGTCAAACACCTACCCACACTTTTGTTTTCGGTGTTCGCTATTTGCCATTGTTTGCCAAGCTTGTGGAGGCGGCTCTACATTTTTTTTATACGTAATGTCTATCCGAACACGTTAAAACTATATACAAGAGACCTTTCTTCAGTCTTATCCTTAATATTCTTCCAGCAGACAACAGTGAGACACTCAATCACATTAAAAAGGTTTTTATTTAGCCTGAGATTACCTAACGATGCCCTCTATTTCCTAGGCACACTACTAATGAAGATGGGCGAGTGGAACCACCGGCGGCCGAGCCTCGACCGCGAGACTTCGGAGGACAGCCTATACCTGCCCGCGGCCGAAAGGCAGCCGGCGATGGCCTTGGTAATGTCACTTGCTTACACAATGCACACGGGCAATTTTTTGAGAAGTAATTGCCTGGCTCTATCACTCTTATCTGCATGTTAGAGCAGAACGCATGCTGATGAGAGCAATTATTGCTCAAAAGTTGCCCGTGTAAGTTTACTATAGTAGGGCCAG
This sequence comes from Epinotia ramella, assembly GCA_947578815.1. Classification (NCBI taxonomy): domain Eukaryota; kingdom Metazoa; phylum Arthropoda; class Insecta; order Lepidoptera; family Tortricidae; genus Epinotia; species Epinotia ramella. The sequence goes on from OX388209.1 coordinate 19,300,951, forward strand.
AATCAACGTAATTTATTGAATCAGGCGTTACTTTGCGGAAGTCCATGATATATTACGGGAACAATATTCCTTTGCTGTTCCGCTAAAAAACGTGCTTCACTGATAGACCAGCACGGTTTTTTAGCGGAATAGCAAAGGAATATTGTTCTCGTAATACAGAATCAACGTGCCGTTGGATTTATAAGTCGCTTCGCCGGAGCTCTCGCTCGCTCTCAGAAGTGAATCGGGTGTGCGAGCACAATAGTAGTTTATGCAATTGTTATATAATGTGTGCTTTTTCAGTCGAGTACCACGTTTAGGCCACGAAGCTTGCTGAGTTGCCTAATTAAGGTACAAGAGTTAAAAAGCTAATTATATAACTATTGCATACAATACTTTTTCTACGAGTTAACGGAAATAATAATTTATTAAACAAACTTGGTATCTATTGAAAATGGCCCGCTGAATCGAAGTGCAGGCAACCGCTTTTTTTTATTTCATTGGAGTTGATTTAGGAATATAAGATAACTGTGTACATAACTAAAATGAATTTTGACCAATCACGAGGCTCGATTTTCAGAAGACATCAACGCGATAGATTAAAAAAAAGCGGTCGTGCCTGCACTTCATTTCAGCAGGGCGATTTTCAATAGATACCAAGTTTGTTTAATAAATTATTATTTCCGTTAACTCGTAGAACAAGGATTGTATGCAATAGTTATATAATTCGCTTTTGTTTACTCGTCGACTTTAATGTTTGAGTTAAGACTTCGTACACCAAACTAAAATCACATACTTTTTACTATGGAGGTCCCCAACTCAACCCTGTACAACTGTTGAGACAACTAAAATAAATTCGACTAATCACGTGGCGCCTTTACTGAACTAAAATGTATTTCACCAATAGGACGCCGTCATGAGAAAAAAGGTAATAGACATCAACGCACAAAAAAGAAAAAGCCGTTGGTTGCAGTTCGTTTCAGCAGGGCTTAGATTTTCAATAGATACCAAGTTTGTTTAATTAGTTCAGTTGACTCGTAGAAAAAGTATTGTATACAATAGTTATGTAATTAGCTTTTTAAGTCTCGTACCGTAATTAGGCCACTCAGCAAGCATCGTGGCCTAAACGTAGTGCTCGACTGAAAAAGCATACATTATATAACGATTGCATAAAATACTATTTAAGTCTCGTACCTTAATTAGGCCACTCAGCAAGCTTCGTGGCCTAAACGTGGTACTCGACTGAAGAAGCATACATTATATAACTATTGCATAAAATACTATTTGACCATTCTGTTTCAGGTCGATCCCAACGGCAACACAACATCAGACCAAGAAACGGAACCGTCCCCGTCAAGGGAAACTGAACCTTCGACGGACGACGATTGGTCCATTTCACTAGAGCAGTTCCTCGCCACGATGCTCTCCCAAGAACCTCTAGAGGCGTTCTTCAACGAAAAAATGTCCATATTGCCAGAACTAGAAGCCCTGCGGCAAAGAGACAGACTGCAGTCGATGTCGTGAAGGTATATTTTATAAACTTACATTGCATTTCTGAATATGAAAGAGAATTAATGAGGCCTTTTGCGCAATATTTGCATTGTAAAATTGCTGAGCATGTTAGGGATTTTCAGGTGAATATTTGAGCGTTCTCCGTCATTATCCTCAACAATTTTGAGGCTTAGTTTCGAGAAAAGGGCTGGTGATTTAGGTCAAATTTGAACCAAACCAACAGAGAGAATTAGCGTGATCGGGTTATCGTTCCTCTCACTCTTTCATACCTGCTAGTGAAGTGACAGATGTGTGAGCTAATTAACCTTTGCATACAATTTTTTGTTTGCTAGTTGTTGATAATAATGACGGAGGTTCAACCGCCCGAATATTCGCCCGTCTTTTGTCATACAGATGGGACAGCGAATTACAGGAACTAATGAGTGTTTCATCGACTAGCAATGAAAATAGGCTGCCACTATCGTATGTGCGTTATTTTTTTAATGGAAATAGTTTTAGATCTCCATGTCGAAGAATAAGTGTTTGTATCATGAACTTCCTTTGTATTGATCTGTTTAGTAATATACGTTAAATGTTTTGCTTATAAACGTCAGGTCAAGCGAGGCTAATCCGTCTAAGGAGTAATTAGAACAAACTGTTGCAATTCCCATTTTAAAATCTCACGCATTAAAATAATAACACGTAAACTGTAACGGTACCCCGAAAGGCCTTTTACAGTACATTTGGTGCTACTTTCCCGCACTAGAGCGGAAAAGAGCACTTTTCGTGCATATGTCGAAACTTTAAAGAGCCATATGTACAGTAAAACGTTGTACGATACACGTGCGAATAGGTAATTCGCAACTCGTGTCGATTTAAAACACTTCCTTCGGTGGGGTTTTAATTTAGCTTGAATTTATATTATTTCTACAAATCAAATAATTGTGACCGTCTTTATTTCTTGGTCAACATTCTAACCTAAACAAATGAAATTAACTGAAATTGTTAAATGGAATTTATTCAAGGTTTCTTGTTTTTAAATGTTTCGTCTTTTTATTTCTTTCGGATACATTAGCTTAGCAATCTATATTATTTTTATAGATATATACATTCCAAATTTTATATCGTTACTTATCTTTTATTATATTTTGAACATTTCACACTATACACCGCTAAAATGGGGTCATTCTATGAAATATTAAAGGACTTTTTTCTTCAATATAAAAGGATATTAGTAGTGGTAGTGATTGCAGTCAATACAATATGTATGACCATGTTTAGAAAACAGGTTTCCTGTTTAGAGAATAACACAGTATGGATGGCTAGTGTATATAAAATAAAACATTCGTTTCTTTCGAACACGTGAAGAAACGGATATTTTGTATCAGCATTTGATGCTGTTATTGTTATTATATGCCATCAAATATTCGGAACCGTTCATGTCAGCAATATTCGAAAATATTTGTCAATGCTTATGAAATAATTATAAAGGGCTCGATTGATTAGGTCGTCATGTTTTATTTCAATAAGTATTGAGTGGGCCACCACTATTTATTTAACTTATTATTTGCTCATCCCGTATTCATTCAAAATTGTAAACCTCCGTTAATTAAAACGTATTTTGTCCTTTTTCGCAAACATAAATGTCAAGGTGCCAGATAAAGACAAAGTAAATTTCAAACGAACACTTTCTTACAAAAAAACAACACGGATAAGAAATAAAATTTAAAAAAAAAAATCTATGTTCAAAGTTCTAATAAAAAGCCTTCTAATTATTGTGTATTAGGGCGACGTGTAATTTTCAAATTTGTAAATTTTACCATGCTCATTCTATTTCGAATGATATTTTGTTCTGCAAGCTTCTTTCTAAATCGTCCTGCATCTTGTAAACAGCACGGCAAAATATTTTCAAGATATAGTCAAGGCCGAATAGAATTAATTGAAATTTTACATGATTTTTTATATAGTAGCCATATTAATTATAGTTTATTATTATTAATCAAGCCTTTATTGTTTAAGTGAAATATTTTTAAGATTGTACCAACAGAAGGATTGCAACGCTTTCAAATGCTATATAATTATGTAAACTATGGTGCTTCACTGTTAAAAAAGTGCTTGTGTAATGTAGTGCAATAACTAAGAATTGGACATTCCTGGGGCCCATTTCACGAAGCTAGAAGTTATAAAAATTCAAGTGTAGACCGGCAAAACGGGCCAAAAGTGAAAATCGCTCCAGTGTTGTCAGTTTAGAATTGTATATTTTTAACAAAAGTAGCCCTTAACCATTGTTTTTCGACGAGTGAGGTCTTGTTTGCAGCGAATGAAAAAAACATAGAAGTCTAAGTAGCGCCGCAAAATGGCCCCACAGAATGGGTGCCATTGCAATTATGCGGGGTTGGGGGCAGGGTGTCAAAACGATGCCAGGCAGCCGTTTAGTTCGAACGTGCACATACCGGGTTTTAGGCACGTGTTTGGGTAGTGTAATTCTATGGTTCCTCGTTCGTTGCTTGTATGTACTTATAGGTCCCAGTAGAAAATATAAAGAAAAAACAAAAAGTATTCCTTATTTTTGAACGCTGGTCTAGACAAAACCGATCAACTACGTTTTCATACATTTTATTGTATGTCGTCACGGGTCTTGGTGAATCAGCGTAAGGCCGTGTTCACGCACATGCGTAATGTTGCACGCGGCCTAAGATGGTCTTTAGTAACAGAAATCGGGGAATAAATTGGCGCCCAACTTGAAATACAGTGCATGGTTTGTACAATTTACATTTAGCCATTGAAATTATATAAATTACGTTTAACGCACTAACAACATTATCACTCCTTACGAGAGCGCGCTCACCACAAGCGAGCGTGTGGTGAGCATATTTAAAACCCCTCAGACAAAGGTTTTCAAATTATTTACGTGTGCCATTTGGTCAGATGGGAAATTATAAATAAAAGGATTCATAGAATATTGTAAGATGAAACTTTATATTAGCGGTATTGACATGCTGTATATATATTATGCGTTTGTATTTTAACATCTTCGCTTCAAATAAGAGAGGGAGGGTGTTTGAGGTATATACAGGACGAGCAATCTAAGGGCGTTTTTGCAAATCCACGTGATCCGATACAAACGCTTATAAAAACGCGGTCTGCATATATATGTAAATACAGAACTTTTTAACTATAGGCGCGGTTCCACGGCGACTGTTTGCAGTTATACAAACGCGCAAATGTATCGCGACACTAGCCATAGATCTCCTGCATTGCGTGTGTATCGCTGCAAAAACTCGCTCTTATGGTTTTAAATTTATTCATACGAAACGTCGTCACAATTCTTCGCTATGCCGTACTACATTTTGAAGTGCATTGTATTATTCCACATAAGCCTCCCTTCCTTACTGCCTTTTTATTTAGAGCTATGTTATCAAAATATCATTATATTTTTATATGCTTGTATAGTCAAAAACATATAGTTAACAGCCAAATATATCGTCTAGGTCAGGGGTCACAAATTAGTTTCGCTCAGTGTCCGTTTTAAAAAATGAAATGAACATCGCGGGCCGCACAACATTTTACAGAAAAAAAAATGCGGGAGAGATACATTTTTATTTAATTACGTAGGTACTCTGTAGTGCAAGTTGCTGTGTTATCGCGGTCCGCACAAAACGGGTCGGCGGTCCGGATGCGGACCACGGTCCGCCATTTGGCGACCCCTGGCCTAGGTCTTTATTACTGTAAGGAGTAAGGATGCGTTACGATATATTTGGATACATTGCCTGCTACTAAATATGCTGATTCACATGTTAACCATAGTAGATGCCACTACCAAAATTTGGGTACAGTCAGCATCATATAAGAAGTTAGTAGCAGCCAAATATATCGTAACACATCCTTACTGCTATAGTAATAAATACGTGTTCCGATATATTCGGCTGCTACTGAGTGTACCGATTGATACCAGACAATATTGTAATTATGCTTCTTGTGTAAGAATAAGACATTATTTATATAAAAAATAAGTATGTTTAGCCCTGTAGAGTCTAGTTTTGTATAATAAAATCTTACCATTAACCGTACGAACGACCTATTCAAAAAATTGAAAAGAAATAAATTTTATACCCTGAATAAACATTGCGGAGTTCACGCACTAACTCATTCTGACAATACTTTCGCCCGTTTCAAGATAACTTCTAACTTTCATTACAATCGGGGGGTCTCTTACACGCAACACGTGTCATTGCTATTGTATGTCCACACTCTTTGTATCTGTGTCTTTTGTGTAGTGAATAAATGTCATCTTTTTTGTAAATGGAGTTTAAAATATGCAAGTTATTTTGAAAAGGGCCCCAGGTAGGGTAGTGATTTTTTCACATTTAACTGGCAAGCCGTTATCATATCAGCCGAAAGACGTCCTCTGCTGGACATAGGCCTCCCCCAAAGAGCCACAGTGACCGGTCCTGCGCCACACGCATCCAGCGGACTTCCGCGACCTTTACCAGGTCATCAGCCGCGGCCCGGATCTAGTGGCACGAGCTGTAAAGCTCACTATACCTTTAGTGCCCAAAACAGTCCTGAGACCGAGAAATCAAAATCTCCTGGCAGTCCCATCAAATCTTACTGGAGCACACAGAAACTCTCCTGCTGTTCGGCCACTAAAACTGTTGAACTCGCTTCTGTCACAAGCACCTGAATGCGATGTATTTGCTAGTCGATGGGCGAATGTATGTCATATGTCTGAGGTACATACTGGGAGACGATGGATGTTTAGCTGTTGTTTTTTTTCTTTTTCGGTTTTTACATGTTAAGAATTATAAATTGTACCTATAGTGCTTTGGTTTCTTACTGTCAAACTGTATAAATGGTCGCCGCTCGAGCTCGTTGTCATGTTATATGTTAATGGTCAAACCCCTCAGTATTGACAGTTTTAAACTTAAATTGTTACAAGTAACTTCATGAAAGGGGCTACAGAGGATGTTAGGTAGTGACGAATTTTTAGGCCCGATTTTACTTCAATTTAACATTCGTGTGAAAGTCGCTTTGTATGTGATGTTGACGTGGATTCCTAACTACACAAAATTGTAAAAACATTAATTGTGTAAAGTTTTCGATTATTTTAAGAATCTTCATGTAGCTTTATTCCTTTTGTACGTTTGCACAGTTCGAAGTCACCTAATTATGTATTCTAACCGTTTACCTGATTATTATGTTGTACTAAAAATTGTATACCTGAATACACTTGTTTGACGTTATCCTGGTTTACTTATTTCGCCCTGTCTTACGAATATATAAAGGTTATAGAAATGAGTCGGGAAATAACAAAGTCCATTTAAAATTAGCGTATTGCCCCTGGACGCTATTCATCACTTACAACAATGAAACTTATATTCAACTTTTTCCGATTAGAGTATAAGGTGTATACAAGCATCAGTTGAAAGCATGAAAGTGACTGATAGCATAACGCCACATGTTTTATACACATACCTAGTCGTTGGCACATGTTTTTGGCGTTTTTTTTCTTTTCGTTTTTTTTGGTTTTCGTTAACTATGACAGTTTCTATACTTGTCTACGTGACTTTAACATGTCTACCTACAAATAGGTACAGGTACGCTACATTAAACTGACTAGTATTTAGTCCTTATCTGTTGTCATTAAGTTTCAAACGCGGTCAGTCCATTAACTAGTCGTTAACGGTACTTAGATAATTGTTAACAAATGGGCACCTTCCGCTCATAACATGGTGAAACCTATTTGGATGAGCTGTGTACGTATTTTATGGCGCATCATGACGGTATACTAACATTTGATGCAAGCGTAAAAAATATATTAATACGATGTAATTTATAGTAACTTTTGCGTCTTTTTTTTTCTGGGGCATACATTAGGTTGGTAGCTACGGTAGCCTAGTAGTAGAGGTATGCGGCTGTCAAGCGGCGCTCGTGTCGTGAGTTCGAATCCTCGCTCGTACCAATAAGTTTTCCGTAACTTTTATGTACGAAATATTTACACGGAGCTTTTCAGTGAAGGGAAACATCGTGAGGCAACCGGTCTAATCCCAATAAGGTCTAGTTTTGCCTCTGAGTTGGAAGGTCAGATGGCTGGCGCTTTCGTAAAACTAGTGCCTTTGCCAAATCTTGGGATTAGGTGTCAAAAGCGGACCCCGGGCTCCTTTAGGGCACAACCGGGAATAACGCTAGGTTAGGTTTGTTTCCCCAAAAAGCGCCTTATATCGTACGTTACGTTATATCCATCTTTACACACCCGTATTCAAACGTTGTAAAAAAACAAGATTAGTAACTTAAATAAATTTATTTTAAAACGAACTTTAACACCCACGCATGATCAGACTTGACCACAGCTTTGTCCGGCATCGCGATCTCAGCTCGCCCATCGGTTATCTTCCACTAAAAAATAAATAAATCAGAATACATGCATGCAAATAAGACACGCATAATCTATACCAATACTAGCTTCCGCTCGCGACTTCGTCTGCGTGGACCCGGGATAAAAACTATCCTACTTATATTTTAATCCAGGCCTCTCAATCACGCTTAAACAGCTCAACCGAATTGGACGAAATTGTGCACGTAGATAGTTTATAGCCTGGTCCCGTATCATGGTCGGCCTTATCACGCGATAAGTGACAAGATAGAGCGTCAGTCTCGTTCTATCGAACGGTGACAGCCAGTGACGGACTGGGACGGACGGGAGACTACCACGGTTCTCAATTCTTCTTTTTGTATGGGCAGCGCACCAGTTCGTATTTCCTCTTAAAATTAAAGTTATAGGTACTTGAGCTTATTTGAGTTGGCCAAATTTCATCAAAGTAGTCAACCCTACTACTTAATCTCAGACCATACCAATTACAGCGCCTTACCTGTATATTAATATCCGGATTACCCAGCAACTGAATCTTATAGTTCCCACTATGCAATGTCGTAGTGATATCCTTAACCACCAACAGGCTATTTTCCGGCCATTTCAGTATAATCGCATAGATTGCTGTCAAAGCATCGGACATTAGCGGCTTCGCTGTGGGGGACACAGCGTTGTACTCTGCCCTGTGGCAAGTGTACCATACGTCGCCATTGGCGGAGTCGTTCTGGTGAAGCCAGGGTGAGGACTCGTAAATGGATTCTCCGTTGATAGTGAGCCAGGCACCCAGATACAGAAGGCGTTCTTTGAAGATAGGGGCTATGGTGCCTTCTTTGGTTGGGCCGATGTTGATTAGAGCGTTGCCTGTAATATTGAACGGCATCAGATCCCGTATCATGGTTGGCCTTATCACGCGATAAGTGACAAGATAGAAGCGTCGTCTCGTTCTATAGAACGGTGTCAGCCAGTGACGGACGCTCTATCTTGTCATAAGTGACAAGATAGAGCGTCCGTCACTGGCTGACACCGTCAAGCCATAACCACCATAATCATATCATGCCAGCGTATCATGGTCAGCGTGGCGATAAGTCGCGTGATAGGCCGACCATGATACGGGGTCAGAAAACATGGCCGTTCGTCTGTTATTCATTTTCAATAAGCAGTCGAGTTCGATCCAAATGTATTATGCCGGCTGTACACACTCGTCGAGAGCACACCATGTACACATTCGTTGCATCATTTGAAAAGCGGAACAACCCTTTGTCTCGGCCGCAAAAACCACGCGACCGAGGCGTACCGAGGCGAGACAAGGTTAGAGCATCATGTACACTCGTTGTAGGTCTGTCTCGGGGTGCCTCGACGAGTGTGTACAGCTAGCATTACATTGTGATCATTTCATATTTGCCGAACTAAGTAGATCCACACGGTAGAATTCTACAGTCTAGGTTATTCGGCTGTGGTTGACCGGTCACCCTGGGTTCAGGCCCCGTTTTCACACTGATGATAATGAATGACTACTCTGATGTAGTAAAGATGTCCCGTTTAAAGAATGTTCTGCGTTTAGCACGGGAAATATTCTAGATCGGGATCATTATAAACAGAAAACATTCTCGACGACAACAGCACAACACAATTTTTTGGTAGTATCACATGACAAGACAGTGGTTTAGCGAGGCCTGCACAACTGACGCCGCAATACGAAGAAATCTACCCTGCTTTTTCTACTTTGTACAGTGCGAGTGAGATAGGAGTTGCACCAACAGCCTAGGTCTGCTATGTAGGTATATTAAAGCTTACCTCCGCAACTGATTGAAGACACGACTTGGAACAACAAATCCTCGAAGCTCATCACCTCACTCAGTCGCACATTCCTCCTGTATCCCCACGACTTGGTGTCCACGGTGAATGCGTTCTCCCATTTGTGGGCCAAGAGTTTTCCTATAAAGCCAAATTGAAATTTTCATGAGCTCACACTGTGTATGAGGGGACATGTGAGTATTGTCGTCCCATCTGCGACTGCGTTACTGCGGACTACTGGGAATTGGCCACACTATTCACAGTAACATACATGTAGGTATATTGGTAAGTATTAGATGCTAAGTAGGTCATTTGTATTAATTGATAGGTAGGAAAATGTCTTTATCAATATTATATCTTGTGTTGTTTCGAAATAAACGTACCTACCTATTTAGGGTAAGTGGATTTTGTAATATGCAATTGTGAAAGATATGTAGATAAGTAATGTGGTTTCGTAATAAATTCTGAAGGAACGCAATATGCTATATTAATATATCTAAGAAGACAATAATGAAGCTTTGAATATACTTTACTATACAAGTACCAATATTTTTTATGGATTCGATATGTAAATATTTAACAAAAGAGAAGTACCTAGTAGGTATGTAAATATTTCAATTGATAGGAGTACTTAGTGTATTGTACAATAATAATAATAAACATTCTCGCATGATAAGGAATACAAAGCTATTGCGGACCAAATAATATAGTAATACCTATAATATAACATTTGTTATGTTATTTTATCCTGTTATGTCGTTAAAATAAATGTCATATGCCATGTACCTAATAATGGTTTGAACTGCTAAGATTATTATACTAAAGGCCCATTTACATGATGCGAGAATTTTCCTACATTACTGGGTTTAGTCGACCTGGTAGTACAGTCAAGTGCAAAAATAAGTATTGATCCCTCTTGTACCGATGTACCGATACCTTAATACGCTGTCTGTGTACCTCAGTAGCCGGCACTCCCGCAATGTAATGGAACATGTAAATAGGATTTAAATTAAATAATATCGTATCAAGTCATTGTTCGTTGGTATATTTTATGAAACCGTGGCATAGGCTGCATTCTAACCAGAGGGGCTATCGCGAAATTAAAACGAACTTCGTTCTTGGAGATACACGATCGAAGTTCGTTTTCGTTTCGCGGTAGGCCCTCAGGCCAATGCACTGAAGTGATAGAGCCACACAAAAGGACAGACTACTACTACTTTACTTTGTAAATCCGACTGCTGATCAGCAGCATTACACTATTAAATCATACTCTCTCTCCATAGAATTGTATGGTTAATTTTCGTGTCACAACGGAAAACTTTCATAGAAAATTTAAGTAGATAAGTGAGTTAAGCTGGCCAATAATTTGGTCCCTCGAATGTGAGTCACTACATAGTATAAAACAAAGTCGCTTCCCGCTGTCTGCCCCTATGTGCCTATGCTTAAATCTTTAAAACTACGCAACGGATTTTGATGCGGTTTTTTTTTAATAGATTAGAGTGATTCAAGAGGAAGGTTTATATGTATAAAATATTACCTACCCGTGCAAAGCCGAGGCGGGTCGCTAGTTACATTATATAGATAGTACAACCATAAGAACTCGGCTTAAGATGTGATACCTACCCTGCCTGTTACTACGAGTACGATTGATGAAACTATTAACTACACTAACTACTAAACTACTACAGATACCCCAGCACTGGTTGGACCAATACCATAATCGTAAATTATGTACCTACGACAGAAAGGATTCGTTCCGACGTCAAAGATATGTTGAAACTTCTGCAATAAGTCGAAAAACGTTTGACATTGGACTGTACAAGATTGCTAGTAACGCACGAATGCTTTAAGTCTGACATAATAAATAAATAATGTACCTAATAAATGTATTATTGGGAAATAAAATCATACCTGGGTTATATCTATCAGCATAATTATAAAAGTCTCCATGTTTTCCATAGCATCCAATTCCCCATCTATCATTAGTGACAATCTCTTCCGAAACTGGACTGTCGCTGTACAGCCAAGACAGAAACTCCTGAGAATGCCAGTAACTGTCATGCGCCTCCCAGTCACCGTCAACCCACAACACGGACGGTTCGTAATCATTGATTAGCTGTTTCAAATCTGGCCATAGCTTGTTAACAGGGTAAGATCTCGTTGTGAAATTGTTCGCCCTGTCTTCCAGGTAGATGGGGTTGTACCATTCGTAAAGGGAGTGGTAGACTCCGAACTTGAGTCCGGCTGTTCGCACGCTCTCCGCCAGCTCACCGACCAGGTCTCGGTGGGGGCCGACGTCTACAGAGTTCCAGCTGAAAGAGCGCTTCGACGGGAAGAGGGTGTAGCCTTCGTGGTGCTTGCTTGTGAGGACTACGTACCTGTTAAAGGTATGTAACACCTTGATAAAGAGTGAACACTGAATTATAGAATACTACGTCAATTAACCCTTTAGGGAGAGGCGTTATATCGACCACATACCTAGGTATCGCATGTCATACATATGTATCCTAAACTTATAGGATTACCTAAGACGTGATTTTTGAAGTGAAAACTTCTTTAGCGGCGCTGAGCACTTTTTGGGATGGGGAAAAATTGTTAAATACGCGACAGAGTTTTGTGACGTCAGATTTGAAGGAGGTCACTTTTTGCTGCTAGCCGATTCGACTTCATTCAAAACTGAACGCTATTCGTAAGAGTATAAAGCCGTTAAACACTTTTTGCAATAGCATATTCTGCAAATAAATTTGTAATTTTAACCAACGCGTCCTTCACCATTTGCTATTGAGAAAATTCGAATAGTTCGAATTTGGGCGTTATTCCTAAAGAGATAAAGCTTAGAAAAATAATTACCAACGGCAAAAACAAATTGATATTTTGGTCGCCACCGCCGTCTGCTGTTCTTGCAAATTCGAATAGTTCGAATTTAGACGTTATTCCTAAAGAGATAAAGCTTTGAAAAATATTTGGCAATGGCAAAAACAAATTGGTATTGTGTTTGCCGCCGCCCGAGCCGGCGGCCCCTGGCACCCAACGCGCCCGCGGCCCGTCCGCCTAAATGATTGATAATTGTTTATAAATTTGCGTCAAATTCATTTTTAGGGTGACACCGTAAGATGTCACGTGACCTGATCGAAAAACTGTTACAATGTTATTGAGTTTTCACTTCTGCCGGCACTCCCGGAGTGCAACCCGGTCTTTTTTTTATCAATTGGGGTGTCGACTAAACGAACCAACACCCCTGTAACTTAGGTAATGATTAATGAAAGAAAGTCCCATGTCCAGAGCACACATGAAGGCGGAGGAAAGTGAGGAAACGGCTATACACTTTCTACTGGTCTCCTAACATGAGGACATTGATAAACTTCTTAGAGTAGCTTGGGTTTTCCTGAAAAACGCACAAAGGCACGATGGAGTTCGACTTTCAGAAAAGACCCGGTTTAACTACCTAAGTACCTAATAAGTCGCATAACAAACTAAAAAAAGAGACGTGCTGCGAGGACTTTCCACACATCAATGAACTTTCGTAAACATGCATAGAAACGTGGCGACGTACATACAGAAGAGAGTAATCGGCGCTTGGAAGTCTGGGTCCCATCGCAGCCTTATTGCATATCATACAGAATGGAACACGGACGGAACTAGAGGGGCTACCGCGAACGAAAACAAATATCTCTGTTGCTCGAATTAGAAAGTGCGACAGAGACGGAGATATACGAACGAAGTTCGTTTAAGTTTCACTGTAGGCCCTCAGGAAGTGCCAAGCCTCTCGTTCTTTTATGATTTATCCGTAGGATAGGACGCCATGACGACGTGCCCATGCCCCGGCCCGTATAAAAGTCGCGTCCACCACGCATCCTTGTTCGACGTGTCATCGGTTTATCATGCGCCTTATGCCGGCTGTACACATTGGGCCAACGTTGGCGCGTGAGCAGGAGGCAGCTATGTAAACGAAAGATATCGAGTTATAGCCCTCTCCCTCTAACGCATAGCTGCCTTCTGCTCACGCACCAACGTTGGCCCAGTGTGTACAACAGGCTTTACATTTTAACGAACAACTGTAGCTATTGTTTAGCTTAGAATATAAGGCAGCTAATAAACAAAAGAAAAACAACAGGACCAACCCATAACGGCGATAAAAAATTGCTATGCTGATGCTGGTCACCTGGTCAGTCAGATAAGCCAAAATCTACATTTATAAAGTGTTTTAAAATTTACGCAATAATTATTGATTTCAGAATATTTAAGGTGATAGTAAAGTATACCCCACTGAGCACATTTTGGTGACATTGTTATCTGAAGTACTATAAAGAAGGCAATTAACTGACAATGTTAAAAAGGCCTAATGGAATTCGCCTGCCAGAGCAAGTGTATTGAAAACAAGGAAGGTCAAGTAGATGCTGAGAGGGGTGGTTCAATGTAGTTAAATTTACAAATAAGGAGGAAGTTTAATTAATTATGAAGGTTGCTAAAAACAATACTGTTTTAATTACTCAATACAATTTATCATAGTTGACTTATTCATATGCTCATAGCACCACAAATATTTTGATCTTATTGCTATAAATTATTTAAGTATTAAAAGTACCATGCCATGTTTAGTAACATTCATAAACTGGAATGAATTCCTTACTTGGCTCCGGCTTCAGCAAACAGGGCAGCCCATTCCTCGATATCAAAGAACTCAGCGGTGAACATCGGAGCAAATTCCTGGTAAGTGAAATTCGGTGGGTAGTTTTTCTCCATGAACTTCGTGTAGTTACTGTTCTTATCTAGGGGAAAATTACAACCAATAAGTAGGTATAGGTCACAACTTGCCAGAAGCAAATCTATAAGGGTTTAACTTCTCTTGCAATAGTTGATTGTGAATTTAGACTTTAGAGCCACAACATTTGGCGACAAAACTCATTCATTAACTTGAAACAATAGGAATCAAAATCATATTGATTAATATATTGATAAAACTAAAATTTTGTTTACTAGTCATCCGTCAACTCGAACAAAATAATAATGGGAACATGTACATAAAAAAGTTTAATTAGTAACTTACCGTGCCAGTTATTCCAAAACCATTCGGAGCCAAAACTCGGGACAGAAAACACACCCCAATGCAGGAAAATACCTATTTTTGCTTTATCATACCACTGGGGCAAAGGCCGGGTATCCAAGTCGTCCCAGTCAGGTTTATAATGTCGCGAAACATCGAATTTCTCAATGTTAAAGTAGTTTTCATTTCGAATGCGTGCACTTATAAAAGGAAGTAGAAAAATTAGCAACAAAAATTTCATTATAAACTGCTAATAATCATAGATGTTGTACACAAATAATATTAATTCTTATCTTCACCGTTAGTTTTTATCGCTTTAAAAGTTCAAAAGAATTCATAACAACGGCCGGCGCGACCGATATCAACCGAGTATGACCTCACAATGTCAAGTGTCAAACCAAACAACTGTCAAGTCAATGCACGATTATTATTTTAAAAAAATCGTGTAGAATTGCCAGCACTAAGCACCGCAGAACACACAATAATCAAAGAGAATATAACCACTACGTTCTAACAATAATTACGATCTGGGCCCGTTTCACGAAGCTACAAGAAACTTTCGATTGTAATTTGTAGCTTCGTGAAACGGAGCTCCTGCGGCGCTGCCACCCGAAATTCAACTTTCGAAGTTCGAGGTAGCGCCGCTGATTAGGTTTCCGTATGACAGACAGAGACATTTCCATTTGACAGACAGAGACGGGAACACTTTCTGACGTCATTCCGTTCGGAAACCGAACGAAAATTCCGTGCGTGTGCGGCCAGCCTTACACGGATTTACGTACTTAATAATATTAGCTGCAGATCTATTCTTTTGACCCCTGTTGTTGCCGTCCTTGTCTAACGTATATCATATCCTAATGCCGGCTGTACACATTGGGCCAACGTTGGCGCGTGAGCAGGATGCAGCTATGCAAACGCACGAGAACGAAATAAAGCCCTCTTCCTCTAACGCATAGCTACATTCTGCTCCGTGCCAACGTTGGCCCAGTATGTACAGCCGGCTTTAAGCCTGCTGTACACACTGGGCCAACGTTGGCGCAGCTATGCGTTAGAGGGCTATAATTCGATCTCTTTCTTTTACATAGCTGCCTCCTGCTCACGCGCCAACGTTAGCCCAATGTGTACAGGCGGCTGGACGCCAACAACATTTGGGCGAAGTGTGGCCGTAGCGTCGGCTCACAAATAGCGTCGTGTGCTGCAGTCGGTAAGCTTACACTTTGATTAGTATTAGTGCGACTCCACACAAAAGTAATAATGAGTACACTCCGATTATATGAACTCGCACACTAATCAGTGTATACGGGCCGTTATATGTAGTGTAGACTGTAAATTCCTAAAGCCTCGTTTGTAGTGCATAGGTGCAAAATTTCATCATGCGCAGGAAAAATATACTTAAGGATGGATACGATACAATAGCTAGGATAGAGCATTGGTTGGTATTCAACTTGTCCAATGTGTATTTGCGTCTCACATTTTGCTTAAGGGGCTCCCATACGCCAATGACCTTCGATCTGAATCCCTTAGTTTTCTTATGTTTTTTGCAGCTAATTATATTAACAACGGATTTAAGCAATATAGTATCTCATATTTACTTCAGTTCATTGTTTTCGAGATATTTAAAAAAAAAGGTTGAATAATTTTGGGCCAAAAAACTGGTTTTCTGGCCATAACTTTTGTGTTAATTAGTTTAAAATGGAAACCCTACACACGTTTTTAGAGACGTCAAAGAGGAACCCAAATACGTAGTTTTCGTATATGTTAGATCTTTCACGTCAACGAAATAACGTCGTACGAAATAAGTGTTTTTTTAGTCAATGTTTTAAAAAATCATACAAAATTAAGTATTCATTTCTTTCAAAATCCGGTAGACGAAAATAGAGATAAAAGATTGAAGAACCGACAGCCGTCTGAATTATAATTCTATCTGTAGTGCAAACGTAGGAGATACGATTCAAAACTTGTCAATTACCGATGAAAACCTCGGGTAGCCCCTTAAAGAGTGAGTGAGGCACAATGCACATTGGACAAAGATCTTGGACAAGTGGAATACCACTCTTAGGAGGAGGTGTGCCTGTGTAAATATTAAATAATTCTGGACAAAATGTAGGATTGTATATTATATCAACATTTAACAAACCTGAAAAAAAATCATATACTTTTACTCATACCATTCATACTTCATATCTCTTAATAATGACATAATACATAAATGTAGGGTTCTCCCTACATTATAATACATAAATGTAGGGAGAACTTGACTAGATACATTATTGTAACTGGCATGGACAGTAAATTCACTTATAATAATAACAATAACATCATTCTAAAAAGAAATTCACCTAGGTCTTTAAAAATGTAATAAGTTGGTTTGTAAATTGTAACTGATTTATGAGTTTAAATAAATAGTAATACACACACACACATCACACTTCTCCACAACACATGTAGAGAAAACATTAACATAATATAATATGCGGCGTGGGTAGGTCCCCGACAAGGTGGACTGATGACCTGGTAAAGGTTGCGGGAGTCCGCTGGATGCGGGTGGCGCAGGACCGGTCGCTTTGGCACTCTTTGGGGGAGGCCTATGTCCAGCAGTGGACGTCTTTCAGCTGATATGATGATGATGATGATGATGATGATGATAATATGCCAAAAAATATAGCAGTTTGGTGTATAATTCATATAATTTTTCTTATGCTTTTCAAATGTATATGTACTTATACTAGCAATGCAAGACAAGCATGTTTACATCATAGTTTTAAATAATTCAAAGACACTCCTTATTTGCCTTTTCTTAGTCAATAAAAACATACCTCTCAGTATTGTGATGGCACTGATGGCACAAACTAAGGTACTCAAACCAGTTTTTATATTAGTCAGATCAGCACGTCTAGCATGGGACGGCCGCGACATACTCTCGATTTTTGTCGCACTATACCTCTTGTTTTAAGTGTTATAATAAGAGAGAGACGGATAGTGCGAGAAAAATCGAGAGAGCTCGCGCGACGTCGCGTGCTAGCCGTGCAGAGAGGTAAAGCTAGCATCACATATGTAGTTGCCCAAGCATACATATGTTAGTTGTGAAATTACTGACAAGTATACGACGCCAATAAACAGAAAAGTGATTAGGAGCTTGTTCCACAAAGCTGAGCATGGCTCGTCCGAGCATGCCTCGCGCGAGGCGTGTGGCCGAGCATGCGTCCGGTGTAGCACGGTTAAAGTCTGGCCAGGGAAAGATGAGTCTTTTTTTATATGGCAACATTAATATCGTTGTCAAATGTGTCAAACGTCTTAAATTAGTACGATGTTCTAATCTTGATACTTGATATGGTAACTAAGAAAGTAACTGTTTCATAATAAATTGGACTGTTTTTGCCTTTTAAGAGAATTAAAGGGAAGCTTACTGCTAATGTTAATCACATTGAAGAATGTCATAAAAAAGTACAATTAATATGTCTCGTCAAAATTGAAATTGTGTAGAGTGGTTATGATTATTCTTCTTAAGTATAAAGTAGAAGGAAGTAAAACTTTACTTCCTTCTGCTTGACCAGTTGCAATTTGTGAAATGAAGAAAATGTATAATTTTTCAAGTAAGTATCATTATTATTTTATCGCGTTATAAGCAGTGTTGCAACACGCTGTTTTTTTAAATTTGCCGCTCTTTTCTAGGCTCATCTTTCCCTGGCCAGACTCTATTGACCATTTGTCCAGGGTTTTTGACGTAAAATTCAAGAATTAATTTTTTGAAGTGAAATGGTCTCCACTTTAGATTAGAAAGAGATTTCGTTATCTTCATAAAACTCTACATAACGGCAGAATAGCATAGCATAAATCCTTATAAATTAAATTAATTTCTAATGGTGTAAGTATAATTTTTACCCACTTCCCCATGGGGAAATGGATGACATTGCTATTGGTTGTCCACCTTAAAGTTTGAATAATGGCAAGCACCGTTGATGATTATCTCACTGATGCCAGAAGTAGGTGTTTGAGATGTGAGAGGGTTTATATGAGCCGTTGAAGTAATCACTGGCGTTGTGTACAGCTTACTGTGGATCGGTGCCGGGTTTTGTGGTTGACTCGACACATAGACCGTGCAAGCACTTTCTTCAGTCTTTGGTTCACTTATCATCCCCATTTTGACTTCAAATATAGCATCCTGAATTTTCTTCTTTAACACAAGGAGGTTCTTCTCGCCTTTCAAGGAACGTAACTCATTGGCAATGTATTCACCGAAAACAGAGAACTCATCTCTCAATATTTGGGATGAATATACAAGCTCAGGTTTGACGAGGTGCAAGTTGTCTGTCCGCGGCACTTTGTGGGGTGGAGAATGATTTGCTAGTTTGTTGTGGAGTGTGTCAACAAAACTGTCCGAGTTTGTTGGAATGCTGTTGTTGACTTCGGAATGGTCCTCCTGGAATTAGATTCAAAATTTTTAGTTGAATATAATATCATTCTATTGATACCTTTGAATACGAGGGAATCCTAATTTGCTCAAAACACATAATTTAGATTAACATTTTACTGAATAGAAGAAACAAAAAAAAATTGTCAGTATGAAACTCATACATACCGTACCTGCAACCTAGATGTAACCTAGATTTAAGCCTCTTTACTGTCCCTTTACGGGGTCCATTTTATTACTTGTAATATTATGTGTGGAATCAATATTTTGAGTTTGAACAGTTTCAAGCACCAAAGTGAGTACTATAGTAATTATTACACAAACTTAATGGACAACAATGCTTCCCATAAATTACCAACTACAGAAATATTGAAAATTACTCACCAATTGCAGAACCCTGTAAGGTTTACTCGAGTCCTTCATGAAGTGCAGATATTCGAACGCGTACCAGTTACTTAAATATCGGTCTTGAGGGTCTTCGGCGTTGGCCCTGGCCTCCCTAGTAGCTTCTCTGTTATACTGTGTACGCAAATGCTGAATTTTTTTCGTAGTATCCGACACAGAAATACCTAGTATTTCAGAAATCCCACGCAATTCTTCCTTTCTTTTCTGCTTATCTCTTCGTGTATCACACAATGACGGATTCCAAAGACTAGCATTCACTTGTAACAACTCTATTAACTTTAAAGTCTTCTCTTTCGACCACTCCATCGTCTCACAAGTCGGCACGGCGAAACGTAAACATTGGACTTTCAATGTTTTTCAGAAAATAATTCGAAGACAGATCGTCGGATTGTTTGCTAGACTTCATAGATTGTCACTCGACTCGATGCAGCCGCTGTCGAAGCAAGCTGTCAAGTCGTCGACGCGCCGATCGATACATTTGTTGTCATTGTCGCACTACACTTGGGAATGCGTGTTCGCGTTGCGTCGTTGCCTCTCTTTCATTTGCCGTAGGAAGAAAAAAGATGCAGCACGAATATTTGGGCAAATACCGCCAAGAGACCGATCGGTCAGTGTTGTCATATTTTAGGGTACGTTCAGAATAGTTCGGATAACGCATATCAAAATAGAAAAATGATCCTTTTTTTCAACGATAGACATGGTAAACATTTCACGTTAATTTTGGACGTGTAGTAACACAATATATTGACGGTTCCGTGATTGGTATCAAAACGATCATCGTGATGTATTAACCCTTTTACTGCGTATCTCTTGTTCTTGTTGTTGCTAAGCAAAATGTTGAGATGTTGCGTCATTTTAGAACGTAGGGATTGGAAAAAAAACATACATTTTTCATATTCCTACGTTTTTATTATAAATATACGTACCTACATATAAAAATAATATTGATGTATTTCACCTCAGAATCGTTGCAGGGTTGCTTCCGGCTTAATTATTACTACGGAAATTTAGAAAATGTTCTTCACAAAGGGCATGGCAGGTAAAAAAAGCGGCCAAGAGCGTGTCGGATCACGCACAACGAAGGGTTCCGTGCCTATTAAAAAGGTCGTATCGCTACTGAAAGCTTAGGGCACTTACGTCCATTTCTTTAAGGAAGGCAGTTTTTTAGAAATATCTCGAAAACCTTTGAACTGATCTTATTCAAAACAATTTTCGCTGAAAGAATTTAATAAGCCCTAAGTCCATGATCTTCTTCATATTTTTAAAATACACGGTTCTATAATTAGAGGGGCGGTGGGGGGGACACACAATTTTAATGACTTTCGGCCGACTCTATTCACTTAATCAAAAAAATTGCTGAAAGTAATTTATCTACAAAAGTATGTACCTAGCGGCTAACAAAATATACCTACCTATCCTCAAAATTTTATTCAAATACACTTTATAGTTTTCGAGTAAAATGCCTGTGACATACGGACGGACAGACAGACAGACATGACGAATCCATAATGGTTCCGTTTTTTGCCACTTGGCTACCGAACCCTAAAAATTGGCGAAAATTGAATTAAATTACAACTTTTTAAAATGACTTCACATTCTCTTAATAACCGATGAAAGTTGCTGCAGATGTTAATGTCCCCATTTTCTCACGTTTTTTTTTCGACTTCGAGTTTTATGTGGGCACTTTGAAAAGAATAACTTAGTTTGTACTTTGGAAAGGACATATTGAAAACCCAAACAATAAAAAAGTTAATAAGCAAATTAAAATACAAAAAACCCGACTGCGTATAGTGATTTATTAATAATGCGAATAATATATTTAGATATATAAAAAAATAAAGAAAAGAAAAAACCATAAAATACGGCATTTCCTTGTGATTAGGGTTTCATAGCGATAATCTTAGGTACATTTACGCAAAAAATCGACTAATTTTTACACAGATTTGACCTGGTTCGATTCCCGGCCATGAGAATGATGATGAATGAAAGATGAGATATGTATATTGTAGTCTTTGGATGAGAGCCGATGAGAGTTTGTTTTGAAATTTTTGACAGCATATTTTTTTTTTATAATATCGGTTTAGTGACTCCCCTAAACGGGTACCTAAATCAAACAAAAAGAAGTGGGACCACGACAAACCCGTCTCTTGTAGTTTCTGATTTTCCCTCATTGCCCCGTTTGAATAATAGGTTGTATATTTTGCCACTGAATGTAACTATAGTAGGTACCTAAGTACTTATGAATTATATAGGTACGTGTAATGCCTTTTTAAGTAGAAAAAAAAAATCAACTTTTAGTTCCACTACAATTTATTTCATTTTTGTTTCTGTAAGTAGATTGTCTACATGTACTGCAGTTTCTATATTTAGGTACAGTGAGCATCACATAGTTAGTAGCAGCCAAATATATCGTAACACTTCCTTACTCCTATAGTAATAAAGACGCGTTCCGATATATTTGGCTACTTTGGCTGCTACAAACTATAGGTATGATGCTGACTGTACAGTCAGCGGCATATAGTTAGTAGCAGCCATGGTAGCCAAACTATTTCGGTACACGTCTTTATTACTGTAAAAATAAGAGTGTGTTATGAAATATTCGACTACTAACTATATGACGCTGACTGTACTGTACCTGTAGTACTGGGGCATTGTCAGATTTAGGTTCGCGTCTTTTCGGTGGACATTGCCAAAGTTAAGGGCTATAAAGCCTAATTTTGGGTTGAACTCTGAATCCGCATAAACGGCATCGCCTCTTCTATAATTCTATGCGATAAAAACATATTATTTATAAACACAAGCCCTTAACTATTGCCCACTGAAAAGACGATTTTTGTTTTACCGACTCACAATGACCCACTTGCTCTGTAGGTAAGTAGAATAAGACTAATAATAATAAATAAATAATAATAAGTAATAGAGGGCAAATAAGACGAGTATATCTAATTCATTCTCATTTATTTACAGACTACAATGCGAAACTATCACATTATAAAACAGGGTGCTATATTTATATTTACACTATTTACAAGGCTCAACGCCGCGAAATACTTGTCAAGTGAATAGGTACTCAACACAGTCATCCAAGAATATTACAATTCCTTATAGTTAGAGGAACCAAAATAACAATAAAAGTTTGAGGAACACGATGCTAGCGTTCAATGCTATACAATCTTAAAATATGATAACTAAAATAACTTACTACCACACAACAAAATGGAATTTAAGAACAACAAATAGTCCATTCTGAAAATTAATGGTTAGGTACTGATTCTAGGCCAGTTATAAGAGGCTCTAGTATAAGTTTTACCCAAACAAAACATTACGACCGCGTTCGCGTTTAGCTGTCAAATCCCATACAAATTGAGGGTAAAACGCAAACGCGATCGTAAAGTTTTGTTTCGGTAAAACTTATACTAGAGCCTCAGGTAAGAGAAAGGCCCAAAACAGACGGTGAAACGTGAAACGCAACTGTAACGAATCTGCAACTTCTAGTTACTTTTGAGTTTCATTCGAGTTTATGCCATAGACTCCTTTGAGAGACCACACATGACGCAACCCTTTTCAAACCGGTCGCGTCACGTATGGTCTCTCAAAGGAGTCTATGGCATAAACTCAAATGACAATGAAAAGTAACTAGAAGTTGCAGTTGCGTTTCACCGTCTGTTTTGGGCCTTAGGTAGTTTTTTTTATATATGTTGTACTTACTAAATATAGTACAAATTTAAAATGAGTTTTAAAGTCTCATCGTATAAAAGAGGGTTGAATTTCGTTAGTCCGAAGATTATTCTTTCATATACGAGCCTAGTTTTTTGAAAAAATAGATTAAAAAAAAAAAAGGCGATGGTCTGTATTGCAAGTAAAATAAAAATAAAACTAAGTCTTTATTTTGCCTTGTAATTAAAATTCAGATTCTTTTAGTTAAGATGCAGTGATCAACGATTTCAATAACTGAATTATAACTAAATTTGCTCGTTGGCAGTGTAAAGAATTGAGAATTCGTAAATTGCATAAATAACTTATATCTACTAGCGATTCAATTAAATCAAGACTACATAAATAACAACAACAATTATTAAAATAAAACAACTGTAAATTAATTCGTCGTTGAATAAATTTGTTACAAACAAGTGACATACGGACAAACTTCTGCAGAATATACTAAGTGGGTACCCTAGTAGCATTTTAAGTTGGCATTTCGTAGGGCCATTGATCACCGAATGGTTGGTCAACCGTTGCGAGTGAAACACCTGTTTTCGGTAAAGCCAACGGTGTCTCCCAACATTGGGCCTACTATGATGACTATGTTGGGCCAACCACCGTTTCCGGCTGTAGGGCCAATTTACATTTACAACGTAGGGCCTACAGCAATATTACTACGACAACTACGTTGGGCCAACCACCGTTTCCGGTTGTAGGGCCAATTTACATTTGCAAAGTAGGGCCTACAGCAACATTACTACGAGAACTATGTTGGGCCAACCACAGTTTCCGACTGTTGGACCTAAAGCAACATTGCGTAAGAAGGGCCTACAAAATAAAAGCACTCTGTACCAACTGTAGAATAGCCGTTGGCAGTTAGTAGGGTTAGGTACAGTTGTTTATCTCACGAAGGCGGGTTGGTCTTACTTATGCACGATCTTCACTGACCGGGTGACGCCGGGGCGCACATTGTGAGTGCCAAAGGAAATTGAAACTTCTCTGCTGTAGTTAAATTCCATATTTGCACGGAATTTACGCAGCTTGCCACCTGCGCGCGCGAGTAGTGGAATTTAACTGAAGCAGAGAAGCTTCAATTTCCTTTGGCACTTACAATATGCGCCCCGGCGTCGCTCGTGGTCGGTAGGGATCGTACATTTGTTGTGGGGTGGTACCTATTTAGTGCACATGTCCATGGTTTCTAGGTGCGTAATCTCGAGAGAGATTCTATATTGGCCGAGCACACAACAATGTGCATGTGCATAATACTCACAAACCGCCTTCGTGAGAATAAACATCTGTAACATACAAAGTAAACGTCTTTAAATAACCGAATTTACAAACGTAACTGCACATTAACTGTTAACGGAGATTTAAATGCCTTCTGAGACTTTTCACATTTACTTGCGTTACCATCATTTTCTACAGCTAGACCGTAAAATAAAACTTCACATAATACGTTTATAATTTTATTGTAAGGAAATAAAGACAACCTCGATTTATAATCGATATGTTTCTATTATAATTAATTGTATTTGAATGCTGGCCCTGTAGCACGATGCTTTTTGACCGGCCTTAAAGCATTCATCACTTTCTAGTAAGTATGTAAGTGAGAAAGGGACACATTCTTTATGGCGGGCCATAAAAGGCATCATACTAGCCCAAATTTGTCAACGTCATGACTGGACTAACATATTTTGACCTCCGATTCCGAGCAGTTGCACTCCGTCATTTCAGTGGGTTCAGGTGTCAAAAATCCAATGGTACGCTCATCGCGCAAGGTCCAAATAAGTTAATTAGACGCTGGATTATTCAGCAACTTTAATGTGGCGTCCTCACTGGCCAGTTTCGTCAGCCAATTGACAAGGACGCAGCCATCTGTTAGAAGAGAGATGAACACACATTTAAATGACACAGACAAAGAGGACTGTGATGAAATAGCTAAAACTAACCTTTTCATAAAAACGACAAATAGCTAAAACTATTTATTATTACCTATGTACTTATAGAGAAATGGCAGCTCGAAACTTTTGCCAGCATCAGTTTTAAACAGATATTAAATCAAAATGAACACACGACGTTACAAAACTAAATTGACCTTGTGATTTAAAAATTAAATTAACTAATATTAACTCACCTGTCTCGTATAATATGCGTGTAATGGGATACACATGTCAATTCTCGTCCGGTAATATTTTAGTTGTGAGGCATAGGTACTGCACTGACGATTTTATGAGGAGGCCAAAGGCACTCCTTCTTGCGAGGCGTGATCCACTCTTCTGTTACATAAGTATTACACTAAGACCACGCCGTCACCATCAAAATCATTAAATTCCACCACTTTGATCATACTGAACGTGATTTTGAAAGGATTGCTTAATAAACACGATATATTGTTATTTGATTAGTGAATATAACATGTAAGTATTAACTTGCACACTATTTTTTATATATATTTGCTAAGTAAATATGCAACCCTTTCAAAAACAAGTAATACTTTATACCATGCACGCACGCACTCAAAAGAAAATATAACCACTAAGTATATACTTATACGTTTACACGCACTATTCACGATGGAGATCGATAACAAAATGGCCGATCGAATTCGCGCGCCGCGCGTGCTCATGTCCACCGCCCCCCGCACCGCACTTTGTTTCCGAATTCCCCTCTCCTCCCGCTGCCATTGGATTCATATGTGGCCCACTGTTGGCCCTATGCTGTTTTCAATATGCAATAGTACTAATGCTATGTGCTCTCTGGTGATGAATAGCGTAAAAAGTACTTGTTTAGCCTATGTCCAGGCCCGTGACAGATGAGCAATGCCTCTACTCGACACGAAATAGCGCTAAATTCCAATTTTTTGGTAGGAAAGCCAACTAAGTCGGCGGTAGGGCCTATGTTGGCTGCTCGTATGGGATTTTCTGTTGGAAATCCGACTAAAACTGCGGTAGGTTGTATGTTACATGATCGTATGGATTTTTTGTTCGGAACGCCGTACAAAACCTCAGTAGGGCCTATGTTGGCTGCTAGTAGGGATTTTTTGGTAGGAAAGCGAACTCAGTCGGCGGTAGGGCCTATGTTGTATGGTCATATGGTTTTTTTGTTGGGACCGCTGCGCAAAACTGCAGTAGGGCCTATGTTGGCTGCTCGTATGGGATTTTCAGTTGGAAAGCCAACTCAGTCGGCGGTAGGGCCTACGTTCTATAGTCGTATGGATTTTTTGTTGGGAACGCTGCGCAAAACTGCAGTAGGGCGTATGTTGGCTGCTCGTATGGGATTTTCGGTTGGAAATCCGACCAAAACCGCGGTAGGGCCTATGTTGCATGATCGTATGGATTTTTTGTTCATAACGCCGTACAAAACCGCAGTAGGGCCTATGTTGGCTGCTCGTAGGGATTTTTTGGTAGGGAAGCCAACTAAGTCGGCGGTAGGGCCTATGTTGTATGGTCGTATGGTTTTTTTGTTGGGAACGCTGCGCAAAACTGCAGTAGGGCCTATGTTGGCTGCTCGTATGGGATTTTCTGTTGGAAATCCGACCAAAACCACAGTAGGGCCTATGTTGGCTGTTCGTATGGATTTTTTGTAGGAAATCTAACCAAAAACGGTAGTAGGGCCTACGTCGTTTGTTCGTATGGATTATTTGTTGGTAACCCAACTGATAACTGTGGTAGGGCCTATGTTAGATGTTTGTATGGTTTTGCAGTTGGAAAATGAACCATAAATAGCATTAGGGCCATTGTTGGCAATTCGTTAGATTGCTACTAACGATTTCCCAACTTTTTCCCAACCGTTAGCTACGGTTGGCCAACGCAAAATGCTACTAGGGTATGAATACAAATAAATTGCTATTTGGAAATCAGTTAAAAAAAATCATGTTTAAAAAAAAATAAGATACAAGTTTATGTTGTTGGGCCGATTTCTTAAATATAGGACAAAACTTAAATAATAAGTATCTACCTATAATTGCACTATTTAAACACGATAATTTCCGTACAGACTCTGAAATAGCTCATACTAGGTACAGTCAGCGTCATATAGTTAGTAGCAGCCAAGGTAGCCAAATATTTCGGTACACGTCTTTATTACTGTCAGAATAAGGGTGTGTTACGAAATATTTGGCTACTCTGGCTGCTATTAACTAGGTATATGACGCTGACTGTACAACTGAATGATTATGAAATCACTGGGTATACAGACGTAATAATAATGTATGCGTAAGTATTCAACGGTTACAAATACACAAATCACGATCATTTTAGGTACCATGTAGTCACTTGGTTTAGTTGCAGGTCCTGACATTTGTACATGTTTCATACAAACCTGTTTTTGACATTTGAGTTAACAGGTTTATTAACCTGGGTTTTATAAAGGCACGTTAGCAATTTCATACATAATTTATATAATTTATTATTGCATACATTTCCTAAGTGACTGTTTTGACTTTTGTATTAACGTCCTTTATAAAGCCCACAGCCGAACCAATAAAATAACAACTAAATAATCTAAGTATAGTTAACAATTGACAATCACTTTGTCCAGCATTAGGCTCTCATGAAACATCGGGGAAAACATCCTGCGTACTCGCGTTAGCAATGGGTCAAACTAGAGTATCTCTTATGACTAACAACTTCGTCACATTCGACGCATCAAGATCTCCGTAGCTTGACCTATATGCTACGTTCGTACCGCCTACGGGAGCCGAGATTCCGGTATTAATAATCACTAAATAACTAGCTACTGTACATTGTCCATCACTAATTTATAGCTGGCCTACGTGACGTCGAGAGGGCGAGATTCTCGGGCGCGAAAAAAACCGCGTTCCGTGCGGCACTCGCGGATCGTGACGGTCTGGAGGTTGACCGTGACGTCAGTGATGAATATCTGGTCCGCCACGGGGGCGCGCGCCAGCCAGTAGGCAGCGCCGCGCCGCGGCGGGGGCACCGGAGCCGCCGCGGGCGGTTCACTCCACGAATCCTCGTCTTCTTGGGGCGCAGGCGGAGGCGGCCGCGCGCCCTTCGGCTCCGCAGGCGCCTTCGCCTCAGGCTGGGTCTGCGTGCGCCTCTCCCGCTCGAGAGGCGTGTGGGCGTCGGCCTCTTCAGGGGAATGCGGCACTCGTCGCTGGCCTGTCCTGGGCGCGGCGGCTTCGGCGGCAGGCGAGGCAGGCGCGGCGGCACCTCCAGGAGGCGCCGCGGGCGGAGGCTGCACGGGAGGCGGGGCGCGCGTCCGCTGCGGACTCATGGTGATAGTCACCCCAATCTTCCCAGACTCTTGAGACAGGACTTGCGCCTTGCGCTTGCCCGGCAGCGGGGCTCTATCCTCTGAGCCGCTCCGCGCGCGCTCGCTCGGAGAGTGCTCGCGCTCGCGTTTCCTCCCCGGCCTCTTCGAATCCTCTCCCCTTTCGAAACTCTGGATCAGCCTCGGGTCTAGAATGTTCTCCTCCGGCTCCCAGGTGTTGTGTTTCGGTTTCCAGCCTTTCCATTTCACGTAGTATTCCACCTTGCCCTGGAACAAGAAACCGGTCGGTTAGGTCATGCTCGGAAGGCGTTCGTGCCGCGACTGGCGGCGGGCGAGGGTTGGCACAACATATCGAAAACAATGAGAAACCGTAACGACCAGAATTAATCTTTACGATTTTTGATCTTAGGTAGAGCTGCATAGGGTTGTAGATTGGGTGAGGTTGATTGTCAGTTAGTGCAATAATGATATGTGGCGATTGTACCTAGGTGATAAGCGGTATTGCGAGAATTGCAGGCTACCTACAGGAACCCTAACGACTGCTCAGTCGCGTGAAAGAGCGCGGGTTCTGTAATTATTGTTTGGGTCATTAAGTTTGCATGCTCCTTGCTCAGCTAATAACATCATTTAAACCTAATATGACTCTGTTAATTAAACAGAATAATAAAGTATTGGGTAAGTTTAACTACTTATAATGATTTAACGATTTATCATTAAATAATTATTAATTAAGTTAATTTTTCGTTTATTAGGCACGGATGAGCGTTTTCTAACCTTGTCACGCGAAGTTGATTTATGAATTAAAAAAAAATCCGTATCTAAAATAAGTAGATATTAGAGTTATTCTTTAACGATATAAACTAGGTTGAACTATCCTACTCGTACCAAAAATAAAACAGACGGCAGATTATTTCAGACTACCAAGCGACCCAGTTCTAGAGTTAAAACTATTCATGAACAATTGAAGGACAATGCTCAATCATCACATAATACCTAGTGTATCTAGTAAGTAAATATCTAGTGTTTTTTCCATTGTTCAACGAAAATGTACCGAATGGTATTTTATTTAAAGAACGAGCGAGCGAGGCGAACGAAGTTCTCAGTTTCAGTTTGAACAAAATTGCGTTCGTATGTCCGGCTGTTCTTCGCTCCTCGTGAAATGTTATAAGCAGGTTCAATAGTTATATAGTTTTTTTTTTGTAACCTATCTTTAATTATTGTCCAAATGGCTCGTCAACTGTACCTAGTACCTACCACTTTTATAAACCCGAATACACACCTACTTCAATGTAGGTAAACACAAATCCCGTTTTCGAAAACGAACACGGGACCCTAAGCGTTAAAAAAATAATTGCCAAAAGACAGCACCTGCCGAGCCAGCTGGCGGCTATCTCCCCGGGAATCGAACCGAGAACAACCCTAATGCAGTCTTTATTGAATACCCATGCTCATGCAAACCTGTCATGCAATATGAGATTAATAAGGTTATTGTTGTACTTTAAAAAGGACATGCGACGCAGGACAGTGTTGGTGCTGTTTGTGAGTTTGTCGATGAAAAGAGGGTTAAATTATTATGTTATTTGTTCTTTATCAACGCCTACATTACCTACTGTAGGGTCGTTTCGCTGGTTACGCGACCACCTTCGGTTAGCGACCACCTGAAGGAGAAGGTTTTTTCTATTGAAGATAACATCAATTCTACACACCCTATTGAGACAATTACTTGTAAATGCATTTTTTTGTTGTTTTAGAATAGAAATCTACTAAAAAACCGAGAAAATATCCTTTTAGTTCACCAACTCAGCTTAAGTGGTCGCCCACCGGCACATTAAATTAGGTGGTCGCTAACCGCTTTTTTTTTTTTTTTTTTTTTTTTTTTTTCATTGGCTCGAATATTGTTGAATTGTAAGGAAAATACAATTTCCTTCCTATTCCTCAGCCTATGAAAAACTATAGGTACCTACCTAATAACAATTTTAAAAAAATAACGGTCCTTTCAAATACATAGTTCATATGTAGGTACTTACCTATGTCCTATATAAAAGACACTGTTTCCTATCGTAATGCCTATCGTTGCTGTTAAGGAATGTAAATATAAATCGGTAAAAGCTATTAGATACAGAGTCTAGTATGGAACAAGAAAGAAAACTTTATTAAGCATGAATAAAAATCCTTTCAAAGTATAAACAGTATCGACCATCTGTGGAAGTCGCAATTACTCGACGCGACACAGCGACCAAAAATAAAACCCTACATTTATTACCTTTCACTCTTAATATCATCACGGACACATACAAAAACCAACTCTATATGTTTATACATAGAGCTGTCATTCTATTGGTCGTTTTGTACATAGGCCGTTTCGGAACTGGGCGGGATCTCGGGAGCCCTCGCCTCTTATTGGTTTTAGTAACGGAGGGTGAGTAGGAACGCGGTACGCGCGCTGTGACTTTGGACGGGCGTACGGTATTTTATATTATTTAGAAATTTATACCACTTTTACGTTCAAGCACAAAAATGAGTACTTAGTGTATCGCGTTAAATAGGTACCGTAACCTAATGCCAATCATAAAATACAAACGCGGTATTTATTATATTATAGTTCTATACAAACAATTTTAGTCGCTAAAATAAATTTTACAGGTACCTACCCACTAAGAGTAGACACATAGTTGGAAAAACGTTTGCGAGGGAAGTAACACAAAATATTTACTTCTTATATTCGAGACGACTACTTATCTCAATTTAATAAGGACCAATTCTCATTACATTATTGTTATCTAATTGAAGTGTTTACTGACAGATGTACCTATTCGAAAAGTACCTTAGGTTATTAATCAATTGATGCCATGGCGCCTATGGCTAATGACTGACAGAATTTTAATTTAAAGTAAGCCTTTTGAGAGTTTACGGTCTAGATAGCTTGCGTTTGAATGCGATTACTGCGTTGGTTGAATATAGGTATTAATTAACATTTAAACTTTTGAAATAAAAAGTCGTAACTGCAGGCGAACACAAGGATTAGGTAGGTACAACATTTCAGTTAGTATGAAACTCGATCGAGAGCTTAGTTCTTATATGGCAAATGTATTGTACCTATAAAGGGCAAATCATTGTTATACTTATAAAAAAAACGAGATTAAAAAAACATCCATCATAAATTTCTACTTTTTCTATGAAAGAGGCTAAAGTCCGTTAGTATCCGTATTTAAACTGGTCACATCGATGGCTAAAACGAATTAAAAAACCAAATGACCAAAAACATCTAAGATTTTCTTGATCTCTAAGACGAGAACAATTTAAATACCATATAATTTAAACTGCAATAAAACTTTACCTACCCAACACTTTACCTGGACAGACCAATAAACCAAAACAAAAGACATCAGGTATCCTCCGCCGCCACAAAACTCAAAACCATAAACGAATGCAATCCTTCAAAAAATAAAAGGACCCCACTGGGACGTATGGGCAAGGTGAACTCGTTCGGCTGAAGCGCCGCTATTGGACGAGAGACGGGCCGGGCGGGGCGAAGGGAGGGCCCCGCCCCCTCCGCGTCGCACCCCACCCCCGGGCACGTCTGTCTCGACCCACCACGTTACTTATGCAAGTACAATGGGGCTTATGTGTAAGTCGTTTAGGTTGAATTTTGTTTGTTCAGGGGGAGTGGCTAAGATGGTAGATTTGATGGTAGTAATCGCGCCATGGGCGGACCGCGTCTGGTCGCAGAGACGCCAATTAGAACGGATCGGAACGCGTAGTAATTAGTGCGAATAATTAACGCGAGCGCTTTGAACGGATGCAATGCGGTCGATGAGAATACCTAGGATTTAATTGACTTAACTAGGTAATAGCAGTATTGATGGATTGACGATTTCACGCGCAGAACAGAACCTATGTTCGTCTCATTCTGTTTGACAGTCAAATAAACTAAAATCGTGTTACCTGTGGTCAAAAGTTAAGGGTTTACGTGTAGGTTATACCTAGATATGAAATGTTTTTTTTTATCACATAAAATCATCTAGAATCTCAGAGGACACGCCGTTTGTGCGGTTTATGCGGATTCCCTCGTATGCGGAGGTCAAAGTTAGCCAATCAAAAGCTGTTCTTGAGATATAAAGATATCCAAGATAGGCTCAAATGCTTATCGCGGATCCGAGTCTAAAAGGTGGCGGTTCGCGCCGCGACCGGGACAGAAGACCGCGACCGTCACTTGACATTAGGCAATGTAGGTAAGCGACAGTTCGCGAGCGAGACAGAAACGCGAGATCTCTGTCTTTGTCTTGTCGCGGTCTCCTGTATCGGTGGGCTCTGTGGCGGCGCGAACCGCCACCTTAAGCATACGATGGCAATGCTTGCCGGAAAGACACGAAATTATAGAATATTTTCATTCGTTAAGTAGGTATCTACCTACCTTTACTGTCTGTTTTCTTTCGGTTTTCTTCTCTCGCTTTTTACTACCTACTAAGATCTTGAGTCACAGACATCGGTTATTGTAATCTCTCTCGTTTTCATCTTAGGTTACCTATTCGGTATTCAGAGAGCTTGATATACCTAGCTATCTATACCTACCTACTTAACAAAAAGGGCCATGCACACTGGTGGAGCGGTTGGCGACGCGACGGCGATTTCTGTATAACTTGGGCGACTTGATGTACCTACTGTGATCGCCGTCGCGTCGCCTTAAGGCCGAAACGCACTGACAGCGGTGACGGAGCGACGCGGCACGGCGCGGAGGCGGTACCTGTTGTAATGTTCGAGCTGAAATATGAAAGGATCCGCACAGAGCGGCGCGGTACCTTTCGTATTGGTTCGAACATTACCACCGGTACCGCCTCCGCGCCGCTCCGCCACCGCTGTCAGTAAGTTTCGGCGTTTAGTTATGAGACGAAATATATACGCTCGCGACCATCACAGCTAGCACAACACCGCCCGCGAGATAGTAAGATACCAGTAGGTCTAGCACAACTTGCTGACAAGTCACTTCGCGCGCGAGTGAGTGTCTCCTGTCGCACTCGCACCGTGCAAATTAGATAGAAGAGGGTAGATCTTTCTCGACTCGCGTCGCGGCGCGGCGTCAGTTGTGCTAGCCCCCCTGCGGCAAATAAGGGCCGTCGCACAAGGGTGCTGTAGGGTCTCCTACCTGTCTCTTGAGTGTTTTTTTAATGATAAAGAGACGGGTGGTCTATCAAGCGCTCGGTCATGTGCTACTTTCGCTGAGAAGATACAAGTTGGAACCCGACCGCAGACAGCACCAGCAGACGTGTCGTGACTGAGCGCTTACCGCCGAACGGAGTTCGAAGTTTTCCCTCTCTCTCGCACTTACGTACGAACTCGCAGTCTGACAGAGAGGGAAAACTTCGAATGCCTTTCGCGGTAGGCCATCTGGTTTCTCTGTATTTCTATGAAATAACTTTCGAGGTTCTCGAGTGGCGACCACGAACCGCAAGGCGCGGCGTGGGTGGACTGATGACCTGGTAAAGGTGCGGGTGGCGCAGGACCGGTCATTGTGGCACTCTTTGGGGGAGGCCTATGTCCAGCATGATGATGATGATGATGAACTTTCGTAGAACGTCGCCGGGCGTCGCCGTCATAAGTAATACCTAGTAGAAACGAGTCGTGTCGCCGTGACACTACTGTTTTCTATGTATTTCTATGAAATACCTTTCAGAGGCTCTAGTATAAGTTTTACCGAAACAAAACTTTACGATCGCGTTTGCGTTTTACCCTCAATTCGTATGGGATTTGACAGCTAAACGCAAGCGCGGTCGTAACGTTTTGTTTCGGTAAAACTTATACTAGAGCCTCTGTACCATGTTATTTCCTGATACTGAAAGTTTGGGTAAGTAGGTACATTCTCGCGTAGAGAGATATTATCGGGATCAGTATTGAAGCGCCGGTCCTATAACCTAACGCCGCGAATCGCGATAGGAGCAAGGAAACTACGTTTGAAGTTTTTGCTAGTGATTATAGTTTGGAGTTTTTTACTAACTTATACAACTTACCTTACCTAGTTACGCACCTACTAATTAATAAGCTTACTAATCAAATAAATTAGTAGGTAAACTATTCATTTAGGTCAACGTCTTCGCGCCAGTCACAATTCTGTGTGTTCGTGTTCACTCAATTTTCTGTGTATCCGCGGTAAATTAGTTGTGCCAACCGTGCTGTATTTATATACTGTACAACGAGGTTACGATTATTGAGGTATCTACAATATTTAACTAGCTCGATTATTGTCACATCGTGTTTTCCGCTCCGCCTGACATGCGGTATAGGTACACTTCTACGGTGCGAAACTGTGTCGTCTATGCCCACTTTCCACGGCGAGCGGAACGAGCTCAGTACGGAGTCCGTTTAAGGGGCTCCCGTCAAAAATCAACGAAATTTAGTAGTTTTCATTTCGACACTCGTCCTCGGTTTATTGAAGCTAGCTTTCCAGGTGCAGATATGGGAAAGTTTGATTCCTGTTTAACATTTTTGATATTGAATAACTTGAAAAATGTTAATACAGAATTAATTATCCATATTTAAAGAGAGGTCTGTAAAAATACAAAACCCGACACTTCATCCTCATTAAAACTTTTATGAGTAAATTTAAAATTGCCTTGCCCTATCAGGGTTCATGTACTTTAGTAGGTATTAAGTTCTTAGACATAATTACGAAATGTACATGACTGCAATATATTAAATAAATAAATAATTCTACTGTCACAATTCTCATGACTATTTATGTTATTTCTAAGGAATACTTTTTTTATTAAAGCGATATTTTTAAATGTAATTCGTCAAATGGGACGATGCATTTTGATTCGACAGATAAATTGAGTCCTAACTTTGCCCTTTCCGCAAAATTGTGCGGGTTGATTACATGTACCTGTCAAATCAAAAGCATATATCAATATATTGACTTCATTTTGCGTAAACAGTCTCTTTGTTTTTCCGGTCTGAAAGGGGTAAGAATTGTTTCATTGCCCACAACAGCGTAAATCGGTTGAATAATTTAACACGCACAATAAATCATTGGAGCGAGTATTTAATGGAGTAAATCTCAATACTAACGAGGCTACAGATCGCCCGCATCGCGCGGGTCCGTCCGCGGTAAATCAGCGCGAGTGGGGTTAACTGATGTGCCCCAGTGGCGTTGGAAGTGTTAATGTTCGTCTTGTAAGTTGGAGCTTATTCTTATTTGTTTTATGGGGCATGATTTACACGGAATGGTAAGTATGTGTGGTATAACAACACAGGTACTCTCTTCCGAGACTCGCGAACCACGTGACTGACACAAGCCTACGGCATCATGCGGCATTTAACAGCATGATGACGTAGGCTTGTGTCAGTCACGTGGTTCGCGAATCTCGGAAGAGAGTACCTGTGTTGTTATACCATGGCAAGCATGAATACCTATTAATTGTAGTACGTATGCATGGAACATTAACCTTTTCAACGCTCTCATATTTGAATGAAGTGATCATTCACACGCCAAGAGCTGTTGCCTTATCAAAAATGACGAATCTCGTAGTGCTGTGCAAAACATGATTAGATAGATTTTATTCATGATCAAAGTACAACTTTATTCCGACCTTTTTATGGGTTGTTGGCGTGGTGGGCACGACAGCACTCGACCACTTTAGTGGCTCTTGGCGTTGAAAAGGTTAAATATCCACAATTTTGGAACCTATGTACCTATATACGACTAACCTACGTCGAAACCTCTATACCTTACCTACGCAGATACAACCCAGACCAAAAGTGTGGAAACAAGCGTATATGACAATAGAAAACGTTAATTTTCACACGAAAAGTTTTTATTTAAAATAAACAAATATGTACGGTCGAGGAAAATGAAGGTTTGGCACATGTCAACTCTATTTGAATGACGTTAAGGTCCAAAAGTGCTAAACATTCAAATTCCTCGACTGTACAACAATTTACGAAATTTCTATTCCCATTGACTATGTGTGTTGTTTTCAATATAGACCTAAACTTTGTTTTCATTAATGTATCCGCCTTTTGCTTTCATAACTGCAGCACACAATCTCGGCATTCTTTGATGATGGTATCTTGTTCAAGATTAGCCCAGGCTGTTGACAAATTCGTCCACAATGCTGATTTTGAAGTTGGACATGTTTTTATTATCTGCCTGTCCAGCTCGTCCCACATTAATAATGGAAACACGAAATATCAAAGAAAACAACTTTGTTTCCACACTTTTGGCCTGGGGTGTATCTTTCATGTCTCTTTTCTACTTAAGTGACGTCGATTACATAGGTCCGTTTATCCTCCGACCCTAAAATCCGGTGTCATGAATAAAGTCGGCGCTATCCGGTAAATTTACAAAATACAAGACCTCATTTACTCTTAAAATCTGACACAGTAACTTGACGACGGAAAAGAAATATCAAAAGTGGTATCACAATTTTGTGTTCAATTAGCGATGAAATCGGGCCTCAAATCTTGAGAGAGCATTAATCAAACCCTTTCCGTTGTCAGGAATTGAATTGTCAGTCGTCACACCCAATCAACAAGTCCCAGATTATCTTAGCTTTGTAGGCTCGTATTTCTTAGAAAATAGACCTTTATTCAGATAAGCCACGGTCGAGTTTACAATGTAACAGTAAAGTGAATTCCGAGGTTCCGAAAGTAAGATTGTCAAAGTGCCATTTTTCATAAAGTTCCATTGAAAAATTAATCACGGCAGCTTATTAGGCACGCCAATTGAGGGCATCACCCTCCACCCACCCTTTTAACGCAGAGGGTAGCGAAATTAAATGCTACAATTGGATTACATTCAAATTTACACCCTGGGGCATTGGGAATGGAGCTCGTTATAGCTCGCTCGGAAACCAATTTTCCGAGTGTTCTGAAATCAAATTTCAACGGCGTGGAGTTAAAATGACAGCAATTTTTGGAAATATATCGGCTTGAGTGGTTGGTTTATCGAAGTGTTGACTGTCTGACACTACATCTTATTGAGAGGGACCACTGCGGCATTTTAGGCATTTTAAAAAGTTTGTTAAAACTTATCAGAATGAAATATAATACTCGTATTACCTACTATCGTAAAATGTATTTTAAGTGTTAAATATCTACGTACGTACGTAATACAAAGGGCTATAATACCTTCGGTGCCTAATGTCTTGAAAGGTTCATGAGATGTTCAAGGTTCGAGGCTTTCTTTATTCTAGTAGAGAATTTTAAGATGTTTGCATAAGTAATCAATTTAAATACATTTTTATATAATTTTGAATGCAGCAATCACGAGTTCACGGCTAACGGTTCCAAATAGAATAGCTTCGAATTTTAAATTGTCACTTGGGTCAGTGGATACGGATATCAAGGAGATGCATTCCTCAAAGGATGTTAACGGATAGTCAACTTCACGCTTTCCAAAGACGTTACGCTTACTGGTTAACTTGAGATTGACAAGTTAAAACCAATTCTATGACCAGTGGATGGGGTTCAAATTCAATTCTAATTTCAATTCTAATCTCGGTAATGTAGCAGGGTAAAACAGACTATGGTCCAAGACTGAGAAGGTTCAAATTAAGTTGTAGAGGGTAAACCGATGGTTTCATTCGATTTTGATTGTTTGTTTTGTAGTTTGAGTTGTAGTCTATTAGTAAGAAGTTTATTTAATGTAAATTAAAATTATATTTGTTTAAAGGTTTTAGCATTTGGACAACGACGTTAGAGCAATTGTATTGCTTCCGGAACTAGAGTCTGGCAAACGAAAGTTGAACCCACTAAACTCAATTACGCGGCAACACTGTTGATCAAAATGTATGCGTATGACGTGTAGTGTTGCCGCGTAATTGAGTTTAGTGGGTTCAACTTTCGTTTGCCAGACTCTAAAGGCTTTAAAGTCGAGTGTCACTCGACACAATTTAACCGAAAGAGATAAGTCTCGATGAAAATATGCCTGAAATTTCAGTTTGCGCAATATTGCTCCCAAATTTTATCGCGCAATATTGCCCCCAAATTTTATCAAGGCGGTTCACTCGGTAGTCCATCTGCCGTCTGTTATTTTGTATTGTTTTATTTTAATAAATGCCTTCCATGAACGCTTTATCCTCAGAACATAAAATAAAGAAGATCTATTGTCTATGATCTGGGATCCCATAGTATAATTCTCTCTGTACTAATATATTAAAGAGGTAGAGTTTGTGAGTGTCTCACGCTTTGTGAGGGGTAAACGTTTGTATGTAGGGGTAATGTCCAGAACTACTCTTCTGATTAAAATAAACCAAAGCTCATCTGTTACAACTTGACTCGTGACTCCGTTTATTAGCTTTTCTAAATTCGCGGTCCGGTCAGTTTGTTACCTCCCAGTTTTGGTATGTGACTATTAAAAAATGCTACTCAGATATAATACATATTATCCTATGATTTATACGAAATCACTATTTACATATATGTCATGTTACAATTAGTTTTACTGTAGTTTTACTAACAGTCTGATATATTTCAAAATGGAGAAAAAAGTTTATTCC
The DNA here is from genome assembly GCA_947578815.1 of Epinotia ramella. Classification (NCBI taxonomy): domain Eukaryota; kingdom Metazoa; phylum Arthropoda; class Insecta; order Lepidoptera; family Tortricidae; genus Epinotia; species Epinotia ramella. Next base: position 19,339,875 of record OX388209.1, read on the forward strand.
TTCTCCGACTTCAAAAAAAGGAGTTTTATTTTTATTATTATTTTTATCATTTTTTTTTTCAAAAATTCTGTTGGATGATGGGATCCATGAGGAATTGAGGGACTCCTCAATTATATTAGGCACGCGTGTAGTGATTTTGGTATTTTCTATTATAACTCGTGTATTTACACCCGGAAATCATAAATTTGGTGGAGTGGAATTGATGATCAAGACCACAGATGACTTATGGAATTCCTCAATTATGTACTTAAAAGTACAAAAGTATAGGTATCACCGATTCTGATAAGATTTCGTTGAAATAGCAGCTAATGAAGTGCCAAAGGTGATCCTTGTGGAATCGACGGAAGTTCTCAAATATTATGAGCCAACATACAGAGATTCGGTTTTTTTTCTCTAATAATCAACGCATTTGCTCTCGGAAACCAGTTCATGTGGTAAATTGGAAAAGAAACGTCGAAATGTTCTCGTGGCTTGGCGGTTTGAAATCGGTTAAAACTTTGTTTTTAAAGTAAATTATACTCATTCAATGCCACCTCGTAACGAACTATAAGTTATTTTGCTACCTGATATCTGTCATAAACAGATCCTACTCACACATTAACTAAATGGAACATCAACATCACCCCACCGGACTAGGTAAAGTTGCCAACATTAAAGCGGAGTATTCACAGCAAAGCCCGGAGTGGTCCCGAGCGAGGCCATTAATCTCCCCCGCCCGCCGGGCGTGCAGCTCGCAATATCACCGGCGAGAAGGCTGTATCGGAAATATTAAATGAAATATTAAAATGCTTAGGTATGCTTTAAAGTCCCGTTTTGCGGGACTGGTTTAATTGATTTGAATTTTTAGTTATTGAGCGTTACCGAGTAGTTATCTAGTTTCAGATGGCTTCGTAAAACTAGTAACTTACTAACTACCTATGCCAAATCTTGGATTAGATGTCAAAGCGGACCCCGGGCTCCTTTAGGGGCATTACCGGGAATAACGCTAGGAGGTTGATGAGCGTTACCGGGTATGCTGTTTACCCTACACCCGATTTGAAACGATTGTGAACTTATGTTACATTGAACTTCCAATTTTCAAGTGCGATTAGAGTTCATTTTGGACTAAGACAATCTCGATTTCTCGGTTGCAAAGTGCTGCACTGATTCTTCCACATCATTAAATCTCTTTGGTGAATGTTCTGAGTGTTCTGTCGGAATCGTAGTGCGAATGTTTTGGGATATTTGATTGACATTTAAAATAAAATGCTACATAGCTATGGACCATTATCGCATCACTGTTTCATACTTATTGTAACCCTTTATCGCGTCTTATACCATTCCATGTAACCCCTCAAAGCCGCAAAAACCTGGCACAATAAGTCCGTTTTTTTTTCAGATGTCCTCGCTGCCGTGGACACGCCGGTATCGATCGTATCCATGCTACCCCGTGAATCGTGATGTGATCTGGCTGGCTTTGCCTCCTAGTTTTTTATTCTATACTCAATGGAAAAATGTCTTAAGTCGTCGTATGGACCTGTAGACAATGCATACTTGCATAACCTCTTTCATTGGACGATCGAGCGGTCTTACAAACGAATAGTGTAGATTTTTTTCACCTATAAATTATTGTAAATTGTTTGTCTCGCAACATCGGTTTGGTTCGCAGGATGATTAAAGTATAATTAGTTCTAGTTCGATAAGTAAGCACATGAATCTTTAACAAAAAAAGGCGTGCATGTATTTGGTATTTTACAATACGAATTAGACAAGTTATTTTAATACATTGTAATACTTATTTGATACATTTTCGTTACATTTCCTTCTTTTGACTAGTCTTTCAAATACTTTCAATACCAAGTTTAGTTTCAAATACGATTCGGTTAGTGGCACCGCGCTCTACCATAGTACATTTTTACTAGTAGGCATTTTAAGGCACGAATACGAGCAAACATTTTCGAGCATCTCACCAACAGTGCAGTGCATAGATAGTGAAGTTATGTTATGGTTATTACTGAGGTAGTAATCGAATCTGGCTGGCTGTAACCCCGTGTTTCATTGGATTTAGCTATCTACATTGCTCTTAGCTGCCACTTAGACTTCTGATCTGATAGCTTCTGATTGTTCCGGTATCACAGAGCGTACGTACATTTGATGGAAATTTCATTACTTATAGTTACTTAACGATTATATTAGGAAACAATCATGGTCTGCCTATCACTAACATTTTTTGTAATCTCATATTAAATAAATAAATAATAAATAAATAAATAAATATTAGGGGACAATCTTACACAAATCGACCTAGTCCCATAGTAAGCTCATTAAGGCTTGTGTTATGGGTACTAGACGACAATATATATAATAGATATAAATACTTAAATACATAGAAAACTTCCATGACTCAGAAACAAATATTCATGCTCATCACACAAATATTTGCCCTTACCGGGATTCGAGCCCAGGACCTTCAGCTTCGTAGGCAGCGTCACTACCCACTAGGCTAACCGGTCGTCAAAATTATTATTAAGGGCTGGCGAAGGACAGAGAGAGATGGAAAATACTCCACCGACAAGAGGATAACTCTTTAATTAATGATGATGATGATATTATTATAATTTTCTATTTATGATACCAATTATCTATTTATAATTTTATATTAGTATACCTACCCTACCATACCTGTGCAATGCAAAACCGATTAATTAATTAAGCAAGCATTTATTTAAGCGTTAAGGTATATTTATTCACATAACGAATTAAATAATATCAATAACAATAAGTAATGTATTCACCAACACTGTGATCTGACAGCGAAAAAAAAACTTGTCAGTATTACCTAGCGTAAAGTGGTGTCATATCATAATGAACTATTTTCGTCAGTAAACCAAACGCCCATCAAACGTCACTTAAAGGTAAATGCGAGGTAATTAATAATGCGCATTTACAGCGTATAAGGTGAGTGGTAACTTGGTAAGTGTTATTTAACCCGCGGCGTAAGGCCAGGTTGTGAGTAACAACTTTGTACGAGACTCGTAACAACGCCTAATAAGGAAAACACTGCAACTATGATAATTAAATTACACCGACGCGTAAGCGGAGATGTTTAGAAATGAAATTTACCTGAACCTACTTAGGTGTGAGTTAGTTTAGATTGTACACAGCTTTGTTTTCTTTTTGGCACGAATAAATGTTTTCTTTCTTTCTTTCTAAATTTTACGTAATATTATGAAAAGAACTCCCGAGATTCCCAAGATTTTTTGCATAAACTTTAGTCTCCGGACTCTGAATTATTCACGTAATCAAGTTTAGCTCGCAGCCAGAGTCAAGCGGACGCGGGCAGCATCAGAAGTGTCTCCTTACAAGTTCACACCGAGCGTGCGTGATTATTCGGACCACGTACCGACGGACCTCACAGACGACCTGACACGTGACCGTCGTTGCTATGGGGCTACACGCAAAAAAAAAAAAAGCATTAGTCAAGTGACAGTTGCAAAGTGAGATTTTCTAATAATAATTAAAGAAATGAAGGTAAACAAAACAAAGACTTTGAAAACAAGGCCGGCGGCACCGGTTTTTTATCAGCCGACGCAGTCTCGCGCGTATTCTTTCGTAACTACAATACCAGGAGCGCAGCAACGCGCTGTGGTGGTCCGAACCGAGAAAACTGATACGCCAGACAAGGCAAGCAAGTCTGAGAACGGGGCTGGGCCGGGCACACGGCGGCAGTGCTACTGCCAGTTGCTTCGCTGCTACGATACTTTACGGACGTCTTGTCTTGAATATATCGAAGAAAAATGTTTTATGAATGAATTCTCGTTTCTTCGTGATACAATCAGTAAAATACTGTGTGAGTGAAGTACCATATAATCAAGATATTAAAGTCGATGATTGTAAAATATCTGGTGGTCATACAGTACAGTATTCATACACATTCTATAATCTTATCGTTGCTACCAGAATTCGATTAGAAATAAAGCCATATAGCCTTTTAAGAGCCTTGTAAAACAGTACCGATAACGGCATTCGTGGTCATCGACTCTACTTAAATCGATGCACTGTCTGTCACCCGTCACGCATCGAAATATGAGCGGGAAAGACGAGAATGTTTGCGGTTATAGCTTGAATGCTCGTAATTTGCTGCTAGGTATAGAAATTTTAACACGCGTTTATGCATAATATAACCGTCTACAGTTCTACACTTTAGTGAAAAAAAGTTGGGCGAACTTCAACATGTTTTGTACCTACCTAATCAAAGCAGTGTGCTATCGAATCTAAATACGTTTTTCGGTTTTGCTTCTTAATAATCTGTCATTTATACCTAATTGATAATGATAAACCACAGGAAAGCAGGATAATTCAACGGCTGACGGCTCCTATTTAGGTGTTTGTTTTAAACAAACGTAATGCCATGTTCGTGTTGAGATAATAATATTTTCATTATTACCAACCTACAAAAGACGTCGATTTTCAGATCCATGTTGTTTGCTTATCAAGTTATCTGTGTCAAATGTTTGAGCTATCGGATCTCATCATCCTCCTAGCTTTTTTCCGGGTTTTATAAGAGCCCAATGTCTGCTTTGGCATCTACTGGCTGCCATCGTATCTACAAAAAAACCATTTAATGTAGGTAATTACCTTTTCAATTCACGTAAAAATGCAAAGAATGGCTCAAAGGATGCCAGCAAAACGAGACCTTCAGGCAAAGATCGAGGCCGTAATCCCTAATCCTCACAACAAAAGGATTCTTATTCCGCATCAATAGGGGTTTGTTGTGCAAATACGATATTTCCTTAACAACTATACAGCTATGAATAACCTACATAATTTAATATCAAACATCGGAATGGAACGAGAAATGCCATGTGGCATTCTTTTGAAATAAGCAATAAAGAATTCATAGTTTACGAAGAAATCGACCATTACAGAGTTGTGTTGATCTTATATAAATCATTAAACACAAATGGATTTGGCAATGGTGCTATTAAAATCGACGAACGCGCTGTCGGATGGTTCAACATAATTATCTAATCGGCCTTGTTGTTCATATATATTATAGATTTTATTTATACAGTTTTGGGACTAGTTCATGTTATGTGCAAGGTGATGTTAACCTCATTTTGAATGCAAATTTGGTGGTCTATTTTGAAGATGAATTTTAATGCCATGTTAATGTTGTTTTTAGAACAAGCAGTAGGTACCTATAGCTCTGACCAGCACGGCTGCAAGAAATTTTTAAACTAGGATCCTCAAATAAATGTTAATCAAGCTCAGACTTAACCCAGGTGTGTTTGTAAATCTTTCTCAATTAAACATTCCCTTCAAATCAAAATTCATAATTAAACCGGCACAAAAGATATTGAAGCATTTGGTCGCTAAAATCTTTGCGATAACGATTGTATTGGGCAAATTAAGCAAAAGGGCGATGTAGGGCTGCAGACGGGGGGCGACCCTTCCGCACTCGTGTCTAAGTCGCAGCGCAAACACTTGTGGAAGACATGACCGCCCTGATTTGATTTGCAGACGCCGCATTTCTTCAACCCTGTTTGGAAGGTACTGAATCTTGAAATTAATCGGCATATTTTGCTTTTGCTCTGAATTAAATTTTTAAGGCGTTCAAATTAGTTGGCATATTTTGCTTTTCTCAGAATTATTTTTTTAAGGCGTTCAACAGGATTAAGTTTACTGCACGAGAACGTAAAGACCTTCTTATAAGTATATAACATTCACATATCGAAATACAAGTCTCATATTCAAAGGAATCAGACAATGAGTTAAATTCAAAGGATGTGAATAGAAAAACACTGCAAAATGCAGATCAACAAGCTTACCCTGAACCCCAATATGAATGCAAATAATAACTCAATTAAGAGTTATCATTCCCCGCGGGGCAGATAAGAAAAATACAACAATGAAGGGACGGAGATACGCCAAATATTTTCCAGGGCTGACCCTTGCGGGCCGTTTGCAGCGGTGGCGTAACTGATTACATTCCATTATTGGAATATGGAATTATGTACTGCAGATGATTTACGAGAGGAAGAGTTACTTACTGGGGGAATGAGTTTAGACGATGGGACTTTTTGTGGGTTTTGTGAGTTCCTTCATATGCTTCACAGTATACTGCTATAATGTTTACAGTATACAGGGAATAATGCTTCTTATGATGAGATTACAAGGGGAAATTATAACATCATCCATAATATAATATAGGTGTGAAAAAATTATGACATCCCCCGTAAAAAAATAGGACGCATCACGTGGGAACATCTCACCTGCGTTATTCTTAACTAATTACTATCCCTATCGACATCAGATAAAGGCACAAAAACCTTCCTTTTCGTTTCGTTTCACATCTACATAATCTACACAATACATGCGTGGGGCATAACGACCGGGGCAGCGGGCGCATTATTATACGGCATTAAAAAAGCAGTAACGCAGTATGGGCTTTATGCTTTTATAATACCTTTCAAGTATAAAGCCAGTTATAATGACTGGAGTGTCAACTTGTCTCTCGTTTTTATGTTCGTAACGGTGTCCATGTTCTTTGATGTCGTTTCCGATTTCGAATGTGGAAGCGAGATCACTGGTGAGTTTTTGTTTCCGTTTTAAATAGGACGGCAAATGCTTTCTTCTCGAATAGGCGATCTGAGTAAAGATGTAGCGGCAAGAAATGCATCATTATTGGAAGGTCAGTTGACATGAAGATGAACGCAAGTCTGGGGAATGTGATGTGGGGCAGAACAAGTGATACCGAGTTAGAAGTAACAATGAACACTTAACAAGGACTCAGATTGCAGAAAAAAATGGTTTTGGTTATAAAACATTCCAAGGCACTGAAGGATAATTATCAACTCAGTGTAATAAACTTGCTACATCAAATAGAAAAAGACGATGACATAGAGTTTATTCAAGAGGAAGACTACTAAACTAACTAAACTAAATAGGAGTGTGCCGAAAACGGTGAGACCGAGATTGGCATTGTGGTCCGCGCCGCGCCGCGTGTAACGGAATGCCACGCAACTCGCAAGTGGCAGACAATGCGTTCTCTCTAATTGCGAGGGGTCCCAGCTCCCATATGACGTTTCCCCATTCACCGCTTTAATATTCGGAGCGAACGTGTACGCGATTAAGTATGCTTTCTAAATATAGGGGGGCCCTTCACATAGTTTTTTTGAAGGGTGGCGGGCCCGGTACCTACGCAACGGGTATATAAGCATGTAGTTATAATGAAAGGAAGAATTCGAACATCGAAAGCAGTGGATGCAACTTTTTCATAGTAGTCACAGTTTTACAGTCTTAAAAAGAATCGTACTGAATAAATAAATGAAGTCAATGTAACGTATGAACTTGCTTTACTTAGTTAAACTGTAGACTCAAGTATTGATACTTATACCAAACATTTTAATCAGTTCGTCGAGGTTAGGTACCTTTCAATAAATTTAGTAGTTTAAGTGAAATGTGTTGCCTTCATGTTTTAAACTGAATCGTATATTTGTGTTTTGCTTGCATAGTCATGTTTGTATTCAATTCTACGTTCTAGTTTGATAAGTTTTTATGTCAAATCATACCGTAAACCTGACGCTTAAACCCTTTGACTATTTGACTTCGGTGTCAATAAATTTAAATTTTAACCGTAAATCAGTCGGAATCGGAATACAATCGTTTTTGTTAGGGTTCCGTAGTCCACTAGGAACCCTTATAGTTTCGCTTTGTCTGTCCGTCCGTCCGCGGATAATCTCAGTAACCGTTAGCACTAGAAAGCTGAAATTTGGTACTAATATGTATATCAATCACGCCGACAAAGTGGTAAAATAAAAAGTGTTTATTTTTATTTTTAATAGGGTACCTCCCCTATACGTAACGTGGGGGTGTTTTTTTTTCATTTCAACCCTAACGTGTAATATATTGTTGGATAGGTATTTAAAAATGAATAGGGGTTTGCTAAAATATTTTTTTGATAATGTTAATATTTTCGGAGATAATCGCTCCAGCAGTAAAAAAAAATGTGCCCCCCCCCCCTCTAACTTTTGAACCATAAGTTTTAAAAATATGAAAAAAATCTCAAAAGTAGAACTATAAAAACTTTCTAGAAAAATTATTTTGAACTTGATAGGTTGAATAGTTTTTGAAAAAAATAACAAATACTACGGAACCCTACACTGGGCGTGGCCCGACACGCTCTTGGCCGGTTTTTTTTTTATCTATGACAGCAAATATGTGGCCGTTACCCATTTAAGGGTTAAGGTAGTTCACCGACCATGAGAAATTAGTTTGTCACGTGATACTTTGGGAAAACGATTATTCTTAAATTATTCTAGTTTATATTATACAAGTTCTTTTCTAGCAAATGGGGACTTTCGCGCAAATAGAAAGCCAATTTATGAAAGATTGTTACATAAGTTTCTTACAATATCACGCCGTTAATCTGCGAATGTCAAAAAACGTTTTGTATGGTCGGCGAACCACCTTAACTGCAGTATTTTAAGTCGCAAAGGCAGTAGGGTCATTTCGCTGGTTACGCGACCACCTTCGGTTAGCGACCACCTGAAGGAGAAGGTTTTTTCTATTGGAGATAACATCAATTCTACACACCCTATTGAGACAATTACTTGTACATGCATTTTTTTGTTGTTTTATAATAGATATCTACTAAAAAACCGAGTAAATATCCTTTCAGTTCACCAACTCGGCTTAAGTGGTCGCCTACCGCTAAATTAGTACCACACTTTCGCAATTAAATTAGGTGGTCGCTAACCGGCGAAATGACCCTATTCCAATTTAAAATATGAGTCTTCTAAACCGTGCAAAAAATATAAATAAAAAAGTTCCTCTCCACACCTTCAGCAGCTCTCTTGGCGTTTTTTATTTCATTCCGATATAGGTAGGGCCGGATAAAATTACAGCTCGGCATTGTCAGGCGATTATTTATAGAAAATTTGGCCGCTTTGTGTCGCCCCGCGTCGATCCGTGGCGCTTTCGGAGGCTTCGGGTGAGATCGTGACCCTTGGATAACGGTATCTTTTTTTGTTTATTTTTACCTACGATGAATTAAAAAAAAAATAAGATAACTGTTCATTTCAAATTAATGTTCATTTCGGCTTTTGTTTTCTGTCACATTACGGTGCAATCGTCCAGGTATAACGAGGTATTCGAGATATTCTCAGTTCAATCTAAGCTAGCGCGAATTATGAAATTATTAATTATGCCACAGGGTTATCATTGATTAACAGTAATTTGATCAAACTGAGTATTTATTAGTATTTATGTTTTTTTTTTTCGCAAAATCAAAAGAAGGAACTGTCTCCTGATAGTTGTAAAATAAATTTTTGGTACAACTAAAATGCTATCGTACTCTACTTAGCTCTTAATTTCAGTTGGCTGTTAAATTAGGTGTAACTTCAAAATTATATATGAAGTGCAGGGTTATGATTAGGTATGAATGTAAACATACATTACGGCAACATTTGAATAAACAACAGTAAAAACGCAAACAATTCTCCAAAGTTTCAAACTGTAAATACTAAATCAAGGTATGTGACGGAATGTTCACCAAAACACCGTTTCTCTAGGAACTTTGTTTGGGAAAGACGCAATTAACAGGATTTGCCCTAGTTTTTTGTAAATCCACCACAGCGCCATCTCACCGTCAACCCCGGAACTACGACGGATATAGCTAGCAAAAGTGTGGTGGCATCTATCTGCACGTATAAACAACAATATGTAACATACAACTTACGGCTATTATGGTGAGGATTTATTTATCTTTACGGTGTTTCTTGTGAAGAAAGCAAAAAGTTAAGATGCATCCATCAAACTCAATTGAGTTAGTTTTCCTGGAATAGGACTTGCGGAATGCATTACTCGCTAGCAACCAAGTGCTGTGCGCTGATTGGTCGACAGAACCGGCGGGGAGCATGCGCACTCGACGTCCGTTCGGTCGTAGCCGAATACTGGCGCGTTCGCTCCGAGATACCAGGGCCACATCGCTCTGTAGGAGTTTCTTTATAAATTATCACGGGCTTTTGTATTTTATATTCTACGACTGTGCCAGAGAGTCTGGATTCGAACAGCCCGGTACTCTAGCTCGACGATAGACTATGCCGACAGATAACAAGGCAAGGAGATATCAGATTGAAATAGCCTTTATTTTACTAACGAGATGGTTTAAATCCGACTGGTATAGGTTTATTTATATTAGTATTAAGTAGTTTCCTAAATTTGACGCGTCAGTGCCGTAGAGGCTAACTTCAGCTGCAGCTTGTCATAATGAATGAAGTTAAATAAAGGCTACGTTTCACGATGAAATTTGTAGTGTGAATAGTGATCTAAATGGCACTCAGGTTCATAAATAATACGTGTTGGTTTAGTCCATATTGTTTTAAGCTTTTCCTTCTTAATAATACTTTATTTCCGTACGCGGAAGAACAAAAACCGGAAGACCACTGCGGTTGTTTACATTGAGCCCATTTCAATATAAATACCTATATATAGCCTATTATAAAGAGATAGCCTATTATAATATTATAAAGAGATTGCTACGTTTATGCGACGAACGCTACATTTGTTTTCCCAATACAAATAATGGGTACAGCATTTAGTATCAGCATTCAGCACTTCGTGGACATAATGTGACGAATAGAGTTGAACTGGGCTTGGGAACTTTAGTCACGTGTTCAAAAACTATTTCAATTTACATTGTGAAGTCAAACTTTGGGTGTTTTCTTCGAGGTTGGAATAAGGTGTAACATAAAAGTTCAATGGGTCATGCACCCAAGATATTTAAGAGATCTAAAACAATGGGCAAAATATTTCAGAACAGAAAAGCCAAAACAAAACTGTATCTTGTGACAATCTATCACTTTAAATGATAGGAACAAATTCGTTCATAAAGGAAAGTCAAAAAGGAAGATAGGTACACCCCTATTGAGCTACACGTAATTTGAGTTCCCGTGTTTTAATTACAATAAAATATGACGTCCAAATCAAATCGATATGAGAGATAACCAAATATACCAAATACATCATAGGTAACTAGATTAAAGTGGAACCTCTGTACAGCCTAACGTGATTACTGGACTGCCCCCTATTGCGCAAATATGGCTTTGACATATTTCAAAGAGAGCAAAATGATCGCACGGCAGACTGAGCAGCGAGCGACGCAGCGTGTCCAGCCCCCCTAGCACACTAGGTTTTATGTCCGACATAAAGCATTTGTCCCTCTTGCACTCGCATATTGGCCAGAATGGGACGAATGCTTTATGTCCGACATAAAACTTAGCGTACTAGCCCAGCTGGAATAGGATTAATTAAGGCACATATCGGCAGCCTTTACAACCTGATGTTTAACACTTTCGCAACCGGACTAAAAATGGAACAATACACCAGAAACCGACAGAACTCGCTAGGCGTGTAGGACTGTTTCGTCGCCTAAATAAAAAAATAATAATATTAGTATTGTATGTAAGTATGTTAGTCTGTAAGGTATTTGTAACTATGGGCCTTGGTTGCCTGAAATAAATGTTTTATTATTATTATCTCTTTATTTATATTTCATCTTAAGCTAGGTTTTTACAATAGCTAGGTTTTTACAATTTTTTTATTATTATTATTATTATACTACTGCCCGCCTAACCGGCTGAGCTCTGAGCAAACATCACGAGTACCAGGCGGGTTCTAGATTGCAAACGTGTTAAATATTGAAATGATACAAAATCTATTTTAATAAATTTGTATCGCCTAATGAGATTCCTGTGCTGTCCCCTATCGCGCATGGCTTTGACATATTTCATACCTAGGGAGCAAAGTGATCGCACGGCAGACTGAGCATTGACGCAGTGTCCAGGAATAGGATTAATTAAGGCACATATAGTAACCTGATAGGAAATCATTCCAGCTAATATGATGCTCTATTTTAGGATTAATTATCTAATAGAGCACGCAGAGGATTGGATGGTGAATTATGAATTTCGGACTATTCCTGGTTTAGAATGCAGAATGCATTTTCATTATGTGCTTACGGGTTATAATGGAGTTAAGTATAGATTGATTTAATTAATTATTTTATTTTATTTTCTTTTATAGGGTCGAGAGCAATTTAGACAGGGCGCAATTGCAGCTCTCTTTTGCCTAATAGGTAACTTTTCGAGCATAAAAAGCAGTTCCCACAGGCGTATTCTGTAGTCTTCTCACTCATAGAAAGTAATTTATAAAGTAAAAAAAAATGCCGCAGTACAAATTTTACTTAAAAAATTACTGAGTAAAAAATAAAGGGTCGAGAAAAAAAGACGTAAGAAACTCCTCAGAAAAAATAGAGTCAACAAGTAGGACGGGCAATTTTTGTAAGACGTGTAGGTACCTAGTTTGTTTTAAGTTATAATCATGAAATAAAAAAATCTTTTTTCAAAATAGAGTCATTATTAGGTACTGATAATAGTACCTATAACAAGACAAAGAACGAAAAACTTGAATACCTACCATTATATTGATCAATTTGAAAATATTGTTTATTCTAACAAAATAATAAATAAAAAACCCGCTAGGTATTACCTACGTCCTTTCAGATTAGAGAATATAAAGGAGTAAAAAATCTGGGTTATAATTTAATATGTGCGACCTGAATCGTGAGACAAAACAATTGAAAAAGAATAATATAAGTAGGTGCAGATGTCACGCACGTCATAAAAGTCTACGTATTTCCCCTCGTGGGCGTAATATTGCAACTCCGGAAACTGACGCGTACGCCCGGTCATACCTAGGAAGCGTTGACAATGTTGACATTATAGCTATGAAAAAAAATGTAATCTGAGCGTTAGCCGGCTATTTATACCAGTTACCAAAAAGCTCATATGTTCTTTTACCTGATAATGACACCTTACAACACACCGTCCCAATCCCAATACAGTATAATTTCGTTCAGAAGTTTCAACCGACTTCAATTTAGTACTCCGCCAAGCCACGTGAACATTTCCACATTTCTTTTCCAATTTACCACATTCAGAACTGATTTCCGAGAGCATTGATTATTGGAGAAAAAAAAACACCAGTTCCAGTTCACCAAATGCTAGGGTAGGTACTTTCTGAATGCAAATGATTGGATTATTGCCGAAAATACTAAAATCGCTATATGTTTCTCTTGAATTATTGAAGAGTTCCCTCAATTCCTCATGGATCCCATCATCAGAACTGGATTTTGGTGACAACGGGACCAATCTGGAAGTATATGCTTTCAAACACGGAAATAATTTTTCAAATCGGTTTTTAAATTACCGAGTTACCGCGTAACAAACACACAATCGAATTGAGAACCTCCTTTTATGAAGTCTGTTAAAATTCGTGAGACTGAAAATACATTGCCATGAATGAAATGTCTAATGTGTAATAGAACAGCACTTACCGCGGTGGGCGTTACAGTATAGAGAGTACACTCGCCTCCCACTCGCTGAACTCTCCGGTGACCTTACCCCGTGCGACCCACAACAAGACACACAAACAAAAAAAAAACAGGAACCACACAAACTTTTATTCCGACAGCGGGTTAGTAACAGAACTAAAAGAGACATAAAAATACAATACAATGTCACAAGGCTACCCCTCACAGCCATGAGAAACTTGTTTACCATCAAAAACTTAATGTAATCTCAAGACGGGAGTATAATGGAGCATACAATTTCTCAGTGGGGCCCAGTTTCTGAACATAAGCCATGTAAGGGGAGCCCTGATAATAATAAGCAGCGGCAAACACGCGTGAAAGGAGCCCGGAGAACCCTTACGGCCTCACCAGCTGCTGCCGCCACAATGCCAGGATTAATGCACTAGAATCTACATTTTAATCAGAACATGCATCGTGCACTACCTATACAAAGCGTGTTTTAGTTCGCGAAAGAAAACGAGCAACCGTTATGTTGTGAAACAAGCCAAGCGCCAAATAAAGCCGGTAAGTGATCTTGCATGCATTGCGCAAACTTTTGCGTAGAAAATAATCAAAGCTCACCTTTTTAATCCTTTTCTTCATGATACGCTCGGCGGCGTACACGCTGTCGCCGAGCCCCATCTTGTGCATCCCCAGTTTGCCGGCCAAATTAGTTCGACAGATCCAAGAAAAACACTGCAATCCAGTTAGTGTGATCCGATCACTGCATCCAAATGATTAGGCACCGCAATCCAGTACGCTGCTTGTCAAACAATTATTCGCACACTGTCACTGTTCAAAGTTGCCGCGCGAACGTCCCTCGATTTTTGGAGTCGAGCGACGCGGCCTCCCCGTATGATGTCGCGGCAGAAACTGAAGTAGGGGGAGGCGGTCCCGTCCCCGCGCGCCCCGCAAGAGTCACTCCCCGCCGCGCCGACAGAGCGCGCCACCGGTCTCCAAACAACCGCTCGATATCTGTAAACAAGTTTAATTTTCATCAACATTGTGCTTTATTTTCAGTTTCTAATACTATCAAGTTTGTAGATGCTACTAACATATTGAAAACCACGTTTTGCTGAATATAATTATGTAGTTTGTATACATTCATTGTATATAATAATATGTAATTAATAAGTATATAAGGGTATATAAAGGCCAGACTATAGCAAAGAGAAGATCCATCAAAACCATACTCTTATTGTAGTAGCATCTTAAAACAAGACGTAATTTGCAAAAGGAAAGCAGTGTTGTGATTGCGCGCGGTCGCGGCGCTAGGTAGGTATATTCGGTTGTCGGTGAATGCGCCGGGCGCTTCCCGCGGAGCCACGCGACGTTGCCAGCCCGCGCCGGCTGCGAGAGAAACACCGCGCTACCCTATTATTTACGCGCGACGTTGCCACGCCGCACGGCCTACGTTGATTACGAGGACACCGCTTTTACGTTCGATCATCCGGCGCGAAATTACTCGTTTATTACGGGATTTTGAAAAGATACGTTAATTCTGTAAAAAGTTTTGGATTTAGTACTACTTTAGGGTCAATGTAGTGAGTTTATTTTAAATTATACCTGTGTTGAAGCGGCACAGGACGGCACCGTTGATGAACACACTGTCTACGTTGAAAGACAACAAAGATTCCGTCGCGAACGTGGTCTAGCTTATTTAAATTTCACTGAAAACGTCAGCGAAAGCGACCGACTATCAGAGCGCGCGTGAAGTAACTAAGGCACTCAACAGTCGTGCCGAATCGGGTCGGTATTCGTGAGCTGTCGTTGTTTCATGGTTGCGGGGTGCGGGAGGGGAGCAGCGAGCGCGTACGTGATTGGCCGCTCAACGCGGGCGGCGGGCAAGAAGCCGAGGCAACCAATCAGAAGCCGCGACGAAGTGCCCCGCCCGACGCAGCCCGGCAGTTGCGTGTTTGCCTCTCTCTCTAGTTCGATTTTCAACTCTGTTTTTTGTATGCTGCTCATGTAGAAAAATAAACGGACATTTTGGATTATAGCTAGGGGTCCGGATGCGGGCTGCACATTGAGGGCATTGTTGTCAGCTCGGCTCCGAGATACGAGTAATAAATATACAGCTTGCGACACGGCGCGGCACAAAGGAGGCGAATATGTATTGTGTTTTAATAAAAATCGTGGCACTGCGGACGATGAAGACTGACGGAAATAACAACCTAGAGTCAAGTTTGAAATGAATTGTTTGTTGAGCATGTTATATCTGTTCTACTAAGTAAATATTGTTGAACGGGTCTTGAAGAAAAACGTGTTGCAAACGCATTTTGATGGTGGCTTCTAGCCACCGGCGGCTGAAAGCCACCATCAAGATGAAGAAAACGTAGTACCTACTCCATAATCTAACTAATCTTCCGAGTTACTATTTCTTTCTCCGTCTGGTTTCTGTCAACCCACACGATAAAGTGTTCTGCATGAGGATAAGTAAACTGTTTGTGAGTAGGTAATAGCGCGCTCGACGTGTTTGGCGTTGTATCGGACGTCAACATTATGACGATTCATGTCATGAAGGTCATGAGATTAGTTTCTTCTGATTCAAATCACATCCATGTTTTGTTTCGCACCCTCGCTTCTGTACCTACGTCTTTAGTTAAAACGTGTCCGAGATAAAGGGCGATGAAATGCGATTGGCATAAATAACTAGATTAACTAAATTGAGGCCCAGGACTCTGCTCCGGCAAGGTAGTCTTTCGACGTTACGACGATCTCGCTAAAGATAAGTAAGTATAATATAAGCCTACATACAACTGTTGCTACTTGGCAAGCAATGGTTTCCCCAGGCGGCCGCAGTCGGCAGAGGCCTGTGGCCTTTGAATTGATGCAACTCGTGGACCCAAGATAAGGCTCATTTCCATTGGGCGCCAGGGGCCCGCATTCGGAAGATTTCCAGCACGTATTGGCCTTCACTCGGGCAACGTAAGGGCTTTCACTGGTCGATAGCGCCCGCGGAGTGCGCGGGTTTCCAAAACGCATGCCATAGGGTGCGTCACGTCTATCATGAGACGGCCGCGAGATACTCTCGATTGTTCTCGCACTATACCTCTTGTTCTAAGTGTTCTGATAAGAAAGAGACTCATGATAGACAATTAGACGTCCTGGTCGGTAGCATAAAGTCCCCTCGGATGTAGGTTCATGCAAAGAAAGTGGTCTACCACTTTTGGCCCTTATTTTGCACGCAATAGAGTCGAAAGGTGGTAGACCACTTTCTTGGCTGACTGTACCCACTCCCTTCCGAACCTCTCGCACGCTTTAAATAGACCTATATATTCCACTGGTCGTTATAGATACCGCTTGCCAGTAGCAGTAGTAGCACCCGCATTCTGTGTCGAGCATGTCGACCGACTTATCGATCAATAAAAATGTGACTGATTCTCTATACAGCCGACTACAAACAGATCGATACGGCCAAACTTACAAAAATATATATACAGGGAGGAACATTTCCTTGGACTAAGCTGAAAGGACAGTGTTATATAAGTGACGTACAAACGATCTATTATAAATGTTAAGCTGGATTTAAAAGAAAAAAAAAACATAAAAATCGAAATATTTTATCTTAGTGACAACCCTAATACTATACATAGTTATTATTTTCATTTGAAATTGACACATGTCACAAGTCACAAGAATCTTGCTGACTTCATTGAATCTGCTGGATAGGGTTGAAACATACAGTTTTTTTCACCAAAGTTTAACAAGTTGTTTCTCGGGAACCGTTAGAAATATTAATATGGTTACTAGGTGAGAAGTAAAGCACTAAACCTGATCTATATCCCATTTGCTTAAAAGTCCATCGATCTGTTCCACCCAGTATACCTACACGACCTTAATGTTAAACAGTCGTGTATACAAATTTTTGTAACTTTGGCCGTATCGATCTCTTTGTAGTCGACTGTACCTATACATACTGGTAAAATATTTTTTGAATGTAAGGATCCCTTTCCCCAGCAACATGCAAACTCACAAGCGTTATCGCTGATGCTGATGTATTATAGGACCTACAGTGAGCAGCAGAAGTTGCTAAGCAGTTCTAGTGCTCAAAATGATCTACACACCAACTCTAATGTCAAGGGATTAAGGATCTGTGTAGGTCATTTTGAGCGTGTTATTTTAATAATAAATAATAATAAATAAATATTAGGGGGACAATCTTACACAAATCGACCTAGTCCCATAGTAAGCTCAATAAGGCTTGTGTTATGGGTACTAGACGACGATACCTATATTTAATAGATAGAAATACTTAAATACATAGAAAACATCCATGGCTCAGAAACAAATATTCATGCTCATCACACAAATATTTGCCCTTACCGGGATTCGAACCCAGGACCTTCAGCTTCGTAGGCAGCGTCACTATACCCACTAGACGTCTAGGTCGTCATCGGTGGTCATTTTGCTTAGCTACTTCTGATGCTGACTGTATCTACAGATTACTTGAAGTAAGCATACAATATTAGAACTATAATATCTAAAATATACTTTTCATCACACATGCTCGAAAAGGGTTTCATAATGCGCATACATACAGAGCTGTAATAGCCTGTGTTACGCCCACGGGCGTAATGGTTTTTATCTTAATTTGTATCTGTCACTCATGCGGCAGTTACAAAGCAAAGAGGTTTTATATCAAATAAGATGTCTCAAAACGTATTTATAAATAAATTTAAACTTAAAAAACTACTTAAAAAGTTTAACTGAATTATTTACAGATTTAATATGTAGTTATTTCAAATCGTGGCTGTATACCGAAGGGTCTTTGCCATACGCGCCTCACGTCAAATTCAACAAAATGGACGACTGACATGATGCAGTGTCTATTACGATTTGTATTCATTTCATCTAAAATGTATTTGTTTCCTCGCAAATGTGATGAAAAACATTGTGTATAACACGGGCGTAAGAATATTGCAAACGCGAGTCATCAAAAGCCCTCCGCCTTCGGAGTCGGGCTTCTGATAGACTCTTGTTCGCAATATTGCACTTCCACCCCTCGTTAAACAATGTACTATTTTGTTATAAATTCGTTTTACTTTAAATCATTTCTGATTAAGTATCTACAGGTAGGTAAGTCTCGACGTCGCCACGGTAGTTTTGTGTGACTGTAAGTGTAGGTATTAAGGTCATAAGAATGTCGACCTCCTGGTTCGAACATGGCTAAAGAATTATGAACGATGAATAAAGGTACATACTGGTTAGTCATTCAGCCAAGGCATTACAAGGAAAAATACTGTAGCAGTCTTGCACACAATCTTATTAATAAAAGTATAACGACACCATCGATTCGCCGAAATCTAATGGAATTTACGATGACATTTCCTCAAAGTAGTAAACATTATGAAAAATGTACAATTTCAACAGAAACGTCTGTGGAGATATTTATAATTGTAAAAACGGAGTTCTTAATTTAAATTTAGCAATTCGAATGAACTCATCGCACTGTTGCCTTTTACGCTTACGAACGGATTTTGATGATTTTTTTCGTACAGATAATTTGAGACCCTTGGAAGGATATAAGATAGAACTTTGTTTGGGTCGGCGATAATAAAGGTTCCGTTCCGCCTACAATAATTGAATTGCAATAATTTTTCCAAGACGGTAACAAGTTCTACGCGGACGAAGTCGCGGGCAACAGCTAGTAAATAAATAAATAATATGGGGCACAATCCATACTAATATTATAAATACGAAAGTGTATGTGTGTGTTTGTTTGTTTGTCCGTCTTTCACGGCAAAACGGAGCGACGAATTGACGTGATTTTTTAAGTGGCTATAGTTGAAGGGATGGAGAGTAACATAGGATAGTTTTTATCCCCGTAATGATCCCCTAAGGGGGTGAAATGGGGGGATACAAGTTTGTATGGAGCTGCGATATAAACGAGTTCCACGCGGACAAAAGCTCATCTTACATAAATCAAACTAGCTCCACACTAAGCTCAATAAGGCCTGAGTTATGGGTATACCAGACGACGATACATATTTAATAAATATAAACACTTAAATACATAGAAATCGCCCAACATTCAGAAACTAAATATTCATGCTCACATAAATATTTGCCCTTACTGGGATTCGAACCCAGCTTCGTATAGGCAGCGTCACTACCCACTTAGGCAAACCGGTCGCCCAAACCGAGGCAAACATAAATAGCTCTATAGCGCGGTATGTGCCGTAGGTACAGTCAGCGTCATATAGTTAGTAGCAGCCAAGGTAGCCAAATATTTCGTAACACACCCTTATTCTTGCATTAATAAAAACGTAGGAACCGAAACCGAAACCAAAACCGAAATATTTACCTTGGCTGCTACTAAATAAATATATGACGCGCTGACTATCCTCTCCACATCGCGCACCTCGCGTTCTTTGACGAAGTCTAAAACATTTTTTTTCTTTTACGACGGTGGCAAACAGACATACTGTCTGCCTGATGGTAAGCAGACGTAGCCTATGGACTCTTTACGTGTTGCTGGCCCTTTATTGATATTCTAAGTTCTAAGACATAATTTTCTGGGTGAGCGAGATCCACCTCAGGCTTTGTCTTTCCATCACGATAGACGAAGGTCAGACACAATCTAATACTATAAATGCGAAAGTGTGTCGGTCTGTCTGTCCGTATGTCGTTATCCCTTGACGCCTTACTTTGGATTCGAGTGGCGACCACGTACCGGAAGGCGCGGCGTTAGTAGGACCCCGACAAGGTGGACTGATGACCTGGCAAAGGTCGCGGGAGTCCGCTGGATGCATGGGTGGCGCAGGACCGGTCAGTGGCACTCTTTGGGGGAGGCCTATGTCCAGCAGTGGAAGTCTTTCGGCTGATATGATGATGATGATAGTTTGGATTCCGGGAAAGGACATATAAGTAGGTAGGATAGTTATAATCCCGGTAATCATCCCCTAAAGTGGGGTGGATATTTTTATAGAGCTACGAATAAACGAGTTCCACACGGACGGAATCGCAATAGATTAGATTAGATATATGTAAACAATACACGCAATAAAAGCTAGTTTATAATAACATAAAAAAATTTCGATGACATCTTATTCTTAGACGCTAAAACCGTGTCGCGAGCTATCCGATAACGCTTAGCTAAGCACTGACGTCAATAGAGGGCGCCGCTCCGGCGGGCAATAATGTAAACTGTGCCAATATTATCGGTTCAGTAGCAGTAAGCAATACCTCATGTATGATAAGAATTACTTTATCGGGTTACATGGTTATTATAATTTTAATATCGTTATATGTAATCCTATATACTGTTGGCCAAGCAACAAGTGTATTTTTATTTATTCCTTTGTTTGTAAATGGGTTCTTGAAAACTGCTCTACACCCCGTGGGCCTGATTGACCTGAAAAACTTTAACCATCGATTGATGAGCAATTACTATGTTGTATCAACATAGGTCCAATTCTGTCATTTTCGCTTAATTATTTTTCAGAGCGTATTAATTAAATTAATACTTAATAATAATAATAATAAATACCTACTCTTTATTGCACCCCGACACGAGAGAAACATCTTACAAAAAATTTGCTTAGTAAATAATGCTTAATAAGTAATTAATAATTAGGTAATTTGAGTGTTTCCAAATAAAAAACCTGTGAAGTCGAGTTGTAGGTAGTAGGTAGGTATATAGGTTAGACAATTGACGGCGAGTGACGTAGGTATGACAGTTGAATGGGTTCTTTTACAGGAAGACTTTACAACGCCTGAATTTTCTAAGTTAAATCAATATTTCGGAAACCAAGCAGTTTTCTACATGTGCAGCCCTGGTGTGCACGGAGCCGATCTTATTTATGAAGAGTGAAGACACACAACACACAACGGGCTCGTGAGCACACCATTCACAAAATTAAGGCTGATCACCGCAGGTGGTCGGGCTTTCAGCTCGTCCGCTTAACATCAAGTTCTTTACATCGGCGGGATTCAAAGATTGATGTTTTCTTTTTAACTAAAGATCTCCATTCCCGACGGTTGGCTGCCTGATCCTCCTACTGGAGAGGGTCAATTTCGCAGTTCTTCATGTGGCGCTGTAGCACATCCTTGTCCCTAAGGAGCTGTCCGCCATGCTTTCGCTTGCCCTCCTCGAGTTCCGAATAGGAGATGTGCTTTGCCACTCGACCCACTGCCATCCTTGAAACGTGGCCGCCCTAGCGAAGTTGTCGTTTTGACTAACAATGTTGACGACGCACTATGCACATAGCCTAGCTGCCCGCGGGGCTTCGGCCCGCGTATTGCAAAGCACGCAGGCTAACCCGCGGAATAAAATATAGCCTATAATATAACCATCCAGAAAGTTTATTCTACACGCAGGTGAATGAATTTTTGAAATCGGATACGCGGTCCCGGAGGTTACCCATTTCATACAAACTTATAAACTTACAAAACTACAATCTCGGAGACTTTTCCTCTTTATAATATTAGTAGGTACAGATATATATCAAAACCAAAGATTCATTCAAAGGCCCGATCCAGAATCCAGATGTACAATATATCTAAGTATTAACATTTTTAGGGCAATGTGTGGCGTACAAAGTCAGCGTAAGACAGAGCAATAGTTGCCGGCCAGTTTTGCAGGAAAATGTGGCGCGTTTAGAAGCCCCATTACTCCCAGCACTTGGGCGAGTATTCGGTGATCGGTAAAGATTTATCTAATCAGATCTTCCTGCTGATGAGCACTTGGCCAATACTTGCTGTGACCCCCGCCATCGCCACGGAGAGCACACGCAACCCCGAATGCTTGCCACTGAAGACAACCGCATCTGTAACTGGCCGCTCAGCAGGCAAAACAAAGAAAAAAAGCAACCCCGATGACCCTTTAGGCGCCTTTTACCACCGGCGGGGGAGACCGTATACCGATTTTTAAATCATGGAAAATACGCGTTGTTCTGGAACGGAATGAAATACTTCTAATTTTACCGGCCGGCAGTTGAAATAACGAAATTGACATTAAGATACATGTTTGACAAGCTGTATGTGGGCGATATAGCGCCTCTGCCTGGAGAAGAGTTAACCGAGTAATATCTTTTCGGTATCGTTTCGTAATTTGATACACAATGATAGTTATTACGAGTAGTAGATAATTAATTAAATAGGGTAGGGTAGGTTCCCTGGATACCGCAAGATTTCGGGACATTTAACAGCACATTAAAGTTTATGGATACTTACCGTACCTATAGGGCAGTACGGCAATCAGGTATTTATCTTATACCTACCGGTTCGAACACTGATGCACGTCATCCCATCAATGACGTCAAGATAGGCTATCAGGGTTAGCCGATGATATGCAATTTATTATCAGCGTAGGTTATTTATTGCAATTCCCGAGTTTTGGACGTGATCTTTTGAGACTGTGTTGTTATTTAAAAGTTTGATTCTTGAATTATTTTATACTCTTGAATACTTATGCTAATGCGTTTATTCGCCTTCCTGAAGCCGCAGAGACCTTTAGCAGTTGGTACAATGCCTACAATGCTGTTCATCCGACGATGTTTATTCACTCTTATCATCTCTCTCTTATAAATCTTATAATATGCTTTTGGACTGATGCATGATCATCTGTTTAGGGTAAATATTCTTGTCCAGATTTCTCTAAAACTTCTCCGATGTGACTACATCATGCTCATACACGTTCTTTGTCGAATCTTCTTTTCACGCATGCCAGTTTCAAACCATCTTGGCACATTCTCCTCGATGTCTGTCATTGCATTATTATTGAATTTGTAATAAAATACTTCATTTACATACTACTTAATCTAAGTACGTACTACTAATTTCCATGCAGAAATTATTGTGATAAGTCGACGAACAAGTAAAAATCAGCACTATAGCCTGCTGGATCCGGACGTCCATCTAGTCGAATACCTAGATGGACGTCCTAGATACCGGTGGGGTGACGAAGTCCAAAAAGACCTGAAGAAATTATTTTTATAAAGACCAAGTGCAGGTAGTTTGGAAAACCCGCGCAGCAAGATGTTGACGTTCAAGCCAGCAGTTGTCCCGTGAACAGAGATCTCAGTGTGGTAAATTAATAAATTAATTATACGCGTTGAAGTCCCGTTTAGTAAAAATAATGTGCGAGAATCGTGAAACTTGAAATCAGTATATTATGACCTGAACAAACACCGGACAGAAACGTCATTGGACAGGAAAGCCTGGCGCTGGCGGTCTTTAGTATCGGTAGATATAGCCAAGATCCACTTCGGGTCGTTGTAATAAGTAGGTACGCATGCTGGAATTGGGGAATTTATCTAAAATCTAACCTCAGCGGTGGGGGGCCAAATGAACAGTCAGACTTCCTACACTAAAAATACCTACTACACTCAGAGGCAATGAAAACGGGTCACTTTGTAAAGTAATCCATGGGAAGTGACCCGTTTTCATTGCCTCTGAGTGAAATTCCCAATGTGAACTATGAAGGTACGCTACCTCAGAGGCAATGAAAACGGGTCACTTTGTAAAGTAATCCATGGGAAGTGACCCGTTTTCATTGCCTCTGAGTGTATATCGGAATAACTGCTCTCTATTTTGCATCTTACATAAACGTCAATAGATCTACCTAATAACTCCAAGCCGTTATTTAGTGGTTATGCAAATAGGCCTGGACCCCAAAGGGTCCGTTTTTTGTGTTTATTTATCGCCACTGACCGTTGGGCCGATGCCGCTCCGATCGTTATCGCCCTCGCGTTTGGAAACCTTAGAATTCGAACACTCCTAAAAGAGCGGTTTGGAATTTTTATTATAGAAATACCTAGCAGAAATTACGACGCGAGTCCGGTGAACAGGCCCGATAAATTCGATTTTGGGAACCGGTACGCAACAGACATTTTGACTGCTCGTTGATAATTCTAGTTCCCGTACAATATGTTTACTTTATGAACTGCGTCTTCATTTTCGTAGACAATAGAAATGTAACGAAGTTACTAACGCAGATATAGTACGTTTCTCAGATTGATGACAAATAATCTTATATTTTCATGTATACAACACAGGAATTCCTTTCCTTCAATACATAGTACGACGTGATCCAAATCCTTGTTCCTTGTTCACATGGTGTTGAGGTGCTGTCTTCCACGCCCGAGAGCGAGTTGCAACACTCTTTGGAAATGGCTTTCTTGTGTACAAATGTCAACAAACAAATATCTATAACTTAGTAACGTCTTATTCACATTTGTTTCTTATAATCTTCAGCTTAGTTACGTTATATATTTTTCTCAAACATGCAATGATATATTGACGTTGTGTTTTTTATATTCCGCTTGGAAGTATCATGTTTCGGGCGCGGCGAGACGAGGTCCGTATTGAAATTTCATACAAAATTGGAGGCGTGAAAAGGGATTCACTACGCTCGTCCGTCTATATCTACTTGACCGGCAATCCATAATTTCCCGGCCTCTGTAGTAATGTACTATAACTGGATTATGCCATTTAATAATGTATCGTTTGAGTAGTCAGAGGTAGGAATATAAAGTCCCACAAATGGATATTTTTCCATCGGGATGATATTTAGCAATCGTGTTTTGGCTGTTTGTTACTAAACGACAAAATACAGAGTCAAGATACATCATCCAAAAATTTACTGTTTTTGTTTCCTAGTTCAGCCAGGTAATATGGCGACTGTGGTGTTAGAAAATCCTCATCATTAGGGTTCCGTAGCCAAATGGCAAAAAACGGAACCCTTATGGATTCGTCATGTCTGTCTGTCTGTCTGTCCGTCCGTATGTCACAGGCATTTTACTCGAAAACTATATAGGGGTGCACTCCATACATAAAACAGAAAGTCAAAAAAAATTTTTCATTGCAAGCCTACGTTCAGCAATTTTTTTGATTAAGTGATTTAGAGTCGGAGACAATCGCCCCGAAAGTCACTAAAAGTGTGTCCCCCGCCCCCCAAAATATGAAAAAAATCATGGACCTATGTCCATGATTTTTTTCATATTAGAAAGAAATGAAAGAATTTAATAATCCCTATGGATTATTAAATTCTTTCAGCGAAAATTGTTTTGAACAAGATCGGTTCAAAGGTTTTTGAGATAAAGGACGTAAGTGCTATAAGATTTCAGTAACGATAAATTTATTATTATTATTATAAAAAAAAAGATACGACCTTTTTAATAGGCACGGAACCCTTCGATGTGCGTGGTCCAACACGCACTTGGCCGCTTTTTTTTCTAATGTAGCCCCTCACAAGACCCCCAACCAAAATTTGTTTAATTTCCAAAATTCTTCGTCATAGCTTGAAATAGAAATGTATGAACAAAATAAAAAAAGCTACGTTAGCCTAGTGGTTCAGGCATGCGGCTGTCAAGCGGCGGTCGCGGGTTCGAATCCCGGCTCGTACCAACGAGTTTTTCGGAACTTATGTACGGAATATATACCGTTAGCTTTTCGGTGAAGGAAAACTTCGTGAGGAAATCGGTCTAATCCCAATGAGGTCTAGTTTTGCCTCTGGGTTGGAAGGTCAGATGGCAGTCGCTTTCGTAAAACTAGTGCCTATTATGCCGAATCATGGGATTAGGCTTTATTTATTGACTATACTTTTGTAACATGTCTTTCTTATGTTGTGGTGCAATAAAGAATATATATTATTATTATGTATGTTTTTTCCATATCTCAGGACCATGGGGTCCCGGACTTTTGGAAGGCATGCGTGGGGCCGAAGCCAACAGCGCAGAAGCCCTTTAAAACAAATATAATATAAAGCGAGGGATACACATGGCAGATACCATCTCTGAGCGCACAACATGATACACCCGGTGATGGTCCCCGCCAGGTGCAAAGACTATTGCAGTGCAACACTGTGCTGCGATGGAAACTAAGGTCATGGGTTATTGGGTTGAATGGTGGGTGGTCTGGACAATGGGTTATGGGAGGAGACTAGCGGACACCTGCCGTGACAATAAGTCTCAAAATTGTAAAAAGGCAGGCGGTGACTCGCCAACTCGTTAAGTGGCAAACAGTCGCACGCGCGGTGCGACAATGGAGCAACACGTCTGAGCGGCTGTGAGGTTGTCGAGAGGTGAGTTTGCGGTGCGCCAGATCCCGGTAATCCGTTCAAGGGCCGCCAGCGTTATGACATTTTACACTTCCAACTTGGAGCATAGGTTCTGCTCTTGCGACTCCACTCTGGCCGGCCGGTTAAGGCAACCACAGAGGCGAGGGCCAGATCACTCGGGCCCTCTGGAGGTTAGGAGTCCGCGGTGTCGCCACTCACCGTCAGCTCGCCACAAGCTGCCCCCGCGGGCTTATTATTATTATTATTAGGTGTCAAAGCGGACCTCGGGATTCTTTAGGGGCACAACCGGGAATAACGCTAGGAGGATGCTGATAAATGAACGAACAAGTCTTCTTCATACTATGTAGAAGCCATAGAATCATAGGTATTAGATTAAGATTTTGGGATAGAGTAATAAAAAATGAAGTAGTTTTTCTTGTGGTAAGTTATCTATACTCATGAGGTACTCTCTTCCGAGACTCGCGAACCACGCGACTGACACAAGCCTACGTCATCATACGACATTTAATAGCATGATGGCGTAGCCTTGTGTCAGTCACGTGGTTCGCGAGTCTCGGAAGAGAGTACCTGTGTTGTTATACCATGTCTATACTAATACTATAAAGAGGAAAAGTCTGTGAGATTGTAGCTTAGAAAGTTTGTATGTAATGGGTGATCTCCGGAACCGCTTATCCGATTTCAAAAATTCGTTCCCCTGCGTATACAATGGATTTTCTAGATGGTTATAAGGCTATATTTCATTCCGCAGGTTTACCTGCCTTCTTTCAGCGTCAATCTATAGATTTATATAAGAGGTGACGTCGTTTAAGGGGCTCCCATCCCCCAATGACCTTCGATCTGAATCCCTTAGTTTTCTAATGTTTTTTGTAGCTTATTATATTAACAACAACGGCTTTAATCAGTATAGTATCCCATATATAGTGCAAAGTTCGTTGTTTTTGAGATATTTGGCATCAAAGTTGAACAATTTTAAGCCAAAAAACTGGTTTTCTGGCCATAACTTTTGTGTTAAAAACTTAAAATGAAAACCCTAGGTTTTCCCCCTACCGGAACCCTAGGAACACGTTTTTAGAGACGTCAGACGAACCCAAATATGTAGATTTCGTATATGTTAGATCTTTTACGTCAATAGAGATACGAAATAGGTAAGTGTTTTTGTAGACAATGTTTAAAAAAATCATACAAAATGAAGTATTCATTTCTTTCAAAAGACTAGACAAAAATGGAGATTAAAGATTGAAGAACCGATAGCCGTTCGATAGAATTCTATCTGTAGTGCAGAAGTAGGAGATACGATTCAAAACTTGTCAAAAATCGATGAAAACCTCGGGTAGCCCCTTAAGAGGATTATGATTCCAACCAAAATTTGGCGTTATCCTTAACTTTGGCTATGCCTGCACAGGGAAGACTCGAACCTAAATATCTGCATGACTTCGTGTGCAATCAGAAATGCCTTCTGATTCCGCGTTGCGTGTGTTCCTGCACTTCGTCGATCGAATGTTATTGATGGCGGATTCCGGCTAGAAATCGCTCGGCAAGTGAAAGCAACGCAAGACATGTTACGAGACTTTCGAGGCGACATCGGTGCCAGCCGCTGTAACGAGCGGCAAACGTACTAGTATCAAATAATGACTCCAGTTTGCCTTATTCATCTATACGCTAGGATTTTTTTTTCCTGCGAGCCTGGTACCCAATAACTGGGGGCAAGACTGGGTTATGTGGCACGGTGCCCTGCATCTGCGCTCTCATAAGGGGGACTACAGGATCTCATGCTGAACGCACTGAAGCCCTCGCGCCTCGCCACATTTGGCTCGCTCTAGGGCGACAAGCTGTTGTCGCCTTCACTGGGGTTCTAGGGCACTCGTCCTGGCCCCCGCCAGAACACTGCGACCCCCATGACTCCCTTTAGGCCGAAACGCACTGACAGCGGTGGCGGAGCGGCGCGGTGCGGCGCGGAGGCGGTACCGGTTGTAATGTTCGAGCTAATATGAAAGGATCCGCACAGAGCGGCGCGGTTTTCTGTGCGGATCCTTTCATATTAGCTCGAACATTACAACCGGTACCGCCTCCGCGTCGCACCGCGCCGCCCCGCCACCGCTCTCTGTGCGTTTGCAGCTTTTAGTCGCCTTCTACGACCGGCCGGGAACACCGTAGACCTATTCTTGTCCGAGCCTAATTCTAAAAGTAACTAGTCTAGTAGATACTAAAAGTAGCTAAAAATAGTTGCTACAAGGCGTACTCGAAGAGAGGCAGTTCAGCATGATTTCATGATAATGATTTATACCAGTGGTTCTTAAACTTTGGTTAGGCATGGACCACTTTCAGAATTTCAAAAATACCGCGGACCCCTGTTGAATAAAATGTTGAAAAAAAATCTCATGTTTCATGTGTCTATAGTACACAGGAATGACACTCTTAACGTAGGCAGGTGCGTAGGTAAAGACTCTTCACGAAGTGGCTGTGTACCCCTAGCAATCATGTCACGGACCCCTAACGGGTCCATGGACCACACTTTAAGAAACCCTGATATATACTTGCTAAATATCACTATCACATAGTATAAAACACAGTCGCTTCCCGCTGTCTGTCCCTATGTATGCTTAGATCTTTAAAACTACGCAACGGAATTTGATGCGGTTTTGTTTAATAGATAGAGTGATTCAAGAGGAAGTTTATATGTATAATATAGTACCCGTGCGAAGCCGGGGCGGGACGCTATTTAAGTATAAAGAGGGAAGTGTCTTGTGAGATTGTAGCTCTGTCAGTTTGTATGTTTAGGGTAATCTCCGGAACCGCTTATCCTATTTCAAAAATTCTTTCACCTGCGTGTAGAATGGACTTTTTAGATGGTTATATGCTATATTTTATCCCGCAGGTTTGCCTGAGTTATTTGCAGTACGCGGGCGAAGCCGCGTGGGCAGCTAGTTGCAAATAACTTAGTTAACCTATTCATGAGAAATACTTTCCTAAGAATACCTCCTAAGAAATACTCAACATGCAGTTATGAGGCATAAAATGATAAAAAAATACGTAGATATATTATGTTTATTTTAGACGAGGTAAAGGAAAAACCTTTAAGAAGGCCAAGTCATGCAAATATATAGCTTTAGCAATCATTTTAGCTCAATTGTGGCATTGAGTTAGATATATGCTTTTATTGACTTCTGTATGTAACAGTTTATTTGCTGAATAATATTTATAATTATATTACTCAATGGTAGTTAATATTATATATCTAATTAGGTACAGGGGAAGAGAAAACATAGAAAAGCGGCCCCCGGGCTTCGAATCAAATAGTAGGAAACAACCGGGATTGGCGATATGATAAGAGAGAGACAATACTAATTCTAGGTTTTGTTTTAAAGTATCTCATTAAAAGTTGAAATAATGTAATTCTTTAAAAATGCAAGGTTTGTTTTAATACTATAACTGAAACCCTAATTCATCGTAATAATGATAATACTTTACGCCATCCACTATCTGAATTGCGCAAACCCACTTAAAGAGACAATGGGTGCCCATTATGAATAAAATAACCTCATCATCTGCAATTATCTCACTAAACGTCGTAAATTATGGTCCGCCTTTAGTAGCCACAAAAAAGGTCTGGCTCGAGCCGGACAGGTAAGCAACCTCAGCTATATATGATTACGCATAAACACAAAAGAAACAAATCCCGTATTGTAAATAACATTTGGTATTTCTGAAAAGACCCGACCGACAATGGCTTGGGAAAATACCGATTCGACAAATTCTTTTTTCTTTTACTCGTATCTATCAGCGCTCGAGCGCTTTACAGACGGTCTTCAGATAGACGTGATATTAAAATACGACGGAATGCAGCGCTAGTTTGTGTGATATTTGAAAGTGGAACCAAAGCACCAGAGGTGCCTTGAGCGTAATAACAGAGGGGTAAAATTCGTTTTCTGGGCCTACATGCGAAAATGGGTTCTCCAGCGCAGGTGCTAAGGTTGATTGTAGAATATTAATTTCTTTTAATGTCTGGCATACATAAAGGGGATGCGAGGTCGGGCGAAATTTGCGCGTTGTAATGAGTCTGGTCTAACAAAAGATATTCTGAGAACGGTTCTGTTTGCGAATTTGCGAGGCCGGTATCACCATGTGGCTTTTGCGCCTCGCACAAAAAAGTTGCGATAAACCTTTGCTGTCTTTGACGCTGTTCTTTCAACTGATTTTTATGGCGTGGTCGGTTTTCTTAAATTGGTTTTGGTTCCCTTATAAGACATAAACTTAATGGCATTTATACTAGAGTATCTACCCGTATTACAAAGAACACAAACAAGGCCGAAGGATAAAACTTTAGTTTATGTCCATACCGAAGGTTGATTTTATTACACCGGTGAAGGAGTTTTTAAAATGGAATGAGTTTTTCCAGCGATTACATATCTACAAAATTACAAAGCTACAAACTCACAAACTACCTCTTTATAATATTAGCATAGATAACTAAACTCTACATCATGGCTTGTTGCGCACATGCTAAAAACAATCAATCGACAAATGAGTAAAACTTCACTAAATATGTAGTAAAATCCAATAAATTAACAAAAACAAGTAGAACCTACACAAACCTTAAGCTATAAATAAAGTATGATTTGTATATGTAAGTGTGCACCGCGTTCGCGTTTAGCTGTCAAATCCCATACAAAATGAGGGTAAAACGCCAACGCGATCGTAAAGTTTTGTTTCGGTAAAACTTATACTAGAGCCTCTGGACCAATAACTATAGTCTCACTATCCAATCATAACTTTCAAACGAAGATCTTTATTGTTTAGTTCTCTTTTTATTACTTGAAAAATTCGCTATTTTCTACTTTCTTTTTAGTATATCAACAGCCAAATGTAGTAGTTACTGCAAAGTTTCCAGACCAGATGCCAAAAGGAAGGAAGACATTGCAGACAATTAGTTCGGATGCGAGACACGTACGCTATTGTCACGTCTCGCCCCAACGGGCGGCTGAACTAATATATGCTCGCCGCAGAATCCTCTGGAGGGTAGGCAGGGTCAGTTAACCGTGGTGAATAAGAACAACTGTTAAATGAGACTAAGGATTTAAAACTTACCATTGGTGCGGTGCCAAATTTATCCAGATTCAAGCCGGAGCTATGCACTATTATGCTTAGAAGAGCTGAAGGATACAGATGTCAAGTGTCATATCATATCACAGACAAGGCGGTGGTAATCGAGTTATATGGTCGTCAGGCCACTGTAACCTATTAAGAAGAAATAAGCATGGATACTTTTGAATGAAGCGGTCTAAGCTAAATAAGAATCCGGTTCTCTGATAGTTAAAGTCTTGCACGCACGTGAACTAGACACAACTACCTAAACCTAGAGGAAGCGTCTTCTTAAACGCCGTTATTCCTTGGCTTCGGGTTACCGATACCGTTTTATGGCGCCCCGATTTCAAAACTATATCAAAGGGATATATGACGCGTAGTTTCAGTGTCCGAGAGGCAACTGGATGGCTCGCGGTATTTGATCTGCCGAAGCGTTGTGTAACCCTGTGCAACCCGAACCGAACCAACTTGGACTGGGGCAGAAAATGGAGGAAGGGTGAAAAAAATAAATTGTTGCCAGGTATTCGATTGGAACAGCATTTCATTATATAAACAGCGTACATATAGGGTCTTTCATTAAGAACGCTCGAACTTTGAAATGAAATAAAATACCTGTGTAGGTTATATTGCATAATTTTTTACATTATTTTAAAGTACTTACATTTAATGACATTATTTATGAAACATAATCTCAGCCAACAGCCAACGACTGTTGGTGGTGTATCCTGGTGAACCAATTTTGGGCGACATTTTCGCATAAATAGGACTCAATTTTGTGAAGAACGCGGATTATGTTGGCCTTCAGAGCAGCAACTGTCCATGTTTCTTTGCATAGACAAGAGATTTGACGTAGCCCCTCAGAAAGGAGTCGAGCGGTGTTAAATCCACACGATCTCGGGGCAAGTTAGATGTCGCCTCCACGCGATATGACGAAACCCTCGAACCTCATCCAATAAATTAAATGTGTCCCGTGTAGTTAACAATTTCTACACTTTATTGGAGTGTGTTATAAATAAATAAAATATAAATAACTGGCTTTGGATTTGGCTTAAACGGCTTGATTCTAAATAAAGAAATTCCAAAAAAAAAAACAAGAATTTGACAGTTTTGGTAGGACTGACAGGTTCATCCTATGCTGGCGCCATCTGCAAATACTTTCGCCTAGCCAACCCCATTATTTTCACCCCAGTCCAAGTTAGCTCATTTCGGGATGCACGCAGGGCGGTTCCACAACACTTCAGGGGCTCAAATACCCCGAGCCATTCCTCTTGGACACTGCAACGAGAGCTGTGTCGTGGCGACATAGACTATCCGTCTCTGTAGAAGCGTTCTAGTTAGAAAGGGACGGATAGTCTATCTGGCCGCGACATAGCTGGCGGGCCGTCCTGTGTTATGCCGGCTGTACACATGGGGCCAACGTTGGCGCGTGAGCAGGAGGCAGCTATGTAAACGAAAGAGATCGAGTTATAGCCCTCTCTCTCTAACGCATAGCTGCCTTCTGCTCACTCGCCAACGTTGGCCCAGTGTGTACGGAAGGCTTTAAGCTTGAAACAAATTATCGGACGCGGCACACAGCTATCTAGATCTAGATAATGAATATACACTGAATTGTGCAAACTATCGGAAGTAAACCGTGGACGTAACCTTGAGCGTTCGGACGTCCGACAGGCATCTGGCGCGCTAGATCCCGTAAAATCCCGTTCGACTGTGCACATTTATCAGTCGCGGACGTCAGTCGCGTCCGCCGGACGCGTCCGATAATTTGTTTCAAGCTTTAGCCGTAAACAGTCACCAGCGTTTGATGCAGCCTTGGCCAAAAGTATTGAGCGTCGGGGTGCTGAATTCTTTTGGTTGTATCTTTCATAATCAAAGTCTACATCGTTGTATTATGGCGGACGGAACATGGCTGAAATCAACTACAAGGAGTATCCGTTCGTTGAAAAGATGTGGAGAGTTTCTTCGGACTAGATAATATGGTGTTCTTCACCAGTAGTCAGAAAGCTGGCTGAGAAATGATTTTCAGATATACAGGAGGAAATTATGTCGCTTGACCGGAGACTAATAGTTTCACACTATTATGAGTACACAATGGAAGTAAATAGAGTAACTAATATGTAAAACTCACCTTAATAGAGCCTTTGAAGTGGAGTAAAGTTTCACAAAACCATATTTCACCAAACAGACAGAAAACAACTGCTGATCAACTGCCGATGGCAAAGTTCGGTGACATTCTTTTGACATTCTTATTGACATCTCTTGCTATGGAGGTTAGTACGGCTTCATATGTGTAAAAGGTTGTGAATGCGGCATTAATTCATAGGAAGAATATACCCCATACTACAATCATATTACAATTTTCGGGATATCCTCGAATCTAGAATAGGTACATAAAGCGGCATTAAGACCTCAATGCAAAATAGAAAGAAGCTAAATGTAGTTAATAGAAAGAAAGAGAGGTAGGGGAAGAAGACGAGCGTTTATGGATCCAGCTAAAGAGAAAGTTGATGTAATGTGGCATTAGGAGCTCAAAACAGTGGCAGAAAGAACTGGTCCTGTATCATGGTCGGCCTTATCACGCGATAAATGACAAGATCCGTCTTGTTCAATCGACCGGTGTCAGCCAGTGACGGACGCTCTATCTTGTCACTTATCGTGTCATAAGGCCGATCGTGATACGGGGTCAGAATTGCGATTACTCCACCGACAACAGATCGGCTCATAAGTTTAAGATGATGATGAGATGATTTCATCTACATTTGTAGTGCAATATCTGGGGGAAGGGTATATAAGGTAAACCATCTCATTGACTAAAGCAATATGAGCAAATACACCATATCCATCCATACTAATATTATAATTGCGAAAGTGTACCTATGTGTGTGTTTCTTTGTATGTTTGTCCGTCTTTCACGGCAGAACGGAGGGACGAATTGACGTGATTTTTTAAGTGGAGATAGTTGAAGGGATGGAGAGTAACATAGGATAGTTTTTATCCCCGTAATCATCCCCTAAGGGGGTGAAATGGGGGGGTAAAAGTTTGTATGGAGCTGCGATATAAACGAGTTCCACGCGGACGGAGTCGCGGGCAGAAGCTAGTTGCTTATAATTTCACTCGATAACCTTTTGTTTGTTTGGTTCGGTGAAGCACAACATCGCGGTCACCAGTCTGATACCCAGCAAGGTTTTCCCTTTTCGCCAACACTTGGTAATTAGGTGCCGAAGCAGACCGCGGGCTCCTTTAGCGTACAACTGAGAAAAATGCGAAGAAAATTATGTTTTTTTATACCAATATAAATAAGCAATTGGAGCACGGCAACATTGGTTACCCAGTGCAAAGTATCAAGAATTAATGTATTACATTCGGGTTGTAGGAAAACCTAGTCAGTTACTACGTTAATTCTCCAAGTACAACCCCAATTAGGTACTTTCGTTACTACAAAAGTAATTGGGAATATCCTTGTAGTTCACAAGTTCTTATGACATGAGATGCTTAAGTTTATTTTAATATTTGTCCACTTAGCCTTCGTCACAAAATCATTCATGTCGTACATCCATTGAATTGTTATGTAAGTACCTACTTGTTTAAGTTAACCTACTTGCCTATATGTACCCAGGTCAAACTACTTAGTCAAAAATAGGTTCCTGGTACAAGGTATCCACTCTGCACTAGGTACTTACCTTCATATTAGTTTAAAGGCTAAACTAAAGAAACTCGTAAAATTACGGAATAATTATTACGAAATGTACGGCATTAAAAGTTTTAAGACTCACGAGACTCGCAAAGACACCTGTAAAATAACATACAAGGAAAATTGACTTCTTCATCGCAAAGCAAAAAATTGAGACATAAAACTTAGTTCGTACCGAACGTTAAAATAACATCGACCCTTTCCAAATGCCGAAACCAGCGCGGAATGCATGAAGAGATAAAAATTCAGTCCCGGGCCTCAAATTCGCATCTAAAAATCCCATTTAAATCTGAAACCAAACTAGTTACCCCTCAGTGCGTCCCGCTCAAACGCATTTAACTATGCGTTTACGCAAGAGCGAGCACACGATCAAGACTACTCACAAATAATATCGTAACTTTAAAAACGAGTTCCTGAATGGAGCCTCGGCGTTTTTAATAAAATTACCGGTGGCGTCGGTCGGGCCTCGAGCACGGGTGTGAGGGGGCGCGGGGCAAGGGGCGAGGGGAGCGGAAATTGAAAACCTCGAGTCAACCCTCGCTTATCTGCCGCTCACACTTTTATGGGCGCACTGGAGTGTGGATTCCTGACCAGTGAATTTCCACGGGGTAATTGGGATTGGCTTATAATTGGTTTTTGTTCCGTTAATCGTTCTGGCCTTTTGGTTAAGAACGAAATTCATAGTTGGTAAATCAATAGATACCATTTTCATTAGACGTGACTAAATTCTAGCTCTCATTTGCAAGTTAATTAACATAATGTCTTTATATGACTAGCTGTCTCGTTCCGATTTGCCCAGAAATATCTCTTTCAGCTACTTATGCTCTCTAAGTCTGCTGCAGCTCCTTTCAAGTCACCAAACACCCCAAGCAATAAACGAGCGAGAACTATGAAAAACTCCTCACTCAGACCACAAGAGAAACCTCTATTATCTCTCAACTTCACTCCAAATTCAACCTTATGGCGCCGTAATAAAGTCTTTCATAATTTGAGTGATGTATTGCGTACTTTGTCTTACACAGCCGAGACAATGGCGCAGTGGTTAGGGCCCCCATCCATCATTGTAATGTCCATTGAGACGTCACTTTTCCCGGTCCGGAGTCCAAAGTTGCTCTCACGCTTGCCTTAACGACTGCTTCTAAAGTATAATATATGAATATTGGAGTATCCTGGATTTTATATCATACATCCGTAACTGTCAGTCTGTTTCACGTTTTCTTCATTCAACTGTAGACTTGATTCATCGTTGTCTGAGAGGTAAAGTCATGACTTCGGAACTTAAGGGGCTACCCGAGGTTTTCATCGATGTTTTGACAAGTTTTGAATCGTATCTCCTACTTTTGCACTACAGATAGAATTATAAGTCAAACGGCCATCGGTTCTTCAATCTTTTATCTCCATTTTTGTCTCCGGATTTAAAAAAAAATGAATACTTACTTAATTTTGTATGATTTTTTAAACATTGTCTAAAAAAACACTTAAGTATTTCGTATTCGTATTGACGTGAAAGATCTAACATATACAAAATCTACATATTTGGGTTCGTCTTTGACATTTTTAAAAACGTGTGTAGGGTTTTCATTTTAAACTAGTTAACACAAAAGTTATGCCCAGAAAACCAGTTTTTTGGCCTAAAATTGTTCAACTTTGATGCCAAATATCTCGAAAACAATGAACTTTGAAGTAAATATGGGACACTATATTGCTTAATGCTGTTGTTGTTACTATATTAAGCTACAAAAACATTAGAAAACTAAGGGATTCAGATCGAAGGTCTTTGGGGCATGGGAGCCCCTTAACAGAACCCACGGAATGAGAGCGAAATTGGTTACGGAACTAATATTCGATATTCAAGCCAGGGATGTCACGAATGTCAGTTCTATTACATTCGCGAATGCGAAAATGTGCGAATGCGAATGCGAATATTAAGGAAGTACACTAAAAACTCAACGTACGTCACTTTTTAATCATTTTATTTAACAATCACAAGCATAAAATGTAATCACAAGTCACCCAAGTAAAAGGGCATTCTATTGGTTAAAATTAATCACGTGATACGGGTTGGCGCGCTTTGCGCATGCGTGAGTCGTATCGGCGGCTCGGCGGCAGGCGGCCGGCGCGGGCGAAACACGCCACGACTTGCACATATTATTCGCATTCGCAAAACATTCGCATCGTTGGATGCGAATGCGAATGTTGATGCGAAGGCCGGAAACTAGTTTATGTTCTTATAAATTACTAGCTTCTGCCCGTGACTCCGTCCGCGTGGAACTCGTTTATAACGTAGCTTCAAATAAACTTTCACCCCCATTTCATCCCCTAGGCTTAGAGGTACATAAAAACTATCCTATATCATAGGTATGTACTCAAGAGTTTCTTCCCCATAAAAATTTCCAACCCATCTTTTTTACGCCCTTGAGGGACGAATAAAACAAAAAAACCTTCTTAGTGGGTAATACTTACGTTATATAAACTACCTAATGTGAAAAAAACAGCTTTCTACATTCAACGGTTTGGGCTGGGCGTTGATTTAAGTGAGTCAGTCAGTCAGGACTTTTACGTTTATATATAGACTAGCTTCTGCCTGCGACTCCGTCCGCGTGGAACTCGTTTTTATCGTAGCTCCATACAAACTTTCACCCCCATTTCACCCCCTTAGGGACTGATTTCCGGGATAAAAGCTGTTCTATGGCCTTCCCTGGGACGCAAACTATCTCTTTACCAAACACCCGTAAAAACTTTTCACCCCTATTTAACTCGCTTAGGTTTTTCCAAAACCCTAAAATCACTTTTCTTTTATTGGAATAAGGAGTGCATACACAAAGTTTCAATTCTCACCAAAATTTTACTCCACCCCCATACAAACTTTCAACCCCCTTTTTAACCCCTTGAGGGTAGAATTTTCAAAAATCCCCTTACGTTATATAAACTACACTGTCCTGAATGTCCTGACTGTCAACTGACAGTCAGTCAGACAGTTAGGACTTTTACGTGTAGGTATATAATATAGATAATCTAGCCATGAGCTATGTGAGTCTAGTGTCCTGCCGACCGTTAAACGAAGTGAGAAGTTCGAGTGCGAAATGTGAGTATTTCAAAGTTTCAACCTAGTTCTAACCCGTTATAGAAGGACACACCTCACACACCGCCTACATCGTTTAATGTACGGCTAACCAACATTAAATGGAAGGTCTACCCGTTGAATTGTGAAACATTCCGGTTACCATTTAAAACAGAGATTGAAGATTGAATGGCACCTACCTAATTCACAATATTCACATTTGCATTAGAGGTTTTGGCGATCAAACGAAGTGAGAAATACAAATAGTTCGAGGGTTAAAAGCGTGTCTTTCAAAAGAGATGCACGATGCTTTCCGTTTGGATTTAAATTAAGTTTACACCAATGAATAGCCTAATATATACAAACCAGGGATGTAACGGAAGTGGTTTTAACGGAAACAGAAGCGGAAGCGGATGTTTAAAATTTAGTTTAACGGATGCGAAAGCGGAAGCGGAATTTAAAACGGAAACGGAAACAGAAGCAGAAGCGGAGCTTAAGGGCAGGTCCGTTTAAAAAAATAAATCGAAATATTAATAATTTTTATTTTAGCATTAAAAATGTGAGACCAATAGGTTTAAAAAAATAAAAAACATAAAATTTTACCTGTCCCACTGCCGCGCTAAGCTTTGACATCCGCTATGACTTCCGCATCAAAAATAGCAGAAACGGATGCGATGCGGAAGTGTAAATTCAAGCGGAACTTCAGCATTTGGGGAAGCAGAAGCAGAACTCTGTTACATCCCTAATACAAACGTAATTTCTGATTTTTGTGAGACAAGTTATTTTAAGAGTGTATGCGTATGGACCAAAATGTTGGCTCGAAGTTTTGATGTAAGCATGGGAAGTTTTTTTGACGCAGCTCTAATCAGTAATATTATCAAATCATGCTTTGCCTTTTCCGGTTAACGGTAAACTGAACTACCGCCTTACTGGCCGGTTCCAATAATCAATCCACGGATAGTTTTCCTTACCAACAGTTACATTTTGACACATTTTCTACGGGTACCTAATCTGTCAAAATGTAACTGCCGGTAAGGAAAACTGTCGGTGGATTGATTATTGGAACCGGCCATACGAGCTACGGGACGGCAGCCTAGTGGTTCAGGCATGCGGCTGTCAAGCAGCAGTCGTGAGTTCGAATCCTGGCTTATGTAGGGGAATATTTAACGTTAGCTTTTCCGTGAACGAAAACATCGTGAGGAAACCGGTCTTATCCTAATAATTTTTAAAAACTAGTGCCTATGCCGAATCTTGGGATTAGATGTCAAAGCGTACCCCGGGCTCCTTGAGGACACAACCGGGAATAACGTTAGGAGTTTGATGCTAAACTTAACTAAGTACTGATTTGTTTCTGCCACTGCTGAGTGTATAAGACAAACAGTTTTTACCAATCCAGGGGGTGATCACGTGTAACT
Source organism: Epinotia ramella (assembly GCA_947578815.1). Classification (NCBI taxonomy): domain Eukaryota; kingdom Metazoa; phylum Arthropoda; class Insecta; order Lepidoptera; family Tortricidae; genus Epinotia; species Epinotia ramella. The sequence goes on from OX388209.1 coordinate 19,379,538, forward strand.
TTTTGAACGCACGTTAGGAAACGGTAATTTTCCCATTAAAAAACTGACATTTAAATCTACCTGACGCACGTACAACGTTACGTGATCGACCTGCTGGTTACAGATAAAGCTAATTTCAGAGTTTCCTCTTTTTTTCTCGGGATCATTTACTTACGTTTCAAACATTGAAAAAAAAAAACTACAGTTAAGCTTTGTGAAGTTTACCGTATCTTTGCTTGCCTTCAGCTGGTCGTTTGCGTAACCATAACATAACGCTTTGTAGTTTATACGCATTTCGCACGTACATTTAGATAGATCCATGGAGTAAGTACATCTAAATTGTTTTTTTTCGTCATGAGTAAGACAGTTGATTTGTCCTAACGCTCGTTCGAAAAGTTCCGTAACTATCCCTCAGGTTACCCGCCTGCGAGCCTCATTTTAATTTCCGTAAAATATTATCTTCGGTTCCACAATTATTTCCCTACTCATCCATTTTGTATTCTTACCACATACCTTATGGTCAACAAATTGAAAAAAGAAAACTTAATACGTTCGCTGCCGACAAATACTGCTCACAAATAGAGCTACGGTAGCCTAGTGGTTCAGGCATGCGGCTGTCAAGCGGCGGTCGTGGGTTCGAATCCCGGCTCGTACCAATGAGTTTTTCAGAACTTATGTACGGAATATTTACCGTTAGCTTTTCGGTGAAGGAAAACATCGTGAGGAAACCGGTCTAATCCCAATAAGGTCTAGTTTTCCCTCTGGGTTGGAAGGTCAGATGGCAGTCGCTTTCGTAAAACTAGTGCCTATGCCAAATCTTGGGATTAGGTGTCAAAGCGGACCCCGGGCTCCTTTAGGGGCATTACCGGGAATAACGCTAGGAGGATGATGAAATACTGCTCAGTATAGGGTCAGTCGGGGCAAGTGCGCCAACGGGGTAAATACAGGACCGTTCGTTCTGGCACTGGACGTTTTCTGGCTGATATGATGACAATCATGATCTAAGATGTCTATAGTACTAAAATATCAGTAGGTAGTATGTTTGATGAAATCACACTTACCCCGGTGGCGCACTCGCCCCGACTGACCTTAGTAATTAGCGCCAGCAGACGTGTTAACGCGTGAAAGCATTTTATTTTATTCTCATTACGACTTCACAGAGCCATCACTGCAAATGCCATTAAAAATATAAATAAAAGTACCGCGCAGGAAACAGGTGCACGGGCTGTGATTCGAAGAGAGCTCAAATCTGGCTGAATTTTAATGCGTGAGAAACTAAAATCGTTGTCCATTTGTATTTGTAATTTCTTATTCTAGTGTGCTGAGGGTATTGATACAGTTTTGTCGTCCATCTGTATACTTTATATTCTTTAGATACTATAGGTACAGTCAAGGGCACCAAATACACCTCAAAGTCTCAAAAATATGTAGACAGACCTTATTTCTGCAACAATAAGGTTGTAGTATACATATTTATGAAAATTTTAGTGAATACATATTGGTGCCCTTGACTGTACCACCCTTTACCTATTTTACTTGTCTATGAGAATATTTGAGTTGACCGAATTGCATCCAAGTAGTCCATTCAAAAAGCAACTCTATTGTCCAAGGTACAAGATTCCCATTCCGATAACAGTTTTATAGAAAGTCGGAGACCATAACCCTCAAAATATTGTCTTGCTTACACGCGAATGTTAGCTCGATATGTTATTCTTCGCCGGCGTATAAACAAACTTGCGACATTTGATTCAAAACAAATGATTCTTTCGGAATAAGTAAAATGTTCATATGTATCCTCCAATTACTTGAGCACATGTAAAAAACAAGACCCCTATATAGACGGCGAGAAATGGCTGATACGACTTATATTTTAAATAGGTACCACTAGTCGGAATATTGATTGTCCGGATTCGTCTAATTACAGGCAAAATAGTTTCGCCCCGTACCATGGTCGGTCTTATCACGCGATAAGTGACAAGATAGAGCGTCCGTCACTGGCTGACACCGTTCGATAGAACGAGACTGACGCTGATACGGGGCCTGATACGGGGCCTGAGTCGCGCTAGTCGCACTTTGAATGTCAAGTCGAGAAGATGGATATTGACGATTGACGTATTCGCCTGCTCAATTCCTTCTGTGAGTGGAAAACTAGCATGTCGTTTTTTCTCATGATAACAATTCTCCAATCTAAATTTTAAGATTGATATATTGCAGGTAGTGATTTGTTCAGGTATGTGTGACTTTGCTCATGTGTAATTTGTTTTATTTATTTTTTCTTTTTTTCTGGTGCACTAATCTGTATCATACATAGTGCGATATTGTGTCGAACATTTTTCTTTTTCTCTTAGTATTACTATGTAAGACTTATACCTATCATGTTTTAGCAGCTGTTGGTACCTACTCCTTAAGTATAAATAAATAAATAAGATTTTCATTTTAATACGAATAACCAACATTTTTAAAAGAACCAGCGTAATTTCAAGTTAAATAAGTTGTTTTCAAGAATAATATTGGCTTGATATTTCGTGTCCCACTAGAAATTCAAACTTTCAGTTCAGATTAATAATTAAATATTGAAGAATGATTTTTCTTCAGGTGTTTCACCGCCTCTTTAGAGCCCTAGCGCTTCAGAACCCAACATTTTGCCTCAGACCAAGAAAAAAAGATAGATAGAGCATTACGAACAACCTAGTGAAGCCGGTTTTCAACCAAGCCAAATAAGTTAAGCACACGCTCACGCACACATAAACCTACCTTCACACATAACCTAATGTAAGACGGGAAACGACACCGATCCGGAACGCAGGCTACGAGAATAGGTGTCCCGCAAGGATCTGCACTAGGTAACAGTTTCTTCCCTATATTTCTCAATGACCTGGCAAGTCTTGATCTAGATGGTGAGATGATCCTATTTGCGGATGATACTACAGTTATAGTCAATGCAAATACAAAAACACAGTTAACAGAAAAAAAAATGCGGTAAGAATATTAAGTAAGTGGTTCGCAATAAATGGCCTGAAATTAAATGATGAGAAAACAAATATCATGAATATCATGATATTTAAAACGAAACACAGCGTCACAGAGAAAACTGATATAACATTGTGAAATGGTGTCAAAATACAATTTAACGAACGAAGCGTCAAACTGCTTCGCTTTCATATTGATCCAATAATGTCATGGATCACATAGATTCATTATGCAGTAAGTTAGCAAGAGGCATCTATGCTCTAAGACAATTAAGACCACTTGTGTTAGAACAGAAAGTTGCTTTTAAAAGAGATGTAGGTATTACGCGTACATACACTCTCAACTTTCGTACGGGATTATACTCTGGGGCAACTGTACGAACTATGAGCGTATCTTAAAGATGCAGAAACGTGCAATTAGAGTACTTGCGTATGCCAAGTCCAGAGACTCCTGTCGGGTACATTAAAAAAACTTAGTATTGTAACATTAGTTTTCAACTTATATATTGGAAGTTTTGATGTACCTACTTATGTTAAACGTAATCCAAGTGAATTCAAAAGGAGAGGAGAAAATAGTTCCAGACCTATGAGAAATGTTAATGACTTAGAACAACCTCGTCCAGACTTAAGTAGACACTAAACTTCCGAAGTTAATTAATAGATCAAAGACTTTTTAACCGACTACCCTACCTTAAACCCATAACGCACGACAACTCATTTCGCTACCATGTAAAACAACTATTGCTTGAAAAAACACTGTATAGTTTACAAGAGTTTCTTTCAAATGACTATGAAAACAAGAAAAATGAAATCTTAAAAAGCTTGACGTTTTTATACATATTTATTTTATGCTTGCTTCAACGCTCTCTCGCTTCTTCGCTTCTTATATTATTGACGTTAAATTATTCATTTCAATTATTTACAAATAATAACAATTCTGTACACATCTACTGTAACTGACAAGTCATAATTTTTATACATTTTTATCTTGTATAATTACTGTACAAATGATTTTAATTGTAAAATTATGATAATAATTAAATAAATCTAAATCTGAATCTGTATGAGGATTTGTTACATGACTGAGTCGTCTGTACAAATGATTTTAATTGTAAAATTATGATAATAATTAAATAAATATAAATCTGTATGAGGATTTGTTACATGACTGAGTCGTCAGTTATCATTATACGTACAGTTTTATTTGAAGTGAAAACTTCTTTAGCGGCGCTGAGCTCTTTTTGGGATGGGGAAAAATTGTTAAATACGCGACAGAGTTTTGTGACGTCAGATGTGAAGGAGGTCACTTTTTGCTGCTAGCCGATTCGACTTCATTCAAAACTGAACGCTATTCGTAAGAGTATAAAGCCGTTAAACACTTTTTGCAATAGCATATTCTGCAAATAAATTTGTAATAATACCAACGCGTCCTTCACCGTTTTGCTATTGGGAAAATTCCAATAGTTCGAATTTATTATAAAGCTTCGAAAAATATTTGGCAATGGCAAAAACAAATTGGTATTGTTTGCCGCCGCCCGTCGGCGCGCCGGACCTCAGCATCGTTGCGCCGCGGCGGCGCGTTGGGCCCGTCGCACCCAACGCGCCCGCGGGCCGTCCGCCTAAATAATTGATAATTGTTTATAAACTTGCGTCAAATTCATTTTTAGGTTGACACCGTAAGATGTCACGTGACCTGATCGAAAAACTGTTACAATGTTATTGAGTTTTCACTTCTGCCGGCACTCCCGGAGTGCCATCCGGTCTTTTTTTAAAATGGTATTGCATACATTATTTCGCCTTTAAAGTTTGTCACTCTTTAGCACCAACCCAGGGGACACGTGCAGGGTTGTGGTATACTTACGTACAGTCGAGTTCTCTAATATCTACACAGACAACCTTTCAAAATACCTATACAGAGACTTTATTGTTACTGACATTAAGACACATGTGTAGATATTTTTGAAAGGTTGTCTGACGTTATAGTGTGTATGACGGTATAGTGTCACGCTTAGTTGCCGGTTATGCATTAGGGGCGTATTGAATCCGCATCAATCCAATCTTGTTTGAAATTAACTGTTTTTACGTCCTAATGTTTTATATGTATGGAAAAGTATTGAATATTGCAATTGTTATCGTTAATTAATATAACTTACTAATCGAGGATTTTTGAGGGACAATCTTACACAAATCGGGCTAGTCCTAAACTATGCAAAGCTTGTACTAGGGTACTAAGCGACGTTATATAGATAAATAAATAGGTACTTATATATGGATACAAAACATCCATGACTTAGGAACGTGCTCATCACACAAATAAATGCCCTTACCAGTCGAACTCAGGACATTCATTCATTAATATAGGCCTCTATGTCTACTATGTAGCTAAAGCGGACGTCAATTAAAGTTAATATATTATTATTATTTATTATTATATACAACCTCATGTGTCCCACTGCTGGGCAACGACCTCCCCTCTTCTTCACGTTAATTGAATAATTATGCCCGAAACTGAGTAGGTATATAAATTAATTTAACACGACGTACGATGTCAGGAATATTAAATAGTAGCATCAGCCCGCGACTTCTTCTGCTGGATCTGGGATAAAAACTATCCTATATTTTAATCCAGGCTATAAACTATCTTCGAGCAAAATTTCATCCAAATCGGTAGAGCCGTTTAAGCGTGATTGAGTAACAAACATCCAAACATCCAAACTTTTGCATTTATAATATAATATATAAGGGTCATACTACTAAAAATGTTATTTTAACATGTTAGAAATATACTACTTATCGAATCTATTTAGTCAACTATCACTTATTTATTTTCTAAAGGCACAAAAATGATTTTCTATCACATTGTATATTTTATTACAACTAAAGTTTAAAAAAAAAAAGAAACTAACTTAAATAAGCTAATAGCTCCCGCCGCGACCCCCAGAGGCAAAGGTGCCCATCACGCTCGCGGCATTACCCCGTTGAATCGCGATGGACAACCTTTGCCTCAGGAATGACCCTGAGCGAGGGTCTAAACTACTTCTAAAAAGAAACTAACTTAAATAAGCTAATAGCTCCCGCCGCGACCCCCAGAGGCAAAGGTGCCCATCACGCTCGCGGCATTACCCCGTTGAATCGCGATGGACAACCTTTGCCTCAGGAATGACCCTGAGCGAGGGTCTAAACTACTTCTAAAAAGACGCCGCCCCAACTCCCTTAGAAAAGTCCTCGCCTCGGCACACCAACACCCCGACGTTTCCACGGCTAGAGGGACAAACAAATAGTTGGTGAGTGCCGCGTATTTTTCTGTCTTTCTCACAGCCGCCAACTCAGCCGCTGCTCCTGCCGTTCGCACAGTCCGACTAATGTGCGAAGCAGCAAAAGTACTCACGCACGTCGCGTCCCAGACCAAGCACTTGCCTCTCTCCCAGGGCACAAGGGTCAGACCGTCAGGTCTTTTCCCATCCGACCGACTTAGACCTGGTGGCTCCAATACACTAGGGACATTGGCAGACACGAGAGCTCTTTTAATAATGTCATTAAGAGCATGGTGCCGCGGAAACCTGCCCGCACATCGGCAACAACTCAACGCGTGGTGGCCATTACTCTCGACCGTGGCTCCACAGATGCATGTGTGGGGTTCATCCTCATTCCTAACTATATATAATATATATATAGTTAGGAAGTAGGATACTCGTAAGTGCAATGCCATAAAAAGACGACAAGTCGAGAATACAAACATACGGATACTGTCTGACAGTAAATCGGTACTACAAGCACTGAGCAGTGATAGCATCACATGTAGCTTGATATACGAATGCCACCAAATCCTCACAGAGGTGTGCGCAGATAAAAACAACGTTACTATACAATGGATCAAGGGGCACAGTGGCTCAAGAGGAAACGATGCAGCGGATGAACTGGCCAGAAAAGGCTCAGAAACAACGGCATACGGACCGGAGCCAATTATGCCCCTGCCACAAAGCTACATATATAATCAACTGGACCTATAAACCTACACCAAAGATACTGGGAGGAGATAGACACATGCAGACAGACTAAAGAGATTTTGTCGAAACGTGACAACAAACTCACAACCGCACTATTGAGGACACAGAGAAGCCAACTACGCAAGATAGTTGGAATAATAACAGGACATAACACTCTGAACAGACACCTCTACAACTTAGGTATCACAGACAGCCCCATGTGCAGAGCGTGCATGGAAGCAGAGGAAACAACTAAACACATTCTACTGGACTGTAAGCAGGTAGAAGTATACAGGAAAAAACACCTAGGGTCTCCGGACACACTATTGGACGCAGTCAGCAACACCAAGGCACTCACAAACTTTCTGGAGGAGCTGGGGTGGTTAGAGTAGCGCTACCCCACCGATTCACGCAAAATAGGCACACTGGATGTCGACTTGCGGAAAAAGCCCAGTAAAACTAACTAACTAACTAACTCGTACGTAAGTACTCTCTAAGCGGTTCTTTTAAACGGATAATTATACACTTTACTCCATAGTAAGGAAACTGCACAGTAGCACCATTTAGCAGTGTCAACAATTCGTCGACTATAAAAACGCAATTGCTATGTTCGCAATGCCGGCCTCTCTCGGTACTAGTTAGCCTTGCAATTACTCTATTATTAGTGTATTAAGTGAATTAGTTGCCATATGCTGGCCATGTGTCATTGTGCCATTTCTTGCGCCCGTTCTATTGTTCACGCGTCGCTGCTTGCGGTCGAAAGAAAGCATCTATTATTACCCCTGACTTTCACAGACACGTATCTCGCGTATGTCCATTGTTTCGATTGTAGCGCTTAATAATGTGGGGTAAGGTTTTGAATTAAATTTGCGTTTTAAAGTAGGACTTGTCGTATTTATGACTCGATTATGGTATAGTAAAGTCATTGTTTGACGTTACGAGATTAATTGCCCTTTAATGGTGTGTGACGCTTGTATAATGGCTTGCTCAGAGGTGTTTTAGTATAATTGGTGTTAAATATGTCTTAATGTGCTTTTGAAATGTTGTTTCTTTTTAACACACTGCACCTTTCTGCAAGTACAATTAGCTTTCATTAGTTGCTGTCTCTGTTTAGAATGAATTCTATTAGATCAATGATGCGACGGAATAATGTAGGTCTGTACTCGTACCTCTAATGTTTAAGCGCAACGTTAATGACAGTCTATTGTATACACACCTACTGATATATACACCGGCTGTATTTTAATGTCCTTAGTAAATGAAATGCGTAAATAATACGATTTGACTTATATTTATTCATTAAGTTTTTATATTATATGTATTAGTTATATCTACGACTGTTGTTATCCTTGATACCAATAAATAAAATAAATAATTATGGTCATAATTAAACACAGAAAACATCAGGTGCGTAAACGGTCTTAGACAAACCAATCTAGCTAATTAGCTCTCGAGCACTAATTAATGCCTATCCAAAGTACAAATGACATATAGTTAATAGTTGTCGACTTTTTCTTAACTTGAGTCAAAAGTCTTAAAACAGAGTCGCAGCATTACATGTCCCGACTTCCACGAGTCCTAATCACACTTCGACTTTTTATCAAGTGCCGGCACGCTCCTTGCCCGAAGCTCATTAGTCGATAGCGAGCCCCTCGGTTCACAAGCCCTTTCTCCCTCTAACGTATACTTCTATCCTTGTCTAACGCGTGGGGTCGAGTCGAGGCTAATGTAAATGAGCTTGAATGAACGAGCGTGGGCGGCTGTCGCGTCTAAGAATGGAATTGGTGGCGTGTTTGAGACAAGTGCTACTGGATATTTTAATGCTAGGTTTAGGGTTATGCTGTTGAATGGCTTAGTTTATTTCATTTGTTTGCCATTTAATTTTAGTGTAACCTGGCTTTAGTTTGGATCTTTGGGATTACTATTAAAGTCAGTCGATTAGAATTTGCGGCCCACTTTAAAATTACCTCTCACTAATTATCGTCGCAATTTATTTTCGATTCTCGCTGATCCTACATTCTTAGATTGAAATCTGTTTTCCTTCTAATATTCCATCTATTTCACCAGTTGAACTATTCCTACGTTTTTCCAACCTCTAGCGATATCAATGTACCTACCTACTTAATTCCTCTCGAGTAGCGACCACGTACCGGAAGGCGCAGCGTGGGTAGGCAAGGTGCAATCCCTACAAGGTGGATGATGCCCTGGTAAAGGTGGCGGGAGTTCGCTGGATGCGGGTGCCACAGGACCGGTCATTGTGGCACTCTTTGGGGGAGGCCTATGTCCAGCAGTGTACGTCTTTCGGCTGCTATGATGATCATGATGATGAATTAATTCCTGCTGCTTAATTAATAAACTGCACCGACATTTTTTGTACTATTACTCGTAAAACGAAGCTGATTGAATGATGCGCACAATAGGCAACTTAGATAATACCTAACTCCGAGTACTATCGACAACATTGCTAACTGACCATCCGTGTAGGTACTTTGTACCTACTGTCGACGCTCACGGCTCACACATGCACGGTGTTTATAAATGCATAGCATAATGCATATACAATATTAAAGTCGCCTACACAGTCAAGTTTACAAGCTCCTTAACTCATCTAGACACGGGACGGGGACTGGGAGTGTATATGCATTAGATACACATGTGGCGTCCCAAGAGGTTGACATAGGGGAGGGCTTCGATGACTGTTTTGGGTGTTATTTCCTATCAATAGATGTTTAAGGCGTGTGTCACGTTGAAATGTTAGTGCCTGAGGCTCTATAATTAAGCAAAAAAAAAAAAAAAAATCCTTCATGTTATAAAGTTTTTAATGAATCATTTCTTTGTTCGAAATTATAAATACCTACCTATGTCAAAAAAGTAATTATAGGCTGTTTTTTACACTAAATTTATTTACTGCTTCTAAACTACTAAGTAAGATTTAACAATAAAAATAAACTTGAAACTAGTTATATAAATAATACCTATTTACAATAAAAAAATTGGCTCAAGCTCGGTGCCCGGCGGTAGTGTGCCAAGAAGACTAGCAGCTTTGCCGCACTGCAAGGCAATGCGAATGTAATGAATGAGCAAGCCAGCCTTCTGGTGACCTCTCGAGTCGGTTTCGGCAGCTACTTGAAAGTGCTGTGTTCACCGGGACCCCACGGCCCTAATGTCTCCACCCCAAAAGGTTCAAACAGCTTCTAAGGCTGCATATTAAAGTTCTCAGCCGCATCGGCGGCAGCTCCGGGCCTGAACGAGGTCCCAGGGAGATGGGACGGCGCTAGTAGCGCCCCAGACTAGCGGCTGTCCTGACTTCCAGGGAACCAGAGTCATGCCATCCGGCCTTAGGAGGCCGACGGTAAGCTGTCGTCCCGAGCCAGGCGTGTCGCCTCTAGGATCCGCCGGAGCTCCGGCACTGGCGAGGCGTCGGCGCAAGAAGTCATTGATGGAGGCGTGTCGTGCTACACGGCCAGTACCCCTGCTGCAGGAAAGGCCGTGGAGACCGGTTCTATCGACTATGGCACCGCAGTGGCACCGATGTGGGCAGCATATGTCGCTCCCAGGCGCAGCGATACCACAAACCTAAACGTACATTACTGGTGCGTAGTGTGCCTAAAGATTTGGAGGGCTAAGTAACCAGGCCAGGCCCCCGAAACCTCTACAGGAGGAAAGGAGACGAGCCGGCTCCGTGGTGCTGGTAGACGTTTTCTAAAAGATTATTTCGTTCCAGCAGAGCGACGCGTTCCACCGCCGCTACGAATGGTGAGGGTGTCTTAGACGGGTTTAGAAAGCTTTGCCTTCCAAATTTACGGCTTCCGGCAAAAAGGATAAATGGGGGCATTGTTCTGCTAAGCCTAGCAGACTAATGCTCCCATGTACCTTTTGAGCCAATCCAGTGGAACTGTGCTAGCTTACTTGCGGGTACGAACTCTTAATCGAGAGCAACTTCATCTAGGGTAGACACTAAAATAAGTAAAACCGAAGATTATCCACGGTAACGATAATGATGACCAGTCACCACTTGCGACTAATGAAGATAATTGTAGTTTATCAGGTTCCCGTACTGTAGGTAGTTGGAACTTACCTCAAATATAAGGCATGGCCGCACCCACGTTATCGGTAGATAACCGTGACAACTCTAAACTGCCCTTCACGTACACACACGTGGCTCGTTCCTCTTGTGACCACATACCTACTTTGGTCCAATTTTGAGCGAAATTGAAATTGGAATCGTGATTTCAGTGTACTATCGACAACACAGCTAACTTATCATCCGTGCTTTTTGTGCATTGTAATAAGGTTTTATATAAATACAGGATGGTCATCTAACTGTGTCGGCGTTTGTACTCGATCGCACAAACTTTTCTTTTGAGTATCTTGCAATTTACATCAAGAACATTTCAGATATTGAGGTTTGCAATTAGAGTGCTTGTATTCATATTTATTGGCTCTGCAACATCGCCGGTACCGCAAGGCAATGTTTCCGGTGATATTGCTGGTCGAAATATTTCTGGTAGGTAAGTAATGGGAATATTGACAAAAGTAATGTCTTAGGACATGTCTGCCTGTCTTTTATTTAGCAGTGTCGTGAATGACGATAACATGGATGGGCATGGTCGCAATCTTAGTCGGATTTTTCTGTATACTGTATTAAATATTAGCTGCCGGCACTAATCTAATACCGGTCTGTAAAGTCCTTTTCCGGTCTTCCGCCGAGTCTTTGTGCGAGAAGTGTTGGTGTACAGAACTCAAGTGAAGAAAATCGGTGGGTTTCGAGTGTGCAGTAATGAAAAGGTGATAAAATAGGTCAATTAGCACGTGCTAGGCTCCGCACTCCAATTGCAAAGAACATACAGGATACAATATAGTATATGTCTATCCAGAAAATAATTATTGTAGACATCGGATACGTACGTGATTCCGGGGATTACCCTCTACATACAAACTTACAAAGTATCATTGTAGCTTGATGAGTGATATTGATGACTGAATTTTACTGAACGAGAACGAGGGGCGTAAGTGGAATATTGCGAACAAGAGTCTCGAGTTTGCAATATTCTTACGCCCGTGTTATACACAATGTTTTTCATCACATTTTGCGAGGAAACAAATACATTTTAGATGAAATGAATACAAATCGTAATAAAAACTGCAACAAGTCAGTCGTCCATTTTGTTGAATTTGACGTGAGGCGCGTATGGCAAAGACCCTTCGGTATACTGCAGCCACGATTTGAAAACACTTAAAAACATTTTACATAAACACTAAATAACTACATATTAAATCTGTAAATAATTCAGTTAAACATGTTTAAGTCGTTTTTTAAGTTTAAATTTATTTATTAATACGTTTTTAGACATCGTATTTGATATAAAACCTCTTTGATTTGTTACTGCCGCATGAGTAGATACAATTTAAGAAAAAAACCATTACATTACGCCCGTGGGCGTAACACAGGCTATTACAGCTCTGTATGTCTGCGCATTATGAAGCCCTTTTCGAGCAAGTGTGATGATTTTTTTTTTAAGTAGGTACCTATAAGTATTAATCAGTTGACAGTAGTCTGGCAGTGATGAGGAGTTTTATATAGTGATGTCGCCGACTTTTTAGAGTTCCGTAGTCGACTAGGAACCCTTATAGTTTCGCTTTGTCTGTCCGTCCGTCCGCGGATAATCTTAGTAACCGTTAGCACTAGAAAGCTGAAATTTGGTACTAATATGTATATCAATCACGCCGACAAAGTGGTAAAATAAAAAGTGAGTTTTTTTATTTTTATTAGGGTACCTACCTCCCCTATACGTAACGTAGGGAGTGTTTTTTTTTTCATTTCAACCCCAACGTGTGATATATTGTTGGATAGGTATTTAAAATGAATAGGGGTTTGCTGAAATCATTTTTTGATAATGTTAATATTTTCGGAGATAATCGCTCCAGAAGTAAAAAAAAATGTGTGTCCCCCCCTCTAACTTTTGAACCATAAGTTTTAAAAATATGAAAAAAATCTCAAAAGTAGAACTTTATAAAAACTTTCTAGGAAAATTATTTTGAACTAGAACTACTTTTTTTTATTTTTTTATTTTTTTAAGTTGAATAGTTTAAAAAAAAATTACAAAATAATTACTGGACGAAAAACTACGGAACCCTACACTAAGCGTGGCCCGACACGCTCTTGGCCGGTTTTTATAAAATTGTCATTGGAATCTTCTACCTTGAACCGCATAGTTGCTTTTTGAATGGACGGCCAACTAAAATAATCCCAAGTATGGTACATAACAACGGGTTGGAAGCTACGGGTCGCAAGCGGAGCGCGAGGCCAGTCCGGTTGTTTGTGGAGCAGGATTCCGTGCGTTAACGAGCTGCGTACACGCGCGCTTCTGAGAAACTGCCCGCTCCAGCCCAGCTTCTAATGCATTCCGAAACCTAACTGTTACCTCTAATTGCCGTCTTACTGCTCTATGTGTTCGTGGGTGACCGAATTTTAAGCAAGACAGACGCAGCAATATGTTGGTATGATTTCATTCCGACATATTGCTGCCACTCTCGCTCAATTTCAACGCATGGTTGCATTCCGCTCGAAACGTTAAGGGGATGCCTTGATTTGAGTCGAACTCGCCCCCTAGACAGAGACACGCTGATGCCTTCCGCGCACGAGGAAAAGAGATGTAACACTCTTCGGGAATGGCTTTTTTGGTCAAATTTCGATAAATACGTAACTTAGTGAAGTTTTATTTAAATTTCATAAAGTGAGATTTTAGATGAAATAAAATACTATCTAGACGCGCGGTAGCGTGTCAAGCCAAGTTCAAGCTTATAGAACTGGCAAGCAGCACCGTCTGTAATATTACACGAACCATTTGATAGTATTAACTTGATTGTGTCATCAAATAATGAATCGTTTGAGTAGGCTGAGTAAAAAAACCTAACCTAACCCAACTTTGGAATTTTCTTTCTATAGAGGAAATTTTAAGCAATCATGTAGGTATCGATAAAATCAGATGAACAATCATATAGTCAAGAATCATATATCTGAAAATCAGACCTTATTGTTTCTTTATCTTCTCAGAACGGCGTTTCAAAACACGCGATCATTTCCAATGCATCGCCTTAACGGACTTCTAAGGAACTGCCCGCTCCAAATGACGGCTTCTAATGCATTCCGAAAACTTATTATTCCCTCTTATTGCCGTCTTACTCTTCTACATACCTTGCTCCAGTCTTCTATTTGGGTGGCGAGAGAGGTGCGAGGGATGCAGAATATACGTTGGAGGGAGACTTTTAACTGCCTTCCCACTCTACCCCACGGTTGCGTCCCTTTCGCAAGCGAGCTGAGATTCGCGCGGTTTTGAGAAACTGCCTGCTCCAGCTTGGAGGTGGCAGGCTGGTGGCTCCAGGTGCATTGGAAATTATCGCGTGCTTTGAAACGCCGTTCTGACAAGATTAAGAAACAATAAAGTCTGATTTTCAGATATATGATTCTTGGCTATATGATTGTTTATCTGATTTTATCGATACATAATTGCTTAAAATTTTCTCGATGGAAAAAAAATCCAAATTTGGGTCTGTATTTTCTTTTTTTTACTCAGCCTACTCAAACGATACAATATTTTACGACACAATCAAGTTAATACTATAGCATTTTATCTCATCTAAAATTTCACTTTAATTTGAATAAAACTTCACTAAGTTAGGTATTTATCGAAATTTGTCCAAAAAAGCCATTCCCGAAGAGTGTTACATCTCTTTTCCTCGTGCGCGGAAGGCATCAGCGTGTCTTTGTCTAGGGGGCGTGTTCGACTCAAATCAAGGCATCCCCTTAATGCATTCCAAAAACTTACTGTTACCTCTAATTGCCGTACTAGTCGTAGGTCGACGACAAAGATAAAGCAATACGTTGGAGCGCGATCCTCAAGTGGCTTCTCACTCCATCGTATGGTTGCGTCCCTTTCTCAAGTGAGTGATTAAATTACGACGATAATAACCGCACCGCGGCCAGAGTACGAGAAATTTATTTTACATGCTACGCCAGATAACCGTTTTTGAAAAACTGATTCTTAAACTCTTTGTAACCGTCTCTTTCTAATTAGAACGCTTAGAAAGAGATGGGTAGTCTATATCGCCGTGACACAGTGGGCCGTCCAGTGATAAGTGGTCGTGCTGGTGAATAAATCTGAAAAAAAGGTTTATTTTGATATTTCATGAATAATCGGATAGTTGAATTTCTTATTAAATTCACACAGTTTTCACCTAAAATTTGGGCGCATACGGACTCGCAAAACGTCCCTCTAATACCGAAATTACGTCCCATTCGCTAAAATGAAAAATGAAATAAACATCTTTATTTCGGACAACAGGATCCATAGTATAATCGTCTCCTTTGCAAACGGTCCCTTGTGCAAAATACCCCATCGGCAAAATTTCCTTTATTTTTAAACTCCCATCCCTTTCGCAAAATTTCACTTCTGTTAAAGCCCTTTTAGCTAAACGTCCCTTCCGCATAATGACCCATTCGCAAAACGTCCCGTGTGCGAAACGGCTCATTCGCAAATTATCCCGTCTACATCATGATAAGCACATAGAGAACCTAGGCCTCATCTCATGGATTAAAGAGACATGGGCAATATTAGTCAGCGAAGCAAATGTTTAATTTGTACATAATTTTTTTTAGGGTTCCATACCCAAAGGGTAAAAACGGGACCCTATTACTAAGACTTCGCAGTCTGTCCGTCTGTCCGTCCGTCTGTCCGTCACCAGGCTGTATCTCAAGAACCGCGATAGCTAGACAGTTGAAATTTACACAAATTATGTATTTCTGTTGCCGCCCCGAGCGGCTCCCATACAACATACAACAAACGCGTTTTTTTTTTTTTTTTGCTGTTTTTATAGAAAATGGTACGGAACCCTTCGTGCGCGAGTCCGACTCGCACTTGGCCGCTTTTTTTACTTACGATGCTCAAAAACAACCATAAAACCAATCTCGATTTTCCTCAAGATCGTAGACGCATAGGTACTAAAATATATTGTTAGAAGTAAACAAAGACTAAGAGCACATAGACATTGAGCGAGAAACAGCACACATTGCGAAAGGTACTTACGGTATGCAAACGGGACATTTTGCGAAAGGAACGTATTGCGAACGGTAGGTACATTTTGTGAAAGGGACGTTCTGTGAAAGGGACATAATTTATGGAAGGGACGATTTAAGAACGGGCATGAGGAGCATTTTGCAGGAAGGCCATTCTGGGAAAGGGACATTTATGAAAGAGACGTTTTGTGAAAGGGACCAAGGGACATTTTGCGAGTGGGACTGGATGCGCCTAAACCAAAGCTAGTGTTTCTAAACCACAAGTGGTATTTTCACGGTCCATGAATGGTAATTTATTTATTGAAAAATCTGAACGTACGATAACATCAACGATCATTCGTTAAAAAAAAAAATATTCAATAAAATTGGTCCTTGCGTGGGCAAAGAGCACATCAAGCAAAGCAATGGCGAGGCAACATTTTTGGCCTACAATCGCCTTAAAGAAGACACATACCTATATTACCACACACACAACACTATTACTACATCGGTCACAACACACTTCAACACTATTCTCATATTCGACTCTTACGACACACACGTTAAGCCCCTGTCTTATGGGTTAGGTATCACGTAACTTTTCGAATGCACGTTATGACAACTCAATAGTCATTACAAAAAGTTACATTTAGACCTGACGTAGGTACGTAGGTATCTACAATGCGTTACGTCATCGACAGTGCTTTATGTTTGGCAGTTTGGATGTTTTGTTTCTCGATCACGCTTAAACGGCTGAACCAATTTAGATGAAATTTAGCATGAAGATAGTTTATAACCTGGATTCCAATATAGAATAGTTTTTATCCTGGCTACACGCAGATAAAGTCGCGGGCGGAAGCTAGTAACGAATAAATGAAAATTCAAGACAACAACGGAGTAGGTACCTCCGTTTCAACATAGTAAGCAGAAATGGTTAAACGATAGCATGACGTTTTACTATCGGATGTACACATAATGGTTCAAAAGTTCCAAAAAACGTGTTAACAAAAAAACGGCGTATTTTATCGAAGTTTTCTCGCAGCATCGGATTACTGAACCTGAGTCGTGACGGATCGTTAAAAGCCGTGAATTGGCAAAACATTCTTTATAATGCTTACACAGCTATCACATGTGACACGGGTGTACATACATTGGCCATTCATAATGAGTTATCAGATATATACCTTAGACTTCGTATTATAACCCAATAAGGTAATTACTTTCTGAAAACAATTCCTCCCTAGATCAATTTATAAGCCAACATTTTATTTACTTCGATTTTTTGGCTGTGTTGGTTGCAAAATATATGACAGAGTCCGTGTTGTCTTGATCAAATGGCTCTCGTTAGCGATTGAACAAAAAACCCAGCAGAGATTGCCGAAAGATTTAAAGACCATAGAGTGCCCGTATGACTTGGTTTCGGAACCTAAATGTAGTTCTTTACTTAAATACCTACCTACATAGTTAGTCCTATGACTTAGGGCTAGAGTTTGTTTACAGTGAGCTGTGTAAACACACCACCAGAGTGATAGTAGTGATCACTGGCACAGGCTAAATAATAGTAGGTACTTTACTTACCAATGGCGGCTCGAGAAAATTTTCGATGGGCAACCTGGCCCCGTATCATGGTCGGCCTTATCACGCGATAAGTGACAAGATAGAGCGATTAGAGCGTCAGTCTCGTTCTATCGAACGGTGTCAGCCAGTGCCGGACGCTCTATCTTGTCACTTATCGCGTGATAAAGCCGACCATGATACGGGGCCTGGAACAAAATAAAACTATGAAAGTGCTTACAGTATACTGGGTGATTTCGGGGTCGTGATCTGGAATGATTAAAAGCGAATAAGATGATAACAACTTTTCACATCATCTTATTCGCTTTTAAATTTTAATCATTCCGGAGCATGACCCCGAAATCACCCAGTATAATACAACAAATGGCTGGCTTAAAAAGAAATATTAGGCAAGCCGGTGCAGTGGGAGTCGGCTTATTACGTGCAGGCTACAGAAGGTCCTGTGTCTATCAATCGATGTTAGTCGTTACGCTTGATCACACTGGCGCGGCCTACTAGGTTGGTAAACTTGGCAGTTATTGTCAAATTGAGGTACTTTTGACCGCCACCGCAGGTCGCGCCAATCTGTGAGAGGATTTACGGAACACGTTAGCCGCTTAGCACGTGCTCATTCCTTCCTAGCACCGTCGTATTATGTATCAACACCTCAGTGGTGAGGTAGGCGAGTTTAGCCGAAGCGAAAAAGAAACAGGCCAAGGGAGTCCAGCCCCGCTATTCTATAATATGTTTTAAGCTCACCTCAACGCTCACCCACAAATCTATCTTGACACCGCGATGCGTAGTAACTAAGCGTAGTTAGGGGTCTAGTTTCTTGACGGGTGACCGGCGGGGTGAGCCGCATTAGTGTGCGTAGCAAATAACAGGCCCGAGTTCGTCGCCATTGCGATCCGTCTTGAACAACGCTTTTCAATTATCTCCAGCTCTTCTCGATTGTCCACCACCAGCGGGGCTAGCACAACTGACGCCGCGCCGCGACGCGAGTCGACAAAGATCTACCCTTCTCTTTCTTATTTGCACGGTGCGAGTGAGTTAAGAGACGCTCAGACGCGGGAAGCGACAGAGCAGAAAGTTGTGCTAGATCGGCAGAGGCCCTAGCTAGCACTAGCATGATAGGTTTTACCGGCGCGTTTTACGCGACGATTCAGTACATATTACCACTTCTTTTACTTGATATTTTGGATGGTCAAGTCTCGTTGTTGCTAAGAGATTAAGGTTTACCAATTTCACGGGCATTCCATTCTACTCGTAATATTATGCATGCAAAAGTAGGTAACTCTGTATTTCTATTACCTTTTCAAGTTTAGAACACGATTGAGACGAAATTTGGAACGGATATAGTTTAAATTCCGGGGAAGGACGAAGGGTAGTTTTTATCGCGGAAATCCCCCAAGGGAGTGAAATGGGGCGGAAGTTTGTATGGAGGTACGATTTAAACGATTTCTACACGTACGAAGTTGAGGACATAAACCTTATATTCCTTAAATTCGGCAGCGATTGATGCTAAATTGCAGATGACGCGTGATGTCTTTTACAGCCTTCCACGTCTAGCATCCATACAGCAACAGCGTTTCACATTGGACCGGACTGTCTTCTGAATGCTCACTTATAGACCCGTCTTGTATCTCTTTGAAGTTCTTTCAGCTTGGCTTGCAAGTCGACGTGACTGTAATTGATCATTGATACTGCTACAATCTCTCTGTTTTCTATGTATTTCAGTATTTATATCTATTATATATATCGTCGTCAAGTACCCATAATACAAGCCTTACTGAGCTTACTATGGGGCTAGGTCGATTTGTGTAAGATTAATTTACTTATTTTATTTATTTTTATCTCTGAGGTGTGGTGTAGGCCTTACCTTACTCGTATAGTAGTACCGCAAATATAAGTTACCTACCTACATGGACAATATCCGTTTCAGGACACAGGTAGCTAACGCCAACTGAAAAATCGCGAAAACTGCTTTTTGATGTCACTGGCGATTTTTCAGTTGGCGTTCGCTACCTGTGTCCTCAAACGGATATTGTCCATGTAGAAAAGGGTGGTTAGAGTAGCGCTACCCCTTTTTACACGCAAAATAGGCACCTTGGATGCCGACTGGTGGAAAATTCCCAGTAAAAAGGACTATCTTACTCACTGAAATAAACATGGTGTTTTTTGGCTAAATATAATAGAAACAAAACATTTTATGTTTACAGAAGCCTTCTATTATTAGGTCTAATATGTTAGAAGTAATATGCAGTATTTTACATTCAATGGTTAATTGGTTACGTTGTTGTTACTGCCTTTCAATATAAAGTAAATAAAAATAAGCGGAACTTAAGCAGCTATAGGTAGGTACCGTGTGAATTTAAAAGATCATCGCTTTATTTTTTTTCTACTAGGCCTATCCTATACGGTTTAAATAAGATAGAAACGCTCCTGTCAAAACCTGGAGTTCCCACATAATAGCGCTGGATAGAAATACCACATAACTTTCAGTCAGTACCAGATGGCTGGGTACATGGTTCGTAGGTTTTCTCCGTGATAAAAAGGCTGAGTAGGTACCGTCCGTCCGCCTTAAGCAGTACCTTTACAGCTTACCTTTCGTACCTATAACCGTTCTTCCATTCTTCTCAAGTATTTTAAGTTTTTATTTGAACTCACAACGATATTTAGATACTTTAACATGATTAACGTTCACTGCCGGCCTTTTACCTATCGGGTACATTACCCGATTACTTAAAATACTTACAATAACAATTACCGGTAGAGCATACAAACAAGCGTATATTTAAACGACTCCCCATTTGCATAAATCAAGGACTGTTTTTCCGATCTTAAAAACTGGAATAACCATCAACATATTTATTAGGAACTTGTCCTATCAGCTCATTAGCAACACGCCAGCATTTTAAAATGCTTAACTTCGAAAGAATTAACGGTAAAAACGCGTAGTCGGCAAATATAGCGTCAGCAAAACAGCGCATCAGCTCTAAAAATACGACGAACATGGCCGCACTGCGCAAGTGTGAGCCGAATCCAAATTAAGACCGCCGTTCGGAGCAAACGAACGAGAATTTGAAATTGGAAGCCACACGACTTGATCAGTAACACGGTTCCCTGTGCATGTGTGCGTCTATTGGTTTAGTCATGTGTGCGTGAGCGAGTAGGGTTTATTGTCGTGTGCGTGACTTTTATAATAACGTAAGATACGCCCGAATGAGGTTATCGTTCATATGTGTGTCTAATGGATACGTTCATAAGTTTTATTCTTCTTGTAATTTTTTTTATCGGGGACTGTTCTGAAAGGGTCAAGTGCGTTAGTGAATAACAAGCTTATAAATAAGACGTCTTGACTGACGGACGTGGGAACTCGTGATGTTATTATTTATGATTGTCGGAGATTAACAGGCGATGTTTCATTCTTATTGCTTGAATGAAATGAATAGGTAGAGTTATGAGTGCCTACTCTGTCTGGTTTGTCATTGACTCATTTATACCGCGAAGATTAATGGGATTGCATGGACATTTGATTATATGTAATGTTATTATATAGGTATTAGTAGGTAAGTACAGTCAGCATCATATAGTTAGTAGCAGCGAAAGTAGCCAAATATATCGTAACACGTCTTTATTACTATAGGAATAAGGAAGTGTGACGATATATTTGGCTACTTTGGCTGCTACTAACTATGTGATGCTGACTGTAAGTACCAAAATAAAAGCTTCATTTCAAAAGTTGATACTTAATAGTTTAGATCACAGGTAAACAGCTAGAAATAGAGGCGGGCAGAATCTGTTTGCGTAATTTAATAAAACCATCATTTAATCCACACAAAACACAATAACAAATAAAACAATAATAACTTAAGCTACTAGCTTAAGCCTAGTCAAAAAGTCCCCCACGAGTTGTCCCTGGCGCAAAGGTACCCATCACCATGGCCGCATTACCACGTTGAATGGCGATGGACAACCTTTGCACCAGGTACGAACCCGCGCGAGCGTCAGACCCCCTCTCCGTAATTCGTCGTCCCACCTCCCTAACGAAAGCAATAGCCTCCGACCCCCAGCACCCAGTAGTCTCAAACGCAAGGGGTACAAAATAATAATTACCGCCCAGGGCCGCATATTTAACACACTTCCTGGCCGCTGCAAAATCTGCAGCAGCACCAGCTGTTCGCACCGTTCGGCTGAGATGCGAGGCGGCAAAAGTACTGACGCACGTGGCGTCCCACAGGAGACACTTTCCCTTCTGCCACGGCACCAAAGTTAAGCCATCTGGCCTCTTGCCATCGGCGCGGCAGAGGCCCGGAGGCTCCAGAACACAGGGGATGTTGGCAGATATTAAAGCCTAGCTAGAAATTGGTATTTACATATTATTTAGACCGCTACCTAGCTAATCATCACATGTATCTTTAAATAAAAAAAAACTGTTGTAAGTCGTATAATAACCTCCAAAAACAATTTCAACAATATTCGATGTATAGGTAGGTACTTACATATATTTATACTTAGAAGTGTTAAGTCTAGTGGGGTAATTGCGTAAATCAGCGTTAGGACTAATTATTGTCATTTTCCGCTACAACAAAATACCTACCTACCTACATTTAGATTCGCCTAGTGAACGTTACGCAACCGGGAGTATAAGAGCCTTATCACACTTGCGATTTGCGAGCGTGTTTTCTATACAATTATCAGTCGCGGCGAACACGCTGCGTGATCGCCTTCATACAAAATACGCTTGGAAATCGCAAGTGTCTCTAACTTAAATTTTGATACCAACCATTTTTATGATTATTTTATCAGATTATCTGGGTAGGTAATATTTTTTATTAGTACCTAGATTATATTCTTAGCCAAGAAATTGACCCCAAGGGTAGCTTTCATTGCTCTACCTACCTAGAAAAGCTGAAAATGATCGCAAACTGGTATACGACATATCCTGTCACAAGATCATCCCTCGAACGACAAAGGAGACAAGGGTTTTATGTAGGTGCCTTTGAAACGAATGACGTAAAGGGAAAGCGGGAGTCCGAACTAGATAAATCATAATGAGTGGCGGAAAAGATAGGGGAGAGGAAATCTTTACTCAGCAGTTGGACTTAATAAGGTTGTCTAGAAAAAAGTTATTTGTTTAAACTGTAGTTACTTGATAGGTATTTGTTTTGTTGCTTGAAAGTGTCAGACTGTTGATAATTCAAGTTTAGGATTTGTTATTTCTGATGCAGATAGCTAATGTTTCATGCCTTTAAAGAATTGTACCTATTGAACGTTCGCGGGACTTTTGGATTTTTATCTCTTGCTCCGATTTATTGAAAAAAACCTAAACATTTATACCCTTTCTTTGTTTATTCCATACTATTCCCTGAGACTCGGAAGACGTGATTGTATTTTAGTCATCGTACTCTCACCGAATAAGCTCACAGTATCTATTTCACCAAAACGCTTATTTCCATTCAAATTATATTTCAAAAATCTTATAGACATTAAGGCCGGGTTGCACCAAGTTACGATTACAGACCGATCAAGCAGTGTTGCCAGCGCGTCATTCCAATTTCGGACGGTGTGTAATCTCAAAAAGGACGGTTTTCAATATAATGGCACGGAAACCAAATTGGAATATTGTTGATGACCAAAACAGACAAATCTCTACTTGACATGACAGATAGCTTAATTGAAGTTTTTCCAAAAAAAATAAAAACGACATAATGGGATACAAAAAGGGACGGCACCTTGGAAAGGACGACAACAGGATGGTATGGCATTTAAAAGGACGCAAAACCGTTCTTTTTGGGACGATCTGGCAACACTGCGATCAACGTTAAATATGGCTGGCAGCTGTGAAACTTGTCAAACTTTCCATACATTCAGATTGTAACGAACACCGCTTACAATTTACAGACGGTTTGGTGTAAAGATGTGCAAATTGCGGAAAGTTTCCAAAAAGCTGGAATAGTTCTCGGAAATCTAGAAAGTTTCACAAGGAATTAAGGAAATTTCCATGTTGGAAATGGAAAGTTTCAATTCCCATACAAAAATGAAGAAATTTTCCGAAATTTTCCTATGTTAAATTGCAGAAAAAATTCGCAACATAGGAAA
This sequence comes from Epinotia ramella, assembly GCA_947578815.1. Classification (NCBI taxonomy): domain Eukaryota; kingdom Metazoa; phylum Arthropoda; class Insecta; order Lepidoptera; family Tortricidae; genus Epinotia; species Epinotia ramella. The sequence goes on from OX388209.1 coordinate 19,403,183, forward strand.
CTTTCCGTCGGCACATCAGTAGTTTGGTGCAACCCACACTAAGACAAAGATATTAGATATGATCCCATAAATTACTCAGAAACGGGCCGAATGGTGTAAACGGCCTAGGACTACGGCCGACAGGTACAGTCGACTACAAAGAGATGTATCCATACGATGTTACAAAAATATGTATACATAGACTTTACTACCATGGTAATAAGATATACATACATAACTTTGTTACATTAAAAAACATACTTATCTTTGTAGTCGACTGTACCTACCTAATAATGGGAAAAAGTTTCTGACCAGCCAGTCGGTCACAAGAAAAAGGCGGTAAAGAAATAAAAACGCAAGCTGGTAACACGATTATGGCGTTGGCGGCGTATACTTATAACTGGCAGCATATTTCATCGCCATATAAGAATTTGATAATAGTAATACAGTCATACGACATTACGTCTAGGTTACGGTGAATTAGTGAATGTCACTGATCGCGGGTGTTTGTGGCCCGAACCAAAGGTGAGGGCCATAAATTTGCGATCAGGGGCTTTACGAATTACCGCCCGTGGTGCGTACACAATTTTACGTCTTCTCCTGGGTGTGAAGTGAGATTTGGCGCTGCGCCCGTGGACGGTAAATGTCACTTACCGCCCAGAGTGACGTAATAGTACATTGTTTAACGAGGGGCGGAAGTGGAATATTGCGAACAAGAGTCTATCAGAAGCCCGACGCCGAAGGCGGAGGGCTTTTGATGACTCGAGTTTGCAATATTTTTACGCCCGTGTTATACACAATGTTTTTCATCACATTTGCGAGGAAACAAATACATTTTAGATGAAATGAATACAAATCGTAATAAAAACTGCAACATGTCAGTCGGCCATTTTGTTGAATTTGACGTGAGGCGCGTATGGCAAAGACCCTTCTCTATACAGCCACGATTTGAAAACACTTAATAACATTTTACATAGCCACTAAATATTTTCGTCAGTGACCACCGTGACAGGACGCCCACGACGGGGGCACCCATCTAACAAATCATTTTCACAGCTCGCTCGTCCTTGTTGAAATAAACGAGCCCATTTTTTTCATCATAGTGTACGAAGGGCTTAAATGATGGAGAGTATCCGTCATATCATCAAAAATCTCTTTATGCGATTATTCTTTTTTCACGAATTACTTAATAACTGTGCGGTGTTCTAATTTATCAAAATTTCCGCATTCAACAGACATTGTTAAGTTTATCCGCGCATAGAACGAAAAACGAATACCTTTTTTTTTGATGACGGCAATATTTAAAATGCTAGAGAGGCGGGGAAAAAGCGGCAGGTTTTTTAATTTTTTTTCTAGCTTAGGCCGCGAACTTTTCAGCTACCCCTCGTAGGTACGATACGGTACGATATAGGTAGATGAAGTACCTATAAATACTTGCTTTTTTATCATTTTTTTTTCTAGCAATAGAAACTAGTCTCCGACCTAGGTATGGCGGATTTCATTGTGAATACAAAGTTTCATGTTATTACACAGAATGGACCCTACGGAAGACCAGCGCTGCCTGTAAAGGCTGCTAAGCGGCTCCATATCGTGACAGTCTTGTGTTTTTGAATTGATTTATTTTATTATATTATCTGTTTGTTATTGTCAGGATTAAATGTTTGAGGTTGAGTATAGCATATCGTTTTAAAATTAGAACTAAATTTGTATGGAAAGTCTCGGAAGACTGGTTGAACCTATAGGTAGGTATATACCTACATATATAAAAATAAAACTGACCGAGTGCGAATCGGACTAACGCACGAAGGGTTCCGTCCGTACAGAGAATATATAGGTAACTAAATATTCTGTTAATATTTCAAGCGTCCTACCTGCTGCGGTTATCAAGTTTGAGCAAAAAAATCACGGAGTTTTTTGTATGGGAGCCCCCTTAAATATTTATTTTATTCCTGTGAAAATTTCAACTGTGAAACTATCACGGTGAGATACAGCCTGGTGACAGACGGACGGACAGACAGACAGGCGGACGAACAGCGGAGTCTTAGTAATCCCTATTACTAAGACTCCGCTGTTCGTCGCCGCCGGTTTTTAGGGTTCCGTACCCAAAGGGTAAAACGGGACCCTTCCCGTTTTACCCTTTGGGTACGGAACCCTAAAAACCGGTAAATATATAAATAAAGAAGTTACATGTCTCATCCCCTGCCTGCAACATTGTGTTTTGATCGTTAAAGTTAGTAGTCTAAGTTTTAATTAAGTAGACAATGTTATAAGTATCACAGAGGAAACCCATACGAGTAATACCTAACACCCAACACAAGCTCAACTCCCACATTTTACCTTTACGAAAGACGCCCGTCTAGACAGATACAAACTTACGTAGAATTGTCCCTATACAAACAAGCTAGACAGGCAGACAGCAAGTAGTACGGGTTAACAACCTATTATTGATTTTGTCTAGAAATAATATATCCTACTAATATTATAAATGCGAAAGTTTAGATGTTTGGATGTTTAGATGTTTGGATGTTTGTTACTCAATCACGATGAAATTTTGCACGAAGATAGTTTATAGCCTGGATTAAAATATAGAATAGTTTTTATCCTGGGTCCACGCAGACGAAGTCGCGGGCGGAAGCTAGTTGTTTAATAAAATAAGGTTCAATAAGAAAAAAGAAATTGTCCGTTTTTTTGCAATGCTCAACTCGTGGAAATTCGAGGCTTCCTATAATATTTTATGTTATTTAGGACTACCTTCTGTATCCGTCATCAGATCAGCTCGGTTAGTGGCATAATGTTTCGTTGTCACTACATAAATCATTATATTAAACTTCAGTTCGATCGGATACTGGCTGAAAAATTGTTGGCTTGAAGGACTGCTTACATACTACCTACATACGAGTTAAATAGAACTTGTAAAAGTAGGTAACTACTACTTAATTTAGTAATTTAATGTAATGCTAAAGCAAATTGCATCAGCGCTGATTTTAGAATGCATGCGTATCGGCACGATATTTAATACTAGGTACTAATAGAAAAGGACGCGCGTGGTATAATCCGTTTGGTTTGGTATAATAGTTTCATTTAATGAGTATTAAATGAAACTTAGTACGCAATCTTCGCCAAAGAAACACTCTCTCAAATCCACGTCCATACTGCGCGCTATTCAGGAAAAGCATTTTTTGCATGTCTATTAAATTATTCAATAAGCTGCCAATGTCCATACAGATGTTACCTACCAATAAATTCCGGAACACGATACGAAAATTACTAAAAAATAAATGCTATTATGACATCGATGAATATTTAAATGACAATAAACTAATTTAATGTATTGTGAACAGTTATTTTATATCAATTTTTACATTATATAGAAATACTTTGACGTTATATTCCTTATTGTAATAAATAATTATAGAACATGAAAATTGAGAATTAAGTACCTTTAAATATTGTATTTGTGTGTTGATATCTACTAATTACCTCTGTTTCTACTTCTCACTGTTTAATTTAAGACACTGAAATATTTGTATGTCTTGTATGGCAAAAAGTGGAGTTCTTTAAGTAAGGCAATGCCTGTAACACCTATGCTTATCATCACCTGCATTTTGACGAATAAAGTAATGATTATGATGATTATGATTATGATTATTAACCGAGGTAGCCGAATGCAATTTTAAAAACTTTATTTGCGTATATGCTGTGATACGAGATAAAAATTATAATTTAAAGCAGAGATTAAAACTATTACCAATTTCATTTCTATACGACTATTACAACTAGGTATTTATTTTTCGTCACAACATAGCCACGAAAAGGCGACATTATCATTGCTGCTGTAGCGCTGACATTCTGTCGGACGCAACCAGGCTATAGTGTACGGGCTGACAAAGTAAGTAGAAAAGAAGCTGAAACATTGTGCAAGGATCCTAGGGAAGGCGACAAAGACCGAGTAGCACTGGGAGGAGCCAGATGTAGCGAGGCGTAAGGAGGGCTCCAGTGCGATCGGTATGAGATCCTAGAGTTCTCCGAAGCTCCGAACGCACTCGTCGCGCCGCCGCGACGCGTAGTATTTAGTGGATAGAATTACCACATACCACACCCCTGATGGCTCGATAACTGGTACGCAGGGTTTCTCCACGGACAATAGGTAGGTCGACCTGGTAACCTACTACTAACCTAACCGATCTCAAGCCCTTTCCGAGGGCTGAATCCGACTCCTGGATCCTTAGGAGATTACGTGCTCAGTCGTTAACTGTGGCACCACTGGTTAACTCCAAGGAACAATCAATTAAGCGGGCAACACTTTACAACCACCTTATCCCAATATTTTTCCTTCTGATGGCCGCAACTGGAAAAACGAAGATGATCAAATGATGAAGATAATGGACGTCCGATAAATTTTAAACGGTCTTTTGATATACTATAAGTGTAGATCATTATATTTGCGTCACCTGGCGATAACGTGACAATTAAGTATCCCTCGCTAATAAAGTAATAAAGATAGAAGATAGACTCGTTAGATACTTATCGCTTTTGTCTGCGGCTCGGGCGACAAATACTTGCGATCTGAGTCATTTTTTGTTAATTAACAAATTCTGACATCCACGAAATAAAAATTCACAACCAACCACTTAAATATGTTGAGGAATATATATATTTAGGACATATCATCGCCCATAAAGACATGACAACCAAAGAAATCAAGAGACGGATAGCCAACAGTTGGAAGCAATACTGGTCACTAAAAGAGGTGATCAAATGCCCCAATCTCAGTAACGGTACCAAAAGAAAAGTCTTCAACACCTGCATTTTGCCTTGCATCACATATGGATGCGAAACTTGGTCACTCTCGAAACAACATAGAGATATGCTAGAATACTGTCAAAGAGCAATGGAGAGAAGCATGCTAGAAATTAAAAGGCAAGACAGACACAGGAACACAGCTATAAGAGCGAAAAGAGGCGTAACGTAAGATGTACTCTCTAAGATAGATCAACTGAAATGGCGTTGGACAGGGCACATGCTAAGATGCAGTCAAGAAAAATGGAGCAAAATTGTCACACACTGGTACCCTAGAGATGGTAAGAGGAGTAGGGGAGGCAACACAAGAGATGGGAGGATGAGCTCAAACTGACAGCTGGTGCAAACTGGAGGAGAGTCGCAAATGATAGACAGCAATGGAAGGGGTTAGAAGAGGCCTTTGCCAGGAGGCACACTGAGCTCAGAGACATAATATATAAAAAAAAAAAATGTATATATATATATATATATAAAAGGAAAAAAAGGTAAACAAAAAAAAAGGAAAAAAAGTTATAGAAATACAATACTAACACATCAATATTAATTCAATAAGGAGTTCAGGATAAAGAGCTTATATAGATAGATAGATTATATTGTATGTATGTTAGTCTGTAAGGTATTTGTAACTATGGGCCTTAGTTGCCTGAAATAAATGTTTTTTTATTGTATTATTATTATTATTAATACTCTGGACAGGCTATGGTAATAATAATACCACGTGCGTGCGAGCGGGTAGCATACAAATCTCGATAAGTGTGACAGAAAGGGAAATATCATTCATTGTCCTTGTCATAGTTCCACTTTTTTTATTCGCCACAACTGATTTAGTGTGAAGTTGTGGCACAGTATAAACCATTACCCGTCCAAATTAAGTAGGTTGTTTATGGCAAGTCATCAGCCATTTTAAGACCAGTTCTTAATTTAGCTGCATATAGGAGCCTTTCCGTCCCTCACTGTGGCATCCCGTAGAGCCTGTCCAGAGTATTATATAATATAAAAATATAATAATAATAAACCATTTATTTCAGCCATCTAAGGCTCATAACAACAAATACCTTAAAGCCTAACATACATACAATACATATAAAAAAAACTAATTATTTAGGCGACGAAACAGCGTGGCTCCGTTGCGTCAAGTCCGGTGTAAAATTCGGTAGGTTGCCCCGGAACCGCCGAAACACGACACCCTTCGGCCAGAAGTCAGCACACGCGATGGTCTCCTGCAGCGGCCGCTGCACTATAGGTTCATGCTCTCTATAGTGATGATCCATCTCCTTAGATTCTAAAAGGACTCTATCCCGCGAAATTGTATGAATTCTGTCTTCTGTCTAATTGTGACATCAAGGAGTTGATGAGAGAGGACAATGATGAAGTGAGCAGGTATCCCAATATTAGGCGTACGCACTAGTTTTACGAAAGCGATTGCCTTATATTTGATCTTACAACCCAGAGGGAAAAATATACCTTTCTGGGATTACACCGGTTTCCACATGATGTTTGCTCTCACCGATTAAAAACTACTGTTAAATAACTGTTCACGTAGACTAGTGTCACGTAGATAATTTATTTGGTAAAAATGCTAAAATATCGATAATAATAATAATAATTCCTTAAATATACATAAAGTTACATTTAAATAAATAAATAATAAGGGACAATCTTACACAAATCGACCTAGTCCCATAGTAAGCTCAGTAAGGCTTGTGTTATGGGTACTAGACGACGATATATATAATAAATATAAATACATAGAAAAACTTCCATGACTCAGAAACAAATATTCATGCTCATCACACAAATATTTGCCCTTACCGGGATTCGAACCCAGCACCTTCAGCTTCGTAGGCAGCGTCACTACCCACTAGGCTAACCGGTCATCAACATTTAATTTGCTTTTATTTGTTTCTTATTTAAGGACCACCTTCTGGGTGTAGGTCTCCCCCAACCTTTTCCAAAGTGTTCTGTTTTGTGCTTTTTTAATCCAACTTTGTCCCGCTACTGGGACAATATCATCTTTCCACCTGGTTTGTGGTCTCCCTCTGTTTCTTGTACCATGAGGTCCTTGCCATTCTGTCACCACTTTGGTCCATCTCTGGTCTTCTAATCTGGCTAAGTGGCCTGCCCATTTCCATTTTAAGGATCTTGAGGGGTTGAGTGCGTCTATGACTTTAGTAATATTTCTTATTTCTGAGCATCTCTTTTTGTCTCTAAGTTTTATGTTGAGTATACTTCTCTCTATACTCCTTTGACACACCTGGATATCATTTTTTGTCTTTGCGTTGTAGATCCATGTTTGGCATCCGTAGGTGAGGCTGGGAAGTATACAAGTGTTAAGTACCTTGCGCTTCAATCTCATTGGTACGTACGAGTAGGTTTGATTTTAGAATTTCTTTATGACTCCAGTACTTTTTCCAAGTGATACCAATTCGTCTGTTGATTTCTTCATAATGTTAAGTTTTTCTGAATGTTTCAGAAAAACTAGACATTCGTTTGAACATTCAGAAAATATCGATAGTCATCGAGAAAACCGTAGTTTTTTCGTAAATAACTTCTAGTCCCCACTTCGTTTGATAAATCGCGACGTCGCGAGTGCTCGCACACCGTTATGGTTGTCTTGCAATACGGTACAATACTCCGTTACCCAACACGGTAGACATTTCTATCACGTAAATTGACGACGTTTTAAGAAAACTTCACTTGAAGTTGAGGAAATACAAATTTGTGATGGCCACCGGTTTACTGTCTTTGAGTTAACTTTGGACTGTTTCAAGACTATTTATTGATTTTATTTATTTCATAACTGCAATAATGGCCATATTACGAATAACTTCGAGTAATATACTGACAGAAAATAATAAAAGGCAGGTGTTTAAGTTACAGTTAACGCGGTTAGTCCATGACATGGTCCCAGATAAAGGTCTGTCCTTCGGGGGTTAGCAAAACTTGCGGCTAATTCGCGTCGCGTGCTGAGTGAATCTTTTTCCACCCGCATTGTTTAATTAGAAAGAGGAGGATAGATTTTTCTCGTCTCGTGTCACGTTGCGGCGACAGTGCAGCTAGCCAAATCACAAGAAACAATGTGTTTTTGTCATTCGCGTATAACGCGATGATCACCAAGCAGGGTGTTGGGCAGCGCGGGCCCCGCGCCTGAAATCACAAGAAAAATTGTGTTTTTGTCATTCACGTATGAGCGAGTTTTTGAACAAGCAGGCATTCGGCAGTGCTGGTCCCGCCTTTGGTTTCGCCCCAACATATTACCTTTAGAAACGTCTATGTACAGCCGCAATTCTCACCTTGTCTATACCTACCTAACACTAGCCACCGACAGTCAACTGCGAAACTACAATAGACACGTTTAACGCTTGATAAGTATACGGTTTAATCACGTCTCTATCATGTGTTGAACGCAACGAGATGCCTTCAGCGGGTGTGTCTTACACCGGTGGTTACCATGTCATCACTTGTCACTGTGGATAATGGGGAACGTTTTGACAAGTATGCGAGTGCCTCAGTAACGGATGTCCACAGCGATAAGTGTTGGACTAAGTCATCATATACGCCCCGTATGATGAGGTAACTGTCTTAAAGGATGTAGGTAGTATGTCGGCATAATCTAAGCACAGTGGCCGCAAATAGAATGGCCGCAAAAACCATTTTTTACTTGTTTCTGGGTTCGAAGATACTATCGTCCATTAGAATGGGATTGGAGATAGGAGGAAATTTTGCCATAAATATATTACACAGGGTTATACAGAGATTTAGGTTCGCGTCTCTTCTTTGGACTTTGTCAAAGTTAGGCTATACAGCCTAAGTCCGTGGCTGACCGAGCTCTGCTCGGGTGAAAATACGAAGAAAACGAATTTTCCCAGACTCATTGAGACTTAGCTAGATCGGTTTCTCGCCCACGAAAACCGCTATATTCCAAATTTCATACATATAAAATTGTTAGAGCCGTTACCGAGAACGTGATTGAAAATATTGCTCGTTTAATAGTATAGGTAATATAGGATTTTTGGTTGAACTCTTCATGCAATCAAAACATTTAAAAATGCCCTTATGGCCTATGTGTAGAATAAAGATAGGTATAAGATTTTTCTCAAAAATGGCCCGCAAAGTGAACATACTCGCTACATATTGGGTAAAGTGTATAGTTTAAGGTCAGATCTAAATTAAAAAATAAAAAACATTGCAGGCCGCCGGGAATGTTATATATAAATTCCTTTATTTATCAAGTTCCAAATTTTTTAAAAAGTAGAAACTGGCATATAAAAGACGGCACAGCTCGTATTCAGCCAATTCAACTCGTATGTTTCTGTTGCAAATACGACGTTTTTGTATGTGTCTCAAATAGTTTGCATTTTTTTGGTGGAAAAATACACTTGCGATTCTGTCAAAAAAAAAACGGCGGGAAATCGTAAATATTTTCACGTTGTGCAACGATATATATTTAAAGCTTATATAAGTTTAGTATTTTTTATCCCCCCATTTTTGCGAAAAGCACTATATTATCCTCAGCCAGAATGGCAATTGCAGGCTTCGTATTATAATTAAATGGACTCGCAAGCTCGTCCGTTTAAACCAATGCTCAGCCTGCAATTGCCTCCTTCCTGGCCACGGCAATAATGTACTAGGTATAATACGCACGGAAACTCTCACCTAACTGTTGACCACAGGAGATACGACTTTTGTTTTACTCAATTGTACTAGTATGACACAAAGACGTCAAAGTTTATATGAACTGACAGCTATTCCGATCCCATGGTTTGATTGCGAATTTAGATCGCCATCGGCAGGCATTCTGAGGCTATTCAAGATGGAAGATGTTTGTTTTATGACATTGCTGGTAGGTAAAAATACGCTAGTCTGCATCCAAATTATCAGATTCTTCCTCTTACACATTCAGAGCGAAAAATAATGCAGTTTTTGAATAATTGTGGTTGGTAGACTGCGTGCGGATTTGCGTTGCCTTGCGATATTCAGTGTTGGATGTTAGTAAATGCTTAAGATACCTAGATAAACCCAACACAAATACGAGTTGGAGGCATAGTTGATACTCAGAATGAATTGAAGCCAATAAGATAATAATATCCATTGAACACTCGTCACTGCGTATCGATGCAGTCTCTTGAGGCGCAGCACAATGGTCCTATATTTAGATATCGAGTGCGTCGGTAGGATGTTTTGAATGACAATTCTTGAACAATCCAGTGTTATCGATGCATGATCACGGTGGCCCCGTTCTCATTGAATTTCAACAAGCGCCGATCACGACCGACTCATCTGTGTGCGACATTTAAATTTGTAATCAGATTTGCGACCCTTCATCCATCATTCATTACCTGAGTCTTCGCCTAACGTCCTTTGACGGTTCCTTCCTATAATCAATTAAAGGGAAACGAAAAAAGATCAAATCGCCGGCCGGCTCGACTCGCCAGTAACCGCTCATTATTTCTTCTCACACGTTTTTTATTGCAGCAACATTATACGTGGGTGTGGTTGTAATTTCCTTTCACCGACGTAAGGGCACACACGCAATGGTTAATCGCGTCAAGCCATTATGCGCTGTAAAAGTATTCCTCTACGGTTTTATTTGAATTGAGCAGTCATTTCCTGATGAGAAGATGCTTGATAAAATATTAAGGCACCCATCCCTTTCTGCCCTGCGCGCCGGTTCTCAGTTGCTCTCGCTTCGAGAATTCTGTGGATGTTTTTACGCGCGCCGGGGGGCAAAATGTTCGTTGTTTTGGCGGCAAAACGCTCCGGGGCCGCGTAACTCAATAACGCGAATGCGAAGGGAGACTGGCAACATGTTTTATTTACGGCGTTTCAATCGAATTTTATGTTCGGTGCCTCGCTGTTTAATAACGTCCTGATAACGTGCGTGTCACTACGGACGGCGACGCGGTACGGTTCGGCTGGAAAGTGAGCTCGGCACGCGATGTATCATTTCGGTCCCATCCATTTACATTGTATGATTTACATATTCCAATAGGCCAAGCGGCGGGCGCGACGTTCGTCTCGTAACCTCTACTCGTGCTTTGTTTGCTGCAACCCGCTTTACAGTTGACGCCTGTTGTGATTTGAATAACTATTCAATCAATGTCTATAGAATCTGACACCTCAGCACCCTTGGCTTTACATTTTTTGAATGCTGCAGTTCAACAATTAATAACGTTGTTGTTGCAACTACCTAAATTGCTAAAAATTACGTCAAACTGACAATGATCTCAATACAGATGTAAAACCTGTTGCTTAAGCCCTCATCGATCTCAGTAGACTAGGAATACCATTAAAGAATAAACGAGACAAGAAAATCCTGCTAACTAAAACAAATGGCAGCTTTGATCCGTCGAGCTTAGCCCGTTTTATCCGAGCGCAGTTCCATACATTACCCCAATTTAGCCTCGCAATTAGTGTACGCGATCCCTGGGGGGCGAAGGGGCCAGAGCGAGAGGGCCGGGGGCAGGGGTAAGGGGGAAGGAAGCTAGGGGGGCGGGTGGGGTGCGTACCTACGGGGGGCCAGGAAACAACGGATAGCCTTTGTGATCCCCTTTTGTTCTGGTTTCCGCGGAAATGGGATTGGAAAATCATTTGGTTTTTAGCTGATTGCTGCTGGGAGTGCCTTTTAAAATAATTGCTTTTATCGTTTGCTATGGGGTTTGTGATCGCTGTGTGTTAGCGAGGTGTTGGAGAATTTGGTAAATATTTTAAACTAGATTAAAGTAATCCGCCGGCTCAAAGTATTACATTAACGCAGACTTAATAAGCAGTTGGGATAGAAAAGAACCGGTCATTGTGGCACTCTTTGGGGGAGGCCTATGTCCAGCAGTGGACGTCTTTCGGCTGATACGATGATGATGATGATGATGATTTTGATAGAAAAGAACATTGTACCCACCCGATGAAATCACATGCTTTTCATTAAAATGTAATTGCACAGTTAGTGGTACGCCAAAATATGCGGGAAATGGTGTTAAAGTTTTGAAAATCGGTACGATTGATCCTTAGGCCAAACGACTCAATTTGACCCGTTAGTCTGAAAAAAAAAACGAAAAAGGAGAGGAGTTATGTCAACATCTTTTTTTTTGCATGAAAAAAATTTTTTTTTTCTGATACCTATCGTGTGTGGTACCTAATGAAAGGGCTTACTAAGCCGATTCTAGAAATATATCACATCTCTATATTTCAGCCATTTTTGTTAAATTAAAACAAAAACAATTTTCGAAACATACCAAGTTTGGGCTCCTCCAGATACGATACGGCTTATTCTTTTTAAATACAATATACCACAAATGATACGTGATATCCTCATATTTAACTTCAAAAAAGCAATTTAAATAATTTCATATAGTATTTTTTTCTATTTTTTAAAAATTACAAAATGTGATAAAATGGCGTTAAATTCGTTTGTCCTTATCTGACACTTAGACATTATAGTGTTCGTTAGACAGGGACAAAGCACATTTTATTTAGCAGAGGCATTTTAAGTTTTATGAATAAGGGGGTTAGTTTATTTTTATTTTTTAAATAACACTAATATTAATGAATAATATAAATATTATTGAAAACTCCTGTCGCATTAGTACCTACCTATTTATCATCCTCAGTGTCTAAAATTGAACTTTTTATATAGTAGTATGTTTCAACTAGGGAATGCAGAACCGGTTCTGTTTCAAAGAACCGGGATTTTCGGGACTGGCCGAATCCCGGTTCTTTCGGGACTTTCGGGAAAAACCTTCAATACTCATCGATACTTCAATAATTAATAATAAAACCACATATATCAATAGAATTTACGAGATAAAACTGATGGGTTATTTATATTTTAACAAAAAGAGCGCATTGCGATTAATACACACCTTTATTCATACTTTTAATCATCACCATTCTTCATCGACACTCCACAGCTATAGATCACTACTATCACTTAAAACAATATCTGATGTACGAGATAAAATAGGTATATTCTACTTTTTCTGTACTTATACATATAGTATTAAGCATGAGAGGGAACATGCAGTAGTCTCCACGCTGGCCCAGTGCGGGTTGGGGACTTCACTCACCTATTTTAATTTTTTCGTGGATTTATGCAGGTTTCCTCACGATGTTTTTCCGTCACCGAAAAGCTAACGGTAAATATCAAATGACATTCCGTACATAAGTTCCGAAACACTCATTGGTACGAGCCGGGATTTGAGCCCACGACGGTCGTTTGACAGCCGCATGCCTAAAACGCTAGGCTACCGTAGCTTGTCCCGTAACTACGTAATTTAAATAATAAAATATAGCTCATGAAGGAAAGGAGTGAAATGATTCTACAGTCTTCAGCCGATGCGATCTTATACCCGCAGCTCAATAAACAGATCTCCAAGTCCCTTACCCGCGATCTGCGCCAATTCAATACAAATCGTATTGAAGAGACCATCCAGCGTAATAAGGGCTCTAAAGTGTTCTCGGTTCCCGAGAGATCTGTCCATTGGGCAGAGCCAGCTCGTGAAGTTAAAAACTGAAGTTGGTAGAATCGTTTCTTCTAAACCCGAGATTCTGGGTGAGATAGAGCGCTTTTATACACGTGAACACGCAGACCCGAAGTTGGTCGGGCGGAAGACCCTAGAGCTAGACTAACCCGACATTATACCGACGACATCCCGGACATCAGCCCGTACGAGATTGTAATGGCTCTTAAACAGCTCAAAACCAACAAGGCACCTGGTTAAGACGGAATAACAGCCGAACTCCTGAAGGCGGATGGAAAACCGGTCCCGGCCCTTCAGAAGTTGTTGGATTCCGTCTTACTGGAAGGGAGAACTCCACAAGATCCACACGCTCCGTCAGGTTATACAGAATACCGAGGAGTATAACCTGCTCCTCTGCTTAGCGTTCGTGGACTTCGAGAAAGCCTTCGATTCGATTGAAACCTAGGCTGTACTACAGTCTCTCCAGCGGTTCCAAGTTGACTATCGCTATATCGACGTGCTGAAGTGTTTGTACGAGAACGCTACTATGTCAGTCCGACTCCGGGATCAGAAATCGAAACCTATTCCGCTGCAGCGGGGAGTCAGGCAAGGAGATGTTATTTCCCCAAAACTGTTCACCGCTGCACTGGAGGACGTTTTCAAGACTCTGGACTGGAGAAGGCTAGGCAATAGGTTAGGTGACGCCAAACGTTCGAGCGCGCCAGACGGCACGAGCAGTAGGAAGTTATAAGCTAGAATGTTACGTTACGTACGTTATTCGTTTTAAAAGAAACGCTAAAATGTATTTCCCGAAAGTCCCGAAAGAACCGGGATTTTTTTTTCTTGTCCTGGTTCTTTACTAAGTGAAAAAAACCGGGAAATCCCGGGATTTTCGGTTCCGGGACGTCCCGGGTGCAAACCCTAGTTTCAACTGATTGTGATTTTATCACATTTTGTAATTTTTAACAACTATAAAAAAATACTATATGAAATTATTCTCAAAATTGCTTTTTTGAGGTTAATGAACTTTTTATATACAGTACGTTTCAACTGATTGTGATTTACTGCTCCATCTTTTATTTGAAAAAGATTAAATTTGATAATCTTTGTCATAAAATAATGAACAAGAACTTTGTTTTCTTACTTACTAAAATTAACACAAAAGTTATGACCAGTAAACCAGTTTTTTTGCCTAACATTGTTCAACTTTGATGCCAAATATCTCGAAAACAATGACATTTGAAGTAAATATGGGATACCTACTATATTGCTTAAAGCCGTTGTTAATATAATAAGCTACAAAAAACATTAAAAAACGAAGGGATTCAGATCGAAGGTCATTGACGTATGGCAGCCCCTTAAGTAATAAGCTTTAGTATCGAATCTTTGTAACGCTTTGGCAGTTGCTGTAATGTTACATTTCTTATGATTTAATAAATAAATAATATTCCAACCAAAAATTTGGCATAACTTTGACAATGTCTACTAAGAGACTCGAACCTACATCTGTATACATGACCCAAATGGCAAATTTTCAAAATCACACAATATTCGAGCTCAAAGCGAAGTTACAAAGTTTACTGAAACCAAACGAAGTTTCAAGAACTCTCACCGGGAGTATTATTTTATCATAAAATAACATCTAATGTGACTGACTGTAGTAAACGAGTAATGTAAATGTAAGTACTTAATTAAATAGTTACTTCGTTAATATGTAAATTTGATGACAGTGACTACATTATACTTAACATTCGTCTTGCGTTACAAAACACGAATTACCTACACTCTCTTTATACTCTATACATACATACATACATACATTCACGCCTTTATCCCTAAAAGGGGTAGGCAAACCACATGAAACTTGTGTTCCAGTACCACTTTTAGCATAAATATGGGTATAAAAGATCGACAAAATGTGATATCGCCGTGACAGGTTGCTAGCCCATCGCCCACAACACACTTCAACCCTGTTCCCTTAGTCGACTCTTACGACACCCACAGGAAGAAAGGGGGTGGTGCTATTCTAACCCGACACCACACGGGGGTTATACTCTATAGGTAATAGTATCTAATACATAATATAAAGGTAATAACTAATGAGTATCTGTGAAATGTCAGTTTGTAGCTTCATAGGTTTGTATATGACCGATTTAAACAAAACCACCGGCATAGCAAAGGCTTACTACTAGCTCGGTTACCTTGGTTCTGCTGCGAATAGCCTCATGTCTGATGCGATCACGCAGAGAAACTCCCAACACAGCCCTCTCCATTGCCCTTTGGGGAATTTGATTATAAAATGTAATTAAGATTGAATTTCATTTCATCATTTTATTGCAGGAAATTTAGTATGCAGGAATAGTAGAGCAAAATGGCGAGGGCGTAGATTGAATCCCGAATGAAGTGAAGGATTCCAGAATAGAATCCCGAACGTAGTGCGGGAATCTTACGTGGAATCCTGAGCGTAGTAAGGGATTCAAGTGTTCACGCCCAAGATGGAAACAATTTTGCTTCCGTGTGACTCATACTGCTTTTCACATCACTTATGAGGATAATGAAACATGTCAGTAATAAAACACATGTATTTACACTTACTAAAAGTTTATTTATTTATAGCCTCATATGTAAAAACATGCTGCTGCATTCCAATATTGTGGTATTTTAATAAGTTTCGTAATATTTTATAAGACAAAAAATATATGCAAGTAATCGATTATAAAAAATAAGTAATCGATTATGTGTATACTAATTTCATGTATTCATTGGGATATATTTTTTATTCTGGCAACAATATGTACTGGAACAGAAAAGTGCCACTTTGATCCCTTCTAGCAGGGAACAAAAAGGCCTTATCCGAATAGGTGATGTGAAAAGGTTTTTTTCCCAGTGAATTTATTTATAAAATGCTATTTAGATTGAATTTAATTTCATAATTTTATTGGCCTAGGTATGGAAAAGGTTTTTTCACTATACGTGTAAATGTAGTTAATTACGAGACAGTTAAGTTTGCTACAAACAGCAGAATTTGTTTATTTAATCGTATGGCGTATACGTTGTAGGCTTATATCGCGTACTATTCGAACACATCAAGGTCACCTTATGAAGATGAGAATGACAGTTGTTATACAACGACCCTCGTTCGAAAAGTTACGATACACTACAGGTAGGAAACTATACTTCCATCTCGTAAAACCAATACCATCCGAGTTTTCCTATAAAAATAAAACTCAATCACGAAATATCTCAAAAATAGTTCCCTGTTATCCTCTGAAGTGCCTTTGTAAGCCCGTTGGCACGTATGGGGATCAAAGTATTCCGGATTTTCCGAGCGTCGGAAAATCTCGCGCAGTATTTTCTTGTTTAGACATGTATCCACAATAGGATATTGCTCGGTTTTCCCTCGAATGGATTTGCGATGTCATTGTTTGGAACGTAATACTTACTCGCACGGCGACCGTCTTTCAGAGGGGTAACCACGTAACGTTTCCAACGCGCGTTAGGACAGTTTAACTGTCATTTTTCGATATAAAATTTGACATTTATATCTACCTGACGCGTGTACAATGCGTTTTGTGATTGACTTGCTGCGCGTATATAGCTTTTTGATTGAAATAAAGTGATATAAAGTGTTTTGCCTAGGTATGTTAACTCTATTAACTCTATTATTTCTCTTTTTTGTTTTTTTTTTGCATAACTATTTGCCAGTCGGCATAGGCCTCTTCCAGCCTTTTCCATTCGTTTCTGTCTAGGGCTACTCTGCTCCATGGTGGCTCCATGTCAATTTAGCGACTTGGCAGATGTCATCCTAATACATAGTTATATAGAAAGAAAGAAAGATACATTTATTCACAAACACACAGGACACACGTATTAAACCATAAAATAAACAAAAAACAGATAAAACATGAAACAAGTGTGTCTCTGCGGCAGTGAACCGGACACTGGCTCAGCATTATGCTGAGGTGTCAGACACCTGCAGCGCTGATTTTCAGCCAGCACCGTCGGTGACTCACGGAAACGTCATACGAATGTAACTACCTACTAACTATATGTATAAAGAAATCGTGTTAGTCACGAAGATTGCGGATTAAGTTACCTGCAAAGTGCATTCTGAAAAAGACAGGTATATTCTCAGATGTTTCTTGGAACTATCATAAGAACTTAGGGCAACTTTTCATTCAGGAGTTCCCTTCTTTCAAGGACACATAAGGATTTTGTAAGGAAAATGTTCTAAAATGGCCGAGAACTTTCCATTTAAAAAGGTTTGCCTTTTGGTCATTCATCGTCGGGACAATGTTAATCAAGGTATCGATGGGATTATGACTGGTGTACCGATCTTAGAGGAATAACAATAGTTAGCTGTCCCTTCAAAAAAGTATACATTACGTAATCAAGAAACATTCATGACTTGTAGTACAAGCGCGTTGAGTGCCGACGCTAAAGTTCGACAGTCGACAGCACCGTATAATGTCGATCCTGTGTAAATAAAAATAAGGCTTGAAAGGAAACGAAAGTACAGAATACAAATACAAAAAATTACACCTAATTAACACACAATTAATAACGCTTAACGATATCTAATGCTGGTTCTATGGCAACAAACTGAAATGGTGAGAGGTACATGTTTTGACGTCGCTTCCGATTCGATCCCAGACATTTTGAATGTATTTCGCTCTCGATCCGCACTGAACCAGTGTGCTAGAAGGAACTGCGCGAAACATTTTAAAATACGATAGGAATGCGAAAAATGAATCGGTTTGAGGCCGAGGTAACATTTCAATAATAAACGTAACAATCATTCCATCCAATTGGACATATAGAATAACACATTCACTGCCAAATATACCTAACATGTACCTATGTAAGTACCTTGTAGTTTTATGAGATGATGTCACTTTTGGCAGCCAGCGTGTGTCTAGCTCATATCTGGAACAGCACGACTGGGGAAGCATAACCACCAGAATCATCATGATATATCATTATTTAAGAGCCTAGCTCTCGTCGGCGAAGAGTTGAGCACCTACCATTGTGTGCGCTTCTCTGTAAGTCTATTATACTACATATTTGGGGATATTGGTGGTTTCCCCATTTACAGAATACCGCAGCCATAAGACCCTTATCACACTTGCGATTTGCGAGCGTGTTTTCTATACAATTATCAGTCGCGGCGAACACGCTGCGTGATCGCCTTCATACAAAATACGCTTGGAAATCGCAAGTGTGATAAGGCTCTAATAGCACCACCTAAATACTAGTTCTGTATTCGTAGGTACAGTCAGCGTGTC
Organism: Epinotia ramella; assembly: GCA_947578815.1. Taxonomy (NCBI): domain Eukaryota; kingdom Metazoa; phylum Arthropoda; class Insecta; order Lepidoptera; family Tortricidae; genus Epinotia; species Epinotia ramella. The sequence continues at coordinate 19,421,703 of OX388209.1, forward strand.
ATATAGAGTAGCCAAATATTTCGTAACACACCCTTATTATTACAGTAAGTAATAAAGACGTGTACCGAAATATTTGGCTATAACTTGGCTGCTACTAACTATATGACGCTGACTGTACCATCGAGCTGATCTGATTACGTGGTATTGTGGTGCTGGTGATGGGTAAGGTTGCTAGACTTCATCATCATCATATCAGCCAAAAGACGTCCACTGCTAGACATAGGCCTCCCCCAAAGAGTGCCAAAGTGACCGGTCCTGCGTCACCCACATGCAGCGTACTCCCGCAACCTTTACCAGGTTATCAGGTTAGGTTTGTCTTTTTATTCAGTAAATGAGTACTTAAACTGTAGCGAAATATAATTATAATTAAGACTAATATATATATGTATAAGCATGAAATGCATGCTGCTCGCAAATTTGTATGCCTAGCGGCCAAACATAGTGATACACATATTACCATTGTACCATCTTTGTTACCTATGTTTCACAAATAAACTTTACGTTACTTTACTTTACTTTACTTAGCAGTCCACCTTGTGGAGGCCTACGTTTCTTTTTTTTCGATACAACGAATCCTCAAATCGATAAAAAATCGCTTGTGACATATTGGTGTTGCAAGCGTCAATACGCCGACAGCGCGGCCGTCTGCTAGTTTGTCACCACTACATAAAAAAAACCGTGTTCGAAATAATTAAAACGAAGAATGCACCAGACATTCCACAAAAGGCCAACCGTACTTGTCACCTCACAAAGACATTATTCGTATTTAAAATGTACAAAGGCTTTCTTTCCGCCCGTGTGGAATATAATTGCGGTTTGCCTGCAGCTATATTTTGCTCCCCACGAAAAGACTCTTATTTCGTAATGAAATGAAATATTCCGGTCGTCTATTTTTATGAGGGCTGAAATTGTGCTAAAAGGTTTCTCTTGCTCGTTATATTGTGACTCGTGACTGATATATTCCGTGTTGCGTCAAAAGAAAACCAATTAAAAAAGTAATCCACGCGCGATGGCTATCTTGACGTTATTGACATACTGAGCGGCTACCGCAAAATGGAAACTTCGTTCGCTCGTGTTTCTATCTCTATCGCACTTGCATATTCGAGCGACACAGAGGGAGATGCATAATCGAAAGAAGTTGGCGTTTCGCGAAGCCGCTTTGGTTTCATAAATTAAGTGTCCGAAATCTATGTAATTTAAGAACTACGTACGCTCTATTGTTGGTGGATTAGTCTTGATTTCTTACGACAACAGCTGTAAAACTTGAATCATCATCATACATTTAAGAGCCGGGCTCTTTCCGGTGGAGAAATTGCCAATCTGTTCTTCTCTCTGCCGCTGTTTTAAGCTCCTGATACGACATCACATTAACTTTCGTTTAGAGCGAGTATCCACAACAAACTTCGTCCAATAATATATATTTACAACCAGTGATCAGCCACATGCTTCGTCAAGACACATCACAAAAAATATAAAATATAACCCCCAATATTACGGTATTGAACACCAGGCCCGATAAGTACCCGGCGAAAATGTCCCTAATACACTGGCAGCATTTCCCCTCTGTATTGCCAGTGAAATCCGTTGTACCAAGTACGAGCCAGACCTGGAATCGCAGCAGCCCCTTTCCCTCAAACGTCGTCCTAACGCCTTCACCAACGACTTTGCTTCCTCGCACCACGGCCCAGATGTTTCCACCGCGATCGGAACAAAATCTTACACTGGTTCCAAGTTAGCATATTTTGTATGCTTTAACCTCGCCGCATTCTCAGCAGCAGCTCCTGCCCGTCGCGTTGTGTGAGCGAGATGTGTGGGGGCACATGTGCTGACGCATGTTGCGTCCCAAATGAGACTACGACCCTTTGACCACGGAACCAGTGTCAAACCGTCCGGTCTCTTACCGTCCATTCTACTTAAACCCATTCCATTCCATTCATTCCAGTCCATTTTACTTAAGGCGCCGTAGGTTCAGCGAAGTTAAGCGAACAGAGTTTTTGAAACAATATTAATGCGTCTGTTTATAATAAAATGGTTTCAAAAAAGTACGAATAGTAATCTTAAGGCTTTTCTGCAGGGAAATCAGTGCTTCGAAACATGATTAAGCAAATTTCGCTCGATAGAAAAAAATCACGAACATAGGTCTAAAACACACAAAAATACACTTAAAATATTCGTTACAAATTATGCACAAAAGCTATAAATATTAATATTGCTTCTAAAAATCGGCAATATCATGTTTGAGAGAAATCAGTGTTTCCATTTTTATTTATTTAAACGGCCAAAAAATTAAAATTAAAAAACATGATTCCGAGCACGCACTTCCATCTCGTTCACGCTTATGCTCAGTGATAGGGAGAGAAGACCATGAACCTACGGCGCCTTAACTTTCGTTTTAGCTGGATCTATACATGCACGTCTTGATCTTCCCCTGCCTCTCCTTCCTTTTAAATATGTTGCTCTTCCAGCTCATCCTCCATAATGTGAGCATTCTCTGTCTCTGCTTCGAAGAAGTAATCAACTTTTTTTTTATATACAAAGACGATGGCAAACAAGCGTTCGGCCCGCCTGATGGTAAGCGGACGCATGCAACTCCAAAGGAGTAACATGGGCGTTGCCGACCCTTGATATGTTTGAGGATTCGCCGTGTTGACAGCTGACGGAACAAATTCCCTCGATCTCAACACAACGCATGCTCGGAAGCTCTGGCGACCTTGCTCACTTCCAGGAACACAACACTACTTCAGAGCAAGTAGTAGTGTATGATGGCTGTGGTCTTCTGCAAGGCGGAGGTACTTCCCCAGTTGGGCTGCTCCAAATTCGAACGGGATGGCATCCCCCCCCCCCCCGACTACGATCATTATCATCATCAGCCCACACACATTGTACACATCCAACTGTTGGAACTAGGCCTGGTTTGACGTAAGAGAGGGAATTTACTCACGGATCCGGTACTTTGGGAGACCTCATCATCATTCTCCTAACGTTTTTCCAGTTGTACCCTAAAGGCACCCGGAGTCCGCTTTGGCATCTATCTAATCCCAAGATTGCGTATGCAGTAGTTTTACGAAAGCGATGTCCTTCCAACCCAGAGGGGCAACTAGAACTTGTCGGGATTAGACTGGTTTCCTTACGTCGTTTTCCTTCACCAAAAAGCTAATATTAATTGATCATTCGTATATAAGGCTTTTTGAAACAACCTGTAGTCAACGAGCTGGGATTCGAACCTAAGACCTTCAGATTGAGAATCGCGTGCCCCACCGCTCGGCTACTGTGGCTTCATCATCAGTACACTCATATAAATATAGGATGTCGCCATGAATGGCTCTACGGACGAACCAGCACGGCTATCATAAAGCCTGCTGTACACACTGGGCCAACATTGGCGCGGAGCAGAATGCAGCTATGCGTTAGAGGAAGAGGGCTTTATTTCGTTCTCATGCGTTTGCATAGCTGCATCCTGCTCACGCGCCAACGTTGGCCCAATGTGTACAGCCGGCACAAGACGGCGCGCGAGCTCTCTCGATTTTTCTCGCACTATCCGTTTCTCTCTTATTAGAAAACTTAGAAAGAGACGTATACTGCGAGAAAGCGGAGTCGTTCTGGAGGGTGTCCGGGATTCCTATAGCTTTAAAGGGTCCTACATAGATTTAGGTTCGTATCTATCCTGTGGACATTGTCAAAGTACAGCCAAATTTTTTGGTGGACTCTTAACCCGCATCGGCGTCTCCACTTATAAATACCTATATTATAAAACATTATTTATATGCACGTATAGTGTTAACTAATGACCACAGGTAAAGCGATATTTTGTTTTTTGTTTTAAACACTGTGTATGGCCCTAAATCTTCGCAGTTTTCCTCACGATCTAGTCATTCACAACCAAGCCACAGTTTTCTGAATCCGCTAAAAATAGCCCGAGCGGTGGCAATTTGCCGACATTAGCGCGGCAGTTCGCAACGGCAGATAATGTCGCGTTATCTCCCGCCATTACGCAAACGACCTTCTTATGCGTGCCCGTATCCATAAGCGATCTTTAAGCGCAATTTACACATGCAAGAAATTGCAAGCAAGCTTACATACAGTGCGGGGTTTGGTAGATCAACTGAACACACTATACCTCGGTAACCCGCAATGTAATGAAACTTGCATGCATGTGTAAATTGCCTTTTTGGGAGCGGGCGGCAAACTGTATTTTATGACAGAATTTATGTATGGTTTTATACGGATGAATTTTTATTATAATTACACATTTTTTAATTAGTTGAGCGCAAGGCTTGAACAAGATCGCGCGAGATATACTCCGTCTCTTCATAATTAGAGCAAGTAGAAAGAGACGGGTAATTTAATTTGCGCACAGTCTTTTTCTAGCTGTGCGTTGTCTGTAATCGCATCTTAGATCACTAATTACAACCCTTATTTTACAATGTAGTATTTATAAGTATGAACTAAACAATTTTTGACTCTCCTTTACCATTTATTTGCTCAACATGTTGCAAACGAGGCTTGAATTCACGTTTTTTTTATTTGCGAAGTAAAGGGATAACTACACGGGGCTGAAAATGTTCATAGGCAGTTACAGTACCTACCTATACAATAGGGGTAGTTTTGCTAAATGTCCAATTATTGTAAGCCATAAAATTATTTTCATAAATATAAATTTGAAAAATATAATTAAAATCATAAAAAGACCTGACCTGGACCTTGAAGTTTTGAGAAAAAACCTTTTGCTTTTTTGTCACCAATAGAATCCTTACGCTTTTATAGAAATTGTATCACAACTATGAACCTAAACGCAGTATTTGACCGAAACAGCAATTTACTTGATTTTCCATACAACGATTAGTACAAAGATTGTGAGACGTCATACTTTTATTTCAATTAGTATGAAGCGTTTTTGGCGGCCGCCAGCGAGGTCAATCTTTGACTCAAATTTTTGGGTATTAAAGTCCTTTAAAAGAAAAGTTAAAAAAATGGGTATTAAGAGGGAAGAATAAATAGCTTTACAGCAGCTAGCAGCTCGCGACTGACGATAGATATACTTTTTTGATGAAATTTTCATTTCGGGAGAAAACGGTTTCCACTAACTAAATCTTAACAAATCACTTTGATTTTGATGTCGATCGCTTCAGCATAATATATTCTAGGTTCATAGGTTTCGCTTCTGAAAAAAAATGTTGGTGCCTTTAAGTGTAAATTTATTGCAAATTTTGAAAAAGGGGAAACCTATAAACCTATAGTCTTTCATTGTGTCAATAACATACTAAAACATCATTAAGATTGGAAAATATTTAGAAGTGAAAAACATTTTCTCTGTTTGTATCGTAACGATTTGTATCTTAGGTCACTCCCCTATTATGTAATGTAAGTTGTATATAAGAGTGATAACGGTGCCATATTACCACGTTATTTATGTCATAGAGATAGGGCTATTTTGAATTGAAAGTGTTAATATGATGTGATTCGCTTTGATATTTACGAAAGATTCCTAAATCATTACATTTCAATACGGGAAGTCGATAAGAGAATTTAATGTGCAATAATATTGTTTTACGGTACCTCCCCTACACCTAAAGCGGGAATGTATTTTTTTTCTCGTTAAACGTGTGTGGGGTATCGTTGGATAGCTCGTTCAAAAATATTATGGGTTTACCAAAACCATTTTTCAAATCAGTGATTAGTTTGCGAGATATTGGGCTTTAAAGCCACCCCCCCCTGATGCCGGCTAAATGGCTACTACTGGGGATGTGAAAATAGTCGTGGTAGTAGTACATAATATAATGAATTTAAAAGGAAAACTATCACGGTCAAGAAGGCATAAGTAGTTACCGAGTAATAGTCGACCAACTTAATGTGTAGGTACTTGGAAAGGCCATTTTTCGTACAAATTCGGCTGACGCAACCGCACCGCACGTCGATGTAACTAAGACAGACAGCTGCAACTACGGAACCCTACACTGCGCGTGGCCCGACATGCTCTTGGCCGATTTATTATATATATGATTTGTAACTGCTTATCTATCTTAATAGCAAAAAGGGTTTATAAAGACTGAAACATTCCTACACTTGTAGTTTGGCCCGCAGCATGATGGCATCCTAGCCGGCGGCTGTATATATTGGGCCAACGTTGGCGCGTGAGCAGATGCAGCTATGCGTTAGAGGAAGAGGGCTTTATATCGTTCTCATGCGTTTGCATAGCTGCATCCTGCTCACGCGCCAACGTTGGCCCAATGTGTACAGCCGGCAATGCTCTCAGGGCCTCGTAACTCTCTAGAACAGGAAAAACATAGCTAATCTAAACCCGTGACGGAGAGCGTTAACTCTATTGTTATGCCTTTTAATACGGTAGCTCAAGGTGGTGTATTGTGGGTAACAAACCGTCTACAAAACGTTGGATAGTCAAATTCTTATGCTGAACATAGGTATATGTAAGTACATATTATTTATGTGTTGTTGTCTCTTCGGAGGGGAGATTTTTACCTTTCAAGCGCTCGACTCTTTCACGCGATAAGAACATGCTATTTTGAAATAGCGATAGAAAAGGACAACGCACACCTATGTATGCAAAAAAAGTGCAAATCAAAATAAAAAAACGATTTTGCATATTTTAAGTGTTTAAAAAATAGTGAAGGGACGAAAAACTTTTTTTATGTAAGTATAAGTAGTTATTGAGAAAGAAAATATTTTGTGATAATTCATCCAGAATTGAGATAAGTAAAATGTACGAGGCAAAACTAAAAGCGGTCAGATTCCAACGACATTAAAAAATATGTTATAAAAGTCGTGCATTCAAAAATTTTTTGGAAAAAGAGAGATAGTTTTCCCACTTTTTGGTCATAGACGAGTAAAAAATATAACCAGATTTTTTTCTCAATTACCTATAATTGCAATTTTTAGGAAAAAACCGTAATAAACGGTATTTCTGTCAAAAGCTGGTTAGAGAAAGTGTTTACATTTCTGATATATTATTAAATTCTATTGTGTATATAATATGCAAAATTCAAAAACATACTAAGTACCTAATTACAGATTTTTCAAAAATCTAATTTATGTCGGAGAGGAGAAGTTTCATGCAGCGCCCTCTATTACATTCATCGTGACTTCGGTCGTAATGTGCTCCACTGTCAATCTACAAATGTCATCATTGAAATACATGCGAACGAGGACATATTTGTCTGGGCAAACTCGGGAGCTCATTAGTTCCGCCGCGCGCCAACAGAGGGCTATGACGAGTATTATTTTGAATTAGAAACAACAACGGACGGGTGTGTTCGCTGTCATTGAGGAAAAAGCCTGACAGGAGGTGGTTGCTCTCTTGGATGGAGAATTAATCGTTTAGAGAGAATGGTGTGACGGAATACGAGAACCGAAATTGCCAGTTCACTGTATTTCACATGAATTTTGTAATTATGCTGTGGAGAAGTCCTTAGTAAAGTTTGTAATCATAGTAGCATCGTTTCCTATCAATGCCCGAGAACCCAGGATACGCCCACACCTCGACATCAGAAGTGGTGCCAAATCGGGCTCATGAAGAAACTTGAGAGAAAATATCTTTGAAGAAATTGTAATTTGATCCATGGAAATATTGACAGATGTCAGAAAAGATTTGAAGGAACAACTGGAAATAATTTGTCTACATGTCTGCTGGGAACTATTGGAATAAAGCGGCATTTACCTACTGCCGAGGCAGGAACCACCAGGTCCACAAGATCATAGTTCGTGACGCGGTTGAAATGCGAGCTATTTTGGAGCGTCGAGAGGACATGAGGTTCCCATGGGCGAGAGTCTGTCGTTAATCGAGTGAGTCGTTTTCATTTTGTTGGTTCTGAGTCTTTTGAAAATAACGTTGTTGAGGAAAATGTACAGGCAAATCTATAGAGAGTTAAGAAAGACCACAAGTAAATTTTAAAGTTGGGTACAATTCTAACATAAGATGTGCAGTTATCGAAGTCATTTATATCATAGTTGACTGATAAGTAATTTAATTCAATTTCCATATTAAAAATTCAAGTTGATGCTGGTATGTCTCTAAAATACCACACCATAAGCGTAAGAATGATTAATTCGTCCGTGATACGATGAAGTAAAATCTAATGCTAACACAGCACAGTTCTGTTGCTATTTTGGTAAAAAATGTGGGAATGACGTACGTTTTGGCCAGATATTTTTTTATTTTTTCATTATGGGATATAGAATTGAAATGGGTCAATCAGCTTTTTCTTGTTCTTGTTCTGGGCCAGTGAGCCGGGAGACAGCAGTGACAGAGTTTCTATGCAGAGGAGATATAACAGAATATATAACAAAACACGTGTTTGTGATTAAAACTCAATAAAATCATAGTTTTAATTAGTGACCCAGGAGACGTAACCATGGCAACGAACAACAAAAAATAGTTTATTGCGTCAAATACAACATACGGGTGATAGTTTGAATGCCAACGACACCTATACAGGTCGTGAGCTGCTTTCATCAATGAGTGACATAGACATTAGACTTGCCATCAGATTATATCTGACAATTTACAGTAAAATATACTGCCTATAAGCCAATCTCCGTTGAGTAACTAATGTTTTTTTTTTTTGTGTCCCTTAGAAGCTTTTATAACATTATCCACAGTTTAAGATGACTTCGACGCTCATTTTATTTGAGCCAGTTTCAATTTGGAAATAAGTGTTATATTTCCTGAGTGAGTTATTCAATTAAATTGGAATAATAAGATTTTAAGGTGTAGAATCATAAACAGAGCTTGAGATCCGTATCTATGTTCTCTGTCGAGTTCGCAGTAAATGCTCGCAATGTTGTTTATAAGGGTATTTTTGAAATAATTGTAGTCGAAAATTGCGCTTTCAATAAGTTTTCAAAGATTATCGTTTCACCCTTATTATTAAAACCTATTTTTAAACGTCAGCTGATTAGACGAATAAGCAACGTCAATATCTGTGGCATATGACAAAAGTGTTAAGTCGAATATCAAAATATTTACCGAATAAAATACAAGAATGCGATAAATGCTTACTTAGTTAAATGTTCAGTTGAGGTATTTTACGTGTAATCGACGGCTTGAGATTTCAGCCGATGGAAAATATATTCCATATTGTAACATTTTTCGTAAGTAAAATGTTTACTATTCGCCTGTTCTTTTGGGTATAGAAAAATATGAAGCGTAGTAAAAATAACATTGCCTAGGAAAGTACATACTTGCTTGGTGTAAGTGTTTCAAGAAACGTGATAACCTGTGTAGTAATGTAAACAAAAATTGGGACAATCTGAATATTTAACAAAATTGTGTACGTGCGCCAAGAGTATTTTACCCGTTCAGTAATTGTACGATTAGTCTTACCTAGTGATCCTAGTGCCTGAGCAAGTGAGCACATTAACTATGTGTGTCTACCTAAAACGTTTGTCGGAAAATAAGTATGATTTTGGAACATGATCATTTAAGAGTAAACACGAGCCTTTTCAGTAGTCTATTTATGACGTATGTATGATTGGTGAAGTCTTTTCATTACACATTATATAGCATAGTGTATAGATCTACAGTTTATACAGGGTGTTACAAAATACCCCTAAAGCCGCAAGGGGGTTGAGGGGTCCCTTGTGGGGAGTCTGTTAGCAGTATTTGAGAACCGTAGTCCACAAAAAGTGATTGACAAAAGGAGGCAATTTGGATGAATCATAGAAGAGTATGTAGCTAGGAAAGTGGTTTGCATTTTTGCCAAGTGTCATCTGAGAGGTACATGACAACAACCATGACCGAGTTAGGGTACATGTTCATGTTTCTCAATTTATGACGAATCGGCAACATGAACACGAAATAGTCATTTAGTTGTGAAATGTAAAAGTTGATGAAGATTTAGTGAGATGGCTTGTAATTGATACCTTTTTTTTCTTATGTTATAAGTACTTAAAGCGGTTTGATTTCCTTTTATTGAGATTGCAAACCTATTTTGTAATAGGTATAGTGGTTTATTTGCTTTTAAACTGGGTACATATGATAAGCAATTGGTCTTTTGTTGAAGTAATCTATGAAAATTTGGTTTGATCGACGTACAGGTGGTTGGGGTTGGTACTTTTTTTTCGGTTAAATAACGGGTTTCTTTTTCATGGGGAATTATGAAACAAGTTGTATATGGTTGGTCTAACGCCTCCGAAACAAAACTGCAGTAACTTACGCTAGACAAGTCAAATTTATAAAGAAAAAGTCATTTTCACGTTTAAACTGTTTGGTGACGGTGGTTAGTCTTAGTAGCGGTACGAATATCTCATATGACCCCCGGGACCGAACAAAGAATGTACGGCGAATACTCTTATTAAAGGAACCGATGTTTGTCAGCTAGAAAACTCAAATAGTGCCGGCCTGTTCTGCCGCCTAGCACGTGCCTTTTCATTTAGTTAAGGCCGTTGGTGCGTTTTGTGTAACAATGATAGTGGAATGCCGGCCGTGCGATTATGCCCGAACGAGTCACTGTCCGGCGGTGTGAGCCGCGTTCGTGTCAATTTACACCTCGGAGTTGTGCGAGAGCTGAGTTTGGCTTATTTGATTGTACTTATATGTGGACATTTCACGAGAGCACGAATACGCGTTACTGCATACCTACTTTAACTACGCAAAATAAGTTAATGCAATTTAAATTTGTTATTGTCGGTCTTAGACGTGTACGTTTTCATCAGAAAAATTATACTATAGTCGTCAGTATTTTAGTAGTTCTCTATATTTGTTTTACTCGGCCAGGATTTTTTTTTTTCACTTTGGGTATAGCTACTCCTATTGACTTTCATAAAGTGGAAGTACATACCTAATTAAATGGTAATTTGGCACAATCGTAATCTTGCGAGGGACAGGCAACTTAATGATAAGTTAACTACCTACTTTGGGCGCTTTTGACGTAAATATACCTACCTACACTACCGTACAAATCGATTCGAGTATGATTATGTCAGTTGTGTTGACTGGTATTTATACCTTTGAAAGTCAGCGGTTTATTAATCAATATTTTTATTTAGTAAATATGATGATTCCTAAACTTGTAATGGTTGACGTTTCATTTGCGCTCAAAGTTGCAAGTATTGAGTTGGTAAATCTTTATTTTCTAGCGAATTGAGCGATCACGGAGGGTTTATGTGAACAGAGAATTTTGTTTTGCGTGGCATTCAGAGTTACTAACGATAATTAATTAGTTAATCAATTGGGAATCCATAACTTTAAATCGGATTCAAGATATTCCGCCAAAGGGTTTCTAAGAATTAAAGACCAGGGTTATAATAAGTAAGAGAGATTAAGTGACATTTTCCAAATTGGCAGAATGGAGGTGCTCGTAACTTATCTGGGTACTATATTAACTGACTTATTAAAAGGCAGACAAGTTTGACGGTTGGAAATCAAGTGTTTGAGCTCTTGACGCCGTCGTGCTTGATAGTAATGTGAAGTTTATTTTCGGTTCGAAAATAAGGGATGCTTTTCCGTATAAATTAAATTGCTTTTGATGTCGGTGACGTTGTAGTGATATATGCGTTGGAGGCGCTACATGAATCAGTGGTCGTAACCGCAACTCGGAGGGGTTGTGGACTGGGCGATGAGACTGATTATGTAGATGTCGGAGACGTTGGAGTGATATTTGTGTTGGAGGCGCTACATGAATCAGTGGTCGTAACCGCAACTCGGAGGGGTTGTGGACTGGGCGATGAGACTGATTATGTAGTGGGGCCTTGGTGTTGACAGACTTGGTCTGGTTGGAGAATGAGTCTGTATGACTCTCGGTGATGTACTCATGGTGATGATGTTGATTTTCTGTCGTGGTTCTTTAAAAACAAGCAAGTTTAATTTGAACGGATTGGCATTTATAGTGTGGCAATGTTGAGTAGGTGAAACACGGGATAGTATTTATTGGGTGTCAAGGAAGTCAAGTGTTATCATTGTCGTAGACTATTATTTACAAAAATCAAACGCTCAAGTTACAATTAGAGCAAAACATGATTGAAATGACTGAAGCCTCGCCTGGGTGGATATTGAAAACTACAGCAAGTACTGGCAGACATAATTTTGATTAGTTACTTGACAGCTGTACTTACTTTCGTTTAGATGGTTCTGAGCGTGCGTCTAAGTGACTTACTGTTATACATCAATTTTATTAAAGTTTTACGAACGTATAGGGATGTTATTGTTCAACAATGCAACTGTTAGGCGTAATTAAATTGGTGAGAGAAAGGGCCCCTTTTGACGTATACAGCCTTTTTTTATGTCAGGTAGGCCGAGCGATGGCTTTAGATACTCCAAACTTTTGTTTTTACAGGTGTACGCAGGGACGCGTACATTGTCAAGTTGGCCGTGTCGGAGAGGAGAAGTTTCATGCAGCGCCCTCTATTACATTCATCGTGACTTCGGTCGTAATGTGCTCCACTGTCAATCTACAAATGTCATCATTGAAATACATGCGAACGAGGACATATTTGTCTGGGCAAACTCGGGAGCTCATTAGTTCCGCCGCGCGCCAACAGAGGGCTATGACGAGTATTATTTTGAATTAGAAACAACAACGGACGGGTGTGTTCGCTGTCATTGAGGAAAAAGCCTGACAGGAGGTGGTTGCTCTCTTGGATGGAGAATTAATCGTTTAGAGAGAATGGTGTGACGGAATACGAGAACCGAAATTGCCAGTTCACTGTATTTCACATGAATTTTGTAATTATGCTGTGGAGAAGTCCTTAGTAAAGTTTGTAATCATAGTAGCATCGTTTCCTATCAATGCCCGAGAACCCAGGATACGCCCACACCTCGACATATTGATTTAAACTTTCACGCGAAAGTTTAAATCAGAGTAAGAATTCACACATGTTTATGCTAAACGGGACTTAATCTCGTATAAAATTGACTTATTTATTTACCCCTTTGAGCCTTCCCGACGTTTCGGATGTGTCACAACATCCTTGGTCGCGGGTCGAAACTGTCTTAAGCGGGCGGGTATCAAATCAACATCTTCTTGCTGCGCGGGTTTTCCGAACTATACCCGCACTTTGGTCTTTATTAACGACTTGTACACTTAAGTCAGGCAACGAAAAGTTATAGAGGGAAATGCTTGGAACACAATTTTTGACTTCGTAACTTTGTTTGGACTGGTTACCTAGAAGGTGAACATATCAAAAGTCCCTGCCCGTAGCCCTTGAGCCGGGTGGGGAGGGGGGAGGTTTGAAGGTCCCATTATTTTGGTTTTTCGCTTATATCTCGGAAACTATGCGTCCTAGTGACATGACTATAATATACAAAATATAAGCTGATTAAATTAACTACAAGTTTAATCATTTTTGACAATATATTGAATAGTTTTCGAGATATCTGCTCTTGAAAGTCTGTAATTTTTTGAAAACAAGAACTACCACGGAAGGAGAAGTCTTTGACGGCTATTCCTCATCAACCTCAAGCACGAAAGTAGCACAGCATCAAAGGCGTTATCGATTCAGCAAGTCTGATGACATCCAGTTCACCGAAGACACTGAGATATACGTCAAACAAGAAGATTTTCAATCGAACAAGTTTAACAAAAGCAGGCTCAACGTATATAAGACGATGTTTTTTGACGCTTGCATGAAACTAGGCGACTAAAACACATTGCCACAGATTGTTTTATACGAAAATGTTCATTTGTTTTGATCTCATTGGTCGTTTTTCATTTTCAGGTAGTAAAGAAAGAAAAGAAAGAAAGAAGACATTACATAGTACGAGATTTAGGGAGTGGTACATTCCAATTTAAGAATGTATAGAGTTGACAATGGCTTGTAGATAAGTAAAATGTATATATATATATATTATAATATTTATAATCATTTATTTGCAACCTTATGTACTTATGTGCATGCTTGCGCACATGTCTCACTGCTCCAACTGTATTTATTATTATTCATAGCGTAGGTACTTATATACATACATTCAGATACCAATGCATAGGTTGCCTGGTGGCCAAATATATTTCGGGATTTGATTAAATTATTCTAGCGAGTTCCTCTCTAGTTTGAACTTTAAGACGGCAAAATTACCAAAATAAAGTTTAGACGCGACCGTTTTTTTTATTATTTTCATTTAAAACAGAACATTTCGGTTCCCATGGAATTAAATCGCGGATCCGTGCAAATATTTTTTTTTACAATTTTTATTTTATTTCGGTAAACAAACAGCCACTACAATGATTACTAAAAATAAGTTTTAAAGAAAATGTTTACAGTATTGGTTAATAATACAATATTTATCATTCAGAGAGGGGCACTGTCAGTTTTAAGAAATTAACAACAACAAAGAAAGCGAAGGTATACCTACATATATACAAAGCACACGTGACCCGCTTACCAGCGCAGTAAAATAGTAAATCCATTATAATAACATGTTAGCGAACGCTGAGTTGTATATATAGGCTATGTTATTTAATACTTATAATATAAGTTATTAATAAGACGCTAATTTACTTATTAACAGTTACCAGCTTTTGTTAGCACATCCATAGGAACAATTTTGCGAAAATAAAATAATAATGATAATTAGTGGTGCGGTTTATGCTAAGGGTAGGGGTACAGTTTTTTTTTTATCTTTTTTTTTATAAGTACCTATGCAGTACAAAATTATTAGTCTTTCTGAGTTAAGAGTTTGACGATTAGTTTTTTATAAGTAGTTTAGTTTTTTCTAAATTTAACGCCATGTTAATAGTTCGCAAAAGTGCATCGATGAACTTAATTTGACTTTTGGTAATGAAATGACGCACTATCAAGGACGACTGTTTAACGAGGGTTTGCAGAATTTAGTCGTGGCCGCTACTCGCTATTACTAAATCAATGGTTTTTCCGGTAAACATTAGATATTAACATAACACATTGTCAGCATTAAGAGAAATCTAACACCAGCTCATTTCTTGGAATTCATCGAGCATCTTAACCTGGGGGTAGTAGCAAACTGTCAATACTTAACGAACAATTTAATCCATTAACATTATTTTGGGTTTAGCCGTAGTCGGATTAAATGTTTATATAAATGTAGTTCATATTCTATTGTGTAAATCGAAATGAGATTTGAAATTCTCCCGAGCTACGAATTCGGAGAATCTTCCCAATGTCACATGTGGATGCATTTTCTACATGAAGACACGTTTTCTCTTCATGGTTGTGTACTACAGATTTGTGTAGAATTTATTCAGCTTGAATGTTGCTCTAGACCATGTTTTCATTGAGTATGTAGTTTTCGAACAAAACCTGAATTTCTTACGAATGCAGTACATTTTCCAAGATAGCGGCCGTTCTAATGAGGTCCTCACCCGGGGACTTTTGGGAGACGAAAACAGGGCTTCCAACGAACATTCGCACCAAATTTCATTAATTTCCCCGAGATTTCGAGGTTAGACAATATCGACGGTACTATCACAAGAACAATAACAAATATCGGTATCTACAAGAAATTGAAATTCATTGATTCATTGATTTCAATGCCGAAATTCTGTAAATTAATAATTCGGTTTTGGGCATATCACACACCGTGTACCTAACATTTTTTATGAGATTCGGCATGGAGGTATTGAGCTCCTAAAAAGGGAAAAATACTTTATTAAAGACATCCCCTAAAAAGGTGAAATATTGGATGCAGATAATATAACACAAAATCCAATTTTAGAACTCTAATCTTATTGAATTTTCATATCGTTCTGAAGCTTTCTAAATATAAATATGTACTGCAGTCAGCTGTGTAACTTAGACTTATTCTTTACATTTATAGTGTCGTCCTAATTAATGCTGAAATCATATAGGTATCCTCAGAAACGCAATTTCGAATCCAAACACACGTGAAACGAAATTTCAATACAAGTTATCAATAAGGTGAACTATCCGGTTGCCTTTACGATACAGCACGACGTATCAACGCTTACTTCCGATACCTCCTATCTCTGGCCTGCATCTAATTATGATACGAACTTTATGCAGATTGTAATAAGGTTTCTTTTACATTCGGTTTGTTAGATAGATACGCGCGTGGGAAAGTAAGTAGTCGGCGTTGAGCAACTTTTATGAGCTATAAAACTATTTTAATCCGTCCATTAGTATGCCGCGGGCGGTCGTCAATTAGTCCGATGGTCGGTGTTGCCAGCCTGCGAGCTGTTTCTTAGTCCTATTTTCGAATCAAATAGGGCTCGAGTAGTGGCTGTACTATTTGAGCGTGGTATTCAGCGGATTAGAAGTATACCTACCTAAAAATATACTTACCGACAAACTATGTAGAATAACGTGTCAGCAACATTTCCAACCAGCAATTGTCGCAAGATACATATAAAGAGGCACACGTTTTATTTGCTGACACACACACACACAGTCAGTTTTACAGTCTCCTGAAGGGTAATCACGTAACGTTGCGATCATGCGCAAGGACGATTTAACAGTATTTTTTCCATATTTTGACAATTAGATCTACCTAACGTACGTACAATGCGTTAAATGATCGACCAGCAGGTCCCTATTTCACCAACTTGACAATTGTCACCTGACACTGACAATTCGCCATACATTGCTTGTTCTAGAAGTTAAGGTGGGCGCTAGGGTACTTGTGAATCCAGCAATGTACGGAGAATTGTCGTTGTCAGGTGACAATTGTCAAGTTGGTGAAATAGGGGCCAGGTCCAATAGAATACGTTTGCAAGGATAAGTATCGTATATTGAAGAGACGTAAAGAGTCAGCGTTAGAATACAATAATAATATAAAGTACTAAAATAATAATAACAAATATCGGAGCAGTGGAGAGTCTCCATGGTCAAAGATTTAACTTATCCTACTATCCTATCCTACTAATATTATAAATGCGAAAGTTTGGATGTTTGGATGTTTGTTACTCAATCACGCTTAAACGGCTCAACCGATTTGGATGAAATTTTGCACGAAGATAGTTTATAGCCTGGATTCAAATATAGGATAGTTTATGTCCCGGGTCCACGCAGACGAAGTCGTGGGCGGAAGCTAGTAATATATAAAATGTCCCCAAATGTTAAACGTGTTACATTTTTTTCCTCTCCACACCATCTTTAAAGGGTTGGAGTAGGTACCAATATTGTACAGGTACAGTCAGCAGCAAACGTAGTTCAGTGGGCCAAATCCTCAAAATGACCTACACACGACACACGACTCTAATGCCAAGAGGATAAGAACAGTCTAGATCATTTTGAACGTGTTATTTCGCGTAGGAAATTCTGCTGCTATGCTAATATAGGTACACAGGTAATATAGGTACACAGGTAATATAGGTACACAGGTAATATAGGTAGGTTATTTTATAGTTTACAGCGCAATTTACAAGAAAAATAAATGTAGGTGCATTTTCTAGAGCGATTAATTGAAAAATAATAAACAGTAAACTCGAACATGCAAAAGAGGGTGAAACTGAAAACACCTTTCCATTCTGAATTTGATATTCCTTTTATTTTTAATTGAGCCCGCTCGGATACACCTCAAAGCTACGCTGGCAACACCACGCGCATACGGAGTTGCCCGTCCAAAAAACTCGCCCCGACCTGTTTCGTGCTTCGCGGAATCGAGAAAAAAAACAAATTGCCATTTGGACGCGGCCTGAGACGTAGGGGAATGTCGTCAAGGCTTTCAACTTTCAATTACATTATAATTTTGAAGTTAAATAACTTTTATAATTAGGCAATAGGACATTGTTTGGTGATTGCCGTGACTTGTGGTTAATAAGTTGAGGAAATCATTACAATGTACATTTGTTATAGCCGTGGCTGAGCCAAGGTGTCGAGTTATTTATAGTGATACTAATGTGATAATTTATGGCGAATAGCTAGTCGTAAATTTAACTAGTACCTACATTCATTGGTTTATTTGTGATTTGCGATAATTTGGCAATAGGTAGATGGTTTTTAAGTAAGTATAGTAATAAATTATGAGCTAATTACATTATTATAAACTGTATTAAATAGGTATCTACACTATCTACTCAATATGTAGGTACTAATTGAAAATGATGTGTAGGGTAGGAAACTATGTAAGTAGGTTGTTTATTATAGTCGTCACAGGGACGAACATAGGATTCCTTTGTTCCCTACTTAGTTCTAATTTGGTACATGTGATTGTAAACCTAATTGAATTGTATATGAATGTTACTTTCGTTAGTTGAGGATGGTCGGGGTTAGCAAAACTTGCTGCCAAAATACCTAATACCGTCGCGCGCGAGTCAGTGTCAGCGACGCTTTGTCCCACCAGGAGGATATTTTCTACGTACTTAGGATATTCAAGAATGGTTTGTGCCATAACATTATCCTTGACATACGTTTGTGCAAAGAACCACTGTGTGTCAAGCACTACTGACGATGCGAGACAAGGGAATAGATAATCTGTAATTTAAATTAAAAGAAAAATTAAAAAAAATAATCTCCAAGGCTGAACACTGATTGAAAGATTTAGTGGCCGAGACAGATTTTCCGATAGCTCAGTTGGTTAGTAGCGACGGCCCATGAATGCCTGTGGTCGCCGGTTCGAATCCGGCTCGGAGTTTTATAGTTCTCAATTTTTCCTTTAATTTAAATATATATTTTCGTTAGCAGCGTTACTGCTTATACAAAAAAAAAATCTATCTAAATAGGTACCTAAGGGAATTGCTTGACACACAGTGGTTCTTTGGCCCAAACGTAAATCTAGGATAATTGTACGGCATGGACCATTAATTCATTCATTCAAAGCATTCGACGTAGAATAATCCAAGAATATCGCCATGTTTTATGAATTGGGCCACAGCGGTGAATTGCATTTGCAAGGCTCCGATTAAGCCTCGTTTATGCCGCTGTTGGGTAAAACACTTTATTTTAACTCCGCCATGTTTGGCCGAATGCCCGTCTCGTACATTTATTTCGTGTCATGGACGCAGTTTTTTAATTTTTATCTTATATCTAGATGGGATGATTATACCAAGGGACTACTTTTTTGCCCGGGTTTGGCGCCTCGGCGGTCTTTAGTTTTAAATTTCAAATGTTAAACGCATGAAAATCGACTGCACAATATGGGAAATACCCATTTAATAGGATAATAGGGAGTGAGAGACAGTTTTATTCCATTGCTTCGCCTTATTTTCTTCAATGTTAACATTGAAGAAAATAATTCATTTATTCCACGTCCTATACAATAATAATAAGTTTCAGTCAAAATTGATTGATTGATTGATTTTCGTTTTTATACAAGTTTTTATTGCCAACTGTACTTTTCTGTATATCGTCATCGAGTACCTACTCGTTGAGACAATTCTCACGAGCCAAAACTTAACGGGGTTACGTCTGTTAAGTCCTGAATTCCCATGGCCACCTGTCTCCATCATGAGATCAGCTCGATGGTACCATAATTTTGAATTTTTATCCAAACTATATACTTATACTTAAACCCAAAATTTCAGTTCAAACGGTTGAAGATATCTGCTCCAAAATTGAGTTGCAAGATTCCACCCGAAATTCAAAACATTCATTGCAAGTCAAATAAAAGCTTGTAAATAAAAGGTCACACTCACAATACGAGTAGGTACCTACTTACTTCAGAATCTTTAATCGGTAGAATATCTCTTATACATACATACATATCTCCTAAATCGCAAAGGCGACTTAAGTTAGGTAGGTACTTACTTCTTGCACAAACAGGGCCTTCTGTACTACCTATATCGTATAAGACAAGTGACCTCAAATTCTGTAGGTACGTTCGGCAACCATTTAACATTTCCGTTGAGCTGCCAAAGTTAAAAGTTTATGTACCTACCATCGTTTTCTTTGTTTTGTGTAATGAATCGTGATTTAATGACTTGAAGTAACGACCGAAAATTATTACTTACTTACCTACTTCTATTAATTCACCGAATGACAGAGGCCACGGGTTCGCTTGAATGAATACTCCTTCATTGTTCGTAAAAAAAAGTGGCGTTAGGATCCGACTCTTTCTTGTAAATTAAGAAACAATCGCCGCGCGTGGGACCCAACGACAAGAAAGAGGGTGGTGCTATTCTAAACTAACAACAACAAACACATCTTTACAAACATATCTTTGAAGAAATAGGAAAATCGGCGGGTCCTGAGGCCCATGACGAAAATTAATCTACACATGTTGTAAGTACAACCCGAAGAATAGAGAGCCTTAGAGAGGTAGTCCACAGCAAAACGGCATCAAAACATTATTTTTTTCTTTATTTATGCAGCAAACAGTCAAATACTAGAATAATAATAGTTTACGTGAGGTAGGGCACAGCGAAATGTCATCCCGCTCGAATTTGGAGTAGCCCAACTGGGGAAGTACCTACCAGTTGCAGAAGACCACAGCCATAATAACACGACTACTTGCTCTGTAGTAGTGTTGTGTTCCTGGAGGTGAGCAAGGTCGCCGGAGCTCCCGAGGATGCGTTGTGTTGAGAGCGAGGGAATTTGTTCCTTCAGCTGTCAACACGGCGAATCCTCAAACATATCAAGGGTCGGCAACGCCCATGTTACACCTTTGTAGTTGGATGCGTATATAGGCTGCAGTGTCTGCTTACTTGCGGGCCGTACGCTTAATTGCCACCGTCGTTGTATTAAAAAAAAAAAAGTTTTACACAGGTTAAATAAAAGACCTTGAGAGCCTTATCCTAAAATTACTGTGATATTAATTATTGGGGTAGCGCAACTGGGGAACTGCCTCTACATACCGCCTTAATAACGCCACTATTTAGCTGTACTGTAGTCCTAAAAAAAATGATTAAGAATCTCTCTATTTGTACTGACTCGTTACAGCTTACTGATACTATACCGACTTCACACCGCTAAATGAGAATGTAGCCTTCGAGTCTCGTATTTAGTCATAACAATGAAAGTATTATTAAATTATAATAAAATAAAAGTATCACTAAGCAAAAGAGTTCCGCTCCACGTAATGTTTTATCAAACGTTGCATAGGTATTATAATGAAGATCACAATGTTAATCTGTGCGCGACCGTACATCTACAAAGGTTATTAATTAGTATCCTCCGAAGGTACCTATAGGTATAAAGATAATTAAAGTGAGTCTGGCCATCCACACCCTTAATACGCTCTACATTTGCAGATATTCTTTTTGCCTTTCTTTTCTAAGACGAATGGTTATGTTTTGGGATAAACTCTATTTAGAGAGATAATCTATATAAGTATGTACCTACACGATGATTCGTGATCCGGAGTCGAAAAATAATGATAAACAGCCAAAACGGATTTCAATGGATGAGGTCTCATCACTGTTTAGTTAATTAAATTTAATGATAATATTAAGTAGATACGTCAAACACACATAAGGTGAGTCGGGGCAAGAGTAACATTGGGGAAAGAGGGTCAAAAGCTTCTCCAGCTAATTCTTTTGAATTGAGCGCCTTTTTGTACCGTCGGTAAAACAGACTAGGCGCCTGTCTGTTTTACCAACGGTACAAAAAGGCGCTCAATTCAAAAGAATTAGCTGGAGAAGCTTTTGACCCTCTTCCCCCGATGTTACTCTTGCCCCGATTCACCTTACGTCAAATTTTCGCAAACTACCGTTAGGGTGACAATGATTTTGAATTATAAAGAGATTCCTTATTCAGAAAAAAAAGAACGTCGGTTTTAGGTAACTTCGAGTTAATCGTGTTTGGTATCAATTACAGAATTAGAAAACTCCTGATCACGAATTAAGATTCATCGTGTATATCAGAACACATTTTTACAAAGCACAGGTCAGTAATCTCCGGAATTACTCATCCGATTTCAATCATATTTTCATCGTTATTTAGACTTATGGACTTTCAGGATTCCTACCTTCAGGGTTATTTTATCCCTCGGCTCCGCCTGAGTTCTCTGTGGGCAGCTAGTGATTAAATAAAATATTCTTTAATCTGTGATAAAATGAACTGTATTGTGCTAGTGTGCCGTCTATATCTATGCGGTTTCGACACGAGCCATCTAACGAGGGTTTGTTTATCAATGCTGCACCCTTGCCCGGAATGTAAATTCCGGCCCGCGACCGTAAATTTATAATGAGTTTTAGTGCGAGGGGGCAAAGTGCAAAGAGCTCTAGGGCAGGAATAGTTCGTTTACAATGCGTGATTTTAAGAGCTTATCGCTCATGTTTTAATTTCTTCTGAGTAATCTGAATATGTCCTCAGTAAATGTTTCATTGTAATGTTTTGCCATAGTAAATTACCTACGTTCAACACAAGAGTCACTCGCTTTGCGAATATATTTCATTTCAACTTAGGTGTATTTGAAGGTAATTGCTAAACACCATATCATCATCATCACAAATGGAATTGTTATCCAGTTATCGGTGGAGTATTTTCCATTTCTCTGTCGTACGCCAGCGTTTGGTTTCCTGACATGACACGTCACCAGCATTTTGCTTTGATTTGGTCCATATAACTGCGCCGTGTCGTCTTCCCCTGCCTATATATGCTTCCTTCTATCTTTCCCTCCATGACGCTAGCATGGCTTTCAATTATTGCTTACTAGCTTCTGCCCGCGACTCCATCCGCGTGGAACTCGTTTTTTCGTAGCTCCATACAAACTTTCACCCCCCATTTCACCCCGTTAGGGACTGATTTCCGAGAAAAAAACTATTCTATGGCCTTCCACGTGACTATCATATTAACTATCTCTATACCAAATTTCCCCCGTACAAACTTTGCACCCCTATTTAACCCGCTTACGGGTGGGTTTATCCAAAACCCTAAAGTTCGGTTTCTTGTATTTTAATAAGGAGTCCAGGCACAAAGCTTCAAGTCTCTCACTTAAAATTTTACTCCAACCCCATACAAACTTTCAACCCCGTTTTTACCCCCTTGAGGGTAGAATTTACAAAAATCCCTTTTTAATGGGTATTTACTTCATATAAACTACGTATTCTGCAAAAATCCGATTTCTAGGTTCAACGGTTAGGCTGGGCGTTGATTATCAGTCAGGACTTTTACGTTTATAAGTATATATATAGATTTCAATAGCAGTAAATAATAATTATGTATAATGTTCGTTCAATGTTACGAGAGGAAATCTTTTTCTTAACATTTATTATTTATATTTTTATTTTTTCCAACACCTAGCAAAATCAACAACTATTACTTTTTTCTGCTGGCCTACACATATACTTAGGTAGTTGCCAAATCTAGGTTTTTTCTCAGTGGTGCAGTAACCTATAGTGCCAGGCATGTAATCTCTCTTGCGAGTGCATTAAGTTTCCCCAGTGGCATTCACTTCACACATTCTTTAAAATCCACAGACTTATTCTTAGAAACACTCAAAATATTTGAACCGCCAATAAATAATTATCCTCAACAACTTCAAACAAAATGTTGAAGAATGATCGTGTTTTGTGTCAACTTTTCCTAAAATGATCTTCCTGTAGAGTTGCCTAGTTTCAGTAGGTAAAGTTTCAACATTACTTAAGTCAAATTTGTATTCTAAGTTGCCGTCTCTTTCTTCAAAGTGTTGTCAGAAAGTTGTTGTTGATAATGACAGCGGGTCGGTTCAATTCGCCGTCTGCCGAACATTTACCTCATTATTCACAACACTTAACCTCCTATTAACTAAAACTGTGTTTTGTCCCTTTCTCACAAATATAAATATTAATCTGATACATAAAGACACACGAATTTAAGGTGGTTTGCCGACCGTACAAAACGTTTTTTGACATTCGCAGATTAACGGCGTGATATTTTAAGAAACTTATGTAACAATATTTCATAAATTGGCTTTCCATTTGCGCGAAATTCCCCATTTCCTAGAAAAGAACTTGTATAAACTAGAATAATTTGAGAATAATCGTTTTCCCAAAGTATCACGTGACAAACTAATTTCTCAAATTATTCTAGTATACAAGTTTATTCTAGGAAAGGGGAAATTTCGCTAAAATGGATAGCCAATTTATGAAAGTGTGTTAACATACGTTTCTTAAAATATGTCGCCGTTAATCTGCGAATGTCAAAAAACGTTTTGTATGGTCGGTGAACCACCACGACTTTTTAAGTAAAAAAGGTTTGATGAAGGTTTTTGAACAAGGGCTTGCAAGCTAGTTCACTGACATGGCTTGGGCGCGGTGACCCGTGCCACCACTCCCACAGTGACACTAAAGCTGTTCAATTTAGTCTAACTAGTTGACACAACAAGCTTGTCCTCTGGCCCGATTGCGTTCCGTTTTACGCAACAAGCCTTTGTGTCAAGTGATTCATGCATTGCCTAACTCACACAACAATGGCGTTGTGCATTGCTTCACTGTGTGCCATTGTTCTCGTGAGGCTGAAATGCGGGTACATTATTTATTTTATTTTTGTTTGTAATTTGTCTGGCTTTCTATGTTAGTTAGTTCTTGGGTTCGACATCGAAGTTGCTGTATTGAGGTTGCATCATTTTCCACGAATGCTGATTTTATGCTGATTTAAGGCCGTGGTCTATCGCCCGGAAGCTGTGTCGTGGTGACATTACCATCCTTCTCTTTCTAATTAGAACGCTTAGGATGAGACGGGTAGTCTATGTCGCCGTTCTGGACGCCAGCGGAAAGGGCTTCTTCGTCTATGGACGAAGTAGTACCTTTTAAAAATCATCTGCATTCGACTCTATTGACGAGGCTTGGGTTTCATTTGACACCTTGAAAAAATATTACTTAGTAAACTAAATTGATCACTTTGCATTAGTATTTTAGGGTTGACTGTGCCATTTAAAATCGTCTTCTTTTTAATTTCAATGTTTGTATTTTTATACCACGACGATTGCAAAAACCAAGCAAGCAAGGTGGCCTGAGGCTCTAGTATAAGTTTTACCAAAACAAAACGTTACGACCGCGTTCGCGTTTAGCTGTCAAATCCCATACAAATTGAGGGTAAAACGCAAACGCTATCGTAAAGTTTTGTTTCGGTAAAACTTATACTAGAGCCTCTGATCGTAAGCAGACACTGTATCTTATGGTGCTGTACTCTAGAAGAGTTACAAGCGCGTATCCGACCCTTTATAGCAGGGGTTTGCAACCTTTTAGCAATCAAGTGCCATATAGTCGCTAACGACATTGACGCGCGACCGCACTCATTCATTTTACATACAAAACAGCTATAGGGATAGGGAGGCTCGCGGGCCGCAAGTATGGGACTGTCGGGCCGCCAGTTGCCGACCCCTGCTTTATAGGTATTGATTTGATGATAAGTTCTGTCGACAGCTATAGAGGCAAATAAATGCAGTTCTCTCACTCTCAAAACAGCCCATCCTCGGAACTCTGGCGACCTTACTCCCTACACACACAACACCCCATCAAGAGATACCAGAGCCCCTACCACAGAGCATATTGATAATATAATGATTAATATATGTGAGTACAGAGCAAGTAGTGAATGTAGGTAAGTATTGAGGGTCACATATAAATAATTTTTCACTTCTCATGCTCAAAAAGTGCGTCATATTTGGCTTAAGAAGCGAGACTAAAGTAGCACATTAAGCCCCCTACAGGGAAAATATGCATATATATTAGACATTTAGAAAACATTTTAATTTGACCAATCAAAACAGTTCACCGTATTACATCCACCAATCAGAACTCTTTAAAAAAACATTTGTATTTGCTATCAACTTCCCAGAATACAGCTGGATTTAAAATCGACCAATCAGGAAAGAGAATTCATGGCAATCATTAGGTGTTTTTCATTCCCTAATTCACAATCATTAAAAAAATTGCCGCGTCCAAACGTTCAAGCGTGGTTGACTGCATACATGGCACAAGCTATGAAGATTGTGAGCGGGATAGACTGCGTTTATTCGTGGTGTCAATATTTTGTATCTGTGTCAAAACAGTTTATTAAAAAAATGATGGCACCAAATTGAACAATCTTTCCGCCGTGGTATTTATTGTAGATGGATAATCTTTGTTTTTACTATTTTCTCGCAGTCGAAGTGAAAAGTAGAGTGCATAACTCTAGTCTAAAAGCCGCATATTACCCCTCGAACTATTTCCCCTCACTTCGTTCGGGAAAATAACCATCTCGTGGTGCTATGGCCTATTTTAGACCCTCGTCTTACAATTTACTATTATTACCTACCGACTGCAAGTATTTTTTTGTCATAGTCATAAATTACCTACTCGTTTTGTGGGCTCCAATGAGCCAAACACGTCCGGGTTATCTTGTTTAGTTTAGGAGTTGCTATGATGATGTCTGCATAATCGGACAGAGGACGGAGAGTGAATGTATGTGACCGATCCTCAAGTCACATATAAATAAAATGAATCAAGTAAAAAATATCGAATTGATTTAATTGCACAGCAACAGACTTCGGCGCATGTCAAGGATGAACGTAGATAATGAAACAAAACAACTTCACTTTTTGCACCGAGTTCGCATGACATTCCGTTTTTAAATGCAGCTATTTTTATCACTCTTTTATTTCATCGCAATTATTCCAGACTAAATTATTTTATAAAAACGTTGTGATATTTTTAAACTACAAATGTCATGTGAAATAAATATAGCTTGAGTGTGTTGACTTGTTTTGCGATATTTATTATATTTTAGGTATATTTAATAGGTCGATACTAAATTAACAATCTATGATATGTAGTCAACAAGGATCCCAGTCGGGTTCAAATTTTGGGAACAGCTATTTTACTTTAATCTCATCCTAAAATCTGTTAGTCAGATTGGGCAAGATTGGGCAAAACCAAAATAAATATGGGAATTACGACTTACGTTACGACACGGTATGGGTTAATCGGTTTAACCATTCTTAAAATTTCTTCCTTTCCTGAATAAACCTAAATTGGGAATTAGGTTTTCATTAAAAAGAATTGTTGTCCAAACATGAACTTAAAAACCGCACTGAACAAATAGTTTCATAAACCAACATAAGACCCTGTGTCCTATTATTCAAGTCGTTTATTTTAAGTATCACGAAAATCCTAGCCGCTAGAAATTAGCGGAAGCGCATATAATCTGCAATTAGCCTGGTAACACTCAAGTTGTTTCCACGATTACACGTCGCGTAGACGTGCGTAATATCAGTAGCAGCGACGAACGACTTAATTACACGGCGCGTCAGATCGCAGGGCTACCAATTTATTCATTAAAAAATGTTTTTGCGTGCGGGCAATATCGGACATGATAAGACGGTAAAAATAGAAGATAACCCTACATGAAAACTAGATCAGTATTTTTTTTTGCTATTCCTCTTAATACCGTGCATGTCAATTAGGTAGTGATAATTAGAGCAGTTTTTATGTTCCCATTCTCCTCAATTCATTCACTCTGTGTGCTGTAGAACATACGATTCGGTTTTTTTTAGTAAAAAGAAATCTGCGGTGACTTAAATTAATAGATAATTATTGAACCTCTCACAAAATTTCACGAGCGCCGGCTGCGAAATGTGACCTGTAGAGCAGACTAAACGCTCACGCATTATCAGTTCATTTTGTCTAAAAGTACCTACAATCCCGAGGAAAACAAAACGGATAATAAACGTCCTGTCAATTTATTGATTGCAAAGCCAGGCACTCTATTAAAGAAGAGATATCTGTTTCTCGTTTCTGCACGTGCCGTATAGGGAGGTTTGGTTGATGTAGTGAAAAAGCTGACTACAGTGAGTAAAATTTGCGTTTTTAGGTTATATTTTATAATCCTAAGCGTTTCCCGGTTGGGATAGTTAGTGCTATAGTTTTACGAAAGCGAAGGTAAATATTTATCCAAGCAAAAAGCTGTGAGATAAATCCATACATATTTTATAAACTTAACACGATAAATATTTTACGTAGGTACAACTTCAGTTAATAAAAAACTTGCGGTTTGTATAGATACTCCTCGTGGCGCCCAGCACGCAAAAACGAACAGTGAAATTCAGAAGTTTCTCTTAAATGGAATTTATTTGAATTTTCTTCAACTGACACGGCCTTTTAAAAGGCGCGTGGGCGCCTCGAGGATATTCAGATAAAAATACGTTATGTAATGCATTTATAAAGTGACAGCCCTAAACACGGGATTAATTACCGTACCTGATAGGCCTCATGTTAACGGTGCCAAATAACACATATCTGACTTTTTACGGCCCAGTGAAACTTGCTAAGTGCGGGTTCGGAATGTATAGTTTGTATGAAAATAAAATAATGTCATTCTGTTATGTTCAAAGGTTGAACAGGAGCAGTTGGGGCATAAATATAGTATTTATATACTCGTAAAAAATTACTCATTGGTACATTATAAAAAAAAAATGTATAGCAACTAACTTTGATCTATCCACTGTAGTAGAGTGGTAAAAGGCACTCGACTCGACTTACATCTGGCAATCGTGGGTTGTATCTACCACCACTGGGTTCTTTCAAAAAACTTATGTACGAAATATCATTTTAAGAAAAAAGGCCTAGCTTAGTGCGAGTCGGACTCGCGCATAAATATATAATTTACTAGCTTCTGCCCGCAACTCCGTCCGCGTGGAACTCGTTTATATCGTAGCTCCATACAAACTCTCACCCCCCACTTCACCCCCTTGGGGGATGATTTCCGGGATAAAAACTATCCTATGTCCTTCCCCAGGACTCAACCTACGAGTATCTCTATACCTAATTTCATCCAAATCGGTTCAGCGGTTTAAGCGTGAAGAAGTAACAGACAGACAGACAGACAGACAGACACACTTTCGCATTTATAATATTAGTCAATATTAGTCAATATTAGTATGGAAGTATGGAATCTGTTTTTAGTACCTATTTGTTTTTCTCGACCGTGCTGTGGACTCATAATTGTTTTTCGGACATTTATTAGTAGGTATTATAGATATTTTGCATTATCTCCACTATCCAGAGGATGTCTAGAAGAGACAGCTCTATAGCGATAAGGCCTGAACTGAAATAAGTTGTTGTCCTACTTGTAGGTGTTCTCTTCCTTGCCGTATCCTCATGGCTGCGGGACGTGACGGCTGTGGGCGCTCTTCACCATCAGTCTCCAAGCTGCTCGGTCCTGGGCATGATGCATGCTGGCCTGAAGTGTGGCTCTATAGCCACAGATCATGGTATAACAACACAAGCCTACGTCATCAAACGGCGTTTAACAGCATGATGACGTAGGCTTGTGTCAGTCACGTGGTTCGCGAGTCTCGGAAGAGAGTACCTGTGTTGGTATACCATGGATGTTACCGAGTCCGCCCAACGCAATGGCATATCCGTCCTCTCTGCTCCTCTTCCCTGCCACTACTGCCACTTGTAGGTTAAGATTTTCAAAAGGAGTGATAGATTAGTACACTGTGAGCGTTTTACAGGTAATTTGTAAGTTTGGGCGATTTGGTTGTCATTTTCCGGTTGGCCCCCCACAAGGTGGACTGATGACCTGGAAAAGGTCGCGGTAGTCCGCTGGATGCGGGTGGCGCAGGACCGGTCACTTTAGCACTATTTGGGGGAGGCCTATGTCCAGCAGTGGACGTCTTTCGGCTGATATCATGATGATTATGGTTGACATTAGTGTCATCTAGCTACCCGTTCGGCTCGGCCCGCGTATTAAAAAGAACCCGTATTAAAGCCCCGGAAGCCCCGTTCTCTATACCGATGATGAATAATGTTTGAAATCGTATGAGTAGTTCAGACCCCGTATCATGGTGGGCCTTATCACACGATAAGTGACAGGATAGAGCGGCCGTCACTGGTTCGATAGAACGGTACGAGACGACGCTCCTATCTTGTCGCTTATCGTGTGATAAGGCCGACCGGAGAATACCCCCGACATTCAATCTTACAAAGCTGCAAACTCACAGACTGTTCCTCTTTTTACCCGACTGCCGAAGGAGAGGAGGGTTGTGTTTTTCGAGCGTATGTACGTATCTATGTGTGTCTTATTATTTGGCATGGCCTGCAGGCTCAACCGTTTGACGGATTTCGACGTATGAGGTGTCGTTGGATTCCTCTTAATCGTAGCAGTGACATAGGCTATAATATTTGTTAAAAAGCATTTGGGTATATGACCATTTAGAAAGTTCATTCGGATTTTCTAGATGGTCATCGAACAAGTCGAGATCGGATAAGCGGTTCCGAAGATTACCTACAAACTTACAAAGGTACAATTTCACAGGCTTTTCCTCTTTATGATATTAGTATATATTACAAAGCTATAATCTTTGCCTCTATAAAAACAAAATCTCGCATCTCTACAAATAGGTACACTACATTAATTCAGACGTTTTCATAAATGAATTGACAATATATAAAAAGCCGTTTCCCGATAATACCCTGGCATTCCTCATGGCATTGTATTGAAACACCAGCATTAAGCAATATCTTAGACAATAGCGGACAGTCGACTACCGGTCTTCTAGCTACTGTAATACCCTTATAACTAGAACCTTAAAATAGCCTTTATACTTTAATTATAAGGCTTAATATTGCTTGGCGGGACACGTGCAGCAATGTAAGGTTACAATGAGTGCGCAAGTTTTGAAGGCGCCATGCGGTAGGTTTTTGTTTCTTTTAAAACATGGGATTGTGAATCTTATTATGAAGGCTGTAGAGTATATATAAATATATATGTGCATGACGTCAAAGAGTAGTGTTGGTGTAAAAAATGTTGGAAGTATGCAGTAGCGGCCGGTAGCTGGAAGCTTGTCTAATTCAAGGTCTGTCGTCAACGTCATCTAAGCGTCTGACATCCGTTTGCTGTTCTCTTTTGTTTTGAATTATGAATAGGTGTCTAAGAAAAATATTGTCATGGGTAATATGTCAAGTCCCCGAGTTCTCCGATTTTATTCAAAGTACGTTGCCACAGCTGCCCGGGGATCTTCATACAAGAACATTTTTTTTTTTCTTTAACTCGATCGGAAATGTAGGTATGCGTTAATATCAAGAAATGAATACATGAAGTTTCTTGTTTAAGCCTCCCTACATTTCTTCTTAGCTTTATGCCAAGAATTAATGTATGAAAACCCTAAGTTATATTATTGTCCGCTACTCTAACTTTTTAAATTTGCTTACTATTATTAAACTGACAAAGGAAAAATTACATACTGCCAACCACCACTAGACTCTGTTAGCATCTTGGGACACATAAAAAAAACTATGGCACTATACTTATGTGCGGTTATATTTACATGGTGCTCGAACGGCTTGTTCAAATGGCATGTTTAAAAACTAAAAAAGGCGGCAAATTACACAATTGTTTAATTTGTTACCTTGTATTTATTTTAATTTTAATATTTCCTCACATCGTTTGAGAAAAGCACTATACATCCTCGGCCGGAACAGGGATTGCTGGACTCGTTGTATCCGACTACCCCAAACTCGTCCAGCAATCCCTTACTTCACGGCCTCTGCAGTAATGTACTATTTTACAACCTATAAGACATAGTTTCGCTAATTACTAGAATCTGACCACGAGTGTCTGTCACGGCAAAAAAGTTGATAAATGGAATAATTACAAGCTGTTAACACGATACGCATTTCATAAGTGACGCGACGTGAACGCGTTATATAATTGACAGCATTCGATACCTAGGTAAAATTGCTGCCAGTGAAGTCGCCAAAAAGGTTCAAGACGGACTCCAGCAATTTATTTTATTTATAGGTATATTTGAATCAGGCAACAAAGGCCCATATTTACTAATACCTTACAGACTAACATACATATCAACATAAACTTATCAGGCAATGATGAAATATATAATGCCATTCCTGATCGCATTATAGTACCTACATTACCCTAACCTAGGGCGGTGAATTCGTGAATGCCCCAGATCGCAGGTGTTTGTGGCCCGAACCGAAGGTAAGGGCCGTAAATATGCGATCTGGGGCATTCACGAATTCACCGCCCGTGGTGCGTACACAATTTTACGTCATCTCCGGGGTGTGAAGGGAGATTTACCGCTGCGCCCTAGGGCGGTAAATCTCACTTACCGCCCGGAGTGACGTAAAATAATTTAAGGATTAAACGAACTATTCAGTTCGAAGTATTCAGTTCGTAGTAGGAATTCCCCTCCCTCCCAAGATAAATATTATCATGATGCATGTTAATATTTATCTTATTGGTTTCTTTATTTAGCTCTAAACTTAATGATTGACATCTGTTTTGTTTTTTTTATCTAGATTTTAGACAATGAATTCGCGACGTTGTTATAAAGTGACGACATCACTACTACAAGTAATACTATGAATCCATCCATACTAATATTATAAATGCGAAAGTGTGTCTGTCTGTCTGTTACCTCTTCACGCTTAAACTCTGAATCGATTTGGATGAAATTTGGTATAGAGATAGTTTGAGTCTTGGGGAAGGACGTAGTTTTTATCCCGGAAATCATCCCTCAAGGAGATGAAGTGGGGGGTGAAAGTTTGTATGGAGCTACGATATAACCGAGTTCCACGCGGACGGAGTCGCGGGCAGAAGCTAGTAAGAAATATAATTGTAAAGAAACCACTTGCTCTGCCACTCAATAACGTCATATGTCCTCATAATTCATAGACGTTCATCAAACCTAATTTAGCTAAAATGCTCATTGATATTATTTTTTTATCCGTCACTTACATTTATATGATTGTGAAAAGGACACATTTTCACGACCGGCGCTTGACAGCCGCGTGCCTGAATGACTTAGGCTACCGTAGCACCGTACCTTAACTGACTTAAGTAGTATGAGTTTGCGGCAAATAAATCAAGACATACATACATAGATTCACGCCTTCATTCCATATAGGGGTAGCCAGAGCACAACTCATGTTCCAGAGCCACTTTTAGCATAAATGTGCTGGTTATAAAATATAAACTAAATGTGATATCGCAGTGATACGTCGCTAGCCCATCGCCCACAACATACTTTAACCCTGTCCTTTAGTACGACTCTTACGACACCTGCAGGAAGAAAGGGGGTGGTGCTATTCTAACCCGATACCACACGAAATAAACCAATAGGTACCCACCCAAATTAAGATGGTTTATCCTTCAGCCATTGTAAGACCAGTTCTCAATTTAGCTGCATAGGTGCCTTTCCGTCCCTTATTGTGGCAACGCGTATAGCTCCTCCGTAGAATTGTAGTAGTACTATAGTAACGAAAGTTGGTTAAATTTCATGAATAACGGGGAAAGTCTTGATGAGTTAAACCGTCAACAAACCTACCGCGGCCGCGATCGAATGCCGCTTTCAGTCCGCGGTAATTATACTATGATTAATTCCTTATACATAGTTCGTGATGGACTCAAGCCTACACTAAGAGCCTTATCACACTTGCGATTTGCGAGCGTGTTTTCTATACAATTATCAGTCGCGGCGAACACGCTGCGTGATCGCCTTCATACAAAATACGCTTGGAAATCGCAAGTGTGATAAGGCTCTAACAGCAACCTGCAAAATACTGTGTAAATCTGTCGGCGGCGTGTCAGCGCAGCTGTACGGAAGGCGATAAGCCTTATCAGCCGCGATAACCGTTATGGCCGCGCCGACCGGCACCTGGGGCTATGTACTTAAGGGGCTCCCGTCAAAAATCAACGAAATTTTGTAGTTTTCATTTCGACACTCGTCCTCGGTTTATTGATGCTAGCTTTCCAGGTGCAGATATGGGAAAGTTTGATTCCTGATTAACATTTTTGATATTGAATAACTTGAAAAATGTTAATACAGAATTAATTATCAATTTTTAAAGAGAGGTCTGTAAAAATACAAAACCCGACACTTCATCCTCATTAAAACTTTTATACACCCGAAACTCATACCTACTCATACATACTGAACTTACCTATAAATTTGATATGCGTTTTTACAATATTATTAATTAACACAAAAGTTATACAATTATAGTAAAACAATGAACTTTGTAGTAAATATAGGATACTATATTGCTTAAAGCCGTTGTTGTTAATATAATAAGCTACAGAAAACATTAGAAAACGAAGGGATTCAGATCGAAGGTCATTGGCATATGGGAGCCCCTTAAGGCGCCGTAGGTTCAGCGACGGTAAGCGAACAGAGTTTTTGAAACAATATAATGCGTCTGTTTATAATAATATGGTTTCAAAAAAATACGAATAGTAATCTTGCGGCTTTTCTGCAGGGAAATCAGTGCTTCGAAACATGATGAAGCAAATTTCGCTCGATAGAAAAAAAACACGAACATAGGTCTAAAACACACAAAAATACACTTAAAATATTCGTAACAAATTATGCACAAAAGCTATAAATATTAAAATTGCTTCAAAAATCGGCAATATCATGTTTGAGGGAAATCAGTGTTTACATTTTTATTTATTTAAACGGCCAAAAAATTAAAATTAAAAAACATGATATCCGCGCTTCCGAGCACGCACTTCCATCTCGCTCACGCTTATGCTCAGTGAGAGGGAGAGAAGACCATGAACCTACGGCGCCTTAATGCAAATATGCCGAGAGTCATCTGCGGGGTTGATTGAAATGGGTTCCGACGCCCTGTTTGTTTGAGTGTTTGAAATTAATTTATGTACCTACATCATCAATGGTCATACTCATACTCATTTATTTTTAGTGCGCAATACATTAAACGTCAAAAAGTTAATATTAGTTTTTTTTTTTTTTTTTTTTAATTATTTCAAAAATGTATAAACATGTCAAAAAAAAATTGGTAATAAGGTAAAAAAAAAATTTATAGAAAATATTATTAAATGTTAGTATTTAGTCACACAGTTCCGAAATGTCATAAAAGGCGTTATTAACCAGCAATTTTTTCAGTATCTACGGCTATCACAAGACAGCGCGCGAGCTTTTTCGATTTTTCTCGCACTATAGCTCTTGTTCTAAGTGTTCTAATAAGAGCGAGACGGATAGTGCGAGAAAAAACGAGAGAACTCGCACACCGTCTTGTGATAGCCGTGCAGTTCGCTGTAGAACGAACTGCCATTTTTAAGGTTTTACGTCACTCCGGGCGGTAAGTGAGATTTACCGCCCACGGGCGCAGTGGCAAATCGCCCTTCACACCCAGGAGAAGACGTAAAATTGTGTACGCACCACGGGCGGTAATTCGTAAAGCCCCAGATCGCATATTTATGGCCCTTACCTTCGGTTCGGGCCACAAACACCTGCGATCTGGGGCATTCACGAATTCACCGCCCTAGGCGCGTAATGTACTATAATGCGATCAGGAATGGCTTTATATATTTCATCATTGCCTGATAAGTATATATTGATATGTATGTTAGTCTGTAAGGTATTAGTAAATACGGGCCTTTGTTGCCTGATTCAAATATATAAATAAAATAGATCGCTGGATGTCGAGTCCGTCTTGAAACTTTTTGGCGACTTCACTCACTAGCTGTTTCCGACTGACGCTGTTCCCGGCTTTATTCATCGCAGTTGTGACTGTAGGCTTGTCAGAGCAACAACTTGATCTGTCAATGGACTAGGAGGACGGCCACGCAATCAAAAAATCACGCTTGTTGTATCGGAGCCCCCCTTAAATATTTATTTTATTTTGTTTTTATTGTTTGTTGTTATAGCGGCAACAGAAATACATCATCTGTGAAAATTTCAACTGTCTAGCTATCGCCGTTCTTGAGATACAGCCTGGTGACAGTCAAAACGGCAAAAAAAAAATACGTTTGTTTTATGGGAGCCCCTTAAAAAAATATTTTATTGTGTTTTTAGTATTTGTTGTTATAGCGGCAACAGAAATACATCATCTGTGAAAATTTCGACTGTCTAGCTATCGCGGTTCTTGAGGTACAGCCTGGTGACAGACAGACGGACGGACAGCGAAGTCTTAGTAATAGGGTCCCGTTTTTACCCTTTGGGTACGGAACCCTAAAAGTGACAGTTGAAACGGACCGGACGCTTGTTTCATATGTGTAAAATGTGTAGGTAATTATAATCCCCTCGTCTGCGTCCAGTGAGGCCACATTTACGGCTAATTCACGGCGTAGCCTCCAGTTTCCAAACTCGGATCACATCACAGTATTACGCTGCGAGTAACCCACTGTGTCTTTAACAGAACATTTGGTACAAAAATCACATTTAAGGCCGAAACGCACTGACAGCGGTGGCGGAGCGGCGCGGAGGCGGTACCGGTTGTAATGTTCGAGCTAATATGAAAGGATCCGCACAGAGCGGCGCGGCGCGGCGCGGTTTTCTGTGCGGATCCTTTCATATTAGCTCGAACATTACAACCGGTACCGCCTCCGCGCCGCACCGCGCCGCCCCGCCACCGCTCTCTGTGCGTTTGCAGCTTTAGTCCTCTCCTAAATAATCCGAGGAGTATTCATAGGCAATTTCGCCAAATACGGACATTATCTTAAATACTGACATAGCATGACTATAAGACCATAGTGTTATATTAGGTATTCTATTCTAGCATTTAACTTAACTATTAATGGAAAATATATAAATAAATAAATATTAGGGGACAATCTTACACAAATCGACCTAGTCCCATAGTAAGCTCAATAAGGCTTGTGTTATGGGTACTAGACGACGATATATTTAATAGATAGAAATACTTAAATACATAGAAAAGATCCAACCCATCATCACCTTAGACCCTCGACCTCGGTCATTATTAGAACCGATGGCCGTTGGGGCGGAAAGGTTCTCGAGTGGCGACCACGTACCGGAAGGCGCGGCGTGGGTAGGCCCCCGACAAGGTGGACTGATGACCTGTACGTCTAGCACAACTTGCTGAAAAGTCGCTTGCCGCGCGACTGGGCGTCTCCTTTCTCACTCGCACCGTGAAAATTAGAAAGAGGAGGGTAGATCTTTCTCGACTCGCGTCGCGGCGCGGCGTCAGTTGTGCTAGCCCCCCTGGTAAAGGTTGCGGGAGTCCGCTGGATGCGGGTGGCGCAGGACCGGTCACTTTGGCACTCTTTTTTTTTTTTTTTTTTTTAATATTTGCGGACAATCTTACACAAATCGACCTAGTCCCAAACTAAGCAAAGCTTGTACTATGGGTACTAGACGACGATACACATACTTATATAAAGAAACAAATACTTAAATACATAGAAAACATCCATGACTCAGGAACAAATATTCGTGCCCATCACACAAATAAATGCCCTTACCGGGATTCGAACCCAGGACCTCTTGCTTCGTAGGCAGGGTCACTACCAACTAGGCTAAAGCGGTCGTCAAAACTCTTTGGGGGAGGCCTTTGTCCAGCAGTGGACGTCTTTCGGCTGATATGATGATGATGATATCATTATTAAATTTTTTTCACAGTAATTTTAATAAATAATCGATCGATAGCCAATTTCATTTTAAAACGTAAACCATCAAAGTGGCACGTAATGAGACATCGGAAAATGCCCGAGGGTGGAAATCCACGATTATCCAGTTCCAGACTCGCCGGCAGACGGAGGGGCGCTCCCCTTCCCCTTTTAATGTATCGCCAAACATGCAATGCGTGTTGTCTATACACAGTTATAAATTATAATGTAGTAATTACACACTAACACATAGTCGTATTAGCATTATAATTATTGAACGAGCGAGCGAAGCGAAGTTCTCCGGTTCAGCTTGGCAACAGAATTAAAACCAACTTATTTAGCGACGTCAATGTTAATTAAGAACGGGATACCGCATAAATTGAACCAGGAAGTCCACGCTTAAAACGTTAATCGCAACGAGTATCATCGAATATAGGTAGGTCTAAGGTAGGTACTGAATCATCAGATCGTCACCTCATTGATTAAAGAGATTGAGGTAACTGGAATTGACACTTTCAAGATATAAATAAATGGCTCACACAAGTGTCTGTTTGTACGATATTTTTAATGGCCAAAACTGAATCGACAAAAAAATCTTTATAATTAACGAACCTGTTAACAAAATTCAACGACATTCGGTTGAGAAATGCGACCTGGAGTAGAACAGCCAGACGGACATTCAGACAGCCGGACAGCGGGACAGCGAGCCAAGATGAACGAATTTTGGCCCAAGCTGGAACGGTTGGGCCATAGTAGAAAGAGTGGTAAGTAGGTTATCTTCATACAAACGTACCGCGCGCGTTTTGTACGTGTGCGCCATAGTATCTATGCGTCGCCGCACGCACACTCAAACAAAATCCCGACTGGCGCACTGAGAAACGGGTCGAGATTTTGTTTGAGTGTGCGTGCGGCGACGCATAGATACTATGGCGCACACATACAAGCCGCGCGCGGTGCGTTTGTAGAAGATAACATACTTTGCACTCTTTCTACTATGGTAGGGCTATCACGACTGGCTATCGAAAACACACATAACGATACCATTCTCTGCGGCGCTACCACGAAAATCGAAACTCGAAGTTCGTATACATGCATCCCTGTCACTCGAGTAATAAGAAGCGCTCATAGCCCAGCGGCGCCTGCGAGTCGGAAACGATAACGCAGGTTAAGCAAAGATGACAGCGGTCAGTCTTTGGATAGGTGACCGCCTGATATTTGAGTGGTTAATGTAAATGAGCGCTTCCGTGCTTTGGAAGGCACACTAAGCAGTTGACCCGGCTGCTGTCTATGACAGTAGTGGTTAAGCCGAGTTAGAAGCCTTCAGGCGGCTTAAGAACTTCTAACAGTCGAGTTGCCCAGGCCCACTCACTTGACAAAGGGGGGACAACTGTTACTCGCGTCCGCAGGAGCTACCTACCACAACCCTGCACGTGTCCCTTGGGTGGTACGTACTAAAGAGTGACAAACTTTAAAGGCCAAAATAATGTATGCCATACGATTAAATCACTCGAGTAATGTGAGTGCGACAGAGATGGAAATACCCGAACTTCGAATTTCGTTTTTGTGGGGGTCCCTCACTTTCAGCGCAACTCATCCTCGCGGGAGCTCTGGCATTTACATACCAGGAACACAACACCACAGACCTACAGAGCGGTACCTATCCTATCTTACCGAACTGCGCCGTTATTCCAATTTTAATTTTAAGTTTTCTCCAAGACCGCGAACTTCGATTATTTTTTAATACCTAGGTACTTATCGTGCAGGTCGAACCTGGAACGCATTGTAAGTACCTACCTACATAACTACATACTCGTACGTATAATGTTAGGTAAATCTCAATGTCAATTTTTATATGGAAAAGTGACAGTTGAGTTGTCCTATCCTAACGCGCGTTCGAAACGTTACGTTTACGTGATTACCCCTCTGATTAGGTTAGTTTCGGTTTGTTTTATAATAATCCTGAAAATGTCATCTAGGATAGATTCGGGATTGGAGAGGATTCGGACAAATGATGCCTAAAGTTAGGAAATAAAGAGCCAGTATTGGTGAATCTTCTTTGTACTCGTATACCTATATACCTAACTGGTTCTCTGTATCAAATAATTAAGCTTCTTATTTGGCAAACAAAACTTAACTAATCAATTGGGCTGGCACAACGACAGCGACCACAAACGAGGTATGGCATCCAACACTAGCTTGCTATTTTCCTCTGTCCTTCGCATTCTCTCACCCGCTTACGCCGAAATCCTAGATTCTATTTATGTAGAAAAATTACACTATGGTACCTACCTAAAAGCTACGGTAGCCTAGTGGTTCAGGCATGCGGCTGTCAAGCGGTCGTGGGTTCGAATCCTCGTACTAATGAGTTTTTCGGAACTTATGTACGGAATATTTACCGTTAGCTTTTCGGTGAAGGAAAACATCGTGAGGAAACCGGTCTAATTCCAATGAGGTCTAGTTTTCCCTCTGGGCTGGAAGGTCAGGCAGCCGCTTTCGTAAAACTAGTGCCTTAGCCAAATCTTGGTGGTTACGTGTCAAAGCGGACCCCGGGCTCCTTTCGGGGCACAACCGGGAATAACGCTAGGAGGATGATGACAATATGCATGTACCTATATAGTTATAGGTACCTACCTACAATGCGTTCATACTTTAAGATGGTAGAAAACAATTTTCTGTGAGAAAATAAATCCAAGCGAGATTTGCCGGTTTTAGGAAACTTAGTAGACAGAAACGACGCATTTTAGAGCGATGAGATATAATTGTAAAAAAATGGTAAGGGCATTTATTTGTGTGATCAGCACGAGTATTTGTTCCTGAGTCATAGATGTTTTCTATGTATTTAAGTATTTATTTATCTATATAAGTATGTTTATCGTCGTCTAGTACACTTAGTACAAGCTTTGCTTAGTTTGGGACTAGGTTGATTTTTGTAAGATTGTCCCCTAATATTGATTTATTATTATTTATTTATTTTAATAATCTGTCCCATCGTCCAATCAAGCCGCTGGCCTTTTGTGTTTTGTTTTCGCCTACTTATAGCTTAAGGGTGCACCTTACGAGCCTGTGCTCCATGAACCTATAATACTCAGGACAATAATACCACGTGCGAACGAGCTGGAAGCATACAAATCTCGACAAGTGTGACAGAAAGGGAAATATCATTCATTGTCCTTGTCATAGTTCCACTTTTTTATTTAGTACGAAGTTGTGGCACATAATCCATTACCCGTCCAAATTAAGTAGGTTGTTTATGGCAAGTCATCAGCCATTTTCAGACCAGTTCTCTATTTAGCTGCATAGGATCCTTATTTCCGTCTCTCGCTGTGGCAACACGTATAGCCTGTCCAGAGTATTATAGGTTCATGCTGTGCTCCGACAGGCAGCTGTCATTCCATAGAAACTTGTCAAATTTTCCATACATTAAGATTTTAACGGGCAGACGGTTTGGTGCAACCCTGGGTGCAAGCCTATGAAAGGCCTCTCACAGACTGGAGCGGCCTGCGGTGGCAGTGGACAGCTAACGACAAGTTTAGTATGGTCCGCCGCGGCCAGGCCACGCCAGTGTGATGTGGGCTTAACGCCTTGGTCACGACTTTGGTCTTAAGCGACCTGCGGCAGCGGTTTTTCTAATTCATTGCGCGTGATCCCAACTAACCACAGTGCGTTGCGCGTCTCAAAAACGCTGCCGCAGGTCGCGTAAGACCAAAGTCGTGGCCAAGGCGTAAGTATCTCTATAGCTGTCAACACAACGAATAAATCAAATCGATGAAGTCGGGTGTGAATATTCAAACAAACGCTCTTGTGATTCTTCTTCAAGCGTCCATAGGCTACGGTGGCAGGACCCTTGTTTGCCAACGTGATGGTATAAAAAAAATACTCGCGCGTTGGGCTAACAATTTGCATTGAAAAAAGTGAGAAAATAAGCGTCCGCACCAGCGGCTCTACCACGAACATCGAAACTCGAAGTTCGTGTACCTACACATGCATCCCTGCCACTCGAGTAATGTAAGTGCGATAGAGATGGAGATACCCGAACTTCGAATTTCGAAGTTCGTGGTTCTAGCGCTGTTACGTAGGATATTTGTAGTGATTTCGCTCTGCACGGGTATCACAGGACGGCCCGCGAGCTGAGTCGCGGCGAGATAGATCCGTCTGTTTCTAAGTGTTCTAATTAGAAAGAGAGGGATAGTCTATCTCGCCGCGACAGCTCGCGCACCCTCTTGTGCTAACCGTGCCGGACAACTGCTTTTTACTTTAAGATTACGAGATTAAGACGAATTTGTACCTATCGAAAAAACTAGGTTGTATAAGATATTGTACTGAATTGCAAAAGCTTACGTTTACCTAATCATAATCCTCCTAGCGTTATTCCCGGTTGTGTCCTAAATAGCCCGAGGTCCGCTTTGGCACCTAATCCCAAGATTCGGCATATAGGTACTAGTTTTACGAAATATCATCTGACCTTCCAACCCTGAGGGAAAACTATAGACCTTATTGGAAATAGACCGACATCTTACGTTTTACCTAATGTTTAAGTTTTAAACCAAATTCAACCTCTCTTTCAATCTAATATTATACTTCGCGCAGCATGATGCTCTCTCGTCTATGCGCTACTTTTTCCAACGCATTTTTTTATTTCTCAGTGGGCAGTTTTCCTTTAGATACCCTATTTTCCGAACAAACTGTCAGTATAGCTTTCATCTTGCAATTTATTGCAATGGATAAAACATATCAAAGACAGGAAACCATAAACCTTATGTTTACGCTGTTGTTATAACTTGTTTTCTCGGGGACTATGTTATGTTGATTGGTATTAACTAAGTTATGTTCAATAAACATTGCTAATTTATTATGATTTAACCTTGCTTAACCGCTGAGAAATATTGCGTATTGTCTCAGAGCAGAGTAGGCCTAACGACAATCTGTATTCATAAAATGAAACTAAACAACGGCGAAACAAACCAAATATCTTCATTTTAACGTAATACTCATTCAAATGGTAGATTGAGTGAAGCAATTCAAGCAATCATAAAATTGAGTGTTGCGTTCATAAAATTGAGTGTAGCGTTCACGGTTTTCAATTTAGAACGCATCTAACCGTTCTAAGTGTGCCGCGCGGAGTCAATGACTGCCCGTAAGATTAGAAACGCTGCTTTCTACCAGCGGCGGCACTAGCTTGGACGCGACGTTGCCACACCGATTTGCGCGTCATTTATTTTGATCGCGAGTTAGGTATGTTTTTGTTTACAGGTTTTCGTGTTAAGGGGAAAATACTGGCCAGTTTTATGTTCTTAATTATTTTAAGTAGATACCTATTTGGTACAAAAGCCAGGTACTTTTATTTCGTTATCCGATTTCA
This sequence comes from Epinotia ramella, assembly GCA_947578815.1. Lineage (NCBI taxonomy): Eukaryota > Metazoa > Arthropoda > Insecta > Lepidoptera > Tortricidae > Epinotia > Epinotia ramella. The sequence continues at coordinate 19,464,181 of OX388209.1, forward strand.
TTGAATCCTAATATTAAAGGTTTGGCTCATATGTATATATTAAGAATCATTTATTTATACGTAATACTCAAATGGCTACTTGATGTAGGAACCCTGAAATTGATGAAGATGCTAAAAACGCTTACCTAAATAGCAATAAAGGTGTCAATTTACCCACATCCTTCTTATTTTGGTCGTTTGTCTGATGATTGAGGGTACCTAGTGATTTTTAAATGCCTAGCTATCATGGACAGATTTCTCCTAGATGCACTTCGCTTACTATACTTTTTCGCAAGCGAAGAAAAACAGATGTCATCAAAAACATCACGGAGAGAGGCTGCTATATTTAGTACCAATAAGTAAGTATGTGATGCTTGTTACCATCAGTATTTAGATAATTAAAACCCAGTGTACCTAAGTACTTACTTTTTAGTGTTCCGTACCAAAATTGGTCCAACGGAACACTTATTTAAAGATGAAATAACTGTGTATTGTACAATCAGTCAAGAAAGTGTTCTACCATTTTTGAGGCAGATAATAATAGCAGGTAAGTAAATTACTACAGCGGGAAGTAAGGGGTTTCCGGCCGAGTACATATAGACGGCTGCGCGAGATGAGGCTGGCAACCCCTTTTCACGCCGAGGTATGTATAGTGCTTTACTCAAACATGCAATGAAATAAATTAAAAAAACTCCAAGAAATCAAACTTTAATTTTCATGGCTGAACGCCGTGATCCTGTGCCACAAATTGTGGAATGGAAATTAAAAAAGACCATCTTGCAGGCCTAGGCCTCCAATTTTGTATGAAATGCCATTACAGGTCTCTCGTCTCGCTGGGCCAAACGTGACACTTCGGAGCCCATTATGAGGAACACAACGTCAATATTTCATCGCATGTTTGAGAAAATATAGTAATACAGTCGAAAAAGTCGGCTTACTAAACTTGGATTTCCTTTTCTAGTAGTATTCAAGTGGCCTACGTCAAAAAATTGGCGTATTGGATTTAAAAAAATACGCAAAAATTCAAACCGACCCCGTCAAGTCTAAAAAATATGTAGCACTAACACACGCTAACATGCTATGGACAAAATTTTACTATCCATCGAGGTCTATTAAAAAAACCGTAGGTAGTACCTATTTGTTTTTCAGACACAGGATTGGATTTAACGATGAACGAGCGAGCGACACGAACGAACTTCTCCGTTTCAAAGAATTTTGGCCCAAGTTGAAACTTTCAACTTGGGCCAAAATTCTTTGTAGGTATGTCCGGATGTCCGGCTGTTCTCATCTACAGGTCGCATTTCTCAACCGATTCTCGTGAAGTTTTGTGAGCACGTTCCACAATTATATTGCTTTTAGGAAATTTATCTAAAAAATATTAAAAAAAAGACAGTTTCGCGAATTCTACAGCTCACAGACCCACTAGTGACAGACATTTCACTGTGTGAAGAATATTCCCTATCATCAAACAATTATTTATATTAAAGAAAATACCTACAGTGCGAGCGTGAAGGTTTCTTGTATGAAGTAAGTAGTTACATTAAATGTATGCAAATACCTGTCCTTATTCAGTTAAAAAATCATATAAATATTATGAACATCACTTCATATGTAAGATCCGAAGACCGGTATAAGATTCATATTTGGTTATTACTTAACATCAATTTTGTTCGCATTAGAAGCAATTATGAAATAGGCATGTAATCAGGCGATGAAATCAACGGATGTAAATGTCGGTAATTATGATATTTAAGATTAATATTTTTAATTAACTTACATCGAGTGACCTCGATGATTACGATCAATGAACTGCGTTATTTTAATGAACTTTATTTGTCATGCTTGCCGCAGTAGGTACCTAAATGAGCATTGTCAACAAAAATACATTGATATTATCTACTGCAAAGTGATTTTAACGGAGCTAAGCCCGTAACGTGTTGTAATGGACATTGACATCAATTGCTCTTATATAAAGGCAAATCAATTTGCGAAATAAAATTTGATATCAGTAAGTATTTCGTTTTATTTTAAATTGATTTTATTGCCTTCCATCTCAAGCAGCACGGCTATCACAGAACAGCTCGCGAGCTATGTCGCGGCGAGATAGACTATCCGTCTCTTTTTAAGACGAGAGACTTAGAAAAAGACGGATAGTGTATCTCGTCGCGAGGACGCCACACAGCTCGCGGGCCTTCCTGTGATAGCCATGCAGCATTGAGCCTTTCTCTTAAGGTCTTCGCCTTCATTTGAAGTTCATCAAAAGGCACTATATACGGCACTCAAATGTTGATAAAGTATGTCCCACCTAGAGCTACGGTAGCCTAGTGGTTCAGGCATGCGGCTGTCAAGCGGCGGTCGTGGGTTCGATCGAATCCCGGCTCGTGCCAATGAGTTTCTCTTTAGTGCTAGCTTTTCGGTGAAGGAAAACATCGTGAGGAAACCGGTTTAATCACAATAAGGTCTAGTTTTCCCTCTGGGTTAGAAAGACAGATGGCAGTCGCTTTCGTAAAACAACTAGTGCCTCTGCCAAATCTTGGCATTAGGTGTCAAAGCGGCCCCCGGGCTCCTTTAGAGGCACTACCGGGAATAACGCTAGGAGGATGATGATGATGTCCCACCTCTAGTGTTCCACACGTCCTGTGCTTTGTGTCGATGACTATACTTAACTCCTCATTTATCGTCGATGTTCCATGTTTTTTTTTTTTTTTTAATAAATAAATATTAGGGGACAATCTTACACAAATCGACCTAGTCCCATAGTAAGCTCATTAAGGCTTGTGTTATGGGTACTAGACGACGATATATATAATAGATATAAATACTTAAATACATAGAAAACTTCCATGACTCAGAAACAAATATTCATGCTCATCACACAAATATTTGCCCTTACCGGGATTCGAACCCAGGACCTTCAGCTTCGTAGGCAGCGTCACTACCCACTAGGCTAACCGGTCGTCAAATTCGGTCGCCATTATGTGTTGTGTTTGCCGACAAGGATGGCGAAATCCAATCCACAGGTTATCAACTATTGGTTGACAACCAGACAAATTAAACTCTAGAGTATCATCATCTTCATCATGCTCAGTGCTGAGGATCGTGGCATCATGTTCTATTCTTGATGACCAGACTTCTCCATAGGCCCCCTATACCCGCTTTGTGTATAGCCTCGGGCAGATGTAGTTGCATAAAGTACCAGTTCATAAAATCCCTTCATAAAATAGGTACCGATTTCGTCGCGTATCCAGGATAAAGTACGAGTTTATACTGATTTAAGTTTTCATATTATATGCCTATTATAAGCCGATTACGTATACTAAGCAGGATGCACAATCTTCGGCACGCTGCACAAAGAGCAATTTGCACTTGCGCACAGTGTATAACAGGATTAAATCTTTGTTCATCCGCTTGAAGAAACGTAATACTCTTTAAAAATACTAAATTACAGAAAAAAAAATTGTGTCGATCTTATTTATGCATTCAATCCAATGCTATTATTTAGTGTTTTAAACTCGGTTTTGCTGCATTTCTTCAATACGGGCTGAGTCGTCATGTGGGTAAAGTGGTCTTCAATGGAATTTGATATGTAAACAAACCACCATATTGAAAGAAAATTTCAATATGGCGTTTGTTTACATAGTTAGCAAATTCCACTGATGGCAACTTTATAGATCTGATTGTTGGGCCTTGCAACGGGATTGCCTGTTACAGAGATAGAATGCTCAGATGTATGCGTGCTTTTACGTATTTATGAGGAAGCCTGAAAGTAACGTATTGCCGAAAGGTTGACAGATTAATCGCTTTACCAGAGCAATGTGGATGGAGGTAAGAGACGAGGTAGGCAAAGGAAAATGTGAGAGAAGATATGACGAGGAGAAAAGAGTGACTTTATGACGAGTGACAAAGGAGTATGGAAGAAAAAGACACGTTGCTCCGAGCTCAGGAAAATGGTGATGTTTTAAGATAAATTCAGGCTAAAGATTCATGAAAAGAAGTCAGACTCGGATCGGACAAAGTGCATATTTTCAGGTAATTCGCACCTTGATCTAATATCTGCCGAGATTGAACCGCTTTGATCCATCTTGCTGAAGCTCCTGCAACGTGGAAAATATATGCTTCTGGGTTATCGAAGTCTCCCTAGGCAACAGTTGACCGCAGTGGTCAATTGTTACCCCATCGCTATATCGGGTGAGCGCTACTATCTAGCTTCAGTTAGGTTAAAAGCGCTAAGAGCAAATAGTTATTTGTTTTTTATTAGGAAGATTAAACTAACATATGACACATACTACTTACCAAGATAGACCAACAAAAGTGGAGATGGACGGGACACATGCTACGTAGTACCAAAGAAAAGTGGAGCAAAATCATAACAGATTGGTACGCTAGAGATGGAAAAAGAAGTAGAGGAAGACAGAGCAAGAGATGGGATGAGTTAAAACTCACAGCGGGTCCTCAGTGGAGAAGAGTCGCTAGAGACAGTATACAATGGAAGATGTTATATAGAGGAGGCCTATGCCAAGGCACTGAACTGGGAGATATTTTATGAACGCAGCAACACTAAACTACAAATGAGAGTTCAGGATAAAAGGCTCAAATAAATAAATAAAATATATAAAAAAGTCCCATACAATAAATAATGCGCTTCGTATACTTATTACTGTTTTGCAGCTCATCAGAGATGTTTGCATCGGCTTTAAGAAGGTATTAGGCTTTATGATTGAAATGCTCAACAGTTTAAAAACATATCTAAGGATCCGTTTTCAGTAAAACAACGTTTTCAGTACTAGCGAGTAAAACAACATACGAGCGAGCGAAGCGAACGAAGTTCTCCGTTTCAGCTTGGCCAAAACTTATTTCGTATGTCCGGCGTCTCTCCGGCTGTTCTCCGCTGCAGCGGCGCTACCACGAACTTCGAAAGTCGAAGTTCGTAATACATGCATCCCTGTCACTCGAGTAAGGGAGTGCGATAGAGATGGAAATACCCGGACTTCGACTTTCGAAGTTCGTGGTAGCGCCGCAGGTGGCATTTCTCAACCGATTCTCGTGAAATTTTGAGAGCGGGTGTTTTTTGTTAATCAATTTTTAAATATTATAAAAAATACTGACTCGCGAGTTTTACAGCTCAAAGAGCCACTAGTCTAATAATTCACAAACGATTATGTTGCACAAACATAGACTTAAGACAAGTAGGTACCAATTGTAATGCCCATTATTGTCACAAGTAAAAATAAGCGATACCTTTACTCCTTCATGAAGTTAAATGCAGTCTGCTCACGATGTTCCGCGAATTAAGGCAAATATTATGTCCTGTCTTTAACTATTACGCGAGAGAAAAACTACAATCCTTCTCAGAAATAAAATCAATTCATCGTCATAGTCATAACGTCACACCGAATATCGAATAGAAAACCAATGGATATTTTATCGGTAGCTATAACTGAAGGTTAGAAAGACTGCAAATTTAGTTTATTGAATGCTTGATTTGGTATTCCAAAGTAATAAAATATGTAATTTTCAGGAAATCTAGGCAACATACTAAAACGATACTTTGAAATTTTTTTTACGGCTCATTAAATTCGATTTTTTGCCAGAGAATTATAAAGGTTACTGATACTTGAAGTGTTCCGTATACCGTCAGTGCAGTTTATCACCTTATTGCATGGCAATATGGGTAATAGGTACTGTACTTACCAAAATTGGTCGAACGGAACACTTAAAATGCAATCACATTTTTCCTCTCTCTCATTTATTCAGTAACTACTTTTTCTCAAAAATAGTACGAAATGTTCCCATAACATCTGTGCAGATAATATCCGAAAGTGATTCATCCTGGACAATTTTTAGAAGGGTCCAGTAAGTAAGTATGAAATCCCATTACATATTATCATAATATTTAAATAGTATAGAACAAGATTGTCCAGTAAGTAAGTATGAAATTCCATTACATATAGTAATATTTAAATATGGAACATTTATGAAGTGCAGAGAGATGCTGAGCACTTTTTGGGATGGGGAAAAACTGTTAAACTCGCGACAGATTTTTGTGACGTCAGATGCGTCACAAAAATCAGGAGGTCACATGACCGTAGGATGGTGAGAGATTCGGGACGAGGCTTGGGGGCGTGGAGGAAAATAGTTGGATGTAATACGAACTTTTTTTTTTTTTTGCAAGGATAAAATTATTCAAGTTTTCAGTTTTACTGCCTTTGTTATGGCAGATACTAATGCTGGTGACTGTACCTATATAATGTTTATTCAAACTTTTATCTAACTTTTATTCAAACAATCATCTAACTTTTATTCAAATATAATTGCTTTATTTTTGAGAAAAGCACTATACACGCTTCGACCATAAGTGCCATCCTGGCCTCGTATTATAGCCGGACCTCGCCTTCGGCTCGGCCGGCTAAATCATACTCGTCCAGGATGGCTTACTTACTGGTCTCTGCAGTAATGTACTATTAATTTATCTGAGATATACCTAGTTAAATGCCAGACGTAATTTAAAACACAATACCTACAACAATAATAAAAAAAGTCAGTTTGTGTGATCAAGAACTCTCGAGTTACCTTCGTAAAACCTTGCGAGGAAATTTTAATTACGTTTATACAAAACAACCAACTAGTCTAACTTAAGGCCGCCGTTCTATTCAGCACGCGTATCGACGGACGGAGCGACCTATACATAGCCACCTGGACAGTCACATAGAAAAACACCGTAAGAACACAAAGTCATAACGCTTTCTATTCTCTCAATAACTACTCTACGCCCAACACACAAAGTACACATTCCAACGCGTCCCTACACAATAGAACTCTGTCGCCCTAAGCGCTCGTCAGTATTCTGTTAGTATACAATAAATATTCGGCGCCAGTTGTGCCTGTGCCAGAACACACATATACATAGAAAAGCAACGTTGTGGCTTGCCAAGAGCGGCAACAGCGCGCCGCTTGACAACGGATTCCAAGCTTGCTTGAATTTGAGGGGAAGATTGATAGAGTTCTATTGCAAAGCTGCTAATATCAAATGCACCCTATGTTACATATGGATAGGGTTAAATTTCATATGCGCATTTTTTCTAGTTACTATGTCGAATTAAGTTGTTTATGCGGCCGTCGAGGGTAGCGGGACGCGTGGCGTTGTAAGACGCATTGTGTTCGTTTTTTGAACGCGATAGAATCGATGTCAGTTGGCAGATTTTTTTGTTGTACCGTTTTTTGGCCTCGATAGCTACGGCCGAGCTATTGTACAAACTAGACCACTGCACACGTTTTTGCAATTGCTATTCTCTGAATGTATCAGTATACTTCAGGTAATAACTGGCATTTAATAAAGTTGCCTTAAAAACATCTGCTGTGCCTTGTAGGAGTCTGTCAGCATTATTTGTCTCAGGTTTTATATTCAGTTTGATCATTTATAGCTTCCACACCAAATAACGGATCTTAATCATTAACATTCCGTGCTTCCATTTTCTTAATGTCCCTTGTCTTCTCGTTTCTGGCGATAAATATAAGCTGCCGCCATGTGACAAACAGCAAAACAGCAAGCTTGCGTGATAGCGATTGGCAGCCTAGCAAATAAGCAGCATTGCAAATAAGTATAAATAATAATCTTTATTTAATAAAACATAATAGGTAATAACAATTTGCATTAAAAGTCTTACATCTACATGGTGCAGACATAATACTTGAGCCTGAACTAGGAAATTCCTGTATCTCAGACTTTGAAGGAGTTTGTGTAAATTCCTAAATACTTATTTAACAAATCCTACAATCAGAGGAATAGATAAAAACGTGCACAAATTATATTCTAAGTTACAAAGTAAATGTTTACCATTAATACACTACTACGAATTACTATTACAATAATAAAATAGTACAATACCTACTATAAAACATTTTTTTTCCTTGATATTACATATATGTATTTGATATGTTCATCTAGGCACGACATTGCATTGTGAGCGTCAGCACAATTGGAAACTCGGTCATAGTCAATATTGCATAAAAGTTTAAAACTGTTTAAATATAATTTTTAGGTCACCAAAACGCCGGGAAAAGGACTTCTAAATTCTAACCCCCGTGCGGCAAATCGAGTACGACTACTGGTAGTAATGAGTTAAAAAGGTTTTTCAAAAATAATTTGGCTAATTCTCTTAAGATTTCGTTACACTTGGGTACCCACGCAGAGATTTATTCCGACGATCTCTGTAAATATGTAGCGACAAACTCAACAGAACACTTTAAAACTCTCGCGCTTTATACACACATTTACATTATTACTAGCTTCCGCCCGCGACTTCGTCTGCGTGGACCCGGGATAAAAGCTATCCTATATTTTAATCCAGGCTATAAACTACCTTCGTGCAAAAATCGGTTGTACATTCTGCACCCATATCAAAAATTCGGCTTAAAATGCCTTATGTAGCCATGTCCGCAGGAAAGACGTCAACCTGAATTGCTGTATAACCCATTACAAATCCCAATCGTAAGCAATCAGAACCACGAACAAGACTTGTATACTTACGTGTCCAGAAGAACCTACATTTATCTTGGTATATTCATTAAGATAATTCTGTCCTTATTAAGGCATCTGGTTAATGATCTAGCTAGATTAACCAAACGTTACACATGGTATGCACAATAAAAGTATATAAAGCAATAATATACTTAGCGATGCCACGCCATCAATATCCATGGGGGTATCCAAAGAAAACTACAGGTACAAGCAGGCCTAACAAGTTTTGAGATAGGCCATGAAAAACAGTGACATCTAGTCATAACACGCGCGACTCTCACTTTTGGGGATAAGTTTTATGTGTTCTAAGGAAACAATGAAAAAGATTATATTGTAATATTGGACCTGATTAAATGACGGCATCGCCAAATATTAATTTCTAATTACTATTCCCACTTCTCCATTGGGAAAATATGACTTGAAGTTTCGAGGAAATTATTAATTTAACAATATTTTGCATAGCAAATACTGGGATAAACCCCGTTCGTGCCAACTGGGAATTAACGACTGGAATTGGATAGGACATGGGAAAAACCCAATGTTGTTTTATACGATCCTTATGGAGACGATTTTCTTTTTATCTTATCTTTTGTGTCATTCGTGAACTGTACCTATGTTAAATGTGTTGGAAATAAAGTTTTTCCACGAGTACCTATGTCTCATTGCCTATACCTAAGTGCGCAGGGCCTGAGATTGCGGTGTTGGTGTTATACCTATCCGCCACTGTGTTCAGAATGGGGTTGGAGGGTTTTTCGCACAAGCCAAATCGAATTTTCGTTGCGGTATATCTTTTTTCGATGATATTTGTGCCCTTCATACAAAAGGGCAACACCTCCCCTCCGCGTCGATATAAATAAAGTTTTTCCACGAGTACCTATGTCTCATTGTCTATACCTAAGTGCGCAGGGCCTGAAGTGAGGTAAATACATTCGTGTGCGCAAAGTAAATTACGCTAAAGGACCAAATTATTTTGAACAATTCGTCTGCGCAGCTATTTCTGCCGACTAAAGCAGGATAGTAATGAATGATGTTTGTTTATGAGTCAATCACCGCAAGCTTCCTCGTACTCCGTCCGCGCATTGTGACAGGTTCTCGGGAAACGCGGTGGCGTTGCCAGAAGGTATCACGCTTCCAGGACATGAGGAAGTCGAGTAGGCATGCGGCCTCATGTTCAAATTGATAACGTATAGTGATGCTAAATGGATAGTAAACCATCAAATTATCGTAATAAAGTATAAATTATAAAATGTAATTAAAATCATAAAAAGATATGAACCTTGAAAGTTTAGAAAAATGATGCATTTTTTTTATTGTCCAAGAGTAAATTTAAAGCTGCAAATATAATCCTTACGCTTTTATAGAAACAAAATTGCATGACAACTATGTACTTAAGCGCAGTATTTCGCGACCGAAACAACAATTTACCGGATTTTCCATACAACGATACAACTACTTTGTACAAGTGACGTCATACGTGGGTACGTCATCAGTATGAAGCGTTTTCCGCTGCCGCCAGCGACGTCAATTTTTGGCTCAAATTTTTGGGTAGGTATTTATGTTCTTTAATTGTAGTTGCTCCCATACAAACAATTGTTCCTCTCCAAAAACTGGTTCGAATGGCATCGTAAAAAAATCTTAGTCCGCATCCCTATTGTATCACGTTTCTATGGAACAGGTTGCGACATAACCATGTTGTTGATATTTTAAATTGCATACATTTCTGTATGAGACCACGTGATGTTGTATGAAAAGATGGGAAAGAATTTGAATATCAGTATCTTATTGAATACACTGTATTTTTGCTGCTACTTACCGTACGTTATGTATACACAAAAATATTCCATTATTGCTCAGTTTTATTGATGTTCCTTCTCAGAATAACAATGTAATTAACTAATTACCATTCCACTAAACCATTTGTGTCACTAATGGCCGGTTCCAATAATCAATCCACCGATAGTTTTCCTTACCGGCAGTTACATTTTGACAGATTACCCGTAGAAAATGTGTCAAAATGTAACTGTTGGTAAGGAAAACCATCGGTGGATTGATTATTGGAACCGGCCATAAGAGTAGCCAGGCCTGTTTCGAATTTTCTAGTTGTCTAATATTATATTTCCGCAGTTTACGAACCGACTTTGTCCCGTTCCGTGAATTCCGTGATACATAAGCACAAATTTAACGAGAGCTTTTCCATATTATATATCAGTTCTCCTTTCAGTACTGCCGCCTGACCCAGAGGTTTGCTTATTTAACGGCGGCAATAGGGATGATGACTAAGATATTTGAAGTGAAAACTTCTTTAGCGGCGCTGAGCACTTTTTGGGATGGGAAAAAATTGTTAAATACGCGACAGAGTTTTGTGACGTCAGATGTGAAGGAGGTCACTTTTTGCTGCTAGCCGATTCGACTTCATTAAAAACTGAACGCTATTCGTAAGAGTATAAAGCCGTTAAACACTTTTTGCAATAGCATATTCTGCAAATAAATTTGTAATTTTAACCAACGCGTCCTTCACCGTTTTCCTATTGAGGAAATTCGAATAGTTCGAATTTGGGCGTTCTTCCTAAAGAGATAAAGATTAGAAAAATATTTACCAACGGCAAAAACAAATTGATATTTTGGTCGCCACCGCCGTCTAATGTTCTCGCAAATTCGAATAGTTCGAATTTAGACGTTATTCCTAAAGAGATAAAGCTTTGAAAAATATTTGGCAATGGCAAAAACAAACTGGTATTGTGTTTGCCATTGCCAAACGCGCCCGCGGCCCGTCCGCCTTAATAATTGATAATTGTTTATAAATTTGCGTCAAATTCATTTTTAGGGTGACACCGTAAGATGTCACGTGACCTGATTGAAAAACTGTTACAATGTTATTGAGTTTTCACTTCTGCCGGCACTCCCGAAGTGCAACCCGTCTTTTTCGTCCCGTTAACTAACAATTAAAGAACATAAATACCCAAAAATTCGAGACAAAGATTGACGTCGCTGGCGGCAGCGCAAAACGCGTCATACTGATAGACACACAAGTATGACGTCAAAATTGTACAAAGTAGTTGTACCTATCGTTGTATGGAAAATCCGGTAAATTGTTGTTTCGGTCGCGAAATACTGCGTTTAAGTACATAGTTGTCATACAATTTTGTTTCTATAAAAGCGTAAGGATTCTATTGGCAGATTTAAATTTACTCTTGGACAATAAAAAAAATGATAATTTTTCCAAACTTTCAAGGTTTATACCTTTTATAATTTTAATTCGTTATATTTTATAATTTATACTTTATTACGATAATTATGGTTTACTATCCATTTAGCATCACTACGTTATCAATTTGAACATGAGGCATCATGCCTATTATTTACTCGCCATATCACAGAATAATTGTGGCATATTGCAGTATTTCATAAAGAAGCCTCTCCTACAAAACTTTCCACTACATCCTGATAACCCTGCCGCTGCGTGGTAGGGGACTGCTTATTTAATAACCAGAGGAATTTGCTAGGGTCACCGTCCCAGCTAACCATCATATCTGATGACCATTCCGCTAGCCGCCCGCGATTAGTACAGTCCAGCCCTACCACCTGCCTCCCTCCCTTCCTACCTTCTGATCGTAAGTACCTACTTTTATTTGTTCTGTGGCGTAGCTGAGGGACTAATCGTAACCTCTCCTAATCTAGCACTATAGGTACAGGGCGTCCCACGGCGATGCCACATGGAGGGAAAGTACCTTAAATATCACAGATAGCATATTTTGCTGAAATAAGACTTCTTTTTATTTTTAAAACTTAGTAAAGTTGCATTCATACTTTTTTAATTTTTTTAGAAAAAAAATGTATGGAAAAAAAATTTCGCGTCATTGGAGGAAAAGTACCTTAATTATTGTAAATGAACATCTTACTGAAAGAAGGCATTATTTCGATTTAAAAAAACAAGTTGAATAAATAATTCTCACATTGAAGTCTTTCGATCGATATGACAAAGCTACAGGGTATTTTTTTTCTCGTGTAGCGGGTTCGATTCCCGGTTTAACCATGAAATTATTTAAAATGCAATTCAACTTGTTTTTTTTAATCGAAATAATGCCTTCTTTCAGTAAGATGTTCATTTACAATAATTAAGGTACTTTTCCTCCAATGACGCGAATTTTTTTTTCCATAAACATTTTTTTTCTAAAAAAATTAAAAAAGTATGAATGCAACTTTACTAAGTTTTAAAAATAAAATGAAGTCTTCTTTCAGCAAAATATGCTATCTGTGATATTTAAGGTACTTTCCCTCCATGTGGCATCGCCGTGGGACGCCCGGTATATATAAAGTGAATGATGTGTACTATCGACCACACAGCTAAGTGACCATCCGTGCACTTTATGTGCATTGTAATAAGGTTCTATATAAATACAGGATGGTCAGTTCACTGTGTTGGCGTTTGTGCCTACAGCGATGCTCGCTTCTTCATAACATAACTATCACCTGCCTAAATCGCTATTACTCAAGTATGCTTACATACACACACTTACCTACGTAAACAATGATGTACTTAATATAAAAAACTGGCTGTGACAGACGGACAGCCTCCGAGTGATCACATAAGTGTTCCGTTGGACCAATTCTGGTACGGAACACTAAAAAAAGGTAGATAGGTTATAAGCCCTCCAAAAGTGGCACACTAAAACTCAGTCAATTGTATTTCGCGTCGTGGTATATACGTATAAACGTGTCTCAGCTGTCAGATTTGATGGCCAGTTTTAAACACGGAATTTCATATTAGACAACGTACCTCTTTTTTTTATATTACATCATTGTACGTAAAGGAGACTTGTATGATTCGGCGTTACTTTACATATTCATTACATTATTTAAGCATACAGAAATTTTAATGCACAAACCTAAATTAAGAAGTTAGCTCATAGGTTTCCTAAAGTGACTAAATGAATCGAAACAAGGCCATTTTAGTAAAACGCGGGACTGAGTCAGAGCCTGCGGTAGGTGGTCAGTGGTCATAAATATAGCATTTTGTGTTTTATTGCCCAGGTATAAGTTCTAAAACACACATATATATATATAGGAAGGTATTTATTAGTGACGTACCGACAAAGTCGTCATGCGGCGGTTAGGTATAAGATTATATGCCATAATACCGACCTCTTGACTCACTGCAGAAACACCTACCTACTTGAGTAGGTAGGGAATTAGTGGAATTTGTACGAGCTCGTCAAATATCAATTTGATTTTTAAATACCGACGGCGACCGCTTTAGCCTAGTTGGTCGATGCACTAGTGACCCTGCCTACGAGGCATGAGATCCTGGGTTCGGATTCCGGTAAGGGCATTTATTTGTGTGATGAGCATGAATATTTTGTTCCTTGAGTAATGACACTAATGAATGCTTTCTTTCTGTGTATCTAAGTATTTATTTATCTACTAGCGACCCGCCCGGCTTCGCACGGGTAGGTACTATATATTATACATATAAACCTTCCTCTTGAATCACTCTATCTATTAAAAAAACCGCATCAAAATCCGTTGCGTTAGTTTTAAAGATAAGCATACATAGGGACAGACAGCGGGAAGCGACTGTGTTTTATAGGTACTATGTAGTCATAAGTATGTTTACGTCACACCTGGCCATAATGCGAGTTTTACTGCACGCTGCGCGTACCGTAAAACTCGCATTGTGGCCAGGTGAAGACGTAAAATTGTGTACTCACCACGGGCAGTAAAAAAGAAAGCCCTCTATCGCATATTTACAACCCTCGCCTGCGGCTCGGGTCTCAAATACCTGCGATTTCGGGCTTTCTTTCTTTTACAGCCCTTGGTAAGTAATGTACTATTTTCTACTCCTGTACCGTTATCTGTCATTTATATAGGCTCAAATACAATGACACTGATAATAAGCCGTCGAAAAACTCTATTCTCTATGGCCCATAAACGCACTGTTTAGCGTACTTTTATGGTTCATACATTTTTCATAAAAGCACTGTTTACCACGATGTCAAATCATTTTTTTTTAATCGGCCGCTATATTGCAGTGGTACCAACTTTATAAGCAAATTTTTCGAAATAAAAAGTTTCTATTTACCTATTATAAAACATTTGTAGAACATAAATGATTTACTAAAATAAAAATAAATGATCATGTATTGTGTGTTTACATACATATTTTACCAATTATTGGTATTATTTATAAATATAAACCGATCCGATTCGGTTCGGATCCGGATTCAGTTTGTTTCGGGTGATAAGTGCAAAGAAATTAAAAACAAAACAGACCATAAACAAGAGGTGTCAATGTGTCATATTTCTAATTTCCCACCAAAGTTCCAGTTCAAAATTTAAAGAGGAAATATGATAGAACTATTCGTTATGAATAACTTATTAAGATTTTATTTGTGTTTGTGAAGTGAAGAAAAATGTGTACGTTCCTTTTAAAATGGACGAAGAAGAAAATAACTGCACCGCTGAAGAAATTGCGTGAGTGGGTAGTAACCGAAAACTTACTGTCGGAAAAGTCAAATGCAATTTATTTAAAATGACTCGTAGAAAAAGTATTGTATGCAATGCAACGGTGTATAACTTGGTCTTAAAACGCTTTAATTGCGATGCTCGCCAAGGCTCCAATCGCAACTCACGACCCTCGCGTTTTGAATGAAATTTGAAATATACCGTGTTTATACAATGCTTGCTTGGTTACTTAAAATTCAGGCTTCTAGTCTTATCCACAACGAAGTTATTGGGGGGTCGAAAATGGCCTGAACTGCTTGGAGAAAAGGATGGTACGGCCGTGCCGCTGTTTTGCTCGACTTGGCCGACTGCCGTGCCCCCAGATATTCCAATGACTGTAACATCATAATACAACCGCGTTTCTATCACTGGCTGACACATATAAACATTTATAAGGAATAAACAAGGAGTTATGCAAGACGACGCCCACAGTTAAAATAACACTGGACCATGACTTCATACAAGAAGCTACTTCGGTCATTTACTGACCATCCTTTTCCTGATTGTGGACTCAGATTTTTCGAACTATCTGCGTAGCGCTTTATGTTGTATAGACCAACACATTTTTCATACCTGCGGACTTGAAGTCTAAATTCTGCGCAGATGGCGGTAACATTTTGAATCACGCCTCTACTTTACATTTTTGCACCTTATTCGTATTTAATAAGGTGAAGAATCATACTTACTCATAATTACACGGTTAAACTAACGTATTATTATATGTCACTGCGGGCGACATGTTTCGAACTTTTCGGGATTTCTTCTTGAGGATGAGTTTTTTCTCGCCAATGTCGCTTGAATCACTCAAACCGTGTAATATTAGTATGATTTTAAACAATTTAAATATGTCTCACGAAAGTTTAAATTGAAGGTGAAGAATGTATCTTTTAAGTCGACAGTATTAGAGTAATACCTTTAGGCACTTAGTAGTGTTGCACTGTTTCAGATCGAATACTTTTAATACGGGGTGTATTTTTTTAACAGAGTGTAATAAAAGAGATCTGCGTAGATAGCCGTGGCTCCAATGCGTGCTGGTCTAATAGTTAAATCGTGATACACGGGCACTTTATGATGTCAAGCAATCGATCGCCCCTGTAAACAGGCAAGATGGGTCTTACATTTGTACTGGATGGCCACTGCCAGGCACTCACTGGTTTATATCCAAAATATAGCTCTTTCATTGACCAAAAAAGTACTTATGTACTGTGATGTTCGGGCACCTTTAGGAGCACCAGGTTTTTGTTCAAAATATCACCAATTAGACGAAGTATGAAGTGGACATACTGTATTAGGTCTAATAGTTAAACTGCGATACGCGGGCACTTTATGGGCGCAAGCAATCGCCAGGCCCCGTAAACTGGCACAATGGCTCGTAAACTCGTTACTGTGTGGCGACCACTGGGCTCTACCACTGGTATTTGCTGAGAGTGGGCAAAATAATGAACGACGGGACACGACATGGATTCGGTTTTTTATGTAGCCTCTACATACATTATACAACGTGACCTAGAACTCAATTTAAGTAAACCCGTGTATCGTCATATCAGCTCACGTCCATTGCTGTACATAGGCGTCCGCTAAAGGTCCTGGTGGTAAAGGTTGCGGTAGTCCGCTGGAAACCCGTGTATAACTTGGGTATCCTTGTTAATATGCTTTTTTGATTAAATTAAAACGGACACTTCAGATAAATAAACTGAGATCTCATCGAAACTCGTTCATAACAATGTTTGTGCTGTAAAATTTGTTCGCAGGTAAACTTCCGACGTCATCCTAGAAGGCAGAGGTGTACTCGTAGCTAAACAACGGACTCAAATCCTCACCACACTAAGATTACTCGGCGAAGCATGTGGTGGCATTAGGAGTAAGTATTATGTTACGAGTATGTCGAAGTTACGCTGGTTGCATCCCTGGCTGGCATTTTCGTCACGCATAATGACTGTACTTTTATGAACTAAGTGCGGAAATATGGACTTATTGTTCATAGTCCAATCCATAACTACTTGCGGCAGGAGGATTATTTGCGGCAGGAGGATTTTCGCGATGCAAAGTCACGTCATGATTATGTTTGTCGGCACTAAAAATATCATTTAAATTACACAATTATTATATGAATGTAGCGTAAACATTACGCAAGCTCGCGGTGTCCGGTAGCCGGCCGTGGAAACGCCAACTTTCTAGACCAAGAGCCTTCCTGAAGGTCGTATAGTTGCTAGGGGCGTCTCGAAATATTGAATTTACTATTCAGATCATGTTGTCTCAAACGGGACAAATCGCCTTCATACTCGTAGTTATATACTGTAGGTAGATAACGTTATTCAATATGTCCCTTATTGACTGACAGCGCAGCGGTTCACACGAGAAGAGCAAACACAGTTAGTTTAACTTAACAATATTTAGTGGTATTCAGTCGACTGTGGAAATATGGTAGAAGTTACTTGCGGGATAAGCTAGCAACCTATTACAGCAATATATAGGCTGAAGTTTAGTTTCAAAGTCCTCTTACCTCTTTGGGAATATAAATATTCGTTTCGTTTATGTAAGTAACAATAATGCTATGAATTTTGCAGCATTGGTATTCTGATCCGATAATTTTATGCGGAGGGATGATAGTCATGTTACTAATAGGAGGGCATTAAGTATGAATGTGGAGGATTGTAAGAAAAAGGTAGACCAAGAAAAGGTGGATAGAGTGCGTGAGAGACGGCATGAATAAGAAGGATGTGTGATGAGACTGATGAGTTGACGTGACGGCCAATAGAGAGCTATGGAAGAAAAAAAACATGGTGCGCCAAGTAAATGGGATAAGGAAAAGCGAATAATGATGGTATACAGAGCTGTGGCTATAAAATCTAGATAGTAAATGTTGGCTTTATTTATGGTGTAGGTATAAAATATAATTGTAAACCATACAACAATTGCGGGATTAAGAGGCGGAATTAAAGAGGTAATGATAGTTGTATCGATTACGAAAATACTTAAACCCTTAATGACAAACAAAGGTAAGCCTTTGTTTGCCCTACAATTTAATTAGGTAAATGTATTATTTTTTCGTAGGTATCCGTCCTTTTTATTGACAAACCTAACTTTGCATAACAACTGTCTCAAAATGAATGAAAAAACCAGAAATAAAATATTTTTCACGGAAAAAACGGAATCGTAGGTCCCTATTTGCTTTTAATATTTCTAAGTAAATGAACCTTCTCCCGAAAATGTTATTATAATTACCTACGAGATAAGAGTTAAGGCAAGCATACGATTGTTTGAGTAAACTGTAGTAAAGGGGTTCAATTTGAGGTGTCACGTGATTGTATCATAATTCTCGTGTGATTTTTAAGCTCCTTTCTTTTAGCGGATATTCAATTAATGCCTACCTACAGCGTTCATGCCCGGGTCAATCGAACGCTTATTTGCCACCGACGTGGTATTTAGAAAATACAATATGTAGGTTTTTAAACAAGATTATTATTTATGTGTTCGTATACTAAAGGATCTTTTTGATTTTTATCATATCACTAGCTTCTGCCCGCGACTCCGTCCGCGTGGAACTCGTTTATATCGTAGGTCCATACAAACTTTCACCCCCCCATTTTAGGGAACTGGGGGGTTAGAAAGTAGCCTATGTCACTCTCCATCCCTTCAACTATCTCCACTTAAAAAATCACGTCAATTCGGCGCTCCGTTTTGCCGTGAAAGACGGACAAACAAACACACACATACACTTTCCCATTTATAGGTAACTAACTGATGCCCGCGGCTTCGCCCGCGTGGTTATAGGAAAATGTAACATATTGAATTTTCCTGTGGGAATTAGATGTTTTCCCGCTGAAAAAAGTAGCCTATGACACTCTCCAGCTTCTAAACTATCTCCATACAAAAAATGACATCAATACGACGCTCCGTTGCGACGTGAAAGAAGGACAAACACACACACACACACTTTCGCATTTATAATATTAGTAAGGATATTAGTATGGATTCGGGCCAACTTTATAAAAACTACCACATCGATACTCAGAAAAGCAATGTTCCATTGGTAGGGGCGATATGACCACCCGAAGGCCAGCATGGTAACAATTAAACTATCAGGACGGCAGCCGTGCGGCGGCGGTTAGTTGTTAATTAACGGCGACCACATCCTAATTGCGTGCTAGTTTCAGGGCTCTTCAACTTACCCGGCACAGAAGGACGTAATGTACGGGGCATTACTACAAAGTTGGGATTATTTGTTTGAAAGTCAACTGATAGGCGTTGTCTAGAGAGGTTAGAGGAATGGAACAACTTTAAGTTGAATTTATTTATTTGAGGCATATTTATAAACTCAAACCTGGGTCGATTTTGTTGCGGTTTTCTCAGACGTACCGTAAAGTGGGGTGAGTAGGGATCGCGAGGAGAGTTGGGTTATGAATGGGAAGAGAAGGGATGAAAGGGGGATGAGATGGGATTTTAAGGCTACTGCTACCTTAATAATGTATTCCAATTTAAAATGGAGTTACAGTAATATTCATAATAAAAAAAAATCTATCCAACAATCTTCCTAAATCACCTTTGTATGAAAACCCATCTCACCCCAACTACGAGGGACTACGGGGTGAGGTGGGATTTCGCGTTTATCGTTAAAGTTTTGAAATGGAACTACCCAAAATCATAAAAAAAAGACGGGGTTGCACTCCGGGAGTGCCGGCAGAAGTGAAAATTCAATAACATTGTAACAGTTTTTCGATCAGGTCACGTGACATCTTACGGTGTCACCCTAAAAATTTATTCGACGCAAATTTAAATAGGAATTATGTAATTTTTATTTTGTTTTGTCTTTTAATCTAAATACTTCAGCTCAGCTTATTGTTGTGTCGTTCTGTTTATTTATTTCTTAATGTATATCCCTATACCGCTAATAAACAAACTATGAAAGAGATGAGAACTGGCGTGCCGTTGTCAAGATGTCGGCAACAGAATTAATAGTTATTGTGTGAGGACGGGTGGCAGATTAAATGTGGGTGCGGACAGCACCGCTATTCTGTAACTTGCTTTAAGCTCACCTCAACGCTCACCCACAAATATATCTTAATGCCACGGTTCGTAGTACCCAAGCGTAGGTAGAGGTCTAGTTTCGTTAGGCGTGACGGTGGGGTGAGACGCCTGAGCGCGTAAAGAATAACAGTCCGGAAAACGCGATCATCTCGTCTCGACGATATCACGTTGTAGAGTTTTATTGTATAGAAAACTGGATTGCAATCTTAGTTAAGGTGTAACGAGATCCTAAACTCTTCATACAAACGTTTCTCGGTCTAAGTAAATTACTTACCGAATAAATCTGGGGGCACGGGAGTGCCCCCGCCAAGATAAACATTTTTATCTTTATTCATGTTTTGTTTAAATTAGCTGGAGAGAGAGGGTTAACCAATGAAGAAGTGCTGAATAGAGTGACGCAAACCAGACAGTTAATGAGAAACTTAGAAAATAGGAGAGGCAAGATAATAGGGCACCGCACACGACATGACAAGTTCATACTCAATATAATTGAAGGAAAGATAGAGGGCAGGCAGGGGGGGGCGCAAAAAAAGAGTTGATGGGTCGTATCGAGATGTCAAAGAGGTTGCCAGGGATCGGATTAGATGGAGTGCCTATACTTTGAGCTAAACCGACAAGAGCTTAGCTCTTAAATAAGCAGAATAGTTAGAAGGATTTTCTTATATTATATCGATACCCTAGTTCATAATCGTACTAATTACGCGAAAATAAGTAAATGTTATTATATTACTTAGTATTACGATTGTGAGCTAGGGTATCGAAATTCAAAACATAGTCGTCATGAATATGTTTAAGATCTCAACGACTCGAATTATTTATGTTATGGTGAAAAATTAAATAAATTGTTCATTTATTTATTCGTTTGCATTAATTCAATTTTAACATCGATAGTCATCGCTACAGGGTGTCACACGTAGCGATACCTGACCTCGCATATGTTGAATGGGATACCCCGTGTCAAGAAGCCACCCGGAACTGCCTTTCTGCACATCGAGCGTACGAGGCAATAAATGCAACAGATAGGTTCAGCACAGCAGGGCCAAGTTCTGAGAGTCGCATTTGACACTGGCTCCGCTTATAGCCAGCTTGCGGGACGATGCGCACTAGGGAATGCAATAACCGACAAAATTTCATAACCGATTATTGTATCGATTATAGCAAAAAATAACATTAATCGGTTATAACCGATTATTTCAAATTTTGATAAAAGTCAAAGAAATATGGTCTAAAGCTCTAAACGTGGAAAGCTATGCTTCGTGCGACTAATAAATGAACTAATGAATGACTTATCTATTTTTTAATCAACAATAAAAAACAATTTTGCCAGCAAATTCTACGAATTCTTCCATCTCGAGGTGTTGACTATTATCACACAAGCTGTAAAATTAGAATGCCAGTTCCATTACTTCGATTGTAAGTGGGTCATTGTCAGATTTAGGTGCGCGTCTTTTCGGTGGACATTGCCAAAGTTGAGGGTTGAATTTTTGGTTGAACTCTGAATCCGCATAAACGGCGTCGCCTCTTCTATAATTCTATGCGATAAAAACATATTATATATAAACATAAGCCCTTAACTATTGCCCACTGAAAAGACGATTTTTGTTTTACTGACTGACAATGACCCAAGTAGTTGCTTTATAATTATTAATTACGTTCAGTAAAGGTAAACTTAGAGTTAAAATAACAACTTAAGGGGCTCCATCATCAAATATATTTTCTTGACTTGATATGATAATCTTGATATAGGATAGAAAGTAAAATAGACTACGAACGAGAAAAAGATGGAAGATGTTTATCTCTAAAGAAGAAAAATATGCGCCGTGGTATATAAGCTATAATACCACAAACGCAAAAAAATAATACTTTGCATTTATCTATTATTTTTTTCGTGTTCCGAGAGGTTCTTCGGAACTCGGAACTCGGCTCGGCAGTTTCGGTAGCCGTAACTTTGTTTTAAGTATAGTAAGTAAGTATCTAAGTTACTTTGTTTATAATTATGTTTGGTTTCGGTAAACTACGTAAATTATGAAAATGTAATTATATAAAACCAATATTAAATAACCAATTATAACCGATTATGAAATAAAAATAACCGATTATTGATACGACTGAAATAACCGATTGTAACCGATTTTTTCGGTTTCGGTTATAACCGATTTGCATTCGCTAATGGGATACCCCATGTCAAGAAGCCACCCGGAGCTGCCTTTCTGCACATCGAGCGCACGAGGCAATAAATGCAACAGATACAGCACACCAAGGCCAAGTTCTGAGAGCCACATTTGACACTGTGGCTCCGCTTATAGCTACTTGCGGGAAGATGCGCACACGCTGTAGAGTTGATACAAACCGGCACTCTTACTTCTTGTATAACACAATCAGACTGCGTTAAGATTGAGGACGTCACGATAAGTTTAAATATGATTTAAGGAGAGATCATTTGAATCCTACCTTAAATAATCTATAGGCAATCCATAGAATTCTGCTTCGCTCTCTGCTAGACTTGTCTGCCACACCTGTGGGTTGAGTGTTATATGAAAACACTGTCACTTAGGCCTTAGAACTTAAGAATTACGGGCGGTTGCGGTTATTTAATTAGACTAAGAACGCCGTCAACGCGTTATATAAATATATATATATATATATATATATATATATGACGACAAGATGTTTGTTTCAGTTTGTAATCAAGTCAGGAATGGTTTACAGGGATACAAATTATTGTATGAAAGAGGAGTTATAATAACATATATATCTTCGTTCTCGACGTGCTTTTATTTATCCTTCCAGTTTTTCGTGATGATATGTATCCTAATGTCGCTCTAGGACTCAAAACTATCTTATTGCATCAGAATCTTGATAGTTAGGCATTTTCACGAGAAGAAGTCAGCTTACGTACCTACCTAACAAATGCGCCGTTAATGTTATAAAATGGAAAGCCATTGATCGTAGTTAGTTTGAATTCTCCGCTCGCCAATTATATGTACCAATTTAGGTATGTAAATATTCTTGAAACAGAAAATTTGAAAGATGTTAAAATATCTCAAATGAAGCGAAATTATTCAAGCTACGATTTTTTACTCTTCGTTGAATACAATCACCATAATTAAAAAATATTTTAGTTTCATTCAAGTTGTACGGTCTTCCTAATCAATTCCTTGATTCGATCGATTTTCCGTGTATATGTCATCATCATGAACTTAAGACTTAAGCCGGGCTCATGCCGGTGGAGCAATCACCATTCTGTTCTTCTCTCTGCCACTGTTTTGAGCTCTTGATACATTACATTAACTTTCTCTTTAGCTTCAACCATTAACGCCCGTCTTGACCTGCCCCTGCCTCTCTTTCCTTTAATTATAGCTTTTATGTCATTGCCATGTCTAACATATGTGTACCACAGAATCACTTATTCCATTAGAAATCATTTACCACAAAATAATCGCTGATTTAGTCGTCACTTTTTTCTGGTAAAACCAAAGCGACAAAAATGTGTACCTATATGTAAGTCTGAGAAAAATCTTCCATCTCAACTGGTTCGTGCGAAACAGAAAAAAAATCGATCTCAACTGGTTACAAACCAGCGGTTATGGTGCTGGTTACAATGACCTGTGATACCTTATTACCAATAAATGATGTCTGTCTATGGCCGAAGGTGTATAAAATCTCGAAATCTCGAATCCAGTTATACATTTTTTATTTGTTTATTATGGCATGTTTTATTTCCGATCTTCGTTATTGTTGTTATTTGTGTTACGTACCGTGCACTCATTTGATGGACCCAACGGACGACCAGCGCTGGGTGCAAAACCAGCATCATGCTAAGTTAGGGCCATTTCGTAACACGGCACAGATTCGCTTTTTCTTTTGTATTTGTCTTGTAAGACTGTGTGTTGTGTTTGATTCTTGATTTTTGAATCTCGATAAATTGTGCAAATAGTTCTTAGTTTGTGTACGACTAGGTACCTATAAGGAAAAAGTTACAACGAACACTTCGAGTGTAGCCTTGAACAGTATCGCCGCTATCAGTGGGTGTCTGCGGTCGTGGGTTATCTCCTTTTATCACAATAGTGTGCGTTCCCGAGCTTCTTTATTGATAACACTATCTGTGTTTTAACAACGACTCATATTAAGTGGAACTCTTGTAAACATACACCGTTTTGGCTTGTATATGTAAGAAGAGAAACTCAATTTTGTTCATGTTGTTCGCATTCCAATCGCATTTCTATACGAGCCGCGCACTCTTTCCGATATGTTAGCACAGCGCGAGGAAGCTAGCACGGAACACATTGAAATGCGATTGAGATTGGGAGCGACGAACAAAAATATATCTCTAGTACCTACGTGTTAATGGGCTTGTTATAGCACGTTTGAATTATTGTCATTTGATAATTTTATCGGCGGTCTGTCATCATTAACCTTTTGCCGGTGGACTTGATTCTTGCATGGTTAATTTATGAACAGGGTTAACACTCCTACAGTGGACAAGTATACCGCTTTCTGCGCTCCCACCGTAGTTTTCTGTTTCTCGCACAAATGTTTATTTTATGTTTCGATTTCTTTATTGAAGGAGCGAGCGAAGCGAAGTTCTCCGGTTCAGCTTGGGCCAAAATTATTTCATATGTCCGCGGCTGTTATCCTACAGCTCGCATCTCTCAACCGACTCTCGTGAAATTTTGAGTCATTTTCAATCATTTTCAATCATTAATCATTTTTTTTTGTCTATGATTAAAAATGTTATTCTCTTCTGTTCTTTTCTACTTAATCCGTGAAAAACGTTTCACTCAGCATCGAGTTCGACCGTTGTTTTAATAAAGCTACAAAGGGAATGCGGCGTATAAACATTTCGGACATTTTCAATGTAATTGCAAGTTTAAATATAAACGGTTAATAGGTACTTAATATTTCATTTGCGGCGAAGGCATTTCCATACGCGCTCGGACGCGGCGTATAATTATAATAAAATTAATACTTAACATCTCATTCGCGGTGAAAATAACCATACGCGCTTGGTGCGTGGTGGTGCAGTTCTCAAAGCAGTGGAGAAATGTCAGCAGCTCGTTGCTATTAATTCTGTTGTTGACATGTTGACAGCGGCTCCAATAACGTTGGGTCGGCTTTCTGCTGTCTGCTGGATTTAATGAACATGTCTGGGAACAAGGAGAATCAGGAGATGAAATATAAAGATAAATTGGGGTGCAACTTTGAAAAGAGTCCGCAGTAAGCTCAATTCTCCATACAAACGTAGTTACGCTCTCATTTTACAGCTACGTGTTGGATTCTCAAGAAACTTTGCATATACAATGAAATGAGGTATATCTATGCCTGTAATTAGTTTATGTACCTTCAGATTCCATGGTACAAAATTTGTTTTTGCTGTATTTCGTTTGTTTTATAAACTGGAACCATATAAACTAATTAAAGACGTAGATATACCTCATGTCATTGTATATGCAAAGTGTCGTCACAATCCAACACGTAGGTACCTAGTTTTAAAATGAGAGCGTAACTACTTTTGTATGGGAAGGTGAAATTTGGCCGAGCTTACTGCGGACTCTAAGGAGGCCACCATTCGTGTAATTGTTGCAGGCGTATACATTAAACTCTTGTATTAAAGTTATGCTATAATGCATAACATTTAATACAGCAGAAGGTATTAAAATTCGGATTTTAAAAAGGGTATCCTAAATTGCTTTACTTGACTTGGCAACTACAATTGCAATACTGAACTTTGGGGTGAGCGAAATTGGCAACTTGTCGGATTAACCTGTTAGGTTAGTTCGTATCAGAGACTATATTTTTGAGGCGTTCATTATCGAATGGAATTCGGGGTACCTACTTTGGACTTAAATTCGGTTTTGCTACAAACAGTATCGTACTAATATAGAGAAAATTAATTCGAACTAATATTCACATTGAACCGTACCTATCACAAATTCTTAAGACACAAATATTATTTTGAGCAAAATGCATTACATCGACATTAATTCTACGTCATCATGTCATCAATTATACAAATGCATCTAGAGATTGCATTTGCAACTCCGCACCCCATACCTACCCATACAGCCATATGCACAAACATGTCCGTCATGTAAATTATTCAAATTATTCACCATTGCCAAATTAAATAAAGAGCGAAACAAAAAAACTCTTTATTTTGCCGCCCCACCCGAGCATAGGGCGAAGGGCGCGACACCCCTAGCAATCAATTTTCCCCCCTTCTTTAACTATCGAGCCTCTCTTTCTAACAGCGAAGTAATCAGTATAGTTGTCCGTGTCTGGAGCACGATTTGAAGGGCGCGAAGAACTCCGAGCGATGCCTCGGGCCACGTTGCCAGTTTTCAAGAGAGAATTTTTGTGACGCCTAGCAAAGATAGCATTACCCTTGCTTCTAGTAACTGTGCACTCTGTCGGTTTATACTTAAGGTTCAAATTGTAGATAACATGTGTTTCATGGTGGTTGTGAGCATCTTTGCAATTTAAGATTGATGTAGAAATCCAAATCGTATAGTGATGAGTGGATGATTGTATCGCGAGGACTCCTCGGAATGGAAAATGGGAATCGGGCGGGGAAATATAACAAATTACGATAAGGGGTTGGTGAAACGTCAAAAAAATTACTGGTTTTGAAGTTAACATGTTCGTGAATGGCAGTGTGGGGCAAAAAGTAATTGCATTACAAATTACGTATTTCAATTATTGCATTACAAATTACAAAATATAATTTGTAATCGCATTACAGATTACAAAATGTAATTTATAATCGCATTACAGATTACAAAATGTAATTTGTAATGCAATTATTGCATTACACATTACAAAATGTAGCGCATGCGTCTATAGGCTGCGGTGTCCGCGGACCATCAGGTGGGCCGTACGCTTGTTTGCCACTGTCGTTGTATAAAAAAAAACTAAAAACATAAGGCTGCTAAAATCATATCCCTCCCTTTCGGCTCTGCCATAAAGCGAGCAATAAAAATGCCAAAACAATCGATTGTATCCGAACGTGAAGACTGTCCTAAAGATACCGACAGTAGACTTGAAAATTCATATGTAAGAGAGCATCGAGCATTGATTCGCAATTTTTAAATTTGTCGAGCGGTTGGGCTGCTCCAAATATGAGCGAGATGGAATTTCTCTGTACCCTACTAAATATTTATTTCCTTACGTATAGTTATAGCTACTGATGTGCCGACGGAAATTTTCCTATATTGCGAAACGTTTCTGCAATTTAACATAGGAAAATTTCGGAAATTTTCTTCATTTTTGTATGGGAATTGAAACTTTCCATTTCCAACATGGAAATTTCCTTAATTCCTTGTGAAACTTTCTAGAAATTTCCGACAACTTTTCCAACTTTTTGGAAACTCCGCAATTTGCACATCACTAGTTAAAGCAATGACGCGTAGTTTCAGTGTCCGAAGGGCAACCAGTTCCCGAAGCGTTGTGCGACACGAACTGAGGCAACTTAGACTGGCGCGGAAATTGGGGAGGCGAAAAAAATATCAATATATTTTATATATTTTCGTAGCCAGATATTTAATTGAAACAGCATTACATTATATAAACAGCGTACACGCCTTCAGGCTGTTACAATCGGTTGTCTCGCGACAAAAAAAAACATACATTATTTTCTATTTCCGTCCCAGCCCAAGTTGGCTTAGGTCGGGTTACACAGGGCGGTTCCACAACACTTTGGGAGCTCAAACACCGCGAGCCATCCGGTTGCCTCGTGGGCACTGAATAATACTACTACGAACTACGCTTCATTGCTCTGAATAATATACCTAAGTACAGGTACTCATTACATACAATTTCATATCAAACATTTGTTTCATTCATAATTCAGAAGCTTGCATACCCTTTCGGATAAACTCAATGAATTAAACAAACTCACATATAAATAAAACGTGCCACGGGTTGCCAATTTGCGCATTCAGATGTTACAAAAACCTATATTCATAAGTTTCATAACAATTAAGTGTTTTTTCATCGTTATCATATATGGCATGATTACACTTAAGTGGTTCAAACCTTCAGTGTAATGTGAGGCCAGACGTCGTACCGGTTTAAGTAGACATACATATTGGCTTTGCCTTTCATTAAAATACCAGGCGGTTTTTAGATCGAAATTCTTATTGTAATTTGGTCAATTCATCAGCACGGCAAAAGCCCGACATTTGAAGTAGGTAGCTGTGGCGCTAGATTCTCGTGAATGTAAATTAATATCATCAAGCAAGTCTGTCAGTCTCTCTGACTGGTCTGTCATTTTCACAGCTAAACTATCAAATTCAAAAGCACAACAGTAGTTTACCAACTGCGATAGAATTTGGTATGTAGAAAGAATAAGTCGTCGTCGTAAGGAGGCCAAGGAGGGACGGAGATTTGGGCCATTTTACGAAAAGTTGTAAACTCGTCTTTCTTTTTTTATTGTGATATAATCGGGTTTTTTCTACTCAGAATTGAGAGCACTTTCGAACGTAATGTGAGAAAAAAACTGTCCGAAATGTTACATATAATTTTCGGTTTTCCGTTCCGTTACCAAGCTTAGTATGGAGACGGCAACGGAATGGAATAAAAAATCTTGGGACACTTTCTTTTCTTGTATAACATTCGAAAGTGCTCTCGATTCTGAGTAGAAAAAACCCGATTATATCAAAATTTAAAAAAAAATTGAGTAGTCACAACTTTTCGTAAAATGGCCCATTTACACAAGCCGATCCTACGCGGGCGGAGCCGCGGGCACAGTTATTAAGAAGGTATACAGACGAGAAGATGATACAAAAGTAACTTACTTGCATACTCGTAAATACATTACTGTTGTACACCTTAAACCCCACTGATTGTACCTAGTGCTGTCCAGAATGAACACATGGTGTTTTATGTTTATTGGACCAACAGTAGATTCTACAGCAAAGCGCTTCAAGATCTATTCCAGGAGTCATGAAAAAAAAAACTTTTTGTTACGATTACGAACTATTTCAATCACTAGGTAATTTGTTCCTTGATAAGAACGCGGGTTTGCGGTTTGGTCCGGAATGACAAAAATCAAAGAAGACAAACTTGTGCTGAACAACATTTTCCATGACACCAATCACTAAATCGCAAAGAAACCTCTAAACAGCTAATTTAGTTTAGTGGGTTCAACATTCGTTTGCCAGACTCTATTACATTAACTCAATTAAATCACAGTACTTATCTACTCAACGGAAATCTTATCGGGATCGCGAGTGTAAATTTTCTCAATGCTTCATACCGTAAAATCATTTTTACGTTTTTTTTATGGACATCCACTGTTTTTACAAGTTTTTAATAACTTAAATGTCCTTATATAAATTATCAATTTTCTTGTTTTTTCTCAATTATTCATTTCACACGCTATAACTGGGGAGAAGAAATTGCGCAGAACCAAACAAAGCCGGAATACTCACTAACACAGCAGTTAATTATATATTTAATCTGATGAGTAGGTCCGAAAATGACCATACATACAAACTTCCAAAGCTACAATACAAACTCAGAAAAATATTTCTCCAATCTAGGATACAATACTTTTTTTGTACTTATCTGGCAGAGATTGTTCTTTACCGATAATAACCGCTTGTTGACAACTCTGCTATCAGTCTGCTTTATTAGCCGAGGTCTGTACTGTTTCTGTAGGTACTTTTATTGAGCAGTGCTATAAAGAGCATTTGTATAATAGCATATCGAATTAATCAAATGTCTCGTTCATCACATGTACTTGAGGTGGTGACGTGACTTAGCATCTAAGGAACAGCTATGGTGTTTCTTTTGCCGTGCGAACAGTTTGTATAATTATAAAAACAATGATAATGTCAACACAAGAAATCACTGAACTTAGAAATTACAATTGCATTAAATTAACTACATACATGATTGAAATGATAGGTATTGATCATTTATATCATCCATTACACTGTAGGTACTAGTAGAAGCGCCATCTAGTGGTCTTTAGAGAAACCATATTTTCAACATATTACAACCTCCTATATCTCGGCAATCCCTTGATCGATTTGGCTCATGTTCACATAAAATAAAATAAAAATTGTCTCATTAATTTGCCTATGAAATGTCACGACATTCCGATCAACGATACTATATTGTTATAGTCGAAAAAACATTAAGACATACAAACGCCGGGTTGTTCCAGTAGGCGAGGAGAACTTCATTCGCTCGTTTGGGTTAATTTTAACAAAAACATAGAATTCAAAAATAACAGGGAAATGTCAGTAACTTAAGACATCGAAATTAAGAGTCCGCAGGAAGCTCGATTCTCCATATAGAAAGAAAGAAAGAAAGATACTAACGTAGATATAATAGTAGATTATACACTAAGGGGATAAAGCACTGTTTTATGTCACGGGAGCGAATTGAATCCCGAACGTAACGAAGGACTCATAATTTAACTCCTGAGCGTAGCGAGGGAGTTATAAGTTAATTCCTGAGCGAAGCGAGGGAATTAAGACTGAGTCCTGAGTGCAGTGAGGGGTTCAACCTCCCAAGACTAAAACAGTCTTATCCCCGAGGTGTATACTCTACTTTTCACACCTTATGCGAGACAAAAAAACAGGCTCAGTAGATAAAACACTTTCATCACTCGACCTTTTCAATATTATTTTTGAAATTAAATCTTCTATAGGCACCTACAAGAACTCGATTTGTTCGTCACGCGTGAACAAATGAAGGCGCGCGACGTTCCAAATTCGAAAGCACAAGCCGTGGTCCTAGATTCGAAATTCGAATTTCGAACACCGCGCTCCTCCGGACCGGGGTTCACACGGAGGCAAACTTCATAAATTTATTTTGTCAAATCAAGTAGGCCATGGCCTAGGACAAATTGTGTTTAGCAAAATTAAACTTTATGCATATAGTAATAAGAATTATGAAAAGTGAAATCATATTATTAACCAGCGGGTTATAATGAAATTCAGTACAACATTATAACCCGGCTAATACCAAGGGATTTAATGTCTTGCTTTCGGTAGGGTTTACATGACCTATAATTCGGCATTGTCGAGCATGTGGTTTGAAAACGTAGTTACGCTCTCATTTTAAAACTACGTGTTGGATTGTAATGAAACTTTGCATGTACAATGACATGAGGTATATCCAGGTCTGTAAATAGTTTATGTAGCTTCAGATACCATAGTAAAATAAAAACAGCGAATTTTCGTTTTTCATACAAAACTTGTTTTTGCTGTATTTTGTTTGTCTTATAAATTGGAACCATATAAACTAATTACAGACGTAGATATACCTCATGTCATTGTATATGCAAAGTCTCATCACAATCCAAAACGTGGTTTTAAAATGACAACGAACCTTTTGTATGGGAATGGGAAGGTGAAATTCGGCAAAGCATGCTGAGTGCTGAGGATTTAGTCCATGGCATCGTTTTTGTGCCCTGAACAGTATGACACGATATGAAATGTTACCCCAGAAAATTTTACCATATTGCTGAGCTGAAGAGACAAATCCGTGATAGGCGGTTTCTTTCTAGTGCAGTACTTCGGTCGTTTAGTTTTGGGTAATTTGTTCAGTACATTGAAAATCAGTACAGTTTCTGCCATACTTCCGCGGAATGAACCTTCGCTTCGGTAATATGGACAATATGGACATATAGGCTATATTTTATCCCGTGGCTTCGCCTTCTTGGTCTGGAATACGCTGCTTGTCTTATATACATTATCCGGTTGTATCTGGTCCCCTTAATATGTAACGAATAAAGAGAAAATAGAGAAAATTCAGCGCTGTTTTCTTCGACACCTAAATTTTCGGCTAAGAAAGTGGGATACGTCCGATGAGTCAATGAGCAGCCGTCACCATCTTCTGAGCCTTGAAGGTAGGCGCTTGTCGCTTGATATGTCGGTTTTGCATGACATCTTTTCTGGACATATTGACGGATCCGAGCTACTTGCGGAAATTAAATTCTCCGTTCCAGCAATTCGAATTCGGCACGAATAGTCTGTTCAGTATACCAGTTGTGCACACAAATTATTCGCCATTTATTTACATGTTAAAAATTCGCCCAGAATTCGCCTCTAATTCGTATGTTAAAAAATTATAATAAAAAGTTTAATAGATACTATCGACTTATTCCATTGCACCAAAGCTACTCTTAAGACAATCATGTAATTTTATGTTTTTTTTTGTTACTCTTGATTTTACACATGTGCGAGCTGTGGTCACCTATAGGGAATGCATAAATCATCATGCATGCATTTACCGCCAAATATAGAGACGGTAAATTACCGGTAAATTAAAATAATTTACCGGTAATTTACCGAAACTCGAATTATCGATAAATTAATACATTTTAACGATTATTATTACTTTATCGTTATGATTATACCTCAATAACTGTGTAAAATGTCAATTGAATAAACTTGTTAGCGTTATTTTACCTTATGTGCCTATAGGACCTGAATTATACAATTGTTTGTAGATGCTTCTTAAAATGCAAACACGTTTCCGGTTCCGTTCTATGAAATATGAATAATGATCTGTTTAAATAAGTACAATAGATACGCCTTATTTAACAAACTGTAGAGTAGAGGTATACTCATCATTACAATCCAAAGAAATAACTCTATTCGTCTCACTGGGAGGGAGAACGCCAAAGGCAAGGAACAGAGGTAAGGTGGGTCTTTTCTTCAAAAAGGGTTACAACGACAACACCCTGCTGAAGAACCACCGACCCATATCACTTCTGAGCCATAGACGTATAAGCTGTTTTCGAGAGTCATTACAAGCCGTCTCGTACGGCAGGCTAGATGACTTTCAGCCTCCCGAAGAAGCTGATGGTTTCCGAAGGGGCTTTAGCATCGTAGCCCACATCCATACGCTCCGTCAGGTTATAGAGAAGCCTGAGGAGTATATCCTGCCCTGAAATATTTCGATACGATCGAAACCTGAGCTGTACTGATTTTCCGCCAGCACCACATCGAACGCATCAATCCTTTCCGAAGTCCTGCGGCGCTACCACGAACTTCGAAAGTCAAAGTTCGGGTATTTCCATCTCTATCGCACTCCCTTACTCGAGTGACAGGGATGCATGTATTACGAACTTCGACTTTCGAAGTTCGTGGTAGCGCCGCTGGCCTTTAAAGTCCACGTTTCAACCGCGTATAAAAAGATAGAAAAGATTAGGGTCCGCATCAAGTTAATCTTTGTTTTCAACCGTATGCCGCAGTTTGTAGGTACATATCTTCTCTAATCTTTTGGCCGCTGGCATGGCAACCAAATCAGATGTGTTATCCGTTGGTGGCCCTTAAATAAATAAATAAATAAGACGCGTGTTAATTTGTTATCAAAGGATATGGGATAAGGAACACGCAGAAAAAATAAGCTTATAATTATAACTGTATAAAATTATAAATTTATATTCCGACCCACTTTTTACAAACATAGGTATATATTTGCCCTCGCATCTACACACATACACACACACACACACATACAGACTCACACATGATAGTCTTTACCACGTTATTCACGTTAATCCCCTAGCCTGATCCCCCAGGGGAATTAGCGGCAATTATTTTATATTCAACTAGGAAAAAATGATAATGTTCGGTTATGGCGCTTCGCCGGACGCTACCGCGTCACGCTCGCTTCGCTCGCTCGGCTCGCGCGCTGTAGGGTCGCAGTTCAACTAACAACCTAACCGTTTTTTTCCCCTGGGGGATCAGGCTAGGGGATTAACGTGGACAACAGCGTATTTACCGAGCATGTTACAGTTTTAATTTTAGTTCGATTCTTACTCTGTGTTAGGTACGTTCTTTTTCGATTACCTAACTGTATTTCGGTGGACGTTTATAGGTAATTGGCTTTGTTATTAGCTATTAAGTTTTGTATTATTTATTTTTCTGTACTAAATGATGTTGATCCCCTAAATAAATAAAAATAAAAAATAATAAAAAATATTAAAAATGTTTACCAAAACCGCTTGCAGCAACGCAATACAAAACAATGTTGATATACTGAATTTGTTCGAGAGGTACCTAATCGAACGGAACTATAACAATTACAACCAGAATAAAAGTATAATTGAGTACCTACAAAACAAACCTAATCTTAATATCGTTCTTCATATTTATTATAAAATAAATATTGTATTTTGCTGTACTGGATAACAAGTAAAACGAAATTATACTGCGGTATTTGTAACAAAAAAGAAAACATCGAATGAACAATTTTGAAACAGTAGCTTCAAAATCTTGTAATGCCGCAATGCGAGGTGAAATAAATTCCGGAATGTTGAACGGAGCCGCGCGGTGACTGCGGTGAGGTGGCAGGCAGCCTGGCCGAGCACCGCGCCACCTCGACCGACACGCAAGCGATCTCTTCTACTAGGCGCTCAGAAACTGCCAAGAGCTCCTCAAGTCTCTCCCACAAGCCCTATCTCACTCGCACTACTTATTAATCCTACGCAATAAAACAAGCCAGACAGCCGTCTCGTACTTCGCTCGCAATGGAAACCGTATCATGTGGTATTGAAATAGGGTTCTTTCTACGTCCTACACTGGATGTTTTTAATGATCCCCTTGAAACGTCGTGCTACGAAAATGGAAGTAGGTAATGGTTTCGGGTCGGTTCGTGATGTATTTTGTTAATTTATGTTACCCTAATATTGACGATGCTTAAGGATCAATTTGGCATGTCAGAATTCCTTTTTTGGAGCGAATGAATGAGAATGGAGAATGGATGCCTTCGGAATGGGAACTATCGCACCGATCGCACGAGTTGTATTTTTAAAGATAAGTAGAGAAAATTATACTTACAGATGAATGTTTATGTTTATTTATATCAATATTGTGCTAGTTTTTATTGAACGTTCGAAGGGAATTCTTGAAATTGCGCTGTTAGCATAATATTTAGTGGTACAGTCACCGGCATCAATTTCTGCCGTAACAAAGCCGGCAAAAATATCTGACACGTCCTTATGGCATTAGACATAAGAGTCGTGTCAGATATTTATGCGTGCTATGTTGTGGCAGATATTGATGCCGGTGACTGTAGGTACTTCATTTAATCAGAAATTCAAAATATTCTGAATTGATTAAGATGGTGTCACATAAAAGTACTACAACTTATGTACTCTTTTAATTCAACTAACTCTCTCTGTTCTCAGTCTCTCTCAGTCTGTTTCAATCGCTCTGAGTATTTTTAGAATTTGGAACGTCGGATGGATGAATGCTTGAAATTAGAATAAGTACAAGTAGGTAGCAAGATTTTGAAGACAACGCTCGCGAGTAAATTTTTCCGTTCAATACTGTCTAGCCTAATCTACCTATACAAAATTATTATTATAACCTTGGAAACAAAGTTCTTCAATCCGGTACTTCGCCAAACCACATTCATGAAAATGTTCACTTTTCCCTTCCACATTACCACATGAACGCTTTCCAAGAGCAAATGCGTTGATTATCACAGAAAAAACTCAAGAAAAATCCAACTCGCTATAGGTACTTTAGGCCGATAATATTTGAGGATTTCTGTCGATTCTTCAAGGGTCTCAGTATCACCTTTAGGCACTTCATTATATTTGCTTCTTCAACTTAATCATATCAGAATCTGTGACGTACTTTACATCATTGATGAGTTAAGTCGTCTGTGGTCTTCATCATCAGTTCCATCTTCACTAAACCTGCCATTTCCAGGGGTACATAGACGAGTTATCAGATTCTGACACGGTGACAATGGGACCGCCTCAGAGAGTAATACTTACTCTTGAAAATAACAAAGAATTTGGAAAATCGGTCGACAATAGGGAATATGCATGTGATTTAGAAATGGACAAAAAAAATCACGTGTAATCTATATAGCTTAATAAATATACACACATGATTATTTTTTCAAATTATCATGTTTCTATTGATAAAATAAATTGTTTAAAAGTACTATTTTACAAATTCCCTCGCAAATTTCCAAAACGCAACGCTATTGGCGGAGCGAAACGTGACGTCACCGTGCAGGTCGTTAGTATGATTATTGAAAGTTATTCGCATTGTTTGGCCGCTGTTTATGATAAATAATCAGTGTTTTTTGGTAATTATTAAGTGAAAAAAGACTCGCCACAATGACTGAAGGCGGTTTTGTCAAGGCACAGTCGGATAATCTGCCTAAAATTGATGTGTTCATGATGACTAAATTTAATACATACCTACTTCGCGAATATTTGTGACTTTACGTCCGCTGAACTAAGAGGAGTAAAAGCTGCAAGGTAAATAAGTTACAGATATTCAATAAATTTTCATATTCCTTGTTTTTATACTCGTGAGATTGGTCAATTAAATAATTATAACCTATTTTGGCGATTCAAATAGCTAGACTTTTAAACTACTTCAAATAGGTGTCTTTGTTAAATAAGTGGAATAAAAAACTAGTAGATATTTATCCATACTATATACTATTTTACTATACTATAACTTTATATATTATATATACTAACTTCTGCCCGCGACTTCGTCCGCGTGGAACTCATTTATATCGTAGCTCCATACAAACTTTCACCCCCACTTCATCCCTTTGGGGGATATGGGGGGAGCTACGATATAAACGAGTTCCACGCGGACGGAGTCGCGGGCAGAAGCTAGTTATATTATATATTTTATATATACTTACTTAATAATAAATTATAAATGCGAAAGTGTGTCTGTCTGTCTGTTTGTTACC
Organism: Epinotia ramella; assembly: GCA_947578815.1. Lineage (NCBI taxonomy): Eukaryota > Metazoa > Arthropoda > Insecta > Lepidoptera > Tortricidae > Epinotia > Epinotia ramella. The sequence continues at coordinate 19,500,905 of OX388209.1, forward strand.
TCTTCACGCTTAAACTGCTGAACCGATTTGGATGAAATTTGGTATAGAGATAGTATAAACGAGTTCCACGCGGACGGAGTCGCGGGCAGAAGCTAGTATTATATAATCAAAGATATGTAGGTACCTATTAGGAATGTTAAATGTTGAGAACATCTTTATGAACTTTAACAAACTAGGTTCTTTTCGTCAAGGCTTATAAATAAAACAAATTTGTGTAGGTCACTCAGTAAAAAGGATTAGATTCTTTTAACTTTCTTCGATCAACAGTGCAAACAAAGAAACTTAGCTAAAACGTTTCTTGATCAAAATCAACACTCGTAGTCAGCTGTTGATCAACAAAAATCATAATATTTGTAACATTAATAACTAAAAAAATTGGGAATCAGAATAGTTTAATGAATAAGTATATAATACAATTTTGAGGTTAGGTTATTGTTTACCTATATTGTTCGCGAGTCGTAATAAAAAAGATTTTAGGTACATACATATTTAATACTCACGTCGAAATGATCTTCACAACAATATAAACTACTCAAGCACGATACATTATCTCTCCTCATCGCCTTACACCACTTTATCCTTATATTTGCACCTTTGGGCATATGAAAATATTTGCAGTTTTAATGTGATTTTCACACATAGGGACAATACAATATTTATAATAAGCTTTTGTGTGCTCTTCCATTACAATAAGTTGATCTTATAAGCTTTAATCACTCACATTTATTAAAAGTGTGAATCAAACACTTTGTTGTTAATTTGTTTAAGAACCGCCGTGCACTAAGCTGCACGGTGACGTCACAAATGAGCGCGCCAAAATGGTGGCGTTTTGATCGTCCGAAAATGATAGTAATTTTAATTATTTTTTTTTAGCTTATTTAATAATATTGTGAAAGTGTTATATTTTTTTCCGGTTATATAATTACTTATAGAATAGATAAAAAAATAAAAAAATGTCATGAATATTCCCTATTGACAGAGATATATGGGGGTTCGAATCCCGGTAAGGGCAAATATTTGTGTGATGAGCATGAATATTTGTTTCTGAGTCATGGAAGTTTTCTATGTATTTAAGTATTTATATCTATTATATATATTATCGTCGTCTAGTACCCATTACACAAGCCTTAATGAGCTTACTGTGGGACTAGGTCGATTTGTGTAAGATTGTCCCCTAATATTTATATTTATATTTATTTATATTATATTTATATATCGGTAAACACATAAAAAAATAGAACCGCCTCCTTATTTGAAGTCCGTTTTTAAAACATAATTCACCGGTTCTTAAACTACACTTATAAGAATCGTCAGCATACGAGTTGATAATGTTGATATGTACGACAGAAATATTGGCTCACACATTCGTATCGTATCATTAATAGTATTAATTAAAAATAGCAGGGTGCAGTTTTTAATTAGGTACGGCAAATAAGGAAATCGAAAGATTTTTATAGATATTGATAGGTTTCATACCTTTATTTAGGTTTGTCATATACGAGGAAAGACGAAATAAAAAAATCAAATGAAGATGATATTGTAGATATCAGTGTTGGCCAAAAAAAAAACTAGTACCAAGTACTTACATTAATTATATTTTGTAATTTTTTTTGTCATTTTGTTTGATCGTTAACCCTACTATAATATTATAAATGCGAATGTTTAGATGTTTGGATGTTTACATGTTTGTTACTCAATCACGCTTAAACAGCTCAACCGATTTGAATTAAATTTTGCACGAAGATAGTTTATAGCCTGGATTAAAATATAGGATAGTTTTTATCCCGGGTCTACGCAGACGAAGTTGCGGGCGGAAGCTAGTTTAACATAAATAGCACCAGCCTTGAAACGAAATCTTCTTCAATTTGTGAAATCTTGAGACCGAGGTTTTATCCATTGAAAGTTTTATCGTCTCCATCATCAGGTCAACTTGATGGTACAGTATTATTATTTATTCTCTGATGGTAGCGAATTACGGTATCTATAGGTATCTATATTCTATAAAAATACCAACTTGCAAAGCTTCATCGTTACGATTACGACTAATGGAAAAATCTGTTAGCAGCATCTTTGTAATTCCTTCCTGACAAAATATGCCATCCTATTGAAAAAATATTATTATTTAATCCAACATTATTATGAAATCCCATTAATTGTGAACCTCTTCACTTAAAGCCAGTTAAAAATTAAACGCGGATAATCAAGTAAATAAATAGTTTGTCTAAACTAAACGAAATATATCGCATCGCTGCGGTTGCGGTACCGAAAGAAGATGGCGCGTGCCGCGATTCAGCGGGCACTGCTACTAGGAGAACATAAAGTAAAGGAGCGGTCTAGTGCTCCCCCTAACCTTTCAAGCTGCACTTTAGCCGTCCCATAAGCGTTATTAGACTTTACACCACATGAATAAGGTTTAAATTCGACTGCGGCGTCACTATGTTATTGTCGCATGGGAATGTATAAAATAGCTGCTACTGCATTATGCTCGCCGGGTGAGCAGCGCGCATTGCGCAACTCCCCAGACACACGACGTGTCCGTCGCACATTCCCATAATAAGACGCCATGTATTTGTGTGCTTGATACATACAATACAGATCAGTGGGCTGATCAGCTAATAAGATGCATATATTGCATATATCAATGCGACTGTATAAGCCTATGAGTTCACTTGACGATCTTCCGTAAGATGAAGTATTCCATTACCATTATTATAGTTAGCTAGGTGCTACTGATTCTAACGAAACTACGAGTATAAAGGATGACAACATCACATTTTTTTAGTGATGGTATGGGGCGGGCTCCTCCGCAAATGTAATACATTTTTGAATTTATTTATATTCCTCCGTCAATATTGTAGACAAAATTATGAAACAAATGCGTAACGGTTCTTAATAATTCAGTTTTTGGATTTTAACATGTCAGGTGTTGTTAGATTTCTCGTAGTCGTGGGAGTGAACTGCAATTTGTTTATGTAAACCCATTTCATCTTATACTTCCCTACAACTTCAATAAAATGTAAATGGCGCTTTACTCATGACATGACGGTAAGTTCTTCTATAAGTAAATAATCGTTTATTTTGACCGGCTAGACATACAAGAAAGACATACATGCTTTGCCAAAAAATAATTGATTAAGTATTATTATTTTATACATTGCCTTTTCTATAACATTTGACAAGATAAGACCTAATGTGATGGGTCTCTAATATTTTATGTCAGTCTTATTTCATGCAAAATTCTATTTCTTGTGGGAAAACCATCAAAGAATGAAATATTCATTATATGAGCCACTGATATATGTATGGTTATGTAAGGAGCACAACGCTTTAATATGTTGGTAGTTATATATGATGATACTTGGCTTTTACTATATTTTTTAAAGTAGTACGTCTCATTTTGTTGTAACTATTCAAACTTGATTTGTATGATGCGTTGTCTCTAGCTAGAGTTGTATTACAAATATTACAAATCTCAGAAGGATCAGAGAATATCACCATTATATTTAAGTATTTAATTTTCATGCACATTATTCATTATAGTTGATGATATCGTCTGTCAGGGGTACACATTTATTTACATGTTTTCACTATTTTTAATGAGTACTATACATATAGTAATACTCAAACAACGAGAAAATACCCTTATTTTTTTATTTACCAATTCATCTAAGTGTCTCAATGTCGCAAACCGGCACACAAAACTTAAACTAGGTGGTCGCCAACTGGCGCAATGACCCTAAAAGTGTGAAATCGCTTGATTCGTTTTGAATGAATGTTATTTAATTATTTACCTACCTGTGCGATATCAATCAATAGTCATTGTTTCATCATCGTCACGAGCATATGGATGGGAAGACCAATATTCGTGTCTCCATACTCTTATTAATCTGTCACGTGAATCGTAATTGGATTCCTCGTCTTTTTTTAACAGTAGGTACCTACACCTAGCTTCGAGATTACGACAACATTACAATAAATAGTGAAATCATTTATTATGGTTTAAGATCATGTATAATATAAGTAGGGGAGGACGGGGCTTCAATTAACAGGAGTAAGTATTAACAAGCGAATACCCAAAAAACGATAAACTGCACATCACTAGTAATCACTGGAATCGATTCCTGTGACAGTGCTGCACAGGTTGAGACTCGTAAGTTAAGCCTAGGATGCCGTGTGAGCGAGCTGTGTCATGTGCATCCGTTTTTGGCAGCAAATGCACTTTTTCCACTTTACGATTTTTTGATTTGCGCCTCAAGTGTCTGATTTATCAGGGCAATTTTTTTATCAAAGTACACTTGCCTTAACTGCGATTCTGACGATTCTTTGTGATATTATCTGTAACTGATTGTCGTATGTTAATGAAACATATATAATATCTCGTTCTAGCGAAATATATTGGCTAAATATGTTAGTATCACGACTGATGAGTAAGTTTGACATTGAAAGTAGTTATTTATTAATAGTGATTTAAACATAATTCAATTTTATGTTTCTGTGAAACAAGTTAGGTTTTGAGTTTTATGAAGTGAAAATTTCTTTAGCGGCGCTGAGCACTTTTGGGGATGGAGACAAATTGCTAAATACGCGACAGATTTTTGTGAGGTCAGATGTGAAGGTCACTTTTTGCTGCTAGCCGATTCGACTTCATTAAAAACTGAACGCTATTCGTAAGAGTATAAAGCCGTTAAACACTTTTTGCAATAGCTTATTCTGCAAATGAATTTGTAATTTTGTCCACGCGTCCTTCACCGTTTTGCTATTGAGCAAATTCGAATAGTTCGAATTTGGACGTTTTGGACGTTATTCCTAAAGAGATAAAGTTTTGGAAAATATTTGGCTATGGCAAAAACAAATTGGTATTTTGTTCGCCGCCGCCGTCCGCTGTTCTTGGCGCCGAACATTCATTCAAAATTAATTTTTAGTGTGAGACCGTAAGATGTCACGTGACCTGATCGAAAAACTGTTACAATGTTATTGAGTTTTTACTTCTGCCGGCACTCCCGGAGTGCAACCCGGTCTTTTTTTTTCTTAACATCTAATTCAAATAAAAATATTATTAACCTAATTTCATTTATTTATTTATTTAAATGTACCTAATAGCTTATTTTAAAGTTTTGTCTAACTAAACAAAATACACTCGCAGACAAAGACGAGTCATATTTCCTATACCTAATAGTACAGTTTTTTTTTAATCCTGTCATGATCTTTATTTAATTTTACATCTAAACTGTAAAAATAACAGTAGAAAAAACAGGACGCGTAAAAACCGATTAATAAAACAACATCGGAGCGAGCAATCGCAAAAATCGACATTTTGCATGGATACCTATTGATATGTTTATGATAGGATCCCGGAAATTGCTCATACAGTTGGGTATTATTAAATAATAGTAACTATATTATGTAAATGAACTAGTGTTAAGTATAAAAAAAAACCCTATTGTGGTTATTTAATTTACCCGATTTTTTTGACCGTGCGAGTGTTATCAGTATTCGATAACGCATTTGTCAAGGAGTGCACTGATAATTCATATTAAGCATTTTAATGTTTCTGGAATAATTTTATCATATTTTAACCATGATCCATCCCCGACTAAGTTGATACCTACAACTTAGTCGGGGATGGACCGGACCACTTTTAGAGTTTCTTTTATGCAAGTAAAGTAACTAATGCTAATTGTTAATTCTGAACGTTTTTTGTGCGATTAAGCTATTTTCTAGTTTACCTTCTATGTACATTAATAATTTTACATACCTACATACATTATGATTCTGCAATCATTCAATGCACGGAATGCACCTATATAATTACCTAGATACTATGTTGCTTGCCATGCATATTAATCAGTATTATTGGCCCCAATAAAAATACCTTTGTCTATCGCGTGAGGGACATGTCATCCGGGCAGTTAGCATGAATGGTTTTTAAGGCCATGTTTTACGTGACGTTTTGGGCCATTTGGGACGTAAAACGTGACCATAAAACCTAGCGTGCTAGCTGGGCTGATGTTGAAGCGCCAATCCTTGATTTGCATGATTTAAAAAATACGAAATCCAATAAACTCTCTTAAACCGCGGAGTTGTTATGCTACAACGTGCCACCAGTTTATTCGACGCGAGTAACAAGCCAAATAAACTCTTTAGCAATAACTAAACCTAACCCATATAAGTAAACGGCGATAAAAACTCAGCGAAATTTTATTAAATTTACTTACACAGAATGTAAATTCGTAAAAGGAATGAAACGCGTAATGCGAAACAAAAACCACTGTGTAGTGTGCGATTGCGTCAATACTTGAAAATTAATCGGCCGGCAGTCCGCACACACTGCCTATTCTCACACACTCACAATACCGTACAAATACAAAACATTCATCGTGAATATCCATTTTATGAAGACCCCTGCGATAACAGACCCGTCCCCTTTGCCTTATACAATTCGAATACGCAGAAGGGAGCGCAACAGCTCAACGTGACTGGTGTTGCTACGTCGGATCGAGTAACCTCCTCGCGAGTTCTGCGCTCCTGGTAAGCTGCGCACAGTGTGGCAGGTTGCGACCATGACGATGGGGCTACGGGCTCGGCTGTTGCCGCATTGACGACACGTGGGTCGCGTCTGGCCCTCTCGGCCGGAATGGGACCACCCTTGAACGCAAGACCGAGTAGGCAGACCGACGTACGGCGCCATGCGACTCCTTCAAACCGCTCCGTGCTTCGCGTTGCAAAGAAAACACTGGCCTTGTCAAAATTAGCTTTATTAATACATCTTCTTACAATTTGAACAATCAAATTACTCATCATTTACACCTAGTGTTGTTTCTACGTTTAATTGCCCTAGCCTTGCTTGAAATATGACGTCCGATATTAGTTTTTCCGCAAATATACGTTGCATGTGTTTCAACTCCTTCAGTTGGAGTCCTATTGTCCTCCCGAACGCTTCTGATTCGTTGCTTATGATATATGAATTATATGATTGTGGTTGTTCCAGTTCGTATTGTAGCTCCTGACCGTCCTCGTCTTGTTTAATGTTGATCTCTTCTGTCACAAAGATGGTGTTAGAAGAGTTGGCCGTTTTTTTCCTTTTCGGTTTTATGTCCTCGTCTTCAGAGTCTTCAAGTTCTTGAAAGTCCTTAAATTGTAAAAATAATTAGATTTGTTTACAGACTGGATTAAACATTGTATTCAAACCAATACTAAAACAAAAATATGCGAGTCGATCTTGATAACTTTTAGCTAGTTACGCTTTAAAAGATTAAATTAATAATAAAGTTATAAGTATTGGAAAAGTTACCTGATAACTGTTGTCGTATTGGCTGACCATTGATTCGTCGATTTTGGACTCGTCTTGTTCATTGTCATGGCTATGATTTTCATTTAGAAACGTCAGTAGATTGTAGTACCAGAGATGCGGTTTGTATTTGCCTCCACGAAATTTACTCACTAGCACCTGAAATTAAAATATTAATTAGAGAAATAACAATTGACAACAACAAAAAACACCACTACACACTGATACCGGATATTATGACTCATAAGGGCCTCAAGAATCAGTTTGGAACTAACTTATTGCGTAAATAAGATGCTTTGCTGGTAGATAATTACTAATTAAATAACTAGGCTACGTATAGGTACTTATACAAAAAATATTACCTTTTTATGGTCCCGTCTGTACGCACACCGCATATTCTCAATTTTCTTCTTAACATCCGCTGGCGTGGCATTTTCTTGGTACAACTTATACTTTTCTAAGAGCACGTCATACGCTCTGTCGCGTGCTTCCTTGTTGCTATACAAAATATGCTTCTGGTCCCAGAGGCACGGAAACGTTTTATAAAGCTTCAGGAATTCTGTGAGTATTTGTTTCGCGCTGTCAACGGATTTACGTGCGTTCTCCGACATGGTGTTGTCGTGAACTAACCGCGTCGGCCAGCCGACGGCCCGGCGGTCGGGCGGACGGCGCGGTCCCTCTCCGACGCTATGCCGCCGAGCGAGAAGGAGCACGGAGCGCGGACAGCTGCGAGGGGCGAGGTGTATTATTATTACGCCGTACTTACAACGGTGACCTTATCATATCCGTCCGTCGGATTGCGCGCTCTGAATTCATCGTGTTTTGAACGCGTTTGAGATAAGGAGAGTTTACATATGATGCAGTAAAATACAAAGGTTTTTTCGGCCAGAATTGGCAGTAGGTAGGTATAATTGAATAAATACATAACGCGAAATATCCGTTAAAACAATACGACACTTTCCTACTTGAAGTACGTATTTGTTTTTAAGATGAAAGATGATGATGGTGGTTTTGTAAGATGTAAGGGTTCTTCTTACTCACGTGTATCGATGAGGTTGACGGGTATTTTGATCTTAAAATAGTACATATATCCATGTCCGATCATAACATTGATGTGCACCATTAATCAAACAGAAATAAAGCAAAAACTTTGATAACCCGGCCACAAAAAACCGTCGGAATAAGACCACTGTGGCAACGTCAACTTGACAATAAATAACAACAGATTATACCTATTTATAGATATATGCTTACCATAGCACGATACATGGAGGTTGCTGGTTGTCTGTCCTTAAATAATCTTCGCGTCTGTATTTCTCTCTCGCTTGCACACGATACACTTACCTGCATGCTTATGCCAAATTAATTTTACCCAAACCACTGCCCAAACCGAAATCTCAACTCACGAATTGTGCCTAACAATTACTTATCTATATATAGGTAGGTACTTAATGCGCTGCACTTTTGTAATAGGTACCTAATACTAAATTACTAAATATAGTAGTAACATAATCATATATTCTGGTAAATAATGATTTAATAAAAAACTAAAAACCATTTTAGAAGTCTCTGTAGGTACACTAACTACAAGGAACCTTTTTCCTGTTTCCTAAAGCGGTTGACGGCCAAAAATACACGAGAACGCCATCTAGGATCGAAGAATAACGAAATGGTGACGCATGTCATTGAAAATGATTTTTTCATACGAACCCCGGTGATGTGATTTGTCTTATTCTTTTTGTTAAATGGTTTAATTGTTTTGTAGTGAGTTTATTCCTTCATTGCCTTTAGCAAAAGGACCTAGAGGCTGCCATTTTTCTTTAATAATACGCAAAATACTTAATAAAAACATGATTTTACACAGCGAACGCCACAGACTCGCTTTCATTAAAATTTTGATGTAATTTGAAGTGAATTATCGTACTAAAATGGGCCTTTTAAGTGTGTTTCATCGCTGGTGCTTGATATGCGTTGCTGCTGTGGTTCCGGATTGCACTACCAGTTAATATGGTGAGCCCATCAAGACATTTCAAGTAATTGTAACAGCTCTCTTGTACATACCGGTGTTCCCGGGAATTTCCGTTAACTTAGGCATATTGCAGAATTTGCAGAGTACATTCACAGAAACAAATTAGCATAATTAATTCATGAAAAAAAAATTTTTTTTTTCTACAAAATAATTTAATGTAGCATTAACAGTTATTGTTTTATTCTACAAGGGTTCAAGACCAGAATGTCCAAGAAGACACATGAAATAAAAAAATGTACCTCTGAGTCAGTTCGTGCCTAGGTAATATCGAACGAACTCACTTTGTAAACCTGTAGTGTATAGGAATTAGGAACCTTACAACATTTAAGAAGCTGTTTGAAGTCGCCAAAACACAAACATAATAAGGTACTAGTTATAAATAGATATATCGCTTTGCTCGCTCCTTCAGTAAGTTCAATCCAATTAGGGCTTGGGCCATAACTAAGCTAGTGCCTCTGTGCTTTTTTTCGAATAAAAAAAAACAAAAACTGAATCGAGAAAATATCTAAGTATATAATTAACAACCTGCTAAAAAAAAAAACCGAGGATCGGTTGAGAAATGCGACCAGGGGGGCTAGCACAACTGACGCCGCGCCGCGACGCGAGTCGAGAAACATCTACCCTCCTCTTTCTATTTTGCACGGTGCGAGTAAGATAAGAGACACTCAGTCGCGCGGGAAGCGACAGAGCAGCAAGTTGTGCTAGACGTACTGTAGAGAACAGTCGGACAGCGGGACAGCGGGACAGCGGGACATCGAATTCCGGCCTAAGCTGAAACACTCGCGCGTTCAACTAATAACCTAACCTAACGCTTTGAACATTACTTCCCTACTTACATTTTAATAGAGCTCTGATAAATCTACATCTACACTCGTATATATATATATATATAGGTATCTACACTATATCTACTTACACTAATATTATAAAGAAGAAAGATTTGATTGATTGTCGGTATGTTTGTCTGTTTGTTTTGAATTGGGCTCCGAAACTACTGGCCCGATTTGAAAAAATATTTTACCATTAGAAGCCGACATTATCTCTGATGAACATAGACTACTTTTTACCGCGGAAAAATGCTTCATTCCTACGGGAAAACGGGTAATCCGTGCGTAGCCGGGCCGGGCTGCTAAGTAATAAGATAAAATGAAATATAATACTACAATACTAGTCACCATGAAAACGTATTAAAACTTGATAATAATATGAAAACGCATTAACACATGAATAATAATATGAAAACGTATGAAAACTTACCCGCATTTGAACGGGGAGGCGTGTCAGCGAGGTCGTGTGGGCGTGACGCACAGACGGACAGATCGACTGACAGAAATCAAATAATGATCCGTAATCTGGCGGATCTATACCATGTACATCATGTATTTTCTCAAACATGGAATGAAATATTGACGTTGTGTCCGTCATAATGGGCTTCGAAGATGTCACGTTTCGGGCGCAGCGAGACGAGAGATCCGTAATGGCATATCATACAAAATTGGAGGCCTAGGCCGGCAAGATGGTCTTTTTTAATTTCCATTCCACATATTGTGGCACAGGATGACGGCGTTCAGCCATGAAAATTAAAGTTTGATTTCTTGGAGTTTTTTTAATAAATTAATTTAAGGTCTCTCTTCTTCTTATTCAAGAGCTAAGCTCTTGTCGGTGTAGCTCGAAGTAGGCCCTCCATCTACTCCGGTCCCAGGCAACCTCTTTGACATCTCGATACGACCTAACTTCAACTCTCTTTTTTCTTCCTCGCTTCTCTTTTCTTCAATTATATTGTCGACTAGATAAGTACCTATACCTATATAATATTGTTAACATGCCTTATTTAATTAAGGGAAAACCCTAGCCCCAGATTAGATACGTCCGCCTCGGCCTCGTCCGAACAAAAACTTCGACTTCAAGAGCGGTCGAATGTTTCATTCTTCAATATTGAACGAACTCGCATAGGTATATTATGTATTTTCAAATAAGTATAGGGTAGAAGTGACTGTTAATAACAAGGGACACCAAAAGATTTTTCATTAAACTCAACTACTTTTTTTTCAAAAATTCTTCAACCAACGATACCTTATACATATGTCAAAATCCATTAAGCTCTTTTGGACTATAGCCCGTGAAATAAGTATAATAGGGATGATGAGTATGATTTTTTTATGATGTCATTCGAACCAGTTTTTGGAGAGGAACAAATGTTTGTACGGGAGCAGCTACAATTAAAGAACATAAATACCCAGAAAATTGAGACAAAGATTGACGTCGCTGGCGGGTGCGCAAAACGCTTCATACTGATACACACAAGTATGACGTCACAAATGTCACAATTGTACAAAGTAGTATCGTTGTATGTAAAATCCGGTAAATTGTTGTTTCGGTCGCGAAATACTGCGTTTAAGTACATAGTTGTCATACGATCTTGTTTCTATAAAAGTGTAAGGATTCTATTGGCAGCCTTAAATTTACTCTTGGACAATAAAACAAAAATGCCCAATTTTTCTAAACTTTCAAGGTTCATATCTTTTTATGATTCTAATTATATTTTATAATGTATGCTTTATTACGATAATTTGATGGTTAACTATCCATTTAGCATCACTACGTTATCAATTTGAACATGAGGCATCATGCCTATTTATCTTGCCCACATACATACACTCGAAAAACATACCTGAGGAAGCAGTCGTGATCAAAATAGGAAAGAAATGTAACTCGAAATCAAATCCTTAAATTACCTAGTAGGTATTTATACGTATGTATATCTGGATAACGAAACCAAAGTTTCCTCTTACAAAATAAGAGTAATACTAAGTCCGTCCCACTAGCCGCTACGGCTCAACTAGGCTCGCACCTCCGAGGTGAAATTCACCCGGACACGGTTTGACAGTTGCGAGAATTGCGAGTGATACGCATCGTATTTGTTTTGTTCAGACCAATGACGCATAGTTGCAGAGTCCAAGAGGCAACAGGATGGCTCGCGGTATTTGAGCTCCCGAAGTGTTGTGGAACCGCCCTGTGCAACCCGAACTGAGCTAACTTGGACTGGGGAGAAATATAAAAAAAATGAAAAAAAAATCGTGTTGCGAAACAGCGGTTGCCGCTCCGGGAGCTTAAGAGGCTGACAAGACCTAATTTGGTGAAATTGATGTTATTTAAGCAGTTTTTTAAGAAAAACTATTTGTTCTAGTACATCGTATAAAATACATGTTAATATTCACCATATTTCAATGACCGTGGACGGGCTCGATACATAATTGAACGAAATCGTCTCGATAGAAAATAATTGCAAAGATTGGTCTTAAAATCACAATAAACGGTTCTATGTCTCTATTTTTTTGTCTTATGGGTCTGCAATTAAAAACATGAAGTCAACATATTCATACCTAAACCGCTAACGAGTCATATTTCACAAATAATCCACCCTTTTTTTTATTTCAATATCTATGTAATATTATCTTCAAAAGCCGGGCCGCCCAGTAACACTCGCTCTCGTTTACTCCGATACAAATAAGTGTGCGCGCTATCCAAAATCCTCAACGGCATTTTGGTGTTGACAGCGTCTTAAATACCGCGAGCCGTCCGGTTGCCTCTCGGACACTGAAACTACGCGTCATTGCTTTAACTATTTGGCCTGCTTTGGGAAGCCCTGTGGGTACGCACCGTACCGCGGTCGGTGTTGTACAGTCGTAAGAATATAACAATTTATTCATTTAGCACACAAAACACGGAAAAAAAAAGGAAATACAATAAAAAGGTTCATCATCATCATCATATCAGCCGAAAGACGTCCACTGCTGGACATAGGCCCCCAAAAAGTGCCAAAGTGACCGGTCCTGCGCCACCCGCATCCAGCGGACTCCCGCAACCTTTACCAGGTCATCAGTCCACCTTGTGGGGGGCCTACCCACGCCGCGCCTTCCGGTACGTGGTCTATAAAATGTTACGCATCATAAATAATGTGCTGGCGGGGACGGGAGTCAGTCCGACCCAAGTCGGGCCTGGCTGAGTTTCTTGCTGGACTCTTCTCAGCTAGGCTATAGGTTTTAGCGAACCAGCGATAAAACTCCCAGTAGTTCGACACCACTCACACCCCAGATTCGGTTGATACCGTTTAAACAATCTCACTGGAGCGCAAACTCGTAGAGTATTCCATTGTTTAAACTTCCCCTGGATTTTCCCCAGGCTACCCTCCAACCACGGAATTCGACCGCTATATTGGGTCCGTCCTATTTTAGCAACAGTCAGGTTCCAAAGAAAAAAAATATGCTTAATGGGAGCCTCACTCAGCATGTTGTCACGACCCGTGACGCCCCCGGCGCCGGCCCCGGCCCGTGACGCTGGTTGGGTGGCTGTATGTATATGGTGTAGTTATCACGACGACGAGACGACGACCCTAATCAGACTAGGGTCATTTCGCTGGTTAGCGACCACCTAATTTCATGTGCCGGTTAGCGACCACTCAGCTGAGTTGGTGAACAGAAAGGTTATTTTCTCGTTTTTTTGGTACATTTCTATTCTAAAACTACAAAAAGATGCTACTGTACGACTGTTTTAATAGGGTTTGTAGAAGTGATGTTATCTTCAATAGAAAAAACCTTGTCCTTCAGGTGGTCGCTAACCGAAGGTGGTCGCGTAACCGGCGAAACGACCCTATGCATGCTATGCGGGATGCCATGTTACGAGTTTTCCAGCTGTCAATCATCGGCTTTGTTAGACATAAGACCTTCTATGTATCTAATTACTCTTATTTATTCTATGTGCAAGCTTTTATGGTTAAGTGAAACAATAACCAATCAGTAAATGAAATGGTGTATACGAGTAGGTGTGTTAGGTTAATTGATATATCGACTCACTCAAAATGCCGGCTCTCGTTATCTTGTTTCTACGCGTTTGGATTTGACAGTATCATGTTAATTGGGCAGTTACAGCTTCGTAAAAAGTATACTTTATACGCCATTATAAGATTTTTTTTTTAAATTGGTACCTAGGGTCATTTCGCCGGTTAGCGACCACCTAATTTCATGTGCCGGTTGGCGACCACTTAGCTGAGTTGGTGAACTGAAGGGATATTTTCTCGGTTTTTTAGTAGATTTCTATTCTAAAACACCAAAAAGAAACCATGTACAACTAATTGTCTCAATAGGGTCTGTAGAATTGATGTTATCTTCAATAGAAAAAACCTTCGCCTTCAGGTGGTCGCTAACCGAAGGTGGTCGCGTAACCAGCGTAATGACCTAGTTAGTTCTTTAAACCACAAATAAAATTCTAACTGACCTTGAGCCAGGTCGTTACAAAAACCAATCAATAGTTATTTCGCCTATATCATCAAAGCATCCATTATAATAGCAATAACAAGCTTCGTAAAAATTTCCAGTGAAAATTATTTCAGCAATTTCATGTAGGCTTTCGAAGCAACATTTTGCTTCTTCACTCCAGTTTAAGGCCGCCTTCTATACCCATAGACTCCGTGCTCGGGTACAAAGACCCCTGCACTGCGGGGGGAGGGGGACAGAAGAGCGGCAACATCGCGCGACGCTATTGATCTCCAACGGGGGACCTCCAGCGCTGAAGCGATTAAATACAATTTCGCTTTGATAGACCGTGTACAGTGTTAAGCGCTGTACGCTAATTTGAATTCGGAATAGTGGAGTGAGGAAAATTTTCACGTTTGGGAACACACACATGCAAGTGTAGACGCACACATGCGTGGTAAGGAAAATTTATGACGGTCTATTTTGTTCACGCACTGCGGCATGCCCAATGTTTGAAACAGAATAAATTGATACCGTTCTGTCTGTTGAAATATTTTGATTTGAAACTGAAGGGAAACACGTACAAGATAAAATATATAATAAGCACGTACCAAGCAAGTATTTAGTATAAGGTATTTAGTATCGCATTCGGTGACTTTAAACACTAAAGAAACATTTTTTCAAGTGAGCGATCGAAACGGTTGACCCGAGGTAGCAAAACTTATCTAAACTCCAGAGCTGTGCCATCTAACAATTTACCTAGTTCGTTTTTTCGCACGGCTCTGCACTAAAATTACTGTCTTTTTGTCATTTATGGACAAGGAAAACAAAGAGTTAGCCCGTCAAGACTTGTCCACGATGATCTGGAGCGCGAGAGCAGAGTTCGCTAAGAAAAGCTGCGTCCTCAGTTTCATAATATACACATCCAACAACAACAACAACACAACACAACACAAACAATATGAAAACAACACAAACAAAAAACTGTAACCCGTTCAACGGAAAACGAACTACAAAAAAACCTTTTTATTGAAACAAAAGGTATCCTAGTTCACCCGGAGCGGAGCTATGAATCGAACCTCAGCATTTTAAACGCTACGGTGGAACACATAGATATAAATACAAAAATAAACTGCTAAAATATATCCCTTCCTTTCGGCCCGGCCGTAGTTGGCCAAAAAGGCGTGACAGTACCACTTCTATCAACTGCAGGGGAGACAATGTGTTAAAGCAGTGGTTGCTTACCCATTGCCCACAGCACACTTTAATCCTATTCCCGTAGTACTCTCGCTATACCATTACCACAGGAAGAAACTGGGCGGTGCTATTCTAACCCGACAAACTGTAGCGTGCGGTATGACAATGGCTTATAGAATCTAAAATTGGCGGTAAATACTGTTGTATGTCCCAGAAATATTAGAAGCAGTTTTCAGTATTAGATAAAGACCTCGTAGATCAAAACATAATATATTTACCTATATAGATCTCTTAAGGGGCTCCCATACGCCAATGACCTTCGATCTGAATCCCTTAGTTTTCTAATGTTTTTTGTAGCTTATTATATTAACAACAACGGCTTTAAGCAATATAGTATCCCATATTTACTTCAAAGTTAATTGTTTTCGAGATATTTGGCATCAAATTTGAACAATTTTAGGCCAATAAACTGGTTTTCTGGCCATAACTTTTGTGTTAAGTAGTAAGATTATAAAAACGCATATCAAATTTATAGGTAAGTTCAGTATGTATGAGTAGGTATGAGTTTCGGGTGTATAAAAGTTTTAATGAGGATGAAGTGTCGGGTTTTGTATTTTTACTGACCTCTCTTTAAAAATGGATAGTTAATTCTGTATTAACGTTTTTCAAGTTATTCAATATCAAAAATGTTAAACAGGAATCAAACTTTCCCATATCTGCACCTGGAAAGCTAGCTTCAATAAACCGAGGACGAGTGTCGAAATGAAAACTACAAAATTTTGTTGATTTTTGACGGGAGCCCCTTAACTCCAAACTACTTACGAGATTTACGAGAAGGCATCATACGTAATAGGTAGGTAATACGTAGATCTCTGAAAAATTGGAGCAATATGAAGGTTTTTGGTAAAATCTAGCTGCCATTTATTAACTAGACAACATATTACTCTCACAAGTCATATTTGAAACACTGATACCATAAACAGCAACTAAAGCCGAGCCGGTATGTTATTTCAGAACATCGTTTATACCTGCGGATTCGAATCTGAATTTAGATTTCATCGGCATCAGAAACACGGCAACTTTCTGTATTATTTTTAAATTAAACCAAAAAAGGGCATTCCGGCGCATTGTTTCTGACGGTCGATTTATGTAGACCACACATTTTGGAATGGTGACTATGAACCAGAAAACAGCGGGTGTAGAACTCTTGCTAGGTGGATCGGCGAAGCCGTAAAGTCCCGCTCAAGAATAAGTCTACGGTCTGCCTGTCGTAAAAGGTGACCAAAGAGGTCATCGGGGTCCCGTTTGTTCTCCGTGGCAAAGACAGTCAGACGATCCCAAGGAATACGCCACAAGGATGATCTACAAATAGCGAGGTGCAAGGCAACTTCAGTGCGTTCATTTTGAGACTAAGCAGTCCTCCGCATGGAAACGCAGCTTAGATGGCGGCCATTGGATTTCAACCACCAAAGAGGTTTTTTTTTAGTGGTACCACATAAGTCATCCCCCGACAACTGGGTATCTGGCTCGCATGTTTTACCTACTTTAAAAACAAAATGTTAACCGACTTCAATTCAGTACTCAGTTTTATTTGAAGAATTAATTCCCTCGTTTTCACTACCACCACCAGGTCCTGACTTAATAACTATTGGACCACCTGGTAAGGATACCAAACAAGAAAAGATTTTTCCAAATCAGTTCAGGCCTCTTCTTTTCGAGTAATCGGTAGTAGTAGTAGTCGTTTAAAAAAGTGCACGGGCTACCTGGCGAAGATTGCAGGATCTGGAAGATATATATGATTACTAGCTTCTGCCCGCGACTCCGTCCGCGTGGAACTCGTTTATATCGCAGCTCCATACAAACTTTTACCCCCCCATCTCACCCCCTTAGGGGATGATTACGGGGATAAAAACTATCCTATGTTACTCTCCATCCCTTCAACTATCTCCACTTAAAAAATCACGTCAATTAGTCGCTCCGTTTTGCCGTGAAACACGGACAAACAAACAAACACATACACTTTCGCATTTATAATATTAGAAAGAAAGAAAGAAAATAAGTTTATTTCGCAAAAATACAGAATACAACAATATTTTTAAGTACTTATACATTTTGACATTTCGTGAAATGCGAAAAAGGAGTCCACTCAGCACAATGTCGAGCCACAGAAGATGACTCGACGCTGATATTATGTGGATCCTTGAGTTGCACGTCACAGGACTGCACTTCCGTCGTAATACGTTACAGACAAGTGGAAACAAAAGATATTTCGAAAAACCCAACTGCTTTTTACAAATAGTTTAGCCTATTTCACTCCTACAATTAAGAGGAAACCAACGACACCACATAGGTCAAAATCCGTCAAACGGTTTAGGCTGCCAGAGAATACAACATTCACACATACATACATACGCTCGAAAAATATAAAAATATAACCCTCCTCTCCTTCGGCAGTCGGGTAAAACCCAGGACATATTAATATTAACTTAAATATAAAAATGTTCGCATTAAAATCCATTTATTTATTTTAATTATTAAAATAAGAACCAGAATTACTAGCTTCTGCCCGCGACTCCGTCCGCGTGGAACTCGTTTGTATCGTAGCTCCATGCAAACGGTCACCCCCCATTTTTGGGAAGTGGGGGGTTAGAAAGAGACAAAAAGTAGCGTATGTCACTCTCCATCCCTTCAACTATCTCCACTTAAAAAATCACGTAAATTCGTCGCTCCGTTTTGCCGTGAAAGACGGACAAACAAACAAACACACACATACACTTTCGCATTTATAATACTAGTATGGAGTATGGATAGTAAGTATAGTATATAGTATAGTATGGATATATTGTGTCGATCCTTCAGGCAGGCCAACAAGACATCCTTTTTTTTGTGGTCCTTATTTTTATTCTCAAAGGCTTTCTGTCTTAAAGTTTTGTAGGTCAGGTCAGATGTTCATTAAAGGTACTTCTTTCATTCCGATACCGTTTTCATGTCGGTTATTGGCAACTTTAATAATCGAAAAAGTTTCGTATCCGTGCCGTCTCCGTCCCGAGTGTATTAGACTAAGAAATTGATTTACGTGCAAGCGCTTGATCATTGCAGACTTCAAAAACTTTAACAGACTTTAGTAAAAGTTATATTTTCAAAATTATTTTAATGCCTATTGTGGTTTCCAAAGTTCAATGTTAACGTCACAAAAGAAGATTTTCGGATAACTAAGTCCTAAGTAATCCATTCCCGATAATTTCGGTGCGCCCTTCGTACAGTCAGCGTCACATAGATAGTAGCAGCCAAAGTAGCCAAATATATCGGAACACGTCTTTATTACTATTGTAGTAAGGATGTGTTACGATATATTTGGCTACTTTGGCTGCTACTATCTATGTGACGCTGACTGTACCAGAAATAGCTTGCCGAAACTAGTTATTAGGTATACAGGATGTTAACGGGGTCATGATCCGGAATGACAAAAAGCGAATAAGATGATCATACTGAACAACCTTTCCCATGGGACCAACCACGAAATCGCAAAAAAAAAAGAGCCAATTAAGAGTTAACTGTGAGTTAACTGCGATTTAATTGAGAGTTAATGTATGGAATACCTGGTTTTTTTTTGCGATTACGTGGTTGGTCCCATGGGAAAGGTTGTTCAGTATGATCATCTTATTCGCTTTTTGTCATTCCGGATCATGACCCCGTTAACATCCTGTATAGTATCTATTGGCTTAAAGTGGATGTTAAACCTTAGGGCCAAGCTGCTTCGTGGGAAGGCAGTACTGTCAAGGTGGCCTAAATTGACAGACATTCAGATGTAGTAACTACTCTATGGGTAATTATTACTTACAAACATGTTGAACCTTTGCCCCTAACCGCCGTGATATTGGCTCATGACAAGCCGAATTGTTTGTTAATCCGAGATTAGGTACGCAGAGATGATAGTTTCTGGGAATATTTGAATAGGTACAGTCAGCATCAAAAGTAATCGCAATCGAATACGTCAAGTCTTCTTCCCTTTACTTAAAGACTTTTGACGTCTTCGTTTGCGTATCTACTTTTGATGCTGACTGTGGGTACTAGCTTTTTGCCGTGACCGTACCTACACGTGAACTCCCGTAACCATTTCATCTCTTTTGAAAAAAAAAATCCAGTGTTTTAGTTATCAATCAAGGTTATAAACTTTCTCTGTGCCAAATCCATACTAATATTATAAATGCGAAAGTGTGCCTGTCTGTCTGTCTGTTACCTCTTCACGCTTAAACCGCTGAACCGATTTGGATGAAATTTGGTATAGAGATAGTTTGAGTCCTGGGGAAGGACATAGGATAGTTTTTATCCCGGAAATCATCCCCCAAGGGGATGAAGTGGGGGGTGAAAGTTTGTATGGAGCTACGATATAAACGAGTTCCACGCGGACGGAGTCGCGGGCAGAAGCTATAGTCTATAATAAGGCTAAGAAAGATATTATCTATAATTGAAGTTGTGGTGTTTTTCAACCTGTGGGTCCCGACCCACTGGCGGGGTTGCAGCTGAAATCATGAAGTAAGACGTAAGGATTAATTTATTTGTACAAATAAAAATATATGTAAGTTAGACAGAGTGGATAGGTATTATTAGGAGCTCGTGAACGGCGGTCGCGCCATGAAAATGGTTGAACAACGCTGTAGTCTGTTGTTCATGATCGAAGGGAGTCCGCTGGATGCGGGTGGCGCAGGACCGGTCATTGTGGCACTCTTTGGGGGAGGCCTATGGCCCAGCAGTGGACGTTTTTCGGCTGATAGGATGACGATGATGATGATGACAAATACATGATCGAAATATGTGCTGCTATTCAGTATTCTTTTAGTTTCCAAAGGACAATGGACAAATGTGAATCAAATGAATAGAGGTGTAGAGACTACATAAAATAATCAATAATGTAAAAAAGGATTAAAATGGAAGAAAATCAACGCAAGAGGTTAAATAATCACGAAGTTATAAGTGTCCAAAGTTTTAAGAAGCGGTATGTTCTGTCCCTTTTTCGCAAAACGCAACTTTATATGAAACGATGACGCTTGTAGATTGTGACGTCACTAATAGACGGCAACGTGCCGTGCCCCATCGTGTTCGGCGCCGCCGTCGACGCGGCCTGCCGCGCGTGCGACGCGCTCTGCAGCAGCCTCGCATATTGTGACGTCACACACTGTTTGCGTTTTCTCCCTCTAACAAGCAATAATAAAACGGTTGTAGCTTCGTAATCCTTTGAGATATCTGAATGGGATTTTCGTCACTAGGCATATTTTTTTGCCTTCTTTCTTTTGGAGTACCTACCTAATAATAATTTTCGAGTCTACACCCGTATTGCGTCTCCTTCTAAGGTAGGTACCTACAGCGAATGAGACACAGTATAGCATATTGGTTCCCATTATATAATCGACTCTAAGTAGGTACAGTCGAGTTCTCCAATATATGTACACTTTTTTACCAACTCGAATGCGGCCGCTAACAATTAGTATGCAAACGCGTTCGATTAGGTAAAAAAGTGTACATATATTTATGAACTCGACTGTACGAGATCATTTTAAATGAGGACCTGTGGGTACTTACGTAATTACCCTAGATTTGGATGTAATCTTGTATCATCTAATTTTAAAATACGAGTAGTACCTATAATTTTAAGATAGGTAGGTATATATTTTTAGGACTTTGGTAGATATAGTCCTCCCTGGGTAAATACCTTCCTAAACAACTACATTTCACCCAAAGACGGTCCTCAGGAACCCACACTTGGTATCTAAGGAACCAAATACCTCGTTATATCTCAAAGCATACAATAACAATAATCCCCAACATTATTATCGTGCATTCTTATTTCAGAAACGCCGCCAAATCCCAATTCCCGTAATACCACGTCTCTTATCTCCGTGGGTTAGGTACCACTATAAATTATACCACTTTATAGCTCGCCCGCACTGGCGGCGCGCACTAAACCCGTAAAATGCATGACCAATCAAAATACCAATGTCGGTACCACACAAACACAGATAGATACTTACAACACATCGACAAAACTACCCAAGCGGGTATCCCATAAAAATAACACAGTCAAATTTGTACTCTAATTCCCTTGCGCTCGGTTGACTTTTCAAAAACGTCATAAAAAATGATATGCGTTTGTAAAAGTTAACCCTCGATACGAAACCCTGCAAGCGCCGTAACCGTCTCTTATACGGACAAGGGTTTGCGCGTGTGTGCGTGAAAGAAATGCATTAAGTTGTATTCGTGTGCACTCACACAGAGATGTTGAGATGGAACACGCGTCTGAGGGATAACGTTGGTTTGGGACTAACATGGATACGATTTCATTTTGCTATAATTAAAACCCTGTGATGGAAGGAATTTTCTCAGAGCGTTTCACCCTGACTTCGGTAGTCGCATTATTGCCGATATCTTAAGTTTATGCCAAGTGTGTTTATTTGTTAGTCAATTGCAAATCTACTGGTAACATAATTCCCGCTTACTTTAAAATCTCACATTTGTATTTGATAATGGCTTTCTAATGCAGCAAAAATCAATAATGCAGACCGAAGTTGAGTAGGTGAAACGCCTCGAGTAGTGCAAATAAAAGAAGGTGATTTGATAAAAAAAAAATACAATTCACTGCATAAATCGTTTAATGGATAAAAGGTACCAAGAACAACATTTAAAACATTTTTATTTTTGTAACATTTTTGTGGCTTTAGATTAGGTGGTTAAAGTAATTGAATGTAAACAACATTATAATTTTATTAATCAATAATAGTTACAATATAAATTAAATTTAGCTTAATCCTAGATACAAGATAATCAAATAATCATGATCAATAAAAAACAAAATTGGCTATACCTAAAAATTAAAGCATAAAAGGGGAAGTTATAAAAAGAACACCGCCTGTAGGAGGTCAGACTGCGGCATGGACCCCATTACGCTGGCAGCATTACCTCTCTGAATCGCAATGGAAATTCGTTGCGAGAGGTAAGCGCCAGCTCTGAGGTCGCCAGTTGCTTTGACCAGCCACGAAGACATGGCCTTGAAGAAGATACTCATATCGGACGACCAGGGACCCAAGGTTTCCTCAGCAAGCGCCGCAAAATCGTAATCCTGTAACAAGGAGGATATAAAATCGAAAAACCAGAACGGGAT
Organism: Epinotia ramella; assembly: GCA_947578815.1. Classification (NCBI taxonomy): domain Eukaryota; kingdom Metazoa; phylum Arthropoda; class Insecta; order Lepidoptera; family Tortricidae; genus Epinotia; species Epinotia ramella. The sequence goes on from OX388209.1 coordinate 19,523,827, forward strand.
AGAACACAAACGAACGAGCGAGATAACGCCTCACAAGAAACACGATCTCCGGCGTCACGTTTTTCAAAAACAACGCAAGTAACACGAGAAATTAAATTTTAGAATCTTCTTAGAATAAGAGCATAAAAAGGCTTCTTTCTTCTTCGGTTCTGTTGCGTATTTATTCTAGAATCACGTAATGAAATCTCGATAACATTGACAATTTGAACCGTCGCCCATTGTTCGGAAATATTTCGGCTAACGTTCGGATCGGCCTCGCTTAAGGCCTCTCACTGATTGGCGCGGCCTGGCCGCGGCGGTCAATAGTAAAGTTGTCATTAGATAACTGTCAAATTTACTATGGCCCGCCACCGCAGGCCGCGCCAGTGTGATGCAGGATTTATGCCTTACGTTTAAGTAACGCATTTGGTCTGAACATGATACAATTGTGACAAATACATTCATATAATTCATTCACGCGGGTGGAGCCGCGGGCACGTAATGATATAAAGAGTAATATTATAAAGAGGAAAAGTCTGTGACATTGTAGCTTTGTAAGTGAGTAACCGCTTATCCATTTTCAAAAATTCTTTCATCTGCGTGTTGATCGGACTTTCTGTATGGTTAAAGGCTATTTTTTATTCAGCGGGTTTGCCTGCGTTCTTTGCAATACGCGGGCGAAACGGCGCGGGCAGCTAGTATTCAAATCAAATAATTTATTTGCTCATAATTCAGTTGTGCAGATGTTACATTGTTAATTATAAATACGTCCAATACACCTATAGATGGGAAAATAAATTAAAATGTCAAAAAATTAATGAAAATTACAAATGTCATTCACGATTTAAATATTTTTGGATTGAATAAAAACAACGGTCTAAGAGCCAGGTATCAATTTGTATTTAAAACTATTGCCCTCAAGTAATTTTATGTCCTCAGGTATATTATTATATGTCTATGCACATGTTTAAAACATTATACTTATAAATCATCTTATGAGTCCGTGGATTATAAAGTAAATTCATAATTTTAAGTCTGGTTTCTCTGAGTCACATCACCTCGTTTTTTAAATAAAGATCTATGGGCACTTAGAATTTTCATAATAATCAATTCATATATAAAATAATAACGTTCCCAGTAAAAACGACCCGTTTATTAAACCGTGAACAAACTGGGTGCCTACCTTTTGCCCACTCCAAAAAAAAACAAAATAAAATTATAAAGTCGTATCCACACTATCGCGTCGCAGGCGTCTTGGGGCCGCTCGCGCCCGCCCACATAAAAAATGACATCTAAATAAATCCATTAAGAGCGGCGGTCTCTCCGTGGGCCCCTTTATGTTAGTCCCGTCTGTAGGCGCCTTTATTTGTGTTATGACAGGGCCGGCTTATGACGTGTGATGAGAAACATATTTAATTATCGCGAGATTTAGGGGCCCGTAGGAGGCTGATTGTTTTATGTTGCCTTTTTCTATAGTGCTAGTGGTCAATGGGTACAATTTCTGTCATGGTAACGCAGAACATTATTAGTTGAGGTACTTATCAGTTTAAGATTAATGAACTTAGGTTTTAGTTGGTTCTAGCGAATTATAAAATGATTTCTTTATAAAAATCATTAAAAAAATCGAAATGTTTTGCATGACTGTTCTTTCTATTCGATTTCGCTTAGCAAACCTTTGTGATAAAACAGTTTATTTTCCTGATTTTCATGAAATAATATCATACAATAATGATTAGGCTAGACCCCCATAAGGTGGACTGATGACCTGGTAAAGGTCGCGGGAGTCCGCTGGATGCGTCATTGCGGCACTCTTTGGGGGAGGCCTATCTCCAGCCCAGCAGTGGACGTCTTTCGGCTGATATGATGATGATGATTCAGGTATCAAAAAAAATCGTAGTATCTAATCTCGTGAGTGATTTTGAAATAAATTTAATAGTTTATTTACCTACACTTGAACAAAACCTCAATCGACGAGCTCGAATTTGCATTTACACGATTTTCAAGGGCTTTTTACTTAAAATGGCCGAGTAAAATGCTTATATGTAACTTGTGCGCGTTAAATTTGCATATAGACGAGTTGTACGATCTTTATTAGCACAGGAATACGGTTTTCTGATTACCGCCAAGATGTATGGTGATGGCTGCAAATTGAAGTAAGCGAAGGTTGAGAAAAGAGAAATCAATTGAATTTTGTTCAGGAAGTACTTCGGAAACTTTGAACCTAGTCGTAATTTTGTGTAGTGTTATTATGGTGTAGATCTTCTTTTTCTTAGCCTGAGCAATTAATGCCTCTCCCCTTTTCCTCCACTCGACCCTATTGCTGGTATGCGGGGCGGGAATTAACGCCAACCCAAGCAGAACTCGTCCAAATCGTCCCACCATCTCCATTTTGGTCTGCCTCTGCTACGGTGGCTGTCTTGCTGAGTCCATTCCATACTTAGCCAGGCCCATCTTTCCGGATGCAAATGGCAGATGTATAAAATAATATTTCAAATAATATTATAACTTTTCGCAGCCAGAAAAGAACAATCGCTGTAACATTTTCACGAGGAGTGGCGAATGCTTGAGCGTAAACACAAAAGGACACAAAACAGTTTTATTAACTTTGGCATTGTACACAATACCTATTGAAAAAAAGGAAAGCAATTCCTATCCGATATCGAAGTCATTTTTAAAGTTGTACGACTGCAAAATATATTTTTTTGCAATACTACGTATTGAAATTGTATACACGCAGTCAGTTGTCTGAGCGACAAATCGTATATTGAACCTCGCATATATTTCTATACCATCCATTACACGGAACCTTCCGCCCATTCGTCAGTCATGCTTGCCCGCGTTTTATGGTGCCCATAAAAATGTCATCGGTTAACGTTTAGTCTTTTGTCGATTGACTTGTTTATAAAGATCCTTGTCTAACTCTCGCACGATTATGTTGTCATACCGATTCTTTGGAATTATGTCACTGTTTGATCACTCAACGTTGCTTTAGTAAATGTTAGCTAGTTTTTTATTGACCGGGTTGATGGCTTGCTAGAAATAAAACGACTATGTAAAACATTTGGCTTAATGGAGAAATAGGTGTGTGAATGGTTACTTTTATTAATACGCTAGTGTTCGCATAGTTTTGTGGACATTTTAACACTGTTTTTTTGGTAAAAATATAATAATTTGTTTGATGTTTTAGCATTATAATTAGGTCTAAAATTATTTTTTTGATATTTTTTTGCTAAGTATGTCGTGCTCTTGTACAGTCGAGGAAATTGAATGTTTAGCACTTTTGGACCTTAACGTCATTCTAATAGAGTTGACATGTGCCAAACATTCAATTTCCTCGACCGTACCTACCTATATACTTATCCCAAAACAGTGATGATGTACTTGAAATCGAGATCGTTTAAACCAACTATGTAACATAAATAATTTACTTTAAAATAAAAGTTTTAACCGAATTCAATTTAGTACTCCGCCAAGCCACGACAACATTTCCACATTTCTTTTCCAATTTACCACATGAACTGATTTCCGAGAGAGAACAAATGCGTTGATTATTAGAGAAAAAAAACCCAATCGCTTTATGTGGCCCGATAATATTTGAGGACTTCCGTCGATCCAGTCTATATATATTCTGGTTGTTCTGGTAGACCTCATAAAGTCTATCTTTGAAATAGAAACCCCAGAAGACTGGGAACGGCGGTTAGCCACACGGAGAAAAGACTTGCCTCTGAAAATTGTAACCAAAATGAAAATTGTTAAGAACTCTGCTGGTTATCAGGCTATAGGACTCTTCAATAGATTACCCGTTAGATTATAAAGGAAATCTTAAATGTAAATGTGTTTAAAAATATGCTGAAGGCTTTTTTACTAAAAAGGTGTTTTTATTCAATAGAGGAATTTAAGGAAAAGAAATGGTAACTCTCTAGAGCTGTTGACATTATTATTATGGTTTAAGACATTTATTTCTCATAAGATTTACATAAATCACTTACTGAGAAAACAATAATTTTGCTTAAATCTAAGTAGGAGAGGGTAGCATGCAAAATGGTAACAACCAAGTACAAAAGGCGCGTGGTAGCAACAAGCGCAATGCAACAAACATGTAGAGGCCGGTTAAACCGTACTACTCTTGTGACCACTGGTTAACTAGCAAGTATGTTTTTTTTTTATTTATTTTTTTATAGCTATTATACTGTTTATGCCACTATAACTCTATGGATAGAAATTTACACATTGGGTGTATAGGGTATTTACACACGGTATGTTGTCGGAAAAGCCTTAAAAAGATGTATTTACTTCTGATAGTCGGACTATTTTATTATATGCTTATTTTATCGGTGCTTGTTGATTGTTTAATATGTCTTGTTTTAGTGCTTTTTTAAAAACCATCATTGATTTGGCATCTTTAACATCTTTCGGTAATTTGTTGTAAAGTTGCGCTCCTTCGTAAATTTTATTCTTTTTACCATATAATGTTCTAGACCTGGTCGGAGTACTATATGGTTGGCTTGTCGTGTCAGTCTTTTTTGCACCTCTGATCTTCTTGTGAACGTTATATGGCTATATATATCTTTATTTATTATTTTTCTTACTAAGAGGCATGTCTTGTAGATGTATGTTTGTAAAATATTTAGTCTTTTAGTCTCCTTATATACTGTATTAGTAGATTTCAAGCGTTTGTAATCGAATAATACTTTTATAATTTTATTTTGTGAAATTTGCAGGGTTTGTAAGTTAGATTTGGCAGCAGATCCCCATATTTCTATCAAGTATTCTAGATTAGGTTTAATTAGTGAGTTATAAATGGTGTAACGAACTCTTTTCGGAAGACATCGAACGATCCGCCGCAATGCACCTGTCAGTGATGTGATTTTGGAGCGTAGGGAGTCAATATGCAGTTTCCATGTTAATTTATTGTCCAAAACAAGGCCAAGGTATTTCTCCTGTTCTGCGGTTTGTAAAGTGACTCCATAAATTACTAGGGGCTCATGTTTTTTTATAGTTTTATTTTTTGCAGAAAATGTGATGTACTTAGTTTTACACTCGTTAATCGTTAATAGGTTACAAAGAAGCCATCTGTGGAGTAGATTTATGTCGTTTTGCGCTTGCTCTATTAGAGTTTCTAATTTCGGACCAAAGTAGAATAAGCAGGTATCATCGGCGTATAATGTTAAGTGCGCCTTTCATTCAATATTGTGCATATCATTTACGTAGATTAGGAACAACAATGGCCCTAGAATAGATCCCTGTGGGATTCCGAATTTAATTTCTTGGGGATTGCTCTTGATTTGGCCAATCTTAGTAATTTGTATACGGTTATTAAGGTATGATTCTAAAATTTTAAACGCTTTTCCAGTGATACCTATGGAATTCAGCTTTGATAGTAAAATTTTATGGTTCACTGTATCAAATGCCTTTTTAAGGTCAATAAAAATACCAAGTGCAATGTTTTTCCTGTCTATATTAACTTTTATTTCTGTAAGAAGATCTGAAGTTGCCGAGAGAGTGTTTGACTTTGAACGAAAACCGTATTGTCTGTCGGAGAGGAAATTATTATTATCTAGATGTTCTGTTAGTCGCTAATGTATAATCTTTTCAAATAGTTTTGACGTGACTGGTAGTACCGATATGGACCTGTAATTGCAAGGGTCTGATTTTTAACATTATTTATTTTCTAAGGTGACTTGACATTTTTTATAATTTGTATTTCTTTTTTAACTTCCTTATAGATAACGCAATGACATTATTTCTTAGTAAAATTGACATGTAAAAGAATTAATTAGAATATATATATATATATATATTATTGTAGTATATTACTATTCATATGACTGTGATAATCTAATGTGTAAATGTTAATTTCAAATGCAATGTATGTTGCTTATGAATAAATAAATGAAATGAATGAAAAGATTCCACAAGGATGACCTTTGGCACTTCATTAGTTGCTATATCAACGGAATCTTATCAGAATCTGTGACGTACTTTTGTACTTTTAAGTACATAATTGAGAAATTCCATAAGTCATCTGTGGTCTTCATCATCAATTCCACTCCACCAAGTTTATGATTTCCGGGTGTAAAATACACGAGTTATAAATGTTATAATAGAAAATACCAAAATTCCCTCAATTCCTCATTGATCCCATCATACAACTGATTTTTCGAAAAAAATGAGACCTACCTGGAAGCATATACTTACAAACAAAAATAAGTTCCGATGTAACAAACATTGAAAAAAAAAGATAAAAAAAATCTGTTAAAAATAAATTATAAGCGGTCCAAAAGTGGCACACTAAAACTGAGTCAATTGCACGAACTTGCCTCAGTTTCGCGTCGTAAATGGATGGACACGTATCAACGTGTCCCAGCTGTCAGATGTGGTGGCCATTTTTATACACGGAACGTGTTATAGACAACGTTTCTACCTCTTTCTTTATATTTAAGAGGGGGCGTATCGCCAGGGAAAAATCAGAAATCACCCGCGCGCCCCGTACCTGCCGCGCTGATGCGTCTATTGCTGCCCCGCTCCTTCTCGCATAGTATATGCCCCGACAGTCAGATGAAACATGATGAATACCTATAGATAATTATAATAAGTGGAAAGAAAGACAAAATCTGTAAGTACCTATATTTGAAGATATAATTTTCGCTAGTAGCTAAGTCAGTTTCGAGAGCTATAACTGAAATGACCTTCCGTTTTTTTACTAAATCACGTAAGGGTTGTAATTTAGCATAATAATGTCTCGTAAAAGGCTAAAGCAAAAAAACAGCTATAATCGAATTTAAACTTTTGTGAGACATATCTAAAATACTACTAATAAATCCACGGTTAAAAAATTTACGTAAATGTCACGGCAGGCGACATGTTTCGAACTCTTCGGGAGTTCTTCTTCAAAACAAACATCGAAAACACTAATCCTGAAGAAGAACTCCCGAAGAGTTCGAAACATGTCGCCTGTCGCGTCATTTAATACGTGAATTTATTAGTAGCATTAAAAAAAAACTGTAATTTATTTTGAAAACTTCGATCATGTTTATGAAAGCCACATTTTCAGGCCACTGTGTGGCGGCCAAATTTTTCAATTCTGACCCCGTGTCATGGTCGGCCTTATCACGCGATAAGTGACAGGATAGAGCGTCCGTCACTGGCTGACACCGTTTGATAGACCGAGACGATGCCCCTATCTTGTCTATCTGGCCCTTTAGTTATCAATTTTGAACATACTCGTATTAAAGAAAAACTGCAAAATTGTGTTCACTTTTTTTAATATAAAAATGTCCAACTTCGCAGGCAATAATTCGGGTGCAGACTCGAAAATTATTATTACTCCAAAAGAAAGAAGGCAAAAAAATATCCATAGTGATGAAAATCCCATTCAGATATCTCAAAGAATTACGAAGCTACAACCGTTTTAATATTGCTTGTTAGAGAGAGAAAACGCAAACGGTGTGTGACGTCACATTACAGGATGCTGCCGGCAGGCCGCGTCGACAACGTCGCCGACCACGATGCGCGCGGCACGTTGCCGTCTTCTGTGACGTCACATTCTTCCAGCGTCATCGTTTCATATGAAGTTGCGTTTTGCGAAAAAGGGACAGAACACATCCCTTCTTAAAACTTTGGACACTTATAACTTCGTGATTATTTAACCTTTTGCGTTGATTTTTTCTCCGTTTGACAATTTTTTTTATCCTTCTTCGAGAAAATATCACATTATTTTATTTAGTGTCTACGCCCCTATTGTTGGAATCTAAAAGCGTCACCCGTGATGACTTTAAAGAAAAAAAATGACAATAATTACACGGTTCACCCACGTATTAAACGTCACTACGGGCGACATGTTTCGAACTCTTCGGGAGTTCTTATTCAGGATTGAGTGTTTTCGCGGCGGTGTCGCTTGAATCACGACAAGATTCAAGCGACACCGCCGCGAAAACACTCACTTTATAGAGTACAAATTACTTTAATTACCCAAGGAATACCACTACCTACATTTTGTTGCTTAAAAACCACCGGAGCTATAACTGAAATATGGCCTTCCGTTTTTTTACTAAATCACGTAAGGGTTGTGAGCTAGCATAATAATGGCTAGTAAAAGCCTAAAGCAAAAAAAAGCTATAATCGAATTTAAACTTTTGTGAGACATGTCTAAAATACTACTTATAAATCCACGGTTAAATTCACGCATTAAATGTCACAACAGGCGACATGTTTCGAACTTTTCGGGAGTTCTTCTTCAAAACAAACATCGAAAACACTCATCCTGAAGAAGAACTCCCGAAGTGTTCAAAACATGTCGCCTGTCGTGTCTTTTAATACGTGAATTTAACCGTGAATTTATTAGTAGCATTAAAAAATAACTATAATATATTATGAAAACTTCGATCATGTCTATGAAAGTCAGATTTTCAGGCCACTACTGTGTGGCGGCCAAATTTTTCAATTCTGATCTCGGATTCGTACTTGGAGACAATGGAGACGCTTTGGCCCTTTAGTTATCAATTTTGAACATATTAAAGAAAAAGTGCATAATTATGTTCACTTTTTTAATATCAAAATGTCCAAGTTCGCAGGCAATAATTGTTGGAATCTGCACTATCGATAACCCTAAAAGCGACACCCGTGATGACTTTAAAGAAAAACAAAGTCAATAATGTCACTACGGGCGACATGTTCCGAACTCTTCGGAAGTTCTTCTTCAGGATGAGTGTTTTCGCGGCGGTGTCGCTTGAATCACGACAAGATTCAAGCGACACCGCCGCGAAAACACTCATCCTTAAGAAGAATTCCCGCAGAGTTCGAAACATGTCGCCCGTAGTGACATTTAATACGTGAGTTGAACCGTGTAATTATTAGTACTGTTTCAACACGTCTCACAAAAGTTTAAATTCGAAAAGCAATGTCCGCCATCTTGGAATTCAAAATGGACATCATTTCTAGAATCTTCACCCTCGAGAAGCCTGCCAATGTACGTTGTTCTTTAAAAAAACGCGCATATTAATTTACAACGAATGTTTCAAAAATTTTTAATAATGCGACCACTTTTTGAAATATTTCTGACTATGAATTCGTATTTAGACCTCTCAGACATCGATTTTGAACATAACCGGATTTATTCTCAACTAGCGATCCGCTCCGGCTTCGCACGGATACTATATTATACATATAAACCTTCTTCTTGAATCACTCTATCTATTAAAAAAAACCGCATCAAAATCCGTTGCGTAGTTTTAAAGATCTAAGCATACATAGGGACAGACAGCGGGAAGCGACTTTGTTTTATACTAAGTAGTGATAGTGATAATCTTCACGATCACGATCACACGATCGACAGAAAAATGTTCGTCTAGTTTTGCATGTACTGCACAAATTATTCTAAGAAGCCGGTCACCCGCCGATCGCTGCGTAATCTTATAGTTGTATTTTGAACTTTAAGATCTATATGTTAAGGTCGACTTTTAAATATATTATTTCAAAATGTAGCAAAATATCTACTGGAATGTAATGATACGTTCATTCACTGGACGAATATACTGGGTCACAATATTATTGAAATAATTATGTTCATCGTGCTGTCGTGAGAGCACAGAACGTAGTCCTCTCGTCTCAACGGAGCGATTACGACTCCGCCCGCGAACGGCAACAAAAGATATACAGAACCGCACGAAACACGCGACGGGAGAAAGGGTATCGCGCTAAATAAAAAAGGCCTATACGCCAAATACGTTTCACCTCAATAAGTCTGAAAAGGGACTACATAAAAATACCCCGCTAGTACTTTCATTAGGTAATGTGAAAAGCTATTATACACTCAACTTTTACTTAATTTATATGCACGGGAACCTCACACTATTGAAATTGAGTAAAAATAAGACATGTTTTGGCGGTTCTTTTCTATCGAGGCAATTTTGGTTTTGTATGGTTTTGTTCAGACGATTCAATTGCAAATATGATGTAGTTTTGGTATGTTCTTTTTCCTGGCATTCGCTTTAGTTTCTCATAGGTAAATATTCAATCTAAGAACCCCGAATTCGCGGAGCGCCCCCTCTTGTGTTTAAACAGTGTTGCGCATAAGTGGTTTGCGCCAAATCTACTTTAACTTTCGTTTCGAGTTCAGATTTTGAGATGAAAATATGACTAGGTCGATTTGTGTAGATTGGCTTTGGATAGCTTTTTACAAAAGGAAGGCCCTTGCAGGTTGAGTTGAGAATTGTGTAGTCTGCTGTAAAGACACAGTAAGGCAACGACCGATTGGCGGCCTCCCGCGGGGCGAGCACTTTACGGCGGACCCTCCTGATAAAATCGCGGGCTTAATTCGAACATCGATTTATCTTAAGTGTTTATGAAAGTAGCAATAAAGTAGCAGTATTGTATGATTTGTATGGTCATTCTGACAACAAAGTAGCTGAGCTACAGGGTGATCTTAACCCACTAACTAGAGGAGACAACATTTACTGGGTATATCTACGAGTAACTGAAAATTTTATTAAATTGAGTTTATAACGGAAGCGGCTAAAGCTAACCTAAAAGTTACCTATAAATAAAAATCAAAGTAAAAATGTAATAAATTTTACTTTACTCGGTATTTCAAGAGGCTCTTTGATGTTCTGAGAACCCACGCCGCCAGACAAGGAAATAATGCATTAATTGCAGGATATCAATAAGCCGAAAGCGATTATGTGTTACAGAGAAACGAAATTGTTTAGCTGAGTACCTAAAAAGCTTCATTTAGTATAGCAGAAGAACACTTAAAGCCTCTACTGGCTATTAAAGGAGTGAGTCTAGCAGGGGAGGACATCTTTGGTACACAATGCCTTCTGGTTTCACTGCCAAGAAGCGACACGTTGCCGATCCAGCACGGCTATCACGCGACGGCGCGCGAGCTCTCTCGATTTTTCTCGCACTATCCGTCTCTTTCTTATTGGAACACTTAGAACAAGAGATATAGTGCGAGAAAAATCGAGAGTATGTCGCGGCCGTCGCGTGATAGACGTGCTGGCAGCGAAAGCGTTAATTCTCTTGTTTCTTTTATTGTTCATACAATAAATTCTAAAATTGAAACACCCCTGTCACAATAAACATAGCTAAGAACTATAACGATGAACAAGACTTTCGATTTTAAAAACGTCATTCAGATCGTTTCAGCCTTTTGAGAGCTATGATGCCACAGACAGACACAGATACACGTGTTAAGGGTCGCCAGGAAGCTCGACTCACAATACAAACGTAGTTTGGGAAGCTCGACTTACAATACGTTACGTAGTTTGGGAAGCTCGACTCACAATACAAACGTAGTTTGGGAAGCTTGACTCACAATACAAACGTAGTTTGGGAAGCTCGACTCACAATGCAAACGTAGTTTGGGAAGCTCGACTCAAAATACAAACGTAGTTTGGGAAGCTCGACTCACAATACAAACGTAGTTTGCGAAGCTCGACTCACAATACAAAAGTAATTTGGTTCTGAACATGAAACTTTGTATACAAAATGGGATCCGACATATCTAGGTTGGGAACTAGTTTCTAGCTAGAAATTAAAATAGAAAAAATAGAGCGTTACGAGCGTAGCGCGAACGTTTGTCATACAAAGTCTAATCTCTTCGACCGTGTTAGGCACTTTTAAACTTCACACCCCTCGATTTGTCGGGGGTTGAAAACAAATTCCAATGTTACTTAAGCACCACGAAAAACTCCAAATTGAGACGAATTCGACCATTGAAATCAATCGGGAACAATATGAATTAGCGCGAGGGAATCAAGGAGATTGTCTACTAATGGCGGGGGGAGTGAATCCCATTATGCACCGATTGCACTGGGCATCGCCCCTCGAGAAACGTGGTGTAAAGGAAATGGGATTACCTATTTGTACCTTTTGTTCGGTTCGGTCCCTCTTGCCACTTCGTCTAAACACCCACAACTCCCACAAGCCTCCGAGGTGCAAATTCACCCGAACGCGGCATACACTGCCGGACACACACTGTCGTGAGTCGTGGCGCTATCGTTCGCACATACCTACCTAATATAGTTTAAATAATATGAACTGAGGTCATGAATGGGCTTTGTTTGTGGTCAGCGCGTGCGATTTACAAAAAAAAAGATTCATCGCCCACTGCTGAGCATAGGCCTCTCTTCGAGTACGCCACCCGTCCCTATCCTGAGCTAATCTTATCCAGAAGTGACCCGCAATCTTCCTAATATCGTCCACTCATCGAGCTGGTGAAAAAAAAAGATTACCATCAAGTAAAACGTTCATTGAATAATGAACTCTATCGTCGTATACAAAAGTCGCACGGCCGACGTTGTGTCACACAAAACGCGACAACCTTAACTAGAAACAAAGAGCGCGTGCTATGCGGCAGAACGGGATGGCATGCTTTGAGTTTTCTAAGATCAGTTTTGTTAGATAGAGGAGAGGACCTTCTTTACGGAAGTACTATTTTTTATTCTATGAAATGGTGAAAACAAAGGAATGATCTCAGCTGAGTAACGGCTTTCCAGCTTAGCCCAGTCCTTCAGAGTGCATGATTCCTGGCGATGATTATAATCATCATCATCACCATAACAGCCGAAAGACGTTTACTGCGGCTAGGTACTTAATTCTTAATACAAAGTGTCTAGTCTTCTTATAAAGCAGATGGCCAGCCTTATACCTAATTCAAGCGCGTCAGAAAAATCAATCGAAAACTTGGTTGTCAGGGTTCACAATTTTTCTCCATGAATTGTAAATTATTCAATTTACTTTAAATATTAATATTATAGTCTGTTGAGGGGATTTTAAGCCGGAACGTTTAAGGCGAAATTCCCTTTTTACCCCACTTCAAAAAGGGAGGAGGTTCTCAATTCGTCGGAATCTTTTATTTTTTACGCACGTTCCCCGATTATTTGAAAACACCTGGACCGATTGGAAAGTTAATTTTAGTTTGTATGGGGATCCTCCCCAGGTCCCATTGTCATCAGGTCAGGATCTGATTATGGAATCCTAGAGGAATCGAGGCAACTCTTCAAAAAGAGGCTAAGTACTGAAAAGGGGTGTAGAGACGAAAATTATTATTACTCCAAAAGAAAGAAGGCCAACCCATATGCCTAGTGACGATAATCCCATTCGGATATCTCAAAGAATTACGAAGCTACAACCGTTTTAATATTGCTTGTTAGAGCGAGAAAACGCAAGCAGTGTGTGACGTCACGTTACGGGATGCTGCCGGGGGGCCGCGTCGACGGCGGCACCGAACACGAAGGGCACGGCACATTGCCGTCTATTAGTGACGTCACAATCTTCCAGCGTAATCGTTTAATATGAAGTTGCGTTTTGCGAAAAAGGGACAGAACGCACCCCTTCTTGAAACTTTGGACACTTATAACTTCGTGATTATTTAACCTTTTGCGTTGATTTTTTCTCCATTTGACTACATTTTTGATCCTTTTTCGAGAAAATATGACATTATTGATTATTTTATTTAGTGTCTACACGCCTATTGAAGTCGGTAAAACTTTTAAAATAAATTATATGATATTTAATAGGGATGATGACTAAGATTTTTTTGTGACGTCATTCGAACCAGTTTTTGGAGAGGAACAAATGTTTGTATGGGAGCAACTAGAATTAAAGAACATAAATACCAAAAAAATTGAGATAAAGATTGACCTCGCTGGCGGCAGCGCAAAACGCTTCATACTGTGTGTCTATACAAGTATGACGTCACATTTGTACATTTGTACTAATCGTAGTATGGAAAATCAGGTAAATTGTTGTTTCGGTCGCGAAATACTGCGTTTAAGTAGATAGTTGTTATACAATTTTGTTTATAGAAAAGCGTAAGGATTGATTTGGTATCTTTTAATTTACTCTTGGACAATAAAACAATGCATATTTTTTCTAAACTTTCAAGGTTCATATCTTTCTATGATTTTAATTATATTTTATAATTTATACTTTATTACGATAATTTGATGGTTTACTATCCATTTAGCATCACTACGTTATCAATTTGAACATGAGGCATCATGCCTATTCACTTTCTATTGCCATTACATCATCGTCTAAACAACAACGTATTAGTCTATGTATTTACTAAGTTAATTTAACTTACATTCCTATTTCTATACTACCATTGAGTAGATTCCCAGGCATACTTTGCCGCAATTTGCATTTATTCGGCCCGGGGCGGATTTTCGTTAGCAAACCTGGCAGCAATTTCACTTACAGTCGGACTCAATTTAGCACGTTTTAGACCAGTGCGGAGCATTCATGGACTAGCGGCTACCGGTCACGATTCTAAGTTAAGCAACGACGGCCTTGGTCAGGAGATGGATGGGTGACCGCTTTGTTACAGACCGTACCAGGGGCCACTCACTCTGTGATTTCGTCGCGCCGCTAGAAGTACGGCCTAGCGGCTCCAGCCGGTACCTACGAGTATGTTAGCGCTGCCGCTGAGACGGCACGCACGCGTTTTATCGCAGCGAGTTACATGCGTTAGAAAGGGATGGCCGCGTTTAGGCTCGTTCGGAATACCCAAACAGGGAATTTGTTAACAGAGAACCTTCTGTACGTAGTATTATTTATTCTGTGACTGTCGCTTCCATGCTTGGGAAAGCACGCTGCGCTGTGCATCCCTGGAACTGTCGTACGCAGTCATTATGCCGAATTATTGTTTTCCACGTTAATCTCCTAGCCTGATCCCCCAGGCGAAAAAGACGGTTAGGTTGTTAGGTGAACTGTGACCTACAGCGCGCAGGCTGAGCGAGCGAAGAGAGCGTGACGCGGCAGCGTCCGGCGAAGCGCTATAACCGAGCATTATATTTTTTTCCTAGTTGAATATAAAATCATTGCCGCTAGTTCCCCTGGGCGATCGGGGTCAGGTGAATAACGTGGATAATGTGTGAAGCCTTTCCGGCGACTTGAAATCTTCAAACAAACAAGTTGCCCTTTATATTATAAAATTAAACATATCTAATGGACCCTATTCTACAGGGGCCTCTAAACTTCCCAATTTTATTTAGGTGTCGCTAAAACACTTTGCTATTCTATGAGCAGCTGTCATAATCAAATGACAGCGCTAATTTGAATCTGACGTTTCCTATTTTAGGCGGTCTATACAACTTACTTAGCTGCCTAAATGCTATTCTAAATATCTCGTTTTTAATCTGCCTCCTAAATTATGTCTAAAAATTAGACAATTTAGTTTTAGGCTATTTAAGCCATGTGCACGTAGAATCGGGTCCACTATGAGGTCAAGTTCCCCCTCTGGCTTGAAAGGAAAGGAGGCGTCGCTCTCGCAAGATTTAGTGCTTACGACAATTTTGGAATTGAGTACCGGGTGGACCTTGAACTTCAGAAGGGTGATCACGTAAATTTTCGAACGCTGGTCAGGACAACTCAACTGTCGTTTTTCCATACAAACAGTGACATTTAGGTCTATCGACCATCAGGTCACAGATAGGATAAGTTAAGATGAGAAATAATAACTTATCCTGTCTATTTCTGACCAGGCACTTCTTGCCGCTTCGGGTAACCTCGGCTCTCGCACAAGTCGCACAACTCCGCGGTGAGGTGTCGATACGCGTCCAATCGTGATAGAAGCGAAAGAGAACGGCGAAACGGCAAGTGCGTGCGAGGGGAATGCCATTATTTGAATTCTAACTATCAAACAACTGTTTTGTTAGACAGAGGAATTTCTGTTCTGTATACGTAAGTGGTATGAATAATTGCACGGAAAGGGGGAACCTTTATAAGGTGGACTGATGACCTGGTAGGTCACGGGAGTCCGCTGGATGCGGGTGGCGCAGGGCCAGTCACTTTGGCACTCTTTAGGGGAGGCCTATCACAGCAATGGACGTCTTTTAGCTGATGATGATGATGATTTGAGGAACGGAGCCTTCAAGGCTAGTACTATGTAATATACTAATACAATTGTCTTCCAAGTCTTCCCTTGTTCCCCCTAAACGCGCTCCAAAATGTCAAATACCAATATTTGATACGAAATTTTAACTGCACTACTACAATTTCGAGATCTCAATTTTCAACAATAGTATTTTTTACTATTAATTAGCGATTACTAACAGATTGAACCTGTTTTTTATCCATTTTACATTCGTGGCAGATGCTTATCTAACTTAATTATACTTAATTAACCTCAACATGCAGTTAAAATGTAGGTATGTTTACCTACACTAAAAACAACATTAACTTATTACTATGCGATATGATTAACGGTTAGCTTAGAGAGAACAGAAAATAAAACTGATACTGTAAAAATCACACATAAACAAAACTTATTATTATGAATTTAGAAATAAGTTTAACTGTATTGTCAGGTAGGGTCATTTCGCCGGTTAGCGACCACCTAATTTCATCTGAGTTGGTGAACTGAAAGGATATTTTCTCGGTTTTTTAGTAGATTTATATTCTAAAACAACAAAAAAATGCATTGTACAAGTAATTGTCTCAATAGGGTGTGTAGAATTGATGTTATCTTCAATAGAAAAAACCTTCTCCTTCAGGTGGTCGCTAACCGAAGGTGGTCGCGTAACCAGCGAAATTACTCTAGTTGACATAATTTGTATTGATCATAACGCTTTTGAATGTAAAGACACGACATAATTGTGTCGTGCAGACTATAATAAATAACGTTACGAGAAGTTTATATTGCTTTCGGCTCTCGCCCCGACGATACCAAATATGGAATAGCGTGGGTTTCAATATCAATTGGAATTTAATATTCCAACTTACTATAATTAAACAATCAGTGTAAACCAGGATACGCACGAGCAATTGGAACTCATTAGATTTTAATGAATTATGCATATTTTTTTTCTGGTCCAAGGCAATTCAGAACTAGCGCCTATTAGAGCCTGTGCTGCCATAAATTAAAGATACAAAGAACTCGCACACGTGAGCCACTCCAACTTAACTGTAATTTTATCAAACTTAACTTTCTACTCTATTCGATCAAGCATAGCGTTGGAAATTGCGTGCGCGATTTCAACATATGGTGTATTAAAGTTGTCTTCTCTATGAAACCTCAGCAAATAGCAGTGTCCGCGCAATACTAGTCAATGCCGTATGCTGTCGCTGATATAGCTTGAGCTCCCCTTCCCCTCTCGAGTCAGCTTCAACAGACGTGGCAGGGGGTCCGTTACAATTTGCAGAGTTCAAGCAATCCTGGTCGTTGTGGAAGTAGGTAGTAATCTAAGTGCATTAGTGCGCGCGCCGTGGCGTGACGCTCAGTACATTGACCGCACCGCTCACTAGCAATTGCTCCACAAACAGGGTTGTCACTGTCGCTTTGATGACGTCACGCAGCACCCAATAGCACTTACTATCACTGCTTTTACATTCGAGTCTTTGCAAGACACTTTAGATATGTTTTCAATGGATTTTCTTAGTACATATTCCAGTGGATAGATGTTGTTTCTGTATGTTTTTGGTAGTGGAGTGACGACCCTACAGTTTGGCGGTAGACTAAATCTGGGAAGTGATTTGTCCGCGCTGATTCTGAGGCCAGTGACCGTGTTGCAAACCGATAACGGTGTCGCTCGTGCAGCGGGTTTGATGCCCCGGCGATGCTTTAATGATTCCTCCGCGATGTACTAATATCTACTATGAAATAACGGCTTCCGAAAAATGAGTTTTTAGGCTATGTGGCTGGGTTATGGCATTTTTCTTAATTTTTGTGAGTCCGGATTTTTTTTTGTTGTCTTACGTTAACAATTACTAGGGTCTCTGTGAGATGTAGAACTCACAAGCGCTTAATAAAAATAAGTATTTCGAAAAAGTAAATTGTCAAAAAATCCATATACTTACGTAATTATTGTACTTACCTGCTGACAGAATTTCACGAGAATCGGTTGAGATAGATATGCGACCTGTAGTAGAACAGCCGGGCAGCGGGACAGCGGGAGGTCGGACACAGACATACGACCGATTTTCGGCCCAAGCTAAAAGCTTAGAACTTCGTTCGCTTAGTTCGCTCGTTCAATAAATGTAAAAGTTCAAGTTTTACGCAATAACAGCCTAACAGAGGTTCATATTTAAAAGTCTTTTCGGCAGTTTAATCCTACTAATATTATTTATGGGAAAGTTTAGGTGTTTGGATGTTTGTTACTCAATCACGCTTAACCGATTTGGATGTTTTTTTTCACGAAGATAGTTTAAAACCTGGATTAAAATATAGGATAGTTTTTATCCCGAATCCACACAGACGAAGTCGCGGGGTGAAGCTAGTAAAACAATATAACTAATACAACTTAGATATCTATAGCATATAGGATATAATTTATAAACGTACGGGTAAAATCTAAAGTGAAGTTGATGCCAGTTAGAGCAAAACACGCTGTGCACACAAATATGTCCTTTATGTCTTAACCAATAAGAAGAGAAGAGATCGTTTATTGTTTACCATTTAAGTACACTTCGGTCTACTATGTGAGTTACAATGGCAACTCATTTTGGCCATACAATATTAACTATAAAACAAGAAAGAAAGAAGACATTTATTCACTACACAAAAGGCACACCAGAGACAAATAGCTGACACAAAATAAAAGTTACATAGGTATTTCATTATTCAGCTTAAGAACCCATAGTTCTTTATATAGGTCTTCATCAGGTTCCTTTTAGCTTAGGTTCTAGTAGGGTTATGTATGTATGTATGTATGTATCTAAGCACTTTATTGTACACAATAACAGGTTAAAGAATATACATGTCACACAATAGATCAAAGTACTCAAATAGATCAAAGGCGAACTTATCCCTATAAGGGATCTCTTCCAGCTAACCTTTGAGCAACCTTTGAAGAAGGTAGGTAGAACGAGATAGGCAAACTTATACCGTGTACAAAAACAAACAGAAAATGAAAACAAAACCTAGTAGGTATTAATTAATCCTAGACAAATAAAAACATGCCAATACATATATAAATATACAATATAAAATATAATACACACTATCATGTGCAATATATATATCGCAAATATACAATAAATAAATACTATATTCAACCAATTCACAAGTCATTGGAAAGCCACAACTTCTTCAAATTCATCTTAAGTGACGCAACAGACCGCCACCGGTTATAGTAGGAACCAAAATATTAAATTTACTTTTTATACAAAGTTTTGCCAGCCCTCCAGGGCTACCTTAAACTGAAAATAAGTAGGTACATATTTAAAGTCTCACTAGTCTAAAAGGCATACTTTTTTTCCTTGCTAAGGGTTTATTTTCATCTCATATAAACAAGAAGTAAGTCGATATATTTCACTTGACGTTAACTTTCGGTTCACTAATAACTAGCTGCACGCGTATTACAATGAACCCAGGCGGAGCCATGGGATATAATATAGCCTACATTTATCCCCAAGGTCCATTCTATATACTGGTGAAAGAACTTTTATAATAGGATGAATAGTTTCGGAGATTATTACAAACTATGACACAACTGCAAAATCTATAAACTATCCTCTTTATTATACTCATGCTCATACTCATTTATTAATAAAGTATACAATTTTACACGATAAACATAATATGTTAACATGTAAATTTTTAGGGTTCCGTACCCAAAGGGTAAAAACGGGACCCTATTACTAAGACTTCGCTGTCCGTCCGTCTGTCTGTCATCAGGCTGTACCTCAAGAACCGCGATAGCTAGACAGTTGAAATTTTCACAGATGATGTATTTCTGTTGCCGCTATAACAACAAATACTAAAAACTAAATAAAAATATTTTTTAAGGGGGGCTCCCATACAACAAACGTGTTTTTTTTTGCCGTTTTGACTGTCACCAGGCTGTATCTCAAGAACGGCGATAGCTAGACAGTTGAAATTTTCACAGATGATGTATTTCTGTTGCCGCTATAACAACAAGTACTAAAAACAAAATAAAATATATATTTAAGGGGCGCTCCCATACAACAAACGTGATTTTTTTTGCCGTACGGAACCCTCCGGTTTTTTTTTTCGTAATCCAAAAGCATTTCGAATCGAAAGCATATGCTTGAGAATTTTATAATAACAATTACTAATAACTAACAATAAAATTAAAGTGAAAACTAAGTTAAATCTAAAAAGGCCCTCGAGGCATTTTTCTAATTAGATCACAATATTTATAAATTACAAAATGTCAACGTTATACATTGATTAAAATTATTATTATTACAAATAAGTATAAATACAGTAGGTATATTATAATTATTAGAAAGCTTTGTCAGATATTTTTGGTTTATTAAGAAATGTCACATCATTTTCAGTATCTTTTAATTTGAAGGGTAATTTATTATAGATACACGGCCCTACAACAAATTGTTTAGGTTGATTTCATAAGTCGACAACATGTCCTGTCCTGGCCAATGGTCTTATATGAGTATAGTTTAGTTTAGTAGTTTAATTAATTGATTAAACATACTCTACCCATACTTAACGCCGCATTAAAAACCAGTGACAGGACAAAGCCGCAATTTATGTATCAGGTAAACCCTAACAAAATAAAATAACTTGCCTGTTTACTCTTTATTTAGCCTTATCTCGTAGCCTTGAGTTTTGCATAAAGGCGATAAGAGAGCGGAGTAGGTAACAAATTAGGTTGTACCTTATGATAACGCTTCACCTATGTATATGTTTATTATATTAGTAGCCCTGTGAGCTGTAGAAAACGCGAGCCCGTCTTTTTACAATAGTTATTTGTGTCACAAGGGAGCAAAATAGTATATTTACGGCGAGGGCGGTGTATTGAATCCTGGACGTAGCGAGGGATACCTACAAGTGTTAACGCCCGAGACGAAAATAATTTTGCTACTGAGTGACACATACTATTTTTCACACCGACTATGAAGAAATTAAAAAAAGATACTGTTAAAGTTAATTAAGAAGTTTTAACAAATTTTCTTAATTTTTATTACTAATTTTAGTATTTTTTTAATATTACGAAAAATCCATAATAAACAAAAAAAAGACCGGGTTGCACTCCGGGAGTGCCGGCAGAAGTGAAAACTTGCGAATTGCTTTAATTATCAGTATTAAAAAAAACCCCCTCCCCCTCCAATTAATTTTGAATCGATTACGATGAAATTACAATCGATTATTTTATTAGCTAATATATGTTTTCAATTGGCACATTGCGTAAATGCTAACTAGATGCAAATGTATAAATTAAAAAAGGAGGTTTAACAGAAAAGTACCGTTTTGATCCCTCTCGTCGTGGCGCAAAACTTACTTTTCTGAATGAAAGGTGTGAAAACACTTTTTTTTGGTTTTGATAACACACACACGTTTTGAGTCGACAAAATAATTTGAACTTGCTCACCAGAGATGTACAAAATACTTTAAAAAAAGTATTTAAATACAAAATGCAAATACTTTTCTAATTTTATATTTCAAATGCAAAATACTTTTGCTTTTTGTATTTAAATACTAAATACAAAATAGGTATTTTCAAAATACTTTATTTAAATAAAATACTTTCAAAAAGTAATCGAAACAAAAGCGAAGCGCAACGTCATGTGTCACAGATAATAACGTTCATTTTGTTTAAACTGTCATTTTGCACATAGACATTCATAGTTGCAGCGCCTCCAGTGGCTATTTGCCGAATCGCTGACCCATTCACTTGAAAATTTGAGTGGTAAAGGTAATACTTACGAAATTTAGCAGTAAAAAAGTATTTTATATTTGACAAATATAAAATACATTTCGAAAAGTATTTCAAATAAAATACAAAATACTTAATAAAAAAAGTATTTAAGTACTAACTATAAAATACGTATTTTGTATTTGCATTTTAAATACAAGTATTTCAAATAAGTCACAACTCTGTTGCTCACACATTTTCACGAGAATCGGTTGAGACATGCGACCTGTAGAGGAAACAGCTGGAAAACCTGTAGAGGAAAACAGCTGGAAACCTGGACGTCTGGACATAAGAAAGAATTTTGGCCCAATCTGCAACGGAGAATTTCGTTCGCTACGCTCGATCGTTCAATCATCATCATCATTTCCTTCCGTTATCCCATTTAGTTGGGGTCGGTGCAGTATGTCTTATTCTTCCATAGGTACTTCTCTTTCCGCCGTCATCTCATCGCTCAATTCTTTATTTTCTTATTATCCTTATTTACTTAGAAAAGGGGTTTTGTCACGCAGTGACTGGCCACCCCCATGGGCGAGACGAGATCAATGTACATACAATCTACATCTTCGAGGTAGACACTTATTCTAAATTGGTAGGTTTATAACAAGTAGGTATAGTTTGCATAACATTCTGGCCTCACCTGACAACGGCGAAGCCAGAATGCTATTACACAACTGCCTTACATTCCTTAGATTTGTCATCTCACGTCTTCTTTTATCTTCATATCACACAACCCATCCACCTTTACCTCAGCCTAATACCTCGTCTCTTATGTCCATCCACATTAATACGTAATAGGTAGGTACTCTTTTGGTCACATGACTTTCATTATGCATTACGTGCCCATACAACGCAAGGCGAAGCTCTCAGTTTATCTGCGATAGTCCTTTCAGGCTACCCCTTACATACACATTTCTTATTCGGTCCATCCTCGTCACACCACACATCCATCTTAACATTCCCATCTCCGTAATATGCAATCTCTTTTCACCTGTCACCTTTAAGGCCTCACACTGCACGTCTATCATGGGACGGCCGCGACATACTCTCGATTTTTCTCGCACTATACCTCTTGTTCTAAGTGTTCTAATAAGAAAGAGACGGATAGTGCGAGATATAGAGAGATAGGAAAAATCGAGAGAGCTCGCGCGCCGTCGCGTGATAGCCGTGCTGGTCTTATAAATCTTGCCCTTCAGCCAGAGACATTCTGCCATCGCATATTGCTCCGGAGACCTGTCGCCATTAATCCACCCAGCCTAATTCGGTTTTTACGTCACAGTCGATATCACCATCACAGTTACAAGCGAACCGAGGTATTTAAAATCGCAGCAGATAATCGCTCCCAGCGTAACGCCATCTAGCTTTATGGCTGTCTTTATCGCTCAATTAAGTATTTAATAACTTAAGCCTAACAATTTACAGGTATGTACAGTGAAAAAATCTTTTGGTGAAAAAACCACTGGCCAGGTGAAATTCAATTTTATGTGAGTGTCATAGACTGACGGGGATAAACTTTGCTATGCACCAACGCAATGTAATTTTCTTTATATGTACGTTGTAGTTAAGCATGGAACAGAACATCAGCCATTCGCCGTTTTTTAATGTGTCGAACTGAACAACGAATAGACCCAAGCATAGAGCCAAACATCGCTACGAACATTTTCAGTAAGTAAATGCTGTGAGAGAGGCGTGGGAGAGGGACGGCGGCGGAACAATAACAAAATTGCTCGGCTCGGCCAAAAGCTTGAAGTAAAATTCCTGTCGTTTCGCTAGAATGTTCGCTAAGAGTTCCTGGTTATTTTGACAGCGTCTGAGGAACAAAACGCGTGCCGTTACATAGTTGCTGTCGACATCAAAGATATGTTTACATGTTTGCACCTTATGCCCTTGCAATAAGGCCAATAAGGCGAAAAACGGTTCCTGTTTATTTTGACAGCGTCTGAGGAACAAAACGCGTGCCGTTACATAGTTTCTCACCTTTTGTTTAACGGCTTAAAATCTTACCATTCGTTGTGCTACGTGTATTTACAGGGTATTGATGATGGTGATCAACAGTCCAACATCGCTATTGCAAACCATTATTTAAGTAGGTATACATTTCATAGTGCAAAATATAAGCACTTAAAGCATGAAGCCGTTAAATGGCGCCGTTAAGTAGGTAAACGTAGAAGTCCTTTGTATATAGTTGTAAGTTTAATCACGCGTACCACGAACGGTAATATCTTGTTTATTTTTGTACTATTTTCAACATAAACACATTTAAACTGTATTTGGATACTTACATGCAAGATTTTTAAAATTAGTTACCCAGTTTAGTGTGATTTCGCTACTTTTTTAACTAAATACGGACCTATAAATTCATGCAAAACATATTGACGCCCTTGCAGAGAGAGGCGTTCGGTAAGACATACTCACGAAAATTTATGTAGTACCGCCGACAGGCTACATTAGTATGTAGTGAAAATCTCCGAAAAAACCCCAGGGATGGTTTTCTTTACTTTTCGTTACCATTGTAAACCCTATGTAAGGACATAAAAAGAAAAGTACCTACCTCTATAATGATACTATTGACAACAAGAGAATTTGATTCTACTGGACACAGTTCGAATTAATGTTGCCGGCCTAAATGCCCTGCAGGCTGCAAGCGAGACAGAACACCGAACAATTGTTAGAGTAAAAGAGAGGAGGGAGCGGCGGTCGGAGTTGGACTAAACAGCTCTAAATAGGCGCATGATTGGATAATTGTTTTATTGACATCGTTAAACATTGGATATTGGAACTGGACCTCAGAGGGACAGGGGTCTGTTATTTGTATGCAATGAATGTCGTTTAAGTCTTTCTGAGAACAATGAGTAAAGTTAGAGAGAGGGAATGATTTGAGTTTATACAATTTGTTATGTAAGGACTAAGTGATCTGATAAATTAGGATTACCCTACATTAAAAAAAACACATTTTAAATGATTTTAGTAGGTAGGTACCTATTGGTAGTAGCCAAAAAAGGTTTTCAAATAAATTGCTGTTTACCAACCATTTTTAGGGTTTTGTAGTCAACAAGGAACCCTGATAGTTTCACCATGCCCGTCTGGCCGTCCGTCCGTCCGTCCGTCTTCGGCTTAGCTCAGTAACCATTACTACTAGAAAACTGTTATTCGGCATGGGTATATAAATAAATCAATCACGCAGACAAAACAAGAATATATTTTTTTAAACCCATAGTGCGGGGTATCGTTGGATAGCTTATTCAAAAATATTGTGGGTTTCTTAAATCTTTTTTTCAAATTAGTGATTCGTTTGCGAGATATTGGGCTTTAAAGTCCAAATTTTTGTTCGAGTCATGTGGCGGCTAAATGGCTGCTACTGGGAATGTGGAAAAAAACGTTGCAGTAGTACATATAATGAATTTGAAAGGAAAACTATCACGGCTAAGTAGGCATAGCTAGTTACCGAGTAATAGTCGACCAACTTAAAATGTACTTAGAAAGGCCAACTTTCGTATAAATTCGGCCGACGCAACTATTTAAGTAAGTGTGCGCGCGTGTGTCGATGTAACTAAGAAAGACAGGCAACAACGGAACCCTACACGGCGCGTGACCCGACACGCACTTGGCCGATTTTTTTGTTGATGGTATTGCCATGCATGACATGCAATTCAGATTCTACAACTTGTATTTTTTTCATGTCGGTACTTAATCAGGAGTTAATCTTATTCAACCTTCAACATAATGTCCATTTTTAAAAAGAAAGTTCTGTCCTATTTTTGTTTCGCCAGTAGGTATACCTATACCTAGTCGACTACAAAGAGATACAATCGCATAAAAGTTGTCAGTAAAATTAATTTCAGGCACTAAGCACGACCAACACCCGATTTACAATTTATTAAGTATTGCAAAATCTTGGTGACATGTCACGCCATTGTCACGCTTTAACAAAATCATACGGCCTCAACCTGAAACTTACAGCCCGTGACAAATGGCGCAATGATTTGATAAACGAATTACTTTTTTTATCACGTGTTAATGCAACTATATACAGACTTTTCTCACCCACTTTCTATAATCGTATCGATATGAAAATGATATAATACCTAGCACTTTTTGCTGCATTATTTTTCATGATACTAATGAACTATGCCTCTTCATTACGTATAAGATATGATATAGGGTGTCCTAAATCTCACGAAAGATTTGAAGTTTTTCTGATTTGTAGTAAAACCATAATGTACTTACCTACACAGTATGGTGGTGGTGGTGGTGGTTGGTTGGTATGGTTTATGTATGTGCTAGCACATGGGGAATTAGTCCTCCACGCCTTTTCTGGAACGTACCTACCTACCTACCTACTCTTTTTTTTTCTGGGGAAGGCTAGAGACTTGAGACTATGCTCGATGACCTCAATAAAGCCTCCGAGAGAGTTGGTCTAAGGACGAACATGGATAAGACAAATATCATGTCAAATGCCCATGTAGTACCAACTCCCATTATAAACAATGTGAAGCATTACGCTCAAAATTGTAAATGATTATATACCTATACCTAAGACGGACAGTCCAGGTAGGTCTAACTTTGAGAAATAAATCCAACTCGGCTGGCCGAGCGTTCGGGAAGCTAATACGGCATATCTTTTCGTCTAATACTCCGCAGTGTCTCAAGACGAGAAGCTTTGACCAGTGGTTGTGCTTAGTGTTGTAAAAGACTCGAATTCTGGAGTCACAATTTCATAGACTCTACTCACTTAATAGACGACTCGGTGAACTCGAAGACTCCGAGTCCCGAGTCGCGACGAGCGTGAGTCATCTGTCCAGCGTGAGTCCACCGACGGAGTTTTCTTTAAGCGAGTCTTCAAAAAAAACTCGAGTCTTTCACTGCGACTGTTAGTTTCCAAATAAGACTCGCGGCTAGATTTACAATACGACTCCGAGTCTAGCTGCGAACATGTATTGTATTGAAATTTATAGAATGTTAATAAGTGATAATTATTTACATTACTACTTATACCAAAACATAGAATAACAAGACGAGTTATGTTTCTTTAAAAAAATAAAAGAATGTTTCCTTTAAGCAAAATAAGCTAACTTAAGGATTTAAGGCAGTTTCCCTCCAGGGTTCCTTTTTTTTCCACACTTTATATATAAAAACAGCTACATTAGCTACTCCGCTGGACTAACAACTGTACTGTAATGTAAGCTCGTATTGTTGAAGGTGAGGTGGGCTCAAACAATAATACGGCTCGAGAACGACTCGTTGCACCAAAGGACTCGAACGCAGAAAAAGGACTCGAGTCCATTGCGACACTCGCTTAGTTCGCGAAACTTGCTTGGTTGGGAGTTCTACAATAAAGGGAGTCCTATGTACTTAGTCGAGTCTCGCCATTTGAGTTCCGAGTCTAACAAAAAGGACTCCCAGAACTCGAGTCCTTTGCAACACTAGTTGTGCTAGTAATGACATATGATATGACACTGAAACGTGACATATGCACGGTCGCACACTTTGGGTGATTTTGAGCCTTCTAATGAGACCTTGTTAGCAGAAAGTCACCCAAAGGGCAATGGAGAAGGCTATGCGTAGAGTTCCTCAGCGTGATCGCATCAGAAATGAGGCTATCCGCAGCAAAACTAAAGTAACCGAGATACCCGTCCGAATCGCTAATCTTAAGTGGCAGTGGGCACATTGCACGTAGAACCAAAGGCCCGAAGGGTCTCGAGTGGCGATCACGTACCGGCAGGCGCAGCGTTGGTAGATAGACTGATGACTTGATCAAAGTCGCAGAAGTCCGCTGGGTGCGGGAGGAGCAGGACCAGTCATTGTGGCACTCTTTGGGGGAGGCCTATGTCCAGCAGTGGAAGTTTGTCGGCTTATATGATGATGATGATCAACCTACTCTTTTGTCGAAAATGTTCAAGACCGTTTAGCATTCAACTGAATTTCGTTAAAGCTGTATTGAATGTCTTTCTTGAATACATTAACGTATGGGGTTATTTGAAGTCACTGTTGTAATTTGACAAACCTACAACCACGCGCACAACAACAAAATTCAGAATACTATATCGTCGGGGATAGTGCAATACCGCGTAACTAGCACTGGTAAATAGTGCGTATCTACACAACACCCATGGTTCGAAACCGCGTAACTAGCACTGGTATCTACACAACACTCAACTTTACAGGAAAAGCTTGGTATATTCTAATCAGGATTTCACGTTCGTTGGCGGGAAATCTTAATTTGGCTATATTAGTTAGATACGCGGTATTAACCAATGCCAAGTTACGCGGATTTGCCCTATGGGTGGGTAGATACGCAGTATTAACTAGTGCTAGTTACGCGGTATTGCACTATCCCCGACGATATGCAAAATGGTGATGGACTAATAAAATAACAAAGCGTTTTCCTTTAAATTTAAATTTCGCAATAAAGAATAAGAAGTACGCGGGGGAAGAGCGCAGTACCTATATCGAGTTAGCTTTAGAAAGCGAGAGAGATCAGATTTTGGGGGGTACCGGTAGGGGGGGGGGGGGCGTAGGAGCCTTAAGAGTCGCCGGGACGCTCGAATTCCTATACAAACGTAGTTTGGTTCTCATATTAACACGGCATGCTAGAATACCATGAAACTTTGTATACATAATGGGATCTGCCATATCTAGGTTAGGTCAGAAAAAAAATTGAGTTAGTAGAACGGTTTTCATACAAGTCTCTAATCGCGTCACTTTTTTTCTATCACAATTTTATTTATAAACAGAAACCAGTTTCCGATCTACATACATATGGCGGCTCCCATGGTGTAAACAAAGTTTCATGTTATTCCAGTATGACGTTTTAAAATGAGAACCAAACTTATTTTGTATGTAGAGTCGACTTGAGATGACCGTAAGAGTCCCCTTAAACCATGAGAGGGAGCGCAGGGCGTTGGCTGCCAGAGGCAATATGCTGGCCCGCGTAGGTTCGCCCGTTGTACGCCGGAGGTAAAAATAACTCTATTTAAGGCTTACTGCAAGACATTTTACATGGGTGGCCTTTGGGTCAAATACACACAACGAGCATACAATGCCCTGCGCGTCCTCTACAACAATACCTTCAGAATGCTGATGGGACTGCCCCGGAGATGCAGCGCTTCAGGCATGTTTGTGAGCGCGCGCGATGGATGGTTTCCACGCCGACATGCGCAAAAAATATGCATCGCTGAGAAGGCGACTAAGGGGAAATCACAACAGCATTCTGAATATGATTGCTGAAAGAATGTGTCAGTGTGGCATCCAAAAGCAATGGGTCGATAAGCTCAGGGGATGTGTAATGTACGACATGTAATAATTACATGTCGTATATTACACATCTTATATCTGTCACTTACATTATTATTATAGGATTAAGTAGTAGTAAGTAAACTTGTTTGTGTTTCTTAAATATGGATCTTGTGTTATCCGAAATAAATGATTTTTAATTTAACTTAATTTAAACGTGGAATGCCAACACAAAGAATTAGTGTAGTGTTTGAGTGAAATGAAACCAAAAACCAATTAGTATGTACAACTTGCCGCGCTGCCAAATGCGTCCAGTGAAAGTGGCTACTACCACGCGATTGTTTTGCAAATTTAATTGCTGGGATTTCGTTTGTTGCATTGTTTTGGGTGTTCCGGATTGTTTAAAAATACAATAGCAATTTAAACAATACTATTTTTGCTCTTGCTGACCTTCCGCTATACTGAAGATCTTATTTTTCGCGGGACGCTGTTCTAAACAAGAAAGATTCAGATTATTCATTAATACATGTTTATACGCAAAAGTTGATATACAATGACAAATAGTCAGTAGTAATTATAATATTTAATAATTAAGATAGCATGGGACGTTTATGTATCTTGAAGTCTAGGTACGAAGAAAAGAAGGTAAGGAATAAGTAGGTAGGAGTATAATTAGGATTTACATTTTAATACAAACTTGGTATAGCAAATGTAGCAGCATCTCCTACTTGTGCAATATTAAAGAAAAAGATGCAACATGAAGTATCTATTTAGAAAATAGCAAATATGGCAGAATTTTTAAATGAGTTAACCTCAGTCTCTACAATAATTATTGGCAAGATTAGACAGATATTTACTATAGTCAGATATTATTATTTCACAAGGGCCGTCAAGGGCTGATAGAGATATTATTTTTTAATGAAAAACGGGACAACCATTTCAAAGTAGGCACGATACTTCGAAATGATTGTCCCGTATTTCATTCAAAACTTAACTTGCAAGTAAGTTTGCGGTAAAGTAGAAAAGACCACATACTAATTCCGCAGCGCCAAGTGGTTCTCTACTCGGCCTTACAAAAAAGCTCGAAAGCTAACAATACTCATGCAAGAATTTCAATGCATTTGCGACATAAAACGCTATTTTGTTTTTTTGACTTCGTTTGTTGCGACCACTAGCGACATCTACATCAAGACGGAGGAAAACTCAACCAGGACCCATAGTATGTCGGGCAATTTAAGATGATTCATTAACCTGTTCACGTGACAGTGACGTCATAATAAGATTATTATCACTATATATCATAATGAAACCCTGAAGTTTCTAAAAAACAGGTTCCATCGTTATTTGATGGAGATGTAGGAGTGAATATGTTAGTTTTGAGTAGGTATCTAGTATATACAGATACAGACAGTCAACCTAATACCACGTCGGTGGCAAACTAGTGCACGACCCACTCAAGTGGTATACCTAATTTGTCAAGGAAAAAATACAACTAAATTGAAAAAAACCCGTCCTTTTTAGTGTTACACCGTAACAGAATTGGTCAAAGGAACACTTATTTGAAGTCAGTTAAAAAATGCTGCTCACTATTACTATGTGCTGACGACCTTCTAACCCCGGTAAGGGCATTATTTGTATAAATGAGCACGAATATGTGTTCCTGCGTCATGAATGTTTCCTAAACATTTACTCGTAAGTATTTATTTATTTAAGTATTTATTTATTTAAGGATTTATTTATTTAAGTACTAGCTCCGTAGCCCGTGACTCGTTTATATCGCTACTCCATACAAACTTTCACCCTCCATTTCACCCTCTTAGGGGATGATTTCTAGAACAAAACTATCCTATGTCCTTCTCCAGGTGTCAAACTAGGTATATCTACGCCAAATTTCTTTTAAATCGGTTCAGCGACACACTTTCGCATTTATAATATTAAGTATGTGATACCAGTATGTAATTAGTACCCATAGTACAAGTTTTGCTTAGTTTGGGGCTAAAGCAACCTTACTTTGTGTAAAATTGACCTAAAATATTTATATATTTATGTTTGGTCACAACAGGGCCAGATAAAACAGTGTTTTCGTTACAACACGTACAAAACATTATCTAAATCCCATACCTAAAGGTTTTGCATCGTTATCAGTGTCATGCGTGCTGTCCGTGCTTTGTAATTGGCTTGACGCTATCTTATCGGCGTTTATTCTTATCAATGCTCGGCCGCTGACGCACAGGGCACCAACCACCCAACTCGACCCCTGGTCACTGTTTAAATACTATTAATAAACAGCTCAAGTGATACTGGTTACAGTATATTATTGAATCGTGTTTGTTCAACTGAGGAAGAAATATTTTCATTTAGTCACGGCTGCGGGTTGAATGTTTTGGAACGCGCATTGCAAATTAATAACAGACCGTTATCATAGGCAGACGCGTTTATAAATACAGGTAATGTTAGTTTTCCGGCTGGAAACTTGCCACGGAATGAGAGTTATGGACAATATCGTAGCTCCATATAAACTTTCACCCCCCATTACGGGATGATTTTCGGGATAAAATCTATCCAATGTCTTTCCCCGGGATTCAAATCTCCATACCAACTTTCATCTCAATCGCGGTTCAGCGGTTTAAGCGTGAGGAGGTAACAGACATATTTACAGACTGTCAGACACACTTTCGCATTTATTATACTGGTATGGATGCGCCACATGAGTTTGCATCTCTGAAGTTAGCCCCAAGTCCGTCGAACCCTTCTGACACTTCTCTGCTACGCTACTAGTAGCTAACATCACAG
Source organism: Epinotia ramella (assembly GCA_947578815.1). Lineage (NCBI taxonomy): Eukaryota > Metazoa > Arthropoda > Insecta > Lepidoptera > Tortricidae > Epinotia > Epinotia ramella. The sequence goes on from OX388209.1 coordinate 19,555,452, forward strand.
ACGCAAACGCAACCATAGACTGACTTAACTGTGACTGTAATCGAGTCAGGTCACCGATGAGATGCCAGTTGGACAGACCAGATTAAAGCTGCAGTAGATGCATCACTACACGCAAGCATAATGAAGGCGGCTCTCAGAGCGGAATGGTGGCATGTTGTGAAGCTTGCTGCACCTGAAATGATGACCTCGACCACTATGTCAAGAGTGAAAACGACGAAGAAAACTGTAATCGAGAATACCTGTATCCAATTGGTTGTTTCGGTGAGACTATAGCGTTCGACTGATTGCGTCGTGATTATGGCGATGTCGCACTGACTATTATATAATGAGACTTACGTAATCGAGAACAAGTCCTGTATCTGAACGTTCGTAAAAAAATATTACTTGTTTTCTGAGAGTAGCGTTCGATTGACTGCGTCGTTACGTAATTGAGAATACATGGATAATTTCCAGGATCACAACTACCTACTGTAGATGAAATGGAATTGTATATTTTGATGAGACTGGCGTTCGATTGACTGCGTTGGTTGAACGAGCGAGCGAAGCGAACGACGAACTCCGCTTTAGCTTGGCCAAGATTCTTTGAAATGTCCGAATGTTCCTGCCTACGAAGGGGTTCGAATCTCGGTAAGGGCTTTTATTTGTGTGATGAGCACGAATATTTGGCGGGCGATTTGGTGCATCGAGCGATTTAGCCAAATTGGCAAGAGGAACATGCCTGGCTACATGTAAGTAGAGAACCTCCGCCTTGCAGAAGACCACAGCCATATAATAACACTACTACTTGCTCTGTAGTAGTGTTGTGTTCCTGGAGGTGAGCAAGGTCGCCGGAGCTCCCGAGGATGCGTTGTTGAGAGCGAGGGAATTTGTTCCTTCGGCTGTCAACACGGCGAATCCTCAAACATATCACTCCTTTGGAGTTGCATGCCTCTATAGGCTGCGGTGTCCGCTTACCATCAGGCGGGCCGTACGCTTGATTGCCACCGTCGTTGTATAAAAAAAAAGTAGAGAACAGAATATAAGCATAGACAATAACACAAGTGGGTTTTTTTTTGGTTTCTGACAATGTAATTGTACATATTCTGGTTTCGGTCGAAAAGATAGTTTCGGTGATAATTCCTCCATTAATAGATTGAACTGACCGTAGTTCCGCTGAGTATGTTGAGATTATTTAATAAGGCCGAGTTTTTATAAAACTGTCATTGCCATTGGAATCTTCTATTAGGACGGTAGAGTTGCTTTTTGCACTGTTAGTATGTATGTTATTTTGCTGGTTGGCCCTCTGGCCAACACACGCACGTCGCACTGTCATTGCCATTGGAATCTTCTATTAGGACGGTAGAGTTGCTTTTTGCACTGTTAGTATGTATGTTATTTTGCTGGTTGGCCCTCTGGCCAACACACGCACGTCGCACTGTCAGCGCCAAGCAAAAGGGTCCTGTTAGGCCCGGCTTGTAGAAATCAATAAAAAAAAAAGTATGTATGTTAGTATGTATGTATGGGACAAATCTTGCAAGTTAAATTTGATCCACTTCCCGTTGACCGATTGAGCTGAAATTTTGGGTATAAGTATAGTTTGGATGACAATTCAATATTATGGTACCATCGAGCTGATCTGATTATGGAGACAGAAGGTTGCCATGGGAATTCAGTACTTAACCGAAGTAACCCCGTTGAGTTTGGGTTCGTTAGAATCGTCCCAATGAGTAGTTGATGATGGTATACAGAAAAGTTTTGCCAAATTTAGCAATAAAAGCTTGTACCGAAAATGAAACTTTTGACAGAAACTTATTGAATATTACTTCGGCCAGGTCAAATAATCTCAATTAGGTAGGTACCTATTCCCAATCCAGATTAATCTGTAAGAACAGTATACCCATTTAAACTGGTAGCGCTAATTTATAAGGGTTTCGTTTTCATAAAAGTAGATTCAACTGCAAAAAAGTCTGTACCCGTTTTTTTGAGTAAGCATACATAGGTATGTTATATGAAATATTGTATCGCAATTTCAATTGGGATACATCCCTGCTTTGACAACTCTCTTCGAAGTTAGCGAAAAGTTCCCACTTTAATGTTTTGCAACTTTGGATATTACCTCTTTTCACAAAATAAGGTTTCTTCCGAACAAGAAGTCCCTATGAAGCAAGGCATTTGAAAAATTACAATAATTCTTACTTATTGAGTTTTAAATTTCGATCATAGTGGAAAATTGAAAAATTATTCGCCACGAGCGGGATTTGAACCCACAACCTCTGGAATCCGTCCATCGCTCAGCCAATTGAGCTACCGTGGGTCCGCTAATGGCGACGAATCTTTTAATCCCTTCCACTATTGTATTTACACCTTAGGGAGGCTCGTAGCGACATCTACCGCGAAGTTATTACAACTTCTGAAACGAATACAATAGTGGAAGGGATTGAAAGATTCGTCGCCATTAGCGGACCCACGGTAGCTCAATTGGCAGAGCGATGGACGGATTCCAGAGGTTGTGGGTTCAAATCCCGCTCGTGGCGAATAATTTTTCAATTTTCCACTATGTTCGAAATTTGAAATTTCATTAGCGGACGTTTCTGCTTAATAAAACATTTAATGTTAAAATGGGGTAGCGCATTGTTACTAACGATTCTCAATGTAACTTGAGACGTTGGTGCCGTTTCAGAAGTTGTAATAACTTCGCGGTAGATGTCGCTACGAACCTCCCTAAGGTGTAAATACAATAGTGGAAGGGATTGAAAGATTCGTCGCCATTAGCGGACCCACGGTAGCTCAATTGGCAGAGCGATGGACGGATTTCAGAGGTTGTGGGTTCAAATCCCGCTCGTGGCGAATAATTTTTCAAATTTCCACTATGATCGAAATTTGAAATTTCGTTAGCGGACGATTCTGCTTAATAAAACATTTAATGTTAATTGAGTTTTTTCTTCAGTATGACTGTGATCGATATACCGCAGAGACTTTATATCGATCCTCAAAAAGTACCTACCTAAGAATTGGATAAAGACGTGCCTATTTGATTTGAAATGTTTTATCTAAACACAAGTTGTTTATTACTTAGATAGTTGTTTTTTACCGTCTTGCTAGCAGAGTATGCGAACTATAAATAGGGATGATGACTAAGATTTTTTTGTGACGTCATTCGAACCAGTTTTTGGAGAGGAACAAATGTTTGTATGGGAGCAACTACAATTAAAGAACATAAATACCTAAAAATTTTAGACAAAGATTGACCTCGCTGGCGGCAGCGCAGTCTTTACAAGTATGACGTCACATTTGTACATTTGTACTAATCGTAGTATGGAAAATCAGGTAAATTGTTGTTTCGGTCGCGAAATACTGCGTTTAAGTACATAGTTGTCGTACAATTTTGTTTCTAGAAAAGCGTAAGGATTCTACTGGTAGCTTTAAATGTACTCTTGGACAATAAAAAAATGAATTTTTTTTCTAAACTATCAACGTTCATATCTTTTTATGATTTTAATTATATTTTGTAATTTATACTTTATTACGATAATTTGATGGTTTACTATCCATTTAGCATCACTACGTTATCAATTTGAACATGAGGCAAGTCATTGTGTACATTAAGAAATCGGAATATTTAGTAACAACGAGGGCGTGCAGCCAATTCGCTTACCACCTAATAATTTCAATGCGCCCTAAGTATAGATATCCCTATCTCACTAATAGATACTTAATATTAGTTTGATTTCAAAATCACATATGATCTGTCACACTAGGCTTGGCGCACGTTATGGCAAGCGCACACGATAAATGTAATTTGATGTCATACCAACGTCGAGTCAGATATGCCTCCTTTACTTACAGCACTATACAAATCTCTATATTTAGGTACTAGCTTCTGCCCGCGACTTCGTACGCGTATAAAATATGGTTCAAAGTTGCTGGTTTTTTCAATATCAACAGCGACGTCGTTAGCGACTGAAGTTCCAATATAATTAGGTCTCTAATGTTTAACAGTTACTATCAGTTAAGATATCAACCAGTTTTGGTTATTATACAGCGTGTCTCTGACTTAGGGGCTTTAAATGCAAATGTCCATTACGGTCCTGAAACTGAACCACTTTTGTTCCGCAACTTTGTAAAATAATTATTATTTCTATCATTTATTCGTGTTTGAACTTTAACTGTACCATCAATGTATTGCAAACACGGCCTCATTATTTGACATCCATGACACTGACAAGTATGAAAACTAACTAATGGATGATGTACATTGAACATTTTATTTTATTTGTATGGAATAATGAAAATATAAAAAGAACGTATTTTTGAAAAGTTGTAGAGCAAAAGTAGTTCCGTTTAAGGAGCATAATTGACATTTGCATTTATAGCCCCAAAGTCAGAGACACGCTGTATAGTCTTTAGCCGCCTAGCACTATTTTTCATCCCGTGTTTTTTCACGTTTTATCTATATTTTGCTAAAAGTTTGATTCGGGTTCTTTTTACTTTCCAATTAAGTATATGCTTTTCAATTTTGAAGTCTTTTTAGCTCATAGATTCAAGGAGTTCCCATACAAACTTCAACTCTATTTTTTAGCCCCTTTGCATCCGTATCTTATAATTTTTATAACCTGGCCGGGAATTTTCTCAACACATTAGTAAAGTTTGCATCAAAATCCGTTCAGCCGTTTTCACGTGATGCGTGGTTGAATAAACAGACTAAAATCCAAAAAACTGTTGGAACGTGTTCTTCTATCGATTCTAAGTATCCCCAGCCAACTAAGAAACAAGATTGATTGTCCACAGCTCCTTAGTAGTCTTGGGTTTTCAGTGCCTCGTAGAATTCCACGTTTTGCTGCCAAGCCACTGTCTTATCCCCTGCGACGAACTGTTTTGGGCTCTTCCTCCCCTCTACCACGATTGAGCAAATTACTCAACAAATATAGCGATTCTATCGACATAAGCTTTGACTCAATATCCAAGACTAGAAATTTGTTCATTTAGTTAATTAACGTCAATTCCTTTTTTTTCTATTAATTCCTTGTTTATATTGGCATGCTGTGTTTACCTGTAAATAGTTATACATTAAGCATAAGACACTTAACTATAAACTATATGTAAGTATCAATGTAACAACTGTTGGTGAACCTTTAAATAAATGAAAACTTTTTTAGAATATCTTCCATGTACATACTTTCGACCCTCCGCAGCTTAATTATATGTAAGATATTCTATAGATAAACCTCTTAACCGCAAATCATAATATTTAATACACAACGTTCAATCACCTAATGCTGCTATTAAAATAAGCACAAAAAACCAATCCAATATTGGCGAACAGCTGCCAATTTCATGGACCATTAGTGTTGGCTGCGCCGATCTTATGCTCCAACTCTCTCATTTCCAAGCACCTTAACTCTAAAGCCATTGAGGTGAAATTGCCGTGGCATGTTTATGTCTGACGTTGACACGTTTGGCTTGTATAGATTCTCGTTTATTTGCAGGACCTTAATACGAGAACAATAAGGGTTACAATGGCCTGTTTGTTTGTGAGATTGCTTCGGAGGTCTGAATGATTTGAAGCGATTAAATCAAAGGTGGCGATATTTGTGGCTAATGCTGGGTCTCGTTTTTACACTCGTTTGAATAATGGTGTTTTTTACTGAATGGGCAGATTGCTGGTTTAATAAAGTAGTTTATTTGGTTTTATTAGGTCCTGACATGCTCCACGAAATTAAATTAAAATACACGGGCTTTCCATAGGTATGTAAAAAGGAAAAAATTATGAAAAGGAGTCGATGTCGGATATCAATGCAACACTCGTACTAACAAAAAAGTTATAAGAATACGGAAGGGCCGGGATGAGTTATTATGGATACTAAATAAAAAGTAGGTATAGGTACGTTCTTATACTTAGTTTGCTATAATAAAGTTACCGAGTGAATTATTTAACGTACGTAAGAGTTCAAATTTGTACCCTTGTCGTCGAGACCCTGGGTCCGTGGAGTCCCACAGTGCGCATAAGGTATTTGCAGAAAAAGCGAAACGTCTGGTTGATATAACTGGTAACCGAAGAGCTGGCGGCTTTCTCGTGCAACGCGGGTGTGTAATGATAGGTATAACAACTTTTGATATATTTTCACTGGATATAACAACATTTAATATAATTTCATTGGATATAATCACTCAAGGGACATAATAAACTTTTGGTATAACAACAATCAGTATAATTTCATGGCGTATAATGTTCAAATAGTATAATACATTTTTGATATAACGTTTAATGGATATAATGTATATTGGATATAAGTATTAGTGGTATAATGTTTTGTGAGATATATTTTTTTTTTCGCACACACGTTAATTATTTTAACCTAACCTAACCGCCAGGGTGTCGACGTCACCCCGCTTCGCGGGGTGCCTATTTCCGCTCCGTACCTCCCCTATAAGTAACGTGGGGAGTGTATTTTTTTTCATTTCAACCCTAACGTGTGATATATTGTTAGATACTTAGGTATTTAAAAATGAATAGGGGTTTGCTAAAATCATTTTTTGATAATGTTAATATTTTCGGAGATAATCGCTCCAGAAGTAAAAAAAATGTGTCCCCCCCCCCTCTAACTTTTTAACCATAAGTTTTAAAAATATGAAAAAAATCTCAAAAGTAGAACTTTATAAAAACTTTCTAGGAAAATTATTTTGAACTTAAATATAGTTTTTGAAAAAAAATACTAAATAATTTCTGGACGAAAAACTACGGAACCCTACACTGAGCGTGGCCCGACACGCTCTTGGCCGGATTTTTTAGATTTCACTCAGTTTAAATTAAATTTAGATAATGTTGAATATCATCTTGTTTATACTTTAGAAAATAAATGCCTTTTAACGTTTCATAATTATTTTGTTGTAGGTGTGCAAACCTACCTTACAAACTTTAAATTGATTAAGATTTCGTGGGAACCGAATACAAGACGAGCGTGCATCGAGATCATCTAGTAGCATCCACACACCTCGTGTTCAACTAATTTACTCATATAAGAGTCAGCTCGGCCGAATTTCACCTTCCCATACAAACGGAGCTTCGTTCTCATTTTAAAACAACGTGTTGGATTGTGACGAAACTTTGCTTATACAATGACATGAGGTATATCTATGTCTGTACTTAGCTTATATGGTTCCAGTTTATAAAAAAACAAAATACAGCAAAAACAAGTTTTGTATGAAAAACTTAAATGCGCTGTATTTTTTTTACTATGGTATCTGAAGCTACATAAACTAATTACAGACCTGGATATACCTCATGTCAATGTACATGCAAAGTTTCGTTACAATCCAACACGTAGTTGTAAAATGAGAGCGTATAACTACGTTTGTATGGAGAATCGAGCTTACTGCGGACTCTTAAACCATGCCCAGTTTCACGGTACATTACAAAAATCCCCTAATGCCCCTGTATCATTCACGACCACGTCACCACCGTACCTGTTTAGCCGGGCACTAAACCAGATTAGTGTCCCCCTGAGGGGGACGGGCACCCAAGGGTTGGCCCTCTGTGACGAATGTGGACATCATTTGCACATGTCGTTGATGTCATTATGCGTTTAAGTATACCCAACTGAGTACCCGTAAAATTAAGTCCGAAGAAAAGTAGAGGTCTGTAATTACCTTTTAGTTTTTTTTAGCCCGTTTTGGGTGTCGTTTTTAATGGTCGTACGTTTTATCTCGACGTTGTTTTGGCAGTGTAAGGGCGGCTAAAACCAATAAGTGCTGCCGGCTGCGTGATATCACATACTTAGGCGCTCTGGGTGCAGTGCGAAGCGCAAATAGCGAGCTTGAGGAGGTACACAGATCTTATACTCCAGGCAAAATACGGTTTTGAAAAACATTAATTTATAATAGCGTTTTTTTTGTTGATTTCATTTGAAAATGTTATTCTAAGATAATTTAGTCAAGAATCCGACAAACTTTCCACCCGGAAGTAATTATGTAGATTTAAATGAAGCATGCATTATCTTTTTTTGTACGATTTATCTTGAATATTATAGAGCAAATGTAAATGAACCAAAATAAAGACAAAAACATTTATTAATATTTTTACTGACTTTTCAGAAGCCAGTTAACTTATCATTTTTTCGATGTCTGAAATTTTGTCGGATTCTGTCGCTGGGTAACTATTTAATTGATAATATATCCGTTACACATATAAAATAAGCTATTATAAATTATTTCCAAAATTGTCATTTTTTCCATACAAGTTGTCAGTTCATTGCCTGGACTATGATATCGTGACGGTGTCATCGTCCTAGCGTTATTCCCGGTTGTGCCCTATAGGAGCCCGGTGTCCGCTTTGGCACCTTAATCTCAAGATGGCATAGGTACTAGTTTACATAGTGACCTGGTACTATGAATACATAGTACCAGTAAATATTAATAATAATTAATCTGTGCCAACGTTGCCTCAAATAAGAAATAAGACACAAGAAATTACAGACATAATCAAAACATGCTAAAACGGTCACCACTCAGCTTTGTGCCACGAAATAAGCCGTAAGGTTATATTTCGCAGCGCTGATTTTCAGGTTGGACTACGCAAAATACATAGCATGATTGTTACGTAGATATTTTATGCCTGCTTCTGCACTGTATCCAGCGGCCTCTCATGACCTAACACAACATCGTGAGGGAGCAATTTCTCAGTCAGTCTTCCACTACCATAGGTTGTGGCTGTATTTTGCTTTCTTTTCGGCTTCTACTTAATCGTGGTTAGGACGTGGTTAGGACTACGACATCAAGAGTAGAGAAGCGTTGAACCCTTTACAAGAAAGGGCGACGATACGCAGTAGCCGGCCGCAACGGAAGAAGGAAAACGCGATGACATTCCCTCGTCACGACCTATCCGTAATAAGAATAGACTCGTTCGACCGCCCGCCAAACTGACACTGCTATCCTCAGGCCAGAGTTGGGCAAATTTTTATTTGAATAAGAATAAGAATAAAAACAGAATTTTTATTCTTATTCAAATTGATTTGAATAAGAATAATTCTTGCGCCCGTTATTTAGAACAACATGAAGGTGAATAAATCATGCTACTTTTATTTTAAATAAGAATAAAATACGGACTAATTATTCCACAAATGGGGTTATTCTAACTAACATTTTATTTAAATAAAACGTTATTCAAATAAAGTTAATTTTTTGGTATCGTCGGTAAAATTTTGTGAGTTGATTTACAGACAATGGATTTTATGATAAGTTTGGGTTTACTTGGTTTGTTTTGACGAGTTATATACAATACATTATACTTGGTGACGATGGTCTGATGATGGAGTCAGGAGGTGGATAGTGGAACTCCTCGATAGCTACTTGTATATCCTTCGAGTTTGGGCTCATTTGGTTTGTTTTGGCGAGTTCTATACATTATACGTGGTGATGATGGTCTGATGATGGAGTGAGGAGGTGGATAGAGGAACTCCTCAATGGCTACTTGTATACTCCTCGAGTTTGGGCTCATTCGCTTTGTTTTGTCGAGTTCTATACATTATACTTGGTGACGATGGTCTGATGATGGAGTCAGGAGGTGGATAGTGGAACTCCTCAATGGCTACTTGTATATCCTTCGAGTTTGGACTCATTTGGTTTGTTTTGTCGAGTTCTATACATTATACTTGGTGATGATGGTCTGATGATGGAGTGAGGAGGTGGATAGAGGAACTCCTCAATGGCTACTTGTATACCCCTCGAGTTTGGGCTCAATCGGTTTGTTTTGTCTAGTTCTATACATTATACTTGGTGATGATGGTCTGATGATGGAATGAGGAGGTGGATAGAGGAACTCCTCAATGGCTACTTGTATACCCCTCGAGTTTGGGCTCATTCGGTTTGTTTTGTCGAGTTCTATACATTATACTTGGTGACGATGGTCTGATGATGGAGTCAGGAGGTGGATAGAGGAACTCCTCAATGGCTTCTTGTATACCCCTCGAGTTTGGGTTCATCCGTATTTATACTTAGGGCTCGCGGTCGTGTCCGTGTTTCGTGTACAAGTAGCCGTGCGCCCGTTTTCGTGTTACACAGCAACGGTTTTATGGCCCGTTCGGCACGTGAAATTCGGCTACGTGTAATTAAGTCACGTGTACCCGTGTAGATCCGTGTCACGGGTTCACGTACCTTAAGTACACCCGGATCCGGTCCGCCAGCGACGTTGAGTGAAGATAAGATGCAGTCTCTCTAAAGACGACGAATAAAAATATATCGTTAGTTCTTATTCGTAGCTCTTTATTCCGTTTCATTGTTTTATTTTTAAGAACATGGACTTTTAAATATTTAGTGAGTAATAAATAAAAGGAAACCAACATTAAATATAATCAATAGGTATAGGTTATAGGTTAAGGGTGTACGCGGGCTTGGTTTCCGCAACTCGACGTCATAATAGCGCCTATTTTGCGTATGGGTTATTGGCACTACTGTTATTCGTGCCAACCCAGTTCCACCAGGAAGCCTAGCAAACCCTTTACGTTGCCGACGGCCTCCGGTAGCGACCCCGGTGTTCCGAGGTGTTTTGCCCGGTATTCTGCCACCCCAGGGCACGTCAAGATGACGTGGGCGGCTGTCTCTTCCTCTTCCATGCAGGCTCTGCAGAGAGGACTGTCTGTAATACCTAGAGTGAAAAGGTGTTTGTTTAGTAGTGCATGACCAGTTATGGCTCCTGTCATGAGACGGAGTGCCGGCCTCTTCAGCTGTTTTAGCTTCCTTGACAATCCGGGATTGATTGTCGGGAGGGCCTCCCTGGTTTGCCTGCAGGTGCCTAGGGTATTCCAAATTTTTTGGTGTTCTACCTTGGTGTTTAGTCGCAGTGTACTCCGCAGCCATGCAGGGGGTAGAGGGATCATAGGTTCCGGTCCTATGGCTTCTGATTCTGAGCCTTCTCTAGCCAGTGCATCCGCTGCGTCGTTACCACGTGAATTGCTGTGTCCTTTGATCCATTGCAGGGTTATGTCGCAGTTGGTACATACCTCTGGTAGAATTTTGTGGCACTCGTGTATCAGCCCAGACGTTGTTGTGTAACCTTGCAGGGCTTGCAGTACGGATCGACTGTCGGAAAGTATGCGGATGGGATATCCACTTACCTCCCTGGAGGCGATTGCATGAGCGGCCATTATTATGCCCATACACTCTGCCTGGAAGACTGAGTTACGGATTCCTAATGGTGTCGCGATTCGTATGTTTAGGTCTTCCGAGAACACTCCTGATCCGGTGCCTGACCTTGTCTTGGACCCATCCGTGAATATTCTTAACTCCCTGGGGTTAAGTCCTTCCTGGAGGGTTTCGTATAGTTCGATTTTGTACTTCTTGTCGAAGACGAACTGTTTGGGGATGATGTCGGTTGCTGCCTCTAAAAGGGGTTCCCTACCTACAGCCTCGTAGAGTATGGAACCCTGGGCGGTCTCCAGAGATGCTGTTTTTTGAGCCGTATGGCTGACGCCAGGGCTTCTTGCCTGATGAAGAGGTGTAGCGGCGGAATGTCCATGATGGCTTCCAGGGCTGCAGTCGGTGTGGTCCTCATGCAGCCGCTGGCCGCCATGCAGGCCAGTCTCTGGAGGCGTTGTAGTTTAGCTTCGACCGTGGTTAGTGTGGTGCGAGGCCACCACACTACGGCTCCGTAGCTTACTATTGGTCGAATTATTGCCTGGTAAAGCCATAGAGTGATCTTGGGGTTTAGCCCCCAAGTCCTACCTACCATTCTGCGGCATTGCCAGAAGGCGACTGTAGCTTTTTGGATTTTGTTGTCTAGGTGACTGCTCCAGTTAAGTTTGGCATCTAGTATTACACCCAAATACTTTACCTCTGTTGCCAATTGGAGCTCTGTATTGAACAGTCTGGGTAGGCGGTAGGTCCCCAGATTCCGTTTGTAAGTGAACATTACCAGCTCGGTCTTCCTTGGGTTGACTGTTAGTTCATTGTCGTTGCACCAGCGCTCCACCATGGCGAGTGCGGAACGGGTAACGTCGCACACTGTACCTGCGTGAGTGCCACTTGTGAGTATTGCTATGTCGTCAGCATACCCGATGGTGTAGTGATGACTGTTGTTTAGCTTGGTGATTAAGTCGTTGACCACCATGTTCCAGAGTAGTGGCGAGAGGACGCCTCCCTGGGGGCACCCCTTCGCTACCCTTGCCTGCTTTGTCTTGTCTTCCCCGAGCCTAATGACTCTTTGACTTAACATGTTGTTTATCCATTTCGTCATAACCCCACTCACTCCGTGTCTTACCAGTGCTGCGGTTATGCTGGTGAATTTAGTCTTGTCAAAGGCTCCCTCGATGTCGATGAAGGTGCCTAGACACACTGACTTGTTTTTGATCGCGGCTTCAGCTTTGGTAACCACCGCATGAAGCGCAGATTCTGTTGATTTACCTGAACTGTAGACATGTTGGTTCTGATGCAGAGGCACCCGCCGAAGCGCCCTCTCTCTCAGATGTCTGTCACACAGCCTTTCCAACGTCTTCAACAGGAAGGAGGTTAGGCTTATTGGTCTAAAGGATTTGGGGTCCGTGTAGTCTCCTTTACCTGGTTTCGGTATGAAGATAACCTTGACTTCTCTCCATTGCCTAGGCACAAACGTATGTGCTAGACAGGCGCCCAGGACGATGGTGAGTCTGTGCGTCAGCACCGCCCCACCCCATTTTAATAGGGCGGGGAAGATTCCATCTGGCCCTGGTGATTTGTAGGAGTCAAAGCTGTCAATGGCCCATTGTGTTCTTTGTGGGGTTATTACCTCGCTGGCCAGTCTCCACCCCTCATCTGTGGGGGTGGTTACCTCATCCAGTTGCCTGGTTGGACTTGATATCACGCAGTCCGGGAAATGCGTCTGAACCAGGACGCGCTCTGTTTCCTCCGGCGAGTTGGTGAGGGTGTCGTCAGGTTTTCGGAGGGTTCCTAGAGTTAAGGCTGTACTGTTGGAGAGAACCTTTCTTACCCTGTTGGCCTGTGTAGTAGACTCAATATCGGTACAGAAGTTACGCCATGAGCTTGTGCTCCTGTATCTGAGCCGCCTTTTGTACCTGGACTTGGTGACCTTATATTCGTCCCAGTCCTGGTCTGCCATGGTGTTCATTGCCCTGTTAAATTGCTTCCTCATTTTCCTCCTGAGTCTCTCCAGCTCAGGTCCCCACCAGTTGGCTTTGTTCCCCTTGCCTGTTGGTGGGGTTGATAGAGGGCAAGTTTGCTGGTAACAGTCTATGATGGTATCCGTAAGGATTCCTACCTGTTTGTCTATTTCTGCGACGCCTGTTATTTTCGGAGGAACCTCGGTACGACTTAGTTCCTGCCGTATTTTCTGTGCGAACTGAGCTCGGTTCGTTTTCCTTGGGTTCCTCCTGGGTGCTGCCGCGAGTGTATTTACCTGTAAGTCGAATCGAATCCATCTATGGTCTGAGCATGAGAGTTCACTCGATACATGCCAGTTTGAGATGTATTTCGATGCCTCTTCGGTTGCTAGTGTCAAGTCAATGATTGTTTTACTTCGTCTGTTCACAAACGTTGGAATTGAACCAATAGGTAATACAGTAATTAAACGGGGGCTAAAATAACAGAAGTGTGTGTAGTGGTGACTAATGGATAATCACAACGTGTTAAGAATTCTAAACTGTCCCCTCCAGATTCGAAAAAAAAATCCCGCTTATTTGTAAAACAAAACGCGGTCACTTCTTTGAACTTCATGAACAAAACGGTGGTATACCAGGTAAAGCCGAAAGGAGGCTGAGGCTCAGGCCCATTAATAATCTCTATTAAGATTTATAATAATTTACCTGACTCTATAAAGGACGAAAAAGACGAAAAAAAGTACATAGTTAAAATAAAGTAACTACTACTAACTAAATCCTATTACACGCTAAATGAATACTTAGAAGATAAATTATAAACGTTCAGTAATTCCTCCTCTCCCTAAAATTGCAGTGGCCAAACGGGTTCACAATGATCTGTAGCTTTAAGTTAACATCTGTACCTACTTTTGTGATATTGCAATAAATGATTGAGTATTGAAAGCCGGAGTTCGGGCTAAATGGAATTCTTTGAGGCAGTGGAGAAATAGGCACAGAAGACAATGGTCTTCGTGTCAGTATAATAATGGATATAGGGCACTGATGGTACTACAGGAATGCTTGTTGAGACAAACATAGACTCGTTCCAGGCCATCTTACGGAAGAGAGCAGCATCCCTGATGCGCCGCCTTACCAAACACCAAAACAGCACCAACAGCTGTTGTTGCTGGAAGGTTTGACGGACCCTTTTTTGAGCACTGGACGCATGCACACGAGCCCGGGTCCAGTGCTGAAATGAATTTTGATTTATATTTTTTGTTTACTAATTAAAACTAACATATTTTTATCCCACCATCACTAACTACACATGGACGTACCTACCTACCTACCTGGATCGGAAATGGGTGGACATGAACTTGAATGGGAACCAGCGTCACCATTCATTGCTGATGCTTAGCGGCAACCGTTTGGATGCATTTATTTAGGAAAGTACTTATAGTTCTGTAGCACGCTGTTTTTATAATATCTATCATCATCATCATTATCTATATCAATAACTGTCGATTGTTTAAAGGTTTGAGCAATTAAGAGTTGCTGCTGGAAGAGATACCTACGTTACAGGGATAAGTTCGACTTTTTACCGACTTAACCTATTTTGTCTGTATTTTTGTGTGTTGTGTACAATAAAGTGTTACATTTACATACATATCTTTAACGGCATTGAAGGAAGTTTAGCCACGTTTGGTCTAACGAGTTTAACACGTAGCACGAACTATGTCAAATGTGTATAAGTTTCTCTCGATTTCTTTATTTTTCCTTGCATTTACTTAATCAACGCGACGCCATCACCATACAGGCACGTTGCACAAACAATGGGCAAGACATCATTTTAAAATTAAAACTAACGCAACTACTTCGTACAAACTTAACTACTACACTAGTCGAGCAAAAACGACCTTTCTGCCCAAGCGTTAAGAGCTTCAACAAATCTCTTTGTAATTAATCGTTGCATTGCAACACGCTTTCTATGAGGACAGTTCTCATTTGCGTCAGCGTGAATAACGGACTTTATTAAAGTGGAGTCAAGGCTTCTTTTTTAATAAATTTTTGAAGACACAATGCGAGATTGGGATAGTACGGTTTAATGTGGAATGAGAGGTTCGACGTAACGAGGCCGCACCGATAGTTATGTAAACCTGCCCTCTTGTTTGTTATACAGCGGTGTGAGACACGAAAGGTATTTGTATATTATGGTGTTAAGGTAAGCAAATGGTAAAAGCCGCAAGGGAACTGATAGGTTTGGTTGGTAATTGCATGCCAAGGTGTAGGTACCTGAGTTAGGGTTGTAGTTGTGTAGGTACTCTGCGGTCTTTTAGCGTGCAATGCCCGGTTTTAATAAAGATCCGTTAGACTCTACCAAATTATTGAAATGTAACTTAACATTAGCTATAAAACCAGCTCTACATAAGTGAAGCGGAATAACATCGTTAAAGTCACAGAATAGGAAATAAGGATCAGACATATTCGGACATGACGGGCGATTTGTATTGAATATTTATGCCTGTCGCAAGTTCTTGAATTCGTGGTTATATTTGTAATAAATAGTAATTATAGTATTTACCTGTGAACAGTGATGATTGGTGTGGAAATTAATCAAATCACTGCGATGTTTGCAAGTAATTATTGCACAACTCGGCATTTTGGAAAAAAACTAAACTTTCTCGGTGGACAACCCAACTAGCAAAACAGTCGAATAAGAAACGATTTACTCAGCCTATAGTCCTATAACAGCTGAAATTACGTTGCCAAAATACCAATCTGTCCTATAAAAGCGCTTGTCTCGACTGTTTAGCAATTTTCACTAAATTGTGCTATAGTTAGGTCGAATAAACGTTTACAGCACTATGCTAAAACGCCTTTACTCTGCTTTTTGTAACATGCTGAGTTGAAGTGACCAAATCCCTTTTATTCAGCTTCCTTATCCTATAATAGTTCTGTAACAGCTACTAAAATAGCTGATCCGCTAAGTTGGGCTCTTTTATACGATCACTATTCGACATTCTAATCTGATTTCATAAAAGTTGAGTAAAAGCAATCTTTTTACTATTTAGCATCATCGTTGCTATTAGTCCACACTTATACGACAACTCGAAAAAATGTTATATAATAGCAACCGACTTGCTTTTACACAGCTCTTTAGTTGTTGATGTTGTTGATGTTGTGTAGGGACGCCTGGCCGGAAGCAGGCGGGCAGTCGATCGCTCGTCGCGTTCATTCAGCCCCATTCCCTAAGGTTGGAGCTTAGGGTTACTGTCCCGGCAGCATTCCCACATCACATTCTTCCATTCTTCTTGTGATCCTGCAGAACAGAAGGACATCTTTAAGGTTGACATCCCTCAATTCCCTCTCCTCTAACACATCTCTGCCGAATACTCCAAACCGCGGTGCCGCGTACATGGAGCATTCCGCTAGTACATGCTTACTGGTTTCTTCCTCCCCACAGTGTGGGCAGGAAGCGTCGTTGCTAATACCTATTATCTTTAAGTGTCTATTTAGAGTGTTATGACCGGTTATGATACCTGTCAACATTCTCAGGTTGCTCTTACCCAGTTTCAGCAGATACCTGGTTCTTTTATGATCCATACCTTCTATCATCATCTTTGTCTGTCTACATCCAGATGCTTCCCTCCATTCTTTTTCCCCTTCTTGTTCTTTTAGCCTTTCTATGACCCCCTTTGTGACCTGAGCCGAGAAAGGAAGGACCGGTTCTGGGCCTACAAACTCCCTTCCCGCTCCCTCCCTAGCCAGTTCATCTGCCTTCTCATTTCCCGCTATTCCCTGATGCCCTGGCACCCACGCCAACGTGACACCTGGGTTTTCTCCTAACTTATTAAGCTCTTCCTTACATTCTTTCACTAAGGCGGAAGTTACCGTTGCCTTACTCAGTGCCTTCAGTGCTGCCTGACTGTCCGTGTATATCACTACCCTTCCAGTCTGTTGCATTCCTTCTCTAATGATCTGTGCGCACCTCGTTATCGCGCACACTTCTGCTTGGAAGACACTAGCATACCTCCCCAGTGGGATGGATACTCTCTCTCGAAGCTTGGGTATAACTATACCTGCTCCCGCTAACTTCGTTGATTCCTTTCTAGATCCATCTGTGAAGCAGACCGTCATTGGGTGCTCGACGTCTACCTTCCAGTTGTCTCTTTCTCCTATATGTATCTTGTACTTTTTATCGAATATCTCCTGCCTCTTTATAAGGTCATTATTGGCTATCATCATGTGTATCTTCGATAGCGCCTCCTCCTGTATCAGCGCGTGTCTTTTGTCCACGCAGCTACCTCTCCATTCTTTGCATGCTTTCATCCTGTACCACTGTTCCATGGCCCTTTTCTCCACTTCAATGCGCATTGACTTCATGCCTAGCAGTACTTCCAAGGCTCGTGTCGGGGTTGTTCTCATAGCCCCCGTCACCATTAGGCACGCTAGTCTTTGCACCTTGTCTAGTTCTTTTTGATACTCTTTTATACGAGCCCTATGCCACCATACCACGGCCCCGTATAGCACCCTGGGTAAAATGATCGCCCTATAGATCCAGTGGATCATCTCGGGCCTCAATCCCCATCTTCTTCCCACTGCCCTTTTACATTGGAATAGTGTTCTAATGGCTTTGGCCGATTGCTCCTTAATGTGGGTTTTATACCTGAGTGTGCTATCCAGTGTCACTCCCAGATACTTTACCTCCTTTACTATCTCTAGTTCTGCGTTCTGTATCTTTATTGGTTTTATGTCCTCCTTCTTCCTTTTGTTAGTGAATAAAACCAGCTTTGTCTTCGTTGGATTCAAATCCAAACCTCTGTCTTTGCACCATCCTAACACCTCTCTGAGACCTCTGTTCATTACGTCTCTTATGATGTTTAGGACCGTTCCTCTCACCAATAGTACTCCGTCATCCGAGTAGGCCTGCATATACACACCTCCCCTGTTGACTGTCTTCACTAATGAGTCCAGTAGCAGACACCACATCAGAGGGGACAAGCAGCCTCCCTGCGGGAATCCTCTTCTCGGACTTATTCTTTTTGAGACCCCACCCAGCTCCGCTGTTATGTCTCGATCTTTTAACATTCTGCCAATCCATCTCGCTATTGCTCGATCGATTCCTTCTCTGTCAAGACTATTCTCCACCGCCGCAAAGGTTGCCTTGTCAAAGGCTCCCTCCACATCGAAGAAGCAGCCTAGTGCATACTGCTTAGTGTCTAGCGCTCTCTCGACCCTGACCGCTAGGTTATGCAGGGCGGTCTCCGTCGATTTACCTGCCATGTATGCATGTTGGTTCCCATGTAGTGGGTTCCTACCGCATTCCAATTTCTCTCTTATCGATTTGTCTATCATTTTCTCCAGAGTCTTTAGCATAAATGATGATAAACTTATGCTCCTGAAGGATTTCACTTCCTGGTATGATTTCTTTCCCGGTTTCGGTAGAAACACCACTCTCACCTGTCTCCATGCCTTCGGGATGTAGCCTAAGGCAAGGCTTGCTCTGTATAGTCTTGCTAGACTCTCTTTTATGTGTTCATACCCTTTTTGCAATAGCACCGGGAGTATTCCATCCGGTCCTGCTGCCTTGAAGGGAGCGAAGGATTTGATCGCCCATTCCATCATCTCCTCCTTCACCGTCCCCTCCGCAGCCCCCCAGTCCGGTATACCCAGCTCAGCCTCTTCTTCTGGTTTTTCTTCACAGTCTGGAAAGTGAGATCTCAGCATAGTTCCAAGGATTTCGCCCGGGTCCGTGATCAGATCTCCCTCTACTCTTAGGCTACCCAGTTGACACGTTCGCTCTCCCGCAAGCAGTTTCACTACCCGTGCCCCCTCAGCATAGCTTCGTACTTCTTCTGTAAACCTTCTCCAGCCTTCGCGGCTGGCCTTCTCTCTTAGTCTGGTGTACTCATTCCTCTCCTTTCTATATGCATCCCAACTATCAGTGTCATCCTTTTTTAAGGCGACCCTCATAGCTCGGCGCGTCCTCTTTCTTGACTTACTAAGTCCCTTGTTCCACCATGGCTGTCCCTTCCCTGCTTTTACCAGCCTTTCGGGACATGCCTTATGATAGGCTTGCATAATACTTTCTTTGAGTTTCAGTGCCCCTGTCTCCAGGTCCTTCATCTCTCCATATCTCTCCTCTGGTTTAACCAGTTTTGCTAATTCCTCCTCATACTTCGTCCAGTTCGTTTTGCGTGGATTCCTTACCCTCATCTCCTCCGTGCCACTCCCGATTCTGAAGAGTATCCTTCGGTGGTCAGACATGCTGTCCTCCTCATCCACTCTCCATCCCGTTATCGTGTCACAGATTTCTCTAGGTGCTAGGGTTATGTCAAGCACTTCTCTTCTGATCCTATTCACAAACGTCGGTGTATTACCTGTATTTATGATTTCCAGGTCATTGCTGGTGATGAATTCTAATAGCGATTCCCCCCTACAGTTGGTATCGGTACTACCCCACACCTCATGGTGCGCGTTAGCATCGCAACCCACTATAAGTGGAATTCTCTTACCTTTGTATCTCAGTACCGTCTCTTCCAGCTCTCTGGTTGGCGCCTCTCCTTCCCCTGGTAGGTAGCAGGATGCCAGCGCCACCTTGTGTCTTCTCCCATCTTTAGCAATGAAGAAGGTCTCCACCACAATGAGGTCTCTGTAACATATGGTCATGACACATCCCATATTTCTTATGTTATTACTTGTATATATGCATGCTCTAGGAGGTAGCTCACCGTTCCTTTCGTAGTGGAGAGCACCCCCCAGATGCCCCAGGCCTGCCACCTGATTCCTCCATGCATATGGCTCTTGTAGCAGTGCGATTTCAACTTTGTTCCTCACAACATATTGCCCCAACTCGGACATGGCATTTTTACAATGTTGGAGGTTTACTTGGCATATATTTGTGTGTGTGTTTGTGTGTTTATGTTTGTGTAGTGTTATTTGTGTGTCCATTGTGTTATATTTGTGTGTAGTGTTACTGTTCCCGCAGCGCTACTCGGAGAGTTCACCACCGACGACATCCATACCTACCGCCTCTCCCGTATGGATGCCGTCCGGTTCAGAACTCTCCTGCTTCGTTGCGGGTTCTTCCTTTTTCGGAACCTGGGGCCCCTCAAGAGGATTTGCCCTAAGGATCCGAACTCTCACGCTGGTGGCCGAGAAGTCTAGCACCTTCGTTCTCTCCTCGCCCCAGCCCTCCTCTACCCCCTCTGGCACGACAAATGTCAGCCGGGTGCCTAGCTCAAGAGACTCTCTTCCCGCAGCCTTCCACTCCAGGATCTTCAATTCCGGACGATCCGGATTCTGAGCGTAAAGGAACTCCTTCACGTACTCAGTATCCGTATCCCCCGGAATCCACACTTGTACCCTCGTCTGCTCCAGCTTCCGCACGGTGATCCGATGGCCATCCAGCTCGCCGAAGTCCTGACTTAGCAGCCACTCCCTCGTCTCCGTCGTTTTCGGTGTCACAAGGAAGAATCCTTCCGACACCAAACCCGACGTAGCGAATCTAGGAGCTGCCAAGCCAGGCTCCCCCCTCACCACTCGCAGGACGACCACCTCTATCAGCTGCGTCAGCTTCTTCCTGATGAGCTTCGCCAGTGCCTCATCCACCGAAGCGCCATCCTCTCGGCCCACAGCTACAGCCAGACCTCGGTTCGCCTTAGCGATCTCCCGAGGTCCCTCTGCAACCACTTTGCCCTTGTTCTGGCGCTTCGCTGGAGGACGCTCCGAACGACCCTCATCAGTACTCTGTCTCTTGATCTTTAGGCCCCGTTTGCTCGGGCCGGGCTCGACCTCCACCGCGGGTATTTTCCCGGCGAGGTCGTTCCCGTCCCCAGCAACCGTCGCCTTTCTCCTTAGTAGCTTGGCCTTGCGCTTTTGTGCCTTGCTTTCATACTTATGAAAAACCTCTTTCGCCACCGGTGTGTCCTCCCTCACGGTTGTCTCCTTCGGTGGTGTCTGTAGAAGTTTTTCTTCGTCCCGAAGTGACAGGCCCCCCAGTTGTAACTGGACATCCGGAGTACCCTGCCTCTTTGCTCTCCCAGACGGTTCCCCTCGCTCCTTGGAGCTCGGTTCGCCCCCCTTTGCTAGTTGCTCGGTCGGAGGAACACCCGAAGGCACCCCCTCTCTCGCTTCTACCCTTCCGGGTTGCTTATCCGCTTGCGCGGTAGATTTTAAGTTTGTGTTGCTTGTATTTAATTTTTTTTTCATTTTGGTTGAGTTCTATGGGAAGATAAAGTAGAGTGGCAGCAGTGCTCCCTTACTGCCACCCAGCAACATTGTCCCCTACGCAGTGGCGCCACCCCCCTGCGCATAGTCGTAAACGACAGCGATTGTGCGGAGTGAGCTTGCAGGCTTGAGATGGCAGCCCCTGTGTTGCTTGTTTGTGACGGAAATCAGTGCGCATATGTCTACCCCAAGACAGTCGCTCTTGACCATCCAGGGCAAACTGCGCACGTCACTTTCCCTCCACTTCAGAGTCCGGATCAGAGCAGATGTCCGTTCACTCCAAGGGCGTCGCTATGTGACACCCCGGAGCTCCCTTCTTCCCGCCCTTCCCCTTCCTCCAAACACACCACAGGTCCTGCCATCCCACCCCTCGTCCGCTTGCAAGCCCAATCCGCACTACCCCCCGCTGCCCACAGCCGGCTGTGAGGGCCCTCAGCACGTCCTCCCACCTTGACCCTGGGGGTTTGGGGCGTGTTGCCATGAAGGAGTGAACCCTAGATGACAACACGACCTGTGCACTCCTCTTTTATCCGGGCTTGTGACCGGCTCCTAGCAGACCACGGATGATCTACCAGCAGGCAGAGTTCAGCTCTTTAGTTAAGTAACAGCGAATTAATTGCTTTGATTCGGCCAATATGTTCATTCGATTTTGGTGTCTATAAAAGATGTCAGTTGGCGGTTACTCGACAATTTGGTGCTGTAGGAGTAGCCGGATTGCTTTTACTCAGAAAATAAGTTGTATTCTAGCATCCAAATTCCTTTTACTGAGAACTTCAGTTCGGTAACAGCGAATTAATTGCTTTGATTCGGCTAATTAGACATGGCTGCATCATGTGCGGTAAACGTAATGCAATCACCTTTACTCGAGTTATAATCGTATACATGAGATGTAATGGAAACTAGATTACAAAAGTAATTTTTATAATACAAATTATTTTATTTATTAAATATTTATAATTTAAATTGAATTGTTTACCACGATGTCAAATCATATAACCAACCACCAACCAAGCAGTGGTACCAACTTCATAAGCAAAAATTTCGAAATAAAAAGTTTTACCATCAAACATTTGTAGAACATAAATTATTTACTAAAATAAAAATAAATGATCATGTATTATGTGTATACATATTTTACCAATTATTGGTATTATTTATTAATATAAACCGATCCGATTCGGTTCGGATCCGGATTCAGTTTGGTTCGGATGGCAAGTTCAAGGAAATTAAAAACAAAACAGACCATAAACAAGAGGTGTCAATGTGTCATATTTCTAATATCCCACCAAAGTTCAAATTCAAAATGAAAACACGAAATATGATAACTATTAAGATTTTATTCGTGTTCGTAAAGTGAAGAAAACTTTTAAAATGGACGAGGAAGAAAATAACTGCACCGCTGAAGAAATTGCGTGAGTAGTTTAGAACTAACGGAAAAACTACTGCCTGAAAAGTCAAATGCTATTTATTTAGAATTAGTCGTAGAAAAAGTATTGTATGCAACGGTGTATAACTTGGTCTTAAAACGCTCGTGGCGTCTTTAATTGCGATGCTCGCCAAGGCTCGCATCGCAACTCACGCCACTCGCGTTTTAAGACCCTACTTATACAACAGTTGCATAAAATACTATTGTGAAAAAATGTAACCTTAAAGTATAAATGATAATATATTCAAATACTTTACCCTGTTACAATTTTTTCGATGAACAGTTTCACCACAACACTTATGACATTAAGCAAATCCAAAAACACGCATAACTGCCACCAGAGATATTTTACAACACAAATTATCCGAATAGAAGTAATAAATTCGCTATTACTCAATTAAACATCTGAGTAAAAGGAACTCGGTTGCTATTATACAGCACATTTTTTGAATAAAAGCAATCCGGCTACTCTTACAGAACTAACTTGTCGAGTAATAGCAAACTGATATCGTTTATAGAAAATATAATCGAATAAGCGCATATTTATAGCACTTTTACAGCACGTTTTTCTTGTTATTCAGCGGTTATTCTACCTTTACAGGATTTTAGTTTACAGCGAGTATTCTTAGCACTTGTATATATCATTAAATAACAAAGCGGAAACGTGCTCGCTAATACTTTTATAGCACGTAAATTTGCTAGTTGGGAACGGACGGTGAACTGGCGGCGGAGTATGCCGAATGAGCTAACATGTGCGACACAGGTGCCGGCGGCTTGCCCGCTCTATAGTATTACATGCTCTGAGGTTCAAGTCAATGATTTTATATAATTGTCGGCGGCCGATCGTAAAATCCGCCAGATCACGAAATTCCTAGGCATATCGTAAAACGCCGCCATTTCATGATATGCCTAAAAGTTGGCCAGGCTTATCACGATGTGCCTGATAAACAATACGGCAGATGGATTAGAGCAACGCATTCGTCGATATTCCTAGCTCTTTACCGGGCACATCGTAAATTAGTTTATTTCCTGGCCACTGGTGGCGCTGCGTATGCGATGGAGGCCGTCGACTCGCTGGAGATTATAATAATTCGGGGGCAGCTTGTGGCGAGCTGACGGTGAGTGGCGACACCGCGGACCCCTAACCTCCGGAAGGCCCGAGTGATCTGGCCCTCGCCTCTGTGCTTGCCTTAACCGGCCGGCCAGAGTGGAGTCGCAAGAGCAGAACCTATGCTCCAGGTTGGAAGTGTAAAATGTCATAACGCCGGCGGCCCTTGAACGGATTACCGGGATCTGGCGCACCGCAGACTCACCTCTCGACAACCTCACAGCCGCTCAGACGTGTTGCTCCATTGTCGCACTGCGCGTGCGACTGTTTGTGGGGCCCACTTAAAGAGTTGGCGAGTCACCGCCTGCCTTTTTACAATTTTGAGACTTATTGTCACGGCAGGTGTCCGCTAGTCTCCTCCCATAACCCTTAACCCACCATTCAACCCAATAACCCATGACCTTAGTTTCCATCGCAGCACAGTGTTGCACCGCAATAGTCTTTGCACCTGGCGGGGACCATCACCGGGTGTATCATGTTGTGCGCTCGGAGATGGTATCTGCCATGTGTATCCCTCGCTTTATATTATATTTGTTTTAAAGGGCCTCTGCGCTGTTGGCTTCGGCCCCACGCATGCCTTCCAAAAGTCCGGGACCCCATGGTCCTGAGATATGGAAAAAACATACATAATAATAATAATATTCTTTTCTCAAACATGCTCGGAAATGTACGCGTTAATATCACGAAATGAAGACGTGAAGTTTCTTGTTTATGGCTCCCTACATTACTTCTTGGCCTTACGCCAAGAAGTAATGTATGAAAACCCTAAGTAAAACCATTATTGTCCGCTACTCTAACTTTTTAAATTTGCTTACTAATATTAAACTGACAAAGGAAAATTTACATACTGCCAACCACCACTAGACACTGTAAGCATACTTGCTTCATAAAAAAAATAAAAATAATCTTTGGTATTATTACTTTATGTGCGGTTAAACATGGTGCTCGAACGGCTTGTTCAAATGGCATGTTTAAAAAATAAAAAATGCGCAAATTACCTATTATTTAATTGATTACCTAGTATTTATTTTAATTTTAATATTTCCTTACATCGTTTGAGAAAAGTACTATACAATCCTCGGCCGGAACAGGGATTGCTGGACTCGTTGTATTCGGCCTCGTCTACGACTCGGCCGTCTACCCCAATCTCGTCCAGCAATCCCTTACTTCACGGCCTCTGCAGTAATCTACTATTTCTCAAACATGCTCGGAAATGTACGCGTTAATATCACGAAATGAAGACGTGAAGTTTCTTGTTTAAGGCTCCCTACATTTCTTCTTGGCCTTACGCCAAGAAGAAATGTATGAAAACCCTAAGTAAAACCATTATTGTCCGCTACTCTAACTTTTTAAATTTGCTTACTAATATTAAACTGACAAAGGAAAAATTACATACTGCCAACCACCACTAGACTGTAAGCATACTTGCGAGATAAAAAAAAAATCTATGGTACTATACTTATGTGCGGTTAAACATGGTGCTCGAACGGCTTGTCCAAATGGCATGTTTAAAAAATAAAAAAGGCGGCAAATTACCTATTATTTAATTGATTACCTTGTATTTATTTTAATTTTAATATTTCCGCACATCGTTTGAGAAAAGTACTATACAATCCTCGGCCGGAACAGGGATTGCAGTAATGTACTATTATTGCACCACAACATAAGAAAAACATGTTACAAGAGTACATTAAATAAATAAAGGTAACAACAGGCGGTCTTATCGCTTCGATTATCAGTCCGCCCTCCTTATTTTTTTTTCATTTACCTACTTCAATTTTGGACACCCTACTTACGTATAACGGTGAGTATTGAACGATATGGCGGCGTTTCATGATATGCCTAGGAATTTCATGATCAGCCTATACGTCACTGGCTTGGCCAAATCATGAAATGCCGGCGTTTCATGACATGTTCCTAGGAAGTTCATAATCTGCCTAAACGTCACTAAGCAAATCGTTAAATGGTGAATTTTTAACGATACTATAGCGGATGTCACTCTGACCAAATCATGAGGATATATGACATCATTGGTTAAAGTGATTATATTATTCTGTGAAAGTAAGTAGGTTTAAGAAACGAACATTCACGTCAAGATCTGTCATGTTGTCTTAGCGCAAATCAAAAGTACCTACTCACCGTACACTCGTTTTGTAACTATTTTGATCTGACTTGATTAGTGAATAACATACAAAAAAACTTGCCTTGTGTATACTGAAGCTCAAGTTATTGCAGTGTTAACGCATTATGACTATCGTAAACCATTCTAGAAGAATAATTTGAATACATTTAAGGACATTTTGAAGTGGAAAACCTTTTCCACAGGGCTGAAATTCACTATCATGTAAATGCCATTAACACTTGGACGGGGTTTTTCTTTTCACTTTCAATTTACTAATTTACTGTACGCAGAGCGCAACCAACCTATGTTTTATTTTATTCCGTACTGATCGTCTGCCAAAAACCATTTGTCAATCGTCATTGCTGTTAAAAATACCTCCTTGCTGTTAATAATTTTGATTATTTAGCGGTTCTCAAATAGACTAAAAAAATCAATAAAACTTGTTAATTAAAAAGGCAAACCGCGTCGTTAATTAAGCAGGTACTTACGGCAAATCTGCCAATTACCGTCCCTCGCTCGTCCGTTGTCACGGCGGTTACCGGCCGCGATTACCCGGCGATCCCGTAATCCCGGGGGGCTCCGGGACTGCGGGCTTTCCGTTTTTAAACGGAGAGAGGATGAGCTTGGGGATTTTTGTCGTTGTCTGTTATTACTGGGGACGTTGAGCATCTAATGTCCGTTGGCGAGCAGTTATTCAGTTTCTGTGAGGCAAAGTCCAGTTTTATAAAAATGCCTTCGACCAAATGTCAAAACTTAGTTACTGCCTACATTTTTATGACTTATACACGTCTAACGGATATTTATAAAACCGCAGGTAAAAGCTACATAATATACATACATAGTTTATTATTGTATAATATGAAGCTCATGGTGTGTGTGGACGAATAGGCTCTTTCGTAAATTTCAGCAGGGGACTTTTTATGCACTTCGGGAGACATTTCTGAGAAGAATGGGGAACCGAATTGAACCAGATCGCGAAATGAAACAGTCGTTTCAGTTAAATCTGCTAAGTAGGTATGTTCTGCAAAAAAAAAAAAAAAACAGGATTTTGCCATTTTTATGTAACTAGCTTCTTCCCGCAATTTCGTCTGCGTGGACCCGGGATAAAAACCAATCCAATATCCTATATCCAGCTATACCTATACTATAAACTATCTTCGTGCAAAATTTCAAATCGGTTGAACCGTTTAAGCGTGAATGAGTAATCTATACATCTAAACATCCAAATATCCAAACTTTCGCATTTATAATATTAGTAGGATTGTGCCAACATACCTATGCATTTTCTGCCAGTTCCAGACTGAATATTCTCGTTTAGGCTTCCTCCAATTTTGGCTCAATAAGAATTGATATTTAGTTTAGAACCATGTCATATCAATGCAACAGCTATAGAAATATATAAAATTAAATATGCTATCATTTTTAAATCTGTGTACCAAACCAAAATGATTGAGCATTTTTTTTCAAATTTAGTAGATTTATAAGGCAAACGTTTTGCTTGATCGAAGCAGAGGGAACGATGCTCCCCTATTTATTGAGTATGCACTTAATTTCTGCTTTGACAAGCAGGAACACGCTTCTGCTCTTTTCTGTTATCAAACTTTGCGGGGCTGTCAGAAGTTAGAGAAGTCTCAACTTGCACGTGATAGAAAGTTTGGGAAACAATTATACTCCCTACTTGTTTGTTCGAGATTGTTCGGTATGATTAACTGCGCGACGAACTCAGTTTTGTTTGGTTGGGTTGTGTTATGAAGTCTATGTTTCTGTGGGGCCTTCAATTTCTAACTTTATTTTACTTTAATGTATTGTTTTATAGAGAGACGACTTAAATTTTGTAGCAACTTTTGTGCAACATGGTTGTGTTAACGGAGCTGTTATAGACAAAATATTAATCAAAAGTGTTCATTAAGTTTAAAATTAATATTATTAACGCTAAAGCATAACGATTGCAATTGTTTATACCAATTCCGTTAACAACACAACGTTGCCCCTAAACTGCTACAAAATGTACGATGTCTGGTTATAGAGGACTTAATTATTTATGCATAATATGTTAAAATTTGGTCACTTTGACATCAAAGTCAATAAAGTGGGTAATGGTCAAAAAATTGGTATAGCAGTGTGACATATACGAAATGATAGTGGAACCTTGGTAATAGGCTTACATTGGCATTTTTGGCCACGGAATCCTAAAAATAACCATCCCAATAGGTATAACAAATGACGTTTATCAGGTTCTTAACTCAGTATAATAAGTTACTGAATTAAGTCATGACTTTTATTTTGACACATTACAAGCTCAACAGTAGTAGTATAGTTTTTATGACGAACAAGAATAAGTATAATATGGGAATATGTAAGCTTTGAGTTGCATGGTTTTCCAAATTGGCTGTTTTTTTGGTTCTTCATAAGCTTTGTGTAAAGAATTTAGGATGTGGTAACTTTTTGCGCTATTTTTGTTATCTTCTGGTTAATTGTTATTATGTCTGGCTACCGCTGACGGACCTCATTGTGGCATGTTTGTTAGAAAAAAATCTTCGCAAGACCTGTTAATGTCGAAGCATATTTAAGCATCTCTACCATACATTTATTAAGTTTAAAACAATATGTCTTTCAACTTCAAATTGATGGCTCATTATTTCATAAAATAAACATGTGGCAATTTGTAGGGTCATAAAAGTTATAATTTCTGACATTTCGAATGACGAATCACCTCTGATACCTTGAGCAAAGTACTTATGCCCCGTCAATTAGCGATCCCCGTGCCAGCTGAAAAAGCTATAAAAATAATGATCAGGCACTTGTAATGATCGAATAGCGATTTTAATGATGGCTCGCGAAGTGTAAAGGGTATTTTCGAAAATAATTATCCGCAGCCAAGAGCTGTCGCACAGGATCGGCAGTGTTTGAGATATTTTATAGCAAAAAAGTGGCATCTGCTCGTTATGCGCTGAGTCTTCAGTCAAAGACAGATCTTTTGTTCACATTTTGCATTGCCTAGTTGTTTACATTACCACGATAACGAATAAGCATATGGCTTGCCTGATGTTATGCAGACACCGTAGCTTATGGACGCTTGCAAGACGAGTGTTTATTGATTTGAAGATACGTTGTGTAGTTAGAAACGAATACAGAGGGCCCTAACTTTCACAACAGCATAGGTATACCCTCGTGAGCTCTGGCGACCTCACTCACTGCCAGGAAGGATACCTACAGAGCAAGTGTCATATTATATTGCCTTCTATAATGTGGAGGAATTTCCCTAGTCCAAATAA
This sequence comes from Epinotia ramella, assembly GCA_947578815.1. NCBI lineage: Eukaryota > Metazoa > Arthropoda > Insecta > Lepidoptera > Tortricidae > Epinotia > Epinotia ramella. The sequence goes on from OX388209.1 coordinate 19,584,652, forward strand.
TTAATTAATTAAATTAAAATTAATTTCCCCAAGTATGAGCGCAATTACATTCCGCCGTGGCCCTACCTCACGCTGATCTATCTAACAGCACGGTTATCACAAGACGGCGCGCGAGCTCTTTCGATTTTTCTCGCACTATCCGTCTCTCTCTTATTAGAACACTTAGAACAAGAGGTGTAGTGCGAGAAAAATCGAGAGTATGTCGCAACCGTCTCATGATAGACGTGCTTCTTTGAATGGACTCGTCTACTCGTAAATCCATCCTTAATATAATTTTAATATTAATAAAATAATTTTCATTTTCATCCAAAACAGGTAGTTATAGATTTCACTGTGCATGTCCCGATAACTAGAGTTAAGTTTCCCAGCAGCATGGAATATAGTCCAGTTGGGAGTCTGTTCTGCTATACGTATTAAATTAAAATCTGTTTCGTATTTTCCGCGCGCATTTGCTTTCAACAGTACCAACTACCAAGTAATCTATAAGAATGAGTGCTGGCAACTTAACACAAAACAGGACCCGGTTCTAAATGGTTAGTGTAATAGACTCTTGGTAGGCTTGATTTATGTAGATTGTAGGAGATAGAAGAGTTGTAGCATTCTTTTAAGCGGCAGCGGCATTGTCTGCAAATAGGAAGTTCTGTGAATCGCGTGCATATTAAATTTAATGTCTGTTGTGTTGAACGCAATACAATTTCTATGAATGTCAGACAATGTCGAAGCTGAAGTAGCGTTATTCTTTATGTAGTATCGCATAGGTATCCTTTGCTGGACAAACGAATAATTTTGTGGTGATTTCTCGTTGCGCGGCGTTTAAACCATCATCTCACTTTTTATTAAAACTTGTATTATTATAGCCTAAAATAATTGTTATTTTTACAAGCTTTTATTTAGTTTCACCTGTCCCGTTGTCTGTCTGTCTGTCTGTCTGTAATCAAATCTTGCAAGTTAAATTTGAGCCACTTCCCGGTGACCGATTGAGCTGAAATTTTGGGTATAAGTATAGTTAAGATGACAATTCAATATTATGGTACCATCGAGCTGATCTGATGATGGAGACAGAAGGTGGCCATGGGAATTCAGTACTTTACCGACGTAACCCCGTTGAGTTGGGCTCGTTAGAATCGTCTCAATGAGTAGTTGATGATGATATACAGAAAAGTACAGTCGGAAATAAAAGCATTTACCAAAAATGAAAATTTTGATAGAAGCTTGTTTATTTATATGATTCGTTTGCTGTAGAAAATTGTCCTTGTGGCCAATTTGCATCATATATGTTTGATTTTTTATTGATACTAAAATAGATAAGACCGTGGGAATCGAGTTCAATGGAAGACGCGTCACTTAACTACTTTTACCACACCGAATATATATTAGACTAGCGACCCATCCGGCTTCGCACGGATAGTATTATCTACTATTTTATACTTATAAACCTTCCTCTTGAATCACTTTATCTATTAAAAAAACCGGATCAAAATCCGTTGCCTACTTTTAAAGATCTAAGTATACATAGGGACAGACAGCGGGAAGCGACTTTGTTTTATACTAAGTATGTAGTGATACTATAGATATTTGTGATGTTTTGAAATATATAAAGCACTCTGGTCTCATGATACAGTACCAATAATATACAACTTTCATGTTTTTTTGTATTTTTTTAATATATCCAATTTATTTTTATATAAAAAAACGAAGTACGCAATAATTACAATTTTAATATAATGTACCTACCTATGTGTATTGATTACGTCTTCCGATCCCGGAATATCTGCTAAGGTCAATAATGAGATTCCGGGATAGCCATACCAAAAATCCCGGGATGGAAGCCCTAAATTACAATTGACATCTACACAGACAGGCGTATGTTCTACGCAGTCTCACATAAACCTGTCTAAATTCACAAGGATCTGCTTGTTCTGAATACACAAACCTTATCCTGTTATAAATAAAAATGCAGCCAGTAACTTAACACGCCGATACGGGTAACACGTAAAAAAATAAATTGTCCCAAATCAAGCGCAGCGGGCGCCTGCGCCGGCGTTCATTTCATTGAGTGCCGCGAGGATTTCTGATCAGTCAGTTGGGTAGCGTTGCGGTTCAGAATAATATAATTATGTTAGTCGTAAACTGGGGTTATTTTGGGAAAAAATGGGGCTTCTTTGATGATTTAGAATGTAGCTTAACAGCAGTGTTTACTATGTGAATCAGGATGATTTAATCCAGTAAACAGCTAGACTATAAGCATTATTATTTATACACTGCCACAGATAACGAAAAAAAAAAACGTTTTCATCACTGTAATCAAACGACCCAGTGACCCTGTAATTGATAATGGGGATCAAAATATTGCCAGATTGTTTTAAAGGATACAGAAAGTTTGTAAAATATTTGTTTTAGTTTGAATAAGCACGTACACGGTTGACACTTTCACTGCCAGGGGCCCGCCTAGCGAACCCCTACGCTGTAGTCACATTCCGCTACATACGGGGAAGACCATGGAATTTGCTGTGAATGTGTTAAGATAGGTACGGACTTTATACCTAACCTACCGTATTGTATTTGTGTGGGCTGGTGCAAGGCTCAAGACAAACGAAGACAAGACTAACAATAAACAAATAATAAGAATAAGAATAAGAAAAATTTATTCACTTAAACAACCCTTGTTTTACAGCATTTTCTTCTGCAAAACTGTAGGACAGTTTGTTGACAAAGGGACTCCCTTACAAAAAAAATGATGACAACAAGAGCTGGCGCGTAATGTCTATTAAAATAATGACAGTTTCATATATTTTCTGCGCCAGCTCTCGTGAATCGACCTGTAAATATCGGTAATAATGTAAATATATCTTTAAACGAAAGAAAAAGATTTGAACATCGACGCTACCCCATTCCCAACACCATACTTCGCAACTGGTAACCGTGGGTGTCTAGAGGTATCGATTGATGCCGGACAAGGCACGCGCGATACCGCCGTCCCCGCGCCAGCACGGGACAAAAACCTTCCGAGAACAAGATAGCATCAACGGTGTAGTTGGAAGAGCAAGCCGCGCCATTAATAAAAGATTTCTTTTTTATGAAACTTTTATTCTTTTGTCGTTGTTTATTCATAAGTTTCACAACACTTTGTCGGCGCACGTTAAACCGATTAGCTGACAGGCGTGCTGTAATCTTTGTAATTCTTACTCTAATTACTGCTTGTTTGCTGTGTTGGGTAAATTGGGCGTATCTTTGCGGTTTTGGCAATTTGTTACCTTGCACATAAACTTGTTTGGAATGTTAATGATTTCTGATTCAGTTAATTGTAGGCCTTTGGTCTAAGATTCAGGTACTTACATTACAATAATAATCATTTTTATTTATTTTAGTTGAATTTTATTTATGTTTTCAATGTGATGAGATGATATAATTCTATATTACTTACTCTTATATTAAATTTTATAAGAGATAATAAGAGAATATAAAGATAATTTTAAGTGACAATGTCCAACAGAGGACATCTTTTGGTATATATGAAATTTCGCTGCAGGTGCTAATTTATCTTTACTGTTCTCAAAATACCCCAATTTGTGTCGTCTGCGATGAAACTGATATTCTTCAAAATCAGAAATAAATCCTTTATCTACGGTCTACTTTACCGGATACGAGGATGCGAGTTTTGTTTTATGTGCGTGTATGAAACGAAATATTAAAGACTAGCTCACGCGTCTTCACCCCCGTATTGCAAAGAACGCAGAACGCAGGCATTTGCGCGCATTTCCGCGGGATGAAATATAGCTTATAACTATAAAGAAAGTCAATACGAAGATCTTCACGGAGAAAAAATAATTTTTGTAATTGGATAAGCGGTTCCGGAGATTAGGTACCTAAAACATACAAACTTCCTAAACTACAATCTCACAGTTTTCGTCTTTATAGTATTAGTGTAAAATAAATCACATCAATTGATGATTGCTTTGAGTAATAAATTCGTAAACGTTTAATTAAAATACTGCCGAATCCGTGGCTAAATCCAGTAGCAATAAACATAAAAGTAAACGACACTTGTTTCGAGAACAGCGCCTCCATTCAGGTTCATTTATTTCACGACCCAATCGCATTTTAACATGTTTTGCGGTCGCTCTGGCCCGTTAGCTCGGCGCGCGTGGAAGGGAGAGGGCTAAAAAGATTGAAATGTGATTGGGATCAGCGACGCTCAAAAATAGACCTCCAGTGATACTTCCCACGAGAGCGACCGCGCACTTTCAAATTTCACACGAATTATCTCCGCAGCCATCAAATCTCGCTTTCGACAAACCACGAAATGCATGCGTTTAGCTCCACAAACCTGGTTGCAGTCGATTTTGTTTTATACATGTACTAACTAGATTTTGCCTGCGACTTCGTCCAAGTGAACTTTTGTATCAACTGCATTGGAAGTTGGAAACGCCCCTTTCCCGCGTACCCATTTTTTTATTGATGTACGCACTTTATCTTATTAGAGAGGTGAAAGCAATTGTTGCGAACCCGAAGATGGAACGGATATGTAATGCTTTTAACAATATATCTACGTAGATGAATTCTCGAAAGTTGGCGTGAATGGAATGAGTGATAGAAAGTTCCTACTGGATCTGTGGAAACGTAACCGTTTCGTACGTACTTAAATTGTGTTATACAGGTTGATGTACGGCAAGGCCGGAATTAGACTTACAAAATAAGAGTAGGGACTGAATGAACGTGCCAATAGAGACATCAATTACGCCGGACATCTTGGATCTATGACCCCACTATGCATTTGCACGCTACTTCGCCTGTGTGAAACTTCGTAACAACTTCTATACCCAATTTCACCCCTACATGGGGGCGATATTCGGGATGATAAGTATTATTTGGTTTAAGCTAGGTTATAAACTATATATATGCCAAATTACATCTAAATGCGTTCAGCCTTTTTTGCGTAATAAACATCCAAAGAGGACTGAATGGACGTGCCAATAGAGACATCAATTACGCCGGACATCTTGGATTTATGACCCCACTATGCATTTGCACGCTACTTCGCCTGTGTGAAACTTCGTAACAACTTCTATACCCAATTTCACCCCTAGATGGGGGCGATATTCGGGATGATAAGTATTATTTGGTTTAAGCCAGGTTATAAACTATATCTATGCCAAATTACATCTAAATGCGTTCAGCCTTTTTTGCGTAATAAAAATCCAAAGAGGACTGAATGAACGTGCCAATAGAGACATCAATTACGCCGGACATCTTGGATTTATGACCCCACTATGCATTTGCACGCTACTTCGCCCGTGTGAAACTTCGTAACAACTTCTATACCCAATTTCACCCCTACATGGGGGCGATATTCGGGATGATAAGTATTATTTGGTTTAAGCTAGGTTATAAACTATATATATGCCAAATTACATCTAAATGCGTTCAGCCTTTTTTGCGTAATAAACATCCAAAGAGGACTGAATGGACGTGCCAATAGAGACATCAATTACGCCGGACATCTTGGATTTATGACCCCACTATGCATTTGCACGCTACTTCGCCTGTGTGAAACTTCGTAACAACTTCTATACCCAATTTCACCCCTAGATGGGGGCGATATTCGGGATGATAAGTATTATTTGGTTTAAGCCAGGTTATAAACTATATCTATGCCAAATTACATCTAAATGCGTTCAGCCTTTTTTGCGTAATAAACATCCAAAGAGGACTGAATGAACGTGCCAATAGAGACATCAATTACGCCGGACATCTTGGATTTATGACCCCACTATGCATTTGCACGCTACTTCGCCCGTGTGAAACTTCGTAACAACTTCTATACCCAATTTCACCCCTACATGGGGGCGATATTCGGGATGATAAGTATTATTTGGTTTAAGCCAGGTTATAAACTATATCTATGCCAAATTACATCTAAATGCGTTCAGCCTTTTTTGCGTAATAAACATCCAAAGAGGACTGAATGAACGTGCCAATAGAGACATCAATTACGCCGGACATCTTGGATTTATGACCCCACTATGCATTTGCACGCTACTTCGCCTGTGTGAAACTTCGTAACAACTTCTATACCCAATTTCACCCCTAGATGGGGGCGATATTCGGGATGATCAGTATTATTTGGTTTAAGCTAGGTTATAAACTATATCTATGCCAAATTACATCTAAATGCGTTCAGCCTTTTTTGCGTAATAAACATCCAAAGATCTTAAGAGTCCCCAAGAACATCGACACTATAGTCTGCTCCCCATACAAATGTAATTTGACTCTGATTTTCGGCGTACTGGTATAATATGAAACTTTGTATACCTACACACTAGGATCCGCCATATGTAGGTTGAAAACTAGATTCTGGTGCTAGAAATTATAATAGAAAAAAATAGGGAATAATTTCAGTACGAAAAACTTAAAACTTTTCAAAAAATGAGAACCAAGCTACGTTTGAATGGAGAGGTGAGCTAACTGGGGACTCTTCAAATTGAAACTTTCACATTTATATTAATAGTAGTTACTTATATCACCGGCGCGTTGATTCCGACCCTCTATATATGTACGTGAGCGTGCACGTTAATAATTCACCCGTGGAAAGCGTGATGGAGTAATTACCGTTCTGTTTCATCTCCCGCTCCGACAGAGCAGCGACACACTGGCAATTTGGTCGATGGGACTATGATAAACTGGAGAAATAGAATTCAAAATTCTATGAATTCCATATGTATTATCATTGCCTACATTGCTACTCAGGATGTTATAAAAAAAACGAATTTGTGTACAACTTTGACGGATTTTTTATATGAAACAAACGGTCATACACAAAGCATTGTTACATTACATTTTTTCTCTTAACTCTAGACCTATAGTTTCCATCATTAAATACAAAATCATTTATTATACGATGTATCACGAGAAAAACAAGGCTTTCTTTTTCTTCTTTCTTCGTTTATAGTCGCTTGTTCGTATTTGATGCATCGCGTAGATCCAACCATTCGATTCCCAAAAAACTCAGAATTTAGTACAAATCAAAGGTATCCGATAAAGGATTTTGAAGGGGTTTGTAGTTGTTTGGACACAGCCCGCAACCCCGGCAAGAATCACCGGAAATGTCGTAGAGAGAAAACCGCGAGGGAGGACCCCAATGCGTTGGACAGTTGATTATACTCGTAACATCAGAATTACTGAAACTCTACTTGCAACTGAAAGCTGGAACCCATTTCGAATATTGTCAAAGAGCAATGGATCTCATAACGAGTTGACCCTCAGCATTACGGTATCGATGAAATATCGGAGAGTATCATAGAGTCCAGAGTACTTAGTAGTCTGGCGATAGTATCCGGCTAAAACTTCGAAAAATTCCAACTAAAATGGTTATATTACATGAATCTGCTTTTTTTTGGCGATTTTCCGTAGTTAGAGACCCGTTCCAAACATTTTTAAAGAGCAAGCAGTATATTTATTTTTATTTATTTATTTATTTCAATATAGCAACTATTTTTACAGGTAAACCTAATACAATAGCGCCTTAAATACTTAATTGATTTAACCTAATTATTATACTTGCACAAGACACACAGACACACTTTAACAAATTCGGACATTGAACAATGAAAAATATCAGTTTGGTCAGCAACTAGGTTTAGTGTGTGTACGGCTCGACTGAGAGGCGCTTTACGAAGCAAGTTGGCATGGGCATGTTGCCTCTAAGCTACGTCCGTTGATATAAATTATAAGATTTTTTGCCGTTTTTCCATGAAATGACAGCAAGCTGCTGGCGTCATATTTGACGATCGATGCAACCCGTTTTAAATAAATCTGCAAAAAAAAATGTTCCGTCTTCCGGGCGAAACATGTTCAATTTCACACTAGAAGCAGAAAGAAAAACATGGCACTTTCGTTAATTGGAATAATCAACCCAGGAATCCTCTCTCTCTCTAATCGGTCCATCATTACAGAGGATCATGATATTCATGATCAAAGGAATCTTCGACACGTCTCCATCGATTATAGATCGATGTAGGCCTTATTACCACCTGATGAAATGTCGATGAAGAAATCTAGGAATAAAATCACGTAAACTGTTAGTGAATGTCAGATTATTGAATGTGTTCTTTCGACCCATGAGGCGTTCATGGCGTAGGTCGGAGTGCGCTTCTTCGTGGATTGAAATATTTACATACCTACCATTAAATATATTTTAGATATTGCTGTCGATAACATCTTGAGAAAAACTGACTTTCATTAAGGTGTTGTGACCGAAAGCTTTGTTTGTCGGTTTGTAAGGGTAACCACCGGAACTGATCATCTGATAAAAATAACTTTCGCCCGTATATAGAATGGACTTAAAGGAAAGATAAAGGATATATTTTATCACGCGGCGTTGCTTGAGCGCTGGCAGCTAGTAAATAGATAAAGCCTAGCCGTCAATAACACTGGCAGTGTGTAGTGCACGGAATGAGACGTCACTTTCTCCGGTCCGCAGACAGCTATTAATCACGTTAATACGTCACGAGTGTCACGAGCTGCGCGCACGCACGCCGTTGGAGACGTTCGTTCTAGAATTTCGCGGTTGCCTATTACTTGCATCACTGGCATGAGGCGTTGATGGCTGATATAATACCGAGGGCTGTAAGGTAAAACCCGACGAATTGAGATTTAATTGTTGTTTGCAATAAGAACTCGCATGCTTTACGTAGAGTTAAGTAAAAGTACGTGATTTATCGGGTTTTAATGCACAGTCCTGATTTTACTAGCGAAGGACTAATGTTAAAACATTAATTAGGCCTTCATTACCAACTATTTATTTGGTTTACTTGCTATTACTACACACATATTTGCCCTTACTGGAATTGGGAACCCAGGTCGTTCACCTTCGTAAGCAGGATCACACTCTACCAACTAGGTATAGGCTGTCATCAGGGGAGAATGATTAAATTAAATATGGAAGTGGCGCAGGAAATGGACAATCGGAGTTGTGCAGGGCATAATAACAGTCAGAGTGACGGTAGGTGAAACAAAACTTTAACATATTGGTGGTCACTTATAGGCAAAAGAAGCGTCGGCCGTCTACCAGCTTTGTCGATCAACGACATTGTAGAGATCGCGGGTCCCTCCTGGATAAGGATGAGAATCCACGAGAGATGAGCGAGGAAAAATCCACCACGCATAGCTTGTTTCGCTCAAGTATCTTTTCCTATTGGTACTTTTATCCGCACATCGCTCCGCAACCTCACACATCAGCTCTTGTGAATACTCACCCTAAGATTAGCACAGGGCAGGGATGCAGGGATGCAGGGATGCTCAGTAGTGGGCGATTGCATTCTGAGAATCATGATGAATGATGTCGCGCGCGAGCTAACTAGCGTGCACACATGTGCTAGCTGTGCAGTAAAATTTAAATTAATTAAAACTACCCACTTGCGTGCTGTAAAGAAATAAATCACTCTGAAACACAAACAATCCGCGGTTTTTGCCAGTAAATCTTTTTGTCCTTTTGCTTATTCTAGATCATAGACTTACCTTTCGCAATCCAATAGGATTACAATGTAATGCATGCACTCGTTCTGTCCACGCTATGCGTGGTTTTCCTATCACAATCACTAAATTGCATTTCCCAATGTATCGTATATCGTTTGTCTGATTTCGGCAAAAAGCCAGTTTTCTCCAACATCGCAAACTTTTGGATTAAAGAAAAATTCTTACCTCGTAGAACCCGGTGAAGAGAGCTTCTGTAGCCGAGCGCTACCCAAGTAGCATTACAAGCTGTATAGAAGCTGTATTTAGGTTATTGTTTATACTAAAAGCTGTTTAATAAGGCTGTACAAAGGCTGTATAAGCGCTCATACAGCCCATTTAAGTGCAAAAAGGGCCCAATTATACAGCTTTTGGTGTTATTGGAGCTGTATAGCAGCTGTATAAGCAAAAGGAAAGCTGTATAATAGCTGTATTAGAGCTGTTATTCGGTGAAATAAGAAACTATAATACTACAGATAGTGTCTTATACGCCATTTCAGAAGAACAAAAAATATAGTTGTGACATTTGCGTATATACGGTACATCGCATTGAAAAAAAAAAATAGTTTAAAGATTTTGATTGGACTTAGCGAATGTGCATTTTACATGCACATTTATATTTACTGTGAAGCTGTGTGTGGTTTTCAACAAAATATTCACGCGCCACCAGATTATTCGAAGTAAAACTAAAACGGAATATAATAAATGTATAGTAGTGTTTATTTTTATAGGTTATAAAATCAAAGTATGTTTTCAATAGCGGTTATGAGGGCACAGTCATTATTATTTAAGTTGGCAATTACGATACGACTTTAGTTATTGCCAAATATTGTCAAGTATTTCTTTAATTATCTTTTCAAATACTCTTTGCTTCATCGAAAATGGCGACCATACGTTTAACAGCCTTAAGTATATTTGGAGAGAATTATAGGCTTAGTAGCTGTACCACATAATTAATGGAATTTATTATACAGCTTTTGGCTTCTATACAGTTTTATATGAGAATATTTATAATATTTAGGCTGTATGTCAGTTCTTGTAAAATATAATAGAATACTCAATAGAACTACGTATAATAAATTATTTGTAATATTCTCTTTCAATCCGTCTCTTGACCACACCAGGTGTTTATTTTTTTCCACATAATTATGTCCATATACGTTATTATTGTTATTAAAGCTGTCATTTATTATTTTAGTTTTAAAACACCTTCTTAAACAGAAGTCGTGGAACTACTGTAATTATAAGAGTGTTCAATTACGCCATAAACATAAGTTTTAGAATGGAGTTTGCCTACACCATTATACAGAAACAAGTATCTAGTGATACTATAATACCACTTAGAGCTGTATTAAGGACGTGATCATATTGACAATACAGCCTGTATACAGCTTTTACGATAAAACCAGCTTGAAGTGTCACAAAATGCTTAAAGTTGTATAATAGAGTTTTAATATTCCTTTAATGCACCCTAAGCTTACGCGGGTCCCTTAATACAGTCTTTATACAGCTTTTACGATAAAACCCGCTTGAAGTGTCACAAAATGCTTAAAGTTGTATAATAGAGTTTTAATATTCTGTTAATGCACCCTAAGCTTACGCGGGTCCCTTAATACAGACTTTATACAGATTGAGCTGTATAATAGACCATGAACCACTCATATAAGCGCACAAACTTTTTTTGACACTCTTGTAAGTCTCTAAAAAGACTTTAAGCTTTAAATAGGCTGTGCTGCTTGTGTAAGGCTCGCGACTTTCTATCTGGACGTCGTACGGCTCGAATTTTTATCCAAAAACTTATGTACCAATTATTATTTGCTATTTTTATATAAAAAAACCTCGTGGGAAACCGGCTACATCCCAACAAGGTATTGTTTTCCCTCTGGGTTGGAACGTCAGAAGGCAGTCGCTTTCGTAAAACTAGTGTCCCCGCCAAATCTTGAGATTAGGTGCCTAAGCGTGCGGAAAAACGCATAGGATGATGGTGCATGAGAATTGAATTTTAGCCCAAGCTAAAACGGAGAACTTCGTTCGCTGCGCTCGCACGTTCAATAATATAGAAAATGGTCAAAAAACTGGTGTTATTTGACTTGACGTATTGATTTGATATTGGTTTGACATTTATGGGTAGGCCACTTTCCCACGCATAGGTAATTATAATGATGCGAGGCGTATCGCGCTAACTTAGGTAGTGTAAACGCGGCCTTAGGTTGTCGCGCGCGACACATTGAAATCACATTGCAATGCGAAATGTGATACCAAATTTACTCACTTCTAAAAATGAATTAGTGAGCCAGAGTCGTTGCGTGTGAGTGGCGTCGGCGCGTGCGGCTAATCTCCAAGTTCCAGGTAAACTGTGATCTGAACAAAGGCTCTCGTGTATCTAATCGGGGCTGCTTGGAAACTTGTATTTAATTTGGTTGAGGTTTAGGTTCTAATAGACGAAGCGGGCGGGGCTGACCAAGATGGAGATGGCGGAACTACCTGGCCCACTATTCTGCAACTTGTTTTAAGCTCACCTCAAGGCTCACCCGGTGGTGATCACGGGAAGAATACCCATAGCAAAAAAAAAAAAAACATTTAGAGTAGAAGTCAACAAAACTTATTATATTTGACAGAAAGTGTCTGTCAAAACAGGGTAGGTTACAGGACAAGTGCCAATCTGTTGAACCTTTATAATCGTAATAAAGCTGTAGTGTATTGATAGTTAGTGTGTGTTAAATTAAAATCTCGTCGTAAAACGCATCGTATAAAATAATAATGTCAAATTATGTTCCAAATGAAACCGCAACAAACGCAACAAATACCTCGAAAGGCTCAAAAAAAATATATATATATATTTTTCAGAACACATATAAAAAGATAGAGGTTAGTTGCTTATATATATAAAAAAAGACCTGGAGGTTCATAAACACAAACATTAAGTAAAATATACAAAAGCGTCTTAGCGAGTAGGAAAATAAGTAGGTAGAACACTAAGTATTCTTTATCGATATCAATTTAGATCTCGTACGTTCTTTTAAAACATCAAGAGAGTGCATAAATGGATCGATGTCACAGAAATACTCATTGTAGTTTTTTAAAACTCGTTTGGAAAAGTTATGTCTTGAATAATTAGTACGTGCGGAACTCACATAAAACAAATTACGTGGACGTGGAGCGATGCGGTACATGAAACATTATATTTTGCAGCAAATTAGGGCAATTAATTTCGTTTTTTAGAATCTTGAATAAGAAAATTGTGTCCAAATAAAGTCTTCTATTACAGAGGGAATTCATGCTAAAATATTTGGCTGACTTAGCTGACTATTGTTTTAATATGTATGTCGGGAATTGGGTTAATCATAGTTATGTTCTTTTTCCGAGGAATTATAACCGTAACTATCATCATCATCATGATCACCTTATGGATGAGAGGGAACAGGATGTAGTCTCAAAGCTGGCCCAGCACGTCTAGCACAACTTGCTGACATAAGTCGCTTTGCGCGCGACTGAGCGTCTCCTGTCTCACTCGCACCATGCAAATTAGAAAGAGGAGGGTAGATCTTTTGTCGACTCGCCTCGCGGCGCGACGTCAGTTGTGCTAGCCCCCCAGGGTGGATGGGGAAATCCCTTAACGCTGGACGGCACCTAGTGCGGGACACTCGTATACTATCTCGATGACCAATAACGCGAACGATTCAAGGACAAGTAAAAGGAGCCCCCCTTTCCCCCCCGCGCCCCTTAGTTTCCTCACGATGTTTTCCTTTACCGAAGATGTAACGGCAAACATCAAATGATGTTCGTAAGTACATAAGTTCCGAAGAAGTCTCTTACATTACAATATGTTTCTGTCAAAATTTTAATTTTTGGTACACAAGCTTTTATTGCCGACTGTACTTTTCAGTATACCATCATCAACTACTCATTGAGACGATTCTAACGAGCCCAAACACAACGGGGTTACGTCGGTTAAGTACTGAATTCCCATGGCCACCTTCTGTCTTCATCATCAGATCAGCTCGATGGTACCATAATATTGAATACTCATCCAAACTATACTTATACCCAAAATTTCAGCTCAATCGGTTACCGGGAAGTGGGTCAAATTTAACTCGCAAGATTTGTCCTATACATACATACTCGTACATATAGGTACTAACAGGGCAAGTTAAATAAAAGCTTCTAATATAAACCGGGATTCGATCCCACAACAGCCGTTTGACAGCCACATGTTTTAACCACTAAGTATAACCATCTATTTTCAGAATTCTTTTAAAATAGCTGATTTTTCTTGAGTAGGTTTCCATCTACAATTTTTGCAATTTTAACCTACGTTTTAAGTAGGAACTTAGGTAAGTCATCAATGTCATCATCCTCCTAGCGTTATTCCCGGTAGTGTCCCTAAAGGAGCCCGGGGTCCGCTTTGACATCTAATCCCAAGATTTGGCATAGGCACTAATTTCACGAAAGCGACTGCCATCTGACCTTCTAACCCAGAGGGAAAACTAGACCTTATTGGGATTAGACCGGTTTCCTCACGATGTTTTCCTTCACCTAAAAGCTAACGGTAAATATTCCGTACATAAGTTCCGAAAAACTCATTGGTACGAGCCGGGATTCGAACCCACGAGCGCCGCTTGACAGCCGCATGCCTGAACCACTAGGCTACCGTAGCTCCGTACCGTAGGAACTTAGGTAAGTAATAAAATAAAATTTTACTGTTCTCTCTTCATACTCGTATCTACACTAAATTCAGGGCCGGGTTTTAGAGCAGTGCAAGTGCTTTTTGCAAATAATTAGGATTGTGTCATAATACACTTTCCTAATTTACGCCATAAATTATTGAATTTGGTCCTGCTTGACAGAAGTGACTTCATACGAGGCAGGAAGCTGCAAAAAACGAAACGTAACGTATGTAACATTCGTATTCGAAGTATTTGAGTAAGTTTATTCAATTAAATATTTATATTTATTGAATGTGACAAAAGTACAAACAAAACATTTCCATAACGCAGGTTTCGTCAATACAGCCAAACAGCATCTGCAACATGCTTCGTCAATTATCTACAAATTATAAATCCACCGCAGGTTTCGTCACCTATATTTAACATTACCACTAGTTCCTTACTAGCTCACATCCCACTCCGATACTCACCCAGACCAAACGTGCCAAAAATACCGGCAGCATTACCACGCTGAATGGCCAGTTATATTCGTTGGACCAGGTAAGAACCAGAGCGAGGGTCGCAGCCCCTTTCTCTTAAATATTTTAACTATTCAGGTATCTAAAAGTACTTAATATCTTACCCCAAAATCTCACTAATCCATTCGTTAAAGTACTCGTACTAAATAACTCGTCACGATTGATTTAAACAGCAATTACAATGCGTGCGCTGGGAACCGGTTCACGACTTTGGAGCGAGTCGCGAGAGGTGTCAATACAGTGTACAAATAGTACCCCTCAAGGAGATCCATTGACACAAGCAATGATTGCTTGAAGTATGCTACGCTTTACATAAAAACTTTTTTCTTTTATGCTAATCATTACAAACGCAATTTTTCACGACAGCATTTCACCACATTCTTTATTCTTCAGTCTTTGGTTCTACTTCTGTTCTAAATAAGGACTGCACTGTTTTTGTATTTAATAACCTCAGCCGGAAGACATGCAATGCTGGACAAAGGCCTCCCCCAAAGAGAGTCAAAGTGACCGGTCCTACGCCACCCGCATCCAGCGGACCCACACGTGGTCACCACTCGAGAACCTTTCCGCCCCAACGGCCATCGGTTCTACTTGTGTTCTATGAGTAGTTCCGGAGATTACCTTCTTCCTGCGTACAAACAAGTCACAAACATTGGATACCTACTCAAATCAATATACATAGAATTAATTTGGATGTAAGTAGGTATGTCATGTACAGTAGCAACAGGTAATTCGAAAAATTTGAACCAAGAGTTTCAGATGATACTGGTAGTTATGAATTTTCATTATTTCTTAAATTAAAGAAACAAAAGAAACTCTCGGGCTTTAATATTGGCCTTACATTCCATTGAACCATTTCGTCCTTTCTGTAGCAACCTGGACCTGGGGGACTCAGGTGAGACCAGCATTTTTTTCATTTAAACTACATTATGTCACTCTCCATTCAAAATGCATATAAGCCCCATTAGACAGCCGAAACCTCGTAAATTACCTGATCCAAGGTATTGGAGGCCCCGTTTACCCTCGCCCGCGATTACCCTCGGCGAGCCTCGAGTTTGTTTACCGACTCGAGCCGCCATTACCAATGCAAATGACGCCCTATTGACTGCTGACTAGCGTTAGCATAAAAACTAAATATAAGTAGACACTTTAAAGCCCTACCCGGTCTCTTTCGAGCTCTACCGGGAAAAACGCTAAGAGGGTGATAAAATACACTTTAAACATTCGCAGCAAATTGAAATTATTACTTTATGGGACTGATGAAGTCGACGAAAATAGAAAATAGAGCGAGGCGAACGTTTTTCATACAAAAACTCTAGTTACTTATTTTTTTTCTGTTGTATTTCTATTACAATTTATATCAACAGACACTAGTTTCCGACCTGTAGATATGGCAGATCCCTTGGGTATAAAAAGTTTAATGTTATTCCTGTATGCCGTTTTAAAATGAGAACCTAACTAGGTTTGTATGGAGAGCGCCTTAACAACCTTTAATTAAACCCGTCTATATGAAAAACCATGGCCGTTGGGGCGGAAAGGTTCTCGAGTGGCGACCACGTACCGGAAGGCGCGGCGTGGGTAGGCCCCCCGCAAGATGGACTGATGACCTGATAAAGGTTGCGGGAGTCCGCTGGATGCGGGTGGAGCAGGACCGGTCACTTTGATGGGAGGCCTATGATGATGATATGAAATATTTAAATATTATTTCGACAAGGGCCGCCACTTAATCTATAACCTGCTTCTCTTGTCCACGAGAAGAGGCCTACTACGCTTACGTGTGGTTTTTTACGAGTACGCTTACTGACAATTCTCCGCAATCGATCCATACAGGCACTAAGTATAATAGTATTACATAATATAGATATACTCGTAGTCTGAAAATAACCTTCAAGTCCGTATACTTCTCACTTGCGCTTCCAAGCCAAAATAAACGATTTCACCGGAACCCGCAGGGGATCTAAGCGCTCACTGACTGCAGAACGAGATAATTGACACTATTGTCGATGGACAAATAACCAAACACAGCTTGCTATGGATATTCACCGATAGTCGAAAGACTACATTTTAAGTTTTAACAAAGGCGTATTTTCAAATGGCCTCTTCGTGTCAATAGGGAAAAGTAAAAATATTATTTATGCTCGTAATATGTACTTAAAATCCACCAGAACCGAAAGCATTTTAAGGATGATCTTCCAGATTATGGAGGTGGTGGAATAGTTTTATTTGGCGTAACATCAACCGCAGAACAAAAACTTATACTGGGTTGAAGTTGAATTGCATAGATAGAAAGATAGAAGATGTTTTCATTTGAGTTTTTTTATATTGTTTCAGAGGTAAGGAGATGGAGCTTTCCGTAATTGCGCCTGGAGAAATAAAAACAAAGGTATTCTAGCTAACGCGGAAAGCGGATTATAATACAATAATGCCCGAAGCATGGTTCAAAGATCACATGACAGGGTTTTGCCACTGTTAAATCTCGTAAACTATCCCTGACCCATTATACATTGTGCAAGTGTACACATCATAGCAAATTCATCGATCAAAACACACCAACTGACGTCACCTTTATATTCCTCCAATTTGTTCACTGCTGCTAACCGTACGTAAAAATTCGCCGTCGTGTGCCCAGCTGACGTACGAATGTAGGTATACGAGACGCCGTTCATATTTACACTTACACACACCACCCATGTAAAAGCCAGTCTAAACTGACCCGCCGCTCCCCTCGCTTGGCTCACATTTTGGAATGCGGCAGGGGAATTCTGTGGCGAGTAAGAGGTCTTATGTAAATGGTTGGTTGTGCGTGTGTGAGACGTGTCGGCTCACCTTCGTGCGACCTCGTGTCGACATCGGCCGAACAACTACTTATTGTTCTCCTGAAGGCTCGAGGTATGCGCTGATTACTGATGAGTTTCGCACTGCGTTCGTTTTAAATTGAGAGTTCTGCAAGGATTTGTGAAGTTGAATAATATAATGGTTCAAGTATTGTCTACTTGCCTTTTTCGGTCTAAAGAAAGCATTACAAAAGATTATCCCTTCTACAGCCAATTTTACTTTAAGAATACAGCCGCAACCCCCTTAAACGAGGCTTCGACCCCCCGGGGTTCGTGACTCACAGTTTTAAAAACACTGTAATAAAGTCAAGTAAGAGCGTAAAACTTCCAAACTTTAAGGTAAGCCAGGTTTAACTTTTTGGTGCAACTTGTCATTGATTAAGTACCTATTTATACGTCAGAATTGACAATTGATTGGCAAAGTTAATTAGGGCCTTTATAATTAACATGCACTCGGATAAATATAATTATATAGCAACAAAAAATATTGTATTGTAATTACTTAGATACTTTGAAATACGAACAGTGCTATTTAGTTCCTGTGAATGTACGAAGCAATATGCCATAATTAGGTATCAAGTATCGAAAATGTAGAAAATCTTGAAACTGGTGTATCATTTTGGAAATAATAATTTTCATTAATTGAGCCAAACGTTGCAAGAAATTGTAATGAGACTGGATAACACTACTAAGAATATTTAATACAAAGCAAATCTTACTACCGCCAACGCCATCTATCGGAAGTTCTTCGAAATCCGCCATAAACCAAGCAAAGAAATAACTTTTCGATTGAATTTAAAAAACACGGTGTATTAAAAAAAATAGATAATGATTGCAGCTGATACCTACTTTCTTTACTTCAATATATTTTAGAAGAAGTCTTCTTCTAAAATATATTCATAAAATGATATAGCAAAATCTGTTGCTATCGATAGAAACATATAAAAACACCTCAATATACAATGCAGGAGGAAAGTATCAGAACGTTACTAATATGGAAATTTAGCTCTACGCATTTTTTAAGGAGCTGATGAAAACTCTCCTGAAAAACTTAATAAAAACATCATAAAAGTCCCCTTCAGTACAATTCAAGAATATATATTCGCCCCCATTCCTTTATCACATTACTAACCCTCGCCCAAACTCTTTATACCTCCACTACGCAAATGTAGCCAATTTTATTTGCATGAGAAATATTTGTTACGCCGGCCGCAATTTTTAGCCGTAGGTAAAATGGACGATACCCATGGGAACAACCCTTTTTGCTGCTAACGCTAGACCTAATTTTATTAGAGTGTTCGTTGGATACAAAGGTCTTGTTTCCCTAGTCTGTGGTTACAACCCCTTTCTTATCGGAAGATGGATAGATAAGGACTGAAGGGGAGATATCCGAGGTAATATAGAATTGATGTTCCATTGTTGCCTATGTTTAACTTGACTACGTGTAGTTTAATGTGAGGCTATACCAATTGTATGCTGATATTATCGGTGTTAATTCTCTTTTCAATCAAATTAATATAATTACGGAGTGACGCTAGTGATAAAACTACCTGTGGACCATTTATTTGTTAAAATAGGTACTTATAAGTGTAAATATCTCACGATATATTATATTACTATTTACTTACATAAGAATTCTGTATTAATAACATGTTTCACATTAATTGTGATCAAGCTGTTTCTATACACTAGCATTGAACACGACATTACAATCGTATTATGTTTAGTTGTTCGGGTGTTTTATTCACATAAAAAAAGATTAGCGTCTTTCTTATTATGCAATACAATAGTTTAGCGTCATATTATTATAATTTATGATCGCACTAGCTTACTAAGCTAGTGCAACGCACATTCTTGTAGAGGCATCTATAAAATTAGGCCCTAAAAGGTATGTCTTAAAACGTTGGATGGCTCTACATCTAGATTTTTGACGACACTAGCGTTTATTTAAAAACATGTTTGTTTTCCAATTAGAACGATAAATCACTGTGTAACTTTGAACACTAGACATTGGAACGCGATCTTTATAATGAATACATCAATTTAGCATAATTAAGTTTATTTTATGTATCCTTCATAAGTAAAAACGATCACGAACGCTTTGTACATTCACTTAATTGCGCTAAATCTAAGAACTCATAATAAATGCAAAATGTTAATTCAGTGCTCGGTGTGAAGAATAAACAAAACAGCCACACAAAATTAAAATTTATGCTAATTGAGAGTAGCAAACACCGAATACAAATATTTAACGAGTACACGAACCACGGTGAGTTAACAACTCTAATCAATTTAATCCCGTCCTTCATCGAATTGTTTCATAAAATGTTTTTTCATTTTTTCTGTGGAACAGTGACGTTCCAGGGCGTATATGTATACTTTAGCTACTGAACGTGAACTATAACCAATATTTGTATTGTGTATTGTATATTTAAGCGTATTTGTATTGTAATTTTAATTCCTGGACAAAATGCACTGAGCATTTTGTTCAGGAAGAGAAGGTATAAAAAAAACAGTAGCATGAGAAAAGATCAGCCTGGAAAATGTGCGTCCTTTTGTAATAGCCTTCTTTAGATTCTTTAGACATAGCGGAATGACTTGGCTTCAAAGTATCCTGGGCAGGCGGAACCAGATTGTAACCGCAGCTAGAAATGCGTTGAAAAACTGCGCTCTGGTTATTAGCGTCGTATATCCTTAGCGTTCTTGAATCTTAAAACGATTATAAAGTAAGTTTATTTAATTTAAAAAAAGACTCCATAGCACCAGAGAGCATAGCACTACCCACGTAGGTTTGATTTGGACGGTCCCTCATTTCTAATTTTCACCACATTTCTAATTTTTGTTAGACCGGTAAGACTGGGAGATGAGTTAGTAGAGTAAGTATGGCATCCGTATACATGCTAACCACATGTGTTAATTTTATTTCTCTTGAGCTGTCTCCCTCTTTCTGGGAAAACAGACTGGAGTTTACGAAAGCTTGTATTTTTAATACTCTTATTAGAGCTTATGTTGGTTTTTCCAACGGTAATTTATGCATGTTTATATTTTTTAACTATTGCTCATCCACATTCATAGGTATTTTCTAGATAACACTTTTCCCTGCGAAATTTACAGTAGGTAATGTTATTCCATTACAAGTTTTCACAGCAAACTAGCGTACTTCTCACCTTTTTGCCGTGGGGTTTCCTCCCTAGGGACTCAATGTTTGTTTTTTACCGGCTTTTTTTCAATTTCACGCCGCCTTCACACCGACTTTCCTCGTGAATAAATTATGTTCTCACCCCGTAAATTCTCTGTATTTTGTGGTTTATTCGGAGATTTGTTGTTTTATAGTGGCGAGTAAACATTGTACCTTCAACTTTACGATCACTGGGAATAGTAACAGGGCTTGAAATGTATGTTTAAAAGTTAAGATGTCTATCTGTTTGTACAGCGAAGTATCAGGCCGTTCGTGTTTCACAGTCCCTTTGATGATTTAAAGCTTATTTTATGCACATTGAATCGCCTCAAGGCTTTCATTGTGAGACGTTTGCTTTAAGAATATCTAACTAGTTACCTAGCATGATCATGTTTATGTTGGACGAATGTCTGTGAGTATCAAAATAGTTGGACTGGTAACACGATCTATTAAAGTCAAATAGAGAGTTCGGGAGATCGAGAGACAATTAAGACTTTGACAGGGAAAGAAATTACTCGGTTTATTGGGTAGGTACTGTCTACTATCTAGTATTTAGGCCTAATGTCCGCTGTACTGCATATCGTCCGAAATACCGTTAGCAAAAACGCCTGTTTTTTAAATGCTTTTTAAAGGTTAGGTTATTTAAAAAAAATAGTTCTCTTGATCAAAGGAGGTATTTTATAGTACATATTAAGTACTATGATACTGTTAGACATAGGTACCTAATCACGCGTATCTCTGTAAGCCGTAAATCATAAATATCATAATGTACTTACTCATGTTACAAATACCGAGTTTTTTTCCGTGAGGTATTTTTCCCTTGCGAATGTGTTTTTATAAACTAGATACCTTTGATTAGGTAAATATATTACCCAAAGATTACAACTTCCGTAGTTTACGTTATGACTCATTAGTTTACTCTTACAAAAATTCCATTAGCCTGGACAATAAACGGACTAATGTCGATATTCCTTTTACGACTAATCGATGAACGCTATCGATACTCCACATCATTAACGAGTACTCCATCGAGTCGCGAATTGCCCTA
Source organism: Epinotia ramella (assembly GCA_947578815.1). Lineage (NCBI taxonomy): Eukaryota > Metazoa > Arthropoda > Insecta > Lepidoptera > Tortricidae > Epinotia > Epinotia ramella. The sequence continues at coordinate 19,606,407 of OX388209.1, forward strand.
AACTTGTCTCTTGTCCCGACGGCGATTCATTACCGTTCCCGGCGCAACACGAACCTCGTTCCAAAAACACGATAAAACTAATTTCAACTGTAATTAAAATGCCATTAGGTCGACTATGGATTACCGCAGCAAATCCGATAAGACAAACTGGAATCAGACATCGAATGATTACTAGTCCCATGTGTTCGAATTTCAAACGTTGTATTCGATGCCGCTAACACTGCATTTTGAACTTTACGCGGGCTGTTCGAAGGTTGAATTTTAATTTGTTATTGTGAATGTAGGTTGTTTGAAAATTGTGTTTCGCCAAAGCAATGAGAGAGGGCGTGCGATAAATAACCGCCTTTGAGCCGTCACCGCTTGGCTATTAAAATATATTCCGAGATTGTCGGTTTTTTGCCGGCTTGGCTCGGTTCCCGGGAGCGAGTATGCGGCTTGTTTTTCAAGCTTGTATTCGCGCAAGAAGCCGGGAATAAACTTGTAATGGAAAATGCCACGCGTGCCTGCGATGCTTCAACTTTTTTACCGGCAAGCTGCTTTTTGTTGGTGTATTTTTAGTGATGTTAAACGCTGCCACGTATTACAATGCAGCCACTCGTTAAAACGCAAGGTAATTTTAAATAAAGCGAGAATGTTATAATTCTTCATTAAGTACTATTATTAGTGCAATGAAACACACTATCTACTTACCAACTCTAAACATATATATAATTACTTACTTTTTTCGAAAAATAAATCTTGGAATGTCAGCTAAACGTAAATTAGTAAGAAAAGTAAGACTACCATCACTAAAAATGATACCTAACACAAAAATAATAATCAGCATCAAAAACGTGAACTTTATAAATACTTACATAATCTATGTGAAAACGTACAGCGCACGCCATCTATGAGTTACACCGCGAAGCAAAACTACGACAATGCCACATTTCAAACGTTTGAACACTTTTAGTAACTCTATAGCGTAGCAGTAGCTACAATCATACATCTCTAGAGGAATAATATCAGGGGCACGATGACTCTGTTGTATGTAGGTATGTATGTAGGTTAGCGACCACCTAATTTCATGTGCCGGTTGGCGACCACTTAGCTGAGTAAACTGAAAGGATATTTTCTCGGTTTTTTAGTAGATTTTTATTCTAAATCAACAAAAAAATGCATGTACAACTAATGGTCTCAACAGGGTCTGTGGAATTGATGTTATCTTCAATTTAAAAAACCTTCTCCTTCAGGTGGTCGCTAACCGAAGGTGGTCGCGTAACCAGCGTAATGACTAAGCACTTTATTGTACACATTGACAGGTTAAAGAATATACATGTCACACAATATATCAAAGTACAAAGGCGAACCTATATGGGATCTCTTCCAGCTGACCTTTGAGCAATTGAGAGGAAGGTAGGTAGAACGAGATAGGCAAACTTATACCATGTAGGTACAAAAACACAGAGAAAATAAAGACAAAACCTAATATACGTACCTATTCATTCTAGAAAAATTTAAATCATATCATATATCTCTTTTCAGTTCATAATTGAAATTGTCATGTTCTACCAACACAACTCGAATACACCGTATAATGCTTTTTGAACGTCTCGGCTACGTGGACATTCTGTTATTTAGCTGACACTATAAGTACATGTTCTGAAATTATGACAGGTGTCACCATACCTCAGGAGTTTGAAAAGCACTACGACTTAAACTCTATACCGTAAACCCGTGTTACTTTGGCCCTGGAGGGTAACTTTGGCTTTCGCGATTTAATTTGTCTACCGCTTTTTTATTAATTTGAACAGGGTCATATTATCATCTTATTTTTAGTTTCAGGTAGTTGCTCATGTTGTTACTTTTTATGTGACATTGCTAAGAGTGCTTTTCATGCGGCTCAAAGTAACCCCCGATTGGGTCAATATTACCCGTTACGAAGTGACACTTCTAACTGAATACACTACAGACCAGTGGGTAATAGACATTTTTTTTTTTTTTCCTAGTTCGTGTATTATTAATCTAATCATAAATAAATATTGTTGTATTGTCTTTATGTTTTAATTGGTTAAATTTTTTTAGGGTCACCCTATTATATACTTTGCCAAGAGAAATGGGCTTGAAATTAATTGTGTAGTAAATGTCAACGCAGCACCAGAGGCAACCCAAAACTGTACTTTTTGGCGCAAATGTACTAGGACTAGGAGGGCTGACCACAAATAAAATGGGATAAAAGCCAGGAGAAAGAATGAAAGAGACAGGACATCCATCTAATGTAGGGTAGGGTGTCCTCAATTTAAGATGCTTTTTTTTATGGTACTGGAGCCAAAATGGCGAAACGGATATAGACGAATAACGGAGAGAAACAGAATAAATAGTTACTACTAGAAAGCTGTTATTCGGCATGGGTATAAATCAATCCCGCCGACAAAATATAGGTATTTTTTTCCCCGACACGTAAAGTGGGTATGTATTTTTTTTTTCTCTAAACCCATACTGTAGGGTATAGTTGAATAGCTTGTTAAAAAATATAATAAGTCCCTGAAACCATTTTTCAATTTAGTGGTCCATTTGTGTAATATTGGGCTTTAAAGCCCAGATACTTATGAGAGAGAGAGAGACAGAGAGTCATGTGTCCCAACCCCCGGCTAAATGGCTGCTACTGGGAATGTAAAAAAAATCGTAGCATTAGTAGGTATCTAAGTAGTACTATAATTAACATTTAAAATGCTAAATAGACATTATTAGTTTCACCGAGTAATACTAATAGTAGACCAACTTAAATTGTAAGTACTTGAAAAGGCTAACTTCGGCCGATGCAACCGCACTATTTACATGGCTCTTGTCCATGTAACAAATACAGACAGGCAACTACGGAACCCTCCACTGCGCGTGGCCCGACACGCACTTGGCCGGTTTTTTTTAAATAATATTAGCAAAACTTAAAACAAAACGAACTATTCGTAACTGAGCCGGAACCGCTTATTTTGTATTAAGTACGTTTGAAATGTCAGTCCGTATACTGTATTGTTATACTCGCACATATCTTCATTCGTTATTAATCTGGAAAATCTCAGTTTGTTACTTAACAGTTAAATATATTCCAGAGTTTCAAAAATTCATTACGTAAGTTCGTTTCGCACCCTTCATGTTTATGGATGAAGCGAGCCGTAGGCACGCCTGTAGGCCGTCCCATTAGATATCTCGGTGCCGGGAGATTTATTCGCCGAAATTCAAATATTTATTCTGCAAGTTTGCCTCGAGCTCTTTCGCAGTGTTGCCTCGACGTGTAGACATGCTCGATATGTTATGATAGATTGTCAAATATTTACGAGATCGTTTACAGTGATGGTACAGATTAGTGTAAATAGTTGAAGTAAACTATTTGTGATGGAACACATATGTCTAGGTAGTATTGATTTGTCAATACAGCATAGCCACTCCCCCCTAGATTTCGATCTGTCCCGAATAAATTCTGTCTAGTTGCTTTGAAATACGTGCCAGGGGGCGATTTAGACTTTCGAGCGCTCGACGCTCGCACCCTTTCACTCGCAATCTTAAAAACTAATGAAATGCAATTTTGAATATAAAAAATAATAACGAGTGATATTAACCACTCGTATTCAATTATTTCGGTGTAAAGTAGACACTACAATCTTATTCACTTGTATTTAATTTTCGAGCCTTCGAAAGTCAAAAACGGGCCCCGGCTCATCCCGCTATTTTCTCCTCGGCCGACCACGGCACCGTTGGACAATAATTATTTCATATGTCCGGCGTTTGTTCGGCTGTACTCCTCTACAGGTCTCAACTGATTCTCGTGAAATATTGAGACCAGGTTCAATTATTAGATCTTTTTCTCGATTCAGTTTTTCAGACTTAAAAAATATTTAAAAAAGATAGGCTCGTCAGTTACAGGGCCACTAGGATATTTATAGTTTAAAATCGCCGTCAACTAGCAACAGGCTATAAAGATAAACACGGAATTTTACTAGAACTACTGACAACTCTATTCATAAGACTCACCTAAGTGATTACCATAAGTCAAGGGCGTCGGCCATCACTACAGCGCCATGTTTTTGTAAATGAGTTTCGACTAATGACATCACTATTTTTAAGCTCCAAACACACGTCCGTTAATGCGTATAAGTCACGAACTTCTTTGAATTTGAATTAATACCGAGGGCACCAAAAGAGACATTGAGTTTCTGTGCAAGTGAAATAAAAATTTAGGTACAAGCTTTTATTGCCGACTGTACTTTTTACCCGACTGCCGAAGGAGAGGAGGGTTATGTTTTTCGAGAGTATGTATGTATGTGACCTTATTCTTTGGCCGCCCTGCAGCGAGCTTTGGCACGCAGTTGTAGGAGTGACATAGGCTATAAAATGTTCCATAATTTCCAGCGGAATCAAAAATTCGCGTGAAAAACGGACGTAATAAAAGTAATTAATTTAAAAAATCTAAAAACCCGACTGCGTCAAAAATGAACTCAAAAGATGGAAACAAGATGTAAGATTTAAAGAATCCGTCTTTGCGAGAAAAATCGAGAGAGCTCGCGCTTCGTCGTGTGATAGCCGCCGTGCAGTGTTATCAATTACCGAGGGTTCGTACTTAAATACAAATAAGTTTCTGTCTCTTCTGAAAAACTCCAAATTATATTCGGCTGAGGAGGGATTCGCAATAGTCGAACGCTGCCGCCATCTACTTAATCTATTTTTGTTAAAACTTGTTAGGTTGTTTTGTTTGCTTTATAAACGGGATGGATGAACTTTTATGGTTATTTTTCTGTCCACTATAATATGAGCTATGTGCACTTTTTTTTTTTACTTGCACGCATACAGCCGCTGTCTCCATAATCGCATCCAACGCATAAGCTTGTTATGTTATCCTATTTAAAAAAATATCAATTCAGTGAATTCAGTGGCAGTTAAACGCTGCTGGGTTTTGTCCGCTGCCTGGCCGTGTATTGTGTTGTGTAATAATTATTTATATGAATATAAAATAAAATAAAAAACTAGTAGAAAACCTGTAAAAGGTTAGGTTAGGTTAGGTTTCATTATGAATTATTATCCCAAAAACTTGTTTGGTGGATTAATACCCTAAAAATCTGTATATTTTAGGGAACAACAACTTGCTGCTAATCGCGTGTCACGCGACCCAGCGACCTGTCTCACTCGCACTGTGCGAATTAGAAAGAGGAGGGTAGATTCACTTGTCTCGCGTCACGTAGCGACGTCAGTTGTGCTAGCTGCAGAAGTAACCATAGCAACAAACCAAAAAAATGGGACAATCTTCCAATCCCACTGTCAGCAATGAAGTAGTCATTTGTCTCTCCGGTATCTCTCAAGATCGTGATCTATTAGATTTAATTAGCCTACGCGCTAACTACAGCGTATAGCTGCGAAAAAATATTGGGACCTTTTTCAACGCGGCTCATACACGGCACACGATGATTTGATTTTTGATTTGATTTTGAAAATTTACATTTTTGTCGCTGACTTGAGCTGTCAAATCCATATTGCAGTAAACATTTTCTAATCGTTTTTGAGATAAATTTAATATCTAGTAAGATGTGTTATTGTGAATTGTAATAACACCAAGAAGAATAGCGACTGTAAATTTTACCAATTTCGAAGACCGTGGTGGAAACAAGGCCAAAGAAATAAGTGGATAATTTCCGTTAGATTTTTTTTCCACTTGGGAAATGCGTCCCACTTATTATAAACACAGTCGCACGATACACTCTCAACATGACAATTGGTGTTTAGCTGTAAGTAAATTGATTTGTTAAACACAGAATAAGCTTTTGCTGAACGGCATCGAAACATAAAAATCTGCTTACAAACAAAGTTGTCTTGTACGCCGTTGCCGTGACAGAAGTTTGGCGAACCACTCGGGCTTTGATAATACAGGTCATGTCTCCTTGGCGAATGTCTTCAACCTCAAGGACATGCCCAGCTAGCACCAATTTCTTGCCTTTATTCATCGTCTCCGGTTGGAAAATGATTTCGTGGGTGATGGCACGAAACCCCGTTTTAGTTACCAGTAGGCTCATTTCTCAATGAAAACTACAATTTGAATGTTCTTGGCAATAATTTTACTGACTACCATCGTCCAAAATTGTCTAATATACATAGTAAAATAACATAAGATTTCATATTTTTTTTTCACAATATTTTCTTATTTCTCGCTTGACAGCTGTGACAATATTGTCCATAATGGCCACCTGTCACGTGGCGCTGTCGTCGCGCACGGTCCCAATAGATACTTGTCGTTGTGTCGTTCATTAGCGACACGTGTCTGTGTGAGTGCGTCACATCAGATGTTTGTACGGTTTTATTTTATTGCTTGAGGCTCTATATGCAATGTGCATTGGTGTAAACTGCAAAAAAACTTGGTCAGTGTTCTTCTGTCAGCGACAAAGTAGGCAGTCATTTGTCTCTGCGGTATCAACTAAAGACATCACTAGCACCACACCAACGCTAATGCTCATAAGTCACCGGCATCGAAGCGCGAACACGTCGATATCGAGGGTTAGGGCTGGATAACGGATAGCGGCGCTAAATCACGAGCGCGACGATTTTCCGGCCCCTCGCCTGTCTCGAGAGATACCAGTGTAATGGCAGCAAGGCAAATAATACTATAATAATACTATACTACTTACAATACTAATATTCTTTTCAATCCTCATACTTGCAAAGTTCGCCTTTGTACTAGTTGTAGGCTGCACAAAATGCCACTTTTATGCTCTACTCTAGTGCATTAAAGTATTTTTAAAGACTAAGATAATCGGGCCTACGAGTTAAGTACACGTAGAATGTAACTTCCAATAATAAACATGTTATTTTTTTTGATTTGCTTTAATGTCAGTCCAAACCCTAAACTTGACAGTGTATCTTTCAATGCACACATTTTTTAGTCACAATTTTGCATTTTTTTGTGGAACGATTTTTCGCACACAAAGGCTTGATCACACGATTTTTTAATTTTTTGCCAAGTTTAGGGTGAAATCCATTCACATTTTTGTTTTCTATTACTAATTTAATAAAACCAGATAAAATAGAAGTCGATTAAGTGGTTTGGCGAAAATTAAACGTAAAATTTGTGATCGATGGGCTACCTACCACATCACATATTACATATTTTGCCACATTTATGCTAAAATTGGCACTGGAATATAAGTTTCATGTTCTCTGCCTATCCCTTTTGGGAATTAAGGCATGAATGTATTGTATATATTACGTATGTATGTATAAAAAGTTCAAAAAAAAAACAAAAAAAAATGAGTGTACCTACTACATATTTATTTTATCGTATGGCAAATACGTGTATGTACGTAGAACCGTGAGGTCTTCGAGAAGATAGTACGGTTGCCAGGTTGTTGCACTTTTAGCACCGCCCAGGGGTCACGTGTAGGACTCCCATCGACCCCTGTTAAGTATAATATCTAAGTATATTTCACAGTAATCCTATTTTCAGAGAATATGAAAACCCAAAAATAACAACACTAAATTGTTTTGCCATGCATCGTAGCCCAAAAAAATATGTGCAGCATGATGTTTATATTAAGAACTATTAGCTTCTGCCCGCGACTCCGTCCGCGTGGAACTCGTTTATTACGCAGCTTCATACAAACTTTCACCCCCCCCATTTCACCACCTTAGGGGATGATTTCGGGGATAAAAACTATCCTATGTTGGGGAAGGCCCCAGGATTCAAATTATCTCTAGGTATACCAAAATTTCACCTAAATCGGTTCAGCGGTTTAAGCGTGAAGAGGTAACAGACAGACCGACAGTCAGACAGACACACTTTCGCATTTATAATATTAGTATGGATGTTTTCCTATATTTTGTCGTGCGTTGCCGACGCTCCCGAAGGGGCGGCACTCGGCAGCCTCATTATTTAGATATTATCCCGGCCGCGCGCCGCTCCCGACGGCCCGATTCTTTAATTAATATAGCACTTGTGGCTTTGATTGTCTGTGTTTTGACGGAGTTAAGTTTTCTGTAGTTTCTACGTATTGTTCTACTTATAGTCCGTAAGCACACTCCCAATACACCTACGTCTCATGACAACATGAACTGCATGGCAGCAGGTCGAGAAAATTGTGCTGAGCAAGAGAAAAAAAAACTTATAAAAAATTGGCCGAAAGAAAAACCTTCCCTTCCGGTCAAAATTTGTATGGGTAGGTTAGGTAGTAGGTACTGTTGTAACATGACGTAAATGTACCTAGCCATACAAATGTTGACACAACTTTCTCGACCTGCCGCCATGCAATATCATGCACCTGTTTCAAATGGGTATGACACAGGACGCAACTTGCAGGTTCTGCCAGGAGACAGAGGAAACAGCAATGCACATTCTCTGCTCCTGCGGACCACTCATGCACAAAAGAAGTATCAACCTAGGGCGGCACATCGTGCACCCAGAAGAGGTACAACATATCACCGCCCAAAGAATCTGGAATTTCTTAGAGGCAACGGGTCTTAACGGTGAAATCTAAAACAAAGGGCTGCCACAATAGATCACTTGCTGGTCGAAGCGACATATAAAGGCCCACAATAACACAATAATTACACACAATAATGCATTATCATGTTGTCATGAGACGTAGGTGTATTAGGAGTGGGCTTACGGACTAAATAAATATAAATTAAACATGTTTTCGCATCGTACGGAAGACATGGTAAAGTATGATCACTAAACGTTTTATCAGTATATCTATTTCACAATATTACGATTTTATTCTCTCAAATGAGGCGTGATACTGATAATACCGAAAAACACAAGAAGACTACAAGTTTGTCCCCTTTTAATAGAAAACCATTAGGTATCAATACCAGTTTGTCAAAATGATTAACAGCCAGAAATGTCATACTATGTAATAAATTCACGGTTAAACTCACGTAGGTATTAAATGTCACTACAAGCACAAGTGTTTCAAGTTACCATCAGGTGGTCCGTAAGCTTGTTTTCCACCGACGAGGTAATAAAAAAAGCGACATTCCCGCGAAAACACTCATCCTGAAGAACTCCTTAAGAGTTCGAAACATTAGTGTCCCGTGCCCGTAGTGGCATTTAATACGTGACTAATAGTATTTGAGACATGTCTCACGAAAGTTAAAACTCCAGAAATATAATAGTTTTGATAAGGCTTAGAGTGACTGTGTTTGAATGAATTCTAACAAATCATCCACCTTGGGCATGCTGGCCAATGCATATCCTAAGTAGATACATGACTTTTCCCCTGAAAACGATTTGGTGCATATTTTAATTGAGTTTGAGTGCGAACGTTGGCTTCTCGCTCGACTTTCTGAACGAGCGAGCGAAGCGAACGAACGGCCAACAATCTTTGTATGTCCGGATCTCCAGATGCCCGGCTGTTCTTCTCTACAGGGCGCATTTATCAACCAATTCTCGTGAATTTTTGTGAGCAGTAATAATTTTATATAGACTTTTTTATCGCTACAGTTTTTTGAAATAAACAAGAAAAAAATAATACACAGCTCACAGAGCCCTACTTAGTCAATTATTAACACGAGACATTTGTGGCACGGATTGTACGTTTGAGCGCTGTTTTATGACTTGTGGAAGTGTTATCGATAAAGTTAGATCTGACATTGCCATTTTATTAGTATGGCAGTTTTAACGGCATTTTTAAAGCTTTATTGCGGTTCAGATTTTGTTCGATTATCATTCTATTGAATGAAGTTGTGCGTTAACGAAAGGAAAAAAGTTGATACCACGTCAGCACGTATGAGGTCTCAAGAGGCGTCTGGGGGCCTCAAGTTTATCACCAGGTGTTTATTAAAGTTCAGTGGATTTTTTTATGACTTCGCATTTTCCGTTTTGTTAGTACCTTCTAATATAATATAGGTAGGTAGGTCTGACTACGGGATCCATTGGATCCAAATAAGGTCCATCAATTTGATTGACATACGTTTGTAAGTATTATTAGGCATACTATAAACATTGGACCTATTGCTTTAAGCTGTACTAAGAAGAAAAACTTATCATAACCATGTAGATAATATTATGAAACTTGATGACGGTCCTGAATGGCCGCCCGTAGTCTCTACCTACCCGTTAACAATTTATCAGACTATAACCCCCACCCACACCTTCAAGGTATTTCCGTCTGATTTATACATCGTTAACTTTTTGAAGTGAAAACTTCTTTAGCGGCGCTGAGCACTTTTTGGGATGCGGAAAAATTGTTAAATACGCGACAGAGTTTTGTGACGTCAGATGTGAAGGAGGTCACTTTTTGTTGCTAGCCGATTCGACTTCATTCAAAACTGAACGCTATTCGTAAGAGTATAAAGCCGTTAAACACTTTTTGCAATAGCATATTCTGCAAATAAATTTGTAATAATACCAACGCGTCCTTCACCGTTTTGCTATTGGGAAAATTCGAATAGTTCGAATTTGGGCGTTATTCCTAAAGAGATAAAGCTTAGAAAAATATTTACCCTCGGCAAAAAAAAAATATATTTTATCGCCTGCTGGTCTGCGTCGGTCTGCTGTTCTTGCAAATTCGAATAGTTCGAATTTAGACGTTATTCCTAAAGAGATAAAGCTTTGAAAAATATTTGGCAATGGCAAAAACAAATTGGTATCGTGTTTGCCGCCGCCCGTCGGCGCGCCGACGGGCCCGTCCGCCTAAGTAATTGATAATTGTTTATAAATTTGCGTCAAATTCATTTTTAGTGTGACACCGTAAGATGTCACGTGACTTGATCGAAAAACTGTTACAATGTTATTGAGTTTTCACTTCTGCCGGCACTCCCGGAGTGCAACCCGGTCTTTTTTTTTATGTAGGTATGTTCGGCGAGAAATTTTTACTATATCTATGTATTTTGTTTGGTGGAGATCTGAGGATGGGATTCGCGAGGAATCGAGGGAACTCCTTAAACGTAGGTAATAATAATAATGCATACGAAAATCGCAATTTCAATATTTTTATAGCAAGGCAATTTGCTCTCGGAAACCACAAATCACGTACCTAAAGACTTCATGGATATCGTTGAAGTAGCAACGAATGCTCATCAAGATAGCACACACACTTTTGAGTGTGATTGATTATATTAATGAATCCTATAGATATAATAATTTGAGAATAATCGTTTTCCCAAAGTATCACGTGACAAACTAATTTCTCAAATTATTCTAGTTTATTCAAGTTTATTCTAGGAAAGGGGCAATTTCGCGCAAATGGATAGCCAATTTATTAAAGATTGTTACATACCTAAGCTTCTTAAAATATCACGCCGTTAACCTGCGAATGTCAAAAAACGTTTTGTGTGGTCGGTGAACCGCCTTAACACATTTGTCGCATAATCTTGTTAAATAGTATTTTATTGTTAAATAGTCGAATGTCTAAGAGAACAACTTCATAATAATATCTCACTGCGAGCCAAAAGGGCAGTAGCTAACATTAGTGTAAACAGGACATAATTTACGATGATTCCATCCTATGAGTTATGGATAACACGTGCGTATCTAATTAGGTACTAAAGTCAGTTACTAATACGGTAATTTATTTAGGTGCCTACACCAAGATGAACTTTGATATATAATTACCGGTTTATAGTTTTACTAGGCTCTTTAACACGTTCATTCATGTGCACCGCAACCGCAGAAATTCCGCATCAATTTCGATATCTGAAAAATCTGTGCGGAGTTTTTGCGGATGCGGGTGTAGTGTACGGCGGGATAAGAATTGAGCGGAACCCCATCTAAACTTTATATTTCTTTATAGGACACAAAAAATAAAACAATCTTAAAAAAAAAGTTTATAAGAATATTAGTAGATAGTTAAAGTTGGGCAACTGGCGGTTGAGTTTTGTTTGCATCATTATTTTTTTAGAGTTAGCTTTTTACTTGTCTTAACTAAGTATGTTTAATTTAATACGATCTCATAGCAAAGACGATAACTTGTAACAAATCATCATCTTTTCAGCCAAACAACATCCACTACTGAACATACAAACATATACTAGGTATACCTATGTACTTATTTCAAATTGAACTACGTTAGTTTAATACTGTGTTTTGACGACCGGTTTAGCATAGTTGTTAGTGACCCTGCCTACCGAGCTAGAGGTCCTGGGTTTGAAATAAATGTTCGAATCCCGGTAAGTGCATTTATTTGTGTGATGACCACGCATATTTGTTCCTGAGTTAAGTATTTAGTTATATCTATATAAGTATGTTTATCGTTAAGTAGTACAAGTTTTACTTGGAGTCTTAAGAGTCCGACAGTATTTATTTAGATATTTATTTATTTATCTACAATTCTAGACTAATATTATAAATAGGAAAGATTTGATTGTTTGTGCGTTTGTATTGAATAGGCTCTGAGAGTACTAAACCGATTTGAAAAAGTCTTTTACCATTAGAAGCCGACATTATCCGTGATGAACATAGGCTACTTTTTACCGCGGGAAAATGCTTCATTCCTACGGGAATACGGGTAATCCGTGCGAAGCCGGGCCGGGCAGCTATAATATATATGTCGGCGGCCGATCGTAAAATCCGCCAGATCACGAAATTCCTAGGCATATCGTGAAACGCCGCCATTTCATGATTTGGCTGAGTGACATCCACCATATCGTTCAAAATTCACCATTTAACGATTTGCCTAGTGACGTTTAGGCAGAAACGCCGGCCTTTCATGATTCGGCCAAGCCAGTGACGTTTAGGCTGATCATGAAATTCCTAGGCATATCATGAAACGCCGCCATATCGTTCAATACTCACCGTTATATGTACGTAAGTAGGGTGTCCAAAATTGAAGTAGGTGAATGAAAAAAAATTAAGGAGTGCGGACTGATAATCTCCAGCGAGTCGACGGCCACCATCGCATACGCAGCGCCACCAGTGGCCAAGAAATAAACTAATTTACGATGTGCCCGGCAAAGAGCTAGGAATATCGACGAATGCGTTGCTCTAATCCATCTGCCGTATTGTTTATCAGGCACATTGTGATAAGCCTGGCCAACTTTTAAGCATAGGTATCATGAAATGGCGGCGTTTTACGATATGCCTAGGAATTTCGTGATCCGGCGGATTTTACGATCGGCCGCCGACATATACAGGGTGTTAACGGGGTCATGATCCGGAATGACAAAAAGCGAATAAGATGATCATACTGAACAACCTTTCCCATGGGACCAACCACGAAATCGCAAAAAAAAAGAGCCAATTAAGAGTTAACTGTGAGTTAACTGCGATTTAATTGAGAGTTATGTATGGAATACCTGGTTTTTTTTTGCGATTTCGTGGTTGGTCCCATGGGAAAGGTTGTTCAGTATGAACATCTTATTCGCTTTTTGTCATTCCGGATCATGACCCCGTTAACACCCTGTATACCTATTACTTGCCTATTATAAGAACGTTTTCGTGCAGCCAAATAAAAAAAATTATTACTTTATTGTACGTACATAAAACATTGCAAAGAAAAAAAGAAACAAAAAATAAAGAAGTAGGTACAAAGGCGAGCTTATCCTTTTAAGGGATTTCTTCCAGCTAACCTTTGAGCGAATAAGCTAGCAAAAACATGTGGGAGTATTTAATAAATCCTGGAATGAGAATTCCAAGTGCACCAAAAAAAGTTTAAACTAGGTGAGTCCTATCATCGACTACCCCCATACGGTATCTAATTAGTTATTAATAGCCACAACAAGCAATTAGTGGCGATCCCGACCTGCCCCAATTGGGTTTAATAAATAAACAATGGGGACCAACCCCCGCCCGTTCGGATACTACCTAATATTGTCGACGGCGTGTTTGTTTTGAACAATACTATTTTCCGTAGGTACAGTCAGCAGCAAAAGTACCTACGCGGCTCAAGTGCTCAATATGACCTACACAAGACTCTAATGTCAAGAGGATAAGGACTGTGTAGATCATTTTGAGCGTGTTATTTTGCGTAGCGCTGCTGATTGTAACAGTTCACTCATTGGTTTTAAGGTGCAGTAAAGTGATAGGAATACCTACGTAACAATTTTTCCTTGGGGTAAAATAATGCTAAACGTCTCATAAAGGAGTGTGGTAAAAAATATCCATCCTAATAAATTTAATTGGTTTAACCTGAGATATGAAAGAAGATTTTATGATCAAAATAAATAGTATAATAATAGCAGACATTCGCATCCGCATGCGCAACCGCGGATGTTCATCATTTTCAATATCCGCTAAAATCGCATACACACACGCACAGATCCTTAGATATTAAAACAGTTATCGATACGAAACGTCAATTCAATATGTTTTTTTAATATTTACGCACGACATTTGATCTCGAGTGACATGAGTAGGTATAGGGGCTTCATTCGTTTGTCTATGATTTAAAAAAACCATTCGTCTTGACGGAGGATCGAATTGCCGCCATTGCTGTTGTAATTTTTATGTTGGGTTTTTGCTGTTACGAAAGAAGAATTGTGAACCCATCAAATGGCCGGTTCCAATAATCAATCCACCGATAGTTTTCCTTACCAACAGTTACATTTTGACACATTTTCTACGGGTAATCTGTCAAAATCTATCGTTATGAAATGTGTGTAGATAAAGTAGTGTATGCAACTGTACATAATTAGGCCTTAAAACACTCGTGTGATCCTATTATGCACGCATATTTCATGGCCTCTCCCTATGGATCAGCGGCGCTACCACTAACTTCGAAAGTCGAAGTTCGGGTATTTCCATCTCTATCGCACCACCTTACTCGAGTGACAGGGATGCATGTATTACGAACTTTGACTTTCGAAGTTCGTGGTCCGCAGCTGCATAAACTACTATTAATTGGGTATGTACAACAAAAAGTGAAAACTTATAAATAATGCTGGTCAAATGAAAAAAATGTCAAGGAAATTTTACTTATATGAAGAAATGAAAGGAACCATGTCACATAGTAGCGTCATTTAGGTGATCACTGGTACCATAGAAATGGCACATGGCACATGATTTACCGACGTGGGAACTAATATTGCACCTTTTCATCACCCTCTGACAAAGCTAATGTCACATCAGTGCGATAACATCTATCTTTTTTCGATCAATTGCCCGTATATCGAATTGTCGATAATAGGGGTTCTGTCGATTGTTAAAAACCTCACTTGTTTATTTAGGCTCCAAAGTAATATCAATCTAATATTGGTGGATAAAGTAATAATAGACCCATAAAAAACATTCCATGTAAAAAAGAAGCCAAGTCTCGAAACTCTTCCACCGTAAAAAGTTGTGAGATATTTCGTAGTCAAGTCTCAGGCATTCTTATTAATCTTTATTTGCTTGCTAAATAAAATTCTGCAACGTGGCAATAACACAACTTAACTGTATTTATGGATTTTTGCATACTTACCTAAAATGATGTACTATTGTGTGATTCCCAAGTCACAAAATTTTATTTAGCAAGCAAATAAAGATTAATAAGAATGCCTGAGACTTGGCTCTACGAAATATCTCACAACTTTTTACGGTGGAAGAGTTTCGAGACGGCTTCTTTTTTACATGGAATATTTTTTATGAGATCTCACTTCTTTTTGTAGGTTAATGTGTTATCCATACATACAAACTATGAATGCAGGCCCATTCATGCTTTTGAATTTTCCCATTCACTGCAAATGTAAAGTTGTAATCCTATATATTTGTATAGGATTACAAAGTAATGTATACAGTTGGTGTATCCAGAAAATTGGGTTGAAATTGCAATTTTTTTTGGTTTCCCTTTTATGTGGCCATTAAACCCTAACTCTGTACCAAATTTCAGCTCTCTGAAATTATGGGAAGTACTAGTTCTATTTTGATGATAATGAATGAGTGAGTGAGTGTCATAAATGCGAAACTTTGCTTTCGCTTAACTTCGGAACTAAATGACCTACAGACTTGAAATTTTGCATTTGAAGTATGTGATTATAGCTTACTGGATGACGAAAATTTCTGCGTTCTGGTCTTATCCAGAGGTTCTCAAATAGGGGCCTGAAAATGCGGCGAAATGGTTCCAGTAAAGGATGGTACGGCAGTGTTTGCTTGGCGCTCGACTTGGCGCCACTGCCGTGCCCCCAGATTTAGATTTCTTTATTTCACAATATACAATTACAGTATAAATTAATAGCTAGCTATAGCTTCATCTAGTTGAATTTATATTATGATCGTCAAATAGAATATGAATTGTAATAAAATGTCAAGTAACATATGATTCAAATATCACAATTAATGAATACATTGCTGTAATATAAATCGAAGTCCTTCAAGTCCTTATATCTTAGCTAGGTACGAGATAAGACAGAATAGAAGCTATAAAGCGTGGAATAACACACACACTTTGTAAAAATATGTATTTTTAAGGTGATTATAACAAAAGGGTTAATTTAATACTGTAAATTGGACTCCTATCATGCTAAGGACATGCCCCATCATGGAATGGGTTTACCAATATCTATAGGTAACAAAAACACGTGTTCAGTCAATCATAGTTTTAAAGAGTGATCCTGGGGACCGTAACCTTGGCAACGAGCAACTAAAAATAATGTATGGCCCAGAAACATCGGGTCGCGTAATAAACAAGTAAATAAAAAAGTGGTCACTATCTGAAAACATTTGACTAAAGCTCAACTTTATCTAATAAATGCGACCCGAATAGATACGCCTTTAAGCAGTTATGTCATAGTCATAGCTCAGTTCAGAACTCTTAGTTACATTTATGAGTAGGTAAAATTCCTTAACAAAGTTTGAAAACAAGCGTCATTCATTACTAATGTTTGCATAACCGACTTTAAACAGAGCGGACTAACCATTCCGATGTTCCTTTGTTAATACGGGCCGCTAATAGCCACGCACCAAAACCAAAAAGCAGCAAGTCTTTAAACAAAGTCAATCAAAAATCAACCTTAGTATAATAGCATTTGAAATTGAAAATGGAATTGCATTTGTTTGCAGTTGACGCATTCTGATGTTTGTAAACAAGGAACTGCTAATATGGTTAGCTCTTTAGCCGTTTTAGCGCGGCTGCTCGCTCCGTGCGCGGCGGCGAACTGGCAACGCCGCTCTAGCGACGTTGCATGCCCTCTAGACACCGCTCTCGCCGCTCTCCCCGCAGTCTCGCTAGAGCGCTATCCACTGTACAACGTCATTATCGAACGCAATGGATTCCAATTCAGATTCCGGTGATACGTTCTCTCTGAAGCTTGAAGTAGATTCGGACACCGAGCGAGATTATACGTCAAAGCCGCGTTTGCAATGGAGTTCGGAGAATACAGTGAAGTTGATAGATACTATGGAGAGAGATTGTAAGGAGCTGTGGGACGCGAAGCATCCTATGAATAAGGATAGAGCGGCTCGGCAAGCGAAGTTGCAGTATTTGGCGCTGATGTTTGGGACGACGGTTGAGGAGATAAGTAGGAAGATACACAACTTGAGGACTCAGTTCAACAACGAGTTGAGGAAGATGAAGCGGCGGGCGAGCGGGGAGGAGCGCGGGACGCCGGCCAGTGGGTGGGAGTACTTTGAAGCCCTTTGCTTTTTGCGTTCGCCACCCAACCCCCTCGATGTGGATGGAGTTAATCTCGCGGTATGTTGGTTGCTCTTTTGTTTGGCACGAAAAATGTTTTGTTTGCTTATTCCGTGGTCATCATTCATTATTTGTGAATGTTATGGTCTGCCTACGAAGCTGAAGGTCCTGGGTTCGAATCCCGGTAAGGGCAAATATTTGTGTGATGAGCGTGAATATTTGTTTCTGAGTCATGGAAGTTTTCTATGTAGGTATTTAAGTATTTATATCTATTATATGTATCGTCTTCTAGTATACCCATAACTCAAGCCTTAATGAGCTTACTATGGGAGTAGGTTGATTTGTGTAAGATTGTCCCCTAATATTTATTTATTTATTTATGGTCCAAAGCCGTATTGAGTTGATTTATTGTGCGCACAAACAATTTAATACAGTTCAGTGAAATAGAACCCCAGGCGCCGTTAGTTAACGACGAATATTCTTCTTGTCTATAAAATAAAATAATCTTACTAAAAAATCCTATATTGACGTCAATATAGGATTTTTTAGTAAGATTATTTTACAAGTTCTAATGCATTTTATTTACTTTGTACAAAGTAAATAAAATGCATTAGAAATTGTAATAAGCGTAGACGGTAGGTACAATGTAATAAAATAAGTATTCGTATTTCTTTTGAAAGGGTTGTGATAAAAAATCTAACCCATTTATAACCTTATAAATTAAAATTGATTATAAGTACCTACTCAGCATACCTTGCAAATGTCATCGCTCGACAAAATAAATATCCATTTAGCTCCGACACTGGACCGTAACCAAATTAAAGAGGGTACTCGTGAACCATCCAAGCGAAAATCGACTTTAACCACTTAAGTTACAGTTCAATTTTCTTTGGATCACAACTGTAAACAAACCACGTGCTGATCCGGTTTGTTGTGTTGTGTCGCCAATTTGATATGTACAGCCTTGAAATAAGGACTTTTATTGGACAAATTGACTGCTTTGTGCATTCCTAATGCACTGCAGCCAATTAATAAATCAAACAGCGCTTTTTTTAAACTGAAGTGTTTTTTTACATCACAACGGTTCAATGTTCGTTTTCTCGTTTTCTGGCCAAGATCTGCAATTGTATATTGCTTATGTATTTCATAAACTATGAGTTCCTTTGATCTAGTTATTGCGAAAACTTCAGAAGGGATAATAATAGATCAGGCTAAATAATTTAATAGGATATTTGACATGTTAGTCCATTACGAGTACATAAAGAAGGAAAAATGGTTGAAAATTATTGATACCAGTAAGTACCAGTGGTATAGGCTCCCTTCATATTAATCTATTTTATTCTTGGAATTATCATTTAGTTCCCCAACTCAGCCCACTACCTCGTAAGTTGAAGGTTTAAATTTGATGAAAATGATGAATTATTCGCAAACAGAGTTAACATTTTGCACGCTGCATGATGAACTGAAAAAGTAATGTTTTTATTAAAAGTGTTGTTATGATGTAAACTTACATTATTGCTTAGCTGGCAGAATTCCAAGCTGAAGAAGAAATGGAATTCGGACCAGCACTCCGAGCGAACTGCGCCAACAAAGTCAGCCCTAATAGCAGTTTCGACGTCACAGTCCCAAAGCCACCGACCAGGGTAGCAGCATCAGCTCCTCCGCCTCTGCCACCCAGCGCCAACCCACTCATGTGGCCTGAAGAGCCAGTGCCGAGGCTACGGCCGGGAATGAACGCGGATGAGTGTCAGGTGTGTTCTTTCCGAGGTCTAACCTCCTGGTACTTTTACTTAGTAAGTCAGCCCCAGTTTCGGCGTGCTAGTCCCGAAGCCACCCACCAGGGTAGCAGCGTTAGCTCCACCACCTCTGCCACCCAGCGCCAACCCTCTCATGTGGCCTGAAGAGCCCGTGCCGAGGCTACGGCCCGGAATGAACGCGGACGAGTGTCAGGTGCGTACTTTGCGAGGTCTAACCTCCTGGTACTTTTACTTAGTAAGTTAGCCCCAGTTTCGGCGTGGCAGTCCCGAAGCCACCTACTAGGGTAGCAACGTCGGCTCCACCACCTCTGCCACCCAGCGCCAACCCTCTCATGTGGCCTGAAGAGCCAGTGCCGAGGCTAGGGCCCGGAATGAACGCGGACGAGTGTCAGGTGCGTACTTTGCGAGGTCTAACCTCCTGGTACTTTTACTTAGTAAGTCAGCCCCAGTTTCGGCGTGGCAGTCCCGAAGCCACCTACCAGGGTAGCAGCGTCACCACCACCACCTCTGCCACCCAGCGCCAAGCCTCTCCTGTGGCCTGAAGAGCCAGTGCCGAGGCTACGGCCGTGAATGAATGCGGATGAATGTCAGGTAAGATCTTCGCGGGCGTAACCTCCTGTTATTTTTTCTCAGCAATCCAGCCGCTAGTGGCATCATCGTCGTCACAGGACTGTCGTCGGTGCGACCAGTGCAGTAGCATCACCCCTACTGGCTTTACTGTCCAATGCTGAACCACTGACAAGGTCTTTGGTCTGACTAGCCCGTGCCGAGATCTGGCTAGCAACTCCGCTCCCTAATTTAGGATGCTAACTTTAGGAAGTTTTAATAAGCGCCAATTATGAGTTTGGTTAAAGCCAAAAATAAAAACACCCTCTTATCAAAGCATCCAAGTATTATTCCAAGTGCGTGCTTAGGCCAGCAATTTGCCGTCCGAAATGTATGAAATATGCCTTAGTTACGTCCGAAATTTATTATAACACGCATCGGTCAGAGTAACATTGATTGCATGACCTCTCATTGAGGCAGCGATTATTAGAATAGAGAAAAGATTAAATTTTACCTCACGTATCGAAGGAAATGTAAAATAATATCAAACTTTGCATTAGATATTCGGCGACTTCGTGGCGTCAGAACTGCGGACGCTCCGCTCAGACGATGCGCGCAAGAAACTCAAGCGCATCATCCAGAAGGCCATCCTGCAGATCGGCGAGGAAGAGGACGGTAACGGCCCATAGCGGTACCGCTCGTCTCGCTCGCCCTCGCCTGATATGAACGCGTAACGAGTGAGATAGCTAACTAGAACGCAATATCCAGATCATCCAGGTCTGGAACATGGCAACAACCTATTTCTATCAGTAAAGGCCCTCTCGCTCGCCCTCGCTTGACATGAACGAGTATAGCGAGAGAGATTGCTGCATGTACACCGCTCCTGGTTTGCATCTGGAAAAGACGTTTT
The DNA here is from genome assembly GCA_947578815.1 of Epinotia ramella. NCBI lineage: Eukaryota > Metazoa > Arthropoda > Insecta > Lepidoptera > Tortricidae > Epinotia > Epinotia ramella. The sequence goes on from OX388209.1 coordinate 19,627,118, forward strand.
GAGTGTGTTAAAAGACTTAAAAGAGACGACTTAAGTTGTGCATTGATTAAGAAATTTTTTTTAAGACTACATTGATTTGTTCCGTGTCTAAAAGGTTACTTTATGTTATGTGATACTGTGGTACCTACACCTTGTGTGCACATATTCAATATAAGAAATATTATTACTGATGTCGTATTGTAGGATTACATTATAGTTAAATGGTCGGTAAGTTTAAACCGTCCTTTAATATTTGAATGTATGCAACTATATTCAATAATAACCGGGCGGTAAAGTGCGTTTTAAGCAACCGGTAAATATTTTAATGTTATCCGCGTCTTTTATATCAGTCGCATTCGAATAGTGTCTACACGTAAGTATATAAAAAAAGTTAAGTTAAGTAGGCATAGGCTCCTGTATATTGTCCTATAATTTTTGTAACTAGTTGAAAAGTTAAACCGAGGAATGCGAAAATGAATATACCTACTCGTAATACGAAACAATATTGTGATAAGTACTCGTATAACGTTATTACTTATATGTAGTTAATTTGCAAATTGTGTTAAATGAATACTTAACACGAACTACTTTAATTTAATATAGTCATCATTTCATAAGTATAATTAGTACATGTTACATGCTACCGCAAAAATATAATATTCAAATAATTTACCGTTTTTTAAATTGAAAGTTTAGGTGTTTACATAATCACTATAATCACACAAACGTATCTAACGACAAGCGCCGAAGCCTCAATTTAAATGCATAATTCGAACACACTATAATAGTAATTTTAATGAACCAATATATCTTCTTAGGACTATAATGATATTTTATTAAACTAATCGCTGTACACTAATGATACATCATTAAATTAATGAGCGGAGTTATACGCCTAATTCATTAGGCAGGTACCAGGCGAGCATGGCGCTAGTAGAGGTGTAGTGAATCTATTGGCTATGCTGCACAAGCTAGCCAGAGCGATATCTCCGCACTATTGATTGAATTGCTTTACTATGAAGCACGTTTTCTACCAGTGAGAAAGGCGGGAAATTCCATCCGATATATTTATTCCATATGTGATATGTGTAGGTAATGATCAAAGGTTATTTTTTTAACATATGACAGGTTAGTCAAAATTCGTATTTCCTGTGGTGAATAGTTAAAGAGCTTATATGCATAGGTATCTAGTATGAATAATGTTTTCGTCGCATCGTAATATATAAGAGGAGACGTTTATATATACACGTCTTTATTGCCTTAAACTTAAGGTCGTGTATGCATTTTTTTGTAACGTTGGCCGTATCGATCTCTGTGTACTCGACTGTACACAACTACAGTGAACCTTTGCAATTTACCTACCGATATCACGTCAGTATCATTGCTAAGCCGTGTGTGATTCCCGCGCTGACAGATTGACGGTGACGTGCTAATCACCGTCTGCCGTGGCGCGGACACACGTGGACGTGACGCGGCAATGGCGGGGTCACACGAAAATTATTACCGTGTCGTTTAGTAAACCTGGAGGGCAATCACGTTTCTGAACGAGCGTTACGTTAATATTAGCTATCATTGATAAATAAATGTGACAAGCTCGTTCCGCACGGCTCGCGGCGAGTGCTACCCTACCCGTCACTTTCTAATTAGAACGCTTAAAAAGAGACGGATAGTCTATGTCGTCGCTACACAGCTCGCGGGCCGTGCGGAGATAGCCGTGCTGAAATTTACGCAACGAAGCATCAATGCATCAGGGATGAGATTTTTAAAAGACAGGTCAAGATGAAGTAATAACACCTTGCTTTGTAGGTATTTGGTGTTGTGTTCCTGTACGGCTATCAAAGGCCCGCAAGCTGTGTCGCGGCGACATAGACTGTCTGTCTCTCTCTAAGCGTTCTAATCAGAAAGAGACGGATATGTCGGGTCTATGTCGCTGCAAATTTAACACAAATTGTTAGCCCCCGTCGTTAAAAAAAAGAATATCGGTACCGTACATACAGAATGCAAGGAAGCATTGGCCTATGCATCTTTTTTCTAAACGGGTGAGGACCAAATTCTTGGCCAGTAGTTATTAGCGTGGTTAATTGGTAGTAGTTAAAAAGTTCCGTTGTGACACGAAAATGAACCATAGAATTGTATGGCTAATTTTGGTGTCACAACGGAACTTTTAAACTACTACCAATTAACTAGGCTAACTACTGGCCAAGAATTTGGTCCTCACCCATAGAGGATTGCAATATGAAAATATCATCTGCGAAATAATTATTTGATATGATTCACCTATTCACACATAATCAATTGTCCTTATAATATTAATTATACACTTGACGAATCGTATTTACTAGTATTTAGGTACTTATAGTTAAGATGTTTATAAGGTAGGTACTCAATTATGCAAAGAGGGCTAAAGGATTACCTACTTGGATTAAAAAAACAAAGTTGCAGGCGAAGAATGGAAATAATTTTCTACAGGAAAATTACAAAGTAAGTATTATATTATTATTATTCATGGCAAAGATACATTCTAATTTCAATAGCATCTGAATAACAGCAAGCGTGAAAAACAGGAATCATTAACACCGGCTTCGAATAACTCGCAATCATCGCGACTTTACGTTCATTCTCCGTCATTCCTTTCAAAATCCCGCTGGCCTCATGTTACGCAATTACCCGTTTTTTATTATTTCCATTCATTCCGATGCCACGGAGCATTCTAATCGGCTGCCGACCCATTCATTTTGTCCGTGCCCCGTCAACCGGAACGGGAACGACATTCGAATGAAATTCAAAGATCGAACTCGCTTCCTGTCCCTTTCACTCCGTAGTGGAAACGAATCGGGCAAAAGCGACGGCGCGATCACAATTTCGATTAGAATTCAGTGCTGTCCGCTGCCCCGTGTTCTGTATTAACGTTCGCAAGCGTTCTGCTCACTCCTTCTGTATAACGAATGTAGCTGTCTCTGTCTCCGCCCCATGGTTCCTTTGTCGAAGGAGATTAGGGGACTTGGCACGCTCCTGAGAAATAGGCAGATGTTTAGAATTTTCGGTTGTTTGCAAGTTGAAGTCGACTTAGCGTGAGGATCAGTGGATTTTGAAGGTAAAAACGGAGTTTGTAGGAGCTCAGTAAACATTAACTTTTTATCGATTAGAAAGAATGGGAAAAAATTAGATGTTGTAGGTAGGTACTTGATCGGCTTATAAATTATTTAGATTTTGTGTCAGCTGTTGAACTGAATATACCTTAAGTAAGCAATAGATAGATATGTAATATTTATGCAAAAATAAACAGTTAACTTTAATTTTAAAATTATATGCGTCCCAGTGTTAGGCCTGTGTCTCCCATAGATGTGGATCGACTCATGGATGAGAAGGAATGGGCAGTACCTAGTCCTACTTTCCACGCTAGCCTAGTGCGGGTTGGAGACCTGACATACGCTTTTGAATTTTTCGCAGTTGTACCTGACTATGCAGGTTTCCTTACTGTATTTTTTCACCAAAAAGCTAATGGTTACCTAAAATTTCAAAACACAGATAAATCCATTTACGTAGCTATTAAAAGGTAAGTACCTATACCGAAGTCGGGAGATATTCGTCACCATCAACCTCTCGAAATAAATGACGAAATAAAACGTAGTTTAGTGCAAAAGTAACAACACATAGACATAGACATAGAAAAACTTTATTTAACATCACATTTTATACATAGTACAGTGTACAAATAAGATTAAAAAAAATAGACTTAAAACGTAGGTATACAATATCGTACGAGACATTAACATTGTGTGATGCTAAAAAGGGGCTAAGACACAGCATTAATTTACTCGTAATGTTGCAGTGAGTACTGAACTGAGTACCCGCACTGCAACGCTGGATTTCAGTCAATAAATGCAAACAACTGTTTGCAGTTACGTAGGTATGATACCCTTATCACAACTACATAAAATAAGCAATACAATAAGGACCAGTCTGTACGCACACCAGTGCAACAGCTACCTACATTCTAACTTACAAAGTCACAAACATGATGTCTCCAATAGGTAGGTGCCTACACTACCTACAAATATTTTTGTCAGGAGCTTTTATTACCGACTGTACTTTTCTCTATACCATCATCAACTACTCATTGAGACGATTCTAACGAGCCCAAACACAACGGGGTTACGTCGGTTAAGTACTGAATCCCCATGCCCACCTTCTGTCTCCATCATCAGATCAGCCCGATGGTACCATAATATTGAATTGTTATCCAAACTATACTTAAACTCACAATTTCAGCTCAATCGGTCACCGGGAAGTGGGTCAAATTTAACTTGCAAGATTTGATTACAGACACAGACAACGGGACAGGTGAAAGTCTTGTAAAAAAAAACATATCCTGAAACCATCCAGACAGTTCATACGCAGGTGAAATTGTTAGTTTTTGTAATCGGATGAGCGGTGCGGTAGATTACCCATTAGGTACATACAAACTTACAATCTCACAGATTTTTTCTCATCATAATATTAGTATTACCTATAGATTTGTATTTTCGAAGCAGTAGGTAAATTATTACTAGGTATATTGGAAATTGCATACTATCTATCGTAATATAAAAAGTCACTGTTCAACTTCGTACGTACGTTCATGTACTTCTACGTAGTCTATTACTATTACTCGATAAAGGCACGGTTCAAACTGTTTCTGTACCTACGCAATAACTATGTATCAATCACTGCTAGGGACTTCTGGCCTTATTCGCGAACAGCAGCTGCTAAAAACCAATGAGTTCGAAACATGTCGCCAGCATTGCCAATTATTACGTGAGTTTCGAATGCACGTAAGAATGCGACCACGAAGAAGAATATACTATTAACTATTCTTCTTCTTCTTACTGATATATCCTCATATTCCTCATGTCTGAGGCAACCACTACTCTCCAAGCCATTCTACCTTGAGCTTTTGTATGGTTGCCTGAAGTGCGGACTCGGTAACTTCGTAGACTACATCAGATCTGTCCATTTCTTGGGCGCACGACCTCTGCTCCTCACTCCTGTAACACGACGTGTAATAATAGAATAGTCTTTTATGGACAAAACCAAAACCGCCAAAACTCCGTAAAAATGACGTTCGTGGAAATAGGATTGATAATGTCTAGAGATCCAGATGAGTCAGATAGCTTTGAAATAGTATTTGAAAACAAAAAACAAAAATATCTGACATTCCCAAAACGAGGTCGGCATACGTAGTAAACATTTACACACGATCCTATAATTAATTAACTACTTAATTAATGACAGTTACAGCCATTAATACTGTGATTTATATTATAACCAATGCCTAACGTTTTAAAAAGGAACATGTGTCTTTGAATGTTATTATCTTATGCCTTTTTAGAATGAAGGTTAGGCGCCCGGCAATCTTGCGTGCAAAGGAAAAACGTCCTAAGTGCATATGGAAACTATACATAATTGTGCTATTTGCGATGATGGTGGCGGTGAATCAACGCCCCGCGCATGCGCCCACCCACAGCGGGTCCGGTCAAACAAATTGAATACAGCATTATCTTGAGGTTTACCTGACAAAACGTATTGGTCTGAAATCATATTTACATTTATTGCAAGCGCTGGCTTCCAGTCACAAGCCTATACTTACTACGTAGTTTTAGTAAAATAATTGATAATATAGGTACCTATGGGTACATATATAAGTACCTATAAATAAATATCAGATTTTTTTTCATCCATATTTTTACACGTTTTTTTTTTTATCCATGATGAGTCATCAGGCATCTGGGACACTTTAAGAAGTTGAACAGTTACACAATTATGCTATGATATCGCTGTCATATCGGCTTGACTTTCGTGAGTCATGTTTTTAATTATACAAATAATTACGGTTAAAGTAAGAACTACCGAAGGGTTCGAAACATGTCGCCCGTACTGACAATTATACGTGAGTGGCCAAAATTTGTGCAATTTTTAGGTTACCTATACAGGTAATTGTTGATTTTTTGGTAATATCCCAAACCCATGACCCACCATTAATTTGCCAAAATATGAAGTGTCAATTGTAAATCTGATTTCAATCAGTTGCGTTTGGTCCAATAGACCCCTTGTATACAAGTTGGCAGATTTAGGTTCAAGTCGTGCAATTTACGGGACGATATGGTCGCTCGGGGGCAAATCTCGTTTCATTTGGGGATAAATTGAAACTTGTTATTTATTGGTCAACAAAGTAAACTTTATAAAACGTAAATTGGTTGAGTATTATTCTCAACAATTGAGTATTATTCTCAACAATTGAGTATTATTCTCAACAATTGAGTATCATTTCAATCAAGAGATTATTTCAATAAGTAGATTTGGTATTTGCTCTCATGGTACGTAGGGTCTTCTTTATATGTATACTTTGGTTCATCTGTCATCAGGTCGAGGGTCTAGGATAGGTAGATTGCGAAATTCAATAGTGATATTCAGATATAAACCGTCAACACTTAATATTAGAATGTTGAGTATGTGTCTGGCTTCAACCTTTCCGTATAATGTTCACCCATTAATTTATCAATTTCTATGTACATTTTCCCACTAAATAGACGCAAGTGGCTTAGATTTAATCAACAAAATAAGCACACGCCACGGGAAACTAATAAAGACCCAGCGGGCACAAAGCGTAATATGCGGCCGAATATATGCTTGACATTATTAAATGCAGACTTTTTATAAAACTGACATCGGAATTGGAATCTTCTACCTCGGACATTAGAGTTGCTTTTTGAATGGACTACTTTGATACAATTCGGCCAACTTAAATAATCTCAAGCATAATAAAACGGCGAGATCCCACAGCTTCCATTTACAGTCATTTGTGATAAAAGCCAATCTATTTTGAACCTTATAACCTGCCCGGGAAGGTAACTAGCCTAGCGGTTAACCGTTTAATGGAAGGGCTGCGTAATTAAAGTTTTAAATTGCTCTGCTCCTTCCTGTTAAAGGAAATAAGTTGCGAGTTAATGCCCGTTGCTTTCAGTTTTTCTTTATCGAGAAAATATAGTAGAAATTTAAGCCTCTTTTTAATGCCCGCCTCTGTCAGGGTTTCGACGCTTTGTGCCAAGTTTAAAAAATTCCAGATTCGCAGAATGCTAGATTCTTACAATGCCAGTTTCGCACTATGCCAGATTATCTAATTAGCAGTAGGTATGCCAGATTTGCACATTGCCAGATACTTAAAATGTGAGATTCGCAGAATGCCAGATTCGCAGAATGCCATTTATTTTTCCCAAGACATGTCCGTAACAATAATAATAGGCATTGATTCGACGATTTGTATTATACTGAGTCCTGGCACCATTCTTCCAGAAGCAATTTTAAGAGAGTTCCGCTTTTTTTCCTGATATAATAGTTTTACTTTTATGTAATTTATTTAGTAAAAGTACACATGATATGTTTTTGTTACCGTTCCGTTCTTCTTCTTTTGATTGCGTTGACCTGCAAGTTTGATGAGCTTCAAGGGACTGCAGCATTGACTATTTGTTATTCGTTTAAACTTGATACCTCCGTTTCCGTTTTAGTAGAACTAGTAACGGGATCTCAACAAATAGACAAGTGAATGCCATTTTTTATCAAATATGCAGAGCCCGGAATTCTCGTAGCAATTTTGAGCTGTCATAGGGACTTCTCGTTTATCGACTTCCGTTTATACATTTGTAGGTATTATTAAAATTTTAATTTATATTTATAATTTCCTAAAATTGGGATCGAAAGGTTATCTCGAAGAGATCGCTCGTTCGCAATAACACTGCGTGTTGTTACTTCTACTCGTAATCATATTTTACATATTCAAAATTCAAAATCATTTATTTCATGTAACAGGGACACATATTTAGGTACATAGAATAAAAAATAAATAAATTAAAACTAATAGACTACCATCGTATGACACTGGTGGGAGAGTGCAGCCCCGCACAGTGTACCAGGATAGCACAGTCAGGCTTATCCACTATCATTTTAAGAATGCTATTGGGACTGTCCCGCACCCGGGATATTGTATTCTGTATTTATCGATATATGTAGGTATATATGTATAATAGGATGTCGATAAACGAGAATAAGTCTCTGTGACAGCTCAAAAGTGCTACGAGAATTCCGGGCTCTGGTAATATGTATCCATGTAAAAAAGAGGCCAAGTCTCGAAACTCTTTCACCGTAAAAAGTTGTGAGATATTTCGTAGAGCCAAGTCTCAGGCATTCTTATTAATCTTTATTAGCTTGCTAAATAAAATTCTGCAACGTGGCAATCACACAACTTAACTGTATTTATGGATTTTTGCATACTTATAAAAAAACAATTTATTTTCACTGTTTGAATACCCTACTGTTAAAAAGGCAATTCTTACTGTTTAACGACTTTTGTAAGTATACGTACTTATGCTAAAAATGAATAACAAATAGCGAATTTAGAAAAATTGTAAACTACTAAGTATTACCTTAAAACGCGGTTAAGGAGGTGTTTTTGTGTTATTTGCTGTTCGTGTGTGGCCGTCACGACTCCTGCCGCGGTGGATAGTTCCAGATATTGATAAATATGTGAATAACAAGTCTGTCTAGACACGAACACTCGCGAATTGTATTAATATTCAAATCAGTCCTATTTGGCCGTTACACAAAACAGCACAAGCTCAGTATTGGGAGTTTGTTTTTCTTTACAATTTTGGAAGTCGAATAGGCGATATCTAATGTAACAAGGACAGACTTTATTGAAGTGAAAACTTCTTTAGCGGCGCTGTGCACTTTTTGTGATGGGGAAAAATTGTTAAACTCGCCACAGGTCACGTGACCGTAAGATTCGTAAGACGTGAGATTCGAGAGAGGTCACGTGACCGTAAGATGTCATCGTAAAACTGTTACAATGTCATTGAGTTTTCACTTCTGCCGGCACTCCCGGAGTGCATCCCGGTCTTTTTTTTTTGAGCAATGTGTGTCTGTCAAAAAAAAATGTTCTTGATAAAATGTCCAGGAGCAGCATACGAGCATTTCTAAATCTCGGATAAAAAAAAGTTCTAAGTAACTTCTTACCTCTGCAAATCACTATACTTAAACGACACTTGACAAAATAAAACAATATTAGAACTATAGTTAATGCGAGAACTGTATTTAATCTAAGTACTTATAAAAATCAAAACGCTTCGAAAAATACAGTCAAAAAACTAACTTTCCAGTTAATTCCCAAGTTTAAAAATAATGTGACAAATAGTCTCTACAAAGGGTTATCCTAATTGCGGCCAATGTAACTCCGCCATATTTGAATGCCACATAACTTTGGGAAACTAGGTAGAAAGTCGTTAAATTTGCGAAATACGTGCAAAGGAACTCATAAACAACATGAATTCCGGTGCAACTTCGCAGACGGGAGCCGCCGCGGGTCGTACTGAATAATTGGCAATGGCAAAGCGACACGAGCACGACTGAACCTAATATAAACGATAATGCCACTTTATGTGCATTGTAATAAGGGTCACGAATGGTCAGTTAAGTTAGTCGTTTTTATTTGTACCTACAAACAGTACTAACCTAGACCTGAAAGACCTACAGCTGCTAACATTGTAACAAGGTAAAGTTTGTTAAAAAAGTCTTCGAAATTCGTCGTCGGTTTTCGAAAAATCTTTCACAACCATAAAGAGTGGATGTGGGAGTACGCTACATTATATTCCGTGAGTCCACCTACATTCATCATCATCATCATCATCATATCAGCCGAAAGACTTCCACTGCTGGACATAGGCCTCCCCCAAAGAGTGCCACAATGACCGGTCCTGCGCCACCCGCATCCAGCGGACTCCCGCCAATATTATTTGTCTTATATACGCGTAGCAAGCCGCTCGGACAACTAGTCGGCTATGATTAAAGTAGATGGCGTGCTCACGTGCTTATTGTGCTCAGCGGGGGTATGATTTTGTCTTAAGGCGCCGTAGGTTCATGGTTTTTAATTTTAATTTTTTGGGCGTTTAAATAAATAAAAATGTAAGCACTGATTTCCTTCAAACATGATATTGCCGATTTTTAGAAGCAATTTTAATATTTATAGCTTTTGTGCATAATTTGTTACGAATATTTTAAGTGTATTTTTATGTGTTTTAGATCTATGTTCGTGATTTTTTTCTATCGAGCGAAATTTGCTTAATCATGTTTCGAAGCACTGATTTCCCTGCAGAAAAGCCTCAAGATTACTATTCGTATTTTTTTGAAACCATATTATAATAAACAGACGCATTATATTGTTTCAAAAACTCTGTTCGCTTAACGGTCGTAAGATATCGCTTTTATTAGTTAGTAGACATCTAGTGTGCCTATTTGGCGTGAATGTCATAAGTTTCTGACAAAAAAATCATTTTTGATACAAGCTTTTATTGCCGCCTGTACTTTTCTGTATACCGTCACCAACTACTCTTTGACGATTCAACGAGCCCAAAAACAACGGGGTTACGTCGGTTAAGTACTGAATTCCCATGGCCGCCTTCTGTCTTCATCATCAGATCAGCTTGATGGTTTATGGTACCAAACTATACATACATTTACCCAAAATTTCAGCTCAATCGGATAATGGCAAGTGACTGAAAATGGATTGCAACTTTTGACGGACAACTTACTTACCTGCACTTACATACGAACAGGTCAAGTTGACATAAACCTTGCAAAAAGGCGGGGTAGCGCTATTCTAAAAAGTTAGTGAGTACCTTGGGGTTGCTAACTGCCTCTTGTTGTGTGTCTTTTCCTACTTACTTGCAGTCCAGTAGAATAGTTTAGAATATGTTGTTTCCTGTAATTAATATTCCTACTATCTTGCGTAGTTGGTTTCTATCCGTCCTCAGTAGTGCGGTTGTGAGTTTTTATCGCTTTTTAACCCCCGACGCAAAGAGAGGGGTGTTACAAGTTTAACGTGTCTGTGTATCTGTGTATCTGTCTGTGGCTCCCAAAAGGATGGACCGATTTGAATGCAGTTTTTTTGTGTTATAGACAATTTTATCCCGAGTGTTCTTAGCCATGTTTTATGAAAATCTGTTCAGCTGTTTTTGAGATATTGGACTTTGAAATGAAAATGTCGGGGGTTTTTCAACTTTTCTGTTGTAGTTACCTATGTTTCATGTCGTTCTGATTTTGAAAGACGCAGACAAAAGTGTAGATATTCCTATGACAAGTCGGGAACAAGGGGTACCGTCTGGCCACATATGATGGCATATTAGACCGGCTACATATTACGCTCAGACTGGATAGCAAAATCGGCTGCGTTCGGAAAGGGTTCCTTAGGGCGATAACAATTTAAACGTGTTATTTGTAAAAAGGGCAGTGGTTAAGCTTGTTACTAAGTACAAGACAAAATGTTCTTAAGTGGAATACAGCGAACGCGGACGATTGTACAATGTACCTACACGTGAGCTGAACGAGAGCACATGAACACCGCCAATACCCACTGAAGTTGAAGTAGTCACCATGAATGACACAGCGGGCGTAGCGTAATTTCCATTTTATCACTTACCGCTGTGGATAAGACATTCATCACGTTCTGACAAGTATGCGAGTGCGAGCGTGACGGATGTCTTATACGAGTATAAGTGGATACAAAGATAAGCGATAAATGGCAAGCATGCTACGCCCGTTGCTAAGAGAGATTATGGTAGCCTAATTCTGTAGACAGGTAGCCTTAATGCGAAACCGAAAAGATTGAACCTCCGAAATACGTTACATACATACATTCACGCAATTATTCCCAAAAGGCGTAGGCAGAGCACATGAAACTTATGTTCCAGCGCCACTTTTAGCATAAATGTAATAGCAAAATGTGATATTGCAGTGATAGGTTGCTAGCCGATCGCCCACAACACACTTCAAGCCTGCTCCCTTCACTCGACACCACAGGGGCAAATACAATGCTGACAAAGATTATCGCATCCCTGTAAAATTTCAGTGAGTCTGAAGTTATAAGAGTGCAGTCGAATGGAGAATGTTGAGAATTCCATGAGTAAGGAAGTTTGATAAAAATACCTCTTCAAACCTAAACCAGAAACGGGCTCACAAAACTGAACAGCCTGTTGTAAAGCGGAGAAAATAAAGTTGAAAAGCGGACAGTATTAGCAAAAGACGGTATTAATCCTACTAATAATATAAATGCGAACGTTTGGATGTTTGAAAGTGTTGATGTCACGCAAGGCTCGACGGATTAAGATGAATTGTATACAAATAGAGCCTGGATAGATATAGCCTGGATTAACATATAAAATATTTTTTATCCCAATAAAAGTCCAACAAAAGGAAGTCAACGTGAACGAAGTTACTGGCAAAAGCTAGTCAACGTGAACGAAGTTACTGGCAAAAGCTAGTCAACGTGAACGAAGTTACTGGCAAAAGCTAGTCAACGTGAACGAAGTTACTGGCAAAAGCTAGTCAACGTGAACGAAGTTACTGGCAAAAGCTAGTCAACGTGAACGAAGTTACTGGCAAAAGCTAGTCAACGTGAACGAAGTTACTGGCAAAAGCTAGTCAACGTGAACGAAGTTACTGGCAAAAGCTAGTCAACGTGAACGAAGTTACTGGCAAAAGCTAGTCAACGTGAACGAAGTTACTGGCAAAAGCTAGTCAACGTGAACGAAGTTACTGGCAAAAGCTAGTCAACGTGAACGAAGTTACTGGCAAAAGCTAGTCAACGTGAACGAAGTTACTGGCAAAAGCTAGTCAACGTGAACGAAGTTACTGGCAAAAGCTAGTCAACGTGAACGAAGTTACTGGCAAAAGCTAGTCAACGTGAACGAAGTTACTGGCAAAAGCTAGTCAACGTGAACGAAGTTACTGGCAAAAGCTAGTCTCTTATACTTAACATAACCCAAGTACGTGAAGAAGATACCCATTAAATAGAAACAACATCAAAACCAAGAAACCATCAACTCGGCAAACCCTCTCGTTAACGAAGCCTGAAGGCCTGAAGGGCCTGTTAACTGGCAGGAAAAGTTTGGTTCCGAAGTGTCGTAAATATCATGGTTCCGGCCGAACTTCGCAGACTGCAGACGCGATCCTCACCTACTAATATAATTGATGTGCCGGTATGTTTGTGTTTGTGGTCGCTGCTTTTTAAACACAAGGCAAATTTAAACACTCTCCCTCCCCTTGCATAAGAAAATCTATATTATATGACTTTGATGAACATTTCTCTCTTCTCAGATAGCACTGCATGCCAACTGTTATTTTCCGCCATCTTTGGTTCAAGAAGATTACATTCTGATACCTAACGAGCTTAAACGCTCAAAAACTGAAAAAATCCCGACTAACTAAAAAAAACTGTTTTCTGTCAGACAAAGGTATATAGCCTATAGGTATATGTCACCTGCACGGCTATCACAAGACGGCACGCAAGCTCTCTCGATTTCTCTCGCACTATACGTCTCTTTCTAAGTTTTCTAATAAGAGAGAGGCGGATAGTGCGACAAAAATCGAGAGAGCTCGTGCACCGCGTTGTGATAGCCGTGCAGGATCATAGTTTCGAATCGATTGAAACCTCAGTCATTAAAATCGGTTCAGTATCTTTAACGCTACCGGTGGAACACATGTAAATACATACATTAGACTGCTAAAACATATCCTTCGGCTCTGCCGTATAGTCAGGCAAAAAAGTGTGTCAATGTCAAAGATCATCTAGACTTCTTCTCTGACTGCAGCAGTAGAATGTAGCCACGCGTACAATGATATGCTAAATATCATTAATAAGATAAAAACCAGCCAGGTGCGTGTCGTATCACGCGCAGTGTAGGGTTCCGTAGTTGCCTGTCGGTCTTTGACCTTTGTTACATCGACACGCGCGCCCCAACTAAACGATGCGGTTGCGTCGCCCGAATTTGTATGAAAATTGGCCTTTTCAAGTACATTTATTAAGTTACTTATCTGTGACAGTTCTGGAAGTAAATTCATTATATTTACTACTGCAATGTTTTTTTTCATGAGTCGCTAGCCGTAGTTAACCGGACACATGTCTCTTATAAAAATTAGGGCTTTAAAGCCCAATATCGCAAACGCATCCCTGAATTGATAAATGGTTTTGTAAAACCCATCTTATTTTCAAACAAGCTATCCAACGATACGTGGCACATCTTAATTAGGTTTAAAAAAAATACATCTCAACTTTATTTATATAGCATTGATTTATATGTATACTCATGCTGAATTACAGCTTTCTAGTAGTAAAGGTCAGCTAAGCTGCAGACGGACGGACAGACGGACAGGGCGAAACTATAAGGGCTCCTTTTTGACTATGGAACCCTACAAATGGGTAAAATGTAAATAGAATTAGCAGCACTGGGTGCCGGGAGCTTCGCGGTGAAGTGGCTGTTGGGAGTAGGGTTTGCACCCGGGAAATCCCGGAACCGAAAATCACGGGATTTCCTGGTTTTTTAACCTAGTAAAGAACCAGGACTATAGAATAAAAATCCCGGTTCTTTCGGGACTTTCGGGAATACATATTAGCGTTTCTTTTAAAATGAATAACGTACGTAACCTAACGTTCTATCTTATAACTTCGTACTGCTCGTGCCGTTATTTCTTGGATTTATTGGACTGAGAAATGTTGATTTTATACCAAAAACTAATTTAGACTGACTGTTAAAATAAGAGAAACGGTATCTTTTATTATTTCAATGTAAATAGTAGAAAATCTGTAGATATTGAATCGTTGACGTACATTTTGTATAATACTTAGTAATTTACATTATGCTGATTTTAACGAGTTAATAATTAAAGGCTAATAATGACTACATTATAAAACTTAAATCCCCTACACCTAAAATGGGGATGTATTTTTTTTTGTTATACCTACCCATAGTGTGAGGTATCGTTGGGTAGCTTGTTCAAATAAGTGATTCATTTGCGAGATATATTGGGCTTTAAAGCCCAAACTTTTGTTCCAGTCATATGTCCCCCCCTGCCGGCTAAATGGCTGCTACTGGGAATGTGAAAAAAATCGTGGCAGTAGTACATACATAACGAATTTAAAAGGAAAACTATCACGGCATAACTAGTTACCGAGTAATAGTCGACCAACTTAAAATGTACTTAGAAAGGCCAACTTTCGTACAAATTCGGCCGACGCAACCATTTAGTTGGCGCGCGCGTGTCGATGTAACTAAGAAAGACAGGCAACTAAGGAACCCTACACTGCGCGTGGCCTGACACGCACTTGGCCGATTTTTATTAAAATATAACTACCACCCATCAGTTTTATCTCTTAAAATCTATTGATATATGTGGCTTTATTATTATCATTTTTAATTATCGGTGAGTATTGAAGGTTTGTTCCGTCAGTCCCGAAAATCCCGGTTCTTTGAAACAGTAGGTACCGGTTCTGCATTACGAGTACCTAGTTTGAAGGAAGAAGTGATAAAAGCAGTGGCTTTGACTTCTTTGTTCACGCAGCTTCTTCTGCTGCTGTCTGTACAATGTTATGTAAATAAAATAAAAATGGGAAATTTTTAAAATGGAATTGGCAACCCTAGCACTCAGTGACGGGGACATTGCGGTGAAGTGGCTGTTGCATAACGAAGTTATGTTCAGTGGAATTTATTTGGCGTGATAGTGAACTGGTCATCAGAAATATGTCTTTTTAACAAGGTATCAGTGGAAATGAAGTCGCTTAGAATTGTTTGTACTTAGTCGAAGATTTTTGACTAAATTGTAACAAACTAAAATTATTGTGTTATTTTTGGCTGTGTTTGATTTGATGATTTATTTTTCGAAAATTTTAATAACATTTCATTCACTAAAATTTAATTATTTTATTATATTAGTAGTCTTACCTACTTATGCTATGTTTATTTAAAATGTATATACCTAGTTCATTAAATTTAGGTAATGAATTATATTATGTACCTACCTATGATTAATGTTGTAATTTAGAATTTATGAGTAATTTGGAGCTCTGTTTTAATTACGATGTAAACTTTCGAGCTTACGTATTTCAAACGCAATGTACGTACCTACCGATATAGTTTGTTGAACAAAGAAAATGAAATTATGTGAATACAATGAATTAAAACTAAACACGTTGTACAAAAAAAGGGATTAAGATTTATATTTTGTCTCGAAATACGGCCAAAATTGATTTTGGTCACCAAATTCGTATTTCAATCGCTTTTCTAATGTTTTTCACGCGGTTATTCTGACTCGTTAGCTCAATGCGCGTGGAATCGAGTGCGCGAAACAACAAAAACAAAATACTATTCGCACCGCTAATAAAGTACCTATTGTATACATAGGATAGGACTTAGATTTTTTTTGTCGCAGAATGCAGGCTTAGAATACGAATGGTTTTTTAATTATCCTCTCATTATCCCAATTACACGCACAAGCAGGCAACATTAGCGAGCGAATGGGCCATTAGGGCCACGTGGCCGCGCCTTAAGTGTTTTATAACTGGCAGAGGAAGGGTTAACGAGTGTTGGTGACGAAATCAAACATTTCCACTCTATAGCGGTATAAAAAGATTGCCTTGAGTTGATAGTTGTGCAGAAAAATTATTCTAGTTGTGAAACTTGTCTTGCATTATTTACTGTAATGTCTGTCTTCCCTTGCACTTATTCATAAACGTTAATTAAACCTATTTTATTAGTAGAAGTAGTAATAGTAAAATTCGTTTGTCCTTACATACTGTCACTTTGAAATTTGAGTTTGTGAGAACCACATGTTTAGTTAGCAGAGGTTGTTAAGTATTATGAATAAGGGGGCATATATTGTAACGGCCCATAAATCTTTTACCCGCTCTTTCTGCATGGGTTAAAAAGAGACAGATATTTAGTGTACGCGGTTTGGTCAATATCTGTCGAGTCCAGAGATACATTTCATGTGAGATTTTTTGGAAGAGGTTAGGCAGAGAACCAAAGTCATAATGACATTGTTATAATATATCTCGGTCGAGTTAACTCTATACCTGGCTCTAGTATCTGTTAATAACCACCAGGTGCAGAGTTTCTTGGACCCAGTCATACTTGCTCTGTAGGTGTTGTGTTCTTCGCGGTGACCAGGCTATCAGAGATCCGAAGATGAGCTATGTTGAGAGTGACGCGCCCTCATTTGTCTTTTTCTGTCTACACAACGAATCCTCTAACTAAGCAATGAGGGGTCGTGTGATTGCTCCAGACCAAGGGTCCGCAACAGGCGGACCGCGGTACGTATCTGGACCGCGGAAGGTCGAACCGCGGACCGCCAAATATTGTTAAATATACCTACCGACCGGCATATTCATTAATTTTAAAGAAATAAAAAAATATTACTTATACCTAATCATTATCACTTTTTTTCTGGACCTCAATTTTTTTTTGAATAATTTTCGGTCCCCACTCAAAACTGCTTGCCGACCCCTGCTCCAGACCTTTAAAACGAAAAGCTGAATGATAACGTTATATTTCGTTAGTGTTGAAATTTTTGGTTATAACTAAATCAGTATGCCCAATAACGATATACCTGCTTAAATATCATAACAGAATGAATATCATAACATTATAAAATACGGTCTAATAACGTTATAAGTAATATCGTTTTAAAATACGAGCCACGCTGTCGAATGGTCGAAACCACAAGTGCAAAAAGACACACTATAAGCCCTATTAAGTTATTAAGCGATTATAGCGCTTTAGCAAGTAGGTATCGTTATATTTTCTATTGGCCTAGATTTATAACGTTATATTGGATACCGCTATACAGCGCGTAAATATCGCTTTGAGAATAACGCTTTTTTGGAATAATAACGTTATAACACGTGGCCACGGGGGCACGAGGCACTGAGCTGAGACTTACTTACTTTTCATAGTTAGCCTAGGGCGGTCAGAACTCTAAATCACAACCTCTAAATCAATCTGGGCCACAACGGAAGAACAGCGCTGGCTTTGCCAGCTTCATGCTGAGCTGTGGCCCTTTTGTGATAAACAGTGTTCGTCCTATTTTTATCTACTATTTCTCTATGTTGTCATAAACAAATGATTTCTTTCTTTCTTTCTTTCTTTAAATCAGGCTCTGCATATGCTGGTTGCCACTATCTTGTGGACTATCACCACTGGCTTCTTCTATTGGCCATCCCCACTATATGGAACTTGCTAGTCGTCTACCAAATCTCGTCGTCAGTCTTCCTCTACCTTGTGCTCTATTGCTACGTTCCCATCTATGACCACCCATAGATAACAGCTCGAGGCTGCTATCATGCGTCTATAAGACAGAATGAACAAGACGGGTCTTTGAATGGAGACCAAGAGGTCGACGCAGCCCACAGCGATGGATGGACGACACTGATGACACTGAGATCAGGATCATCCAGATGGCCGGACAGAAGATCCTCAAGAATAAAAGAAGAGAAAGGGCTACATCCAAGATAGGACCACCAAAAGACCACCATGATGCTCATAATGCCAAATTAGGTGGTACTGGATTGGCGGTCTGGGGAGTTGTGTCACGGCAGCACGGGTATCATGCGACGGCGCGCGAGCTCTCTCGATTTTTCTCGCACTATCCGTCTCTTTCTTATTAGAACAATTAGAACAAGAGATATAGGTAGTGCGAGAAAAATCGAGAGTACCTATGTCGCGGTCGTCGCATGATAGACGTGCTGATCCTGTTACACTCTCTACTCAGTTAACCAATATAGTACTTATAAGTACTTATATGAAATTCCGTGTTTAAAAATGGCCACCAAATCTGACAGCTAAGACGTCCATTGACGAAGCGACATTGAGGGAAGGTCATACAAATGGCTGAGTTTTAGTGTACCACTTTCAGTGCTTATAACCTATCTGCGCTACCACGAACTTCGAAAGTTGAAGTTCGGGTATTTCCATCTCTATTGCACTCCTTTACTTGAGTGAGAGGGATGCATGCATGTATTACGAACTTCGACTCTCGAAGTTCGCGGTAGCGCCGCTGCTATCTGCCTACCTCTTTTTTATATTACCTCATTGCAGTTGACTATCACGATATTAGTCTTGCTTCTGTTATCTACATACTCGTACATCGTCTTCTGTGAAAAGGTTTCATCTCGGCCATTGCCATCTTGTCATTGCCGTCATCTTGTCAGTGACGTAGCCTGAGATCGTTTTGTCATCCAATTGAAAATCTTTAACTACTCGGATAAGAATAGACGAACTAAACACAAGTCCAATGAGGTGATCCGATACCTACTTCCAGTTCCTTATTCTTCCAGCTACTATATCTCCAAATTCATAAGCAAATGACTGTAGGTAGATTTCGAACTCGGATCAAACAAGAGGTTTGACCTGAACGGTGACCGGATAAAGCCGACGCTTAATTGACGACGGCTGAACCATTAGAGGCCGCTAGCGCCACTAAAATAAACCATAATGAAGTCACAACAAGGTTGGTTTTTAAACGGAAGCGCCCACTTGCGTCATTCCGCGCCGCGAAGGTAATTCGAAGCCGTATGGTTAGGCTCCAGAAACATATGATTTATGTCGACGCGCGTGTGTGAGTGAAGCGTGGCTGTGTGCGCTCAATAAAGTGAGGCATGCGCACTACCGCTACCGCCATCTGTTGACAGCCACGTGGTGTCGCAGCGCGCAGACGCGGAGCAATCGATCCCGTCACCTTGACGTTAATAAATTCATAGCCGGCACCGGCAAACATACCAACGTTCTTAGTCAAAGAAAAATAAACTCTAATTCAATGCAGCAAGAACCTTGATGTGTGAATGTGAAATTGCCTGTACCTACGTGACTGGATGTTTTTTGTCGTTACTTATTGTTGATTGATCGAGTATCTACGGATGTCGGTCGTGCGGTATGAATGTAAACACCTAATTATACTAGTTTAATGGCAGGGTAGGACCAAAACTGGGATATTTACATATTAATTATTTTGGATTCGATTCGTCAAACTAGGCCAGCAAAACATTTTTCGTATTTTTTTACCTTATCCTTGAAACTCAAGAGTGCAGAGCCCTTCGTTTTCTATACAGAAATACTGAACACTACTTCCCTTTATACTTACTCGTTATTTTCCCATTTAATCACACCAGTCAATTTCCTGTGTCTAATGTAATCAACAATTATAAGGAACGTACCTACAGCCATACCCGCCCCGACAGCAATAACATTTTGAGAAAAAAAAATGCTGCCAACAAAACCCACACTCGATAGGTATTGCCTTTGTATAAATCATCAAATCTCTGTACCTACAAATGCACGTTTCGATTTTCAAACTTGTTATTTTATTCTGTAACACAGGGAATCCTAATAGCTCAGGACCCAACGACTTGTATTCTGTATAAATAAATATTTCATCAAAATTAGTCATTTGTACACTAAATAGAGTCACGCTAAACTAGAATTGTGTACTTATAGCTAGTAGGGCTTACATTCAGCGCCCTGTTGCCCATGTATTAGAATCGTACGGTATCCCCTGCCTGTCGTACAAGGCGACTAAAGGGGTCCTCCGGGGTAGTATACAGTTTGGGGTTGCAATCGTGAAAAAGGGTAGGACACACAGAGGCATGAAGCTAGGGCGGCACTGGTGCGTTCCGTAGGAGATCCCAGAGCCGTCAGAAATGCGTCGAGGACTATCAGGGGGTATTTAGTCGGTGCGAGTCCGATATAACCTCTACGCTATCCCCGTGGCGCGGAGGTAGGTACCCATAACGGACTTTCCTCCTATAATAATATGACTCTTAAACATTCAAGGACAAGAACAATTACGAAGGTTGTAAATAACTGTTTAAGCCTATTAATCAGCCAGAACATAAGAAGAAGAAATATACAATGTTCAAAAATCTGTAGTTAACCTGACTGCGGAAAAGTAAATAAAAAGAAAAAAAAAAAACAAACGTAAGTGAAACAAAAAGAAAATGATACAACGTACTTAAATTAAAGAAAAATTGTTTTTTTCATACAAAAGTAAATGAAAGAAAAAAAAATTTTTCACGCAAAAGGTAGCCTATATCACCCGGAGCATCGATCGATTGACACCTCATTTATCAAAATCGGTTCAGTATCTTAAACGCTACAGTGGGACACACGTAAATACAAACCAATCCATCCCTAGGCTCTGCCGTAGGCAGGCAAAAAAGAAAAAGGATATTCTTAATTTTAACTACAAAATAAAATACCGTCATGAAAGAAGAAAAAGAATCCCCATAATTGGCGATGGTTTAATGTTGGACACAACGGACATAAATTCCAATTAACGCTCGAAACATACTCCTATAATTTAATCAAAATAAACCCAATCTTTTTTACGTATCTATAGAACATAGAACTAGCCATTCCATTCTATATTTGAGGAAAGTCTACCCACGGGACGTATTCAATAAACCTATTTGAAACGACGAACCGCAGAACGCCAGATGTGGCCTCCCTTCCGATAAACATAATATTTGTTTGAATCAGTACGAATCGGGAATAATATTTAGCTGCATTTCCTCATAAGTCAGATGATTCATTCGTTTTGCGGAAACGGTATGCTGAAATGAAAGGACATTAATTGATTCATTTTGTTGTTGTTTCCACGAACGAGCTAATCTCAAACACTTAGATCTCTTATCCAATCGGTTGATTGGGTCAAAAAGAGAATCTCCTAACAGTACAAGTTCTGTGCAGCGGCCTAAAATGGTTTACATTTTATCACTAATTATTTAATCGTATGCCATACATTATTTCTGACCTTTAATATTTGTCACTCTTTAGTACCCAGGGGACACGTGCAGGGTTGTGGTAGGTAGCTCCTCAGGACGCGAGTAACAGCTGTCCCCCCTTTGTCAAGTGAGTTGGCAACTCGACTGTTAGAAGTTCTTAAGCCGCCCGAAGGCTTCTAACTCGGCTTAACGACTAGTGTCATATACAGCAGCCGGGATCAACTGCTTAGCGTGCCTTCCAAAGCACGGAAGCGCTCATTTATAGGTATTAACCACTCAAACATCAGGCGGTCACCCATCCAAAGACTGACCGCTGCCATCTTTGCTTAACCTGCGTTATCGTTTCCGACTCGCAGGCGCCGTATTTTATCACTTATCCGTCACGTTCTGACAAGACGCGAGTGCGGGATTGACAGATTTTATGCACAACGATAAGGTCGATAAGTGACATATGGTTAGTACCGGCGACTACCCCTACATACGAACCTATAAAGTCATAAAAATGACATGTAATTGGTAATATGTACCTACATAATGACACTTAACGATCATGATTAATGAGATCGTGCGTATTTTGAATTTAGTACGTCCCGTCTATCCATCCAATCAATGATGTAATATAAAAAAGAGGTAGATAGGTTATTGCACTCCAGAAGTGGCACACTAAAACTCAGCCAATTGTATGACCTTTGCCTCAATGTCGCGTCGTCAATGGACGTGTCAGCTGTCAGATTTGGTGGCCATTTTTAAACACGGAATTTCATATAGACAACGCATCTACATCTTTTTTAAAGCATCGAATAATATACTTCTGAAAGTACAGACTCACGTGCTTCAAATTATCAGTTAAACCATTTTGACATTTTAAAGAATTCCTGTTAATTAATCATGCGCTCCGTATTTTGAACAGCATTTCGTGAACGGATGTGCGACACTTCCAATTCCCGGAATTATATGTTTTTTTCAACAAAATACCGAAACGTCAAATGCGTCATTGTCATTACGCAGGGATTCCTCAAAATGTCAAATGAATGACGATGACTGTGTTTTTGTTCAACTGCGCAACTGCAAGGCAAGCCTAATGTGTTAATGACATGATTATTTATTACTAGTTTCTTTACGCACACGGGGTTTTCTTATGGCGATTACACCGTAGATATATTTAAAGACCTTTACAGGAAGGAGATAATGGCTGCTCAACAAATAAGGCATGCCGATTGCCGGCAATTCCGCGCAGTCTAAACCTTTCCCTTTTTTAACGTGAATAGTTACATGCGATAAGGAACGAAGTTCCAATAACTGCATAAATGACAGATTGACAGATTGACAGACCCAAGCACCATACCATTCATACGTTAGGATAATTCATACATAACTTCACTGTCGCAGTAACTTTAGGTACCAATGGTCGAAGGACCTACTTTTTGGCAAAAGATCAACAGCAACTGGCACCATTATGCTTATACTAAAATCCGGATAGTTGCCCCAGTGGTATAGTTGCCTCGATTGCAATAACTCTAGTTTCACGAATTAAATACATTATTTTTATTTATCTATCGAGAGACTCTGCAACTACAACTAAGTCGACCGTGTTGCAGTGTCTGTGCGATTGCATGGGTCGGCTAGGTGCGATCGAAGTTTTTGCGGGATCAATGTCCTCTTTCTCGACGGGGCATCTATCCTAAACGTAATTTACATGGATTAGGCTACTATCCAGGTATCTACTATATATGGGATAGTTGTCCCAAAATTTAGAGGTCCGCAAAAATCGCCAATTACTTACTCTGGAAATATCAAAGATAATGTTTATTCCTTTTATAAATTTGAAGATAATAAACTAAAGTGCCTACCCGTTTTACAAATAAAGAATCTTGCTTTTAGTAGGTACAAAGAAATATAAAGTAATTTCAATAAGTTCTATCCGGGTTTTACCCTACTTGTATATATGCACAGGAACGGGTAAGTTCCAAGTAAATGTTCTAATATCTTTCTCCGAAAGGGTTTTTGGTAAAGTGTTGTATATTTTTTTAGCCGCTCAGATATTCATAAAAGTAGTAAATTTTGATAGATCTACTCAAAACAAACATATTTTGTTACGAAATGCAATACACTAAAATGCATCGGAGCCGAGATATTTGCGATATATATTTTCACAGGTCATATTGAACAGTTATAAACAAAACTTAAATATCTCGGCTCCGATATTATTTAACGCGTTTAATTTTATATATGTATTCGTATTATTATAGCAGGTCCTCTAAAGGCCGAAACGCACTGACAGCGGTGGCGGAGCGGCGCGGTGCGGCGCGGAGGCGGTACCGGTTGTAATGTTCGAGCTAATATGAAAGGATCCGCACAGAGCGGCGCGGCGCGGCGCGGTTTTCTGTGCGGATCCTTTCATATTAGCTCGAACATTACAACCGGTACCGCCTCCGCGCCGCACCGCGCCGCCCCGCCACCGCTCTCTGTGCGTTTGCAGCTTTAACGATTATTAAAAAAACATCCTAGGCCGCTGCAAAAAATAAAATGATTTGTTTTCTCATACAAGGTTACCCAATGCCCTTTATTTTCCGTGGGCTATTTTCCTTCATAGCTCTCATTTTCAAATTATCTATTTTAAGGGGCTACCCGAGGTTTTCATTGATTTTAGACAAGTTTTGAATCGTATCTCCTCTTTTGCACTACAGATAGAATTATAAGTCAAACGGCTATCGGTTCTTCAATCTTTTATCTCCATTTCTGTCTACCGGATTTTGAAAGAATTACTTAATTTTGTATGTTTTTTTAAACATTGTCTAAAAAAACACTTATTTCGTATCTCTATTGACGTAAAAGATCTAACATAGGTATACGAAATCTAAGTAGGTATACATACCTATTTGGGTTCGTCTATGACGTCTCTAAAAACGTGTCTATAGGGTTTTCATTTTAAACGAATTAACACAATAGTTATGGCCAGAAAACCAGTTTTTTGGCCTAAAATTGTTCAACTTTGATGCCAAATATCTCGAAAACAATTAACTTTGAAGTACCTAAGTAAATATGGAATACTATATTGCGTAAAGCCGTTGTTGTTAATATAATAAGCTACAAAAAACATTAGAAAACTAAGGGATTCAGATCGAAGGTCATTGGCGTATGGGAGCCCCTTAACGAGAAGATGTACGGAAAAAATATTCATATTAATATCCAAGGATAGGACAAACGCCCGTCATTTTGAAAACTTAACCCTGTTCTGTACAGTAGACTTCCTTAAATTAATAAAAAAAAATAGGTACTAAATAAGAATAAGAAGTACATTAAATTATAATATTTTGAGTAGACTTCTAAAAAAAAAAAATATCATTAGGAAGTCTCTACTGTACAGAACAGGGTTAAGTTTTCAAAATGACGGGCGTTTGTCCTATCCTTGTTCATATCTAATAAAGTCAGAGGAATACCGGGAGAAATGGATACCGTAAACAATGCCACTCCCGTTCAAGAATTCCCAAACAGTATTAGGAATGCGCAGAATTCAATTTCTCACTCTACGAGTTGAAAATTGAAATCGAATCACATTTTTATTACTCTACCTACCGCGTCGCCTTCAAATTATTACCTACAGGTAATCCGAAATTCAGTATAATTAAATTGATCACCAGCATCGCAATTTGCGTTCAATTTAACTAAATAACCAATCTCACAAAACTCACTTTCCTTTCTCAAGTGTTTCCACTCCGCCGGACTAACCTCCCGATACCAGGGTCGCATGTTCCGAGGGAGCACGCCGGAAGGGACCGGAGTCGTGACGTCACAAGACACGCCCACGCGCCCCTCTACTCGCCGTCCCGAGGAACTGGGTATCGTTGATGTTAAAATAGGATATGCGCATAGTGTCTAACAATAAGTAGGGAGTAAATTGGATGACGAAGTTTTTTACAGTTTGCAATCAAGTTTGATGACTAGTTGAGGTATTTACTTAATAATTAGATACAGTTTAAGTAGGAGCCATGCTATAAAGAGTTTGGCGCAATGATGTTTTTCATAAAAAGGTGTCTATTAGGGTGACTAGAGAAGTAACATTCAAGATCATCATAATACCTACTTACAATATTAACATAACCTTCATTATAACCGTCGCTTGTATCTGTCTACCTGGGTTTGCCCTAACAAAATTTGGTTCGAAACATCTACTCTTTCGAGAAATAATGCATTAGGCCAATTTTTTGCGGCTAAATTCCTATCACGGACAACATACAAACTAACCCAGTGCTGTTTTGCGAACCATATACCTACGAGCCCTTACTACCCTTATAGCCCTTATAACAGTGGAATTAGGTAATTCACAGAATCGCTCTTGTTAAACACTAAATGAGCATTAAAATATTTGAAGCGCAGAGGTACGATTTCCATGGCACACTTTGTACAAACATTGAATAACCCTCCTTCGGCAATCGGGTAAAAAGGCTCATACTGGTCTTTAGAAAGGGTAATTTTCCCTAACTGACAAGATATACTTAGGAGTTCAGAATAGCATTCGAGCGCTACCGCTGTCAACGGTTTTCAAATTACAACGCTCGAATGCGTCAAAAGCGCGAAATGCCGCTTTCGATCTTCGTGATCCCGAAACCGTACCCACTGTCAGGAAAACGGATTTGGGAACCCGACGCAAACGTCAAGCTGAACCTAAAAAAAAGCCGAATCTAAATATGTCAATACCCAAGTTAGATAGGGAGGTAGGTAGGTACAGTCGAGTTCTCCAATATCTACACAGACAACCTTTCAAAAATATCTATACAGAGACTTTGTTGTTACTGACATAAGACACATGTGTAGATATTCTATCATATCTATAGAATTTAAACAGCGCAGCTCATCTGAAGACGCAAGCATGCATGCAGGTACCTACAGCCGAATGAGCTACTTACCAGTCATGCTTAAGTAGAAATCTATCTTGAACTTCATCCGTCCTGGTTCTGTGAGTATAATAAATCAAAATCGTCTAAATTCGATGTATCTTAAAAACGCTAGGTAGAAGTGGAACCAAGTAAAGGGCGAGCGTTTAAGCGTCCCGTGCTGAGCTGGCAACGTTGCTTTCTCTCGTCGAATATTATTCTGTAACAGGACTTACAGGGTATTTAGGTAAAAAACACTTAAGTTAGGAAATTATCGGTTGATGGATGTCGTTTGGATCATTATCGTTAACAACTTCAATAAAAAAAAAACGAGAGCGTTCGAATGTTGCCAGAAGTTTAATAAATGGGTGCACAATGATTCTACAGACTTCTTCACGGCGAATACTTCAATTTAGGTATATGCTTAAATTGCCGCTGCACCCTCTTTAGAAGTAATCCGTTAGAGGTAGGTACAACACCTACGTCTAAAAACATATACACAAACGTACAGGTACAGGAAAACGGCGAAACACGATCTCTTAGTTGGATATAGCTTATACTTAGGGGCTGTCCATATATTACGTCATATCAAAATAAGGGGGGGGGTCAGACCATTGTATGACGGTTGTCATTTTATTAGGCGGGAAGGGCTGATGTGTGTAAGACTAAGACCCACAGTCAATGTCGGTTCCGTTCTTTGGAATTTAAGGCACGCTAAGCAGTGATCCCGGCTGCCGTCTATGACAGTAGTCTTTAAGCCGAGTTAGACGCCTTCGGACAGCTTAAGAACTTCTAGCAGTCGAGTCAGTCAGCGTCATATAGTTAGTTAGCAGCCAAGGTAACCAAATATTTCGGTACACGTCTTTATTACTGTAAGAATAAGGGTGTGTTTCGAAATTAACTATATGACGCTGACTGTACCTATGAGCTAGTTATAGACGGGTTGGGTTACTCTTTATCGCACATCTCAAACAAACAAAGCAGTTAGAAGGTGAAAAAAAAATAAAACCACGATACCTAGCTAGAAGTATATAAGCGGTCTCATCGCGAAAGAGCGATCTCTTCCATACAACCTTTGGTCACTACCTTAAAAAACTGACATATGTACAGGGTTTCAAGATAGGGTTATCTATAGCAGAAGTTTACGAAGAACGCGAACCATATACCTAAGTAGTTAGTGGTAAGTAAGTAGGGTACCTCGCGGCGCAATACTTGAATTGCCTTCAAAAATACTCACTACCTATAGTATAAGACCTCACAAAACAACCTTAATGGTCAATTAATAACCTTCGCGAATAAACTTCCTCCTTCATTATCAACATCATTATCTACTTATGACCTATTAAATCATTCTAAAAATCCTAAGCCGCACAACCTCGATTTAACCTTTACTTAAAATATAACTTAACTTCACACATTTAAGATCGTAATTAGAAGGGCAAGGCAGCGAAGGGCTTGGGAAGGGCGTGGCGGTGGGCGGGGCGCGCGCGGGCCCGCCCCTGGGAGGGGGCTTGCGTGCGCGCATGCCCTTAACATGCAGTATTATTAATTCATTGTAATTAGGTTGTTTGTTATGATTGTTGTTAAGGAGTGGAGTGGGTGATATTATAATCGTTGTATAGTTTTAAGTATGTAATTGTTTTCAATGAGATGATTCGAATAGAGATGATGACTAAGATTTTTTTATGATGTCATTCGAACCAGTTTTTGGACAGGAACAAATGTTTGTATGGGAGCAACTACAATTAAAGAACATAAATACCTAAAAAAATGAGATAAAGATTGACCTCGCTGGCGGCAGCGCGAAACGCTTCATACTGTGTGTCTATACAATTGTGACGTCCCATTTGTATATTTGTACTAATCGTAGTATGGAAAATCAGGTAAATTGTTGTTTCGGTCGTGAAATACTGCGTTTAAGTACATAGTTGTCACACAACTTTGTTTCTAGAAAAGCGTAAGGATTCTATTGGTAACTTTTAATTTACTCTTGGACAATAAATAAAAAATGCATATTTTTTCTAAACTTTCAAGGTTCACAACTTTTTATGATTTTAATTATATTTTATAATTTATACTTTATTACGATACTTTGATGGTTTACTATCCATTTAGCATTATTATGTCATCAATTTGAACATGAGGCATCATGCCTATTAAAGAACATAAATACCCAAAAAATTGAGACAAAGATTGACGTCGCTGGCGGCAGCGGAAAACGCTAAGTAGGTACAAGGTAGTCACACAAGTATTCATATCTTTTTATGATTTTAATTATAAATACTTTATTACGATAATCTGATGGTTTACTACCTAACGATGACGATGAAGAGGCACATATTTGTGAACGTCACCGGCATGATTAAAATGTGTAGGTACTCATTTTGACCCATGCCCGGGGCAAGACGGGATTTTTCACTTGTGTCATTTAATTCCTATTTGCCAAAAAATATGTGTGATTTAGCCTTAAACGATAACAATTATATTAATTAAAACTATAAGTGTTGCTTTTGTCGTAAGATATTTTCTAATAAACAGTTTGTTAGAAAGTTCAGTTCTCTTAAGGGTCCACCCAGAAAGGGCATTCTATACACGCAAGTGAAAGAGTTTTTGAAATCGGATATGCGGTTCCGGAGATTACCTACCCGTTACATACAAACTTACAAAGCTACAATCTCACAGACTTTTCAACTTTATAATATTAGGTTACTAGCTTCTGCCCGCGACTCCGTCCGCGCATACAACCTTTCACCCCCCATTTCGCCCCCTTAGGGGATGGTTTCCGGGATAAAAACTATCCTGTCCTTCCGCGGGATTCTGTCTACCTAGATACCTACCTACCTATATATAGGTTACAGGTTTGAAAATTTCGCTTGTAAGTATGTATGTAGTGTATATTTATGTATATATATTTATTTGTGTATGTAAGTATTTATTTTATTTATGTACCTATATGTATTTGTGTAAATATGTTGTATATAGAAATACCGTAATGTTATTTTTTTTAGTTGTTATTTGCACTGCCCCACAATCTTTTCCGCTTTGCCTTAAGGTTTGACTGGTAGAGAATGCCATATGGCATTAAGTCCGCCTTTTGTACGATAAGTTTTCTTTTGTGCAATTAAGTTTAAATAAATAAATAAATAAATACCCGGTTCAGCGGTTTAAGCGTGAAGAGGTAACAGACAGACTGACAGAAATGGGTGAGGAGCAAATTCTTGGCCAATAGTATTGTGGGTATATACAATACATACTATTGGCCAGTCGGTCCTTTGGTTAGTCGGTAGTTAGCCATACAAACTGAAAAAGGGAACAAAATTCCGTTCATCATAATCATATCAGCCGAAAGACGTCCACTGCTGGACATAGGCCTCCCCCAAAGAGTGCCACAATGACCGGCCCTGCGCCACCCACATCCAGCGGACTCCCGCGACCTTTACCAGGTCATCACTCCACCTTGTGGGCACACACGCTGCGCCTTCCGGTACGTGGTCGCCACTCGAAAACCTTTCCGCCCCAACGGCCATCGGTTCTATCATCATCATCACTTAAGTTTAGCCATTCGGAGGGCTACATATTATTATTTATTTATTTATTTAATAAGAAAGAAACAATAATACAACATAAACAAGTACAGGGTCCCGCAAAACCGTTTGCACAGTTTGACTGTGGGATCGAGCAGTCTCTACTCTCTTCTATTTATAATATTTATCGGTATATATCGGTTACCTTGGTTCTGGTGCGGATAGCCTCATTTCTGATGCGATCAGATAAATTCCCAACATAGCCCTCTCCATTGCCCTTTGGGTGATCCAAATTCCGTTGTTGCACAAAAATTAACCATAGAATTGTATGGTTAATTTTCGTGTCACAACGGAAAACTTTCATAGAAAATTTAATTGAGTGAGTTAAGTTGGCCAAGAATTGTGTCCACACCCAAATACAGACACACTTTCGCATTTATAATATTAGTATGGACCTAGTAATAGCCTATCTGCCCGCGCGGCTGCGCCCGCGTAGTATAGGTACCTATGTAAGTACCCACTCCAGGAAAAATACGGGTTTGAAAAACATTAAGATCGGTGCAAAGGTTTTTGAGATATTCCTAAAAAACAGCCTTCCTTAAAGAAAAGGACGTAAGTAAGTGCCATAAGATTTCAGTAACGATACGATCTTTTTTATAGGCACGGAACCCTCGTTGTGCGTAGTCCGACACGCACTTGGCCGCTTTTTTTTTTGTTAATATCATTTTAAAATGTTATTCTAAGATGCTTTATTTATTCAAGAATCCGACAAACTTTCCACCCGGAAGTAATTATAATTATGTAAAGTAGGTAGATTGCATGCATTGTCTTTATTTGTATGATTTATCTTGAATATTACAGAGCAAATGTAAATGAACCAAAATAAAGACAATTTTTTTTTTCTGACTTTTCAGAAGCTAGTTATAGTTACTTAATTTATAATTTTTTTGATATTAGGTATCTGATATTTTGTCCGATTCTGTCGCTGGGTAACTATTTAATTGGTAATATATCCGTGACACAGAAAAAATAAAGCTATTATAAATTATTACCAAAATTGTTTTTTTTTTTGAAACGAGTTGTCTGTCAGTTCATTGACAGGTACCTATGGTTATTACAGAGAAATCAGGCGAAGCCGCGGTATAAAATATAGGTACAGTCGCCATCAGATATATCGGAGCGGCCAAGGTGCTCACAAATATCTGAACACGTCTTTATTGTCGAGGCATTAGAGACGTGTTCAGATATTTGTGCGCACTGGCCGCTCCGATATATCTGATGGGGCGACTGTACTTACTAAGCCTATGTCCATATCCGAAATGGTTGCCGGTTGTATTCCATGTGCTATGTGAGAACTGAGGACAGTACGAGCGTTTTTGAACGAGCGAGCGAAGCGAACCAAGTAGGTACTCCGTTTCAGCTTCGGCAAAACTTTCGTATGTGTGTCTGTCCGGCTGTTCGCCGCTACAGGTCGCATTTCTCAACCGATTCTCGTGAAATTTTGTGAGCGGGTTGGATGATATTTTGTCGATTCAGTTTTCGGAAACTTTTTTTTTAAGACAGCGCCACGGGTAGATACAGCTTACAGAGCCAGTAGGTAGTTTATTTTACGTCAAACCACCACACCACACCAGGCAATTACGAGATAGGTACCTTCACGACCATAAAGGGGCGGTTCATAGATTACGTCATTTCAAAATAAAGGGGGGGCTGACCATTGGATGACGGTAGTCATTTTATTAGACAGGGGGGGGGAGTAGAGAGAAGGACGGAGGGCAGAGAGAGACGTACAAGTAGGTGTATGCTCACCACTGGCGGCAATAAAGAAAGCCTCCGATCGTACATTCCTACCCGCAAATTGAGACACCATGTTTTACCGCCCTAGGGTAGTGTAGGTACTATTTGCTAAACAGGCTGCAGTCTACGTGTGGCCTTTGGCTTTCACTGCGACCAAGGATGCTGCAACACATCCGAAACGACAAGGTAAATAAATAAATATACCTAGATACAATAATAAAAATAAACACATTACTTTTACTTACGGCAGGTTGCATCAACTTATGGTTTATTCAGAGCAATGACGCGTATTTCAAAGTCGGAGAGGCAACCGGATGGCTCGTGGTATTTGAGCTTCCGAAGTGATGTGCAACCGCCCTGTGCAACTGGAAATGAGCCAACTGTGACTGGTTCGGAAATAGGAGGGGGGTGGTAAAAAAATATATATCCCGAGGCAACCGGATGACAAGCGGTAGCCTGAAAGTGTGTACGCTGTTTATATAATGAAATTTTGATGCCATCCGTCCTAGTGCAACCGGAGCCGAAAAAGCGAGCGAAGAAAAAAATAAAAAAAATTGGCAGGCAACCGCTTGCAAATTGGCACGCTTGTTCTTCATCACATACAGACAATTTCAAGCGGTTGCCAGCCAATTTTTCATTTTTTTTTTGTTCCGACATTGAATTACGCGTCATTGCTTTAACTAGTTACAGATCGATCAACGTTAAATATGGCGCTGGGAGCTGTAATTCCATAGACACTTGTCAAACTTTCCATACATTCAGATTTAACGAATACGTACCGCTTACGATTAGAGACGGTTTGGTGTAACTCACCCTTAAAAACAGTTTAGTAAAAATAAAGTTTTAGCTCAAAGTCCAAATATCCAAAGTAAAAATAATGTTTTAGGAGCAGTATTTAATCAAATTACCATCATAATAACCAGGCTGTTTTGACGTTGCACACATAAATAAACTTATAAGCTCACTTTAATGTATCCGGACTAAACTTTATGCAGTTAACATTTATTCCTTCGTTCAATTGATAAGTGTCCGAATGGTTCTGTGGTAACAACTAGCGACATCTAGAGTTTACGAGCACAAACATTTTTTTCGCTTTGTAACTTTAGATACAGACAGCGATCTTTCCATCGTTTATTTGTAACAAAGCGGTCCTTTGTTTATAAATCTGACATACATAGTTACTTTCGCATTTATAATATAAAGTATGCAGTAGGTAAGTAAAATCGTACGGATAAGTAGGTATCCTTCCTACTCGTAGTCAGAAACGTAAACAAGGGTAACCCGGGTTACCCTTGTTTTACCGACAAACGTTTCATCGAATGTATGTTCCGCAGACCCCGCGATGTATGAGCATGCAGTGCAGCAGTATGTTCCGCAGAATAATAATTTCATCGAAAACCTACTTTTTTTAAAACAGTAAACTTGTCAGGATTGTTATAAAAGAAACCTAACCTAACCTAAAGGGTTCTACAGAATCCTTTCTAAATAAAAAAAAAAGATGAAATGAAAATTCGGCGAAACGGAAACAATGCATTCGGTGAGATGTTTGTCGGTGAAATAAGGGGATCCCGTTGTTATCTATCAGGCACCTCTGTTGCACTTACCTGCGACGTAAACCACACACTAGTGGTTCGTAGGCGACATGGTCTTCGAAACCTCCCTAGGGCCGAAACTAATTTAAAACTATAAAGAAGACACCGACAATGGCAGACCAGGCAGAGCCGAAAGGGAGGGATATGTTTTAGCTGTCTATAGGTAGGTAGATAATAGGTATGTTTGTTTGAATTAACGTTTGTTCGACCTTAGTTTAAGATAGGTACTGAACCGATTGTGATAAATGAGGTGTCCATCGATTCGAAATTATGCTCCAGGTGCATGACAAAGCATACCATTTGCTTGAAAAAATATTAAAAAAAAATGGCCAAGAGCGTGTCGGGCCACGCTCAGTGTGGGGTTCCTATCAAGTTCAAAATAATTTTCCTAGAATTTTTTTATAAAGTTCTACTTTTAAGATTTTTTTCATATTTTTAAAACTTATGGTTCAAAAGTTAGAGGGACACATTTTTTTTACAGAAGTATTTTTTTTTACTTCTGGAGCGATTATCTCCGAATATATTAACATTATCAAAAAATGATTCTAGCAAACCCCTATTCATTTTTAAATACCTATCCAACAATATATCACACGTTAGGGTTGAAATGAAAAAAAAAACACTCCCCACGTTACGTATAGGGGAGGTCCCTAATAAAAAAAAAAACACTTTTTATTTTACCACTTTGTCGGCGTGATTGATATACATATTAGTACCAAATTTCAGCTTTCTAGTGCAAACGGTTACTGAGATTATCCGCGGACGGACGGACAGACAAAGCGAAACTATATAAGGGTTCCTAGTCGACTATGGAACCCAAAAAAAAAACAGTTAGGTACTCTTCCGTAGTCTGTGATTTGTTAGATCGGTTTACCAAACGCAATTTTTCTTTGTAGCTAATTTCTCTTTCGCCGTTATCCCTAGTCGCATAATTTCCCATTTTTAAAATGTACCTTCCTCACTATATTAGGTAGGTACCGTATTTTTTGCTCGCATAAAGGCCGAAACGCACTGACAGCGGTGGCAGAGTGGCGCGGTGCGGCGCGGAGGCGGTACCGGTTGTAATGTTCGAGCTAATATGAAAGGATCCGCACAGAGCGGGTTTTCTGTGCGGATCCTTTCATATTAGCTCGAACATTACAACCGGTACCGCCTCCGCGCCGCACCGCGCCGCCCCGCCACCGCTCTCTGTGCGTTTGCAGCTTAAGTTTACAAACGCGTTTTTCAACAGACATTGTATTCGCAATTGAAAAGTTTCGAATTCTGGGGAGTTTGCATCTGAAGCTGCCTAACGAACCTAACCTACCTACTCTTTCGCGATTGCAATAGGTTTAACAAGGAAAAAAAATTGATACGTTATAAATACGATACGGGACTGAGAAATTAAGCTGCAGTGGAAAAAAGCGACTACAATAATCGCGTTCGGGAAAAATGCGGAAAGAAAATTAGCTACTTATAAACATTGCGTTTGCACTGTAAATAGGCAGCTACATTATTTATCTATATATAAGTACGAAGTATTTTCCTATTTCATCACTGATGCCAAGCGTTGATGTAACGGGGATTTTCGGTCGTGTTTTTATTCGCGGTTAAGAGGAAAATATTAATATGAAACAACTTATTAATGTAGGTCGGTGAGACTGTTGTTTTTTTGGTATATATGGTTCTTGGAAATGTAATCATGTAGGTACTTGCCTACGTATTTTAATTACTTTTCATTGTTGACATGACAATAAACGTGACCATCGCACAGTACGAAAATTGGGGATAGAGTGCGATGGCTTGAAAACTCCTCAATTTGTCTGCACAACTGATAATGCACATCAGCACAAACGAACGAATTATTTTGCAAAATGCTTTCTTTTTCATTCAAGATTACGATTGAACTATTCGTATTTATACAAAAACGTATAAAGTACTAAAATAATCATTTCTTAAATGAACATTTTGGCGCAGACTGAGCGCGCGGCGTTGATTTGACGTCTTTTAAAAAAATATAAATTTACGGCAACCTATAAGACATATACCTAGCTATGATTATTTTTTAATGGGTTAACATAAAGTTACAGTTTGCTATTATATTATTTTTAGGGCAAAATATAAGAGCAATTTGCGGTGAAAAAATATTATGTAATCCTATTTTCACCAAAAAAAATTAAGAAAACTCGGAAGGTGTTTTATCGTTTTTTTTTAATGAATCTTTGATTTTAAATCATGTCTGCCCCTCGTACAAGATATAGTGAATTGAATTGTAATCAACTAATCATACATGTAGGTACCAAATGATTCTTGTTTACTGCAAAATTGAGAACCGAAACGACACTTCTCACTGCAAAATTTTATAAAGACTCCCAAGAAAACTTAATTAATTTAGGTTTAGAAACAGAAAACGAAAATTTTAACGTTGTTAGCCCGTAGTTTAAAAAATGATTATTTAATTACGTTATCAGTTTTTGAAAAAATGCTAATAGTTACGTCGTAATCTTTAATCAAAAAGGAAGCATTTTGCAAAATACGCTCGTCTGAAGGAACTGTTAACGTTAAACTCGCTAATTCTACAGAGCCCCTAGTTTATCCGGGTTAGCCTCGTCGACTTAACCAAGTGTAAAGGATGGACCGTATCCAAATGACTAGAGTGATCAACGGGTAAATCCTTTTTTTTAATCTTTACAAGTTAGGGTTGCCAACTTTTTTTGGCTGAGATGTAGTATTTTTCTGAAAAAAATCGACAAAAATATAGTACTTGGGTGAGCAATGTTGTCATTTAGTAAAATTTAATTAAAACCTGGGAAATTTGAAGCGCTTCGTAAAGGCCCCCAAAATATAGTACTTATTTTTCTGTTCTAAGTATACTCGTATATATTTCTTCAATTATATTATAGTACAAATAATCAATATATATATATAGTACAATACTATTTAGTACGGTTGGCAACCCTATCAGTGCATACAATGTACCTACCTACCAGTGTCAAACGGCGCGGCGTTCAGAAATATTAGATAGCTATGTAAATTTAGGTGGTCGTGGTTCTCGATTACTTTCGAAGTCAAATATAGATAGGTACAGTCGAGTTTTCCAATAAAAAATATCTATACAGGGACTTTATTGTTACTGCCGTAGGACACATGTGTAGATATTTTTGAAAGGTTGTCTGTATGGATATTGGAGGACTCGACTGTACCTACCTACAATTTAGAAAAATCGCCGTTTGGATTAACCTTAATTGATAGCGTAGACCAGGTATTGGATATTAAGTGTTAAGTCTAATACTTAAGTAATTAAAATAACTTCGTTTGATGCAGCTTGACCAAAATGAAGTGTTTCTTCTAATCCAAATAAAATTATAATTAGGTAAACATCTAAGGTAGATGTTTTGTGATAATATGATGATAGGTATGTACGAACCTGCTTGCTTACAAATCCTTTGCTTTTAATTGAATGGAAATACATTTTCATCTTACTTAGATTTAAGTGGAAAAAACTCTAGATTTGCAGGCAGCTAAAAAATTTCTCATCGTGGGAGACATTTTTATAAACGAATGAAAGTGTAGGTATGAGATAAAGTAGAATTAGAAGATAAGTAAGTAGGTACCAGGAAAAGTTTATATAAGCTATATTAGAACGAAATGCAGTAGATAAGTAGTCATTTTTATCTCGGTACCTAGTTCATATTAATAATCATTATGAATTTTCGAAATATTTAAGGAACATGGGTGGGTTGCTTTTAAAATCGTGAAAAGTTATTTAGGCTAAAAAGTTAACCGGTTCAGACAGTAAAACGAAATACATTTTGCGAAAAAAATCGTTCACGTTTACTTTTCAACACTTTAAAATTAAAATAATCCCGCGCCGTCGTGAATCTTTCGACTCAATTTTCTCCCACTTCCGCTTAACTTATCCACTCGTAATTTCACATACTTATTCATCAATAACTGTTACGCAATATTATCGTAAATTTCATGCACAAAATGTTTTTAATATGTCTTTTTTAATCGTAATATCGTCATGTAATTCGGCAAAGCCGCGCGCGCGGGCCGCGCTAGGCCTAAATATCGGGCAGTTCTGCGACGGACTGCTGTCAGCCTGGTGCCGGCCGTAAAAATATTACAAACAGTTACAGCGTTTAATGTCGAAACACATTTGACATTTGAACAGGACCGTAGTCAAAAATATCTAATCACGGCTCCTTTGTAAGGGAGTGAAGAAATATTGACCGAGTTTTATCCTGATTAAATTTTTCGACAATTCTGCTTGTGGCATTTTTACGGTTTCACATCTCGTTCCATGTGTATTTAACAAATACGACGACTTGTATTTAATACTGTTTGCAGAATATACATTTTAGAGATAATTATAGAGGTACCCTGGTAAACACATACAAATATCAGAGTGCTAAAAACATAGGTAACTATACTATCTATCCCTTCCTTTTGGCTTTGCCGCGGCGGTAGGTAGTAGTAGTCGGGGAAAATACAAGCATATTAAAATTTACTCTGATGGTTTAATGAACTAAGTATTTATTACATATCTTATTATAATTATAGAATCTACCTGTTCTAAATAAAATAATAGTTCCACGAGTAGATATAGGGGGGATAATGAATCAATTACCTACCTATGACTTATGGGAAATGTCGGTCTTGATATTGAATTTACGTTAATAGGCCTCAAATATTATTCATCATTATTTAATAAGGTATTTTACGCAAATACAGATCATTATTTCTATAATAAACTCTATTAGGTAAAACAGTATTGTGATTGATGAATTTGCTTCTGGCATCCGTTCGACTCCATAAAATACTGAAAAACCAATAAACGCTGACAAATAATCGTCCCAATTGAAACCAGCCAAGCGCTCCTTTCTAATTTATTCTCTTTTCAAATTAAATTCCTCTTTCACGGCGCCGCTTTCTCGCGGGTCACGAGTTGCACACTCCACATCCGTTCTCTTCTGAATGCACAATAGGAATAGCGTCATCTCTCTTACTCCCGAACACAGCCGCGTCTCGTGTTCACTGTCGCTCGATCGCGGCGTTGCCAGCTGGCGTAGCCTATGCGACGCGATGTGACCTTGTCGAGCCGACGCGCTCTAGTGGTGTTGCGATGCTTCAAGAGTTTCAAGACTGATAAATAATGTAGATTTACTGCTGATGATTATCTTGTCATGCGAGGAAAATTGTTCTGATAAATGGAAGTAGTAATTAGCTTCGTTAACAGTTTTGCCTTAAGTAACATAATGTAATTAATTTAGGTAGGTAGGTACCCAAGGATGAGTAAACATCAGATAAGTGGGCATATTGCTCAAAGTGCGCAGTCTTATAATAACACCATATATTATTATGAATTCATAAAATGTTTCAGTTGTTTAGCCTGCACCTCCTGACGCAGAATCTACATATCTACCTATGCGGTATTTTGTAGGTAATTTACCGAGTACACGATGTCGCCTAGATTTCCTTAATACCTATAGGTGTACTGTTAGTTTTATATTGCGCGGAAGTGGGGCGGTATGCAAGCAGTACTGCATTCGTACCGTCCCGCTTCTGCACATTCTGCGCCAATAAGGAAACTAACAATTGAAGTTATAGGCGCTCAGTAAAGAATCCATACTGGACAGGTGACAACTTACTGATACCGCACCGCCAAAGTAGTGGCATAAACCGTAAATACTGTAATCCTCATCCAATGCCGGTTTTATACCAAAAACATGTCTCGGAAGAATCTTCCATACAGATCTTGATGAACGTTATGAGACTGCCCTTCACACATATCTAATCATAGAAATTATCCATGTCTTAGCCATATCGCGGTTGCATCGAAAAAGAGTCCGGGGTCCGCGACGACCAAATCCCAAGACCGACATAACGCAAGGCATTACAAAGTTTTTGAGGAATTGCTTGCCGACTGATGTTTTCAACACAAAGAGGGAACTAATACACCTTGTTGGTGGTAGGATTTTCGCCAACTGAGTTGTTGAGTGATATGATTGCTCGAAGTTTCCAAGCCGCCTGAAGGCTTCGTAACTTGGCTTGACTACTGCTGTCATAGAAATGAATGATCGTAACACGCCTGCCAAAGCACGGGAGCACTCACTTAGTAACCACTCGTTTAAAAACGTTGTTTACCCGCACCATAGGTGCGATCCTGCCACACTAGGGGTATAAATCAAATGACCCTTAAGATAAGTTCCGAACTATTAACTAGTACGAGCCAGAATACTATACTGTCAATGAGTTTATGAATGACACTATCTCATCTAATCCTATATGCATGCTTTAATTTAAAGAATTTGACATTTACTATTTACTTAATTAATAATTATATAAATATTACGAAATAATCTAAGATAAATTAGCTACGCCCTGGGCCAATATGATGTGACACTGTATGTGTATAATTTTTAAGACCATATGTAACTACAATGGATGCAATAAAGATAATATGAATATGAATATGAATATGAATTAGGACTAGCGAGCTCAAGATTGAGTGTTCTAGAACGAATGCGTTCGACGTCAACACCATGTGTTGAAGAGTATTATCTGATTAGCTATTATTATAAGTATCTATAGATACCGCTGAAGCCAATCAGTAACTATCAATCTTGAGGCGGTTGGTTCGAACCGGGGCTCGTACCACTAGGATTATCAAAATACTTATATGTGCGAAATATCGTTTCATATTTAAAAGTAGCTATTTTCGGTGAAGGAAAACATCGTGCAGAAACTAATTTAATACCAACAAGATCTAGGTTTTCCTCTGGGTGGGAAGGCAAAATGGCAGATGCTTGGGCACAGGGGCACGTGCCCCCCCCCAGACGGTTTTGGAGTTTCTATTACTTTAATAAATACTACAAGTTTATTTTTAACAGTTTGTTGATTATTTCTACCCGCCTGCCACTTGTGCCTCCCCAGAAAAAAAAATCTGGATCCGCCCTTGCATCGATTCACTTGCAAAAATGCAAAAAATGGGAAGAACGGACAATGTCCGAAAAAGGTGGATGTTGTGCCAACTCTTACTTCTTAGGTACTATATTATTTTGCTATTCTTGCGTGTAGGAACAGGTAGGTACCTACTTCTAGCGACCACATTAGGTTGAAATTAGGTGTGCCTATGATAGCAATTTAACTGAACGATCATCAATCGCTACACATAAGTTCGTGTTGGGTGTTTCAAAGTTTGAAACACCCAACACGATTCAAACCATGGTATTGGCAAAATATTTATTAATTCGAATTAGTTGCCGAGTTAATCACACCCGCTTTTAACAAATTTGAATTGAGATCCTTAGGTCGACGATAAATAAAAGTGCATAAAACAACAACTCCTGATAATTAGAAACACGATACGCATCATACCAAAGCTAGCCATTTTACTCTGGCCTTAAAAAACAATGGCTTGGTGTTGTTTAAAACCTTCCGCTTCAACGAAAATGTCCAGGGAATAATTTCTCATGCCAACATGCAAACACTGATGCATTAACGTCCACATGACTAAAGATCCTAATCTCCATTGCGCGTAATCTGAAACCCACCTTAAGATTGACACCATAAGGTTAAGTTTTAATTAGGTGTGATTCCTGATGTGTTTTGAATTTGGAACTTAATGTTCTTCTGCTCTATTTTTGGCTGCGGTAGGCGGTCGTTGGAAAGGGCCGGTTTTTTATGTCCCTTGGGAGTTTTTACGCGGCGTCTGGATTTGGCCCGTATATCCGGCTATTGTGATAAACCCTTTAATCGAGAAGAGTTCAAGGAACTGAAATTGGACAAATAATGGTAGGTTCATTATGGGCTACTGTTTGTGAGTTTAAAAAAAGATGGCATCGTACAGTTGACCACATCATTTGTAATACATACATTTATAAAATCATTCAGTACGTCAACTTTCGTTGTTTTTTATAGAATGGATGCAAATGCACTCAATGGAAAATTGCTTGTTGCTGTGGAAAATTGTTAAGTTAGGTATTGAACGAAAGACAATAATACAATCTGTTTATACCATTTTGATATGCGTGTGTGTGTTTTCTGTGATGTAATGATAATTATGATGATGTGTAGGGAAGCCCTGCCGGAAAGAGGCGGGCTGTCGATTGTTTGGTCACGTTCTTTCAGTTCCTTTCTCTGATGTTGGAGCTTTATGGTCCCAGCGGCAGCATTCCCACATCGGTTTATTCCATTCTCGTTTCTTCGTTTTCCTGCCGAGCAGAGGGGTTGTCATTAAGGTCGACTTCCGTCAATTCACTTTTCTTTATCACATTCCTACCGAGTATATTAAGCCGCGGGAGCGCGTAGATAATACATTCCACTGCTAGTAGGTACGTTTGCTAGTTTCTTACCCCCCCAAGAGGAATCGTTGCAAATTTTTACCTTTAAGAGTGCGCAGTAAGCTCGATTCTCCATACAAACGTAGTTACGCTCTCATTTTAAAACTACGTGTTGAATTGTAACGAAACTTTGCATATACAATGACATGAGGTATATTCAGGTCTGTAATTAGTTTATGTAGCTTCAGCTACCATAGTAAATAAAATACAGCGAATTTAAGTTTTCCATACAAAACTTGTTTTTGCTGTATTTTGTTTGTTTTATAAACTGGAACCATATAAACTAATTACAGCCCTGGATATACCTCATGTCATTGCATATGCAAAGTTTCGTCACAATCCAACACGTAGTTTTAAAATGACAGCGTAACTACGTTTGTATGGGAAGGTGAAATTCGGCCGAGCTTACTGCGGACTCTTAAGTGATTATCGAGTGTATTGTGACCAGTGACTATTCATGCCAGCAACCTCCAATTACTCTTAACCAGTTACAGCAGATATAATACTTTTGTCCTTCTGTGGTCAAACCTATCATCATCTTTGCCTCCTGTTGCTTTCCTCCATTCTCTCGTGTTTCCTGTGAACACATCCAAAGTTTTAAGATCGTATTGCTTGACTCGTACAGATGTGTAAAGGACCTTGGCGACTGATTTGCATGGTCGGAACGTAATTTATATTGATGTACTCGTAGCTAAACTGTTAGCTATTGTATTGTATTTTAGACCCAGTTTCTGTTCCCGATTTAGACCCAATAATCAAATGTAGTCTCGATATATCGAAATTATGCATGTCCTGACTGTAACTATGGACCGGCCTGAGGGATTATACATGTACTTAACGAATTAAGTTATTTACAACGAAACATTAGTTGATCAATGTAATAAATTCACGTTTTAATGTGAAATGCCTCATATAAATCTTGATATTTAATTGCCTGCTATTTACTAGCTTGCCATCACTATAAACAGAACAAGACTGCACCAAAAATAGAATACTCCTAATAAACTACTGAGCAGTCTCTTCGAGACTACTAGCGCCATCTGTTATCGCTTTTACAAACTACTTGGTTAACGCGTGGCGTTCCTGATTGGCTGACTGTGACGTGTCGTTAGTCGGCCGATTGAGATAGCGCTATAAGCTCGGTGGTGTGTTGGAGGGAAACAAAACAACAACAAAGCGTCCCATCGATTCGGAAGTGGAACGGCGCGCGCCACGCGTGCTCTTAGTGATAACATTGATAGGGCATTTATTGCCAGTGAGCAATAATCGTGTTGGGGCTTGCTCGGGTGCGTTCGGATACTTTGTTAACCCAACTAGGGGTTTATCTGACTAGTGAACTAAATATTAATATTTGTTGCTTGCGTTAGCTTTGACGCGAAACGTAATGAGTGCGTACATCAAATGTAAATGTGATTTCAATCAAATTTAGTCAGATGTTTAGAAAGTTTTGCAAAACATGTTCAGAACTCTTTGTTACGATTAACTTATTTTGGAAAGTCGATAATTTTGAAAGCGTAATTATGATAATTGATAAAACTGCGCGGTTTTTTTTGAAACTGCGAGGACATCTAAAGCACCTACACCTGACTGAATGTTGTTACGTTTGTAGTGAGACTGAGTAAGGGGTAAAAAAATTGCGAAAAAAAGTATTGACCTTTGAGCTGTAACATATACCTACTTATAATGAAAGAAGAGATATGTTTTATTATGTGGCTGTTAAAAAAACAGTTGGTTTGGGATCGATGCGATTATCTTCAGATGAACTGAATAGGAGTAAATTTTACTTCCCGTTCGTTCCACAAGACTGGGGGCTAATCATAATCGTTTTAGCTATAAGGGTAGGCTGCCCCTATAGTTGCAATTGCCCATAGGCATATGGTAACCGTTTACCATCAGTCAGGCCATACTAGATATATTAAAAAAATATATAGTAAGTAGGTATATTTAACAAAAAGGTAAAATTCCGTTAATATTAGTTTTGCGTTTATATGTCACTTCGACATTTATATTTATTTGAAAGAGACACGACACGTATTACTAAACAAAGGTTTGTGGCAGGTTTTATGAGGGAGTGCCTAATCGACCGGTAAGATTTCGTATGCGAAACGTCTAACCAAATAGACGTCCTCGTACTTATTAGCGTAGGCGGCTCGTAGCACTTGTAGCGCTCGACCGCTACGTGTGCTACGAACGCCTACGGATCCGTCTACGCCCACGTCTTGCGTGGGACGATTCGGGATTCCGAGAATGTCAAGGATTCAAAGACACGTCAA
This sequence comes from Epinotia ramella, assembly GCA_947578815.1. Classification (NCBI taxonomy): domain Eukaryota; kingdom Metazoa; phylum Arthropoda; class Insecta; order Lepidoptera; family Tortricidae; genus Epinotia; species Epinotia ramella. The sequence continues at coordinate 19,671,118 of OX388209.1, forward strand.
AGCGAATTTTTATAATTAACGATTTGTAAGTGTTGAAGCTTGCTTTGTTCGCGAAATTTCAAAGGACTTTATTTCGTTTGTTGTTTTTTCAAGGCATTAATGTGCTTATTTTTACTTTAGATGTATTTAGCCTCCATCCTTACTCGTACCAATGAGTTTTTCGGAACTTATGTACCTACGGAATATTTACCGCCCTAAGGGCGATTGTGCACTACAATGAATTTTACTGTCCGGTAGTCCGATTTTTTACGGTCCGATATAAATGTATGTAAATGTCGGACGGTAAAATACATTGTAGTGCACAAGCTACTATATATACATTTAGTGGCGTGCCATATCGAACCGGTAAAAAATCGGACTGCCGGACAGTAAAATTCATTGTAGTGCATAATCGCCCTTAGCTTTTCGGTGAAGGGAAACGTGAGGAAACCGGTCTAATCCCAATAAGGTCTTGTTATCCCTCTGGGTTGGAAGGTCAGATGGCAGTCGCTTGCGAAAAACTAGTACCTATGCCAAATCTTGGGATTTAGGGCACAACCGGGAATAACGCTAGGAGGAGGATGATGATGATGTATTTAGCAGGAGTGTAAACGTATACAATACAATACGCAGTTAGCACTTATTATTATTATTATTATTTGATTGGGCTGGGTTGCGCCAAGACCTCTGGAATCGTATGGGGTGTTCGTTGAAACCGGAATATATGGAAGTTTCTGCGGAACGACGGCTGAAGGACCTATGGCACCTTCAGTAAAAGTGCCATATTTATCGATGATCGGTCTGTAAGCGTAAGTTAGTGCAACCTTTATTGTAATTCGATGTCGTAATTCGTTGATATAAAACTAAGCCATGCTGACGAAACACTACAGGGATCGCTATCGCCTAGACTTCAGGCACATAGTAGGTACCTATAACAATTTGACACATACTGTTTTATAAAATAACTACAATTTGCTCCACTGAATTTCTCCAGTGGAGCAAATTGTAGTCGGCGATATGGAGCAACACGGAAATGAATGGAGCAATTCGAGAAATATTTCCGAAATATTGCCGCAATTTCTAGAAATTGCCCTATATTGCTCCATTAATTTCGGCATCGTGTCGCCGGGCAATATATGCCCGAAAAATCGCTCGTGTAAGAGCGCCTTAACCAAGCTAACGCTCCGCGTGCTACGCCGTAGCACGGAGTAGTACTTCACTGCTTTGTAGCGGAAATCGTTTGTAGAGGCCTGTATCGGCCTTGACAAGGTTATCCAATGTACGCAAGCGGACAAAGATATTAAGTTTTAAATTATTGAGGAATGGAGTTCACGTAATTTACCAGCGGGCGTAGCATAGTTGACATTACTAATCGCAGTCCATAAAACATGCGTCACGCTCTGACAAGTATGCGAGTGCGAGAGTGACGGATGTTTAATCAACAACGATAAGAGATAAAATAACAACCATGCTACGCTGGCAGCACAATGGTAATTTGTACAGAGGTATATGACGTCACAGTTTATGCTACGCGACTTATTAATCTCAGTGCGTGAGTAACAGTCGTACGTAAAGCGTAAAAATATGGGTGCATACAACTTACTCATAAATATGCCCCCTCGCTCTTATTATATCAGCGGTACATATTTAAGACAGGATTAAATCGATGCATGTTTTTGCACTTGACTGTACACACGTACAGTAGCATTAATAAGGGCATAACGCCATAGCGAGTTTACCACTCATAAAATTGTAATGAATTACGTAGAAAAAAAAAGTGAAACGATTATTTTAATACCAGACCAGAATGGTGGCAAATGAGCGTAGGATCCACTTGATGGCGTTTACCGTAGGATATATACAGAGTGTACCAAAAATGGGGTGTGAATCGATCAAGGGCATAACAGGTATCATGTTCTGATAAGAAAAAAATTCAAGCAACATTTTTTGAAGCCATTTTTTTATACATTTGTATGGAGCAGGTCACCCCAGTCGGCCAACGCTCCATACAAATGTAAAAAAACGCGTCAAAAAAAAAAAAAAATTTTTTCTTTTCAGTACATACATGATGTACTTGTTATGCCCTTGATCGGTTCACACCCCATTTTTGGTACACTCTGTATACGCTAGTACTCGAACGCTGTTGTCGAACCTAAAAACGTGCTTTTTTGAATGTGTAGATATGTATACTTGCATAGTAATTTAAAGGACAATGGGCAAATTTGTATGGGCACTGTCCCCCCCACCAACAGAAATGAAACATGTCTCATTTAATAGATCTTGGCAAACTGATGTTTTTTTTTTTATTTTATTTTTCTGTTACCTTCTTCCTGTAACTTATTACCAGAGGGAGACTTTGTACAGAGTCGTCTGCATGGGCACCTCTGTCTCACCTATTTCTGTCCCTAAGAAGTTATGTTTTCATGGCGGTGTTCCGGTTTGAAGGGTGAGACATGGCAGTGCAATTACTGGGTATTGTGGCATAAGATCTTTACGTCACATGGTCGGTACGTGATAACCATGAGTTGTTACATCCGTCTATAGGCTGCGGTGACTGTTTACCATCACGCAGCCCCGCATGCTTGTTTATCACTCAACACTCATCAGGTTGCTAAGATCTATTAAATGAGACATGTTTCATTTCTGTTGGTGGGGGGGGGGACATTTCTGCCCATGGTCCTTTAGGTATTAATTGATTTACATCGAGATACATACAATTGGCCCTAGCTTTCACCAGCTAACTGATATTAATCGAATTCTATTCTGAACAAATTGCCCCTTTAACCGCCATTTTCCGACGAACAAAGTTCTAAATACCTAACTTAGTGGACGCGCTGTTCGTTGTATTCCAACTCGCTATTAACCAACAACTAAAGATAGGTTACGTTTAACACCCACACATACAACAATCGTATCGATGCATCCGTCCTCTTTCCTCTTCATATAAACTGTTTCCACTGGCGATAAACACTGATATAACTATGCAAGCCAATTTAAATCTTAGAGTTATTGCTTAAAGTTGAAATCCCATTACCACTCACACAGGAAAATAGCTTCCCTATCTGCATGAGCACAATCATTGACGCTTCTATGTGTGAGTGTTTAATTGATCCAGCTAGAGTACTGTCAACAGAGGTATTACGTGTCTAAATTGAATTAAATCTCGACGCTTTGCGTCTTTGTCAGTTGAGTAACGACAGAAAGGGTGGGAGATGTAGGATATAGAGATTTCGGTTGCGTAGTCACACCCTCGGTAGTAACGAGACGCGGATCGATCTGCTCCAGTCGGCCGGGTGCGAGTGGGAGCGCGTTTCCGCGGATTAGTCTGAAGATAGCGTGATTATCCTCATATAAATAGTATGTAACACGAGAAATGACATGTATTTTAAATATTTTAATACATTAAAATCCTAAATCCTTAATATAAAAATAACCTATCACTATTAGTAAAATTTGAAAAACCATAAAGCCACAGCACAAACGCATGCTATATTTTCCTTCCTATGTGCTACGTAGCATTGAATGATGAATTTGAAGAAGTTGTGGCTTTCCAATGACTTGTGAATTGGTTGAATATAGTATCTATTTATTTATTGCATATTTGCGATATATTTATTTATTTATTTATTTATTTATTTATTGACAAATACATTTACGTGACATTACAGTAAAAACCAATGCGTCACGAAACTAAAACAACAAAATACTACTATTTAGGCGACGAAACGGCGTGGCCCCGTTGCATCGTCATCTCCGGTGTAGGATTCGGCAGGTTGCCCCGGAACCGTCGAAACACGACACCCTTCGGCCAGAAGTCAGCACATGCGATGGTCTCCTGCAGCGGCCGCGGCACGCGCACCACAAACGAGCTGAAGTGCACATAGTGGCGCGAACGCAGCTGGAACACCCTCAGCGAGAAGCCGGTCTTCTGACGAACGTACTCCACCACATCATCAGCCGTGGCGGTGTAATGCAGGCGCGATACATATAGCGCCTTGCTCGGTGTGGCAACCCGCAGACCGGAACCAACCAGTTCTGCAGTACCACACTGACTCTTGCGCGGCTTGCGCTTCCTCGACACCGTTGTAAAACCCTCCTTATCCACATCGGTGCGCGGGGGCTTCTCCTTTGGAGGAACCCGAACTTCACGCGCTCTTGAGGGCGCGTCTCTCCGGTCGGCTGCGACAGACCGACCAGCTACGGCATCAGCATAGCGATGACGTGATTTAGAGGATGGGGCGGGGGGAGGCCCGGCGCGGAGGGGGCACGCGGGCCGTGGAACGGCATGCGCAGTGTCAGCAACATGCAAACCGACCGAGTCGACACTTGACGCCCGGTCATTACTCTTGAAATTTGACCCCGCTGGTGACCGAGTTTCCGGGGCACTATTACGCAATTCGATAATTTCTTTGCGTAACACGGCAATCGTAGCCTGCGAAGCGTCAAACTTTTCCAAAATTTCAGCCATGCCTGCCTTAAGAGCCACGATTTCCTTCAGCAGGCCACTCACGTCGACATGTTCTGGAATGCAGGACGGCAATCTGGAGACCTCCGTCGCCACGAACTCAGGCAAGTCGCTCTCACGCTCCCTCAGAACACCAACGATGTCTTTAAGGGATTTTTCTCCGGTTTCGTCTCCTCTCCGGTGAGGTATGAATGTGCCGGCGATCCCGAGGGACTGGAACAGCACCTTCTTCGCTGCGCAGATGTCGGCGGCACTGAAGCTCGCCAAACAGATCTGCTCCGCGTCCAACTCATCTTCCCGCAGTAGGTACCCGCAGTAGAAAGGTGAGTAGCTTATTCACGACGGGTTCACTCATAGTTTCAAAACTATTAGCAGCGGCCGAGCCGCGCTATGTCCGCAATTAATTAATTAGTCATCAATGCGTCTACGTCGCTGCGCGCATTGGACACGACTATATATTACATATGATAGTGTGTTTTATATTTGATAATATTGTATATTTATGTATGTATTGGCATGTTTTTATTTGTCTAGGATTAATACCTATTAGGTTTTCTTTCATTTTCTCTGTGTTTTTGTACGCGGTATAAGTTTACCTATCTCGTTGTACCTACCTTCCTCTCAATTGCTCAAAGGTTAGCTGGAAGAGATCCCTTGTAGGGATAAGTTCGCCTTAATACTTTGATCTATTGTGTGTCATGTATATTCTTTAACCTGTTATTGTGTACAATAAAGTGCTTACATAGGTACATACATACATTGTTAAATTACACATTCTAGTTATTTCATACATTTGTATTGTATAACTTCTGATAAGAAATAAATATCAGTTAATTTTAATAACCGCATCCGGGCCATTCGCATCCAGCTTGAAATCAGAGCTGGCCGAAGTAATTCGGACGGAATATCATTTGGTATATAAGTACCGTTACATTTACGATGAAGGAAAACATCATGAGACACCTGCATATGCAAAAAAATCAAAGATGTATGTGAAGTCTCCAATCCGCACTGGGCCAGCGTGAAGACTGCTGCCCGTTTCCTCGCCTTCATATGAGGATTTCATTACTCCAAAAAACAGTCTAGGTTCCAACGAGCGTCAGGTCAGGACATCTCATTTTCTTGAACCTACAAAGTCTGGTGAGTGCATTATTTCGGTTCATCCATTTTTCAAAAGAAACCAGAGATTCGTAACATGACCTACACCAATATCTTGCGATCAGTTTCACGCTAGGGCCCTCATGCAAACCGCGTCCTCACTCACACACTGACAACATCACCCCTTACACATTAACCTTTCTCGTCGCTACAGCACACAAACGCATTGTTTCTACAACGGTGAACCCTACACACAACGGCTGTACTCACGCGATTCTCGCCCCTAAAGCCTGGCTGTGCAATGTGTCCTACATTTACCGATCAGTAAGATAACCTCAAATTTTGAGGATTCGTCTCTGAAAGATCATGTTATTTAATACGGAGCGATTCACTGACGATTTTGATTGTTATTATTAAGTATTTAAAGGTTAATTTGGTGTGATATTCTTGGTGTGGTGTCGGTTGTCTGTATTTTTTTGACATTTACGAGTCGCGAAGTATGTGCGTGCGGATTTTTTCGTGTTAATGTGCTTGTGAAGTGAGTTAGTGTAAATGAAAATTCACTTGTGGCTGAAATGAGCGTGAGTAACTTGTTTATAACTTAGCACTTTGGGTTATTTTTGGATCGCAAAGTTACGTTACATTTATTCTTAGATACACTGGAATAATTTGGGCAGGACTTTATTTTACTTTGTAACTTTTTCATGTGATTTATTCACTAATAACTTTTGTTACTACTTTTGTTATCCTTTAATTAATGATGTTCTTTTATATTTTTTTGAGTTAATTTTAATTATAATTTTGAATAAGTACTTACTATAATTATTCTTCACATGTTCTGTACCAGCTTAGGAAGAGCGGTGCCTCTTGCAGGACGTATATAGGCTGATTTATTATTATTATTATTTATTATTATTCACTAATGTGGGATGTTAAAAATAATGACTTTTTAAATTAGTGCATTAAGATTAATCAGTCAAAATTTTGTAGAAAAGCATTTTTTTTTGCGGAGTATCTTACACAAATCGACCTACTCCTAAACTAAGCAAAGCCTGTACTATGGGTACTAGACGACGATACTATATTGATAGATAAGTACTAATACGTAGAAAACATCCATGACTCAGGACCAAATATTCGTACTCATCACACAAATAAATGCCTTTACCGGGATTCGAACCCGGGACCTCCAGCTTCGTAGGCAGGGTCACTACCAACTAGGCTACAGAGGTCGTCGTTTAATTTAAATTTATATATTTTTTAAACGTTTTTCAAGATTGACAGTTTTCTTTATTAGAATTAGCCAGCGATGAAGGTTTGTATACCTATTACCTTTAATCAAGTAATTAAGCTAAATTAAATTTGCTCGTGATAATGTTATCAACTTTAATATCGGAACTAATATTTTGATTTTAATTGAATGAATAAATTATCTACCAAGCTTATTAAAACGAAAATGTCGGTTTTTTTATGAATTTAAAGTGTACTACTTTCATTTTTTATAGTTGCTTCATAATCAAATTGTTTTAGTAAGAATAGTATCCAGAGCGATTACCTACCAAGCTCTTTAAAAAAATGTCTATTCTTTGTATATCTAGGCCTATTATAACGCAAAAAGTGAGATAGTTTGTTTATGCATTTGCTAAAATTACCAAACCGGCTTTTGCAATCTGGAGCTCCGATAACGAACTACTAGCTAGTACTGTGGGATGACTGAGGGGTAATCAATCACGTAACGTTTTAAACGCGCGTTCGAACAATCATTTACACAACAAACTGTAATATATCCATAGAAAATTTTACATTTAGATCTACGGTACCTACGTACAATGCCATATGCGTTACGTGACCGACCTGGTCTAGAGCTCAACTCAAAATGACTTTGTCGTGACTTCGTGAAGAGTTACTAAGTTAAATAAAGTCTCGCCCAAAAAGGTGCCTAAAACTAGATTGATATTTGTTAGACATTGACATGTCGTAACGCGACACAACGATGTCGGTTTCGTACGATGTTTGATGCCATTTCGAGCTCATTAATACTATCGGCGCCTGTGGATGTGGAAGCGAGCGCGCAGAACGCGACATTGAATATATGTATATGATAGATAGATAGATATAAATCATTTATTTGGCTTTTTGCAACATCCAACAAACAAAATAAAAAATACACAAAAAAATAATCAGAAAAGATAAAAGAAGAAGTAAAACACTTGTTACAAAAAAATAAAATCAAATTTAAGGCATACTATTAAAAGAAAAAAAAAAAAAAAAGCTTGCAAATAATGTCAAATCAATTAAATAGATCTGTGTGATAGGGTGAGTAGTGAAAATGACAAAATATAAAGTGCAAATGCGATCGGTAGTGCTGAGCTGAACAAAAAATATACACCCTATTGTGTATGCTTTATTTTTTAATGTGAATGTGAATTGTGATGTGACCGCATTTTTATAAAACTGTCATTGCAATTGAAATTTTCTACCTTTGATAATAGAGTTGCTTTTCGAATGGACTACTTTGAGGCAATTCAGCCAACTCAAATAATTTCAAGTATAGCTATTTGCATTGGCCACTGTTGTCAAACGAGTCTAATTAAACATCGCATTAGTCGTCCCTTGTTATTTGTTTTGGCAGGAATATTGCGACGGACGTAATAATCGATAACAGGACAACGAGAACTTATAGTTATTCGTTATTCTTTTGTCGAACGAGGGAGCGCAACGAAAGAAGTTCAGCCAAAGCAAGAAGTCAATCAGAAGCAGCTACAGCTTGGCTGCATTTTGTAAGCAGGTTCGTTGATTATACAGGATGTACCCAAAATGGGGTGTGAACCGGTCAAGGGCTTAACAGGTATATCGTGTTCTGATAAGAAGAAACAGAAAAAAAATTTTTTTTAGACGCGATTTTTTTCTAACCTTAGTATGGAGCGTTGGCCGACTGGGACGACAAGATTCATAGAAATGTAAAAAAAAATCACGTCAAAAAAAATTTTTTTTCTGTTTTTTCTTATCAGAACACGGTACCTGTTAAGCCCTTGATCGGTTCATACCCCATTTTTGTCACACTTTGTATGATTTTTTTTGTAGAGCTACATTTTTAATATAAAAAAAAAAGTTTTTTTTAAGACAGGTTCGCGAGTTTTACAGCGTACGGAGCCACTAGTCATATTAGGTACTAGCTTGTGCCCGCGACGCAGAACTCGTTTTAATCGTAACTCACTTTTCACCCCCTCAGAAGATGAATTTTGGCATAAAAACTTTCTTTTGTCCTTTCATTCATTGAGACACCACCTTATATTGTTCTAATACGTGTAAAAAAAACGTTATTTTTTTACTATTATCAAATGTAGCTTAAAAAAGTAGAAAAAAATAAAAAATAAAAAAAACCGCATGAAGAAATGCAGGCCTTAAAAAGTTTAAAAATTCGGTCGCAACCCCTAAATCTTATCCAAAAATAAGAATTCGGTATTTATTCACGTAAGTATCAGAGCACTGCCTCAATGAAATTTCAACTTTTCGATTTTAAAGGACCACCCTAGTATGGATTGTAGGTATTAAACGAAAAGGGTCCAGGGGTGAGTTGATTGATTTAATAGGTGTCTCTAAAACACTGCTATTAATTATGAGCAGCTGTCATAATCAAATGACAGCGCTAATCTGTGTATCTGTGTATCTGTCTGTGGTAACGTAGGGCCCAAACGGATGGACCGATTTGAATACGGTTTTTTAGTATCATAGATAATTTTAACCCGAGTGTTCTTAGCCATGTTTCATGAAAATCTGTTCAGCCGTTTGAAGATCATCAGCTCTTTTCTAGTTGATGAGGGGATCTGACTAACGTCCTTAGATATGTCCGATCGTTTCGAAATGTGGTACCGTGTTATTTCAATGACATTGAAATTATATGGTAAGTTAACCATGACCTGATCAGCCGTTTGAAGATCATCAGCTCTTTAATAGTTGATGAGGGGATCTGACTACCTTCCGTATGTCCGATCGATTCGAAATTTGGTATCGTGTTCCTTAAATGATATTGAAATTATATGGTAAGGTAACCATGACCTGATCAGCCGTTTGAAGATCATCAGCTCTTTTCTAGTTGATGAGGGGATCTCCAAATAACATAAAAAATACTCCAGGGCTGTTATTCGCTAAGCGCTAATGCGGCTCACCCCGCCGGTCACCCGTAACGAAACTAGACCTCTACCTACGCTGCGTTACTTTACTACGCATCGCGGTGTCTAGATATACTGGGTGGAACAGATCGATGGACTTTTAAGCAAATGGGATATAGATCAGGTTTAGTGCTTTACTTCTCACCTAGTAACCATATTAATATTTCTAACGGTTACCGAGATACAACTTGTTAAACTTTGGTGAAAAAAACTGTATGTTTCAACCCTATCCAGCAGATTCAATGAAGTCAGCAAGATTATTGTGACTTGTGACATGTGTCAATTTCAAATGAAAATAATAACTATGTATAGTATTAGGGTTGTCACTAAGATAAAATATTTCGATTTTTATGTTTTTTTTTTCTTTTAAATCCAGCTTAACATTTATAATAGATCGTTTGTACGTCACTTATATAACACTGTCCTTTCAGCTTAGTCCAAGGAAATGTTCCTCCCTGTATATTGTGGGTGAGCGTTGAGGTGAGCTTAAAACATGTTACAAAATAGGCGGGCTGCTATTAGTTCTACAGCTCATAGAGCCATTAGAGTAGGTACTTTTTTTGAAACCCGTCGACCTCGCCGCTGAAGGTTATAGCTATAAATTGTCTCGCAATAAAAGAAACCTATCAATCATCTCGGATTGCGCTCCAATTCGCTCTTTTCTGAAACCCAACGCGTTTGTTATTTCGCCAATATATTTTTAGGGATCTGCGACATTTTATTTTTTTATGTTGACATTACTTTTTTAGGGTTCCGTAGTCGACTAGGAACCCTTATAGTTTCGCTTTGTCTGTCCGTCCGTCCGCGGATATAATCTCAGTAACCGTTAGCACTAGAAAGCTGAACTTTGGTACTAATATTTATATCAATCACGCCGACAAAGTGGTAAAATAAAATGTGGTTTTTTATTTTATTAGGGTACCTCCCCTATACGTAACGTGGGGAGTGTTTTTTTTTTCATTTCAACCCTAACGTGTGATATATTGTTGGATAGGTATTTAAAAATGAATAGGGGTTTGCTAGAATCATTTTTTGATAATGTTAATATTTTCGGAGATAATCGCTCCAGAAGTAAAAAAAAATGTGTCCCCCCCCCTCTAACTTTTGAACCATAAGTTTTAAAAATATGAAAAAAATCTCAAAAGTAGAACTTTACACAAACTTTCTAGGAAAATTATATTGAACTTGGTAGGATGAATAGTTTTTGAAAAAAATTACAAAAACTACGGAACCCTACACTGAGCGTGGCCCGACACGCCCTTGGCCGGTTTTTTTTTACTAAATGTTAAAACGCATCCGACTATAACGGCCATTCCCAATAATCAATCCACGGATAGTTTTCCTTGCCAGCAGTTACAGTCACAAACTATTGCCTAGGTACGCCAAATCTTGGATGCCAGGTGTGCAGGTGCCAAAGCAAAACCATAAGGAGGATGATGATGATTATGGTGATTGATTAGTTCGGCTGCGCAATGTAGAAAACAAGTAAGTCACTTTTGGCAAATAATACAGGAGAGCGAAAAAGCATAATTAAAATTTTTCGTCACCTAATAATTTTAAATATCATTAAAAACAGACAAGGGCCTGGTAATGGCCAGTAATATGCTCGTAGGTTAAATAGCATTGGTTGTCATACAGTTTAAAAATAATAACGTTACTTATTACGTACGAAAATTTTGCATATTGGACCTATTACCGACGTTACCGTGCAATAAAGTTTAAATAAATAAAGATTTCGGGATACCTACACTTCGTTTAAATAGGAAAAAAAAATCTTAGTCTATTGGTTTAACAGAAAATTGTTTAACCAAACTGACCTGGTAATCTGTTTAAACGGTAGCTTATGTAAGGGAGTAAGTTGAGAGATACTTACTTGTTTTTACGCGGGGATTTCTTTAAAAATTCGACGTCTGTTAAATAAATAAATATTAGGGGACAATCTTACACAAATCGACCTAGTCCCATAGTAAGCTCAATAAGGCTTGTGTTATGGGTACTAGACGACGATATATTTAATAGATAGAAATACTTAAATACATAGAAAACATCCATGACTCAGAAACAAATATTCATGCTAATCACACAAATATTTGCCCTTACCGGGATTCGAACCCAGGACCTTCAGCTTCGTCGGCGGCGTCACTACCCACTAGACTAACCGGTCATCTGTTCTACACAGAAATCCCCAATTCTGATTAAACTGAACATAAAATATAGCAAAGATCAAATTTACACCTCCAAATGCCCTTGTGTCTGTTTTTAATGATATTTAAAATTATTAGGTGACGAAAAATTTAAATTATGCTTTTTCGCTCTCCTGTATTATTTGCCAAAAGTGAGTTACTTGTTTTCTACATTGCGCAGCCGAACTAATCAATCATCATAATCATCATCATCCTCCTTATGGTTTTGCTTTGGCACCTGCACACCTGGCATCCAAGATTTGGCGTACCTAGGCAACAGTTTTACCAAAGCGACTGGTATCTGATCTTCCAACCCTGAGGGCAAAGTATACCTTATTGGGATTAGACCGATCTCTCACGTTTCATACTTCGAAAAGCACAGTTAAATATCAAATGATATTTCGTACATATCTAACGTAGGCTAACTATAGGAATTAATTTTCATGTTGAATCATCGCAGGCTAGAAAGCGAACAATTCTCGTCTAGCCGTGAAACATATCACTGGTCTCGGGTTGCGGTTCAATTTCAATCAGTTGGACACCCAATACGTCGGGCCACGTCACTGACATCGCTTTTACCACAGTAGATAGCTTAAAACAGTAAAACAAATTCGTACAAATATCCGCTTTTACAAAGGTGGTGGTTAGAGTAGCGCTAAGCGCGCTTTATCACGCAAAATAGGCACGCTGGTTGTCAACTTGCGGAAAACACCCAGGAAAACTAAGGGTGGGTTGCACCAAACCGATTGAAATCGTAAGCATTCGCTAAAATCTAAATGTATGGAAAGTTTGTCAAAATGGATTGACAGCTGCCGGCGCCATATTTAACATTGATCTGCCTGTAATCGTAGGATGGTTCAACCCGCCGTACCTAACTAACCCCGATTTAACGCACTCACAAGAACACGCGTCGGCCGCGTCGCTGCAATAAACTTAAGCGGACTTCGGCCGAGCATCAGTCACGTGTACCTACTGCGTAGAATTGCGTCTCGTGCTTTGTAAAATACTTCAGTTAGATCTAAATTGTATGGGAAAATTACAGTTAAGTTGTCCTAACGTACGTTCGAAAAGCTACGTAATCATCAATTGGAATTACGTCACTTTTCGAACGAGCAGTTGGTCATAGCAACTGCCATTTTTTTAAACAAAATTTACACTTAGTACTACCTGACCTAGAATCGAACACCTGGCCCCGTATCATGGTCGGCCTTATCATGCGATAAGTGACAAGATAGAGCGTCAGTCTCGTTCTATCGAACGGTGTCAGCCAGTGACGGACGCTCTACCTTGTCACTTATCGCGTGATAAGGCCGACCATGATGCGGGACCTGGTCTTCAATGGAGCGGAAAAGGTTTTAAAATGCTCTACCTAATTGGTATACTGCTGTTGGTAATATATTTACTGTGCTTTTACTCTGTGGCGAGAGCACTTAGTTCGCTACGATAGATTTCATTATCTACCGATTTAGTACCGATGTGCCAATATTCCCATACCCAGGAATACAGTTACCGGCTCATAGCTACCACTCCGTGGCCGGCGATGGCGACCCTAGCAGGTTGCGGGCGTGAGCCCAGCTGGTCGATCACTTAACGCATTGTACGTACTTTAAGTAGATCTAAATGTCAATTTTTATATGGAAAAATGACAGTTAAACTGTCCTAACGCGCGTTCATAGATTAATGGAACTCTATTATGTATATTACATTGAATCGCATTCGATCGTGGATTCGTATAGACATAAATATATAAAACGTAATACGTAGAAGACGTCTGGCAGTTATGAATGGGATAAGGCCAATTTGTGTAAGATTGATGCCAAACATTAATAGAATAGAATTATTTTATTTATTTATTTATTTAAGAGCCTTAAGTGTCCCACTGCTGAGTAAAGGCCTCACTCTTCTTCATCCACACATCCCTGTCCATAGAATAGAATATAATCAGTTTAATATGGAATAACAACAGGAATGATCATCACATTACATTGAATCGTTTTAAGAACCTATATAAAAAATAAAAAATAAATACTTCCTATAACCACGCTTATAAACGTCATCGGCCTTACGTTCTGAAATTAATCCCAAACTCACGTATTTCCATTGTATTTTTATCTCGCAAAGATCTTTTAAAAAGGTAACCTTTCTTATCTTCTTAAAGATTACGCGAAATGTCGAAAAGCTCTGAGACAACATTTCATTTCCGTGTAAGCGCCCGAAGGGTGGCTTTGTGATAAAAATAATAATCCTTAAGCTGCGATAAAGTTGTCGCAGGAATGGCAAAGTGATGTTAAATAAAAATACATTCAGCTGCTGAAATGCGTACGCTAGGACTACGAGAGCTGATTTTTCTATCCTTGTCGATTATTTTTTGTCGGGACTGGATACAATTTGGTACGTTGTAAGAGGCCGTGATTCTATGCAATATAAATCCAACATCCTTATGTCAACAACAACAACAATAGAAAAACCGGCCCAGTTGTTTTTACCCGTCCCAAAACGTAACCTCGTTAAAATCTGTTCTATATGTGTCCCACGTCAGAAATTTCCCAATTAGATGTACGCACGGTAAATAATGTATGCTATATTGATAGCTTAGAGATCGCGATGCGCAAATGGAGATGGATAGGCCATACGATTTGTATAGGGGAACTAAACATTCAAACATCGCTTTTGAGTGGAAGCCGCCAGACGGAAGGCGATTTTATGGACAGGACGTCCATAAATTCGCCTTCCGTCTGGCCCCTCTATTCTGTAACTGCTTTAAGCTCACCTCAACGCTCACCCACGAATATATCTTGACACCGCGATGCGCAGTAACCAAGCGTAGGCAGAGGTCTAGTTTCGTGATGGGTGAGCGGCGGGGTGAGCCGCATCAGCGCGTAGCGAATAACAGCCCTGTGCACACATGGCGGCGAACAGTCGAGAGTGAGCTGTGAGTTGGACTGAGCTGCAGCGCTAGCACGAACTTCGAAAGTCGAAGTTCGGGTATTTCAATCTCTATCGCACGCCCTTACTCGAGTGACAGGGATGCATATATTACGAACTTCGACTTTCGAAGTTCGTGGTAGCGCCGCTGGAGCGGCCTAAGGGACGTCGCTCAGGACAGGAAGGCGTGGCGCGACCTTATAAAGGGCCTACGCACCTCTGGCGTGCCCTGGACAACAATAGGCAATAGGTAATATCGATAGCATACTGATACCGTACAGAGCCCGCACCGACACGTGTCGAACTGTTCTAAGTTATATATAAAACACAATCTAGTACAGTCAGCGTCATATAGTTAGTAGCAGCCAAGGTAGCCAAATATTTCGGTACACGACTTTATTACTGTATGAATAAGGGTGTGTTACGAAATATTTGGCTACCTTGGCTGCTACTAACTATATGACGCTGACTGTACAACTAGTAGGTAAGTCGCAATGCGGAAGAGTAGCGGAACAAGTTAAATGTCTACTATGAGAATATCTATACCCTAATCCAGTTAAGATTAGAGAAATATTGCAACGCAAAGACTTAATATTATTATGTTTCAAAAGCACTTAATGATCAAAATTTAATTAGTAAAAGGAGTCCAATATTTTTCTTTATAATAGAATATAATAGATTATTTATTTGCTTAAAGATGGTAAGTAGGTACATGTAGGGGTCATTATAACAATTATAATTGTTCGTTGCACATGTTTAGCCGATTATGACATGCAAATTATAAATTTTACACAATAATTCATTACATTACACTATATTACTGATTATGTTAATTACATTATATACAATACTTGGATTACGCATTAAATAATTTAATAATTGTTCATATAATATTATTAATTGTACAGTCTATAACACAATTTTATTATCCAGCTGTCATGAGTTCTAGATAAATAAATAAATGTCTTTGATAGCCTAGATATATAAATGAAGAAACGTAGACGCATTTGTCCGTTCAAATAATCTGGAATGAGCTATACATACTTGCTTAGCTACAGCTAGTGTTTATACATTTCGAGGCTTGTTAAAAAAACATACCTACTGCAAAGAGGTAGAAATGTGTGGTACCGCCATTACACATTCAATTATAAACTTTATATCCGAATTAAGCCAAGTTTAAGCTCATAATTCTCTGGAGCACCGCGATCGGAGAAGTAGGGATAATGGGTTTCGGCGGGGGGACGCCCTCAAATATTAATTCCAAGAAATTATAACGTTGATTAAACGAATATGGGGCGACGCTTTTGCATAATTTTTGAGTTAAGGTGGACTGACTGACCCCGTATCATGGTCGGCCTTATCACACGATAAGTGACAGGATAGAGCGTCCGTCACTTCCTGACACCGTTCGATGGAACGAGACGACGCTCCTATCTTGTCACTTATCGCGTGATAAGGCCGACCATGATACGGGGTCTGGTCGCGGGAGTCCGCTGGATGCGGATGGCGCAAGACCGAACTTTCACTTTGGCACTCTAAGGGGGAGGCCCAAGTCCAGCAGTGGTCGTCTTTCGGCTGATATGTTGCTGATGATGATGATATTTTTGATTCGTTTCGGCCCCAACCGGCTGACTTGACAACTCTTACAAGATCGACGTCCATATTTTATTTGAATCTATAATGAGACTGGTATTATATCAAAATGTTCTCTTTAGAGAAAAAATAACAAAGGTTGGATCTTTTTTTTCCTTTTTTAAGCCCCGCCGCAAATAGAGGGGTGATATAAGTTTGACGTGTCTGTGTATCTGTGTGTCTGTCTGTGGCATCGTAGCACCTAAACGACTATAGCTGACGAGATCGAGATGGTTCTTAGTTCCGTTTCAACAAAGTTTTGAGATGTTGATGAACTTTGAAATGAAAAAGTCGGAGGTGTTTTTACTTTTGTAAGTTGTTAATTATAACCTCAGCCAACTCAAACAATTCATAATAAAGTAAAAAATTATAATAATGACGGCATTGGGGTAATGGCGACATCGACACAATATAAATTGACCATTCGTGAACCTTATCGCAACGGGATAAGATCTGCCGTTTACTCGAATGGCTTATACTTAGGTTGTCAACATTGATCACTCCTGACTATGGGCTGTCTAGAACTGCTAGACTGGAACGTTGAGACTGAGATTTCTTTAAAACTTTTTAAATGGCAACTGTATCAAACAAAACATAAACTTAAAATTAAATTAGCATCCGATAAATTATACACTGACATCCAAATAACTTTTCAACTGGCTCGCTACCTAATCAATTGATATGTACCTAATGTTTCAGGACCTACGTATCGTAGGCTACAAAGAAATATTAAACTGTTTTCCTTGGAACAAAATATAAATGGACCTACCTACTAATAATAATCATAACGTATTGACAAAAGTGCTGTGTATAATATTATGTACCTAATATTATTTAAGAACGATATACTCGTCTGTAAACTTAAAAAAAAAACTGACATGTATAACTACATTTTATCAAGGAACAAATGAAGTAAAATGAAATGAAACGACACTAAATTGTGACGTCAGGATAAAAACATTGCTTAATCCTTTACGGGTCAGATAAAGGGCATGTCGCATCAGTGGGTACAGTCAGCATCAAAAGTAACTCCACAAACGAAGACGTCAAAAGTCTTTATTAAAATGGAATAAGAGCTTTTGACGTCTTCGATTGCGCAGTTACTTACTATACATTAGTCCGCTGAAATTCATACTTCTCTAAAAGATTTAGAACATACAGACAATTTTATGATTCTTAGTACAGTAATTAAACCTTAAACGTAATATGGTAGGTACCTACTGAACTATTTAAGTACCTAAGTGGTAAAAAAAAAGATTTCATTGGTCGAGTAAAGTAACTTGATAGTAAGATACGAAAAGTGGTCCGACCTTCACCCTGTCTGTTTAATGGATGAAAAGTATATCGAATGTAGGAAGTACTTTAAGAAATATTTCGCCAATGGGTTGCTTAAAAAAGCATTCAAGAATAACTTTTTTTCTTAAACATAGCACTCAATTGTTATTCTAGAGGGTTCATAAATTCGATTATTATAAAATTTGATCGTAAAACTATTGAGTGCAATGACAAACATTTTTTTTTTCTGCCGTCGCATTAATATATGTACTAAATTCGATATAAAACACTTTACGTCACACCTGTCCATAAGGTAGCAATTACTGCACGCTACGCGTGCGGAAAATCCCACTTCCTGGACAGGGGGAGACGTAAAATGTTGTACCTAACACGGGCGGTAATAAAGAAAGCCTCCGACCGCATATTTATCGCCCTTGCCTTCGGCTCGGGCGTCAAATACATGCGATCTGAGACATTCTTTGTTTAACCGCCCTAGTTAGGTAATGTACTATTACATCCATTAAACAGATGGGTGAAGGCCGTGCCTATATTTGTATCTCCTACTTAAAGTATCATTACTGTTTCGTCACGTTATACACGGTGTTGCGTCACATTTATTTATTTTTTAACGTCCGGCATTTTCTAGTCTCTACTATCATTAGCCAGACTCTATTGATATTGATTTAGGTGACAGTCAAACAGCTGACGCTATTGAACCAAGAGTATGACGTCAGTAATTGTGACCTTTCTGGAATGTTGCATGTTGACACGATGGGTCACAAAATCGTAAGGTCATCGATGTATTCGTTTAATAAAGCTCGTTAAATGGGTTAAGTCTCCCATTGATGTACAGTCAGGGGTATTTATAAAAGCGTACATAAATAAGGACATACATATCTGTACAGGACTGTATTGCTAATGTCATAAAGGCGTGTACAGATGTTAATGTACTTATTTATGTACGTACCTATATTAGTACCCCTGACTGTACCTATACCTATCCTAAAGCGCGTTTGAAAATTTACTAGATTTCAGTGCAGCAGCACGGTCATCACAGGACGGCCCGCGAGTGGCGGCGAGGTAGAATGTCTGTCACTTTCTAATTAAAACGCTTAGAAAGAGACGGATAGCTATAGTGTTCGTTAGTGAGTATTATTTTAACGAATTTCCCCTCCTTTTAAGAACACAGCGCTTAAAAACAAAAACGACGCGAAATGCGTGTAACTAAGCGTAAAATAATATTAACGGATAAGAAAAGAAGCAAGACATGAAAGCCGGTGGGGTGTGAAATACGTTCTAATATGCCTCAAGGCTTAGATAAGGTAGCAGTAGGAACGTATTTATAGGTACGGTACAGTCGACGACGAAGATCCATAGGTACTAATACTAATATTATAAATGCGATAGTGTGTCTGACTGGCTGTCTGTTACCTCTACACGCTTAAACCGTCGAACGGATTTAGATGAAATTTGGTATAGAGATTGACACCCGGGACATAGGATAGAAGCTAGTAATTATTGCAATGGAACAAGGTGCTAACGTAAGAACATATCTTTGACAGACCTTGGTGTACGTTGCTTTATTTAATTCTGGTATCTACATAAATAATATACTAGTTTACTTTAATTGCCCATTGCCTTGTCGGTAAGTGTTTACTACGAATGTTCCAGTTTTCGTTTTAACAAATACAAATTGTTTATTTTCTGAATACAGTTATATAAGGTGTACAATGTTTTGAAGTCCGGTGTATCCAGCCTGCATGCAGGCGTGCAAATTAATGGTTTTTGGTTAAAAAATTACAATAAAGAATGTCAAATCGGTACAGTAAAAAAATTACAATAAGTTAATAAATGGTAAAAACGAAACAAGGAGGCATTGAATCGGATGGAA
Organism: Epinotia ramella; assembly: GCA_947578815.1. Classification (NCBI taxonomy): domain Eukaryota; kingdom Metazoa; phylum Arthropoda; class Insecta; order Lepidoptera; family Tortricidae; genus Epinotia; species Epinotia ramella. The sequence goes on from OX388209.1 coordinate 19,690,738, forward strand.
AATTATAAAGAGGCATTGAAAATAACTAACAAATGTCAATCTTATTTATATGGTAATCAAGAAAGGTAGGAATAAATATCTCATAATGTCATAATCAAGTTCTTAAATTTATATGTCAATGTCGTTAAAATACTCATTTAAACCGTTCGTTCTGATAACATTTGAGTCATCAACATTATGAATTATGAGTCAAGGAGTCAAGTTATAAAATGACATGTACCTGTCGACGATACCCGTTTTTGTTCGGATGACGTGATCATCATCCTCCTAGCGTTATTCCCGGTTGTGACCCGAAGGGAGCCCGAGGTTCGCTTTGACACCTAACCCCCAAGATTTGCCTAAAGTACTACTTTTACGAAAGCGAATGCCATCAGGGGCCGTTGACAAGGTTACAATACTTACAATCGACAAGCGCTAACGCCAATAGAAACTAATAAAATGTATGGGAATGACAGATACCGACGAAAAACTTTTCGTTAACATCTGTCATTCCCATACATTTTATTAGTTTTCTATTGGCGTTAGCGCTTGTCGATTGTAACCTTGTCTACGGCTCCTGATCTTCCAACGCAGAGGGAAAACTAGACCTTATTGGGATTAGACCGGTTTCCTCCCGATGTTTTCCTTCGCCGAAAAGCTAACGGTAAATATTCCAGACATAAGTTCCGAAAAACTCATTGGTACGAGCCGGGCGACGAACCCACGACCGCTGCTTGACAACCGCATGCCTGAACCACTAGGCTACCGTAGCATAAATTGTGTTCGGATGACGTAACGTAAAAATAAAAATAAACTCAAAAGTAGGTCTGAAATAAATTACATATTTCATAGGGTCCAATAAAATAAATACTAGAATTAAAAATACTCGTATCTACCAATAATGACCCATCAAATATAATGCGTCAATAGGGGTGTGACTTATGATTTTTTACGATGCCATAATTAATTTAATTTTCAATGCCTGTCTACCAACTCCAGGAAAAATACGGTTTTTTAAAACATTAATTTATAATAGCGTTTTTTTGTAGATTTCTTTTTAAAATATTATTCTAAGATGCTTTATTCAAGAATCCGACACACTTTCCACCCGGAAGTAATTATGTAGATTTAAATGAAGCATGCATTGTCTTTTTTTGTATGATTCATCTTGAATATTATAGAGCAAATGTAAATGAATCAAAATAAAGACAAAAATATTTAATAATATTTTTACCGACTTTTCAGAAGCTAGTTAGTTTATCATTTTTTTGATGTCTGAAATTTTGTCTTATTCAGTCGCTGGGTAACTTTATTTAATTGGTATATGTATCCGTTACACAGAAAAATAAGCTATTGTAAATTATTTCCAAAATAAACATTTTTTCCATACAAGTTGTCAGTTCATTGACTGGACTGTAGCTATTATGGTAGATTTTAAACAGATGAAGAAAATAAGATATTTCAGTAGGTACTACGTAAGTAGTGAAATTTAATAAAGAACTATTGAGTCTACAAAGTACGTGCAATAACATCCAACCCCCACGTTCTCTACAGAATTCCCAATAAACAACCACTAATTCGACTTACCTACGCCAGGCGACAAATAAGTTCAAATCACGTATTGAACAACCACCAAGTTAATACCGTAAATTAAGCGACACTACACCTTCTTCTAATGCCACAAGGACTCTAAACGGCGCAAAGTTTTCGTGGGTTTTCGATGACAAGGGGAGACAAGGGTATTACCAGTTGAATGTCGACATTGACCCAATTCGTCGTCGCCGAGAGGGAATCTAATAGCCCGTGTTCGTAATTCTTGAACATTTCACCTCATCACGTTTTGGGTGTTTCTATATTGACTCACTATACAGTAATAGTATTTTATCTACGCAAATATCATTAGTGCTCTAAAATGCGTTCAGAAACCGTAGGAAATGACCAGCATTATTACAACCAATTTTACTATGAGATCTTTCTTGTCTGTGGTAGTAGGTAAAATCTGTACTGTAATGTTATTACAGTACAGATTTTTGTAAGGTTATGAGTTTAAATTTGGAACAGCTGTCAAAACTCAAGTGGGTCTCTATTCTAGT